>JAWIIG010000023.1:5800000-15800000 GCA_033557465.1 Ichthyophis bannanicus
CTCCCTGGCATCTAGAGCTATGGAGTCCCCATATGTGAAGACTCATTCCTGCTTGTTCCTGGAGATAGCACAGTTACTTACCTGTAACAGGTGATCTCTGGGAACAGCAGGAATAAGTCTTCACAACCCTCCCACCTCCCCTAGGAGTTGTATCTCTCTATCTATCTTCCTTTCCTCTTTCTCTCTCTTTGTCTCAGCTATAAAACTAAACTGAGGAGAGACAGTTGGAAAGGCAGGAAGGCAGCACGCAGGCGCTGAGGGATGCTCCCAAAAGCTTTCTGATTGGACGCTGGGGAGCGTTCCCGCGCAGGCTCCGTCGGTACCGACGTACCCATATGTGAAGACTTATTCCTGCTGTTCCCAGAGATCACCTGTTACAGGTAAATAACTGTGCTTTCCATGGAGCTCAACGGACATGAGTCCTGTTTCCCCGGTAAAAATTCTCTTTATTCCCTTAAAAAGTTAAGCTTTACCTGGTTAGTAACGGATTCCTCTTTCTGCCTCAAGCCGGTGCCGTCCCCGGTGCCCTTCTTGGCCCCCTTTTGAATCGAGGTTGCCTCAACTGGTGTTCGTGCCTTTTTTCGCACAGGGGTTGTCGACCCCGTCCAGGTGCTACCCACCATGTCTCCTGGGTTCAAAAAATGTGACCGCTGCAGTCAAACCATATCAGTAACTGACACCCATGACTGCTGCTTCTGCTGCCTGGGCCCAGACCATGACAGCACCTCCTGCGACCTGCGCCAGGCCATGACGCCTAAAACCATCAGAAAAAGGTTGGAGTTGCAGGAGAAATTGTTCCCCAGGTCTAACTCGGCCCCGGCCACCCTGACGCCGTGCTCCAAGCCCAGCATATCCTGCGAGACCTGAGCGTCCTCAGAGTTCCGTGGTGATGGCTCGGACCCAAAGAAAAAGAAGTCGTCATCTTTCAAGTCTGCCGAGGTTGCACTGTAGAAACCTGGTAAAACCTGCCCGACTCAAGTGACTCCGAGAAGCTCCCCACCAAGGTTCTCAAGAAGGATTCCTCAGCCGGTGGACATCATGCAAGATTCCTTGAGGCTGTAGTCCTCAAGGACACACTCGCAAGAGTGCTAGCTCCGGACCCCAGAACCTCGGTGCCCTTACCGAAGACTGCGGAGCCTTCTGGCTTGGAAACCAGAATGGCGGCCCTGGAGCAGAACATCATTCCCCTACTTGGATAACTGGCTCATCAGAGGCAGCACAGCCACAGAGGCCAGTCAGGTCGCAAGACGCACAACCCTCCTGCTGCAGCACCTGGATTCATCATCAACTACCCCAAATCCCACCTTTCTCAAGCCCAGAGTCTAGAGTTCATAGGTGCTCAACTCAGCATATTACAGGCCAAGGCTGTCCTCCCAGGGGAAAGGGCAGAATACCTCAGGCAGCAAGTGGTAGAAGTACAACACTGCCAGTCATTGCCAGCTCGTCTTCTCCTCCGCCTGCTGGGCCATATGGCCTCCACGGTCCACATGACCCCGCTAGCCCACTTACACATTTGGGCAGCCCAGTGGTGCCTCCACTCGCAGTGGATGCAAGCCACAGACAAACTGTGGGACAGGATCAGGGGAACCCGCCAGCTGGCAGGCTACCTCGGCTGGTGGCAACATCTCTGCCACCTTCTAGCAGGGATGCCCTTCCAGGCACCCGTGCCTAAAGGATCCTGATTACAGATGCCTCCCTCCTAGCTTGGGGTACGCACTGCGGGGACAGCTGAACACAAGGCAGCTGCTCCCAGGCAGAATCTTGGCTAGAGATCAATCTCCTGGAACTTGGGGTGATGATCTTGGCTCTATGGGCATTTTTCCACCGCCTGAGACACCAGTCCGTACTAATTCAGACAGACAACCAAGTTGCCATGTTTTAAATCATCAAGCGGGGGGCACGGGGTCGTAATCCCTCTGCCAGGAGGCGGTGACCTTCCTTTCCTTTGCAGTGCGGAACAACATGCTCCTGCAGGTGCTTCACCTCCCGGGCCAGGACAACCTCCTGGTGGACAGGCTGAGCAGGGTCCTCCATCCACACGAGTGGCACCTGGATCCCAGAGTGGCCACTCGGCTCTTCCACTTCTGGGGCAGGCCCGTGATGGACCTGTTCGCCACCCTGGACAACACCCAGCTGCCTCGCTTCTGCTCACGGCAACCACATCCAGAGAGGGTGGCAGCAAATGCTTTCCTGATCCCATGGATGGAAGGCCGCCTCAGGTTGCCAAGACCCTCTTCAAGGTCCAGCGTGAGAGGGCATCTCTAATACTAATGGTCCCCAGATGGCCCAGACAGCCCTGGTTCCCACTGCTGCTCTCCCTGTCGGCGGCACTCCCAATCCAACTGGGCCATGCGCTGGACCTCCTGACACAGGAAGAGGGCTCCCTCCTGCATCCCAATCTGGGGTCTCTAATGCTAACAGTGTAGCTGCTGAAAGGATAGCATTGGCCCCTTTCAACCTCCCAAAGGAGGTCAAGGAGGTCCTGCTGGCCTCCCAAAAGCCCTCCATCAGGCGGGCTTACACATTTAAATGGTGAAGTTTCTCTGAATGGTATGCATAGAGGCAGGAGAACGTGTTCTCCTGCCATGTGCAATTAGTGCTCCACTACCTACAGCATCTGTCGCACACCGGGCTAAAGTCCAACTCAGTGAGAGTGCACTTGTGTGCGATAGCCTCACACCTCTCCGATCAGCCCCTGGTTCCTCTGGGGCCTCCTGTTGTCTAAGCCCCCTGTCTGCCCATTGGCGGCGGAGTGGGACCTCAACATGGTGCTCTCACAGCTCACCAGACTGCCTTCCGAGCCACTTGCCATCTGCGGTATCTTTCATGGAAGGTTGCCTTCCTGGTGGCCCTCACATTCGCTCAGAGAGTAAGCAAACTTCAGGCCCTGGTGGCAGAGCCACCATATACAAGAATCTATAAGAACAGGGTGGTGCTCCGCACCCCCCCCCCCAAATTCCTCCCAAAAGTGGTATCTCCTTTAGACCTCAACCAGGTGGTGGTTCTTCCCACCTTCTTCCCATGGCCTCACACCGGTCGGGAGGAAATTGTTTTCCATACACTGGATTGCAAATAGGCCCTGTCCTTCTACTTACAGCGGACTCAGGGCCATCGCAAAGCCCCTCAACTTTTCATTTTTTATGACCCCAAGAAGAGTGGGATTCCTCATGACTAAGTGAACTCTGTCCACTTGGGTGGCGGACTGCATCACCCTTGCCTGTGAGTTAGCTGGGCTCTCTCCAGAACATTGGATCACGGCGCATCGCATGAGAGCGATGGCCACATCAGTGGCAAATCTGCTCTCAGTGCCGGTGACAAAGGTCAGCAAGGCCGCCACATGGTCTTCAGTTCACATGTTTGCAGCTCACTACTGCCTAGAGAGTGAGTCCCGTCGGGACAGTGCCTTCGGCCAGGCGGTACTTCGCCATCTATTTGGGATGTAGGCAGCTCCTGCCCTCCTACCTTCTATGTTCCGGCTACTGAAATGTTGGTGCCGCGGGACGCTAGAGTCTTGCAGAGTCTCTCAGTTGGGGACTCATCTTCTGCAACTCACAGCTACCCAACTTGGCCGCCATTGGTGCTGTCATAGTTAGGTCCTCGGCTGCCTGGAGCTAGGGAGTCCCATATGTGAGGACTGACTTCCTGCTTGTTCCTGGAGAAAGTGTAGTTACTCATCTGTAACAGGTGTTCTCCAGGGGCAGTAGGAATCACTCCTCACAACCCTCCCTCCTCCCCTGGGAGTTGCTGTGCAATTTTTGCCATCTTCTTTTGTCAGCTCTAGCTATGTCATTTGGCTGAGCAAGATGGCACTCTTGGGCGGGAAGGGGACCACGCAGCATGGTAGCATATCACAAAGGCTTTCTTTGAAAGCTGGGGAAATGCTTCTGCATGGGCTCCATAAGCGCCAACGTCACCTATATGTGAAGACTGATTCCTGCTGTCCTCGGAGAACACCTGTTACAGGTGAGTAACTATTACTGTTTCTGCATGGGGTGAGGGGTTTGAGCTCTGCAGGGGGCACTGGACTGATCTTGCAGAGCCAGTGAAGCCATTCAGTATTCTGGAGGGGGGGAGGTAATTGGATAGGAGGAGAAGTGTGAGAGGACTGCTGCAGGCCGAGGGAAATGAGCCGGTAGTAATTGCAAAATCTTTACATAATAAACATAGTTACCAGATACATATGCCAATGTATGCACACCCACAGTTTGCAGTTATATATATAAATACATGAATATATTGTATATATATGTAATTGTAAAAGTGTTCACGGTTCCTTGTATACCGCTTTGACCCAGTGTTCCAGGTCGTCCAGCTAGACCAGTCCAGACAAATGGGTTAAGTCCCCTTGCCAGCAGATGTCGAGACAGAGAAAGTCAAAGAGCCAACCCAAGCTTGTGACCTCACATAGCATAAAACCCCAGGCACAGCTAGGGGTGTCCTCAGTACTTTCTTTGTCTCAGCAGATGTTGGACCTGTTTTCTTCTCTCTCTAGTGGCCTGCAACTTACTTGGTGCTGGACTGTTCTGGCTGGGCCACTTGGATCCCGCGGGGTACAAGGCTCCCTGGCCGGCTGATCCTTTTGGGCTAGCTCCTGACTATGTTATCCAGTGCAGCTTGGTGGTGGGCATTGGGTCAGGAGGATTCTTGGAGAGACCCTATGCCTATTTGTGCCCTTACTTTTGTTTCTTCCCCATTCCTTTCTTTCTTTTTCTCAGCAAAAAAAACAAAACAAAAAAAAATAAAGATGAACCAAAGGACCTCTTAAAGCAGATCTTCCCTTAGCGACTGGTTGCCCTGAGCACTTGTACCAGCTCCCGCCTTCAGATTACCTCCGGGCTCTCTCCTCTCCCCCCACCTCTGCCCGCATTCTCCCAGCTCTCCGGGAATGCAAGAGTGCAGCATCTGTCTCCTGACCTGCTTCCGGTCCAAGCACTACCTTCTCCATAGACTCAGCGGCAGGGGAACCGCTACAACACACTGAGTCACAGCCGCGGCCTGCTCAGTGAAGCCACATTTTGCTCGGCTTTCCCGCCTGTGCCATTTTGTGCTGGTCTCCTGCCATTGTGCTGGTGCATAGGGCGCCGTCTTGAAGGGCTCTACTCCCATTTTCTGTCAGCATGCCAGCCTCCTTCCTAAGTGCCTGGCATGTGCTGAGTTCTCGTAAATGATCTTTGCTCCGTCTGCAATAGTCATCCAGGGGAGTCTTCAGCAGCCTTGGGCCCTCCTTTTACAGCTGATCAGCCTGCCGGGGTCAGGGGAGCCCATTGTCTCCATATCACCTGCTCCTGCTCCTAAGTCTGCTTCGGGGGCACTGGATACTTTGTCTTCTTCCATCCATCTTCCGCAGCCTCAGGTTGGGAGCCCTGCAACTGCCAAAGTTTCTATTTTATTCCACCACGCCTGGAATATCTGGAAGGAGGGTCAAGAGCTGCCATCCTTACAGACTAGCCCCCTGCCATCCGTAGGGGCCCACAAGCGCTCCCTCGCCTCACCTCCTCCAAAGACCCCTTGTGGGAGGACAAGGTTCAGTGGATGGCGGGGACTTGGGGTCTGCCTCCCCTGCCTCTTCCTCAAATTCAGCCTCTAAGGCTGAGGAGGGAGAGCTTTCCCCTATGGAACATGATTCAGACTCAACTGTGGTCCATCTGTCTCCATGACGAGATTCCATACTTAATTGCCCAGATCATGAAAGAGCTCTGCATTTCAGAGGGGCCCTCCTCTACCCAACCTCCTTCTATCACCAATCCCATCATGGCAGGCATTAAAAAGCCTGTTCGGGTCTTTCCCTTCCCAGTGGAGCTGCAGCAAATGGTGGTGGAGGAGTGTAATGCTCCTTTGAGACAGGCTCGCCATCTCGGCCGTATCTGTTCTTGGTCTGTGTCAGATTTGGATCAGTGGCTGCGATTCCCAAGGGTGGATGCTCTTATTACCATGTCACTAAGCTCACTACCAATGGAGGGTGGTTCTGCTCTCTGTGACATTCAAGACTATAAAGCAGAAGGTCTACTTAAGACAGCCTTTTCCGGCATCTTCCTTAGCTCTCCAGGCATCCAAATGCGATGGCCTGTGTACTCGGGCGCTGCTTCAGCTTTTGCCTGAGGATGAGAGCTTGGCATACCTCGAATCTTTAGCAGCTTTCCTAGCGGATGCCTTCTGTGATCTCCTCTGCTTCTTAGCCCGCAGCGTAGCGGCAGTCACAGTGGCCCGCCAGTGGCATTGGCTCTGCAATTGGTTGGCGGATGTGGCATTCAAGGAGCACCTTGCCAAGCTTCCCTTCAAGGGCCGCTTGTTCTTTGTCTCTGATCTCAAGCAGTTGGTAAAGGACCTCTGAGAAGCTAAGCCACAGTGCCTACCCAAAGATCAGCCTGAGAATTCCTCCAAGCGGATGTCATCTTTGATCTCTTTATAATCCAGATTTTTGCGACTCCAGGAAATATCGGCCAAATAAGCCGACCTCTGCTCCTTCGGCTCCAGCACCACGCACCACTTCCTTTCGTGGCACAAATACCGGCCAAATAAGCCGACCTCTGCTCCTTTGGCTCTGGCACCACGCTCCACTTCCTTTCGTGGCACGCAGCATTCCTGTGCCCATACAGCAGCAGATGGCAAGTCCTCCTCCTATGCTGCACACTAACGGGATGGGGGCCCATTCCGAGGTGCCACAGATTGGAGGCCTTCTGTGGCATTTCTACAATGAATGGGTCCAAATAACCATGGACTGCTGGGTTCTTAATATTATTTGACAGGACTATGTCCTCCATTGTGCAAGACCCATCCAGGGCGCTATCTTCGTCTCTCCCTGCAGGGGCCCTTGTGGCCCACCGCAGCCTCTGCTGGTGGACGTCCCAGTGCAACGTCATGAAGGGGATGCCTCTTGAGTCCCCATCCTGGACTCCCCTCATGACCGATGCCAGCTTATCGGGATGTGGGGAGCACTGTTTGGGTTGCACAGCACAAGGCCTATGGACGATCAACCGTCTAGAAGCCCAGGCTATCCGCTTGGCCTTGCTCCATTTCCAGAGTGTCTTGTATAGTCAGTTGGTACAAGACCTCTCTGACAATTCGATGGCCATGGCTTACACCAATCACTAGGGCAGCACCAAGTGCAGTGGAGTTGCCCAGGAAATGGCTCTCCTGTTCCTCTAGGCCAAAAGGCACCTGCAAGCCCTTTCTGCACAGCACATCGCAGGAAAGGACAACATCGAGGCTGACTACCTCAGTCATCACCTTTTCGATCCAACCGAATGGGTATCTGGCCCCGTGGGCCTTCGTCACATCATTCACCACTGGGGCCCACCAGTCTTGGATATCATGGCCACAAGCAGCAACTCCAATGCTCCTTGTTTTTTTAGCCGCCACCGGGACCCAGCTTCCAGTGGTCTTAGGTATGTTGGTCCATCGATGGCCCACAGACCACCTTCTGTATGTTTTCCCTCCGTGGGTGATGATTCCCCGGCTGCTGCAGTGGATCGAACAGCATCCTCATCTCCTCATTCTGGTGGCTCCCGATTGGCCTCATCGCCCCTGGTACGCGGACATGCAGCGCTTGCTGACCGGTGCGCTGCTACACCTCTGAGCTCAGCCGGGGTCTTCTGAAGCAGGGGCCAGTCCTCATGGATGACCCTGGTCCCTTCTCGCTTACAGCCTGGCCCTTGAGAGGAGGTGCCTAGAGCGGCATGGCTATTCGACGCCAGTAATTTCTTTTTTTTTTTAAATATTTTATTTAAGCTTTTCCTGAATACAAGAATACATAATCCATAATTTTACAAAGTACACCACTTATAATACTATTCAAGAATATCAGAAATCACAACATAATATACACATCAAGGGAGAAGGCCTGATTCAATCCAAAATAGGAAGAAGAATAAACAAAGAAATAAGGAGTATAAACTCCACATAAGGGAGCAACAAATGCAATCACCTACCCATCCCCCAATACTTCCTTTGCAGACAAAAACTGACGCAACACAGAAGCGTCCGTATAAACATATTTTTTCCCCTCAAGTGTTATTAAACAGCGGCATGGGAACTTCAGAAAAAAGAATCCCCCAAAGCCACAGCCCTAGACTTTAATTCAAGAAACTGCTTCCGGCAAAGCTGAGTGACCTGGCTGACATCTGGGAACACTTGAATTTTAAATCCACAGAATACAACTTCCCTATATTTAAAGTAAGCACGTAAAACAGATAATTTGATAGATTCAGACTTAAATGTTACCACCAAAGTGCAACGTTTGGTTATAACATCAAGTGAATCTTCCAAAAACGCCGTGAGGTTATTGGCGACTGAATTGTCAGGCGGGGAAGACAACCCGTCCGCAATCAGATCACCCGGAACACCCACAGAAAAAGAATAAAGTTGTACAATCTCTAGGGTCTCCTTCAAGTGTAGTACCTCAGAAAAATATTTATGCAACAATAACTCAAAGGAAAGCAAATGAGTAGAAGGAAAATTTAAAAAACGTAAGTTTCTTGCCCGTTGCTGATTCTCAAGTGACTCAACCCGATAGGATATAGAAGAAACATCTTTAATAGAAGTAGCAAAAAAATCACTATGGGTTTGCAACTGAGAATCCAAACGGGCAATAGACCTCATAGAAGAAACCATTTGAGTATCTATATCTTTAACTTTGGCTACCACATCATGCGTAAACCCACACAACGAGGAAACAGTTGAAGACAAACGTGAATCAGTTTGTTGAAGTGTCAACCAAATGTCCGAAAGTGTCACCTCCCGGTTAAGAGGGGGGGATACAGCTTCAGGTACAGCTGAGTCGACTGGACAGAGAGACAAAGCAAGAGGGCTGGGGGACAACCCCACGGGTGTAGAGGAACCTGAAGGCTGAGGGAAAGGAGGTGGTGTCCGGTTCTTCGGGCTCAAAGAAGCCCCGTCCGGAGAATGACTAACAGGCAGCAGGGAGGTCAAATGTTTATCCATAGGGCCGGTCACTTTACCTCCTCGCAAATCATTTCCAGCTGGAACTTTAGCCACATCCTTGGCCTTCCGTTTCCCCATGGAGACAACACTTCACTCAACGGCGCCTTCCGATAACCTCAGGAAGCACTGAAGGAGCACAAAAGGAGCATGTCTTGCCCCTTATGACACGCCCCTTTGGACACGACCTTGCAGGCCACGAACTCGTGGCCGCGAGTGTACCTGCTGGGCTTTGTAGGGCGCGGGGGGTCCTCAGCGCCTAGGACGGCCACCGGATGCCTGCAGCTGACCCAACAGACAGCTCCCGCCTGCTACACTGCTCCGCGGCGATGGAAAACTCTGCGGCAGCTCCCAGGAAACCAAGCTGTTCTCCCGACGCCAGTAATTTCTACCTTGCTCAAGGCCACACGTCTGGCTCCTGTTCGTCACATGGTGTCAACAACACACCATTTTCCCATGGCTTGCCCGGGTACTTCCATTCTTAACTTTTTCAGGCCAGCCTTGACAAGGGCCTCACGTGGCATTCCTTGTGCATTCAGGTGGTGGCACTCTTGGCCTTTCATGACCTTATAGCAGGGCGGTCCTTGGCCACCCATCGCGATGTCTGGCAGTTTCTCCGCAAGGCTCAGGTTCTTTGGCCTACTGTCCACCCAGTGGCACCGCCTTTGGACCTCTGTCTCATCCTTCACACTCTTACGTGCACTCCATTTGAGCCCCTCAGGCAGGCTAATCTGAAGGACCTTACTCTTAAGACCATTTTTCTCATCGCCATTGCCTCTGCTAGGCATATCTCCGAGTTGCAAACCTTGTCTTGTCGTGACCCTTACCTCTTTTTCTCCTCTGAAAGGGTCACACTGCGGACTTTACCTTCCTTTTTGCCTAAGGTACTTTCCGCCTTCCTTGTCAAACAGGTCCTCTCCCTCCCAGCCTTCTCTCGCAAGCAGTACACGAGAGTGGATGCCGCGCTTCAGTACGTGGATGTCTGGCGCGTTCTCTTGTGCTAACTTAAGGTAACGAATTTGTTCCATCTTACCGACCATCTGTTTGTCTTCTTTTTGGGACCCTGCAAAGGCTATGCGGTGTCCAAGGCTACGCTTGGCTGGTGGATCAGGGATACTGTTGTCTTGGCCTGTCTGCTCACTCAAAGACCAATTCCCCTGGGTCTCAAGGCCTAGTCGACCCACGCTCAGGCTATGTCCCGGGTAGAGTCTGCCTGGGCAACTCCCCTGGACATTTGTCAAGTGACGACCTAGTCATCCTGGTTTACCTTTGCCCATCACTACCACCTCGACTTCCAGGCATAAGCGACAGCTCAGTTTAGGTCACTGGAGCTAGCTGCAGTGCTCTCGTCCCACCCAGAGGGGGAGTAGCTTTGGTACATGCCACTTGTCTGGACTAGTCTAGTTGGATGACTCGGAAGATGAAATTTTCCTTACCGTTAATTTCCTTTCCTGGAGTCCAGCTAGACCAGTCCAGCTCCCACCCCCACAGTCTGCGTATATGGTGCTCACAGCAGCTTGGGACATTTTCTTGAGCCGGGGTCTCTATAAGGGGTCTCTGTTTCCATTGCTTGTTACGAGCAATACTGAGGAGACCCCTAGCTGTGCCTGGAGTTTATGCCATGTGAGGTCACAGCGTGGATTGGCTCTTTGATTTTCTCTGTTTCAACATCTGCTGGCAAGGGGACTTAACCCACTTGTCTGGACTGGTCTAACCGGACTCCGGGAAAGGAAATTAACAGTAAGGAAAATTTCACCGTAAGGGATATAGAAAAGTAGTTAAATAAATGATAGGCAGTGTGGTTGTTGGGGCGGGACACTTGAGTGAGCACGAGAGCTGCAGGCAGCAGCACAAGACCAAAAATATGTGCATATGTGTTTTTGAAGAGTGCGAGAGAGAAAATGTGTGTGTATTTTTGTCATTTCACTAAGGACAGTATCATATCAATAGAGTTACCATGTGACTCCCCTCGTAATAGGTAATCCGATCCTGGTTTTACCCTACTGTATGCATGGACTTATAGTTCTTATTACCCCTTTGAGTTTCTCAAGAAAATAAAAATAAAAAAAAAACACAAATGCAGTAGGGTGAAACCAGGACTAGATTAGCCTGTATAACGAGAGTCAGGTGGCAACCCTATATATAGAGTTTAAATTGGAAACTTTTGGCTGGAGAAGTACATGGAACAAAGGTACTGTGTGCATACTAAGTCAAGGAAAATTGTGAAGCCATTTTGAAATTTAAAGCTACCTAAATTTATACCTCAGATATATAGCTGTCAATCTCATTCTTTGGGGTAGTCCATCTTTGGCATTTCTGGTTTTAACCAAAGGTAGTGAAGGATGAAGATGACCTGCCCGGCTTCCCTGGATGTTGGCTCTCTGCTCCAACCACTAGGCTACTCCACTCAAAGTTTGTGCTTGTGTAGTCTCCATGGTCATTCACAAGTTGCTACAGTCACACCCAGACTTAGTGCCTTTATTTTTCATACACTGCTTCTGAAGAAGTGTTGTGTGGGAGAAGGCTGTAAACAAAAGATTTAGGGAGGGGGCAGGGAAATGGTGAATGTAAATCTGCAGAGGGGGGAGAGGATTTGAGTTACAGTGTAAATGGGGGTCCATGATGGCAATGTCAGGAAATACTTTTTCACTGAAAGGGTGGTGGATGCTTGGAATGCCCTCCTGATGGAAGTGGTGGGGGCAAATACAGTGACAGAATTCAAAATGGCATGGGACAGACACAGTGGATCCCTTTACAGCAACAGGATAAAATCAAAATAAACTTAAGTATCTAATTTCTCAATATACAGGGGTGTCCTACACGGAGCAGTGGGTTCACCCCTAAAACAAAGACATGGGGAGGGGTGGCCTGCACGGAGCAGCAGGTGCACCTACCCTTGCCATCTTACTGGGCAGACTAGACGGACCATACTGGTCTTTATCTGCCGTCATTTACTATGTTACTATGATGGGGCCCAGAAAAAATGTTTGCCTAGCACTCAATATAGTATTAATCTGGTCCTAGATGGAATAGATTAGGAATCCATGTGTGGTGAAGACCTGAGGGAAGAGAAAGAGGAACAGAGGAAGCTAGGTGAGCTTTCTTTAAAATTTAGACGCAACTGGTTGGGACTTTCAATGCTTCCTTAGTTCCTCCATGTCCACATGGTTAGCATCCTGCAGGCTAGTGTACCACTCAATATTTTTAAGTGTAGGTATGCCTTGTGTTTGAAAAGACTGGGGAACACAGAACAATTAAGGCTATATCTCCAGGAACAAGCAGGAATGAGTCTTCACATATGGGTACGTCGGTACCGACGGAGCCTGCGCGGGAACGCTCCCCAGCGTCCAATCAGAAAGCTTTTGGGAGCATCCCTCAGCGCCTGCGTGCTGCCTTCCCGCCTTTCCAACTGTCTCTCCTCAGTTTTTGTTTTTCCGCGGAGCCGGCAGGACGTCCTCCTGTCACCGCAGAAACTTTTTTCTTTAATTTTTTCAATTCTTGTTTTCTTGTGGTCGCGGCTGTTTTCCCGCCGCCACCGGTACCGCCGGTGGGTTTTTTTTCTTTTCTTTTCTTTTTCTCAAACTGAGGGAGAGTTTCCCTCAGTTTTTGTCTTAAAATTTTTGGGCCTATAAGGCCTCTCCATCATAGAGCCTTCTTCTCCTAAGAAGTGCCTTCACTGTGGAAATACAGTTTTCTTTTTAGACTCCAATACTGGTGTCTAACCTGTTTGGGCCCTGACCCCTTTTCTCCTGAACCGTCAGGCTACAATGCTGTGAGAAGAGATTCTCTATTTCGAGTTTCCCTCGATACCGTTTTCCCTCCCTGTGTCAGGGCACCGGCCATTTCTTCTCTACAGGATCAGGTAACCCACAAACAGTCTGTTAAGACTAGCCAATCCTTGAGTGGTATGTCTCATGCTAAGCATGCTGATGGCCCCAGCGTTGCCCTCAAGAACCCATTGGCATTAAAACCCTGGCGGGAGTCTTCGGGCTCCAAAGCATTTCAGGGGTTTCAGGTTGTTCCTGGGGCTCACCCCTCACAGAACATACCTGAGCCATGCTCGGGGGTGGCATCCGCTTCGAGCGGTACCGATAACCCGGCATCGGCACTGGTGTTGAGCGATCCACTCATCACCAGGGATCGTCATCTGGTGTACTCGGTGCCTTCGGGACCGATCGATACCCAGATTGACTTTCCAGTATCGGCAGCTCCGTCGATACGACCCCTGACGCCGGTACCATCTAGACATGCATCGATAGATTCGCTTCCTTCGATGCCAAGTCTAGAATCGATATCTAGTCTGGAAGACTGGGTACCGACGCGTCTCGGAACCGACACGCACCGATTCTGGATGCGCGGTACCGAGGATATCCACCGAGACTTTTGAGTTTCCTCGGTACCGTTTGAGCAGCCTCCGCTGACTGCTTCGGCGATTCCGGCACAGCTACCGGTATCGGTATCAATGTCGGTACCGGCAGTATCATCGGGACCAGCTCCTTCCATGCTTTGTTCACCTGGGTCGCTCCTTTCTGTACCTAGTTTGGAGTCGATACCTGGCATGGATGATGCACTACTGACTGTCTCAACTCATAATTGCCAGTTCCAGTATCCATCCATTACAAATCCTGTTCTGCACTGGACAGGTACATCCTCCGGTGCCCAGGCTTCCTTTTCAGGTTTAACCTGTCCAGGGATGGTTCCCATCGGAGATCCTTCTTTTCAGAAATTTCTCCTTGACATGGCAACCTTCCTTAATATTCCTATCCCTGGCTATGAGTCTTCTCAGGATTTTTCTGCAGAAAAGGAAAATATAATGCTTCCTTTACATCACTCTTTGCAGAATCTTCTTCTGAGGGTATGGGAAAAACCTTTAAGGGTTTCTTCACCTCCTACAGTAACTGATCTTCTGTATCAGGTGCCCCCCTCTCCAGGATTTCAAAAGCCTCAACTTCCCCATCATTCCATTGTAGTGGAATCAGCAATGAGGAAGGTAAAAAGCAAGCAAGAAAAAACATTCTTCTTTCCCGCCAGGGCGTGCATCTAGAACACTGGATGCCTTTGGACGTCAAACCTTCCAAACATCTATGCTGGCAACAAGGATTCTCTCATATATTTTCTATATGAGTCTATCCCTTCATGAGATCACAAAGAAATTATCTCTTTTGTCTCCTTTTCTATCAGTACCCAAGGCTGCAGACTATTCCTTACTTCTTAGTCATAGCCAAAATATCTCTTGGTTTCTTTCTCGTGCTTTCCTAGACTCTTTTGAGTCTGTTAGCAGAACTTCTGCTATAGCTATAGGAGCACGTCGTAAAGCCTGGCTCCAAGCCTCAGACTTGAGTAGATGGGCACAACAAAGACTGAGTAATACTCCTTGTACTGGAGAAAATCTCTTCAATAAGGAGTCCTTACGTCAGGTTGCTCATTGCTCCACTGACTTTCCTGTTTCTGAGGGCCATCCTAAGCCCTCTCCTTCCTCAGCAGGTAGGAAATGCCCTACCAAACCTTCTTTCCCTAAAAGAAAGAGGTTTTCCTCTTCTCCTGCCCATCATTCGGTTGTTCCCAAGCAGGGGAAGTCTCGCCCTGGTCTGAAGAATCCAAACTCTAGCCAGGCTGAATAAACACAGTAACCATAGGTTTCTGATTAATCTTTTTATAACTACACTTAATTCCTTTTCAGCAGAAGTTTTTCACTGTTTTTCCATTCAAAACTCTGCTCTAGGATTCCTATTCTCAGAAAATCCATTACTCTTCACTATGCTGAACTGTCAGGCTATTCATGTCTATAAGTTACAGAGTTTTCCACCTCTTCCTGGCTAGAAGAGAGGTTTAGCAACTATCACATGATAATTTCTCTGTACCAGCATGAATTTTTCCTTCCAGGGACTTACCATGTGGTAAGTCCTTCTTCAGCTTCTATCTCTACCCTCTTCGCCAGGGTTTCCCCTGTAAGAGTGGTACCATACCATTGAAAGACTTTTCTTGTCTTTCTTTTTCACTGTAGAGTTTCTTCTCCTGAGTAAACTCCTTTCTTTATATAGGCAGCTCTGCAGACAGAGACAGCTTGCTCTCTTTGTTCAGTCTGTTCTCTCTGTTTGACACAGACCAACTCTCCCTGTTTTCCTATTCAGTAGCTGCCCCTGCAGGAGTCCAGTGCTTGACTACTGGTACTTTTCCACAAGTCCCAGTCTTGTCTTCCACCACTCCTGTCTGACCTTAGTAGTGATTCCAAGAAAGTTTTCTACATCTTTCTTGGATAATCTTTTTCACTACAGGCTTCTTACACTATCTTCTACCCTTGCCATCTCCAATCTCTGGATTTGGCAACGTAGTAGACGTGGCTGTCAGTTTTCTCCATCAGCCAGTTCTACATCCCAGTTCTCCTGCATAATGCTCTCTGAAATCCTACTGAGAAGCTTTCCGCTATGGGCCCTTGCTAGAGAGCATAGAGTTTTCTCTAATGGCTATCCATCATGGTTGAGAAATGCTTCCTCAGTCATCCCCTATGACTGTGAGGATTCTTCATACCCTGCTATCTTCTTTTTTAAAAAAAAAAAAAAAAAAAAGGGAAAAGGACATTAGCCTTCTCCACGTGAAAGTCTAAGAGTTATCCCATTCCTTAGGGAATATACTCTTTTTTTCTTGCAGCTTGTCCTCATGGTATCCTAACACTTCAAGGACAGCACATATTAATCTGAAAAACGCCTGATACCTCCTTTGTCCCTCACGTAGGTCAACCTGGTATCTCATCCTATGCGTTTCTGTCCTTTTACCATGCTGGAGTTCCACAGGACTCCGGACTTGCTGTTTACAGACTGATATTATCCTCTGTTTTTTCACGTAACCATCCTGGTAATTCACTGGATAGCATTCCTTTACCATCATCTCTGGGGGAACAGATTCTCTATATATCTCTCAAGTAGGTTTCACCTCCTTGTTCTTAGATGAATCTTTTCCCTTCACATCTCCATGTGAATGTCCTGATATGCATGACTCTGTCTGCTTACTGCAGGCATCTATCTTTAGACCTATATATTAAGGTATATATATCTATATATAGATATAGATATACCTATATACATCTCTGTAGATGTATTTGTCTGTCAGCTAAGTGTGCATATGCTATGCCCTTTAGATGTTATTATAGATATATATACATCTATATACCCATATATATATATATATATATATATATATATAGATATATAGATATATATACACATATCTCTACATATATGTGTGTATCTGTCCGGATACTTATTATAGGTAGATATGTATTTCCATACTTATCTCCTGACTGTCTATGCTCATAAAGGTTTTTACCTTCCTGTATGTTTCTGACAGTGGGCTTGCACAGCTTCATACTGTTCCACAGTATGTTTCGAATATTTTGCACACAACCACTGCTGTGGAACTGACAACCCTACCGTATCCTAGGTTTACATATCCCTTAAGCTCCATGCCCCAATGTCTTCCTACCTCTCACCAGTTAGGAAAGACATGGTGGATCTTCAGTGGATTTCAGATTCAATTCCTCAAACATCTGTCCTTTTTTGGGAGTATGGGGTTCTTCTCATACCCTTTTCTCCCTCAAGGACTAGGTCTGTTTGTCCAGATCGGTCAGTCTTCCTCTTTTGCTCCTACCTCTGAATACTTCTGTAGCCAAAAGAGTTTTCAGCTTTCCATGAAGCTTCCCACTGAAGACCTGCCGTGTTTGTGTTACCCTAATTGAATCCTGGGGTCACCTCTCACTCCAGATGTTGACCTCCACCTTCACTCCAGTGAGGTCACCTTGAACATTATTCTACTGGATCCCCAGTAGACTCCATCAGCCTCTCTACTTCCTGCAATCCAGTAGGTGAGCGTCATATGGTGATTGTTCATTTCAATATTATGGTGCTTGTTCATTTCAATATATCTTTTGATAATGATCATACATACATGGACTCCTTGAGGGTAGTCCTTTCTTAGGTTAGCTGGTTTTTCTGCAGCTCCTCTCTATGCAACTCCTGCCCTCCATCCTCAGGATGCCTGGCCATATGAGATGTAGCATGTTTTCAATCTTCAACATGTTATGGCTCCATTAGCTTGGGAGTCCCCATATGTGAAGACTCATTCCTGCTTGTTCCTGGAGATAGCACAGTTACTTACCTGTAACAGGTGATCTCTGGGAACAGCGGGAATAAGTCTTCACAACCCGCCCACCTCCCCTAGGAGTTGTATTTTTATATCTATCTTTCCTTTCCTCTTTCTCTCTCTTTGTCTCAGCTATGAAACTCTACTGAGGAGAGACAGTTGGAAAGGCGGGAAGGCAGCACGCAGGCGCTGAGGGATGCTCCCAAAAGCTTTCGGATTGGACGCTGGGGAGCGTTCCCGCGCAGGCTCCGTCGGTACCGACGTACCCATATGTGAAGACTTATTCCTGCTGTTCCCAGAGATCACCTGTTACAGGTAAGTAACTGTGCTTTCCCTAAGTCCTTTGGGCCTTGTCAGATGTTACATACCCACCTCCATCCTGTTTGCATAAACTTAGTTGTATTTGGGGGAATGCTGGAGCCCAGGTTTCAGATTGCTTGGAGCAACTACGCTATCAAATAACAAAAGAAAAATTACATAATTCAGTTGACATTTAAAAACAAAGCATCATTTCTGAGGAGAAGTAAGGGTTGGGGAAGCCCCTCTCAAGACAGTGAATCTGAGTATATCATGGATCACTGCCAGGCTGATCACCATCATTCCCTCATGCAGTGTCCCACTTGTGGATGGAAAAGTATGATGATGCACACAAATGATTGAAAGCAAAGCTGTGTGGCTATCATAGAAGGTGCATATCTTTTGTACCAAAAAAATGTAAAATTAAGAAACATCTTAATACAAAGAGCAGGGAGACTTGGGAATAAGAACCAAAGAGGAAGCAGTGAAGCTTGGCAATGTAATAATTTGTAAGTTGCCTTTCTAGATACATCTGCTAAAAGTGGAGGAATTCAGTAAAATCATTCTCTGCAGATAAACTAAATACCATAAAACAAACTTATAATTTAAAGAAAAATCATTTAGACCTATAAATAATTACACACTAAAATGTTCTGTTAATAGTAATGAGTGTCATCTAGTGCTGGTTGAATACTAGGTTTGGTTATAGGGGAAGCATGAGAAATCTTTCAAATGAAACATTATATCTCCAGGAACAAGCAGGAATGAGTCTTCACATATGGGTACGTCAGTACCGACGGAGCCTGCGCAGGAATGCTCCCCAGCGTCCAAAAAGAAAGCTTTTGGGAGCATCCCACACGCATGCGCGCTGCCTTCCCGCCCATTCACTTCCCTCTCATCAGTTTTCCGCGGAGCCGGCAGGACATATTCCTGTCACCGCAGAAAATGCTTCTTTTTATTCTTAAGTTTTTTGTGGTCGCGTCTGCCTTCCCTCGACGCCACCGGTACCGCCGGTGCTTTTCTTTCTTTTACTAAAAACATTTTCTTCTCTAGGAATTTTTCCTGTTTAGTGTCTGACGGTTTCTAGGCCATTAGGCCTCTACCCTTTCCATTATGGAAAAGCCAGCCACTATCCTTAAGAAATGCCCAAAGTGTGGCCGTACAAATATATTTTTAGACACTCATTCTTGGTGTCTAAAATGTTTAGGTCCTGACCATTGCCCACTGGAGTGTCTTTCCTGCTGGAGCTCAAACAGAAGAAGTCTTCAGGATCGAGCACAACTCGATACCCTGTTCACATCGGACTCGATGTCACCAGCCAGAATATCTTCTTTTTCACAGGATCAGGTAACCGAACAAAAGTCTGTTAAGGCTAGCCAGTCCTCGAGTGGTAGATCTCCTAAGTATCGAGATGCCTCTGGCCTTGCCCTCGAGGACATTTTGACAATAAAGTCCCGGCGGGAGTCTTCAGGCTCCAAAGCATTAACGGGGCTTCAGGTTGTTCCTGGGGTTCTTACCTCGATGAATATACCTGGGCCATGCTCGGTGGTTGTGGCCGCTTCGAGCGGTACCAACACCCCGGCATCGGCTATGGTGATGGATGAAACACTCCTCACCGATGAACGTAGTCTAGCACTCTCAGCTACTTCGGTAACGCTTGAGTTGCTGCAGACCGTTCCTCGAGTATCGGTATCGGCTTTGGTACCGGTACCGGTATCGACATTGGCATCGGTGTCGGTACCGTCCATGCTTGCTTCGACAGACTCGCTTCCTTTGATGCCGAGCCTGGAATCGCTCTCTAGCATGGAGGACTCGGTACCGATTCGTCTCGGTACCGACCTCGGGCGGTACCGAAGACATCGCTTTAAAGAAAATCCGATGCGTCATCCTTTCAAGTCTCCCGATGACTGGGATGAATCCATCGGTACCAAGGCTGAATTTTCAACAATTCTAGCCTTTACCCCTCATTTTAGGGGGTTCTCCTCAGGAGAGATTTCTTTTCAAGCTTTTCTGCTTGATATGGCAAAGTTACTTGCCATTTCTATACCTCGTGAAGAATCCATACCAGGAGATTGAGACTCTGCAATCCCCCTGGACTCCAAAGGAGGGAATCATGCTTCCTTTGCATCAGATCTTACAGAATCTACTTTTAAGAATGTGGGAAACTCCTTTAACGGTATCCCCACATTCTAAGACACTTGACACTATGTACAAGGTGCCACCTTCTCCAGGTTTTCAAAAGACTCAACTTCCTCATCATTCTATTGTTGTAGAATCAGCAATGAGGCGTATTAAGAGTGCAAAGAAGCACTCCTCTTATCCGCCAGGTCGTGAGTCTAGGACTTTAGATGCCTTTGGACATCGATGCTTCCAGGCATCCATGCTTTCAGCAAGAATTATCTCATATATTTTCTATATGGGATTATCTCTTGAAGAGGTCACAAAGAACTTAAAGCTTTTGAACCCTTTTCTTCAAGAACATAAAAGAGCAGACTATTCCTTATTAGTCAGTCATGCTCAAAATGTCTCTAAGTTCCTTAATCATGCTTCCCTGGACTGTTTTGAGTCTATTAGCAGAACTTCTGCTATAGCCATAGGGGCACGACGCATGGCCTGGCTCAAAGCTTCAGACTTGGACAAATGTGTACAAGAAAGGCTGGCAAATACTCGTTGTACTGGTGAGAATCTCTTTAACAAGGATGCTTTATTCCAAGCTAATCAGTTAAACACTGATATTCTTGCTTTCAGAGGATTGTCAAAACTTTCCTCTATTCCAGCTACTAAAAAATCTCCTAACAAACTTTATCTCCCTAGGGGGAAAAAGTTTTATCCATCTTCTACCCATCATGCAGATGTTTCCAAAGAAGGGCAACATCAAACCAGGCTAAGAAAATCAAAACCTCAACAGGCTCAGCAAACCCAGCAGTCGCAGGGTTTCTGATATTTTATTCATTGAATCTCTTTTTCCTGTTTGAGGTTTAGAACCAGTAACCTACTTCTTATGAAAATAAGCATTTGCAGTTCAGTTGCCACAAGAGAAATCCATCTTTTAGCTCCAAGAGCTATTAAGGACAATCATGCCTTACAGGTAACAGGGTTCTCCTCTCCTTTTTGAAGGAAAAAGAGGAGTAACAACTAACAACAAGGTAGGCTATGTCCTTCACCTTGACAGTTTTCCTGTAAGAGGATATTTCTTAGTTTGGACTGCAAGGGACTTGTTGTTGTTAAGTGCCGTCGAGTCGGAGTCGACTCATGGCGACCCTCTGGATAGCTATCCTAAATTGTGTTCGGTCTTCAGTCAGGCGGCTCATTGTTGACAGACTGGTACCCGTGGCTGCTGTTATTGTATCGATCCATCTCATTGCTGGCCTTCCTCTTTTGCGTTGACCTTCTATCTTGCCAAGCATAATGTCTTTCTCTAATGATCTCTCTCTTCGCATGATGTGTCCAAAGTATGAAAGTCGAAGTCTTGTCATCTGAGCTTCTAAAGAAAGCTTAGGTTTGATCTCCTCTAGTACCGACTGGTTTGTTCTTCGGGCAGTCCATGGTATACACAGTATTCGCCGCCAGCACCATAATTCAAAGGCATCAATTTTCTTCCTGTCTATCTTTTTCTCTGTCCAGCTTACACATCCATATGATGTTATTGAAAATACCATGGCTTGAACAAGTCGAATCTTTGTATGGAGAGAGACATCTCTGCTCTTGAGAATCTTATCTAGGTCTTTCATAGCCATTCTGCCAAGAGCAATGCGTCGTCTGATTTCTTGACTGCTTGTTGCTTCTTTATTGATAGTTGATCCGAGTAGGTTAAAGTTGTTCACAATTTCAATTTCTTCTCCTTCAACGATGAACCTGTTGATTATGCAAGTTGTCATGATCTTTGTCTTCTTTACATTAAGGTGCAGGCCCATTTTGAGACTATGTTCTTTGATTGTGAGAAGCAAATGTTTCAGATCATCTTCACATTCAGCCAGTAGTGTGGTATCATCAGCATAGCGAAGGTTGTTGATGAGTCTTCCACCAATCTTCACACCTCTGTTGTCTTCATACAATCCTGCTTCTCTGATGATTTGTTCTGCATATAAATTAAACAGGTAGGGGGAAAGTATGCAGCCTTGTCTTACACCTTTGCTTATTTTAAACCATTCTGTTTCTCCTTGTTCCGTTCGAACTGTTGCTTCTTGATCAATGTACAGATTGCACAAGAGAACGATCAGGTGTTCTGGTATACCCATGCTTCTTAATGTGGCCCAGAGTTTCTCATGGTTTACACAGTCAAAAGCCTTGCTATAGTCGATAAAGCACAAATAGATATCCTTTTGGTATTCTTTAGTCTTTTCAAGGATCCATCTCACATCCGCAATGATGTCTCTCATTCCTCGCCCTTTCCTGAACCCTGCTTGCACTTCAGGTAGTTCTTGTTCCAGGTATGGTTGTAGTCTCTTTTGAATAATCTTCAGTAGAATCTTGCTGGCATGTGGGATCAGAGCGATTGTGCGATAATTTTCACAGTCAATTGGATCACCTTTCTTTAGTATTGGTATAAACACAGATCTTTTCCAGTCAGTTGGCCATGATGTTGTCTTCCATATTTCTTGGCAGAGCCTTGTGAGTACGGTAACAGCTGCATCAGATTGCTGCAATACTTCTATGGGAATGCTATCAATGCCTGGTGCTTTGTTCTTTGATAAGGCTTTCAATGCTGCTTCAACTTCTTCTTTCATCACCAATGGTTCCCGATCATAAGGTACAGGTTGAAACGGCTGTTGGTCCACTTGATCTTTATCATATAAAAACTCTGTATATTCCTTCCACCTTTTCTTGATCTTCTCAGCATCATTCAACATAGAACCTTGAGCATCTTGTAACATTCCAATTCGAGGCTGGAACTTTTCTTTAACTCTCGTAGCTTTAGGAAAGCCGATCTTGTTCTTCCTCTAATAGTTTCTGCTTCTATTTCCTTGCAAGTGTCATTGTAGTACTTTTCCTTGTCCTGTCTTGCTGCACGTTGGAAATCTCTGTTGAGTTCTGTGATTGTCTTTCTTTCTCCTCTGGCTTTAGCTTCTCTGCGTTTCTGGGCAGTTTTCAGAGTTTCTTCAGTCATCCATTTTGGCTGTTTTTGCTTTTTCACCTTTTGTAGAGACTTCTCGCTTTCTTCCAACACAACCTTCTTGATGTCATTCCATAACTCTTCCGGAGCTCTGTCATTTGTATCTAAAGCAGCAAATCGATTTTGCAGGCAGTCTTTAAATTCCAGTGGTATATTCTCAAGGTCATATTTTGCTGCATTCATGAGTGGTTTGCTCTTTTTCAACTTTAGCTTGAGTTTGCATACTAGTAGTTGATGATCTGTACCACAGTCAGCTCCAGGTTTTGTCTTTGTTGATGTTACAGAGCTTTTCCATCGTTGACTTCCACATATGTAGTCAATTTGATTTTTATATAATCCATTCGGTGAAGTCCATGTATACAGTCGCCGCTTGTGTTGCTGGAAGAAGGTGTTTGAGATGAATAGATCATTGGTCTTGCAGAATTCTATCAGTCTTTCTCCAGCTTTATTTCTGTTGCCAAGTCCATATTTTCCAATTACTTTGCCTTCTTCTTTGTTGCCAACTTTTGCGTTCCAATCACCCATGACTATCAGAATATCCTGTTTGCATGTTCTGTCAATTTCAGCTTGTACTTGTTCATAGAACTCTTCAATTTCATTCTCTTCTGCAGCTGTTGTTGGGGCATATACTTGAATTATAGTTGTGTTGATAGGCAATCCTCGTAGACGAATAGAGATTAAGCGTTCGCTGACTGCATTGTATTTCATTACAGTTCTTGCAAGTTTCTTCTTTATTATAAATGCAACACCATTTCTTCTTTGTCTTTCATTTCCAGCATAGTAGACCATGTGATCATCTGATGCAAAGTGCCCCATGCCAGTCCATTTCAGTTCACTGACACCCAACAGATCAAGTTGTACACGTTCCATTTCATTCTTGACCACCTCCAACTTCCCTTGGTTCATGCTTCGTACGTTCCATGTTCCAATGTGTAAGACATCTTTACAGCTTCTGACTCTCATTTCATGCGCAGCTACATCAGCAGTCAGACTTCCCGAGGGCTTTGATCCAACCACATCATAAATGCTGACTTTACTCTGAAAAGTCTTCAGCTCTTCCCCAGTAGCTAGTTGAGTGCCTTCTGACCTGGGGGTCTCATCTTCCAGCACCATAGCACAATTCGTTTTGTTGTAACTATCCATTGGGTTTTCATGGCAAGATACAGAAGTAGATTGCCGGGCCTTTCTTCCGCACAGTTTAAGTTTGGTGGTGTTGCCATTGTCACAAAAATGTGATCCTCCACCGTCAACACTGTCCCATTCTGCTGCTGCCCAGATGGGTGGTTTGTCTTGTTCTGGCACCTCAGCTGAGACCTGTCCATCTTGGGAGACCCTGCCAGTAGTTAAACTACCGATAGTTTAGCTCTCAGCATCACTGATGCACGCAAGCCCTCACAGCACGACAAGCTGCAAACCAAGTGAGATTGTAAGTCTTCTCAACTCTGTATTGCTTCTATCCCTCTTAGTCGGGACATCTAGTCTCTAAGAGTGATACTATTCAACTGGAGGGCTTACCTTTTGAGCCCGTAGGTTTTCTTCAATACCTACTCCAGTAACTGATTTCCATACAGAGTTTTCTTTCCCTTTACAATTATCATTGCAGGCAACCGCCTGTCTACTATTCTTAGCCATCTTTAATTCTTTTTGGCTCCTACAGAATAGATTAGGTTGCACACTGGCAGTTAAACAGCCAGATGTCACCTAAGCAACCTACAACATGCTCTCTGCAATTATACAAAAAAGCTCTGCAACTATGGGCCTTTGCTACAGAGCGTCAGAGCCATTCCTAGTAGGTAGCTTCTAGATGGTTAAAAAGGGCTTTGCCCAGTCATGCTCTTACATGACTGTTTTTTTCCTACGCTTACCATCTTCCTTAAAATTTCCTTTTAAGGAAAAGGAACCAGGGCTTAGACCACGTGAAAACATAAAGAATATCTCGATTCCCTGGATTGTTCCACATCTCCAGTGGAACTCTTTCAACAGGGATGCATTCTTTTTCACTGCAGTCGGTCCTTGTCTATTGTTTTCCTTCTAAGTCCCAAAACTTAATTGAAGCTTATGCTGAACAAAGAACGCATGATACTCATATTGCCCTCATAGAGGGGCAAACATGGTATCCCCTTATATTGCGTCTTCTTCTCCACATTGAAGTTATAGAAGGATCCAGACTTGTTGTCTTAAGACTAAGGATCTCCTCCTGCACCCCTTCATGTAGGTCTCCATTCTGGTTATTCAAAGGCTAGAATTTTTAAAGAAATCTAGACCTCTCCTTCTAAGTAAGATCATTCCACTGATTTCCATGTAACCTTCTCTATGGTTCTTCCACGTGTAACCAGAAAGAGATTCTCTATCTATATTCTCAAGCAGGTCTTACCCCTTCTTTTTATTAAGTGGATCTCTCTCTCTCTCTCTCTCTCTCCCTCCCCCTCTCTCTCTCTCTGCCTATCTATCTATCTATCTAATCTATATATATATATATATATATCTATATATATATATATATATATATATATATATATATATATATATATTTATGTGTGTGTGTGACTTTGAAAGATTTGTTACTGTCCATATTAATGCTGTTCCAGCATACCATAGCCTTTTAAATGGACAGCCAATTTCTATGGTAATTACAAATAACCTTCTTTTACCGTAACCTTTCCGGTTACGTTGCATCTCAGGCTCTCCATGTAAAGTCATTATCCTAAGTGACATCACTTAGGGAAGACATTACTGATCTTCAATGAGTTGGAGGCTACACCGCCTACCACAAATGTTTCTTTCTTTCATTTGGATAGAAGGGTCTTAAAGACCAATCCTTTTTCTGCAAACTAGTCAGATTATCTCCTCTCTTTCCTAGAGCCTTATTCTGCTCCAAGGACAAAGAGCTTCCAACTTTGGCCTGTAGAAGCTTTTGCTTCTCCTCCAAAGTCCAACCTCATTAAACTCCCCTAATTTTTCTTCTGTGATTAGTTCTAGCCATTAAGGCTTCTGACCTCTGCCTGTATTGCAAAAATTATTTTCCTCTACTTCACAGTGAGGTAATTTCTTTGAGGATAATGTACTGGCTCTGGGCACCAGATCATATTACCCTCAACAAATACTTTCGCAATACTTTGAGTAAGGTCCACATTAGAAAATTGGAATTCAATATTTGCTAACAATTATGGTCTACACAAGGACTCCCCTCTAGACGCCTTGTTTACTCAAGCTGTTCCACAGCACACCCTTTTTTATTCAACTCCTACCCTCCATCCCTTGGATGCCTGAGGTTCTGGAAAATAGCATGGCCCATCCATTAGATTTGCAGCATGCTGGGACCTCCTCCATGCATCTTTAGCTTAGGAGTCCCCATATGTGAAGACTCATTCCTGCTTGTTCCTGGAGATAGCACAGTTACTTACCTGTAACAGGTGATCTCTGGGAACAGCAGGAATACGTCTTCACAACCCACCCACCTCCCCTAGGAGTTATTCTCTCTCTCTCTCTCTCTAATTTGTCTACTTCCCTCCTTCGGACTCAGCTACAAACCCAACTGATGAGAGGGAAGTGAATGGGCGGGAAGGCAGCGCGCATGCGTGTTGGATGCTCCCAAAAGCTTTCTTTTTGGACGCTGGGGAGCATTCCCGCGCAGGCTCCATCGGTACTGACGTACCCATATGTGAAGACTTATTCCTGCTGTTCCCAGAGATCACCTGTTACAGGTAAGTGTGCTTTCTCCAGGAACAAGCAGGAGGTCAGTCCTCACATATGGATGATGTCGGCACCAACAAAGCCGGCATGGAAGCATCTCCCCAGCTTTCAAAGAAAGCCTTTGGGAGATGTACCACACATGCATGGTCCCTTTCCTGCCCAAAGGTGCCATCTTGCCTCAGTCTCCTTTTTTCCATGGAGCCCTTCAAATGTTGTCTAGTTTCCCCCAGAAAAAGCATGTTTTTTTGTTAAGTTTTGTCCGGTTTGCATACCGGTTCATTCCCGCCCCCGAGCCAGCTTGCCTCGGCATTGCTCCTCGGGTTCATCCATTTGTTTTTCCAGCTTTCATCAAGGTGTCCTGCAACCCGGCAATCGCGCTCTTTTCTAGCTGAAGGCCCCGGACCCCCGCCAGGTGGCAGGGACCCCCTTTTTCCGATGGCCTCCATTGGCTTTAAGAAGTGTGACTGGTGTGGCAAAATGAGGTGTCTCACCGACCCGCACCACTGTTGCTTCCAGTGCCTCGGCTCGGAGCATAACCACTCCGACTGTGAATTCTCAAGAACCATCACCTCCAAGGACCTAAAGAGCCGTCATCAGTAGCAGGAGAAATTTTTCCAGAGGTCTGACTCCGCATCAGAGTATCCGGCGACACCACGCTCCAGGACCCCCTCCGATATCTCAGTGCCCCGTGAAACCTGAGCCTCTTTGGTGTTCCATGGCCGCGGTTCCTACGAGCAGAAATCCCTGGAGGTGGAGCGCAAGAAGGATAAACCCTCGAAGACTGCCTCAGAGGATGGGTCCGGGAAAACCCCATCCCAGGCCCCACAGTCCCAGGCGTGAGTCCAAGGAGTCTGACTGGGAGTGGCCTTCCAAGCTGTCTGCAAGATGTCGTCAGCACCCGCCGACCAACCTCAGGCCCCCGAGGCCATCCTCATCGATGACTCTCCCTCGACAGTACCGACACCGGGCCAGAAGGCTGCAGAGCCAGCTCATATGGGGACCAATATATCTGGCCCTCATGGCTATGCAGTAGGCATTTACGTCTGGCTCGCCCCGTTCATCCGCCCCAATGGCGGGACCCTCGACATTGAGGGCTTCCCTAGATGTTGAGCCGGTTCTCAAGTGCCATCGGCCTCGAGAGAGCTCCCGGCACCGGTCGAGGTCGTAGTCCTGTTCCTTGGGACACCGATTCTTCCCGGCGAGCACCTGCAGCTCGGATCGCAGATCCTCCAGAGACCACGGATCTCAACCAAGATGTTCATATGGCATCGGACTCAGATTCAAACTTCAAGTCCGAATGGGAGACCGACGAAGACTCCACAGACATGAGGCGACACCAAGCTGTGCACTTGGATCTGTCTCCCCCAATGCCCCGACGCTGCTCCCCGCCTGAGGACGTCGCCTTTCTTGATTTTGTGCTGAACCTGGCCAAGGCTCTCACTATTGAGACCAAGGCCGAGGAGGACCCGCAGACCGAGGAATTGGAGATACTCCAATACGAGGCATCCCCTTAAGGAGACCCTTACGGTACCGGTGCTCCCGATCCTCGACCGCCTACTCCTCCAGATGTGGGAAACACCGGCCAATTGTAAGTAGGCGCCTCGACAGAATGTACCGGGTAAACCGAAGCCCTGGGTTCCAGAAAACCCAGCTTCCTCACAACTTGATGGTTGTGGAGTCAACCATGCACTGGCTCAAAAGCCAAAAAACTCATTTGTCGGTGCCACCTGGGAGGGAGGCCCGAACCCTCGATGCCCTCAGCCTGAAGGCCTTTCAGGGCTTGATGCTAACTTGCCGGATCCAGTTCTACCAGCTCTTTATCGACATGTACCTGAAGGAACTGTCGAAGGAGCTTGGTGGATTTTCAGCAGGCCTCGATAGGGAACCCCTAAAGAAGTTTAAAACTCTGACCTAGGTGGTAAAAGAATGTTCGAAGTTTTTGTCTCAAGCAGCCTACGACTGCTTTGAGTCTTCGGTCAGGGTGATTGCCGCAGGCATTGGGGCATGACGCCAAGCGTGGCTGCAGTCGTCTGATCTAGAACAATGGGTGCAGGACAAACTGATTGATGTCCCCTGCATAGGAGAGAACCTATTCGGGAAACCCATGGCTAACAAGGCTGCAGAGATAGAAACCGACTTTGTGACAAGAACCAGGCTCTCGAAGAAGACCTTGTTGCAACCCCAGAAGAAAGCACCAGGAAAAAAGCCCTTCTTTCTGAGGAAGAAGGGGGACTTTGATGGAACACTGCGTTTCCAGGCTTTCTTGGCCCCTCAACAGGGCCAGCAACAAAAAGGCCAAGGACATGGTCCCCGAAAGCAAAAGGCCCCAAAGTCCCAGGGGCCGACCCCAGCCCAGCCTGGGGGGAGCTTTTAACTGCTTGGGCGCAACCTTCCCCCTCCCCATGTGGTCCTCTGCAGCCCTCGGGGGGGGGGGGGCATCTAGCCCCATTTGCCCACAGATGAACAGCCATCACCACCGATACCTGAGTGCTACACGTGGTCAGGGAGGGCTACCTCCTCCACCTACAGCGGGCGCCACCCTCGTACTTCCCAGGAGAGCCCATCTCTCTTTCACCAGACCCTGCTTCTCACTGAGCTAGCAGGCCTAATCGAGGACAAGGCAGTGGAGCCAGTCCCAAAACATCACTGGGGCACAGGCTTCTACTCCAGGTATTTCCTCATCCCCAAGAGGACAGGGGATCTCAGGTCCATCCTGGACCTGCAAGAGCTCAACAGGTTTCTGGTCAGGGAGAAATTCAAGATGCTCTTCCTTGGAACACTGCTGCCATTCCTCCAGCAGGGAGATTGGCTAAGCTCCTTAGACCTTAAGGATGCCTATATACACATCCTAATTCATCCCAGCCACAGAAAATACCTCTGGTTTGTGGTGGGGGAACAGCACTACCAATATAGAGTGCTGCCCCTTGGTCTGGCTTTGTCACCAAAGTTCTTCACAAAGTGCCTCACAGCAGTCACAGCCCACCTCCAACTCCAAGGGGCCTTTGTCTTCCCTTATCTGGACAACTGGCTTATAAAGAAGGACACAGCTACAGAAGCACAATGTGCCACCAGGTGCACCATAAACACTCTGCAGCACCTGGGGTTAGTCATAAACTACCCCAAATCCCACCTCACTCCGGCCCAGCACCTAGAGTTCATAGGAGTACAACTAGATACTCTCCAAGCGAAAGCCTTCCTCCCGCAGAAGAGGTCAGAACGCCTCAGTGAATTAGCCGCAGAGGTGCATTGATGTCGGACGCTACCTGCCCGGCTTCTACTCCACCTGTTGGGACACATGGCCTCCATGGTTCACGTGATCCCATATGCCTGCCTGCACACATGAGGGCAACCTAGTGATGTCTCCGCTCTCAGTGAGCACAAGCCACAGGCAAGCTCAGGGACAGAGTGAAAGTGAACCGTCAGCTGACGGACTCCCTTGGATGGTGGCAGAGTCCATGTCACCTTCAGGCTAGGATGCCCTTCCAGGCACCTACCCCCCCAGAGAGTCCTCACCATGGATGCCTCCCTACTGGGCTGGGGAGTGCATTGCAAGGGCCTCCAGATGCAAGGCTGCTGCTCCCAGGAGGAATCCTAGTTGCAAATTAACCTACTAGAGCTCCAGGCAATATTCCTGGCTCTCCCAGCCTTCTGCCACCAGCTGCCAACAACCAGGTTGCAATGTTCTACGTGAATAAACAAGGGGGACAGGGTCATACCCCCTCTGCCAGGAGGCAGTAGCCCTCTGCGCCTATGCGGCATACAGGGGGATGCTCCTAAGGGTGGTTTACCTCCCAGACAGGACAATGCCCTGGTGAAGAAACTGAGCAGAGTCCTCCAGCCGCACAAGTGGTGCCTGGATCCAGTGGTATCCACCTGGCTGTTTCATCTCTGGGGCATCTCCTCAATGGACCTGTTCACCAGCCCGGACAACACACAGTTGCCTCAATTCTGCTCTCGCCAGCCACACCCATCCTGGGTAGTAGCGGATGTGTTCCTCATCCCATGGACTGAAATCTTCCTGTATGCCTTCCCACCGACACCGCTGGTTGCCAAGATCCTATTCAAGGTCCAGTGCAACAGAGCATCACTAATGCTTATAGCTCCTCAGTGGCCCAGGCAGCCCTGGTTCCCACTGCTCCACTTCCTATCGGCGGTGTCGCCGATTCCCCTGGGCTGAGTCCCAGGGCTACTCTTACAGTTTGGCTGCTGAAAGGATAGCATTAGCTCCCTTTAATGGGGGAGGTTCTTCTGGCCTCACATAAGGCCTCCACAAAAAGGGCGTATGTCTTCAAGTGGTGCCATTTCTCAGTGTGGTGCACAGAAAGACAGGCAAATCCGTTCTCCTGCTCAGTACAAGTAATGCTCCAGTACCTGCACCACCTGTCACAGGTGGGACTAAAGTTCAGTTTGGTCAGAGTACACATGAGCACCATCGCAGTGCAGCACCATCCCATTGAGGGAAAGTCCCTCTCAGTACAGCCCATTGTGTCCTTATTTGTGTGGAGCCTCATGTTATCCAAACCCCCGTCCACCTCCTAGCAACTGAGTGGGATCTAAATGTGGTGCTCTCACAGCTCACTAAGCCTCCAATTGAGCTTCTGGCTACCTGCCACTTGCGGTACCTCTCCTGGAAGGTCATATTCCTTGTAGCACTCACATCAGCTCGCAGAATCTGATGGCAGAGCTCCCCTACACGAGGTTCTACAAGAATAGGGTAGTGCTCCACACACACCTCAGGTTTCTGCTGAAGGTGATATCCCCTTTCCACCTCAGTCAGGAGGTGGTGCTCACCACCGTCTTTCCAAGATCTCACTACGGTAGGGCGGAGACCGTTCGCCATACCCTGGATTGTATCTGCAATGGACAGAGCCACTCCAAAGCACCTCAGCTTTTCGTATCCAATGGCCCCAGTCGTCTGGGGATCCCATTGACTAACCAAACTCTCTCCACTTGGGTGGGGACTGCATTACCCTCGCCTATGAGCAGGCTGGCATCCCACCAGACCAGCGGGTCACGGCACACCACTTCAGGGCCATGGCTTCTTCCATGGCAAATCTGCGTTCTGTACCTGTGATGGAAATCTGCTAGGCTGCCACCAGGTCTTTGGTCCATTCCTTTGCAGCTCACTACTGCCTGGAAAGGGAGTCCCAATGGGGCAGCACCTTCAGGCAGGCCGTACTCCATAATCTCTTCAAGTGTAGGTAACTCCTGCCTTCTGACCCTTCTGTGTTTAGGCTACTGGAGTGCTGATGCCCTGCTGGACACTTGGGTCTTCCAAAAATGTCTCATTTGGGACTCAACTGCTGCAGCTCACAGCTGGGCACCGTAGCGTTTTTACAGGCTCTCGGTAGCCTGTACTTGGGGAGTCCCATATGTAAAGCTTCCCGGGAGAAAGCATAATTACTCACCTGTAACAGGTATTCTCCAGGAACAAGCAGGAAGTCAGTCCTCACATATGGGTGACATTGGCACCAACGGGAGCCCTCACGAAAGCATCCTCTCAGCTTTCAAAGAAAGTCCTCTGGAGATGCTACCACGCATGCGTGGTCCCCCTTCCCGCCCAAGGGTGCCGACATCACCCATATGTAAGGACCGATTTCTGCTGTCCCCAGAGAAAACCTGTTACAGGTGAGTAACTCTGCTTTCTCCAGTGACAGCAGGAATCAGTCCTCACAACCCTCTCTCCTCCCTCTGAAGTGGCTTCTTTACCGTATTTGATTTTGTTTTGCCGTCTTAGCTATGTCATTAGACTGAGTCAGGTTTGCACCCTTGGGTGGGAAGGGGACCACGCATGCGTGATACATCTCCCAAAGGCTTTCTTTGAAAGCTGGGGAGATGCTTCCATGCAGGCTACATTGGCACTGATGTCACCCCATATGTGAGGACTGATTCCTGCTGTCCCCGGAGAGCTCCTGTTACAGGTGAGAAACTACGCCTTTTGTTTTCTTCTGTTTCCTGTTCTGTAGAAAACTCGATGGTGGTCTTCACTGTTAAGGAGATCAGGAAAATAACACACAGAACATTTTATTTTTCTTCTTTTCTTTAAGATTTCAAAATCTGAGCTAGACTGGTTTCATCAGGATTTGGAATATGAGGTTAAGAAATGGCAACAAGAAAAGAGAGAAAACCAAGAAAGATTAAAAGCTATAAAAAATAACATTAAAATGCTTACAGAAGCCAATGAAACGTGAGTATCTATTGAAATGTATATATTTTGGTTGAAGGGGGATCAATTCAACAAGGATTAACATCACAGCAATCTAGTGGGCCTTTCTTCCCTATTCTGCATTGTAATAGACTGGTGAACGTCGCAAATCACTTTGTCATTCAGGAGCAGATATTTCTTATTCTTTATTGTCCAGCAGACCAGTTCAGAATGCATGAGTTGTGCCCATCAGCCAGCAGACAAGAGACTATAGAGCTGTGAGCTCTGGTCAGTAATAAGCATCATGCAGCCACTTGCTCTCCAGTATTCTGTGACAACAGCCTGTGCAGCCAGGACTTAATCTGTGTGTAGGCTCTTGGGCTTAATTGAAGAACTGGGCCTTCAGTTAAGCACTGCAGTCAGAGGGCATCCAGGCTTCGGGTTCCCAGAGATTGTTTACAGGGTAGTACCAGGAGGAATCCAGGTCCATCACCTTGGCCAGTGGATGCAAAGAGGCTTTTTCTAATTTCTTGTAAATTTTTTTCCTGAATTTTTTTGTCTCTTTGTATTTCTTTTTCGGTGTTTGGGTTTACCACGCTGCTCTCTGGTCATTGCCTGCAGTTACCGTTACTCCTCAAGTAAGCTGCAGGAGTGAGTTCCTAGAGATGCTTGCCAGTTGGAGCAGTAGAGTAGCGCATAAGCAAGCATGGTGTTTGGGCCTCCATGGGTGTTTGACCTCAAGCATCTGGGCATGAGGCTTGTTAAGTGGGGCGCTACATCTGTGCCTAGTTTCAGTTTTGGGTGCATCCTAGATTTTTGTATTCTGGCACGGTAGCTGAATGGAGGCGCCCTTGGAACATGCTAAATGCTGCTCCCAATGTGGAGGACATCAGGGCAGCGTGGGCCATTGCAGTTCTTGCCATGGAACATCCGGGAGCCATGTATCTCCTCCAATTATATATCAGAGAGCAGGTCCGAGGAGGAGAAAGGCCATCTTATGGCAGTGACATTTTCTCCTCAGGCCAGTGGTTCTAGTGAGGTAAGCACAACAGAGGCATCCATTTTGCCTACACGGGGCTTGGAGCATGTGGTTACCCCTTCCCTCACTTCTGAGGCTGGCGTGCCTGGGCAGATCCAGCCTCCAACAGTGACTTTGGACAATTTGGCTGTGAAAACAGTTGTTGCTGCAGCCATGGGATTTTCTCCATTTATTTTATACCTGCACCAAACTTTCCTAATGAAGAAGGCTTAGGGAGCAGCCTTGGCTATAGGATCCATTGGGCAAGCTAAGGATGATGGGCCTTTACTGCTGCATAAGCATTCTGGAGATTCTTGCCAAGACTCAGACTGAGTGTTATCACTAGCCTATTGGCAAAAAATTCCACTATTACGGATCTTTTGGAAGAAGGAGAGCTTCCGATGGGTGAACATGATCCCACGGTGGTGTGCTTGTTTCGAAAGAAGGAGCTTATTCCAATGATTATTCAGGCACTGGAGGCCTTGTGGATTGATGATCCCCCTGCACTAGAGGCAGTTACCTTTTAGGATCTGCAGAGGCATTCAGAAGCTTACCAAAGCTTTCCCTATTCACCAGAATCTGCAAGATAAAATTGGTGCATTGTGGAGATCTCTGGAATCAGGGTTCAGATTAGGTCGGGCCATAGGAAGTTTTATCCCTTAGTTCTTGAGGGACAAGAGAGTTTAAACTCTCTAAGGTGGATGTCTTGGCGGCAGTAACCAAGAAGACGACTACCTGGTGGAAGGGGGAAGCAGCCCTGGAGGATCAACAGGACTGAAGAATAGAGTTTGCTGTTAAGCAGACTTTCAAAGTAACCTCCATGGAGTTGCAAGCTACAGTTTGTAGTGCCTGCATGTCTGCAGTGGCTGTCAGAAGTGAATTGAGGAAGGCTCTGAAGATTCTAAGCACTCTCATGAATACTCAGTACATTTGGAGGCTGATTTGGCATAACTGGTAGATGCTCTGTATGATCATTTTTGCATTTCGGCCAGATCCATGGCAGCCTCGATTAAGACTAGTTGGCAGATTCAACTAAGCCTAGACTTATCAGACTTCCTTTCAGAGGAAATCTTCCTTTTGGTGAAGATCTGGAAAAGACTGTAAAGGATTTGGGAGAGACAGAGTCCCAGAAGTTGACGGAGGATAAGCCAAAAAGCTCTTCACAGACAGTTACGGGGCAGTCTCATTTCGGCGAAACTAAAAGTTATCATCCCAGAAAGTTGTGTTCTTCCCAGTGTGCTCATTTTCCGTATGGGTCTTCGTCTTTTCATTCAGACCACATACGTGCTACTCAAGGATCCAAGGGAGTGGGAATTTCTAAGGGATTGCATTGAAAATTTGGGGGTCCCTCCTTTATTGGAGTGGATAAGCAGTCATCTTTCCAAGTTTTACAAGGAGTGGACCCAAATTACTTCAGTTCAGTGAGTACTGGATGTCATTCAGTCAGGTTACAGGTTGGAATTTTCCCACCAGCTTGCTGATTTGTGTATAGTTTCTCCCTGTCACACCTCAGCCAAAAAAGGTAGCAGTAATATTCACTATGGAAAGGCTGTAGTCTGTAGGAGCAGTGGTCCCAGTTCTAGCTCGGGAAAGGGGAATGAGTCTATGCTCCATTTTGTTCCAATGAAGGAGAGTTCTTTTCATCCCATTCTAGATCTGAAGGGGGTGAATGTGGTTCTCTGAGTTCCCCATGCCCGGATGGAAACCTTGTGATTAGTAATTATGGTGGTTTGCAGGGGCAAGTTTCTTTTAGCCTTGGATCTCAAAGAGGTTTATCTCCATATTCTAATCTGAGAGTCTCAAAGCATTCTCCGGGAACAAGCAGGAAGTCAGTCCTCACATATGAGTGATGTTGGTGCTGACGGAGCCTGCGCAGAAGCATCTCCCCAGTTTTCAGAGAAAGCCTTTGGGAGATGCACTACGCATGCGTGGTTCCCTTCCCGCCCAAGGGTGCCATCTTGTCTCAATCTCCTTTTTTCCGTGGAGCCCTTCAGATGTTGAAGACGTGATAATGTGGAAAGACAGAGTTTTATTTCTATAAGACCAATGACAACTCATTGGTTGTCATTAGTCTTATAGAAATAAAGCTCAGGACTTCCGGTGACGTCAGCGGACCTAATGGCGGCGCGGTAAATGAGCTCTGCCGCTGAAGCCTTATGAAGGGAGATAAAAGCCTCTAAAATGAAGTGAGGCAGCGATGTAAGGAAGGGGAACTAAGTTAAACATACCCCATTTCTACATGGAAGGGTGAGAGGTCTGTGATCACCCCCAAGCACAGTCTGAGTGGCGGAGAGCTGAGCCGGAGCAGGGAGCCACGTAGTCGGGCCGCGTGGTGGACGGAGCAGTTCTGGTGATAACGTGGACACCTGGAGGGCTGGAGAGTGTAGGTGGCGTACCCACAGAGTCTGAGTGAGGCATACCGAGGAGGTAGAAGTGGAGGAGCCACCAGCACAGGAGAAAGCAGCAGAGGGAGTGAAGATGCCTGTATCCCCAACGGGTGGATAGTGAAGCTGCGCGAGGACGTGGCGAAGGAAGGTGGAGGCCCAAGACAATCGGGGAGAGTGAACCAGGTATCGCAGTCGGCGAAATTAAGTGCCAGTAGAGAGGAGAACAGCCGAAACAGAGGCAGAAAGGGAGAGTGAGTGGAAAGAGTGGAGTAGCTAGCAGGAAGACACCCTCAAAGGTCAGAAAAGGGAAGAGAGCTTAATGAATCAAAAGGGACAATCATCTATATATCACCAACAACTGTATCAAACAAAATAAAATAGGGATTAGTCATACACAAGGCATAAATTGTCACTGTTGACCTCCGGTGATGTCATCGGAGCGCATGGCAGAGTAGGAGATCAGCTCCGCAAACAAAACCTACTAAAGAGGGGTATAACCCCCAGAGAGCGCAAAAGATAGAGTGGGAAGATGCATAGCGGCTAGGGGAGGAAGATCGCATGCCAGGAATTGAAGCGGGCGTGAGCCGCGGTATTCACCCGCGGCAACAAAAGAGCGGTGAGAGCTGATCGGGGAGAGCAGAGCCAGGCCGGTGAGACCCGCTAGTGATGCAGGAGGCCTGAATGGGAGCCAGTGACAGAGCGTGGTGAGTGGGAGCGGTGGTGAGTGGAGGTTGTGCGGCTCGGAGGAGAGCTGGAAGCAGGGCAGCAGCAGAGCCCGGGAAGAGCACCTATTTCGGCGGCGGGTTGAGACCTGAGAGTGCAGGGCCTGGAAGAGAGCAGAAGAGGGCCAAACGGGCTGGAGGACACAGCCAGGTGCAGGGCCGTACAGCACAGCCGGTACCAGGAAGAGATGGCAGGAAGCCAGACCGCCCAGAGGTGGGTGGAGAGTGAAGAAGTGTACGGAGCACAACAGGGCTAAAGGAGCATCGGTAGAGCGGGGCAGACCAGGAAGATAAGCTCCAGGCCACGTCGGGAGAGACTCAGCAAGTTAGTACAAAGGCTGAGGCAAAATAAATCGGAAACCCAGTGTCTAAACCAGACAGGAGGAATAGCAGTGCCGTTGTCAGAGAGAAAAGATTGAGGATCTCTCAACTGCTTGAACAGCACCCCACGGGGAGGGGGAGAACAGTGGAAATCTACAAAGAAGCCATAGCCTGCAGAGTGGAACTCACTAAAAATAAAAACATGGAGAAAACAAAAAGAGAAGGTCGTGAAGAAAAAATTGCCAGAATTTCGTTCCTCCTATGCGCCATCAAGAGGAAGAAAGGAGGGTGAGAAGACTGGCAAGACGATGGGGGATCTCTCGCCAGGGCACGAGGAAGACACGGAAGGAGAGGAGTGCTCGGGACTGGCTGAGAAAATCAAGCAGTGGCTTATAGAACTAAAGGAGGATTTAAAGGAGGAAATTGGAGGTGTAAAGAATGAGTTAAGAGACTTTGCAAACAATCAAGCAAGACATCACAGAACTGGGAGAGCGTGTGGAGGATGCAGAGACTCAATTGGAACAAGGGGCAGCGGTGGAGCAAATCCAGAAAGGATGGGAGGAGATGAGGGAGGCTCAAGAGGAGCTGAAGGTAAAAACGGAAGACTTGGAGGACCGCTCGAGAAGATGCAACATTAGAGTGCGGGGAGTCCCGGAGGATTCCAAATATAGGAACAGTGAAGTGGTGGTACAAAAAATATTTGGAGAACTTTTAAAAGTGGTGGAGCGCACAGAGGAGGATGAAGGAGATCAGATGAAAATAGAAAGGACTCATAGAGGGTTGGGGCCCATAAGGGACAATCGTCCGAGAGACATTGTAGTTTTCTTGGCTTCCTACAAGTTGAAAGAACGTATTCTGGGAGCAGCGAGAAAGCTAAGAAACTTCCAGTGGGAAGGACACAAATTGGAACTGTTTCAGGATCTGCCCCAGGGAACGCTGCAACGTAGACGAGAGATAAAAGAAGTCACGGCCTATCTGAGGAGGGCTGACCTGAGATATAAATGGCTGTACCCGTTTGGATCGTTGATCACGGTACAAGGGCGGTCGAGGAAAGTAAAGACGTGCAGAAGCTTGGAGAGCGTTGAGAGACTTAGGAGCTGCAAATCTACCGGAGGAGGCCAGCATTCCAGCCAAGCCAACGGACAACGCCAATACTACTAAGGCGGAGAGATTGAGGTGGCATAGAGCAGCAGAAGGCGGTAGGAGATTGGCGAGACTGGTCAAGAAGCGTCAACGAGGAAAGGCGATTGAAGAGGACGCAGGCTGAAGAGGCGGATAGCACATGGACTTGAACCAGATGACTTACAATGTGGAAAAGGCTTTGGGTGATAGTAATAAGTAATAAATGAAGGTGTGGGGGAGGTTAGAAGGGTAGGGGCGGAGTGGAGGGGGGTAGGAGTAAAAGGGATAGATGGAGCATGGAAGGAAGATGGGTGGGAGGAGAGAGGGGGAAGAGGGGTTTGGGTAGGTGGCGGTCCGATTCTCGGTCACCGTTATGGAAGTCAGGTCTCCTCCACGGAGAAGAAGGTTGGGGAGGGGGGGGTGGAAGGGAAGGAAGGGGGAGGGGGGGAGATAGATGAGGTGCGGCACAGAAGGAAGGGAGGGGGGAGAGGCAGGGGGGTGGTAGGGGGCAGGGGTGAAGGGGGGGAGGGTGGGGAGGGCAAAAAGCTGGGAGGAAGGGGGGAGCACAGTTGGATGATGCTTTGAAAATTGTCACATTGAATGTGAAGGGGTTGAATTCACCCTGGAAGAGACAGAAATTGTATAAAGAAGTAGCAAGACACAAAACAGCGATTGTAATGCTGCAGGAGACACATTTACAAAAAAAGCATGAATTGTTAGTGCAACCGAAGGGTTATAGAGAGTGCATTTTTGCATCAAACTTAAGGGAAAGGAAGAAAGGAGGGGTGGCGGTTTTCATCAGTGGAGCGCATAAAACTGAAGTTCGGTTGGTGACGAGGGATAAGGGGGGGGGAGATACCTATTGCTGCATGTGAAAGTTGGGGAGGAGTGGTTCTGTGTGGTAAATGTCTATGCGCCCATGGGATCCCAGAAAGAATTTTGGGAGGAGTTAGTTAAGCAGGTAGCTGTAATGGGGGATGGAGCGTTGATTTGTGGAGGAGACTTTAATGTGCCCTGGGAGGTGGGGAGAGACACGACGGGTAAGAGGGAAGGGTGAGGGGCGGATAGACAGAGATGATATAGGTTTGTGAATGAGAATGACTTGATAGATGCATGGAGATTGATGAACCCGGGTAGGCGACATTTCTCCTTCTTCTCAGCAGCTCATAGCACATATTCAAGATTAGATGTTATCTGGGTAGGGAAGGAGTTTGCGGGCAGGATAAAGGGAGGAGAAATTGAGCCTATTACGTGGTTGGACCATGCACCAGCGGTAGTACAGGTGAGGGTGAGGGGGGAAAGTAAAGGGGGACAGTACTGGAAACTAAATGAAGGCTTGCTGGAGGATACTAGGGTAGTGAGAGAGGTGGAACAGTTAATACCGGAGTATTTTGAACAGAATGGGGAGGGAGAGGTAAAAGAGGGAGTGGTATGGGATGCTTTTAAAGCAGTGGTAAAGGGGGGTGTTGGTAAAGTGGGGAGCGCAGATAAAACAGGAAAGGGAGGATCAGGAATTGCAACTAAGGAGTTGAGTGGAGGAGTAGCCTAGTGGTTGGGGCAAGGTACTTCAGGCCGGAAGGTCGGGGGTTCAAATCCCACTAGAGGACAGCAACCTTGGGCTGGAAGGACTGGGGTTTCTAGTCCCACAGGTGCTCCTTGTGGTCTTGGGCAAGCCACTTAACCCTCCATAGCCCATGTTCCCTGTAAAATAGTTATCTCCAAGTTATAATGCCCTGTTCAATGTAATTTCAGTTTGTTCAATGTAAACCGCACTGATGCAGAATAGCGCGGTATATAAGACAATATAAATAAATAAATAAATAAAGGCTTCAATTAATGGAACTGGAGGAGAAAGATGCTCGGGGGTGGTGGGATATTTAGGGGAGCGGTATTGGAGATGAGGGCTAAACTGAATGCGCTGGAGGCGGGGCGGATAAGGCATAACCTGCAGTTGCTGAGGCAGAACTTCTTCGAAGGGGGTAATAAAGCGGGGAAATATTTGGCTCGGCAGTTAAAAAAGAGAAGAATTGAATCGAATCATACAGATCAGAGGGGGGGGGGGTAGTGCGGGAGGACCACCAGATTAGAGAGGAGTTTGTAGCGTTCTACCAGAAGCCCAATCAGAGGGAACAGAGGAGGCGATTAATAACTATTTGGGAGAAGTGGGGCTACCACGGTTGGAAGAAGGGGAACAGCAGAATCTAGACAGAGGTTGGAGCAGAGGAAGTGATACAGGCGATTAAGGATATGAAGCTAGGGAAAGCCCCGGGCTTAGACGGGCTGACAGCGTGATTTTATAAGAAGTTTGGGAGTCTGATAGTTCAACCCCTAACATCAGTATTCAATGCGACGCAATGTGGGGAGAAATTGGCGGACACTATGGGATGGGCAGGCATTACCCTTATACATAAGGTAGGGAAAGATCCGCAGGAGTGCACGTCCTATAGGCCAATATCGCTTTTAAACATTGATGCGAAACTGCGGGCAAAGATATTAGCGACAAGGCTTAATAAAATATTGGGTAAGTTAGTTCATGAGGACCAAGCAGGTTTTATATTGGGGAGGCAGGTGGCAGATAATATTAGAAAGGTTCTAAATGTGATTTGGGCAGCCAGGCGCTCGGGTGACCCTGCATTGCTGGTCTCACTGGATGCTGAAAAGGCATTCGATTAAGTGTCATGGAAATTTCTATTCTCGGTATTGGAAGCCATGGGGTTTGGGGCAGAGTTTGTGAATTAGATAAAGGCTTTGTATGTAAGTCTCATAGCATGTGTGAGAGTAAATGGAGGATACTCACGCTTTTTTCCTCTGGGGAGGGGAACGTGGCAGGGCTGTCCTTTATTGCCACTGCTCTTTGCGCTCTTGTTGAAGCCCCTAACAGCGCGGATAAGGGCGAGCCAAGATATTAAGGGGGTACAGGTGGGACAAATAGAGTATCGCATGTCGCTCTTTGCAGATGACATTTTGTTAACTATCACGAGACCAGGGGAAACTTAGCCAGCCATAATGGGTGAGATACAGGAATATGGGAATGTGGCGGGGTTCCGGATTAACTGGGGCAAGTCAAAAATTTTAAGTGTGGTGGGGGAGGAGGAACAACAGATGGGGCTTCAGCAGCGCTTTCCTTTTAGGTGGGCAAAGAGGTCAATTAGGTACCTGGGGGTGCAGGTGGGGAGGGCACTGGAGGACTTATTGAATTAAATTATAAAAAACTCTTAGGGCAACTGGAGTCACAGTTGAGGGGCTGGAGCAGGGGGTACTACTCTTGGTTCGGGCAGATGGCGATTATCAAAATGATGTTGCTTCCCCAGTTCCTGTTCTACTTTCCAGTATTACCAATAGCAATACCAAGAAGAATATTGAGGAAGGTACAAAAACAAGTGGAGGGTTTTATTTGGGGGGGGGGGGGGTTAAAGGCCAAGGGTGGCGGCACGGACATTACAAGTGCAGGGAACGGAGGGAGGGATGGGTGTACCCAACTTTGCACTGTATTACAAGGCAGCGCAGCTCAGGGCGGTGTATGCATGGTTAAGGGAACCATTAAAGCAATGGGTGATGATGGAGGCAGTAGACTTTGGCCCCGGAGAGTTAGAAAGGTTAGTTTGGAGGGGGAGAGGGGGGATAACCCTTTGGTGGTGCACACATTAAATGTATGGCAACAGCATAGGCAGAGGATGGTGGGGGATAAGAAGTGGTCACATACTATGTCCCTCCAAGCGTGTTGTGAAAAGGGAGTGGGACCGAGTAGAGTAGTTCTGAGAAGATGGGCGGAGCAGGGATTAAGTCAGGTGTCACAGATACTAGTGGGGAATGCGGTAAGGGGTTTTGAGGGTATCCGAGAAATGTATCAGCTGCAGGAAACAGATAGGTATGCGTATGCACAAATGGGGTCACTGATTAGAAAAAGGAAGAGGGGGCAGGATAGTGGGGGGGGGGGGGAGTGGAATGGTTTGAAGGGGCATGTTTGGGTTCCATGGGGCAGAAGGGCTTGATATCTAGAATCTACAAAGGTTTAATAGCGAGAGGAGCGGGGAAATTGAGCTACATGGAAGCGTGGGAAAGGGATTTATGGGTGGAATGGGAGGTGGAGGAGTGGGAGGGAGTGGCAATGGGTATAGCCAAATTCACTATTGCCACAGCGTTATGTGAGAACGGGTTCAAGGTGTTGAGTAGATGGTATCTCACTCCGGAGTAGCTGTATAAAGCGGGGGTATTGAAGATGAATGAATGCTGGAGGCAGTGCGGCAAAGAGGAAACATGGATGCATATGTGGTGGTCATGCCCAGTGGTTCAAAGGTATTGGGGGAAAATTGGGGATAACATTAATAAAATTGTGGGATCATGTATAGAGCTGACTCCTGAAATGTGTCTCCTGCAAAAGAAGGACGGGCAATGGGAGGGACAGTGGAGCATTATTTGGTTTTGTGTACCGGCGACCAGATGCGAAATAGCATGATACTGGACTAGAACGATTCTACCATCTATGGACAGTTATGCTAAGAGAATGTTGGAAATTTATCTTATGTATAAAATCACGGGGGAAACAAAGGGTAGAGGGGGACAAATGGCGAAACAATGGGAGGGGGTATGGAGATGGTTAAGAGAGAGGGTATGTGGAAGGATGGAGTAGTAGAGGAGGGGGAGGGGAGGGAGTGGGGTTAGAGTTAGGGTAGATGTATGAGAGGCTGTATATAGGAGGGGAGTAGGGGGAGGGAAGGGAGGACGGGGGAAGGGGGGGTAGACGAGTCATTAGGGGGTAAGTGTAAGGCAAGGGTAGGTTGTGGGTAGGGGGGGTTACTGGAGGTGGAATTAGGGAAAAGGACGGGAGGGGCTGAATATACCGGTACAGGTTTACTGTAGAGGAATTGTTGGATGAAGCTATGTGTAAAAAAAACAAAAAGAAAAAATGTTTCAATACAGTTGAAGTAAGTGTTTTGGGAGGAGGGGGGAAATTTAAGGAATGATGAAAAGGATGGCGGTGTATAGGTAAGGGAAGGAAATGTATGCTGTAACGGGCATGTTTGGGGCAAATGCTACAGGTTAATTCATCGATGTTAATTGTTGAACGTTTTGTGAGTTGTTTTGCCTTATGAAGAACTTAATAAAAATTTAAAATTTAAAAAAAAAAAAAATAAAGCTCTGTCTTTCCACATTATCACGTCTTAGACTGGGTTCTTCATCTTACGTGATACTTGCTTTTGTTGTGGCGCGCCCTCAGATGTTGTCCAGTCTCCCCCAGAAAAAGTGTGTTTTTTGATACTGTTTTATTCGGTCTGCATACTGGTTCCTTTCTCGCCCCTGAGCCAGCTCACCTCTGCGTCGCTCCTCGGGTTCCCCTTGGTTTTTCTTTGAGATATCTCTCGACTGGCATTCGTGCCCTTTTTCGGCCGAAGGCCTCAGACCACTGCCAGCGGCAGGCCCCTTTTTCCCGATGGCCTCCAGCGGCTTCAAGAACTGCAATCAGTGCGGTAAGATGATGTCCCTCACCGATCCGCATGACTGCTGCCCCTGGTGCTTTGGCCTGGAACATGATGGCTCGGACTTTGAGCTTTGCAGGACCATGAACCCAAAGGCCCTTAAAAGCCGTCAGCTGCAGCAGGAAAAATATTTTCACAAGTCCTACTCTGCACCAGAGTCTTCGGCGACACCCCACTCCAGAGCCCCCTCCGGTACCTCAGTGCCCCATGAAGCCCAGGCTGCCTCGGAGTCCCGCGGCTGCAGATCCTCTGAGAGAAATCCACAGAGGTGGAACGCAAGAAGTCGAAGTCCTTGAAGATCACTTCAGAGAATGGGTACGGGAAGATGGAAAACCCATTCCAGGCCTTGCAGTCCTCGGGGTGAGTCAGAAGGATTAGAGCGGGAGACACCTCACAAGCTGTCCCAGAAGGAGTCGTCGGCACGCAGACCGGCCTTGGAAATCCGAGGCCATCCTCGTTGAGGACTCCCCCTCAACAGAACCAATACCGGACCCAAAATCCTCGGTGTCCGTGTCGAAGGCTGCGGAGCCAACTGGCATGGAAACCAGGATGGCGGCCTTAGAACACAGTATCTCAGCCCTCATGGCCCAGCAGCGGGCATTCATGTCCGACTCGTCCAGTTTATCTGCTCTGACGATGGGACCCTTGACATCAAGGGCCTTCCCAGACATCGAGACGATCTTCGAGCACCACCAGCCTCGAGAGAGTTATCGGCGTCAGACGAGATCCTGGTCCCGTTCCTCGGGTCACCAGTCCTCTCTGGCAAGCACATGCGGCTCGGACCTCGACGGTGGTGACCACGAAGCCTCGGAATCGACCTTGGACTTCCAGTCTGACTGGGAGACAGAGGACGAGGAGTCCCCGGACACCTGGTAACACTGAGATGTGCCCTTGGACCCATCTCCCCTGGCATCCCTGCCCGAGGACGTAACCTTCCTCGACTTTGTGTAAAACATGGCTAAAGCGATCACTGTTGAGACCAAGGCAGAGGAGGACACTCGCACAGAAAAACTGGAGATCCTCCAGTATGAGGCCTCTCCAAAGGAGGCCCTCATGGTGCCCGTTCCTCCGATCTTCGAACGCCTCCTTCTCTGTATGTCAGAGACACCAGTGTCTGTGCCTATTGTAAGCAGATGACTTGACTCCATGTACCAAATCCGCCAAGACCCTGGGTTCCTGAAAACCCATCTTCTCCACAACTCAATAGTCGTGGAGTCTGCAGGCACAAGAGCCAAAAGACCCATTCCTTGGTGCCCCCCGGTAGGGAAGCCCAGACCCTCGATGCCCTCGGCCGGAAGGCCTTCCAGGGCTTGATGCTCACATGCCAAGTTCAGACCTATCAACTGTAAATTGGCATGTACTTCAAAGAGCTAGCGAGAGAGCTCTCTGGGTTCTCGGCAGGCCTCGACGGAGAACCTTAACAGAGGTTGTCACCCCTTTGTCGTGCAGCACCTCCTGCTGGTCACAGCTGGTACTGCACCCGGGTGTAAAGTACTGGCCTTTTCAATATTTATAGTCCTTGCCAGTACACAAATAAGTTGTGACACCGAAATCGGTTTAACTGGGTTTTATTCCCCGTCCCGTAGGATTCTTTCAAAAGTATAACAATCAAATCAACATGACCCTTCTCGGGTAAACAAAAAGGAACTATAACAAAAATAGCTTTCCTTTCAGCAAACAAAATAGGAATGGAAACAGAAATACAGCTTGTCAGGTTTCCAGATAAAGGCTTCTCTGGAGCGGTTCAGCCTTCTATCTGAGAGACTCTATTTGGTCAGCTAGTATCAAACTACAGTCCATCTGTTCAACAGGCAATTCAGTGTTATCCTCTATTACATAAGGCTCATACTGCATGGGAACACTGTCAGGTACAGATGCTTCGTCACTTCTCTCCTGAGGTAGCTTGTTCAACAAACTTTCCAGCTTGTGACGTACTTGACTCTCTACAGAATGTATCTGTTTGGTTTTACCATATTCTCTGGAGTTGCTCAACCAGTAGCCTTTCCTCTGCCTCTGGTTATCAGGCAGAGTAAAGCAGTTAGCTGCCCAGCTATTAGAGAGTGGAACCTTTGTTCGGGGTTTTGTTTTAACAGGAGCTTTGCAACCAGCTGTTGTCTCCAACGGCAGTTTCTGAGAAGGCTTATGCCAGTTATATCCCTCTGAAGGGTTCTCTCTCACAGGTAACAAGCTTTGTTCTATATTCTGTCTGTAACCCAGATTCTGGAGTTTTCCTGCTTTCATTAAGTTAGCATTATAGGGCTTTTGTTTCTCATACAAATGCCTCTCATAGCTCAGCTTAGCATTTCTCCTCTCTGGCTCAGAATAGCTTTTCCTAGCTTGTAACTTGTGTCTTAGGGCATAGCTTCTATCAAGGCTGCTGCATACACTGTCCCTGTCTGAATTCAGTTGCTCATCTCTTTCACTTAATTGTTCATCAGACTCACTCAGACTTTCATTCAGCCAGTGCCTTCTGCCTTGCTGTAGAGACCTGGGATGTCTGTGTCCTTCCCACTCTGGATATCTCCTCTGCCTGGGAATATCCTTTCTCCTTGGGTCTTTCAACTCTCTTGGTTGCTTTGATTCTCTTAATCTCCTTCGTCTCTCAGGTTCCTCAGCTCTCTCTGCTTCCCTCTCCTGTGAGCTGTGCTGATTATTTACGTAATCCCCAGCTGCACCACACCCTAGCCTATTGGGGTCAGGTGGGACCTTCCTTGCCTCCCTACTGGCTGGGTGATAATTCCTGGCTTGTGACCTCACTCCCTTATACTCATTCTGATACCCTTGTGTCATGTGCTCTCTCCACACGTCACTGTTTACTTGAGGAGTAGTGTTTTTTAGCTCCACAGGGGGCTCTAGAGAGTCTGCTCTGTGACAAGGTTCAAGGCTCTGCCTTCAAGGAGTACTCAAAGTTTTTATCACAAGCAGCCTACGACGGCTTTGAGTCCTCAGCTAGGGTAGCCGCCGCAGGCATCGGGGTGCAGCGCCAGCCATGGCTGCAGTCATCTGACCTCGAACCATGGATGCAGGACAAACTTACTGATGTCCTCTGTATCAGAGAAAATTTTTTCGAGAAACCCATGGCAGACAAAGCTGCAAAGATAGAGACTGCGTTCCTGAGGAGGACCAGACTCTCTAAAAAGAACTCGGTCTAGCCCCAAAAGAAGACACCGGGGAAGAAGGGAGGCTTTGGTAATGCTTCACAGTTCCAAGCCTTCTCAGCCCCTCAGCAAGGCCAACAGCATGAAGGGCAGGGGCACGGCCCCTGTAAACAGAAGACTCCCAGGTGCCAGCCCCAGCTCAGCCTGGGAGGAGCTTTTGTCTTCCTGGGTGCAACCTCCTCTCCCCAAGGAGGTCCTCAACAGCCCACAGGGGGGCGTCTGACTCTATTTGCCCACAGGTGGTCTGTCACCACCGATTCCTGGGTACTGCAAGTGGTCCAAAAGGGCTACCTCCTCCACCTGCAAAGGACACCACCTTCATACTTCCCAGGAGAGCTAGTAAGGCCTCTCCTTCATCAGACTCTGCACCTCACCAAGCTTGCAGGTCTCCTTGAGAACAAGGCGGTAGGGCCAGTCCCTAGACATCTATGGGCAAGGGCTTCTACTTCAGGTATTTCCTCATTCCCAAGCGAACAGGGGGCCTCAGGCCCATCCTTGACCTGCGGGACCTGAACAGATTCCTGGTGAGAGAGAAGTTCAAGATGCACTCCCTTGGAACATTGCTGCCCTATCTCCAGCAGGGAGACTGTCTATGCTCCTTAGACCTGAAGGATACTTATACGCACATCCTGATCCATCCCAGCCCAGATAACATGCAGTTGCCCCACTTCTGTTCCCAGCAGTCGCACCCGTCCCAGGTGGCTGTGGATGCGTTCCTCATTCAGTGGACAGAAGGCCTCCTTTACGCCTTCCCACCAACACCATTGGTCACCAAGACCCTCTTCAAGGCCCAGCACAACAGGGCATCACTGATATTGATAGTCCCCCGGTGGCCCAGGCAACCTTGATTCCCACTGCTTCTTTCCTTGGTGGCGGAGTCACCGATTCCCCTGGGCTGTGCCCCAGACCTACTCTCACAGGAGGAGGGCTCTCTCCTGCACCCCAACCTGGGGTCCCTGTCACTCACGGTTTGGCTGCTGAAAGGGTAGCGTTAGCTCCCTTCAACCTCCCACAGGATGTGGAAGATGTCCATCTGGCCTTCCGGCCTCCCGAAAGGCCTCCACCAGGAGGGCATATACCTTCAAGTGGCGCCAGTTCTCTGTCTGGTGCGCTGAGAGGCAGGCGAACCCATTCTCCTGCTCGTTACAGATGGTGCTCCAGTACCTACTCCACTTGTCACAGGTAGGACTGAAGTCCACCTCAGTCAGGGTGCACACGAGCACTATTGCAGCGCACCACCGTTCTGTGGAGGGAAAACCTCTCTGCTCAGCCCCTAGTATCTCAGTTCCTGCAGGGCCTCATGCTATCCAAACCCCCCCGTCCGCCCATTGACGGCAGAGTGGAATCTCAACATGGTGCTCTCACAGCTCACTAAGCTGCCATTTGAGTCTCTGGCTACCTGCCACTTGCTGTACCTCTCCTGGAAGGTTGTCGGGTCAGCGAGCTCCAAGCTCTTTATGGCAGAGCCTGCTTACATGAAGTTCTACAAGAACAGGGTGGTGCTCTGCATACGCTCCTAGTTTCTGCCGAAGGTGGTGTCCCCCTTCCACCTCAACCAGGAGGTGGTACTCCCCATCTTCTTTCCGAGGCCTCACCCCAGTAAGGCGGAGACCATCTTCCATACTTTAGATTGTAAAAGGGCCCTAACCTTCTATCTGCAACGGACTTGGGGGCCACTGAAAAGCGCCTCGGCTTTACGTATCCTATGACCCCAATCGACTGGAGCTCCCAGTGACTAAGCGAACACTGTCCACTTGGGTAGCGGACTGCATTGCTTTCGCCTATGAGCAAGCTGGCATTCCACTAGACCAGCGGGTCACAGCACACAGCTTCAGAGCCATGGCTACTTCCATGGCAAACCTGCGTTCCGTACCTGTGACGGAAATCTGCCAGGCCGCTACCTGGTCTTTGGTCCATACCTTTGCAGCTCACTACTGCCTGGAGAGGGCCCCAATGGGACAGTGTCTTCAGCCAGGCCGTACTCCATAATCTCTTCAGGATGTAAGCAACTCCTGCCCTCCGACCCTTCTGTGTTCAGGCTACCGGAGTGCTGGAGCTCTGCTGGACATTTGGGTCTTGCAAGAGTGTCTCAGTTGGGACTCAACTGCTGCAGCTCATGGCTCGCCCTTTGCAGGTTACCGTAGCCTGAGGCTGGGGAGTCCCATATGTGAGAACTGACTTCCTGCTTGTTCCCAGAGAAAGCATAGTTATTCACCTGTAACAGGTGTTCTCCAGTGACAGCAGGAATTAGTCCTCATAACCCTCCCTCCTCCCTTTAAAGTGGCCTCTTTACCATATTTGATTTTGTTTTGCCGTCTTAGCTATGTCATTAGACTGAGGCAAGATGGCACTCTTTGGCAGGAAGGGAACCACATATGTGTGGTGCATCTCCCAAAGGCTTTCTTTGAAAGCTGGGGAGATGCTTCCATGCGAGCTACGTCGGTACTGACGTCACCCATATGTGAGGACTGATTCCTGCTGTCATAAGAACATAAGATATGCCATACTGGGTCAGACCAAGGTCCATCAAGCCCAGTATCCTGTTTCCAACAGTGGCCAATCTAGGTCATACGTACCTAGCAGTATCCCCAAGAGACACAGGTTCCACAATGCTTGTACTGGGTCAAGCAGTGATATCCTGGGTCCCTTTTTAATAATGGTGTATGGACCTTTCCTCCAGGAACTTGTCCAAACCTTTTTTAAACCCAGCTACACTAACAGCCTTTACTACATCCTCCGGTAACAAATTCCAGAGTTTGATTACACGTTGAGTAAAAAGATATTTTCTCTTATTTGTCTTAAATAGTTTACCTTGTAGCTTCATTACATGTCCCCTAGTTTTTCTATATTCTGATAGCGTAAACAATCGATCTACATTTACTCGTTCCACTCCATTCATTAATTTATAGACCTCTATCATATCTCCCCTCAGCCGTCTCTTTTCCAGGTTGAAGAGCCCTAACCTTTGTAGCCTCTCTTCATAGGAGTAGCCTTCCATCCCCTTTACCATTTTGGTAGCTCTTTTCTGTATCTTTTCTAATAACACTATATCCTTTTTAAGATACGGCGACCAGAATTGCACACAGTATTCAAGGTGCGGTCGTATCATGGAACGATACAGAGGCAATATAATATCCTTTGTTTTATTTTCCATTCCTTTCCTTATGATACCTAGCATTCTATTTGCTCTCTTGGCCACTGCTGCACACTGGACGGAGGGTTTTATTTATTTATTCAGACAGTTTTGTATACCGCCTTATCCTTCAATTAAAGCGGTCACAACACAATTGGGGGATACATTTAACACATGGGGATATGAGACACATACACTAATACTTACAGGGAACATGGGCAATGGAGGGTTAAGTGGCTTGCCCAAGACCACAAGGAGCAACTGTGGGACTAGAAACCCCAGTCCTTCCGGCCCAAGGTTGCTGTTCTCTAGTGGGATTTGAACTTCCGGCCTGAAGTACCTTGCCCCAATCACTAGGCTACTCCTCCACTCCATGTTATCCACGATGACGCCTACATCTTTTTCCTGGCTGGTGGTTCCCAGTGTGGAAACTTGCCTTGTGTAGCCATAGTGTGGGTTATTCTTTCCTAGGTACATAACTTTGCACTTGTCCACATTAAATTTCATCTGCCATTTGGATGCCCAGTCTTCCAATTTATCCAGATCCTCCTGCAGTTTTCCACAATCCTCTTGTGTTTTAACAACTTTAAACAGTTTTGTGTCATCTGCAAATTTGATAACCTCACTAGTTATTCCCTTTTCCAGGTCATTTATGAATATGTCAAAAAGTAGCGGACCCTCCACTATTCACCTTTTTCCATTGGGAAAATTGGCCATTTAGCCCTACCTTCTGCTTTCTGTCTTTTAACCAGTTCCCGATCCACAATAGTACACTGCCTCCTATCCCATGACTTTTTAGTTTTGCCAAAAGTCTCTGATGAGGGACGTTGTCAAAGGCTTTCTGAAAGTCCAGATACATTATATCAACCGACTCACCTTTGTCTACCTGTTTATTCACACCTTCAAAAAAATATATCAGATTAGTAAGACAAGATCTTCCTTGTCTAAAGCCATGTTGGCTGTCTCCCATTAGGCCATGACTATCTACATCAGGGGTCTCAAACTCAAATTGCTTTGAGGGCCGAATGAGGACTTGTAAAGTAACCCGGGGGCCGCATAAGACACGGGCCTCATTTGCATAAGGGGCCTCATTTGCATAAATATTTGCATAATGTTGCATAATGAGTGCATGGATAAAGAAAGACTAGAAAATTTCTATATTACTATAATCCAGTGCCAACCGCCAGGCACATTAGGAACTACTACTAACACTGCCCATTTGGAACCCATAGCAAACCCCCCGTATCATAACAGCACTACCAGGACTCACAAAGCACCAGACCCTACCTATCAAAAGGCAACACTGCAAATATTAAATCAATACATTTCAGAGAACAATACATGACCTACTGGGAAAAGAGAACAAGTAGCAATGTCAAATAGGAATTACACAGAATACCTCAGCACTGTAGAAATAAAACTATAAATAATTTCTTGTACCAAAGCACAGACATTAATGATGCACATTTCCCAGAGCTGACATATTCCAGTTAATAAATTCAAAATAAAGAGATATTTTTCTACCTTTTGTGCATTTTTTTTTCAGTTGCAATTGCTCCAGCCACTTCTGGTTTCTTCGTGTCTTCTGCTATCTCCATCGTCTGCTGTCCATTTGTCCTTTCTTCTCTCTTCTAGTTTTTTTCCATTCTCTCTCTCTACATCTGCTTTAACATACTAATCTTTCTCCTTTTGCTCTTTCCTCATTCCTATTTCATCCACTCAAATTTTACCCCTCCATCCTCAATCCCCACTTACTCTCCCAATACCTGGCCAATTGTAGATTTGTCTTCTCTTCCAGACAAAATATTTTTCCCCTCTCCATTTCACTTTCCCAGCTCCATCCCATTCTAATCCTCCCCCAACATCAGCTCCCTTCTAGTTCCAGCCCCACCCAGCATCTGCTCCTTTCTAGTCCCTGCATCAGTCCATTTCCAGTCCTATCCTAGCCTCACCATCAGCCCATTTCCAATCCTAGCCCCCCATCAGCCCATTTCCAATCCTAGCTCCCTCCCCTCACAGCCCATTTCCATTGCAAGCCCCCCTCCCCATCAGCCATTTGCAGTTCAAGCCCCCCTTAAACTCAGCCCATTTCCAGTCCTAGCAACCCCCCCAGCCCATTACCAGTCCTAGACCCCCCATAGCCCATAACCAGTCCTAACCTCCCCATAGCGCACTTCCAGTCTTACCCCCCCATCACCCCATTTTCAGTCTTACCCCCCCATAGCCCATTACCAGTCCTAGTCCCCCCCATAGCCCACTTGCAGTCGTATCCCCCATCACCCCATTTTCAGTCGTACCTCCCCTCATAGGCCATTACCAGTCCTAACCCCCCAATCAGCCCACCTCCAGTCCTAACCCCCATCACCCCATTTTCAGTCCTAGCCCCCACCATAGCCCATTACCAGTCATAACCCCCCCCCTGCCAATAGCCCACTTCCAGTCCTAACCCCCATCTGCCCATTTCCAGTCCTAGCCCCCACCATAGCCCAGTACCAGTCATAACCCCCCCCGGCCAATAGCCCACTTCCAGTCCTAACCCCCAGCTGCCCATTTCCAGTCCTAGCCCCCACCATAGCCCATTACTAGTTATAACCCCCCCAGCCCATTACCAGTCATAACCCCCCTGCCAATAGCCCACTTCCAGTCCTAACCCCCATCTGCCCATTTCCAGTCCTAGCCCCCACCATAGCCCATTACCAGTCATAACCCCCCCCCTCCCCCCTCTGCCAATAGCCCACTTCCAGTTCAGTCAGCCCCTCCATAGCTCATTACCGGCCAACAAAAAAACCCCCAAAACCCTGGCTTCTGCTGCTGCCGTTGCCGCCGTGGCAGCAGCAGAATCACTTGTCAAAGTAAAAAAAAAACTGACTTCTGCTGCTCAAGCAGCTGTCCTGCGGCCCCTTTCCCTCTGCCCGGAGATCCGACTCTGCTCTATCAGCGGCGTGCTTTTCAAGCCGCGACGAGAGTATTCCCCTCTCGCGCGGTTTTTCAAGTTGTCTCGCGGGCCGCGTGTTTGAGACCCCTGATCTACATGCTGTGTAATTTTGTTCTTTATGATGGTTTCTACCATTTTCCCCGGTACTGACGTCAGGCTCACCGGTCTGTAGTTTCCAGGATCACCCCTGGAACCCTTTTTAAAAATTGGCGTTACATTGGCAATCCTCCAATCTTCAGGTATTACAGATGATTTTAATGAAAGTTCACAGATTACTAATAGCAGGTCTGCAATCTCATATTTCAGTTCTTTCAACACTCTTGGATGTATACCATCCGGTCCAGGTGATTTGCTACTATTCAGTTTATCAAATAGTTGTAATACATCTTCCCGGTGTAGCGATATTTCTCTCAATTCCTCTGCAGTATCACCTTTAAATACCACTTCAGTCTTAGGTAACATCCCTACATCTTCCTCAGTAAAGACCGAAGCAAAGAATTCATTCAGTCTCTCCACTATAGCCTTGTCTCCTCTTACTGCTCCTTTTACCCCTCTATCATCTAACAGTCCAGTTGACTCTCACACAGGCCTTTTGCTACGAATGTACTTGAAAAAGTCTTTATTTCGTGTTTTTGCTTCCGTAGCAAGTTCCTTCTCAAATTCTCGCTTTGCCTGCCTTATCAGTGCTTTGCATTTAACTTGCCAGTGCTTGTGCTGTTTCCAGTTTTCGTCATTTGGCTCTTTTTTCGATTTCCTGAAAGATGCTTTTTTGGCAGCAACAGCCTCTCTGACCTCACCTTTAAACCATGTTGGCAGTTTTTTGGACTTCCTTCCACTTTTCTTAATGTGTGGAATACAGCTGGTCTGGGCTTCCAGGATAATATTTTTAAATAACACCCAAGCTTGATGTAAGTCTTTAACCTTTGCAACCGCTCCTTTTAGTTTTTTCTTAACTGTATTCCTCATTTTACCATAGTCTCCCCTTCGAAAGTTAAAAGGTAGTACTGTGGATTTCTTTACTATCCCTCCTCCACTAATTAAATCAAAGGTGATCATGCTATGATCACTATTACCAAGTGGCCCCAAAACCCTTATTTCTTGCACCAGATCTGGTGTTCCACTAAGGACTAGGTCCAGTATGGCTTCCCCTCTGGTCGGTTCATGAACCAGCTGCTCCAAGAAGCAGTCATTTATTTCATCTAGAAACTTTATCTCCCTAGCATGTCCTGCCGTGACACTGACCCAGTCAATACCGGGGTAATTGAAATCACCCATTATTATTACTGTGCTGTGACTTTTGTTAGCTTCCTTGATTTCTTTGAGCATTTCATCATCCATTTGTTCATTCTGGCCAAGCGGTCGATAGTACACCCCCACTGCCATCACCTTCCCCTTCATACATGGAATTTCAATCCATAGAGATTCTACAGCAAATTTTGTTTCCCGGAGAACACCTGTTACAGGTGAATAACTGCACTCTCTGGTCACACTCCCAGTTTTGAGTGCTTCCCTTTGGCCTCACCACTGCTCCATTGACCTTTTCAAAGGTTATGGTGGTGGTTGTGATGATGGTTCGCTAGGAAGGAATTTGGATACCCTCTTATCTGGACGATTGCCTGATAAGGGTCAAGTCAGAGGCTGAAAGCCAGTAGGCTACAGCACGAGTAGTTCAGTTGTTGCAGTCTCTTGGTTGGATGATAAATTTCAAAAAGAGCAAGCTGATGCCTTCCCAGTGCATAGGTTATTTAGGAGCATATTTTGATACTCAGAATGGGAAGGTATTTCTTCCCAAGCAGAGGATGGTGAAACCGCAGTTTGAAATCCAGGCCCTGGCAACAATTAGGGCTCTGAAATCCTGGGACTACATGCTAGTCCTGGGCTCAATGACAGTGACTCTGGATTTAGTGCCTGGAGCTGAGGCTGACATGCGACCCCTTCAATCCTCCTTCCTTAGTGCATTGAGAAGCACACTTTCAAAGTTCTGAGACGAGGCTGCCTTAGACAAAACAAGCCAGAGACAGCTTGAGGTGGAGGTTAAATCCTCATCTGTTGAAGGGGATGGGCCTGGAATCTCCCAGTTGGGTGTTTGTCAGGGTGGATGTGAGCCTCTCTGGTTGGGGGACCTATTTTCTGGAGAAAGTGACTTGGGGCACTGGTTGGCGAGTAAAGCCACATGGTCCATCAATATTTGGAGACAAGAGCCATTCAAAGAGCTCTCATTGCCGTTCTTCCCTTTGTGAGAGGCAGAGCGGTCAGGATTTACTTAAACACTGCCATGATGGTGGCATATGTCAATCGGAGAGAGGCACAAAGAGTGCAGCCTTGTCTGTGAAGACCTCTCTTCTATTCCGATGGGCCGAAAAACATCTCATGGAGCTCATATTTCAGGCACAGAGAATGTGTAAGTAGATTTCTTGAGTAGGAACTTCCTGTACCCTGGAGAATAGCAGTTCACAAAAGCTTCTCGTCTCATTTGCAGCTGGTGGAAACATCAGTCATGGATCTATCTGATGATGACACAATGGAATGTTTCAGTCACCACAAAGAGAAGGATTCAAAGGGACTGGATGCATTAGTGCAACTGTGGCCCCATTTGGGGACTCTATGTATTCTCCCCCCTCCCCCCATCCTCTGTTAGGATGGCTGATTCAGTGAATAGTGGCTAATCCCGGATTGGTGATCTGGTCGCTCCAGACTGGTCAAGATGCCTGTAGTATGATGTGGATTTGATGTGTCTCCAGGTAGGGGATATCTTGGGCTTCTGCTGGAGAGGGTACAGGGGCTCATTCTAATGGATGACTTGTCTCCCTTTTGTCTTAAAGCCTGGCTCTTGAGAAGGCACACCTAAGACTTAAAGGTTATGTGGAGAAAGTCTTTATAATGTTGCTGCAGGTCTGTAAAAGGTCAAATCCTTGGCTTATGCTAGGGCTTTGAGAGTGTTTGAGTGTCGGTATGGAGAGCAGAGTTTATACACTTTTAAGGCCTCGATTTCTCATACCCTTTCCTTTTTGCAAGAAGGTCCAAAGAAGGAGTTAGCCCTTGCTTTCTGAACCTTCAAGGTAGCTACCTTAGCTTTTTTTTTGGAAGTTGTCTAGAGGGCTTTTCCATGGGGTCACATCCAGATCTCCTGTTTTTGAAAGGTGTTGCTCATTTATGTCATCCTCTGCATGAAGTAGGCTCTGAACAGCATCTTAATTTGGTTCTTTGGGCACTGGAAATGCAGCTTTTCAAAACCCTGAAAACAGCCTAATTTAAGGAGCTCATCTTTGAAGGTGCAGGCCTTGTCTTCTAGGGAGCCCTTTTTGCATTTCACAGAGGCGAGGTTGTCTATCAGACAGTTCCTTCCTTTCTCCTGAAAGTAGTTTCCTCATTTCATATTATCTCCTGGAGTTACCATCCTTCCGGAGAGAGGACTGTGAATGAGAGTTTTCTCTTCTGCATCTGTTGGTTTTTCCCCAGGCTCTGATGCACTATCTGGAGAAGACCAGTGACTTTCATAAGTCAGATTGGTTGTTTGGTTGGATGAGTCCAAAAGGGCGTGGCAGCTACAAAAGCAACCATTGCATGTTGCAAAAGAGAAGCTGACTGTTCTGACTATATCCTCAACACTCGGGTTCCACTGCAGTTATTTTGTGCACATTCAACCAGAGGTGTGGTGACCTCGTGGGCAGAGACTCATTCAATCTCAGCAGTGAAGATGTGTAAAGCAACAACATGGTACTCCTTGCATTTGTTTACGAAGTATGATAGGCTTGAAGCAGGGCCAGCCCCAGGATTGGTTCAAAGTGTTTTCACCCTAGGCAAACCTTAAGCCTTATCACCCCTCCCCCCCCCCCTCAGCTGTCAGGATCTATGGTTGACTCAAACAAGCAAAAGTCACTACTTCTCTATCATTCAAACTTTCACATAGGCTTATAAAGGCTTATAAACCTTCAATTGGTTTTGTGGGGTATAGATTATGTGGGGGCTGCCAGATTTGTAAGATCTCAGAGAAGGTGAATAGTTTCATACATAGGGGTAAAAAGTATACACTGCGATGTGGGACAACATGTGACTTGAGGTTTGTAGTGTATCTCATAAGATGCCTTTGTGATTAACATATGATTAACATAGATAGGGAAATGTTGTTGTTGTTAAGTGCCGTCGAGTCGGAGTCGACTCATGGCGACCCTCTGGATAGCTATCCTAAATTGTGTTCGGTCTTCAGTCAGGCGGCTCATTGTTGACAGACTGGTACCCGTAGCTGCTGTTGTTGTATCGATCCATCTCATTGCTGGCCTTCCTCTTTTGCGTTGACCTTCTATCTTGCCAAGCATAATGTCTTTCTCTAATGATCTCTCTCTTCGCATGATGTGTCCAAAGTATGAAAGTCAAAGTCTTGTCATCTGAGTTTCTAAAGAAAGCTTAGGTTTGATCTCCTTTAGTACCGACTGGTTTGTTCTTCGGGCAGTCCATGGTATACACAGTATTCGCCGCCAGCACCATAATTCAAAGGCATCAATTTTTTTCCTGTCTTTTTCACTGTCCAGCTAGGGAAATAGATAGGGAAAACGATTCAGGCATTCAAGTTGAGGATGGGTGAACATAAAAGTCGGTTGCGGTATAGACGAAAAGAAACCCCGATTGTTCAACATTGTTTTGAGAAAGGGCATACATTTTCAGATTTGAGTTGTTTTTGTATAGATCAGGTTATCACTGGAAGTGGAAATCAGAATATGGAACAGTCTCTGTTATGTGAACAACACTGGATTTTTTGTTTGGATACAGTGAACCCAAAGGCGTTTAATGCCCAGATTGATTGGATGTGTGTTTCTGATGGGTGAGAGTGGAGGTTATTATTTTGGACCTGCTTTGATGGACCCGTTTTGATGGAATTAGCGATTTTGGGAACACTGGACGTATTTTGAATGCTAAGTAAAATGGGAGGAATTTGCAGTTTACAGTTGGGTTATAGATCATTAAGATTGTGGTTGGTGAGTAGATTCTAGTGTTGATGCTGTCCGGGGTAGATCTACGTTAATGTGATGATGTGGGGGAATCTGACTGGCTATGTGTATGAGGAGGAATGTTTTTCGGTGGTTTGTGATAGGTGTGTGTTTTTAAGAATGGAGCTCAGGAAAGGATATAGGTAAGCGCCTGCAGCATTTTGGAAGCACTATTTGTTGTACTCCTGAGCATGCTGGTTGAGTGATGAAACAGAACTGCAAAGGTTTGTGTCTCAGGGGAGAAGGAATAAGGTTTGAAGAAGATATCTATGTAGCTGTATGGGACTTCACAGTGAGGTTGCGCATGAATGTATGAAGCTGAATAGGCTTATGTCGTGAAGGAGTTCAAACACTGGTGGTTAATAAATTAGAACATAGAGGTTTGGAATGTGTCTAATCCTCTGCTCTCCCTTACAGCGAGGAAGAGAGTGGCGAAATGCTCAGTCTGTACCGCAAGTGGCATCGGGGAACTGTGGCTAATGCACTATGAATGAGGCATCTAGCAAAATAGGTTAAAGCTAAGTAAACAAAAAGCATGAGGTTGAAGTGCTGTAGAAACTAGCTCTCGCTGGATGTTTCCTGTTTGTGAGTAGCTTTGCATGCTCTGAGGGAGCACGAAGGAGAAGAAGGGAATAATAAAAGGAAATAATAAATAACAAAAGTGAATAAGAAATTTAAAAGAAGAAAATATAAAGAAAAAGTGTAATAAATGGAGTTAAGTTATGAATAAAGGAGTTTTTTTCAGGGCTGGTGATGTGTTGAGGATGAGCTAAGACCAATGGATATGTTTTGCTTTGTGTTATGCTGTGCCTATGATATGTCTATGCTCTTTAACCTCATAAGGCTCTGAGGTCCTTTTTCTCCTTTTACTGAAAGCCTATATAAGCCTATGTGGAATTTTGAATGATAGTGGAGTGACTTTTGCTTGTTTGAGTTAATCAATCTCACTTTGGAAGTGACACTATTAATGTTGTGTGTACACAATGGAGAATCTATGGTTGGGCTTTAAATGCCTTGCTCTTAGCCACCACACCCCCATGTATGATGTCTTCATTGCCCCGCCTCTCCTCCAGGGAGTATATATTTAGGTCCAGTAGTCTCCTCTGATATCTTTTGGCACAGATTCCCATCGTTTTGTTGGCCTCCCTCTGGACTGTCTTTAGCCTCTCTATATCGTCCTTGAGATATGGCCTCCAAACCTGAGCACAGTATTCCTTGTGAACGATCTGCACAAGGGCATGAACACTTTTTTTTGTTGTTGCTCTGCTGGATTTTCTGTTCTGATGATCTCAAAGTGGCAAAACAAGGTAATAAGATGGTAGCCAAAGCCAAAGGGATGCTGGGCTTCATACAAACACTATCAGCTCAAGATCTTTCACCTGGTAAAGGCAAAAAAGCTGAAAGAAATCAGGAAAACAAAAGCAGGGGCAGGAAAAAAAGGCTAAAGACGTAATGTGAGGTGACAAGAACTCTTTTCTGTTAGGAGAGGGGGAAGGTCCAAGGTAGAACAGTAAGACTTCAAAGGCACTGAGGACTGATGTGTAAAGAGTAATGAGGGAAAGGCAGACTTGCTGAACAAATTTCTGTTCTATGTTCATGGTCAATCAGATGATGAACATCAAAGGGAATAGCAGAGGAAATGTGGAAGACTGTATGTGATGATTCACCATTAACTGGGTGGTAAAAGCCCATGTAGTGAAATCTTTATTTATGATTTTAAATCTACTGAATGTTACCTTTTGTCCTAATCTAAATGGGCTGGGAAATCTTTCATGGAACAGAAGTAAGTGGCTAAATGTGGCTGTCTTCTTCTTCCCTTCCAGATACTCCAAAAACATTGATGAAAAGGAACAACAGTATATAAAGTCTTTAGCCGAATTTCTGAAGATCAAGTGAGCTTCGTCTTGGCATTAAAGTGAATGAATGAAATGAGGAGCTGTGTTCTGTTTCAGGGCATAATTTGTCTGGCAGATGGCTTCATAAAATCTAGTGGTGTGTTTGTGTGCTAAAGCTGTGTTTTGTTCTGTCCTGTGGTTAATGTACTGGGGTACAGAATCTTTGGGACAGCGAGTGACGTTAGGCTTGTTTCCTTAGAGGTACAGAAGCTCTGTACGAGCAACAGCTGATATTTACTGGGACCTGAATGGAGGCAACAGTCTCTGTCTCAGTTGCTGGATAAAGCAAAAGTATGGGGAGGAAAGGAACCAAGAGAAGCACTAGCTTTCTGTGTCAAAGCCTGAACCCAGTGACACTGCCTGTAGTAGAGATGGCGAACTAATCCCTGAGTGCTATAAAAGGGGGAAAAAAAGATCTGTTTTTCAGGATAGCCTAATAATACATATTAACCTGGTTCTTAGATGAAATGCATGTAGATATGCTTTGTGAATATTCATTGTGCAAATGTGTATATCAGAGTGGTTTGTAGCACACAAACATCAGCATTCACCATTGCTGGCCTATGACCTGCAGGCTGGTAACTGGATTGGATTTCCCTATATCAAAACTGTTGCACATTCTGTGGGACTAGAAAAGTAGCTGTGTTATTCCCCTTTCAGATTTCCAACAATTTTTATCTTGTAGATGAACTAGAACATTTGTTTACATTTCAGAAATATTTGGGGGACGAGAAAGGTTCCCAGAGATCAGTAGTAGCATTTGAACTAGCTTGTGACACATTTGTTTCTATTACAAAGTTGGACATTGCTACCATATCAGTCACTTTCGGGCCGATGCAGAAAGACCAACATGCCCAATTAAAAATAAGCCTGGTAGCCCAGTGGCCCCGAACCCTCCAACCACCCACCTAATTAAAAATAAGTCTGGTGGCCCAGCTGCCTCAAACCCCCCCACCTTCCTCCCCAGACCTTTACAATGGAGCAGGAGCATTGCCCACATGTTCCTGCTCCTGCGCCGCCATCTTGAAAAATGGTGGCACCTGGTCCCATGCGGTGCATCCTGGGATACATAGCCTTATATGGCAGCCTAACCCTGCCTGGTGCATCCCAGGATGCACTGCATGGTACCAGGTGCTGCCATTTTTCAAGATGACGGCACAGGAGCGGGAGCATGTGGGCAACGCTCCTGCTGCATTGTAAAGTTACCTGGAGAGGGGTGGGGGTTCGGGGCCGCTGGGCCACCAAGCTTATTTTTAATTAGGTGGGCAGGGGGGATTGGGGATGCTGAGCTACCAGGCTTATTTTTAATGGAGCGAGTGGGGGGATTGGGGCCCCAACAGTATTTTGATGGCATCGGGGGCCGCAATCCCCCCAATCTGAGGGAAAGTTCGACACTTTACCTCAGATTATCCAGGCATCGGGGAAAGCCCTTGGTGCCATCAAAATACTGTTGGGGCACATGTGCAAATTAGCCATGCAGTGCCCCTGTTTCTCTGGGAGAGTATGCCAAACTTGCGCTGACTTCTGTGCACCTGCATTTGGCTTGCCCTTCCAGTCTAATGCTGCTATTTGCGCCACAGTTTAACATGGGGCTAATTTGTATATATGCCCCTTTTTGAATGCTGGCACTGAAGTTGCGTGCTATTGTTGCGCTGCATAGAAACGTACAGAGTTAGTAGCACGCGACTTCAGAGCGAGCTGTCTGCATTGACCTGTGAGGAACTAGCTAAACTAAAAAAAGACAAAGCCATGGGTCCAGAGGGGATACATCCAAGAATACTGAGGGAACTTGGGGATGTTCTAGCGGCTCCACTGTCTGACCTTTTCAATGCCTCTTTGGAGTCAGGAGTGGTGCCAGAGACTGGAACAAGGTATATGTGTTCTCCAGGACCAAGCAGGAATCAGTCCTCACATATGGGGTGACGTCGGCGCCGACAGAGCCCACGTAGAGCATTTACTCAGCCTTCGTGCGAAACATTTCCCCAGCTTTCAAGGAAAGCCTTTGGGAATGCAGCGTGCATGCGCAGTCCCCTTCCCGCCCAAGGGTGCCATCTTGCTCAGTCTTTCTTTTTCTGCGGAGCCCAACGGACGTGAGTTCGTGTCACCCAGGAAAAGTAGATTTTTTTTCTGCGATATTTGCTTTTTCTTATCCGGTTCGACACCGGTTCCCCTTCCCGCCTGGTCAAGGTATACCGGTATCGAGTCCGGAATTTCTTTTTTTTTTCGGTTTTTGTCCTTCGTGACTAGCGTTTGCACCTTTTTTGTTATTTTCACTGGTAGCCCGGTCTTTTGACCTTGCAGGGGCCCTTTTTCCCCCATGGCTGCCAGCGGGTTCAAAAAATGTGATCGGTGCAAGAAACTTATGTCTCTCACCGACACACATGACTGATGCCTCCGGCCCGACCATGACCCGCTGGTCTGTGGCCCATGCGGCAAAATGTCGTTGAAGGCACTTCGGAGCCGTCAGCATCAACATGAAAGAATTTTTTCAGAGTCCGTGTCCAGCCTGGCCCGGATTTCGTCAGAGGCCTCAACATCTAGGGAGTCTGACCCCGAGCGCCATCGTGGTTCCTCTGAGAGGGGGTCTCCCACCCGGGAGCACAAAAGGAAGAAGAAGCTTGTGAGGGCGGCATCGGTGGAGGCCCCTGGATCCTCGAGGGCCAGGTCGCGCAGCCCTGACCGCCGCCCCTGGCTCTTGGAGTCGGAGAGGCCTTCCAAACTACCTTGCATGGAGCCGGAGTCCCTGAATCACGTAAGTTCTATTGTCCTCATGGACTCTCCTCCGGGAGAACCAATGTCGGGCCCCGACGGGGGCTGCTGAGTCTCCTGAGCATGGACTCAGGCTGATGGCCTTGGAGAGCAGCTTGGCTGCCTTCATGAAACAGCAGCAGGTGCTGATCGCCGGTCTGACCGGTGCATCTGCCCTGACCACCGGGACCTTGACGTCTAAGTTGACCCCGGAGACCGAGCCGATCCTCGAGCGCATTAAGTCTTGAGTTGATCCTCGGTCAAGGTCCCTCTCGACCTCCCATGCGGGGCTGAGGTCGTCGACGCCGGTGCCCTCGGCGTCGGGGCAGGTGGCACCGAGGCCCACACGGCTGGAGCCGCTCAACTCCTCAGAGGAGAGGTTGGCGTGGGAGACGGAGGACGAGGAGTCTCCTGACACCTTCCGGACCCGGTGCATCCCTTCGGATTCCCCGGAGTCCGAACCTCAGAGAAGGTCCCCCCCCCCCCCCCAGGCTACCCAGTTCTCGGACTTTGTGAGGGACATGGCCAAGGCTTTGGCATTCCCTGCGGATGCCGAGGAGGAGCCGAGGAGCTCGATGTCCTCCAGTATGATTTTCCTCCAAAGGAAACCTTTACTGTACCGGTTCCTCTGATGCTGGAACGGCTGCTCTTCCGTATATGGGAGGCACCGACCTCGGCGTCGGTTCTTAGCAAACGGGTCAATTCCATTTATTGAGTCCGTAAGAGCCCTGGGTTCCAAAAGCGCAGCTGTGGCACAATTCCATGGTTTTGGAATCGGCCATGCACCGCCTCAAGAGTCAGAAGATGCACTCCTCGGTGCCCCCCAGCCGGGAGGCCCGGAACCTGGATGCCCTCGATAGAAAGTGCTTCCAGGGCTCTATGCTATCTTGCCGTGTCCAGACCTACCAGCTGTACATGGGCATGTACCTACGAGACCTGGCAAAGGAGATTGCCGGGTTCTCAGCTGGCCTCTCTGAGGAACCCTTGCAGAGGTTCAAAGCCTTGTCGACAGGGATCCGAGAGTGCTCAATGTTTATCTCTTGAGCAGCCTATGACGGACCTGGAGTCATGGGTGCAGGACAAGTTGGTCGATGTCCCGTGCCAAGGTGACAACCTATTCGGTAAGCCCATGACTGAAAAGGCTGCAGAAATCGAGACTGAGACTCTCACCAGGACAAGGCTGTCCAGAAAGACTTCTGCCCCTTCTCATAAAAAGAAGGGCTCGGGGAAGAATCCCTTTTTCCCGAGGAAGGATGCTGCCTACAAATCCTACCCTCAGTATCAGGCCTCTCCAGCTCCCCAACAAGGCCAGCAGGCCAAGGGGCAGGGGCATGGGCCCCATAGGCAGAAGACCCCCAAGTCGCCAGCTCCGGCTCCTTAACAGCAGGGAGCGGGGTTTTGACTTCCACAGCATAGCCTCTCCTCCACCGGTGGCTCCACTCAGCACAGGGGATCGGCTTTTCTTTTTTTTTTGCCCGGGGGTTGTTGACCCCATCCGGGTGCCACCCACCATGTCTCCTGGTGGGTTCAAAAAATATGACTGCTGCAGTCAAACCATGTCAGTAACCGACACCCACAACTGCTGCCTGCGCTACCTGTGCCCAGACCATGACAGCACCTCCTGCGACCTTTGCCAGGCCATGACACCTAAAACTAACAGAAAAAAGGTCAGAATTGCAGGAGAAATTGTTCCCTTAGGTCCGACTCGGCCCCGGCCTCCCCGACACCGAGCTCCAACCCCAGCACATCCCGTGAGGCCCAAGCATCCTCAGAGTCCTGCAGTGGCTGCTCCTCTGAGAAGACCTTGGAGCCAGAGAAAAGGAAGAAGAAGTGTTCAAAGTTAGTCGAGGCTGCACCAGAGAAACCCAGTAAAACTGCCCAGAGGGACTTGGGCGACTCTGAGAAGTGCTCCACCAACGTCCTCAAGAAGGATTCCTCAACCAGCAGAGACTGTGCAAGGTTCTTCGAGGCTGTGGTCCTCGTCAAGGACACACTCGCAAGGGTGCTGGCACCGGGTCCGTGATCCTCTGTGCCCATGCCAAAGGCTGCAGAGCCCTCTGGTTTGGAAACCAGAATGGTGGCATTGGAGCAGAACATCACTGCTATACTGGCTCTGCAGCAGGCAATGATGGCTGGTTCATCCGCCTCATCCGCCCCAACGACCAGACCCTCGACTGCAAGGGAGTCCCCAGTTGTCGAGCTGTGCTCAGAGCGCCATCAGCCTCAGATAAGATCTCTGCACTGGTCGAGTTCCCAGTCTGTGTTTCGGACCCCAGGTCCTTGACAGGCTGCCGACCCTTTGGCGCTGGCCTCGAGGCAAGAAGTCACATGGCCTTGGACTCATCGTCACCGCTTGACTCTGAGTGAGAGATGGATAACAAGGTCTCTCTGGACACCAAGTGGCATCGAGACATCTACTCGGACCCGGCACACCCAGCGCCACTCTCCTCCTGATGACGTGGCCTTCCATGATTTCGTCAGGGACATGGCTAGAGCCCTCTCAGTGCAAATCGAGGTGGAGGAAGACCCCGCGCACTGAGGAGTTGGAGATTCTTCAATATGAGTTTCCACCCAAGGAAACCTCATGATGCCCGTGTAGCCACTCCTCGAGAGGCAGCTACTTCAAATGTGGGAAACGCTGGAGTCGGTGTACCGCGTCCGTAAGGGCCCAGGATTCCACAAACCACAGCTCCCGCATAACTCCATGGTCAGTGAGTCGATCATGCAGAAACTAAAGAGCCAGAAGACATACTCCTTGGTTCCTCCCCCCCCCCCCCCCGAGAGGGAGGCCAGAACTCTCGACGCCCTTGGGTGCAAGTGCTACTAAGGCTCGATGCTCAGGTATCGGATCCAGGCCTATGAGTTTTACATAGACATGTACCTGAAGGCTCTGGCCTCGTTGGGGATACTCTCCAGTGGTTCCAGTCCCTGACCTCAGGCATCAAGGACTGTTTCAAGTTTCTCTCCTGGGCAGCCTATGACGGCTTCGAGTCAGCGGCTCAAGTGGCTGCGGCCAGCATTGGGCCCAATGCCAAGCCTGTCTACAATCTTCCAACCTCGAGCAATTGGTCCAAGACAAGCTGCTCGATGTCCTCTGCACTGGGGAAAACCTGTTCAGCAAACCCATGGCTGACAAAGTGGTGACCCACCAGAGGCTTTCTAAGAAGACCTCATCCCATCCCAGTAAGAAACCATTGGGGAAGAGGCCCTTTTTTCTGAGGAAAAAGGGATCTTTGGACAGGGCCACCAATACCAATACCAGCCCTTCTCAGGACAGCAGCAGTGTGCTTCTCACCCAGAAGGCAAGGGCACAGAGCTCAGAAGACAAAAGCAGCTAAGCCCCAGACCTCAGCTTCTACCCAGCCTGGGGGGAGCTTTTGACTCCCAAGGGCAGGGCCTCCCCTCCTCCAGGAGACCTACACCAGCCCATAGGATGGCACCTGACGCTCTTTGCCCATAAATGGATTACAATCACCTTGAACCAATGGGTACTGCAGGTGGTCAGGGAGAGATACCTTCTCCACCTACAGCAGATTCCACCCAGGTTCTTTCCCGGAGAGATGGTGCGACCCCTGCTTCACTAGACAGTGCTGCTCACAGGTCTTTTCAGGGATAACGCAGTACAGCCTGTACCCAAACACCTATGGGACAAAGGTTTCTACTCAGGTACGTACTTGTCACAAAGAGAACTGGGAACCTCAGGCCCACCCTAGACCTGTGAAACATAAATAAGTTTCTGGTAAGGGAGAAGTACAAAATGTTCTCCCTTGGAGCACTGCTGTCCTAACACCGCCAGAGAGACTGGCTGTGCTCCTTGGACCTAAAGGATGTGTGTACACACATCCTAATCCACCCCTACCACAGGCAGTACCTAAGGTTCATGGTAGGAGGAGAACACTACCAGTACAGGGTGCTACCCTTCAGCCTTTCATCCTCGCCAAGTGTCTTCACTAAATGCCTAGCAGTGGTAGCTGCCCCCACCTGCATCTGCAAGGGGCCTTCATCTTCCCCTACCTAGACAACTGGCTCATCAGAGGCAGCACGGCCGCAGAGGCCAGTCAGGCCACAGGATGCGCAACCCTCCTGCTGCAGTACCTGGGATTCATCATCAGCAACCCCAAATCCCACCTCTCTCCAGCCCAGAGTCTAGAGTTCATAGGTGCTCAGCTCGACACATTACAGGCCAAGGCCATCCTCCCCAGGAAGAGGGCAGAATGCCTCAGACAGCTGGTGGTAGACGTTCAACACCGCCAGTCAGTGCCAGCTCATCTCCTCCACCTGCTGGGCCATATGTCCTCCACGGTCCACGTGACCCCACTAGCTCGCTCACACATGCGGGCAGCTCAGTGGTGCGTCCGCTCACAGTGGACCAAGCCATGGGCAGTCTATGGGACAGGGTCAAGGTAACCTGCCAGCTGGCAGACTCCCTCAACTGATGGCAACTTCTCTGCCACTTCCTAGCAGGGATGCCCTTCCATGCACCTGCGCCCCAGAGGATACTGACCATGGACGCCTCCCTCCGAGGTTGGGCGCTCTGTGGGGGCAGCTGCATACAAGGCAGCTTGTCCCAGGTGGAATCTCAGCTACAAATCAGTCTTCTGGAGCTCAGGATGATCTCTCTGGCCCTAAGGGCATTTTGCCACTGCCTTCAACACCAGTCTGTATTGATTAGATGGACAACTAGGTTGTCGTGTTTTGCGTCAACAAGCAGGGGGGCATGGGGTCGTACTCTCTCTGCCAGGAGGCGATGACCCTCCTTTCCTTTGCAGTTCACAACAACATGCTCCTGCGGACGGTTCACTTCCCGGGCCAGGACAACCTCCTGGCGGACAGGCTGTGCAGGGTCCTGCATCCACACGAGTGGCACCTGGACCCCAGAGTGGCCGTTCAACCCTTCCACCTCTGGGGCAGATCCATGATGGACCTATTCGCCACCCTGGACAACACCAGGCTGCCCCACCTCTGCTCGCAGCAACCACAACCAGAGAGGGTGACAGTGGATGCCTTCCTGATCTCTTAGACGAAAGGACTTCTCTGTGCCTTTTCGCCGATTCCTCTGGTCGCCAAGACCCTTTTCAATGTCCAGCGCAAGGAGGCATCACTGATATTAATCGCCCCCTGGTGGCCCAGACAGCCCTGGTTCCCACTGCAGCTCTCCCTGTCGGCAACACTCCCGGTCCCACTGGGACGTGCCCCAAACCTCCTATCTGAGAGGGGGGGCTCCCTCCTGCATCCCAATCTGGGGTCTCTAACACTAATAGCGTGGCTGCTGAAAGGATAGCATCGGCCCCTTTTAATCTTCCAAAGGAGGTAGAAGAGGTCTTGCTGGCCTCTCAAAATTCCTCCACCATGCGAGCTTACTCCTTTAAATGGCGAAGATTCTCAGTATGGCGTGCAGAAAGATGGGAGAACCCATTCTCCTGCCAGGTGCAATTAGTGCTCCAGTACCTACTGCATCTATCGCACACTGGGCTGAAGTCCAACTCAGTGAGAGTGCACCTAAGTGCAATAGCCGCACACCACCACCCTATCAGGGAAAACCCATCTCGGGTCAGCCCCTAGTCTCTTGGTTCCTCTGGGTCCTTCTGTTGTCTAAGCCCCTGTCCGTCCTCCAGTGGTGGAGTGGGACCTCAACATGGTGCTCTCACAGCCCACTAGACTGCCATTCGAGCTGCTAGCCACTTGCCATCTGTGCTATCTTTCATGGAAGGTTGCCTTCCTGGTGGCCCTTACGTCCACTTGGAGAGTGAGCGAACTTCAGGCCTTGGTGGTGGAGCCACCATGTACAAGATTCTACAAGAACAGGGTGGTGCTCCGCACCCACCCCAAGTTCCCTCCAAAGGTGGTATCTCCTTTCCAACTAACCAGGAGGTAGTTCTCCCCACCACCTTCCCACGGCCTCACTCTAGTCAGGAGGAAATGGTACTCCATAAACTGGATTTCAAATGGGCTCTATCCTATCTGCAGCGGACTCGGGGCCATTGCAAAGCTCCTCAGCTTTTCATTTCTTATGACCCCAGCAGACTGGGGCTTCCCATCACTAAGCAAACTTTGTCCACTTCAGTGGCGGACTGTATTGCCCTTGCCTATGAGCAAGCTGGGCTCTCCCTGGAACGCCGGATCACAGCGCATCACGGGAGAGCGATGGCCACAGCAGTGGCAAACCTGCGCTCAGTGCCAGTGACAGAGATCTGCAAGACCGTCACATGGTCTTCAAGTCACACATTTGCAACTCACTACTGCCTGGAGAGCAAGTCCCGTCACGACAGTGCCTTTGGCCAGGTGATACTCTATAATCTTTTCGGGATGTAGGCAACTCCGCCCTCTGACCCTTCTGTGTTCAGGCTACCGGAGTGATGGTGCCGCTGGACACTAAGGTCTTGCACTGTCTTTCAGTTGGTGACTCATCCTCTGCAACTCACGACTACCTGACTTGGTTGCCGTTGATGCTGGTGTGGTTCGGTCCTCGACAGCCTGGAGCTAGGGAATCCCATATGTGAGGACTAATTTCCTGCTTGTTCCTAGAGAAAGCGTAGTTCTCCAGGGACAGCAGAAATAAGTCCTCACAACTTTCCCTCCTTCCCTAGGAGTTGCCTCCCTACCTTGTTTTAGTTTTACTACTATACTAGCTTTGTCATCTGACTGAGCAAGAAGGCACCCTTTGGTGGGACGGTGACCACGCATTCATGGTAGCATATCCCAAAGGCTTTCTTTGAAAGCTGGGTGAAATGCTTCTGCACGGGCTTCGTCAGCACCGACCTCACCCATATGTGAGGACTGATTCCTGCTGTCCCTGGAGAACACCTGTTACAGGTGAGTTTCTATGCTTTTTCTGCCATCATGTTTCTATGTTTCTTATGCAACTGCCACTCTCAAGGTCTCCAGCAACTTATGATTGACTCCATAGACTCTTGTGGAACTTCAGCAGGCTGGGAAGTATTTCCCTGGTGAAATGGTCTCCTTTTAGCTGGAGAATAAATTGAGAACAAGCTGTAATTGGTGAGATGCATTGAGGAGACAGGCTTTGAAGGGGAGAATTAAATACAGAAAACCCCCAGGCAGCCTCTTCTGTCTCATCCTGTCCATGGAGAGACCCATGTCTCTCCTGATTCTTGTAAGATGTATCCCATGCAGATATTGTGGGAGGGGAGGAGTCTTTTCCACAGAGCATGTAGCAGAAATTTAGCAGCTCAAAGGTTTTGTGCTCCTTTAAATATTGTAAGTCACCGGGGTTGGATGGGTTGTGCACCCATTTTTACTGTATATTTGCAGATCTGCTGGTGGCCCCATGGGGATGGGTTTATAATGGGGTGTTGGAGGGAAAGATTTTTCTGTATACCATGGGGTGGGCTGGCATTACAGTACTTCATAAGAAGGAGTGGGACCCAGAATGGTATGGGTCATGTCTCCCCATCTCCCTTCTTAATATCAATGCTAAAATCCTAGCTAAGATACTAGTGGGCCAAGTGAACCAGGTGTTGGACCATTTGGTCCATTCGGACCAGGTGGGATTCATTCCGGAAAAGCAGCTGGGGAATAATGTCTGTAAAATCTTGAACTTGGTTTGAGTGGCCCAAGAGGGTAAGGAGCAGAGAAGGCGTTCGATCGGGTCAGTTGAGCTTTCATGTTTTGCACACTGGAGAGAATGGGGTTTGGCCCAGGCTTCTTGAAGTGAGTTAAAGCTATATACGGTTCCCCAAAGGTCTGTGTTAAGTTGAATGAGGGTTATTCTTTGTCCCATTGGCCGGGGGGACCCGACAAGAGTTATTGGCTCTCCCCACTTCTCTTTGCCCTTTCAGTGAAACCTTTGGCAGCCAGAGTGTGGAATAGCATGGATCTAGGAGGGGCACTGAGGTGGGACGGGTGAATTATAGGAACCACCCTCTTTGCTGACAGTATTCTCTCTATGGTTTCTACACCCCAGATTACTCTCCCAATTTTGCAGTGTGAGTACATGCAGCTCTTGGGCTTTCAAGTAAACATGCAGAAGTCTGAGGTGTTGTCTTTAATAATGCCCTGAGAATTGGAAGAGCATCTGCAGGCCCAGTTGCCATTTAAATGGGCTGGCTCAGGAATTCAGTACTTAGGGCATGGATGACCAAGGACCCTGTGGGGATGTTTCAGGCAAATTACCCACCAGTGTTGGGGAGGGCGGGACAGACCCAGAACAGTGGGCCCAATATAATATCTTATGACTTGGCTGGGTCTCCACAGTAAAGATGGTGGTAATGCCCTGTCTGTTGTAGTTGTTTCTAGTTGTTTCAGGTTTTGCCGATAGCCATCCCAGAATGGACCTTCATGCACCTATGGAACAAAATTTATGGTGCAGGCAATCTTGTACCGGTTCATGGAGCAGGGTGGCTTGACAATTCCCAATTTTAAGCAGTAATATGTGGACATCTAGCTAAAGGTGATATGGGAATAGAGCAGGGTACAGGAGAAATTGTGGCTAGCCATGAAACAAGGGTTGGAAAAGGGGGGGAAGGGGGTAGGTGAGATCAGTGGTGTGGGTGCCGGGGGTAGGTGTGGGATGATTAGAGGAGCAGAGCCCATATATAGCTTTGACAGTTAGGATTTGGAGTGAATGCAGGCCTTCATTCAAATTAAGATGATCTCCTGTGCAGTCAATTTGGTGGAGACTGGGATGAAATTATTGTACAGATGTGCACTCCCCTGGGAACAAGCCATGTACTTGCTGTATAACTATTCAGGGGGCATCTCGAGGAAGATTCAGGGCTTCCTGAAATATGGCTTGGATGTAGCCTGGGTGGAGATTGCCCAGCATTGGAATCTACCTGAGCTGCATACAAAGTATAGCCTGACACAAATGACAGCACTTAAGCAGGGAAAGAAGGAAAATCATGAAGAAGTTTGGGATGAAAGAGGGAAGAGGGGTAAGCTTGTGATATTATTTCTTTCTAATTATTTATTTGCAGGGGTCTTGGGGGAGGAGGAGAGGGGTATGAGTTCTTAAATCCCACAACTGTTTGGAAGGTGGGTAAGATGCTTCTGTGGGATGATTGTGTATGTATTTACTATGGAGAATTCAAGAAACGTTTTGTGCTCCTTCCATGTCCAGTTAGAGGACATTTAGGCCGTATACAGAATTAAAGCATTCTGCTTTGTCTTTTACAGTAACAAGTTTGCAGCTAAGAAGATGACTATTGAAGAAGATATTAAGAAAAGCAAAAATAATCTTAAGGAGAATGTTGAAAGAGCAATTGCAGCGGAGGTAAAAAGCTGTTAAGGCATCATTTATTTACACGGAGAGTGGGCTTGAAGGGCTTTATAAGATCATTAGGTTATCAGAATAACCAAAATATTCACATATGACTTTTTTTTATTGGGTTCAGTTCAGTCCCAGAGTGTGCTGAATGTTGGTAAGTCATGCAGGCTTCTCACCCACCATACATTTTATCAGTGTCCTTATTTAATGTACATTACCAAATTTAAGTTACAATGTAAATTGCTTTGACTGAAATGATAAAGCGGTAAATAAAAAAAACCTGATAAATGTTAGAGGGAATAAATTCAGCTGTTTTGCTCCATTTCAGCATTAGAAAGTTTACCGTTGCTAGTGGTGCACCAGAATCAGCATTCCCACTTTCCTTCCAAAGTTTTAAAATGCTTAATAGATTGTCAGCATTCCTAGTGCCTCTCAGTGTTGGCTAACTCTCCAAAATGATGCTTTTTTTTAAGGGCACAAGCCCCACCTCACCCCCTCAACAATCAATCTCAATATTTCTCTGCATTGACTGACTTTCCAGAGTGACATCAGTTTTAAAGGGCACTTAACTCACCTTTCTATGATCAATCCTACAAAAAAACACATTGAGTTAGAAGCGATGCAAAACGTTTTAATCAAAAACAGCACACTTAATTTCAGTGTTCAAACCTAATGGAGAGATAGTATTTAAATTAACATCTCTACCACAGGGGACTCGGTGGGACTCAATCCACAATGACAAGCTTCACATCTGAAGAATGTTGTTTTTCTATAGTGCGTCACCAAAGACGCATCTCTTTCTTGGCTGACAGTCAGACTCCTATGCTCCTTCATGCTAAATAAAATACCTGTTCTTCCCTTTTTCTCTTGCACTTTATCATGTTTTAGGGCCATGAAATGCAGCTCCTGTAGCAGTCCAAGATCCACCCCATTTTTCTGCAAATAGACTAAACTTTTCTTTCATTTAACAGGTCTGTCATCCCTCCCATATTCAATTCTGCAATCTTATACTGCATTACTTTATACCCTTACCCCTAGACTCCAGGGCTTTCCATCCATCCTCCCTTCATCATATCCCTCATGATCCCTACCCCAACTGCAGCAGCCCCTCCACTATCTGTAACAGAACCGTACAGAGTTAGAATTTCAACCATAAAAATAGCAACTTTCAACATAATTTGACAATAGATTGCAACTCTCTTCTATAGCTTCCTCAACTTCCACACAGATCTTCACTTCACATCTAGGGTCCTCCCTCCCCCTCCACAATCCCACATTCACACTGTTCCCTTCTGCCACCCCATTCTCCACACTGCATACTCCCCCTCCCTTCACAATGGCTTACTGTGCCCTTCCTCCTTGAAATCCTCCCTATCTCTTCGGTCGGACAAAGTCCAGTGCTGGAACACCACTCAAATGTATTCAATCGGTGTTGTCTGCTGGAAACCACTCCAACATCTTCTTACCATAATTCCTCTCATCTGTAGACTCCCAGACATCAATTAACCAGTCTGTATTGTTCAAGCCCCATCGATCCCATCAACTTGGTCCTCCAGAATGCCCAGGCCACAATCCCCTTATCTACCTGGGCTGCCAGAAGTAATTTGGTTGATTTCCTTTATAGGTGATGTTTGGTATGAGCCAATAATAGTAGAAAAGCACTGTGATATGTGGTTGGTAGGTCCAGTTCTATGTAAGATACTGATTTCATCATGGTGACTATAGATAAAGGCTTTGTGAAAAGCACTAAAACCGTTGCTACCTTCCTGCTTGTTGATAAGAGGATAGAGAGTTGCAGTTAATAAAATGCATAAGAGTCCAGAAAGTTCTGATTTCCCATAGTTTAACAAGATGCTTCTCTGTTTTACTCATAGGTGTCTCTACTGCATCACAGAAAGAAGTATGAACTCTTCAAGTTACAAAGTATAGCATCTGAAGGAGAAAGTAATCTTAGGTTGCTGCAGAGTAAGACCAGCAGGTATAGCTTGGATTGGTTTTAGCTCAGTTCGGAGGTTGCTGGGTTGAACTTTGCAAATTATTTATGTAGCTATTAGGAATATTTTTACTTTGGGGAGAATGCATTCAGATGTTGATTCCAGTAAAGCCCTTTGTAAGTGTGAGGTGTCTAGGTTCTTGGTCAAGCTACTCTTTTGATTTTTCATGAAAAAACGTATAAGATGTGCTCCTTAAAGGAGGTGTTCCTCCTTGTGTAGAACCCAGGACACAAATAGAGAGTGAACTTGGGACAGCTTTTAAACTGGGAAAAATTATCTTTTCTTTCGTTCGCTTAGCTGATGCCTTTTAATGAGTAGCACAAAGCAAGGTAACTTCAGGTACAGTAGGCATTTGCCTGTTCCCAGGGCTTACAATCTAAGGGCTAGATTGACTAGTCTCTGTTTAATTTGCATTTAGCATACATTAGTGTGAGTAGTATGAATTACTAGAAAATAGGCCCCACTGAAAATCATGGGGGTTGCTTTAAATAATGTTTCTCCAGGACCAAGCAGGAAGTCAGTCCTCACATATGGGCGACGTCGGCGCCAATGGAGCCCCCGTGCGGAGCATTTCCCCAGCTTTCAAAGTAAGCCTTTGGGAATGCAGCACGCCTGCGCGGTCCCCTTCCCGCCCAAGGGTGCCATCTTGCTCAGTCTTTCTTTTTCTGTGGAGCCCGACGGACGTGAGTTCGTGTCACCCGGGAAAAGTTGATTTTTTTTCTGCGATTTCCGGGTTGTCTTATCTGGTTCGACGCCAGTTCCCCTTCCCGCCTGGGCTCGGTACATCAGTGTCGAGTTGTGTTTTTTTGGTTTTTGTCCTTTGTGACTAGCGTTTGTGGTCTTTCTGTGTTTTCACTGGCAGCCTGGTCTTTTGACCTTGCAGGGGCCCTTTTTCCCCCGATGGCTGCCAGCGGGTTCAAAAAATGTGATCGGTGCAAGAAACTTATGTCTCTCACCAACACACATGACTGTTGTCTCCGATGCCGTGGGCCTGACCATGACCCGCTGGCCTGTGGCCCGTGCGGCAAAATGTCATCAAAGGCGCTTCGGAGCCGTCAGCATCAACGTGAGAGAATTTTCTCTGACTCCGCATCCGGCCGGGTCCGGACTTCGTCAGAGGCCTCGACATCTCGGGAGTCCGACTCTGAGCGCCGTCGGGGTTCCTCTGAAAGGAAGTCTCCCTCCCAGGAGCACCGAAGGAAGAAAAAGCTTTCGAGGGCGGCATCGGTGGAGGCTCCTGGTTCCTCGAGGGCCAGGTTGCGTAGCCCTGACCGCCACCCCAGGCTCTCGGAGTCGGAGAGGCCTTCCAAGCTATCTCATGTGGAGCCAGAGTCCCCGAGTCACTAAGTGCAGTTGTCCTCGTAGACTCTCCTCCAAGGGAGCCGACGTCGGGCCCGACGCCGTCGGGGCCCGAGTCGGGGGCTGCTGAGTCTCCTGAGCTTGGACTCAGGTTGACAGCCTTGGAGAGCAGCTTGGCTGCCTTCATGGAACAGCAGCGGATGCTGATCGCCGGACTGACCAGTGCATCTGCCCCGACCACCGAGACCTCGACGTCTAAGTCGACCCCGGAGACTGAGCCGATCCTCGAGTCGATGAAGTCTCGAGTTGATCCTCGGTCAAGGTCCCCCTCGACCTCCCATGCGGGGCCAAGATCGTCGGGGTGGGTGGCACCGAGGCCCACACGGCCAGAGCCGCTCGATTCCTCCTCGGAGGAGTCGGAGTGGGAGACAGAGGACGAGGCGTCCCCGGACACCTTCCGGACCCGGTGCGTCCCTTTGGACGCACCGGAGTCTGAGCCTCGGAGACGGTTCCCCCCGGAGGATATCAGGTTCTCGGACTTCGTGAGGGACATGGCCAAGGACTTGGCCTTCCCTGCGGATGCCGAGGAGGAGCCGAGGAGCTCGATGCCCTCCAGTATGACTTTCCTCCGAAGGAAGCCTTTACTGTACCGGTTCTTCTGATGCTGGAACGGCTGCTCTTCCATATGTGGGAGGCACCAGCCTCGACGCCGGTTCTTAGCAAACAGGTCAATTCCATTTATCGAGTCTGTAAGAGCCCTGGGTTCCAAAAGACGCAGCTACCGCACCACTCCATGGTTGTGGAATTGGACATGCACCAAGTGAAGAGTCAGAAGATGCACTCCTTGGTGCCCCCCGGCCGGGAGGCACGGAACCTGGATGCCCTCGGTAGAAAGTGCTTCCAGGGCTCTATGCTGTCTTGCCGTGTCCAGACCTACCAGCTGTACATGGACATGTACCTACGAGACCTGGCAAAGGAGATTGCCGGGTTCTCAGCTGGCCTCTCCGGGGAACCTTTGTAGAGGTTCAAGGCTTTGTCAACAGGGATTTGAGAGTGCTCAGAGTTTCTCTCTCGAGCAGCCTATGATGGCTTCGAGGCTTTGGCCCGGGTAGCCGCAGCCGGCATCGGTGCACGCCATCGGGCCTGGCTACAGTCAGACCTGGAGCCATGGATGCAGAACAAGTTGGTCGATGTCCCTTGCCGAGGTGAAACCTCTTTCGTAAGCGCATGACTGAAAAGGCTGCTGAAATCAAGACTGAGACTCTCACCAGGACAAAGCTGTCCAGGAAGACTTCTGCCCATCTCAGAAAAAGAAGGGCTCGGGGAAGAAGCCCTTTTTCCAGAGGAAGGGTGCTGCCTACAAATCCTACCCTCAATATCAGGCCTCTCCAGCTCCCCAACAGGGCCAACAGGCCAAGGGGCAGGGGCATGGGCCCCATAGGCAGAAGACCCCCAAGCCGCCAGCTCAGGCTCCTGCACAGCAGGGAGCGGGGTTTTGACTCCCACAGCATAGCCTCTTCTCCACAGCTGGCTCCACTCAGCCCAGGAGGTCGGCTGACCCTGTATGCCTACAGGTGGCCAGCCATCACAGGGGATACCTGGGTCCTCAGCATAGTCCAAAAGGGCTACATGCTCCACTTCCACCAGACACCCCCCTCCTACTTTCCAGGGGAGCCTCCAAGACTCCCTCTGAACAGAAACCTCCTCCTTCAGGAGCTGGCAAGTCTTCTAATTAACAGGCAGTGGAACCGGTGCCTCACCACCTGGAAGGGCGAGGCTTCTACTCCAGGTACTTTCTAGTACCAAAAAGGACAGGAGGCCTCCGGCCTATCCTAGACTTGCGAAACCTAAACAAGTTTCTGGAGAGGAAAAAGTTCAAGATGCTTGCCCTTGGGATCCTGATGCCCTACCTCCAGCAGGGAGATTGGCTGTGTTCCTTAGACCTAAAGGATGCTTATACCCACATTCTCATCCATCCAGACCACAGACAATATCTCAGATTTGTGGTGGGAAGAAACCATTTTCAGTACAGGGTACTTCCCTTTGGCCTAACCTCTGCCCCCAGGGTTTTCACCAGATGCCTGGTGGTGGTGGCGGCCTATCTCAGAAATCAGGGAATCTTTGTCTTCCCATACCTGGACGACTGGCTCATCAGGGGTCAGTCTCTCCAGGAGGCCAGACAAGCCAATCTTCACACTATCTCTCTTCTTCAGCATCTGGGCTTTGTCATCAACTACGCAAAGTCCACTTTGCTCCCCTCACAGAACCTAGAGTTTAAAGGGGCAAGATTAGACACCCTGCAGGCAAGGGCTTACTTGCCCGAAGACAGGGCCCACAGACTGATGGACTTGGCCAACCAGTTCCTAAGCAATTCTCAGGTCTCCGCCAGACACTTCCTGCGGCTCCTGGGTCACATGGCATCCACGGTACATGTGACCCCCGAATGCCCATCTGCACATGCAGATGGCTCAGTGGTGCCTCAGAGCCCAGTGGGCGCAAGCCACAGGCGACCTCCGAGACAGAGTAAAGGTGTCCAAACTGCTCTTGGACTCCTTACGGTGGTGGCTACATCTCCCAAACCTTCTCAGGGGGTACCCTTCCAGGCCCCAGCACACACAAGGGTGCAGACGACCGATGCTTCCTTAAAGGGCTGGGGTGCACATTGCCAGGGCAGGTGCACTCAAGGCCTCTGGTCTCCTCGGGAGGCCACACAGCAGATCAATCTTTTGGAGCTGCGGGCAATCCGCTTGGCTCTACAGACTTTTTCTCATGCCATCTCTCACCAGTCTGTCTTAGTTCAGACAGACAATCGTAGCAATTTTCTATGTGAACAAGCAAGGGGGCAAAAGGTCCAGACTCCTGTGTCAGGAGGCGCAGGCCCTTTGCTGCTTTGCAGTCAAACAAGGCATGTTTCTCTGCTTGGTCAGGAGAACTTCTTGGCAGACAAACTAAGCAGGATTCTCCTGCCTCACGAATGGTAGTTGAATCCACTGGTGCTCCAGCAGATCTTTCTACGATGGGGGCTTCCATCCATCGATCTCTTTGCAAGTCCACTGAACCATCAGCTGCCCAGGTTTTGCTCCAGACAGCCGCATCCCCTGAGAATGGCAGCAGATGCGTTTCTGATCTCTTGGTCTACGGGCCTCCTGTATGCGTTTCCTCCCACGCCCCTGGTGGCCTGAACTCTGTTCAAGATTCTACGGGAAAACGCCTCGGTCATTCTGGTAGCCCCCAGATGGCCGAGGCAGCCGTGGTTTCCACTTCTTCTGCATTTGGCAGTGGGAACTCCATTCCTTCTGGGATTGCAACCCAATCTCCTATCTCAGGATCAGGGTTACCTTCTGCACCCCAATCTCAGATCCCTCAATCTGATGGCCTGGCTGCTGAAAGGATAGTGCTGTCTCCCTTACTTCTACCTAAGGAAGTTGAGGAGGTGGTCTTGGCCTCGAGGAGGCAATCCACCAGAAAGTCCTATGCACTCAAGTGCCGCAGGTTCTCAGTGTGGTGTGCTTAGCACAATGAAGATCCTTTTTCCTGCCTTGTGCCAGTAGTGCTACAATACCTACTTCACCTGTCAGACCTAGGCCTTAAATCCATCTCTGTTCGGGTCCACCTCAGTGCTCTTTCAGCACACCATTCACTGGTGGAGGGACAGTTGCTGTCTGTTCACCCCTTGGTGTCCCACTTCCTCAGAGGCCTGCTTTTGCTCAAGCCTCCGATTCGTCCACCTGCCACTGATTGGGATTTGAACATGGTCTTGCAACAACTTACTTGCCCACTGTTTGAGCCGATGGCTACTTGCCATTTACGCTTCCTGTCTTGGAAGGCGCTCTTCCTGGTAGCTCTTACCTCGGCCAGACGTGTGAGTGAACTACAAGCTCTGGTTTCTGATAGACCATACAAACGGTTCTATAGGAACAGGGTGATCCTTCGGACTCATCCGAAGTGCCTTCCAAAAGTTGTCTCCTCTTTCCACCTCAACCAGGAGGTGGTTCTTCCGACATTCTTTCCCAGGCTGCATACCAGCCAGGCTGAGACAGTCTTGCATACTCTGGACTGTAAGAGGGCGTTGTCCTTTTACATTGAACGTACGCGGAGGCATCGAAGGGCTACTCAGCTCTTCATCTCCTTTGACCCTAATAAATTGGGGTTACCTGTCTCCAAGCGTATGTTGTCCACTTGGGTAGCATATTATATCGCCTGGGCATACAAGGCAGCCGACCTTCCCTTGCAGGGTCGAGTCACGACCCACCGTGTCAGGGCGAAAGCCGCGTCAGTAGCTCATCTCCGCTCTGTTCTGTTGGCAGATATCTGCCGGGCCGCTACTTGGTCTTCAAGCCAGACTTTTGCAGCCCAGTACTGCCTCAAGAGAGAGTCCCGAAGGGAACAGTGCTTTCGGACAGGCGGTACTCTGTAATCTCTTTGAGGTTTAAGCAACTCCTATCCTCCGGCCCTTGTGTTGGGCTACCGTACGGGGGCGTTCTCAGAGGATATTCTTATCACAGATGCTGAGGCCCTTGAGAGGGAGCCATTTTTTCAGCTTTGGGTTCCCGGTAGCCTAAAGATGGGGAGTCCCATATGTGAGGACCGACTTCCTGCTTGGTCCTGGAGAAAGAGTAGTTACTCACCTGTAACAGGTGTTCTCCAGGAGCAGCAGGAATCAGTCCTCACAACCCTCCCTCCTCCCCTGGAGTTGCAGTCATATCCTTTATTTAGATTTTTGCTGTCTTTTAGCTATGTCATCAGACTGAGCAAGATGGCACCTTTGGGCGGGAAGGGGACCGCGCAGGCGCGCTGCCTTCCCAAAGGCTTTCTTTGAAAGCTGGGGAAATGCTCCGCATGGGGGCTCCGTCGGCGCCAACGTCACCTATTTGTGAGGACTGATTCCTGCTGCTCCTGGAGAACACCTGTTACAGGTGAGTAACTACTCGATATTCCTTATCGTTCCTCCAGTTTAGTCCTCCACCTCTGGGTTGTGTACCTCCTCCTGCAGCTTGGAGACTGGACATGTCAAACTTGTGACATCACTGGATATAGCCTGCCGGGATCTCCCATCATCCCCAGTGTGTCCAGTCTCCATGCAGCAGGACGACGTAGTGAGCCTAGGTGTTGGGCTCACTAGGGAAACTAATAAGGAGCTAGCTAGTTAGGGTTTACATCTCTTTAATTTTTGGGGTGTTAATTTTCATTCAATTTGGTTCTGTCCCTTTAAATTTCTATAATTTTTAGTGTGGGAAGATCTAATTTTAAAAAAAAACCCAAAAAATGGCACCTGAGAGCTTCCCTGCCAAGCCGAAACTTCTTCTCTCTGGCCGGATCTTTCTCCCTTGAAGACACAGGGGAGAGCTTCCGAGGCAGCGCAATTGCAGGCCGGCTTCTGCTGAGCGACAGCTCGCGGCATCGGGGGCCGCCCCGTTCAACGTGCTGGTCAGCAGCTGAGATTTTAGCAGCGGACGTCACTCCGTTTAGCAGTGAGCGACGCCGCAGCTTGCAGGAGCTTTGGGGCCAATTTCCCGGAGCCAGAGGAAGCAGCAGCCTGGACTCTCTCTCGGGCTGCCGTCAAGACTCACCCGGGTGAGTTTGATGCGCACCAAAAAGGTTTCTTCACAAACCGCGGCCATTTTGAACACGCGGTTTTCACCACGTGTCAGCCGGCGGCCTGGCAGGCAGCAGGGTTTGGCTGGCGGCATTAGAATTCAGCATTTAGTGCTGTTACCTTAATTCAGTTTATTGTTGATTTCTTTGATTTGCTTTTCTCTATTTCTGAAAGGACGCCGCCAGTGGGAAAGGCCCGCACACGCGGCAGGCAGCACAACCCGGCTCCTGAACGGGGCCGGAGTCTCCAGCCCAATTGGGGCTGTGGGAGGAGGGGCATCAGCCTGAAAGGACGCCGCGTGCTGGAAGGACCCGCACACGCGGCAGGCAGCACAACCCGGCTCCTGAATGGGGCCGGAGTCTCCAGCCCAATCGGGGCTGTGGGAGGCGGGGCATCAGCCTGAAAGGACGCCGCCGGCGGGAAGGGCCCGCACACGTGGCAGGCAGCAAAACCCGGCTCCTGAACGGGACCGGAGTCTCCAGCCCAATCGGGGCTGTGGGTGGCGGGGCATCAGCCTGAAAAGACGCCGCCAGCGGGAAGGACCTGCACACGTGGCAGGCAGCACAACTCGGCTCCTGAACTGGGCCGGAGTCTCCAGCCCAGTCGGGGATGTGGGTGGCGGGGCATCAGCCTGAAAGGACGCCGCCGGCGGGAAGGACCTGCACACACGGCAGGCAGCATAACCCAGCTCCTGAACGGGGCCGGAGTTTCCAGCCGTGGCGGGGCATCAGCCTGAAAGGATGCTGCTGGCAGGCGGACCCGCACCAGGCGGGCCCGCGACTGAGGGCCTTGCCAGAGGGCCCTTTGGCATGGCCCTTAGGGCGCAGCCCGGGACGCGAGCTTCAGTGCTCCGTAGCTGCTGGGGCCAGACAGGCTTGATTACTCATCCACACATCGCTTCCGGACTGAACCAGCTCACAAGCTCCACCCTGGTGCCCTCAGGTGACTCTCCTTTATCTTCCTTCCCACTGCCCGCCTAGAACTTGCTACCCACTACCTGCACTGTACTGCTACCCATTGTTGGCACTGAATTACTACCCACTGCCTGCACAGCACCTCTACCCTCTGCTTGCCTAGCATTGCGCCCATTTCCCTCATTGTACTGCTACCCACTGCTAGGCATAAAACTGCATACCCATCACAGCATTGAACCATTATCCACTGCTTACTCACTGCTTGCATAATACTCCCACCCATTGCTTTGCATAATGTTGCCACCTTTGTCTTGCATACGGTTGCACTAAACAGTTGCCACCCATTGTTTGCATACTGTTGCCTCCCATTGTCTTGTTTGCATATTGTCACCCACACTGTTGCCACCCATTGTTTTTGTTGCATACTGTTACCACCCATCGGTTGCATAGTATTACTACTCACTGCTGTACTGAACTGTCATCCTTTGCTTATCCTTGGTTGCACTGAACTGTCATCCTTTGTTTATCCATTGTTGTACTGAACTGTCATCCCTTGCTTATCCATTGCTGCATAGTACTGCCACCCATTAATTGCATACTGTCGCCACCATTGTTGCATAGTACCATCGCCCACTGTTGTCTAGTACTGTTGTTCACTACTTATCCTCTGCTTGCTACCCATTGCTTGCATTGTATAGTATCATCGCCCACTGTTGTTTATCAAGTGCTACCCATTGTCTGCCCAGAACTTGCTACCCACTGCTTGCTCAAACCTTCCTGCCCACTACCATGGCCCCACATCTCATTGTCCTCTTCTTCATTATCCTCCCCAACTGCCTCCTCTCCTACCAACACCTACCAACACCCATCCTCCTCTTCACCCTACCCTTCCCCCACCTTCCTCACTTCCCCCCCCACTCTGCCCCCAGCCTTGCACCTGCCCTTGAGCTTCCTCACACCACCCCCTGCATTCAACCAGCCCCCCCTCTACCTTCCTCACTTCTCCCTCCATCCTGCCCCCCAGCCTTGCACCAGCTCTTGAGATTCTTCACACCATCCCCTGCATTCAACCAGCCCCCCTCTCTCTAAGGCAACCCCACCCTCGCTTCCGCCGTACCATCTCCACTATACCTCGCTCTCTAATATTCCTCCTCCTCCTCTCTTCTGGTAACATCATTCCCAACCCTGCCCCCCCCCCCCAACTTCGTTCTCACACTAGAAATAGTTCCCCACGTACCCCATCTAATCTCATCCACATCCCACTCCTCCCTCCCTCCCCCATTCATCCCACACTCAACTATCCATAGATATTAACCCCAACCCTACCCCCAAATATAATCACTCACATAACCTACCTGTTACCATCAACTTACCCCTCATTTCCCCTCCCGCATGTCCCTCTTGCAATGCTCACTCACCTAGACACACCCAGCCTCGCCCTGTTCCATCTAAATTTCGGCACTACCCTAGAAATAGACCCCCACGCTACTCTGATAAGAAATCCACACGTAACTTATCCAACCTTATCCATATCCCTCTCCTCCCCCCTTCCGCTCTCCTCTTTTCATGTGCCCTTTGGAATGCATGCTCAGTCATCAAAAAAACCACTTTTATTCATTATCTTTTTTATCTCCAATGTCCTACACCTTCTTGCCATGACTGAGACCTGGCTCCCTCCTGATGACACCGCTTCCATTGCCTCTCTGCTATGGAGGCTACCAGTTCTCCCATACACCCCGACCTACTGGTCGCGGTGGTGGTGTTGGCCTCCTACTCTCTCCCTCCTGCCAATTCCAACCCCTTCTGCCACCCCATGGTGACTCTTTCAAAGTTCACTCCATTCGCCTCCTCTCACCTCTTCCCCTCCGAATAGCTGTTATTTATCGCCCACCGGACAATTCCAAATCTACCTTCCTCACAGACTTCGACTCCTGGCTCTCTGCCTTTATGGATCCCTCCTCCCCCACTCTTATTCTTGGCGATTTCAACATTCACATCGACAATCCCTCCGACCCCCATGCCTCAAAGTTCCTCGCTCTTATCTCCTCGTTTGATCTCCAGCCCTGCTCTACTGCCCCCACACACCTACACGGCCACTGCCTTGACCTAATACTGTTCTCCAACTCCTTTCCTTATAACTTCCACAAATCAATCCTTCCCTCATCTGACATCACCTCTTAACATTTACTCTTCAACTTCCGCCCTCCCAACCTCGTCCTGTCTCCTCCATCCTATTTAGAAACCTTCATACTATTGATCCCCTGACTCTCTCCTCCACCATCTCTTCCCCCCAATCTTATCCTCCAAGTCCGTTGACGTGGCATTATCCTCATTCAATGCCACATTATCCTCAGCCCTTGATACCCTTGCCCCTCCCACCCCACGTCCTGTTAAACGATCCACTCCCCAACCCTAGCTTTCACCCACAATCCGTCACCTATGCATCTGCGTCCGTTCTGCCGAACGAGCTTGGTCCAAATCCCGCTCCCTGGAAGACCACCTACACTTCAAATTCATGCTTGGCTCCTTCCAGTCAGCCTTAGCACTTGCCAAACAAGATTACTACATCCATCTGACCAACTCTCTTGCCTCTGATCCTTGCCATCTCTTTAATACCCTCAACTCTCTCCTCAAGGTCCCCCCACCCCCGATCCCGCCCTCCCTTTCTGCCCAAACCCTAGCCGACTACTTCCACGACAAGATCCACAAGATTACCCTCCAGTTCCCTACCCCCCATCTACCTCCTCTCCTCCCCAATTCTCCTCCCCCTCCCATGCTCCCTCTGCCACCCTCTCCTCCTTCCCTCCGATCGCTGAAGAAGAAACTGCACTCCTTCTGTCCTCCTCCAAACCCACCACCTGTCCTTCAGACCCTATCCCCACCCATCTCCTGCGTTCCATCCCCCTCACCATTGCCCCCTCCATCACTCATATCCTCAACCTCTCACTCTCCACGGCAACTGTCCCCGATGACTTCAAACATGCTGTTGTCACACCCCTCCTCAAGAAACCCTCACTTGATTCCACATGCCCTTCTAACTATCAACCCATCTCCCTCCTTCCCTTCATATCCAAACTATTAGAACGAGCAGTCCACCGTCGCTGCCTCAATTTCCTCACCTCCCAGGCCCTCCTCGACCCACTTCAATCCGGCTTCCGTCCCCTACACTCCACTGAAACAGCACTCACAAAAGTCATTAACGACCTGTTCCTGGCTAAATCCATGGGCCTCTATTCTATCCTCATCCTTCTTGACCTTTCTGCTGCCTTTGACACTGTTGACCACGACCTTCTCCTCATTGCCCTCTCCTTGCTTGACTTCAAGGACTCCGTACTATCCTGGTTCTCCTCCTACCTCTCCCATCACTCATTCAGCGTATGCTCTGGTAGCTCCTCCTCCTCCCCTACCCCGCTCCATGTAGGTGTACCCCAGGAATCTGTCTTGGGCCCCCTCCTCTTCTCTCTCTATACCCAAGGCCTTGGTGCGCTTATCTCCTCCCGTGGCTTTCAGTACCATCTCTATGCTGATGATTCACAAATCTACCTCTCTAACCCTAATATTTCCCCGGCAACCCAATCCAAGATCTCTGCCTGTCTTTCGGACATCGCTGCCTGACTGTCTTATCGACGACTGAAATTGAATATGGCCAAGACCGAACTCCATTTCTTTCCACCTAACTCCTCCCCCCCACTTCCCCCTCTCCCAATCCAAGTGGATGGATCTACTATCCTTCCTGTTCCCTCGGCCCGCAACCTAGGGGTTATCTTCGACACCTCTCTCTCCTTCTCCGCGCATATCCAGCTTGTAGCCAAGACCTGCCACTTCTTTCTCTACAACATCGGCAAAATCCGCCCCTTCATCTCTGAACACACTACCAAAGCGCTTATCCACTCCTTAATCTCCTCCCGCCTCGATTACTGCAACCTACTCCTTGCTGGTCTTCCCGTGAGCCACCTCCTTCCCCTTCAATCTATACAAAATCACGATGCTCGACTAATCTTCTGTCAGCCTCGCCATGCCCTTGTTACTCCTCAGATCACTTCACTGGCTCCCTGTCCAGCTCCGCATCCAGTTCAAGCTTCTCCTGTTGACCTATAAATGCATTCACTCGATGGCCCCTCAATACCTCTCTTCTCTTATCTCTCTCTACGTCCCCTCTCGAAATCTGCATTCCGCTCACAAATCACTTCTATCAATGCCTTTCACCCACACCGCGAACTCCCGACTGCGCTCCTTTCACCTTGCTGCACCTCACGTCTGGAACAGCCTACCTGTGTCTGTGTGCCAGGCACCCTCCCTGGCCCTCTTCAAGTCCAGGCTGAAGACCCACCTCTTCACCGTTGCATTCATAGCCTGACTCTTTCCTCATCTCACCCCAACCCCCTCAACGTTCATGACCAGCTACAGACCTAACTATACCTCACCGTATCTTGAGTAGAACCGATTAATGCTTGCGTAGAACCGATTGATGCTCTGCACTGTTTAACTGATTTACTATTCTATTCTAACTAGATTGTAAGCTCCGATGAACATGACTCTGACGGGCAGGGACTGTCTCATGTATGCTGCTGCCTCCTGTAGGTTAGCTGTACAGCACTGCGTGCGTGGCGCTATAGAAGTGATAAATAGTAGTAGGTAGTATTAGTGATTTCTTTAGTTTACTTTTCCTGTTTAAGAGTGCTTCTCCTCGGGGATCTAGCCTTGGCGGGGGGGGGGGGTTAGCCTGCAGGGTCCGTGGACAACAGTGGTCAGGCACTCATCGGTCGTGTGGTTCAGCGGATCGAAGCACACCGCGGGCGTGTGCTGCTAGTGGCTCCGGACTGGCCCAGGCGCCCGTGGTACGCCGACCTGGTGAGGCTACTCGATGGGGTGCCGTGGAAACTTCCAGTTTCACAGGACCTGCTGATGCAGGGGCCACTTCGAATGCCTCAGGTGGATCGGTTCTCACTTACGGTTTGGACATTGAGAGGGCAAGGCTAAAGAAGAAAGGTTACTCTAGGTCGGTAATAGCAACATTGCTTCAGGCACGGAAATGGTCCACATTGTTGGCTTATGTGCATATCTGGTGGATCTTCGAAGACTTGTGCTTGAGACATCAAGTCCGCGCCGCTATGGCGTCTGTGTCTGTGGTATTAAGTTTTCTACAGGACGGCTTCGAGAAAGGGCTGGCCGCCAGTTCATTGAAGGTTCAATTAGCGGCCCTAGCATGTTATCGGGGTAAAGTCTGAGGTAGGTCTCTAGGGACTCACGCCGATGTGGTACATTACCTTAAAGCGGTTACCAGAATGCGGCCTGCGCGTAGAATTTCGGTTGCTTCATGGGACCTTAACTTGGTTTTAGGGGCGCTTGTAAAGAGTCCTTTTGAGCCCTTGAGCCAAGCGTCCATAAAAGATTTAACCTTAAAAACGGTATTTTTGGTAGCCATTTGTTCGGCACAGCATATTTCTGAGTTGCAGGCCCTGTCATGCAGGGAGCCTTTCTTGTGCTTTTCCAGAGAAAAGGTGGTTCTGCGGCCAGTTCCATCCTTTTTGCCAAAGGTGTCCTCTCCGTTTCATTTGAATCAAACTGTTTCTCTGCCAGTTTTGTTGGTAGAGGTAGGACAAGCTTCCAGTCGAGGTTTGCGCCGCTTAGACGTAAAGAGGGTGTTGCGTCAATATTTGGTAGTATCCGAATCTTTCCGCAAATTGGATCATCTGTTCGTGTTGTTTGGAGGCCCAAGGAAAGGGGAAGCGGCAGCAAAGGCTTCCATTTCCAGATGGATTAAAGAGGCGATTGTTTGCAGGGGCGTCTGGTGCCAGTGGGGCTGAGAGCTCACTCCACTAGAGTGCAGGCGGCTTCTTGGACAGAACACAGCCTAGTTCTGCTGGTAGAGATCTGTAGAGTGGCCACCTGGTCCTCTCTTCATACCTTCAGTAAACATTATCGCCTTGATGTGCTAGCGGCAAATGATGCCTGTTTCGGATCGGCGGTGTTGCGTGCCGGCTGGAGAGGTCCCTCCCATTAGTACTGCTCTGTTACATCCCAGAGGTGGAGAACTAAACTGGAGGAACGATAAGGAAATTGAAATTACACTTACCTGGTAATTGTAGTTCCTTGAGTGACGACAGTTTAGTCCTCAATCCCACCCAGGGAATGTTTTAGTAGCAGGGCAATATGTATGGAGCAAAATCCAGGAATACAGGTGAGTGTCGCCTTGAGATGATTTACTGTCGTTCTCATTCTGGCTTTCGTGACCTCTCTCTTCTTCCTCTGTCTGGTTTCTGGTTCGGCTGGGAAGCAAGCAGTTACAAGGGAGGTTCACGGTATGATAAGTTTTCAGATTATTGTTTAAATGTTAGCTACTTGTTGCCCTTTTGAGTCTGCTTTGTCAATAGTTCACTGGGGATGATGGGAGATCCCAGCAGGCTATATCCAGTGATGTCACAAGTTTGACATGTCCAGTTTCCAAGCTGCAGGAGGAGGTACACAACCCAGAGGTGGAGGACTAAACTGTCATCACTCAAGGAACTACAATTACCAGGTAAGTGTAATTTCAGTTTAAATCACATTTGGGCACATTAAAATGCAGTAATATGCATTAGTGCTTGTTAGTTAATCTAGCCCTAAATTTGCGCCTGTATTCTATGACTCCTAGAAACAGGACTCAGTCATCACTGGTGAAAGGAGCTGGTGTATTGATTGAAGGTGATGCTGCATCACAGATGTTCCATCTTTGACTGCGACTTCTCGTGTGTTTGTTTTTGAAGCTGAAAATGATCTTCACCTACTTTATTAGCACCTACTGGAGTTGAAGATATGTGCTTAACCAGGACTCTACCAGTCTAGATAGCAGAGGGAGTGAAGGGCTGAGAACCACTTTGATGCAGCCAGCCAGTCCTTCACACAGGAACCACTGTATCATTGAAAGAGGAACAGCTAGCTGCAGAAGTAACTCCAGTGCAGTACATTGTCATTGGTGTGACAGTGGTGGGGTGCATGCTGATGCTCATAATTCCCCCCTCCTTCCATGGCTTGGCATCCTGAGCAAGTACCTATCTTGCCCTACTGATGTCCCTGAACTTACACCTCTCTATGTGTGTGAAAGCACATGACTAGATTTCCAACTCATAAAACTGTTTTCTCTGTGGACAAGCAGGATAAGTCCTCACGTATGAGTGACGTCGCTAATCTACCCATAGTACCTTTTCTCGCGTTTTAGTATATGTTTGTATGTTTTTTCCCTTTTCCCTCTCTATCTTTTATTTTTTCCTTGAATCAGGTTTTTTGACCGTTCTCTAAGCTTCCTTTCTTTTTCCTTCGGTGCTGCTCAGGTCGCATTTAGGTCTCAGGTATACATGGCTGGGTACATACTTTTTTCTCTTCAAAATTGAGCCATTTGATTTCACTACAGCTATTTTTCTGTTCATTATGTCTCAGAAAGTTGCCAGAGGGTTTAATAAGTGCACCCAGTACTGCAGGATCATATCTGTCATGGGCATTCATAAATGAAGCCTACAGTGTCTGAGGCCCAGCCTTAAAACTTTATGCCATTTGTGTTTGTAGATGACAGATCAAGAGCTGAAGGATTGTGAGGAAAAGGGCAGTCAACTTCTTGGTGCTGAGAAGACGGCATTGGTTTTATCGGTCACCATGGACCCTGGAGCTCCAGCAGTTCCTGGTGGTGCATCGGCATCAAGAGGTTCTCACGCTCACTGGGAAGCAAACACCAGTAGGGCTTCCTGTGATCTGTCCTCTATCAATCCGTATTCATCCTCAACTTCGAAGAAATTGGAAACTTCCCATGTTGAGCATCGGGCAGAGGCTTTGTACATCAGCATCGGGTTTCATCGGAACATGATGCCAGGAGCACTAGGGAATCAAGCAGTGCACAACCCCGCAAAGCAGCCCCCTATGTGAGGAAGCTCATCCTCCATGTCATTAGACCAGCCTACTGATGCTCCTCAACTGATTTCAGTAACATTGATCGAGACTGCTGAGGCCACCCAGGTTTTCACTCATGGCAGCCCTTGAGGTTTGCTTGGCTAAGAGAATGGAAAAGAAACTGACAGCTCTGACAGTTCCAAAGCAGCAGCATCAAGTCAATTTTTTAAACTCTGCGCCTGCCTGCAGGAGATCAGCCAAAATCGAGACCTCAAAGGGCCTCAACACCTACCACAGCCTGGACAATATCAATATTGAGTGCATCGAGGGTGAATCAGTCCCTGAGGTATCAGAACCCATTGGTGCACCGATAATCTCCAGGAACAGGCAGGAATGAGTCTTCACATATGGGTACGTTGGTACCGACGGAGTCTGCGCGGGAACGCTTCCCAGCGTCTAATCAAAGAGCTTTTGGAAGCATCCCACCATGCCTGCATGCTGCCTTCCCGCCTTTCCCAACTGCCTCTCCTCAGTTTTCATTTTCCGCGGAGCCGGCAGGACGTCCTCTCACCGCAGAAAATTCTTGTTTTATTTCTTTAGTTTTCTTGTGGTCGCGGCTGTCTTTCCCGACGCCACCGGTACCGCCGGTGTTTTCTTTTCTTTTCTTGTAAAATCTTCCTTTTTCAAGGGATATTTTTTCTTCATAGTGTCTCACGGTTTCTTAGGCCTTTAGGCCTCTTCTTTTTCCTTCATGGAACCAACAGCCACTTTCTCCAAGAAATGTTCAAACTGTGGCGGTACAACTTTATTTTTAGACCCTCGAAGTCAGTGTCTAACCTGCTTGGGCCCTGACAACAGTTTGGTGAGAAGAGGTCTTCAACATCGAGGTTCCCTCGATACACGGTTTCCCTCCAACTTCGGGGCACCGTCACCACCTTCTTCTACACAGGATCAGGTAACCCACAAACAGTCTGTTAAGACTAGCCAGCCCTCGAGTGGTAGGTCTCATGCGCAGCATGTAGACGGCTCCGGCCTTGCCCTCGAGGGCCCACTGGCTTCAAAACCCCGGCGGGAGTCTTCGGTCTCCAAAGCCTTTCAGGGGTTTCAGGTTGTTCCTGGGGTTCACCCCTCACAGAACATACCTGAGCCGTGTCCGGTGGTGGCATCCGCTTCGAGCGGTACCGATACCCCAGCATCGGCACTGGTGTTGGATGAAACACTCCTCACCAGGGATGGTCATCTGGCGTCCTCGGTGCCTTCGGGACCGGTGGATACTCTCCAGACTGACTTTCCATTATCAGTACCAGCACCGATACTACCACCGACGTCGGTACCCTCCAGACGTGCATCGATAGCCTCGCTTCCTTCGATGCCAAGACTGGAATCGATCTCCAGTCTGGAGGATTGGGTACCGACTCGCCTTGGTACCGGCTCTCGTCGGTACCGAAGGCTCGGTTCCGATGATTCGGATCTGCAACTCTCGGTTCCCCCGAGGCCGATTGAGTTGCCACTGGTTGACCTTCATCCACCGGTATCAGACACGGTACCGAAGTCGGTACCGATGTCCTCGTTACCCTTACGGTCGGTGTCTTCCATGCTTCGCTTATCAGGCTCTCTGCCCTCGATGCCGAGTTTGGAATCGATCTCTAGTCTGGAAGACTGGGTACCAATACGCTTTGGTACCGACACCGATCGATACCGGTGGCTCGATACCAAGGATAAGAGCCGGAGGTTTTCGGTTACCTCGGTACCGATTGAACTGTCACCGATGACTGCTCCGATGTCTCTGTCAGGCTCGACTACGACATCGGTACCGGTATTGGCATCGGTACCGGTATCCACAGTAGCATCGTGGCCAACTCCTGCCATGCTTTTTTCAACAGGATCGCTCCCTTCTATACCAAGCTTGGAGTCGATACCTGGCATGGACGATGTGGTACTGACGGTCGCTGCTCCTGACAGCCAGTACCGGCGACCATCCCTTAAGGATTCCACACTGCACCGTGCAGGATCTTCTATTCCTATATATTTGGATAGCTCTTTCGATGCTCAGGCTAGTTCTTCAGATCTAACCTGTCCAAAGGAAATTCCCGTTGAAGATCCCTCTTTTCAGAGTTTCCTCCTGGATATAGCAAGATCTCTTGCCATTCCTATCCCGGGATATGATCCTGCACAAGGCTCTGTTTCTACCAAAGCAAAGGAGAACATAATGCTTCCTTTGCATCATTCCTTGCAGGATCTTCTAGGAATGTGGGAAACACCTTTAAGGGTACCACCACCTTCCAGAGCAACTGATCTCTTATATCAGGTGCCCCCCTCTCCAGGGTTTCAAAGGACTCAACTTCCTCATCATTCCATAGTAGTGGAATCAGCAATGAGGCGGGTAAAGAGTAAGAAAAAGCACTCTTCTTATCCGCCAGGTCGTGAGTCTAAGACACTAGATGCCTTTGGACGTCAAACTTTCCAGACATCTATGCTTTCTGCAAGAATTCTCTCATATATTTTTATATGAGTCTATCTCTTGAGGAGGTCACAAAGCAATTACATCTTTTGACTCCTTCCCTTCCAGAGTCCAAGAGTGCAGGCTATTCTTCACTGCTTAAGCATCTTCAGAATATCTCTTGGTTTCTTACTCGTGCTTCCCTAGACTCTTTTGAGTCTGTTAGCAGGACTTCTGCTATAACTATAGGGGCACGACGTAGAGCCTGGCTCCAAGCTTCAGACTTGGACAAATGGGCACAACAAAGACTGGGACATACTCCTTGCACTGGAGACAATCTTTTCAACAAGGAGTCTTTACGTCAGGTTACTCAGTTATCCACTGACTTACCTGTTCCTAGGGGCTGTTCTACACCTTCTTCTGTCCCAGTAGGCAGGAAATGTCCTGCCAAACTTTCTTCCCATAGGAGAAGAAGGTTTTATGCATCATCTGCCCATCATACAGATGTTCCCAAACAAGGGAAGCATCGTCCTGGTCTGCAGAATTCAACCTCTCACCAGGCTCAGCAAACCCAGCAACCACAGGGTTTCTGATCAATCTCCATCAGATGCTTGTGACTCTTAGGGTTAGAATCTGCAGTTGCTTCTTCTCAATAGAGGCAATCCACTGCTGTTATTCTAAATCCTAGACATGGATCTCTTCCCAAAAGACATCCATTTTTTCTATGTTCTATGAGCTGTCAGGATGTTCATGCTTATAGGTCACAGGGTTCCCTCTTCTTCCTGCTAGGGAAAGAGGTCTAACCACTATCAAACGATAGTTTTCCTGTGCCAGCATGTCTTTTTTCCTTTCTATAGACTTACTACTTTGTAAGTCTTCTTCAGCTCCATTCTCTTTACCCTCTTACCAAGCTTTTCCTTTGTAAGAGCGGTATTGCTTCACTGGAGGGCTTTTCTTCAGCCTCTCTAGTTTTGTTACTTTTCCAGTGCGGAGTTCTCCTCTCTGAGTTGACTCCTCTTTTTCAATCTTGCTTTGAAGCAGTTCATCAGACATGTCCAGAGTTTTCTATTCCTGTTCTGTCTGTTCTTTCTGTTTTTAAACAGTAAGATTCTTTCTGCTGTCTAGCAAGCAGCTGCCTATGCAGGAGCCTTAATGTTTGGACCACTGGTTCTTGTCCACCAGCAACCAGATTTGTCCTCCACTAACTTTGTCTAGTTTAGTAGTGATTCCAAGTCAGTGCTGTTATCTGTCTTGGAAATTATTTCACTACAGCCTTGTTGGATTGTCTTCTCTTTTTGCCATCTCCATTCCCCTGGGTTTGGCAGCATAGTTGACATAGGTACTGACTCTCCAGCAGCCAGTTCTATCTCCTCATTCTCCTGCATCATGCTCTCTGCAATTCTACAGAGAAGCTCTCCACTATGGGCCCTTGCTAGAGAGCATGGGTTTTTTTTCTCCAACAGCTATCCTAGATGGTTGGAAAAGGCTTTTTTCAGTCATGTCTCCCATGACTAGAAAGGTTCCCCCCCTTTTATTATAAAGGACATAGGCCTTCTCTTACGTGAAAGCTTAAGGAGTTGCCAATTCCCTGCTTTGGTCCATAGTATTTCCAATCGGGAATATGCTTTCTCCTTGCAGCTCGTCCTCATGGTAAGAACGCATGATACCTTTTTTGTCCTTAAGCAGGTCAGCATGGTATCTCATTTTTATGCGTCTTCTGTTCACTTACCATGCTAGAGTTCTAGAATACTCGGGACTTGCTGGCTGCAGACTGATATCATCCTCTGCTTTTCACGTAACCGTCCTGGTTATTTCACTAGCTAGCATCCCTGTAGCTCATAACCAGTGGGAATAGATTCTCTATATATCTTCTCAAGTAGGTTCCACCTTCTTGTTGTTCGATGAATCTTTCCTCTCCACATTTCCTATGTGAATACCGTTCTGTAGGCATATCTCTGTCTGCTTCATTGTAGACACCCATATAGAGGCCTATATGTTCATTCTATAGCATACATCTTACAGATGTCTATGTCTATCATTTGTGTGTGTTTTATGCCCTTCATATCTCACTATAGATATATTCTTGTCTATCTATATGTTATATATATATAATATGTATCTGTCGAGATATTTTACTATCGGTAGATATGTATTCTGCATTTATCTACCTGATTGTCGAGACTCATATAGCTATATGATTCTGACAGATGGGCTTTACCCATACCTATGCTATCCAGCATGTTTGGGGTTCTACATTCACAACCACTCTGTGGTAGTTAACAACTTCCACCATAACCTTAAGGTTTAGGTACCTCTGAAGCTCTCCATGTTCCAGTATCTCTCCTAGCTGACTCCAGTTAGGAGAGACATTGCCGATCTTCAGCTAATCACAGGCTCTAACGCCTCAGCCGTTTGTCCTTTCTTTTGGGATACAAAGGGTTTCCATACCTTTTCCTCCCACAAGGACTGTGCCTGTTTATCCAATTCAGTCGGCCTTCTCTTTTTGCTCCCAAGGGTGAGCCATTCTGTCGCCAAAAGAGTTTGGCTTTTATCATAAAGCCTTCCGCTGAAGGCCCACTGTTTTTAGTACTACTCCAGTTATTACCGGGGTCCCCTCTTGCCTTTCAGGAATCTGACCTCCACTGTTTTTTCCTACAGGTTTATTACCTCCACTTCACAGTGAGGTCCTCCTGGAGGTTCCTCTACTGGGTCCCCAGTAGATCCCATGAACCTCCTTACTGCTGTGTAATCCTGTTAGGGGAGGTCCATATTGCAATATTTCTTCCAATATCATTGATGATAATTATCATCCACACATGGACTCCTTGTCTGCAGTCCTATGCTAGGTTAGCTGTTCCACAGCACCTTTCTTTCTTCAACTCCTACCCTCCATCCTCAGGATGCCTGGCGTTGTGGGGGATAGCATGTTCCAACCCAAGACATGCTGGGACTCCAGGCATCTTAGCTTGGGAGTCCCCATATGTGAAGACTCATTCCTGCTTGTTCCTGGAGATAGCACAGTTACTTACCTGTAACAGGTGATCTCTGGGAACAGCAGGAATAAGTCTTCACAACCCACCCACCTCCCCAGGAGTGGTATCTCTATCTATCTTTCCTTTCCTCTCTCTCTCTTTGTCTCAGCTTTAAAACTTAACTGAGGAGAGGCAGTTGGGAAAGGCGGGAAGGCAGCACGCAGGCGTGGTGGGATGCTTCCAAAAGCTCTTTGATTGGACGCTGGGAAGCGTTCCAGCGCAGAGTCCGTCGGTACCGACGTACCCATATGTGAAGACTTTTTCCTGCTGTTCCCAGAGATCACCTGTTACAGGTAAGTAACTGTGCTTTCCCGTAGATCAGACTCTCATTCCATGTGGAAGTCTACCCAGGCAGAGACTCATACATCCTTGGAGTACTTCTCTCAGTCTAAGTCAAGCACTCTTGGGTAGCAGACTACAATTCTAACTATGTCTCAGAAGAAAGGTCTCCAGAGCTCCTGTCTGACCCCTCTCCATCTCATGAGCGATGCAAGTCTCTTCCTGAGGATATGTACTTCTATGAATTTGTCAAGAAAGTGTCTGATGCCATTCCATTTAAGATGGACATGAAGGAGGAATCCTGGGCCAAAGACTTGGAGATCCTCCATATCCAGATTCCCCCCAAGGAAGCGATGACAGTGCCCATGCACCTCATCCTTCAGGGGCTGCAGATAAGAATGTGGGAATTCAGAAGGCTCCCATTTTGCAAAGCTCTTACTTCTGCATCACTCTGGTCACCAAATTCACTGTCAAAAAGGGCCAGAGGTTCTAAGTCACTAGTGCCTCTGAGGATAGAGACTAGGACCCTGGATTCTCTTGGGAGGAAATTTTAGCAGAATGCTATGCTTACATCCTGCGTGGCATCCTACCATGGCATCCTACTAACTCTTCATGGGCATGCATTTGCAGAACACCATGCACAGTATTAGGTTGTCACTTATCAGAACTAGATGCTATATAGCTCCAAAATAATATAACTAGCTCTACTCTTTTACCATTAACCAACTCTATTATCATACAACAGGAGTGTGTTATTTCTTATATAGCAAACAGATCTCAGAATCGAAACAGCTATAGACTGCTTTCACTTTCGTAATGCAGCCAGGTGCCTTCAATACATCAATGATCTGTAATTTCGCTATTAACTTTTGATTTATTTTTCTTCTTTAAATTAATTTTTTCTTTTATTTTCAATAAAATTATGCTGCAGTTGAAGCCTTGTACTTCTTCATTGTTTGAAACAACTTTAAATGATGTTGTAAATCAACCTCAAACGATCTAAAGTCTCTCAAATTAACTAATACTATAAGAATTGACTTTGAATCTCTCTAGGCTCGTTTTATGGCGGTGAAATACTTCCACTCTAACTATAACTCTTCAATTTTCACCATGCTGCACTCAAAAGCCTTATAGCAAGGGATTGTTCAAAAGTGTCTTGTAACTTATATCTTTATGCCATATGATGGACGCTGTGCTGATATTTCCTCAATGCTCTACATTTGCTCAATGCTTCATGGCTAGGTGTCTCACACAGCGCGTTCCAACATGAAAGCTTCTGCTGCAGTGCTTTAAACTGTTATGAATTGCTCAATTCCCAACGCATTAATAGGCGCCACAGCGTTTCACTATTAGCGTTTCTTCAGGGGACTGCGGTCGCTTCCATACTGAACCTTGCGCGGCGTTTTTTCAATGCAAGGTTCAGTATGGAAGCGACCGCAGTCCCCTGAAGAAACGCTAATAGTGAAACGCTGTGGCGCCTATTAATGCGTTGGGAATTGAGCAATTCATAACAGTTTAAAGCACTGCAGCAGAAGCTTTCATGTTGGAACGCGCTGTGTGAGACACCTAGCCATGAAGCATTGAGCAAATGTAGAGCATTGATGAAATATCAGCACAGCGTCCATCATATGGCATAAAGATATAAGTTACAAGACACTTTTGAACAATCCCTCGATATAAGGCTTTTGAGTGCAGCATGGTGAAAATTGAAGAGTTATAGTTAGAGTGGAAGTATTTCACCGCCATAAAACGAGCCTAGAGAGATTCAAAGTCAACCTTATAGTATTAGTTAATTTGAGAGACTTTGAGAGACTTTCGATCGTTTGAGGTTGATTTACAACATCATTTAAAGTTGTTTCAAACAATGAAGAAGTACAAGGCTTCAACTGCAGCATAATTTTATTGAAAATAAAAGAAAAAATAAATTTAAAGAAGAAAAATAAATCAAAAGTTAATAGCGAAATTACATATCATTGATGTATTGAAGGCACCTGGCTGCATTACGAAAGTGAAAGCAGTCTATAGCCGTTTCGATTCTGAGATCTGTTTGCTATATAAGAAATAACACACTCCTGTTGTATGATAATAGAGTTGGTTAATGGTAAAAGAGTAGAGCTAGTTATATTATTTTGGAACACCATGCACAGCCTAAAGGAGGTTGCAGGTTTTCTCTCGCCAGAGAAGGTCTCACAATTCCACTCCCTTGAGGAACAAGGGAAGGAGTGCGAAAAGTACATGGTCCAAGTGACTTATGATAGTTTTGATACAGCATCGAGAGCCTCATAATGAGTATTGGTTCTCAGAGACCTTTATAGCTCCAAATCTTGGATTTACAGCCCATTGTGCAGGAGCAACTTGCAGACATGCCATGCCATGGGGTGAATCTCTTTGAAGACAAGATTTGGGAAGCTGCTACCCTGATCAGGCAGCATAGTGATACCTTGTAAATCCTCTCCAGGCCCACTGACCTGGCCGCCTCTTACAGGAGGTTCCAGAGTAGAAGACAGATGAAGTCCTACTACTTGCACAGGTGTAGGTACCCTCCTCTTTCTCCATGCTTTTCCCATTCTATGCAGACCCCTCACGCCCATCCCAGGCAGCAGAGGTCTCAGAAGGCCCTGCTGGATCCTCAGCCAAAACCAGAGACTGGCTTTTAATTGGCTCCTCAAAACTTCATCAGTCTACCAGTATCAGAGTTGGATGCCCTTCCTGTCGGTGGAAGGCTCACTGTCTTTGCTGCTGGCTCCTCGTAATTTCCAACATCTGGGTACCAAAATTAGTCTGCTTCAGGTACAGATTACGTCTATTGGACTTCCTTCCAAATTCTTACCCATCTTCCAATAGCAGGAGCTACTTCTATGACAAATCTCTGCTCTTCCCATGGCAAACATTATCCAGCTCATGCTACCGGAGTAGGAAGGACATGGAGTTTGCTCCAGGTACTTCCTGGTGTCAAATAAATTAGGGGGATTACATGCAATCCTAGATTTAAGAGATCTGAATACATTTCATAAATGGAAAAATCTCAGAATGCTTTCCCTCTGCAACCTGCCCCCCTTCCTACATAAGAGATTGGCTATGTTCTCTTGACCTTCAGGATGCCTACACCCACATCCAGATACATCCCAGTTACAGGAAGCATCTCAGATTTGTGGTAGAAAATCACTACTTCCAATATTGTGTTCTACCCTTTGGCCTTATGTCTGCCCCTAAGATTTTCATGTCATCGCAGTATATCACCGCAGACTGGAGTTGCATTTATTTCCCTATTTGGACAATTTGGCTCATCAAGAGCTCCGCTCAGGAAAGAGTTCAAGAAATTGTACATGCTACCCCCAGATGCTAGAGCTGCTAGGGTTCATCATCAACTATCCCAAGTCCAATTTAACCTCATCATGTAAATTGGAATTCATTGGAGCCCTGCTAGGCACAACTCTGGCAAGAGCTTTTCCTCCCCGTGACAGGTGCACCCACTTGGTGCAGCAAGTAGAGAAAGTTCAAAGGGGTCAGTAGGTATTGGCAATAACCATGTTGAAGATGTTGGGCCACATGGGCCAGTTTGGGGGAAGGGCCCCTCCAAACGAGCTGCTCCTGCTGGCCCCAGCTGCCACCCACTGCTCTCCCTCCCCCAAATGAGCTACCCTGGCTGCTGCTGTTGCTGCATTTGTAGCTGCAGCAGCAGTAAGATCATTAATGCATTACCAACACTCTTACCTCCTGATACCCACAGTCATGCTACATACGCATATTATATGCAACATCAGTCGCTATGCACACTGCCCAACCACCCACCCACTCACTTGCATATACCCTGTTACCTACTGAGAAATACTATAGTATAGCTGTTTGAAATGACTGTCCCACCAGATATGACTAAGTCTGCAAATGGAGGAAAGGGGAGTGAAGTTCGACTGCAGCGCAAGAATTTCTCCCCAGAAACCTGAAGTGGGTGAAACCATGGCCATGGTTGGAATATATTAAACAGTAGGAGTACTTGTCTTAAAGATCAAGGTGTTGCCTGACAGATCATGATATTTTCTGTGACAAATATATGGACAGTAGTTTTTGGATATTAGCCCCAGTGGCTATTGCAGATAAGTTAACGTTGGGTATTTAATCTAATTTAAACTTTAAACAGAGGCCAAATGGAAGTCCAAGTGAGTAAACCTATGAAAAGGATAGAGCAATGATGATACAGAATCTACCGGAATGGAGTTATTTTAAGCGATGATGGTGGGAGCCCTCTATTTCACAATATTTGAGATCTGTTTCTTATGGAAATACGGGGTGTGAGTGTTTACTCATTGGAAGGGAATTAAATGTGGATTTTTTAAAATAATATAAGCTTTTTGTACAATGCTATAAATACGGGTGCAATATTATGTACTGATAGATGTTAAGTACAGGCGATTTTTATATGAATTTAATTTAAACAATTTTGGCAGCATTTTTTGGGGTGTATGGATATCTATTGAATCTTTGCTAGCCAAACAGTGGTTTCTGCAGTAGAAAGGGGAAAAGCACCATGATGTCACACTGCGTGTGCACTTTCAGTATGTGAAACATGCCAGTTTGTCAGTCTGCATACAAGTTTCTGCTACTTCAGGCTGAGTTTAGTTATTTGCCTTTCCAAATCCATGCCAAAGGCAAGTTACATTTCAGGTACCGCCCATAGGGCTTACAGTCTAATTTTTTTTGACCCTGAAGCAATGAGTCAAGTGACTCACTCAGGGTCACAAGGACTGTCATTGGAATTTGAAATCTGGCTTCCCTGTTCCTCAGCTGCTGCTAACATAAGGACATAAGATATGCCATACTGGGTCAGACCAAGGTCCATCAAGTCCAGTATCCTGTTTCCAACAGTGGCCAATCTAAGTCACAAGTACCTAGCAGTTTCTCCAAAAGACACACAGTTTCCACATTGCTTGTACTGAGGCAAGCAGTGGATTTCCCGAATCCCCTTTAATAATGGTTTATGGACCTTTCCTCCAGGAACTTGTCCAGACCTTTTTAAAACCCAGCTACACTAACAGCTTTTACTACATCCTCCGGTAAGAAATTTCAGAATTTGATTATTTATTTATTATTTATTTATTTATTAGAGTCTCTCTTATACCGCGCTATTCAGCATCAGTGCGGTTTACAATGAACAATAAAATACACATTTCCGATGGTACTTTGTGTTTACAGTTGAACAGGTAATGCAACTTGGATAACAGGGTAACTATTTACAATTTAAGACATAATTGGGAACTCTTTTGACTTCAGTCAAGGGGGTTCTGAGAGGCTTGTGAGGATGGTGCAGCGTCCACATTGGCTTCAAGGCCTTTCTGAACTGAAATAAGTCCTGGATTGATCGGATGCCGTGAGGGAGGCTGTTCCAGTACCTTGGTGCACAGAAATTGTAGGCCCTGCCTACTGTTGCCTTGGTGAATTGTGTTATTAATTTTGGGACTACCAGGGTGTTAAGTGTTACTGACCTTCTGTCCCTATTGAGAGGAGTTGTCTGGATTAGTTCAGTCAATGATGCCGACGAAAGCCCTTTAATAACCTTGAAGGTAAGTAGTAAGGTCTTTTAAGTGATTCTACCTTGTATCGGGAGCCAGTGGAGATGTTTTAGAATGGGTGTGACATGGTCTTTCCTAGAAGCGCCATGTAGAACTCTTGCTGCGGCATTCATTGCAAGTTGAAGTGGATTTAAGGTGGCTTGAGGGAGACCTTGCAGGATTGAATTTGCATAATCAAAATGCGGTATGATTAGTGCCTGATAGATGGTTCTGAAATCGTCAGGTGAAAGCAGGGATCTTAGATGTCTAAGGGATCGGATTTTATGGTATACCGCTCTTACAATGTTTCCTATGTGCGCCTTCATATCCAAGTGCTGGTCTAAGGTCACGCCAAGGTATCTGATAGTGGGCTTGGTCTGGAGATCTGCATCCTTCACTTTTATGAAAGACGGAGCAGTGAAGTTTCGATTCCTTGTAATAAATAAAACCTCCGTTTTCTTGTATTGGATCCTAAGGTTTTGGGATTGCAGCCAGTTAGAAACTTCATTTATGCAGTTTGTTATAGGTGTGAGGTTGGGTTTCTCTGTTGCAAAAGGCATGTATAACAGCACGTCATCAGCGTAAATAAGGCAGTTAACACTGAAGGACCGGATCAGGTTGCAGATAGGCTGCATGTATATATTGAACATCAGGGCGGAGAGGGAGGACCCTTGTGGAACACCTTGCTTTTGGTGGAACGGATCAGATGATGTATCGCTGGATCGTACTTGCTGTCAGAAAGGTAGGACATACACCACTCAAGTGCTTTATCGGTGATTCCCTTCTCCTTGAGTCGTTCAAGGAGGCACTCATGGCTAACGGAGTCAAACGCTGCTGCAATGTCTAGGAAGACAAGGACGAACCCTTGGCGGATGTTGTCAATGCCTGTTATTATGCTACTGAAGAGTGTGGTGAGAAGTGTTTCAACACCATGGGCTTCTCTAAAACCGTGCTGGCATGGGTCCAGTGGTGCGTTGGTATCAACATGATCTTGGATTTGTCTTTGAACTTCCTTTTCCATTATTTTTGCCAGAAACGGTATACTTGATATCAGTCTATATGATTCAGGCTTCTGAGGGTTGAGCTTGTTGTTTTTTAGTAAGGGTCTTATAGATGTGCGCTTGAGGATACTTGGGAAAGCTCCTGTAGTGAAAGATTGTTCCATGAGTCTAGATATGAAGGGACTGAAGTCGGTCCGAAGTTCTTTAATCCAGAACGCTGGGCATGGATCAGTTTGGGCGGTAGTCATGTTGATGCCAACAATGGTGTCCTCAATGCGTTGTTTGGATGGTATTGAGAAGATGGTGAGTGGTGTTTGGTCGTATGGTTCAGGGATAGTGCTAGGTGATGAGTTGTTATTGATCTTGCAGAATTTGGATTGCAGATAGTCGGCGAATGTTTGAGGGTGGATATCGCTTATTTGCTCTGAGGCAGGTTCCTTTGTCAAACGCTTGACGAGAGCAAACAGGTCGTGTGGTTTGTTCAGAGATCTTTTTAGTATGTCTGTGTGATAACGCCTCATGGTTTCTGTCACTGAGGTGCGATGTGCTGCGAGATGTGAGTTATATGCATTCCGGTCTTCATCTGAGCGTGAGCGACGCCATCGTCTCTCGAGTTTCCTTAGTGTTGTGCGTGAGGTTTTTAGCTCAGCTGAATACCAGGTTGTAGAGTGACGCTTCCCTTGGAGTTTGTTAGTTGATGGACATACTGCGATTGAACTGAGTGTTTTATTCCAATCGGAGACTAAATTGTCAAGGTTGAGTGCCAATGAGGTAGTTAGTGGGAGTATTGTTTTTAGGATTAGGTCTTTGTCGAATGGTTGGAACCTTCTAGGAGGGGAGCTGGGATGGACGCTCACTCTTTTTTCTTTATTTTGGCCACAACTAGGAAGGGGAACTTGGAATAAGATTAGCTTGTGATCCGACCATGGAACTGAGGTGATTGATAGATCGTCAATTATGCGTTGAGTGAAAAAATATTTTCTCTTATTAGTCTTAAATAGGTTATACTGTAGCTTCATTGCATGTCCCCTAGTCTTTCTATATTTTGATGATGTAAACAATTGATTTAGGTTTACCCGTTCCACTCCATTCATTAATTTATAGACCTCTATCATATCTCCCCTCAGCTGTCTTTTTTCCAGGTTGAAGAGCCCTAATATTTTTAGCCTCTCCTCATAGGGATATCCTTCCATCCCCTTTACCATTTTGGTGGCTCTTTTCTCTACCTTGTCTAATAACGCTAAATCCTTTTTAAGATACGGCGACCAGAATTGCACACAATATTCAAGGTGCAATCGCAACATGGAATGATACAGAGGCATTATAATATCCTTTGTTTTATTCTCCATTCGTTTTCTTATGATTCCTAGCATTCTATTTGCTTTCTTGGCCGCTGCTGCACACTGAGCTGAGAGTTTCAACATGTTATCCACGATGGCGCCTAAATCTTTTTCCTGGGTGGTGGTTCCTAATGTGGAACCTTGCATCATGTAACCATAATTTGGGTTGTTCTTTCCTAGTTGCATAACTTTGCACTTGTCCATATTAAATTTCATCTGCCATTTGAACATCCAGTCTTCCAATTTATCAGTTTCCTATTGCAATTTTTCATAATCTTCTTGGGTTTTAACAACTTTGAATAATTTTATGTCATCTGCAATTTTGATTATCTCATTCGTTATTCCCATTTCCAGGTCATTTACGAATATGTTGAAAAGCAGCACAGATCCCTGGGACACTGCACTATTCACCTTTCTCCATTGGGAAAATTGGCCATTTAGCCCTACCCTCTGTTTTCTTTTAATCAATTCATGATCTACAATAGTACACTGCCTCCTATACCATGACCTTTTAATTTTGCCAAGAGTCTCTCTTGAGGGACGTTGTCAGCGGCTTTCTGAAAATCCAGATACACTATATCAACCGACTCACCTTTGTCTACCTGTTTGTTCTCACCTTCAAAACAATATAACAGATTAGTAAGACAAGACCTTCCTTGGCTAAGCCACGTTGGCTGTCTCCCATTAAGCCATGACTATCTGCATGTTAAGTAATTTTGTTCTTTATAATGGATTCTACCATTTTTCCTGGTACTTATGTCAGGCTCACCAATCTGTAGTTTCCCGGATCACTCCTGGAACCCTTTTTAAAATTGGCGTTACATTGGCTATCCTCCAATCTTCAGGTATTACAGATAATTTTAATGATAGTTCACAGATTACGAATAGTAGGTCTGCAGTCTCATATTTCAGTTCTTTCAACACTCTTGGATGTATATCATCCAGCCCAGGTGATTTGCTACTCTTCAGTTTATCAAATAGTTGTAACACATCTTCCCGGTGTATCGATATTTCTTTCAATTCTTCTGCGACATCATTTTTAAATACCTTTTCAGTCATCCCTACATCTTCCTCAGTAAAGACCAAAGCAAAGAATTCATTCAGTCTCTCCACTATGGCCGTGTCCGTTCTTAGTGCCCCTTTTACCCCTCTATCATCTAATGGTCCAAATGACACTTTCACGGGTTTTTTGCTACGAACGTACTTGAAAAAGTGTTTATTATGTGTTTTTGCTTCCACAGCAAGCTTCTTCTCAAATTCTCTCTTGCCTGTCTTATGAATGCCTTGCATCTAACTTGCCAATGCTTATGTTGTTTCCAGTTTTCATCATTTGGCGCCTTTTTCCATTTCCTGAAAGATATTTTTTTGGCAACAGTCTCTCTAACCTCACCTTTAAATCATGCTGGCAGTATTTTTGGACTCCCTTCACTTTTCTTAAAGCGTGAAATACAGCTGGTCTGGGCTTCCAGGATAGTATTTTTAAACAACACCCATGCTTGATGTAAATCGTTAACCTTTGCAACTCTTCCTTTCAGTTTTTTCTTAACTATTTTCCTCATTTTATCGTAGTCTCCCTTTTGAAAGGAGGAATGGTCTAGTGGTTAGGACAAGGTACTTCAGGCCACCTGGGGACAGCAATCTCAGGCCGGAGGGACTGAGATTTCTAGTCCTATAGGCACTCCTTGTGGTCTTGGGCAAGCTACTTAACCCTCCATTGCCAATGTTCCCTGTAAGTATTAACGTATGTGTGTCATATCCCCTCGTGTTAAATGTATCCCCCAATTGACCGCTTTGACCCGGTGAAAAGCGGAATATAAATACAGCTAAATAAATAAAATAAATAAATAAATAAAAGGTAGTAATGTGGATTTCCTTGCCGTCCTTCCTCCATTTATTAAATCAAATGTGATCCTGCTATGATCATTATTGCCAAGTGGCCCCAACATCCTTATCTCTTGCACCAGATCTTGTGTTCCACTAAGGACTAGGTCCAAAATGGCGTCCCCTCTGTCATTTCATGAACCAGCTGCTCCAAGAAGCAGTCATTTATTTCATCAAGAAACTTGATCTCCCTAGCATGTCCTGCTAGTTGATACTGGAGTAATTGAAATACCCATTTTTATTACTTTCGTTAGCTTCCCTGATTTCTTTGAGCATTTCATCATCCATTTGTTCATTCTGGCCAGACAGTTGATAGTACACCCCCACTGCCATCATCTTTCCCTTTTTACATGGAATTTCAATTCATAGATATTTTACAGTTTTTGTTTCCTGCAAACTTTAATCCTTTGTGATTCAATGCCCTCTCTAACATTTAGTTCAACTCCTCCACCAATTTATTGTGCTCTATCATTACAATATAGTTTATACCCAGGTATCACAGTGTCCCACTGCTTGTCCTCCTTCCACCATGTCTCTGAGATACCAATCATATCTAACCTCTCATTTAGTGCTATATATTCTAACTCTCCTATCTTATTTTTTAGACTTCTAGCATTTGCATACAAGCATTTTAGAGGCTGTATTTTATTCTTATTAATCTGGTTATCCGTAGGCAGGGGTAATTTGGAATCTTTACGTTCTGTCTGCTCTGTGCTTAAGGGCTTTTGGGTAACTTGTTTTCATTGGAATCTCTCTGTGATATGCCATAACTTCAGTCTTTTGCTAGTATCCTTCAAGGATACATTGTTCTGAACCATGCACTCTTGGGCAACTGTTGGCTTTCCTATATTATCTAGTTTAAAAGCTGCTCTATCTCCTTTTTAAAGGTTAATGCCAGCAGCCTGGTTCCATCTCGGTTAAGGTGGAGCCTATTCCATTTGAAAAGCCCTCCTTTCCCCAGAATGTTCCCCAGTTCCTAATAAATCCAAAGCCCTCTTCCTTGCACCATCGTCTCATCCACGCTTTGAGACTCCGGAGCTCTGCCTGCCTTTTGGATCCTGCACGTGGAACAGGAAGCATTTCGGAGAATGCTACTCTGGAAGTTCTAGATTTCAACTCCTACCTAAAAGCCTAAATTTGGCCTCCAGAACCTCCCTGCCACACTTTCCTATGTTATTGGTACCAACATGTACCAAGACAGCAGACTCCTTCCAAGCACTATCCAAGACCTTGTCTAGGTGGCACGTGAGATCCTCTACCTTCGCACCAGGCAGGCGTGTTACCAGGCAAACCTCACATCCACCAGTCACCCAGCTATCTACATGCCTCTAATGATCGAATCACCAACTATAACGGCTGTCCTAGCCCTTCCCTCGGGGGCATATGGCCCTGGAGAAACCTCTGCTATGCGAGAGGGTTTCACATCACCTGGAGGACAGGTCCCAGTTACAGGATAATTTCCTGGCACACCAGGTTAATGCTCTCCTGTCACGTGACCTCTCTCCTCCATGGCAACAGGGATGCTGCCAGTGGAGGTGGGACTTCAGTACTACATCCCTGTAGCTCTCGTCTATGTACCTCTCTGTCTTCCTTATGTCCTCCAAGTCTGCTACTCTAGCCTCTAGAGATTGGACTCATTCCCTGAGAGCAAAGAGCTCCTTGCACCTAGCGTACACCTAAGACCCCTCACCAACTGGGAGAAAATCATGCATGTGATACCTAATGCAAAAGACTGGAAAGCCCTCATCTTGCTGCTGCTGGACTGCTGTCTGCACCTTAGTTTTAAGGTGCTGTTTAGGTTTTTAAGTTGTTTACTTACTTAGGTTTGCTGGGGATACTTATACTAATAAAACTATACCTCATACGTTTAATGGACTTTGTTCACCTCAAGATTAATTAATCTCAGGTCCTTATTGTATGCCTGCTGAGGATAAACATGAGAGTGAATATGGGCACCTCCTTCTCTTTAAAAGGTTTAAGCACACCTATAAAGCGACGGTTATCCCAGGGGTGGGTGGGAGTCGAGGAGAGAGGGAAAGAAGAATGATTAAAAATTGGCTGCTACACAGTGCCCTGTCCAGTGCTTCTAAGGTAACGTTTTACCAATTTCCTAGGTGATTCACACAGCCCTTAGTCTTTTAAATTGCCCCTTTGATCTGTCACTTGCCTTTAATACCTATTTAAGGCAACTTCACAGATCTTTTGCCACCTAATTGGAAGAGCTCTTTGTAAATGTCACTAGAAACAAGTTTATTTTTCTTTCTACTCAGAGATTATTCTACTTGTATGCTAAGCTATATTCTGCTTTGATTTAAGTAAAAAAAAAAGCTCTCTAGAAACAAATCTATTTGAGTAACTATTTACTCTATTTTAGTTTCTAGGTTAAGCTATACTCTGATTTGATTTAAAGGAAAAGCTGTCTAGAAACAAATTTATTTCAAAATCTTTTTACCCATATTTTATGTTCTATGCTAAGCTATACTCTGCTTTGACTTAAATACAAAGCTCACTGGTGGTACTAAGCCCTGACTGACTCAGCAAAAACACTGATTTCTAAAATATACAGATTTATGGGCTTTAACCCCAAGAAGTCCCTTTCACCCCAAGATTTAGAGTTTAGTCCAGAATATTATACTCAGAAGTGTAGATCTACTTCAGTTGTAGCAGTCTCTTTTGGTAGTCCTTCAAGGCAGCTTTAGTCACTAAGCTGCTCCTCTTCTCCGCCCCATCTGCCTTCTCTGAGCTATATGCAGCATTTGCCCAAATGTTTAGGGACGGCATGAGATCCCTGCCAAATGTCTAGCCCTGTTTTAAGATTTTCAATTTTACTGAATCTAGGAGTATTGATTTTTCTCCATTGCTGATTCATGTTTCAGTCACTGGTCGTGTAATGTATTGATAAATGATGTTTGCTAAAGCTAGCAGAATGTAGTGGTCACTATTCATGATTGCCTCTTTTTCCATTTTCAATCAAATGCACATTCCTGTTTCCTAGAGGCAGGATCACATCTGTATTTCAGTTGGACTTTTAGGAATGTAGTGGTGTAACATTTCAGTAGTTTTATTATTCCTGTGATTTTATTGTTTCCTTGCACAGCTTCCATTCATTTATATTATTGTTTGCTTTGACTTAATTTTTCTGCCCTTTTATCATTATAATGAAATACTTTTCTTTTCTTTAGTGACCATGTTCCAGCATCAGTTCACCTCAAGTCACAGATTTCCTCTTTGGAATTGTACCTTTTGAACGTCCATAAGGAAATTGATAAAATCAAGGTCAGTCCACTTTGCAAAAATCTCTTTCCTATCTCTTTTGCAGCTCCCTGGTTCAGATGCTATATTAGAAGCACCTTCAGCTTGACAGATTTTGGAACTCTTTGAATCAGGACTTTCCAAACCTGTCCTAGGACCCCACAGTCAGCCAGAGTTTCACAACAGCCACAGTGAATATCCTTGAGATAAATTTGCATATACTGAGCCTCCAGCATATGCAGATATCTCATGCATATTTATTGCGGATGTCCTGAAAAGCTGACTGGCTGTGGAGTCCACAGGATAAGTTTTTGGGAAGCCCTACTTTGAACAAAGTAGGTCACCTGATGCATGTAAAAGAGTGGGCTAGTTTAAAAAAAATTTAAACCCCCAAAAAACAAAAACAAATTTAAGATTTTCATGCTTTCTTGTCTTGTCAGTCTTGAATAGAAGAATTCCTGAGCAAAAGGTTGCCACCCAGAAGTGCTGTGTCAGAGTAAATGGTTGCCCATTAGCCTACATACAAGTTGCATTGTCCCAGAGTTGGATTTAAGGTTTTGACACCCATAGGTATGACTAGGGAGCACTGGGGAGAGGAGAATTCTCCTCCAGAGATTATATTGCACAGTCTTAAAACAAGTATAATCAGGCTTCTCTTTAGCCCAGGTATATTTAGCTTATAAAATTTGGTGCCCTAGGCAGTTGTCTTTGTTGGCTATGCATAACTGCCAGCCTAATAGTAACCATACTAATTTCCAGCAGAGAAGACCCAGCTGGCCAATCTCGTTTTCTCAGGTATTTTTGTCTAAACAACTAAGAATCCATATTCTAGCTGCCAACTATAGAGCATGACCGCATGTAGAATATTGCCCTTTTTTCAATTCATTTTTCGTCTTCCCCCTTTTTGCTTCATCCTCTTGGATAGATTAGCATAGAAAATCTCCTCTATAGTTCTCCACCAGCATCCCATCCTTCTCATGTTTAACCATAAAGCTGTGTAATCATCTAAACAGCAACCAGAATTAGAGTGGCTGTGTCCCAAATATCCAGCTTCTTAAGTCCTCATCACTACTTTACTTGCTGCACCAACCCAGTTGGCATGAAGAATGCATAATCTGTCAGACAGACATGGCTACATGAGGGTCTATGTTTCCACTAGGACTTGTAGATGCAGTTTGATCTCTCACAGCAGCAAGGTCTGCCCATTGGCTTATTAATATTTATTTCTTGGTCTAATTGGGTTGCAAAAGTCATTGTTCTCTGTGTAGCAGACAAAAAATGAGCAGAGGAGAGATATTTAAGATGAACCTTTCCTTATCGGTCCTCCAGTTTAGTCCTCCACCTCTGGGTTGTGCACCTCCTCCTGCAGCTCGGAGACTGGGCATGTCACAAAAAAGTGACATCACGGAATGTAGTCTGCTGGCCTCTCCCATCATCCCCAGTGTGTCCAGTCTCCATGCAGTAGGAGGACGTAGTGAGCCCAAGTGCTGGACTCACTAGGGAGCTAATAAGGAATAGTTTAGGATAGGTTTAGTGGGGTTTGCTTTATTTTGTCCCTCATTTTACATTTTTCTTTTGTTTGTGGAGTGAGGTCTCTTTAAAAAAAAATAAAATAAACAGATGAGAGTGCTGTGTTTCTTGTGCCTGCTCTGGCTGGCCTGCCGGTCTTTATTTGTTTGTTTTGCCCTCCTTCTCTGGCCGTCTTTGATCTCTCCTTGGTTGCATCAGGGGAGAGCAGAGCAGTAACCAGACCAGCTCTGTTGACAGCGGCACGGTGCTGTCACGGCTCTGCGGGCCGGAGGCGTTTGAAGGCCAGAGACTTGTCTGACGGCTCCCCGCTGGTGAGCGGAGCGGAGCCACGGGGTCTGTCACACCACAGCAGCGGGAGTGACTGTGCAGTCCGGCAAGGCCATAGTTGGTAAATGCAGGCATTTTCAGCTGAGTGAGAAAACAGCTTCAGAGCTAGGCAGCAGCGTTGTGTGGTTTTCGCGCCTGTTTTTGCCTGGCTTTCGGCGAGCGGCGGCCATTTTTCTTCAGCGTGTCTGGGAAGGCAGGCAGCTGTCGAGCGTTTTGAGCCGCGAGGCGCTTCAAATTTGGGCGGGTTGAAGCCCATTTTCTTTCCTTTATTTTAGTTTTGGAGATGGCTGGTTAGCTCAGTTGGTTTGAGCGTGGTGCTAATAATGCCAAGGTCGCAGGTTCGATCCCCATACGGGCCAACACACTTTTGTTTCAAAATATTTATACTGCGCATTTCGGAATTGCAGGCTTTGTCTTGCAGGGAGCCTTTTCTATCTTTTTCCAGGGAAAAGGTGGTGCTTCGTCCAGTTCCTTCATTCTTACCCAAGGTGGTGTCGCCATTTCATGTGTCTCAGACAGTTTCTCTTCCGGTGCTGGGGTCGTTGCAGGGCGCTGCAGCAGACCGGGGATTGCGCTGTTTGGACTTAAAGCGAGTGTTGCGGCGATATTTGGAGGTTTCGGAGGTTTTTTGCAAATCCGATCGTCTATTTGCCCTGTTCGGGGGATCCCGTAAGGGGGAAGTGGCGGCGAAAGCTTTCATTTCTCGCTGGATTAGAGAAACAATTGCTTTGGCATATCTGTTGTCGGGGCGACAGGTGCCTGCGGGATTGCGTGCCCATTCTACCAGAGCGCAGGCAGTGTTGTGGGCGGAGCACAGTTTGGTGTCGCCTGTGGAAATTTGTAGAGCAGCTACTTGGTCGTCTCTTCATACTTTCAGTAAACACTACCGCCTGGATGTCTTGGCAGTGAAGGATGCTGCATTTGGGGCGGCGGTGTTGCAGGCTGGCTGGAAAGACCCTCCCGATAAGTACTGCTCTGTTACACCCCAGAGGTGGAGGACTAAACTGGAGGACCGATAAGGAAATGGTAATTACATTTACCTGGTAATTGTTCTTCCTTGAGGGACGACAGTTTAGTCCTCCTTCCCGCCCGGGATAGTTCACAGGTACGTGGTACAGTTTCAGCCGGGGAGGAGTGTGTGTGGTTACCGGTAGGTACATAGTTTTATAGCTTCTTCGTCTGCTTTTGCCTTTTCTGGTCTATCGTTCGGACGCAGGCAGAAGGAGAACGCACAAGAACGAAAGGCTTATCTTAAGGGATAGAAATGGTTTCTTTCATTTTTGCATAAAGTAGTTGTTATATGTTCTGTTTACATGGTTGAGTAATTAGTTGTTGCTCCTTTAAGTGTGCTTGGTCAGTAGTTCACTGGGGATGATGGGAGAGGCCAGCAGACTACATTCCGTGATGTCACTTTTTTGTGACATGCCCAGTCTCCGAGCTGCAGGAGGAGGTGCACAACCCAGAGGTGGAGGACTAAACTGTCGTCCCTCAAGGAAGAACAATTACCAGGTAAGTGTAATTACCATTTTCTCAACAAATTCTTCCTGTTAATAATAATTCATTGAGTTGTCCACTAGTTCAGTGTTCATCATAAGGCCCAGAAGCTAGTGGCAGCTCTCGTCGACCCTCTCTGACTCTCTTCCCCAAAAATGCACTCTGCTCCCACCTTCTCTGGAGGTTTCCTACTAGCACAGTTCCGCTCTCATCGAATTTGATCCATGTGTTACGCAACATTTGGCGCTATTCTCATAAGATTGAAAGCAGCATGGGAATTCAGGACCCATGTTGCTATTTTTTGGAGGGGGGGGGAACAAGAGAGAGGTTCTGGAGGCAATGCTAGCAGCAAGCCTTCTGAGAAGGTAAGAAAGGGATTAATAAATTGGAAGGAGGGAGGAAGTGATGTAACCTAGCACAATGGCTGCCTGAACGCTCTGCTCTGGAGCCATTCCTGATCAATAGAGAAAAAATATCCTCCAAACAGCACCAATAATGAGTAGTTACATGGCCCCCGAGTACTCTGGCCGGTGGGAGCAAGATGATGACCAGGCGGAAAGCAGCGGAAATACGCATGTGCGGGTGCAAGTGGGGGCAGTGAAGAGAACACAATGGCGATGAGCGGGCTGCAGCAACCCGAGGAGATGGAGCACGCAGAGAGGGAGACACCCGCAGCCAATTTGGAAAAAGGAGAAAGTACCATTCGGGACATAACTCGAGCCAAAATGTGGGAATGGTCTACTGAAATTAAAACTGAAGTTTAGGCGGGTAAGATGGAACTCTTGAGAGCTCATCGGGAACGTGAAAGGAGGAGATTGCAGAATTAATGCATCGGGCAGGAGAGCATGAAAACAGACTGCAGGACTTGGAGCAGCAACAAGAAGTATTGGAAAACCAGGTAGCAAAAGGAGAGGAGTGGCAGGGCAAACTACAATGCAAACTGGAGGACCTCGAAAACTGATCCCGGAGAAACAGTCTGCAAATCAGAGGCATACCCGAGGACTCAGAATTTAAAGACCGTACAAACGTTGCAGCAGCTGTTTGCTCGGAAGCCTTGCAAAAGGGAGGGGAAGAGGTAGCCCCTAGAGAAATACTGCTGGACAGAGCACACCGAGCACTGAGTCAGCCCAAAACCAATAGACCCAAAGGCGACCTCATTTACTTGAAGGATTACAAATTTAAGGAGCGCATAGTGGCAAAAATGAGGGATCTTTGGAATTTCACCTGGCAAAGGTAGAAACATAGAAAAATGACAACAGAAAAAGACCACATGGCCTATCTAGTCTGTCCTTCCATATCAACAACTACAACAGTCCCCTTTTTTCCTTTAGAGATCCTCTGTGTTTGTCCCATGCTTTTTTGAATTCAGATACTGTCCTCATCTCTACCATTTCCACTGAGAGACCATCCCACGGATCCACCACTCTTTCCGTAAAGAAATATTTCCGCATATCACTCCTGAACCTATCCCCTTTCACCCTCCTCCCATGTCCCCTCGTAACAGAGCTTGCTTTCAATCGAAAGAGGCTCTCCTCTTGTGCATTTATGCCACGGAGGTATTTAAACATCTCAATCATATCACCTCTATCCCGCCTTTCCTCTACGGTGTACATATTAAGATCCTTAAGTCTGTCTTCATATGCTTTATAATGAAGACCACTAAGCATTTTAGTAGCCACCCTCTGTACTGACTCCATCCTGTTTATATCCTTTTGAAGGTGTGGTCTCCAGAATTGCACACTATACTCCAAATGAGGTCATACCAAAGACTTATACAGAGACACTATCACCTCCTTTCTTCTGCTGGCCATTCCTCTCCGTATGCACCCAAGCATCCTTCTAGCTTTTGCTATCGCCTTTTCTACCTGTTTAGCTACTTTAAGATCATCAGACACAACCACGCCTAGGTCCCGCTCTTCTTTAGTGGACAAAAGTAATTCACCCCCTATACTACAGTGGTGTGCAAGTCTGGAATCACTTGTGAGTTTTGCATTTTTCGTACTTTCTAACGTTTTTTTTTTAAAATTTGCGTTAGCCCAGCATATTCATCTTTCTACCACGTTAAAAGGGATACATTTGGCTATTAGAGTTGACTTTTTTGCATTCCTTGCTTCCAATTTAAATACTTTACAGACACTGTGAGTTAGCTGCTGTGATTTTTGTGGATCCTGCGTCAAAACTGGATCGAGATTATCCAATATGCACACGTTATTTCTGACCAATCAGGAGGCTGGTTTCACTAACCAATCACAATGCAGATATCTAGCCAATAGTGCAGCTATAAAAATGCGCGGAATTTTTGAATTTCATACGCTTTCTGGATCGATCATGAAGATGACTCTGACCCTGACGTTGGAGGAGCGTGTTCGTGTGTCCGTTATGAGCGAGGAAGGATTTTCAAGCCATCAGATAGCCAGGAAAGTTGGCTGCAGTCAGAGCGCTGTTGTTAAGATTGTACAGAAGAAGAAAGAAACGGGTTCAGTGGTGGGTAAGCCTCGTTCAGGTCGTCCATGTGCGTCAACATCACGCCAGGACCACGCACTATGACGCATTTCACTGACTAATCGCAAGTTGACCTCTGCTCAGCTACTTTGAGAGTGGTCAGACAAGAGTGAGGTCAGTGTCAGCTCATCAACAGTTCATCGCCAGTGCCTGCAATTTGGTCTCCGGGGCTGCAAAGCACGGAATAAGCCACTGATGACTGACATACAAAGGTGCAACCGGATCTTGTGGGCGAGAAAGCACTCAACCTGGTCGACTGAAATGTGGGAAAAGGTGCTATTCAGCGATGAAAGCACCTTCTACCTGTTTGGTAACCAGGCCGACACCTATGTGAGGAGATTTCCTGGAGAGGAATTCAAGCCTGAGTGTCTCAACCTCACTGTGAAGCATCCTTTGAAGGTCATGGTCTAGGGCTGCATGGCTGCCATTGGCATTGGATGTCTTCACATCATCGATGGAATGGTCAACGGGGCCAAGTACATCACCATACTGCAAAAGTGCATGGTGCCATCAGCACACCAACTGTTTCCTGGCCAGTTCCTGTTCCAAGAATACAATGCACCCTGCCATCGCTCCAGACAGGTGATCAGCTGGAAGCAGCGGAACAACATCAAGTCAATGGACTGGCCTGCCCAGTCTCCAGATCTGAATCCAATCGAGAACCTGTGGCACAACGTGGCCTTGGAAATATCCAAGAGGCATCTGACATCAAAGCATGAGCTGATTGAGTCACTCATTGCAGCTTGGGACCGCGTTGTCACCAACGATCACCTTGTCAGACTGGTTCATTCAATGCCGACAAGGTACAGTCAGGTGATCAAGAACAAAGGGTGGCCCATCAAATACTGAGCCATCACTGACTCGTAAAAACAGCCTTTTTCAAGGCCACATACGTTAATTTGAAGGAAACCTGGCATGCGTCCATAATATTTTAAAGCATACTTACAATAATATATCATTGGCCAACGATGTACATTACCCGATTTTCACAGAAAATCTAACAACAGGACAACTATGGGGAACAAACTCAGAAAATAAAGGCCAAACCAATACTAAAAGTTGGCCCTAATAGCCAAATCTATCACTTATCATGAGATACACATAAAAAGCCACTGGGAGGAAAAAGAAATTAAGATATAAGGTCACAAAGTTGAAAAAACGTCAAATTTACAAGTGATTCCAGACTTTTGCACACCACTGTATATTGCTCCCTTGGATTGCTGCAGCCCAAATGCATGACCTTGCATTTTTTAATATTAAATCCCAGCTGTCAAATTCTAGACCATTCTTCAAGCTTAGCTAGAATCCCTCCTCATGTTATCTACATCATCTCCAGGAACAAGCAGGAATGTAGTCTTCACATATGGGTATCGTCGGCACCGACGGAGCCTGCACGGGAACGCTCCCCAGCGTTCAATAGGAAAGCTTTTGGGAGCATCCCACAGCACCTGCGTGCTGCCTTCCCACCTTTCCCAACTGTCCCCTCTCCAGTTCTTCGTTTTCTGCGGAGCCGACAGGTCGCACATCCTGTCACTGCAGAAAATATTCCCTTTTATTCTTCTTTTTTGTGGTCGCGTCTGCCTTCCCTCGACGCTACACCAGTACCGCCGGTTCTTCTTTCTTTTTTCTTAAAAAAAAAAACAAAACACTTTTCTTCTGGAGTCTTTTCCAGATATTTTCTCTTCAGGTGCCATGCGCCATTTTGGGCACTAGGCCCAACTTTTCCTTTAAAATGGAAAAACCCGCTTCGGGTTTTAAAAAGTGTTCCAAGTGTGGCGGTACCATCTCCATCACCGACACCCATGAGTGGTGCCTCAAATGTTTGTCCTGACCACTCTGTTTTGGAGTGTGTTGCCTGCGGGATGATGTCGAAGAGGGGCCGGCAAAACCGAGCTGCTAAACTTGACTCATCCCTGGTATCACCCAGGTTTATACCTTCAGCGCAACTATCTCCGGCGTGCCGAGCACCGCTGGCACAAACACCCCTCTTCCATCTCCCTAACTTCTTTCCGCTGTGAACACCGCCGTTATCATGCTATGATCACTGAGGCCAAAAGGACCTATTACTCAGACCTTATTGCCTCTTCTTTTAACTCCTCCAGCCGTTTTTATCAGGTATTCCATTTACTGTCTTCCTCCTTGGCCCATCCCCCCTCGTCCGTACTCCCTTCCACCGCCCCTAGGCCTACGAGTCTTGCCTCCTTTTTTGTTGATAAGATCCAGTCTCTCCGTTCTTCCTTTTCTCATTGTACCCCCCCTCCCCTCCCCTCCTCTCCTCCCCACTATATCCTCTCCTCCTTCATCTAGTATCTTTTCTCACACGTGGCACTCTTTCCGTCCTGTCACCTCCACCAAGCTTATTCAGGCCATCTCCTCGTCTCACAAAACGACCTGTCTACTTGACCCCCTCCCCTCCACCTGGCTCCTCGATCCCTCTCTCTCACTTCTTCCATATATCCAGGCCATTATCAATTCTAGTCTCACTTCTGGCAGCTTTCCAACCCGTTGGAAACATGCCCTGGTTCGCCCTCTTCTGAAGAAGCCTTCCCTTGACCCCAGTCTCCCCGCCAACTGGCGGCCCGTCTCGAATCTTCCCTTTCTGTCAAAGGTTCTTGAAAAATTGGTTTTCTTCCCAGCTTTCAGCACATCTTGATGCTACCCTCTCTCTTCATCTCCGTCAATCTGGCTTTACGACTGGTCACAGCACTGAAACTGTACTTCTAGCCCTCCTTAATGAACTTCACCGCTCTCACGACCGGGGTGATCTATCTATCGCTGTCTCTTTGGATCTTTCTGCCGCTTTTGACGTTGTTGATCACCACACTCTTCTTACCCGTCTGTCTGATTCTGGGATCTGTGGCACTGTGTTGCATTGGTTCTGTTCTTTCCTTTCATCCCGCACTTTCTCTGTTCACTCAGGCTTCAATACCTCTTCCTCTTTCCCCCTGCACTGTGGTGTTCCCCAAGGTTCCATTCTAGCCCCTCTACTCTTTAATATCTTCCTCGCTCCTCTTGCCCTCCTCATTCAGCAGACCGGTATCTCCTCTTACTTTTATGCCGATGATATTCTCCCTATTCACCACACCAGCTCTACATCTCCAGACCTCTCTGCTCTCAATGCCTGTCTGGATCTCATTGCTACTTGGTTTTCTGATCATTTTCTCTGTGTCAACCCTTCTAAGTCCTCTGCTATTTGGTTCTCCTTCTCTGCCACTCCCCCCACTCTGACTCCCACAGTGTCCTCCCTCCCTATTCCTGTTGTTTCTTCACTCCGTTATCTTGGTGTCATCCTTGATTCCTCTTTGTCTTTTCACCCACATATTTCCTCCCTAGTTCGTAGTAGTTTTCTTCATCTCTGTCGTTTTCATCACCTCCGGCCCTACCTCTCAGCAAATTCTCTCACCACTCTGGTTCTTTCTCTTGTAATCTCCCGTTTAGACTATTGTAACTCAATTTTCGCCGGCATTCCCTCCTACCAGCTCCGTCGACTTCAACTCGTCCAAAACACCGCCGCCTGTCTAGTCACTTACTCTTCCCCTTTTGACCATGTCACTCCTTGCCTTCTCTCTCTTTATTGGCTTCCTGTTAAATTCAGATTCATTTACAAGTACCTTATCACTACCCACAAAGTTCTTCACACGGGTACTCCTCGGTATTTGTCTGATCTCATCTACCACCAGCCTGTCCCTCGCCTCCTCCGAACCTCCCACAGCAATTGCCTTTTTCTTCCTTCTCCATCCCAGGCACATCTTGAACTCACCCATCACTATGCATTCTTTTTCCTGAGCCCTGCCCTATGGAATTCTCTCTCATTTGCTCCGCACTGAACCTTCATTCCCTCGCTTTAAAGCTCTTCTTAAAACTCATCTTTTCACTCAGGCTTTTGACCTTCCAGCTCCCCCGTGACAATTCCAATGCCATACACTGCCCCTCCTCCTTCCCTCTGCCCTCCCCCCTCAGCGATCAGCCTGTCTACTCCTGCAACTCTGTTTCTTTCCTATTTTTCTTCCTTTGTCTCAATAGTGCTTTCCTGTCAATTAAATGGCGTTCCTTTCTTCCTGTATTTCTCTAGTAGCCTCCCCCTTGTTTATTACTCTACACCGCTCTGACACTTCGGTTTGGGTGATACATCAATTCTCCAGGACCAAGCAGGAAGTCAGTCCTCACATATATGGGTGTCATAGGCGCCGATGAAGCCCCAGCGGAGCATTTCCCCAGCTTTCCATGAAAGCCTTTGAGAATGCTGGCACGCATGCGCGGTTCCCTTCCCGCCTAAAGGTGCCATCTTACCTCAGTCTCTTTTTTTCCGAGAAGCCCATCGGACGTGTGTCCTGTTCTCCAGGATAAAAGTGATTTTTTCTTCGGCGATTTTTCGCTATTTTTCTCCGGTTCGACGCCGGTTCCCCTCCCGCCGGGTTCGGTACACCAGTATCGAGTCCGTTTATTTCTTTTTCGGTTTTTGCCCTTCGTGGCTGGCGTTCGCGCCCTTTTTTCATTTTTTCCCTGGAATGCCGGTCTTTTGTCCTCGCTGGGGCTATTTTTTCCCCGATGGCTTCCAGTGGTTTCAAAAAGTGTGATCGGTGTAAAACTTATGTCTCTCACCGACACACACGACTGCTGCCTTCGGTGCCTCGGCCCTGACCACGACCCCAAGTCGTGTGTGCCATGTGGGAAGATGTCTTCCAAGGCACTCAAAAGTCGACAGCATCAGAAGGAAAGGTTTTTCTCGGACTCTGCCTCCGGCCGGGCCCGGACCTCATCTGAGGCCTCGACATCTCGGGATTCCGATCCCGAGCGCCGTCTAAGCTCCTCGGACAGGGGATCCCCTGACCGGGAACGCAAGAGGAAGAAGCGGCTCGCGAGGGCGGCGTCGGAGGAGGTCCCTGGTCCCTGGAGGGCCAGGTCTAAGACCCCCGACCGCTGTCCCGGGCCCATGGACCAAGAGAAGCCTGCCAAAGTTCCTCGCGTGGAGCTGGAGTCTGCTGGACACGTAAGCCCCGTAGTCCTCGTGACTCTCCTCCCAGAGAGCCGACATCGGGCCGGCGCCGCCAGGGCCCGAGTCGGTGGCTTCTGCGTCTCCCGAGCTGAGTCTCAGGATGACAGCCTTGGAGTGCAGATTGTCTGCCTTCATGGAGCAGCAGCGGGCACTGATGGCCAGCCTGTCTGGTGCATCTGCCCCGACCACCGGGACATCGACTTCGAAGTCAACCCCGGAGACCGAGCCGATACTCGAGACCCTCGTGGCTCGAAGTCGTCCTCGGTCAAGGTCTCCCTCGACCTCCCGTTCGGGACTGAGGATGTCGATGCCGGTGCCCCCGGCATCGGGGCGCCGCGGGGTCGGACCCTGACTCCTCCTCGGATGAGTCCGCCTGGGAGACGGAGGACGAGGAGTCTCCCGATACTTTTAAGACTCGGTGCGTCCCTTCGGACTCATCGCAGTCTGAGCCCCGGAGTAGATCCCCTCCGGAGGACACTAGGTTCTGGGAGTTTGTCCGGGATATGGCCGCTGCCTTCGCTATCCCTGCCGATCCCGAGGAAGAGCCTCGAGCCGAGGAGCTCGATGCTCTGCAGTACGACTCTCCTCCGAAGGAGGCCTTTACTGTCCCGGTTCCTCCGATGCTGGAACGGCTCCTCTTCCGGATGTGGGAGTCACCGGCCTTGGCGCCCGTTTTGAGCAAGCGAGTCGATTCCATCTATCGATTCCGCAAAAGCCCTGATTTCCAGAAAGCACAGCTACCACACCATTCCATGGTTGTGGAATCGGCCATGCATCGTCTGAAGAGCCAGAAGATGCACTCCGCGGTGCCCCCCGGCAGGTAGGCCCGCAACCTCGATGTCATCGGTAGGAAGTGCTTCCAGGGGTCTATGCTTGCTTGCCGTGTCCAGTCTTACCAGCTGTACATGGGCGTGTGCTTGCGAGACCTGGCCAAGGAATTGGCCAGATTCTCTGCTGGTCTCTCCGGGAACCCTTGCAGAGATTTAAGACCTTGTCCTCGGGGATTCAGGAATGCTCAAAGTTCATTTCCCGCGCTGCCTACGATGGCTTCGAGGCTTCGGCCCGAGTTGCGGCTGCCGGCATCGCGGCTCGACGCCAGGCGTGGCTGCAGTCATCGGACCTCGAGCCATGGGTTCAGGACAAGTTGGTCGATGTCCCCTGCCGAGGTGAAAACCTTTTTGGCAAACCCGTGACCGAGAAGGCCGCTCAGCTCAAGACCGAGCACCTTACCTGGACAAGGCTGTCGAGGAAGACCTCTGCCCCTTCACATAAAAAGAAGGGCTCGGGTAAAAAGTCCTTTTACCCGAGGAAGGGCACTGCCTACAAACAGTACCCTCAGTATCAGACTGCCCAAGCTGCCCCCAGGGTCAGCAAGCCAAGGACCAGGGTAATGGGCCCCATAGGCAGAGGACCCCCAAGCCTTCTGCCCCTGCTTCCACTCAGCAGGGTGGGGGGTTTTGACTCCTTGAGCGTAGCCACTCCGTCCCTGCTTTCCCAGCCCTGCACAGGCGGTCGCCTTGTACTCTTTGCCCACCAGTGGCCTCTCATTACCACCGACTGTTGGGTGCTGGACATAGTCCAAAAGGGCTATGCCCTGCATTTTCATCAACTGCCTCCTCCTTACTTCCCAGGGGAGCCCTTGAGGCCTCCCCTGCACACAGACCGTCTCCTTCGAGAGCTCCAAGGTCTGTTGGTGGACAGGGCGGTGGAGCCTGTGCCTCCCCACTTGCAAGGTCACGGATTCTACTCCAGGTATTTCCTGGTACCCAAAAGAACCGGTGGCCTTCGACCCATTCTGGACCTCAGGAACCTCAACAAGTTCCTAGAGAAAGAAAAGTTCAAGATGCTTACTCTTGGAACACTTCTGCCCTACCTCCAGCAGGGAGATTGGCTATGCTCCTTAGATCTAAAGGATGCGTACACTCACATCCTCATTCATCCAGACCACAGAAAGTACCTCAGGTTCATTGTGGGAGGAAACCATTATCAGTACAGAGTACTACCTTTTGGCCTGACCTCCGCTCCCCGGGTCTTTACCAAGTGCCTGGCAGTGGTTGCAGCCTACCTGAGGAATTAAGGCATCTTTGTCTTTCCCTATCTGGACGACTGGCTCATCAGGAGTCAGACGTCCCTGGAGGCCAGACAAGCCACCCTCAGAACCATTGCTCTGCTTCAAAACGTGGGCTTTGTCATCAACTTCGCAAAGTCCACTTTGCTCCCCTCCCAGAACTTGGAGTTCATAGGGGCAAGGTTGGATTCTCAACTGGCAAGGGCATTCTTGCCAGAAGACAGGGCTCAAAGACTGATGGACGTGGCCAAACAGTTTCTAAGCAGGTCCCTGGTCTCCGCCAGACTCTGCCTCAGGCTTCTGGGCCACATGGCTTTGACAGTGCATGTGACTCCCAATGCCAGGCTCCATATGAGGCCTGCACAGTGGTGCCTTCGGACTCTGTGGTCTCAGGCTGCCTAAGAGACAGGATAAGGGTGTCCAGACCCCTTTTGGCCTCCCTCAGCTGGTGGCTACATCCACCCGATCTGCTGAAGGGAATGCCCTTCCAAATGCCAGAATACTCGGTGGTCCTCACCACCGACGCCTCTCTGCGGGGCTGGGGTGCTCATTGTCTTGACAAGTGCACTCAAGGCCTCTGGTCTCCCTGGGAGGCAGCCCAACAGATCAATCTTCTAGAACTTCGAGCTATCCGCTTAGCTCTCAAGGCTTTTTCTCTGGCCCTAGCTCACCGCTCAGTCTTGATTCAAACAGACAACCAGGTAGCCATGTTTTATGTGAACAAACAGGGCGGGACTGGGTCAGAGCTCCTTTGTCGAGAGACTCAAGACCTTTGTTCCTTTGCCCTAAAGCACAACATGCTTCTCAAGGCGGTGTACCTTCTAGGCCAGGAGAACTGCCTGGCCGACTGGTTGAGCAGAATTCTGCAGCCCCACAAGTGGCAGCTGCATCCCTTGGTTGTTCAGAAGATCTTCCTAAAGTGGGGTCTCCCTTGGATAGATCTCTTTGCCAGTCCGCTGAACAAGCAACTGCCCAAGTTCTGCTCCAGGCAACCGCATCCTTTGAGGATAGCACCAGATGCTTTTCTGATGTCCTGGTCTCAGGGCCTCCTGTATGCGTTTCCTCCCACGCCCTTGGTGGCCCGAACTCTTTTCAAGACTCTTCAGGACAAGGCCTCGGTCCTGCTGGTAGCTCCCAGGTGGCCGAGGCAGCCTTGGTTTCCACTTCTGCTTCAGCTGGCAGTGGATTCCCCACTACCTCTGGGGTTGCAGCCCGACCTTCTCTCACATGAGCAGGGTTCCCTTCTGCACCCCACTCTCAAAGCTCTCAATTTGATGGCCTGGAGGCTGCAAGGGTAGTTTTGGCACCCTGGGGCCTACCTCAGGAAGTTGGAGGTTGTTCTAGCCTCTAGGAAACAGTCCACTAGGAAAACCTATGCCCTCAAATGGAAGAGGTTTTCTGTGTGGTGTCAGCTACGTACAAAGGATCCTTTCTCCTGTACTGTACTAGTAGTGCTTCAGTACTTACTGCACTTATCAAATCAGGGACTTAAGTCCAATTCTGTTCGGGTCCACCTCTCAGCTGTAGCAGCTCACCACTCACTGGTGGAGGGACATTCTCTGTCAGGTCACCCTTTGGTGTCTCGCTTTCTCAGGGGCTTGCTTTTGCTCAAGCCCCCCATCCGTCCTCCTGCTCCTGAGTGAGAGCTGAATGTGGTCTTGCAGCAACTGACTCGCCCACCCTTTGAGCCAATGGCTACTTGCCCTCTACGCTTCCTTTCCTGGAAGACTCGCTTCCTGATAGCCCTCACCTCGGCTAGGCAAGTGTGTGAGCTTCAGGCCCTGGTCTGTGATAGACCTTACACCAGGATTTATAGGAACAGAGTAGTCCTTAGGACTCATCCAAAGTTCCTCCCCAATGTTGTCTCCTCTTTCCACCTCAACCAGGAGGTGGTTCTTCCAACATTCTTCCCTAGGCCTCATGCTAGCCAGGCTGAAGCAGTCCTGCATACCCTGGACTGTAGGAGGGCCTTATCCTTCTACCTTGACCGTACGCAGGGACATAGAACGCCGACAAGAGAAGCCGCCGTCAGGAAGCCAGCCTTTCTCCTGCTCTCCTCTCCGGCTCCGTGCTCCCCGATCGGGGTAGAGCACACCTGAGCGGGTGCAGCCATCTCTTCCCGCTCAGGAGCCTCCAGCCCAATCGGGGCTGTGGGAGGCGGAGCCAAACGCCGACAAGAGAAGCCGCTGTCAGGAAGCCAGCCTTTCTCCTGCTCTCCTCTACGGCTCCGTGCTCCCCGATCGGGGTAGAGCACACCTGAGCGGGTGCAGCCATCTCTTCCCGCTCAGGAGCCTCCAGCCCAATCGGGGCTGTGGGAGGCGGAGCCAAACGCCGACAAGAGAGAAGCCGCCGTCAGGAAGCCAGCCTTTCTCCTGCTCTCCTCTCCGGCTCCGTGCTCCCCGATCGGGGTAGAGCACACCTGAGCGGGTGCAGCCATCTCTTCCCGCTCAGGAGCCTCCAGCCCAATCGGGGCTGTGGGAGGCGGAGCCAAACGCCGACAAGAGAAGCCGCTGTCAGGAAGCCAGCCTTTCTCCTGCTCTCCTCTACGGCTCCGTGCTCCCCGATCGGGGTAGAGCACACCTGAGCGGGTGCAGCCATCTCTTCCCGCTCAGGAGCCTCCAGCCCAATCGGGGCTGTGGGAGGCGGAGCCAAACGCCGACAAGAGAAGCCGCCGTCAGGAAGCCAGCCTTTCTCCTGCTCTCCTCTCCGGCTCCGTGCTCCCCGATCGGGGTAGAGCACACCTGAGCGGGTGCAGCCATCTCTTCCCGCTCAGGAGCCTCCAGCCCAATCGGGGCTGTGGGAGGCGGAGCCAAACGCCGACAAGAGAAGCCGCCGTCAGGCGGGCCCGCGCCTGTCGGGCCTCGCCAGAGGGCCCTTTGGCGTGGCCCTTAGGCAGTGGCACCCTGACAACACAACAAGCGCAAACAAAAGTGTCCCCTGAAGCAGAGCCAGTGTCAGGAAAATCTGCTGCAACCGTAACACCCACTGATACAAGCCCCGAACTGGATCCCAAGGTATATATCTATTCTGATTTATTCCGCACAGCAAAATAAACTACCACAGCACCTCCAGCGGACCTAATAACTTAATTTCACAATTCACTGTCAACCATTGATCTACAAGCATCCGTTTGAAACCATTGTATTATTCTTAATATTGTGTATAGTCAGCTTAATCACAGTTGATTCACTGTATCGTGCTTAGTCTCAGTTACATCTTGCCTAACCACAGTGTTACATTGTTTCCAATGCTTCAACTTAAAACTTGTCTCAGACTACTAATGCAAGCGGTGGATGCTAGCCCATGAAAAGTTGCTGATTCAAACAAATCAAGCAAATTTGAATTACCAGCTGTCTACCTTACTAACACCGCCTCACATACGTGTCCGTAATAAAGCATTTCTCTCCCATACTTCAGCAACCATGACCATACAGGCCTTAACGTTAGTCTGCCTACTCTCCAGTGTTTTATATGAAGCCAATTCACTCTCCCAAGATCATTACCCAATCACTACAATACACAGCACAAATAAAAAACACTCTCACAACTTTCACCAACACCCACAAAACCCCTACCACAAGAGACACTCTCATTTGCTACATATAGCAATATACCATACAACCAACACGAAGCGCAACCGACCTATTCCTCAACAAAAAGAACTCAGATGTGCCCTCATAAACGCTCGCTCTGCTCGCAAGAAATGGCCTGCCATCTCAGACCTAATAACTAAAAGCAATCTAGACGTATTAATGATCACAGAAACTTGGTTCTCAGAATCTGACTCAGTCCTAATAAACCAACTTACACCACCCAATTACTCCACCTACACATGCAACAGAGCAAACAAAAGAGGAGGAGGTGTTGCCATTATAGCAAAGACCGATCTCCAATATCGTACAATCCTAGCCAGGAGCACAAAACAATTAGACACTATTTCAATCTACAACAATTACAATACCATCAACCTTATATACATGACACCAAACTCAACATCTGAAGAACTATCCAACATAATCGACTTAGCCTGCAACCCCAAATACCCAGATAAACCTAACTGGCTAATGGGCGACTTCAATCTCACATCCATTCAAACTGCCCTTTCTAACTCATTCTTAGACGCAATGAAAAACCTCAACTACAACCAAATCATAAACCAGCCCACCCATCAATATGGCAATGTGCTCGACCTTGTCTTCGCTCCACCCACCTACGCGTCCACGAATCATGAATTCGACCTCTCCATCACGCCGGTCCCTTGGTCAGATCATAGCCTGATCACATTCAAAATACCAGCACATCAAGATCCATTAACTGACACAACAAAGCGGTCACCAACAAACTTCACTCGCTTCAGAACTCTCAACGAAGAAGAAATCAAGAAGCTCATACTTCCAAAACTCAATCAACCTTCCTCCAACATCAATGACATGGTTACTACATGGAATGAAACCATCAACCAATACGCCAAACTACCTGCAGCCCAAAAAAACCCCACAACGAATAATCATGTAGTGAAAAGACCATCTGCACCATGGTTCTCCCCGGAACTTAGGAAATCTCTGACTCTCTTGAGGAAGCTTGAAAGAAAGTGGCGTATATCTCATAACCCAACAGATCAAAAAACATACTTGACCCAACTGGGAGTCCATCGTTAAGCAATATGGAACACAAGAAAAACATACCACTCCGAACTCCTCAACCGCTCCTTAAACAAACCACGAGAACTCTTCAATCTAGTAAAGTCTCTAACCACAGAACCTTCACCACCGCAACAGGAACCCATACACCCTCAAAGATATGCCAACTTTATACAATCCAAAGCCATCAGAACTACAACCTCTTCCTCCCCAAGTCCCACCCAACAACATACACAACATGTTCCTCTCCTTCAGCTCTCATCGCCCTCAGCAAAATGCGTTGAAGACATTATCATCAAAATGAATACCACCACAGCACCTAACGACCCCTGCCCAGCACACTGGATAAGGGCTATGCGCTCCGACTTCAGCCCAATCATAGCAGAAATAATAAACATGTCCTTCTCAACAGGCATCTTCCCATCGGCCCTAAAGCAGACCTCCATAAGACCTCTGCTAAAGAGCAATCAACTAGACCCAACAAGAGAAGAATCATACCGCCCGATCTCTAGTATACCTCTACTATCCAAAATAATTGAGAAAGTAACCAACAATCAGATCCAACAACACATAGACACCTCCTCACCGCTTGATCCCAGTCAGCATGGATTCAGGGAAGCTCACGGAGTGGAGACACTGCTGACCACTTTATCCAATACACTCATCAGTGGGATAGATGACACCAAAAAGGGCTTTGCACTAATTTTCCTCGACATCTCTGCAGCTTTTGACTCCGTGGACCACGAAATACTTCTAACCCGACTATATAACAAGGGAATCCACGGGCTAGCATGGAAATGGTGCAAGTCATACCTGGAAGATCGCTTGCAACATGTTAGGACAGTTGAAGGCACCTCAGAACCTTTCCAACTAAAACAAGGAGTACCTCAGGGCTCATCCCTATCAGCGCTGCTATTTAATATTTACATGCAGCCTCTATGCGATATCACTCGCTCCTTTGGCATATCCTCGCTAATCTATGCAGATGATGTGCTAATATTCACACCAATCAATATCACGCTCCCAGATTACACAACATTAGTTGACTGCTTTAACGCTATAGCAGACTGGCTCCTCTCCCAGAATATGCGGATAAACTATAAAAAAACCGAGGTACTGATAGTCACGAAGAACAGAGAATTCTCACCCCCTGAGACCCTAAAAGTACGAGACGCAGACCTCCCAATCAAGCCCTCCATAAGATACCTTGGAGTAGTACTGGACCATCGACTGGACTTTAAAGAACATGTCAACCGTACGGTAAAAACCATTTATTTCAAGATAAGGACCCTGCGTCATCTGAAAAATATACTTGACCCAGACAGCTTCAGGACCATATTCCAAGCAATAGTCACACCCCACTTCGACTATGCGAACATAATACTCCATGGTCTCCCAAAAAACACCCTAAATACACTACAACTAGCCATGAATGCTGCAGCCCGGGTTCTATACGGAGCCTCAAAGAGCGACCATATCACCCCATCCTAATGGATCTACACTGGCTCCCCATAAACTGCAGAATTGCCTATAAAGCCCTTCTCATGACCTTTAAAGCGCTCAACAATATAACCCCTTCATCAATCTCAAACCTCCTCAATCACACTCCCAACATCAGATCCAGGAGATCAGTAGCTGCAAATACCCTGGTTATACCACCTGAGGCCACAAAATGCACACGTTCAACAACAGACAGGGCATTTGCATACTACGCACCCAGAAGCTGGAATAACCTACCTCCCACCATCAGAGCAATTACGGACCTCAAGCAATTCAGAAAAGCCATAAAGCACCACCTCTTCCTTGTACACTTCTCCCAATCCCAAGGCACATTAACAACCCTCTAATGCATTCCAAGCCCTCATAGGTAAAATTGTAAATACCTTATTTACTCAAGATGTTAATAATAAATGCTATTCATTGTATATAGGTTCATAACGAATATGTACAAAGTTTCCCAAAGTTATAATCCCAGTTGAACAAAGTTTCCCAAAGTTATAATCCCAGTTGAACTCTCCTGTTATATGTAAACTCACAACAGCCTGTTGCTTGTAATGAGTATTCTTGTTTAATGTGAACCGCGCTGATGGAAAAGAGTGCGGTATAGAAGAACCATAAATAAATAAATAGAAGGGCTACTCAGCTCTTCGTCTCCTTTGACCCCAATAAGTTGGGGTTGGCTGTGTCCAAGCGTATCTTGTCCATCTGGGTGGCTGACTGTATCACCTGGGCTTACAAGGCGGCTGACCTTCCTTTGCAGGGTAGGTTCACGGCCCATCGTGTCAGGGCAGTGGCTGCCTCAGTGGCTTATCTCCGCTCTGTGCCCTTGGTAGACATCTGCAGGGCTGCAACTTGGTCTTCAAGCCAGACCTTTGCAGCCCATTACTGTCTGGAGAGGGAGTCCCGTAGGGACAGTGCTTTTGGCCAAGCAGTACTCCGGAATCTCTTTGAGGTTTAGGCAACTCCTGCCCTCTGTTGGGCTACCGGTGGAGGTTGTGTCCTTGAAAAGCCTTTCTTTGATGCTGTGACTAGAGGGAGTTCTCTTGTTCAGCCTGGGTTCCTGGTAGCCCAGAGCTAGGGAGTCACCCATATGTGAGGACTGACTTCCTGCTTGGTCCTGGAGAAAGAGTAGTTACTCACCTGTAACAGGTGTTCTCCAGGAGCAGCAGGAATCAGTCCTCACAACCCTCCCTCCTCCCCTTGGAGTTGCAGTTGTACATAGTTTGTTTTACATTTTTGTGTGCTGTTCTTAGCTATGTCATTTGACTGAGGTAAGATGGCACCTTTAGGTGGGAAGGGAACCGCACATGCTTGCCAGCATTCCCAAAGGCTTTCATGAAAAGCTGGGGAAATGCTCCGCTGGGGCTTCATCGGCGCCGATGACCACCCATATGTGAGGACTGATTCCTGCTGCTCCTGGAGAACACCTGTTACAGGTGAGTAACTACTCTGTCTTGCTAATAAATAAATAAATAAAATAACTTAGCACCCTTTTTCCCTCAGATGCAGCGTCTGTGGCATCGGCATCTTCCAGGGCTTCGTCTTCCTCCCATGTATCTCAGGTAACTAAACATAAATCTGGCTGGTCCTCAAAGGGTAGATCTTCTAAGCATCGAGATGCCGCTGGCGTTGCCCTTGAGGGACTTGTACCGGCAAAATTGCCCCGGCGGGAGGCTTCGGCTTCCAAAGCACTAACGGGGCTCCAGGATGTTCTCGAGGTCTCAACCTTGGCAGAACTACTGGTGCCATGCTATGGGGTACCGGCTGCTTCATCCAGTACCGATACCCAAGCATTGGCAGCGTCGATAGACCAGAGATTCTTGGCTATTGAACGCAGTCTGGCGGCTCTTCTCACAGCCTCGATGCCCTTGAAACCGCTTCAGACAATTCAATCGGCACCGGTACCGACTACATCGACTTCTACAGGTATTCTACCAGGACTGAATCATGCTTATCCATCCAGTATCGACAAGTCGATACCGGACCACTCCGATGCCGACTTCGAACGGTACCGGTATCATGCCTTGCACGATCACCCGGATCGGAGATACTTTGAATCCTCGGATGAGTCTGAAGACTGTGAATGCTCTGCCGATACCAGAGTACTTCTTCCTGAGGATTCTTCTTCTTCTCCTCAACGTAGGATGTCTCCTCCAGAGGATATGTCCTTTCAGGATTTTATCCGAGATGTGGCTCGAGGTCTTTCCATCACAGTGGCTCCTGAAAAAGAGCCCAGGGCAAAGGAATTGGAAATCCTGCAGTACCCTAAAGCTCCAAAGGAGGCAGCTACCTTACCTATTCATGAGATCTTGCATGATCCCATGTTAAGGATGTGGGAAACACCTCTAACCACTTCTCCTCACTCTCGAAGGCTCGACACCGTGTATCGAGTTCCTCCTTGTCCTGGGTTTCAAAAGACTCAGCTACCACACCATTCCATGGTGGTGGAATCAGCTATGAGAAGGATCAAGAGTGCAAAAAGACATGCATCTAATCCTCCAGGACGTGAATGTAGGACTCTTGACGCCTTTGGACGTTGAACCTTCCAGGCTTCCATGCTTTCTGCTGGGATCAGTTCCCTTATATTATATATGGGAATGTTCCTTAAGGAGGTCACGGGAGATTTAGAGCTTATGAGCCCTCTCCTTCCTGATGATAAGAGGCAGGATTACCTTGCCCTTGTCAAACATGCTCAGGATGTTTCCAAGTTTGTAAATCGTGTAGCCTTTGACTGCTTTGAGTGCATAAGCAGAACCTCTGCTATTGCCATAGGTGCACGTAGGATTGCCTGGCTCCAGGCATCTGACTTGGAACTTTGGGAACAGGATAAACTGGGGAATATTCCTTGCACAGGAGAGAATCTCTTTGGCAAGAATTGGCAGGAAAAAGCTAATGAAATAGATGCTGACAATATCACCTTGGATAGATTGTCTAAATCTACAGCTAATCCTGCAAGGAAAAAATCGTACAAGAAACCATTCTTCAGTAAGAAGAAGTTTTACCCCTCCTATACCCAGCAGGGGCATTGTTTAGGTCAGTCTGCCCAAAAGGGACAGCAGCAACAACCTAGGCAAAAAAAAAACCAAAAGCTGCTAAGCCTCAACCGGTTCAGCAGACTCAGCCTCCACAGGGGCTTTGACTCCTATCTAGAGAACTTTGCCTTCCTGACCCTGAACGGCCCAGAGCCTTCCACCATTCCAGGAAGGTTATGTCATTTTGCCCCCAGATGGGGGCAGATAACAGCAGAAAATTGGACTCTGTCCATTGTAAGAGAGGGGTACAAGCTTCATTTCCTCAGCATGCCGCCTCCTACAATGGTAAGACAGTTCAATTCTCAGACCTCTCTCAACGCCCAGTTAGGTCAAGAGGTCACTTTGCTTCTTGCCAGGGGGCAATAGAAGAGGTACCCATTCTCCAACAGGGTACAGGGTTCTACTCCCCCTATATCCTTATTCCAAAGAAAACAGGAGGACACAGACCCATTTTGGACCTCAGAGAATTGAACAAATTCCTGTTCAAAGAGAAGTTCAAAATGATTTCTCTAGGAACTCTGCTGCCATACCTTCAGAGTCAGGATTGGCTTTGTTCTCTAGATCTCAAGGATGCGTACACTCATGTTCTCATCCATCCAACTCATCGAAAGTTCCTTCGCTTTCTATTTCAAGAGAAGCACTACCAATACAGGGTTCTTCCTTTTGGCCTGGCCTCGGCACCAAGGGTGTTCACAAAATGCATGGCTGTGGTGGCAGCATTTCTTTGCACCCTGGGAATATTCGTCTTCCCTTACTTAGACGACTGACTCATTCGAGCTCCTTCAGAGCCAGAGGCTAGGATTTTTCTCTCTCGCACAGTGCACATCCTTCAGTATTTGGGACTTGTCATAAACTTCCCAAAATCCAACCTTGCTCCCACTCAGTCTCTAGAGTTTATAGGAGCTCTGCTGGATACCAGACAGACAAGGGCCTATCTTCCACAGCCCCGCGGCCTTCGCATTGTGCAGTTAGCTTCCCAAGCAGTGCTAAAGCCTCATCTCACTGCTCGGGAAATGTTACAATTGCTAGGCTGTAGCAAGGCCACATGGCATCCACCGTGCATGTGGTTCCTTATGCTCGCCTCCATATGAGGGCAGCCCAGTAGACTTTATCCACTCAATGGACTCAGGCATCAGGTTGCCTGTCAGACAAAATAACAAACTCAGATCGTCTTATTTTGTCCCTCCAATGGTGGCAGTCACCCCAAAACCTTTTGGTGCGGTCCCCTTTCCAACAACCCCCACCCCAAGCCACTGACAACAGATGTCTCACAGGTGGGTTGGGGAGCCTACCTGCAAGGCCTCTCTATCCAGGGTACCTGGACTCTACAGGAGACCTATCTACACATCAATCTCCTGGAACTCAGAGCAATCTTCCTTGCTCTTCGAGTATTCCACACCCAGCTCAGCTACAAGACAGTCCTAGTTCAAACGGACAATCAAGTAGCCATGTTCTATGTGAACAGACAGGGTGGAACAGGCTCTCTGTCGCTATGTAACGAAGCTTTGTGACTATGGGCCCTCGCCAGAGAGCATCAGATTCATCTCCTTGCAGTGTATCTTCCAGGCATTCAAAACTCTTGGGCAGACAGACTCAGTCGAGTTCTGCTTCCACATGAATGGTCTCTCCATGCAGACCAGGTGGCCAAAATTTTCCAAATTTTGGGAATCCCAGACATAGACCTCTTTGCAAGTCCGCTAAATGCCAAACTTCCCCGGTTCTGTTCCAGAATTCCGGCTCAGGGTTGTCAGGCCAGGGATGCTTTCCTCCTCCATTGGGGCCAGGACTTCCTGTATGCCTTTCCACCCATTCCCCTAATTCCCAAAACCCTGTTCAAGCTTCAGAGAGACAGAGGTCATATGATTCTCATAGCTCCACATTGGCCACGGCAAATGTGGTACCCTCTGCTCCTACATCTCTCTCAAGCTCCGCCTCTGGAGTTAGGATCTGCTCCAGATCTCCTTTCTCAGGAGGACGGGATGCTATGGCATCCCAATCCCTAGTCTCTCCATCTCAGGGCCTGGTTGCTGAAAGCCTAGAACTTCATGGTCTTAACCTTTCTCAGCAGGTAAAGGATATCCTTTATGCTTCCAGGAAACCTTCCTCAAGACGCTCTTATGCTTTCAAGTGGAAAAGGTTTACCATATGGTGCTCGCAGAAGGGTCTTGACCCTCTTGCGATACCTCTGGAATCATTACTGGAGTATCTCCTTCATTTGTCTAATGCAGGGCTTAAGACCAATTCAGTGAGAGTTCATTTGAGTGCTATTGCAGCTTCTTTCAAGCCTCTAAATGGACAACCTATTTCCCATCATCCTCTCATAGCGAGATTTATGAGAGGCCTTCTTTTAACTAAGCCTCCCATTAAGCCACCACCGGTGGCATGGGACTTAAATCTGGTTCTTCGGCAGCTCATGAAGCCGCCTTTTGAACCATTAGCTACTACCTCCTTTTTCGTTTACACTGGCTCCCATTCAATTTCTGTTTCCATTACAAAATTCTTATACTTACTCATAAAGCACTGCACTCCGGCTCCCCCCAATATCTAGCCGATTCCATCCGTCTACAACCCTCCCTCTGTCTTCTTCGCTCAGCACATGGTTATCGTCTTTACCTCCCTGCTCCATCCTCAGCTCATCTAGAATCAACACATCACTCTGCCTTTTTCTTTCTGACCCCTGTCCTCTGGAATTCCCTCCCACCTGCCCTCCGTACCGAACTGTCTTTTTAACAATTTAAATGCTCACTCAAAACCCACCTCTTTCAGCAGGCTTTCGACCTCCCAGACCCTTAAGGTTAACTTCCTCTACCAGTACCTTTACTAAGTCTATCTCTCTCTTGCTCAAATATCTTTCTCTGTCTCTTACTGTCCTGTCTAAATAATGGCGTTCTTTTCCTTTTCCTGTTTTTATTGTTTATACTGTACACCTCCCTGACGCATACGTTTGGGCGGTATATCAAGCGATGAATAAAGATAAAGATACCTCTTTTAAATTCCTTTCCTGGAAGGTCATCTTTCTTATTGCAATCACATCAGCACCTCGCATCAGTGAATTGCAAGCATTGGTGGCTGACCCTCCTTATACAAGGTTCCATCATGATAAGGTAGTCCTTAGGACTCATCCACACTTTATGCCAAAGGTGGTGTCACCTTTTCATTTAAACCAAGCGGTTTACCTTCCTGTATTCTTCCCAAGGCCTCATGCCTCAAATGCAGAAAGGAATCTTCATACTTTGGATTGTAAAAGGGCTCTGGCCTTTTACTTACAAAGGACACAGCAACATAGGAAGTCCTCTCAACTTTTTGTTGCTTTTGATCCTAGTCATTTGGGACTTCCAGTCTCCAAAAGAACACTGTCCAACTGGATTGCACAGTGTATATCTTTTGCCTATGAGAGTAAAAACCTTCCTCTGGAAGGCCATGTCACAGCTCATAATGTGAGAGCCATGGCAGCCTCTATGGCTCATCTTCACTCTGTGTCTATCGACGACATCTGTCGAGCAGCTACTTGGGCCTCGGTTCATACCTTCACAGCCCATTACTGTTTAGACAGGGACTCCTGCTTGGATGCCTTGTTTTGGTCAGGCTGTTCTTCAACACCTGTTCCATACTTAGTCAACTCCTACCCACCATCCCTGGTAGGATGCCAGAGATCCATGGGGGGACGTGGAGCCCTTTCACAAGGGCACACAACCTCTGGGGTTTCTCCCTGGCATCTGCAGCTAGGGAGTCCCCATATGTGAAGACTACATTCCTACTTGTTCTTGGAGATAGCATAGTTACTCACCTGTAACAGGTGATCTCCGGGAACAGCAGGAATTTAGTCTTCACAACCCAACCACCTCCCCTAGGAGTTGTATCTCTCTCTTTCCCTCTCTCTTTGTCTCATCTTTAAACTCAACTGGAGAGGGACAGTTGGGAATGGCGGGAAGGCAGCACGCAGGCGCTGTGGGATGCTCCCAAAAGCTTTCCTATTGGACACTGGGGAGCGTTCCCGCACGGGCTCCGTCGGTGCCGACGATACCCATATGTTAAGACTAAATTCCTGCTGTTCCCGGAGATCACCTGTTACAGGTGAGTAACTATGCTTTCCTGGGTGTCTACTCTATTGCAGATTTTGGTATCATCCGCAAAAAGGCAAACCTTACCCGACAGCCCTTCCGCTATATCACTAACAAAGATGTTAAAAAGAATCGGATCAAGGATAGATCCCTGGGGCACACCACTGGTAACTTCCTTCTCTTCAGAGTGAGCTCCATTTACCTGTACTCTTTGTCGCCTCTCACTCAACCAATTTCTAACCCAAACAGTAACTTTAGGGTCCATCCCTAGGGTAGTCAGTTTGTTTTATAAGTCGCCTGTGAGGAATGGTGTCAAAGGCTTTACTGAAATCTAAATACACCACATCTAGGGCTCTCCCTCGGTCCAACTCCCTGGTCACCCAGTCAAAGAAATCAATCAGATTTGTCTGACAAGACCTGCCTCTGGTGAATCCATGCTGCCTTGAATCCTGTAATCCACTGGAGTCCAGAAACTTCACTATTTTCTCTTTCAGGCTTCATCTGCAATGATCTGTCAGCAGGGACTCTGCAGCAGCACAGAGCACTCAAACCAATCACTCAAGCTCATTATATTGTTGCATAAAGTAGACTGTATTTATTCATCGTGTCTCCTTGTTAAGGGACTGGTTATTTATACCCTATTTTACCTGTTATACCTGCTTAATGCATACCCAAGTTTAAATTTCCTGTTTAATGTATACCCAAGTTATTATATCTGTTTCACTGTAAGTACAAATCACGAAATTGAGATGTGCAACTCTTATGTTCATTGTAAACCGCACTGATGTCGAATAGCGCGGTATAAAAGAGACTGCAAATAAATAAAAATAAATAAATAAATAAATAAGCTCTCTGGAGCGCTGAACTGCAGAACTGCAGTACTGCTGGCTGCATCCATTTGGACTCTCGTTTTCCAGGGGCGAGAAGACATGGCGAGTGCATATAATGTCAGAGGCACTCAAAGCTTTAAAAGAAGCCAGTTTGCACCAGCAGAAGATAGCAGCCCGTCAGGAGTGGGAGACTTTAGTAACACATCTTGAGGAGTCAAAGCGCTGAGTTGGACAGCTAAGGAACAGGCCACAGGGGATGAAAACTGAGTTGTGAATGGACTGATGGAAGTGAAAGAGGGCAGCATAGACTGATCGGTCGGTAAAGGCCCACCATACCACATGAAGGAGGAGTTTGATCTGGGCAAAATTAAATTTTATTTATTTAACTGTTTTTTATACCGCCTTATCCTTTAATCAAAGTGGTTTACATTGAAACTTCAGGTCATACAATACACTAGTACAAATAACGATTAGTCAAACTGTTACAGTAAACCAGAGTATATTAACATTGATTAAAGAAGAACAGCGTAGAACTTATGTACAGTAAGAGAGATAGGTACAATGGGTCCATTAATACTAGACTTAAAGGTGGCCTGGTATGGGAAAGTGGATTGGATTCGCAGGGGTTCGGAATATGGTATTTGCTTAAATGTTATGTCCAAGGAAAGTAATTGCTTAAGTGATATGTCCAAAATATTCAGTGTATAGGTGCACCTCTATCTTTTTGCAGAAGTCCTTGATCTCTGTTGTGGTTCTGATATATTTCAGCAGGGTGTTCCATAACACTGGGGCAGAGAGAGAAAATGCCCTTCTTGAAGTGGTTTGGTTGGATTTCTGGTATGCAGCTGGGAAGACAATCATGCTTTTATTGTTAATTCTCCTGGGACGTGTGCTAGTGCCTCGAGAAATCAGTTCTTGTAGCTTATCTGCAGTAGAATGATGTAGGATTCTAAAGATTGTGAGCAGTGTCTTGAACTTAGTCCGGGAGAGTATAGGCAGCCAGTGGAGTTGGTTAAATATGGGGGTTATGTGATCTTGTATAGAAGTTCCAGTGACAATTCGGGCAGCCGTATTTTGTGCCATTTGGAGGTGGTGTATGGAACTCATTGGTAGGCCCTGATAAATTGAATTACAGTAGTCAAATACTGGTGTGATGACTGTTTGAAATACTGTGCAGAAGTGATTCTGGCTAAGTACTGGCTTTTATATTCTTGAGGAGTTTCATTTTGGTGGTTCAGTGGTTCTATTTATGTGAGACTGAAAGCTGATTTTTAGATCTAGGGTGACACCGAGATACTTGACTTTTTTGCACCTTTATTGTTCTGTGTGGGAGGCAGATTTGTGGAGGATTAAATGAGGAGTTTCTTGTAATGAAAAGCGCCTCCGTTTTATTGTAATTTACTGCTAGATTGTTGTTGCTGAGCTAGTTGATCATGTCTTCGATGCATTTGGTTATGGGCAAGAGATCAGGGTTGTGGATGTCAATTGGCGTGAAAACCATGATTTCGTCGGTGTATAGCCAGTATTGTATTTTGTGGTGATTGATGATATTGCAGATGGGTTGTATGTGGATATTGAATAACATTGAAGAGATAGATGATTCTTGCGGTATGCCCTGCGTTATGCTGAAGGGATTAGATTTCAGTGTGCCGCATTATCTCCAGGAACAAGCAGGAATGAGTCTTCACATATGGGTACGTCGGTACCGACGGAGTCCGTGCGGGAACGCTTCCCAGCGTCCAATCAGAAAGCTTTTGGAAGCATCCCAACACGCCTGCGCGCTGCCTTCCCAACTGCCTCTCCTCAGTTTTCGTTTTTCTGCGGAGCCGGCAGGACGTTCTCCTGTCACCGCAGAAAATTCTTCATTTATTTTTTAGTTTTCTTGTGGTCGCGGCTGCCTTCCCCGACACCACCGGTACCGCCGGTGTTTCTTTCTTTTCTTTTAAAATTTTTTCCTTAAGAAATATAAAATTTCTATCTTAGTGTTCACGGCTCTTAGGCCTTCTAGGCCTCTCCATTTTTCCTCATGGAACCGCCAGCCTTTTTCCACAGGAAATGCACAAACTGTGGCAGTACAACTTTATTTTTAGACACTCACAATTGGTGTCTAACCTGTTTGGGTCCTGACCATTGTCCTCCGGAGCCTTCGGGCACCAGTGCTGTGAGAAGCAGTTTTCAACATCGAGTTCCCCTCGACACGCGGTCCCCTTCCAACTTCAGGGCACCGACTATATCTTCTTCTACACAGGATCAGGTAACCCAAAAACAGTCTGTTAAGACTAGCCAGTCCTCGAGCGGCAGTTCTCATGCACAGCATAGAGATGCCTCCGGCCTTGCCCTCGAGGATCCACTGGTTTCAAAACCCCAGTGGGAGTCTTCGGCCTCCAAAGCCCATGTGGGGTTTCAGGTTGTTCCTGAGGTTCACCCCTCACAGAACATACCTGAGCTATGTCCGGTGGTGGCATCCGCTTCGAGCGGTACCGATACCCCGGCATCGGCACCGGTGTTGGATGAAATATTCCTCACCAAGGATTGTCGTCTGGCATCTCCGGTACCTACAGGGCTGGTGGATACGCTTCAGATCGGTTCTACAGTATCGGTATCGACACCGATACGACTTCAGATGTCGGTACCCTCCAGATGTGCATCGATAGACTCGCTTCCTTCGATGCCGAGTCTAGAATCGATCTCCAGTCTGGAGGACTGGGTACCGACTCGCCTTGGTACCGACTCCCGTCGGTACTGGAGGCTCGGTTCCGATACCTCGGATCCGCAACCCTCGGTTCCACCAATACCGTTAGAGTTGCCACCGGCTGGTTTTCTTCCTCTGGCATTAGTTTCGGTACCGATATCGGTACCGACATCCACAGTACCTTTACAGTCGGTACCTTCCATGCTTCCCTCATCAGGATCGCTTCCCTCGATGCCGAGTTTGGAATCGATTCCAAGCATGGACGACATGTTACCAACTGTTGCTGGTTCTGTCCTGCAGTACCAGCGACCACTATCTAAGGATCCCATTCCGCACCATTCAGGATCTCCTATTCCTATATACTGGAATAGATCCCTTGGTGCTAAGGCTAGTTCTTCATCAGATCTAGCCTATCCAGGGGGAATTCCCTCCAGGGATCTTTCTTTCCAGACTTTCCTCCTGGATATGGCAAAATCACTTGCCATTCCTGTCCCTGGACAAGATCCTACACAAGGGAGTACAGAATACCTCTGTCCCTAACGAAGCAAAGGAAAATATAATGCTTCCTTTGCATCATTCTTTGCAGGATCTCCTTCTACGAATGTGGGAATCTCCTTTAAAGGTACCCCCACTTTCCAGAGCAACTGATCTCCTATATCAGGTGCCTCCCTCTCCAGGGTTTCAAAGGACTCAACTTCCTCATCATTCCATTGTAGTGGAATCAGCATTGAGGCGAGTGAAGAGTACTAAAAAGCACTCTTCTTGTCCGCCAGGTCGTGAGTCTAAGACACTAGATGCCTTTGGACGTCAAACCTTCCAGACCTCCATGCTTTCAGCAAGGATTTTCTCATACATTTTTTATATGGGTCTATCTCTTGAGGAGATCACAAAGCAATTACATCTTTTGACTCCTTTTCTTCAGGAGCCCAGATGTACAGACTATTCCTCACTGATTAGTCATATTCAGAATATCTCCAAGTTCCTTACTCGTGCTACCCTAGACTCCTTTGAGTCTGTTAGCAGGACCTCTGCTATAGCTATAGGGGCACGACGTAGAGCCTGGCTTCAAGCCTCTGACTTGGACAAATGGGCACAGGAAAGACTGGGAAATACGCCTTGTACTGGAGAGAATCTCTTTAACAAGGAGTCTTTACTTCAGGTTACTCAGTTCTCCACTGACCTTCCTTTTTCTAGAGGCTGCTCTGCGCCTTCTTCTTTCCCAGTAGGTAGGAAATGTCCTACCAAACTTTCAACCCCTAAGGGGAGAAGGTTTTACCCATCATCTGTCCATCATTCAGATGTCCCTAAACAGGGGAAACATTCTAGTCTGAGCAATCCACAACCTCAACAGGGTCAACAAACTCAGCAGTTGCAGAGTTTTAAATAGATCATTGCCCCTTTGTCTGGGGGGTTGGGATAGCAGTCTACTTCTTTTTACTTGAAGTATCTGCACTAATTTTATCCTAACCTACTTAGATATCTCTTTATGAGACATCTTTTCTTAAGAATCTTCATGATGATCATGCCCATTCTTAACAGATTTTTTCCTCTTCGTTTTGGAGAAGAGGGAGAGGTAACAACCATCAGTAGACAGTTGTTTCCATCTATTGGCATGTATCATCTCACCTGTCGGAGATTTCCTCCATACTTGGTCTCCTGTAACTCTTTGTAAGAGTGACTTTTTATACGGGTAAGCCCCTATGGTCCTCTACCTCTTCTACCGGGGGATTCCCCTTCTGGAGTTGTCTCCCCCTTGTTACCTTAGGGCAGCTTCTCAGACAATAGGAAGTCCTACCATGTCTGTTGGTTTTTCTTTTTCCCAATCTACAGAGTAGGGGAAAGAAATTCTCTATGCTGCCCTCATACTTGCTACAGATGCAAAAATTTCTAGTGGTTACGCCACAGGTTTTGTTCACTACACAACCAGGGCTTCCTCTCCACTAGCAATCCTCCTAACCTCAGTACTAAGTCCCAAACAGGTTATTAACCTCGTTGGGAAACCCTGTTTCACAGTTTGGTTAGGTTATCTTCTATTCTTTGCCTTTGTCCTTGGCAGAATAGTTGGTTACCTGCTGGTTGTCCACATTCCTCACCAGGGATTGTCCACAGCCAGTTTTTCTTCTAACCAACCTGCAGCATGCTCTCTGCAACTCTACAGGGTAGCTTTGCACTATGGGCCCTTGCTAGAGAGCATCAATGTCTTCCCTAGCAGATAACCCCAGATGGTTTAAAAGGGTTTTCCCCAGTCATATTCATGCCTGGCAGGTATTCTACCCTTTCCATCTTATCTTAAATCTCTGTTAAGGCATAAGCCTCAGGCTTTTCATCACGTGAAAGCCTAAAAGAGGGCCCAACTCCCTGGCTTGGCCCATATTGCCTGGGATTTTTCCCATCAGGGATAAAAAATTTTCTGGCAATTAGAGGACATCTAATACCCATCTTGCCCTCATAGGCGGATCGCTAGGGTATCTCCCTCTAGTAGCCTCCTCTATCGAATCTCCATACCACAACTCTGGAGATATCTGGACTTCTGGTCTGCAGACTAATGTATCCTCTGCCATCTTCAGGTAGGCCATCCTGGTTATTCAACAGCTCAAATTCTACAAAGAATTAAGCCACCTTTTTGTCAAGGACAACCTTCCTCTGACTATAACATTCATAACCGGGAGGAGAGGATTTTTTCCTGTTTATCTACTCAAGTAGGTGCCAACCTTCTTGTTGTCAGATAAATCTCCCTCTCTCCCTATAAGGGTGATGGGGATCTTTGAATATCTCTCCATCCATATACCTGGAGACAGGTCTCCGTATGCTGACCTACTCTTCTGGGTATATATTTATAGATATAGATATATATAGATACAGATATATACTATCTATATCTATCTATGTGTCTTCTGCCCATATATATATATATATATATCTTTAGGATATATGCATGTTGTTGTTAAGTGCCGTCGAGTCGGAGTCGACTCATGGCGACCCTCTGGATAGCTATCCTAAATTGTGTTCGGTCTTCAGTCAGGCGGCTCATTGTTGACAGACTGGTACCCGTAGCTGCTGTTATTGTAGCAATCCATCTCATTGCTGGCCTTCCTCTTTTGCGTTGACCTTCTATCTTGCCAAGCATGATGTCTTTCTCTAATGATCTCTCTCTTCGCATGATGTGTCCGAAGTATGAAAGTCGAAGTCTTGTCATCTGAGCTTCTAAAGAAAGCTTAGGTTTGATCTCTTCTAGTACCGACTGGTTTGTTCTTCGGGCAGTCCATGGTATACACAGTATTCGCCGCCAGCACCATAATTCAAAGGCATCAATTTTCTTCCTGTCTGTCTTTTTCACTGTCCAGCTTTCACATCCATATGATGTTATTGAAAATACCATGGCTTGAACAAGTCGAATCTTTGTATGGAGAGAGACATCTCTGCTCTTGAGAATCTTATCTAGGTCTTTCATAGCCATTCTGCCAAGAGCAATGCGTCGTCTGATTTCTTGACTGCTTGTTGCTTCTTTATTGATAGTTGATCCAAGTAGGTTAAAGTTGTTCACGATTTCAATTTCTTCTCCTTCAACGATGAACCTGTTGATTATGCCAGTTGTCATGATCTTTGTCTTCTTTACATTAAGGTGCAGGCCCATTTTGAGACTATGTTCTTTGATTGTGAGAAGCAAATGTTTCAGATCATCTTCACTTTCAGCCAGTAATGTGGTATCATCAGCATAGCGAAGGTTGTTGATGAGTCTTCCACCAATCTTCACACCTCTGTTGTCTTCATACAGTCCTGCTTCTCTGATGATTTGTTCTGCATATAAATTAAACAGGTAGGGGGAAAGTATGCAGCCTTGTCTTACACCTTTGCTTATTTTAAACCATTCTGTTTCTCCTTGTTCCGTTCGAACTGTTGCTTCTTGATCAATGTACAGATTACGCAAGAGAACGATCAGGTGTTCTGGTATACCCATGCTTCTTAATGTGGCCCAGAGTTTCTCATGGTTTACACAGTCAAAAGCCTTGCTATAGTCGATAAAGCACAAATAGATATCCTTTTGGTATTCTTTAGTCTTTTCAAGGATCCATCTCACATCCGCAATGATGTCTCTCGTTCCTCGCCCTTTCCTGAACCCTGCTTGCACTTCAGGTAGTTCTTGTTCTAGGTATGGCTGTAGTCTCTTTTGAATAATCTTCAGTAGAATCTTGCTGGCATGTGGGATCAGAGCGATTGTGCGATAATTTCCACAGTCAGTTGGATCACCTTTCTTTAGTATTGGTATAAACACAGATCTTTTCCAGTCAGTTGGCCATGATGTTGTCTTCCATATTTCTTGGCAGAGCCTTGTAAGTACGGTAACAGCTGCATCAGATTGCTGCAATACTTCTATGGGAATGCTATCAATGCCTGGTGCTTTGTTCTTTGATAAGGCTTTCAATGCTGCTTCAACTTCTTCTTTCATCACCAATGGTTCCTGATCATAAGGTATAGGTTGAAACGGCTGTTGGTCCACTTGATCTTTATCATATAAAAACTCTGTATATTCCTTCCACCTTTTCTTGATCTTCTCAGCATCATTCAACATAGAACCTTGAGCATCTTGTAACATTCCAATTCGAGGCTGGAACTTTTTCTTTAACTCTCGCAGCTTTAGGAAAGCCGATCTTGTTCTTCCTCTAATAGTTTCTGCTTCTATTTCCTTGCAAGTGTCATTGTAGTACTTTTCCTTGTCCTGTCTTGCTGCACGTTGGAAATCTCTGTTGAGTTCTGCGATTGTCTTTCTTTCTCCTTTGGCTTTAGCTTCTCTGCGTTTCTGGGCAATTTTTAGAGTTTCTTCCGTCATCCATTTTGCCCCTAGTTTGTTTTTCACCTTTTGTAGAGACTTCTCGCTTTCTTCCAGCACAACCTTCTTGATGTCATTCCATAACTCTTCCGGAGCTCTGTCATTTGTATCTAAGGCAGCAAAACGATTTTGCAGGCAGTCTTTAAATTCCAGTGGTATATTCTCAAGGTCATATTTTGGTGCATTCATGAGTGGTTTGCTCTTTTTCAACTTTAGCTTGAGTTTGTATACTAGTAGTTGATGATCTGTACCACAGTCAGCTCCAGGTTTTGTCTTTGTTGATGTTACAGAGCTTTTCCATCGTTGACTTCCACAGATGTAGTCAATTTGATTTTTATACAATCCATTGGGTGAAGTCCATGTGTACAGTCGTCGCTTGTGTTGCTGAAAGAAGGTGTTTGAGATGAATAGATCATTGGTCTTGCAGAATTCTATCAATCTTTCTCCAGCTTCATTTCTGTTGCCAAGTCCATATTTTCCAACTACTTTGCCTTCTTCTTTGTTGCCAACTTTTGCGTTCCAGTCACCCATGACTATCAGGATATCTTGTTTGCATGTTCTGTCAATTTCAGCTTGTACTTGTTCATAGAACTCTTCAATTTCATTCTCTTCTGCAGCTGTTGTTGGGGCATATACTTGAATTATAGTTGTGTTGATAGGCAATCCTCGTAGACGAATAGAGATTAAGCGTTCGCTGACTGCACTGTATTTCATTACAGTTCTTGCAAGTTTCTTCTTTATTATAAATGCAACACCATTTCTTCTTTGTCTTTCATTTCCAGCATAGTAGACCATGTGATCATCTGATGCAAAGTGCCCGATGCCAGTCCATTTCAGTTCGCTGACACCCAACAGATCAAGTTGTACACGTTCCATTTCATTCTTGACCACTTCCAACTTCCCTTGGTTCATGCTTCGTACGTTCCATGTTCCAATGTGTAAGACATCTTTACAGCTTCTGACTCTCATTTCATGCGCAGCTACATCAGCAGTCAGACTTCCCGAAGGCTTTGATCCAACCACATCATAAATGGGATAGTGTTGACGGCGGAGGATCACATTTCTGTGACAACGGCAACAACACCAAACTTAAACTGCGCGGAAGGAAGGCCCGGCAATCTACTTCTGTATCTTGCCATGAAAACCCAATGGATAGTTACAACAAAACAAATTGTGCTATGGTGCTGGAAGATGAGACTCCCAGGTCGGAAGGCACTCAACTAGCTACTGGGGAAGAGCTGAAGACTTTTCAGAGTAAAGGATATATGCATATATGCCTCTATATGTGTATATATATATATATATATATATATAGTGTCACCAGCTCTCCTTAAACCCCCGAGTAGAGGTTAAGGGAGTGGGTTTTTCCCTATTGAAATAGCTATTTCTCAGATCCTGGAGCAATGCCCCTTGGGAAATGTAGTCTTTTCACCAAATCAATAAGGAGCAGTTGTGGAAAAAGTGCTTAAGCAACCAAAGGATTTTATTTCCCCTCCCGGGGTGGATTTTACCATGAACAGAAAACACAATCCAGGTATTTACTGGTATTTGGACAAACAAAAGTTCCTTAACAGAAAAAGGCTTTCTTCAGCATTAACCAAGGTGAAAACAAACATTCAAACAAAACCACGCTGTTTCCTCACAGCTCTCTGTTTCCACGTGCTATCTGTGCTGTACTCTCTTTTCAAGCAGGCTTTCACCGTAATGAAACTATTCCATTGGCCAGAGATAATGTACAGTCCATTATATCTATATCTTCTCCAGTATCAATACACTCTGGTTCACAGTCCATCAATTCCTCCTGCTCATAAGGAAATGTTTGAACCGGCACTGCTGGTGCCACGCCCTTTCTTACTGCTCCAGGCTTTACACGATATGTTTGGGTCAAATACTGGCTTTCACACAGACTATCAGGCCCAGTATTCTTTTCCCAGCACCACCCTTCTGGGTACAAACAGTCACTGTAATGAAGTATATTCAAGCCTTTTGGCTTACCTTTCAGCCTTACTGGTGGAGGTTTTCTCTGGTGCTTTTGAATAGCTGTAGGTTCCCAACCTAAGCCCTGCTCATAGCATTTCACTTGCCTCCTAGGCTTTCTGTCTCTCCCGTGCTCCCCAGGATATTGCAGACAATCTCCTTTGCCCTTGTTATATCCTGTCCTTGGGGTTTCTTTCTTTCTCCTCAAGAAGGAATCTGTCTCTCTTTTCCATAGAGACTCTGGCTTACTCTGGGCATAGCTGTCTTCAGTGTAGCTCTCAATAGCTTCTCTCTCCAGCTCATATGCCTCACTTCCTGCTTCTGCAGCCCAACTCGTCATTACTTCCTCCTCCGCCTACCTCCATAAGCTCCACTGCAGTTTCTTTAATAGGGTGAATTCTGGGGCCGTGCTCAACTCCACCCCCTAACAGGTGTCCTGCATTACCTTGTGATTCACCCCTTGAATGATAGCACCGGCGTTTCTCTTGCCTCTCTGCTTGGTTCCCACGGTAACCGGGAGCCATGTGCTTCTGTTTACAGCTCAGCTCTATTTTTGTTCCTAGCTTTTTAGCTTCATTAAACGGGCTAGAAGGACCCACTATGTCACAGATCCCCGCCCTTAAAATATTCCGGGCTGCCGGAGCTTGCGACGGACAGCACGGAATCCGGGAAAGAGCGTCTGCATTACTATGCAATTTTCCTGCTCTGTGCTGGACTATAAAGTCGTATGCTTGTAGCGCTAAATGCCACCTAGTGAGCCTAGCATTACTATTCCTCATTTGGTGCAGCCATTTTAATGGCGCATGATCCGTAATTAAATAAAACTTATGGCCTGTGAGGTAAAATCTCAGTGTCTCTACTGCCCACTTAATCGCGAGACACTCCCGCTCCACCGTGGAGTACTTCTGCTCAGCTTTTGATAGTTTCCTACTAAGGTATGTTACTGGGTGCTCAACCCCTTCAAATACCTGCGACAGTACAGCCCCTAATCCCATCTCGGATGCATCAGTTTGTACGAGAAACGGTGAGTTAAAGTTGATCCCCCTGAGTACTGGGTCCTTACACAACCTATCCTTTAGTGTCACGAACACCTTCTCAGCCTCTTGTGTCCACTTAATATTGTTAGGAGCGTTTTTCCGCAGCATCTCCGTGAGTGGAGCACTTTCCTCCGCAAATCGCGGGATAAATCTGCGGTAATATCCCACTAAACCCAGAAATCCTCGCATTTGCCTCTTGTTGATAGGCCGCGGAAAGTTCTTTATACTCTCAATTTTGCTAGCTAATGGCCATACCATCCCTCCTCCCACCTTGTGGCCTAAGTACTTAACTTCCCGACCAGCAAAAAGGCATTTGCTGGGATTGATGGTTAGGCCTGCTTTTCTCAAAGCATACAGGACTGCCTCCACCCTGGGTAAGTGCTGGGCCCATGTAGTGCTATGAATGATTATGTCATCCATATAAGCCCATGCATATTCATGGTGTGGCCACAATACTTGGTCTACCAATCTTTGGCATGTGGCCGCAGCCCCGTGAAGTCCAAATGGCATTCGCCTAAATTGGAACAAACCTATTGGTGTTGTGAAAGCTGTCTTTGGTTTGGACGCCTTGGTTAAGGGTATCTGCCAATAACCCTTGGTTAGGTCCAATGTCGTCAAATATTTGGCTTGGCCTAACTTATCCAACAAATCCTCAATTCGAGGCATGGGATACGCGTCAAATTCTGAAATATTGTTTATCTGCCGGAAGTCTATGCAGAACCGGAGGCTGCCATCTGGTTTAGGCACCAATACTATAGGGCTTGACCAGGGGCTCTTGGACTCCTCTATCACGCCCATTTTCAGCATGTCACGTACCTGTTCTATCACTTCTGTTTTCTTTGCCTCCGGCAACCTGTATGGCCGTTGCCTAATTACTTTCCCAGGGACAGTAATAATTTCATGTGCAACGATGTTAGTCTCCCCAGGAAGTGTCGTCAAGACATCAGAAAATTTATTCAAAACTTTACTTAGTTCTTGCTGCTGCTGCCCCGACAGCTCTGCCCCTACACGTGGTTCTGGAGTCTCCCTCCAATCAGTGGGTTGTGGACCGAAATCGTCCTCTGTTTGCTCTTCAGCAACAGCTGTCAACCCTTTTAAGTCTCCCATCCCAGTAGACCCAAATCCTCCTTCACCCTCCCTGTGGGGACCAGTGAGGATACCTCCTCTACTTCCGGGAAACCTACACGTTCACAGATCAGCTGTGCTATTCTATCACCAGTCTTAATCTGGAAGTCCTCCTGACTAAAATTAAACATTAAGACCTTCACCACCCCCCGGTAATCTGGGTCAATGACCCCAGCCCCTATATCGATTTATTTTTATTTATTTTATTTAGCAAGCATTTGTAGCCCGCTCCTTCCAGCGATCAGAAGCGGGTAGGATTACTATTGTGAAACTGCCGAATCAAGGCAGGTACAAATTTTGTTTACATACAGATTGTCAGAAAAGCACATCATACAGAGTTAACACTTCTTAGCTATGGGGGAGTTCCTTTACATATATACATAAATACATATATACAGGATAATCTTCTTGGACACAGTGGTCAGGGGCTGCTCCATCTGTGGGTTTAGTTCAGGTTGAAATGTGATTGGAAAATGTGCGTTTTGAGTTTCTTTCTGAAGTCTAGAAGGTCATTGCTAGCTCGTAGTTCTGGTGGGAGTTGGTTCCACAGTGTTGGCGCCGCATATGAGAAAGCCCTGTGGCTGGTGTTAGCTTTGGCAGATCTTATATCTGTTGGAGTGTGAAGGATGTTGGAATTGTGGGTTCTTCTGTTTCGGGTAGGAGGTTGCAATCTTACTAGGTTGTTGAGGAAGGAAGGTGCTAAGTTGTGGATGAGTTTGAAGGTGGTTGTTAAAATTCTTAGCTGCTAAGCCTGACCTAGGCGCTATCCTCCCATAACACCTGGGTGGGATCTGTACCTTTATCCCCGTGTCTATCAGGGCTTTCCCTCCGTGGGGTATCATGCTATTCTCTGCACTACATAAGTCATATCCCGCAGCGGCCTCCGAGGCTCGCTGTGGACCCTTGGCCTGGGCTGTCACTTTGCAAAATTTTAGCACAAATTTTGGCTTCTCTGTGGTCACCTCCCTTCTTCCCCCTATGTGGCGTAGGCTGGTCTTCCCAGGTTTCCCTAGCAAAGGGCTTGGGACTTTGGTGGCCATGGCCTCTAACTTTAGTGTATCCGATGACTCTCTTTTTACCTCCAAGGAGCCTGTTTTAACTGGGTTGGGTGCTAAACTTATCTTGGCCGTGAGGCCCTCCTCCAACCCTTGACTAAAAGGAGGCCAATCCCTTCCCAGGACTACACTTTGCGGAAGGCGGGGTACCACTGCCATAATCATTTTTCTTTCTGTTCCTAAACCCTCTATGCCAATTTCATGCAAGGGATACTGATGGGCGGCCCCATGTATGCATCTTATTTTCACCTGCCCGACTGCTTGACTTGGCGCTACTTGAGTTTTTATGGCTTCCCAGAGCCGTTGGGACACCATACTCTGGTCTGTGCCCGAGTCGAGTAGTGCTTGGGCCTTTATGCCCTCCACCTGGACTGGTAGCAAAAAGCCTGCTTTAAGGTTTTCCCCATTACCAGATATTAAGGCAGTACGTGCAATACAATCTTTTTGCCAGTGTCCAACATCTCCACATTTGAAACACTTTCCTTTTGTAGAGGAAAAACCACTATTTTGCCAAGGTACTTTACATTCAAAATTCTTACTCACTTTATCCGCCTGCGTCATGCCCAGAACGCCGGATTTTGAGGTTCTTGAGAATTCAGCCTCAAAATACCGTTCTGTCATGGCCGCTGCTTCATTTGTTGTCTTACAGTTCTGTAACATAAGAAACTTTTTAACCTCAGCAGGTACAGCTTCCATGTACTGTTCCAACATTATTTCATCAAGCATAGATTCTACATTTTGCTGCTCAGGTTTGAGCCACTTACAAGCTAATCCCTTTATTCTAAAATACAGGGCTTTAGGGGTTTCTCCAGGCTTTAACTTTGCCTCCCTAAACCTTCGCCTGTAGAATAGAGGGGTGAGCCCTAACCTGTCTCGTACCGCACTCTTTACAGCATCATAATTCATTGCTAAAGCAACTGGCATTGACTTGTATGCTGACAAAGCTTCACCAGATAAAGACATAGCAAATCTTATAGCCCACTGCTCCTTAGGCAGTTTGACGGCTTCTGCAATCCGTTCAAATGCATCTACATAATCATCTACATTGTCAGTAGGAGATAACTGTCCCAGCAAAAGTGATCCTGAACCATTCAGTCCTACCCCTTGGGTAAATCCTGGAAAAACTTCCACTGGCTCCTGCTGTTGCTTGGCTAAATGTTCTATGAGAGCATTTATTGGTCCCAGCTGTTCTTGTACGGCAGCCATTGCTTGGTCATGCACCCTTTGTGACATCTCCAGCTGCTTATCCCATTGCAGGGACATCCACCTTAATATTTCTTGCGGGTCCATTCTGGATCTCCTGATACCTGCAACACAAACAAAAAAAAAAAAGCCAAGTGTGGCCCAAAAAAAAAAAGAAAAAAAAATTCTCCTTTTCTTTTTTTTTTTTCAACGCTGTGCACTATGCCTGTGCACCACCCTTTCTCCTTGTATCCTTCTCCGCCCGTGCCCAGCCACAATTACCTAGCACCAGTGCAGAGTCAGGCACTGAGAAAAGGGAACTCGCCAGTCTGACCGACCGTCAGCCGAGCTCTGGATCTTTCCTCTGGTTGTCAGCTCTTTGCTGCAGGAACCTCCGTCCTTGTGGTGTCCTCCAATCCAGGCAAAAATCCAAACTACTACGCCATTTGTCACCAGCTCTCCTTAAACCCCCGAGTAGAGGTTAAGGGAGTGGGTTTTTCCCTATTGAAATAGCTATTTCTCAGATCCTGGAGCAATGCCCCTTGGGAAATGTAGTGTTTTCACCAAATCAATAAGGAGCAGTTGTGGAAAAAGTGGTTAAGCAACCAAAGGATTTTATTTCCCCTCCCGGGGTGGATTTTACCATGAACAGAAAACACAATCCAGGTATTTACTGGTATTTGGACAAACAAAAGTTCCTTAACAGAAAAAGGCTTTCTTCAGCATTAACCAAGGTGAAAACAAACATTCAAACAAAACCACGCTGTTTCCTCACAGCTCTCTGTTTCCACGTGCTATCTGTGCTGTACTCTCTTTTCAAGCAGGCTTTCACCGTAATGAAACTATTCCATTGGCCAGAGATAATGTACAGTCCATTATATCTATATCTTCTCCAGTATCAATACACTCTGGTTCACAGTCCATCAATTCCTCCTGCTCATAAGGAAATGTATGAACCGGCACTGCTGGTGCCACGCCCTTTCTTACTGCTCCAGGCTTTACACGATATGTTTGGGTCAAATACTGGCTTTCACACAGACTATCAGGCCCAGTATTCTTTTCCCAGCACCACCCTTCTGGGTACAAACAGTCACTGTAATGAAGTATATTCAAGCCTTTTGGCTTACCTTTCAGCCTTACTGGTGGAGGTTTTCTCTGGTGCTTTTGAATAGCTGTAGGTTCCCAACCTAAGCCCTGCTCATAGCATTTCACTTGCCTCCTAGGCTTTCTGTCTCTCCCGTGCTCCCCAGGATATTGCAGACAATCTCCTTTGCCCTTGTTATATCCTGTCCTCGGGGTTTCTTTCTTTCTCCTCAAGAAGGAATCTGTCTCTCCTTTCCATAGAGACTCTGGCTTACTCTGGGCATAGCTGTCTTCAGTGTAGCTCTCAATAGCTTCTCTCTCCAGCTCATATGCCTCACTTCCTGCTTCTTCAGCCAACTCGTCATTACTTCCTCCTCCGCCTACCTCCATAAGCTCCACTGCAGTTTCTTTAATAGGGTGAATTCTGGGGCCGTGCTCAACTCCACCCCCTAACAGGTGTCCTGCATTACCTTGTGATTCACCCCTTGAATAATAGCACCGGCGTTTCTCTTGCCTCTCTGCTTGGTTCCCACGGTAACCGGGAGCCATGTGCTTCTGTTTACAGCTCAGCTCTACTTTTGTTCCTGGCTTTTTAGCTTCATTAAACGGGCTAAAAGGACCCACTATGTCACAATAGCCATATGAGATATATTTTAGATAGATCTGTATCCATCTACTTATCTATCTGTTAGGTTCACATATCCTTACATTCCTATATGATCCTGACAGATGGGCGCTACCCCTGTCAATGCTGTTCCGGCATATTTAGGGGGCTATACCTATAACCACTTCCTGTGGTAATTAATAACCCTTTTCTTTTCCTTAACCTTTGGGTTTAGGTACTCCTGAGGCTCTCCATGTACCTTCTCTTTCCTAAGTGACCTCATTTAGGAAAGACATTGCGGAGCTTCAGTTACTCTAAAGCTTAGCGCTTCTGAGTCTGTTCTTACTTCCTTATCAAGTACAAGGGTCTCCATACCCTTTCTCCCTATATGGACTGATCCAACCCCAGTCCAGTTAGGTCAGACTCATTTTTTCTCTTAGACCAAAACAGCTTAAGCTTTAATTCAATAGTACTTTCTGCGTGTCTGCTGAAGCTCTATTTTTATACTACCCCAGGTTTTTTTCCCTGGGGCTATTTGTTCTAACCCTGAAGGGTTCTGGCCTCCACTTGTTTTTGATCTACTTTGTTACCTCTACTTACAGTGAGGTACCCCTTGAGCATATTCACTGGCTCTCTTATCAGATCCATATGGAGCTCAGTGCTCCTGTGCAATGCCAACAAGGGAGGTCCAGATCACAATATTTTACTACTAAATGCCCTCGATACAGGGTCTTCCCTTGAAGCCCTGTTCTAGCCAGCTGTTCTACAGCTCCTTTTCTATATTCAACTCCTGCCCTCCATCCCCAGGATGCCTGAGGTCCTGAGGTGTAGCATGGCTTGTTCTAGACTTGCAACATGCTAGGACTCCCTCCGGCATATGAGCTGGGGAGTCCCCATATGTGAAGACTCATTCCTGCTTGTTCCTGGAGATAGCACAGTTACTTACCTGTAACAGGTGATCTCTGGGAACAGCAGGAATAAGTCTTCACAACCCACCCACCTCCCCTAGGAGTTGTTTTTTCTCTATCTCTATCTTTCCCTTCCTTGCTTCGCTCTCTCTCTCTTTGTCTCAGCTGTAAAACTTAACTGAGGAGAGGCAGTTGGGAAGGCGGGAAGGCAGCGCGCAGGCGTGTTGGGATGTTTCCAAAAGCTTTCTGATTGGACGCTGGGAAGCATTCCCGCGCAGACTCCATCGGTACCGACGTACCCGTATGTGAAGACTTATTCCTGCTGTTCCCAGAGATCACCTGTTACAGGTAAGTAACTGTGCTTTACTTGCAGTTGCCTGTTGAAATATGATTGAAGCCACTTTAGTGTAGTGCCATAAAGGCCCATTTCCTGGAGGCGTTGCAGCATGACATTGTGGGATACTGTATCGAAGGCAGCTGTTATGTTCATGTTCATGTCCATGAATATGAGTATGAAGCCAGCTTTGATGATGTCAATATCCCTAAGGATTGTGTCTAGAAGTGAGGTTATTAGTGTTTCTACATTATGGTTTGGTTTGAACCCATGTTGATGGGGGTCCAGAGGGGCGTGCTGGTCTATGTGGTCCTGTAACTGCCTTTGTACCACTTTTTCAATAATCTTTGCCATGAAAGGTAGACTGGATATTGGATGGTATGATGCTGGATCGTTTCTATTGATTGATGTGTTGAATGGTTACGTTACCAGATTGCTGATGATTTGGATTAGAAGTGAAGGGGCATTTGATTGTTCAGTTGTTTGCTGGTTGGAACGCTTATTTACTTGAATGTTTTTTGGGACAAAGGTTTGCTTGTGTACAGCTTATATTGCCTTGAATGCACTGTACAATCAAGGGTCAAAACTAGCTGAGTGAGATTTGGTGGCACATGGAAGGGGGTAGATATGGAAGGACTGGCACAGGGAGTAACAATAAGCATAACATTTGGAGGGTTAGCAGGGAAGGGAGGAGTGCAGACTGGGGACGATCGGGAAAGGCAGGGGACATACTATTCTAGATTTGCCTCTGGAATATGAGGTGGAGAGGGGGAGGGGAGGTGGAGAGGGAGGGGGGATGGGGAAGGGGGAGGGGGAGGGGATGAAGAGGGAGGGAGGGGGTAGCGGAGGCAATGGGGGGGGACCAGGGTGGGAATAGGTCAGAAGATAAAGGAAACTGGAATAGGAAGAAGCTAACAGTGGCCACAGTGAACTCTAAAGAGCTCCATACATGGCGTAAAAGATGCTTATTGGAGAGGGAGGACAGGCGTCTTAATGTAGACAACTTATGTGTCCAAGAAGCACATCTGAGGATGGGGCAGGAGCGCCTTTTATTTTGAAAATATTATCCGGTAGTGATCCTTGCAGGGCAAAGAGAAAATCCAAGGAAAGAAGGTGTGGGCATCTTAGTTCGTGAGACGTGTCAAGATGCAGTTGTGTGAGAATGTAGGGATAAAGGGGGGTGGTGGGTAGGGGTGCGGCTAAGGGCTGCTGCTGATGAGGTCTGGATCATCAGTTTTACAGCCCAAATGAATACCAGGAGGAGTTCTATGAGCAGATGTTAAAGGAGATGGAGGGGCTAGGGGGGGCCCCGATTATCTTGGGAGGGGGGACTATAATTTGACCAGCAACCTGCGCTTGGACAATAGCGAGAGCCACCAGTAGCAGAAGAGTTTGAAAAAATGTAAGGAATGTCTTGGGTTTGTGGATATTTGGAGTAGACATCCAGGGGAGTGTAAATATACATTCTAATCCCATGCCCATGGAACGTACAGTCGATTGGATATGATCTGGGCTATTGTGAGCTTGATTTCTAAGTCTAGGACCGTAGAGCAGGGACAGATAACCTGAATAGACCATGCCCCCGTTAGTGTTACATTTGACATTGGAGATCGGGATGAAGGGGTTAAATTCTGGAGGTTAAATGATTCACTTTTAGACTAGGAAACGCGGGTAAACAAAATACGCAAAACTATACAGGGAGGAGTGGCCTAGTGGTTGGGGCAAGGTACTACAGGCCGGAAGGTCGGTGGTTCAAATCCCACTAGAGGACAGCAACCTTGGGCCGGAAGGACTGGGGTTTCTAGTCCCGCAGGTGCTCCTTGTGGTCTTGGGCAAGCCACTTAACCCTCCATTGCCCATGTTCCCTGTAAGTATTAGTATATTTGTCTCATATCCCCTCGTGTTAAATGTATCCCCCAACCGCTTTGACCCGGTGAAAAGCGGGATATAAATGCAGCTAAATAAATAGTAAATAAATAAATATACAGGAATACCTCTTTTTTAATTTGTATGGAGAAGTGATAATGGACACAGTCTGGGATGGACTGAAGGCTGTCACTAGAGGTCACCTGATCAGTATGGTAGCCCAGGCCAAGAGGGAGAGGGGTAATTCTGAAAAGCAACTCTTAGAAAAAATTGTGGAGTTACAGTGGAAGGCATCAGAGTGATAGCGATCCATCATTGATAGTTGAATTGATTAAACTGCAGGAAGAATTGAGCAAACTGCAGGCCCAAGAAATTGCACACGGGTTAGCCATGTTGCAGCAAACACATTTTGAAGAGGGTAATAAGGCTATTAAGATTCTGGTAGCCAACTGAAAGCCAAAAGGCAGGCAACCTACATAGGAGGGATTCGGAACCACAAAGGGGGACATAGAACATCAGAAATTAGTCAGGTATTTAGAGAATACTATGAGAGCCTATGTAAAAGTGAAATACCATGGGAAAAAGAGGGGAGGATCTCATTTTTGAATGATTGTAATCTTAAAAAGCTGGTGCGGAGGAGGAGGAGAGAAGAGGGCGGGAAATTAGTGAGGAGGAGGATGTCCGAGCAGCCATTAAAACTCTTAAGTTGGGTAAGGCCCTGGGGTTAGATGGCTTCACAGCAAAATTTTATCGCTTAATGCAAGACCAAATTATCCTGGTGTTAACTAAAGTCTTTAATGGGGTGCTCCAAGAGGAGGAGATCCCAAAGTCAATGAAAGAAGTGGGTATCACAATCCTACCTAAACCAGGCAAAAATAATATGGTCTGTGGATCATATCGGCCAATCTCACTAAGTAACCTCGATGCTAAAGTACTGGCCAAGGTGCTAGCTAATTGCCTCCAAGGGATAGTACCTAAATTTGTACACAAAGACCAAACGGGGTTTGTGATGAGGCGACAAGGGGGTGACAATATTCGGAAACTATTAAATATTACCTGGGACCTACAAAGGTCAGGAGAGCAAGCAGTATTTGTTACAGTGGGTGCCGAAAAAGTGTTTGACCGGGTAAAATGCAGTTTACGTTCCAGGTTTTAGAATGAATGGGCCTGGGGGAGAATTTTCTAAAATGGATAAGAGCACTGTATGCCCATCTAAGGGCCCGCATCAGAGTAAATGCAGGTTATTCCGATAGTTTTGCTCTGGGGAGGGGAACACATCAGGGCTGACCACTAATGCCACTCCTATTCACCTTGGATATAGAGCCCTTGCTGAGTATATTAGGCAGCAAGAAGACATAGGGTGGAGGTGAGTGGGCAGAGGACCAAAATCGCCCTTTTCGCAGACAAAAATATTTTTACCCTACGACAGCCCTTTACCACACTGCCAATATTGATGAGTGATAGGTTGATACAGTGAGGTAGTGGGATATAAAATAAATCAGAACAAGACTAAAATATTAGGCTTTAATTTACCAAACGTAACGGAGGGCCGCCTGTGGGGGCATTTTTCCTTCAAGTGGGTAAATAAGCACTTCCGATATCTGGGGATATAATTAGGCAGCCCACTCGAGAACCTTCTGGATTGGAACTATAAACCGTTGTTGGGAAGCCTCAAATGAGGCCTCTTTCGTTGGACAGGGCTTCATCTGATCTGGCTGAGGCGCATAACCGTAGTCAAAATGAATGTGCTCCCGTGAATTTTATTTTTATTTGCGTCCCTGCCCTTTGCGGTGCCCCGAGGGGTATTAAAAATGCTTCAAAATATGATAATACAATATGTATGGGATGGGAAAGTCCCCAGGGTGGCACGGTCCACTATGTATAAGCGGAGGGAGGCAGGGGGGCTGGGAGTACAGTGTATAGACACTTACTATGCCGCAATGCAACTATGTGCCCTGTTTGCTTTGAGGTATAGGGGAGATGCCCCACAATGGGTGCAAATGAAAGCAGACGGCAAGGTACATTTAGAGTCATTGATTTGGGACCCGACTGAGATACCCAGAGAGGAGGAAGCTGAAAATCTCCAATGGAAATTAACCTTTCAAATTTGGAAAAATTGGAGACTGTTCCTTTTGGGGGGGAAGAGATTCTCTAAATGCACCTTTATTCAGGGGATTGGGGCATTTCCACCAGGCAGAGAGAGAAAGGTATTTGAGGAATGAGCCTGAAAGGGCTAGACACGCATAGGTCAAGTAGTGGATCGGGGGGAGGGGGGTAGTTAAACCCTTTGAAGACTCAAGCAAACATATGATTTAGACAGAAAGGATCACCTTGCCTATGTACAGCTTTGATATTTCCTGCAACAGAAAGAGATCAGACTAGATTTGCAAGCCAAACCTACACCATTTGAGGAATTGATGGATAAGAAAGATACACAAAAAAGTCTGATATCCTATACTATACCGAGTGCTCAGTGCGAGATACGATGGGGTACCAGCTAACAAGAGGAGGTGGGAGGAGGAGTTACCTGGCCCCTGGGATGAAGAGCGGTGGAAGGCCATCTATGAACACGCATACAAGCTGGTTCCGGGAACTCCTTTTTTAGAAAGTAGTTTAAAACTATGCTTGTGCATGTTCTGGACCCCAGATAAGAAACATGCCATTTACAAAGAAGGCTCAAGTGTGTGCTGGAAAAAATGTGCTGGGCGGGGGGTTCTGTTACATCTGATACGGAACTGCCCTAAGGTACAAGGTTTATGGAAAGCAGCGGAGGGGCTCTACAAGAGCTATCACCAAGGTACAGATTAAATTAGAACCTGGCATGGCATGGTGGCACTAAATGAAGTAGTAGGGGGTTGCAATAGAGCCTTGGACACTTTTCTTGGGTTTTGTGTGATGACCACACGTCTAACCCTTCTCAAATGGTGGAAGAACAAAGAGGTCCCACCTTTGGGTACGGTGGTGCGTAAATTGGAGCTGGTATGGAGTATCTGTGCAGTCGCAGCCTACAGGCACCATAATAAAAGAGGCTATAAAGATACGTGGCACTGGTATGAGGAATGGCGGGAGGAGGGTATACAGAAAGTGTGGGAGTAAATTATAAGGCAATAAGGATTTGGGGGAAGGAGGGATGGAAGGGGAAAAAGGCGGGGCAAGACAAATGGAGGGTGGGGGGTCAAAGTCAAAGTGACCAGAGGGAATAAATGGAGAAATGTACGAGAATGTGTGACACAGAGGACTGTAGTGCAGACTTGCAATAGGATGTTAAAGTCGATGCACTAAATTGTTACACAAGACAATATAGGAAGGGTGGGGGCAGGGAATACTGTGGGTGGTTTATTGCTTGGAAGTTTGTACGCACTGTTTGACTCAAAGGTTATGTTGGAAAACTGAATAAAATATAAATTACAAAAAAAAAAAAATTGGAGGGAGAGCTGGCCTGGAGAGGTGAGATGGAGGCTGGCTGGTGGAAGAGGTGAGATTGTCTTGGTGTGGGATTGAGTGAGTATATCTATTGGAAGAGTGTGCGTGGCGTAGACAGAGCTGAATGGAGATGGACTGAGGTGAGAGTGAGTGAGTTTGTGATGGAGCCAGAGGGACTGAAAGAGTAAGTGTCGGGGAGAAGACTTTGTTTTAGTTAAAGGAGTCACTGAGAGCAGCTGGGCCAGCCGCCTCATTAGGCAGTAGTAGTGGCGTTTATAATGTATTTTTACTAACTTATCCCCATTCAAAAAAATAGTGAAGACTACGAGTATTGCACTAGATGAATTGAAAATAAAACACCGAACATTTAAGGGGATTATTTTAGAAGCCCTGTTCACAATTTACACATGTAAATGGCCATTCTCTAGGACCAAGCAGGAAGTAAGTCCTCACACATGGATGACGCCATCGACGGAGCCTTCTCGAGAATATTCCTCAGCCTCCATAGGAAGCCTTTGGGAGGACCATTGCACATGAAAGGAGCCATCTTACCTCAGTCTTTCTTTTTCTGCGTAGCCTGTCAGACGCTGTTTGTCCCCGGAAAATCTTCAGTACCTTACCGGTACATTTTTTTATTTTTCTAACAGTATTTTTTGGTCGAATGCTCGATCACCACCTTCCTGCCTATTCCCGGGTCTGTTGGTGCCTCGGCGCCACGTTTTTCTTCGGGTTTCTTTTTCTTTTTGAGGCGCGGGAGGGTTTTTCACTCATACCCCCTGGCCAGTTGGGATATTGGAGTCATTTGACTTGGCGGAAACTGTCTTCCTCAATATGTCAGAGCCGGCCAGTGGCTTTAAAAAAATACACCTAATGTGGCCGAACCATCTCGATGATGTACTGCCACAACTAGTGTTGGTGCCTTCAGTTCCTCGGGCCTTAAAGCGAGCCCTCCACCTGCGCTCTCTGCCTTCAGATGATACGCAAGGGGCTCAGGAATCGAGAAGAGCAGCGAGAATCGCTCTCTGATTCCTCCAAGTCTTTGGCGTCGGCTCCACCGTCGGCCTCGATGCCCTCAAAGCCCTCCGTGAGACTTCAGCTTCACTCGAGGGCCAGGCCAATTCAGAGCTGAGGGGTCTCGGACCGGCAGCTCTTTGAAAAGGAGTGCCCCCAGAAGGATCAGACTCCAACCCCGTTGACGTCCAAGGCCGATGCTGAGTCCCAGGTGAAAACCCATGGGTACCGGCATCGTAACCTTTAATGAAACTTTGAGGATGAGGGCTGGGAGTGGCCCCTCAAGCTGCCCCAGTGGGAGGAGCCGCCTCCCAAGGCCCCAGAGGGCCGACGGGAGACTCCTAAGGCTGTAACCATCAAGGAGTCTCCATCGAGGAAACCGGCAGCGGTGCCAGTGGTTGCTGTGCAACTCCGATGGAACCGGTGACTCCACCATCAATAGTGGCTGCCTCACCATGGGAGGTGTAGCCCATACTGGAATCACATGCCCTCCATCAAAGGGATAACAGTTCCAGTTCAAGTGCTTCGGGGTCGGACTGTCGGGAGCCTCAGTCTCCCTCCACCCTAGCCAATCACCCGCCACCGAAGCCATGAGAAATCGCGCCGGCACTTTGATTTCCTCTCAGAATCAGATTTTGATGAGTGGGAAACTGAAGAGGAATCGCCGGAGACCGTGCGGCATCGGGACGTTCCCTCTGATCCCTCACCCCCATATGAATGGAGGAAGTCACCTCTGAAGGACTTGTCTTTCCACGAGTTTGTGCGGGACATGGGGAAGGCTTTGCCATTCACCATCGAGGCCGAGCAGGAACCAAGGGTAGAGGAGCTGGATATCCTCCAGTACCCCTCTCCCCCGAAGGAGGCCATTACAGTGCCGGTGCATCGGATCCTCAAGCGCCTCCTCTTTCGGATGTGGGAGACCCCCTTATGGTGCCCCTGGTGAGCCGCCATCTCAATTCCCAGTATCGCAGCTTCCCCATAATTCCATGGTCATGGACTTGGCCATGCGCCGCATTAAGCGTTCAAAGATGCACTCTTTGGTGCCCCTGGGCTGGGAGGCACAGATCATGGACAGCTTTGGCAGAAAGTGTTATCAAGGCTTGATGCCGGTGGCCCGTATTCAGGCCTACCAACTTTACATGGGAATGTTTCTCTGAGATCTCACGGGGGATTTCGCCGGATTCTCTGCTTGCATGTTAGGGGAGCAGCTGCAGTGCTATCAAGCCCTTGTCTTCAAAACCACAGGAGTGCTCAAAGTATTTTACTCAAACTGCATATGATGGATTTGAGTCTGTTACCCGGGTGGCCACTGTGGGCATCAAAGGGCGCCACCTCACTTGGCTGCAGTCCTTGGACTTGGAACAGTGGGTCCAGGACAGGCTAGCTGATGTCCCTTGCAGGGGTGAAAACCACTTTGGAAAACCAATGGAGGAGAAAGCTGGAGAGTTGGAGAGAGAACAACTCACATTGACCTTACTCTCTCTCAAGACATCTGACCCTTCCAGATGAATGTCGTCGGGGAAAAAAGTCTTTCTACCCCAAGAAGAAGAAATACTATGGTACCTACACGCCATACCATTCCTACCAAGTGCCCCAGCGGGGACAGCAGCAATAAAAGGGCCAGGGCCAATGCCAACAACGCTGGCCAAAGCCTCAGAAACCTCAACCAGTGCCACAGCCGCAGCCTGGTTGAGGTTTTTGATTCCTTCCTTCGGAACATGGCCCTTCTTCCCATTTCAGACATAGTTCCACCACAGGTGGGAGGCTGACTGTTTCATTTGGGTGGCCCAGCATAACAACAGACACCTGGACCCTACAAGTCATCAGGAAGGGGTAGTGCTTACAGTTCAATCAGCTTCCTTCCACCTTCTTCCCAGGGGAGTACGCCCTCGACCCTCACCACCTCCTCTTGCTCCAACGGGAGGTCCAGTCACTCCTGTCCGACTGGGCTGTGGAGTTGGTTCCTCTGTCCCAAAGGGGACAAGGATACTACTCCTGCTACTTCCTGGTTCCAAAGAAAACCAGAGGCTTTCAGCCCATTCTAGACCTGTGGAACCTCAACAAGTTCCTAGTGAGGGAAAAATTCAAAATGGTATCCCTGGGAACCTTATTGCTTTATCTCCATCAGGAAGATTGGCTATGCTCCTTTGATCTCAAAGATGCCTATATGCACATTCACATTCACCCCTTCACTGGAAGTATCGATGCTTCGTTCTCACTAGACAGCACTATCAGAACCAAGTGCTACCCTTCAGCCTTGTCTCCGCCCCCAGGGTCTTCATGAAGTGTCTAGTGGTCATAGCCACTTTTCTCCGTACCTAGGGGGTCTTTGTCTTCCCTTATCTGGACGTCTGGTTGATCAAGGTCAGGTTGCCGGAGGATGTTCGACATTCATCACAACTGACCATACAGGTCCTGGAGCACCTGGGCTTCATCATCGATTACCCAAGTCTCATCTTCAACCCTCTCAAAGGCTTGAGTTCATTGGAGCTCTACTTGATACTACCCTAGTGTGAGCATACCTACCAAAGGACGGGGTCCAGCATCTGGTTGCCCTGGCTCACAATATTTAGAGCTGCCCCCTCATGACTGCTCAGTAGATGCTACACCTTCTCAACCACATGGCCTCTACGGTCCATGTCACACCAATGGCATGACTCCACATGCGTCACGCACAGTGGACCAGTGGCACCAGATGACTGGCCAGCTCCGGGACAAGATCAAAGTGATTATCCATTCCAGGAATCCATCACCTGGTGGCAACAGCTCTCCAGCCTTCTAGCAGGGCTGTCTTTCCAGGCCCTGTCGCATTAACGTATCCTAACGATGGATACCTACAAGGTGGACTGGGGAGCTTACCTGGATGGTCTACACACACAGGGTCTCTGGACGGCTCAGGAGAGTTTCCACCAAATCAACTTCCTGGAACTCCAAGCTGTCGGCAATGCCCTGAGGGTTTTTCAACAGCTCTCCATGTAGTCCTAGTTGAAATGGACAGCCAGGTGGCCATGTTTTATGTCAACAAGCAGGGAGGCACAGGGTTGTACCTCCTCTGTTGGGAGGCAGTCTGATGCTGGAAGTTTGCCATCTCACATGGCATGCTCCTCAGAGCAGTATACTTGCCAGGAGAGCTCAATGTCCTGGCGGATCACCTCAGCAGAGCCCTTCAAACACACGAATGGACTTTCAACAGGAAAGTAGCAAGCTGTATCTTCTAGCTATGGGGCACACTGTCCATATACTTCTTTGCCACTCCTCTCAATGCCCAGCTACTGTGGTTTTGCTCCAGGATGCCGTGCAAACATCAGGTATCAACCAATGATTTTCTCCTAGACTGGAGTGAGGGACCTTCTGTATGCATATCCTCCGATTTCTGTGGTGGCCAAGACCTCCTTCAAATTGCAGGCAGACGGCTCCACCATGATTCTCATAGAGCCGCATTGCCCCAGGCAACCCTGGTTTCCCCTATTGCTCCAGCTGTCCCGGCAACAAACATTCAGGCTCGGCTGCGCTCCGGACCTGTTTTTTCAGGAGACAGGGGCCCTACTGGTCATGGTATGGATGCTGAGTGCATAGCTCTTTCCCCCCTCCAACTGCCATAAGCAATGGAGAATGTGCTCCTGGCCTCTCATAAACACTGTACACGATGTGCCTACACCTTCAAGTGGTGCAGGTTTTCCATGTGGTGTGCAGTCAAGGCTTTAGACTCCCTCTTCTGTTCAGTGGAGTCCATGCTGTTTTACCTCTTACACCTCTCCGATCATGGCCTGAAGTCCAATTTGGTCTGGGTGCATCTCAGTGCTGTGGCCGCTTACCACCACAACGTAGCTGATGAGCCCATCTCTGCACACCCATTGATTGTTCACTTTATGAGGGGCCTCCTACTATCTCGTCCACCCATTAGACCACCTCTAGTGTCTTGGGATCTTAACGTCATTCTGGAATAGTTTCTCTCTTCCCTATTTGAGCCCCTTGACTCCTGTCAGCTCAAATATCACACCTAGAAAGTGATCTTGGGTTGACCAAGGATCATCAAACCCAGTATCCTGTCTCTGATGGGGTCAATCCAGGCTACAAATACCTGGCAGGCTCCCAAAGAGTGGATTTCCCGGGTCCTCTTTAATAATGGTTTATGGACCTTTCCTCCAGGAACTTGCCCAAACCTTTTTAAAACCCAGCTACGCTAACAGCTTTTACTATATCCTCCGGTAACGAATTCCAGAGTTTGATTACGTGTTGAGTAAAAAAATATTTGCTCTTATAGTCTTGAATGGGTTGCATTGTAGCTTCATTGTGTGTCCTCTAGTCTTTCTACTTTTTGGTGGCATAAACAACTGATCTATGATTACCCATTCCACTCCATTCATTAATTTATGGACCTCTATCATATCCCCCCTCAGCTTTCTCTTTTCCAAGTTGAAGAGCCCCAATCTTTTAAGCCTCTCCTCATAGGGGTATCCTTCCATTCCCTTTACCATTTTTGTCGCTCTTCTTTGTACCTTTTCTAATTCAGCTATATCCTTTTTAAGATATGGCAACCAGAATTGCACACAATACTCAAGGTGCAGTCGCAGCATGGAACGATACAAAGTCATCCTAATATTCTTTGTTTTATTCTTATGATTCCTAGTATTCTATTTGCTTTCTTGGCCGCCCCTGTACACTGGGCAGAGGGTTTCAATGAATTATCCACGATGACACCTAAATCTTTTTCCTGGGTGGTGGTTTCTAAGGTGGTACCTTGCATCATGTAACCATAGTTTGTGGTGTTCTTTCCTAGGTGCATAACTTTGCACTTGTCCACATTAAATTTCATCTGCCATTTGGACGTTCAGTCTTCCAATTTTTCAAGGTCCCTTTTGCTTTTAACAACTTTGAATAATTTTGTGTCATCACCAGATTTGATCACCTCCATCGAATAGAGTCACATGCCAGCCGGATAGTTCTGGTGGTGCCAGATTGGCCGTGGCCCCCATGGTACGTCGACATAGTACGGTTATTGGTGGCAGCACCTCTCCCACTCAGGTCAAGCAAAGGGCTCCTACACCAGGACCCGATCGTCATGGATGATCCTGCTCCCCACTCACTTACAGCTTGGCTCTTGAAAGGCAACAACTAGTCCCATAAAGGTTACTCGGCGCTAGTAGTGGCTACCTTGCTGCAGGCTCACTAATCCTCAACCTCTTGGGCGTATGCCCATATCTTGCGGCTCTTTACTTCCTGGAGCACCCAGAGATTGACATATAGATGCCGGACATCCTTTCTTTCCTTTAGGATGGATTCAATAAGGGCCTAGCCTTAAATTCCTTAAAAGTTTAGGTGGCGACCTTGACTTGCTTCAGGAGACTGGTACATGGCCGCTCCCTTGCCTCTCATACAGATATTGCCTGTTGTTTACACGGAGTTCACGCCCTAAGTCCTGTTTGACTGATGATACCAGCTTGGATTTCTCCCTGGTTCTCCATGCTCTCAAGCATGCTCCCTTCGAGCCTTTACGTAGAGCTACTCTGAAGAACTTGACATTTAAGACTGTGCTCCTTGTGGCAGTGACTTAAGCTCGATGCCTTTCTGAACTTCAGGCTCTCTTGTGCTGTGATCCCTTTCTGTCTTTTTCCCCAGCAGGAGTTACTATTAGGATAGTCTCCTTTTTGCCAAAGGTTTTCTCCAATTTTCATATGACCCAGAAAGCATCGTTTCCTTCCTTTTCGAAGGAGCAGTGTACTGGGCACAATAAGGACCTTCCCTTTCTTGATGTTGGCAGGATGTTGCTTCGCTATCTCAAGGTGACCAATGCGTTCAGACCGCTTGTTTTTCCTGATCTCCAGGCCGCATAAAGGTGCAGCCACTTTGAAAGCCACTATTGCACGTTGGATTAAACAGGCCATCGAATCAGCCGGTCCTACAGGGAAAGCCAGTTTCCTCTGGGTTGAGAGCCCACTCGATGTGGGCACAGGCGGTGTCCTGGGCAGAACGGTCTCAGGTAGCCCTTCTGGATATCTGCAGAGCAGCAACTTGGTCATCCCATTCTACCTTTGCCTGCCACTATCACTTGGACCTTCAAGTTCGGGAATCAGCTCACTTCAACGCCATCGTCTTGACAGCAGCTGTATCTTCCCACCCAGCAGTGGAGTAGCTTTTGTACTTCCCACCAATCTGGACTGGTCTAGCAGGATGAATTGGAAGGAGAAATTTCACTTACTATTAATTTCCTTTCCTGGAATCCTGCTAGACCAGTCCAGGACCCTCCCCTGTTGTTTCTGTCTTACGAACTTGCTGTGCTGATGCTTTGCTGTGTCGGGCAACTTCAGCCCTTTTCTGCCTTGTACATACTTACTGGACTTTGCAGCCTTGTCTATAGTTAATCTATCATATTTTGGGCTGGTTTAGCCTTTTCATTGGGGCTGTTTCTGAAGTCCTCATGCTTTGCCATTGGCAGTACTGATACAGAATAGCACCAGGTCAATTTGCAGAGTAATAAAAGTGACCAAAAAATAGTGAAATTACTCCATTAACAACAGCACCTATTAAAAGGAGACATATGATTGTGATAGAGATAGCATTTTCAATACACCCACAAAATGTAGCGAAACAGTGAAAAAACAATAGTACTTAACTTCAGATACCCCAACGCCAGTTATCTCAGCGCCATTTAATGCGTTTCACTCAATAAGACTGAGTTTCTTCAGGGGGATTTATAACTGAAATAGTAAACTGTTGCTGCCCACGTTTTTTTGAGCACTGGAACTTTACGAGCTATACTCTTTGTTTTAAAATGTGGGCAGCAACAGTTTACTATTTCAGTTATAAATCCCCCTGAAGAAACTCAGTCTTATTGAGTGAAACGCATTAAATGGCGCTGAGATAACTGGCGTTGGGGTATCTGAAGTTAAGTACTATTGTTTTTTCACTGTTTCGCTACATTTTGTGGGTGTATTGAAAATGCTATCTCTATGGCCGGTGGACAGTCATTGATGCTATTGCGGCACTCTTAGATACTTTTGTGTCTTTGTTTTAAGCCGGTTGGTCTGAGACATCCCCGAGCCATTTTTTTGAATTTTTTTTTTTTGGATTTTTTTGAAAACATTTTTTGAATTTCTGAATTACTCCCACAATCATATGTCTCCTTTTAAAAGGTGCTATTGTTAATGGAGTAATTTCACTATTTATTGGCAGTACTGAAGCTGACCCCTACGGGTCCAGGGTTATCTACCAGTGAAGATGTCACTGAAGCTTCTAGCTCTTTCTCTGTCTCCATCTGCTGGCAGGGGGGAGATAACGCACTAGTTTGGACTAGTCTTGCATGATTCCAGGAAGAAAATTAATGGTAAGTAAAATTTCTTCATCTTCAGAATGAACTCCCATTTATTACTACCCTCTCTCGCCTCCCACTCAACCACATACTTACCCAGTCATTCACTTTAGGGTCCATCCCAAAGAGACTGAGTAAGGAATTTCAGGAGCCTGGACTAGTTTTTAAACCTCTGATACACAACATCAGTTACGGAAATCATTTTATCCTCATGGATAAAGCAACAGATCCAACCCATTCTAGAGTTCACTAGCTAGCACTATAAAGTTGGAGATATTTTATACTCTGAAAGAGATGACATTTGAAAGACATGAATACGTTGATATGGAGGGGCGCAGAGGAGGGTAGGGGCTTTCAGTATCTTTTTCTCGATGTCAGTCCTGTCTTTAATTTTCCCTGCCTTCCCACTGGAATTGTTGGGTGACAGTATTTTTATTCTGATAGTTGAGGGGTTGGGATAGGTATTTTTCTGATCGATAGAGGTCTGATTTTTGTCAAGAACATCTGTTTGTAAATATTTAACTGAGCCAAGGAAGATGACAAGAGACCAAATAAATTCAAATCTTATCTTAACTTTCTGTAGCTTCAGTGTTAGAAGTTGTTTTTGTTTTTTATATATTCTCAAAAATATGACTTGTGCTCTTTCCTCAGTCTTTTTCCTCTTTTTTTTTCTTGTAGTCTGAGTTTGAAGAGAGAATTAATCTTGTTAAAAGTGGGATGCAGTTGAGTAATGTATCCCCAGTGGAAGTTACCACTTTCCAGCCCCCTCCCAATATACCGGTGAGTATCTTCTGTGCTCTCACCAGGTCTGTTCAGCTTGTTTGCAAGTTAAATAACCCTTCCACTCTAGGGTTATAGAATGGTGTGCAGCTTCCCAGGATGGTTAATCATGTGCAAGGCATATGTACAAATATATTAAAATTCACCAATGCAGCTTCAAAGAATTAAATCCTCTATGCCTTTGGAGTGTGTTTGTGTAGCCATTAGCATCCTAATCTTAAGTAACTTTCCCAAAATCTAGAATTGTTGATAAAGCAAAGTGCTGCCCTGGTATTTGGCACCAGCTATAGAAAAATCCTGTATTTCTGTGTTATGGGTTCACTCAGCAGGTTAGCAGCATGGGAAGGATTCAGTACCTCATTTCTCAGATGGGGAATAAGATGGGGCATATTTACAAGAGAATGGCAGAAGGCAGAGCGGAGTACCAGCAGCCATCCATCTATAGATTACTATAATCTGTGCAAGCTCATCTGGCAGGAGCTAGCCGGTCTAACACCTGACTGCTTTGGCCAGGACCGTACCTAGCGCTGTGCGAGCAGTGCGGCCGTACAGGTCGCAAAGGCTTAAGGGAACATTTCAACTGTTTTCTGTTGCCTGCCGCCGCCACTTTTTCTTCTCTCAGCAGCAGCAGGCAACGGCAGACAGCTGAAATGCTATCCTGGACTAGCAGTTTAGATTTTTGCAACTCAAATTCTTTTAAATCGTGGGTTTTTGCTGCGTTGCCGCCATGCTCTAGTCTAACAGCGCTTCTCCCCCCCTCCCCCCATATCGCCGACCTAAGTGGGAGTGAATGCTAGCGATTTTTTCCCACTTTTGTAGGTCCGGACTCCGGAGGGTATCCCTTATGCAGCCTCTTCTCTCCCGCCGGTGGGGGGTGGGCACGCCCGATGTGCAAGTCGCACAGGGCGCGATTCACATTCAGTACGGCCCTGGCTTTGGCAATAATCTTTTAAATAGCAGGAGTTCACATGGACCTTCTATAGAAGCATTAATGCCATGGTGCTTTTTGGCAGCAGCCTGTACACAGACCTTTACAGGTCTGACAGGTTTGAAATAGTTTCTCCAGGACCAAGCAGGAAGTCAGTCCTCACATATGGGTGACGTCGACGCCGATGGAGCCCTCGCGGAGCAATTTTCCCCAGCTTTCAGAGAAAGCCTTTGGGAATTGCAGCGCGCATGCGCGGTCCTCTTCCCGCCCAAGGGTGCCATCTTGCTCAGTCTTCTTTTTTCCGCGGAGCCCTACAGACGTTGCCTGTGAATCCCCGCAGAAAAGTTGATTTTCCTCTATTTATTTCTATTTTTTCTCGGTTCAACGCCGGTTCTGTTCCCGCCCGGACTCGCGACGCCGGTTGCGAGTCCGTCCTTTATTTTTCGGTTTTTTGTCCTTCGTGACAGTTTTCGCGCTTTTTTCCTTTTTTCCCTGGCTGCCCGGTCGTTCGACCTCGCAGGGGCCCTTTTTCCCCCGATGGCGGCCAGTGGTTTCAAAAAGTGTGACCTCTGTAAGAAACTTATGTCTCTTACAGACACTCACGACTTCTGCCTCCGCTGCCTCGGCCCAGATCATGACCCCATGATCTGCACGCCATGCGGCAAAATGTCCTCAAAAGCATTGAGGAGTCGGCAGCACCAGCGGGAGCGTATCTTCTCTGACTCCGGCCGGGCTCGGACCTCGTCAGAGGCTTCGACGTCTCGGGACTCTGGTCCTGAGCATCGTTGGAGTTCCTCTGAGAGGGGGTCTCCTACCCGGGAACATCATCGGAAGAAGAAACCCGCGAGGGCGGGATCGGTGGACGCTCCTGGTTCCTCGAGGGCCAGGTCGCATAGCCCCGATTCCCGTCCCGGGTCCTTGGAGTCGGAAAGGCCGTCAAAACATCCTCGACTCGCCTCCGAAGGACCCGACGTCGGGCCCGACGCCGTCGGGGCCCGAGTCGGGGGCTGCTGGGGCTCCTGAGCTCAGACTCAGGTTGACAGCCTTGGAGTGCAGTTTGTCTGCCTTCTTGGACCAGCAGCGGGCATTGATCGCTGGCCTCGCTGGCGCTTCTGCCCTGACCGCCGGGACGTCGACCTCCAAGTCGACCCCGGAGACCGAGCCGATCCTCGAGTCCATGAGGGCTCGAGTCGATCCTCGGTCGAGGTCTCCTTCGGCCTCCCGTTCGGGACCGAGGTCATCGACGCCGACTCCCTCGGCGTCGGGGCGGATGGCATCAGTGCCCGCCCGACCGGAGCCGGTCGACGACTCCTCCGAGAAGTCGGCCTGGGAATCTGAGAACGAAGAGTCACCTGGTTCCTTTCGGACTCGGTGTGTCCCTTCGGACTCCCCCGAGTCCGAACCTCGGAGACGGTCCCCCCCGGAGGATACCTGGTTCTCGGACTTCGTGAGGGATATGGCCAAAGCCTTGGCCTTCCCTGCGGACCCCGAGGAGGAGCCTCGAGTCGAGGAACTCGATGCCCTCCAATATGACTCTCCCCCGAAGGAGGCCTTTATTGTACCGGTTCCTCCGATGCTGGAACGGCTTCTCTTCCGCATGTGGGAGAGCCCGGCGTCGTCGCCGGTGTTAAGCAAGCGGGTCGATTCCATTTATCGAGTCCGCAAGAGCCCCGGGTTCCAAAAGGCACAACTACCGCACCATTCCATGGTGGTGGAATCGGCCATGCATAGACTGAAGAGTCCAAAAATGCACTCCTCGGTGCCCCCGGTAGGGAGGCCCGAAGCCTGGATGCCCTCGGTAGGAAGTGCTTCCAGGGCTCTATGCTTGCTTGTCGAGTCCAGACATACCAGCTCTACATGGGCATGTATCTCCGAGACCTGGCTAAAGAAATAGCCGGGTTCTCTGCTGGTCTCTCCGATGAACCTTTGCAGAGGTTCCAATCCTTGTCTACTGGCATTCGGGAGTGCTCCAAGTTTATCTCTCGAGCAGCCTATGATGGTTTTGAGGCTTCGGCTCGAGTAGCCGCGGCCGGCATCGGTGGACGCCGCCAGGCTTGGCTTCAGACGTCCGACCTCGAGCCCTGGGTACAGGACAAGTTGGTCGATGTCCCCTGCCGAGGTGATAACCTCTTTGGCAAGCCCATGGATGAGAAGGCTGCACAAATCGAGACGGAGACTCTCACCAGGACTCGTCTCTCAAGGAAGACCTCTGCCCCTTCTCAAAAGAAGAAGGCCTCGGGGAAAAAGCCCTTTTACCCGAGGAAAGGTGCTGCCTATAAATACTACCCTCAGTATCAGGCCTCACCAGCTCCCCCACAGGGGAAGCAGGCCAAGGGACGGGGTAATGGGTCCCGTAGGCAGCAAGCCCCCAAGCCTGCACCACCGGCCCCTGCTCAGCTGGGTGGGGGTTTTTGACTTTCTCAGCATAGCCTCTCCCCCTCAGCTGGTTTCTCTCAGCACAGGAGGCCGGCTGGTCCACTTTGCCCACAGGTGGTCCAACATCACCACAGATACCTGGGTGCTTCAGATAGTTCAAAAGGGCTATCTTCTTCATTTTCACCAGGTACCTCCCTCCTACTTTCCAGGGGAGCCTTCCAGACTCCCTCTGCACAGGGACTTACTCCTTCAGGAGTTAGCAAGTCTTGTTCAGGAACAAGCCGTGGAACCGGTGCCCCACCACCTGAAGGGTCAAGGGTTTTACTCCAGGTACTTCCTGATTCCAAAAAGAACAGGAGGCCTCCGACCCATCCTGGACTTGCGAAACCTCAACAAGTTCCTTGCAAAGGAAAAGTTCTCAAAATGCTTACCCTTGGAATCCTGCTGCCCTACCTCCAGCAGGGAGACTGGCTATGCTCCTTAGATCTGAAGGATGCGTATACTCATATCCTTATTCATCCAGACCACAGACAATACCTAAGGTTTGTGGTGGACGGACGCCATTACCAGTACAGAGTACTGCCTTTCGGCCTATCCTCCGCCCCCAGAGTGTTCACCAAATGCCTAGCAGTGGTGGCAGCCTATCTGAGGCTTCAGGGTCTCTTTGTGTTCCCATACCTGGACGATTGGCTCATCAGGGCCCAGTCTGCCCAAGAAGCCACTCAGGCTACTCATCGCACGGTAGCTCTGCTCCAGCACTTGGGATTTGTCATAAACTTCGCAAAGTCCACTTTGCTCCCCTCTCAAGATCTAGAATTCATCGGCGCCAGGTTCGACACTCTTCAAGCGTGGGCCTTCCTGCCCCTGGACAGGGCCCAAAGGCTCATGGATCTCGCCAGCCGCTTTCACAGCAATTCCCTGGTCTCGGCCAGGCAATTTCTGAGACTGCTCGGCCATATGGCTTCCACGGTCCATGTAACCCCCTATGCCCGCCTGAACATGCGACCTGCTCAATGGTGCCTTCGTAAACAATGGCATCAGGCCACTGGGAGCCTAACAGACTCCGTACAGATCTCCGACCAGCTGGTCTCCTCTCTCCGATGGTGGCTTCACCTGCCAAACCTAGAGCTCGGGGTGACTTTTCAGCCCCCTACACATTCTCAGGTCCTGACGACCGATGCTTCTCTCCAGGGTTGGGGAGCACATTGCCAAGGGACTTGTACTCACGGTCTCTGGACTCCTTGGGAGTCCGCTCAGCAGATCAACTTCCTGGAGCTCAGAGCCATCCGCCTAGCGCTCAAAGCCTTCTCTCACCTGATTTCTCACCAGTCAGTACTTGTCCAGACAGACAATCAGGTTGCCATGTTCTACGTGAACAAGCAAGGCGGAACCGGCTCCTTCCTTCTCTGTCAGGAAGCACAGAAGCTCTGCTCTTGGGCCGTCCATCGCAACATCGTCCTCAAAGCTGTCTATCTCCCAGGTCAAGAAAACTACCTGGCAGACAAACTGAGCAGGGTCCTCCAACCGCACGAGTGGAGGTTGGATCCGCTTGTGGTTCAGCGGATCTTTCTCCGGTGGGGCCTCCCCACCATGGATCTGTTCGCCAGTCCTCTGAACCGACAGCTTCCCAGATTCTGCTCTCGACAGCCGCATCCCCCTCCGGGTGGCGGCGGATGCTTTTCTGATTCCATGGTCCACAGGCCTCTTGTATGCCTTTCCACCCATGCCCCTGGTGTCTCGGACGCTCTTCAAGGTTCTCAGAGACAAGGCATCGGTGATCCTAGTGGCTCCCCGGTGGCCGAGACAACCTTGGTTCCCGCTTCTGCTGCAGCTGGCGGTGGACACACCTCTTCCTCTGGGGTTTCAGCCCGACCTCCTCTCGCAGGATCAGGGGTCGCTCCTGCACCCCAACCTTCGGTCCCTTCATCTGATGGCCTGGCTGCTGAAAGGGTAGTCCTTGCTCCTCTCCAGCTACCTCCAGATGTGGAAGAGGTCGTCTTGGCCTCCAGGAGGCCTTCCACCCAGAAGTCCTACGCTCTTAAGTGGCGTCGGTTCTCCGTCTGGTGTACCCAGCAGTCACAAGACCCATTCTCCTGTTCAGCATCAGTGGTATTGCAGTACTTGCTTTCCCTTTCCAATCTTGGACTTAAGTCCAACTCGGTCAAGGTCCACCTCAGTGCTATTTCTGCGCACCACCTACCGGTGGACGGTAGACCCCTTTCCAGCCACCCGCTGGTGGCTCGTTTTCTCCGGGGCCTCCTCCTCCTTAAACCACCTTTGCGCCCACCAGCTCCGAACTGGGATCTCAATGTGGTTTTACAGCGGCTTACCTGTCCGCCTTTTGAGCCTATGGCTACCTGTCCTCTTCGTTTTCTTTCCTGGAAAACCTTGTTCTTGGTGGCCCTCACTTCTGCTAGACGCGTTAGTGAGCTGCAGGCCCTGGTATCTGATCCTCCTTACACTAGGTTCTACAAGAACCGGGTAGTCCTACGGACTCACCCTAAGTTTCTTCCTAAAGTGGTTTCCCCTTTTCACATCAACCAGGAGGTGGTACTTCCGACCTACTTTCCCAGGCCACACTCCAGCCGAGCTGAATGGTCCTGCATACCCTGGACTGTAGAAGGGCTCTAAACTTCTACCTTGACCGTACGCGGGAGCACCGAAGGGCGGTTCAGCTCTTCGTGTCTTATGACCCCAACAAGTTGGGGCTCCCTGTCTCCAAGCGTACTCTGTCCATCTGGATTGCGGACTGCATCGCTTGGGCTTACGAGGCTGCGGGCCTCGTGCTGGAAGGTAGAGTCACCGCTCATCGTGTTCGGGCGAAGGCTACGTCAGTGGCTTACCTCCGCTCTGTTCCGTTGGCAGACATCTGCCGGGCCGCTACTTGGTCTTCAAGCCAGACTTTTGCAGCCCATTACTGCCTGGAGAGGGAGTCCCGCAGGGACAGTGCTTTCGGGCCGGCAGTCCTCCGTAACCTCTTCGAGGTATAGGCAACTCCTACCCTCCATCCCGGATGTTGGGCTACCGGTTGGAGACTTATTCAGAGAAGATTCCTTCCTTCTGTGCTGCTGAGCTAGAGGGAGCTCATTTTTGTGCTTAGGGTCTCCGGTAGCCTTAAGCTTGGGAGTCCCATATGTGAGGACTGACTTCCTGCTTGGTCCTGGAGAAAGCGTAGTTACTCACCTGTAACAGGTGTTCTCCAGGAGCAGCAGGAATCAGTCCTCACAACCCTCCCTCCTCCCCTTGGAGTTGCAGTTTTATGCTTTCGTTTTTGCTAATTTTTGCTGTCTTTTTGCTATGTCATCTGATTGAGCAAGATGGCACCCTTGGGCGGGAAGAGGACCGCGCATGCGCGCTGCAATTACCAAAGGCTTTCTCTGAAAGCTGGGAAAAATTGCTCCGCGAGGGCTCCGTCGGCGCCGACGTCACCCATATGTGAGGACTGATTCCTGCTGCTCCTGGAGAACACCTGTTACAGGTGAGTAACTACGCTATCTCCAGGAACAAGCAGGAATGTAATCATCATATATGGGTATCGTCGGTACCGATGGAGCCTGCGTGGGAACGCTCCCCAGCGTCCAATTAGAAAGCTTTTGGGAGCATCCCACAGCGCCTGTGTGCTGCCTTCCCGCCTTTCCCAACTGCCTCTCTCCAGTTCTTCTTTTTCCGCGGAGCCAGCAGGTCGTGTTCCTGTCACCGCAGAAGAATTCTTTTTTATTTTTTGTGGTCGTGTCTGCCTTCCTCGACGCTTTACCGGTACCGCCGGTTTTTTTCTTCTTATTTCTGTCTTTAAAAAAGAAAATAAATATATATATATATATATATATATATTCTCTTTTTTCTTTTTCTTCAGGTGCACGCACCTTTTTGGGCCTTAGGCCCAAAAACCTTTCCTTACCATGGAGAAACCTGCCTCAGGTTTCAAAAAGTGCACCAAGTGTGGCGGTACCATTTCCGTCACTGACACCCATGAATGGTGTCTAAAATGTTTAGGTCCTGACCACTCCATCACGGATTGTATGTCCTGCGCCATGATGTCTAAAAGAGGTCGGCAGAACCAAGCTGCTAAGCTCAGTACCCTGTTTCCCTCTGATGCAGCTTCGGTGGCATCGACGTCTTCCAGGGCTGCTTCTTCCTCCCGTGGATCTCAGGTAACTAAACATAAGTCCAGCCGGTCCTCAAAGGGTAGATCTCCTTCTAAGCATCGAGATGCCCCTGGCGTGGCCCTTGAAGATTCTGCACCGGCAAAATTGCCCCGGCGAGAGGCTTCGGCTTCGGCTTCCAAAGCATTATCGGGGTTCCAGGATGTTCTCGAGGCCTCAACCTCGGCAGAACTACTGGTGCCATGCTCTGGGGTACCGGCGGTCTCCTCCGGTACTGACATCCAGGCATTGGCAGCGTCGATAGACCAGAGAGTCCTGGCTATTGAGCGCAGTCTGGCGGCTCTCCTTGCGGCATCGACGCCCTCGGAACCGCGACAGACAATTTATTTATTTATTTATTTATTTATTTATTTAACATCTCTTATATACCGCACTATTGTCATCAGCGCGGTTTACATGGAACAAACATATACATACAGAGAACTGTAATGCATTTTACAAATAACAGGGGTTTTTGAACTTGGGATTAAAGGTAAACTATATAGACTAAGTAACTATTTACAAAAAACTCTATACACATTAGTCACATTTGGTTATCATTTGGGATTATCTTGGTCAGAAAAGTGTCGGTAGTATTCCACCGGCCCCGGTATCGGTACCGGTACCGATAGCATCGGCATCGGTGCCTGCTTTGCTGGTACCCAGTCATCCGATAACCTCCGGTACCGATACTCTGGTACCGGTTACTCCCGGTACCGACTTCGGTCGGTACGGGTATCGGACTCTTCAAGAGCATCCAGACAGACGGTACTTCGAGTCCTCAGAAGAATCTGAGGATTCTGACAGTTCTGTCGATGCAGCGATGCTTCTCCCAGAGGAGCCCTCCTCCCCTAAACGCAGGATGTCTCCTCCAGAGGATATTTCCTTCCAGGATTTTATCAGGGAGGTGGCTCGGGGCCTGTCCATTACTGTGGCCCCTGAAAGAGAGCCAAGGGCCAAGGAGTTGGAAATTCTACAATATCCCAAAACTCCTAAGGAGGCAGCTACCTTGCCCATTCATGAGATTTTATATGATCTCATGTTAAGGATGTGGGAGACACCTCTTACCACCTCTCCTCATTCTCGCAGACTGGATACTATGTATTGAGTCCCTCCTTGTCCTGGTTTCCATAAGACTCGGCTTCCTCACCACTCTATTGTAGTGGAATCAGCTATGAGAAGGATCAAGAGTGCAAAGAGGCATGCCTCTAATCCTCCAGGACGTGAGTGCAGAACCCTGGATGCTTTTGGACGTCGGGTCTTCCAAGCTTTCATGCTTTCTGCCAGGATCAGTTCCTATAGTCTCTACATGGGAATGTTCCTGAAGGAGGTCAAAGAGGCTTTAAGTCCTATTCTTCCTGAGGATAGAAGACAGGATTTTCTCACTTTGGTCAAACATGCCCAAGATGTTTCTAAATTTGCCAACAGTGCAGCCTTTGACTGCTTTGAGTGCATAAGCAGAACCTCGGCTATTGCCATAGGTGCACGTAGAATTGCTTGGCTCCAGGCATCTGATGTAGAGCTCTGGGTACAGGACAAATTGGGAAATATCCCTTGTACTGGTGAGAACCTGTTTGGTAAAGATTGGCAGGAAAAGGCCAATGAAATGGATGCTGAAAATTCCACCTTGGATAGATTATCCAAGTCCACTGCTGATCCTGCTAGAAAGAAATTGTTCAAGAAACCATTCTTTTCTAAAAAGAAAAGATTTTATCCTGCTTATGTTCAGCAGGGACGTTCTGCAGGTCAGCTTGCCAGGAAAGGTCAACAACCACCCAAACAGAAGAAAGCAAAGACTGCTAGGCCTCAGCCGGCCCAGAAGGCTCAGCCTCTACAAGGCCTTTGACTCTCAACTAGAGAACTTAGCCTTCCTGGCTCTCAGGGGACCAGAGCCTTCCACCATTCCAGGAAGGTTATGTCATTTTGCCCCCAGATGGGGTCAAATAACAGCAGAGCATTGGACACTCTCCATCATAAAGGAGGGGTACAAGCTTCATTTTTCAAGCATGCCCCCTCACACAATAATAAAGCAGTTCAATTCTCTGACCTCTCTCATCAACCTGTTAGGTCAGGAGGTCGCTATCCTTCTTGCCCAAGGGGCAATAGAAGAAGTACCCATTCATCAGCAGGGTACAGGGTTCTATTTCCCTTATTTTCTTATCCCAAAGAAAACAGGGGGTTACAGACCTATCTTAGACCTCAGAGAATTGAACAAATTCCTTGTCAAGGAGAAATTCAAGATGATTTCTCTCGGATCTCTGCTGCCATACCTTCAGAGTCAGGATTGGCTTTGTTCTCTAGATCTCAAGGATGCGTACACTCATGTCCTCATCCATCCAACCCACAGAAGGTTTCTTCGGTTCCTTTTTCAGCAAAAGTACTACCAATACAGGGTGCTTCGTTTTGGCCTGGCCTCAGCACCAAGGGTTTTCACGAAATGCATGGCTGTAGTAGCAGCATTTCTCCGCACTCTAGGGATATTCGTCTTTCCTTACTTAGACGACTGGCTCATTCAAGCACCAACAGAGTCAGAGGCCAGGACTTTCTCTATCCTGCACAATGTGTATCCTTCAGTATTTAGGGCTGGTAATAAACATCCCAATATCCAGTCTAACTCCCACTCAGTCTTTAGAGTTCATAGGAGCTTTGCTGGATATCAGAAAGGCAAGGGCCTATCTCCCCCAGGCCCGTTGCCTTCGCATGGTGCAGTTAGCTTCTCAAGCAGTGCTAAAACCTCATCTAACTGCTCGAGAAATGTTACAATTTCTAGGCCACATGGCATCTACTGTGCATGTGGTTCCCTATGCTCGCCTCCATATGAGGGCAGCTCAGTGGACTTTATCCACCCAATGGCCCCAGGCATCAGGATGCCTGTCAGACAAAATAGCAAACACAAGTCGCCTTATTTTGTCCCTCCAGTGGTGGAAGTCCACTCAAAGCCTGTTGCTGGGGTCCCCTTTTCAACAACCCTTACCCCAAGCAACTCTCACAACAGATGCTTCTCCGATGGGTTGGGAAGCTCATCTCCAAGACCTCTCCACCCAAGGCACCTGGTCTCCACAGGAGAGTCATCTACATATCAATCTCTTGGAGCTCAGAGCAATCTTTCTTGCTCTGCAAGTGTTCCACACCCTGCTCAGCTACAAGACAGTCCTCATTCATACGGACAATCAAGTAGCCATGTTCTATGTGAACAAGCAGGGGGGAACAAGCTCTCTGTCGCTTTGCAACGAAGCTTTGGGACTATGGACCCTCGCCAGAGAGCATCAGATTCATCTCCTGGCAGTGTATCTTCCAGGCATACAAAACTCTTGGGCAGACAGACTCAGTCGAGTTCTGCTTCCACACGAATGGTCTCTGCATGCAGACCAGGTAACCAAGATTTTTCAAATTTGGGGAACCCTGGACATAGACCTCTTTGCAAGTCTGTGGAATGCCAAACTTCCCCGGTTCTGTTCCAGAATTCCGGCTCAGAAGGCTCAGGCCAGGGATGCTTTCCTCCTTCATTGGGGTCAAGACTTCCTGTATGCCTTTCCACCCATTCCCCTAATTCCCAAAACCCTGTTCAAGCTTCAGAGAGACAGAGGCCATATGATTCTCATAGCTCCACATTGGCCACGGCAAGTGTGGTACCCTCTGCTTCTACATCTCTCTCAAGCTCCTTCCCTGGAGTTAGGGTCTGCTCCAGATCTCCTATCTCAGGAGGACGGAATGTTATGGCATCCCAATCCCCAGTCTCTGCATCTCAGGGTTGGTTGCTGAAGGCCTAGATCTCCAAGATCTTAATCTTCCTCAGCAAGTAAAAGATATTCTTTTTGCTTCCAGGAAACCTTCCACAAGACGCTCTTATGCTTTTAAGTGGAAAAGGTTTACCATATGGTGTTCGCAGAAGGGTCTTAACCCCCTTGCAATACCTCTGGAATCATTGCTGGAGTATCTCCTTCATTTATCCAATGCAGGACAAGACTAACTCAGTAAGAGTCCATTTGAGTGCTATTGCAGCTTCTTTTAAGCCTCTAAATGGACAACCTATTTCCTCTCATCCTCTTATAGCAAGATTTATGAGAGGCCTTCTTTTAACTAAGCCTCCCATGAGGCCACCACCGGTGGCATGGGACTTAAACCTGGTTCTTGGGCAGCTCATGAAGCCACCCTTTGAACCTTTAGCTACTACCTCCTTGAAATTCCTTTCTTGGAAGGTTATCGTTCTCATTGCAATCACATCAGCACGCCGCATTAGTGAGTTGCAAGCGCTAGTAGCTGATCCACCTTATACAAAGTTCCATCATGACAAGGTAGTCCTTGGGACTCATCCACACTTTATGCCAAAGGTGGTCTCGCCTTTTCATCTAAACCAAGCGGTCTACCTACCTGTGTTTTTTCCAAGGCCTCATGCATCAAATGCAGAGAGGAATCTTCATACCTTGGACTGTAAAAGAGCTTTAGCCTTTTACTTACAAAGAACACAGCAACATAGAAAGTCCTCTCAACTCTTTGTTGCTTTTGATCTTTCTCATTTGGGACTTCCAGTCTCCAAGAGAACACTGTCTAACTGGATTGTTCATTGTATTTCCTTCGCCTATCAGAGTAAGAACCTTTCTCTGGAGGGCCATGTCACAGCTCACAATGTGAGAGCCATGGCAGCCTCAATGGCTCATCTGCACTCTGTGTCTATCGACGACATCTGTCAAGCAGCCATTTGGGCCTCGGTTCATACCTTTACAGCCCATTACTGCTTGGACAAGGACTCCCGCCGGGATGCCTTGTTTGGTCAGGCTGTCCTCCAACACCTATTCCATACCTAATCAACTCCTACCCGCCATCCCTGGTAGGATGCCAGAGATCCATGAGGGGAAGTGGAGCCCTGGTCAGGGACACACAACTTCTGGGGTCTCTCCCTGGCACCTAAAGCTAGGGAGTCCCCATATGTGATGACTACATTCCTGCTTGTTCCTGGAGATAGCATAGTTACTCACCTGTAACAGGTGATCTCCGGGAACAGCAGGAATTTAGTCCTCACAACCCACCCACCTCCCCTAGGAGTTGTATCTCTCTATCTATCTTTTTCCTTTCCCTCTCTCTCTCTTTGTCTCAGCTTTAAAACTCAACTGAAGAGAGGCAGTTGGGAAAGGCGGGAAGGTAGCACGCAGGCGCTGTGGGATGCTCCCAAAAGCTTTCTAATTGGACGCTGGGGAGCGTTCCCGCGCAGACTCCATCGGTACCGACGATACCCATATGTGAGGACTAAATTCCTGCTGTTCCCGGAGATCACCTGTTACAGGTGAGTAACTATGCTTTCTAAGCTAAGAAACAGAGATGCAAAGAAGTGCAAAAAATTCAATGCCGAAGGAGAGCTTTGGTACAGAAGACCTCAACAGCTGATCTTACTTCTGAGTCAGACTCCAGTCATTGTGACATTTCTCCTGAGTTTCTAAGAGAGAGTTTGCATTTAGGTCTTTCAGTCTCTGCCTCTTTTTTTCACAGCTCAAATTGTATTTAACCCTGTTTCTCCTTCAAAAGGTCTGAGGCTGAGCTGCTGCATAAAGAAAATAATGTATGGGTCTGTCATGTCTCTCCTAGCTTTTGAAGAACGTGTAGATTATCTCCTTGTTTTTGTAAATAAGCAAAGAATGCACGCTGCATACTTTATTTATTTATCAGTATTTAGCTCACGCCTTTCCAGTAGTAGTTCAAGGCACGCTTCATTCAGGTACATTAGGCATTTCCCTGTCCCCAGAGGTCTTACAATCTAAGTTTGTACTTGAGGCAGTGGAGTGTTTAGTGGCACTTCTATGAAATAGTCATTAATGGATTTTTAGTCTCCTTTTCCAAATAATTCTGTATACAGAAGGGGTTAGAACACCTCCCATTGAGATCCATGAAAACTTGAGATGAGCACAGAGGATCCGTTAAGAAGAGGTAGTAGAGAACAGGCTGTTGGTTGGATAGGCCATATTGTCTTTTTCTGCCCTCATTTTCTCTGTTTCTGAAGGCAGCTTACAGCAATTCAGATGGAATAAAATCCATGCTCCAAAAAGCTTAAGTCTAAGTAGGTATCTGAGGCAAAGAAAAATAATAACTTTCCAAAGAATCATAGGATTTGAACTCAGGTTCTCAACCCGTTGCTGTAACCACTAGGCCTCTGCACCTCCTATGCCCTTGAGTAATTTTGATGCAATGCAGTGCGTGCTGTTGAATCAGTGCTGACTCCTGGTGACCCAGTAGCCCCCGGGTTTTCTTGGCAAGGTGCGACTGTAAGTAGATTGCCAGGTTTTTCTTCTGATCCAGTGGAGAGTATAGTGACTTGCCCAAGACCACAAGGCCACTGTTCTAACCATTAGACTACTCCTCCACTCCATGGGTAGTTTTGATGGGCCAGGGGAATTCTGGCTTGTTGCTACAGTGGGACAGTATGAGGGAAAGTTCACACTGTATGGTAATGATCGGAGCACAGCACTGCGCATGTTGAGATCCTGTGTCTGTGTCCTTGGCTACTTCTTGCAGTTCTATAGCTAGTCACTTAACTGCCTGCTCTTCAACTTTGTAAGATTTGAGGAGCCTCGGCACAGTATGAATGATCTTTTAAAGTATTACGTGTAATGTCACCTTATAACTGAATACTGAAAATTTTAGCATGTTCAGATCTTTGTAGTAGTTTTAATGGAATAGTCTCACAATCAGTAGCATTCCAGCTGTGTGCTGAATAATAGTTCTTTGCATTCTTAAATACTTGACCTCCTTTCTGCAGGTAGTGCAAGACAGCATCCTGATTAATGACCCAGCTGTGGTCATGTACTCGTCCACACCTACAGAGACCTACTCGACTAGACTCAGTGCCTTTCCAAGCCCTAAAAGACAAGACATGGTGCAGTCCACAGTCCACAGCCAGACCTTTGCTGATAAGGTGGGCATATCTAAGAGCTCCATTTCTGATGTTCATAATAGCGCAGACTCAGCAGATGTGCCTCCACTTACTACAGGAAAAGCTTACCCCACGCAAGCTCCTGCAGCCCAGTCTGCCGTGGCGCCTAAGACTGTCACCCAGAACACTAAGGGTAAGAAGAAATCAACAAATAAAGAGGCAGCAGGGAACCTGTCAGGCACGCAGCAGATGCCCAAGAAATCATGTGATAAAATCACGGAGCAGCTCCTAACCATATTTCCACACTTGAGCAGGTAGACCCAAGATTATTTTTATTTTGTTCTTGATTTTGGCAAAACTGTGCTGCTTAAAGTTTGCTGACAAATGCACTTCGCAAGTATGTGAGATTGCCCTTGTACTGCATCGAGTTGTCATTAAATCAAAAGCTTAGACATGCCAGTGTGGTGCGCCTATGGAATTTCAGCGCATTCCAGCTCAGGTTTGTAGTGAAAATATTTCCTTAGGCACTTAAGTGCCAATGGCAGGATGTTGTCATCTGGTATCGGAAAACTATGCCCTGGACACTTTTGCAGAAACTTGCTATGGAAGCTGTAAACTGGCTTTTAGGCACAGTCATGAAAACTTGGAGGCTTTTCAGTACAAGGATGCTACAGTACAGCTTCTGTTAGAAAAAGACAAGAGGGAGCTCACATATTACGATAGTCAAGAACGAACACTGGAATTTCAACATTCCATTAGTGGTATAGTTTGAATGGAGAGAGATTTGTGCCTAATTCCTATGCTCTGCGCAGTAGTGAGAAAGCAGCATTAAGTTGATTTTGCTGATCTATGCTAACTGGGGGGAGTCGTATGAAAAGTATCTGAATCCTTCTCATGTCTTGTGTGGGATGGTTGTATTTACGTGCTTGAGCTAAGTTCTTAACTGTCTGAAGTCAGATAGTGTTTGCAGGTGAGAAGGTGGTTTAAGAGGAAACTGAAGTCAGGGAGGAGTGGCCTAGCGGTTGGAGCAAGTTACCTCAGGCTGGAGGGCCAGGGATTCCCACTAGAGGACAGCAACCTTGGGCTGGAAGGACTGGGGTTTCTAGTCCCACGGGTGCTTCTTGTGGCCTTGGGCAAGCCACTTAACCCTCCATTGCTTCAGGTACAAAAACATAGATTGTGAGCCCTTCAGGGACAAGGGAAAAAAAAATATATATATATATAGAACCTGAATGTACACCGCTTTGACGGATAGAAAAGCGGTATATAAGCCTAGTTAAATAAATAAGATGTGAAAAGTGGAAGAAAATTTGAAAACCAGAGAGAGACCTTTAAAACAAAAGGTGGGAAATTTTCTTAATAAAAATCTTTAAGATATATATTCTCTGTAGAAAATGTGGTTTATATTTTGGAATACAAACAAACCTAAAACTTGGGCTGGCTCAGCGTTAGTGCTATGTGGTGCCTTATTTGAAGACCGGGGATCAATTCCCATGCCTTGTTTCTGCTCCCTGGATGAGGGTTGGGAGTGCTTCCGAGGCAGAGTTCAGAGCCCCTGGAAGTTAGAGTCCTCAGCTATCACTCAGTATCCACACTTAGGAATCCACAGTAGCCATATTCCAGAGAGCAGAGGGTTGTAGTCTCCAGAGAAGGAAGCTTGCTAGGATGGCTGGGTGGATTTGGAAGGGTGTATAAAAATGCTGAGAGAATCCATGTAGTTGCGAATGAAGAATCCTTACGGCATAGCCCAATGAAGGGTAGCCCAAAGAAGCAGGAAGAAATGGCCAAGCCTAATAAAATAAAAGTGTACGCTAATTTATGCAGATGTGCTGCAGAACTGCCCCAAAATCTAAAGTAAATTTGAATAATAGACGTTTCTAAGTCCTGATGTTATATGAGCGCTATTTCCTGCTCTCCAGGCATGTCCGGCAAGGGGCAGACTTAAAAAGTGAAGGCTGGAGTTGGAACTAAAACGAGAAATTTTGAATTGTTTCCTTAAGTAAAGGGGAAACTGATTTCTTTTTTTTTTCAAAAATAAGTTTTATAGTCTCTCGCTTGCCTTCATTCACGTCCTAAATTTATTATTTCTGTTCCTTAACAGCAATGATCTTGATAACTTCATAAAAGAAGTGAGAAATAAAAATGGAAATACAAATTTGGGCTATGATGACCTGATCATTCAAGTGACGGAACACATACTTGACCAGCAGAGCAGGACATCAGTTTCATGGCTACAGGAGGTGACCGGACAGGTGAGTTTTCATGTGGAGAAAGCAGTTTCAGTCCCAAGACCATCACAGCTACCTTTGTCCTTTACAGAGGAACAAGTTAAATTAGTGCCATCACGTGCAGCCACAGAAACCAACCACAGGTTCCTGTTGCTCGTCTGTGCTCTCCTCGTGGCCACAAGATTGTGAGTGCGAGGCGCCACCTGCTAGTGAGTCTTAGACTTTGCTAGCTAGGGAGAGGAGTGGTTCCTGCCCCATTCAGAGTGATGCCCTTCAGGTTAGACACATTCATTCAGCTGCAATCTCCAGGAACAAGCAGGAATAAGTCCTCACATATGGGTACGTCGGTACCGACGGAGCCTGAGCGGGAAAGCTCCCCAGCTTCCCAGAAGGAAGCCTTTGGGGCCTCCCACTGCACATGCGCGCTGCCTTCCCGCCTTCCTGACCAGCTCTCCTCAGTTTCTCTTTTTCCGCGGAGCCAGCAGGTCGTGTTCCTGTCACCGCTGAAGAAATTCTTTAGTTTGTTTCTTTAGACCGCGTACCTGCCTTCCCCATACCGAAACCGGTACCGCCGGTCTCTCTTTTCTTTTCTTTAAAAAAACAAAAAAAAACCTTTTATTTAGCAACTTGGTGACTTCGGTTAGGCCTCAGGCCTACACAAATTCTCCTCATGGAGAAACCAGCCCCTGGTTTCAAGAAGTGTACCAAGTGTAGTGCTGTTATTTCTGTCACAGACACCCATGACTGGTGTCTTAAATGTTTGGGACCTGACCACTCCATTCCGGACTGCCCATCCTGCTCCCAGATGTCTAAACGTGGTTTGCAGAACCGGGCCAACAAATTCCATGTGCTGTTTGCTTCAGATAATCCAGCATCACAGTCATCCAGGTCTTCCTCTCCGGATGGATCTCAGGTAACCAAACCTTCTTCGGGCAGGTCCTCAAAGAGCAAATCTCCTTCAAAGTATCGAGAGGCTCTCACTTTTGAATCTGAAGATCCTGCCCCAGCCAAACAACCCCGGCGGGAAGCTCTGGCTTCCAAAGCACCATCTATGGGGTTACAGGTTGACATCGATGGCACGGCCTCGACTGATCACCTGTTAGACTGCTCTGGGGTACCGGCCCATGCCGGTACCGACATCCAGGCAGCAGTGGCGTCTATGGGCAATACTGTCCAGACCATGCAGCAGGCCGTTCTGGCTTTCATTAAAGCTGCGACGCCCTAGGTACCGCATCTAGCGGTTCCGGGTCCGGTTCCGGTACTGTCTTCCATACCGGAACCGAGACCATCATCTTCCAAACGCAGATCGGTTCCGCATGCTGGATCCGGGTTTTCACCCGATACCGATCCCATACCCGGTACGCCCGATGTCGATACCGATCGGTATGCGTATCGTGCGTTGGAAGCAAATAGAGGATTCTCTGATTCTTCTGAGGATTTTGACTCCTCTGATGACTCTGATGAGCTGTCCTCTGGTTCTTCCTGAAGAGCCTTCTTCCCCAAAGAGGAGAATGTCTCCACCAGAGGATTTGTCCTTTCAAGACTTCATTATAGAAGTAGCTAAAGGACTTTCTATTACTACATCCTCTGAAAAAGAACCTAGATCAAAGAAATTGGATATTTTAGGATACCCTAAGGTTCCTAAAGAGGCAGTCACCCTGCCTATCCATGAAATCCTTCAAGAACACTTGATGGACTTATGGGAGGCTCCTCTAACGTTGTCTCCTCATTCTCGTAGGTTGGACACCATGTACCGGGTCCCTCCTTCTCCTGGTTTTCAAAAAACTCAGCTGCCTCACCATTCCATTGTGGTGAAGTCTGCGCTGAAAAAGAATAAGAGTACCAAAAGGCACTCTTCTACCCCTCCAGGGCGAGAATGTAAGACCCTAGACTCTTTTGGTAGGAAAATCTTCCAGGCTAGTATGCTTATAGCCAGGATTAATTCATACAGTCTGTATATGGGCATGTTTCTAAGGGAACTTGCCCTAAAGGTACGTCATTTTACCTCATTTATCCCTGAGGATAGAAAGGAGGAGTTCATTTCTCTGGTGAAACAGCTTCTAGATGTTTCTAAGTTTTCCAACAGAGCAGCCTTTGATTCCTTTGAAGGTGCCGGTAGAGCTTCGGGCATTGCCATTGCAGCCCGACGACTTGCTTGGCTCCAGGCCTCTGACCTAGAACCCTGGGTCCTGGATGGCTTACGGAATCTGTCCTGTACAGGTGAGAACTTATTTGGTAAAGACTGGCAAATTAAAGCCACTCAAATGGACGCAGAAAATGCTACATTAGATAGACTTTCTAAGTCTACCTCTACTCCTGCCAAGAAAAAGTCTTTTAAGAGGCCTTACTACAAGAAGGCCAGATTTTCCACAAATACTGGCCAACAATCTTCTCAGCCTCGCTTTGCTGCTAAACGTCAGCAGCCTAAACAGGCAAGGTCAAAGCCTGCAGTGTCTGCCACTCCTCAGCAGGCTCAACCCCCTCAGGGGTTTTGACTTGCCCCTAGAGAACTTAACCTTTCTGGCTCTAGAACAACCAGAGCCCCTCACCATTCCCGGAAGGTTAGCTCACTTTGCTCCCAGATGGGGGCAAATTACATCAGAGCAATGGACCCTCTCTATCATCAGAGAGGGCTACAAACTTCATTTTTCCAACCTTCCTCCATATACCATGGTGAGGCACTTCAATTCTCCCCCATCTCTCCTGGCCCTGTTGGGTCAGGAAATCTCTTCTCTCCTTGCCCAAGGGGCAATAGAAGAGGTTCCTCTTCTTCAACAAGGGACAGGATTCTACTCCCCTTATTTTCTCATACCAAAGAAGACAGGGGGATTCAGACCTATCCTAGATCTGAGAGAATTGAACAGATTTCTGTACAAGGAGAAATTCAAAATGCTTTCTCTAGGCATTCTCCTTCCATACCTTCAGAGTCAGGATTGGCTTTGTTCTCTAGATCTCAAGGATGTGTACACACATATACTCATCCACCCATCCCACAGAAAATATCTAAGATTTCTGTTTCAGGGAAAACATTTCCAGTACAGAGTACTTCCCTTCGGTCTAGCCTCTGCTCCAAGAGTGTTCACCAAATGCATGGCAGTTGTTGCCGCATTTCTAAGAGGTCTGGGAATTTTTGTATTCCCATATCTGGACGACTAGCTCATCCGAGCTCCATCTCAGTCAGAGACCCAGATTTCCCTGGACCGCACAAGGCACATTCCTGCAGTATCTGGGACTGGTAATAAACCCTCCCAAGTCTCAACTTGTCCCTACTCAGTCTCTGGAATTCATAGGGGCCCAGTTGGACACCACCACTGCAAGGGCCTACCTACCTCAAGTCCGGGGCCAACGTCTGGTGTGCTTGGCCTCCCAAGCTCAGTCCAGCAGCCACTTGACAGCCAGAGATATGCTGCGACTTCTGAGCCACATGGCCTCCACAGTACACGTGGTGCCCTACGCTCGTCTTCATATGAGAGCAGCTCAATGGACCTTGGCCACCCAGTGGACTCAGGCATCAGGAGCGCTCTCCAACCAAATACTCACCTCAAAGCGTCTGTTTTGGTCCCTCCAATGGTGGATGTCCACCAAGAATCTGTTGTTGGGGGCCCCCTTCCAACCTTTGTTGCCCCAAGCAACCCTCACAACAGATGCCTCCCAAACAGGGTGGGGAGCCCATCTACAACACCTCTCCACTCAGGGTACTTGGTCTCCACAGGAGACCACCCTTCACATCAACCTCCTGGAATTGCGAGCAATCTTCTTTGCCCTCAAAGTCTTCCATACCCTCCTTGTCAACCTGACCGTCCTAGTTCAAACAGACAATCATGTGGCCGTGTTCTACGTAAACAAACAAGGAGGGACAGGCTCTCTGTCGCTTTGCAACGAAGCTCTCAGATTATGGGCCTTCGCCAGAGAGCATCAAATTCATCTTCTGGCAGTGTATCTTCCAGGGGTTCAAAACTCTTGGGCAGACAGACTCAGTCGAGTTCTGCTTCCACACGAATGGTCCTTGCATATGGACCAGATACGCAGAATCTTTCAGGAATGGGGAACCCCGGACATAGACCTCTTTGCAAGTCCGTGCAATGCCAAACTTCCCCGGTTCTGTTCCAGGACTCCGTGTCAGAGAGCTCAGGCCAACGACGCCTTTCTCCTACATTGGGGTCAGGACTTCCTATATGCCTTTCCACCCATTCCTTTGATTCCCAAGACTCTGTTCAAACTCCAGAGGGATCACGGATCGATGATCCTCATAGCTCCACGCTGGCCATGCCAAGTGTGGTTCCCTCTACTTCTGCATCTTTCCCAGGGACCCTCCCTGGACCTGGGAGCTGCGCCAGACCTTCTGTCTCAGGAGGAGGGGACTTTGTGGCACCCAAACCCCAAGTCCCTACACCTCAGAGCTTGGTTACTGAAGGCCTAAGCCTTCATGACTTCAATCTTTCTCAACCAGTGAAAGATATCCTTCATGCCTCTAGGAAACCCTCCACGAGGCGTTCCTATGCTTTCAAATGGAAACGCTTTTCCATTTGGTGTGCTCAACAGGGTCTTGACCCTCTGGCACTTCCCTTGAATTCTCTACTAGACTATCTCCTGCATCTTTCTAATGCAGGCCTTAAGACGAATTCAGTCAGAGTCCATTTAAGTGCTATTGCAGCATCCTTAAAACCTATAAATGGACAGCCTGTCTCCTCTCATCCTCTTATTGCAAGGTTCATGAGAGGCCTGACTCTAACTAAGCCTCCCATCCGACCTCCTCCGGTAGCATGGGATTTGAACCTAGTTCTAGGTCAGCTTATGAAGCCACCTTTTGAACCGTTGGTTTCTACCTCCTTGAAATTTCTTTCCTGGAAGGTCCTTTTCCTTATTGCAGTCACTTCGGCTCGCCGCATCAGTGAACTACAAGTGGCTCATCCACCTTATACTAGGTTTCATCATGATAAGGTGGTCCTCAGGACGAATCCCCACTTTATGCCCAAAGTGGTCTCGCCTTTTCATCTTAATCAAGAGGTATATCTACCTGTCTTTTTTCCGGCTCCTCATGCATCCAGTGCAGAGAGGAACCTTCATACTCTAGATTGTAAAAGAGCTCTCGCCTTTTTTTTTTTAAACTTTATTTATATATAAACCAGCAGATACATAACTTTCGATACAGACAAACAATATATACAACACGCCGCTGCGGAGTGGAATCTTATCTCCGCCGCGGCACAAACCACAAACAGTCATGTATACAGAACAGAGCACAGAGCGCCCATGATTATTATTATTCATTTTTTTTTTGTGGTAGAAACTTAATCTAGGGTGCCCCCCTTAACCTCCCCCACCACCCCCCCCTTTTTTTTTTGTCGTCGCAACCCTAACCCCACCTAGCTCAATAGCCTATATTTACTATTTCATTCCGGCAGCGGGAGCTTAAGCTCTGAATGTAGGGTTCCCAGATCAACATAAAAGTGGACCATCGCTTTACGGAGCCCCGGGCCCACCAACGCTCTGCAAGCATCAGCTGATGGAAACCATTGCGCCATTCCAAGAACGTGGGTGGATGTTGATCTCTCCATCTATGGAGAATCGGACCTTTCCCCACCAGACAGGCCTTATGCACCAATAACCGCTCCCATCTCCCCCCCGGGTAGGGTTGGATGCAATTGATCGAGAATGACTAGAATGCTAGTCCACGGAAATCTTTGCTGCAGCAACCCCGTAAGGTATCTGCGAATACGGGACCAGTAGGGAAGGATGCGCCTGCACTGCCACCACATGTGAGTTAGGGTGGCTAAGGGTAAAGAACATCTAGGACAAGACCCATCTTGTGTGATGTGACTCCTCAACGCTCGCCGAGGCAAAAAATGCACTCGTGTCAGGGCCTTATATTGAACCTCCCTCCACCGCGCTCCCCCCACCAATGCTGTTATCCGCCCTACCGCCGCACAGATAGTGCCGGGCTGCACCACCCGCCCCAGTTCCTCTGCCCAAGCCGTCTCCACCCTCTCATAATCTGGTCGTACCCCAAAACACTCCAGCCGAGACTTCAGTCCCCTTATTGCTGGTGGTGCAGCGCCTCCAAGGTCAAAAAATTCGAGAAGTTGCGCCGATCTGTCCACCCCCAGTTCCTCCTTGGGCAGCTTTGCCACGTAGTGAGAGAGTTGGAGGTACGCAAAATATTGAGTGGGGGGCAATTGAAACTCCTCTCGAAGCTCTGAAAACGACTTACATTTACCAGTAAGGTCCACTACATGCCCTATATACCGTAAGCCCTGTCGATACCATAACTGAAACGCCGTGGAATCGGATCCCGGCAGGAACTGTACGTTTCCACGAATGGGGAGCCAGCTGGACACCTGCCAATTCCTTCGCCAAAAGCTATTTAATTGTCGCCAAGTACGGCGCAGCGCAATTAACATAATATTTTGCGTAAAACGCGTTGGTAATTGCGCACTGTCCGCATGTAGGACTCCCACCAGCGAGAGAGGAGCCACAAAAGCTGCTTCTAAGGCCCGTGGCGTGTATACGTTGGTGTCGCCCAGATAGTCCCCGAGATGACGTGCTTGACACGCCAAAGCATAAAGCCGTATATCCGGGAGCCCTAATCCCCCTCTGCACCATTTGCCAATCATACGGGATATCGGGATCCGCGCTCTAGCCCCCTTCCACAGAAAACGTTGAATCTCCTTTTCCAACCTAAGCAGATCCCGCCTCAATAACCACACGGGTAGGGTTTGCATCCAGTACAGTATACGAGGCAACACCACCATTTTGAATGCTGCAATTCTCCCCAGCAGCGATAAAGGTAGCGGATTCCACGCCCTCAACTGGTTCCGTACCCCAGACAAAACTCTCTCGAAGTTAATATGGTAAAGGTCCTGCGGTACCCTCGTCAAAACAACACCTAAGTATTTGAACGTCTGCTCAGCCCATTTCAGAGGAAACCCCTCCTCCCCCCAATGCCCTCGTAACTGCCCTGAAACATCCAAGGCCTCTGATTTCTCTTCGTTGATCCGGAGACCCGCAAAACTACCAAATAATCGAAATTCCATTAACAATCTAGACAAAGATTCCCGTGGAGCTAGAAGGTGTACCAGCATGTCATCGGCAAAAGCCGACATCTTAAACCCTTGATTGCCAATCTCAATTCCGCGAATTTGCGGGTCAAGTTCTATACGCCTTATTAGGGGATCTAGGGACAAAACAAATAATAGAGGGGATAATGGACAGCCTTGCCTTGTACCCCTATACAGGGGAAAAGGATCCGATAAAACCCCGTTACAGAGTACTTTAGCCGTCGGTGTATCGTAAAGGCTCTTAACCATGTCGCAAAAGGCCTGTCCCAAGCCGTACTGCGGTAATAGGTGCTGTAAATATGTCCAGTTGACCCGATCAAACGCTTTTTCAGCGTCAAAACTCACCAGCAGGGATTGAAGCCGATGACCATGCACCCACTCCAACGATGTTAAGATTCTGCGAATATTACGGACCGCATAACGGCCCCGCACAAACCCCACCTGTGAAGCATGAACAATATCCCCCAATAGTCCCGCTAGTCTTTCCGCCAAAATCTTGGCCATCAGCTTCATATCAAAATTTAGCAGGGAGATCGGCCTGTAGGAAGCCGCCTGCAGCGGGTCTTTGCCCGGCTTGGGTATCAACGTAATATACGCCTGATTCTCTCCCCATCTTCTACCCCTGCCTTCTATTCTTTGCCGGTAAGTATCCACTAACAAAGGGCTAACCCAGTTCGACAGTAATTTATAGAATTCAGCCCCATAGCCGTCTGGTCCCGGAGTTTTATAGCAGTTAGCTTTCATAATTATAAGTTGCACCTCCTCTAGGGTTATCGGACGCCCCAACATGGCCCGTTGTTCGTCTGTTGCCTTAGGGAGCTGTAGTCCCTGGAGGTAATTTTCCATAGTAGCGGGGTCAGTCCCCTCCGCTGAGTACAGTTTCTGAAAGAAATCCTTAAAAATCTCACTTATCACTTCCCGCTTCTGCTGTAATTTTCCTCTCTCATCCCGAAGTGCTGCTACCCCCCGCCCGCCTCTCTGACCCTGCAAGCAGCGGCCCAATAGTTTCCCCGGTTTATCGCCAAAACACTGTAAGCGATATTTGTAATACATCATCGATTTCTTGGCTGTCTGATGGAGTAATTCATTTAAGGCGACCTGTAATTCCCATAATCGTTTTCTATTGGACACGGTAGGGGCGTGGCCACTTAGTACCCGCGCCTGTGACACCTGCTGCTCCAACCGGATAATTTGTTCTGCCAACAATCTCCGCTTCCGAGCCACAAATCCAATAATATCCCCGCGCAACACCACTTTGGCAGTTTCCCAAACCAGCTCCGGGTCATCTGTGTGGACCTGGTGGTTTAATTCAAAATCACGCCAGCGCTGACCCAGAAACCGCCGAAAGTGGTTATCGTGATATAGCTCGGCGGGGAACCGCCATATGCGAGATGTTCCGGTCCCGCTCCCCCATTGCAACTCGAACCAAACCATAGCATGGTCGGAGATTTCCAAAGGACCTATTTGCGCCTCTTCCACTTGGGCAAAGGTAGTAGTGGAGAACAATAGGTAGTCTAATCTCGCGCTAGTCCCATGCGCCCGCGAGATATGTGTAAACTCTTTCTCAGAAGGGTGCAGCAGTCTCCAGGGATCTACCAAGTTTAAACGGGCTCGAAAGCGTTGCAGCAATTGAGAACCAAGCACCCTATCTCTCGTCTCCTTGGCGGCAGAGGTATCTAAACTCACGTCGAAAACACCATTAAAGTCCCCCCCTATAAGCATTGGCACGTCCGGCATTTGTTCAATTTTGGCTGCGATGCGGTTCAGAAAATCCCGATCTAATACATTGGGGCCATATACATCACCCAGTATAATATCCCGATCTTCCAGTAGTCCATGTAATAGCAAAAATTTCCCATTGGGATCGGCCCACTGACGGTGCAGCGTAAAGCGCACACATTTATGAATAAGTATGACCACCCCTCCTTTCTTTCCCAGTGCAGGCGCACCCCATGTCTGACCCACCCAGTCCCGACACAATTTAGCATGTTCTTCGGCCGTCTGATGGGTCTCTTGCAATAGCGCAATATCACAGTGCTGCCGAGCCAATGCCTTGAGCACTTTATAGCGTTTGATCGGGTTACCCAGTCCACAAACATTCCAGGTTATTACTCTCAGAGGGATCCTGTCTGTTGACGCCCCCGCTGCCAGCACATCGTGCTCAAGGAGACCCTCCCAGCCTGGGGTCTCCCCAAATTTCTACTAAGATGGGTTGTGTTAGCTCTTTGCAAAGATTGTATGGTGCGACGACTTTTCCCCCATTCCCCCCCCCCACCTAACCCCCTACCCCATATCCCGGTGACCCTTCCCCTAACCTCCCCCCCCAGCCGAGAACTTACCCCAACCAATGCACCCAATCCCACCTCTATCCCTATTCGCTGCCTCCTATCTACAGGGCTCCCTACTCCTACCCCCTCCTAGAAAGCCCTCCCGAGACCCCTCTGAGCCCGTCCCCCTTCCCCCCCAGACCTAAAAGTAACTACCTACTGCCAGCCATCCCACCTTTAATCCCCCTTAATTGTGGGTGCAGACTCCGCCCTACCATCTCTCCACACCCCCCCCCACCGGCCGAACCTCCGCTCTAGGGAGGAACCGCACCCCCAGGGCTGACCTGCAAGTGTGGCCTCCTGCAATAAAATGAAAGTGGAGTCCCCTCCCCTCAGGGGTACACCTCCAGTCTTCTACAACCACTCCCCCATCACGGCAAACTGCTGAAGGAAGAAAAGAAAAGAAAAACACTCCCCCTCCTCCCCACCGTATTATAGTATAAAAACAAAGGACATTTTCTGAACGAAAAATGGCATACTTCTGCTTGTAAAATAATAAACCACTTGCACTTAAACAAATCCCACGAACAAAAACTGTTCACGTTAACACAATATTTAGAGTAACAAATCAAACTATGTGCAGCGAAAGACATTACGAGGGTCAGCTGACAGAAATCCCAGGAGGGATAGAATGGAAAGATTACATAAACACCATCCTGAGTGACCCAAATATGCCAATTGAAGGGTTAAGATAACCTTGAACGTTTGTTTGCCTCTTATAAACGACTAACAGGGTAGCCTGAAGGGTGCACAAGCCTCCTGAAACTTGCAAACAAAAATGGCAGTAAAAGATGCCAATCATGGGGGTGGTGTCAAAAGGGGGAAAGTGATGCAAAAAAGTAAGTGGGCAGGTGTGTGCATGGGAGGGGCATAATTATAAGCAGGAGTGCCTGCTGCACTATAAAGATAATTAACCAGGAATTCTGGAACAGTTTGGGAATTTAGCTGGTAAAATAGTAGCCAATTAATCCAACCATAGGTGAAACAGAAATAGAACATCATGACATAAAACTTGAGTCTTTAATATACGGAAATTATGCTCTACCCTTTACACTCTTCCCCCCCCCCCCCCCCCCCCAGTCTCCGGGAGCAAACGTAGTTGAAAAATAGTCCCCTCTGAGAATGAGATCTGGCTGAATTGTACAGCATGTATTTAGACTACCAATACAGCTCCTGCCAAAGGAGAGATGGTGAGCCCCTCCCGCCTAAATCTTGCTGCACCGGTGGCTGTGGGAGCTCTACAGGTAGTGTTTCTGCTGCTTTAGGCTGTTCTGGTGAAAAGTTTAAGGGGAAGCATGGTTCTTTCTCCGGACTCCCTCATCCCCCCTAGCCACTTCTCGTCACGGAATGTGCCGTGTCTGCCGGGCCTCGATGCACTTGGGACTGCCCCAGGCACAGGTGGAGGAGAACCCCCTCCCTCCCAAGGAAAGGAAATTCCCCCGACCGCGCACGAGGGCAATGTCTCCCGTCGCTCCAATGGCAACAGCTGGCATATCCGGGGGAGACCACCCCCTTCCGGGACAGCTGATTCACCCCCACCGAACATTCAACCCGTCGCCATGCCGGGTCTTCCATGCCAATCAAAAATATTAGCCAGGGAGATCCCCCAGGACCAAACTTCGCTGTTACAGACAGAGCATGGGGAGACCAAGGGAAAGGTTCTTGGTGACTAAATACTTTGTTGCCATACAAAACAATTTGTAACTGTTACTGTAGACATGGGACCCAAAGTTACTGGGTAGCTACAAAACACTCCGTAGCCGATGCTACACTGTATCTCCCCCTCGTTACTCTCCAAGAGAAGGGTTCTCAACGTTGTATTGTTAGAGCAAAGTAGATCATGATGTAGGAGTCACTGACACTGCTGTTTTTTGAAGATATAGCCGATTCACATATTCCTCTGCTGCAGAGGCGGAGTCAAAGGTACGATGAGCTCCCTCACTAAGCACATGGAGTTTAGCGGGATATTGCACAGAAAACCTAATTCCTGCGTCTATCAGTTTTCCACATAGGGGGGCATACTCCTTCCTTTTCCGGCTCAGGGCGACTGAATAGTCCTGCGCTACACGAATTTTGGTATTATTAAACACCACCTCTCCCTTTTGTCGCGCTACCTTGAGGATCAGTTCCTTCTGCGGGAAGTGGAGGAATTTAGCCAACACGATTCTGGGGCGAGGGTCGCGAGTTTGTTTAACACCGACCCGATGCACCCTTTCTATACAGAGTTTACCTCCCAGTGCACTTTCCTCCACCGTCTGCCGGACTAAGGCCTCTAGGTATTCTCGCAGGTCCTTATCCAAAATGGTTTCAGGGACCCCCATGAAGCGCAGGTTATTTCGTCGAGACCTGTTCTCTAAATCGTCAAGTTTTGCTTCGTGATGGGCCAGTTGAGAACGCAAGCCCGCCACCTCCGCTGTCAGTGTCTCCACCTTTTCCTCTGCCAGTCCCACACGATCTTCGGCCTCCTGCTGTCTCTGACTAAGCATGTCAAATGCAGATTTCAGCCCATCTATTTTCTCATGGAGGGCTTCAAATTGAGGCAGCAAGGCTGTCTTTATAGCTGTTGTCATCTCGTCGATTGAGGCAGGAGACTTCGGTGACTGCGGCGATGCCGGCATCTGGGCTGATTCCGCCATCTTAGTTGAGCCGGTCCCCCGCTCCCGATCTCTCCGCATCGATTTTACCGCAGTCGCCATGCAGTAGGGCAGTCGAGTTTGCACTCCTAGAATCTGCCGGCACTCCGATTCAAATAGTTGCCTTTTCGGCAGGTAAGGGCAGTGATAAACGGCTCTAAATCGCCGGTATAGTCCGAGGGTTCAGGGACTAGCTCAGGATGTGACCTCTACGGTGTGCGCATCACGTGGTCTCTCAGAGCTCTCGCCTTTTACCTCAACAGGACTCAGCCACATCGAAAGTCTTCCCAATTTTTTGTGGCTTTTGATCCTTCTCATTTGGGACTTCCAGTCTCCAAACGTACACTTTCCAATTGGATTGCTAAGTGTATTTCCTTTGCTTACCAGAGTAAAAACATTTCTCTGGAAGGCCATGTCACAGCTCACAATGTGAGAGCCATGGCCACTTCTATGGCTCATCTTCACTCTGTATCCATAGATCAGATCTGTCGAGCCGCCACCTGGGCCTCGGTTCATACCTTCACAGCCCATTACTGTTTGGACAAGGACTCCCGCCGGGATGCCTTGTTTGGTCAGGCTGTCCTCAAACACCTGTTCCATACTTGAACAACTCCTGCCCACCTTCCCAGGATGGATGCCTGAGATCCATACGAAGATGGCGAACCCTTGGAAGGGGATCTCCCAGACATCTTAGCTAGGGAGTCCCCATATGTGAGGACTTATTCCTGCTTGTTCCTGGAGATAGCACAGTTACTTACCTGTAACAGGTGATCTCTGGGAACAGCAGGAATTAGTCCTCACAACCCACCCACCTCCCCTAGGAGTTGTATCTTCTATCTATCTTCCTTTCCTCTCTCTATTGTCTCAGCTATAAACTCGAACTGAGGAGAGCTGGTCAGGAAGGCAGGAAGGCGGGAAGGCAGCGTGCATGTGCAGTGGGAGGCCCCAAAGGCTTCCTTCTGGGAAGCTGGGGAGCTTTCCCGCTCAGGCTCCGTCAGTACCGACGTACCCATATGTGAGGACTAATTCCTGCTGTTCCCAGAGATCACCTGTTACAGGTAAGTAACTGTGCTTTATCTACGCTGAAAGAAAGGGCAAAGAGAGATGGTCAAGAAGCAGTTTTCTGGCCAGTGCCATATACACCGTCGCAATAACCAGACAAAGAAAGCAATATATATATTTTTTAAACTCTTTATTACTATGGATACAGCAGAACAGGCCACACAAAGCACACATACTGTCTCGTTGGGAACCACAAAGCACACAAGGATGAGAAAGTAAAGAAAGTCTTTTATTCAATGACCCCATACACGGCCGCTTTTCAGCATAGCCTTCGTCGGGGGTACTTCAAAGAGAACAACAGTACACACATAAATAGGCACATAAAAACACATCCAAAATATAAAAATGAATAAATAATTATACAAATGAATGCGTAAATACATAAAACATAAAAATACATGATGCCATAAAAATGATAAGCAAATTAAATGAGATAAATAAATGTATAGAATGGAGAGAGGTCAAGTGCTTCATAATTTGTGGGTTTTACCTGTCCTGCTTTTCGTTTCAAATTTTTAGTTTTGCCAATTATAAGTGGCATTTATTTTATTAATTTTGTATGTTCATGTTGACATTTTATATTGATATGCACTGATTTTTACCTTTCATCTCTCCTTACACCCCTTCTCGGTTGCTTCGCTCTTCTAACAGTCTTCGTTTATCTGTGCCCTTTACTCGTACTGCCAATTCCAGACTTCGCTCCTTCCAACTGGCAGCACCCTTTGCTTGGAATAGTCTTCCTACCTCTGTGCGCCAGGCGTCCTCCCTGGCCATTTTCAAGTCCAGACTAAAATCCCACCTCTTCACTATTGCTTTCCATTCCTGTCTTACCCTATCTTGATCTCTCTATCAACATTTGCTTACTTTGTCCTGTAAAGTTTTGTTATTTGTATTATGTAACTTATTTTGTTTTCTGTCTTATTAGATTGTGAGCTCTGATGAGCAGGGACTTTCTCTCTTCTATGTTTGTACAGCGCTTCGTATGTTGCTGCGCTTAATAAGTCTTTAATAATAATAATTTAAGTATTTATTCATCTCATTTTTATGGTATCATGTATTTTTATGTTTTATGTATTTATGCATGCATTTGTTTAATTTATTCATTTTTTTCATATTTTGGATATGTTTTTATGTGACTATATGTGTGTGTACTATTGTTCACTTTGAGGTACCCCCTGATGAAGGCCACGCTGATACACGGCCGTGTAGGGGTCAGTGAATAAAAGACTTCTTTTACTTTCTCGCTCTTGTGTGCTTTACAGCAAAGCAGGGACATGCTATTGTGGCGTTAAATTCACTCTTCCTTTTGTAATGGTTTTGATAAATATTTTAATGTGAGTGGAGGAGAAGCCTAGTGGTTAGAGCAACAGCCTGGCACCCAAGAGATCTGGTTTCAATTCCTACTAGCACTTCTTGTGGCCTTGGGCAAGTCACTTTGCCAGGCCTTTTCTTCCGAGGCAATGGAGAATAATCTACTTCCAGTCATAACTTGCCAAGAAAACGCAGGGGCTGCTGGGTTGCAGGAGTCAGAATTGACTTTATGGCACGTCAAAAAAGGTTTTAATTTGATTATCAGCCTTATTTAATCATTCTAAAGCTGTTTTGAAATTGACTTGATTGGGGGGGGGGGGGAATTGCATATCAGACTAAGACCATTTATCATCATGTGGGAAAAAGCATTGCAGACGGTTTAATGTAGAACTCAGCATTCACTTTTTACATAGAGAAGCGCATTTACTGAGCTTCCATTCATATTTGATGTCTGCCCAGAAGGACTTCAAAGCCAGCACCAAACTAATTCCTGAGGAGTTGATTTCTGCTTGCAGAAGATTCCCCAAGAGATATAGAAAATACTGTGATTTGTGTGCTTGATTCTGTGCGGAAACTTCCTATGGGATGGGGAAGAATGAGGAAGGAGGTTGGGTGCACACGGTATTAGTTGCTTTGACCTCAGAAGTTACCGAGTATCAATTTTAAGGTCCTGCAGGTTCACAAATGTTCCACAAATTCAGGCTATTTTGACTTCTGTAGCATTTATAACCAAAAGGCACATTTATATGTTGATGATGATCTATAAATCCATGATATTTTCATTTGTAAATTTAGGGCACATCTCCAGTTAGAAAACCTGAAACGACGCCCACTAATTCCTTAGCAGGGCAGGCTTGGAGTGGCGTTCAAGGAACTCGCAGGCCAACAACAGCAGGAGTGGCTAAGTTAGGGCCACTCTGCATGAAGCCCCCTCCTGGTCTAGGAATGTGCAGAAAGAATGGCTCGGCCCAACCCACCCAACCCTGGAAGACTGTTGGAGGAACGGCAAAATCCAAGTGGCAGAAATGCTCTAACTCTGCTGTAAGTTTTCCTGCTTACCTTGGTGTGTACTTATGTATGAAATTCCAAATTAAGTTTCCATGATACTATTTGGTTAGGTTAGAGGTGTGAAGAGTCAAACCCTAAAAAGTGAAAACATGACCTCCTTTTCTTTTTTAATTAAGAACATAGAAAAGTCACCTTTTGACAAGTTCTCCAGGAACAAGCAGGAAGGCAGTCCTCACATATGGATGACGTTAGCACTGACGGAGCATGCTCAGTAACCTCTCCCCATTTTTCAGAGAAAGCCTTTGGGAGATCCACCACGCATGCATGGTTGCCTTCACGCCCAAGGGTGCCATCTTGCCTTAGTTTCCTTTTTTTTGCAGAATTGGACGTTCATCTGCACCCCGGAAAAGGTTGATTTTTCTACTTTGCTCTTTTTCTTTTTTTTGTTTTTATATTTAACAATTTTTATTTATTAACTTTCATCATAACATACAATCCACCTTCCATTTTCCTTCTACTCCATTTCAGTGCTTCAACATATTGCATATCTTCAACACCTCCATTTGTGTTCCCCTCCCACCTCTTTAACCAATAATACAATTCCCATTACCAATATCAACACTTTCAACATAATCAATAGTTAATAATACTAAGAAGAATGGCAATAATATCAGTAATAATGCTATTAATCACCAATCTTCTCTCTCCCATCCGCCTTTTCTGTGGATCACTGTTTCCTATTACCTGTTTCTAGACCTCCTCCTTTCATTCCAGAACTTATCAGCCCATAACTTTCCTTCCCTCCGTCCCTCATTATCCCTCAGTCTCAGCCCCGTAATACAGAACCTCTATCAAAGACTCAAACCAACAGCTACCAATCATTACTCCTAAGGAGGGTCACCCCAATTAGTTCTGGCTTCCTTTTTGTACCCCTTGTTGCCAGCAGTTAATCCTTTTACTCGTATATCTCTCCCCCCCTACTTCCTCCCCCCTACCCCTCTAATCCTTCATTCATTCACTCCACCCTCTCTCCTGCCATTCTTCCTAGGCTTGCCAAACCTCCGCATGCTTTACTTTTTTATTACGTCTATATGCTCCCACTGAGCTCACATTCCAAAGGAACTCCAGCCTCCCAATAATTTCCTTCATAGCTGGTATTTCACTATTCACTCCACAGTACCTGGCAGACCTCATCACTTTTCACACTCCCAGACACGCGCCTCGTTCATTTCACCTCAACCGTCTCACCCTCCCCCCTCCCTCCCTTGCACACCTCCAGTCCACATGCTCCTCAGCTTTTTTTCTTTGCAGGCCCTGCCCTTTGGAATTCCCTCCCCCCTCCCTTCGTCTCGAGCCCCACCATCCTACTTTTAAGCGTAACCTGAAGACCCACCTCTTTTCCCTCGCCTTTGACCTTCCCTCCCCCTTCCTGTAAGTTTTCTACTCTAAGTCTCGTGTTATACCCTTTCCTCCTCTGGCTTTCCTGTTTAAGATTGTAACTTCCTTTTCCTCTTCTGTAGCCTGTTGCTTGTTGGATTATTTCTACTTTGTAAACCGCTCTGATTCCCCTGAAGGGTGGTATATCAAACTCAATAAACATAAACATAAACACATTCTTCCACTTCTGCAGTATTGCCAATCGCCCCGCCACCACACAGTAGTTTAGGAAGAGGGCTAGCATTGAATTTCCCCCCTCCGCGCTCTCAGTACCAGTTGTGCTGGAAACATCCTTTTCTCCAGGACCAAGCAGGAAGTCAGTCCTCACATATGGGTGTCATCGGCGCTGATGAAGCCCCAGGGGAGCATTTCCCCAGCTTTCCATGAAAGCCTTTGGGAATACTGGCACGCATGCGCGGTTCCCTTCCCGCCTAAAGGTGCCATCTTACCTCAGTCTCTTTTTTTCCGAGAAGCCCACCGGACTTGTGTCCTGTTCTCCCGGATAAAAGTGATTTTTTCTTCGGCGATTTTTTTGCTATTTTGCTCCGGTTCGACGCCGGTTCCCCTCCCGACGGGTTCGGTACACCGGTATCGAGCCCGCTTATTTCTTTTTGGGTTTTTACCCTTCGTGGCTGGTGTTCGCGCCCTTTTTTCATTTTTTCCCTGGAAGGCCGGTCTTTTGACCTCGCAGGGGCTCTTTTTTCCCCGATGGCTTCCAGTGGTTTTCAAAAAGTGTGATCGGTGTAAGAAACTTATGTCTCTCACCGACACACACGACTGCTGCCTTCGGTGCCTCGGCCCTGACCACGACCCCAAGTCGTGTGTGCCATGTGGGAAGATGTCTTCCAAGGCACTCAAAAGTCGACAGCATCAGAAGGAAAGGATTTTCTCGGACTCTGCCTCCGGCCGGGCCCGGAACTCGTCTGAGGCCTTGACATCTCGGGATTCCGATCCCGAGCGCCGTCGAAGCTCCTCGGACAGGGGGTCCCCCGACCGGGAACGTAAGAGGAAGAAGCGGCTCGTGAGGGCAGCATCGGAGGAGGTCCCTGGTCCCTCGAGGGCCAGGTCTAAGACCCCCGACCGCCGTCCCGGGCCCGTGGACCAAGAGAAGCCTGCCAAAGTTCCTCGCATGGAGCCGGAGTCTGCTGGACACCTAAGCCCCGTAGTCCTCATGGACTCTCCTCCCAGAGAGCCGACGTTGAGTCGGTGGCTGCTGCGTCTCCCGAGCTGAGTCTCAGGATGACAGCCTTGGAGTGCAGATTGTCTGCCTTCATGGAGCAGCAGCGGGCACTGATGGCCAGCCTGTCTGGTGCATCTGCCCCGACCACCGGGACGTCGACTTCAAAGTCAACCCCGGAGACCGAGCCGATACTCGAGACCCTCGTGGCTCGAAGTTGTCCTCGGTTGAGGTCTCCCTCGACCTCCCGTTCGGGACCGAGGGTGTCAACGCTGGTGCCCCTGGCGTCGAGGCGGGTGCCTCAGGGCCCCGCGGGGTCAGACCCTGACTCCTCCTCGGATGAGTCCGCCTGGGAGACGGAGGACGAGGAGTCTCCCGATACTTTTAAGACTTGGTGCGTCCCGTCGGACTCACCGCAGTCTGAGCCCCGGAGTAGATCCCCTCCGGAGGACACTAGGCTCTCGGAGTTCGTCCGGGATATGGCCGCTGCCTTGGCTATCCCTGTCGATGCCGAGGAAGAGCCTCGAGCCGAGGAGCTCGATGCTCTACAGTACGACTCTCCTCCGAAGGAGGCCTTTACTGTCCCGGTTCCTCCGATGCTGGAACGGCTCCTCTTCCGGATGTGGGAGGCACCGGCCTCGGCGCCGGTTCTGAGCAAGCGAGTTGATTCCATCTATCAACTCCGCAAAAGCCCTGGTTTCCAGAAAGCACAGCTACCACACCATTCCATGGCTGTGGAATCGGCCATGCATCGTCTGAAGAGCCAGAAGATGCAATCCGCGGTGCCCCCCGGCAGGGAGGCCCGCAACCTCGATGGCGTCGGTAGAAAGTGCTTCCAGGGGTCGATGCTTGCTTGCCGTGTCCAGTCTTACCAGCTGTACATGGGCATGTACTTGCGAGACCTGGCCAAGGAATTGGCCGGATTCTCTGCTGGTCTCTCTGGGGAACCCTTGCAGAGATTTAAGACCTTGTCCTCGGGGATTCGGGAATGCTCAAAGTTCATTTCCCGCGCCGCCTACGATGGCTTCGAGGCTTCGGCACGAGTTGCGGCTGCCAGCATCGCAGCTCGACGCCAGGCGTGGCTGCAGTCATCGGACCTCGAGCCATGGGTTCAGGACAAGTTGGTCGATGTCCCCTGCCGAGGTGAGAACCTTTTTGGCAAACCCGTGACCGAGAAGGCCGCTCAGCTCGAGACCGAGCACCTTACCCGGACAAGGCTGTCGAGGAAGACCTCTGCCCCTTCACATAAAAAGAAGGGCTCGGGTAAAAAGTCCTTTTACCCGAGGAAGGGCACTGCCTACAAACAGTGCCCTCAGTATCAGGCTGCCCAAGCTGCCCCCCAGGGTCAGCAAGCCAAGGGCCAGGGTAATGGGCCCCGTAGGCAGAGGACCCCCAAGCCTTCTGCCCCTGCTTCCACTTAGCAGGGTGGGGGTTTTTGACTCCTTGAGCGTAGCCACTCCGTCCCTGCTTTCCCAGCCCTGCACAGGCGGTCGCCTTGTACTCTTTGCCCACCAGTGGCCTCTCATTACCACCGACAGTTGGGTGCTGGACATAGTCCAAAAGGGCTATGCCCTGCATTTTCATCAACTGCCTCCTCCTTACTTCCCAGGGGAGCCCTTGAGGCCTCCCCTGCACACAGACCTTCTCCTTCGAGAGCTCTAAGGTCTTTTGGTGGACAGGGCAGTGGAGCCTGTGCCTCCCCACTTGCAAGGTCACGGATTCTACTCCAGGTATTTCCTGGTACCAAAAAGGACCGGTGGCCTTCGACCCATTCTGGACCTCAGGAACCTCAACAAGTTCCTAGAGAAAGAAAAGTTCAAGATGCTTATTCTTGGAACACTTCTGCCCTACCTCCAGCAGGGAGATTGGCTATGCTCCTTAGATCTAAAGGATGCGTACACTTACATCCTCATTCATCCAGACCACAGAAAGTACCTCAGGTTCATTGTGGGAGGAAACCATTATCAGTACAGAGTACTACCTTTTGGCCTGACCTCCGCTCCCAGGGTCTTTACCAAGTGCCTGGCAGTGGTTGCGGCCTACCTGAGAAATCAAGGCATCTTTGTCTTTCCCTATCTGGATGACTGGCTCATCAGGGGTCAGACGTCCCTGGAGGCCAGACAAGCCACCCTCAGAACCATTGCTCTGCTTCAAAACGTGGGCTTTGTCATAAACTTCGCAAAGTCCACTTTGCTCCCCTCCCAGAACTTGGAGTTCATAGGGGCAAGGTTAGATTCTCAACTGGCAAAGGCATTCTTGCCAGAAGACAGGGCTCAAAGACTGATGGACCTGGCCAAACAGTTTCTAAACAGGTCCCTGGTCTCCGCCAGACTCTGCCTCAGACTTCTGGGCCACATGGCTTCAACAGTGCATGTGACTCCCAATGCCAGGCTCCATATGAGGCCTGCACAGTGGTGCCTTCGGACTCAGTGGTCTCAGGCCACAGGCCGCCTAAGAGACAGAATAAGGGTGTCCAGACCCCTTTTCGCCTTCCTCAGCTGGTGGCTACATCCACCCAATCTGCTGAAGGGGATGCCCTTCCAAATGCCAGAATATTCGGTGGTCCTCACCACCGACGCCTCTCTGCGGGGCTGGGGTGCTCATTATCTGGACAAGTGCACTCAAGGCCTCTGGTCTCCCTGGGAGTCAGCCCAACAGATCAATCTCCTAGAGCTTCGAGCTATCCGCTTAGCTCTCAAGGCTTTCTCTCCGGCCCTAGCTCACCGCTCAGTCTTGATTCAAACAGACAACCAGGTAGCCATGTTTTATGTGAACAAACAGGGCGGGACTGGGTCAAAACTCCTTTGTCGGGAGACTCAAGACCTTTGTTCCTTTGCCCTAAAGCACAACATGCTTCTCAAGGCGGTGTACCTTCCAGGCCAGGAGAACTGCCTGGCCGACAGGTTGAGCAGAATTCTGCAGCCCCACGAGTGGCAGCTGCATCCCTTGGTCGTTCAGAAGATCTTCCTGAAGTGGGGTCTCCCTTGGATAGATCTCTTTGCCAGTCCGCTGAACAAGCAACTGCCCAAGTTCTGCTCCAGGCAACCGCATCCTTTGAGGATAGCACCAGATGCTTTTCTGATGTCCTGGTCTCAGGTCCTCCTGTATGCATTTCCTCCCACGCCCTTGGTGGCCCGAACTCTTTTCAAGACTCTTCAGGACAAGGCCTCGGTCCTGCTGGTAGCTCCGAGGTGGCCGAGGCAGCCTTGGTTTCCACTTCTGCTTCAGCTGGCAGTGGATCCCCCACTACCTCTGGGGTTGCAACCCGACCTTCTCTCACAGGAGCAGGGTTCCCTTCTTCACCCCAATCTCAAAGCTCTCAATTTGATGGCCTGGAGGCTGCAAGGGTAGTTTTGGCTCCCTGGGGCCTACCTCAGGAAGTTGAGGAGGTTGTCCTAGCCTCTAGGAAACAGTCCACTAGGTAAACCTATGCTCTCAAATGGAAGAGGTTTTCTGTGTGGTGTCAGCTACGTACAGAGGATCCTTTCTCCTGTACTGTGCCAGTAGTGCTTCAGTACTTACTGCACTTATCAAATCAGGGACTTAAGTCCAATTCTGTTCGGGTCCACCTCTCAGCTCTAGCAGCTCACCACTCACTGGTGGAGGGACATTCTCTGTCAGGTCACCCCTTGGTGTCCCGCTTTCTCAGGGGCTTGCTTTTGCTCAAGCCTCCCATCCGTCCTCCTGCTCCTGAGTGGGAGCTGAATGTGGTCTTGCAGCAACTGACTCGCCCACCCTTTGAACCGATGGCTACTTGCCCTCTACGCTTCCTTTCCTGGAAGACTCTCTTCCTGATAGCCCTCACCTCGGCTAGGCGAGTGAGTGAGCTTCAGGCCCTGGTCTGTGATAGACCTTATTCCAGGATTTATAGGAACAGGGTAGTCCTCAGGACTCATCCAAAGTTCCTTCCTAAGGTGGTCTCCTCTTTCCACCTCAATCAGGAGGTGGTTCTTCCAACATTCTTCCCTAGGCCTCATACTAGCCAGGCTGAAGCAGTCCTGCATAACCTGGACTGTAGGAGGGCCTTATCCTTCTACCTTGACCGTACGCAGGGACATTGAAGGGCTACTCAGCTCTTCGTCTCCTTTGACCCCAATAAGTTGAGGTTGGTTGTGTCCAAGCGTACCTTGTCCATCTGGGTGGCTGACTGTATCACCTTGGCTTACAAGGCGGCTGACCTTCCTTTGCAGGGTAGGGTCACGGCCCATCGTGTCAGGGCAATGGCTGCCTCAATGGCTCATCTCCACTTTGTGCCCTTGGTAGACATCTGCAGGCTGCAACTTGGTCTTCAAGCCAGACTTTTGCGGCCCATTACTGTCTGGAGAGGGAGTCCCGTAGGGACAGTGCTTTTGGCCAAGCAGTACTCCGGAATCTCTTTGAGGTTTAGGCAACTCCTGCCCTCTGTTGGGCTACAGGTGGAGGTTGTGTCCTTGAAAAGCCTTTCTTTGATGCTGTGACTAGAGGGAGTTCTCTTGTTCAGCCTGGGTTCCTGGTAGCCCAGAGCTAGGGAGTCACCCATATGTGAGGACTGACTTCCTGCTTGGTCCTGGAGAAAGAGTAGTTACTCACCTGTAACAGGTATTCTCCAGGAGCAGCAGGAATCAGTCCTCACAACCCTCCCTCCTCCCCTTGGAGTTGCAGTTGTACATAGTTTGTTTTACATTTTTGTGTGCTGTTCTTAGCTATGTCATTTGACTGAGGTAAGATGGCACCTTTAGGCGGGAAGGGAACCGCGCATGCGTGCCAGCATTCCCAAAGGCTTTCATGGAAAGCTGGGGAAATGCTCCGCTGGGGCTTCATCGGCGCAGATGACACCCATATGTGAGGACTGATTCCTGCTGCTCCTGGAGAACACCTGTTACAGGTGAGTAGCTACTCTAACTATACCCTTGTTACTGCTCTATAGAAACTCACCATCTCTTCCCACAGAGGCTGAATTTTTGGGCATCCCCAAACCATGTGTAGCAGATCCCCCCCCCCCTTTCCCCACAACCTCTCCAATAGGTAGCAGTCCTATCCTTGTAGATAGCCTGTAATCTAACTGGCGTCCACACCTTTCGAAGTCTAAATATCAGGCAGTTCTCCACCAGGGCCGTTCCCAAGGCTAGCCTTCTTTCCCCTTCAGAAATTTCCTGCCACCTCTCCTCTTCCCATGCGCCTCCTAGTTCTTTTTCCCATTGTTCCTGCCACCGAGCCTTACCCCCCCCCCCCCCAACTTAGCATTTAGAATCTGGTACAACTTTGAGACCAACCCCTTCACTGTTTCCCTCTTTGCCATTAGTTCCTCAAACTGTTGAACTACTTTGTAAATCCTTCCTCACCTCTTTTTGTTGCAAATAATACCAGAGCTGCATATAAGCATGGTATTCATTGTCTTTCAGCCCATAGGCACTTTTGAGCTCCTCATATGTTCTGATTTTGCCTTTCATGATTTTGCCTTTCTTGTCAATCACTTGACCCACCCTTACCAATCCCCTAGCCGCCCAGTTTTTAAATATACCCCCTGCTCTCCCAGGTTCAAAATTCCCCATACTCTGCAGATGTCTCCCGGGACAAGTTTTTCCCTTGCATTAAGCATTTTCTCCACTTTGCCCAAATCTGTAACATTAATTCCCGTTGAGGATCTGCATTCTTCTCCCCAGTCCTTTCTCAACTCCATCCCATACTGAAGCCTCCAAACTCTCCCCTTGTTCTTTCTCCATATACACACATTGTGGTGTTTCACCCCTCTCCCTCCATACAAACAGGGCTCTTAACTGTGCTGCCTCATAGTATTTCACTAAGTTAGGAACCCCCAATCCCCCATCTTCCCTTGCTCTAAACATTGTGGCCCTTCCCACCCGTGGAGTCTTCCCCACCCAAATGAATCTCATAATCATATCCTGTAGTTGTTTTAGACAGGACCTAGTGACTTTGCACGGCAGTGCTATAAAGACAAACAGTAACCTTGGTAGTACATTCATTTTTATTGTAGCTATCTTCCCAACCAGGACATATGTAGTCCCTTCCATCTCGCTAAATCCCTCCTTATCTCCCCTATCAGAGGTCTATAGTTCCATTCTTGTAAGTTATTTATTGATCTTCCTACTTGAATTCCCAGGTATTGAAAACTACCACGTACCCACTTAAAGTTAAATCCCTCCCGCAATCTTTCTTCCAAGCTTTTTTTGAGGTTAAATCCCCAAGATTTCTATTTTACTCATGTTCATCTTATAGCCCGCCACCTCACTATACCTCTCTATAGCTTTCAATAAATTTGGGAGGCTGACAAACGGCTGGCTGTGAAAATCACATCATCTGCAAAGAGGGCCACCTTACTTAATTGTTCTCTCACCTCTATCCCCCGAATATCTGTTTGCCTCCTTATATAATCTGCCAGTGGCTTTATAACTAGGGCAAACAGCAAGGGTGACAGTGGGCAACCCGATCTTGTTCCCCTCCCCAGTTTAAAACTTTCGGAATAGTCACCATTTATCCTTATCCGGGCCCTTGGGCATGCATACAGTGCTCTCACCCAGCTCAGGAACTTTTCCCCTACTCCTACCTTTGCCAGTACTTGCATCATAAATTGCCATTCTACTCTGTCGAATGCCTTTTCAGCATCCACTGTTAGAAATACAGCCTCCTCCACTGTTTCCTGCAAGGCCCAGATAATCTTTAATATTTTCCTAATATTATCCCCTCCCTGTCTCCCCTTTATGAGCCCCGTCTGGTCCCTATGCACCAACTTCTGCATTACCTTCTGCAGCCGAGCCGCCTTAATTTTGGCCAGTACTTTGGCATCTAAGTTTATAAGTGATATTGGCTGGTAGGCTCCACATGTAATCTGATCTTTTCCCGCCTTGGGTATAACCATTATGCCCGCCTCTTCCATTGATCTGGGCAACCCTCCCCCATAGTACTCCATTGAATACCTCCATTAATAACCCCCCTATCTCTTCCTGCATTGTTTTATAAAATTTCGCTGTATAGCCATATAGCCCCGGCGCTTTCCCCTCTTTAAAGGATTTAATTGCTGCTCTCACCTCCTCTTGCCTAACCGGCCCTCCCAACTCTTCCGCCTCTTCTTTCAACAAACTCCTCAACTTACATTGTTCCAGAAACTCTTCCCCCTTCTTATCATCCCCCTTGACCCCACTTCTATACAGCTTTTCATAATAATCCACAAAGACTTTCCTAATTTCCACTGGCTTATATACCATTACCCCTTGTTGGTTGCGTATACCTCCTATACTTGACCTTTGCTGCCTCGCTTTTAATCTACTAGCCAACCTACTCCCCACCTTATTCCCGCCTTCATACCACCCCTGTTTTAATTTTGCCAAATTGAATGCAATCTCTGCTGACCTTAGCTAGTTCAATTCTCCTCTCACTCTTTTTAATTCCATTAACACTTGGGGGTCTACTCCCACTTGGTGCCTCTTCTCCAACCTCCCAACTTCCTGCATTAGTGTCTCTTCCACTTCCTTTTTATTTTTCTTCTCCTGTACCGCAATGCTAATCAGGTGCCCCCTCACCACCGCCTTCAAACCATCCCACACTATCCTTGTTGACACTTCCCCATTGCAGTTATGCTTTAAATAATCTCTTATCACCCCCTTTACTCGCTCAACATACTTTCTTTCATCCAGAAGCGCCTCGTTTAAATGCCAAAATCTGACTCTTTCATCCTTCTTCCCCATATCAAACACAATATGCACTGGGGCATGATCATCCATGTTATATTTCCTATTTCCACAGACTTAGTCCTGAACGCCCAGTTCCCGCTCACCCACAGCTTATCTAATCTGCTATATGTGCCATGAACTGCCGAGTAAAAGGTGTAACTCTTTTCCCCTTGATGCTGACTCCTCCACATGTCTACCATTCCCAAGCGTTCTTTTAATCTCAGCAGGCTCCTCCTTTCTTTTTTCCCCTTCCCCCTCCCTTATTATCCAGCCTTGGGTTTATCGTGATGTTAAAGTCCCCTTCCAGTATGATTGGTGTACCACCCCACCCCCTCCAGCTCCACCATCAGCTTCTCATAAAATTCTTCTCTTTGCGTATTAGGCCCATAAATATTTACAGTCCACACCTCCTCCTCCTTTATCTTCATCTTTACTGCCGCCCATCTTCCTTTTCTATCCCTCCATTCCTCCACTACCTCTTCGTTGTGCTCGTGTCCTATCATTATCCCCACCACACCTTTACTTGGATGGTCCCTTTGTCCCACCAACAATACCCTAGGGTAATTTTTTGAACATATCAGCCCTTCTTGTCCCACTTTCAAGTGAGTTTCCTGTATACATAAAATATCTGCTTTCAGCCTCATGCCTTCTCTTTCCAACAAACGCCGCTTGCGCCAGGTTTGGAGTCCTTTAACATTTACTGTAGCTACAATCAGCTGCGCCCTGTCTTTGCCTCTTCCTTCATTCTTTCCCCTCTTACCTCCCCCTTCCCCCCTCTCCCTCCCCCCCCTTTTAGACTCTCCCTCCCTTCCCTGCCCCCCTGCCTCGTCTCTAACCAGGCCTACTCGGAGTCGTGAGTTACCCGCCACCCCCGGTTCCCTCCCCCATCCCCCCTTAATTCTCTACCCCCTCTTACCCGTTCCTCCATCCTCCCCGTACCCCTTCCATCCCCTCCTCCCTTCCTCTCCCTCCACCCTCTACCCCTCCTTAACTCAGCTTGTCTCGTTTCCTTACTCCACTCCCCTCCCCCCTCCCCTCTTGTCCCCAACATAGCATTCCTTAACAGCAATACACATTCATTGTACATTCCTCATTTACCCTCCTTTCCCCATTTCTCTTTTCTAATTCCCCATCCAAACTCTGTTTATCCATATAAAATATAATCACATCAATCATCACAATATCCTCTTCTGTTTCACTGTCCATCATCTCTTGGCTCCTCTGCGCTGCGATCTTCTGTGGTCCCCCTCAGTCTCCGCACGCCTCTCCCTTGGCTCTCTCCCCTGCATTCTCTTCTGCTCTCCTTCCTGCGCCATTTGGGACCACTCAGCTCTGGCTTCCTCCGCATGTCCTTCCATACCTGCTGCCTTTAATGCTGACCAGGCTGCCTCTAAGGTTTGTACTCTCCACGTTCTTTCCCCCTTCGAAAAAGCCAAGCCAAAGGGGTATAACCACCGATATCACACCTCCTCTTTTCTAAGCACTTTAGTGGTTGGGGCCAGAGCTCTTCTTCTTTGCAGGGTCCCCAACGAAAGATCAGCATATATGGCCACCCCGAGTAGCCCTGCCACTTAAGTCCTCTAATTTTCACTGCTATTTTCTCCTTTACTTTATAGTCCTTCAAACATATTATTATGTCTCTGGGCCTATTATTTCTAACCGGACCCAGGGCCCGGTGGGCCCTATCCAGGTGTATTCCCTCTACCACTTCCTCCTCACCTCCTTGCCACAGGGCCTCCAAACACACAGCCTCTGCCACTTTTGTACAGTCTCGGAATTCTACTTCCTCAGGCACCCCTTTAATTCTCAGGTTGTTTCTCGTGGAACGATTCTCCATATCTTCCAGCTTCAGCACTATTTGTTATTTCCAGTCCTCCTCTGCTCTGTGCTTTGTTTCCCACTCCTCTTACTGCAGCTCTAGGGTTTCCAGTCAATTTTCATGGTCTCCCATCCTGCCGTGACTTCCTCCACTTCTTCTTTTAAATTATTCATAAGTTCCTCCAGAGCCTTTTTTGATGACTGTATCTCCGTTTTCAATTCGGCAAACCACTGCTTTAATTTGTCCCTCAAGACCATTTTAATCACATTTGCCTCTGCTTCGCTTTCTGCCCTCTCCGTCTCCTCACGTTCGCCTCCGCTTGCTCCTGCCGCACGGGCTCTCCCAGCGCCATCTTTCCTTCTGCCGCTGATGCACTCGGGGCCCCAAAGGCATAATCTCGCAGATCCAACGTTTTCTTTCGGGTTGTCATGTTTCCCAAGCTCTGCGCTTTCCCCTGCACCGTTCCTCTGTGCTCCACAGATTCGTTGGGGGCTTCAGACTTTATTTCTTTCTGGGATTGGTCCGGAGCTCGCCACTCACGCAGCCATTTTAGTGGGTGACATCACTTCCTCCTCTGCTCTTTTTCGTTTTTATCTTATCCGGTACAGGTACTGGTGCCTTCTCGCCCTCCTGTGTCCACTGCCGCCTTGGTGCCATGTTTTTCTCAGATCTTTTTTCACTTCAGGGTCTTTTTCTCGGTGCATGGGAATTCCTTGCATCCTCCCTGGCCGGGACGCTTGAATTTGATCTCGCGGGTGCTGTCTTCCCCACTATGTCCTCAGCCAGTGGGTTCAAGCAGTGTGACCTCTGCGGGCGCACCATGTCTTGCATGGACCCGCACAATTGCTGTCTTTGTTGCCTCTGTGCGGACTATAACAATTTCTCCTATGGGCTCTGTCAGCAGATGACAAGCAAAGGACAGAAGAACTGTGCAATGCAGCAGGAGTCCCTGTTTCGGAAGACCTCCATTTTGTCCCCAACGTCACGCGTGGAGCTGGTGCCCTCGGTGGCCTCTGCCTCTCATGATGGCCATGCCCGTTGTGAGCCTCGAGGTCAAGAGCATTGGAAAGGGAATCCTCTTCTGAGGGCCATTCCCTGAAGAGCCGGATATCATCGGTAGCATCGTAAGGAGATGATGTCGGAGCCGTGGGTAAGTCCCATGGTAACCAGCATCGGAGCCCCCGGCCCGATGTCAAGGTCAATGACCAGGAGCGGCCCTCCAAGTTGCCCTGGTGGGAGAAAGAGCCATTGGTGTAGGAAGAACAACCTTGGTCTCCCGAACCCATCCTAGTCAAGGACACTCCCTCGACAGAGCCATCATCAGACCCAAAGCCTTCGGTGCCCATGCCAGTGGCTGTGGAGCCTCCTGGCCTTGAGGTCAGAATGGCGGCTCTTGAGCACAGCATCACTGCCTTCTTGACCCAGCAACGCAGACTGATGCCCAGTTCTTCTAGGTCATCGGTCCCGACCACCATGAGGTTGACTCCAGAGGACCTCTCCTTTCTGGAGTTTGTCCAGGATATGGCAAAGGCTTTGGCCTTCATCACGGAGTCCGAGGTGGAGCCTCGGGCAGAGGACCTCGAGATTCTCCAGTATGAGGCCCCTCCGAAGAAGGTACTCACGGTGCCGATTTCCCCCATCCTGGAATGGCTTCTCTTCCATATGTGGCAGACCCTGACCTTGGTGCCAATTGTGAACATGTGGCTTGATGCAGTGTACCGAGTCCACCAGAGCCCCAGGTTCCAAAAAGCACAGCTGCCACATAACTCCATGGTGGAGTCGGCCATGCGTAAGATCAAAAGTCAAAAAACGTACTCCTCTGTGCCCCCCAGCAGGGAGTTCTGCTCCATGGATGCCTTGGGCAGGAAGTGCTACTGGGGCTCAGTGTTCGTTGACCGAATCCAGGTTTACCATCTCTATATGGACATGTGAGACATGGCAAGAGGGAGTCTGTTGGGTTCTCAGCTGGGCTGGCAGAAGAGCCTTTTCAGTGGTTTCGGACCCTGACCTCGACGGTCAAGGATTGCTCCAAATTTATCACTCGAGCAGCCTATGACATCTTTGAGTTGGTGGCCAGAGTAACTGCAGTGGGCATTAGTGCCTGTCGCCAGACCTGGCTATTTATTTATTTATTTACATTCTCTTATATACCGCGCTATTCTGCATCAGTGCGGTTTACATTGAACAAACTGAAATTACATTGAACAGGGCATTATAACTTGGAGATAACTATTTTACAGGGAACATGGGCTATGGAGGGTTAAGTGGCTTGCCCAAGACCACAAGGAGCACCTGTGGGACTAGAAACCCCAGTCCTTCCGGCCCAAGGTTGCTGTCCTCTAGTGGGATTTGAACCCCTGACCTTCCGGCCTGAAGTACCTTGCCCCAACCACTAGGCCACTCCTCCACTCCAAATGCGGTAGCTGAGTGTTGGTTGGGCTGACAAAGAGGTCCAGGCTTGGGGTGCCCCACAGCCAGAACAGCCCCTGCGCCACCACGGGGGCTAGGCACCACTTGTGCAGCTGGAGGACACTGCTCAGCCTGTCTGCCAGAGTGTTATCCTGGCCCAGAAGGTATACCACTCTGCACCTTCCAGAACCCTGGGCCGCATTGGATCCAGTACATTGTGTCCAAGTGGTGGCTATAGTGACTATAGTCCTCCAACTTGGAGCAATAGATACAGGACAAGCTGGTCGATGTCCCATGCCAGGGAGAGAATCTCTTTGGCAAACCCATGACTAATAAGGCTGCCAAGCTGGAGTCCGAGTTCCTGACTAGGACCAGGCTCTCCAAGAAAACCGCTGACCCTTCCCTATGAAAGGCTTCAGGGGAAAAAAAAACCTTTACCTGAAGAATAGGAAGGCTTACGAAAACTATTTGGCCTTCCCAGCTTCCCGATAGGCCCCCAACCCCCAGGTGGTGCCCCAGCCGCAACCTTGGGGGTGTGGCTTTTGACTCCTTGGGCATAGCCTTTGTCCCTTCTATGCTTGGAGGTTGTCTGTCTCTGCATGTTCATCAGTGAAAACAGGATGCTTCTCAGGGCTGTGTACCTTCCCAGACAATGTTCTGGTGGACCGCCTGAGCCAGGTTCTCCAGCGCCACGAGTGGTGGCTTGACCTACGGGTGGCCAACCGACTGTTCCACCATTAGGGCCTTCCTGTGCTGGATCTCTTTGCCAGCCCAGCCAATGCTCAACTGATCCAATTCTGCTCCAGAATGCTGCATCCCTCCCATTCACAGAATGAGAAACGTAAGGACTTCTTTACGCCTTTCCTCCCACACCACTCATTTAAAAAACCCTATTCAAGGTCCAGCTCAACCAGGCCACCCTGATTCTCATAGCACCCCGGTGGGCCCGGCACGCAAGGACTCCACCTGGTGGGCATATACCTTCAAGTAGTGCCACTTCTTGGTTTGGTGTGCAGAAAGGGTGTCAACCCCTTCTCCTGTTCTTTCCAGCTGGTGCTTTGGTACCTGCGGCACCTGTTTGATGCTGGTTTGAAATCTAACTCCATCAGAGTTCATCTCGGTGCGCTCTTGGCGCACCACCACCTCATCAAGGGAAAGCCCCTCTCCGCTCAGCCTCTTATGGCTCGCTTCCAGAGGGGCCTCCTGCTCTCTCAACCTCTCATTTGTCCGCCAGTAGAAACATGGGATCTCATTGTGGTCCTCTTGAAGCTCATCGCTCTACTTTTGAGCTGCTGACTTCTGCCACTTCAAGTATCTGTCCTGGAAGGTGGTCTTCTTGTGGTGCTCATGTCTGCCTGCAAAGTCAGTGAGCTCCATCAGTTGTTTGGGGTTTAAAGTAACTCCTGCCCTCCGGCCCTTCTGTGTCCCCAGGCTACCAGAGAGCTGGTTCCCTAGTCAATGCTGGGGTCACTGCTGAGGTCTTGCAGCCGAACTGTGCTCTCACTGTTTCTCGCGGTTCATTTTTTTGGGGGGCTGCCTGTGGCTTACAGGTTTTTTCGATAGCCCATAGCTAGGGAGTCCCATATGTGAGGACTGACTTCCTGCTTGTTCCTGGAGGAAGTGTAGCTACTCAGCTGTAGCAGGCATTCTCCAGGGACAGTAGGAATCAGTCCTCACAGCCCTCCTTCCTCCTCATGGAGTTGCTTTTCTTTTTGTTGCCGTCTTGAGCTAGATCATCATACTGAGGCAAGATGGCACCCTTGAGCAGGAAGGCAACCACACATGCATGGTGGATCTCCCAAAGGCTTTCTCTGAAAGCTGGGGAGAGGTTACCATGCCGGCTCCATCAGTGCTGACGTCACCCATATGTGAGGACTGATTCCTGCTGTCCCCGGAGAACACCTGCTACAGGTGAGTAACTATGCTTTATCTGCATGTTCAGAGGCATGCTGTTAGTAGGCCTTTTTACTGAAACTAAGTACATGAGTCCTTACTGAGATTTCAGCACTTTGCCAAATTTCAGCCAAGTCCATCAAAGTGAATAGATAAGAACTAACATACAGGGTCAAGCCAAAGATCCATTAAAGCTGTTATCCTCTTTCCAACAATGGTCAATGCAGGTTACAAGTACCCGGTAGGATCCCAAATAATAGATAGTTTCCATGTTTCTTACCCCCCAGGAATGAGCAGTGGATTTCCTCAGGTCTGTCTTAATGTGTTATAGACCTTTCCTCCAGGAATTAGTCCAAATCCTTTTTAAAACCAGCTACACTAATGCCTTTTTCTCCAGGAACAAGCAGGAAGTCAGTCCTCATATATGGGTGATGTTGGCGCCAACTAAGCCCTCATGGAAGCATCTCCCCTGCTTTCAAAGAAAGCTTTTGGGAGATGTCACCACACATGCCTAGTACCCTTCCCCCCCAAAGGTGCCATCTTGCTCAGTCTTCTTTTTTTCTTCAGAACCCTTCAGACATCCATCCTTTTCCCCCGGAAAAAGTTGATTATCTAATGCCTGAGTTTCATACTCTCCTCCAGTTGTGCAGCAATACTCTTCCCGCCACCCGAGCCTGCTAACTCAGCATAGAGTCTCGGGTCCGTATACTTTTTTCCTTTTTGGTACCTTCACGCCTTTTTTCCAACTGACAGCACCATGGGTTTTCAACCTTTCTGGGGTTCTTTTTCCCCCATGGCTACCAGTGGCTTTAAGAAGTGTGATTGGTTTACAAAAATCATGTCCCTCATCAACACACACGACTGCTGTCTACACTGTCTAGGGCCGGACCACAACCCCACAGCCAGTGATTTCTGTAAAAAGATGTCTTCCAAGGCCCTCAAAAGCTGCCAGCAGCAGCATGACAAGTTTTTCCTGGAGTCCTTGGTGCCTCCGAAGGCCACTGAAGCCTCAGACTTCTGTGGAGCCCCCACAGATCCCGGTCGACTCATGGATCTTCAGAGAGGGGGGATCTCCCTTGAAGGTGGCGTCCCTGGATGGTTCCAGCAGGTTGGGTAAGCCCTGAGTCAGGTCCCGGAGCGGGAGTGGCCCACCAAGGTCGCATGATGGAATCGCATGAAGATCGGCCTCGGACACCCGAGCCCATTCTTGTTGAAGACTCCCCCTCGGGGGAACTGTCGCTGGGCCCCAGTTCCTTGATGCCCATGCTGATAGTTGCAAAGCCTTCTGGACTGGAAACCAGAATGGCAGCCCTGGAGCACAGCCTGTCTGCCTTCATGGACCAGCAGCGGGCGTTGCTGTCCAGTACAATGAGTTCATCCGTCCAGACCACCAGGCCCTCGACGTCGAGGACGTTCCCAGAGGCTGAGTCGATCCTTGAGACCATGCGGCCTCGAGTTGATCCTCAGCAAAGTCTAGATCCAAGTCCCGTTCCATTGACCTAGGTCTTCCCCGGCTAGTGCACATGACACCTTAAAGCCAGCGAGCTGCCCTTCCCTCAAGTCTTCGACCAACTACTCAGAATGGGAGACCGAAGACGAGGAGTCCCTGGACACCCATCACCACTGAGACATCCCCTCAGACTCACCAACCTCCGAGCCCCGGTGTCAGTCCCCGCCCAAGGACATGGTATTCCTCGACTTCGTGTGGGACATGTCAAAGGTTCTAGTGCTCCCAACAGAATTGGAAGAGGACCCTTGGATTGAGGAACTAGAAATCCTTCAATACAAGGCCCCACCAAGGGAATCGCTCATGGTGGCAATTTTACCTATGCTGGAACGGCGAATACTCCATATGTGGGAAACACCAACGTTGATACCCATCGTGAGTAGGCAGCTCGACATGATGTATTAGGTCCGCCAGAGCCCTGGCTTCCAGAAGGCACAGTTGCCACATAACTCCATGTTGGTGGAGTCGGCCATGCATCAGCTGAAGAGCCAGAAGATGCACTCCTCAGTGCCCCCAGGTAGGGAGGCCCGCACCTTACCCTCGGCAGAAAGTGCTACCAGGGCTCGATGCCCCTCGGCTGGATCCAGGCCTACCAGCTGTACATGGGCATGTACAGTAACTGAGAGACCTAGCGAAGGAGCTCGCCAGGTTCTCGACTGGTCTCTCCAAAGAACCCCTGCAGTGGTTCAAGAACCTGACCAAAGTCACCCATGAGTACTCCAAATTCATGACTCGAGCAGCCTTAGATGGCTAGAGTAGCTGCGGCGGGCATCGGTGCCCGATGCCAGGCTTGGCTAGAGTCTTATGATCTCAAGCAATGGGTTCAGGATGAACTGATCGATGTCCCATGCCAAGGGGAGAACCTCTTTGGCAAACCCATGACAGAAAAGGCTGCTGAGTTGGAGACCGGGTTTGTGACGAGGACCAAGCTCTCCAAAAAGACCGCTGGCCCTCCCCATGGAAGGGCTCTGGTAAAAAGTCCTTTTACCTGAGGAAGGGGGCTGCTTACAAAAACTACCCACAATTTCAGGCCTCCCCAGCAGGGTTAGGCCAAGTTTCGTGGGCAAGGCCCTCATAAACAGAAGGCTCCCAAGCCCCAGGCATCTGCTCCAGCCCAACCTGGAGGAGTTTTTGACTCCTTGGGCATAGCCTCTCTACCCCAAGAAGGCCAGCAGCCCACGGGAGGACGTCTGATCCACTATACCCACAGGTGGCCAACCATCACCACTGATGCCTGGGTACTTCAGGTGGTCAAGGAGGGCTACCTCCTCCACCTGCTACAGACACCTCCCTCTTTCTTTCCAGGAGAGCCCCAAAGGTCTCCCTTTCACCAGAACCTCCTACTGCAGGAACTCACAGGCCTTCTTGAGGACAAAGCAGTAGAACCAGTACCCCAACATCTCAGTGGCAAGGGATTCTACTCCAGGGATTTCCTGGTGCCAAAAAGAATAGGGGGCCTAAGGCCCATATTCGACCTGCGCAATCTGAACAAGTTCCTGGTGAGGGAGAAGTTCAAGATGCTCTCCCTTGGAACATTGCTCCCTTCTTTGCTTCGGTCTTTACTGAGGAAGATGTAGGGATGTTACCCAAGACTGAAGTGGTATTTAAAGGTGATACTGCAGAGGAATTGAGAGAAATATCGCTACACCGGGAAGATATATTACAACTATTTGATAAACTGAATAGTAGCAAATCACCTGGACCAGATGGTATACATCCCAGAGTGTTGAAAGAACTGAAATATGAGATTGCAGACCTGCTATTGGTAATCTGTGAACTTTCATTAAAATCATCTGTAATACCTGAAGATTGGAGGGTCGCCAACGTAACACCAATTTTTAAAAAGGGTTCCAGGGGTGACCCGGGAAATTACAGACCGGTGAGCCTGACGTCAGTACCAGGGAAAATGGTAGAACCATCATAAAGAACAAAATTACACAGCATGTAGATAGTCATGGCCTAATGGGAGACAGCCAACATGGCTTTAGACAAGGAAGATCTTGTCTTACTAATCTGATATGTTTTTTTGAAGGTGTGCATAAACAGGTAGACAAAGGTGAGTCGGTTGATATAGTGTATCTGGACTTTCAGAAAGCTTTTGACAAAGTCCCCCATCAGAGACTTTTGGCAAAGCTAAAAAGTCATGGGATAGGAGGCAGTGTACTATTGTGGATCGGGAACTGGTTAAAAGATAGAAAGCAGAGGGTAGGGCTAAATGGCCAATATTCCCAATGGAAAAAGGTGAATAGTGGAGTACCCCAGGGATCTGTACTGGGTCCGCTGCTTTTTGACATATTCATAAATGACCTGGAAAAGGGAATAACTAGTGAGGTTATCAAATTTGCAGATGACACAAAACTGTTTAAAGTTGTTAAAACCCAAGAGGATTGTGGAAAACTGCAGGAGGATCTGGATAAATTGGAAGACTGGGCATCCAAATGGCAGATGAAATTTAATGTGGACAAGTGCAAAGTTATGCACCTAGGAAAGAACAACCCACACTATAGTTACAAGATGCAAGGCTCCACATTAGAAACCACCACCCAGGAAAAAGATTTAGGAGTCATTGTGGATAACATGTTAAAACCCTCCGCCCAGTGTGCAGCGGCGGCCAAGAAAGCAAATAGAATGCTAGGTATCATAAGGAAAGGGATGGAGAACAAAACAAAGGATATTATAATGCCTCTGTATCGCTCCATGGTACGACCGCACCTTGAATATTGTGTGCAATTCTGGTCACCGTATCTTAAAAAGGATATAGCGTTATTAGAAAAAGTACAGAGAAGAGCCACCAAATTGGTGAAGGGGATGGAAGGCTACTCCTATGAAGAGAGGCTAAGAAGGTTAGGGCTCTTTAGTCTGGAGAAGAGACGGCTGAGGGGAGATATGATAGAGGTCTATAAATTAATGAATGGAGTGGAACGGATAAACGTGGATCAATTGTTTAGTATAGAAAGACTAGGGGACATGTAATGAAGCTACAGGGTAAACTATTTAAGACAAATAAGAGAAAATATTTTTTCACTCAACGTGTAATCAAACTCTGGAATCTATTACCGGAGGATGTAGTAAGGGCTGTTAGTATAGCTGGGTTTAAAAAAGGTTTGGACAAGTTCCTGGAGGAAAGGTCCATAAACCACTATTAAAAAGGGACCCAGGATATCAATGCTTGACCCAGTACAAGCATTGTGGAACCTGTGTCTTTTGGGGATATTGCTAGGTACGTATAACCTAGATTGGCCACTGTTGGAAACAGGATACTGGGCTTGATGGACCTCGGTCTGACCCAGTATGGCATGTCTTATGTTCTTATGTTCTTACCTCCAGCAGGGAGATTGACTATGCTCCTTGGATTTGAAGTATGCTTATATCCACATCCTCATTCACCCCAACTACAGGCAGTGTCTTTGCTTCATGATGAGGGAGGCCACTACCAGTACAGGGTACTACCCTTCGGCCTGGCGTCCACCCCCAGGGTCTTCACCAATGCCTGGCAGTAGTGGCCACCTACCACCATCTCCAAGGGGTATATGTCTTCCACTATCTGGACGACTGGCTTATAAAAGGAGGCCCAGCCGCCGAGTTGCAGCAAGCTACAGCACGCACCATCCATGTCCTGCAACATCTGGGGTTTGTGATAAACTACCGCAAGTCCCACCTCCTCCCAACACAATGTCTGGAGTTCATAGGGGCAAAGCCGGACACCGTTCAGGCAAGGGTCTTCCTCCCCCTGGATCGGGCCGATTGTCTCAGGGAATTGGCTGCAGACATGCAACACCGTCCCTCGGTTTTGGCTCAGCTTCTGTTGTGCCTACTCAGCCACATGGCCTCTATGGTCAACGTCACCCCAGACGCCTGTCTGCACATGAGGGTTGCCCTGTGGTGCCTTCGAGACCAGTGGACACAAGCCAACGGCCGCCTCCAGGACAGAGTCTCCGTGACCCACCAGTTGGCAGAATATCTGACTTGGTGGCAAAACCCATAACACCTTCAAACAGGGATGCCCTTCCAAACGTCATGTCCCTGAAGGGTCCTCACAACAGACACCTCCCTGCTGGAATGGGGAGCCTACTGTAAAGAACTTCACATCCAGGGCAGCTGGTCGCAACCAGCCGATCAACCTCTTGGAGCTTTGGGCAATATATCTAGCCCTCCAAGCATTTTGCCACCACTTGAGGCAACAGTCGGTGCTAATCCAAACAGACAATCAAGTGGCAGTGTTCTTCGTGAACAAGCAGGGGGGCACACCCTCTGCCGCGAAGCAATGGCACTCTGCTTCTGCACAATTTGTCAGGGAATACTCCTACGGGCTCTATACCTACCAGGCCAGGACAATACCCTGGCAGACAAACTGAGCAAGGTCCTCCAACCGCACGAGTGGTAACTGGACCCCAGAGTGGCCACCCAGCTCTTCCGACTCTGAGGGACCCCAGGGGTGGACCTTTTCACCAGCCCAGACAATTACCAGTTGCCCTGCTTCTGTTCCCATCAGCCCCACCTGCAGCAGGTAGCAGCAGATGTGTTCCTCATTCCGTGGTCAAAAGGCCTCATGTATGCCTTCCCACACACACCATTGATTGCCAAGACCCTTTTCAATGTGAAACAAAATTCACCATAAAAACCCGTCCCCGAAATTTATATATTTTTGTCGAAGCGCACCGGAGGAGGAATGGAACTGAGATCCACCCACACCAAGCGGTAAGCTGCTTTTATTCAAATGAGGTTCTCCACCACATAAATCTTATGAAAACGTAACTTAGCTGAGAATGTCCATGTTCCACAAATGTATTATCACACCGTTGCCTTGCCAAAGAAAATCATCTTGCACAAGTGCCTGTGAGCCGTATTCGCCAGCAACTGTGATTGAAAAAACGCCGTCCCCGCGGCTCAGGGCTCTTCAAGGCTTTCAAGGCTCTTCGCGACAAAGCGTCACTGATCCTGGTAGCTGCACAGTGGCCCAGGCAGTCATGGTTTCCGCTGCTTCTCCGATTGTCATCCCATCCCCCTGGGGAGTTCCATGTGGCTCTTGTCTCAGGAGGAGGGCTCTCTCCTGCACCCCAATCTGGGGTCCCTATCACTGACAGCGTGGCTGCTGAAAGGGTAACCTTAGCCCCTTTCAACCTCTCAGGAGAAGTGGAAGAGATCCTGCTGGCCTCCTGTAAGACCTCCACCAGAAGGGCTTACATCTTCAAATGGTGCAGATTCTCGGAGGTAGTTTGGAAGCTGCTATGCTCTGAAATACTGTTGCACATATTCCAGAATGCACACAAAAGATTTTTAAAAACCGTTCAAGGAAATTAGAGTGCTGCCGTATCGGTGCCATCACATCCCTGAGGAAGGCAAGAGCTGAAACATGGCCTGTGTTGGGTGTGGCTACACTGTACCCCTCAATAAAGTTTCTGAATGTGTTCTGGTTTTTGGTTGTCTTGCTCCTTGGTGTCTGCTGGTTTGTCTTTGAAGTGCTTCTGCATTGGGCTGCAGTATCTTCTTCATGTCTCACAATCCGGGCTCAAGTCGAACACTGTCAGGGTACACCTCAGTGCCCTAGCAGCGTACCACCACTCTATCGAGGGCAAGTCTCTTTCGGTCCAGCTTCTGGTGACCATTTCCCGAGGGAACTTGTACTGTCCAAACCCCCCGTCTGCCCTCCGGCGACAGAGTAGGACCTTAATGTAGTGTTGGCGCAGCTCGCCCGCCTGCCATATGAGCCCCTGGCTACCTGCCACCTGAAGAACCTCTCGTGTAAGGTCGTGTTCCTGATGGCGCTCACCTTCTTCCCAAGCCCTCACTCCAGCAGGGCGGAGACTGTCCTTCATACCTTGGACTGTAAGAGGGTCCTATCCTTCTATATTCAACGTACACAGGGCCACCGCAAAGCTTCTCGGCTTTTTGTTTCCTTTGACCCTAGTCAGTTGTGGGACGTGGTAACCAAGTGAACACTGTCAACCTGGGTGGTGGACTGCATCGCTCTCACCTATGAATGGGCTGGGCTCATGCTGGATGGCCGTGTCAGAGCCATGGCTTCCTCGTTGGCAAACCTGTGCTCTGTCCCGATGCTGGACATCTGCCAGGCCGCCACCTGGTCTTCAGTCCGTACCTTCATATCTCATTACTGCCTGGAGAGGGAGTCCCAATGGGACAGCGCCTTCGGCCAGGCTGTGCTCCGTAATCTTTTTGGGGTCTAGGCAACTCCTGCCCTCTGACCCTTCTGTGTTCAGTCTACCGGAGCATTGGTTCCCATCAGATACACGGGTCCTACTGTAGTCTGTATCTGTGGACTCAATTGCTTTCTGCTCATGGCTCCCCTTGAGGGCGACCGTGTTTTTCCCTACGGATTTGCAGTAGCTTGTGGCTAGGGAGGCCCATATGTGAGAATCGACTTCCTGCTTGTTCCCGGAGAAAGCATAATTACTCACATGTAACAAGTGGAACAGCAAGAATCAGTCCTCAGAACTCTCCCTCCTCCCTTTGGAGTTTCTTCTTTACCATCTTTTATTTTGCCGTCGTTTAGCTATGTCATCTGACTGAGCAAGATGGCACCCTTGGGTGGGAAGGGCACCACCCATGTGTGGTGGCATCTCCCAAAGGCTTTCTTTGAAAGCTGGGGAGAAACTTCCACGAGGGCTCTGTCAGCAACAATGTCACCCATATGCGAGGACTGATTCCTACTGTCCCCAGAGAACACCTGTTACAGGTGAGTAACTACACTTACTCCATCATTTGGCAAAGATATCCAGAACCTAGCTATGCATTGAGTGAAAAAATATTTTTTCTTATTTGTTTTAAATGTACTGCTTTGTAATTTCATAGCATGTCTCCTAGTCTTTGTACTTTTTGAAAAAGTAAACAATCTAGTCCATATCACCTTGCTAGATCAATCCAAACAAGTGGGTTATGTTTCCCTACCAGCAGATTGGTGGAGACAGAGATCCAATGAAATGCCCAGGTTTCAATGACATCAATCCCATGCCTCTATCAACCTGAGCCACTAGAGGGCAACTCGGTATTTTTCTGTCTGCAGCAAATGGTGATTGGATTTTCTCAGCTCTGATAAAATCTGTAGAAATGAAGATTTGATTGAGAAGAAAAAGATTGATTTCGCTCATGAACGACCACCCTGAGGGTAACTCTCTCACTTGAGTGTGACATAGGAGGCTCCACTAGACTGCAGTCTTTTTTGATAGCCATAGGAGGAGGCAGGGGTGGAGGAAGGGCTTTTTCTTTGGAGGAGCCCAAGCACTTCCCCAAGCTCTTCCCTAACCCCATCCTGTAGGCAGAGACCCTTCTTGTTCTGGTCTCCCATGAGCAGACAGGAAGGGTCTTTGCCATGATCGTGACTTTTCTTCTGCCTGTAGGGGATGGGATCCCCGCGGGCAGTCTGCTGCCTGCCAGCAGTGATTTTTGGAGGGGCCAGGGCCCGTGTGGCCCACCCTTTTCTGACACCTATGACAGGAGGGAAAATTGGTTCAGTTGTACACTCTTATCCTGTTAAGGGTCTTTTGAGCGGCCAGAAAATTGAAAGAATTCAGCAGCCTTGCACAACCTCAACACCCCCTCCCCCTTCCTCTGTCCCCCCTGCTCTCTGCTCTCTCCCAAAGACTAAGGACTGCTCAAAGGTATGTGACTGCAAGCCTGTTTTAAAAATCAAAACAAAAAGAAAACAGCATCCGGGGAGTAGCACAGAGTTTAGTATGGTTTGCCCTGCCTGAGGCTCCCTGGGAGTGAGAGCTAAGACTTGATCTAATCATTTTCCTTGTTGGGGGCTCCCAAACTCATCCGTTGTGGGACGTAAGTCAGGGTGGACCACTAGTGTCCATTAGCTCGGTTTCAGGGTTTCCTACCATGCGCGCTGTTAGCATTTTCTGTCTTTGTTTGCCTTGCACCCAAACGGTTCCAGTGGGTGGTCTGCCTGAGCAGCTCCAATGGGCTGTGGATATGTTCTCCAAAGCCCAGTTAGCTCAACTGGCCTTAAGGGAAAGCTCCCTTGTGGGGCTGATTGGAGGAGTTGGTGAGCATTCCAGAGGCGAAAGGGCCTGAGAAGCAAGCAGAGCCGGTTTCCCTCTTTGGCCTCTGCCCATCCATTGCAGGTGCACTGGACTGACTTCTGGGGATCTTAGGACTCCCAACATTGTCATTCTGAAAAACCTTTTTTTTTTCTGTGCTTCTGGTTTTTGGACCATAATGAGCCCTTTCGAGGGGCTCGTGGGCTCAGAGTCTCTGTCCCTCTCATTCATCACGTTGAAGGTTTGGGAACCCATTCCCAGATATCACCAAGGATCGCTGGGTGCTAGACAGTGTTCAAAGCGGCTATGTCCTGGATTGCAAGCAGCTGATCCTGGAGGCATTTGTCATCTCTCCGTGTGGTTCAGCAGACAAGAGAGCCACCACATGGGTCACTTTGGACAGGTTACTGCGCCTGAAGGCAGTGGTGCCAGTGCCCCTGCCCGAGCAGGGCAAGGGCAGATATTCCATTTATTTTGGGGTGCCAAAGAACGATGGCACCTTCTGACCAGTGTTCGGCCTCAAGCATTTTGCACTTCCGAATGGAAGCTCTGAGATCTGGGATTTCAGCAACACGCTGAAGAGAGTTCCTAGCATCTCTGGCTTTGGCCAAAGCTTGTTTTCATATCCCGATTTGGGAGGATCAGCAAGGATTTCTCCATTTTGCCATGTTTGTCTCGCACCTTCAGTTCACTGCCCTCCCTTTGGCCTTTCCACGGTCCCAGGAACGTTCTCCAAGGTCATGGCAGTAGTGGCTGCTGTGCTACAGCACTAAGGACTACATGACTTGCAGCAGTAGTGGCACACCATGATACAGTGATGGTAAACCTATTTTGATACACCCATGGACATCCAGGTTTATGTGAGAACTCGCAAATATCAAGCCACCTTAAGGTCCCAAGCCATTGCCTGAGGACATAACATGTGCTTGAGGAATTCTGACAAGACTCTTACCTGGAAGACAGTTTTCTTAGTTGCTATTACCTCAGCAAGCTGCATCAGTGAGCTTCAGGCTCTTGTCTACTATACTTTATACAAGCGATTATTGCCCAGTATCTCAGAACTCGCTCAAATTTTCTGAAAAGAGGTGGTTTCTACCTTCCACCTGAACCAATCCATTGTCTTTCCAAATCCTGATTCCAGTCCTGCAGAATTCAGTTTGCATTCTCTCGACTGCAGATAAGCTTTTCTCTGTTATTTCTGAGCAACACAGAAACCACGACACACTTCACAGCTTTTTGTCATGTTCAACCCAAACTACGCAGGCCTTCCTGTATATATTCCTTTGAAGGTGCGGTTTCCAGAATTGTACACAGCATTCCAAATAAGGTCTCACTAGAGGTATATACAGAAGCACTATCACCTCCTTTTTCTTATTGGCCATTCCTCTCCCTATGCACCCAAGCATCCTTGTAGCTTTTGCTGACACCTTTTCAACCTATTGGGCCACCTTATGATCATCCAATATGAGCATCGCTGGTCCTATTACAAAGCTAGTCCTCTGATATCCCGTGCATGTAGGTGCAGCAGCGTTACATCCTAGGACTTCTCTGTTTTCATAAAAAAAATGTTTGTTTTCTTGGATATGGTATAAAAATTTTCAATAAATATATCTTGTTTCTGAAACAGAGAAGGAAAATTAAGAAGAGGAAAATTTATATTTTCATTATTTTTCAATTATTTGCCACTCCCATCTCAGCCCATATAGTACTGACAAACTTTCAACCTAATTTGTTTTCTCCATTATCCTTAATGTCCCATTTAACACCGCTAAAATACTTTTAGACCATTATTTTTTCATCTCCCCACTTCAGCCACTCCATTCTTTCCCTGTTGACACGTCACAAATAGGTATTACCCTGTTCTCCAGGAACAAGCAGAAAGAGTCCTCACATATAGGTGACGTCAGCGCTGACAGAGCCCTCACAGAAGCATCTCCCCAGCTTTCAAAGAAAGTTTTTGGGAGATGACACCACGCATGCGTGGTCCCCTTCCCGCTCAAGGGTGCCATCTCGCTCAGTCTCCTTTTTTCCGCGGAGCCCACTGGACGTCCAGACGTGTGTCTGATTTCCCAGGGAAAAGTTTTTTCTCAGTAAAGTGCTTTTTTATTTTCTACGGTTGAGACTGGTTCCTTTCCCGCCTCCGAGTTTCCTTGCCCCAGTATTGCGTCTTAGACCCGTCTTTCCTCTGCATGGATTTGTGCCTTTTTTTCCTGCCCGCTGGCCGCTCCTCAAGTCTTCGACCTTGCCGGGGTACTTTTTTCCCCGATGGCCAGCAGCTTTAAAAAGTATGATCGGTGCACTAAAAATATGTCCCTCACCGACACACACGATTGCTGCCTCCAATATCTGGGAGCTGACCATGACCTGGAGACCTGCAACCTTTGCAAAAAAGATGTCTGCCAAAGCCATCAAACTCCGTCAGCAGAAGCACAGCAAGATCTTCAAAAAGTCAGTCTGCACCGGAGTCTTCAGTGATGCTATGCTCCAGGGACACATCCGAATCCTGGGAGTTGTGTAGTGATCCCTCGGCTACTGACCAGGACCGTGGGGCCTCCAACAGGGGTTCCCCAGAGCAGGAACGCAAGAAGAGGAACTCCTCTCGGGACTCGGACAAGATGGGCAAGCCCTGCACTAGGTCCCGCAGTCTGCGCAGAGTATCCAAGGAGTCTAATGGGGAGCAGCCAGCTAAGGTCCCTTGGAAGGATACGGAGGCCTCCTGTGATCGGCATCAGACACCCGAAGCCATCCTCATCAAGGACTCCCTCTCCTTGCTGACGCCAGACTTTGTAACCCCAGCGTCGGGGTCGAAAGTTGCAACATCTCCTGAGTGGGAAACCAGGATAGAGGCCTTGGAGCACAGTTTGTCTGCCTTCCTCGCCACGCAGCAGGCACCAATGCCCAGCTCCACCGGTTCATCTTCCCAGACCACCGGGACCTCAACATGGAGTACTTCCCCAGTTGCCGAGCAGATCCTTGTGAGCCCATTGCCTTGAGTCAATCCTCAGCAGAGGTCTCGATCACGGTCCCACTTCTCGGGAATGAGATCCTCACCGGCGAGTGCTCACGGCTCCAGCCACGAAGCTGCCGTGATCCATCGGCCCCCCTGACCTGGGTCCTGCCCCGCACGCCTGGCCCAGCACCAAATCTTCCACCGACTACTCTGACTAGGAGTCTGAGGATGAGGCATCACCGGACACCTGCAAACACCACAATGACCCGTCGGACCCATCCCTTCCAGCGACTTGGCGTCGGTCACCGCCCGAGGACACCTCGTTCCTTGACTTTTTGCGGGCATGTCGAGGGTACTGGCCATCTCCACAGAGTCTGAGGAGGATCCTCGCACGGAGGAGCTAGAGATTTTCCAATACAATTCTCTGCCGAAGGAAGCACTGATGGTTCCCGTCCCTGCCATCCTCAAGAGACTTCTCCTCCACATGTGGGAGATGCCGGCGTCAGTGTCTATAGTCAGCCATCAATTCAATGTGATGTACCGAGACCGGCGAGGCCCCGGCTTCAGGAAGCCGCAGTTGCCGCATAACTATATGGTAGTGGAGTTGGCCGTGCGTCGACTCTAGAGCAAGAAGATGCATTCCTTAGTGCCCCCTGGGCAGGGAGGCCCGTATCCTTGGCACCCTCGGTAGGAAGGGTTACCAGGGCTCGATGCTTGCCTGCCGGATCCAAGTGTACCAGCTCTATAATAGGCATGTACCTTCAAGACTTAACAAATGAGCTCACTGGGCTCTCCGCTGGCCTCGGGAGTGACCATCTCCTGCAATTCCTGAACCTGACCAAGGGCATCGGGGAGTGCTCGAAGTACCTGAGTTAGGCAGCCTACGATGGCTTCGAGTCAACAGTGAGGATAGTTGCCGCGGGCATCGGTGCCAGATGCCTGGTATGGCTGCAGTCTTCAGATCTGGAGCAATGGGCTCAGAACAAGGTTATCTATGTCACATGCCAAGAAGAAAATCTCTTTGGCAAACCCATAGCAGAGAGAGTGGAGGAGATCGAGTCCAAGTTCCTGACAAGGACTCAACTCTCCCAGAAGATTGCTACCTTCCCCAGGAGAAAAACCCCAGGGGAAAGCCTCCCTTCCCGAGGAAGGGTCAGGTTTACCAGGGATACCCGCAGTATCAAGCTCCTTCAGCCCCTCAGCAGGATCACCATGCCAAAGGAGCAAGTCAGGGCCCCTGCAAGCAGAAGGGCCCTAAGCCTCTAGCTCCAGCACAGCCTGGGGGAACGTTTGACTCCCAGGGCATAGTCTCTCCAACCTCAGGAGGTTAGCTGCCCACAGGGGGACACTTTGCCCACTGGTGGTCTGCCATCACCACCGACACTTGGGCACTCCTCACTAATAAAGCCGTGGAACCAGTACCCCATCACCTAAGGGGCAAGGAGTTCTACTCATGGTACTTCCTAGTCCCAAAACGAACTGGGAGCCTAAGGCCCATCTTAGACCTGAAAAATTTAAACAAGTTCCTGATGCGGGAGAAGTTCAAGATGCTCTCCCTTGGAACATTGCTGCCATACCTCCAGCAGGGAGACTGGCTATGCTCCTTTGATCTAAAGGATGCGTATATCCACATCCTCATTCATCCCAGCCACAGGCAGTACTTCATATTCATGGTTGAGAACAACCACTACCAGTACAGGGTGCTACCCTTTGGTCTAGATTCTGCACCTATAGTCTTCACAAAATGCCTAGCAGTGGTAGCGGCCTTCCTCCATCTCCAGGGCACCTTTGTCTTCCCCTATCTGGATGACAGACTCATAAAGGGGGACATGGCCCACACCACCAGTGTCCTGCAACACCTGGGGTTCATTATAAACCACCCCAAGTCCCACCTGACCCCTACACAGGGACTGGAGTTCATAGGGACTCAACTGGACACTCTTCAGGCCAAGGCCTTCCTCCCCCTAGACAGAGCAAGTCGCCTCGTAGCTTTGGCCACAGAGATGCAGCACCGCCACTCTGTTTTCTCGCTCCGTCTGCTCAGCCACATGGCATCGACAGTCCATGTTGTCCCCAACGCCCATTTTCATATGAAGGCAGCTCAGTGGGGCCTCCGCTTCCAGTGGACATAGGCCACGGGCTGGCTTCGGGACAGGGTACGCATAACCCGCCTCTGATGGAGTCGCTCAGCTGGTGGAAAATCACACAACACCTACAGGCAGGCATGCATGTCTTTCCAGAACACGGCACCTCAGCAGGTCCTTTCCACGGATGCTCCTTGCTGGAGTGGGGGGCCATTGCGGGAATCTTTGCATGCAGGGCAACTGGTCCAGGACGGAGATCCAGCAACACATCAACCTGCTGGAGCTCAGGGCCATACTCCTGGTGCTCAAAGCTTTCTGCCACTGCCTACAGCACCATCAGTGCTGGTCCAGACAGGCAACCAGGTCACAATGTTCTACCTGAAGAAGCAAGGAGTTGGTCTTACACCCTCTGCCAGGAGGCAATAGCCCTCTGCTCGTATGCGGTCAGTCAAGGAATGCTCCTGAGGGCATTGTACTTGCCGGGCCAGGACAGTGCCTTGGCAGACAGACTGAACAGGGTCCTACAGCCGCACGAATGGTGGCTAGACCCCAGGACAGCCCAACGGCTCTTCTGCCTTTGGGGCACCCCACGAGTGGACCTATTTGCCAGCCCGGCCAATGCTCAGCTGCCCCACTTCTGCTCTCACCAGCCTCACCCGTCCCAGGTGGCAGCAGATGCCTTCCTCATCCTGTGGTTGGAGGGCCTCCTGTATGCCTTCCCACCCACGCCACTGGTCGCCAAGACCCTTTTCAAGGTCCTCTGGGACAAGGCATCGCTGATCCTGGTGGCCCAGGCAGCCTTGTTGTTCCTACTGCTGTTCCGCCTGTCAGTGGAGGCCCCGGTCCCTCTGGGGAACACCCCAGGATTACTGACTCAGGAGGACGGCTCCCTCTTTCACCCCAACCTGGGATCTCTTGCGCTAACAGCATGGCTTCTGAGCGGGTAGCCTTGGCTCCCTTCAACCTCCCGAGGGAGGTGGAGGAGGTCCTCCTAGCTTTGTGTAAGGCCTTCACGAGGCGGGCCTACGCCTTCAAGTGCATAGATGCTCGGTGTGGTGCACAGAGCAACGGGTTAACCCGTTCTCCTGCCTGCTGCAGATGGTGCTGCAGTACCTGCTTCATCTCTTGCAGGCTGGACTCAAGTCCAACTCTGTCAGGGTGCACCTGAATGTTCTTTCGGTGCACCACCACCTTAAGGAGGGCAAACCCCTCTCTGCACAGCCCCTCGTTACCTGGTTCTTACGAGTCCTCCTGCTCTCTAAACCCCCCATCTGCCCACCTCCAGCGGAAATGTGATACCATCACGGCTCACTGGGCCACCATTCAAGCCCCTGGCTTCTTGCCACCTATGGTACCTCTCATGGAAGGTTGTCTTCCTGGTGGCACTCGCATCCACTTGCAGGATCAGCGGTCTTCAAGCCTTGATGGCAGACCCACCCTACACCAGGTTCTATAAGAACAGAGTCATGCTTCGCATGCACCCTAAATTCCTTACGAAGGTAGTGTCCTCATTCCACCTCAATCAGGAGGTGGTTCTCCCCTCCTTTTCCATGGCCTCAGGCCAACAGTGTGGCAGCTGTCCTCCATATCTTGGATTGTAAGAGGACCCTTTCCTTCTACTTGAAGCGTACCCAGGGACACCGCAAAGCCTCCCAGCTTTTCGTTTCCTATGACCCCAGTCGGCTTGGGGAGGCAGTAACCAAGCGGACCCTGTCCACCTGGATGGTGGACTGCATTGCCCTTATCTATGAACAGGCTGGGCTCCCGCTGGAGTGCCGGGTTATGGCGCACAGCATCAGGGCTATGGCGACCTTGGTTGCAAACATGCGCTCTGTCCCATGACAGACATCTGCCGGGCCGCCACCTAGTCCATAGTCCACACCTTTGCAGCTCACTACAGCTTGGAGAGGGATTTCTGACAGGACAGCACCTTCAGCCAGGCCATACTCTGTAATCTCTTTGGGGTCTAGGCAGCTCCTACCCTCCGACCCTTCTTGTTCAGGCTACCGGAGTGATCTTTCTACCTGGACACTGAGGTCCTTTCAGAGTCTGCCCTTCGGACTCATGTGCTGCTGCTCACAGTTTGATTGTGGTTTTCTACAGGTTCGTGGCAGCCTGTAGCTAGTGAGTCCCCCATATGTGAGGACTGACTTCCTGCTTGTTCCCAGAGAAAGTGTAGTTACTGCTGACCCCAAGAACATCTGTTACCGGTGAGTAACTGCTTTTTACACAGTATGTGCTCCACTGTGGCTTGTACAGAGAGATGGAACTGAAGCCATCTGAGCTTTCTCTGCATCGTCCTACACAGCCTCCCTGGTGTGGACTTCTACACAGACTCGCTGCCAGTCCCTTAGTGCAGCATTGTTCAGATCCCCTTCCTTCCTTGCTTCAGATTGATAGAATTCCCTTCCCTCCCCTCCCCTCCAACTGTTTTCTCCTCTTGTACTTGCTGATTTTTGTGTTAATGCTGTTATTCAAAGATGACTTTTCTCTCTTTGCCAGCTCCTAATCAAATTGCTTTCCATTTTTATTCCCCATATCAATCCTGATGCTGTTCAGTGTTGAATGGTCATAACAGCATCACTTTAGGCAAATTGGTAAAGTAAGTACATAAGAACATAAGATATGCTATATTGGGTCAGACCAAGGTCCATCAAGCCCAGTATCCTGTTTCCAACAGTGGCCAATCTAGGTCACAAATACCTATCAGTTTCCCCAGAAGACACAGGTTTCACAATGTTTGTATTGGGACAAGCAGTGGATTTCCCGGGTCCTCAGTGGTTTATAGACTTTTCCTCTAAGAACTTGTCCAAACCTTTTTTAAACCCAGCTACAGTAACAGTTTTTTACTACACCCTTCGTAAACAAATACCAGAGTTTGAATACACGTTGAGTGATAACATATTTTCTCTTATTAGTATTATATGGGTTACACTGTAGCTTCATTGCATGTCCCCTAGTCTTTCTGCTTTTCAATGGAGTAAACACTCAATCTAGGTTTACCTGTTCCACTGCATTTATTAATTTATAGACCTCTATCGTATCTCCCCTCAGCCATCTCTTTTCCAGATTGAAGAGCCCTGACCTTTTTAGCCTCTCCTAATAGGGGTATCCTTCCATTCCCTTTACCATTTTGGTGGCTCTTCTCTGTACCTTTTCTAATTCTGCTATATCCTTTTTAAGATATGGCAACCAAAATTGCAAACAATATTCGAGGTGCGGTTGCACCATAGAACGATACAGAGGCATTAGAATATCATTTGTTTAATTCTCCATTCCTTTCCTTATGATTCCTAGCATTCGATTTGCTTTCTTGGCCACCACTGCATACTGGGCAGAGGTCATTTACGAATATGTTAAAAAGCAACGGACCCAACACAGATTCCTGGGGTACTCCACTATTCACCTTTCTCCATTGGGAAAATTAGCCATTTAGTCTTACCCTTTGCTTTCTATCTTTTAACCAGATCCTGATCCACAATAGTACACTGCCTCCTATCCCATAACTTTTTAATTTCGCTAATAGTCATGAGGGACCTTGTCACAGGCTTTCTGAAAATCTAGATACAGTACATCAACGGACCCACCTTTGTCTATCTGTTTATTTACACCTTCAAAAATAAAATAGATTAGTAAGACAAAACCTTCCCTGGCCAAAACTTGGCTGTCTCCCATTAAACTATGACTATCTACATGTTCTGAAATTTTGTTCTTAATAATGAACATAATGGTTCTACCATTTTTCCCAGTATTGACATCATGCTCACCGGTCTGTAGTTTCCCAGATCACTCCTGGAACCCTTTTTTAAAAATTGACGTTATATTGGCTATTCTCCAATCTTTGGCTTTTACTGATGATTTTAATAATAAGTCACAGATATAGTAGGTCTGCAATCTCATATTTCAGTACTTTCAACACCCTCAGATGTATACCATCTGGTCCAAGTGATTTGCTACTCTTTTTCAAATAGTTGTAATACGTCTTCCCAGTTTATCGATATTTCTTTCAATTCTGCCAATGCATCATCTTTATATACCATTTCAGTTGTGGGTAACTTCCCTACATCATCTTCAGTAAACACCGAAGCAAAGAATTCATTCAGTCTCTCCGCTATGGCCTTGTCCCTTCTTAGTACCCCTTTTAACCCTCTATCACCTAATGGCCCAACTGACTCTCTCACAGGGTTTTGCTAAGAATGTATTTGGAAAAGTTTTTATTATATGTTTTTGTTTCCACAGCCAGCTATTTTTCAAATTCTCTCTTTGCCTGCCTTATCAATGCCTTGCATCTAACTTGCCAGTGCTTATGTTGTTTCCAGTTTTCGTCGTTGGCTCCTTTTTCCATTTCCTGAAAGATGCTTTTTTGGCTACAACCGTCTCTCTGACCTCACCTTTTAAATCATGCTGTCAGTTTTTTGAACTTCCTTCCACTTTTCTTAAAGCGTGGAATACAGCTGTCTGGGCTTCCAAGATAGTATTTTTAAACAACACCCATGCTTGATGTAAATCTTTCTTAACTGTTTTCTTCACTTTATCATAGTCTCCTTTTTGAAAGTGAAAAGACAGTACTGTGGATTTCCTTGCCGTCCTTCCATTTATTAAATCAAATGTGATCATGCTATGATCACTATTGCCAAGTGGCCCCAACAACCTTATCTCTTGCACCAGATCTCTTGTTCCACTAAGTACTAGGTCCAAGATGGCTTCCCCTCTTGTTCATGAACCAGCTGCTCCAAGAAGCAGTCATTTATTTCATCTAGAAACTTTTATCTCCCTAGCATGTCCTGCTGTGACACTAGCCGGGTCGATACTGGGGTAATTGAAATCACTCACTATTATTACTGTGCTGTAAATATTGTTAGCTTCCCTGATTTCTTTGAGCATTTCATCATTCATTTGTTCATTCTGGCCAGGTGGTCAATAGTACACACCCATTGCCTTTGCCTTCCCCTTTTTACATGGAATTTCAATCCATAAAGATTCTACAGTGTGTTTTGTTTCCTGCAAAACTTTAATCCTATGTGACTCAATGCCCTCTCTAACATAGAGTGCAACAACTCCACCAATTTGATCTACTCTATCATTGCAATCTATCACTGCGCATGAAATGAGAGTCAGAAGCTGTAAATATGTCTTACACATTGGAACATGGAACGTACGAAGCACTAACTAAGGGAAGTTGGAGGTGGTCAAGAATGAAATGGAATGTGTACAATTTGATCTGTTGGGTGTCAGCGAACTGAAATGGACTGGCATCGGGCACTTTGCATCAGATAATCACATGGTCTACTATGCTGGAAATGAAAGATAAAGAAGAAATGGTGTTGCATTTATAATAAAGAAGAAACTTGCAAGAACTGTAATGAAATACAATGCAGTCAGCGAACGCTTAATCTCTATTCGTCTACGAGGATTGCCTATCAACACAACTATAATTCAAGTATATGCCCCAACAACAGCTGCAGAAGAGAATAAAATTGAAGAGTTCTATGAACAAGTACAAGCTGAAATATCATTCCATAGTGAGACCGCACCTTGAATATTGTGTGCAATTCTGGTCGCCGTATCTTAAAAAGGATATAGCGTTATTAGAAAAGGTTCAGAGAAGAGCCACCAAAATGGTAAAGGGGATGGAAGGATACTCCTATGAAGAAAGGCTAAAAAGGTTAGGGCTCTTTAACCTGGAAAAGAGACGGCTGAGGGGAGATATGATAGAAGTCTATAAATTAATGAACGGAGTGGAACGGGTAAACGTAGATTGATTGTTTACGTTATCAGAATATAGAAAGACTAGGGGACATGCAATGAAGCTACAGGGTAAACTATTTAAGACTAATAAAAGAAAATATTTTTTCACTCAACGTGTAATCAAACTCTGGAATTTGTTACCGGAGGATGTAGTAAAGTCTGTTAGTGTAGCTGGGTTTAAAAAAGGTTTGGACAAGTTCCTGGAGGAAAGGTCCATAAATCATTATTAAGAAGGGACCCAGGATATCAATGCTTGACCCAGTACAAGCATTGCGGAACCTGTATCTTTTGGGGAAACTGCTAGGTACGTATGACCTAGATTGGCCACTGTTGGAAACAGGATACTGGGCTTGATGGACCTTGGTCTGACCCAGTATGGCATATCTTATGTTCTTATGACAAAACATGCAAACAGGATATCCTGATAGTCATGGGTGACTGGAACGCAAAAGTTGGCAACAAAGAAGAAGGCAAAGTAGTTGGAAAATATGGACTTGGCAACAGAAATGAAGCTGGAGAAAGTCTGATAGAATTCTGCAAGACCAATGATCTATTCATCTCAAACACCTTCTTCCAGCAACACAAGCAGTGACTGTACACGTGGACTTCACCCAATGGATTGTATAAAAATCAAATTGACTACATCTGTTGAAGTCAACGATGGAAAAGCTCTGTAACATCAACAAAGACAAAACCTGGAGCTGACTGTGGTACAGATCATCAACTACTAGTATGCAAACTCAAGCTAAATTTGAAAAAGAGCAAACCACTCATGAATGCAGCAAAATATGACCTTGAGAATATACCACTGGAATTTAAAGACTGCCTGCAAAATCGATTTGCTGCTTTAGATACAAATGACAGAGCTCCGGAAGAGTTATGGAATGACATCAAGAAGGTTGTGTTGGAAGAAAGCGAGAAGTCTCTACAAAAGGTGAAAAAGCAAAAACGGCCAAAATGGATGATGGAAAAAACTCTGAAAATTGCCCAGAAACGCAGAGAAGCTAAAGCCAGAGGAGAAAGAAAGACAATCGCAGAACGCAACAGAGATTTCCAACGTGCAGCAAGAGGGGACAAGGAAAAGTACTACAATGCCACTTGCAAGGAAATAGAAGCAGAAACTATAGAGGAAGAATAAGATTGGCTTTCCTAAAGCTACGAGAGTTAAAGAAAAAGTTCCAGCCTCAAATTGGAATGTTACAAGATGCTCAAGGTTCTATGTTGAATGATGCTGAGAAGATCAAGAAAAGGTGGAAGGAATATACAGAGTTTTTATATGATAAAGATCAAGTGGACCAACAGCCGTTTCAACCTGTACCTTATGATTGGGAACCATTGGTGATGAAAGAAGAAGTTGAAGCAGCATTGAAAGCCTTATCAAAGAACAAAGCACCAGGCATTGATAGCATTCCCATAGAAGTATTGCAGCAATCTGATGCAGCTGTTACCATACTTACAAGGCTCTGCCAATATGGAAGACAACATCATGGCCAACTGACTGGAAAAGATCTGTGTTTATACCAACTGCCTGTGAAATTATCGCACAATTGCTCTGATCCCACATGCCAGCAAGATTCTACTGAAAATTATTCAAAAGAGACTACAACCATACCTGGAACAAGAACTACCTGAAGTGTAAACAGGTTCAGGAAAGGGCGAGGAACGAGAGACATCATTGCAGATGTGAGATGGATCCTTGAAAAGACTACAGAATACCAAAAGGATATCTATTTGTGCTTTATCTACTATAGCAAGGCTTTTGACTTTGTAAACCATGAGAAACTCTGGGCCACATTAAGAAGCATGGGTATACCAGAACACCTGATCATTCTCTTGCACAATCTGTATATTGATCAAGAAGCAACAGTTCGAACGGAACAAGGAGAAACAGAATGGTTTAAAATAAGCAAAGGTGTAAGACAAGGCTGCATACTTTCCCCCTACCTTTTTAATTTATATGCAGAACAAATCATCAGAGAAGCAGGATTGTATGAAGACAACAGAGGTGTGAAGATTGGTGGAAGACTCATCAACAACCTTCGCTATGCTGATGATACTACATTACTGGCTGAAAGTGAAGATGATCTGAAACATTTGCTTCTCACAATCAAAGAACATAGTCTCAAAATGGGCCTGCACCTTAATGTAAAGAAGACAAAGATCATGATAACTGACATAATCAACAGGTTCATCGTTGAAGGAGAAGAAATTGAAATTGTGAACAACTTTTAACCTACTTGGATCAACTATCAATAAAGAAGCAACAAGCAGTCAAGAAATCAGACGACACATTGCTCTTGGCAGAATGGCTATGAAAGACCTAGATGAGATTCTCAAGAGCAGAGATGTCTCTCTCCATACAAAGATTTGACTTGTTCAAGCCATGGCATTTTCAATAACATCATATGGATGTGAAAGCTGGACAGTGAAAAAGACAGGCAGGAAGAAAATTGATGCCTTTGAATTATGGTGCTGGCGGCGAATACTGTGTATACCATGGACTGCCCGAAGAACAAACCAGTCGGTACTAGAGGAGATTAAACCTAAGCTTTCTTTAGAAGCTCAGATGACAAGACTTCGACTAACTTCTCATTTAGTGCTTATATTTTAACTCTCTCATCTTATTTGTTAGACTTCTAGCATTTGCATACAAGCATTTTAGAGGCTTTATTTTATTCATATTAATCTGGTTACCGGTAGGCAGGGTAATTTGGAATCTTTAAGTTCTGTCTGCTCTGTACTTAAAGGCATTTGAGTTACTTTTGTCTTTACTGGAACCTCTCTGTCAATATTCTCTAACTTCAGTCTTTTGCTAGTATCCTTCAAGGATACATCCTTCTGAACCATGCGCTCTTGGGTGACTGTCGGCTTCCCCTATTATCTAGTTTAACATTTTCTGCTAAGTGCTTTCCCTGAATACATAGGGCTCAATTTTTGAAAGTCATTTACATGGTTTACAGTCCAGTAAACTGTGTAAATGCCTTAAATCGGGATATTCAACTACACTTACATGGTTACTGCCATTGAATATCCCCTTCTAACTCCCCTACATGTCTCAATGCTATCGGGTTAGCATCGGGACATGTCGGGGGGCATTCTGGGGCATTGCGGAGGCGGTGACGAGCGATAACCAGGCAGCAATCTGCGCCGACCCTTCCCTATCTTTAAGGTGCAGGAGCTAACTGGGCAGCATGCAATATCGCTGCTTCCACAGCTTCCGGTGAATGCAGCGATCACCAGATGTTCAGTGCTGTCGCTGTGGCTTTGAATATCAGGTTAGAGGTTGTCAGAGAGGTCTATGCACTGACAAGGTGCATAGCACTTTGAAAATGAGCCTACTCAATATTGGGCCCATAGCAATTAAAATGATCTTTTCAAGGGTAGGCCTCCGTTTCTTTTACAGTTGTGTGCCCTGATGGGACTTGGAGACTTTAGTGTGGCATTGGCCACTGTTAGAAACAGGATACTGGCCTTGATGGACCTTGCCGGTATGGCATTTCTTATGTTCTTATGCCCCAGAGGCCCCTTCAAACACTGATGTCTGAGAATAAGCACCCTACCACCAATTGCACTCCATACATGGAAGGTATGCTTATATCCTCCAAGGCTGATTACCACTATCAATCACAAAGCATACTGATTTGAAAATCAAAGTTATATTTTTAACCAAGATTCAACAATGTCCTTTCATCCTAAGAGCATAAGGTAGCCAGAAGGTTCTAAGATTCTTTTATCATATAGTGCAGATAAACTAAAAAAAGTTGAAAAACTGGCTACTGAGCAAAGGGACTTGCCTTTAGCTCTCATGGATCAGGCATCATTGGAAATGGTGCATCATTCCCCCTCCTTGTTTTTTGTTCTGTAAAGCATATAATGTGGTAACATAGTAAACATAGTATATGTCGACAGATAAAGACCAGTATGGTCCATCTAGTCTGCCCAGCAAGAAGTCAAGTGTAGGTGCACCTGCCACTCCATGCAGGTCACCCCTCCCCATGCCTTTGTGTAGGGGTGTACCCACCGCTCCGTGTAGGTCACCCATATTTGTTGAGATAGTTATGTTTATTTTGATTTTATCCTGTTGCTATAAAGGGATCCACTGTGTCTGTCCCATGCCGTCCCTGGTTTCCCCTTCCCCCTCCGCCACCCCCTCTCCCCCCGTCCCCTGATGTTATAACATTATATTGTAATCTGTTGTTCTTTTGTCTCTTTCTTCCTTTCCTATCCTATCAATTTTATTGGCGTTCCTTTTCTTTTCCCACAGCCATATTTTTAATTTGTTTTTAAGTATATTGTAAACCGCTCAGGTGCCTCTGGTGTTGGGCGGTATAAAAAGTTTTAATAAACATAAACATGCCATTTTGAATTCTGTCACTGTATTTGCCCCTACCACTTCCATTGGGAGGGCATTCAAAGCATCCACCACCCTTTCAGTGAAAAAGTATTTCCTGACATTGCCTTTCAGTTTACTCCCTTGCAGCTTCATGTTATGCCTTCTAGTTTTACAGCTCCCCCGTCTTTGGAAGAAGTTTGTTTGTTCATTAATACTCTTTAAGTATTTAAAGGTATGAATCGTATCTTCCCTGTCCCTCCTCCCCTCCCCTCCAGAATGTACATATTTAGGTTTCTTCTCATACATCTTCTGACGCAGGCTCCAAATTATTTTGGTCACCTTCCGCTGAACCGTTTCCAGTTTTTTTATATCCATTGCGAGATATGGTCTCCAAAACTGAACACAATATTCAAGTGAGGCCTCACCAGCGACTTATATAGTGGCATTAGTACCTCTTCCTTTCTGCTGATAATTCCTCTCTGTATGCAACCCAGCATTCTTCTGGCTTTTGCCACTGCCTTGTCACACTGTTGCACCACCTCAAGATCATCAGAAACACTCACTCCAAGGTCCTTCTCCTGGTCCGTGCACACCAACCTCTCACCCCCTATCGCATATAGTCCCCTTGGATTTCTGCTTCCCAAGTGCATGACTCTGCACTTCTTCACATTAAACCTTAACTGCCATGTATTAGACTATTCTTCCAGCTTTTGTAGATCTTTCCTCATGTTCTCCACTCCCTCAGGGGAGTCCACTCTGTTGCAAATTTCCGTGTCATCTGAAAAAAGACAGACTTTTCTATTCAGTCCTTTAGCAATATCACTCACAAATACATTGAACAGAACCGAACCCTGGGGCACACCGCTAATCACCTTCTTTTCATCCAGGATAGTTCAGTTTACCATCACCTTCTGTCGTCTGTCAGTCAACCAATTTCTAATTCAGTTCACCACCTTGGGATCCATCCCCAAGCTGTTGAGTTTATTAATAAGCCTCCTATGAGGAACAGTATCAAAGGCTTTGCTGAAATTTAGGTAGATCACATCCATCGCATGTCCTTGATCTAGTTCTCTGGTCAACCAGTCAAAGAACTCAATCATATTTGTTTGGCAAGATTGTTCTTTGGTAAAACCATGTTCCTGATCGTCTCTCCAGTCTAGTCCCGGACCTCTGGGTTGTCCACCTTATTCAGCAGCTTGGAGACTCTCCCTCTTTTGTGATGTCACCTGTATATCCTCCCGGGAGCCGCCTTCATCCATCAGTTACCTCAGTCTCCAAGCAGCTGAGTGGGTCGGTAAGCCTTGGGGTCCGGGCTCACTGGAGGAACAATTGAGGATAGTTGGTAGATTTAGTTTGAGCTTTTGAATTTTATTTTTAAAAAAAAGAATTTTTTCGCTTTGACTTTATCGGTCTCCTGATTACTTTCGGCATTGATTGTGACAGGGAGCAGAAAGGGTCTCTACGAAATCTGCACAGTGCTGGGATGCCTTTAGACCCCAATGTTTTGTCTGTGGGGCTAGGAGAGGCACATTGGCTGATTTGAGTGTGTGTAAGAGCTGTACGAAGGAAGCCTCTGCCGTGGAGCACGCCGGAGAGGACAAGGAAGAGCGACTGGAGGCCGAGGCAGGTCCTTCGGTTGCTCAGTCAGCGAGCGGACCCCTTGGGGAACCGGTAGCAGGGCCATCGTCCGCTCCGGACATTCCGCCCTCTCCTGCGGCCTGGCATAAGGGGCTGGAGTCCATCTTCTTCACAGAGTTTGTGGCTCTCCTGCAACAAGCAGTGGGAGCCTTCCCGCAAAGACAGGCGAAGGTCTTGGGCAAGACACTTAACCCTCCATTGCCCATGTTCCCTGTAAGTATGAATGTGTGTGTCTCTCATCCCCTCGTGTTAAATGTATCCCCCAATTGATCGCTTTGACCCGGTGAAAAGCGGGATATAAATACAGCTAAATAAATAAATAAAACCACGAGAGTTGCGGACTGAAGAGACTCGTGGCCGCACCCGCTACAGAGGTTCAGGAAGGGGCCAAGAGGCTGCATATAGACGGAGATGTAAAAGATCAGTCAGTTGCCTCAGGGGGGCAGCTATCAGATGAGGAAGGCAAGAGTGTGGACCTCGAGAAGGAGTTAGAGGAAGGGGAGCTTGCCGATAAGGAAGATCAGGCGAGAGTGGTGCGGGTCTTCCGCAGGGACGAGCTGCCGGTGCTCATTGCAGAAACGCTAAGAGCACTAAACATGCCAGTCCCGGGGTCAGCGGAGGATGAGACCCTGGAGGATCCGTTGTTACAGGCCTTTAGAAAGACTCAAAGGGCGTTTCCGGTGCACAGGGTGTTTCAGGAAATGATTCAGAAGGAGTGGAGTGTACCAGAGGCCCCTCTGAAGGGTTCAAGAGTGATGAGTCGGCTTTACCCTTTGGTGGACCAGGATAAGGAGATTTTTAAGGCTCCCAAGGTGGACGCGGCCGTGGCAGCAATGATAAAGAAGACCACTATACCGATTGAGGGCAGTGCAGCCCTTAAGGATACTCAGGATAGAAAGTTGGATGCTGTGCTAAGACAGATTTTTGATGTGAATGCCCTATTGCTCCAGGCGGCTATCTGTGGAGCATGGGTGGCCAGGGCCTGTCTACGCTGGTCACAGCGGGTCCGAGGTGGACAGGAGGGCGACGTGTCGGGGGACGCTTCAAGGCTGGAGTCAGGAGCGGCCTATCTAGCGGACATTCACTACGATATTATGCATGGTTTGTCAAAAAGCATGGCATTGGCGGTAGCGGCAAGGCGTTATCTGTGGCTCTGCAATTGGGCGGCGGATAACTCGTCTAAAACAAGGCTCAGTAAGTTGCCATTTAAAGGGCGTCTCTTGTTTGGTGAAGACCTGGAAAAGTTGGTCAAGGATCTGGGTGAGTCTAAGGGCGGTAGATTACCCGAGGACAAACCTAAACAAGGGCAAAGGTTTCCGCCGGCAAAGGGCAGCAGCGGGATTTTCGCCGGTTTTGTTTCCAAAGGTATAGTTCAAGTCAAAGAGGCAGATTCCCCAATCGGAGCCAGGGATTTCGAGGAGCAGGGAGAGGATTTGGGGTCTCCTCTTCTTTCTCCTCCTCCTCCAGCCTTAGAAAGTTGCAATAAGGTGAGGAGGACCCAGGCGCCCCTAGTTCCCGTAGGAGGGCGGTTGCAGGAGTTCTATGCCGCCTGGGTCCTAATCACCTCAGACCAGTGGGTCCCAGAGGTCATCCGAGAGGGGTACACACTGGAGTTGCAACGGCCAGTGCGTGACGCTTTCGTAGGTCCCCCTGCAAGTCGTCGACCAAGTGCGAAGCGGTGGGGGAGACAGTACAAAGGCTTCTAGGCCTCAGGGCAATAGAACCGGTGCCTCTAGACCAATATGGCTGCGGTCGATACTCCATTTATTTCGTGGTACCGAAGAAGGACGGCGGATTTCGTCCAATTCTGGATCTCAAGGAAGTGAATCGTCTTCACGTGTTTCACTTTCACATGGAGACTCTGCGGTCAGTAATAGTGGCGGTGCAGAGAGGAGAATTTCTCACGTCCCTGGATCTGTCAGAGGCGTACCTTCACATTCCCATACGGCTGGATCATCACAGGTATCTCCGTTTCGCGGTTTCTTTCGGACACTTTCAGTTCCAAGCGTTGCCTTTTGGACTGGCAACGGCGCCGTGCACATTCATCAAGGTCATGGTGGTGGTAGCGGCGGCCTTGCGAAGGGACGGAATTCTGGTACATCCGTACCTAGACGATTGGTTGATCCGGGCAAAGTCAAGAAGCGAGAGGGCTACGGCCAGGGTAGTGGCCTTTCTGGAGAGTCTCGGTTGGGTAGTCAATATGACAAAAAGCCAGTTGGTTCCCTCGCAGTGCCTAGAATACTTAGGGGCTCGGTTCGACACGAAGGTGGGACAGGTGTTTCTATCTCTGCAGAGGGCGCAGGGGCTGCAGAAACTGGTCTGAAGATTCTTAAGCAGCACGGTGCCCACAGCATGGCAGTAACTGCAGCTGTTGGGCACAATGGCGGCAACAATAGAGTTGGTGCCTTGGGCGAGAGCCCACATGAGACCATTGCAGAGAGCGTTGCTCAGGCGCTGGTCACACCAGCGGGACCCCCTGTCGCAGAGACTTCCCTGTCCGGTGGAGACGCGTGTAGCCCTTCGCTGGTGGTTGATTCCCGGGTTGCTGGAGAGTGGGAAGCCATTGGAGGCGCCCGACTGGGTGCCTTTAACGACGGACGCCAGCCTCCTGGGATGGGGAGCCCACTTCCAGGGTCGGTTTGCGCAGGGACAGTGGAATGCCTAAGAGCAGACTTGGTCGATCAACAGGCTAGAGTTGCGAGGGGTGTTGCTGACCTTGCAGAATTTCCAGGCTTACCTCAACGGGACAGCGGTTCGAGTGTTTTCTGACAACACGACAGTGGTAGCTTATGTCAATCGGCAAAGGGGAACCAGCAGTGTGGTGCTGGAAACCGAGGCAGAGGTCCTGTGCAGCTGGGCTGAGGAGAATCTCCTAGCATTGTCGGCAGCGCACGTTGCAGGGGTGGACAATGTGGAGGCCAACTTTCTAAGTCGGGTGAAGGTGGATCCAGGAGAGTGGGTCCTTCATCAGGAAGTGTTCGACATGCTAGTGCGCCGCTGGGGCACGCCGGTTATGGACCTCATAGCAACGTTCCAGTTGGCAAAGGCCAGTTGCTTCTACAGCCGACAAAGAGAAAGAATGTCGGAGGGCTTAGATGCTCTCATTCAAAACTGGCCGGAGGATCAGCTTCTGTACGTCTTCCCTCCGTGGGTTTTGATAGACAGAGTACTTCAACGTATAGAGAGGTTCAGGGAGCAGGTAATTTTGATTGTGCCAGATTGGCCCCATCGACCTTGGTATGCGGATCTGATAAGGCTCCTGGTAGCGAAGCCGTGGCGTCTTCCAGCCTGGGCGGATCTGTTATCGCAGGGTCCTCTGATCATGCCTCACGTGGATCGGTTCTCGCTTATGGCTTGGCTATTGAGAGGGCTCGGTTGAAGATGAGAGATTATTCCACGGCGGTAATTACCACGTTGTTGAAGGCCAGAAAAAGATCAACGTCCTTAGCGTATGTACGAGTCTGGAGAGTTTTTGAAGCATGGTGCAGCAACAGGAGGTCCGAGGCGTTAAGAGCAGCCATTCCACAGATCTTAGAGTTTCTGCAGGATGGGTTCGACAAGGGGTTAGCTGCCGCTTCCCTTAGAGTGCAGGTGGCAGCCTTGTCGTGTTACAGAGGTAAGATAGGTAGTCATACACTCAGGGGGCATTTGGATATTAAGCGTTTCTTACGAACGGTTTCTCTGTTGAGACCGCCTGGTAGACAGACAGTACCTAAGTGGCACCTACCATTCGTGCTAGAGGCGTTGGAACGGGAGCCGTTTGAACCCTTGGACTGAGTGTCGGTTAAGGATCTCACCTTGAAGGTTGTGTTCTTGGTGGCAATCTGTTCAGCAAGAAGGATTTCGGAATTGCAAGCGTTATCCTGTAAAGAACCTTATCTCTCGTTCTTTGAGTCAAAGGTAGTGTTAAGACCAGTGCCAGCCTTTTTGCCCAAAGTGGCATCGGCTTTTCACTTGAGTCAGGACATCTCCTTACTGGTGTTCAGTGGGGACACGGGGGGTCCTGTCACAAGGAAATTGGATGTCCGACAGGCGTTAAAAATGTATCTGCGTCGGACAGCGGGTTTTCGCAGATCTGAGAGACTTTTTGTCCTCTTCGCTGGCCCTAGAAGGGGAGAAGTGGTGTCAAAGGCCTCCATCGCTAGATGGATTAAGGAGGCAATTGCGTCAGGGTACGTGTTGAAGGGTTGGCCAGTACCGGAGGGACTAAGGGCCCATTCCACTAGAGCTCAGGCAGCGTCCTGGGTGGAATTTCATCTAGTGCCGCCAGCGGAGATTTGCAAGGCAGCAACTTGGTCATCATTGTTGTAAAGCATTACCGACTAGATGTTCAGTCAGAACAGGACACGTGTTTTGGGTCGGCTGTACTTCAGGCTGGTATAGCGGGTCCCTCCCGTTAACTTACTACTCTGGTACATACCCAGAGGTCCGGGACTAGACTGGAGAGACGATAAGGAAGGTGAAATTAGACTTACCTGCTAATTGTTGTTCCTGGAGTAAATCCAGTCTAGTCCCGAGTCCCTTCCCAGTGTGATGTTCCTACGGATTGAATCCTGAAGGTCTTGAATGTGACAGGTAAGAAGAATTTCAATAGTAATTGTCACTTCCCTGCGGAAGAATGTTTTATCTTTAAGGCGTATTCCTTTCAGTCAGGTGAGGGGAGGGCCTCAGCACGTTTGAAGTTTAAAGTTATTAGTGGACAAGTAAATTCTTTTATTTCAACGTTAGTGTGCAAGTTAGGGACAAGTTTTGCAATTGATACTTGCAGTATGTAAGGGAGGTTGATACTTGTTGCTCCAGTGAGTCTGCTTTGTCAATAGCGAACTGATGGATGAAGGCGGCTCCCGGGAGGATATATAGGTGACATCACAAAAGAGGGAGGTTCCTCAGTCTCCAAGCTGCTGAATAAAGTGGACAACCCAGAGGTCTGGGACTAGACTGGATTTACTCCAGGAACAACAATTAGCAGGTAAGTCTAATTTCACCTTACTTCGGATCATGCAACCTGTTGGTTTCAAGAAAGTCCACTATTCTCTCTTTCAGGAGTGCCGCCTCCATTACTTTTTCTGTCACTGAGGTAAGGCTTACTGGCCTGTAGATTGTCACTTCTTCTCTATTACCACTTCCGTGAAGAGGTACCACATCAGCCCTTCTCCAGCTCTGTGGAACTTCTCCTGCCTCCAAGGACCTATTAAAAACATCCTTTATTGGCCCTGCCAGAACCTCTCTGAGCTCTTTCAGTATTCTGGGATGTATCCCATCCGGTCCCATGGCCTTGTCCACTTTCAGTTTTGCAAGCTGTTCTAACACTTCATCTTCTGTGAATGATGTGGTATCTACTCCATTCCCATTTGTATATTTGTCAATCACAGGTGGTCCTTCTCCAGGATTTTCTTTAGTAAAAACAGAACAGAAGTATTTGTTTAGCATTTTCACTTTTTCAACATCACTTTCCACGAATCCGTTCTCAGCACTTTTGAGTCCTTTAATTTCACCTCTGATCTTCCTCTTCTCCCGAATATACCTGTAAAATGTTTTATCACCACGCTTTAGATCTTTAGCCATCTTTTCTTCTGCCTTGGATTTTGCTATCCTTATTTCTCCTTTTTGTCTCGTTTAGGTTTATCCTGTATTCTTTTCTGTGTTCCTCTGTTTGCGAACTTCTGAATTTTGTGAAAGCTGTGTTTTTATGCCTTTATTTGTGCAGCCACTTCCTTGGAGACCCAAATAGGTTTCCTTTTCCTCTTGTTTTTATTTACTTTCATTACATATGTCCATTGCTCTTTTATTGCTTCCTTTAGTTTAGCCCACTGCAATTTCACTTCTCTTATCCCCTCCCATCCTGCCAACTCCTCCTTCAGGCACTTGGCCATTTTACTGAAGTCAATGTTTTTGAAGTCTAGGACTTTGAGCTTACTGTGATTGGTCTCCACCTTGGCTTTTATCTCAAACCATGCCATGTGATGATTGCTGTTGCTCACATGGGTACTCACTCAGATATTTGACACACTATCTCCGTTGGTAGTACTAAATCCAGCATCGGGCATTCCCTGGTCGGAAGGCATCCACAATTTTTTTACTTCTTTCCAGATCTGCAGAAGGAATACTCCAGTCCACATTGGGTAGATTAAAGTCACCCAATATGATCATTTCCCCCTTCATGGCTATCTTTGCAATATCAATAATCAATTCTCTATCCATTTCTTCAGTTTGAATTGGAGGTCTGTAGACTACACCAGTATGGATGACAGTGCCATTTCCTCTTAACACAATCCACAGCACTTCTTGTTTTCCCCACGTCCCTTGCATTTCATCAGCTTTAATATTGCTTTTGACATATAGGGCTACTCCTCCTCCTTTTCTACCCCCTCTGTCTCTTCTAAGTAGACTATAGCCAGCTATGGCTATATCCCATTGATGCAACTCATTAAACCATGTTTCTGTAATGGCCACAGTGTCCAAGTCTATTTTCACCATTAGGACTTGCAGGTCAGGAACTTTGTTGGCTAGGCTTCGAGCATTTGTGCTCATTGCTTTCCAGCGTTTGTTGACTAGCTTTTATTTATTTATTTATTTAGCTGTATTTATATACCGCTTTTCACCGGGTCAAAGCGGTGTAAAGCTTGCCTGTATTTTCCATGGATTTTATTTTACACGCCTCTGGGTTAGTACTGTGGCTGTTATGTTTTTGCTGGGAGTGATGTCCTGAACTTGTTCTTTTTCATACATCACCCCCTTTCCCTGCTTTAAATGTCTGTCCAGATAATGCCTGAATTTTTCACTTAGGATCCTTTTCCCTGCAACAGAGAGATATAGTCCACTAACACAGTATAGCTGCTTGTTGTTCCATCTATTTCCCCAGTCACTTATATATCTAAATCCTTCTCGTTTGCATCAGATTTAGAGCCATGTATTAAAGTTGTTTATGCGATGCAGCCTTTCTTCCATCTTATCAAGAACAGGTAGGACTTCTGAGAATGGTATAACGTTAGCAATGGGTTTGAGTTTCTCTTCCAGAATGTGGAAGTCCCTCTGAATTATAAAGGCACTGTTTCTAGCCAGGTTATTTGGGTCCAAGTGGATGATAACATCAATTTTGGAGCGCTCACTTTCCGCACTAACTATGCCAGCAATTTGCTTCATATTCCTGCTGGCTGAAGGGCCTGGGAGACATTTGACCATCTTCTCCCCTTTGAATTGTGTTCCCAAGTTCGTGCCTCTGATGATGGAATCTCCAGGTAGTAGTTTCTGATAGTTTTTTCATATTTAGGGCATTAGTAGATCATCATTAACCTTCTCATTTAAGGGCACTTCAGTTTCCACTAACTGGGCACTCAAATTTCCCAAGGAAGAGAAAGCATTATGCAGGGATGTCTCCTGATGGCAAGGGTGTCTGTTTGTTTATTATAGGTTCCTACCTACCAGAGCCCACTGTGATCCATTTGTTCCTGGGCTGCTTGATTCTTTGTGGGAGTGGTGGTGGATTTTTTTCACTTTGTACCCTAGAGGAGGTGTGTCTAATTGCAGCTAATTCTTCCCTTAATAGAATCAATTCTTTATGCATGGCAGATAATTGAGACATATAGGGCAAGCTCTTAGGTTCCAAATGATTTTTCTTAAAATGAAGGCACCACAGCTATTGCATTGAATACACAACCTGCTGATTAAGATGTTTATAAAGCAGTATCTAGGACAAGGAGAAAAGGTGGGTGTTACACCTAATTGTAGGACAGATGTCAATCTATATGATGGCTATACAGGCAGTGCAACATTGGTGGGTGGGAATTTAAGTGTCCCTGGCCAGTAGACCTTCTATGAATTGAGGGTATACTTAGATCTGAGAATATAAACAGGTAATAAATAGGCAAAGAAAATTTATATCAAAACCAGCCAAAATAGTAAATTTAGAAAAACAGCTTTGCAGTAAATGCCAGATCAGAACTCTTGCTCATGTAGCAGAGCCAGTGTAGCCGATGGTCTCTGCACTAGTCAAAGTTAATATAATGGTCATATTTTGTTTTGTATTTTTTGTATATGTATCTGTAGCACTTTGAAGATCCTTGCGTAATATGCCATGAGGAGCTAAATCCAAACACTGTGTGTGTACTGGAGTGTGGGCACCAATTTCACAAAGACGTAAGTGCTTTACCTTGCATAAGAATGTGTTCTCAAAACAGCTGGTTTGTTTTTGTTGACTAGTATTTAGCATTATTAGGAGGAATACAGTTACATAAACGCAGGCATAGGAGTAGCCTAGTGGTTAGAGCAACTGCCTAGTACCCAGAAGATCAAGGGTTCAGTTCCCACTGGCACTCCTTGTGACTTTGTGCAAGTCACTTTACCCTCCATTGCCTCGGAAGAAAAGGCTGGCAATCTACTTCCAATGATACATTGCCAAGAAAACCCAGCAGTAGCTGGGTCGCTATGAGTCAACACTGACTTGATGGCACTAAGAAAAAAAAAAGCAGGCATTTACTTGAATAAAGCAGTCATTCAACAGCAATTTTTACAGTGGTCTCTAGAAATCAAATGCCAGTGCTAATTTCATTGCATGGAACTGCTTTAGTCTACACTGAGTTCCAAGGGGTGGCATAATGGCAGGATTTGTCTTTCATAGAGGTTTGACACCACTGGAGCAGAAATCTTTGAAATATAAGATCTAATATCTGTCTGTGGTGTCCTTGATGCTTTTATTTTGAAGAAAGAAATCTGACAAACGGTTGATATTTTCTTCTATTGTAGTCTTTTAATCCATTTGTTTTGGTAAGGTGGTAAGCAGATTTTCATCTAGATAATCTAAGATCTATGTTGACATCTACGAGTTTGCTTCCGAGTTGAACATAATTTGTGCCTCCAGTGGTTATATCCCAGATGTTGGTCAGTCAACTTGCATCCCTATGATACTTTGTAGTATCAAGGGGCGCCAGTTGTGCCTTTTGGTTTCTATGGCCAAATCTTCTTATGTCATCAAAGTCAAGCCCATTCCTCTTTAAGCACCTTCACAGGCAAAGACAAAGCACTTGTGAATGAGATTTTTAATGTGCTCTGCTAGGTCTCTACTTCTCCTCAAAGTTCTGCTCAGAGTACAGCTTGCCTATATTTACTGAATTAAGTGTTCATCTCTGGTGGAAAGGCAAGTTGCTGATCTAAGGACTACTGTTGCCAAGAATGCTGACTGTACCATGGTCAAGTTTCTCTCCCCTGCCCCCATGCAGAAGGAGATGATAAAACAGCTGCATACAGTCAGTCAGGGCTTTCAAGGGATTCAGTGAATTCCCCAGCCCTGCTGTGTCATAAGAAAAACTGAAGGTTATTCACCTCCCCTCATTGTTGTGATAGCCGGCCTCAGATCAGTGTCCCTTGTGTTAGAAGGCAGTGGCTTTCCAGGAGAATCTGTTATGCTTCTTAGGGACACTAACTCTAGCCAGCCCAAAGTTAGTCTGCTCTTCAGCTACATGGAAAAGGTTTCCTGGATCGTTTTGCCTTGGAAATCTATTGACTCCTTCACAGGAGACTTAATCCAAAGGTTTTATTGTGCTAGAAATTCTGTGACTATATCCAGGTTTTTAATAAACCGTTTCACAGAATGTCTCCATCGGAGTAGTATATGTCTCTGATAGTATAAAAGTAACTGGGAATTGCACACAAGCAGTTCTGCCAAGTTACCCAGTTCCAAAAGAAAGATTTTATGCCATTCCTGAATTTCTGCCAGTCCCATCATGGTGCATTATGGCACTGTCAGAAATCCAGCAGTGAACTGAAATATCCCTCTTGGAACGGGGTAACCTTGACAGGGTTTGTGTGGAATTCCCAGTTACTTTTATATTATCGCAGAATTTCAGGTACAAGAAGTCTTTGGAGTAAATCTATTGTGCAGGAATTAATAGAGTCACAAGAGAAAAAATCCAGGAAAAGCTTTCCATGTAACTCAAGTCCAGACAAACTTTGGGTTAATCAGGAAATAGGATCTAACAGTGCCAGAAATACAAGACACGGAAGTCACATGATAGTGGAGTTAGAGGGAATACTTGCTGCTGCGGTGTTCCCAACCCAGATACAATAAAGTGTTACAGTTAGATTAATTCTTCAGGCTGATTACATCCTTTGGTAACGTCTGAAATCATGGCAGGCAAATCGTAGCCAGAAAAGCAGACGAGAGTCACTGGGACAGTTGCAAAAACGTTGAAAAGCTTGCAGCAGCAAACAGTAGCTGAATGGCTGATGGCCCAAAATGTTGTTGGACCTACTGTCTCCAGCAGGTCCCCATGGTCTGAGAGGAGTGAGACCCCCACCTTTGGAGCCGACAGTGGAGTGAATCTCTCTGATATGGAGGCTATTCAAAAAGCAATTAAAGCAAATAATGCTGACTTGTCAGAAAAATTACTTAAAATTCAGTCTGAATTGCGGGAGGCACGAGTCAAGATAAGAGGTGGTGAGCTGGCTCGATAGAGTGGAACAGCATATCACAAATACCAAAGATGATTTACTAACTCTAAAACAGGAAACTCCACTAACAATGGTTTACTACTACTACTTATCATTTATATAGCACTACAAGGCGTATGCAGCACTGTACAGAGACATGTAAGAGATAGTCCCTTCTTCTAAGAGCTTACAGTCTAGTCAAGACAGACAACATAAAAGTGACTAGGATATATCTAGCAGAATGGTAAGGAAACACATAGGAGATGACGAGGAGATTTGGGAGATCAGGATCCAAAAGCAGTCTCAAAGAAGTGAGTTTTTAGGCTGGATTTGAACAGGACAACAGATGGAACCTGATGTACTGACTCAGGTAGCTAGTTCCAGGCATAAGGAGCAGTAAGGTAGAAAGATAGAAGTCTGGAGTTGGCAGTGGAAGAGAAGGGCATAGATAAGGGATCTGCCAAAAGAGCAGAGTTCCAGAGGGGGGGGGGGGTGTAGGCATGGGCATAGTTTGACTGCTTTATTTGGGGGGGGGCAAAGGGTGGGGCAACATAGTATATGATAGCAGATAAAGACCAGTATGGTCAGTCTAGTCTGCCCAGTAAGATGGCTAGAATGGTTGTAACTGCCCCTCCGTGCGGATTATTTGCATATATATTTGAATATTCATTATTATCTTTTTTTAAAAGACAGTACATGAATAGGAAGCCAGTATATCAAACAGACGAGGGATGAATTGGTGCCCCAAGATACTCAAAGAGGAGGCAGAGGTTCTCATTCAGTGGCTATATAATTTAAATGCAACAAAAATTGTAGCTGTTTACTTATTTAGCCTGGCACTCTTAAGATAAAAAATATTGACACCTATAAATATGTGTTCTGCAAAAAACAAAGAAGATGGTAAGTTGCCCACACGCCAACAGTTAAAAAGCAAAAGAGAAGCACAGCTCTGTTTCTAACACCAAAATACAATTAGTTATTTATTTAACAGTTTTTTTATACCGCTTTATCATTTCAGTCAAAGTGGTCTACATTGTAACTTAAACTTGGTAATGTACATTAAACAGGGACATTGATAACTTGGATTTTTCTGAGCAATGGAGTGACTTGCCCAAGGCCACAAGGAGTGCTAGAGGGAATCGAACCTGGACTCTTGGTTCTCAAGCCAGTGCTCTAACCATTAGGCTACTCCTCCACTCTAGTTATAATTTGTTATAATTTAACTAATTTTAGTTTGGTGTTAGAAACTGTGCTATGGTTCTCTCTTACTTTTTCAACATCTATTTTGCGTCCAACAAAACTCCTCCTTCCAACAGTAGATGCAGAGCAGAACTAGGACATTTCACCATAGAACCCAACATACAAGAAAAAAATATGATTCCTGTGTCATCTCATTAACAGCCTCTCCAGTACCAAGCAGATAGTGAACTAACACAAAACCCTACAAAAGTCACTAAAGACGTATAAAGCAAATCTACCATCCATAACGACACCGTCTTCTAAAATTGACACAATGAGGAGTCTCTCAAGAAAAGAGCAGCACCTTAAATATTGCAATGGGCCTTAGAACATCCTTACACCTATTTGGAAAACTGAACAAGCCAGATTACTATAGACCCAACAAAGAAACACCAACAGAACGCATGGTCTCGGACACACAGGCAGAACACAGTTAGACCCTCACCAAGGTGACATTTTACTTACCAGTTAATGTCCTTTCCTAGAAGCCTGTTAGACCAGTCCAGACAAGTGGGTGGTGTTCCCCTACCAGCAGATCAGTGGAGACAAAGAACCAATGAAAAGCCCAGGTTTCAGTGACTTCACTCCCTTGCCTCTATTCGCTTTAGCCACTAGAGATCCCTTCAGTATTCGTCCCATAGCATATGGGAGAAACATGGCAAGCCTCACATAACCTTAACCGTGGGCAATAATGAGTGATCAACAGTAGAGAACTATGTACATGAAAGCATAAACATAAAGCTGTCAAATCAATGTGCCTTCGAGTCGGTCCTGACTCCTGGCGACCCAGAAGCTCCTGGGTTTTCTTGGCAGTGTCACCAGAAGTAGATTGCCAGGCCTTTCTTCCGAGGCAATGGAGGGTTAAGTGACTTGCCCAAGGCCACAAGGAGTGCTAGTGGGAATTGAACCCTGGTTGCTTGGTTACCAAGCCAGTGTTCTAACCACTAGGCTACTCCTCCACTCCCATAAAGCTGTCAGTGAACTATAAACCTGCATTGCCAAGTTTAAAAATCAGAGTGGACCTAATGGTACCGCAGCTGAAGAACAGAGCAATACAGTTCCAGGGGAAGGCCCTGGACTGGTCAAGGAAAGGACATTAACTGGTAAGTAAAATGTCATCTTCCATACTGTCCTGCTAGACCAGTCCAGACAAGTGGGATGTACCAAAGCTACAACTCTACTGTGTAGGAAAAAGACACACCAGCTCACAAAACCCTTGAGCTAAAAGATGTGTCCGCCTTCGCGTGGACACCCAAGTGGTAGTGCTTGACAAACTCTAATCTGCCCAAGAGGACACCTGTGCTTGGGTAGAATGGGAGCGCAAACCCTCCGGAACCAGCTGGTTCCATAACAGATACGCTAAGGCAAAGGCCTCCTTAATCCAGCACCCCAAAGCCAACTTAGCCACCACATCACCTTTGCGTGGGCCAACAAACAGCACAAAAGGATGGTCGAACTTAAAAAAAGGAATTTTTAACCTCCAAGTACCGGAGAAGCACTCTCTGGACAACCACAACCTTATCCTTCCCCTGACACTACTCCTTAGAGAAGGAGGGCAGGCATACCACCTGGTTCACATGAAAGGGAGAAAGCACCTTAGGCAAGAAGAAAGGGACAGGGTAAATGGAAATGGCTTCCTTTGAAAAAGACAGATAAGGATCTCAGCAACATAAAGCCTGCAGCTCGGAAATGAACAAGTCACAACCAAGAAAACTGTCTTGAGCGTCAAATCTTTTAAAGTAGCACTCGTCAATGGCTCAAAGGGTGCCACAATCAGGGCTTTGAGCACCAGACACATATCCTAGGAAGGGATCACAGACTAGAGGGGAGAATGCAGGTGCCGAACACCCCATAGAAAGCACGAGACATCAGGATGCAAGGCTAGAGACTTACCTGCCATCGGCCCTCGGAAACAGGCCAAAGCTGCTACCTGAACTTTCAGGGAGCTAAGGGAAGACCCTTCTCCAGGCCATCCTGTAGAAAGGCTAACAGAAATGGCAGCATGGCTGCCTGAAGAGCCAACTGCCAAGCACCGCACCATTGCTCAAAAGAGGCTCCAGATCCATACGTATGCTAGCTTGGTAGACCTCCTCTGGGCTCCGAGCAGAGAAGCTGGAGAGTAACCCTTATGTGCTAACTGTCTTCTTTCAAGAGCCAGGTTATAAGCAAGAAGGAAGCTGGACCCTCCAGCACGATCGGTCCCTGCTGTAATAGGCCATGAGACCGAGATAAACGAAGGAAGCACTTTCAGGAGCCGCATCAGGTCTCAGAATCACGGTCTCCTCAGTCAATCCAGCAGCACCAGAATAATCCTGCCCGGGTGGTATGCTATACACCGAATCACATGTCCCACCAGGAGCCACAGAGAAAACACATTCAGCCAAGGGTAGGTCAGGACATTGACGCCCCTGACCCCATCTCCGTGTGGCGACTGAAGAAGCGGCAAACTTTGGCATCGGAGTGGGTTGCCATCAGATCCCTTTCGGGGCGACCCCAGCAGTGCAGAATCAACTGACATGCCTCCGGACTCAACTCCCACTCTCCAGGATCCAGAGATTGCCAGCTGAGGAAATGCACATGTGCTGAGGAAGTGCAATGTGTTAAGCTGACAAGGCTAGGAGGTAGTTATCCACCCAGGCAAACAGGAGAGCCATCTTCAGAGCTATCTCGGCACTCCTCTTGCCACCTGACTGATAGACATAAGCCACCACCATGGCATTATTTGAAAACACTTGAACCGCATGGCCCTCAATCAGAGGTCTGAAACGCAGAAGAGCCAACCTGATGACCTTTGCCCCAAAGCAGTTGATGGACCACACTGCTTCCTTGCGGTTCCAATGGCCCTAGGCCATACAGTCTTGGCAACAGATTCCCCAGCCCAAGAGACTGGCATCTATTTGCAGGAGGATCTAGGAGAAATAATCCAGTGGCATGCCCTTCCTCAGATGACAAGGCTGCTGCTACCACCACAGTCTGGATTTCACCATCAATGGGAATGGGAGTGTATGCTTGAACTCCTAAGAACTCGGGGACCGCCGAGTCAACAAGGATCACTGGAGCAGTCGCATGTGAGCACACACCCACGACACCATCTCTATGAGCATTGCCATCAATCTCAGGAGCTAAAGAGAATCCTAGACTCTGGGAGCCTGTTGCACACAACAGCACCAGGCAATCTAACAGACATTGATGGTCTCCTCTGGCAAAGAAACTCTGCGCACTCGAGAGTCGAAATGTGCACCCAAAAACTCTAGGGACTGGGAAGTCCACAGCTGGCTCTTCCCAATTGATCACTCAGCCGAGGCTATCTGTGAAGGACACCGGTCCCTTGGTACTGCAGCAACATAGCTGCCACCACCATGATCTGGGAGAACATATTTGGGGCAGTGGAAAACACGAAAGGGAAGGCAGCGAACTGATAGTGAGAACCAAGCATGGCAACACGCATAAACTTTACTGATCCGCCCGGATCGGGAGGTGAAATATGCCTCAGCCAGATCCAAATAAGCCAAGACCTCCCCTTGACACACTGCTTGAATCACGGAGCGCAAGGTTATCCATCTGGAAGCGCAGGATACATAAGTACTCGTCGTTCCTCTTGAGATCCAGAATGAGCTATAAGGAACCATCCTTTTGGGTATGGTGAAATAGATGGAGCATCTGCCCTAGCCCCACTTGTCCAGCGAAAAGGGCATCACCACCTTTAGGGACAGCAACTTTTCCAAGGAGACCCACACAGCGGCCCAAGGGGAGATGATGAAGGCATCCAGAATCGGCTCTTTGCATTTCTCCAAGTCATAGTCAAAATCTCGGACAGTTTCCAGCTGTTCTCCATCTCCAGAGGACACCCCACTCCAGGAATGCTTAGTCAAAGACAGTCATAAGAATATAGGAACATAAGAAATGCCATACTGAGTCAGACCAAGGTCCATCAAGCCCAGTATTCTGTTTCCAGCAGTGGCCAATCCAGGTCACAAGTACCTGACAGGTTCCCAAAAAGGCACACAGATTCCTCAGTGCTTGTCTCGGGGCAGGCAGTGGATTTCCCAGGTCCTCTTTAATAATGGTTTATGGACCTTTCCTCCAAGAACTTGTCCAAACCTTTTTTAAACCCAGCTACACTAACAGCTTTTACTACATCCACCGGTAATGAATTCAAGAGTTTGATTACACGTTGAGTGAGAAAATATTTTCTCTTATTAGTTTTAAATGGGTTACATTGTAGCTTCATTGCATGCCCCCTAGTCTGTCTACTTTTTGATGGAGTAAACAACTGATGTACGTTTACCCGTTCTATTCCATTCATTAATTCATATCTCCCCTCGGGCATCTCTTTAACAAATGGAAGAGCCCTAACCATTTAAGCCTTTCCTGATAGGGGATCCTTCTGTCCCCTTTACCATTTTGATGGCTCTTTTCTAATTCCGCTATATCCTTCTTAAGATATGGCGACCAGAATTGCAACAATATTCAAGGTGTGATCGTCCCATGGAATGATACAGAGGCATTATAACATCCTTAGTTTTATTCTCCATTCCTTTCCCCATGATTCCTAGCATTCTATTTGATTTCTTGACCGCTGCTGCACACTGGGGGAGGATTTCAACGTATTATCCACAATGATGCCCAAATCCTTTTCCTTGGTGGTGGTTCCTAATGTGGAATCTTGCATCGTGTAACCATAGTTGGGTTGTTCTTTCCTAGGTGCATAACTTTGCACTTGTGCACATTAAATTCCATCTGGCATTTGGACATCCGGTCTTCCAGTTTATCAAGTTCCTCTTGCAGTTTTTCACAATCCCCTTGTGTTTTAACAACTTTGAATAATTTTGTGTCATCTGCAAATTTGATCACCTCACTCATTATTCCTATTTCCAGGTCATTTCCAATCTCTGCCTGCCCCACATGAGACTGGAACAGACCTACTGCAAAAAAGAGAGAATTCCGGGGAGGACAATCCAGACTCCAGAAGCTCTCCTCTCTGAAATGACTCCCCATACTAGGAGACACAGCTGACACAAACCCACTAGAGGACGATGAGCAGCTCACAGCACGGTCGCCAGATCATCCAGCTGGCTGGATATCCTTACCCACAGCACCATCCATCACCTCCTGCTCTGAAGCAGGCCAGGCTGGACTAATCACATCCCCCAGCTGTAAAAGAGGGAGCAGTCCTCCAAGAATGGCTCAGGGCTGCCATGCAAGAAGAGCATAGTCCATATTATGGAGATGAGTCATTTCGCTTGCACAGGTCAAACAATGTTTCCTGGAAGAAAACATAGAGGGTTAATTCAAGAATCACAACAGTGTGCACTAAGGCTGTGGCAGCCCGAAGGTGTGCTGTAACTGTGCTTTTGTAGCAGCAGATAAGCATGCAATAAATAAAACCAGGAGTCTTTTCAAGGATCCAAGCCAGTTTAATGTGCACAGGCTCAAGCAATAATCAATTTCAAAATGGCTGAGCAATGGTTTCTAGCAAAACAACAACTTTTATACCGTTCTTCTCCATTCTAGACATAGGCAAACTTTTCATTGGTCCCAGTAACCCCTCTCACCCATCTATTGGTCCCGGTACCACTACGTAGCTATCCAATGGGGACCCTTGACTGGGCTCAGCACCTGGTTGCCCCCCTTCCAGTCCCAATTACAATGGTCAGTTCACTAACTTTGATACTTCTCTCATCCAAGGTCGCTATCCAGCTGGAATATGTGGGAAAGCAGGACACTGTAACCTTGCTTTCTGCAGAGTTAATTAATTCCATAGAAGCTGTGCTCTCTTATCAGTACCAATTAGAGCTGTTTTCTGTCTTTTCTAAGTTTCGTTTCTGCTTAGCTATGTTCAGTTAAGCTGAGTTAAGTTTCAATTCTATGGTGTCATCATTCAGGGGGGTTTTCATTCCTCTGGGCCTAACTACAGGCTTCAGGTCAAGCTGCTTAGGCCTGTCTGTTTAGTTCAATTAGCATAGATCATAGGCCTTCGCCTACCACACTTTTACTGCAGTACGCGTTAACCATGCTTTTACTACGGTGTGTGTTAGCTATGCTCTTTGGTGCAACATGCGTTACAGGTGCTAGGGAAGGAACGCGTGTTGGAGCTGCTTGGGCGGAACACACATTAGGACTGCGTGACCGCCAGGCGCCTATGAGGTAGAAACACTACTAACGCGTGCAGAAAACGGCAGAAAACCCCACACACAGCACCAGCTGTCACCAGTAGTGCATCCTGAGTTGAGTCCAACACAGATGGAACCGGGAGCCCCCAACAAGGACAGTGATGAGGTCAAGCCCAGGTACTCATCCCCTAAGAGCCCCAGGGTAAAAATCCATGCCGAGTTCTGCTTTACTCCCCAGGAACTGTTTCTCCGGCCTATAGCACTGCATTTAAGGTGGCTATCAGGCAGATCCCTCTGCGAGCCTTCTGCAATCTTGGGGAGAGAGCAGGGAGGGGACACTGAGGTTGTGTGAGACAGTTGTACTCTTCCAGATCATTCCAAATCCTTCCAGTTTCTGGCTGCTCAATAGGCTCTTATCCAGGGTAAGGGCATATAACTTTCTATGGCTACCTACAAGACCGCAGTCTAGTGGAACCTCATATGTCGTGCTCCAGTAAGAGATCAACCCTGTCGTTCATGAGTGTTTCAAATCAATCCTTTCCTCTCAAAGCTTTAGAATTTTCTTCAGAGAGGAGAAAATCCATCCACCATCTGCTGGAGACAAGAAATACTGAAGGGACCTCTGGTGGCTGAGGCGAATAGAGGCATGGGAGTGATGTCATTGAAACCTAGGCTTTTCATTTGTCTCCACCAATCTGCTGGTAAGAGAACACAACACACTTGTCTGGACTGGTCTAGCAGGACGATATGGAAGTACAGAATATATTATAACAAACTCAAAGTAGAAATATATAGACAAAATTAAATTGAAACCCCAACAAACTAGGCTCTGCATACAGTGTAACCCAAGAAATAGAAATTCCCCCTGTACTGTGCAAAATATTCCCCCTGTACTGTGCAAAATATAAAAATGACATATATAAAATCCAAAAACTGACATATTCCAGTCATTGAACTGAAAATAAATTGTTTACATGTATTGTTTAGCTATTTTATTTTCCTAATTCCCTTGGTCCTGGTATCTGGTTTCTGCATCCTCTGCCTTCTCTTACTGTAACTCTTTTTTGGAGTCTGCAATCCACCTGCCACTTCTCTCCACTCTTGTCTTCTTCACTTGCTCCCCTACACCCAACTCTAACATTGATCTTTTTCCTTTCAGCTTTCTTTCATTTATTTTTCTCTCTTTATCAACTCAGATTTCATTTATCTTTCTTATATCCAATTTTCAGTCTCCCTCTTTTTATAACCCTCTCACTCCATCGCTCTATCCTTCTCCAGTCACTTATTCCCCAGTTTTTAACTCTTTCCTTTCTCTTTCTCTCTTCCACTCTCCCTGTGTTCAGCATCTATCCCCTTCTCTCCTGCCCTGTCTTGTCTCTCTCTCTCTCTCCTCATTCTCACGCTTCTACCTTTTTTCTCATCCTATCCCTCCATGTCCAGCACTCCCTCTTTCTCCCTCACTGGGTCCAGCATTTCCCCATTTTACTCCACCCCATGTCCAGCATCCCCCTCTCTCCCCACCCCATGTCCAGCATCTGCCATTTATTTCCCATGACCCCTGCCTTGTGTTCAGCATCTACCCTCCATCCCTTTATGGCCCCCAGCTCATGTCTCTATCGCTCTAAACCCTCTATCATATGTACAGCATATACCCAACTCTGTATCCAGCATCTGCTCTCTATCCCCTTATATCCCCCAACCTATGTCTGTCTCTACCCCTCCAGCCTACTCTACATTCAGTATCTGTCCACCACCCCCTACCTGTGTCCTGCATCTGCCTTCCCACACCCTGCACTGTATGTCCAATATTTGGCTTCACCCTACTCCCTTTGGTCCAGCATCTGTCCTGTGTCATCCCCTCCACACTTCATATTTAACATATCTCCTCTTCCTCACTCATGTGCAACATTTGCCCAGCATTTCCCTTCCAGACATTCTACACACACCCACTTGGTGTCCATTCTCCTTAGAATTTCCTTTTCAGCTCTTCCACCCAACCCCCCCCCCCCCAACCTTGTGTCCATCACCATTTCCTTTCTGGCCATTCCAACTCCCTCCTTGTGTCCATTTGTTACCATTTCCCTGCTGGCCATTGTAATCCTCCCCCCCCCTCCACCTCATGTCCATCTGCCCAGCATTTCCCTTCTGGCCATTCCACCCCCCCCCCCCCTTTGTGTCCATTTGCCCAGCATTTCCCTGCCAGCCATTCCTCCCCCATCGTGCCCATTTGCCCAGCATTTCCCTTCTAGCCATTCCACACCCCCCCTCCTTCATGTCCATCTGCCCAGCATTTCCCTTTCGGCCTTCCACACACACCCCCACCCACACTGCCTCCGCTACTGCTACCTTTTCTGTGCCTGCAGCAGCAGACTGGCCTTTGATTTGAAGAAAAAAAAATAAAACCTGCAGTGTAAGCACTTCCTTACTAGGAAGGCTGGTCTGATCTCGCCCCACTGTGATGCATCCTTCATGCTAGAGGTGGCGAAACCAGACCAACGCTTTCTAGCAAGGAAGTGCTTACCCCCATGTGTTTTTTCTTTTTCAAATTGGAGGCCAGTCAGTCACTGCGGGCACAGAAAAGGCAGCGGTAGAGGAAGTGATGCAGGTGACGAGACAGGCTGTTGCCAGATCAGCGGAGAGCCAGTTCATTTGGGGGTGCAATGTCCCTCCTCGCCTCCCCCCCCCCAAACTACACCCATGGATGTAAAGAAAGAGGAAAGGTAGTGAGAAGCAGCGAATGAAGGCACTTATAGGTCAGTAGTAGAAGTTTGAACTGGATGCAGAAATGGACAGGGAGCCGATGAAGTGACTTGAGAAGAGGGGCGACATGAGCATAGTGACACTGGTGGAAGATTAGCCGTGCAGCTGAGTTTTGAACAGATAAAGTGGGGAGCGATGATTCGGAGGATGACCAGCAAAGAGGAAGTTACAAAAGTTTAGACGGGAGGTGACTAGAGAATGGATAAGAGTCTTAGTAGTGTTTCACAAAGGAAGGGATGAATTTTGCCAATATTGTAGAGAATGAAGCTGCATGCTTTAGCTATCTTTTGGATGTGTGTGGAGAAAGAGAGAGAGGAATCAAAGATAACCCCAAGGTTGCAAGCTGAGGAAACAGGGAGGAGTAGAGTGTTATCCGCAGAAATAGAGAGAGGAGTAAGGAGGGAGTTGGGCTTAGGAGGAAAGATAAGGAGCTCATTCTTGGCCATGTTCAATTTCAGATGGCGATGAAATATCCAGGCACTAACGTCATGTAAGCAAGCAGAGATCCAGGCCTGAATTCCCGCAGAGATTTCAGGTGCAGAGAGGTGGATCTGGAAGTCATCAGCGTAAAGATGGTACTGAAAATCATAGGAGGAGATGAGTGCACACCAAGGGACTGAGTGTAGAGAGGAAAAAGGAGAGGTCTCAAGACAGAGCCTTCGGGTAAACTGACTGAAAGTGGGATAGCAGTAGAGGAAGATCTACCAGAACATACGCTAAAAGTGCAGTGAGAGAGAGAGGAAGAAAACCAGGACAGGACAGAACCCCTAAATCCAAGCGAGGGCAGGGTACAGAGGAGAAAGTGGTGATGAGCATTGTCAAAAGCAGCAGAAAGGTAAAGAAGGATGAGGATTGAGTAAAGGCCCTTGGATTTGGTGAGGAACAAGTCAGTAGAATGTAGAGGGCAAAAAACAGATTGCAGTGGATCCAGATGGGATTGAGAAGGAAGAAAGTCAGGACAGCACATTCAAGTAGTTTAGAAATAAAAAGGAGGAGAGAGATGTATTGATAAAGGCAGGTAGGATCAAGGGATGGTTTCTTTTTTTTTTTCAATTTTTTATTTATAAGATTTTTACAATTAAATCAAGAAAATTTACAAAATATTCTTGCAGAAAAAACAGCAGATACAATTAGAATAATCCATATATCAAAAATCAAATATAGTACTTCAAATGAAACAATATATCTACTCACCCTAGCCCACAATATAGGAGGGGAGGTATACACTAATTATTATCAATCAAAAACATGAAGAAAATAAATACAGCTAACAAACTCCGGTCATCAAATTAAGAGAGCTCAGGTGAGGCACCAATAGAGGACTCCAGGCACCGCGCATTAATGAAGGCTGTCAGATGAGAGGGCTCATAAAAAATATAAGAAACAGCATTATATTTCACTAAATATTTACATGGATGTTTAAGAAAAAAAAGGCCCCCCAACTGTAGGATACCAGGACGTAACAGGAGAAATTCCCTGCGACGTCTGAATTTCCCTGGTTAAATCCGGGTAAACACAAACCGTTAACCCTCTAAATGGCAAATTTTGTTTCTTAAAAAAGAGCTTTAGGAGTCACTTTCTATCAGAAAGTAATCAACAACGTGGACGGAACTGGCATCTCACTTTCAGAGTGCTCCAGTAAATCTGTAACATTCAAAACATTTCCTTGACCCCGGTCCCGCCCTGAATTAACCATACCAGATACTAATTTAGCCTTAGGCAAATAATAAATCCTAACCAACGGCGGTATTAATTCAGGGGAAACCCCCAATACATCAATCAAATATTGTCTAAACATTTCTCTAGGAGACACAGTTATAAGCCTAGGAAAATTAATTAATCTTAAATTACTAGCTCTAGACAAATTGACCAACTGTTCCAACTTAGCTTGTATAGAGGAAAGGTTCTTCCTAAATGCGTCAGATTGATCTTCCAAAACTGAAACTTTTCTCCGAGACTCCACCAGTTCAGATTGTGTTGCCACAACTTTCTGTTCCAGCTCCTCCACAGCAGCCACTATTATTCACTTTCTGCTCCACCAATGTAATCTGAGGCACCAACGCTTCTCCCAAAGAAAGGATTTCCTGCTAAATAGCCTCCAGGGTACAATTCTCTGGACGCTGAAGGGAAAAAACCAAACCTGGAGCAGCAACTGTTGACAAAGCTTCCATTTCTGCTACCGGCGTCTGACCTCGTCACACCACAGGAGACTCCTGCCCTGCAGAAGCCTCACCAACCAGCGCCGATGTTGGAAGAGAGTCATGCAGCCCAAGGGATGGTTTCTTGAGGAATAGTGTAACCACAGCATGCTTGAAGGCTGCAGGGACAATTGCAGTAAAAAAGTGATAGGTTGAGGATATGACAGATGGAAGTAACAACAATGGAGGAGATGGAGTTTAGTAGGTGGGTAGGAATGGGATCAGAGGAGCAGGAAGTAAGTTTAGAGGAGGCGAGAAAATGAGTGGTTTCTTCCTCAGTGATCTTAGAAAAAGGATGAAAGGACAACAGAGGTTGAGAGAAGGGTTAGGGAATGAAGAGGGGGAAGGGGGATGGAGACGACCCCAAGGGGAACTCAGAAGTAATCTTAGAAACTTCGTCATGGTAGTAGTCGGCCAAAGTCTGGGCAGCAAGGGAAGGAGGGGTCTGTTTCATACAAAAGCTGATAGTGAAAGTAGACAATCTGGAGAACAGATCAAGAAGATACAGTATAAGGATTATTGGAGGCCCCAAAGGCAAGGAGAGCCTAATGGAGAACTTTGTGGAAATGTTGCTACAAGACCTCTTTCAAGATCTTCCTCTCCCTGCAAATTTTGTGGTGGAAAGGGCTCCCAGAGTACTGGGTAAGCCCTTGCAACTTTGGGCTAAACGCTGACCTGTCCTGGTCAAAATTCTCCGTTTTCAACATAGTGGATCATGGTGTAATTGCGGAGAACGGGGGCGATTCTGCGCAAAGACCACAAGATATGGATTTTTCTGAATTACAGTGCAGAGCTAGATAGGAAGAGACAACTATTTTAAGAGGTCAAACGTAGACTGTTTGATCATGAGATCCAACAAGCACTATTGTACCCAACGAGACTAAGGGTGGCCTGGAAGGGAGAAATGCTGTTCAAGGAGATAAAGAAGGTAAAGAAGTTTTTTAAATTGCACTTTCCAGATGATCTACCATTTGACAGCAGCATAAGTAAAATGCAGAAACTCAGTGGAAGCTCCTACACACACACACACACACACACACACACACACACATTTTATGTGATATACCATCAGAACTGTAATCCAAGCTATGCGATTTACAGAATATAAAGTAAACATAAAACATTAAAACAAACTACAAATATAAAGAATATTGCTAGAGAGGACGTGGGACGAGACCTGACTGGCGCAAGACTGCAGGGTGGCAGTGCTGAGTCACTGCTGATCCCCAAGGGAGGACTGGATCAGCTGCTGGCCGTAGGAGTTGATGTGGGCTCCTCAGGAAGTTTACTTACACTTGTCTTGAAGCTCCCTTGGTTCTTCCGGAGCAGGCTCCTAGCTCCCTCCTGGAGGCTATCCTCCATGTTAGAAATCAGATGACTAAGTCCGGTATGCTTTTGATGTTGGTTTGTTTTGTTTATTATTCTTACTTAAAATTGTACATTTCTCAAAAATGTTGACAGGGAGGTGAGGGGAGTGCCAGGTCAGGGAAGGGATTATTGTGTATTAAGATTTAAACAAACTCAGACATATGCTGGAATTGAAGAATATGGCTACTGCCCAAGGTTGTCTGAAAATCACAACAACTAATGTTAGAGGCATACAAACAGCCCAGAAGAAATGGATTGTCATGGGGGAACTTCATAAATATAATTCCAATATATACCTGCTATAGGAAACTCGTGTTGGGGCTCCTGAGGGTGGGAGACTGAAGGATGGATGGTTAAAGGAGCTCTTTCATTCCCCAGGCAAACTGTACAGTGTCGGGGTTGCTGTGCTAATTAGGTAGAAATCTCCGGGTCAGATTTTAAGGAAATTTAAGGATAAGGAGGGTAGAATCGTGCTAGAAATTCAGTGACAAAGGTTAGCGTTGTGTATTGTTAATATTTATGTGCCTATTAAGAATCATCTTCAAGTTATAAGGGAGACTATATCTGCAAGGTTGAAGCTTGGACTACGCTCTTACCATATATGCAGGGAATTTTAATCTAGTTTGGGTAAGGGACAGGGCGATGATCTGCATGCAATTATGAATACCTGTGATCAGGTGGACATATGGAGGATGAAGAATCCGAGTGTAAAAAATTATACATGCTACTCCTCCGTATACAAAGCTTACTCCCGACTTGATTATTTTTTCCTCTCCCCTTCAATTTGCACACAAGTTAGGGAGTATGCTATTAGTAATATCATCTGGTCCGATCCACTTAAGTTTGGGAGGTCATGATGAGGGGGGGAGGGGACATTCATGGATGCTGAACACTTCATTGCTGACATATGAGAGCACTGTAAAGTTGGTGGGGATGAGGATAAATGACACTGTGGAAGTGGGCTTGACCATGGTTTGGAATGCCCTCAAGGTGGTAGTAAAAGGGGGATATTGATAGAAATAGGATCTAAGATTTTAAAAAAGGAGACAAGCTAGCATAGACTGGTTCTGGACAGAGTTGATGGAATTAGAAGCTGCTCATAAGCAGTGCCAATCTGAGGAACTTTCATGTCAGGTGGAAATGAAGAGAGGGGAGAAGGAATTAATGTAGATCAGTTGTTTACCCCTTCAAAAACTAGAAAGACTAGGGGACTCATAATGAAGCTACAATGTAGCACATTTAAGACTAATCATAGAAAAAGGTTTTTCACTCAACATGTATTCAAATTCTGGAATTCTTTACCAGAAGATATAGTAAAAACTGTTTGGACATCTTCCTGGAGGAAAAGTCCATAAACCATTATTAAGACAGGGAAAATCGACTGCTTACCTCTAGGGACAAGCAGCATGGAATCTGTGTACCTTTTGGGAACCTGACAGATACTTGTGACCTGGATTGGCCACTGTTGGAAACAGGATAAATGGGGTTGATGGACCCTTGGTCTGACGCAGTCAGGGCCGGCCCGTCCATTGAGCAAGAATGTTGTTTGCATAGGGCCCCGCGTTTCAGGGGGCACTGCGCAAACGACATTCTGCATCAGCTCATAGATTTAAAAAACAAACAAACTGGCTGCTGCTGCCACTGCGGCAGCAGCAGAATCAAGCATCCCGCAGGGCCCCCCTGCCCAGCAGAGTCCTCCTGGCATCAGCTCTATCAGCGGCGGCTTTTAGAGCTGCAAAGAGAGAGTTTCTCTCTCGCGGCTCTGTTAAGCCTGCAGTGGCTGATGGGACTTCCTGTTTCCCATCAGCCCCGGCGGGCTTAACAGAGCCGTGAGAAAGGGAAACTCACCCTTTGCGGCTCTGTAAAGCCCGCGCTTTGAGAACTGATGCCGGGAGGGCTCTGCCGGGCAGGGGGGGGCCCCGCGGGACGCTTGATTCTGCCACTGCGGCAACGGAAGCAGCAGCCAATTTGTTTTTTTTTAATCTATGGGAGGCAGGGGGGTTAGGACTGGTAATGGGCTATGGGGTGATTAGGACTGGTAATGGGCTATGGAGGGGGGGCTAATACTGGAAGTAGGCTGATGGGGGGGTTAGGACTGGTAATGGGCTATGGGGGGGCTATGATTGGAAGTGAGCTGATGGGGGGTTTAGGACTGGTAATGGGCTATTGGGGGCTAGGACTGATAATGGGCTATGGGGGGCTAAGACTGGAAATCGGCTGATGGGGGGGTTAGGACTGGTAATGGGCTTTGGGGGGGACTAAGACTGGAAATGGGCTGATGGGGGGGCTTAGGACTGGAAGTGGCCTGATGGGGGTTTAGGACTGGTAATGGGCTATGGGGGGGGGCTAAGACTGGAAATGGGCTGATGGGGGGGTTAGGACTTGAAGTGGGCTGATGGGGGGTTAGGATTGGTAATGGGCTATGGGGGGCTAGGACTGGTAATGAGCTGGGGGGGTTGCTAGGACTGGAAATGGGCTGAGTGGAAGGGGGGCTTGAACTGCAAATAGCTGATGGGGACGGGGGCTTGGAATGGAAATGGGCTGAGTGGAAGGGGGTCTTGAACTGCAAATAGCTGATGGGGACGGGGGCTTGGAATGGAAATGGGCTGAGTGGAAGGGGGGCTTGAACTGCATGCAAATAGCTGATGGGGAGGGGGGCTTGGAATGGAAATGGGCTAAGTGGAAGCGGGGGCTTGAACTGCAAATAGCTGATGGGGAGGGAGGCTTGGAATGGAAATGGGCTATGAGGGGAGGGAGCTAGGACTGGAAATGGGCTGAGTGGGGTCGAGCTAGGACAGGAAATGGACTGATGGAGGGGCTAGGATAGGACTGGAAATGGGCTGTTGGGGGTGCTAAGATTGGAAATGGGCTGTGGTGGGGCTTGGATTGAAAGGGACTCATGGAGGGGCTAGAACTGGAAGTAGGCTCATGGGCTTGGATTGGAAATGGGCTGAGTGGAGGGGAGCTAGGATTTGACATGGGCTGATGGTGGGGCTAGGAAAGGACTAGAAATGGGCTGATGGGGGGCTGGGATTGGAAATGAGCTGATGGAGGGACTTGGATGACTGGAAATGGATTGGGGAGCTAGGACTGGAAATGGGCTGATGGGGTGGCTAGGATAGGATTGGAAATGGGCTGATGGGGGGCTAGGACTGGAAATGGGCTGATGCAGGGACGAAGGGAACGGATGCTGGGTGGGGCTGGAACTAGAAGGGAGCTGATGTTGGGGGAAGATTGGAATGGGATGGAGCTGGGAGAGTGAAATGGAGAGGGGAAAAATATTTTGTGTGGGAGGGAAGACAAATCTACAATTGGCCGGGTATTGGGAGAGTAAGTGGGGATTGAGGATGGAGGGGTAAAATTTGAGTGGATGAAATAGGAATGAGGAAGGAGCAAAAGGAGAAAGATTAGTATGTTAAAGCAGATGTAGAGAGAGAATGGAAAAAAAAACTAGAAGAGAGAAGAAAGGACAAATGGACAGCAGACGATGGAGAGTTAGCAGAAGACACGAAGAAACCAGAAGAAAGTGGCTGGAGCAACTGCAACTGAAAAAAAAATTGCACAAAAGGTAGAAAAATATCTCTTTATTTTGAATTTATTAACTGGAATTTGTCAGCTCTGGGAAATGTGCATCATTAACGTCTGCGCTTTGTTTAGTACAAGAGGAAATTAATTTATAGTTTTATTTGTACAGTGTTGTTGTGCATTCCAAGTTTGGCTTTTGGGGTTCCCAGTTTAATTATTGTCTTCCTGTTTCTAAATTGTGATTCCTTGTTTCCTCCTCGTCTCTCCGGGCCAGTCCAGGAAACTGTAGGGTTGTCAACCTTCTCCAGCAGCTGAGGACTGAATGATCAAAGTCTTGCTGACAAGCTACCCAGCCCCCCCCCCCCCACCCCCCTTGGGAGAGAGGCTCAGTCTTTCAGTCCTCAGCAACTGGATAGGACCTAGCCTGACAGGCTCCTGGTGAGGCAAAGATGAAAGATAGATAGTGTTCAGCAGTTTAAATTAAATACCTTCCTGTTGTAGCTGAAGGGCTCTAGCAGGGTCCGATGGCTTTAAAAACGGCAATTTACAGCTTGTAAAAAAAAAAAAAAAAAAACAGAAAGGATCGGAGCGCGGTGGCTGTGTTGAAGGGCAGCAGAGGCAGAGCCTGCCTCGATGTGCGGCTCCGGTTCCGAAGATCAGAAGGGGGGGAACTGGGAGCCCCAGAGTCCAGCCCCTTCTATCTGCAGACCCGATCTCTTTCTACTGCTGGCAGCGCACAGAATAGTTCGGGGAGTGAAGCTCCAAAACTGCAGGTATTGTGCACATTTGTGTAGGCCGCGAAGGGGTGATTTTCTGTCAGAAGCAGTGCGGAGCGCAGGCTGCAGGGGCAGGCAGCGTGCGTGCGGTGGAGAATCGGCGGTGGCTGTCTACTGAGAGGCTATGCCGTTTGGTTGGTTTTAGGCAGGCAGTAGTGTAGCTCATTTGCTCGGGGGGAGCATGGAGTGCAGGGAAAAGGCGTTGGAGCCTCTGGGCAGCCATTTCAGCGTCGGAGAAAAGGTGAGAACAGCGGCCATATTAGAAAAGGCAGCCGTTTCTCCCGCACTGACAGAAAAGCCCGAAAAGAAAAGGGCAAAGTCAAAAAAACATACTCCGGTTGATTCTGGACCCCAGGGACCTTTGCTGGGCGTGCAGAGGAGTATGGAATCAGTTTTTTCGTCAGATTTTATACTATCCTTATATAGGGCTTATTGCCTAAAGATGGAGCAGGGACATACCAAGGACTCTTCTCCTGACCTCTTTGGGGTACAGAAAGGGGATAGTTCTCCCATAGATCCAGGGGAGGGTTCCTCTGGAAGGGCCTTGGTGGGGGACACTGCGGCCGATGGCTTCGGTCAGCAGGTCTCGGAGTCCCGCTTGGCAGTAGAGGGAGAAATTCTCTCACAATCAGGACAAGATCTCTGGATGGAGGCGTTAGAGGAAGGTGAGATTGCGCCAGGGGAGGACCCCAATGTCTTTAGGGTTTTTCGGAAAGAAGAGTGGGGGGCTCTTATTGGCCAGTTGCTTGCGGCATTGAATATTGTTCTACTGGCAGTACAGGAAGAACCGCTGGAGGACCCGCTGCTTCAAGGATTTACGGCAGAGCAGCAGTGTTTTCCAGTCCATAGGGTTATTAAGCAAATGGTAGAGTCCGAATGGGAGTGCCCTGAGGCCACATTGAGAGGCGGTGGGGCCATCGGTCAGTTGTACCCCGTACTGCAGGAAGAGAGAGAGTTGCTCTGCATGCCTAAGGTAGATGCGTTGGTGTCCGCGGTTACAAAGAAAACAACGATTCCGATAGAGGGCGGAGCGGCGCTTAAGGATCTGCAAGATAGGAAGTTGGAATCACTTCTTAAGCAGGCATTTGATACCAGTGCTCTGTCGCTGCAGGCCTCCATCTATGGAGCGTATGTGTCCAGGGCCTCCATTCGTTGGCTTCAGGGGGATTCTAATTCCAATCGGGAGGACGGATCTTCCCCAAAGGGAGCGAAGCTGGAGTCGGCAGCAGCGTACCTCGCTGATGCCTTTTATAATTTAGTATGGATCTCGGCGAAGTCCATGGCGTCAGTGATAGCCGCAAGACGATTTCTCTGGCTGAGAGGTTGGGCGACGGACGCGACTTCAAAAGCGTGTCTTAGTAAGCTCCCATATAAGGGCAAGCTGCTGTTTGGGGAGGCTTTGGAGAAAATTGTGAAGGATCTAGGGGATTCCAAAGAGGGTCGATTGCCAGAGGACCGTCCGATGGGCCAGAAACCTGTGGATCTGCAGAAAGGGCAGGGCAGAGAGTTTCGCAGGTTCAGAAGTTTGAGGTTTGCTCCTTATCAGAAGGGTCGCTTTGTGTCCAGGGGGCAGCCCTTTTGGGGAGTACGAGTGTTCGGCAGGGGCTATTTCAATCCCCAGCAGAACTCCACAAAGAAGCGCAGTGGGACGGAGTTGGCCGAGGCGGAGATTTCAGTAGGAGGACGCCTGCAGAGTTTCCATTCCGTCTGGGCCACCATAACGGCGGATCAGTGGGTACTGGAGATTATCCGCGATGGTTATGCACTGGAGTTCACTTGGCTGTTAGCAGAGGCCTTCATGGTGTCTCCATGCGGAACGCGGGCAAAGCGAACCGCGGTGGGTGATACGCTAAGACGTTTGCTGACTCTTCAAGCGGTGGTTCCAGTGCCGGAAGACCAGTGCGGATTAGGTCGATACTCGATTTATTTCGTGGTTCCCAAGAAGGACGGGTCTTTTCAGCCTATTCTGGATCTCAAAAAGGTGAGATCAAGGGGTCTGTTGCTTTCAAACTTCAAGGCCCTACTACTGGGCGGCCCAGATTCACCCAGTTTATTATTGGTGGGTTAATCATCCAGACCAACATTGGGTCCAAATGGAAGCGGCACAACTGTGAGTGGAAGAGGTAGGGGCGTTCCCATTTGCAGCTCCGCAGGATTACAACAGGAAATAGAGAGTGCACCTCTTGGTGGAGTTTCTCTGGCTATTTGGGAGAGGGCAGCAAAAAAAAAATTAAGACTTGTCCCAGATAACTTAAGGCTTCTGTCTTTCTGGCATGGATCATTATTATCTCCAGGAACAAGCAGGAATGAGTCTTCACATATGGATATCGTCGGTACCGACGGAGCCTGCGCGGGAACGCTCCCCAGCGTCCAGTAAGAAAGCTTTTGCGAGCATCCCCTGCGCGCTGCCTTCCCGCCTTTCCCAACCGCCTCTCTCCTTCTTTTCTGCGGAGCCAGCAGGTCATGTTCCTGTCACCGCAGAAGAATTCTTTATTTTTTTCTTTATTTTTCTGTGTCGCGTCTGCCTTCTTCAACGTCAGACCGGTATCGCTGGTCTTTTCTTTCTTTCTTATTTAAAAGAAAAAACAAAAAACTTTTCTTTCTTCAACTGTGCATTGCGTTTTCGGCCTTAGGCCTGAACATTTTCTCCTCATGGAGAAGCCCGCTTCCGGGTTTAAAAAGTGCACGAAGTGTGGCAGTACTATTTCAGTCACCGACACCCATGACTGGTGTCTAAAATGTTTGGGTCCTGACCATTCCATCACGGATTGTGTGTCCTGTACCATAATGTCTAAAAGGGGTCGGCAGAACCGAGCAGCCAAGCTCAGTACCCTGTTTCCCTCTGATGCAGCCTCGGTGGCATCGACGTCTTCCAGGGCTTCTTCTTCCTCCCATGGATCTCAGGTAACCAAACATAAATCTAGCCGGTCCTCGAAGGGCAAATCTCCCTCTAAGCATCAAGATGCCTCCGGGCTTGTCCTCAAGGATTCCGCATCGGCAAAATTACCCCGGCGGGAAGTTCCGGCTTCCAAAGTATTATCTATGGGGTCACAGGTTGACATCGATGGCTTGGCCTCGACTGATCACCTGTTGCTGTGTTCTGGGCTACCGGTGGCCTCCACCGGTACCGACATCCAGACTCTGGTGGCGTCGATGGATCAGAAAATTCTGTCCATGCAGCGCACCCTAACGGCGATACTTCGATTCCTCCGAAGACTCTGATGAGTCGGAGGCTTCTGTCGATGCACCGGTACTTCTTCCTCAGGAGTGTGCTTCTCCAAAACGAAGAATGTCTCCTCCGGAAGACTTGTCTTTTCAAGACTTCATCAAGGAAGTGGCCTGGGGCCTCTCCATTACAGTGGCCTCTGAGTCAGAGCCTAGAGCCAAGCAATTAGATATTCTGCAATATCCTAAGGAAGCAGCTACCTTACCTATTCATGAGATTCTTTATGATCTCATGTTGGGCATGTGGGAGACTCCTCTCACCACCTCTCCTCATTCTCGTAGGTTAGACACCATGTACCGTGTCTCTCCCTGTCCTGGTTTTCATAAGATGTAGCTTCCTCACCACTCTATTGTGGTTGAGTCTGCTATGAAGAAAATAAAGAGTGCAAAGAGACACTCATCTAACCCTCCAGGACGTGAATGTAGGACTCTAGATGCTTTTGGCCGAAGGATTTTCCAGGCCAATATACTTGCTGCCAGAATCAACTCCTATAGTCTCTATATGGGGATGTTTCTAAAAGAAGTCACAGATCATCTGCAGACTTTAGCTCCTTTTATTTCAGAAGATAAAAGGCAGGAATTTCTCACTTGGCTCAAACATGCCCAAGATGTTTCCAAGTTCTCCAACCGTGCAGCCTTTGACTCTTTTGAGTGTGTAAGCAGAGCCACGGCTATTGCCATAGGTGCACGCAGAATTGCTTGGTTACAAGCCTCTGATTTGGAATTCTTGGTCCAAGATGAGTTGGGAAACCTTCCCTGTACAGGTGAAAACCTGTTTGGCAGGGATTTTCAAGCAAAGACCACTCAGATGGATGCTGAGAACTCTGCTTTGGATCGACTTTCAAAGTCTTCCTCTGCTCCTGTTAAGAAAAGATTGTTCAAAAAGACATATTTTTCTAAAAAAGGAAGATATTATCCTGCTCATGGGCAGACATCTTCTGCAGGTCGTTTTCCTGCAAAGCGTCAGCAACCACCTAAACAGGCCAAGTCAAAGGCTGCCAGGCCTACCACAGCCCAGCAGCCTCAAACTCCTCAGGGCCTTTGACTTGCAACTAGAGAACTTAGCCTTTCTAGCTCTGGAAAAACCAGAGCCTCTCACCATTCCAGGAAGGTTGACTTACTTTGCTCCCAGATGGGAGCAAATCACAGCAGAGCAATGGACCCTCTCCATCATAAAGGAAGAGGGTACAAGCTTCACTTCTTAAACCTTCCTCCTCACACCATGGTGAAACAGTTCAATTCTCCAACATCTCTCCTCAACCTTCTGGGTCAAGAGATTGCTACCCTTCTTGCCCAAGAGTCAATAGAAGAAGTACCTCTTCTTCAACAGGGCTCAGGGTTCTACTCCCCTTATTTTCTTATTCCAAAGAAAACAGGGGGCTACAAACCCATATTAGATCTCAGAGAATTGAACAAATTTCTATTCAAGGAGAAATTCAAAATGATTTCTCTAGGGGCTCTGCTTCCATACCTTCAGAGTCAGGACTGGCTTTGTTCTCTAGATTCCAAGGATTCGTACACCCATGTTCTCATCCATCCAACACACAGAAGGTTCCTTCGGTTCCTTTTTCAAGGAAAGCACTACCAATAAAGGGGGCTTCCTTTCGGTCTGGCCTCTGCACCAAGGGTGTTCACGAAATGCATGGCAGTAGTAGCTGCATTTCTCCGCACTCTAGGAATATTCGTATTCCCATATCTGGATGACTGGCTCATTCGAGCCCCATCCCAGTCAGAGGCCCAGACTTGTCTAACCTGCACAATGCGTATCCTTCAGTATTTGGGACTAGTGATGAACATCCCAAAATCCAACTCACTCCCTACTCAGTCTCTGGAGTTCATAGGGGCCTTGCTGGATACCACAACTGCAAGGGCCTATCTTCCTCAGGCCCGTCACCTACGTCTGGTGCAGTTAGCCTCCCAGATTCAGTTAAAGTCCCAATTAACTGCTCGAGAGATGTTACAACTATTAGGCCACATGGCATCCACCGTACATGTGGTTCCATATGCTCGCCTTCACATGAGGGCAGCTCAATGGACTTTGTCCACCCAATGGACTCAGGCATCAGGTTGCCTGTCAGACAAAATAGCAAACTCCAGTCGCCTTTTTTGGTCTCTCCAATGGTGGAAGTCCTCTCAAAACCTGTTGCTGGGATCCCCTTTTCAGCAACCACTACCCCAAGCAACTCTCACGACAGATGCTTCTCCAAGCGGTTGGGGAGCTCATCTACAAGATCTCTCCACCCAGGGCATCTGGTCTCCACAGGAGACTTCTCTGCATATCAATCTATTGGAACTCAGAGCAATATTCTTAGCTTTCAGAGTGTTCCATACCCTGCTCAGCTACAGGACAGTCCTCATCCATACAGACAACCAAGTAGCCATGTTCTATGTAAACAAGCAGGGCGGGACTGGCTCTCTGTCGCTTTGCAACGAAGCTTTGCGACTGTGGGCCTTCGCCAGAGAGCATCACATCCATCTTCTGGCAGTATATCTTCCAGGCATTCAAAACTCTTGGGCGGACAGACTCAGTCGAGTTCTGCTCCCACACGAGTGGTCCCTCCACATGGACCAGGTAGCCAGGATTTTTCGAATTTGGGGAACCCCGGACATAGACCTCTTTGCAAGTCCGTGGAATGCCAAACTTCCCCGGTTCTATTCCAAAATTCCGTCTCAGGGAGTTCAGGCCAAGGATGCCTTCCTCCTTCACTGGGGTCAAGACTTCCTTTATGCCTTTCCACCAATTCCCCTAATTCCCAAAACACTATTCAAGCTTCAGAGAGATCGAGGGACCATGATCCTCATAGCTCCATATTGGCTACGCCAAGTGTGGTACCCTCTACTTCTGCATCTCTCTCAAGCTCCTTCCCTGGACTTCGGCTCTGCACCAGACCTTCTGTCCCAGGAAGGGGGAACATTATGGCACCCAAACCCCCAGTCGCTCCATCTCAGGGCTTGGTTGCTGAGGGCCTAGACCTTCAAGATTTTCATCTCTCTCAGCAGGTCAGAGATGTTATTCATGCCTCTAGAAAGCCTTCTATTAGGCGTTCCTATGCTTTCAAATGGAAAAGATTTACCATTTGGTGTTCAGAGAAGGATCTAAACCCTATGGCAATACCTCTGAATTCTCTATTAGAGTATCTCCTGCATCTATCCCATGCAGGCCTGAAAACGAATTCAGTAAGAGTCCATTTGAGTGCTATTGCAGCGTCCCTCAAGCCTCTCAATGGACAACCTATTTCCTCTCACCCTTTTATAGCAAGATTCATGAGAGGCCTTCTTTTAACTAAACTTCCCATTAGACCACCTCCAGTGGCATGGGACTTAAACCTGGTTCTTGGCCAGCTTATGAAGCCACCCTTTGAACCTTTAGCCACCACCTCCTTGAAATTTCTTTCTTGGAAAGTTGTTTTTCTCATTGCAGTCACCTCAGCACACCGCATCAGTGAATTTCAAGCTTTGGTGGCTAATCCACCTTATACAAGGTTCCATCATTATAAGGTAGTCCTCAGGACCAATCCACACTTTATGCCTAAAGTGATCTCGCCTTTTCATCTGAACCAGGAGGTATATTTACCTGTTTTTTTTCCAGGACCTCATGCATCAAATGCAGAGAGGAATCTTCATACCTTGGATTGTAAGAGAGCTCTCGCTTTCTACTTACAAAGAACACAGCAACATAGAAGGTCTTCTCAACTCTTTGTTGCTTTTGATCCTTCTCATTTAGGACTTCCAGTCTCTAAGAGAACACTGTCCAACTGGATTGCTCAGTGTATTTCTTTCGCCTACCAGAGTAGAAACATTTCTCTGGAGGGCCATGTCACAGCTCACAATGTGAGAGCCATGGCAGCCTCAATGGCTCATCTAAACTCTGTGTCCATCGACCAAATCTGTCGAGCGGCCACCTGCGCCTCGGTTCATACCTTCACAGCACATTACTGTTTGGACAAGGACTCCCGCCAGGATGCCTTGTTTGGTCAGGCTGTCCTCAAACACCTGTTCCATTCCTAATCAACTCCTACCCACCTACCCTGGTCGGATGCCAGAGATCCATGGGGGGAAGTGCAGCCCTCTGCAAGGGCACACAACCATGGGTTCTCTCCCTGGCATCTGCAGCTAGGGAGTCCCCATATGTGAAGACTCATTCCTGCTTGTTCCTGGAGATAGCACAGTTACTTACCTGTAACAGGTGATCTCTGGGAACAGCAGGAATAAGCCTTCACAACCCACCCACCTCCCCTAGGAGTTGTATCTCTCTATCTATCTTTCCTTTCCTCTCTCTCTCTTTGTCTCAGCTTTAAAACTCGAACTGGAGAGAGGCGGTTGGGAAAGGCGGGAAGGCAGCGCGCAGGCGCTGTGGGATGTTCCTAAAAGCTTTCTTACTGGACGCTGGGGAGCGTTCCCGCGCAGGCTCCGTCGGTACCGATGATACCCATATGTGAAGACTTATTCCTGCTGTTCCCAGAGATCACCTGTTACAGGTAAGTAACTGTGCTTTACCACAGGATGTTAGACCCTCCATGATTTAGATGGATGATTGCTAATAAGAACAAGCAGGAATGCAATTTTCACTTATGGGTGAATGTCACCGACGGAGCCCATGCAGGAATGCTCCCCAGCGTCCAATAGGAAAGCCTTTGAGAGCACTCCACTGCGCCTGTGTGCCTGCCTTCCCACCTTCCAACTCTTCTCCTCGGTTCTTCGTTTTCTGTGAAGGATTCTTCATCCTGTCACCACCAAAAAACCTGTCCGTTGACGCCGGTTCCTTCAAATCCGACACTGGTCCCGATAATTTTCTTTCAGTTTTTCATTTTTCTGATTTTCAAGCAGTTCCCACCACTATACTTGGCCTCTAGGCCTCCATAGCCTTCTCTTCAATCTTGAAGAAACCTTTTCAGGCATGGTAAAACTAGTCATCAGTTAAAAAAAAAAAAATCTACCACCTCAGGTTCACCTCAGGATGTCCTGTCCCCCCCTTGGTCCCTCTGCTTTCCTCTTCTCCTATTCCTGTCGTCACTTCCATACGCTATCTTGGTGTCACCATTGACTCTTCTCTTTCCTTTAAAGATCACATCTCCTCTGTGGTTCAATGCTCTTTTTTCACCCTAAAGCAACTTTGCGCCGTCCATCCCTTTCTCACCCCTTCTTCTATGTCCACTCTGCTCCTTTCCCTTGTCATATCACGCTTAGATTACTGTAAGATCTCTCTAGCCGGTCTTCCCCAGTCGCAACTACATCGCAAGCAGCGCATCCAAAACACCGCCGCCCGCCTTCTTGCCCACGCCTCCCGCTTCGACCACATCACCCTTCTTATCCGCCTACACTGGCTCCCCGTACCCTACCTGATTCAATTCAAGTTTCTCATTTTTGTTCATAGGTCGATCCACACTGGTATCCCCATTTACCTCGCTGATCTGGTCCGCCTTCACTCCTCCCACCGTCCTCTCTGTTCCTTTCACGTAAATCGCATGTCTCTTTCTTCCCCTTCCCAGGCCCATCTGGAATCCACCCATTCCTCTGCCTTCTATTTCCTCGGCCCTCGTCTCTGGAACTCGCTCCCCACAGCCCTCCGCCTGGAATCTTCACTCAAAACCTTTAAGGCCAAACTAAAAACCCACCTTTTCTGCTCCACCTTCAACCTTCCCCCTCCCACTGTCCCCCTTCCCCCCCCCCCCACGCTGAAGCGCACTTACCAGCCTACTCCTTCACTTGCTCTCTGATCCTTTATCCCCCCTCTATTCTTTACCTCTACTCTTTCCTTTCCTGTCCATTTGAATTGGCATTCTTTTCTCTTTCCAGCAGCCTTTGATATGTTTGTAAACCGCTCAGACGCTTTTGTGATGGGCGGTATAATATGTTTTTAATAAACAATAAACCAAGTGTGCCAGCACCATTTTGGCCACTGACAAACATGACTGGTGTCTAAAATGTTTTGTCCTAAACATGAACCCACAGCTTGTCCTTTGTGCCAGCAAATGACAAAAAGAGGCCTAAAGAACCAAGCCAGACAATTTGGATCTTTATTTGCCTTGGACTAGGTCTCAGTGGCTTCCACTTCATCGAAGGCATCAACTTCTTCTCTGTCATCTTCAAAGTCCAAACACAAGAGTAAGTCAAATTCTGGGGCTATTTCCAAATCTTCGGCGTCAAAGACCACTTCTGAAGCCAAGGAAAAGTCCCACATAAGTATCGAGACTCCACTAGAGGTGTTTCCGATGAAGACCAGCCAGCCAAACAGCCCCGGTGGGAGGGGCCTCTGGAGAGCTACTGGTTCCATATTCTGGGATTGTGGCTCAGAGCCCCATACATGATTCCACCCAGATATCTCCCTAGACCAGTACATGCTGGCTCTCGAGAGGAGTTTGGCAGCACTCCTGGCAGCCTCAGTACCGATAACATCGAGAGTTTCAGGAGTGCAAGGTTAGGCATCAGCCAGATGCTGTCCCTCGAACCAGCATCATTGGAGCACCCAAGGCGCATTTCCTCCATTGGAATTGCTCGATACCCTCAGTATTCAACAGACTTGAGCTCCCATGCCTCTCAGTTCTGATACCTTGGAGTATCTGTATCGGCACTGAGCATCAACTTCCTCAAACATCAAGGTTGAACACAAGACCGCTGATACTTTGATTTCTTGCCGGACTCTGATTCAACTTCATCAGAATCTGAAGGGGGTTCACTCAATTCCAGAGAACTTCCCAACATCCCTTCAGACCCATCGCCACCTCAGGAATGGCGTCGGTCCTCACTAGAAAATATGCCCTTTCAGGACTTCATACTGGACATGGCTGTGGGGCTCTCCATTGTAGTAGCCTTGGAGAAGGAACCGAGGGCAGAAGAATTGGAAATACTCCAGTACCCTCCCACTTCCAAAGAGGCAGCTACCTTACCAGTGCATCGTATCCTGCAGGATCTTAATTTCTGCATGTGGGAGGCCCTGCTCACAGTTCTATCTGTCAGCAAAAGACTTGATACCATGTACCGTGAACCAGAGTCCCCAGGCTTCCAAAAATCACAGCTCCCCCACCACTCAGTGGTGGTGGAATCTGCAATGTGCCGAATAAAGAGCTCAAAGAATCATTCATCCATGCCTCCTAGCAAAGAGTCAAGAAGACTCAATGCCTTTGGACATCAATGTTTCCAAGCTTGCATGTTGGCCTCCAGAATCAACTCTTACATTCTATACATGGGCATGTTTCTGAAGGATGTCACCAGAGATCTGGAGACTTTCTCCCCCATGCTTCCTGAAGGTAAGAGGAGTGCATTCCAGACTCTCATCAAGCAAGACCAGAACATTTCTAAGTTTCTTACCAGGGCCTCTTTTAATGCTTTCAAATCCACCATCAGAGTTTCAGCAGTCTGCATAGGGGCTCGCAAAATAGTTTGGTTACAGGCATGAGACCTCGAGCAATGGGTCCAGGATAAACTGGCCAATATCCCATGTACTGGAGAAAACCTTTTTGGCAAAGACTGAAGGGAAAAAGCAGAGGCTCTCACCCTAAAATGCCTTTCCAGAAAAACAGCTGACCCATCCAAGAGAGAGGTTCTTCCCAAGAAATCTTTTTATTCTAAGAAGAAGAGTTACTATCCTTATTACTCGCTTTCTGTTGCCTATGCACCTCAACATCCTCAGCAGAGGCAGCAGGGTCCACGCCAACCCAAGAAACCCAAGGCTCCTAAGCCTCAACCAATTGTACAGGCACAGCCTACACCTGGATTTTGACTCCTTCGTAGAGAGCATTGCCAATCTTCCCCTTGAAGGCCCCCAGCCGCTCCACACAGCAGACAGGTGGCACCTCATAACATCAGAGCAGTGGATGCTCCAGATTGTCCAAAGAGGTTATCGGACGCACCAGATTATCCAAAGGGGTTATCAGCTCCACTTTGAAACCTTATCCCCCACCTACGTCTCAAGGGATTATCCAAAACAACCCCTTCAAAGCACTCTCTTAAAACAAGAGGTGACCACCCTGTTATCCCAGAGTGCCACAGATAGAGTTTCTCCTCTTCAAGAAAAGTTGGGCTTCTACTCTCCATACTTTCTCATTCCAAAGAAAGCATGAGGCTTCAGGCCCATCTTGGATCTCAGAGAGCTAAACAAGTTCATGGTCTGAGAAAAATTCAAGATGATTTCTCTAGGAACTCTTCTACCATACCTCCAGAGACATGATTGGTTATGTTCTTTAGACTAAAAAGGGCATACACGCATATTCATTCCTTACACAGACAGTATCTGCGCTTCATGTTTCAAGAAAACAAATTATCAATTCCGAGTCCTCCACTTCGGTCTAGCCTCTGTCCCAGTGGTCTTCACAAAATGCATGGCAGCCGTCACTGCCTACCTCCGTACCTTGGAGATATTCGTCTTCCCTTACTTAGATGATTGTCTGATCAGGAGAGAATCCCCTCAAGAGGTATGGCTCTCACATCATCGCACCATTACAGTGCTCCAACACCTGAGCTTTATCATAAACTTTCCAAAGTCCCACCTCGCTCTGATCCAAAGTCTAGAGTTCATTGGAGCGCTCTTAGACACTCAATAGACCTGAGCTTTCTTCCCACAGGATTGCTGTGCTGCCTCATCGAGCTGGCAGAAGGGGTGCAACAGCAAAGCCAAGTAACAGTTCAAGAGATTTATTTATTTATTTAACCAGTTTTCTATACCACCTTATCCTTCAATCAAAGCAGTTTACATTATGTATTCATTACAAACAGGTACTGGATACATTACCTTGTCCCCAAAGGGCTCACAATCTATGTGTACCTGAGGCAACGGAGGGTTAAGTGGCTTGCCCAAGGCCACAAGGAGTGCCTATAGGACTGGAAACCCCAGTCCCTCCGACCTGAGATTGCTGTCCCCAGGTGGGAATTGAACCCCCAGCCTGAGATGTTATGATTATTAGAACACATAGCCTTCATGTCATCTCCTACACATGCGACAAGCACAGTGGACTCTCTCTTCTCAATGGTCACAAGTTAGTGGACGTCTCAGAGACAAGATCCACATCACCTCTCAACTGATCAAGTCCCTTCAGTGGTGGTGTCTCCTACAAAACCTACTCATTGGGTCAACTTTTCAGATGCCCCCACCTCGATGCACCCTGACGACAGATGCTTCCAACCTGGGTTGAGGGGTGCATCTGAACAACCTGACCACACAGGGACAAACACAGAGGATCTCTAAAGGAAAAAAGGGGACTGTTGTAGTTGATATGGAAGGACAGACTATATAAGCCATGTGGTCTTTTTCTGTCGTCATTTTTCTATGTTTTTCTGTTTCTATGTGGCTACCACAGGAATCTGCCCGCAGATCAACCTGTTAAAGCTATGAGCACTGACAAATGCTCTTTGGGTTTTTCAACCCCAACTATTGGGGCAACCTGTTTTAGTCAGGACGGACAACCAAGTTGCCATGTTCTACGTAAACAAACAGGAGGGAACAGGGTTCCTTTCCTTCTTCGAAGAAGGAATTTGCCTACAGTCCTTTGCCTTTTCTCACCGCATTCGCCTCCAAGGGGTGTACCTCCCTAGCGAACTCAATGTCCTAAAAGGCAAGCCAAGCCATATCCTCCATCCACACAAATGATCTTGCATAGGGAGACGGCTGCTTCGATCTTCCAAATATAGGGAATCCCACTCATATTTCTTTTTGTCACCAGCAAAACACACACCTTCCACTCTTCTGCTCCAGGGCTCCATCGCTGCACCAATGGCCCCGGACGCCTTACACTCCAATGAAGACAGGGACTGCTCTACGCATTCCCTCCCATCCCCTTGATACCCAAGATGCTGTTCAAACGCCATGCTGACAGGGGCTTGATGATTCTCATGGCCCTCTTTTGGCCCCGTCAACCGTGGTTTCCTCTGCCTCTTCGCCCTGTGCAGACTCAGCCACTCAACCTAGGATATGCACCCGATCTCCTCTCTCAGGATTACAGGATGTTCCTCCATACCACTCTTCACTCCCTATGTCTGACAGCATGGCTGCTGAAGGATTAGTGCTCACCAACCTCGACCTATCACAGGCGATCACGTATGTCCTTCTTGTATCTGTCCTCCAATTAGGTGTAACACCCACCTTTTCGCCTTGTTCTAGCATTACTTTATCACAGTCTTCATCAGCATGTCGTGTATTCAATGCAATAGCTGTGGTGCCTTAATTCTAAGAAGAATCATTTGGAACCTAAGAGCTTGCCCTATATGTCTCAAGTTATCTGCTATGCATAAAGAATTGATTCTATTAAGGAAAGAATTAGCTGCAATTAAAGACACCACCTCTAGGGTAAAAATGGAAAAAATCCACCACCACTCCCACAAAGAATCAAACAGCCCAGAAACAAATGGATCGCGGAGACACCCTCTCCATCAATAGATATCCCTGCACAATGCCTTCTCTGCCCTGGAAAATGAGAGTGCCCAATTAGTGGAAACTGAAAAGCCCTTAAATGAGAAGGTTAATGCCCAATCTACTGATAATGCACCAAATATGAAGAAAAAATCAGAAAACAGGAAATTACTACTACTTGGAGATTCCATCATCAGAGGCACCAACTTGGGACCACAGTTCAAAGAGAAGATGGTCAAATGCCTCTCAGGCTTTTCAGCCAGCAGGAATATAAACTAAATTGTTGTTATCGTTAATGCAGAAAGTGAGCACTCCAAAATTGATGTTATCCACTTGAGTACAAATGACCTGGCTAGAATCAGTGCCTCTACAGTTCAAAGGGACTTCCAGATTTTGGGAGAGAAACTCAAACCCACTGTTAACACTAGAGCATTCTCAAAAGTTCTACCTTTTCTTGGTAAGGGCCAGAAAGGCTTCATCACATAATCAACTTTAATACATGGTTCTAAACCTGGTGCAAACAGGAAGGATTTAGATATATAGGCGGCTGGAGAAATAGATGGAACAACAAGAGGCTATACTGTGTTGATGGACTACATCTCTCTGTCGCAGGGAAAAGGATCCTAAGTGAAAAATTCAGGCATTATGTGGACAGGCATTTAAACTAGGGAGTGACGGATGGAGAAGAACAAGTTCAGGATGTCACTCCCAGCAAAAACATAATAACATTGGAAACAGCCACACTATTAACCCACACTATTAACCCAATGGCAAGTGGGAAGAGGCATGTAGAACAAAATCCATGCAAAATACAAGCAAGCCAGTCAACAAATGCTGGAAAGCAATGAGCACAAATGCTCGAAGTCTAGCCAACAAAGTTCCTGACCTTGAAGCCCTAATGGTAGAAATGGACTTGGACATTGTGGCCATTATAGAAACATGATTTAACAAGTCACATGAATAGGATATAGCCATAGCTGGCTATAATTTATTTAGGAGAGATAGAGAAGGCAGAAAAGGAGGAGGAGTAGCCCTATATGTCAAAGGCATTATTAAAGCTGATGAAATGTAGGGGACATAGGGTAAAGAAGCGCTGTGGATTGTGTTGGAAAGAGGAGATGGCACTGTCATCTATACTGGTGTAGTCTACAGGCCTCCAACTCAAACCAAAGAATTTGATAGAGACTTGATTATTCGTATTACAAAGGTAGCCATGAAGGGGGAAGTGATCATTTTGGGTGACTTTAATCTACCCGAAGTGGATTGGAGTATTCCTTCTGCAAATCTGGAAAGAAGTAAAAAATTGTGGTTGCCTTCCAAAGTGCATTGCTTAGACAAATGGTGATGGAACCGACCAGGGAAAATTCAATGCTGGATTTAGTACTCGCCAACAGAGATGGCGTGTCAAATGTCTGGGTGGGTGCCATGTGAGCAGCAACGATCATCACACAGTACGGTTTGAGATAAAAGCCAAGTAAGAGTCCAGTCACATCAAGCTCAATGTCCTAGACTTCAAAAACACTGACTTCAGTAAAATGGGCAAGTACCTGAAGGAGGAGTTGGCAGGATGGGAGAAGGTAAGGGAAGTTAAACTGGAGTGAGTTAAACTAAAGGAGGCAGTAAGAGGGATAACAGATAGATATGTAAGGAAAGTAAATAAGAACAAGAGGAAAAGGAAACCTATTTGGTTCTCCAAAGAAGTGGCTGCACAAATAAAGGCAAAAAACACAGCTTTCACAAAATTCAGAGGTTCGCAAACAGAGGAACACAGAAAAGAATACAGGATAAAACTAAAAGAGACAAAAAGAGAAATAAGGATAGCAAAATCAAAGGCAGAAGAAAAGATGGCCAAAGATGTGAAGTGTGGTGACAAAACGTTTTTCAGGTATATTCAGGAGAGGAGGAAAATCAGAGGTGGAATTTCAGAACTCAACAGTGCCAAGAACGGATTAATGGAAAGTTACATTGAAAAAGTGAAAATGCTAAACAAATACTTCCGTTCTGTTTTTACTAAAGAAAATCCTGGAGAAGGACCACCTGTGACTGACAGATATACAAATGGGAATGGAGTAGATATCACACCATTCACAGAAGATGATGTGTTTGAACAGCTTCCCAACTGAAAGTGAACAAGGCCATGGGACCAGATGGGATACATCCCAGGATACGGAAAGAGCTCAGGGAGGTTCTGGCAGGGCCTTTAAAGGATGTTTTTAATAGATCCTTGGAGACGTTCCATAGGACTGGAGAAGAGCTGATGTGGTACCTCTTCACAGAAGTAGTAATAGAGAAGAAGTGACGATCTACAGGCCAGTAAGCCTTACCTCGATGACGGGAAAAGTAATGGAGGTGCTCCTGAAAGAGAAACCAATAGGTTGCATGATCCAAGGCAACATGGTTTTACCAAAGGCTTTGACTGGGTGACCAGAGAACTAGATCAAAGGCATGCGATGGATGTGATCTACCTAGATTTCAGCAAAGCCTTTGATTCTGTTTGTCATAGGAGGCTTATCATTAAATTGAACAGCCTGTGGATGGGTCCCAAGGTGGTGAACTGGATCAGAAATTGGTTGATCGACAGACAACAGAAGGTGATGGTAAACGACTCACTCAGATGAAAGGAAGGTGAGTAGTGGCGTGCCCAAGGGATCAGTCCTGAGACCGGTACTGTTCAATATATTTGTGAGTGATATTGCTCAAGGACAGAATGGAAAAGTCTTTTTGCAGATGATACGAAAATTTGCAACAGAGTGGACTTCCCTGAGGGAGTGGATAACATGAGGAATGATCTACAAAAGCTGGAAGAATGGCCTAATACCTGGCAGTTAAGATTTAATGTGAAGAAGTTCAGTGTCATGCACTTAGGATGCAGAAATCCAAGGAAATTGTATAAGATTGGGGGCGAGAGGTTGGTGTGCATAGACCAAGAGAAGGACCTTGGAGTGATTGTTTCTGAGGATTTCAAGGTGGTGAAACAGTGTGACAAAACTGAGGCCAGAGCCAGAAGGATACTGGGTTGTATACAGAGTAGAATTACCAGCAGAAAGGAGGAGGTACTAATGCCACTGTACAAGTCGCTAGTGAGGCTTCACTTGAAATATTGTGTTCAGTTTTGGAGACCATATCTCGCAAAGGATATAAAAAGACTGGAAACGATTCAGAGGAAGGAGACCAAAATGATTTGGTGCCTGCACCAGAAGACATATGAGAAGAGACTTGAAGACCTAAATATGTATACTCTAGTGGAGAGGAGGGACAGGAGAGATATGATACAGATCTGAGTATTAATGAGCAAACAAACCTTTTTCAAAGACTGGGAAGTTACAGAACTAGAGGACATAATATGAAGCTGCAAGGAGTAAACTGAAAGGCAACATCAGGAAATACTTTTTCACTGAAAGGGTAGTGGATGCTTGGAATGCCCTCCTGATGGAAGTGGTGGGGGCAAATACAGTGACAGAATTCAAAATGGCATGGGGCAGACACAGTGGATCCCTTTTATAGCAACAGAATGAAATCAAAATAACCTTAACTGTCTCTGCTATCTCAACAAATAGGGTGGCCTGCACAGAGCGGCAGGTGCACCTACTTGCCATCTGCTGGGCAGACTAGACTAGATGGATCATGATGGTCTTTATCTGTCATCATATACTATATTACTATGTAAGGATTCCACCAGGCAATCTTATGCCTTCAAATGGCATAGGTTAGCCCTCTGGTGTTCCCAAACGTACATTGACCCCTTTTCTTGCCTAGTGGAGATGCTTCTACAATATCTCCTCCACTTATCCTTGACAGGTCTTAAAACTAACTCAGTGAGAGTTCACCTTAGTGCCATTGCAACCTATTACAGACCAGTGGATAGACAGCTTATCTCCTCACCCCCCTTAGTAGTATGCTTCATGCAGGGTCTCCTGCTGTCCAAGTCATCTATTAAGCTGCCTCCAGTGGCCTGGGATCTGAATGTGGTTCTGGCACAACTTCTAAAGCCACCTTTCGAACCTTTAGCCACCACTTCACTGACGTTTCTTTCTTGGAAGGTCATCTTCCTTATTGCTCTCACTTCAGCTTGTCACATCAGTGAGCTGGAAGCTCTAGTGGTGGATCCTCCCTATACTCTGTTCCACCATGACAAGATGATTCTCCATACCCATCCACATTTCCTCCTGAAGGTGGTCTCACCCTTCCATCTAAAGTCTGTAATCCTTCCCATTTTCTTCCCTAGACCACATGCATCTCAGGCTGAAGCAGCGCTACACAGTTTAGACTGCAAACATGTGCTGGCCTATTACTTAGAACAACAACCAAAGGAGAGCAACCAAGTACCTGCAGCATATAAGTAGAGACCAAAGGAGCTGGTACATAGACTGGCGGATTTCAGGTTTAAACAAACCCCTTTTATTGAACCCCCTACGCATTCCACTACGGCACCTTGATGTGTGGTAATTGCTTTTTTATAACGACAGGATTCATAAGGTTTGCTCTCCCATTTTCCCCCTGAAGAAGGCCTTACAGGCCGAAACACGTAGGGGTTCAATAAAAGGGATTTGTTTTAGCCTGAAATCCACCAGTCTGTGTACCAGCTCTTTTGGTCTCTCTATTATTTAGATAGGGCTAACGATCACAGAAAATCCTCTCAATTATTCCTTTCCTTTGATCCCATTCATCTGGGTATACCGGTGACGAAACATACTCTATTTAAATGGATAGCAGATTGCATTTCTTTTGCTTATGCACAAGCAGGACTCTCATTGGATGGTCATGTCGCTGCTCATAATGTGCGGGCTATAGCAACCTCTGTAGCCAATCTTCATTCAGTTGCCATTGAGGACATTTGCCAGGCAGCTACCTGGTCCTCCATTCACACTTTTGCTGCACACTACTGTTTGGACAGAGACTCCCATCAGGACGCTGTCTTTGGCCAAGCTGTACTACAGCACTTTTTTGAGACTTAAACTCAGCCCCTACCTTCCATCCCAAACATTTGCATATCATCAGACAATCATTAGGGGAATATTGCCTCCTGGAATCAAGTCCAATGGCGCACAACTCTTCCAGATTCTTAGGCTACACGATTTTTACCTCAGGGATTGCACTACTATCCCCCCCCCCCCCCCATACCATTCCGGTATCTGGGAGCTAGTGAGCCCCATAAGTGAATACTGCATTCCAGCTTGTTCCTGGATATAGCATAGTTATTCACCTGTAACAGGTGATCTCTGGGAATAGCAGGAATCAGTCTTCACAACTGCCCCCCTCCAGATGCAGTGGAGAGCTCCCAAAGGCTTTCCTATTGGACGCTGGGGAGCGTTCCCATACGAGCTTAGTCGGTGATATTCACCCATAAGTGAAGACTGATTCCTGAAGTTCCCGGAGATCACCTGTTACAGGTGAGTAACTAAGCTTTATAGGGGTGGGAGCTATTATGGTGTGCCTACCAAGCCCTTTTTTATGGCATAAATTACATAATTTCAGAAAATGTTGCAAATGACTCTCAGAAAAAGAGCACAACATGCCATCGTTAGCTAGTTTTGTTCCGTGTAGTAAGGACATTTTCATGATTCTTTAAGGAAGCTATCACCATCAATTCAGCCCAAAACAGGGTAGAATATTAACATCAGTTAAGGTTACACATTGCGATAATAATTAGCATGTAAATGTCAACACACATCACTGTGCTAAAACTTCAGTTTTCTTTTTAGTGGCTTCTCGCTGGCGAGGCTTTAGCTGTTTAGGTCTAGATGCCACATTGCCAGAATATAAACAGAACTAATATAGAGATAGTGGCTACAGCCGAAGCCCTACCAGCAGCGACATAAGGACCTAAATACGAGTTATGAATACCCTGGAGACAAAGGAGAATGAGGAAACTTTTTTTTTTCAATTTCCAATATTTTATTGAAATAAAGTCAGGAAAAAACATACAGTACAAGCCCACATCAAGGGAGAACATCAAAGACAAAGCAAAAGGAAATAAACATTAATTTCATAATAAACTTCCAATAAAGAATTAGATTTTCCATATAACTTAGCAACCCCTTACTTGCTGTCTTATCTATGCTTCTATCTGCCTTTCCTGTCTCATATTGTAGTTCCTTTCTCTTTCTGGAGTTAGCCATTTTCTGACTGATTTTGTTGATTGTACACTGCCCTGATGTAACGAAGGTGTAGTATATCAAATAACTGAATAAACATAAATATAAATTCTTATACCCACTTAAAACTAAGCCAGTTTGCGAATACAAGAAAAAGAAATTAATCTTTCTTCCCAAGTATGAGGGACTCCCAGTTGACCTGGGTCAAAAAACACATATTGATTCCCCTTAAACAGGGCTTCAAAGCTAGGAAAGGTTTCCTCTGCTTCTGAATGAGTCTAGATACATCAGGAAAAACCTGAATGGACTGCCTGCAAAACTTATTGTTCCGCTTGTGAAAATGTAAACGTAAAACAAGATTCTTACCCAATTCTGACAAGAAAGTCACAATAAGAGTTGCACCAGTAGGTATATCATCCACAGATTTATTTATTTATTTAACAGTTATTTCTATACCGCTCTTTCACAAGTATCAAGTGCGGTTTACAATGAACATTATGTTATATGGTATGGGTAGTATCATACCAAGTCATTTTACATAGAACATAGAACAGTTGAACTAGGTACAGGTAACAGTATAATATTTAAACAGTAAATTATTAGAACGTTAAACTATTAGAACATATGTACATAGTAGATATTTACAATTATCATATATCGCTTGTAGGTGTAAACATTAATTTAATCTTGAAGGCACGTAGTTATATAATGGTTGTATTTGCTAGTTAACCTGTGTCTCTTTGTGTAGTCTGGCTAGTTTCTGCTCCTTTGTTGTAGTGTAATGAGAATAAATGGGTTTTCAGTTTTTTTCTAAATTCCTTTATGTCCGATAGTAGGCGAATGTTGTCAGGAAGGTTATTCCAGAGGATAGGTGCTGAATGAGAGAAGGCTCTCATGTTGGTTTGTTTTCTAGCTTTTGTGTAATCTTTTGGTACTGCGATAGTGTTTGTGTTTCTACTCCTTTGTGATCTTTTATCTATTTCTACATTGATGAGTGTATTGAGTACTGATGGCGCTAAGTTATTTATTAGTTTAAATGTAGTTAGTAGAATCTTGTATTTTATTCTGCTGTGAATAGGTAGCCAATGGAGTTCAGCCAAGGTCGGTGTGATATGTTGGATTGAGCTTATATTCATTATTATCCTTGCTGCTATGTTCTGAGTTAGTTGTATCTTTTTAATGTTTTGCTTTGTGATGCCATTAAGGATTAAATTTGCAAAATCAAAATGTGGGGTTATGATAGCTTGAATTATGGTTATGAAGTCTTGTAAGTGAATTAAAGGTCTTAGTTGTCTCAAGGTCTTAAGTTTGTAGTGTATGTTTTTTGTTAGATATTTTATGTGTGAATCCATGTTAAGCTTATTGTCAAGTATCACACCTAGGTATTTTATTTCTTTTTTTATGTTGATCTCATGGTTATCAAGTGTGATGGTGCTTGGAGGTGTGTATGTTTGGTTTTTAGTAATATATAGTACATCAGTTTTTGAGAAGTTAATGTGTAGGTTCTGATCGCTGAGCCATATTGTTAGTTCTTTAAAGCATTCTGTTATTTGTTGTAGTGGAGGGTGTGGGATTTTAAATGGGAGGTAAAACATTATATCGTCGGCGTAGATATGATAATGGACGCCATGACGTTTAAAGATGTTGCTGACTGGTTGTAGGTAAATGTTAAACAAAAGTGCTGATAGTGCAGATCCCTGTGGGAGGCCTTGTGTTTGGTTGAATGTGTTGGATGTTTGGTTAAGGATTCTTACTGTTTGGGTTCTGTTTGATAAGTAGGATTTAAACCAGTTATAGACAGTGGATGTAATTCCTATTTGTTGAAGTCTGTTGAGCATTGTTATATGGTTTACGCTGTCAAATGCGGCAGAGATGTCGAGGAATACTAGGATGAAGGCTTGTTTTGTGTCATCAATTCCTCTTAGTAAGGTGTCGTAAAGGACTGTTAGCAATGTTTCAACCCCATGGAATGGTCGGAAGCCATATTGGTGTTCGTCAAGGAGGTTCAAGGTATCAATAAAATCCTGTAGTTGGGTTTGAACTATTTTTTCAATAAGTTTGGCCATGAAAGGAATGCTCGATATGGGTCTGTATGATTTTGGGGATAATTTGTCTAGTGTTTTATTTTTAAGTATTGGTCTTATTTGAACATGTTTGAGTGATGGTGGTAAGTATCCTTCATCTAGTGAAATGTTAACCATGGGGAGGATGAAGGGAGAGAGTATTGAGAGTGTCTTTTTTATCCAATCAACTGGGCATGGGTCAAGATATGATGTAGTTGTATTGATGTTAGATATGGTAGCTTTGAGTGTGGTCTTTGAAATTGGGCTGAAATTGGACCAGTTATCAGAGGTTGTGTGCTTCATTTCAGAGAGTGTTGTTGAGGGGTTATTTGTTTGTATTTTTGTTTTATTGATATAGTATTGAGCTAAGTCTTGTGGGGTAATATCTATGGATATTTCATCTGAATTGTATGTTTTGTTTGTTAGCTTCTGTATTATATAGAACAATTCTCTTGGTCGGTTAATTGAGTTATTGAGTAAGTTAGAGTAGTAGTTTCTCTTAGAATTGTCTATTGTTACTTTATATGTGTGTAGGGTATTTATGTATTTTTCATAGGTTGTTGGAGATTTGTTTTGCCTCCATTTCCTTTCTTCCATTCTTAGTTGTCTTTTAAGATTTTTAAGTGTCATGTTAAACCATGGGGCATCCTTTTTATCAATTATATTGTCGTTTCTATTATGTTGAGACAGGTTAGGTTTTTTTTCTGCTGCCAGTGAGATGGTTTTGTTCCAGGTTTTGATAGTTTCTTCCAAATTTGTAGGTGTTAAGGTGAGGTGAGGAATTATTTGATCTAAGAATTCTTCCTCATTAAACTTTCTAAATCTCTTATTTTGTGGAGGTTGTGTTCGTTTAGTGTGATTGTTGTCAGGGATGGTAATATCAAATTTCAGAAGGTAATGGTCTGACCAGGGGACTGGTATGTTTGAGAGTGATTTGGAGTTATATAGGTTATGAAGTGAGTTTGGTAGGAATACCATGTCGAGTGTTTTTCCTTTTTTATGTGTTTGTTCTGTTATTATTTGGTGGAAGTCTAAGTTGCTTACTGCTTCTGTGAAGTGGTTTGGTTGGTTGGTAGGTGTTGAGGGGAGATTAAAATCACCCATTAGTATTATTGGGTTTGTGTCAGTGGATGATGCTAGTAGTTCAATTAGGTTATCAGTGTTGTTTGTATTGTATTGATGATTCCAAAAAAGCAGAGAGATCCAAACCGTCCACTGGTGACAGTTGGTCCAAATCCTCACCAGCCTGCCCCAAAGTCTTAATCCCTTTAGGCACATAATATATATTAGATAACTTGATACTAATCACCTTGGGGAAAAAGCAGGTTTGTTTGGTTTTTTTAAAAGAATAAATAAGGCAACTTTTAAATGCTGCAGAGTAACAGTCATATAAGAGAGACAAGCATTTTCTGTGGAAAAGAAATTCTAGAACAGAAGAGTCAAGATATGAGGCTGGAAGGGTAGGTAGATTTGGGAGTAATATAATGCTGTCACAAAAAGAATGGTCGATGCATGGAACAACCTTCCAGTGGAAGAATGGTGTCTGAGTACAAGATAGCATTATAGGGAAGAAGGACGGGCTAGATGGTTCTTATCTGTGATCCTATTCCATTTCTAAATTTTTGAGAGCAGCAGTGCTGATATTGGAACCAAAGCTCAGGAATATAGGGAGTAATTTTATAAGGCACCTAAGCCTGTAGTATAAAACAGTTTGGGGCTTTTGTGTGTATGCATTTATAATATATGTATTTACAGAATCAGTCTTGGAGGGGTGGTGTTGGATTAATCATGGCTGACTTTAATTATCAGTATCTCAGGAAGGAAGGCAAAACTGAAGATCCACCTAGGGCGCCTAACACTCTTGCATCAGCCTTACATAAAATACACACCTAAGTACCAATCCTGCTATTTCTATGTCTACAATGCCTTGTAAAAGTATTCATCCCCTCAGCTTTTGTCCTGTTTTTGACGCATTATGTACAGCCTGTAATGAAAATGGAGGTTCATTTGGATCTTAGGTCCAAATCGGTGAGGTGGAATGACAATAAAATACTTAGTATATATAAAAACGACCAGTAAAAATTCTTTGCTTCGGTCTTTACTGAGGAAAATGTAGGGATTTTACCCATGACTGAAATGGTATTTAAAGGTAATGCTGCAGAAGAATTGAAAGAAATATCGATACACTGGGAAGATATATTACAACTATTTGATAAACTGAATTGTAGCAAATCACCTGGACTGAATGGTATACATGCAAGGGTGTTGAAAGAACTGAAATATGAGATTGCAGACCTAATATTAATAATCTGAGCTATCATTAAAATCATCTGTAATACCTGAAGACTGGAGGATGGCCAATGTAATGCCAATTTTTAAAAAAGGGTTCCAGGAGTGATCAGGGAAACTGTAGATCAGTGAGCCTGACATCAGTACCGGGAAAAATGGTAGAAACCATTATAAAGAACAAAATTACTGAAAGTGTAGATAGTCATGGCTTAATGGGAGACAGCCAACATGGCTTTAACCAAGGAAGGTCTTATTTTACTAATCTGTTATGTTTTATTGAAGGTGTGAATAAACAGGTAGAGAAAGGTGAGTAGGTTGATATAGTGTATCTGGATTTTCAGAAAGCCTTTGACAAGGTCCCTCATGAGAGACTTTTGGCGAAATTAAAAAGTCATGAGATAGGGAGGTAGTGTACTATTGTGGATCAGGAACTGGTTAAAAGATAGAAAGCAGAGGGTAGGGCTAAATGTCCAATTTTCCCAATGGAGAAAGGTGAATAGTGGAGTACCCCAGGGATCTGTGCTGGGTCTGCTTCTTTTTAATGTATTCATAAATGACCTGGAAATGGGAATAACGAGTGAGGTAATCAGATTTGCAGATGGCACAAAATTATTCAAAGTTGTTAAAATCCATGAGGATTGTGAAAAATTGCAAGAGGACCTTGATAAATTGGAAGACTGCACATCCAAATGGCAGATGAAACTTAATGTGGATAATTGCAAAGATATGCACCTAGGAAAGAACAACCCAAACTATGGTTACACGATGCAAAGTTCTACATTAGGAACCACCACCCAGAAAAAAGATATAGGCGTCATCGTGGATAACATGTTGAAACCATCTGCCCAGTGTGCTGCGGTGGCCAAGAGTGCAAATAGAATGCTAGGTATCATAAGGTAAGCAATGGAGAATAAAACAAAGGATATTATAATGCCTTTGTATCGTTCAATGGTGTGACCACACCTTGAATATTGTGTGCAATTCTGGTCGCCGTATCTTAAAAAAGCATATAGCACTATTAGAATAGATACAGAGAAGTGCCACCAAAATGGTAAAGGGGATGGAAGGATACCCCTATGAAGAGAGGCTAAAAAGGTTAGGGCTCTTCAACCTGGAAATGAGATGTCTGAGGGGAGATATGATAGAGGTATATAAATTAATGAATGGAGTGTAAATGTAGATCAGTTGTTTACGCCATCAAATATAGAAAGACTAGGGAACATGCAATGAAGCTACATGGTAACCTATTTAAGACTAATAAGAGAAAATATTTTTTCACTCAACGTGTAATCAAACTCTGGAATTCGTTACCGGAGGATGTAGTAAAAGCTGTTGATATAGCTGGATTTTAAAAAAGGCTTGGACAAGTTCCTGGAGGTAAGGTCCATAAACCATTATTAAAGGGGACCCGGGATATCCACTGCTTGCCCCAATACAAGCATTGTGGAACCTGTGTCTTTTAGGGAAACTGCTAGGTACTTGTGACCTAGATTGGCAACTGTTGGAAACAGGATACCGGGCTTGATGGACCTTGGTCTGACCCAATATGGCATATCTTATGTTCTTATGTAAAAGTTGTGAGTACATATGTATTCATCCCTTGTGCTATGAACCCCCTAAATAAGATCTGGTCCAACAAATTAATCTCAGAAGGCACATAATTAGTTGATTAGGCTTCAACTGCATGCAATCAGTGTCACATGATCTGTACCTATGCTGACTCTGCAACACGACTAAGCAAGTAACATGAAGACCAAGGAGCACTCCTTAAGGGTCAGAGACAAAGCTGGAGGGGTCCAGCTGTCACTCATGCAACTGGAGGACCCTGCTCAGCCTGTCGATAGGCAAGTTGTTCTGGCCTGGCAGGGATACTGCACGCAGGAGTATACCCTGCCAGAGTGCGTAGGAGCAGAGGACCACTGCCTCTCGGCAGAGGGCACAAGACCCCGTGCCCCCCGGTTTGTTCACATAGAACATTGCCACCTGGTTGTCCATCTGGACCAACACCGGCTGGTGCCGTAGGCGGTGACAAAAGGCTCGGAGGGCTAAGTATATGGCCTGTAGTTCCACGAGATTGATCTTCTGGTTGCTCTCATCCGCCGACCAACTTTTCAGAAAACCTCAGTACCATTGAGCTGATTGCCTTGAAAGATCTGAACTATTCTCCAGGACCAAGCAGGAAGTCAGTCCTCACTTATGGGTGACCTCGGCGCCGACGGAGCCCTCGCGGAGCAATTTTCCCCAGCTTTCAAAGAAAGCCTTTGGGAATTGCAGCGCGCATGCGCGGTCCCCTTCCCGCCCAAGGGTGCCATCTTGCTCAGTCTTCTTTTTTCCGCGGAGCCCTACAGACGTAGTTTGTGATCGCCGCTGAAAAAGTTGATTTTTTTCGTTGTTTTTTCTCGGTTCGACGCCGTGTCCTTTTCCCGCCCGGCCTCGATACTCCAATATCGAGTCTGTTCACATTTTTTCGGTTTTTGTCCTTTGTAACGGGCGTTCCCGCCACTTTTTTTCTTTTTCCCTGGCAGCACGGTCTTTCGACCTCGCAGGGGCCCTTTTTCCCCCGATGGCTGCCAGCGGGTTTAAAAAGTGTGATCGCTGTACCAGACTCATGTCTCTTACCGACACACATAACTACTGCCTCCGTTGCCTCGGACCCAATCATGACTCGATGAGTTGTGGTCCGTGCAACAAAATGTCCTCGAAGGCACTGAGGAGTCGGCAGTCACAAAAGGAACGAATCTTCTCTGACTCCACGTCCGGTCGGGCCCGGATCTCGTCAGAGGCTTCGACGTCTCGTGACTCCGGCCCCGAGCATCGTCGGAGTTCCTCTGAGCGGGGTTCTCCTGCCCGGGAACATCGTCGGAAGAAGAAACCCGCGGGGGCGGCGTCGGAGGACGCTCCTGGTTCCTCGAGGGCCAGGTCACATAGCCCCGTCAGCCGCCCCGGGTCCTCGGAGGCGGAGAGGCCTTCGAAGCATCCTCGTCTCGAAGTGGAGTCTCCTGGACACATGAGTACTGTAGTCCTCGTGGACTCGCCTCCGAGGGAGCCGACGTCGGGCCCTGCAGGGTCATCTGAGTTTGGTCTCAGATTGACGGCCTTGGATTGCAGTATCGCTGCCTTCATGGACCAGCAGCGGGCATTGATGACCGGCCTCGCCAGTGCATCTGCCCCGACCATCAGGACATCAACGTCAAAGTCGACCCCGGAGGCCGAGCCGATCCTCGAGTCCATACGAGCTCGAGTCGATCCTCGGCCAAGGTCTCCCTCGGCCTCCCGTTCGGGACCGAGGTCGTCGACGCCGGCCTCGGCATCGGGGCGGAGGTCCTCGGCACTCGCCCGCACGGAGCCACTCGATTCCTCCACGGAGGAGTCGGCCTGGGACACGGAGGAGGACGAGTCACCCGAGTCTTTTCAGACTCGGTGCGTCCCCTCCGACTCGCCCGAGTCGGAGCCTCGGAGACGATCCCCCCGGAGGATACCCGGTTCTCCGATTTCGTGAGGGACATGGCCAAGGCTTTGGCCTTCCCCGCGGATCCGGAGGAGGAGCCTCGAGCCGAAGAGCTCGAGGCCCTCCAATATGACTCTCCCCCGAAGGAGGCCTTTACTGTACCGGTTCCTCCGATGCTGGAGCGGCTGCTCTTCCGCATGTGGGAGAGCCCGGCCTCGACGCCGGTGTTAAGCAAGCGGGTCGATTCCATGTATCGAGTCCGTAAGAGCCCCGGGTTCCAAAAGGCACAACTACCGCACCATTCCATGGTGGTGGAATCGGCCATGCATCGACTTAAGAGTCAAAAGATGCACTCCTCGGTGCCTCCGGGTAAGGAGGCCCGGAACCTGGATGCCCTCGGTAGGAAGTGCTTCCAGGGCTCTATGCTTGCTTGCCGAGTCCAGACATACCAGCTATATATGGGCATGTATCTTCGAGACCTGGCAAAAGAAATTGCCGTGTTCTCTGCTGGTCTCTCCGAGGAACCTTTGCAGAGGTTCCAGGCCTTGTCCACTGGTATTCGAGAGTGCTCGAAGTTTATTTCTCGAGCAGCCTACGATGGCTTCGAAGCATCGGCTCGAGTAGCCGGAGCCGGCATCGGTGCTCGCCGTCAGGCTTGGCTTCAGTCATCCGACCTCGAGCCATGGGTGCAGGACAAGTTGGTCGATGTCCCCTGTAGAGGTGAAAACCTCTTTGGTAAGCCCATGGCTGAAAAGGCGGCAGAACTCGAGTCCAAGACTCTCACCAGGACTCGCCTATCCAGAAAGACCTCTGCCCCTTCACAGAAGAGGAAGGACTCGGGGAAAAAGCCCTTTTACCCGAGGAAGGTGTCTGCCTATAAACAACACCACCCACAATATCAAGCATCAGCAGCTCCCCATCAGGGCCAGCAGGCTAAGGGACAGGGTAATGGGTCCCGTAGGCAGAAGGCCCCCAAGCCCACTACACAGGCCCCTGCTCAGCAGGGTGGGGGTTTTTGACTATGTCGGCATAGCCTCTCCCCCTCCGCGGCCTTCGCTCAGCATGGGGGGCCGGCTGACCCACTTTGCCCACAGGTGGTCAGCCATAACATCCGATTCCTGGGTGCTGCAGGTGGTTCAAAAGGGCTACCTCTTACATTTTCACCAGGTGCCTCCCCCCTACTTTCCAGGGGAGCCTCCAAGACCCCCTCTGCACAGGGACTTACTCCTTCAGGAGCTGCAAAGTCTGCTTCAGGAACAGGCTGTGGAGCCAGTGCCCCAACACCTGTGGGGTCACGGGTTTTATTCAAGGTACTTCCTGATACCAAAAAGAACAGGAGGCCTCAGACCCATCCTGGACTTACACAACCTCAACAAGTTCCTGCAGCGGGAAAAGTTCAAGATGCTTACCCTTGGAATCCTACTGCCCTACCTCCAGCAGGGAGATTGGCTATGCTCCTTGGATCTAAAGGATGCTTATACTCACATCCTCATTCATCCGGACCACCGGCAATATCTAAGATTTGTGGTGGCAGGGAATCACTATCAGTACCGCGTACTGCCCTTTGGCCTCTCCTCCGCTCCCAGGGTGTTCACGAAATGCATGGCAGTGGTGGCAGCCTTCCTGAGGCTTCAAGGCCTCTTCGTCTTCCCCTACCTGGACGACTGGCTCATCCGGGCACAGTCTTCCCTAGAGGTCACTCAGGCCACTCAACGCACAGTGGCTCTGCTTCAGCACTTGGGCTTTGTCATAAACTTCGAAAAGTCTACTTTGCTCCCCTCTCAGGATCTCGAATTCATAGGAGCACGGCTGGACACTCGGCAGGCTCGTGCCTTCTTGCCTCTGGAACGGGCCAACAGGCTCATAGCTCTGGCCGGCAGGTTCCACAGCGCGTCACCGGTCTCTGCCAGACAGCTCCTACAACTACTCGGTCATATGGCCTCCACGGTCCATGTCACTCCGAATGCCCGTCTGCATATGAGACCTGCTCAGTGGAGCCTTCGCACTCAATGGCATCAGGCCACAGGGAGACTGACGGACTTAATACAGATCTCCGACCGCCTGGTCTCCTCTCTGCAATGGTGGCTTCACCTGCCCAATCTGGTACTCGGCATGGCCTTTCAGTCTCCTCCACCTTCCCAAGTGCTAACGACAGATGCCCCTCTCCTGGGATGGGGAGCGCATTGCCAGGGAACATGCACTCAAGGCCTTTGGACACCTTGGGAGGCTGCTCAAAAGATAAACTTCCTGGAGCTGCGGGCGATCCGCCTAGCTCTGCGGACCTTCTCTCACCTCACTTCTTGTCGGTCTGTACTGGTACAGACGGACAATCAGGTTGCCATGTTCTACGTGAACAAACAGGGGGGCACGGGCTCCCTCCTTCTATGTCAGGAGGCTCGGAGACTGTGCTCTTGGGCAGTCGATCACGACATCCTCCTCAAGGCTGTTTACCTGCCCGGGCAGGAAAATTGCCTGGCCGACAAACTGAGCAGGATTCTGCAGCCACACGAATGGAGGTTGAACCCCGTAGTTGTCCAGCAGATCTTCCACCGGTGGGGCCTCCCCACTGTGGATCTCTTTACCAGTCCTCTAAACCGGCAACTTCCCAGGTTCTGCTCCCGGCACCCGCATCCTCTCAGAGTAGCGCCGGATGCTTTCCTCATCTCGTGGTCCACGGGCCTACTGTATGCCTTTCCTCCCACGCCACTTGTGTCCCGGATGCTGTTCAAAGTTGTCCAGGACAGGGCCTCCGTGATCCTGGTAGCGCCCTGGTTCCCTCTACTCCTACAGCTAGCGGTGGACACCCCTCTTCCTCTGGGGTTTCAGCCCGATCTCCTGACCCAGGATCAGGGTACTCTCCTGCACCCCAACCTCCGGGCCCTTCACCTGATGTCCTGGCTGCTGAAAGGGTAGTCCTAGCTCCGCTCTTACTTCCTCCGGAGGTGGAAGCTGTCGTCCTGGTGTCTCGGCGACCTTCCACCCGGAAATCTTACGCCCTTAAATGGCGTCGCTTCTCGGTCTGGTGTTCTCAGCGCTCTGAGGACCCCTTCGCCTGCTTAGTATCGGTGGTACTGCAGTATTTGCTTCACCTCTCCGATCTAGGCCTCAAATCCAACTCTGTCAGGGTCCACCTCAGTGCTCTCTCTGCACATCATTCGCCGGTGGAGGGCCAGCCTCTTTCCTCGCACCCCTTGGTGGCGCGTTTTCTCAGGGGCCTTCTGCTTAAGCCTCCGTTGCGCCCTCCAGCTCCTGACTGGGATCTCAATGTGGTCTTGCAAAGGCTTACCTGTCCGCCTTTTGAACCCAGGGCTACCTGCCCTCTGCGTTTCCTCTCCTGGAAAACTCTCTTCTTGGTAGCCCTTACCTCCGCTAGGCGCGTTAGTGAACTACAGGCCCTAGTGTCGGAGCCCCCATACACTAGGTTCTACAAGAATAGGGTGGTCTTACGGACTCACCCTAAGTTTCTTCCAAAGGTGGTCTCCCCTTTTCACATCAATCAAGAGGTGGTTCTTCCGACCTTCATTCCCAGGCCGCATACCAGCCGAGCTGAAACTGTTCTGCATACCCTGGACTGCAGACGAGCCTTATCCTTCTACCTTGACCGTACACGAGAGCATAGAAAGGCTGTCCAGCTTTTCGTATCTTTTGACCCCAATCGGTTGGGGGTACCTGTCTCTAAGCGTACTTTGTCCATCTGGGTAGCTGACTGTATCGTCTGGGCTTATGGGGCAGCCGGCCTCTCCTTAGAGAGTCGGGTCACGGCTCACCATGTCAGGGCGAAGGCTGCGTCAGTGGCTCATCTCCTCTCTGTTCCGTTGGCAGACATCTGCCGGGCTGCTACTTGGTCTTCAAGCCAGACGTTTGCGGCTCATTACTGCCTGGAGAGGGAGTCCCGCAGGGACAGTGCTTTCGGACAGGCAGTCCTCCACAATCTCTTTGAGGTCTAGGCAACTCCTACCCTCTGGCCCTGGTGTTGGGCTACCAGCCGGATTCGTATTCAGAGAAGATTCCTTCCTTCTGTACTGTTGAGCTGAAGGGAGCTCATTTTTCGGCTTGAGGTCTCCGGTAGCCTTAAGCTCGGGAGTCCCATAAGTGAGGACTGACTTCCTGCTTGGTCCTGGAGAAAGAGTAGTTACTCACCTGTAACAGGTGTTCTCCAGGAGCAGCAGGAATCAGTCCTCACAACCCTCCCTCCTCCCCTCGGAGTTGCACTCATTCTTATCCATTGTTTTGCTAACTTTTTTGCTGTCTTTTCGCTATGTCATCAGACTGAGCAAGATGGCACCCTTGGGCGGGAAGGGGACCGCGCATGCGCACTGCAATTCCCAAAGGCTTTCTTCGAAAGCTGGGGAAAATTGCTCTGCAAGGGCTCTGTCGGCGCAGACATCACCCATAAGTGAGGACTGATTCCTGCTGCTCCTGGAGAACACCTGTTACAGGTGAGTAACTACTCTATCTCCAGCAAACAGAATGATTATAGTGCCTAGAGAGTGAATTAAGGGGGGGGTGGAGGAGATGGTAACGCCAAAAGGTATAAAATGTATTTTTAAGTAAGGAGGCAAAAGAGAAACAAGGTAAAGCATATACAGCAAGGGTACATAAGTTCACTCAGGTTACAAACAGGCTAGATTTTCCAGACATCTCTCATGAATATGCATGAGGTATGTATGCAGATCTATCTCATACATATTCATTATGTGTATCATGAAAACCTGGCCTGTTGGCCTCAAGAACTGAACTTGTGCATCCCTGTCCAGGAACTAGAACGGTTATTTTGAAGATGGTAGGTTCCGTACTGTAAGGATAATTGATGTTTCAAGAAGCATCTCACCAATATACTTTTCATTGTCTCAAACGCTTCTCAGCCTTGCCACCTCTGAGCTCCTCCACTTGCTCCATGAGGGCTTCAGCCTGCAGGCATCCTGCACTGGGAATCGTTCCTTCAGCTGGCATCAGGCTGTCTGGACAGAGGCAGAAGCTGTAACGGGGGCAACAGTTTTGGCAATGCGATTTTTCCCAGCCGTCATTCAGTTGGTGGAGCTGTTGAAGAAAATGAGAGAAACCTACCAAAGTCCCTAACTTTTCCTCAGCTGATCTTTAAGAGAAAAAGCAGTTGACCTCTTATGTGTTGTTTTAACAACACTGTTGTATGTCCCTGTGTGTAGCCCCATTTCCTTATAAGACAGTTCTTACTTTAAATTAGTAAATGTGATATTATGGGTCTAAAGAATACAGATTAATGTGCTCCCTTTGTAAAATTACCTAATCAAAGTACCTTGAAGAATGGCAAATTGTCAACAACTAATTGGGTAGTTGCCCTATATAGCAAGAATTCTCACATGGGGGGGTGGATAGGGCGAGATCTAACACCTGATGAGGTCAGTGGCTTCAGAGCTTGTTTTGAATAGAAAGCTGGAAAAAACAAACAATGAACTCTTAACACCACAAAAAATTCCCCTTTTGCAATATCGCACCAGAAAAAGAAATTAGCTATTAAAAATGAAGACCAACACCCCTTTAAGAGCAATCAGGTAGAGAGCTTGATTTAAAAGCCACACAGTATTACCTTGCTTGCAATGGAGTCTCTGTTAGGAATGCCAGTACTTGCAAGGCACTGTAGACCTTTATACATTACTCAGCTGTCTAGCTCATTTGCAAGCTAATTAAGGACTACTTACCCCTGATGGTCTACTAGGCTGGAAATGAAAGACAAAGAAGAAATGTTGCATTTATAATCAAGAAGAAACTTGCAAGAACTGTAATGAAATACAGTGCAATCCGTGAACACTTAATTTCTGTTCTTCTACAAGAAATGCCCAACTTTAATTCAGGTATATGCTCCAACAACAGCTGCAGAAAAGGAAGAAGTGGATGAGTTCTATGAACAAGTACAAGCTGAAATTGACAGAACATGCAAACAGGATATGCTGATAGTCATGGGTGACTGGATCACAAAAGTTGGCAACAAAGAAGAAAGCAAAGTGCTTGAAAAATATGGACTTGGCAACAGAAAAGAAGCTGAAGAAAAACTGATAAAATTCTGCAAGACCAACGATCTATTCATCTCAAACACCTTCTTCCAGCAACACAAGCAGCAACTGTAGACATGGACTTCACTCAATGGATTGTACAAAAATCAAATTGACTGCATCTGTGGAAGTCAACGATGGAAAAGCTCTATAATATCAACAAAGACAAAACCTGGAGCTGACTGTGGTACAGATCACCAACTACTAGTATGCAAACTCAAGCTAAAGTTAAAAAAGAGCAAGCCACTCATGAATGTAGCAAACTATGACCTTGAGAATATACCACAGGAATTTAAAGACTGCCTTTAAAATCAATTTGCTGCTTTATATACAAATGACAGAGCTCCAGAAGAGTTATGGGATGACATCAAGAAGGTCGTGTTGGAAGAAAGTGAGAAGTTTCTACATAAGGTGAAAAAGGGAAAACTGTCAAAATGGATGACTCAAGAAACTATGAAAATTGCCCAGAAATGCAGAGAAGCTAAAGCCAGAGGAGAAAGAGAGGCAGTCACAGAACTCAACAGATTTCCAATGTGCAGCAAGACAAGAAAAGGAGAAGTACTGCAATGACACATGCAAGGAAATGGAATCAGAGAGGAAGAGCAAGATCAGCTTTCCTAAAGCTATGAGAGTTAATGAAAAAATTCCAGCCTCGAATTGGAGTGCTACAAGATGCTCAAGGATCCATGTTAAATGATGCTGAGATCAAGAAAAGGTGGAAGAATATAGAGTCATTATATAAAGATCAGGTAAACCAACAGCCTTTTCAACCAGTACCTTATGATCAGGAACCATTGGTGGTAAAAGAAGTCATCAAAGCAGAATTGAAAGCCTTATCAAAGAACAAAGTACCGGGTATTGATGGCATTCTCAGTGAAGTATTACAATAATTGGATGCAACTGTTACCATACTTATAAGGCTCTGCCAGGAAATTTGGAAGACAAATTCATGGCCAATTGACTAGAAAAAATCTGTGTTTATACCAATACTGAAGAAAGGTGATCCGAATGACTTTGGAAATTAACGCACAGTTGTTCTAATCCCACATGCCAGCAAGATTCTACTCAAGATCATTCAGCAGAGACTACACCCATACCTGGAACGAGAACTTCCTGAAGTACAAGCAGGGTTCAGGAAAGGGTGAGGAATGAGAGACAACATCTATATGTGTTTTATTGACTACAGCAAGTTTTTTGACTGTGTAAATCATGAGACACTCTGGACCACATTAAGAAGCATGGGTATAACAGAGCACCATATAGTTCTCTTGCACAACCTTTACATTGATCAAGAAGCAACTGTTGGAATGGAACAAGGAGAAACAGAACGGCTTAAAATCAGCAGAGGTGTACGACAAGGCTGCATACTTTCTCCCTACCTGTTTAATTTATATGAAGAGCAAACCAACAAAGAAGCAGGACTGTGTGTTACCAGTGGTGTGCCCCAGGGATCTGTCCTTGGTCCGATTCTTTTTAACATCTTTGTTAGTGATATAGTGGAAGGGCTGTCGGGTAAGGTTTGCCTCTTTGCGGATGATACCAAAATCTGCAATAGAGTAGACACCCAGGAAGGTGTAGATAACATGAGGAGGGATCTAGCTAAGCTTGAAGAATGGTCTAGAATTTGGCAGCTGGGATTTAATGTTAAAAAATGTAAGGTCATGCATTTGGGCTGCAGCAATCCAAGGGAGCAATACAGTATAGGAGGTGAAGTACTTTTGTCCACTAAAGAAGAGCGGGACCTAGGCGTGGTTGTGTCTGATGATCTTAAAGTAGCTAAACAGGTAGAAAAGGCGACGGCAAAAGCTAGAAGGATGCTTGGGTGCATACGGAGAGGAATGGCTAGCAGAAAAAAGGAGGTGATAATGCCTCTGTATAAGTCTTTGGTGCAACCTCATTTGGAGTATGGTGTGCAATTCTGGAGACCGCACCTTCAAAAGGATGTGAACAGGATGGAGTCGGTGCAGAGGGTTGCTACTAAAATGATTAATGGGCTTCATTATAAAGCATATGAGGACAGACTTAAGGATCTTAATATGTACACCTTAGAGGAAAGGCGAGATAGAGGTGATATGATTGAGATGTTTAAATACCTCCGTGGCATAAATGTTCAGGGAGAGAGCCTCTTTCAATTGAAAGCAAGTTCTGCTACGAGGGGACATGGGATGAGGGTGAAGGGAGATAGATTCAGGAGTGATATGCGGAAATATTTCTTTACGGAAAGAGTAGTGGATCCGTGGAATAGTCTCCCAGTGGAGGTGGTAGAGATGAGGACAGTAACTGAATTCAAAAAAGCATGGGACCAACACAGATGATCTCTAAAGGTAAAAAGTGGACTGTTGTAGTTGTTATGGAAGGACAGACTAGATGGGCCTTGTGGTCTTTTTCTGTCATCATGTTTCTATGTTTCTATGACTGTATGAAGATAACCAAGTGAGAAGACTGGTGGAAGACTCATCAACAACCTTTATTATGCTGATGATGCCACATTACTGGCTGAAAATGAATGCAATCTGAAATATTTGCTTCTCAAAATCAAGGAACAGTGTCTTAAAATGGATCTGCACCTTAACGTAAAGAAGACAAAGATCTTGACAACTGACAAAATCAATAAGTTCATCGTTGATGGAGAAGAAATTGAAATAGTGGACAACTTTAACCTACTTGGATCAACAATCAATAAAGAAAGGACAAGGTCAAGAAATCCGACGACACATTGCTGTTAGCAGAATGGCTATGAAAGACTTAGATAAGAATCTCAAAAGCAGAGATGTCTCTTTCCATACAAAATTTTGACTAGTCCAAGCCATGGTATTTTCAATAACATCATATGGATGCAAAAGTTGGACAATGAAAAGATAGACAGGAAGAAAATTGATGCCTTTGAATTATGTTGCTGGCGATGAATACTGTATATACCATGGACTGCCCAAAGAACAAACTACTAGAAATCAAACCTAAGCTTTCTTTAGAAGCTCAGATGACAAGACAGTCTCCCAGTGGAGGTGGTAGAGATGAGGACAGTAACTGAATTCAAAAAAGCATGGGACCAACACAGATGATCTCTAAAGGTAAAAAGTGGACTGTTGTAGTTGTTATGGAAGGACAGACTAGATGGGCCTTGTGGTCTTTTTCTGTCATCATGTTTCTATGTTTCTAAGACTTCAGCTTTCATAGTTTGGACACATTATGTGAAGAGAGAGATTGTTAGACCAGACTTTACAATCTGCTCAGTCATCCAACATCCTGGGGCCTGCCCTACAGTAAGTTCTTTCTCCTTTCCCTTTCCACTTACTGCTTTTATATATATATCCTTCTCCTCCTATCTGGAGGGTTTTTTCTTCCATCAGTCATATGGGTCATGCCTCCCTCCCTGTCCATTGGGCATGGCGCCCTGCTCCCACTCTTACTACTACGTCAGGTCACTCCCGTATCATGTCCAATCTCATCGACTGCACACCCGTCTCTACCCTTCCGGTTCCTCCCTCCCTCCTGCCTCAACTTTTCTCACCATGAGTTTTGCCTTACTTAACTGCCGCTCCTTACGCTCAAAACCTGAACTCATCCAAGATGTTCTGTTTAACACTCCCTTGACGGCGTATTCCTCACTGAGACGTGGTTGCGCCCCGTCGAGGACCCCATCCTTAACTTCTGTCTCCGTACCGGCTTCTCAGCTCTCTCCTTATCTCACTCAAGCCGTGCAGGTGGAGGAGTTGCCTTCCTCCACCGCACCTCTTTACCTTTTCAGGAAATTGCCACCCCAGCTCTCCACTATCCAGAAGCACTACTTCTTTGGCTAAGTTTCACTTTGCCTAGCTATTATCTCCTCCTCTATGTTCCTCCTTCAGTACGCCCCGATCTCTAGGATTCCCTTCTTTTTACTCTTTCTGAAGTTTCCTCCACTTACACACACCTCAGAATCCTTGGTGATCTGAATATCCACGTTGATTCCTCCTCCCGGCCTAGGGATAAGACCTTTACCTCCCTTCTCTCTGATCTTTCCCTTCGCCAACACATTTGCTTCACTTCGCATGCCGCCGGTCACATACTTGATCTCTTTTTCACCTCCTCCACTTCACTTCACCTCCTCCACTTCAACCTTGCTTCTCCCCTAGACTGACCATTATTGCATGTTTTTTTTCCTATCACATTCAATAGATTCTCCGCCAGTATCATCCCTTCCTGAGCCCTCACTACTGAAACGTCGTATTTCCCTGAGTATTCTTCTGCAGTTTCTCTCTGGTGACTCTATATTCCTTCCTGATTTTGGTTCCTCTATCGATTCCCAGGTGCAGTCCTGGCACTCCGTTCTTAGTATTCACCTCGATCATCTGGCCCTCTCTTGAATCTCATCCTACGTGCTTTGCACTGCGTCATCATCCTTGGTTCACAACTGATCTTTTCCTTCTCTGGGCCTTGCTTTGTAGAACCGAACGTCACTGGCAGTACCAGCCCACCACTGCCAGCCTGTCGCATTTCCATCACTGCCACCATTACTTCAAGGTACAACTCTTTTCTGCTAGGAGATCATATTTCACCGCTGCCATCTCATCTGCCACAAATTCTTTCAGACAGCTCTATTCTATGTTCCGCTCTCTGTCCCAGACCCATGCCAGTTCTGCGACACCCCTGTCCCCCCTTGCCAGATCCCAGCTGCCTCACCAGTTACTTCTCCAAGAGGATTGCCACGCAATGCCCTACACTCTCCACTACCCACCTTCCTGTGTCGGAGCCCCGTCTTCTCCCTCTAGCCCCATGTCAGAGCCCATGTCCTTTCCCTCCAATCCTAACACCACCCTTTCCCACCTCTGGCCTTCGTTTCAGCCCATCACCGCAGCTGCCCTATAAAGATCCTCAACTCTTCTCACAAAACTACATGTCCCTCTGATCCAATTCCTTCTTCATAGATCACAGAACCCTTATTAGCCCTCCTTCCTTTCATGCTTACCATCTTTAGTCTCTCTTCTGGTACCTTTCCTTCACTGTGGAAGCATGCCATTATTGGTCCCACTCTTGAAACTCTCCCTGGCCCCTGATGTCCTGGCTAATTGGCACCCCATCTCAAATCTTCCATTCCTCTCCAAAATTCTTGAGAAACTGGTCTTCACACAGCTGTCTTCGCACATTGACTTCATATATTTTCTGTATCCTTGCCAATCTTGCTTTCGCCCTGGCCACAGCACAGACACCATTCTCCTCTCACTACTCTATGAAGTGCATGTTGCTCACAAACAGGGTAATGTCTCACGTGGTTTTCTTGGACTTATCTTCAGCTTTCGATCTGGTTGACCATACACTGCTGCTATCTCGCCTCGCCAACTGCGGGCTTTGGCACACTGTTCTTCACTGGTTCTGGACTTTTCTGTCTTCCTGTTTCTTCTCCATAGTCTGTGGCACAGGTTATACTCTCTCTGTCCTTCTCACTTGCGGTGTTCTCCAGAGGTCAGTGTTGGCCCCTCTCCTCTTCAACATCTTTTTGGCTCCCTTTGCGTTGCTGATCCAACAATTTGGCATCTTACCCCACCTTTATGCTGATGATATCTTCCTTCCTTTTCACATGGATTCATACTCCTCTGATCTGACTCCCTTAAATACCAGCCTATCTGCTGTCTCTGATTGGCTCTTCACAAACCAACTACGTCTTAACCCTTCCAAATGTTCTGCAATTTGGTTTACTTTCAGTGCTCCTAGACCCACAGTAACCCCCCTTCTGTCCCACTCTCCAGTCCCTTTTGTTCAGTCTCTCTGCTATTTCGGCATCATTTTGGACTCCTCCCTAACATTTCATGATCATCTATCTTCCCTTGTTCAGCGGTCTTTCTTCTTTCTATGCCAGATCTATGCCCTTCGCTTTTCCCTCAACCCGCACTCCCTCACAACTTTCCTTCTGTCACTGGTGATTTCTAGACTTGACTACTGTAAAGTGTACTTGCTGGTCTTCCTCATTACCAACTTCACTGCCTTCAACTCCTCCAAAATACAGCAGCACAGATCCTCGCACTCTCTTCCCACCGTGAACACATCACGCCCACTCTTGTTCGCCTTCACTGGCTCCCCATAAAATTCCGTATGGACTATAAAATCCTCATCTCAGCTCACCAGGCAGTCCACATAGGTATTCCACAATACCTAGCCATTCTCCAATTTTACTCCCCCCCCCCATCACCTTCTCAGGTCCCTGTTCACCCATCACTTAGCTCTTCCCTCAGTCTCATGCACATGCCTAGAACAGACATGACACTCTGCTTTCTTTGTCTTCACCCCTGCCCTATGAAACTCCTTGCGTACCACCCTATGTGCAGAGCCCTCACACCTCCATTCAAATCCCTGCTGAAAACCCACCTGTTCCAGCTTTCCTATGATCTCCCTCCCTTCCCTCCCTGTTTAACCTTCCTCACCTTTTCTATCTCTTTTCTGTCTTGTCCTGTTAATAATTGGCGTTCCTTTCCTTCTGCGCTGACGTTTTTGAATATTGCCTAGGACGGTATATCAAATGTTAATAAAAATAAAGATAGAGAAAGAGATCAGGCTTTTGGCAAGGGTGAAGGTCAGTATAAAAGAGGAAGGCCAGCATTGAGATGGATTGATACAATAACAGCAGCTATGGGTGCCACTCTATCAACAATGAGCTGCCTGACTGAAGATCGAACACAGCTTGGGTCAGCTATCCAGAGAGTTGCCATGAGTTGGCACTGACTCGACGACACTTAACAATAACAACACCAACACCTGATGAGGTCAGTAGCTTCAAAGAGCTTGTTTTGAATGGAAAGCTGGAAAAAAGAAACAATGGACTTTTAACATCAAAGCTTTACCCAGCACCACAAAATATTCCCCCTTTGCAGTACAGCACCAGAAAAAGAAATTAGCTATTACAAATGAGGACCAAAACCCTTTTAGATACTGCAGAGTGGAGTACCAGGGGTGTGGTTGGGTGTATGTTACTGTGAGGGAGCTGGTTTTTGGGTTGAGATTTGGGGAAAGGAATTGAATAATTATCTTGTTGATATGTGGGGAATTTATTGCATTGAATGGGGTGTGGTGTTAGTTTTAGTTATGTGATATGATATGTTTCCGTAGTGCTAGTAAGGGATTGGGTGATTTGTATTAATGCTTTTTGTGATGTAAACCACTTTCAGTTCTCTTGGTAGTGAAGAGAAGGGAGTAGTATTTAAGCACATAGTAAGTATTGTACATGCATTCTGATGCTGTCAGTTAAAGCGAGCAACCTTTAAAAAGGAGATAGAGACGCTTTTAAACTAGAAAATAGGGGAAAGCCGACAGTCGCCCAAGAACGCATGGTTCGGAAGAAGGTATTCTTGAAGGATACTACCAAAAGCAGTGAGGTTCCAAAAAAGAGTAAAGTAGCCCAAATACCCTTGAGTATGGTGCAGACAGAGCGTAAAGATTCCAAATTACCCATGCCTACCAATAGCCAGATTAATATTAATAAAATACAGTCTCTAAAATGCTTGTATGCAAATGCTAGAAGTCTAAACAATAAGATGGGAGAGTTAGAATATATAGCACTAAATGAGAGGTTAGATATGATTGGAATCTCAGAGACATGGTGGAAGGAGGATAACCAGTGGGACACTGTGATACCTGGGTACAAACTATATCATAATGATAGAACTGATCAAATTGGTGGAGGGGTTGCGCTCTATGTTAGAGAGGACATTGAATCAGAAAGGATTAAAGTTTTGCAGGAAACAAAATTTGCTGTAGAATCTCTATGGATTGAAATTCCATGTATGAAGGGGAAGGTGATGGCAGTGGGGGTGTACTATCGACCGCCTAGCCAGAATGAACAAATGGATGATGAAATGCTCAAAGAAATCAAGGAAGCTAACAAAAGTCACAGCAGAGTAGTAGTAATGGGTGGTTTCAATTACCCCGGTATCGACTGGGTCAGTGTCACGGCAGGACATGCTAGGGAGATAAAGTTTCTAGATGAAATAAATGACTGCTTCTTGGAGCAGCTGGTTCATGAACCAACCAGAGGGGAAGCCATACTGGACCTAGTCCTTAGTGGAACACCAGATGTGGCGCAAGAAATAAGAATGTTGGGACCACTTGGCAATAGTGATCATAGCATGATCGTATTTGATTTAATTAGTGGAGGAGGGATAGTAAAGAAATCCACAGTACTACCTTTTAACTTTCGAAAGCGAGACTATGATAAAATGAGGAATATAGTTAAGAAAAAACTAAAAGGAGCTGTTGCAAAGGTTAAAGACTTATATCAAGCTTGGGTGTTGTTTAAAAATACTATCCTGGAAGCCCAGACCAGCTGTATTCCACGCATTAAGAAAAGTGGAAGGAAGTCCAAAAAACTGCCAGCATGGTTTAAAGGTGAGGTCAGAGAGGCTGTTGCTGCCAAAAAAAGCATCTTTCAGGAAATGGAAAAAAGAGCCAAACGACGAAAACTGGAAACAGTACAAGCACTGGCAAGTTAAATGCAAAGCATTGATAAAGCAGGCAAAGCGAGAATTTGAGAAGGAACTTGCTACAGAAGCAAAAATACGAAATAAAGACTTTCAAGTACATTCGTAGCAAAAGGTCTGTTGTGAGACCATGCCGGTCCTAGGCGGTTGCCTAGACCCGGGTATAGCCTTGAGTTGTGGAAATAACGGATACTGTAGTCGTGACCAGAGTGAAATTAAGGTTGGGTTTTATTCCCCTTCCCTTGAGGATGTCATAGAATAAGGACAACAGAAAAGAGCGGTTGCTTCACCGATGTAGAGGATGCTTAACAAAACAATTATGCTTCTTTCCAGCAAACAATAGTCCAACACATTTCCAATGTGAAAATACAATTTCTTTCTTGCTCTTTTCCTTAACAGAGAGACTCTATGTTATCAGCCACACATAAAGCACATTCCATGGGCTCAGGGATGTTTTCTGTGCTATAGCTCTCCCACTGTATAGGGCCAGGACCTGGCCCTGTGTATGGACACTAAGCCCCTGTGAAGTTGCTCTCCGAGCCTTGCCCTGGGGAAACCTCAGTTGCTGCAAGTTGGAGTTGCTTTTGTAGGTCCCAGATAGCAGGAGCTGTGCTGGGGATTTCTTCCCACGGCTTAGGCCAAAAAGAGTTCACTAGCTTTGTGTAAGCCTGGCTTTTCCCATGGAGACCCCCTTCTCTCCCTTCACAAAAGATAGGGTACTTATCTTTTCCTGTGGAGAAGATGGTTTCACACACTCCTCTGCTTCTAGCCAAGGCTTTCTCTCTGCCCTGCAGCCTGCTCTTCTTTGGGAACATCGGTTACTGTGCTTGGCTGAAGGAAACTCACTTCCTGCTTTCAGTGAGCTTCCCTGGATGTGACCTCTGCCTTCTGTTGGCTGGGCTGTTTGCCTCGGTATGAGGACCCCTCTGGCTGGGAAGACTTTGCTACTGTCTTTCTTAGCTGTCCTGGGTTTATCAGCCTGCCTTTCTTCAGCCCTGGTTCTCCAAGGCAACGTCTCTTTCTGTAACTGCTTGGGAGTTCTGTTCTCATCTTCTCTCCAAGCCTGCCTGGAACTGCAGTCAGACTTCCTTTGGTCTCTGCTTTCCTCCTCACAATCAAACTCCTGCTCCAGCCCTAATCCAGGCTCCAGCTTCCTTTCTCTCTCCTCCTCCTTCCCTTTCTGCCTCTGTGGGATTTCCCACCTGTTTTTATCTCTCTGCTCAACTGACGTAGAACGTGAGTCTGGGTCCAGGTGAGCCTGATTGGAACCCTCAATTCTTACTGCGTCACTAAAACCATGTGGAAAGTTTGTTTTCGTTTTCCCTGCCTCTCTGCACTGTGAATGCTGCAACTGCACATGTGGCTGCAAGGTAAGCTCTTCTTTCATATTATTTCTTAATATTTCAGGGTCTGTGCTGTCTACCTCATGACATATCCCCCCTCTTAAGCTATTGCGGGCTGAGGGACAAGTGTCCGTACAGCACGGAATACGCGACAATGCATCCGCGTTAAGGTGGAGCTTGCCTGCCCTATGTTTTACAGTAAAATTAAATGCCTGCAGGGCCAAATGCCAGCGAGTGAGCTGCGGATTATGATTCTGCATCGTACCTAGCCACTTTAGGGGTGCATGATCAGTGACAAGTATAAATCGGCGACCCGTGAGGTAAAAACGAAGGGCTTCTACCGCCCACTTAATCGCCAGGCATTCTTTCTCTACCGTTGCGTAATTAAACTCTGCCCCGGACAATTTCCTACTTAAATATAGAATGGGGTGCTCTACTCCCTCAAATTCTTGTGATAGGACAGCCCCGAGACCCGATTCCGAGGCGTCCGTCTGTAGGATAAATGGTCTGTGGAAGTCTACCCCTCGCAATACTGGGGCTTGACAAAGCTTCCCTTTTAACCGGAGGAACGCCCTCTCCGCTTCTGCTGACCAGACCAAATTATTTGGGGCATTTTTTCTCAACATGTCAGTTAAGACCGCACTTTCGTCCGCAAACCGCGGTATGAACTGGCAGTAATAACCGACCAACCTGAGGAAACTACGAAGGTGTTTCTTGGTTATTGGCCGGGGGAACTTCTGGACACTTTCTACCTTACTGCCTAATGGTCGTACCATACCCTTCCCGATCATGTGCCCTAAATACTTCACCTCTGCCCCGGCGAATAAATATTTGGCCGGATTCAGGGTCAGACCGGCCTGTCGTAGGGCTTTTAATATGGCTTCCACCCTAGGCAGATGCTGTGCCCAATTCTCACTATGTATCACAATGTCGTCCATATAGGCCATTGCATATTGGTGGTGTGGACGTAGCACCTGGTCAACCAAGCGTTGGCATGTCGCCGCCGCTCCATGCAGGCCAAACGGCATCCGTTTAAACTGAAATAAGCCGAGGGGTGTGCTAAAAGCTGTTAATGGCCTAGAGGCACGGGTAAGCGGAATCTGCCAATACCCCTTCGTAAGGTCAAGGGTGGTCTGATAGCGTGCTTGCCCTAACTTGTCGAGCAACTCCTCGATCCTCGGCATGGGGTATGCATCGAAGAGGGAGATGGCGTTGACTCGACGAAAGTCTATACAAAAACGCAGACTCCCATCCGGTTTTGGTACCAAAACCACCGGGCTGCACCAGGGGCTTTTGGACTCCTCGATGACTCCCATTTTTAACATATCCCTTACCTGTTCTACCACTTCCCTCTTACGGGCCTCCGGCAGGCGATAAGGCCTTTGCCGCACTATTTCTCCCGACGGAGTGTGAATTTCATGGGCTACCAACCCTGTCTTCCCTGGCAATGGAGTGAGGACATCCCGAAAACCCGCTAGCAGTCGTGTTAATTGGTCCCGCTGCTGCTGTGACAACTCTTCCCCCATTCTTGGAGCTGGGTTTTCCTTACACTCCCGGACCTGGGGTCCTAAGTCCTCGTCTACCTTTTCTTCTGCGAGGGCAGCCATAGCCTTAACCTCATTCTGCCCCGTGGAACCAAAACCACCCCCTCCTCGGTTGGTAGTGGTCAGGTATGGCATCTCTTTTATCTCGGGGAACCCAACCCGCTCGCATATGAGTTGGCCTACTCTGTCCCCTACCTTGACCCTAAAATCCTGCTCCCCAAAGTTGAAGAGTAGAATCTGCACAACCCCCCTGTAATCGGGGTCAATAACCCCCGCCCCAACATCTATAAAATGTTTGGCCGCGAGCCCAGACCGGAGTGCTATCCTCCCGTAGCAACCTGCTGGCAACTGGATTTGTAGCCCAGTGCTTATTAATGCCTTTCCTCTCTTGGGAACTACTTCCTCTACTGCGCTGAACAGATCGTACCCAGCTGCAGCAGCGCTAGCTCTTTGTGGCCCTTGGGCGTTTGGTACTGCCTTACAATACTTCAACACAAAGCCTTCCTTTTTGGCTTCATTAATGTTTTCCGGGGTTTTCTTACCTGCCTCTCCCTTCTTAGGCTTTGCAAACAAAGGTCCCGGGATTAAAGTCATTAAGGCTTTTCCTTCTCCTCTGTCCTTCAGCTGTTCTGGGCCCCCCCCCCCCTTTTCCCGCTTATCTGCCTTCCGGGGTTCAACCTGGCCCGCCCACCGGTTGGACATAGGACTCCCTAGGAGCGCTCTCTTCTTCACCTAGTAGGCCTTCATCTATCCCTTCCTCGAATAGCGGCCAATCTCGGCCTAACACTAGGTCAAAAGGGAGACGGGGAACTAAAGCGACTAAAATCTCCTTCCTAACACCCAACCCTTTTATGGACAGCTTGTACAGGGTGTAAGGGTTAGCCGCCCCATGTATGCATTTTATCTTGGCCACGCCTTCCGGTTGATTTGGGACGGATCGGTTGCTGGCCTGTAAACGCCGCCAGAACTGCTCTGACATCATAGTCTGGTCCGCCCCAGAATCAAGTAGGGCCTCGGCCTGCACCCCATGTACCTCCACCCCCAGGTGAAAACCTCCTTGTTTATACTTTGCTTTTTCACCCATTAGTGCTGTGCACTCTTTGCATTCATACCTCTTGTGACCCAACCTCCCACATTTAAAACATACTATGCAAGAGTCATTTGCTATACCTTTACTCCTACATTTTTCTGTAGCTGGTATGCTTAATCCTGGTTCTTTCATTACTCTACCAGAGTTTGCCATGCCACGCGAGTCGCTAGCTTCTCCCTGCGGTCCATGGGCTATCTGAGCCTCAATGAACCTTTCCGTTAGGAGAGCAGCCTCGTCTGCTGTCTGGCAATTCTGTAGAGTGAGGAATGACCTTACATCAGCTGGCACAGCTTCAAAGAACTGCTCTAACACAAGCATATCTAAAATGTGCTCTATTGTCTTCCCTTCTGGCATGAGCCACTTCCATACAAGGCTACGAATCCGTTGGCCTAGTGCCTTCGGAGTTTCAGCTTGTTGGATTTTGGTAGCTCTCAACATTCTCCGGTATACCATAGGTGACAGGCCTAGCCTATCCCGTATGGCTGCTTTCACATTAGTATACTCATTAGCCTGGGCGGCTGGCATAGCCTTGTATGCCGCCAGGGCTTCTCCCGTCAGGGAGGTAGCTAGGCGAACCGCCCATTGTTGCTCGGGCCAGCCTGCACCACGAGCTACACGCTCAAAGGCTTCCAGAAAATCGTCTATATTGTCTTTTCCTGACCACTGTCCAAAAGACAAAATTCCACATGTCTGTGGGCCTACCCCACCAAAGTGTCCTTCAGTTTTCTTCTCGGCTTGCCGCTTCTGCAGTACCACCTGCAACAAGTCCGTCAGCGGCTTTTGCTGTATCTGCATGGCGGCTAGGGCTTGTTCTTGGCACTGCTGGGCAAGATCGCGTTGCTTCTCAAACTGGAGCCCCATCCACTTCAGGATATCCGCTGGAGCCTCCATCTTGACAACCTGCAATAATCAGAGAAGAAAAAAAAAAACCAAGTGCGGAACCTCTTTTTTTTTTCTTTTTCAGTGCTACCAGACTAGGATTTTCAGTCCCTCAGATACCTCCTCAGAATCCCACCCTGGCTGTACCCAGATACTATTACCTGAGTCAGGTGGTGATTCTGGCCTTGAGAAGGTCCTTGACTGCTCCCGATCCTGGAATGTCTGGGCGTGGTTCCACCGCCGTCCTGATTGCGTCCTCTGGCACTGGTGACTCCGTCCCTCTTTGCACGGTGTCCTCTTTTCCTGGCATCTAAGAACTACGCCATTTGTGAGACCATGCCGGTCCTAGGCGGTTGCCTAGACCCGGGTATAGCCTTGAGTTGTGGAAATAACGGACACTGTAGTCGTGACCAGAGTGAAATTAAGGTTGGGTTTTATTCCCCTTCCCTTGAGGATGTCATAGAATAAGGACAACAGAAAAGAACGGTTGCTTCACCGATGTAGAGGATGCTTAACAAAACAATAATTATGCTTCTTTCCAGCAAACAATAGTCCAACACATTTCCAATGTGAAAATACACTTTCTTTCTTGCTCTTTTCCTTAACAGAGAGACTCTATGTTATCAGCCACACATAAAGCACATTCCATGGGCTCAGGGATGTTTTCTGTGCTATAGCTCTCCCACTGTATAGGGCCAGGACCTGGCCCTGTGTATGGACACTGAGCCCCTGTGAAGTTGCTCTCCGAGCCTTGCCCTGGGGAAACCTCAGTTGCTGCAAGTTGGAGTTGCTTTTGTAGGTCCCAGATAGCAGGAGCTGTGCTGGGGATTTCTTCCCACGGCTTAGGCCAAAAAGAGTTCACTACCTTTGTGTAAGCCTGACTTTTCCCACGGAGACCCCCTTCTCTCCCTTCACAAAAGATAGGGTACTTATCTTTTCCTGTGGAGAAGATGGTTTCACACTCCTCTGCTTCTAGCCAAGGCTTTCTCTCTGCCCTGCAGCCTGCTCTTATTTGGGAACACCGGTTACTGTGCTTGGCTGAAGGAAACTCACTTCCTGCTTTCAGTGAGCTTCCCTGGATGTGACCTCTGCCTTCTGTTGGCTGGGCTGTTTGCCTCGGTATGAGGACCCCTCAGGCTGGGAAGACTTTGCTACTGTCTTTCTTAGCTGTCCTGGGTTTATCAGCCTGCCTTTCTTCAGCCCTGGTTCTCCAAGGCAACGTCTCTTTCTGTAACTGCTTGGGAGTTCTGTTCTCACCTTCTCTCCAAGCCTGCCTGGAACTGCAGTCAGACTTCCTTTGGTCTCTGCTTTCCTCCTCACAATCAAACTCCTGCTCCAGCCCTAATCCAGGCTCCAGCTTCCTTTCTCTCTCCTCCTCCTTCCCTTTCTGCCTCTGTGGGATTTCCCACCTGTTTTTATCTCTCTGCTCAACTGACGTAGAACGTGAGTCTGGGTCCAGGTGAGCCTGATTGGAACCCTCAATTCTTACTGCGTCACTAAAACCATGTGGAAAGTTTGTTTTCGTTTTCCCTGCCTCTCTGCACTGTGAATGCTGCAACTGCACATGTGGCTGCAAGGTAAGCTCTTCTTTCATATTATTTCTTAATATTTCAGGGTCTGTGCTGTCTACCTCATGACACTGTGAGAGAGTCATTTGGACCATTAGATGATAGAGGGGTAAAAGGGGCAGTAAGAGGAGACAAGGCTATAGCGGAGAGACTGAATGAATTCTTTGCTTCGGTCTTTACTGAGGAAGATGTAGGGATGTTACCCAAGACTGAAGTGGTATTTAAAGGTGATACTGCAGAGGAATTGAGAGAAATATCGCTACACCGGGCAGATGTATTACAACTATTTGATAAAATGAATAGCAGCAAATTACCTGGACCGTATGGTATACATCCAAGAGTGTTGAAAGAACTGAAATATGAGATTGCAGACCTGCTATTAGTAATCTGTGAACTTTCATTAAAATCATCTGTAATACCTGAAGATTGGAGAGTCGCCAATGTAACACCAATTTTTAAAAAGGGTTCCGGGGGTGATCTGGGAAATTACAGACCGGTGAGCCTGACGTCAGTACCGGGGAAAATGGTAGAAACCATCATAAAGAACAAAATGACACAGCTTGTAGATAGTCATGGCCTAATGGGAGAGCCAACATGGCTTTAGACAAGGAAGATCTTGTCTTACTAATCTGATATGTTTTTTTGAAGGTGTGAATAAACAGGTAGACAAAGGTGAGTCGGTTGATATAGTGTATCTGGACTTTCAGAAAGCCTTTGACAACGTCCCTCATCAGAGACTTTTGGCAAAACTAAAAAGTCATGGGAGATAGGAGGCAGTGTACTGTTGTTGATCGGGAACTGGTTAAAAGATAGAAAGCAGAGGGTAGGGCTAAATGGCCAATTTTCCCAATGGAAAAAGGTGAATAGTGGAGTACCCCAGGGATCTGTACTGGGTCTGCTACTTTTTGACATATTCATAAATGACCTGGAAAAGGGAATAACTAGTGAGGTTATCAAATTTGCAGACGACACAAAACTGTTTAAAGTTGTTAAAACCCAAGAGGACTGTGGAAAACTGCAGGAGGATCTGGATAAATTGGAAGACTGGGCATCCAAATAGCAGATGAAATTTAATGTGGACAAGTGCAAAGTTATGCACCTAGGAAAGAACAACCCACACTATGGTTACACAATGCAAGGTTCCACATTGGGAACCACCACCCAGGAAAAAGATTTAGGAGTCATCGTGGATAACATGTTAAAACCCTCCACCCAGTGTGCAGAGGCGGCCAAGAAAGCAAATAGAATGCTAGGTATTATAAGGAAAGGAATGGAAAATAAAACAAAGGATATTATAATGCCTCTGTATCGTTCCATGGTACGACCGCACCTTGAATATTGTGTGCAATTCTGGTCGCCGTATCTTTAAAAGGATATAGCGTTATTAGAAAAGGTACAGAGAAGAGCCACCAAAATGGTAAAGGGGATGGAAGGCTACTCCTATGAAGAGAGGCTACAAAGGTTAGGGCTCTTCAACCTGGAAAAGAGACGGCTGAGGGGGAGATATGATAGAGGTCTATAAATTAATGGTTGGAGTGGAACGGGTAAACCTAGATCGATTGTTTACGCTATCAGAATAAGAAAGACTAGGGGACATGTAATGAAGCTACAGGATAAATTATTTAGGACAAATAAGAGAAAATATTTTTTCACTCAACGTGTAATCAAACTCTGGAATTTGTTACCAGAGGATGTAGTAAGAGCTGTTAGAGTAGCTGGTTTTAAAAAAGGTTTGGACAAGTTCCTGGAGGAAAGGTCCATAAACCATTATTAAAAAGGGACCCAGGATATCAATGCTCGATCCAATACAAGCATTGTGGAACCTGTGTCTTTTGGGGATACTGCTAGGTACGTATGACCTAGATTGGCCACTGTTGGAAACAGGATACTGGGCTTGATGGACCTTGGTCTGACCCAGTATGGCATATTGCAAACTATTATGCATTTAACTTGAGTAGGGTTTTTGAACTTTTCTCTAAATATGTCTTTTTTTTTTTTTTTTTTACAGTGTATTAAAACCTGGCTGCATGCACAGAGCACATGCCCCACGTGTCGAGTCCACACTCTGCTGCCTGAAGACTTCCCTGCACTCTCTGGGCGGATCCGACCCACCTGAGCTCTGCCTTACTGCTAAATCTTTAAATGCAAGCTGTGTGTATGTGAAGCTGAAGCCTGGCCCTGCCTTTACATGTCATGTTATAATCTGTCCTCCTCAGGCACTCTGCTAATTTGTGATAGCCTTTTCCTAAACTGCCAAAACATCTCTAAATGCTGCACTCATGTCTGCTGCAAAAAGTGGTGACATCATGTGTATATATCAACACTTTTCAGTTTTCATTTTTTTCAAGGTTTTAGAAAAGGCCTTAAAACTTGCTTTTAAAAAAGTGTGTATGGAGAGGTCTTTTTTCTTATATAGGAGTTCAAGATCTCAAATCCTGAGACTATAGAAAGAGTAAGATTTTGGACTGTTGCATTTTCTGCATGTTTTCCTACCAAAGGAAGCAACTTGAGCAAGAACAAAGTCAAATTTGGTTTATATCAACACAAGGCTTAATGTTTTTTGGCAAGAAACAGTATTTGTGGTAGTTATGTCGGTGAGCAAGGATAAATCCTCTGTAACATTAGTAAAACACAATGGCTGTCTTCCTCACCATATAAGTTGGCCTGGATAGTAAGACTAGCATAAAATCCTAAAATGAGGAAAAATACTTCTTCTCCAGGAACAAGCAGGAAGTAAGTCCTCACATATGGGTGACATCTACATCGATGGAGCCTGCACAGTAATCATTCCCCAACTTTCAAAGAAAGCCTCAGTCTTCTTTTTTCACAGAGCCCTGCAGATGTGCTGTCTGTCATCCCCGGTAAAAATCGATTTTTTTTCTACCACGAAGCCTGGGGTTCGTCCTCTGAGGACCTCCCTCGTGGGTCCAAAACTTTGTTCAAATTGAAGTCCAATCCGGGAGCTTTACCCAACACCAAGGGCGATGGCTGGGAGCGGCCCTCGAAGCTGCCTCGGCGGGAGGAGACTCCCACCGCATCAGGAGATCAGGCTCACTCCTCCAACACAATCACCATTGGTGATTCCCCATCGAGGGAGCCAGCTTTGGGCTCAATGACTTTGAGGCCCAAACCAGTTACTACGGAGCCTACTGGCATCGAAGCCAGGATGGTGGGCTTGGAATGCAGCCTGGCTGCCTTCCTCAAGGCACAGCAGGCCCAGTGCCTGGAGTCTCTGGGTCATAGAGACCCTCCACTGCGAGGATCTCCCCAGAGGACATTCAACCTGTGCTGAAGCGCTTCACGACTCACTCGGAGCCACATCGGTTGGCCTCAGCTCAAGGCGTGACTCGCCACTGAGCATCTCAGGGTCAACCTGTCAAGCACTTTGATCCCCCTTGATGCTGGCTGCTCATCGCTCCAAAGACCATCCAGGGCTTGAGGTCTCGTCCGGCTCAAAGTTCGACTGGGAGACCAACGATGAGTTGCCCGACACTAAGATACACAGAGATATCCCCTCTAACCCATCTTGCCCTTAGGAGTGCCAGAGGTCTCCCGCCCGAGGTCCTTGCGTTCCTCAAATGTGTCCGGGGAATGTCAAAAGCCCTGACCTTCATGACGGAGCCAGAGGACAAGCCTCATGCTGAGGACTTGGAGATCCTCCAGTACGAGGCCCCTCCGAGGGAGGCACTGATGGTGCTGATACCTCTCATCCTGGAACGATTGCTGTTCAGGATGTGGAAGAGATCAGTGACAGTGCCAATAGTGAGCCAGCGGCTCGATTCCCAGTATCGAATTGGCAAGAGCCCGGGCTTTATGAAGGCACAGATGCCTCATAACTCCATGGGGGTGGAGTCAGCCATGCATCATATAAAGAGTCAGAGGAAACACTCCTGAGTGTCTCCTGGTAAGGAGGCCCACACCATGGATGGTTTTGGCAGAAAGTGCTACCAGGGCTCGATGCTCGCAGCCCACATCCAGGCTTACCCTGCTGTACATGGGCATGTACCTAAGGGACCTGGCAAAGGAGCTCGTCAGGTTCTCACCTGGGCTGGCAGGTGAACCTCTTGGGCACTTCCAGACCCTCATATCCTCGTCAAGGAATGCTCCAAATTCCAGACTCAAGCGGCCTATGATGGTTTTAAGTCCGTGGCTCTTGTGGTTGCGGTGGGCATTAGTGCCCATTACCTACTTTGGCTACACTCCTTGAACTTGGAGCAATGAGTTCAAGACAAACCGGCCGATGTCCCCTGCCAAGGAGAGAACCTCTTTGGCAAACCCATGACCGACAAGGCCACCAAGTTGGAGTCAGAGTTTATGACCAGAACTAGGCTGTCTCAGAAGACTGCTGATCCTTCCCACCAGAAGGCTTCGGGGAAAAAGCCCTTCTACCCGAACACGAAAAAAGCTTACGGAAAATACCCCCAATTTCTGGCATAGCAGGCTCCCCAACAGGGTCAGCAGGCCATGGGCATAGACCCAGAAAGCACCCATGCCCCAAACAATGCCCCAGCCGCAGCCTGGGGGGGGCTTCTGACTCCTTAGGCATAGCCCTTCTTCCCCTCAAGGACCAGAGCCCAAGGCACAAAGGAGGATGTCTGGTTTACTTCTCTCACCTCTGGCTGGGCATCACCACCGATGCCTTGGTGGTGCAGGAAAGAGTTACCTTCTGCACTTCGACGAGACACCACCTCCCTTCTTTCCAGGGGAACTTCCCATAACTTCCCTACAGAAAGAGCTCCTGCAGAAGGAATTTGAGTCCTTACTTAAGGATCGGGTGGTAGAGCCAGTCCCTCGACCTCTCTGGGGAATGGGGTTCTATTCCCGTACTTCCTCATCCCAAAAAAGACAGGGGGCTTTTGGCCCATCCTGGATCTGCGGGACCTAAACTGCTTTCTGATCAAGGAGAAGTTCAAGATGCTGTCCCTTGGAACATTGCTGCCCTACCTCCAGCAGGGAGATTGGCTGTGCTCCTTGGATCTCAAAGATGCCTATACCCACATCCTGATCCATCCCCAGCACTCTCAGTACCAGTACAGGGTGCTCCCCTTCGGCCTCTCCTCAGCCCCCAGGGTGTTCACCAAGTGCCTGGCGGAAGTCACCGCTTACCTCCGCTTGCTGAGAGTCTTCATCTTCCCATATCTGGACAACTGGCTCCTAAAGGGCAGTTTGCCAGAGGAGGTCTGTCTCATGGCCCATCGCACCATCTGCTTGCTGCAGCATCTGGGGTTCATTATCAACTTCCCCAAATTTCATCTGCAGCCGACCCAATTCCTGGAGTTTATAGGAGCCCTTCTGGACTCAACCCAAGCCAGGGCCTTCCTCCCTCTAGACCAAGTTCAGCATCTGGAGACCCTAGCAAAAGAGGTGCAGAGTCACTCAGCGGCGTCCGCCTGTCTCCTGCTGCGCCTATTGGGGCACATGGCCTCAACGATTCATGTAACCCTGGAGGCCTGCCTACGCATGCGACAAGCTCCGTGGACCCTCAGCTCTCAGTGGACTCTCATCTCTCAATGGACTCAGACCACGGGCCAAGTGGAGGAGTGGGTCCGGGTTACCCTACCCCTAGCGGCCACCCTTGCCTAGTGGCAGAACCTGCAGAATATCATGGCTGGCCTACCCTTCCAAGCCCTGCCGGTCCAATACGTTCTTATCATGGATGCCTCCAAGCTTGGCTGGGGAGCCCACTGCAGTGATCTTTGGTCACAGGGCACCTGGACTCAGGAGGAAAATGCCCTCCAGATCAACCTCCTAGAACTCCGAGCTGTGGCGAAGGCCCTTAGGGTATTTCAGACCCACTTGGCAAAAGAGGTAGTCCTCGTTCAAATGGACAACCAAGTAGCAATGTTTTACATCAAAAATCAGGGTGGAATGGGCTCGTACTGTCTCTGTTGGGAGGCAGTCCGCCTCTGTACCTTTTCTGCGGAAAAGGGCATGATCCTCCAGGCAGTTTACCTGCCTGGCCAGAACAATCTCCTGGCAGATAGACTCAGCAGAATCTTTCAGCCCCACGACATCTTTCGACATTGGGGGAGCTGATGATGGACCTCTTCACTAGCCCCGAGAACGTGCATCTGCCGTGCTTCTGCTCCAGGAGGCCGACTCCGAACTAGGTGGCGGCCAACACCTTTCTTCTGTCTTGGTCCAGGAGTCTACTGTATGCATACCCGCCTACTCCCCTGGTTTCCAAGACCTTACTCAGTGCAGTCGGACCAGTCATCGTTGCTTCTCGATGGGCCCAGGAGCCATGGTTCCCCCTACTGCTGCAGCTATCATGGGCGGCCCCGATAACCCTGGGTCATACTGCAGACTTGCCCTTGCAGAGACCCTTATTCTCCAACCCTCCAGTCCCTCACCCTGATAGCGTGGCTGCTGAATGGTTAGCCCTGGCACACTTAACAGCTCTTGGATTGTGGAGGATATCCTACTGGCATCGTGCCAAGGATTCAACACGGCGCACAAATGCCTTCAAATGGTGTAGATTTTCTGCCTGGCAGGAATCTCAACCCTCTCTTGCTTGGTGCAAGATATCCTCCGGTATCTGCTGCACCTCTCCCGGACTGGTCTAAAATCCAGTTCCATCAGGGTGCACCTCAGCGCTCTTGCTGCACATCACCACCTCGTTGACAGCCAACCCATCTCTGTGCACCGCCTCGGGCCATTTTATGAGGGGGCTTCTCTTTTTGCGGCTCCCCGTCTACCCACCGCCAGTGCCATCTCAAGTTCCTGTTGTGGGAAGTAGTATTCCTGGTAGCGCTCACTTCAGCCAGATGGGTCAGTGAGCTGCAGGCATTGGTGGCCCACGCCCCCTTCACTAGGTTCCACAAAAAAAGGGTCGTTCTCCGGACTCACCCAGAATTCCTGCCTAAGTTGGTGTCCGCCTTTCATATTAACCAAGAGGTGGTGCTCCCCACCTTTTTTTCCCAGGTCTCATTCATCTAGGGCGGAGGCCTTGCTTCACACCTTGGATTGCAAAAGAGCACTGGCCTTCTACCTCGAGAGGACAAAAGCCCATCACCACTTGTCACAGCTGTTTGTCTCCTATAACATCAACAAGCTCAGGGTTGTGGTCTCTAAGAGTACCCTGTCTACCTGGGTGGTAGACTACATCTCCTTCACCTACAAGCAGGCTGGACTCTCTCTGGAGTGTCATGTCACCACATATTATGTGCACGCTATGGCGGCCTCGGTGGCTCGCCTACACTCTCTCTCCCTGCAGGACATCTGCCAGGCCACCACCTGGTCTTTGGTCCATAGCCTCACAGCGCATTACTGCATGGAGGAGAGCTCACGACGTGACAGCGCCTTCAGCCAGGCAGTACTTCGTCACCTCTTTGGGGAATAGTGCAGCTCCTTCCCTCCAGCCCTTTGTGTCCAGACTACCAGAGAAGGGATTCCATCATCAATGTTGGGGCTGCATCACTGGACTTAATGCCATTCAGCACTCCTTGCTGCCCTTCATGGTTTGCCTTTTTGGGTCGCCCTTGGCTCCTACAGGTTTTTTTTTCTTAGCCTGTAGCTTGGGAGTCCCATATGTGAGGACTTACTTCTTGCTTGTTCCTGGAGAAAGTGTAGTTACTCACCTGTAGCAAGTGTTCTCTGGGAACAGCAGGAATAAGTCCTCACACCTCCCCTTGGACTTGTTTTTCTTTTATGCTTGATTAAGCTATATCATCACGCTGAGGTTAGATGGCACTTTTGGACAGGAAGGTGACCATGCATGCATTGCCTAATTCCCAAAGGCTTTCTTTGAAAGCTGGGAAGTGATTACCACATGAGCTCCATCAATGCCAACATCACCCATGTGTGAGGACTTATTCCTGCTGTTCCCAGGGAACACCTGCTACAGGTGAGTAACTATGCTTTCTGTTGTATGTTTTGGTTGCTGTTGACAGATGCAGTGTGTGTTTGAGTCCATGCTGACTCCTAGCGACCCAGCAGCTCCTGGGGTTTCTTGGCAGTGTGACTGGAAGAGGATTGCAAGTGACTTCCCAAGGCCACAAGGAGTGCTAGCGAAACCCAAACCCTGGTCTCATGGTTACAAAGCCAGTGCTCTAAACATTAGGCTACTCTTCTAGTGACGGATACTGTATGCATTTTTGCACCCTGAGTAAAGGGTAGTTCTGCCCAAAATCTTGCAGAGAAATGCTTAAAAACATAGAGACTGTGCTTGTAAAATTATTCAATTTATGCCCATCAACTTCCAGCATGGTTTCAATCTTTTTCTTGCATATGCCCAGAGGTCTTATGTTTAAGTCATGTTAGCTCTTTGGCTTCTATTCAAGTGTTAATATTATTTTCCTATCAAAACCTCTTTACTTCTGATATTACTTAAATTGCCAGTCCAGGAAGTTATGGATGCATTTAGCAATGTAACACAGCAATATAGACTGTCTAAATGATCTGGTTGATCTTTTCTGCCATTATTTATTTATTTCATAAATTTATCAACTGCCCAACTAAAGATGGTGTACATAATAATATAAAAATAATCTGTCAACCCCCCCCCCCAACCCATTAAAATCACCAAAAACAAGCAATCATTAAAATAGTTCATTGAATAGTCCTATCTTAAATAAAATAGACAAAATCTATAGCTATATAAAACTGTGTAAGACTTGGCTGCTTATTAACATTGTTTTCCATAGGGGTGAAGGAGTAGCTCTAATGGTTAGAGCAGTGGGCTGAGAATTAGAGAAGCCAGGGTTCAAATCCTACTGCTGCTCCTTTTGATTTTGGGCAAGTCATTTAGTCCTCCATTTCCTCAGGTACAATCTTAGATTGTAACTCTTCCAGGGATATTGTACCTGAATGTAACTCACCTTGAATGTCTGAGAAAAACATGAGCTGAATCCAGTTTCCCCTATCCTAAAGTGCAAATAGTCTTTGGTAAGCCTCATAGCCATAGGAATTGAACTCCATAGAGATGGGCCAGCCAGAGAAATAGCATGCTGACTAGTTTCATATAGTTTGATCTCAGACACTAGTGGCAAGGGCAAAAACCGGTCCTGGAAAGATATCAAGCCCTGGCCAATTGGTAGAAAGAAATGTATTTACTAAGGAAATCACCTAGGTACAAACCACAGAGCCGTGACTGTTAGTAATACCTCTGCTTCTCCATAGATACGCATTCATGCGATGGGTGAGACTATCGTTGTTGATTCCCATTCTGGATATTTGCTCTCCTAAAACAAAGCTATGCATACAGACAGATAGATTAATCCTCAACAATAGGCAAATTTCATCTGAGGCGAAACACACCTAAAAAGGAAAAGCATGAATCACATTAAAGTAAATGACCTCACAAAAGAACTTTAGAGCCAGTTTTCTCTACCCCAAAAGACTGCTCTCAGGCACCCATGGGTCTCTGCAGTAAAAAGTAGAAAGCTGGCTCAGTCCCTGCAAGAGCCCACAGCAAAGACCGCCGACCTTCTGGGCTCACATGCAACACCATGGTCCTCTTCTGTCGGCAGTCTTCAAGTCTGTATGGGAGATATCCCTAGCCCAGGAGCACCCCCAGTGAGAAAGCACAGCCATGACTTCATTCTATCTACCCCTCACAATAGCTTTGTTTCCCCAATGAACAGGAGCTCTATCAGAGGGCCATACAACCATGAGGTCCCTGGACTGCCTCCAGGGCAGCCAAATGTACATCGAACCATGGGACTCATTCCAAGTATAAACTGTGCAGCATTAAAGAAAGAGTAGTATCTTTCCTGGTCCTAGGCAGAGGGGAGCCCACTAAGCACCCTTCCCCTACTGAGGAATGGTCTACAGAGGCAAAATAGAAAGTGCTAAGTGGGACAGGTTACCTCAGGCCGGAGGGCCAGGGGTTCAATTCCCGCATGGGGACAAGTAACCTCAGGCCGGAGGGACTGAGGTCTCTAGTCCCATGGCTGCTCCTTGTGGCCTAGGGCAAGCCACTTAACCCTCCATTGCCTCAGGTACACTTAGATTGTGAGCCCTTTGGGGACAAGGGAATAAAAAAGTACCTGTTAGTATATACGTGTAAACCGCTCTGATGCGTAAGTAAAGGGTGGTATATCAAATGCCTAAAACCATACTGAGGGGTTCACCTTTGGCATGGCCAGTCGGAGATGTGACCACCACCCCATTAGGCAAGGATTAGACAAATGTCTGGAGGAAAAGTCCATAAACTGTTATTAATAAAGTAGACTTGGGGAAAGAAACACAGCTTATCCCTGGGTATAAGTTACATGGGATATATGTACATTTTGGGATCCTGTCAAGTACTTGTGACCTGGATTGGCTACTATTGAAACAAAATACTGAGGTTGATTTACATTTGGTCTGACCTTGTATGACAGTTCTTATATTCTTATTTCCACCCTGCATGCAGAGCAGCCAGCACTGCTCCCTTCCAACCAGTGACTCATGCAAAAATTTTTGTAGGTCACTTCCAGTCTGCTTTAAGTCACTTTGGTCTTTAGGAAGATTTTCAAAGGCACCTGATTAACCCAGGACCTGCCTATCCTATCCTCCAGGACTCCCATGCGCCTTCCAGATGTGGGGGTATGTCCCCTGTGAAGTATTCAACTTTACCCTTCTCAGATTCCAAAGAAGGTCATCTAGTCAGCCTACTGAAGCTAGGGGAACTTTGATGCTACTTATACACTTGACCTTCAAAAGCCTATGAGGCACATGGAGCTCTGGGAGAAGCAAGAGCCAAAGAGGCAGTTCAAAGAAATATCCCACTCTAGGTTTTTGCCGACACTATTGCTTTCCCTCACCTTACTAGAGGTTCCCCATAATGGACAGGGCTTCAGTTCTGAGCATTTTAGCTGCCCTATTAGTCCATCAGATTTTCAGGGCTTCCAATTAAAGGTATGGTAGAACCCTCTCTCTACACAGGTAAATGCCAAGAGGTTGAAACTTAAATATAAGAACAATTGACTCCAGTCCAAAAAAGTCACAGCTTCCTCATCAGTCAGAGGTGATGGAAGAGACCCTTAAGAGGATTAAGACCTCCAAATCCTTTGCTGATGTCCTGTGACCTTTGATGTAGTGAAAGAGAGGTTTTCCCCGAAGTTTTATACTGACCTTGAAAATCAGGTCCCATCATCTACAGATGAAGTACAAGCATGACCTACTGCAGCAATCTTTCTCTTTCACCAAATCACTTCCTCTGGAATTGTCTGGTGTCTCTGCTTTGCAATCTAGAGGAGTATAAGTTTCACATCATCCAACTCACAAATGATTCTTACCATACAGTATCCCAGGCTGCAGCAGTAGCTGTAAGGGTATACCGCACAACATAACTCTATGAAGACCTATATGACCACTTAGCCAGCACACTGTGTCTGAGAGAGAACCTTTTTGTTTGAAGAAAGTCAGACACTGTTACTCAGAGGACCATTGTTCCACTTATGTGAACTGTCCATGCAGCCAGATGACCAGCCTCATCTGCAGAATGCAACCAGTGCTTTATAGAAAACAGTAACAGTCACTATGTTTTAAACAACTCTGCTCTCTGCAGATGCTGCCAACCCTATGGCCATCCACTGTCACAACACCAGGCAGGCCAACCTTAAACGCAATGGCAAAAGTTATGCGAAAGGAAGCAATCAGTCACCAGTGCCTCCAGCTAACTCTGTACAGAGTATTTATTCACTCATCAGAGGGGGGAAGGCTTTAATTCTTCAGAGAAACCTGGTAGTTCTTCACAACAGACTGCTGGGTACTCAGAATCCTGACTTGGGAACACAAACTCAATTTCGCGCATCTCTAGATGTTTTAAGGCCAAAACAAGCACTTTCTTGATGCCTATTCGTGTCTGAAGCAGATCTAAACATGATATCCCTCATGTAGTCAAATCAGAGCTACAATCCCTGTTACAAGCTCAAGCGATCAAGTTAGGTGCTCCTGAAGGAAAGGGTACATGGCTTCAATTTCAAGTACTTCCTCGTCTCCAAGAAGTCAAATGGCCTCCTGAGACGCTCAATGTCTTTATAAAAAAAGGAAAAGTGCAAACCATCATACTCTGTGGTTGGCACCAGGTGATATCCTTAGTAGATACATTTCTTTTGAGCAATTTAATTGCCATCTTACTGCTCCTCTACCAGAGTGATTGGTTGGCTATTGTAGACCTAAGGGACACCTATACTGATATCCCATTCCACTCCCATTATAAAGTGAAAAGAAGGAACTTCCAAAGTCAGCATTATCAGCACCAGTACCATGTACTATTATAGTTTCTTTTTACAAAGAGGATTTTTACAAAATGTCTAGAGGTGGCTGTGGCCTACCTGCCAAAGAATTAATTCTTCCTTTTTTTCCTGTCAGGACAATTTGCTTGTCTCAACACAGAAAACCCAGGATTCTCTACAAACTACCATGTCCACTGATTGGAAACTGAGCTTTCTGATAAACCTGGAAAATCATCCCTGGTCCCCTCATAGGATCTCCTTTTAATAAGGGTATACCTAGTGGCGCAGCAAAGCAGAGCATACCTTCCCAGTGTTCATCCGAATGTCTTTATGACTCTATATCATTGATTGTCCACTGCACAGCTGGCCACCTCTCATGCCTTTGGAAATATGGCAATCTCCATCCATGTTCTACCTTTGGCATGGCTCCATATGAGACCTCTCCTGGAAGACACTCTTCTTGATAGCCATCACCTTTATTGGGTGAGACAGTCAACTACAGTGTTTCCTAAACTGGAATGAATCATTTAAAATGGTTTTCTATAGGTCATATAGCTCTGTATACCTACATCTGCAGTTTAACTAACTCTTGATTTAAATGCTGTTGGTCATGCTTAGATTTTAACGTTGGGGATTGGGTGCTTTTGTTTTACAGTGCCTTGAATGTATATAGACCCTTGTACATTTTGCACATTCTGCTGTCTACAAAATTAATTAAAATGGTAGTTTGTTCTTTCACGCTAAAAATGTAAATATACTTTGTAGATCACTGAAACAATGATGGAGGTATGCAAAAAAGCAATTAAGAAACCAAAGAGTTGTATATGTATAAGTCTTCATTCCCTGGGGTATAAATTTAGATTGTATGGGGGTCATTTTAAAAATCGTAATCATGATTTGGACGTCTGACGATCTGCACATGGATGTCCAAATCACAGAGACATCGCCAGAGCCATTTTACAAATGACTTTTTTTTTTTTTTTATTGAATAATTAATAACCAGTACAAAGCCACCTAACACAGCATTCTATACATCCAACCGTATACACACAAGAACATAGTACAACAACACAGGTTAAAGTCCACCTCCCTCCCCCCCTCCCCCCCCTCCCCTGACACTAGCCCACAGCAAGGGTCTAACAGTACTTGGACTAGTTACAACTCTGTCCAATGAATGTATTTGTCCCACACTCTCCGGAAGATAGTCTGATTAGCGTTCTTTTGTGCAGTTAGATGACACATCAGGTAAATCTGCGACAACATTGTTTGAAATTCAGAGACAGTAGGCCCAACCACTTGTTTCCATTTCCTTGCAATGAGGATACGCATAGCTACACACCCCAGCTCAACAAACCTCCCCTCCAATTTGGGCACACCCGAGATAGGAACCCCCAAGAGCACATTTTCCGGGAGATATGTCAAGGGTCTCCCCAGTATCCCCCCCAGCAGCGCCATCACCTCCCCCCAAGCAGAATTCATTACCCCACACTCCCACCAGATATGCAAATACGTACCCCTCGCCCCACAATTCCTCCAGCACTGCTCAGGTATAAATGCATGCATCTGATGGAGCCTAACTGGGGTGAGATGCCATCTGTAGAGCACCTTATAATTATTTTCTAATAGGTTGGTGGCCAAGATACCTTTATACCTACTCACATATACCTGTTCCCACACTTCATCGGTCATTTGCCCGCCCAGGTCCTCCACCCACGCCCTCTGATAACTCGGAACACTTCTGGCGCTCACCATACATCGATAGAAAGTAGCTAACACCCTCCTCGATTGTCCCCCCAAAAAGAATCGTTCAATATCAGTAAGCTCCGGGGCCAAATGTGGGAGCACCTTCCTCAAAAGATAATGCCGCAGCTGCATATAGCCAAGAAAAAGCCCGGTCGTCCAGTTTATATTCCCGGGCCACCGTCGCAAAGGTCTTCACTTGTCGCCCCTCTAGGAGTTGCCCCACCCTACTCAGCCCCTGTCTATTCCAAATATGAAATATAGAATGCCCCATCGCGGGACGAAACTCTGGGTTCCCCTGAATTGGCAACAACCTAGACATCCCCCGTTCCCCCAACCAAAGACATTTCCATTTATTCCAGACCCTCAAAGAGCCCACCACATATGGATTACGCCCCGGGAAGCCACCTGAACTCCCTCGCGGTCGCCAAACCCAGTCCCCCAGACACCCCTCCTCCAACTCCTCCGCTTCCATACCCACCCATTCCTTGGGGTCCTCCATTTGCCACTCCACAACCGCGCTCATTTGCGCCGCCTCCCAATACTTCAGCAAGTTCGGGACCGCCAACCCTCCCCGCTCTTTTCCTCTCCATCAAAATGGAGGCCGCTACCCCGTTGCGCTTTCCCCCTCCCACAAAGGACATAATGATCCTCTGCAGCCGGGCAAGATAACTCTTAGGCAATCCAATAGGAAGGTTCATAAAGAGATACAGCCACCTAGGTAGGGCCATCATTTTAATGGCCGCGATGCGCCCCAACCAAGATAGCTGCTTATGTCTCCAGTCCATCAAATCGCTTTGAATGGCCCTCTCCACTCGGACATAATTGTCCCCTGAACAAATCAGCCTCCCTGGCCGTCAAATAAATCCCGAGGTATCGTATACTCGATTTCGCCCACCGGAACGGGAAAGAGTTCCTAAGCTGGCGTTGCGTTTCCCCACTCGCCGAAATGTTCAACAGTTCCGACTTAGTATCATTAACTTTAAAGCCGGAGTACCTACCGTATTCCTTTAGAATCCTCTGCAGCGCCCCTAAGGAGGTTAGCGGGTCAGTTAACATAAACAAGAGGTCATCCGCAAACAGGGCCACTTTATTCTCCCCAGATTTCCATTTAACCCCCTGGATCTCCACACAGTCTCGCACCTTCTGAGCAAGTGGCTCCATAGATAACACAAAAAGCAGCGGGGACAGAGGACATCCCTGCCGCGTCCCTCTCTGTAGCTCAAACGAGCTAGAATGTTCCCCATTAATCCGGATCCGTGCCCTTGGCTGTTGATAGATAGCCTTGATCCATGTCAAAAAATTCCCAGTCATCCCCATTTTTTCCAATACCTTAAATAGAAAAGGCCAGGACACTCGATCGAACGCCTTTTCAGCATCAATAGCCAACAGCACCATTTGATCCGCTCCCCTCTTGCCCTTCCACATAGCAGACAGCACCTTCCGCAGGTTGTCCACAGTTTGTCGCCCCGGGACAAACCCCGATTGATTCTCATGGACCAACCGCGGCATGTGCTGCAGCAACCTGTTGGCTAAGATCTTCGTGAAAATTTTGAAATCCGTGCCCAATAAAGAGCTCGGCCTATATGAGCCACACAGACTCAAGTCTTTCCCCTCCTTAGGCAAGACGGTAATCCCTGCTGTACGTAGGGTTTCAGGGATAGCCTCCCCCGCAGTAAAAGCATTAAATAGTCGCGCCAAAGGCCCACAGAGCAGCTCCCGATAGACCTTGTAAAACTTATTTGTAAAGCCATCCAACCCCGGCGCTTTATGCGTCGGGAGATTCCTAATCACCTCAGCTACCTCCTCGTCGGTGATGGGTCGAGATAGCCGTGCCCCCTCCACTTCAGTTAAACATGGAAGGCTCATCTGAAGATAGCGATCCAGATCGTCCCCCCCCGGAGCCCGCTCCGCCGTATACAGCTGTTGATAGAAATTTACGAAGCTCTGTTGAATGAGATCTAGGTCCCTCACCACCGCTCCTTGGGCATCCCGGATTTTAGCAATAAAATTTCGAGTCCGCTGGCGCTTCAACGATTGCGCAAGCAATCTACTGGGCTTATTGCCAAATTCAAAGAACTGCTGTTTCATAATATCTTGAGCGTGCTTAAGCTCTGCTAATTCTATTTCATTGAGTTCCCTACGCACCGCAAGCAGCTCTTGCGGTATCCCCAAACTCCCCCCCCTCTTTTCCAGCATGCTATCCAACTCTCTGAGTCTCTCGCGGAGCTCTGTTTTCCTCCGCTCCTTCTGTTTTTTCACATAGGTCCCCATTGAAATCAGATCCCCTCTAATGACCGCTTTCATACATTCCCACAGCGTTCCAATCGCACACCCATCCCGGTCATTAAGCTCAAAATACTGTTTAATTTTCACCCCCACCTTTTGCGCTATATCCCCATCCTCCAGGAGGGACTCATTCAACATCCACATCCGTCCTTTCCTCGGCTCTCTCCCCATGCCCACCTCCACCCACAGGGGCGCATGATCGGACCAGGTCCTATCCCCCACATCGCATTCATACACCTCCGACAACAGGGGTTTCGACACCCACAGCATGTCGATCCGTGAGAAGGAATGATGCACCGGGGAATAAAAGGTAAAGCCCTTCTCTTTTCCCCTCAGTTCCCTCCAGGCATCCACCAATCCCATACTCCGCACCAACGCTTTCAGCTTCCGCCTCCCCGTAGCATGGCCTAAGCCCTTCCCAGAGGAAGTATCCAGAGCAGGGTTTAGGGTAACATTAAAGTCCCCGCCCATAATAATATGTCCTTCCGCTACTTTTTCCACTAAGCCCTGGAGTTGCCCAAAAAAGGTCCCAGGTCCCACATTTGGTCCATATATATTAATCAAGGTGAACATGCGTTCCTGAATGCGAAGTTTAACAATAAGATAGCGGCCCTCTTTATCCCGATGGACCTCACAATCCGTATAGTCTATCGTCCCCGCATCATAATCCCCACACCCCCTTTTTTCAGAGCTACCCTGTTAGATGCAAACCACGTCGTAGGAAAGCTGTTATGTGCCACTCTCCACTCGTCACATTTTTTCAAATGTGTTTCTTGGACAAAATAATGTCCCCGTGGAGTCTCTGAATTTCCTTAAACATTCTCTGTCGTTTCACCGGAGCATTTAAGCCACGAACATTCATGGACACTACTTTAAGCCTATCCACCAAAGCCACACCCTCTCCCTCCCCCCCTGCCCCCAGACCCAGCTCTTACATCCCCCCCCTCTCCCCTTCCCCCCCCACCTCCCCCCTCCCTCACCTCCTCCCCCTCCCCCCTCACCCCCTCCCCCCGACCCCAAGCTCCCCCACTCCACACCACCACAAGGAGTGCTCCCGTCATCCCGTTCCGACCACCCCTCCCCCCCACCCCACCTAGCCACCACATATCCACCTCGCAACCGCCCTCCCACCCCACAGCAACCCTCCAAGGATCCCCATTCCCGCTAAATACCCACATACCAAATAACATAATACAGATATATAAGCATCAAGCAGCACACCCCCTAACAAGAGAACACCCACACCAAAACAATATACAAAACCTTCACCCCTCCAGCCCTCCAGGCGAAACCCACCAGCTCCCCTCAAGTCCAAAAAGCAGACAGACCAGCAAAGCCCCTAGGGGCTACCCAAATGCAGTCACTCTCCGGCCTCATCCGCCTGGTCTTCTGCCCCGGGCCTCCGGGTCCTCTGTCGCCTGCGATCCACCTGCTGCCATCGAGGCCGTCCAGCCTGACTTCTGCCCCCGCTGCCTGTAGACTCGCCGGGGAGACCTTTCATGCCCGCAGACCGTAATGCTTGAAGAGCCTCCTCCCGGGTTTTCACACGAATATGTTGGCCATTATAAGTGATGGAGAGTCCAAAAGGAAAGGTCCATCCATATCGGACACCCTCCTCCCTTAATTTACTTACAACATATTTCAGCAGACGCCGTTTCTGCAGAGTAATCTGCGCCAAGTCAGTATATATATCCACTTCACACGAGCTCCACTGTACACCCCCATGGCCACGTGCTGCTCTCTGCACTTGCTCTTTAGTTTGAAAGTCCTGATAGCAAGCTATAATATCGCGGGCCCGATTTCCGCGCCCCGCTCCTACTGCCGCTACCCGGTGAGCACGCACAAGGCGCAAATCCAGATTGTCCATTATAACTCCAGCCTTGTCCAGCGCGGCCTTGGATATGGCCTGCACCACGGCCGAGCAGTCCAAGTAGGGCTCCCCCTCGGGCACCCCGCGGAACCGCAAATTGCACCGACGCGACCTATTCTCTAGGTCCTCAAGTTTCTCCTCCATCACAAGCTGTTGTTGTTGCAGGAGCTGCATTTTACCCGCCACCCGACTCCAAACCTTCCTCCTGGCTCTCCACACGTCCTTCAACTTCCTCCACCCTCCGGCCCAAATCCGTCAGTTCCCCGCGCAAGCTGTCCACGCTGGCCACCACATCTGCTCTAATTTGCAGAATATCCTGCCGGAGGTCAACGAACCACATGCGAACATCGCTCTGAAAATCACCAGACTCCCCTCCAGCCAGCGGACTGCCTTCAGCAACCCCCTTCTCCGGGCGCTCCTGCAGAGTACGCTTCCCAGCTGTGGTTTCCGCGGGTTTACCCTTGGGCCCCGCCATCTTATCTTTGCTGGGCCGAGGCGGCGTACTTTCCCCGTACGCAAACTCCTTCAGGTTCACCCTCTTAGGTTTCGCAGACATCGCAACCAAGCCCCGCCGCCTTCCCCCACAGCGTTAGGCAAAAACAGGGAAGAAGCTGCGTCTTCTATCAGGAATCAGGGCGCTTTTCGGTGGGGTCGGGTGGGAGCTCACAAATCAAGCGGCCATACTAGGTGATGACGTCACCGGCACTCTACAAATGACTTTTAAAGACGTCACTAGTACAGGGAGATCCAAGTAGGCAAAGGATGTGTCAGAGGCATGTCTGGGGCTGTGCTATGGACATAGCTATCCCACTTTGATTTCAGAAAGGTGAGGGATGTCTGCAGGCACGTCCATGTTTAGATCTGCTTCAGGCACAAATAGGCATCAAGAAAGTGCTTGTTTTGGCCTTAAAACATCCAGAGAGTGTAGAGAGTTAAGTGACTAGCCTAAGATCATAAAGACCTGCACAGGGATTTGTACCCTGGCCATCCTGCTCCTAACCTACTACTCTAACCATTAGGCTATTAGACATCCCTCTTCTGGAATGCTATTCTGGAGACGTCTTTGGAGACGTCTACATAGATGTGTATATCTGGCATATACGCATTTGTGAACTCATGCCTACTTTTTTTTTCCCCAGATGTTCTGGTTTGGACATCTCAGATTGGACATTCTTTGTAAAATGTACCTTTGCCTCCTTTGAGGTCAGGAAAATATCTACTCTACCTCCATGTAACTTGCCTTGAGCTACTACTGAAAAAGGCATGAGTTAAATCTAAAATCCCCTTAATATCCCTTGACTCAGTACTTACTACAAAAGGGTTTTCCATCAACAGCTGTGAGTCATTTAGGATAAATGTCTACCAGCTTCGCACAGAAGGCTGGTGCAGCTTTTACTCATTCACAGCAAAATAGCTGGAATGTTTTTGGGTTGACTGAGGATCATCTGTGTACTCCAGCCTTCAAATCTCATCACAGATTTTTTTTTTTTTATTGGATTCAGGTCTGGGCTTTGACCGGATTATTGTCCTGCTGAAAAATGAATCTTCTTCCCATTCCCAGATCCATGACAAACTGAAACAAGATTTTATTTGTAGGACAGACTGCTAGCAACTATTGACATACTTAAGAAAATCCACCATCAGAGAGCATGACCTTCAAGCTCATTGTACTTTAGCATTTATAGTGAGAAATTTTCACATCAGGTACAAATTAAGTAAGAAATCTCCTTCAGTTTATATCAGACAGTTCTCTGTATGAAACTGTAGTTCTGTATCAAAGACTTACAGATTATCACTTGGAAGCATATCTGTCTGTCTGTCTGTCTTCGTAAAGTGAAACTGGCTGTTCAAAGCACTGATCCCCACTCCATTAAAAGAAATTTCCATTCTCTGAGAACAAGCAGGAAGTCAGTCCTCACATATGGGGGACGTCATGGAAGCATCTCCCTAGCTTTCAAAGAAAGCCTTTGGAAGATGCACCACGCATATGTAGTCCACTTCCCGCCCAAGGGTGTCATCTTGCCTCAGTCTCCTTTTTTCCATGGAGCCCTTCGGATTCTGTCTGATTTTATTCTCAAGTTTTGTCTGGTTTTTGTACCGGCTCCTTCCCGCCCCCGAGCCAGCTTGCCTTGGTGTCGCACCTCGGGTCCGTTTGTTTATTTTTTCCTTAGTTTTCCATCGAGATTCCCTCAATTGGTGTTTGTGCCCTTTTTCAGCCAAAGGCCTTGAACCCCCGCCGGGAGGTGGAGACCTCCTTTTTCCAATGACCTCCAATGGCTTCAAAAAGTGTGACCAGTGTGGCAAAATTATGTCACTCACTGACCAACATGATAGCTGCCTTCGATGCCTTGGTCCGGAGCACAACGACTCCAACTGCAAGCTCTGCAGAACCGTGATCCCAAAGGTTAAAGAGCTGAAATCAGCAGCAAGAAAAGTTCTTCCAGAAGTCCAACTCCGCCCTGGAGTCTCTGGTGACACCATGCTCCAGGGCCCCCTCTGATACCTCGGTGCTTCACAAAGTCAGAGCCTCTTCAGAGTCCAGCAGCCACGGTTCCTCAGAGCGGAAGTCCCCAAAGGTGGAGCACAAGAAGAAAAAATCCTCAAAGACTGTCTTGGAGGACAGATCTGGGAAGGAAGGTCAAATCCCACCCCAGGTCCCACAGTCCCAGGTGTGAGTCCAGGGAGTCAGGGCAGGGGCGGCCCACCATGATGCCCCTAAAGGAGTTGTTAGCTCCCACCAACCAGCCTTGGGCCTCCGAGGCCATCCTCATCAAGGACTCCCCCTCGACATTACCAGCGCCAGGTCCGAAGTCTTTGGTGCCCACGTCAAAGGCTGTGGAGCCAACTGGAATGGAGACCAGAATGGCAGCCCTAGAGAGCAATATATCTGCCCTAATGGCCATGCAGTGGGCAATCATGTCCGGTTCATCCGCCCCGATGACAGGACCCTCAAGAGCTTCCCCAGACATCGAACCAGTCCTCGAGTGCCATCGCCCTCGAGAGAGCCTCGGGCACCGGTTGAGGTCCCAGTCCCATTCCTCGGGACACTGGTCCTCCTCGGTGATCGCCCGCAGCTCGGACCGACAAACCTCCAGAGGTCATACACCGCAGAGAGCGGTCCTCGACCAAGGAGATCGGTATCTTTGGAGTCATACTCAGACTTCAAGCCCAAATGGGAGACCAAGGACGAAGAATCCCCAGACACGAGGCACCACTGTGATCTGCCCTCAGACCTGTCTCCCCAATGCTATTCCCCTCCCGAGGACGTGGTATTCCTAAATTTTATAAGGGATATGGCCAAGGCTCTCGCTATCAAGACCAAAACCAAGGAGGACCCATGAACTGAGGAATTGGAGATCCTCCAATACGAGGCACCCCCGAAGGAAACCCTTCGGTCCCAATGCCCCCGATCCTCAACCGCCTCCTCTTACACATGTGGGAAACACCAGCGTCGGTACCAGTTGCTAGCAGGCACCTTGATGCCATGTACCGAGTACACCAAAGCCCGAGGTTCCAAAAGACCCAGCTTCCCCACAACTCATGGTTGTGGAGTCGGCCGTACGTAGGCTGAAGAGCCAAAAACAATTCATCGGTGGTGCCCAGCAGGGAGGCCCGAACCCTCAACACCCTCGGCCGAAAAGCTTTCCAGGGCTCGATACTAGCATGCCGAATCCAGTCCTACCAGCTCTACATTGGCATGTACCTGAAGGAACTGTCGAAGAAGCTTGGGGGATTCTCGGCAGGCCTTGAGGGGGAACCCCTGCAGAGGTTCAGCCTCAGCAGTAAAAGAATGCTCGAAGTTTCTGTCCCAAGCAGCCTATGATGGCTTCGAGCCATCGGCCAGGGTAGCCGCCACCGGTATCGGGGCACGACAGCAAGCATGGCTTTAATCATCCGACCTGGAGCAATGGGTACAAACCAACTGATCAATGTCCCCTGCATAGGTGAAAACCTATTCTGGAAACCCATAGCGGATAAAGCAGCGGAGATAGAGACCAAGTATGTCACGAGAACCAGATTCTCGAAGAAGACGTCTGTACAACCCCGGAAGAAAACCCCAGGGAAAAAGCCCTTCTTCCCGAGAAAGAAAGAGGGCTTTGGTAGCACTCCGCACTTCCAGGCCTTCTCAACCCCTCAGCAGGGCCAACAACAGAAGGGCTTAGGGACATGGTCCCAGAAAGCAAAAAGCCCCGAAGCCCCAGGCACTGGCTCAGGCCCAGGCCCAGCCTGGGTGGAGCTTTTGACTGCTTGGCCATGACCTCCACTCCCCCAGGAGGTCTCACTGCCCACAGGGGGGCACCTAACCCTGTTTGCCCACAGGTGGACAACCATCACCACTGATACCTGGGTATTACAAGTGGTCAAGGAGGATTACCTCCTCCACCTACATCAGCCACTACCCTTGTACTTCCCAGGAGAACCCACCAGGCCTCTCCTTCACCAAATCCAGCTCCTCACTGAGCTAGCAGGGCTGCTCCGGGACAGACCAGTGGAGCCAGTGCCACATCCTCTCTGGAGCACCAGCTTCTACTCCAGGTATTTCCTCGTCCCCAAGAGGACTGGGGGACTCGGACCCATCCTGGACCTTCAAGACCTAAACAAGTTTCTGGTCAGTGAGAATTTCAAGATGCTCTCTCTTGGAACACTGCTCCAATTCCTCCAGCAGGGAGATTGGCACTACTCCTTAGACCTAAAGTATGCCTACACTCACATCCTCATTCACCCCAGCCACAGAAAATACCTTTGGTTCGTGGTGGGGGGACAGCACTGCCAATACAGGATGCTGCCCTTTGGTCTGGCCTCATCTCCAAGGGTCTTCACAAAGTGCCTCGCGATGGTCGCAGCCAACCTCAGGCTTCAAGGGGCCTTTGTTTCCCTCATCTGGACGACTGGCTCATAAAGAGGGACACAGTTGCAGAGGCACAATGCTCCACAGGATGCACCATAAACACCCTGCAGCTCCTGGGGTTTGTCATAAACTTTCCCATTCCACCTCACTTCAGCTCAGCGCCTAGAGTTCATAGGGGCACAGCTGGACACCCTTCAGGCAAAAGCCTTCCTCCCTCAGGAGAAATCAGAATGCCTCAGGGAATTAGCCACAGAGGTGCAATGGCACAGAACACTATCCGCCAGGCTCCTCCTCTGTTTGCTGGGACACTTGGCCTCCACAGTCCACGGGCAGGTTCAAGGACAGGGTACAGGTGACCCACCATTAACAGGCTTCCTCGAATGGTGACAGAACCCATACCACCTTCGGGCTAGGATGCCCTTCCAGGTACCCACCCCCCAGAAGGTCCTCACCACGGACGCCTCTCTAATGGGCTGGGGAGCACATTGCGAGAGCCTCCAGACACAAGGCTGTTGGTCCCAGAGGGAATCCAAAATGCAGATCAACCTGCTGGAAATCAGAGTGATATTCCTGGTCTTCCGCCACCAATTATAGCACTATGCAGTGCTGATCCAGACCAACAATCGGGTCGCAATGTTCTATGTGAACAAACAAGGAGGGGCTGGGTCATACCCCCTCTGCCAGGAGGCGGTAGCCCTCTGCTCCTATGCTACACGCAGAGAGATCCTCCTAAGGGTGGTCTTCCTCCCAGGCCAGGACAATGTCTTAGCGTACAAACTGAGCAGAATACTCTAATTGCATGAGTGGCGCCTGGACCCAGCAGTAGCCTTGCAGCTGTTCTGACTCTGGGGAGTCCCAGTGATGGACCTGTTTGCCAGCCCGATCAACACACAGTTGCCCCGTTTCTGCTCCCACCGCCTGCACCCGGCTCGGGTAATGGCGGATGCATTCCTCATCCTGTGGATGAAAGGCCGCCTGTACACTTTCCTTCCAATGCTACTGATAGCCAAGACCCCTATTCAAGGCTCAGCACAACAGAGCATCACTAGAGCTGATAGCCCCTCGATGGCCCAGACAGCCCTAGTTCCCACTGCTCCTCTCCCTATTGATGGTACCGCCGATTCCCAAGACTGCTCTCGCAGGAGCAGGGCTTCCTATACCCCAACCTGGGGTCCCTCTCGCTCATGGCTTGGCTGCTGAAAGGGTAGCATTAGCCCCCTTCATTCTCCCACGAGACGTGGAAGAGATTCTCCTGGCCTCTCATAAGGCCTCCACGAGAAAGGCATATGCCTTCAAGTGGTGCCGTTTTTGTTGTGGCGCAAAGAAAAGCGGACAAATCCGTTATCCTGCTCAGTGCATGTGTTACTCCAGTACCTGCTCCACCTATCGCAGGTGGGACTGAAATCCAACTCAGTCAGAGTACACCTGAGTGCCATGCAGCGCATCACCACTCTGTCAAGGGGAAATCCTCTCGGCTCAGCCCCTTGTGTCTCGGTTCCTACAGGGCCTCATGCTGTCCAAATCCCCTGTCCGTCCCGCAGCAGTAGAGTGGGACCTTAATGTAGTACTCTCTCAGCTCACCAAACCTCCATTTGAGCCTCTGGCCACCTGCCACCTGCAGTACCTCTTCTGGAAGGTCACCTTTCTGGTAGCACTCACATCAGCTCGCAGAGTCAGCGAGCTCCAGGCTCTGATAGCAGATCCTCCTTACACGAGATACTACAAGAACAGGGTGGTGCTCAGCACACACCCCAAGTTTCTGCTGAAGCTGGTGTCCCCATTCCACCTTAGTCAGGAGGTAGTGCTCCCCACCTCCTTTCCCAGGCCTCATGCTGGCAGGGTGGAGACAGTTCTCCACACTCTGGATCACAAGAGAGCCCTGTCCTTCTACCTGCAACGGACTCAGGGCCACCGCAAAGCACCACAGCTTTTTGTATCCTATGACCCCAGCTGTCTGGGGCTCCCAGTGACTTAGCGAACTCTGTCCACTTGGGTGGCAGACTGCCATTACCCACACCTCGTCAGGGCCATGGCTACTTCCATGGCAAATCTGCATTCCGTCCCCATGACAGAAATCTGCCGGCCACCACCTGGTTTTTGGTCCATACCTTCGCAGCTCACTACTGCCTGGAGAGAGAGTCCCAGTGGGCCGAACTTCGTAATCTCTTCAGGGTATAGGCAACTCCTGCCCTCTGATCCTTCTGTGTTCAGACTACTGGATTGCTGGCTTACATTTTGCATGTCACTGTGGCATTTTTGTTTTACAGGTTTTCAGTAGCCTGTAGCTGAGGAGTCCCATATGTGAGGACTGATTTCCTGCTTGTTCCCAGAGAAAGCATAGTTACTCATCTGTAACAGATGTTCTCTGGTGACAGCAGGGAGCAGTCCTCACAACCCTCCCTCCTCCCCTTGGAGTTACTTCTTTACCATCTTTGATTTTTGCCGTCTTAGCTGTCATTTGACTGAGGCAAGATGGCACCCTTGGGTGGGAAGTGGACCATACTTGTGTGATGCATCTCCCAAAGGCTTTCTTTGAAAGCTGGGGAGATGCTTCCGCACAGGCTCCGTCGGCACCGACGTCACCCCATATGTGAGTACTGATTCCTACTGTCCCCGGAGAACACTTGTTACAGTTGAGTACCTATGCTTTAGGACCCCCTCCCCCACATCCTTTGCTTAGCGTTTTTTTAAGACTTTGATTCTTATCAGTTCCTTCATATAAATGCATTGAATCCAAAAGCAGACATGATTGGATGTACCATACTTCACTGGTATATGACTTGCAAATTCAACATTTTTTCTTACTGAGCTCATTCATAGGTGTATACAATGTCTGTCAAGACCCTAGAACAGTGATGGCTAACCTTTTTGAGCCTGAGTGCCCAAACTGCCGCACAAAACCAAAGAATTTCCTCAAAGTGCCAGCACGTCAATTAAAGCCCCATTTGCATAAGGTGCTTCATTTGCATAAATATTTGCATAATGTTACCATACACTAACTTTTAGTAAACATGCCTCTTAATGAGTATATGGATAAAGAAAGACTAAAAGGTTTCTACATTACTATAATCCAGTACCAACCGCCAGGCACATTAGGAACTACTACAAACGCTGCCCATTTAGAACCCATAGCAAACCCGCCGTATCCTAACAGCACTACCAGGACTCACAAAGCACCATACTCTACCTATCAAAAGGCAACACTGCAAATATTAAACCAATACATCTCAGAGAACAACAATACATGACCTACTGGGGAAAGAACAAGTGGCAATGTCAAATAGGAATTATATAAACAGAATACCTCAGCTCAGTTACACATGCAGAACAGACCATCACCAAACAAGTAATCACAATTTAGAAACAGGAAGACAATAATTAAACTGGTAACCCCAAAAGCCAAACTTGGAATATACAACAACACTGTAGAAATAAAACTATATATTAATTTCCTCTTGTACTAAACAAAGCGCAAAAATTAATGATGCACATTTCCCAGAGCTGACATATTCCAGTTAATAAATTCAAAATAAAGAGATATTTTTCTACCTTTTGTGCATTTTTTTTCAGTTGCAATTGTTCCAGCCACTTTCTTCTGGTTTCTTCGTGTCTTCTGCTAACTCTCCATCTGCTGTCCATTTGTCCTTTCTTCTGTCTTCTTGGGTTTTTTTTCCATTCTCTCTCTACATCTGCTTTAACATACTAATCTTTCTCCTTTGGCTCTTTCCTCATTCCTATTTCATCTACTCAAAATTTACCCCTCCATCCTCAATCCCCACTTACTCTCCCAATACCCGGCCAATTGTAGATTTTTTATCCCTCCCACACAAAATATTTTTCCCCTCTCCATTTTACTCTCCCAGCCCCATCCCATTCTAATCCTCCCCCAACACCAGCTCCCTTCTAGTTCCAGCCTCACCCAGCATCCATTCCCTTCTAGTCCCTGCATCAGCCCATTTCCAGTCCTAGCAGCCCCCCAACCCAATACCAGTCCTATCCCCCCCTCATCAACCCACTTCCAGTCCTAACCCCCCATCACCCCATTTTCAGTTTAAGCCCCCCCCCTATAACCCATTACCAGTCCTAACCCCCCACTTCCAGTCAGCCCCCCATAGTCCATTGCCAGTCCTAACCCCCCCATCAGCCCACAGTCCATTACCAGTCCTAACCCCATCAGCCCACCTCAAGTCCTAACCCCTCCCCATCAGCCCATTTCTTGTCCCAGCCCCCCCATAGCCCATTATCAGTCCTAAACCCCCCCATAGCCCATTACCAGTCCTAACCCCATCAGACCACCTCCAGTGTTAACCCCCCATCAGCCCATTTCCAGTCCTAACCCCACCCAACAGCCCACCGCAAGTCCTAACCCTCCCCTCCCCATTAGCAGTCCTAACCCCCCCCCCTAGCCCATTCGCAGTCCTAACCCCCCCCCATAGCCCATTACCAGTCCTAACCCCCATCACCCCATTTCCAGACAGCCCCCATCAGCCCACAGCCCATTAGCAGTCCTAACCCCCCCTAGCCCATTAGCAGTCCTAACCCCCCCTCCTAGCCCATTAGCAGTCCTAACCCCCCCCTCCTAGCCCATTAGCAGTCCTAACCCCCCCCCAGCCCATTAGCAGTCCTAACCCCCCCCTAGCCCATTAGCAGTCCTAACCCCCCCCCTCCTAGCCCATTAGCAGTCCTAACCCCCCCCAGCCCATTAGCAGTCCTAACCCCCCCAGCCCATTAGCAGTCCTAACCCCCCCTAGCCCATTATGAGTACTAACCCCCCCATCACTAGCCCATTAGCAGTCCTAACCCCCCCCATAGCCCATTACCAGTCCTAACCCCCCATCACCCCATTTCCAGACAGCCCCCATCAGCCCACAGCCCATTAGCAGTCCTAACCCCCCCTAGCCCATTAGCAGTCCTAACCCCCCCCCCCCTCCTAGCCCATTAGCAGTCCTAACCCCCCCCAGCCCATTAGCAGTCCAAACCCCCCCCAGCCCTAACCCCCCCTGCCCATTAGCAGTCCTAACCCCCCATCACCCCATTTCCAGACAGCCCCCATCAGCCCACAGCCCATTAGCAGTCCTAACCCCCCCCTAGCCCATTAGCAGACCTAACCCCCCCCCCTCCCAGCCCATTAGCAGTCCTAACCCCCCCCCTCCTAGCCCATTAGCAGTCCTAACCCCCCCCTAGCCCATTAGCAGTCCTAACCCCCCCCCTCTCTAGCCCATTAGCAGTCCTAACCCCCCCCACCGCAAATTTAAAAACAGAAAAAGCGGGCTCTGGCTGCTGCCGCGGACGCGGCAGCATGCAGTGTCCCGCGGGGCCCCCTCCGCCCGCTAAGCCCCTCTGCAAGGGCTTTCAGATTCGCGAGGGAGACAGCGTCTCCCTCGCGTCTCTGTTAAGCCCGCAGGGGCTAATGGGAAATTTCCCATCAGTCCCTCGCGTCTAAAGGGGCTGATGGGAAATTTCCCATTAACCCCTGCGGGCTTAACAGAGACGCGAGGGAGACGCTGTCTCCCTCGCGAATCTGAAAGCCCTTGCAGAGGGGCTTAGCGGGCGGAGGGGGCCCCGCGGGACACTGCATGCTGCCGCGTCCGCGGCAGCAGCCAGAGCCCGCTTTTTCTTTTTTTGCGGACCTTCACGCGTGCCAGCTGCAAGGCCTTCGCGTGCCACAGCTGGCACGCGTGCCATAGGTTCGCCATCGCTGCCCTAGAAGCTACAAACAACTCTGTGCCCAGTTGTGTCAGCTAATTTCAGTTGCTCAAAACAATATCCTACTTACTGACTGAAAACAGTTCTAATTTAATTGTAGTTCACTAATATCCATAATGCTTTGCTGTGACACGATGGGCCTGATATTTGAAGAGCATTTACATGGTTAGTGCCATTGACTATCCCCATCTAAGTCCCCTACACACCCCGATGCTATCCGCTTAGCATTTGAGCATGTTGGGGGTGTTCCGAGCTGGAGTAGAGGCGGGAAATGTCGCTAACAGGGCAGCAGCAATATTGCATGCTGCCCGGTAAGCCTCGGAGGCATCCTGTCCCTGCAGCGATCACCAGATATTCAGTGCCATCGCCGCAGCATTGAATATCCGGTTTAGAGGTCGGCAGGAAGGGCTATGTGCCACCGAGGCGCATAGCCCTTCCACGCTGCAGGCAGCTGAAAATTGGGCCCTATTTTTCTTGGGTTTAAGAATACATCTCCTTTGAAGGTGACCCAGGCTGTGACTACGACACCTCCAGGATTTGCCTGTACTTTACACCATCCTTCTTCCCTCGAGCCTCACAAACTTTCCTTGTTCTCACAGCTGCAAGCATTAGCAGTAAATTTAAAAGATTAAGATCATATTCCACATACCCTGGCTTAGGAGTGAAGTTCATGACTGTCATAGTATATGCAAAATTAATCCATTTTGAGAAATTGCCCTTGCAGAGCATCTCCACAAAATAATGCTGCCACCACTAGACTTTATTGTTGGGATGATGTTAGATATTTATTTTTTTATGCCACACATCACATAGCATTGAGACTGGGAAGTGGAAAACAGTTTGGCACTGAAAAAATCCACAAAACCTAATGTGTGCAGTGTGAAAATTTTAAGAATAAAAAGCAAAAAGTCCTGATTGCATAATTACTTTTTTAATATTTCTAAAATTGTTCTTTCACCTTGAAAGTATATATTATGTAGCTAAGTGAAACAAACTCCTACTGTAATGCATTTTGAATTGTACTTTTTAAACAGCAGAATGAAAAATGTACAAGAGTGTGAAGTCTTTTGCAAGGCACAGTGATGATATACGTAAAAGAATAGGATTTTTAGCCCTTCTTTCCAAATAATGTCCATGGTGGATACAGCATTTTGCTAGCATTCGTCTGGTATTATAAGTCCCTTCTCTAAAGAGCTTACAGTCTGAGGCAAAAGTGATTTGCCCAAGATGCCTTAGTGGGAGGGGGTAGGATTTGAATCTTGATTCCTACTTGTCCACCACTCCTTGTTAAACCAGGAAACCAGTGTTTACTCTCTCTGCTGCCGCTACTACTTATCATTTGTATAGCGCTACTGAACATACACAGTGCTGTTACACATACGAGAGAGTCCCTTCTCCATTGAGCTTACAATCTGCTAGAACAAGTAGGGAACTAGGGAATTCTTAAGGGAAATGATTACAATACACTTGGATATAGACAGGAGAATAAAGGAGTCAGGTTCCAAAAGCAACCTTGAAGAGTTTTTAGCCTGGATTTGAATACGACCAGAGATATAGAGCCTGACGTATTGACTCGCATAGGCATAAGGTGCAGCAAGAGCGTAAAGAACAGACTCTGGAGTTTGCAGTAGAAAAGAAGAGCATAGGGGGTAAGGAGAGAAGAGAGGAAAGATAATGAAGAGCCAAAAAAATGAATAGATTTGTAGAGATCAGTAGGAGAAGTTTGAAGTGTATGTGGAAACAGATGGGGAGCTCATGAAATGACTTGAGAAGAGGGGTTACGTGACCAAAGCGACACCAGCAGATTAGCCATGCAGCTGAGTTTAGGGGGGCTTCCATAACAACAGCTGGGGTTTTTTTTTACTCTATGGTAGTGCCTTTGATATTTTCTTGAAAATCTTCCTCCATCTTGTCACAGTTCTAAAGGTGTACTATCGGAATTGTTAAAATGTGAATTTGAAAATAGCTACTACTTGTTTCCAGCTGTGGTGCAGAGACCAAGTTTGTAAATGGATGGCGAGTAAAATGCTAAAAACAACAGAATAGAGAGGATCTCTTTATAGAGATCCTTAAGGTGACATTTTACTTACCACAAATGTCCTTTCTCCGTGTGGACAAGCAGTGATGATGTCCCCGATGGAGCCTTCCATGGGAACGCTACCCAGCTTTGGAAGCTTTCAGGAGGCTCCATTTTGCCTGCATGCTTCTTTCCCACCTGCCGCCATAGCGCCATCTTGATCCAGTCTTTTGTTTTCCATGGAGTCCTATGGACATGTTCTAGACACTTCCATTGGTAAACTTCTGTATTTCTCCTCATGGGGTCTTTCACCTTGGGATTTTCATCCCAATTGCCTGCCATCGTGGTTCTGTCGTCCCTTTTACATTTTTTTCTTCTTCGATCATTAATTTTATTCTTGCAACACCTCAACCCTCCCAGAGCCGGTGCTCTGGCAGGCCTCGGTCCTCATCATTGAGCCACTCAGCTTTGCCACAGCTATTTTTCCAGATGATATGTCCAAGAAATCCACCAGTGGGTTCAAGAAGTTTTCCAGGTGCGCTAGGACCATATCGGTCACCGCCACCCATAATTGGTGCCTACAATGCCTGGGACCCAATCATCAGTCCTCTTCTTGTAATTTGTGTTCACAGATGACAAAAAAGAGGCCTCAGGGATCATGAGAAGTAGCATAAATCAGTTTTTAGTGCTCAGAAGTCCAATCTATCAGCATCACCGGCATCAGTCTCTGACTTCCAAGGCTGCATCGGACGCTGGCGGTGCATTGACACCGAAGTCGAGTTCAGTCAGAGCCAAGCACCTCTAGTGCCCCTGAGTATCGGCCATTGTTTGATCTCCACCCAAAGACAAAGAATTTGACTGCATCATCTTAGACATCGAGGAGTGACCACGCCAAACATCAGGAGAAGATTGGTACATCAGTGTCGGAGCCCATGGAGGCATGGCATCGAGAGTGATGGAGGTCTGCTTTAGCACACTTCGAACGTTCCCCGAAGGGAGGAGAGCTCATGCTCCAGGATATCAGAGGGGCACCGACAACCGAGACCCAGCTGCCAATATCCCTGTACACCAATCGGGTATATTGGCAGATGTTGCTCACGCACCTCAACCTTCGTAATCGGCAGCCATGGAGAATTGCCTTCTGTAGGTGCTCAAGGAGCGCATTGCGGGTTGTTGGTGAAGCAGCATGCTGAGGCCTCAATGTCGGCTACATAGACATCGGCCACAGTACAGCCGATCCTCAAGACACATGCATTGCCTGCAGGACAGACATCAACATCAGGGCATCGAAGGACCCTGACACCCACCAGTGCCTGCCTGGCTGATATCCCTATATAGCGTCTCAGATTCTGATGCTTCTCAAGGTCTAGAAGGGTATCGGTGCATCATCGCTCCTGAAGGAGATTCCGATCCCCTCAAAGCAGGAGAGTGATCCAGACAAAGACTCAGAAGTGCTTCAACTTCCTCTCTGAGTCTGACTCAGAAGGCTGGATCACAGACGTGGAATCGGAGGATTTGTCAGAGGGCAAGTCCCCTGAGCTTCCATTGGACCCTTCTCCACCTCATGAGCGGCGCAAAGTCCCCTCCTGAGGAGTGACCTTCCAAGGGTTTGTGAGGGCTATAGCTAAGGCTATTCCATTTTCTTTGGAGACTGAGGATGACCCCAGGGCAGAAGAGTTAGAGGCTAAAGAGTACTGTAGGATCACCAAGGAAGCAGTGCACCACATCCTGCAGAGGATAGAGATGAGAATGTGGGAGAACTCCCTCATTGTACTTCCGGTTAGTAGAAGGCTTGACTCCATGTACTGAGTTCCAAAGGCTCCCGGATTCGAGAAGCCTCAGCTTCTGCATCATTCCTTTGTGGTTGAATACGCCCTAAAGAAAATCAGAAGTAGCAAGACTCATTCCTCTGTGCCCCCAGGGAGGGAGGCTCAGACATTGGGCTCTTCAGGGAGAAGATGTTTCCAGAGTTCCATGCTTGTTGCCCACTTGGCCTCTTCCCAGCTCTACATGGGCATGTTTTTGAAGAACATCATGTGCAGCTTGGCTGATCTGGCCCAATTCCTCCCTTTAGAGAAATTGAAACAGTATCATTCCCTAGTGGCCTACAGTAAGGCCTGCTCAAAGTTCATGGTCCAAGTGATCTATGGTATCTTTGAGACAGCATCCAGGAATGCTGCCATCAGTATTGGTGCCCAGAGACCCAGATGGCTCCAGTCATCAGATCTAGAACAGTCAGTGCAGTGCAAAACAAGATGGCAGATGTCCCATGCTGTGGAAAGAATCTCTTTGGGGAATAGGTCAAAGAGAAGATTGGCTGCATCGAGAATCAGCATGTTACTCTTATCAGGCTCTTCAGGCACATATCTGAGCACACTTCCTATCGTAGGAGGTACCACTACCTTTCATGGGAACCACTCTTTTTCTCTTTCTATACCTAGTCCCTTAGTGCACTCATCTCCTCCCACAGTTTTCAGTACCATCTTTATGCTGATGACTCTCAAATCTACCTCTCTACACCTGAAATTTCTCCAGCAATCCAGGCTTGGATCTCTGCCTGCCTATCTGACATTGCTGCCTGGATATCTCACTGCTGTTTGAAATTGAACATAGCCAAAACAGAACTTCTTATTTTTCCTCCTAAACCCACTTCCCCCCTTCCTTCTTTCTCAATTTCTGTGGATGGTGCTTTACTCCTCCCTGTTTCCTCAGCTCACAACCTTGGGGTCATCTGACTCCTCCCTCTCCTTCTCCACACACATCTGATAGTTAAAACCTGTTGTTTCTTTCTCCACATCAGCAAAATTCGCCCCTTCCTTTCGGAACACACTGTTGTTGTTAAGTGCCGTCGAGTCGGAGTCGACTCATGGCGACCCTCTGGATAGCTATACTAAATTGTGTTCGGTCTTCAGTCAGGCGGCTCATTGATGACAGACTGGTACCCGTAGCTGCTGTTATTGTAGCGATCCATCTCATTGCTGGCCTTCCTCTTTTGCGTTGACCTTCTATCTTGCCAAGCATGATGTCTTTCTCTAATGATCTCTCTCTTCGCATGATGTGTCCGAAGTATGAAAGTCGAAGTCTTGTCATCTGAGCTTCTAAAGAAAGCTTAGGTTTGATCTCCTCTAGTACCGACTGGTTTGTTCTTCGGGCAGTCCATGGTATACACAGTATTCGCCGCCAGCACCATAATTCAAAGGCATCAATTTTCTTCCTGTCTGTCTTTTTCACTGTCCAGCTTTCACATCCATATGATGTTATTGAAAATACCATGGCTTGAACAAGTCGAATCTTTGTATGGAGAGACACATCTCTGCTCTTGAGAATCTTATCTAGGTCTTTCATAGCCATTCTGCCAAGAGCAATGCGTCGTCTGATTTCTTGACTGCTTGTTGCTTCTTTATTGATAGTTGATCCAAGTAGGTTAAAGTTGTTCACAATTTCAATTTCTTCTCCTTCAACGATGAACCTGTTGATTATGCCAGTTGTCATGATCTTTGTCTTCTTTACATTAAGGTGCAGGCCCATTTTGAGACTATGTTCTTTGATTGTGAGAAGCAAATGTTTCAGATCATCTTCGCTTTCAGCCAGTAATGTGGTATCATCAGCATAGCGAAGGTTGTTGATGAGTCTTCCACCAATCTTCACACCTCTGTTGTCTTCATACAGTCCTGCTTCTCTGATGATTTGTTCTGCATATAAATTAAACAGGTAGGGGGAAAGTATGCAGCCTTGTCTTACACCTTTGCTTATTTTAAACCATTCTGTTTCTCCTTGTTCCGTTCGAACTGTTGCTTCTTGATCAATGTACAGAATTACGCAAGAGAACGATCAGGTGTTCTGGTATACCCATGCTTCTTAATGTGGCCCAGAGTTTCTCATGGTTTACACAGTCAAAAGCCTTGCTATAGTCGATAAAGCACAAATAGATATCCTTTTGGTATTCTTTAGTCTTTTCAAGGATCCATCTCACATCCGCAATGATGTCTCTCGTTCCTCGCCCTTTCCTGAACCCTGCTTGCACTTCAGGTAGTTCTTGTTCTAGGTATGGCTGTAGTCTTTTTTGAATAATCTTCAGTAGAATCTTGCTGGCATGTGGGATCAGAGCGATTGTGCGATAATTTCCACAGTCAGTTGGATCACCTTTCTTTAGTATTGGTATAAACACAGATCTTTTCCAGTCAGTTGGCCATGATGTTGTCTTCCATATTTCTTGGCAGAGCCTTGTAAGTACGGTAACAGCTGCATCAGATTGCTGCAATACTTCTATGGGAATGCTATCAATGCCTGGTGCTTTGTTCTTTGATAAGGCTTTCAATGCTGCTTCAACTTCTTCTTTCATCACCAATGGTTCCTGATCATAAGGTATAGGTTGAAACGGCTGTTGGTCCACTTGATCTTTATCATATAAAAACTCTGTATATTCCTTCCACCTTTTCTTGATCTTCTCAGCATCATTCAACATAGAACCTTGAGCATCTTGTAACATTCCAATTCGAGGCTGGAACTTTTTCTTTAACTCTCGCAGCTTTAGGAAAGCCGATCTTGTTCTTCCTCTAACAGTTTCTGCTTCTATTTCCTTGCAAGTGTCATTGTAGTACTTTTCCTTGTCCTGTCTTGCTGCACGTTGGAAATCTCTGTTGAGTTCTGCGATTGTCTTTCTTTCTCCTTTGGCTTTAGCTTCTCTGCGTTTCTGGGCAATTTTCAGAGTTTCTTCTGTCATCCATTTTGGCCGTTTTTGCTTTTTAACCTTTTGTAGAGACTTCTCGCTTTCTTCCAGCACAACCTTCTTGATGTCATTCCATAACTCTTCCGGAGCTCTGTCATTTGTATCTAAAGCAGCAAATCGATTTTGCAGGCAGTCTTTAAATTCCAGTGGTATATTCTCAAGGTCATATTTTGGTGCATTCATGAGTGGTTTGCTCTTTTTCAACTTTAGCTTGAGTTTGCATACTAGTAGTTGATGATCTGTACCACAGTCAGCTCCAGGTTTTGTCTTTGTAGATGTTACAGAGCTTTTCCATCGTTGACTTCCACAGATGTAGTCAATTTGATTTTTATACAATCCATTGGGTGAAGTCCATGTGTACAGTCGTCGCTTGTGTTGCTGGAAGAAGGTGTTTGCGATGAATAGATCATTGGTCTTGCAGAATTCTATCAATCTTTCTCCAGCTTCATTTCTGTTGCCAAGTCCATATTTTCCAACTACTTTGCCTTCTTCTTTGTTGCCAACTTTTGCGTTCCAGTCACCCATGACTATCAGGATATCCTGTTTGCATGTTCTGTCAATTTCAGCTTGTACTTGTTCATAGAACTCTTCAATTTCATTCTCTTCTGCAGCTGTTGTTGGGGCATATACTTGAATTATAGTTGTGTTGATAGGCAATCCTCGTAGACGAATAGAGATTAAGCGTTCGCTAACTGCACTGTATTTCATTACAGTTCTTGCAAGTTTCTTCTTTATTATAAATGCAACACCATTTCTTCTTTGTCTTTCATTTCCAGCATAGTAGACCATGTGATCATCTGATGCAAAGTGCCCGATGCCAGTCCATTTCAGTTCGCTGACACCCAACAGATCAAGTTGTACACGTTCCATTTCATTCTTGACCACCTCCAACTTCCCTTGGTTCATGCTTCGTACGTTCCATGTTCCAATGTGTAAGACATCTTTACAGCTTCTGACTCTCATTTCATGCGCAGCTACATCAGCAGTCAGACTTCCCGAGGGCTTTGATCCAACCACATCATAAATGCTGGCTTTACTCTGAAAAGTCTTCAGCTCTTCCCTAGTAGCTAGTTGAGTGCCTTCCGACCTGGGAGTCTCATCTTCCAGCACCATAGCACAATTTGTTTTGTTGTAACTATCCATTGGGTTTTCATGGCAAGATACAGAAGTAGATTGCCGGGCCTTCCTTCCGCGCAGTTTAAGTTTGGTGTTGTTGCCGTTGTCACAGAAATGTGATCCTCCGCCATCAACACTATCCCATTCTGCTGCTGCCCAGATGGGTGGTTTGTCTTCGTCTGGCACCTCAGCTGAGACCTGTCCATCTTGGGAGACCCTGCCAGTAGTTAAACTACCGATAGTTTAGCTCTCAGCATCACTGATGCACGCAAGCCCTCACAGCACGACAAGCTGCAAACCAAGTGAGAGTCGGAACACACTACTAAGACACTTATCAACTCTTTAGTCACCTTCTAGACTACACTATGAGTTAGGTCAATTATCAGAGGGTATTTAATCACGTGATCGAAAAAAACTGCGTCCCTCCACTATAAATAGAGATTTCCACCACGGTTATTGCACTACTACCCCTTAAAAAGATGCTTTAGAAGTATTACACTAGCTCTCAAGTAAAATAGCAAATTAATTTTAGACAGAACCAATGGTCTCAGTTTGAAATCGGCAATGCCTGGAATTTTTCTCCGTCAAAAAGCATGCCTACATTACATCAATGACCATTATATGGTTCCTGAATTAATTGGGTTCCTGTAGTTGTATAGTAGAAAAAAGGTGTATCTTGAGAGCTAGTGTAATATTTATAAAGCATCTTTTTAAGGGGTAGTAGTGCAATAACCGTGGTAGAAATCTTTATTTATAGTGGAGGGATGCAGTTTTTTTCGATCACGTGACCTTCTAGACTACTGCAACCTCCTCCTTGCTGGTCTCCCTTTGAATCATCTCTTTCCCCTCCAATCTATTCAAAACTCAGCTGCACGGCTAATCTACCAGCCTCGATATGCTTATAAAACCCCTCTTCTCAAGTTTTTTCATTGGCTCCCTATCCTTTTCCGTATCCAGTTCGAACTTCTCTTGCTGACCTATAAGTGCAGTCATTCTGCTGCTCCTCACTGTCTTGCCTGTCTTATCACTCCCTCCTCGAGAACTCCACTCTTCTGGCAGATCCCTTCTATCTGTGCCCTTCTCTTCTACTGCCAACTTCAGACTTCGATCCTTCCACCTTTGCTGCTTCTCATGCCTTGAACAAACTATCTGAGTCTGTATGTCAGGCTTCATCTCTGGCCCTTTTCAAATCTAGGCTGAAAGCTCACCTCTTTGAGGCCACGTTTGAAACTTGATCTGCTTAGTCTCCTATGTGTTTTCTTACCATTCCCCTAGATGTATCCTTGTCCTCAGCTCTTGTGTTGTCTCTCTTGGCCTGATAAGCAGGGATAGTCTTTTACATGTGTCTGTACAGTGCTGCGTACACTTCATAATGCTTTACAAATGATCAGTAGTAGTAGTGTGAGGGCCAGGCCCTAGATCCTTTCATCTGTTTCACACAAAAACTGCTTGAATATCTTCTACACCTCTCTGAATCTGGACAAGTCTAACTCCATCAGGGTTCACCTCAGTGCAATTGGAGCATATCAGCCAGGTGTGGAAAGAAGGTCAAAATCGGTACAGCCTTTAGTTATGCACTTTATGTGGGGCTTGCTTCTCTTGAAGTCTCCCTATAGACCTCCTGCAGTGTTGGGACCTCAATGTGGTTCTTGCACAGCTCATGAAAGCTCCATTTGAGCCGTTCATTTCCTGTCCTCTGAAGTTCATGACCTGGAAAGGATTGTTTCTGGTGGCAGTCGCTCCAGCAAGCAGAGTTAGCGAGCTTCAGGCTCTAGTAGTTCATCCGCCTTACACTAAATTCCATTATAATAGAGTGGTTCTTCATAAGCATCCTAAATTCCTTCTAAAAGTGGTATCAGATTTCCACCTTAATCAGTGACTTGTTCTTTCAACATTTTTCCCCGAGACCACCTGCAGACAAAGGGGAAGCTTAGTTGCATAAGACCATAAGATATGCCATACTGGGTCAGATCAAGGTCCATCAAGCCCAGTATCCTGTTTCCAACAGTGGCCAATCTAGGTCATATGTACCTAGCACATGTTGGACTGCTAGCGAGCCTTAGCCTTCTACTTGGAGTGGACACAAGCCCAGGGAACGTCCATCCAACTTTTTGTTTCTTTTGATCCCAGCAAGCTAGAGGCTGCTGTTTCCAACTGTTCCCTTTCAATTTGGCTAACAGACTGCATCTCTTTCACTTACACACAGGCAGACCTGAGCTTTGATGATTATGTCACTGCTCATAATGTCAGAGCTATGGCTATGTCAGTGGCCAACTTGCAGTCTGTGTCCATGGAAGAGATCTGCAGGGCTACAACATGGTCTTCAGTCCATACATTCACATCCCGCTACTGCCAACGCAACTTCAGCCAATCTGTACTCAGGAATCTGTTTGGGGATTAGAATCCAACTCTATCCCCCCTAGGCCCATTCTATTCTGCCCAGGCTACCAAAACAAATGGAAGAGAGAATAACTGCTGTTGTATATAGTTGGATATCTGGCCAGTTGCCATACCACAATAGAGTTTTGTCCCTGTTCTGTTTCTCAGTGGTCTCCTCTGTTTTCGGTAGCCTGTAGCTTGGGAGTCCCATACACGAGGACTTATTCCTGCTTGTCCACGGAGAAAAGGTAGTTATTCACCTGTAGCAGGTATTCTTTGTGGCCATCAGGAATAAGTCCTTATAATCTTCCCACCTCCCTGAGGAGTTGCCTTCTGCTACAGCTATGTTATCAAACTGAATCAAGAAGGCGCCACTGCAGCAGGCAAGAAGGAAGGAGATGCACAGGCATGGTGGAGCTTCCCAAAATCTTCCAATAAAAGCTGTGGAGTGTTCTTGTGTGGGACTCCATCGGGGACATCACCCACATGTGAGGACTTATTCCTGCTGTCCACAGAGAACACCTTCTACAGGTAACTACTTTGAGTCCTGCTAGACCAGTCCACACAAGTTGGTTGCGTTCCCCTACTAGCCGATTGGTGGAGACAAAGAACCAATGAAATGCCCATATTTCAATGACATCACTCCCATGCCTCTATTTGCCTCAGCCACCAGAGATCTCTTCAATATCTGTCCCAAAGCATATGGGAGAACATGGCAAGCCTCACATAACATGAACAGCAATGATTAATGAAATAGAGAACTATGTACAGGAAAGCCTAAACAGAAGTCTGTCAGTAGATGGACCTGCAGAGCCAAGTATATAAATCATAGCAGAACCCAGGGTGCCAACACAGTTCCAGGGGCGAGCCATGGACTAGTCTAGCAGGACTCAAGGAAAGGATGATATCTGAGATGTAAAATGGCACTTTCCATATCTTCTTGCTAGACCAGTCCAGACAAGTGGGACATATCAAAGCTATGCCTCCACTAGGCAGGAAGAAGACACAACAGCTTGCAAAATCTTAGAGCCATGTCCACCCAAGCATGGACATCCAAGTGGTAATGCTTGACAAAAGTGGAAAGTGATGCCTACATTGCTGCCTGACAAATGTCTGCAGGGGCTACCAAGCTCCACTCCGCCCACAAGGATGTTTGCACGGGTAGAATGGGCACGCAAACCTTCTTGAACTGGCTGGTTCCGCAAAAGATATGCCAAGGCAATGATCTCTTTAATCCAGCACCCAAAAGTAGACAGCCACTGTGTCATCCTTACGTGGACCAGCAAACAGCACAAAAAGATGCTCTGATTCACAGAAGGAATTCATAACTTCCAAGTACTGGAGAAGCACCCTCTGGACATCCACAATGTGAGGATTCTTTTCTTCCCTGACACTGCTCCTTAGTTAAGGAGGGCAGGCAGACCACTTGGTTCACATAAAAGGGAGAAATTATCTTAGGCAAAAAGGAGGGCACAAGCCGAATGGAAACGGCTTCCTTTGAAAAAGACAGATAAGGATCTCTGCAAGACAGAGCCTGCAGCTCGGAAATCCGCCTTGTGGAACAAATCGCAGCCAGGAAAACAGTCTTGAGCATCAAATCCAGAGTAGCTCAAAGGGCTCTGACATCAGGGCACAGAGAACGAGACTGAAAACCCAGGAAGGGTCCACAGATCAGAGGGGAGGATGCAGATGTCAAACCCTCTGAAGAAAGCATGAAACATCTGGTGTACCAGTCACTGGACCTCTGGAACAGGCCAAAGCTTGCCACCTGAACCTTCAGGGAGCTAAGAGAAAGGCCCTTTTCCAGTCCTTCCTGCAGAAAGACCAGCAGGGGCAGCACCTTGGTCGCCTAAGGGATCAGTTTCTGTGCGTCGCACCATCACTCAAAAAAGCATCAAACTTGCACATATGCAAGACTGGTTACATAGTATATGACAGCAAATAAAAATCAGTATGGTTCATCTAATCTGCCCAGCAAGGCGGCAAGAGTAGGTGTACCTGCCGCTCCGTGCAGGTCATCCCTCCCCGTGCCTTTGTTTAGGTGTGTACCTGCCGCTCTGTGTAGGTCACCCTTATTTATTGAGATATAAGGGATAGCTATGTTTGTTTTGATTTTATCCAGTTTTGTCTTATTTTATCTTATTTTATTTTATCTAATTATTTAAATGTCTGAATCATATCTCCCCTGTTCCTCCTGTCCTCCAGAGTATACATATTTAGTTCTTCAAGTCTCTTCTCATAAGTCTTCTGAGGGCTCCAAATCATTTTGGTTGACTTTCTCTGGGCTCCAAGCAAAGTGGATGCCACCACCAGAGAGTAGCCATCTCCTTTCAAGAACCAAGCCATAAGCAAGAAAGAAGCCATGTCTTCCAGGATGATCGGTTCCTGACGCAACAGGTCCCAAGATGGAGGCAAATAAAGAGGTAGTGCATGCAAGAGCCACATTAGATCTCCAAACCACGCTCTCTTCATCCAATCTGGCACACCAGAACAATCCTTTCTGGGTGGTGCTCTATACGCAGAATCAAATCCCCCACCAGGGGTCATGGAGGAAACACATTCAGGAGACATAGGGGTGGCCAAAGCGTCAAAGCCCTCAGACTATGTCTCTGTGCAGCGACTGAAGAAGTGGCACACTTTGGCATTGGAACGGGTCACCATTAGATACATCGCGAGGCAACCCCAGTGGTGCAGAATTCACTGAAATGCCTCCTGTCTCAACTCCTACTCTCCTGGATCCAGAGAGTGCTAGCTGAAAAAGTCTGCTTCCATATTGTCCACCCTGGCAGTGTGCTGAGCCAACAAGGCTAAGAGGTTCTTCTCCACCTAGGTAAAAAGTAGAGCCACCCCGGCACTCCTCATGCTGCCTTGCTGATTGTCATAAGCCACCACTGTGGCATTGTCTGACAACACTCAAATCGCCCGGCCCTCAATCAGGGGCTGGAAATGCAGAAGAGCCAACCTGATGGCCCTCACTTCTAAGAGATAGATGGACTACATCGCCTCCCTGCAGTTCCAACAGCCCTGGGCTGTTCTGTCTTGGCAGTGGACTTCCCAGCCCATTAGACTGGCACCCTTCATTAGAAGGGTACATGAGTAATCGTTCAGCAGCATGCCCTTCCTCAAATGACTGGATTGTTGCCACCACTGCAAGTGGCCTTCACCATCAGCGGGAGCCTGAGCTTGGACTCTTGAGAACTCAGTGACCACAGAGTCAGCAAGGACTGTTGGAGTGGCCACATATGAGTACGTGCCTACGGCATCATCTCAATTGTTGTTGCCATCAATCCGAGGAGCTGAAGATAATCCTGAACTCTGGGAGCCTGCTGTGGAATGAACAGCACCAGGCAATCCCTCATGACTTCTTCTTCTGGCAGGAAGACTCTGTCCACTCGAGTATCGAAACGGGCTCCGAGGAACTCCAGGGACTGGGAAGGCATCAACTGGCTCTTTCCCTGATTGATCACCCAGCCAAGACTTCCAAAAAGGACACCACTCGGGGCGCTACCAATCATCCAGATATGGGTGCACGCAAATCCCTTGGCGCCATAGTGCCGCAGCCACTACCACCATGACCTTGGAGAATGTACTTGGGGCAGTGGAGATACCAAATGGGAGGGGCGGCAAACTGAAAGTGAGAGCCAAGCACGTCAAACACCCAGAAAACTTTGCTGATCCTCCCAGATCGGGATATGAAAATACACCTCGGCCAAATCCAGAGATGCCAGAAACTCCCCTCGATGCACCATTTGAAATCACAGATCGCAAAGTTTCCATCCGGAAGCACGGGACATGCAAGTGTTCATTGACACTCTTGAGGTCCAGAATGGGCCGGAATGATCTGTCTTTTTCGGTAGCACAGAATATATGGAATACCTGCCTTTGCCCCGATTGTCCAGGGGAACGGGCACCATAGTCTGCAAGAGTAGCAACTTGTCCAATGTGATCCACACAGCAGCCCTTTTTTTCACAGATCCACAAGAGGAAGGACTGAATGGTGTCTAGCACCCAGCGATCCTTGGTAACCCTGGCTTATTCCAGGAAGAAAAGACAAAGCCTGCCTCCAACTGGAGGTACCAGGGAATGGACCCTCAAATCTTCATTGCGTAGTCTGGGAGGCACCCCCTCTGGAAGGGGCAGAATCCCTGGATCCATGAGCTCCTCAAAAGGACTAGGAACAAGTCCAGAATCTGGAGATGGAGGGGAAGGAAGGCTTTCTAGGCTGGTAGCGACAGGAGTCCTGAAACCCCAGTGATCCGACCAGCAAGCCACAAGGCATGGGCGGAGACTGACAGAAAGGGAGCTTTCACCCGCTTCACAGGCCCCCCCCCCTGCACCCCACCCCCCCGGACCTGTCCTCTGGAAGATGGTAAAATTTCATCTCACCCAGATCCTTCACCAGCTGTTCAAAATTGGCCCCAAACAGAAGCTTCCCTTTAAAAGCCAGTCAGGACAACCGGGCTTTGGAGGAGGTGTGCACTGCCTAGTGTTGGAGCCAAATCCCCAATGCTGCATCACTGTCGACAGGGCACTTCCCTGGCTGCTAGGTGGACGAGATCATACATAGCATCAAAAAGAAAGGCTGTAGCCAACTCTAAAAGAGGTGTAGTATCATCCGGCAGAAGAGACTGAATCCACTGGAGCAGGGCTCAAGACGTCAGGCCTGCACATACTGTCAATTGAAGAATAGCAAACTGCGGCAAACTGGTTCTTCAACAAAGAATCCACCTTGCAGTCCAGAGCATCCTTTAAGGCCAATCCGCCTTCCACAGGAATGGTGGTCCTTCTGGTAACCACCATGACCTGCACATCCACCTTGGGAATATGAAATCACACAATGCACTCCTTCTCCGGAAGAGTGTACATCATCTTATATACCCTTAACCACTTAAGCGGGAAGTCGGGGGAATCCCACTCCAACCAGATCATGTCCTTGATCACCTCCAGAAACGGGAAGACAGTAGTGGATTTCCGCACCCCTTGCAGGAGCGGGTGCACCTTCGGCTCTTGCTCCATTTCTGGAGCATCTGCCGAACTCAAGGTGGATGAGACCCAGGCAATTACAGCCACCAGTTTCTCCTTCCAGAACAGGCGGATAACACCAGCCTCTTCACAGTCTTCCAAAGGTGAGAGTGGAGGATTGGCCTAGTGGTTGGGGCAAGGTACTTCGGGCCAGAAGGTCGGGGGTTCAAATCCCACTAGAGGACAGCAACCTTGGGCCAGAAGGACTGGGGTTTCTAGTCCCACAGGTGCTCCTTGTGGTCTTGGGCAAGCCACTTAACCCTCCATAGCCCATGTTCCCTATAAAATAGTTCTCTGTGTGCTGTGCTTTCCTGTCTAATCAATGTGTTTATACCTCAAAAAAAAAAAAAATTCCTGTCACGATTTGACAATTTCCAATCTGTAATCAAAACCGCTGCTGATCGCTGGAAGTAGCGGTATACAAATGTATACTAAATAAATAAAAAAATCAGAGCCCAGAACCGAGCCACGGAATCCAAGTCATAATCCAAATCTCATACAGATTCTAGGTGATCCCCCTCTCTAGGTGACACCCTTCACCAGGGATGCTTAGCCAAAGGCAATCGAACAGGGGCCAAAAAAAGTCTTATATGGCAATCTGACTCCACCTGGTGCATCCAAGGATGCACCATGCGAGGCCAGGTGCCACCATTTTTCAAGATGGCTCAGAGTTGGGAGCATGTGGGCAACTCTCCTGCTCCAGATTAAAGGTACCGGGAGGGGGTTTGGGGGCCACCAGGGATTTTTGTTATTGGGTGGGTGGGATCAGAGCTGCTGTGCCACAAGGTTTTTTTTTAATTGGGTGGGTAGGTGGGGGGGAATGAAGCCACTGGGCCACCAGAGAATTTTTTATTGGGTGGGTGGAGTATTGGGGCCGCTAGGCCACCAAGGATTTTGTTTGTTTCTTTCGGGGGGGGGGGGGTCGGTGTCCAGGGAAGCACCGGACCCACAACAGTATGCTGATGGTATCGGGGGCTTTCCCTGATGCCTAGATCATCTGAGGTGAAGTGTCAAGCTTCACCTCTGATGACCCTGTTTCTCTGAGACAGCATGCCAAACTTGCACAGACTTCTGTGCGCATGTGTTTTGGCTTGCTCTCCCAGTTTAATGCTGACTTTTTGCACACTGGGTAATTTGAATATTGCATTCCAGTGCAAAGAGTGTTAAAGTCGCGCTATGAAACCCTATGCTAGAGCTTTAAGCACTGGGCTCTAGCGCAGGGTTTCTGCATCAGCCTGTAAATTCCTTAAACTTATAGCATTCAGAGTGAAGGAGTAGACTAGTGTGTAGAGCAGAGGTCAGTTTCCACTCATATACCTTGTGACTTTGGGCAAGTTACTGAATCCTCCATTGCCTCGGAAGAAAGGCCTGGCAATCGACTTCTGGTCACACCTTGCCAGGAAAACCCAGGGGCTGCTGGGTCGACAGGTGTCAGCACTGCATTTTTTGTAATGTTCTGGCTGCTGCCCTTTCTCTCTTCCCCATCCCTCTTGATGGTGGTAATGATGCAGAGAAGCCATGTTGTAATGTTTCATTGTATATCTGTCCTTATCCCAAGAACAGGGCTGAATGAATACGTGTGGTGGTCCAATTGTGTGGAAGAGGGAGGATGCGAGCTTCTTTACAGGGTCACCCCAAGTTCTGTATGTACTGGCACCAGCTGAGACTCGGCTGCATCCAGGTTCTTGTAAGCAAGTTTTTCTAAACAAGATAATAAAAGGGGGGGGGAGTCATTTTCAGTGAAATTCAGATTTAGGGCCTGATAGATTAAAGGGCTGGGTTGCCAAGTCAGCATTGACTCAATGGCACACATTGAATTGCATTACCAACTAAAGGTTTTTTCCCATTTTCTAGCTGTAACCCATAGTATCTTAGCCATATTGATTACTTGAATACAGACAATTTATATCTCTGTTTCTTCATCTAAAATACACATGACATGAAAAAGCAGAGGAGGATCAGTGTGCTTACGTAAGGCAATTATGTAACCTTTTGCAATACAACATCTTACTGCCCTACACAGTCAACCTTGAATCTGTTTTAGAAGAGCTGATTCTACTCAGTTTTGTATTTTTCACTTTTTGTGGCCCAGTAAACTTGTTTCTGCTTCATGAAGCATGTGAATTTTTTTTTCTTCTCAAGTTTCTGTGTTAAGACATTTTGGCTACTGTTTTTATTTCATTTCAATATAACCTTGGTAAATCATAGGTATACGTAGCGCTGCCTTATAAAGAAGCATGAGAGCAAGGGTAACATAGCAGCCATAAGTATCCACAATTATAGCCCATTTGAATGCCCCTTCCCCTCCATCCCACTAATATGTAATTGGATAGTGCTACTAGGTGCACGTATGTACATACATGTACAGGACTGTCCCTACTTAACAGAGCTTACAAGCTGTTCATGACAGAGTAAATGCACACTAGGGAGTTCTATTATAATGACGTGATTAAACAATACAAGGGAGAGAGTCCAGAGTTGAGGAGAGGGGCTCAGATAAAAGTGATTTATATGATGAGTGGAGTTCCTAAGGAGAGGTGTAGGGAGATAAGTAATGAGGAGCTGCAGACTGAATACATCCTGCTGAGCTGCTCCTACCAGGCGTCCCCCCTACTTTCAACCTTTTGAGAATTTATTGGCAAGAGAAGATTTTCATGCAAACACATGTATTAACACTAGCAGACTGGTTGGGTTATATTTTCATTATCTAACTTCAGATTCTCTTATTATGAGGCCTTTGAAAGAAACGCCAAGGTCCAATCTCAGTTGTGGTCCCAAGCACTCCTCAACTCTTGACGCAAAGTCACTATACAATGGTGACAAACTTGGGCTGAGGCACTTGCTCAACCTACTGGATACCATTACTGTACTTCTGATATCTACAGGCCACAGTAGGAACTCAGGCCTTGCAGGAATGGGCTGGGCCTGGTGTGTTCCCTCTGCTTGCAGGACAGTTTGGTTTTTTTATTGTACTTCTGAAGGAATGCTGAGAATTCAGAATGAATCAAACTTGGATTGCAGAAGGAACAGCAGAGCAGCTAGGTAAAGGAGGAGGAAGATTTTTTTGGCCAGTTATTATACATGGTTTTTCTTGTTTAAACAGATTTCCCAATCTAGGCTTTTCAGCATTATCTTGGGAGACTCTTGAATGATTTTATGATTAAGGCGATTAACAGTACTGATTTCTGCACTTTGCTTTTATTGTATATGAGAGAGAAAACCTTAATGTACAATTGCGTTCCAAAGGAACAGAACAAGATTGACAGACAAAAAGCTACGTAGAGTTCTAGAGGATAACGTCAACAATTAAGGATAGCATGCAGAGACACAGCATGGGGAATGCTTCCAACATAAAATTTTAGAATGGCGAATGTGCATGGATGGTGATGTGAGTAATGTATTTCAGGGGTATGAAGCATATAAGTGCCTGGGTGCAGAGTATTTAAGGTTGTGGGATATGTTTGAATGGCATTGGGGTGTGTTGGTGGGTAAAAGGCTGTGTTTGAGGAGATGGGGATGTTTTTTGGGGTTATCACTGTGCGTGTAGGTGGGGGCTGGGTAAAGAAGATCTGGCACATTTTTTGGGCGGTATCGCTTTGGGGTGGTTGTTGTGGTAGTTGGATGGGGGTATGGTTGGAGTGGGTGCAGACTGGTCTTCAGTTAGGGAAGACCCTGCACTGAGCTCACACGTTAGTCAGTCTGAAAAAAGCAGAACAGCTCAGTTCAGGAACTGTGGCAGGTGATCCCTGCACAGGCTCCCTCATGCAAAACCTTCCGATTCCTAATGGGCATAGATGTTGGCCATGGTCACCAAGAAGAAAACTGGAGTTAGAGGCATACAGCCACAGCAGGCTCACACCCTTGCCTTACATTAAATTGTGGAAGTACTGTATAGGGAGCCCCCCCCCCTCAGGAGAGGGCAGAGGCTACCCACTTCACCAACTGACTTGATGCAGACCCCCTCAGTGCCAACGTGCTCCCTTGCAGAACCCACAGTCTACAAATGCCTCTGCTTCTTTAGGTATTGCCCCTGGCTCTATGGGGTTTAAAGGCAGAGGTCCTGAGCTCTGACAGGGAGATAGCGTAGTTACTCACCTGTAACAGGTGTTCTCCAGGAGCAGCAGGAATCAGCCCTCACATATGGGTGACGTCGGCGCCGACGGAGCCCTCGCGGAGCAATTTTCCCCAGCTTTCAAAGAAAGCCTTTGGGAATTGCAGCGCGCATGCGCGGTCCTCTTCCTGCCCAAGGGTGCCATCTTGCTCAGTCTGATGACATAGCTAAAAGACAGCAAAAAATTAGCAAAAAACGAAAGCATAGAACTGCAACTCCAAGGGGAGGAGGGAGGGTTGTGAGGACTGATTCCTGCTGCTCCTGGAGAACACCTGTTACAGGTGAGTAACTACGCTTTCTCCAGGACCAAGCAGGAAGTCAGTCCTCACATATGGGACTCCCAAGCTTAAGGCTACCGGAGACCGTAAGCACAAAAATGAGCTCCCTCAAGCTCAGTAGCACAGAAGGAAGGAATCTTCTCTGAATGTCTCCAACCGGTAGCCCAACATCCGGGATGGAGGGTAGGAGTTGCCTATACCTCAAAGAGGTTACGGAGGACTGCCTGTCCGAAAGCACTGTCCCTGCGGGACTCCCTCTCCAGGCAGTAATGGGCTGCAAAAGTCTGGCTTGAAGACCAAGTAGCAGCCCGGCAGATGTCTGCCAATGGAACAGAGCGGAGGTAAGCCACCGACGTAGCCTTCACCCGAACACGATGAGCTGTGACTCTACCTTCCAACACGAGGCCGGCTGCCTCGTAAGCCCAAGCGATACAGTCAGCAATCCAGATGGACAGAGTACGCTTGGAGACAGGGAGCCCCAACTTATTGGGGTCATAAGACACGAAGAGCTGAACAGTCCTTCGGTGCTCCCGCGTACGGTCAAGGTAGAAGGTCAACGCCCTTCTACAGTCCAGGGTATGCAGGACCATTTCAGCTCGGCTGGAGTGTGGCCTGGGAAAGTAGGTCGGAAGTACCACCTCCTGGTTGATGTGAAAAGGGGATACCACTTTGGGAAGAAACTTAAGGTGAGTCCGTAGGACTACCCGGTTCTTGTAGAACCTAGTGTAAGGAGGATCAGACACTAGGGCCTGCAACTCACTAACGCGTCTAGCAGAAGTGAGGGCTACCAAGAACAAGGTTTTCCACGAAAGAAAACGAAGTGGACAGGTAGCCATAGGCTCAAAAGGCGGACAGGTAATCCGCTGCAAAACCACATTGAGATCCCAGTCCGGGGCTGGCGGGCGCAAAGGTGGTTTAAGGAGAAGGAGGCCTCTGAGAAAACGAGCCACCAGAGGGTGGCTGGAAAGAGGTCTACCATCCACCGGCATGTGATGCGCAGAAAGAGCACTGAGGTGGACCTTGACCGAGTTGGACTTGTCCAAGGTTAGAGAGAGAGAGCAAGTACTGCAAGACCACTGATGCTGAACAGGAGAAGGGATCTTGAGACTGCTGAGTACACCAGACGGAGAACCGACGCCACTTTAGAGCGTAGGACTTCCGGGTGGAGGGCCTCCTGGAGGCCAAGACGACCTCCTCCACATCTGGAGGTAGCTGCAGGGGAGCAAGGACTACCCTTTCAGCAGCCAGGCCATCAGATGAAGGGACCGGAGGTTGGGGTGTAGGAGAGTCCCCTGATCCTGCGACAGGAGGTCGGGCTGAAACCCCAGTAGAAGAGGAGTGTCCACCACCAGCTGCATCAGAAGCGGGAACCAAGGTTGTCTCGGCCACCGGGGAGCCACTAGGATCATCGATGCTTTGTCTCTGAGAACCTTGAAGAGCGTCCGAGACACCAGTGGCATGGGAGGAAAGGCATACAAGAGGCCGGTGGACCATGGAATCAGAAAAGCATCGGCCGCTACTCTGAGAGGATGCGGCTGTCGAGAGCAGAATTTGGGCAGCTGCCGGTTCAGAGGACTGGCAAACAGATCTATGGTGGGGAGACCCCCACTTGAGAAAGATTTGCTCAACCACCATCGGATCCAGCCTCCACTCGTGTGGCTGGAGGATCCTGCTGAGCTTGTCGGCCAGGTAATTTTCTTGACCTGGGAGATAGACAGCCCTGAGGAGGATGCCGTGGCGGACTGCCCAAGAGCATAGCTGTTGCGCCTCCTGACAGAGGAGGAAGGAGCCTGTTCCGCCTTGTTTGTTTACGTAGAACATGGCAACCTGGTTGTCCGTCTGTATCAGCAGCGACTGGTGGGACACCAGGTGAGAGAAGGCTCTGAGCGCTAGGCGGATGGCTCTGAGCTCCAGGAAGTTTATCTGTTGAGCAGACTCCCAAGGATTCCAGAGGCCTTGAGTACATGACCCTTGGCAATGTGCTCCCCAACCCAGGAGGGAAGCATCGGTCGTTAGGACCTGAGAATGCGGAGGGGGCTGAAAAGCCACCCCCAGCACTAGGTTTGGTAGATGAAGCCACCATCGCAGAGATGAGACCAGCTGGTCGGAGATTTGTACGGAGTCCGCTAGGCTCCCCGTGGCCTGATGCCATTGAGTGCGAAGGCACCACTGAGCAGGACGCATGTTCAGTCGGGCATTGGGGCTGACATGGACCGTGGAAGCCATATGGCCGAGCAGTCGCAGAAAATGCCTGGCGGAGACCAGCGCATTGCTGTGAAAGTGGCTGGCGAGATCCATGAGCCGCTTGGCCCTGTCCAGAGGGAGGAAGGCCCACGCCTGAAGTGTGTCCAACCTGGCACTGATGAACTCGAGATTTTGAGCGGGGAGCAAAGTGGACTTTGCGAAGTTTATGACAAAACCCAAGTGCTGGAGCACAGCCACAGTGCGATGAGTGGCCTGAGCGGCCTCTGTTGAAGATGGGGCTCTGATGACCCAGTCGTCCAGGTATGGGAACACAAAAAGACCTTGAAGTCTTAGATAGGCCGCCACCACTGCTAGGCATTTGGTGAACACCCTGGGGGCGGAGGATAGGCCAAAGGGTAGTACTCTGTACTGGTAATGATTTCCTCCCACAACAAATCTGAGATATTGTCTGTGGTCTGGATGAATGAGGATATGAGTATACGCATCCTTCAGATCCAAGGAGCATAGCCAGTCTCCCTGCTTGGAGGTAGGGCAGCAGGATTCCAAGGGTAAGCATCTTGAACTTTTCCTTTGCAAGGAACTTGTTGAGGTTTCGCAAGTCCAGGATGGGTCGGAGGCCTCCTGTTCTTTTTGGAATCAGGAAGTACCTGGAGTAAAACCCTTGACCCTTCAGGTGGTGGGGCACCGGTTCCACGGCTTGTTCCTGAACGAGACTTGCTAACTCCTGAAGGAGTAAGTCCCTGTGCAAAGGGAGTCTGGGAGGCTCCCCTGGAAAGTAGGAGGGAGGTACCTGGTGAAAGCGAAGAAGATAGCCCTTTTGAACTATGTGAAGTACCCAGGTATCTGTGGTGATGTTGGACCACCTGTGGGCAAAGTGGACCAGCCCGCCTCCTGTGCTGAGAGAAACCAGCTGAGGGGGAGAGGCTATGCTGAGGAAGTCAAAAACCCCCACCCTGCTGAGCAGGGGCCGGTGGTGCAGGCTTGGGGGCTTGCTGCCTACGGGACCCATTACCCCGTCCCTTGGCCTGCTTTCCCTGTGGGGGAGCTGCTGAGGCCTGATACTGAGGGTAGTATTTATAGGCAGCCGCCTTCCTCGGGTAAAAGGGCTTTTTCCCCGAGCCCTTCTTCTTTTGAGAAGGGGCAGAGGTCTTTCTTGAGAGACGAGTCCTGGTGAGAGTCTCCGTCTCGATTTGTGCAGCCTTCTCATCCATGGGCTTGCCAAAGAGGTTATCACCTCGGCAGGGGACATCGACCAACTTGTCCTGCACCCAGGGCTCGAGGTCGGACATCTGAAGCCAAGCCTGGCGGCGTCCACCGATGCCGGCCGCAGCTACTCGAGCCGAAGCCTCAAAACCATCATAGGCTGCTCGAGATATAAACTTGGAGCACTCTCGAATACCAGTTGACAAGGTTTAGAACCTCTGCAAAGGTTCGTCGGAGAGACCAGCAGAGAACCCGGCTATTTCTTTAGCCAGGTCTCGGAGATACATGCCCATGTAGAGCTGGTAGGTCTGGACTCGACAAGCAAGCATAGAGCCCTGGAAGCACTTCCTACCGAGGGCATCCAGGCTTCGGGCTTCCCTACCAGGGGGCACAGAGGAGTGCATTTTTTGACTCTTAAGTCTATGCATGGCCGATTCCACCACCATGGAATGGTGCGGTAGTTGTGCCTTTTGGAAGCCGGGGCTCTTGCGGACTCGATAAATGGAATCGACCCGCTTGCTTAACACCGGCGACGATGCCGGGCTCTCCCACATGTGGAAGAGAAGTCGTTCCAGCATCGGAGGAACCGGTACAATAAAGGCCTCCTTCGGGGGAGAGTCATATTGGAGGGCATCGAGTTCTTCGACTCGAGGTTCCTCCTCGGGATCCGCAGGGAAGGCCAAAGCCTTGGCCATATCCCTCACAAAGTCCGAGAACCGGGTATCCTCCGGGGGGGACCGTCTCCGAGGTTCGGACTCGGGGGAGTCCGAAGGGACACACCGAGTCCGAAAGGAACCAGGTGACTCTTCGTCCTCGGATTCCCAGGCCGACTCCTCGGAGGAGGAGTCGAGCGGGCACTGATGCTATCCGCTCCGACGCCGAGGGAGTCGGCGTCGACGACCTCGGTCCCGAACGGGAGGCCGAAGGAGACCTCGACCGAGGATCGACTCGAGCCCTCATGGACTCGAGGATCGGCTCGGTCTCCGGGGTTGACTTGGAGGTCGACGTCCCGGCGGTCAGGCCAGAAACACCAGCGAGGCCAGCGATCAATACCCGCTGCTGGTCTATGAAGGCAGTCAGACTGCTCTCCAAGGCTGTCAACCTGAGTCCGAGCTCAGGAGACCCAGCAGCCCCCGACTCGGGCCCCGACGGCGAGTCAACGAGGACAACAGTACTCACGTGAGCGGGCAAGTCCACCTCGAGTCGAGGATGTTTTGACGGCCTCTCCACCTCCGAGGACCTGGGACGGGAATCGGGGCTATGCGACCTGGCCATCGAGGGACCAGGAGCGTCCACCGATCCCGCCCTCGCGGGTTTCTTCTTCCGATGATGTTCCCGGGTAGGAGACCCCCTTTCAGAGGAACTTCGACGATGCTCAGGACCAGAGTCCCGAGACGTCGAAGCCTCTGACGAGGTCCGAGCCCGGCCGGAGTCAGAGAAGATACGCTCCCGCTGATGCTGCCGACTCCTCAACGCTTTTGAGGACATTTTGCCACACGGACCACAGATCATGGAGTCATGATCGGGTCCGAGGCAGCGGAGGCAGAAGTCATGAGTGTCTGTAAGAGACATGAGTTTCTTACAGAGGTCACACTTTTTAAAGCCGCTGGCAGCCATCGGGGGAAAAAGGGCCCCTGCGAGGTCGAAAGACCGGGCTGCCAGGGAAAAAGGAAAAAGGCGCGAAATCTGTCACGAAGGACAAAAAACCGAAAAATAAGGAACGGACTCGCAACCGGCGTTGCGAGTCCAGGCGGGAAAAGAACCGGCGTCGAACCGAAGAAAAAAGAGAAATAAAGAAAAAAATCAACTTTTCGGCGGGGATTCACAGACAACGTCTGAAGGGCTCCGCGGAAAAAAGAAGACTGAGCAAGATGGCACCCTTGGGCGGGAAGAGGACCGCGCATGCGCGCTGCAATTCCCAAAGGCTTTCTTTGAAAGCTGGGGAAAATTGCTCCGCGAGGGCTCCGTTGGCGCCGACGTCACCCATATGTGAGGACTGACTTCCTGCTTGGTCCTGGAGAACCACTTTTCACCGCAGAGCTCCAAAGGGGAGACATCTTTTTCAATGCAAAGCCATCTGCACCGGAGGAGGACTTGGCACGAATCACACCACCATCACTTGGTTCCAGTCCCATGAGCTGCACATAGACTGCTCTGGACAACGCTATCCATGGTGCTGGCACAGACTCCACAATGGTACTGACACTGATCTTCATGCTACTACTACTACTATTAATCATTTATATAGCACTACAAGGCGTACACAGTGCTGTACAGACACATAGAAAAGACAGTCCCTTCTCATCAGAGCTTACATGCCCCTAGTGTGTCAGGTACAGGTAGCAGGACTTGGCCCTATATCAAGTTTCAGCTCCTCCTCCGAAGCACTGTCTGATGTGCAACAGACCTTCCTGGCACCAAGCTCCTACTAGCACTGCCACACCTTTCTCCTTGGTGCCATGCTCTTGACTGCTGGTGCAGATGCCTGCAGGCACCAGCTTCTTGGTACACCAGCACACGAAAAGGCAAGATCCTCCTTACTTTTCAACTGGAGACCATTAGCGTGGGGCCCCCAACAACCCGATGCAGGATCTCTCAGGACCAACATGCTAATTCCTGCCTGGCAGATGCCTTGGGGGTACTAGCTGAATGGCTCAGTGATGAGTGCTGTGCACTGTCATGCATAGGACCTAGATTGAATTGCCAGGTCAGGGTTCTGCTCCTTGAGTCAGCAACATCCAAGAATGAAATGGAGATAGTATTCACAGTCCCTAGGGAGCAAGGAGAAGGAGCTTTGGTTACCACTCAACAGGACACCTAGTGGTCAGAATAACTTTCCCCTCATCAGGGAGGGTCCCATGCAAAGATTCCAGTGCCTAGAACCCTTGCATGAAGAAAATTCCACCTAGCACAGAGCCTATCACAGAAGGCAGAGCCCTTTCAGTGCCGCAGCTGTCAGCATGTCTTCAACTAGGTACCCGTGGATTGACACTAGCTGAAACCTAGTCTCTGCTGCATGGATGATGATTGCAGCTGAGTCAAAGAGAGAGAAAGGGTTAAAGCATCTCCTTGATATGGCAACAACTGTTCCAAAAAAAAAGGGAAGGGGTGCTGGTGACAGGCACCACCTCCAATCCTAGGGTCCAGCAGTTGCCCCACTTCCTCCCTGCTGTGGCAGATGGGCTTCACCATTGATGTCTTCCTTTAGAGCTGGGGGTTCCTAGGGCTGGGACTTAAACTGAATTGCCAGCACAGACTACACTATCACATCTGGTGCCTCTGCTCTTCCCAGGACTTTCCCACCTTTCGGCACAATGGTGCTGCCTTTGGCACCATGGGACACAGCCATTCTCTTATGCTGACGTGTGCCTGGAATTGATGTACCCACTGCTTTGGGCACACCTGCTCCATAGTCAGCATATCACTCTAATGTGTTTGCTTGATGGCAGCCAGCACATGATACCCTGCTGTGGTGCCAACCATTGACCCAGAAGTTTTGGAACCTCCTGAGTATAACTACTAAAGCAAAGGTCCTATCTGGATAGCTTACTTACTTATTTATATATATATATACCACTTTATCCTGAAATCAAAGCGGTTTACACATCATGTGGCAATGTGCGTGGGGGTGGGCATGCAGTGATTAAATCGATAGAGTATGTGTAATGTATAATGATTTCTGGTGAGCTAGTTACATTGTGAGCTATGTACAGGAACTATATACAAGGTGTTGGGGGGGTATGGGAGGTTGAGGGGGGTCAGGAAGAGAGGGGAGCAGACTGTGTGACAGTTGGTTAGGTCACATGATGTCCCTATAGTGTTCTATGAAGAGTGTCGTTTTGAGCATCTTCCTGAAGTCCTTGAGGTCCACAGTTGATCTCAGGTCATTGGGGAGTGAGTTCACCCACTACATCCCCACTAACACCCTGTGGGTACCACCACTGCCACACAAACATTATCCTCCCTTCCACGACACCACCCAACTCACACACAAAAATCCCAGAGAGGGCTCACAAAAGCTAGACCAAGCACCTGCGCTTTCCCTGGCTGCCCCTGTCCTGGTGCTGTTTCACACATTGAGGCCAATGTCCATTGCCCTGTACTGCACTCAGAAGACTGCAGTGAAAGCTTGCTTCACAGGTTCACAACCAAGACCAAGGGAGGATAATGTTCTGCCCAGTATCTGTGTCGATCCTTAGCGCTGATCACCATTATTATTATAAGAGGTGAGCAAAAATCACCTCACCCTGTGAAAGATCTTCATCTGTTAAGCCTCCCACAGAAGTGAAATGGCTCTACTGACCTGTGGTTCTATGAATGCTATGCCAAGCTTTCGCTTTCACAACAGTGATGCAATCTCAGGCCCTTAATACTGGAGGATACACCTGATCAGGCAGTCCCAATCTGAAGAGGGGGGGGGGTCTCCCTATGGTGCAAATCAGCATATATAATAACTCTGGCTCCTACCAGGTTGGACCTGGGCTGAAAACTGGTAATCACCACTGCCCCTCACTGTGCGGCAGTGCTTGTTCTTCTATCATTTTATAACACCCATACACATAGGGAGAGAGAGTGCACACATATAGGAGATTAGCCTCCCTGCCCTGGCTTGTGACTACAACCGCTTTGACTGAAATGATAAAGTGGTATAAAAAAAAACCCTGTTAAATAAATAAATCCTAAACAGGGGCCATACCTTTCATACTCCCTTCAGCATAGGGTCTACACAAATTTCCTACCCCTTACCTGGAGTGGCAGAACCCCACAACCTAGTGTGGTACATTTCAAACTCATTGGCCAATCTTTCATCAAACGCAGTAAGGATACAAGACAATACCTACTGCTCTGGCTGGGATCTGTTGACAAAATGTATCTGAATTCAAGAAAGCAAGGGACAAACACAGGAGGAATGTAGAGCTTAGTGGCTGGTATGGAAGAGCAGACTGGATAAGCCATATATAGTCTTTATCTGCCAACATATTTCTATGATAAAGACAGATGCTATGAAGGAGTAGGAAGAGGCAGAGGCTAGGACAGAGGGGGGCATGAGAGAAGGAATGATCTGGTGGAATGAATGCCTCCTGGGGCATTGGAAGTAGAATGGGGTAGGCCACTAGGGCCATGGTCCTACCAATCTTTTTGCCCTACAAACATCAGCAATTATAAAGGAGGGAGGGAGGAGCAGGGACAGAGTTTACATTAGTTTGGTCCCTCCAAGCAAAAAGGTGTTATGCTGCCCCTGAATTGGGAGGTTAGAGAGCAGAATGGGCCTTTGGTGGTGGTGAAGAGGGGATGACTCTGGAGAGGGGAATATGCCGGAAGTTATGGGAGACCGAGGTTGAGTTTGAGGGGAAGAGTGGTTGAGTTTGGATGGGACTGTGAGTCTTTGGAAGGTGAGAGCATGAGAAGATATTACTACTACTTATCATCATTTGTATCGCTCTGCAAAGAGCACGCTGCGCTGTACAGATGCATGTAAAAGACGGTCTCTGCTCATCAGAGCTTATAATCTAGTCAAGACAGACAACACAACAGTTGAGGGCCTAAGGGCAAGGATATATCTAGGGGAATGGTAAGGAAACACATAGGAGACTAAGCTGATCAGTATCCAAAAGCGGCCTCGAAGATATGGGGGAAAGAAAGACTTTGAGAGGAAACAGAATAGAGGGAAAAGAAAGTGGGAGAGTAGGGTGGGGGTCAGCAGACCAAAGGGAGAGGAGGGAGAAGCAGGAGACTCAGACATCACGTCCTCTCAAACACACCACATCCACTCCCCATGTACAGTACACATCACCACCTGCATACTTGGAGTCATCCTACTCACTCAAAGATTGCACTGCACCCATCTCAGTCATGCACTTATAGACACCCTTCCACCCCGCTACTCACAGCTCCTATCTCCAATCTACCCTCCACTGTTGCCTCCCCCCATAACCACTTCCAAAATGCAAGTTATATAAAGGAAGATTGGGACCTTGAAAGATCTGGACAGAAGACTTAACAAGCATTAAAGTAACTTTATCAGAGTCTTTTACAATGTAATAATTCTACTACTACAACTAATCGTTTGTATAGCACTACAAGGCATACAAAGCACTGTACAGAAACATGTAAGAAATGGTCCCTGCTCATCAGAGCTTGCAATCTCTTTAAATAATAGTAACAATTAGTAATGTTGCTTCTATGTATATATACTCAAATATGCAAATTGGGTTTTGGCCTGCTTTTTGAATGTGTGTCCCCATTTTGAGGAATTGGGATGACCATCTTTCTCAGTGAGTGGGAAGGGGCCTCCTAGCAGCTTAAAGCATTCTCTAGTTTGTGCTATAGAAAGTGCTGCAGGAGTCTGCATCAGTAAGCTAGTTTTGTATTGAAGATGCAGCTTCTTCAAAACCCCACCACCACATATGCGGGCACACACACATACATATCTATCTATATCTATCTATCTATATATATATATATATATATAGTGCAGTATAATTGGGACTACTTAACTGATTATCCTGGCTGACAAATGATCAAGAAGAATTTATTCTGTCTGTTGGAGCAATCTCTGGGGATTAAACTTTCCATTTTCTTGCTCAGTAGAATCCCAAAATAGAGACCATTTCTTCACAGCTCGCTAATGAGGAAGTGTTGTTTGTAAATATTTAATTGGAATTTGGCTTGTCAAGACTTCTCAGGCAGCAGACATATCCTTTTCAGCTAAAAAAATAGAGATGAAGCACAGAGTGGCAGTTAAAGCCCAAAGCAGCAATGATATGACTGGCATGGTGTAACATGCACAGAGGAGCAGCCGCAACCTGGAAAGTTTGGATGGAGGAAGAGGAAATTGGTCACAGCTTCTATAATGGAATTTATATGCACAACTACTCTAACTGGAAACATTTGCTGTTGGGAGACTAGATGTGCCATGTTGATCTATATCTGCTGTGATCTACTATGTTACTATGCTATATGTTGTTGCTTTCCAAGCTTTTTGTCAACAAAACACCTCTTCTGGGACTTCATAGAAAGGGTGATAGATATATGGGATGAAGAGCTACTTTCTGATTTTGTTCCTCAGTCTATTTTCCCCTGGAGTGTAGTAATGTGACACTGGCAGAAGAATACTGTTATAGAGGATTCTTTCCTCTGAAAACAGTTTAAGAAATGCCATACTGGGTCAGAACAACGTCCATGAAGCCCTATTTTCAACAGTGGCCAAACCATGTCGCAATTACCTGGTAGGTTCCCGAAAAGATACATAGATTCCGCAATTCTTATCCTGGAATAAGCAGTGGAATTTCCGGTTCCTCTTTATTAATGGTTTATGGACCTTTCCTCCAGGAACTTTCCTCCAGGAACTCCAGTCTTGAAGGACTAGAAAAGAGGACAGTTACTTCTGGAGAGAGATCTGCAATTGTGAGTATATACTTCTGGGAATTTTCTGAAAGGAATTCTTTGTATTAAAGCTAATTAATCTGTGAACCCACTGTTTTTGGTTAAATCAGTCAGGGCCTAGTAGCAGCAGTTTAAGTTTCAATTTAAAACACAGAAGAGAACTTTCTGGTTAAATTTGGAACCCAGCAGAAGCTTGTAGTTTAAATTTAATAGTCACTCAGGACCTAGCATCAGCAAAGTACTTTTAGTTTAAATTTAAAACACAGAAGAGAGCTTTCTGGTTAAATTTGAAACCCAGCAGAGAGTTTGTAGATTAAATTTAATAGTCACTCAGGGCCTAGCATCAGACCTGCTATTAGTAATCTGTGAACTATCATTAAAATCATCTCTAATACCTGAAGATTGGAGGATCGCCAATGTAACACCAATTTTTAAAAAGGGTTCCAGGGGTGATCCGGGAAACTACAGACCGGTGAGCCTCATGTCAGTACCGGGAAAAATGGTAGAAACCATCATAAAGAATAAAATTACTCAGCACGTAGATAGTCATGGCCTAATGGGAGACAGCCAACATGGCTTTAGACAAGGAAGATCTTGTCTTACTAATCTGTTATGTTTTTTTGAAAGTGTGAATAAACAGGTGGACAAAGGTGAGTCGGTTGATATAGTGTATCTGGACTTTCAGAAAGCCTTTGACAAGGTCCCTCATCAGAGACTTTTGGCAAAACTAAAGAGTCATGGGATAGGAGGCAGTGTACTACTGTGGATCAGGAACTGGTTAAAAGATAGAAAGCAGAGGGTTGGGCTAAATGGCCAATTTTCCCAATGGAGAAAGGTGAATAGTGGTGTACCGCAGGGATCTGTGCTGGGTCCGCTGCTTTTTGACATATTCATAAATGACCTGGAAAGTGGAATAACGAGTGAGGCTATCAAATTTGCAGATGACACAAAACTATTTAAAGTTGTTAAAACCCAAGAGGATTGTGGAAAATTGCAAGAGGATCTTGATAAATTGGAAGACTGGGCATCAAAATGGCAGATGAAATTTAATGTGGACAAGTGCAAAGTTATGCACCTAGGAAAGAACAACCCAAACTATGGTTACACGATGCAAGGTTCCACATTAGGAACCACCACCCAGGAAAAAGATTTAGGCGTCATTGTGGATAACATGTAAAAACCCTCGGCCTAGTGTGCAGCGGCAACCAAGGGAGCAAATAGAATGCTAGGTATCATAAGGAAAGGAATGGAAAATAAAACAAAAGATATTATAATGCCTCTATATCGTTCCATGGTGAGACCGCACCTTGAATATTGTGTGAAATTCTGGTCGCCGTATCTTAAAAAGGATATAGCGTTATTAGAAAAGGTTCAGAGAAGAGCCACCAAAATGGTAAAGGGGATGGAAGGATACTTCTATGAAGAAAGGCTAAAAAGGTTAGGGCTCTTTAACCTGGAAAAGAGACGACTAAGGGGAGATATGATAGAAGTCTATAAATTAATGAACGGAGTGGAACGGGTCAACGTAGATCAACTGTTTACGTTATCAGAATATAGAAAGACTAGGGGACATGCAATTAAGCTACAGGGTAAACTATTTAAGACTAATAAAAGAAAATATTTTTTCACTCAATGTGTAATCAAACTCTGGAATTTGTTACCGGAGGATGTAGTAAAGGCTGTTAGTGTAGCTGGGTTTAAAAAAGGTTTGGACAAATTCCTGGGGGAAAGGTCCATAAAACATTATTAAGAAGGGACCCAGGCTATCAATGCTTGACCCAGTACAAGTATTGTGGAACCTGTGTCTTTTGGGGAAACTGCTAGGTACGTATGACCTAGATTGGCCACTGTTGGAAACAGGATACTGGGCTTGATGGACCTTGGTCTGACCCAGTATGGCATATCTTATGTTCTTATGTTCTAACTTGTCCAAACCTTTTTTAAACCCAGCTACACTAACAACACTTGATCATTGTCTTGCACAACCTTTACATTGATCAAGAAGCAACAGTTCAAACGGAACTCGGAGAAACAGAACGGTTTAGAATCAGCAAAGGTGTACTACAAGGCTGCATAATTTCCCCTACCTTTTTAATTTATGTGCAGAACAATCATCAGAGAAGCAGGATTGTATGAAGTCAACAGAAGTGTGAAGCTTGGTGGAAGACTCATCAACAACCTTCGCTATGCTAATGATACCACATTACTGGCTGAAAGTGAAGATTACCTGAAACATTTGCTTCTCAAGATCAAGGAACATGGTCTTAAAATGGGCCTGCACCTTAATGTAAAGAAGACAACGATCATGACAACTGTCAAAATCAATGAGTTCATCGTTGATGGAAAAGAAATTGAAATACTGGACAACTTTAACCTACTTGAATCAACTATAAGAAGCAACAAGCAGTCAAGAAATCAGACAACACATTGCTCTTGGCAGAATGACTATGAAGGACCTAGAAAAGATTCTCAAGAGCAGAGATGTCTCTCTCCATACAAAGATTCGATTTGTTCAAGCTATGGCATTTTCAATATCATATGGATTCAAATGTTGGACAGTGAAAAAGATAGGAAGAAAGTTGATGCCTTTGAATTATGGTGCTGGCGACAAATACTGTGTATACCATGGACTTCCCAAAGAACAAACTAGTCAGTACTAGAGGAGAACAAACCTAAGCTTTCTTTAGAAGCTCAGATGACAAGACTTTGACTTTCATAGTTTGGACACATCATGCGAAGAGAAAGATCATTAGAGAAAGACATCATGCTTGGCAAGGTAGAAGGTCAACGCAAAAGAGGAAGGCCAACAACGAAATGGATCGATACAATAACAGCAGCTATGAGTGCCAGTCTGTCAACAATGAGCCACCTAACTGAAGACCAAACACAATTTAGGACAACTATCCAGAAAGTCACCATGAGTCGACACCGACTCGACGGCACTTAACAACAATACCAACACTAACAGCTTTTACTACATCCTCCAGTAACAAATTCCAAAGCTTGATTATGCTTTGAGTGCAAAAATATTTTCTCTTATTATTCCTAACCAGGGCTCCACACATGAAACAGTAAGTAAGGATTTGAGGGTTTCTTTGTTTGGTTTCTTTTATTACATTGCTAGCTCTCTGACTGGGAGCTCTTAAAAGGGTTTTGTGTATATTTTTAAAGCAGGGTTACTTTCATTTTTGCTGTTTTAGGGGAACTTTACTTGAGCACAGTAGGTTGCTGAACTCTGTAGCCTCCTCAGGTTCAGAAACTGCTAACACCTAATCAGGTGTTAGTTCCCTCCCTACCCATCCCGACTCCCACCCACCCCTAGTGAGCAGTCTTGCTTTATAGGGCACCTCCCCCTTTAACAAATCACAGTGAATTGGACCAGCACATTTTGAATATAATTAAAGAGATTTAACTGCTTTTTCTCTGAAAGGACAGCTGCGAAGCCAGCTGGTACTTGGTAGATCTCTCTCTTTTGCTTTAACAGATACCTAAGCTCCACAAACAGAACAATGGCTGGGAAAAATCGTATTGCTAAAGCTGTTGCCCCCGTTACAGCTTCTGCCTCGGTCCAGACAGAGGTCCTAATGCCAGTTGAAGAACCGGTTCCATGTGCAGGGTGCCTGCATGCTGAGGCTCTGAGGAAACAAGTGGAGGAACTCAGAGAGGAGGTGGCGAGGCTGAGGAGCATTCAAGACAGTGAGAAGTACATTGATGAGATGCTTCTTGCAGCAACCAGGCTCTCCAGCACAGGAGAAGATGGGTGCCAACAGAATGTCGATGGTTGGACAAAAGTCACCAGAGCCTGCAAAATCACCAATCCAACTTCTCCAGCCCTTGAATTGAAGAACCATTATGCAGCCCTGGAAGTGGAGGAGGTGAAAGCATCCCTGGAAAGGGAAGAACCAGAGTTCAAGTACCCCATAGTTGCAGAATCAGTGACCAGAAGGAAACGAAGGGTAGTGGTGGTTGGAGACTCTCTTCTGAGGGGTACTGAGGCGTCCATCTGCCGACCAGACTTGATGTCCAGAGAGGTATGCTGTCTGCCTGGTGCCAAGATCCAAGATGTTACGGAGAGTTTGCCGAGACTCATCAAGCCCACTGACTATTACCCAATGTTGCTAATCCATGTTGGAACAAATGATACTGCCAGGTATACCTCGGAACATATCAAAAGTGACTTCATGGCTCTGGGACAGAGGGTGAAGCAGGTAGGTGCACAGGTGGTGTTCTCTTCAATCCTCCCTGTTGAGGGTAAAGGCCAAGGCAGAGAGGCTCGCATCCTGGAGATGAATGCATGGCTGCGTGGATGGTGTCTTCGAGAGCGTTTTGGTTTCCTAGACCATGGGATGCTATTCCAAGGGTTGCAGAGCAGAGATGGCATCCATCTGTCCAAGAAAGGTGAACGCATCTTTGGTAGTAGACTGGCTAATCTACTGAAGAGGGCTTTAAACTAGATTCGTTGGGGATGGGTGAAGAAAGCCCCCAGGTAAGTGAAAGCCCCCAGGTAGGTGATACATTAAATACCTTTATGGAAATGGGTAACAGGGGTAACATATGGAAAGCAGTGTGTATTAATGCCCGTAGCATGGGAAATAAGATCCCTGAAGTTGAAGCTTTGGTGGGAGTGGCTGACTTGGATTTAGTGGCAGTTACAGAAACATGGTTCACAGAAAACCATGACTGGGATGCAACTATACCTGGCTATACTTTATTCAGAAAGGACAGGGTAGGAAGAAGGGAAGGAGGAGTGGCACTATATGTAAAAACTACTATTAAAGCTTTGGAATTACAGAGCTTAAAAGGGAGAGAGGAGGCATTGTGGGTTAAACTAGAAAGAGGGAAAGAGAAATCTATTTGCATTGGTGTGATATACAGACCTCCCTCACAAGAGGAAGAGGTGGACAGAGAGTTAATTGAAGACATACGCAGCATTTCTAGGAAAGGGGAAGTGCTACTGCTAGGAGATTTCAATATGCCAGATGTTGATTGGCACATTCCTGCTGCAGTATCATCTAGAAGTAAGGAGATCCTGGATTCTCTAGAGGGAGAACTATTCAGGCAATTGGTAACAGACCCCACACGTGAAGGGGCCATACTGGACTTGGTGCTTACCAATGGTGAAAGTGTTTCTGATGTTGTAGTGGGAGATCATTTTGCATCCAGTGATCACCAGATGGTGTGGTTCAGTATTAGGACTAGGGCTGTTAGAATCCATTCCAAGGTGAAGATCTTAGACTTTAGGAAGACTAACTTTGCGAAGATGGGCCAATACCTCAGGGAGTCGTTAGTGGGATGGGAACAGCTGGGGGATGTAGAAAAACAGTGGGCAAAACTGAAAGGGGGTATTTTAAAGGCAACCAACCTTTTTGTTAAAATGGTAAATAAAGGCAAAAGGAACAGGAGACCGCTATGGTTTTCGAAGGAAGTAGCTGAAAAAGTGAAGAAAAAGAGGGAGGCCTTCATGAAATACAAGAGATCACAGAGAGAGGAAGACAGGCATCTGTATTTGGAAAAACTTAGAGAAGCTAGCAAAGTAGTCAAGAAGGCAAAGATTCAAAAAGAGGAGGAAATAGCCAATGCAATAAAATGGGGGGATAAGACATTTTTCAGATATATTAGTGAGAAGAGGAAGGGCAAAAGTGGTATTGTCAGACTCAAGGGTGCAGGGGGGGAATATGTAGAAGCTGATAAGGATAAAGCGGAATTGCTTAACAAATATTTTTGTTCTGTGTTCACAGATGAAGAACCAGGAGCAGGACCTCAGAAAACACCCACAAATAAGAACAGAAGCGAGGGACATCTTGAACAATTTTCAGAAGACTGTGTTCGTGAGAAACTAGCTCAACTTAAAGTAGACAAAGCGATGGGACCGGATGGGATACACCCTAGAATACTGAGGGAACTTGGGGACGTTCTGGCAACTCCACTGACTGACCTTTTCAATGCCTCATTGGAGTCGGGAGTGGTGCCAAAGGACTGGAGAGAGGCTCATGTGGTGCCTTTACACAAAAGCGGAAGTAAGGATGTGGTTGAAAACTACAGGCCGGTTAGTTTAACTTCAGTGGTGAGTAAATTATTGGAAACGCTGCTGAAAGAGAAAATAGTGAGGTTTCTGGAGTCTGGCGGATTACAGGATCCGAGGCAGCATGGATTCACCAGAGGCAGGTCTTGTCAGACAAATCTGATTGATTTCTTTGACTGGGTGACCAGGGAGTTGGACCGAGGGAGAGCTCTAGATGTGGTGTATTTAGATTTCAGTAAAGCCTTTGACACTGTTCCTCACAGGCGACTTATAAACAAACTGAGCACCCTAGGAATGGACCCTAAAGTTACTGCTTGGGTTAGAAATTGGTTGGGTGGGAGGCGACAAAGAGTACAAGTAAATGGAGCTCACTCTGAGGAGAAGGATGTTACCAGTGGTGTGCCCCAGGGATCTGTCCTTGGTCCGATTCTTTTTAACATCTTTGTTAGTGATATAGCGGAAGGGCTGTCAGGTAAGGTTTGCCTCTTTGCGGATGATACCAAACTCTGCAATAGAGTAGACACCCAGGAAGGTGTAGATAACATGAGGAGGGATCTAGCTAAGCTTGAAGAATGGTCTAGAATTTGGCAGCTGGGATTTAATGTTAAAAATGTAAGGTCATGCATTTGGGCTGCAGCAATCCAAGGGAGCAATACAGTATAGGAGGTGAAGTACTTTTGTCCACTAAAGAAGAGCGGGACCTAGGCGTGGTTGTGTCTGATGATCTTAAAGTAGCTAAACAGGTAGAAAAGGCGACGGCAAAAGCTAGAAGGATGCTTGGGTGCATACGGAGAGGAATGGCTAGCAGAAAAAAGGAGGTGATAATGCCTCTGTATAAGTCTTTGGTGCGACCTCATTTGGAGTATGGTGTGCAATTCTGGAGACCGCACCTTCAAAAGGATGTGAACAGGATGGAGTCGGTGCAGAGGGTTGCTACTAAAATGATTAGTGGGCTTCATTATAAAGCATATGAGGACAGACTTAAGGATCTTAATATGTACACCTTAGAGGAAAGGCGGGATAGAGGTGATATGATTGAGATGTTTAAATACCTCCGTGGCATAAATGTTCAGGGAGAGAGCCTCTTTCAATTGAAATCAAGTTCTGCTACGAGGGGACATGGGATGAGGGTGAAGGGAGATAGATTCAGGAGTGATATGCGGAAATATTTCTTTACGGAAAGAGTAGTGGATCCGTGGAATAGTCTCCCAGTGGAGGTGGTAGAGATGAGGACAGTAACTGAATTCAAAAAAGCATGGGACCAACACAGAGGATCTCTAAAGGTAAAAAGTGGACTGTTGTAGTTGTTGTTATGGAAGGACAGACTAGATGGGCCTTGTGGTCTTTTTCTGTCATCATGTTTCTATGTTTCTATGTATTCATAATATACTATGTTATTATGTTACATAGTAGCTTCATTGCGTGTCCCCTAGTCTTTCTACTTTCTGATGGAGTAAACAACTGATCTACGTTTACCTGTTCTACTCCATTCATTCATTTATAAACCTCATTTATATCTCTCCTCAGCCGTCTCTTTTCCTAGTTGAAGAGTCCTAACCTTTTAAGCTTTTCCTCATAGGGGTATCCTTCCATGCCCTTTACCATTTTGGTGGCTATTCTCTGTACCTTTTCAAATTCTGCTATATCCTTTTTAAGGATTTTATATGTATGTAGAGATCCTTCATGATTCTATCAAATATATGTGATCGCCTTTTATGCCATCCAGTATTTTTATTCGTAAATCACAGAATAGACTCATTTATAAAGTGTTACAACCTAATTATTAAATATTTTTGTGGACCTTCAAATACACATTTTGCATTATTGTGGCAAAAGAATACCAAAAATGCTTTGCCAATAGTTTCATCATTGGTCCATTTTTTTTCCAATTTTATAAGAGCTCATCCTCTACCTTTAAATACATAGTCCATTCTTTCCCCTTGTCCACAAAGAGGTCTATTTCACTCCATCACTCTTAATTCTAAAAGCAAGAAAATGGTATCACCGTCTTTATACATGTCAATCATTTGATCAAACACGTCACTATTTTCAGGGTGAGAGGGTACCATACCCCAAGATCCACCTGCTGGGCACTACTAATAACCTGCCTTCACCAGAACAGGGACCCCTGATCATGAGGATGCGGCATTCGTCCCCTAACTCCCACAGACATGGGCACAGTGCAGTCTCTCTACATGGGTTTGTTTCACTGATTTGCATTCCTCACTGCCTTGGACTTTGGCCCACAGCTCTGAGCCTTCTCTATTCTTCACTGGCCATTTGCACTCTGCCCAGTGGGGGGGGGGGGGGGGGGTGAGGGCCATTATAGTCTGTTCTCTCTGCTGGGGTTTGGTGGGCTGCGTCTATCCATTGCATTGTCCTTGCTCTTCTCTCAGGCATTGTATGGCATGAATTCCATTTGCATTGGCACACCCTTGCAGTGTAGCTATCTGCAGGGGTCCATTATACAGCTGATGTGCTGTCAAACCCCTCATGTTCCATGGCATGTCGCAGCTACCTACACGTGTCATCTCTCATGTTGCCTGCATCTGCAAGATGCTCTCAACCCCCCAAACAGCATAGTGCTGTAGCTTCAGTGATATACTCCTGTCCAAAGGGGGCGCTCACAGCATACATGCAACTTTATGCATAGTCACTAGCACTGCATGACTAGCTTTCCTAGTATGGCATTACTTCCCTGCCCTGCTTCCATCACAACAGCCCTGCTCCTACCATGGTAAAAATGTACACTACCCACACATTAATCCCATGCTACCTGCAGCACTTTCATAAGCATGCCCCTCAGATTTGATGTAGTAAACCTGCCACACCATAACTCCCAGAGCTCAAACAGCAACAACTCGACCTATGCCAAAAGCAGAACTACAAATATTACAATGAGCCCTACAACACCAATACACCTCCTCCTGGTAAAACCTAGCAAAAGCATATTGTCACAGAACCTTACACAGGAATTGCACACTAACAGAGTATCTCACCTTGGCCACACAGGAAAACCAACCCTCCCAAACAGAATAAGTGAGCAAAAGAGAAAAGATTAAATGGAAATCCTGAGAAGCCACTAGCAAAGACAGAAACAAATCTGCATTTCCTTCTCTGCTGGGCAAAACAAAAGGATAAACAATACATACTCCCAAAGCTGTTTCATTCTAATCACTAGGCTAAAATAAAATGTTTTTTTTCTATCTTTGTTGTCTAGACATATTGGGCCCGATATTCAATTGCACTGGCTATGCACCTGTAAGGAACATAGCTGTTGCTGCTGAACTCTAACCCCAGATATTCAATCCAGGTCCATATCTGGCCCCTGGAATTGAATATCTGGGTCTGCTGCAATGCTCCGCATGGCACAGAAGCTAACTGGGCAGCAGTGATATTGAGAGACTGCCATGGATGAAGATAGGCCAGCTTTTCCTATGCTTATCTTTACCCTTGGGTCACTAATCAGGCAGCGGTTCAGAATCATTGTGGCCCAGTTAGCAATGGGTGCCGCCTCCGCTCCACCTCTGGAACACCAACAACATGCCCCAATTCTATACGGATAGCATCAGGGTGTGGAGCTGTGGAACCAGTGAATATTTAGTGGCACTAGCTGAATAGCTATCCTTTCGCCAGTTTTGCAATCTGGTCAGTGGCTGAATATCGCCACTGGCCATCGCCACTTTAACTTTGCCCTGGATATTCAATGTCAAGGCCCTGATATGGCCCCGGCATTAAATATCCAGGGCAATGTTAAAGCGGCAACAGCCAGCTGCTTTAACTGTGCTGGCTGCCGCTGCTGAAAATCCCCTTTTGTGTATATTAGGTCAGACCAAAGGTCCACCAAGCCCAGTATCCTGTTTCCAACAGTGGCCAATCATCTCAAAAAGTAGCCAGATCCCAGGGATAAGCTGTGGTTTCCTCCTGGTCTACCTTAACAACAGCTTATGAACTTTCCCTCCTTGAATTTGTCCAAACCTTTTTTGAACCCAGCCAAACTAACTTCTTTTACCAAATCCTCTGGCATCGAGTTCCAAAGCTTAATTATGAACTAAGAGAAAAAAAAATTCTCCTATTTGCTTTATATGTACTACTTTGTAACTTCATGGTGTGTCCCCTAGTCTTTGTGCTTTTTGAAAATGTTTGCTGGTTCCACTCTTTAGCCTTTCCTCATAGGAGAGTCTTTCCATTCCTTTTCTCATTTTAGTCTCCTTTCTCTGTCCCTGCTAACAAAATACCTAGCCTTGGTCACACCGCAGACTCTTACCGAGCACAGAATAAGTGACCACAAACTGAAAATAGAAATGATGATGATGTGGATAGTTGTCCTAAACTGTGTTTGGTTTACAGTCAGGTAGCTAATTATTGATAGACATCCATAGGTGCTGTTATTGTATCATCCATTGCATTGCTAGTCTTCCTTATAACACCAGAGAAAGAGAGATTCCATTCCTCCTGCACTGTGCAGCGCATAAAGACAGCAGATATCAGGACCAGCATGGAGGAGGAGAGAGGGGGGAGGATACGACCAGGGAAATTATGTTGGGCTCCCAGGCCAGAGGAGCCCAAACCTGCCTGAAACTGAAGACAGCCTGCTAGTGGGTTTTGGGAGTCCCTTCCCATCTCTGGGCCCCAGTTGTATCTATCACTGGCTGTGGCAGTATACAGGGTGGCCCAAAAAAAGTGAGAACATCTCGTAAATTAAAAGCTTAATTACTTTACTTATTTACCTATTTTAGCTATATAACATCTTTATTTCGACAATTTCCGGTCGCCATCTTTTTTTTTGTTTTTTAATTTGTCAATCGTTTACATCTGTCTTTTTGAATTTTTAAATAACTTATATGCTACAAGATGTTCTCACTTTTTTTGGGCCATCCTGTATATTCCAAAAACTGATGTATTCCAGTCACTAACTAGAAAATAATTTTATTTCTATCTTTGTCTAGCCATTTTATTTTTCTGGTTTCTGCTTTTCTCTGACTTCTCTTAACTCTTGTTTCCAGGGTCCTGTCCATTGGCCATTTCTCTCTCCTCAAGTCTTCACTAAGTCCCCTATATCCATCTCTTACAGTGATCTCTTCTTTTCAGCTTTCATCCATGCATTTGTTTGCTTCTCCATCCAGTTTCACTCCTCCTTCTTTCCTGCCAGTTAGTCCTCAATTTTCCTTTTTTTCTCTTACATTTACGTACAACTTTCTGTCTCTTTTCCTCATTTCAGCCCTCCCATTCCCCATTGCTCTCTTCTTCCCCAGTCTCTCACTAACTCCCCCTTCCCTCTCCTCCCTCATACCCAGCATTTCCCCTCTCTATCTTCCCTAGCTCAAGCATCCCCATGCCCCCTTTCTCACCCTATCCAATATCTTAAATCCAATATCCCCTCTCTGTTTCCCTATCTTACCCCCCTCCCCCATGTCCAGCCTTCCATCTCCATCTTTCTAGTCCCATCCTGGCATATTAAGCACCCCTCTTTATATCCCTTGCTCCCCCCTCCCCAGATGGTTCAGAATCTCCCAGCTGTGTCTCTATTTCCCCCTCCCCAGGTATTACAACATCTCTCTCATCACTGTCCATATTCTCCCTCCCATTGCTCCATCATGTCCAGCACATTCCTCTCCAACCTCTCCTCATATCCATATCCCCCAACTCTGCCCTATTCCCCCTCCCACAGCCCCATCATGTCCAGTACGTCCCCTGCAACTTCTCCATCTCTCCTCACAAGTCTAGTATCTCCCCCATCTTTGTCCCTATTCTCCTTCCCAGGACCCCACCTTGTCCCCCTCCAACCTCACCCCTCCCCAAATCTAGCATCTCTACCATCTGTGTCCCTATTCCCCCTTCTATGGCCCCATCATGTCCAGCACATCCCCTCCAATGCCCTCCCTCCCAAAGTCCAGAATCACCTCGTGTCCTTATTCTCCCTCCCCCAGCCCATCCTCCAATTTCTCCACACACACCCCATGTCCAGTATATCCCCCCCCCCCCATTTATATCATTATTCACCCCTCCAGTACATCTCCTGAAACCTCTCTACTCCTCCTCCGAAGTCTAGAATCTCCCCCAGTTGTGTCCTTATTCCCTCTCCTAAGGCCCATCATGTCCAGCACATCCCCTCTCCCCACACAATCCATTTGCGGTAGCAAGTTCCAACCCATTTTTGAAGTCCAAACCTCCAGCAACTGTGATGAAATGAAACTGATAAAACAAATGGGCTCAGCTTTCAACACACATTGCTTTAAAGTGATGCTGGACTCCTTCCCCCCCTCCCCCCCCCTCCAGATTCAGAATATTTGCTGTAGAGGGGATGGAACCGGCGTTGCTTTCAGCACATGTGCTCCAAAGGCTAGCCCTGTTGGTCATTTCAGCTTCATCGCAGGGATGAGGGAGGCCCAAGGAAGGACTGGAAGGGAACAACTGCAGTGGGCAGAAAGGGAGAAGGGGTTGCTGCAGCAAACATCCTTGATTTCATCAGCAGTCAACAAAATACCAGCACTTACATTGGCTGGTTTTCTGTCCTGCTGACTGCTGGCCTCCCATTTAAAAATCCAGCCAGGATGGCTATATAGTGGCTGGTTGGAAACCCTAATCCTATTTTTCCTCAGTTCTCTCACCCAATTCCTTACTCACATTTCTTCCTCTGCTCTGTCCTCCCAGTCCTGCAGCCCTTATTCTTCCCTCTTTCCCTACTCATTATCTCCCAAATTCTGAATCATGGCTACTAAAATGGTCAGTGGTCTTTGTCATAAAACATTTGGGGACAAACTCAAAGATCTCAATCTGTATATTCTGGAGGAAATGTAAATAGGTCTGGGGTATAAATAGCAGGAGCCAGGCTTCTTTCAGTCACAAGGAACCTATGAAACAAGGGATCATAGGATGAAGGTGAAAGAAAATGGTTAGAGCACAGGCTTGGGAACCAAGATACCAGGGTTCAATTCCTATTAGTGCTCCTTGTGGCCTTGGGTAAGTCACTTAACCCTCCATTGCCTCAGAAGTTACAATGTCAACTGCCTTGACTAAATGATAAAATGGTATTAAAAAAAACACTGTAAATAAATAAGATAGACACAGAAGAAATACCATAGTTACTCACCTGTAACAGGTGATCTCCGGGAACAGCAGGAATTTAGTCTTCACATATGGGGTATCGTCGGTACCGACGGAGCCTGCGTGGGAACGCTCCCCAGCGTCCAATAGGAAAGCTTTTGGGAGCATCCCACAGTGCCTGCGTGCTGCCTTCCCGCCTTTCCCAACTGTCCCTCTTCAGTTGAGTTTAAAGCTAAGACAAAAGAGAGAGAGAGATAGAAAGATACAACTCCTGGGGAGGTGGGTGGGTTGTGATGACTAAACACCTGCCATTCCCGGAGTTCACCTGTTACAGGTGAGTAACTATGCTATCTCCAGGAACAAGCAGGAATGTAGTCTTCACATATGGGGACTCCCTAGCTGCAGATGGCAGGGAGATGGCCCCAGAAAGTTGTGTGCCCTTGTGAAAGGGCTCCACTTCCCCCCATGGATCTCTGGCATCCTACCAAGGATGGTGGGTAGGAGTTGATTAAGTGTGGAACAGGTGTTGAAGAACAGCCTGACCAAACAAGGCATACCGGCGGGGGTCCTTGTCTAAGCAGTAATGGGCTGTGAAGGTATGAACTGAAGCCCAAGTAGCTGCTCGACAGATGTCGTCGATAGACACAGAGTGAAGATGAGCCATTGAGGCTGCCATGGCTCTCACATTGTGAGCTGTGACATGGCCTTCCAGAGAAAGGTTCTTACTCTCATAGGCAAAAGATATACACTGTGCGATCCAGCTGGACAGTGTCCTTTTGGAGACTGGAAGTCCCAAATGACTGGGATCAAAAGCAACAAAGAGTTGAGAGGATTTTCTATGTTGCTGCGTCCTTTGCAAGTAAAAGGCCAAAGCTCTTTTACAATCCAAAGTATGAAGGTTCCTTTCTGCATTTGAGGCGTGAGGCCTTGGAAAGAATACAGGAACGTAAACCGTTTGGTTCAAATGAAAGGGTGAGACCACATTTGGCATAAAGTGTGGATGAGTCCTAAGGACTACCTTATCATGATGGAACCTTGTATCAGGAGGATCAGCTACCAAGGCTTGCAGTTCACTGATGCGAAGTGCTGATGTGATTGCAATGAGAAAGATAACTTTCCAGGAAAGAAATTCCAAAGAGGTAGTGGCTAATGGTTCAAAGGGTGGTTTCATGAGCTGCCCAAGTACCAGATTCAAGTCCCATGCCACCGGTGGTGGCTTAATGGGAGGCTTCGTTAAAAGAAGGCCTCTCATAAATCTCGGTATGAGAGGAAATAGGCTGTCCATTGAGAGGCTTGAAAGAAGCTGCATAGCACTCAAATGGACTCTCACTGAATTAGTCTTAAGCCCTGCATTTGATAAATGAAGGAGGTACTCCAGGAATGATTCCAGAGGTAATGCAAGAGGGTTAAGACCCTTCTGCGAGCACCATATGGTAAACCTTTTCCACTTGAATGCATAAGAGCGTCTTGTGGAAGGTTTCCTGGAAGCATGAAGGATATCCTTCACTTGCTGGGAAAGGTTAAGACCGTGAAGTTCTAGGCTTTCAGCAACCAGGCCCTGAGATGCAGAGACTGGGGATTGGGATGCCACAGCATCCCGTCCTCTTCAGAAAGGAGATCTGGAGCAGATCCTAACTCCAGAGGTGGAGCTTGAGAGAGATGTAGGAGCAGAGGGTACCACATTTGCCATGGCCAACGTGGAGCTATGAGGATCATATGACCTCTGTCTCTCTGAAGCTTGAACAGGGTTTTGGGAATTAGGGGAATAGGTGGAAAGGCATACAGGAAGTCCTGACCCCAATGGAGGAGGAAAGCATCACAGGCCTGGCAACCTCGAGCCAGAATTCTGGAACAGAACCGGGGAAGTTTGGCATTCAGCGGACTTGCAAAGAGGTCTATGTCCGGGGTTCCCCAAATTTGAAAAATTTTGGCCACCTGGTTTGCATGGAGAGACCATTCATGTGGAAGCAGAACTCGACTGAGTCTGTCTGCCCAAGAGTTTTGAATGCCTGGAAGATACACCGCAAGAAGATGAATCTGATGCTCTCTGGTGAGGGCCCATAGTCGCAAAGCTTCGTTGCAGAGCGACTGAGAGCCTGTTCCACCCTGCTTGTTCACATAGAACATGGCTACTTGATTGTCCGTTTGAACTAGGACTGTCTTGTAGCTGAGCTGAGTGTGAAATACTCGAAGAGCAAGGAAGATTGCTCTGAGCTCCAGGAGATTGATATGGAGATAGGCCTCCTGTGGAGCCAAGATACCCTGGGTAGAGAGGCCTTGCAGGTGGGCTCCCCAACCCACCTGTGAAGCATCTGTTGTTAGAGTGGCTTGTGGTGGGGGTTGCTGAAAAGGAGACCCCACCAAAAGGTTTTTGGGTGACTGCCACCATTGGAGGGACAAAATAAGACGATCTGAGTTTGCTATTTTGTCTGACAGGCAACCTGACGCCTGAGTCCACTGAGTGGATAAGGTCCACTGGGCTGCCCTCATATGGAACCACATGCACGGTGGATGCCATGTAGCCTAGCAACTGTAACATTTCCTGAGCAGTGAGGTGAGGTTTTAGCACTGCTTGGGATGCTAACTCCACAATGCGAAGGCAGCGGGGCTGTGGAAGGTAGGCCCTTGTCTGTCTGGTATCCAGAAGAGCTCCTATAAACTCCAGGGATTGAGTGGGAGCAAGGCTGGACTTTGGGAAGTTTATGACCAGTCCCAAATACTGAAGGATGTGCATTGTGCGAGACAGAGCAACCCTGGCCTCTGGCTCTGAAGGGGCTCGAATGAGCCAGTCGTCTAAGTAAGGGAAGATTAATAGTCCGAGGGTGCAAAGAAAGCGTAGTTACTCACCTGTAACAGGTGATCTCTGGGAACAGCAGGAATTTAGTCTTCACATATGGGGTATCATCAGTACCAACGGAGCCTGCGCGGGAACGCTCCCCAGCGTCCAATAGGAACGCTTTTGGGAGCATCCATTAGCACATGCGCGCTGCCTTCCCACCTTTCCAACTGTCCCTCTTCAATTAAGTTTGTAGCTGAGTGAAAGGATAGAGGGAGAGAGGAAAGAGACAAAGAGATAGAGAGACAACTCCTAGGGGAGGTGGGTGGTTTGTGAAGACTAAATTCCTGCTGTTCCCAGAGATCACATGTTACAGGTGAGTAACTACGCTATCTCCAGGAACAAGCAGGAATGTAGTCTTCACATATGTGGACTCCCTAGCTGAAGATGCCAGGGAGATAGCCCCAAGAAAGTGCCCCCCTAGAAAGGTAGGCATCCTTCCTCCCATGGATCTCTGGCATTCCACCAGGGTTGGTGGGTAGGAGTTGAATTTGGTCTGAAAGAGATTCTGAAGAAGAGCTTGGCCAAAGAAGGCATCCCGACGGAAGGCTTTATCCAGGCAGTAGTGGGCTGTGAAGGTGTGTACCGAAGCCCAGGTGGTTGCTCGACAAATGTCATCGATAGACACGGAGTGGAGATTAGCCATGGAAGCTGCCATGGCTCTCACGTTATGAGCTGTGACATGGCCTTGAAGAGGAAGACCCTTAATCTCATAAGCAAAGGATATGCATTGGGCAATCCACTTAGATAAAGTTCTTTTGGAGACTGGAAGTCCCAATTGACTAGAGTCAAAAGCTATAAAAAGTTGCTAGGACTTTCTATGTTGCTGTGTTCTCTGTAGGTAAAAGGCTAAGGTTCTTTTACAATCCAAAGTAAGAAGGTTTCTTTCTGCATTAGAGGCGTGAGGCCTCGGAAAAAAATACAGGAAGATAAATTGATTGATTCAAATGAAAAGGCGAAACCACCTTTGGCATAAAGTGTAGATGAGTTCTAAGAACAACCTTATCATGATGAAACCTAGTATAAGGAGGATCAGCCACTAAAGCTTGCAGTTCACTAATGCGACGTGCAGAGGTGATTGCAATTAGGAAGATGACCTTCCAGGTCAAAAACGTAAGGGTTGTAGTGGCCAAAGGCTCAAAAGGCGGCTTCATGAGCTGCCCGAGAACTAGATTTAGATCCCATGCCACCGGTGGTGGCTTAATGGGAGGTTTGGTTAACAGAAGACCTCTCATAAATCTGGATATGAGTGGATGAGAGGAAATTGGTTGTCCATTCAGAGGCTTATAAGAAGCTGCAATTGCACTAAGATGGACTCTTACCGAATTGGTCTTCAGACCAGAATTCAATAAGTGAAGAAGATACTCTAGTATCGATTCTAAAGATATGACAAGGGGGTTTAGTCCCTTCTTGGAGCACCATATAGTAAAACGTTTCCACTTGAAAGCATAAGATCTTCTTGTGGAAAGTTTTCTAGAAGCCTGAAGGATATCCTTTACCTGTTGGGACAGGTTGAAATCCTGGAGGTCTAAGCCTTCAGCAACCAGGCCGTGAGATGCAGGGACTGGGGACTCGGGTGCCATAGCGCCCGTCCTCTTGGGAAAGGAGATCTGGAGCATGCCCTAACTCCAGAGGTGCAAATTGAGAGAGATGTAGAAGCAGGGGATACCACGCTTGGCGTGGCCATCGTGGCGCTATGAGAATCATGCGACCCCATCTCTCTGAAGCTTGAAGAGTGTTTTGGGGATGAGGGGAATGGGTGGAAAGGCATAAAGGAAATCCTAGTGTACAAGCAAAAATAGGTCAACTTTGACAGAGTAATGAACTATATGAATATTAGAATACTCTGAACAAAAACATGAAAGTGTAATGTATTTTTCAAGACTTATTTCTTCTCAACAATACTGGTATCAAACGTTTTCAAAAACTTTTCACTCATTTTTAGCAACACAGGTCTCAGAACTTCAGGACTGTGATCAACTGACACTAAAATGTCAGACGCTGTTGTGCCCTGTGTACATCACCGACCTGGACTGTTGTCTAACCATTTTTCATATTTTTTTGAAAACTTTTAACAATTAAATAAAACAAAATAGCCGTGCTTAATAAAAAAATTCTACCGATGCCTTCCAAAGCAATTTTTTTATATAGCAAAAGTTCTTGTACTTAGCTTTTCACCAAAAGCTCTGGAAGTTCAGCCATGAATTATTCAAACTCCCAACGCTGTCAAGCGCGCTTTGCTTAAAGCGTTTCACCCTGGAGGCTTCATCAGGGGAAATATAAAAACACTGCAAACAAAAGAAGTGCAATTAATACAAACTTTCCACCATCAAAAATTTTTTAAATCAAGGAATAAATCTGAAGCACATCTTGCCTTTAACAGCCATCTGAACGATATATCTTGTGGGCTTAGCCGGCAAAACCAGCTCCACCCACTATATATAGACGCCGCGCATGCGAGTTGGTTAAAACTGAATATTCAACTCTTAGAGGAATATATTACGCATGCGAAAAAATTCAAAACTTGAATGTTAGCTAATGCAGCCTTAGAGTAATCCCACTCTTTAAAAACAAGCTTCCCATTCGATCCGCATATTTAAGCCCGATGGGGTTATGGTTTGTAACCGATGAATCCAACGTTGTTCTATGTATAGTAACGCTTGCTCCCGTGTCCTGCCCAACTGAGAAGTTAATACCTGTTCTATGCAAAAACATTTTAGATCCTCATAAGCATGACTGAATTCCAGGCAGTGATCCACCATTGGGGCTTCACGTCTATGGCATTTTAACTTACTTTTATGTTCATTCATCCAGACCCGAAAGGACCGGATGGTTTTGCCTATGTACAGCAAATTACACGGGCATTTTACGCAATATACTACATATGTAGATGAACACGTGGTTGAACTACGGAGTTTATACAATTTGTCATGGTAACTAAATTCAGACAACTCCTGAGTAATTATACAGATGTTGCAAGAGCCACATGGAGTGTGCCCCAATGCCATTAAAGTTGTGGGTGATGATATTGGACGCAAAATTGTAGGGCTCAATAACTCCTTAAAGTTACGTTGTCTCCTCCATACACAACGAACTGTATGATGTTCCAACCCTGGGACACTGCGTAGAACATTCAAATGTCGCTTAAGACTATGTTTTAAAGTTGCGTGAAATGGAGTGAAGCTCGTGACCAGATTAATTTGCTGAACATTATCAGTGGATTTTACTCGCTCCGAAGAATATAACAATAGATCTCGATTAGCATACAGAGCCCGGCATCGGTAGAATTTTTTTATTAAGCACGGCTATTTTGTTTTATTTAATTGTTAAAAGTTTTAAAAAAATAAAAATGGTTAGACAACAGTCCAGGTCGGTGATGTACACAGGGCACAACAGCGTCTGACATTTTAGTGTCAGTTGATCACAGTTCCGAAGTTCTGAGACCTGTGTTCCTAAAAATGAGTGAAAAGTTTTTGAAAACGTTTGATACCAGTATTGTTGAGAAGAAATAAGTCTTGAAAAATACATTACACTTTCATGTTTTTGTTCAGAGTATTCTAATATTCATATAATAAAGGAAATCCTGACCGCAGTGAAAGAGGAAGGCATCCCTTGCCTGACAATTGTGAGCCGGAATTCTGGAACAGGACTGGGAAAGTTTGGAATTCAGTGGACTTGCAAAGAGGTCTATGTCTGGAGTGCCCCAGAGATGAAATATCTTTGCCACCTGGTCTAGGTGGAGAGACCACTCATGAGGCAGCAGTACTCGACTGGGTTTGTCTGCCCAAAGATTTTGAATACCTGGACGATATACCACTAGAAGGTGAATTTGATACTCTCTGGCGAGGGCCCACAGTCGTAAAGCTTTGTTGCATAATGACAGAGAGCCTGTCCCACCCTGCATGTTCACATAGAACATGGCTACTTGATTGTCTGTCTGGACTAGGACTGTCTTGTAGCTGAGCTGGGAGTGGAATACTCAAAGAGCTAAATAGATTGATTTTAATTCCAGGGGGTTTATGTGTAGACCAGCCTCCTGTGGAGTCCAGGTTCCCTGGGTAGAGAGATGATTCAGGTGTGCTCCCCAACCCACCTGTGATGCATCTGTTGTTAGGGCGGCCTGAAAGAGGGGTTGATGAAAAGGAGACCCCACTGTCAGATTTTCTAGTGATTGCCACCATTGGAGGGACAAAATTAGTCGTTGAGAGTTTACTATTTTGTCTGATAAATGTCCTGTGGCCTGTGTCCACTGTGTGGATAGGGTCCACTGAGCTGCTCGCATGTGGAGGCAAGCATATGGGACTACATGAACTGTGGATGCCATATGTCCCAGCAACTGTAGTAGCTCCCGAGCAGTTAGGGAGGATTTCCCTACTGCTTGAGAAGCTAGTTGCATTATGCGAAGACACCGGGCCTGTGGAAGGAAAGCCTTTGCCTGTCTGGTATCTAGACAGTCCTCTATGAATTCCAGGCATTGGGAAGGAACAAGTTGGGATTTTGGGAAGTTTATTACCAACCCCAAGTATTGGAGGATTCACATTGTGCGAGACGGTGCAGTGCTGGCCTCTGCAACTGTAGGGGCTCGAATGAGCCAGTCGTCTAAGTAAGGGAAGACGAATATCCCCAGGGTTCGCAGAAATGCAGCCACTACTGCCATGCATTTTGTGAATACTCTTGGTGCTGAAGCCAGACCAAAGGGAAGAACCCTGTACTGGAAATGTTTTCCCTTGAAAAGGAATCGTAAGAATTTCCTGTGATCTGGATGGATCAGAATGTGAGTGTATGCATCCTTTAAGTCTAGAGAGCAAAGCCAATCCTGGCTTTGAAGGTATGGCAGAAGAGTTCCAAGAGAAATCATTTTGAACTTCTCTCGGAACAGGTATTTGTTCAATTCTCTGAGGTCTAGAATGGGTCTGTGTCTGTCTGTTTTCTTTGGAATAAGAAAATAGGGGGAGTAGAACCCTGCACCCCATTGAAGAATGGGTACCTCTTCTATTGCCCCTTGGGCAAGAAGTGTTGAGACCGTGTGATCTAGCAGATTGTCTGCGGAGGTTTGAGAACTGAATTGCCTTAGAATTGTAGAAGGGGGCATGCTATGAAAATGGAGCTTGTACCCCTCTCCTACAATGGACAGAGTCCAATCTTCTGCTGTTATCTGATGCCATCTGTTGGCAAAGTGGCATAACCTGCCTGGGATATTGGGGGGTTGGGGACCCCTCAGAGGCAGGAAGGCTAAGCTCTCTAGGAAGGAGTAAAAGCCCTTGAGGGGGCTGCTGAACCTGCGGAGCTGGTTGGGCTCTATGGCCTTTTGGCTTCTTTTGCTGTCTAGTTTGTCCCTTTTGTGCAACCTGACCCCGAGTTTGACTCTTCAGGGTATAGGAAGGATAAAATTTCCTCTTTTTGCTAAAAGAGGGTTTTTTATAAGGCTTCTTTTTGGTTGGAGTGGCTGTAGATTTTGACAATCTATCTAGAGCGGTATTGTCAGCATCTAACTCGTTAGCCTTTTCCTGCCAGTTCTTGCCAAAGAGATTCTCTCCCGTGCAAGGAATGTTGCCTAACTTGTCCTGTATCCAAGTCTCTAAGTCTGATAGCAGAGGGTCTGTTAATGCATTCAAAGCAGTCAAAGGCTGCACGATTCACAAACTTGGAGACATCTTGAGCATGCTTAACTAGGGCAAGGAAGTCTTGCCTCTTATCATCTGGGAGAAGTGGGCTCATAAGCTCCAAGTCTCCTGTAACTTCTTTGAGGAACATGCCCATATATAGTATATATGAAGTGATCCTAGCTGAAAGCATGGAAGCCTGAAAGGTCCGGCACCCAAAAGAGTCCAGAGTCCTGCATTCATGACCTGGGGGATTGGATGCATGCCTCTTTGCACTTTTCATCCTACGCATGGCTGACTCCACCACCATCGAATGATGTGGCAGCTGAGTCTTTTGAAATCCAGGACATGGCGGAACTCGATACATAGTATCAAGCCTCCTAGAATGAGGAGATGTAGTCAGAGGTGTCTCCCACATTCTGAGCATCAAATTATGCAGAATTTCATGGATGGGCAGAGTGGCTGCCTCCTTTGGATCTTTAGGATATTGGAGAATTTCCATTTCCATTGCTCTGGGTTCCTGTTCAGGAGCAACCGTGATTGAAAGGTCCTTGGCCACATCACAAATAAAATCCTGAAAAGACATGTCCTCTGGAGGTGACATTCTGCGTTGGGGAGAAGAGGGATCTTCCGGGAGAAACCCTCTGGTACCAGCAGAATTGTTAAGAGTCTTCGGAATCGGAGAATTCGAAGTATTCCTGACCACGATGCTCATACAAAGCACGGTCCCGGTATCGATCGAAGTTGGTACCGAGTTGATCCGGTACCGATCTATAGATTCCAGCCAAAGATGACGTGGGAAGAATTCCCATGGGGGCCGGTACCATCAGAACCGGTATCGTCAGTACTTGTACCGGTGTAGGTACCAGCATCGGTATCGATGTCGGTACTGGTGCCCATTGAACCATAGGTGTCAACGGTACCGCAGCTGTGAGAAGAGCTGCAATGCTGCGTTCGATAGCAAGGAACCTCTGGTCTATTGACGCTGCCGATGCCTGGGTGTCTGTACTGGTCAAAATGGCTGGGACCCCTGAGCATGGCACCACTAGTTCTTGCGAGGTCGAGGCCTCGAACATCCTGGAGCCCCCTTGATGCTTTGGAAGACGAAGCCTCCCACCGGGGCTGTTTTGCCGGTGTGGTTCCCTCAAGGGCAATGCCAATGGCCTCTCGATGCTTAGCAGGAGAGCTACCCTTTGAGGATCGGCTTTTTTGTTTAGTTACCTGAGATCCATGGGAGGAAGAGGAGGCTCTTGAAGATGTCGATGCAATGGATCTGTGGCGACACACTCTTCTTAGGTCTTTTTCTGAACGCTCAATGTTCCTCCAAATTGCAAAATATGTTCAAGACTATATCCTAAAGGGAACTAAAATTGACTTTACGTCTTCCCAATGCAACCAAAGCACTTAATGGCTAAAAAAAGGTCTCAGACTTTTTCATGGCACTGTCTTGTCAGACTCACGTCTTGATTTTTTAACTGTGCCTGGTAGCATCAACGACCTTTTGATGCTACCAGGCACAGTTAAAAAATCAAGACGTGAGTCTAACAAGACAGTGCCATGAAAAAGTCTGAGACCTTTTTTTAGCCATTAAGTGCTTTGGTTGCGTTGGGAGGACGTAAAGTCAATTTTAGTTCCCTTTAGGATATAGTCTTGAACATATTTTGCAATTTGGGAGATGCAATGGATCTGGCATCCGAAGAAAAGAGAGTACTGAGCTTTGCAGTCCGGTTCTGTCTTCCTCTCTTAGTCATCCCCATACAGGAGAGACATTCAGATGGAGAATGTTCAGACCCTAAACATTTAAGACACCAATCATGGGTGTCGGTGACGGAAATGGTACCACCACACTTAGTACATTTTTTTAAACCACTAGTTGGTTTTTCCATGTTTCAGGAATATGAGGCCTAATACCCAAAATGGCGCCTAGCACCGAAAAAGAAAAGTTTATGAAGAGAAACAGTTCAAAGTATAAAAAGTTTTGAGAAAAGAAAAGAACCGGCGGTACCGGTAGGTGTCGTGCGGAGGCAAACGCGGCCACAAGAAAACAATTTTAAAGACGGAATTTTCTGCTGTGACAGGGTATGGGTCCTGTCGGATCCGCGGAAAATGAAAACTGAAGAGGGACAGTTGGAAAGGCGGGAAGGCAGCGTGCATGTGCTGAGGGATGCTCCCAAAAGCGTTCCTATTGGACGCTGGGGAGTGTTCCCACGCAGGCTCCGTCGGTACCGACGATACCCCATATGTGAGGACTACATTCCTGCTTGTTCCTGGAGATATGCTGCTACCACAGCCATGCATTTTGTGAACACCCTTGGTGCAGAGGCCAGGCCAAAAGGAAGAACCCTGTATTGGTAGTGCTTCCCTTGAAACAGGAATCGAAGGAACTTTCGGTGAGTTGGATGGATGAGAACATGAGTGTATGCATCCTTGAGATCTAGAGAACAAAGCCAATCCTGACTCTGAAGGTTGTGACGGCGCAGGCCAGAAAGAGCATAAGAGAGAGGAGAGAAATCCAGGGATTTTCCCAGTGAAAGACAGAGAAACCAGAAGTTCAGGGGTTAAAACTTCTGAATCTGAAAAAAACTCCACACAGAAAGCTGGTAGGCAAGGGACACGCCCTAGTTCCCTAGTAACCAAGCCCGTGCACGAGGGAGTGCAAGGGGTGGAGTCAGCAGGCAGTGAGAAAAACTGCAGGTATAAACACCGGAACTTTGAACAGAGAAAGGAGGAAACCGGGGAGAAGCAAGAGGAAGCCAGGGAGAAGCCGGAGGAAGCAGGAGAGAAGCCGGAGAGGTCAGGAAGTTCTGAAAGCTCAGGAGGTGCAGGAGTTCAGAGAGGAATCCCAAGCAGAAGGGAAGGAGCTTGTGGAAATATCTGGAGAGCCCAGCAGAGAGGTCCTCAAACTGCCCAGCCTAGAAGTGCCCGAGAGGGAGGTGCTCAGGGAGCAGAACGGAGGTACACTGCAGGGAAAGGCAACCTTAAGGGAAGGTGCTTTAGGAGACCAGTTTCCACTGATGCTGAATCCTCTACTGAAAGAGAAAGGAGAGACAGAAGTTCCAGTCCTGAAACCAGCCCTAAGGTAATTGGGTCAGAGAATTCCAGGAAGGGAAGAAAAGAAACTCTGAGAACCCAAGGATATTACCAAAGAGAGGCACTCCAAGGGTGAAAGAAACCTTACCTGAGTTTCCAAGCAGAAAGGCAAAACCAGCCAAGGGTTTTAAAGCTGGCCAGGGAGAGTTCACAGACCATGTGAGTAATCCACAACGTTTCCTAGAAGATTTTACAGAGATTGAGCCAACAGCTGCAAGGACAGCCAGGTGCTTATCTCCACAAAATAAGGTGAGCGTGGCTAAGACTTTTAACCATTCTAAGAGTAAGGAATTGTATGAGAGAAAAGGCATTACCCAGAGGAAGAGAGATACTGCCTTAAAGAAGGTTCTTAGATTGTTAGACCGTTTGCAGCCAGAGATAGCTGGTTTTAAACATGAGGCTGTTCTAACAGAGTCTGAACCGGAGAGCATGGATTTTGAAAGTGCTATAAACCAAGAGCTTAGTTCTGAGACAGAAATGGAATGTCTTCCTGTTTCATTATAGTAACTAAAGAGGTTTTGGAAAGCATTAAAACTAGCAGCCGTGTTCCAAGGCTGAGCTGAGGGGCTTATGCAAATTAGGTTGGCTAGAAAGCCTGAGAAGCTTAACCCTTAATGTGAAAGGCTGCACACAAAGTATATTGAGTCTGTTAGTAGAAGGGCAGATAAAGAAACCTGGTTTGAGAAAGAAAAGAAAACCTTTTGCAGAGAAAGTTTGGCACTGCTGTTTTGCTGAAGAGACTGCAAATGTTTTAAAGCCATTTTTGGAAAGGAGGCTTTTATTTCCAACCTTATTTCAATGATATGAAGAAATACTTTGTTTGAGTTCAGTAACAAGCTGCATGTGGAAGCTGTTTATTTTGTTACCTGTTTTTCTGGAAATTACCCGCCTTTGTGTTGAATATTTGGGACCGTGTGTAAAGGTTCCTTTTGGCCTTGTGGAGAATAAAATCCTGCGTGCCTATATTACTGCTCGGCTGAAGTTATTTTTGCCATACCACAACTACACCCATAGGCACTCTTATAAATAAAAGACACTCACCACTTCATATACCTAGGCAACCGCCTAGGGCCCACAAAGTCGTGACAAGGTATGGCAGCAGAGTTCCTAGAGAAATCATTTTGAACTTCTCTCTGAACAGGAATTTGTTTAATTCTCTGAGGTCTAGAATGGGTCTGTGTATCCTGTTTTCTTTGGAATAAGGAAATAGGGGGAGTAAAACCCTGTACCCCTTTGGGGAATGGGTACCTCTTCTATTGCACCTTGAGCAAGGAGCATAGTGACTTCTTGACCTAAACGGTCGTTAAGAGAGGTCTGAGAATTGAACTGTCTTACCACTGTAGGAAGGGGCATGCTGAGGAAATGAAGCTTGTACCCCTCTCTTACAATAGACAAAGTGCAATTTTCTGCTGTTATTTGACCCCATCTGGGGGCAAAATGACATAACCTTCCTGGGATGGTGGAGGGATCTGGGCCGTTCAGGGCCAGGAAGACAAAGTTCTCTAGACAGGAGTCAAAGCCCCTGTGGAGGCTGAGTCTGCTGAGCCGGTTGAGGCTTAGCTGCTTTTGGTTTCCTTTGTTGCCTAGGTTGTTGCTGCTGTCCCTTTTTGGCAGACTGACCTAAACGATGTCCCTGCTGCATATAGGAGGGATAAAACTTTTCTTCTTGCTAAAGAATGGTTTCTTAGAGGATCTTTTCCTTGCAGGATCAGCTGTAGATTTAGATAATCTATCCAAAGTGATATTGTCAGCATCTATCTCATTAGCTTTTTCCTGCCAATTCTTGCCAAAGAGATTCTCTCCTGTGCAAGGTATATTCCCCAGTTTGTCCTGTACCCAGATTTCCAAGTCAGATGCCTGGGCCAGGCAATTCTACGTGCACCTATGGCAATGGCTGAGGTTCTGCTTATGCATTCAAAGCAGTCAAAGGCTGCACGATTCATAAACTTGGAAACATCCTGAGCATGTTTTACAAGAGCAAGATGATCTTGCCTTTTATCATCAGGAAGGAGAGGGCTCATAAGCTCTAAGTCTCTTGTGACCTCTTTAAGGAACATTCCCATATACAGGATATAGGAACTGATCCTAGCAGAAAGCATGGAAGCCTGGAAGGATCGACGTCCAAAGGCCTACACTCACATCCTGGAGGATTAGATGCATGCCTTTTTTTGCTCTCTTGATCCGTCTCCTGGCTGATTCCACCACCATGGAATGGTGTGGTAATTGAGTCTTCTGAAACCCAGGACAAGGAGGAACTCGATACATGGTGTCGAGTCTTCGAGAGTGAGGAGATGTGGTCAGAGGTGTTTCCCACATCCTTAACATAAGATCATGCAAGATCTCATGAATAGGTAAAGTAGCTGCCTCCTTGGGAGCTTTATGGTATTGTAGGATTTCTAATTCCTTTGCCCTAGGCTCTTTTTCAGGAATCACTGTGATGGAAAGACCTCGGGCCGCATCTCGGATACAATCCTGAAAGGACATATCCTCTGGTGGAGACATTCCACGCTGAGGAGAAGAGGAATCCTCAGGAAGAAGTACTCTGATATCGGCAGAGCTTTCAGAGTCTTCAGACTCATCCGAGGATTCGAAGTATCTCTGATCCGGGTGATTGTGCAAGGCACGGTACTGGTACCGATCGAAGTCGGCATTGGAGTGGTCCGGTACCGACTTGTCAATGCCAGATCGAGACGCATGACTCGGTCCCGGTAAAATACCTGCCGATGACTATGCAATCGGTGCCAGTACCGGTTGAATTGTCTGAAGCGGTTTCAGGGGCATCGAGGCCATGAGAAGAGCTGCCAGACTGTGTTCAATAGCCAAGAACCTCTGGTCTATCGACGCTGCCGATGCTTGGGTATCGGTGCCGGATGAAGCGGCCGGAACCCCAGAGCATGGAACCAGTAGTTCTGCCGAGGTTGAAGCCTCAAGAACATCCTGGAGCCCCGTTAGTACTTTGGAAGCCGAAGTCTCCCGCCGGGGCAATTTTGCCGGTGAAAGTCCCTCAAGGGCAACGCCAGAGGCATCTTGATGTTTAGAAGGAGATCTACCCTTTGAAGACCGGCTAGATTTATGTTTAGTTACCTGAGATCCATGGGAGGAAGATGAAGCCCTGGAAGACATCGATGCCAGGGAGGCTGCATAGGAGGGAAAAAGAGTGCTAAGTTAACATAAGAACATAAAATATGCCATACTGGGTCAGACCAAGGTCCATCAAGCCCAGTATCCTGTTTCCAACAGTGGCCAATCTAGGTCATACGTACCTAGCAGTTTCCCCAAAAGACACAGGTTCTGCAATGCTTGTACTGGGTCAAGCATTGATATCCTGGGTCCCTTCTTAATAATGGTTTATGGACATTTCCTCCAGGAACTTGTCCAAACCTTTTTTAAACCCAGCTACACTACATCCTCCGGTAACAAATTCCAGAGTTTGATTACACGTTGAGTGAAAAAATATTTTCTTTTATTAGTCTTAAATAGTTTACCCTTTAGCTTCATTGTATGTCCCCTAGTCTTTCTATATTCTGATAATGTAAACAATCGATCTACGTTTACCCGTTCCACTCTGTTCATTAATTTATAGACTTCTATCATATCTCCCCTCAGCCGTCTCTTTTCCAGGTTAAAGAGCCCTAACCTTTTTAGCCTTTCTTCATAGGAGTATCCTTCCATCCCCTTTACCATTTTGGTGGCTCTTCTCTGAACCTTTTCTAATAACGCTATATCCTTTTTAAGATACAGCGACCAGAATTGCACACAATATTCAAGGTGCGGTCTCACCATGGAACGGTATAGAGGCATTATAATAATTTTTTGTTTTATTTTCCATTCCTTTCCTTATGATACCTAGCATTCTATTTGCTCTCTTGGCTGCCACTGCACACTGGGCCGAGGGTTTTAACATGTTATCCACAATGACGCCTAAAGTTTTTTCCTGGGTGGTGGTTCCTAATGTGGAACCTTGCATTGTGTAACCATAGTTTGGGTTGTTCTTCCCTAGGTGCATAACTTTGCACTTGTCCACATTAAATTTCATCTGCCATTTTGATGCCCAGTCTTCCAATTTATCAAGATCCTCTTGCAATTTTCCACAATCCTCTTGGGTTTTAACAACTTTAAATAGTTTTGTGTCATCTGCAAATTTGATAACCTCACTCGTTATTCCTCTTTCCGGGTCATTTATGAATATGTCAAAAAGCAGCGGACCCAGCACAGATCCCTGGGGTACACCACTATTCACCTTTCTCCATTGGGAAAATTGGCCATTTAGCCCAACCCTCTGCTTTCTATCTTTTAACCATTTCCTGATCCACAGTAGTACACTGCCTCCTATCCCATGACTCTTTAGTTTTGCCAAAAGTCTCTGATGAGGGACCTTGTCAAAGGCTTTCTGAAAGTCTAGATACACTATATCAACCGACTCACCTTTGTCCACCAGTTTATTCACACTTTCAAAAAAACATAACAGATTAGTAAGACAAGATCTTCCTTGTCTAAAGCCATGTTGGCTGTCTCCCATTAGGCCATGACTATCTACATGCTGAGTAATTTTATCCTTTATGATGGTTTCTACCATTTTTCCTGGTACTGACGTGAGGCTCACCGGTCTGTAGTTTCCCGGATCACCCCTGGAACCCTTTTTAAAAATTGGTGTTACATTGGCGATCCTCCAATCTTCAGGTATTAGAGATGATTTTAATGATAGTTCACAGATTACTAATAGCAGGTCTGCAATCTCATATTTCAGTTCTTTCAACACCCTTGGATGTATACCATCCGGCCCAGGTGATTTGCTACTCTTCAGTTTATCTAATAGTTGTAATACATTTTCCCGATGTATCGATATTTCCTTCAATTCTTCCGCACCTTTAAATACCACTTCAGTCATGGGTAACATCCCTACATCTTCCTCAGTAAAGACCGAAGCAAAGAATTCATTCAGTCTCTCCGCTATTGCCTTGTCACCTCTTAGTGCCCCTTTAACTCCTCTATCATCTAATGGACCAACTGACACTCTCACAGGTTTTTTGCTACGAATGTACTTGAAAAAATCTTTATTTTGTGTTTTTGCTTCCGCAGCATGCTTCTTCTCAAATTCTCCCTTTGCCTGCTTTATCAATGCCTTGCATTTGACTTGCCAGTGCTTGTGCTGTTTCCAGGTTTCGTCATTTGGCTCTTTTTTCCATTTCCTGAAAGATGCTTTTTTGGTAACAACAGCCTCTCTGACCTCACCTTTAGCAGCTCGGTTTTGCTGGCCCCTTTTCGACATCATCCCACAGGCAACACACTCTGAAATAGAGTGGTGAGGACCTAAACATTTGAGGTACCACTCATGGGTGTCGGTGACGGAAATGGTACCGCCACACTTAGAACACTTTTTAAAACGCGAAGCGGGTTTTTCCATTTTGAGGGAAAAAATTGGGCCTAGTGCCCAAAATGGTGCATGGCACCCGAGAAAAAATTTAATGGAAAAAGACTCCAGAAAAAAAGTTTTTTGTTTTTTGGGGGGGGGTTTAGAAAAAAGAAAAGAAGAACCGGTGGTACCAGTATAGCGTTGAGGGAAAGCAGATGCGACCACAAAAAAGAAGAATAAGAAGGGAAATTTTCTGCGGTGACAGGATGTGCAATCTGTCGGCTCCGCGGAAAACGAAGAACTGGAGAGGAACAGTTGGGAAAGGCGGGAAGGCAGCACACAGGCGCTGTGGGATGCTCTCAAAAGCTTTCCTATTGGACGCTGGGGAGCGTTGCCGTGCAGGCTCCATCAGTACCGACGATACCACATATGTGAAGACTACATTCCTGCTTGTTCCTGGAGATATGTCTTTACAGCAAGGGTGGTGGACGTATGGAAGAACGTCTCAGTGGAGGTGGTAGAGGAGATGAGGACAGCAGTTGAATTCAAGGGAGCATAGAACAAACACAGAGGATTTCTAAGGGAGAGGAAGGGATCACAGTAAATATGGATGAGCAGACTGCATGGCTATATGGTCTTTATCTGCCCTTATTTTCTATGGAGTTATTTTTATTCCCCTTCCCTACTCCCTAAGGAGCAACAAAGGTGTTAGCTGCTCCTACTCCCACTTCTTTCATTCAGGATCAGGAACCAGCCAGAGCTCTGGCCACAGTTCCTCCTGTCTGCCCACTCCGTGCTAGTGTTTTTAACGTGGTGAAGGCTCCTCCTGCAGCAGTAGCGTATGTGGCCTGCTTTTGAACAATGTGGGACTCTAGCTATGGAGCCGTGTAATATTTAACCAGCTAATGTTTTAAACATATGGGCAGCAGAAGCTAGTGAAGAGGTGCATTTAAGCATAGACAATCACGTAGGTGCTAAATACCCAGGCCAAGGAGGCCGCTGCTCCTGCTTACTTTAGGACCATGGGCATGTGGCTGCTTCTCAGGGGCACCACTGTGGACGTATGCCCTTCCTCTGCTCCACATGCCCTAGGATCTGCTATTTGGTCTTGCCTATGGGTGCCAAAACCTTAAATCCAACCCTGGCTGGTGCTACAACATAAGAAGCCCTCTCCCCATGATTAAAAGCACCAGTGCCAAAAAGATGGGGAGGAGAAGCAACTAGGACAAAGACGGATGCCTCTCTAGCTCATAGAGACGGGTGGGGGAGGTGGGAAAGGGAGAGCTCTTCACCTTCTAGCCATATAAATTTCCCATGTTATATTTGGATGGAGGGTATTCCCCCTCCCCAAAGTTTGCCCATGGAAGACAAAGAACATCTCCTGTCATGTAAGAGTAGAGTATGACAAACACAGGGAATAAATGAGCACAAGGCCTATTCCCCCACTGTGCAGGAAAATTTTAGGGCAGAGTAGTAGTACAGCGTCTGGACGCCCACTATACAATAAGCACAAGCTCTGATCACAATATACTATGAACAGGCAAATTATACCTTTAGAAAACACAAGTTTATAGCTGCAAAAGGTTAATTCAACGACATTCAATTTTCAGTATGTGCAAAGAAAGAAAATGGAAAGACATGAATAAGTCAGGGGCACTGAAATGAGCTTTAGTGTACAGAGAGGAGTTGATCAATTAGAGGAGGCATGGCCAAATTCTGTTTTGTTTTTGTTTTTCCTGGGCAGCACCTCCCCACATCACTAGTTGCAAGAATCAATGCAGCTCATGGTATTCATCCAGCCCTTCTTTAAAGTGAGGGCACCTCTGCCACAGCATGCATGTGTAACCTGTATCTTTGTCTTGATTTGATTTATTAATTCTTAGCTCACACCTCTCCAGTAATAGTTCAAGGAGAGTTACATTCAGGTACACTAGTTATTTCCTTTTCGCTGGAAGATAATTGAATTTTCAGCCTAAGGCAATAGAGGGTTAAGTGATGTGTCCAAGATCACAAGGAGCAACAGTGGAATTCAAAGGTTAACTTTCCTGGTTCTCAGCCCACTGCCCGAGCAGGGACCATCTCTTCTAATGAGTACCAGCAACTACCAGAACTATCAGCAACTACCAGAACCATCAGTGAACTCTCCCAATTTAGGAAGGCACTGAAACGTCACCTCTTTCTTCATCACTACGATGTTGCAGTCTTCCCCCCACACCCACCCACTCTCACATCTCAATGCAGCACCTCAAACTCCCAGACTGATCACTCGCAACCACACCTTCCCCTCCAACCACCATGAGAAACTTATGCAGTGCCGCATAACTCATTATATTGTTGCATAAAGTAGACTGTATTTATTCATCGTGTCTCCTTGTTAAGGGACTGGTTATTTATACCCTATTTTACCTGTTATACCTGCTTAATGCATACCCAAGTTTAATTTTCCTGTTTAATGTATACCCAAGTTATTATACCTGTTTCACTGTAAGCACAAATCACGAAATTGAGATGTGCAACTCTTATGTTCATTGTAAACTGCACTGATGTCGAATAGCGCGGTATAAAAGAGACTGCAAATAAATAAATAAATAAATAATAAATAAGCATAAAACGCTGCATGCGCCCAGATGTGCAGAAGTCCTCTGGTTGCACTACCTGCTCCTCACAACTAAAAGCATAAGATTGCAGTACCTCCTCCTACTAGCAGCAGCATGGCCAGAGGACAGCTGGGGGAGGGGGGACACTGACACTTAGGGGTATGTTTACTAAACTGCGGTAATGTCACTCGCGTTAGATTCCATGGTAAAGGTACAGATGCCCATATAAAGGTGTGGGCGGTGCATTGTTACAGCAAGCCGTATCAGCTAACACACATTACAAGGTGCCTTAGACTAACGCACGTTACAAGGCGCCTTGTAAGGTGCCTTGTAATATGCCTCATAAGGCACCCTATAAGGCTCCTTAGGCTAAGCGCTGTATTAGGCACCCCTGGACATGGCACCGTAGAAGGCAGCCTGGGCTATGGAACCATAGGTTAAGGTGGCTTAACAAGGTTACGGTGCCCTAGGTTAGTGTTCCCTAAGGGCTGCAAGATGTCTCAGGATGACATGCATGACCTGTGAGGAACAGAGACAGATGTAGCCCTAACACTAGATAGAGCACTCAGGAAAGGCAATGAACAGGTGAGTGAAGGAGGGAGAGCTGGGAGCCGCTGGACCTGCCATATCTGCGGGCATCCCATGTGGCTGCCAATACTGATGACAAACATGGTGGGGGCAACTGTACCACAGCACAGGGTGTTGGCAATGTAAAGTACTGGAAAGACAGTTGGTGGCAGACGATGGGAATATGTGTCCCCCCAGTGGAGGCAGAGGTGGCAGGATAGTTACAATGATGGGTGGACAGAGGAGTGGTGGTGCCATGCAGATCAGGCACAGGCGAGGCAAGCATGAAGAGGTGCAATGCAGGAAAGGGTAGCAGTGCAGGACATGGGGTGACAGCCTGCACAGCACTGTTCCCTCTAAGCTGTGCGCGTGTGCGCGCGCACACACCTCGCCAAGCGAGCGCACATACTTTACAACAGAGCGCACAAAAATTACAGCTCTGATTCTGATAGAAAACAACACAGGCGTCTTAAAATTTAAAAGTTATGATTATAATTACTAGAAATTTCCCGCTTCATTTAGTAATCGTCTATTTTCATTTAATTTGATTAAAATCAATGTGGTGTACATACTGTATTCTGACATGTAGTCAAATTTTAAAGTATATAACTCCGAGTGTCGTTATGTGGTGCACAAAAATTTAACCTTCCTTCAAAAGCTGCACACAGCTGATATTTTATGCACACACAGCCTACAGAAAATTAGAGGGAACACTGCTGCACAGGCAGACAGGACTCTACACAGCTGACAGATGCAGATAGACGGACCGAAGGAATGTTGGCAATTGTGGCGAGGGTATTATGGGCTGGCAGCACAAATCTGCAAAAATATGACTGTTACAGGCATGCACACTATTTGAGTAGGACAGGCATGAGAGGAGGGAACAATGAGGAATTGAACCCATGAACACTGCCGAGAATGGCATTGTATTAACCAGTAGGCTATATCTTCATGGTGTATGTCACAGCAATGGCTGGGTACAGAAGGACTGCAGGACACTGCACAAACTGTCTGCTCTGAGTGCCAGGAAAGGATAACCCCACCAGTATCCATGATACAATGTACATGCTGAACAGCTGTCTACAGCTGATCACCAAATGGGGTCTGCACCTCTCTGGTACCTAAGTTTGGAAAGATGAACTGACAGTGCATGATACTGGCACAGAGTAGCTACAGACCATGCCATTGTGCAAGTTCTGTGTTCCCCCTGAGGGATAGGAGGGGTGCCCAGCACTAGGTCTGCAGTACATGTAGTGCTAGAGATAGGCCCTGCTGTACATCCCCATCACTACCAGTGTGTGACAGGCGTTCCTTGCAGTGCAGCTGAAGATAATTTGGTGTCCATCTGTATCCTGCAGTCACATGTGGCCCTCTGTGACCAGACACCACCCAGATTAGTGTGTACCCCATGTTAGGGTCTGGCTGACATGGGCACCTGTTATCAGGGCAGAGGGGTCTCCAGACTTGCATGAGGTTTGTGTAGCATTGCCTTTATAGGTCAAAGTGGTATACACTACATACCCCAAAGGGCTCACATCACCCTTTTTGTAGGTGAGGGACAGGTGCCCCTGCCCCCATGAAGCAACCTCCATCCTGCTGGTATAAGACAGCCCTCCATGGTGGGTGGGCCAGAGCCATACCTGTGACTGGGGCAGCGGCAGACCAGCAGCAATGCTGGGGTTAGGTCTGGAAAACCCCAACTGCCTCACACCACTGTCTGCCGGTCACCAGCAGACAGCACAGTCAGACTGCACCTTATAGGTGTTCCAACCATGCACAGTCTAACTGCAGGCAGTCCACTAGCCATTCCATAGTGCATGCTCACAAAGGAACTATGTGCGCCAAACAGGTATCTCAATGATTGGGGCCCCCCAGCACTGGGATCACAAAAGTATCACTGGAGGCAGATATGTGGAGCGCTATGTGGGAACCTAGACATGCCATGGTCACTGCTCAGTTAGAGTGAGTGCCCTCCCAGCATGACATGCTGTGGCCACCCTGTCCATGCAGGCGATGGTTGGGCACTACAGTGTCCCAGCCATTGCCCCACACCCTGTGAAGATGCATTCTGGCCAATCCACCCTGTCCGGGCCATACCCACAACACCTTGCTCCTCATTATGCACATATTCAGGCTAACGCTGGTAACAGTGGGACATTTTGGGCCCAGAGAGGGGTGGGCAGCCACAGAACAATGGATAGACATACAAACACACACTTCTTTTGCAGCATTGTGCAAAGATAGGGGTGGTTGGCAACCCTGCCCGCCACACTGGTCCTGATCACTGTGCCGACATTGCTAAACTGTGCAGGAGGTAGTAGTAGTGCTCTGGTGATAACTGCAGCTCAATGCTGGGGCCAACAGCCTGACTCTCCATGCATCTTTGGATTGTGGAGCCTGTGTGAGTGGGTGTTTGTACCCCTGTTTGCCGCTGCTTTGGGCTTTGCAGATGTTGCTGTTGTATCTGTATTGTAGGGTAAAATATAGGGACATGCTCTGCAGGAACCACAGCTGGCACTTGAACCTGTGACCCTCTGCTTCTGGACACACTGGCTGGGTGTACTGCACCACACTGTTGCCATAGATGCATGGTAGCCCCTGGGGCTACCTATACTTTTCCTCAGCCAGACTTTTTATGTTGCACTGCACACCACGTACTGGTACAGGGCATGGCCTAGGTCCACTGCAGGCAGGTGCCACTGCCCCCTCCAGCACGGGCACACACACCCCTGCCATGCTGACATGACCTATGCTGTCGGTGCTGGTAGTGTGCAGTCCCAGGCCATCCACTGTGTGGGTAGGTGGTCGCTTACGGAGCGAGGTCTGGGGCAAGGGGCATACATGAGCATCCTCACATCCCCCCCCCCCCCCATCACCGCCTACCAATAGTATGTCTCTTCCACTTTGGGAAGGATTGGCTGGGGGGATGTTAGGTCAGTGCCCTGGCAACTGTTAGCTCGGGTGGACTAGGTAGATGTAGGTGGATTGTGTTTGGTCTTTGTCAGCTGCTGTCATGCTGATTTCCAGTTTCTATGTTCCTAGGCACCCGCCTAGTCCATCCTATGCCCCAGCTGCCCCCGCTACATGTCCCACCTGCAGCCCCCTATGGCCCATTTGCACCATCGCCATAGTGGCCTTTCATACTTAGGCACTATGCTGTTGCTGAAAATGGAGCACTACTATCACGTTACTTTGGCTCCCTGCCTATGCTGTGCATTGCTGACACTGAAATGGTTTCTCTCTCCTGCAAATGTGCATCTAACGGCAGGTTTTCATTTGCAGTAGTATTCAGCCCTTCAGTTCAGCGCGTTAGTGTGCAGGGAGCCTCTCCCTGCCCACTCCCCACCCATTGACCCCTTCTCTCCGCCCTCTCTCCACCCTCTGTGGTGTTTACCACGGCCGAGAACGCTAACGCTCATTAGGTAATGTTAACGCACGTTAACGTTACATACCGCACGTTAACATTACCTAACGATCGTTAATGTTACCTAACACACGGTCTGTAACGTTACCCCAGTTTAGTAAACATAACCCTAAGTAGTGCCAAGCAAATCATAATTAGCAGTGGCAGGACTCAGAAAGGGTCTGAAATGGCCCACGGTGATTTTATTTAAGAAAGACTCTCAAGAATTTGAGATCACTACTTGTAAACTAGAGGGAAGCAATATTCCTGGATCACTATTAAACTCTATGCACAAAATTAACTCAGTTGGAGACATTACCCCCGAAAGAAACTAGAGTGTGCTCAGGGCATTAGTCAGCATCATCTTGACTCTCCAAAGCAGGAACACGGTATAAACAGCTGAGATCTCAGGGCAGGGAAAACCAGCACTGTGGTAAATCCACACTATGAACACAGCATGAACAGTTGAAGAAAGATTCTGGGGATCAGGAAACAGTTTCTTCTGTATGTAAAGTTAGGCTCTAAAATGGACAAAATAACTGCAGCTGCTCAGAAGGATACTAAGTTAGACATGGACCCTGTGAGATTTGCAAACCTGATGCCCCATCCAGCTACATGCTGGAACTCATGCTCATTGACCTTCCTGAAAGTCCAGAGTGACATCAGCATTACTCCTGTACTTGCATCCTCTGCCCAGTCAAGACTTGTTCTTAATACCCAAAAAAATAACTGGGACTAACCCCTTGACTGCCTTTCAGTCATACTTTGACTCTAGGATGCATTTTCCGTCTTCAAATGGTAAGAGATTTATACCTTTATTTTCCTTAAACTATGCAGCCTTCTTCCCCAACAAGATTTGGGTCTAATGAAGCACTTAGGGTCACGCAAAAACCAACAAGAGCGCTACTATATAGGGGTGAATTATTTCTGTGCACGAAGGAGCAGTACCTAGGACAGATGGTACTGGATGATCATAAAATGGCCAAATAGGTAGAAAAGGTGACAGCAAAAGACAGAAGGATGCATAGAGGGAGAAATGGCAAGCAGATGGTGATAGGTCCTTTGTGTAAATCTCTAATGAGACCTCATTTGGAGTACTGTGTACAATCCTGGAGGCAGCACTTCAAAAGGAGGTACAGGCTAATCAGAAAGCTAACGCAGTCCTTTAGAACCCGTAACACCACATTTAAGCACACTTTAGGAACCTCTTAAATGCAGGAAACAGACGTAAACAGTGACAGAAAAACTAGCTCCCAATTAACACCATGCGTATTTAAATATATTTTAATCAACTGCACATAATTGTCTGGTATGCAAATCATGGCTACACCTGTTGCAGAGACAGGCATAGAGGATTTTGCAACCAGCCATAGCTCCAAAAGTTTTACTGCAATGTCTGAGGTGACTTAAACCTCTACCCAATGAGCCCAACAGTACTTTGATGGCACCGGGTGCTTTCCCTGATGCCTAAATCATCTTCGCCTCAGATGATCAGGCATCAGGAAAAGCCCTGCTGCTATCAAAAAAACCGTCGGGAGCTGTGTCCAACAAAAAAGAATCCCTGGTGGCCAGGTGGCCCCGTTCCCTCGACAGTATTTTGATGGTATCGGGGACGATTGTGGCAGTAGGAAAAGCCCCCAACACCATCAAAACACTGTTGGAGCCAGTGCCCTGACAGAAAGTAAGTATCTGGTGGTCTAGTGGCCCGTTGCCCCCACCCCCAGTAAAATAAATAAAAATAACCTGGTGGTCTAGTGGCCCCTAAATCCAAACCCCCCACCGGTACCCTAGGAGCGCTAGCTATGTGCTCCTGCTCTGGTCTGCCATCTTGTAAAATGGCAGCACCTGACCCCAATGCATTCTGGGATGCACCGAGCAGCGTTAGACTGCCATATAAGGCTATATAAGGTAGTCTGACCTCATCCGGTGCATCCCAGGCCACCAGGGATTCTCTTTTGTCAGGTACCGGCCCCCAACACTATTTTGAAGGGATCAGGGGCTTTTCCCGATGCCATCAAAATACTGTTGGAGTTGATATACAAATTAGCTATGCAGTGCCCGGAGAGCAAGCCAAACTAGTGCAAGCTTCTTGTGCGCATGTGTTTGGCTTGTTCTCCCAGTTTAACACTGCAGTGGCTCATTTGCATGTGCAGTTAACGTAGCATTCATTTGCATACCCTATCCTTCCTGCATCATACACTAAAACATTTGTGTTGTCGGGAACATAAAAAAATTGCTTCAGTGCAGGTCTACCACTGGTTTTATGCATTGGCCCGATAATTAAGATAGAGTCTGTCCAGAGGGCAGCTACTAAAATGGTTAGTAAGGCTAGGAAGGTGGGGCAGGCTAGAGTGATCAATGCTGGGTAGTTGGAGAGGACTAGGATCTATGTATGTTGATGTATTGTAGGTCTTGTTATGTATATTTTTCTTGTTTCTTTTTAATTATAAACTGCTCTAGTTGACTGTGAGAAGGATATTGAGAACGAGTAAATAAATAAATAAATTATAAGGCAAATGGGAACAGATTTAAATATCTCAATAGACTTCAGAAGAAAAGCAGGAGGCAGAGACATAATAGACATGTGTGAATACATCCATGACTTAAATGCACAAGAGACCAGCCTCTTGCCCTTGAAAGGAATATTTGGAATGCGGAGACATAGGGTAAAGGTGAAAGGGGATAGACTCTCAGGAAATATTTCTTTTTGGAAAGGGTGGTGGGATTATGGATATGTGTATCTGAATACAAGAAAGCATAGGACAAGTATATGAAGGGATTGTACACTGTAGAATTTAAAAGATGGTACAGATGATGGGCAGACGGAATAGGCTATATGGTCTTTATCTACTATCATTTTCTCCATTTCTGTTTTACGTATTATGCAATAATACACGTTGACAATCTAAATGTAGAAAAGCACAAGAAAAGAGATATTTCACAGCAGGCTTCACTTGTAAAGTAATTACAATTCAATAAATAAAAAAATGTAAAAGATATTATTCCTAAAATTACTTTACCATTAATGTAAACCTGCTATGCAGAGAGCAGCTGATCTGAATGTACAACAATCTAAATTTAAATACACAGCAGTTTCAGTTTTGGTAAGATATCACCATAAACAGAATGGTGGTATTGTGCTTGTTCTATTACATGGTAGGTGCAGGGCCGGCCTGTCCATTGAGCGATAATGTTGTTCGCACAGGGCCCTGCACTTCAGGGGTCCCGCGTGAACTCCATTATAGCACAGTGGACGGCTTCAGAGGGAGCCGGAGAAGCCTGCGCAAGGCCCCAGCTCCCTCTACACAGCCGCCAGCGTGAAGAGCTTTTTCCTTCACGCTGGCGGCTGTTTCAGTGAAGACGCAAATGCCAGGAAAAGTTAAAGACAATGCCCTTTGACCTCTTCCGGCATTCACGGTTTCACGTAGATAGCTGGGTGGCTGGTGGACGTGAGGATCGCCTGGTAACATGCCTGCCTGGTGCGAAGGTAGCAGACCTCACGCGCCACCTAGATAAGGTCTTAGATAGTGCTGGGGAGGAGTCTGCTCTCTTGGTACATGTCGGTACCAATGACATAGGAAAATGTGGTAGGGAGGTTCTGGAGGCTAAATTTAGGCTTTTAGGTAGGAAGTTGAAATCCAGAACTTCCAGGGTAGCGTTCTCCGAAATGCTTCCCGTTCCACGTGCAGGACCCAAAAGGCAGGCAGAGCTCTGGAGTCTCAATGCATGGATGAGACAATGGTGCAGAGATGAGGGTTTTGGATTTGTTAGGAACTGGGGAAAGGAGGGGCTCTTCCGAAGGGATGGGCTTCACCTTAACCGGGATGGAACCAGGCTAATGGCATTAACCTTTAAAAAGGAGATAGAGCAGCTTTTAAACTAGATAATAGGGGAAAGCCAACAGTCGCCCAAGAGTGGATGGTTCAGAAGAATGTATCCTTGAAGGATACTACCAAAAGTAGAGAGGTTCCAAAAAAGAGTAAAGTAGCCCAAATGCCGAGTATGGAGCAGACAGAGCTTAAAGATCCCAAATTACCCATGTCTACCAATAGCCAAATTAATATGAATAAAATACAGTCTCTAAAATGCTTGTATACAAATGCTAGAAGTCTAAAAAATAAGATGAGAGAGTTAGAATATATAGCACTAAATGAGAGGTTAGATATGATTGGAATATCAGAGACATGTTTGGAAGGAGGACAACCAGTGGGACACTGTGGTACCTGGATACAAACTATATCGTAATGATAGAGCTGATCAAACTGGTGGAGGGGTTGCGCTCTATGTTAGAGAGGGCATTGAGTCAGAAAGGATTAAAGTTTTGCAGGAAACAAAATTTGCTGTAGAATCTCTATGGATTGAAATTCCATGTAAAAAGGGGAAAGCAATGGCAGTGGGGGTGTACTATCGACCGCCTGGCCAGAATGAACAAATGGATGATGACATGCTCAAAGAAATCAAGGAAGCTAACAAAGTTACAGCGCAGTAATTATAATGGGTGATTTAAATTACCCCGGTATCGACTGGGTCAGTGTCACGGCAGGACATGCTAGGGAGATAAAGTTCCTAGATGAAATAAATGACTGCTTCTTGGAGCAGCTGGTTCATGAACCAACCCAGAGGGGAAGCCATATTAGACCTAGTCCTTAGTGGAAGACCAGATCTAGTGCAAGAGATAAGGGTGTTGGGGCCACTTGGCAATAGTGATCATAGCATGATCGCCTTTGATTTAATAAGTGGAGGAGGGATAGTAAGGAAATCCACAGTACTACCTTTTAACTTTCAAAAGGGAGACTATGATAAAATGAGGAAAATAGTTAAGAAAAACTAAAAGGAGCAGTTGCAAAGGTTAAAGACTTACATCAAGCTTGGGTGTTGTTGAAAAATACTATCTTGGAAGCCCAGACCAGCTGTATTCCACGTTTTAAGAAAAGTGGAAGGAAATCCAAAAAACTGCCAGTTTACAGGTGAGGTCAGAGAGGCTGTTGTTGCCAAAATAGCATCTTTCAGGAAATGGAAAAAAGAGCCAAACGATGAAACCTGGAAACAGTACTGGCAAGTCAAATGCGAGGCATTGATAAGGCAGGCAAAGGGAGAATTTGAGAAGAAGCTTGCTGCGGAAAACAAAAACGCAAAATAAAGACTTTTTCAAGTACATTCGTAGCAAAAAACCTGTGAGAGTCAGTTGGTCCTTTAGATGATAGAGGGGTTAAAGGGGCACTAAGAGGCGACAAGGCGATAGCGGAGAGACTGAATTCTTTGCTTCGGTCTTTACTGAGGAAGATGTAGGGATATTGCCCATGACTGAAGTGGTATTTAAAGGTGCAGAAGAATTGAAGGAAATATCGATACATCGGGAAGATGTATTATAACTATTAGATAAACTGAAGAGTAGCAAATCACCTGGGCCGGATGGTATACATCCAAGGGTGCGGAAAGAAAGCGTAGTTACTCACCTGTAACAGGTGTTCTCCAGGAGCAGCAGGAATCAGTCCTCACATATGGGTGACGTCGGCGCCGACGGAGCCCTCGCGGAGCAATTTTCCCCAGCTTTCAAAGAAAGCCTTTGGGAATTGCAGCGCGCATGCGCGGTCGCCTTCCCGCCCAAGGGTGCCATCTTAGCCAGTCTGATGACATAGCTAAAAGACAGCATAAAAATTTGCAAAAAAACTTAAGCAGATATTCGCAACTCCACGGGGAGGAGGGAGGGTTGTGAGGACTGATTCCTGCTGCTCCTGGAGAACACCTGTTACAGGTGAGTAACTACGCTTTCTCCAGGACCAAGCAGGAAGTCAGTCCTCACATATGGGACTCCCAAGCTTAAGGCTACCGGAGACCCTAAGCACAAAAATGAGCTCCCTCTAGCTCAGCGGCACAGAAGGAAGGAATCTTCACTGAATTATCACCCACCGGTAGCCCCCATCCGGGATGGAGGGTAGGAGTTGCTCAAACCTCGAAGAGATTTCGGAGGACTGCCTGTCCGAAAGCACTGTCCCTGCGGGACTCCCTCTCGAGACAGTAATGGACCGCAAAAGTCTGGCTCGAAGACCAAGTAGCGGCCCGGCAGATGTCTGCCAGCGGAACAGAGCGGAGGTAAGCCACTGACGTAGCCTTCGCCCGAACACAATGAGCCGTGACTCGACTTTCTAAGGAGAGTCCGGATGCCCCATAAGCCCAAGCGATACAGTCAGCAACCCAGATGGACAGAGTACGCTTGGAGACCGGGAGCCCCAATTTATTGGGGTCAAAAGACACAAAAAGCTGAGCAGCTTTACGGTGCTCCCGCGTACGGTCAAGGTAGAAGTTCAAGGCCCTTCTACAGTCCAGGGTATGCAGGACTCGTTCAGCTCGGCTGGAGTGAGGCCTGGGAAAGAAGGTTGGAAGTACCACCTCCTGATTGATGTGAAAAGGGGAGACAACTTTTGGAAGAAATTTTGGGTGAGTCCGTAGGACTACCCTATTTTTGTAGAACCGAGTGAAGGGGGGATCAGACACGAGGGCCTGCAATTCACTTACGCGTCTAGCGGAAGTGAGGGCTATCAGGAATAAAGTTTTCCAAGAAAGAAAACGGAGAGAACAGGTAGCCATAGGTTCAAAAGGGGGACAGGTGATCCGCTGTAACACCACATTCAGATCCCAGTCAGGTGCTGGCGGGCGCAGAGGTGGTTTAAGTAGAAGGAGACCTCGGAGAAACCTCGCTACGAGAGGGTCGCTGGAAATAGGTCTGCCGTCCACCGGCACATGGTGTGCTGAAAGAGCACTGAGGTGGACTTTGACGGAGTTGGACTTAAGTCCCAGATTAGAGAGGTAGAGTAGGTACTGCAAGATCACCGACACCGAGCAGGAGAAGGGATCCTGAGACTGCTGTACACACCAAACGGAAAAGCGACGCCATTTAAGGGCGTAGCATTTGCAGGTAGAAGGTCGCCGAGAAGCTAGGACGACCTCTTCCACCTCTGCCGGCAGGAGAAGGGGAGCGAGGACTACCCTCTCAGCCGCCAGGCCATTAGGTTGAGAGACCTGAAGTTGGGGTGTAGCAGAGACCCCTGATCCGGTTGAAACCCCAGAGGGAACGGATCCTCCACCGTTAATTGCAACAGGAGTGGAATCCACGGCTGTCTGGGCCAGCGAGGAGCCACCAGGATCATGGAAGCTTTGTCCCGGAGAACCTTGAATAGAGTTCGAGAGACTAGCGGGATGGGAGGAAAAGCATAGAGAAGGCTTTCCGACCATGAGAGTAGAAAAGCATCTGCCGCTACCCGAAGGGGATGTGGCTGACGAGAGCAGAAGCGAGGGAGTTGCCGGTTGAGAGGACTGGCAAAGAGATCTATCGTGGGGAGGCCCCACTTCAGAAAAAGTTTCTGGACTACCAAGGGATCCAGACGCCACTCGTGCGGCTGGAGTATCCTGCTGAGTTTGTCCGCCAGGCAATTTTCTTGGCCTGGGAGATAAACTGCCTTGAGAAGAATGCCGTGACTGATGGCCCAAGAGCAGAGCTTCTGAGCTTCTCGGCAGAGAAGGAGGGAGCCCGTGCCCCCCTGCTTGTTCACGTAGAACATGGCAACTTGATTGTCCGTCTGGACAAGGACGGACTGGTGAGAAGTCAGGTGGGAGAAAGCCTTGAGCGCCAGACGGATTGCTCTGAGCTCCAGGAAGTTGATCTGTTGAGCAGACTCCCACGCGGTCCAGAGACCTTGAGTACATGCCCCTTGGCAATGTGCCCCCCAACCCAGGAGGGAAGCATCGGTCGTCAGCACTTGAGCCGGCTGAGGCGACTGAAACGGCATTCCGAGCAGCAGGTTCGGCCGATGAAGCCACCACTGTAGGGAAGAGGCCAGTGGCCCGGAGATGCGTACTAAGTCGGCCAGTCCGCCGGTGGCTTGTTGCCACTGCTTGCGAAGGCACCATTGAGCAGGTCTCATATTCAGGCGAGCATTGGGGGTCACGTGGACGGTGGAAGCCATATGGCCGAGTAGTTTCAGGAAGCGCCTGGCAGAGACCAGGGGCTGGCTGCGAGACTGGCCGGCTAGGTCCATGAGCCGTTGAGCCCTGTCTAGAGGCAGGAACGCTCGTGCCTGAGGAGTGTGCAGTCTTGCGCCGATGAACTCGAGATCCTGTGAGGGGAGCAAAGTGGACTTTGCGAAGTTTATGACAAAGCCCAAGTACTGCAGAAGAGCCACCGTGCAGTGTGTGGCATTGGTGACTGCCTGAGAGGACGACGCTCTGATGAGCCAGTCGTCGAGGTACGGAAAGACATAGAGGCCGTGAAGCCGGAGATAGGCCGCCACCACCGCGAGACATTTTGTGAAGACTCGTGGTGCGGAGGATAGGCCAAAGGGCAGTACTCTGTACTGGTAGTGATTTCCTGCCACCACAAACCTTAGGTATTGGCGGTGGCTTGGGTGGATGAGGATGTGCGTGTAGGCATCCTTTAGATCTAAGGAGCATAGCCAATCTCCCTGCTGGAGGTAGGGCAGAAGGATTCCAAGGGTTAGCATCTTGAACTTTTCCCGCACGAGGAACTTGTTGAGGTTGCGCAAGTCCAGGATGGGTCTGAGGCCTCCTGTTCTTTTTCGTATCAGAAAATACCTGGAATAAAAGCCTTGACCTCTCAGGTGGTGGGGCACCGGTTCCACAGCCTGTTCCTGAAGAAGACTTGCTAACTCCTGAAGGAGTAAGTCCCTGTGCAGAGGGAGTCGAGGAGGTTCTCCCGGAAAATAAGAGGGAGGGACCTGATGGAAGCGGAGAAGATATCCTTCCCGCACGACTTGAAGCACCCAGGCATCCGAAGTGATGTTGGACCACCTGTGGGCGAAGTGAACCAGCCGGCCTCCGGTGCTGGGAGGAGCCAGCTGAGGGGGAGAGGCTATGCTGAGGAAGTCAAAAAACCCCCACCCTGCTGAGCAGGGGCTGGTGGTGCAGGCTTGGGGGCTTGCTGCCTACGGGACCCGTTACCACCCCGTCCCTTGGCCTGCTGGCCCTGTTGGGGAGCTGCGGAGGCCTGATATTGAGGGTAGTGTTTATAGGCAGCCGCCTTTCTCGGGTAAAAGGACTTCTTTCCCGAGCCCTTCTTTTTCTGGGAAGGGGCGGAGGTCTTCCTAGAAAGCCTAGTCCTGGTGAGAGTCTCCGTCTCGATTTGTGCAGCCTTTTCAGCCATGGGCTTGCCAAAGAGGTTCTCACCTCTGCAGGGGACATCGACCAACTTGTCCTGCACCCAAGGTTCAAGGTCAGACGACTGAAGCCAAGCCTGTCGGCGGGCACCGATGCCAGCTGCGGCTACTCGAGCCGATGCTTCAAAGCCATCATAGGCTGCTCGGGACATGAATTTGGAGCATTCCCGAATACCAGTTGTCAAGGCCAGGAACCTCCGCAAAGGTTCCTCGGACAGTCCAGCGGAGAATCCGGCTATCTCTTTAGCCAGGTCTCGGAGATACATGCCCATGTATAGCTGGTAGGTCTGGACACGACAAGCCAGCATAGAGCCCTGGAAACACTTCTTACCAAGGCCATCCAGGTTACGGGCCTCCCTGCCAGGAGGCACCGAGGAGTGCATCTTTTGGCTCTTAAGCCTATGCATGGCCGATTCCACTACCATGGAATGGTGTGGCAGCTGTGCTTTTTGGAAGCCAGGACTCTTGCGGACTCGATAGATGGAATCGACCCGCTTGCTTAATACCGGCGACGAGGCCGGACTCTCCCAAATGCGGAAGAGTAGTCGTTCCAGCATGGGAGGAACCAGTACAGTAAAGTGCTCCCGGGCGGGAGAGTCGTACTGAAGGGCGTCGAGCTCTTCGGCTCGAGGCTCCTCCTCGGGATCCGCAGGGAAGGCCAAAGCCTTGGCCATATCCCTGACGAAGTCCGAGAACCAGGCATCCTCCGGAGGGGACTGTTTCCGAGGTTCGGACTCAGGTGAGTCCGAGGGGACACACCGAGTCCGAAAGGAATCAGGTGACTCCTCCTCTTCAGACTCCCAGGCCGACTCCGAGGAGGAATCGGTGGGGTCGGCTCGGGCAGGCGGAGGCGTCGGCCGCCCCGACGCCGAGGGAGTCGGCGGCGACGACCTCGGTCCCGAACGGGAGGCCGAGGGTGACCTCGACCGAGGATCGACTCGAGTTCGCATGGACTCGAGGATCGGCTCGGTCTCCGGGGTCGACTTAGACGTCGACGTCCCGGCGGTCGGGGCAGCGGCGCCAGCGAGGCTAGCGAGCAGTGCCCGCTGCTGGTCCATGAAGGCACATAGTCTGCTCTCCAAGGCCGTCAACCTGAGTCCGACCTCAGGTGACCCAGCAGCCCCCGACTCGGGCCCCGACGGCGTCGGGCCCGACGTCGGACCTCTCGGAGGCGAGTCCAGAAGGACTACAGGACTTACCCGAGCAGGCAACTCCGACTCCAGGCGAGGTCGCTTCGAGAGGTGCTCCTTCTCCAAAGACCCGGGACGGCTATCGGGGCTATGCGACCTGGCCCTCGCGGAGCCAGGAGCGTCCACCGACGCCGCCCTCGCGGGTTTTGCCTTCCGTCAATGGTCTCCGGAGGGAGAACCCCTGTCAGAGGAGCTTCGGCGATGGTCAGAGCTGGAGCCTCTGGATGCCGAGGCCTCCGACGAGGTCCGGGTACGGCTGGGGTCAGCGAAGATTCTATCCCGCTGGTGCCGCCGGCTCCTCAACGCTTTGGAGGACATTTTGCCACAGGCCCCACAGATCATTTCTTCATGATCCGGGCCTAGGCAGCGGAGGCAATTATCGTGTGTGTCAGTGAGTGACATATTTCTGTCACACTGACCACACCGCTTGAAACCACTGGCAGCCATCGGGGGAAAAAGGGCCCCTGCAAGGTCAAAGGACCGGGCTGCCAGCGAAAAACCGAAAACGAAACTGACCAAAAATCAGAAAAACCGAAAAATGAGAGAAGGACTCGCAACGGCGTCGCGAGTCTGGGCAGGAAAACGACCGGCGTCGAACCGAAGTGAAAAAAGAGAAAAACTCACGAAAATCAACTTTTTTAGCGAGGACACGACGGGTACGTCTGTAGGGCTCCGCGGAAAAAAGAAGACGGGCTAAGATGGCACCCTTGGGCGGGAAGGCGACCGCGCATGCGCGCTGCAATTCCCAAAGGCTTTCTTTGAAAGCTGGGGAAAATTGCTCCGCGAGGGCTCCGTCGGCGCCGACGTCACCCATATGTGAGGACTGACTTCCTGCTTGGTCCTGGAGAACTGAAATATAAGATTGCAGACCTGCTATTAGTAATCTGTGAACTATCATTAAAATCATCTCTAATACCTGAATATTGGAGGATCGCCAATGTAACACCAATTTTTAAAAAGGGTTCCAGGGGTGATCCGGGAAACTACAGACCGGTGAGCCTCACGTCAGTACCGGGAAAAATGGTAAAAACCATCATAAAGAATAACATTACTCAGCATGTAGATAGTCATGGCCTAATGGGAGACAGCCAACATGGCTTTAGACAAGGAAGATCTTGTCTTACTAATCTGTTATGTTTTTTTGAAGGTGTGAATAAACAGGTGGCAAAGGTGAGTCGGTTGATATAGTGTATCTGGACTTTCAGAAAGCCTTTGACAAGGTCCCTCATCAGAGACCTTTGGCAAAACTAAAGAGTCATGGGATAGGAGGAAGTGTACTACTGTGGATAAGGAACTGGTTAAAAGATAGAAAGCACAGGGTTGGGCTAAATGGCCAATTTTCCCAGTGGAGAAAGGTGAATAGTGGTGTACCCCAGGGATCTGTGCTGGGTCCGCTGCTTTTTGAGATATTCATAAATGACCTGGAAAGTGGAATAATGAGTGAGGTTATCAAATTTGCAGAGGACACAAAACTATTTAAAGTTATTAAAACGCAAGAGGATTGTGGAAAATTGCAAAAGGATCTTGATAAATTGGAAGACTGGGCATCAAAATGGCAGATGAAATTTAATGTGGACAAGTGCAAAGTTATGCACCTAGGGAAGAACAACCCAAACTATGGTTACACGATGCAAGGTTCCACATTAGGAACCACCACCCAGGAAAAAGATTTAGGCATCATTGTGGATAACATGTTAAAACCCTCGGCCCAGTGTGCAGCTGCGGCCAAGAGTGCAAATAGAATGCTAGGTATCATAAGGAAAGGAATGGAAAATAAAACAAAAGATATTATAATGCCTTCTACATCGTTCCATGGTGAGACTGCACCTTGAATATTATATGCAATTCTGGTCGCCGTATCTTAAAAAGGATATAGCGATACTAGAAAAGGTTCAGAGAAGAGCCACCAAAATGGTAAAGGGGATGGAAGGATACTCCTATGAAGAAAGGCTAAAAAGGTTAGGGCTCTTTAACTTGGAAAAGAGACGGCTGAGGGGAGATATGATAGAAGTCTATAAATTAATGAACGGAGTGGAACGGGTCAACGTAGATCAATTGTTTATGTTATCAGAATATAGAAAGACTAGGGGACATGCAATGAAGCTACAGGGTAAACTATTTAAGACTAATAAAAGAAAATATTTTTTCACTCAACGTGTAATCAAACTCTGGAATTTGTTACTGGAGGATGTAGTAAAGGCTGTTAGTGTAGCTGGGTTTAAAAAAGGTTTGGACAAGTTCCTGGAGGAAAGGTCCATAAACCATTATTAAGAAGGGACCCAGGATATCAATGCTTGACCCAGTAGAAGCATTGTGGAACCTGTGTCTTTTGGGGAAACTGCTAGGGTATGTATGACCTAGATTGGCCACTGTTTGAAACAGGATACTGGGCTTGTTGGACATTGGTCTGACCCAGTATGGCATATCTTATGTTCTTATGGACTGCAAATGACCTGTGACGGGAGGGCTAAAATTGGAAATGGGCTGATGAAGAGCTGGATTAGGACTGGAAATGGGCTGTTGGGAGCTGGAAATGGGCTGACGAGGGGGTTAGGATTGGAAACTGGCTAATGGGGGAGCTTGGAGTGGAAATGGGCTGATGGGGGACTGGGATGGAACTGGAAAAGAGCATATGGGGGGCTAGTACTGGAAATGGGCTATTAAGGAGCTGGAATAGGACTAGAAATGGGCTGATGGGGGCTGGAATAGGACTGGAAGTGGGCTGTTGGGAGCTGGAATAGGACTGGAAATGGGCTGATGAGGAGCTGGAATAGGACTAGAAATGGGCTGATGAGGAGCTGGAATAGGACTAGAAATGGGCTGATGGGAGGAACCTGGACTGCAAATGGGTGATGGGCTGGAATAGGACTGGAAATGGGCTGAAGGGGGCTGGAAGCAGGCTGATGGGAGTTGGAATAGGGCTGGAAATGGGCTGATGTGGGGCTGGAATGGAACTGGAAAAGAGCATATGGGGGGCTAGGACTGGAAATGGGCTGATGTGGAGGCTTGGGAGAATGGGACCAAAAGGGGCCGATGCTGGGTGGATCTAGAACTATAAGGTAGCTGATTTTAGGGGAGGATTAGAAAGGGATTGGGATGGGGAATGAGAATGGAGAGGGTAAAATATTTTTTGTGTGGGAGGGAAGAAAAGTCTACAATGGGCCGGGTATTGGGAGAGTAAGTGGGGATTGAGAATGGAAGGGTGAGATTTGAGTGGATGATAAAGAAATAAGGAAAGAAATGGGGGAAAGATCAGTATGTTAAAGCAGATATAGAGAAAGAAAATGGAAAAAATCTAAAAGAGAAGAAAGGACAAATGGATAGCTCGCAGAAGACACAAAGAAACCAGAAGAAAGTGACTGGAGCAATTCCAACTGAAAACAGAAAATGCATGAACAACAAAAGGTAGAAAAATACTTTTTTATTTTGAATTTATTAACTGGAATATATCAGCTCTGGGAAATGTGCATCGTTAACGTCTTTTGTGTTTTGTTTAGTACAAGAGAAAATTAATTTATAGTTTTATTTCTCCAGTGTTATTGTAAATCCCAAGTTTGGCTTTTGGGGTTCCAGTTTAATTATTGTCTTCCTATTTCTAAATTGTGATCCCTTGTTCTTTAGTGACGGTCTATGTTCTGCATTTTAAACAAGCTGAGGTATTCTGTTCATGTAGTTTCTATTTGACCGTGTCACTTGTTCTCTTTCCCCAGTAGGTCATGTATTGGTATTCTCTGAGATGTATTGGTTTAATATTTGCAGTGTTGCCTTTTGATAGGTAGGGTTTGGTGCTTTGTGAGTCCTGGTAGTGCTGTTATGACATGGTGGATTTGCTATGAGTTCTAAATGGTCAGTGTTTATAGTACTTCCTAATGGGCCTGGCGGTTGGCACTGGAATATAGTAATGTAGAAATCTGTTAGTCTTTCTTTATCCAGACACTCATTTAAGAGGCATGTTTACTAAAAATGCATGTTCACATTATTCAAATGAGTTCTCGCAATTAATCTCCGCACATGGCCCCACACCCCCCTTGGGCCGCCCCTGGGTGGGTGTTATTAAAAACCATGATACTGAATTCTCCCCCACTACGTGCGGTCTATATAACATAACATGTTTGTGAACAGTCCATCAATCGCTCTTTAAGCCTCAGTTTCATTCAGGCTTAGCCTGGATCTAGGCTCTCCCAGACCTACCAAGTCATCCGCTTTGACAAATCTTCTCTTGCCAAATAAGATGACACTCCTGCTCAGGAAGAAAGGGGGAGCATGGCTTTAAGAGGTGCTTGCTGTCAGCCATTATAACAGCTGATACAAAGTTTAACGAGTGGACAGTGCCACGTAGCTGTGCTGGGCCGTGCAGCCAAAGAGCAGAGCATGGGCATCTCCACCCCTGCCAGCATCCACCAGCTTCTGCAGGTGTTATGCCTTTATTTTTCTTCACTGCAGTGTACAGCCATGTCTATAAAGACTCCCATTTCTTGCTTGCTGTAGGCAGCCAGACATGCACCCAAGAGTCCCAAGCAGCAGGAAATAAACAGTGACTGTGGCAAAGACCTGCCAATGCCTGGCTACGCAGACTGCAGCCTTCCTTTGCTCGAGTCATCACCAGGATGAGGTCACATCATCCTCCCTCCAGAAGGTCACTAACAGAGCAGCAGCCCAGCCAACCCATCTTCCTTAGTCACCAAAGCAGGTAGTTATAGGACCTGAGACAGTCACGTCACAGCTGCAAAAAGCCCATCACTCAATCCAACAGAGACCTTGTCTGTGCTGTCCTGGAGTGAGGTAGGAGAAGGGGCTGGGGTTGAGCTAAGGACACAGTACATTACACACATCCAATGGAAATGAACTGAGAGTAGAGGAAGGATGCGGGAGAGAAAGTAAAACCAAGACAAAGGGGCATGGAACTTAAGAAATGGATGGGGGGTGAAAAGGGAATCCAAATGAAGCCTGAATTTGACAGCAGGAATGCAAGGATACCTTGGAGAAGAGATAGGGGCTCAAGGGTTGGTTTGAGCAGAGACCAGAATGAGAGTATGGGAGTTTCGGGGAAGGAGGGAAGCAGGGTCTGGGAATATGAGTGGAAAAGCGAGTAGAAGAGTGGCTTGAGGGAGGGAAGAGTTGGGAATCAGAGTGGGCGAGAAAAGGGGATGGGGAGATGGCTGATGAGCAAAAGTAAGAAAAAAAGAAGACCAGACCAATAAAATAAAATGACCAAAGGTATAAAAATAAAGTTTACTATTAATGACTGAGATACATCTACTCGGATGTGTTTTGAATTTTGCACTATAGAAATGTGTTTGTTTTTCTAGTTTTGGGAAATAAGATCCCAGATGTTGAGGCTCTATGTTTCTATGGGACTGTTGTAGTGGTTGATATGGAAAAGCAGACTAGATAGGCCATATGGTCCTTTTCTGCCGTCATGTTTCTATGTTTAATGGGAAAGCTGACTTGGATTTAGTAGCGACTAAAGAGACATGGTTCACAGACAACCATGACTGGGATATAACTATACCAGATTATACGTTATTCAGAAGGGACAGGGTAGGAAGAAGGGGAGGAGTGGCACCATATGTAAAAACTAATATTAAAGCTATGGAAATACAGGGCTTAAAAGGGAGAGAGGAGGCAGTGTGGGTTAAACTATGAAGAGGGAAAAAGAAATCCATTTGCATTGGTGTGAAATACAGACCTCCATCACAGGGAGAAGACGTGGATGGAGATTTATTAGAAGACATACGCATTGCCAAAAAAAGGGGACGTGCTACTGATAGGGGATTTCAATATGCCAGATGTTGACTGGAGCATCCCTGCTGCGGTGTCATCTAGAAGCATGGAGATCCTGGATTCTTTAAAGGAAGAAGTATTCAGGCAACTGGTAACAGAACCCACACGTGAAGGGGCCATACTGGACTTGGGCTTACCAATGAGGAAAGTGTTTCTGATATTATAGTGGGAGATCATCTTGCATCCAGTGATCACTTGATGGTGTGGTTCAGTAATAGGACTAAGGCTGATAAAATCCATTTAAAGGCAAAGGTCTTAGACTTTAGGAAAACTAACTTTGCCAAGGTCTTTAGCTGCTGTCATATATATACTATATATTTATTTATTTATTTATTTAGTGAGGACTTATATACCGCTCCTTCCAGCGATCAGAAGCGGTTTGATTACAAGTACGGGATTTGTCATAAATCACAGACAGAATTATTTGGGGATTAGATAGAGAGAGCAGGGGGATACACAGCACACATATGTGGGTCCATATAAAGACCTTAACTATTATAATACATTTACACAGGCACTAACCATCATCTATTTACATTTGTACATACAGTAAATCAATTTCTTTTGTCTTTTTGGATTTTCATTTTGCATAGTGACAATTGAACAGGTGCGTCTTCAGTTGTTTTCTGAAGCTGCTTATGTCTTTAATTTCTCTCAGCTCGTGTGGGAGCTGGTTCCATAACGTGGGGGCAGAGAAGGAGAACGCTCTGCGACTAGTACTGACCTTTACGTGCCTAAAGCTGTTTGGAACTATTAGTGTGTCAGAGTTAATGGTTCTCCTGCTTCTGGTTGTAGGTTGCATGGAGATCAGGGTGGAGAGGAATGAGGGGGCCAGATTGTGAATTAACTTGAATGTAGTTACCAATGTTTTGTATTGAATCCTTGCAACGACTGGAAGCCAGTGTAGTTCCATCAATACAGGTGTGATATGTTCCGTGACGCTAGTTCTCATGATGATCCTTGCTGCAACGTGTTGGGCCATCTGTAGTATGTTGGTTGTTTTCCTTGGTAGTCCCTGCAAGATGGCGTTGGAGTAGTCCAGGTGGGGCATGATGAGAGCCTGAGCAACTGATCGGAAGTCACACGAATCTAGTACGTTCCGCAGGGGTCGTAGCACTTTAAGCTTGTGGAAGATGGCTTTGTTGGTGTTGTTGAGGTGTTTTTCCATTTTCAGTTTGTTATCGATTGTGACTCCCAGATATTTTATTTCTTTCTTAGTATTGTATGTGTTGTTGCACAATGTGATTGTTAGAGGTGGTTCGAAGCCCAAGTTATTTGATATAAACATTACTTCGGTCTTCTTATGATTAATCGACATGTTATTTTGTTGTAGCCATCCCGACATCTCTCCCATGCAGGTTTCAAGCTGGGCGTAGTTCGGGTCGGTGGTCTCTAGTTGGGTGTACAGCATGATATCGTCCGCGTATATGTGGTAGTTTATGCCATATTTCCTGAATATTTCACTGAGAGGTTGCATGTAAATGTTAAAAAGTAGCGCCGAGAGTGCCGAACCCTGAGGAATGCCTTGTGTTTGGATGAATGGTTCAGCTTTATCTCCGTTGAATTGGACCTGCGGCTTTCTGCCCGTTATATATGAGGAGAACCATTTCAAAGCGGTTCCTAATATTCCAATTGATTCCAGCTTGTTCAGGAGGGTTAAGTGATGGACAGTGTCAAATGCAGCGGATATATCGATGAAAATGAGGATAAACATTTTCTTCCTGTCTTCCAGCCCCTTGAGGAGGTTGTTAAACAGGGCTAAAAGCAGGGTTTCGACCCCATGATTTTTTCTGAATCCGTATTGCTGTTTGTCCAGTATTTCATTGTCTTCAAGGTGTTCTTGCAGTTGGATGAGGGCTGCTTTTTCAATGATTTTCGCTAAAAACGATATGCTGGAGATTGGATATATGTTACCTCAAGCTATTGGCGGGATGGGAACAGCTGGGGAATGTAGATAAACAGTGGATAAAACTGAAAGGGGATATTTTAAGGGCAACCAACCTTTTTGTTAGAATGGTATATAAAAGGAAAAGGAGGCCACTATGGTTCTCTAAAGAGGTTGCTGAAAAGGTGAAGAAAAAGAGGGGGACCTTCATGAAATACAAGAGATAACAGAATGAGGAAGACAGGCAACTATATTTGGAAAAACTTAAAAGAGGGTAGGAAAGTAGTCAGGAAACCAAAGCTACAAAAAGAAGAAAGCCAATACAATAAAATGGGGAATAAGACATTTTTCAGATATGTTAGTGAGAGGAGGGAGGGCAAAAGTGGTATTGTCAGACTCAAGGGTGAAAGGAAGGAATATGTAGAAGCTGATGAGGATTAAGTGGAATTGCTTAACAAATATTTCTGTTGTGTTCACAGATGAAGGGCCGGGAGCAGGACCTCAGACAACACCCACAAACAGGAACAAAAGCGAGGGACATCTCAAACGATTTTCAGAGGACTGGGTTCGTGAGGAACTAGCTAAACTAAAAGTAGACAAAGCAATGGTACCAGATGGGTTACATCCAATAATACTGAAGGAACTTGGGGATGTTCTAGAAGCTCCACTGATTGACCTTTCAATGCCTCCTTGGAGTCAGGGGTGGTGCCAGAAGACTGGAGAGAGGCACATGTGCTCCCTTTAAACAAAAGCAGAAGTAAGGATGTGGTTGAAAACTACAGGCCGGTTAGTTTAACCTCGGTGGTGAGTAAATTAGCGGAAGTACTGCTGAAAGAGGAAAATAGTGAGGTTTCTGGAGTCCAAAGGATTGCAGGATCCGAGGCAGAATGGATTCACCAGGAGCTGGCCTTGTCAGACAAATCTGATTGATTTCTTTGACTGGGTGACCAGGGAGTTGGACCGAGGGAGAGCCCTAGATATGGTATATTTAGATTTCAGTAAAGCATATGACACTGTTCTGCACAGGCAACTTATAAACAAACTAAGCACCATTGGGCTAGACCCTAAAGTTAAGAACATAAGACATGCCATACTGGGTCAGACCAAGGTCCATCAAGCCCAGTATCCTGTTTCCAACAGAGGCCAATCTAGGTCATACGTACCCAGTAGTTTCCCCAAAAGACACAGGTTCCGCAATGCTTGTACTGGATCAAGCATTGATATCCTGGGTCCCTTCTTAATAATGATTTATGGACCTTTCCTCCAGGAATTTGTCCAAACCTTTTTTAAACCCAGCTACACTAACAGCCTTTACTACATCCTCCGGTAACAAATTCCAGAGTTTGATTACACGTTGAGTGAAAAAATATTTTCTTTTATTAGTCTTAAATAGTTTACCCTGTAGCTTCATTGCATGTCCCCTAGTCTTTCTATATTCTGATAACGTAAACAATCGATCTACGTTTACCCGTTCCACTCTGTTCATTAATTTATAGACTTCTATCATATCTCCCCTCAGCTGTCTCTTTTCCAGGTTAAAGAGCCCTAACCTTTTTAGCCTTTCTTCATAGGAGTATCCTTCCATCCCCTTTACCATTTTGGTGGCTCTTCTCTGAACCTTACTGCTTGGGTTAGAAATTGATTGAGTGAGAGGCGACAAAGGGTACAGGTAAATGGAGTTCACTCTGAGGTGAAGGAGGTTACCAGTGGAGTGCCGCAGGGATCTGTCCTTCATCCGATTATTTTTAACATCTTTGTTAATGATATTGCAGAAGGGCTGTCTGGTAAGGTTTGCCTCTTTGCAGATGATACCAAAATCTGCAACAGAGTAGACACCCAGGAAGGTGTAGATAACATGAGGAGGAATCTAGATAAGCTTGAAGAATGGTTTAGAATTTGGCAGCTGAAATTTAATGCTAAAAAATGTAGGGTCATGCATTTGAGCTGCAACAATCCATGGGAGTGGTACAGTATAGGGGGTGACGTACTTTTGTCCATGAAAGAAGAACGGGACCTGGGCATGATTATGTCTGATGATCTCAAAATAGCTAAACAGGTAGAAAAGGCGACTGCAAAAGCTAAAAGGATGCTTGGGTGTATAGGGAGAGGAATGGCCAGCAGAAGAAAGGAGGTGATAGTTCCTCTGTATAAGTCTTTGGTGCGACCTCATTTGGAGTATTATGTACAATTCTGGAGACTGCACCTTCAAAAGGATATAAACAGGCTGGAGTCAGTACAGAGGGTGGCTACTAAAATGGTTAATGGTCTTCATTATAAAGCATATGAGGACAGACTTAAGGACCTTAATACGTACACCTTAGAGGAAAGGCGGGATAGAGGTGATATGATTGAGACGTTTAAATACCTCTGTGGCAGAAATGCAAAGGGGGAGAACCTCTTTCGACTGAAAGCAAGCTCTGCTACAAGGGGACGTAGGATGTTCCTTGTATGTATTAGTGTATGTGTCTCATATCCCCTCGTGTTAAATATATCCCCCAATTGTGTTGTGACCACTTTGATTGAAAGATAAGGTGGTATACAAAACTGTCTAAATAAATAAAATGATGGTGAAAGGGGATAGACTCAGGAGTAATATGCAGAAATATTTCTTTACAGAAAGAGTGGCAGTTGCGTGGAATAATCTCCCAGTGGAGGTGGTAGAGCTGAGGACAGTATCTAAATTCAAAAAAGCATGGGACAAACACAGAGGCTCTCTAAAGGAAAAAAGGGGATTCTTGTAGTGGGAGATATGGAAGGACAGACTAGATATCCTTTGGGATTTTTTTCTTCAGTCATGTTTCTGTGGTTCTACATGCAAAGTCTGGCCTCTTTGAGGTCTTGGGGTATGTTTTTAATTTTGATCAGTTATTCTGCATTTAGTGAGGGCCTGCCTCTGTTTGCATTTAGATTGCAGTCGCTCACTACATGGGTGGCCTGGTCTCAATCAGGTGTGGATTAGAATGACCATGGGATGGAGATGGGGCACGGGCATTGCCAAGGGTGGGCCATTTATTTATTTATCATTTATTTAAGTGGTTTATATTCCACATTTCCAATGTTCAATACAGTTTACAAATAACTGAACAGAACAAAACATTATATGGAATGCGTGAACATTAAATATCCATTGCACCCTTTAGTACATATAGAACTTAAAGATCTAAACACAAACTTAAAACTAAGATGCAGACAGCAGTCCAGCAGCGGGATGTGGGCTTTCCAGTCTTTTGCATTGAGTGTCACATGTATGATTTTCTCCCAGCTGGTGAGAGGTCTTACGTGTGCACTAGGTGCAAGGAGCTCTCTGCTCTCAGGGAATGAGTCCGTTCTCTAGAGGCTAGAGTAGCAGACTTGGAAAACATAAGACAGACAGAGAGGTACATAGACGAGACCTACATGGATATAGTCCTGAAGTCCCACCTCCAGTCTGGCAGCATCCCTGTTGCCATGGAGGAGAGAGGTCACGTGACAGGAGAGCATCACCCTGGTGTGGCAGGAAGTGATCCTGTAACTAGGACCTGTCCTCCAGGTGATGTAAACCCCTCTCGCACCGAGGAGGTTTCTCCAGGGCCAAGTGCCCATGCGGGAAGGGTTAGGACAGCAGTTATAGTTGGTGATTCGATCATTAGGCATGTAGATAGCTGGGTGGCTGGTGGACGTGAGGATCGCCTGGTAACATGCCTGCCTGGTGCGAAGGTAGCGGACCTCACACGCCACCTAGATAAGGTCTTAGATAGTGCTGGGGAGGAGTCTGCTGTCTTGGTACATGTTGGTACCAATGACATAGGAAAATGTGGTAGGGAGGTTCTGGAAGCTAAATTTAGGCTTTTAGGTAGGAAGTTGAAATCCAGAACTTCCAGGGTAGCGTTCTCCGAAATGCTTCCCGTTCCACGCGCAGGACCCAATAGGCAGGCAGAGCTCCGGAGTCTCAATGCGTGGATGAGACAATGGTGCAGAGATGAGGGGTTCGGATTTGTTAGGAACTGGGGAACATTCTGGGGAAAGGAGGGGCTCTTCCGAAGGGATGGGCTTCACCTTAACCGGGATGGAACCAGGCTGCTGGCATTAACCTTTAAAAAGGAGATAGAGCAGCTTTTAAACTAGATAATAGGGGAAAGCCGACAGTCGCCCAAGAGCGCATGGTTCGGAAGAATGTATCCTTGAAGGATACTACAAAAAGCAGAGAGGTTCCAAAAAAGAGTAAAGTAGCCCAAATGCCCTCGAGTATGGAGCAGACAGAACTTAAAGATCCCAAATTACCCATGTCTACCAATAGCCAAATTAATATGAATAAAATACAGTCTCTAAAATGCTTGTATGCAAATGCTAGAAGTCTACAAAACAAGATGGGAGAGTTAGAATATATAGCACTAAACGAGAGGTTAGATATGATTGGAATATCAGAGACATGGTGGAAGGAGGACAACCAGTGGGACACTGTGATACCTGGGTACAAACTATATCGAAATGATAGAGCTGATCAAATTGGTGGAGGGGTTGCGCTCTATGTTAGAGAGGGCATTGAGTCAGAAAGGATTAAAGTTTTGCAAGAAACAAAATTTGCTGTAGAATCTCTATGGATTGAAATTCCATGTAAAAAGGGGAAGGCGATGGCAGTGGGGGTGTACTATCGTCCGCCTGGCCAGAATGAACAAATGGATGATGAAATGCTCAAAGAAATCAAGGAAGCTAGCAAATGTTACAGTGCAGTAATAATAATGGGTGATTTCAATTACCCCGGCATCGACTGGGTCAGTGTCACAACAGGACATGCTAGGGAGATAAAGTTCCTAGATGAAATAAATGACTGCTTCTTGGAGCAGCTGGTTCATGAACCGACCAGAGGGGAAGCAATATTAGACCTAGTCCTTAGTGGAACACCAGATGTAGTGCAAGAGATAAGGGTGTTGGGGCCACTTGGCAATAGTGATCATAGCATGATCGCCTTTGATTTAATTAGTGGAGGAGGGATAGTAAGGAAATCCACAGTACTACCCTTTAACTTTCGAAAGGGAGACTATGATAGAATGAGGAAAACAGTTAAGAAAAAACTAAAAGGAGCAGTTGCAAAGGTTAAAGACGTACATCAAGCTTGGGTGTTGTTGAAAAATACTATCTTGGAAGCCCAGACCAGCTGTATTCCACGCTTTAAGAAAAGTGGAAGGAAGTCCAAAAAATTGCCAGCATGGTTTAAAGCTGAGGTCAGAGAGGCTGTTGTTGCCAAAAAAGCATCTTTCAAGAAATGGAAAAAAGAGCCAAATGATGAAACCTGGAAACAGCACAAGCACTGGCAAGTCAAATGCAAGGCATTGATAAGGCAGGCAAAGAGAGAATTTGAGAAGAAGCTTGCTGCGGAAGCAAAAACGCGAAATAAAGACCTTTTCAAGTACATTCGTAGCAAAAAACCCGTGAGAGAGTCAGTTGGTCCATTAGATGATAAAGGGGTTAAAGGAGCACTAAGAGGCGACAAGGCGATAGCGGAGAGACTGAATGAATTCTTTGCTTCGGTCTTTACTGAGGAAGATGTAGGGATGTTACCCACAACTGAAGTGGTATTTAAAGGTGTGGAAGAATTGAAGGAAATATCGATACATCGGGAAGATGTCTTACAACTATTAGATAAACTGAAGAGTAGCAAATCACCTGGGCCGGATGGTATACATCCAAGGGTGTTGAAAGAACTGAAATTTGAGATTGCAGACCTGCTATCAGTAATCTGTGAACTATCATTAAAATCATCTCTAATACCTGAGGATTGGAGGATCGCCAATGTAACACCAATTTTTAAAAAGGGTTCGAGGGGTGATCCGGGAAACTACAGACCGGTGAGCCTGACATCAGTACCGGGAAAAATGGTAGAAACCATCATAAAGAATAAAATTACTCAGCATATAGATAGTCATGACCTAATGGGAGACAGCCAACATGGCTTTAGACAAGGAAGATCTTGTCTTACTAATCTGTTATGTTTTTTTGAAGGAGTGAATAAACAGGTGGACAAAGGTGAGTCGGTTGATATTGTGTATCTGGACTTTCAGAAAGCCTTTGACAAGGTCCCTCATGAGAGACTTTTGGCAAAACTAAAGAGTCATGGGATAGGAGGCAGTGTACTACTGTGGATCAGGAACTGGTTAAAAGATAGAAAGCAGAGGGTAGGGCTAAATGGCCAATTTTCCCAATGGAGAAAGGTGAATAGTGGTGTACCCCAGGGATCTGTGCTGGGTCCGCTGCTTTTTGACATATTCATAAATGACCTGGAAAGTGGAATAACGAGTGAGGTTATCAAATTTGCTGATGACACAAAACTATTTAAAGTTGTTAAAACCCAGGAGGATTGTGGAAAATTGCAAGAGGATCTTGATAAATTGGAAGACTGGGCATCAAAATGGCAGATGAAATTTAATGTGGAGAAGTGCAAGGTTATGCACCTAGGGAAGAACAACCCAAACTATGGTTACACGATGCAAGGTTCCACATTAGGAACCACCACCCAAGAAAAAGATTTAGGCGTCCTTGTGGATACCATGTTAAAACCCTCGGCCCAGTGTGCAGCGGCGGCCAAGAGAGCAAATAGAATGCTAGGTATGATAAGGAAAGGAATGGAAAATAAAACAAAAGATATTATAATGCCTCTATATCGTTCCATGGTGAGACCGCACCTTGAATATTGTGTGCAATTCTGGTCGCCATATCTTAAAAAGGATATAGCAATTTTAGAAAAGGTTCAGAGAAGAGCCACCAAAATGGTAAAGGGGATGGAAGGCTACTCCTATGAAGAAAGGCTAAAAAGGTTGGGGCTCTTTAACCTGGAAAAGAGACGGCTGAGGGGAGATATGATAGAAGTCTATAAATTAATGAACGGAGTGGAACGGGTAAACGTAGATCGATTGTTTACCTTATCAGAATATAGAAAGACTAGGGGACATGCAATGAAGCTACAGGGTAAACTATTTAAGACTAATAAAAGAAAATATTTTTTCACTCAACGTGTAATCAAACTCTGGAATTTGTTACCGGAGGATGTAGTAAAGGCTGTTAGTGTAGCTGGGTTTAAAAAAGGTTTGGACAAGTTCCTGGAGGAAAGGTCCATAAACCATTATTAAGAAGGGACCCAGGATATCAATGCTTGAACCAATACAAGCATTGTGGAACCTGTGTCCCTTGGGGAAACTGCTAGGTACGTATGACCTAGATTGGCCACTGTTGGAAACAGAATACTGGGCTTGATGGACCTTGGTCTGACCCAGTATGGCATATCTTATGTTCTTATGTTACACTAACAAATACTACAGAAGCAACCCATATAATCATGCAGGGAACAGTTATGATTGAGGCATAATAAGAAAGTACAGTATATACCATATATACAGGTACTTATCAGGTGTGTGCAGATTGGTGTGGTGTGTGTGCTTGTTAGTGAGGGGCGAGGATGGGCTGAGTGTTTGGTAGACGTGAGCGGTATCTTTGCTGTTCCTTATTTAAGGGTTAGTGATGTTTACTTAATTATGCTTATTGATGCTGTCTGCTTACTTCTGTTTGTTGATGTTGTTTGCTTGCTTATGTTATTCCCTGAAAGCGCATTTGGAACAGATGTGTTTTCAGTAGTTTCCTAAAATCCTTGGAGTCTGTGGTTATTCGGATTCTTGCAGGGAGGGAGTTCCATATCGCTGGAGCATACAATGAAAAGCTCTTTCATATGTGCATTGGTTGCATTTTGCGAAATTTGGGAGCAAAGCCAGGAGGTGTGCCGCGGTGCTTCTCCTTTGTCTGTTAGGGAGGGTTTTTTTTATTATGATTTGTAAGTAATCAGAGGACTGGTCGTGGAGGATTTTAAATATTGTGATGATGTTCTTGTATTTGATTCTGTCTATTAGCAGTAGCCAGTGGAGTTTTTTCATGATAGGGGTGATGTGTGAGCTCTTAGATGTCCCGGTGGGTACCCTTGCTGCAGTGTGCTGAGCAAGTTGCAGCAGCAATAGATGGGATTTCGGCAATCCTTGGAGAATTGCATTGCAGAAGTCAATGTGTGGTAGCGTCATCGCTTGGAAGATGGTCCTGTAATCGTGTGGTTTTAGGGGGCGAAGTCGTTGCAGAATCCTGATTTTATTGTAGATTTGCTTTGTCGAGTTGTTGATGTGGGTCTTTAAGGTAAGTTGCTGGTAGATAGTTATACCAAGGTAACATACCTCGGATTTAACTGTTAGTTCTAATTGATTGACCTTAAGTGTCTTTGGTGGTGTGAATGAATGATCTTTGCAAATAAATAGCACTTCTGATTTGTTGTAATTAATGGTCAGACCTTGTTGGGATAGCCACTGACTCAAAACACTGTACAATGGGAGTGAAATCTGGTTCTGTGATTGAGAATATTAAGTAAAGCATAGTTACTCACCTGTAACAGGTGATCTCCGAGAACAGCAGGAATTTAGTCTTCACATATGGGTATCGTCGGTACCGACGGAGCCTGCGTGGGAACGCTCCCCAGCGTCCAATAGGAAAGCTTTTAGGAGCATCCCACAGCACCTGCGTGCTGCCTTCCTGCCTTTCCCAACTGTCCCTCTCCAGTTGAGTTTATAGCTGAGACAAGAGAGAGAGGGAAAGAAAGAAAGAAAGAAAGAGAGAGAGATACAACTCCTAGGGGAGATGGGCGGGTTGTGAAGACTAAATTCCTGCTGTTCCTGGAGATCACCTCTTACAGGTGAGTAACTATGCTATCTCCAAGAACAAGCAAGAATGTAGTCTTCACATATGGGGGACTCCCTAGCTGCAGATGCCAGGGAGATGGCCCCAGAAAGTCGTGTACCCTTGTGAAAGGGCTCCACTTCCCCCCATGGATCTCTGGCATCCTACCAGGGATGGTGGGTAGGAGTTGATTAAGTGTGGAACAGGTGTTGAAGAACAGCCTGACCAAACAAGGCATCCTGGTGGGAGTTCTTGTCTAAGCAGTAATGGGCTGTGAAGGTATGTACCGAAGCCCAAGTAGCTGCTCGACAGAGTGAAGATGAGTCATTGAGGCTGCCATGGCTCTCACATTGTGAGCTGTGACATGGCCTTCAAGAGGAAGATTCTTATTCTCATAGGTAAAAGATATACACTGTGCAATCCAGTTGGACAGTGTCCTTTTGGAGACTGGAAGTCCCAAATGACTAGGATCAAAAGCAACGAAGAGTTGAGAGGATTTTCTATGTTGCTGCGTCCTTTGCAAGTAAAAGGCCAAAGCTCTTTTACAGTCCAAAGTATGAAGGTTCCTTTCTGCACTGGAGGCGTGAGGCCTCGGAAAGAATACAGGAAGGTAAACTGCTTGGTTTAACCCTTTCAAGGCCTACTTTAAATTTTTAATCCACATTCTGCAGCCAGGTTAATTTTTGTATATTTCAGGAAAATTGTACCCGTCTTATTCAATATGTTCTAATAGTGATTTTCCTTCTGCTATGGTCATGTACTATATACCATTTGATAGGAATATTTAGTCAGAATTTTGGATCCCAAGAGTTTTGGGCTCGGCCTGGAAAGGGTTAAATGAAAAGGTGAAACCACCTTTGGCATAAAGTGTGGATGAGTCCTAAGAACTACCTTATCATGGTGGAACCTTGTATAAGGAGGATCAGTCACCAACGCTTGCAATTCACTGATGCGACGTGCTGATGTGATTGCAATGAGGAAGATAACCTTCCAGAAAAGGAATTTCAAAGAGGTAGTGGCTAATGGTTCAAAGGGCGGTTTCATGAGCTGCCCAAGTACCAGATTAAAGTCCCATGCCACCGGTGGTGGCTTAAAGGGAGGCTTTGTTAGAAGGCGGCCTCTCATAAATCTCGCTATAAGAGGATGAGAGGAAATAGGCTGTCCATTTAGAGGCTTGAAAGAAGCTGCAATAGCACTCAAATGGACTCTCACTGAATTGGTCTTAAGCCCTGCATTTGACAAATGAAGGAGATACTCCAGTAATGATTCTAGAGGTATCGCAAGAGAGTTAAGACCCTTCTGCAAGCACCATATGGTAAACCACTTCCACTTAAATGCATACGAGCGTCTTGTGGAGGGTTTCCTGGAAGCATGAAGGATATCCTTTACCTGCTGGGAAAGGTTAAGGTCCTGAAGTTCTAGTCTTTCAGCAACCAGGCCCTGAGATGCAGAGACTGGGGACTGGGGATGCCACAGCATCCCATCCTCTTGTGAGAGAAGATCTGGAGCAGATCCTAACTCCAGAGGCAGAGCTTGAGAGAGATGTAGGAGCAGAGGGTACCACGGTTGCCGTGGCCAACGTGGAGCTATGAGAATCATATGACCTCTGTCTCTCTGAAGCTTGAGTAGGGTTTTGGGAATTAGGGGAATGGGTGGGAAGGCATACAGGAAGTCCTGACCCCCAGTAAAGGAGGAAAGCATCCTTGGACTGACAACCTCGAGCCAGAATTCTGTAACAGAACCGGGGAAGTTTGGCATTCAGCAAACTTGCAAAGAGGTCTATGTCTGGGGTTCCCCAAATTTGAAAACTTTTGGCCACCTGGTCTGCATGGAGAGACCATTCGTGTGGAAGCAGAACTCGACTGAGTTTGTCTGCCCAAGAGTTTTGAATGCCTGGAAGATACACCGCAAGGAGATGAATCTGATGCTCTCTGGCGAGGGCCCATAGTCGCAAAACTTTGTTGCATAGCGACAGAGAGCTTGTTCCGCCCTGCTTGTTCACACAAAACATGGCTACCTGATTGTCTGTTTGAACTAGGACTGTCTTGTAGCTGAGCTGGGTGTGAAACACTCGAAGAGCAAGGAAGATTGCTCTGAGCTCCAGGAGGTTGATATGAAGACAGGCCTCCTGCGGAGTCCATGTACCTTGGGTAGAGAGGTCGTGCAGGTGGGCTCCCCAACCCACCTGTGAAGCATCTGTTAGAGTGGTTTGGGGTAGGGGTTGCTGGAAAGGAGACCCCACCAGAAGGTTTCTGGGTGACTGCCACCATTGGAGGGACAAAATAAGACGATCTGAATTTGCTATTTTGTCTGACAGGCAACCTGACGCCTGAGTCCACTGAGTGGATAAGGTCCACTGGGCTGCCCTCATATGGAGGCAAGCATAAGAAACCACATGCACAGTGGATGCCATGTGGCCTTGCAACTGTAACATTTCCCGAGCAGTGAGATGAGGTTTGAGTACTGCTTGGGAAGCTAACTGTACAATGTGAAGACAGCGGACTGTGGAAGGAAGGCCCTTGTCTGTCTGGTATCCAGATGAGCTCCTATAAATTCTAGGGATTGAGTGGAAGCAAGGTTGGATTTTGGGAAGTTTATGACAAGTCCCAAATACTGAAGGATGCGCATTGTGCAAGACACAGCAAAACTGGCTTCTGGCCCTGAAGGGGCTCGAATGAGCCAGTTGTCTAAGTAAGGGAAGACAAATATTCCCAGGGTGTGGAGAAATGCTGCTACCACAGCCATGTATTTTGTGAACACTCTTGGTGCAGAAGCCAGGCCAAAAGGAAGAACCCTGTATTGGTAGTGCTTTCCTTGAAACAGGAATCGAAGGAACTTCCTGTGACTTGGATGGATGAGAAAATGAGTGTACGCATCCTTGAGATCTAGAGAACAAAGCCAATCCTGACCCCGAAGGTATGGCAGCAGAGTTCCTAGAGAAATCATTTTGAACTTCTCTCTGAACAGGAATTTGTTCAATTCTCTGAGGTCCAGAATGGGTCTGTGTCCTCCAGTTTTCTTTGGAATAAGGAAATAGGGGGAGTAGAACCCTGTACTCCGTTGGGGAATGGGTACCTCTTCTATTGCTCCTTGAGCAAGGAGCATTGTGACTTCTTAACCTAACCCGTCGTTGAGAGAGGTCTGAGAATTGAACTGTCTTACTATTGTAGGAGGGGGCATGCTGAGGAAATGAAGTTTGTACTCCTCTCGTACAATGGACAGAGTCCAATTTTCTGCTGTTATCTGACACCATCTGGGGGCAAAATGACATAACCTTCCCAGGATGGTGGAGGGTCTGTTCCATTCATGGCCAGGAAGGCAAAGTTCTCTAGACAGGAGTCAAAGCCCCTGTGGAGGCTGAGTCTGCTGAGCCGGTTGAGGCTTAGCAGCTTTTGGCTTCCTTTGTTGTCTAGGTTGCTGTTGCTGTCCCTTTTGGGCAGACTGACCTGGACGATGTCCCTGCTGGGTATAGGAGGGATAAAACAACTTCTTGCTGAAGAACAGTTTCTTAAAGGATTTTTTCCTCACAGGATCAGCTGTGGATTTGGACAATCTATCCAAAGTGATATTGTCAGCATCTATCTCATTAACTTTTTCCTGCCAATTCTTGCCAAAGAGATTCTCTCCTGTGCAAGGTATGTTTCCCAATTTGTCCTGTACCCAGATTTCCAAGTCAGATGCCTGGAGTCAGGCAATCCTACGTGCACCTATGGCAATAGCAGAGGTTCTGCTTATGCAAAGCAGTCAAAGGCTGCACGATTCACAAACTTGGAAACATCTTGAGCATGTTTAACAAGAGCAAGTTAATCTTGCCTTTTATCATCAGGAAGAAGAGGGCTCATAAGCTCTAAGTCTCCTGGTGACTTCCTTAAGGAACATCCCCATATACAAGATATAGGAACTGATCCTAGCAGAAAGCATGGAAGCCTGGAAGGATCGACACCCAAAGGTGTCAAGAGTTCTACACTCATGTCCTGGAGGATTAGATGCATGCCTTTTTGCACTCTTGATCCGTCTCATGGCTGATTCCACCACCATGGAATGGTGTGGTAATTGAGTCTTTTGAAACCCAGGACAAGGAGGAACTCGATACATGGTGTCGAGTCTTCGGGAATGAGGCGATGTGGTTAGAGGTGTTTCCCACATCCTTAACATAAGATCATGCAAGATCTCATGAATAGATAAGGTAGCTGCCTCCATGGGAGCTTTAGGGTACTGAAGGATTTCTAATTCCTTTGCCCTAGGCTCCTTTTCAGGATCCACTGTGATGAAAAGATCTCGGGCCACATCTCGGATAAAATCCTGAAAGGACATATCCTCTGGTGAAGACATCCTACGCTGAGGAGAAGAGGAATCCTCGGGAAGAAGTACTCTGGTATTGGCAGAGTCTTCGGAGTCTTCAGACTCATTCGAGGATTCTAAGTATCTCCGATCCCGGTGATCGTGCAAGGCACGGTACCGGTACCGGTACCGATCGAAGTCGGTATCGAAGTGATCTGGTACTGACTTGTCGATGCCGGATAGAGATGCATGACTCGGTGCCGGTGGTATACCCGCCGATGTCAATGCAGTCGGTGCCGGTACCGGTTGAAGTGTCTGAAGCGGTTTCAGGGGCATCGAGGCCGTAAGAAGAGCCGTCAGACTGCGTTCAATAGCCAAGAATCTCTGGTCTATTGACGCTGCCGATGCTTGGGTATTGGTGCCAGTTGAAGCAGCCAGAACCCCAGAGCATGGCACCAGTAGTTCTGTCGAGGTTGAGGCCTCGAGAACATCCTGGAGCCTCGTTAGTGCTTTGGAAGCCGAAGCCTCCCGCCGGGGCAGTTTTGCCGGTGAAGATCTCTCAAGGGGCAACGCCAGAGGCATCTCGATGCTTAGAAGGACCGGCTAGATTTATGTTTAGTTACCTGAGATCCATGGGAGGAAGATGACGCCCTGGAGGACGTCGATGCCACGGACGCTGCATTGGAGGGAAAAATGGTGCTAAGTTTAGCAGCCCGGTTTTGCCAGCCCCTTTTAGACATCATTCCACAGGCGAGGCACTCTGAAATAAGAGTGGTCAGGACCTAAACATTTGAGGCACCACTCATGGGTGTCGGTGATGGAGATGTTACCGCCACACTTAGAACATTTTTTAAAACCCGAAGCAGGGTGTTTTTTGTGTTTATATGCAGTCTCTGTATTTCTGTTTGAGGTGCATACTTTGTATTGGTGCTTGCATGGAAAATATCAATAAACAGATTTAAACAAAAAAAAAAAAACAACCCCCGAAGCAGGTTTGTCCATGTTTTAGGAAAAAATTGGGCCTAGTGCCCAAAATGGCGCCTAGCAAAACAGAAGAAAGTTACTGAAGGAAAGACTCCAGAAACTAAGTTTTTGGGGTTGTTTTTTTTTTTTTTTTTAAAGAAAGAAAAGAAGAACCGGCGGTACCGGTATAGCGTCGAGGGAAGGCAGACGCGACCACAAAAAAGAAGTATAAGAATGGAATTTTCTGCAGTGACAGGATATGCGACCTGTCGGCTCCGCGGAAAATGAAAAACTGGAGAGGGACAGTTGGGAAAGGCGGGAAGGCAGCACACAGGCGCTGTGGGATGCTCCCAAAAGTTTTTCTATTGGACACTGGGGAGCGTTCCCGCGCAGGCTCCGTCGGTACCGACGATACTCATATGTGAAGACTACATTCCTGCTTGTTCCTGGAGATAACATTATGTCATCCGCATATAGATGGTATAACATATTATATGACTGGAGGATCTGGCAGATTGGTTGGATGTAAATGTTGAATAATAACGATGACAGAGATGAGCCCTGGGGTACACCACGGTTATGCGGGAATGGATCTGAGCTTATGTTCTCAGATTTTACAATCTGTAAGCGATCAGTCAGATAGGATTGGATCCAGCCAAGTGCTTTATCAAGGATGCCAATGCAGCGTAGTCTTTGTAAGATTCTCATGACATACGGTGTCCAAGGCTGCTGATATGTCGAGGAATATGAGGATGAAGGCCTGTTTTGGTTTCTCAGTTCTCTTGATTAGATGGTCAATGAGGGATATTAACAGTGTTTAGACTCCGTGGTTAGTACGGAAACCATGCTGATGCAGGTCGAGTTGTGCGTTTAAGCTGATATAATTTTGCATCTGGAGCTGGACCACTTTCTCTATTATTTTCCTGAGGAATTGTAGACCTGAAATAGGTCTATATGAGTTTAATTCGGAAGGGACTAACTTTAAGTTCTTCAGTAGTGGGCGTATAGATGCAGTCTTTAGACTCGTCGGGATGTATCCTTGCATGAAGGAGAGCTGTAGTATCTTGCCTATGATGTGGGCAAGTTCAGATCTTGTTTGACATCAGGCCCATCCAGTCATTGACAGCAGAACAGTCAAATAAGAGGAGAACTGAAGGCAGTGTTAACATTTGCTCTGCCTTGTGACCAGCCACGTTAATCCCAGGCCGCAAAAAAAAACAGTCCTGGCTATTGCCACTGATTAGGAGACAGAGTTGAGCAGGGCAGGGAGCGTGTACTAAAAATCTTCCTCTGAAAAACTTCTCTCCCTGGGATCTCTGCTCTCCATGTGCGCCACCACATGCAGACAGTTCTAAAACTGAAAGTGAATACTTTCTCCCCTAGGAACAAGCACACATGGCATGCTCTGTCATAACACCAGAGTGAAAATGTGATCCACAGCAAACTGGAGCACAAGAACGCAAACAGAAGAGGGGGAAGATCTCACGACCAGCATTCAAGCAAGCTTTGCTGCCCTCCAGAGGCTGCCACTCTAGTGGTTGGGCCGGCCCTGTTCATCAAGTCAGGATGCGAGCGCTCCAGGCCACCACTGCAGCAGCAGGAATACTACTGAGCTTTTACATTGGTGTAAATGCAAACGCAAGTAACCGCAGCCTTTGTTTCAATGTGGCCAGTTTGAAAATTGTCCTTTAAGTTTCAAATCCAAGCAGGCCACGGCTGAGCTCACCTTTGCATTGACTGCTGTGGGTAGGAAAACCCACTCCATGCTTTGGCAGCTGGCTAGCTATTTCGGCATCCCCAGCCCATGGTCTGAAAAACCAGGGAGAAGTGCGACACACTGCCATCACTTTTCTGCTGCTGGGTGCACCATGCACACACCCCACTGCCAGGAAGTGATGCGCTTCCAAAACAGGGCAAAAAACAAGAACAAAACCAAAGCACAACTAAAACACAAAACAACATTTTTAGACAAAACTTAAGACTTGAGTCTCGCATAAAATAAAAATGCTCTATTGAGGAAGGATTGCCGCCTGCATACACTGACAGCAGTAGGGCCTGCAGACAGACTTAAGCATTCCTCTCACAGACACCGCTTTACCTCTTTTGTAAGTTATTACTAAATAATGAGGCAGTTCCTCTGTTGGTAAGTACTTTGACTAAAAAGTACAGCATACACTGTTCTCCCCGGCAAACGTTTTTGTTCCTTTTATTTAACTTGCTCTCTCTGCTACAAAACACTCTGTGGTGCAGTCCTGGTCGGCTCAGGCCTGTGGAAATCCTGCCAGTTTGTTGCTGCCCAGCCTCATTCAGTCACACCCTACTCAGCTTCAGAGGGAAATTCTCTGTGATGAGATGCTCATCCTGCAGAATCACCACCACATTTACCTCGAACTCTGAAAGACAGAAAAACCCTATTATTTGCAATGGAATGAACAGCAGTGCAAGCCAAAAAAAGAAATCTCCTGCCCCGCCTCCCACTATGGAGAACAATGGAGGTCAAACTGGCGCATTCTGATCCGTCATTCCATTTTTCTATGATTGAGTTTAACTTTAATGTTGTCGGGAGCTACAGAATACAATTGTTGTGAGAGGAGGCAAAGCCTCTTGAAACACAAACTATTCTTTTTTAATCATTTTTAAGTGATAACAGAACCACAAAAATGTGACATGCCCAACACAAATAGTGTGTAAACACAAAATCATAAAGGACAGCAAACAGGTACTTATCCGTTCAGAGAGTGTCCTTGCCATTCATCTTGGGAACACCATTTATTCAATGTGAACCCAAAGAAGCTAATCCTGTAAAGACGTGGACACAGTACTGTGTTTCGAGCTCAGGTATTTGCGAAAGAGTTCTACATCAAGCGCTGCACAAGGGAGCTTCCTGCTCACCCGAATAACCCAAGATGAAAAAGGAAACTCTCTGAACAAATTAGTACCTGTTTGCTACCCTTTATGATCTTGTGTTTACATACTATTTGTGTAGGGCACTTCACATTTTTGTGGTTCTGTTACCACTTAAAAATGATTAAAAAGGAATTGTTTGTGTTTCAAGAGGCTTTGCCTCCTCTCACAACAAACGGTCTGACGAAAAATAATTTTTTGTATTCAGCTCACTTCTTCGGTCTTATACTTTTTTGAATTATATTCTAGCGGTTGTGACCGTTATTATTTTTGTAATAATCATGTCCTCGCAATGTCACAGTTTTTATACTATATCCTAATATTTCCTTTTTAATTGGTCTTGTTTTGATTCTTTTGTGTGTCAAATATTTGTACATATGTAGTCCAAAGCCATTTGGCTGGCCACTTTTTTTTTTAAGGAGATATTGGACATTAGGGGGTTGAACTACAAGAGTGCCAATAATGTTGACCACAACTATTCTTGTTCAGTAAAACTTTGTTGCTTGTCTTTTGTTCCTTGACATTTTCAAATTTTTAGATGTGATTCACTTCCCTGGTGGTACAAAAATGTATTGGCTTCTAAATGGAACCTGGCAATCCTTTCTCCGTATCGAAGTGCGTTATAACTAGCTTCACTACAAAGACACATGCATTGAAAATTTTAGAGCCAGTTTCGACAAGGTTTGGGTGGTGGGGGGTTCTTTAGGTTCAGTAGTTCTAAATCCAATCTGGTTTTCAAGAGGCAGGCTTGGATACAGTAAGTGCCATGCTTGCAAATGTATTTCACACATATTTACCTTAGAGCAGGGCCAGTGCAAACTAACAGTGAACTATCTGTTTGCCTAGAGCATCAACGTTCCCAAGGCGGCCTATTATCGCTGCCCCTCTCGAGATCTGCAGCGGTGGCAATGCCATTTAAACCACAAGGTAGTGCTTACCTGAACTCTCCGATGCTGCGATGTTGTTCCTGCTCTTTCGACCTACACTGGAGGGGGCGGGAGAAGCAGGTCAAAGAGAGCAGGAACAGCAGCGCAGGGCTGGAGAGTTTGGGTAAGCGCTGCAAAGTGGTTTAAATGGCACTGCTTCTGAAGAGGGGAAGGGGTGGAAGAAGGGGAGATAGCAGGATTGAGGGCTTGTCTAAGGTATCTCATATCCTCGCACTAGCCCCACTTTGGCTATCCTGACAACCAGATTGGTGGGGGGTATCTCAATGACTAGGTTAAGAACCACTGCTCTAGGCTAAAGGATAATTTTTGGGCTGAGACACTGTAAATTTACACAGTATTCTAATAATTATTGCTTCATGGTATTCAAATTTGCTATAATAGGATTTTTATTTCTGATTGACAGGCATATAGAGCTTGGCTGACTTTGGTGAAATTTTATTACTGCAGACTACGTCAGTTATACAGTTTACACATTTTGTGTTGCTCATTTAACCCGTGACACAAATATATTGAATTTGTACTATATATTACTGAAATTATTTAAATAAAAATGATTTTTTAAATCTCTCCATATTTTGCAATCTGTTAAACGTTTTGAAACTAATAATTCTTTTTCTTTTTACCGATCTTGAAGTTGGTGGTCTGTAAGGTTGGACAGGTGAAGAGCCTGGGAAACACCATGTAGATAGGAATTGACAACCCTCTGCAAACGTCCCCTTCGGCTATCTGAATATTCTGAATCTCTGTCGCATCGCGGGCATATCCCTCAGCACAGCCTTAACAAAACATTATACAAAATAAGAATCTGACCTGGAAAAGCCTAAGATAACATTACAATACTCCGTCCCCTCCCCACCCCATGACAAGTTCAAAAATCTAGGGCCAGATAGTCAGAGGTGGGCTGACCATATAACTTTAAACACACACATACAAACATATATACATATCCAATGGGGGGTGGCATACAGTGGTGGGTAAGCACTTCCACAGAACACACATCAAAGTTATACCTGGTATTTGGCTACCAGAATGTACCCAAATATGGAGAGCAGCTGAATTTTGCCAGTCTCTGTATAACTTTAAGCCCTGTCCCCCAGAACACCTTAAGACCACCCCAATTCTACTGCGTAACTCTGGCTGTAAATCAAGTTATACAGCCAAAGTTATCTTTACGAGTACCCCAGATTGTGTTTTTAAAGCATTTATGGAGTTGGCACTGCTTAACTGCAGAAGTGCTTTTAAATGTCAAACTCCTAGTTACATAAGCTTGTGAAGAGCAGTATACCGAAGGCCACAGAAGTCATGTCATGCGGTAGTACAAATCCAGCCTGTAGCCCACAATGGCCACAGATGCAGTGTAGATAACCACAGAGCAGAGCAGAGGAAAACCCAAGCGCATTTACCACAGGCATTTATGGGAGAATTCTCAAACCTACTGTACTTTCCTGAAAATGCAATTCTGATGTATTATACCCACTGTTAAATTGCACAAACCAATATTAAAAAAGAAGTATCAGAAATAAAAGCATTAGCAGCACAGAGAGCATTTCCTCCTCCTTATTTTATTTATTTTATTTACATTCTCTTATATACCGCGCTATTCCACATCAGTGCGGTTTACATTGAACAAACTGAAATTACATTGAACAGGGCATTATAACTTGGAGATAACTATTTTACAGGGAACATGGGCTATGGAGGGTTAAGTGGCTTGCCCAAGACCACAAGGAGCACCTGTGGGACTAGAAACCCCAGTCCTTCCGGCCCAAGGTTGCTGTCCTCTAGTGGGATTTGAACCCCCGACCTTCCGGCCTGAAGTACCTTGCCCCAACCACTAGGCCACTCCTCCATTCCTTTTTTAGGAGGGGGGGAAGAGGGAAGAGGGATGGGAAGGAAGCCCAACCATTTCCTCTCGCTCTTATGGGCTTCCAACTTACTCATTTGCAACTACCCTGGGATTTGTTTTGTTTATTTGATATCCCCGCCCAGCTCATTAGCATAGCCGCTGCAGCAACAGTTCTTGGCTAAGAGCCATGTATCAGAGCGCAGTTATGGGCCCTAAATCCACAGCAGCTATCAGCAAGGCATGATGAATGGCACCTCCCTCCCCCCTCCATGGCTATGAACATTGCTTGTTCACTGTCTCTATCCCCTGACAACTCGGGGAGGTGAAGGCCTGATCCAGGAATTGAACCACATTCAATTTTGATGAGTGCTGCGGGCAGCCGATAGCACTTTTGATTTCATTGCTTTCACCATTATAGACCAAAGCAAAGCCAGAGTTTTTGCAAGCTCACTGTCAACAGACATTCTCAGAGTAGCACGAACAAATCCCAGGCAATAAAGCACAAAATGACACGCGATTAAGGCATTTATTAAATTCATGAAACACCCACTTCCCCCTCCCTCCCATAAACAAGTATAGAAAATGTACATCTACTAGAGGTACATGTATTTATTTATTTAACCAGTTTTCTATACTGCCTTATCCTTCAATCAAAGCGGTTTACATTATGTAACTACTACAAATAGGAACTGGATACATTCCCTTGTCCCCAAAGGGCTCACAATCTATGTGCACCTGAGGCAACGGAGGGTTAAGTGGCTTGCCCAAGGCCACAAGGAGTGCCTATAGGACTAGAAACCCCAGCCCTTCCGGCCTGAGATTATTGTCCCCATGTGGAACTTGAACCTCCGGCCTGAGGTACCGTGTCCTAGCCACTAGGCCACTCCTCCCACTACTGTTTGATTTGCGGCCAACTTATGCCCTAGTTCCCTTTCCTGGTTCACTGGCAGGTTTTTACATTCACAAAAACATTATAGCACTTGGAAAGCGAAAAAAATGAAATGCCTCAAAACAGAAGGTACCTCTGACAAATGTTTTGGTCATAATGCTTAAGTCTAAGTATCCTAGTTTTAAACTGAAAAATCAGCTCTAAGGGGCTTGTTTACAAAACCGCGGTAGCGGTTTCCGATCGTTATCGGAGCCGCGGCCCCACTGATAACGATCAGAAACCGCTACCGCGGCTTTGTAAACAAGCCCCTAAGTCTGTTTGTGCCCCATAGGTCACAGACAGACAGACATGACCTCTGCATAAGGTATTCTTCATTTACTTTGTATAAGAATGCCTAAAAATGATGTATTTATTTATTTAGCAAGACTTATATACCGCTTTTCACCAGGTCAAAAAGTTGCATAACTTACGATGCCATCATAAGTTCTGCAACTTTTTGTTCCTAGCAAGAGCATTCATCTTCAAAGCCAACCCACTATTACACCACGACAGAACCAACTGTTGCAAAGACAATGACATCACTGGACTTTCCATCAGTGACACATGACAACTTGTGTTTCTTTAAATGAGATTTGGTGATAATTTTCCTGTTCTGACTTCTTGGGGCCAAGCAGCCAGAAAGCACAGTTACTTACCTGTAACAGGTGATCTCTGGGAACAGCAGGAATTAGTCTTCACATATGGGTACGTCGGTACCGACGGAGCCTGCACGGGAATGCTCCCCAGCATCCAATCAAAAAGCTTTTGGGAGCATCCCTCGCGCCTGCGCGGTGACTTCCCGCCTTTCCCACTGCCTCTCCTCAGTTGAGTTTCATAGCTGAGACAGAAGGAGAGAAAGAGGAAAGGGGATAGATAGATACAACTCCTAGGGGAGGTGGGTGCGTTGTGAAGACTAATTCCTGCTGTTCCCAGAGATCACCTGTTACAGGTAAGTAACTGTGCTATCTCCAGGAACAAGCAGGAATGAGTCTTCACATATGGGGACTCCCTAGCTGTGGGTGCCAGGGGAGATTCCATAAAATGCGTATCCCTGGACAGGACGGCATTTTCCAAACCTAGATCCCCGGCATCCCCTGAGGGATAGGGGGTAGGAGTTGAATAGAGAAGAGCTGCAAGGAACAGCAAATCTAAAGACTACAGGAGAGAGGAGTCTTTAGAATGTATGTCAAGTATCATTAAAATATTTAATGAACTAGTACAATATAGAGCTTACCTACTGGATTGTAGGAAGTAGAACTGTGATGGAGTGTACTGTAGATGCAGTAGCGGAATCTTCAAGGTAACTTCACAGCAGTGAGGATGAAGTTCCAAACCTGGAATGGGCAGGTGACCCAGGTGTCAACTGGAGCAGGAGAAGAACGGCAGGTCTTCAATAGAAAGCTTTATGCGAAAAAGCTGAAAACTCTTTTAGGTACAGAGTTATTAACATTGAAGACTAAAAGAAGAAGACTGACCGATCTGGAGAATTAGCCCAGTCCGGAAGGGAAGAGGGGGTATGAAAAAAAGCCCCTATTCCCAAGGAGAACAGAAGTGTACTCAGAAATACTGAAGATGTACACTGTCATTCCTAGCTGGTAAGAGATAGGAAGACGATGAAGTTTGATACTTCATGGATAGGGAGATCTATAACAAAAATAGAAGCTGTTGACGTCACAGCAGTAATTGTGTGTATAACCGCTCCCAGTTACTGAGCCGTATGAGAACAGGCAAGTTGACTGTCTGGACCCCTTAAGAGGGTAAAAGCTTTATAGCACAGACAGTTAGGGAGATAGTAGGTAATACCTAGTGTCCTATGGACATCTCCCAAAGGGCACATATATATATATATATATTTATATATGGAGATACATATATATCTATATATATATGTGCATATATGTCCAGATATGTATGATATATATATATATATATAGAGGTGTATATATATATATATATATAGATATAGATATAGATATAGATGGGCATGGCTTATGCCCATACAGATTACAAAAATATGTATGTATAGGACATATACAGACATGAATATAAGTCTGAGGATACATGCCTGCAACTGAGCCCCATAAGAACACTCACATGGGGAATGTGATGGGAAAAGATTCATCTAATAATAAGGGGTTGAAAACCACCTGAAGATAAATAGAGAATCTATTTCCGTGGTGCAGGAATGTATTTCAGTGGAATAACCAGTATGGTTGCGTGAAAAACAGAGGATAATAGCAGTCTGGTAAGAGCACGTCAGGAGTACTTGAGGACTCTGACACGTCCAAAGGACAAGAAACGCATAGACTAAGACACCTGGATGACCCAGCCAAGGGACTCAGGGGTATCATGTACAGTAAAAGAGAATGCGTTGTCCAAGTGGAGCAGAAAAGATAATGCCAAGCTGTAAGGAAAAAAGGGGAACTCCTTGGACATTCACGCAGAAAAAGCTTGTCTTCTGTATCACAACAGGAGACAAGAGTGTATAAAGAACCTATATAGCCATGGAATGACTATATAAGCTTTTACTATTATATGGAAAACCCTCAGAGACAAAGTTCAATGCTCTACAGCAAGGGCCCATAGTAGAAAGCTTCTCTGAAGATTGCAGAGAGCAGTGTGCAGGAGAATTATGAGATAAAACTTGACAGCAGTCAGATGTGTTGCCACATCCTAGGTAAGGATATGGCTAGAAGAAGATAACCTGCAGTGAATAGTATCATGCAAGATAGTTGAAAGTAGCTTGCAAGAAGCATTAAAGTAAGCACTGGAACTTTTGCATGCACAGCAACTGAACAAAAGAACAGAAGGGATTCTCCTGTATGAAAAACAGAGAGAAAACAGACAAAGGGAGCGGAGATATTCCCGTCCCTGTCTGATGAGTTGTTCAAAGCATGCATTGAAGGATAACAAAAAATCTACACTGGAAAGAAAGAGAAGTGTTTCAGTATGGTACCCACTCAAGCAGGGGAACCCCTGGAGAGAGGGGGTTGGAAAGGTGACGTACCATATGGTAAGTCAGCCGAAGGAAAAAATGTCCATGTGGGGACAGAAACTATCATGAGATAATTGTAATCTCCCTTTATGATAAAAAGAAAGGGAGAATTCTGTAACCCATGGACAAAAATATCCTAACAGCTTAGCATACTGAAAAGAAAAACCAGTGTAGGGTTTGAAGAATAACTTCTGGTAAGAAGAAGTTAACTGTAGATTGCAACATACAGGAACCTATGGTTGCTGGCTATGATTAGCCTGGTTAGAGTCTGGAGACTTCAGACGAGGATGAGATGTGCCTTGCTTGGGTACATCTGGAGGATGGGCAGAAGAAGGATAAAACTTTCTTTTCCTAGGGAAAGAAGGTTTGGTAGGACATTTCCTACGCCCTGGGGAAAAAGAAGGCTTAGGACGGTTTCCAGAACTAGGAAAGTCAGTGGAGCAATGAGCAACCTGACGTAAAGCCTCTTTATTGAAGAGATTTTCTCCAGTACAAGGAGAATTACCCAGTGTATGTTGTGCCCATCTGCTCAAGTCTGAAGCCTGCAGCCAGGCTGTACGACGTGCTCCAATGGCAATAGCAGAGGATCTGCTAACAGACTCAAAAGAGTCTAGAGAAGCACGAGAAAGGAACCAAGAGATATTCCTGCTATGATTAAGAAGCAAGGAATAGTCAGAGGCCTTAGGTTCTGACAAAAAAGGAGACAAAAGAGATAATTTCTCTGTGACCTCCTGAAGTGTCAGACTCATATACAAAATATATGAAATAATTCTTGAAGCCAGCATAGAAGTTTGGAAGGTTTGACGTCCAAAGGCATCAAGTGCTTTAGATGCACGACCTGGCGGATAAGAAGAATGCTTCTTCTTGCTTCTTACCTTCCTCATTGCTGATTCCACTACAATGGAATGATGTGGAAGTTGGTTTTTCTGAAACCCTGGAGAGGGAGGTACCTGATACAGAACGTTAATGGCTGTAGAAGGCAAAGGAACCTTTAAGGGTGATTCCCATATCCTCAGAAGAAGATCCTGTAAAGAATGATGTAAAGGAAGCATTATATTTCCCTTTTCTGCAGGATCTTGGTCAAGAGAAAACCCAGGAATAGGAATGGCAAGAAAGGTCGCCATGTCAAGGAGAAACTTCTGAAAAGAAGGATTTCCAATAGGAACTAATCCTGGGCAAGCTGAGGTTGAAGGAGCAGCTTGAGCACCAGAAGATATATTGGACTGGTGCAGAAAAAGAATCCTGCTCGATGGACAGTGATACTGACAGTTCTGATTTGAGGCAGTTAGTACTGCATCGTCAGTGCCTGGTATCGATTCCAAACTAGGCATAGAAAGGATCGATGGCACCGATGGAACTGCAGCAATCGACCCCGACACCGGTACCGGTATCGGAGACGATAATGTCATCGAAGCAGTAATCGGGGGCTGCTGAAGCGGTACCGAGGTAGTCAGAGAGCATTGGTGAATATCCTCGGTACTGCGTAGCCGGAAACGATATGGATCGGTTCCGAAATGCGTCGGTACCAAGTCATCTAGACTGGATATCGATTCTAGACTCGGCATCGAAGCGAGCGAGTCTATCGATGCATGTCTAGAAGGTACCGACGTTGGTGGTGGTATCAGCGATGCCGATACATGAAAGTCAATTGGAATCTCCTCGAACGGCACCAAAGGTACCGAGGACGTTCGAAGACGATGCCCGGTGAAGAGAGGAACACTCGACACCGGCACCGATGTCGGGGTATCGGTACCGCTCGAAGCCGGTACCAACCCCGAGCATGGAGAAGATATAGGAAAGTCAATCTGGGTCGTATTGATCGGCCCCGAAGGTACCGAGGATTCCAGATGACGATCCCAGGTAAAGAGTGGAACACTCGATACCGATGCCGATACCGGGGTATCGGTACCGCTCGAAGCCGGTACCAACCCCGAGCATGGCTGGGACACAGGAAAGCCAATCTGGGTCGTATTGATCGGCCCCGAAGGTACCGAGGACACCAGATGACGATCCCTGGTGAAGAGTGCAGCACTCGACACCGATGCCGGTGCCGGGTTATCGGTACCGCTCGAAGCGGATACCACCCCCTGGCACGGCTCAGGTATGTTCTGTGAGGGGTGAGCCCCAGGAACAACCTGAGCCCCCGTGAATGCTTTGGAGCCCGAAGACTCCCGCCGGGGTTTTATTGCCAATGGGATCTTGAGGGCAAGGCCGGAGCTGTCATCATGCTGTGCATGAGACTTACCCTTCAAGAATTGGCTAGTCTTAACAGACTGTTTGTGGGTTACCTGATCCTGGAGAGAAGAATAAACCGGTGTCCTCACCTCAGGAGGAAAAACGGTATCGAGGGAAACTCGAAAAAGGGAAGGTCTTCTCCCAATCATATAGCCTGAAGTATCAGGGGAAAAAGGGTCAGGACCCAGACAGGTTAGACACCAAGCATTGGAGTCTAAAAAGAAAACTAAGTTTCCACAGTGAAGGCACTTCTTAGGGGAAGAAGGCTCCATGTTGGAAAGGCCTGGTAGACCCAAAAAAGTTAAAACAAAAAACTGAGGAGAAATATTTCTCTAAGTTTGAAAAAGAAAAGAATAAAGCACCGGCGGTACCGGTATCGGCGGGAAAGACAGCCGCGACCACAAGAAAACAAGAAAATAAGGATTTTAAAGAAAAAAGTTTCTGCGGTGACAGGAGGACGTCCTGTTGGCTCTGCGGAAAAACGAAAACTGAGGAGAGGCAGTGGGAAAGGCGGGAAGTCACCGCGCAGGCGCGAGGGATGCTCCCAAAAGCTTTCTGATTGGATGCTGGGGAGCATACCCGTGCAGGCTCCGTCGGTACCAACGTACCCATATGTGAAGACTCATTCCTGCTTGTTCCTGGAGATAGATCTTTGGAGATAACAAAAACTGAGCTCCATGGTGAAAAGAAGATCAGATGCTTCTGAGAGCAACTCCACACACCTCTACAACCCACATGGTTTATAAGGAAGCACTGATGAGATGCTGAGTTAGGTTACTTACCAAATATATTTAACAGATTCTTTACAAAAACGTTTTTTGGCGTATTTTCACACTATTTTTCACGGTATCTTATTTTTGATATCGGTACTGGCAATCTACGTCCGGTCACAGCTTGCCAAGAGTCCATATAGACTTGACATTACACAACACCTTTTATGTTTTTTGCTGAGAAAATGTATGTTTGTGTCTTTTCATGTATACTATTGTTATGTTTTTTCTCTTTATTTTGCTTTTTATTTTTTTTTATTTGAATAATGCTTATTGCTTTTTTTAAAGCTTGCATTTTTTGATTCTTGTAATTTTCTGATTGATTATATTTATCTTTTTATGATCACCATTTTCTCATTTTGAGCCTTCAAGAAAAGTGATCTACAAATAAAATTTGATTTTATATTATTCCCATTCATCTTCTTCCTTGCACTGTAGTTAGTGGTCTCTTGGGTTTCCCACACAGAAATTCATTTGTGAGTACTTAGTGGTTGCAGCCATGCTTAAATGTTCCCTTACAAAATTAATACAGATGCACTAAGCAAACTTAAAGAGAGACAAAATATAATGCAGATGGTCTGCTGGAATGAAGAAGAAATGACAACAGCAACTAGGCGACAATTTCTTCCAAGTTATCCCAGACAGGATGATTCAGTTCTACTTTGTAAACTCTGTTCCTGCTTTGTGTAAGCACTTTTCTCTTTCTATTAGAAAACAGGTCTGAAAATTACATAAGAACATCAGATATGCCATAATGGGTCAGGCCAAGGTTCCATCAAGCCCAGTATCCTGTTTCCAACAGTGGCCAATCCTGATCACAAGTACCTGTCAGGCTCCCAAAAGATATACAGATTACATGCTGCTTATCCCAAGGGTAAGCAGCGGATTTCCCGGGTCTTCTTTAATAATAGTTTACAATGGGAAAGGAGTTTAAAGGAACCCTGCAATGGTAGGGAAGACATGGGTCACGTGATATCACCCATTCGCACAGCATCAGACACGTTGTCATTTGTGACATCACAGCCAAAACAAAACTATTAGGTCCAGGGCTGGTGCAAGTGACCTGGATGCCTTAGGGGAACCTTCAGTCCTACCCCTACCCCATAAGATTTTGATAATTAAACTCAACAATCATGATCACTAAAACATCAACCTTCCCAAAACAATCCTGCCTAACTGGACATCACCCTTTTAAACATTAAACTTTACTTTGTGTGTATGTGTGCACTCATTCTCCCTACAGACAAGAGAATGTGCTGGTGGTTCTCTGAATTTGTGTGGTTGTCAAGATCTATTATTTTGCTTTGACTGCTGTTGCTCTTTGCTGCCCCTCAGAAGTTGCTGCCTGGTCCTGCCTAATGGTTGGGCCAGCCATGATCAGAACAGGGCTTCTCAAACTTGTCCTGGGGAGCCAGTGAGGTTTTCAGGATATTCACAATAAATATGCATGAAATCAGGTGCATCCACTGGAGGTTCTGTATATGCAGATTGGTCTCATGCATAGTTATTGTGGATAACCTGAAAACCTGACAAGCTATGTGATCCCAGGACAAGGTTGGGAAGCCCTGCATTAGATTCCACTTGTGTGCCCATTCCAGTTTGGCGGTTCCCACCAAGAATGCAGAGCAAATACAAATTGTTCCTTCTAAGAATTTCAAAACCAACCACTTAATTACATCTTCCATCAAGAGTGGGTCCATAAACGATACTAGTCACAGTATGTGAAGATATATAATCAAGTCATGCTGGGGGCAACCTTCTTTCAAAATATGGCTGCTGGAGGTTTTCTGAGCCTGGTTTGCTGTGTGTAAGAACAGAAGAACTCACCACATGTTTCCACTCGAACCAGCTGGAGTTCAATGCTTTTGACTGCGACTTCGGCATTCTCCACCAGCAGCTCCCCAGTCAGAGGTTGTGTGATAATGCAGCTGGTAGAATTCAGATGCCCTCGGATGAGAAATTTTGGAAGTACAGCTCTCTAAGAAAACAGAGCAAAAATAACTAAGAAGTGCAGAGACACCAGCCAATTATGAACAAAACATAAACCAATAAAGCATAGTTACTCACCTGTATCAGGTGATCACCGGGAACAGCAGGAATCAGTCTTCACTAATGGGTAAACGTCACCAAAGGAGCTCACACAGGAATGCTCCCCAGCGTCCAATAGGAAAGTCTTTAGGAACACTTACTGCATCTACGTGTCTGTCTTCCCACTTTCCCAACTCCTCTCAGTTTTCATTTTCTGCAGAGCCAGTAGGACGTTTCGTCCTGTCGCCACTGAAAAACTTCTCTTTTTTGTGCCCTTCAGGGTACATTGTGCTTCTGCCTTTCCATCGGCGCCGGTTCCGTCGAATCAGGCGATCCCGACAATTGTTTTTTAAGTTTTTTACAATTTTTCTTTCTTCTGATTTTCAAGCGGTTCTCACGACTAAACTAGGCCTTTAAAGCCTTCTCTTCAATCTTGAAGAAAACTTTTCAGGCATGAAAAAAACAGTCTGTGGTTTTAAAAAAAAGTGTATCAAGTGTGCCAGCACCATTTTGGCCACTAACAAACATGACTGGTGTCTAAAATGTTTGGGTCCTGAACATGAACCCACAGCTTGTCTTTTGTGACAAAAAATGACAAAAAGAGGCCCAAAGAACCAAGCCAGACAGTTTGGATCTCTGTTTGCCTTGGACTCTGTCTCAGTGGCTTCCACTTCATCGAGGGCATCTACTTCTTCCCAGGCTTCTTCAAAGTCCAAACACAAGAGAAAGTCAAAGTCTGGGGCTCTTTCCAAATCTTCAGCGTCGAAGACCGATTCCGAAGCAAGGGAAAAGTCCCAACATAAGCACAGAGACTCCCTTAGATGTCCTTCTGATGCAGACCGGCCAGCCAAACAGCCCCAGTGGGAGGATCTGTCCTCCAAAGCACAAGTTGAGCTCTGGGATGCTCCCGAGGCAGTGGCCTCCGGAGAGCTACCAGTTCTATGTTCTGGGATGATGGCTCAGAGCCCCATACATGATTCAGACATTGGCCATCTCCCTAGATCAGCACATGCTGGCTCTCGAGAAGAGTTTGGCATCACTCCTGGCAGCCTTGGTACCGATAACATCGAGAGCATCAGGAGTGCAGGCTTCAGCATGGAGCCTACAGTCAGGCATATTGGGCCTGATGCCACCCCTTGAACCAACATCGTTGGAGTACCAGAGGCTGATTCCTCCATTGGAACCGCTCAAAACCCCCAGTATCCAAAAGACTCAGGCTCCCAGGCCTCTTTGTTCCGGTACTGGAGAAAAGCTGTATCGGCATCAAGTATCAGTTTCCTCGAAGCATTGAGATTGAATACAAGACCGCTGATACTTTGATTTCTTGCTGGACTCTGATTCAAATTCAAAATCTGAAGGGAGGTCACTCGATTCCCGAGAACTTCCTGACATCCCTTCGGACCCGTTGCCACCTCAGGAATGGCGTCGGTCCCCACCAGAAAATATGTCCTTTCAGCACTTCATACGGGTCATGGCAGCAGGGCTCTCCAACACAGTAGCCTCAGAGAAGGAACCGAGGGCAGAAGAACTGGAAATAATCCAATACTTTCCCATAACCAAAGTGCCAGCTACCTTACCAGTGCATCATATCCTGCAGGATTTTATGTTCTGCATGTGAGACGACTTGCTCACGGTTCCACCTGTCAACAGAAGACTCAATATCATGTACCGAGTACCAGAGTGCTCAGGCTTCCAAAAACCTCAGCTCCCCCACCACTCAATTTGGTGGAATCGGAGATGCACCAAATAAAGAGCCCAAAGAACCATTCATCCATGCCTCATGGCAGACTCGAGGACACTCGATGCCTTTGAACGTCGGTGTTTCCAAGCTTACATGTTTGCCTCCAGAATCAACTCTTACATGCTATACATGGGCATGGTTCTGAAGGATGTCACTAGAGATCTGGAGACTTTTGCCTCCATGTTTTCTGAAGATAAAGGGAGTGCATTCCAGATACTCATCAAGCAAAGCCAGAACATTTCTAAGTTTCTTATCAGGGCCTCTTTTGATGCTTCTGAATCCACCAGCAGAGCTTCAGCAATCTACATTGGGGCTCATAGAATGGCCTGGTTACGGGCATCAGACCTCGAGCAATGGGTCCAGGATAAACTGGCCAATATTCCATGTATTGGAGAAAACCTCTTTGGCAAAGATTGGAGGGAAAAAGCAGGGGAGATTGAAACAGATGATCTCACCCTAAAATGCTTTTCCAGGAAAACAGCTGACCTATCTAATAGGAAGGCTCTTCCCAAAAAATCTTTTTATTCTAAGAAGAGTACTATCCTTCTTACCTGCCTACTGCTGCCTATCAACCTCAACATCCTCAGCAGAGGCAACAGGGTCCTCACCAACCCACCAAAACCTAAGTCTCAATCAGCTGCACAGGCACAACCTTTTGACTCCTTCCTAGAGAGTATTGCCAATCCGCTTCTGGAAGTCCCCCAGCCCCTCCACATAGCGGACAGGTGGCACCTCATAACATAAGAGCAGTGGACGCTCCATATTGTCCAAAGGGGTTATCAGCTTCACTTTGAAACCTTACCCCCCCCCTACCTGCTTCACAAGGGATTATCCAACACAACCCCTTCAAAGCACTCTCTAAAAACAAGAGGTGACCATCCTGTTATCCCAGAGTGCCATAGAAAGAGTTCCTCCTCCTCCTCAAGAAAAGTTGGGCTTCTACTCTCCATACTTTCTCATTCCAAAGAAAACAGGAGGCTTCAGGCCCATCTTGAATCTTAGAGACCTAAACAAGTTCATGGTCCAAGAAAAATTCAAGATGATTTCTCTAGGAACTCTTTTACCATACCACCAGAGACACAATTGGCTATGTTCTCTAGACCAAAAAGAGGCATACACACATATACTGATCCATCCCTTGCACTGACAATATCTTCACTTTATGTTTCAAGGAAACCATTATCAATACCAGGTCCTCCCCTTCCATCTAGCCTCTGTCCCAAGTGTCTTCATAAAATGCATGGCAGTCATCGCTGCCTACCTACGCACCTTGGGGATATTTGTCTTCCCTTACTTAGACAATTGGCTGATCAGGGGAGAATCCCCTTAAGAGGTAAGACTCTCCCTTCATCACACCATCACAGTGCTCCAACACCTGGGCTTTGTCATAAACTTTCCAAAGTCCCACCTCGCTCCAACCCAAAGTCTAGAGTTCATTGGAGCACTTTTAGATACTCGACAGGCCTGAGCTTTCCTTCCGCAGGATTGCTGTGCCTGCCTCATCGAGCTGGCAAAAGGGGTACAACAGCAAAGCCGAGTAACAGCTTGAGAGATGTTATGATTATTAGGAGACATGGACTCCACGGTCCATGTCATCTCCTACACTTGATTACACATGCGACAGATGCAGTGGACTCTATCTTCTCAATGGACGCAAGTGAGCGGATATGTCAGAATCGAGATCCACATCACCCCTCAACTGATCAAGTCCCTTCAGTGGTGGAGTATCCCATAAAACCTACTTGTCGGGTCACCTTTTCAGATGCCTCCACCTCGATGCACACTGATGACGGATGCTTCCATGCTGGATTGCGGTGCATATCTGAACAATCTGACCACACAGGGATTGTGGACACTGCAGGAATCTGCCCTGCAGGTCAACCTGCTAGAACTATGAGCACTGACAAATGCTCTTTGGGTTTTTCAACCCCAACTTTCAGGGCTACCTGTTCTAGTCAGAATGGACAACCAAGTTGCCATGTTCTATGTAAACAAACAGGGGGAACGGAGTCCCGTCCTCTCTGCGAAGAAGCAATTCGCCTATGCAATTTCTCACTGCATTCATCTCAGAGTGGTGTACCTCCCAGGCGAACTCAATGTCCTAGCAGATAGCCTATCCACACGAATGGACCTTGCAATGGGAGACGGCTGCTTTGGTCTTCAAAATATGGGAACCCCACTCATAGATCTTTTTGCCACTCCACAAAACACAAAGCTTCCACTCCTGTTCCAGGGCTTCATCGCTGTACTGACAGACCATGGACCCTTTCCTTTTCCATTGCGGACAAGGATTGCTCTATGCATTCCCTCCCATTCACTTAATACCCAAGATACTATTCAAGCTACAGGCAGACAGGGGCTCGACGATTTTCATAGCCCCCTTTTGGCCCCATCAACCATGGTTTCCTCTGTTTCTTCACCTTGCGCAGACACAGCCATTCAACCTCAGATGTGCACCCGACCTCCTCTCTTAAGATCACGGGACGCTCCTCCATCTCAATCTTCATTCCCTATGCCTGACAGCATGGCTGCTAAAAAGCTAGTGCTTGCTGACCTCGACCTACCACAGGCGGTCAAGGATGTCCTCCTCGCATCTTGTAAAGGATTCCACCAGGCAATCTTATGCCTTCAAATGTCGTAGGTTTGTCCTCTGGTGTTTACAAAAGGACATTGACCCCTTTTCTTGCTGCCCCTGATTCTTGGAACAAACTACCTGAGTCTGTACCTCAGGCACCTTTGACCTTTTCAAATCCAGGCTGAAAACTCACCTCTTTGCTGCCACTTTCGGATCTTGACTCACCTGATGTCCTTTGTGTTTCCTTACCATTCCCCCTAGATGTATCTCATGTCTACAGCTACTGTGTTGTCTGTCTCTATTAGATTGTAAGTTCCGATCAGCAGGGATCATCTTTTACTTGTGTCTGGCAGCACTGCATACACCTTGTAGTGCTATACAAATGTTCAGTAGTAGTAGTAGTACTTTTCTTGCCCGATGGAGATGCTTGTACAATATCTCTTCCACTTATTCTTGACAGGTTGTAAAACTAACTCACTGAGAGTTCACCTTAGTGCCATTGCGGCCTCCCATAGACCAGTGGATAGACAGCCTATCTCCTCACACCACTTAGTAGCACACCTCATGTGGGGTCTCCTGCTGTCCAAACCACACATTAAGCTGCCTCCAGTAGCTTGAGATCTGAATGTGGTTCTGGCACAACTTCTAAAGCCACCTTTCGAATCTTTAGCCACCAATTCACTGAAGTTTCTATCTTGAAAGTTCATCTTCCTTATTGCTCTGATGTCAGCTCACCACACCAGTGAACTGCAAGCTCTAGTGGCGGATCCTCCCTATACTCTGTTCCACCATGACAAGGTGGTCCTCTGTACCCATCCACATTTCCTCCCGAAGGTGGTCTCCTCTTTTCATCTAACCCAGTTGGCAATCCTCTTCATTTTCTTCTGTAGACCACATGCACCTCGGTCTGAAGCAGCGCTACACACTTTAGACTGCAAACAAGTGCTGGTCTATGTCGCGTCGCTGTTACCTCTACAGCTTGAGCTTGTGGAGATGGACGGCCTGATTCTCTATTCAGGAAGTTACTGGTGCTTGGGGAAAGCACTGCCTTCTGGGAGTTGAAGTTTTCACTATCCCAAATAAAGAGAGTTGTGGACTCCAGTGTTTCAGGCAAAACAGGATTTTTAATTCCCTTTCCCAAGTGGTTTCACATGTAGAACAAAAGGAACATTGGCCATACACTTCTGGCACTAAATTATATAAGAAAGAAATTCAAGCTTCTTATCTCAGCATCACTGTAATCCAAATGAACAAAACACTTTTCTATTTCAAAACCCTTCTGTGCTTTTCTTGTCAGCTGCTACCTGCAGCACTCTCTCTTTCTCTGCACAGCTTAATTTTATTTCACAGGAACTATCTTCTCAGATACAGATATCGTATAATCCATTGGTTCACTAGGCTGACATTCTAAAGGTGGTTCAGTGTCCATTGGTTCAATCTGAACCCCAGCAGGAAATGTTTGCAAGTTGCTACAAGGTGTTTCCAAACACACATCTATCTTTTCAGCATTGCACTTTTCCTCACAGCCTTTTGATATACACGGTTGTGAATTGCCACAGTGTTCCCAGCATGTGGAGCCCCACCCTTCTGGGCTAATATCAGAGCACTTAAAAACAGCTTTCCGTTTATACCGGTCACTTATCCTACCTCTTGGCTTCCTTATGAGAGTTTCCTTTTGTCCTCTAGGATCAGCTGCAAACGTAAGCCTGGAGTTTCTCTGTGCATACAAGTCTGCCTTCCCAGTACGTTTCCCTTTTGGTTGCCTTTTACTCCCAGCTCCAAACCCGGGTTACTTGTACCTGGCTCCTTTGTACCAACTCTCTGCTTGTTTCCTCTGCTGACTCCCTCTTCTGAGTCAAAGGTCAGAGAATCTCTGGTTTCCTGGGCTTACCCTGGCTCCTCCTACCAACAGGTGTTCTGGCTTAACTCGTGACTGCTGCACTGAACTACAGCAGGGGCGTGTTTTCCCTTCTTCTGACCTGCTCTGTTTATGGTTGCCTGGGAAACCAGGAGCCATGTGCATTTGTTTTCTTTCCCAGCCTGAAGCTGGATCCTGTGTTTTATCTCTCTCTAAGGGGTCAGAGGGACCTTCTCCATCACACCTACTACTTGGCTAGGACTAATGATCACAGAAAATCCTCTCAATTATTCCTTTACTTTGATCCCAGTCACCTGGGTCTACCAATGACAAAACACACTCTAAATGGATAGCAGATTGCATTTCTTTTGCTAATGCACAAGCAGGACTCTCATTGGAGGGTTATGTCATAATGTGCGGGCTATGACAACCTCTGTAACCAATCTTCAACTCTGTAACCAATCTTCATTCAGTTGCCATTGAGGACATTTGCCAAGCAGATACCTGGTCCTCCACTTTTGCTGCACACTACTGTCTGGATAGAGACGCCTGTCGGGATGCTGTCTTTGGCAAAGCTGTATTCCAGCACCTATTTGGGACTTAAACTCAACTCCTACCCTCTGTCCCAGACTTCTACAAAATACCAGACAATCACTGGAGGAGTACTACCTCCTAAAATCGAGTCCAAAGGAGCACAACTCTTCCAGACTCTTTGGCTACATGTTTTTTACCTTAGCGATCACACTACTCTCCCCCCATACCACTCTGGTACCTGGAAGCTAGTGAGTCCCTTAAGTGAAGACAGCATTCCTGCTTGTTCCTGGTGATAGAGTAGTTACTCACCTGTAAATAAGATAAGAACATAAGATATGCCATACTGGGTCAGACCAAGGTCCATCAAGCCCAGTATCCTATTTCCAACAGTGGCCAATCTAGGTCATATGTACCTAGCAGTTTCCCCAAAAGACACATGTTCCACAATGCTTGTATTGGGACAAGCATTGATATCCTGGGTCCCTTCTTAATAATGGTTTATGGACCTTTCCTCCAGGAAATTGTCTAAACCTTTTTTAAACCCAGCTACACTGACAGCCTTTACTACATCCTCCCGTAACAAATTCCAGAGTTTGATTACACGTTGAGTGAAAAAATATTTTCTTTTATTAGTCTTAAATAGTTGACCCTGTAGCTTCATTGCATGTCCCCTAGTCTTTCTATATTCTGATAACGTAAACAATCGATCTACGTTTACCCATTCCACTCCGTTCATTAATTTATAGACTTCTATCATATCTCCCCTCAGCCGTCTCTTTTCCAGGTTAAAGAGCCCTAACCTTTTTAGCCTTTCTTCATAGGGGTATCCTTCCATCCCCTTTACCATTTTGGTGGCTCTTCTCTGAACCTTTTCTAATAACGCTATATCCTTTTTAAGATACGGCGACCAGAATTGCACACAATATTCAAAGTGCGGTCTCACCATGGAACGATATAGAGGCATTATAATATCCTTTGTTTTATTTTCCATTCCTTTCCTTATGATACCTAGCATTCTATTTGCTCTCTTGGCTGCCGCTGCACACTGGGCCGAGGGTTTTAACATATTATCCACAATGACGCCTAAATCTTTTTCCTGGGTGGTGGTTCCTAATGTGGAACCTTGCGTCGTGTAACCATAGTTTGGGTTGTTCTTCCCTAGGTGCATAGCTTTGCACTTGTCCACATTAAATTTCATCTGCCATTTTGATGCCCAGTCTTCCAATTTATTAAGATCCTCTTGCAATTTTCCACAATCCTCTTGGGTTTTAACAACTTTGAATAGTTTTGTGTCATCTGCAAATTTGATAACCTCACTCGTTATTCCCTTTTCCAGGTCATTTATGAATATGTCAAAAAGCAGCGGACCCAGCACAGATCCCTGGGGTACACCACTATTCACCTTTCTCCATTGGGAAAATTGGCCATTTAGCCCTAGTTTTGCCAAAAGTCTCTGATGAGGGACCTTGTCAAAGGCTTTCTGAAAGCCCAAATACACTATATCAACCGACTCACCTTTGTCTACCTGTTTATTCACACCTTCAAAAAAACATAACAGATTAGTAAGACAAGATCTTCCTTGTCTAAAGCCATGTTGGCTGTCTCCCATTAAGCCATGACTATCTACAGGTTCAGCAATTTTGTTCTTTATGATGGTTTCTACCATTTTTCCCTTTACTGACGTCAGGCTCACCGGTCTGTAGTTTCCCGGATCACCCCTGGAACCCTTTTTAAAAATTGGTGTTACGTTCGCCATCCTCCAATCTTCAGGTATTACAGATGATTTTAATGATAGTTCACAGATTACTAATAGCAGGTCTGCAATCTCATATTTCAGTTCTTTCAACACCCTTGGATGTATATCATCCGGCCCAGGTGATTTGCTACTCTTCAGTTTATCTAATAGTTGTAATACATCTTCCCGGTGTATCGATATTTCCTTCAATTCTTCCGCACCTTTAAATACCACTCAGTCATGGGTAACATCCCTACATCTTCCTCAGTAAAGACCGAAGCAAAGAATTCATTCAGTCTCTCCGCTATCGCCTTGTCGCCTCTTAGTACCCCCTTAACCCCTCTATCATCTAATGGACCAAATGACTTTTTGCTATGAATGTACTTGAAAAAGTCTTTATTATACCTTTTTGCTTCCGCTGCAAGCTTCTTCTCAAATTCTCCCTTTGCTTGCCTTATCAATGCCTTGCATTTAACTTGCCAGTGCTTGTGCTGTTTCCAGGTTTCGTCGTTTGGCTCTTTTTTCCATTTCCTGAAAGATGCTTTTTTGGCAACAACAGCCTCTCTGACCTCACCTTTAAACCATGCTGGCAGTTTTTTTTACTTCCTTCCACTTTTCTTAAAGCGTGGAATACAGCTGGTCTGGGCTTCCCAGATAATATTTTTCAACAACACCCAAGCTTGATGTAAGTCTTTAACCTGTGCAGCTGCTCCTTTTAGTTTTTTCTTAACTATTTTCCTCATTTTATCATAGTCTCCCTTTCAAAAGTTAAAAGGTAGTACTGTGGATTTCCTTACCATCCCTCCTCCATTAATTAGATCAAACGTGATCATGCTATGATCACTGTTGCCAAGTGGCCCCAACAACCTTATCTCTTGTACCAGATCTGGTGTTCCACTAAGGACTAGGTCTAATATGGCTTCCCCTCTGGTCGGTTCATGAACTAGCTGCTCCAAGAAGCAGTCATTTATTTCATCTAGGAACTTTATCTCCCTAGCATGTCCTGCCGTGACACTGACCCAATCGATACCAGGGTAATTGAAATCACCCATTATTATTACTGTGCTGTAACTTGTGTTAGCTTCCTTGATTTCTTTGAGCATTTCATCATCCATTTGTTCATTCTGGCCAGGCGGTCGATAGTATATCCCCACTTCCATCGCCTTCTCCTTTTTACATGGAATTTAAATCCATAGAGATTCTACAGCAAATTTTGTTTCCTGCAAAACTTTAATCCTTTCTGACTCAATGCCCTCTCTAACAAAGAGCGCAACCCCTCCACCAATTTGATCAGCTCTATCATTACGATATAGTTTGTATCCAGGTATGACAGTGTCCCACTGGTTGTCCTCCTTCCACCATGTCTCTGAGATTCCAATCATATCTAACCTCTCATTTAGTGCTATATATTCTAACTCTCCCATCTTATTTTTTAGACTTCTAGCATTTGCATACAAGCATTTTAGAGACTGTATTTTATTCATATTAATTTAGCTATTGGTAGGCATGGGTAATTTGGGATCTTTAAGCTCTGTCTGCTCCATACTCGAGGGCATTTGGGCTACTTTACTCTTTTTTGGAACCTCTCTGCTTTTAGTAGTATCCTTCAAGGATACATTCTTCCAAACCATGAGCTCTTGTGCTTTCCCCTATTATGTAGTTCAAAGCTGCTCTATCTCCTTTTTAAAGGTTAATGCCAACAGCCTGGCTCCTACCTGGTTAAGGTGAAGCCCATTCCTTCGGAAGAGCCCCTCTTTTCCCCAGAATATTCCCCAGTTCCTAACAAATCCCAAACCCTCATCCTTGCACCAGCTATAACGCTGTCTTAACCCTTCCCTCATGGGCACATGGCCCTGGAGAAACTTCCTTGGTGCGAGAGGGTTTTACATCACCTGGAGGACAGGTCCTAGTTACAGGATCACTTCCTGCCACACCAGGGTGATGCTCTCCTGTCACGTGACCTCTCTCCTCCATGGCAACAGGGATGCTGCCAGACTGGAGGTGGGACTTCAGGACTATATCTCTGTAAGTCTCATCTATGTACCTCTCTGCCTTTCTTATGTCTTCCAAGTCTGCTACTCTAGCCTCTAGAGAACGGACTCGTTCCCTGAGAGCAAAGAGCTCCTTGTACCTAGTGCACACGTAAGACCTCTCACCAACTGGGAGAAAATCATACATGTGACACTCAATGCAAAAGAATGGAAAGCCCCCATCTTGCTGCTGGACTGCTGTCTGCATCTTAGTTTTAAGCTTGTGTTTAGATCTTTAAGTTCTTTACTTACTAAGGGTTGCTATGGATACTTATACTAATAAAATTGTACCTAATACGTTTAATATACCTTGTTCACCTGAAGCTTAATTAATATCAGGTCCTTAGTGTATGACTGATTTGGATAACAGCTGCACCTGAGAGCACCTCCTTTTCTTTAAGATGTGTAAATACCTATAAAGCTATGATTATCCCAAGGGTGGGTGGGTGTTGGGGAGGGAGGGAAATAACACTTATTAAAAGAGGGCTGCTACACAGTACCCTGTCCTGTGCTTCTGAGGTAAGCTGTGACCAACTTCCTGGGTGATTAACAATAATTGCTTGGATAGAAGGAGTCTTTCAAAATAGCCTTTTGACCTGCCACCTGGCATTAACACCTATTGAAAAAGTTTCACAGGTCTCTTGCCCCCTAGGTAGAAGGCCTCTTTGTAAAGGTCTCTAGAAGACTATTTGTTGCTCAAAGAATACTGACCCTGTTTTGCCTTTTATGCTAAGTTATATTCTGATTTGATTTAAATTAAAGCTCTTTGCTGCTTCTGCTAGGCTCTGACTTATTATGAAATTTAAACCAGAAGCTCTCTGCTGGGTTCTAAATTTAACCAGAAAGCTCTCTTCTGTGTTTTAAATTTAAACTAAAAGTACTTTGCTGATACTAGGCCCTGAGTGAGTATTAAATTTAAACTACAAGCTCTCTGCTGGGTATGAAATCTAACCAGAAAGCTCTCTTCTGTGTTTTAAATTTAAACTGCTGCTACTAGGCCCTGACTGATTTAAGAAATAGACTGGGTTCACAGATTAATCAGCTTTAATCCAAAGAAGTCTCTTCAGAAAAATTCCCAGAAGTATATACTCACAATTGCAGATCTCTCTCCAGAAGTAGCAGTCCCCTTTTCTTGTCCTGTAACAGGTGATCTCCGGGAACAACAGGAATCAGTCTCCACAACTCACACTCCTCCCCTAGGAGTTGTAGGGTTCTTTTTTTTTCTTCTTCTTCTCAGTTACAAACTCAACTGAGGAGAGGAGTTGGGAAGGTGGGAAGACAGACACGCAGGTGCAGTGGCGTGCTAGGAGCATTCCCGCGCAGGCTCCATCGGTGACGTTCACCCATAAGTGAAGACTGCATTCCTTCTTGTTCCTGGAGATCACAGCAACAATGTTTAGCTGCCCAAGATAATCTTGCATGTCCTCCTCTCTCCCCCCTTCTCTCTCCTTACCTCTTGTCCTCCCTCCCCACCCCTCTTTTCCCTTGCGTCTCTCTCTCCTCTTTTCTTTATTGTTAAATCACAGTTCCTTTCAAATCGACTCAAGTACAAAGCCCTTCTAATGACATTTAAAATCCTTCATCATCTCTCTGCATCCTCTCTGGAAGATCTCCTGCATTGGACGCCTGACATCAGAGCCAGAAGAACAAATATGGCAAACACTCTTGCCATCCCAACCCTGGCTGGCAAAAGCTTCCAATTCACCAGGCACAGAGCCTTCTCCCTCTTCGCCTCTCTGCTCTGGAACTCCCTACCTGCTCCTATCCGTCTCATCATGACCTGTACATTTTCCATAAAGCAATTAAGATACATCTATTCCAGCTTTCATTCGACTATGTACCATAGCTCATTATTGTCATCCAGACAATGCCCAGATCCCTTCAGCTTGTATATAGTTCACCTTCTTAAAGGCAACTGTCATTGATCACTTTGATAAGTTCTTGTTCACATATTTAATGTAATCTGTTATTGCGTTAACTTATGTTGACTTATTCATCGTAACTTGTTCCATGTAATATAATCTGTTCCTTGTAATGAGTTGTTATTCTGTAACCACACTAATTATAAAAAGTGCGGTATATAAAACCAAATAAATAAATAAAAATAATCCTGCCTACTGATTTTAATTTATTGTAAATTGCTTTGAAATGCCCTGAAAGGCGCATATTAAGTTTTAAATAAACCACAATAAGTACAATAGTCAAATGACGGCAAAAGACAATCATTGAACCCATTCACAGGCTGATGTAGAAACCCTGTGTTAGAGCCCTGAGATAAAGCTCAATGCAGGGTTTCTTTATGCAAGTTTAGTACAGAATGTTTGCTCACCAAAGCTGTAAGCAAACAACATGCGACTACACTGTGAGCAAAAGATCTGCTCTAAACAAGGTGAGCAAGTCAGACACATGTGCAAAGAGATGTGTGTTAGCAGTAGCTATGTTTAGCACTTGTGCTGGAATACTATCTGGCACATGAGCCGTAATTTTGCAGAGCTTCTGCTCAGAATTAACACAGACAGGGAAGCAACAGGCATAAAATTCCTCACCTGCGCCGAGCACAAACCTTTGAGCCTCCCTTAGACCTTGTGTTGAACTCAGCCTTCTGGACTTTTGTTCACTTCTCTGCATTTGCACTAATTAGCTAATTGCTTCATTACTATGGATTTAAATTTGCTGTGCACTGCTGTCTGCTCAAGGCTTTGTGCACAATTAGCTTGTGCGTAAAATTCCTTCCTGCATTGGTAGCACACACAATCTGAACTAACCTGTGCTCAAAGTTTAGACCACTTTCCTGCGTCAGCTTCACAGCCTGCTCAGTCACCCTGTGTATCCCAGCTGCCAGCCAGAGTGCGATCACTGGCAAGGTTTCTCCTTATTTATTTATCTAACAGTTTTTCTCCAATTCTAAGCGATTTACATGGTAACAATGGGGCCAACAGGGCTTTACAGAGAACTGTGTCATTACAACATTATAAATGTAATTAGCAGAACATTGTAAGGTTGAAACTATAATACATTCAAAGGTTGCATAGGTAACTATGGGGGAGAGGATAGAAGGGGAGGGGAGGGAGAATTTTCTTAGGATGTGAAAGGTCTATTCAGTCCGAGCGGTTAAGTTGGGTCTGTAAAGTGAACAATGAAGAGGTGGGTTTTTAGTTTTGTTTTTGTTTTTTTAAATCTGCCAGGTCATTCATGGCACGTAGGTTATCTGGCAGTGCGTTCCAGAGGGGCGAACAAGGAGAAGGCTCTCTTCAAGGCTGCGTGGTTAGTTTTAGCAATTGTTGAAGGGGTATGTAGAGTATTAAGGGTGTTTGATCTTCTGGCTCTGTTGTCTGGTGTCTTCTCAATGAGGGATTGTAGATATATAGATGATAGGGCGTGGTTGATTTTGAAGATAGTGAGAAGGGCTTTGTATCTTATGCGCTCTTCAATGGGTAGCCAATAAAGGCATTTAAGAATTGGGGTGATGTGCTCAGCTCTGGAGGCACTGCTCAGGATCCTTGCAGCGGTATTTTGGGCAAGTTGTATTGGGTGTAGAGTGCATTTAGGCAGGTCCTGCAAGATGAGATTACAGTAGTCCAGGTGTGTGAAAATGAGGGCTTGCAACACTGAGCGGAAGTCTAGTGTGTTGAGCAGAGGTCTGAGGTGCTGAACTATTTCGAATTTGAAGTATATGGATTTATGCAGGACAGACCTTTTGTCTTCCTTCTCTGTACTTCACCTTTATAGATAGTTCTCTCTAGCAGCTCAGCACAAGGCTCTGTAATAATCTAAATAGCCAGCAAACATCCAGCCTCGTCAGTTCCCTCTGTCGTCTGCCAGAATGATCTGGCTGCATGAACAGCAGCATTTCCACTAGGACGTCTAGTCACTATAAAACAAGAGCCTGCCAGACAGACCCAGCTGCTGGTTTGATTCTAGCATCACTGTATTATCTAAATCAAGGGTCCCCAAACTTTTCAAGGGAAGGATTACATAAGACATTCAAATCACAGAGGGTCTGGGGCACTGGGGGAGCATGTCTGACCCTTTATTTGAAATATTAGGAAAAGGAAAAGGATAAAGCAGGAATACTCAGAGGTGTGACACGTAGTAAGGGTGTCAATATTTCTATGCTTGCCAGAGGTTGGCAACCCTAAACCCTGCCTTGCCCTTCATTCCCCCCCCCCTACCCCCACCTGAGATGTAGGGATCTGTATGACACTCTCTCCTCCCTTCTCATCACTTACTCCCTTGATCCTCCCTTCCCTCTCAGTTGCTCACTCTCACCCTTCCCTTCCCTTCCCTTTCTTTTCCTCTCCCCTCCATCTCACTCACTCACCTTGTGCACCCTCTTGAACTTTGCACACAGGCAGAGTCTGGCTTCCCTGCCAGAAATTAGTGGCAGAAAAACCAGGCTCTGCCTTTTCCATTCTTGTCCTTTATCCCTCCCCTTATCGCTCCTGATAGGAATGTTTTAATCTCCCCTTTAGTAAACTGGCATTCCTTTCCTGCTTTTTAACTTTGTACACCTCCCTGATGCGATAAGGGAAGGGCGGTTTATCAAATCCTAATAAGCATAAACAAAACACAGTTGGTTATTCTGATAACAGGATCTAGGAAATCCCATCTGGCCATGAGGGTGAATTAGGAGTATGGCAAACAATGAAAATGAGCTCTCTGCAAGCCATAGCTTTAGGGACTCCTAGTCTAAATAGTTACCATTAATAGTGAACCTCTCAGCTCCCTAATGTAGTCCTGTCAGGACTTCTCAGTACAAGCAGCCTTCTAGTAAAATCTACCATTGTGGTCCGTTAGATAACATGGTCATCTAGATGCCTGTACTTTTCTCTTTGCCACACTTTCGAGCAGCTCCAACATCTGTTACTGAATTAGGCAAGGACAGTGCGGTGAGAACCAAGGGCGAAGGTAGAATACAGACATGCTTGCTGCCAGTTTCATATTACTCTATAAAGATTTTTATTTCAGAACAAAAACACTGGCTTTCCTAAGTCACTCTTCCCTGACACAAGGCTTTTCCTTCAAAAATCTGTTTTTATTTTTTCTTACTATCCTGTTCAGATTATGCTCTCCCCTTTGTAATACGCAAGGCTCATTATAGCAGTTACGTCTCAGGGCTGCACGTTCACGGCTGTAATCACCTGCATTTCATCGGAGGATCTTATCTCTGTATATAGCTCGTATAATAAGTCCACCTGGGCAATAGGAAGCAACAAGTGGTGCTTCCCTTACTGATGGGCGATGCAGTACAGCACAGTTACTTACCTGTAACGGGTGATCTCTAGGAACAGCAGGAATAAGTCTTCACATATGGGTACGTCGGTACCGACGGAGCCTGCGCGGGAACGCTCCCCAGCTTCCCAAAAAGGAAAGCTTTTGGGAGCATCCCACAGCACCTGCGCGCTGCCTTCCCGCCTTTTCTAACCATCTCTCCTCAGTTCGAGTTTAAAGCTGAGACAATAGAGAGAGAGAGGAAGGAAAGATAGGAAAGAGATACAACTCCTAGGGGAGGTGGGAGGGTTGTGAAGACTTATTCCTGCTGTTCCCAGAGATCACCTGTTACAGGTAAGTAACTGTGCTATCTCTAGGAACAAGCAGGAATGAGTCTTCACATATGGGGACTCCCTAGCTAAGATGCCTGGGAGATCCCCAAGGATATGAGACCCTGGGAAAGGGTCTACTTCCTCCTATGGATCTCAGGCATCCATCCAGGGAAGGAGGGTAGGAGTTGCTTAAGAGTGGAACAGGTGTTTGAGAACAGCCTGACCAAACAAGGCATCCCGGCGGGAGTCCTTGTCCAAGCAGTAATGGGCTGTGAAGGTATGAACCGAGGCCCAGGTGGCTGCTCGACAGATCTGGTCGATGGACACAGAATTTAGATGAGCCAGAGGTGGCCATGGCCCTCACATTATGAGTTGTGACATTGCCCTCCAGAGAAAGGTTCTTACTCTGGTAGGCGAAAGAAATACACTGAGCAATCCAATTGGACAGTGTTCTCTTGGAGACTGGAAGTCCCAAATGAGAAGGATCAAAAGCAACAAAAAGCAGGGAAGACTTTCTATGTTGCTGTGTCCTCTGTAAGTAAAAAGCGAGAGCTCTTTTACGATCTAGAGTATGAAGACTCTTCTCTGCATTGGATGCATGAGGAGCTGGAAAAAAGACAGGTAAATATACCTCCTGATTAAGATGAAAAGGTGAGACCACTTTAGGCATAAAGTGTGGATTTGTCCTAAGGACTACCTTATCATGATGGAACCTTGTATAAGGTGGATTAGCCACTAAGGCCTGCAGTTCACTGATGCGGCGAGCTGAAGTGACTGCAATGAGGAAAATAACCTTCCAGGAAAGAAATTTCAAGGAGGTAGTGGCTAAGGGTTCAAAAGGAGGCTTCATAAGCTGACCAAGAACCAAATTTAAGTCCCATGCCACCGGAGGAGGCCTAATGGGAGGTTTAGTCAAAGTTAGGCCTCTCATGAATCTTGCAATGAGAGGATGAGAGGAAATAGGTTGTCCATTGATGGGCTTAAGGGATGCTGCAATAGCACTCAAATGGACTCTTACTGAATTTGTCTTAAGTCCTGCATCGGAAAGATGCAGGAGATAGTCTAACAGAGAATTTAAAGGTAGTGCTAGAGGGTCAAGACCCTTTTCAGCACACCAAATGGAAAATCTTTTCCATTTAAAAGCATAAGAACGCCTGGTGGAAGGTTTTCTGGAAGCATGGAGGATCTCCCTCACTTGCTGAGAAAGATTCAATCCCTGAAGGTCTAGGCCTTCAGTAACCAAGCTCTGAGGTGAAGGGACTTGGGGTTTGGGTGCCACAAAGTCCCTTCCTCATGGGACAGAAGGTCTGCAGCAGCTCCCAAGTCCAGGGAGGGGGCTTGGGAGAGATGTAGAAGTAGAGGGTACCACACTTGGCGTGGCCAGCGTGGAGCTATGAGAATCATAAATCCTTGATCCCTCTGGAGTTTGAACAGAGTCTTGGGAATCAAAGGAATGGGTGGAAAGGCATACAGGAAGCCATGACCCCAATGAAGGAGGAAGGCATCCTTGGCTTGAACTCCCTGACACGGAATTCTGGAACAGAACCGGGGAAGTTTGGCATTCCACGGACTTGCAAAGAGGTCTATGTCCGGGGTTCCCCATTCTTGATCCATGTGCAGGGACCATTCGTGTGGAAGCAGAACTCGACTGAGTCTGTCTGCCCAAGAGTTTTGGACTCCTGGGAGGTATACTGCCAGGAGATGGATTTAATGCTCTCTGGCGAAGGCCCACAATCTTAAAGCTTCGTTGCAAAGCGACAGAGAGCCATTTCCTCCTTGTTTGTTTATGTAAAACATGGCTACTTGATTGTCCGTATGAATGAGGACTGTCTTGTAGCTGAGGAGGGTATGAAAAACCTTGAGAGCTAGGAAAACTGCTCGAAGCTCCAAGTGGTTGATATGAAGAGAGGTCTCCTGTGGGGACCAGGTGCCTTGAGTGGAGAGGTCCTGTAGATGGGCTCCCCAACCTGTTTGGGAGGCATCTGTTGTGAGGGTTGCTTGGGGCAACAACTGTTGGAAGGGGGACCCCAGCAACAAATTTTGGGTGGACATCCACCATTGGAGAGACCAAAAGAGACGTTTGGAGGTTGCTATTTGATCTGAGAGAGCTCCTGAAGCTTGAGTCCACTGGGTGGACAAAGTCCATTGAGCTGCTCTCATGTGTAGGCGAGCATAGGCTACCACATGCACTGTGGAAGCCATGTGGCCTAGTAGTTGTAGCATCTCCCGGGCAGTTAAGTGGCTCTTTGACTGAATCTGGGAGGCCAACTGTACTAGACGCTGGCAACGGGCCTGAGGAAGGTAGGCCCTTGCAGTAGTGGTATCCAACCAGGCCCCTACGAATTCTAGGGACTGAGTAGGGGTGAGCTGAGACTTTGGGAGGTTTACCACAAGTCCCAGATACTACAGAATGTGCCTTGTGCGGTCCAAGGAAATCTGGGCCTCTGACTGAGATGGGGCTCGGATGAGCCAGTCGTCCAGGTATGGGAAGACAAATATTCCTAGAGTGCGTAGAAATGCAGCTACTACTGCCATGCATTTGGTGAACACTCTTGGAGCAGAGGCCAGACCGAAAGGAAGCACTCTGTATTGGTAATGTTTTCCTTGGAAAAGAAAACGTAGGAATCTTCTGTGAGATGGATGGATGAGGACATGTGTGTACGCATCCTTGAGATCTAGAGAACACAGCCAATCCTGATTTTGAAGGTATGGAAGGAGAGTGCCCAGAGAAAGCATCTTGAACTTCTCCTTGCATAGAAATTTGTTCAATTCCCTGAGATCTAATTTGGGTCTGTATCCCCCTGTTTTCTTTGGAATGAGAAAATAGGGGGAGTAGAACCCTGACCCTTGTTGAAGAAGAGGAACTCCTTCTTTTGGCCCTTGGGCAAGAAGGGTAGTCACTTACTGACCTAAAAGGTCGAGAAGAGATGTGGGGGAATTGAAATGTCTCACCATGGTGTGGGGAGGAAGGTCTGAGAAATGAAGCTTGTAGCCCTCTCTTATGATGGAGAGGGTCTACTGCTCTGATGTGATTTGCTCCCATCTGGGAGCAAAATGAGTCAACCTTCCTGGAATGGTGAGAGGTTCTGGCTGTTTTAAAGCCAGAAAGGCTAAGTTCTCTAGCATCAAGTCAAAAACCCTGAGGAGGTTGGGACTGCTGAGTTGCAGCAGCCCCTGTAGACTTAGGCCTGGCCTGCTTAGGTTGCTGACGCTTAGCGGTAAAGCGACCTGTAGAAGATTGTTGGCCAGAAGAGGAAGGAAACCTGCCCTTTTTGAAAAAAAGACTTTTTAAAAGTCTTTTTCTTGGTAGGAATGGAGGTGGACTTTGAAAGTCTATCCAGAGCAGAATTCTCCGCATCCATTTGAGTGGCTTTTATTTGCCACTCCTTGCCAAATAGATTTTCACCTGTACAGGGCAGATTTCCTAAGCCATCTTGAACCCAGGGTTCTAAATCAGAAGCCTGGAGCCAAGCAATTCTGCGAGCAGCTATGGCAATGCCTGAGGCTCTACTGGCACCTTCAAAGGAGTCAAAGGCTGCCCTGTTGGAAAACTTTGAGATGTCTTGAGTATGCTTAAGCCACATGCGGAATTCTTCCCTTTTATCCTCTGGAATAAAAGGGAGGAAAGTGTGCAGCTTTTCTGCAACTTCTTTTAGAAACATACCCATGTAAAGGCTATATGAGTTGATTCTGGCAATAAGCATACTGGCCTGGAAGATTTCCCTACCAAAAGCATCCAAGGTTCTGCATTCTCTTCCTGGAGGAGCAGAAGAGTGTCTCTTTGTACTCTTTATCCTCTTCATAGCACCACAATGGAATGGTGAGGAAGCTGAGTTTTTTTTAAATCCAGGACAGGGAGGGACACGATACATAGTGTCCAACCTGCGAGAATGAGGAGAGAGAGTGAGAGGAGTCTCCCATAAATCAATCATGTGTTCATAAAGAATCTCATGAATTGGTAAGGTGACTGCCTCTCTAGGAGCCTTAGGGTATCCTAAAATATCTAATTTGTTTGCTCTAGGCTCTGATTCAGAGGTTACTGAGATAGAAAGTCCTTTCCTTATCACTTCTCCGGGCCAGTCCAGGGAAAGGTAGGGTTGTCAATCCCCTATAGCAACTGAGGACTGAAGACTTCAAGGTTTCTTGAGAGGTGAAGCCACTCCCCCTTAGGGTTATCCAGCAGTCTTTCAGCCCTCAGCAGCTAAAGAGGATCGAATTTTTATTTCTCCCTCATAGTTAAGCTTTTTTATTTTCACTGAGTGATATTGGCTCTAGCAGAGCTGATTTTCTATAGTTCTTCTGAGAATTGTGAAATTTTAAATTGGGTGCGCTATTACTTTAAGTGCATTAGAGACGTTGAGAAGTTGCTTACTTGCAGTGCGAGGGAGAGCCTGCCTCATTCACTGTCTCCGTCTCCGGCAACAGAGTGATCCTGGGGGCCCCAGTTGTTCCTCTGTCGAAACGCTACCGATATTGCGGTACTTCCCGCTAGCAGCGGGACTGCGGTACCGGCTCAGTTTTCTCTGGTGAGTTTGTTGTGGCTTTCCCCTTTCCTGTCAGTAGCGTCGGGTCGGCTCCAGCTCCGGTTTATTTTTCTTCGCCGTAGAGTGTTGACCGTCAGCGTTCTTGTTATTTTCTTTCAATTCCCAGCTTTTTCGGGGTTTCTTTTTTATGGCGGATAAACCGCTGCCGAAGTTGGACGAGCCGTCTTTGCCGGCCGAAAAGGCGGGAAAGGCGGCCATTTTGACGGCGCCGGTGAGTTCTCTGTCAGAGCCGCCCCGACCACACAAAAGGAAGGCAAAATCATCTAAAGATGCCGGGCACCAGGGAAAGCCTTCAGATTCCTCTTCTACTCCCCATGAAAGCGTTGCATCATTTTTTTCGCCGGAGTTTATCCTGGCGATGCACAAAGCTTTTTTATTAAAAGCTTCTCAGCCTGATTCGCTTATTACCATTTCAAGTCCTGTGCCTCTGCCCATGCAGGTTCACAGGTCGGAGGATCCTGGAGAGAGATCTTCTCAGGCTAAAGACTATATTCAGGATCCTGTTGATCTTTTTTCTTCTCAGCCTTCCCTTCCCCTAGGTCAAGGGGATACGGAGGTTCTGGCAGAGCCGGCTTTGGATCTTGATGCAGAAGATTTGGAGGAAGGGGAGATTGCTCCCGGGGAAGATCCCAATATTTTTAGGGTATTCCGTACAGAGGCGCTTTCGGCGCTCATTTCTCAATCTTTGGCAGCGCTACACCTGCTGCTTCCTTCTTCTTCTCAGAAACCCTTGGAAGATCCCTTGTTGCAGGGATTTAAGGCTGAGCAACGCTGTTTCCCTATGCACCGAGTTATCAGGCAGATGATTGACTCGGAATGGGAATGTCCGGAGGCTTCCCTGCGTGGTAGTCGCGCTTTAGCGCGTTTATACCCCCTTCCCCAGGAGGAGAAGGATTTATTACGCATGCCGAAGGTGGATGCCATTATTTCCGCCGTGACAAAAAAGACTACCATCCCCGTAGAGGGGGCGGCAGCTCTCAAGGACCTTCAGGATAGGAAATTGGAAATTCTTCTCAAGCAGGCCTTTGATTCCAGTGTGCTAGCGCTCCAGTCTGCTATTTGTGGAGCTTATGTTTCTCGGGCGTCGATTCGGTGGCTACAGGGGGACGTGTCCGGGGAGCATTCTTCTGAAGTTACCGACACGGCGAAGTTGGAATCGGCCGCTGCTTATATGGCGGATGCCTTCTATGATTTGCTGCAGATTGCGGCTAAATCTATGGCCTCCCTCGTAGCGGCCAGGCGTTTTCTCTGGTTGCGCAACTGGTCTGCAGATGTTTCTTCGAGATTGCGGCTCAGTAAATTGCCCTATAAAGGGAAATTGCTTTTCGGAGAAGCCTTAGAAAAGACTGTTAAAGATTTGGGCGACTCCAAAGGCGGCCGTTTGCCTGAAGATAAACCTAAGCCGGCGCGAACGGTTGCTGCTTTCCGTGGCTCAGGTCGGGACTCCCAACGGTTTCGTGGAGCGCGTTTTGCTCCCTATTCCAGAGGCCGTTCCAGCTTTCGTGGCCAATCCTTTCGTGGAGCCAGAGGTTTTGGAAGATCCTACTTTAGTGCACCCCAGCCCTCTGTTAAAAAGTCACAATGAAGGTCTGCTGGTCCAGCCGTTAGTTCCGGTAGGCGGGCGACTCCAGAAATTTCTGACGGCCTGGACCGACATCACGTCCGACAAATGGGTGTTGGAGATCATTCAGAAGGGCTATGCTCTCGATTTCGCCTGCCCTTTATCCCCCGCATTTGTAATGTCTCCCTGTGTTCCCGGTCGGAAGAGAGAAGCCATTGCGGACACGCTCTCTCGTCTCTTGCAGCTGCAAGCGATAGTTCCCGTGCCTTTAGACCAATACGGTTGCGGTCGATACTTGATTTATTTTGTGGTTCCCAAAAAGGAGGGTTCTTTTCGTCCCGTGCTAGATCCCAAAGGTGTAAACCGTACTTTGCGGGTGCCGCACTTTCGCATGGAAACGCTTCGTACCGTGATTCGGGCGGTACAGCCGGGAGAGTTTCTCTCCTCAATAGATCTCACGGAGGCCTATCTTCATATTCCCATCAGACCCTTGCATCAACGCTTTTTGCGATTTGCCCTTCCAATGGGTCATTTCCAGTTTCGAGCTTTACCGTTCGGTCTAGTTACGGCTCCGCGGACCTTCACGAAGCTAATGGTGGTGGTTGCAGCGGCGCTTCGAAAAGAAGGTATCCGAGTTCATCCTTATCTCGACGATTGGTTGATCAGAGCCGATTCGCGTTTGGATTCCATAGCGGCGACAGCTCGAGTGGTTCAGCTTCTCGAGCAACTCGGTTGGGTGATCAATCAAGCCAAGAGTCACTTGGAGCCGTCGCAACAAATGGTTTATCTCGGAGCTCTCTTCGACACCGAGCGGGGGAGAGTCTTTTTGCCCGAAGTGCGCATAGAAAAACTTGTGCAGCAGGTACAAGCGTTTCTGCGGCTCACAACTCCGTCGGCGTGGACATATTTACAGCTCTTGGGGTCCATGGCGGCGGCGCTGGATCTGGTTCCGTGGTCCAAAGCTCACATGCGGCCTTTGCAACAGGCATTGCTTTCCCGCTGATCGCCACAGCTTCACCCTCTATCGCAGCGTCTGCCCTGTCCAATTCTCGTGCGACGCAGTCTCGAGTGGTGGTTAGTTCGAGATCATCTAACCGTGGGCATTCCCTTACAGGAGCCCTCCTGGGTGTTAGTCACCACGGATGCCAGTCTCATGGGCTGGGGAGCTCATTGTCAGGCACACATTGCTCAGGGTTCTTGGTCCCCAGAAGAGAGCACCTGGTCGATCAACCGCCTGGAGCTTCGCGCAGCTCGTCTCGCCCTCCTGCACTTCGCGTCTTTTCTCAAAGGGATGGCGGTCAAGATTTTTTCCGACAATGCTGTGACAGTCGCGTATATCAATCGTCAAGGGGAACCAAGATTCTTTCTCTTCTCTCCAAATGTCAAGAAATGATGATTTGGGCGGAAGCCAATCTTCTGGCGATCTCAGCGGCACATGTTGCTGGCAAGGAAAATGTGCAGGCCGATTATCTCAGCCGCAATCTTCTCGATCCCGGGGAATGGGAGTTGAACGCGGCGGTATTTCACGAACTGCCGTTACGTTGGGGACAACCAATAATGGATCTGATGGCGACGTGCAGCAATGCCAAAGCCAGCCGTTTCTTCAGCAGGCGCAGAGAACACATGTCCGAGGGGCTCGATGCTCTCGTTCAGCCCTGGCCTCAGGGCTCTCTCTTGTACGTTTTTCCTCCTTGGCTGATGCTGAGTCGAGTTATCCAGCGCATAGCGCGACACCGGGGGATGGTGCTTCTCATAGCCCCGGATTGGCCTCGTCGGCCTTGGTATGCCGATCTCGTTCGCCTCTTAGTAGATCAGCCGTGGCCTCTTCCAGTCCGCATCAATCTGTTACATCAGGGTCCGATTCTCATGCCACGAGTGGAACGCTTCTTACTTACGGCTTGGCTCTTGAAAGGGCTCGCTTAAAACGCAAAGGGTATGCGAGCTCTGTTGTGGCTACCTTACTTCAGTCAAAGAGGCCGGTGACTTCTCTGGCATATGTGCGGGTTTGGCGTCTTTTCGAGACTTGGTGTGGTCAACACAATGTGCTTCCTATGTCTTCTACCTTACCTCAGCTACTACTCTTTCTGCAGCATGGATTAGACAAAGAGTTGGCTCTTAGTACTCTTAAGGTTCAGATAGCTGCGCTTGCCTGTTTTCGAGGTACAGTGCAACGTCGCCGTCTTTCCGCGCATCCGGATGTACATCTTTTTTTGCGTGCAGCAAAGATTATCCGTCCTCCCGTGCGTTCTATCGTGCCTCCTTGGGACTTGAATGTAGTGTTAGAGGCTTTTTCCCGGTCACCTTTAACTTCCCTCTGCTCTCGGCAGCTCCGAGAGTGTTCATGGAAGACAGCCTTCCTGGTTGCTTTATGTTCGGCACGCCGAATTTCAGATTTGCAGGCCTTGTCTTGCCAGGAACCTTATTTGCAATTTCTTCCCGAACGGGTTTTGCTAAGAACGGTTCCTTCCTTTTTACCGAAAGTGCTCTCAACTTTTCATATTAACCAATCTGTCGCGTTGCCCGTTTTTTCTGATGCCCCCACTTCTCCTATGGACCGTGCCCTCAAGCATTTGGATCTTGCTCGGGTCCTAAAGACGTACCTTAGAGTTTCGCAACCTTTTCGGAAAACGGACAGGCTCTTTGTTCAATATACGAGTCCTCGAAAGGGTCTCACAGCGTCTAAGTCCACCATTGCTCGGTGGGTTCGCAGAGCCATTACGGAAGCATACGCTACCCAAGGCGTTTCGCTGCCGGTTGGTTTGAGGGCTCATTCCACTCGGGCTCTAGCGACTTCCTGGGCGGAGTTTGCTTTTGTTCCGCCGGTGGATATTTGCAGGGCAGCGACGTGGTCTTCGTTGCATACTTTTACGAAACATTACCGCTTGGATGTTCAGGCCAGAGACGATGCGAAAGTGGGGGCTTCGGCTCTTATCGCAGGTTTGGCGGGTCCCTCCCATGTTTAGGTACTGCTTTGGTACTGCCCTACCTTTCCCTGGACTGGCCCGGAGAAGTGATAAGGAAAACGAAATTAGGTCTTACCTGCTAATTGTCTTTCCTTGAGCTTTCTCCGGGCCAGTCCAGGGTCCCACCCCTGTTATAGGTTTTTACGAGCGGTATATTTTTGGCATATCCATAAGCATTTCATCATATCTGCGTGTTAGTCTGCAGGGGCAGAGCTTTGGGGCTTCGCGCTTACACTCAATGCCAAGCTATGATTTCTATATTGTAAATAGTAAAAAAACAAACAAAAAAAACAAACAAACAAACAAAAAAAAAAACAGGGGAAGTGCGTTTCTTAGCTTCCTCGTTTTTTTCAAGAACTATAGATTGTTATCAGTTTTTTTCAAGGGTTAATCTACTCTTTGTTAGTTCTTTCTATTTAGTTGCTTTGTCAGAAGGAGACTGCTGGATAACCCTAAGGGGGAGTGGCTTCACCTCTCAAGAAACCTTGAAGTCTTCAGTCCTCAGTTGCTATAGGGGATTGACAACCCTACCTTTCCCTGGACTGGCCCGGAGAAAGCTCAAGGAAAGACAATTAGCAGGTAAGACCTAATTTCGTTTTAGCTACTTCTCTTATGAAGTCTTGAAAGGACAAGTCCTCTGGAGGAGACATTCTTCTTTTTGGAGAAGAGGGCTCTTCAGGAAGGGCTATGGATACTTCAGGAGATTCATTTGATGAATCAGAATCACCAGAGGAATCGAAGTACCGCCTGTCAGGGTGCTCTTCTAACGCTCGATACGCGTATCGAGCGGTATCGACATCGGGCGTCCTCGGAACCGGATTGGTACCGAGAAATAGCCCTGGACAAGGAACCGCTGCAGCCGGTATCCTGGTCGATGTCAATGCAGTCGGTACCGGTATCGGTGCTGGTGCCAGTACCGGAGCCGATACCGACAACGGAGCTTGTTGCGGTACCATCGGCGTCACAGCTTGAATGAAGGCTGAAATAGCCCGCTGCATGGACAGAACATTCTGATCCATCGATGCCATGAATGCTTGGAGTTTGGTACCGGGAGATTGTGCTGGTACCCCAGAGCATTCTAACAGGTGATCGGTCGAGGCCGTGCCATCGATGTCAACCTGTAACCTCATAGGAGGAGCTTTGGAAGCCGGAGCTTCCCGCCGGGGTTGTTTTGCTGGTGCAGGATCCTCGAGGGCAAGCCCGGAGGCATCTCGATGCTTAGAGGGAGATCTACCCTTCGAGGACCTGCTAGACTTATGTTTGGTTACCTGAAATCCATCAGGAGAAGAAGACCTGGAAGATGTCGATGCTACTGACACTGCATCAGCGGGAAACAGCACATGGAGCTTAGCTGCTCGGTTCTGTAAACCCCGTTTAGACATTAGACAGCAGGACGGACAATCCGGGATGGAGTGTTCAGGACCCAAACATTTAAGACACCATTCATGGGTATCTGTAACAGAAATAGTACCGCTACACTTAGTGCATTATTTGAAGCCGGAGGCTGGTTTTTCCATGAGGGAAATTTTCTTTTGGGCCCTGAGGCCTAGAAGAGAAATACACTAAGTGAGGAAAGTATTAAAAAAAGAAAGAAAAGACCGGCGGTACCAGTCCGGAGTCGGGGAAGGCAGACACGCGACCAAAGAAATAAAATAAAATAAAGAACTTCTTCAGCGGTGACAGGGCTCGACCTGCTGGCTCCGCGGCAAAGAAGAACTGAGGAGAGATGGTTAGAAAAGGCGGGAAGGCAGCGCGCAGGCGCTGTGGGATGCTCCCAAAAGCTTTCCTTTTTGGGAAGCTGGGGAGCGTTCCCGCGCAGGCTCCATTGGTACCGACGTACCCATATGTGAAGACTCATTCCTGCTTGTTCCTGGAGATACTGTTTTATGCTTTAGCACAGTGGTTTGCTTGAGATTTTCCCATGTTAGTCTTACTCCTGATGCAGAAAGACATCTACTGTGGGAAAATCCCAAACAAAAACACTGTATTAAAGAACAGACTCAATGCGCATGCAATGTATAAAACTGTGCTGAAACTTAGTGCAGTTGTTTACGTTGGCCCTGAGGTAACAAAGATATCAGCATTAGGAAAAAAGATGCAGCCAGGATCAAAAGGGTCATCTGAGGTGACAGTGACACTTCATCTCAGATGACCCAAAATTCCTGGTGGCCCAAGTGGATCCCCACAAACTCCCATGAAATTTCATCAGGGCCCAAGTGGCTCCCGCCCAACCCTGACATCCCTCCGAACCCCTGAGAATCCTTATTGGTGGCCTAAGTGGGCCCCCACCCATGACCCAGCAAAATATGACATTAGTGGTCCATGGGACCCCTCCTGTACTCCCAGTCTCCTCCCGTACCTCCATCACTGGAAGGCAGGACTGGGGCCCACGTACTCCTGCCTCCACACAGTAGGGTGAAACACTGGCCATTTTTCAAGATGGAAGAAGTATGTCGGCATCGTTCCTACCTTCCAATGATAGAGGTACATGGGGGGGGGGAGCATGAGAATAAGGTTTCTTGGAGGTTCGGAAAGGGAGGGGCAATCAGGGATGTGGGGTTAATTGGGCCATCAATGAAATTTCACTTAACCCTCCATTGCCTCAGAAAATTTCAAGTTATCAATGTTCCTGTTTAATGTACATTACCAAGTTTAAATTACAATGTAAACCGCTTTGACTGAAGCGATAAAGAAGTATAAAAAATATGTTAAATAAATAAATAAAATAAATGGTGGTTCAGGGAGGGTTGGAGGATCCACTTGGGCCACCAATAAAGTTTCTTGGGAATTTTTGTAAAGGGGGGGGGGGGGGCCTTCCACTTTGGACCACTAGGGATTTCGGATCATCTGATGTGAAGTGTTACACTTCACCTCTGATAACCTTTTTGCTCCTGGCCACAGCTGGCACAGACCATTGTGCAAAAATGTATCTGTTGCCCTTTTTTTCATTTGTGAAAAGTTTTTGTGCTCAACTATTCTGCATATTTATGTTTACTGCACTTGGCAGCTAATTTTTTGCATTTTCCTAGGAAACCATGTACCGAGCTATAGTGCACAGCTTTTACACTCAGGTTTCCGCACCAGTCCTTGAGCAGATGGATGGACAGACTAAAGAGGCTGCACGGTCTTTATCTGCCATCACTTCCTATGTTTCCGTGAAAGTTTCCCCTGTAAGTCAATGGATGTGTGTCCAGCAGACTGTGGCCGCACTTACAGACTCGAGTATGATTATTGGTATTAGCAAACATTTAACATAGAATAACTGAAAATGGTATGAATCCAATGACAAAATGATAATTACACTTACCTGGTAATTGTAGTTCCTTGAATGACGACAGTTCAGTCCTCTACCTCTGGGTTGTCAACCTCCTCCTGCAGCTTGGAGACTGGTATGTCAGAACGATGATATCACTGGATATAGCCTGCTGCACTCTGTCTTCCCTTCCAGTGTAAACTATTAGCAAAGCAGACTCAAAGGAGCAACAAATAAGTAGCTATAACACATATAACCAATAAACTTTAGATAAGTATCGTAGTAGAATAACATGCAAACAAAGCGGTCCTGCGCCATGCGCTGCCACCAAATTTAGCAGAGAGACGTCATTGCGCAGCACAAAAAATGCACACTGACTTACCTGTAACGACAGCCCACACGTCGCCCGGCTGCCCCCTTTCTGAAAAAATATCTGGGTGGGATGGAGGACTGAACTGTCGTCACTCAAGGAACTACAATTACCAGGTAAGTGTAATTATCATTTCCTTATCGTTCCTCCAGTTCAGTCCTCTACCTCTGGGATGTACCAGAGCAGTAATCAATGGGGAAGGCCCTTCCAGCCGGCACATAACACCGCAGCCCCGAAACAAGCATCTTGAGCTGCTGCAACATCCAGACGGTAATGCCTACTGAACGTATGCAGAGACGACCAAGAGGCCGCTCTACAAATCTCACTGGGAGGAACCAAACCATGTTCTGCCCAAGAAGCCGCCTGCGCTCTGGTAGAATGAGCCCGCAAGCCAACCGGTGCTGCGCGACCTCGAAGCAGATAGGCGGAAGAGATCGCCTCTCGAATCCATGGCGCAATAGAAGCTTTAGACGCCGCCTCTCCCTTGCGCCTACCACCGAACAATAGAAAAAGACGATCCGACTTACGAAAAGATTCCGTAGTCCTCAAATACTGACACAACGTTCTCTTTACATCTAGCCGCCGTAAGCTGCGGTCCCCCGCGCTGCCTTCCAAGGACCCCAGAACCGGCAAACACACCGACTGATTTAAGTGAAAGGGAGAAACCACCTTGGGCAAAAATGACGGAACTGGTCGCAACACCACCTTCTCCTTCAAAAAGACCAGAAACGGCTCCCTAGAAGACAACGCCTGCAACTCCGAAATGCGCCTCGCTGAACAAATCGCTACCAGAAACACCGCCTTCAACGTTAAATCCTTCAACGTCGACCGATTGTAAGGGCTCAAAGGGCGGCTCGACCAAAGCTGACAACACCAAATTAAAATCCCAAGAAGGAACCATTACGCGACGGGAAAGTCGTAACTTAGCCACCGCCCTAAGAAAACGCAACACATCCGTATGCGCACCCAGAGCTATGCCCTGAACTTTGCCGCGATAACATGACAGCGCCGCTAATTGCACCCGCAAAGAGCTAGCTGCCAAACCCTTCTCAAATCCCTCCTGTAGAAAACTGAGGACCGAAGAGATGGAAACCGTTGCCGCCCGAAGTTGCTTGCGCGAGCACCAATCCTCAAAAATACGCCAGATCCGCACGTAAGCTAACGACGTGGATGACTTACGCGCTCTGAGGAACGTAGAAATGACCGACGTGGAATAGCCCTTCTCCTTTAACCGTGCCCTTTCAATGGCCATGCCGTAAGTGAGAACCGATCCACTTGGGGCATGAATAGAGGACCCTGCAATAACAGATCCGGCCGTACGGGAAGTCTCCAAGGGTGCCTGTCTAGGAGACGCACCAGATCCGCGTACCACGGTCGCCTTGGCCAATCGGGCACAATCAGAAGCACCCTTCCCTGATGCCGCTCTATCCTTTGAACCACTCGACCGATCAACGCCCAAGGCGGGAAAACGTACAGGAGACCCGACGCCGGCCACCGTTGTAAGAGCGCGTCAAGGCCCTCCGACATTCTTTCTCGACGCCTGCTGAAGAAGCGCGGGACCTTGGTCGACTGAAAGGACGCCATCAAGTCCATGACGGGCGTCTCTCACCGTACCAGCAACTGCGCAAACACCTCGGGGTGCAATTCCCACTCCCCGGCATCCACTCGAACTCTGCTGAGGAAGTCCGCCATCACATTGTCTTTTCCTGCGATGTGCGCCGCTGAGATCGCCGTCAACCGACTTTCCACCCAGGTGAACAGCAAATCCGACTCCTCCTCCATTGCCACACTCCCCGTGCCGCCTTGCCGACTGATGTAGGCGACCATGGCGGAATTGTCGGATAGCACTCGAACAGGACGCCCGAGCACCAAGTCCTCGAAGGCCTGCAGGGCTCTGACTACCGCCCGCAGTTCCAGATGATTGATTGACCACGCAGTTTCCAGCGGGGACCAACGCCCCTGCGAGAACTGGCCCCCGCAGTGAGCTCCCCAGCCCGCTAGACTGGCATCCATCATCAAGGGAAGCCACTCCAGTTGTTCCAGTGGCATCTCGGCCGCTAACGATGCCGGAAGCAACCACCACGGGAGTGACTGCCTCACCTTGATCCGGCACGGAAGCCGCTTGCTCAAGGGATCCCGCTGATGCGACCAGCGGCGCAGCAAGGCTCTCTGCAAGTGCTGCATATGCACTTTGGCCCAAGGCACCGCCTCCAGCGTTGCCGCCATCGTTCCAAGTACACGGAGATACATCCATGCCAACGGCGCTGGAGTAGACCGGAAGCTGCGCACCAGACTGCGAAGAGCCTTCGCTCTCCTGACCGGCAAAAACACCTGTCCCCGGAGGGTGTCGAATTGCACTCCTAGATACTCTAGCACCTGGGAAGGCTGAAGACGGCTTTTGGTCGGATTGACCACCCAACCGAGGCTCTGCAAAAACTCTACTACCCTGACAGTCACCTGATGGCTTTCCGACTCGGACTTCGCCCGAATCAACCAATCGTCCAGGTAAGGATGCACCAAGATACCTTCTCTGCGCAACGCCGCCGCTACGACCACCATGACCTTGGTAAATGTGCGCGGCGCTGTCGCTAGACCGAAGGGCAATGCTTGGAACTGATAATGACCCCAGGGCAAAGCGAACCTTAACCACCGCTGATGTACCTCCCGGATGGGAATGTGCAAGTAGGCCTCCGTGAGATCTAACGACGTTAAGAACTCCCCTTGACGCATTGCCACGATTACCGACCGCAATGTCTCCATACGGAAGTGAGGCACCCTCAGACAGCGATTCACGCCTTTGAGGTCTAGGATAGGCCGCATCGCTCCATCTTTCTTTGGCACCACAAAATAAATGGAGTACCGACCCAAACCGTACTCTTCTTTCGGGACTTCCACGACCGCACCTAAGCATAGCAGATGCTCCAAAGTGCAGCGAACTTCCAGGGTCTTCCTCTGGCCCCTGCAAGGGGACATGACGAAAGAATCGCACATGGGGCGCGCGAGCTCTAGAGCATAACCCTGACGAATAATCTCTAGAACCCATTGATCGGACATGATACGGGTCTAGGCGGACAGGAACTCCCGAAGCCTCCCGCCTATGGAAGCTTCCTCCGCCGGAACCCGCCTCATCTCATTGCAGCCTACGAGGGGGAGCCGGAGGAGAAACCTCTACTAGCCCCTCGAAATCCCCGAAAACCCTGCGCTTGGGAAGCAAACCTACCCCTCTGAAAGGACCCGTAGCGCGGCAACCGAAACCTGCGAAAGTCCCGAAACTGGCCTCGAAAACTTTGATTGGACTTTCCCTGTTTCGGTTTGTCCTCTGGAAGCCTACCGTGTTTTGTCTCTCCGAGGTCCTTCACCAGCTTATCCAGATCTTCTCCGAACAGCAGCCTCCCTTTGAACGGAAGCTTACTAAGGCGAGACTTAGAAGAATCGTCCGCCGCCCAATTATGCAACCACACTGATCTGCGGGCTGCCACCACGGATGCTGTACTATTCGCGAGCGCCCTGATCAAATCATAGTGCACATCCGCCAAATACGCTGTGCCGGACTCAAGGCGCCCCAACTCTTTGAGCTCCTCGAGATCTAAATGAGGCGAGTGGCGCAACTGTTGTACCCAGCGCAAACACGCCTGAGCCACCCAGGCCCCACAAATAGATATCTGCAACGAAAGGGAATCCGCCTCGAAGGTCTGTTTCAGGAGACCGTCAACCCTACGGTCCTGGGCATCCTTTAGCGCTGCGCTGCCTTCCACTGGAATGGTAGTCTTCTTGGTGACTGCCGAAACTACCGCATCCACCCGCTGCGTCCGGAACTTTTCCTTGTCCTTGTTGGCCAGCGGGTACAGCCTATTCATGGTGCGCACGCCTCTGAGTCCTGTTTCCGGCTGGTCCCATTCATCCTGAATCATCTTATCTACCACCTTATGGACAGGGAACACAACCTGGGTTTGACGGACCGCTTGAATGACAGGATCTTCTACCTCGACTTCCGGGGATGGCTGAGTCGCGAGCTTCAACATCTGCAATGATTCCGTAATCAACGCCGGAAGCTCTTCCCTACGAAAGACCCTTATGATTTTAGACTGCTCCTCGGGCTCCAGAATCTCTCTTTCCTCCAGATCCTGCAGCTCCTCATCATTTTCGCATACTCCTCGACCTCTGGCCAATCCTGCTCCACCGTCGAGGAGGCACGGGTTTTAGGCTTCTTAGGCGCCGAGGGACCCTCCCCGATGTCAACCGAGGTCGCCGAAGGAGCAGCCGGCCCGGTTAGAGGTGAAACGTCCGCCACCTTACCTAAACGCCTCAAACAGAACGCCTTGTGAAGCATTAATATAAATTCCGGACAAAACTCCACAGGATTCTCTGGTTGCTCGCCTGGCAACGCTGTAGATACACCCACCAGTTCCTCCACGAGACCCTCCTGGACTGGCGTTTGAGGAGACTCAGATAGCGCCCCCTCCTGTCCCAACGCCTCCACAGCTTCCTTAAGGTCCATCTGCTGCTCCACTGTGGACGAAAGGGAGGCACAGCCGCGACAGACCCCCTGACTCCACCACCGTGCCTCTCCGGGTACCACAGATGACACACTGTGGACGCCCCGCCATCAAGGAGGCAAGCTGAACTGATATTCTCCTGAGAAGACCTTAGCTCCACTGCCGTTCTCTCTTGCTTGATCTCTGTGATTATTATTATTAAGGCTTTTTTATTTTTATTTATTTATTTTATTTTTTTAACTGAGTGAGCACTACTATCTGTGAAGACAGAGCAAAGCAATAATATGCCGCTCCCTGTCCCTACACCAGGCCAAAAGACCGGGCTGAAGCAGTCCCGAGGCGAAGCCCCTCCCCCCCCTCAGCGAACTGCCCACAGCCCCGTCGAAAAACAAAAGCAGAAATACCCCAAATAAAAACAAGTGAAAGTAGCACTCTCAAAAAATGAAAGAAACTAAGCGGTAGAAGAACCCGGTGCCTGCTTACCTGCTCAGATCGCGGCGACACGAAGCAACCATGCGGCTTGCCGCACTGACTAAAATGGCCGCCAGCAGACCGAGGCTCAAAAGGGCGCCAAAAAGCAGCCGGCCTGGATCTTTCACCTCCCCAGGCCGACGCTGCCGCCACCGCAGCCTGCCACCGGTGGAAAGCTTACCGGGCAGGTCTGCGTTGCCCCCGTTAGCGTCCCGGAGATGCGCTGGAACCCCGAACTCTGGGTAAGGGGAGAGCAATTCACCGGCAGATATAGAGCCGCGCGAAACTGCGACGAGCAACCTCGGCAGTGCGGCGGGTTACAAGGCGATCAGAGAGGACTCTCCCCCGAAGAGTCCGGGGGGAGAGATCCTCCGGCTGCCAAGCCTCAAGTCCTACCCGTGCTGCCTCTGACAGGAACTTTGGTGACAGGCAGGGAGCAAGGAGCGCTAAGCAAATTAGCCTGAGGCAGTATCAATTAGTCAGCTCTTTTGCTCTTTGATATTAGTATTAATCCTGTTTTATATTTTTTCTTTTTGTTCTTTTTTTTTTTTAAGAACCAAAGCCAAATCAAACTAACTACTCTAGACCTAATTTCTCCTTATCTGTCACTCCAGTGAGCCCCCTCCTGGGCTCACAAAGTCCTCCTGCTGCATGGAGACTGGTAACACTGGAAGGGAAGAAGAGTGCAGCAGGCTATATCCAGTGATGTCATCATTCTGACATACCAGTCTCCAAGCTGCAGGAGGAGGTTGACCACCCAGAGGTAGAGGACTGAACTGGAGGAACGATAAGGAAATTTAAATTAAGTTCAGCAAATAAAACAGCATTAAGAGGAAACCAATGACTACACCTTGGTTTGCTTCCCATACCTTCGGGCTGGCTAGAGCTGAAGATGAAACTGTGAATATTGTTCCCGCATCAAGGATGAAGGGAGATAGTCCCAACTAACACACGGCGGCACCACCACCTACTGACTGGCTCGAGAACGCACATGTAAAGGCTTCAAGGGAAGCACCTTAGCTGGTGCCATTGAACCAGGGGTCTGTTGCTACAATGGCTAAATTAGACAGAGGAGGAGGAAGGGGAGCAAAGGAAGAATTAAAAATAAAATCAGGGAAAATCTCAAGTAACTAAAAATTAAAACTGATGGTGATATAACTCCATTTGGAAAGGTTCTAACTGAACTTGAAACCCAAATAGCAGGAAGGGGTTGCCAAATACCTCTGTCCATCCATCTCAGAACAAAACTCATCCCTTTCATTCCTAAAACAATACATGCAAAGAGATCCTTTACAAAACAAAGAGCGAGCACCAAAGCTTAAGGAGAAAGAAGAGAGTGGCTTTTGCTGTAATAAGGGTATCCTGACATGATTAAAGGGGAAGGTAACTAGTCAACCCAGTGGATCTTCTACTCCCTGGATCGACTGGAGCTGTGGATACTGTGGAGGTACCCTTCGCAGCCCTAGAACAAGAAAAGGAGAGCGAGGGTAAATGGGGGGGAGGGGAGGGGGAGTCACAATCATTGTATAAGGCTGCCATCTAGTGGCTGTATTCAAGGCCCAGGACTTCAACTGGAAGGAGTCCTGGTGCACTGACCCTGACTCAGGGCCAGCACTGCAATGGCTAGACTATGTACATTTGGGAGGGGTGCGAATGAGGACTCATGCATCAGATCCTGGCCCTGGTTCTGAATGAGCAAGTGAAAAGTGCCAGGTTAATTTAAAACAAAACAAAGAGCACCGTTTACAAGACGTTAGTCTATGAAGCAGAGCATTAGAGCATGAGTGCATGTGATGGGTGTGACAGAGATGAGGAAAGTGCACTGGACAGCTGGCATGGCATGAAATAATGTTGAAGCAATCGAAAGAGACTGATGACGTCAGCTGATTGCAAAGCATATTGCCACATCAGTGGCTTTTCATTTATCATATAATACTGAGACAAGTCTGCCCCCAACGCAGGAATTTTCCCACTATGAGGTGCTCACTTGATGCATTCTAGCTGCTTAGCAAAGAACCACCACCATTCTCTCGAGCATGTGAGCAATCGTAGGATATTATTCTGCATTTCCACAGGTATACTTGGTTTATTCACCTCTAACGTAAAAGGCCGAGTGCGCTAGTTGCAAATCAGCCAGTAGCACAGAACTGCTCTTCTGCATCTCACCTTTCCTTTGTGCAATAATCAGATCTGTATTCAAGGTATACAGCAATATGTTCTGTAATAGTTGTAACTGCAGTATTCAGAGCTTTTCCTGGGTCTGTCAGATATCCTGTCTCTCTCCTCACCTCTCCAACACCCTGAACATGAAATTCCTGGCAGGCAGCACATACATTTATGAAGCGTATTTTGCAAGTTGTTCCATACTTAATGCCCAAACTAGTGCCTGAAAATAAATCCCAAGAGAATTTTAACCAGATAGCATGCAAACATTTACCTCTTTAACATTCTGTAAGGTTTCTGGTGTAATTGTGAAATCCACTGGACTTGGCGTCAGCTTTTCCTTCTGTGGCTGAAAGACAGCAAGAAATTCTAAGGACAGTGTACAGTACGAATAAAGAAATAAATTAAACAGATGTCATAGAATGTGAATGGAAAATGGATCCTATGGGGGTCATTTTATCACAGAGACGTCCCCAGAGCCCTTTTACAAATGGCTTTTAAAGATGTCTTTGGTGTGGGGACATCCAAATAGACAGGAGATGTGGCAGAGGCATGTCTGGGGAGGTGTAATGGTCTTAGACATCCCTACTAAATCACAGAACTGTCAGGACCTTTGCGACCCCGTCCATGTTTAGACCTGCTCCAGGAACGAACAGGCATAAGGAAAGTGCTTGTTTTCAGCATAAAACATCCAGAGAGCGCAGAGAAGATGGAGAGTTAAGTGACTAGCCTAAGATCACAAGGACAAGCACTGGGATTTGAACCCTGGCACCCTGGTCCTAATTCACTACTCTAACCATTAGGCCAGAGGTACTCAAATCCAGTCCTGGAGGGCTGCAAACCAGTCAGGTTTTCGGGATATCCCTAATGAATATGCATGAGATATATTTGCATGCACTGCCTCCATTGTATTTGAATCTATCTCATGCATATTCATTAGGGATATCCCGAAAACCTAACTGGTTGGCGGCCCTCCAGGATTGGATTTCAGTAGCTCTGCATTAGGCTATTAGACGTCCTCATTCTGAAATCCTATTCTGGGGACATATATGTAGACATCCCCATAGCTGTTCATATCGAGAACAACCACATTTGTGAAATCATGCCTAAATTTGCACATGCCTGCTTTTTTTCCTCCTAGGTATTTTGGCTTGGACAACCCAGATTGTACATGGATGTCCTTTGTTAAACTGCCTTCACGCGTCATTGATTCAAACAACATGTTTGTAAATATGAACATCTTTGCACAATCTGTTATGCTGGTCCAATATATCACAGCCTGCAAAGAATTGTCTTCTTAAGTTTTCAAATGCTGCACATATTGTTGGATGGCATTAAGGAACAGGGAGATGTATGAACATTCCATGATAACTAATTCCTTTATTTGGTAAAGAACTGTGTGCGTGGTTATAAAGACAGGCAGCTTTACAAACATTTGATAATATCACTATGAGCTCTAGGGCCATGGAGGCCCTCAGCAAGAATTATTTCAAGCTCCTCAAAAGGCTAAACTTTGATAACTTGTAAGTCGAAGAGTAGCCTAATGATTACAGCAGCGGGCTGAGGACCAGGAAAGCCAGTCACTTAACCCTCCCCTGCCTGAGGAAGAAACAGATTGTAAGCCCTCGGAGGACAGAAAACTATACATTGTACCTGAATTTAAATTTGCCTTGGGCTACTCCAGAAAAAAAGCAAGTGCTAAATCCAAATCTCTTCCCAAAATGTTTTTTTCATTAAATTTCACTTTGCCTTACTCAAGAAACTGTAATGAAAGTTTTATCCTTTAAATATTCAATGGGTAAAATTTATTTATTTAGTTAATGAAATGTTTAAAACCCATCGTCCCTGTAGTGCTCAAATGAGGTACAATATTAACACATACAGCTGTAGTCAACATTATTGGCACCCTTGCATTTTAGGTATGTTGTGTACAATATCTTCAGAAATAATTGTAAATATTCCAACTGTATGTCATCATAACATTTTATGGTTGAAACATTCTTATTAATGCAAAGTGCAGTTATACATAACACATAACAATATGCAAAGTACCACTCTAACTGCATGACACATAGTAAGAAAGATACAATAAAAGGAATGTCCATATTACCATATGCTCACCACCTCCCTCCCCCTCCAGGCCCTTCAGTACATCTTACGCACAGAAATCCTCAAAGTTGGAATGTGGTGACTCTTACACATTCCGACTGTCCTTCAAGAGGACCCTTAATAGGAAGCATGGAGCCCGATTCAGCAAGGAGCATGTCCGGGCCGTCTGGACGGCTCTGAGCAGGATGGACTCCGTCAGGACCAGATTCTGCACCACAGGAGCAGGATGTTCCCGCAGGCTTATCAGGACCAGATTCTGCACCATGGGAGCAAGATGTTTCCGTGGGTGCAGGATCAGGTACTAGGAGACGACCCGGTATGCCCCTGCATCACTACAGGGATATCTTCCCCACAACACAGCCTGCCCGCAGCAGATGAGAGCCTTATTCCCCGCTGCCCGACTTCCAACTGGGGCAGCAGGGCCCTGGATCGAGCAGCAGGGACTCACCCAACTTGCCGCGGAAGCTTCGGGGGGGCTTGGCCAGTCAACCAAGAGGGGTGGCCAGCGCTTACTGCACCTCCGAGGTTGAATGGTCTGGCCGTCCCCCTGGTGCCACCATGACGTACAGAGCCGTGAGCGGAATCGGCCCTGTACATCCAGGTGTCAGTCCCACCCTCACTCCTCTCACTTTCTGCCTCCATCCCACACAGCATGCCAGCGGCTCTGTGCGTGCAGAGGAGATGGGAGGCAGTATAAGTTGAAGACGGATAGCGGGGCTGCATGTCCTGGTGGGATGTGCAGCCCGGCTATCCACCTTATAGAATCGGGTCTATAGTGTAGCCATGACCAAAGGTACTGTATAGCCAGCACAAACAGGAATAACACCTCCAGTCTGGCAGCCTCCCCGTTGCCATGGAGGAGAGAAGTCACATGACAAGATGTCTACTAGCATAATGGTTAAAGTAGTGGCCTAATAGCAATGTGGCCAGTATTCAAATCTCAGTATGGGCTTTTGGGATCTAAGGCTAGTTACTTAAATTTGGTTGTGTCTGATGATTCTTAAAGTAGCTAAACAGGTAGAAAAGGCGACAGCAAAAGCTAGAAGGATGCTTGGGTGCATACGGAGAGGAATGGCTAGCAGAACAAAGGAGGTGATAGTGCCTCTGTATAAGTCTTTGGTGCGACCTCATTTGAAGTATTGTGTGCAATTCTGGAGACTGCACCTTCAAAAGGATATAAACCGGATGGAGTCAGTACAGAGGGTGGCTACTAAAACGATTAGTGGTCTTCATTATAAAGCATATGAGGACAGATTTAATATGTACATCTTAGAGGAAAGGCGGGATAGAGGTGATATGATTGAGATGTTTAAATACCTCCGTGGCATAAATGCACAGGGGGAGAACCTCTTTCAATTGAAAGCAAGTTCTGCTACGAGGGGACATGGGATGAGGTTGAAGGGAGATAGATTCAGGAGTGATATGCGGAAATATTTCTTTACGGAAAGAGTGGTGGATCCATGGAATAGTCTCCCAGTGGAGGTGGTGGAGATGAGGACAGTATCTGAAGTCAAAAAAGCATGGGACAAACACAGAGGATCTCTAAAGGAAAAAAGGGGACTGTTATAGTTGTTGATATGAAAGGACAGACTAGATAGGCCATGTTGTCTTTTCTGTCGTCATTTTTCTATGTTTCTATGACAGGAGAGCATCACCCTGGTGTGGCAGGAACTGATCCTGTAGCTAGGACCTGTCCTCCAAGTGATGTAAAACCCTCTTGCACCAAGGGAAGGATTAGAACATCAGTTATAGTTGGTGATTCAATCAATGGTGATGGAGCCATTGGTGAGCAGGGTGAGCGTGCACTGTGATATTCTAGGGATTGTGTTCCAAGAGCTTAGGGGCGGTGGCTGGATTTAAGATTAATTTAGATAAAACAGAAGCGCTTGATATCCATTTGGAGGGGGATTAGTGAAGAGGCTCAAAGAGCACTATCCTTTTAAGTGGGCCTTGAAATTTATTCAATATCTGGGGGTTCGTATTACCCATGCACCGGAGGACTGTATGCAGCTACCTATCCTTCCTTAATGGGACACTGGGGAGGGATTTTGAGCAATGAGGGAAGGGGGAAACTTTCTTGGCTTGGAAGAGTGGCTGCTGTTAAAATGAATGCTCTCCCTAGACTGTTATATTTGTTCCAGACCTTATTTATTTATTTATTCTATTTATAAACTTTTATATACTACCACTTCCAAAGATCAGTGGCGGTTTACAATGAACAGTAATTAGTTTATAGTATAACATCAGAGGAACATTTACAAAAAACAAGAAACATAACAGTTAATTTTACATTATAACATTTATAATCAGCAGGATATAATGAAGAAGCTATTTCAGGACTATATGTAGATCTCTGGTACATAAACTTTATTTATGTAGGGAGGTAAGATGGGTTGTCAAAAGGGTTGACCTTGAAAGTTCCACAGTTGGAATTAAAGCACTTGCAAAGGAAATTATTTGCCTTTACTTGGTTGCATAGATCTCCTAGGGTAGAGTGGAGGGTGCTTTATGCCACAAAGAAATAAAGAGGGCTGGGGGGTCCTGGATATTACGCAATACTATTTGGCGGCCCAAATGAGACAGGTAATGGATTGGAGGGAGGAGGGGGCACGTTAATGTTACTTGCTAATTGAGTAGCACTGGTCCCCACAATATAAATTAGCTTACCTGCCATGGATGGCTAAATCCCTAGTGTGAGGGCGGTCGATCTACAGCATTTGTGGGAACAATGGAGGAGGGGTTGGAAGTGGGTGCCCCAGATGCAGAGTTCTCAGCAATGGCCCCCAATGGTGCCACTATGGATTTTGGGCCCAGGAGGGAAGGGACATTTAGGCGCTGGGAGATCTTAGGTTTCAATACTTTTGCTAAGTTAATAGACTGTGGGGAGGTGCAGCCCTTTGCTGATCTGAAAGATAACTATCCTTTGCAGATGAAGACTTCTTTGCTTATATATGCAACATTCGCATTATCTTAGGCAATGAGACCAACAGAAATATTATGGTATAATCATTTGGAGTCTTTATGGCTGGGATATCATCAATCTCAGGGGCTCATAAGGCTGTTATATAGAAGTTTGCAGCCGGGGTGGGGGGGATGGGCACTCAAATATTTGCCTATAATAAGGCTTGGGAGAAGGACTTGGGGCTTTCCTTGGAGGACAAGGAATAGGAAAAGCATATGTGTGTGGAGGAGTAGCCTAGTGGTTGGGGCAAGGTACTTCAGGCCGGAAGGTCGGGGGTTCAAATCCCACTAGAGGACAGCAACCTTGGGCCGGAAGGACTGGGGTTTCTAGTCCCACAGGTGCTCCTTGTGGTCTTGGGCAAGCCACTTAATCCTCCATAGCCCATGTTCCCTGTAAAATAGTTATCTCCAAGTTATAATGCCCTGTTCAATGTAATTTCAGTTTGTTCAATGTAAACCGCACTGATGCAGAATAGCGCGGTATATAAGAGAATGTAAATAAATAAATAAATAAATGTATGGGGACTGCGAAATCTGCTATATCTGTCTTTATTAGAGTGCTTATAAAGTATAAATGTGCTGGTACTACATTCCATATTGATTGCATAAAATGTTTCTGAATGTGTCTGATCGCTCTTGGAGGGGGTGTGGGGACCTGGAGTCTATGATACATATTTGGTGGTGGTGTCCTGTAATAACTGGATACTGGGAACAACTCTGGGGGCACCGATATATTTTTGGGTTGGATATGGCGATGTACCCATCGTTCTATCTGCTGGGCATCTGGCTGGAGAGTCTCCACCATAAATGGGATAGGCTGATAAAGGCCTTTGTGACTGCGGCTCGTTGCGAGACAGCCTGGAACTGGAAGAAGCAAAGAGCCCCAAGGATGCAGGAGGTCGTGGAGAGTGGTGTTGATGGAGGGCTGACAGCTCTTGCAGGAACCAGGGCTATCAGAGACTGGTTGGAAACCATTTTTGGACTTTTTGGCAAAACACAGATACCTTCCTGTTTGGGGGGGGAGGGGGAGGGACAGGGGAATTATGTTGTAATGAATGTTATGGTTCCTCCTCAGGTTGAGTGGGATGATGATGCAATGAAGAAAAAGTTGGAAATAAACACAAAAATTAAAAAAGAAATTAAAATAAAAAGCTAACAATATGTGCCTACGTGGCCTTCATGTGCAGGTGCCCAGTTATAAAATCACTCTCCATAGGTGCATGTGGAAAGAATCACAATACAGATGTTACCCCCATCCCCAAGTTTGTTGCTGCTCACGTATCTCTTTATATGGCTTTAAAATCTAATATTTAAAATAGTACTAAGCTTAAAAAACATCTAGCGTGTTGCTGGGTCTGTGGATGTCCAAGTCCAAAAGGGGGCTTGGCAAAGGCATGGATGGCCAGGGTGCTCCTGGGAATACCAAATAATATATAAAGTTAAACCTATTCCAGGCATGAACAAATATCTGAGAAGTTCTTGTTTTGTCAGGCAAACATCTGGAAGCTTTGGAGATGGAACTACACTAATACCCCCTATTTTTTACATTATGTCAACAAACACTGACAGGGATTATGGCCTCATGTTTTCACTTTGCTATGCCGCTGAACATCCTGTTATGCTAGCTTACCCGAGATGCAAGTTCTTGATCCAAGCATCCCTAATGGGGACATCTATGTGGCCGCTCAGGTGCGCGTCCAAGTCGGGGACATCTGTGTTCTTGAAATCAGCCAGGTACATAGACGTCCCTGGAGTTTTTCTACACATTCTGCCCTGGACATCCCCAATTTAACTTAGAGGGTGATTTTAGAAAGGATATCCATGTTGCGTGAACCCCTTAATAACTTCCAGAACTTTCAGGGACCCCCCTGAATGTCAAGCTTGTCCCCACTAGCCCTCTATCTTCTTCCCCTTCTTCCCTCCACTAGCCTCTCTCTCTGTCTGTCTCTCTCTCTCTCTCTGTCTCTCTCTCTCTCCCCCAGCCAATCCCCAGCAATCTCAGTCTCTCTCAATCTCCCTCTCTTCCTCCTCCCAGCACCAGAAAACACTATTATAGACTGGAACTGGGCAGAAAATGTGTTTTGCAGGCAAAGGAAGAAATACAGAATTAAGGAACCCTGACCTTAGTCTCCAGTGGAACATTCCCGATAACTACAATCTGAAAATATTATGTACATAAAGCATAGATAATATGCTATCGTCCAAAGGCAGTGATGTAAATTCAGAAGATACTGGACACCTTTGGAGTATGCTTTACTGGAGTCTCTCTCTCTTTCCACCAGCCAATCCACACCAGCCTCTCTCGTTTTTTCTCTTTTCTGTGTCCTGTGGATCTCCCAACCTATGATCCATGAGACCATTAATGGAGATCACAGCTTCAATACATACTGTCATGGTCCAGGGCAGAATAGACCAGAGGAAATGCAGGAAAATGCTCGGGGGAGTTTTAAAAGGCACACTGAGAAGCACATGGCTAGGGGTTGCCATGAGCAACAAAGGAAAACACAAGCTCATGCTGCAGCAAAACACCCAGAGAGAGCATTACGTAAGGGCTCATTAGTAAGGCAGAAACAGCTGCAGGAAGTTAGCCCAATGGAAGTCTCAAGCTATGACGCAGTTAAAATAGGGCCAGCTTTGAGCACAGGGAGAACCAGCAGATACACAGGAAACAGATACACGAGGAGCACAACAGGAAGCTCAGCTAAAGGCACGAGGAAAGAAGGAAGTTACTACACCAGCCCAGAAGCAGTTGACAGAACTGTAGGATACAGAAAGACTGCAACTAGCAGAAAAGCCATTTCCAGAAACCAAGGCAGAGGAAGGGATAGAGAGAGATCCCAGGAGCCATACCGGAGTGTTTCTGAAGAAGAATCTATCTGCTCTGAAGGAGAGTTTGCCTCAGAAGAATTCTCTCAGGTCAGTGTTTTAAACCAGGGCTACAATAAGGAAAAGCCTGGCTGTGAGCTGAAGAGAATTGCTTATAGCAAACCGAGGGAGAGAGAGATAGATAACAGGCTTAGCAGTCACACTTCTAAGCAAACAAACCGACGCTGGGCTGGGAAGCACCCTGGTGAATGGAATAGAGGGGCACTGGAATTCCTGTCTAGAGATCTGAGAGGGAAAGATCCTGTGAGGGCAGAAGCCAGACTCTATGGTAACCAGCCTTTCCTCACTGATAGAAATGAGAGCAGCTTCAGCTATGAAGAAAGAGAGTTAAATGATTGCCAGAGAAGTTACAGCCCTGAGCAAGTTTGCACAGAAGAAAGTCCTGAAGATATGGATTATGAATGTTGTGCTGATACTGATAATTGCTCTAGAATGGACTGTACACTAGTTCTTTCAGATGCTATAACCTCTTTTTGCTGAAGTGCCGTTCCCACTGAAATCTGTGCAGGTGGCACTGATTTCAACAGCACAGTTCTTCTGAAAAGTAAGAAAACTGTTTTCCTGTTTTGTTTGTTTAAGCTGAAGAGAAGCATTTTTGTTATCCTTACTGATCCTTTTGTGTTACCAGAAAAATATGGTTTATTTCCTTTTTGTAACATTGATGCAAGAATTCTCCCGGGACGGGAAATAAAACCTCTTGAAAGCTTAGTCTCTCGCTCACAACTACTTTCTTATTGACTGGCTATTGGGACACACAAACCCAGGGAACATTATAAAGTCCCTGCTTGAAATAAGAGGACCCCACTGCACATCTCCAGCCTTCCACCACAGGGGTCTGGGGAGTCGGTGACAATACATACCAAGGGAATCAAACAAAACACAGAATGACCATGTCATCTGGGCAACATCTGATCAGTTATGATGACATCATAAATATCTGGAATTCCTTTGAAAACGAGAGTTTGTTCAGACGTAGCGCTGCTTGTGAACTGAACTCTCCACATAGACCTAACTGCACAAGTGTTGATGAGGCACCAAAAGTAACAGGAGCACAAAACTGAAATTCTCACATTCCCTCATATCCAATTTTTTCCCCCTTAAAATATGCAAATTCAATACTGAATGAAAATAAACTTGCTTACTAATGAATGCACAATGAATTCACACGTCTTAGTGAGGTCCTTTGCCAACAGGGGGCGTCGCATGTCACATCGAAGAATGTACTGTGGCAGAGAAAAGAAATAAAAAATAAATTAAAATAAAAAGAAGCCAGCTCAGAGTCCTTCACTTGACAGACAAGGATTTTGAGATGCCCTGAATAAATGGTGAAGTCAGTTGAGTCTAGGGCAGGAAGCGTGGATAGAGAAGTTTTAAACTATTAACAAGAACTAAGCAGCACAGCAGAAAATCTGATGGAACTGAAGCACAGTAATAGTGCTGCAGCAAAGTGCAATCAATGAATAAATCCAGGAGTCAAAACTGACAGGGTCCAAGCCAGTTTATTGTGCACAGGCCCAGTCAGTCAAAGCTTCCAAAGGAACTGAGCAAAGTTTTTACAGACATAACCATTTATACCTCTTTTTCAGTTTGATACATGAGAACTTTCTATTGGTTCTATCTCGATACATGCAAACTTCTCATTGGTTCCAACGCTCCCTGCTCCTGTCCAATCAGAAATCCCTCCGGGGCCTAGCAACCAGCACCCTCCCTTAGGATTGTTCTAACAATGGTGCAGTTCTTGATTTTGATACTTCTCTACTGCAAGGTTATCCCTAGCTTCAGGAATGCATGTATTGAAACATTTCTTTCTTTTGCACACAAGAGAATAATGAAAGACTTATGAATTCATGTAAAACTTCTTATTAAGCAGTCTAAAACAGTTTTCTAATTTTTCACAGATTTCTGGTTCTTTTTTTAGCTATAATGGGTGTTAGGATCCAGGCCTAACTTACAGGCTTTTCATAGTAGCAGGCCATGCTAGGCCGTAGCCTGCCACATTCCCCCCTTTGATTATTCTCACCCGCAAGTGAGAAAGGGTGAGAATTAAATCACTCATCAGTCATTTAACACATTATACTGATGTAATAGCATCATCGTGGGGTATAGGGTAATATTGCCACATAGCTAATACCTTCGCAGCTGCCTACCGCTCTATAGTGCTATCAATTACTGAAGTTACCATGCATAAGCAAAGGGGTAGGAGACAAGGGAGCAATAAGCACATAGCTAATATGAATAATACAATAAACACAAGGGCTTTTAGACCACCAAACCATGAAAATAGTGAACCAAATCACCCATCCAGCTTTAAACTGTGCCAGGTCTGGACAGGCACAAATGTCTGCTCTCTCATCTGGGTGGCTAGATCTTCAACTACATGCCCATTATTATCAATCTGTAAACAACAATTACTTAAATTCAACTTTCCACATACCCCTCCTTCTGCTGCTAACAAATAATCTAAAGCTAAACGATTTTGATAAATGGCTGTGCGCATTTGCGTACTTTGCTTAGCCAAAAGAGTTAGTGCTTTACTAGTTTCATTGGTTATTATTTCAACAACAGCTTGCAAACGTATTATTAGATTAATCATATAAACAGGGGTACGATATCCCCATGTCCCATCCTGCTCCCAAGTAGCAGGTCCATAGTATGAGATAATTCTCTCAGGTGGCCATTCTTCGGATGTTGCACCCCATTTGTCCCATTGGCCTATTTTCAAGGCCTCCTTTAGCTGTCGACTTCTGTACACAGGATATCCCAGTTGTTCTCCCTGGGATGTAGGCAAAACGGAAAAGGAAGGTCGTATGGTTCCCAATACACATGCGCCTCCCCAATGGTGAGGGAGCCTAGCATATGCTCAGGTTCCGCAAATCCAGTACAGTCTAGGTGGTGCTTGCCAGGAATTATATGCTGCTAAGTTAGTCCAAATACTGGCAAGTTTGGGAAACGGACTAGAGGGTTCTGTAGCGTTGACTCCTGACCACCAAGACGTCGTCTTAGTGGTACTGTTGTAGAACTTTTGATTGAGACAGACCAGCTGCCCCACCTCCATATTAAACAGCGGTCAATAGCGAGCAAAGCATAAGTTACCCACAATGGAGTGGGCCAATACCCATTCACTCGTTGTATTATGTATGTCAGTCTGATTATATGAAACAGAATAGTTCAATTCTTGTGCCTCCCAAGGCCACTGGTCTCCCATCTTAGTTCCTCCACAAAATAAACAGTCTGAAATGTGGAGACTAGATGCTACTGCTCCCGCTAGCTCAAGGAACAAGTTCTGGGAGGTAGGAGGAATTTCAAACTCGGCTTTCATGGCCTCGTAGAAGGAGTGATGTATACGATAGGGTGAGGATACATGAGTCTTGGTGTTTAATTGTAGATACAGGATAGTTCCAGGATCTACACCTCCTCCTGCTATACGCAATCCACATTTGTATCCTTGCTTCCATTGGCTAGGGTTAATTATGAGAAGTTGCAGAGGATTGCAAGCACCTTTTTGGCATTTCTTGGGCTCACAGAAGCTGATTTTCGTCAGACTGTCTTTGCGATTATCACCATCTCGTCCCACAGGTGCATCTTCCACGTAGCAAAATATACACAGTCCCATTTTGGGCAGAAATAATCGGTAAGTGGTGGTTGGAGAGTTCTTTCCTGTACACCGTCCCCATCCGTAGGCTCCTTCTGGACACATATATTTATCATCATGGTAGTATGCTTGCTCCCATGACCCACATCTGTGGTAAGCATTTCTGTTAATTGTATCCCAGGCATCAAAGTTCAGGATAATGGATTTTGTGGGGTCTGCAAGAGGTTTTGTCGCATTTATGATGGCTCCATCTTCATCATTCCAGCGGATTTCAAATGTATAATATGAAGGGTTTTGTTGGGGGTTATAACAAGTCTTACTTTTTCGCTTTGTACAAATATTCAGTTCGGTGCCATTATAAATACACCGGCTGACTGTACCAGTGCAAGTATAGTAGGAATGGTAGAGTAAAGTCTGAGTAATCTTTTGTCCCGTTCGGGTGGTAGTTATGCAGGCTGCACAAGGGGGTAAGGCAAAAGTCTTTTCCAGGAATCGCAGGATCACCACTCCCACAAGGCAATAGTGGAAGAACATTGTGATTACAGTCTTTGGGGATCAACTAGGAAGTTGGGTATGATGAACTTGTTGAGTCTTCTTCTTCTGTTCCTGCTGTGATGGTCACCCTCACGTGACGAAAATAGAGCTGTAGATTCTGAAGATTCTCTATAGTGCCGGTTGTCTCCGCAATGTAAGTCGCAATGGAGTCTCGGGATTATTCACTGACGTCCATTGGTCAGGATCAGGAGCAGCTGCCGGCTTTACTCGACTGTAGTGGATCCAGGGTTCAAATTCTGCAACTTTCACTGCAGTGGGGGTTGACAGGATAACAACATATGGTCCCTTCCAATGCAGCGCCAGTGGGGTCTTTCTCCACTCTTTCATCCACACGGACGTTCCTGGCTTGAAAGGATGCAGAGGCTCGGTCAGGTTGATGGGTAGTCGATCTTGCACCCACATCTGAAGATTCTTCAAAACAGAACCTAAAGCTAATAGTTCTTGTCTAGTTATTTCGGATCCTATTTGTCTCATGTCTCCCTTTATTCCCTGCACAAGGGGTGGAGGTCGCCCGTATAAAATCTCAAAAGGGGAGACTCCTAGGGACTTGGTGGGAGCTGAATGTATCCTAAGAAGAGCTATAGGGAGAACCTGAAGCCATTTTAGGTGTGCTTCTTGACAAAGCTTGGACAACTGAGTTTTCAAAGGTTCTATTCATACGTTCCACTTTTCCTGAACTCTAGGGTCTGTAAGCAGTGTGTAACTTCCATTGTATTTGCAAAGCTCGAGCTAACTGTTGGGTCACTTGGGATACAAACAATGGGCCACTATCTGATCCTATAGTCAATGGTATTCCAAATCGGGGAATAATCTCATGAAGCAATACCCTAGTGACCTCTCGGGCTTTCTCAGTTCGGGTGGGATAGGATTCTACCCATCCCGAAAATGTGCAGACTAACACTAACATATAGTGATATCCATTTGTACGGGGCATGTCAGCAAAGTCTAACTGTATATCACTCATCGGGGTCACCCCTACTGACTGAACTCTTGGGGGTGGAATAGGACCTTGCTTAGCATTATTCTTGGCACATATCAGACATTGCTATGCCACCGAGGCAGTCAGGGATCCTAATAGTGAAATGCAGAAATGGGGTCTTAGAGCTTTTTCCATGGCTGTTTTCCCATAATGTGTGGCTTGGTGAAAAGCATGAACAAAGGCTGGCCCTAATGCTTCAGGGATGACTGTAGAACCTGGAGGTGGACTACCTTCTGGGGGTGGCAGCACTATCCAGCCTTGTTCTGTCAAGACTCCTCCCTCTTTTTCACAAAAATAGTCTAACTCTCTTGTAGTGTATTGGGGTGCCCATGAACTAAGGGGCACAGGGAATAGGGCTGCTTGCAGTACAGTATCTTGGGTCCTAACTTGTCCTGTGGTGGCTGCCTTCCGGGCGGTGGCATCAGCAAATCTATTTCCTCGGGTGACGTCTCCTGTTCCTGCCTGATGACCTCGGCAGTGCATGACTGCCACCTGTTTGGGGGCCCACACAGCATCTAATAACATCAATATCTCGGGCCCATACCTAACGGACTTACCCCCTGAGTTGATCAACCCTCGTTCTTTGTACAAGGCTCCATGTGCGTGTAAAGTGGTAAAAGCATATTTGGAATCTGTGTACACATTTAAGCGGAGTCCTTCCCCTAATGTCAAGGCTCTGGTGAGGGCTATCAATTCAGCTTTCTGTGCAGAAGTTCCTGGTGTCAGGGCTGAGGACTCAACTACCAGATCAAGGGTCACCACTGCATATCCAGCACAACGATGTCCATTGATGACCAAACTGCTTCCATCCACAAAGAAAGTCCGTTCAGGGTCCTCTAGAGGGACATCGGTCAAATCAGGGCGACTTGAGAATACAGTGTCCATGGTTTCTAAACAGTTATGATCAGGGGGCCCAGGACCAATTGGGAACAATGTAGCAGGGTTCAAAGCTTGACTGGCTTTTAACTGTATCTGGGGGTTTTCGCACAGCATGCTCTGATATTTCAATATTCGTACATTGGTTAACCAGAAGTTTCCTTTATGTTCCATGAGAGTCAGAACAGAGTGTGGTACGGTGACTTGAAGAGTTTGCCCCAGTATGAGCTTATCTGCTTCGCCCACTAGGAGGGCTGTCGCTGCAACAGCTCTCAAACAAGGGGGCCAACTTTTTGCAACTACATCCAATTGTTTTGACAGATAGGCTACTGGTCGTTGCCAAGATCCAAGAGATTGAGTCAGTACTCCCAAAGCATTTCCTTGTGACTCATGGACAAAAAGATGGAAAGGCTTCTGAACATCTGGAAGACCTAAAGCTGGGGATGACATCAGAGCACTTTTCAGAGACTGGAATGCTGCATCTTGTTCAGGTCCCCACTCTAGTGGAGACTTTTCCATTCCTTTGGTGACTTGGCACAATGGTTTGCAATCAGCGCAAAGTTGGGGATCCATATGCGAGAGTACCCCGCGGCCCCCAGGAAGGCTCTTACTTGCCTCCTAGTGGATGGAGTAGGGATACTACATACAGCTTCTTTGCATTTTGGTCCCAGACGTCGGATCCCACTGGACAACTGGAGTCCTAGATACTTGACTTCAGTTTGGCATAGTTGTGCTTTGGCTCTTGAGACTTTATATCCAGCCTCTTTGAGGAGGTACAAAAGTTCACTAGTAGCTTGTAGACATTCACTTTCTGAGTTGGTGGCTATGAGCAAGTCATCTACATACTGAAGAAGAACCCTCTTTCCTGGGTCCACTGGGTAACTTGAGAGATCTTGATTCAGGGCAGCACTGAAGAGAGTAAGTGAATTCTTGAATCCTTGGGGTAATCTGGTCCAGGTGAGCTGGCCCCGCCTTCCTGTTGTGGGGTCTTCCCATTCAAAAGCAAATAATAGTTGATTAGTGGGGGCTAGGCGTACACAGAAAAAGGCATCTTTCAGGTCCAGGACTGTGAAGTGAGTAGCCTCAGCGGGGATCAGTCCCAAGAGAGTATAGGGATTTGGTACTACAGGGTGTATAGTTTCAACTGCATCATTCACTCGCCTTAGGTCTTGTACTGGGCGGTAGTCCCCTGTCCCAGGTTTCATAACTGGGAGAAAGGGGGTGTTCCAAGGTGACTGGCATTCCTTGAGAAGTCCATACTTCAGCAGTTTCATCAAATGGCAGTTGATACCTTCAATGGCTGGTCGGGAAAGAGGATACTGCTTCACATGCACTGGTTCCACTCCTGGCTTGAGGGTGACAATGACAGGGGCTATGTTCTTCGCTAGGCCAGGTGGATTATCTTCTGCCCACACTTCAGGTGGGGCTATAAGGTCGGTAGGTATACAGGGACTAGTTGACTTTATTGGAGGTGCACTATATGAACCGCCACTCTTTTCTCGGGGAACAGTGAGCACCATCAATCCAGCAGGCTTTGGGTTCACAGTCATTTTCATTTCTCCCCTTCAGCAAAAGATATCTGTGCCTGAAGCTTAGCAAGCATGTCTCGGCCCAGTAGTGGAATAGGGCATTCAGGCATATACAAGACCTGGTGCGTTATTTTCTGTCCCCCTAGTTCACACATGCGGTTCTGTAAGAATGACTTTGTGGCTTTATTTCCAGTGGCTCCAACAATGGTAACAGATCGAGAGGAAAGAGGAGCTACTGGCTTGGCTACTACTGAATGTTCTGCTCCTGTATCTACCATAAAATCCATGTATTGGTCCCCTATCTTCAAACTGACCATAGGCTCCTGGGGACCCAGGGTGAACTTGGAACCCGGTCTGGCCTAGTCCTCATCCACGTCATCCAAGTCATAGCCCGTTGCTACTGCCACTCCCTCAATGGCTTCCTCCCTCTCTTGCTGGAACTGTGCTCGGTTCATTCCTCCCCTCCTTCGAAATCGTCCTCCTGGTCTCCAGGGACTCCCTCCTCCCCTCGCGGGGGCGGAGTCCAGATGCGGGCATTCGCTTCTCCAATGTCCTTCTTCCTTGCAGTCGGCGCACTGATTCGCACCCAATTGAGGCTTCTCGCTTTCGCGGCCTCTTCCACGTCCTCTGGTCCTTTGATGAGGAAAACCTCCTCCTCGTCGTTCGGTTATGGCGGCAGCAAGAAGATCTGCCTTCTTCTTCATCTTCCGTTCACTTTCTCTGTCACGTTCATTTTCACGATTCACAAACACTATCTGAGCGACTTCCATTAACTGTGCTGTATTCATGCCCCCAAATCCGTCCAATTTCTGCAATTTTCGTTTTATGTCTCTCTGGGACTGACTGACAAAGGCCGCATTTACCATGCGTAAATTCTCCTGAGCGGCGGGATCATATGGAGTATATAATCTATAAGCTTCAGACAACCGCTCATAAAAGGCCGCTGGGCTCTCATCTGGACCCTGGAGGACTTCCGATACCTTCCCGATATTCATGGCCCTCTGACCTCCCTTCTTCAGGCCCTGCAATAAGGCCTGGCGAAATATGGTTAGGGCCGCCGCCCCCCTTTCATCATTTGGGTCCCACCCGGGATCTTCATTTGGATAATCTGCAGCAGCTGCTTGTGGGGGGTTTATTCCTCCCCCTTCTTCAGTGTTCTCTTCTAACCAACGAAGGGCTGCTTGCCCAATTCACCCTCGCTCCTCAGTAGTAAAGAGGGTGGACAGGAGCTGGCGACAATCGGCCCAAGTAGGCTGATGCGTTTGCATAATGCTAGACATTAATTCTGTTAATTCCTGAGGCTTGGCTGTAAGGATGCATAATGCGTTTTCCAGTTTAATAAATCAGTAGTGGAAAAGGGCACGTAAACTAGGCTGGTGGGTCCTGGCACCATCTGGCCCTGATCATTTAAAACAGGCATTCCAGGCACTTGGCGTAATGGCATTAGGTGCCCTGCTTTCTCCTTCTTCTTCTTGGGAGTTATGCTTCTTAAATCATAAGGCTCCCGGGCACAAGTCTCCTTAGTGGGTGACCCTGAACTGGCAGGAGAGCCTCCGCTTTCTACCTCGTCAGAGGACTCGAGTCCCCCCGACGTGCTTGGGCCTGACTCGGGACTATCACTCAGGGTAGGGAGCTTCTTGGGCTGCTGCAGCGGCGTTTCCTGGGGCTCCTCATCTGGCTCCACTTCAGGCCGTGGTGCTGGGGGAACTAACTTCTGTGGGTACTGGGGTAACCTAGCCAGGATATCTGGGGACTCTGGGGCAGAATACATAAGCGGCTTCTCCTCCTTAACTCTCCTGGTTCCCCTAGTGGTGGCTACAAATATTCTACAGCGTTCCTCATAGCAGCGCTTCATCCATGAGGGCTGCTGTTCACAAGCGCTTAACCAGGAATCTATATAGGGGAACTGGTCAGGATACACTTTTTGTACAAGCTGATGAACTCAAAAAACTGTTTCTAAATCAAAGGTGCCTCCGCGGGGCCATGAAGCAGTTAACGCGGGACACTCCCTTTCACATAACATTTTTAATCTAGACGGAGTCATTTTCATACCATAATCACCCAAAAATCCCGTACGAAAATTCTTGATCATGCATTCCAACGGAGTTTGCGTGGACTCCACCCCTCCCATAATCTAAACGTAACTACATACACGTAATGACGTACAAGACAACAAACAATAAGGATAGGTAGTATGGCTGTAGGTAAGGGGTCCATACAGCCCACAGAACACTGGGGGGGACAAACACCACTCGCTTCCTCCTTTTCGCGACCTGGGCGCGGTCGCCTGGCCAGGAACTGTGCTACTCAGGAGTTCACTCGCGCTCGGTCTGTATTTCAAGACCTCTCAATCACACAAGCAATCATATTTCAACAAGAAATCATTTTTCAAGTGCCCAGGTTTTCTGACTAACTGACTATTTCAAACAAGAAGGGTCGATGGCTTCGGCTTCGGCTTTCCCTTACGCGGCGTTTACTAGGACCGCCCTTATGGGAGGTGATCAGGCTCCCTTGTCTCGCACACACTCATGCGAGGTTTTCCCAGTTAGTCTATACCAAATATACCCAATCAGTCCTGCGCATGCAAGACGTTGTCCCAGGCTGTACTTTCTGACTATCAAATCACAGAAAGGTCTACTCACCGGATCCAGTTCCCGATACCACACCAGTTCCTCGGTTGGATCCTGGACTCCCCCCGGGTCGGAGGTGTTGGCCAGCTGGACCCGATGGCCCACCAAGGCAAGCGGAACCCTCTCCGGCACAAAGGGGCCGGCAGCGCCTGAGGTCTCCCCTGCAGTCGGACAGACACGGTTCCAACCGGGCCAAACCTCGAGACGAATTTCGTAGATTATTCACTTGAATACCATTTAGTACTTCCACTTCCCGGCCAACGCACCAAGAATATGCTGCAGCAAAGTGCAATCAATGAATAAATCCAGGAGTCAATTGACAGGGTCCAAGCCAGTTTATTGTGCACAGGCCCAGTCAGTCAAAGCTTCAAAAGGAACTGAGCAAAGTTCTTACAGAGACATAAAGCACAGTTACTTACCTGTAACAGGTGATCTCTGGGAACAGCAGGAATTAGTCCTCACATATGGGTACGTCGGAACCGACGGAGCCTGCGCGGGAAAGCTCCCCAGCTTCCCAGAAAGGAAGCTTTTGGGGCCTCCCACTGCACATGCGCGCTGCCTTCCCGCCTTCCTGACCAGCTCTCCTCAGTTCGAGTTTATAGCTGAGACAATAGAGAGAGGAAAGGAAGATAGATAGAAGATACAACTCCTAGGGGAGGTGGGTGGGTTGTGAGGACTAATTCCTGCTGTTCCCAGAGATCACCTGTTACAGGTAAGTAACTGTGCTATCTCCAGGAACAAGCAGGAATAAGTCCTCACTTATGGGGACTCCCTAGCTAAGATGCCTGGGAGATCCCCTCCCAAGGGTTCACCATCTTCGTATGGATCTCAGGCATCCATCCAGGGAAGGTGGGCAGGAGTTGTTCAAGTATGGAACAGGTGTTTGAGGACAGTCTGACCAAACAAGGCATCCCGGCGGGAGTCCTTGTCCAAACAGTAATGGGCTGTGAAGGTATGAACCGAGGCCCAGGTGGCTGCTCGACAGATCTGATCTATGGATACAGAGTGAAGATGAGCCATAGAAGTGGACATGGCTCTCACATTGTGAGCTGTGACATGGCCTTCCAGAGAAATGTTTTTACTCTGGTTAGCAAAGGAAATACACTGAGCAATCCAATTGGAAAGTGTACGTTTGGAGACTGGAAGTCCCAAATGAGAAGGATCAAAAGCCACAAAAAGTTGGGAAGACTTTCGATGTGGTTGAGTCCTGTTGAGGTAAAAGGCGAGAGCTCTTTTACAGTCTAGAGTATGAAGGTTCCTCTCTGCACTGGATGCATGAGGAGCCGGGAAAAAGACAGGTAGATATACCTCTTGATTAAGATGAAAAGGCGAGACCACTTTGGGCATAAAGTGGGGATTCGTCCTAAGGACCACCTTATCATGATGAAACCTGGTATAAGGTGGATGAGCCACTAAGGCCTGTAGTTCACTGATGCGGCGAGCCGAAGTGGCTGCAATAAGGAAAAGGACCTTCCAGGAAAGAAATTTCAAGGAGGTAGAAACCAACGGTTCAAAAGGTGGCTTCATAAGCTGACCTAGAACTAGGTTCAAATCCCATGCTACCGCAAAAATTCCCAGACCTCTTAGAAATGCGGCAACAACTGCCATGCATTTGGTGAACACTCTTGGAGCAGAGGCTAGACCGAAGGGAAGTACTCTGTACTGGAAATGTTTTCCCTGAAACAGAAATCTTAGATATTTTCTGTGGGATGGGTGGATGAGTATATGTGTGTACGCATCCTTGAGATCTAGAGAACAAAGCCAATCCTGACTCTGAAGGAATGGAAGGAGAATGCCTAGAGAAAGCAATTTGAATTTCTCCTTGTACAGAAATTTGTTCAATTCTCTCAGATCTAGGATAGGTCTGAATCCCCCTGTCTTCTTTGGTATGAGAACATAAGGGGAGTAGAATCCTGTCCCTTGTTGAAGAAGAGGAACCTCTTCTATTTCCCCTTGGGCAAGGAGAGAAGAGACTTCCTGACCCAACAGGTCCAGGAGAGATGGGGGAGAATTGAAGTGCCTCACCATGGTATATGGAGGAAGGTTGGAAAAATGAAGTTTGTAGCCCTCTCTGATGATAGAGAGGGTCCATTGCTCTGATGTAATTTGCCCCCATCTGGGAGCAAAGTGAGCTAACCTTCCGGGAATGGTGAGGGGCTCTGGTTGTTCTAGAGCAGGGGTCTCAAACTCAAATTGCTTTGAGGGCCGAATGAGGACTTGTAAAGTAACCCGGGGGCCGCATAAGACACGGGCCTCATTTGCATAAATATTTGCATAATGTTGCATAATGAGTGCATGGATAAAGAAAGACTAGAAAATTTCTATATTACTATAATCCAGTGCCAACCGCCAGGCACATTAGGAACTACTACTAACACTGCCCATTTGGAACCCATAGCAAACCCCCCGTATCATAACAGCACTACCAGGACTCACAAAGCACCAGACCCTACCTATCAAAAGGCAACACTGCAAATATTAAATCAATACATTTCAGAGAACAATACATGACCTACTGGGAAAAGAGAACAAGTAGCAATGTCAAATAGGAATTACACAGAATACCTCAGCACTGTAGAAATAAAACTATAAATAATTTCTTGTACCAAAGCACAGACATTAATGATGCACATTTCCCAGAGCTGACATATTCCAGTTAATAAATTCAAAATAAAGAGATATTTTTCTACCTTTTGTGCATTTTTTTTCAGTTGCAATTGCTCCAGCCACTTCTGGTTTCTTCGTGTCTTCTGCTATCTCCATCGTCTGCTGTCCATTTGTCCTTTCTTCTCTCTTCTAGTTTTTTTCCATTCTCTCTCTCTACATCTGCTTTAACATACTAATCTTTCTCCTTTTGCTCTTTCCTCATTCCTATTTCATCCACTCAAATTTTACCCCTCCATCCTCAATCCCCACTTACTCTCCCAATACCTGGCCAATTGTAGATTTGTCTTCTCTTCCAGACAAAATATTTTTCCCCTCTCCATTTCACTTTCCCAGCTCCATCCCATTCTAATCCTCCCCCAACATCAGCTCCCTTCTAGTTCCAGCCCCACCCAGCATCTGCTCCTTTCTAGTCCCTGCATCAGTCCATTTCCAGTCCTATCCTAGCCTCACCATCAGCCCATTTCCAATCCTAGCCCCCCATCAGCCCATTTCCAATCCTAGCTCCCTCCCCTCACAGCCCATTTCCATTCCAAACCCCCCTCCCCATCAGCCATTTGCAGTTCAAGCCCCCCTTCCACTCAGCCCATTTCCAGTCCTAGCAACCCCCCCAGCCCATTACCAGTCCTAGACCCCCCATAGCCCATAACCAGTCCTAACCTCCCCATAGCGCACTTCCAGTCTTACCCCCCCATCACCCCATTTTCAGTCTTACCCCCGCCATAGCCCATTACCAGTCCTAGTCCCCCCCATAGCCCACTTGCAGTCGTATCCCCCATCACCCCATTTTCAGTCCTAGCCCCCACCATAGCCCATTACCAGTCATAACCCCCCCCTGCCAATAGCCCACTTCCAGTCCTAACCCCCATCTGCCCATTTCCAGTCCTAGCCCCCACCATAGCCCATTACTAGTTATAACCCCCCCAGCCCATTACCAGTCATAACCCCCCCTGCCAATAGCCCACTGCCAGTCCTAGCCCCCACCATAGCCCATTTCTAGTTTTAACCCCCCCCGAGCCCATTACCAGTCATAACCCCCCCTGCCAATAGCCCAATTCCAGTCCTAACCCCCATCTGCCCATTTCCAGTCCTAGCCCCCACAATTGCCCATTACCAGTTATAACCCCCCCCCCCCCCCAGCCCATTACTAGTCATAACCCCCCCCCCCTCACCCCTCTGCCAATAGCCCACTTCCAGTTCAGTCAGCCCCTCCATAGCTCATTACCGGCCAACAAAAAAACCCCCAAAACCCTGGCTTCTGCTGCTGCCGTTGCCGCCGTGGCAGCAGCAGAATCAATTGTCCAATTTCAAAAAAAAACTGACTTCGGCTGCTCAAGCAGCTGTCCTGCGGCCCCTTTCCCTCTGCCCGGAGATCCGACTCTGCTCTCAGCGGCGTGCTTTTCAAGCCGCGAAGAGAGTATTCCCCTCTCGCGCGGCTTGAAAAACCGCGCGAGAGGGGAATACTCTCGTCGCGGCTTGAAAAGCACGCCGCTGAGAGCAGAGTCGGATCTCCGGGCAGAGGGAAAGGGGCCGCAGGACAGCTGCTTGAGCAGCAGAAGTCAGTTTTTTTTTTAAATTTAACAATTGATTCTGCTGCTGCCACGGCGGCAACGGCAGCAGCAGAAGCCAGGGTTTTGGGGGATTTTTGGTTTTCCGCCGTCGCGGGCCGCACAAAGTCCCGCGGGCCGCGTGTTTGAGACCCCTGTTCTAGAGCCAGAAAGGTTAAGTTCTCTAGGGGCAAGTCAAAACCCCTGAGGGGGTTGAGCCTGCTGAGGAGTGGCAGACACTGCAGGCTTTGACCTTGCCTGTTTAGGCTGCTGACGTTTAGCAGCAAAGCGAGGCTGAGAAGATTGTTGGCCAGTATTTGTGGAAAATCTGGCCTTCTTGTAGTAAGGCCTCTTGAAAGACTTTTTCTTGGCAGGAGTAGAGGTAGACTTAGAAAGTCTATCTAAGGTAGCATTTTCTGCGTCCATTTGAGTGGCTTTAATTTGCCAGTCTTTACCAAATAAGTTCTCACCTGTACAGGGCAGATTCCGTAAGCCATCCAGGACCCAGGGTTCTAGGTCAGAGGCCTGGAGCCAAGCAAGTCGTCGGGCTGCAATGGCAATGCCCGAAGCTCTACCGGCACCTTCAAAGGAATCAAAGGCTGCTCTGTTGGAGAACTTAGAAACATCTAGAAGCTGTTTCACTATAGAAATGAACTCCTCCTTTTTATCCTCAGGGATAAAGGGGGCAAAATGCCGTACCTTTAGGGCATGTTCCCTGAGTAACATGCCCATATACAGACTGTATGAATTAATCCTGGCTATAAGCATACTAGCCTGGAAGATTTTCCTACCAAAAGAGTCTAGGGTCTTACATTCTCGCCCTGGAGGGGTAGAAGAGTGCCTTTTGGTACTCTTAATCTTTTTCAGCGCAGACTTCACCACAATGGAATGGTGAGGCAGCTGAGTCTTTTGAAAACCAGGAGAAGGAGGGATCCGGTACATGGTGTCCAACCTACGAGAATAACGAGACAACGTTAGAGGAGCCTCCCATAAGTCCATCAAGTGTTCTTGAAGGATTTCATGGATAGGCAGGGTGACTGCCTCTTTAGGAACCTTAGGGTATCCTAAAATATCCAGTTTCTTTGATTTAGGTTCTTTTTCAGAGAATGTGGTAATAGAAAGTCCTTTAGCTAGTTCTATAATGAAGTCTTGAAAGGACAAATCCTCTGGTGGAGACATTCTCCTCTTTGGGGAAGAAGGGTCTTCAGGAAGAACTAGAGACAGCTCATCAGAGTCCTCAGAGGAGTCAAAATCCTCAGAAGAATCAGAGTATCCTCTATTTGCTTCCAACGCACGATACGCATAACGTTCGGTATCGACATCGGGCGTACCGGGTATGGGATCGGTATCGGGTGAAAACCCGGATCCGGCATGCAGAACCGATCTGCGTTTGGAAGACGATGGTCTCGGTTCCGATATGGGAAACGATACCGGACCCGGACCCGGAACCGCTGGATGCGGTACCGAGGGCGTCGCAGCTTTAATGAAAGCCAGCATGGCCTGCTGCATGGTCTGAACAGTATTGCTCATAGACGCCACTGCTGCCTGGATGTCGGTACCGGTATAGGCCGGTACCCCAGAGCAGTCTAAGAGGTGATCAGTCGAGGCCGTGCCATCGATGTCAACCTGTAACCCCACAGATGGAGCTTCGGAAGCCAGAGCTTCCCGCCGGGGTTGTTTGGCTGGGGCAGGATCCTCAGATTCAAAAGTGAGAGCCTCTCGATGCTTTGAAGGAGATTTGCTCTTTGAGGACCTGCCCGAAGAAGGTTTGGTTACCTGAGATCCATCTGGAGAGGAAGACCTGGATGACTGTGATGCTGGATTATCTGAAGCAAACAGCACATGGAATTTGTTGGCCCGGTTCTGCAAACCACGTTTAGACATCTGGGAGCAGGATGGGCAGTCCGGAATGGAGTGGTCAGGTCCCAAACATTTAAGACACCAGTCATGGGTGTCTGTGACAGAAATAACAGCACTACACTTGGTACACTTCTTGAAACCAGGGGCTGGTTTCTCCATGAGGAGAATTTGTGTAGGCCTGAGGCCTAACCGAAGTCACCAAGTTGTGCAAAAATAAAGATTTTTTTTTTTTTGAAAGAAAGAAAGAGACCGACCGGCGGTACCGGTTTTCGGTATGGGGAAGCCAGGTACGCGGTCTAAAAAAACAACATAAAACAAGAATTTCTTCAGCGGTGACAGGAACACGACCTGCTGGCTCCGCGGAAAAAGAGAAACTGAGGAGAGCTGGTCAGGAAGGCGGGAAGGCAGCGCGCATGTGCAGTGGGAGGCCCCAAAAGCTTCCTTTCTGGGAAGCTGGGGAGCTTTCCCGCGCAGGCTCTGTCGGTTCCGACGTACCCATATGTGAGGACTTATTCCTGCTTGTTCCTGGAGATCCATTTATACCTCTTTTTCAGTTTGATACATGAGAACTTTCTATTGGTTCTAGCTCGATACATGCAAACGTCTCATTGGTTCCAACGCTCCCTGCACCTGTCCAATCAGAAATCCCTCCGGGGCCTAGCAACCAGCCCCCTCCCTTAGGATTGTTCTAACAATGGTGCAGTTCTTGATTTTGATACTTCTCTACTGCAAGGTTATCCCTAGCTTCAGGAATGCATGTACTGAAACATTTCTTTCTTTTGCACACAAGAGAATAATGAAAGACTTATGAATTCATGTAAAACTTCTTATTAAGCAGTCTAAAACAGCTTTCTCATTTTTCACAGATTTCTGGTTCTTTTCAAGCTATAATGGGAGTTAGGATCCAGGCCTAACTTACAGGCCTTTCATAGTAGAAGGCCATGCTAGGCCGTAGCCTGCCATAGTGGGGTATAGGGTAATATTGCCACATAGCTAATACCTTCGCAGCTGCCTTCCGCTCTATAGTGCTATCAATTACTGAAGTTACCATGCGTAAGCAAAGGGGTAGGAGACAAGGGAGCAATAAGCACATAGCTAATATGAATAATACAATAAACACAAGGGCTTTTAGACCACCAAACCATGAAAATAGTGAACCAAACCACCCATCCAGCTTCAAACTGTGCCAGGTCTGGACAGGCACAAATGTCTGCTTTCTCATCTGGGTGGCTAGATTTTCAACTACATGCCCATTATTATCAATCTGTAAACAACAATTACTTAAATTCAACTTTCCACATACCCCACCTTCTGCTGCTAACAAATAATCTAAAGCTAAACGATTTTGATAAATGGCTGTGCGCATTTGCGTACTTTGCTTAGCCAAAAGAGTTAGTGCTTTACTAGTTTCATTGGTTATTATTTCAACAACAGCTTGCAAACGTATTATTCGATTAATCATATAAACAGGGGTACGATATCCCCATGTCCCATCCTGCTCCCAAGTAGCAGGTCCATAGTATGAGATAATTCTCTCAGGTGGCCATTCTTCGGATGTTGCATCCCATTTGTCCCATTGGCCTATTTTCAAGGCCTCCTTTAGCTGTCGATTTCTGTACACAGGATATCCCAGTTGTTCTCCCTGGGATGTAGGCATAACGGAAAAGGAAGGTCGTATGGTTCCCAATACACATGCGCCTCCCCAATGGTGAGGGAGCCTAGCATATGCTCAGGTTCCGCAAATCCAGTACAGTCCAGGTGGTGCTTGCCAGGAATTATATGCTGCTAAGTTAGTCCAGATACTGGCAAGTTTGGGGAAATGGACTAGGGGATTGGAGGGTTCTGTAGCGTTGACTCCTGACCACCAAGACGTCTTCTTAGTGGTACTGTTCTAGAACTTTTGATTGAGACAGACCAGCTGCCCCACTTCCATATTAAACAGCGGTCCATAGCGAGCAACGCATAAGTTACCCACAATGGAGTGGGCCAATACCCATTCACTCGTTGTATTATGTATGTCAGTCTGATTATATGAAACAGAATAGTTCAATTCTTGTGCCTCCCAAGGCCATTGGTCTCCCATCTTAGTTCCTCCACAAAATAAACAGTCTGAAATGTGGAGACTAGATGCTACTGCTCCTGCTAGCTCAAGGAACAAGTTCTGGGAGATAGGAGGAATTTCAAACTCGGCTTTCATGGCCTCATAGAAGGAGTGATGTATACAATAGGGTGAGGATACATGAGTCTTGGTGTTTAATTGTAGATACAGGATAGTTCCAGGATCTATACCTCCTCCTGCTATACGCAATCCAAATTTGTATCCTTGCTTCCATTGGCTAGGGTTAATTATGAGAAGTTGCAGAGTATTACAGGCACTCTTCTGGCATTTCTTGGGCTCAGGTAGGCTGATCTTCGTCAGACTGCCTTTGCGATTATCACCATCTCATCCCACAGGTGCATTCTTCCACGTAGCAAAATATACGCAGTCCCATTTTGGGCAGAAGTAATCATGTTTAGATGCAGTGGTGTAAGTGGTGGTTGGAGAGTTCTTTCCTGTACACCGTCCCCATCCGTAGGCTCCTTCTGGACACATATATTTATCATCATGGTAGTATGCTTGCTCCCATGACCCACATCTGTGGTAAGCATTTCTGTTAATTGCATCACAGGCATCAAAGTTCAAGATAATGGATTTTGTGGGGTCTGCAAGGGGTTTTGTCGCATTTATGATGGCTCCAACTTCATCATTCCAGCGGATTTCAAATGTATAATATGAAGGGTTTTGTCAGGGGTTATAACAAGTCTTACTTTTTCCCTTTGTACAAATATTCAGTTCGGTGCCATTATAAATACACCGGCTGACTGTGCCGGTGCAAGTATAGTAGGAATGATAAAGTCTGAGTAATCTTTTGTCCCGTCCGGGTGGTAGTTATACAGGCTGCACAAGGGGGTAAGGCAAACGTCTTTTCCAGGAATCCCAGGATCACCACTCCCACAAGGCAATGGTGGAAGAACATTGTGATTACAGTCTTTGGAGGTCAACTGGAAAGTTGGTACGATGAACTTGTTGAGTCTTCTTCTTTTTTTTCCTGCTGCGATGGTCACCCTAGCGTGACGAAAATAGAGCTGTAGATTCTGAAGATTCTCTATAGTGCCGGTTGTCTCCGTAATGTAAGTAGTAATGGAGTCTCGGGATCATTCACTGACGTCCATTGGTCAGGATCAGGAGCAGCTGCCGGCTTTACTCGACTGTGGTGGATCCAGGGTTCAAATTCTGCAAACTTTCACTGCAGTGGGGGTTGACAGAATGACGACGTATGGTCCCTTCCAATGCGGCGCCAGTGGGGTCTTTCTCCACTCTTTCACACACATGGACGTTCCTGGCTTGAAGGGATACAGAGGCTCGGTCAGGTTGATGGGTAGTCGATCTTGCACCCACGTCTGAAGATTCTGCAAAACAGAACCTAAAGCTAATAGTTCTTGTCTAGTTATTTCGGATCCTATATGTCTCATGTCTCCCTTTATTCCCTGCACAAGGGGTGGAGGTCGCCCATATAAAATCTCAAAAGGGGAGACTCCTAGGGACTTGGTGGGAGCTGAACGTATCCTAAGAAGAGCTATAGGGAGAACCTGAAGCCATTTTAGGTGTGTTTCTTGACAAAGCTTGGACAACTGAGCTTTCAAGGTTCTATTCATACGTTCCACTTTTCCTGAACTCTGGGGTCTGTAAGCAATTTGTAACTTCCATTGTATTTGCAAAGCTCGAGCTAACTGTTGGGTCACTTGGGATACAAACGATGGGCCATTATCTGATCCTATAGTCAATGGTATTCCAAATCGAGGAATAATCTCATGAAGCAATACCCTAGTGACTTCTCGGGCTTTCTCAGTTCGGGTGGGGATAGGCTTCTACCCATCCCGAAAATGTGCAGACTAACACTAACATATAGTGATATCCATTTGTACGGGGCATGTCAGCAAAGTCTACTGTATATCACTCATCGGGGTCACCCCTACTGACTGAACTCTTGGGGTGGAATGGGAACTTGCTTAGCATTATTCTTAGCACATATCAGACATTGCTGTGCCACCGAGGCAGTCAGGATCCTAGTAGTGAAATACAGAAATGGGGTCTCAGAGCCTTTTCCATGGCTGTTTTTCCCATAATGTGTGACTTGGTGAAAAGCTTGAACAAAGGCTGGCCCTAATGCTTCAGGGATGACTGTAGGACCTGGAGGTGGACTGCCTTCTGGGGGTGGCAGCACTATCCAACCTTGTTCTGTCAAGACTCCTCCCTCCTTTTCACAAAAATAGTCTAACTCTCTTGTAGTGTATCGAGGTGCCCAGGAACTAAGGGGCACAGGGAATAGGGCTGCTTGCATTACAGTATCTTGGGTCCTAACTTGTCCTGTGGTGGCTGCCTTCCAGGCTGTGGCATCAGCAAATCTATTTCCTCGGGTGACTTCTCCTGTTCCTGCCTGATGACCTCGGCAGTGCATGACTGCCACCTGTTTGGGGGCCCACACAGCATCTAACATCATCAATATCTCGGGCCCAAACCCGATAGACTTACCCCCTGAGGTGATCAACCCTCGTTCTTTGTACAAGGCTCCATGTGCGTGTAAAGTGGTAAAAGCATATTTGGAATCTGTGTACACATTTAAGCGGAGTCCTTCTCCTAATGTCAAGGCTCTAGTGAGGGCTATCAATTCAGCTTTCTGTGCAGAAGTTCCTGGGGTCAAGGCTGTGGACTCAACTACCAGATCAAGGGTCACCACTGCATATCCAGCACAACGATGTCCATTGATGACCAAACTGCTTCCATCCACAAAGAAAGTCCGTTCAGGGTCATCTAGAGGGACATCGGTCAAATCAGGGCGTCTTGAGAATACAGTGTCCATGGTTTTCTAAACAGTTATGATCAGGGGGCCCAGGACCAATTGGGAACAATGTAGCAGGGTTCAAAGCTTGACTGACTTTCAACTGTATCTTGTGGTTTTCGCACAACATGCTCTGATATTTCAACATTCGTGAATTGGTCAGCCAGAAGTTTCCTTTGTGTTCCATGAGAGTCAGAACAGAATGTGGTACGGTGACTTGAAGAGTTTGCCCCAGGTGAGTTTATCTGCTTCGCCCACTAGGAGGGCTGTCGCTGCAACAGCTCTCAAACAAGGGGGCCATCCTTTTGCAACTACATCCAATTGTTTTGACAGATAGGCTACTGGTCGTTGCCAAGATCCAAGAGACTGAGTCAGTAAACTCCCAATGCATTTCCTTGTGACTCATGGACAAAAAGATGGAAAGGCTTCTGAACATCTGGAAGACCTAAAGCTGGGGATGACATCAGAGCACTTTTCAGAGACTGGAATGCTGCATCTTTTTCAGGTCCCCACTCTAGTGGGGACTTTTCCATTCCTCTGGTGACTTGGTACAATGGTTTTGCAATCAGCGCAAAGTTGGGGATCCATATGCGACAGTACCCCACGGCCCCCAGGAAGGCTCTTACTTGCCTCCTAGTGATTGGAGTAGGGATATTACATACAGCTTCTTTGCGTTCTGGTCCTAATGTCGGATCCCACAGGACAACTGGAATCCTAGATACTTGAATTCAGTTTGGCATAGTTGTGCTTTGGCTTTTGAGACTTTGTTTCCAGCCTCTTTGAGAAGGTACAAAAGTTCACTAGTAGCTTGTAGACATTCACTTTCTGAGTTGGTGGCTATGAGCAAGTCATCTACATACTGAAGAAGAACCCTTTTTCCTGGGTCCACTGGGTAACTTGAGAGATCTTGATTCAGGGCCAGCACTGAAGAGAGTAGGTGAATTCTTGAATCCTTGGGGTAATCTGGTCCGGGTGAGCTTGCCCCACCTTCCTGTGGTGGGGTCTTGACATTCAAAAGCTAATAAATAGTTGTCTATTAGGGGCTAAGCGCACAGAGAAATAGTCATCTTTCAGGGCCAGGACGGTTAAATGAGTAGCCTCAGCGGGTATCTTTCCCAAGAGAGTATAAGGGTTTGGTACTACAGGGTGTATAGTTTCAACTGCATCTTTCAATCACCTTAGGTCTTGTACTGGGCGGTAGTCCCATGTCCCAGGCTTCTTTACTGGGAGAAGGGGGGTGTTCCAAGGTGACTGACATTCCTTGAGAAGTCCATACTTCAGCAGTTTCATCAAATGACTGTGGATTCCTTCGATGGCTGGTCGAGGGAGAGGATACTGCTTCACATGCACTGGTTCCACTCCTGGCTTGAGGGTGACAATGAGGGGCTATGTTCTTTCGCTAGGCCAGGTGGATTATCTTCTGCCCAACTTCAGGTGGGGCTATAAGGTCGGTAGGTATACAGGGACTAGTTGACTTTATTGGGGGTGCACTATAGAACCGCCACTCTTCTTCTCAGGGAACAGTGAGCACCATCAATCCAGCAGGCTTTGGGTTCACAGTCATTTTCATTTCTCCCCCCTCAGCAAAAGATATCTGTGCCTGGAGCTTAGCAAGCATGTCTCGGCCCAATAGTGGAATAGGGCACTCAGGCATATACAAGAACTGGTGCGTTATTTTCTGTCCCCCTAGTTCACACATGCGGTTCTGCAAGAATGATTTTGCGGCTTTATTTCCAGTGGCTCCAACAATGGTGACAGATCGAGAGGAAAGAGGAGCTACTGGCTTTGCTACTACTGAATGTTCTGCTCCTGTATCTACCATAAATCCATGTATTGGTCCCCTATCTTCAAACTGACCATAGGCTCCTGGGGACCCAGGGTGAACTTGGAGCCCGGTCTGGCCTAGTCTTCATCTACGTCATCCAAGTCATAGCCCGTTGCTACTGCCACTCCCTCAATGGCTTCCTCCCTCTCTTGCTGGAACTGCGCTTGGTTCATTCCTCCTCTCTTTCGAAATCGTCCTCCTGGTCTCCAGGGACTCCCTCCTCCACTCGCAGGGGCGTTGTCCAGATGCGGGCACTCATTTCTCCAATGTCCTTCTTCCTTGCAGTAGGCGCACTGATTCGCACCCAATTGAGGCCTTTCGCTTCCGCGGCCTCTTCCACGTCCTCTGGTCCTTTGATTAGGAAAACCTCCTCCACGTCGTTCGGTTATGGCAGCAGCAAGAAGTTCTGCCTTCTTCTTCATCTTCCGTTTCACTTTCTCTGTCTCGTTCATTTTCACGATTCACAAATACTTTCTGAGCGACTTCCATTAACTGAGCTGTATTCATGCCCGCAAATCCGTCCAATTTCTGCAATTTTCGTTTTATGTCTCTCTGGGACCGACTGACAAATGCCGCATTTACCATGCGTAAATTCTCCTGAGCGGCAGGATCATATGGGGTATATAGTCTATAAGCTTCAGACAACCGCTCATAAAAGGCCGCTGGGCTCTCATCTGGACCCTGGAGGACTTCCGATACCTTTCCGATATTCATGGCCCTCTGGCCTCCCTTCTTCAGGCCCTGCACTAAGGCCTGGCGAAATCTGGTTAGGGCCGCCGCCCCCCTTTCATCATTCGGGTCCCATCCGGGATCTTCGTTGGATAATCTGCAGCAGCTGCTGCTTGTGGGGGGTTTATTTACTGCCTCCCCTTCTACAGGGTTCTCTTCTAACCAACGGAGGGCTGCTTGCCCAATTCGCCCTCGCTCTTCAGTAGTGAAGAGGGTAGACAGGAGCTGGTGACAATCGGCCCAAGTAGTCTGATGGGTTTGCATAATACTAGACATTAATTCTGTTAATTCCTGAGGCTTGGCTGTATAGGAAGCATAATGCGTTTTCCAGTTTAATAAATCTGTGGTAGAAAAGGGCACATAAACTAGGCTGGTTGGTCCTGGCGCCATCTGACCCTGATCATTAAAACAGGTATTCCAGGCACTTTGGCGTAATGACATTAGGTCCCTGCTTTCTCCTTCTTCTTCTTGGGAGTTATGCTTCTTAAATCATAAGGCTCCCGGGCACAAGTTTCCTTGGTGGGTGACCCTGAACTGGCAGGAGAACCTCCACTTTCTATCTAATCAGATGACTCAAGTCCCCCTGCTGTGCTTGGGCCTGACCCGGACTATCACTCAGGGTAGGGCGCTTCTTAGGCTGTTGCAGCGGTATTTTCTGGGGCTCCTCATCGGGCTCTACTTCAAGTTGTGGTGCTGGGGGAACTAATTTCTGTGGGTGCCGGGGTAAATTAGCCAGATATCTGAGGACTCTGGGTCAGAATACACTGGCGGCTTCTCTTCCTTAGCTTTTGTGGCTCCCCTAGTAGTAGCTACAAATATTTTACAGTGCTCCTTATAACAGCACTTCATCCATGAGGGCTGCTGTTCACATACACTCAACCAGGAATCTATATAGGGGAACTGGTCGGATACACTCTCAGTATAAGCTGATGAACTCGAAAAACTGTCTCTAAATCAAAGGTGCCCACGCGGGGCCATGAAGCAGCTAATGTGGGCCACTCCCTTTCACATAACATTTTTAATCTGGATGAAGTCATTTTTATACCATAATCGCCCGAAAATCCTTTACGGAAATTCTTGATCATACATGCCAACGGAGTTTGCGTGGACTCCGTCCCTCCCATAACGTAAACGTACCTGCCTATGCTACTGCCTACGTACTCAACGTACCTGCGTACGTTACGTACCCTACGTCCCTACGTACACGTAATGACGTACAAGACAACGTACAATAAGGATAGGTAGTATGGCTGTAGGTAAGGGGTCCGTACAGCCCACAGAACACTGGGGGGGACAAAACACCACTCGCTTCCTCCTGTTTCGCGACCTGGGCGCGGTCGCCCGGCCAGGAACTGCGCTACTTAGGAGTCCAATTTCGCTTGGTCTGTATTTCAAGACCTCTCACTCACACGCACACAAGCAACAAGATTCATATTTCAATATTTCAAGTGCCCAGGTTTTTCTGACTAACTGACTATTCCAAACAAACAAGAAGGGTCGATAGTTTCAGCTTCCCGCTTTCCTTACGCGGAGCTTACTAGGACCGCCCTTATAGGAGGTGATCAGGCTCCTTTGTCTCGCGCACACTCATGCGAGATTTCCCAGATTTCCCAGTTTGTCTATACCAAATTTACCAAATTGGTCTTGCACTCGCAAGACACTGTCCCAGGCTGTTCTTTCTGACTATTTAATCACAAAAATGTCTACTCACCGGATCCGGTCCCCGATACCACACAAACTTCTGAATTGGAACCTGGACTCCCCTGGTTCGGAGGTGTTGGCCAGCTGGACCCGATGGCCCGCCGAGGCAGGCGGAACCCTCTCTGGCTCAATGGGGCCGGTGGCGCCTGAGGTCTCCCCCGCGGTCGGACAGACACAGTTCCAACCGGACCAAACCTCAAGGCGAATTACGTGGATTATTCACTTGAATACCATTTACCACTCGCACTTCCCAGCCAACGCACCAAGAATATGCTATAGCAAAGTGCAGTCAATGAATAAGTCCAGGAGTCGATTGACAGGGTCCAAGTCAGTTTATTGTGCACAAGGCCCAGTCAGTCAAAGCAGCAAAAGGTACTGAGCGAAGGTTTATACAGAGGCATAACTTTTTATACCACTTTTTTAGTTTGATACATGAAAACGTTCTATTGGTTCTAGCTCGATACATACAAACTTCTCATTGGTTATACATTCCCTTCATTTGTCCAATTAGAAATCCCTCTGGAGCCTAGCAACCGGCCCCCTCCTTTAGGATTGCTTGAACAATGGTATAGTCTTAACTTGGTAACTTTTCTACTGCAAGGTTAATGCATATACTGTTACTTTTCTGTTCTTTCACATACAAGAGAATAATAGAAGACTTATGCATTCATAAAAACTTCTTATTAAGCATTTTAAAACATCTTTCTCAATTTCCACAGATTTATGGTTCTTTTCTAGCTATAATGGAAATTAGGATCCAGGCCTAACTTACAGGCCTTTCATAGTAGCAGGCTATGCTAGACCATAGCCTACCTCAGTAGTAAACAAGGTTCTTAAGTTGTACCCCCTCTCTGGAGCGGGGAAATAGCCCAGTGTATCTGAATTATAGCTGTCATCGAGATCCATAAGATATTTTGAGGGAAATTTTAGAAGATCCATCCAAGTGCAATCTGGGACGTCTAAGCCAGAACGTCTGAAAAAAATGCAGGCACGCCCAGGTACCGACGTGATTTCACAAACCTGAACATTCCCGATAGGGACGAATGCAGGGGCATCTACTTGGACATCTCCAGAACCATATTTCAGAACCTAGGCTTCTAGGCTAGTGTAATGGTTAGAGTAGTAAATTAAGTCCTGGGCAGTGAGCATTCAAATTCTGCTGCTGCTATAGTTGAAATTGTACTGGGGATGATAGAGTGCTTTCTTCTCTATACCCACTGGATGTTTTTCAACTAAAACATGCCCTTTTCAGAAGCTTGTTTGTCCCCTGGACCTCCATGACATTCTGTAATCAGGTTCCTGGGAATGCTTTAACCACGTCTCCAGGTTTCTGGGAAAGCCCTGGCCATGCCTTCTTCATGCGGCTGTTCAGATTCAGACATCCTCGCAGCTGGCTTCTAAAATGGCTGTGGGGACAGTCTCTGTGCTTTGTCTCTATGCCCATTTTCAGAAGTCCAAAACATGAGTAGGGCTTCTAAAATAACACCCTTTACTTCCTGTGTGGTGCAAAGTTAGGAGAGTACCTGAAGGGGAGTGAGTAGAGCCTAAAACTAGTGTCACAGGTCAGTAATCTTATAGGCCACAGCAGCACCTTATCACAAAAGTGTCAGTACCAAGCAGCTATTCTGTACTGCGTATGGCGAAAGAGAAGATCCTCAAATACTAACTAATGCAAGCAGAGACCAAGAAAATGTGGCAGAAAGATACAGAAATGTGTCCACTTGTGTTAGGCACTATTGGCCTAATTAAAAATAACTTCCAAGGGCATCTTGATATGTTGGCTGTCCATTTTAGACCTCATGAACTCCAGAAGGAGGTGCTCCTTAGCACCATGCAGGTGTTTAGATGAGCATAAGCAATTAATCTGAGAGATTAATATCACCTCCAAAGTTCATTCCTTTTATTGTACAGTATGCAGAAAACAAACTTATTTGGAGGCATTACCCCAGGATCACAACACAGATCTTGATTTGTACTCTGTTCCCGCATTCGTGGTCACTGGCCATGGTTCAGGTGTTTTTAAGTAAAATGCTTGTCATGTTATTCCTTTTTAATTGTGCAAGTTAGATTATTTGGGGGGGGGGATAGAGGGCCTTATAATTTTATATAGAAATCTGATACCTTTGAATTTTATTCAATACTGTAGTCCTGAGGTATGTGGTGCAGTATAGTATAAGTGCAGAGTTCCTGCTTTAAAAAACTTTATCATAAGCATATTGGGAGATGGAGGTTTTAGTGAGCAATATTTAACCTTAAGTTAGTTGATACATCCAGCGGTGTTATTGGTTTAATTGCTGAATATCTGTCTGACCAGCAACTGCACCAGTACTAGAAGGCCTAACTTTAAATGTATAACTCAGCGGTTAGTGACCAGATACCACTATGAAAAGTAGTGCTTTCTCTGGTATCACACTGCCCCAGTGCCAGCCTCTTTTTTTTTTCTTTTTCTCCAGATAAAACATGTCCATTTAGTGAGTGAAACTGCCTGGCTTTATCCATAGAAGTGCTGAAAATAGACAAATAATCAAGTTCCTGTGACTATCAGGCCCTAGATGGATAGGAAAACTAGTCTGAGCTCTCCAAACTACTGCTTGCTGTTCTTAGCCCTTCGGTATTATGCCAGCCCTGGTATTGGGGGTTGGAGGTAAATGCATATTGCAGTGGGTTCCTTTTATTACAGAAGAGTGTTTGTCTCTGCTGTGTTCTGGCCAGGCAGACCTGCTCTGTTTGTCACCTAAGGGACCTGTCCAGACCTTGTGATCACATTCTTTCCCCAGCTCCAGAGTCTACGAAAGAAGCCAGTTCCTCTGTGTTGTAGATTTGCCTTTGGGCTTGCCTGTGATACATTGACTGATGGCCGCACCCCTCCTGTCTTGTGTTCTTCCCGGCACAGGTGACCATGGCGAGCATGCTGTCGAAGCGACTAGGGAAACGCTCCCTGCTGGGCGCTCGTGTCTGCGCACTCGACTCTGTGGGAGATGGGGTACTGACCACAGGGCAGGTCACAGCCTGGCAGCCAGAGGTGGCGGGAGGGGTTTGCCCTGTGTCCATTAAGGACAGCCACTGCAAGGGGCTTCTGGAGGAGAACGTGGGGGCCATAGCTTCACAGAACCTAAGTCACTTCAAATTCTACCCAGGACAGAAGGTAGGGTTCATAATATTATTCTCTGCCTGTGTGTTGTGGATCCGTTTGTATATATTGTCTGGCTGTGTTTTCGAATGGCTTCAGCTTCTTATCTTATCCCTCAGACTGATACACGATGGATGTATGGATTGGAAAAGAGTATGACAAAACTTAACCTTGATCCATGGCTCTAAGCTTGCTTTTTTTTTTCTCAAAAGTAATTTGTCATCACTGCCGCCTGACAGATTCCACAGGTCTCCAAAGTCTGTATACATGGTAGGAGAAGGGAGAAGCAGGTGTTTGTGCTGCTGCAGTGTCTGAGACACATTCGATATGGATCTGTGGCTATATGGTCCAGCCTGCTGCAGGGTGAAGTTTGTTGCTGTTTTAGCATGCTACTGCTTGGTTTTACCAAGAATTACCTTTCTTGAGAAGACTTTGTTTTTTCTTTCACTTTCTGGAAGTTATTTAGCTTATGATTATGCATTTTGCACAATTTGAGGAGAAAAGCTTTTGTGTTCCAACAGTGTTACGCCGCATGCCGAGTTCTCTTTCCAAGGCTTCCAGATTTGGCAGTTTCTCTTTCTTATATGTGGTCACTATTTTATATCTGAAGGTCTGTCTATGTTTTGCATGTCTAATTTGAGGTTTTGATTTTAATTCTTTTTATACCTAGAGGGATGCACCCTATTTTTTGTGGGGTTAGTTTGTATGTACACAGAGTGCTCACAGAACCAGAGTGTGGTTGCTAGGCAACTTACATTCATGGTCTGTACACTCCTGCCAGGATAGGTCATTTCACACAGCAGGGGTCTAACGTAACCTTCTTTGTACTCTTGGTGGGGCACACCCAAGGTAGAGGTTAAGGCAAGGGGGTCTACCTTCAAATACTGCAGCAATAATATGCTTCTCTAGCATCTGGAATGATTTACTTAACAGATGCTGGGAGGCCTTGGCCTCAAGAGATCACTTAACTTCTCACAAAAATAGAGTCCTAGGTTTTTGGTTCCAAACCAGAGAGGTCTACTAAGAGTCTAGAAAAATCAAATTGACAGGTAGGGAAAATAGTAGCACCACAAAACTTCAAAAGTCACAACCACGTTCCCAGCAGTTACCCAGTACTGATGAAGGAAAAAGTTATTTTCCTAGCATGCTGTACTTCAAACCCATGGACACTGTCCCGGAGCTTTGGGTTTCCCAAGGCTTCTTCCCTGAGGACCCTTTCCAAAAGCTCTTAGGTCTCCTTTCCTCTTTACAGACAAAATTTCAGTTACTTCTTGGTGAGATCTTTCACAGCCTCAGATTCCTATCCCTTTATGTTCGGGGCTTTTGCCCTCGTGGACTCATTTCCCAGGAGATTCCTCTGATTCCTCGCTTTTTCTTAAAAGGGTCAGCTCTCTGTGAGGCCTCCTCTAGCCTCTGATACTCATATTAATGGTACGTGGTGGTGCAGTGGTTTTAGCCATCCAGTGTCTGATTCCCCTTTCCACGGGGTTGGTGCTACCTTTCTTGCTGCTCTGTGCACACAGGGCCAGCGCTACCATTAGGCAAATTAGGCAGTTGTCTAGACTTGCGTCAGCCTTCTGGGGCATCCATTGTTGCCACTGTCGCCCCTCTCCAGGACCGACAGTGATGGCAATAGTTGCAAACAGCTCCACAGAGCTTACCTTCAAGCTTTGGCGCCGTGGGGCTAAATACATTTTGGACTAGCTTTCAAAGGTTAAAAGCTTCTTCAGGTGAGGATATCTGTTGCTCATACTCACTCTTCCCCAGCTTCTTATTCTATTTTTCACTCCCTCCCTCTCCTGTTTCCACTTTCATCATCTGTACTCACTCACTCCCTTCTCAGCCCTTATTTACTTGATTCTCTGTCTCCTGGCTCCTCCTCACCATCCCCATCTCCTTCCCTTTCAGTCATTCTTTACAGTTCCTTTCTTCTGTAATTTCTCCCCACCCAGTCTCTGGTTACTCCCTTTTGCCACTCCCCCAGCTTTCCATCTTGCTCTCCCCTCTTAGCCTCTGACCTTCTCCTAGCCTTTCTCCTCTGCTTTTCTACAGTGCTCTTTGCCTTGTCTGAACCGCCTCCTGCTCCTTCCTGCTATACTGAAGGAGGAGGAGGCAGGGCACAAACCCCTGCTTTTTTTCATTTTCTAAAATGAGTTAAGCTGTGTTCCTTTCACAGGTTACAGCAGTCTCGGGGGTGGGGGGGGGGGGTGGCTGCATAGCATTTCACTTCCGGTGCATGGGAACAAGCATTTCACTTCCGGTGCATGGGAACAATCTCTAAATAAGAACCACGCACTGAAACTGAAATGGCTAATAAACGCCGCCTGCAGCCCATGAAAGCCTACTTGCACCATTGCTCCTCCTGCCACCATCACCTCCTTGGACCTGCAACTTTGGGGAAAAAGTGCTGCTCAATATATACAAATTTAAAAAAACACTGGGATTTGTACTGCCGCTCTTGTGTGTGCCATGGTTTCTCCTCTTCCTCCCACTGCTGCTGCCACTGCCAACCCCTCAGAATTGGTGCCTTCTGCAAGTGCACGGTTTGCACAGTGGGTTGTACTGGCCCTGCCTTTTCATTTCCTGCCCACCCCCATCCAAGTGATATGGATGCACCTCCTCTCTCATTACATCCTTAACCATGAACCCTTCCAGACCTGGAAAGTTCCTCAGTTCAGTCAATATCAAATATTTCACCTGGTACAGTCACTGCCTAGAGGTGGTAGTAAGGGAAGCTTATTGGGAAGATAAATGTTTGGCTTCTGAGAACAGACTGATCGTGACTCCTTGGAGGTGTGCCTGATATTTCCAAAATGTGTTGAGAACAGAGCTGCAGAGGGTGTGCTGATGACAATACGTCTCCTTGCAGGTGCACATCACTCATGATGGCTACAAGTGCCATGGTCTGATGGAGCAGCACAACCATATGGATGACGATGTGATGGTCTTTCTCCCAGCGCAGGGACTGCGTGACTTTAGGAAGACAGAGGATATACAATTGGCTGAGATGCCACTGTCTACTGCACCCAAGTGTACTACACCAGCTCCTTTGGAGGGAGTGCCCAGATCAGTCTCTTCATGTATTGATGTCCCAAAAAGGTGCGTATGACTGTGTGTGTGTGTGACAGAGTAAGGTATGCAGGGGTTCATCACTCAGACTTTTGGTAAAGATGAGGAGGAATTAATTTGTATGGGATTTTCTCTTTCTTTACTGTAAGATGGTGAAGCTTTCTTCAGGGGAGAAATCTTGCACTGTTAAACCGCAGAGACCATTTTTACTAAAACATAGTGCATGCTAACAGACATTAGAATGTGCTAAGAGCCACACAGCCCATAGGAATAAAATGGGCTGTGGTGGCAGATAGTGCAGGCTAAGTTTTAGAGGAGGTAAATCTGATTCCAAAATAATAAGAAATAAATTTAACTTATGTCTGAACTACATTCAGGTACAATAGATATTTCCCTGTCCCTAGATAGTTACCCTCTAAGTTTGTACTTGAGACAATACAGGATTAAGTGATTTACCTAAGATTGCAAGGAGCAGTAGTAGGATTTGAACTCTGGTTTACTAGCCTACTGCTCTACTCACCAGGCTATGCCTCTACAGCAGGGGCTCTCAACCCACTCCTTAGGACACACCTAGCCAGTCAGATTTTCAGGATAAACACAGTGAATATGCATGAAAATACAATGTATTATTATAGCAAGTGGCAATATAGTCACTCACTTTAAACTCACAAATCTCTGGCAATTTGTAAAATCATTATGGCATCTCCTGGGGTTGTTGTCAAGGAGCCCAGTTTCCTGTGAGGCCAGAGCAGGTGCTGCATCATTTTTACCTTTTGCCATGGTATCATGGGACAGGAACCTCTCGTCTTCCTCCCCTTCTTTTCTCCATCCCCATCTTTCTTGCCGTGCATTACCACCTTACTCTAACTTTCTCTGGTGCTGTGTGACTTGGCTGCCATTGAGGCATGCGATGCCAGTGTCAGCTCTCTGCTCTTACAAAGGTTTGCATCAAAACAGACTTGTGGTGCTGGAGGGGGTTCAGAGTAATGACCACTGTTTAAGTCAGTAAAACCAACAGCCCTGAGGAGAATTTGCAGGTGGGGTAGTGAAGGGAGAAGAGGAGGAGGGCTAGCCCATGGAGAGGAGTTAGGAATAGTGAAGGATAAAGAGGAGGCTAGTGTCTGGGGCAGGATGGAGAGAGGGGGTGGAGATCAGTGCATAAATGTCATAGAAAGAATTGAAGGAAGGCAAAGGAAGAGAGTGTGTGAGGAAGAGAATGAAAGACTGAGGGCAGGGGAAAAGGAGAGACAAAAAAAATAAAATAGAGAAAGAAAAGTGGTTATTCTGATTCATACAACAAAGGTAAGAAATCTGTTTAATAAAATATTTAAACCAAGAGTTTAAACTAAATTGATTTTTAGTGCACATTAATTGGCAAGCATGATACTTCCCAATCATCCGTCTGGTTCTCCGGGAACAAGCAGGAAGTCAGTCCTCACAAATGGGTGACATTGGCTCCGACGGAGCCCTCGCAGAAGCATCCCCCCAGCGTTCAAAGAAAGCCTTTGGGAAATGCCACCACGCATGCGTGGTCCCCTTCCTGCCTAAGGGTGCCATCTTGTTCAGTCTCCTTTTTTCCACGGAGCCCTTCAGACATTTGTCTGGCTTGTCCCCGGAAAAAGTTGATTTTCCTTTTCGTCCCTCTAGTCCAGTCCCGGAACCATAGAGTTGTGAACCTCCACCAGCAGCTTCGGAGACTGAAAGATGTCATCGCTTTGATGTCACTGGTATATCTTGGCAAGCACCGCCCCTCTTCCACCAGTACTTTCAGTCTCCAAGCAGCTTGGAGGTTCTGAGCCCGGGACTGGGCTCAGTAGGAACAAATAAGCAGAGTTTTTCTTTTTGGCTTATTTTATTTTTGGTTTGGGTAATTTTCTCCTTTTGGGTTTCTTATAGGTGCAGACCTGCTGCTGCTGAAAAGGTTCCTGTTTGGCTGTGGACCTGGTTCTTTGCCTTCTTTCTCTCTCCCCCCTTTTTTCCTTCTCTGTTTTTTCTTTACTTTGTAGCCCCAGCATGTAAACGAGCATAGTAGAGTTGCTCTGTGCCTCCCTGCTCCCGAACCCGCTTTGAAAGGGTGAGGAACAGGTGGAAGGAGGGGCGACAGTGCAGCAGCAGGACAGAGACGGCTAGGCCTGTTGAGATTTTATTTTTTTCTCTGCACCAGGAACCGGCAGCACAGACTTGTTCAAGGTCCTCCCTGCTCCCGAACCCGCTTACAAGGGGTGAGGAGCAGGTGGAAGGTGGATTGGCACAGCAGCGGCTGTGTCAGCGCTGCAAGCAGGTGAGACTTTTCCCTGCACTATTAGGAGCAGAACCGCTGGGACTGCAGCCGGGGTCGGCAGTGCTCCGAGGCTTAAGGTATTCTTCTGCCCCCTCCTTCTCCTTCCTTTTCGCGGCAGCGGGGAGTGAGCGGCCTCCGTTTGTCGGGCTATTGGCTTTGTCGTGTGTGTTTTGAGTTTGCGGCTGGATTTTTTGAGCGGGAAGCATAGCCGGCGGCCATTTTCAGTACCGCGTTTTTAGCGGGAAGGGGCCATCGTGTTTTTCGCGGTCTGGGGAGCTTCGTTTTGGTAGTCTTTGTTTAGGATTCAGCTAGTTGGCCATTTTCAGTGACTGTGAGTAGGATTTGGAAAAAAAAAACCACAAAAGGGGGGGCTCCTTGCTGTGGGGGGGCCTCTGTCTTCCTGAAACTTCGTCCTGCTCTTCTTCTTCTTCTTCTTGTGGTAATCAGCACAGGATTCTGACACAAGTTGGAGTGGGGGAGTCCTGCTGAGGATGCCAGCTAAGCCCCGCTGTCTCGTCTGTGGGGTCAGGCGTAGCGCGGTTTTGGAGTCTGGTGTGTGCCGGGGCTGTTCTATAGAGGCAGCAGTGATGGAAAAGGCGCACGGGGGACTGGCTGATGCGCCCGCAGCGGTCCCTTTGGAGGCAGGTGACTCCCAGCCGCCTACTTTGGAGCTCCTGGAGCCGACGGCGGGTCCATCTTCGATGGCAGGCATTTCGGCGACGGCGGCAGGAAGCCAGAGCGGAGGACTGCCAGGTATTCCCCCGGATTTTTTCTCCCTTATGCAGAAGGTGTTGGCCTTGTTGCAGCCCAGTCTGGAGGCTCAGGGCCCGAAAACTAAGGTTCCGAAAAGGTCGGGGGGTCTTCTTGAGGAGGCAGGTCCGGCCAAAAGACGTAGGGAACTGGTGGAGGAGAGTCCATCTTCGGTGGGACAAGACGAGGGGCACCTCTCGGATTTGGACGTGGAAGGCGTTTCAGAGGGGGAGCTGGAAGAGGGGGAGTTGCCAGACGTGGAGGAGCAGAATAGGGTAGTCAGGGTGTTCCGGTGCGAGGAGCTGCCGGCCCCGATTGCGGAAACACTCAAAACGCTCAATATGCCCGCTGTGGTGCCGTCGGAAGAGGAAGCGTTAGAGGATCCTCTGTTGCAGGCCGTTCGGAAGTCCCAACGGGTGTTCCCGGTTCATAGGGTGTTTAGGGACATGATTCAGGAAGAGTGGGACGCCCCGAAATCGGCGCTCAGGGGCACCAGAGCTTTAGCCCGGTTATATCCCCTTTCGGACCAGGATAGGGAGATTTTTCGTTCACCAAAGGTGGATGCGGCAGTGTCGGCAGTTACTAAAAAGACCACAATCCCAGTTGAGGGCGCCGCAGCGTTAAAGGATGTCCAGGGCAGGAAATTGGAAACCCTGTTGAAGCAGGTGTTTGATATGTGTGCCCTTTCCTTGAAGGCCTCGATAGCGGGAGCGTGGGTGGCCCGGGGTTGCTTGAGATGGTCCCAGCGGCTACAAGAAGGACTCCTGGGTACGCAGGCGGAAGAATTAGCGAGGCTGGAGTCGGGCACAGCGTATTTGTCGGATATCCACTGCCACCCACCCACTACCTGGACCTTGAGGGTTTCCAGGAGGAGGTGGCCTTTGGTGCCCTTCAGGGGTAAGGTACTACGATGAGACCCTAGGGATTCTGGGTGATGTAGTCCTGAGCCTCCTGAAGGGGTTGAGATTGTAGTTGTGTGCTCAAGTAGTTAAAGGCAGGCAAAGACATTTCTTTTTATGAGGTTTATTTCCCACTTTGCAGTTCAGTGCAAACAGACGCTAAGAAGTTCTATAGCACAAAAACAAGAGTGAGAAAACCAAAATATACAGGGTTTGCAATGCTGGGCTAAGTGTCCATTAGCTTCTGGATTCACATTCAAATTGTCATGTGACTCTTTCATGAACTGAAACTAAAAAGTCTGGTACAACAGCAAAGCTTCTTATATCCAGAAAAATGCTTTAACTTATCCAACTTTCATAAGTTTTCTCAGCATGATAACAAGTAAGGTAACTTCTGTTATATTTCTTTCATATAACTTTTAAAGCACTTTAATTAATGTCCTTTTCAATGGTACAAGTTGAGCAATCCATTGCTATCTCTTGCTCTGTGGAAGGCAGGGAAACATCTAAGGGCATCTCTGCTTCACAGCTGTTTGCATGCTGTGCTGAATTAGAAGGAGAAACTGCCTTTCTTTCTAGGAATTCCCTGAACTCTGTTAGAAGTAATTCAGCCTGCGTTTTCCCTTTGCTACGCTGAAGTCTTTCTCCTGCTTCAGGTAAACATTGGCTTAAGATGTCTATCTCATGGTAATTAGCAAGGCTGCTTTTGTCAGCACCACAGTTCGGCGTGCTAGTAAAACCCTTCCCCCACTTATCTTTAAAAGTAAGTGCTGGGTTTTCCTTTAAAACTTCAACTGGCTCTGGAGAGTTTTTGAACAGGCTTTTAAAAGTAGAAACGTCAGGTTTATCTTGGCTCACATCTCTCCAATAAGGCTCAGCAGTTTTCTTTCTATTAGCTTCTAGGCTGTAGGCTTCAGCTGGCTTATTAGAATATATTGTGCTGCTTGAATGTTTTTCAGGCTGCACCAAACTGCCACAGTTTTGTCTGACTTTGTTCTGGCTTTTAAAGTTATCCTTCCAGCTTTCTTGCTTCCCAATATTATAGCTGCTAGCTGCTTCAACCCCACTTCGTACCTTGTGCTGAGAGTGTCTCCAGGAGAAACCTTTATCCCTCTGGTTTCTGCTCCAAGGTCCTGCTTGGTTCTCTGGAATCATGGGCTGTATCTTCAGGTCTCTCAGTGCTTTTGAGCCCTTCTTCCCATAGAAGTCTCTCACTGCCCCTGAGTCTCCCAAGTACTTGCTTCGTGACTCCAAGCTGCTCCTCCGTGGAACACAGCTGCCTTGTTGCTCTCCTTGCCGTTGCTGTTTCTCTCTCTCCTTCTCCAACTCTTCCTGTCTCTCCTCCCACTGTTTCTGTGTTTGATTGCTTAACAAGCTCCCCGTGTGTTGCACTGCCCGCCTCCTGCTTGGGCGTGCCCAATCAGGGACTTGACCTATCTCCTCCCCTAAGGTGAGGTGTGGTTCCTGATCAGCTACATGTTTTTTTCTTTCTGAAGAGAAAATCCTGCTTTCCCTTGCAGTACCAGTTTTCTCCACCAGATCTCCGTCTATCTCCATTTCTTCTTGAGAAGCTTCTACGTCACACCACTACGTTCTGATTCGAGGTCTGGCCAAGAGTATGGCCTCTGTGGTAGCGGCGCACCGGTATCTCTGGCTGCGTAATTGGTCGGCAGACGGGTCTTCCAAAGTGCGCCTTAGTAAGCTCCCCTTTCGCGGAAAACTTTTGTTTGGTACAGATTTGGAGAAGCTGGTCAAGGACCTTGGGGAGTCCAAGGGCGGTCGGCTCCCGGAGGATAGACAAAAGCAGGGCCGCGGGACGACTGGCGCCAGAGGGCTCTCAAGAGATTTTCGTAGGTTTCGGTCCTCGCGTTTTGGCCAATCGCAGAGGGGGCGTTTTCCTCCACGAGGCCAGGCGTTCCGAGGATTCTGGGGAGCGGGTAGGGGTTTTACTCCCTTCCACTCCTCTAGCGGAAAGAAATCACAATGAGATAAGGCGGACCCAGGGGGTGGACATTCCCATAGGAGGGAGGTTGCGGGAGTTTTACGCTGCCTGGGTCCAAATTACCACAGATCAGTGGGTGTTGGAGGTCATCCGAGAAGGATATGCTCTGGAGCTCCATCGACCCGTCTTAGATTCCTTTGTCCTTTCCCCGTGCAGAGCTCCGCGGAAATTGCGGGCGGTCGCCGACACGCTTCGGCGGCTTCAGCGTCTCGGAGTGGTGGTGCCGGTGCCGCGGGAGCAATATGGGTGCGGTCGATACTCTATCTATTTTGTCGTTCCAAAGAAGGAAGGTACGTTTCGGCCCATTCTGGATTTAAAGAGGGTGAATCGTTGCCTTCGAGTGTCCCATTTTCGGATGGAAACCTTGCGCTCGGTCATTGCGGCGGTCCAGAAGGGGGAATTCTTAACGTCCTTGGACCTCACGGAGGCGCATCTGCATATTCCCGTACGCACCGAGCATCAAAGGTTCCTGCGTTTTTGCCGTGCCCATGGGTCACTTTCAGTTCCGGGCGATGCCTTTTGGACTAGCGACGGCACCTCGGACATTCACCAAAGTCATGGTGGTTGTGGCGGCGGCGCTCCGCAAGGAAGGGATTCTGGTGCATCCTTATTTGGACAATTGGCTGATTCGAGCAAAATCCCGGGAAGAGAGTGTGGCGGCCACCGGTCGGGTGGTGGCGTTCTTAGAAAGCCTAGGCTGGGTGGTCAATTATGCGAAGAGCAAGCTGCTTCCTGCTCAAAGCCTGGAATACATGGGAGCGCGCTTCGAGACGGTACTGGGAGTGGTGTTTCTCCCGCGAAAAAGGGCACAAGCCTTAAGGGAGCTAGTGCGGAGGTTTTTGGCGTGCAGGGCCCCGACGGTGTGGCAGTATTTACAGGTGCTCGGAACGATGGCGGCCACGATCGAAGTGGTGCAGTGGGCCCGGTTTCATATGCGCCCGTTCCAGAGCTCTCTTCTCCGGCGTTGGTCTCATCAACGGAACGCCTTGTCTCAGTGACTGGTGTGCCCACCGGAGGTGAGGCAGGAGCTTCGGTGGTGGTTGAGACCCGAAAACCTGGAAAGGGGCATGGCGCTGGAGGCTCCTTCCTGGAGACTCGTGATGACGGACGCCAGTCTCGCAGGCTGGGGGGCGCATTGCGAAGGCCATTTTGCCCAGGGGGCTTGGTCGAGTCCGGAGCGGAGTTGGTCCATCAACCAGCTGGAGATGCGTGCGGTGTATCTAGCGCTGCGGCACTTTCAGGGAACCTTGGATCGAGTGGCGGTACAGGTTCTCTCCGACAATGCGATGACGGTGGCTTATATCAGTTGCCAGGGAGGCACAGGGAGTGCGTTGCTGGAGGAGGAGGCCGGCCAGCTGTTGCGTTGGGCCGAGCGACATTTGGTGGCGTTGTCGGCGCAGCACGTGACCGGCGTGGAGAATGTCGAGGCAGATTTCCTCAGCCGTTGCAGAGTGAATCCGGGGGAGTGGAATCTTCACCCGGAGGTGTTTGCAAGGCTGGTGCAGCGCTGGGGGACGCCGATAATGGATCTCATGGCGAGCTTCGAATCCGCAAAGGGTGGAGAGGTTCTTCAGCAGGCGGAGAGAGCGGATGTCGGAAGGACTCGATGCGTTGGCTCGACGGTGGCCGGTGGAGGGGATTCTCTACGTGTTTCCACCTTGGGCGCTTATTGGAAAGGTAGTCCAGCGCATAGAGCAGCACCGCGACGTGGTCATTCTCATAGCGCCCGATTGGCCCAGGAGACCGTGGCATGCGGATCTGATTCGGCTGGTGATAGACGAGCCATGGCGGCTTCCGGCCCGGGACGACCTCTTACTGCAGGGGCCGTTACGCATGCCGCAGGTGGGTCGGTTCTCGCTTACGGCATGGCTCTTGAGAGGGCTAGGCTGAGCTCCAAGGGGTACTCGGCGGCAGTCATTGCTACATTACTGAAAGCGCGGAGGCGTTCCACGTCGCTGGCGTACGCCTGGGTGTGGCGGGTGTTCGAAGCTTGGTGCGCGGAACGCGATTGCAGCCATTGAAGTCTTCGGTGCCGCATATTCTTTGGTTTTTGCAAGATGGCATGGAAAAAGGTCTGGTGGCTAGTTCCTTGCGGGTGCAGTTGGCGGCCATATCCTGTTTCCGGGGGAGGATTCAGGGTCAGCTGGTAGGAACGCATACGGATATTCGGCGTTTTTTGCGCGCAGTGCTGCTTCTGCGGCCGCCGAGACGTCCGTCAGTCCCTCCGTGGGATCTCAATGTGGTGTTAGAGGCGTTGATGGGAGCGCCGTTCGAGCCGTTGAGTAAGGCCTCCATTAAGGACTTGACATTGAAGATGTTTTTTCTCGTAGCTATTTGTTCCGCTAGTCGGATTTCGGAGCTGCAGGCTCTGTCTTGTCGGGAACCATTCTTGTCTTTTTTCGAGCACAAGGTGGTCCTGCGCACGGTACCGGCCTTCTTGCCTAAGGTGGTGTCGGGGTTTCACGTTAACCAGGTGGTGTCCCTTCCGTTTTTTTTGAGCGAACAGAAGGCTCAGTCGGGCGGACGTTTGCATCGCTTGGATGTTCGGCGTGTGCTTAAAAAGTATCTTCGTAGGACAGAGGTTTTCAGAAAGTCGGACCGTCTGTTTGTCGCCTTCGGTGGGCCGCGTAAAGGTGGGGCGGCGGCGAAATCTTCAATTTCTCGGTGGTTAAAGGAGGCTATTGCTTCGGCCTATCTGTTGAAGGGTAAGGTGGTGCCGGAGGGTCTTCGTGCGCACTCGACCAGGGCGCAGGCGGCGCCTTGGGCGGAATTCAGTTTGGTGCCAGTGGAGGACATTTGTAAGGCGGCGACTTGGTCCTCGTTGCATTCATTCGCAAGGCACTATCGGCTTGATGTTCAGGCAAGGGGGGATGTGCGCTTTGGTTCAGCGGTACTTCAGGCTGGGCTTGCGGGTCCCTCCCGTTGATATTCACTGCTCTGTTACATCCTCTATGGTTCCGGGACTGGACTAGAGGGACGAAAAGGAAATGGAAATTAGACTTACCTGCTAATTGTTCCTTAAGGAACTCTAGTCCAGTCCCGGATCCCTCCTTGGGTGTTTCTCTGTACACAGCCTGAAGAAAAGAAACGGCTACAGGGGAACACCACCTATTTCTTTGTTAGGAGGGTACACAGGAGAACCACAGTGGGGTCTTTCTGGAGCAGCAGGCCCAGGTAGGCTCGGGGGCGCCAGGGAGCAGGCGTCTGGAGTATATCGTTTTACCATATATTCTTAGATAGTTTTTTGCATAGAGTTATGGGCAGTTACCTGCGTTGATTTTTTCTGTTACTGCTTATTTGTTGCTCTGCTTAGTCTGCTTTGTCAGTACGTACTGGTGGAAGAGGGGCGGTGCTTGCCAAGATATACCAGTGACATCAAAGCGATGACATCTTTCAGTCTCCAAAGCTGCTGGTGGAGGTTCACAACTCTATGGTTCCGGGACTGGACTAGAGTTCCTTAAGGAACAACAATTAGCAGGTAAGTCTAATTTCCATTTTCTCTCCAAGTTTCATACTCATCTCCGGTATCGCCACCCGAGCTCGTTGCCTCGGCATAGAGTTCGGGTCTATTTTTGTAGCTTTCATTTTTCTTTTCCTGGCATCTTCGCACCTTTTTTCTTCCAACTGGCAGCCCGGAGAGTCTTCGACCTCGCAGCGGTACCTTTTTCCCCCATGGCTACCAGTGGCTTTAAGAAGTGTGATCAGTACTCTAAAATTATGTCTTTGACCAACACACACGACTGGTGTCTCTGCTGCCTGGGGCCAGACCATGACCCGGCAGCCTGCGGTCTCTGCAAAAGGATGTCCAGTAAGGCCCTCAAGAGCAGCCAACAGCAGCACGATAAGTTTTCCCCCGAGTCCCCGGTGCCTCCTTAGGCCAGGGCCTCATCTGAGGCCTCGACATCTTGGGCAGAACCTCTCAAACCTGAGCCCTGTCGTGGGTCCTCAGAAAAGGGGTCTCCCTCGAGGGAACCCAGGAAGAAGAAGAAGAAGAAACCCTTGAAGGCGGTCTCCTTGGACAGTTCTGACCGGCCAGGTGCCCCCCGGGCCTGGTCCTGCAGTCTGAGACGCTTGTCCAAGGCTTCGGAGAAGGAGCGGCCTGCAAAGGTTCACTGAAAGGATCCGATCACGGACCGGCCTCGATCCCCAGACATCATCCTCATTAAGGATTCCCCTTTGAGAGAGCCAGCGTCAGACCAGAGTCCAGAATGGTGATCCTGCCTTCATGGACCAGCAGCGGATGCTGTTGTCTGGCACGACTGGTTCATTCGCCCCAACCACCAGTCCCTCGACTTCCAAGACATCTCTGGAGGCCGAGCCGATCCTCGAGGTCCTTTGGCCTGGAGTCGATCCTTGGCCGAGGTCGCACTCCGAGTCCCGCTCGATGGGACTGCGGTCATCCCCGGCACGTATGCCAGGCACCGGCCACAGAGCATCGGGAGCTCCGAGGCCCACGGAGCAGCCCTCCTACGAGTCCTTGACAGATTACTCCGAGTGGGAGATGGAGGACACGGAGTCCCCCGATATCTGTCGCCACTGCAACGTCCCCTCTGACTCTCCCGTCTCAGAGCCTTGACTGCGGTCCCCGCCGGAGGATATGAGCTTCCTTGATTTCATCAAGGATATGTCAAAGGCCCTGGTGTTCCCTACGGAGTCAGAGGAGCACTCTCGGGTGGATGAGTTGGAATTCCTTCAGTACGAGGCTCCTCTGCGGGAATGGCTCACAGTGCCCATCCCTCCCATCCTGGAACGGCTGATGCTCTGAATGTGGGAGACACTGGCTTCGGTACCAGGGGTGAGCAAACGGCTCGACTCGATGTATCGAGTCCGCCGGAGCCCGGGCTTCCAAAAGTCATAGCTGCTGCATAATTCCATGGTGGTGGAGTGAGCCATGCATTGGCTGAAAAGCCAGAAGACGCACTCCTCAGTGCCCCTGGTAGGGAGTCCCGCATCCTGGACACCCTCAGCAGAAAGTGCTACCAGGTCTCAATGCTCATCAGCCGCATCCAGACCTACCAACTGTACATGGGCATGTACCTGAGAGTCCTGGCGAAGGAACTCACCGGGTTCTCAGCTGGTCTCTCTGAGGAATCCTTGCAGTGGTTCAAGAACCTGGCTAAGAGTCCGTGAGTGCTCCAAATTCATGTCTCGAGTGTCCTATGATGGGTTCGAGTCGGCAGCTCCAGTACTGGTGGCAGGCATCGGTGCACAGCACCAAGCTTGGCTACAGTTGTCTGACCTCGAGCAGTGGGTTCAGGACAAATTGGTCAATGTCCCATGCTTAGGAGAGAACCTCTTTGGCAAACCCATGACCGACAAGGCTGCCGAGCTGGAGACTGAATTCATGGCAAGGACCAGACTCTCCAAAAAGACCGCTGCCCCTCCCCGACAGAAGGGCTCAGGTAAAAAAAAGTCCTACCCAAGGAAGGGAGCTGCTTACAGAAACTACCCACCTTTTTCAGGCCTCCCCAGCTCCCCAATAGGATCAGCAGGCCAAGGGACATGGGCATGGCCCTCGTAAGCAAAAGGCTCCAAAACCCCAAGCACCGGCTCCAGCCCAGCCAGGGGGGAGTTTTTGACTCCTTGAGCATAGCCTACCTATCCCAAGGAGATCAGCAGCCCACAGAAGGACGTCTGGCCATCTATGCCCAGAGGTGGTTGACCATCACCACTGACTCCTGGGCATAGAGGCAGTCAGGGTAGTCAGGGAAGGTTACCTCCTCTACCTGACTCAGACACCTCCCCCTTATTTCCTGGGAGAGCCCCTCAGTTCTCCCCTCCACCGGGACCTTCTACTGAAGGAGTTGGCAGGTCTTCTCAAGGACAAAGTGGTAGGTCTTCTCAAGGACAAAGTGGTGGAACCGGTGCCCCATCATCTCAAGGACAAGGGGTTCTACTCCAGGTACTTCCTCGTGACAAAAAGGACAGGGGGCCTAAGGCACATCCTCGACCTGCGCAACCTCAACAAATTCCTGGTGAGGGAGAGGTTCAAGAAGCTCTCCCTTGGAACATTGCTGCCATACTTCCATCAGGGAGATTGGCTATGCCCCTTAGATCTCAAGAATGCTTATACCCACATCCTCATTCACCCAATTACAGGCAGTACCTGCGGTTTGCAGTGGAGGGCAAGCATTTCCAGTACAGAGTGCTCCCTTTTGGCTTGGCCTCGGCCACAAGAGTCTTCACAAAATGCCTGGCAGTTGTGGCCACCTTCCTCCGCCTCCAGGGGGTCTTTGTCTTTCTCTACCTGGACGACTGGCTCATAAAGGGAGGCGCAGCCTCAAAGGTGCAGCAGGCCACCACATGCACCATCCAGGTCCTGTAACACTTGGGGTTTGTCATAAACTACCCCAAGTCTCACTTCCTCCTGGCACAGAGCCTGGAGTTCATCGGGGCAAAGCTCAACACTCTCCAGTTGAAGGCCTTCTTGCTCAGGGACCAAGCCGACCATCTCAGGACTCTGGCACAGGACATGCAGTATCGTCCCTTGGTGCCCGCTTGGCTTCTTCTGTGCCTCCTTGGGCACATGGCTTCCACGGTCCACGTCACCCCAGACGCTCGCCTCCACATGAGGGCGGCGTAGTGGTGTCTCTGGGACCAGTGGTCTCAGGCCATGGGTCGCCTTCAAGGCATTCTGTAATCCGCCAACTGGCAGACTCCCTGGTCTGGTGGTAGTCTATCCAGCATCTCGAGGCAGGCATGCCTTTTGAGGCCCCAAGCCCCTCAAGGGTCCTCACCATGGATGCCTCCCTGTTCGGCTGGGGAGCCCACTGCAGGGAGCTCCGCACCCAGGGCAACTGGTCACCAGACAAGAGCACCAGCAGATCAACCTTCTGGAGTTCCGAGCCATATACTTAGCCCTGCGAGTCTTCTGCCATCATCTGCGTCACCAGCTGGTGCTGGTCCAGATGGATAACCAGGTGGCAATGTTCTATGTGAACAAATGGGGGCACGGGGTCTCGTACCCTTTGTCAGGAGGCACTGGTCCTCTGCTTGTACGTAGTCCAACAGGGCATCCTCCTGCGGGCAGCGTACCTGCCTGGCCAGGACAACCTTCTGGTCGGCAGGCTGAGCAGAGTCCTCCAGCCGCACGAGTGGCAGCTGGACCCCAAGGTAGCCAGTTGGCTTTTGCAGCTCTGGGAGGAACCCGTGATGGACTTGTTTGCCAGCCTGGACAACTTCCAGTTGCCGCACTTCTGTTCCCAATAAGAATACCAGTAAGAACTCCAAAAACAGGTCAATCCCTCATAATTATTTTTTGTCGGACCAAAGATCCCCACACCGAAGCTACCATCAATGAAAACTACGGTAAAGGGGAGAAAAGTCCTTTTTAATCAAAAAGCAGTAAGAACTCGTAACTGCCAGAAATTCATCTGGTCAGAACACCTTTTTACTTAACTGCAATTTATTGGCGAAAAATGCTGGAACAGGTGATCCACACGACACAGTCCTGCGTTTCGGGTTTCCATTTTTCAACACCCTGTTTCAGGTTAGCTTGTCGTCACCCAACAAAAAAACACCATCAAACTAAAGGTGAGGGAACACCCTTTTAAATGCCTATAGCTGACGTAAGTATAGTGGTCACATGTCCACTGCGCCTCCAATCCAGGGCCAAAAGCACTCACCAGCTCCCGCCCCCCACTTCTGTTCCCGGCAGGGCCACCCTTCCAGGGTGGCAGCAGACACTTTCCTTGTCTCATGGTCGAAAGGCCTCATGTATGCCTTCCCTCCCATGCCGCTGATCGGCAAAACCTTGTTCAGGACTCTCCACGACAGGACTTCACTCATCCTGATAGCTCCTCGGTGGCCCAGGCAACCGTGGTTCCTGCTGCTCCTCCGGTTGACGGTGGAGACCCCATCCCCTTGGACTGTCCCAGGACTCCTATCTCAGGAGGGGGGCTCTCTTCTGCACCCCAACCTGGGGTCCCTGTCACTAACAGTGTAGCTGCTGGGAGGGTGATTCTGACCCCTTTCAGCTTTTTGGTTGAGGTTGAAGAGATTCTGCTGGCCTCTCGCAAGGCCTCTACTAGGAAGGCTTACGCCCTCAAATGGCACAAGTTCTTGGCTTGTTGCCCCGAGCACGGGGCTGACCTGTTCTCCTGCCCGGTGTGACTGGTGTTACAGTACCTTCTCTACCTCTCTCAATCTGGGCTCAAATCTAACTTTGTCTGAGTGCACCTTAGTGCCCTGGTGGCGCGCCATCATCTGGTGGATGGTAAGCCCCTCTCAGTCCAACCTTTGGTGACCCATTTTCTTCGGGGCCTGCTGTTATTGAAATCCCTAGTTCGCCTTCCAGCAACCGAATGGGACCTCAAAGCAGTGTTGGGGCAGCTCACTCGCCCACTCTTCGAGCCTCTGGCTACCTGCCACCTTCGCTACCTCTCTTGGAAGGTGGTTTTCCTGGTTGTGCTCACCTCCACTCACAGTGAGCTTCAGGCCCTTTGCACGCACCCCAAATTCCTGACAAAGGTAGTATCGCTCTTCCATTTCAACCAGGAAGTGGTGCTACCTACCTTCTTTCCATGACCTCACTCCATTCAGGCAGAGACGGTCCTTCATACCTTGGACTGTAAGAGGGCTTTGGCCTTCTATATTCAATGCACTCAGGGCCACCGCAACGCCTCTCAGCTTTTCATCTTCTACGACCCTAGTATGCTGTCCACCTGGGTGACGGACTGTATCACCCTCGCTTATGAGCAGGCGGGGTTTCTGCTGGAAGGCTGCATCACGGCACACTGTGTCAGGGCCATGGCGACCTCAGTGGCAAACTTGTGCTCTGTCCCGATGGAGGACATCTGCCGGGCTGCCACCTGGTCTTCAGTCCATACCTTCGCAGCCCATTACTACCTGGAAAGAGTCCCGACGGGACAGTGCCACTGTTCCCTCTAAGCTGTGCGCGTGTGCGCACACACACACCTCGCCGAGCAAGCGCACATACTTTACAACAGAACGCACAAAAATTACGGTTCTGATAGAAAACACAGATGTCTTAAAATTTAAAAGTTGTTGTGTATTTACGGTTTTCACAAGTTCTACAATATTTTCTAGTGCAATATTATAGACCTTCAGGATATAAGATCTTTGGTCTTAAACTTTAATTGGCGCATTGAGAAACCTCCGCTTCCGTACTTTGGCTTGAGACATCCATGAGTAGTCCAATTGTAATCTGTAATTCGAATTGCATTATTAAATTTTTTTTTACATTGAAAACTGAAAGAATTTTAATTTTTAAAATGTCGAAACCGATAGCGATGAGAGGTACAGAATGTAAGAGAACGGCCGGAGCTTTTAAGCCTGAATGGCTTGAAGAAATTGTTGAAATGGAGACACCGAAATCTCGGGATAAAACGTGCATTCAACTGTGTGAAATATTCACTTCTGAAGAGGATGACGGAGTAGTCTGTTTATACTGCCGAGATGCAAAAACCATCGAGAGTTTTCGCGTGGCAAATTTTGGGGTGATGTGTGGAAACTTTGAAATGACATCTGTCTAGTAAGTCTCATACTGAAAGTGTTAAGAAACTTAGAGCTAAAAATCCAAATTTAAGAGGAGGATTATTTAACTTGTTGCTTGAGAGCACCACTGAAAAAGAGAAAAGGCAAATTAGTAATGAACGGAAGCATTCTACACCAGAAGAAATTTAAAATTCTAATTGATAGTGCTTTGCTGGCTGTTCGGATGAATATTTCCATGCTCTCTGTTCAAGATATTAATGAACACATGTCCAAGTACATAACCATACCTGAAAGCTGGAGAAGCAAAAACTATTTGTTTGAATATCTTGAAATTATAAACATAAATGTCCAAGATAAGCTCATAGCAGATGTTGCATCAGCAGCATATCATACATTAACTATTGATGAAATCACAGACATTTCTGCCAACAAATACTTAATACTGTACTTCAAATATCGGGCAATAAATTCATGTCTGTATAAAACTTCATTTGGTGGGATGCTACAGTTGGAAGCATGTGATGCTGCATCAATAGTCAGTGCACTCCGGGAATTCTATGGAAAATACAAGCTTGACCTTAACAAAATGGTCATGTTTACTTCGGATGGTGCCTCTGTCATATCAGGCAGAATAAATTGTGTTGCTGCGCAGCTAAAAAAAAATGTTTTGCATTTAGTGCAGCAGCATTGTGTTGCCCATCGTGAAGATTTGGGGATCTCTGAATCATGGAAGGAAGTAAAGTTGATGAAAAAAGTTGAAACTTTCATGAGAACTGTCTACTAAAAGGTCACAATTTAAAGAATTAGCAGATGCTTCTGAATGCGAGTCAATTGCTTTTAGACCTCTGAACGAAGTGCGGTGGTTATCTAGACATTTTGCTCTTCAAGCAATTATTCAAAATTATGATCCATTCTTAAAATACTTTGAAGAAGAGAAGGATAATGATCCCATTGCAAAGTACTGCTATAAAAAGCTAAACAGCCATCAATTCCATATAACACTGCAAATTTTGAATGATATTTTATCTGAACTAGCTTCATTAACAATGGCATTTCAAAAACGTGGGCTAACACCACTGGAAACATATCATCTTGCACAGGGTAAGCTGAACAAAATCCGAATGCAATTAATAATCGTCTATTTTCATTTAATTTGATTAAAATCAATGTGGTGTACATACTGTATTCTGACGTGTAGTCAAATTTTAAAGTATATAACTCCGAGTGTCGTTATGTGGCACACAAAAATTTAACCTTCCTTCAGAAGCTGCACAGCTGATATTTTATGCGCACTCATCCTACAGAAAATTAGAGGGAACATTGGACAGTGCCTTTGTCCAGGCTGTGCTCCATAACCTTTTCGGGGTTTAGGCAACTCCTACCCTCTGACCCTTCTGTGTTCAGGCTACCGGAGTGCTGGTTTAATTGGACATAGGTGTCCTACTGTTGTCTGTGTATACGGACTCGTTTGCTGCTGCTTGCAGTTCCCAGTGAGGGAGCCCCTGTTTTTACTATGGGCTTTCGGTAGCCTGTAGCTTGGGAGTCCCATATGTGAGGAGTGACTTCCTGCTTGTTCCCGGAGAAAGCATAGTTACTCACCTGTAAAAGGTGTTCTCCGGGGACAACAGGAATCAGTCCTCACAACCCTCCCTCCTCCCCTTGGAATTGCTCCTTTATCATCTTGTTTTTGCCATCTTTTAGCTATGTCATCTGACTGAGCAAGATGGCACCTTGGGCGGTAAGGGGACCATGCATGTGTGGTGGCATCTCCCAAAGGCTTTCTTTGAAAGCTGGGGGGAATGCTTCTGTGCAACCTCTGTCGGTGCCGATGTCACCTATGTGAGGACTGATTCCTGCTGTCTCTGGAGAACACCTCTTACAGGTGACTAACTATGCTTTCGGTCCAGGCATGTGGATTATATTCATCTACCAGTAGATGGAGACTGAGAATAACAAACTGAAAACCCTCTCACTTAAGTAACCTATGCTCCCTTGCAGAGCCAGTATTTCTCAGTCTCCAGCAGGTGGATGAGCACAGCCTGTGCTGGCTGTTTTTCTTCTTTGATACAGAACCTGGTGGAGCAGACTCCCTCTTCTCCCCTAGCTGCTTCTCGGGATCCTCCAGGTGGGCAGGAAGCAGCTGCTCCCTCTTCTCCTCCTCCCCAACTCTTGAGAGGGGGCCAGAGGTTGAACTCTAGTAGAGCTACTGGATCAAGTTTGGAAAAAAAAACAATGGCAGCATCGGGGAGAAGAAGTGTCAGCACAGCAGACCCCAAGATCGTCTGTTCTCAGGTGCCAAAGAGGGATGAGACGGGGTAGGGGTCTTTCCCGTGCATCGCATACATGGCTGAGTCAGAGAGGGACTGATGCGCGGCCTGCAGCAGCCGCCGGTGTCTGTTCTCCACAGTTAGCCTTTGTCACAGCTGCATAAAAGAGAACGCGACTGTCATGGAGAGCTTTGCCAAGGGCAAGTTGGCTGTGATCGCTTAATGGGGAGGCCGGAGGACCTGCGGTTTTGGCGGGTATGGTTGCCATTTTGAATTCTGCCTCATTGCCTGCTCTGGAGAGAAGGAAGTCTCTGGTGTTGCAGCCGATGTCCCTGGATCCCTGGGGTCCTCGGGGGGGGGGGGGGAGGTCATTGGGCAGTGGGAATAGGTTCCCTTTTTCTCCCGAATTTGTCCTGTTGCTCTATCAAGCCTTTACCTTACAACAGGGGCTTGGTGAAGGGGCTTCCTTGTTGGCGTCACCTCACCTTCTCAGAGGGGGGCAAGTGATCCCGGCAGCGGGTAAGTGGCCATGCCAGGAGAGGTTTCCTGAACTTGGGGATGGAGCCTCGGTGGGGTCCCTGGGTTCCTTGGAGCCCCTGAAAGGTCCTTCAGATCTTCTGGAGGACCTCGACCAGGAGGAGTTGGAAGAGGGGGAGCTCCCAGTTGGAGAGGACTTGCTGGCAGTCCAGATTTTTCATCGGGATAAGCTTCCCTCTCTGATTGTCAAGACCTTAGCTGCTTGTGGATTGCAGAGGAGCCACGGCCAGAACCGTCAGATCTGGTGGAGGACCCTCTCCTTGAGGGTATTCGTAAGCCTCTTTGATCCTTTCCCATTCACCGGGCAGTGAAGGCAATGATTGAGGAGTGGAAGGTCCCTGATACGGGCTTGTGGGTCGGTAGGAGCATGGTCTGGCTTTATCCTATCCCTGGATCTTTCTGAGGTGTATCTGCATATTCCCATTTGCTCAGAGCATCATCAGTATCTGTAGTTTGCGCGCAGGGGCATTTTCAATTTCAGGCCCCCCCCTTCGGTCTCGCCACTGCTCCCTGGGTGTTCATCAAGGTGATAGTGGTGGTTGTGGCAGCCCTGCGGAAGCAGGGTGTCCCGGTACACCCCTTTTTGGACGATTGGTTGATCCAGGTGACGTCCTTTCAGGAGAGTCAGAAAGTGACAGCCTGTGTGGTTTGCCAGCTTCAGGAGCTGGGTTGGGTCATTAATTTTGCCAAGATCAGCCTGTCCTAATCTCAGTCCTTGGAATACCTCGAAGCCCGCTTTGACACTTAGCGGAGCATGGTGTTTGTGACAGAGGGTAGGATAGTGAAGTTGCAAGGCCAGATGCGAAGGCTGTGGGCAGTACCTTGCCCGAGAGTACAAGAGTATGAGACTATCTGCAAGTGCTCGGCTTAATGGCGGCTTCCCTAGATTTGGTGCCTTGAACTCGGCTGCATATGTGGTCTCTCCAGGCAACACTCTTGGCTCATTGGTCCCCGGAAGTGCAGCCGATGGATGTCTGACTCACCCTTTGGGGCGAGGCCAGGGTGAGCCTGAAGTGGTGCCTAGACTCGACAAGACTTGTGGTGAGAATTCCCCTTGAGACCCTGGACTGATGGTTACCATGGATGCCAGTCTTCTCTGCTGGGGGGGCTCATTGCTAGTCTCAGATGGCTCAGGGATGGTGGCTCCCAGAGGAGAGTCAGTGGTCCATCAGTCTCCTGGAGACACGGGCAATGCGTTTGGCCTTAAGAAGTATTTCTTCCCCTCATACATTGGGCAGGCAGTAGGGGTGATGTTTGACAATGTGACGACAGTGGCCTACATCAGTTGACAGGGTGAAACCCAAAGCTCGCTGGAGACAATTTCAATTCTGCAGTGGGCAGAAGTCCATCTACTTACACTCTGGGTGGTTCATATTGCTGGGAAGGAGAATGTCCTGGTGGATTATCTGAGCCGTCATCTGTTGGATCCGGGAGAGCAATCATTTTCCGAGTTTCCCTTTCAGTCGATTGTGGCACTCTGAGGCATTCCACTGATGGACTTGATGGTGATGGTGGCCAACGCCAAGACCAGCAGGTTCTTCAGCAGGCACAGGAAGCACATGACAGAGGGGCTTGATGTGCTGGATCAGCCATGGCCCAATGACAGGCTTCTCTTATTTGTTCCCTCTGTGGCCGCTGATTGGGTGCATTCTGCAGCAAGTCAAGTCCCACACAGGGTTTGTAGTGTTGATAGCCCCAGATTAGCCCAGGTGGTCATGGTATGCGGACCTGGTGCATCTACTAGTGGCAGAGTCTCTCCTTCTGCCTCTAAAGGCATTTCTGCTGCTTGCTTCATTGGCTCCCTATCCATTTCCGTATCCAATTCAAACTTCTCCTACTGACCTATAAGTGCACTCATTCTGCTGCTCCTCACTATCTTTCCTCTCTTATCGCTCCTACACTCCTCCTCGGGAACTCCGCTCTTCTGGCAGATTGCTTCTATCTTTGCCCTTCTCCTCTACTGCCTACTCCAGACTTTGATCCTTTCACCTTGCTACTCCTCATGCCTGGAACAAACTACCTGAGTCTGTACATCAGGCTTCACCTCTGGCGCTTTTCAAATCCATGCTGAAAACTCACCTCTTCAAGGCCACTTTTGGGTCCTGATCCACTTAGTCTCCTATGTGTCTCCTTACCATTCCCCTAGCCTAGATGTATCCTTGTCCTCAGCTGTTGTGTTGTATGTCTTGACTAGATTGTAAGCTCTGAGGGGCAGGGACCATCTTTTACATGTATCTGTACAGCACTGCGTAAGCTTTGTAGCACTATACAAATGATCAGTAGTAGTAGTAGGATGCCAGACGTGGACCGATTCTTGCTTACAGCTTGGCTCTTGAGAGGGTGCATTTGAGGCATAGGGGTTATTCCCCTCAGGTGCTTGATACCTTGTTGCAGGCTCGAAAACGCTCCACATCCTTGGCCTATGTGCGAATCTGGTGTATCTTTGAAGCTTTGTGAGGAAAGAAGGGAGTGCGGCCTCTGGGGGCCTCCCTTCCAGAGATTTTGGCCGCCTTGTGGGATAGTCTGTACAAGGGTTTGGCCTTGAATTCCTTGAAGGTACAAGTTGCAGCCCTGGCTTGCTTCCAGGGTTGGGTACAGGGTATGTCCCTTGCCTCTCATCGGGATGTTGTCCATTTTCTTCGCAGAGTTACACATTTGAGACCGCCCTGTCATTCCATTGATCCGTCCTGGGATCTTAATTTGGTTATCTCTGCCCTCATGTCACCTTCATTCGAGCCTCTTTCAGAGAATTCATTAAAGGACCTGATGCTGAAGGTGGTATATATGGTGGTGATTTGCTTGGCGTGCCGCATTTCTGAGCTGCAGGCTCTGTCATGTAGGGAGCCCTCTTTGGTGGTAACTAAGGAGAAGGTGGTGCTTCATCCAGTTCCCTCCTTTTTGCTGAAGGCGGTTTCAGCATTTCACTTGAATCAGATGGTGGCCTTGCTGGCCTTTTCTGGTTCCCCTGGTTTGACTGAGTCCAGGGATCTGTGTGTTGGATGTCTACTTGTCGCTTAAGCAGTACTTGAAGGTCATGGAGATGTTTTGACGTTCGGAGCGTCTCTTTGTGCTATTTTGTGGGCCTCAAAAGGGCGAGGCAACTTTTAAGACAACCATTTCCCACTGGATCTGGGATGCCATTGAATCCTTATATTTGCTGAAAGGGCGTGTTGTTCTGGCAGGCTTGTAGACTCATTCTATTAGTGCTTAGGCATCCTCTTAGGCTGAGTTCAGTCTGGTTCCACCTCTGGACATTTGCAGGGCAGCGACTTGGTCATCGCTTCATTCGTTTGTGCGTCATCATTGACTGGATGTACAGGCCCATCAGGATGTAGTTTGGGGGGCTCAGGTGCCGCAGGCCAACATCCAGGGCCGGCCCAAGGATTTCTGCCACCCTAGGCAGAAACCTCAGCCGCGCCGCACCCCTCTCCTGCAGTACGCCACCAAGCCATGATGTCACTGATTCTGTCATGTGGGGGGGGGGCAGCAGTGGCAGTATTTTAAAAGCAGCGGTTTTGTGCTACCGCTTTGTTGCCCACGGCAGGACATGTGCTTCAGCACACATGGCCTACCACTTCTGACCTCCCTCCGACAGTAAGTTGTGTCTGAGGGAGATCAGAAGCGGCAGGTCATGTGTGCCAAAGCACATGGCCCATCATAGGCAATAAAGCAGCAGCACAAAGCCGCCCACCTGGGTCAGCCACCCTATGCGACTGCCTCGCTCGCCTAGTGGGCGGGCTGGCCCTGCCGGCATCTCGGTACCCACACCATGGTAGTACTACTTTGTTACGTCCCATGCATCTGGAGTGGACAGGAGGCACGATTAGGAAGGTGAAATTAGACCTTATCTGATCATTTTCTTTCCTGAAGTCCCTCCAATCCAGTCCATAACACTCCTGGGATTTGGCTGCTGTCTTATGCTGGTGTTGTCTGTTCCAAGAGAAGCCATTGCTGGAGCAGGCAGGTTCAGGACAGTTTTTTGGATTGGTTCTCCCTTTAATTTGTTGATCTTAGGAGTTCTGCTGTGTTGCTGCCCTATTGGTTCTCCTCATTGCAGGCCCTGGTCCTAATGCGGTGTTAAAAGAACAAAAAACAAAACAAAACAAAACAAACAGAGACTACATAAGAATCAGAAGTTCTACCTGTTCTAGGTAAGGGGGCAAAATGGCTAAATCGCATTAAGAGCTTTAATACATGGCTCCAGACCTGGTGCAAACAAGAAGGATTCAGATTTATTGGCAAATGGGAAAACACATGGACCAACAAGAAACTATACTGTGCTGCTGGACTACACCTCTCTGTCGCAGGGAAAAGAATCCTAAGTGAAAAATTCAGGCAGTATGTTGATTTGCATTTAAACTAGAAGAAGGGGGTGACGGACGGGGAAGGTCAAGTTCTGGACGTCACCCCCTGCAAAAGCAGAATAACAGAAACAACCACACTTTTAAACAACACATCAAAAGCAATTGGGAAGAAGTGGGTAGAATAAAATCAAGGCAAAATACACACAAGCCAGTTAAATGCTGGAAAGCAATGAGCACAAATGCTCAAAGTTTAGCCAACAAACTTCCGGACCTGGAAGCCCTAATGGTGGAAAAGGACTTGGACATTGTGGCCATTACAGAAACATGGTTTAATGAATCGCATGATTGGGATATAGCCATACCTGGCTATAATCTATTCAGAAGAGTCAGAGAAAATGGAAAAGGGGGAGGAGTAGCCTTGTATGTCAAAAGCAATATCAAAGCTACGGAAATGCAGGGTGCATGGGGAAAAGAAGAAGCGCTCTGGATCACGTTGGAAAGAGGAGATGGCACTGTCATCCATACTGCTGTAATCTACAGACCTCCGACTCAAATTGAAGAGATAGATAACGAATTGATTATAGATATTGCCAAGATAGCAACAAAGGGGGAAACAATCATGTTTATGTTTATTAACTTGATTGATCACCCTTCATTGGTAAGCAGAGCGGTTTACAAAAAAATTAATTCTTCATTACAGTAGGCACAAGGCCGGAAAGAGAAAGGAAAATTACAACTTAATAAAAAGTGGAGAGGCAGAGACAAGAGAGAAGGGTCAGCAGAGGAAGAGGAGAAGGCTAGGAGGGAGAGGGGTTGAAGGCAAGGGAAAAGAGGTGGGTTTTCAGGGCATGTTTAAAGGTAGGGTGGTGGGGCTCCAGACGGAGAGTAGAGGGAAGGGAGTTCCAGAGAGCCGGACCTATAAAGAAAAAGTCAGAGGAGCGGGTGGATTGGAGGTGAGCAAGTGAGGGGGGGGGGTAGTGTGAGGCGGTTGAGGTGGAAAGAGCGAGGGGTGTGCCGGGGGGTGTGAAAGTGAATGAGGTCGGCTAGGTACTGTGGTGTGGTGGTGTGAAGAACTTTGTGGACGAGCGTGAGAAGCTTGAATTGGATACGGAAAGAAACGGGAAGTCAGTGAAGACAGAAGAGGAGGGGCGTGACATGGTCTCTGTGGGAGGAAGAGGACACGAGACGGGCAGCGGTGTTCTGGATTCGTTGAAGACGAGAGAGTTGGAGCTTAGAGAGGCCAGAAAGAATGGAGTTAGCGAAATCGATACGGGAGATGACAAGGGCCAGCAGCAAGGTGGCAAGAGCGGAGGGTGAGAGGAAGGGGCGAACGGCGTGAATCTGCCTGAGATAGAAAAAGGAGGTTTTGGAAACGTGAGAAACATGGGCAGAGAAAGAGAGATCTGAGTCGAAAATTACCCCAAGATATCGAAAGGTGGAGACCAAAGAGATAGGAGTGGCAGGGAACGAGGGGGCAACTGAGGGGGGCCTCTGGATACTTCCACTCTGACTCAATCAGCTTCTTGATTACTCTATGAATTGGAAAATACATCTGTGCCCCCCTGTGTCCTCCAGAGGTTTCTCCATCTGCGCAGCCTGCCCAATATTCAGGGCCGAGAGGGAATGGGTGATTAGCGATCCTAGCTCCTCTTGATGGAGCACCCAAAAGATTTTGGGGTCCTCTCCTGGTGCAATTTCCCCTTCCTCCAATTCTTGGGCCCAGGGGTCCCCGCAGAGCTCGGCTGTGGCTTCCTTCCCTTCCCTTAAGGCTTGTGTCTGTGGAGGATCCATGCCGAACCAGCTGTGACTGGCATCTTCCACCTTTTCCACCCAGGAAGGCCTTTTGCCACGATCCCTGCCCCCATAGGAACTCTTTTGCCGGTGTAAGCGGAAGCTTGCTAGGGGACCATACCATGTCTGCCTGGGATCTCCTAAGGCAGTACGCCTTGTGAAGGGACAGAATAAAGTCTGGTGAGAAAACAAGTTCTAGTACCTCCTTCAGTCCTGGTGCCCCTGTCTGAGGTGCTGAAACTACTCCGGCCAGCTTCTTTACCCTGCACTTTGCCTTGCTCTTTTCCCCCTGCTCAAGTTGTGCGGAGGAAATGGCTGCCGGTTGCAAAATGACCATGGTTCCTGACAGAACCGCAGGAACCGTCGGCCTAGCTATCCTCATCCATGGGCCTGTTGGGAACTCCCTATGTAAGTGCCGGCCCCAACATACACAAAACTGACAGAGCCCTGCTGCACCTAAGCCGCAGCTGCCTCTGCACACTAGACACGCTGCAAGAGCCAGGAGCATGTACATGCATTTCCCCACAGCAGCGTTGCCATCCAGGGGAACCCCACAATAGCCACAAGGAGGGAACCAGTGCTACTCACTGAACTTTGCCTCTGTGGTATGACAACTGGAAAGTGCTTGTTTGTAATTTTTTTTTTTTTTAACTCTACCTGGCATCTGCCGGCTCAGGGATACCCTGAGGGCCCGCAGCACACAAACTCCTGGCTATCCCGTTGGGGAAAAGGGGGGGAAGGAACCTGGGGCTCCCAAGTATATCACCCCCAAGCAGTTTCTGGTGCTGTCAGCGCCAGTTGAGGTAGGCTCTGCCCCTGCTGCCTCCTGCGCTCCCCCACTACTTGAAGGGGAACGCTCCCAGCCTTTACTGCTCTCGTTCTCCTGAAATAGTCCTGCTAGAGCAATTCAGTGGAAATTCTACCTTTTTTCCCCCCCAGTGTCAGATCTTGCCAGATAGTATTTTCAGTGAGTCCACACCAAGAGCTCTTCCTTCAGCTGCTGAGGATTGAAAGACTGGAGCCAGAGGGAGCTCTTACACCACACCAGCAAGACTCTGTCATGCTCAGTTCTCAGCTGCTGGAGGGGGCTGATCACCATCTGTACCTAGACTTGCCTGGAGAGATAAGGAAATTATTTTTTCTTTTTTTGGATGGGAGAAGCCATGGGTACACGCTGACTGATGCTGTCTTCAGCTGACTCCTTTTATGACAGCGCGGTTTCACTTTCATTTTTAAAAACAAACGACCCTAACAACACTGGAGAAAGGGAGAGCAGTGGCTGACAAGACTGCGGGTAGAAAAGACTGAAGAGGCAGGAGCATGGGCTAGCTAGGTGGGAGTGAACGTGCATGCTCAGAGAAGTCCAAAAGACTTCTCTGAGCTAGAGAAGAGGTGGGTACCAAGCACCATCATAGATGACACCTACAGAGTGTGCCTGCATCACCCTTGCTTGTCTCCAGAGAAATGCATGCACCCACTTTCCCTGCAGTAATTTTATAAAGGCACTTATGTACCTATTTTATAAAACCACCATATGTTGAGCCTATGTACCTTTCCTGCCTAGGCAGCCTATTATAAAATTGTCCTTTATGTGGATTGGATTACTCCTTCTGCAAATCTGGAAAGAAGCAAAAAAATTGTGGACGCTATCCAAGATGCATTACTTAGACAAATGGTGATGGAACCAACCAGGGAAAGCTCAACACTGGATTTGGTGCTCACCAACAGTGATAGCGTGTCTAATGTCTGGGTGAGTGCCCCTGTGAGCAACAGTGATCATCACACGGTGTGGTTTGAGATAAAAGCCAAGGTGCAATCCAATCATAGCAAGTTCAGAGTCCTAAACTTCAAAAACACTGGCTTCAATAAAATGGCCGAGTACCTAAAGGAGGAGCTGACAGGGTGTAAGGGGATAAGGGAAGTGGAATTGCAATGGGGTAAACTAAAAGGGTCAATAAAAGTGGCAACAGATAAATATGTAAGAAAAGTAAATAAAAACAAGAGGAGAAGGAAACCTATTAGGTTTTCCAAAGAAGTGGCTGCTCAAATAAGGGCAAAAAAAAGCTTTCGCAAAATTCAAAAGCTTGCAAACAGAAGAACACAGAAATGAATACAGGATCAAACTCAAGGAGACAAAAAGAGAAATAAGGATAGCAAAATCAAAGGCAGAGGAAAAGATGGCTAAAGATGTTAAGTGCGGTGACAAAACTTTCTTCAGGTATATTCGGGAAAGGAAGAAGATCAGAGGTGGAATTTCAGGACTCAGAAGTGCTGGAAACGGACTCGTGGAAAATGACATTGATAAAGCGAAATTACTAAACAAATATTTCTGCTCTGTTTTTACTAAAGAGTGGAGTGGAGTGGCCTAGTGGTTGGGGCAAGGTACTTCAGGCCAGAAGGTCAGGGGTTCAAATCCCACTAGAGGACAGCAACCTTGGGCCGGAAGGACTGGGGTTTCTAGTCCCACAGGTGCTCCTTGTGGTCTTGGGCAAGCCACTTAACCCTCTATAGCCCATGTTCCCTGTAAAATAGTTATCTCTAAGTTATAATGCCCTGTTCAATGTAATTTCAGTTTGTTCAATGTAAACCGCACTGATGCAGAATGCAATGTGTGCCTTCAAGTCAGTCCTGACTCCTGGCAACCCAGAAGCTCCTGGGTTTTCTTGGCAGTGTGACCGGAAGTAGATTGCCAGGCCTTTCTTCAATAGCACAGTATATAAGAGAATGTAAATAAATAAAATAAAATCCTAGAGAAGGACCACCTGTGACTCCCAAATATAAAAATGGGAATGAGGTAGATACCACACCATTCATAGAGGATGAGGTTTTAGAACAACTTGCAAAACTGAAAGTGGACAAGGCCATGGGACTGGATGGGATACATCCCAGGGTACTGAAAGAGCTCCAAGAGGTTCTTGCAGGGCCGTTAAAGGATGTTTTCAACAGATCCTTGGAAACAGGAGAGGTTCCTCAGGACTGGAGAATGGCTGACATCGTACCTCTTCACAAAAGTGGTGACAGGGAAGAAGTGTCAAACTACAGGCCCGTGAGCCTTATCTCCGTGGCGGGAAAAGTAATGGAGACGCTCCTGAAAGAGCGAATAGTGAACTTTCTCAAAACCAGCAGGTTACAGGATCCGAGGCAACATGGTTTTCCCGAGGGACGATCTTGCCAGACAAATCTGATTGAGTTCTTTGACTGGGTGTCCAGAGAACTGGATCAAGGACACGCGATGGATGTCATCTACCTGAATTTCAGCAAAGCCTTTGATACTGTCCCTCATAGGAGGCTTATCAATAAACTCAGTAGTTTGGGGATGGGTGCCAAGGTGGTAAACTGGATCAGAAATTGGTTGACTGACAGACGACAGAAGGCGATGATAAATGGAGCTCACTCGGATGAAAGGAAGGTGATTAGCGGGGTGCCTCAGGGTTCGGTCCTAGGCCTGGCACTGTTCAATGTATTTGTGAGTGATATTGCTGAAGGATTGAATGGAAAAGTCTGTCTTTTTGCAGATGACATGAAAATTTGCAACAGAGTGGACTCCCCCTAAAGAGTGCTTAACATGAGGAGGGATCTGCAAAAGCTGGAGGAATGGTCTGATGCTTGCAATTAAGATTTAATGTGAAGACTTGCAGTGTCATGCACTTGGGTAGCAGAAATACAAGGGAAATGTACACGATAGGGGGCGAGAGGTTGGTGTGCACGGAGCAGGAGAAAGACCTCAGTGTGATTATTTCTGTAGATCTCAAGGTGGCAAAACAGTGCGACAAGACGGTGGCAAAAGCCAGGAGGATGTTGGGCTGCATTCGAAGAGGAATTACCAGCAGAAAGGAAGGGGTACTAGTACCACTGTATAAGTCTCTGGTGAGGCCTCACTTGGAATACTGTGTTCAGTTTTGGCGACCGTATCTTGCAAAGGATGTAAAAAGAATGGAAGCTGTTCAGAGGAAGGCGACCAAAATGATTTGGAGCCTGCGTCAGAAGCCTTATGAAGAGAGACTTGAAGACCTAAATATGTACACTTTGGAGGAGAGGAGGGATAGGGGACATATGATTCAGACCTATAAATACGTAAAGAGAATAATGAATAAACATACCGCTTCCAGAGACGGGGAAGCTGTAAAACTAGAGGGCATAACATGAAGCTGCAAGGTGGTAAATTGAAAGGCAATGTCAGGAAATACTTTTTTACTGAAAGGGTGTTGGATGCTTCGAATGCCCTCCCGACGGAGGTGGTGGGGACAAACACAGTGACGGAATTCAAAGTGGCCTGGGACAGACACTGTGGATCACTTTACAGCAACAAGATTAAATCAAAATAAACTGAACCATCTAATTTCTCAACAAATAGGGGTGTCCTACATGGAGCGATGGGGGGAGGAGTGGTGTGTTCACCCCTAAACAAACAACGAAACAAAGATATGGGGAGGGGTGAAGACATGGGGAGGGGTGCACCTGCTCCTGGTGGGTGCACCACTAAGCAAAGACATGGGTAGGGGTGCACCTACTCCCTAAAAGACATGGGAAGGGGTGCACCTACTCCTGTCATATTGCTGGACAGACTAGATGGACCATACTAGTCTTTATCTGCCATCATTTACTATGTTACTATGTAGAAGGGACATGTGCGTCCAGGGGCAGCTCAAGGCAATCTGCTGCCTGAGGCAAGGGATGAGATGGTGCCCCCCCGGTAGTGTATGGGGAGGGAGTGCCTTCTCAAAACTCCAGTCAGAGATTGAACCAAATCAAAAAACCAATTAGATAATATGGAGGAAATGCAAGATGTTTGCACTTCAAGAACTAAAAGAATGAGCGAGAACCACAGCACACTTTATAAAACTAAATTATAACTCATTTTTATTTTGTTATAAACTGTGTTATGGTTCTTGCTTTTTCATTTTGAACATATATTTCGCATCCACAGAACCCCCTCCCTCAACAGTGGGTGCAGAGCAGAACTAGGACATTCACGCACAGAACTCAATATCTCAAAAAAAAATCTGATTCCGGTCATCTCACTAATATATTCTCCAGGATCAAGCAGGAAGTCAGTCCTCACATATGGGTGACATCGGCGCCGAAGGAGCCAACATGGAGTATTTCCCCAACTTTCAAAGAAAGCCTCTGGGAATGCTACCACACATGCGTGGTCCCCTTCCCGCCTAAGGGTGCCATCTTGCTCAGTCTTCTTTTTTCCGCAGAGCCCAATGGACGCATGTCCTGTGTCCCCGGAAAAACTCCTTAAACATTTACCTGCTAGTTGAGTTTCTCCCAGTTTCATACAGGTTCCTTTTCCCACCTCAAGCCGGCGCCTTCCTGGCGCTGTTCTTGGCTCCTCTCTCTCTTTTTACCGAGGCTTGCCTCGACTGGCGTTCGTGCCTTTTTTCGCCTAGGGGTTGTCGTCCCCGCCCGGATGTGAACCACCATGTCTCCCAGTGGCTTCAAGAAATGTGATCGCTGGGGTCAAACCATGTCTGTCACAGGCACCCACAACTGCTGCCTGCACTGCCTTGGCCTGGGCCACGACAGTACCTCCTGTGACCTGTACCAGACCATGACTCTGCGTACCAACAAGAAAAAGTCGGAGTTGCAGAAGATGTTCCCATGGTCCGACTCTGCTCCAGCGTTGCCGACACTGAGCCCAAGGCCAAGCACCTTCTGTGAAGTCCGGGCATCTTCGGAGTCCCGTGGTGGCGATACCTCTGGGAAGATGCCAGAACGCAGCAAGAAAAAGTTCTCGAAGCCAGGCAAGGTTCCACCGGGGAAACCCGGTAAGGTCTCGCATCAGGACTCGGGTGACTCTGAGCAGCGGCCTCCTAAGGTCTCCAGGAAGGAGACCTTGACCGGTGGCGACCGTGCGAGGCTCCCCAAGACCGTGGTCTTCATCGAGGGCGCACTCGCAAGAGTGCCAGTGTCGGACTCGAGACCCTCGGTGCTTGCGCCGAAAGCTGCAGAGTCTTCCGTCATTGAGGCCAGAATGGCAGCCATGGTACAGAGTATCTCTGCCATGCAGTAGGCAATGATGTCAGGTTCATCTGCATCATCTGCCCCAACAACTGGGCCTCTGACTGCAGTGGTGTCCCTGGGCGTCGAGCTGAGTCCCAAGGGCTATCGGCCTCGGGTGAGCCCTCGGCACCAATCGAGGTCCTGGTCCTGGTCCTGATCTTCAGGTGTCCCGGCCAGTTTCCAGGAGTCTGACCCGAGACCCCTTGGGTGGATCCTGGTTCCCCAATACAGGCCTCACGGAGCAGGAGCTCCAAGCCTCGGACTCCTTGACACCTTCGGAGTCAGACTGGGAGACCAACGTCAAGGCCTCTCCCGAGACCTTTCGACACCGGGACATCCCATCAGAGCCATCTCCCCCAGAACCTTGGCACCATTCCCTGCCCGAGGACGTGGCATTCCATGATTTTGTCCAGGGCATGGCCCGAGCACTCTCGGTCCCCACCGAATCTGAGGAGGACCTGCACACCAAGGAAATCCCTGCCAGAGGAGGCGCTCTCGGTGCTGGTGCAACCCATCCTTGAGCGACTGCTCCTCAGGATGTGGAAAACCCCGGTTTCAGTGCCGGTGGTTAGCCAACGCCTCGACACCATCTACCACGTCCAGAGAAGTCCAGGCTTCCAGAAGTCCCAACTGCCCCACAACTCGGTGGTGGAATCCTCGATGCAGAAGCTCAAGAGTCAGAAGACTTACTCTTTTGTACCCCCGGGTAGAGAAGCCAGAGCCCTCGACACCTTAGGGCGCAAGTGCTTCCAAGGAGCATTGCTGAGCTGCCGGATACAAACCTATGAGCTCTACATAGGTATGTATCTTAAGAGTCTTATTCAGGAACTCGCGGGCTGCTCAGCGGGACTCGCTGGGGAACCCCTGCAATGCTTCCAGATCTTGGTGGCGACCATCCAGGACTGCTCTAAGTTTCTGTTCTGGGCCACCTATGATGGTTTCGAGGCTGCAGCCTGTGCTGCAGTTGCAAGCATTGGTGCTCGGCACCAGGCCTTGCTGCATACCTTGGACCTCAAGCAATGGGTCCAGGAAAAGCTGCTGGATGTCCCCTGCATCAGGGAGAATTTGTTTGGTAAGTCTATGGCCAATAAGGCAGCCGGGATTGAGGCCGTGGTGACCAGGCAAAGGCTCTCAAAGAAGACCTCTACTCTTCCCCATAAGAAAGCCTTAGGGAAAAGGCTGGTTTTCTCGAGGAAGAAGGGCCTCTTTCACCAGAGTCACCACTACCAAATCTTTCAAACCCAGCAGCAGCAGGGATCCCAGCCCAAAGGTCAGGGAAACGGTCCCAGGAAGCTGAAGGCCCCCAAGCCTCAGGCACCAGCCCCGGCCCAACCTGGTGGGGGCTTTTGATTCCCAGGGCAGGGCCTCCCTTCCTCTGGGAAACCCTCTCCAGCCCACAGGGGGCTGCCTGGCACTCTTCGATCCGAGATCATCTTGGACCAGTGGACGCTTCGCGTAGTGAAGAAGGGTTACCACCTCCGCTTCCAGTTGCCATCTCCCAGGCATTTTCCAGGAGAGCCAGTATTTATTTATTTAACAGGTTTTTTTATACTGCCTTTATCCAAGGTGGTTTACATCAAACAACATAACAATTACAGAGGAATTGTTTTACAGTATGACCTCTCTTTCACCAGGCCCTCTTACTCGCAGAGCTAGCAGGCCTACTAAGGGACAGGAAGTAGAGCCTGTTCTCCAGCACCTCTGGGGCAAAGGCTTCTACTCGAGGTACTTTCTTGTCCCCAAAAGAACCGGGGGTCTCAGGCCCATCCTGGACCCCCGAGACCTGAACAAGTTTCTGGTGAGGGAGAAGTTCAAAATGCTCACCCTTGGGACTCTACTGTCCTACCTCCACCAGGGAGACTGGCTTTGCTCCTTGGACCTAAAGGATGCCTACACCCACATGCTGGTCCACCCATCTCACCGGCAATACCTAAGATTCATAGTAGGGGGAGGCCACTACCAATACAGGGTACTTCCCTTCGGCCTGGCCTTGTCAAGAGTTTTCACAAAGTGCCTAGCAGTGGTAGCCACCCATCTGTGCCTACAAGGGGTGTTCGCCTTCCCCTACTTGGAGAGCTGGCTCATCAGAGGCGGCACAGCCTCAGAGGCCAGCCAGAGCACAGAGTGCACCATCCTTCTCCACCAGCACCTGGGGTTCGTCATCAACTATCCCAAATCACATCTCTCTCCGGTGCAAGACCTAGAGTTCATCGGTGCTCAGCTGGACACAGTGTGGGCCAGAGCCCTCCTCTCTCAGGACAGGGAAGAATGCTTCAAACAGCTGGCAGGGGGGGTCCAACACTGCAGAATGGTGCCGACTCGCCTCCTCCTTCGCTTCCTGGGACACGTGGCCTCCACGGTCCATGTCATTCCCTAGCCCATCTGCATATGCGGCCAGCCCAGTGGTGTCTGCGTACTCAGTGGACCCAGGCCATGGGCCGGCTCCGGGACAGGGTCAGGGTCTCCTGACGGCTGGCAAGATCCCTCGACTAGTGGCAAAACCTAAGCCTCCTCCAGACAGGAACGTCTTTCCAGGTGTCCCCACCACAGAGGCCCCTGACCACAGATGCCTCTCTCCAGGACTGGGGAGCTCACTGCAGAATTCACTGCATTCAGGGCTGTTGGTCCAAGGAGGAATCTCTACTTCAGATCAACCTCCTGGAGCTCTGGGCGGTATATCTCACCCTACGTGCATTCCGCAACCTCTTGCGGACTGACCTGTCTTTATGGGTTGGCACTATGGAACTGTGCCAGGGGCCCCTCGCATCTAAAGGGCCCCGCACGTTCCAGCAGTTGCTTGTTGTAATGTTTTAGTTTTATAAGTCCTTTTTATGTTTAAGACATTTAAAGTTTAATTTTTTTTATTATGTTATTTCTTTACTTATTCTAGTTTCAATTTATTTTTTTGCATTTTTATTTTACACTCGTAAAGTTTTTTTAAACTTTTATTTTTAAATGTTTTGGTCCTTCATTCAGCTTGTTCGGTGTTCCTGAACAGTAGACTGTAGACCGGGAACCAGGCTATCATAATCTACTTCCGGTTTAACTTGTAAACACTGAAAGATGCTGACACCTCACCTGACAGCGTAACATTTAATTTAAATTATATTAAATAGTATTAAACTACAAAGAAGTCTGAAGGTCTGATATGTTATATAATATAAGTTGTATTACCTCTTATCCAGTGTTATGTCACTCCTATTTTTTGTAATTTATTTTGTGTAACTCACCACTTTGATTGTAGGAAAAAGTGGTATACACATATAAATAAATATAATATATATGCTTGCTATTCTTTGTAATGTAAATGTAATGTAATGTGACAAGGCAGAGGCTGCAGAACTTAAAAATAGGGGTTTAAAACACTTTTTGTCCTCAGAAGCTGTCAGTAAAACAGGTCAGGAAAGGGTTAGGGATCCAGCCCTGAAAGCTTCTCTGCACAAGAAAGCAGAAAGAGAGCCACACCCGAGCTCCAGACAAACTCAGAGAGCTGACGGGGGAGGAAAAGGGGCAGAGTCACACCTGATAGGGCAGCCCTGTTCACATAACCAGGAAGCAACTGTTAGTCAAGGAGAAGGAGAGGGAGAAAAAGGAGCCCTCAAGGGAGAAAAGGCAGCCAAGAGAGAGCAAGCAGCCAAGGGAGAGCTGGCATCCAAGGGTGGAGGAAAATCCGGAAGAGACTCAGCATTGGAGTTGGATTCAGCCTTGGAGGGAGAGCAGTTCCAGGAAGGTCCAAGAGAGTCAGATCCAGGGAGAGATCTGGGGACCAGGAGAAGCAAAGCCAAGAGCAACTGGTACCCGGTTAGCACAAGGTGCTTGGGGAGTTGCTGGCCAGACTGCAGAGAGACAGCCAGGTCTCAGGAGAGAGGTCTGAAAAAGCTTCCAGGAAGGAACTACCTTGGGCCGCACAGCAAACAGATACAGGTCAGGAACTATTTCAAACCTCAGGGGAAAAGGTTAGATACCTTGCCTAGAAGAGACAGGACTAGTTCTCTGGAACCTTCTCTTGAAGCCATAATTACAGAGGAGAGGTTGGGCAGAGAGAAAGTCCCAGTCAAAAGTCTGCAAAGGTTTTCCCACTACAGAGAACGTGACAGGAGTTCTAGCTCAGAGTATAGCCCAGGTGCCATTAAGCAAATTACTAATTGCAGGCATCACAGCCAAGGGCTAGAGTCAGACCCTGAAGAGCACGCTGTTTTAAGGGAGCTGGTAAAGCAGTATCAAGAGAAATATTTGCCTCTCAAGCAGAAAGCATATACTAGGCAGACCAGAAGGAAGGTGAGCCCTTTTTATGATGTTTTAAAAGGTGCTGGTGATTTGGAATCCTTGCAAGTGCCTAGGAGTTTTAAGGATAACAAACGGAAGCAGCTTAGAGCACTGATTAAGCAGTGGCAATCTGTAGACTCCATTAAACCTGGTCATAAGGACGTATCAGATCTGGAGCTGGAGGAAATGCAAACTGAAGCACCTCTAAGTGATAGCAGTGGTTCAGATATGGACTGTGGGTTTTGTCAAAGGGAGTGAAAGCTGTATAAATGTAGCCTGTAGAAGTGCTGAGAAAGCCTAACTGTTCTAACCTGAGTTTTGCACGGAGAAAGGCAGCGTTCTGCCTGTGTGAAAACTTAACCCTAATTAAGCAGCTGTGAAGAGGAGTACAACGCTGTGAAGTTTTCCTTTATTTAGAGCATGTACCTGAAAGCAATGCCTATGTGGGGAAACAGCTGTTGTAATTGAAAGCTGGAAGAGTAAAAATGCAACGCAGGGAAGTTTTCCTTTATTGAAGCTTGTACCTGAAAGTAAGGCTTATGTATGGAAAGCTGCGGTGGTATTTGAAGCTGGAAGAAGTTTGAAAAGCTGTATGTTTTGCTTTAATCTAATACCTGAGAAGTATCAGGAGATCCTTGGACTTTTATTTGACACAATCTAGTAGCCACATCTTATGTCTGTGTTTGGGGAAGTAGTTCAGTAAAAACTCCTGTGCAACAATAAAAGTTATTGTTATCCCATTCAAGCCTTCGCTGTACTTACTTGGTCCACAACTACAACGGATACCAGGCTGCAGCACTTATAAGGTTAAAAATATGTATTTCTTCTCCTGTCTCGCCTGCCAACCCCTCCTAGGCAACCGCCTATGTATATCGGAGGGTGGTGAAGTGTGACAGTAAACACAAGTTTTGTCACGGTCGTCTGCTATTACTAAGTTTTGCTGGTTTAATTTAACCGTGTCTGTGTGGTTAGTTTTACTGGTTACCGTAATATTAACTTGCTTATATATTTTATATTACAGATTATATAACAAAACTACAGTTAATATAACAGCATGACTTCAAGGGAGCGCGATATAAACCGCAAGTATAAGTCCAGTTGGCAAAAATGCCGTGAACAAGCGCAGCGGGATGCTGCTGCTATAACTGGAACGTGGTCGATTATGACATACTTTGGGCAGACAACTCAGCCCTGCATGACCGTTCCAGCTCAGGAGGCTGAGGTAAGAGTAGATGTCGAAGCTTCAATGACTGCGACTACTAACGTAAATGAGACAGCAGCTAAAACTGAAGAGAAAATGGAAGTGGACTGTCCGCCATTCCAGCAGGCAGAAGACGCTGCAACGGACATTACCAAGTTTCTAGAACGTGATGATGATCCAGTTCGGTGTCTATCTGCTGTCTGCTACTCTACAGACCTCGGCGAATGGCCCATCGAGATTGTCGACAACATGCGCGAGTACTGGGCGACAGCAGGTAGTGCGCAATGTGCCCACTGGGACTCGGATTTCACTCCAACCAGAACTGTCTGTGCAGCCAATGGAAAATCAAGGAAATGCTCTCGTGACCTGTTCAAAACAACTCATCCGCTGTCGAAGGAACCTATTGATCGTGACTGGCTTTGCTATTTACCATCTAAGCTTCGTCTGTTTTGCTTTCTATGCAAGCTAATGTCACCAGAAGTTGTAGCCTTTGGCACACAAGTTTTTTGCAACTGGAAGCATAAGAAGCAACAAATCATGGAGCAAGAGGTCAGTTCTACTCATCGAGCATCTGTGATTAAACTGCTAACGTGACACAGCAAAACGTGTTGATCAGGCACTAGTAAAGCAACGTGACAAACAATGTGAGTATTGGCGTGCTGTTCTTGAGCGGTTGTTAGAAACTATTTCCTTTTTATCTGAACGTGGCCTGACCATTAGAGGTAACAACCAGATCGTTGGCTCTGCCCATAATGGCAATTATTTGGGAATCCTTGAACTTATATCAAAATTTGATCCCTTCATGGTGCAACACTTGCAGATGCATGCTAACAAGGGAAAAGGACACACTTCATACCTGTCTACTAACATCTGCAATCAACTAATTCAGCTGATTGGCCAGTCAGTTGTCGATCAGATTAAGACCGAAGTTCAGTCTGCCAAGTACTTCTCAATCTCAGTTGATTCGACGCCTGATATAACACACCAGGATCAGCTAACAGTGATTATTCGTTACGTGTTGCCATCTGGCCCTGTTGAGTGGTTCCTTACATTTCTACCTCAGCAAGGTCACAAAGGTGAACAGCTTGCAGATAGCTTGCTTCAGTTTCTGCACAGCTGGGGGATCAACATTGACGATTGTCGAGGACAGTCGTATGATAACGCCAGCAACAGCGGCAAATACAGAGGTATGCAGGCTCTTATATGGCAGGTAAATCCTCATGCCGCCTACAAACCCTGTGCAGGCCATTCTTTGAACCTTCGTTGGTCAGTGCGCAGCAGCCTGTTGTGCCGATGCCGTATCGTTCTTTGACTTTGTCCAACGGCTGTATGTGTTTTTTGCTGGTTCGACAGCATGCTGGGCCATCCTCAAGGACAAGCTGGAACAGACTGCAGGCCGGCTAACACTAAAGAGACTTCCGACACACGGTGGTCAGCATGATTTGATGTGGCAAATGCTCTGGTGAGGGACTATGATGAGATTGTCGAAGCTCTGGAGGACATTATAGATGACAAAGTGGGCGAACACAAGGCAGAGACGTGTCAAGAAGCCAGAGGATTGCACGATCGAATGCAGTGCCTTGAGACGGGGATAATGGCTGCTTTCTGGCAGAAGGTTCTCGCAAGATTCCAAGCGAACAGCGTGTCGTTGCAGTCAGCTGAGCAAAACTTGAATTCTGTTGCTGAGATTTATGACTCACTGCAGATGTACATCCAAAGCCTTCGTGAACAGTTCGACCACTTTGAAGCACACGGCAAAGTCCTGTCACGCTGTGAAAACTATCGGGCTGATCTCAGCAAGCGAGTATGCAGATGAAATCGCAGATACGATGAATCCGGCGTGGACCCTGAGATTCAGTTGCAACCACGTGATAAATTCCGTACTGACACATTCATCGTTATCAACAGCCTTGCTGCTGTACCGTCGAAGCGCAAGGAAGCATATGCTGAATTGGCCGACCAATTTGCTTTCTTGCGTAAAATTTCATCACTTTCTGATGCAGAAATTCAAGAAGGTGCAAGCAAATTAGTTAATCGCTATGCCTCTGATTTGCAGCCTGAACTGGCGGAAGAGTTAATACAATTTAAGGCAGCTCTGCAAAGTTGGGCAAGGAAGCATTGCAGGCGTCGGAGTCGGACGACCTGGAGGAAGATGAGAATGACGATCCAGATAATGCTACAATCTGCAGCAAGATCGAAATTCAGTTGCATTGCTTCATCGTTGATGATGGCCTCTGTAGCACGTTTGTGAACACAGAGATTGCGCTGCGCATTTTCCTCTGCCTCATGGTGACCAACTGCTCAGGTGAGCGGTCATTCAGCAAGCTGAAGCTGATTAAGAATCATCTCAGATCAACGATGTCGCACGAGCGTCTGAACATGCTTAGCTTGTTGAGTATCGAGCAGGATCTTCTGAGAGAAGTTGACTCAGAGTGCATTATCCTTGACTTTGCATTAGCACATGTTCGAACTTCGACATGTTGATACTTAGCTAACTGTCAGCAGTCAGCACGTGGAATGTGCATTAATGCATTGCAAAGTTAGAATGCTTGAAACTGTAAATTTCCAATTTGATAAGTGTTTGACAGGCTGATAGCTGTTTGTGAATTGTGATGTGGACATATGATTGTCGGCTTTGTCGGTCAGTTTGTCAGTAATTGATTAAAGTTGATTTCAATGATTTGTAACGAAATGATGTCACGAGTGACTCTAGTGAGGAGTCCATGACATGGGCAGCTGGGCTCATCATGTGGGATCCGGCCTATCTGGGGCCCCTGCAGGCCGCCAGGGGCCTCACACTGGCAAAAGACGGGCCAGCTTGCGGAACAGACCTGTCTTGGTCCAGACGGACAACCAGATTGCAATGTTCTACATAAACAAACGGGGGCACGGGCTCGTACTCCCTCTGCCAGGAGGCAGTAGCCCTCCTCTCTTTCGCAGTACGCACGGCATGCTCCTGTGAGTGGTCTACCTCCTGGGCCATGACAATCACCTGGCGGACAACTCAGCATAGTCCTGCGCCCTCATGAATGGTGTCTCGACCCTTCAGTGGCGGAGAGGCTCTTCCGCCTTTGGGGCTGGCCCGAGATGGACATGTTTGCTTCTCCAAACAACATGCAGCTGGATCGTTTCTGCTTCAGGCAGCCGCACCCACAGAGGGTAGAGGCAGATGTGTTTCTGATCTCATGGTCCAAGGAACTGCTGTATGCATTCCCACCGACTCCTCTGGTCGCCAAGACTGTTCAAGATTCAAAACGAGAGGGCATCAGTGACATTGATCGCCCCCAGGTGGCCCAGGCAACCCTTGTTCCCACTACTGCTGTTGCTGGCAGCGACAATCCCAGTACTCCTGGGTAGGGTCCCAGACCTCCTGACTCAGGAGGGCTCCCTCCTGCACCCCAGTATGGGGTCACTAACTCTAACGGCCTGGCTGCTGAGAGGGTAGCCCTGGCCCCGCTAAACCTGCCACAAGAGGTTGAAGAGATCCTGCTGGCCTCCAGGAAGCCCTCCTCGAGAAGAGCCTATGCCTTTAAGTGGCGCAGGTTCGCCCTGTGGTGCGTGGATAGGAAGAAAAACCCATTCTCCTGCCGCATACAGCTGGTACTCCAGTACCTAGTGCATCTGTCACACATAGGGCTGAAATCTAACTCGGTCAGGGTGCATCTGAGTGCCATAGCCGCTCACCACCACCCGGTAGGGGGTAAGCCCTTATCCAGCCAGTCCCTAGTCTCCCGGTTCCTACAGGGTCTTTTACTATCCAAGCCCCCTATCCGCCCTCCAGCGGCAGAATGGGACCTCAGTGTGGTATTCTCTCAGCTGACCAGACCACTGTTCGAGCCCCTGGCCACTTGCCACCTAATAAACCTATCTTGGAAGGTGGCCTTCCTGGTGGCCCTGACTTCAGCTTGCAGAGTCAGTGAGCTTCAAGCACTGATGGTGGAACCTTCATACATCAGGTTCTTCAAGAACAGGGTAGTGCTCCACTCTCACCCTAAGTTCCTCCTGAAGGTGGTATCCCCGTTTCACCTCAACCAGGAGGTGGTACTCCCCACCTTCTACCTGCGGTCTCATGCCGGCAGGGAGCAGATTGTACACCACACATTGGACTGTAAGCGGGCCCTATCCTTTTATCTGCAGCAGACGCAGGGTCACCAAAAGACACCTCAGCTTTTCATGTCTTATGACCCCAGCAGACTGGGGCTCCCTGTAACCAAGCGTACAATATCCTTTTGTATCGCGGATTGCATCGCCCTCACGAGCGAGTGGGCCTCTCTCTTGAGCACCAGGTCACAGCGCACTGTGTGAGAGCGATAGCCACGTCTGTGGCCCACCTCCGTTCTGTGCCAGCGATGGAGATTTGCAGAGCCGCCACTTGGTCATCCATTCACACGTTTGTGGCACACTACTGCCTGGAAAGCAAATCCCGCAGGAACAGTGCCTTTGGTCAGGCAGTGCTGCGTAATATTTTTGAAGTGTAGGCACTCCCTGCCCTCCTACTCTCTGTGTTCAGGCTACCAGAGTGTTAAAGTGTTGCTGGATGCTAGGGTCTTGCAAAGTCTCTCAGCAGGGACTCACCTTCTGCAACTCACAGCCACCCGACTGGTCGCCGTTGGTACTGTCATGTTTGGGTCCTCGGCAATCTGGAGCTAGGGAGTCCCATATGTGAGGACTGACTTCCTACTTGTTCCTGGAGAGGGTGTAGTAACATAGTAAATGATGGCAGATAAAGACCAGTATGGTCCATCTAGTCTGCCCAGTAAGATGGCAAGAGTAGGTGCACCTGCCCCTCTGTGCAGGCCACCCCTCCCCATGTCTTTGTTTTAGGGGTGAACCCACCGCTCCGTGTAGGACACCCCTGTATGTTGAGAAATTAGTTAGTTATGTTTATTTTGATTTTATCCTGTTGTTGTAAAGGGATCCACTGTGTCTGTCCCATGCCATTTTGAATTCTGTCACTGTATTCGCCCCCAACACTTCCATCGGGAGGGCATTCCAAGCAGCCACCACCCTTTCAGTGAAAAAGTATTTCCTGACATTGCCTTTCAATTTACCCCCTTGCAGCTTCATGTTATGCCCTCTAGTTTTACAGCTTCCCCGTCTTTGGAAGAGGTTTGTTTGTTCATTATTTCTCTTTAAGTATTTAAAGGCCTGAATCATATCTCCCCTGTCCCTCCTCTCCTCCAGAGTGTACATATTTAGGTCTTCAAGTCTCTTCTCATAAGGCTTCTGACGCAGGCTCCAAATCATTTTGGTTGCCTTCCTCTGAACAATTTCCAGTCTTTTTATATTCTTTGCAAGATATGGTCTCCAAAACTGAACACATTATTCCAAGTGAGACCTCACCAGTGACTTATACAGTGGCATCAGTACCTCTTCCTTTCTGCTGGTAATTCCTCTTTGTATGCAACCCAACATCCTCCTGGATTTTGCCACCGCCTTGTTGCACTGTTTTTCCACCTTGAGATCCGCAGAAATAATCACACCAAGGTCCTTCTCCTGGTCCGTGCAAACCAACCTCTTGCCCCTTATCGCGTACTCACTTGTAACAGGTGTTCTCTGGGAACAGCAGGAATCAGTCCTCACAACCCTCCCTCCTCCCCTAGGAGTTGCCTCCCCTACCTTGCTTGATTTCTTTTTTATTGCCATCTTAGGTATATCGCTGAATGAGCAAGATGGCACCCTTGGACAGGAAGGGGACCAAGCATGCATGACAGCATTCCCAAAGGCTTTCTTTGAAAGCTGGGGAAATGCTCCACGCGGGCTCCGTCGGCGCCGACATCACCCATATGTGAGGACTGATTCCTGCTGTTCTCAGAGAACACCTGTTACAGGTGAGTAACTATGCTTTCTCCAGTACCAGACATATTGGGAACTAATATAAAATGCTACAAAAGTCACCAAAGATCTACAAGGCCAAATCTACCATACCATTACCAGCATAAACTTCCAAAACTCATACAAGGTGTCCACCCAGAAAAAAGCAGCACTATAAATACTGCAGCGGGCCCTAGAACACCTAACACCTATTTGAAAAGCTGAACAAGGCAAGTTACTACAGTACAGATTCCTGCGTACAAATTTCATGTTAACAGAACACATGGCCTTGGTCACAAACTTAGAACACAGACTCTCACCAAGTACAGAATAAGTGTTCACAACTTAAAGTAAAAATAAAATATTTAGACAAAAATTAAACCGAACCCCCAAGAAGCCAGACTCTTCATGCAGTGCATCACCAGATAAGAAATACAGTTCCATACTGTGTAAACTGCATACCTTCCCCCACCCGCATCAGCTCCCCCTTTTTTTGTACATAGCCCCCTGTAAATAGCTCACCCTGTAGAATAGTACGCCCCTAATCAAGACTTACCTCTCCACTCACTCACGGACACTAACCCCACAACCACTGCATGCCCACACACCCGCACTTCCCCACTTGATTGGTTTGCAGTGTACACCGCTTTGATTTAAGGATAAAGCAGGATACAAATCCTTTTAAATAAATAAATAATCTATAAAGATAGCTCACTAAATTGAAAATCTAATTATTTTTTCTACCTTTGTTGTCTGACCATTTTATTCTCTGGTCATGCAGTAACCCTCCTCACATGTCAGCTCCTTTCCAGTCCCAGTGCCCCCTCCCTGCCAGCCTCCTCGCCATTACCCAGCCACCTACCAGTCCCATCCCCAAGTGTCAGCTCCCTCCAGTACCATCTCCAGGTGTCAGCTCCCTTCCATCCCTCTTTCTCCCCATGCCAGTTCCCTTCCAGCCATCTCCTTCCCCTCTCTCATTTCCCTTCCAGCCATCTCCTTCCCCTCTCACAGTTCACTTCCAGCCCTCACTTTCCCCCTCTGTCAGTTCCGTTCTGCTCCCTCTCCTTCCCCCTGTCAGTTCCCAGCCATCTCTTTCCCCCTTTCAGCTCCCTTCCAGCCATCTCTTTGCCCCTCTGTCAACTCTCTTCCAGCCCTCTTTCCCCTGTGTCAGCTCCCTTCCAGCCCTCTCTTTCCCCTGTGTCAGCTCCCTTCCAGCCCTCTCTTTCCCCCTCTGTCAGCTCTCTTTCAGCCCTCTTCCAGCCCCCTCTTTCCCCCTGTCGGTACTCAGTTCCTTTCCAGTCCTCTCTTTGCCCCTCTGTCAGCTCCCTTCCAGCCTTCTCTTTGCCCTTCTGTCAGCTCCCTTCCAGCCTTCTCTTTGCCCTTCTGTCAGCTCCCTTCCAGCCTTCTCTTTCTCCCTCTGTCAGCTCCCTTCCAGTCCTCTCTTTCACCCTCTGTCAGCTCCGTTCTGTTCCCCCTCCTTCCCCTCATGTCATCCCTGTTCCACTCCCTCTCCTTACCCAGTGTAGCTCATTCCACTCCCTCTCCTGCCGCCCGTGTCATCTCCGTTCTGCTCCTTTACCTTCTTCTGTAGCTGTCATAGCGGTAATTTAAAATGAAAGGAAACCGGTGTGGAGCCTCCTGGCCAATGGACATCTGCAGCTGCGTCCTGCCCCCAAAAGGAAGTGATGCTAGAGCGGAACGCAGCAGCAGGGGTTCCATAGGGCCGGGAGGCTCTGCACCGGTTTCCTTTCATTTTAAATTACTGCTATCACAGTCACAGCAGCTTGTTCACATTTGTTTGTTTAAACTGAAGGCGAAGTGAGGCGGCTGTTTTGGGGGCATTTTTGCCGCGCCCAAAGGTTTTGCCATCTGAGGCCACTGCCTCACTCCGCCTCATTATAGAGCCACCCCTGTGTGTGTCTCTGCTGTGTTGTGAGATTGGTTACAGGGACTCCATTCTGCTGCTTTGTGAGGTTCATACTGGCTCTGCAAGGGAAGACAGCCTACTTAAGTGAGAGGATTTTCAGTTTGTTGTTCTCAGTCTTCACCTGCTGGTGAATGAGCTTAACCCACATATCTAGGCTGGACTGGAGGGACTCCAGGAAAGAAAATGAGCAGGTAAGGGCTAATTTCATCATTTCCCAAATGGGGTGGCATAGCATAGAATTTTCTGCAGAATCTACCTCTGAGCTGCTGCTGCTCCTGCTGCCTCTTGAAACCAGAGATCTTTTTTCTAGTGCTGCAGCACAATAGACTTGTGTTTGATTCTGCTGTTGGGAGTCAGTTTTGCTTCAGAGGCTACAGTATACCCCATGGGCTACACAGTGTGGGGTTTCTTAGTTTCTTGGTTAATCAATTTGGAACATGATTATGCAAAATATTAAGGGGAGGTGAACTTAAAAAAAGATGTGAGGGGCACATCCTTTTTTTAATAAGGAACTTCTGTCAACCCTAGCGCACAATGGGGGTCATTCTGCACAGCGTTTAGCGAGGATGTACATCCAGTTTGGATGTACATCCCCCGCTAATTGCTTGGGGCCGATTCTGCCCCATGAGCTCCCTTCACGTACAGAGGAGATGTGCGGGGAGCTCTGGATGGGGGCAGGAGGGGGAGGGACAGTCTGGAGCATAGGCAGGGTGGAGGCGGGCCTATGACCCCAGACGTATAGTGCTGATTCCGATTGCACTTTGTACATCCAGGAAGGCAGAGTTGGCCAGGGAGCTTATTCCAACTCAGAGGTGGAATAAGTCTCCCCAAGGAAGGAGATCTGCACCACAGGACCCCTCCAAAGTCTATAAGTTAATGAACGGAGTGGAACGTGTAAACGTAGATCGATTGTTTACATTATCAGAATATAGAAAGACTAGGGGACATACAATGAAGCTACAGGGTAAACTATTTAAGACTAATAAAAGAAAATATTTTTTCACTCAACGTGTAATCAAACTCTGGAATTTCTTACCGGAGGATGTAGTAAAGGCTGATCTCAAGGAACAAGCAGGAATGTAGTCTTCACATATGGGTATCGTCGATACCGACGGAGCCTGCGCGGGAATACTCCCCAGCATCCAATTAGAAAGCTTTTGGGAGCATCCCAGAGCACCTGTGTGCTGCCTTCCCGCCTTTCCCAACTGCCTCTCTCCAGTTCTTCGTTTTCCGCGGAGCCAGCAGGTCGTTGTTCCTGTCACCGCAGAAAATTCTTCCTTATTGCTTTTTTTGTGGTCGCGTCTGCCTTCCTTGATGCTTTACCGGTACCGCCGGTTTTTCTTTCTTTATTTCTGTTCTTTAAAAAAAAACAAAAAAAAAACCTTAGTACTTTTTCCCATTTTTCCCAGGTGCATGCGCCATTTTGGGCCTTAGGCCCAAAACTTTTTCCTACAATGGAGAAACCTGCTTCGGGTTTCAAAAAGGGCACCAAGTGTGGCGGTACCATCTCCGTCACCAACACCCATGAAAGGTGTCTAAAATGTTTAGGTCCTGACCACTCCATCACGGATTGTATGTCCTGTGCCATGATGTCCAAAAGAGGTCGGCAGAACCGAGCTGCTAAGCTCAGTACCCTGTTTCACTCTGATGCAGCTTCGGTGGCGTCGACGTCTTCCAGGGCTTCCTCTTCCTCCCGTGGATCTCAGGTAACGAAACATAAGTCCAGCCGGTCCTCAAAAGGTAAATCTCCTTCTAAGCATCGAGATGCCTCTGGCGTTGCCCTTGAGGATTCTGCACCGGCAAAATTGCCCCGGCGGGAGGCTTCGGCTTCCAAAGCATTATCGGGGCTCCAGGATGTTCTCGAGGCCTTGACCTCGGCAGAACTACTGGTGCCATGCTCTGGGGTACCGGCTGTCTTCTCCGGTACCAACATCCAGGCATCGGCAGCGTCGATAGACCAGAGGTTCCTGGCTATTAAACGCAGTCTGGCAGCTCTCCTCATGGCATCGACACCCTTGGAACCGCATCAGACAGTTTAACTGGTACCGGCACCGGTACAGTACCGATAGCATCGACATCGGTGTCTACATTGCCGTCACCCGATGCCCTCTGGTACTGATACACCGGTACCGATTCCCCCCGGGCTCTACAAGAGCATCTGGACGGAAGGTACTTTGAGTCCTCAGGGGAATCTGAGGATTCTGATAGTTCTGTCGATACCGGAGCACTTCTTCCAGAGGAGCCCTCCTCCCCTAAATGCAGGATGTCTCCTCCAGAGGATATCTCCTTCCAGGATTTTATCAGGGAGGTGGCTCGGGGTCTCCATTACTGTGGCTCCTGAAACAGAGCCCAGAGCGAAGGAGTTGGAAATTTTACAATATCCCAAAGCTCCTAAGGAGACAGCTACTTTGCCCATCCGTGAGATCTTGCATGCTAAGAATGTGGGAGACCCCTCTTACCACCTCTCCTCATTTTCATAGACTTGACACTATGTATCGAGTCCCTCCTTGTCCTGGTTTCCAGAAAACTCAGCTCCCTCACCACTCTATTGTAGTGGAATCAGCTATGAGAAGGATCAGGAGTGCAAAGAGGCATGCCTCTAATCCCCCAGGACGTGAGTGCAGAACTTTGGATGCTTTTGGACGTCGTACTTTCCAAGCTTCCATGCTTTCTGCCAGGATCAGTTCCTATATTTTATATATGGGGATGTTCCTGAAGGAAATCACAGGAGATTTAGAGATTTTGAGTCCTCTTCTTCCTGAGGATAGAAGACAGGATTTTCTCACATTGATCAAACATGCCCAGGATGTTTCCAAATTTGTCAACCGTGCAGCTTTTGACTGTTTTGAGTGCATAACATAGAAACATAGAAATATGATGACAGAAAAAGACCACATGGCCTATCTAGTCTGTCCTTCCATATCAACAACTACAACAGTCCCCTTTTTACCTTTAGAGATCCTCTGTGTTTGTCCCATGCGTTTTTGAATTCAGTTACTGTCCTCATCTCTACCACCTCCACTGGGAGACTATTCCACGGATCCACTACTCTTTCCGTAAAGAAATATTTCTGCATATCATTCCTGAATCTATCTCCCTTCACCCTCATCCCATGTCCCCTCGTAGCAGAACTTGCTTTCAATTGAAAGAGGCTCTCTCCCTAAACATTTATGCCACGGAGGTATTTAAACATCTCAATCATATCACCTCTATCCCGCCTTTCCTCTAAGGTGTACATATTAAGATCCTTAAATCTGTCCTCATATGCTTTATAATGAAGACCACTAATCATTTTAGTAGCCACCCTCTGCACCGACTCCATCCTGTTCACATCCTTTTGAAGGTGCGGTCTCCAGAATAGCACACTATACTCCAAATGAGGTCGCACCAAAGACTTATAGAGAGGCATTATCACCTCCTTTTTTCTGCTAGCCATTCCTCTCCGTATGCACACAAGCATCCTTCTAGCTTTTGCCGTCGCCTTTTCTACCTGTTTAGCTACTTTAAGATCATCAGACACAACCATGCCTAGGTCCCGCTCTTCTTTAGTGGACAAAAGTATTTCACCCCCTATACTATATTGCTCGCTTGGATTGCTGCAGCCCAAATGCATGACCATATATTTTTTAACATTAAATCCCAGCTGCCAAATTCTAGACCATTCTTCAAGCTTAGCTAGATCCCTCCTCATGTTATTTACACCTTCCTGGGTGTCTACTCTATTACAGATTTTGGTATCATCCGCAAAGAGGCAAACCTTACCCGACAGCCCTTCCGCTATATCACTAACAAAGATGTTAAAAAGAATCGGACCAAGGACAGATCCCTGGGGCACACCACTGGTAACATCCTTCTCCTCAGAGTGAGCTCCATTTACTTGTACTCTTTGTCGCCTCCCACCCAACCAATTTCTAACCCAAGCAGTAACTTTAGGGTCCATCCCTAGAATGCTCAGTTTGTTTATAAGTCGCCTGTGAGGAACAGTGTCAAAGGCTTTACTGAAATCTAAATACACCACATCTAGAGCTCTCCCTCGGTCCAACTCCCTGGTCACCCAGTCAAAGAAATCAATCAGATTTGTCTGACAAGACCTGCCTCTGGTGAATCCATGCTGCCTCGGATCCTGTAATCCGCTGGACTCCAGAAACCTCACTATTTTCTCTTTCAGCAGCGTTGCCAATAATTTACTCACCACCGAAGTTAAACTAACCAGCCTGTAGTTTTCAACCACATTCTTACTTCCGCTTTTGTGTAAAGGCACACACATGAGCCTCTCTCTAGTCCTTTGGCACCACTCCCAACTCCAACGAGGCATTGAAAAGGTCAGTCAGTGGAGTTGCTAGAACGTCCCCAAGTTCCCTCAGTATTCTAGGGTGTATCCCATCCGGTCCCATCGCTTTGTCTACTTTAAGTTTAGCTAGTTTCTCACAAACACAGTCTTCTGAAAATTGTTCAAGATGTCCCTCGCTTCTGTTCCTATTTGTGGGTGTTTTCTGAGGTCCTGCTCCTGGTTCTTCATCTGTGAACACAGAACAAAAATATTTGTTAAGCAATTCCGCGTTATCCTTATCAGCTTCTACATATTCCTCCCCTGCACCCTTGAGTCTGACAATACCACTTTTGCCCTTCCTCTTCTCACTAATATATCTGAAAAATGTCTTATCCCCCCATTTTATTGCATTGGCTAATCTCCAGGAACAAGCAGGAATGAGTCTTCACATACGGGTATCGTCGGTACCGACGGAGCCTGCGCGGGAACGCTCCCCAGCGTCCAAAAGGAAAGCTTTTGGGAGCATCCCACAGCGCCTGCGCGCTGCCTTCCCGCCTTTCCTAACCGCCTCTCTCCAGTTCTTCTTTTTCGCGGAGCCAGCAGGTCGTGTTCCTGTCACCGCTGAAGAATTTCTTTATTTTATTTTATTTCTTTGGTCGCGCGTCTGCCTTCTCGACGCTGGACCGGTACTGCCGGTCTTTTCTTTCTTTATTCTAAAAAAAAAAAAAAAAACCCTACTGGTTTTTCTCACTTCAGTGCATTTTCTTCTTTGGCCTTAGGCCTAGGACATTTTTCCTCATGGAAAAGCCCGCCTCTGGGTTTAAAAAATGCATGAAGTGCAGCGGTACTATTTCTGTCACTGACACCCATGAATGGTGTCTAAAATGTTTAGGTCCTGACCACTCCATTGCGGATTGTGAGTCCTGCTCCATGATGTCTAAAAGAGGTCTACAGAATCGAGCAGCTAAGCTCAGTACCCTGTTTCCCTCGGATGCAGCTTCAGTTGCATCGACGTCTTCCAGGGCTTCTTCTTCCTCACATGGATCTCAGGTAACCAAACTTAAATCCAGCCGGTCCTCGAAGGGTAGATCTCCCTCCAAGTATCGAGATGCCTCCGGGCTTGCCCTCGAGGAATCCGCACCTGGCAAAATTACCCCGGCGGGAGGCTCCGGCTTCCAAAGCTTTATCTATGGGGTCACAGGTTGACATCGATGGCTCGGCCTCGACCGATCACCTGTTCCCATGCTCTGGGGTACCGGTGGTTCCCACTGGTACCGACATCCAGACATTGGTTGCGTCAATGGATCAGAATATCCTGACCATGAAGCATGCCATCACGGCATTCATACAAGCTGCGACGCCTTTGGTACCGCAACAAACTCCGTTGCCGGTACCGACTCCGGCACCGGTACTGACATCGGTTCCGGTGCCGGTACCGATTGCATCGACATCCGCTTCGGTATCGACTGCAGCGGTACACTGTTCTGTGATGCCCATCGGTACCGAACCGGTACCGATCACTCCCGATGTCGATACCACCCAGTACGCGTATCGGGCTCTGCAGGAGCATCCAGACAGGCGATACTTCGATTCCTCTGAAGACTCTGATGAATCAGAGGTCTCTGTCAAAGCATCGGTGATTCATCCTCAGGAGCCCTCTTCTCCAAAAAGAATGTCTCCTCCAGAAGACTTGTCTTTTCAAGACTTCATTAGGGAAGTGGTCAGGGGCCTTTCCATCTCAGTGGCCCCTGAGACAGAGCCTAGAGCCAAAAAATTAGATATTTTACAATATCCTAAGGCTCCTAAAGAGGCAGCCACTTTACCAATACATGAGATTCTTTATGATCACATGTTGGGCATATGGGAGACTCCTCTCACCACTTCCCCTCATTCTCGCAGGTTGGGCACCATGTATCGTGTTCCTCCTTCTCCTGGCTTTCATAAGACTCAGCTTCCTCACCACTCCATTGTGGTGGAGTCTGCTATGAAGAAGATAAAGAGTACAAAAAGGCACTCTTCTGCTCCTCCAGGAAGAGAATGCAGAACCTTAGATGCCTTTGGCAGGAGAATTTTCCAGGCCAGTATGCTTGTTGCCAGAATCAACTCCTATAGTCTCTATATGTGGATGTTTCTAAAAGAAGTTACAGATCACCTGCAAACTTTATCTCCTTTTATTTCAGAAGATAAAAGGGAGGAGTTCCTCACCTGGCTCAAACATGCCCAGGATATTTCCAAGTTTTCCAACCGTGCAGCCTTTGACTCTTTTGAAGGTGCCAGCAGAGCCTCGGTCATTGCCATAGGTGCACGCAGAGTTGCTTGGTTACAAGCTTCTGATTTGGAACCTTGGGTTCAAGATGGACTAGGAAACCTTCCCTGTACAGGTGAAAACCTTTTTGGCAAAGATTGGCAAGCAAAGGCCACCCAAATGGCACCCAAATGGATGCTGAAAATTCTGCTTTAGATAGACTTTCAAAGTCTGCTTCTGCTCCTTTTAAGAAAAGGTTGTTCAAAAAGGGATTTTTTCCCAAAAAAGGGAAATATTATTCTGCTTATGGTCAGCAGTCATCTACTGCAGGTCGTTTTGCTACAAAGAGACAGCAACAACTGAAACAGGCCAAGCCTAAGGCTGCTAGGACTGCTACGGCCCAACAGCCTCAGCCTCCTCAGGGCCTTTGACTTACAACTAGAGAGCTTAGCCTTTCTCGCTATAGAACATCCAGAGCCTCTCACCATTCCAGGAAGGTTGGCTTACTTTGCTCCCAGATGGGAACAAATCACAGCAGAGCAATGGACCCTCTCCATCATAAGGGAGAGGTACAAACTTCATTTCTTAAACCTTCCTCCTCACACCATGGTGAGACAGTTCAATTCTCAGACATCTCTCCTCGACCTTCTGGGTCAGGAGATTACTACCCTTCTTGCCCAAGGGGCAATAGAAGAAGTACCCCTTCTTCAACAGGGCTCATGGTTCTACTCCCCTTACTTTCTTATCCCAAAGAAAACAGGGGGCTACAGACCCATATTAGATCTCAGAGAATTGAACACGTTTCTATGCAAGGAGAAATTCAAGATGATTTCTCTCGGTACTCTCCTTCCATACCTTCAGAGTCAGGATTGGCTTTGCTCTCTAGACCTCAAGGATGCGTACACCCATGTCCTCATCCATCCAACACACAGAAGGTTCCTTCGGTTCCTTTATCAAGGGAAGCACTATCAATACAGAGTGCTTCCTTTCGGTCTGGCCTCTGCACCAAGGGTGTTCACAAAATGCATAGCAGTAGTAGCTGCATTTCTACGCACTCTAGGGATATTCGTATTCCCATATCTGGACGACTGACTCATCCGAGCTCCATCCCAGTCAGAGGCCCAGACTTCTCTAACCTGCACAAGCCGTATCCTTCAGTATCTGGGACTTGTAATAAACTTTCCAAAATCCCATCTCACCCCTACTCAGTCTCTAGAATTCATAGGGGCCTTGCTGGATACCACAACTGCAAGGGCCTATCTTCCCCAGGCCCGTTGCCTACGCTTGGTGCAGTTAGCCTCACAAATTCAGTTAAAATCCCATTTAACTGCTCGAGAGATGTTACAACTGTTAGGCCACATGGCATCCACTGTGCATGTGGTTCCTTACACTCGCCTTCACATGAGGGCAGCTCAGTGGACTCTGTCCACCCAATGGACCCAGGCATCAGGTTGCCTGTCAGACAAAATAGCAACCTCCAGTCGCCTCTTTTGGTCCCTCCACTGGTGGAAGTCCACTCAAAATCTGTTGCTGGGGTCCCCCTTCAACAGGTGTTACCCCAAGCAACCCTTACAACAGATGCCTCTCCAAGAGGTTGGGGAGCTCATCTTCAAGATCTCTCCACTCAAGGCATCTGGTCTCTAGAGGAGACATCTCTACATATCAACCTCTTAGAGCTAAGAGCAATTTTTCTAGCTCTCAGAGTCTTCCACACCCTGCTCAGCTACAAGACAGTCCTCATCCACATGGATAACCAAGTAGCCATGTTCTACGTGAACAAGCAGGGCGGGACTGGCTCTCTGTCGCTTTGCAACGAAGCTCTGAGATTGTGGGCCTTCGCCAGAGAGCATCAAATTCATCTTATGGCAGTGTATCTTCCAGGGGTTCAAAACTCTTGGGCAGACAGACTCAGTCGAGTTCTGCTTCCACACGAATGGTCCCTCCATGGGGACCAGATAGCCAGGATCTTCCGAATTTGGGGAACCCCAGACATAGACCTCTTTGCAAGTCCGTGGAATGCCAGACTTCCCCGGTTCTGTTCCAGGATTCCGTGTCAGGGAGTTCAGGCCAGGGATGCCTTCCTCCTTCATTGGGGGCAAGACTTCCTCTATGCCTTTCCACCCATTCCCCTAATTCCCAAGATACTCTTCAAACTTCAGAGAGACAAAGGGTCTATGATCCTTATAGCACCACATTGGCCATGCCAAGTGTGGTACCCTCTACTTCTGCATCTCTCCCAAGCTCCTTCCCTGGACTTGGGATCGGCTCCAGACCTCCTGTCCCAGGAGGAGGGAACGTTGTGCACCCAAATCCCCAGTCTCTTCACCTCAGAGCCTGGTTGCTGAAGGCCTAGACCTTGTCAGACGGCTGCCTGGGTGAGAATCTTCACAGTCTTGTCAAGTGCATATATCTATATGATTTGCAAGGTATTGTGGGCAATGTAGTTCATTCACACCAGACACAGCTGCTGACAATAATTTAGTTGTGCTCTTGGGTAAAGCCAATAAGATATTTATTTATGGGGTTATTTCTCCCAACACAGATATGCTTGGTAGCACATAAATTAGGTTACTTGCTTTCAGTGTTAACTTGGAAAAACAAAGTTAAAATCAGGAAAACAACAAATGAAAAGCCACAAAGCAAGAAACAAACTGTTCTTTTCAGGTTAACTTCTGATTACTTCCCACATAGATACAGAAGTGATTCTCTCCTAGCTCACAAGCAATTATGTAAGGCTTAATTGCTAGCAGTTACCAGCTGAAACCCCTTAGCTGGCTTGCCTTCCACTGTGTGGGTCAAATCCTGCTTCAGGAGCTTTTCTGAGTAGATTAAAGAACAAATTTGTATTTCTTTGTGATGGTTGCTGTACTTTATAACAGAAAGTTACCAACGGAGTTTAGATAGAGAACAGTCCATATAAACAGGATCCTCATCTGCTATTATTCCCCCTTGTTCAACAAGCATGGGCTCAATATCATGGATTGGCACAGATGAATCTCTCAATGGAGCATTTTCAGGAGAATACTTGTTTCCCTGCTGTCTTTCAAGGTTATAGCTAGGGCATAGATCAGTGTTCATACCTGAGCTTCCATTGCTGCTAGAGTTCCTCTCTATATAGCCTGGCCAGTATGTAGTCCAGTTCTTATGTCCAGCCTTCCAATCCAGATCCCTGGACACTGGATCTCTCTTCACATACCTTCTGGCACAGGTCTTAGGGTCCCTTCCACGTGCAGCCGTCTCCCTCACAGGTAGCCTCTGGTGATTCCTAGCTCTGCAGCACCATTCCTCTGGCTTTCCCCAGTCCAATGGTGTATGCTGGCCCTTGGAATACCTCCCAGTATACGTACTGCTTTGGACTCTTCTAGACCTCTCAAAGGTTTTTCTCTTCCTTCTTCCAAAGGGTCTCTTTCCCTCTCTGTCCGTCCGGTTTGGCTTCTGCTTCTGATGATCCTTCAGATGAAACTGATGATCTTTCTCTGGATATCCAAGGTGATCATGAAGATGGTCATCTGTAGAATAAACTCTACTCTTATTCTGCTTAGATGAGTGCTCCTCCCTAACACAGCGCAGCTGTGCTGAATCAGGCCCTGCCCTTTGAGATGAGTGCTTAGGGATTACCTCATAGCCCTCCTGATTGAACACACGTTTCCCCACTTCAGCTCCTCTAATGGCTGTTGGAAATCTGGTGCATTCTGGGACTGGTAGTCTTTTATGGGAAAATTCTGTTTTCTTATTTCTACCAGAACTGACAGGTTGCTTGTTCAGAGTCACTTCACCTTTTCTATAGCTCCTTCCTGAGCTATGATAAGCTTCCTTATCACATACCCCCCTGCTTAAGTTATTACGGACTGGTTTAACTGGTGAAACTTCTTCTCTACAGTCCGTAATCCGGGAAAGGGCATCCGCATTCTTGTGTAACTTCCCAGCACGATGTTCAACTTGAAAATCAAATGCCTGTAAGGCCATGTACCAGCGTGTCAACCTGGCATTGTGGTTCTTCATTTGCTGCAACCACTTAAGTGGGGCATGGTCCGTGACCAACTGGAACTTTCTCCCTGTAAGGTAAAACCTTAACTCCTCCACTGACCACTTGATAGCTAAACATTCTTTTTCTATTGTGGAATACTTTTGTTCAGCCGGTGACAACTTCCTGCTCAGGTACATCACAGGATGCTCCTCCCCATCATGACACTGGGATAGAACCGCTCCTAGCCCTACATCCGATGCATCGGTTTGAACCAGAAAGGGTTTCTTGAAGTCCACCCCTTTCAGTACCGGTCCTGTACACAATTTTCCTTTTAAGACTGAAAACGCTTTTTCAGCTTCAGGTGTCCACTTTAGCTGGTTTGGACAATTCTTCCGCAGCATATCCGTGAAAATTGCACTTTTCTCTGCGAATTGCGGTATAAACCTGCGGTAGTATCCAATAAGTCCTAAGAAACTTCTTAGTTGTTTCTTTGTTGTTGGAGGAGGAAAATTCCTGATGCTATCTACTTTACTCATTAGAGGTTTAATTTTTCCTCTTCCCACTAGGTGGCCCAGGTATTTTACCTCCCTATTTGCAAAGGCACACTTCTTCGGGTTTAAAGTGATTCCCGCTTGCTTCATGGAGCACAAGACTGCCCTGATCCTCTTCAGATGCTCCGCCCAGGTGTTACTATGGATTATGACATCATCCATATATGCAAAAGCATAATTTTGGTGGGGTCGAAGTACCTGATCCACTAACCTTTGGCAAGTAGCCGCTGCTCCATGCAGTCCGAAAGGCATCCTCTTGAACTGGAAAAGGCCAACGGGGGTGCTGAACGCAGTCTTTGGCTTCGACTCCCTGGTGAGAGGGATTTGCCAATATCCTTTTGTCATATCAAGGGTGGTTAAGTATTGAGCCTGTCCCAGCTGGTCCAACAGCTCTTCAATTCTTGGCATTGGATATGCATCAAAAACTGATATGGTGTTTACCTGCCTGAAGTCAATACAGCTAAACCTCTGATTCTCTGACTCAGAGCCCTGGGTGTTTCACCCACTCTCAATGTAGTAGCTCTAAACATTCGCCTATACTCTGAAATAGACAACCCTAGGCGATCTCTAATAGCAGCCTTTACATCCTTATAATTCAAAGCCTGGGCTGCTGGCATTGCTCTGTAAGCTGCAAGCGCCTCTCCAGTTAACGAGGCTGCCAGCCTTACTGCCCACTGGGTCTCTGGCCATGCTAATGCTTGTGCCACTCTTTCAAAAGACTCTAGAAAATCATCAACATTATCATCTGGAGTTAGCGTCCCAAAACTAAATGCCCCAATTCCTTGATTGAGTCCCACACTGTCCACATGTGGTGTACCAGTATTTACTGCTGGTCTTGCATCTGTTCCACTTTGGTTCTGCAGCTTAACTAGGGCTTGCACCAGATCAAGCACTGGCTTCTGCTGGTCCATTAAGGCTTTCATAGCAGTGTCCTGAGCCTGCTGTGCTAGCTCCTGTTGCCTGCTAAACTGGGCTGCCATCCAGCTAGCCATCTCCCTCGGATCCATCTTGATCCCTGCAAGAAACAAAGAAAAAAAAACCAAAGTGCACCACCTTCCAAACAGGTGGTTTTTTTTCTACTTTTTTTTTTTTAATTACCCCTGTGCTTACTCCCATCCACCACTAGACATGCCCAGGTACTTATTACCTTGTGCTAGTGATGAATCCAGCTCTGCACAGGGTCTTTTCCTCCTGGGACATCCACTTCTCCTCCAAAGTGCAGTTGAGGGAAAATCTTTTTTTTCCAGCTTTAAACTTGAACTTTAGTTGTAATCCTCAGCAAGTAAATCCCCTTTGTGCAAAAGCAATCCAAAAAACTACGCCATTTGTCAGACGGCTGCCTGGGTGAGAATCTTCACAGTCTTGGCAAGTGCATATATCTATATGATTTGCAAGGGATTGTGGGCAATGTAGTTCATTCACACCAGACACAGCTGCTGACAATAATTTAGTTGTGCTCAAGTGTTAAAGCCAATAAGATATTTATTTATGGGGTTATTTCTCCCAACACAGATATGCTTGGTAGCACATAAATCAGGTTACTTGCTTCCAGTGTTTAACTTGGAAAAACAAAATCAAAATCAGGAAAACAACATTCAAACTTGTCAGGCATTAGCTAATGTTTTCTTAGCATATATCAAACAACAAACGAAAAGCCACAAAGAAAGAAAAAAACTGTTCTTTTCAGGTTAACTTCTGATAACTTCCCACATAGATTCAGAAGTGATTCTCTCCTAGCTCACAAGCAATTAGGTAAGGCTCAATTGCTAGCAGTTATCCAGCTGAAACCCCTTAGCTGGCTTGCTTTCTACTGTGTGGGTCAAATCCTGCTTCAGGAGCTTTTCTGAGTAGATTAAAGAACAAGTTTGTATTTCTTTGTGATGGTTGCTGTACTTTGTAACAAAGTTACCAAAGGAGTTTAGAGAGAGAGCAGTCCATGTAAACAGAATCTTCATCTGCTATTATTCCCCCTTCTTCAACAAGCATGGGTTCAATATCATGGATTGGCACAGATGAATCTCTCAATGGAGCACTTTCAGGAGAATACTTGTTTCCCTGCTGTCTTTCAAGGTTATAGCTAGGGCATAGATCAGTGTTCATACCTGAGCTTCCATTGCTGTTAGAGTTCCTCTCTATATAACCTGGCCAGTATGTAGTCCAGTTCTTATGTCCAGCCTTCCAATCCAGATCCCTGGACACTGGATCTCTCTTCACATACCTTCTGGCACGGGTCTTAGGGTCCCTTCCACGTACAGCCGTCTCCCTCACAGGTAGCGTCTGGAGATTCCTAGCTCTGCAGCACCATTCCTCTGGCTTTCCCCAGTCCAATGGTGTATGCTGGCCCTTGGAATGCCTCCCAGTATACGTACTGCTCTGGACTCTTCTAGACCTCTCAAAGGCTTTTCTCCTCTTTCTTCCAAAGGGTTTCTTTCCCTCTCTGTCCGTCCGCTTTGGCTTCTGCTTCTGATGATCCTTCAGATGAAGCTGATGATCAAGCTCAAGCTGATTCTCAGGATAAGGAGGATGATTCTCTGTAGAATAAACTCTACCTTTATTCTGCTTAGATGAGTGCTCCTCCCTAACACAGCGCAGCTGTGCTGAATCAGGCCCTGCCCTTTGAGATGAGTGCTTAGGGATTACCTCATAGCCCTCCTGATTGAACACACGTTTCCCCACTTCAGCTCCTCTAATGGCTGTTGGAAACCTGGTGCATTCTGGGACTGGTAGTCTTTTATGGGAAAATTCTGTTTTCTTATTTCTACCAGAACTGACAGGTTGCTTGTTCAGAGTCACTTCACCTTTTCTATAGCTCCTTCCTGAGCTATGATAAGCTTCCTTATCACAAGTTTTATTGTTGGAAGCCTTTCTATCTGAGAAATGTCTCCCTAAAGCAACACTGCCACATAGTGCACAATGCACTCCATTAACATTTTCCTGTTTGAATCTGTACATTTCCCTCTGTTGACCGCCCCAGTACAGAAGGTAAAATTCTGACCCTCAGGGACCATGAACAGACACATGCAGACTGTAGGAGAGCCAAAATATACAAATTAGCTTGGCTCCTTGGCTCAGCATGTATAGATATGTCTGATAAATATTCAAACTCATTTGTGGTAGTTCAGGACAAAAAATGAAGCTCATCTGGTTTGGTAGATACTTAATACATCACCTTCAGCATCAGAATTTTAGTTCTTAAATTTATGAAACATTATATTTATCGGAATATCCATAAAATTGTATTGATGTGTTAGTCGATACATATATTCTGAATGAATGATGAGCAAATTTTGAGCAATCCTGACATCATAACATGGCCAGCAAGAAAGATTTATTTGTTTTGAAGAGGCACCAGAGAAGATTACTCTTCTCCAGGAACAAGCAGGAAGTAGGTCCTCACATATGGGTGACATTGGCTCTGACGGAACCCTCATGGTAATCTCCAGCTTTCAAAGAAAGCCTTTGGGAGATACACCACGCATGCATGGTCCCTTTCCCAACTAAGGGTGCCATCTTGCCTCAGTCTTTTTTCGGCGGAGCACATTGGACTTGTGTCTGTTCCCCTCAGAAAATGTTGATATTTTTTTTGTCTTAAAATTTGCTTTTGTCTGGTCGTGTACTGGTCCCTTCTCGGCCCCGAGTCCTCTTGCCTCGGTGTGTCGCGTTTTCTCGGGTTCTTTCTTCCCTTTTTCTATTTTCGTTCAGCATGGGTTCGTGCCTTTTTCCTGGCTGGGCCAAGTGAGTTTGACTTTGCGGGGGCCATCTTTCCCGCCATGCTTTCGGTCAGTGACTTCAAGCCATGCGACAGTTGTGCACACAACATGTCACGCACGGACCCGCTTGACTGCTGCCTTAGATGCCTAGGGCCAGATCATGATCCCTTGGTCTGCAGTCTCTATAAGCAGATAACTCCCAAGACCCTTAAAAGCCGTCAGCAGCAGCATGAGTCCATCTTCCACAAAGTTGACTCAGCCCTGGAGTCGTCCACAAGACCTTGTTCCAAGTCCTCCTCCGGGATCTCGGATACTCACGGGAACCGAGTAGCCTCAGAGCCCTGAGGCCATGGAGCCTCCGGCCAGAGCTCCACCAATGAGGGCCACCAGATGAGCCGGAAACCCTCAGACTTCATCGGGAGACATCGGAATCGGATTGGGAGACCAAGGATGATGAGTCCCCGGACACCTGCCGCCACCGAGACGTACCCTCTGACCCGTCTCCCCTGGAGACGTGGTGCCGATCTCCTCCCGAGGACATGACCTTCCTTGACTTCGTGAGGGATATGGCGAAGGCCCTCGCCTTCACCATGGAATTGGAGGAGGACCCTCATACAGAGGACCTTGAGATCCTCCAGTATGCGGCTCCGCCGAAGGAGGCACTCATGATGCTAGTTCCCTCCATCCTGATACGTCTGCTTTTCCGCATGTGGGAGACACCATCCTTGGTGCCTGTCATAAGCAGGCTGCTGAACTCGATGTACCAGGTCTTATGAGAGGCCACCCTGACACACCCACACACCACCCCTACACACACACAGCCACTGCCCCACACATATATACAAACAGCTCCAACACATGGGCACATGCACAACCTCTGTCACACACAAAGATACCAAGACACACATGCACACACACCCATAACTCCCCATCACACACATACACACACGTGTGTGAATGCTTCCCTGACATAAACATGATTTTGCAAATAGTGGAAATGCACCATTGTGTGACACGGCAAGTGTATACATTTCAGCTCTTTTTAAGTGAAGTTTTCTTTATCACTGTAACATTAATAAGTTGCGCAAGACCATTTGATAATATGCCTCAGGTTGAATGTTCCTGAAGGGGTCTGACTGCCCTGGTGCCTTTTATAACATTGTCTTGCAATATTTCATCCAGCACCTCAGTTGTTCTTTACCTCCTCCCAACATGTTTTTCCTTGTCTTTGTCTCTTGCAGGAGGTCAGATGCTGTGGAGATGGATGAGATGATGGCAGCGATGGTGTTGACCACATTATCATGTAGCCCTCTTGTACAGAGCCCACCCTGCACAGACAGCATCCAAGGTCAGCGGACAAAGGATACATTTACCATATGCCAGCGAAAAAAAGGTCTTTTCACTCTGCTTTAGCTGAAAATGTCTCTAGTAGGAATGCTTCTTAAGCTTGCAGGGAGATAGTGACTATTCTGAAAGAGGCATCTTTTTGCCTGGTATAGAAACTGTCCTGTGTCCACCACAGCATTCATACACTCAGAGCTTTTTGCTTTTGCTATGATTGAATGGTTGAAAATGCACTCCCTCCCCTCAATAGCTGGTTGACTTTGTAGACGCTTGTATTTTGCACAGAAGAATGGACCTCACCAGTCTTGCAGATACACTGTTGGAGTCTGTGGAGGTGGCTTTCTCTTCTCTCCAATCGTCAGACTATACAAAAATATCAAGGGACTTTCGGAAACCCTCTAAGATTTAGTTTGGTAAATGTACTGAATGAAGGTATTTTTATAAAGCTTTTCCACATGTAAGGAGAAATTTTACGTACTTGATAATTTTTTTTCTTTGAATCCTGCTAGACCAGTCCAGACGAGAGGGTTATGCTCCATCGCCATCAGATGGAGGCAGACTTGAGCAACTTTCAGTGATGTCATCACTTAGTAGATATACTGGTGCAGCAGTGAGAGAAGCAAGTATGAAACTTCCCAAGCAATAAGCAAGACTTAAAGAAACTAAAAAAAGACTCAGAAAAAGTATCAGCATTAACAACTAACCATAAAATGTGGCAAACATTTGGAGCAAGTCTTTGGTTCTCTTACTTTAAATAACTCCATGTCAGATATTGAGACTGACAAGACAATCAAGAGGCAGCTGGGCTCTAAAAGCTGTAATTGAAGTCTTCCAGGACGAGTCCTGGACTGGTCTAGAAGAATTCAAGGAAAGAAAATTATAGGGTATGTAAAATTTCTCTTTCCTTATCATCCTGCTAGACCAGTCAAAATGAGTGGGACATACCCAAGCAATCAGGACTGAGGGTGTGAGGAAGACTGTGCTTCAGACAGAACTGCTGTGCCAAAGATGCCATCTTCTTTGGGTCTCACATGAAACTTGTAGTGCTTCTCACTGTTGCTCAGAAATGACCAAATAGCCACCTTAAAGATGTCCCTGGGGACACCAAAGTGGACACTGCCTAAGAGGAGGCAAGTGTCCTAGTAGAGTCAGCACATATTTTTCTGCCAAAGGTATACTGAGCCAATAGCCTCCTTAATCTACCAGACAACAGAAGACTTGGCCGCTGCCCATCCTCTTCGCTGAAGGGGACAAAGAGGTTTATAGAGGGGAGAACGACAGTGTGGTCAAGATGAAAAGGAGACAGCATCTTTGGAAAGAAGGATGGCCCAATCCACAAGGAGCAAGAAGAAGCATGACTCGCAAAGCACTTTATTCAGATATCCAGAGGTCAAACCCTACACGTATTTCTGCATGCAGCCTTCCTCAGGGACTTCTGACTTCATACAATATTAAAAGCAATAAAACAAAAAATACCTATATGACTCATCCCTTATCTTAGATCGGACCTATGTTTTACCTCCTACTTATGGTCTAGTACCACACAGACGTTGTTGGACAAACACTTTAAAGTTAGTTATTTTATCTCCAATGCAAGCACTTACAGAATTGTTTTTATCTCCAGGAACAAGCAGGAATGAGTCTTCACATATGGGTATGTCGGTACCGACGGAGCCTGCACGGGAACGCTGCCCAGCTTCCAATCAGAAAGCTTTTGGCAGCATCCCTCGCGCCTGCGCGCTGACTTCCCGCCTTCTCCAGAGCCTCTCTTCAGTTTTTGTTTTTCCGCGGAGCCAGCAGGACGTCCTCCTGTCACCGCAGAAACTTTTCTTTTTACTTACTTTAATTACTTTAGTTTTTGTTTTCTTGTGGTCGCGGCTGTATTTCCCGCCGCCACCGGTACCGCCGGTGGATTTTTGACTAAATTCTGAGAAACTTTTTCTTCAGTTTTTTGCCTTAACTTGTTGGGACTACCAGGCCTCTTCCTCATGGAGCCTTCTTTTCCTAAGAAGTGCATTCGATGTGGAAACACCTGTTTCCTTTTAGACTCCAATAGTTGGTGTCTCAATTGTGTGGGTCCTGACCCTTTTTCCCCTGACTTGTCAGGGGATACTTTTGTGAGGAAATCTTCAGTTTTTAGAGTTTCCCTCGATACCGTTTTTTATTTGGCAGTGAGGGAACCCGGGTTCTCCTCTTCACAGGATCAGGTAACCCACAAACAGTCTGTCAAGACTAGTCAATGCTTGAGTGGTATGTCCCATGCCCAGCATGGTGACGGCTCCGGCCTTACCCTCAAGAATCCATTGGCATTACCCCTGCGGGAGTCTGCGGGCTCCAAAGCATTAAAGGGGTTTCAGGTTGTTCCTGGGGCTCACCCCTCACAGAACATACCTGAGCCATGTCCGGGGGTGGAATCCGCTTCGAGCGGTACCGATCCCCCGGCATCGGCACCAGTGTCGAGTGTTCCACTCTTCACCAGGGATCGTCATCGGGCATCCTCGGTACCTTCGGGACCGATCGATACGCTCCGAATTGACTTCCCTCGATCCCAGCCGTGTACGGTGCGGGTATCCGCTTCGAGCGGTACCGATTCCCCGGCATCGGCTTCGGTGTCGAGTGTTTCACTCTTCACCAGGAATCGTCCTCTAGCATCCTCGGCACTTTTGGGGCCGGGCGATACGATACCGATGGACATTTCCATATCTCAGCCATGCTCCAGGACGGTACCGGCTTCGATCGGTTCCGATACCCCGGCATCGGCACCGGTGTGGAATAACGTTCTCTCGGCGAGAGGTTGTCATCGGGCATCCTCGGTACCTTCGGGACCGATCGATGTAACCCAGGCTGCTTTACCGGTATCGGCATCGCCAATACTACCACCGACATCGGTACCCTCGAGACATGCATCAATAGACTCACTTCCTTCGATGCCGAGTCTTGAATCGATATCTAGTCTCGAGGACTGGGTACCGACGTGTCCCGGAACCGACTCCCGTCGTTTCCAGATAAGCAGTTCCGAGGATCCTAGCCATAACTCTCGCATGATCTCGGTACCATTGCAGCAGTTCCCGATGACAACTTCAACTGCTGGCCCTGTGTCAGTATCGATGTCGATGCCTGTTCTTGCACCGATGCCTAGTTTGGAACCGATACCTGGGGTTGCTGATGCAGTCCTCACTGCCTCTAAGTTACCATACCAGTATCCTTGTCCATCTACTAGGTTTCTCTCCTCACACCACGGTACGTCCTCTGGTGCTCAGCCTCTTTCTTTAGCCTTACCAGGGAAGGTTCCCATAGGAGATCAGTCTTTTCAGGCTTTTCTCCTGGATATGGCAACCTTTCTTAATATCTCTATCCCTGGTTGTGATGCTATTCATGGTTCACCGGCACAAATGGAAAATATGATGCTTCCTTTACATCCTGCTCTGCAGGATCTCCTTCTGAGGGTCTGGAAATCACCCTTACGGCTTCCTCTACCTTCTACAGCCACTGAGGTTCGGTACCGGGTGCCTCCCTCCCCAGGATTTCAGAAGCCTCAACTTCCTCATCGTTCCCTTGTAGTGGAATCAGCACTGAGGAAGGTTAAGAGCAAGAAGAAGCATTCTTATCCGCCAGGTCGTTCTTCAAGAACACTCGATGCGTTTGGTCGTCAAGCCTTCCAAACATCTATGCTGGCCTCCAGAATTCTTTCATATATTTTCCACATGAGTCTCACACTCCAGGAGGTCACGGAGAGATTGTCTCTTTTGACCCCTTTTATGCCAGAGCCCAAGGCTACTAATTATTCCTTGCTACTCAATCATAGCCGGAATATATCTTGGTTCCTTTCTCGTGCTTCTATAGACTCTTTTGAGTCTGTTAGCAGATCCTCTGCTATTGCCATTGCAGCACGTCGCAGAGCCTGGCTCGAAGCTTCAGACTTGAGCAGATGGGCACAAACTATATTGGCTCATTCTCCTTGTACAGGAGAAGGTCTCTTCAATAAGGAGGCTTTATGTCAGGTTGCTCAATGCTCCGCTGACTCTCCTTCCACTAAGGACCATTCTAAGCCACCTCCTTCTTCGAAAGGTAGGAAATGCCCTACCAAACCTTCTTTCCCTAGGAAAAGAAAGTTTCATTCATCTCCTGCCCATCATTCGGCTGTACCTAAACAAGGGACACCTCAGCCTAGTCTGAGGTCCTCCAGCTCTGGCCAGTCTCAGCATTCCCAGCAACCATAGGGGCTGGGAATTATACTCTACAGTTCACTTCTACCCATTAGAAGTTTATTCACTGTGCTTTTCTTTTTCAGTGTACTAAGCTGTCGGAAAACTTTTGTTCAGGGACTACAGACTTCTCCTCTTCTTACTCTCTAGAAGAGCAGTTGCAACTATCCCCTGATAGTTCTGTCCCAACTGAACATTTTTTCCTTCAGTTGACTTACCCTATGGGTACGTCACCCTCCAATTACTTGCTCTACCCTCTCAACCGGGCTTTTTCCCTAACTGAGGGGTACCATACTGAAAGGCTTCTCTAGCAAGCTCGTTCCTCAGACAGGGAGAAGGGATATCTCCTCTCCTTTCTTGTCTGTTTTTCTTTATTGGGCACAGGACAATCTCTCTGCTGTTTCCGTCAGCAGCTGTGCCTGCAGGAGTTACTTATATTTCATGTTAACACCCCAGGCCTGAGGGTGTGGAGAACCCTCACAGGCATGGGAAGGAATTATAAGCTTTTCCCTACTAATAGAGAAGCTTTAGAGACAAGGTCAATGCTCTATAGCAAGGCCCTCATAGTAGAAAGCTTCTCTGAAGACTGCAGAGAGCATTGTGCAGGAGAGATATGAGATAAACTGACTGAAGTCAGGTGTGTTGCCATATCCTAGGAGAGGAGATGGATAGAATAATGTGAGAAAGCCTAAAAGAGTAGGAGGATCCAAGATAGCTGACGAGTAGCTTGGAATCACTACTGAGGCTAGTCAAAATTTTGAACAAGGGACCGGAACTTGTAAAAAGTACCAGTAATACAATCAGTGTTCTTCTGCGTGAAAATCCAATGCTGATGTTTACGCATGCTACCTCTGGGTCCCTCTGGTATCTTCTTCTGCGTTTCTGCACATCTGCCATGTCAGTGTTCTGTGGAACTCCCGCCTTGTTCCTTACAGATTCATATGATCATCTCTTCTCACGCAAACATCACGGTTATCTTGTTGGATTGCCTTCTTGCACGGAAATAGATTCTCTATACATATCCCAAGTGGGTTCACCCTCTTGTAGAGCGAAGAATCTTTTTCTTTTATATTCCCCATGTACAATTATTCGGCTGGGTGGTAGACATGTATCTTCAACTTGTTATCTTGTATGTAGCATCTCCATATATGTCTACATACCTATATCATTACTCTGGTGGTGCAAAACCATGCCCCACAAATGTATATATATTTCGGTATATCATATCTATATCTATATATATATTATGATACATTTCTCCACCCATATCCTAATATACACATATGGACATATGTGTGTGTATATATATATATATATATATATATATATGTGTGTGTCTGTTGGGGGGCTTCTTAAGGGTTGATATGTCTTACACACTATCACCCTTACTGTCTATACTAAATGTTTTACCTTCTAAAGGTTTTAGACAGTCTATCGCCCTACTTCGCATATCATATTACGATACAGAAACTGTCATGCACCTATAACTACTGTGGTGCTAACATCTTCCATTTTTTCTTTAAGTCCTTGAAGCATCAAGCTTCAATATTTTTCCTACCTCTCGCCAGCTAGGAAAAATAGTGTACATCTTTATCTTTGAGTACACAGCTGTTCTCCTTGGGAATAGGGGTTTTTCCAGTCCCCCTCTCCCCGCCAGGACTGGGCTAGTTCTCCAAGTCCGTCAGTCTTCTTCCTTTAGTCCTCAATGTTAATGACTTTATGCCTAAAGGAGTTTTCAGCTTTTTCCCATGAAGCTTCCATTGAAGACCTGACGTCTAATCCTACCCAGTTGACACCTGGATCGTCTGCTACCTCCAGGTCTGGACCTTCATCCTCACTGCTGGGAGGTCACCTTGAAGATTCCGCCACTGCTTATCCAGTAGACTCCATCATGCTCTCTACTTCCTACAATACAGTAGGTAAGCTGCATATTTTAAGTCTACATTAAAGGTGTTTTAATGCTACTCATCATATATACCAAGGACTCCTGTAGTCTGTAGGGCCCTGTAGTCCTTGGCTATGCTGTTTCTTTCCTCACAGCTCCTTTATTGTCAACTCCTACCCTCCATCCCACTTTGGATGCCGGGGATTCCTGGAGACAAAATGCACCCCTGGTCCAGGCTCCTGCATTTTTATGGGATCTCCCCCTGGCATCTCCAGCTAGGGAGTCCCCATATGTGAAGATTCATTCCTGCTTGTTCCTGGAGATAGCACAGTTACTTACCTGTAACAGGTGATCTCTGGGAACAGCAGGAATTAGTCTTCACAACCCTCCCACCTCCCCTAGGAGTTGCATCTCTTATCATCTTCTTCCTTTCCTCTCCTCGCCTTTGTCTCAGCTTTGAAACTCAACTGAAGAGAGGCTCTGGAGAAGGCGGGAAGTCAGTGCGCAGGCGCGAGGGATGCTGCCAAAAGCTTTCTGATTGGAAGCTGGGCAGCGTTCCCGTGCAGGCTCCGTCGGTACCGACGTACCCATATGTGAAGACTAATTCCTGCTGTTCCCAGAGATCACCTGTTACAGGTAAGTGTGCTTTCCAGGAAATCAGTCCTCACATATGGGTGACGTTGGCGCTGACGGAGCCCATGCAGAGCATTTCCCCAGCTTTCAAAGAAAGCCTTTGGGACATGCTACCAGGCATGCGTGGTCCCCTTCCCGCACAAGGGTGCTATCTTGCTCAGACTCCTTTTTTTGTGCAGAGCCCAAAGGATGTTGGTCCAGCTTCCCCAGAAAAAATCCTTGTTAAATCCTTAAAAATTAGCTGTTCCCGGTTTGTGCACCGATTCCTCTTCCCGTCTTGAACCGGTGCCAGGCCCAGCGCCATCCTCTGCTCCTTTTTCCATTTTTGATTGAGGCTTCCCTAGACTGGAGTTCACGCCCTTTTTCGCCCAGGGGTCTTTGAGGAACCCTGGTGGGTTCAATAAATGTGACCACTGCAGTCAAACTATGTCTGTCACCGACACCCATGACTGCTGCTTACGCTGCCTGGGACCGGACCATGACAGCACGTCCTGCGACCTGTACCAGGCCATGATGCCGAAAACCAAAAAAAAAAACAATCAGAATTGCAGGATAAACTCTTCCCAAGGTCCGATTCGGCACTGGCCTCCCCAACGCCAAGCTCCAAGCCCAGCACTTCCTGTGAGGGCTGAGTGTCCTTGGAGTCCCACGGCGAGGCTCTTCCAATAAGACCTTGGACCCCGAGCGAAAAAAGAAGAAATCCTTGATCCATCGAGGTTCCACTGGAGAAACACGGTAAGATGGCTCGGAGGGACTTGGGCTACTCCAAGAAACATCCCACTAATGTTCTCAAAAAGGACTCCTCAGCTGGCAAAGACCATATGAGGTTCTTCGAGACCGTAATCCTCATAAAGAACGCACTCGTGAGAGTGCCGGCACTGGGCCTGGAATCCTTGGTGCCTGCGCCGAAAGCTGCAGAACCTTCTGGCTTGGAATCCAGAATGGCAACCATGGAGCAGAACATCATTGCTATCCTGGCCAAGCAGCAGGAAATGATGGTCAGTTCGTCTGCATCAACTTCCCCGATGACTGGGCTCCCAACTGCGGGGGAGTCCCTGGTCGTCGAGCCAAGCTCTGAGCACCACCGGGTTTGGGTAAGTCCTCGGCCCTGGTCAAGTCCCGGTCCTGTTCCTTGGGCATCTGGTCCTCCCTGGCCAGTTTCTGAGACTCGGATCCTTGGGAGGCCCCTGGCCCTTCAGCACGGCCCTTGAGGCAAGAAGTCGCAGGGCCTCAGACTCGTCGTTCCCCTTGACTCCGAGTGGGAGACTGAAGATGAGGCCTCCCTGGAAACCAGACAGCACCAAGACATCCCCTTGGACCCGGCGCCATTCTCCTCCAGAGGACATGGCCTTCCACGATTTTGTCAGGGATATGGCCAGAACCCTCTCGGTGCAAACTGAGGTGGAGGTGGACCCACACACCGAGGATCGTCCAGTTCGAGTCTCCACCCAATGAAACTCTCACGGTGCCAGTGCAGCCAATCCTCGAGCGGCTGCTGCTGCGCATGTGGGAGACCCCGGTGCCGGTGGTCAGCCAATGCCTCGACTCCATATACTGTGTCAGGAAGGGGCCAGAGTTCCACAAGCCCCAACTCCATGGTTGTCACGTCAACTATGCAGAAACTCAAAAGCCAGAAAACGTACTCTTCTATTCTATCCCCCCTGGAAGGGATGCTAGAGCCCTTGACACCCTCGGCGCAAGTGCTAGCAGGGTTTGATGCTGGGGTATCGAATCCAGGCCTATGAGCTATACATAGGTATGTATTTGAAGGGCCTGACCTAGGAACTGTCTAGGTTCTCAGCGAGGCTGGCTGGGGAACCTCTCCAACATTTCCAAGCCCTGACCTCCGGCATCAAGGACTGCTCAAAGTTCCTCTCCCAGGCGTCTTACGATGGATTCAAGTCAGCAGTTCAAGTAGCAGCAGCCGGCATTGGGGCCAGACGTCAAGCCTGGCTGTAGTCCTCGGACTTTGAGCAGTAGGTCCAGGACAAAGTGCTCGACATTACCTGCACTGGTGAGAACCTGTTCGGCAAACCCATGGCCGACAAGGCGGCTGAGATATAAGCCGAAGTGGTGACCCACCAGAGGCTCCCAAAGAAGACTTCCTCCTTTCCCCACAAACTCCATCGGGGAAAAGGCCCCTATTCCAAGGGAAAAAGGGGTACTTCCAACAGGGTCACCGCTACCAGCCTTTCTTAGGCCAGCAACAGGGTTCTCACCCTAAGAGGCAGGGCCAGGGAGCTCAGAAACCCAAGGCTCAGAAGCCCCAGGCCCTAGCTCCAGCCCAACAAGGTGGGAGCTTTTGACTCCCAGGGCAGGGCCTCCCCTCTCCTCTCAAGGGGAGACCTTCACCAGCCCACAGGGGGCCGCCTGGCACTCTTTGCCCACAGGTGGGTTGAGGTCACTCCAGACCAGTGGGTCCTGCAGGTGGTAAAGGAGGGATACTCCCTCCACTTACAAGTGCCACCCATGTTCTTTCCAGGAGAGCCAGTGTGACCTCTCCTCCATCAGACCCTTCTGCTCTCAGAGCTCGCAGGTCTGCTCAGAGACAGTGCAGTGGAGCCTATACCAAAGCATCTGTGTAGAAAGGGCTTCTACTCAAGGTACTTCCTTGTCCTCAAAAGAACAGGGGGCCTCAGACTCTTACTAGACCTGCGAAACTTAAACAAGTTTCTGGTGAGGGAGAAGTTCAAGATGAACTCCAGGGTAATGAAGCAAATCTTCCACTGCTGGGGTAGGCCTGTGATGGACCTTTTTGCCTCCCTGGACAACGCACAGCTACCTCACTTCTTCTCGTGCCAACCACATCTGGGGAGAGTGGTAGCAGATGCCTTCCTGATCTTATGATCAGAAAGTCTACTCTATGCACTCCCACCGACCTCCCCCCCCCCCCCCCCGTCACCAAAACCTTCTTCAAGGTCCAGAGCAAGGAGGCGTCAGTGACACTGATCACTCCCAGATGGCCCAGGCAACCCTGGTTCTCTCTTGCTTTCCTTGTCGGTGGAACTCCCAGCCCTACTGGACCGAGCCCCGGACCTCCTGTCCCTCCACCCCAATCTGGGGTCGCTAACAGCATGGCTGCTGAAAGGGTAGCCCTAAGCCCCTTTCAATCTCCCAGGGGAAGTAGAGGAGATCCTGCTGGCCTCCCAAAAACTCTCCACCAGGCAGACCTTTGTCTTTAAGTGGAGAAGGTTCTCCGCCTGGTATACAGAAAAGGAGAAGAATCCCTTCTGCTGCCATGTGCAACTGGTCCTTCACTTACTGCAACTGTCACACACAGGTCTGAAATCTAACTCTGTGAGAGCACATCTGACTGCCATTGCCACGCACCACCACCCTAATTTATTTTATTTATTTATTTATTTAGCTGTATTTATATTCTGCTTTTCACCGGGTCAAAGCGGTCAATTGGGGGATACATTTAACACGAGGGGATATGACACACATACGTCAATACTTACAGGGAACATGGGCAATGGAGGGTTAAGTGGCTTGCCCAAGACCACAAGGAGTGCCTATAGGACTAGAAATCCCAGTCCCTCCGGCCTGAGATTGCTGTCCCCAGGTGGGACTTGAACCCCTGGCCCTCCAGCCTGAAGTACCTTGTCCTAACCACTAGACCACTCCTCCCTAGGGGAAATGAGGGGAAACCCCTTTCAAACCAGCCCCTGGTCTGTAGATTCCTCCGGGGCCTCCTGTTATCCAAGCCCCCGCTCTGCCCTCTGTCGGAGTTGGGACCTCAACGTAGTACTCTCCCAGCTCAATAAACCGCCATTCAAGCCCATAGCCACTTGCCACCTGAAATACCTGTCTTGGAAAGTGGCCTTCCTAGAGGCCCTCATTTCCGCTCAAAGGGTAAGCGAATTCCAGGCGCTGGTGGCAGAGCCACCTTATACGAGGTCTATAAGAACAGGGTAGAGCTCCGCACACACCCCAACTTCCTCCTGAAGGTGGTATCTCCTTTCCACCTCAACCAAGACGTGGTCCTCTCCACCTTCTTCCTGCAGCCTCATGCCGGCAGAGAGGAACTAATACTTCATACACTAGATTGCAAGCGGGCCCTGTCATTCTACTTGCAGCGGACTCAGGCCCATCAGAAAGCTCCTCAGCTTTTTGTGTCTTATGACCTCAGTAGACTGGGGCTCCCCGTGACTAAGCAAACTCTGTCCATTTGGGTGGTGGACTGTATTGCCCTTGCCTATGAGCGAACTGGCCTCTCACTTGAGCACCAGATCACAGCACATCACGGGAGGGCGATGGTCATGTCGATGGCCAACCTCCACTCAGTTCCGGTGATGGAGATTTGCAAGGCTGCCACATGATCTTCAATTCATACGTTTGCATCGCACTACTGCCTGGAGAGCGAGTTCTGCAGGGACAGTGCCTTTGGCCATGCAGTACTCCATAATATTCTCAGGGTGTAGGCAACTCCTGCCGTCTGACCCTTCCTTGTTCAGGCTACCGGAGTGATAGTGTCGCTGGATGCGAGGGTCCTGTAGATTCTCTTAGTGGAGACTCACCTTCTGCAACTCACGATTACCTGATTGATCGCCGTTGGTGCTGTCTTAATTCGGTCCTAGGCAGCCTGGAGCTAGGGAGTCCCATATGTGAGGACTGACTTCCTATTCCTGGAGAAAGCATAGTTACTCACCTGTAACAGGTGTTCTCCGGGAACAGCAGGAATCGGCCCTCACAACTGTCCCTCCTCCCCTGGGAGTTGCCTCCCTACCTTGTCTTAGTTTTTACTGCCGTCCTAGCTATGTCATCTGACTGAGCAAGATGGCACCCTTGGGTGGGAAGGGGATCATGCATGCGTGTTAACATTTTATTTTATTTATTTATTTTATTTTTATTTAACACTCATTTTTATACCGCATCTTCCAGAGATCAGATGCGGTGTACAAATAGCAACAATTAACAACGCTAAGTTTGTTTTACATAGAACATCTTAATTTTTACATAGAACATCTTAACATAGAACATCTTAACATATCATAAAATAACAAGGTAGGTTTTTGAACTGGGACCGTGTAAAAACAGTTAACTAACAAAGTGTAGTATCTATATACGTAAGACAATACATAACTGATACAACTATATACATGCGTTGGTATTAGGTCATAGGAGATAGGATCGTCATTTCGTTAGCGCTGAGTGGTGTCCATTTAGGTGTGAGGTTTGTGCTTTAAGTGGTCATTTACCTGATTATCCTTTATCTATGTTGAGTGCAAGGTTTTCTATGGAATTGTAGTGTTTAGTGAATAGATAAGTTTTTAGTTTTTTGCGGAATTCCAAGATCTCTGTTAGTGAACGTAGATCCTCTGGTAGGGAATTCCAGATAGTTGGGGCTATGTGTGAGAAGGCTCTATTGTTGGTCAATTTATGTGCTTTTATGAAGTCCTTCGGGATCTTTAGTTTATTTAACTGTTCTTTTCTATTAGTAGGCTTAGGTGTTTCTTTGCATATTAGATTACATAGTGTAATCGGTGCCATGTCGTTTAATGCTTTAAATGAGGTTATTATTGTTTTGTATATTATCCTGCTTTGTATTGGTAACCAGTGAAGAGATGCAAGTATAGGTGTTATGTGTTGTATAGAATTTATTTTTAGTATAATTCTTGCTGTTGCATTTTGGGCTAATTGAATTCTTTTAATGTTCTGTTTTGAAATGCCTATAAGTATTAGGTTGGCGAAATCAAAATGAGGGGTTATGATAGCTTGTGTTATATTAATGAAATCTTGTATAAATACAAGCGGACGTAGTTGTTTGAGAATTTTAAGTTTGAAATAGATTTTCTTTAAAGTGTTTCTAATGTGGGTTTCCATTGTAAGGTGTGTATCTAGGATAACACCTAGATATCTTATTTCATTTTTTATTTTAATTTCTTGCTCTTGTAGTGTTATATGGGTTGGAGGGATAAATGATTGATTTTTAGTTACGATTAGGACTTCAGTTTTGGCATGATTTATGTGAAGGTTTTGAGTTTTTAGCCAAATTGTGATTTCATTATAGCAGTCTGAGAGTAGTTGTAATGGTATGTTAGGGATTGTAAAAGGAATGTACATCATAATATCGTCTGCATAGAGGTGATAATGTACTCCAAATTTTTTAAAGATATTGCAAACCGGTTTTATGTAAATGTTAAAGAGTAGGGCTGAAAGAGCAGATCCTTGTGGTAAACCTATTTCTTGGTTATATGTAGTTGAGGTTTGATTACCTATTCGTACATTTTGTGTTCTGTTATTTAAATAGGAAGTGAACCAATTATGTACTGTGGAGTTTATGCCTATCTGTCTTAAGTTGCTGAGCATTATTGAATGATGAACACTATCAAAGGCTGCTGATATGTCGATAAAGAGGAGGATGAATGCTTGTTTATGATTGTCAATTCCTCTTAGGAGAGTATCAATTAATACTGTTAGTAGTGTTTCTACTCCGTGGCGGGGCCGAAATCCATATTGTTGCTCGTCAAGTGGGTAAGATGTGTCTATGTATTCCTGTGTCTGTAATTGCACTACTTTTTCTATTATTTTGGCCAAAAATGGAATGCTAGAAATGGGTCTGTATGATGCTGGGCATGTTTTATCTAGTTTGCCATTCTTTAGGATTGGGCGTATTTGTGCATGTTTGAGTGATTGAGGAAGGTAACCTTGGGATAATGAGAGGTTGACTATTGGGAGAATGAAGGAAAGTAAGGTAGGCAGAGTGTTTTTTATCCATGACACTGGGCATGGGTCTAAATAAGAGGTGGTAGTATTGAGTCCGGATATGATAGTTTTTAATGTTGTTCTTGAAATGGGGTAAAAGTCTGACCATAGGTCAACAGATTGGTGAGAGTTATTGATTGTATCAAAAGGCATTTGAGTTTTTTTTTATTTATTTTGGTAGTGATTAGCTAGTGTTTGCACTGAGATGTCGGTGATTTCGTTGCTAGAATTTTGAGCGTTATTGGTAAGGTTTCTGACAATAGAGAATAGTTCTCTAGGTCTGTTATATGATTTTGATAAAGTTGCAGCGTAGTAGTTTTTCTTTGTACTATCGAGTGTTTCTTTATATTTTATGAGATGGTTATTGTATATTTCCTTATGTATAGTCAACTTAGATTTTCGCCATTTAATTTCGTGTTTTCTTAGTTCTTTTTTCATTTGTTTTAATGTGTTATTGAACCATGGTTTTGCTAGTTTTGGGGTGTATCCTTTGTTTATTTGTGTGATTGATTTTGGCTGCATTATTGATGGTATCATACCAGTTTTTGACAGCATCATCTAGATCGGATGTGGATGGTAAGAGGTAGGGAATTGTTGAATCGAGGAATTCCGTTTCATTAAATTTTTTAAATTTTGATGTGGGGCCACTTAATGTATAGCTTTTGACATTAGCAGTATGATATGTGAAGTTTGTTTTGATAATATAATGATCAGACCAGGGTGTCTCTGTGAGTGCTATGGAGTTTAGATTCATTAGTTTGAAAAGTGAATCAGGAAGAAAGATAAGATCTAGTGTTCCTCCTTTTATGTGTGTTGCGGTATTTATTATTTGATGATAATCTATATCTGATAAGGCATCCATAAATAATTTGGAGTTTTTGTGTTGATAGTGATGGTAGGTTGAAATCACCTAGCATGATTATAGGGTTTTGTTCAGTAGATGAGCTAAGGAGATCAATAAATGAGTCCAGACAATCTGCACTTTGGTCTGGAGGTCTATAAATTAAACAGATTTTCATGAGGCCAATTTTTATCAATAATGTGTCTATGTTATTAGAGATATTTGATTGAATTGATTTGGCTTTTAGTATCTTTTTGTCATCATTAAGACTCCTCCGCCTTTTTTGTTGGATCTATGTTTGTAAAACAGGTCGTAGTTTTCATTATCAAGTTGGTTTAGGTAGACTGTGTCTGTTTCAGAAAGCCAAGTCTCTGTGACACATAATATGTCTGGTTTAGAGTCTGTTATTAGATCATTAAATATAGGGAGTTTGTTTTTCATTGAACGTGCATTAATAAGTATGCATGATAGTGAGGATGTGTTTGAGGAGGTTTCCTTGTAAATTTGGGATGAGTTTACATGTCCAAAAGGCTTTCTTTGAAAGCTGGGGAAATGCTCTGCGCGGGCTCCATCGGCCAATGTCAGCCATATGTGAGGACTCATTCCTGCTGTTCCCGGAGAACACCTGTTTACAGGTGAGTAACTACGCTATTTTGGTATCTTGTGTTTGGTGTCCAGTTTGCGTTTCACGTTTCCAGGGATCCTTATGAATTATATGGTTTTAATTGTCTTCTTTTATAAAAAAAATAACTTTTTGTACGTTGAAGGTCTTCCTCATTCCATTTTGATGGGGTTTTGTTAATTCTCCGGGAACAAGCAGGAAATCAGTCCTCACATATGGGTGACATCAACACCGATGGAGGCCGCGTGGTAACCTCTCCCCAGCTTTCAAAGAAAGCCTTTGGGAGATGTACCATGCCTGCGTGGTCCCCTTCCTGCCTAAGGATGCCATCTTTTCGCAGTCTCCTTTTTTCCACAGAGCCCATCGGATGTGTGTCTGTCCCCCCCCCAAAAAAAGTTGATTTGATTTCTTGTCTTTTTGCTTCGATTCTTTCTCCAGTTGCATACTGGTGCCGTCCGCTTGCCTTTGGCATCGCGTTTTTTTCTTTCAGGTTCTTTTCTTTCCCTTTGGGTTTTTTTTTCTTGGTGCGTGGGGGGGGGGGGGGGGGTTTGTGCCCTTTCTGGCTAGGCCAAGGGAGTGTGACCTCGCGGGGACCATCTTTCCTGCTATGGCCTCGGTCAGTAGCTTCAAGCCTTGCGACCGTGCACATATTGTGCACATATTATGTTGTACATGGACCCACATGATTGTTGCCTTCGGTGCCTCATGCTGGATCATGATGCCTTGGGGTGTGGTTACTTCCAGCAGATGATCCCCAAGGCCCTCCAAGGTCGTAAGAAGCAGCACGAGTCAATTTTCCACAAGACCAACTTGGCCCCAGAGCTGTCCGTGGGACCATTACCCTTGAGGGCCACTGTGCAGGCCTTGGCCTCGCTCATCAACTTTGCTGCCTCGAGGTCACGGGGCATCAAGCTAGGTATGCCCCTTGAAGAGCCTGACATCGTCGGTGGCCTCCTTGGGTGATGAGTCTGGGACCATGGGGAAATCCCATGGTCCCCGGCCTCGGAGCCCTCAATGCGAGGGCGATGACTGGGAGTGGACCTGGAAGCTGCCCCGGTGGAAGAAAATGCCATCAGTTTCCGGGATTTGGTCTCGGTCCTCTGAGGCCATCCTCATCAAGGACACTCCCTCAACAACACTGGCATCGTGCCCGAGGTCCTCAGTGCCCGCGCTGGTGGCTGCAGAGGTGCCGAGGCTAGGATGGGCAGCCTTGAAACACAGTTTGTCTACCTTCATGGCCTAGCAGCGAGCTCTGATACCCAGTTCATCTGGGTCATCGCTCCCGACCACCATCCCCTTCACAGCGAGGGCTTCTCCGAAGGTGGAGCTGATCCTCGAGTGCCATCAGCCTCGGGAGGCACCTTGGGCTCGAGCCCGCTCGTGACCGAGGACCTGTGCCCGTGCTGGTGGCTGCAGAGGTGCCAAGGCTAGGATGGCGGCCTTGAAACACGGTTTGTCTGCCTTTATAGCCCAGCAGCGAGCTCTGATACCCAGTTCATCTGGGTCATCGCTCCCGACCACCATCCCCTTCACAGCGAGGGCTTCTCCGAAGGTGGAGCCGATCCTCGAGTGCCATCAGCCTCGGGAGGCACCTTGGGCTCAAGCCCGCTCTTGACCGAGGACTTCCCCGCACAGCGCAGGGGCATTGGGGCCCACAGGCTATCAGGGCTGGGGCATCAGCCCGAGGACCTTTGAGATCTCCTCTGACTTTGGGTCAGACTGGAAGACAGAGGATGATGATTCCCCAGACACCCAACTGCACAGGGATGTGCCTTCGGACCCCTCCCCTCCCAAGGCCAGGTGCTGGTTCCCATCTGAAGACTTTGCCTTTCTGGACTTTGTTAGGGATAGGGTGGCAACTAAAATGATTAGTGGTCTTCATTATAAAGCATATGAGGACAGACCTTAGAAGAAAGGCGGGATAGAGGTGATATGATTGAGATGTTTAAATACCTCCATGGCATAAATGTTCAGGGAGAGAGCCTCTTTCAATTGAAAGCAAGTTCTGCTACGAGGGGACATGGGATGAGGGTGAAGGGAGATAGATTCAGGAGTGATATGCGGAAAAATTTATTTACGGAAAGAGTAGTGGATCCATGGAATAGTCTCCCAGTGGAGGTGGTAGAGATGAGGACAGTAACTGAATTAAAAAAAGCATGGGACAAACACAGAGGATCTCTAAAGGTAAAAAGGGGACTGTTGTAGTTATGGAAGGACACCAAATCTCTAAATGCCCTCTAAAATATTGAGAAAAATACTTAAGGGAAATGCTACTACAATTCCTTCTTTAAATACTTTTTTTTCCTTTGTTTTTATATGCTTTTATTTATTTTTTCATTGTAAATTTTAGATATTCCTAAAAAATGAATGCAGGTCTCAGACTCACATTGGTGTTGCTCTGTATTTACAGAAAGCAAATCACCTTATCGCATCAATGACCTTATAGCATTCCTCATTTTCATTAAAGAAATGGTGTCTTACTAATTTCTTCCCTTAGAACTTTCTTCAGTTATTACCAGTTACATTAAACAGGTTGTTTCCTTTAAACAGATTATTTTAAATACAAGATTGTGCTTATCTTTTCATATTTTTGTGAGTAAATTCCCCGACGCCACCAAAAGGGCACCGCTATGTGCGTTTCGAATCCTTCTTCAGGGGGAAATGTTATAACAGCACGATCTACAAAACAACACAAAGGTTACTAGCTATGTCAATCCAAACTTGCATTGACAGTCCAAAGCATAAAGAAATGTTATTTTAACTTAGGTCCAATACCTTTACAAGATGCCACGGAGTTTTACATTCTTATTCAGCTCAATATTTCCGAACTTCCAAAATCATGTGGTATGTAGCGGAAAAACGCCGCGCATGCGGGCCAGCCATCACTGAAGGATTTAAATGGCTATGACGTATATGGTGGGAACCAATCAATTGGCTCCTATTTAATGCCTATTAGAATCTTGAAACAAAGTGGCAAAATGGTTGCTACCTTTAAAGACACTCGCCAATCTATGGAACTGTTTAAGCCAGTCGTACCTGTTGTCGCTAATCTATAAATCCACTTTTGCTCCTGAATCAATAACGTATGGGCTCTTGATTTACCATTCCTGCCTGCCTGTGGATACTGTCTCAATAGCGAAACAGCACAATTCCTGGAAAAGGTGCTGGTGAGCAATACAATGAGCCACTATAGGGGCTTCTAATACTTTACATTTTAACTTACTACGATGTTCATTAATTCTAATTTTAAGTTGCCGCTCAGTTTAAAAGGTAGCAACCATTTTGCCACTTTGTTTCAAGATTCTAATAGGCATTGAATAGGAGCCAATTGATTGGTTCCCACCATATACGTCATAGCCATTTAAATCCTTCAGTGATGGCTGGCCCGCATGCGCGGCGTTTTTCCGCTACATACCACATGATTTTGGAAGTTCGGAAATATTGAGCTGAATAAGAATGTAAAACTCCGTGGCATCTTGTAAAGGTATTGGACCTAAGTTAATTAACATTTCTTTATGCTTTGGACTGTCATTGCAAGTTTGGATTGACATAGCTAGTAACCTTTGTGTTGTTTTGTAGATCGTGCTGTTATAACATTTCCCCCTGAAGAAGGATTCGAAATGCACATAGCGGTGCCCTTTTGGTGGCGTCGGGGAATTTACTCACAAAAATATGAAAAGATAAGCACAATCTTGTATTTAAAATAATCTGTTTAAAGGAAACAACCTGTTTAATGTAACTGGTAATAATTGAAGAAAGTTCTAAGGGAAGAAATTAGTAAGACACCATTTCTTTAATGAAAATGAGGAATGCTATAAGGTCATTGATGCGATAAGGTGATTTGCTTTCTGTAAATACAGAGCAACACCAATGTGAGTCTGAGACCTGCATTCATTTTTTAGGAATATCTAAAATTTACAACGAAAAAATAAATAAAAGCATATAAAAACAAAGGAAAAAAAAAGTATTTAAAGAAGGAATTGTAGTAGCATTTCCCTTAAGTATTTTTCTCAATATTTTAGAGGGCATTTAGAGATTTGGTGATTTTTACCCTCTGTCATTTTGACCTAAGTACTCGTGTGGTCACGTTATGGAAGGACAGACTAGATAGGCCATGTGGTCTTTTTCTGTCGTCATGTTTCTATGGTGAAGGCTCCTGCCTTCACCACTGAGTCCGAGGAGGCGCCTCAGATGGAGGACTTCGAGATCCTACAGTATGAGGCTCCCCCCCCCCCCAAGAAGGCCCTTACAGTGCCCATTGCCCCTATCCTGGAATGGCTGCTTTTCCATATGTGAGAAACCCTGGCCTCAGTTCCCATTGTGAGCAGGTAGTTGGACGCGATGTATCGGGTCTGCTGGCGCACTGGCTGCCAAAAAGCTCAACTGCCTCACAACTCCATGGTGGTGGAGTCAGACATGCGTAGGCTCAAGATCCAAAAAACGCATTCCTCGGTGCCCCCATGTAGGGAGGCCTGAGGCATGGACGCCCTGGGCAGGAAGTGCTTCCAGGGCTCGATGCTCATCAGCCGAAACCAGGCCTACCAGCTGTACATGGGCATGTACATACAGGATATGGTAAGGGAACTTGCCAGATTCTCGGCTAGTCTCTCCGAGGAACCTCTTCAGCGGCTCTGGACCCTGGCCTCTGGTCAGGGAGTGCTCCAAATTTATGACTCAGTTGGTCTATGATGGCTTTGAATCGGCAGCTAGAGTAGCAGCTGTGGACTTTAGTGCCTGCCATCAGGCCTAGCTACAGTCTTCCAACTTGGAGCAATGGGTGCAGGACAAATTGGTCAATGTCCCTTGCTGCGGAGAGAACCTCTTCGGCAAGCCCATGATGGACAAGGCCGCCGAGCTGGAGTCGAGTTCATGACCAGGACCAGGCTCTCTAAGAGACCGCTGACCCTTCCTGAAGGAAGGCCTTGGGTTAAAATCCCCTATACCAGAAGAAGAGGATGGCTTATAGAAACTACCCTCAGCAGTCTGCCTTACCAACTCCCCAACAGGGCCAGCAGGCCAAGGGACAAGGGCATGGTCCTCGTAAACCTAAGACCCCGAAGCCCCAGACTGTGCCTCAGGCACAACTTGGGGCTGGGGGGTTTGACTGCTTGGGCATAGCCTCTCTTTCCCCAGGAGAGTCTGACCCACAATGCATGGCGTGGGCGGGTGCGTCTGGTATTCTTTGCCAACCAGTGGTCCACCATCACCACCAATGCATGGACCTTACAAGTGGTGAAGGAGGGGTACCTCCTCCACAAACAGATGCCCCTGCCATTCTTTTCGGGAGAGCTCCCTATGCATCCCCTTCACCGGGGCCTGCTCCAACAGGAAGGGGGACGGGGCAGTGGATCCTGTCCCCCTTCACTTCAGGAGCAAGGGGTTCTACTCTCGCTACTTCTTGGTACCCAAAAGGTCCAGAGGTTTTTGGCCCATCCTAGATCTGCCTCAACTAGTTTCTAATGAGGGAGCTCAAGATGTTCTCTCTTGGAACATTGCTGCAATACCTCTGGCAGGGAGACTAGCTATGCTCCTTGGATCTAAAGGATGCCTATATACACATCTTCACCCACCCCCTTCACAGGCAATACCTCCGCTTCATGGTAGGAGGCTGCCATTACCACTACAGGGTTCTGCCCTTTGGTTTGGCCTCTGCCCCAAGGGTATTCACCAAGTGTCTAGCAGTGGTCACCGCCTTCCTGTGTCTCCAGGGAGTGTAGGAATGACTGGCTCATAAAGGGCAGCACTGCCTCCAAAGCTCATCAAGTGATGACCTGTACCATCCTCATTCTGGAGCACTTGGGGTTCATCATAAACTACCGAAAGTCCCATCTTCAGCTGGCCCAATGGCTAGAGTTCATAGGGGCACTGCTGAAAACCATCCAGACAGGGCCTTCCTCCCTCCGGACAGGGTCCAGCGCCTTAAGGAGCTTGCAGGGCAAATCCAGGGTCAACCATTGGCCTCTGCCCATCTCCTGCTTCGCCTACTGGGCCACATGGCATCCATGGTGCACGTCACCCCAGATGCCCACCTATACAGCACATATGCGGCTGGCCCAGTGGGCTCTCAGCTCCCAGTGGTCCCAAGCAATGGGGCTGACTCCCTCAGCTGGTGGCAACAGCTCCAGCACCTACAGGCTGGGATGCCCTTCCAGTCTCCCGCCCCTCAGGATCCTTATCACAGACGCCTATAAACTGGGTTGGGAAGCCCACTGCGACAACCTATGCACTCAGGGCAATTGGTTACAGGCGGAGAGCTTCCAGCAGATCAACTTCCTGGAGCTCCGAGCAATAACGTTAGCATTACTGGCTTTTCAACACCACTTTCAGCACCAAGCAGTCTTAATCCAGACCAACAACCAGATGGCAGTGTTCTACATCAACAAGCAAGGGTACTGGTTCATTCCTCCTGTACCACAAGGCAGTGAGCCTCTGCTCCTTCACCAGCAGCAGTAGGATGCTCCTCCATGGCAGTCTATCTCCCGGGCCAGGACAACGCCAGCATGTTTTACAAACAGAAAATGGTTCTTATGAAATTTGTGTAGGGGTATACACATGTAAAAAGCAGATGCAGCTAGGACAGGTAACATAGCCACTACCTCTGGTACCAAATTTTAATAGGCACTAGAGCAGTGGTTTTCATCCCAGTCTTCTGGGACCCCCAGGCCAGTCAGGCTTTCAAGATATCCACAATGAATATGCATGAGATAGATCTGCATGCACTGCTTCCATTGTATGCAGGTCTATCTCATCTCATGCATATCCATTGTGGATACACTGAAAACCCAACTGGACTAGAGGTCCCAGAGGACTGGATTGAGAACCACTACACTATAGCATTGCCACAATGCTTCCATCTGGATGAGTGTAGCAGAAAGCTCAAAGCAAAACTTGAGTATGCAATCTGCCTGCCTATTGCACTCTGACAGACGCTGCGGCAACACACATCTCAGACAAGTTTCCATGATAATGATAAACCCCTGTAGGTAGACCCTGTGCTTGAGATTTGTTTTGAGCATTCTACTACACTCACCGGGACAGCAGTGAGAAAACCAAATTGAGGGCTGAGGGGTCCAAGGGGAGGATATAGGCAGCGGTGGCAGGGAGGGAAAGAGATTCCCTTCTCTGTCCTCCCCCTATGTGCTTAAAGACACTTAAAATATAAATCTGGCATTGGACGCAGTGAAAGATCCTCTCTACTTTTGTTTCATTTTGAATGTAGATGTTCTCGGGAGCAGAGTTTGGGTCAAGCTGGAGCTGGAGAGTGGCAGGGCTTCTTCCTTGCCCAAAGTATAATGATTGGTTAAAATCCCTCTATTATCACTGTTTTTCTGGAATCTTAATTTCATCCTTGTACTCTACGATTCCTTTTTCTTCCAGAAACTTGTCCAGTGATATGTGCCCTGGCGCCTGCTGTCCTGGTGCTTGCCATTACTCACAATATCTAGGTATGTGTGTGTGTGTGTTGTAACTTTGCACCTTCTTCCATCTTCCCCTGCAGCATCCCAAGCAGCCTGTGACTCGTGGAAGGAAAGTGGGGATGTGTCAGATAGTGGGAGCAGCACTACCAGTGGACATTGGAGCGGTGGCAGTGGCATCTCTACACCTTCACCCCCCTACACCCAGGCCAGCCCCAAGTACTCAGGGGAACCCTTTGGCTCCCCACCAGTGGATGAAGGCTTTGAAACTGATCCTGACCCCTTTCTCTTGGATGAGCCAGCTCCACGCAAGAGAAAGGTACAGCAGGAGGCTGTAAATTAGTTTGGGGAGTGTATGTGGATTCTCCAGTCTCACACCCAAAACTTAATCCATGTGTGTTTGAATTCTACTTTTGCAGAACTCTGTGAAGGTCATGTACAAGTGTTTGTGGCCTAGCTGTGGCAAGTTTCTTCGATCCATTGTGGGCATCAAGCGACATGTAAAAACCCAGCACCTTGGGTAAGACCCTGGACACTACTCATTGCAATAAGAGTGGACTGAGGGGAGATGAGAGGGGATGGAGGACACTGAAGCCTTGATATGTGACTTCCTCACCCCAAAAGCAATGAGCTTATGTCGCATCATGGCACCTACAAACCTGGAACTCATGGGTTCACCCATTATCCACTGTGTGACCTTCAGCTTGACTACTAATATCCCTGAGGGGGATATTCAGCGGCGCTGGCTAGTGCTTGTAAAGCAGCTAGCCATTGCTGCTGAACCTTAACCCTGGATATTCAATGTTGGGGCCATATCTGGCTACAGGTATTGAATATCTGGGTGGGCTGCAGAACCTGGAAGCTAACTGTGCAGTGGTGACATTCAGCAGCGTTTAACCATGTTAATGTTGTGGAGTAGCCACCTCAGTGGCATTTACATGGTTTGCAGGTGTGCAAACCATGTTAATGCCTCGGAATATCCTCCTCCCCCCCCCCCACCCAGTTCTTAAACTCATATTTGGTCTGTGGGGAAGGAACTCTAGAGTTGTGACTATGCCTCCATTTATGTTTTAGTGCATTTGAGAGTCATGCTAGGGCATGCTTAGCTGATAACAGTATGGTGCACCTTTCTGCAGTGACCCTGCTCTGCACACACTATAGAGCAGGCTATTTGGATTTGAGATTTAATTACTAACCTTTCCAAATCAGAGTTCAAGGTGAGTTACAGACAGGTACACAAGTTAGTTTCCTCTATAAATGGACTTACAATCTAGGTTGTACCGGAGGCACTGGAGGGTGAAGTGACTTGGCCAAGGTCACAAGGAGAGAGAGCGTGATAAACAGGATTTAAATCCTGGCTTCCTTCATGCTCCAAAGAGTCTCTGCTATGACCAGAACTGCACTGCCCTGAACAGGAAACATTCTAGGGGTGAAAGCATTGCACTGCGACCCAGGAGAACATCTGGAATATGAGTAAGCCCTCTATCTCCTCACATCTCTAGGACTTGCTTAAATCCCCCCTTGTTTATTCCCCCTACAAAAATGAGAATAGCTAGAGCATCATCTGTAAATTGGTAGCATGTATACATGTAGGCTTGCAAAATTGCCAGTGTCCGCATGTAAGTGCTGACAATAACATGTGGATGCTGTGAATCGGGCACTTAACATGTGTATGTCAGTCATGTTCCTCATTGCTTTTTCCTACGTGTACAATTGCAAAATGATTTCTCTGGCCCCGAGTATTACCACATGCACGTGCACTCTTGAAGCTCCATATTCAATATTTTAGAAAAGGTTCCACGTTTATCAGAGCCTTTTCTAAAATACCACCAGAACTGTGTACATTGCGACCACAATGTTTCAGTTCTGATTTCCACTTAGTATCAAAAATGTGCCTTTGTGTTTGTCCATCTGAAATGCACAAGGAATGTCATGAGTGGCTTTAACCCGAGGAGACAGTGGCTTGCCTCTGTTTATCAATGTGGGCTTTTTCTTTCCTCTCACTATCTTCAGAGATGGCACAGATTCCAACCAACATAAGCAAGAGGAAGACTTCTACTACACAGAGGTCCAAGTGAAAGAGGAGGCAGAGGCCGAGCTCTGCAGAAGCCCTGGCCTAGCAACTGCTGCCCTGGCATCTGTCATACAGCAGGCCCCAGCCAGACCCAAGGTACCTACAGCAGAGTTTCTGCCAGTAGAGCTCCCGCAACCCAGCACCCTCAGCCACTCAGCCCCCAGCTCCTTCTGGCACATTCAGACAGATCACGCCTATCAGGTAGGCCCTTAACTTTGCCTTTGTATCACATGTAATCCATCACAAACTCCTCTTCTTAGCACTGGTTCAGAAACATTTTTCTTACAAACATGAATTGTTCCTGTAGGTAGAAACACTCAAAGTTCTGGGAAACATGCTTTATGTTCAGTGTTCCCAACAAATAGCATGGGAGTCCAATGCCCGTACTGCTGCCAGTAGGAGGAGCTGTTGTGATATTGTGGTTTTAGTCACATTGGGCAGGTTGCAAGGCAGGGGCACGTTTGACTTTTGACAGCTCATAAAAATGTAGAATATGACAGCAGATAATGCATGCCTAGTCAGTTTAAGTCTCCCTATATCATTCAGCATTCCCAAGTGTGAGCTTTAGCTTCATAATCGGTCTCCCACTAGTCTTCCATAGCTGCTGGTAACCACCCTTTTGGAGTTTTGAATATTTGCCGTTCAATTTGCTCTTTTGACTTTGATCCTTAGTGGTACATAAAAACATAAGAAAGGTCATACTATCCATAAATCCCAGCATCCTGTCTCTGATAGTGGCCAATCCAGGTAATAAGTGCCTGGCAGGTTCCTGAAGAATACATCTAGTGCTTCTTCTTCAAACCTAGGGATAAATAGTGACTTTCCCAAGTCTTCCTGACTAATAATGGCTTATGAACTTCCCCCCAGGATGTTGTCTAAACCCTTACTAAATCCAGCTATGCTAACGGCTTTCCTCGCATCCTTTGACAGCAAATTCTGTCTTGTCTCCTTGTGGCTGTCTCTTCTACATGTTGAAGAGCCTTAACCTGTTTAGCTTTTCGTCATAGCCGTTATCATTTTGGTCACCCTTCTTTGAAACTTTTCTAGTTCTACTATATCCTCTTTGAGATGCAGTGAACAGAACTGCACATAGTAATCAAGGTGTGGTCACATCATGGATCTGAATAGAAGCATTATGATATCCTCTGTTTTATTTTCCATTCTTCTCCTAATAATTCCTAACTTGTTATTTACTTCCATACATCAAGAGTTGCAAACAGGTCAGGTTTTAGGATGCCCCAATGAATATGCATGAGAGAGATCTGCATGCATACTACCTCCATTGTTTGCAAATTTCTCATGAATATTCATTAAGAATATCCTGACAACTTGACCCATTTGAGGGTCTTGAATCAAGTCTCTCAGGGCTCGAATTTGAGCTGGGTGGTGTTATGCGCTGTATCAGCGCATAGCCCACCCACCTCCCACCTAACCCGGATTTTCCATGCCTGGGTCATATGTCGCCCCGGCATCAAAAATCCAGGTGTTGCCGTACAGACAGGAAGCCGCAGGAGTTACCCATGTAGCACCAATTTTTCATGCTACACTGTTAGCCCCAGCGCCTTAAAGATAGGCGAGGTTTTCCCACGTCTATCTTTAAGATGCAGAACACTAACCGTGTAGCATCAAAAATCAGTGCTACACAGGTAGCGCCATGGCCCACCTCTGCTCCGCCCCGGAATGCCCCCTACATACTCCGATGCTATGCAGATAGCATCTGGATGCGTTAGGGACATATTCGGGATTTTCGAAGGGCACTACCTGTGTAAGTACCCTTCGAAAATCCCAGACAAGGCCTTCACACAGGTAACTAGGGAAGTTACCCGTGTAAAGGCCTTCAAAAATCGGGCCCTCAGTTTATAGAGGCAAGCCAGGTACTTCAACCAGTACAATCATGTCATAAGCCAGTGTTTCTCGGCCCAGTCCTTGGGACACATCAAGCCAGTCATGTTTTCAGGATAACCACAATGAAAATGCATAAGAGAAATTTGCATACAATTTGCATGTGCTGCTTCCGCTCTTCGCAGATCTCTCTCATGTATATTCATTATGATTATCCTGAAAATCTGACTGGCTAGGTGTGTTCTGAGGACTGGCTTGAGAACCCCTGGTATAAGCATTTCACAACAGCGAAAGCGTAGTTACTCACCTGTAACAGGTGATCTCCGAAAACAGCAGGAATTTAGTCTTCACATATGGGTGACATCAGCACCGATGGAGCCCGTGCAGGAACTTTCCCCAGTGTCCAATAAGAAAGTCTTTGGAGCGCTCCACCACGCCTGCCTTCCTGCTCTTCCAGCTCCTTCAGTTGAGTTTGTAGCTGAGAAGAAACAGTGAAAACAACACAACAACTCCCAAGGGGAGGAGGGTGGGTTGTGAAGACTAAATTCCTTCTGTTCCCGGAGATCACCTGTTACAGGTGAGCAACTATGCTATCTTCAGGAACAAGCAGGAATGTAGTCTTCACATATGGGACTCCCTAGCTCACATATCGCAGGAGACTTAGAGACCAGGCCAGAATGGAGGATTCGGGCACTGTTCTCGGATTCATGGACTATGGTGATCTGGTAACAAGAAGTTTGGGCAGGGAGTAGAAGTTGAACCTATGTGCCAGAAAGATGTCGGAGGACTGCTTGACCAAAGGCAGCATCCTGGTGAGAGTTCTTGTCCAAGCAATAATGGACAGCAAAAGTATGGATGGAGGACCAGGTTGCTGCCCTACAGATTTCATCAATGGCTACTGATCGTAGGTTGGCTATGGAGGTTGCCATGGCCTGGACGTTGTGAGCAGTGATGTGCCCTGTTAGGGTGAGGCCTGCAATTATGAAGATTTATGGAGATCCTGAGTTCTTTGGAGATAGAAGGTTAGGGTCCATTTACAGTCAAGAGCGTGCAGTGTTGCTTCTGCATGGGAAGAATGTGGTCTTGGAAAAAAGACTGGAAGGATCACGAATTGATTAATACAGAATGGCAATGCCACTTTTAGTAGAAAGAGGGGATGCGTCTGAAGGACGACCTTGTCACGATGAAATCTGGTATATGGTGGATGCGCCACCAAAGCCTGAAGTTCACTGATGCGCCTGGCTGAGGTCAGAGCAATGAGGAAGGTGAACTTCCATGATAAGTACGGAAGATGAGTGGTGGCTAGGGATTCAAATGGTAGTTTTAGAAGCTGTGCCAAGACCATATTAAGGTCCCAAACCACCGGAGGAGGTTTGAGAGATGGCTTAGAGAGAGTAGGGGACCTCTCATGAAGCATGCAACTAGTGGATGCGAGGAGATGGGTTGACTGTTGACTGGCTTGTGAAAAAATGTGATGGCACTGAGGTGAACTCGTACTGAATTGGTTTTGAGTCCTGAGGAGGACAGGTGAAGTAGATATTGCAGAAGTGAAGCTTTTGGTGCGGTGAATGGATTAAGGTCCTTTTCCAAGTACCATGAAGTAAATCTGCGCCATTTGAAGGAGTCTGCTCGCCTGGTGGAGGGTTTTCTGGAAGCCAGGAGGATATTCTTCACTGCTTGTATAAGGTTGAGATGCTGCAGCATCAATCCTTCAGCATCCATGCCATCAGACGGAACGAACGCAGATTGGGATGTAGGACTGTTCTGTTGTCCTGGGACAGAAGGCTGGGATGACATCCTAATCGTATGGGCTGAGCCTGTGCTAGGCGAAATATCAGGGGAAACCACGATTGACAAGACCAGAAAGGAGCTATGAGAATCATCCTGCCTCTGTCTTTCTGGAGTTTGAAGAGGGTCTTGGGGATTAGGGGTTGGGAGGGAAGACATAAAGCAATCCGTGACCCCAATGAAGTAGGAAGGCATCAGGTGCCTGGATGAGTTTGGAGGGTACTCGGGAGCAGAACAACAGGAGCTGCTTATTTTGGGGCGTGGCAAAAAGATCGATGGTTGGGATTCCCCATTTCAGGAAGACCCCTGCCATGGTGTGTGGCGCGAGGGTCCACTCATGTGGGTGAAGGATCTGACTCAGCTGGTCTGCTAGATGATTGAGTTCGCCCAGTATATAGACTGCTCAGAGGTGGATCTGCCGGGAGATTGCGAAGGTCCAGAGGCGAATGTCCTCATCGCAGAGAGGACATGAACCTCTTCCTCCTTGTTTGTTCACATAGAACATGGCTACCTTGTCTGTCCTGATGAGAACCTGGCTGCCCCTGAGGTGGTATTGAAAGACTTGTAGGGCATTTGTGATTGCCCGAAATTCTAAGAGATTAATCTGCAGCGCTGATTATTGAACTGTCCAGAGTTCCTGGGTGGAGATAGAATCCAGATGGGCTCCCCACCTGATGCATCTATGGTGAGTTTGAGGTTGAGGCATCTGAAAAGGTGACCCTATGAGATTTTCTGGGGTGCACCACCAGAGGAGGGACTGGACTAGTGGGTGGGTTATTTGGATCAGATCCCATAAGTTCCCCGTGGCCTGTGTCCACCAAGAAGCTAGGGTTCACTGTGCAAAATGCATATGTAGCCGTGCATAGGGTACCATGTGTACTGTGGATGTCATGTGGCCCATGAGACGCAGGAAATCTTGAGCTGTGGAGCTCGTCTGTTGACACATGTGGGTGGTTAGGTCCACAAGGTGGTACCTGGAAGAAAGGCTTTGGTCTGTTGGGTGTCTAGCACCGCTCCTATGAACTCCAACCTCTGAGTTGAGATAAGATGGGATTTTGGGAAATTTACAATGAATCCCAGGTGTTGTAATACTGTGAGAGTTTGGTGAAGTGAATTGCAAAGTTCTCCTGGAGAGTCTGCCTTGATCAGCCAATCGTCTAAGTAGGGGAATACAAAGATTCCCTTGTTGTGAAGGTATGCAGCTACTACCGCCATACACTTCATGAAAACCCTGAGTGCAAATGCGATGATGATGTCCTCGGATGTCGAAGCCAGGGATACCGAGTCCGAGGGAAAAAGTTCTCCATATTTGCTGGCCCGTTTCCAAGATCCCTTTTGGTCATAAGCTTACAGAGGGAACAGGATTCTGGTGCGTGTTCTGGTCCAAGGCATTTTAAGCACCAGTCATGCCTATCTGTGACCGAGATGGGTGTTGGAACACTTTGTACACTTTTTAAAACCGCTAGTCGGTTTCTCCATCGTGTGGAGATGGTAAGCTCAAGGCCTGATGGGGCATGAGGCCCACAAGGAAAAATAAAATGAAATAAGACAAGAAAAAAATAAACTAAAAAACGGTACCGGTGAGAAAGGAAAAGCAGAAGTGCTTTGAAGAGAGTTTTCTGTGCGGTGACAGGAATTTTGTTCTGCTGGCTCTGCGAAAAAAGAACTGAAGAGGTATTGGAAGAGCGGGAAGGCAGTCGCGCAGGCATGGTGGAATTCTCCCAAAGGCTTTCCTATTGGATGCTGGGGAGCGTTCCTGTGCAGATTCCGTCGGTGCTGACGTCACCCATATGTGAAGATTACATTCCTGCTTGTTACTGGAGATACTGTTTTTCTGGTGGTTATGGATAACATTAGGGCTAAGTTAGATCAAGGTGGTGTGCCCTCTGGCTGCAGCTGGATCTTACTGCTACGATTGATACAGTTCATCATGGCCTAGTTCTGTCATTTTTGTGTGAGCTGAGGTTATGTGCAATTGTTTTGGAATGGTTTAAGTCCTACTTCTCAGAACAGTTCTGTTTATAGTCTTCACTTTTTAAAAAAAGAATCAGGATATTTTTCTGTGGAAAATAGACTAGATTAGTTCATATTTCTGCCTGTTTTATATTGATTACACTTGGGTTCTGCATAAGGTTAATGATATGTAAGGTTCCCTGGCAGAAACACATCCAGAGAAACATGTGGCCCTCAAGCTCCGAGGATCCATTTTTGCCATTTAAAAACAAACAAAAAAGTCTATATTTTAATTTGTTGAGGTGTAAAAGTGGACCCTGAGGAAAGGATGGTCAGTTTTTCTTCTAGTTTTAAAATAATCCTCTGGGAATTCATGGGCAAAAATGACCAAATAGGAACGTGATTGATCCCTGTGGGATTTGAGGAGCATTTTATTGATGTGGAGATTAACAAGTCCCTTCTCTGTTCTCTCCCTTCATGCAGGCTCTGCCATCCATCCAGATCCCTGTCTCTCCGCACATCTTCACAAGTATCAGCTGGGCAGCTGCAGCTCCTACCGCACTCTCTCCTGTCCCATCTCCAGTAAGTGTCTTTCCTAGCGTTCGTCGTCCTTCTGCAGTGCTGGGCATTTTTCATAATGTGCATTTTATTGCAATTGGGAAAGCTTGCTTGTACACAGTTTCAAGAAAAAAGATATTTCGGAACTGGAGTAGGTAGTAAAGGAAGAGAAGCCATATATTTGAGAGAACCAACATCCCCTTCTACTGGTACTAGTGTAGCTTACAGAACTTGGTTCCTGGGAATTTATTCATATACTAGCAGAGTGCTTTCAGACTATAAATACAGTAAATCATGGTTTTTTTCCATATCCATAAATATTTAGAACCAAAAGAGCTTTTAGATGCTAAATAGGGAAAATTTAATTTTTCTCCCCATTCAAGATGCATAAAACCAACACACGCTGAAGTAATGCCAAAAATACACAAATTCACAGCCATAAACTAAAGAGATAAGAAATTACATGTGAAGCAATTGTATACTCAGAGCACAAAGTGTCTTATTGAATACAGTATTTATATGCAATGAATTATCTTGGAGTGCATATGAAAAATAAGCATTTTTCACATGGAATGGAAAATGAAGTTGCTTACCTATAACAGGTTCTTCATGGATAGCAGAATAAGTAACCATGTGTAGGCAATCACCAGGGCTGGCCTGTCCACTAGGCGAGCTAGATCCAGGTGGGTGGTGGCACACATGGGTGGCAGCGCTGCCCCCTCCCCCAGCTGCCGCTGATTCCATTTGGGGGAGAGGCGAGCAGCAGCAATATTTCCAAAAGCGGTGGCAAAAAGCTGCTATCCGCTTCCCCCTCCTGAGACGGAACCGACAGCAGCTGGGGAGGGGGGCGGTGAGGCCTCGGCATCTGCCTAGGGTGGTAGAAAACCTTGGGCTAGCCCTGGTGATTATATCATCATTTTATTTTATTTATTTTGCTCTGTTCAGTGATCTAGGTAAATTACAATAAAGCTACCTATCAAAATTGGATAAAATAACTTAACCAAATGCCAACAAACAACAGAACTAATACAGAAAAAAATCATAAAATCAAGTAAAGCAATCCATAAATGTGTTGAAATAAAATGCAGGCTAAAAAATAAAAACAATCAGACATTTATGGGCATGTTTAACATGTGTTAACCTTTGGTAAAGTTAATGTGCATTAAATGTTGCAATGGCCCATAGATATGAATGGGCAGCGGCAGCACTTAACGTGCGTTAACTTTATGTAACGCGTGTTAACCTTTAGTAAACATGCCCCTTAAAGTTCCAAACTGCCTGTGCAGTCTGCAGCGTCTATTAGTAATTAGGAAATGCCCGTTGGAATAGATGTGTCTACTTTTTCCTGGAACCACACAGTTTGCAACACAAGTCTAGGGGCTGCTACGGAGAACATAAGATCTCACAATTCATTTAATTGTATAAATGTAAAAGATGGAACTTCCAAGAGCAAGGTGCTTTGGGACCACAGAGTACAGTAAATTTTACAGGAACAAGCAAAAAGTCGGTCCTCACATATGGGTGACGTCAGCATCAACGGAGCCCTTGTGGAAGCATCTCCCCAGCTTTCAAAGAAAGCCTTTGGGAGATACCATCACGCATGCATGATCGCCTTCCCACCCAAGGGTGCCATCTTACTCGGTCTCCTTTTTTTGCGGAGCCCATCAGACACCTGTCTGCTTTCCCCAGGAAAAATTGCCTGAGTTTTATACTCTCCGGTTGTGCACCGGTACTCTTCCTGCCATTGGAGCTCACTACCTCGGCACCGATTCTTGGGTCCGTAACCCTTTTTTCCTTTTGACACTTTTGTGCCCTTTTTTCCAACTGGCAGTACCGTGGGTCTTTGTCCTTGCCGGGGTACTTTTTTCCTCCATGGCTACCAGTGGCTTCAAGAAGTGTGATTGGTGTACAAAACGATGTCCCTTACCGATACACACGACTGCTACATGCGCTTCCTAGGGTCAGACCACAACCCCGCGGCCCTTGTTCTTTGTAAAAAGATGTCTACCAAAGCCCTCAAGAGCTGTCAGCAGCAGCACGATAAGTTTTTCCTGGAGGCCCCATCTGAAACCTCGGACTTCCGTGGTGCACCTGCGGATCCCAGTCGACGCCATGGGTCTTCAGAAAGGGGGTCTCCCTTGAGGGAACACAAGAAGAAACCCTCAAAGGCAGAGTTCCTGGGCGGTTCCGGCAGGCTGGGTAAGCCCTGAGCCAGGTCCCACAATCCACGTCACTTGTCCGAGGGCTCAGAGCGGGAGTGGCCCACCAAGGTCACCTGGAAGGAATCGCCCGAAGATCGGCCCTTGACTCCCAAGGCCATCCTTGTTGAGGACTTCCCTTTAGGGGAACCGGCGCTGGGCTGAGTTACTCGGTGCCCACACCAAAGGCTGCGGAACTTTATGGACTGGAGACCAGAGTGGCGGCCCGGAATGCAGCTTGTCTGCCTTCATGGACCAGCAGTGGGCATTGTTGTCCGGCACGGCCGGTTCCTCTGCCCAGACCACAAGGCCCTCGACGTAGAGTATGTCCCTGAGGCCGATCCGATCCTCGAGACCATACAGCCCCAAGTCGATCCTCTGCCGAGGTCTCGATCTGGTTCCTGTTCTGCAGGACCGAGGTCTTCCCTGGCAAGCGCGCACAACACCAGGCACAGGGTCTCTGAGGGGTTTGGACTGGGCTTGGGCCTGGAGCGTCCGGGCCGCCCTCCCTCCCCTCGAGTCTTCCACTGACTACTCGGAATGGGAGACCGAGGAAGAGGAGTCCCCCAGTACCCGTCGCCACTGCAGCATCTCCTTGGACCTGTCCCCCTCAGAGTCTCGGCATCGGTCCCCACCCGGGGACATGGCATTCCTCAACTTTGTGCAGGACATGTCAAAGGCGCTAGCATTCCCAGCAGAATCGGAGGAGGACCCTCAAACAGGGGAACTAGAAATCCTCCAATACGAGACTCCACTGAGGGAATCGCTGACGGTACCCATCCCATCCATTCTGGAATGGCTATTGCTCTGCATGTGGGAAACACTGGTGTCTGTGCCCATTGTGAGCAAGCGACTCGACTCGATGTATTGGGTTCACCGGAGCCTGGGCTTCCAAAAGGCATAGCTGCTGCATAACTCCATGGTGGTGGAGTCGGCCATGTGTCGGCTTGAAGATCCAGAAGACGCACTCCTCATTGTCCCTGGATAGGGAGGCCCACACCTTGGATGCCCTTGGCAGAAAGCGCTTCCAGGGCTTGATGCTCATCAGCCAGTTCCAGGCCTACCAGCTGTACATGGGCAAGTACCTGAGAGACCTGGTGAAGGAGCTTGCCGGTTTCTCAGCTGGTCTCTCAGAGGAAGCCTTACAGCAGTTCAAGAACCTAGCCAGAGCTGTCTGTGAGTGCTCAAAGTTCATGACTTGAGCAGCATATGATGGCTTTGAGTCAGTGACTAGAGTAGCTGCAGCGGGCATTGGTGCTCAGCGCCAGGCCTGGCTACAGTCTTCTGACCTCGATCAATGGGTTCAGGACAAATTGGTCAGTGTCCCATGCCAAGGGACGAACCTCTTCGGCAAACCCATGACAGATAGGCCGCAGAGTTGGAGACCGAACTTGTGATGAGGATCAGGCTCTCAAAAAAGACCGCTACCCTTCCCCAACAGAAGGGCTCAGGTAAAAAGCCCTTCTCCCCAAGGAAAGGGGCTGCTTACAGAAACTACCCATATTCTCAGGCTTCCCCAGCTCCCCAGCGGGTTCAGCAAGCTAAGGGCCATGGGCAAGGCCCTCGTAAGCAGAAGACTCCCAAGCTCCAGGTGTCGGCTCCAGCCCAGCCCAGCCTGGGGGGAGTTTTTTACTCCTTGGACATAGTCTCTCTAACCCAAGGAGGACAGCAGCCCACAGGTTGCCAGCCAACACCACCGATTTCTGGGCATTCCAGGTGGTCAGAGAGGGCCACCTTCTCCACTTGGCACAAACACTTCCCCCTTTCTTCCCAGGAGAGCCCCCCAGGTCTCCCCTTCACCGAGACCTCCTACTGCAGGAACTCACAGGCCTTCTCGAGGACAAGGTGGTGGAACCAGTACCCCAACATCTCAGGGGCAAAAGGTTCTACTCCAGGTATTTCCTCATGCTAAAAAGGATAGGGGGCCTACGGCCCATCCTAGACCTGCAGAACCTGAACAAGTTCCTGGTGAGGGAGAAGTTCAAGATGCTCTCCCTTGGAACATTGCTGCCTTATCTCCAACAGGTAGATTGGCTATGCTCCTTAGATCAAAGGATGCTTATATCCATATCCTCATTCACCCTAGCCACAGGAAGTATCTTCGATTCATGGTGGGGGAAGGCCACTACCAGTACAGGGTACTACCCTTCAGCCTGGCGTCCGCCCCCAGGGTCTTCATCAAATGCCTGGCAGTAGTGGCCGCCTACCTTTGTGTCCAAAGGGTATTCGTCTTCCCCTACCTGGATGACTGGCTTATAAAAGGAGGCATAGCCGCCGAGGTGCAGCAAGCTACGGCACACGCCATCCACATCCTACAACATCCGGGGTTCATGATAAACCATCCCAAGTCCCATCTCTTCCTGACACAATGTCTGGAGTTCATAGGGGCAAAGCTGGACACTGTTCAGGCAAAGGCCTTCCTCCCCCTGGATCGGGCCGACCGTATCAGGAAATTGGCTGCAGACGTGCAACTCCATCCCTCAATGTCAGCTCGGCTTCTGCTGTGCCTATTCAGCCACATGACCTCCACAGTCCATGTCACCCCAGACACCTATCTGCACATGAGGGTTGCCCAGTGGTGCCTTCAAGACCAGTGGATACAGGCCATGTGCCGCATCCAGGACAGAGTCTCAGTGACCGACCACTTGACGGACTTCCTGACGTGGTGGAAAAATCCCCAACATCTTCAGACAGGGATGCCTTTCCAAGCCCCGAGTCCTCAGAGTCCTCACAATGGATGCCTCCTTGCTGGAAGGGGAATCCACTGTGAGGAACTTCTCACCCAAGGCAGCTGGTCACAAGCTGAAGGCAACCAGCAAATCAACCTTCTGAAGTTTCGGATAATATATCTAGCTCTCCGAGCTCTTTGCCACCATCTGAGGCACCAGCCAGTGCTGATTCAAACGGACAACCAAGTGGCGATGTTCTGTGTGAACAAGCAAGGGGGCACGAAGTCTCATACCTTTTGCCATGAGGCGATGACATACAGCTCCTACGCAGTTCGTCAGGGAATGCGCCTATGGGTGGTATATTTACCAGACCAGAGCAATGCCCTGGTGGACAAACTGAGCAGGGTCCTCCAACCGCACGAGTGGCAGCTGGACCCCAGAGTGGTCACCCGGCTCTTCCGACTCATGGGGACCCTGCGGATGGAACTTTTCTCCAGCCCAGACAACTATCAGCTGCCCGGCTTCTGTTCCCATCAGCCCCACCTGGACCGGGTAGCGGCAGATGCGTTCCTCATCTCGTGGTCGGAAGGCCTTATGTATGCCTTCCCACCTATGCCATTGATTGCTAAGACTGTTCAAGGCTCTTCGCGACAGAGTTGCTGATCCTGGTGGCTCAATGATGGTCCAGGTAGCCGTGGTTTCTGCTGCTCCTCTCCGATTGTCAGTGGAGGCACGGATCCCCCTGGAGAGTTCCCCGGGGCCCTTGTCTCAAGAAGAGGGCTCTCTTCTGCACCCCATTCTGGGGTCCCTCTCACTGACAGCATGGCTGCTGAAAGGGTAACCTTAGCCCCTTTCATCCTCTCTGGGGAAGTGGTCCTACTGGCCTCCTGTAAGACCTCCACCAGGAGGGCTTATGCCTTCAAATGGCACAGGTTCTTAGTGTGGTGCATGGAGCAACAGGTGAACCCGTTCTCCTGCCCGGTGCATCTGGTGCTGCAGTCCCTTCTTCATCTTTCGCAATCCAGGCTCAAATCAAACTCTGTCAGGGTGCACTTCAGTGCCCTAGCAGCGCACCACCACTATATTGAAGGCAAGCCCCTCTCAGCTGCCTCTGATGACCTGCTTTCTGAGGAGGCTCCTGCTGTCAAAAACCTCCATCCGCCTTCCGGCAATAGAATGGACCTAAATGTAGTGCTGGCACAGCTCACTCACCTGCCCTTCAAGCCCCTAGCTACCTGCCACCTGAGATATCTCTCATGGAAAGTCATGTTCCTGGTGGCACTCACCTCCGCTCTCAGGATCAGTGAGCTCTAAGCCCTAGTGGAAGATGGGCCGTATACCAGGTTCTACAAGAACAGGGCTGTGCTGTGGACATACCCCAAATTTCTCCCGAAGGTGGTGTCTTCTTTTCATCTCAACCAGGAGATGGTGCTACCCACTTTCTTTCTGAGGTCTCACGCCGGCAGGGCGGAGACCGTCCTTCACATATTGGACTGTAAGAGGGCCCTGTCCTTCTACATTCAGCATACCCAGGGACACCGAAAAGCTGCTCAGCTCTTTGTTTCCTACAACCCCAGTCGTAAGGGGGAGGCAGTGACCAAGCGAACTCTGTCCACCTGGGTCATGGACTATATCACCCTCGCCTTTGAGCAGGCTGAGCATACGCTGGATGGCCGTGTCATGACACAAATTGTCAGGGCCACAGTGGCCTCTGTGGCAAACCTGCTCTCCGTCCCGATTTTGGACATCTGCTGGGCCGCCATTTGGTCTTCAGTTCATACCTTCGTAGCTCATTACTGCCTATAGAGGGAGTCCCAATGGGACAATGCCTTTTGGCAGGCCATGCTACAGAAGCTCCATCGGCACCGATGTCGCCCATATGTGAGGACTGATTCCCGCTAACCCTGGAGAACACCTGTTACAGGTGAGTAACTACTCTTTTTGTGAATCCAAAGTTGTTTACAAAATACAATAAAATTATACTTAAAAGAATGCCTTTATATTTGAAAGGATAGAGCAGATAGGAAGGAGGGAATAACTGTCAGAAGACAAGGAGAAAATACATCTGGTGCCCTGACAGCACTACCCCAAATGCAAAGGTAAAAAGATAGAAACATAGAAATATGATGACAGAAAAAGACCACATGGCCTATCTAGTCTGTCCTTCCATATCAACAACTACAACAGTCCACTTTTTACCTTTAGAGATCCTCTGTGTTTGTTGCATGCTTTTTTTGAATTCAGTTACTGTCCTCATCTCTACCACCTCCACTGGGAGACTATTTCACGGATCCACTACTCTTTCCGTAAAAAATATTTCCGTATATCACTCCTGAATCTATATCCCTTCACCCTCATCCCATGTCCCCTCGTAGCAGAACTTGCTTTCAATTGAAAGAGGCTCTCTCCCTGAACATTTATGCCACGGAGGTATTTAAACTTCTCAATCATATCACCTCTATTCTGCCTTTCCTCTAAGGTGTACATATTAAGATCCTTAAGTCTGTCCTCATATGTTTTATAATGAAGACCACTAATCATTTTAGTACCACCCTCTGCACCAACTCCATCCGGTTCACATCCTTTTGAAGATGCAGTCTCCAAAATTGCACACTATACTCCAAATGAGGTCGCACCAAAGACTTATACAGAGGCATTATCACCTCCTTTTTTTCTGCTAGCCATTCCTCTCTGTATGCACCCAAGCATCCTTCTAGCTTTTGCCGTTGCCTTTTCTACCTGTTTAGCTACTTTAAGATCATCAGACACAACCACGCCTAGGTCCCGCTCTTCTTTAGTGGACAAAAGTACTTCACCCCTATACTATATTGCTCCCTTGGATTGCTGCAACCCAAATGCATGACCTTACATTTTTTAACATTAAATCCCAGCTGCCAAATTCTAGACCATTCTTCAAGCTTAGCTAGATCCCTCCTCATGTTATCTACACCTTCCTGGGTGTCTACTCTATTGCAGATTTTGGTATCATCCGCAAAGAGGCAAACCTTACCCGACAGCCCTTCCGCTATATCACTAACAAAGATGTTAAAAAGAATTGGACCAGGGACAGATCCCTGGGGCACACCACTGGTAACATCCTTCTCCTCAGAGTGAGCTCCGTTTACCTGTACCCCTTGTCGCCTCCCACTCAACCAATTTCTAACCCAAGCAGTAACTTTAGGGTCCATCCCTAGGGTGCTCAGTTTGTTTATAAGTCGCCTGTAAGGAACAGTGTCAAAGGCTTTACTGAAATCCAAATACACCACATCTAGGGCTCTCCTTCGGTCCAACTCTCTGGTCACCCAGTCAAAGAAATCAATCAGATTTGTCTGACAAGACCTGCCTCTGGTGAATCCATGCTGCCTCGGATCCTGTAATCCGCTGGACTCCAGAAACCTCACTGTTTTCTCTTTCAGCAGCGTTTCCAATAATTTACTCACCACCGAATTTAAACTAACCAGCCTGTAGTTTTCAACCACATCCTTACTTCCACTTTTGTGTAAAGGCACCACATGAGCCTCTCTCCAGTCCTTTGGCACCACTCCTGACTCCAACGAGGCATTGAAAAGGTCAGTCAGTGGAGCTGCTAGAACGTCCCCAAGTTCCCTTAGTATTCTAGGGTGTATCCCATCCAGTCCCATTGCTTTGTCTACTTTATGTTGAGCTAGCTTCTTACGAACACAGTCTTCTGAAAATTGTTCAAGTTGTCCCTCGCTTCTGTTCCTGTTTGTGGGTCTTTTCTGAAGTCCTGCTCCTGGTTCTTCATCTGTGAACCCAGAACAGAAATATTTGTTAAGGAATTCCTCTTTATCCTTATCAGCTTCTATATATTTCTCCCCTGCACCCTTGAGTCTGACAATGCCACTTTTGCCCTTCCTCTTCTCACTAACATATCTGAAAAATTTCTTATCTCCCCATTTTATTGCATTGGCGGTTTCCTCCTCCTTTTGAATCTTTGCCTTCTTGACTACTTTGCTAGCTTCTCTAAGTTTTTCCAAATATAGATGCCTGTCTTCCTCTCTCTGTATTTCATGAAGGCCTCCCTCTTTTTCTTCACTTTTTCAGCCACTTCTTTCGAAAGCCATAGCGGTCTCCTTTTCCTTTGACCTTTATTTACCATTTTAACAAAAAGGTTGGTTGCCCTTAAAATATCCCCTTTCAGTTTTGCCCACTGTTTTTCTATATCCCCCAGCTGTTCCCATCCCACTAACGACTACCTGAGGTATTGGCCCATCTTGGCAAAGTTAGGCTTCCTAAAGTCTAAGATCCTCACCTTTGAATGGATTCTAACAGCCCTAGTCTTAATTCTGAACCACACCATCTGGTGATTACTGGATGCAAAATGATCTCCCACTACAACATCAGAAACACTTTCACCATTGGTAAGCACCAAGTCCAGTAAGGCCCCTTCACGTGTGGGGTCTGTTACCAATTGCCTGAATAGTTCTCCTTGTAGAGAATCCAGGATCTCCTTACTTCTAGATGATACTGCAGCAGGAATGTGCCAATCAACATCTGACATATTGAAATCTCCTATCAGTAGCACTTCCCCTTTCCTAGCAATACTGCGTATGTCTTCAATGAACTCTGTCCACCTCTTCCTCTTGTGAGGGAGGTCTGTATATCACACCAATGCAAATAGATATCTCCAGGAACAAGCAGGAATGAGTCTTCACATATGGGTACGTCGGCGCCGACGGAGCCCGCACGGAAATGCTCCCCAGCATCCAAACAGAAAGCTTTTGGGAGCATCCCTCGCACCTGCGCGGTGACTTCCCGCCTTTCCCACTGCCTCTCCCCAGTTTTCGTTTTTCCGCAGAAACTTTTTTTCTTTCAAATCCTTATTTTCTTGTTTTCTTGTGGTCGCGGCTGTCTTTCCCGCCGATACCGGCACTGCCGGTGCTTTATTCTTTTCTTTTCCAACTTAGAGAAATAATTTCTCCTCGTTTTTTTTCGTTTATCTCATCGAGGCCTAACAGGCCTTTCCAACATGGAGCCTTCTTCCCCTAAAAAGTGCCTTCACTGCGGAAACTTCGTTTTCTTTTTAGACTCCAGTGCCTGGTGTCTATCCTGTTTGGGTCCTGACCCCTTTTCCCCGGGTCCATCAGGCTTTAGTATCGGGAGAAGACCTTCTCTTTTTCGAGTATCCCTCGATGCCGTTTTTCCTCCTGAGGTGAGGACACGGGTTTATTCTTCTCTCCAGGATCAGGTAACCCACAAAACGTCTGTTAAGACTAGCCAATTCTTGATGGGTAGGTCTCATGCCCAGCATGATGACGGCTCCGGCCTTGCCCTCAAGACCCCATTGGCAGTAAGACCCCGGCGGGAGTCTTCGGGCTCCAAAGCATTTACGGGGTTTCAGGTTGTTCCTGGGGTTCACTCCTCACAGAACATACCTGAGCCATGCTCGGGGGTGGTATCCGCTTCGAGCGGTACCGATCCCTCGGCATCGGCACCGGTGTCGAGTGCTCCACTCTTCACTGAGGATCGTCAGCTAGTGTCCTCGGTACCTTCGGGGCCGATCGACTTGACCCAGACTGGCTTTCCTGCGTCCCCGCCATGCGCAGGGTTGGTACCGGCTTCGAGCGGTACCGCTCCCCCGGCATCGGCACCGGTGTCGAGTGCTCCACTCTTCACCAGGGGTCGTCGTCTGGTGTCCTCGGTACCTTCGGGACCGATCCGCCCGACCCAGACTGGTTTTCCCCCGGCCATGCGCGGGGGTGGTGCCGGCTTCGAGCAGTGCCGATCCCCGGGCATCGGCACCGGTGTCGAGTGCTCCGTTCTTCACCAGGGATCGTCGTCGGGAGTCCTCGGTGCCTTCGGGGCCGATCGATACGACCCAGTCTAGATTTCCTGTATCCCAGCCAACCGCGGGGTTGATACCGGCGTCGAGTGGTACTGATGCCCCGGCATCGGTATCGGTGTCGAGTATTCCACTCTTCACCATGGATCGTCATCTGGTGCCCTGGGCACCTTCGGGGCCGACCGATGCGCCCCGGATGGGCTTTCCTCTATCTACGCCATGCTTGGAGGGGGTACCGGCTTCGAGCAGTACAGATACCCCAACATGGGCACCGGTGTCGAGTGTTCCTCTCTTCACCGGGCGTCGTCCTCGGTGCCTTCGGTACCGATCAATACGATTCCGATTGACCTTCAGGTAGCGGCATCGCCGATTCCACCACCGACGCTCGGTTCGATGCCCAGTCTGGAATCCGTATCCAGTCTAGAGGACTTGGTCCTGACGCGTTTCGGAGCCGATCCGTGTCGCCTACGACTACGCAGTACCGGGGATAATCACCAAAGCTCTCTGGTTACCTAGGTGCCGCTTCGGCAACCTCCGATACCTGCTACGATGGCATTACCATCCCCGGTGCCGGTGTCGTTTCCTGCAGTTCCATCGGTGCCATCGATCCTTTCTATGCCTAGTTTGGAATCGATACCGGGAACCGACGACGCAGTACTAACTGCCTCGAATCAGAGCTGTCAGTATCGTTCTCCATCTAGCAGGATTCTTTTTATGCACCAGTCCAGTAGGTCTTCTGGTGTTCACGCTGCTCATTCAACCTCAGCCTACCCAGGAATAGTTCCTCTGGGAGATCCTTCTTTTCAGACATTTCTCCTTGACATGGCAGCTTTTCTTGCCATTCCTATTCCTGGTTCTACTCTTGACCAAGATCCTGCAGGAAAGGAAACCATAATGCTTCCTTTGCATCAGTCTTTGCAGGACCTTCTTCTGAGGACTTGGGAATCACCTTTAAAGGTTCCTGCGCCTTCTACAGCCATGAATGTTCTGTATCAGGTGCCTCCCTCTCCGGGGTTTCAGAAAAGCCAACTTCCGCATCATTCCATTGTAGTGGAATCAGCAATGAGGAAGGTCAGAAGCAAGAAGAAGCATTCTTCTTTCCCACCAGGTCGTGCATCTAAAGCACTTGATGCCTTTGGACGTCAAACTTTCCAAACTTCTATGTTGGCTTCAAGAATTATTTCATATATTTTTTATATGAGTCTCATACTTTAGGAGGTCACAGAGAAGTTATCTCTTTTGTCTCCTTTTTTGTCAGAACCCAAGGCCTCTGACTATTCCTTGTTTCTTAATCATAGCAGGAATATCTCTTGGTTCCTTTCTCGCGCTTCTCTAGACTCTTTTGAGTCTGTTAGCAGATCCTCTGCTATTGCCATTGGGGCGCGTCGTACAGCGTGGCTGCAGGCTTCAGACTTGAGCAGAGGGGCAAAACATACACTGGGTAATTCTCCTTGTACTGGAGACAATCTTTTCAATAGAGAAGCTTTGCGTCAGGTTGCTCATTGCTCCACTGACTTTCCTAGTTCTGGAAACCATCCTAAGCCTTCTCTTTCCCCAGGACGTAGGAAATGTCCTACCAAACCTTCTTTCCCGAAGAAGAGAAAGTTTCATCCTTCTTCTGCCCATCCTCCCGGTGTACCCAAGCAAGGGACATCTCATCCTAGTCTGAAGTCTCCAGACTCTATCCAGTCTGCTCATCACCAGCAACCATAGGTTCCTGTGTATTGCAATCTACAGTTAACTTCCCCTTAGCAGAAGTTTATTCTTCAAACTCTACACTGGTTTCTTTTCCAGTATGCTATGCTCTCGGATACTTTTGTCCATGGGTTGCAGAATTCTCCCATTCTTACTACCACGAAGGGAGGTCACAACTATCCCATGATAGTTTCTGTCCCCATATGGACATCTTTTCCTTCAGCTGCCTTACCCTATGGTAAGTCACTTTCCAACCCCCTCTCTTCCAGGGTTTCCCCTGCTTGAGTTGGTGCCATACTGAAACACTTTTTTTCTTCCAGTGTAGCCTGTTTGTTTTTCCTTCACTGCGTGCTCTGAACAACTCATCGGACAGGGACAGAGATGCTCTCCGCGACCTTTGTCTGTTTTTTCTCTCTGTTTTCTACAGGAGAATCCCCTCTGTTGTTTTGTTCAGTTGCTGGATATGCAGGAGTTCCAGTGATTACTTTAATGCTCATTGCAAGCTGCTTGCAACTATCTGGCATAATACTATTCACTGCAGCTTATCTTCTTCTAGCCATATCCTTTCCTCAGATGTGGCAACACGCCTGACTTCTGTCAGTTTTATCTTGTAATTCTCCTGCACAATGCTCTACTCTGGGTCCTTACTACAGAGCATTGACCTTTGTCCCTGAGGGTCTTTCATATACAGCAGACAAGCTTTTTTGTGTGAATGTCCACGGAGTCCCCAATCTGACCGGAATATGCTCCTGTTCCTTACAGCTTGGCATTATGTTTTTCTACTCCACTTGGACAACGCATACTCCTTTATCGTACATGATACCCCTGAACCCCTTGGCTGGGTCACTCGGGTATCTCCGTCTATGCGTTCTTCTTGTCCTTTGGACGTATCAGAGTCCTAAAGTACTGCTGACGTACTCTTGCCAGACTGCTGTTATCCTCTGTTTTTCACGCAACCGTACTGGTTCTTACACTGACCTACGTTCCTGTTCTACAGAAATCAATTCTCTTTATTTCTTCAGGTGGGTTTCACCTCCTATTACTGGGTGAATTTTTTTCCCATCACGTTCCCCATGTGAATGTTTTTTTTCTGTGGCTCGGTTGCAGGCATGTATTCTGAAAAATTATCTTTATGTATGTGGGCATACATGTTTTTGTTCCCTGGGTGGGCGTCAGCCACCCCACCTCTATCTATACATATATCTATCTACGTGTCCATATGTAGATATATATGTGCAAAAAAAAAAAAAAAAAACCCTACTTGTCTACATACATTTATTCTCATAGATATAGATATGTATGTCTTCCAGATATATATATATATATATATGCATATAGGCATACGCATATTGGGAGATGTCCATAGCACCCTATGTCTACCTATCTCCCTGACTGTCGGTGCTTAGGTTTTTATTTTCTGATGGGGTCCGGACAGTCAACTTGCCTATTATCATACGGCTCAGTGACTGGGACGGGTTATACTAACCATTGCTGCTGTGACGTCAACAGCTTCTATTTTTGTTATACATCTCCCTATCTGTGCTGTCTCAAACTTATATGTCTTCCTATCGCTTAACAGCTAGGAGGATAGTGTACATCTTCAGTGTTCCTGAGTACACTTCTGTTCTCCTTTGGAATACGGGCTTTTTTACATACCCTCTCTTCCCTTCCGGACTGGGCTAATTTTCCAGATTGGTCAATCTTCTTCTTTTAGTCTTCAATGTTTATGACTCTGTACCTAAATGAGTTCTCAGCTTTTCCCATAAAGCTTTTCATTGAAGACCTGCCGATCTTCTCCTGCCCCGGTTGACACCTGGGTCACCTGCCCACTCCAGATTGGAACTTCTTCCTCACTGCTGTGGAGTCACCTTGAAGATTCCGCTACTGCATCTACAGTCTACTTCCTACAATCCAGTAGGTAAGCTCTATATTGTGCTATTTCATTAAATATTTTGATGATGCTTGACATATCTTCTAAAGACTTTTTTCCCTGTAGTCTTTAGATTCGCTGTTCATCTGCAGCTCTGCTCTGTTCAACTCCTACCCTCCATCCCCCAGGGGATGCCGGAGATCCAGGTTTGGGAAATACCGTCCTATTCCAGGGATGCGCATTGTCGGATATTGTTTGTTCTATGTAAACCGCGCTGATCGCAAATAGTGCGGTATATAAGAGATGTAAATAAATAAATAAAAATAAATAAATTTTATGGGATCTCCCCTGGCACCCACAGCTAGGGAGTCCCCATATGTGAAGACTCATTCCTGCTTGTTCCTGGAGATAGCACAGTTACTTACCTGTAACAGGTGATCTCCGGAACAGCAGGAAGTAGTCTTCACAACCCACCCACCTCCCCTAGGAGTTGTATCTATCTATTTCCTTTCCTCTTTCTCTCCTTCTGTCTCAGCTATGAAACTCAACTGGGGAGAGGCAGTGGGAAAGGCGCGAAGTCACCACGCAGGTACGAGGGATGCTCCCAAAAGCTTTCTGTTTGGATGCTGGGGAGCATTTCCGTGCGGGCTCCGTCGGCGCCGACGTACCCATATGTGAAGACTAATTCCTGCTGTTCCGGAGATCACCTGTTACAGGTAAGTAACTGTGCTTTCTCTTTCCCTCTTTCTAGTTTAACCCACAATGCCTCCTCTCTCCCTTTTAAGCTCTGTAATTCCTAAGCTTTAATAGTATTTTTTACATATAGTGCCACTCCTCCTCCCCTTCTTCCTACCCTGTCCTTTCTGAATAAAGTATAGCCAGGTATAGTTACATCCCAATCATGGTTTTCTGTGAACCATGTTTCTGTAACTGCCACTAAATCCAAGTCAGCCACTCCCACCAAAGCTTCAACATCAGGGATCTTATTTCCCATGTTACGGGCATTTATACACACTGCTTTCCATATGTTACCCATTTCTATAAAGGTATTTAATGTATCACCTACCTGGGGGCTTTCTTCACCCATCCCCAATGAATCTAGTTTAAAGCCCTCTTCAGTAGATTAGCCAGTCTACTACCGAAGACGCGTTGACCTTTCTTGGACAGATGGATGCCATCTCTGCTCTGCAACCCTTGGAACAGCATCCCATGGTCTAGGAAACCAAAACGCTCTCGATGACACCATCCACGCATTCATCTCCAGGATGCGAGCCTCTCTGCCTTGGCCTTTACCCTCAACAGGGAGGATTGAAGAGAACACCACCTGTGCACCTAACTGCTTCACCCTTTGTCCCAGAGCCATGACGTCACTGTTGATACGTTCCGAGGGATACCTGGCAGTATCATTTGTTCCAACATGGATTAGCAACATTGGGTAATAGTCAGTGGGCTTGATGAGTCTCGGCAAACTCTCCGTAACATCTTGGATTTTGGCACCAGGCAGACAGCATACCTCTCTGGACATCAAGTCTGGTTGGCAGATGGACGCCTCAGTACCTCTCAGAAGAGAGTCTCCAACCACCACTACCCTTCGCTTCCTTGTGGTCACTGATTCTGCAACTTTGGGGTACTTGAGCTCTGGTTCTTCCCTTTCCAGGGATGCTTTCACCTCCTCCACTTCCAGGGCTGCATAATGGTTCTTCAATTCAAGGGCTGGAGAAGTTGGATTGGTGATTTTGCAGGCCCTGGGACTTGTGTTCAACCATCGACATTCTGTTGGCACCCATCTTCTCCTCTACTGGAGAGCTTGGTTGCTGCAAGAAGCATCTTATCAATGTACTTCTCACTGTCTTGAATGCTCCTCAGCCTCGCCACCTCCTCTCTGAGTTCCTCCACTTGTTTCCTCAGAGCTTCAGCATGCAGGCACCCTGCACATGGAACCGGTCCTTCAACTGGCATTAGGACCTCTGTCTGGACAGAGGCAGAAGCTGTAACGGGGGCAACAGCTTTAGCGATACGATTTTTCCCAGCCATTATTCTGTTTGTGGAGCTTAGGTATCTGTTAAAGCAAAAGAGAGAGATCTACCAAGTACCAGCCGGTTTCCCAGCTGTCCTTTCAGAGAAAAAGCAGTTAAATCTCTTTAATTGTATTCAAAATGTGCTGCTCCAAGTCTCTGTGCTTTGTTAAATGGGGAGGTGCCCTATAAAGCAAGACTGCTCACTAGGGATGGCTGGGAGTAGGGATGGGTAGGGAGGGAACTAACACCTGATTAGGTGTCAGCAGTTCCCAAAGCTGAGAAGGCTACTAGAGTTCAACAACCTATTCTGCTCAAGGAAATTTCTACTAAATTACCAAAAAGAAAGTAACTTTGCTTTAAAAATATACAAAACCCCTTTTAAGAGCTCCCAGTCAGAGAGCTAGCAATTTAATAAAAATAATCCCTCAAATCCTTACCGTTCTTTGACCTGTAGAACCCCTGTTAGGAATGCCTAACGGGCTCTACAGGTGACTTTTAAGCAAGGCCTTCAATTTACAATGCAAAAATTCAGACCTGAGTTCAAAATTAATGGAGTTACAAAGTAGAATGCTGATGAACAGGTAGTTTCAAGATGCGTGCAGGCGATTTTTGAGATATTCCTTCTTCCTAGAGAGCACAGTCTTGTCTTTAACTTGGGCAGCACACAGTCCTCGGAGCTGAATTTGATATTCTTCAAGGTGGGATATCCTACTAGCTTGCTCTCCCTGAGCTTGAGAGACTTCCAATAAGTTAGTTTTCATTAAGAACATAAGATATGCCATACTGGGTCAGACCAAGGTCCATCAAGCCCAATATCCTGTTTTCAACGGTGACCAATCTAGGTCATACGTACCTAGCAGTTTCCCACAAAAGACACAGGTTCCGCAATGCTTGTACTGGGTCAAGCATTGATATCCTGGGTCCCTTCTTAATAATGGTTTATGGACCTTTCCTCCAGGAACCTGTCCGAACCTTTTTAAACCCAGCCACACTAACAGCCTTTACTACATCCTCCGGTAACAAATTCCAGAGTTTGATTACACATTGAGTGAAAAAATATTTTCTCTTACTAGTCTTAAATAGTTTACCCTGTAGCTTCATTGCATGTCCCTTAATCTTTCTATATTCTGATAACGTAAACAGTCGATCTACGTTTACCCGTTCCACTCCGTTCATTAAGTTATAGACTTCTATCATATCTCCCCTCAGCCGTCTCTTTTCCAGGTTAAAGAGCCCTAACCTTTTTAGCCTTTCTTCATAGGAGTATCCTTCCATCCCCTTTACCATTTTGGTGGCTCTTCTCTGAACCTTTTCTAATAACGCTATATCCTTTTTAAGATACGGCGACCAGAATTGCACACAATATTCAAGGTGCGGTCGCATCATGGAACGATACAGAAGCATTATAATTTTTGGTAGAAGTGAGTCTGTTGTGGTAAAACTAATTGGATGATGAACAATGTCTTGGTGTTCACTAATGCAGCTTGCTATTTGAAAATAGTGTTTTCCAGGACATGAACTTGCAAGTGGCTATGGCCCTGGGTTCAGGGAGAAGGCTTCAAGAGCACAGTATTAACATCCAAGGAAGTTTTCAGATATTGATTCATCATCCATGTGGGTATAATGTGCTATAGTGGTGCTTAAGTAGACTCTTTTCAGTCTGGCTTTTTATCTGAAATTCGAACGATCATTATTATTATTTATTAATTTCTATACTGCTACTACTTATTTCTATAGTGCTGCTAGGTATACACAGCACTGTGCACATGCACATAAGACAGACCCTGCTCCACAGAACTAACAGCTTTTGAAGTTATCGACTATTGTCTACTACCTCAACATCTCTCAGATATTGGCATTTCAGATTCTGTGCTCAACTGGTTTTCATCATTTCTCCAAGAGTGTACTTTTCGAGTATAATCTAATCACGATACCTTATTGGCAGTAACCAGTCTGCCATGTGAAGTGCCAAGGCTCAGTTCTTTCCCCGACCCACTTTAACATATTCTTAGCCCCACTTTTGACTTTGATCCAGAGGCAAGATATTAGCTCCTTTTGTTATGCAGATGACATAGTTTTGGAACACTATTCCATTTGGTCCGACTCTTCTGACTTGCCCTTAGTAAATGAGTGTTCAGATACTGTAGCAACTTTGTTAGGCTTGCACCATCTTCAATTGAACCCAGCTAAATCCAAGGCCCTTTGAATCACTAAGAGTTCTTCCATCTTGCTGTGAGTCCAATGATCAAAGGTTTCTCCGTCCCTTTCATCGCTTCCCTGATGCATTTAGGCATATTTTTTGATATGCAGCTGTCCTTAGACCAACAAGTGGCTGTAACAGTTCAATCCTCATTTCTCTCACTATACAAAATTTGCTCTATCCAATCTGTGCTTACTACAGATGCTTTGTACTCTCTCATTCATGCCTTTGTCATATCTCGCATTGATTATTGTGACACCATCTACTGTAGTATTTGGTTCACAAACCTAAAAAATCTATAACTTATACAGAATGTAGGAATCCATTTACTGGCAAATACTTCACGGTATAACCATGTCTCCCCATTGTTTATTTGTACCACTGGCTTCCCCTTCCCTTTAGATTTCAGTTTAAAGTCTTCATATTAGCTCATAAGGCCTTTTACACGGGCTTGCCTCCCTACCTCTCCACATTGTGAATCTGTACTGCCCGTCACGAGTGCTTCGATCTCAGAACGCAAACTGTCTCATTACGCCTTCCATCTCTGCATCCAGACATACAGCTTTCAATTTTTGGCCCCATCTCTTTGGAACTGTCTTTCCCCCAACATACTCACTGAGTCCTCTAAAAACAAATTTAAGATAATCTGAAAACCCATTATTTTCAGGCAGCCTTCAGGGACTGCCCAGCCTAGAGTGGGAGACTACTTATACTGTCTCCTATGCTTATCTTCTTTCTTGTCTAAAATTGGCACTCTTTTCCTATGTTACATATTTTAATTATTGTACACTGCTTGGATGCTACCCGGCCAGAGTGGTATAGCAAGTTTTAATAATAATAATAATAATAAGAATAATAATAAGAAGAAGAAGAATCAGAACAAACAAGGGAAACAGAACAAACAGGAAATGATGAATGTAGACAGGAGAATAAGGGGGTCAGAATCCAAAATCAGCCTCGAACAGATGAGTTTTTAGCATGATTTGAATTGGACCAAGATGGAGCCTTGTGTACCGACTAAGATAGTCTATTCCAGGCATACAGTGCATCAAGGTGGAAAGAACGTAGTCTGGAGTTGGCAGTAGAAGGGCATAGATAAGTGATTTGCTTGATGAGCAGAGTTGCCAAGGAGAGTTGTAGAGAGAGATAAGAGAGGAAAGGTAGTGAGGAGCTACAGAATGAATGCACTTGTAGGTCAGTAGGAGAAGTTTGAACTGTATGCAGAAACGAATAGGGAGCCAACAGTGAATTGAGAAGAGGGGTTACATGAATATAGAGACTCTTGCAGAGGATTAGCCTTGCAGCTGACTTCTGAATGGATTGAAGAGGGGAGAATGATTCAATGGAAGGCCGGTGAGGAACAAGTTGCAATAGTCTAGACAGGTAGTGTTGAGAGAGTGGATAAGGGTCTTGATTATGTGTTCGGAGAGGAAGGGATGAATTTTGTTGATTGTATAGAGAAAGAAACATAATTTAGCTGTATTTGGATATTTGTAAATACTAAGCAGGTTACAACAAACATAAAACATTACAAACACTTGTATATCCAATTCATGTGAACAAACAGAATGACTCAATATATTTATTTTATTTAGCATTTTTTTATATGCCGCATGTCCGACGGTCAATGCTGTTTACATGGAACAATTTAAACTTAGAATTTAGAACATTACATAGAACAGAGAATGTTAACATGAAACAAAACATTTAACACAAGAGGTGTAGAATAAAATTATTATTCCAATACATCCAAAGCTTCTGAAGTTTTTTTAAGCTTCTTCCTAAAAGAGACACGGTCAGATTCAAAACAGATCGAAAGGGAGTATATTTCATAAAGTAGGGCTTATCATAGAAAAGCTATAAGATCATGTAGTAGTTTTATGAGCTGCTGTAATTGATAGAACGGATATAGATATGTAACAGAGGTAAGGGGTGAGAGAACATAAACCAAAATTAAGAACATAAGATATGTCATACTGGGTTAGACCTCTGTGGAGAACCTGCGCTCTGTTCCTTTGGTGGAGATCTGCTGGGCTGCCATCTGGTTCTCGGTCCATACCTTTGCAGCTCATTATTGCCTGGAGAGGGAGTCCTACAGGAACAGCACCTTCAGCCAGGCAGTACCCTGTCATTTGTTTGGCGTGTAAGGCAACTTCAGCCCTTCCGTGTGTTCAGGCTACTGGAGAACTGGTTCCTTGCTGACACTTGGAGCTGCTTGTGGGTCTGGTGTTTCTTGACTCAATTGCTGCTTCTCATGCTCTTCCTTTTCTGGTCTCCCGTGGCTTTTACAGATTTTTGTGGTAGCCTATAGCTAGGGAGTCCCATATGTGAGGACTGACTTCCTGCTTGTTCCTGGAGAAAGCGTAGTTATTCACCTGTAACAGATGTTCTCCGGGGATAGCAGGAATCAGTCCTCACAACCCTCCCTCCTCCCCATACAGTTGCTTTTCTTTTTTGCCACTTTGAGTTATTTTATCATACTAAGGCAAGATGGCACCCTTAGGTGGGAAGGGGACTATGCATGCATGGTACATTTCCCAAAGTCTTTCTCTGAAAGCTGGGGAGAGGTTACCATGAAGGTTCCATCGGCACCAATGTCGCCCATATGTGAGGACTGATTCCTGCTGTCCCCAGGGAACAGCTGTTACAGGTGAGTAACTGCTCTTTCAGTACTATGGCGTGTTAGGTGTAACACCCTGCAGGGCCGGCCCGTCCATTGAGCGAGAATGTTTTTTGCACAGGGCCCCGCGTTTCAGGGGGCCCCGCGCAAAAAACATTCTGATCCTAAAGTCAAATTTAAAAAAAAAAAAAAAAAGCTGTCTTCTCCCGCTGCCGGGGCCGCCGTGGCAGAATCGAGTGTGCCGCGGGGCCCCCCCTGCCCAGCAGAGCCTGCCCTCCCCTGTATCCGCTCTCTCGTACAGCTGCCTGCAGTCTCACGCGCCGACTTTCAGAGCGCGAGGGGAGAGTTTCTCCCTCGCTGCTCTGTTAAGCCCGCGGGGGCTGATGGGAAGTTCCCATCAGCCCCCGCGGGCTTAACAGAGCCGAGAAAGGGAAACTAGTCCCTTCGCGCTCTGAAAGCCGGCACGTGAGACTGCAGGTAGCTGTACGAGAGAGCGGATACAGGGGAGGGCAGGCTCTGCTGGGCAGGGGGGGCCCCGCGGCACACTCGATTCTGCCGCGGCGGCCCCGGCAGCGGGAGAAGACAGCTTTTTAAAAAATAAATTTTGGCTGGGCTGGGCTGGGCTGAGCTGAGCTGGGCTGGGGGGGGTTAGGAGTGCTGATGGGCTGGGGGGGTTAGTAGTGCTGATGGGCTATGGGGGGGTTAGGAGTGCTGATGGGCTGGGGGGGGGTTAGGAGTGCTGATGGGCTATGGGGGGGTTAGGAGTGCTGATGGGCTGGGGGGGTTAGGAGTGGTGATGGTCTATGGGGGGGCTGGGGGGGTAGGAGTGGTGATGGGCTATGGGGGGCTGGGTGGGTTCGGTGTGGGGATGGGCTATGGGGGGCTGGGGGGGTTAGGAGTGGTGATGGGCTATGGGGGAGCTAAGTCTTTATATGGGCTGATGGGATTAGGACTGGAAGTGGGTTGATGGGGGGGTTAGGACTGCTAATGGGCTATGGGGGGCTTAAACTAAAAATTGGGTGATGGGGGATTAGGATTAGAAATGGGCTGGTGGGATTAGGACTGGGAGTGGGCTGATGGGGAGGTTAGGACTGGTAATGGGGTATGGGGGGCTTAAACTGAAAATTGGGTGATGGGGATTAGGACGAAATGGGCCGATGGGGGGGTTAACACTGGAGGTGGGCTGATGGGGTTAGGACTGGTAATGGGCTGTGGGCTGATGGGGGGTTAGGACTGGCAATGGGCTATGGGGGGCTGACTGGAAATGGGTTGATGGGGTTAGGACTGGAAGTGGGTTGATGGGGGGGCTAGGACTGGTATTGGGTTGGGGGTTGCTAGGACTGGAAATGGGCTGATGGGGGGCTAGGACTGGAAATGGGCTGATGCAGGGACTAGAAGGGAATGGATGCTGGGTGAGGCTGGAATTAGAAGGGAGCTGATGTTGGGGGAGGATTAGAATGGGATGGGGCTGGGAGAGTAAAATGGAGAGGGGAAAAATATTTTGTGTGGGAGGGATAAAAAATCTACAATTGGCCGGGTATTGGGAGAGTAAGTGGGGATTGAGGATGGAGGGGTAAAATTTGAGTGGATGAAATAGGAATGAGGAAAGAGCAAAAGGAGAAAGATTAGTATGTTAAAGCAGATGTAGAGAGAGAGAATGGAAAAAAAAACTAGAAGAGAGAAGAAAGGACAAATGGACAGCAGATGATGGAGAGTTAGCAGAAAACATGAAGAAACCAGAAGAAAGTGGCTGGAGCAATTGCAACTGAAAAAAAAATGCACAAAAGGTGGGAAGATATCTCTTTATTTTGAATTTATTAACTGGAATATGAAAGCTCTGGGAAATGTGCATCATTAACGTCTGCACTTTGTTTGGTACAAGAGGAAATTAATTTATAGTTTTATTTCTACAGTGTTGTTGTACATTCCAAGTTTGGCTTTTGGGGTTCCCAGTTTAATTATTGCCTTCCTGTTTCTAAATTGTGATTCCTTGTTTGGTGATGGTCTATGTTCTGCATGTGTAACTGAGCTGAGGTATTCTGTTTATGTAATTCCTATTTGACATTGCCACTTGTTCTCTTTCCCCAGTAGGTCATGTATTGTTGTTCTCTGAAATGTATTGGTTTAATATTTGCAGTGTTGCCTTTTGATAGGTAGGGTATGGTGCTTTGTGAGTCCTGGTAGTGCTGTTAGGATACGGCGGGTTTGCTATTGGTTCTAAATGGGCAGTGTTTGTAGTAGTTCCTAATGTGCCTGGTGGTTGGCACTGGATTATAGTAATGTAGAAATCTTTTAGTCTGTCTTTATCCATACACTCATTAAGAGACATGTTTACTAAAAGTTAGTGTATGTTAGCATTATGCAAATATTTATGCAAATAAGGCAACTTATGCAAATGAGGCCCCGCACCCCCCTTGGGCCGCCCCTGACACCCTGGTGCCAGTTAGTAAAAGGGCCCCTAAGTATACTGAACTACAGTCATGACCACAAAATTAATATAAAAGATCAGTACTCAATTTGACTTAAAAACTAAGAAAAAGACCTTAGTGGTCAGTTGTCCGAGTGCAGTAGCACTTAGTGAAAAATATTCCATGGCTCTTAAAAAACTCAGTAAAAATGTGATAGACCGCAAAAAGGATCCTCTTTTTTTTAAAATGTTAATAACCTCAGAAAATGTGTCCATTTTGAATATGTTTGTTCAAGATAAAGTGTTCTTGCTTCCATAAGAATTTTGATCAAAACAGGCTGTAACTATTGAAGATGCCAACTCCATTACTGAAAATTTAGGCTCAAAATATAAAGCTGACAGTGGCCACTGTTACCTGTATGGCTGCTTCAGGGCTACTTTTCTTTTTCCACTTTACTTGTGGTTTTGGTTTGCTAGAACAGTTGATCAAATAAAAATCCGTTAGGCAATTATAAACCTCCAGTGGCTGCATACAAAGCCGGCCTATCCACTAAGCAAACTAGGCAGTCGTCTAGGGCAGTGTTTCCCAACCCAGTCCTATGGGGCACACCGGCCAGTCAGGTTTTCGGGATATCCCTAATGACTATGCATGAGATATATATGCATTAGAGATATCCTGCCAACCTGACTGGTTTGTGGCCCTCCAGGGCTGGATTTGGAGACCCCTGCCTAACACCTCTGTCATCTAAGATTGTGAGTGGGCAAGGTGCAGATGTCCAAGACATCAAAAAGGTATATAGAATGTGTCACATTCCTCCTCACTTCTCACCACCACCAAAATATTGTCTATTAGACAACTTTTTGGTGGTGGTGAGAATCGAGGAGGAATGTGTCACATTCTATATACCCTTTCGATGTCTAGGACATCTGCACCTTGCCCACTCACAATCTTAAATGACAGAGGTGTAAGGCAGGGGTCTCCAAATCCAGCCCTGGAGGGCCACAAACCAGTCAGGTTGGCAGGATATCTCTAATGCATATATATCTCATGCATAGTCATTAGGGATATCCCAAAAACCTGACTGGCCGGTGTGCCCCATAGGACTGGGTTGGGAAACACTGGTCTAGGGCGATAGGCCCCGGTGGGCAGCATCACACCCCCTCTCCCAGAGAAGCAGCAGTTTATTGCCACTCATTCTGCCATGCCGCATCCCTCCCAGCATCCATCTTCTTACTTGGGGGAGGGGGTGGCACAGCGATACCTCTGCTATGTCGGGTTTTAAACTTCCTGCCGCTTCTGCCCCCTCCAACAGAAAGTTCTGTCAGAGGGGTATAGGAGTGGCGGGCCATGAGCAAGCTATCCTGGGCACTTTAAAGCCCAACACAGTGGAGACATCACCGTGCTGCCCCCCTCCCCTTGGTAAGAAGATGGATGCTGAGAAGGAGCAGCATGACAGGCCGAGCGGCACCACAATCTTTTGGGGGCGGAATGGAGGGTCTGCCTAGGGTGGCAGAAACCCCGGGGCTAACTGTGGCTGTATAGACTATACTATGGGGGTCATTCACATCCACGAGTAATGGGGATATATTTCCAGCATGGACGTACATCCCCGATATTCATCCAGATGTGGCTGCCGGCAAAAGGCTCCCTGTACGAACATCTGAGTTGTATGGGGAGCCTTAGAGAGGGGCGGAATGAGGGCAGAGTGAGGGCGGGTCCTCTCTCTGGATGTACAGGGCCTATTCTGAGGTTGGCCCTGTATGTCCGGGGTCAGCTGGGTAGACAGGGGACGTATTCCACCTCAGAGGTGGAATAAGTTCTCGTGGACGTGGCATTTCGGTGGCGGCCGGCAGGGAAAGAGGTAGGTAGAGGCGCAGGAAGTTCCCTGCAGCCGGACCCTGGGAGGCCGGATTGGGGGAGCCGGCTGCGGGTAAAGTAACATTTCGGCGGTGGCTGGGGATCGCAGCTCCTTAATGTCCAGGGTCTGAACAACATGTGCACACTATCTGCTAGAGATTCTACTCATACTCACAAGGCCCCTTTTTAAAACTTAAGCCTTTTCACATCGGGATCCCTTTCTTAGAATTTAATTCTTTATCAGGAAGCACAAAGGGGTCTCGTGTGTATTCCAGGATGTGACACTTTCACAGAGAGATCCCTTTAAAATCTTTTGTCAGGGAGTTCATGGCAGCCTTTATTGCCTGGATACTCTCACAAATTTACCAACCTGGCTATTTTACTCCTAAGAAAACACAGCCTGTTATTATAAATGGAGCATTTTGCTTTCAGATGTCTGTTTCTCCACAAAAAATCTGTTACTGATATTAGGGTATGTTTGCCAAAGCATGCTAGCCAGGAAGCGTGCATTTATATAGCGCTGCAAATGTATGAAGCGCTGTACAGACATGTAGGAGAGACAGTCCCTGCTCATCAGAGCTTACAATCTAGTTAAGACAAAATACAAATTACAAATCAGGGCTTACAATCTAGTAAGACAAAGTATACAAATATTCAGGGAGAAATCTAGACAAGGCAGAAAGCACAAACACAAACACGGCATTTATAAACTAGTCATCACAACACAGGAGTCAGGATCTGAAAGCAACAGCGAAGAGGTGGGATTTCAACCTGGACTTGAAGAGGGCCAGGGAGGGCGCCTGGCGCACTGAGACAGGCAGACTGTTCCAGGCGAAGGGTGCAGTCAAGTGGAAGGAGCGAAGTCTGGAATTAGCAGTACGAGTGGCGGGCATAGATAGACGTAGAGTATTAGAAGAGCGAAGTTCCCGAGAGGGGATGTAGGGAGAGATGAGAGATGATAATTCTTTGTGATACATAGTTACAAATGTAAGATAAGGAACGTTACCACTCAAAGGAGTGCTGCATCACTGGATTCTGGGTTTGTTTTTTGGAGGAAGAGGTGAATTCAAATCTGCATTTGAACTGAATATTTGCTATGCCAATACTGAGACCAGAGTTGGGCTCTCATGGCTCTTAATGTGACATGTTCCAAACTCTGCCCATTTCAGATTCACAGCCGATCCCTGAGTTTGAGTGAGCAGCAGGCAACAGCCGTGAAATCTCATCTGACTGTGACTGCTCCCCGGGCACAAAGTGGCACCAGGTAAGAATTCCATGGCCAAAAATTGTGTGCGGGAGGATGGGGGGAGTGCTGTGAAAATTGTTTATTTACACACATCAATCTGTATATTGTAGTGGTACACATATTGTCTATTCCATTATCAAACTGAATAGATACTGGGAGCTTGTAATTAAGAGTACTCAACTGAAAGTTGTTTCCCTGTAATGTCTCCAACTCCCCCTCTCCATCAGTGGCTGCAGATTGCAACTTGGTGTCAGGAGGGTGTGAGGCCACTGAGCGAGTGTAGATTTGTGCTCACTTTTCTCAGGCGCCAGCTGTTAATGTGTAGGGAGCAAGGAGAATTTGCAGGTTCCTTAACGTCCCTCCAGTCTGGTCCCCCGCTCCTCTTCCAGCAGCTTGGAGACTGAGAAACATCACACTTGTGATGTCACTGGTACATAAGCTCCGGAACCGCCTCTAGACACCAGTTACCTCAGTCTCCAAGCAGCTGGAGGGTGGTGAGCCGAGTTCGGCTCACCAGAGGAGCAATTAAGGAGAGTTAGGAGCCAGTGGGGTTTGGCTGGTTAAGGGTCCTTTGTTTGCTTCAGTTATTTTCTTTACTTTCTTTAATTTCTTTGATTTCTTTATTTTATTCTGAGGCCTTCAGTTTGTCTGGGCTGTGTAGATTCCGTGCTCAGGTCCTGCTCCCCCCCGCCCCCCGTGGCATTTGCTTGTCTGCAGGGGGGCAGAAGACTCACCAGAAGCGGTCCGGTTCCTAGGCCCGTAGCGCGCAGAAGTGTTGCCTGCTAAAGCTACCGAGGCCGTCGGGGGTACAGGCAGTGCAGCAGGGGAGAAGTTTCTGCCTCACATTCCTGCCCGGCGCTGAGAACTCCGGTCCGGCGGCTCCCGCGCGTAGCGGTAGAGCCCGGAGCGGCAGAAATCGTGGCTGGGCATCCCAGGCCGCAGGTAAGAGGGGCCTCACTGATCGGTAGAGCAGGCTGGGCTCGGGGCGCCGTTTAGTGCAACGCCGAGGCGTCAGCGGGTCAGTTGAGCCGCGTGGTGAAAGCGTGGGAAAGAGGCCGCGTTCACTTTATTTGGCCTTCAACAGCTACTAGCAGTGTCGGGCAGCCTCGTTTCTTGGCGGGGCTCTGGTGGTCAGTTTGGAGGCACGGAGAGTGCTTCATTGACATTAATTTAATTTGATTTTAAAAAAAATATATATATAGACGAATTCGAACGGGAAGCCTAGCACAACACAGAAGTTTGATTGGGGCTGGGAGCAGGACATAGTGCTTAGGAGTGGTTGTTGAGGTCAGCTGCAGCACAGTGCTCGATAGGGCTAGGGCACCGCTCCGAGGACAGGATGCTTAGACCGCTGTGTTTAATTTGTGGGGTTAAGAAGGGCACCCTGTCAGAAGCAGGGATTTGTAAGGGTTGCACTCAGGAGACTGCAGCCCTGGAACTGGCCGCAGAGCAGACAGACGACGCTAGGGGGAAGGTCCCCATTTCCCCTCATCGGCCAAGTTCCCCAAGCTTCCCTTCTCTGGAGTCCATGCCAGGCCCGTCGTCCTGTGAGCCTTCTGCTGCGCAGCCCGTGCTGCCAGGGGGCTTGGCGGCGATTTTTTCTTCAGATTTTGTGATGCTGCTTCAGAAGGCCCTTAGCAGTTCTTCAGGTACGCGGCTTGGAGGGGCCTCGGAAGGCACCTCAGGGCTGAAACGGCCGGGGGGCGCCAATGGAGGCAGACATGGCGGGTCTGTTGGCGAAGATGCCCAGGGCCAACAGGGAGCGGTCGGCTCAGTCCGTGCTATCGGAAGGCCTCCGTTCGGAGGAGCAGGATATAGAGTTAGATTTGGAGGACGACCTGGAGGACGGCGAAATTGTGGAGCAGGAAGATCAGGCCAGGGTCGTGCGCGTTTTTCGGAGAGAGGAGTTGCCGGCTTATCTCGGAGTTGCTGGTTATCTCGGAAACGCTGAAGGCACTAAATATGCCGACGGGGGGGGGCATCGGAGGATTCCTCCTTGGAGGATCCGTTGTTGCAGGCTTTTCGCAAGACTCAGAGTGCCTTCCCGGTGCACAGAGTGGTTAAGTTGATGATTAAGGAAGAATGGGATTTGCCGGAGGCTACGCTAAAGGGCTCTCGTGTGATGGCGAGGCTTTATCCGCTAGTGGACCAGGATCGGGAGTTGTTAAGTCTCCCAGAGTTGATGCCGCAGTGTCAGCAGTTACTAAGAAAACTACCATTCCTGTTGAGGGGGGTGCAGCCCTTAAAGACCCCCAGGACCGGAGATTGGAGGCTCTGTTGAAGCAGGTTTTTGAAGTCAATGCTCTCTCGATGCAAGCGTCTATTTGTGGAGCTTGGGTGGCGAGAGCATGCCTGAGATGGGTACAGCGTATTCAGACAGATAAGGCCGAGGAGATTTCGGCGGAGGCAGCCAGGTTGGAATCCGGGGCTGCCTATTTGGCGGATATTCATTATGACCTTATCAGGGGCCTTTCTAAAAGTATGGTGTCGGCGGTGGCTGTCCGGCGGTACCTTTGGCTACGCAACTGGGCGGCGGACGGAGCTTCCAAAGCACGGTTGAGTAAGCTTCCTTTTAGGGGGAAGCTATTGTTTGGAGAGGACTTGGATAAGTTGGTTAAGGATTTGGGGGAGTCTAAGGGCGGCAGATTGCCGGAGGACAAACAGAAACAGGAGCGTCCCTCTTCCGGAACTAGGGGTACGCTGCGAGAATTTCGACGCTTTCGTTTCCTCAGATTTGGACAGTCTCAGCGTGGGCGTTTTCCCTACAGAAACCAGGGGTTTTGGAGGTTTCGGGGAGCGGGTAGAGGATTTGGAGCCGCTTCCTCCGGCTCTCGGAAGTCACAATGAAGCCGAGTGGGCCCAGGTGGGGTTGGTTCCCGTAGGGGGTCGGTTACGGGATTTTTACCCTGCTTGGGTCCAGATCACGTCGGATCAGTGGGTGCTGGAAGTGATTCGAGAGGGCTATGCCTTAGAGTTCCAGAGACCAGTGAGAGATTCGTTCGTGAGGTCTCCGTGTGGTGCAAGGCTCAAGCGAAGGGCAGTGCACGACACGGTGCGCAGGTTGTTGGCCCTCAACGCAATTCTGCCGGTTCCTTCAGACCAATGCGGCAGCGGTCGATACTCCATCTATTTCATAGTGCCGAAGAAAGAGGGTACCTTTCGGCCAATTTTGGACCTAAAGCGAGTAAACCTTTGTCTCAAAGTGTCTCATTTTCGGATGGAGACCTTCCTTCGGTGATAGTGGCGGTTCAAAGAGGGGAGTTCCTCACGTCCCTGGACCTCTCGGAGGGATATCTGCACATCCCGATACAAAGAGAGCACCAAACGTTTCTCAGGTTTGCGGTGCCTTTGGAGCATTTTCAGTTCCAGGCATTACCTTTTGGACTGGCGACGGCGCCGCGCACCTTCACAAAAGTGATGGTGGTTGTGGCGGCGGCTCTGAGAAAGGAGGGGGTACTAGTTCACCCTTATCTAGACGATTGGTTGATTCGAGCGAAGTCGAGAGCAGAAAGCGAAGCGGCAACCGCCAAGGTAGTGGCGTTTCTACAGAGTCTCGTCTGGGTGGTCAACATGGCAAAGAGCAGGTTAACGCCATCACAGCGCCTGGAATATCTCGGAGCGTGCTTCGACACAAACTTAGGGAAAGTTTTTCTACCAAAGCTGCGAGCGCAACGTCTTTGGCAGATGGTCTGAGAGTTTCTCTGAGTCTCGTCCCCGACAGCGTGGAGCTACATGCAGTTGCTGGGGACCATGGCGGCAACGCTCAAGTTGGTTCCCTGGGCGCGAGCGCACATGCGGCCGTTACAGAGGGTGTTGTTGCGAAGGTGGTCCCATCAAATGGATGCGTTGACAAGGCGGCTGCCCTGTCTTCCGGAGACGCGCAAGGCGCTGCGCTGGTGGTTGCGACCAGGAAATCTGGAGAGAGGCATGTCCTTAGAGGCCCCCAAGTGGGTAGCGTTGATGACGGATGCCAGTCTCTCAGGCTGGGGGTCTCACTATCAGGGCAGTTTCGCTCAGGGGAAATGGACAGAACGGGAACGGAGCTGGCCCATCAACAGGCTAGAGTTGCAGGCGGTGGCGAAGGCGCTGCTCGGTCTTCAGCCTGCTCTCGCAGGGAAAGCCGTTCGGGTGTTTTCAGACAATGCGACGGCGGTGGCGTATATCAATCGTCAAGGGGGCACCAGCAGTGTGGCTCTCGAAGCCGAGGCTGTAGATTTGTTCGCGTGGGCCGAGGAGAATCTTCTGGCACTGTCGGCAGCACATGTGGCAGGGGTGAACAATGTGGAGGCCGACTTCTTGAGTCGGGTAAAAGTAGACCCGGGAGAGTGGGTCCTGCACCCGGAAGTGTTCGCCTTGCTTGTCCGTCGTTGGGGGACGCCAGTGATGGATCTCATGGCGTCTTTTTCGGTCGGCTCAGGTGAGTCGCTTCTTCAGCAGGAGAAGGGAGCGAATGTCAGAAGGGCTGGATGCTCTTATTCAGGCTTGGCCAGAGGATCAGCTTCTGTACGTGTTTCCGCCCTGGGTGTTGATAGGGCGAGTGCTGCAGCGCATAGAGCGTCATCGGGGTCAGGTGATCTTGATCGCGCCAGATTGGCCCAGAAGACCGTGGTATGCGGACTTGATGAGGCTTGTGATAGGACGGCCGTGGCGGCTTCCTCGGTGGGTAGACCTTCTTACTCAAGGGCCGCTGGTCATGCCTCACGTGGATCGGTTCTCGCTTACAGCCTGGCTCTTGAAAGGGCAAGGTTGACAGCAAAGGGATACTCGGCGGCAGTTATTTCCACTTTGCTTAAGGCTCGTCGGCGTTCGACTTCTTTGGCCTATATTCGGGTCTGGCGAATTTTTGAGGATTGGTGCCAGGAGAGGCAGCTCGAGCCATTGAGAGTCTCTGTTTCGCATGTCCTGTCGTTTCTGCAGGATGGTTTTCAAAAAGGTTTGGCGGCCTCATCCCTAAGGGTGCAGTTAGCGGCTCTGTCCTGTTATAGAGGCAAGGTTCAAGGGGTGTCGTTTGGGGTACATCCGGATATTAAGCGTTTTTTAAGGGCAGTAGTTCTGTTGCGCCCTCCGCGACAGCCAGTGGTACCGAACTGGGATTTGCCGCTAGTTCTTGACGCATTGGGGCGCGAACCCTTTGAACCGCTGTCGAGGGTGTCGCTTAAGGACCTGACCTTGAAGGTGGTTTTCTTGGTGGCTATTGCGTCAGTGCGGCAAATTTCCGAGCTGCAAGCGTTGTCCTGTCGAAAGCCTTTTCTATCTTTTAGTGAGTCCAAGGTAGTCCTGCGGCCGGTGCCATCGTTTGTGTGATCTTTCTCAGTCTCCAAGCTGCTGGGAGAGGAGCGGAACCCCAGAGGTTTCGGGACCAGACTGGAGTTCCATAAGGAACAACAATTAACAGGTAAGTCTAATTTCACCTTTCTGTGGAAATCTCTGGGCAGCTATGTCTGGGCTTGAAGCTGTTTTGTACAGCATGATGGTCAGAAGTTGTTTGGGTTCCCCCCAGTGCCTTTCACCCATACTCCTTCCAGAATACACCCCCCCCCCCCCCCGACATCTACAGTAAAACTATGCACATGCATGCCACATGTGTACTTTTATGTCTGGCGCGATTTCATAAAAGCTATTTTATGCATGTGTATTGCCACATATGCACAAAAATGTACACCATAACTCCATCCCCACTCTAACTGTACACCAGGAAATATCTGCACAGATGTCTCATAAAGTTGGCACTATGTTGTTGTCTACCTACCTTTCACATGAGCATATACGGCATGTATCTCCAGGAACAAGCAGGAATGAGTCTTCACACGTGGGAGACGTCGCCGACGGAGCCCGCACGGGAAAATGCTCCCCAGCATCCAATCAGAAAGCCTTTGGGAGCATCCCCCGCGCCTGCGCGGTGGCTTCCCGCCCTTCCTACTGCCTCTCCCCAGTTTTTCGTTTTCCGCGGAGCAGGCAGGACGTCCCTCCTGCCACCGCAGAAATTTGTCCTTTTTTCTGTAGTCGCGACTTTCCCGCCGACGGTGGCACCTCTGTGCCCCCCCCCCTTTTTTCTTTCTTTAATTTTCGTCGCCCCCTTCGGGCGCTGAGGACCGGGGCATGGAGCCTTCTTCCCCCCAGCCTCACGGCGGGGACTTAATTTTCCATGTGGACTCCAATGCCCGGTGCCTCTCCTGTTTGGGGCCTGACCCTTTTTCCCCGGATTCCCCGGGCTACAGTGTCGGGAGAAGACCCTCCCTCTTTCGGGTATCCCTCGACGACGTCTTCGCGCCAAAGGCGCGGTCGTCGGGTTGTCCTTCTCTCCAGGATCAGGTAACCACACAACAGTCTGTTAAGACTAGCCGAGTCTTGAGGGGCGAGTCTCATGCGTGGCATGGCGACGGCTCCGGCCAACCCCTCAAGTCCTCCTTGGCTGATATACCCCGGCGGGAGTCCTCGGGCTCCAAAGCATTTACGGGGTTTCGGGATGTTCCTGAGGTTCGCTCCTCACAGAACATTCCCGAGCCATGCCCGAGGGAGGTACCCGCTTCGAGCGGTGCCGATTCCCCGGCGTCAGTGTCGAGTGTTTCACTCTTCGCCAGGGATCGTCAGCTGGTGTCCTCGGCGCCTTCGGGGCCGATCGGCTCGACCGGGTCTGACCTCCCTACATCCAAGCCATGCTCGGGCGTGGTAGCCGCTCTGGGCGGTACTGAGCCCCGTGCATCGGCGTCGGTGTCGAGCGCTCCACTCCTCACCGAGGATCGTCGGCTGCTGTCCTCGGCGCCTCCGGGGCCAATCGACTCAGTCCAGCCTGGCGTTCCTTCAGCCCTGCCATGCGCGTGGGCGGTACCCGCTTCGGGCGGTACCGGCCCCTCGGCATCGGTGTCGAGCGTTCCGCTCCTCACCGGGGATTGGCGCCGGTATGGCGTTCCTACTTACGCCGGTATGGCGTTCCTACGGGGGTGGTATCCGCTTTGGGCGGTGCCGACCCGTCGGCGTCGATGTCGAGTGACCTGCTCCCCTCCGGGGATCGCCAGCCGCTGCCCTCGGCACCTCGGGGGCTGATCGACTTGACACTGTCTGACGGCCCTACGTTTAGGTCATGCGCGGGGGTAGTACCCGCTTCGAGGGCGCGGGCGTCGGTGGTTCTGCCCCGCGCCGGGGATGGTCATATGGCCTCCCTCCCTTCGGGGCCGCTCGCTTCGACCCGCGCCGGGTCGCCGGTATCCCAGCCCTGCGCAAGGGTGGTACCGGGTTCGAGCGGCGCTGCTCTGCCGGCGACGGCAGGGGCGTCGAGCACGAGGGACCGCCATCGACCTTCCCCAGGGACCTCGGGGTATGTCGGCCAGCGCACGGGCGACTCCCCGGCATCGACGTGGCCGTCGAGGGCCCCGCCCTTCCCTAGAGAAGGGGCCTCGGGGTCTTCGACCGCTTCGACCCAATCTGGGTCTGTGCCGCCCCGCTACGGTACCCCGACGTCGGCGCAGGGGCTTTGCACTCCCCCCCCCCCCCCGCAGGGACTCGTCGTCGGGTGACCGGGGTTCCCTCGGGGACGGGCCGTATGCCCCGGAAGGATTTCTCTCCGGGTCGGACGGGTTCGAGAGGGAGCCCGACACCGGGCAGTGCCCACCGATCGACATCGGCGCCGGCGTCAGATGACCCCCTCTCCTCCGAGCACCATCCTCGGGGGCCCTTGATGTTCGCGGCACCGGTCGGTGCGGTTCCGATCCGCGCTCCGGGATCTCCACCACCGGCGCGGTCACTCCCGCCGGGGGCCTCGTGGACGGAGTCGATCTCCTCGCTCGGTTCGATGCCCAGCCTGGAGTCGTTGTCCAGTCTTGAAAGCCTGGCCACGGCACGTCTCGGGATCGGCCCCTGTCCTCTCCTGCAGCGCAGAGCAGAGACCGCTGGCCCCTGCCCTCCGGCGGCCGCGGATTCGCTCCAGTCACGGGGGGAAGCGCCGCCCCCGGGTTCAGGGCCGAGGCCAGTTCCTGCGGCGCCGTCGGTGCCATCGACTTCTTCGATGCCTAGCTTGGAATCAATTCCAGGAGCCGACGACGCCATGTTGACTGCCCCGATCCGGGTCGGTTGGTCCCCTCCTCTGCCCAGCGGGCATCGGCCCGAGCAGCCTCTTAGTGCCCGGGCGGCCTCTCCCGCCATAACTGCTCCGGCAGAGCCGCCTTTTCAGGATTTCCTCCTTGACATGGCGGACTTGCTGGCCATCCCTATCCCGGATCCGAGCCCAGGCCCTGCGGAACAGGCAGCCGCGATGCTTCCTCTGCATCCCGCCCTGCAGGATCTCCTGCTGGGGGCTTGGCGGTCGCCTTTGAGGGTTCCGGCGCCGCCGTCTGCGATGCAGGCTCTGTACCAGGTGCCTCCGTCCCCGGGGTTTCGGCAGCACCAGCTTCCACATCGGTCCATTGTGGTGGAATCGGCGCTGAGGAAGGCCGGAAGCAAGGAGAGGCATGCTTCTCGCCCTCCAGGCCGCGCCTCGAAGACGCTAGATACTCTAGGACGTCAAGCCTTCCAAATGTCTATGCTGGCGGCCAGAATTATTTCATATATATTTTATATGAGTCTGTTGCTTCGGGAGGTCACCGAGAGGTTATCTCGGTTATCCACCTTCGTATCTGCAACCAAGGCCTTTGAATATTCCCTGCTTCTTTATCATTGCAGGAATATCTCCGGGTTCCTTTCTCGTGCTTCGCTGGACTCCTTCCAGTCGGTCAGCAGAGCCTCTGCTGTTGCCATTAGAGCACGCCGCACGGCATGGTTGCAGGCGTCCGAGTTGTGTCGATGGGCACAGCACATCCTGGGTAATTCTCCCTGCGACGGAGATCACCTCTTCAATAGTGAAGCCTTACGTCAGGTCGCACAGTGCTTCGCTAACCTTCCCAGAGTTAGCAGCCAGCCTAGGGCCCGGCTTCCCCCCGGTGGTGGTAAACGCCCCTCCAGACCTCCCTTCCCTAGGAAGAGGAAATGTCAGCCCTCCGCCCACCCTCCAGGCGCGCCCAAGCAAGGGACCTCTCACCCCAGGTTGATGTCCCCGGGCCCGCGCCAGGACTCTCATACTAAGCATTTTTAGGCTCAGGTGGGCGGCTGCCTGCTCTTAACCTCCTTACCAGAAGTTTAGACTAGAGCTCTACTCTGGGGCTCGTCCAGTTGGAAAATGGTTCGGGGACTTATCTAGGGGTTCAGGTCTTCTCCTCCGTGGGAAAGGGAGACCACTTTACGCCGTGATCGCTCTGGCCCACGGTCACCCTACTTACTCTTCGGTACGTCCCCGAACCCCTCTCAGTCAGTATCCTCTTGCTGATTGCTTCCGTACTGGAATTCCCCTCCAGCCGCTATAGTCCCCCTACACTCACCAGGGACTATACCCTCATGTCCCCCGATTGTGCGGGGGACAATTTCTACGCGCAGGTCCGTGGGACACATTAGGGCCTCCAACCCCTGCGGCATTCTACCGGACTGATGCTATCCTCCGTCCCCCACGCTACCGCACTCTTAGCTCGCCGATCTGCCCTTGCTCTCCGGGAAAGATCCCTCCCCTGACGGATCTTGCGGCCACCTCTCCAGGTGGACGTTCTGGGGATCGATGGCAGATCCGCCTTACCTGAGTGCTGCTCATGGAGGCAGGCCCCCCGGCGTGCCTGCGTTAGTACCGGAGGGGGCGTCCCCATGTCCACCGGCTTAGATATACTAGATATCACCTGCTTGGCAGGCGCCTTGGGGGATCCCCACAGTACCTGTGTTTACCTCCTTTTTCCCCCTATGGCCGGTACTCACCCCCCCCCCCCCCCAGGGGGTCCGGCCAGTCCGCCTGCCTAATCCCCATCGGGCCGCGGACTGGTGGCACCCTACTGCTGTGAAGTCAACAGTCCCCTTTTTCAGTTAGGTCTTCCTCCCGGAGGTCTGGACCCTTGTCTCCCTATCTCTCGCTAGGGCAGACTGTGTACCCCTTCTGCTCCGGGGTACACCTCTACTCTTCTCCGGGATAGGCTCTCTAGTTCGGCCTGTCTTCCACTGTTGGTCCTCTGAGTTATGGACTCTACTCCTAAGGGAGTGCTCAGCTTGCCGTGAGCCCCCTGGAAGACCTGCTGTCCTTCTCCTGACCCAGCTGACGCCTGGATCCCATGGCCTTCCGGATTTGGAACTTCCTCCTCGCTGCGGTGAAGTTTCCTTGATGACCTCGCTACTGCGTCTACAGTGCCTTCATCACAGGACTACTTCCGACAACCCGGTGGGTAAGCAGTACAGGGTTCTAAACCATTAATTCATTAGAAACTTAATGGCCGGTAAGCTCTGTATGGTACTAGGTCATTTACTCATTACATGCTTAATGATTCTCTTCATGCTCCCCTCTGCCTACTCCCGTAGCCTGGGGTTTTTTTTGCTGTATCCTAATGGTACCTGTTCTGCACTCTAAAGACTTGCCTCCGTAGTCTTTGGATTCGCTGTTCCTCTATTCAACTCCTGCCCTCCATCCCTCAGGGGATGCCGGAGATTCAAGCTGGGCAAATGCCATCCCGTCTGGGCTGCGCTTATGGGATCTCCCCGAGCATCCTAAGCTAGGGAGTCCCCACGTGTGAAGACTCATTCCTGCTTGTTCCCGGAGATAGCACAGTTACTTACCTGTAACAGGTGATCTCCGGAACAGCAGGAATTAGTCTTCACAACCCGCCCACCTCCCCTGGGAGTTGTATCTCTCTTTTTCTCTATTCCTTCCTCTCCTCTCCTGCCGGCTCAGCTATGAAACTCAACTGGGGAGAGGCAGTAGGAAGGGCGGGAAGCCACCGCGCAGGCGCGGGGGATGCTCCCAAAGGCTTTCTGATTGGATGCTGGGGAGCATTTTCCCGTGCGGGCTCCGTCGGCGACGTCTCCCACGTGTGAAGACTAATTCCTGCTGTTCCGGAGATCACCTGTTACAGGTAAGTAACTGTGCTAAACCATCCTTTACGCATGGAAAATGCTTTCTAAAATTACTCCCGTAGTTTGTGCATTATTCCCTTCTTGTTTCCCCCCATTCCGATGGATTTATTCCATTGGCATTCTGCTGTAAATACTATAATCCAGAGGGAGATTTTAGGCCAGGCCTGGATTTCTAGCAACATATCTTGATGCATTGTGCAATTGCAGCACTGATCTCAATGGGTAGAACTGGAGGCTACAAACACCACATGTAGATTAGAAGGCAGGACTAACCAAAAAGCCTCCCTTCTGGAGCTGGGTAACTTGACGGCCATAATCTCATTATGGCCTTCCATGTGTGCTAGTCGTTGCCTTTACTAATCATGATCTTCCTAATCTGTCTTCCCTTAACCTCTGTCTCTGTCAGATTGGCTTTTATCTGATGGTTTCATGTTAAATTTTAAGAAATCAGAAGCAGTTTGGATCTTTAATAGCTTAATTTTCTCCTTTTATTAAAGGCTACTCCCTGTATTGTGGTTTTGGGGTGTGGCTGGATTCCTCTTTACTATTTAACTCACAAGTATCTAACATGGAGTGCTTTTCTTTTAGGGCATTACGTCAAATTCAGTCTATGAAATCAATGACTTATACAAAAGCTTTTCTTCTTTTCTTAAATGTATTTGTGCTATCTCATTTAGATTATTGTAACTCATTTTTTAACATATTAAAACTGACATCTATTTGCTGCTTGCAGATGATTCATAATGTAGCAATTATAATGACCATAAAACATGACCATGTCATTCCTTTTTTGTGAAACTGTGGATTTGGCTCCCAGTATTTTATAGGCTCCTGTTACCTGCTCATCGTGCTCTTCTGGCCAAGGCCCTTGCAAGCAGATGAAGTGCCCTAGGTGAACCTCATCCCTTGCTCCCCCCTCTGGTGCCCATTGCCGCCCCTCTCCGGGACGTGTAGCAGTGGCAATGGGCACAGACAGCCTCGCGGCACTTACCTCTAAACTTCAGTGCTGTGGGGCTGTTTGTTTCCGCCCCCTCTTTGACGCCCAATGCCGACTTACTCTTGGTAGCAGGAAGTCGTCATCGGGTGTTGGTAGAAGCAAACAGCCCCACAGCGCCTTGGGTCTTTGTTGGTCTCCCCACTCTCAAAATCACCATCTTCATGCTGTTCTACCTCCCAACAGTTATTCAGTTGTTTGACTTTCTTATTTAGCACGTACCTTATGGAATTTCTGCCTCCTAGCGGAAATTTAAGACCAATTTTAAAATTGTAGTTTTCTAGTTCAGATATTCCCATGTTTCAGCCACCAGGGCTGTGAGTCATTGGTGTGGCTGGCTTGTGACATCCACATCATTGTTCCTTTTTTTAAAAAAAATGTTATTGTTAGTTTAATTTTATTATATGTTTAAGTTATATTCTCCAGGAACAAGCAGGAAGTCAGTCCTCATATATGGGTAACTTTGATGCCGACGGAGCTCTTGCAGAAAGCCTTTGGGAGATGCCACCATGCATGCATGGTCCGCTTCCCGCCCAAGGGTGCCATCTTACTCAGTCTCCCTTTTTCTGCAGAGTCCTACAGACGTTAGTCTTTCTTTCCCGGAAAAACATTGATTTTCTTGTGCACTTCTGTGTACCATCTGGTTAGCACCAGTCCCTTTCCCACATCTAAGCCTCGTCGCTTCAGCTTTGGGACTCAGAACCTGTTTAGTTAGTTTTTTTCATTCAGTGCGGTTTCACGCCTTTTCTAACCACTGGCCACATCAAAGGTTTTCAACCTCACTGGGGCCCTTTTTGCCCCAATAGCCACTGGATTTAAAAAGTGTGATTGGTGCTACAGGAACATGTCCCTTACCAACACACATGATTGTTGACCCAGAGGCATGCTTCCTGTGTAAAAAGATGTCCACTAAGGCCATCCAGAGTCGCCAACAGAAGCAGGATGACATCTTCCACAGGTCATACTCAGCCCCTGTATCCCTGATAGCTGCGTGCTCTACAGCCCTGCAAGGACCCTTGGAGTCGCGTAAAGCCCCTGCGGTGCCCAAGTGGGCATGCGGACACTCCGAGACAGGTTTCCCGGAGCAAGAGCGTAAGAAGAAGAAAATCTTCGAGGACCTCTTCCTGGGAAGGGGACTCGCACGACAAGTCCCATGTGAGGTCCCACAGCTCTCGGAAGGTTTCTAAGGAGTTGGAGCGGGAGCAACCAGCCAAGGTACCCAGGACAGACGCCAAGTCCGCCGGCGACGGATCTCTGACCTCCAAGGCCTGTCCCTCTCCTCCCCGACACACAAGCCAGTCACCCTGGCCTCGGTGTCAAAGGCTGCAACCCCTGATGCCCGCAGAGCTGTCGGACCTCGAGTCCTTGTTGGACTACTCAGACTGGGAGTCTGAGGACGAGACTTCCCCGGAGAAATGGACACACTGTGACCGCTGCTCAGATCCGTCCCTGCCAGCATTGAGGCGCTGGTCCACGCCTGAGGACACCGCGTTCCTTGAGTTTGTCTGGGACATGGTGAAGGCGCTGTTCCTCACCATGGAGTCAGATGAGGACCCCCGCACAGAGCAACTCGAAATCCTCCAATACGAGGCCTCACCCAAGGAGACCCTCACGGTCCCTGTCCCCTCCATCCTCGGGTGCCGCCGCCTCCGAATGTGGGAAACGCCGGTATTGGTGCTGATTGTGAGCTGATGCTGGAAACCATGTACTGGGTCCAGTGAAGGCCCAGCTTCAGAAAGGTGGAACCACTCACACCTCCATGGTGGTCGAATCGGTCATGCATGGACAGAAAAACCTGAAGACTCACTCTTCGGTGCCCTGGGCAGGAAGTCCTGCGCCCTCAATGCCCTCAGGTGTAAATGTTACCAGGGCTCTATGCTAGCATGCTGTATACAAGCATATCAGCTGAATATCAGCATGTACCTCCGAGACCTAACCAAGGAACTCAGGGGGTTTCTTCGCAGGTCTCAGTGGGGACCACCTCCAATGCTTCCAGACCCTCACGAAGTCTGTCGGAGGGTGCTCAAAGTATTTGTCTCGGGCGGCCTACGACAGCTTAGAGTCCAACACAAGGGTGGCTGCCGCAGGCATCGGTGTTCGAAGCCAGGCCTGGCTCCAGGCATTGGACCTAGAGCAATCCCAGGAGAACTCCTCGACATCCCTTGCCTTGGTGAAAACCTCTTTGGCAAGCCGATGGAGGACAAGGTGGCAGAGATCGAGACCGAGTATGTCACCAGGACTCAGCTCTCGAGGAACACCTCCACTCTTCCCAGGAAGAAACCATCAGGGAAAAGGCCTCCCTTCCACCGGAAAGGCCAGCCTTACCCAGGTTATCCCCCATATCAGGCTCCTAGACACCACAGCAAGGTCATCAGGGCAAGGGAGCAGGCTAGGGCCCACGTAAGCCTAAGGGGCCCAAGCCCCAGACACCAGCTCTACCCCAGACTGGGTTGGAGTTTTGACTTCCAGAAAATAGCTTCTCTACCCATGGGGGGATCAGCTACTGACAGGGAGTGCCTGATTCATTTTGCCCACCAATGGGCTGCCATCACCATTGACTCCTGGGCACTTCAGGTGGTCAGGGAAGGTTACCACCTTCATCTGGACCAGACGCCTCTACCTTTCTTTCCAGGGGAGCCTCCTCGGACTCCCCTGCAGCAGGCCCTGCTACTACAGGAACTTGCAGGCCTTCTCAGGGACAGGGCTGTGGAGCCCGTACCACACCACCTAAAAGGAAAAAGGTTCTACTCCAGGTACTTTCTGGTTCCAAAAAGAACAGGAGGCCTAAGGCCCATCCTGGAGTTGAGAAACCTTAACAAATTCCTGGTGTGGGAGAAGTTCAAAATGCTCTCCCTTGGAATATTGCTGCCCTATCTCCTGCAGGGAGATTGGCTATGCTCCTTGAACCTAAAGAATGCTTATACTCACATCATTATTCATCCCAGTCAGAGGCAGTACCTAAGGTTCATGGTTGGGGCGACCACTACCAGTACTACCTTTTGGCCTAGCCTCTGCACCAAGAGTCTTCACCAAATGCCTGGCAGTGGTGGCCACCTACCTCTGTCTCCAAGGGGCCTTTGTCTTCCCATACCAGGAAGACTGGCTAATAAAGGGAGAATACTGCCTTAGAGGTGCAACAGGCCGCAGCCTGTACCATAAAGGTCTGGAGTTCATGATAAACCACCCCAAATCCCACCTCACTCACCTCACTCCATCATAGGACCTGGAGTTCATAGGGGCTTGCCTGGTCACCCTCCAAGCCAGGGCCAGGGCAGATCACCTCAGGGCCCTGGCAACCGAGGTGCAGCACCATCACGTCATGTCAGTGCAGTCCATGCTTCACCTGCTCAGTTACATAGCTTCCACAGTGGACTCAAGCCACAGGCAGGCTCCGGGACAGGATCTCTGTGTCCTATTAACTAGCAGAGTTACTCAATTGGTGGCAGGATGCACAGCACCTGTGGAAGGGCATGCCCTTTCAACACCCTCAAAGGGTCCTCACTACAAACGCCTCCCTACTGGGCTGGAGTGCCCACTGCGAGGAACTGTGCATGCAGGACAACTGGTCTCTCCAGGAGAGCTAGCAGCAGATCAACCTGCTGGAGCTCGGAGCCATTTAATCAGGGCCTTCCAACACCGCCTGCAGCATCAATCAGTGCTGGTCCAAACTTTCAACCGGGTCGTGATGTTCTGCTCATATATGATCAGTCAGGGAATGCTCTTCAGGGTGGTATACCTTCCAGGCAAGGACAGTGTCCTAGTGGACAGACTAAGCAGGGTTCTCCAGCCACATGAGTGGCGCAACAGCTATTACAACTATGGAAAACCTCTTTGCCAACCCAGCCAACGCCCAACTGCATTTGTCCCAAATAGCAGTGGATGCCTTCCTCATCTTGTGGTCGGAGGGCCTGTTGTATGCCTTCCCTTCCACACCACTAATCGCGCGGACTCTCTTCAAGGTCCAGCGGGACAAGGCTTCCAAGATCATGATGGCCCCGCGGTGGCCCAGAAAGCCTTAGTTTCCCCTGTTACTCCGCCTCTCGACAGAGCTCCCGGTCTCTCTGGGGAATTCCCCAGGACTACTGACCCAAGAGGAGGGCTCGATTCTCCACCCCAACCTGGGATCCCTGTCGCTAACATCATAGCTGCTGAATGGGTCACCCTAGTGCCCCTCAACCTCCCTAGGGAGGTGGAAGAAGTCCTCCTGGCCTCTTGTAAGGACTCTACAAGATGAATCTACGCCTTCAAGTGGCGCAGATTCTTGGTATGGTGTACGGAGCAGCGAGTAGGTCCTTTCTCCTGCCCAGTACTTGCGGTGCTGCAGTACTTGATCCACCTCTCGCAGTCCGGACTCAAGCCAAATCCGTCAGGGTACACCTGAGTGCACTCTCCGCAAGCCATCACTCCACAGAGGGCAAGCCTCTTTCTGTGCAGCCCTTCATCACCAGATTCATGGAGGGCATGCTGCTCTCTAAACCTCCCATCCAGCCGCCTCCGGAGGAATGGGATCTCAACATCGCCCTGACGCAGCTTACTAAGCCGCCCTTTGAACCCTTGGCTACCTGCCATTTGTGTTACCTATCCTGGAAGGTGGCTTTCCTGATGGCGCTCACCTCTTCCCGCAAAGTCAGTGAGCTTCAAGCCTTGGTGGCCGAGCTACAAGCCTTGGTGGCCGAGCTACACTACACCAGATTCTACAAGAACAGGTCATGCTCAGCATCCACTCTAAATTCCTCACGAAGGGGGTATCCGCCTTTCACCTCAACCACGAGGTGGTGCTCCCTACCTTCTTTCCACGGCTCCACGCCAACAAGGCAGTGGCCATACTCTGGACTGCAAAAGCACCCTGTCCTTCTATCTGCAATTTACTCAGAGCCACTGCAAAGCCTCACAGCTTTTTTTTTAATGCGACCCCAGTCGACTGGGGGAGGCTGTCACCAAGTGGACCTGACAACACCAAGAGAGCAGAGCAGTGCCCTCGCAGCAGAAGTCCAAGCAAAACACAAGAAGTGAGGGTATGGGAGGTCACCAATTTATTGATAAACAGCCCCAACGCGTTTCAGCAAGATTGCCTTCTTCAGGGGGCACACATCTTCAATTAAAACAGGAGATAAAACAAGTATGACATAAAAAAATAATTAATTAAAACAATGAAAATGTAGTACTAAAACACTGTTAATAAATAATTAAATAAATAAAACTAACATATCTTAATAAAAACACACCAAAAACACATATATCCAAAATTCATCGTCAAGATAAAACCCCAAATTATATTTAGAACAAATCAAGCACCAAACAGTAGAACCAATAAATAGATAAAAAATAGACAAATTAATAAATAACATAAAATTGAACCAATAAATAGATACAAAATAAATGAATTGATGGTAGTGCGTATAAGCATAGAATAAATCTAGCATCTTTAAAACACACCTCTAAATATGTTTTTTTTTAGTGTATATACAATAAAAAAACAATTAAAAACAGAGAGAGAGCAAATACTTACAAAAGGCACAGTATACCATTAAGTCTTTAAAAAGACTCCTTGCAATAGTCCTGCAGTTAATGCTAATTGTAGTAGTCCCAGAGTCAGAGGGAGTGGGAATATTCATGGAAAGTGGGGAAACAAAGAAACCGTGTAAAATTAGTTTTTAAAAACAAGCGCAAACTTATGAAAAGCATATAGTATTGGTGGATATTTGAAATAAATAATAAAAATATTATTACTGTCGTTAAAAGAACAAATTCATAATGGACCTTTTTAAGTGGTAATCAAAAACTAAAAGTAGAAAAAGCCCAACTAACAAAGGAGGTGCAAGGAGGGCCAGGACAGAGAGGATTAAATAAAACAAACAATAAAAACGCTGGTACCGAAGAACTGTAATAAAGCAAGGACGCTAAAGTTGTGAAACAACCAAAATATGTATATATTAAAAGATCATTCTTCTGCTGAAATCAGATCGCTGGAGAACCATTCAAGAAGCTGCATGTTAAAACTACTAAAAATGAAGCACCAAAGTTCATTAAAAATGTTACCTGAGGACCCTTTCTTCACTGAAGAGGAAGGTTGCCCTACAACTGAAGAAGAATGGGGAGAACTGGTCCGCCTAACTCAAAAACGTGGTGGGGCTGTTTATCAATAAATTGGTGACCTCCCATACTCTCGCTTCTTGTGTTTTGCTTTACCAAGTGGACCCTGTCCACTTGGGTGGCGGACTGCATTGCCTTTGCCCATGATCAGGCTGGGTTATTGTTGGAGCATCATGTCACGGCGCACGTCAGGGTGATGGCAACCTCAGTTGCAAGCCTACGCTCAGTACCCTATGGCAGATATCTGCTGGGCTGCTACCTGGTCCTCAGTCCACACTTTTGCAGCTCACTACTGCCTGGGGAGGGAGTCCTGATGGGACAGTGCCTTTGGCCAGGCCATACTCTGTAATCTGTTTGGGGTTTAGGCAACTCCTGCCCTCCGACCCTTCTTGTTCAGGCTACCGGAGCCATGGTTCTCCCTGGACACGGGGGTCCTCAGAGTCTGTCTTCAGATTTGCTTGCGGCTGCTCACAGCTGGGCTGTGTTTTTTTCTACAGGTTCTCGGTAGCCTATAGCTAGGGAATCCCATATGTGAGGACTGACTTCCTGCTTGTTCCTGGAGAAAGTGTAGTTAATCACCTGTAACAGCTGTACTCCAGGGACAGCAGGAATCAGTCCTCACAACCCTTCCTCCTCCCTTTGAAGTTGCTGTAGAAATTTTGCCATCTTCTTTGGTTGGCTCTAGCTATATCATCTGACCGAGTAAGATGGCACCCTTGGTTGGGAAGGGGACCACACATGTGGTGGCATCTCCCAAAGGCTTTCTTTGAAAGCTGGGGAGATGCTTCCACAAAGACTCCGTCGGCGTCGACGTCACCCATATGTGAGGACTGATTCCTGCTGTCCCTGGAGAACACTTGTTACAGGTGAGTAACTACACTTAATTTCCTAATACATTTATGATGTTTTAATTTGAGAGCTGCTGTGTCAGCATTGTCAAAAGCCAGTATATAATTATAATAAATCAAGAAAGGGGAGTGCCACAAAAGGCAGCTATAATTTAGGGCTAAGATCTTCCTTTTGGTTAAAAATGAGAAAAGGGGAGTTAAGAAAGGGTGATGAACGTATAGATAACTGTTACTATCTATATTTAGTTAATCTGTTAAATGTAACTGATTCTGATTCTGTTGTATGTAAACCACCTTTGATCTATTTGGAAAAAGCGGTATAAAAATACAAAATAAATAAAGTTGTTGTACATTCCTGGTGACATTTGTAACCTGGTAACAGTTTACTGGGCGAACAATGGTTTTGAAATGTTTAATAAAATTGAGTTTGAAAAAGATACAAATCTGAGCATATGTGCTGTTGCATCAGAGTTGTATATCAAAACCATACAGCCTGAAGAGTTGTAGACTCTGTTGCATACTGCGGCAACAAGCATGGTTGGAAACTGTTGTCCTTGTATTTCCCTATAAAGTGGCAATGTTCTTACTGTTGTGTCTTTTTTGAAGGCTGGAAATCTCTATTTTGAGGTTGTTTTTATTTTTACTTTGGCCTTAAGATTCCTTTGAGGCATGTTTTATTAAGCCCCGCGCCAGTAACACGCGTGTGGGCTGCGTTACTAGTGCGGGGCTGCAAGCTAACTGCCCCCATCCCACCCAGACGCAGGCTACAGGGGTAGCCCTGGATTTTTAGTGCTGGGCCCCATGCTACTTTTTAGTACGATGCCAATACTACATAGTGTGTGTTAGTAAACATGCCCCTTTGTTGTCACAGTTTTTTTATTTGGTTGTAGTTTTGCATGTTTTTTTGAATAACACTTTCATTTTAATAACGATGTTCCCTATGCCCACTCTTCAAGCAGATAATATTTATGTCATTTATGTGAATCTGTGTGATTCAGTCTTATATATTTGGATTCCTGATGATGGTAGCAGCTGAGCAGGAGGTTTGCAGATGCCTACCTATACAAGAGTGACCCTTACCCTCTTGGTTTTCTTGCAGAAAAGTTCGTGGTGAAGCTAAAAAGTGCCGTAAAGTTTATGGTATTGAGCACAGGGACCAGTGGTGCACAGCCTGCCGGTGGAAGAAGGCCTGCCAGAGATTCTTAAACTGAGCCAGGAGCATGTCACAAATTCTTGCATTTTCCCTCCTTTTGTGGGGGGCATCTAAAGAGCGCTTACCATGTCTAAGGCTTCAGGTCTTCGTCTGATGTGCTTCTGAGAAACGACTGCAGAGCAAAAACCCTTTTTCAAGTGTAAATTTCAAGATGTACAATATATTGTATGTTGCCCATCTATACCCTTTAAAAAAATGAAACAAAAATGTTCTTTTTTTAATACTCTGAAGAGAGGTAGAAAAGCTCATAGCTGGATCATTTTTTAATAAAAGAATTTATATGAAGGTGCTGGGACCAAAGCATAAACCAGATGTTTTATCAGTCAAGTCATTGCAGTTTTTATGGACCATTAGGAAGGTCAATATCAAGCTGCAAGTTCAATGAGGAGGACAGATAAGAGAGACCCCTGGAGGATCAAGAGCGAGCGGCAGGTGAGAGAGGCCTTCATTGTGTCATTACAAGGGCTTCACTGAGATTTGGTGATGAAGCTGACGGGAGAGATTACTGTTCCACTGGGTCTTGTAACTTGGTGTTAGTCTTAACGTGGCTGGTGAAGGTTAGGCTTGCGCAGACAGTGTGATATAGTCCTTGCTGGTAAAATAGTACTGACGGCAGGGGCTAGCGGTTGGAGCAGTGGGCTAAGACCAGGATTCAAATCCTACTCTTCCAGTTCCCACCGATACATCTTGGGACCATAAGGAAGTCATTTTATTCCCCGTTGTCTCTGATACCCACTTAAATTGCAAGCTCTTACAGACGGGCTTGGAACTGAATACTAACAATGCTGTAGTCCACCTTGAGCACCACTTAAAAAAGGAAAAAATTTCAAATTCCAAAGGTGCAGAAAAATTCCATTTTACAGGATGGCAGACGGCATTCTGTCATGCTCAGCTGTACTTCCATACAGTAGGTACTGACTGCCCCAGTTATGCACAGCGTACAGAGTTCTGATGGCATTGTGAAGAGATGGAATGTGGTTTACAAAACGGCAATTGATGCAAACCTTTGGTAATTCAAAACCTCTGGTCAGGCAGTTTCCCCTGAAGTTACTACTGAAACACAAACCATGACTGGCCCTGTATCTTTCCCCTGCAGAAATGCCCAGTACCTATTTGAGTGCCTATTCTGCACTCACTTGTGCCAATGCATCTTGCAGACTGTGTTACAGACTTGCTGTTAAAATAAATATGGCTATTTGTTGCTCCCCCACAAATGTGGTGTTTTAGAAGCAGAAGGGGAATTTTGTTTAAGTATATGTGCTTGACTAATGTCTGGAGTCGCCAGAATTGATCTGGAAGATTAACAACTGGTCAGACTGTTTAATGGGTGCTAACATCCACTGCACTTTTCTACTATAAAATTGTAGATATGCATCGTTATGCCACTTTCATCACTTCAGGGGACTGGGCAACTTTTATTATTCCTTATAAACTTAAATATAATTTTGGCAGCCATACATGCAGGAGTTGAGGTAAGGCGATGTAAAAAGAAAGGGCAGGTTTCAAAAACCATTTATCCTGGGTAAATACCAGTTTATTTGGGTGAAAGGATTGTGTAGAAATTGTCCAACCTTAACGTAGCTAAAATTATGCTTGGGATTCCATAGGTGCCTTGGGTCCGATATTCAGCGCTGATGGTTAATATTGCTAATGCAGCTAGCCACTGGTGCTGATTGGTAAACCCGGATGTACAATGCCAGGGTCATATCCAGCCCTGGCATTGAAAAGCTGAGGTCACCGCATAGGCCGCTCGCTAACAGGGCAGCGACGATATTGAGCCGCTGCCTGGTTAGCAATAAGCGGCGAAAGGTAGGCCAGGGTTTCCTGCGCCTGACTTTTGCTGCGTATTGCTAATTGAGCCACTGCCCGGTTAGCCAGCGGAGCCTCCTCCGCTCTGCCCAGTGGTTGGCATTGGGGCATATAAAGCTGGCAGCTGCGGATATTCAGCAGCACCGCTGAATATCCCGTTCACGGCAATTAACGCGGTTTGCAGCTCTGCTAACTGCATTAATCACTTTAAATAGGAGGCATTCACTGCGGAGCATGTAGATTGCAAGAAAAATGATACATGTGGATCTTACTGCCAAATCATTGTTTATTATTCTCCAGTGCGGGCAATTTGAAAAGTCCCCCCCCCCCCCCCCGTGCAGGTTATTCCTCCAATTAGTCTTTCTGAGCCTTGTAGTGGGGAGGAGGGAGGAATAACATTTTGAACGCTTTGCGCCTTTTGCTATGTGTGCACACTTTGGCACTGTGAAAAGCTGTTACCGATTAGATTCCACATGGCAGCTACGTTCTGGTCCTCAATTTAGCCACCTTCCCCTAATGAGTCTGCAGCTGATATAAAGCTAATGGCTATGAGTGGCCTCCAGATAATTCTTTAGAAGTTAGTTATTTAAAACCTCTTCTGAACCTGGATGTGATTTGAATGTGCCTTTGGGAGAGGTTAAATGAGGATAGTGCCGCGCAGCGAAGCCACTGGCAGTCCACTGGTGTCATCCTCTTGGACTTTGAGCCTGAATGAGATGCCACAGCAAGCCATGTAACACTACAGATTTTTCAGTGGTCAGCATTTTGTGTTAAGATGCATAGGCCTTCATGACTACTTGCCTTCCAGTGTGGAGCTCTCTCAGCTTCAAGTCACATGCTACTTCGTGGGAGAACATGTTAGCTTTTGGGTATTTTGACCATTAAAAACAAATACAGTGGCGAGTCCACGGCTGTGGCACGGTTTTAAAGAACCACTGTGCTGTGCTGGCTTCCAGAAAATGGACATGCTCTACAGTATGCTCCTACTGCATGAGGACCCATAGACTGCTTGGTCCTTGCTCTCCACCCACCTTGGCACATCCCTCAAAGCTATCTTGTAAGCTACCATATGCCTCCATGGAGGTACGGTACAGTGTGCTAGTCTTTAAGACGGGTATTTTGCTTCTTTTGTCCAGGCAACTGAGTTTTTCATAAATATCAACAAACAGCTGAATGCAGCAGTTTTTAAATTTGAATGATAAAAATGCCTTTCGATATTGGCAGACTTTGTGATGGGAATTAACTGGAGATTTAAGGTCCAGATGGGAAATTGCTCATAGTATATCAGTTTTTCCAATGTGAGGATGCTTTCACCCAAGCTGCACCTCCTATTGGATAAATACGAAACTTATTTGAAGGGCAGAAACAGAGAGAAACCAATATCCAAATTCAGGATTGGTGCTTGATTTTGAAACTTTGTTGTAAATACATATATTTTTCAAGTCTCGGACTCCTAGCATATGCCCAACTGGCTTGTGTAAAAAGGAAGGTTTTCTGCTAAGTATGCTATGAGGGAAAAAGACAAAGTGGTGGGGGGCGGTGGCGGCATATTCAAGCGATGAATGCAGTTAGCAGACCTGTTAACCCCATTAATCGCACTGAGCGGGATATTCAGCGGCACATAGCTGGTTTGTTCCACTCAGTAAGCTCCCTCTAATGCTGCTAAATGCCCTCATGTTAACCGCATAGCATTGGGACATTCCAGGGGTGCCATTGAAGATAACCGGCTGGTGGCGATATTCAGCCGCTGCTCCGGTTACCTTAAAGCAGCTAACATTAGGAAGAATAAAGGTTGTCCTAACATTAGCTGTTTTAGCTAACTGGGCAGCAGCTGAATATTGACGCTGTTAACTGCAGCACTATCTGGCCAACCTGGGTATTCAGTGCCGGTGGCTGGATATGACCCCGGCATTTAATATCTGGGTCTTAATTAAAGCATCTGGCTGTCGCCGCTGAATATCAGCCTCAAGATGTCCAATCATCTTGAACTTTAGAATTGTTTAATTTGGTAAAGGGCCACCTTTGACAGCACTGAGCTTTCTAGCACGTTTTGCTGTTCCTTTCAAGTATGTGCAATCCTAGGCCTCTAGTCCTGAGATTTAGTTATTAGGCTAGTTTCCCCTCTTCTAACAACCCCACTAACACTGACGCAAGAAGAAAAATAGCTGTGTTTACACCACTGGCTGCATCACATTAGCAATATCTACCATACCTGAGTGTAATTCACCTTGAGCTACCAACGAAAAGGTATGAGCTAAATCCAGTAAATAAAAAGAACAAATGTGAATCTAAAATAGATGTCAAAGGGGAAATGGGTTAGGTACTTCTCTTCTTTAGCAGGGCTCTTTCAGTTGAAAGGACTCTCTGTAATCAGAGGTCATAGGATGAGGGTGAAAGGGGATAGGCTCTGGAGCAAGCTAAGGAAATATCTCTTTATAAAAAGGGCGGTAGATACATGAAACATCCTCCCGGTGAAGGGGGTAGAGATGAAGATAGTATCTGAATTCAAGAAAGCATGAGACATGCACAGAGTACATCTGAGGGGAGAGGAAGGAACTGGAGAGCTGGCAGTTGATGTAGGTGGATAGACTGCATAGGCCATATGGGGCCTGATATTCCAAAAAAGCTGAGCTCCTAAATTTAGGCTCTTAGAAGCCTACACATTTTCAGCAGAAAATTCGTCCTAATTTAGGAACTTAAAATGTGTGCTCCTAAATTTAGGCCTGCCATTCATTTACCTAGATTTATGAGCTTAATTTAGGTGTCTAGTGCTGAAAATCATTGCTAAGCGCCTAACTTTTCCCCACCCTAAATCTGCCCTCATTGCCACCCACTTTTTTGGCTCCTAAATTTAGGTGCTTAGGGAAATTTTAAGAAAATATTTAGGCACTTAGCCCTGGTAAATTTTCAAAAAGGCCTATGTAGGATCATAACTCTCAAAGTTAGGGAGCATACATCCTTTGAATATCGGGCCCATGGTCTTTATGTGCTGCCATTTTCTATGCCTCTGTATAGTTCCAGGCGTGTTTCAGAGACTTGATACACAAAGCTTGCACGGGATCATTGTGGTGATGGAGGATGCAGGTCACCTTGAGCTTGTTCTGTATATCTAGTCACTTGTGGATGGTTGATAAAACTATTTTACAGATGTACAGTAGGAGTATTCCTTAATACATTTGAGGTTTTGGGTCAGCCAGGACCAACATTTCACTTATTGTAGCTCTGTGAAGAAAATCATGCATTGTTCTACAGTCTTGTGTTAAAGATCGCCCTGCACTAAGGTAGTCTGTCAAGAACTTATAAGGCTCAGTTGGCATCAATGGTTATTCTAAGACATGATGTTCAGGCATGTTTTTTTTCCAAGCAGGAAAGAGCATCTTCCTCCTTATCTCAGCATTCAACCTTTTTAGCACATGTGGGTCCAGGCTGCAGCTTCAAGCATGGAAAAGTGTATTATTGCGTCAGACCTTAAAACTAGGATGTTGCAGTCTGTAACCTTGAGGGCATACACAATAAGAAATCTCCACCCTGTGTAAACAAAACAAATTTTTGCCAGCTGAAACTCAGTTTTAAGTTTTTTATTTTTTGTAAAAAAAAAAAAAAAAGATCATGTGTAAAATGACTTTGAAAGAGCAAAGTCTGTACAAGCATGTCGTATGCATAAAATTACTGTCTTGCTGGCGCTTTGTTCAGCTGTCTTCCAAGTATTATTTTTATTGTACAAAAATATGAAATGTATGTTTTTAAGCAGCAATATGAAATATATTTTATAAAAAATAAACAATTTTTTTTTTTGCCAAATTCAGTTTTATTTATTTTAGAGCAACTCATTCTCCCCTCTCAATTGCGCACACTGTATCCTCATTTGCAAGGCCTTCTCACTTTGTACCGATCCAGTTCAATCAGGCTTATGTATATGAGGAGCAAAGTGGATCTATACCAGCATTCTGCCTTTGACAGCAACAAGCCACTGGTACACACGGGAAATGTATAAGAAACAGGATTGATGTAGCACTCTGTGAGACCTATTTACTAAGCCTCATTAGTTGTTAATGTGTTGCCTTCGCAGTTAGCTCATACTAACTAATGCATTAACTGCCTAATGTGAAAGGGCAGGGAATGTGCCTGAGTGGATGCTGACATACTGTAGTTACCGCATGCTAACTTTTAATGTGGCAAATAACATGGTGGTGCATTTGAGACCACCTGAACTGATGTAGCAAACTAGCATGTTCTGTCATTTGGTTAATGCATGGTAAAGAACCTTCCTCACTGTGTTAACTGAATGGCAAAATCTTAAGAAAGTCCTCAACAGTTAATTCAGAGGCTTCACAGTTACTGTGCGTTAATTTTAGCCATCAGCCCATAGTACCTGCAAAATCTTTGTTCTTCAGCATATAGGGCCAATGGTTAGAGTACTGGGCTGGAACCAGGGTTTAAATCCCACCGATGTTTCTTGTGGCTTTGGGGGCAAGTCCTCCATTGCCTCAGATACAAACTCACAGGCCGATGCAGAAAGCTGGTGCTGAAGTTGCGCTATTAGCTGTGTATGCATTTTTCTCCAGGAACAAGCAGGAAGTCAGTCCTCACTTATGGTGATGCCGGCACCAACAGAGTCCACGCGGAGCATTTCCTCAGCTTTCAAAGAAATCCTATGGGACATGCTACCACACCTGCGTGATCCCCTTCCCACCCAAAGGTGCCATCTTGCTCAGTCTCCGTTTTTCTGTAGAGCCCAGCGGATGTAGGTCCTGTTTCCCCCAGAAAAAATCCTTGCTAAAATACTTACAAAATTAACTTTTTCCCCAATTGCATACCGGTTCCTCTTCCCGCCTCAGGCAGGCACCAGCCCCAGTGCTGTTCTCGGCTCCTTTCCCTCAACTGGCGTTTATGCCCTTTTTCGCTCGGGTCATCGACCTCGGCCAGGTGTTCCCCACCATGTCCCCCAGTGGGCTCAAGAAATGTGATCGCTGCAGTCAAACTATGTCAGTAACCGACACCCATAACTGCTGCCTGGGACCGGACCATGATAGCACCTCCTGCGACTTATGCCAGCCCACGACTCTGAAAACCAATAAGAGATTGGAGTTGCAGGAGAATATGTTCCCAAGGTCTGACTCAGCACCAGCTTCCCCGAAGCCAGCTCCAAGCCCAGCATTTCCCATGAGGGCCAGGCATCCTCAGAGTCCTGTGGTGGCAGCTCCTCTGAGAAGACCCTGGACCGAGAGAGAGAGAAGAAAGAATCCTCAGTCCGTTGAGGTTCCACTTGTGAAACCTGGTAAAATCCCTCGGAGGGATTCGTGTGGCTCCAAGCAGCGCCCTGCACCAAGGTCCTCAAGAAGGATTCCTCGGCCGGCAAAGACTGTGGGAGGTTCCTCAAGGCAAGGATGCCCTCACGAGAGTGCCGGTGCGGGGCCTGAGTTTCTTGGTGCCAGTGCCAAAAGCTGTGGAGCCTTCTGGCCTGGAAACCAGAATGGTGGTCCTGACTCTGCTATCGTGGTCATGGAGCAGAATGTCTCTGCTATCCTGGCCCTGCAGCAGGCAATGATGGCTAGTTTGTCCACATCATCTGCCCCGACAACCGGGCTCCTGACTTCAGGGGAGTCCCCAGGTGTCAAGCTGAGTGCCATCAGCCACTGGTAAGCCCTCGGCACCGGTCGAGGACTCAGTCCCATTCCTTGGGTATCCGATCTTCTCTAGCCAGTTTCCGTGACTCAGACCATAGGTCCTCTGGATGCCCCTGGCCCCTCGGGGCCGGCCTCGAGGTATGGGATCGCAGAGCCTCGGAGTCCTCATCTCCCCTCAACTCTGAGTGGGAGACAGACGACGAGGCCACGGAAATTACTTGGCACCAAGACATCCTCTCGGAGCCATCTCCCCCAGCGCCTTGGTGCTATTCTCCAGAGGATGTGGCCTTCCACGACTTTGTCAGGGATATGGCCAGGGCCCTTTCAGTGCAAACCGAAAAACTGGAGATCCTCTAGTATGAGTCCCCACCAAAGGAGACTCTCATGGTGCCGGTGCAGCCGATCCTCGAGCAGCTATTACTTAGACTGTGGGAGACTCCAGCATCGATGCCGGTAGTCAGTTGATGCCTCAACGCCATGTAGTGCAGCCGGAAGGGGCGGGGATTCCACAAGCCCCAATTCCCACATAGCTCCATGGTTGTCCTGTCAACCATGCAAAATCTCAAGAGCCAAAAAAATTACTCTTCTGTCCCCCTGGGCAGGGAGGCTAGAGCCTTAAATGCCCTCGGGCGCAAATGCTACCAGGGCTTGATGCTGGGGTGCAGGATACAGGCCTATGAGTTATGCCACCATGCATAGAGTGGAGGAGTGGCCTAGTGGTTGGGGCAAGGTACTTCAGGCCAGAAGGTCGGGGGTTCAAATCCCACTAGAGGACAGCAACCTTGGGTCGGAAGGACTGGGGTTTCTAGTCCCACAGATGCTCCTTGTGGTCTTGGGCAAGCCACTTAACCCTCCACTGCCCATGTTCCCTGTAAAATAGTTATCTCCAAGTTATAATGCCCTGTTCAATGTAATTTCAGTTTGTTCAATGTAAACTGCACTGATGCAGAATAGTGCAGTATATAAGAGAATATAAATAAATAGGCATGTACCTCAAGGCCTTGACCCAGGAGTTGTCTGGGTTTCAGCAAGGCTCACCAGGGAACAGTTCCAGTTTCTGACCTCTGTGATCCAGGACAGCTCTAAGTTCCTTTATCGAGTGGCCTATGATGGCTTTGAGTCAGCGGCTCAAGTGACGGCCGCAGACATCGGGGCCCAGTGCCAGGCCTGGCTTCAGACCTTGAGCAATGGGTCCAGGAAAAACTGCTCAAGGTCCCCTGCACCAGGGAGAACCTGTTTGGCAAATCCATGGCCAACAAGGTGGCCAAGATCAAGGCTGACGTAATGATCCAGAGGATCTCCAAGACCTCATCCCTCCCCGCAAAAAATCATTGGGGAAGAAGCCCGTTCCCAAGAAAAAAGGGACCTTCTCCAGGAACAAACAGGAATCAGACCTTATATTTATTTCATTGACCTATTGCCAATCCAATAGGTTGTTTTTGTGATCTACGTGATTATTTGCCTCACCTGTGGTACAAACAGGAATCAGTCCTTACATATGGGTGATGTTGGTGCTGACGGAGCCCCTGCGGTAGCATCTACCCAGCTTTCAAAGAAAGCCTTTGGGAGATGCCACCATGCATGTGTGGTCCTCTTCCTGCCCAAGGGTGCCATCTTGGTCAATCTCCCTTTTTCTGCAGAGCCCTACAGACGTTTGTCTTGTTCGCCCAGAAAAGAGTTGTTTTAACCCATACATTTTTGTTCTTTTCCGGCTTGTATTGGCCCTTTCCCACCTTGGGAAACGCTGCTGCGGCATCAGGCCTTGAGATTTTCTCTTTTTGTCTAAATTTTATTTTTCTGCGCTTTAGCGCCCTTTTCAACTGTTGGCCGCGTCAAGGGTCTTTGACCTCGCTGGGGTCCTTTTCACCCCAATGGCCACAGATTTTAAAAAATGTGATTGGAGCTCTAAAAACATGTCTCACCAACAATCATCATTGCTACCTCCATGAACCAGAGGAATGCCCCTTGTGCAAGAAAATGTCTGCAAAGGCCACCCAGAGCCGTCGGCTTAAGCAGGACGACATCTTCTACAAGGCAGACTCTCTACCCCGGTAGTCTCACACTCAAAGACCCCGCATGGTTCCTCGGAATCACGCAAGGCTCCCATGGCCCCTCAACGGGCCCACAGGCACTCCGAACAAGGTTCCCTGGAGAAAGAACATAGGAAGAAGAAGACCTCGAGGGCCTCTTGTGGAGAAGCAGACAAGCACGGGAAGCCCTGCGCCTGGTCTTCAGTCCCCGGCAAGAACCCGAAGAGTCAGAGTGGGAGCGTCCCCGAAAGGTTCCCAGAATGGATGTCGTGGCTTCTAGTGACGGACCTCTGTCTCCCGAGAGCCGGTCCGTTGAGGATTCTCTCTCCTCCTTGACACCTGACCCGGTCACCCTGGCGTCTGTGTCAATGGCTGCTACTCCCAAATGGGAAGCCCGCCTGTTGGCCCTGGAGCACAGCGTTTCTGAGTTCATTGCCTCCTAGCGGGTGCCACCCGGCTCCGCAGAAACCTTGACCTCAAGAACTCCCCCCGGGCCACTAAAGTGATCGCCAGCAGCCAGACACCTCAAGCAGATGCCCCGGCCTCAAAGCGCTCAAGACTGGAGCTGCCAGCTCTCTTGCAGCCAGCAGGTCTTGAGTCCTCGGATTATTCTGACTGGGAGTCTGACATCGAGACATCCTTGGAGACTCGAGCTCACCGACACCTCCCCTCCAACCTGTCTCAACCGGCCGCCAGGCACTAATCCCCACCCGAGGACACCTCCTTCCTTGAGTTTATCAGTGACATGGCTCGAGCGCTGTCCCTCACAATGGAGCCAGAGGAGGACCCTAGTACGAAAGAGTTTGACATCCTCCAGTACGAGGGTGCCACCAAAGGAGACCTTAATGGTCCCCATCCCCTCCATCCTTACCCGGCTCCTTCTCTGGATGTGGGAGACCCCTCCCTCAGTGCCCATCGTCAGTTGCCGGCTGTATACGATATACCAGGTCCAGCATGGCCCAGGTTTCCGTAAGGCGCAACTCCCCCATACCTCTGTGGTTGTCAAGTCGGCTATGCGCTGGCAAAAGAGCCCAAAGTCACACTCTTTGATGACCCCAGGCAGGCAGTCCCATGCCCTCAGGTGGAAATGCTACCAAGGCTCGATGCTGACATGCCACATTCAAACTTACCAACTTTATATCGGCATGTTCCTTTAGGACCTGGCCAAAGAACTCGGGGGCTTTGCAGCTGGCCTGGATGGAGACCACCTCCGGTGTTTTCAGACTTTCAAAGTCTGTCTCAAAGTGCTCCAAGTACTTGTCCCAAGCCTTGTATGACTGCTTTGAGTCCAGCGCGAGGGTAGCAGCTGCGGGCATTGGCGCTCGATGCCAGGCCTGGCACCAATCCTCAGATCTGGAGCAGTGGGTACAAAAAAAACGTCTTGACGTCCCATGCCTCAGAGAACAGCTCTTCGGTAAACCAATGGAAGATAAGACAGCTGAAACTGAAACCCAGTACGTTACCCGTATCCGGTTCTCGAAGAAAACTTCCACCCTTCCTCGGCAGAAACCGCAGGGCAAGAAGCCACCTTTCCTCTGGAAGGGCCAGCCTTACTGAGGCTATCCCCCTTGCTCTGCCACCTAGACCCCTCAGCTGGGTCCCCAGGGCAAGGGAACAGGCCAGGCCCCATGCAAATCCAAAGGTCCAAAACCCCAGCTGCCAGTCCCAGCCCAACTAGGGTCAGGGTTTTGATGCCATTGGCATAGCCTCTCTTCTGCTGGAGGACAGGGGAGCGCCTGGTTCACTTTGCCCATCGGTGGGCCTCCATTACCACCGACTTCTGGGCTCTTCAGGTAGTCAAGAAGTGCTGCCTCCTCCACCTCGACCAGGTTCCTCCACCCTTCTTTCCCGGGGAGCCCCCTCGGTCTCCCCTGCACCAGGCCTTGATGAGGCAAGAACTCACAGCCCTTATCAAGGACAGGGCTGTGGAGCCTGTGCCCCATCACATGAGAGGCAAAGGGTTTTACTCGTGTTTCCTGGTTCCAAAAAGGACAGGGGGCCTAAGGTCAATCTCGGACCTAAGAAACCTCAAGTTTCTGGTGCGGGAGAAGTTCAAGATGCTCTCTCTTGGAACACTGCTGCCCTACCTCCAGCAGGGAGATTGGCTATGCTCATTGGACCTAAAGGATGCTTAAATCCACATCCTTATCCACCCAAGTCACAGGCAGTACCTCAGGTTCGTGGTCAGAGGTGACCACTCAGTACAGGGTACTTCCATTGGGCCTCGCCTCCGCCCCCAGAGTCTTCACCAAGTTCCTTGCAGTGGTGGCAGCGTATCTCTGCCTCCACGGGGCCTTCGTCTTCCTTTACCTCGACGACTGGCTCATCAAAGGGGACAGGGCCTCAGAGGCCAGACAGGCCATCGGCTGCACTATTCAGGTCTTACGACACCTGGGCTTTGTGATAAATCATCCAAAATCTAACCTCACTCTGCAGGCTCTGGAGTTCATCGGAGCCTATCTGGACTCCGGGCCAAGGCTTTCCTTCCCCTCGACAGGGCGGACCGCCTCATGGCCCTCGCGGCAGAGGTTCAGTGGCACCGCACTGTCAGCTTGAGTGTTCTTCTGCCTCTTGGGCCACATGGCCTCCATGGTTCATGTGGTCCTCAACGCATGCCTTCATATGCAGGTGGCTCAGTGGTGTCTCCAGTCCCAGTGGGCCCAGGCCATGGACTGGCTTCAGGACAGAATCACAGTCTCTCGCCAGCTCGCAGAGTCCCTCATCTGATGGCAGGATGCCCAGCTCCTGCAGGCAGGCATGCCCTTTCAGCTCCCGAACACCCAAAGGGTTCTCATGACAGATGCTTCTCTGATGGGCTGGGGTGCCCACTGCAAGATGCTACACACCCAAGTGGCTTGGTCCTTCAAGGAGAGCCATCTACAGATCAATCTGCTCGAGCTCAGAGCTGTCTTCCTCGCCCCGAAGGTTTTCAGGCACCACCTACAGCACCAGTCAGTACTCATCCAGATGGACAATCAGGTGACAATGTTCTGTGTGAACAAGCAGGGCAGCACGGGCTCCTACCCTCTCTGCCAGGGAGCTATGGCCCTCTGCTGCTTTGCAACCAGCCAGGGGATGCTCCTCAGAGCGGTCTACCTCCCAGACTAGGACAATGCCTTGGCGGACAGGGTGAGCAAGGTCCTTCAACCGCACAAGTGGCGTCTTGTCCCCAAGGTGGCGCTCAGGCTTTTCTGGCTATGGGGGACTACCAGCCTAGACTCTTCGCCAGCCCAACCAATGCTCAGCTGCCTCAGTTCTGTGGCCCCAAACCCCACTCCTCCCAAGTGGTGGCTGACTCCTTCCTTCTCTCGTGGTTTGGGAGGGGTCTCCTGTATGCCTTGCCCCCCACACCACTGATTGCTCAGACTCTTTTCAAGGTCCAGTGTGACAAGGCATCGGTGATCCTTGTAGCCCTGCGGTGGCCCAGGAAACCTTGGTTTCCTCTGCTGCTCTGTCATTAACAGAGCCCACGGTTCCCCTCGAGAGCTCCCCGGAACGCCTGACACAGGAGGAGGACTCCATCCCCCATCCCAACCTTGGATCCCTATCTCTCACAGCATGGCAGATGAGTGGGTCGCCCTATCTCCATTGAACTTCCCCAGGGAGGTGGAAGAAATCATCCTGGCCTCTTGCAAGGATCCACAAGATGGGCTTATGCCTTCAAGTGGTGGCGGTTCGCTGTGTGATACACGGCATACGGTATTGACCCATTCTCCTGCCCGGTGCACTTGGTCCTTCAGTACCTCCTCTACCTGTCTCAGTCTGGGCTTAAGTCCAACTCGGTCAGGGGGCATCTGAGCACTGTCTCTGTGCATTATCACCCCATTGAGGGCAAACCCCTCTTCGTGCAGCCCCTCATCACCAGGTTTATGCAGGGCCTATTATTCTCCAGACCACACATTCGGCTGCCTCGAGCGGAATGGGATCTCAGTGTGATTCTGGCACAACTCGCCAAACTGCCATTCATGTCCTTGGTTACCTGCTCCCTGCACCACCTGTCCTGGAAGGTTGCTTTCCTCATGGCACTCACCTTTGCTTACAGAGTCAGTGAGCTCCAGGTGCTGGTGGCTGAGCCTCCCTACACTAGGTTCTACAGGACCAGGGTGGTGCTCCGCACTTATCCATAATTTCTCCTGAAGGTAGTCTCCGACTTTCATCTCAATCGGGAGGTGGTTCTCCCTAACTTCTTCCTGAGGCTTCACGCCAACTCGGCGTCAGCCGTTCGCCATACCTTGGATTGCAAACAAGCCCTGTCCTTCTACCTACAGCGGATCCAGGGCCACCGCAAAACCTCGCAGCTTTTCGTCTCCTTTGACCCCAGCCACCTGGGGCAGGCTGTCACTAAGAGAACCATATCCATTTGGGTAGCAGATTGCATTGCCTTCGCACACAGCCGAGCCGAAGTTCCCCTGGAGCGCCGAGTCAAGGCGCACAATGTCAGGGCAATGGCGACCACTGCTGTCAGCATTCGGTCGGTGCCTATGGCCAACATCTGCCGGGCCGCCACCTGGTCTTCCATTCACACTTTTGCAGCCCATTACTGCCTGGAGAGGGAGTTCCGATGGGACAGTGCCTTCAGCCAGGCCATACTCCATAACCTCTTCAGGGTTTAGGCAACTCCTGCCCTCCGACCCTTCTTGTTCAGGCTACCAGAGCCATGGTTCTCCCTGGACACTGGGGTCCTCAGAGTCTGTCTTCAGATTTGCTTGTGGCTGCTCACGGCTGGGTAGTGCTTTTTTCTACAGGTTCTCAGTAGCCTGTAGCTAGGGAGTCCCATATGTGAGGACTGACTTCCTGCTTGTTCCTGGAGAAAGTGTAGTTACCTGTAATAGGAGATCTGCAGGGACAGCAGGAATCAGTCCTCACAACCCTCCCTCCTCCCCTTGGAGTTGCTGTAGAATTTTTGCCATCTTCTTTTTTACCGGTCCTCGGTAGCCTGGAGTTAGGGAGTCCCATATGTGAGGACTGACTTCCTGCTTGTTCCTGTAACAGGTGTTCTCCAGGGACAGCAGGAATCTCACAACCCTCCCTTCTCCCCTTGGAGTTGCTGTTTATTTTTGGCCATCTTCTTGGTTGGGCTCTAGCTGTGGTGCCCAACTGACCAAGATAGCACCCTTGGGCAGGAAGGGGACCACGTATGCATGGTGGCATCTCCCAAAGGCTTTCTTTGAAAGCTGGGGAGATGCTTTTGTTAGGGCTCTGTCGGCACCCATATGTGAGGACTGATTCCTACTGTCCCTGGCGAACACAGGTAAGTAACTATGCTTTTTCACCAGAGTCGCCACTACCAGCCCCTCTTAGGCCAACAGCAGGCTTCTCACCCAAAATGTCAGAGCCAAAGGCCCAGAAGCTCCAGGCCCCAACTCCTGTCCAGCCTGGAGGGAGTTTTTGATTGGCAGGGCAGGGGCCCCCCCTCCCCCTCCCCAGGAAACCCTCATCAGCCCACAGGGGGCCATCTGGCACTCTTTGCCCACAGGTGGGTCAGGGTCACCTCAGACCAGTGGATTCTGCAGGTGCTAGAGGAAGGATACCTCCTCCACCTATAGCAGCTACCTCCAAGGTTCTTCCCAGGAGAGCTAGTGTGACCTCTCCTTCACCAGACCCTATTGCTCTCAGAGCTTGCCAGTCTACTCAGGAACAACCCAGTAGAGCCAGTGCCCAAACATCTATAAGGAAAGGGCTTCAACTCCCAATACTTACTTATTCCAAAGAGAACTGAAGGCCTCAGTCCCATACTAGACCTCAGAAACATAAACAGTTCCTGGTGAGGGAGAGGTTTAAGATGTTCTCCTTTGGTTCACTGCTGCCTTACCTCTACTAGGGAGATTGTCTGTGCTGCTTGGATCTAAAGGATGCATATACCCACATCCTGATCCACCCGTCCCACAGACAGTACCTGCGATTCGTGGTGGGAGGCAGGTACTATCAGTACAAGGTACTTCCCTTCAGCCTGGCCTTCTCTTCCAGGAGTCTTTATGAAATGCCTGGCAGTGGTAGTCACCAACCTGCGCCTACAAGAGGCTTTCGTCTTCCTCTACCTGGATGACTGGCTCATAAGTAGAGCTGCAGAGGTCAGCCAGGCTGCAGAGCATGCAATTCTACAGCACCTGTGGTTTGTCATCTACTATGGTTTATGGTTTAGGCACTTGATATACTGCCCTTTACTATGCGCATCAACTACCCCAAATCCCACCTCTCGCCAGCCCAAAGTCTAGAGTTCATAGGTGCTCAGACATGCTACAAGCCAAAGCCATAGCCATCCTCCCAAGAGAAAGGGAAAACCGCCTCAGACAGCTGGCAGGGGAGGTACAGCATTGCCGTTCAATGCTGGCACACCTCCTCCTTCGCTTACTGGAGCATATAGCCTTGATGGTCTACGTCATGCCCTTACACATGTGGGTAGCCCAGTGGTGCCTTTGCTCGCAGTAGAAGCAAGCTATGGGCATGCTGCAGGACAGGGTTAGGGTTATCTGCCAGCTGGCAGAGTCCCTCAACTAGTGGCAAAATTTACACCACCTCCTGGTGGGAATGCCCTTTCAGTCACCCGTGCCACAGAGGACCCTGATCACAGACGCCTCCCCCCCTGGGTTGGGGAGCACATTGTGGAGACCAGCGCACACAGTGCAACTGATCTCAGGAGGAGTCACTCCTACAGATCAATCTCCTGGAGCTCTGGGCAATCTTCCTGGCCCTGTGAGCCTTCCGCCACCAACTGCGGCACCAATTTGCATGAACAAGCTGGAGGGGCACGGGCTCATACTCTGCCAGGAGGCGGTGGCTCTCCTCTTCTTCACAGCCCACAACACCATTCTCCTCTGAGGGGTATACCTTCCGGGCCAGGACAACTGCCTAGCTGACAGGCTAAGCAGAGTCTTGCGTCCACACTAGTGGTGCTTAAACCTCAGAGTAATGAAGCAGGCCCGTGATGGACCCATTTGCCTCTCCAGACAACACGCAGCTGCCCCACGTCTGCTCACGCCAGCCGCACCAGGAGAGAATGGCGGCAGATGTCTTCCTGATATTGTGGTCTGAGGGCCCACTCTATGTGTGCCCACTGACTCCCCTGGTTGCCAGGACCCTCTTCAAGATCCAGAGCGAGAAGGATTCAGTCAGTCTAATTGCCCCCAGGTGGCCCAGGCAGCCTTGGTTCCCCCTGCTGCTTTCCCTCTCGGAGGCACTCCCAGTCCCTCTGGGCCAAGCCATGGTCCTTCTGTCCCAGGAGGAGGGCTCCCTCCTGCAGCCCAACTTGGGGTCCCTGACCCTAACAGCATGGCTGCTGAAAGGGTAGCCTTAGACACTTTCAACCTTCCAGGGGAAGTTGAAGAGATTCTGCTGGCCTCCTGGAAACCCTCCACCAGATGGACATATGCCTTCAAGTGGAGAAGGTTCTCCTTCTGGTATGCCAAAAAGGGGGAAGACCCCTTCTCCTGCCTATGCAGCTAGTACTCCAGTTCCTCCTGCACCTGTCGCACACCGGACTGAAATCTAACTTGGTGAGGGTACACCTGAGTGCAATAGCCGCTCACCACCACCCTATTGAGGGGAAACCCCTCTCAAACCAGCCCCTGGTCTCCATACGTTTTCAATTCACTACTGCCTAGAGAGCGAGTCCCACAGGGACAATGCCTTTGGCCAGGCAGTACTCCGCAGTATTCTTGGGATGTAGGCAACTCCTGCCTTACAGACTGTGCTCAGGCTACCGGAGTAATAGTGTTGCTAGATGCTAGGGTCTTGCAGAGTCTCTCAGTGGTTGACTCATCTTCTGCAACTCATGGCTACCTGACTCAGTCGCTGTTGGTGCTGTTATGGTTCGATCCTCAACAGCCTGGAGCTAGGGAGTCCTATATGTGAGGACTGAGTTCCTGCTTGTTCCTGGAGAAAGCATAGTTACTCGCCTGTAACAGGTGTTCTTCAGGGACAGCAGGAATCAGTCCTCACAACCCTCCCTCCTCACCTTGGAGTTGCCTTCTTTACCTTACTTTATTTTATGCCTTCCTAGCTATGTCATCTGAGCAAGATGGCACCCTTGGGTGGGAAGGGGACCACGCATGTATGGTAGCATGTCCCAAAGGCTTTCTTTGAAAGCTGGGGAAATGCTCCAACGGGCTCTGTCAGCACCAGCTTCACCATATGTGAGGACTGATTCCTGTTGTCCCTGGAGAACACCTGTTACAGGGAAGTAACTACACTTGTAGCATGCCAATAGTGCAAAACGTCAGCACTTATATGCAGCAAAGGGCATGTATGCTAAAAGGCTGTATGCAAAACGTCAGCAAAAAGTTGAAAGGAGGGGAGCCAACGCATACGCAAACAATAGATTGCATAAATGTCAGACACTCACATTATGAGCACATAGGAGGTGCAGATTCTTTCATCATTAGCAAAGCCAGTAACAGCCTAATGGTACCCACCCTATAATAATCAACATTTTTCACCCAAAAACATTTTTTAATTAAATCATAAGAAGATGATATAACAGGAAATGGAAAATAATATAAATGAGTCCAAAGAACACACAAGGATAAGAAGCAAAAGATTTTTTTTCTTGAATGTTGAACTTTCATTATATGCTGAAAGATACATGCAGAAGATTTTCATGCCGAAGGTAGCTGTTCACTGGTATATACACTGAAACAGTCTTTCCCTACATGTACAAGATTTTTAAGTCACCTCAGACCAGGTGTAGAGATAATGGTGCTCCTGGACTTTACACCTGGTTATGTAATCCTCTACACTTTTCTCTGCATTGATCGCATACCTTATTAGCATTTAATTTTAATATGCACAGCTCATTTGCATATGATTTAAATATGCTTGGGATTGCTCTGTGCACATACTTTGTTTTTGTTGTTTATGCGCATATCAACTTCTTCTCTGGATTTAGCTTAGTGGTACTTATGCATATATGTTGCATTATCTGCGTGCAAAGGGTACGCTAGTCTTTCTGTATCGGCCTGTTAGATTGTGAGTATTCTGGGGGAAAAGTACCTGAGAAAGGTGCGAGGCTAAATCCAATCCAGTTTTCATATACAGTATATTAAACAGACCTAAACAAAGGCCAGAATTGCTAGAGGCTTTTGACATAGTTAGACATAGTCAATGTATAAATACACTGAGCACTCTTGGTATAGGCCCTCAAGTAACTGACTGGGCTGAAACGTAGTGGTCAGTGCATATTTTCTAACAAACAAGTGGGGAAATTTTGCAGAGCATCACTCATGGAATTCTTTCCAATCCCTTTGTGCATGTTATTTATTTATTTAAAGGTTTTCTATACCACCTTTCACAACAAAGCGGTTTACAATGAACAATAAAACCAATACATTATTTATTTATTCAGATTTGTATACCACTTTTTCCATCAAAGTGGTGGGTTACATAGAATAGGTTTACATTGAATGGATGACATGACTTACAAAGAGACAAAATATTACATTAATGCCTAGTTGTGCTATCTATACATTCAAAGAAGGTTAATGGAGTTCATAATCTACTTAGCCATAAAATTCAATGAATGGGAAGGTCTTAAAGGATTTTCAAAAATCCTTTAGTTCCTTTATGGCCTGCAGTTCATTGGGGAGAGAGTTCCAGAGGTTCGGTGCTGATAGTGAAATAGCTCTGCTAGAGGTAGATTGTTTTGTTTTTATTGTATCCAGCTGGTGGTTGTAATTTATTGATGCAGCTAGTTTGTCTAGGTCAGTGATGGCTAACCTTTTTGAGCCCGAGTGCCCAAACTGCCGCACAAAACCAAAGAATTTCCTCAAAGTGCCAGCACGTCAATTTGCATAAATATTTGCATAATGCTAACATACACTAACTTTTAGTAAACATGTCTCTTAATGAGTGTATGGATAAAGACAGACTAAAAGATTTCTACATTACTATAATCCAGTGCCAACCGCCAGGCACATTAGGAACTACTACAAACACTGCCCATTTAGAACCCATAGCAAACCCGCCGTATCCTAACAGCACTACCAGGACTCACAAAGCACCACACCCTACCTATCAAAAGGCAACACTGCAAATATTAAACCAATACATTTCAGACAATAACAATACATGACCTACTGGGGAAAGAGAACAAGTGGCAATGTCAAAAAGGAATTACATAAACAGAATACCTCAGCTCAGTTACACAGTTGCAATTGCTCCAGCCACTTTCTTCTGGTTTCTTCATGTTTTCTGCTAACTCTCCATCATCTGCTGTCCATTTGTCCTTTCTTCTCTCTTCTAGTTTTTTTTTCCATTCTCTCTCTCTACATCCGCTTTAACATACTAATCTTTCTCCTTTTGCTCTTTCCTCATTCCTATTTCATCCACTCAAATTTTACCCCTCCATCCTCAATCCCCACTTACTCTCCCAATACCCGGCCAATTGTAGATTTTTTATCCCTCCCACACAAAATATTTTTCCCCTCTCCATTTTACTCTCCCAGCCCCATCCCATTCTAATCCTCCCCCAACATCAGCTCCCTTCTAGTTCCAGCCTCACCCAGCATCCATTCCCTTCTAGTCCCTGCATCAGCCCATTTCCAGTCCTAGCCCCCCATCAGCCCATTTCCAGTCCTAGCAACCCCCCAACCCAATACCAGTCCTAGCCCCCCCCATCAACCCACTTCCAGTCCTAAACCCCCATCACCCCATTTTCAGTTTAAGCCCCCCCTATAACCCATTACCAGTCCTAACCCCCATCACCCCATTTCCAGACAGCCCCCATCAGCCCACAGCCCATTAGCAGTCCTACCCCCCCCAGCCCATTAGCAGTCCTACCCCCCCCACCCGCCCACCCGCCCATTAGCAGTCCTACCCCCCCCACCCGCCCGCCCGCCCATTAGCAGTCCTAACCCCCCCTCCCCCTGCCCATTAGCAGTCCCCTCCCCCTGCCCATTAGCAGTCCTTATCCCCCCCTGCCCATTAGCAGTCCTAACCCCCCCCTAGCCCATTAGCAGTCCTAACCCCCCCCCCCCCTGCCCATTAGCAGTCCCCTCCCCCTCCCTATTAGCAGTCCTAACCTCCCCCCCCTGCCCATTAGCTTTCCTAACCCCCCCCCCCCTGCCCATTAGCAGTCCTAACCCCCCCCCCCCCTCTGGCAAATTTAAAAAAAAAAAAAAGCAGGCTCTGGCTGCTGCCGCGGCAGATTGCAATGTCCCGCGGGGCCCCCTCCGCCCGCTAAGCCCCTCTGCAAGGGCTTTCAGTTTCGCGAGGGAGAGCATCTCCCTCGCGTCTCTGTTAAGCCCGCAGGGGCTAATGGGAAATGTCCCATCAGTCCCTCGCGTCTAAAGGGGCTGATGGGAAATTTCCCATTAGCCCCTGCGGGCTTAAAAGAGACGCGAGGGAGACGCTCTCCCTCGCGAATCTGAAAGCTCTTGCAGAGGGGCTTAGCGGGCGGAGGGGGCCCCGCGGGACGCTGCATTCTGCCCTTGCCGCGTCCGCGGCAGCAGTCAGAGTCAGCTTTTTCTTTTTTTGCGGACCTTCCCGCGTGCCAGCTGCAAGGCCTTCGCGTGCCACAGGTTCGCCATCGCTGGTCTAGGTCCATCTTTTGTGTCTTCAGATATCAGGCAATAGAGAACATCTGCCGAGCATTGATGTAAGATCTTAAATATATTTGTAATGGTTTTAAACTTTGCTCGCACAACTATTGGTAACCAGTGCAGTTTCTGAAGTATAGGGGTAATGTGTTCATTCTTAGCTGTGCAGGGTATGATACAGGCTACAGTGTTCTGCACCAGTTGGAGTGGATGTGTCACCTGCTTTGGTAGTCCTTGATACAATGAATTTCGACAGTCCAGTATTGGTGTGACAATTGCCTGGCATACGGTTCTGAAATGGTCTTGGTTGAGTAAAGGCTTGAGTCTTCTGATGAATTTTAAACATTGGTATGCTTTTACAAAGGGGCGGCCCAAGGGGGTTGTGGGGACTCGGTGTGGGGCCTCATTTGCATAAATATTTGCATAATGTTACCATACACTAACTTTTAGTAAACATGCCTCTTAATGAGTGTATGGATAAGAAAGACTAAAAGATTTCTACATTACTAGAATCCAGTACCAACCGCCAGGCACATTAGGAACTACTACAAACACTGCCCATTTAGAATCCATAGCAAACCTGCCGTATCGTAACAGCACTACCAGGACTCACAAAGCACCAGACCCTACCTATCAAAAGCCAACACTGCAAATATTAAACCAATACATTTCAGAGAACAACAATACATGACCTACTGGGGAAAGAGAACAAGTGGCAATGTCAAATAGGAATTACATAAATAGAATACCTCAGCTCAGTTATACATGCAGAACACAGACCATCACCAAACAAGGAATCACAATTTAGAAACAGGAAGACAATAATTAAACTGGGAACCCCGAAAGCTAAACTTGGAATGTACAACAACACTGTAGAAATAAAACTATAAATTAATTCCCTCTTGTACTAAACAAAGCGCAGACGTTAATGATGCACATTTCCCAGAGCTGACATATTCCAGTTAATAAATTCAAAATAAAGAGATATCTTTCTACCTTTTGTGCATTTTTTTCAGTTGCAATTGCTCCAACCTCTTTCTTCTGGTTTCTTCGTGTCTTCTGCTAACTCTCATCGTCAGCTGTCCATTTGTCCTTTCTTCTCTCTTCTAGTTTTTTTTTCCATTCTCTCTCTACATCTGCTTTAACATACTAATCTTTCTCCTTTTGCTCTTTCCTCATTCCTATTTCATCCATTCAAATTTTACCCCTCCATCCTCAATCCCCACTTACTCTCCCAATACCCGGCCAATTGTAGATTTTTCTTCCCTCACACACAAAATATTTTCCCCTCTCCATTTCACTCTCCAAGCCCCATCCCATTCTAATCCTCCCCCAACATCAGCTCCCTTCTAGTTCCAGTCCCACCCAGCATCTGCTCCCTTCTAGTCCCCGCATCAGCCCATTTCCAGTCGTAGCCCCCCCCATCAGCCCACTTCCAGTCCTAGCTCCCCCATCCATTTCCAGTCATATCCCTCCATCAGCTCATTTTCAATCCCAACCCCCATCAGCCCATTTCTAGTCCTTTCCTAGTCCCACAATCAGCCCATGTCAAATCCTAGTTCCCTCCACTCAGCCCATTTCCATTCCAAGCCCGTCCTCATCAGCTATTTACAGTTCAAGCCTCCCCTTCCACTCAGCCCGTTTCCAGTCCTAGCAACCCCCCAACCCATTACCAGTCCTAAGACCTCCATCAGCCCACTTCCAGTCCTAACCCCCCATCACTCCATTTTCAATCTTAGCCCGCCCCCATAGCCCATTACCAGTCCTAACTTCCATCAGCCCACTTCCAGTCCTAACCCCATCAGCCCATTTCCAGTCTTAGCCCCCCCCATAGCCCATTACCAGTCCTAACCCCCCATCAGCCCACAGCCCATTACCAGTCCTAACCCCATCAGCCCACTTCCAGTCATAACTCCCCCATCATCCCATTTTCAGTCTTAGCCCCCCCCATAGCCCATTACCAGTCCTAACCCCCCCATCAGCCCACAGCCCATTACCAGTCCTAACCCCCCTCCCATCAGCCCAGGGAAAATTTAAAATATAAAGAAAAGCTGGCTGCCGCCGTGGCAGCAGCAGAATAGAGTGTCCTGCGCCCCCCCCCCCCGCCCGGCAGAGCCCTCCCTCCCTGCATCAGTCCCTCTCCATGCTGGCTTTCAGAGCCGCGAAGGGAGAGTTTCTCCCTCACGGCTCTGTTAAGCCTGCCGGCATGGAGAGGAACTGACACAGGGAGGGAGGGCTGTGCTGGGCAGGGGGGGGGGGGCACGGGACACTCGATTCTGCTGCTGCCATGGCGACAGCAGCCAGCTTTTTTTTTTTTTAAATTTACTTTTAAATGCAGAATGTTGTTTGCGCGGGGCCCCCTGAAACGCAGGGCCCTGTGCAAAAAACATTCTCGCTCAATGGATGGGCCAGCCCTGCTTTTACAGCGGTTTTGCTTATGTGTGATTGAAGGTTTAAATTTCTATCTAGGGTGATGCCTAAGTACGTCACCTCATCTTTTATTGGAATAGTGTGATTCAAGATGTTAAGGGTTTGAGGTGGTTTAAATTTAGGATTTCTGGATATAAACATTGCATCTGTTTTATCTAGGTTGATTTTTCAGGTTGTTATTTATGAGCCAATTATTCAGGTCTTTGAGACAATGGATCATGGAATTAAAGTCTGGTTCGAGTGTGTCGACTGAAGTATAAAGGTTAATGTCATCAGCATAAATATAATATTGTAACATATGGCTTTTGATAATGTCACAAATCGGTTGTAAGTATATATTAAATAAAACAGATGACAGAGCTGATCCTTGTGGAATTCCTTGTGTAATGGAGAACTGTGAGGAATTTCCGTGGTCTCCTTTGACTTGCTGCATTCTGTTTGTTAGATATGATGTAAATCATTTTATTGGATTGTTGCCTAGACCAATCTCCTGTAATCGGTTTAGCAGTACTGAGTGGGAGACTGTATCAAATGCTGCTGAGATGTCTATGAACACAAGTAAAAAACCGTTCTTTATATTGTCCAGACCCTTCAGTAGGTTATCAAATAGGACTGCGAGTAGGGATTCAACATTGTGCATTGGCTTAAACCCATGCTGTTGTGGGTCTAATGGAGCATGCAGATCAATGTGATCCTGTAATTGCCTCTGTACCACTTTTTCAATAATTTTTGATAAGAATGGAAGACTTGAAATGGGTCGATAAGATTTTGGATCCGTAGGACAGAGCCTTACACCTTTGAAGATGGGTCATATCATGGCTCGTTTGAGCAACTGAGGTATATACACTTGTATCAGAGACTCTTTTACAATTTTGTTGATGTATGTTGATAACTGATCTTTAGAGTTTTTGATCCATTCAACTGGACAAGGATCTGATGGAGATGTGGCTGTATTCAAGGCATTCACAATGTCTTCTATTTGCTTTACTGTTGGTATGGTGAAGTTTTTCCATGTTTGTCTTATGTTAGTACCTTTTAGATTGGATGTAACCATGGTACTTGTCTGAGCCTTTTAGATTGGATGTAACCATGGTACTTGTCTGAGCTTGAATGGTGTTATTTACTAGATAGCGTGCATATTCTTAGGGGTCAATTTGATGATTGTCATGACCAGACTGATCATTAGTGAGTTTTTTCACAATGCTAAAAAGCTCCCTTGGCTTATTTGCCGCCTTCATGATGAGGTTAGTATGGAATTACTTTTTATGTTCATTGATGAGATTATTGTAATTTTGCTGTTCAGTTCTGTACTTATTTAATTTATCAGAAGATTTGTTATGTCTCCATTTTCTTTCTAGTCGCCTGAGGGTACGCTCTGCTTCTCTGTGTTGGAGTACCATGGAGCATAGGTTCGTCTGTGGATAGATGAGTTTTCCTTTCTTGGAGCTGAAGCGGCTTTAGATATGCAGTGGTTCCATTTGTGTATTATATCATCCAGGTTATTGCATCCTTGTTGAATTTGTGGTATTATTTCCTTCAGGAAGTCTTCTTTATTATAGGATTTGAATCTTCTTTTTTATACTTTTCTTCTCATAGTGTTGGGACATGTTTTGCAGTTGCAATGTGAATGTAAGGACACAATGATCAGACCAAGGAACTTGGGTAGGTGTTGGATTAGTGAATTGATTTAGTTTGATCAATTGAGTTGGAGTGAAGATGAGGTCTGGTATAGTACCATGTTGATGTGTAGGTGTATTGATTGTCTACTTGTATTGAAGTGCTTCCAAGGCTTTAAGGAATGCTCTTGTATGCTTTGGTGGCGCAGAGGTTAAAGTTAAAGTCTCCCAGGACAATGAGAGGCTTGTGTTGATTACTAGTTGCACATATTGACTCAAGTATTACTGATAGGTGATCATCCTTAGCATTGGGGGGTCTGTAGGTAAGGCAAAAACTGATATAGTGATTTGATATGATTATAGTAGTTGATTCTGATGATGTGGATGTGGATCTGAGTTGAAATTTATAGCTTGCTCTAGTCAGTATTAGTACGCCGCCTCCTCTTTTGTTTATTCTAGGACAGTTGAATGCTTTAAAGTCAATTGGTGTAATCTGGTTCAAAATGACTTGGTCCGCTTCCGCAAGCCATGTCTCTAATACATACTATGTCCAGTTTGTGGTCCGAAATGTAATCATTGATGGTATAAAGTTTGTTCTTAATTGATCTGGCATTCATTAGTGCACAGTAAACAGTACTGGTAAGTATGGGGTTACTAGTCTTCTTTTTCACTGATGTTCTCAGTTTAGTTTTATGCTTTTTGTTTGGAGTTTGTTGCATGGGATATTGGTAGGGGAAAGGTGTGATATAGCAAGGCATATAAGGTGGATATGTTAGTGGGAACATGCTTGAAAATGGTATTGTGTATGTTCTTTGTTGTGCTAGAAGAAGTAGCTTTAGGCTGAAAAGGAAGTAGTGGTTTACTGCTTCCATGCTTGTCTTTTTGCTCTACTTACCTGAGCTCAGATTTCTTGATGATTGCGGTCATCAACTTAAACTGCAGTTTTATTATTGCTGTTAGCTGGTGTGGATTAGATCTCTTAGACTCAGCTTTTACTTAATATTGTGTTGATGTATGTGTCTTCTTGAGATGTGCACCTCTGTATTCTTCTGTGACCCGCCTCCGTGCCCTGCCTAAGGGCCACGCCAAAGGGCCCTCTCGCGAGGCCCTCAGGCGTGGGCATGCCAGCTGCAGGTGCCGGTAATATGGAGATCCGATGCCTCTGATTTGCTGCACGGTGGAGAGTGAGGAGGTGATGTAACTTTTCCTCTCTGCGCTGCCGCTTATCGAAGCTGCCGATGCTGCTGCTGCTTTCACCCACCTCTGTTCTAACGGCTATAACATTAATAAGAATTACAGTATAACATAGTGGGTGGTATGATAATCAGACAGTTACGAAAGATTAATTTAGGAGAGGATGTGCACATAATAGGAGTGACATTTATATACAGTATAATTATAATCAAAACGTAAACTTATATACATTTTCATGATGGTAGATGCGTGAGGGGTTGTTAATGTTTGTTCATCAAGTGTCTTGGCCTTTGCTCAGTGCTACTTTAGATGTCTATATGGATAGGTGAATAATGGGTTAGGTTGGGTCAATCTTGTCATTTATGCTTAGATCACTGAAATGCTCAATGAATAGGTGCGTCAAGGTTTTTTCTGAATATGGACAAGACAGTAGTGGCTCTTAACTTTCCTGGAAGGGCATTCCATAAGTTAGGCACACAAAGAGAGGAGGCTCTATTACTTGTGTTGCGATTTGTTATATTCTGAGGGTACATCCTCTCCTATTTCTGTTATTTGGGTTTATTTTGATGAGTTTGGATAGATGTGAGGGTGCTAGGTTTCTTAGCAGTTTAAATATAAAAAGCATTAGTTTACAATGAATGTTGTATAGGATTCGGGTTGTGTGGTCGAATAGTTGAGCTTTCTGTGTTGTTCGGGCTGCCATGTGTTGTGCATCTGGAGGCTATGCAAAGTTTGTTTGGGGAGCCCTTGGAGTATGCTAGTGCAATAATCTATATGAGGGAAGATCATTATTGTAGTACTGTTCTGAAATCAGTTTATGAAAGCATTGGTCTTAATTGTTTAATCACTCTTAGGGGCTTGTTTACAAAGCCGCGGTAGCAGCTTCTGCCCGATATCGGAGCCGCGGCCCATGGGCTTGGGTCTACTATATGGAAAGTGTGTGATTGATGAGCCATTAGATGTTTTCTTGAAGATATAAAGTTAATAACAGGACAAATATGTATGCCTGGATTATTGCAACTGCTAGTTCTAGGATTGTAAGTATGAGAAGAATTAAGGTAGTAGTAAATGAAATGGTTGGCATTATCGGTATTAGGAGTAGTGACGCTGTTGAAATTAGTTGAATAAGTAAGTGACCGGCGGTTAGGTTGGCTGTAAGTCGTACACCTAGGGCTAGTGGGCGAATAAATAGGCTGATTGTTTCAATTAAGATTAAGGGTGGGATCAGGAGTGTCAGTGTTCCTTCGGGAAGGAGGTGGCCTAGGGATGTGGTTATTTGGTGTCGTATACCAAGAAGGATGGTAGCTAATCATATTGGGATTGCTAGGGCTATGTTTATTGATAATTGAGTGGTTGGGGTGAACGTGTATGGTAAGAGGCCTAATAGGTTTGTAAGGATGAGGAATATTATCAGGGAGGTTAATAGAAGTGCCCATTTTTGGCCTTTTATGTTCACAGTGGCTATTAATTGTTTTGTGAAGTTAAATAGGAATCAGGATTGAATGGTTGTTAGACGATTTATTGTTCATTTTTTGTGTTGGTTTGTAATTAAAACTCATGGTAAGGTTATTGATAGTAAAATGAGTGGGATGTACAGAAGTGTTGGGCTTATAAATTGATCGAAAAGTGCTAATGTCATGGTCAGTTTCACAGGGATGGTGTTTTAGTTTGATTTTCTGTTAAAATGTCATTTATAGGTTGGTGTTTTATTGTTTTTAGGGTAATAATGGTTGTTAGAATTACTCAGGAAAGTAGGAAAATTGAAAATCATGGTGATGGATTTAATTGTGGCATATCATTAAGGGTGATTGTTAGTCAACTGTGCTAGCTTAAAAGGCTAGTGCTGTCCGTATTAGCTTCTTAGTGAGAGTTCTACTAGTGTAGTTCAGGTTAGGAATTCAAAGTATGGTGTAGTTTCCACAATAGGTATAAAGCTATGGTTTGCCCTGCAAATTTCATAGCATTGTCCGTAATAGATGCCGGGTCGTAAGGTTGTAAGTGTAGTTTGGTTTAAGTGTCCTGGAATAGCATCTGTTTTGACACCAAGTGATGGGACAGCTCATGAGTGGAGTATGTCTTCTGCTGAGACTATTATTCGAACTGGTAGTTCTATTGGAATTACCATACGATTATCTACTTCTAGTAGTCGGAATACCCCAGGGGTGAGATAGTCGGATGGGGTTATATACGAATTAAATGATAAGATATTAAAATCGGTAAATTCATATGTTCAATATCATTGATGGCTAATTGCTTTTACTGTTAACTGCTTAAAAGATAGAAAGCAGAGGGTAGGGCTAAATGGACAATTTTCCCAATGGAGAAAGGTGAATAGTGGAGTACCCCAGGGATCTGTGCTGGGTCCGCTGCTTTTTGGCATATTCATTAATGACCTGGAAAAGGGAACAACAAGTGAGGTTATTAAATTTGCAGATGACACAAAACTATTTAAAGTTGTTAAAACCACTTGGTTTGCAGCTTGTCGTGCTGTGAGGGCTTGCGTGCATCAGTGATGCTGAGAGCTAAACTATCGGTAGTTTAACTACTGGCAGGGTCTCCCAAGATGGACAGGTCTCAGCTGAGGTGCCAGACCAAGACAAACCACCCATCTGGGCAGTAGCAGAATGGGATAGTGTTGACGGCGGAAGATCACATTTTTGTGACAACAGCAACACCACCAAACTTAAACTGCGCGGAAGAAAGGCCCAGCAATCTACTTCTGTATCTTGCCATGAAAACCCAATGGATAGTTACAACAAAACAAATTGTGCTATGGTGCTGGAAGATGAGACCCCCGGGTCGGAAGACACTCAACTAGCTACTGGGGAAGAGCTGAAGACTTTTCAGAGTAAAGCCAGCATTTATGATGTGGTTGGATCAAAGCCCTCGGGAAGTCTGACTGCTGATGTAGCTGCGCATGAAATGAGAGTCAGAATCTGTAAAGATGTCTTACACATTGGAACATGGAACGTACGAAGTATGAACCAAGGAAAGTTGGAGGTGGTCAAGAATGAAATGGAACGTGTACAACTTGATCTGTTGGGTGTCAGCAAACTGAAATGGACTGGCATCAGGCACTTTGCATCAGATGATCACATGGTCTACTATGCTGGAAATGAAAGACAAAGAAGAAATGGTGTTGCATTTATAATAAAGAAGAAATTTGCAAGAACTGTAATGAAATACAACGCTGTCAGCGAACGCTTAATCTCTATTCGTCTACGAGGATTGCCTATCAACACAAGTATAATTCAAGTATATGCCCCAACAACAGCTGCAGAAGAGAATGAAATTGAAGAGTTCTATGAACAAGTACAAGCTGAAATTGACAGAACATGCAAAGAGGATATCCTGATAGTCATGGGTGATTGGAATGCAAAAGTTGGCAACAAAGAAGAAGGCAAAGTAGTTGGAAAATATGGACTTGGCAACAGAAATGAAGCTAGAGAAAGACTGATAGAATTCTGCAAGACCAATGATCTATTCATCTCAAACACCTTCTTCCAGCAACACAAGCGGTGACTGTACACATGGACTTCACCCAATGGATTGTATAAAAATCAAATTGACTACATCTGTGGAAGTCAACGATGGAAAAGCTCTATAACATCAACCAAGACAAAACCTGGAGCTGATTATCAACTACTAGTATGCAAACTCAAGCTAAAGTTGAAAAAGAGCAAACCACTCATGAATGCAGCAAAATATGACCTTGAGAATATATCAATGGAATTTAAAGACTGCCTGCAAAATCGATTTGCTGCTTTAGATACAAATGACAGAGCTCCGGAAGAGTTATGGAATGACATCAAGAAGGTTGTGTTGGAAGAAAGCGAGAAGTCTCTACAAAAGGTGAAAAAGCAAAAACGGCCAAAATGGATGACGGAAGAAACTCTGAAAATTGCCCAGAAACGCAGAGAAGCTAAAGCCAGAGGAGAAAGAAAGACAATCGCAGAACTCAACAGAGATTTCCAACGTGCAGCAAGACAGGACAAGGAAAAGTACTACAACGACGCATGCAAGGAAATAGAAGCAGAAACTATTAGAGGAAGAACAAGATCGGCTTTCCTAACGCTACGAGAGTTAAAGAAAAAGTTCCAGCCTTGACTTGGAATGTTACAAGATACTCAAGGTTCTATGTTGAATGATGCTGAGAAGATCAAGAAAAGGTGGAAGGAATATACAGAGTTTTTATATGATAAAGATCAAGTGGACCAACAGCCGTTTCAACCTGTACCTTATGATCGGGAAACATTGGTGATGAAAGAAGAAGTTGAAGCAGCATTGAAAGCCTTATCAAAGAACAAAGCACCAGGCATTGATGGCATTCCTATAGAAGTATTGCAGCAATCTGATGCAGCTGTTACCATACTTACAAGGCTCTGCCAAGAAATATGGAAGACAACATCATGACCAACTGACTGGAAAAGATCTGTGTTTATACCAATACTAAAGAAAGGCGATCCAACTGACTGTGGAAATTATCGAACAATCGCTCTGATCCCACATGCCAGCAAGATTCAACTGAAGATTATTCAAAAGAGACTACAACCATACCTGGAACAAGAACTACCTGGAACAAGAACGACTATGTGAATAATTGTAAATAGTTTACCCCTGTTCTTCCAAGTTTCAACTCCTGTTAAATGTAAAATACAATACAGTTTCCTGTATGTACATGTTATGTTCGATGTAAACCGCGCTGATGGTAAGAGTGCGGTATAGAAGAAATGTTAAATAAATAAAATAATACCTGAAGTGCAAGCAGGGTTCAGGAAAGGGCGAGGAACGAGAGACATCATTGCGGATGTGAGATGGATCCTTGAAAAGACTAAAGAATACCAAAAGGATATCTATTTGTGCTTTATCGACTATAGCAAGGCTTTTGACTGTGTAAACCATGAGAAACTCTGGGCCACATTAAGAAGCATGGGTATACAAGAACACCTGATCATTCTCTTGCACAATTTGTACATTGATCAAGAAGCAACAGTTCGAACGGAACAAGGAGAAACAGAATGGTTTAAAATAAGCAAAGATGTAAGACAAGGCTGCATACTTTCCCCCTACCTGTTTAATTTATATGCAGAACAAATCATCAGAGAAGCAGGATTGTATGAAGACAACAGAGGTGTGAAGATTGGTGGAAGACTCATCAACAACCTTCGCTATGCTGATGATACTACATTACTGGCTGAAAGTGAAGATGATCTGAAACATTTGCTTCTCACAATCAAAGTACATAGTCTCAAAATGGGCCTGCACCTTAATGTAAAGAAGACAAAGATCATGACAACTGGCATCATCAACAGGTTCATCGTTGAAGGAGAAGAAATTGAAATTGTGAACAACTTTAACCTACTTGGATCAACTATCAATAAAGAAGCAACAAGCAGTCAAGAAATCAAACGACGCATTGCTCTTGGCAGAATGGCTATGAAAGACCTAGATAAGATTCTCAAGAGCAGAGATGTCTCTCTCCATACAAAGATTCGACTTGTTCAAGCCATGGTATTTTCAATAACATCATATGGATGTGAAAGCTGGACAGTGAAAGAGACAGACAGGAAGAAAATTGATGCCTTTGAATTATGGTACTGGCGGCGAATACTGTGTATACCATGGACTGCCCGAAGACCAGTCGGTACTAGAGGAGATCAAACCTAAGCTTTCTTTAGAAGCTCAGATGACAAGACTTCGACTTTCATACTTTGGACACATCATGCGAAGAGAGAGATCATTAGAGAAAGACATCATGCTTGGCAAGATAGAAGGTCAACGCAAAAGAGGAAGGCCAGCAATGAGATGGATCGATACAATAACAGCAGCTACGGGTACCAGTCTGTCAACAATGAGCCGCCTGACTGAAGACCGAACACAATTTAGGATAGCTATCCAGAGGGTCGCCATGAGTCAACTCCGACTCGACTGCACTTAACAACAACAACAACAAAACCAAAGAGGACTGTGGAAAATTGCAAGATGATCTTGATAAATTGGAAGACTGGGCATCAAAATGGCAGATGAAATTTAATGTGGACAAGTGCAAAGTTATGCACCTAGGGAAGAACAACCCAAACTATGGTCACACAATGCAAGGTTCCACATTAGGAACCACCATCCAGGAAAAAGATTTAGGCGTCATTGTGGATAACATGTTAAAACCCTTGGCCCAGTGTGCAGCGGCGGCCAAGAGAGCAAATAGAATGCTAGGTATCATAAGGAAAGGAATGGAAAATAAAACAAAAGATATTTATAATGCCTCTATATCGTTCCATGGTGAGACCGCACCTTGAATATTGTGTGCAATTCTGGTCGCCGTATCTTAAAAAGGATATAGCTTTATTAGAAAAGGTTCAGAGAAGAGCCACCAAAATGGTAAAGGGGATGGAAGGATTCTCCTATGATGAAAGGCTAAAAAGGTTAGGGCTCTTTAACCTGTAAAAGAGACGGCTGAGGGGAGATATGATAGAAGTCTATAAATTAATGAACGGAGTGGAACGGGTAAACGTAGATCGATTGTTTACATTATCAGAATATAGAAAGACTAGGGGACATGCAATGAAGATACAGGGTAAACTATAAGACTAATAAAAGAAAATATTTTTTCACTCAACGTGTAATCAAACTCTGGACTTTGTTACCGGAGGATGTAGTAAAGGCTGTTAGTGTAGCTGGGTTTAAAAAAGGTTTGGACAAGTCCCTGGAGGAAAGGTCCATAAACCATTATTAAGAAGGGACCCAGGATATCAATGCTTGACCCAGTACAAGCATTGTGAAACCTGTGTCTTTTGGGGGAAACTGCTAGGTACGTATGACCTAGATTGGCCACTGTTGGAAACAGGATACTGGGCTTGATGGACCTTGGTCTGACCCAGTATGGCATATCTTATGTTCTTATGAGTGATTCGCTTAGAGAAACAGGTGGTTCGGGATAGGCAGCAGTACACAGCACACCCTTCTGCAGAGACGCGAGCTTGGTTATTAGAGACTCGAGTGGCTCTAAATGAAATTTTGCACCAACAAGCTAAGAAGTCTCTAATGTATTACAAATACCAGCTTTATCGCTATGGGGGTTATTCTGTGCCATGAATAGTGGGGATGGATGTCCTGTTGGGACGTTCATCCCCGCTATTTGTGGACTCCTCGCTGGCGTTTAACTTCCCTGCCGGTTGTACGGGGAAGGGGCGGCTCAGGGGCAGAGTCTGGGCGGGCAGTGGGCCCGATTCTAATGTTGGCCCTGTACGTCCAGGGCTGGCGACTTGTGCGGAGAAGTTATTCCATCTCTGAGGTGGAATAACGTCCCTGGATATTTTTTATTTTGAGCCCAAGGCGCAGATGGGGCAGGGGGAGCCAGAGGACATTCCCCGCAGGCCGACCCTGGCCTTAAGAGGCCAGATCAGGGGTCAGGTTGCAGGGAATAAGCCTTTTTTTCAGGTGGCTGGCATCACGGCTTTTAAATGGAGCCGCAGTGCCATGGCAACATGACGCCATGGTGCTGCGGCTCCATTGAAGAGCCTTGACTGAGTGAGCTGGGAAGGTAATGTACGTACAGGCTGGGCTGAATCGCAGTCCCAGCCTGCACGTACAGGACTGTTCACAATTCTGATCCCGCAGGGCTAGACGTGCCCCACAGGATCACAATCGCTATCTCCTCGGTACATTCAGCTCAGACCACTGGCAGCAGGGAAAGAGCAGGCAGTGCTGGACGGAGGTATGGGGAGGAGGAGGAGGGGGGCATGCGCCTGATCTGAAAGGCGCCAGCACTTTAAGCAGATCTGTCCTTCCCTGCTCTGACATCGCGTCGGAGGAGAAAGGGACCAGACCTGCTTAAAGTGCTGCGAAAAGGATTGGGGGCGCATTTCAGCTGCCTGCTATTGTCCTGCCAGCAGCGGAAGGGCAACAGCAGACAGCCGAAATGCGCCCCCAAGCCTTTGCGCCCTGTGCGGCTGCACCGCTTGCACAGGGCTAGGTACGGTCCTGTTTACACACCAAGGAACTTAAAGAGAGCAAGAACCAACAGCACAGTTTATAAAACTAAATTATAACTCATGTTTATTTATTCTGTTATTATAAACTGCGTTATGGTTCTTGCTTTTTCTTTTTCAACATATATTTTGCATCCACGGTGGGTGCAGAGCAGAACCAGGACATTCACCCACAGAACTCAATATTTAAAAAAAAAATCTGATTCTGATCATCTCACTAACAACAACCACTATTCTCCAGTACCAGGCATACTGTGAACTAATACAAAACCCTACAACAAAGAGCAAACCTACCATACCATATCATATCAGCACAAACTTCCAAAACTCACATAAGGAGCCCATCCAAAAAAGCATCACTGTAAATACTACAGTGGGCCCTGGAACATCCATACACCAATTTGAAAAGCTGAACAAGTCAAATTACTACAGTACACTATAGATCTTTATGTACAAACTCCATGTTAACTAAACACCTGGCCTCAGTCACACACTCACAACATCGACCCTCACCAAGTACAGAATAAGTAACCACAATCAAAAATAAAATTAAAATATGTAGACAAAATGTAAACTGAAACCCCAAGAAACCAGAGTCCAACATGCAGTGTAACATCAGATAAATAAGAGATGCAGTTTCCCAATACTGTGTAAAATGTAAAGTAGCACAAAGTCCAATCACTAAAATTAAATACAATTATTTTTTCTACCTTTGTTGTATGACCATTTTATTTTCTGATCATGCTGGTCCCGATCTGAGGCTTCTGCTTTCCTGTCTTCTCTTAGCTCTCTTTCTGTGGTCTATGGTCCCATCTGCTATTTCTTCACTTACTTCCATCAGCCCATTTCCAGTTCCAGGAACCCTCCCCAGTATCAGCCCCCTTTCCAGTCCTCCCCTCCCAGTACCTTCCAATGTCAACCCTCTTGCATTCCCACGACTGCCACTGGTGTCCATTCCCTTCCAGTCCCCCTCCTTCCCCACTGTCCAGCCCCTTCTAGTCCAAATACCATCCCAGATATCAGCTCATGTCCACTCTCAGTGCCACCCCCCCAGTCAGCTCCCTTCCAGTCACCCTACCCTCTGTCCATCCCCCTTCCAATGACATTCACACGTCAGCTCCCTTCCAGACTACCCCCCATTACCCAGCCACTTACCACTCCCATCCCCAAGTGTCAGCTCCCTTCCAGTCCCCCTTCAGTACATCCCAGGTGTCAGCTCCATTCCAGCCCCCCCCCCCATATCAGCTCCTTTCCAGTCCCCTTCTTCCCCCATGTCAGCTCCCTTCCTGCCCCCTCCTTCCCCTGGCAGACCTTCTCAGTATCTGTTCCCTTCCAGTCCTATTCTCCCATTCCCCCCATCAGCCCATTTTCAGTCCTAGCCATCCCCCTCGATCAGCCTATTTCCATTCTTAACCCCCCCATCAGCCCATTTGCAGTTCTAACCCCCCCCCCCCGATAGCCCATTACCAGTCCTAGCCCCCTTCCCGATCAGCCTATTTCTATTCTTAAACTTCCATCAGCCCATTACTATTTCCTGATCTGTGCTACACGCTACACCCCCATGGCTGCACATCCTCGAAGAGCCCTGACAGCCATCAGTCTCCCCCCCCCCCCCCGCGCCAGCTCAGCTTTGCAGAGTTGCACGAAGGGAGAGTGTTTCCCTTTCCCGCGGCTCTGTTAAAGCTGAGCCCGCTGGTGCTGATGGGAAACGGGAACAGGAAATGCTTTTTATATAATTATTTCCAACTTCCGTTGGATTGAAAATAATAAAAAGATACTAGCATTAACATACATGGCCATTGATCCACCCCTTCCTGTGACCAGGCAGAGTTCATGAAAGGGCAGCATTACAGAGAACAAGCCAGACTGCCACAAATGACTACACAGGAGCTATGGGGGAGGGGGATATTCAAAGGTATTTACACGGTTTACAGACTAGTTGCACCTAAAATATGTTGGTGTCTGCCTGTTTGAGCATTTTTTATTGTAATTATTTTTCTGTTGAGGGCAGCTTCTTATTAGGGAGCCTCATTTGTGAGCACTTGAGATCCTGCCCATTCTCAGCAAAAAACAAGTTACTTACCTGTAACAGGTGTTCTTTGGGGACATACCCCCCTTACCTCCCCAAAAAATATTTTACTCTAAGCTTTAATAAAGACTGAGACACTCCAAATATGACAATTGTAGACAGGAAGGGATTTTTGATTTAGTTCAAGCCTTTTTTCAAGAGTACATCAAGGCAAACCCTTTGGATACCTGAATGTAAGTTTGTACTTGAGGCAATGGAGAGTTAAGTGACTTGCCCAACATCACAAGCCATGGCAGAATTCAAAGCTAACTTTCCTGGCTCTCAGCCCATACCATTCAGTTATTCCTCCATTCCCAGTGACGGAAGTGCAAAGTGATGCCTCTCAAAAGCTTCTCGAAAAGATCTAAGCCAGAGAAACATTTTCCTGTGTTGAACTCCGCTGTATGACATCACCCAGTCTTGCATCCTGCTGCCCATGGAGAACACCTGCAACAGGTAAGTAACTTTTTTTCTTCCAAATGAAAATTCTGGAACGCCCCCACATGAAGCCCAGAGAAACTACACTGGATTATTCTACTGTCACGTCTTTCAAAACACAGCATACAGATGTACAATATCAATCTAGAGGGAGTGTCCATGCCTTGCGACAATGTCCAAATATTCAAATTTGTAATACAATTGTACAAGAATTTTAATAGGTATTGCCCCGCGCTATTATCCAGCACCCTCACCTCTTCTCTCAGCTCAGTTTCCAATGGTATCATCATATACACATCATCCATAGCCCATCCACACTAGCCACTTAAGCCCGCCTCTTTAGTACTGTCCCTGGCTCCTCTGTTCTCCCTTATCTCAGGGCTTTATCACCACATACATATTAGAAGCTGTATCCTTAAGAAATTGGGTCCAAAGCCAGGAACTGCTTGCTATAGCGCCCCCTAGCTGCAACTGTTTGAGCCTAACCAACTTTATTTATACTTTTTTTTTACTCAGGATTCCCCAGCATCATTGCAACCTTCCCAGTGACCAGCAGCTTTCGAAACACTATTTTATTTAAAGCTGAGCTTCACTCTCTCCTCTCTTGCACTGCAGCTGTGCTCTAATTCACTTCCGGGTTCAGACACCACCACCACTAAGCCCCTCTTTCAAGCAGTCCCGGCTTTATTGTTAACTAAAGCTCTTCCCGCGCCTCCGAAAAGCAACGTGGCGCAGCAGGGAACACGGCTACCCCTGCCCCCCCCCCCTTTTCTGGTTTAAAGCCTGTCGCCAGCTATCCAAGCATTTAGGATCCTTTTAAAGGAACGGAGGAGTAGCCGATTCTCACTAGCCCTCCTTGTAGCTTTGGGCAAGTCACTCCATTGCCTCGGAAGAAAGGTCTAGCAATCTACTTTTGTCACACTGCCAAAAAAAAAACAGTCGCTGCGCGGAGTCTCCAGGCGTCAAGGGAACGGGGAAATATTAAATCCTGGTTACGGTATTTTTCTCCCGAACAGCAGATATAAAGGCTCGGTTAAAGAGCTAATGATCGCCGCCCCCTCCCCATGGTCTCGGTCCTTTTCTGGAGGGTCGGGCTTAGTCATTTTGCCCAGTTCCCAGCCAGCACGCTTTCCTTCCTGAAGCAGGAGCACAGCTCCCTGCTCCTCCCCGTCCGGTTTCAATGCCGAGCAGATCCCACTGCAGGGTCGAGCTCAGCAGAGATGCCCGGGGTCCAGCTGCAGTCCCTCCTCGCTCTGCTGCTCTTGGTCGCAGTAGCAGAGCAGGGACGGGAGGGAGCATCCCCTGCAGAGGTCTGGGAGGAGGAGAATGCCAGGGGACACAGGGGCACCAAGGAGGACTGGGCACAGTGGATTGCCGATGGCAGGGAGGGAGGTGCGGAGCTGCCGGGGCATGAGACCGTGCTGGTGCCTGGCCACTGGGACACTGCAGCCTTTCACACCACCAATGTCTTATCTGGGCTGGAATTTGGGGCTATCACTGCAGCCTCGTACCGGGGCCCTGGGAACAGCGATTCCCGCAGCAACAAGGAACTACCTATCCTGCTGTGGTGGACCGAGAACCTCTTCCCTCATTTCCCCGGCGAGACGGAGCGGATTGACTGCCTTCACAGCTCGTGTCTAGTCACTAAGAACAAGAAGGTGAAGACCCAGAAGAGGACCAAGTCTGTTATTTTCTATGGCACAGACTTCAGAGCTTACGAGGCCCCCCTGCCCAGGCTGCCTCATCAGACTTGGGCACTCTTCCACGAGGAATCGCCAATGAATAACTATGTCCTGTCCCACCTCTCGGGGATCAGCCTCTTTAATTACACTGCCACCTTCAGGAGGGAATCGGACTACCCCCTATCATTACAGTGGTTACCTAGTATCGGCTATCTGCAAAGCCCAGCAGTGTCCCTGGCAGAGAAGAACCGCTGGAGAAGGGATGGCTACGCCCCTGTGCTGTATATGCAGTCTCATTGCGACGTGCCATCAGACAGGGACAGATATGTGCAGGAATTTATGAAATACATCCAAGTAAGTGCATGGTGAGGAGAAGGTTCTTTAATTTAATTAACAATTTCGGTATCACTTGAAAATGGAAATAATCCACTATTCCTCAAGTAGTAACTTAAATAGCAGGAGATCTCTGGGTTCTGGTTGTGTAGCTACTCAGCTTTGTCAGCAGGGGGCAGTGTCTCCAAAGGAGCCAGTCTTGCACATACCATAACGGTAACGGATATTGTTTGGTGGATTCCAGGACAGGGCCTCAAATGAAGTAACTGTTCTGTCCTTTAACACTTACCCTTGGCGATCTCACTCTCACCATAAAAAAACAAGTGAAATATCTTGGAATCATCCTTGACCAGAACCTCTCCTTTATTGATCAAATAAAGAAAAACTACCAATACAATTTACGCGAAGTTGCGAACCCTCCGGAACCTCAAGCCCCTCTTAAGCCCCAACTCCTTCGGTACTGTCTGTCAGGCCCTCACAACCCCTTCACTTGACTATTGTAACCTTATCTATCATGGCCTCTCTAAGACCACCATCCAACCTCTCCAACTTGCCCAGAATACACTAGCACGATTAATAACTAACAACCCTAGATGATCCCATATTACTCCTGTCCTCTATGACTTACACTGGCTCCCAATCCAACTCCGATCTAAATTTAAAGTGCTCACCCTTATTCATAAGATCATCTCAAAAGAATCAGCTCCATGCGTTTCACCACTCCTTGCCTTCCCTAACAACACAAGAACATGCCGCTCCTCAACCAAAAACCTTCTAACCATTCCTACATCCAAATTACACTTTAAACAATCTACTAGTAACAGAGCCTTCTCTCTCTATGTCCCATCCCTATGGAATACCCTTCCCCGTGACCTACAAAACTGTGTGAGCCATGCAGAATTCCGAAAGAGATTAAAAACCCACCTCTTCCTCGAACACTTTTCCCTACCACCCTAGTTCCTCCCCTCTACTCCCACCCTCTTCACCTTCCCTCCAATTATCCTAGTGACTCACAGTTACTTCTTATGTAAACAAATGATCCATATTACTGTAAATAATTTATTGTAAATAGTTTATTAGCTCATTAGTTCCCTAGTTCTTATGTTACCTATGTAGCCTGTTACCTTGTTCTATGTAAACAGTTGTACAATACTGTCAGTTACGTTCCATGTAAACCGTCTTGAATTGTAGAAAGACGGTATATAAAAACTGTTAAATAAATAAATAAATATCTGCTTCATTTCCCGGGAGACAGATGGTGTCCCCTGGTCCGTAAGGATCTCAGCAGATATCCCCAGTCGGGAGATTTCACATAGTGCATTGACCAACATTGTGGTCTTCATATTCTTCAGAGCCTGGAGTAATCTCTCCATCTTGGTTTAATTTTTTCTTTCTGAACTACTGAGTAGGAGAAAGAAAACAAAACGCCTGCCTGTCCAGCTTCTAACTAAACTGAGGTTCCTTCCCTAACTACGGCAGGGCTTATCCCCTTTAGCCATGTACTAAACAAAAAAAAAAACCAAAACTCTTTTCTTCTTCCCTGTACTGTGAAGAGGTCAGAGCCTGTGAGGTGTGTAGCTTTTCTTCTGTCACTGGGTTAAGAAGCATCCCACTCCTTACACCATGTGGCCAGCATGAGGCATGACATGACTCCACAGCCAAGAGAGGTTTTCAGAAAATATACTTTTTTTGGGGACAAGCATCCAGACAACTGTCCTGGCCCCCACCTTGGGTTTTAGGCACACATGGGGTTAAACCCTCTGTTGCCTTAGGCTTTTCCCCAGCTGTAACAAGTCCTTAATTGCTTTCAGCAGGCTACTCGGAACACTGCTCCAGCACAGACAGCACTTCCAAAACAAAAAACAAAACAGAACTGGCTCCTCCAAAGTTTCTTCACTTTGGGCAGCCCAGCCCAGCAACAGTCTCTCTAACTAAGGAGAACTCCAGCAGCAAGGCTGAGCAAACAGTAGTACATTCAAATGCTTCCTACCTTCACAGCAGGCTCTCTTTTACAGATAAGTGGTCTTCAGGTATGCTCCATAACTCTGGGCTCCTCTCTCCCCCAGGTCTCCTGCTTCCTGGTTTAAACTCTAGGACCTGGCCACACCCTCCCCAGGCATTCTCCAGCCTATTCTCTTAAAGAGACAGGGGTTTAAGCTCGTACCAGAGCAATACCTCACTGGTTCTGGCCTTGGCTGGAAAGAGTCCCTGCGGGGAATGGGAAGTTTCCCATACACTCGATCACAAATGATTTCTACCATTTTGCCCTGTACTGACATCAGGCTCACCAGTCTAGTTTCCGGGATCCCCCCAGAACCCTTTTTAAAAATTGGTAATAATTTGGCCCTCTCCAGTCTTCAGGTACTATAGATGATTTTAATGATAACTTTAAAAATTACTAATAGTACGTCTGCAATTTAATTTTTGAGTTCTTTCGGTACCCTTGGATATACACCATTTGGTTCAGGTGTTTTGCTACTCTTTAGTTTGTCAAATTGCCCTATTATATCTTCCAGATTCATGAGATTTGTTTCTATGCCTTAGATATATCACCTTTGAATATAATTTCTGGCATGTGTATCTCCCCTACATCATCTTCAGTGGAGAAACTAAATGAAACTTTAGTGCTTCCTTTATCCCTTTATCATCTAATAGTCCAACTGGATCCCTGCAATAACCCCATATGAATCACTTGCAGACTTTTTGCTTCAAATGTATCTGAAAAGATTTTTATTATGAATTTTTGCATCCACAGCAAGTTTCTTTTATTTTCATACCTTATTAATGCTGTGCATCTAACTTACCAGTGCTTATGCTGTTTCCTCTTTTCTTCATTTGAATACTTTTCTAATTTTTTAAATATTTTTTGGATATAACAGTCTCTCTGGCCTCATTCTTAAACCATGCTGGCAGTTGTTTGGCCTTCCTTCCATCTTTTTTTAAAATGTGGAATATATCTGGTCTGGGCATCCAAGAAAGTATTTTTAAACAACGCTCAAGTTTGATGTAAAACCTTTAACATTTGCAGCTGCTCCTTCTAGTTTTTTTCTGAAACATTTTTCTCATTCTCATAGTCTTCCTTTTGAAAGTTAAATGCTAGCACAGTAAATTTCCTTGCTGCCCTCCCTACTACTACTTATCATTTGCATAGCATTTATTAAATCAAATTTGATAGTTTTATTATCACTATTGCTAAGGGGCCCCATAACAGTCATCTTTCACACCAGATCCTATGTTCTATTAAGGACTAGGTCCAAAATAGCTCTCCCTTGGTTGGTTCCTGAACCAGCTGTTCTCTAATTTCTGTTAGAATTTCATCATCTGTCTGATATATCCCCACTGCTATTCCCTTTCCCTTTTGACATGGAATTTCTATCCATTAAGATTCTACAGTAGTTTGTTTTCTGCAATGCTTTTATCCTGTTTGACTCAATGCCCTCTTTAACATATAGGGGCATGTTTACTAAACTGCGGTAATGTGATTCGCGTTAGGATCCGCGGTAGAAGCAGAAATACCAAATAAGGACATGGGCGGTACATCGTTACCGATAACGCGCGTTACAAGGCGCCATAAATTAACGAGTGCTACATGGCACGTTACCGCGCGTTAATATTAAGAAGGCGCGCAGGCATGCAAGCATAGCAACAGAGCTGTAGCACAATGGTTACTACACTGACTGATGGTACAGGGGTCATGGGTTCGATTCCCCAGTGGGCCTAATGTATAAGGCTGGCAGAGGCATCACCCTTTACATTTAAGTAGTGATTGTTGAGGCATTTGACCTGTATTTTAATTAGTGCTGCCAGCAAACACACCCTCACGGTGGCGTAACCTAAGGTGCCGCATAAGGCACCCCATAAGGCACTCCATAGGGCACATTATAAAGTGTACTGTCCGCCAAGGCACCCTATAATGTCCCCTATAGGACACCTTATAAGGCGTTTGATAGGGCGCCTCATTGGGCGCCCTATAAGGCACCTTAAGGTTACAGTACTCTGAGAGTGTTGTTGCTGGCAGCACTAATGTACATTAAAAATAGACAATGCCTCAGACAGCCCTATCAAATAACCCCACCATGGGTTTGAACCCATGACCTCTGGCTTTACAGACAGTAAAGTAACCAGTGGGCTACAGCTGTGAACACAGCCCTGGCTGGCTGCAGAAGGATTGCACGTCACCACACAAACTGTCTGCTGTGGTTACCAGGATAGGGTTAACCCACCCGTACCCATGATGCACTGCACATGCAAATCAGCAGTCAACAGATGGGCACAAGATGGGGTATGCACCCCCACAGCACCTCGGCCTGGTAGGGGGAACAGACCGTGTGTGGTACTGGCACAGAGTAGCCACAGACAGTCACATTGTGCGGGTACTGTGCTCACCTTGAGGGTGAGGTGGGGCGCCCAGCACCAGGTCCACAGCACCTTTCATGGCTGAAATATGCCATGCTGCAGGTCCCCCATCAGTGTGTGATAGGTAGTTCCTGTAGATACACCTAGGATACATCTGTATCCCTCTGTATTTCTCAGTCATGTCTAGCCCTTATGGGCGATGATGCACCCAGAATAGTGCATATCCTGTGTTGGTGCCATGGTTACCTGATGTAGGTGAAAGAGGGGGGGGGGTGTCTGGACCCATAGGCAGATTATGTACCACCACACAACCCACCCTCTGGGGCTCAGGGTGGGAAACAGGATCACCCACCAATAGATCCACATTCTACCCCCCTGCAATGGTAGCAGTAGAGGGGACCATCAACCCCAGTCCTGCTGGGGAACAGACACCCTACAGGGCAGGCAATGCAGAGCGGTACACATCCATAACGCAATAGCAGACAGACAGTAGGCCGGGAAATGCTCAGCTGCCCCCCACCACTGTCTGACATTCTCCAGCAGCAAGCCTCCAGCCACTGCACCCTGCAAGGTGTTCCAGCAAGACACATACTAGCTGCAGACAGTCTGCTAGCTAGTCCATAGTGCATGGTCCTGGAGGAGATGCATGTACCCAGAACAGGGATGTCAGCATACACACCAAGCAGATAAGTCAGTGATTGGGCCCCAAAAGAAATATCACATGAGAGAAATACTATATAGCACTATGGGGGAACCTATCCATGCCGTGGTCACTGCTCAGTCAGGGTGAGAGTGACCTCCCAGCAGGACATGCTGTGGCCACCCTGTCCGTGCAGATGGTGGCCGGGCACTACAATGTCCGAGCCATTGCCCTATGCCCTGTGCAGATGCATCCAGGCCAGGCCACCCTATCCAGGCTATTCTTACGGTACCTTGCTCCTCATTATGCACATTGGCAGGCCAATACTGGCAACAGTGCCAGCAGTGTGGGCTGTGGAGGGTGTTTGCAGCCACCACACACTGGATAGACAGACACACACTCCCCACACCTATGCCAGCATTGTGCAACTGTTTGGCAACCCTGGCCACCGCACCAGTCCTGGGCACAGTGCAGGCATGGCTATGGTAAGCAATACTGTTGGGCCACTCCCCAGGGTGGTAAACACTGTCGGACACCAGACCTGAAGCACACTCCACAGACATCAGAAAGGTTGCTATGATGCAGCTCAATCAGCGGATTGAGCTTAACTTAGGAATTGCTATCTGCCAGTGATCATAGCAACCTTTTGATAGCTGTGTACCGTATTCCCAGGTTTAGGGTGGCATTGCTAAGGTATGCAAGTGCTAGTATTGGGAGATGCACGCAGGGCCCAACATCCTGCCTCTCCAGGAGGCATTGGATAATGGAGCCTGTGGGTGCGGGTGTGTCTGCCCCTGTTGGCAGAGGTTCCCAACTCCAGTCCTGCTGTGCCAAACACTGTTCGTGTTTTCATGCTGTCCCTCATGAATATGCATGAGATACATCTGCATACCATGGGGGTGGCGCATAGAAATGCAGCACAGGCATCTTTATTAGAGGCAGCATGGAACCGGAATGGTGTTTGGCCCTCCAGGACTGCATTTGGGAGACTCTGCTCTAGGTAATGCACATGTTTATGGTGTCTGTGCTCTGTAGGGTAAAATGTAGGTGTTTTGGACATGTTTACGTCATCTGCAATAAAGGTTCTGTCTGTATTAGCACGTTGTAGTAATGGGTAAAATATGGGGACTGGGTTGGCAGGAACCACAGCTGGGACTTGAACCTGTGACCTTCTGCTTATGAATACACTGGTTTTGTGCACTGCACCACCATGTTGTCACGGAGTCAGTATATTCCCTGGTAATACCATGACTGTTTGTCAGACAGGGCCGTCTGTTGCAGTGCCCGGCACCCACCTACACAGGGCTAGGCCACGGTCTGTTCTGGGAAGCTGCCACTGCCCCCTCCACCACCAGTATCCCTCTGCCACCATGCTGACATGCCCTTCTGCTGGTGGAGCACAGTCTCAGGCCATCCAGTCTGCGGGTAGGCGGCTGCCTATGGTGCGGGTTCTGGAGTAGGGGTGCCTGCATAGGTGTCCACGCTTCCCCCAGCCCCGCCTGCCAATGTTCCGTGCCCTTGGGGGGTATGGTGCTGGGTACTATCCGTGCTATGGTGCTGGGTACTATCCCCTGTGACACTGTGGGAAACACACTCGTGCCCATGTTGGGCCTTCAGCAGTTGCTGTCTGGCTGCTCTGCTGTTTCAGCATTCGTATGGGCCACCTAGGCATCACCCTAGTCCGCACTGTGGCCCAGCTGCACCACAGCATTTGCCGCCAGCGGCCCTCTGTATCCCCTTTTCCGGCATCTGTCCAGTTGCCGTTCCGACATGCCTGCCCTGATGTTGCTGAACATGTGCATGCCATAGGAAACCTGTCCGATGGAGGGGAAAACCCTGATCAGCGCTATTTCACTGTGGGCTCATTCACCTTGTATGGGGACGGAGCATAGACCCTTCCATGATTAGTATCCTTTTTTTGGGGCTTTCTCGGGGGGGGGGGGGGGGTTGATGTTTCCCATTAATATCACTATTGGACAGCTTGGTTGTGTTTTTTTTCCAGTTTGTTGAGGTCATTTTCAATGTTTAGGTGCCCTTTTGTTCTGTGCACATGTATCACACTTATCACTTTTTTTAGGTTTCCCTGCCTATGCTGTACATTGCTGACACTTAAATGGTTTCTCTCCCCTGAAATGTGCATTTAACGGCAGGTTTTCAATCGCGTTAGGATTCAGCTCTTCAGATCAGCACGTTAATGTGAAAGGAGCCTCTCCCCGCCCACACTCCGCCCATTGACCCCTTCTCTCCGCCCTCTCTCCACCTTCTGCGGTGTGTTACCGCGCTGCGGAACTTTACGATCGTTAAGTAACATTAACGCGCGTTATGAGACGTTAACGATCGTTAACGCATCATAACGCGCGATAACGCCACTTAATGATCGTTAACATTACATAACGCGCGTTATGTAACGTTACCGCAGTTTAGTAAACATGCCCCATAGTGTCACCCCTCCACCAATTTGATCTATCATATCATTGCAATATAATTTGTACTATGGTACCACAGTGTCCCATTGATTATCCTCCTTCCACCAGGTCTCCAAGATGGCAATCATATCCACCTCTTCATTAAATGCTATATATTCTAACTCTCCCATCTTATGTTTTAGACTTCTAGTATTTGTTGATGGGGTAAATTGTAATCTTTCAACTCTCTCTGCTTTTTACTTAAGGCCCCTGTACTACTTTTATCTTTATTGCAACCTCTCTATTGGTATACCCCAACCTCCCTGCTTTGACAATATCCTTCAAAGAATATTATTTGGAATCATGCGACTCTCAGCTTTTCCCCAATGTCTAGTTTAAAAGTTGCTCTATTTCCTTTTTAAAGACTAATGCCAGTAGCCTGGTTCTGCTGGAGCCCATCCTTCCTGAAATGGTCCCTTCTTCCCCAGGATGTTGCCCAGTTTCTGACAAATCTGAAGCCCTTTTTCCTGAACCATTGTCTCATTCACACATTGAGACTCTGGAGCTCTGCCTGCCTCTTTGGTCTTATATGTGGAACAGGGAACATTCTGAGCATGCTCCCTTGGAGGTCCAGGATTTTAATTTTCTATTTAAAAGCCTAAATTTGACTTACAGAACCTCTCTCCCACACTTTCCTATGTCATTGGTGCCCGCATGTACCAAGACAGCTGGTTCCTCCCCAGAACTGTCTATAATCCTATCTAGGTGATGTGTGAGGTCTGCCACCTTCGGATCAGGCAACCCTATAGCCATCCAGTTACCTATGTGCCTAATGATTAAATCACCCACTAAGACAGCTATCCTAACCCTTCCCTCCTGGACAGAAACCTCTGGAGACATATCCTCATTGCAAGAGAATATTGCATCCCCTGGAGGGCAGGTCTTAGCTACTGGATCATTTCCTGCCACACCAAGGTGATGCTCTCCTTCCAGGTGACCTCTGTCCTCCAAATCAGCATTGAGGCTGCCAGACTGGAGGTAGGACTTTTCTGCTGTGTCCCTGTAGGTCTTCTCTATATATCTCTTTGTCTGCCCCAGCACCTCCAAGTATGCTCTTATAGCTTCCAGAGATCAGATTTGTTCCCTGATAACCAGGAGCTCTTTGCACAGAATGCATACATATGACCTCTCATGATCTGGGAGATAACCATACATGTGGCACTTATCACACAAGACTAGATAGCCCCCATTTTAATGCTGGACTGTTGTCTGCATCTTTGTATTAGTGAGTTTAGTTGTTTAGGTTGTTAAGGAAATAGGGATACATAAAAACATAAAGACCTTTAAGATTATTTGGTATACTTTGATATTATTTTTTTGTTTGTTTACCAAAAAAACCTGCTAATAATCTGTTAAGGGTTAATTACTTGTTGATGGAAATACACTGTTGTCGGATTTAACTCTCACTCTCTCTCTTAATTGGGGCAATTAACTATAAATTAAGAGAAGAATTTACCCAAATTTAATAGAAATTAATATAAATCTTCAAAAGCAAGCTGCTGCCGACTTACTGTAGTACCTACCTAAATATAATAGAAATTATTTTAAAATCTCTAAAGCAACTGCTATCTGCCTGCTTAGAGCCTGCCTGGATCTAACATAAGTTAAATTAAATCTCTAAAGGAAGCTGAGAACTATTTTTTTAATATGAAAATAAATGTCAACAAACAAGTTGTAGTTAAAATGAAAACAGACTTTCCAAATAAGCTCACAAACTCTCCTCTAGCTCAAGCTTTAAGTCACTATGTTTGTCAGCAAAGTAATGTTCATTTACCTACAGTAGCTTTGTCCACTCTTAGATTTTCTTCAGAAACCTTGAAAGTTCAAAATAAAGGAGCATCCTGAATGTCAGAGGAAGCTTTTTCCAAGAGACAGAGAGAAACGGTTCTAAAATGAGAGGAGGTGTTGGGGTATGGGGTACAACAGAGAGTTCAATGAACGAGGGATGCAAAGCTGATCTGTACCTCCTGATAGCATGACTGTTGTCAAACAAGTTGGATCACTAGGCAGTAGTTCCTAAACCTCTCCTCGGGACCCCAGAGCCTGTCAAGTTTCAAGATGTCCACATTAAGTATGGTGAAAACAATAAAGAAAGCCATTTCTGAGGGTAAAACACTCTTTTACCCAAAGAAATGAGCTGCTTTATTATTGCCCCCCTCCTCTACAAGGAGTTAAAATATTCACATATGTCAGCAATGTAAATATTTTAGCTGCCTATTTTGTAGGCATGGTCGAGGTTGGGGTGTAGTGCCAGCTACAGGCTTTTCGAGTTTTGATGGGGGGGGGTGTAGTAATCAAAGTAAAGCCGTTTTGCTTTGATATGGCAAAGTCCACAGGTAAAAACTATCCATGGGGTTTGCCAGATTACAAGTAGTTTATGAACCCTACTATGACATAAATATGCATATATGGAGTTTCCAATGTATGTAAATATCTATCATGATATGAATTGTAGATATCCTGAAAACCAAACTGGTTGAGAACTAATTTGCAACGGCCTGAAAGATAGCCCTCAGATAAGTAGTCGTTTTTAAGGTTTGAAAATATGCAGAACTTTGAGAGATGCTCTCTCTCTCTCTTTCTTATTCTCCCCATCTTTTCTCCTTCATAGGCATGTGATACATATCTTAGAACATATCACTAAGGTGAATATGATTTTGTGCTTTTATGCTTATTCATCTCTGTTTTCTTATCATACCCTTAGCTTGCTCTTCACATGTCAGTCCAGATGTTGGCCTTTAATAACATCCAATTCCTTTGCATCCCTCTAGTCCAGTCCCGGAACCTGAGAGTTCTGTACCTCCTCCAGCAGCTATGGAGACTGACACACATCATCGCTTTGATGACCCAGGTATAAGTAGGCAAGGACCGCCTCTCCCCGCCAGTTTCAGTCTCCATAGCAGCTGGAGAAGGTGCTGAGCCTAGGGACTGGGCTCAGACGGTAGCAAATAAGCAGAGTTTAAATTTTAAATTTGTTTTTATTACCTGAGTGGTAGCCAGGAGTTAGAATAGAGTGGGTCTGCAAAGGCTGGTTGGCTCCTCTGTTGCTCACGTCAGTCCAGATGTTGGCCTTTAATAACATCCAAGTACTTTGTAATGTACGGACTAAAGAACATAGTGATGGGGAAAAGAAGGAAGATTGAATATATGATTGAAATATATGATAGAGGGAGGAGTGGCCTAGTGGCTGGGGCAAGGTACCACAGGCCAGAAGGTCAGTGGTTCAAATCCCACTAGAGGACAGCAACCTTGGGCCGGAAGGACTGGGGTTTCTAGTCCCACAGGTGCTACTTGTGGTCTTGGGCAAGCCACTTAACCCTCCATTGCCCATGTTCCCTGTAAGTATTAGTGTATGTGTCTCAAATCCTCTCATGTTAAATGTATCCCCCAACCACTTTGACCCAGTGAAAAGCGGGATATAAATGCAGCTAAATAAATAAAGAGGGTCCATATTGTAATGTTCAGACCTCCCCTATGAAAATCAATAAAGAGAAACATTTGCTATTTTAATAACCGATAATATTTCATTTTATTTGAGGTGGATTCTTATGGTAAATGCCTGAATAACCGGGAGCTTCCAAACAAGAGGCTGGAAGACACGTCCACTGCCACTACTGAAGACTCCGAATTTATGGCCTTTGTGTCCCGCTACAAGTTTCACTTGGCCATGGAGAATGGCATCTGCCATGACTACATGACGGAGAAACTGTGGCGGCCCTTGCACCAGGGCACCATCCCCATTTACCGGGGCTCTCCATCTGTGCGAGACTGGATGCCCAACAATCTCTCGATCATTCTGGTGGACGACTTTGCATCCCCAAAAGAGCTGGCAGAGTTCATAAAGTCTTTAGACCGAGATGATGCTGCCTACCTGAAGTACCTGGAGTACAAAAAGCCAGTGGGCATTACAAACCAGTTCCTGTTGGACAGCATGAAGCAACGGGAATGGGGAGTGAACGACATGAGCAGGCCCAACTACCTGAATGGGTTTGAGTGCTTCATATGTGACCGGGAGAATAGGCGGGCTGCTGCAGAGAGGATCCACAGGAGGTCTCCCGAGAAAACACCATCCCCAAAGCCCCACATAGCAAACAATAGCCACATGGGATGCCCTATGCCAGTCCCTGGGTTTGGAAATTCTGAAGGCTTCCCTGAAAATGACAGGTATTAAATATCAAAAAGCCAAGCAGGAGTCACATGGCTAATATATATAATGGCAGTGCTTGATTGGCTATATACAAAAGAGCTAGATAAACCACTAATGGTGCAGCTCTGCTACCTATTTTCTTTTCCCTTAGTTTCCCCCAAAATTGATTTTGTTTCCTTTAAAGTGTGTATCTCTATATCTATCTATATATCAGACAATATTCAGCTACTATCTAGATAATCTATGAAGGGCATTTTCAAGGCATTTTAGCTGGTTAACAGACCTGCTAATCTGCTAAAACGCAGTCAGCGCAATATTCAGCAGCATTGGTCAGTTAGTACCAGCAAATATCCCCACAGACCACCCAAAAAATGCCCACTGGGATAGACTGTGGGTGATCAGGGGTGGTAACAGCTGCTATCTGGTTGGCAATGATATTCAGCCACTAACCAGACAGCTTAACCGGTTAAAGTTAGAACTAGTGAATGGCTGTCCTTGCTTTAACTGGTTAGCGCTATGTGGTTAGCAGCTGAATATTGCCACTAACTGGATAAGTTGGTTTCTGGCCAGTCCGGATATTCAGTGGCAGAACATATCCAGTTTCTCCCGCTGAATATCCAGTTTTCTCCATGGACAAGCAGGAAGTAAGTCCTCATGTATGGGTGACATAACCGACGGAGCCTATGTGGAATGCTCCCCAGCTTCCATTGGAAGCTTTTGGGAGTTGCACTGCACCTGCATGTCTGCCTTCCCGCCTGCTGCGGTGCCATCTTCTCCATTCTCCTTTTTTCCACAAAGCCCATAGGACGTGTCCCACATTAGCGGAAAAAACTTTTCTCTGCTTACCCCTTGCAGGTTCTTTTCTTGAGTAGTTTTCACCACCTGTCATCGGTTAGTCGGCTTCCAGCTGGTATTTTTTTTTTTCTTGTATTTTGCCCTTTTTTTTTTTTTTGTGCTTTTCCCTTCCGAGCCTGTTTCCCGCCATCGGCACAATCGAGGCCTTCGACCTCACCGATACAGTCTTCCCGGACATGTCTAAGCCAGTGAATGGCTTTAAGAAATGCACAAAATGTCGCCGGATTATCTTGGTCACGGACAGACACAATTGGTGCCTCCAATACCTTGGGCCTAACCACCAGCCCGCTTCCTGCAACCTTTGCCTGCAGGTGAAGTGGAAGGGCCGGGAAAAACAGAAGGAGTCCCTCTTTGGAACTTCGGATTCCATTCTCTGCCAGCATAGACCGGCAGAGAATGGAAGAGAAGCCAACAAATGGGACAACTAAGGGGCAGAGATCGAGATAGGGATGGGAGGAAGGTCGAAGGCAAGAGAGAAGAGGTGGGTTTTTAGCACTGTCTTAAAGCGGGAGAAGGGGGCTGAAGACGAAGGTCAGAGGGGAGGGAATTCCATAGGAGGGGACCAAGGAAGAAAAATGTAGTAGCACGGGTGGATTCTAGTGAGCTTGTGAGGCAGAAGGGAGGAAGAGGTGGTTGGAATGAATCTGGCGAAGGGAATGGTGTGGGGTATGAAGGTGGATTAAATCAGAGAGATATTGTGGGGTGTTGGTGTTGATTGTACGATGGATCAGGGTAAGGATCTTGTATGCAGAATTGGATAGGCAGCCAGTGCAAATGATAAGCAGAGAGGTGATGTGGTCCAAGTGGGAGGTGTGAGTTAGTATATGGGCAGCGGTGTTCTAGAGAAGTTGCAGTCGACGAAGTTGATATAAAGGGAGGCCAGCCAGGGCAACATTACAGTAATCAATACAAGACATCACCAGGGAGAGGAGGAGTGTGGTCAGGGAGGAAAGTGAGAGAAAGGGGTGGATGGAACAGATCTGGCGAAGAGAATAGAATGAACATTGTACTGAGGAAAAGTGGTCACGAAAGAAAAGAACGGAATCAAGTGTAATACTGAGGTAAAGGAGAGAGGAAACCAGGGGGTTGGTGTCTGCGCCAGGGAAGGAGCCAGAGAGGGGGCACAGGTGGAAAAGGAAAACCAGATTGCAGAGGTTTTGGAGGGATTAATGTGAAGAAAGTTAGAGATCATCCAAGAGGAGACAGGTGTTTAGTGGGGCGAAGTCGGGGGCGGAGGGGCTGGTATGGTGCAAGAGAAGAATGTCATCTGCATAATAATCGGCTGAAATACTATGCTGTTGAACAATGAGCATGAGAGGGGCCAAAAAGACATTGAAGAGGAGAGAGGGGTGAGAACAGAACCTTTGGGGACCCCACAGGACAAAGGAGTGGGGGGAGAAGAAGAAGAGCCCTCAGTCTCACTTGAATAGCGAGAACTTCAGCAATAGTAGTAGTCAACCAGGCAAGCCCTCGCAACATGTGTCCCCAACAATGTAAAACACCAAACAGTATCCTTTTCTCGCTACGCTTCTTATGTATATAGTTTACCCTGTTATCCAAGTTCCATATCCTGTTAATTGTAATGACCAGACATATGCAATTTGTCGGATGTTTCTGTTCCATGTAAACCGCGCTGATGTCGAATAGTGCGGTATATAAGAAATGTTAATAAATAAAATAATAAATAAATAAGACAGAAAAGGTCTGGGATGAAAGAGTGAAACCAGCGAAGAACAGTGCCAGTAAGACCAGAGTCATGTAAATGGGAAAGATGGGTGCTATGATGAACCAAGTTGAAAGCTGAAGAGAGATCTAGAGAAACAACCAGAGAGATGTTGCTGTGATTGTGAGAAGTGTGAAGCTCATTGAAAAGTGAGAGAGTGGTATTTTCGGTGCTGTGACCGTGACAGAAACTGAATTGATGGGGGTGAAGAGCAAGTGTAGCATCGAGATGAGAGTAAAGTTGAGCAAAGACCAGCTTCTCAAGGACCTTAGAAAGAAAGGAGAGGGTGGAGAAAGAGCGCCAATGAGCGAGGGCAGTAGGGTCCAGAGAGGGTTTCTTAAGAATTAGTCAAATGATAGCGTATGTCCCAGGACAGAGGGACCCTGCTGCACCCCATTGTCTGCTCCCTGGCCCTCACAGTCTGGATGCTGAGCAGGTAGTCCTTTCCGAGCTCAATTCACCCGATAGTGTCACGGACATCCTTCTGGTGTTGCGCAAGGAATCGACACATCAGGCTTATGCATTCAAGTGGTGGAGGTTTGCCGCTTGATGCACAGGTAGAGTGCTGGATCCCTTCTGCATGGTGGATCGGTTGCTAGAATTTCCTCCTGCACCTCTTGGACTCGAGCCTGAAATCCAATTCCGTCTAGGTTCACCTCAGCGCGATTGGCATCTTCCATTGCTGTTCAGTGGGCAGGCCCTTCTTGGCCCACCTGCTGGTGGCCTGCTTCATGCGAGGCTTGCTTCTCTCCATGCCTCCCATCAGGCCCCTTGTGGTGGCTTGGGATCTCAACATGGTCCTTATGCAGCTCATGTGGGCTCCCTTTGAGCCGCTGGATGTTTGCCTCCTGAAGTACTTGACCTGGAAGGTCTTGTTCTTGGTGGCAGTCATATTGACCTGCCTTGTCAGTGAGCTCCAGGCTCTAGTGGCTCATCTGCCTTACACCAGATTTCACCAGAATAGGGTGGTCTTGTGAACGCATCCATGATTTCTGCTGAAGGTGGGCTCCAAGTTCCACCTTAACCAGTCGATTGTTTGTCGACTTTCTTTCCGAGGCCGCAGGCTAAGTGTGCCTTGGCCTTCTATATTGAGCGTAGCAAGGCCCACTGGTGGTCCTCCCAGTTCATCTCTTTTGACCCTAATAAACTGGGGGCTGCAGTTTCTAAGCGCATGCTGGTCTTGTGAATGATAAACTGCATTGCCTTGGCATATTCCCAGGCTGGCCTGAACCATGAGAGTCATATCACGGCTCATAAAGTTCGAGCCATGGCCATTTCCATCGCTAACCTATGCTCGGCCTCCAGAGGAAATCTGCAAGGCTGCCACGTGGTCTTCGGGACATGTTCTCAGCCCACTACTGTCTGGATGGAGATTCCCGATGAGACAGCAACTTTGGCCAGGCCGTGCTCCAGCACCTTTTCAGGTATTAGGTTCAACTCCTACCCACTGGCCCTTCTGTCCGTTCATGCTATCTGCAAATGTTGACTAACCTTGGTGCTGCTGTACACTGAGGATGCTGAATTGGTGGAGTCCCTAGAGGGACTACCTTGCTTTACTTCCTGTTCTCCAGTTTTGTTGCCCTGTTTGGCTTCGGGCCTTCTCAGTTTTCGGTAGCCTGAAACTTGGGAGTCCCATACATGAGTACTTACTTCCTGCTTGTCCACAGAGAAAGCGTAGTTACTCACCTGGAGCAGGTGTTCTTCATGGACATCAGGAAGAAGTCCTCACAGTCCTCCCACCTCTCTGGGGAGTTGTTCTCCTTGGCTACTGCTTTGATATTTGACTGGAGAAGATGGCGCTGTGGCAGGCAGAAAGGCAGGCATGCATGTGCGGTACAGATCCCAAAAGCTTCCAATGGATGCTGGGGAGCGTTTCACGTGGGGTCCATCTATGACGTCACCCATACGTGAGAATGTATTCCTGCTGTCCACGGAGTAGCAATGTTTTAATTAAAGCGGTGGTGGTTAGGCACTTTATTTAGCTGAATATGCCTCCCTATATGTCTAGTTTAGCCCTGCTGAACGGTAGGCCTAAACTAACTGGATAGCAGTGATTGTGCTGACTCTGTGTACACACCCACATCCCAGAGATAAGCACAGCACACGCACGCGATGCAGATGCATACAGATACAGTAGATGCGTGCATGCATGTACACACACAGAGGAAAGAAGTCCATGAGTTATATGCATGTTTTCCCCACTTGTTCCTTTAAAGTGCATGTGTGTGTGTGTGTGTGTGTGTGTGTATGTGTATATATATGTGTGTGTATATCAGGCAGTATTCACTGCTATCCAGATAAACTATGGGCCCAATATTCATAGGCATCTACACGTTTTGCAGAGCTGTAAACCATGCAAATGCCCTTAAGTGGGATACTGAGTTAGAGTCATTGAATACTCCAAGCAGTGCCGCTATATGCCCCGTGATTAGCATCAGGGTGTTCTAGGGGTAGTACCCGGGGGTCAAGGCAATTTTCAATTGCTGTCTGGTTATCCTACAGCAGCAAAGGTTAGGTGCATTAAAAGCTATCCTAACCTTTGCTGCCAAAACTAACTGGATAAGGCCCTGACATTGAATATCCAGGTTTAGTGTTCGGTGGGGATGGCTAAGCGCTGTAATCGCGCAAGCCGTCTCTGCTGAATATTGGGCCTTATATATTTTGTTTACGCCTGCTGAATGATAGGCGTAAGCGAAACATATATTGGTGGCAGCACTGATTATATTATATGTATATTTAGCGCTGCTAACTATACATAATCATGTACATGCCAGCATTTAAATGACTACAGTCACCATCACCAGTGAAAATGTACCCTGGTGTGTTTAGCACATGTGGTGATATCTGTCGCCAAGCAGTGGGGTACACATGCAATCATCAGGTTGCATGTTTACTCCACGGTGAGAGTCTGCAGAGGTGGCGACTGGAAAGAGGAGAATGATGCTCCCCCAGCGGGAAGAGAGGCAGAGAGCCAGAAAGAGTTGTAGTCCACACAGACTAGCGGGCAGGGTGGGGTTTGAGTGGTAGAGGCCAGAATATAAGCTTCAAATTGAAAAACAAAAGTTGGGGACAGGGGATTGAGCCATGAGAAGAGGTAAATAGAGCTGGAGGTATTTGCATTTGACTTGCCAGTGCTTGTGCTGTTTCCAGGTTTCGTCGTTTGGCTCTTTTTTCCATTTCCTGAAAGATGCTTTTTTGGCAACAACAGCCTCTCTGACCTCACCTTTAAACCATGCTGGCAGTTTTTTGGACTTCCTTCCACTTTTCTTAAAGCGTGGAATACAGCTGGTCTGGGCTTACAAGATAGTATTTTTCAACAACACCCAAGCTTGATGTAAGTCTTTAACCTTTGCAACTGCTCCTTTTAGTTTTTTCTTAACTATTTTCCTCATTTTATCATAGTCTCCCTTTCGAAAGTTAAAAGGTAGTACTGTGGATTTCCTTACTATCCTTCCTCACTAATTAAATCAAAGGCGATCATGCTATGATCACAATTGCCAAATGGCCCCAACACCCTTATCTCTTGCACTAGATCTGGTGTTCCACTAAGGACTAGGTCTAATATGGCTTCCCCTCTGGTCGGTTCATGAACCAGCTGCTCCAAGAAGCAGTCATTTATGTCATCTAGGAACTTTATCTCCCTAGCATGTCCTGCCATGACACTGAACCAGTCGATATCGGGGTAATTGAAATCACCCATTATTATTACTGCGCTGTAACTTTTGTTAGCTTCCTTGATTTCTTTGAGCATTTCATCATCCATTTGTTCATTCTGGCCAGGCGGTCGATAGTACACCCCCACTGCCATCGCCTTCCCCTATTTACATGGAATTTCAATCCATAGAGATTCTACAGCAAATTTTGTTTCCTGCAAAACTTTAATCCTTTTTGACTCAATGCCCTCTCTAACATAGAGCGCAACCCCTCCACCAATTTGATCAGCTCTATCATTACGATATAGTTTGTACCCAGGTATCACAGTGTCCCACTGGTTGTCCTCCTTCCACTGTGTCTCTGATATTCCAATCATATCTAACCTCTCATTTAGTGCTATATATTCTAACTCTCCCATCTTCTTTTTTAGACTTCTAGCATTTGCATACAAGCAGTTTAGAGACTGTATTTTATTCATATTAATTTGGCTATTGGTAGACATGGGTAATTTGGGATCTTTAAGCTCTGTCTGCTCCATACTTGAGGGCATTTGGGCTACTTTACTCTTTTTTGGAACCTCTCTGCTTTTGGTAGTATCCTTCAAGGATACATTCTTCCGAACCATCTGCTCTTGGGCGACTGTCGGCTTTCCCCTATTATCTAGTTTAAAAGCTGCTCTATCTCCTTTTTAAAGGTTAATGCCAGCAACCTGGTTCCATCCTGGTTAAGGTGAAGCCCATCCCTTCGGAAGAGCCCCTCCTTTCCCCAGAATGTTCCCCAGTTCCTAACAAATCCAAAACCCTCATCTCTGCACCATTGTCTCATCCACGCATTGAGACTCCGGAGCTATGCCTGCCGTTTGGGTCCTGTACGTGGAACGGGAAGCATGTCGGAGAACGCTACCCTGGAAGTTCTGGATTTCAACTTCCTACCTAAAAGCCTAAATTTAGCCTCCAGAACCTCCCTACCACATTTTCCCTATGTCATTGGTACCAACATGTACCAAGACAGCAGACTCCTCCCCAGCACTATCTAAGACCTTATCTAGGTGGCGCGTGAGAGAAGAAGCTTGCTGCAGAAGCAAAAACATGAAATAAAGACTTTTTCAAGTACATTCGTAGCAAAAAACCTGCGAGAGAGTCAGTTGGTCCATTAGATGATAGAGGGGTTAAAGGGGCACTAAGAGGCGACAAGGCGATAGCGGAGAGACTGAATGAATTCTTTGCTTTGGTCTTTACTGAGGAAGATGTAGGGATGTTACCATGACTGAAGTGGTATTTAAAGGTGCGGAAGAATTGAAGGAAATATTGATACATCGGGAAGATGTATTACAACTATTAGATAAACTGAAGAGTAGCAAATCACCTGGGCCGGATGGTATACATCCAAGGGTGTTGAAAGAACTGAAATATGAGATTGCAGACCTGCTATTAGTAATCTGTGAACTATCATTAAAATCATCTCTAATACCTGAAGATTGGAGGATCGCCAATGTAACACCAATTTTTAAAAAAGGGTTCCAGTGGTGATCCGGGAAACTACAGACCAGTGAGCCTGATGTCAGTACCGGGAAAAATGGTAGAAACCATCATAAAGAATAAAATTACTCAGCATGTCATGGCCTAATGGGAGACAGCCAACATGGCTTTTGACAAGGAAGATCTTGTCTTACTAATCTGTTATGTTTTTTTGAAGGTGTGAATAAACAGGTAGATAAAGGTGAGTCGGTTGATATAGTGTATCTGGACTTTCAGAAAGCCTTTGACAAGGTCCCTCATCAGAGACGTTTGGCAAAACTAGAGAGTCATGGGATAGGAGGCAGTGTACTACTGTGGATCAGGAACTGGTTAAAAGATAGAAAGCAGAGGGTAGGGCTAAATGGCCAATTTTCCCAATGGAGAAAGGTGAATAGTGGTGTACCCCAGGGATCTGTGCTGGGTCCGCTGCTTTTTGACATATTCATAAATGACCTAGAAAGTGGAATAACGAGTAAGGTTATCAAATTTGCAGATGACACAAAACTATTTAAAGTTGTTAAAACCCAAGAGGATTGTGGAAAATTGCAAGAGGATCTTGATAAATTGGAAGACTGAGCATCAAAATGGCAGATGAAATTTAATGTGGACAAGTGCAAAGTTATGCACCTAGGGAAGAACAACCCAAACTATGGTTACACGATGCAAGGTTCCACATTAGGAACCACCACCCAGGAAAAAGATTTAGGCGTCATTGTGGATAACATGTTAAAACCCTTGGCCCAGTGTGCAGCAGCGGCCAAGAGAGCAAATAGAATGCCAGGTATCATAAGGAAAGGAATGGAAAATAAAACAAAAGATATTATAATGCCTCTATATCGTTCCATGGTGAGACCACACCTTGAATATTGTGTGCAATTCTGGTCGCCGTATCTTAAAAAGGATATAGCGATATTAGGAAAGGTTCAGAGAAGAGCCACCAAAATGGTAAAGGGGATGGAAGGATACTCCTATGAAGAAAGGCTAAAAAGGTTAGGGCTCTTTAACCTGGAAAAGAGATGGCTGAGGGGAGATATGATAGAAGTCTATAAATTAATGAACGGAGTGGAACAGGTAAACGTAGATCTATTGTTTACGTTATCAGAATATAGAAAGAGTAGGGGACATGCAATGAAGCTACAGGGTAAACTATTTAAGACTAATAAAAGAAAATATTTTTTTACTCAACGTGTAATCAAATTCTGGAATTTGTTACTGGAGGATTAGTAAAGGCTGTTAGTGTAGTTGGGTTTAAAAAAGGTTTGGACAAGTTCCTGGAGGAAAGGTCCATAAATCATTATTAAGAAGGGACCCAGGATATCAATGCTTGACCCAGTACAAGAACTGTGGAACCTGTGTCTTTTGGGGAAACTGCTAGGTACGTATGACCTAGATTGGCCACTGTTGGAAACAGGATACTGGGCTTAATGGACCTTGGTTTGACCCAGTATGGCATATCTTATGTTCTTATGTAGGTATTGAGCCCAAGGAGACTTTCAAGCCTGAGAGGGATGGAAAAAGAGCTGCGGGTTAATCAAGCTTGGAGAAAGAAAGGGAGAGAAAAAGTTGGAGGAAGCTGAGCCTAGAAGGAGGGGATCAAACCTAAAGCGAGAGAAGAGAGCAACCTGAACTGATCTGGGGAGATGGGAGGGAGTTGAGGCTGGTGGTCAGAATGGGAGGCGAGCCTGGAGGTCAAAAGAGTGAGGGCTGTACAATGGTGCTCGGAGTGCTGGCCATAGTAGAAAAATCGCAGCATAGGCATGAGGATAAGGCAGCTGCTAGACCACAGAGGACTGGAGGAGTCTGAGATATGAGCAAGAGAGAGACAAAGGCTGAACAGCCCAGGCTAAGTCTGACAGAGAGAGGAAGAATGAGAGTATTGGGTAGATCCAGAGCCTGGAAAAGGAGGTGGTAATGCCAGTGATGGAGCCACTGGGGTCAGGCTAGAATACACGGGACGTAAGAAGCCTCCAGGGAATTGTGCCAGATGTCATTTATTATTACAGTCACAAAATATTTGTAGTGGCTTCAGCATGCACCCTTCCCCATCCCAAAGCATCCACTCTTTCCCCTTCTCTCAGCTTATGTTCTGCCCCTCTCTAGCACACCTTCTTTCTCTCTCTCTCTCTCTCTCTCCTTCCCTTCCCCAGAACACTCTCTCTTGCTCTTCTCTTTCCCCCTCCCTCATCTCATGTTCTGTCTCTCTTCTTCCCTTCCCATCTCTAGCACACCCTCTTCTTCTTCTCTCGTACGCTCTCTCTCTCCCCCTCTCCAAGGCACTCTTTCTATATTCTCTCCCCCTTCCCTTTCACCTCACCACGGCACTCTTTCCTTCTTACACCACTAAGGCACCAGCTGGAAGATCTTTCATTGTGTGGTTCAAACTAACAGTGAGCCAAATCATGCGATGGGAATCCTAAAAGAATGCCGTTGTCTTTGGTAGCAGCAGCGGTGAATGTTGCAAGTGTGGGTGTATTGGTCTGTGAATGTTTTTGCGGGGATGTGAGTTTGCATGGATGGCAAATGAGTGCAGTTGAATGTGCTGCAGCCACAGTTTGATATGATATGGCAGGGCCATACTATAGATACAGAGCTGAAAAGAAAGGCATCGGTAGATAAGGTCTATATAGTTTCAAACACTCTACCAATTCCAGAGCCTGAGACTCCTTAATGATACTGCTGGGCAGACACCTTGCAAGCTCCAGAAGGGAATGGAGGCGTGGGCACTGAATGCAGGTTTGTGGAGGGGTATGGCAGAGGAAGTTATGGAGAGGAGTGTAGTGCATTGTTTGTAGTAGGTGTATATGAAGAAGTGTGGCATAGAATGGGAAGATTTGGGATGGATATGTGAGGAATATTGAGCTCCACCTTTATTCGCTAATATGGGCAGAACATAGGCAGGAACCACCAGGACCCAGAGCCTCCTGAGCACTTGGAGAGTGGTAGAGAGCTTGGCCTACCAGCAGGTGAGACCTACTCCACTCGTCTTGCTTACTGAAGCACCTCCCCCCATCGAGACACTTCCCCTTAACATTGAGACATACCAATGGCCTATACTGAGTTATTTGGTTAATCTCTGGTGGTCACATAGGGCTGAAGTCCCTCCACTGTTTGTTTTTGTTTGCTTTTTTTGTTTTGTCTTTAATAGTGACAAGCAGCTGTAAAGCACTAGAGCTTTTTTGATGGGGTGCTCAGTGGTGCTGAATGCTGGCATCTTTTTCATTGCCTGCTAAAATTGACCCATGGTCTTCGTATATTAATGAAAGAGTCTGCATATATGTACCAGCACCTTTTTTGCTAGGAATAATGCACCGCAGAATATTGTGCATCACTGTGCAGATGGAGAAAAGGTGAATTACTTTGGACAGAATGAGACACAGGGTGAAGATAGGGGTGAGAGGTATAAGAGAAAAAGGGAGAGGGAGAGAGACCGGTTGATGGGGGTATAAGAGCGAGAGAGACTAGGGTTGATGGGATATAAGAGAGAGTGAAAGACTGGTTGAGGGATGAGGTGAGGATATGATAGAAAGAAACTGGGTGAAGGCTGATGGGGAAGCCTGGTGTAAGGGGATATGAGGGAGAGAGGCTTGATGGGGACCCAGGCCATAGTGATATGTGAAGCAAAGAGGCAATTGCTTCACCAATCAAGAGGGTGTTGTCACTCAGCTGATAGCATGCTTCGGAAAGGAGACGGCTTCTGCTAGTGACGTGCAGAGAGATAACTTAAGGGAATGATTTACTAAATTTTCTTTGTCCATAGACACAGAATGAGAAAAGACCCTTAGAGAAACACAAGGACTTATAGTCACTGGTTCCTATGTTTTTGGGCTGGATCTTAGATTCAAAGAAAATTTGGTGAGGCCTATATAAGTGATATAAAAACAGGCCCAGATTTAGGCACAGGTAATGTTGGGCATCAGATTTTGAAGGCATGAAATACCTGGGCTAAACAGGAGCTTAATTCTTGTTTTAGGATCATGGGACCCAATATTTAGCAGTGGTGGTTAGCACGATTATAGCAGCTAGCTATCGCCGTTGAACGCAGCCATCAGCATTGAATATCCGGGTTGGCCAGTGAAGCAGGAAGCTAACCAGGCAGTGGCTGCTATTCAACTGCTGCCTGGTTAGCTTCAGCAGCAAAAGACAACCTTTTAATGTGTTTAGCTTCTCCTAGGACAAGCAGGATGAGTCAGCCACACTTGGTGATGTCATCCGACGGCGCCGAGACGGAAGTACTCTCCATAGCTCAGAAGGGCTTTCGCCCTTCTGAGCATGGGCCAACTGGCCCCACCCCCTGCCCGCCCCTAGCTAGCCAGTTTCAGTTCTTCCGCCTTGCCAGCAAGACGGACTTTTCTACTCTCCACCAAGTTTTAACTTTAAGGGGATAACCAGGCAATGTCTGAATATCACCGCTGCTGACTGGTTATTCCCACCTATATTCAGGTCTGCAAACCGTGTAAATGCCTTTGAATATCGGGCCCATGGTTTGTGACCTCTGGGGAGAGAAACCTCCCCTTTCTAATGCTTTCCAGTCCTGCCCATGGGCACCTGCATCTTAAATCTGGCCCTGTGTAAAAGCAGTTAGCACAGTATCTCTGATTGTGCCATTCATTGAAAGTTGTCCTGGTTGATTTGTATCAACTGGTAAGAGAACTATTTCTTGTGATTAGGTCAGAGTGCTTGTTTAGTATTTGAAGTGGCTTTTAGCTAATGGTGTATTAACGAGGGCCCGATGTATACAGAGGTGCCTGCTCCTGACTGGGATTTTCAGGTTTTTGCTCAGACACCAAGTTATTTATAAAATGTCACCATTGTACCTGGTGCTATACAAGAGAAAGAAGATAATCTAATAGTTTATAATTCATGTTTGTTAAAAAAAAATGAATTGGGTAAATTATGCCTCTTAGCAGATCCCAAGAGACTTTGAATGGTAATTATTTAGTGTAGGGAGGCTGTAGCCTGGATGAAGACTGCCGAGAGAAAAAACAAGGTTATCAGTCTTTGTAGCCTACCAGTTCCCCAGTTTCTGACTCTAACTCGTTAATAGAGTAAAATACAGCAGTTTGTGAGTGTAGGTAATAATCACAGACCATGTAATTTCTCCTGTGTCTTCCAAAAGACTCCTAAGCTGTCCACCCTACTCCTGGATCTGGCAGTAGAGCTCTCAGCTGGCCTAAGACACGAAGAGCCTGGCTACAGTCACTCAGTTTCCCCTCCCTCTTCTGAGCATCAGCAAACACAATTGCAGCACAGTAACAGAACGTTGGCATTGTTATTGTCCTCAGAGCATCTCATGCTTAATTTCTAAGCACTAAGTACCATATATGCTGTGAGCGAGGAGAAACGGCCACAATGATCACATGCTCTCTAGTCCCGCTTAGCCACTGCTATTGCTGCTAGAAAACTCCTTTTTCTTTTTGCAGTCAGCAGCCCGTTCTTGTTAGCACATAGTCCTTCTGCACCCTGACTTGGGTGGATAGGAAAACATAACATAATGTAATTTATTTTTTAACATGCCTCCTAACCAAAGTGCTCAAGGTGTGGTAAAATGGTTCAAAATGCAAAAATAGAAAGATAGATGGATGATAGCAACCTTTGGGAGGAGGGAGATGACCTTCTGAAGAGGGTTGGGAAATGGCAAGAGAGGGAATGAATAGGATGTTGGCGAAATGACAGAGAGGAAACTGGAGGGGGATATACTGTAAGTGGAGGAGGACAAGGCAAACTGGTGAGGGACCAGAGGTGATGAGAAGAGAAGAGAGATGGAAACGATTTGTAAAAAGCCAGAGACAGATGGAGAAAGGAGAAATAATCTGAAAAGGAGGATACAGTAAGAAAACATGGGAAGAAAGCAAAAAATTAAATGTTTTGCAATTTAGATATCGGCTTATGTGAATTTTAAAATGTATAAGTTGCCCCTACAGTAATTTGAAATATATTTTATTAATTGATAAATTACACTGCTTTACGCTTTTGGGGGGACTTGGTGGAATTAATTTGGAAGGTTACTCCTGATATAACCCTGAAACCTTGGCTTACATGAAAAAAATAGCATCTAACACTGCAGTCAGAGAGGTGATGATAGGGGGAATACAGTTGCATTTTGCTTATTGTAGTCTTTCTGCGCGCCCCTGCTATAACTACTCTAAAGTGACAGGGACAATAGCATAGGAGAAAACAGAATCCCAGAAACCCACCTTTCTCGCCCCCTCCGAACCCTGATGTCATTGAACCCCTCCCTTGCTTCTAGTTTCTCTCCCCCATATCCTTTTAAAAAGGGCATAAGACCCCCCCCCTTAGTTCACCCAAAAACTCCCTGGTAATTGTCTGTTGTTTTCAGTTGGAAACAGATGTGGCTTCAAGATTACTGGCAGAGCCTGGACCAGAGTGAGGCCCTCTCCGCTATGATCCATCGCAACGAGTCGAATGTGGAGAGGTTTTGGGATTATATGCATGAAATTTTCATGAAAAGGAACAGGAGGCGCTGAGCCACTACTGTGCAGGAGCTCTTCATTGTCCTGCTAAAACTATGAATATATAGTAAGGAGTTCTCTGAATTGTATTATCAGTGGACACCAGTCTTGACCTCTGAGACTTCTGTTTTCAGCTGCTTGTCTCAGTGCGCTGAACTTCAGCACTGGTCTGGCCTGGAAGAATCACCCTCTTCTGAGATGAGCGGTAACTTCCGTTCATCTGCTCCTGGGCTGAAAGAGGATGCCCATCTGAATATTTACTTCTTCCTAATCTCCATTCACTGCCATATCACAGCATTGACCTAATGATTTGGAGAAACCACATTCTGCACAGTCTTCATGTTCAGTCCAGAGAACCCTTACAATGCGCTCAGGGAAGCACCCATCCCTAGAACATGAGGGAGATTTTGGTTATTTGTATTCAGGTAAATTGGTGCCTTTGGACTAAAGTGGTCCACCAGCGTCAAATGAGTTTACTCCTGTAGCATCGTTGGGACACAGAGGGGTATATTCCTGAAATTGTTACCAAGTGCAGTATTACCCTATGAATGATATATCCATCTCACCACCTGGCACGAGTTGCTATGTATTCAGCTGTTATTACACATATATAATGAATAAGGTATTCAGTGGGTATAAAGCCCACTTTTTCCTAGATCATTTAGGTAGGAAAAGGAATGTCCAAGTCTGGACGTGTGTATAGGATGTGGGGATGCATGTGACTGCAGCACACACAGTGGGAACAGGAATTTTACAAAAGAAAACAGCAGCATCACTCAGGACTTTGAACATGTGAGTGCTGATTTAACAATCTATGCAAGTAAGTGCCATAGTTCATAAAACTGGGCATCCAAAGGGAGCCAATTAAGGAGCTGAGCTACAAAATTGTAATTCTGGGGTTATTTTAGGTGTCTTTAAACACCAAAGAGATAGATGTAATCACTCCCTTGGTCACTTCTGCAAAACACAGGTTCCAACAGGTGGTTAGCTGGCGGGGTGCCCTGGAGCAGATACCAATGCCAGTGCTTCATTTTTTTGAAGTATGTTTGTATTGTCATTTAAAAATAAGAAATAAATGCATACTTTTCAGGCCCACTGTCTTCAAAACTGTGCATGCTACGGATCTATGCATGTAAATAGTGGCTTTCCTAAAATCACTATTAACATGCTTACGGCATTTTCATGAGTAAAGGAAGAGTAGTTACTCACCTGTAACAGGTGTTCTCCAGGAGCAGCAGGAATCAGCCCTCACATATGGGTGATGTCGGCGCCGACGGAGCCCTCGTGCGCAGCATTTCCCCAGCTTTCAAGGAAAGCCTTTGGGAATGCAGCGCGCATGCGCGGTCCCCTTCCCGCCCAAGGGTGCCATCTTGCTCAGTCTGATGACATAGCTAAAAGACAGCAAAAAACCCAAAATGAAGTATATGACTGCAACTCCAGAGGAAGAGGGAGGGTTGTGAGGACTGATTCCTGCTGCTCCTGGAGAACACCTGTTACAGGTGAGTAACTACTCTTTTTCCAGGACCAAGCAGGAAGTCAGTCCTCACATATGGGACTCCCCAGCTCTAGGCTACCAGAAATCCTAAGCTAAAAAAATGGCTCCCTCTCAAGAGCCTCAGCATTCGTGATAAGGATATCCTCTGAGAACGCCCCGTACGGTAGCCCAACACAAGGGCTGGAGGGTAGGAGTTGCCTAAACCTCAAAGAGATTACGGAGTACCGCCTGTCCGAAAGCACTGTCCCTTCGGGACTCTCTCTCGAGGCAGTAGTGGGCTGCAAAAGTCTGGCTTGAAGACCAAGTAGCGGCCCAGCAGATGTCTGCCAACGGAACAGAGCAGAGATGAGCTACTGACGCGGCTTTTGCCCTGACACGGTGGGCCATGACTCGACCTTGCAAGGGGAGGTCGGCTGCCTTGTACGCCCAGGCGATACAATCTGCTACCCAAGTGGACAACATACGCTTGGAGACAGGTAACCCAATCTTATTAGGGTCAAAAGAGACGAAGAGCTGAGTTGCCCTTAGATGCCCCCGCGTACGTTCTGTGTAAAAAGACAACGCCCTCTTACAGTCCAGGGTATGCAAGACTGCTTCAGCCCGGCTGGTATGCGGCCTGGGAAAGAAGGTCGGAAGAAGCACCTCCTGGTTGAGGTGGAAAGAGGAGACCACTTTTGGAAGGAACTTTGGATGGGTCCCTGTTCCTATAAAACCGTGTATACGGTCTCTCTGAAACCAGAGCTTTTAGTTCATTCACACGTCTGGCCAAGGTAAGAGCCACCAGAAAGAGTGCTTTCCAAGAGAGGAAGCACAAATGGCAAGTAGCCATCGGCTCAAACGGTGGGCGAGTAAGTTGCTGCAAGACTACATTCAAATCCCACTCAGTTGCCTGTGGACGAACCGGAGGCTTGAGTAGAAGCAGACCTCTAAGAAATCTGGACACCAAGGGGTGAACCGACAGAGACTGCCCTTCCACCGGTGAGTGGTGCACTGACAGAGCACTGAGGTGGACCCGAAAAGAGTTAGACTTAAGGCCTAGGTCTGACAGGTGAAATAGATACTGCAATACTACTGGCACAAGGCAAGAGAAAGGATTTTCATTGCGCTGAGCACACCATACCGTAAACCTATGCCATTTGAGGACATAGGACTTTCTGGTGGATTGCCTCCTAGAGGCCAAGACCACCTCCTCAACTTCCTTAGTTAGAAGTAAGGGAGCTAGTACTATCCTTTCAGCAGCCAGGCCATCAGATTGAGGGACCTGAGATTGGGGTGCAGAAGGGAACCCTGATCCTGAGACAGGAGATCGTGTTGCAACCCCAGAGGGAATGGAGTTTCCACTGCCAACTGCAGCAGAAGTGGAAACCATGGCTGCCTCGGCCATCTGGGAGCTACCAGAATCACAGAGTCCTTGTCCTGGAGAATCTTGAACAGAGTTCGGGCCACCAGGGGCATTGGAGAAAACGCGTACAGGAGGCCCGTGGACCAAGAGATCAGGAAAGCATCCGCTGCTATCCGCAGGGGATGTGGCTGTCTGGAGCAGAACCTGGGCAACTGACGGTTTAGTGGACTGGCAAATAGATCGATGGTTGGAAGTCCCCAGCGGAGGAAGATCTGCTGGACCACCAATGGATTCAACTGCCATTCGTGAGGCTGGAGAATCCTGCTTAGCTTGTCTGCTAGGAAATTTTCCTGACCAGGTAGATAAACAGCTTTGAGAAACATGCCTTGATTGACTGCAAAGGAACACAGGGCCAGTGCCTCCCGACATAGGAGCCTGGACCCTGTGCCCTCTTGTTTGTTCACGTAGAACATTGCCACTTGATTGTCCGTCTGAACTAGGACAGACTGCTGAGATAGGGCATGAGAAAATGTTTGTAGCGCTAAGCGGATTGCTCGCAGCTCCAAAAGACTGATTTGCTGCGTGGCCTCCCGAGGAGACCACCGGCCTTGAGTGCACATGCCCTGGCAATGTGCACCCCAGCCCATTAAGGAAGCATCGGTTGTCAGCACCCTTGCGTGTGCTGGAGCCTGAAAAGATACCCCCGTGAGAAGGTTTGGGAGATGTAGCCATCACTGTAAGGAGTCCAAAAGTGGTTTGGGCACCTCTACTCTGTCTTGGAGGCCGCCTGTGGCCTGCGTCCACCGAGCTCTGAGGAACCATTGAGCAGGCCGCATGTGCAGGCGGGCGTTGGGAGTCACATGCACCGTGGATGTCATGTGGCCCAGGAGCTGCAGGTATTGCCTGGCGGACATAAGAACTGCTGTGGAACTGGTTGGCCAAGTCCATCAGTCTGTGAACCCTGTCCTCGGGCAAGTAGGCCCTTGCCTGAAGGGTGTCTAATCTTGCTCCTATAAACTCTAGGTTCTGAGAGGGGAGCAAAGTGGACTTTGCGTAGTTTATAACAAAGCCCAGATGCTGAAGAAGAGAGGCAATGCAAAGAGTGGCTTGTCGGGCTTCCTGGGGAGACTGGACCCTGATGAGCCAGTCGTCTAGGTATGGAAAGACGAAAACTCCCTGATTCCTGAGATAAGCCGCCACCACTGCCAGGCATTTGGTGAAAACCCTGGGGGCAGAGGTTAGGCCAAAGGGAAGTACCCTGTACTGAAAATGGTTTCCTCCCACCACAAATCTGAGATATTGTCTGTGGTCTGGATGAATGAGGATGTGATTATACACATCCTTTAGGTCTAAGGAGCATAGCCAGTCTCCCTGCTGGAGGTAAGGCAGCAGTATCCCAAGGGTAAGCATCTTGAACTTTTCCCTCTCCAGAAACTTGTTTAGATTTTGCAAGTCTAGGATAGGCCGGAGGCCCCCTGTTCTTTTTGGTACCAGGAAGTACCTGGAGTAGAAGCCTTGCCCTTCCAGGTGGTGAGGCACCGGTTCCACCGCCTGTTCCTTTAGAAGACTTGCCAACTCCTGAAGGAGGAGGTTCCTGTGTAGAGGGAGTCTGGGAGGCTCCCCTGGAAAATAGGAGGGGGGTAGCTGGTGGAAGTGGAGCATGTAGCCCTGCTGGACTATTCTCAATACCCAGGAATCCCTTGTGATTGCTGGCCACCTGTAGGCGTACAGGGTCAGCCGACCTCCTGTGCTGAATGGAGCCACCGGCGGAGGAGAGGCTATGCTGTAGGAGTCAAAACCCCGCTCCCTGCTGTGCAGGAGCCGGAGCTGGCAGCTTGGGGGTCTTCTGCCTACGGGGCCCATGCCCCTGCCCCTTGGCCTGCTGACCCTGTTGAGGAGCTGAAGAGGCCTGATATTGAGAGTAGGATTTGTAGGCAGCACCCTTCCTCGGGAAAAAGGGCTTCTTTCCCGAGCCCTTCTTTTTTTGAGAAGGGGCAGAAGTCTTCCTGGACAGCCTTGTCCTGGTGAGAGTCTCAGTTTCGGTTTCTGCAGCCTTTTCAGTCAAGGCAGAAAAGGCTGTGGTCTTGGGCAAGCCACTTAACCCTCCATAGCCCATGTTCCCTGTAAAATAGTTATCTCCAAGTTATAATGCCCTGTTCAATGTAATTTCAGTTTGTTCAATGTAAACCGCACTGATGCAGAATAGCGCGGTATATAAAAGAATATAAATAAATAAATGGACTTACTGAAAAGGTTTTCACCTTGGCAAGGGACATCGACCAACTTGTCCTGCACCCATGACTCCAAGTCTGGTGACTGTAGCCAGTCCTGACGGTGTGCACCGATGCCGGCCGCGGCTATCCGGGCCGAAGCCTCAAAGCCATCATAGGCTGCTCGAGAGATAAACTTTGAGCACTCGGATCCCTGTTGACAAAGCCTTGAACCTCTGCAAAGGTTCCTCAGAGAGGCCAGCTGAGAACCCGGCAATCTCCTTTGCCAGGTCTCGTAGGTACATGCCCATGTACAGCTGGTAGGTCTGGACACGGCAAGATAGTATAGAGCCCTGGAAGCACTTTCTACCGAGGGCATCCAGGTTTCGGGCCTCCCGGCCGGGGGGCACCAAGGAGTGCATCTTCTGACGCTTCAGGCGGTGCATGGCCGATTCCACAACCATGGAGTTGTGCGGTAGCTGCACCTTTTGGAACCCAGGGCTCTTACGGACTCGATAAATGGAATCAACCTGTTTGCTAAGAACCAGCGCTGAGGCCGGTGCCTCCCACATATGGAAGAGCAGCCGTTCCAGCATCGGAGGAACCGGTACAGTAAAGGCTTCCTTCGGAAGAAAGTCATACTGACTGGAGGGCATCGAGCTCCTCGGCTCGAGGCTGCTCCTCGGCGTCTGCAGGGAAGGCCAGAGCTTTGGCCATGTCCCTCACAAAGTCCGAGAACCGGGTATCCTCTGAGGGGGACCTTCTCCGAGGCTCAGACTTCGGATGCACCGGGTCCGGAAGGTGTCCGGGGACTCCTCGTCCTCCGTCTCCCACGCCGATTCCTCCTCCGAGGAATTGAGCGGCTCTGGCCGTGCGGTCCTCGGTGCCACCCGCCCCGACGCCGAGGGTATCAGCGTTGATGACCTCGGCCCCGCACGGGAGGTCGAGGGAGACCTTGACCGAGGATCAACTCGAAACTTCATTGACTCGAGGATCAGCTCGGTCTCTGGGGTCGACTTGGACGTTGAGGTCCCGGTGGTCGGGGCAGATGCACCGGTCAGACCGGCGATCAGCACCCGCTGCTGTTCCATGAAGGCAGCCAAGCTGCTCTCCAAGGCTGTCAACCTGAGTCCAAGTTCAGGAGACTCAGCAGCCCCCGACTCGGGCCCGAACGGCTGCTCCCCCGGAGGAGAGTCCACGAGGACAACAGCAGTTACATGACTCGGGGACTCCGGCTCCACGCGAGGTAACTTGGACGGCCTCTCCGACTCCGAGAGCCCGGGGCGGCGGTCAGGGCTACACGACCTGGCCCTCGAGGATCCAGGATCCTCCACCGACACCGCCCTCGCAAGCTTCTTCTTCCTTTTGTGCTCCTGGGTGGGAGACTCCCTCTCAGAGGACCCCCGACGGCGCTCGGGGTCAGACTCACGAGATGTCGAGGCCAAGGACGAAGTCCGGGCCCGGCCGGACGCGGACTCAGAAAATTCTCTCACGTTGATACTAATGGCTCCGAAGTGCCTTCGGCGACATTTTGCCGCACGGGCCACAGACCAGCGGGTCATGGTTGGGCCCGAGGCAGCAGTCATGTGTGTCGATGAGAGACATAAGTTTCTTGCACCGATCACACTTTTTGAACCCGCTGGCAGCCATCGGGGGAAAAAGGGCCCCTGCAAGGTCAAAAGGCTGGGCTGCCAGTGAAAACACAAAAAGAGCGTGAACGCTAGTCATGAAGGACAAAAACCGAAAATCAAAATTCTGGACTTGATACCGGTGTACTGAGCCCAGGCGGGAAGGGGAACCGGCGTCGAACCGGATCAGAAAAAGCCAAAATAGCCGAAAAAAATCAACTTTTCCTGGGTGACACAAACTCATGTCCATTGGGCTCCGCAGAAAAAGAAAGACTGAGCAAGATGGCATACTTGGGCGGGAAGGGGACTGCGCATGAGGGCTGCATTCCCAAAGGCTTTCCTTGAAAGCTGGGGAAATGCTCCGCATGAGGGCTCCATCGGCGCCGACGTCACCCATATGTGAGGACTGACTTCCTGCTTGGTCCTGGAGAATGCTATTTACACACACAAATGCTGCAGAAGCCTTCTAAAGTGACCTCCATAGAAGCCAGATAAGACTGTCGGGCCCATCTAGCCTGCCAGATTTCATCCTTTTTGCAGCGCCATAGACTGAAATGAATCTCTTATCTTTCCCCTCACTCCTTTGCAACTATTTTCAGCACTGATATACCTGTAATCATTGCTGCTGATAATCCATCTATAACATTATGTGCATAAACTTATACTTGCTATTTGTGTACTGACATTTGCACGTGTCTTACAAAGGTAGTTCTGTAAGGTGCGGCTAAAATTTCATGCAAGTTACATGCGTAAATAACAGCGTTGCAGTGATTTGTACATGGATTGTAGTTAAGTGCTATGCTGATAGTATGCACCATGGACCAATGGTGTGCACTTTCATTGCGGGAGTGCGCAGGGATGGAGTTCAGGCAGAACGCATATTTAAGCATGTACTGTATCAGATAGGGCCCAGCACAGGTAAGATATGTGCAGTCATTTTGACCTGCTCTAGGGCTGGTATAAGTGACTGCGGTAATATGTATGCGCATCTGCAACCACTAATGCTTGTATTCCATAAAGTAAAATCCATGCAATTGTTATAGAATAGGCAGCATTAGTGCACGTAAACTTGCCCTGGAATCTAGGTGCCCCTTACAGAATTACCCTCTAAATGTTCAGCGGCTGAATTTTTTCCAAGTAATATGTACTTTTGTATACACCCCAGCAACTCTCAGGGAAACCAATCAATCAGTCCCCGCGAACCAAAGAGCTCAGTCACCACCAACCTCGTACAAACGCAAGCATTCAAGCACTTTACCATCTGGAAGCCTGCACTGAGGATGTCCCCTTGAATGGTGACGAAACATTTGCAATCAAACTATCAAGCTCGGAGAACAATCCCACATCATACTTCTGTGGTCCACGTTCACTCCACCCCAAACCACTCCCCTTCACCATATGCATTACTTGGTTGTTTTGTGAATAAAATGACCAGAGTTATGTATGGAACTGCTGGTGATTTTGGAAAAAGAAAGCATTTATATAGCTAGTCAGAGCTGCTGGCTGCCACGTAAATGTTTTGGAATATGGCATCCCTTTTTTTTATTCTGGTCTTAGTTCAGTAACAGGTATCACAGCCTACAAATAGTCCATCTGCTTTAACAGGCACTTAGGGCCTGATTCACTGACACAGTTTTGCACACAAGTTAGATCAGCTTTTCTGCACCATTTTGTGCACTACCAGTACAGAAAGGAGTTTGCGCATGAGCTGTGTGCAAAGTCTCAAGCAGACAGCAGCACATAGCACATTTAAATATATAGTAAAGAAGCAATTAGCTGTTCAGCCCAAATGCAGAGAAATGTGCAGAACACCAGAAGCTGGGCTCAACCCTGGGATTTTAACACAAGGTTGGAGGAGGCATAAAGCTAAGCTCATAGGGCTGCGGTCAGCGCTGGTGAGGAATTTATGCATTTTTCGTTTCTCTCTTGAGTATATAGCACTCACATCTTTTATGGCTTTGCTGAAGGGAAGTGGTTGATAGGGGAAGTGTGCTGGAACAATGTCATGTGCATGTGCTGGCAGGGCCGGCCCGTCCATTGAGCAAGAATGTTGTTCGCACAGGGCCCCACGTGAACTTCATTCTCACGGTGCTCTGAAATGCCAGCTTCAGAGGTGAGCCGGGGAAGCCCGTCCGAGGCCCCGACTCACCTCTGCACAGCCGCCAGTGTGAAGAGCGTCGTTTTCCCTCACGTTGGCAACTGTGTTCTCACGAAGCGTGCGTGTGCCGGGAAATGCCCTTTAACCTTTCCTGGCATTCAGTGCGCTTCACGAGAACACAGCTGCCTGTGTGAGGGAAAACGCCGCTCTTCACACTGGCGGTTGTGCACAGGTGAGTTGGGGCCTCGGGCGAGCTTCCCTGGCTCCCTCTGGCACAGAGATCTTCGGGGGGGGGGGGGTTCTAGGATAGTACTGGAAATGGGCTGATGGGGGGGAGCTTGAACTGGAAATGGGCTGATAGGAGCTGGATTAGGACTGGAAATGAGCTGATTAGAGGGGCTAGAAATGGAAATGGGCTGATGGAGGGCTGGAATAGGATGAGGGGCTAAGATTGGAAATGAGCTGAATGGGGGAGCTTGGACTGGAAATGGGCTGATGGGGGGCTGGAATAGGACTGGAAATGGGCTGATGGGGGGGGCTAGGACTGGAAATGAGCTGATTAGGGGGCTAGGACTGGAAATGGGCTGATGGGGGGCTGGAATGGAAATGGCTGATGAGGGGGCTAGGACTGGAAATGAGCTGATGCGGGGGCTAGGACTGGAAATGGGCTGATGCAGGGGCATGGGAGAATGGGACTAGAATGGAGTGGATGCTGGGTGGGGCTAGGACTAGAAGGAAGCTGATGTTGGGAGAGGACTAGAAGGGGATGGGGCTGCGGGAGTGAGGATGGAGAGATATTTTATGTGGGAGGGAAGAAAAATCAATGCTTGCCTGGGTATTGGGAGAGTAAGTGGGATTGAGGATGGAAGGGTGAAATTTGAGTGGATGATAAAGGAATAAAGAAAGAAATTTATTTATTTTATTTATTTAACTGTATTTATATCCCGCTTTTCACCGGATCAAAGCGGCGTTACATATAAGGGGGGGAAATTAAGCATTAGGGTGGGGCCATCACCGGGGAGATAACATTGATGATTGTGACATGAGACAGACATTGGACAGTGGACATGGTAGATTAGTTTTGGATCAGAGGTTAGGGTAGTTGTGGATCAGATGTTCATGGTGGGTGGTCAGAGGTTGACGCGCTTTTTGGTGGGAGTCGTATCTAAGTATTGCTGGAATAAAATGGTTTTCAGCTGCTTTCTGAAGGACGGTAGATCAGCATTGTTTCTGAGATGGGTCGGTAGAGAGTTCCATAAGGATGGAGCATATAGTTCAAAGGCTCAGTTGCATGTCCGTTGAGAACATTTGGTTCTTTTGTGGGGGATGGTGAGGGAATTACTGGAGGCATGTCTGGTTGTTTTTCCGTGGGCTGGACGAGATAGTAGGGTGCGAAGCTGGGTGTTTTGTGTTTGGTGAATGGCTTTGTGGGTAAGTAGGATGGATTTGTATTTAGTTCTTGCTTCAAGGGAAAGTATGTGTAGGTCTTTTAGAATTGGGGTGATGTTGTCGGATTTCTTCGCTCTGAATGATCCTTGCTGTGGTGTTCAGTGCTGTTCGGAGAGGGTTGATCTGTGTTGCTGGAAGGCCATGGTAGAGTACGTTGCAATAATCCAGATGTGGGAGTATCATGGCTTGCATTATCGACCAGAAGTCCTGATGTTCGAGAAGGGGTCTGAGACGTTATATAGTTTTCGCCTTGTGAAATATAGTTCCAGAGGTTTTAGTAATTTGTTGTTTTAGGGTGAGGGCTTGGTCAATGATGATGCCCAGATATCTTATTTGTGGCTGTATTTGGATGCTTGTGGATCCAACATTGAGGTGTGTAGGTGGTTTGAAGTCTGGGTCTCTTGTCACTATGAGGGCTTCAGTTTTCTTTATGTTGATGGATAGGTTATTTTCTTGTAACCAGTCGGACACCTCGGTGAAGCATGCTGTTAGATGTGAGTTGGTTGGGTTGGTGGTTGTAATGGGGGCGTAGAGCATGATATCATCAGCATATATGTGGAAGCTGACGTTATGAGTGCGTATGACTGAGCAGAGTGGCTGGAGGTAAATATTGAAGAGCATGGCTGACAGGGTAGATCCTTGCGGTACTCCTTGGTATTGTTGGAAGGGGGGCGAGGTCGAAGTGCTGGTGCAGATTAATTGTTGTCTATTAGATAGGTAGGACTGGAACCACTTAAATACAGTGTCTTTAATCCCAATTGTCTGAAGTCTGCGTAGGAGGATGCTGTGGGATATGGTGTCGAAAGCTGCAGATATGTCGAGGAAGATCATGGCATATCCAGAGTGTTTTTCTTGTGTTCTTATGAGGAGGGTGTTCATCAGTGTGGTCATGAGGGTCTCAACCCCATGAAGTGGGCGGAAGCCATGTTGTTGTGGATCGAGTATGTCGTTGATGTCCAGGTGTTCTTGAAGCTGTTGCTGGACGATTTTTTCAATTATCTTGGCGGCGAAAGGTAGGCTCGCTATCGGTCTGTAGGATGCTGGGTCTAGGGGATCCAGGTTATGCTTTTTTAGGGATGGTCGGATGACCTTGGTTTTGAGAGTGTCTGGCATGTGGCCTTGGGAGAAGGATTCATTGATGATGTGGGTTAGTGGGGTGCTTAGTTCGTCTTTGGATTTCTTTATCCAGTCAGTGGGGCAGGGGTCCAGCGGAGAGGTGGTGGTGTTGAGGTGGGAGATGGTGGATGATACTTCATCTGTAGTGGTTTCTTTGAAGGTAATCCAGTCATTGTGTAGGACGGGGTGGTGGTTTGTTGTAGTTGACGATACGTGTGGTTGTGGGTTTTGAGGTCGTTGTAGTTGTTTGTATTGACGGGCTAGTAGCTCTGGTGGAATCTTCGGTAATTGGTCAGAGTTGTTAGGTGCTTTTGTCAGTTTTTTGACAATCTGAAAGAGTTCATGGGGTTTATTTATGGCAGAGTTCAAGACTTTGGCGTGGTAGGTTTTCTTTGCTTTGTCGGTCTCGTAGTGGTATGCGTTGAGTTCATATAGGTATTTCGTTTTGTTACTGTCGTCTTTGGTTTTTCTCCATTTTCTTTCGGCTCTTCTGAGTTTTGTTTTGAGCTTTCGGAGATTGGGAGTAAACCATCTGGCCTTTGTGGGAGGAGGTCTGGTGTTGGCTTTGTTTGTCGTTGTTTCAGATGCTGTGGAGATTGTGGAGTTCCAGTTGTGTATTAGGTCATCGATGTTACTGGAGTTTGTTTGTAGTTTAGGTAGAGTTTGTGCTAAGAAGTCCGCTTTGTTAAATGTTTTAAATCTTCTCGTGTGGTGTCCATCTTCTCTGTTGGGCGTATGTTGGTAGGTGTAGGATATGGTGATGAGGTGGTGGTCAGACCAGGGTACCGGCGATATCCGCAGGTTCTTGTCTGAGGAGGCGGCTATGGGGTTTAGGAATACAAGGTCTAGCGTATTGCCTTTTTCATGTGTGGGTTTTTGTATGATCTGCACCAGATTCATTGCAGTCATGGCGGTTCGGAAGGTTGCTGCTTGATCTTCTTGAAGTGACGGGAGGTTAAAGTCTCATAGGATGATTTGCTCCTTTGCCGAACTGGTGCTCTCTGATATGTACTGTAGTAACTTCGGTAGGTCAGAAATGGAGGAAAGAGCAAAAGGGGAAAGATCAGTATGTTAAAGCAGATATATAGAGAGAATGGAAAAAATCTAGAAGAGAGAAGAAAGGACAAATGGATAGCTAGCAGAAGACATGAAGAAACCAGAAGAAAATGACTAGAGCAATTGCAACTGAAAAATAAAATGCTCAAACAAAAGGTAGAAAAATACTTTTTTATTTTGAATTTATTAACTGGAATATGTGCATCGCTAACATCTTTGTGTTTTTGTTTAGTACAAGAGGAAATTAATTTATAGGTGTATTTCTCCAGTATTGTTGTACATTCCAAGCTTGGCTTTTGGGGTTCCCAGTTTAATTATTGTCTTCCTATTTCTAAATTGTGATCCCTTGTTCTTTGTTTGGTGACGGTCTATGATCTGCATATGTAATCAGGCTGAGGTATTCTGTTTATGTAGTCTCTATTTGACAGGAGGAGAGGTACAGATATTCTCTGAGATGTATTGGTTTAATATTTGCAGTGCTTCTTTTTGATAGGTAGGGTCTGGTGCTTTGTGAGTCCTGGTAGTGCTATTATGATACGGTGGGTTTGCTATGGGTTCTAAATGATCAGTGTTTGTAGTACAACCGAATGTGCCTGGCAGTTGGCCCTGGAGTATAGTAATATAGAATATGGTAGTCTTTCTTTATCCAGAAACTTATTAAGAGGCATGTTTACGAAAAGTTAGCGCATGTTCGCATTATGCAAATATTTATGCAAATGAGGCCCCACAATGAGTCTCCGCACATGGCCCTGCAGCCCCCTCGGGCCGCTCCTGTGTGCTGGAATGCTATCTGGCGCATAAACAGCAATATTCTGTGCAGAATAATATCTCTCATTACGAACACTGATGCTATTCTGAGCAGAACCTCTGTGCAGAATATTGGTATTTATGTGTTGCATAGCATTCCAGCAGTTGTGCACGTGCCAAACAGTTTTTTTGTGTACAAAATGCAGATGCTGTACATCACGCTAGGTCACATTGTTTCCCAAGGTGGGCCTAAGTCCGAGACTAAGCACTGTACTAACACTTGTGAAAAATGCAAGGACTAGGCAACATGCTATGAAGCTACGGATGTGGTAAAATCAGGTAGTGTAACTGGGTTTAAAAAAGGTATGGACAGATTCATGGAGGAAAAGTCCATAAACAGTTATCAATGCAATCCAAGAGAAAACCACTGCTTACCCCTGGGATTAAGTAGCATGGAATTGTCTACTTTTGGGATATGTCAGGTACCTGTGAGTTGGACTGACATATGTTGGAAACAGAATACTGGACTTGATGGACCTTTGGTCTGACCCAGTTTGGCAGGTCTTATGTTCCAGACATAAAAGAAGCAACTAGGAAACAAATGAGTGCCTTGTATTTGTCCATATCTTATCTTTATCAAAGTTGTACTAGCCTCTGACCAACCAGTGTCCACATTTTGAAAGGGAGTTATACATTTAGGGGCCATTGGTAAATGTATAACATCCTTATCTGTAGCTATTTCAGCTGCTTTACAGATAGTGGTGGGCTTCAAATCTAACTGTTCCACCACTATCTGTATAGCTGAGGGGCAGAGGGAGGGTGGCACCAAGACATTTCCATACAGTAGCAATATTCAGTTGCTCTATGGATAATTTATACATTTAGTTTAGGCTTGTGCAATAGGGAGTCTAAATGAAACAGCAGCGGCAGCACTGACCACATTATACGTATATTCAGTTCCACTGAATACATGTAATAATTTATTTTCAATCTTTTTATTGATTTTAGAAAACATAGAGTTCCTTATCGTTCCTCCAGTGCAGTCCTCTACCTCTGGGTTGTCAACCTCCTCCTGCAGCTCGGAGACTAGCATGTCAGAATTATGACATCACTGGATATAGGCTGCTGCTCTCGCTCCACCTCCCCAGTGTGACCAGTCTCCTTACAGCAGGAGGACGTTGTGAGCCTCATCTGAGGCTCACTGGAGGAGCAGATGAGGAGCATATAGGCTAGGGTAGCTAGTTTAATTTTAGGTCATTCGTTTGGTTACTGTCCCTTTAAAATATATTGAATAACTAAATAATTTAAATAAAACAGCAGGAGAAGGTTTTCCTCACAGGGGAGGTGGGAGAAAGGTTCTGGCATCTCTTACACCTTCCCTGTCAGTGTTCAGGCTGCCTTGGATATCTTTCTGCCTTGCCGGGGACCGCCGGATCTCTCCCCCCGGACTTTTCGGGGGAGAGCCCTCCATCAGGTCAGTGAGCTGCCCGGACCGCGGCTTGTCCGGTGCCGGCAGAGCGGGACAGCGCTTTGCGGCGCTAGTGCAGGCTCGCTGTTGCTGAACTGAGCCGAATTTAAGAGCCGGAAGGCAGCCTTGCCACAGAGCAGACCTGACCGGTAAGCCTGTAATCGGTTCAGGCTGCATCTGATGAGTGAGCGTCGGGAAGTTTCTTCAGCAGTCTGCGCCGGCCTGCTGGATCCCTTTCACGCCCTTTTCTTTTTCCCTCCGGGTCTTGCGGCGGCCATTTTGAGCGGTGCAGGGCGGCCGCGTGGCTGGCTGCCGTTTCAGGGCTGTTGATCCGAGGGACAGCAGATTTAGCGGCAACGTTTATTTTCCTTTTTTCCTTTCCTTTCCTTATTTCTCTGCTTTAATTTGGAGATTCTTTTCTTTTTTTAGGGGAACATTTCAGTTTTAGCGTTACAGCCTCCGGGTCTGAGTGACGGGGGTTTGTTTCTTTGTCGGTCCTATTGCAGGGCAGGGTTTTGTAGCATAGGACTTTTGCCTTTCTGTGGATTACTTGACGGGCTTTGGTCTCTGTTTAAAAAAAAAAAAAAAGAGACCCATATATATATTTAAAGCAAAAAACACAAGGGGGGTGCCGTGAGTGCAGTTATGGCATCCCGAACGCAGTGTGTGGTTTGCGGCACCCGGAGGGGGACGGTGGCTGACTCCGGGATCTGTCGTGGCTGTGCATCTCTCTCTTCCACAGTGGAACTGCAGATGGACCTTAAAGAGCCCTCTGAGCTGCAGGTGCCTCCGCTATTGGCAGGGATAGAGTCATTGCAGCATGCGGAGCAGAGTCCCACGGTTGAGGACGCGGGGCAACGTTGGATTCTCTCCCGAGTACTCAGCCAGCGGATCTCAGGGATTTTTCCCCAGATTTCGTTTTGTTGATGCACCAAGCCTTTTGTTTGCGTCGTCAAGGTAGACTGCCATCTACGTTACTGCCTTCCCTTCCGTCCCCGCAGCTGGAGGGGGCGGAGATGGGGGGGCGAGGGTCCCTCAGCACCTAAAAAGGCGAAGACGTCATTGGAGGCGGAAGGTGAGCGGCTAGACGTCGAGAATGCTGACTGGCAGCTTGAGGAGGGGCTGGAGGATCTCGAAGAAGGTGAGATCCCAGAGCCCGAAGATCAAGCCAAGATCATACGGGTCTTCCGTAGGGAAGAGCTGACGGCACTGATTACGGAGTCTCTGCAGATCTTAAATCTAGCGACGCCGGCCGCCGCTGAGGAGGAGGTTGAGGATCCGGTGATTCAGGCGGTGCGCTATACGCAGGTGGTGTTTCCGGTGCATAGAGTGGTTGACAAGATGATACAAGATGAATGGGATCAGCCGGAATTGGGACTTCGAGGTATTCGGACCATGAACAGGCTCTACCCGCTGGCTGACAAGGACAAGGATAGGTTCCGTGCCCCGCGGGTGGACACGGTGGTATCAGCGGTCACTAAAAAGACCACTATTCCGGTAGAGGGCAGTGCTGCCTTAAAGGATACTCAAGACCGTAAGGTCGACAGGTTATTGAAACAGGTGTTTGAAGCGGATGCTATGTCTTTGCAGGCTTCCATTTGTGGAGCTTGGGTAGGCCGGGCGTGTTTGCGCTGGGTTCAGCGTTTGCGCCAGTCCCCGCGTTTGGACCCTGAGGAGCTCCGAGAACTCGGCAGGCTGGAGTCTGGTACAGCTTACTTGGCGAATGTACATTATGATTTGATAAGGGCTCTAGCTAATAGTACAGCTTCCGTGGTGGCCGCCCGCCGGTCAGTCTGGTTGCGAAACTGGGCGGCGGACGGTTCTTCCAAATCCCAGTTAAGTAAGTTCCCCTTTCGGGGGAGGTTGCTCTTTGGAGAGGATCTCGATAAATTGGTAAAGGACCTTGGGGAGTCCAAAGCTGGTAGGCTCCCAGAAGATAAACCGAAAAAGGGTAAGGCCCCGCACGGTTTTCATGGCCAGTTTTGGGACGTTCGGAGGTTTCGTACTTCTCGGTTCAGCAGTTACCAGAGGGGCCGTTTTTTGTCCCGAGCCCAAGGGTTTCGGGGGTTTCGAGGAGCCAATAGGGGTTTCTCCTCGACTGCCTCTCCAGCAGCCCGCAAGTCGCAATGAGATGAGGCGGGTCCTGGCAGGGGAACCTTCAATAGGCGGGAGGCTTCGGGGGTTTCTCTCTGCTTGGGCCCACATCACCTCCGACCAGTGGGTGTTGGAAATCCTTGGAGAGAGGGTTACGCGCTGGAGTTGGCGCGGCCCGTGAGGGATTCCTTCGTCATGTCCCCCTGCAGGGGACAGAGGAAGACCATGGAGGTCCGCAACACTTTGGAGCTCCTGCTGCGGTTAGGTGCGGTCGTGGAGGTTCTGCCTGGGTCGTTACTCCATTTATTTTGTGGTGCCAAAGAAGGGCGGAGCGTTACGGCCCATTTTGGATCTCAAAGGCGTAAATCGCTGTTTGTGGGTCCCTCATTTCCGTATGGAAACCTTGCGTTCCGTCATTGTGGCGGTACGGCAGGGAGAGTTCCTGATGTCGCTCGACCTGACGGAGGCGTACTTACACATTCCCATTCGCCCGACACATCAAAAGTTTTTGTGGTTTGCCCTTCCTTGGGGTCACTATCAATTCCAAGCCTTGCCATTTGGGCTCGCAACGGCGCCACGCACGTTCACCAAAATTATGGTGGTGGTGGCGGCGGCGTTGCACAGAGAAGGAATTCTGGTGCACCCGTACCTCGACGATTGGTTGATCCGAGCCAAATCCAAAGCGGAAAGCAGGCAGGTGACGAGCAGGGTTGTCGAGTTTCTGCAGAGTCTCGGTTGGGTAGTCAACCCGACCAAGAGCCGTCTGGAGCCCTCTCAGGTGCTCGAGTATCTGGGGGTCCGGTTCGACACGAAGCAGGGTCAGGTCTTCTTGCCAGTCCAGAGAGCTCAGGCTCTTTGGAGTATGGTGCGCAAGTTCAGGGTCTCTCCAGCGCCGTCGGCGTGGGACTACCTTCGGGTGCTGGGGACGATGGCAGTGTCCCTGGAGGCGGTTCCTTGGGCCAGGTTCCATATGCGTCCACTGCAGAGGGCACTGCTCCGTCGCTGGTCTCATCAGTCGGATTCCCTGGGCAGACGATTGCCTGTCCCGTCCAAAGTCAAACAATCACTGCGGTGGTGGTTGCAGCCGCAATCCCTGGAGGCCGGGATGCCGCTGGAACAACCGGAGTGGCTCCCGCTCTTGACGGATGCCAGCCTGATGGGCTGGGGGGCCCACTGCGAGGGCAGGTTCGCACAAAGTCTGTGGTCTCCTCTGGAGGCCTCCTGGTCCATCAATCGCCTGGAACTTCGAGCGGTAGCTCGAGCACTACTGGCGTTCGAGAACTCCGTGGTGGGTCGGTCGGTCCAGGTTCTATCCGACAACTCGGCGACGGTTGCCTACATCAATCGCCAGGGCGGCACGGGAAGTGCGGCCATGGAAGAGGAAGCAGATCTGCTTTTCGCTTGGATAGAAGGTTGCTTGTCGGCGATTTCTGCAGCGCACATCGCAGGGAGAGACAACATGCGGGCCAATTTTCTCAGCAGGGTGCAAGTAGATGCGGGGGAGTGGGAGCTGCATCCGGACATATTCGATCAGATTGTTCTTCGTTGGGGGAGGCCCATAATGGACTTGATGGCGACTTGCAACTCAGCGAAGGTGCCTCGTTTTTACAGCAGACGGCGAGAGAGAATGTCGGAGGGCATAGACGCCCTGTTGCAGCACTGGCCGGTCTCGGGCCTCCTGTATGTGTTCCCACCGTGGGCCTTGATAGGCCGCGTCATCCAACGGGTCGGAGCTCATCCGGGAAGGGTGCTGCTGGTAGCTCCCGACTGGCTGCGGCGCCCTTGGTATGCCAATCTGGTGCGTCTTCTGGATGGGGAGCCATGGCGGTTGCCGGAGAGGGCGGATCTGTTGAGACAAGGCCCCCTCTTCATGCCGCAAGTGGATCGGTTCTCGCTTACGGTCTGGCCATTGAAAGGGCACGGCTGAAGAAAAAGGGCTATTCGGCTTCAGTTGTGGCTACTTTGCTCCGAGCAAGAAAACAGTCTACGTCTTTAGCGTATGTGCGCGTTTGGCGTTTGTTTGAGGACTGGTGTTCGCGGTGGCAGATTCGAGTTGCTACGGCCTCTGTCCCGGTGGTCTTAAGTTTCCTTCAGGATGGGTTTGATAAAGGGCTTGCAGCCAGCTCGCTGTGTGTTCAGCTGGCGGCGCTCTCTTGTTATCGGGGCAAGGTGCAGGGAGTGGCTCTCGGGACTCACTCTGATGTTTTGCGGTTTCTCAGGGCGGTCTCTAAGTTGCGTCCGTCGTGTAGAGTGGTAGTGCCGCCGTGGGATCTCAATTTAGTTCTGAAAGCTTTATCCGATTCCCCCTTTGAGCCGTTGTGTCACGCGTCAGTGAAGGATTTGACCTTGAAAGCAGTGTTTCTGGTGGCGATCTGTTCTGCTCGGCGCATTTTGGAGCTGCAGGCCTTGTCTTGTAGAGATCCCTTTTTGTCCTTCTCTAAAGAGAAAGTTGTATTGCGGCCGGTTCCTTCCTTTTTGCCCAAGGTGGTGTCGGCATTCCACTTGAATCAGGCGGTTACCTTACCGGTGTTGGGTTCGCTGGGAGGTACTGATCAGGATCGCCGTTTGCACCAGTTGGATGTCAAAAGGGTGTTACGGCGATATCTGAAGGTGACAAGCTTTTCTTAGGTCGGATCGGCTTTTTGTGTTGTTTGGAGGTGTCCGCAAAGGGGAGGCAGCTGCTAAGGCCTCCATTGCCAGATGGATTCGAGAGGCGATTGCGTCCGCTTACCTCCTTCACGGGCGGTCCGTACCAGTCGGTTTGCGAGTGCATTCTACCAGAGCGCAGGCAGCTTCCTGGGCGGAGCACGGTTTGGTGCCCCCAGGGGAGATTTGTAGGGCGGCGACTTGGTCGTCCTTGCATACCTTCAGTAGGCATTACCGTCTTGACGTGGCGGCTGCTAACGATGCTTGTTTTGGTTCGGCAGTCTTACGTGCCGGCTGGAAAGGTCCCGCACCATGATTACTGCTCTGGTACATCCCAGAGGTAGAGGACTGCACTGGAGGAACGATAAGGAAATGATAATTACACTTACCTGGTAATTGTAGTTCCTTGAGTGACAACAGTGCAGTCCTCAGTCCCGCCCTGGATTCTCTTTTTATTCAGGTTCAGATCAAGTATCACGGCAGGTGGAGACGAACTTCAGGTAGGTCGCCTGTCATACGCTTTCATTTTCCTTGGCTTTCCCTATATGAGTATCTGCATCTGCGTGTCGCAGGGAAGGTTTAAGACAGCCTTACCTAGGTTGGGATTAGTCCAGTTTAGTTAACAATGTTTTTGGTAGCTACTTATTTGTTGCTCTTTTGAGTCTGCTTTGTTAATAGTTCACACTGGGGAGGTGGAGCGAGAGCAGCAGCCTATATCCAGTGATGTCATAATTCTGACATGCCAGTCTCCGAGCTGCAGGAGGAGGTTGACAACCCAGAGGTAGAGGACTGCACTGTCGTCACTCAAGGAACTACAATTACCAGGTAAGTGTAATTATCATCTGGAGATGATGCTGTTCATGTCAACCCCAAAACAACCGCAGATGCCACCCTTCTCCCCCTTCCCCCACCATTACCCTTCCAACTTCCCACATTTTAATAACATTAATAAGATCACTTCTCCATTTGGGAGTCAGTATCACGAAGAAAGGATGCCATATGCCCAAGTATCATTTTTGCTTCTGAAGGCTCTCCTGATGAGCAGTTAAACACTCCGTATGCACCAAAATGTGCAACTGGAGCTTCTAGAGTAGGAGGCTCATCACTAATCCATTTAATCAAAATACACTATTTCACAGTCAGAGAGGTCTTGCGCATGAGCAACATCCTTCCTGAAAGGGCACTGATCATGCATTTCCTACAAATAGGCTCCACCATCCGGACACAAAGACATTCCCAACAGCATAGACCAAAATTTAAATACACGCTCTTCTAAAGGCTCACAATAAGAGGACACTTCCACACACAATTCAAATACATACCCCAGGCACCAATACACAATACCCTTGCCTTGCAAACCCAAATGGCACAGAAACCTAAAATGCAGCTTGCACCAAATAACACTTTCTACCAACTCATGCACTCCAAACACCAGAGCAAAAATCATCTCCACCTGAAGGTTTTGGTTCCACAGAGTCACTAATGGCTACAAATCCTTAGCCTTCACATCTTGTAGAAGGTGTTTATGACCCCCAAGATTCAAGGCCACTGGCAGAGATGCCTTTGTCAAAATGGTATCAAAAACAGTGCTCCAGAGGGGCATGATTCCTCTCAGAGGCACTGATACAAATAGTGTCTTACTGAAGATTTATTTAACATTTCTTATATACCACCTTTCATGATATCAAGGCAGTTTACATTGAACAAACTGAAATTACATTGAACAGGGCATTATAACTTGGAGATAACTATTTTACAGGGAACATGGGCAATGGAGGGTTAAGTGGCTTGCCCAAGACCACAAGGAGCACCTGTGGGACTAGAAACCCCAATCCTTCCAGCCCAAGGTTGCTGTCCTCTAGTGGGATTTGAGCCCCCCCCTCCCCTCCCCCTTCGAGCCTGAGGTAACTTGCCCCAACCACTAGGCCACTCCTCCATAAAATGCTGTACAGGGCAGCTGAAATTCTATCTAAAGGTAAATAAAGGTTTTAAGAACCCCCCCTCAGCCTCCAAAAGGTGGCCCACCATCCTAATTCCCAGCTGGGCCCATGCTGTAAAAATCTTGCTCTCCATACCAGGGGAAATAGGCAGCGGAAACATAAGAACATAAGATATGCCATACTGGGTCAGACCAAGGTCCATCAAGCCCAGTATTCTGTTTCCAACAGTGGCCAATCTAGGTCATATGTACCTAGCAGTTTCCCCAAGAGACACAAGTTCCACAATGCTTGTACTGGGTCAAGCATTGATATCTTCGGTCACTTCTTAATAATGGTTTATGGACCTTTCCTCCAGGAACTTGTCCAAACCTTTTTTAAACCCAGCTACACTAACAGCCTTTACTACATCCTCCGGTAACAAATTCCAGAGTTTGATTACACGCTGAGTGAAAAAATATTTTCTTTTATTAGTCTTAAATAGTTTACCCTGTAGCTTTATTGCATGTCCCCTAGTCTTTCTATATTCTGATAAGGTAAACAATCGATCTACGTTTACCCGTTCCACTCCGTTCATTAATTTATAGACTTCTATCATATCTCCCCTCAGCCGTCTCTTTTCCAGGTTAAAGAGCCCTAACCTTTTTAGCCTTTCTTCATAGGAGTATCCTCCCATCCCCTTTACCATTTTGGTGGCTCTTCTCTGTACCTTTTCTAAAATCGCTATATCCTTTTAAAGATACGGCGACCAGAATTGCACACAATATTCAAGGTGCGGTCTCACCATGGAACGATATAGAGGCATTATAATATCTTTTGTTTTATTTTCCATTCCTTTCCTTATCATACCTAGCATTCTATTTGCTCTCTTGGCCGCCGCTGCACACTGGGCCGAGGGTTTTAACATGGTATCCACAATGACGCCTAAATCTTTTTCCTGGGTGGTGGTTCCTAATGTGGAACCTTGCATCATGTAACCATAGTTTGGGTTGTTCTTCCCTAGGTGCATAACCTTGCACTTCTCCACATTAAATTTCATCTGCCATTTTGATGCCCAGTCTTCCAATTTATCAAGATCCTCTTGCAATTTTTCACAATCCTCTTGGGTTTTAACAACTTTAAATAGTTTTGTGTCATCTGCAAATTTGATAACCTCACTCGTTATTCCACTTTCCAGGTCATTTATGAATATGTCAAAAAGCAGCGGACCCAGCACAGATCCCTGGGGTACACCATTCACCTATCTCCATTGGGAAAAATGGCCATTTAGCCCTACCCTCTGCTTTCTATCTTTTAACCAGTTCCTGATCCACAATAGTACACTGCCTCCTATCCCATGACTCTTTAGTTTTGCCAAAAGTCTCTGATGAGGGACCTTGTCAAAGGCTTTCTGAAAGTCCAGATACACTATATCAACCGACTCACCTTTGTCCACCTGTTTATTCACTCCTTCAAAAAAACATAACAGATTAGTAAGACAAGATCTTCCTTGTCTAAAGCCATGTTGGCTGTCTCCCATTAGGTTGTGACTATCTACATGCTGAGTAATTTTATTCTTTATGATGGTTTCTACCATCTTTCCCGGTACTGATGTCAGGCTTACCGGTCTGTAGTTTCCCGGATCACCCCTGGAACCCTTTTTAAAAATTGGTGTTACATTGGCGATCCTCCAATCTTCAGGTATTAGAGATTTATTATTTATTTATTATTATTTATTTTATTACAATTTCTTATATACCGCACTATTGTCAGCGCGGTTTACATACAACAAAATGACCATAACAAACTGTTTGGCTTCACATAGAACAGGAGAAAACAACTTGGATAACATGATTTTAATGATAGTTCACAGATTACTAATAGCAGGTCTGCAATCTCATATTTCAGTTCTTTCAACACCCTTGGATGTATACCATCTGGCCCAGGTGATTTGCTACTCTTCAGTTAATCTAATAGTTGTAAGACATCTTCCCGATGTATCGATATTTCCTTCAATTCTTCCGCACCTTTAAATACCACTTCAGTCATGGGTAACATCCCTATATCTTCCTCAGTAAAGCAAAGAATTCATTCAGTCTCTCCGCTATCGCCTTGTCGCCTCTTAGTGCTCCTTTAACCCCTTTATCATCTAATGGACCAACTGACTCTCTCACAGGTTTTTTGCTACAAATGTACTTGAAAAGGTCTTTATTTCGCGTTTTTGCTTCCGCAGCAAGCTTCTTCTCAAATTCTCTCTTTGCCTGCCTTATCAATGCCTTGCATTTGACTTGCCAGTGCTTGTGCTGTTTCCAGGTTTCGTCGTTTGGCTCTTTTTTTCCATTTCCTGAAAGATGCTTTTTTGGCAACAACAGCCTCTCTGACCTCACCTTTAAACCATGCTGGCAGTTTTTTGGACTTCCTTCCACTTTTCTTAAAGCGTGGAATACAGCTGGTCTGGGCTTCCAAGATAGTATTTTTCAACAACACCCAAGCTTGATGTACGTCTTTAACCTTCGCAACTGCTCCTTTTAGTTTTTTCTTAACTGTTTTCCTCATTTTATCATAGTCTCCCTTTCGAAAGTTAAAAGGTAGTACTGTGGATTTCCTTACTATCCCTCCTCCACTAATTAAATCAAAGGCGATCATGCTATGATCACTATTGCCAAGTGGCCCCAACACCCTTATCTCTTGCACTAGATCTGGTGTTCCACTAAGGACTAGGTCTAATATGGTTTCCCCTCTGGTCGGTTCATGAACCAGCTGCTCCAAGAAGCAGTCATTTATTTCATCTAGGAACTTTATCTCCCTAGCATGTCCTGACGTGACACTGACCCAGTCGATACCGGGGTAATTGAAATCACCCATTATTATTACTGCGCTGTAACTTTTGTTAGCTTCCTTGATTTCTTTGAGCATTTCATCATCCATTTGGTCATTCTGGCCAGGTGCTCGATAGTACACCCCCACTGCCATCGCCTTCCCCCTTTTATATGGAATTTCAATCCATATAGATTCTACAGCAGATTTTGTTTCCTGCAAAACTTTAATCCTTTCTGAGTCAATGCCCTCTCTAACATAGAGCGCAACCCCTCCACCAATTTGATCAGCTCTATCATTACGATATAGTTTGTACCCAGGTATCACAGTGTCCCACTGGTTGTCCTCCTTCCACCATGTCTCTGATATTCCAATCATATCTAACCTTTCATTTAGTGCTATATATTCTAACTCTCCCATCTTATTCTTTAGACTTCTAGCATTTGCATACAAGCATTTTAGAGAATGTATTTTATTCATGTTAATTTGGCTGTTGTTAGACATGGGTAAATTGGGATCTTTAAGCTCTGTCTGCTCCATACTTGAGGGCATTAGGGCTACTTTACTCTTTTGTGGAACCTCTCTGCTTTTGGTAGTATCCTTCAAGGATACATTCTTCCGAACCATCCGCTCTTGGGCGACTGTCGGCTTCCCCCTAATATCTAGTTTAAAAGCTGCTCTATCTCCTTTTTAAAGGTTAATGCCAGCAGCCTGGTTCCTTCCCGGTTGAGGTGAAGCCCATCGCTTCGGAAGAGCCCCTCCTTTCCCCAGAATGTTCCCCAGTTCCTAACAAATCCAAAACCCTCATCTCTGCACCATTGTCTCATCCACGCATTGAGACTCCGGATCTCTGCCTGCCTTTTGGGTCTTGCGCATGGAACAGGAAGCATTTCGGAGAATGCTACCCTGGAAGTTCTGGATTTCAACTTCCTACCTAAAAGCCTAAATTTTGCCTCCAGAACCTCCCTACCACATTTGAGCCCCAAAAGAGTGGGCCATTTGAGCCCCAAAAGAGTGGGCCACATATTTTGTCCAACACAGCATCAACAATACAGAATTTGGGGGAAGGGCTGGTGATAGGTCTCATTGGCTCCTTCAACTAAAAAGGTGTTTCTCTGCCCAGGGCCGGCCCACGGGTTTCTGCTGCCCTTGGGCCCCCCCCCCCCCCCGAGCCATGCCACACCCACCCCAACATGCCGAAGTGCACTTCCGCTGATTCCGGCAGCAGGATCAAGGGAGGGGGGCACAGCTTGGCGGCAGGTCATGTGCTTCAGCACACATAGCCTGCCGCTTCTGACCCCCTCTGACATAACTTCAGGGGTTCAAAAGCAGCAGGCCATATGTGCTCTGCCCCTGCCAGGGGGGAAAAAAACACCACTTCTTATCATTCTGCTCAACTAATTGAGACGAGTGAGTTATGCTCCCCAGCCAGCAGGTGGAGGTAGACTCGAGCAACTTTCAATGATGTCATCACTAGTATATTCTGTTGATGCAGCACTGAGAGAAACTAGTATTTACCTCCAGAAGCAGGTGGCAAGGTATTTGGACTGGTGCAGCAGTGCAGATAGGCATGTCTCCCCTGGCACAGACCATGGTCTTGTGACTTGTGCAATTCAGACCTGTAGGCCCCTGTCTTCTCATGTCAACAGTTGCCTGTGTCTAGTGCTGGTGGGCCAGAGAGTGGATAGGAGAGGCCCCTAAGGGGGTGGTAAGTTTGGGCCCAGGCCCCTCTATCTGAATGCTGATCCCTTGTATTTTTATGATTTAAAAAAAAAAATCTCCATTGGTTTCAATTGGCTGGATTTGGCTTCTTTGCTCGAGCAGCTAGGCCTTTTACACCTGTGGAAGTGGCTAGAGCAGCCCTTCTCAGGTTTCCCCGGCAAGCCTGACAAGTGCTGGAATGCCCTTTTTGTGGTTCCTTTTTAGCTTTTTCCACGGTCCCTTTTTTGTGTGTTTTTTCTTTTTGCTAAATGAACCTCTGCTGCTCTACTGGATGCTCAGCACTCTGTCTCTTGTGCTCCTGAAGGGTCAGCTCCTTGGTAGGTTCTTTTTGTTCTGTGTGTGATGGTGAAGCAGCCATCTTAGATTTCCACATGGTTTCTATGGAGGGAGAACATGGTAAGGAAGGCTGTAGCCGGCAGTCCATCTTGGGCCCTCTGGGGCATCAGAGCTCTTTTTTGGCTGGCTTTGGGCAGCAGTTCCTGAAACAGAGGATATCTCTATGAAGAGAGGCTTAAATGGTTGGGGCTCTTAAACTTGGAAAAGAAATGGCTGAGGGGGAATATGATAAAGATCTATAAATTAATGAATGGAGTTGCACAAGTTAACGTAGCTCAGTTGTTTAATGCCATCGAAAAGTAGAAAGACTAGGGGACATGCAGTGAAGCTACAATGTAACCTATTTAAGACTAATAAGAGAAAATATTTTTTTATTCAACACGTAATCAAACTCTGGAACGCCTAAATCTTTTTCCTGGGTGGTGGTTCCCAATGTGGAACCTTGCATCGTGTAACCATAGTTTGGGTTGTTCTTTCCTAGGTGCATAACTTTGCATTTGTCCACATTAAATTTCATCTGCCATTTTGATGCCCAGTCTTCCAATTTATCAAGATCCTCTTGCAATTTTCCACAATCCTCTTGGGTTTTAACAACTTTAAATAGTTTTGTGTCATCTGCAAATCTGATAACCTCACTCTTTATTCCCTTTTCCAGGTCATTTATGAATATGTCAAAAAGCAGCGGACGCAGCACAGATCCCTGGGGTACTCCACTATTCACCTTTTTCCATTGGGAAAATTGGCCATTTAGCCCTACCCTCTGCTTTCTATCTTTTAACCAGTTCCTGATCCACAATAGTATATCACCTCCTATCCCATGACTTTTTAGTTTTGCCAAAAGTCTCTGATGAGGGACTCTGTCAAAGGCTTTCTGAAAGTCCAGATACACTATATCAACTGACTCACCTTTGTCTACCTGTTTATTCACACTTAAAAAAAAAACAGATTAGTAAGACAAGATCTTCCTTGTCTAAAGCCATGTTGGCTGTCTCCCAACATGTAGTAAAATTGTAGCTGGGTTTAAAAAACGTTTGGACAAGTTCCTGGAGGAAACGTCCATAAACCATTATTAAAGAGGACCCAAGAAATCCACTGCTTACCCAGGACGAGTATTGTGTGCCTTTTTGGGAACCTGCCAGGTACTTGGGACCTGGATTGGCTGCTGTTGGAAACAGGATATTGGGCTTGGTGGATCTTGTTCTGACCCAGAATAGCATTTTTTATGTTCTTACTCTATTTTATAAAGTAAAGTATGCATGTACATGACTTTATGAAATATATATATGACTGACATGCATTAATCTAGGCGTGCCTTGTGAAATACTTTCAATGTATCTTTGAGTTTGTGTATTGTGCCATGGTCCTCTTTAGTCTCATTTGATATCAAGACTTTTTATATATGTTGCTAAGAATTTTTCTTTCAGGAAATTATATTAATAGCACCTCTTTTCATAATGTCATATTTTTTTAAATAAATAATTTTCTAGACTTCCTTTCCTGTGTCACTTTGCATGAATTAGAGGATCTACTACTTACTGTTTGTATAGTGCTAAAAGGCCTATTGCAGCGCTGTACACATTCACATGAGACAGACAGCCCCTTCTCAAGAGAGCTTACAATCTATGCAAGACAGACAAATACAACAAATAATGGAACTAAGTAAAACTAAGGAGAAATGGTTATAACATACATGGGTAAGAAACAGGAGAATAAGGGGGTCAGGATCCAAAAGCAGCCTTGAAGAGGCGGGGTTTTAGCCTGAATTTGAATAGGACACGAGATGGAACCTAACGTATCTACTCAGGTAATCTATTCCAGTTTACAGTGCAACAAAGTGGAACGAGCAAAGTCTGGAACTAGCCCTAGAAGAGAGAGGCACAGATAAATGTGATTTGCCTGATAAGCAGAGTTCTCAAGGGGGGGTATATGGAGAGATAAGAGGTAATGAGAAGCCACAGAATGAATAGACTTGTAGGTCAGTAGAAGTTCGAACTGATGTGGAAACCGGATAGGGAGCCAATGAGGTGACTTGAAATGGAGTGCATGAGCTGGAGCTGACTGTGGTACAGATCATCAACTACTAGTATGCAAACTCAAGCTAAAGTTGAAAACGAGCAAAACACTCATGCAGCAAAATATGATCTTGAGAATATACCACTGGAATTTAAAGACTGCCTGCAAAATCGATTTGCTGCTTTAGATACAAATGACAGAGTTCCGGAAGAGTTATGGAATGACATCAAGAAAGTTGTGTTGGAAGAAAGTGAGAAGTCTCTACAAAAGGTGAAAAAGCAAAACCGGCCAAAATGGATGACGGAAGAAACTCTGAAAATTGCCCAGAAACGCAGAGAAGCTAAAGCCAGAGGAGAAAGAAAGACAATCGCAGAACTCAACAGAGATTTCCAACGTGCAGCAAGACAGGACAAGGAAAAGTACTACAATGACACTTGCAAGGAAATAGTAGCAGAAACTATTAGAAGAAGAACAAGATCGGCTTTCCTAAAGCTACGAGAGTTAAAGAAAAAGTTCCAGCCTCGAATTGGAATGTTACAAGATGCTCAAGGTTCTATGTTGAATGATGCTGAGAAGATCAAGAAAAGGTGGAAGGAATATACAGAGTTTTTATATGATAAAGATCAAGTGGACCAACAGCCGTTTCAACCTGTACCTTATGATCGGGAACCATTGGTGATGAAAGAAGAAATTGAAGCAGCATTGAAAGCCTTATCAAAGAACAAAGCACCAGGCATTGATAGCATTCCCATAGAAGTATTGCAGCAATCTGATGCAGCTGTTACCATACTTACAAGGCTCTGCCAAGAAATATGGAAGACAACATCATGGCCAACTGACTGGAAAAGATCTGTGTTTATTACTAAAGAAAGGTGATCCAACTGACTGTGGAAATTATCACACAATCGCTCTGATCCCACATGCCAGCAAGATTCTACTGAAGATTATTCAAAAGAGACTACAACCATACCTGGAACAAGAACTACCTGAAGTGCAAGCAGGGTTCAGGAAAGGGCGAGGAACGAGAGACATCATTGTGGATGTGAGATGGATCCTTGAAAAGACTAAAGAATACCAAAAGGATATCTATTTGTGCTTTATCGACTATAGCAAGGCTTTTGACTGTGTAAACCATGAGAAACTCTGGGCCACGTTAAGAAGCATGGGTATACCAGAACACCTGATCGTTCTCTTGCGCAATCTGTACATTGATCAAGAAGCAACAGTTCGAACGGAACAAGGAGAAACAGAATGGTTTAAAATAAGCAAAGATGTAAGACAAGGCTGCATACTTTCCCCCTACCTGTTTAATTTATATGCAGAACAAATCATCAGAGAAGCAGGATTGTATGAAGACAACAGAGGTGTGAAGATTGGTGGAAGACTCATCAACAACCTTCGCTATGCTGATGATACTACATTACTGGCTGAAAGTGAAGATGATCTGAAACATTTGCTTCTCACAATCAAAGAACATAGTCTCAAAATGGGCCTGCACCTTAATGTAAAGAAGACAAAGATCATGACAACTGGTATAATCAACAGGTTCATCGTTGAAGGAGAAGAAATTGAAATTGTGAACAACTTTAACCTACTTGGATCAACTATCAATAAAGAAGCAACAAGCAGTCAAGAAATCAGACGACGCATTGCTATGAAAGACCTAGATAAGATTCTCAAGAGCAGAGATGTCTCTTTCCATACAAAGATTCGACTTGTTCAAGCCATGGTATTTTCAGTAACATCATATGGATGTGAAAGCTGGACAGTGAAAAAGACAGACAGGAAGAAAATTGATGCCTTTGAATTATGGTGCTGGCGGCGAATACTGTGTATACCATGGACTGCCCGAAGAACAAACCAGTCGGTACTAGAGGAGATCAAACCTAAGCTTTCTTTAGAAGCTCAGATGACAAGACTTCGACTTTCATACTTTGGACACATCATGCGAAGAGAGAGATCATTAGAGAAAGACATCATGCTTGGCAAGATAGAAGGTCAACGCAAAAGAGGAAGGCCAGCAAAGAGATGGATCGATACAATAACAGCAGCTACGGGTACCAGTCTGTCAACAATGAGCCGCCTGACTGAAGACCGAACACAATTTAGGATAGCTATCCAGAGGGTCGCTATGAGTCGACTCCGACTCAACGGCACTTAACAACAACAACAACATGAGCATAGCAACTTTGGCGGAAGATTAGCTGTACAGCTAAATTTTGAATGGATTGAATGGGAGACAGATGATTCAGTGGGAGACCAGTGAGGATAAGGTTGCAATAATCTAAACAGGAGGTGACTAGAGAATGGATAAGGATAAGGGACAAATTTGGCTGTTATAGAGAAAGAAATGACAGGTTTTAGCTGTCTGTTGAATGTGTGAAGAGAAAGAAGAGGCAAACATGACCTCAAGGTTGCAAGTTGAGGAAACAGGGATAATGATGGTGTTATCCACAGAAAGGAGGAAGGGGGGAGGTGAGTTTAGGAGGAAAGATAAGGAGCTTCTTCTTGGCTATGTTTAGTTTCAGACTGTGGCAAGACATCCAGTCAGCAATATTAGACAAGCAGGTTGAGATATGGGCCTGGATTCCTATAACAACTGAAAGCAGGGTAGCAGTGGAGGAAGATTCCCCAGAACATACACTAAAGGTGCAATGGGAGAGATAAGAAGAAAACCAAGACAGAGAAGATCCCCTAAATCCAAATAAGAACACTGAGGAATAGGTTACGATCAACAGTGTCCAAAGCAGCAGATAGGTCAAGAAGGATGAGGATCGAGTAAAGACCCTTGGATTTGGCCAGTAACATGTCAATGGAGACTTTGGCAAGGGCTGTTTCTGAGAATGTAGAGGGTGAAAGACACATTGCAGTGGATCCAGAATGGCTTGAGAGGAAAGAAAAGTCAAGACAGTGGTGGTGAACCACACATTCAAGTAGTTTGGATGCAAAATGAAAGAGAGAACTGGGCCAATACTGTAATTGGAAGGGCAGGTAAGGTCTAGTGAATGTTTTTAGATAAGAGGTGTAACCATAGCATGTTTGAAGGCCATAGGAACAGTTGCCATGGAAAGTAATAGGTAGAGCATATGACAAAGGGAAGAGATCACAGCAGAAGAGATAGAGCTTAGATGGGTGGCAATGGGATCAGAGGAGTTTGGAGGAGAGAGACGATATATCGTTTTCTCTTCAGTGATTTTTGAAAAGGAAGACAAGGGTAACAAAGGTTAAGGGAAGGATTTGAGAGTAAAGAAGGGGAAGGGGAGATTCAGAATTTAAGGAGTAATGTTGTAAATCTTACTATGGAAGTAGCCAAAGTTTGGGCAGAAAATAAAGGAAGGGTTGGAGACAGATGCACTATAAGGAGGAAGTTGAGTGTTTCAAAAATATGATGAGGGTCAAACGCAAGAGGGTTTGTCAGATGAACATAATACTCTTGTGCAGTGAGTGCTGTGGCAGACCGTAAAGAGTTTATCATGAATTTGAAATGTAGAAAGTAAGAAGGAATGTGAGATTTAAGCCAAAAGCACTCAGAAGAGTGGTCACAGGAACACAGGTAGAAGATTGTAGAAGTCAATCAAGAAAGAGGTACAAAATGCCTCCCAGGGCATGGAAAGCATAGTTACTCACCTGTAACAGGTGTTCTTCGGGGACAGCAGGAATCAGTCCTCACTGATGGAGCCCACATGGAAGAATCTCCCCAGCTTTCAAAGAAATCCTTTGGGAGATGCACCATGCATGCGTGGTCCACTTTACACCCAAGAGTGTCATCTTGCCGCAGTCTAATGACATAGCTAAGACGGCCAAAATAAAATATGGTAAAGAAGCAACTCCAAGGGGAGGAGGACTGATTCTTTCTGTCCCAGGAGAACAATTGTTACAGGTAACTACTCTTTCTCCAGGAACAAGCAGGAAGTCAGTCTTCACATATGGGACTCCTCAGCTATAGGCTATCGGGAACCTGTAAAAAAATGCCATGGCGACCTGCAAGGGGTGAGCTCTGATCGGCAGCAGTTGAATCCCTACCAAGAGTCTCGCAAGACCAAAGTGTTCGGCAGAGAACCAGCACTCCGGTAGCCTGAACACAAAAGGGTCAGAGGGCAGGAGTTGCATACACCCTGAAGAGATTACAAAGTATGACCTAGCGAAAGGCATTGTCCTGTTGGGACTTCATCTCCAGGTAGTAGTGAGCTGCGAAGGTATGGACCAAAGACCAGGTGGTGGCCTGGAAGATTTCCGTCACGGGGATGGAACACAGATTTACCACAGAAGTAGCCATGGCCCTGACATGGTGCGCTGTGACCCTCTGGTCCAGTGAGATCCCTGCTTGCTCATATGCAAGGGTAATGCTGTCCGCCACTCAAGTGGACAGAGTTCGCTTAGTCACTGTGAGCCCCAGGCGGCTGGGGTCATAGAATGCGAAAAGCTGTGGTGCTTTGAGGTGGCCCTGAGTCTGCTGCAGGTAAAAGGACAGAAGGAAAGGGCTCTCTTACAATCCAGATTGTGGAGAACAGTCTCCTCCCTACCAGCGTGAGGCCTTGGAAAGAAAGTGGGGAGCACCACCTCCTGGTTGAGGTGGAATGGGGACACCACCTTTGGCAGAAACTTGAGGTGTGTGCGGAGGACCACCCTGTTCTTGTAGAACCTCATGTAGGGTGGTTCTGCCATCAGAGCCTGGAGCTCGCTGGCTCTGCGTGTTGATGTGAGTGCTACCAGGAAGATAACCTTCCAGGACAGATACTGGAGGTGGCAGGGAGCCAGAGGCTCAAACGGAGTCTTAGTGAGCTGCAAGAGCACCACATTGAGATCCCACTCCGCCGCTGGAGGGCAGACAGGCGGTTTGGATAACATGAGGCCCCGCAGGAATCGGGACACAAGGGGCTGAGCTGAGAGGGGTTTTCCCTCAACAAAATGGTGATGCACCTCGATGGCACTCAGGTGTATTCTGACCAAATTGGACTTCAGTCCCACCTGCGATAGGTGAAGCAGGTACTGGAGTACCACTTGTACTGAGCAGGAGAATGGGTTTGCCCACCTTTCTGCGCACCACACCAAGAATCGGCGCCACTTGAAGGCATACACCCTTCTTATGGAGGCCTTACAAGAGGCCAGAAGAATCTTTTCCATGTCCCGTGGGTGGCTGAAGGGGGCTAAGGCTACCCTTTCAGCAGCCAAGCTGTGAGTGAGAGAGACCCCAGGTTGGGGTGTAGGTTAGAGCTCTGCACCTGTGAGAGTAACCCTGGGGCTTGGCCCAGGGGAATCAGCGATGCCACTGATAGGGAGAGAAGCAGTAGGAGTCAGGGCTGCCTGAGCCACCGAGGGCCCGAGGGGCTATCAGCATTAGCGATACTCTGTCGCGCTGGACCTTGAATAGTGTCTTGGCTACTAGTGGTGTCGGAGGGAAGGTGTACAGGAGGTCTTCCGTCCACGAGATGAGAAATGCATCTGCTGCCACCCAGGACAGGGGGCGGCTGGTGGGAGCAGAAGTGGGGCAACTGTGTGTTGTCTGGACTGGTGAACAGGTCCATCGAGGGGACACCCAGAGATGAAACAGCCACGAGGCTACTACTGGATCCAGGCGCCATTCGTGCGGCTGGACACCCTGCTCAGTTTGTCCGCCAGGGCATTGTCCTGGTGTGGGAGGTATGCCGCCCTTAAGAACATCTCTCTGTGTGCAGCATAGGAGCAGAGGGCTACCGCCTTCTGACAAAGGGGGTAGGACCGTGTTCCCCCCTGTTTGTTCACATAGAGCATTGCGACCTGATTGTTGGTCTGGATCAGCACTGAGTGGAGCTGAAGCTGGTGGCGGAAGGCTCGGAGAGCTAGGTATATTGCCCAGAGCTCTAGCAGGTTGATTTGCATCTGGGATTCCCTCTAGGTCCAGCAGCCTTAAGTCTGGAAGCCCTCGCAATGTGCTCCCCACCCCATTAGAGAGGTGTCTATGGTGAGGACTTCTGGAGTTTGAGTAACTGGAAGGGCATCCTGGCCTGAAGGTGACATGGAATCTGTCACCATCCAAGGGAGTCTGCCAACTGATGGGTTACCTTCACTGTCCTGAAGCCTGCCTGTGGCTTGCATCCATTGAGAGCAGAGGCACCACTGGGCTGCTCTCATGTGTAGGTGGGCATATGGGGTCACGTTAACCATGGAGGCCATGTATCCAAATAGGCAGAGTAGGAGCTGGGCTGGTAGCGTCCGGCGCTGGTGTACCTCTGTGGCTAATTCCCTGAGGTGTTCTGACATCTCCTAAGGGAGGACCACTTTTACCCGGAGGGTCTCTAGTTGCGCCCCTATGAATTCTAGGCGCTGGGCCAGAGTGAGATGGGACTTGTGGTAGTTTATGACGAACCCCAGGTGCCACAGGCTGTTGATGGTGCGCCTCATGGCACATTGTGCCTAAGCAGCCATGTCCCCCTTTTATGAGCCAGTCATCCAGATAAGGAAAGACAAAGGCCCTTTGGAGCTTGAGGTAGGCTTCGACCTCCACGAGGTACTTTGTGAAGACCCTTGGTGATGAGGCCAGACCAAAGGGCAGCACCCTGTATTGATAGTGCTGTCCCCCCACCACAAACCAGAGGTATTTTCTGTGGCTGGGATGAATTAGGATGTGAGTGTAGGCATCCTTTAGGTCTAAGAAGCATAGCTAATCTCCCTGCTCGAGGAATGTCAGTAGTGTCTCAAGGGAGAGCATCTTGAACTTCTCCCTGGCCAGAAACCTGTTGAGCTCTCACAGGTCCAGGATGGGCCTGAGGCCCCCTATCCTCTTGGGGACCTAGAAATACCTAGAGTAGAAGCCTGTGCCCTAGAGGTGTTTTGGCACTGGCTCCACTGCTTTGTCGTTGATTAGGCCTGCTAGCTTGGTGAGGAAGAGGATCTGGTGAAGGAGAGGCCTGGTGGGCTCTCCTGGGTAGTATGAGGGTGGCGCCCAATGTTGGTGAAGGAGGTAGTCCTCCTTGACCACTTGTAGCACCCAGGTATCGATGGTGATAGCTGTCCACTTATGGGCAAACTGGGCTAGGTGTCCCCTCTGTGGGCAGCAGAGGACCCCCTGGGGGTGGAGAGGTCAAACCCAGACAGTCAAAAGCTCCCCCTAGAATGGACCAGAGCTGGCACCTGGAACGTCGGGGTCTTTTGTTTCCTGGGACCATGTCCCTGTCCTTTTTGCTGTTGGCCCTGTTGAGGGGCCGGGAAGACCTGGAAATGTGGTGTACCACTAAAGCCCCCTTTCTTCCTCAGGAAGAAAGGCATTTTCCCTGGGGCTTTCTTCTTTCCCGAGGTCTTCTTTGAGAGCCTGATTCTTGTCATGAATTTGGTTTCTATCTCTGCTGCCTTATCTGCCATGGGCTTCCCGAATAGGTCTCTCCTATTAAGGGAACATCAATCAGTTTGTCCTGCACCCATTGCTCTAGGTCAGACGACTGCAGCCATGCTTGGTGTCGTGCCCCTATGCCTGCTGCGACCACCCTGGCCGATGACTCAAAACCATCGTAGGCTGCTCGGGACAAAAACTTTGAGCATTCTTTTACTGCCGAGGTCAGGGTCTTAAGCATCTGTAGGGGTTCCCCATCGAGGCCTACCAAGAATCCACCAAGCTCCTTTGACAGTTCCTTCAGGTACATGCTGATATAGAGCTGGTAGGACTGGATCTGGCAAGTTAGCATCTAGCCCTGAAAGGCCTTCCAGCTGAGGGCGTCAAGGGTTCGGGCCTCTCTGCTAGGTGGGACTGACAAATGAGTCTTTTGGCTTTTAAGCCAGCGGATGGCCAACTCCACGACCATTGAGTTGTGGGGAAGCTGGGTTTTTTGGAACTCAGGGCTTCGATGTACCCAGTACATGGTGTTGAAGTGCCTACTAACAATTGGTACCGACACCGGTGTTTCCCACATCCGGAAGAGAAGGCGGTTGAGGATCGGGGACACCAGGACCATAAGGGTTTCCTTTATGGGTGCCACATATTGGAGCATTTCCAATTCCTTGATGTGTGGGTCCTCCTCGACCTCAGTCTCGATATTGAAAGACTTGGCCATGTCTCACCCGAAATCGAGGAAAGTGACGTCCTCGGGCAGGGAACGGTGGTGGGTCATCGGGGGCGAAGGGTCCGAGGGCATGTCTTGGTGTTACCTTGTGTCCGGGTATGCTTTGTCCTCGGTCTCCCATTCGAACTCAAAGTCCGAGTATGAGTCCGATGCTGTGTGATCACCTCGGTCAAGGACTGCTCCAGGTGATCCACAACCTCCGGAGAACCTGCAGTCCGAGCCTCAGACACTCATCGGGGAGAACCGGTGCCCTGAGGAATGGGACCAGAACCTCGTCTGGTGCCAGTTTCTCGAGGCTGGGGGTGCCCGAGGACCGGCTCAATGTTCAGGGAAGCCCTTGATGTCGAGGGTCCCATCATCAGGGCGGATGAACCAAATGAGCCGGACTTGAACGTCCACTGCATGGCCACCATGGCAGATATACTGCTCTCTAGGGCTGCCATTCTGGATTCCAGATCAGTTGGCTCCGCAGCCTTTGATGCCGGCACCAAGGACTTCAGGCCCAGCATTGGTACTGTGGAGGAGGAATCCTCGATGAGGATGGCCTCAGAGGATTTACGATCAGAGGAACCACGACGGTGGGACTCTGAAGAGGCTCTGGCTTCATGGGGCACTGAGGGGACCCTGGAGCGTGGTGTTACTGGAGTCTCTGGCATGGAGTCAGATTTCTGAAAATATTTTCCAAGCTGCTGATGGTGATTCTTTAAGGCCTTTGAGTTTGCTGTCAGAGTCGTTATGCTCCTGGCTGAGGCATCAGAGGCAGTACCGGTACACAAATAAAAGCTAAACTTTTTTGGGGGGAAACAGGACAAAAGGAGACTGAGGCAAGATGGGACCCTTGGGCAGGAAGTGGTCCACGCATGTGTGGTGCATCTCCCAAAGGTTTTCTTTGAAAGCTGGGGAGATGCTTCCACGCAGGCTCCGTCGGCACTGATGTCACCCATATGTGAGGACTGACTTCCTGCTTGTTCCTGGAGAATGGAAGGATCAAGAGATCCAAAGCAGAAGAAAGTATAGTGTTACAAGAACAGACTGCCTCTTAAACAGATAACATAGTGAAAGAGCGAAGAGATGAGACCTGATATCTGTGTGCACATGTGCAGTAAAAGAAAATAACAAGTTTAGTGCTAGAGACCAGGGTTAATTTTTGATCTTAATGAAGTAAGGAGAGGTGGAGGCACAGGGAGATTAGCAGATTCAGCACACAACTGAAGTGAAAGCAAAAAGCAGAGTGAAGAGAAATAGCAGAGTCAACAAAACTGAGTATTGTAAAACAGATGGAAACAAGCAGTTAAGAAGTGTGTAACAAAAGCTAGCTCAGAGGCTTGTTTAGAAGCTGCTCTTACCAAACTGAGAAAATTCAAAGAGTGTACTTGCGTGAACAATAAGGACCTGATGTTCAGTTGGCAAGCTATGTGCTTCTACGGCATATAGCTGTGCCCACTGACCCTTAACGCTGGATATTCAATACCAGGGTTATATGCCTCCCTGGCATTTAATATCCAGGGATCGCTGCCCACGCCGGAAGTCGCAGTAGCTAACTGTGCAGTGGTGATATTGCATGCTGCCCAGTTAGCTCCTGTGCCTTAAAGATAGGTGAGGGTTTTCCTTGCCTATCTTTTAGGTGCAGATCGCGAACTGGACAGTATACAATATTGCTGCTGCCCGGTTAGTGGCAGTCTCCAACTCTGCTCCACTCCATCCCAGAAGGCTCCTAACATGCCCCAATGCTAACCGCATAGCATCAGGGTGTATAGCAAGGTTAGAAGGGGATATTTGACAGCACTAACCATGTAAGTGCCATTGAATATCCAGATTAAAGGCATTTACACGGTTTACTGGGCTGTAAACCATGTAAATGCCTTTCAAAGATTGAGCCCTAACTCTCCAAAACTACCTCATCATTCAGCATAGTCTGCAGTAACATTAAGTTTCTGACTTCCCCCTTTATAAATTTCTCTTATTTTTTGGGGAAGGTGGGGAAGGTGAAAGGAGGGGGGTCTGACATGCTAAGAGAACTAATCTGGAAGGGTAGCCAGAAGCCTTTGCCTTCTTAGAATTTTCTCATACCTGTATTTCAATCAACTTCTGGCTAATTACATCTTCCCATTATTATTATCAGTTGTCCCAACATACTTCTCTCCTTGTCTCTAAAGTTAGGTGACTTCTCTCTTTGTCTCTAAAGTTAGCTGGCTTGTGGTGCACACCAATTTTATGTGTCATATTTTCCCATTAATTTCAAGCAGGATCAGAACTAGAGTGGGGCAAGGGGCACCAAATGTGTGATAAATATGTGGATATAAAGTGCTGAGAAAAGGTTTTTGAACCTCCTATGATAATCTCAACGCATAATCTAAACCCTGGTATGAGAGAAAGCAAACCCACTGAATAAACAGACGGAAAGGATATATGCAACCAGATAATAACCCTAAACATTCAAACAAGATCCTTATTTTAAAAGCATCTCCATGTGTAAATAGCAGCATTTAAACAGCTACACATGCAAATAGTGTGTATATGGGGGGAGGGGGGATATTCAGCAGCAGCGGCTAGCACTTATAAAGCAGCTAGCCATCACTGCTGAACTCTGAACCCAGATATTTAGTGCTGGAGCCATATCCAGATTGACCAGAAAGAGCTTCAGCTAACTGGCTAGCGGCAATATTCAATTGCTAGCCAGTTAGCTAAAGTGGCAAACGTTAGGCAAGCCTTTCAGGTGCCAAACGTTTGCCACTTTGGGATAAGCAGCTAGCAGCTGAATACCGGTTAGCCAGTTATTCCTGGGCGCTGCCTCCGCTGCACCTCCGGAATGCTCTGATGCTAGCCGGCTAGCATTGGGGCGTTTTCTGGTAGCACCCTGGGATATTCCGCAGCACTAACGCAGATACTGCCACTGAATATCCTGCATTTATATGATTTGCCTTAATGGCTTTGAATATTCCCCACCCCCCAGTGATCTTAAAAGGCCACTATTTACCCATAAAGACTTCAAGGGAGTGTGGATAGGGTGGGCTGAAAATAAAGACATGTAGTCCTCAGTTTACACGGGGAATACACATGTATACAAAAAGCTTTCCAGTTCAGCTTATACACTTGTCACAAGGCACAGACAAGCGCCAGTAAAGGGGCAGGTGCAAATGTTACCAACCTTTGACACCCCTCCTCACATTGCAGAATCCCATCTCTCCCCCATGCAAAGTATGCAAACACCTCATTATTGTGCAAATCAAATAATGCAGTTTGGGCTGAATGGTGCCATCTTAAAGAGGCAACAATCTCTTATATGGCAGTTTGAACTCTAGCAGTAATATCGTGAGACTATCATTAAGGTTCAAACAGCGCCATTTTGAACCCAATGCCAACAGAGGCAGGAGCAAATGAGGATTACCATAGCCCCCTGACCACTGGATCATCACTGAGCACATCAGGTAAGCCTGGGAGGACCGATGGGACAGGTAGGGGTCATTTTGGGGGGAGGCTGAGATATTCTTGGGAGTGGTCAGATACATGCCTTTAGAGGGGTGGGGGGTCTGCATTAAACAACTGTTGTGCCATCTTTTGGAGGTTTAGGGACCTGGACTGGGGGGGGGGGGGGGCAGAACCTCACCATTTACTGCATAAGACACATTAGCTTCTTTAAAATGGTGACCAGGAGCATCGGACCAGATGCTCCCAACCAGGAAAGTTGGCATTATTTTTCCCAGAAATAATGCAGCTTGCAAGGTTGAATGCAGCTGCATAAAATTCCTTTACTACAGGAGTGACCAGCTTGCTGTACTGAGTTACTGCAGGTTAGTGACTTCCGTAGTAAGTTAAGCTGCGGTAAAATCCAAGATTTTACTGCAGCTTAGTAACTAGTCCCCTTAGACATTACCCTGCAATCCTATTCTTATTCCCTCCTCCAGATATACTTCCCATACATACGCCACACACGCACAGATCCCTATACCACCCTGTGCATACCTCCGCCACACCCAACTCAGTTTCACCCCACACAATCTCCTGCCACACACCCCTTATAATCCTCCATGCCCACATGCAAACACTCACAAAGCCTATACACATCCCAGCCCACATTCCTCCCACATATCCATACAAATGCACGCTTCCATGTATCCTGTTTCCCCTCCCCATGTATTTTTACACCCAGACACATATTCCCCGCCCCCCACCACCACCACATCTACACAAAGCCATACCTATTCCCCTAGACTGGAAAAAACAACACTGCTTCTCAATTCATACACCCCCATGTAGGTAATACAGACATATGGTTGTGTATGCACATATATTCCCCAAAACCTATACATATAGTTATATCCTCAATGAAACATAAATCCTGCACCCCTCTTTTGCACACCTTTCTACCCATACACACAAATCCACCCCATATTCACACACTCTGACACCCTCTCCAGTTAGTGGGAGGACAGAGAAATATAAACATTCCTGTCAAATGAGCGTGCCTGCGTGTGCTTTAAGGCAAAAGTCTTGCATGAATCAGGTGGCAGGGAGGAGCTTCATTCTTTCTTACCCTATTGTTATAGGCACATCATGCTGCTGTGCTATTACTCTGTTCTTTGGTGGATAATAGCAGGGTTTTGTTTCCTGTCTTTGTTCCCCAGAAGAGATTTTGCAGCAAAAGGCTCTCCATTTTTCTCGGCCACACTTTTTGTTCAGAGTGTGAGCATGGGTGTCAGCAAGGGGACATGTTTGGATGCCCAAATATTTTGTCCAGGACAATCTTCAGGAGAAATGGCTCCATTAAAGAGACTGGGAAAAAACGGCAGGCATTCTTTGGCTGAGTAAACACATCTCTCCAGTAGGGGTTAATTGACTTGGAAGCCAGAGAGCTAATGCACTCCTTCCTCTCCCTCCCAGTGGTCCTAGCAGACTCCTTTCCCCACTGTTAGTGCTAATGAGTAGATCTGTTCTGTCTTTCAGAGGTTAAACCCATTTGTCTTGAGTGATGGATTAGGCTCCAGAGCCCTCTGCAGATTATAACCTCTAAAATGGCATTCAGAAAGGCCCTGGCAGCAATGTTTGTATGTGTGTGTGTTTTGCAAGTAAGCTGGGGAGGGGAGCTTTCCATCCTTCTGCTCTCCTTTGTTCTGCAGTGGGCATATTAATACGTAATAATGCTAAGCAAAATATATTCAATAGAAATTACAAATTACGTGAAAAATAGCAATACACAGAACCCCACCTTCCCCCCCTCCCCCCCATAATGGATGCAGAGCAGAATTAGGACACTTCCCCTTACCATTCATAATGTTAAAGGGAATATACAAATGTTGGTGTCCTCTCAGTAACAATAATAAAAACGCCCTCCACTACCAGGCACTTTGTGGAGTAACATAAAATCTTGGAAAAAAACACACTCAACACATATATAGCAAACTTGCCCTGCCAAACCAACATTAACCCCCAGAACCCAAAGAACAACAACCCTGCCTATGAAAAACAAGCAACCCAAAAACTGCAACATGCTCTAGAGCCCTAATACATCTCCTATATATGGGGAGACGCAGATTGCAAAACAGAACAGAAATTGGATTGATACAGATCCCTGCCCAGAAACTACAGTATGCAGTAACAAAATATTTGACCTTGGTCACACATGCAAAACACAGCAGACCCCTACCAAATATAGAATAAGGGCCCGATTTTCAACAAGGTGCCGAGGTCTGCCATACCCACAGAAGGTTACCTGGTCAGGAAAAGTGCTTGAATCATGAGTCAGGTACCGACAAAATGGGCAAGCAACAAAAATACAGCATAAACTGAGCACAGCGGCAGGCGCACACCACGACAATGATGGATAAGTGCAAGGTGCATAACCCGGGCACAGCGCCGAAGGCAGAAGTGATACCCGTGTATGTGGCACAACAACAGTGGCTAGAGATGCATGATGGACCGTGGTCAGCAACCCGTTTATCGTCTGACTGGCGTACCCGGGTACTGGCCGCCCAGCATACCCATGCATAGATGACACCATCTCGCAGGCCCTGCAGGCTGCCTGTGCAGGAGCCCCCTGTGGCTGGGGGGAAAGACACCAGCGGCAAGGAGAAGGGACAACTTTTCCCCGGAAGAGAGTGAATGCCTTGTCTGCTCTGTGCTGCAGCATGAGGGGGTCCTCTACCCCAGGGGGGGCTGTTGCCCAAACCTGAGGCTAGCAACAGCCCTGTGGAGGGGGATCCAACTCCGGCTACACAGGTAAGGAGGTTACAACAGGCAGAGGGTAGGGGCTGAGCACCATGCTAGGCAGACACACTCTGAAGAGCACAAGGAGATTGGGCATGATGCCAAGACAGATGCTGCTGGCTGCCCCAATGTGTGCCTATCAGGGGTGGGGGATGGGTTATGCATCAGTACAGGTGCCAGTCCTAAATGCCTGCAGCAGGGGGCATACCCACTCATAGCATGTGGTGGTTGGTAGCAATGCTACAGGGCATGCACAGCAATGGAAAAGCCCAGTGCAGGGGGTGCCATTGCAGGGCTGGGCACTGCAGGGGACACAGGCAGCCAGTTTAGATGCCCTGAACACCTGCTCTATCCCCTAGCCCCTGTGCCCTGGTGCAGGGGTGTGGGGGGACTGGAGGCAGAAACCACACATGTGGTGCCTGTACGTTTCTGCAAGCAGCTCTGCTACCACAGCCATGCACCCAATGCTGTGCCCCTGATCCTAGGAAGGGCATGTCACCAACTGTTTCAGGATACAGGTATGTACAGCAGGCAAAATGGTAGTGGCCAACTGAGCACATGTCTCCCTCTCTCTCCCACAGGGAATATGGAGTATGCTGGACACTGGAGGCCCTGAAATGCTACTTCAGAATGCTGCGCCGGAGGAGACCCAACCAGCTGCAGAGGATCAGGGAGAGGCTGGCGGCTGAGGAAGGTCGGTGGGGTATACAGTGGTGCCCAGCAGATGCAAGGGGCGGCAGCCAGGGCTGCAAGACTGGTGCAGGCAGACTACCTGGTGGTGTACACTCCCAATATGCAATGATGGGACTGGGCTGAGGGCAGCTGTGCCATCCCCCGGTACAACCAGTCCACCTGTGCACCTGCCAGCACACACGATGCACAGGTGTGCATGAACCTAGCTGGGGCAAGGCACATAAGGGCAGTATAGGGGCACACACTCCCAGCCAAGGCCACAGGGATATATAGTGCACCTGCCCATGCTGCCACCCATATGCACCCAGTGACTGGGGGGGGGGGCTGGCAGGGCACAGCCCAGCATGTGAGGGGGGGTGAACTAAGCAGGCTTGAGGTGGGCAAAGGGGGGGGGTGCAGTATGCAGTGTGGTGGGAGCAGGCTCCTGTGGGCCAAATGTGGGTGAGTGATGCATGTGTCGGCTTCCCCAGGGGTGTGCCAGTCTCACCCCAGGGCCATGCCAGTGTGTACCAGTAACCCTCCCTCCCCTCAGCTGGCTCCAGAACTGCCCAGAGGACTACCTGGACATCACACCAGCCACCCAAGAGTGATGGGGCCACAGCAGGTGAGCGGAGCAGCAGCAGCAGTACCACCAGTGGCAGTGATGATGAGGAGGAGATCTCTCCATCATCAGCGACAAGTGGCACTGCATCTGAGGACACCACAACAGAAGAGGGAGCAGCAAGGGGCCCATGGCACAGTGGAAGGAAAGGGTGTCAGAGAAGGAGGAGGGATCAGAGGACCAGGGGCGGCAGGGTGGGGAGGAAGCGGTGTCAGAGGAGGATGAGGGATCAGAGGACCAGGGGCAGGGTGGAGAGGGAATATCAGAGGAGGAGGAGGGATCAGAGGACCACAGGCAGGGTAGGGAGGAGGGAGTGTCAGAGGAGGAAGAGGAATCAAAGGACCAGGGGCAGGGTGGGGAGGAGGGAGTTCAGAGGAGGAAGAGGGATCAGAGGACCAAGAGCAGGGTGGGGAGATGGGGTGTCAGAGGAGGAGGGATCAGAGGACCAGGAGCAGGGTGGGAGCAGAGGGGACACAGAAACCACCCACCAAGTGCCCCAGGTGGGATGGCATGGCACAGGGCACCACCGCAGGCAACCGGCAGGGAGGACAGAGGTGGAGCTGCACCCCCCAGCAGAACCCCACAGCCCACGGATGTGCCCACCAGCTGACCAACCAAGGGGCCATGTGCTCGCTGCATAGTGCAGAGGAGACCTGAAGTGAAGCCGCAGTTCACCCCCCCACAGCTGGGGTCCTCCACAGCCACCCCAGCACCCAGGGGCACACCCTGGTCATGTCACAGCCTGACCCACAGCGCCACGACCCCCTCGTCATCGGAGTGACTGGGCCCTGGCTGCCCTGGTGGCAGAAGTGTGCCTCCTCAGGGAGGAGGTACGTACTGCAGCGCAGACCATCAGCCGGCACCTAGAGGCCCTCATAGCAGCTGTGTCAGGGCACAAGCAGGGACCCCCTGCACCATAGGGCGACCCCCCTGTCCTGTATGCCCTGGGCCTAGATGAGTCGCAAGGAGTCTAAAGTGCACCAGTGTCTGTTGCTGTTGGCAGGATTGTATTTATTTATTTAGCTGTATTTATATCCCACTTTTCACCGGGTCAAAGCGGTCAAGTGGGGGATACATTTAACACGAGGGGATATGAGACACATACGCTAATACTTACAGGGAACATGGGCAATGGAGGGTTAAGTGGCTTGCCCAAGACCACAAGGAGTGCCTATAGGACTAGAAATCCCAGTCCCTCCAGCCTGAGATTGCTGTCCTCAGGTGGGACTTGAACCTCCGGCCTGAAGTACCTTGTCCTAACCACTAGACCACTAGTAGTTGCAGTGATTGTAAATATGTTGACATAGTTGTCAAATAAATGTTTCCATGTTTGTAAGCACTGTGTTGTCCAGTCTGTGGGGGCAGGGCAGTGTGTGCGTGTGTGGGGGGGTCTAGGGGAGGGGGACCAGGGATTCATGGTCATGGTGAAAAAAAGACTATAATAGCTGGAGTGGAATGTCAGACTGAAACGGCCATCCTGCATGGGTATGGTAGACGGCCCCTACCCAGGCAGATGCCACAACACAGCAGCACAGCACATGAAGGACACACCCTGGCCTGCAAAGGTATACCATCGGGGCAGCGCACACTGTGGTCGCCATGCCAGCCTATACTGCTATGCATCTTACTTGGGTATCGCGGTCTGGCCTATTATGCCATCACTCAGCCATGTGCGAGTATGGCATCCTGCAACGATGAGCCGTAACGCAGATATTCGTCGTTTCTGCACCCACTGGCCTACACGTGTACCGGATATGCCTTTGGACGGGGCGTGGCCCCACTGTATGCTCTACCTATGTATGCATAAGAGGACCTACGCAGGTAAACTAATGCCGTCTTATCATGTTGCTGCTTCACGATGGCTGACAAGGCACCAGCAGCAGCAAAGTGCATGAGGAAGGCTAACGTCACTCCTTCCGAGACAGCCATAGCCCTGGGGCTCATCCTGCTGCAGCACACTGCCCTCTTCACAGCTAAAGATGCCAGCACCCAGCAGGCAGCATAGTCAATGTGATACACCATCACAACCACGATGTGGAGGACCTCAAGAAAAAGTGGCGTGTGGTCCGACAAGTGATGAAGGAGAAGAGGGCTAGCAACAGCAGGCAGCCACCTGCACAGTAGCGCAGCCTCACCCCACTAGAGGAGCACATGCTGCAGTATGTGGAGAAGGTCATCGTCATAGGGGTTCTAGGCTTCGACAGCTCCACCACAGGCACACAGGGGGGGTGAGTAGGGGTGCCCCATAGCACAGGTGCAGCTGCGACAGCCATGCCTATGTCCCCTATGTCCCTCACAGCTCACCATAGAGGATGCCAATATCCAGCCAGGGTGCAGCACAGCCCTTGATGCTGGTCCACCAGCCAGCCATGCAGAGCAGCCCACTGTGACAATCAGTACAGAGAGGCTGTTGTGTTGGCCAGCCAGGGTGGAGAGACGGGCCAGTGTGAATGCCAGTATTGTGGGGCCAGCTGCGGATGACGCACCACTTGCCGAGCTACAGTTCGCCATCCTGGAGGAGCCTGTGTGTGCAGGGAGCAATGACTGGACCAGGAGTTACGACAGGAGGCTATGCACTTGGTGGCAGGCACTGAGAGCATACTGTCCAAGCTGCAGGGTATCCAGCAAGACCTGCAGACTGTAGAACAGGCCAGGGAGGCCGAACATGAGGAGTGGCGGCACCACAAACAGCACATGGAGCGCCACATGGAGGAGCACCTGCGGCTGATGTGGGAGATGGCAGCGCACCATCCATAGCTGGCTCCCTGTGCAGTTTGGTGGGCCTCATGCAGGCACAGGTGCTGGGGCTGCCAGTGCAGCTGCACAGCCATCTGCTATCCCGCCGCCATGTCCATCCAACCGTCCTGCTGGGGAGGGTAATGACATCGCTAGTACGACCTCTGACAATGCTCCACTGCGTCGCAGTGCACGTGTGGGCAAGCACCAATGGCCAGCAGGGAGCCCTGAGGAAAGGGGTTCACAAGGGAAGAAATAATGAATATTTTGACACAATGGATGGTAATGGACACTTTATTGGGTCCTTCAGTGCACATTACATGGTACTGGGCACATAATTGGTGTTTGTGTATGTACAACCCTGGTGCTGGTGTAGGGCAGTCACCTCAGAAGCTTTTCCGTATCACCCGTGAATGGTGGACCAGTGCTCTGGCCTGCTGCTGGCTCCCGGACTTGGCTCCATCACCATCTGCTGCCTCTGCGACCTCCCACTCCTCCATATCTGCTGGCTCTGGGTCTGGCACTCCACGCATCCGTGCCAGGTTGTGGAGTATGCAGCATATATCTGGCATACCCGGATACAATTCAAGATCCTTACGTTAGTGCATCATGCTATTTACTCCCACAGATCCCAGTATCTGGCCGATCTATTAACATTTCACACACCATCTCGCAGTCTGCTCTATCCACATAAATTGCCTATACCTGCCTTCCCCCTCACAGATGCATCTCCAATCAACTAGACATTCGGCCTTCTTCTATCTCGGTCCCTCCCTATGGAAATTTCTGCCCCCTGCCCTTCGACTGGAGGAATCCTACCCTAAGTTCCGATCCCTACTGAAAACCCACCTCTTTTCCTCGGCCTTTAACCTCCCCCCCTAACTCTCTATTTCCCATTCTCTGTCAAGTTAATGTTTAAAGTTTTCTTTTCTCTTTCTTTCCTGAACCAAGATTGTAACTTCATTTCTTTTTCCTATACAGTTATTGTATTGTAAACTGCCCCGATGTAACGGGGGGGCGGTATATCAAATGCTAAATAAACAATAAACCCGCTCTGGACTGTAGAGGAGTTGGCCACCGCTTCTGTCGAGGCACCAGAAGCGGCTCTTCAGCACCCCAATTGCACACTCCACAACCGCACGTGTCTGCTGATGGGCACTGTTGTACTGCTCCTCCTGCTGACTTCTGGGGTGGTGCACTGGAGTCAGCAGCCAGGTTCTCAGGGGGTACTCACGGTCACCTGTGCGGGCAATGTGAGCTGTGAGCATGTGCATCAGGACGCCCATTGGGTATGGTTTATGGGCTGCTGTGAACGGCATGCAGTGGTGCTCATGTGGTGCATGACAGGAGTATACATCTATCATCGTCTGTTTGCAGTACCCATAGCATCAGATTGCAGCAGGCATCCTTTCTGGGCCTGTCCTGAAGCCCACATATGTGCACACTCATGTAGCAGCCACGCATCTCCAAGCTGACCACTGGCTGCTGCCTGTCCCAGGCCGGACTTTGCAAGGATGAATGCATCATGGCAGGACACTGGGTAGTGGGTACACACATCTGTGAAGACCATGTTGGCAACCACAATGACCTGCATGTTTATTGATGTATACCCATACCTATTCCGGTATGCCCTCTGCTCCAGCCATGGTGCCTGCAGTGCAATGTGGGTGCAGTCTAGAGATCCAAGCACCGATGGGAAACTGGTAACACTTGTCATGTAGAGGATCCTTCCGAGGCTATGAAACTGGGTAAGGCTGAAGAGATTGTGTCAGAAACTGACAGCCAGGCAAAGCACATGGCCCAGGGTTGCCATGGACAACATAAACAGAGTGAGTCACGAGGGGAGAAAACACGCCCAAACTGCAAAGTAGCCCTGAGCTCAGGCATTAAGGAGAAGCACCTGGTTGGGGGAGGGGCGCAGTTAAGCCCTAAAACACAGGCATATAAAAAGTACTCACCAGAAGAGAGCTGGAGAACCGGAGGGAGAACCAGAGAGAGCTGGGGAACTAGAGGAAGAACCAGTGGGAGGACCAGTTGCAGTTGGAGAAGGAGACCAGAAGAGAGTTTCCAAATGGAGAGCTTCAGGTCCAGAGAGGGAGAGACGTCCTGGCCAGAGGACATTTGTATGACTGAGAGAAAAGAAAGGTTAAAAGGCAGGAAAACACAGCCGGTATGTGAAAGCCTTGCTGACCCAGCTGTGCTAAGAAATCCCTCTGTGAAGAAGCCAAAAGGTAGGCTGTATAAACCGTGTAGAAGGGAAACTGGGTTTGAAAGTTTTCCCTGTGACTGCCAAGGTTGCTGGACTCTCCTTTTGCTAAATCCCATATATATGGTAATGCTCCACCCTGCTCTGTAAGCACCCGGTGAAGAGAAGTCTCGGGGAAGTAGAGAGAGATTGCATTTGGAAGTACCGTATAATTATCCACAAACTTACTTGTCTGTCAGTGACTGTGAGGAAATGCAGACAGAGTTTGTTAATGAACAGACATCAGATGAGCAGATGGATTGTACACTGTCTTTAGCAGATCACGTCATATCACTTTGCTAAACTAGCTGTTAACAAGGCTGTTGGAACAGCAGTGGGAAGAGCAAGAGTGTTTGCCTTTGTTTGAAAAGGGACTGCTGCATTTAAGTTGGTTCTGAACACTATGTGAAAGCTGAAAACCGAAGAAGCTGTTTTTGTTCCTGCATTGTTTTCTTTGTACCAGAAGTATGGTCATTTTTGTTCTTAATTTCATTTGCAATGAATCCACCCGGAAGGGGAAATAAAACCTTGTCATTTTTGCCTAACCCACTCGACTACAATTATTCCTTGGCTTAGAGAGTAAGAGGGACTACAACACCCAGAAGGCAGTGCAGGGCCAACTGCACTACCCTGCTCCTTAAGTTTTGGATAGCCCAGGCTGACCTACCCTACATGCCCCTGGCTCTAGGGGGGTTACTGGTGACAAGTTGGCGTAGTTTTTCAGATTTTTTTTGCTTGAAAAAAAATAAGGACATTAAAAGAAACATCAGGAAACATCAGTTCATAAGCGGAGAAAAACTGCTATCCTGTGTGCGGAGGGACGGTCAGAGTTTCGCTGGCAGACCGGCCAGGAGGACCAGGACACCTTTTCTCAACGCCTGAGTCTACACAGTGCCAAGGTAAAAGTAACTGGGCACGGGTGTAGGCGGATACAGTGAGTGAGAAAGGGGAACTACTGTCCTGCAGCTAAATAGACGGGGTTTAAAAAAGAAAACCATAGTGCCGCACTTGGTGGGCCTTTTTCTTTTTTTGTCTTTGCAGGTACCGTAGACACCAGGATGTATCCCCAGGACGTAATGCGGTGGATGTCGGTCCAATGGGAGAAACAAATGGAGCTGGTGCATTATACGCAGGAGCAGAGTGCTGCAGCAATGAAGGCGCAGCAGAAGCCACTTATGGAGCTGCTGGAGGCTTTGTTGAAGAAGCCACAAGACGTTGAAGGAACTATTCCCTCGATGGTCAAGGGGGTAGGACTACAGGATTGTAGTGTATTTGCATTTGGACAGTTAACCGCTCATGATAATGTTGATGATTTTATAGAGGCCTTTGAGCGAATTGCAGAAGCAGTTAAATGGCCTGTAGAACAGTGGGCTGTAAGATTTGCCATGTCACTCACAGGAGAGGCTCTGGCAGCTTATAAGACTATGCCTGCTGCTCTGGCATCAGATAATACCGAGGTAAAGAAAGCTGTGAAAGACAGGCTGGGGTTAACACCAATGTATTACAAGCGTATGTTTAGGGAGGCTAGGCTGAAGCCTAGGGAGACTCCCAAAGCTTTATTTCAAAGGCTGAAGGGATTGGCCTGGAAATGGCTTGCTCCAGAGAGGATGACTATCGAGTCGATGGTTGATACCATAGTCCTGGAGCAATTCATGCAAGCCGTACCTCCAGAGGTTAAGGCTTTTCTTACACTCCAAAGTTGCCAGACCACTGAGGAAGCAGCCAACCTCACTGAGCGTTACTTTGAGGCTGAGATGGCTGGCCCCTCAAGAGCGGGTGTTTTAAAGGTGTCTGGTGCTGCTAACTTTGGGAAAGCAGAAAAGAACCTAACGGTTAAAATACCCAATGAAAATGTTGTTGTACCCTTATGTAAAGGAAAATGTTATAGCTGTGGCAAGGCAGGACATTTTCGCAGAGATTGTATGGAACGAACAGTCCTTGTATCTGGGGGTGAAAAACGTATACAAGAAGAATTCCTATTGAGAGTACGGCATTGAAGCTCTGGCACTGCTTGACTCGGGTGCTGACCAGAGCATGGTCTCGCGCAAGCTCTGGCAGGCCATTGAAGCCTGCCTGCAATCAGCACCGGGTCAAGCAGAAGGGCAAGTAAAAATACGATGTGTGCATGGGGCATCTTCGTATTATCCCTTATATAGGTTATCTGTGAAAGGGCTAGGCACAGAAAAGGAGGTGCGGATGGCCATAGTCCCAAGGCTACCGCATGATATCATCCTAGGGAGAGATTGGCCTCCATTCTGTAAAGGAATGGTGAAGGGTCTGAATGATAAAACAGGCCTAGTATCCACCCGGTCCCAGGCAGGAACCTCAGGGGTAAGGGAGGTGTCACCGGATAGGACAAAGGAACTGCCCAAGGATAGATTAGAAGAGGAGGTGTCAGATACGCTTCCTATGCATGAGGATCTAATCAACGCCCCGTCCAAAAGGGTTAGGAAAGAGAAGGCCGAGAAGCGTCAGGAGAGGCGTCGTAGGACCCAAGGGAGGGCTGAGTTAGAAGCCGGAGAAGGGTTACCCTGGGTTCCCGCAGAGCTTGTCCAAAAATGTCCTTCTTTTCCGAAGGAACAACAAGCCGACCCCGCTTTAAAGCGAGCGTTCAAATATGCCCAAGAAGATAGAAATACCCTTCCCAGATTCTTCTTAGAGAAGGAGGTGCTGTATCGAGAAAGCAGTGACCCACGTACAGGGGCAGTGAGAAAACAATTGGTGGTGCCAACAACGTTTAAGGCCGTAGTTCTGCGGTTGGCACACGATCACCCAGTGGGCTGCCATGAAGGGATTCAAGGGACATTAGACCAAATACTGGCCCGTTTCTACTGGCCAGGGGTCTTTAAAGAGACAACGCGATACTGCGAGTCCTGTCCCACTTGTCAGCGGGTTACCGCTACGAAGCCCAAGGCTGTGCCCATGATACCCACGCCCACCATATCGATGCCGATTCGCCGAATAGCGATGGACATCGTGGGACCCCTGGTTAGGACCCGAGGGGCTTTCAATACATTTTAGTGGTAGTAGACCAGGCTACGCGTTTCCCCTGGGCAATACCATTAAGAAGTACCTCAGCTAGAATAATAGCTCTTGAATTAATCAAATTGTTCTGTGAAATTGGTTTTACCCAGGAAGTACTCACAGATCAGGGGAGTAATTTTATGTCAAAGCACTTAGCTATGGTGTGGGATGTTTTTGGCATACGTCACATAAGGACGGCTGCGTATCATCCTCAGTCCAACGGACTGGTAGAGAGGATGAACCAGTCCATAAAGCAAATGTTAAGACGTGGCTTAAATGGGGAGATGTCTGAGTGGGACACTCTACTCCCATTTGTATTATATGCGTGTCGGGAGCGCATACAAGTGTCCTTGGGGGCATCACCCTATGAACTATTATTTGGCCGAGCCCCGAGGGGGATTTTAGATATATTGTGTGAGCAATGGGTAGAGCCAGAAATAGAGGAGGTTGGGGTACCTCAGTTTCTTAAGGAACTGAGGAATCGCCTAAAAAGGACGTCACAAGTTTCTGTGGAGAATTTGCAGGCCAATCAGCAGCGTCAAAAATGCTATTATGACCGAGGAACGAAACCTCGACAATTGGCTATAGGGGATAGGGTAATAGTCCTAGTAGCCGACCCGGGACCCAAATTTGAATCCCGGTGGAAAGGACCCGGTACGGTGGTAGAGAGGGTAGGGCCCGTCTCATATGCAGTGGAGAATGATAGGGGACGCCGCCAGGTATACCACCTAAATGTCCTGAAACCATGGCAGGAGAGGTCAGTGACAGCCAGACTAGTCAGTGTGGAGAAACACAGGAGCACCCAGTCAAAGATTCCGTGCTGTCTGAAAAGGTCAGCAGCCCGTAATATTTTAAGGGGGGGGGGGATCTGTCATGTAGAGGATCCGTCCGAGGCTATGAAACTGGGTAAAGCTGAAGAGATTGTGTCAGAAACTGACAGCCAGGCAAAGCACATGGCCCAGGGTTGCCATGGACAACATAAACAGAGTGAGTCACGAGGGGAGAAAACACGCCCAAACTGCAAAGTAGCCCTGAGCTCAGGGATTATAGAGAAGCACCTGGTTGGGGGAGGGGCGCAGTTAAGCCCTAAGACACAGGCATATAAAAAGTACTCACCAGAAGAGAGCTGGAGAACCGGAGGGAGAACCGGAGGGAGAACCAGAGAGAGCTGGGGAACTAGAGGAAGAACCAGTGGGAGGACCAGTTGCAGTTGGAGAAGGAGACCAGAAGAGAGTTTCCAAACGGAGAGCTTCAGGTCCAGAGAGGGAGAGACGTCCTGGCCAGAGGACATTTGTATGACTGAGAGAAAAGAAAGGTTAAAAGGCAGGAAAACACAGCCAGTGTGTGAAAGCCTTGCTGATCCAGCTGTGCTAAGAAATCGCTCTGTGAAGAAGCCAAAAGGTAGGCTGTATAAACCGTGTAGAAGGGAAACTGGGTTTGAAAGTTTTCCCTGTGACTGCCAAGGTTTGCTGGACTCTCCTTTTGCTAAATCCCATATATATGGTAATGCTCCACCCTGTTCTGTAGCACCCGGTGAAGAGAAGTCTCGGGGAAGTAGAGAGAGATTGCATTTGGAAGTACCGTATAATTATCCACAAACTTACTTGTCTGACAGTGACTGTGAGGAAATGCAGACAGAGTTTGTTAATGAACAGACATCAGATGAGCAGATGGATTGTACGCTGTCTTTAGCAGATCACGTCATATCACTTTGCTAAATTAGCTGTTAACAAGGCTGTTGGGACAGCAGTGGGAAGAGCAAGAGTGTTTGCCTTTGTTTGAAAAGGGACTGCTGCATTTAAGTTGGTTCTGAACACTGTATGTGAAAGCTGAAAACCGAAGAAGCTGTTTTTGTTCCTGCATTGTTTTCTTTGTACCAGAAGTATGGTCATTTTTGTTCTTAATTTCATTTGCAATGAATCCACCCGGAAGGGGAAATAAAACCTTGTCATTTTTGCCTAACCCACTCGACTACAATTATTCCTTGGCTTAGAGAGTAAGAGGGACTACAACACCCAGAAGGCAGTGCAGGGCCAACTGCACTACCCTGCTCCTTAAGTTTTGGATAGCCCAGGCTGACCTACCCTACATGCCCCTGGCTCTAGGGGGGTTACTGGTGACACACTGTAGAACGCCTGCATGGTCTCCTGACGCCTCTGCTGTGTCTGGGGGAGGGCTATGAGATGGCACATCCTCTGCAGCAAGGCCCTGGTGAATGTTCCGATGCAATGGCTGGCAGTGGGCTGCATGATTCCGACAGTCGCCCCTATCACATGCTGGAAGCTGCCAGTTGCAAGGAATTCCAGGGCAGTGATCACCATCATAGCCACGGGCAGGGCCTGATTTCTGGATGTGGTGGGCTCCAGGTCCTTGCTGAGTATGCTGCACAACTCGGTTATGGTTGTCCCATCCAGTCTGTATCTCTGGTAAACTTCCTCCTCTGTCAGTTGCAGGTAACTCACTCTGGGCCTGTGTACACGTGGGGCACAGTACCTACGTCTCGGGTGCTGGGCCACTGCCTGCTGCTCAGTATGCACCGCCTGTCAGATCCTCTGCTGTGCCCTTTGTATCACCATGTGCATGGCCCACATGGCATCTCTGCCAGTCCGGCGGCACTTTGTCTGCCCAGTTTGAATGTGGGCCTGGTCACACACCCTTTGCTCTATTGTGCCCTGTTCCGCTGCTACACAGGTTTGCGGCTCACTATTAGCAGTCATATGCACCAGATTCTGTCGCTTAAGGCTACGTGGTTAGTGACGTCCACTGTGGGCACACGCGGGTTTTGTAAATCCACTTTACATGGGTTTCACCGTGACACGTCTCCATTCCAGCCCCGGGCTTCTGCGCCTGGCACTGTGTGGGTAGCTGGGCCTCAACGATTCAAGCCGCCTTGTTGAATATGTGGTTTACACAATTATGGCGGTTTTCCATGGGTAAGGCCAGCAGTTACCCGTGTAGCACGTGCCTAAGCCATTGAATATCAGGCCCTAAGTGACTACAGACTAGAAATAGAAAGATGCAATCAAAATCTGAACTGGAAAGCCCAAGAAAGCAGACTCTGCATGCACTTCAATACTGGAAAAACAGAAACAGAAATGCATTTCCTCTTGCACTGTGCAGAGTACAAAGATATCAAAGATGCACATTTCCAAAAATCTACAGAAAAAGAAATCAAAAACTTTCCAAAAAAAGAGCAAACAGGAAAAACTCTATAATCCTGGAGAAAGGGGAGCCACAGCAGCAAAATATCTTGGGAGAGGACATATTCAGCAGCAGTGATCAGCACAGTTAAAGCAGCTGGCCATCACCACTTTAAATTACTCCTGGATATCCAGTGCCAGGGCCATATCTGGCTAGCAGCACTGAATATCTGGTTTCACTGGATAGCAATTTAGCTATCTGGTTAGTGGCGATTTTCAGCCACTAGCCGGATAGCTAAAACAGCTTTTTTTATGCCTAACTTTAGCCATTTTAGGTTAGACTGTTAACAGCTCAGTATCATCCCCTCTAAGCTCCTGGAATGTCCCAAAGTGGTTAGCATTGAGCCATTTAAATGGGTTAAGAGGGGATATTCAGCAGCATAAACTCCTTACTTTAATCTCACCCCCTTTCTAATTACCACCCTCACTCATTGCTCTGCCTTTACACCCCTTCTTGATTATATATATGTTTCCCATGTATATAAGTTTTTACTGTTACCACTATTAACTGCCCAATTTGTATAGTGTTCACCAATGTTCTCATAGGTTACTGTACATCTTGTTCTATGTAAACATTACTGTTCATCTTGTTCTGTGCAAACATTAGTTTATCTTGTCCGATGTAAACCGCCTGGACACTCTGAAAGGCGGTATAGAAACCTAGCTAAATAAATAAATAACAAACTGGGTATGTGCCTCTGAATAACCTGCTGAACAGCATTTATATGCTTTACGGGTCTGAATGTGCTGACGGCTCTTTCAGTTTATGGATTTCAGGATCTATTATTTTGCTTTGATGGCTGATGGTTTATGATGTATTTGAATCCTCCCACTGCTTCAGCTCTTTTAAATGCAGTCTCTTCTTCACCCTATTTCTTTTTTTTTTTCAATAAACTTGAAAAATAACCAAACCTGCAGATTACAGGGAAAAACAAATCAAAAGAAAAACCTCCCTACCCTAACTACTGCTCCTTATTTGTTCCTTCAGTGATTCCAGCACCCTGGCTCACCACCTCCTCCAGCTGCTTGGAGACTGAGCATACTGGGGCTGGTAGGTAGTGCCAGCTGTATAAGTACACTAGTGTCATCAAGAAGATGTCATGCTCAGTCTCCAAGCTGCTGGAAAAGGTGCACTACCCAGAGGTGCAGGACTAGACTGGAGGGACAATAAGGAAATATCATTCTATGCTGTTTTTTCTATTTGCAAAGCAACACTATATTTAAATCTTTCTTGATTTACACGCACCATCTGAGAAAATGTCACTCTTTTTACTTCAATCTCACTCTCTGAGGTGGTAAATTGCACTCTGGGGGATGGTTCACCTTGGCATCTCTGCAACAGCCATTCCTTTGCTGTATCTCTTATTAGTCTCTATTATATGGACACTCTCGCATCCATTGTATTTTACTGCCTACTCTAACTCCCCCCAGTCATCTCTTTCTCAGATCATAAACAATACCAGTCCCAGTACAGATCTCAGTGTCACTGTTTGCCTCTTCCCACTGGGAAAACTGAACATTTACTGTTATTTTCTGCATCCTATAATTTACAGTAGTGTGAATATTTTTATTGATTTATACAACAGAAGCCTCTTAGATACCATTCACTAACAAAAACCCTTGACAAATGTAATCGTCTCTACCTCACTCTTCCTTTCCTCTACTGTTTACAGAACTAGGCCTTGTCATATTGTAACATCTTTAACCCTTCCCTCCCTAGGTTGAAGGCATCAGCATTATTATGTTTTTTGTACAAATAAAATAGGCTAAAAACTGGTACCCTGCTATAAAATTACCTTAGAAAAATCTGGTCCTAGCCAAATTAGGGGACATAAGATCCAAGGTGGGAATCAAACCCAAGTCCTCCAGCTAGCACTAAGCCACCATGGCTCCTCCTGGGAGGGATTGGAGAGGTTTTGTCGCATTGCTTTATATTGTGTGTTTTTATTTTCTTGTAAACCATGCAGTGTGGTTCTCCAAATGTGTGATATCTAAATGTAAGTAAATAAAATAAAATGAAATAAAAATAAATGTTCAGTTGGCTGGGTTGCTCCTCTGCCTCTTGCTTACTCTCTTTGTGTAACTTTAGTGAAAAGGTCATTAAATGCTATCCAGGCATCTTTTTCTTTTCAATTTTCACATTAGAAAACAAGACTTCTCAAAATATTAGTCCAATTGATTTAAAAAAAAAAAAGAATGCAATATCCTGGATATCTACCACATAATATTAGAATAGTGGGATTCTGAGAGTGCAGTGCAGATATGGGTTAACCTCAATTCCTTCTCTTTCCTAGAGAAGATAGGAAGCGGTTGCAACTCATTATTCTAACTGAGAGAGAGTAGGAGGAGTTCAGCATATGCTGGAGAGAGCCATATTGCACCGTAGAGTCAGGACTATAGGTCTGAAACATAAACCAGATAAAAGACCCTTTGGCCTACAAAGTCTGAAGGAATAACGCAATAAGCAGCAGTTGTACCCAGCAACCACATTTCTTGGAGAGTGGCATATGTCTCATTCATAGAGTAACCCACTGCAGCAACATCCCACCTTCTGGAAAGATCATATTTTAAAGAATCTTAAACTATCAGTCCATAAACTCAACTTCCCAAAGTAGCTCTGGTAGAAAAGGAACACACCTTTGGGCATTACTGAGGGTAACAAACTCAATACAGTCCCAATAGTTCTTCAGATAGGAGGGGGGGGGGGTAACCTATTCCTAGGTCCAAAGAATCAGTTCTCTCCACAGTCCCTGGTTTCCTGTGGCAAGTTAGCGTAGTTACTCACCTGTAACAGGTGTTCTCCGGGGACAGCAGGAATCAGTCTTCACATATAGGTGACATCGGCACCGATGGAGCCCTTGCAGAAGCATCCCCCCCAGCTTTCAAAGAAAGCCTTTTGGAGATACAACCACGCATGCGTTGTCCCCTTCCCGCCCAAGGGTGCCATCTTGCTCAGTCAGATGAAATAGCTAAAATACGGCAAAAAACAGAAGATGATAAAGAAGCACCTCCAAAGGGAGGAAGGAGGGTTGTGAGAACTGATTCCTGCTGTTCCCGGAGAACACCTGTTACAGGTAACTACGCTTTCTCCAGGAACAAGCAGGAAGTCAGTCCTCACATATGGGACTCCCCAGCTACAGCCTACCGAAAACCCATAGCAGAAAAACAGGACTCCCCCGAGGGGAGCCGCAAGCAGCAGCAATTTGGTCCGTGTCCACAGACCACAGTAGGACCCCTGCGTCCGATGCACCAGCACGTTGGAAGCCTGAACACAGAAGGGTCGGAGGGTAGAAGTTGCCTAAACCCTGAAAAGGTTACGGAGCACTGCCTGGCCGAAGGCACTGTCCCGTCAGGACTTCTCTTTCCAGGCAGTAATGGGCTGCAAAGTTATGTACTGAAGATCAGGTGGCAGCCCGGCAGATATCCACCATCGGGACGGAGCGCAAGTTTGCCACCAAAGCCGTCATGGCCCTGACACGGTGCGCTGTGACATAGCCCTCCAGCAGGAGCCCCGCCTGCTAATAAGCGAGGGTGATACAGTCCGCCACCCAGGTGGACAGCGTACGCTTAGTCCCCGCCTCCCCCAGCCTATTGGGGTTGTAGGAGGTAAAAAGCTGAGAAGCCTTGCGGTGGCTCTGAGTACATTGGATATAGAAGGACAAGGCCCTCTGCAGTCCAAGGTGTGGAGGACCATCTCCGCCCGAATGGAATGAGGTCTTGAAAAGAAGATAGGGAGCATCACTTCCTGGTTGAGATGGAAGGGCGACACTACCTTCGGCAGGAATTTGGGATGTGTGCAAAGCACCACTCTGTTCTTGTAGAACCTGGTATAAGGCGCCTCTGCCACAAGGGCTTGGAGCTTGCTGACTCTGCGAGCGGAAGTGAGCGCAACCAGGAAAACCACCTTCCAAGAGAGGTAGCGAAGGTGGCAGGTAGCCAAAGGCTCAAAGGGCGGTCGAGTGAGCTGCCCCAACACCACATTGAGGTCCCATTCGGTTGCTGGAGGGCAAACCAGGGGCTTTGATAGGAGAAAGTCCCTAAGACAACGGGTCATGCGCCGCCAGGGCACTTAGGTGCACCCGGAGTTAGACTTGAGCCCGGACTGAGACAGGTAGAGAAGATACTGTAATACCAGAGGCAAAAGAAAGGGTCAGCCCCTTGCTGGATGCACCTAGCAGAGAACCTGCGCCACTTGAGGGCATAAGTCTTCCTAGTGGAGGCCTTGCGAGAGGCCAGCAGAATGTTCTTCACATCCACCGGGAGGTTGAGAGGGGCCAGAGCTACCCTCTCAGCAGCCATGCTGTCAGCGAGAGGGACCCGAGATTGGGGTGCAGGGAGAGCCCCCCTCCTGGGATAGAAGACCCGGGTCGGTTCCCAGGGGGATGGGGACCTCCGCCGCCAGCCTCATAAGCAGCGGAAACCACGGCTGCCTGGGCCCCGAGGAGCTATCAGGATGAGCGAGGCCCTGTCGCGGAGCACCCTGAACAGGGTCTTGGTGATCAGCAGCATCGGGAGGAAGGCGTACATGAGGCCCTCCGACCATGAGACCAGGAATGCATCTGCTGCCACCCTGGAGGGGTGGGCTTGCCGGGAGAAAAAGCAGGACAGCTGAAAGTTGTCTGGACTGGCGAAGAGATCCATCATGGGTTCCCCCAGAGATGGAAAAGCCAACTGGCTACCCTGGGGTCCAGCCGCCACTCGTGTGCCTGGAGAACTCTGCTGAGCCTGTCGGTCAGCAGGTTGTCCTGGCCTGGCAGGTACACTGCTCGCAGAAGGATTCCCTGATGGATTACGTATGAGCAGAGGACCAGTGCCTCCTGACAAAGGGTACAAGACCCTGTGCCCCCCTGTTTGTTCACGCAGAACATTGCCACCTGGTTGTCCGTCTGGACCAGCACCGGCTGGTGACGTAGGTGGTGACAGAAGACCCTTAGGGCAAGGTGTAAGGCCCGGAGCTCCAGGAGCTTGATCTTCTGGGTGCTCTCGTCTGGTGACCAGATACCCTGAGTGTGGAGATCTCCACAGTGGTCTCCCCAGCCTAGCAGGGAGGTGTCCATGGTGAGGACCCTTGAGTGACTTGGGGCCTGAAAAGGCATGCCCGCTATGAGATGACGTAGCGATTGCCGCCAGTCCAGGGATTCTGCCAGCTGGCGGGTCACCGAGACTGTCCCAGAGATGACCGGTGGCCTGAGACCACTGGTCCCGGAGACACCACTGCACCGTCCTCATGTGGAGGTGAGCGTCCGGAGTGACGTGGACGGTTGAGGTCACGTGCCTGAGGAGGCGCAGAAGAAGTCTGGTGGGCACCGAGGGACGGTGCTGTATGTCCCGAGCAAGGGATCGGAGCCGATCTGCTTGGTCCTTGGGCAGGAAAGCCCGCAACTGGAGGGTGTCGAGCTTTGCTCCGATGAACTCCAAGCACTGTGTGGGGAGGAGGTGAGACTTGGGGTAGTTTATGACAAAGCCCAAGTGTGCAGAACCTGGATGGTGCGAGCGGTGGCCTGCTGCACCTCCGAGGCTGTGTCTCCCCTTATGAGCCAGTCGTCCAGGTAGGGAAAAACAAAGAAGCCCTGGAACTGGAGGAAGGCGGCCACGCCTACCAGGCATTTTGTGAAGACTCTCAGGGCAGAGGCTAGGCCGAAGGGGAACACCCTGTATTGAAAGTGCCTGCCCCCCAATACGAACCGCAGGGATTGCCTGTGGTTGGGGTGGATAAAGATGTGGGTATAAGCATCCTTGAGGTCTAAGGAGCATAGCCAGTCTCTCTGGTGGAGGTATGGCAGCAATGTTCCAAGGGAGAGCATCTTGAATTTCTCCCTCACCAGGAATTTGTTGAGGTTGCGCAGGTCAAGGATAGGCCTTAGGCCCCCTGTCCTCTTTGGCATAAGGAAATATCTGGAGTAGAACCCCTTGCCCTTGAGGTGGTGGGACATCGGTTCCATTGCTTTGTCTTCGAGAAGGCCTGACAACTCCTTAAGAAGAAGGTTCTGGTGGAGGGGAGACCTGAGGGGTTCTCCCGGGAAGTAAGTGGGAGGCGTCTGAGTCAGGTGGAGGAGGTAACCCTCCCTGACTACCCTCAATGCCCAGGAATCGGTGGTGATGGTCACCCACCTCTGGGCACAGAGGGCCAGACATCCCCTTGTGGGCTGCTGATCTCCTTGGGGTAGAAAGGCTATGCTCAAGGAGTCAAAAGCTCCCCCCTGGCTGGGCCTGGGCCGGTACCTGGGGTTTTGGAGCTTTCTGCTTACGCGGGCCATGCCCATGTATCTTGGCCTGGGGAGCCGGGGAGGCCTGATAGGGTGGGTAGTTTTGGTAAGCAGCTCCCTTCCTCTGATAAAAGGGCTTTTTACCCGAGCCCTTCTGTCGGGGAGTGGCAGTTGTCTTTTTGGAGAACCTGGTCCTCGTCATGAACTCGGTCTCCAGCTCGGCAGCCTTGTCGGTCATGGGTTTGCGAAAGAGGTTCTCCCCTTGGCATGGGACATCAACCAGTTTGTCCTGAATCCACTGCTTGAGATTGGACGACTGAAGCCAAACTTGGCGGCGTGCACCAATGTCCGCCAGACTACTCAAGACGCCAATTGAAATCCATCATAGGCCGCTCGAGACATAAATTTGGAGCACTCACAGACGGCTTTGGCCAGGCTCTTGAAGCGCTGCAAGGGTTCCTTCAAGAGGCCAGCCGAGAACCCGGCAAGTTCCTTCACCAGGTCTCTCAGGTACATGCCCATGTACAGCTGGTAGGCCTGGATACGGCAGAGGAGCATCGAGCCCTGGTAGCACTTTCTGCCGAGTGCGCCGAAGGTGCAGGCCTCCCTGCCAGGGGGCACCAAGGATTGCGTCTTCTGGTTGTTCAGCTAATGCATGGCCGACTCCACCACCATGCGGCAGTTGTGACTTCTGGAAGCCTGGACTCCGGCGGACCAGATACATCGAGTTGAGTCGTCTGCTCACCACCAGCACTGAAGCTGGCGATTCACACATGTGGACCATGAGCTGTTCCAGGATGCGAGGAATGGGTATCGTTAGCGATTCCCGCGGAGGGGCCTCGTACAAGAGGATCTCTAACGCATTCGTCTGAGGATCCTCCTCCGAATCGGTTGGGAATGCTAGGGCCTTGGACACGTCCTTGAGAAAGTCCAAGAAACCCATGTCTTCTGGCGGAGACCGCCGTCGAGGTTCCGATACGGGGGAATCGGAAGGGATGTCGCAATGGCGATGGGTATCAGGGGACTCCTCGTCCTGTGATGAGGAGAGTATGGCTGAGTCCATGGAATTGGAAGAAAATTAGTCATTTACCTTTAAAGAAAGAGACAGGCAAGGAATCAGTAGCTCTCAAACTGCAGGCAGAGAAAAAAAACACGCAGCTACTGAGGACATGACACACCCAAGCTCTGCTAATCCAAGGGCAGGCTTGGAAATTAATGAGGGACACCTGGGTGAAGGGGAGTGCACGGTAGTTCAGAGACACTCTTATAAACCCAGGGAAATATTGGAGGAGAGAACGGCCAGAGAGAACAGCCAGAGAGAGGGCAACAGGAACAGGAGTACCAGAACGAGGCAGCACACGCAGCAGCACGCTGGAAGGAAAGATACAGGAAACCAGCACTCGAGAGAGCTGACCAGGGAGAACACTGGAGAATTCAGTGGGGAGAGAAGCACCAGAGAAAGGCCCAGAGAGTTCACTGTGGAGGAGAACGGTGGAGACTTCCGAGGGAATCTCAGAGGTGAAAGCCCTAGTCAGAAGGAAAGCCAGGATTGCAGGGAAACTGCAACTGGTTTTAAAACTAGGAGAGCTGTGCCAGAGAGAAGTGCTGATAAGGGTCAGGCTGCAGTGCCAACCGTTCCTGAACCAGCTAAAGAGCTGCAACTTCCAAAAAGGTGCGTGAATAAAAGGGTAGCCAAAAGTGCCGTAAGCCAGTCACCGAGACATTGTGTCATTTGATGCAAGAAAAGAATCTCCACGTTCCTGGTGGAAACCCTGTGCATAGGGAAAAGCCTCAGTGGAGAAAGGTTCTGGAACTTTTGGAGAATATTAAGCCTGAAGTTTTTCATGTTGGCTTAAAGCCAGATTTACCAGACACAGGTCCTGAGGAAATGCAGATAGACTATTATGAATCTGATGAGGGGTCTGAAGATTCAATAATGGATTGTTCTCTGTGCCAGAAGGCAGAATAAAAAGTTCTTGGATAAAAGAAGGGAAAAGCCTATAACCTGAATGTCCTAGAAGGCAGTGTGAAAACAGGGAGAAATGTGTTTAGCCAGGAATGCTAAAGAACCCTGTTGCTGAAGAAAGGATATTTCTTTTGGGTTTGAAGAGAAGAGAAACCTTGCTGATTGCTGAAGGATTTTGTGAAAACAGCAACACATGTTAAAAGGCTACATAAAGCAGTTTCATTGTTTGGTTTGGTATAAATGCCTATGGATTATTGTTTGGAGAAAGAATCCTGTTTGTTTTGCGTTGAGCCTTAATGCTCTTTAGAAAAAGAAATAAATTCCTGTGTTTTGCCTTGTAAACCCTTGGTCTCCACACTACTTGTTTTTTCTAAACACAACTACAAATCCCAGCAGCCCCGGCGCTGGATGAGGAAGAAAACTCTTTAATTAAAGGACTAACAAGTGCAGCCCTAGGCTTATAGGCAGTTGCCTGGGCCAGGGGCCTCCACAGTCCTCTGTCTCCCACTCGGAGTAGTCCATGGGGACTCGCCCAAGGGCTGCTCCGCAGGCCTTGAGGGCCCTGGTGTTCTGCGGCCCGCACCCGGTAGACTTACCAGGGATGACCGTGGTCCCAATGAGCGGGACTTTGAGTGCGACCTTGGCCGAGGATCGGTTCGGCCTTTGGGGACATCTTGGAAGTCGACGGCCCGGTGATCGGGGTGGATGAACCACAACAGTGCCCGCTGCTGATCCATGAAGGCAGACAAACTGCGCTCCAGGGCTGCCATTCTGGATTCCAGCCTCTATGAGGATGGTGTCTGGAGACCAAAGCTGGTCCACGGCCGGATCCTTCCGTGGGACCTTTGCAGGTCGCTCCTTCTCCGACACCTCGAACGATCGTTTGGACTATGGGACCGATCTCGGAGTTGGTCGGAACCATCCAAGGACACCACCTTCGAGGGTTTCTTCTTCTTTCTGTGTTCCCTCGAGGGAGACCCCTTTTCTGAGGACCCACGACAAGGCTCGGGCTTGGAAAGCTCTGTCCAAGGTGTCGGAGCCTCAGACGAGGCCCTGGCTTTAGGAGGTGCCGGGGGTTTGGAGAAGAACTTGTCATGCTGCTGCTGGCAGCTCTTGAGGGCCTTGCTGGACATCCTCTTGCAGAGGACGCAGGCCGACGTGTCATGGTCTGGCCCAAGACAACGAAGGCAGCAGTCGTGTGTGTCAGTCAAGGACATAATTTTAGAGCACCAATCACACTTCTTAAACCCACTGGTAGCCATGGGGGGAAAAATATGCCTGCGAAGTCGAAGACCCTCTGGGCTGCCAGCGGCAGAAAAAAGGCAAGAAGACGCCAGAAAAGAAAAAAACCCGAAAACTACAAAAATTTGAAAAACGAACCCAACACTGAGGCACCGAGGTCAGTAGCGGGAAGAGGACCAGTGCAATACCGGAGATGAGTTGGAAACTCGAGGAACAAAAAAATCTACTTTTTCCGGGGACCACGCATGCGTGGTGGCATCTCCCAAAGGCTTTCTTTGAAAGCTGGGGGATGCTTCCGCGAGGGCTCCATTGGTGCCGACGTCACCCAAATGTGAGGACTGACTTCCTGCTTGTTCCTGGAGAAAGAAAATTCTGTGGCAAATTTGTACAATTTTGCATAAAGTTTCATATCTCTCGCTATGCAAAAAAGGGCAATTTTTTATTAAAAACCTGTCACATTGTTTTTACACAATATTTAAAATATATACAGATACAAAATTAACCATGTACAAACATCATTTATGAAGTTACATTATTTAAAACTTTTGTTTGAACTGAAATACAATGCATGAAAATGTTCTCATTGTCTTTCTGCATATACCAGCTTATGTTTGCTGAAGCTGTCATAGGCATCAACAGAGGTTTTCACCCTGTCAACTAAAATTAATGCCCTCTATGCCAGCTATGAAAGGTCAGCAACTGCAGACTTCACAAAGAAATCAAGATCTTTCAGCTGGCATACTGTTGGCCACATATGCAGGTGCAAGAATCGTTGTATAATAGATTACATTTTCCTAAAAGGGCATTACTCCATCAAGAAATTCTATCAAAATCCTCTTTGGTTTGACATAAGAGATCTTTGAGGGATCGAACATTCTGGGCTAGATTTAGTAAGGTGTGTTAATACATTTACATACATCAATTTGCATTTAGCATGCATTAATGCGATTAGTAGTAAATAGGCCCAATGGAAAATAACAGGGCTTAAATAGTGCACATTAAATTATATTAACACAAATAAATGCATTAACACGTCTTAGTACCTTTAGCCCTCTGTCCACTCAACCTTGCTACCTCCCTTCCTATTTCATTCAAACTAGGGGGCATACAGGAAGAGAGGGCTGGATTAGAGAGCAGAGTGGCTTTTTTTCTGTCTGCTCCAGCCTCTCACTCCTCCCTTCCTGTCCATTGATAGGGGAGGGGTGAGACAGGCTGGAGCAGGAGGCCAGCACAACCTGGCTTCCTTCAATAGCAGGAATTTCAGGTTTATTGACTGTAGTTGTGTCACAGGTAATTTGTAAATTATGTGGAAACAAGCTAATTATGTGGTTTCTCTCTTGGCTGCTGAATTGTGACAGCCTTGGGGCATTGATCTCACAGTCATTCAAATAATGTTCTGCATATCCAGATCTGTTGTTCCAATCAAAAAAGAAAAACTTACAGGAGCAAAAATTCAAAGCAGTGGGAACTAACACAATTTCTCTCCCAGAATTACACAGTTCAGCAAAAATGCAGAACAGCAGTGCAAATTCCACGAGCCCCTTCTGCCTTCTTTGACATCAGGGCTTTCTCAGAATCAATGTGGACTCCTCTGTGACTTTTATAGATTCTCTCTTGGAGCTTTAATGGGCCGATGCAGAAAGACTAACGTGCTCTTTGCGCACAGATAATGCAACTTATACGCACAAGTTCCGCCACACCATATGCAGAAAAGAGATTGACACACGTGTAAACAGCAAAGGAAAAAGCGTAGTTACCTGTAACAGGTGTTCTCCAGGAACAGCAGGAATCATTCCTCACATATGGGTGACGTCAGCGCCGACAGAGCCCATGCGGAGTATTTCCCCAGCTTTCAAAGATAGCCTTTGGGACATGCTACCACGCATGCGTGGTCCCCTTCTTGCCCAAGGGTGCCATCTTGCTCAGTCAGATGACATAGCTAGGACGGTAGTAAAAAACTAAAACAAGGTAGGGAGGCAATTTGCAGAGGAGGAGGGAGGGTTGTGAGGACTGATTCCTGCTGTCCCTGGAGAATACCTGTAATAGGTGAGTAACTACGCTTTCTCCAGGAACAGCAGGAAGTCAGTCCTCACATATGGGACTCCCTAGCTCCAGACTGCTGAAGACCAAACCATGACAGCACCAACAGTGACTAATTGGGTAGCCGTGAGTTGCAGAAGGTGAGTCCCTACTGAGAGACTCTGCAAGACCCAGAGGGCAGAGTGGTGGGTTTGGATAACAGGAGGTCCCGGAGGAATCTGGAGACCAGGGGCTGGCCCGAGAGGGTTTTCCCTCGATAGGGTGATGGTGAGCAGCTATAGCTATATGGAGTGGAGGAGTGGCCTAGTGGTTGGGGCAAGGTACTTCAGGCCGGAAGGTTGGGGGTTCAAATCCCATTAGAGGACAGCAACCTTGGGCCGGAAGGACTGGGGTTTCTAGTCCCACAGGTGCTCCTTGTGGTCTTGGGCTTGCCACTTAACCCTCCATAGCCCATGTTCCCTGTAAAATAGTTATCTCCAAGTTATAATGCCCTGTTCAATGTAATTTCAGTTTGTTCAATGTAAACTGCACTGATGCGGTATATAAGAGAATGTAAATAAATAAAATAAAAAATAGCGCTCAGATGCACCCTCACTGAGTTAGACTTCAGTCTGGTGTGGGACAAATGCAGTAGATACTGGAGTGCTACTTGCACCTGGCAGGAGAAGGGGTTCTCCCCTCTTTCTGTACACCAGACAGAGAACCTTCTCCACTTAAACCATAGGCCCATCTGGTGGAGGGCTTCTGGGAGGCCAGTAGGATCTCTTCAACTTCTCTTGGAAAGTTGAAAGTGGCCAGTGCTACCCTTCCAGCAGCCACGCTGTTAGCATTAGGGACCCCAGGTTGGGGTGCAGGAGTGAGCCCTCCTCCTGAGAGAGGAGGTCTGGGGCTTGGCCCAGCAGGACTGGGAGTGCCACTGACAGGGAGAGCAGCAGTGGGAACCAGGGCTGTCTTGGCCACCTGGGGGCAATCAGCATGACTGACGTCCTCTCGCTCTGGACTTTGAAGAGGATCCAGGTGACCAGGGGGCTTGATGGAACGCATAGAGTAGGCCCTCAGACCACAAAATCAGGAAGGCATCTGCTGCCACTCTCCCGGGGTGCAGGTGGCACAAGCAGAAGTGAGGCAGCTGTGTGTTATCCGGAGAGGCAAATAGATCCATCAAGGGCCTGCCCCCAGTGGTGGAAGAACCTCTTGGCCACCCTGGGATTCAAGCGCCACTCGTGCAGCTGAAGGACTCTGCTCAGCCTGTCCGCTAAACAGTTGTCCTGGCCTAGGAGGTAGACTGCTCACAAGAGCATGCCATTGCAAGCTGCAAAGGTTAGGAGGGCCAGGTTAGGCGGGCCACTGGCTCCTGACAGAGGGAGTACGAGCCTGTGCCCCCCCGCTTGTTGATACAGAACATGGCGACTTGATTGTCCATCTGGATCAGTACGGACCAGTGTTGCAGGCAGTGGCGGAATGCTTGCAGGGCTAGAAAAATCACTCTGAGCTCCAGGAGATTGATCTGTAAGAGTGACTCCTCCTGAGACCAGCTGCCCTGTGTGCGGCAGTCCTCACAATGCACCCATCCCAGAAGGGAGGCATCTGTGGTCAGGGTCCTCTGAGGCATGGGTGCCTGGAAGAGCATTCCTGCCTGGAGGTAGCGCAAGTTTTGCCATCAGTTGAGGGCCTCCTCCAGCTGGCGGGTAACCCTGACCTTGTCCCATAGCCTGCCTGTGGCTTGAGTCCACTGTGAGCAGAAGCACCACTGGGCTGTCCGCATGTGCAAGCGGGCTGAGGACGTGACGTGGACTATCAAGGCCATGTGGCCCAAAAGGCGGAGAAGGAAACGAGCCAGGACAGACCAGCAGCACTGTATCTCTCCTGCCAGTTGCTTGAGTCTTTCTGCCCTTTCTCTTGGGAGGAATGCCTTGAACTGTAATATGTCCAACCGGGCACCTATGAACTCTAGGCTTGGGCTGGAGAGAGATGATGATGAACCTCAGGTGCTGCAGAAGGAGGGTTGCACGCTCTTTGGCCAGACTGACCTCTGAGGCCGTGCCACCCCTGATTAGCCAATCATCCAGGTAGGGGAAGACAAAGGCCCCTTGTAGGCGCAGGTGGGTGGTGACCATTGCCAAGCATTTGGTAAACACCCTTGGCAAGGAGGCCAGGCCAAAGGGTAACACACTGTGCTGGTAGGGCTCTCCCCCCAACCACGAACCGTAGATATTGTCTGTGGGAGGAGTGGATCAGGATGTGCATGTATGCATCCTCTAGATCCAAGGAGCACAGCCAATCTCCCTGTTGGAGGTAAGGCAGCAGTGTTCCAAGGGAGAGCGTCCTGAACTTCTTCCTCACCAGAAACTTGTTTGTTTCTCAGGTCTAGTATGGACCTGAGGTCCCCAGTTCTCTTTGGGACCAGGAGGTATCTGGAGTAGAAGCCTTTTCCCCATAGGTGTTTGGGCACATGCTCTACTGCGTTGTCCCTGAGCAGACCTGTGAGCTCTGAGAGCAGAAGGATCTGGTGAAGGAGAGATCATACCGGTTCCCCTGGAAAGAACCTGGGTGGTACCTGCTAAAGGTGGAGGAGGTATCCCTCCCTTACTACTTGCAATACCCAATGGTCTGAGGTGACCTTGGCCCACCTGTGGGCAAAGAGTGCCAGGTGTCCGCCTGTGGGCTGCTGAAGGCCTCCCGGAGATGATGCCCTGCCCTGCGAGTCAAAAGCTCCCCCTGGGTTGGGCAGGAGCTGGGGCCTGGACTTTTGATTCTTTGGTTTCTGGGCTCCATGGACTTGTTTCTTAGGGTGGGAACCCTGTTGTTGGCTCAAGAAGGGCTGGTAGTGATGACTCTGTTGAAAAGGCCTCTTCTTCCTTGGGAACAGGGATCTTTTCCCCAATGGCTTCTTATGGGGAAAGGATGAAGTCTTTTTTGAGAGCCTCTGATGGGTCACCACGTTGGCCTCGATCTCGGCTGTCTTGTCGGCCATCGGTTTGCCGAACAGGGTCTCTCCAGTGCAGGGGATGTCAAGCAGCTTATCTTGGACCCACTGCTCGAGGTCCGAAAACTATAGCCAGGCTTGGTGCTGGGCACCAATGCCGGCTGCTGCTACTCGAAGGACCGCCCAGGAAAGGAACTTAGAACAGTCCTTGATCTCAGAAGTCAGAGATTAGAACTGCTGGAGAGGTTCTCCGGCAAGCCCTGTAGAAAACCCAGATAATTCCTGGGTTAGGGCTTTCAAGTACATGCCTATATACAATTCATAGACCTGGATCCTGCACCACAACATCGAGCCCTGGTAACACTTGTGCCCGAGGGCGTCAAGGGCTCTAGTATCCCTTCCAGGGAGAACAGAAGAGTGAGTCTTCTGGCACTTAAGTTTCTGAATGGTTGACTCGACAACCATGGAGTAATGTGGGAGCTGGGGTTTGTGGAACCCCGGGCCTTTCCAGACGTGATACTTGGCATCGAGGTGCCAGCTTACCATTGGCACTGACGCTGGCATCACCCACATTCTGAGCAGTAGCCACTCGAGGATCAGCTGCACAGGCACCGTGAGAGTTTCCTTGGGTGGAGACCTGTACTGGAGAATTTTTGGTGTGTGGGTCTTCCTCCATCTCGGTTTGCACCAAGAGGACTCTGGCCATATCCTTGACAAAGTCGTGGAAGGCCCTGTCCTCCAGAGGTGAATGATACTGGGTCACTGGGGAGACAGGTCTGAGGGAATATCTCGTGCCATCTGGTTTCCGGGGAAGCCTTGTCGTTGATCTCCCACTCGGAGTCGAGGGGTTACGATGAGTCCGAGGCCTTGCCATCCATTACTTCGAGGGCAGCACCAGGGGGGCCGGCAGCCTCTAGAGGATCTGGGGTCCGAGTCCACATAACTGGCTGAGGAGGATCAGATGCCCAAGGAACGGGACCGAGACCTTGACTGGGCCGAGAGCTTACCCGAAGCCACTGGTGCTTAAGCAGTCCGGGGCCCGGTTATCAGGGCAGATGATGCGGATGAACCAGCCATCATTGCCTGCTGCAGGGCCAGGGCAGTAATGATGTTCTGCTCCAGGGCCACCATTCTGGTTTCCAAGCCAGAAGGCTTCACAGCTTTTGGCATGGGCAGCAAGGATCTTGGGCCCGGTGCCGGCACTCTCGCGAGTGTGTCCTCAATGAGGGCCACAGTCTCAAGGAACCTCGCATGGTCTCCACTGGCTGAGGAATCTTTTTTGAGGATCTTGGTAGGGCACTTTTCGGAGCCGCCCGAGTCCCTCCGAGCGGTTTTATGGGTTTCTCCAGTGGAACCTCGATGGACTTCGAGGACTTTTTCTTCTTTCTCTCAGGGGCTTGGAGCTCAATGTTGGGGAGGCCGGTGCTGAGTTGGACCTGGGGAACAGTTTTTCCTGCAACTCCGACTTCTTTTCATTGTTCTTAGGCATCATGGCCTTACACAGGTCGCAGTAGGTGCCGTCATGGTCCAGTCCCAGGCAATGTAGGCAGCAGTCATGGTTGTCGGTAACTGACATAGTTTGACTACAGCGGTCACATTCTTTGAACCCACCAAGAGACATTGTGGGAAGCACCTGGCCAGGGTTGACAAACCTCAGGCAAAAAAGGTGCAAACACCAGTCAAAGCAAGCCTCGATCAAAAAAAGAGGAAAGGAGCCGAGAACAACAGCAGTTCAGTGCCGGCTCGAGGCAGGAAGAGGAACCGGTATGCAAACCGGGAAAAGCTAACTTTTAGGGTTATTAGCAAGGATTTTTTCCGAGAAAAGTGGACAAATGTCCGCTGGGCTCTGAACGAAAAAGGAGACTGAGCAAGATGGCACCCATAGGCGGGAAAGGGATCATGCATGTGTGGTAGCATGTCCCAAAGGTTTTCTTTGAAAGCTGGGGAAATGCTCCGCTACGGCTCCGTCAGTGCCGACGTCACCCATATTTGAGGACTGACTTACTGCTTGTTCCTGGAAAAGTATGCACACACAGTAACGTCAAGCATATATAATATACAAATGAGCTGTGCATTAAAATAACATGCTGATAAGGTCTGCATCCAATGCAGAGAAACATGCAGAGGATTACTTAACCAGCAGAAGCACCAATATCTCTATGCCTGGTCTGAGGTGGCTTAAATGTCTTGCGCATGTAGGAAAAGACTGTTTCAGGGTATGTACTGATGAACAGTTAACCTTCGATGTGAAAATTTTGTGTGTGTATCTTTTCAGTGTATAAGCCAAAGCTCAGTGTTCAATAAATGTTTTTTGCTTCTTATCCTTGTGTGTTTTTTGGACTCACATATTATTTATCTTTTATTTTAGGTCTCTGTTGTGATTTCATAAAAAATGTTTTTGGGCAAAATAGTACTGATTATTTTGAGGTGACTGCCAAATCACCTGTACATCCTGTGCATATAATGGGAGTGCTGAAACACACAAATAGCAAGGGGAATTAAGTGGTCACCAATGCTTTATTAATTAAAACGCCCCTGAGCACCCTAAAGCATTGGTGACCACCTAATTCCCCTCGCTATTTGTGTGTTTCTTCTGGTGATTGCGAGAGGTCGCTCCTCTTGTGGCTCCCTTGGACTTTCCATATAATGTGAGTGTTGGACATGTGCACATGGTTTATGGTTTATTAAAAATTTGACATACTGCCCTTCACAACATCAGGGAGGTGTATAATAAAAACTAGCAATTAATTTAGAGAAAGGAAAGGAATGTCATTATTTATTTATTTAACCAGTGGGGTTTTTTATACCACTTTATCCTTTTTGACAGAACAGAAAAGTGAGGTAAGAGTAAGATAGGAGAGGGAATGGTGAAGGGGGCAGAATTCTAATTAGTCTACGGAGGGAGATCATATGCATTTTGAAATAAGTTTTCAGAGCGGTCTTGAATTTTGGGACAGAAGATTCAAGATATATATTGACAGGGAGAGAGTTCCAAAGACTAGGGCCTAGAAAGAAAAACGCTGAGTGCTGAGTATTTTCAAGACGAGCCTCTGATGAGGAGGGGAGATAAAGACGTTTAGCATGAATAGACTGAAGAACCCGAGAAGGTGCATATGGAATGAGGTGAGATGAAAGGTAAGCAGGGGTACTAAAGTGAATGGTTTTGTGATAGGGGCAAGATCTGGGGAGGTAGAGCTGGTATGAAATAGCAACAGGATGTCATCCACATAAAAATATGTGGAGATACCCTGCTGCTGGATAAGGGTGGCAAGAGGAGCGAGGAAAATGTTGAAAAGGAGGGGAGCTAAGACGGACCCTTGGGGGAATCCACAAGAGAGGGAAATGCGAGGAGGAGGAAGTAAGAAAAGAGTGGAACCAGCGCAATACGGTAGAACCAAGATCAGCAGAGGAGAGACGAGACAAAAGAGTAATTAACAAGATCAAATGCACAGGAAAGATCAAGAAAAATAGCTAGTGAAATATCACCCTTATCCAAGGAAGCCCATGTTTCGTTCAGCACTGATAGCAGAATTGTTTCAGTGCTATGACCCGATCGGAACCCCGAATGACTTGGATGGAGGAAATTAGTGTGCTCTAAGTGAAGAGAGAGTTGAGAAAAAAAACCACTTGTAGCATATCTGTTGTTTGCGCATGTGCTGGCTCCCCTCCTTTCAACTTTACGCCAAGGTTTTGCACACAGCTCATTTGCATATATTCCCTTTGCTTCATATTGGCACTGAAGTTTCACGCTATCAGCATACTATGCAAACATGAAATAGCACGCGACTTCAGCATCGGCTTTTTACACTGGCCTGTAAATGCTCCAGTCCCTCAGAAATGATTCCATTCTCCAAAAGCTGCACTTACAGAATCTCAAAAATTTCCACAGTTGCCAGGTTACCCCAGTTCTGGTAGGGTCATTTTATGCCAGTCCTGGATTTCTGACAATCCCATCCTGAGGCATTATGTGATTCGTAGCACTGAGTTCAATGGGTATAATCAGGGACTACAAATACCACACTACACCTGGGATGAAACTTGAAAACCAGGAATGGTCTGAAACGTCCCTTCTGGAACTGGGTAAGTGGGCAGAAATGGATTTCTCTTTCACAAAAACTGAGTACAGCTAACAGCTGTGGATTCTGAGCACTCCACTAGAGATCCTGAATTACTACAAGAATGTTTTCTTCCTGTAGTGAGAAAAAAGAAGGGGAAGTTCTCCTACTCCCCAGAATATTAAAGAACAGAGCAATGCCAGTCTTTCTGTGTGGAAATACAACTGGCTTTTGCACTGGAAAAATAGTGAGAACTGGGAGCAGGGGTGGCCCAAGGGTTTCTGCCGCCTCAGGCAGAAGCTGCCACCAGCATCTCTCTTTTCACCCTCACCATCCCCACTCTCCCCAAATCCATCTTCTCATCTTGTGGCAGCAGCGGCGGCCTGACTCCGTTTTGAGCCGCTGCTGCCGCAAGATAAAACAGATGGATTTGGGGAGCGGCGGCAACCTGACTCTGCTTAGAAAGCAGTGACACAAAGCCACTGCTTCCTAGTGGCCGGCCTGGCCCTGATTGGGAGAATCTTATACCAGAACACTTACTGTCTTTCCTGAAAAACCTCCTGCAACCTTCCAGCACACACTTCCAAGAAGGCTGATCAAAAAAATCATTCTCTTCCCCCATAGAATATCTTACTTATAGATGCAAGAAACCTCCTCCTATAAGAATGAATTACACAAATGGACTCCCTGTTTATGCGTATCTCATCACCTTTAGTAGGGCCCTGGAGGTCACATTTATTTCTTGCCTTTTGCCTCCTTTTCTGGTCTTAAACCTCGGACTCCTTTATTATACTGTAATACTTTCTAGAAAAGCTGTTCACTTATCGACATAGCACTTTCTATTATTAAAATCTTGTTCCCTGAGTTCTCTCTTCAGCTGTTCCTAGTACACTCCCTACACAAGGCTTTGATTAGAAACACTACTTTAATCAGGTCCTGAATTAAGTATAGGAATCCAAGTGCAAAACTTAGGGCCCTCTTTACTAAACCATGCTAACCTATTGTGTGGCCACGGTGAGCGTTAATACATGGCCATGCTAACCACCGTCTGTAAAAACACATGTTAACTGGCACTTGCAGGCAAATGTGCAGAGAGGGCAGGTAAGAGGAGGAGAGTGGGAATGGAGTGCAGAGTAGCACGGAATCAAACTAGAATTCAATGCCAGAGGATGTAATAAAAGCTGTTAGTGTAGCTGGGTTTAAAAGAGTTTGGATAAATTCCTGGAGGAAAAGTCTATAAACCATTATTAAATTGGTCTGGGGAAATCTATTGCTTACCCCTAGGAGATCTTCCTTTTGGGAACCTGACAGGTACTTGTGATCTGGATTAGCTGCTGTTGGATAAAGGATACTGGGCTCAAAGGATCTTTCGTCTGAACCAGTATGGCATTTCTTATGTTCTTATGAGTTCAGTTAAAGTGACACCTAACGACCTCTATGGCGCTGTTAGGTGTACCTGCATCAATTGCTCCAGAAATTAGCTGACAGGAACATGCGGATTGCACCCCCCACCACTAATGAGGAGGCTTTGAACTTAATATGCAATTGTTTCAAATTTAAATTCTAAATATTTTAGTAAAAGCAGCCCTTAGGGCACTTGTCCAGCAGGCCCGCCTGGATGTCCCACTGTCCCGTTATATTCAACATGAATTTAACAGAACTTCTTATTTTTCCCCCACAGCATGTTTTCGTCACGGGAAGAAAATAAGGCACAGGGAGTCTCGTTTACCAACATGTGTCAATTCAAGTTAAGCATACAGTTAGCAAATAGGGTCCATTGAGTATAAAGGGGCTTACGCATTAAATCGCGTTACATGTTTTAATGAGTGTTAACACTAGGTGCATAATTTTCCATGAAAAAAGTACCCACAGGTAAGGGCTGCTAATGGCTGTGTGTACTGTTCAAAGTGACACTATGCGGGTATTTTCACTTTGAAACCTGGGGACAGAAAATAGCTATGGACTTTGCCCTATAACGTGTCTGGAAAGTGTCCCTTATTGCAATTAATGCCAGATCCACTGATAGGTTTCAGATACTTCATAGAACACACCTTCTAATCCTAAATTATCTTCTCTCATACCCTAGAAAGGGAAATAATACTGAAGTATTTATCCATATTAGCTGTTGTGCAGCTTTGGTTTTCATATGGATAAAGACAGGTTTTACCCATATACAAATGCCTCTTGAAAGCTGCCCACCCTCCATGTATATGATTAAAAGTATATTCACCTTGAACTACTACTGGAAAGGTGTGAGCTAGATACTACAAAATAAAATAAAATAAACATGCTAACTATGCAATAAAGGGGCAGTGTTGGAAGAGTGAAGTTTGCACAGGGATTTCATTTTGAGCATTTGACCATACATACTTTGCATGTTACCCATGGCTTCCGGAATTTTCAAAGAGAAAATTTGCAGGAAGTTTCCTTTTGAAAATTTGCTTGGCTTGTGTGCCTGCAGGCTTGAAAGCAGTCCATGCAGTTTCAAAATGACTCCCTTATTCTTTATGAAACTTCAGCATCTTGTGGGGGAGGGCAGTCTCTCGTTCCCTCCAATCTTTCAATTTCTTCAATGATATTCCTTTTGGCATAAAAACTGTTTCATATCATTTGTATAGCAAACTCAGTTCTGTAAACAAAGATATCATGTCATTCCATCTCTTCCCCATAGTGCGCCAGTGTAAACACACCCCAGCTACTGCTTCATTCGGAGTTACCAGGTAGTAGCTGGTTGCAATTTCTTTTCACAAAACATTTCTTAGCATAAGTTGCCGTGATGCTTTACGTATCCTTCCATGATGGGTGAGCGAACACAATGTTCTTCTGCTTTGCCCATTTGGAGAAAACCATCTTCTCTGTGATGAAGCGATGAGCACCTCGGGGGGCCCGCTCATGTAGGAGATACATCTTGCACTCGTCCAGTTTCCCCTTCTCAAAGTAATGATACGGAACTGGCACCGGATTCTTCTCTCTGCAGACAGTGAACACAATAAGGTAACTGCAAGTAGGTGAAGGACAGTGTACTCATACCCCAGAAACCAGAAAAGACCCCCAAATTCCACTAGGGAGAGCAGGCATACTGCATGACATCCTGAAACCCAAATACTTAAGAGGCCGTGAGAGCATGCAGCTTTACATCAAGATCCTGAATACCAAGAGAGTCAGAGATTGCTGCATGACACCCTGAGACCACAGATACCATGGCAGCACTGAAAGACAATCCCTAAATCCCACAACAGAAATGACTATGTGTTTGACATCCCGAGGCTCTGAACCCCAACAGCATGCACTATACAGTATGTGATATCCTGACCTATTTCCCGAGATCCCTAGGAACCGAGCTGTACGAGAAACATTGCAAAGCACTGAATACTTTGTACCTGCAATAATTGCTGCTGACCATACCATACACAGAGATATGCTCACACAACTCCATAGCCAAAATCATGGTGAACCATCCAGTGCTGAGGAAAGAGCCAGATTTCATTCTGTAATAAGAGATCAATGAGAGGAAGTCAACAAGCAGCAACAGGTAGGAAAAAAGGGGACAGGTTGGTCTGCATAAATGGGGAATGGAGAAAGGGATTATATTGCTCTGTATGAAGGAGAATGAGTATTAGTGGTTACGCTCAGGGCCGGTGCATTCACTAGGCAAACTAGGTGGTCGCCTAGGGCTGTAGACCCTGGTGGGTGGAACAGTGATCAGTGGCTCAGACCTAGGCAAGCCTGATGTGCTGCCCCCCCCTCCCCGCACGGCGTGCTGTTGCCACGCCATCCCCAACATCCAGCTTCTCACCTGAGGTTGATGGGCGGCACAGCAATCACCACTTTAGCATCGGCTGTAGGCGTTAAAGCACATGTGTGCACTTAAGGCCTGCTACTCCTGTCCCCCCCCCCCCCCGGAAGGAGTTGCATCAGAGGGGGCAGGAGCATCAGGCCATGAGTGTGCGCATGCACTTTAAGGCCTGTTGTGGTGCTAAAGAGGTGATTGCCATGCCACCCATAAACCCCAGGTGAGAGGCTGGAAGTTGGCGGTGGCATGGTGACGGCACATTGGATGGCACATAGGACGGCACATGGGAAGCACAGTGGGCCTGTCTAGGGTGGCAAGAACCCTTGAGCCACCCCTGGTTATGCTGCTCTGTATGAAGGAGGGTGAGTATTAGTGGTTACATTGCTCTGTGTGAAAAAGGGTAAGCATTAGTGGTTACATTGCTCTCTGTGATGGGGGGTGAGTATTTGTGGTTACTCTGTTCTGTATGAAGGAGGATGAGCATTAGTGGTTAAACTGCTCTGTATGAAGGAGGGCGAGTGTTTATTTATTTAACCTGGGTTTTTTTATACCACCTTATCCTGGAATCAAAGCAGTTTACAATGAACTTGAAACTCGAAGAGGGTACAATAGCTTGGAGTATTTAGCAGGGTGATAACTATTTACAAATTACTTAACATATTTATAAGATTCTGTCTATTTACATCTAGGTATGGTTATTGAGGGTGTTCTATTGTTTCAAAGTAAGATGTATGTTAGGCTGTCAGATTAGATGATATGTCCATAATGTTCTATGAACAGAAAGGTCTTGATATTTTTTTGAAAGTCTTTAATGTCTTCGGTGGAGTGGATTTCTTCAGGGAGGGGGTTCCATGGGTGTGGTCTGGCTAGCAAGAATGCTCTCTTGGAGGTTGATTGGTTGCTGTTTCATAGTGTGTAGGCACCTTGATCGTACATCTGTTGTTTATCCTTCTGGTGCAAGTGCTGGTTTCTCTTGTTATTAGGGTTTCCAGGAAGTCTGCTGTGGAATGGTGGATGATTTTGAAGATGTTTAATATTGTGTCATGGAGGGTGAGCATTAGTGGTTACATTGCTCTGTGTGAAGGAGGGTGAGTATTAGTGGTTACACTGCTCTGTGTGAGGAAGGTATAGTTACATTGCTCTGTGTGAAGGAGGATGAGTATTAGTCAGGGCTGGCCCGTCCATTAGGCAAACTAGGTAGTCACCTAGGGCGGCAGATCCCAGTGGGCGGCACGCCGATACTTCCTTTGAAGTGCCAGCAGTTCGACCCTGCTTCAGCACTGTGGTAGGCATTAAAACATATGTGAACGCATGAGTGCAGTCATAGCCTGCTGCTCCTACCCCCTCCACCAGGAAGTTACATTGGAGGGAGCAGGAGTGGCAGGGTATGAGCAGATGCAGGCGCTTTAAAGCCCAATACAGTGCTGAAGCAGCAGCTGAATTGCCACCGCTTCTAAGAAGGATTGATGTGCCGCCCACCTCCCCCCTGGATAGATGCCGGTAGAAGCGCGGAGTGGCAGCATGATGGTGCCTCTGGCACAAAGGGAGGGGCAGCATGGAGAGCCAGCCAAGGGCAGCAGATACCTTTGGGCCGGCCCTGGTATTAGTGGTTAAATTGCACTATATGTAGGACAATGAGTATTAGTGGTTAGATTGCTCTTTATGAAGGAGGGTGAGTAAAGCACAGTTACTTACCTGTAACAGGTGATCTCTGGGAACAGCAGGAATAAGTCTTCACATATGGGTACGTCGGTACCGACGGAGCCTGCACGGGAACGCTCCCCAGCTTCCCAAAAAGGAAAGCTTTTGGGAGCATCCCAGAGCACCTGCGCGCTGCCTTCCCGCCTTTCCTAATCGCCTCTCCCCAGTTCGAGTTTTAAAGCTGAGACAAAGAGAGAGAGGAAAGGAAAGATAGATAGAGAGATACAACTCCTAGGGGAGGTGGGTGGGTTGTGAAGACTTATTCCTGCTGTTCCCAGAGATCACCTGTTACAGGTAAGTAATTGTGCTATCTCCAGGAACAAGCAGGAATGAGTCTTCACATATGGGGACTCCCTAGCTAGAGATGCCTGGGAGATCCCCAAGGTTATGAGACCCTGAGAAGGGCTCTATCTCCTCCTATGGATCTCAGGCATCCATCCAGGGAAGGAGGGCAGGAGTTGATTAAGAATGGAACAGGTGTTTGAGAACAGCCTGACCAAACAAGGCATCCCGGCGGGAGTCCTTGTCCAAACAGTAATGGGCTGTGAAGGTATGAACCGAGGCCCAGGTGGCCGCTCGACAGATCTGGTCGATGGACACAGAATTTAGATGAGCCATAGAGGTGGCCATGGCCCTCACATTATGAGCTGTGACATGGCCCTCCAGAGAAAGGTTCTTACTTTGGTAGGCGAAAGAAATACACTGAGCAATCCAATTGGACAGTGTCCTCTTAGAGACTAGAAGTCCCAAATGAGAGGGATCAAAAGCAACAAAGAGTTGAGAAGACTTTCTATGTTGCTGTGTCCTTTGTAAGTAAAAGGCAAGAGCTCTCTTACAATCCAGGGTATGAAGATTCCTCTCTGCACTTGATGCATGAGGACCAGGAAAAAAGACAGGTAAATACACCTCTTGATTAAGATGAAAAGGTGAGACCACTTTAGGCATAAAGTGTGGATTGGTCCTAAGGACTACCTTATCATGATGGAACCTTGTATAAGGTGGATTAGCCACTAAGGCCTGCAGTTCACTGATGCGGCGAGCTGAGGTGACTGCAATGAGGAAAATAACCTTCCAGGAAAGAAATTTCAAGGAGGTGGTGGCTAAGGGTTCAAAAGGTGGCTTCATAAGCTGACCAAGAACCAGATTTAAGTCCCATGCCACCGGAGGAGGCCTAATGGGAGGTTTAGTTAAAGCTAGGCCTCTCATGAATCTTGCCATAAGAGGATGAGAGGAAATAGGCTGTCCATTGATAGGCTTAAGGGATGCTGCAATAGCACTCAAATGGACCCTTACTGAATTCGTCTTAAGGCTTGCATTGGAGAGATGCAGGAGATATTCCAATAGAGAATTCAAAGGTAGTGCTAGAGGGTCAAGACCCTTCTCAGCACACCAAATGGAAAACCTTTTCCATTTAAAAGCATAGGAACGTCTAGTAGAAGGTTTTCTGGAAGCATGGAGGATATCCTTCACCTGCTGAGAAAGATTCCAACCTTGAAGGTCTAAGCCTTCAGCAACCAAGCCCTGAGGTGAAGGGACTTGGGGTTTGGGTGCCACAAAGTCCCCTCCTCCTGGGACAGGAGGTCTGGAGCAGCTCCCAAATCTAGGGAGGGAGCTTGAGAGAGATGCAGAAGTAGAGGGTACCACACTTGGCGTGGCCAGCGTGGAGCTATGAGGATCATAGATCCTTGATCCCTCTGGAGCTTGAATAGAGTCTTGGGAATTAAGGGAATGGGTGGAAAGGCATACAGGAAGTCTTGACCCCAGTGAAGGAGGAAGGCATCCTTGGGCTGAACTTCCTGACACGGAATTCTGGAACAGAACCGGGGAAGTTTGGCATTCCATGGACTTGCAAAGAGGTCTATGTCCGGGGTTCCCCACTCTTGAAAGATTCTGAGTACCTGGTCCATGTGCAGGGACCATTCATGTGGAAGCAGAACTCGACTGAGTCTGTCTGCCCAAGAGTTTTGGACTCCTGGAAGGTATACGGCCAGGAGATGGATTTGATGCTCTCTGGCGAAGGCCCATAATCTTAAAGCTTCGTTGCAAAGCGACAGAGACAGTTCCTCCTTGCTTGTTTATGTAAAACATGGCTACCTGATTGTCCGTATGAATGAGGACTGTCTGGTAGCTGAGCAGGGTATGGAAGACCTTGAGAGCTAGAAAAACTGCTTGGAGTTCCAAGTGGTTTATATGTAGAGAGGTCTCCTGTGGAGACCAAGTGCCCTGAGTGGAGAGGTCTTGTAGATGAGCTCCCCAACCTGTTGGTGAGGCATCTGTTGTGAGGGTTGCTTGGGGCAACAACTGTTGGAAGGGGGACCCCAGCAACAGATTTTGGGTGGACTTCCACCACTGTAGAGACCAAAAGAGGCGCCTGGAGGTTGCTATTTTGTCTGTCAGAGCCCCTGAAGCTTGAGTCCACTGGGTGGACAAAGTCCATTGAGCTGCTCTCATGTGAAGGCGAGCATAGGGGACCACATGCACTGTGGATGCCATGTGGCCTAGCAGTTGTAGCATCTCCCGGGCAGTTAAAAGGATCTTTGACTGAATCTGGGAGGCTAACTGCACTAGGCGTAGGCAACGGGCCTGAGGAAGATAGGCCCTTGCAGTGGTAGTATGTAGCCAGGCCCCTATGAACTCTAGGGACTGATTAGGGTTGAGCTGGGACTTTGGGAGATTTACCACAAGTCCCAGATACTGCAGAATGCGCCTTGTGCAATCCAGGGCAGTCTGGGCCTCTGACTGAGATGGAGCTCGGATGAGCCAGTCATCCAGGTATGGGAATACAAATATCCCCAGAGTGCGTAGAAATGCAGCTACTACTGCCATGCATTTGGTGAACACTCTTGGAGCAGAGGCCAGACCGAAAGGAAGTACCCTGTATTGGTAATGCTTTCCTTGGAAAAGGAAACGGAGGAACCTTCTGTGAGATGGATGGATGAGGACATGTGTGTATGCATCCTTGAGATCTAGAGAACAAAGCCAATCCTGACTCTGAAGGTATGGAAGGAGAGTGCCCAGAGAAAGCATCTTAATTTTCTCCTTGCATAGAAATTTGTTCAATTCTCTGAGATCTAATATGGGTCTGTGGCCCCCTGTTTTCTTTGGGATGAGAAAGTAGGGGGAGTAAAACCCTGACCCTTGTTGAAGAAGAGGTACTTCTTCTATTGCCCCTTGGGCAAGAAGGACAGTCACCTCCTGACCTAGAAGGTCGAGGAAAGATGTTGGAGAATTGAAATGTCTCACCATGGTGTGAGGAGGAAGGTTTGAGAAATGAAGTTTGTACCCCTCCCTTATGATGGAGAGGGTCCACTGCTCTGTTGTAATTTGCTCCCATTTGGGAGCAAAATGAGCTAACCTTCCTGGAATGGTGAGAGGCTCTGGTTGTTTCAGAGCCAGAAAGACTAAGTTCTCTAGCATGAAGTCAAAAGCCCCGAGGAGGCTGGGTCTGCTGAGTTGCAGCAGCCCCTGTAGGCTTAGGTCTGGCTTGCTTAGGTTGCTGGCGCTTAGCAGCAAAACGACCTGTAGAAGATTGTTGACCAGATGCAGGATGGAATCTGCCTTTCTTGAGGAAAAAAGACTTCTTGAAAGGTTTTTTCTTGGCAGGAATGGAGGTTGACTTTGAAAGTCTATCCAAAGCAGAATTTTCTGCATCCATTTGAGTGGCTTTTATTTGCCAATCTTTACCAAACAGGTTTCCCCTGTACAAGGAAGATTTCCCAAACCATCCTGGACCCAAGATTCTAGATCAGAAGCTTGGAGCCAAGCAATTCTGCGAGCAGCTATGGCAATGGCCGAAGCTCTGCTGGCACCCTCAAAGGAGTCAAAAGCTGCACAGTTGGAAAAACTTTGAAATATCTTGAGTATGCTTAAGCCAAATAAGAAATTCTTCCCTTTTATCCTCTGGAAGAAAAGGGAGGAAAGTGTGTAGCTTATTTGCAACTTCTTTCAGAAACATCCCCATATAAAGACTATAGGAGTTTATTCTGGCAATGAGCATACTGGCCTGGAAGATTTTCCTACCAAAAGCATCCAAGGTCCTGCATTCTCTTCCTGGAGGAGCAGAGGAGTGTCTTTTTGCACTCTTTATCTTTTTCATAGCTGACTCCACCACAGTAGAATGGTGAGGAAGCTGTGTTTTATGAAAACCAGGACAAGGAGGGACACGGTACATGGTGTCCAACCTACGAGAATGAGGAGAGATAGTGAGAGGAGTCTCCCATAAGTCAATCATGTGATCATAAAGAATCTCATGAATTGGCAAGGTGACTGCCTCCTTAGGAGCCTTGGGATAACCTAAAATATCCAATTTTTTAGCTCTAGGCTCTGATTCAGAGGTTACTGAAATAGAAAGCCCTTTAGCCACTTCTCTTATGAAGTCTTGAAAGGACAAGTCTTCTGGAGGAGACATTCTTCTTTTTGGAGAAGAAGGCTCTTCAGGAAGGGCTATGGATACTTCAGCAGACGCCTCCGATGCATCAGAATCTTCGGAGGAATCAAAGTATAGACTGTCCGGGTGCTCTTCCAAAGCTCGATACGCGTACCGAGCGATATCGACATCGGGCGTTATCGGTACCGGTTCGGTACCGATGGGCACACCTGGACAGGGAACCACTGCAGTCGACACCATAGCCGATGTCGATGCAGTCGGTACTGGTACCGACACTGGTGCCGGTACCGGAGCCGATACCGACAACGGAGTTTGTTGTGGTATCAGCGGCGTCGCAGCTTGAATAAAGGCCGTGATAGCCTGCTGCATGGACAGAACATTCTGATCCATCGACGCCATGAATGCCTGAAATTCGGTACCGGAAGGTTGTGCCGGTACCCCAGAGCATTCTAACAGGTGATCGGTCGAGGCCGTGCCATCGATGTCAACCTGTAACCCCATAGGTGGAGCTTTGGAAGCCGGAGCTTCCCGCCGGGGTAGTTTTGCCGGTGCAGGATCCTCGAGGGCAAGCCCGGAGGCATGTCGATGCTTGGAAGGAGATCTACCCTTCGAGGACCGGCTGGATTTATGTTTGGTTACCTGAGATCCATGGGAGGAAGAAGAAGCCCTGGAAGACGTCGATGCCACTGAAGCAGCATCAGAGGGAAACAGCACATGGAGCTTGGCTGCTCGGTTCTGTAAACCTCGTTTGGACATCAAGGAGCAGGACGAACAATCCAAAATGGAGTGGTCAGGACCCAAACATTTAAGACACCATTCATGGGTGTCGGTAACAGAAATAGTACCGCTGCACTTAGTGCATTTTTTAAATTTTTCGTGAGGCCTAAGGCCCAAAAGAGGAAAAACACACTAAGTGAGGGAAAAATATGTTCTTTTTTTTTTTTTTTAAATAAGAAAAGAAAGAAAGACCGGCGGTACCGGTCCGACGTCGGGGAAGGCAGACGCGCGACCAAAGAAATAAAATAAAACAAAGAACTTCTTCAGCGGTGACAGGAACACGACCTGCTGGCTCCGCGGAAAAGAAGAACTGGGGAGAGGCGGTTAGGAAAGGCAGGAAGGCAGCGCGCAGGCGCTGTGGGATGCTCCCAAAAGCTTTCCTTTTTGGGAAGCTGGGGAGCGTTCCCGCACAGGCTCCGTCGGTACCGACGTACCCATATGTGAAGACTCATTCCTGCTTGTTCCTGGAGATAGCGTAGTTACTCACCTGTAACAGGTGTTCTCCAGGGACAGCAGGAATCAGTCCTCACATATGGGTGACACTGGTGCCAACGGAGTCCGTGTGGAGCATTTCCCCAGCTTTAAAAGAAAGCCTTTGGGACATGCTACCATGCATGCGTTGTCCCCTTCCCGCTCAAGGATGACATCTTGCTCAGTCAGATGACATAGCTAGGGTGGTAGTAAAAATAATACAAGGTAGGGAGGCAATTCCCAGGGGAGGAGGGAGGGTTGTGAGGACTGATTCCTGCTGTCCCTGGAGAACACCTGTTACAGGTGAGTAACTACGCTTTCTCCAGGAACAAGCAGGAAGTCAGTCCTCACATATTCAAATATAGGACTCTCTAGCTCCAGGCTGCCGAGGAACGAACCACTACACCAACGGCAACCAAGTCGGGTAGCTGTGAGTTGCAGAAGGTGAGACCTCACCGAGAGAATCTGCAAGACCCTAGCATCCAGCGACACTATCAATCTGGTACCCTGAACACAGAAGGGTCGGAGGGCAGGAGTTGCCTACACTCTCGAGAATATTAGGGAGTACTGCCTGGCCAAACACACTGTCCCTACAGGACTCGCTCTCCAGGCAGTAGTGAGCTGCAAATGTATGAATTAAAGACCATATGGTGGCCTTGCAAATCTCCATCATTGGCACTGAACGGAGGGTGGCCACCAACGTGGCCACTGCCATCACGCGATGCACTGTGATCCAGTGCTCAAGGGAGAGGCCAGCTCACTCATAAGCAAGGGCAATACAGTCCGCCATTCAAGTGGACAGAGTGCGATTAGTCACAGGGAGCCCCAGTCTGCTGGGGTCAAAAGACATGAAAATCTGAGGAGCTTTGCGATGGGCCTGGGTCCGCTGTAAGTAGGACAGGGCCTGTTTGTAATCCAGTGTATGAAGTACTAGTTCCTCCCTGCTGGCATGAGGCCGTGGAAAGATGGTGGGGAGGACCATCTCTTGGTTGAGGTAGAAAGGAGATACCACCTTCAGGAGGAATTTGGGGTGTGTTATAGAACCTTGTAAATGGTGGATCTGCCACCAGGGCCTGGAGTTCTCTCATTCTTCGAGCGGCCACTTTCCAAGACAGGTACCGCAGGTGGCAAGTGGCTAGGGGCTCGAATGGCAGTTTGGTGAGCTGGAAGAGCACCATGTTGAGATCCACTTTACTGCCGTAGGGTGGAGAGGGGACTTGGATAACAGGAAGCAACGGAGGAACCTGGAGACTAGAGGGTGACCCAAGAGGGGTTTTCCCTCGACAGGGTGATGGTGAGCAGCTATGGCGCTCAGATGCACCCTCAATGAGTTAGACTTCAGCCAGGTGTGGGACAGGTGCAGTAGGTACTGGAGTACTAATTGCACATGGCAGGAGAAGGGGTTCTCCCTTCTTTCCTCAAACCAGGCAGAGAACCTTCTTCACTTAAAGGCATAAGCCCGTCTGATGGATCTCTCTCAGGAGGTCCGGGGCTCGGCCCAGCGGGACTGGGAGTGCTACCAACAGGGAGAGCAGCAGTGGGAACCAGGGCTGCCTCGGCCACCGGGGGCAATTAGTATGACTGACACCCTCTCGCTCTGGACCTTGAAGAGGGTCCTGGCGACCAGGGGGGGGGTCGGTGGGAATGCATAGAATAGGCCCATGAGGTAGACTGCTCACAAGAGCATGTTGTTGCGAACTGCAAAGGAGAGGAGGCCACCGCCTCCTGACAGAGGGAGTACAAGACCGTGCCCCCCTGCTTTTTGATATAGAACATGGCGACTTGATTGTCCATCTGGATCAGTATGGACTGGTGTTGCAGGCGGTAGTGGAACGCTGGTAGGGCTAGGAAGATCGCCCTGAGCTCCAAGAGATTGATCTGTAGGAGAGACTCCTTCTGGGACCAGCTGCCTTGTGTGCAATGGTCCCCACAATGCACCCCCCAAATTAGGAGGGAGGCGTCCATGGACAGGGCTCTCTGAGGTGTGAGTGCCTGGAAGAGCATTCTCGCCCGGAGGTGGTGGAAGTTCTGACCATATCTCATAGCCTAACCATGGCTTGGGTCCATTGTGAGCTGAAGCACCACTGGGCTGTCCGCATGTGCAAATGGGCTGAGGGCGTTACGTGGACCGTAGAGGCCATATGGCCCAGTAGGTGGAGGAAGAGACGAGCTGGCACTGACCAGCAACGTTATACCTCTCCTGCCAATTGTCTGAGGCGTTCTGCCCTTTCTCTGGGGAGGACCGCCTTGATTTGCAGTATGTCGAGCTGAGCACCTATGAACTCAAAATTTTGGGCTGGAGAGAGGTGGGATTTGGAGTAGTTGATGACGAACCCCAAGTGCTGCAGAAGGAGGGACACATGCTCTGCCGCATGACTGGCCTCTGAAGCTGTTTAGCTAGTCGTCTAGGTAGGGGAAGATGAAGGTCCCTTGCAGACACAGGTGGGCAGCCACCACAGCCAGGCATTTGATAAAGACCCTTGGCAAGGAGGCCAGGCTGAAGGGTAGTACCCTGTACTGGTAGTGCCCTCCTCCTACCATGAACCTTAGGTAGCTTGTGGGAGGGTTGGATTAGGATGTGTGTGTACACATCCTTTAGATCCAAGAAGCACAGCCAGTCTACCTGGTGGAAGTAAGGAAGCAGTGTTCCAAGGGAGAGCATCTTGAACTTCTCCCTCACCAGAAACTTGTTTAAGTTTCACAGATCTAGTATGGGCCTGAGGCCCCCAGTTCTCTTTGGGACAAGGAAGTACCTGGAGTAGAAGCCCTTTCCCCACAGGTGCTTGGGTACAGGCTCTACTGTGTTGTCCCTGATCAGGTCTGCGAGCTCTGTGAGCAGAAGAGTCTGGTGAAGGAGGGGTCATACCGGCTCTTCTGGGAAGAACCTGGGTGTTATCTACTGTAAGTGGAGGCGGTATCCTTCCCTTACCACTTGCAGTACCTACTGGTCTGAGGTAATGTTGGCCCATCTGTGGGTAAAGAGTGCCAGGCGCCCCCCCTGTGGGCTGGTGGTCTTCTGGGGGAGGGAAGGCCCTGCCCTGGGAGTCAAAAGCTCCCCCCCCCCCCCCCGTTTGGGTGGGAGCTGGGGCCTGAGGCTTTTGGTGTTTTCGCCTTCGGAGCCCCATGGCCTTGTCTTTTAGGGTGAGAACCTTGCTGCTGGCCTGAGAAGCGCTGGTAGTGGTGACTCTGTGGAAAAAGGCCCTTTTTCCTCAGGAAAAGGGGTCTTTTCTCTGCTGGTTTCCTGCGGGGAAAGGATGAGGTCTTTTTTAGAGAGCCTCTGGTGTGTCACCACGTCAGCCTCAATCTCAGCTACCTTGTTGGCCATGGGTCTGCTGAATAGGTTCTCCCCGGTGCAGGGGACGTAGAGCATCTTGTCTTGGACCCATTGCTCGAGGTCGGAAGACTGTGGCCAGCCTAGTGTCAGGGGCTAATGCTGGCTGCTGTGACCTGAGCTGCTGACTTGAAGCCATTGTAGGCTGCTCGGGAAAGGAACTTAGAGCAGTCCTTAATTCCCAATGTCAAGGATTGAAACTATTGAAGGGATTCCCCGCCAGGCCAGCTGAAAACCCTGACAGCCTTTAAGTACATACTTATGTATAATTCATAGGCTTTGATCCAGCACCCCTGCATCAGGACCTGGTAACACTTGCGCCCGAGGACGTAGAGGGCTCTGGTCTCCCTTCCAGGGGGAACAGAAGAGTGGGTCTTTTGGCTCTTAAGTTTTTTTATGATTGACTCGACAACCATGGAGTTATGTGGGAGCTGGGGTTTGTGGAACCCCAGGCCCTTTCGGACTAGGTACATGTCATCAGGCCTACCACTGGTACCGACGCCGGTGTCTCCCACATTCTAAGCAGTAGCCGCATGAGGATCGGCCGCATGGTCACCATGAGAGTTTCCTTGGATGGAGACTCAGAGGATCTCCAATTTCTCGGTGTGCTGGTTCTCCTCTGCCTCGGTCTGCACCCAGAGGACTCTGGTCATGTCCTTGACAAAGTCATGGAAGGCTACATCCTCCAGAAGGCCGTGGCACTGGGCCGCTGGGGGAGACGGGTCCGAAGGGATGTCTCAGTGCCGTTTAGTCTCCCGGGATGCCTTGGAGTCGAGTGGTGACAAAGAATCCGAGGCCCTGCGACTCATTGCCTCAAGGCTGGCGCCAAGGATTTGGTGGCCTCTGGAGGACCTGGGATCTGAGTCGCAAAAACTAACCAGGGAGGACCGGATGCCTGAGGATCGGGACCGGGACCGGGACCTTGACCAGCGCCAAGAGCTTATCCAAGGCTGGTGGTGCTCTGAGCTTGGCTTGATGATTGTGGACTCTCCCGCAGTTGGGGGCCCGGTCTTCGGGGCAGATGATGCGGACGAACCAGCCATCATTGCCTGCTGCAAGGCTAGGAAAGCAGTGATATTCTGCTCCAGGGCTGCCATTTTGGTTTCCAGGCCAAAAGGTTCCGCAGCTTTCGGCATGGGCACCGAGGATCTCGGGTCCAACGCCGGCACTCTGGTGAGTGTGTCCTTGACGAGGACTATGGCCTTGAGGAACCTCTCATGGTCTCTGCTGGCTGAGGAATCCTTGAGGACCTTGGAAGGGCACTTCTCGGAGCCGCTCAAGTCCCCCCTGGCGGTTTTATCGGGTTTCTCCAGTGCAACCTTGATGGACTTCGAGGACATTTTCCTCTTTTTCTCGGGGTCTGAAGTTTTCTCGGAGGAGCTGCAGCCATGAAACTCCGAGGATGCTCGAGCCTTGCGGGAAGTGCTGGGCTTGGAGCTCGGCTTCGGGGAGGCTGGGGCCAAGTCAGACCTGGGGAACAGTTTTTCTTGTTGGTCTTAGGTGTCATGGCCTGGCACAAGTCGCAGGAGGTGCTGTCATGGTCCGGTCACTGACATAGTTTGACTGCAGCGGTCACATTTTTTGAATTAACTGGGGGAGATGGTGGGAAGCATCTGGCTGGGGTCGATGACTCACAGGTGAAAAAAGACAAACGTCAGTCGAGGCAAGTCTCAATCAAAAAAGGGAAAAGGTGCTGAGAACAGCGCTGGGTTTGGCACCGGCTTTAGGCGGGAAGAGGAACTGGTATGCAAACTTGGAAACGCTAACTTTAAGGATATTAACAAGGATTTTTTCCGGGGAAACAGGACCGATGTCCATTGGGCTCTGCGGACAAAAAGGAGATTGAGCAAGATGGCATCCTTGGGCAGGAAGGGGACCATACATGCGTGGTAGCATGTCCCAGAGGCTTTCTTTGAAAGCTGGGGAAATGCTCTGTGCGGGCTCCATTCAGCACCGACATCACTGATATGTGAGGACTGATTTCCTGCTTGATCCTGGAGAAAGCGTAGTTACTCACCTGTAAAAGGTGTTCTCCAGGAGCAGCAGGAATCAGTCCTCACATATGGGTGACGTCGGCGCCGACGGAGCCCTCGCGGAGCAATTTTCCCCAGCTTTCAAAGAAAGCCTTTGGGAATTGCAGCGCGCATGCGCGGTCGCCTTCCCGCCCAAGGGTGCCATCTTAGCCAGTCAGATGACATAGCTAAAAAAGACAGCATAAAAATTTGCAAAAAAACTTAAGCAGATGATTGCAACTCCAAGGGGAGGAGGGAGGGTTGTGAGGACTGATTCCTGCTGCTCCTGGAGAACACCTGTTACAGGTGAGTAACTACGCTTTCTCCAGGACCAAGCAGGAAGTCAGTCCTCACATATGGGACTCCCAAGCTTAAGGCTACCGGAGACCCTAAGCACAAAAATGAGCTCCCTCTAGCTCAGCAACACAGAAGGAAGGAATCTTCGCTGAATTATTACCCACCGGTAGCCCACATCCGGGATGGAGGGTAGGAGTTGCTCAAACCTCAAAGAGATTACGGAGGACTGCCTGTCCGAAAGCACTGTCCCTGCGGGACTCCCTCTCGAGACAGTAATGGACCGCAAAAGTCTGGCTCAAAGACCAAGTAGCGGCCCGGCAGATGTCTGCCAGCGGAACAGAGCGGAGGTAAGCCACTGACGTAGCCTTTGCCCGAACACAATGAGCCGTGACTCGACTTTCTAAGGAGAGTCCGGCTGCCCCATAAGCCCAAGCGATACAGTCCGCAACCCAGATGGACAGAGTACGCTTGGAGACCGGGAGCCCCAATTTATTGGGGTCAAAAGACACAAAAAGCTGAGCAGCTTTACGGTGCTCCCGCGTACGGTCAAGGTAGAAGTTCAATGCCCTTCTACAGTCCAGGGTATGCAGGACCATTTCAGCTCGGCTGGAGTGTGGCCTGGGAAAGAAGGTCGGAAGTATCACCTCCTGATTGATGTGAAAAGGGGAGACCACTTTTGGAAGAAATTTTGGGTGAGTCCGTAGGACTACCCTATTTTTGTAGAACCGAGTGTAAGGGGGATCAGACACGAGGGCCTGCAATTCACTTACGCGCCTAGCGGAAGTGAGGGCTATCAAGAACAATGTTTTCCAAGAGAGAAAACGGAGAGAACAGGTAGCCATAGGTTCAAAAGGCGGACAGGTGATCCGCTGCAAAACCACATTCAGATCCCAGTCAGGCGCTGGCGGGCGCAGAGGTGGTTTGAGTAGAAGGAGACCTCGGAGAAACCTCGCTACGAGAGGGTCGCTGGAAAGAGGTCTGCCGTCCACCTGTACATGATGTGCTGAAAGAGCACTGAGGTGAACTTTGACGGAGTTGGACTTAAGTCCCAGATTAGAGAGGTAGAGCAAGTACTGCAAGATCACCGACACCGAGCAGGAGAAGGGATCCTGAGACTGCTGGGTACACCAAACGGAAAAGCGACACCATTTAAGGGCGTAGCATTTGCGGGTAGAAGGACGCCGAGAAGCGAGGACGACCTCCTCCACGTCTGCCGGCAGGAGAAGGGGAGCAAGGACTACCCTCTCAGCAGCCAGGCCATTAGATTGAGAGATCTGAGGTTGGGGTGTAGCAGAGACCCCTGATCCTGAGTGAGGAGATCCGGTTGAAACCCCAGAGGGAATGGATCCTCCACCGCTAATTGCAGCAGGAGTGGAAACCACGGCTGTCTGGGCCAGCGAGGGGCCACCAGGATCATGGAAGCTTTGTCTCGGAGAACCTTGAAAAGAGTTCGAGAGACTAGCGGGATGGGAGGAAAAGCATACAGAAGGCTCTCCGACCATGAGAGTAGAAAAGCGTCTGCCGCCACTCGAAGGGGATGTGGCTGACGAGAGCAGAAGCGAGGAAGTTGCCGGTTGTGAGGACTGGCAAAGAGATCCATCGTGGGGAGGCCCCACTTTAGAAAGAGCTTCTGAACTACCAAGGGATCCAGGCGCCACATAGAGGCCGTGAAGCCGGAGATGGGCCGCCACCACCGCGAGACATTTTGTGAAGACTCGCGGTGCGGAGGACAGGCCAAAGGGTAGTACCCTGTACTGGTAATGATTTCCTGCCACCACAAACCTTAGGTATTGGCGGTGGCTTGGGTGGATGAGGATGTGCGTGTAGGCATCCTTTAGATCCAAGGAGCATAGCCAATCTCCCTGCTGGAGGTAGGGCAGAAGTATTCCAAGGGTAAGCATTTTGAACTTTTCCCGCACGAGGAACCTGTTGAGGTTGCGCAAGTCCAGGATGGGTCTGAGGCCTCCTGTCCTTTTTGGTACTAGAAAATACCTGGAATAAAAAGCCTTGACCTCTCAGGTGGTGGGGCACCAGTTCCACCGCCTGTTCCTGTAGAAGACCTGCTAACTCCTGAAGGAGTAAGTCCCTGTGCAGAGGGAGTCGCGGAGGTTCTCCCGGGAAATAGGAGGGAGGGACCTGGTGGAAGTGGAGAAGATAGCCTTCTCTTACGACTTGAAGCACCCAGGCATCTGAAGTGATGTTGGACCACCTGTGGGCGAAGTGAACCAGCCGGCCTCCGGTGCTGGGAGGAGCCAGCGGAGGGGGAGAGGCTATGCTTAAGGAGTCAAAAACCCCCACCCTGCTGAGCAGGGGCTGGTGGTGCAGGCTTGGGGGCTTGCTGCCTACGGGACCCGTTACCCCGTCCCTTGGCCTGCTGGCCCTGTTGGGGAGCTGCGGGGGCCTGATATTGGGGGTAGTGTTTATAGGCAGCCGCCTTTCTCGGGTAAAAGGACTTCTTTCCCGAGCCCTTCTTTTTCTGGGAAGGGGCGGAGGTCTTCCTAGAAAGCCTAGTCCTGGTGAGAGTCTCTGTCTCTAGTTGTGCAGCCTTCTCGTCCATAGGTTTGCCAAAGAGGTTGTCACCTCGGCAGGGGACATCGACCAACTTGTCCTGCACCCAGGGCTCAAGGTCAGACGACTGAAGCCAAGCCTGTCGGCGGGCACCGATGCCGGCTGCGGCCACTCGAGCCGATGCTTCAAAGCCATCATAGGCTGCTCGGGATATGAATTTTGAGCATTCCCGAATGCCAGTGGACAAGGCTAGGAACCTCCGCAAAGGTTTCTCGGACAATCCAGCGGAGAACCCGGCTAGCTCTTTAGTCAGGTCTCGGAGATACATGCCCATGTATAGCTGGTAGGTCTGGACACGACACGCAAGCATAGAGCCCTGGAAACACTTCTTACCAAGGCCATCCAGGTTACGGGCCTCCCTGCCAGGAGGCACCGAGGAGTGCATCTTCTGGCTCTTAAGACGATGCATGGCCGATTCCACTACCATGGAATGGTGTGGTAGCTGTGCTTTTTGGAAGCCAGGGCTCTTGCGGACTCGATAGATAGAATCGACCCGCTTGCTCAGGACCGGCGAGGAGGCCGGACTCTCCCACATGCGGAAGAGTAGTCGTTCCAGCATGGGAGGAACCGGTACAGTAAAGTGTTCCCTGGCGGGAGAGTCATACTGGAGGGCGTCGAGCTCTTCGGCTCGAGGCTCCTCCTCGGGATCCGCAGGGAAGGCCAAAGCCTTGGCCATATCCCTGACGAAGTCCGAGAACCGGGCATCCTCCGGAGGGGACTGCTTCCGAGGTTCGGACTCAGGCGAGTCCGAGGGGACACACCGAGTCCGAAAAGAATCAGGCGACTCTTCCTCTTCAGACTCCCAGACCGACTCCGAGGAGGAATCGGTGGGGTCGGCCCGGGCAGGCTGCGGCGCCGGCCGCCCCGACGCCGCGGGAGTCGGCGTCGGCGACCTCGGTCCCAAACGGGAGGCCGAGGGTGACCTCGACCGAGGATCGACTCGAGTTCGCATGGACTCGAGGATCGGCTCGGTCTCCGGGGTCGACTTAGATGTCGACGTCCCGGCGGTCGGGGCAGCGGCGCCAGCGAGGCTAGCGAACAGTGCCCGCTGCTGGTCCATGAAGGCAGACAGTCTGCTCTCCAAGGCCGTCAACCTGAGTCCGACCTCAGGTGACCCAGCAGCCCCCGACTCGGGCCCCGACGGCGTCGGGCCCGACGTCGGCGGTCTCGGAGGCGAGTCCAGGAGGACCACAGGACTTACCCGAGCAGGCAGCTCCGACTCCATGCGAGGTCGCTTCGAGAGGTGCTCCTTCTCCAAGGACCCGGGATGGCTATCGGGGCTATGCGACCTGGCCCTCGCGGAGCCAGGAGCGTCCACCGACGCCGCCCTCGCAGGTTTCACCTTCCGTCGATGGTCCCCAGAGGGAGAACCCCTGTCGGAGGAACTCCGGTGACGGTCAGAGCTGGAACCTCGGGACGCCGAGGCCTCCGACAAGGTCCGGGTACGGCTGGGGTCAGCGAAGATCCTATCCCGCTGATGCCGCCGACTTCTCAACGCTTTAGAGGACATTTTGCCACAGGCTCCACAGATCATTTCTTCATGATCCGGGCCCAGGCAGCGGAGGCAATTATCGTGTGTGTCAGTTAGTGACATATTTCGTTCACACTGACCACACCGCTTGAAGCCACTGGCAGCCATCGGGGGAAAAAGGGCCCCTGCGAGGTCAAAAGACCGGGCTGCCAGTGAAAAAACCGAAAACGAAACTGACTAAATCAGAAAAAACCGAAAAAGAAGGAGAGGACTCGTGACCGGCGTCGCGAGTCCGGGCGGGAAAAAGACCGGCGCCGAACCGAAGGAAAAAAGAGAATATAACGAATAAAATCAACTTTTTCGCGGGGACACGACGGGTACGTCTGTAGGGCTCCGCGGAAAAAAGAAGACTGGCTAAGATGGCACCCTTGGGCGGGAAGGCGACCGCGCATGCGCGCTGAAATTCCCAAAGGCTTTCTTTGAAAGCTGGAGAAAATTGCTCCGCGAGGGCTCCGTCGGCGCCGACGTCACCCATATGTGAGGACTGACTTCCTGCTTGGTCCTGGAGAATAGTGGTTATACTGCTCTGTATGAAGGTCAACTGAGGGCTGAGAGGTAAGAAGGTTCTATGTTGATATAGGATGTCACCCCTACCTGTTCTTTCCGGTTTCATTCTGGAATATTTGGTCACAGTGTGCCATCTTTGCCTCCGTCAGGGTATAGATCTGGACACTGGGGTACATGTCTTTCATCTTCTTTAAAGTTCTGTAGGTGCTCCCTCCCTTGTCGCGGCTCATGAGCTTCGGGGGTCCCCAGATCACGTACAGGGTATCCCGAGAGAGCCCAAAGAAGTAGGACTCATTTCTGAGGAGTAAGGGTACGCTGGTGTGAGACACCATCCTGAATGTAACCCTGCTACCCACATCCTCCTCATAGCCTTGCGTGGGAGCCTGGTTCATGCGCAGTACACATGCCGCCCCATCGATCTCCTTCCCCAGCCGGGATCCCAACATTTGCCCAGAGCTGGACACCACAGCGCACTGCTGGCACGGAGCTTGGAGAAGGGGCTGCAGTAAAATATACCGCATAGTAAGTATATACTGCACATAGGCAAAGACAAACAATCCTCTTCCCCCACCCCCACCCCGGCAGACACAGACATCCTGCAATTGATAATAATGTTCTCCAAGGACATGCAGTCCTCTCAAGTGGGTGATGTCATCTGATGAATTCTGGGCTGAACATATGTCAACAAAGCTTTCAAGCTTTCTACAGCGGTATACACATGTGAAGGATTTTCTGCACCAACAATATTGCACAAGATCATCTCAATTCCAGTTTTCCCACAGAAAAACTAACAGACATGAGATTTCTCTCTGTTTTTTCTCAGTTGTGAGAACTTTAATTTTGTTTTTTTTGCATTAGGTCATCTCAGTTTCTTGTAGCTGTAACCTGAACCAATGTGTCAAAGGCATCAGATGTAAGCTTTCACCACAGAGCCACTTGATCTCATGCTGGCTATTTTTCATCTGATATCCCAGAAGCAGGAGCTTCCCAATGGCTTCAAGAAAGGCAAGGAATATGACAGCATAGTGTTGGAGACAGACACCCACAACCTGTGTCTGTAGAGCTTTGGACTCAAATACTATGAGGGCCCTTCTCAGTGGTGGAATCACTACATAACTTTAACTGGATCAGCATTAGAAAATGTATCAGCGCCGCCAATAAAATTTACATACTGTATAACTTTAAACAGATTTCTTATCCTTTTAAAGTGATATCTGCTATTTACCCACTATCATTTACACATATAAGTAATACATTCAGTTACTGAATTTTGAAGCTAAACATGCAAATTTTTTTCCTGCCCTTCTTCAAATCGCACTCCTTTTTTACATGTAGACCTTTGGCTATTTTGTAATTAAAACAGCTGAGGATATACACACTCTTGATATAGAGTAGTTACTCACCTGTAACAGGTGTTCTCCAGGAGCGGCAGGAATCAGTCCTCACATATGGGTGTCATCGGTGCCGATGAAGCCCCAGCGGAGCATTTCCCCAGCTTTCTAAGAAAGCCTTTGGGAATGCAGGCACGCATGCGCAGTTCCCTTCCCGCCTAAAGGTGCCATCTTACCTCGGTCAAATGACATAGCTAAGAATAGCACACAGTAATGAAAAATAAACTATGTACAACTGCAACTCAAAGGGGAGGAGGGAGGGTTGTGAGGACTGATTCCTGCTGCTCCTGGAGAACACCTGTTACAGGTGAGTAACTACTCTTTCTCCAGGACCAAGCAGGAAGTCAGTCCTCACATATGGGTGACTCCCTAGCTCTGCGCTACCAGGAACCCAGGCTGAACAAGAGGACTCCCTCTAGTCCCAGCTGCAAAGAAAGGCTTTTCAAGGACACAACCACCACCGGTAGCCCAACAGAGGACAGGAGTGCAGGAGTTGCCTAAACTTCAAAGAGATTCCGGAGTACTGCCTGGCCAAAAGCACTGTCCCTACGGGACTCCCTCTCCAGGCAGTAATGGGCTGCAAACATCTGGCTTGAAGACCAAGTTGCAGCCCTGCAGATGTCTACCAAGGGCACAGAGCGGAGATGAGCCACTGAGGCAGCCATTGCCCTGACACGATGGGCCGTGACCCTACCCTGCAAAGGAAGGTCAGCCGCCTTGTAAGCCCAGGAGATACAGTCCGCCACCCAGATGGACAAGGTACGCTTGGACACAGCCAGCCCCAACTTATTGGGGTCAAAAGATACGAAGAGCTGAGTAGCCCTTCTATGCCCTTGCGTACGGTCAAGGTAAAAGGATAAGGCCCTCCTACAGTCCAGGGTATGCAGAACTGCTTCAGCCTGGCTTGCATGAGGCCTAGGGAAGAATGTTGGAAGAACCACCTCCTGGTTCAGGTGGAAAGAGGAGACAACCTTAGGTAGGAACTTTGGATGAGTCCTGAGGACTACCCTGTTCCTGTAAATCCTGGTGTAGGGCCTGTCACAGACCAGGGTTTGAAGTTCACTCACTCGCCTAGCCGAGGTAAGGGCTATCAGGAAAAGTGTCTTCCAGGAGAGGAAGCGTAGTGGACAAGTAGCCATCGGCTCAAAAGGTGGGCGAGTCAGCTGCTGCAAGACCACATTCAGCTCCCACTCAGGGGCAGGAGGACGGATGGGAGGCTTGAGCAAAAGCAAGCCCCTGAGAAAGCGGGACACCAAGGGGTGACCAGATAGAGAATGCCCCTCCACCAAAGAGTGGTGAGCTGCTAGAGCTGAGAGGTGGACCCGAACAGAATTGGATTTAAGACCCTGATTGGACAAGTGCAGTAAGTACTGAAGGACTACTGGCACAGTACAGGAGAAAGGATCCTCTGTACGTAGTTGACACCACACAGAAAACCTTTTCCATTTGAGGGCATAGGTTTTTCTAGTGGACTGTTTCCTAGAGGCTAGGACAACCTCCTCCACTTCCTGAGGTAGGCCCCAGGGAGCCAAGACTACCCTTGCAGCCTCCAGGCCATCAAATTGAGAGATTTGAGATTGGGGTGCAGAAGGGAACCCTGCTCCTGTGAGAGAAGGTCGGGTTGCAACCCCAGAGGCAGTGGGAGATCCACAGCCAGTTGAAGTAGAAGTGGAAAACAAGGCTGTCTCGGCCACCTGGGAGCCACCAGCAGGACCGAGGCCTTGTCCTGAAGAATTTTGAAGAGAGTTCGGGCCACCAAGGGCGTGGGAGGAAATGCATACAGGAGGCCCTGAGACCATGGAATCAGAAAAGCATCTGCTGCCATTCTCAGAGGATGCGGCTGCCTGGAGCAAAACCTGGGCAGCTGTTTGTTGATTGGGCTGGCAAAGAGATCCAGCCAAGGGAGACCCCATTTCAGAAATATCTTCTGCACCACTGAGGGATGCAGCTGCCACTCGTGGGGCTGCAGAATTCTGCTTAACCTGTCTGCCAGGGAGTTGTCCTGGCCTGGAAGGTACACAGCCTTGAGGAGCATGTTGTGCTTGAGGGCAAAAGAACAAAGGTCCTGAGCCTCTCGACAGAGGATCCTGGACACAGTTCCGCCCTGTTTGTTCACATAAAACATGGCAACCTGGTTGTCTGTCTGAATCAGGACAGACTGGTGAGCTAGGCCAGGCGTGAAAGCCTTGAGTGCCAACCGAATAGCTCTGAGCTCGAGGAGATTGATCTGCTGTGCAGCTTCCCAGGGAGACCAAAGGCCCTGGGTGCACTTGTCCAGACAATGAGCTCCCCAGCCTAGCAGGGAAGCATCTGTCGTCAGCACTACTGTATAAGCTGAGATCTGAAAAGGCATTCCTTTGAGTAGATTGGGTGGGTGCAGCCACCAGTCGAGGGAGTGCAGAAATGGTCTGGACACCCTTATGTTGTCTCTGAGACCGCCCGTGGCTTGGGACCACTGAGTCCGAAGGCACCACTGTGCAGGCCTCATATGGAGCCTGGCATTGGGGGTCACATGAACTGTCGAAGCCATGTGGCCCAGAAGTCTCAGGCAGAGTCTGGCAGAGACCAGGGACCTGCTGAGAAATTGACTTGCCAAAGCCATCAAAGTTTGGGCTCTGTTTTCTGGCAAGAATGCTTTTGCCAGGAGAGAGTCCAACCTTGCCCCTATGAACTCCAAGTTTTGGGAAGGGAGCAAAGTGGACTTTGCGAAGTTTATGACAAACCCAAGGCGTTGTAGAAGAGCAATGGTTCTGAGGGTGGCTTGATTGGCCTCTTGGCTTGTCTGACCACTGATGAGCCAGTCGTCCAGATAGGGGAAGACGAAGATGCCCTGATTTCTCAGGTAGGCCGCCACCACTGCTAGGCACTTTGTGAAGACTCTGGGGGCGGAGGTACTGATAATGTTTTCCTCCCACGATGAACCTCAGGTACTTTCTGTGGTCTGGATGAATGAGGATGTGAGTGTACGCATCCTTGAGATCTAAGGAGCATAGCCAATCTCCCTGCTGGAGGTAGGGCAGAAGTGTTCCAAGAGTAAGCATTTTGAACTTCTCCTTTACTAGGAACTTGTTGAGGTTCCTGAGGTCCAGAATGGGACGAAGGCCACCAGTCCTTTTTGGTACCAGGAAATACCTGGAGTAGAACCCGTGACCTTGCAAGTGGGTAGGCACAGGCTCCACCGCCCCGTCCACCAACAGACTCTGAAGCTCCTGACAGAGAAGGTCTGTGTGCAGGGGAGGCCTTGGAGGTTCCCCTGGGAAGTAGGGTGGCGGTAGTTGGTGAAAGTGGAAAGCATAGCCCTTGTGGACTATCTCCAGCACCCAACTGTCCCCGGTGATAAGGGGCCACTGGTGGGCAAAGAGGGCGAGACGACCTCCTGTGCAGGGTGGGGGGAGCAGTGGAGGAGAGGCTATGCTGAAGGAGTCAAAAGCCCCCACCCTGCTGAGTGGTAGCAGGGGCCTGAAGCTTGGGGGTCCTCTGCCTACGGGGCCATTACCCTGGCCCTTGGCTTGCTGACCCTGGGGGTAGCTTGGGCAGCCTGATATTGAGGGTACTGTTTGTAGGCAGTGCCCTTCCTCGGGTAAAAGGGCTTTTTACCCGAGCCCTTCTTTTTATGAGAAGGGGCAGAGGTCTTCCTCGACAGCCTTGTCCGGGTGAGGTGCTCGATCTCGAGCTGAGTGGCCTTCTCGGTCATGGGCTTGCCAAAAAGGTTTTCACCTCGGGAAGGGACATCGACCAACTTGTCCTGAACCCATGGCTTGAGGTCCAATGACTGCAGTCATGCCTGGCGTCGAGCCGCGATGCCGGCTGCCGCAACTCGGGCCGAAGCCTCGAAGCCATCGTAGGCGGCGCGGGACATGAATTTTGAGCAGTCCCGAATTCCTGAGGACAAGGACTTAAATCTCTGCAAGAGTTCCTCGGAGAGACCAGCAGAGAACCCGGCCAACTCCTTGGCCAGATCCCGCAAGTACATGCCCATGTACAGCTGGTAAGACTGGACACGGCAAGCAAGCATCGAGCCCTGAAAACACTTTCTACCGACGCCATCGAGGTTTCGGGCCTCCCTGCCAGGAGGCACCGCAGAGTGCATCTTCTGACTCTTCAGACGATGCATGGCCGATTCCACAACCATGGAATGGTGTGGTAGCTGTGCTTTTTGAAAACCAGGGCTTTTTCGGAGTCGATAGATGGAATCGACTCGCTTGCTAAGAACCAGCGCCGAGGCCGGTGCCTCCCACATATGGAAGAGGAGCCGTTCCAGCATCGGAGGAACCGGGACAGTAAAGGCCTCCTTCGGAGGAGAGTCATACTGCAGCGTCTCGAGCTCCTCAGCTCGAGGCTCTTCCTCGGGGTCCGCCAGAATAGCCAAGGCAGCGGCCATATCTCGAACTCCGAGAACCGGGTATCCTCCGGAAGGGATCTACTCCGGGGCTCAGACTGCGGTGAGTCCGAAGGGACGCACCGAGTCTTAAAGATATCAGGAGACTCCTCGTCCTCCGTCTCCCAAGCCGACTCCTCTGAGGAAGAGTCGGGGTCCGACCCCGCGGGGCCCTGGAGCACCCGCCCCGACGTCGACACCCTCGGTCCCAAACGGGAGGTCGAGGAAGACTGCGACCGAGGTCGACTCCGAGCCACGATGGACTCGAGTATTGGCTTGGTCTCCGGGGTCAACTTGGACATCAATGTCCCGGTGGTCGGGGCAGATGCGCCAGACAGGCTGGCCATCAGTGCCCGCTGCTGCTCCATGAAGGCAGACATTCTGCTCTCCAAGGCTGTCATCCTGAGACTCAGCTCGGGAGACGCAGCAGCCACCGACTCGGGCCCTGGTGGCGCCGGGCCCGACGTCGGCTCCCTGGGAGGAGAGTCCACGAGGACTACGGGGCTTACGTGTCCAGCAGACTCCGGCTCCACATGAGGAACTTTGGCAGGCTTCTCCGGTTCCACCGGCCCAGGGCGACGGTCGGGGGTCTTAGACCTGGCCCTCGAGGAGCCAGGGACCTCTTCTGACGACGCCCTCGCGAGCCGTTTCTTCCTCTTGCGTTCCCGATCGGGGGACCCCCGGTCCGAGGAGCTTCGACGGCGCTCGGGATCGGAATCCCGAGATGTCGAGGCCTCAGACGAGGTCCGGGCCCGGCCGGAGGCTGAGTCAGAAAAAAGCCTTTCCTTTCGCTGCTGGCGACTTCGAAGTGCCTTGGAAGACATTTTTCCATAGGCCCCGCACGACTTAGGATCGTGGTCAGGGCCGAGGCACCGAAGGCAGCAGTCGTGTGTGTCGGTGAGAGACATTAGTTTCTTACACCGATCACACTTCTTAGAACCACTGGAAGCCATCGGGGAGAAAAAGAGTCCCCGCAAGGTCAAAAGACCGGCCCTCCAGGGAAAAAGAGAAAAAAGGGCGCGAACGCCAGCCACGAAGGGCAAAAACCGAAAAAGAAAAAATCGGGCTCGATACCGGTGTACCGAACCCGGCGGGAGGGGAACTGGCGTCGAACCGGTAGAAAAAGAGCAAAAAATTGCCGAAAAATCTTATTTTAACCGGGAAAAACGGGACACACGTCCTGTGGGCTTCACGGAAAAAAAAGACTGAGGTAAGATGGCACCTTTAGGCGGGAAGGGAACCGCGCATGCGTGCCTGCATTCCCAAAGGCTTTCTTAGAAATCTGGGGAAATGCTCCGCTGGGGCTTCATCGGCACCGATGACACCCATATGTGAGGACTGACTTCCTGCTTGTTCCTGGAGAACCCTGTGTTGCCTGTCAAAAGATGACACGTAGGGCTTTGTGGCTGCCAAGAGCACAAAAAAAAGCTCTTCAGTTCATGGAAGTCAGACTCATGTGCATTGGCACTGGTGGTATCAACCCCCCCAAGGACCTGGAATCTGCACCAAACACTGGGGATGCAGTAATATCAAGAAAAAATTGAGGTCAAACATCAGTAAAGCATAGTTACTCACCTGTAACAGATGATGTCTGGGAACAGAAGGAATTTAGTCTTCACATATGGGTATCGTCGGTACCGACGGAGCCTGCGCAGGAACGCTCCCCAGCGTCCAATAGGAAAGCTTTTTGGGAGCATCCCACAGCACCTGCGTGCTGCCTTCCCGCCTTTCCCAACTGTCCCTTTCCAGTTGAGTTTATAGCTGAGACAAGAGAGAGAGGGAAAGAGAGAGAGAGAGAGAGATAGTGAGATACAACTCCTAGGGGAGGTGGGTGGGTTGTGAAGACTAAATTCCTGCTGTTCCCGGAAATCACCTGTTACAGGTGAGTAACTATGCTATCTCCAAGAACAAGCAGGAATGTAGTCTTCACATATGGGGACTCCCTAGCTGCAGATGCCAGGGAGATGGCCCCAGGAAGTTGTCAGCCCTTGCAAAAGGGCCCACTTCCCCCCATGGATCTCTGGCATCCTACCAGGGACGGTGGGTAGGAGTTGACTAAGTGTGAAAAAGGTGTTGAAGAACAGCCTGGCAAAACAAGGCATCCCGGCGGGAGTCCTTGTCCAAGCAGTAGTGGGCTGTGAAGGTATGTACCGAAGCCCAAGTAGCTGCTCGACAGATGTCGTTGATAGACACAGAGTGAAGATGAGCCATTGAGGCTGCCATGGCTCTCACATTGTGAGCGGTGACATGACCTTCAAGAGGAAGGTTCTTACTCTCATAGGCAGTTGGAGGACAGTGTCCTCTTGGAGACTAGAAGTCCCAAATGACTACGATCAAAAGCAACAAAGAGTTGGGAGGATTTTCTATGTTGCTTTGTCCTTTGCAAGTAAAAGGCCAAAGCTCTTTTACAGTCCAAAGTATGAAGGTTCCTTTCTGCACTGGAGGCGTGAGGCCTCGGAAAAAATACAGGAAGGTAAACCGCTTGGTTTAAATGAAAAGGTGAAACCAGCTTTGGCATAAAGTGTGGATGAGTCCTAAGAACTACCTTATCATGGTGGAACTTTGTACTCGTATAAGGAGGATCAGCCACCAACGCTTGTAATTCACTGATGCGACGTGCTGATGTGATTGCAATGAGGAAGATAACTTTCCAGGAAAGGAATTTCAAAGAGGTACTGGCTAATGGCTCAAAGGGCGGTTTCATGAGCTGCCCAAGTACCAGATTCAAGTCCCATGCCACCGGTGGTGGCTTAATAGGAGGCTTTGTTAAAAGAAGGCCTCTCATTAATCTCGCTATGAGAGGATGAGAGGAAATAGGTTGTCCATTGAGAGGCATGAAAGAAGCTGCAATAGCACTCAAATGGACTCTCACTGAATTGGTCTTGAGCCCTGCATTTGATAAATGAAGGAGATACTCCAGTAATGATTCCAGAGGCAACACAAGAGGGTTAAGACCCTTCTGCGAGCACCATATGGTAAACCTCTTCCACTTAAATGCATAAAAGCGTCTTGTGGAGGGTTTCCTGGAAGCATGAAGGATATCCTTCACCTGTTGGGAAAGGTTAAGATCCTGAAATTCTATGCTTTCAGCAAGCAGGCCCTGAGATGCAGAGACTGGGGACTGGGATGGCACAGCATCCCGTCCTCTACTGAGAGAAGATCTGGAGCAGATCCTAACTCCAGAGACGGAGCTTGAGAGAGATGTAGGAGCAGAGGGTACCACGGTTGCCGTGGCCAATGTGGAGCTATGAGAATCATATGACCTCTGTCTCTCTGAAGCTTGAACAGGGTTTTGGGAATTAGGGGAATGGGTGGGAAAGCATACAGGAAGTCCTGACCCCAGTGAAGGAGGAAAGCATCCCTGGCCTGACACCCTTGAGCCGGAATTCTGGAACAAAACTGGGGAAGTTTGGCATTCAGTGGACTTGCAAAGAGGTCTGTGTCTGGGGTTCCCCAAATTTGAAAAATTTGGGCCACCTGGTCTGCATGGAGAGACCATTCGTGTGGAAGTAGAATTCAACTGAGTTTGTCTGCCCAAGAGTTTTGAATGCCTGGAAGATACACCGCAAGGAGATGAATCTGATGCTCTCTGGCGAGGGCCCATAGTCGCAAAGCTTCGTTGCATAGCGACAGAGAGCCTGTTCCGCCCTGCTTGTTCACAAAGAACATGGCTACCTGATTGTCCGTTTGAACTAGGACTGTCTTGTAGCTGAGCTGGGTGTGAAACACTCGAAGAGCAAGGAAGATTGCTCTGAGCTCCAGGAGGTTGATATGAAGACAGGCCTCCTGTGGAGTCCAGGTACTCTGGGTAGAGAGGTCGTGCAGGTGGGCTCCCCAACCCACCTGTGAAGCATCTGTTGTTAGAGTGGCTTGGGTAGGGGTTGCTGGAAAGGAGACCCCACCAGAAGGTTTCTGGGTGACTGCCACCATTGGAGGGACAAAATAAGATGATCTGAGTTTGCTATTTTGTCTGACAGGCAACCTGACGCCTGAGTCCACTAAGTGGATAAGGTCCACTGGGCTGCCCTCATATGGAGGCGAGCATAAGGAACCACATGCACGGTGGATGCCATATGGCCTAGCAACTGTAACATTTCCCGAGCAGTGAGATGAGGTTTGAACACTGCCTGGGAAGCTAACTGTACAATGCGAAGGCAGTGGGGCTGTGGAAGGAAGGCCCTTGTCTGTCTGGTATCCAGATGAGCTCCTATAAATTCTAGGAACTGAGTGGGAGCAAGGTTGGATTTTGGGAAGTTTATGACAAGTCCCAAATACTGAAGGATACGCATTGTGCGAGACAGAGCAAAACTGGCTTCTGGCCCTGAAGGGGCTCGAATGAGCCAGTCGTCTAAGTAAGGGAAGACGAATATTCCCAGGGTGCGGAGAAATGCTGCTACCACAGCCATGCATTTTGTGAACACTCTTGGTGCAGAAGCCAGGCCAAAAGGAAGAACCCTGTATTGGTAGTACTTTCCTTGAAAAGGAATCAAAGGAACTTCCTGTGACTTGGATGGATGAGAACATGAGTGTATGCATCCTTGAGATCTAGAGAACAAAGCCAATCCTGACTCCAAAGGTATGGCAGCAGAATTCCTAGAGAAATCATTTTGAACGTCTCTCTGAACAGGAATTTGTTCAATTCTCTGAGGTCTAGAATGGGTCTGTGTCCTCCTGTTTTCTTTGGAATAAGGAAATAGGGGGAGTAGAACCCTGTACCCCGTTGGGGAATGGGTACCTCTTCTATTGCTCCTTGAGCAAGGAGCACTGTGATTTCTTGACTTAACAGGTCATTGAGAGAGGTCTGAGAATTGAACTGCCTTACTATTGTAGGAGGGGGCATGCTGAGGAAATGAAGCTTGTACCCCTCTCGTACAATGGACAGAGTCCAATTTTCTGCTGTTATCTGACACCATCTGGGGGCAAAATGACATAACCTTTCCGGGATGGTGGAGGGTTCTGGTCCGTTTAGGGCCAGGAAGGCAAAATTCTCTAGACAGGAGTCAAAGCCCCTATGAAGGCTGAGTCTGTTGAGCCGGTTGAGTCTTAGCAGCTTTTGGTTTCCTTTGTTGCCTAGGTTGCTATTGCTGTCCCTTTTGGGCAGACTGACCTGAACGATGTCCCTGCTGGGTATAGGAGGGATAAAACTTCTTCTTCTTGATGAAGAACGGTTTCTTAGAGGATCTTTTCCTCGCAGGATCAACTGTAGATTTAGACAATCTATCCAAAGTGATATTGTCAGCATCTATCTCATTAGCTTTTTCCTGCCAATTCTTGCCAAAGAGATTCTCTCCTGTGCAAGGTATATTTCCCAGTTTGTCCTGTACCAAGATTTCCAAGTCAGATGCCTGGAGCCAGGCAATTCTACGTGCACCTATGGCAATAGCAGAGGTTCTGCTTATGCATTCAAAACAGTCAAAGGCTGCACGATTCACAAACTTGGAAACATCCTGAGCGTGTTTAACAAGAGCAAGATAATCTTGCCTTTTATCATCAGGAAGAAGAGGGCTCATAAGTTCTAAGTCTCCTGTGACTTCCTTAAGGAACATCCCCATATACAAGATATAGGAAATGATCTTAGCAAAAAGCATGGAAGCCTGGAAGGATCGACGTCCAGAGGCGTCAAGAGTCCTACACTCACGTCCTGGAGGATTCGATGCATGCCTTTTGGCACTCTTCATGCGGATCTCATGGCTGATTCCACCACCATGGAATGGTGTGGTAATTGAGTCTTTTGAAACCCAGGACAAGGAGGAACTCGATACATGGTGTCGAGTCTTCGAGAATGAGGAGATGTGGTTAGAGGTGTTTCCCACATCCTTAACATAAGATCATGTAAGATCTCATGAATAGGTAAGGTAGCTGCCTCCTTGAGAGCTTTAGAGTACTGTAGGAATTCTAATTCCTTTGCCCTACGCTCTTTTTCAGGAGCCACTGTGATGGAAAGACCTCAGGCCACATCTCGGATAAAATCCTGAAAGGACATATCCTCTGGTGGAGACATCCTATGCTGAGGAGAAGAGGAATCCTCAGGAAGAAGTACTCTGGTATCGGCAGAGTCTTTGGAGTCTTCAGACTCATCCGAGGATTCGAAGTATCTCTGATCCGGGTGATCGTGCAAGGCACGGTACCGGTACCGATCGAAGTTGGTATCGGAGTGGTCCGGTACCGACTTGTCGATGCCGGAAAGAGACGCATGAGTCAGTCCCGGCAGTATACCTGCCGATGTCGATGCAGTCGGTGCTGGTACAAGTGTCGGTGCCGGTACCGGTTGAAGTGTCTGAAGCGGTTTCAGGGGCATTGAGGCCGTGAGAAGAGCCGCAAGACTGCGTTCAATAACCAAGAATCTCTGGTCTATTGACGCTGCCGATGCTTGGGTATCGGTGCCAGTTAAAGCGGCCGGAACCCCAGAGCATGGCACCAGTAGTTCTGCCGAGGATGAGGCCTTGAGAACATCCTGGAGCCCCGTTAGTGCTTTGGAAGCTGAAGCCTCCCGCCGGGGCAATTTTGCCGGTGAAAGTCCCTCAAGGCAACGCCAGAGGCATCTCGATGCTTAGAAGGAGATCTACCCTTTGAGGACCGGCTAGATTTATGTTTAGTTACCTGAGATCCATAGGAGGAAGATGAAGCCCTGGAGGACGTCAATGCCACGGACACTGCATCGGAGGGAAAAAGGGTGCTAAGTTTAGCAGCCCGGTTTTGCTGGCCCCTTTTTGACATCATTCCACAGGCGAGGCACTCTGAAATAGAGTGGTCAGGACCTAAACATTTGAGGCACCACTCATGGGTGTCGGTGACGGAGATGGTACCGCCACACTCAGGGGCGACTCTATAATGAGGCCAAGTGAGACGGTGGCCTCAGGCGGCAACATTTTGGGGAAGGCAAAATTGCCCCCAAAAATACTGCCTCACTCGGCCTTCAAAATAAAAAAAAAAAACAACGGCGTAAGAAGCAGCTGCCGCTCCCGCTCCAGCGGTGGCAGAATGAGGAGCCCCGCGGCCGCCTGCCCCCCCTGCCTTCGGAGAGCCTGCTGGTTTCCCCTCTTCGCCAGCTCCACTTTGCAGAGCAGCGGCGAAGGGACAGTGTTTCCTATCAGCACCGCGGGCTCAGCTTTAACAGAGCCACGCGAAAGGGAAACACTGTCCATTCGCCGCGGCTCTGCAAAGTGGAGACAGTGAAGAGGGGAAACCAGCAGGCTTTCCGGGGGGGGGGGCGGGCGACCGCGGGGCTCCTCATTCTGCCTCTGCCACCGCTGGAGCGGCAGCGGCAGTTGCTTCTTACGCCAGAAGTTTATTATTTTTTCAATTTCCCTGGGTTGCAGGGGGAGGTGGCTAACTGGGCTGATGGTGGGGTAGGACAGGAACTGGGCTGATTGGAGGGGGGTTTAGAACTGGAAATGGGCTGATTGGGGGGTTAGGACTGGTAATGGGCTAGGGGGGGTTAGAACTGGAAATGGGCTGATGGGGGGGTAGTACTGGAAATGGGCTGATCAGAAGGGGGCTAGGACTGGTAATGGGCTATGGGGGGGTTAGAACTGGAACTGGGCTAATGGGGGGTTAGGACTGGTAATGGGCTATGGGGGGGTTAGAACTGGAAATGGGCTGATGGGGGGTTAGTTCTGGAAATGGACTGAACAGGAGAGGGGGCAAGGTCTGGTAATGGGCTATGGGGGGGGGGTCAGAAATGGAAATGGGCTGATGGGGGTTTGGACTGGAAATCGACTGATAGGGATTTAGAACTGGAAATGGACTGATCAGGAGGGGGGCTAAGACTGGTAATGGGCTATGGGGGGGTTAGAACTGGAAATGGGCTGATGGGGGCTTAGGACTGGAAATGGGCTGATCGGAGGGGGCTAGGACTGGTAATGGGCTATGGGGGGGTTAGAACTGGAAATGGGCTGATGGGGGTTTGGACTGGAAATCGACTGATGGGGGTTTAGAACTGGAAAAGGACTGATCAGGAGGGGGGCTAGGACTGGTAATGGGCTATCGGGGGGGTTAGAACTGGAAATGGGCTGATGGTGGCTTAGGACTGGAAATGGGCTGATCGGAGAGGGCTAGGACTGGTAATGGGCTATCAGGGGAGGTCTAGGACTGGAAAAGGACTGATGGGGGTTTAGAACTTGAAATGGGCTGATGGGGGGGTTAGGACTGGTAATGGGCTATGGGGGGAGATTAGGAGAGGAAATGGGCTGACTGGGGTGCTAGGACTGAAAATGGACTTACTGGAGGGTTACGACTGGTAATGGCCTGATTGGGGGGCTAGGACTGGGGTGGGCTGATAAAGGGAATAGGACTAGAAATGGGCTGGGACAGGAAATGGGCTAATAGGTGAGGGGAGGAGAGTGCTGCTGGCCCTGGAAGAAAACTAGGGGCTAGGGCTACAAATGGGCTGATGCAGGGGGATGGTAGAAAAGGACTGGAAGGGAGCGGATACTGAGAGGGTCTGCCAGGGGAAGGATGGGGCAGGAAGGGAAGGAGGGAGCTGGAAATGAACTGACACCTGGGATGTACCGAAGGGGGACTGGAAGGGAGCTGACACTTGGGGATGGGAGTGGTAGGTGGCTGGGTAATAGGGAGGAGGCTGGAAGGGAGCTGACATGCGAATGGCACTGGAAGAGAGATGGACAGAAGGTAGGGCAACTGGAAGGGAGCTGACTGGGGGGTGGCAGAGAGTGGATGTGAGCTGATACCTGGGATGGTATTTGGACTAGAAGGGGCTGGACAGTAGGAAAGGAAGGAGACTGGAAGGGAATGGACACCAGTGGCAGTCATGGGAATGCAAGGTGGTTGACATTGGAAGGTACTGGGAGGGGAGGACTGGAAAGGGAACTGATACTGGGGAGGGTTACTGGAAAAGGAAATGGGCTGATGGAAGGACGTGAAGAAAACAAAAGAAGAGATAAGAAATGGCAGATGGACCATGGATCATAGACCACAGAAAGAGAGCTAAGAGAAGACAGGAAAGCAGAAGCCTCAGATCGGGACCAGCATGATCAGAGAATAAAATGGTCAGACAACAAAGGTAGAAAAAATAATTTTATTTAATTTTGGTGATTGGACTTTGTGCTATTTTTATATTTTACACAGTATTGGGGAACTGCATCTCTTATTTATGTGATGTTGCACTGCATGTGGACTCTGGCTTCTTGGGGTTTCAGTTTAAATTTTGTCTACATATTTTTATTTTTACTTGAGATTGTGGTTACTTATTCTGTACTTGATGAGGGTCGATGTGTGTGTGTGACTGAGGTCAGGTGTTCTGTTAACATGGAGTTTGTATGTAAAGATCTATACTATACTATACTGTAGTAATTTGACTTGTTCAGCTTTTCAAATAGGTGTATGGATGTTCCAGGGCCCACTGTAGTATTTACAGTAACGCTTTTTTTGGATGCGCTCCTTATGTGAGTTTTGGAAGTATGTGCTGATATGGTATGGCATGGTAGGTTTGCTCTTTGTTGTAGGGTTTTTTATTAGTTCACAATATGCCTGGTACTGGAGAATAGTGGTTGTTGTTGTTATTAGTGAGATGATCAGAATCCAATTTTTTTTTAAAATATTGAGTTCTCAGAGTGAATGTCCTGGTTCTGCTCTGCACCTACTGTGGATGCAAAATATATGTTGTAAAAGAAAAAGCGAGAACTATAACGCAGTTTATAACAAAATAAAAATGGGTTATAATTTAGTTTTATAAACTGTGCTATTGATTCTTGCTGTCTTTTAGTTCCTTGGTGTGCAAACAGGACAGTACCTAGCCCTGTGCAAGCAGTGCAGCCGCACAGGGCGCAAAGGCTTGGGGGGCGCATTTCGGCTCTCTGCTGTTACCCTGCCACCGCTGGCAGGACAACAGCAGGCAGTTAAAATGCGCCCCCAAGCCTTTTCGCAGCACTTTAAGCAGCTCTGGTCCCTCCCTTCTCCGACACGATGTCAGAGCAGGGAGGGACAGATCTGCTTAGAGTGCTGGCGCCTTTCAGATCGGGCGCATGCCCCCCTCCTCCCTATACCTCCGTCCAGCGCTGCCTGCTCTTTTTCTGCTGCCGGCGCCGCCGTGAATAAAACAGAGGGCGGCAGCAGCAGGGAAAGAGCAGGCAGCGCTTGACGGAGGTATGGGGAGAGGGTGTGTGTGCATCCAAGCTGCAAGTCGCACAGGGCATGATTGCAGCTCGATATGGCCCTGTATGCAAACATCTTGCATTTCCTCCATATAATCTAATTGGCTTTTTGGTTTGGTTTAGTCTCTGATTGGATTTCTGAAAAAGCCCCGCCCCCTCTAAGGTGGTTGGGGGGGGACGCCATCTCATTCTTCGCCTCAGGCCGCAGACTGCCTTGAGTCGCCCTGGCCACACCCACACTTAGAACATTTTTTAAAACCCGAAGTGGGTTTTTCCATGTTTAAGGAAAAAATTGGGCCTAGTGCCCAAAATGGCGCGTAACACCACAGAAAAATGTTACTGAAGAAAAGACTCCAGAAACAAAGTTTTTTTTTTTTTCAGAAAAAAGAAAATGGTACCGGTATAGCGTCGAGGGAAGGCAGACGCGACCACAAAAAAAGAAGTATAAGAAAGGAATTTTCTGCGATGACAGGATGTGCGACCTGTCGGCGTCGCGGAAAACGAAAAACTGGAGAGGGACAGTTGGGAAAAGCGGGAAGGCAGCATGCAGGCGCTGTGGGATGCTCCCAAAAGCTTTTCTTATTGGACGATGGGGCACGTTCCCGCGCAGGCTCCATCGGTAGCAATGATACCCATATGTGAAGACTACATTCCTGCTTGTTCCTGGAGATAGGCCATTGTCAAAGTCTTGATTGCTGCATGCAAAGGACTCTAATACTGAGCATCATGCATGCATTAACAATGATCCTCATCAATGTATGACAGCAGCCATCACCTACTTCCCAAGCACCTCCAGAGAGGACATGAAGGGTCACTGCATCAACATTTTTTATTAAGAAGTTAGACAGGAAAGTCCAGGAGCTTGAACTTAGAACCAAACCTGTGACACTGTGGGCTGGCGACTTGTGGTCGGAACTGCAAATGCTACAGAGCCTTAACCTAAATCCAGGAAAATAACCTAGAGATGGTGAAAGAAACACCTGCCCCCAAGAAGAGACCATTGGACCAGCAAGAGATGTTCTATTGGTTACTATATGTAAGTTAGACTTATCCTTGCTGGTTCAACAGTTTTCGATGAACCTGTCCTGTATTAACTGACATCCAGCTCTCTTCACATCTCCAGTGTGAAGCTATGCACTGCTTAAAGACCTTCTGGTTCTTGATCCTGCCTGGCTCCTCCACCAGTCTTGCTCCTGGCTCAAGAACTTCTAGTTCCTGATCCTCGCCTGGTTCCTGCACTACTCCACCCTATACTGGGCCTAGGCTCTCCAGTTACGCTCCCATCCAGTACATCCTGACAAGGTGATGCTAAACCAACATCTGACAAGGACTACTCCATCTGCACCAATGCTGAGGAAAATTCGGCTGATTCTAAAGTCTATAGCGATACTTGGAGGTCTACCATTGATGGGCATCAGCATGCATACTGACTCCTTTGATGTGCATTGAGGGAGGACGTTTCTCCAACTAATGGGTTGGCCATTAGAGTCTAGGCCACTCTCTGGAAGAGATACTCATATCCTGGACCTTAATGGGAGGAAGGTTTACCAGAAAACATAGTTAATCACCTGTAACAGGTGTTCTCCAGGGACAGTAGGAATCAGTCCTCACTTATGGGTGACATTGACACCAACAGAGCCCGCGCAGAGCAATTCCCCAGCTTTCAAAGAAAGCCTTTGGGATTGCTGCCATGCATGCGTAGTCCTCTTCCCGCTCAAATGTGCCATCTTGCTCAGTCAGGTCCCTTAGCTAGAGCTCTATCAAGCAGATGGCAAGGGAAGGACAAAATTAGCAACTCTTCAGGGGAGCTGGGAGGGTAGTAAGGACTGATTCCTACTGTCCCTGGAGAACACCTGTTACAGGTGAGTAACTACGTATTCTCCATGAACAAGCAGGAAGTCAGTCCTCACTTTTGAGATCTCCCCAGCTACAGGCTACCCAGTCTGTAACCCAAAGTGTCTTCGCGAGGCTGTGAGCAGAATTCGATATCCGAAGGAGCCCCAGGTCCCTGGGGCGAAGCTCTCAGTAGCCGTCGAAGAAGGGTCGGAGGGCAGGAGTTGCTTATACCCCGAACTGATTATGGAGTACAGCCTGGCCAAAGGTGGGACTCCCTCTCCAGGCAGTAGTGGACAGCGAAAGTGTTTGCTGAAGACCAGGACGCAGCCCGGCAGATGTCCATTAGAGATATTTAGCGCAGCAAAGTCACCGACGCCGCCTTGGCTCAGACGCCATGCGCGGTGACCTGCCGATCCAGTGGGGCACCCGCCTTTGCTTGGGTGAAGGCAATGCAGTCCGCAACCCAAACGGAGATGGTGTGCTTGGTGTCTGCCTGCCCCAGGCGATTGGGGTCATAGGCGACAAAGAGCCGGTTGGACTTGCGATGACCCTGGGTATGCTGCAGGTAGAAGGCAAGAGCCCTCTTGCAGTCGAGTGTATGCAACACTGCCGATGCCCTGTTGGCATGCGGTCTCGGGAAGAAGGTTGGCAGGACTATCTCCAGGTTGAGATGAAAGTCCGAGACTACCATCGGTAGGAACTTGGAATGGGTGCAGAGGACCTGGTGTATGGAGCCTCAGCCATGAGGGCCTGAAGTTCGCTGACTCAGCGAGCCGAGGTCAAAGCCACCAGGAAGACCATCTTCCAGGAGAGATGCCGAAGCGAGCACATCGCCATCAGCTCGAAGAGCGCCCGTGTGAGTTGCATCAGCACCATGTTGAGGTCCCACTCCACCGGCGGAGGCTGGATGGGAGGTTTGGAAAGCAATTGACCTCGCATGAAGCGAGAGACCAAGGGCTGCCCCAAGATGGGTTTTCCCTCGACAGGGATGTGGTTCACCGAAATGGCACTCAGGTGTACCCTGACCGGATTGGACTTCAACCCCACCTTTGAGAGGTGGAGGAGGTACTGAAGGATCCACCGGGTAGAGCAGAAGAATGGGTTGACCTGAAGCACGGACACCAGATCGTGAAACGTCGCCACTTAAAGGCGTACGCCCATCTCGTTGAGTCCTTCCTCGATGCGAGGATCTCCTCGACGTCCTCCGGGAGACGCAGCGAAGCTAAGGCAACCCGTTCAGCCGCCAGGCTGCAAGGGACAGTGAGGCTAGGTTCGGGTGGAGCACCCGATCCTCCTCCTGCGTCAACAGGCCCGGGGTGCAGCCCAGGGGGACTGGGGACTCGGACGCAAGTCGGAGCAGAAGCGGGAACCAAGGCTGTCGAGGCCACGAGGGGGCCATGAGGATCATCGAAGCTCGGTCCCACTGAGCCTTATGGAGGGTCCTCGCAATGAGAAGAGTGGGAGGTCCAGCTCAAGAGGAACGCATCCGGGGCCACCCTGCTCAGGTGCGGAACTGGGCCACAGAAAAGGGGAAGCTGTGTGTTTGCTGGGCTGGCAAACAGGTCCATGGATGGGGTCCCCCACCAATAGAACAAGACGCCGGCAACCTCCGAATCCAAGCGCCACTTGTGTGGGCGGAGGATTCCGCTGAGTTTGTCCGCGAGGACATTCTCCTGGCCTGGGAGGTAGAACGCTCCCAGGGTCATCCCCCAGCGAGACGCAAAGGAGCAAAGGAAGATCGCCTCTCGGCAGAGGAGGCATGATCCTGTTCCCCCCCTCCTTGTTGATGTAAAACATGGCTACCCTGTTGTCGGTCTGCATGAGCACCGACTTCCCCTCAGGTAGCCCTCAAAGGCCCTCAGGGCCCATCGGACCATCCGAAGCTCGAGCAGGTTGATCTGCTGCCGAGATTCCTCTGGTGACCACTGCTCCTGGGTGCACAATGTGCCGCAGTGGGCTCCCCACCCCAGCAGGGAAACATCCGTCGTTAGGATGAGCTCGTGCTGCGGGGTCCCGCCACCAACTCAGGGAGTCGTGCAGGAGACCTGGATAGGATCTCTGAGGTGGCCGAAGGCCTGGCTCCGTTGTGCTCTTAGGCACCACTGGGCTGTCCGCATGTGCATGGGGGACTACATGGATGGTGGAGGCCATGTGCCCGAGGAGGCACATCATCGCCCGTGCTGTAACCCAAGCCCTGTTTTGGACCTGGGACGCCATGACCCGAAGGCGGCCTGTGCGGTCCATAGGAAGGAAGGCGGTCGCCCACACTGTGTCGAGGCGTGCACCGATGAACTCCAGGGCTTGCACCGGCTCAAGGTAGGACTTGGAGTACCTGACCAGGAAGCCGAGGTGCTCGAGGAGGAGGATCGTGCGCACTGCCGCCAGGTGGGTTTCGCCAATTAAGGACCCTGTGACGAGCCAGTCATCGAGGTAGGGGAAGACAGGTATGCCCTCCTGCCTGAGGGAGGCGGCGGACACAGAGAGGCACTTTGTGAAAACCCACGGAGCGGATGTGAGCCCGAAGACGAGCACTCTGTACTGGTAGAGCTTGCCCTGCACCCTGAAGCGCAGGTATTGCCTGTGCTGGGGGTGAACTAGAATGTGGGTGTAAGCGTCCTTGAGGTCCAAGGAGCATAGCCAATCGCCCTGCTGAAGGAAGGGCAGCAGGACACCAAGCGATAACATTTTGAACTTCTCCAGCACCAGGAACTTGTTGAGGTTTCTGAGGTCGAGGTTGGGGTGCAAGCCCCCCCACCCCATTTTTTTCAGAACGAGAAAGTAGTGGGAGTAGAACCTCTGACCTCGAAGGTGCTGCGGTACCTTCTCGACCGCCTGCTGGGCGAGGAGGTTGGATAGCTCCTGCTGCAAGAAGGTCTGGTGCGCGAGGAGTCGAGCAGGCTTCGCTGGGGAGAAGGAAGGAGGGCGCCTGTTCTGGCGGAGACGATATTCGTTTTGGATTACCCGGAGGACCCAGGTGCCCGATGTGATCAACGTCCACTCTGGAGCAAACAGGGACAGGTGTCTCCCCACCGGCGGAAGCGGTGCTGGAGGGATGAGTGGCTATGTCGACGGTGTCAAAACCCCTGCGTAGGCTGGGGCGGTGCCGGTGGTTGGGCCTTAGGCCCTTTAGGCTTACAGTGGCCAAGTGCACCTCCCTCCCCCTGCATGCTGGGAGCTGGTGCAGAGGTGGGTGGGAAAGGCGGGTAACCCTGGAAAGGGAGCACCTTCCTTTGGAAGAACGGCTTCTTGATCTGCTGCTTCTTCCTAGGGAGGGAGGAGGTTTTGCGTGAGAGATGAGTTCGGGTCATGAACTCCATTTCTATCTCAGCGGCCTTATCTTCCATAGGTTTACCGAACAGTTGCTTGCCAAGGCAAGGGATATCCAGGAGCTTTTCTTGGACCTACTGCTCCAGGTCCAAAGACTGGAGCCATGCCTGGCACCGGGCCCCGATGCTGGCTGCCGCCACCCGGGCGGAGGACTCAAACCCGTCATATGCGGCGTAGGAAAGGTACTTCGAACACTCCGCGACAGATTTAAGGAGGGTTTGGAACCTTAGTAGGGGATTCCCCCCCAGGCCCACGGTGAAACCGCTGAGCTCCTTGGCGAGGTCATGTAGGAACATGCCCATATACAGTTGGCATGCTTGGATACAGCAAGCGAGCATGGAACCCTGATAGGCCTTACGCTCCAGTGTGTCGAGGGCTTTCGACTCCTACCAGGGGGACCGAAGAGTGAGACTTCGGGCTTTTATGCTTCCGAATTGCCGACTCCACAACCATGGAAGTGTGCGGAAGCTGGGTCTTTCGGAACCCCGGGCCACTCTGAACTCTATACATGGCATCGAGACGCTTGCTCACATTGGGGACCGAAGCAGGTCTCTCTCATATGTGGAGGAGCAACCTGACAATATGGGGGAAATTGGCACAGTAAGAGACTCCCCCGGTGGGGACTCATACTGTAGAATATCGAGCTCCTCAGTTCGCGGGTCCTCTTCAGTCTGCGTAGCCAGGCTAAGGGCCCGTGCCATGTCTCGCACGAATGCCAGGAACGATGTGTCCTTGGGCAGCAATGCCTCTGATAGGAGGGCGGGGACGGGTCTGAAGGGGGGTCCCTGTGGGCATGGGTTTCCGGGGAAGTATCCCCGTCTAACTCCCAGCCTGAGAGGTCCAAGGAGGAGTCCGACTTGGGCAGGTCACCCCGTCCAGAGGCAGAGGTGTGATTGGAGCCGCAGGCCTTGGAGGATCGCGCTCCTGAGGACCGGGAAGGTGAGCGAGACCGATGCCGAGGACCCTCATGAGTCCCGTGGCTCTCGGGGGTTTCTAGGGGGGATTTTGGTGTCCCTCCCGAGGGAACCTCGGTCTTGAGGTGCGGGCCAGCCGTGCAAGGTGTGAGTGTCTGCTGGGCAGCTCAGAAGGCAGAAACACTGCGCTCTAGTGCCAGCATACAGGACTACCATGCGGGCGTGGGACCCTGCAACGCCGACACCGGGTCTGGCGTGGAGGAGAGGAGGTCCTCACCGGGACGACCCTCAGGAGTTCGGGTGCTATCGCCAGAGGCCTCTGTATCTGTACGAGATACCTTTCGAGGCTGCTCCTTATCCGACTCTTGGGAACGCTGTGGGGGGCTGAGTGACCTGCGCGGGAGCGCTCGCGCTTATCCAGGGCCCCTGATAGCAACTTTGAGGCCTTCTTCTTACGCTGCTCCACTTCATGGGACCCCTGGTTGGAGTGCCACTGAGAACGCGGAGCCAAAGTGAGGGATCCCACCAGTGGAGGGACGACCGAGGGTGCAGCCAAGGATTCCGGGGCTAACTTCCAGAAAATGTCATCAGACGTCTGCTTACGGCTGAGCAGGGCCTTGGAGGACATTTTCTTGTAAAGAGAGCAGAGCTCCGGGTCATGGTCGGCCCCAAGACACCGAAGACAACAGTCATGGGTGTCCGTGAGTGACATGTTCTTGGAGCATCTGTCACATTTTTTAAAACCGGTGGCCATAGGGGCAAAAAAGACCCCGGCTAGGTCAAAGACCTTTGTGGCCAGCAGTTGGGGAATAAAAAAAGGGCGTGAAGCCCGCAACAGGGAAAAAACCTTTTAACGAAGAATATCCCCTCGCTCGTGGAGAAAAGGAGAGCAGGGGAGGATGGAAGAGGACTGGTGCAACCGGAAAAAACACGACCCAGAGGCCGAAAACAAAACAGTTTTTCCGAGGGACGAAGACGTGCGTCCAAAGGGCTCCGCGGAAAAAGGGAGACAGAGCAAGATGGCACCTTTGGGCAGGAAGAGGATCACGCATGCGTGGCAGCAATCCCAAAGGCTTTCTTTGAAAGCTATGGAATTGCTCCGCGTGGGCTCTGTCGGTGCTGACGTCACCCGTAAGTGAGGACTGACTTCCTTCTTGTTCCAGGAGAATGCTATGTTCCTCTCATGCATATATTCTTATTAGCCCTTCATGAGCCACTACATGTGAAGTGTTCAGGATAAAGTAGAAGGTCTGTCAGTTTCTTCCTCAAGAGAAATGTAGCAAACTTAGGACTCGAGAGGACAAAGAAAAGGAGTGTGGAAAATACATGGTCTGGTCAATCTATGGTGTTTCAGATGGCACTGAGAGCTCCTGCCACTGGTGCCCACAGACAGGGCAGTGGCCATCGAACCTGAGACAATGATTTTTAGGAAAACCTTGCCCCTCCCCCCCAAAAACATTATGGTGACCTTGTGTCCTCCCCATAGAAGGTACTGGGGGTCTGTGGGGTATGGGGGAGTCTATTAGCCACTTGAGTCACCAATGATTTTTTGTGGAGATCAGTGAGGGGTAGGGGCCACTGCAGCCAATAATAGGATTTATTGGGTGTCAGGGATAGAGGCTGCTTAGCCCACCAATGATTTTTTTGGGGGGTTGAGAGCCTGGGGGTTGGGGATTGTGGGGGAGAGAGATCAATAGCTGAGTATCGGCAGGAGATCAAGGGTCTTGGCAAGCTTGGGTCATCTGAGGTGAAGTCAGACATGACTCGGATGAAAGCTTTTCTTTCACAGGAAAGGATCACCACCATGGTATCCATCATGGAAGAAATAAGAGCTAGCAGATGTAACTATGAAATACATTGAAGTTGTTAGACCTTATGGCTTTAATTTAATTTAATTTAATTTAATAAATCCATTTATATTTCGCCTATACCTCCAGGTTTTAGGCAGGCTATAAGAAATAACAGGGTACTTATAACACAATACAAACCCTTACAATTCCATTTCATATTCCCAATCAGAGTTCCTATCTAACAAGAAATCTCCTAAATAAATTTATTTTGAGTGACTGTTGAAAACCCATCTAATTTGGGAGTTTTCTAATCTTCACTGGCAATCAAATCCATTCAAGCAAATAATCTATCCAATGACCTCTTAAACTTATAATTTCTCACTGACGGAATGGCCAAAGACAGGCTCTTCCCTAATTAGGACATTCTAAAGGTGGGATTAGATGCAGAATGTCTCCCATGTAGGCAGGAATACAACCGTGTAAGCTCTTAAATACAAAGCATGTATCGGCAGCCAATGCAATTTCTTAAGATAGGATTTAGCCCTATCATATTATTTTTCTTTTAAAAATAAGCTTGGCTGCTATATTTTGTAACACTTGTAGACGCATTTAATTTTTCTTAGCAATACACAGATAAATGATGTTACAATAATTCAAATGTGACACAACAAATGCGTGGACCAAAAACTTTAAGTTTCATCTGATTTGATGAAGATCCCACAATTTGAAAAATACTTTTCTCATTAAAGCTTTTCTGTTCCTCCACAGACAGTGTTTAGTCCAATACAATATTCAATAAGTTTACTGATTTTAATAATGGGATTTCTATATTAGACATTATAGGAAAGGTGGTTGGAAAAAGGGCGATAGTGTGCCCTATCCAAAGTAATTTTGTTTCTTCCGGGTTTAGTTTCATTAGGACTCAATTACTCGAAAACAGTCTGCTAATCTCTCATAAGCAATCCTAAAATCCCCCAGAATTGGAATTATCAGAATAATATCATAAGCATAAATGAATATAGGCAGACCCAGTTCTTGCAGATTTATCCCTAAGGTACTGTGATGAAGCTGAAGCCATTGAAGCTATAGACTTAGGAAAAAACACTGTTTATTATAAAGCAACTGACTGAGGGTGCAGTTACCTAAACGTGCAGCTAGAGGGAGCAGGCACGAGGCTGCAGAAGCTAAGATGACACACCCAGGTTTTGAGAATGCAGGAGCTAATCAGGTACACCTGAGTAGAGAGCCAGGAAGCTCAGTGGAGAAACGGCTTTATAAACAGTGCTCAGAAGGAAGAAAGCAGAGAGAGGATCTCGAATTCAGAGAGGAATTGAGAGAGGATCTCGAGCTGAGAGAGGACCACAAGCTGAGAGAGGAACTGAGAGAGGACTACGAGCTGAGAGAGGAGCTCAGAGAGGACCTCAAGCTCAGAGAGGACCACAAGTTTGGAGAGGAACACAAGTTCAGAGAGGAACCAAGAGGAGACCTGAGAGAGGAACCTCACATACTTAAAGGCGGAGAAGCTTGGAGTACTTACAAGGAAGAGCTAAGTTCCAGGGAGGACAAGCCCGTTCCAGAAAGCTCCATGAGCCAGTCTTCAGGGAAGACGGTGATAGAAGGAGACTGCCGGGTAGAGCAAATACCAGCAGAGCACGTCTCAAAGATCCAAGGTACAGTTATATTTCCTTTCCAAGATGTGAGCCAGCTCCTAGAAAAGCTTATAACCCAGAGAACCGTACTGATAGGAAACAAAGCTGGGAAGGGCTTGTGAAACCTTTACAGAGAGGCGTAGTAAAAAGCCATAACAGTTATTTGCCAAACCAAGACCAGCAAGGCTGGGGAATATTGGAGAGATCTATTGAACTACAACCTGCCTTATCCAGGGAAAGCGCAGGACTAGCTGACAACACGGCTGAACAGGAACCTATGCAAATAGAGGTGATAGAGCCAGAGCCGTTGCAGTTAGAGCACCCGATGGACTGCTCACTCTGTGTTTCCAAGAGTCTACAGTCTCTCACAGAATTGTAACCGGCAGGACATGCTTTAACATATCTTTTTGCTTTTGCTAAGCTGAAAGAAGAAGTTTCGTATTTGTTTTTCCTCTTGGTGTTGAAAACCTGTTTGAATGCAAAGAACTGTGAAGTGCCTGTAACAGTTACTGACTTTGTAAATATTTTGGCATTAATCCTGAAGTAAGGTACATTCTGTTTTTGTCTTCCTGGAGAACCTTTGCACAACAAAGGGAATAAAAAACATTTAAGTTTAACCCTGCACAAGGCTCACAACTATTTCTTTATGAAGTGGGACTACAAAGACCATGATGCACCTGGTCTAGAAAAGTTTTTCCTTCTTCAACCAACAATAAGTGTCTGCCCTCTCCTTTCTGCACGCTGCCACTAGGAGGGGCTGTGACAGTACTCATAAACACATTAAATAAAATCGGTGATAAAGGGGAACTCTGCGATACCCGACATTCCAACCTCCATGATGCAGATATTCATTTTCCCACTTAAACTTTACAGACTGGTATTTCGGACTGTCTCTTAAATGTCTGTGCAGCGCTGTGTACATCTTGTAGAGCTATACAAATGCTCAGTAGTAGTAGTAGCTGTAACCTTTTAAGCCTTTCCTCAAAGGAGTATCCTTTCAGCCTCTTTACCATTTTGGTGGCTCTTTTCTAAGTCTGCTATATCCTTTTTAAGATAAAGCAACCAGAATTGCACACAATATTCAAGGTGCGGTCACACCATGGAACGATACAGAGACATTATAATATCCTTAATTTTATTCTCCATTACTTTCCTTATGATTCCTACCATTCTATTTGCCTTCTTGGCTGCCGCTGCACACTGGGCAGAGGATTTCAACATATTATCCACGATGACGCCTAAATCTTTTTCCTGGGTGGTGGTCCCAAATGTGGAATCATAGTTTGGATTGTTCTTTCCAGGTGCATAACTTTGCACTTGTCCACATTAAATCTCACCTGCCATTTGAACGTCCAGTCTTCCAATTTATCAGAGATGGGTTCACCCAAAAAACTCATCCTAATTGTCTCAAGTACAAACTTAGATTATAAACCCACTGGAAATAGGAAGAAACCTACTCTAGCTGAATGTAACGTGCCTTGAGCTACTCCTGAAAAACATGTGAGCTAAATGCAAAATCCCTTCTCTTCCCTAATCTAGGAAATTAGGTAGCTAATTCCATGTGAACAAACAGGAAGGAACAGTATTGAAAAATCCCATCTACCTCCCTTAGGAGCTGGCTGCTTATCGTAAGAGTTTCAAATGAAATGGAGGTGGCCCCACGTGATGCTGCTGACACAGAAAGTCCCATACTTGCACAGTGTTTTCTAAAGGTTCTGAAAGCTTTGTTTATATATGTACAGCCTGGGCTCCTTCAGATCATATTACTCAATTATGAGGACTAATATCCTACTGTCTTCAGCAAACATCTGCCACATGTAAGCAACATTTCTTTCTTTCCCATTCCCACTATGCGGGAATGAAGGTTTCTCCTATTCCCCAATCAACAGGGCTAACAGATGGGCCATGAATGACATCAGAAACCTATTGAAATTGCATTGGTTCATGATGCTTTAATTTGAAAAGTTTCCTCAAGCAGAGCCAGAGAAAATTAGGAAATGTTCTGCTAAGCAACAGTGGTTTGCTGATTACTGTATCTTTTACCCATTTAAGCTTTATCGGCTTCCTTTAAATGTGCCTTAATCTCTCCTGCTAACAACCTGCCTGAGGGATTTGAATTCCCTGTGGTGCTCCCTGGTAGTGCAATCCCATGAGGGTCCCAAATTGATACAATTAATTATATGTGACATTCTCAACACTTCCCACTACTACAACCATACGTGAGGGTCCAATGCTCCCTGCAGGGTTCCCTATCTAATTACATTTGAGGGCACCATGCTTCCTGCAGTGCATCCCACACCCCAGTATTATATATGTGAAGGACCCACATTCCTTGTAGTATGCTTGGTACTACAGTGATAGGAGGATCCCACACTCCGTAGCACTCTCCAGCCATATGTGAAGGCCACACACTCTCTGCATGATTAAATTATCCTACTGTTGGCAGAGTTACCCACCTCTCCATCTGGCACACGGCTGTACCCCCACAGGATACGCATTCCTGAACCTGGGTGGACACTGGACCCTTTGTATCCCTGCCGCGTCACACATTTGACCCAGCACAGACGAAAGCAGAAATGTTGACAGAGCAAGACATAGAGGAGGGCAGATGTAGACAGGGTCACAACTCCTGCAAATGCACGACTCTGTGAAATAAAGAACTGAATCATACACAAAGCACCAGTGTCTTACTTAGTTCTTTTCAAATATACATGCACAAAGTCTTAAAAGATCACTTTATTCATATTTTTCATAGAAGCGTAACTATAAGAAAACAATAGTCCAAAAAGCATCTCTCTCTCTCTTACAAAGAATCCAGAAAGAATAAAGACTCCCTCCCTTCCCAAACAATAATGCATCTAGTCTAGTAAGGATAAGATTAATGATGAATTTACATCTACAGGTATGTCCTCAGTAGAGCTGGAAATTTGTTATAATCAAAGGACGAAGTCAGTGCCTTTCCTCTTCTCTCATTTAGTCCAAGAAGAGACCCAGCCTCTGGTATATAGGTTTTGCCATAATGAAAGTGCACCAAATTTTGTTTGGCCTTGCTGCTTACTTTAGAGCTTGTGGATTTTCCTGTACTTTGCAACTCCACTGTGCTGCCATTAACGGATGGGAGATTAATTTGTCTATTATATACATCTCCAGATTGTAACAGTTTGGGAGAGAACAAACTGTGGTAATTTCTACCCCAGAAAAGGGTGATCAGGTGTGCACCACAGTACAAGTGGTCACACAACTCAAGCAGATTGGGGAACAGTTCTTCCAATTTTAACTAACCTACTCAGTGTTGGTAGAAGCTAACTGGTGAAAAGTCTACTGGGGTGCAGATTGGTTGCAGGGGAGAGATTGGAATGGGATGGAGAAATAGAGAGAAAGCTTGGTGGGGTGTGAGGAAAGAGTGGATAGTGGCATGAGGAACTGTGTGGCTGAGATAAACTGGTGCTTGAATAATGTGGTCTACTGCCTTATAGTCAAGGGCTTCTTGTATAAAGGAGATTTTAATTTGGCAATCTGTGAAGGCTAAGAGAAGCTCTGGCACTACCAGCTTCTTAGTGCTACTGGTATTTGTAGCAACAATCACAGGCACGCATTGTGCTGCCATGAGTATTGCCACTGCCTGCAACTTGGATCTTTTTCGCTGCGGACTGTGAAAGTCAAATCCCTGAAAACCAGAAACCTAGTTATGGTGCATCTATTACTTTACTATTGGGGGAACTCTGCATCAAAAATGTTAAAATATTGAATCTTTGAGGCATCTTTACTAAACAGCGGTAATTAGTTTTGCAGCTACAGCGCTGCATATGTAAAAATGCCATGTGGTAGCTGCAAAAACTGTGGTATTTGCAGGGGGAGTGTCCAGCTCCAGCCCTGCAGATACCATGGAGGTTTTCCAATTACCACAGTGACCTGCAGTCCCTGCATTGGCAGGTTGCATGCAAACTCTCATGCTGCCTGCCAATGCATGATTGCTGCTGTCTGCTACTGCTATTGCTGCTGTGATTTATTGTCTTATTATTTGCTCTGCTGTCTGCTGATCCTCTGTCCTCTCCTAGGTCCTGTTGTGCTGCCTCCTCCCCATTGGTCTCCAGCCACTTGCTCCGCCTCCCGGAAGTGACACGGACGCGTTGCACGCATCCGCGCCAAAATCCAGGTCCTGTTGTGCTGCCTGTTGTGCTGCCTCCTCCCCATTGGTCTCCAGCCACTTGCTCCGCCTCCCGGAAGTGACGCGGACGTGTTGCACGCGTCTGCGCCAAAATCCAGGTACCCTGCTGTATTTAAGCAACATCGGGGCGCCGTTCTGTGCCACGGCGGCGCATGCCGCGGGCAAGCACCGAAGGAGCGCGCACAAGAAGGTCCTGCTCCTTGGGCGAGCTCCTTGGGGCGATGATTGGGGCGCCTTTCACTTCCCTCTCGGTCAGGTATTTCATTGTGAGCAGACCCGCCTAGCCCCCATTATATCTCTTCTCCTGTTTCTCTCCTCAGTGTTCTGTCTGCCACGTACCCCCGAGCCGCCCCTGTACTCCCATCTCTCTCCTTTCCCGCTGCTTGGGAGTATTCTATGGCCTCTATCCCGGTCTTCTGGGGGCACCACCCCCTAAGTACCTTCCTATCTCCACCAGGGACTAGCACCTGGAATATGAGTAACTTTCTAGCCTGTCCCATTGCCCGTTCCTCCCCCACGCTATCACCTCGGCCGGTCTCTTCTCTCTCTTCTCTACTGACTCTCTCTTTTGCCCTCCTGAACTGCAGGTCCCTCCACACTAAAACCCCTTTGGTTCATGATTTACTATCACAGCACTCCCTTGATGCTCTGTTTCTTACTGAAACCTGGCTCCGTGAGAGCGAAGATGGTATTCTTCATCGCTGTCTTCCCCCCGGCTACTCGGCCTTACATGTCCCTCGTCTCCACTGGACCGGTGGTGGTGTGGCCATTATTTACCGGTCCACTCTCCCTGTCTCACTTGTCTCCCCCCAGCCCCGCTATCCTGAGGCCCTGTTGATACGTTTGGGGACCTCCACCCCTGTATTCTTCCTTCTTCTTTATGCCCCACCCTCTATGCACTCCGACCTCTGGGAGTCTCTTCTCCTCACCCTTTCTGAAACATCCCTTCTCTCTCCCCACAAGGCTATTCTTGGCGACTTCAACGCCCACCTGCTCTCTCAACCTCGTCCACGTGATAAGGTCCTGGGGTCCCTTTTCACCGACCTCAATTTGATCCAACACGTTGATTGCCTGACTCACTCTTCCGGCCATACCCTCGACCTCATCCTTATCTTTTCCACATCCCCTTATATTCCATCTGACATCTCATCCAGTCCTTTGCCCTGGTCCGACCACTGCTGTCTGTCGTTCTCTTTCTCTCTTCCGCCCTTTCAAGCTTTCGGCTCGCCTGCTGCTGCTACTTCTACTGGGACTCTTCGGCAACGTCTCACGCCTCTCACCTCACAAGCCTTCCCCCTGGCCACCTCTCTCTTCCCCCCCCCCCCCCCGAATTTTCCTCCCTTTCTGTAGACCAGCAGGTCGATTCCTGGTCCTCTATCCTCACTGATACCCTCGACACTCTGGCTCCTCTCCGTCCCACCCCTTGCCGTTCTATGTCCCATCACCCCTGGTATCACTCGGGTCTCTACCTCCAGCGTACCCACCTCAGATGCGCCGAGCAGCGTTGGCGCAAACACCCCTCTGATGTCGCTCTAGCCTTCTTTCGCTGCGAACAACGTCGCTATCACATCATGATCACCGAGGCCAAAAAGACCTACTTTTCAGACCTCATCTCCTCCTCCTCTAGTTCCTCTCGTCGCCTGTATCAGGTATTCCGCTCCTTTTCTTCCCCCTCGGCCTCTCCCCCTTCCTCTGCTCTTCCTCCAACTGCCCCTAGCCCAACAAGCCTTGCTTCCTTTTTTGTGGACAAGATCCAGTCTCTCCGCTCTTTCTTTCCCTACTGTCCCTCTCCTCTTTCCCCCCTTCCTTCCCCCTCTCCTCCCCCCACCATTCCGTCCCCCCCTTCCTCCAGTGTTTTTTCCCCACACTTGGCACTCCTTCCATCCCGTCACTTCCGCTGAGCTTCTTAAAGCAATTTCCTCTTCTCATAAAACAACCTGTCTCCTCGACCCCCTTCCCTCCATCTGGCTCCTCAATCCCTCTCTCCAACTCCTCCCGTTTATCCTGGCCATAATCAACACTAGCCTTACCTCTGTCAGCTTTCCCACCCGTTGGAAACATGCCATGGTCCGCCCTCTTTTGAAGAAACCCACCCTTGACCCTAGTCTCCCCGCTAACTGGCGGCCTGTCTCGAACCTACCCTTTCTTTCCAAAGTTCTTGAAAAGTTGGTTTTCGCTCAGCTCTCAGCACATCTCGACACCACCCTTTCTCTTCACCCCCGTCAATCTGGCTTTAGGTCTGGTCACAGCATGGAAACTATACTTCTTGCCCTTCTCAGTGAACTCCACCGCTCTCACGACCGGGGTGACCTTTCTATCGCCGTTTCTCTGGACCTCTCTGCAGCCTTTGACGTTATCGACCACCGTTCTCTCCTCACCTGCCTGTCTGACTTTGGTGTCCGGGGCACTGTGCTGCGCTGGTTTTGGTCTTTCCTTTCACTCCGTTCCTTTGCTGTCCACTCAGGTCCTGCCGTCTCTATCCTTGCCCCCCTGCTCTTTAACATTTTCCTCGCCCCTCTTGCTCTCCTCATCCAACAGTCTGGTATCTCTTCCTATTTTTACGCTGACGATATTCTACTTATTCATCACACCAGCTCTGTTTCTCCGGATCTCTCTCCTCTCAATGCCTGCCCTCCTGGTTCTCCGATAATTTCCTCTGTGTCAATCCTTCTAAGTCCTCGGCTATCTGGTTCTCCTTCACCACCCCTCCTCCTACCCTAGTCCCCATGATGTCCTCCCATCCCATCCCCATTGTTCCTTCACTCCGCTATCTTGGTGTTGTTCTTGACTCCTCCCTCTCCTTCCATCCCCATATTTCTTCCCTTGTCCGTAGTTGTTTCTTTCATCTCCGCCGCATCAGATCTCTCCGGCCCTTCCTCTCTGCAGATGCCCTTACCACCCTAGTCCTCTCCCTGGTGATTTCCCGTTTAGATTACTGCAATTTGATCTTCGCTGGCCTCCCCTCTTATCACCTCTGTCGTCTTCAACTCATTCAAAATACTGCCGCTCGCTTGGTCACCTTTTCTTCTCCTTTTGATCATATCACCCCCTGTCTTCTCTCTTTTCACTGGCTTCCTGTTAAATTCCGGTTTGTTTACAAATACCTCATCACTATTCACAAGGTTCTTCATACAGGTATCCCCCAGTATCTATCCGATCTCATCTACCACCAGCCTGTCCCCCGTCTCCTTCGTTCTTCCCACAGCAATCGTCTCTTTCTTCCCTCCCCCTCTCAGGCTCATCTAGAACTCACCCAGCACTCCGCTTTCTTTTTTCTAGGCCGGAATTCCCTTCCTCACCTACTCTGTACCGAGTCGTCATTTCCACAGTTCAAAGCTCTTCTCAAAACTCATCTCTTCTCCCAGGCTTTTGATCTCCCAGCACCCCCATGACCTTGACCGCGACAGTTGCAATGGTCCTGACATCATATAACCCTTTCCCCCTCTTCCCCCGCCCTCCCCCTTAGTGTTCCATTTATGTGTCTATGCCTTCTATCTCTCTCTGTCTTTCTATCTGTGTCCCTCTGTTGCTTTCCTGTCAATTGAATGGCGTTCTTTTCTTCCTTTATTTTCCAGCAGCCTGCTTTTGTTTTTCTGTACACTGCTCTGATACCACGGTTTGGGCAGTATATCAAGCCTGCTAATAAAGATAAAGAAAGATAAAGATGCAGGGATCACGGGATGGAATAAGGGCACCCAACCCCTGCGGTCAGTCCGATCTCCCCACCTGGCGCTGATTGGGCACCCATATATTCTAAAGTGGCTGGTGCCGCAGATCTCCCAATCAATAGTACTGACAATAGTCACCATGCCAGCCTCTATCCCCCCCATCAGTGCTTACCCCCCCCCCCCACACAGCTCCCAAACTCTGTAGAATATCTGTCTATGGGGTAATTGGTACTCTCGAACCGAGTCCCAGCTAGACAGTCAGACTAGAATGCCCCCATTCCCCCCCCCTCACCAGTATAGTCCAGGCTAGCCAGCTTGGTACGGAGGTCCCCCTGCCCTCTCAAGTCACGGAATTCCTAGCTAGCCAGCTGGGGAGGGGGCTCTGAGGAATCTCTGGTGGACTAGAGGCAGTGGGGGGTTGAACCTTGAAATGCAAAGAGTCATTTTCTCATCACCTATGTCTTTCATTGGAATTTAATGATAGATGCAGACAACCTAAGATCAAACAAAACCTATGTGATATAAGTTGTCACCAAGTCCCACACCTTGCTTTGATATGTAATGATATATGCAGACAGCCCAGAGACTAGATGAGTTTGTATTATTTAAATCCAGTGTAATGGCATTATTTCTTCACAGACCTAATGCAGAGTATAAGTCTCATATGTTTATCAAAAATATAATGTATTTTATTTATTTATTTATGCATTTATTTAAAAGCTTTTCTATACCACCTTATCAGTCAATCAAAGCGGTTTACAAGTAACATTACTTAAAAATTACATCAAAACAGAATTAACTATGTACAGTGTAACTAGTTGTGCTTACTAACATTCATTGTTAACAAATGTTAGTAATGTAATGGGGTGTGTGTGTGTGTGTGGGGGGGGTGAATTCTTTGTCCCTGGTAATAAAAATTGCTTCCGTTTTATTGAAATTTACTTTTAGGTTGTTCAATGAGAGCCAATGAGAGGCTTCATCAAAGCATGTTAAGATTTGTTGGAGGTTAATTTTTGCAATAGTAACTGGTAAATAAACCATTATATCGTCAGCATAAATGTGCTAATTCAAATCATGCTTCTGAAAAATGTTGCAGATTGGTTGGAGGTATATATTGAACAATAAGGTTGAAAGACCAGAGCCTTGAGGAATTCCCTGATGCTGACTGAATAGATTTGATGTGGCTTGGCCAAATTTTTACCTGTTACGTGCAGTCCTGCAAGTATGATACGAACCAGCTGAGGGTAGTTCCGCAAACTCTAATTTGTTGCAGTCTTGATAACAGTATATTATGGCTGATTGAGTCGAATGCTGATGCGATGTCAAGGAATATCAAAATGAATGCTTGCTTAGGAGCTTTGATTCCTTTAATCAGATTATTGAAGAGGGCTATGATGAGGGTTTCAACCCCATGGTGCATTCTGAAGTGGTACTGGTGTGGATCGAGTGGGGCATTGGCATCTAAGTGGTCTTGCAGTTGATTTTCTACTATGTTTTTCTATGATTTTTGCTGTGTAGGGGAGGCTCGATATTGGGCGGTAGAAGTTCAGTTGTAGTCTCTCCAAGGTCTTACATTTTAGAATTGGGTGAATAAAGGCTTGCTTTAAGGTTTTTGGCATGTAGCCGTGGGATAATGATAAGTTAACTATTTTTAATACAGCCGGTGCTAATTCGTCAAGGGACAGTTTTAACCAGCTGATCGGGCATGGATCACCTAGAGATGTGGTAGTGTTTATTGCTGTAATTATAATGTTAGTTCAGTAAAAATGTATCATCTACAACTAGTTTATTGACCTTTATTTGCACATATCCAAGTGGATTAACATGGTGACTAAAATTTTCTATTAAGCAAAGTCAATTTTTAATAATTTATTATGAAAATATATGGAAAATTATGCTACTTCTCCTCTGGCCCACTTACATTTTTTTCACTGTGATGCAACATCGAAATGAGTTTAATACTCTTGACTTAACAGGTTTGGACTCTTCAGCTTGTAGATGAGAAGACAGAAGGGATAAGATAGGGGTCTATAAAAAAATCATGGGGTGGGCTGCTGCGGGCGAGTAATTGGTAGCAAGAAGCAGCTGCTTTTGGAAATAATGCTGCTGCCACTGTCCGCCTCCCCCCAAAACAGAATCTGCGGCAGCTGGGGGGGGGGGGGGCACGGCCAGTCATGTATGCTGCTGCTGCCACCCACCTGGGCAGACCACCCTAGGCAGCTGCCTAGCTTGCCTTGTGGACGGGCCGCCTCTGGGTAGAGGTGGACTTGTTGGGGGGTCGATAAAGAGTAGTTATTCACCTGTAACAGATGTTCTCCAGGGACAGCAGGAATCAGCCCTCACATAGGGGTGACATTGGCACCGACGGAGCCCGCACAGAAGCATCTCCCCAACTTTCAAAGAAAGCCTTTGGGAGATGCCACCATGCATGCATTGTCCCCTTCTCGCCCAAGGGTGCCATCTTGCTCAGTCAGATGACATAGCTAGGACGGTAGTAAAAAATCAAACAAAGTAGGGAGGCAACTCCCAGGGGAGGAGGGAGGGTTGTGAGGACTGATTCCTGCTGTCTCTAGAGAACACCTGTTGCAGGTGAGCAACTACGCTTTCTTCAGGAACAAGCAAGAAGTCAGTCCTCACATATGGGATTCCCTAATTCCAGGCTGCCAAGGACCGAACCACAACAGCACCAGCGGTGATCGAGTCGGGTAGCCGTGAGTTGCAGAAGGTGAGTCCCCAACTGAGAGACTCTACAAGACGCTAGCATCCAGCGGCATTATCACTCTGGTAGCCTGAACACAGAAGGGTCGGAGGGCAGGAGTTGTCTACACCCCGAAAAGATTACGGATTACCGACTGGCCGAAGGCACTGTCACAATAAGACTCACTCTTTAGGCAGTAGTGAGCTGCGAACGTATGAATTGAAGACCATGTGGTGGCCTTGCAAATCTCCGTCACTGAGCGCAGGTTTGCCACCGATGTGGCTATCACTCTCACACAATGAGCTTTGGTCCAGTGGTCGAGGGAGAGCCCAGCTCACTCATAGGTGAGGTCAATATAGTCTGCTACCCAAGTGTACAGAGTTCGCTTAGTCACGGGAAGCCCCAGCCTGCTGGGGTTTTAAGAAACGAAAAGCTGAGGAGCTTTGAGATGGCCCTGAATCCACTGTAGGTACAAGGACAGGGCTCGCTTGCAATTGAGTTTATGGAGCATCATTTCCTCCCGACCGGCGTGAAGCTGTGGGAAAAAAGTGGAAAGGATCACCTCCTGGTTGAGGTGGAAAGGAGATACCACCTTTGGGAGGAATTTGGAGTGGGTGCAGAGCACCACCCTGTTCTTGTAGAATTTGTGTATGGTGGCTCTGCCACCAAGGCTTGAAGCTTGCTTACTCTGCGAGCAGATGTGAAAGCTACCAGGAAGGCCACCTTCTATAACAGATACTGCAGATGGCAAGTAGCTAGAGACTCGAAGGGCGGCCTGGTGAGCTGTGAAAGCACCACATTGAGGTCTCATTCCGCCGTGAGGGGGCGGATGGAAGGCTTAGATAGCAGGAGGCCCCTAAGAAACTGAGAGACAAGGGGCTGACCCGAGAGAGGGTTGTGCTGTGCAGCAATCATGCTCATGCACTCTCACTGAGTTGGACTTCAGTCCAGTGTGTGACAAATACAGTAGGTACTGGAGCACCAGTTGCACCAGGCAGGAGAACGGGTTCTCCCGCCTGTCCACACACTATACCGAGAATCTTTGCCACTTGAAGGCATATGCTCTCCTCGTGGAGGCTTGCGGGGTGTCCAGCTAAGCACCTATGAACTCCAGACTATGGGCTGGAGTGAGCTGGGACTTGGAATAGTTGATGATAAACCCCAGGTGCTGCAGCAGGAGAGTTGAATGCCCTGTGGCCTGTTGGGCCTCTGTGACTGTGCTGCCCCTGATTAGCCAGTCGTCCAGGTAGGGGAAGACGAAGGGCCCTTGCAGACATAGGTGAGCAGTGATCACTGCTAAGCATTTTGTGAGGAGGCCAGGCCAAAGGGTAGCACCCTCTACTGATAGTGCCCTCCTCCTACCACGAACCTTAGGTACTGCCTGTGGGAGGGGTGGATCAGGATGTGTGTGTAAGCAACCTTTAGATCCAAGGAGCAAAACCAATCTCCCTGGTGGAGATAGGGCAGCAGTGTTCCAAGGGAGAGCATCTTGAACTTCTCCCTCACCAGAAACTTGTTTAAGTTTCGCAGGTCTAGAATGGGCCTGAGGCCCCCAGGAACACGGAAGTACCTGAAGTAGAAGCCTTTGCCCCACAGGTGTCTGGGTACAGGTTCTAGTGCGTTGTCCCTGAGAAGATCTGTGAGCTCTGTGAGCAGCAGCGTCTGGTGAAGGAGTGGTCGTACCGGCTCTCCGGGAAAGAACCCGGGTGGAATCTGCTGTAGGTGGAGGAGGTATCCCTCCCTGACCACCTACAGTACCCACTGGTCCGAGGTGATTGAGGCCCATCTTAGGGCAAAGAACGCCAGGCACCCCCCGCCCCCCCCAAGGGCTGGTGAAGGTCTCCTGGGGGAGGGGAGGACCTGCCCTGGGAGTCAAACATTCCCTCCAGGCTGGGTGGGATCTGGAGTCTGGGGCTTAGGCGCCTTTGCCTTCTGGGCCACCTGCCCCTGCCTCTTGGGGTGAGAATCCTGCTGATAGCCAGAGTAGGACTGGTACTGATGACCCTGTGCAAAGGTACCCTTTTTCCTCAGGAAAAGGGCCCTTTTCCCCAATGGTTTCTTACGGGGATGTGAGGTCTTCTTGGAGAGTGCCTGATCAGAAAGTCAGCCTCGATCTCGGCAGCCTTCTCGGCCATAGGTTTGCCAAAGAGGTTCTCACCGGTACAGGGGACATTGAGCAGTTTGTCCTGGACTCACTGCTCGATGCCGGTGGATTGCAGCCAGGCCTTGCGCCGGGCCCCATTGCCGTCCACCGCCACTCAAGCCGTTGACTCAAAGCCATCATAGGCAACTTGGGAGAGGAACTTAGAGCTGTCTCACACTCCTGAAGTCAGGGTCTGGAACCGTTGGAGGGGATACCCGACAAGGCCTGTGGTGAATCTCGCCAGCTCTTTGGCCAGTGCCTTTAGGTACATGCTATGTAGAGTTCATAGACATGGATCTGGCAACCCAGCATCATGCCTTGATAGCATTTGTGCCCGAAGGCATTGAGGGCCTGGGCCTCCCTACTGGGAGGGATGGAGGAGTGGGTGTTTTGGCTCTTAAGCTTTTGCATGGTCGACTTGACAACCATGGAGTTGTGTGGGAGCTGGGTTTTGTGGAACCCCAGTCCTTTCCAGACACGGTACATAGCGTCAAACCAACGGCTAACTATCGGCACCAATGCCGGCGTCTCCCACATTCAAAGTAACAGCCTCTCGAGGATCAGCTGTATGACATTATGAGGATTTCTTTGGGCGGAGTCTCATACTGGAGTATCTCCAACTCCTCGGTGCACGGGTCCTCCTCCGCCTTGGTCTGCACCAAGAGGGCCCTGGCCATATCCCTGACAAAGTCAAGGAAGGCCACATCCTCAGGAGGAGAATGGTGTCGAGGCGCATGGGGAGATGGCTCCAAGAGAATATCTCGGTGCTTCCTTGTGTCCGGGGACGCCTTGCCCTCCGTCTCCCACTTGGAGTTGAGTGGTGATGAGGAATCTGAGGCCCTGTGACTCCTTGTGTCGAGGCCGGTGTCAAAGGATCGACAGCTTGCAGAGGACCTGGGATCCGAGTTGCGGACACTGGCTGGTGAGGACCAGATACACAACGAACAGCACTGGGACCTCGACAGCCACCAAGGGCTGTCTTGAGGCCGAGGATGCTCAATGCTTGACTTGACAACTGGGGCTCCCTAGCAGTAGAGAGCCCAGTCGTCAGGCAGTTGAGGTGGAGGAACAAGCCATCATCACCTGCTGCAGGGCCAGGATAGCAGTGATGTTTTGCTCCAGGGCCGCCATCCTGATTTTCAAGCCAGGAGGCTCTACAGCTTTCAGCACAGGCACCAAGGATTTCAGGCCCGGTGCCAGCACTTTGGCAATGTGCCCTCAACAAGGACTACAGACTCACGGCATCTTGCATGGTCTCCGCCAGTTGAGGAATCCTTCTTGAGGACCTTGGTGGGGCGCTTCTCGGAGTTGCCCGAGTCCCTCCATGGGGTTTTACTGGGTTTCTCCAGTGCAGCTTTGGTAGACTTCAACTTCTTCTTTTTCTCCAGCTCTGGAGTCTTCTCGGAGACATGCTGGGCTTGGAGCTCAATGCCGGGGAGTGGGAGCCGAGTCGGACCTGGGGAACAATTTTTCCTTCAACTCTGACCTTTTCCTGTTAGTTTTGGCTGACATGGCCTGGCAAAGGTCGCAGGAGGTGCTGTCACGGTCCAGGCCCCGGCAGTGCAGGCAGCAGCCATAGATGTCAGTAATGGACATGGTTTGACTGCAGCAGTCACACTTTTTGAACTCACCGGGAGACCTGGTGGGAGAGACCTGGATGGGGTCGACAACCCTCAAGCGAAAAACGGCACGAACGCCGGTTGAGGGAGACCTCAATAGAAAAAAACACAAAAAGGAGCCAAGAACGGTGCTGGGGAGTGCCAACTCGAGGCAGGAAGAGGAACCGGTACACCTATCGGAAAATTACGTTTTAAGAACAGTTTTATCAAGGATTCTTCTGTGGGAACAGGACCTACGTCCGTTGGGCTCCGTGGAAAAAAGAAGACTGAGCAAGATGGCACCTTTGGGCAGGAAGGGGACCACGCATGTGTGGTGGCATCTTCCAAAGGCTTTCTTTGAAAGCTGGGGAGATGCTTCTTCCCAGGCTCCCTTGGCACCGATGTCACCCATATGTGAAGACTGACATCCTGCTTGTTCCTGGAGAAATGACAGCTACCAAGAGCGGTAGTGGAGAAAATAGGTGGATGGTATGGACTTAAAAAGGAAGCAAAGGAATTAGATGAAGGAAGGAGGAGGGGCTGGAATTGGCAGGAATGAGAGAGTAGGAACGCAACACCGCCACCACAGACAATGGGCTGAAGCATATGGGAAAATAGGTAGCCTCTGTGACAGAAGACAGCGATTGAAGCTGAGTCTTCAGGGAGAAGCCAAATTTCAGTAAGAGCCAGGAGATGTAGAGTATTAGAGATAAAGAAGTCATGAATTAAGGGAAGTTTATTGGCGACAGAAAGCGTAGTTACTAACCTGTAACAGGTGTTCTCCATGGACAGCAGGAATCAGTCCTCACATATGGCTGACGTTGGCACTGATGGAGCCCGTGCGGAGCACTTCCCCAGCTTTCAAAAAAGCCTTTGGGAATGCCACCACACATGCGTGGTCCCCTTCCTGCCCAAAGGTGCCAACTTATTCTGTCAGGTGCCATAGCTATAGCCCCTCCAAGAAGATGGCAAAAATATACAGAAACTCCAAGGGGAGGAGGGAGGGTTGTGAGGACTTATTCCTGCTGTTCCTGGAGAACACCTGTTACAGGTGAGTACCTACGCTTTCTCCAGGAACAAGCAGGAAGTCAGTCCTCACATATGGGACTCCGTAGCTACAGGTTACCGTGGACCTGTAGAAAAAGGAATGGCATCACTGTGAGCAGTTGCCAGTGAAAGCCGAAGGCAGCCCGAGGACCCTGGGTCCATGGATAGCCACGCTCCTGTTAGCCAGAACAAGAAGGGTCGGAGGGCAGGAGTTGCTTAAACCCCGAACAGATTACGGAGTACAGCCTGGCCAAAGGCGGCATCCCTACGGGACTCCCTCTCCAGGCAGTAATGCACCGTGAAGGTGTGGGTGGAGGACCAGATGGCATCCTGGCAGATGTCTGCCAGTGACACTGAGCGCAGGCTAGTGACTGATGTCACCATCGCTCAGACATTGTGAGCAGTGACTCAGCGTTCCAGGAGAAACCCAGCCTGGGCCTGGGCAAAGGCGATGTAGTCCACCACCCAGATGGACAAGGTACGCTTGGTGACCGCCAGCCCCAGACAGCTGGGATTGAAGTAAATGAAGATCTGTCCAGATCTGCTGTGGTCCAGAGCAATGTTCCCTCTAATTTTCTGTAGGCTGTGTGCGCATAAAATATCAGCTGTGTGCAGCTTTTGAAGGAAGGTTAAATTTTTGTGCGGCACATAACGACACTCGGAGTTATATACTTTAAAATTTGACTACACGTCAGAATACAGTATGTACACCACATTGATTTTAATCAAATTAAATGAAAATAGATGATTACTAAATGAAGTGGGAAATTTCTAGTAATTACAATCATAACTTTTAAATTTTAAGACGTCTGTGTTGTTTTCTATCAGAATCAGAGCCGGAATTTTTGTGCGCTCTGTTGTAAAGTATGTGCTCTCGCTCGGCGAGGTGTGTGCGCGCGCACACGCGCACAGCTTAGAGGGAACAGTGGTCCAGAGTGCAGGTAGAAAGAAAGCCCTCTTACAATCCAGGGTGTGGAGAATCTCCAACGCCTGGTCGGCGTGGGGCTTCGGGAAGAAAATGGGCAGCACTATCTCTTGATTGAGATGAAAATCCGAGAAGGAACTTGGGGTGAGTCCGCAGGACCACCTTGTTCCTATAGAACCTTGTGTACGGTGCCTTGGCCATCAGCACCTGGAGTTCACTGACTCTCCGGGCGGAGGTGAGAGCTATCAGGAAGGCCACCTTCCACGACAGGTGCCACAGCGAGCAGGTGGCCATGGGCTCAAAGGGCAGCTTGGTCAGCTGCGTGAGGACCATATTGGGCACAACTCTATCAACTTAATATACAGATCCCCATCACCTGCCCCAGATGACCTCTCAACAATAATTGACCTAGCCTGCAATACCAAGACCCCACACACACCAAACTGGATTATGGGTGATTTCAACCTCCCATCCCTCGCAGATGAACACGCCAGTTCCCTCCTGAATGCGCTCAGCCAGCTGGGATATGATCAAGTAATCAACGAACCCACCCACACAAAAGGAAACATACTGGACTTGATCTTCGCCCCTCAATCAGCCACAAGCCAGAACAATCCTCTGAACATCTCCCTCGTGTCAGTCTCATGGTCTGACCATAGTCTAATAAAATTCCAACTGCCCAACCAGCATACTCAGGCAAGACACCAGCCCACCGCCGACGTCTGCCCAAAAGCAAAATTCCGCCACTTCAACAAGGAAGAGATATTTAACAAAACCTTACCCCTGTTCAACAACACAGAGACCAATCCCGAGGAAATGATCTCCGTTTGGAACAACAGTCTAAACTCCTTTGCTAACCGACCAACTGATGACGCAACACCAAGAAAAAGAAAGAACACCCCATGGTACTCTCCTGAGCTACGAACATCCCTTCGACACCTAAGGAAACTTGGAAGAAAGTGGCGTCGCTCACATACCACTGGTGATCTGGACATCTACACTTCACACCTGATGAAACACCGTGCAGAAGTAGTTGAGACAATGAGATGCTATCATGCAGAGATACTGCAGCGCTCTCTAAACAAACCAAAGGATCTATTCAACCTAGTAAGGACCCTTACAAAAGAACCTTCCCCCACACAACGAAGCATGCCAGAGCCACAAGAATACGTGGACTACTTACAGTCTAAGATAATTCAAACTGACAAAAAGACATCACCCAACCCTGCGAAAGGCCCACCGCATCCATCACCGCTATCCACCTTCTCAACACCAACAGCGAAGAACGTCGAAGACACTATCAACACAATCAACACCACCACAGCACCAAACGATCCCTGCCCGGCCTTCTGGATAAAGACACTGCGCAAGGAATTTAGCCCATTCTTAACCAAACTCATCAACCTCTCCTTTGCTACGGGAGCATTCCCACAAAGCCTTAAGCAAACGCCCATTAGACCACTCCTAAAAAACTGTAAACTGGACACAAAGAAAGTGGATTCATACAGCCCAATCTCGAGCATCCCACTATTGGCCAAAATAATTGAAAAACTAGTCCAACAACAAATACAGAATCATATTGACGACACTGCGCCCTTAGACCCATGCCAACATGGATTCAGAGAAGCGCACGGCGTTGAGACGCTCTTGACTATCCTCTTCAACACTCTAACCACCGGCATTGACAACGCCAAAAGAGGATATGCCCTAATCTTCTTGGACATCGCCGCAGCCTTTGACTCCGTCGATCACGAACTGCTCCTGGTGCGTCTGGCAGAGAAAGGGATCCAAGACACGGCCTTGAGATGGTGTAAATATTACCTCTCAGACAGATGGCAGCATGTGAGGACAGGGCCTACGACCTCCAAACCATTCCAGCAGAAACAGGGAGTTCCACAGGGATCCTCACTTTCAGCACTGTTCTTCAACATATATATGCAGCCCATCTGTGCACTCACCCACTCCTTTGGCATCTCTTGCCTTATATATGCCGATGATGTGTTGCTCTACATGCCATATATGACCAACCAGCCGGACCTCTCCCCATTAACCGCTTGCTTCGACACCATAACCGACTGGCTTCAAACACAAAACCTTAGGATAAATTTCAAGAAAACAGAAGCTCTATTCATCACCAGGGACTAGTCTTTTGTTCCACCAGCAAAACTAAAAGTAAGAGGCGCCAAGCTCCAAAGCAAGACCACAATCCGCTACCTGGGCATAACACTCGATCAACAGTTGGATATGAAAGTTCATATAAACAACACTGTCAAGGCAGTATACTTCAAGATTTGGACAATCCGCCACCTAAGCTCCCTTCTGGAACCAGATGACTTCAGGCAGTCCAACAGGTGAGGCAAGGAATCACGTGGTACCAAGAACACAGTCCAAAACGTGATGTAGGTGGAAAAACACTTTATTTAATAGTAGTAACGAAAACCTATTAACAACCCAGGTTTTTGTTACTACTATTAAATAAAGTGTTTTTCCACCTACATCACGTTTTGGACTGTGTACCAGATGACTTCAGGACAATCTACCAGGCCTTAGTCATCCCACACTTTGATTTTGCCAACGCCATCCTTCAGGGTCTACCGAAAAACACGCTCCCACTCCAGCTGGCCATGAATACATCAGCCAGAATACTACACGGTGCCACCAAGAGGGATCACATAACACCAATCCTGAAGCACCTCCACTGGCTACCAGTCTACTGTAGAATCACCTTTAAGATTCTACTATTGACCTTCAAAGCCATCAACAGACTCACCTCCTTGTCCATCTCAGACCTCATTCTCCCCACCCCCCCAAATAGAGCTAGAAGATCGGTCTCAGCCAATACCCTATGTATCCCTGACAAGATTACAAAATGCTTACAAGTAACAAGAAAGAGGGCCTTCATGCTCTATGCACCATCGCATTGGAATGCTCTCCCACCCGACATCCGGGCAATTACGGACATTAAACAGTTCAGGAAGGCACTGAAACACTACCTCTTCCTGCAGCATTATGGTACCATACAACAACCACCGAACAGCACTCACCAAGACACACACACCAGAACTCCTACTATACACGCACCCTGCGTGCCACGATAGCACTACCAGACCCCAGCTAGGGCATGTATATAATTCACCTAATACTGTAAAATACCTTAGCCCAGAACTTGTATATAGTTGCCCCAGTTAATCCAAGTTGAATAACCCTGTTTTCTGTAAGTCCAGTACGGGCGTTACCTGTGTCTGAACAAAGCTGCTGTTATCTGTAAACCGAGCTGATTTTGAAGAGCGCGGTATAGAAAAGACTCCAAATAAATAAAAATATTGAGGTCCCATTCTGCCGGAGGAGGGTGGGTAGGGGGCTTGGAAAGAAGCAAGCCTCTCATGAAACGAGAGACAAAAGGTAGCCCCGAAAGAGGTTTGACCTCGATGGGGTGGTGGTTCGCTGAGATGGCATTCAGGTGAACCCTGACCGAGTTAGACTTCAGCGCAGACTGTGAGAGGTGGAGCAGGTACTGCAAGACCAAACTGGCAGGGCATGAAAATGGGTCCACTCGGAGTTTCGAGCACCACACCAAGAACCGGTGTCACTTGAAGGCGTAAGCCCGTCTGGTCGAGTCCTTTCGTGAGGCCAAAAGAATGTCCTCAATCTCCAAGGGGAGATGGTAGGAGGCTAGAGCGACCCGCTCAGCCACCAAGCTGTGAGGGACAGGGACATTTGATTGGGGTGAAGAATCAGACCCTCCTCCTGCGTCAGCAGCTCCAGTGAGAACCCAAGCAGGACCTGGGGCTCCATCAAGAGATGGAGCAGCAGGGGAAAACAAGGCTGCCTGGGCCACCTCGGGGGTATGAGAATAATCAAGATCCTGTCCTGCTGGACCTTGAGAAGGGTCTGGACAATGAGGGGTGTGGGGGGGGAAGGCATATAGCAGGCCCATTTCCCACGAGATGAGGAAGACATCAGGGGCCACCCTGCCCGGGTGCGGGAGGGGACTGCAGAACCGAGGAAGCTGCAAGTTCACTGGGCTGGCAAAGAGGTCCAGGTCTGGAGTCCCCCAATGCTGGAAGAGTCGCTATGCTGTTCGGGAACACAGGTGCCACTCGTACGGTCGGAGGACTCTGCTGAGCTGGTCCACCAATGCATTGTCCTGACCCGGGAGGTAAGTGGACCGGACAGTCATGCCCTGGCTCAATGCAAAGGAGCACAGGGCTATTGCCTCTGTAGGAACCGGTACCCCCTTGTTTGTTCACAAAGAACATCGTGGCCTAGTTGTCCGTCTGGACCAGTACCACTCGGTGCTGCAAGTGGTCCCTGAAAAACCCTGAGAGCAAGGCGAATGGCCCAGAGCTCCAGCAGGTTGATTTGCTGCTGGGACTCTTCAAGGGACCAGGACTCTTGAGTTTGCCGTCCCTTGCAGTGGGCTCCCCAGCCTGCCAGGGTGGCATCCGTGATCAAGACCACCTGATGCACCGGGGCTTGGAAGGGCATGCTGCAAAGCAGGTTCTGAAACTCCTGCCACTAAGCCAGAGACTTTGCCAATGCTGGGAGAGACCGAGATGGGGTCTCGGAGGCAGCCGGTCGACTGTGCCCATTGCGCTCAGAAGCACCACTGCGCTGCCCGCATGTTGAGATGGGCATTGAGCACGAAATGGACTGTGGAGGCCACGTGGCCGAGAAGGTGAAGCATCATCCGGGCCAGTACGGCGCCAGAGCACCACACCTCGGATGCTAGGGATACGAGGTGGTCCGCCCTGTCCTGAGAAAGAAAAGCCATGGCCTGAAGGGTGTCTAGGCAAGCCCCGATGAACTCTAGGGACTGAACTGGAGTGAGGTAGGATTTTGGGTAATTGATCACGAACCCCAGATGCTCCAGGAGGCAAATGGTGCGGTCCGTGGCCTGCCTGGCTTTGGAGGCCATGTCCTCTGTTACAAGCTAGTCGTTTAGATATGGATAGACGAAGGTGCCCTGCAGCCACAGATGGGCCGCAGCCACAGCCAGGCATATCATGAAGACCCGCCGGGCGGATGCTAGGCTGAAGGGAAGTACCCTGTACTGGTAATGGTTTCCCTGAACCATGAAGTGGAGGTACTTCCTATGTTTGGGGTGGACGAGGATGTGAGTGTAAGCATCCTTTAAGTCCAAGGAGCATAGCCAATCGCTCTGCTGGAAGTAGGACAGTAACTTTCCAAGGGAGAGCATCTCGAACTTCTCCCACAACAGGAACCTGTTGAGGTTCCACAAGTCGAGGATGGGCCGAAGGCCCCCTGTCCGCTTCAGGACGAGGAAGTATCGGGAGTAAAACCCCATCCGCGGGAGTGCGGTGGGACTGGTTCTACCGCGCCATCCTTGAGGAGGCCTGTGAGCTCTTGACTCAGGACAGCCTAGTGCTGGGGAAGTCGATGTGGCTCCCCGGGAAAGTACAGAGGAGGGGCCTGGTCCAGATGGAGACGATAGCCCTCCTGAATAAGCTGGAGAACCCAGGCGTCGGTAGAGCTAGACTCCCACCTGTGGGAGAAATGGACCAGATGCCCCCTGACGGACAGCCGCCCTGCAAGAGGACGAGAGGCTATGCCGATGGCGTCAAAACTCCGAGGCTGGTTGAGCCGGCGCTGGGGGTTGGGTCTTGGAACCCTTCGGCTTATGAGGGCCGCAGACAATGGACTTGCCCTGGCCGCCCTGAACGGGGGTCAACCCCAGCAGATAGGCTGGGTAGCCCCTGTACGGGAGCCCCTTCTGATGGAAGAAAGGCTTTTTGCTCTGCTGCTTCCTCCTGGGGAGGGAGGATGTTTTCCGAGAGAGGTGAGTATGAGTCACATATTCCTTTTCAATTTCCGCAGCCATATCCTCCATGGGCTTGCCAAATAGCTTCTCCCCGAGGCAAGGGACGTCCAGCAGCTTCTCCTGGACCCACTGTTCCAGGTTCAAGGACTGGAGCCAAGCCTGCCAGCTGCCGCCATCCGGGCGGACAACTCAAAGCCATCGTACGCTGCTCATGAGAGGTACTTCGAGCATTCCCTGACAGACTTTAAGAGGGCCTGAAAACACTGGAAATGGTTTCCGTCAAGGCCCGCTGTGAAGCCTCTGAGCTCCCTAGCAAGATCATGGAGGAACATCCCAATGTATAACTGGTAAACTTGGATGCGGCATGAGAATATGGAGTCCTGATAAGCCTTGCACCCGAGGGCGTTGAGGGTACAAGACTCTCTGCCTGGGGGGACTGATGAGTGAGTCTTCAGGCTCTTTAGCTTTTGCATGGCTGATTCGACCACCATTGAGGTGTGCGGGAGCGTCCAGATGCTTGCTTACATTCGGGACAGAGGCTGGGTCTCCCAAATGTGGAGTTTGAGTCGGTTCAGAATGGGAGGAACCGGCACCGAGAGAATCTCTTGGAGGAGCATCATATTGCAAAATATCAAGCTCCTCAGCGAAGGGCTCCTCCTCTGACTCAGTGGCGAGCGCCAGGGCTCGCGCCATGTCTGGCCCTCCTGGGAGCACCTCCAGCCCAGTCGGGGCTGTGGGAGGGGGAGGAGCAGCGGACCAGCTTAAAAGTAAGCCGCCGCCGGCAGGAAAATCCTTTTGGGCTCCATCTTCCCCTGTTCGGGGATCGCAGCGTCGCCAAGCCATCCGGCCCTCCTGGGAGCACCTCCAGCCCAGTCGGGGCTGTGGGAGGGGGAGGAGCAGCGGACCAGCTTAAAAGTAAGCCGCCGCCGGCGGGAAAATCCTTTTGGGCTCCATCTTCCCCTGTTCGGGGATCGCAGCGTCGCCAAGCCATCCGGCCCTCCTGGGAGCACCTCCAGCCCAGTCGGGGCTGTGGGAGGGGGAGGAGCAGCGGACCAGCTTAAAAGTAAGCCGCCGCCGGCGGGAAAATCCTTTTGGGCTCCATCTTCCCCTGTTCGGGGATCGCAGCGTCGCCAAGCCATCCGGCCCTCCTGGGAGCACCTCCAGCCCAGTCGGGGCTGTGGGAGGGGGAGGAGCAGCGGACCAGCTTAAAAGTAAGCCGCCGCCAGGCGGGCCCGCGCCTTGTCGGGCCCGCGCCTGAGGGCCTCGCCAGAGGGCCCTTTGGCGTGGCCCTTAGGCGGAGACCGATAGAAGGGGCATCAGAAATCAGCGGCATAAGCAAACAGCTCCAAACAGCAACAATCCTGCCACAAATAACAACGAGGGATTTTCGCCGGATGCAAATCTCACATGACTACAAGCAGCTTGAGCCCCTTTTAAGTTGAGCTCGCTCATACCCTACACGAAGGACTTCCTGATCACACCTCTGCCTACACAGAGTCACACAGCCGCACTACCCAAACGGGGCTGCAACTCAGTCTTAAATAGAGAGACAAAGGTCCGTCAAATCGCAGCAAGTATAATCCAACCCACGCAAAAACTTCTACTTTTCTGGTTTAATATTGCAAATTACTCTAAAATTTTATAACAAAATCTCCGGTTAACATAGTACTGTTGTCAGTATTGCAAGCTTTAACTGCAAATACCATTGCTTGTAATAAAGTACTGTTGTCAGTATTTCAAGCTTTAGCTGCAAATACATTGCTAGTAATATAGTACTGTTGCCAGTATTTCAAGCTTTAGCACATTGCTAGTAATATAGTACCGTTGACAGTATTTCAAGCAACAACTGCATACAACATTGATAGTATTATAGTACTGTTGTCAGTAGGCCAAAACTGCACTTATACTCACTTTAAGCCGAGCCAAAAAAACTGAAAATGCTTCACCCTAACAACATGCTTATACGAGTATCATACTCCTGTATATTATTAACAATAATAACAATTGACCTATCCCTATGTTTAAACCACAAATACCATATGACTATACCTATAATACATACATACAATAGAAATGATTGCCATATGGGGCACACTCATCAAAACTACCCAAAAATTAATTATCACAGACTAATTCACATACAACAAACAAATACACAACAAATAGACAAGAAAATCTGTTCTAACTACTCTTCTTCCCTATCATGCATCCTCACTAACGCACGATCAATGAAGAATAAATTGCCCATATTTAACGACATGATAACTGACTTAAAACCTGACATTTTATGTGTCACAGAGACATGGCTCACTGAAACAGATACAGTCTATCTAAATCAACTTGATAAAGAGAACTACGATACATTCTACAAACACAGACCTAATAAAAAAGGTGGTGGAGTTCTAATGATGACAAAAAAAACACTAAACGCCAAGCCAATCCAATCAAATATCAATACTAACATAGACACATTATTAATAAGAATCAACCACATAAAAATTTGCTTAATATATAGACCCCCAGACAATAAATCAGATGGCCTAGATTCTCTTATTGAACTCCTCAGTTCATCTACTGACCAAAACCCAGTGATTATGCTAGGTGATTTTAACCTTCCGTCACTCCCAACACTAGACTCTAAATTATTCCTAGACACCATAGCAGACATAGAGTACCATCAAATAATCAAAACAGCAACACATATCAAAGGAAGAACACTAGATTTGGTTCTACTCCCCGAAATACTCTTCAAGCTAGTACACTCTAATTCCATTGAATGCACAGAGACACCTTGGTCTGATCATTCTATCATCAAAATAAATATCCCATATCCCATCCCCAGCATCAATAATTACATAAGGAGTACTCCTACTACAAAATTCAAAAAGTTTAATGAAACAGACTTCCTTGACTTAACAATTCCCTACTTCTTATCAACTTCTAATTTGGATGATGCTGTTAACAACTGGAATGATACTATCAATAATGCAGCTAAAAATAATCAACCTAATAAAATGACAAGATACACCAAATCAAATAGTTCACCATGGTTTAATAACACTCTAAGACAAATGAAAAAAGAACTAAGAAAACTTGAAACAAAATGGAGAAAATCCAAGCTGACTGTACACAAAGAAATATTCAATAACTATCTATCAAAATATAAGGAAACAATCGACAACACAAAGAAAAACTATTATGCAGCAATCCTAACAAAATCATACAATAGACCAAGAGAGTTATTTTCTATAGTCAGAAAATTAACTAATAATGAGCAAACTTCTAGCAATGAAATCACAGACATCTCAGTTCAAACCCTAGCTAATCATTATCAAAACAAATCTAAGAAACCTTCCATGCACGCAGATAATATAAACATCACTTATCAACCTGTAGATGAATGGTCAGAATTTTACCCCATTTCAAAAGCATCATTAAAAACAATCATCTCCAACCTAAATACCACAACTTCGTACTTGGATCCATGCCCAGTTTCATGGATAAAAAACACACTACAAACTCTAATATCCTATATTCTCCCAATAGTAAACCTCTCACTCACCCAAGGATACCTTTCTTCCCCGCTCAAACATGCACAAATACGCCCAATTTTAAAGAACTGCAAACTAGACAAAACATTGCCAACATCATATAGGCCCATATCTAGCATACCATTCTTGGCCAAAGTAATTGAAAAGGTAGTGCAACTTCAGACACAGGAATTCATAGACTTATCTTACCCACTCGATGAACAACAATATGGTTTCCGACCTCGCCACGGAGTAGAAACACTCCTAGCAGTATTAATAGACACACTCCTAAAAGGAATTGACAATCACAAACAGGCATTCATTCTCCTTTTCATTGACATATCAGCTGCTTTTGATAGCGTGCATCACTCAATACTGCTCAACAACTTAAAACAGTTAGGCATAAATTCCACCGTACATAAATGGTTCACTTCATATTTACATAACAGAACACAAAACGTAAGAACAGGTAATCAAACATCAAACACATACAAACAAGAAATAGGTTTACCACAAGGTTCAGCACTGTCAGCCCTACTCTTTAATATCTATAAAACCGGTTTGCAATATTTTTAAAAAATTTGGAGTACAATATCACCTTTATGCGGATGATATCATGATGTACATACCTTTCACAATTCCTAACCTACCGATTCAACTACTATCTGACTGCTACAATGAAATTACATACTGGCTAAAAACCCAAAACCTCCATATAAACCATGCTAAAACTGAAGTCTTAATCGTAACAAAAAACCAAACGTTCACCCCGCCAACTCACATAATACTACAGAACCAAGAAATTAAAATAAAAAATGAAATAAGATATCTAGGAGTCATTTTAGATACACACCTTACTATGGAAACGCACATCAGAAATACCTTGAAGAAAATCTACTTCAAACTTAAAATCCTCAAGCAATTACGCCCCCTTGTATTTATACAAGATTTTATCAATATAACACAGGCTACCATAACTCCACACTTCGATTTCGCCAACTTAATACTAATAGGCATTTCAAAACAAAACATCAAAAGGATCCAACTCGCGCAAAATGCTACAGCCAGAATCATATTAAAGATAAATTCACTCCAACACATTACACCGATACTAGCAACCCTTCACTGGTTACCAATACAAAGCAGGATAACATACAAAACAATAATAACTACATTCAAAGCCCTAAAAGACATGGCCCCAAAGACACTCTGTAATCTAATAAGCAAAGAACCACCTAAGCCCACTCAGAGAAAAGGACAATCAAATAAACTTAAGATGCCAAAAGAATATATAAGAACTCACAAATTAATAAATAATAGAGCCTTTTCCCACGTAGCCCCAACAGTCTGGAACTCTTTACCAGAGGACTTACGATCACTAACAGAGATAACAGAATTCAGAAAAAAATTGAAAACCTATCTATTCACTAAACACTATAATACCATAGAAAACCCCTCACTCAACTTAGATAAAGGCTAAACAAGAACCTGCCTAAAATCAAGATTATACTCCCTATTACAATAAATACATACAACTTAAATGAATAATCATTCCATTCCAATGCATTGATACCCCACTTGTATATAGTTACAACTGAGTTAGAGACAGTACCTCAGTTTAAATTGTTACACAATCTGTGTTAGTTGATTTATTGAACTATTCCGCATAGATTTTACATACACTTTGTTGTTTCAAGTTAAGATGTTCATTGTAAAAAGTTATAACTGTTCTATGTAAAACAAGCTCTGCATTGTTGATTGTTGTTGGATGTGCACCGCAGCTGATCGCTGGAAGATGCGGTATATAAATAAGTGTTAAATAAATAAAAATAAATAAATAAATAAATAGACGAACTCCAGGAAGGAGGTGTCCTCGGGAGGTGACCGCCGCCTCTGGGTCGACAGGGAGGGGTCGGAGGGGAGGTCTCGGTGGGACCAAGTCTCCGGGGAGGTCTCTCCGTCGGACTCCTAGTCTGAGTAGTCCGTGGAGGACTCGAGGTTGGGCGGCTCGAAATGGGTCGATGACCTGCGCCAGGTTTCCAAGGCCAAAACTTGCCCAAAGCCAGAGGCACTCACCAGCGAAGATCTCGTGCTCGAGGAACGGGACGTAGATAGGGACCCGCGCTGAGGATCCTCACAAGGCTTCTGGTTCTCAGGGGTCACTGTGGTGGCCCGGGGAGTCCTCAAGGTTAAGATCCCTGTGGTCTCGAGGCACGTGCTGGCGGGGCAGGGCATCAGCACCTACTTGGCAGCGAGGAACACAGAAACGCTGCATTCCAAGGCCGGTATTCGGGCCTCCCACTCAGGAGTGGGGCCCTGTGACACCAACGCCGGGGTCACTGGTTCGGGTGTCGAGTAGGAGAGGGGTTCCTCGCCAGGATGACCCTCGGGAAACCGGGCGCCTGCCAGAGGCCTCCTAATCGGTTTGAGATACCTTACTGGGCTGCCCCCTCTCCAACTCCAGAGATTGCCGAGGGAGGCTGAGAGACAGGGTGCGTGACATCTTACGCTTATCTAGCGCCTCCGACAGAGTCCTCGAGGCCTTCTTCTTCTTCTGCTCGTGTTCAGGCGACCCCTGGCCAGAGTGCCGCCGGGCCTGGGGAGCAGCCTTGGGAGATTCCAGAGGTTGTGGGGCCAAAGAGCGGGAGGCTACCGGGGATGCCTTACGGAAGAGATCATCCAGCTTCTGTTTACAACTCTGGATGGCCTTGGAGGACATCTTACAGAGGGAGCATAGCTCCAGGTCATGGTCGGCTCCTAGACACCTGAGTCAACAGTCATGGGTGTCCGTGAGTGACACTGTCTACGATGTTTATACTGTTGAACTCTCTTTCACTAACTGTACATAGTTATTTGTACATAGTTCTACAAAGTTTAATAGTTAAAAGTTCAACTGTTAATGTACATAGTTCATGATATTGTTTAATGTAAAAACAGAAATACACTTCTGTCTCCTTAACTGTTTTATGTAAACCGCACCTGATCATCGGAAGGTTGCGGTATAAAAAAGCTTGTTAAATAAAATAAATAAATAAAATAAATATTTTTGGAGTATCTATCGTATTTCTTAAAACCGGAGGCCATTGGGGTGAAAAGGACCTCTGCGAGGTCGAAGACCCTCGACACGGCCAGCAGTTAAAAAGGGCGTGAAGCACGGTAAAAACAAAAAAGAAAAAAAAACCAAGACCAGGGCAGAAGCAGAGGTGCTCAGGAAGCGGGAAGAGGACCGACGAAGGCCGGTAGAGCAAAAACCGGTTGGAACAGAGAAAATTTTTTCCAGGGACAAGACGCACGTCTGAAGGGCTCCACGGAAAAAGGGAGACTGAGTAAGATGGCACCTTTGGGCGGGAAGGGGATCACGCATGCGTGGTGGCATTCCCAAAGGCTTTCTTTGAAAGCTGGGGAAATGCTCCGCGCGGGCTCCATCGGTGCCAACGTCACTCATATCTGAGGACTGACTTCCTGTTTGTTCCTGGAGAATGTGCATTCCACAATGCGCAAGATAAAGGGAGAGAAGAGGGATATGAACAAGATTAGAAAGGTTATGCGTTGACCTGCCCTAGGAGTGTGAAAAAAGTCTAGGGGAGCAAGGGTTGGGGTTGACATCTTCACTTGAGAGAAGGAGAAGGAGTAGGAGAGAATGGGGGAGAGAGAAGGTGGCACAAAGGAAGTGAGGATGACGTTCTCTTAGGGAGAGTGGCGATGGTTGAATGAGAGAAAGAAAAAGGTGACGCTCAAGGGCAGATGATAAGGTAGAAGACAAAATGGTAGGGGAGGTGAGGACAGTAAGGAGTGGATAATGAGAAGTAGGGCCATGGAACTGTGGGAATGAGTGGAAAAGATTAGGGAGAGTTAACATCAAGAATACAAAGTGATCTGGAGCCATAGAAGAGAGGGAAGAGGAGAGAATGAAAATGAAAGGAGATACAAGTAGAGAGGAGGGAGAAAGTCCTGGAGGCTTCAGGTGCACCTGAGTAATCCCACCTGAGTATTGAGAAGGGAGACATCACTACAGAGAGCAGGAGCTGGGTAAAGGACAGAGAGAAGATAGGACACACAGTGACAAAACAGAAATAAAGACAGAACAATAAACAGGCAGCTAGATTCTAAATAGGCACAGAAGAATGCCTGAACAGAGCATACAAGGTTTGCAAGCTATGAGAGTGTTCTTCCAAGCAGGAACCAGGAGCAAATTGAGGGTCAGCAACTCATGTGCTCAGAGAAGAAAGTTTCTGAACAAAAACCCAGCAGGGGAAGGGCGGGGCAAGTACTATATGCAAGTAAGTGGAAGCAGGCAGATTCCCAAGTGCCCTAGTAAAACTCAAGCAAGGTAAAAAACAAGGATTTAAATACCTAGAAGACAATCCTTGTAGAGGAATAGGGAGGAGTGAGAAAGAAAGACAGAAAAGCACTCTTAAATGTGCAATCAGATAGTAGTAGTCAGAGAACAAAGACAATAAAGTATTGAGAAGAGAGACACAGCATTGCAGAGGGCAGGAGCTGGGTAAAGGACAGACAGAAGATAGGACACTCTGTGAAAAAACAGAAATATAGACATAGGGAGGAAGTGACATCACTGGATGAGGATGGCTGCTTAGCTGCATGGCTCTTCTGGCCAGACCAAATTGACCCCGAATTTTTGTGACTTCCCCCATTAAAGCTGTGCGAGATGGAGCGGGTATAAGTGGAGCAACCTGTTGCAGATGATGGTACAAAGAAAGGAGCCATGGACTTAAAGCTTTTGCTTTCAAGAACACGTCGGGGACACCTGCGAAAAAAGTTAAGATGGCGGCCGGCACTGCTGAAAGCGATGATAGCAAAACGGCCAGAGCACAACATGCTGAAAAGAGACTCTGAGAGGTGAACTAAAAGAATAGTTTGCTATCAGGCGACAAGTCCTTGCTATCTTTAAGATGGAAGCCCAGACCTGGATAAAAGACCTCTGCACAGATTTACTAGAGGTAGGCCAGCGCGTGGACGAAGTGGAAACCAGGTTGGAGGAGCAGGATGCGGCAATTCAGTCCCTTCAAGTGCAATTCACATCTGTGAGAAAAACACAGGGGATGCTCTGGACAAAATAGAGGACTTGAAAAATAGAGCACGGTGCTCTAACATCTGCCTGCAAGGAGTTCCAAAAACTGAAGGGACTCATGATTATAAAGCCATGACAGAGCAATTCTGCAAAGCCCTCCTCACAGCTGCAGATATGCCTGTGACAGAGTACTGCTCCAAGGTGGACCGAGCTATCCGTGCCTTGGGTCCCCAGCAAGAAGGGCAACCTAGAGATATTGTGGCCTGCGTTCATGAATACACCACCAAAGAAGCAGTGATGACAGCAGTGAGAAAACTGGGAAAACGTCAGTGAGAAAACCACTCTGTGGACGTTTCTGCTGACCTTTCTGCTATAACGATGAGAAAGAGAAGAGACTTCCGCTTAGTTACTAAACGCCTGCGAGAAGAACATATCCGTTATAAATGGTTGTTCCCTTTTGGACTGCAGTTTACTATTTCAGGGGCAACTACATACATCCGGACAATTGAAGATGTCCTGAAGGGGATGCAGAAGGCAGTGTGAACTGATTTGCTGATGGTGCCTTTGGAGAAGGCGAATGACCAGCGGCTAGAGTCCTCAGTAGCCCCCTGTTGGCAGAGAGCTTCCCAGGGAGACCGCTGACTGTGGCGGCAGAAGGCAAAACGTTCACCGGCTCCGGAGGGGGCTATGTGAATGAGGACTGTGTGTCTGTTGGATATAATCTTGTGGGTTTGATGGGGTTCTGAGAAGTTGGTATGATTTGGGGTAAGGCATTTGTATTTTTCTGTGGCATTTTAGGAGTTACAGAGTATGATGAACGGGATATAGTGGACCTGGCCAGAGACTCACACCTCACAGAAGTAGGAAGGATGGTTGGAGTGTGTTTGGGCGGGGGGGTATTAGAGTGGAGAAGATGGAGGTGCGAAGGTATGGGTAGATCTCAGGTCTGAAGGGACTCACTAGGCTCAGTGAGATATTATGCAGGAATATGGCTAATTTCTTTGAATGTGAGGGGCGTAAATTCTTTCACCAAGCGGCACTTGATGTTTAAAGAGTTGGATCGCTTGAAGGGGGACATAGAAACATAGAAATATGATGACAGAAAAAGACCACATGGCTTCTCTACTCTGTCCTTCCATATCAACAAGTACAACAGTCCCCTTTTTACCTTTAGAGATCCTCTGTGTTTGTCCCATGCTTTTTTGAATTCAGTTACTGTCCTCATCTCTACCACCTCCACTGGGAGACTATTCCACGGATCCACTACTCTTTCCGTAAAGAAATATTTCCGCATATCACTCCTGAATCTATCTCCCTTCACCCTCATCCCATGTCCCCTCGTAGCAGAGCTTGCTTTCAATTGAAAGAGGCTCTCTCCCTGAACATTTATGCCACGGAGGTATTTAAACATCTCAATCATATCACCTCTATCCCGCCTTTCCTCTAAGGCAGCGGTTCTCAACCTGTGGGTCGCGACCCCCATGGGGGTCGCCACAGGATTTAGCAGGGGTCGCCTCACTCTGCCGTTAAAACAAACAAAAAAAAAAGTGCACAAGTTGCTGCCGCTGCCGAGTCCTCTTCTCGGCAGCGGCAATTTCTGGCAAACTCACTGCTTCCCTCCTATTGCAGCCGCAGCTCCCTGTCTCTTAGGGAACCGCGGCTGTGCCTGTAAAACCGTTGCGGAGCCTTCCTCCTCTCGACGGGCTCCGTGCAGCATTGTTCCGCCTCCAAAGGAAGTTGTTTACCACTTCCTTTGGAGGCGGGACAATGCTGCACGGAGTCTGTTTAGAGACAGAAAGGCTCCGCAATGGTTTTACAGGCACAGCCGCGGTTCCCTAAGAGACAGGGAGCTGCGGCTGCAGAAGAAGGAGGCAGATATGGGCAGAGGGGAGCAGGGAACCTGAAACGGACCTGACATGGGGGAGGGGGGCTAACATGGACAGAGGGGGGGCTGACATGGAGGGACTGAGGGATGGAGGGAGGGGGGCTGACATGGACGGAGGGGGGCTGATAAGGATGGATGGATGGAGGGCTGACATGGACAGGGGGGCTGACATGGAGAGAGAGAGAGAGGGAGGGAGGCTGATATGGATGAATGGGGGCTGACATGGACAGAGGTGGGCTGACATGGAGGGAGGGAGGGGGGCTGACATGGACAAAGGGAAGAGACAGGGGGACATACTGGACAGAACGGAGGATAAATGCTGGACAGAGGGGACAGTGTGGGTTAGGATTATAATGGGCAGATGGGGGGGCTAGGACTGGTAATGGGTTGATTAGGGAAGGCTAGGCCTGGGAATGGACTGATCAAGGGTGGGTTGGGACTGGTAATGTGCTGATAGGGGGGTAGGACTGGTAACGGACTGATGGGGGGCTAGCATTGGAAATGAGCTGATCGGGGAGGTTAGGACTGGAAATGGGCTGATTAGAGGAGGCTAGGACTGGTAATAGGCTGATGGGGGGGGGGGGCAGGACTGGTAATGGGCTGATTAGGGGAGCCTAGCACTGGTAATGGGGTTCAGGAGGGACTAGCACCGGAAATGAGCTGATTAGGGGAGGCTAGGACTGGTAATGAGCTGATGGGGGGGTAGGACTGGTATTGGGCTGATTAGGGGAGGTTAGCACTGGTAATGGGGTTGAGGGGGGACTAGCACTGGAAGCGAGCTGATTGGGGGGGCTTTGACTGGGAATGGGCTGATTGTGGGGAGTGGAGGATAGAGCTGCTGGCCCTGGAAGAAAACTGGGAGCTAAGGCTACAAATGGGCTGATACGGGGGGATGGGAGAATGGAACTGGAAGGGAATGGATCTGAGAGGGGCTGCCATGGTATTTGTACTAGAAGGGACTGGTCAGTGGGGAAGGAGGGGGACTGGAAGGGAATGGACACCAGTGGCAGTCATGGGAATGCAAGATGACATTGGAAGGTACTGAGAGTGAGGACTGGAAAGGGGCTGATACTGGGAGAGTTACTGGGACTGGAAATAGGCTGATGGAAAGAAGTGAAGAAAACGAAAGAAGAGATAAGAAATGGCAGATGGGCCATAGACCACAGAAAGAGAGCTAAGAGAAGACAGGAAAGCAGAAGCCTCAGATCGGGACCAGCATGATCACAGAATAAATTGGTCAGACAACAAAGGTAGAAAAAATAATTTTATTTCATATTAGTGATTTGACTACAAAATCATCATAATTTTGAAATCAAATATTGTTACTTGTTATTGTGATTAATTATTGTGGTTCAAATAAGTAAATTTTATAAATAAAAACATATTGCAAAGGCCTATAATATATTAATAATTCAACAAATGATTACAGCGGCAATGCGTTAACGGTAAAGGAAGAGAGACACATTTGATTTTATCATTGGGGGTCACCACTAGTTGACCAATGGTAAAAGGGGTCACGGTACAAAACGGTTGAGAACCACTGCTCTAAGGTGTACATATTAAGATCCTTAAGTCTGTCCTCATATGCTTTATAATGAAGACCACTAATCATTTTAGTAGCCACCCTCTGCACCGACTCCATCCTGTTCACATCCTTTTGACGGTGCGGTCTCCAGTATTGCACACTATACTCCAAATGAGGTCACACCAAAGACTTATACAGAGGCACTATCACCTCCACACTTGTTAAAAAATGTAAGGTTATGCATTTGGGCTGCAGCAATCCAAGGGAGCAATATAGTATAGGGGGTGAAGTACTTTTGTCCACTAAAGAAGAGTGGGACCTAGGTGTGGGTGTATCTGATGATCTTAAAGTAGCTAAACAGGTAGAAAAGGCGACAGCAAAAGCTAGAATGATGCTTGGATGCATACGGAGAGGAATGGCTAGCAAAAAAAAAGGAGGTGATAGTGCCTCTGTATAAGTCTTTGGTGCAACCTCATTTGGAGTATAGTGTGCAATTCTGGAGACCGCACCTTCAAAAGGATATAAACAGGATGGAGTCAGCACAGAGGGTGGCTACTAAAATGGTTAGTGGTCTTCATTATAAAGCATATGAGGACAGACTTAAGGATCTTAATATGTACACCTTAGAGAAAAGGCGGGATAGAGGTGATATGATTGAGATGTTTAAAAACCTCCATGGCATAAATATACAGGGGGAGAGCCTCTTTCAATTAAAAGCAAGTTCTGCTACAAGGGGACATGGGATGAGGGTGAAGGGGGATAGATTCAGGAGTGATATGCGGAAATATTTCTTTATGGAAAGAGTGGTGGATCTGTGGAATAGTCTCCCAGTGGAGGTGGTAGAGATGAGGACAGTAACTGAATTCAAAAAAGCATGGGACAAACACAGAGGATCTCTACAGGAAAAAAGGGGACTGCTGTAGTTGTTGATATGGAAGGACAGACTAGACAGGCCACGTGGTCTTTTTCTGTCGTCATATTTCTATGTTTCTATATTTCTATAGAGGCTTACTGGCCACCAACCTAATCGAACAAAATTATAAAATGATGTACCACTGGTATCTCACCCCAGATAGGGTATAGACTATTTTCAAGACTACCTCTGAGAAATGTTGATGACAATGTGGGGAGCGTGGGACTTTCTTTCATATATGGTGGACATGCCCTAAGATGTCTTCCTTTTGGGGAGAGGTGTTTAAGTTGGAAACAGGATACTGGGCTTGATGGACCTTGGTCTGACCCAGTATGACATATCTTATGTTCTTATGCTGTTAGGCTATATCTTGGGGCAGATATCTGTGAGCGGGAGCCCTAGGCTAGAGAAAAATGAGGTTGTTTTTGTACATATGGGATGCTTGGCAGTCTAGCTGACAGAAGTCTGGACGTGGAAACAATTACAGCCTTTAACAACTGGCAATGTGATGGTGTACTTTGGTCATCTCTATCTAATGTGCAAGCTTACAGCCCCAAAGCATTCAAAGATTGAGCGCTTTACACGTATATGGTTTAAATATTCTGAATGGCAAGCTCATGAGTAGAGCGGTAGATGAGTAAAACGGGAGGCTTAGCCAATCCCCGGACTGGGAGATCTGCTTGGGGGAGGGGGGTGGTTAAAGCCTAATTGTAATTGCTAATTGTTAAATGTAGATTGTTCTTGGATGGGGGAAGGGGATAATTAGAGGTCATTATGGGACTATGAATATTGTCTTATTTATGCTTGGTTATTAGCGCCTGTTTTGTCTGACTTTAAAATAAAAGTATAAATAGAAAAAATAAGAGTAGAAAAAAAAGAAATATAGACAGAACAATAAACAACAAGCTAGATTCTAAACAGGCACAGAAGAATGCCTGAACAGAGCACATAAGGTTTGCAAGTCCCAGCTATGAGCGTGCACTCCCATGCAAGAACTAGGAGCACCATGGAACGATACAGAGGCATTATAATATCCTTTATTTTATTCTCCATTCCTTTTCTTATGATACCTAGCATTCTATTTGCTTTCTTGGCCACTGCTGCACACTGGGTGGAGGATTTCAATGTATTATCCATGATGACGCCTAAATCCTTTTCCTGGGTTGATTACGTTCAGGTACAGTAAGTAAAGCTGAAGGTTCGCCTAGGGTGCCTTGGCGACTATAAAACTTTTAATACATAAAAACTGAATTCCAAGGTTCCATCAATCACTACTGAACCCAAGCCCAGTCCTGTTCCCATTTTTAGGGTCCATCAGTCATTGTTCAACCCAATTGTAGACCCCTCCCCCATTCCCAGGGACAGGCTTATTCTGGTACTTACAAGATTCATTTCTTTCACCTTGAAAAATCATTCATTTCAAATTCAGTAGTTCAGGATGTTCATCCTGTGGAGTGCAAACACCCAAGTTACTCCTACATAGACAACTGACAATTACATAACATAATATACACACACATATATATACAGGGTGGCCCAAAAAAAGTGAGAACATCTCGTAGCATTTAAGTTATTTAAAAATTCAAAAAGACAGATGTAAATGATTGACAAATTAAAAAAACAAAGATGGCTACCGGAAATTGTCGAAATAAAGACGTTATATAGCTAAAAAAGGTAAATAAGTAAACTATTTAAGCTTTTCATTTACGAGATGTTCTCACTTATTTTGGGCCACCCTGTATATACCAATAACAAACTTTCTAGTTCTGTGTGGATGCGATGTTAGCCTATTTTTTGTTGTGCTAGTGGTTCTCTACCCAGTCCTCTGCGACCCCCTGGCCAGTCAGGTTTTCAGGTTATCTACAATGAATATGTATGAGATAGATCTGCATGCACTGCTTCCATTGTATTCATATTTATCTCATGCATATTCATTGTGGATAGCCTGAAAACCTGACTGGCCTGGGGGTCCCAGAAGACTGGGTTAAGAATCACTGTGCAGCTAGACACATAATTGAGATATCACAGTTCTACAGAAAAATGATCATTCCAAAGAAAAAAAAGCTTAACACATTTGACAAATTATTGAACATGTAAGAAAATAATTACAGAGCAATTTTTTTTCTAAATCAAGATTCATAAGTTTAGTGGAAATAAATCTATTTTCTCTTTTGGGGTATATTCATAAGTTTTCACGGAAACATTATTTTGTTTGTAACTTTTTTATAGATATACCTGTCCCGTAAATCTGGTTGCAGTAGGCTGAATATTTCGAGAGAAGATAAGCCTAATTTTGCATAGAGCGTCTAGGGAGGAATTAGGATGCCCAATTTCGGGATGTGAATGATTCCTTGAGTATTTTACAGAAGGCTTGTTGAACACAGAGCCTTTTGTAAAAATAAATATGCAAATGTATGTCCAGTAGGAAGAGCCATTTTACCAAAGGATACATTCCTAAAAGACGGACATCATTCGGGGTTTTGAATAGGTAAGTACCACTGTTCCCTCTAAGCTGTGCGCGTGTGCACACCTCGCCGAGTGAGCGCACATACTTTACAACAGAGCGCACAAAAATTACGGTTCTGATTCTGATAGAAAACAACACGGACGCTCTTAAAATTGAAAAGTTGTTGTGTATTTATGGTTTTCACAAGTTCTACAATATTTTCTAGTGCAATCAATGTGGTGTACGTACTGTATTCTGACGTGTAGTCAAATTTTAAAGTATATAACTCCGAGTGTCGTCGTGTGGCGCACAAAAATTTAACCTTCCTTCAAAAGCTGCACAGCTGATATTTTATGCGCACACAGCCTACAGAAAATTAGAGGGAACATTGGTAAGTACCAATTTGAAACATGCAAATCTAATTGCTGGATTTGATAAAACTGGACTTCCAGGAAGAGCCAGTTAAGGAGCTGAGCAAAATAATTATTATTTGTACATGTTGAGGTGATTTTAAACACCAGAGAGGTAAGCGCAGTTGCCCCTTCAATCACTTATGCAAACCCCAGGTCCAAACGAGCAGATAATTACACTTATGCCTGCTTTGCAGTAGATATAATGGTCATTTACACATGCAAACATTTTTATTTATAGACGTAAAGATCACGCAAGCCTTCTAAAATGACCTCCAATGTGTACAGAAACAGACAGAGCAATGAAGAAAATACATGTGATTTTTTTAACAACAAAAGTGCTAAAAAGAGTTAGTTGTGTGGCAACTATTTGCGACATCAGCTGCCAGGTCCCATGTGAGCATTCTCCAGACATTATTTAACAATCCTGTTCATAACATGCTATTTCGTAATTCTCCAGAACACTTCCAAAAGAAAGAATGTCTCATTCTTCACAATGCTTTGAAATTAATTCCATTAGGAGCTGTACACCGCTATGTGTAAGTGTTTTCACTCAAAAGAGGAAATTAGAGCTTACCTGCTAATTGATGTCCCTTAAGTTCCTCCAATCCATTCCCGGTACTTGTGAGTACTCATGCCCTGCCAGCAGCTTGGAGACTGAGCATGTCACAATCTTCATGACATCGGCATAGATAGACAGCTGGCACCTCTCACCAGTCTTCAGTATCTTAATGACAAAGCAGACTCACAGAAACAACCATAACCAACTATTCCAATAACCACTAATACCCCTCCCTACCCGGAAAGGAGAAAAAATGCTCACTTCTTACAGATGGAAAGAGATAATTTGGAGGCCAGTCACTCCTGCCCCCAACCTTCTGTCCAGTATCACACAGGGAAGAACTATCAATCTTTGTTTTTTTGGGGGGTTTTGTATTTGACTCATTCTGCACGTATCCTTCCATCTCCCAGTCTACTATGAACTAGTTGTACTTCTTCAAGCAGGGGAGCCATGTGCCAACAGCAAGTATCCGCTATCAGGGAGGGATTCGGGAATGGACTGGAGAACTCAAGGAACATTAATTAGCAGGTAAGATCTAATTTTCTCTTCCCATATCGTTCCTCCAGTACAGTTCCGGTACTTATGGGATGTACCATATCAATACTATTCTCAGGAGGGACCTGCTAACCCAGCTTTAAGAACTGCTGAGCCAAAACGTGCATCCTCCGATGCTTGTACATTCAGCCGGTAATGTCTCACAAAGGTATTCAAAGACCAAGTTGCCACCTTGCAGATATACACTGGTGGCACCAAACTGAACTCTGCTCAAGACGTGGCCTGGGCACAGGTCGAGTGCGCTCTCAACCCAATGTGTACCGGTCTACCCCTCAACAGGTAGGCTGAGGAGATGGCCTCCCTTATTCATCTTAATATGAAGGCTTTGGAAGCCGCCTCCCCCTTACGCGACCCCCCAAACAACACAAATAACAGCTCCATTTTCCAAAAGGACTCTGCGTTCTTCAAGAACGTCTATAGCACGGAACTGACATCCAACCGTAGCAACAGGGGATCCGATGCTGTCTCTGCCACGTCTGAAAATACTGGGAAATTGACTGATTCAGGTGAAATACGGATAGGACCTTAGGAAGAAATGAAGGCACTGGCTGTAAGACCACAATTTCCCTTAAGATTACCAGGTACAGCTCCCTGCACGACAATGCCTGGAGCTCTGAAATCCTTCTCGCTGAACAAATGGCTACTAAAAACACTGTCTTCAACGTCAAGGGCACAACCAGCCAAAGGCTCAAAGGATTTCTCCACCAAGACAGACAACACCAAGTTCAGATCCTACAGTGGGATAACCAATCGCACTGGTGGTCGCACTTGCTTCACTGCCCAAAGAAAATGGACAATGTCCAGTTGAGCAGCCAGGGAAACTCCTCTAATTCTGCCTTGATAATAGAAAAGAGCTGCCACCAGCACACATAAGAAGCTGCAGGCCAACCCCTTCTCCAAACCCACCTGCAGGAAAGCCAGATCTCTTGCACTGCGTCCTTCATGGTAGAACAACCTCGCTCCTTATACCAATGCTCGAAAACTCTCCAAACTCAAATGTATGCTAGTGAAGTGGAACATCTAAGGGCCTTCAGCAACGCTAGGCCTAATTCCATCCCAGATGTCAATCCCCTCTGGACGTACAGAGGGGATTGCGATTCTGATCCCGTGGGATCAGAATCGTGAACAGTCCTGCACATGCAGGCTGGGACTGCAGTTCAGTCCGGCCTGCACATGCAGGACTGTCCCCGGCTAACTCAGTCAAGGCTCCTCAATGGAGCTGTGGCACATTGGCATCATGTTGCCATGGCACCACGGTTCCATTGAAGAGCCGCAATGCCAGTTGCCGGACTGCAGGACCTCATTCCCTGCAGCCCGACCACCGATCCAGCCTCCAAAGGCCAGGGTCAGGCTGCGGGAACTGCCTTCAGGCCCCCCTGCCCACTGCAAGCCCTGGGCTGCAGCAAAATGACATATGGGGAAGTTATTCCACCTCGGAGGTGGAATAACTTCCCCATATAAGTTCCCGCCCTGGACGTCCAGGGCCAACATTAGAATCAGCCCTGTATGTCCAGGGCCGGCGACCACCCAGACTCTGCCCACAAGCCGTCCCTTTCCTGCCCCTGTCTACCTTCCCCACACAACTGGCGGAAAAGTTAGTTGTGGCCGGGTGAAGGCATGAATAGCGGGGATGGACATCACAGAGAGCGAATAGCCTTGCTGTCTCAACCACTCCCTCTCAAAAGCCAAGCTGTAAGCGAGAATCGATCCACCTGAGGAATCAGAATGGTCCCTTGGGTGAGCAGATCTGTCTGAACTGGTAATCACCACAGTCGATCGGCTGTCAGCCACACCAGATTGGCATACTATGGCTGTCTTGGCCAATCTGGGGCGATCAACAGAACCAGTCCCCGATGCGCTTTGATCCGCTGCACTACCTGGCCAATTAACGGCCAGAGAGGAAAGACATAAAGAAGTCCCTCTGTGGGCCATGGTTGTACCAGGGCGTCAAGCCCCTCCAACATGCGCTATCTCCTTCTGCAGTAAAACCTCATTATCTTTGCCAACTCAAAGGTCACTATTAGGTCCATGATTGGCTGCCCCCAACATTTCACCAACTGCACGTAAATGCTCTGGTTGAGGGTCCACTCTACAGGATCGATTCGCACTCTGCTGAGATAATCCACCGCTATATTCTCCCGACCGGCAATGTGCGCCACCGATAGGACCATCAAGTTGTTCTCCGCCCATTCCAAAAATGGCCCTACCTCCTGCTCCAGCTGTGCACTGCTCATATGTCCCTGCCGGTTGATGAAAGCCACCATAATGGCATTGTCCGAGAACACTCGCAAGGCTTTCCCCCTCACAAGGTTCTGAAAACCTTGCAGGGCTAAAAACACCACCCTCAACTCCAGGCAATTGATGGGCCATGCCTTCTCTTGCTGTGACCAAAGGCCCTGTGAACTGCACTTCACAATGCACCCCTATCCTGCTAAGCTGGCATCCGTTGTTAGCGATACCCAAGGAGGCATTTCTAGGGACATACCCTTTAGGAGCGAGTTGGGTTGTAGCCGCCACCAGAGGGCCTTCCAAGCTTCTTCTGTACAAGGTAACTAGTGTGAGAGCAGATGGAATTGCACCAACTATCTGCACAACAACACCCATTGCATTGGTCTCATGTGAGCATGCACCCAGGGGCCCTGCTCAATTGATGCTGCCATTGAACCCAAGACCTGCAAATAGTGCCGTACTTTCAGCCTCTTCTTCTGCAGAAACTGTCGTATCTGCAACTGCAGCCCGCGCACTCGCTCTACAGGCAGGGAGACTCAACCCACATCAGTCTAAAACTGAGCACTGAGGTATTCTAGATCTCGGGACGGTTTTAATTTACTTTTGGCAAAGTTGACTACCCATCCGAGTTTTTGGAGAAATGCTATGACTCTTGCTGCCACCCGCTCACTTTCCTCTAGGGACTTTGCCCGGATGAGCCAATCGTCAAGGTAGGGATGCACCAGAATGCCTTCCTGCCATAGCGCTGCTGTGACCACCACCATGATGTGGTGGTCACAGTAGCGCGTGGTACGAGGCGTGGTAGCCAGTCCAAACAGAAGCACCCAAAACTGGAAGTGTCCCATTAGCACTGAGAACCTGAGAAACTGCTAGTGTTCAGGCCACACTGGAATATGTAGATACGCCTCATAAAATGAGGGAATTCAAGAACTCCCCCTCTCGCACCGCCACTTTCACTGACCGTAGTGTTTCCATGTGAAACCGTGGCATTCGCAGACTGCGATTTACATGCTTGAGGTCCAGAATGGGTCTAAAGGAACCCTCCTTCTTTGGGCACCATGAAATAGATGGAGTATCGACCACATTAGTGTTGGTCTTTTGATACCTCTATCACGGCCTATAAGGTCTGCAACCGCTGAAGGGTTGCCCCACTGCTTGCTGCTTTTGTGCCGCCTTGCAGGGAGAATTGACAAAAGCGTTCCTGAGAAGACATGCAAACTCCAAGGCATAGCCTTCTCTGATGACTCCTAGCACCCACTGGTCGGTTGTAATGAGAGTCCAGGCATCGTAAAAATCCTATAGCTGACCCCCTACAGGAAACAAATCCGCCTTACCCATCCTCGTTTCATTGTGATTTCTTGGGGGCCACTGAGGCTGTTGAGTAAAACCCTCTCTGCCTTTGCCCCTGAAGCTCCAAAAAGATTGACATCTAGAGGGAAAACGGCCTCTGAAAAGGCACAAACCTTGCCGCTCAAAAGCATTGAAAATCTCTTGGCTGTCCCCTACCAGAAGCCAAGGATCTAATCGATTTCTGCTTGTCCTCCAGCAATCTTCCTCCTTTGGATTCCCCTAGGTCTTTTATTAGCTTCTCCAGATTCTCCTAAAAGAGGTGCTTGCTCCTGAACAGGAGCTTGCATAGCCAAGATTTGGAGGCAACATCTGCTGACCAATTCCATAGCCACAAATATCGCCTCGCTGCGACCACGAGGCCATACCCCTGGACAAGCATCTAATGAGTCATAAAAGGCATCAGCTAAATACACCGCTCCCAATTCCAGCTTCACTGCCTCTGATGGATGAGGTTTTTCTGCTCCTGAACCTTCCAAGATACCTTGTGCCCAACGCAGACACACCCGGGCTACAAAGGCACCACATACTTAAATCTGTATTGACAACGCATTAATGTCAAAGGCTTGCTTCAGGAGGGTCTCCAACTTTCTATCCTGCACATTTTTGAGGGCCAAACTACTCTCCATTGGAATTGTGGTTTTCTTTGTTACCACGGAAACCACCGCATCCACCTTAGGAATGCACAAAATTTCTTGTTCCCGATCTGGAAAGGTGTAGAGAGAGCCATGCCATCGTATGAGTAACTCTGAATGCCCCTCCAGGACGTCCCATTCATCCTGAGTCATACATAGGACGACCCAATGTAAAGGGATCACCCTTTGCGATGACCTAACTGCCTGAAAAAGAGGGTCCCCCAGGGGTTCCTCTTCTTCAGATGTCTCCATACGCACGTTCAGTGCTTTAGAGGAAAGCGTCAATTCCTCCCAGTGGAAAACCCGGATGATGCAAGAATCCTTTCCCTGGAGAATCTCTCCTTCTTCCAAATCTGAGTCCTGGTCCTGTTCTGCTTCTGGATCCTCTGCATCTCTGGAGTGCACAGACCCTAAATCCATAGATCGTCCTCCAGCCGATGCCTGCTGGGACCTGGCTTGCCCTCTGCCCTTTCCAGCACAGTGGCCTGGAGGGAGGGATGCTTTGGGCCCTTCTGTGAAGTTTATGGCTCCACTCCAGCATGCTGTTTCATGCAGAAGGCTTTGTGCATCAGTAGCACGAATTCTGGGGAAACACCTCCCGGGAGGTTATTCTCCTGACCCTCCTTGGCGGATGAGACCTTACCAGCTCTCTTTCCTTTGCCTTTCTGGCCCTTAGTGGCAGGAGGCTCACCTCTCCCCATGTTTATCCTAGCTCCTGTGCCTGCCACTGACACCTCATCTCCTGAGGGTTGAATGGAGCCTTCATGCACTCCTATGCCCCCTAGGGACTTTCCTGGTTTCTCATCCAGAATTTCAACCTCCACCAACCAGGATTCAGCCTCACAACCACAGCAGAACTCAGTCGTGGAGGCAGAACCCCTGCATGATCTGCATGCCACGCAGGTTGGCTTTGTAGGCATACTGGAGCCCCTTTGATTATTTCTTCTTTTTTATCACTCTGTTCCTTAACTGCTAACACTAGTGGTAAGCCTTAAGTAAAATAATAAAACGCGAGGGCAGCGTTCCTTTTTGTCCACAGAGACCACCCCCTGTCACCGGACCTCCCCGCAGTCCCTGCACTGCCTTCCGTTCCTGCGCTCTTCTTAAAATGGTCGTTGCTACCACGTGACTCAGTCAGCCTGCCTGAGACACACTTACTTGCCCCATTTGCACTGTTCTCTAAGCTTCCCCACCGGCAACTGAGCTCCCGCTCTAATGCTCAGCCATCCTGGGACTTCGGCATCGGGCAGTAAAATGACCAGCCTCTTGTGCAGTGATGACTCTTCACCTCACTTTCCTCTGGCTCTGGAGTCATCACGCACATGTTTTTCCCCCTCAGGCAAGTCCCTCTTTCTGTCCCGGAGCGCTGCCTGTTGATTAGTTTCTCTGCCTCTAAAAATTCTCTACAGGGCTAAACTTCCCGAACAACAGCAGGTTCAATGCCTGAGCTGATCTTCCTTTTTTTTTAAACTTTATCCAGCAAAGAAGCTATCAGCCCAATACAGTGAAGGAGAGCCATATTAAAGCTCCCCTGCTTCCAAGTGGAGAACTTCTTCCCCCCCCCCCCAATTGTTCACTAATTTAAAAGTACTAATCATTTCTTCAGTGAGTCCTGATGTGGGAATTCATGTCTCTCCAGATGCTTGGAGACTGAGATACTGAAGGCAAGTGGGAGGTGCCAACTGCTCACCTATGCTGATGTCTCGAAGTTCATGACATGCTCAGTCTCCAAGTTGCTAGTGGGGCATGAATACCCACAAGTACCAGGACTGGACTGGAGGAACAATATGGAACTGTGCTCTGTAAACAAATAACTGAATAAATGTAATGAAGTCATCTTTGATCATTCACTTTCCGTAATAAATTAACTCATGTTGATTCATTGCTCAATCTCTGAAAACCAAGTTGGTGACTTGCTGCTATGACATAGACAGACTGCAGAGAGCAGAAAAGTATGGTGAATGTTTCTTGCAATGCACAGAAAGGACAGTGTAATAAGCCATGCAATAGAAAAATGCACTTAGCTTTAGCACAGTGCTTTAACACATACACTGAAAAAACACTTCTACTCCTGATGCCATAAACTAATGGCATGCAAACTAGCTTGGCATTAAAAATGACAGAAAAAGAGGGATCACGTGATGTGCTGAGGGGAGCAGATGTGTGTTGCTCTTCTCCAGGGTACTGCTTTCCCCAACCTTTTTCCCCCCAGGTATTTTAACAAAAAACCCTGCTGTCCCAATGCGGAGCCTCGTAACATAGCCACATCCAAACCAGAGGCGATGGGAAGTCATGGCTGCTAAAACAACTTTCCAGGACCTAAATAAATCCTCGACGGCACCCATCAAGATGGCAGATGCACTGACCTCACCAGCCTCCCCGCAGAGTTTGAACCTAGTAGAAGAAGTCACTACAGCGGTTGTCAGAGTCTTAGCTATGACATTTGACATGGTGACCGGTAAATTGGATACACTCCAACAGGCACTCAAGGGTATGGGTGGCTCACTGATTGAGGCAAAAGGTAGGATCTCAAGTGTGGAGGATGCCACAGAGCGGGCCGAGGTCAAGGTGTGGAGTCTACTGGAGATCCTAGCCCAACACACTGCCAAACCAGATGATCTTGAAAATCGGAGCCCAAGGAACAGCCTCCAGTTCATGGACATACCGGAGATGGTCAAGAATACTGAAATCCAAGGATATCTAAAGACTTTAATACCCCACACTCTGAAGACAGGGGAAGAAACGGACTCACTCCTGGTTGAACGAACACATCGTGTGGGCCCACTCGGGGCATCAGACCGCCTTCCAAGAACTGTACTGGCAAAATTCCTCAACTATGTGAAGAAAGATCAAATTTTGAGAGCAGCCAAAGAACACAGTCCCATCAGTTGTGATGGGCAAAAGATCTCCATCTATCAAGATTACTCGACGGCCTTAAGCGACAAAAGACAGACCTATGCTGGGGTATGCCACCGGCTTAAAGAGGCGGGAATAAAATTTGCAGTGATCTACCCGGCAAGTTTGCGGATCTATCAAAACGGCACCACAGAATTCTTTGAATTGGTTGGATTGGCGGAACTCTATATATAAGGGCTCAGCTACCACAATCTGAGCCAGATACTCATGGTTGATCCCTGGAAGGGGATACAAAATTTCAGAGCGTTGGAGCTTTCTACCCTCAATGAGACTGCCTTATACTCATGTATCATGATATGGACCGGTAAGCATGACTTATAAGGAGTGCAATTAAGGGGTCTGTGACCCTTGAGGAATATAGCATTTCACATTGATAGCGGTTGGCATGTGGCCGATGGCCCACCCCCTTCTTTTGTTCCATCTGAATTTGCTCTCGGAGTACTGCCCATGGGACAGGCTGGAAGGACCCTCGGACAATCGGTGAATGTGGTGATGTGGGTCGAGACTCCTTTTTAAGAACCAAAAAAGGTTGGCTCCCCATAGAACTAACTGGAGGATGACCGCCCCACTCCCAAACAGGAGCGCTGGAGTATTTAATGCACAATGCCGAATAAGGTCAGGAGGACATCTGAGCGGAAGCATGTTGGAGGGGGAAAGGGATCTTGTGCCAATTATATGCTGTCTTACTCTTCTCCCCCCCTCAATTTCTGTTCCTTCTGGGCAGCCCTACCAACATGTTTCTGTTTAGCCCTTGATTTCATAGACTGCAGGTTTCTGAAGAAGGATGGGAAATATTTGGAAGTCTATTGATAAATGTGTAAATGATTGTATGTTGGAAATGGTGGGGGTGGCAGGGTAAAAGGGGGGTACTAATTTGTTTATGAGAAAATGGGGGATGGTGGGGGGGCTAAGGCCATGTCACATCCTAATGTGATCAGTATAAAAGAGCTGGGAGTTAGTGTCAGAGAAGAGAGGGGGTATAAGTTGAAGAGAGGATATAGGGGGGAGGGACGTACATTTTCTGATCACACTCATCATAAATATAACCTTCATGTGGGGGAAGTTTTAGGCTGTGGGGGACTCTCACCACCACTGTACTTGGAGATTTTGAAAGTGCGCAGTGACATCCTTGGAATGTCTGTGGGCTAGGCACTCCAATGAAGTGCTCTAAGATTTTATGTGCTTTGGCTTGTCATAATTGCGACATAGCCCTTCTCCAGGAGACACATCAGACTTCCACTGAACATGCCAAACTGTGCCGTGACAAGGTTGGACAAGTGTTTGGGACCCTGGCACAGGGGCGTAAGAGGGGGATAGTGATCCTAATAAATAAGCAGATTCACTTCACATGTGACACAATGCACCCTGATCCCAAGGGGCGTTAATCATAGTGAAGGGAGACTTGGAGGAACACCCATTGGTTATATGTAATATCTACGGCTCAAGCACTCCAGAGGATGCCTTCTATGCTAGAGTGACATCCGGCCTCAAACAATGTTCTCCGGATAAACAGGTAGTGGGGGGGTGGGACCTAAATGGTGTCTTAGACCCCTTAATGGACACCTTTTCCCAAGAACAGAGAGCCTGGGAGGGGACATCCCATATTTTGCAACGCTTTCAACGTCGCCTTGACCTAGTAGACCGCTGGCGACTCCTGCAACTGAAGATAGGGACTACACTCACATGTCGTGTGCCCATATTGACTACTTGTTGACCTCTGTCTCTACGTTTTCTCACGTAAAAGCCGCCACAATAGGACCAGGGGAGATATCCGACCATAGCTCTATATGGATTGATATAGCATGGCAGCCTCAAATACTAGGCCCTGGTGTATGGCATTTTCCATTGGACCTATACAAAGACGAACAGTTTCAAATCTTTATTAGAAAGCACTGGCAATCTTATGCGCATCCAGGAGACACCAGAATTATTCTAGGAGGCTGCAAAAATGGTACTTGGGGGAGATATCATTGCATATTGTGTCTGCTGTTGATGGATATTAAATGCCCGAGTGATACGCCTCAAATGGCAGGTGGTCACGGCGCATAGACAACACGCCTATCACCTCACAGTGGGATCAAGGGCTCGATTATTAGAACTACAGGCAGCTCTTAATGAAGTACTACACCAAAGGACTAAGTAAACAATGGCCTATTTTAAATTCCAACTTTTTCAATATGGTGACAAAACCAGATGGTTACTCGCACAATGCTCCCCCAAGGGGGTCGGGAGTAGTCCCTATGTTGCGTGATGAAACTGGAGCATCATGCAAGGATACTCTGACAATAGCGCGTCTGTTTTGGAATTTCTATCAGACTCTTTTTAAAGGGGATACCCTCACTCGGGTACCCCTCGGGTAAATAAGTGTCTGAATAGTCTGCCGCTACCACGGCTTACAGTACCCCAAGCCATACTGTTGGATGCACCCATCACTGCAGAGGAGGTATCCCAGGGTATCCATCGAGCGCACTGCTGCAAAACCCTGGGTCCAGATGGGTTCACTGTGGAATTTTACAAAATTACTTGTGACCTAGTAATTCCACCACTGGTTGAACTGTATTGCGAACATACCCCTGGGGAGGTTTTTCATGGGGCGATAATAGAACTTTCCCAAATCAGGGAAAGATCCGCAGAAGATCGGTTCATATCACCCAATCTCGCTAATCAACTATGATCTGAAGCTCTGGGCAAAGATTTTGGCAGACTGTCTTGCGCCTTTCCTCCCCTGTCTCCTCCAAGAGTCCCAAGTGGGTTTTGTGCGAGGACGATATGTTGTGAGTAATGTGCAGAAAATAATAGCCTCATTAGAATGGGTTTGCAAGAAAAAGATTCCATCCTTGCTGATTAGTTTTGATGCCAAGAAGGCCTTTGACAAGGTGGGCTGTGATTACCTTTTCCAATTATTGCCCTGCTATGGTCTGGATGCTAAGTTTATCCAGATGATACGGGCCCTTTACTTTAATCCCACAACAGCTGTGCTAGTCAATGCATATACTCCAGAGACCTTTGCACTAGAACGAGGGATGAGACAAGGCTGCCCTCTCTCCCCACTTCCTTTTTGTCCTAATGCTAGACCCTTTTATACGCACTTTGGTTGAAAGCCCAGAGGTGACTGGAGTGTGACTTCTTAGTATCTACTTTTGTGGATGATCTACTAACCCATATTACCAGACCACAAACATCTCTACCCTGCTTAATGTCAGAGTTCACCCACTTCGGGCAGATCTCAAGGGCTGTGGATAAATATGAGCAAGTTAGAGGCCCTGGATATGTTAGGGCAGCAGAGCAATGGGCGGACTGAGCTTTTTGACATTTGGGAATCCAACTACCGAATGACCCCCATTTGCTCTATCATTTGTACTGTTCCTCCATGTTGGACCACTTGTGAACTAAGATGAGAGGATGGACCCCACTACCCCTTCCATTCTGGGTAGGGTTGCAGCCTTTTGAATGTCCCTGTTCCCCAAGCTGCTCTACATTTTACAGACATTACACATACGTTTACTATAAAAGGATGTGACTCTATTTGAATGAGATCTGTGCCGTTTTATATGGCGAGGGAAACTTGCAAGAATCTCTATGACTAAATTTAGGGGACCTAGGTGACGGGGGGGGGGGGGGAACCCAGATATCTGCTGCTATGCTCGAGCATGCCAGCTGTGCCACCTGAAAGACTGGCTGGGGCACACGGAGATATTCACTCTCCGGTGCTTGAAGAGGACTTAGTTTTGCCCTACACATTGCTAGCGGTGACGCACACCGAAGGACAATTTCTGCCTCAACGGATCACTAGTAGTTTACTCACAGGACCGATCTGAGCTGTCTGGTATTTTCTGTTCCAAGTGGGACATCTCCCCGATTGTAACTAGTTTTGTGCCCTTATAAGGAAACCCCTTATTTTTACCAGGCACAGAAAATCTAATTTTTCACATATGGGAAAAAAAGGGGGTAGCCAGTCTGAGGAATGTGGTAGACACAGTGGAGAGGGGAGTGTATTAAATCATATCACACACTAAGTGAAAAATTTGACATGAGCAAGACACAAACCTTTGCATATCTTCAGCTCCACCATTATGTCCACTCACTCCCCCCCAAAAATCTGACAGCGGGGACCTCAAAGCGAATCTTGCAGTTTTTCCAGCTGGGTGAGCAAGAGTGTCTCTCCATATCACAATACTCCAAAGCGCTACAGTCCTGGTCCCCGCAACTAGAATTCTCAGATATAGAGCGCCACTGGGCAGAGGAATTGAATATGCAGGTGAACACGGGACTGGTACATTGAGCAGTGGCATGGATCCCAAGCTTGGTGAGGTCGGCACGGTTGCAGGAGCTCCAGTATTAGGCGCTCTGTCAGGCCCAATTTTCCCTCAGACGGGCCTTCTGTAGTGGTGTTGCTCAGCAGGGCAACAGTTCATAGTGTGAGGAGCCTCTAGCTGATCTGGGACACATGTGGTGGAAATATATGAAAATTCAATTATACTGCACTGGAATCATACAAAGATATATGAGCTCCTTAGTGGGACAACGGGTGGATTGGACTGGGGTACTTGTGATGCTGGATGTCCTGTGCCCCAAGTGTCCCCTCCATCTTATTGGGAAAGATGGAATCATTTTCATCTACTGATGCTGAAGGAGCATAGGGTGGCTAAGGGACACAGCAAGGGAAGTGAAAGCTTTTTAGAACTGTGGAGTGACAGCACTGATACCCTGGGGCCTTTAACTCGCAACAAAATGTTAACAATGTAGGTTATCCAGCTAGTTCGGAATGAAGCAAGCAGGCCAACCGATTTGTCACTGTGACAGGTGACAGAACAGAGATGATTGTATGATTGATAGTGTGATTGGAGAGTGGGGTTGGGGAATTAGGGGCAGGGGGGATGAGGGATGTTGCGATAGGACAGAGTGCTTCTATCCTTTGGAACTTTTGATATCTCTTGAGGCACTATGTAAGAGCAACCACAACGCCTCGAAGATCAGGGGTTGCTCAAGGCAATCTGCTGCCTGAGGAGAGGGATAAGATGGTGCCCCCCCTGTAGTGTGTGTGGAGGGGCGGCTTTCTTAAAACTCCAGTCAGGGACTGAACCAAACCAAAAAGCCGATTAGATAATATGGAGGAAATGCAAGATGTTTGCACACCAAGGAACTAAAAGAATGAGCGAGAACACAGCACACTTCATAAAACTAAATTATAACTCATTTTTATTTTGTTATAAACTGTGTTATGGTTCTTACTTTTTCTTTTTGAACATGTATTTTGCATCCACAGAACCCCCTCCCTCAACAGTGGGTGCAGAGCAGAACTAGGACATTCACCCACAGAACTCAATATCTTAAAAAAAAAAATCTGATTCTGGCCATCTCACTAACAAACATTCTCCAGTACCAGGCATATTGGGAACTAATATAAATCTCTACAAAAGTAATCAAAGATCTACAAGGCCAAATCTACCATACCATACATAGCAGCATAAACTTCCAAAACTCATACAAAATGCCTACCCAGAAAAAAGCAGCATTATAAAAACCGCAGCGAGCCCTAGAACATCTAACTCCTATTTGAAAAGCTGAACAAGGCAAATTACTACAGTACAGATCTCTCTATACAAACTTCATGTTAACAGAACACATGGCCTTGGTCACACACTCAGAACACAGACTCTCACCAAGAACAGAATAAGTGATCACAACCAAAAGTAAAAATAAAATATTTAGACAAAAATTAAACCGAAACCCCAAAAGAAGCCAGACTCCGCATGCAGTGCAACACCAGATAAATAAGAGATGCAGCTCCCCATACAGTGTAAAATATAAAGATAGCGCAAAGTCCAGTCACTAAATTGAAAATAAAATTATTTTTTCTACCTTTGTTGTCTGACCATTTTATTCTTTGGTCATGCAGGTCCTGATCTGAGGCTTCTGCTTTCCTGTCTTCTCTTAAATACTGAGGCTTCTGCTTTCCTGTCTTCTCTTAGCACTCTTTCTATGGTCTATAGTCTATCTGCCATTTCTTGTCTCTTCTTTTGTTTTCTTCACTTCCTTCCATCAGCCAATTTCCAGTCCCAGTAATTCTCCCCAGGTGTCAGTTCCCTTCCAGACCCAGTGCTTCCTCTTTGCCAGGCTCCTCCCCATTACCCAACCACTTACCAGTCCCATCCCCAAGTGTCAGCTCCCTCCAGTCCCACCCCCAGGTGTTAGCTCCCTTCCAGTCCCCCTCCAGTACCATCCCCAGATGTCAGCTCCCTTCCATCCCCCTCCTCCCTTCCCTAGTGTCATCCCTTCCAGTCCCCCTCCAGTACCATTCTCAGGTATCAGCTCCCTTCCAGCCACCTCTTTCCCCTCATTTCAGTTCCCTTCCAGCCTCCACCTTCCCCCCATGTCAGTTCCCTTCTAGCCATCTCCTCACACCTCTCTCAGTTCCCTTCCAGCCATCACTTCCCCTCTGTCAGCTCCCTTCCAGCCCTCTCTTTTCCCCTCAGTCAGCTCCCTTCCAGGTCTCTCTTTCCCCTGTGTCAGCTCCCTTCCAGCCCTTTCTTTCCCCCTCTGTCAGCTCTCTTCCAGCCCTCTCTTTCCCCTTCTGTCAGCTCCCTTCCAGCTCTCTTTCCCCCTGTCAGTTTCCTTCCAGCCCTCTCTCCCCCTTTGTCAGTTCTCTTCCAGCCCTCTTTCCCCCTGTCAGCTCTCTTCCAGCAATCTCTTTGCCTGTCAGCTCCCTTCCAGCCATCTTTCCCCCTCTGTCAGCTCCTTTCCAGCCCTATCTTTTCCTCTCTGTAAGCTCCCTTCCAGCCCTCTTTCCCCCACAGTCAGCTCCCTTCCAGCCCACTCTTTCCCCTTCTGTTAACTCCCTTCAAGCCCTCTTTTTCCCCGTCAGTTCCCTTCCAGCCCTTTCTTTCCCCCTCTGTCAGCTCCCTTCCAGCCCTCTCTTTCCCCCTCTGTCAGCCCCCTTCCAGCCATATCTTTCTTCCTCTGTCAACTCCGTTCCGCTCCCCGCCTCCCCCCATGTCAGCCCCATTCCGCTCCCCCTCCTTCCCCCCATGTAGCTCCATTCCACTACCTCTCCTTCCCCCCGTGTAGCTCTGTTCAGCTCCCTGTGTAGCTCTGTTCCGCTACCTCTCCTTCCCCCCCCCCCCCCCCCCGTGTAGCTCCATTCTGCTCCCTCTCCTGCCGCCTGTGTCAGCCTGGTTCCACTCCCTCACCTTCCCCACATGTAGCTCCGTTCAACTCCCTTTCCTTCCCCCCCATGTAGCTCCATTCCGCTCACTCTCCTTCTCCCCATGTAGCTCCATTCCGCTCCCTCTTCTTCCGACCATGTAGCTCCGTTCCGCTTCCCTTCCTGCCACCCGTGTGTCAGCTCCGTTCTGCTCCCTCTCCTGCTGCCCGTATGTCAGCTCTATTCCGCTCCCTCTGCTTCACACCATGTAGCTCCATTCTGCTCCCTCTCCTGCCACCTGTGTCAGCCCGGTTCCACTCCCTCTCCTTCCCCTGTGTCGTCTCCTTCCTCTTCCACAGCAGCTGCGATAGTGGTAATAATTTTAAAAGAAAAGGAAACCGGTGTGGACCCTTCCAGCCCTATGGAACCCCTGCTGCTGCTTCCCTCCCCCAAAAGGAAGTGACACTAGACTGGGACACAACAGCAGGGGTTCCATAGGGCCGGAAGGCTCTGCACCAGTTTCCTTTTCATTTTAAATTACTGCTATCGCAGCTGCTTGTCTACCGTTTGTTGTTGTTTTTTTTTTTAATGTGAAGGAGGAGTGAGGTGGCTGTTTTGGGGGTATTTTAGCAGCCCCCAAAACTTTGCCGCCTGAGGCCACCGCCTCACTCCACCTCATTATAGAGCCACCCCTGTCGAAGACACTGTATGCAAGGGGTTAGGAGAAGGGAAGGGAAAAGGGTGGGGGGAAATATGGGGATGATAATAAAGGAAAAAATACCACTTTTTGTTTGTCTACTTGTTTTATTTACATTTGTCATTTGCTGTACTGTATATACTGGATATGTTACCTGTTGTGGTTAATTAATACGATCTGACCAAAAAAAAAGACAGAAAAAAACAGCGCACACCGCAAAAGTAACATGCCACTGTTCTCTACATCAAGGAAGGTTTTAATCTTTCTCCTTTCCTGTCAGTGTGTGAGCCAATCCCCATTCAGTATTCAATAGTCCTTCATTTTCCTCAGAAGGAAAAGGTCCACTTCATTAATGAATGGGGGTTGGCTCACGCACTGACAGGAGGAGGAAAAAAAGGCCCCCTCCCAAGGCTATCTAGTACAAGGCACTCCTGGCTTGCCACCCCACACAGATAGCTTCTGATGCTGCGGCAGCACCCATAGACCAATAATACTTATATGGTCTGGGAGAGGCATTCAGTAGCATCCTCTTCCTCTTGCTACAATCTTGAAAAATGGCAGCACCAGACCTCAAGTAGTATGTTGGGGTCACCGCTAGGTGTCAGCCAATCAGATAACAGAGTACTTCCTAGAAAGATTTTCCAGAGGAGTGTGGGGGTTCCGGGACTCACTGTGCCACCAGTGATTTCTGACAAAAAGGGTCATTTGAGGTGTGGTGCTGCACTTCCTTTGCTCTGGCATTGGAATATTTACAGGGCAAGAAAAATATATGCAAAAATGTAGCAGTGTTTTACAATGGGAACAATTAAAACTTTGGGGCCCGAACTTGAATTGGGCAGGACTAAGCGCCGCAGCCACGTAGCCCTGCCCGTCGATCCCTTAACCTTGGATATTCACGTCTGCAGTGATGGAAGTGAATATCCGGGGTTCACCACACAGCCGGGAAACCGCCAAGACTAAATGGAACCCCTCGCCTATCTTTTCGGCGCAGAGCGCTAACCTGGAAGCATGGAAAATCACTGCTGCCTGATTATCATTTGCTTCCGCCCCCGCTCCGCTCCAGAACGCCCCCAACATGCTGTGATGCTAACCGGATAGCATCGGGGCATGTAGGGGACTTTGGAGGGGATTTTCAAAGGCACTAACCAGGTAAGTGCCTTTGAAAATCCCTGTTAATGGCATTTACACGGTTTACTAGGCTGTAAATCGTGTAAATGCCTCTCGAAAATGCCGCACCTTGGCTTTTTTGCATGTGTTTGGGATTTCCATCATGCTATCTTTTGGAGCAGTGGTTTTACTACTGATCTTCCACATTAAACAATCTTAATATATCAGGGTAAAATGAACTGGGGGAAATCAGGAGTTTAGCTGCTGTGCTATGGAATAGCATAGCGTTTTACACTGGCATCAGAGTGAAGGGGGGGAAGAACGCCATGTCGGACTGTTGCAGGACAGTGGGAAGAGAGAAGAGATCCACAGCGCGGGACTCCTGTGCTGCAAAACAAAAGTGGAGGACCATGGTGTGAGGCTCCTCTAGTACATACACACGCACACTCCCCTCCTCCCCGAGGCAAGACCTGCAGCATAACAGAAATTAGGAAACAATTCTTTAGCAGCTCCTGTGACTTGCGTTTTTCTCCAAACACTTCACAGTCCCTGAAAGACAGCAAAGAATATACTTCTCTTATTATCATCATTATTTGCATTGTGCATATCATAAGAGAGCATCTACTCTGTGACGTTACAATTTAGTCAAAACAGACACAGAAAAGACACATAGGGCATGTTTACTAAAATGTATGATGTTAGCATGTGTTCAACCTCAAAACAGCGCAGAGCCTGATGCTGACCTTTGGGGGCATGTCTGCATGTTAGCATGCTTGCACCATGAGGAGCTGAAAAGAGCACCTGAGCAAATGGCAAGATTCGTAGTCGGTGCATGCCAATGACACTCGTGCTAACTGTGATGGCCATCAGCGCCCATGTTCCATCCCAACCTATCCAGTCCCTGCCTCACCCCACAAAAAGCGGCTATCTTACGCTGTCAGCATGGCATGCTTAGCATGCCGTAAACCCCACGCTGTTAGTTGCAGTTTAATATATATGCCCCATTGACATTAAAGTTTAATCATACACACTCCACAACCCTCTAAAAAGACTTACTAATAGCTTTCTTTAAAAACAGGTATTTTAAGAACTTAATACAACTATCCAAAACCTTTTCATGAAGTTTTGCAATTTCTCCCTTCTTTTCGATATAAATAGAAGCTGTTAAGTCTGTTAAACATTCTTTTAGCTAGCATTACCAGGATTTCAGATGTGCCATGTAGAACACACCCCAAGCAGACTGGTATCAACACTGAGGGAATGTCTGCATCCAGGATATGCAGGCAGACTGGTCTCAAGGTTAGAGCTCAAACACGTCTCCAAAGCAGCACTATGGTCTAATTAATCTCTGAAAATAGCAAAAATAAATAAATAAATAAAATTAAACACAGCAGGAACAGAATAAATCAGGCTTACAATTAAATGTTTAAAAAAATCTATAAAACTGCAAAAAGAAGCAATTCAAGAAAATGGTGCCAAACAAGACTATATTTGCTTGCATCCTTATTGGTTGGGTTTTTACCAAGGCTTAACTGGTACCATGCTAAAGAGACTTTGAAGGACCAGTTACTTTCCTGGGTGATACACAAACTCTAGCCTCGCCCTAATATTAGTGCTTTTGTGGCAATTTTGGAAGCAAGATACACGTCTTCTGGAGCTAAGCCTGGTCCTGCACTTTTTCTTTTCTTTTCTCTCATTCCTGTAATTATTAATTGTAGTTTCATTTCTACTTTATTTTAATGTAAAACACTCTGATGTATTCTGAGGCCAGATTTAGGATGTTGGCAACCAGAGGCAGGACCAGAAAGCAGAGGGTGAGGGGAGGGCTCTCTCCAAGAGATCATAGTGCATGATATTAAAGCAAGCAGAACTGTTTAGTCCAAAATTTTTGGCCCTTCAAAATTTGGCACCCTAGGCAGTTGCCTGTGTTGTTTATGCCTAAGCCTGAGCCTGTGTATTTATCTAAATGGTGATATATCAAATTATTAAACTAAACCATACACTAAACAGCAGATCAAGAGAAATAAACCTCAATGATAACTGTTATGAAACAGCAACTTAACAACCGTCAAAGGAGAACATTATGCATGATAATGGAAACCAGAGAACTCAAATGAGGGGCAGCAACTGGCAGAACCATCCAGATAGTGGGCATTGCCTGATGCAGTGTGTTTCCAGAGGCCTTCTGCATTTATCACTCCCCCTCAATATGATAATGCACGACACAAAAATAACCCTGGTTCTTGGTAAGTGGGAAGTCTGTGCTCACAACACTAACAATCCAACAAGGTGAGAGGATTGCACAAAGACCGAGCCCAAGCTACTGCTTCAACAGCGCCTCATAGAAATTCCAATATCAGCATAGAGGACTAGCTTAGTGGGGAGAGAAGTTAGGCACCAACCATAGAAGCTAGGGTTCTAAATCCTATCTGATACCCCTTGTGACCTTGCGCAAGTCACTTCACCCTCCACTGCCTAAAGGTCTTGTTCATTCATCTATATATTTACATATTAATTTGTCATGTGAAAATCACAGTACAGAGAATGGTTTTCATTTTAAAAGAGATGGGGAGGTTATTTCATTACTTTCAAGTTGCATTATGCTATTTGTATAATAATGAGCTGTTTTGCATGCGTTGGCATGGTACACAGCTCATTATTGTTTTATGTTTGATGGGCTCTTTTTGTTCCGTTAAGACAGGTCTTGACAAATTTTGTGCGGATTTAGGTGCCAGGACAAAATCTTAGGAGCCAGTGCTTGTGACCTCCTCGTGCCCCCCCCCCCCCCACTCGCCTCTAATTTTGGTCACATGTTCTCAAGTCTCATGAGACCAGTGCCAGAGTTCTTACACTGCATGTTATCTTTAGATAGCAAATGTCTATGTGGGTGTGTGGTGCAATGGTAGTGTGCCTGTCTGTGCATGGCATGTGGTGGTGGATGCTTTTGTGTGGGTGGGGTGCAAGGCTACGGTGCATGTGTGTGTGCTGCAGAGCTGGGGAGCCTATGTGTGTGATACATACAGGTGGAGTCCCCTTGTGTGTGTGTGTGTGTGTGCACAATGCGGAGGTGAGATGCCTATACGTGTGCATGTGTATGCAGTGTGGAGCTGGGATGTTTGTCTGTACTACAGAGGTGGGGTACCTGTATGTGTGGTGTGGTGTGCTTGTGTGTGTGTTCTGTCACCATGACTTCATCCCATAACATCTAACACCTTGCACTCTTCCTTCCCCCCTCCAACCCCTCCCCATTCTCAATTCCGCTTCAAGACTCTCTCCCCTTCTCCCTCCTCCTACCCTACATTCCCCCATCTTCTTTCCTTTGTTTGTTACTGTCCCTTTAAGGATTTTACTCCCCCTCCCTGTCTCCCGCCTGTCTAACCTTTAAAAATGTTTTTTTTTTTATTGCTACCCCACCAGCTCTCTAATTCTGCCTTGCAGGCTGCAATCCTGGCCTTCCCCACCTGTTTTGCCTATGGGGATCCAATCTCCCGCAGGCAGAAGAGAAGGGGATAGCTATGACCGCGGCCCAGGTGCAAGCTGCCTTTGTAATTTCCCATGGGCAGTTTGAATCGGCCCCGCGATTGCAGCCATCTCCTTCTCTTCTGCCCGTTAAGCAGCATAATTAGTAAATGACACAAATTATATTGCTAATTAATGCATGTTAATTGGCTAATAGCATGCATTACCAAAATGCTGCATAGTAAATACTCGTAACCCTTAGACTGTAAGTCCTCCAGGGACAGGGAAACTATCTGTACCTGAATATCAATCACCTTGAGCTATCAATGAAAAGCATAAGCTAAATATAAATAAACAAATAATGACAAAATGAACAAGAGAAAAGTGTACATTCTAGGAATCACTACAACTCTTTCAGACAATACACTCATCTATTCAGGAAGTGAGAACAAGACAAAGAAAGCAGCTTTGGTCTTAAATCAAGAGCAGTGGGAATTTAATACTTGTTCTAAAATTATCATAGCATTGAAATTATAAGGTAAATGTAATGATGCCTTTATGCTATACATACATGCACCTAATGAAGAGGCAAAAAGAGATGCAATTCAACAAGTATAATAAAAAATTTGAAAAAATTCATAGAAGAGGATCAAGAACAAATGGACTAACTTATCACTGCAGGTGGCTTTAATGCTAGAGCAGAAGACCAAAATCATGAAGACAATATGAGGTTAATTTTATAAAGTATTTTCCACATCTTAAGCATATTTTACATGCAGAAAATTACTTGCACTGCCAAATACATTCATACAAGGAGGCAACTTTTTATAGGTGCAGACATATCTGCCATGGCCCACAATAGGAATATGACAACTGTGCATTAAATTAGTGCTATCCCAGCACAGAACAGTATAAGAAAGGAGAAATTGTACATACTTTCCTTGAATCCTGCTAGATCAGTCCAGACATATGGGTTATACTCCTTTGTCAGAACTTGGAGGCAGACACAAGCAACGCCGAGTTATATATTTGCAATTTATTTTTATTGAAATTTATTACATTCTGACAATACCATATCAGAAAAGGAAAAACAATATATAAAACATCAAATAACCAACACAAAATAATACAATTCCAAGCTGTCACAGCCCACATCACGGGGAGTATTTAGAAAAAAGAAAAATAAATTCTCAAGAAAACAAGGTCAGGCACAACAAAGTACCCGACCAACATCTTTAAGCTAGCCTTCACTTTCCCTCCGATATCAAATTACTCATCACGAGAGGAAGCAGAAGATAGAGAAACCCTCACAGCCTGCTTTTCCTTATCTTAGAGCCATCTGTCTAAATCAGTGGAGGACAGAAAAATAAATTTATTCTGATCCATAGTAATAATACATTTGCAAGGATAGCAGAGAAAAAAGGTAGCCCCAATAGCGACAACACGATCTTTGTAAGCAAGAAAAGACTTCCTGCGAAGCTGCGTCGACCGGGACACATCAGGGAACATAGAAACCCTCTCACCACAATACAAAACATCCTTCTTGCGAAAATAGGCCTTAAAAAGTGAGATTTTTTCTTCCTCAGAAGCCAAGGTGACTAACAAAGTAGCCCTTGTAGAAATGTTATCCTGTGTGTCCTCCAAAAAAGCTGTTAGGTCAAAAGCCGCAGGTTCTTCTACAACAGCTAGGTCATCTCTATTGGAGCGTGCAACTACTTTAGAAGGAAGATAATAACATTTGAGTAGTACTAACATGTCTGCATTAGATACTTGCAATATATCTTTCATATATTTTCTAAAAAGAATAGAAGGAGACAATAAAGATATACAAGGAAAATTTAACAGTGGAGGAATGGCCTAGTGGTTGCGGCAAGGTACTTTGGGCCGGAAGGTCAGGGGTTCAAATCCCACTAGAGAACAGCAACCTTGGGCCAGAAAGACTGGGGCTTCTAGTCCCACAGGTGCTCCTTGTGGTCTTGGGAAAGCCACTTAACCCTCCATAGCCCATGTTCCCTGTAAAATAGTTATCTCCAAGTTATAATGCCCTGTTCAATGTAATTTCAGTTTGTTCAATGTAAACCACACTGATGCAGAATAGCACAGTATATAAGAGAATGTAAATAAATAAATGAGACCCCCCCATGAGGAACCTAGAACCCAATGCCTTTTCTGTGGCCCCCTGTCACTCCTTAGATTTTCTTTTCCCACTGGTGGGCACCTCAGCCATTTGAGATGGCTGTGTGGGCTCAGAGGAGGTGGAGCCTGTCAGGGTGGCCTTAGCCTCAGGTCCATAGGCCCTTGGAGGCACTTCATGGCCCCCCCCCCTTTTCAACCATCTTGAGCTGCAGCCCCCTTCATGGGGGTCCGAGATCCAGGCATTCCCTATAGGGGACCCAGGGCCCTTGAGTATCTCCGTCATGGGCAGTATGGGGGTAAGGGCCCTCACTTTGCATATTTGCTCATCCGTTCCTCTGGGAGCCGTGCCTTCTTCCTTATAGTGGTTGGATGAGAGGCTATAGAAAAATCCTTTTCTCCAGAAGGTAAGTCTGAGGAGGATAAGGTGATTCCCTTAGTGGAAGGCTAGGATCTTCATGATCTCCCTATTTTGCAGAGGAGTCCTTTCTAGGCAATTTCAGGACGTTCATCATTTCACCAGGCCCGCTCTCTTAAGGGGAATTTACTCAGCTTGTCAGACGGCTGCCTGGGTGAGAATCTTCACACTCTTGGCAAGTGCATATTTCTATATGATTTGCAAGGTATTGTGGGCAATGTAGTTCATTCACACCAGACACAGCTGTTGACAATAATTTAGTTGTGCTCTTGGGTAAAGCCAATAAGATATTTATTTATGGGGTTATTTCTCCCAACACAGATATGCTTGGTAGCACATAAATCAGGTAACTTGCTTTCAGTGTTAACTTGGAAAAACAAAGTTAAAATCAGGAAAACAACAAATGAAAAGCCACAAAGCAAGAAACAAACTGTTCTTTTCAGGTTAACTTCTGATTACTTCCCAAATAGATACAGAAGTGATTCTCTCCTAGCTCACAAGCAATTAGGTAAGGCTTAATTGCTAGCAGTTACCAGCTGAAAACCCTTAGCTGGCTTGCCTTCCACTGTGTGGGTCAAATCCTGCTTCAGGAGCTTTTCTGAGTAGATTAAAGAACAAATTTGTATTTCTTTGTGATGGTTGCTGTACTTTATAACAGAAAGTTACCAACGGAGTTTAGATAGAGAGCAGTCCATATAAACAGGATCCTCATCTGCTATTATTCCCCCTTGTTCAACAAGCATGGGTTCAATATCATGGATTGGCACAGATGAATCTCTCAATGGAGCATTTTCAGGAGAATACTTGTTTCCCTGCTGTCTTTCAAGGTTATAGCTAGGGCATAGATCAGTGTTCATACCTGAGCTTCCATTGCTGCTAGAGTTCTTCTCTATATAGCCTGGCCAGTATGTAGTCCAGTTCTTATGTCCAGCCTTCCAATCCAGATCCCTGGACACTGGATCTCTCTTCACATACCTTCTGGCACAGGTCTTAGGGTCCCTTCCACGTGCAGCCGTCTCCCTCACAGGTAGCCTCTGGTGATTCCTAGCTCTGCAGCACCATTCCTCTGGCTTTCTCCAGTCCAATGGTGTATGCTGGCCCTTGGAATACCTCCCAGTATACGTACTGCTTTGGACTCTTCTAGACCTCTCAAAGGCTTTTCTCTTCCTTCTTCCAAAGGGTCTCTTTCCCTCTCTGTCCGTCCGGTTTGGCTTCTGCTTCTGATGATCCTTCAGATGAAACTGATGATCAAACTCAAGCTGATTCTCAGGATACTGAGGACAATTCTCTGGATATCCAAGGTGATCATGAAGCTGGTCATCTGTAGAATAAACTCTACTCTTATTCTGCTTAGATGAGTGCTCCCCCCTAATACAGCGCAGCTGTGCTGAATCAGGCCTTGCCCTTTGAGATGAGTGTTCCATCCTAGCACAGCACAGCTGTGCTGAATCAAGCCCTGCCCTTTGCAATGAGTGCTTGGGGATTACCTCATAGCCCTTTTGATTGAACACACGTTTTCTCACTTCAGTTCCTCTCATGGCTGTTGGAAACCTGGTGCATTCTGGGACTGGTAGTCTTTTTTGGCAAAATTCTGTTTTCTCATTTCTACCAGCACTGACAGGTTGCTTGTTCAGAGACACTTCACCTTTTCTATAGCCCCTTCCTGAGCTATGATAAGCTTCCTTATCACAAGCTGCAGTATGAAACTAGCATGCGTTGACTAAGCGCAGAGCCAGAGCTATCATCTGGCTACTACCATTGCCTCCATGGACCTGGAAGAGATTCTGATTGAGCCATAGAGGGCACCGGCCACCTAGACAGCCCAATTCCAATCTCATAGCAACTGAGCTGTCAGACAGCAGCTGAATCCATAGTAAGAAGGCTTGACACCAACATAACTTCTTGTCAGAAGGGGCAGGAGTGTCAGGCCATGAGACAAAGCCACCACTTTTGAATCGTGGGAGGGTTGTGCTGCCACCGCTACCCCTCCCCCAAGATGAGAGATGGATTCAGGTGGCATGATGGGATGAGAAGGGTGGCATCGTGGGGGCTCCTGCCTGGGGTAACAGAAAACTTTGCACTGGACCTGTCCAAATACCTCATTTTTGCATGGAGACCATCAGGTCAATAACTGAATCAGTCCAGCAAGGGGAATTTCCAACCTCCTTGGATCTCACCAAGGTGTACTTTCACATTCTCATCTGGGAGCAACACCAGCAATTGCTCTGCTTCTGTGTCTTAGGCCACCACTTTCAGTTCCAGGCTTACCTTTCCATATGGACACTGTCGGGTCTCTCATTGCATCAGTCAGGTAGGGGTAGTTCCTCACATCTCTAGATCTCACCAAAGCATATGTTCACATTCTCATGTGGGAGCAACATCAGTGTTTTTTCTGCTTTTGTTCTGGTCCACCAATCCAGTTCCAGCAGGGTTGGTGGAACATCGTTCTCTTTAGGGGGGGGGGCCAAGCTCTGCCCCTTGGCCAGCTAAACTATGCTGCCGTGATCAACGGCCTTCTCCTTCTGTCTGCCCATGGGGATCCAATCTCCTACTGGCAGACAGGAGGAGTCTTTGCTGCAATCACAGTGCCCTTCTGCCCATAGGGAATGGGATCCCTGCGGGCAATCTGCTGCCTGCTGGGTCACGACTGCAGCCTTCCCTGTGTGTCTGCCCATGGGAAACTGGATTCCTGCAGGCAGACAGGAGGGGAAGGCCAGTGATCACAGTGCCTTTTTGACACTTCTGAGTTCCAGGCCCTGTCCTTTGGCCTTGTCATGCTCCTTGCATCTATTCCAAGATAATGTTGCTGCCAGTGGTGTTTCTGCGCAAGCAGCGAATCTGAGTTCACTGGAACCTGGATGACTGGCTGATCTGGTTGGAATCTTTGGAGAAGTCCAGAGATCACAGAACCCTGTGGTTTTCTGGCTGAGAAGGCTGGGGTTGGTGTTCACCTATACCAAGAGTAGCCTGCTTCCTTCCTAGGACTTGGAGTACCTCAGGGTTCCTTTCAACTCTCTCCTGGGTTGAGCTTTCCTCATGACCCAGAGTTCCCTCAAGCTTCAGAACCAACTCAGGGCATTTTGCGCTCACGAGTTTCATGATATCAACCTTGGAGCTGGTTCCATGCACCAGGGCACACATGCACCCTCTGCAGAGGAAACTACTAGCTCTCTGGTCTCCCTATTCCCATTTTTTGACTAGAATCTTCCTCTCTCATAGGAGGGCAAGGAGCAGTTGAGGGAATGGTTGCAGGCTTGCCATCTGATAGCTGGGATGCCATTTGAAGTGCCAAACTGGGTGATTGTCACTTCAGATACCAGCCTGGAGGGCTGGGGTTTGCACTTCTTGGGCCAGCTGGCCTCCTGGGAAATCAATCCCCTGGAGGCAAGAACAAGCCACCTGACTCTGGAGAGGTTCTGACCTCTTCTTGTGGGTAAAGCAGTCCAGGTGTTCTTGGACAATGCCACGGCGGTGACATATGTCAACAAACAAGGTAGAGCTCGCAGTGCCAGAGTGGCTCTCAAAGGTATGGAACTGTGTCCTGGATGGAAGAAAGAGAAATTAGACTTACCTGCTAATTGTAGTTCCTTGAGGAACTCCAGTTCAGTCCTCCACCTCTGGGTAGTGTACGTCCTCCTGCAGCATTGGAGACTGGGCATGTCAGCAATGTTCCCTCTAATTTTCTGTAGGCTGTGTGCGCATAAAATATCAGCTGTGCAGCTTTTGAAGGAAGGTTAAATTTTTGTGCGCCACACGACGACACTCGAAGTTATATACTTTAAAATTTGACTACACGTCAGAATACAGTATGTACACCACATTGATTGCACTAGAAAATATTGTAGAACTTGTGAAAACCATAAATACACAACAACTTTTCAATTTTAAGAACGTCCGTGTTGTTTTCTATCAGAATCAGAACCGTAATTTTTGTGCGCTCTGTTGTAAAGTATGTGCGCTCACTCGGCGAGGTGTGTGCGCGCGCACACGCACACAGCTTAGAGGGAACAGTGCATGTCAGAAGCCTGACATCACTGGATATATCCTGCTGATCTCTCCCATCAGCTCCAGTGAACTACTGACAAAACAGACTTAAAGGAGCAACAAATAAGTAGCCATGGCATATAAAGGTACATTTCACCCAATTAACAGCCGTAATATGAATTACCAAAATGAAAGAACTGTCTTTTTTTAACATTTAACTGGTAAAAGGAACTATACTTACCCAAATGGGAAACAAACTCCATCTCTTCCCTTCTCTGCCTTCCAGAAACGCAAATACCAAGGAGAGAAAAGGAGAAGAAGAAGAAACAGGAGAAGAAATGTCGATTCTGAACTCCTCCCGCCAAGAGTTTGATGCCTGAGTCATAATGGTAAAGCACCTTGCACCAGAAATCCCTCCCTAAAATGATTGAAACCGTAAGCCGCTCTTCCCTGGGTGGGATTGAGGACTGAACTGGAGTTCCTCAAGGAACTACAATTAGCAGGTAAGTCTAATTTCTCTTTCCTTATTGGTCCTCCAGTTCAGTCCTCCACCTCTGGGATGTAACAGAGCAGTAACTATTGGGAGGGACCTGAACTCACGGATCGCAAGACCGACGACCCGAAGCAAGCATCATTCGCCACCTGGACATCCAGACGGTAGTGTTTACTGAAGGTATGAAGAGAAGACCAAGTGGCTGCTCTACAGATCTCCACTGGAGGCACCAAGCTACACTCCACCCACGACGTGGCCTGAGCCCTGGTTGAATGAGCCCGCAGTCCAGCAGGCACCTGCTTGCCGCGCAATAAGTAAGCGGACACGATAGCTTCCTGAATCCATCTGGAGATTGACGCTTTAGCCGCCACTTCACCTCTACGCGGGCCACCGAATAGAACGAACAAACGTTCGGACCTGCGGAAGGACTCTGCAGCGTCCTCTTAAGATCCAAACACCGCAGGTCACGGCTCGCAGTGACATCTCCCAACCGCCCCAACACTGGTAAGGAAACCAACTGATTCAAGTGGAAGGGCGAAACCACCTTCAGCAGAAAAGAGGGCACCGGCCGTAACATGACTTTTTCCCTAGAAAAAACTAAATAGGGTTTCCTACAGGAAAGAGCCTGCAACTCCGAAACTCTCTGCGCCAAACAGATGGCTACCAAAAAGACTGTCTTTAGAGTCAAGTCCTTGACGGATGCCAAGTGAATAGGCTCAAACGGTTCTTTAGTCAAAGCTCCCAAAACCAGATTAAGATCCCATGGGGGAACCCACAATCTGCGGGCTGGTCGCAACCTAGCCACCGCCTTCAAAAACCGTATCACGTCCCCATGAGAGCCCAGGGACACTCCTTGAACCTTACATCTATAGCATGCCAGCGCCGCAAGTTGGACTCTAAGAGAACTGGCAGCTAGGCCTTTATCGAAACCATCCTGCAAAAAATTCTGAATTGAAAGCATAGAAACAGTGGAATCTCGGATCTGCCGCTGCGAACACCAATATGCGCCATATACGCCAAAGACATGGACTTCTTTCGAGCCCGCAGCAACGTAGAAATGACCGCTGAAGAATACCCCTTCTTCTTTAGCCTCGCCCCTTCAATGGCCAAGCCGTAAGCGAGAACCGATCCACTTGAGGCATTCGAAGCGGACCCTGGAGCAGCAGATCTTCTCTGTCCGGAAACCTCCAAGGCTCCCCGTCGAGAAAACGCACTAGATCCACGTACCAAGGCTGTCTGGGCCAATCCAACACTACTAGTAATACCCTCCCCTGATGGGCCTCGATGCGCTGAATCACTCGCCCTATCAGTGCCTACGGGGGGGAGACATAAAGCAGCCCATTCGACAGCCATCGCTGCATGAGGGCGTCGATCCCTTTGGACATCCTTTCTCGCCTTCTGCTGTAAAAGCGAACTGCCTTGGCAGCGTGGAAAGTTGCCATTAGATCCATGATTGGTGGTCCCCATCTGTGGACCATTTGCGCAAAGACGTCCGGGTGAAGCTCCCACTCTCCCGCGTCCACTCGGACTCTGCTGAGGAAATCCGCCTTCACGTTGTCCACTCCTGCAATATGAGCTGCCGAGAACGCCTGCAGCCAAGGTTCCACCCAAGCGAACAGCGCCTCTGCCTCTTCCTCCATGGCCGAACTCCCTGTTCCTCCTTGGCGATTGATATATGCTGAGTTGTCCGAGAGAACTCTAATGGCTCGGTTGGCCACCACCGACTGGAACGCTTGAAGTGATAGAGCTACCGCTCTCAGCTTGAGCCGGTTGATTGACCACCAGGCTTCCTGAAGATTCCACGAGCCTTGCGTGAAGAGATCCCCGTAGTGCACTCCCCAGCCTGAGAGGCTTGCATCCGTCAGCAGTGGAAGCCACTGTGGTTGTTCGAGAGGCAACCCCGCCGCCAGATTCGACGGGCATAGCCACCATTGGAGCGACTGCCTGACTAGAGTCGGGCAAGGGAGCCATTTGAACAGAGAATCAGACTGGTGTGACCAACGGCGTAACAATGACCTCTGCAACGGGCGCATGTGAGCACGGGCCCATGGGACTACCTCCAGCGTCGCTGCCATGGTGCCTAGAACTTGGAGATAAGTCCACGCCGTCGGCGCTGCAGTGGCTAAAAACTTGCGCATGAGTTGACGCAGCGCCTGAGCTCGCCCTGCCAGCAGAAATACTGCCCCCACTTGAGTGTCGAAACATACCCCCAGGTACTCTAACACCTGAGAAGGCACTAAGCAGCTTTTGGCCGGGTTGACTATCCAGCCGAGACCTTGCAGAAATTTCACCACCTTGTCCATCACCTGCACACTCTCAGCCTGAGACTTTGCGCGGATCAACCAATCATCCAGATAAAGGTGAACTAAGATACCCTGTTTTCGCAGGGCGGCCGCAACCACCACCATTATTTTGGTGAACACTCGTGGCGCCGTGGCCAGTCCGAATGGCAAGGCCTAGAACTGGTAATGACCCCATGGAAAGGCGAACCGGAGGAACTTCTGATGAGAGTCCCTGATTGGGATGTGCAAATACGCTTCGGTAAGATCAAGGGAAGTCAGAAACTCACCCTGCCATACTGCCACGATAACGGAGCACAAGGTTTCCATGCGGAAGTGCGGTACTCGAAGACAGCGATTCACCCTTTTGAGGTCGAGAATCAGCCGCATAGAGCCACCTTTATTTGGCACCACGAAATAAATGGAGTAGCGACCAACGCCGCATTCCTCCAGCGGGACTGGAACCACCGCTCCCAACTGTAACAGCTTGTCTAAAGTCTGCCTCACCGCTTTTGTCTTTTGCAGACCCCTGCAAGGCAACAGTACAAAGGAGTCGAGAACGGGACAGGCCAGCTCGAGAGCATACCCTTCGCGTATGATTTCCAGCACCCACTGATCGGAGGTTATTTGGACCCAGGCAGGAAGGAAGTCCCGAAGACGGCCACCCATTAATGGACTTCCCACCCAGGCCCGCCTCGCTTCATTGTGTCTTACGGGAAATAGTGGACACTGAGGCACTGAAACCTCTCCCTGTGCCCCGGAAGCCACAAAACCCTTGGTTTCTAGAGGAGAATCGACCTCTCTGAGAACCTCCCAATCTAGAGGTATGGAACCTATGGAAATCCCGAAACTGATTCCGCGCAGGTGGCAAGGGTCTCCCCTGTTTAAAGTTTATCTTCCGGGAGCCTGCTGCCCTTGACCAGTTTGTCCAGGTCGTCTCCAAATAACAACCTACCCTTGAAGGGCAGCTTACTGAGCCGTGACTTAGATGAGCCATCAGCCGCCCAGTTTCGCAGCCAAAGATATTGACGGGCAGCTACCAAAGAAGACATACTGTTAGCTAACGCTCTAATCAAGTCGTAGTTTACATCAGCCAAGTAAGCTGAACCGGAGCCATTCGAGTGACGTCCAGCCCGCCTTCCTGATCCAAGGAAGTGTACTGCTGCATACGCTGCAACCAGCACATGCACGCCCTAGCAACCCAGGCCCCGCAAATAGAGGCCTGCAGAGCCAGAGCGTTAGCCTCAAAGGCCTGTTTCACAAAACCATCAACCTTCCTGTCCTGCGCATCTTTCAAGGCAGCGCTGCCTTCCACCGGAATGGTGGTTTTCTTGGTTTCAGCAGACACCGCCACATCAATATGGGGGGAACGGAACCGTTCCTTCTCCTTGTCAGCCAGGGGGTAGAGCCTATTCATGGCCCTGACACCTCTCAGCCCCGCTTCAGGAAGGTCCCATTTATCCTGGATCATGCGGTCCACGACACAGTGCACCGGAAACACCATTGGGGACTGATGTACTGCTTGAATAAACGGATCCTCCAGTCCTTCCTCCTCCGGCGGCGGAACTGCCACCAGGTTGAGTGCCTGAAGGGTCTCCGTAATCAGCGCCGTCAGCTCCTCTTTCCGGAACACCCGGATGATTCTTGCGTGATCCTCCGGCTCCTGAATCTCTCCCTCTTCAAGCTCCTCCATACCGGACTCCTCCATGTTGGCCTCCTCCTCTGGCCACTGCTCTGAAGGAGTCGACTCCAATGGACGGGCTCTCTTAGGCGGTTTCACGAGACTGTCAGCCTTCGCAGACAGACCTGACCTCCCCACAGGGGACAGGGCCTGCAATGCCGCCGGGCTCTTCCCCTGCTGCCGAAGGCGATAGGCTTCATGCAAGAGCAGCACAAACCCGGGAGAAAAATCCTCAAAAGAGGAGTCTATTCCTGTGTACGCCCAGTTTCTTCCAATTCATTTACTGTAAAGTTGTTAAAAGAGTGATCCTTCTTTCAGAAATGTTCACTTACTTAGTTGTCATTCTGTTTTTTTAATGTAATTTTTTACGGTATGTCTATGACGATTGATATGTGTCTTCAGTTTTTGGCTTGTTTCTCTGATGTACTCGTAGCACCTTTCCACATTTTTTGCATTGGATCATATACATTACATTCACAGAGCAGCACAAATGTGGGTCTCTTATTCCAAATGTCTTTCCCATGTGGGTAGCTTTAGGCTCCTGTGATACGTGTTGGCATGACTTGCATCTTCTATTTGGGATTCTGTTTGGAATTTATTTCTTCCAACTTTTTGTTTCAAGTTGGCAGAAGATTAAAATTGATAGGGGTGGGGGGGATATTTCTTTTAGTAATTCATCCTCAAGAAGTAGCAGTTGAAGATATTTTATAATCCAGAACTAGAAAACCTAATAGAAATTATAAAAGATCTTCAACCCGTAGTTCTGGAGGATGATTTACTAAAATACATTTTTCCATCCCCTCCTCCTCCCCAATTCTAACCTTTTGCCAACCACCCAACTTGAAGCATACTTCTCCAAACAGAAGCCCAAATAAAAGAAGATGAGATGAGTAAGACACATTCAAAATAAGAGACTCATCGCCAGGAGTCAGCATTGACTTGAAGGCACTTAAAAACACAAAAAATCATTTTTCTATGAATGTAGTACGAGGTGTGAGAAAAAAGAAACGAGACTGTGGCAGCCACACCCATAACTCAATGCCAATTGGCTAAACGCTTATGTCACTGTGTTGTGCAACATCTCGCCACTATTCTGCTGTAATATTTTTCATCTCTCTCACTCTGTTTTTCTTTTTCAGGTTTTTTTTGTAGCACACTGCTCCATCGCTTTGTCACACAACTGGAGGTGGCAGAAATATGGAGCAAAAAATCAACTTGACATTTCTGGTTAAGTTGGAGAAGGGCCCAACTGAGTGTCTCCAACATCTCCAAAAGGCTTATGGAGAAAAGGCAATGTTGAGGCCGCAAGTCTTCGAATGGCACAAACGCTTCAAGACTGGCCGCGAGGAGGTGGAGGATGACCCCAAGTCAGGACGGCCTTCCACGACAAAGACAGCTGAGAACATTGACAGAGTGAACCAGCTGGTGCGGAGTGACTGCAGATTGATGGTGCGGATGATAGCTGAGGAGCATCTTGGTGCAGGAGTTGGGGATGCGGAAGGTGTGTGCCAAGATAGTACCCAAGCTTTTATCGGACGACCAGAAGGAGCACCGGTTCAATGTTTGTCGAGACTTGCTAGAAAAGATCGGAGAAGATCCAGAGTTCATTGGCCGAGTCATCACAGGAGACGAGACTTGGGTCTTCCAGTATGACCCTGAAAGCAAGAGACAAAGCCTACAGTGGAAGACTCGACTGTCACCCAGACCCAAGAAGGCGTGCATGTCCAAATCAAGGATCAAGGTCATGCTGATTGTATTCTTCGACCAGAAGGGAGTGGTCCATCATGAGTTTGTGCTTGAGGGTCAGTCAACCAGCACTTCTACCAGCAGGTCCTCAATCACCTCCATGACCGGGTTCGGCACAGCAGGCGGGCTCTGTGGAGAGACAAGTTGTGGCTGTTTCACCACAACGTGCCCGCACACACTGCGCTCAGTGTGAGGCAGTTCTTGGCCAACAAACAGATCACAGCTCTCGATCACCCTCCTTATTCCCCAGATCTCGCACAGTGCGACTTATGGCTCTTCCCCTGGCTGAAGACTGTGCTCAAAGGAACTTATTTCACCTCTGTAGAAGAGATCAAGGCCACTGTGATGAGGGAGCTGAGGGACCTCAAGGAGGATGACTTTACCGAGTGCTTCTGTACGTGGCAGAAGCGAATGCAGAAGTGCATTAACTCTGAGGGGGATTACTTTGAAAGGGACAATGCTTAATTTCTCTGTAGATTTTGTAATAAAATATTTATGAGACAGTCTCACTTCTTTTTTGTCACACCTCATATATATGATACTATGCAAAATATGGAAGAGGGTGCTATATCAGAGAAACAAGCCAAAAATTAAAGGACACATATCACTCTTCATAAACATATTATAGACTATTACAGAAAAAACCCCAAGATTGACAACTCAGTGGGTGAACATTTCTCAAAGCACAGAGGCAGATGGCACCTTGCAGACTAACCAGTTTATTGAGGCATGAGTTTTCAAGTAGAAGAAAATTTCTCAAAGGAGGATCATTCCCTTAATGACCTTAAATAAAGGTACCAAAAGGAAACTTCACTAGTACACAAGAACAGAAAATTTTCGAAATCAGAATGATCAAACACTTTGAAACTGACACAAAAGTACTCAATAGAGACATTGGCTTTCTCACCTCTTATCAGATATAGGGTCTTTGAACTGTAGAGTGTCACTGGTCCATCACCTCTGTCTATCCCAGGATTCCCTTTCACTGAACTGTAATGACATCCGCAGACAGCCTAAGACCTAGATGAGTTTGTACTATTTAAACCCAGTGTAACTGCATTGCTTCTTCATTGACTTGATGAAGACAGAATAACTCTTAAAAGCTTGTCAAAGATACATTAAATTAGCCTGATAAAAAGGAATCGCCTGTTTGTTGACCCTTATTTCCACATGTCCAAACTACAAAATTAAAAAATACCATGTACTTGGCCCATCATTGCAAAATCAAAGTGCACAGTTTTCTGTGGCACCTTACTGGTACAATCTGTAGTGTACATATTCATAGATTGTGGTAATACGGCTGTACATTCATACACATTTACTGTACATATTTATACTTTTTAACTTTAATTTGTTCAAACACTGAGAATGAAGCGTGCATTACAGAATACCAGAAATATAATTGTATCAACACAATGCATACTTATAAGGGTCGGAGCAGAATATTACTAGACCACAATTACAGTATGAAAATAAAACCAAACATACCCCATGCACCCCTTACCTGTATCCTAAATGAGAGCACAAAAAAATCATTGGCAATCTCAATATAAACCATACTTACATAATCATAAAAGGTTTGGTACATTATTTGATAAGCTCAAGACAGTTTCCTACTGAAAATATTTAAGCTTTGAATATCTTTTAAACACAGTTTTCAACTTGTATGGTGCCCGAATATTTTCTTTTTATTTTAATTTCTCTATTTCAGCCCCCTCTCTCTCCTTTTCTGTGTCTTTACTTTTCATTCCACTTTCTTACTAAATCTTTCCTTTCTTACCTGTTTGCCATCTTCCCTCTTATCCCCTTCACACTCTCCCCTTCTCCTTTCAGGAAAGGATAAAAACATAATAATAAAATATTCCATCCATCAGAAGATATAAAAAAAAGGAGCCCTGGGCTGGCAGTAACAGAGAGTGCACCCAAGTCACCATTAAGCCTAATATGAGGCCTCTAACTCTAAGCCTAAGCAGCCTCTTATAGGCCTGTAAAGCCACTTCCTGCCTCCTCCTTGCCCTAGTTGGGGATGGAGCGGGGGACAGGAACTGCTCCCTCTTGCCCGCGCTCTCTGTTCCATTGCATCATTTCCCCAGCTACAGAAGCCATAGAGTGGTACTGTACATCTCTTATAGTTCCATAATACCATACTGCCACCTAGTGGCTAAAGAACCTCATGTATGATACAGGCCAGAATACAGGCTATTTTTCCACCCAGAAATACACATCGGAACACAAAGGCAGAAAAAAGCCATAGGGCAGTGGTTCCTAAACTTGGGGTCGACACTCCAAATGGGATCACATCAGTGGATGGGGTCACAGAAACATGAATTACTGATTAGTTATAGAGTTATCTGTTTCATTACAGGGTCGGTGGATCTGAATGGAATTGGTAGCTGTATCTGTGAAGGAGAATGTTGCTTTATTGCAACACTATAAGATACATAAGACCTCCTAATGACGATTTCTATTGATAACTAATCTGGATATTTAAGTATTTTAAAGAAAATATATTTGAAAATCAAGAAAGTACTTTTTTGAGGTATTTAAAAGATATGATAAAGGAAGTTTTTTGAGACCAGTAATATGAGCAGTTCTCTTTCCCCTGTAATGATTTAATTTGCCACATAGTGGGATTTGAGCCATACTAAGGTCTTTTTCTCCCCATGGCAGAAATTTATTAAGGGTTTTGGTATAATGAATAATGGTGGGAGTGTGTTAGGTAGGTAATTTTGGTTAATCTAAGGGCTTTTTGTGCTTTGTCATAGAAACATGGCTATTTCCCCTCCTCTTTGGACTTTTACTACTACTACTACCACTGAGCATTTGTATAGCGCTACAAGTCATACGCAGCGCTGCACAGACAAGTAAGAGACAGTCCCTGCTCATCAGAGCTTACAATCTAGTCAAGACAAACACAGAAGGTGTAGGCAGGGATAAAGCAAGGGAAGGAAAAGGAGATCAGAAGAGTAAAGATCCAAAAGCAGCAGTGAAGAGGTGAGTTTTCAGCCTGGATTTGAAGAGGGTTAGGGAAGGTGCCTGGCATACAAACACCGGTAGTTTGTTCCAGGCGTACGGTGCAGCAAGGTGAAAGGAGCAAAGTCTGGACTTAGCAGTAGAGGAGAATGGCACAGATAGGAGCAGTTTACTGAAAGAGCAGAGTTCCCAAGGGGGGTTGTAAGGAGGGATAAGAGAAGAAAGGTAGTGAGGAGCTGCAGAGTGAATGCATTTATAGGTCAGCAGGAGAAGTTTGAACTGGATGCGGAAATGGATAGGGAGCCAATGAAGTGACTTGAGAAGAGGAGTAATATGGGCATGATGAGGCTGGTGGAAGATTAGCCGCGCAGCAGAGTGTTGAACAGATTGAAGGGGAGAAAGATGATTCAAAGGGAGACCAGCAAGGAGTAGGTTACAGTAGTCAAGACGGGAGGTGATTAAGGAGTGGATAAGCGTTTTAGTAGTGTTCAGAAAGGAAGGGGTGGATTTTGCTGATGTTATGGAGAAAGAAGCGGCAGGTCTTAGCTATCAGATGGATGTGTGTGGAGAAAGAGAGAGAGGAGTCAAAGACAACCCCCAGATTGTGGGCTGAGGAAACAGGAAGGAGTACAGAGTTATCCACAGAGACTGAGAAGGGAGGAAGAGGAGGGGAGGTTTTAGGGGGAAGGATGAGAAGTTCAGTCTTGGCCATGTTCAATTTCAAGCGGCGGTGAGACATCCAGGCAGCAATGTCAGAAAGGCAGGCTGACATCCGGGTCTGGTTTGCCGGAGAGATTTCAGGTGTAGAGAGGTAGATCTGGGAGTCATCAGCATACAGATGATACTGAAAGTCATGGGAAGAGATAAGCGCACCAAGGGACTGGGTATAGAGAGAGAAGAGGAGCAGACCCAGGACAGATCCTTGTGGTACACCAACTGGGAGCGGGGTAGCAGAGGAGGTGGAGCCACCAGAACACATACAGAAAGAGCAATGGGAGAGATAGGAGGAGAACCAGGATAGTACAGAGCCCCTAAAACGTTTACTGGGATCTATGCCAAGTAGTGGCAGTCACCAGTCAGCATGTGGCCTGTGATCCAGTGAACATTCATAGGCCTTTGCCCCCACCAGGATAAGCTTCCTGTTAGACTGGAAACCCATGCTGAGAACTGGGGTCTGTAAGCATACACTGCACACCTACACAAAGGACCCTGTGCTGACTGCTAATACTTTCTGCTTTAGATGAGTGGAAGGAGAAGAAGGAGGTTGGTGACCTGCATTTTGATTTCATCATCAACTCAGGTCAAGTGAATTTTCAGTTGCTAAAATGGGGTCATATGGGATAAAAGTTTAGAAAGCACTGCCATAGGGTCTTTCCAGTCTGCCCATCCACACCAACTGCTCAGCTCTACAATCTTCTCTCCCTCAGAGATCCTCTGTGCTTCTCTCATATTTTCTTCAATTCAAATATTGTCCTTGTAATGTCCAAGTAATGTCTCCACTACTTCCACTGGTTACTTGTAGCATCCACTACCATTTCTGTGAAGAATTATCTCCTTAGATTACTCCTGAGTAACACTATGCCTCCAAAAAGAGGGGAGGTGGAAAAAGCAGAAGTAATTTGCAGGAAGCCACAGTTCAAACTAAAGCAGAATGCTGGCCAGATTAAGTTAGCCATTTGGATCTTTATCAGTTGTTAAGTTGCTATGCTCAGGGATGGCTCAAGGCAAACTGCTGCCTGAGGGGAAGTATGAAATGGCGCACCCACCCCCACCTTAGAGGGGGCGGGGCTTTTCCAGAAATCCAATCAGAGACTCAACCAAACCAAAAAGCCGATTAGATTATATGGAGGAAATGCAAGATGTTTGCACACAGGGCCGTATCGAGCTGCAATCACATCCAGTGCAACTTGCAACTCGGGTGCACACACACCCTCTTCCCCATCCCTCCATCCAGCGCTGCCTGCTCTTTCCCTGCTGCTGCCGCCCTCTGTTTTTTTCATGGCGGCGACGGCAGCAGGGAAAGAGCAGGCAGCGCTGGACAGAGGTATGGGGAGGAGGAGGGGGGCATGCGCCCAATCTGAAAGGCACTGGCACTTTAAGCAGATCTGTCCCTCCACAGTGTTGGAGGAGGGAGGGACCAGACCTGCTTAAAGTGCTGCAAAAAGGCGCATTTTGGCTGCCTGCTATTGTCCTGCCAGCGGCGGCAGGGCAACAGCAGACAGCCAAAATGTGCCTCCCAAGCCTGCGGCTGCACCACTTGCACAGGTCTAGGTACAGTCCCGTTTGTACATCAAGGAACTAAAAGACAGCAAGAACCAACAGCACAGTTTATAAAACTAAATTATAACTCATTTCTATTTTGTTGTTATAAACTGCATTATAGTTCTTGCTTTTTCTTTTTCAATATATATTTTGCATCCACGGTCGGTGCAGAGCAGAACCAGGACATTCACCCACAGAACTCAATATTTTAAAAAAAAAATCTGATTCTGATCATCTCACTAACAACAACAACCACTATTCTCCAGTACCAGGCATACTGTGAACTAATACAAAACCGTACAACAAAGAGCAAACCTACCATACCATATCATCACAAACTTCCAAAACTCACATAAGGAGCCCATCCAAAAAAAGTGTCACTGTAAATAGTACAGTGGGCCCTGGAACATCCATACACCCTTTTAGAAAAGCTGAATTTGTCAAATTACTACAGTACAGTATAGATCTTTATGTACAAACTCCATGTTAACAGAATATCTGACCTCAGTCACACACTCACAACATCGACCCTCACCAAGTACAGAATAAGTATCCACAATCTAAAATAAAATAAAAATATGTAGACAAAATTTAAATTGAAACCCCAAGAAGCCAGCGTCCACATGCAGTGCAACATCAGATAAATAAGAGACGCGGTTCCCCAATATGGTGTAAAATATAAAAATAGCACAAAGTCCAATCACTAAAATTAAATAAAATTATTTTTTCTACCTTTGTTGTCTGACCATTTTATTCTCTGATCATGCTGGTCCCGATCTGCTTTCCTGTCTTCTCTTGGCTCTCTTTCTGTGGTCTATGGTCCATGGTCCATCTGAATTTCTTATCTCTTTAGTTTTCTTCACTTCCTTCCATCAGCCCATTTCCAGTTACAGTAATCCTCCCCAGTATCAGCCCCCTTTCCAGGCCTCCCCTCTCAGTACCTTCCAATGTCAACCGCCTTGCATTCCCACGACTGCCACTGGTGTCCATTCCTTTCCAGTCCCCCTCCTTCCCCACTGTCCAGCCCCTTCTAGTCCAAATACCATCCCAGATATCAGCTCACGTCCACTCTCAGTGCCACCCCCCCAGTCAGCTCCCTTCCAGTCGCCCTACCCTCTGTCCATCCCCCTTCCAGTGCCATTTGCATGTCAGCTCCCTTCCAGCCTCCTCCCCATTACCCAACCACTTACCACTCCCATCCCCAAGTGTCATCTCCCTTCCAGTCCCCCTTCAGTACATCCCAGGTGTCAGCTCCTTTCCATCCCCCTCCTTCCCCCGTGTCAGCTCCATTCCTGCCCCCTCCTTCCCCTTACCAGCCCTAGCCCCCCTCCCGATCAGACAATTTCCAGTCCTAACCCCCTCCATCAGCTCACTTCCAGTCCTAACACCCCCCCAACAGCCCATTTCCAGTCCTAGCCCCCCAGCCCATTACCAGTCCTTATCCCCATCAGCCCACTTCCAGTCCTAACACACCCCAACAGCCCATTTCCAGTCCTAGCCCCCAGCCCATTAACAATCCTAAACCCCCCCATCAGCCCATTTCCAGTCCTAGCCCCACCCCTAGCCCATTACCAGGCCTAACCCCCCCATCAGCCCACTTCCAGTCCTAACACCCCCCAACAGCCCATTTATGTTTTATGTTTTATGTTTATGTTTTATTACACTTGATAAAAACCGCCTTTCATGGAAAGCAAAGCGGTGTACATTTAAAATTCAATAAAAGGAGGCCAAGGCCAACGGAAAAGGAAAAGAAATACAATGGTTGACAGGACAGCTAAAATCAAGAGAGACAGGACAAGACATAGACAAGGAGTAAGCTGGGAGGAACGAAAGGAGGGCAGAGGTATCATACAAAAGGAGAGGGAACATTAAACGCCAAGGAGAACAGATGTGTTTTTAACTGTTGTTTGAAGCTGGTGAATTGTGGATCAAGACGGAGAGCGGGAGGGAGGGCATTCCACAGGGCAGGAGCGGCAAAAAAGAAAGCGGAGGAGCGGGTAGATTGCAAGTGAGCACGAGAGGGTGCAGGAAGGGTAAGACGGTTGAGGTGAAAGGAACGGGGAGTGTATTTAGGAGAGTGAAAGAAAAGAAGGTCTGTTAGATATTGAGGAGTGCTAGTGTGAAAAGCTTTGTGAGTCAGTATCAGAAGCTTGAAAGTAAACCGGAAAGGTATAGGCAACCAGTGAAGGTGAAAAAGCAAAGGAGTTATGTGATCCCGGGGAGAGGAACAAGTGACCAAGCGTGCAGCAGTGTTCTGGATACGACGGAGACGGGTAAGTTGAGATTTTGGAAGACCGATAAAGAGGGAGTTAGCAAAGTCCACCCGAGACATGACTAAGGATAGAACCAAGGTGACGAGAGCTGAGGGGGAGAGAAAAGGACGAATAGAACGGATCTGACGAAGAAAAAAGAAAGATGTGGTAGTGACATGTGATATGTGAGAGTGAAAGGATAGATCAGAGTCAAAAAGTACACCGAGGTACCGGAAGGTGGAGACCAGAGGTACAGGGGAACCAGAAAAGGAAGGAGCCAGAGTGGGGGAAGGACCTCCGTGAGTGAACCAGATCGCAATAGTTTTAGCAAGATTCAAGTGGAGACAATTGGTAGAGAGCCAGCCAGCAACAGCAGTGAGACATGAATCAAGAATAGAGAGATCAGGACAGGAAGGGGAAGTGTGATGGAGCAGTAGAATGTCATCTGCGTATAGAAAAGTAGAAATACCAAACTGCTGTATCAGGGACGCAAGGGGGGCTAGGAAGAGGTTAAAGAGGAGAGGAGCAAGAACTGAACCCTGAGGGACCCCACAAGAGAGAGTGTAAGGATCAGAGGAGGAAGAGGAAGGGGAAGGGGAAAGGACCGCGCAAGACCTAGAAGATAGAAAGGAGTGAAACCAGTGAAGTACAGTGCTGCAAAGGCCAGCATCCCGAAGCCGGTGAAGAAGAAGAGAGTGGTCAACTAAATCAAAGGCAGCTGAAAAATCCAAAGCAACCGCCACCGAGATGTCACCACGATCATGTGCTACATGTAAAGCGTTGGTGAAGGCAAGAAGGATAGTTTCAACACTGTGACCGGAACGGAACCCAGACTGACGGGGGTGAAGGAAGTTAATAGAGTCGAGGTGATGGGATAGCTGGGCAAAAACAAATTTCTCCAAGAGTTTAGAAAGAAAAGGAAGATTTGAAACAGGACGATAGTGAGCAGGAACCAGAGGATCAAGTGAAGTGTTCTTAAGAATGGGGCGAATTAACGCGTGCTTCCAGGATGACGGGAAGATCCCAGTGGAAAGACTAGAGTTGAACATAGAGAGAATGAAAGGAAGAAAGCCTAGAGAAGGGGTTAGTAGCCAGGAGGAAGGAATGGGATCAAGAGAACAGGTGGTTTTCTTGGAGATAGAGAGAAGATGAAGAAGCTCAGGGGGAGTGATTAGCTCAAAAGAGGCCCAGAAGTGAGAAAGGCAAGAGGTAGGAGGGGGGGAGGGAACAGGGGGCGGAGAGGTAATGGGGGGAGGACAGGAAGGCAAGGATGATCGTAGAGAAGAGACTTTGTTGCTGAAGAAGGAAGCGAGTAGTGATGGAGGTGGAAAGGAAGAGACTACTGGAGTGGAAGGAGAAGCCTGAATGGATGTAAGAGTACGGAGAACAGAGTAGAGGTGCCTAGTCTGATTCGGGGCAGTAGAGATTGCAGTTGAAAAATAAGAACGCTTGGCGGAGTGCACTTGTGAGCGGTAGAAGGAATGTTGAGCGTGGAAGGAAGATAAGGTCGCTGGGGAGGGAGATTTGCGCCATAGCCGTTCTGCCCTACGAAGTTGGGAACGGAGGAGTCGGAGACCGCTGTGATACCATGTGTGAGAGGAATGACGATGGCTAGAATGAGGACGGAGAGGGGCAATAAGGTCAAGAGCAGAGGAAAGTGACGAAGACCAGAGGATTGCTTGGGAATTGGGGGATAGTAGAGAAAAGTCAGATGGAAGGAGATCTGTAGCCACAGGAAATTGCAGGAGTGTATGGGAGTTAAGGACACGACGTAGCTGTTGTGGCGGTGACGGAGAGGAAGTGGGGGAGGTGGAAGACTTTGCTGGACCGAAGCATGAGGCGGAAAGGCAGACGTGGTCCGACCAGGGAAGGGAGGTGGAGTGGATGTTTGATAGAGAAAAAGTGGAGGAGGAGGGGGTGAGGAGTAGGTCAAGCGTATGACCTGCCTGGTGAGTAGGAAGAGTAACATGCTGTGTCAGAGAGAGATCATGAAGGAGAGTGAGGAAAGTATGTTCCCTACAGGAAGAGGGGGCATCAACGTGAAGGTTGAGGTCTCCTGCAATGAGGATCTGAGGAAAGGCTAAGGTTACATCTGTAAGAGTTAACATGAGGGCATCCCAGAGTTCCGAGCGAAGAGCAGGAGGAGAGTAGATAAGAAGGATATGGATGGCGGGTGAAGTATGAAGGCGAAGTAAGAGAGATTCCGGGTAGTGCAACAGAGAGGAGGATATCTGTGTGTACTTAAGTGATGGATGGATTAAAGCAGCGACCCCACCACCTGGGCGACCGGGGCGAGGAACGGAAATGGCCGAGAAACCAGGTGGCAGACAGCGGGCGAGCAAAGCATCCTCGCCGTCTTTGAGCCAGGTTTCTGTAATAAGAATGAGGTCGAGAGAGAGCTGAAGAACGAGGTCCTGAATGAGAAGGGTCTTATTGCGCAGGGACCGACAGTTGACCAGACCAAGAGAGAGATGAAACTGTGAAGGGTTAGGAGGGAGACAAGATTGAGAAGGTGAAGGAAGTGTGGAGACAGAGAAGGGACAGAGATGGAGATTTGCGGTACAGCGAGAGCGGTAGCGGAGAGGCTTCAGTGGCCTCCTGCCCCAGAGAACAGGGATAGAGGCCATGGGAGAATGAGAATATAGGAAAGGGCAGGTAGAATAATGTACCGATCCACCTACCAGCCCTAGATTAAAAGCAGATCCAGGGGAGCAATGCAATGACGTAGAAAGAAGGACAGGATTGAAGAACTGAGAGGGAAGTAATACAGAATGTAAAACACTAAGCCAGAGAAAAAGCACGGGAAGTCCTCTGCGGCCGGAGCGGCCCCAAGGAGTGCACCTAAGGAGCACGTCGTGCTCCTTAGGTGCGCTCCTTCGGTGCGCGCCCCAGTCGCGCGCCGCGGCGATGGGCGCCGCAGGCGCCGATGTTTTATACTGTAGGGGCAGCGTACCTCGCTGAGCAGGAGAGCTGGGCATTTCTAGTCCTAGCCCCCCCCCCCCCCCGGGAAATTCAAATAAAAAAAACTGGCTCCTGAAGCTGCTGCCGCCACAGCAGCAGCAGCAGGAAGTGCCCCGCGGCCGCCCAGGAAGAGCCCTCCTCTCTCCCTCAGCGCCGCCGGCTTTACAGAGCCACAAAGGGAGAGTTTCCCTTTCTCGCAGCTCTGTTAAGCTCACCGGCGCTGATGGGAAACAGGAAATGCCTATTTCCCATCAGCGCTGGTGGGCTTAGCAGAGCTGCAAGAAAGGGAAACTCTCCCTTTGCGGCTCTGTAAAGCCGGCACTGAAGGGAGAGAGGAGGGCTCTGCCGGGGCGGCCGCGGGGCACTTCCTTCTGCTGCGGCTCTTCCGATCGGGGTTTTTTTTTTTAAGGCCGAGTGAGGCCGGTTTTTTGGGGGCAATTTTTGCCGCCCCAAAAAAGTTGCCACCTGAGACCACCGCCTCACTCGGCCTACCGATAGAACCACCCCTGGCTATGCTACTATTTAACCCCTCACAGGCTGTATGTGCCTTTCAGCAGTGTGCAGCACTGCGAGACAGTCTGGAGGTACCTGTTCCAAGAGCCAGACCAACCCTGAAAAGTCTGATTCCTGTTTTTTGTAAAAGATTCTTGGGGCAGGACCAGGAAAATCCCAGGAGGCTTATTGCATTCAGACAACACTCACTCCTCCTCTTTAGAACCAACAAAGTTGCTTCAAGAATTCTGATAAAGGTGAACTAAAACTTTTAAAATAAATAGTAAGATATTAGGCCTGCGGGGAAATACCAAATAAAATGTTACATTTTCACCACTCAGATGATTGGGCCCTTTCACTAAAGTACTGTGATTTTGCACATAGCACATGAATAACACGAAAATTCTTGCACAATAACAAATTGTCATATAGTGCAGGAAGATGAGACCCCTAGGATGGAAGGCTACTGGGGAAGAGCTGAAGACTCTTCAGGTAAAGCCAGCATTTATAAAGTGTTTGGAACAAAGCCCCTCGGGATGTCTGGCTGCTGATGTAGCTGCGCATAAAATGAAAATCAGAAGCTGCAAAGATGTCTTATATATTGGGATATGAAATGTGTGAAGCATAAATCAAGGGGAGCTGGAGATGGAACATGTACAACTCAATCTGTTGGGTGTCAGCGAACTGAAATCGACTGGCATTGGGCTCTTTGAATCTGATCATCCCATGGTACACTATGCCAGAAATGAAAGACAAAAAAGAAATGATGTTGTACTTATAATTAAGAAGAAATTTGCAGTGGGGCTCCCTCTCATTAGAAATAATTTAGGTTCCCTTGGGAAGAGAAATCTGATTTACTTCTCTCCCCCCCCCCCCCACCTTAATGTCAGCTAAGAAATCTTTGTGTATTTTTCTTTTTCTGCATCTGTTTGATGTGTGGTATTTTTCTGCCATTTTTTCTTTATGGAATAAATGTAAAACATTTTCAATAAAGCTAAAAGCATTAAAAAAGAAGAAATTTGCAAGAACTGTAATGAAATACAATGTAATCAGTGAATGCTTAATTTATATCTGTCTATGAAGAATGCCCATCCACACAGCTATTATTCAGGTATATGCACCAACATTAGCTGCAGAAGAGATAGACGTTGATAAGTTATATGTAAAAGTACAAGTTGAAATCAACAGGTCATGCAAACAAGACAACATAAGAACATAAGACATGCCTTACTGGGTCAGACAAAGGTCCATCAAGCCCAGTGTCCTGTTTCCAACTGTGGCCAATCCAGGACACAAGTATCTGTCAAGTTCCCATAAAGACACACAGGTTCCACAATGCTTGTCCTGGGGCAAGCAGTGGATTTCCCGGGTCCTCTTTAATAATGGCTTATGGACCTTTCCTCCAGGAACTTGTCCAAACCTTTTTTAAACCCAGCTACACTGATCAATTTTACTACATCCTCCGGTAACAAATTCCAGAGTGTGATTACGCGTTGAGTGAAAAAATATTTTCTCTTATTAGTCTTAAATGGGTTACATTGTAGCTTCATTTAATCTCCCTTAGTCTTCCTACTTTTTGATGACATAAATAATGGATCTACATTTATCCGTTCCACTCCATTCATTAATTTATAGACCTCTATCATATCTCCCCTCAGCCATCTCTTTTCCAAGTTGAAGAGCCCTTACCTTTTAAGCCTTTCTTCATAGGGGTATTCTCCCATCCTCTTTACCATTTTGATGGCTCTTCTCTGTTTTTCTAATTCCACTAGATCCTTTTTAAGATACTACAACCAAAATTGCACACAGTATTCAAGGTACAGTTGCATCATGGAACGATACAGAGGCATTATAATATCCTTGGTTTTATTCTCCATTCCTTTCCTTATGATTCCTAGCATTCTATTTGCTTTCTTGGCTGCTGCTGCACACTGGGCAGAGGGCTTCAATGTGTTATCCATGATGACACTTAAATCTTTTTCCTGGGTGGTGGTTCCTAATGGGGAACCTTGCATTTTATAACCACAGTTTGGGTTGTTCTTTCCTAGGTGCATAACTTTGCACTTGTCCACATTCAATTTCATCTGCCATTTGAACGTCCAGTCTTTGCAATTTTTCACAATCCTCTTGTGTTTTAACAACTTTGATTAGTTTTGTGTCATCTGCAAATCTGATCACCTCACTCGTTATTCCCATTTCCAGGTCATTTATGAATAAGTTAAAAAGCAATGGGCCCAGATATACTGATAGTCATGGCCGACGGGAACACAAAGGTTGGGAACAAAGAAGAAGGTAAATGGTTAGAAAATATGGATTTGGCAACAGAAACAAAGCTGGAGAAAGACTGATAGAATTCTGCAAAACCAACTATCTATTCATCTCAAATACCTTCTTCCAGCAACACAGGCAGTAACTCTGCCAAACAGATTGTACAAAAATCAAATTGACTACATCTGTGGAAGTCAACGATGGAAAAGCTGAACAACATCATTAAAGACAAAACCTGGAGCTGACTGTGGTACAGATCACCAGCTACTAGTATACAAACTCAAGCTAAAGCTGAAAAAGAGCAAGCCATTCATGAATGTAGTAAATTGTGATCTTGATAATATACCACTGGAAATTAAAGACTGCCTTCAAAATTGATCAATTGCTTTGGATAGAAATAACAGAGCACCAGAAGAGCCATGGTATGACATCAAGGAAAGCTGTGCTCAAAGAAAGTGAAAAGTCTCTGCCAAAGATGATAAAGTAAAAACAGCCACAATGGATGACTGAAAAAATTCTGAAAATTGCTCAGAAGCGCAGAGAAGCTAAAGTCAGAGGAGAAAGAGAAGTAATCACAGAACTTAACAGAGATTTCCAATGTGCGGTAAGGCAAGTCAAAGATGCATTCAAGGAAATAGAATCAGAAACCTGTAGAGGAAAAATAAGATCAGCTTTCCTAAAGCTATTACAGTTAAAGAGAAAATTCCAGCCTCGAAATGGAATGCTAAAAGATGCTGAAGAATCCATGTTGAATGATGCTGAGATGAAGAAAAGGTGGAAAGAATACACAGAGTCATAATACCATTAAGATCAAGTGGATCTACAGCATTTCAACATGTACCTTATAATCAGGAACTGTTAGTGATGAAAGAAAAAGTCGAAGCAGCACTGAAAGCATCAAAGAACAAAGCACTGGGTATTGATGGCATTCTGACTGAAGTATTACAGCAATCAGATGCAGCTGTTGCAATACTTACAAGGCTCTGCCAGGTAATTTGGAAGAAAACATCATGTCCGACTGTCAGAAAAGATCTATATTCATACCAATACTGACGAAAGAATATCCAACTGACTGTGGAAAGTATCGCACAATCACTCTGATCCCAAATGCTAGCAAGATTCTATTCAAGATCATTCAGTGGAGACTGCAACCATTCCTGAAATGAGAACTGCCTGAACTGCAAGAAGAGTTCAGGAAAGAGCAAGGAACAAGAGACATTATCGCAGATGTGAGATGATCCTTGAAAAGACAAAAGTATACCAAAAGGTTATCTATGTGTTTTATTGACTATAGCTAGGACTTTGATTGTGCACATCTTCAAAAAGTCTGTGCCACATTAAGAAGCATATATATATATATATATATATATATATATATATATATATATATGGAGCTCCACTACGTCTTTTCACACCCTAAAGCAGCAGGGGTGCTCTGCTCCAGCTCCTCACTTCCAGGCAGATATCAGAGGTGAGCCTGGAGCAGAGCAGAGAACAGTCACTCTGCTCACAATTCCAGCCCTTCTCCTTCTCTTGATCCAGCCCTTTGTCCACTTGGTTTCACAGTTCCATTTACTTTTCATCTACAAATGAAGCCCTAGATATACCAGAACATCTGATAAGTCTCATTCACAACCTTTACATTGATTAAGAAGCAACAGGTTGAATGGAACAAGGAGAAGCAGAATGGTTTAAAATCAGCTGAAATCAAAGAAGCAGGACTATATGAAGACAACTGAGATGTGAAGATTGATGGAAGACTCATCAACAACCTTCACTACGCTGACGATACAACGTTACTGGCTAAAAATGAACATGATATTACACATCTGCTTATCAAGATCAAGCAACATAATTTTAAAATGAGCTGTACCTTAACATAAAGAAGACAAAGATCCTGACAACTGGCAAAATCAATAAATTCATCCTTGATGGAGAAGAGATAGAAATAGTAGACAACTTTAACCTGCTTGGATCAATATACGATAAAAAAACCCCACAAAGTCAAAAAAACCTGATTACACAGTGCTCTTAGCAGAATCGCTATGAAGGACTTTGGATCAAGTATAGAGATGTATCTCTGCATACAAAAAATTGACTTGTCAAAGCCATGGTATTTTCAATAATGTCATATGGATGTGAAAGTTGGACACTGAAGAAGAAAAATAGGCAGAAAATCAATGAGGATTCAAGAGGAGCGCAGACTTTATCACACCATGGTTACTACAGGCAGGAAAGAATTCCATTCTTCCTTAGTATCTTCCTCTTCATCCCAAACAAAGAAGCTTCACTCTATTCTTTCAAAGTTATCATTAGCTCCATAGTCCCAACCAGCCTCCTCCACAGGAGGTGGCAGTTTATTTTCATGATAAGATCTCAACTCTCCAACATGCGCTTTCCTCTCTGTCCTCCGCTAGTCCTCTAGTTTCACCCCTCTCTGCATCTCCTTCAACTTTGCCAACATTGTCATATACTTAGGAAAATATTCAGTTAATCTTGGACCACGCATTTACAAAACTTCTTTCAAGTACTAAACGTACTATCTCTAGGTCACATCCCATCCCGCCAGCTTGGCTGTCTACTCCTTCATTGGCCTTAATACCACTTGCCCTATCTATCATAAACAACAGTCTTTCACCAGGTATTTTTCCTCTACAGTGGAAAATAGCCATTATTCATCCCCTTTTAAAGAATCCTTGACTAGATACTCTATCTCCTTCCAGCTACCACCCAGTTTCAAATTTACCATTTCTCTCAAAGGTTTTAGAAAGAGCAATGGCGCAACAGCTACAGTCTCATTTGGAAAATATGAACGTGCTTCATCCCCGTCAATCAAGCTTTCATTGCAGCCATTCAACAATACCATCCTTATGTCCTTTCTCAGTGAAGTTTATCATGCATTTGACTATGGAAACAATACACTTGCTGTCTCCGTCGATCTGTCCGCAGCCTTTGATCTCATTAACCATGACTTTCTCCTTGCTCACTCACATAAAAATGGCCTTCAGGGAACTGTTCACTCTTGGTTTCATTCTTTCCTTTCTCAGCATTCATTTCAGGTTCAGATAGGTGCTTCCTCATCTGCTTCCTTTCCTCTCACTTGTGGTGTCCCGCAGGGTTTGGTTTTGGCCCCTTTTCTGTTTAACATCTTTATGGCACCGTTAGATCTGTTAATCCAACAGCAGGATATCTCTATGTATATTTACACAGATGATATACTGCTCCTCACTCACATAAATCTTTCTCACCTGATCTGTCTTTACTTAACCAGTGTCTTTCCTGTGTAGCTTCCTGGTTAAGAGTTAACCATTTGAAGCTCAACCCCGCTAAAACTACTGCCACCTGGCTTTCTGATCCATTGGCTCCCCAACTTTGTCACCAACTCTGTTGTTCTCTTGTTGCACTTACGCCATCCTTACGTTATCTGGGTGTCACAATAGATTCTGCCCTTTCTTTTCACTCGCACATAAGTTCTGTTACCCAGCGTTCTTTTCTTTCCCTTCATCGTATAAGAAACGTGAGGTATGTTCTTTCCACCCCTGTTATAATCACGTTAGTTGTTTCTCTTGTTTTATCCCGTATTGATTATTGTAACTCTGTCTTGGCTGGCCTTCCACCCTATGAACCAAACCATCTCCAACATCTCCAGAATATTGCCGCTCATCTGATATTTCACGCCACTTGTTATGACCATGTAACCCCTCTCCTTCAACGACTACACTGGCTCCCCATATCTCATTGTATTCAGTTTAAATTTCTTACTCAGTTTCATAAGACACTTCATACTGATTCCCCTTTTTACTTTACCTCTCCTCTGCAGTCATACTACATACCCCACATTGCTCTTTTCGTTCCCTACATATAAATCATCTTTATCTCCCCTCATCTTCTCAAGCACACCTGAAAGCAACACAACATGCAGCTTTTTATTCTTTGACCCCTTCCCTCTGGAATAACCTGCTGCCTGCACTCCACTTAGAACCATCCTATCTCCTGCATCCCTTGCCCTTATGGTCGTGGTGGAGGTGTTGGGCTTCTTCTTTCTCCTTCTTGCAAATTTCAACCTCTCCTTCTTTCTCAGTCCTTTTCTTCTCCCTCCTTTGAGATCCACTCCATCTGTCTTTTCTATCCCCTTCCTCTTTGGATTGCTGCAATCTACCAACCCCCTGATATGTTTATTTCTACTTTCCTCTGATTTTGACTCCTGGTTCTCATTATTCGTGGACTCTTCTTCCCATTCCGTCATTCTGGGTGACTTCAATTTTCATATGGATAATCCCTCTGACCACTATGCTTCTAAGTCTCTTTCCTTTACCTCCTCCTACAGCCTCCATCTCTGCTCCTCTGCACCCACACATCAACTTGGTCATTGCCTTGATCTTAACTTCTACTCTATTTACCCTCTAATTTCCGCTCCTCTCCTCTTCCATTATCAGACCACCACCTCTTAAGCTTCATTCTCCATCACTTCTCATCTCATTCTAGCTCTACCATTCTTTATTTTTAGGAATCTTCATGCTATTGACCCTCTGACTCTTTCAACATCTATCTCTTCTTTTCTTCATTCCACTTTGGCTTCTTACTCTGTCAATGAGGCCATCCACTGCTATAATGTTGCTCTTTCCTCTGCTCTGGATACCCATGCTCCACCCATAGCTCATCAAGTGAGGTGTTCTTCTCTGCAGACCTAGTTTTCTTCCACTACATCAGTTCCTATGCCCACTCTGCTGAACACTCCTGGCTTAAGTCACGCTCCCTTTCAAATTTCCTTAACTTTAAATTTCAATCTTCTCTCATTCAAATATGCTCTCGCGCTTCCTAAGCAACACCATTTTATTCATCTAACTGACTCTCTTGCTTCCAACCCTCATCATCTCTTCTTTCAATTCTTTTATTAAGGCTCCACTGCCTCCTATCCCTCCTTCTCTCTTTCTCCAAACCCTCGCTAACTTTTTCCAATGCAAAGTCCATAAGCTTACTCTCCTATTCCCTTCTACTTCATCTTTGCTCCCCCTCCCCAATATCAGCTTTTCCCTTCATCTTCCCCTACCCTTTCATCCTTTTCCCTAATCTCTGACAATGAATCTTGTCTTCTTCTTTCATCCTTTAAACCCACTCCCCGCTCTTCAGAGCCTATCCCTACCTATCTCCTCAACTCCATCTCGTCCTGTTACCCCATCCATCTCTCATATTCTCAACCTTTCACTCTTCACTGCAACCTTCTCTACAGTCTTCAAGCATGCTGTGATCACTCCTATCCTCAAAAAACTCTCTCTTGATCCTCAGATCCTTCCAATTATCATCCTATCTCCTCCCTTCTCTCTTTCATTTCAAAACTTCTTGAGAGTGCAGTTCACTGTCGCTGCCTTGAATGTCTGTCTTCTCATGCACTCCAGGACCCACTCCAATCTGGTTTTTGTCCTTTTCATTCCACCAAAAAAGCTCTTACCAAAGTCTCTAGTGACTTGTTCCTGGCAAAGTCCAAGGGCCTCTATTCTGTTCTTATTCTTCTTGACCTTTCTGCTGCTTTCGATACTGTTGATCATTCTTTTCTCCTCGATACTTTATCTTCTTTTGGTTTTAGAGACTTTGTGTTGTCTTGCCACTGGAAATTAAAGACTGCCTTCAAGATTGATTAATTGCTTTGGATAGAAATAACAGAGCACCAGAAGAGCCATGGTATGACATCAAGGAAAGCTGTGCTGAAAGAAAAAAATCTCTGCAAAAGAGGATAAAGTAAAAACAGCCACAATGGATGATTGAAGAAATTCTGAAAATTGCTCAGAAGCGCAGAGAAGCTAAAGTCAGAGGAGAAAGAGAAGTAATCACAGAACTTAATAGAGATTTCCAATGTGCGGTAAGATAAGTCAAAGATGCATTCAAGGAAATAGAATCAGAGACCTGTAGAGTTAAAATAAAATCAGCTTTCCTAAAACTATTACAGTTAAAGAGAGAATTCCAGCCTCGAACTGGAATGCTAAAAGATGCTGAAGAATCCATGTTGAATGATGCTGAGAAGATGAAGAAAAGGTGGAAAGAATACACAGAGTCATAATACCATTAAGATCAAGTGGATCTACAGCATTTCAACATGTACCTTATAATTAGGAACTGTTAGTAATGAAAGAAAAAGTCAAAGCATTATGAAAGCATTATCAAAGAACAAAGCACTGGGTATTGATGGCATTCCGACTGAAGTATTACAGCAATCAGATGCAGCTGTTGCAATACTTACAAGGCTCTGCCAGGTAATTTGGAAGAAAACATCATGTCCGACTGTCAGAAAAGATCTATATTCATACCAATACTGACGAAAGAATATCCAACTGACTGTGGAAAGTATCGCACAAGCACTCTGATCCCAAATGCTAGCAAGATTCTATTCAAGATCATTCAGTGGAGACTGCAACCATTCCTGAAATGAGAACTGCCTGAACTGCAAGCAGAGTTCAGGAAAGAGCAAGGAACAAGAGACATTATCGATGGAAGGGGTGATAAACAAATAAATAAAATAAACAAAAAAAATAAATAAATATATCTCTTCATCTGAACCCACATGTGAAGGGGCCATACTGGACTTGGTGCTTACCAATGTTGAAAGTGTTTCTGATGTTATAGTGGGGGATCATTTTGCATCCAGTGATCACCAGATGGTGTGGTTCAGTATTAGGACTAGGGCTGTTAGAATCCATTCAAAAGCAAGGGTCTTAGACTTTAGGAAAACTAACTTTGCCAAGATGGGCCAATACCTCGGGGAGTCATTAGCGGGATGGGAACAGATGGGGGATGTAGAAAAACAGTGGGCAAAACTGAAAGGGGATAGTTTAAGGGCAACCAACCTTTTTGTTAAAATTGTAAATAAAGGTAAAAGGAAAAGGAGACCGCTATGGTTTTCAAAAGAAGTAGCTGAAAAGGTGAAGAAAAAGAGGGAGAAATACAAGAGATCACAGAGAGAGGAAGACAGACATCTATATTTGGAAAAACTTAGAGAAGCTAGCAAAGTAGTCAGGAAAGCAAACATTCAAAAAGAGGAGGAAATAGCCAATGCAATAAAATGGGAGATTTTTCAGCTATGTTAGTGAGAAGAGGAAGGGCAAAAGTGGTATTGTCAGATTCAAGGGTGAAGGGAGGAATATGTAGAAGCTGATGAGGATAAAGCGGAATTGCTTAACAAATATTTATGTTCTGTGTTCACAGATGAAGAACCAGGAACAGGACCTCAGAAAACATCCACAAACAGGAACAGAAGCGAGGGTCATCTTGATCAATTTTCAGAAGACTGTGTTCGTGAGAAACTAGCTAAACTTAAAGTAGACAAAGCAATGGGACGGGATGGGATACACTCTAGAATACTAAGGTAACTTGGGGACGTTCTAGCAGCTCCACTGACTGACCTTTTCAATGCCTCGTTGGAGTCAGGAATGGTACCAAAGGACTGGAAAGAGGCTCATATGATCCCTTTACACAAAAGCAGAAGAAAGGATGTTGTTGAAAACTACAGGCCAGTTAGTTTAACTTCAGTGGTGAGTAAATTATTGGAAACACTGCTGAAAGAGAAAATAGTGAGGTTTTTGGAGTCCAGCGGATTACAGGATCTGAGGCAGCATGGACTCACCAGAGGTAGGTCTAGTCAGACAAATCTGATTGATTTTTTTGACTGGGTTACTAGGGAATTGGACCAAGGGAGAGCCCTAGATGTGGTGTATTTAGATTTCAGTAAAGCCCTTGACACCATTCCTCACAGGCGACTTATAAACAAACTGAGCACCCTAGGGATGGACCGTAAAGTTACTGCTTGGGTTAGAAATTGGTTGAGTGGGAGGCGACAAGGGGTACAGGTAAATGGAGCTCACTCTGAGAAGGAGGTTACCAGTGGTGTGCCCCAGGGATCTGTCCTTGGTCTGATTATTTTTAGCATGTTTGTTAGTGATATAGCGGAAGGGCTGTCGGGTAAGGTTTGCCTCTTTGCGGATGATACCAAAATCTGCAATAGAGTAGACACCCAGGAAGGTGTAGATAACATGAGGAGGGATCTAGCTAAGCATGAAGAATGGTCTAGAATTTGGCAGCTGGGATTTAATGTTAAAAAATGCAAGGTCATGCATTTGGGCTGCAGCAATCCAAGGGAGCAATATAGTATAGGAGGTGAAGTACTTTTGTCCACTAAAGAAGAGCAGGACCTAGGTGTCAACGTCTCTGTTGATTTGTCTACTTGGCAATTATATTGTTGCTGTCATGGGCAGGACCATACCTAGTCCGGTGCAAGTGGTGCAGCCGCACAGGGCGCAAAAACGTAGGGGCGCATTTCAACCCAGACCATAAGTCAAACAAACCCCTCACTAGAAGCGAAGCCTCTCACCCATGGTATAAATATCACCCAAGCAGCCCCCATAATCCCAAAATTTCAATGACAGCGGCAAACCTCTTCACGCTTACTTTAAAAGAAGTTTGCCACACCGCACCACGCCATGCCCCGCCCCGCCCCTTCTTTTTCTGTAAAGTGCTGCCCTGTGGCAGCCAGAGGCCTAGGAAAGCATTTCCCATTGACAGGCTGAAGTCTCGCGATACCTGGGATTTCGGCTTGTCAATGGGAAATGCTTTCCCATGTCTCTGGCTGCCTAGGGGCAGCACTCTACAGAAAGAGAGGAGGCGTGAAGCAGCACGGCAAACTTATTTAAATGTTTGTTGTGGGCAATTAGGTGAGCCAGGCTGGCAGGACTGTGGCAAGAGGAGAAGGAGGCAGCGGGGTGATGCTCTGCCTTCCATCTGTCGTTGCCAATCACCTCTTTGCTATTAAAGAACTTCTTGGGAGTAGCTGCCCGCCTACTGTTCCCTCCCTCTCTCCCTCCGCCGGGGAGATATAGTCTGTGTGCCCTCCCTGTGCGCTGCTGACTATCTTTGCTCTCATAGTGTCAGCCAGAGATAAGGAAGGGCAGGTACTGCAGTGGGAAAAGCACAGAGCACTGCCAAGCAAGTGGAAAGCGGCATGGAAGTGAGCCGGCATGGAACAGGTCCTGGTACCGCATCCCTCCCTGCCAGCATGAAGCTCGTCCTGCATCTGGCACAGTATTGAGTCCAGCAGGACGCAACAGAAGGCTAATGGCCTTTAATCTGGCTCATCTCCAAAGCAGCCAGCAGGGCAGGGGGGAGGGACCAGGTTTGCAAGTCACCCAGGGTGCAATTATAGCTTGGTCATGGGATTGACTGGGCAAGGGGGGGGGGCGGCAAAGACTCCTCTTTCCTCCTCCATGTCTGGTTGCTCAAAACTATAACTAAGATGTCCTTTCTTCTCCCCCCCATCCCCCACACACTTCAGAAAAGTGTCCCAGATTTGCCTGCAAAAAGATTCTTGTAACCTTACAGAGCAACAGAAACACATTGGGAGAATTTCTCATTATGGTCACATACAGTATGCACAACTCAGACAGACTCTCACCAAACACAGAATAAAGGAACCACAAATTAGAAACAGAAACATGCAAAAACTGAATTGGAAGCCCCCAAAAGCCAGACTCGGCATGCATTGCAATATTGGAAAACTAGAAACCAATGCTCTACACTGTCTGTGGACCCCTGTGGATCTGTGAGACAATTACAGGAGGTCCACAGGACAAGGAGAGAGAGACTGTGGAGATTGTCTGGAGGAACAGGGAGAGACTTGAGGGAACTGGTTGGGGGACGGGAGAAAGAAAGAAAGAGACAGAGAGGTAAGGACTGACTGGAGGGAAAGAGAAAGAGACTGGTGCAGACAGGAAGGGGAAGTGAGATAAAGAGAACTAGTGGGAACAGGCTTAGCGCTGCAAGACAGGGGTTCAGGAAGACTGGTGGAGATGAAATGGCGGGGGTCCATAAACTTCTAGGAAGTTACTAAGGGGTCCATCGCTCCTCTACACCAATGATATAATGAAGAAATCACATCTTACTCTATATATCATGTGTGATATTGAGGCAGTCATGAGGTTTAGCTGTAGGTAACCCTTCCCCCAAGCCATGCTGCAAGCCGGCTCTGATCAGCCTGACCCTTCCCCCGCAAGCCATGAGACAATCAGCCTGCTATTTCTTTAGACACCCTTCCCCCACTCCAGGTCTGAGCACAGTATCCCCTAGCCCAGAAACCAAAAGACCAGAGCACACCGGTTTGGACAGGTCACCCAGGTACCTTCCCCAGGGGCTGCTGATTGGTGGACAAGAAATACCTGTGGCAAATGGGATTACAGAATGAGTTTGAAATTATACTGTATTTAAGGCATTGAAGGACGTCCCTCGGGGTTCAGACCCTTGTGGAGGTTGCTGGTATCTCTGTCTGATCCTGTGTGCACATTAAAGATCCTGATTGCATTCCAGCCTGTCTGAGAGTTTTCCTTCTGTGGGTGAGTGATAGAATAAGAGCTTTTCAAAGCGCTTGCCATTACATTTGGCGACCCAGATGGGACCCTTTTAAATTAAAAGAAAAGCCTCTCTCATCACACCCACGGTGGGAAGACTTCTGCTTTTGCAGCGTCTGGGCCTCCACCAGTCAGGGACCGGCCTCCCCAGGTGATTAACGGTCCTTGGCGCCCCCGGGCCACTTTGTGCTCGGAAGGACACCTTGATTTGTCTGGACAGCTGATCCCTGCGGTTGAATCCCCGATTGAAAAACCAGCTGGATAGACTGGCATCCAAACTTCCTGTCTGATCAGAGTTCTGGTGAGTACTGCTACCTTGTCTGGGGCTAGTTCTGTACTCAATCTGTGAGTCCTGGTAATTTCTGGGAACCTGTAGCAGTCTGATCAACTGCACGAGCAGTCCTATTAGGGGCCTTAGTGGCCCTGAAGCCATTGCTCGTCCTGTATCTGAATACCGGTAAAAATATCTGAACTGCAGTAAAAAGTAACCAAACTATAGCACTTGATAAGCTCTCTAATGTGCTCCGATGTTAATTTCTGCCTCCCTATGTGCTCCGGTGTGGATTTACTGCCTTTCCCTGAACCCCCGATGTAATTTCTGTGCTCCGATGTAAATTTCTGTTCCCCCCATGCTGCCGCTGTGTTAATTTCTGCTCCGATGTTAATTTCTGCCTCCCCATGTGCTCCGGTGTGGATTTACTGCCTTTCCCTGAACCCCCGATGTAATTTCTGTGCTCCGATGTAAATTTCTGTTCCCCCCATGCTGCCGCTGTGTTAATTTCTGCTCCGATGTTAATTTCTGCCTCCCCATGTGCTCCGGTGTGGATTTACTGCCTTTCCCTGAACCCCCGATGTAAATTTCTGTTCCCCCATGCTGCCGCTGTGTTAATTTCTGCTCCGATGTGAATTTCTCTCTCAGTTGTGCTCCGATGTTAATTCTGCCCCCCCCCATGCTGTCCGATGTGAATCCATGCTCCCCATGTGCTCCCATGTGAATTACTGCCTTCCCTTGGGCCTCCGCTGAGGTTTTGTGCCTCTCGGTGCTGTCCCGGTGCACAGCTGACCCCCGCTAAATTTTCCGGTGTTCCCTTGAGCCCCCGCTAAGGTTCCGGCCTTCCCTTGGGCCTCCGCTGAGGTTTTGTGCCTCTCGGTGCTGTCCCGGTGCACAGCTGACCCCCGCTGAATTTTCCGGTCTTCCCTTGAGCCCCCGCTAAAGTTCCGGCCTTGCCCTGAGCCCCCGCTAAGGTTTCCTGCCCTTAAAACCTGAATATGAGAAACTAACCTTTTTTTTTGGGTCGATTGAGGGAGAAGTGATCATTTGAAGGTCCATCATTTTCTTTTTTTTCCATCTGTGGAGTAGAGGGGAGCCGGTGTGAAGGAGCACGGTGGGGTGGCAGCCATCTTGGGAACACCACGTGTGCGAATTCCCCTGCACCCAGGAGCAGCTATCGCAGCGGTTCTCAACCTGTGGGTCGCGACCCCCACGGGGGTCGCCACAGGATTTGGCGGGGGTCGCTTAGCCTCCACCAAGTTTTAAAAAAACGCGCACAAGTTGCTGCCGCTGCCGAGTCCGCTTCTCGGCAGCGGCAAACTCCTTTAAACTCACTGCCTTCTTCTGCAGCCGCGGCTCCCTGCCTCATAGGGAACCGCGGCTGTACCTGTAAAATCGTTGCGGAGCCCTTCCTGTCTCGACGGGCTCCGTGCAGCATTGTCCCGCCTCCAAAGGAAGTGGCAAACAACTTCCTTTGGAGGCGGGACAATGCTGCACGGAGCCCGTCGAGACAGGAAGGGCTCCGCAACGATTTTACAGGTACAGCCGCGGTTCCCTAAGAGGCAGGGAGCCGCGGCTGCATTAAAAGAGAGGCAGACATGAGGTGAGGGGATGAGGGGGCAGGGAACCTGCAAAACGGCTGACATCGGCAGTGGGGGGCTGACATGGAGGGATGGGGGGGGCTGACATGGACATGGAAAGATGGGGGCTGACATGGAGGGATGGAGGGAGGAGGGCTGACATGGACAGATGGAATGATGGGGGCTGACATGGATGGAGGGAGGGAGGAAGGGGGCTGATATGGATGGAGGGAGGGGGCTGACATGGACAGATGGAAGGATGGGGGCTGATATGGATGGAGGGAGGGGGCTGACATGGACAGATGGAAGGATGGGGGCTGACATGGAGGGTTGGAGGGGGGCTGACATGGACAGATGGAAGGATGGGGGCTGACATGGAGGGATGGAGGGGGGCTGACATGGACAGATGGAAGGATGGGGGCTGACATGGGTGGAGGGAGGGTGGAAGGAGGCTGATATGGATGGATGGATGGAGGGAGGAGGGCTGACATGGACAGATGGAAGGATGGGGCAGAACTGGAAGGAGGGAGATAGGGAGGGAGGGAGGGAGGGGCTGATATGGATGGAGGGAGGGAGGGAGGAAGGGGTCTGATATGGATGTATGGATGGAGGGAGGAGGGCTGACATGGACAGATGGAAGGATGGGGGCTGACATGGATGGAGGGAGGGGGGCTGACATGGACAGATGGAAGGATGGGGCTGACATGGAGGGAGGGGGCTGGAATGGACAAAGGGGAGAGACAGGGGGACATACTGGACAGACGGGATAAATGCTGGACAGAGGCGAGAGACAGTGCAGGTTAGGATTATAATGGGCTGATGAGGGAGCTAGCACTGGTAATGGGCAGATGGGGGGGGGGGCTAGGACTGGTAATGGGTTGATTAGGGAAGGCTAGGACTGGGAATGGACTTATCAAGGGGGGGGGGGTAGGACTGGTAATGGACTGATGGGGGTCTAGCATTGGAAATGAACTGATCGGTGAGGTTAGGACTGGAAATGGGCTGATTATGGGAGCCTGGCACTGGTAATGGGGTTGAGGGGGGGACCAGCACTGGAAATGAGCTGATTAGGGGAGGCTAGGACTGGTAATGAGCTGATGGGGGGGTAGGATTGGTATTGGGCTGATTAGGGGAGGCTAGCACTGGTAATGGGGTTGAGGGGGGATTAGCACTAGAAGTGAGCTGATTGGGGGGCTTTGACTGGGAATGGGCTGATTGTGGGGAGGGGAGGATAGAGCTGCTGGCCCTGGAAGAAAACTGGGGGCTAAGGCTACAAGTGGGCTGATACAAGGGGATGGGAGAATGGAACTGGAAGGGAGTGGATCTGAGAGGGGCTGCCATGGTATTTGTACTAGAAGGGACTGGTCAGTGGGGAAGGAGGGGGACTGGAAGGGAATGGACACCAGTGGCAGTCATGGGAATGCAAGTTGACATTGGAAGGTACTGGGAGTGAGGACTGGAAAGGGGCTGATACTGGGGAGGGTTACTGGGACTGGAAATAGGCTGATGGAAAGAAGTGAAGAAAACGAAAGAAGAGATAAGAAATGGCAGATGGACCATAGACCACAGAAAGAGAGCTAAGAGAAGACAGGAAAGCAGAAGCCTCAGATCGGGACCAGCATGATCAGAGAATAAATTGGTCAGACAACAAAGGTAGAAAAAATAATTTTATTTCATATTAGTGATTTGACTACAAAATCATCATAATTTTGAAATCAAATATTGTTACTTGTGATTAATTATTGTGGTTTAAATAAGTGTTTTATAAATAAAAACATATTGCAAAGGCCTATAATATATTAATAATTCAACAAATGATTACAGCGACAATGCGTTAACAGTAAAGGAAGAGAGACGCATTTGATTTTATCATTGGGGGTCATCACAAGTTGACCAACGGTAAAAGGGGTCACGGTACAAAAAAGGTTGAGAACCACTGAGCTATCGGGACGCACGTGGAGGCGGCCATCTTGGAAAGACCACGTGTAAGCTACACTGCAATATACTTAAAGTGACTCTGGAGCTCCATCTAGTGGACATTAGCTGTAATTACTACTATTCCCTGTGTTTTAAGTGATCCTGGAGCTCCATCTGGTGGACATTGTAAGAATAGCTAGCTTATATATATTTTAACTTGTTTAAATCAAATCTGAGTATATATATATTTTGTTAAATTGCCAAGGCCTATATTATAAAAATTTTGTGTTTTTTTTTTTTCCTCTCTCCCCTCCTGTATTAAGAATAGATAGGGTCTGTATTATAAATTGTATTATTTTTCCCGGATTAAGTCTAGATAGGATCTGTATTGTAAATTGCATTTTTCTCTCTTACTGTAAATTGCATTTTTTCCCAAATTGAGATTAGGCTAGAAGATCTGCTCTACATTGTATACTGTACTTAGATATTGAACTAGAATTAGAGCATGGGGTCGGGAAAGTCTAAAGAGAAAACGCCCCTACAGTACATGCTTCGCCATTTTAAATCTGGGTTTAGAGAAGATTATGGGGTACCTCTCTCCGCCTCCAGATTAACCCTTTTGTGTGAGAGGGAATGGCCAGCCTTAGTTAAGTTATGGCCTCCTCAGGGGTCTATTGATTTGGCCACTGTGTCCTTGGTCCATCAAATTGTAGCAAAAGAGCACCCTGACCAGTTCCCATATATTGACTCATGGCTGGCCATATGCCAACTCAGACCAAGGTGGCTCCAGCGCTGTCACGAGGATCAGTGTAGAGTAATGGTGGCGGCCATCTGTCGCCAAAAGGGACGGACACCCGCCCCTATCTACCAGGGACGGGACTCTCCTGATATTCCCCCACGCCCCCTCCCTCTACTTCAACCCCGTGTCCCGTCCGCACCACAGCGGGATCCGCCCACATCTGAAAGCTCAGGAGGACCTCTTCTTGGGGTGGGTGAGGCCAGAGTTAGGGAAGGTTCTACAGACTCCGGCCCTTCATCTTCAGATTCCCCTCTCACATCTGGTGCCACCTCCCGTGGCACCATCTCCTCCCCCGAGAGCACAGGGGCTGAGCCAGACTTGTCACCCTCGTTAGCCCACCGCCTGCGGTCACAACATCTCCAATTACCACTACGACAAGTACAGGGGCTCCCGTATATTGATGCTACTGGAAAGGTGGCAGTGGGACCATCAAGCCTGATTTATGTCCCTTTCTCCACTACGGACCTGCTCAACTGGAAAACCCACTATGCCTCATATACTGAAAAGCCCCAAGAACTGACAGATCTTATGACCAGTATTATGCAAACACACCAGCCTACCTGGTCGGACATTAAACAATTGCTTGCCACCTTATTCAATACAGAAGAACGGGCGCGCATTGTACGGGCCGCCCTCAAGTGGCTGGAGAAACATCCTGCCCAAGAGGGAGAAGTAAATCCACGGCAGCAGGCAGAGGCAGAATTCCCGAATAAAGACCCCCGCTGGGACCCGAATGACCCTGTTGGAGCAGCGTCTCTCACTCGCTTCCGGACTGCACTCCTTGAAGGCCTTAAGAAAGGGGGGCAACGAGCTATGAACATCAGTAAAGTCGCAGAAGTTCTCCAGTTTCCTGACGAAAGTCCGGCGGTATTTTATGAGCGTCTGACTGAAGCATACCGATTATATACCCCCCATGATCCAGCAGACCCTGAGAATCTTAAGATGGTGAATAATGCCTTTGTGGCTCAGGCACAAGGTGATATACGGCGGAAGCTGCAGAAACTGGAAGGGTTTGCGGGCATGAATGCAACGCAATTGATGGAAGTGGCACAAAAAGTATATGTAAATCGTGACCAGGAGCAGAAGCGAGAGTCGGAGCGCTGGATGAAAAAAAAGGCAGACTTCCTAGCAGCCGCCTTAGCCGAGCGACCACCAGTTCCAGCCTGGGCCAGAGAAGGAAATAGGGGACGAGGACGCGGATATGGGCGGCCAAGGTTTCCCCTAAGCCCCACTCAATGTGCCTACTGCAAAGAGGAGGGACACTGGAAGAATGACTGTCCAAATCGTAACACAAGGCAAGGGAGATATCCATCCACGAGGGGTGTAAGAGCACCCGTACGAACTACACGGGAGCAAGATCAGCATAATGCTTTCCCGCCTCCACCGGTTCCAGCTCTCGAAGGCCTTGCAGCTATGGAACATTATGACCCGGATGACTACTAGGCCAGACCGGGCTCCAAGTTTCTGTTAGGTCCCCAGGAGCCTATGGTCAACATGAATTTAGGGGACCGGAAAATGCAATTCATGGTCGATACCGGAGCAACACACTCAGTGGTCACCCAACAAGTAGCCCCGATCTCCTCCCAGTCAGTAACTGTTGTGGGAGCTATGGGGGAGAGGGCCCAGAGACCTTTCCTGCAAAACCACACGTGCCAGTTGGGGGGACGGACCATCACTCACCAGTTCCTGTATATGCCTGAATGTCCCATACCCTTGCTGGGTCGGGATGTTCTGGCAAAACTCCAGGCCCAAATCACATTCGGGTCTGATGGCCAGGCTGAGCTCCAAATACCCAGCCTGGGCCCAACAGTTTTGGTACTGTCCGTCCCCCGAGAAGAAGAATGGCGGTTATATGAGAACAGGCCCAAATCTGATGTGGCTACCCTGGTTACGTGGGAATCAGTGCCCCCTGGAGTATGGGCAGAAGGAAACCCCCCCGGAATGGCCATTAACATCCCTCCCGTATGTGTTGAAATGAAGCCGGGAGCCTCCCCGGTGCATGTGCGACAATACCCGCTGCCGCGGGCAGCTGTAGAAGGAATCCATCATCATCTGGTGCAGCTACTACAGCATGGTATCCTGCGGCCCTGCCAATCGGCATGGAACACTCCTTTGCTGCCAGTTCGAAAACCTGGAACCACTGACTATCGACCTGTTCAGGACCTCCGTCGTGTCAATGAGGCCACTGTGACTCTGCATCCAGTAGTACCAAACCCTTATACACTGTTGGGCCTCATCCCAGCGACTGCTTCTCACTTCTCAGTACTGGATCTAAAAGATGCCTTCTTTTGTATACGCCTGGCTACTGCAAGCCAGCACCTGTTTGCTTTCGAGAAAGAGGACCCTGCTACTGGCAGAAAGTCCCAAGTTACCTGGACTCGTTTACCACAGGGATTCAAGAACTCTCCTACCATCTTCAGCACAGCATTGGCCCAAGATCTCGCTAGTTTCCCTCCAGGGGAGCCCGGCAGACGAGTACTTCTGCAGTACGTTGATGACCTACTAATCGCTGCTGACTCTGAGGCTGAATGTGTATTGGCAACCACAGAACTTCTCCAACTCCTGTACAATGCGGGATACCGAGTCTCCAGAAAAAAGGCTCAGTTATGTCGGTCGGAAGTGAAGTATCTGGGATTCCATCTGTCAAAAGGAAGCCGACGGTTGGGGAGCGAGAGGAAGGAAGCAGTGTGCCGGATCCCAGTGCCAACAACCCGCAAGCAAGTACGTGCTTTTCTCGGGGCAGCTGGGTACTGTCGTATCTGGATTCCCAACTTCGCAAAGATCGCAAAGCCCCTCTATGAGTCTACAAAGGGCCCAGAGAAGAGCCCCCTTGAATGGGGTCGTGACCAACAGGAGGCCTTCGAACATTTGAAAAGGGCATTACTGTCATCACCAGCCCTAGGCCTTCCGGATGTCACCAAGCCTTTCACCCTCTATGTGCACGAAGCAGCAGGAACAGCTTTGGGAGTCTTGACCCAAAAACTGGGGTCTTGGCCACGACCAGTCGCCTACCTGTCAAAACTGCTGGATCCAGTGGCCAAGGGATGGCCACCTTGCCTGAGAGCAATAGCAGCAACAGCCTTGTTGGTGGAAGAATCTGATAAACTGTCCATGGGCCAAGGCCTTCTAGTCACCGTCCCACATTCAGTCCAAACATTGCTAGAGCATAAAGGAAGTTACTGGTTCACCAGCTCCCGAATGTTGAAATACCAGAGCATGTTATGGGGAAATCCCAGGGTGCAGATAACTACCAGCCAAGCTTTGAACCCTGCTACTTTCCTGCCTGTTGGCCCGGGACCACCTGATCACGACTGCCTGGAAGTGATGGAAACAGTCTTCTCCAGTCGCCCTGATCTGACGGATGTGCCGTTAAGCAATCCGGATGAGACCTACTACGTAGATGGGAGCAGTCTGATGCTGGAGGGCCGCAGGTGTGCGGGGTATGCGGTGGTGACAATGGAAGAAATAGTTGAAGCACAGCCTTTGCCCCCTGGAACCTCCGCACAGAAGGCGGAACTCATTGCCCTTACCCGTGCCTTAACCCTTGGGACTAACAGTCGTGTAAATATATACACAGATTCCAGATATGCCTTTTCCACTCTCCATGCCCACGGGGCCCTGTACAAAGAAAGAGGGTTAGTTACTGCAGCTGGCTCTGAGATAAAGAATGGCCCCCAGATATTGGCCCTGTTAGAAGCAGTCTGGCGTCCGAAAACAGTAGCCGTAATGCATTGCAGAGGCCACCAGAAAGGGAATGGTGAAATAGCTAAGGGAAATAGACGGGCTGATGCAGAAGCCCGGCGAGTAGCAACCACATCCTTGTCCCAGTTTTTCCCGCAGAGCTCCCAGGATCTACAAGCCCCCCTGTTTCCAGTCCCACTAAGCCAATGGGCCAAGAGGTACACTACACGAGAGCTAGATTTTTTCTGTCAGGAGGAGGGTGGGGTGTTACACACAGATGGATGGATAAGGTTACCTAGAACAGGGACAGCTCCAGTGATAGTCATCCCAGACAGCCTTGCCCCAGCATTCCTATCATCCTTTCATCAGGCCACTCATATGGGCAAGACAGCAATGGAAACTACCCTCCGCCCATATTTCTTCATTTCTTGCTTATCCTCGTTGACAGCTGCAATTGCTAGACAATGCACCACATGTGCTAAAAACAATGCCCGCCAAGGCCCAAGCCAACCCCCAGGGGTCCAGTCTTATGGGGTCACCCCTATGGGAAACATCCAGGTTGACTTTTCAGAAATGCCCCGAGCAAATGGGTACCGGTATCTGCTGGTATTGGTCTGTACTTTCACGGGGTGGGTGGAGGCCTTCCCAGTCCGCACAGAAAAAGCCAGAGAAGTGACTAAGGTGTTGCTGCATGAAATCATCCCCCGATTTGGGCTTCCAGTAGTAGTGGGATCTGATAATGGACCTGCATTTGTGGCCCAAGTGATACAGCAAGTAGTAAAAGCCTTACAGATCGATTGGAAGCTACACACAGCTTACCGCCCGCAGAGCTCAGGGAAAGTAGAACGCATGAATCGCACCATAAAGAGCCAGTTAGCAAAATTGTGTCAGGAAACCTCACTGAAGTGGCCCCAATTGCTCCCTATAGCTCTGCTCCGCATACGGTCAGCCCCACGAAAGGGTATCGGTGTTTCCCCCTTTGAAGCTGTGTATGGTCGCCCTGCACCCCTCATACAGGGCGTCCATGGAGATTTAGTGCAGATAGGTTCAGAAATAACCCGGCAGGAACTGTCGGCTCTCAGTTCTGTATTGCAGAAATTGCACCGGTGGATCCAGGAGCGACTCCCCATCAACCTGACTGAAGCGCTCCATACGCACCAGCCTGGTTCCCAGGTGTGGGTCAAGGAGTGGAAGAAAGACCCATTGACCCCCCAGTGGCGAGGCCCGTACACTGTTCTGTTGACCACCCCCACGGCTGTTAAAGTGGCTGAAGTCGCTCCGTGGATCCATCACTCTCGTGTCAAGGCCGCTGCACCAGAAGTTGTTCCAGCCTGGACCGCAGTCCCGATTCCAGATCAACCCCTGCGTTTGAAACTGAAGAGGGACCTTTCTGCCCAGTGAAGGGCTCTAACAGACTGCCGACGAGACCCCCGGAGAGACTGATCTACGAGACCCCCTTTTCCAGAACCAGGAGCAGAATGAGAAGCGGTGCCCTAGCCTTACTCGTTTCCCTGACATGGGCCCGTTTTCCAACAAGTGCAGAGACTACTAACACAGCAGTATTACTCGCCCAAACTGCTCTGAACATGACAAACTTTTGTATACGGAACTCTCTACAAACCTCTCTTATTGCTGTACCGTCTAGTTTGTGTGAGATGCAGAACTTCACTATGCTTACTAATTTAAACTGTAAACAACCTGGAATATATTTCTAACATATTGGGGTTACCCGACCGACTTCTACACTTTTCAACCAAGTGCCTTTTTCCTTGCAGGTAGTTTCCACTCTAAATGCTAGTGATTGTTTCTTTTTTGTCAATGCCAAGAAGGGAGGAAACAATGTATCAAATACTGTGTTATCATGCAGCTCTGTTACAAATGTATCCTATTCACACTCAGAAATGTATCTTCCCTTAGGCTGGTTTTTAGTATGTGGCAAAATGACGTACACTTACGTCCCTGCAAATGCCACTGGTGGTCCGTGCACTTTTGCTAGGCTTACAACTGCTGCCTTCGTCCGGCCCCCCAGTTATCCCCGCTCTGCCCCCATGCCCTCGACCTGTAACTCAAACGTGGAGCCTTACAGTGATGAGACAGCTCTTGGGCTGTCAGTGTCAATCCTTGGGACACCTGGATTGGCCCTACACAACTCCCTGGAGGTAAGCCGACTCGCTTGCTCCCTAGCCAAGACCATTAACCTCACCTCAACCATACTAGCTTCCATAAATTATGAGCTGTCCAGCCTACGTACAGCGATTCTACAAAATAGAATGACCATAGATTTCCTGCTGCTACGCCTCAACCATGGGTGTGAGGAATTCGAAGGAATGTGTTGTTTTAACCTCACAGATTAAAGTGTGTCCATTGAGCGCTCAATCCAAGACCTACGTGACTTGGCGAAACAAATCTCAGACCCGTCCATGGGACTGGGGACGGGGTGGTTCTCCAAATTGTTTGGTTGGTTGGGGGCCTTAAAACCCTAGTTATAGGAGTTTTCCTTCTTTCTTAGTATGTGCCCTCATACCATGTTGTATCCCCATCCTCCACCGCTCCATTACCACCACCCTCGACACCCTGGTAGAACGCAAGGCTGCTACCACTGTTATGGCCCTGACCCAATACACCCCTCTGCGGCATGCCTCCAGTAATACAGCCCTCTACCGCCTCTAGCGGTTGAGGTCTTACTTAAAAAGGGGGGAATGAGGCAGTCATGAGGTTTAGCTGTAGGTAACCCTTCCCCCAAGCCATGCTGCAAGCCGGCTCTGATCAGCCTGACCCTTCCCCCGCAAGCCATGAGACAATCAGCCTGCTATTTCTTTAGACACCCTTCCCCCACTCCAGGTCTGAGCACAGTATCCCCTAGCCCAGAAACCAAAAGACCAGAGCACACCGGTTTGGACAGGTCACCCAGGTACCTTCCCCAGGGGCTGCTGATTGGTGGACAAGAAATACCTGTGGCAAATGGGATTACAGAATGAGTTTGAAATTATACTGTATTTAAGGCATTGAAGGACGTCCCTCGGGGTTCAGACCCTTGTGGAGGTTGCTGGTATCTCTGTCTGATCCTGTGTGCACATTAAAGATCCTGATTGCATTCCAGCCTGTCTGAGAGTTTTCCTTCTGTGGGTGAGTGATAGAATAAGAGCTTTTCAAAGCGCTTGCCATTACAATATATTACTGGAATCAAATACACCAAGCACCTGCTAAAGCACTAAAGAAGTTATATATATTCCCTCCAAAACTAAGTAAAGACGGTCCCTAAATAATAGAACATACAACACCAATATAGAATGAAACCAACGGTCTCAGACTAGGTAGCTAAACACTCTTGGATATGGTTTCACCAAAAAGTGTTGCTAAATTTGCATCAACGACCGTATAGACTGGTTTCTTCTTAGATATGTGTTTTGTTCTAAAATATATATGTTTTATCAAAAGTAGGTCATTGTGAAACAGTCAAATCAATTTTATGGACCATTCTTTACATTTATTTTACTGAAAATTAAGAGATTGTGCTTATCTCTCAAAAGGAGTTTAGCAGTCCCAACGCCACCATCCCGGTACCCTCATTGCATTTCGAATCTTCATCAGGGGATCGGTTTTGCCAGACAATCTCAGAGTTTGTTGCTCACCAAAGTTTATATGTTCAAAGAGCAATTGTTGTTAAACGTAGTGATGTACGGTCATTTGTATTCCACAGCTGTTCAATGCTTGCCAAAAAACGCCGCGCACTTATACGGTCGTTGATGCAAATTTAGCAACACTTTTTGGTGAAACCATATCCAAGAGTGTGTAGCTATCTAGTCTGAGACCGTTGGTTTCATTCTATATTGGTGTTGTATGTTCTATTATTTAGGGACCGTCTTTACTTAGTTTTGGAGGGAATATATATAACAATTTTAGGTAAAGCACTAAAGAAAGCAAAACACTCTTCATCCTCCTATCCAATGCCTGCTAACCAGTGATGGCTTTAGGGAGCAACAAACCAGACAATTGCTTGCGTCCTCACATCTTAGATGATTTTGCAAAGTGCCAGCTGTATTTGCCTTATAAGACTCAACTATACACCTAATTCCCTCATACAATATTACGATTTGTGAAATAACAAATATCCAGATTGCTTAGAGGTCATCTCTGATCCCAAACAATTCTCTTGCACCAGGTCTGAACAGCCCTAAGGCCACCACTGCCTGATATGTCCGGTTTGCTAATTTACCTTCTACTGTAGCTTTTTTTTTTCAATAAAGTGTTTTCAAATCTTTGTATTTCTGCTCTTTTATTCTCATCGTCATCCTGTATTGTTTCTTTCTTCTGATTCCACTTCAATTTCAACTGTTTTATTTATGCTTCCTACTTTTCATATTTACTTCCAATTTTTCTGCATTTCTTCTTCCCTCTGATTTTTATATTTATTTATTTTATTTAGCTGTATTTATATCCTGCTTGTCACTGGGTCAAAGTGGTCAATTGGGGGATACATTTAACATGAGGGGATATGAGACACATACACTAATACTTACAGGGAACATGGGCAATGGAGGGTTAAGTGGCTTGCCCAAGACCACAAGGAGTGCCTATAGGACTAGAAATCCCAGTCCCTCCAGCCTGAGATTGCTGTCCCCAGGTGGGACTTGAACCCCTGGCCCTCTGGCCTGAAGTACCTTGTCCTAACCACTAGACCACTCCTCCCTCTTTCCTTATTCCTTATTTCCTTATTCTCTTAGTCTGTGCTATCAAGACTTTCTTCTAAATGTTTCACGGTGCTGCCCCAGCACATGACGGGTTTGCCTAACGTGTACTCCTATAAAGGAGTTGTTAGGTGAACACACGTTAAGAGCTGTGTCGCTGTTGAACAACACTAGAGGTAATGTGTTCTCTATGCTCAGAAAGCACTTGCCAATTAACGTGCAATGGCCGACTTGTTCGAGTGTTAGTGTTCCCAACTGCCAGTTGTCAGCATTAAAAAGAGCATCAAGTCGCTGAAGAAATAATGCAGTTACGTTGGGTTTAAATAGTACAAACTCATTTAGTCTCTGGGCTATCTGCATATGTCATTGCATATCAAAACAACATGTGGAATACGTGTAACCTACATCACACAGGTCCTGTCTGATCTTAGGAAGTCGGCATCTATCATTAAATTCCAATGATGATCATGGTGATGAGACAGTAACATTTTGCATTTCAAGGTTTTATGTTTTATGGGCCAATCCTTTTTTGTCAATGTCAAAATATTTAGTTTAAATTTATGAATGGTTCATGGTTTATTATTTTGATATAATGCCTTTAGGAGTATCAATTAGATGGTTTATAATATCAGGGATTAAAAGAAACAAAAACATAATAATAAGCCTTAAAATTAGAAAATCTGTAACAACACAAGACAAAAACAATATAAAAGAAAACTAGTTATAATGCCCACTAGATTGTCTAATTTAAGTCTCATTACTGTTTCTTTTAATCCCTGATATTGTAAATCACCTTGTTGTTAATTCTAAAGGTGGCATATCAAAATAATAAATCCTGAGCATAAGGTCCAACAGATAAACATGAGCAGCCTCCCCAAAGCTGAAGTGATGATGCACAAGGAGATTAGTAATGTCAGCTTTTAATGACCCCAGAATATCTTTAAGCTCTGATGATCAGACAGCTCACCTCTCCCCCCTCCCCTGTGAGTGGTGCTTTGAATTCCTTGAATTCTTGGAATTCTGGTTCTGCCCTGTTGAGGTCTATTCATAGAGTCCTTCCTCTTTATGTCAGCTCCCCAGTGCGACAGGATATTAAGGATGGTATAAACCGTTCCTTTCCCTTGGGCTGTATAGAGTTTTAAGATCAGGAGCATGGTTCCTCTGTATCACCTGATAGAGATATCTCATTACTGGAAATGCATTTGATAGCTTCCAGGATGGAGGATAGCTCTGGGGAACTGTGACTCAACTATGTCAGTTTCCAGCTCAGACTGTGGCTAACCTTGATGAACAGAAGAGAGTGGATCAAGTGGAATCTTGTTTGGGTGCCTGCTCTTCTCAGTTAACATTTTGGTAAACTCGGAACTGCCAACATTAAAGATAATTTGACCATTCATTATAAGTTGGAGTCCACTGAACACTTGGCTAGAGCAAACAATTTGAGAAGTCTCAGTTTTCCAAAAACCTGTATATTATCTCCTCTAGAGCTGTTTAAAATGTATATGAGAGAAGCTTTGAAACTTCCGAATTGGGAGTGAGTAAGGGTATCCAAGATATATTATGCATCTGGGTATATTCAGGTGAATTCTGAAGAGGGAGTCGATGTTTGAACACTGGTAGGGAGTGTTGAATGTAAGCTTCCTAAAATCCTTTCAGGATTATATTTCTACTTGCTGTACCTTGCTTATCCCCTTATCGTCTGAACTAGATAGGATTATGTTACTTTAAGCTAAAAGAAGCTGCCTTTTGTAGCTAGAGAGTGCAGATGCTTTCCAGAAGTAGCCAGAAGCATTCAGCTTGAGTAAAAGGCTTTTCTGCAGTTAAAAGGCTCAGGTGCTTGTATTTTGGGTAGCTTTTTACCAGAATTGCTTTTTTTTTTTGGAGGAGTAGCCTAGTGGTTAAAGCAGTGTGTTTCTGACAAAATAGACCAAGATTCAAATCCCTCTAGCAATTGTTGTGACGTTTGGTGAACAGGGGTGGCCCAAGGGGGGTGCGGAGCCATGTGCAGAGACTCGGTGTGGGGCCTCATTTGCATAAATATTTGCATAATGTTACCATACACCAACTTTTAGTAAACATGCCTCTTAATGAGTGTATGGATAAAGAAAGACTAAAAGATTTCTACATTACTATAATCCAGTGCCAACCGCCAGGCACATTAGGAACTACTACAAACACTGCCCATTTAGAACCCATAGCAAACCCACCTTATCGTAACAGCACTACCAGGACTCACAAAGCACCAGACCCTAACTATCAAAAGGCAACACTGCAAATATTAAACCAATACATTTCAGAGAATAACAATACATGACCTACTGGGGAAAGAGAACAAGTGGCAATGTTAAATAGAAACTACATAAACAGAATACCTCGGCTCAGTTACACATGAAGAGCATAGTCCATCACCAAACAAGGAATCACAATTTAGAAACAGGAAGACAATAATTAAACTGGGAACCCCAAAAGCCAAACTTGGAATGTACAACAACACTGTAGAAATAAAACTATAAATTAATTTCCTGTTGCACTAACAAAAAAAATGCAATGTGTGCCTTTGAGTCAGTCCTGACTCCTGGTGACCCAGAAGCTCCTGGGTTTTCTTGGCAGTGTCACTGGAGGTAGATTGCCAGGCCTTTCTTCCAAGGTAATGGAGAGTTAAGTGACTTACCTAAGGCCACAAGGAGTGCTAGTGGGAATTGAACCCTGGTTACCAAGCCAGTGTTCTAACCACTAGGCTACTCCTCCAATCCTAATAGGTAGTGTATAGTATGTATTGCTGATGCTCCATTAATCTGACAAGGGTTAGAATTCCTTAATAGTGTTGAACAAAGTTTGCTGTAGATTGCTACTGGAACTTTTTTTTCTTTATGGAGGAACATTAAAAGTGTGCTGCAGCTTCAAAATTTTTATTGCATGCTTTGCTGTTGGGGCTTGACTGTGGTGAGAGTTAGGAGGGTGAGGCTGGGGGAAAACCAATCTGGAAGCCCTCTTCCAGTCCTAACCCCCCCATCAGCCCATTTCCAGTCTTAGCCCCCCATAACCCATTACCAGTCCTAACCTCCCCATCAGCCCATTTCCAGTCCTAGCCCCCCAATAGCCCATTACTAGTCCTAACCCCCCATCAGCCCATTTCCAGTCCTAGCCCCCCCCCACCATAGCCCATTACTAGTCCTAACCCCCTCCATCAGCTCACTTCCAGTCTTAGCCCCCCCATAGCCCATTACCTGTCCTAACCCCCCCATAGCCCATTATGTCCCAACCCCTCCCCCCCATCAGCCCAGGTAGATTTAAAATAAAACGGCTGCTGCTGCCGCTGCTGCCGTGTCAGCGGCAGAATTAAGCGTCCCGCGGGGCCCCCCTGCCCGGCAGAGTCCTCCCTGCAGCATCAGCTCCCAAAGTGCGGGCTTTTCAGAGCTGCAAAGGGAGAGTTTCCCTTTCTCGTGGCTCTGTTAATCCCGCCGTGGTTTTCCATCAGCCCCGGCGGGATTAACAGAGCCACGAAAGAGAAGCTCTCCCTTTGCGGCTTTGACAGCCGACGCTGAGGGAGCTGATACTGCAGGGAGGACTCTTCCAGGCAGGGGGCCCCATGGGATGCTTGATTCTGCCGCTGCCACGGCGGCAGCGGCAGCAGCAGCCGTTTTTTTTAAAAATCTACCTGGGCTCACTGTTCTGTCTAAGCTGTGCGCGTGTGCGCGCGCACACACCTCGCCAAGCGAGCGCACATGCTTTACAACAGAGCGCACAAAAATTACGGTTCTGATTCTGATAGAAAACAACACAGACGTCTTCAAATTTAAAAGTTGTGATTGTAATTGCTAGAAATTTTCCGCTTCATTTAGTAATCGTCTATTTTCATTTAATTTGATTAAAATCAATGTGGTGTACATACTGTATTCTGACGTGTAGTCAAATTTTAAAGTATATAACTCCGAGTGTCATTATGTGGCGCACAAAAATTTAACCTTCCTTCAAAAGCTGCACAGCTGATATTTTATGCGCACACAGCCTACAGAAAATTGGAGGGAACATTGCCTGGGCTGATGCAAAATGTTTTTTTGCGCGGGGCCCCCTGAAATGCGGGGCCCTGTGCAAAAAACATTCTTGCTCAATGGATGGGCCGGCCCTGTTGGTGAATCACTTAGCCCTCCTTTGCCTCAAGTACAAGATTGTAAGCCCTCAAGGATAGGAAAATAGCTACTGTACCTGACTGTAACTTGCTTTGAATTACTACTGGAAAGGCATGAGCTAAATACGACTAAATAAATAAATGCCTGCTGAATTTGTGCGTTTGGAAAATGTCCTGACAGAAAAAAGCACCTGGAGAGTAACTTTATATGGAGGCACCTACTTTACACTTGAAAATAGGAACTTGCTTTCCATTATAAAATGCTAGTGTATGTGACAGAAAACGCACAATGATTTAAGGCACGATCACTTACCCCAGTCCTAGAGCTGTCCTGAATGCTTGCACCTAGATTTCTAAGGAACACACAGAAATTATATTTTCCGATTTACGTGTGTAACTTTGCATCTCGCCCATGTTCTGCCCAAACTTTGCCCTTACATACGCCCACAATGAAAGTAGGCACCATCACATGTACGTGTACGTCTGTACTTACAGATCGGGGCACAAAATGAGCATGCTCTTTTGCATTCAGACATCGTCACAACCCACATAAATGGTTTATGGTTTATTGTTTCTTAATATACCGCCCTTTGGGCACGCAGAAGGCGCTTTACAATAAAAATTCAAAAAATGACTAAAATATCCCCATTTGCATGTGTGACTCCTTATAAAATCCCCCTCTCCCCATTAATGTTGCCATTTCATGAATGTTTTTGCTGTGATGTGAATGGGGTTGGGGGTTTAGGTCCATTTAGTGTGAACGTCTTAGGAATAAGGCTTGGATTCTTTAGTTTTACTTATTGTTTGTTTTCCTGTTAGTAGTTTGTTTCTCCCCATAAAGGGGGTAATTCTAGAAAGATTTTTCTGCATGTATAGGCTTTCTTGCACACAGAAATGGCCTTTCATAAAATCGCCCCATGGTAGACGCAACTAGAGAGGACGTACTTTTATGCTTGCCGAATGTAGTCATTCCCAGGGGTGTAGTTTGGGTGGAGCAGGAGCAGAGTTGCAATATACTGGCATCTTTTCATAAAATGCACACTTAGAAAGTAAAATGAAATCATTTTCATGCAAATGTGGGCATATGTATGATATATAGCTTCTTATCAAATACCAACCAGATGAGACCTCGCGACTTCTAGAAAAATGAATCACTTCAGATTTCTCTGGGATGTAGTCTATCTTTATAACTAGATAACCATTGTGCAACTGCATGGTGGCAATTTTTCATGTTATCCAGTGGGCATTTCTGCATTGATGTATTGCAACTAATTTTCTTTTGTTGTTGATGATTTTCTGTTGTTATCAATTGTCTAATTTTAAGGCTCATGATTGTTTCTTTTCATCCCCAGTCTTATGAACCACCTTGTCAATAACTCTAAAGGCAGTATATCAAAATAATGAACCGGTAGGCATGCAGAGGGGAGTAGCATGGGCAAAGTGCACAAGTACATGCATAAATCATAAAATATGATAATTTATGCACATTTACACCTGCTCTAGGGCTGGTATTAATGTCCACATCTGCAATGTGGGCATGGAATCTGCTACTTAAGCTAGTATTTTATAAAGACGAATAGATGCCTACTTGTCTTTATAAAATTGCCCTAATAAAGGCACCTAAAAACATTCTTAACCAGGCTCCCCTTCATAAAATTACCTTTGGATCAAGCATTTGTGTACTACTGGAGCTGGATCCGGTATCCTATTTTATAGACGCCTATGTTGCCTTTATAAACAGGCGCATTTTTGGACTTCTCACATAGGTGGCCTGTTATACAATCAGGCCCCCAGTGCGTTGATTAGGTAAGGAGATTTATTCCTTGTTATGTTCTTTCTGTTTAGTGTGATTTTTCTGTTTGCCTTAATCCTGTTTTCTTTGCTTTACATCTTGAAATTATAAAATAAAAGAACAAGAATAAGATACTGTGCAGTGGCCTGCAGAAGAAGAAGCTTGTAGTTCAAAGGGTGAGGCCTGTTCCTGGACAGCTGTTGCATCTTAAGGTAATCCAGGGGAGTTTTCTGAAATAAAAAGAGAGGGTTTCCTGCAGTGAGGTGGAGAGCGGAAGTTATGGAACAATAGGTAGCCCAAGATATACTAAAGAAATTACTCAGGAAAGTTGGGTATGAATATTATTGTTTTTTAGTGTTTTCTTGTTTTCCTGCTGTCTACTGTAGGGTTGCCCACAGGCTCCAGATTCAACCAATAGGGCTAATCCAGTCCTGGGTTTACCCCATTGTATGCAAGGACATGTAGTTGAGAATTCAATTGCATTCCCTGAGAAAAGCAAGTCTCAACAGGGTTGGTGGAAGCACCAGGTGAACTAGGTAGCTGCTTAGAGAACCATAGTTTTGTGGACAGCAGTGGCAGGCATGACTACTTCCATTGTCCCTTCCTTGCTGATTCGCCCCCTTCAAATGATATAGCCTGCACCTGCCATGCCAACCCAAACACTTTTTGTCTCAGCCATCTGATCATCTGTGGGAGAGAGTGGAAGCTAGAGTCGTCAGAGCCTCCCTGGGACCCTGAGAAAAGGGGTGGGATGAGAAATTTGAATGCTTGTGGTGCATGCTGCAACTACTGTATCTGTTGTCTATGGTTATGGCTGCTGGAGAAGAGGATTTGTTTTGCTTTAGTTTCTGGTACCACTGGATTATAGACAATCCCCTAGTGCCACCACAGCCTGCATTCATGTGTGACAAGCCAGCGGCTGCTGATAGCTCAAGCTTCTGGCCCTCCATTAGAGGCAGGCAGTCAGCGGCCTCAGCCTGGCAGTAAAGCGAACAAGGAGGAAGGCCAGTCACCACTGACTCATTCCTCCTTAAGTTGCTGCTTCTTAATCATAGCCCGCAGCCTGCATGCTTCTTAAATTCACCTCAGCCTGATCCAACTGAAGTGGGATGGAAGGCCAGAAAGGGAGTAATTGCCTTTGGGCTGTATCAGCAAGTGTCCTGTTGGGTGGAGGGGGGAGGGAAGCAGGGCGCATGGCTGAAGATTTGCCTAGGGTGCCCAATACCCTTGCACTGGCATTGAATCTATACATCCTTGAATGCAATGGAATAAAGCCAGAGTGGCTAAGTTGCAGCCTTTGAAGTTGAACCCCTTAAATTCCATCTTCGGGCAGTGCCCTTCTGAAAAAGGGGTCACAATTAAAATAGAAAAGGCAACAGAATTTCCCTGACCAGAGCAACATGTATAAAGGATACCTCTCGTGGATGACAAGACTGCTCACTTAGCTAATATCTTCCGTTAGGATGCTTTCATATTAAGGACCCACAGGTTCCATGTTATTGACTTACAGGCAAGGCTGTAGTAAGGGCCGTATGAGCAGTGCGACTGCACAGGGCACAAGTACAGAAGGCGCTGACATCATCACAGGGGCTTCCAGAAAGTTCGATAAGAGTGAATTCCTGCACACGGCTGGGATGAGGGGTGCCAGGTTCATAACTCACACAGAGCGCATTTCCAGCGTGCTAAGGCCCTGCTTAGTGCCAGTTTTCAAAAAGATTTTTATATATTTATCAGCTGGCGCTAAATACATCCTTCTTCATGGATTTTCAGTGACGCTATCTGAATCATGCCACTGAAAATTCATCTAACCCCCCGGCACTACACAGACAGTGCTGGGGAGGAGTGACGGCATTCTGCCCAACTATAGGGATAGCAGCGATATCCAGTTGCTCTGCGTATAGTTCAGCATTTTGATTTAGGTCAGCCAAAAGGCTGACGGTGTGTACTTTCACTCTGGGTGTGCACATGGGCAGAATTTCAGCGGAGCATGGGCATAGCTTATAGGTGCGCATTTAAATTATAAAATCTTAGGGGGACATATTTAAGAGGATGAATGTGATTAGCAGACCTGCTTACCACGTTAATCCCAGTGAGCGGAATATTCAGCAGCACATAGCCACTAACCCTAACCCTACCAAACACCCCGACACTAACCACTTAGCATTGGGGCGTTCTGGGGGTGGCACCAGGGGTTAGCCAGTCAGCAGTGATTTTCTGCTGCGGGACAGTGAACCCAAACTGGCTAAAGTAAGGACAGCTGACTGGCTATCTTTCCTTTGCCTGGTTTTGCAGTCCGGCCAACCTGGATATTCAGTGCCAGTAACCGAATCAGCCCCTGGCATTGAATGGCCACGTTTTAATTAAAGTGGCGACCACCAGCTGCTTTAAGTGTGCTGGCCACTGCCACTGCGAATGCCCCCCTTATAATTTATGCACATTCTTTACAAATTTAGATAGTTATCTACATGAGTACTTGACCTTATAAAATAGCGCATGTTAGCTAGCCGTGCCTTTATTAAATTACCCTCTTTCTGTACAGCCAGGGGCCTCTCAAGGCAATCAGCTGCCTCAGGCGAAGGATGAGATGGCGCCCCCCCCCCCCCCACCGTAGAGGGGGCAGGGCTTTTTCAAAACTATAATCAGGGACTGAACCAAACCAAAAAGCTGATTAGATTATATGGAGGAAATGGAAGATGTTTGCACACCAAGGAACTAAAAGAGAGCGAGTTTTTAAACTAAATTATAACTCATTTTTATTTTGTTGTTATAAACTGCATTATGGTTATTGCTTTTTCTTTTTCAACATATATTTTGCATCCACAGAACCCCCTTCAACAGTGGTTGCAGTGCAGAACCAGGACATTCACCCACAGAACTCAATATCTTAAAAAAAATCTGATTCTGATCATCTCACTAACAACAACAGCAAACATTCTCCAGTACCAGGCATATTGTGAACTATTACAAAACTCTACAACAAAGTCACTGAGTATCTATAGAGCAAATCTACCATACCATACCATATCAGCACCAACTTCCAAAACTCACATAAGGAGCCCACCAAAAAAAGTGTTACTGTAAATACTACAGTGGGCCCTGGAACATCCATACACCTATTTGAAAATCTGAACATGTCAAATTACAAATTCCAGTCTTGAAGGACTAGAAAAAGGGACTGTTACTTCTGGAGAGAGATCTGCAACTGTGAGTATATACTTCTGGTAATTTTCTAAAAGGAATTCTTTGTATTAAAGCTAATTAATCTGTGAACCCACTATTTTTTGTTAAATCAGTCAGGGCCTAGTAGCAGCAGTTTAAGTTTAAATTTAAAACACAGAGGAGAACTTTCTGGTTACATTTCATACCCAGCAGAGAGCTTGTAGTTTAAATTTAATAGTAACTCAGGGCCTAGTAACAGCAAAGTACTTTTAGTTTAAATTTAAAACACAGATGAGAGCTTTCTGGTTACATTTGGAACCCAGCAGAGAGCTTGTAGTCCAAATTTAATAGTCACTCAGGGCCTAGCATCAGCAAAGTACTTTTAGCTTAAATTTAAAACACAGAAGAGAGCTTTCTGGTTCAATTTAGAACCCAGCAGAGAGCTTGTAGTTTAAATTTCATAAGAAGTTAGAGCCTAGCAGCAGCTAAGAGCTATAATTTAAATCAAATCAGAATATAGCTTACCGCTTACCTCAGCAGCATAAGACAGGGTACTGTGTAGCAACCCTCTTTTAATAAGTGTTATTTCTCTCCCTCCCTCCCCACACCCACCCACCCCTGGGATAATCGTAGCTTTATAGGTACTTACACATCTTAAAAGACAGGAGGTGCTCTCAGGTGAAGCTCATTACCCAAATCAGTCATACACTAAGGACCTGAGATTAGTTAAGCTTCAGGTGAACAAGGTATATTACACATATTAGGTACAGTTTTATTAGTATAAATATCCATAGCAACCCTTAGTAAGTAAAGAACTTAGATCTAAACACAAACTTATAACTAAGATGCAGACAGCAGTCCAGCAGCGGGATGGGGGCTTTCCAGTCTTTTGCATTGAGTGTCACATGTATGATTTTCTCCCAGTTGGTGAGAGGTCTTACGTGTGCACTAGGTGCAAGGAGCTCTTTGCTCTCAGGGAACGAGTCCGTTCTCTAGAGGCTAAAGTAGCAGACTTGGAAAGCATAAGGCAGAGATGTACATAGACGAGACCTACAGGGATATAGTCCTGAAGTCCCACCTCCAGTCTGGCAGCATCCCTGTTGCCATGGAGGAGAGAGGTCACCTGACAGGAGAGCATCACCCTGGTGTGGCAGGAAGTGATCCTGTAACTAGGACCTGTCCTCCAGGTGATGTAAAACCCTCTCTCACCGAGGAAGTTTCTCCAGGGCCATGTGCCCATGAGGGAAGGGTTAGGACAGCCGTTATAGTTGGTGATTCGATCATTAGGCATGTAAATAGCTGGGTGGCTGGTGGACGTGAGGATCGCCTGGTAACATGCCTGCCTGGTGCGAAGGTAGCGGACCTCACGCGCCACCTAGATAAGGTCTTAGATAGTGCTGGGGAGGAGTCTGCTGTCTTGGTACATGTCGGTACCAATGACATAGGAAAATCTTGTAGGGAGGTTCTGGAGGCTAAATTTAGGCTTTTAGGTAGGAAGTTGAAATCCAGAACTTCCAGGGTAGCGTTCTCCGAAATGCTTCCTGTTCCACGCGCAGGACCCAAAAGGCAGGCAGAGCTCCGGAGTCTCAATGCGTGGATGAGACAGTGGTGCAGAGATGAGGGTTTTGGATTTGTTAGGAACTGGGGAACATTCTGGGGAAAGGAGGGGCTCTTCCGAAGGGATGGGCTTCACCTTAACCGGGATGGAACCAGGCTGCTGGCATTAACCTTTAAAAAGGAGATAGAGCAGCTTTTAAACTAGATATTAGGGGAAAGCCGACAGTCGCCCAAGAGCGGATGGTTCGGAAGAATGTATCTTTGAAGGATACTACCAAAAGCAGAGAGGTTCCACAAAAGAGTAAAGTAGCCCAAATGCCCTCAAGTATGGAACAGACAGAGCTTAAAGATCCCAAATTATCCATGTCTAACATTAGCCTAATTAATATGAATAAAATACATTTTCTAAAATGCTTGTATGCAAATGCTAGAAGTCTAAAAAATAAGATGGGAGAGTTAGAATATATAGCACTAAATGAAAGGTTTGATATGATTGGAATATCAGAGACATGGTGGAAGGAGGACAACCAGTGGGACACTGTGATACCTGGGTACAAACTATATCGTAATGATAGAGCTGATCAAATTGGTGGAGGGGTTGCTCTCTATGTTAGAGAGGGCATTGAGTCAGAAAGGATTAAAGTTTTGCAGGAAACAAAATCTGCTGTAGAATCTATATGGATTGAAATTCCATGTAAAAGGGGGAAGGCAATGGCAGTGGGGGTGTACTATCGAGCGCCTTGCCAGAATGACGAAATGGATGATGAAATGCTCAAAGAAATCAAGGAAGCTAACAAAAGTTACAGTGCAGTAATAATAATGGGTGATTTCAACTACCCCAGTATCGACTGGGTCAGTGTCACGTCAGGACATGCTAGGGAGATAAAGTTCCTAGATGAAATAAATGACTGCTTCTTGGAGCAGCTGGTTCATGAACCAACCAGAGGGGAAGCCATATTAGACCTAGTCCTTAGTGGAACACCAGATCTAGTGCAAGAGATAAGGTTATTGGGGCCACTTGGCAATAGTGATCATAGCATGATCGCCTTTGATTTAATTAGTGGAGGAGGGATAGTAAGGAAATCCACAGTACTACCTTTTAACTTTCGAAAGGGAGACTATGATAAAATGAGGAAAACAGTTAAGAAAAAACTAAAAGGAGCAGTTGCAAAGGTTAAAGACGTACATCAGGCTTGGCTGTTGTTGAAAAATACTATCTTGGAAGCCCAGACCAGCTGTATTCTACGCTTTAAGAAAAGTGGAAGGAAGTCCAAAAAACTGCCAGCATGGTTTAAAGGTGAGGTCAGAGAGGCTGTTATTGCCAAAAAAGCATCTTTCAGGAAATGGAAAAAAGAGCCAAATGACGAAACCTGGAAACAGCACAAGCACGGGCAAGTCAAATGCAAGGCATTGATAAGGCAGGCAAAGGGAGAATTTGAGAAGAAGCTTGCTGCCGAAGCAAAAACGCAAAGTAAAGACCTTTTCAAGTACATTCGTAGCAAAAAACCTGTGAGAGAGTCAGTTGGTCCATTAGATGATAAAGGGGTTAAAGGCGACAGTCAAGAGGCGACAAGGCGATAGCAGAGAGATTGAATGAATTATTTGCTTCAGTCTTTACTGAGGAAGATGTAGGGATGTTACCCATGACTGAAGTGGAATTTAAAGGTGCGGAAGAATTGAAGGAAATATCGATACATCGGGAAGATGTATTACAACTATTAGATAAACTGAAGAGTAGCAAATCACCTGGGCGGATGGTATACATCCAAGGGTGTTGAAAGAACTGAAATATGAGATTGCAGAACTGCTATTAGTAATCTGTGAACTATCATTAAAATCATCTCTAATACCTGAAGATTGGAGGATCGCCAATGTAACACCAATTTTTATAAAGGGTTCCAGGGGTGATCAGGGAAACTACAGACCGGTGAGCCTGACATCAGTATCGGGAAAAATGGTAGAAACCATCATAAAGAATAAAATTACTCAGCATGTAGATAGTCATGACCTAATGGGAGACAGCCAACATGGCTTTAGACAAGGAAGATCTTGTCTTACTAATCTGTTATGTTTTTTTGAAAGAGTGAATAATCAGGTGGACAAAGGTGAGTCGGTTGATATTGTGTATCTGGACTTTCAGAAAGCCTTTGACAAAGTCCCTCATCAGAGACTTTTGGCAAAACTAAAGAGTCATGGGATAGGAGGCAGTGTACTATTGTGGATCAGGAACTGGTTAAAAGATAGAAAGCAGAGGGTAGGGCTAAATGGCCAATTTTCCCAATGGAGAAAGGTGAATAGTGGTGTACCCCAGGGATCTGTGCTGGGTCCGCTGCTTTTTGACATATTCATAAATGACCTGGAAAGTGGAATAACGAGTGAGGTTATCAAATTTGCAGATGACACAAAACTATTTAAAGTTGTTAAAACCCAAGAGGATTGTAGAAAATTGCAAGAGGATCTTGACAAATTGGAAGACTGGGCATCAAAATGGCAGATGAAATTTAATGTGGACAAGTGCAAGGTTATGCACCTAGGGAAGAACAACCCAAACTATGGTTACACGATGCAAGGTTCCACATTAGGAACCACCACCCAGGAAAAAGATTTAGGCGTCATTGTGGATACCACGTTAAAACCCTCAGCCCAGTGTGCAGCAGCGGCCAAGAGAGCAAATAGAATGCTAGGTATGATAAGGAAAGGAATGGAAAATAAAACAAAAGATATTATAATGCCTCTATATCGTTCCATGGTGAGACCGCACCTTGAATATTGTGTGCAATTCTGGTCGCCGTATCTTAAAAAGGATATAGCGATTTTAGAAAAGGTTCAGAGAAGAGCCACCAAAATGGTAAAGGGGATGGAAGGATACTCCTATGAAGAAAGGCTAAAAAGGTTAGGGCTCTTTAACCTGGAAAAGAGACGGCTGAGGGGAGATATGATAGAAGTCTATAAGTTAATGAACGGAGTGGAACGGGTAAACGTAGATCGATTGTTTACCTTATCAGAATATAGAAAGACTAGGGGACATGCAATGAAGCTACAGGGTAAACTATTTAAGACTAATAAAAGAAAATTTTTTTTAACACAATGTGTAATCAAACTCTGGAATTTGTTACTGGAGGATGTAGTAAAGGCTATTAGTGTAGCTGGGTTTAAAAAAGGTTTGGACAAGTTCCTGGAGGAAAGGTCCATAAACCATTATTAAGAAGGGACCCAAGATATCAATGCTTGAACCAATACAAGCAGTGTGGAACCTGTGTCCCTTGGGGAAACTGCTAGGTACGTATGACCTAGATTGGCCACTGTTGGAAACAGAATACTGGGCTTTATGGACCTTGGTCTGACCCAGTATGGCATATCTTATGTTCTTATGTTCTTATGTTAACAGTGCAGTATAGATCATTATATACAAACATTGGGCACAGTCACACACTCAGAACACAGACCCTCACCAAGTACAGAAAAAGTGACTTACAATCTAAGGTAAAAATAAAAATATGTAGACAAAATTTAAACTGAAACCCCAAGAAGCCAGACTCCTCAAGCAGTGCAACATTAGATAAATAGGAAGTTCCCCCATACAGTATAAAATATAAAGATAACACAAAGTCCAATCACTAAAATGAAGTAAAAAAACTTTTTCTACCTTTGTTGTCTGACCATTTTATTCTCTGATTATGCTGGTCCCGATCTGAGTCTTCTGCTTTCCTGTATTCTCTTAGCTCCCTTTCTGTGGTCTACGGTCCATCTGCCATTTCTTATCTCTTCTTTGGTTTTCTTCACTTCTTTCCATCAGCCTATTTTCCGTTCCAGTAACCCTTCCCAGTATCAGCCCCTTTCCAGTCCTCCCTCCCAATACCTTCCAATGTCAACTTGCATTCCCATGACTGCCACTGGTGTCCATTCCCTTCCAGTCCCCCTCCTTCCCAACTGTCCAGTCCCTTCTAGTCCAAATACCATGGCAGCCCCTCTCAGCATCCACTCCCTTCCCGTCCCATTCTCCCATCCCTCGCATCAGCCCATTTGTAGCCCTAGCCCCCAGTTTTCTTCCAGGGCCAGCAGCTCTATCCTCCCCTCCCTACCATCAGCCCATTCCCAGTCAAAGTCCCCCAATCAGCTCGCTTCCAGTGCTAGTCCCCCCTCAACCCCATTACCAGCCCTAGCCTCCACTAATCAGCCCATTTCCAGACCTAGCCCCCACCCGATCAGCTCATTTCCAATGCTAGCCCCCCATCAGTCCATTACCAGTCCTACCCCACTCCATCAGTCAATTACCAGTCATAGCCTCCCCTAATCAGCTCGCTTCCAGTGCTAGTCCCCCCTCAACCCCATTACCAGCCCTAACCTCCACTAATCAGCCCATTTCCAGACCTAGCCCCCACCCGATCAGCTCATTTCCAATGCTAGCCCCCCATCAGTCCATTACCAGTCCTACCCCACTCCATCAGACCATTACCAGTCCTAGCCCCTCCAATCAGTTCATTTCCAATGCTAGCCCCCCATCAGTCCATTAGCAGTCCTACCCCACTCCATCAGACCATTACCAATCCTAGCCTCCCCTAATCAGCTCATTTCCAGTGCTAGTCCCCCCTCAGCCCATTATCAGTGCTAGCCCTCCCCTTGATCAGTCCATTCCCAGTCCTAGCCTTCCCTAATCAACCCATTACCAGTCCTAGCCCCCCCCGATCTGCCCATTACCAGTGCTAGCCCCCCCATTAGCCCATTATAATCCTAACCCACACTGTCTCTCCCCTTTGTCAACATTTCTCCCCTGTATGTCCAGTATGTCCCCGTCTCTCCCCTTTGTCCAACATTTGCCCCCTGTCTCTCCCCTTTATCTACTACTTATCCCCCTGTCTCCCCCCTTTGTCCAGCATGTCCCCATCTCCCCCTTTGTCCAGCATCATGTCCCATCTCCCCCTTTGTCCAGCATGCCTCCTGTCTCCTCCTTTGTCCAGCACCTGTCCCCCTGTCTCCTCCTTCGTCCAGCAAGTCCCTGCCATCTCCCCCTTTGTTCAGCATCATGTCCCCTGTCTCCCCCTTTTTCCAGCATGTCCCCTGTCTCCCCCTTTGTCCCCCCTGTCACTCACTGTTGTCTCTCCTTGTTGTCCACCTGCACCTCTCATCCAGCGGTGGGGGGCACCCCGGCTGTTTTAATTTTAGATTTTGCCGCCTCTGCCTTCCCGCTGCATTTTTTTTCATCAAGAAATGCTTGCAAGAATAAAAAAAGCGGCGGGAAGGCAGAGGCAGGGCAGAGGTGGGAAGGCAGAGGCAGGGCAGAAGCGCCTTATGCCTGGAACAAACTACCTGTGTCTGTACGCCAGGCACCTTCTCTAACCCTCTTCAAATCCAGGCTGAAAACTCACCTCTTCGCTGCTGCTTTTGGATCTTGACCCACCTGATCTCCTTTTTCTTTCCCCTTGCTTTATCCCTGCCTACACCTTCTGTGTTTGTCTTGACTAGATTGTAAGCTCTGATGAGCAGGGACTGTCTCTTACATCTCTGTGCAGTGCTGCGTACGACTTGTAGCACTATATAAATGCTCAGTAGTAGTAGTAGTAGTAGGTAGCAAAATCTAAAATTAAAACAACCGGAGTGCCGCCGCCGCACAAATCAGCCTGATCGCTTGCAGTTGCAAGTGATCAGGCTGATTTGTCCGATGCCGGCGGCACTCCAGCTCTGTTTTCATTTTAGATTTTGCCGCCTCTGCCTTCCCGCACGGGAAATCAGAGGCAGGCCAGAGGCTGTAAAATCTAAAATTAAAAACAGATCCGGAGTGCTGCCCCCGTCGGCGTGCTGCCTGAGGCGATCACCTCAGATGGCCTAATGGATGAACCACCCCTGTGTACAGCCGCTAGCGGTCAGCAGCAGTCTAAATGTATGGTCTGACCAGCTGACTATATGTGTAGCGGTGCGCAGTCACCAAAGTCAGCATTTCAGAAAACTCATTAATGATGGAAGTGAAACTTGAGCCATTAAGTCTAGGCTAAAAACCAGGAAAGCCTAGGTTCCAGTTCTGCTTCTCTCACCGATGTCCCTCATGACCTTGGCCAAGTCATTTCACCTTCCATTGCCTCAGGTACAATTCGGATTGCAAGCCCTCTTGCACTGTACCTGACTGTAATTCACTTTGTAATTACAAGTAATTAAATCTAAAATTCAAATATTAACTCTAAATACAATAATCCTAAATAATAAGTTAAATATATATACACGTATGAACAAGTGTTGAATACAGCTGTGGTGCATTCCATTCTCAGGGTTGTAAGCTCTTCCTAACTTCCTGTCCTACCCCCTAAAGTGACTATTGATGGCTTCTTAAAGGCTTGTTTAAACGGTGCTCTGGTTCAGACAATGCGGCTTTCATCTATTATTTACTGGGGTGGATCAGACTCAGGGTGAGTCAATTGTACTTCCTGAATGTAAATGGCAGATTTTCCTGATATGAGTCACTTCATACCAAGAGTGATGTAAAGACATTGTAAACAGCTTTTCTTCTAAGAGGTAATGGCTGCCCAGGCAGGGCCAGATTTAAGATTTCAGCTCCCTTAGGCAACCACAGAAGACAACTCAGGGATCTTTCCTTGAGGGCTCAGATAAATTATTTCTTTACACAAATTTATATTCTGCTAATCTTAGCGGCTTTTAAAAAAACACATGAAGTATTCTGATTTTATAGACATAAGACAGAGACTGACAATTAAAAACATTTACCAAAATCAGACAATAAAGCAGGTATCTCACAGCCAGTTAAGAATTTAAGGACATGCCTGACTTAACAAGACAGCTTTTAACCTCTTTCTAAAATCCAATAAACTGATCATCGATGGTAGTATAGCTGGTATTTGGTTCCACAATGAAGGACTGGAAAGAGAAAAAATTCTATTAATTCTTGCCCCATGAAAACCCAGTAGGGTTTGTACCTTCAAAAAAAGCCTATCTTGAGATCTCAAGAGACAAACAGATATAATACATTCAATTCGGGGGAAAAAAAGTAGGTAATGAAACTCCTAAGCGCAGCTACTTAAATAATAATAATACCTTAAATTGAATCCATCATTGCATTGGCAAAAAATGGTGGGAAACAAAGGCTGGAATAACATGCTGCCAAATATTTAAATTCAACATAAGACATAGTTGAATTCTGAACAAGTGGACGGGGGCATCCCCTGAAGATTGGAAATCAGGGATGAAAGTGTGGGACCAGAGTACCATGGTGACGCTTCTTTGAAGTGATACTGGTAGACAGTCCCAAAGTAAGTGGGAGAAGACTCTTTTTTGGTCTGGGTTTGGCACGTTAAAGCTCTAGGCAGTTGCCTATGTCTAAATCCAGGCCTGTGCCAAGAAGAGTAGCAGCTCTGTGATTGACACGGCTTCAGGCTCTAAGGAACAGCTAAACCAGTTTTGGTTTACAAGGTCTGTTTCGAAGCAATTCACACAAAATACTCAAACAAAAGCCAATGGGTCAGGAGCTAGCATCTGGAGGTCATGCTGCCTAGATCACTAATGCCAGAGTACAAATGAAAAATGAACATGCAGAGCTGCCACGTCCCGCAGGGAGACTTTATCAGACTTGGTTTTTGAACTTGCATACCAATGCATTGTGGTATTTGTAGTCCCTGTTTTTACCATTTGAAATTAGCGCTGCAGATACCAGAATGTATCATGATGGGATTGTCAGAGATCTAAGTCTAGCCTAAAATCTCCCTCGAGGAACAGGTTGGAAGCCAAGAACATTTGTTCTCTGCATAGGTTATCCAATTGTAGATCGGCGATGATGGTCATCCCAAGACCTCCTATTGAAATGGCAGACACTAGGTAAACAGATTTTTTTTTAAACTTTAATTACTATGGTAAGAGGCAACTGGCCAGGGTGCATGGCAGCTGAGCTTAACATGGTGCCATTCCAGAGGCCCGGTCCCACATCTTGCCCCAGCGGACATTGTCCATCTTGACTCTGGTTTTATATTTTTATTGAAACCTTTCTGGGCAAAATTGTAAGGCTGGATAAAGAAAGAAGTAAATAATAAAGTATTACTTTGATGCCATCTTCACTCATCTCTGGCCATAGAGCCCACCCCATGGGTTGGCCTGGAGCAGCTAATATTTGTATAGGGAGCACATTGCACTGAGTTACCATTTTTGTACCAGAGGACGTGCTGGATTCATTCCTATGGGCTCGCTTACTCATGGCAGGGCCTTCGCACCTCGCAAAACGCAATACTGACCAATCACACTACCCATTCAGGTAACATCCATGCCAGGACCCAGGGTGAGTGAGTATTAATAATCCTGTTTGCCAAAACAAGCCAGGCTTGCCCCACATAGTGCTGCTAATGTTCTGAACATGGCCACAGTAGGTTAAGGTTACCAGATGTCCCCAATTTTGGGGGATTGTCCCCGATTTTAGAGCTGTGCCCCCAAATTCCACCTGTTTGGGAGCTTCCTATGCCCGATCCAGCAATGGAGACATCAGGGATAGGAAAAAAAATATTTTCAGTTTAGTATTTGAATATCAGTTTTTAGAATTTGCATCCATTATCTTTATATTTTACACAGTGCAAGTGAAATCTATCATTGTTTCTTTTTCTTTGTTGATCTGTCTGCTTGAAAATGATGTTATGGCTGTCATGGGAAGGATGTGTGTGTGGGGAGCAGGGTAATGACTCTTCTTCCCTCCTCCACGTTTTGTTGCTAAAACCTGGAACTAAGGTGTCCTTTCTTCCCCCCCCCCCCCCCACTTCTGATAAGTGTCCCAGATTTGCCTGCATTCCTCAGGACGTACCCTTGATTTGATTCTCACTCCAGATTCCTCACCTTTCCCACCAACCAACATTACCTCCTTATCACTCCCTTGGTCTGATCATATGTGCATTCTCTTTTCTCTACGCCTCCCCCTCTCCCAGGACAGCGTTTCCGCCAGCCCCCCTCTTTCCTCTCAGGTCCTGAAACGCCATATTACCCCGACATCCTTACAACATTTCCCATGTCCCGAGTCCCTCTTTCCCTCTGAATTTTCTTCCCTTCCAGTCAATCAGCAGGTCACCCTTTGGACCTCCATTCTCTCCTCTACGTTTGACTCTGTTGCCCCCTTCCGTCCTGTTCCTTCTCGCCAGTCTTCACGTCACCCCTGGTATCACCCGGGTCTTTATTTACAACGTTCCCACCTTCGCCGTGCACTTCGACTATGGCATAAGCACCCCTCAGACACCTCCCTGGCTACTTTCCGACATGTACAAAAGACCTACCATACCATGATTACTCTCGCCAAACAATCTTATTATTCCACCCTTATTGAATCTTCCTCCAACTCCTCCCGTCAGCTTTACCAAGTTCTGAATTTTCTTTCTCCCTCCTCTGCTTCTCTTACCTCATCAACCCCTTCTTCAGCTCCCAGCCCTACAACTCTTGCCACTTTCTTCTCAACTAAGATTCTTTCCCTTCGTTCCTCTTTCAGTTCATGTCCTCCCCCCTTTCCCCCCCCCCTTTTCTCCTGCTCTGCCCCCTGCACCTACCCCAGCTCTTTCCCACACATGGTCCCAGTTTCGACCTATTACCCCTCAGAGCTTGCTTCAGCGTTCTCTTCTTCCCACAAAACTACCTGTCTTCTAGATCCACTACCCTCTTCCTGGCTCACTGACTCCTCACTCGCTCTTTCTCCTTTTTCCCTCACCATTCTCAATTCCAGTCTGTCTTCTGGTTGTTTCCCTTCCACCTGGAAACACGCCATTGTTCGCCCCATTCTAAAGAAGCCCTCCCTCGACCCCACCGTATCTTCCAACTGGCGTCCCGTCTCCAACCTCCCCTATCTCTCAAAGGTTCTCGAAAAAATTGTCTTTCACCAACTCAATGCTCACCTCGACTCCACCATCTCCCTACACCCCCGACAGTCAGGGTTTAGGCCCGGTCACAGCACGGAAACTATTCTTGTAGCACTCCTCAACGAAATACACTGCGCACATGAAAAGGGTGATTTTTCGCTAGCTGTTTCTTTGGATCTTTCTGCGGCATTTGATGTTATCGACCATCACACTCTTCTCACTCGCCTTTCCGATCTCGGTATTCAGGGCACTGTCCATCAATGGTTCCGCTCTTATCTTTCTTCCCGTTCCTTTGCAGTTCATACTGGCTCTTTGTCCTCTACATCTTTTCCCCTTCCTTGCGGCGTCCCACAAGGTTCTATCCTTGCCCCTCTTCTCTTTAACATCTTTCTTGCCCCTCTTGCTCTTCTTATACAACAGCATGGTCTTTCCGCCTACTTTTTCGCAGATGACATCCTCTTGATCCACCACACCCCTTCACTGGCTCCAGACCTCACCCTTCTCAATACCTGTCTAACTGCCGTCTCCGATTGGTTCCTCAGTAACTTCCTAGTGGTCAATCCTTCTAAATCTGCAGCTATATGGTTTACCTTTAGGGCTCTTCCTCCCGCTCTGTCACCACACATGTCTGATTCTCCTATTCCCCTAGTCTCCCATCTACGTTATCTCGGTGTTACTCTCGATTCCTCCCTCCCTCTCCTTCCATCAACACATTTCTGGTGTGGTACGTAGCTCTCTCTTTCATCTTCGCAGGATTAGGGCTGTCCGGCCACTGCTTTCTGTTCGATCCCTCACCACCTTGGTGGTTTCCTTAGTAATTACCCGTCTTGACTATTGTAACTCCCTCCTTGCCAGCCTCCCCCACTATCAACTTCATAGATTACAGCTTATCCAAAACACCGCTGCCCGTCTTCTCACCTTCTCTTCACGCCGGGATCACATCACCCCTTGTCTCCTTTCTCTTCACTGGCTTCCTATCAAAGTCTGCTACCAATACAAAATCCTTATTCTTACACATAGGGCTCTCCACACAAGCACGCCCCAGTACCTTTCTGATCTTATTTACCTCCAACCCGTACCTCGTCTTCTTCGCTCCTCCCACGGCAATCGCCTTTTCTTACCTTCCCCTACAAATGCACACCTTGAGTCAACCCGCCGCGCCGCCTTCTTCTTTGCAAGTCCCGCTCTCTGGAACTCTCTCCCACGGTCCCTCCGCATGAAATTGTCCTTTTCCCCGGTTCAAGACCCTCCTCAAGACCCATCTTTTCCACCAAGCCTTCAATCTCCCTGACCCTACCTAGAAATTTACGTATCATTAAGTTGTCTCCATATCACCAGTCATGCTTCCCCTACCTCCCATTGAGTTACACAACCCTGACTTCCCTACTCCCCGCAACCCTCCGGACCCCTGGACACTTCCTACTTTAGCTACCCAACCTTTATCTACCTTTACCTCCTCCCCTTCCATCCCGCCCACCCTCCCCATTTCTCTTCTTTGTCTCGTATTGCCATCTGTCCTGTTCTATCTTACCACCTCTATCTCTCGTCACTTTCCTATCAATTTTTGGCGTTCCTTTCCCCCTTTATTTTCTAGCAGTCCATTGCATTGTACACCGCCTTAACGCTTTGGTACAGGGCGGTTTATCAAATAATTTAAATAAAGAATAATAAAGAATAAAGAATAAAACATCTGTTAACCTTCCAGTAGATGAAGAGGATGAGGATGATGATGATGATGCAGGTTCCAGCCATCGATCTGTTGGGGGATGTAGGACTTTTGAGTGAGTGTACAGCACAGTCAATGTCTAGTCATACAAACATGCAGACAGCTGCAGCAAAAGGGCCAGAACATCAGAAAAAGAAACACAAAGCACACCAAGCATAACGTACCCTCATCCAACTAATTTTTGGAGTAGGAAAATCATCCCCTGGTTATCAAGCTCACTTGAGGTCAGTCAAGGAAGGGCCCCACTGTGCTAGTTTCCCTTTCCCAATTATAGAAAATGGTCCCAAGATCTCCTAGGAAGACTTGAACAAGAAGGCATATTAATATCATTATTCTAATAAAAGGACAAATAGGAAGGAAGGAAAGAAAGGAAAAAAGTGGGATGAGTTCATGGGTAGCTGCAAGAGAATTTACTTATGAAATTTTCTAGACTGCCCTTCACACCTTCATGACAGTGTACAATAAAAACTGAGGAATGTAAGTGGAAAAAAAGTGGTGTTGAGAGGAGTGTGATGGAATATTCATGTTGGAAAGGAGAACTCAGATTAACATTATAAAATGGTGAGGGTGAATTGAAATGTGAAATGATGTATCCGATGTATCCACCTAGAAAGAAAACTGACAATGAATACTCTAGAATATTTGATTATGCCATCCCCATTAACTCCAATTTTGGAAGTCATCTAGCCCAGAGATATACCCAATAATTGGATATAGACACTTGGAGATAGGCTGAGTGCACTTTTCATCCTAATGAGCTTTGGGGAGACCCACACTGGCCATGTGGTGCTTTTCAGATGCTTTTATCCCTTTTTGCCTCTATGTGTCTTGGCCCGACACATGAAGGTAAAGGAGGAAAGTTACCTACACAAATTCCTACACAAATTTTTACAAATTGGTATAATTCTAAAATTGTGAACAATTGAGTAAGTGTGGGCATCTTGTCAAAATGTAGTCGTTAAGGATCACGTGATGCGGTGAGGACAGCAGACGTGTGCTGCATGTGCTCCGGTCCCCCTCGCCCCAAACCGGCAGATTAACGTGGCTTTGACGACCCTAATCGGGCTTCATACAACCAGACGTCCTCCCTTACTCCACTTGGGATCGGATTCCTGGCTGAATTGCTGGGGTTTGGATGGCAGCATCAACGAAAACGGCTCGGCGGGAGAAGGAGCGTGTGACCTCTGCGGCCAAAATGGCCGATGGGAATACGATGCCACGGTCGCCGTCCTCCCCGGCCTTCCTGGAGGAGGTATCAGCCGCGGTAGCCGAGGCGCTTTCTACTCAATTTGCAGCTCTCCACGAGAAAATGGACGCTTTACAGAACTCGGCTGGGGCTCTGGGGAGTCGAATCCAGGAGGCCGAAGAGCGCATCGGAAAGGCGGAGGATTCCATTGAGACGGTCACCCAGGAGTTGTCAGCGCTGAAGGCCCAAGTGCTAGTAGAGTCAGCCAAAATCGACGACCTAGAAAACCGGTCGCGACGTAACAATCTACGGCTGATGGGCATCCCAGAATCGATTGCAGACAAGGAGTTAAAACAGTACGTGGAGACCTTGCTCCCCCAGCTCTTTGAGGGAAGTCTGGAGAGTGGTAACTTGATGATCGAGCGTGCCCACCAAGTCGGGAGCAAACAGCCTCGGGATCCTAGGCCGAGGGTAGTCCTCGTCAAGTTTCTTCAATACCCGCAAAAGGAGGCGATCCTTCGAGCCACCCGACAACGGGGAGGACTAACCCATGAGAATTTCACAGTCCGAATTGCTCAGGATTACTCCGTTGCTCTCAGTAAAAGATGCAGAGCGTATGCCCCTCTCTGCAAAAAATTGATTACCGCTAAAGTTAAATTTTCGGTTCAATACCCTGCGCGCCTACATGTTTTTCATGAGGGAGCTCATCGGGCCTTTGATACGGCGGAGGAGGCTGCCTTATATGTTGAGAGCATTGTTCAAGATGGGAGCCTATCTACCACAAGCTCATAAATTCTGTTTTGCCCTTGTGACTGGTTTTGACTTTTGATTTTTTCTCGGGGTGGCCCCGAACTGGAAGGCCGTGTTGCCCTGCGGATGCTGAGAGCGGCCTGGGGCTTCCCTTCCCTACCAATGAGCGCCGATCTGTACTACCCTGACGGCTTGGCCTTGGCTGAGCCAGAGGCGTTCGGTAACGTGCCCCGTGCCTGGACCTGCGAGACTGCTGGAGCGTATTAAAGTATTGTGGTGCCCCCAGCTTCAAACGTTTTGGGGAGGTTGCGGGAGCCTCCCTATACTTGGCTGCTGGGCTCCGGTTTTGTTCACTTGTTGGCAGTTGGATGAATGTTTAGCCTTATTGTTGAGTACATGTTTGTGCTGGCAAAGAATATATTGCAGTTCAAATGCTGATAATTATATACATATTTTTTTGTCTGAATACCTGCTAGACTAATTTGTAACTGTTACTTTTTTTGCTAGTGCTACGTTTTCCTTTTGGGGGGACAGGGTAGCGGGTCCCCTTGGCGAATAGTTGGAGGATTTGGGAATTTGGTTGGGGGGGTCCCGGGGAGGAAGAGTAGTGGGACAGGGTTTGGGCTGTATGGAGGGGGTCTCACGGGGAAAGAGCGGGGGGAGTTAGGGGGGGGAGGGGTGGTGAGAGTGGGGATGGAGTAGTGAAGGGGGGGGAGGTGGGAGGGTAGGGGGGGTGCAAGGGAAGAGGGGTCGTGGGTGTCAAGGGGTAGAGAGAGTGGGGAGGAGAGGACAATCGGTGGCGAGGGTCAGGGGGAACCCATGAGGCGTGCTCCCACCTTCCCATCCCCTCCTGAGTTCCAACTGTTCGGATCAGTTCCCTATAGAACCGGTGGGGCCCGGGTGGGCGGGGTTGCTGCTCTGAGTTTGATGACTTGTCCTGCTGTCGGGCCTTCCCTGTATGGTAGGGGATTACAGGGGTTTACTGGTTCATAGTATAGTCCCCTGCGGGGGTTAGTTTCCCTCTTTGTTCCGGGTGGATAATTCTTTATTTAATTTATTATTTAATGTCTTTATATGACGTGCTATTTGTCCTTAGGGCGGCTTACATCGAAACAATGTAACATTTGGTCAGCTATAATAGACCTTTCATAAGTATCAGGAAAGTTAATATGGAAGTGTATAGGGTAATTATCTATGCTGCTCGACAATATGTGTTGGAGGTATATATTGCCTGGGATATACTGGATGGTTGACCGGAGGTGGGTGGGGTGTTCCTTTTCTTTGTCCCCTGTCTTTCCATCCCTCGCCCCTCCGTCTTTGGCCTTGAGTCCCCCTCTCATTATGAGAAGTATGTAAGTGGGGTCGCGGGAGACCGGACGCATCCAGGTGATCTGTGAGGGTAGTTTATTCTACCTCGGTGAGGTTAGGTGGAAGAAGATGTGCCACTGCGTGGCAAGGGTTGTAGAGAATTGGGGTGGGTGGGGGGGGGGAGGGGAATGGGAGACATAGTCATACCTATGCTAAGGTCTTTCTCTCTGGGATTTATCACTCTAGAAGAGGTTGGGGGGAGCCCCAGGCTGGGAGGGCTCTCTCTGGACTACTGGATTGTACTTTGTCAAAGTGCCTGAATCTAGCTATAATGCTCTGAGGATTATTTCCTGGAATGTGTGTGGGTTAGGATGCCCAATTAAGCGGGCTAAAGTGTTGCAGGCCCTGGCCAGGCATAAAGTTGATATAGCATTGCTCCAAGAGACCCACCAGTCGGCGGAAGAGCACAGTAAATTGGGTAGAGCGTGGGTAGGACGGGTTTGTGGGGCTCCGGCGATGGGGAAAAAAGGTGGAATTGCTATTTTGATTCATAAGCGTATAAGGTTTGACGTAGATAGGGAGGTTCTTGATCCCTCTGGGAGATTTCTGCTTTTGCATGGTATGTTAGAGGGGAAGCCGGTGACTCTTGGGAACATTTATTCTCCTAATGTCCTCGACCCTGGCTTATATATCCGGCTGGCCTCCAAACTGGAGCTTTTGCCAGACGCCCCGGTAATCCTGGGAGGTGACTTTAATGGAGTGATGGACGTGGACATGGATACATCCAGTGGTGGGGGGTCTCGGGAACGACGGCAATCCACTAGGGCAATCCTACGGCTGTGTACGCGCTTGGGGCTGGTAGATCCATGGAGGTTATTATATCCCTCTGAGAAAGATTTTACACATCAATCACGAGCTCATGGCTCGTCGGCGCGAATTGATTATTTGTTGCTTACGGGGGGGTTGTTTGCTGCAGTGCGAGATGCCCAGATTGGGCCGGGGGAGATCTACGATCATGCGCTAATATGGTTGGACCTTCAATGGGGAGAGGCGACACCTACGACACGCCTTTGGCGCTTTCCTTTAGAACTTTATACCGACCCTCAATTTCGTTCCTTCCTGCTGAGGCGCTGGCAGGAGTTTGAATCGGATCATAGGAACCACCAGGATGATCCTGAATTAGTATGGGAGACTGCTAAGGTGGTCCTACGTGGAGACATTATAGGCTTTCAGGCTAGAAAGCGGAGATTAATGTCTGAGCGTATTATTCGCCTTGAAAAGGAGGTCACGACGTTGCGACGACTCTGTGCCCGTCACCGGACTGCCAGATATCGGAAACAGCTGTGGGAGACTCAGACGTTGTTGAATGCGGTTTTGCACCAACGAGCGAAAAAGTCAGTCTTATATTACCGCTACAAGTTGCATACCCAGGGAGATAAACCTGGGAAAATGCTGGCTCGGTGTTTGCGTGGTCCCCGGGGTTCCAGGTTAGTTCCGGCGATAAGGGATGATCGGGGAACGCTGCATAGGACTAGCCCACAGATTGCCACAGTGTTCAGGTCCTTTTTTCAGAAACTATATGCCGCAGGGACGGATCCCCCTCGGGAGCCGCGGGAATATTTCACAGACTTGGATCTCCCTCAATTAACGGAGGCACAAAGAGTGCAGTTAGACCAACCGATTACGGTGAGTGAAGTGCAGACAGTTATATCTAAGGCGAGTTGTTATAAATCTCCTGGGCCTGATGGGTTGGAGGCGGAGTTTTATAAGATTCTGAGCGATTTGGTATCTCCGACCCTCCTAGCGGTGCATACCCGGAGAGCTGCACAGGGCTCCTTTCGCTGGGGCAGTAATCAAGCCCATATTATACTTATCCCGAAACCTGGGAAGGACCCGCTGTGTGCAGCGTCTTATCATCCGATTTCACTCCTTAATTTTAATCTTAAATTGCTAGCGAAGATTCTGGCGGAGCGTTTGGCAGGTGTCCTTGACCAGCTAGTTCATGAGTCGCAGGTCGGCTTTGTGAAGCATTGATATGCAGTGCGTAATTTGCGGAAGATCGTGGCGTCATTGGAATGGGTGCAACGAGGGGCTCAGAAGTCTTTACTAATAAGCTTCGACGCTGAAAAAGCCTTCGATAGGGTTAGTTGGCACTATTTGCAGGATCTGCTCCCACGATACGGTTTGGGGGACGCTTTTTGTAAACTGGTGAGATGTTTATATGCAGATCCGAGGGCAGCGATTTTGTGTAATGGGCTGCTTTCGGAGGATTTTCCCCTCCGGAGAGGGACTAAACAGGGATGCCCCCTGTCCCCCCTTCTTTTTGTCCTGTCTTTGGATCCTCTTATACGTAAGGTGGAACAGTCTCGCGAGATACAGGGAATTACTATGGGTAGGCAGGTCTTCAAACTATCCGCCTTTGCCAACGACCTCTTAGTACATTTGTTATCTCCCCAGGAGTCTTTGCCGGCATTGCTACAGGAATTCCAGGCCTTTGCTCGGGTTGCGGGCTTCTGTATTAATCGAGAGAAGTCGGAGGCCTTGGATGTTTCGGGTTGCGTGTGGCCGGCGTGGCAGGGTGTGTTCCCCCTTAGGTGGGCTGAGGAATGTTTTGTGTATCTGGGAATTATTTTAACGCCTCGGTCAGCGCAACTCTATAGGGCTAATTTGAACCGGGTGATGACTAAATTACGAGCTCAGCTGCAGGCGTGGGGACCCCTCCCGCTGTCTTTATCGGGGAGAAAAGCTGCGATTAAAATGGTAGTCCTTCCTCGGGTACTTTACTGGCTACAAACTCTCCCTGTTTGGGTTCTGCGGCGAGATTTACTTCGGCTTGAAGGGCTGCTGAAAGGTTTTTTATGGAAAGGGGCGAGAGCACGTATCCCATATGGGAGGCTGAGGGGAGGTTGGAGACAGGGGGGTATGGGGCTCCCGGATTTGGGGGCCTATGCATTGGCTTGTCAGGCTTGACATTTGGGGGACTGGCTGGGTGGGACTGAGGTCTTTACTCCTCGGATTGTAGAGGAGGCTTGTGTCGCCCCGTACTTCTTGTTGGCCGTTTTGCATCAGGAGAACCGTCTACTTCCACAATATATTACCGAGAGTGTGCTTTTGGGTGCCGTACGGCGAACCTGGCGGCAGCTCAATCTTTACTGGAAGCGAAGTTGGAAAGTTTCGAGTTGGCTGCCGCTCCTGGGTAATGTCAATTTTCCACCAGGTACGGATACTGCAACCCTGCGTGTTTGGGCAGCGAAGGGAATCTGTAATATCGGGCATGTAGTGGACTCTTCGGGCCAGTGTAAATCCTTCTCATCGCTCAGAGCGGAATATGAGTTGGACTCGGTTCATCCTTTTCCATACCTACAGCTTTCTCACTACGTGACTTCCCTGCCAGCGGGAGAGCTTCATGTGGACCGATCGGCACAGATAATAGAATTTTTTGACTTGGGAGGGGACTTCACACCTTCCATACGACGATTGAGGGCACGGTTAGATGGGTTTAGGCAATCTCTGGACTACCGGACTGTGGAACTCGCGTGGGCTACTGAACTGCAGCGAGAGGTTCTCCCAGGTACTGTTCTTACGGGCCTTCGGCGGATGGCCCAGTTAGCGGAGGGAGTGCGTTGGAGAGAGATACATTTTAAATCTCTGACTAGGGTATATTTTTCACCGCGTCGGGCCTTTCGCAGCCATCTGACTGTAGATGGCAGCTGTCCGAGGTGTTCCGAACCAATGGCAACCCTACTGCATATGTGGTGGAGCTGTCGGCTGCTCCGTTCTTATTGGGCACGAATATCTTCATACATGCAGGACTTGCTGGGACAACGGGTGGGTTGGGATGCCCTATTTGTTACCTTGGATTGCTTGGGACTTACCTCACCCAAAGGCAAATGGAGGCGGTTGTTAGTGCGTAAGGCCTGTTTAGTGGCTAAGGGGCCCCTGCTTCGTAGATGGCGAGAACGGGGTCCGCCAACCTTTTGGGAATGGCGGAATAATTTCCATCAATTGATGTTGGCTGAGTGTAGGAGTGCCCGGGGTAATCCTCCGCGGTGGCTCAACTTCCAGTCACTTTGGGATCCCTACATTCAGCAGTTGGGCCCCCGGAGCCGTAATGAAGTTTTACAATGGGCGACGCTTGACCACAGGAGTGACGTTGACAGGTGACTTGGTGCTGGCGTGAGTGGTAAGCCTGGTCGATTTACCTTTGAGATACTCTTGGTTTGGGTAATGACTATGTCTCCGGGGAGGGAGGGGGAGGGGGGGGTAGAGGGGGGGATATAGAGGTTTCTTTATAACTGCAAAAATTTACACCATTTGTATAATTTCTTTGCCCTCCGCTGTGGGGATCAGAAACCCACCCTACTCGGGGTTGTTTGTTGTTTGCTGTTACTGTGTATGATTGGTGTATAAATAAAGTTTAAAAAAAATGTAGTCGTTAAATTGAGTTGATTAGGATTTGGCTGTTGTATGTAAACAGCAACCCACGAAGGGGGGAACCTCCGAAACCTTAAAAAACTTTGTAAAGAAACTAAACTGTCTTGCCTTTGACTCTGTTCAACAAAAAAAAAAAAAATTGCCCTAAGGGAGTAGACTGAAATTTTTCTCCCTTTGACCTGTTATATGGAAGACTGCTTACTTTTTATACTCCTGAGCCTCATATTTGATCTCTTGTATTTCCTAGCAGCAGAGGCAACTCTCTTCCCTCCACAGGTATGCTCAGCAGGTCCAGTCCTTTCTGCTGGATGACTCAGTTCTTTTCTTTCAATCCGGAGACTGGATTTTGGTAAAGACATACCACCAGCACACAGTACAAGCCCCTTTTCCAGTATGGGACCGTTCCAAGTTCTTCTGATAACACCGATTACAGTGAAGGTGGCGGCTAAAAGATCCTGAAGCCATTGCGCTCGCTGGAAACATTCTCCATCTATAGATCTGGCTTCAGGACCAGGATGAGAAGTAGCTGACGCCGGGGCAGCCAAGGCCCTAGCAACTGGAGAGGAGAGGAGAAGACTCCTGAAGAAAAGCAGCTTTCGGCCTAGAGGTACCGAACCAACATATCCCTTCAAGGTTGGTGACCAGGTACAGGTCAGAGCACCTCACAAGCACAGTACCCTAGACCCGCCCTACGGACCTCCAACTACAATGATTGCCATCACATGGACAGCCATCCTGTGGGACTCCTGCCCTTCGTGGATCCATGCGTCAAGAATCAAGCGTGTATCGTCTCCACTGACATCGTCTTCGGTTCCAGACCGCCCTCCAGCCTCCTGACCATCACGCACAAGACTGTGTTGACTCCTCCTACCACTCATGTGGTGCCTCCTTCAGCCCATCTCTGGAACTGTTAATACGGCAATACTACTTGCCCAGACTGCCTTACCTTTTGTGTGCGCAGCTCGCTACAAGCTGGAGCTTTTCTCTCAACATGCCTCATTATTGTACCTTCTAATCTGTGTGAAATGCAGAAGTTTACTGTACTTGACAATTTAAACTGCACCCAGCCCCATGTTTCTTTTTCTACTTTCTTGTATAACATTGGTGTTACTCGCCCCTCTTTGGGATATGACTAGGTCCCTTGCCCATTGTAAACTGTCTCTAGTTTTAATGCTACAGATTGTTTTATTGTTTCTGCTTTTAGCCTGTCTAATACTGCTCTATACTGTTCTTCAACTACAGCAATTTCTCATGCTTACTCTCTGATGTATCTTCCTTTGGGTTGGTCTCAAAGGGCTGATTATTGCCCTATGGAGCGGTTTTATAATCCTTGTTCTTTTCTGTTGTATATTTTCATTTGTTCTTGGCTGCTGTCGGAAGGCCCTCCAGAGCTCCACCACTTTTATGTACTCTTATACTCCTGCTTTTACGGCGGCTTATGTAAAGTTCATGGGTAGCTGCAAGAGAATTTACTTATGAAATTTTCTAGACTGCCCTTCACACCTTCCTGACAGTGTACAATAAAAACTGAGGAAGAAGGTTTTAACTTTTGAAAGCTAGTCCAAAAAATGTATGAAGTTAGTCCAGTAAAAAGGTATCTCTTTAGTTTCTTATTTTGTTTTTATTTTTATTTTCAATCAATAGAAACATAGGATATTACTAAAAGAAAAAGAAAAGGAACAAACTAGACCAGAGGTTTCCAACCTTTTTGATTTTATGGTCCCATTATTAACCTCCAAAAATGTCATGGACCCCTAGTTCAGAGCTACTCAATTCCAGTCCTGGAGGTCTGCAACCCTGCAGGTTTTCGGGATACCCCTAATGAATATGCATGAGATATATATGCATTAGAGATATCCTGCCAACCTGACTGGTTTGTGGCCCTCCAGGGCTGGATTTGGAGACCCCTGCCTTACACCTCTGTTATTTAAGATTGTGAGTGGGCAAGGTGCAGATGTCCAAGACATCAATAAGGTTTGATAGAATTTGTTACATTCCTCCGCGCGTCTCGCCACCACCAAAATATTTTCTATTAGACAACTTTTTGGTGGTGGTGAGAATCGAGGAGGAATGTGACACATTCTTTCTACCCTTTTGATGTCTAGGACATCTGTACCTTGCCCACTCATAATCTTAAATGACAGAGGTGTAAGGCAGGGGTCTCCAAATCCAGCCCTGGAGGGTCACAAACCAGTCAGGTTGGCAGGATATCTCTAATGCATATATATCTCATGCATATTCATTAGGGCTATCCCAAAAACCTGTAGGGTTGTGGACCTCCAGGACTGGAATTGAGTAGCTCTGCCCTAACTCAACCTCACCACTCTTCCCGGCACCAAGCTTGCCTCCACTAATGCTTTTTATGTCCTGTCCCCTTCCTGCCTCCACCAGTTTCTCTCGTTCCCTCCCACCTGTCTCAATCTCTTTCTCTCTCCCTTCCTCCAGCCACTTCCTTCCAATCTTTCTTTCTTCCCCTCAGCCAGTCTCCACCAGCCTTTCTCTCTTTTTTTTTCTGTGTCTTACAAACCCCCTGTAATGGTCTCACAGATGCCAAGGGGACCGCAGACCACAGGTTGGAGAACCACTAAACTAGACAAACATAGATTTAACCAACAGATTCTCAGAGAAAGTTACTGATCTAACAGTTTGATACAAATGCCTTAGGAAAAAACCAGGCCTTTAAACTTCTTGTAAATTTTACCAGAAAGTGTTCTTGTCACTAATATAGTGGAAGGCTGTTCCAAAAACTGGCAACTAAAATAGCAAATGTAGAATGATGTGCTCTCTCTAAGTAAATCCTTTCTCAAAACTCCAGTCAGGGACTGAACCAAACCAAAAAGCAGATTAGATAATGTAGAGGAACTACAAGATGTTTGCACACCAAGGAACTAAAAGAAAGCGAGAACCGCAGCACTGTTTATAACACCAAATAATAACTCATTTTTATTTTGTTGTTATAAACTGCATTATGGTTCTTGCTTTTTTTTTCTTTTTGAACATATATTTTGCATCCACAGAACCCCCTCCCTCAACAATAAGTACAGAACCGAACCAAGACATTCACCCACAGAGCTCAATATCTTAAAAAAAAAAAATCAGATTCAGACCATCTCACTAACAACAAACATTCTCCAGTACCAGGCATATTGTGACTAATACAAAACCCTACAACAAAGTCACTGAGGATCTGTAGAGCAAACCTACTATACCATATCAGCTCAACTTCCAAAACTCACATAAGGAGCCTACCAAAAAAAAAAGCATAACTGTAAATACTGCAGCGGGCCCTGGGACATCCAAACACGTACTTGAAAAACTGAACAATTCAGATTACTACAGAACAGATCCCTATGTACAAACTCCATATTAACAGAACACATGGCCTTGGTCACACACTCGGCACACAGACCCTCATCGAGTACAAAATAAGTGACCATAACCTAATAAACATATATAGATAAAAATTAAACTGAAACCGCAAAAAGTCAGATTCTGCATACAATGCAAGGCCAGAGAAATAGAAAGAGATGCATTTCCCTGTACTTTATAAAATATGAAGATAGCACCAAGACTGTTCATTAAATTGAAAATAAAATTCTCTTCTACCTTTATTGTCTGACCATTTATTCTTGATCATGCTTGTCCCATTCTGAGGTTTCTGCTTTCCTCCATCTCCTAATGCCTACCTCCCCCCCCCCCATCTACTTCCTCCCAGGGGCAGCATGATGGTGATGCAGCATTATTTGCATAAATTTAGCTTGCTTTATTTTAAAATATGTATGCTATCAATCTAAAATCCTAGGTGGCTTCCAAACATATACATGCAATTTAGTAAAACAGATGTTACAACAAAACAATTAATAAAAAAAAATTAAATTTGATTAATAAAAAGCCACTTACACAGCCCCCCTCCCCCCATTCAGGACATCACCAATCTACACATCATGTTTATTTCACTATGGCCAGATTATTGATGAGGAGGGAAGATATAAAATGAGAACCTAATCCTGGTAGCCATGAATTCAAACGTTGGATTTGATTGTGCTAGAGCTGGAAAAGTCCGGAACTCAGCAGCGCTGAAGCTATCAGGCTACTAAACAAATTTAAACTGAGACGTTTCCTTAAATTTTGAAATTTCCTTTAATCTGACCTGACAAAATATTTTAAATTTCAGTCTGGCAGCATAAAGAACACAAAACTGCAAATCTCAAAGACAATACATATCCCCCCCCCCCCCCCCAACCAACACCCTAAGGCACCTCCATTTCCACAGAAACAGGAGCAACTTGGCGCCCCAACATAGCACTTCCCACCCTCTGAAAAACAAGAGCGAGTTTGTAACCAAGAAGGACTTAGCAACTCCAACATAACTCCTGAAACTGCACACTGGACCAGTATGGTGTTAATGTAAATATATATTCTGCAAAAGAACAAAGCAAATGTAAGATGCTCGCACACCAAGGAGCTAAAAGAAAAAGTGAGAACCACAGCACAGTTTATAATGCAATGCAATGTATGCCTCCGAGTCAATGCTGACTGCTGGCGACCCAGAAGCTCCCGGGTTTTCTTGGCAGCGTGACCGGAAGTAGATTGCCAGACCTTTCTTCGGAAGCAACAGAAGGTTAAGTGTCTTGCCCAAGGCCAGAAGGATTGCTAGTGGGAATCAAACCCAAATTATAACTCATTTTATTTTGCTATATACTGTGTTATGGTTCTCGCTTTTTCTTTTTGAATATATATTCTGCATCCACAGAAACCCTCTCCCTCAACAATGGATGCAGAGCAGAAGTAGGACATTCATCCACAGAACTCAATATATTTAAAAAAAATCTGATTCTGGTCATCTCAACAACAACAAACATTCTCCAGTACCATGCATATTGGGAACTAATATAAAACTCTACAAAAGTCACCGAAGATCTACAAGGCCAAATCTACCATACCATACCAGGATAAACTTCCAAAACTCATATAAGGGACTTACCCAGAAAAACGACGCACTATAAATACTGCTGTAATCCCTAGAACATCCATACACCTATTTGAAAAGCTGAACAAGCCAAATTACTACAGTACAGTATAGATCCCTATGTACAAACTCCATGTTAACAGAACACATGGCCTCAGTTACACACTCAGATCACAGATCCTCACCAAGTACAGAATAAGTGACTACAACCTAAAGTAAAAATAAAAATATGTAGATAAAAATGAAAATGAATCCCCAAGAAGCCAGACTTCGCATGAAGCGCAACATCAGATAAATAAGAGATGTAGTTCATCATAAAGATTGTGCAAAGTCCAATCACTAAATTGAAAATACAATTATTTTTTCTACCTTTGTCGTCTGACCATTTTATTCTCTGGTCATGCTGGTCCTGATCTGAGGCTTCTGCTTTCCTGTCTTCTACTAGCTCTCTTTCTATGGTCTATATCCATCTGCCATTTCTTGTCTCTTCTTTTGTTTTCTTCCTTCCATCAGCCTATATCCAGTCCTAGTAACCCTCCCCAGTATCAGCCTCCTTTTCCAGTCCTCCCCTCCCAGCACCTTCCAATTTTAACCCCCTTGCATTCCAAGGACTTCCACTGGTGTTTTCCCTTCCAGTCCACCTCTTTCCCCACTGTCTAGCCCCTTCTAGTCCAAATACCATCCCAGTACCAGTGTCCCCTCCCTTCCAGGCCCCAACCCCATTACCCAGCTACCTACCAGTCCCATCACAAGTGTTAGCTCCCTTCCATCCCCCTCCAGTCCCATCCCCAGATGTCAGCTTCCTTCCATCCTTCTCCTCCCTTCCCTAGTATCATCACCCATCCAGTCCCCCTCCAGTACCATCCCCAGGTATCAGCTCCTTTCTAGCCCTCTCCTCCCCATGTCAGCCGCCTTCCAGCCCCCACCTTCCCCATGCCAGCTCCCTTCCAGCCCCCTCCTCCCCGTGTCAGCCCCTCCCCATGTCAGTCCCATTCCAGTCCCCACCTTCCCCCCATGTCAGCTCCCTTGCAGACCCCACCTTTCCCTTCCAGCCTCCTCCTCCCCAGTGTCAACCCAGTTGCAGACCCCACCTTCCCATCATCTCAATTCCCTTCCAGCCCCCTCCTCCCCCAGTGTCATCCCCATTGCAGACCCCGTCTTCCCCTCATGTCAATTCCCTTCCAGCCCTGCTGTGTCAGCCCAGTTGCAGACCCTACCTTTCCCTTGTCAATTCTCTTCCAGCCTCCTCCTCCTCCTCCCGCCATGTCAGTCCCATTGCAGATCTCACCCCTCCCTTATGTCAATTCCCTTCCAGCCCCCCCCCGTGTCAGCCCAGTTGCAAACCCCACCTTTCCCTTGACAATTCCCTTCCAGCCTCCTCCTCCCCCCCATGTCATCCCTGTTGCAGATCTCACCTCCCCCTCATGTTAATTCCCTTCCAGCCCCCTGTGTCAGCCCTGTTGCAGACCCTACTTTTCCCTTGTCAATTCACTTCCAGCCCCCTCCTCCTCCCCCATCAGCCCCACTGCAGATCTCACCTCCCCCTCATGTTAATTCCCTTCCAGCCCCGTGTCAGCCCAATTGCAGACCCCACCTTTCCCTTGTGAATTCCCTTCCAGCCCCCTGTCAGCCCAATTGCAGACCCCACCTTTCCCTTGTCAATTCTCTTCCAGCCCCTCCTTCTCCCCCATGTCAGTCCCGATGCAGATCTCACCTCCCCCTCATGTTAATTCCCTTCCAACCCCTTGTGTCAGCCCAGTTGCATACCCCACCTTTCCCGTGTCAATTCCCTTCCAGCCCCCTCCTCCCCTCTCCCCATGTCAGCCCGCTACCAACTCCCACCTTCCCCCATGTAAGCGCCCCTGCTGCAGACTCACCCTCTCCTTTTCCTTGCATCTGCGGCTCTCTGCCTCTTAGAGAACCGTAGCTGTGCTGGTGATCTGCAGTTAAAATAAAAGCTGAAAACAGTGCAGAGCTTTCCCATCTCCATGAAGGACTCCGTGCACTTTGTCCCGCCCCCAAAGGAATGCAGACATGGCTCCCTGCCTCTTAGAGAACTGCGGCTGTGCTGGTGATAAGAACATAAGAACATAAGATATGCCATACTGGGTCAGACCAAGGTCCATCAAGCCCAGTATTCTGTTTCCAACAGTGGCCAATCTAGGTCATATGTACCTAGCAGTTTCCCCAAGGGACACAGGTTCCACAATGCTTGTATTAGTTCAAGCATTGATATCCTGGGTCCCTTCTTAATAATGGTTTATGGACCTTTCCTCCAGGAACTTGTCCAAACCTTTTTTAAACCCAGCTACATTAACAGCCTTTACTACATCCTCCGGTAACAAATTCCAGAGTTTGATTACACGTTGAGTGAAAAAATATTTTCTTTTATTAGTCTTAAATAGTTTACCCTGTAGCTTCATTGCATGTCCCCTAGTCTTTCTATATTCTGATAAGGTAAACAATCGATCTACGTTTACCCGTTCCACTCCGTTCATTAATTTATAAACTTCTATCATATCTCCCCTCAGCCGTCTCTTTTCCAGGTTAAAAAGCCCTAACCTTTTTAGCCTTTCTTCATAGGAGTATCCTTCCATCCCCTTTACCATTTTGGTGGCTCTTCTCTGAACCTTTTCTAAAATCGCTATATCCTTTTTAAGATACGGCGACCAGAATTGCACACAATATTCAAGGTGCAGTCTCACCATGGAACGATATAGAGGCATTATAATATATTTTGTTTTATTTTCCATTCCTTTCCTTATCATACCTAGCATTCTATTTGCTCTCTTGGCCGCCGCTGCACACTGGGCCGAGGGTTTTAACATGGTATCCACAATGACGCCTAAATCTTTTTCCTGGGTGGTGGTTCCTAATGTGGAACCTTGCATCGTGTAACCATAGTTTGGGTTGTTCTTCCCTAGGTGCATAACCTTGCACTTGTCCACATTAAATTTCATCTGCCATTTTGATGCCCAGTCTTCCAATTTATCAAGATCCTCTTGCTATTTTCCACAATCCTCTTGGGTTTTAACAACTTTAAATAGTTTTGTGATCTGCAGTTTAAATAAAAGCAAAACCGGTGCGGAGCCTTCCCGCCTCCTTTGGGGCGGGACGAAGCTGCACGGAGTCCTCCACGGAGGCGGGAAGGCTCTGCACTGGTTTCAGCTTTTATTTTAACTGCAGATCATCAGCACAGCCGCGGTTCTCTAAGAGGCAGGGAGCCGCGGCTGCAAGGAAAAGGAGAGGGTGAGTTTGCCACTGAAGAGAAGCAGACTCGGCAGCGGCAGCAACTTGTGCACTTGTTTGTTTGTTTTTTAAACTTTTGAAGGCGAAGTGAGGTGGCTGTTTTGGGGGCATTTCTTGCCGCCCTCAAAACTTTGCTGCCTGAGGCAGCCGCCTCACTTTGCCTCATTATAGAGCTGCCCCTCGGAGAGAGGAGTCTAATAAGAAGCCCAAGGTGCAAAATAAGCCATGTAATAAAAGAGGGGTGTTCTCAGGGTCAGGACTGGCCCTCTAGTTGGTCCAAAGTTTTGGAGCCCTAGGAGAACCTCAAGCTTTACACCCCCTCTGGCTGTCAAATCTATTATTTGGCTTTGAATGGCCTGCTTTTGTTCCCCATCAGAGGCTGCTGCCCTAGGCAACTGCCTAGTTTGTCTAGTGGTTGGGCTGATCCTGCTCAGGGTTGGTCCCAGGATATCTGATGCCCTGGGCCTAGGCAAACCTTTGGCCAGGCACCTCTACCCCCATAGTCCAGCATCTGCTCCTCCCTTCCCTAACTCCCCAAGGGTCTGGCATCTCCCCTTCTCTCCCACTTCCCCAGTTGTCCAATATCTCTCTTTACCTTCACTACAACTCTCTCCATGTTGACCATCTCCTTCCTACGCTACCCTCCTCCAAGGTTTCCAGCATTTCCCTCCTTTCTTATGTCCCCCAGGTGTCTAGCAGCTCCCCTTTCCTTCTCTATCCTGTCAGGTGTCCAGGAACTCCTCCTTCTTTTCCTATCTCCTCCAAGGTGCCCAGCATCTCCCACCTCTTCCCTTGCCCCTGCCACCTCTGCCGCCACTGCCCTACCTCCACTGGAGCTCAAACCAGAGCCTGGATCTGAGCCTATATGCAAAAGGTAATATAGCATGACGACGGACCTTTGAGCTCCTGCGTGCAGGTGTTCAAGATCTGCATGTCCTACTCCCTCTAACAGAAGTGCTGGAGAGAGTGAGACACACAGACCTTCAGCCTGTGTGTGCAGATGCTTGAAGGCCTATCGCTATAATTTAAAAAGCTTCTCTTCTGGGTCTGCTGCAGATGTCTTTCCTGGCTGTGCTGAGGCTGAACTGCCCCCTCCCCCTCCAAGTGTGTCACTCTAGGCGGATACTTAGTCTGCCTAGTGGATGGGCTGGCCCTGGATTGAGGAGTTAATGAGGGTAGGTCACGGAGTTTGCCAAACCAAATTGACTCACATTTGCTAACATTAAGCACTTGTCTGTGTGTTTTGAACCACTCTGCTACTGCATTTAAATAAGTTTCTAATGGAGATATGTCCAAGGTTGCAGGACCAACAATAAGCAGGATCTAAATGTCGTCAGCATAGATGCATGGACCACAGATACATAATTGAATCATAGATGCCAGTAGGACAAGGAAGATGTTAAAATGAGTGGGGGGGGGGGGGCAGAAAAAAAACATGGGGAACCCTACACAGCACCTTCTGATCAAGGAACATATTGAATTGGATCATGACTTTCTTGTGAATGATCACAGTAGCTGGGTATTGGGACCTGTCACCATTCAGTGCCCTGCTGGCATATGAACCCGTCCTGATGGTCCACTTTATTTCTTAGTTCATCATTTAAAATGTTTTTTTATAATATTTATATCAATTATCTTGCAATGTCCTATAATTTTAAAATCGTACTTAACTTTCATGTAACTATCCCTCATCTGACATGATGTCACATTGTGGCGTCTACATCAGAGATGCCTGTATATTCGAAAAACATATTGAAAACGAATTCATAGCCATAGCATCTTACTGTGCGGGAAGATGCCAAATGAAACGATATGCACTGAAAATGAAATGCAGACTGTGAAACATGATGCCATTTCAGATAATGGATGCTTACATGAAAGCTAAGTATGATTTTAGAATTGTAAGACACTGTAAAAAAATGTTTATGAATATTATAAAAAATTACAAATTTAAAAGATGAAATAAAATGAATGAAATAAGACATAGAAGGTCTTTTACTACAGGGCACCAGGGTGTTGCAGCTAATGTGTGAAAAGCATAAAAACTATGGCGTGTTGGGTGCAACACCACTGTGTTACCTGTGGGGGTGTTGAAAGCATATTCCTGACACTTAACATGTGGCACTTCCCCTTACGTAAACCACATTAGAGCAGGTGCACTTAACTCCACCTACTGAGGTGGCATTGGGTGAATCCGTGCTAATGCAATTAGTGTGAACCCAGCACTAAATGCTCTGAGCTTACCACGCCCATTCACTGCACCCCAATCCACCCAGTCGCAACCCTAACGTGGGTTGCACAGTTAGCACGAGAAATGTCCTGCGCTAAATGTCATAGCCTAATACTAGCTGGCAACACATGTCTCAGCGTGTCTTCAGCATGAACTAGAACACGCGCTGCCAGCTAGCGTCCTTTAGTAAAAGACCCCCCTAGAGTAGACCAATGATTAAAACAATGCATGGGCAAAGTATTTGGTATACATGACTACTGTGATTTTATGATGCTCCTTATGAACAATTTTAAAAGTTAACAAGTGAATTAAGTGAATTGGGATAAATGAATAAATGCTGTCACACTGGTAATTATTGACTGGGTATGTCTGGTATCCAATATGGCTTGATAGTGGATCTTTTCCTTTTATGCAAACCATGTTGATGGCATATCCTGACTGCGAGGGGTGGTCCTGCCTCAACTAGGACAAGGAATTCAAGGATAAAATAAAGAAAAAGCACATGACATGGGGCACAAAAGATGCTGACCTGTGGTTAGATTCAGTGATGAAAAAGAGGCACCATACAAATCTACCCAACAGGCCCTTTCATTAAGCCAACATGACCACAGGACTAGGGCAGTCCATTGTCTAGGTGCAAAATGTGTATTAGTGCTTTAACTGGTCAGCATACAACATCAAAAATTAGAAATGCAATCACAATCTATTAAACATGAAGGGCCAGACACCTCTGCTTCAGGTAAGTCACCTGCTCAGTTCACCAAGGCTGTTAGAGAGAATACAATAGATCCTGGAAACAAATATTCCTGGAAACAGGCCACCATAGTCCTTTTGGAAAATTTTTGGAGAGCTTCCGGGTATGATAAAATAGGCCCATACATCTTGCATCATCAGTAGGTCTCCTTCCACATTACCCCTGGCAGAAGCAGTCAAGAAGATGGAGGTTGAGCTCAGTCTGGAGTGGATAGCAGTTCCTTTCATGGTGACTCCTTTGAGGAAATGGTTTTATCCCCATTAGTGCTGATCCCAGAGAAGGAACCAGAGTAACAGAGGCTGAAGCACAACTTGTCTTACTCAATTTGCTCCCAGTGGAGGCCTGTTCCATTTGGTATGTATCCTTTGGGTCAGGTGGTTACACTAGTGCAATGGTTCGCAACCCAGTTTTCGGAACACACCCAGTTGATCTGGTTTTCAGAATATCCACAATGAATAGAAATGAGGTCGATTTGCATACTGTATAATGAAGGCAGTGCATGCAAATCTATCCCGTGTATATTCACTGTGGATATTCTGAAAACCTCACTGGATGGGTGTTACCACAAAGAGAACCCCTGCACTAGTGAGAAAATGCAGAAGGTGCTCATTGATGGCTAACAAGAACATAGAGTCCATGTTCTGTCTGCTGACGGTTCACTTGGCTTATGAAGCGTTCATGCCAATGGCTGCTTAGCCCCAGGCTCACTCTTTGAGATTTTCATCTCCTTTTGTGCATTGGGTCACAGCAAACATAACATCATGCATTACCGCAATGATTTCTTTTCCACGGGCCGGAGTGACACCAGTTCCTGTGCTTTCCCAACAGCTGCAGAGTGCTTCAGCACATCTCACTAACACACAACAAAACTGTCGGCTCAGTTACATGCATATCCATCTGGGAATAGAGTTAGACTCTGGGGATATGGTGTCCGGGTTACCACAAAACAATTAAAAAGAACTGCACAACAGACCTTTATGGACAGGAAAGTGACATTGAGCACCATAAAGTCAATTTAGAAGCGGTCTAAAGTTTGCATATTGTTTGATCATTATGGGATGAGCATTGCTGCACAAGCTATCTGCTTCTACTGCTGGCACCCTCAGCTCACTTTATGAGAGTCACAAAACTTAACGCAAGAAAATGTAAGGAAATGAACGATATGCCTAGGAGATTATAACAAGCATTCTGTTTGTCAGAGTGTATTAGTATCCAACAAGCACCTAGAACTACAATATATCGCGCTGAGAAAAAGTGTGTGAACCCCAAAAGTAATAATGAGAATCAAGGATTTACGAGGTAGCTCTTACAAGCTCTCACCATCATTCTCTTGTTCAACTGAAAAAAAGTCTTCTTAAGTGATAAAAGGGTATTAATGAAACATCTGTTTTTCTTAAGATAAACTAATGTACCACGTAGAAACAATAAGACATTCAAAATTAGTTTGTGAAATAGTAAGTGAATTCCTGGTTTTCTTAACATAATTAATTGGCTAATTAGAATCAAGTGGTTAAATAAATAGGCAACATGCAAGGCCACCATGGCCAAGGAAAGAGCTGCAAAATCAAGCCCTTTCCAAGGAATTCCCCATAGGTAGGGCTGAAGTAGGGTTACCAAATTTTTAAAATACTTTTACCCATGGAGAATGTAAGCAATAAGTTCAACTAGTAAAATGCTGTTTCCTCTACTTCCACTGGTAAAATGCATGCATAAGCCAAGGCAAGTCTAGGAGGCTCCGAACAGACCTCTGCTGTCTGCACAGGTCACCTTCCTTGGGACTGCTGGCAGCCAGCAGAATTTAGTTAGAAGAACATAAACAAAGCTAGGAAGGAGAAGCTAAAGCCCAAACAAGGTGATGTCAAAAGACAATGGCAGGAAGAAAGCTAAATGGTTATTAGAAAGCAAAATGGTTATTAGAAGCAGAATTTCTATGTATGTATAAGGTGTATAAAGAGACCAACTCCTGGCAACCTGTGATCCAGACCTCTGAAGGTATCTATGTGTACTAAACAGGAAACAAGAGGGCTGCCATCCGAAACTGTGGGATAGATTTGGAAGGTCTAACCATCTAGTCTCAGGGGCCCAGTGATCCCTGCCTTCAGGACGCAAAAACTGCCTATTGAGTCCTTATAAGGGGACAGAGGGCAGGCAAGGGAGGGCAAGTGAGTGTGAGGTAGTGGACGGCAGGGGCGGCCCAAGGGGGGTGCGGGGCCATGTGCGGAGACTCGGTGCGGGGCCTCATTTGCATAAGGGGCCTCATTTGCATAAATATTTGCATAATGTTACCATACACGAACTTTTAGTAAACATGCCTCTTAATGAGTGTATGAATAAAGAAAGACTAAAAGACTTCTACATTACTATAATCCAATACCAACCGCCAGGCACATTAGGAACTACTACAAACACTGCCCATTTAGAACCCATAGCAAACCCGCCGTATCCTAACAGCACTACCAGGACTCATAAAGCACCATACCCTAACTATCAAAAGGAAACGCTGCAAATATTAAACCAATACATTTCAGAGAACAACAATACATGCCCTACTGGGGAAAGAGAACAAGTGGCAATGTCAAATAGGAATTACATAAACAGAATACCTCAGCTCAGTTACACATGCAGAACATAGACCATCACCAAACAAGGAATCACAATTTAGAAACAGGAAGACAATAATTAAACTGGGAATCCCAAAAGCCAAACTTGGAATGTACAACACTGTAGAAATAAAACTATACATTAATTTGCTCTTGTACTAAACAAAGCGCAGACGTTAATGATGCACATTTCCCAGAGCTGACATATTCCAATTAATAAATTCAAAATAAAGAGATATTTTTCTACCTTTTGTGCATTTTTTTTCAGCTGCAATTGCTCCAGCCACTTTCTTCTGGTTTCTTCGTGTCTTCCGCTAATTCTTCATCGTCTGCTGTCCATTTGTCTTTTCTTCTCTCTTCTAGTTTTTTTCCATTCTCTCTCTACATCTGCTTTAACATACTAATCTTTCTCCTTTTTGCTCTTTCCTCATTCCTATTTCATCCACTCAAATTTTACCCCTCCATCCTCAATCCCCACCTACTCTCCCAATATCCGGACAATTGTAGATTTGTCTTCCCTCCCACACAAAATATTTTTTCCCTCTCCATTTCACTCTCCCAGCTCCATCCCATTCTAATCCTCCCCCAACATCAGCTCCATTCTAGTTCCAGTCCCACCCAGCATCCGCTCCCTTCTAGTCCCCGCATCAGCCCATTTCCAGTCCTAGCCCCCCATAAGCCCATTTCCAGTCCTAGCTCCCCCATCTATTTGCAGTCCCATCCAAGTCCCTCCATCAGCTCATTTCCAATCCCAGCCCCCCATGAGCCCATTTCTAGTCCTTTCCTAGCCCCACCATCAGCCCATGTCAAATCCTAGCTCCCCTCCACTCAGCCCATTTCCAATCCAAGCCCCCCATGAGCCTACTTCCAGTTCTAGCCCCGTCATGAGTCCAGTTCAATCCAAACCCCCACCCCAGCCCATTTCCAATCTTAGCACCCCCGAACAGCCAATTTCCAGTCCTATTCTAGCCCATCAGCCCATTTCCTGTCCTAGCCCCCCCCCTCACCCATTTCCAGTCCTAGCTCCCTCCCCCTCACAACCCATTTCCATTCCAAGCCCCCGTCCCCATCAGCTATTTGCAGTTCAAGCCCTCCTTCCACTCAGCCCATTTCCAGTCCTAGCCTCCTCATAGCCCATTACTAGTCCTAACCCCCCATCAGCCCATTACGTCCTAACCCCCCATCACCCTATTTCCAGTCCTAGCCCCCCATCAGCCTATTTCCAGTCTTAGCCCCCCTCCCATAGCCAATTACCAGTCCTACCCCCCCATCAGCCCATTTCCAGTCTTAGCCCCCCATAGCCCATTACCAGTCCTAACCCCCCCATCACCCTATTTCCAGTCCTAGCCCCCCATCAGCCATTTCCAGTCTTAGCCCCCAATAGCCCCTTACCAGTCCTAAACCCCCCATCACCCTATTTCCAGTCCTAGCCCCCCATCAGCCTATTTCCAGTCTTAGCCCCCCCCCATAGCCAATTACCAGTCCTACCCCCCCCATCAGCCCACTTCCAGTATTAGCCTCCCCCCCCATGGCCCATTACCAGTCCTAACCCTCCCCCCCCCATCAGCCCATTACCAGTCCTAGCCTCCCCCCCCCATGGCCCATTACCAGTCCTAACACCCCCCCATGGCCCATTACCAGTTATAAACCCCCCCCCCATGGCCCATTACCAGTCCTAACCCCCCCCCCCGGCCCATTACCAGTCCTAACACCCCCCCCATCAGCCCACTTCCAGTCTTAGCCCCCCCATAGCCCATTACCAGTCCTAACCCCCCCATCAGCCCATTTCCAGTCCTACCCCCCCACTTCCAGCCTTAGCCCCCTCCCCATAGCCCATTACCAGTCCTAACCCCCCCCATCAGCCCATTTCCAGTCCTACCCCCCCACTTCCAGCCTTAGCCCCCTCCCCATAGCCCATTACCAGTCCTAACCCCCCCATCAGCCCACTTAGCCCCCCCATAGCCCATTACCAGTCCTAACCCCCCCCATCCGCCCACTTAGCCCCCCCCCCTAGCCCATTACCAGTCCTAACCCCCCCCCCCATCAGCCCACTTCCAGTCTTAGCCTCCCCCCCATGGCCCATTACCAGTCCTAACCACCCCCCCCCCCGGCCCATTACCAGTCCTAACCACCCCACCCCCCTGGCCCATTACCAGTCCTCACCCCCCCCCCCATCAGCCCACTTCCAGTTTAGCCTCCCCCTCCCATCAGCCTACTTCCAGTTTAGCCTCCCCCCCACCCATACCCATTACCAGTCCTACCCCCCCCCCCCCCCAGAACAGTCCAAATTAACAAAAAAAACAAAACCCAACCCGCCTGCTTCTGCCGCGGCAGCTTCAAGAGCTCTGCCGCGGCAGCATCAAGAGCTCTGCCGCGGGGCCCCCCCCTGCCCGGCAGAGCCTCCGTGCATCTTCAGCTCTTCACGTCCAACACGCGGGCTTTTTTCAGAGCCGCGAGAGTTTCTTTTCTCGCGGCTCTGTTAATCCCGCCGAGGGTGATGGGAAATCCCATCAGCCCCGCGGGATTAAGAGAGACGCGAGAAAAGAAACTCTCGCGGCTCTGAAAGAAGCCCGCGTTTTGGACGTGAAGAGCTGAAGATGCACGGAGGCTCTGCCGGGCAGGGGGGGGCCCCGCGGCAGAGCTCTTGAAGCTGCCGCGGCAGAAGCAGCCGGGTTGTTTTTTTTTTTTTTTTAACTTGGGATGCTTAAGAATGTTTTTTGCGCGGGGCCCCCTGAAACGCAGGGCCCTGTGCAAAAAACATTCTTGCTCAATGGACGGGCCGGCCCTGGTGGACGGAGCATGTGTGAGTGAGCAGATAAGAAGCAAGCAAGTAAGGGGCAAGAGAAAAATAAGTGAGGAGCAAGGGGAAGTGAGGGGGAGCTGTGGAGAGAGTGAGGAGACAAGGGGGTATTGAGTGAATGAGAGAAGGGATTAGTATATGCATGTAGTGTGTGTGTATTGCCCCTCCCTTTCCTGATCCTGAATCCCTTCTATCTCCTCCTATCCCAATTCCTTCCTTCCCCCCCTTTTTTCCTGTATTCCTTGATTCTCACTGTCCTCCTCTTTCTCTTTGCCTCCATCTCGTATTCCTCTACATTTTTTGTCTGAGATCCTTCTGCATTTCCCTCCTCTCAAATTTTCCTTTCTCTCCCCATTCCCCCAATCCCTTCTTCTTTCTCCGTTCTTCATAATAAATGATTAAAATATAGCCTTTTATTCAGTGGGATCGTCGTTCTCTCTTACCAGGGTTTAAGTTAGAATCTAATCATGTTTTGAATATAAATTCTGCTAAAACATAGACCATGCTAGAGGGTTCGTAAACTTTCTCAGCACTGTACTCCTACAGCTCAGTTGGCACAGGCTTTGAGGTTTACTGATGGGAACCTTGGTGCGTTTCAAAATGGCTGTCAAAGGCTGGCACCACCAGGAGCATCATCTTCCTTGGACTATTCCCCTTGTGGGAGCCCTCTCTATCTGGGGGATGTGTCTATGGAACAAGGAGTTGATTTTCTAGTTGGACAATAAGGACATACTGGATGTTATAAATAATCATCTGCACATTGTGAGACCACACTACCCGATATTCAGCCCAAGGTGGTCAGCATTTTGAAAGCCCCTGGCAAAAGTGAACCAGATATTCAGCACCAAAATCCGGATTTCCTCCAGCAGTGAATATCTGGTTTCAGCAGTGACTGCAGCAGCTGTACGGACAGCTGTGATCTTCAGCCGCTATCCAGATAACCAAGCCACATAAAGTTAGGCCAGTCATTGACATGACCTAACTTTATGCAGCTACTTATCCGGCCAACAGACCGAAAATTTCCACTAGCCGGATAAGTGCTGGGATCTCATTCATCCCGCCCATGGACCACACTGGCACCGTCCGGACAGTGCTGTGCCAGTTAGAGGGGATATTCAGCGGCACTGTCCGATTCGTGCTGCAGGATATCGGGCTCAGCAGGGTTTATATGGTCAGTAGGCCTGTTAATTGGATAAGCCCCTTTAAATATTGGGTCCATAATTAATCTACTCAGAGAATTTGTCTTGCTTTGCCTGTTGCTTAGTACCAGGGCATGGGCTAAGTTTGTTCCTGGCATTCAGAATGGAATTGCTGACTCTTACTCTCCCTCCAAGTGGGCGGTTTTCAGGAAGGTAGCCTGTGGAGAGGAGTCAGAAGGGGCTTGGCCGACCAGGATTATCTATGGAGATTTGGAATCCAGTTGCATGGGAACTGTTGTGCTGCTCTGTCACTCCCATCACTTGGAGGGACCATGAGAATATGAGCCAGTGAGATTTTTTTTTAATGACAGGGTGTGGTTCCACAGTCACATGCCAGGATGGATGGTGAAAGAATACATAATTCATAGCAAAGAAATGGGGTCTTCTTATACGGCAGTATCCATACACCTTTCTGCATTGACCTTCTGCTCCAAAACAAGCACGGGGGCTCCAACAAGAAGATTTCTAGTAAAATGGGTTACTGTGAAGTTGTGAGGCTGATCCCTTCCACATTTACAGATCCTCAGTCACACATAAGATCCTGACGGATCAATGGCACACTATGGCCATGTTTACTCCTGGGACAGAATTCCCCTCTCATGCAGAATTCTACATTTGCCAAGCACAGTTCAATAAAGGGATTAACAGCAATGGCCTATACAGCCCAAGAAAAGAGACTGTAGCAACAGGCCAGAAGAAAGGAGAGTATGTTGGTGCTGAACCAGGCCCACACAAGCCAGAAAGAGAAGAGGGCAGAGGTAGGGATCACTTGGGTGAATCAGAAAACAGGAGGCTATAGTATCAGACTTGCATAGGCCTGAAGAGAGGAGAGAGTAGTGGGGTCCAGTGCACTTGAAAGCATGGAGACCAGCAAACCGGAGAGGGAAGGAAACGAGAAAGTTTGGAGACTATTGGGAGTCTTAGTAAATGTGGAGGTAGAAGATAGCTGAAAAGGGGCTCAAGTGTGTGTGTGGGGGGGGGGGGGCAATGAGAAAGAGAAAAAAATGAAGAGTCTTACTGGTGTGTGGGGAGGAAACTAGGGAAGAATGTCAAGTTTGGGGGAAAGAGAAAAAGTTTAGAGGTTTTGGGGGACACGGGAGAAAGAGAACTTGTTGAAAGTGGATCTGAGCCTTCATAGAAGGCATAGAGAATGAGCTGAGGATCTTTTGGGAAGGTGGGATAGAGTGGGAGAAAGAACTGGAGGAGAGAGCTTGAGCCTTATGGGGAACAGAGAAAAAGCTAGGAGAATTAGGCTTGGGGAGGGAGATATAGCAAGCAAGCTGGGACGACCCTTGGAGGAGGGAAAGAGGAGAAATAAAGAAAGTGCAAACCTTGGGAAGGGACTCAAGCCAAAGCTGGGGAGAGAACTGGGCATGGAGTGGGGGTGTCAAGCCTGGGGAGGACGAGAGCAATTGTTGGGGGGGGGGGGACACAGATCTTATGATGGGGGAATGCTGCACAAAAATATGTGGGAATTCTACATCTTTCAGTAATAATTTTTTTCTGTATTGCAATGGTAGTATTGTGTTATCTGAACAGATAAAGACGGCAGAGGTTATGGGACTTGGCTTTCTAGATAGATGTACTTGTTCCAGCTAGCATTTTTAATTGTATTTTTTTGGTGCTTTCAGAGGCAGCAAGCAGGGGCGGCTCTATAATGAGGCGGAGTGAGGCAATGGTCTGAGGCGGCAAAGTTTTGGGGGCAGCTGAAATGCCCCCAAAACAGCCACCTCACTCCGCCATCAGATTAAAAAAACCCAACATCAACAAAAAGGTAGACAAGCGGCTGCGATAACGGTAATTTAAAATGAAAAGGAAACTGGTGTGGAGCCTTCCGGCTCTATGGAACCCCTGCTGTTGCGTCCCAGTCTAGAATCACTTCCTTTTGAGGGCAGGATGCAGCAACAGGGCTTCCATAGGGCCGGAAGGCTCCGCACTGGTTTAATTTTCTTTTAAAATTATTACCACTATCGCAGCCGCTGTGGAAGAAGAAGGAGCAGAACGGAGATGACACGGGGGAAGGAGAGGGAGTGGAACCGGACTGACACGGGTGGCAGGAGAGGGAGCAGGATGGAGCTACACAGTGGGAAGGAGAGGGAGCGGAATAGAGCTGACACACAGGTGGCAGGAGAAGGAGTAGAACGGAGCTGACAAACAGGCGGCAGGAGTGGAGCTACATGGTGGGAAGGAGAGGGAGTGGAATGGAGCTACACGAGGCGGGGAGGGAGAAGGAGTGGGAGTTGAACGGAACTACTTAGGGAGAAGGAGAGGGAGTGAAACCAGGCTGACACAGGCGGCAGGAGAGGGAGCAGAACAGAGGGAGTGGAATGGAGCTACATGGGGGAGGAGGAGCGGAATGGAGCTACACAGGGTGCTGAACGGAGCTACATGGGGGGAAGGAGAGGGAGCGTAACAAAGCTACAGGGTGGGAAGGAGGAGGAGCAGAATGGGACTGACACAGGGGGGAGGAGGGGGAGCAAAACAGAGCTGACAGAGGGGGAAAGAGAGGGCTGGAAGGGAATTGACAGAGGGGAAAGAGGGCTGGAAGGGAGCTGACACAAAGGAAAGAGAGGCCTGGAAGGGAGCCGACAGAGAGGGGGGGGGGGGGGAAGAGAGGGCTGAAAGGGAGCCGGCAGAGGGGGAAAGAGAGGGCTGGAAGGGAGCTGACAGAGGGGGAAAGAGAAGGCTGGAAGAGAGCTGACAGAGGGGGAAAGAGAGGGCTGAAAGGGAACTGACAGGGGGAAAGAGGGCTGCCTGAAAGGGAGCTGACACAGGGGAAAGAGAGGCCTGGAAGGAAGCTGACAAAGGGGGAAAGAGAGGGCTGGAAGGGAGTTGACAGAGGGGGAATAGTGGGCTGGAAGGGAACTGAGAGAGAGATGAGGAGATGGCTAGAAGGGAACTGACATGGGGGGAAGATGGAGGCTGGAAGGGAACTGAAAGAGGGGGAAAGGGGGGCTGGAAGGGAGCTGGTACCTGAGGATGGTACTGGAGAGGGACTGGAAGGGTGATGATACTAGGGAAGGGAGGAGGGGGATGGAAGGGAGCTGACACCTGGGGGTAGGACTAGAGGGGGACTGGATGGGAGCTGACACTTGGGGATGTGACTGGTAGATGCTGGGTAATAGGGAAGAGGCTGGTAGGGAGGGGGCACTGGGTCTGGGAGTTGATACCTGGGGAGGGTTACTGGGACTGGAAATTGCCTGATGGAAGGAAGTGAAGAAAACAAAAGAAGAGACAAGAAATGGCAGATAGACTATAGATCACAGAAAGAGTGCTAAGAGAAGACAGGAAAGCAGAAGCCTCAGATCAGGACCAGCATGACCAGAGAATAAAATGGTCAGACAACAAAGGTAGAAAAAAATAATTTTATTTTCAATTTAGTGATTGGACTTTGCGATATCTTTATATTTTACAGAGTATAGGGAACTGCATCTCTTATTTATCTGGTGTTGCAAGGCATGCAGAGTCTGGCTTCTTGGGTTTCGGTTTTTGTCTAAATATTTTATTTTTACTTTAGGTTGTGATCGCTTATTCTGTACTTGGTGAGAGTCTGTGTTCTGAGTGTGTGACCAAGACCGCGTGTTCTATTAACATGAAGTTTGTATACAGAGATCTGTACTATGGTAATTTGCCTTGTTCAGTTTTTCAAATAGGAGTTAGATGTTCTAGGGCTCGTATCCCTCACCTCAGGCAGCAGATAGCCTTGAGCTGTCCCTGGCAGCAAGATATTAGCAGCCTCAAATAAAGGAGGTCAGGAAAATGGCCTGTTGCATTAAAGGATGGCAAGCTGTGCTTGTGAATAGATAGGTCCAAAGTAGACCAGATGGAGAAAGGTGAGAGACTATTCCTGCTTTCCTAATCACTTTCCGCAGGCAAAACATCCTAACTTACGTGGCTATGTGGCAATGTGACCACCAGGGAATAAGCCAGTAGTTCCCAAACCTGTCCTGGGAGAGAGTTGCATACACTTTCTCCACTGCCTGCAAATCTACCTCCTGCATGTTCATTGTGGATATCCTGAAAACCTGACTGGGGAGCCCCTAGGACAGGTTTTGGAACCATTGGGATAAGCACATCTTTGTGTATAGCAGTGGTTCTCAACCCACCCTCAAGATACACCTAGCCAGTCAGGATTTTAACATAACCACAATGAATATTCAGGAGAGATTTGCATACCATGGAGGCAGTGCCTGCATATTCATAGTGGTTATCTGAAAACCTGACTGACTAGGTGTGTCCTGAAGACTGGGCTGAGAGCCCCTGGGATATAGGGATGTTACCTCACTCACATGCTTCCAGTTCACTGTTGAATTCAAAAGATGCCTGAGCTCGGCTAACTATAACTTAAATCTTTTTAAGGGTCATTCCTTCCGAACAGGAGCCGTCACAGGCTATAGGCTGCTGCTATTAAAGAACTGATCAGCATGTTTCTCGGACTATAGAACAGATGTCAGGACAAAAGGGGGATTGGTTGCCAGTGTCTCTCATGGCCTGTATCACAAGGAGAGGACAATGGGATTGTTGAACACTCAATTGTCACTTGGGCCAGCAAGTGAGCAAAGGTGAAACCATATAGCACCCATCAGGCCTTAACAATCAGAAGCATCTGTTTTTTGGATGGGTCAAAGTGGCATGCAACTGACACAATTCATTGTGTAACCTTAATTTAGATTCTTCTTCCCTAAGTACATAACTTTGCCCTTGTCCACATTAAATTTCATCTGCCATTTGGACGTCCAGTCTCCCAATTTTTCAAGGTCCTCTTGCAATTTTTCACAATCCTCTTGTGTTTTTTTTACAGCTTTGAATAATTTTGTGTCATCTGCAAATTTGATCACTTCACTTTTTATTCCCATTTCCAGGTCATTTATAAATATGTTAAAGAGCAGCGGGCCCAGCACAGATCCCTGGGGTACTCCACTTTTTAACTTTCTCCACTGAAAAAAACTGTCCATTTAGCCATACTCTCTGCTATCTATCTTTTAACCATTTCCTGATCCACAATAGTACACTGCCTCCTATCCCATAACTTTTTAATTTTGCCAAGAATCTCTCATGAGGGACCTTGTCAAAGGCTTTCTGAAAATCCAGATACACTGTATCAACCGGCTCACTTTATTCACCTGTTTATTCACACCTTCAGAAAAATATAAGAGATTTGTGAGACAAGGCTTCCTTTGCTAAATCCATGTTGGCTTTCTTCCATTAAACTATGGGGCATGTTTACTAAACATTCCTAACGTGCGGGGCCGTGCTAGTGTGCCTGTGCCATATAAGGAGTGGGCGGTTCAGGCAGAAAATAGAAAAAAAACGGTAGTAAGCAACCGGACGTGTGTGCGTCGCGCTAATGTGCGGGGGTCGACATTAGCGCGTGGAAAGGCAAAGTGGCGCGCTGCTGAGTATACAAAACAACAGAGCCGTGGTACAACGGTGAAGACACTGACCAATGGTGCAGGGGCCATGGGTTCAATCCCCCAGTGTGCGCAACGACAAAGGTCAGCTGAGGCAGTAACTGTAATGATTAACATTGTTTTAGGAGGCAAATTAATTTGGAACGGCATAAGGCGGCGCACAGTTATTTTTGGGCGGCAGAAGGCGGCGCACAGTGCTTTTTGGGCGGCATAAGGCGGCGCACAGTTATTTTTGGGCAGCAGAAGGTGGCGCACAGTGCTTTTTGGGCGGCATAAGGCGGCGCACAGTTAGTTTTGGGCAGCAGAAGGCGGCGCACTGGTCCCCTTGGGCGGCAGAAGGCGGCGCGCTGATAGGCACAAGGCGGCGCGCTGATGCACAAGCACAGGAACAGAGCCACAGCACAATGGTTAAAACACTGACCAATGGTGCAGGGATCAGGGGTTCAACTCCTCACAATGCCCAGTGAAAAATGCCTGCTGAGGCAGTATGTATTATGTTGTGGAGTGCTGTAGGAGGCTGTATAATTTTATTTTGTTATCACTACTAGCAAACGCACTCTCCCAGCATGTTAACATACGGCGGCCCATAAGGCACATGTTACAGTGCACTGTTCGCCAAGGCACCCTTGAATGACCCCTATAGGGCAGCATGTATGTTGCGACACAGGATAATGTATAGTGCACCCTATAGGGATGGCAACCATAAGGTGGCCTAAAGGGCGCCCTATGAAGCACCCTCAGAGGCACCTAATGGGTATAGTAAGCTGAGGGTGGTCTTGCCGGCATAGACATATGTACAGTAAATAAAAATAAAGCTGTGGACAGCCCTACCAAAGGGCCCCACTGTGGGTTTGAACTCATGACCTCTGGCTGCACAGGCAGTGATGTAACCATTGCGCTACAGCTCCATAGCTGTAAGCAGGGCCCCTGGCTGGCTGCAGATAGCCTACACGTCACCTCACAGACAGTCTGCTGGTGTCAACAGGATAGGGTTAGGCCACCCGTACCCATGATGCACTGCACATGCAAATTAGCTGTCCGCAGATGGACACAAGATGGGGAATGCACCCCCACAGCACCTCGGCCCTGTTGGGGGAAGTGACCGGGTGCACCCACACAGCACCTTGGCCTAGTAGGGGGCACTGACCGGGTGTTTTACTGGCACAGAGTAGCCACACACCGTTACATCGTGCGGGTACTGTGCTCACCCTGAGTGTGCAATGAGGTGGCCAGGACCAGGTCAACAACACCTGCCATGGCTGATGGAGGCCAAGCGGGCGTTCCAAAGCAGTGTTAATGTGTAAGATAGCTAGTTTCTGCACAAACACCATGGATATCCCTGTCTGCCGCCATCAGGCACCCCCCCCCCGTGGCAAACATGGTCCCCATCAAGGGATCCACACTCTACCTCCCTGCAAAGGTGGCAGTAGAGGGCAACATCAACCCCAGTCCTGCTGAGGAACACCACACACCCCCCCCGGCAGGCAGCTCCATACACAGCCATAACACAATAGCAGACAGACATAAGCCCAGGGTATGGTAAGCTGCACTCCACCACCAGATATTCCCCTGCAGCAAGCCAACAGCCACTGCACCCTGCAAGCCATTATAGCAAGACATTTACCAGCTACAAACAGTCTGCTGGTTAGTCCATAGTGCATGTTCCCAATGGAGATGCATGCACCCAGAACTGGGCTGTCTGCATACACAGCAAGCAGATAGATCAGTGACTGGGCCCCAAAGAGAAACCCATATTTATCACATGAGAGAACTACTATACAGCACGATGGGATGGGGGGGGCCTCACCATGCTGTGGTCACTGCACAGTCAGGGTGAGCATGATCCCCCAGAAGGACATGCTTTGGCCACCCTGTCTGTGTAGGTGGTGGCCGGACACTACAATATCCCAGCCAATGTCCCTGCCAGGGCCCTATGCCCAGTGCAGATGCATCCTGGCCACGCCACCCTGCCCTGGCTATACCCATGGTACCTTGCACCTCATTATGCACATTGACTGGCCAATACTGGCAACAGTGCTGGCAGTGCGGGCTGTTGAAGGGGCTTGCAGCCAACACCCACTGCATAGACAGACACACACTTCCACACCTCTGCCATCATGGTGCTACGATTGAGAGGGTAAGTAGCCTTGCCCACCAAACCGGTCCTGAGCACGGCAAGGCATGGATATGGTACGCATTACAGCTGGTGGGCACTCCCCAGGGTGGTAAGCACCGTCAGAGGCCAGGCCTGGAGCATGCCCTGCAAACACCTAACAGATTGTTCGGATGGGGTCAACTAGCAGTATGTACGTAACGTATGGATAACTGCCTGCCTGTGCTCCTAGCAAACGTCTCCGAGCTGTGTACCGTATACCTCAGGTGTAGGGTGACATTGGTAAGTTATGCAAGTGCTCGTTTTGGGTGCTGCATGCACGGTCCAATGTTCTGCCTTTCCAGGAGACATTGGCCAATGGGGCTTGTGGGTGTGGGTGTGTCTGCCCTTGATGGCTGCTGCTTTACGGCACAGATTCCCAACTCCAGTCCAGGTTTGCATCACACTGTTCGGGTTTTCCTGCTATCCCTCATGAATATGCATGGGCTACATCTACATGCCATGGGGGTGGTGCATAGATATACAGCACAGGCATTTGTATGAGTGTCAGCATGGAACCTGACTGGTGTGTGGCCCACCAGGACTGCATTTGGGTGAGTCTGCTCTAGGTACTGCCCCTGTTCATGGTGTCTGTGCTCAGTGGGGTAAAAGATAGATGTCTTACCATTGCATATGTCCCCGCCATGAAAGGTGTGTCCTTACTATCACTGTTTAGTTGTGGGAAAAATATGTGGGCAGGATTGGCAGTAGCCCCAGCTGGGCTTTGAACCTGTGACCTTCTGTTCTTGTATGCACTGTCTGTGTGCACTGCACCACTGTGTAGCCACAGATTGGTTGGATTCCCTGGACTGTCCATGACTGTGGATCCGGCAGGACCTGTCTGTTGCAGTGGACTGTGCCAGCCTGCACATGGCTAGGCCTCTGTCTTCTGTGGTTAGCAGCCACTGCCCCCTGCACCACATGTACTTGTCCGCCAACATGCTGGCATGAACTTCTCTCAGAAAATGCAGTTGACCTGATTTCAATGTGGCAGTATGGGACTGCATTTGGGGGACTTGGCTGTAGGTAATGCCCATTGTTGTGGTGTGTGTGCGGTGTTGGGTAAAATATGGGTGTTTTCCCCATGCATACAGGGGTGTCTGCGCTATCTTTATTTAGTGGTGGGTAAAATATAGGGACTGGGCTGGCAGGTGCCCCAGCTGGGTTTTGAACCTCTGCCCTCTGGTCCTAGAGGTAATGACTCTGTCCGCTGTACCACACTTTGGCCACAGAGACAGTGCAGCCCCTGGAGGCAGTAAGCCTGGCAGGATGGAGTCAGAAACCCTGCTCTACGCAATTCTACTGTGGGCATATGCACCCTGTCTGGTGACAAACGTGCACATAAACCCCGGAAATGACCACGGGAAATGTGGGACACAATATCACCACGCTGGGCAACAGTGATATTAATGGGCAACCATAGCAAACACTCCCAGGAAAGCTCCAAAACGTGGAAATGTTTTTTGGAAGAGTCTCCTCTCAGTAGACCCTTCCAAAATTCATTTCTTTTTTTCTGGAGCTTTGCTGGGTGTGATTTCTGTATTTGCCCATCACTATAACTGTTCCCCAGCTAAATTACTATTTTTAATAGTTCTGTTGTGGTCATTTTCTATTTTTATTTTCACTTTTGTGCTGTGCACATATATCACACTGCTCACGTTTTGCTGGTTTCCCCGGTTTTCCTGTACATTGCTGACGGAAATGGTTTCTCTTCCCTTTAAATGCTTTCTACCGCGAGTGTTTCACTCGCGGTAGTTTTTACATGCAAATTCGGGCCCGATACTGTGCGGGGAGCCTCTCCCCTCCCACTCTCCACCCATTGACCCCGTCCCTCCGCCCCTCTGGAGCCTTCCTCCGCCCTCCTTTCGCCGTTCCACGCCTCTATCGGACATTTGCGGGCCCGCACTTGTACGGGGCCCGTTAGTGAGCCGCGTACCTGTGCGGGGGTGACACGCACGTGTGCGGGGCGTTTAAACGCGTTTCTGTGCGTTTCAGTGCTGCGTTGCCGTGCGCTATTTTGCGGCGCGCTATTTTGCGGATTTTAGTAAACATGCCCCTATGACTAGCTACTTGTTCAGTAATTTTGTTCTTTATAGTGATTTCTACCATTTTGCTCAGCACTTTTTAAGTGCTACGAGGTTATATTAGATAAAAGTTTGGGAAGTCTCTTACAGTTCATCCCATAAGGCTGGCCAAGTAGGACACTGCCATCATTCTTTCTTGTTTAAAGACACACTCATAATATGGTCTGACATCATCTCTCATCATTGTTACATGCACCTGCAATTGTGGAAACGAGGATGCAATGAAATAATAGACAACTGAAGTTGTGGATACGTCATTTGTGAGCTGCAGAAATTATGGTTTGCACTCCTATGCAGACACAGAGCTTCCATAGGAGTGACAATGCCACATAGGAGATGCTAAAAGCTTCTTTTTTGTAGACAGCAGTGTCTATGGGCTGCAGCTTTGTGATGGGCGTATCTAAGCTAGGGTGATCATTTTGGAGATTGTTTGTGTTTGATCACAGCAGGGCCAGCAATGGCCAATGCAGGACTGGAAAACCCAGTACACTGTGTGGCACCAGTTTGGTTAATTGTGCCTGTTGGTGGACAACCTTGCTTATTGGTCAGGCCTCACAAATGATGCTGGCCTTGTTGGTCCCATGGCAAACTGACAATACAGGGGATAACATTCCATTCTGTAAGAGTTTGGATGGCTCAGGTACTGTTGGTTTGATTATGATGTTTGTTTATCAAATCTGCCACCTAATTTCGCAATACATAACTCCGTGAGCTACGTTTTTTCTGTCTTCCTCATGGCAGGGAGTGGCAGTGTGGGCTGATGGAGAAAAGAAGGGAACATGGGATTTCAGATGCCTATGTTAATGATGGTAGGTAAAGACCAACTGTTCCAGTCAATTTGCCCATTTGAGCTTTTTCTTCTTGTTTTCCATTACTTTGGATTAATGAACACACAGATTTCCATATGCAAATCAATGCCGCCGTCACCACCATGTCGTCTACCTGTCATATGAACCTTTGTCGTCCCCCCCCCACCCCTTCCCACTGCTCTCTATACCTGTCCCAAGCATGCCCAAAATCATCCATAGTGCTGGCCTCCACTTGAAGACCATTTCAGACCATCATCTTCCCCTTTGATCTTTACAAGACCAATATTTAGTCTTGTAGCTGGGGCGTCTTCCTACTAAGGAGTAATATGCAGAACTATTTCTTTACAGAAAGAGTGGTAGATGCTTGGAATAGTCTCCCAGTGGAGGTGGTAGAGATGAGGACAGTATCTGAATTCAAAAAAGGATGGGACAAACACAGAGGATCTCTAAAGGAAAAAAGGGGACTGTTGTAGTTGTTGATATGGAAGGACAGACTAGATAGGCCATGTGGTCTTTTTCTGCCGTTATGTGTCTATGTTTCTATAATAATTCAAACAGCCAACAAATTTAATGAGACTGTCAACAAAAGTTCATGACCCTACCCCCCCCCCCCAACCCTTTACTCATTTTGTTAACTTGCAACCATCATCGTTTGATTGAAGTTATCACAGACTTCTTGGGATCGTGATACAACTGTGCACAGCAATGGCATGGCTGCAGTAGCCACTCAGTGCAAGTTAGCCATTATTTTCTACCATCCCTTACCTCTTAATCCCATCTCCACCACCTATATCTTACTACCAAGCTTTGTAATACTCTAAACAGCTGCCAAAATGTTGCCCTGGCACTTGGCCTCATAGATCTCCATGGATTTATTGGACAGTACTGAGGGCATGACATGATGAGCGCAGCCAAAGTGACAGTAGCAGGCTTACCATGCACTTGAAAACTTTTGTTTAAATTGACTAATTGCATTAACTATTTGAATAACCATTAACATAACCAGCTCTGTACTTAGCTAGATATTGAGAGCCTGAAGATTTTGTTAAAGGTCACAGAATATTTTTGTGAGGGGGCAGGGTTGGAGGCATGGTCAATGCAGTACATGGAAGAATTAAAATCTATTTACAGGGGAGGAAGGCTGAGTGGTGCAGGGGGAATGAGAGCTACACTTGTGAACCTTTGAGTTGTGGTCACCCTCAGACTTATGTGATGCACATAAACTCACATACTCACTCTTTTTCCCTCTTTCCCCCTAATTTCCAAGCTTGAACCCAACACCATCCTTACTTCCCCCTTCTCGCTTCCTCCTCCCTTCGCTTTTCTTCCCCATGCCCAACCCCAGCACTCTCTTTTCTACCCATAACAGCCCCAGAACTTGCCTTATCTTTTCCCTTTCCCTCCCAAGGCCCAACACAGAGCTCTCTCCCTTCCTTCCCAGGCTCAACTGCAGTACTCTTTCGTTCCCCGTTTCCTTGCCTTCCCAAGCCTGACTCCAGCACTCCCCTTATATCCCCAACCCCAAAACTTTCCTTTCCCTCTCACCAGGCCCAACCCTGGAACTCTCATTGCTTTTTCCCGCCTTTACCCAACACCAGCACTGTTGTTTCTTCTCCTCCCCCTCTTTCTAAGGCTAACCCCATCACTTTACCTGATCCTCCCTTCCCCTCGTCCATATCAGCACTCTTTTGGCCCCCCCCCCTCCTCAGGCCCAGCCTCAGGGCTCTGTACTTTCTCATCACTGAAGCTGCCGATCCAGTCATGTAACCAACATGAGGGAGGAGTGGCCTAGTGGTTGGGGCAAGTTACCTCAGGCTGGAAGGTCAGGGGATTCAAATCCCACTAGAGGACAGCAACCTTGGGCCGGAAGGACTGGGGTTTCTAGTCTCACAGGTGCTCCTTGTGGTCTTGGGGAAGCCACTTAACCCTCCATTGCCCATGTTCCCTGTACAATAGTTATCGCCAAGTTATAATGCTTTGTTCAATGTAATTTCAGTTTGTTCATTGTAAACCACCTTGATATCATGAAAGGCAGTATATAAGAAATGTTAAATTAAATAAACATTCACCAGCTCCTGTGGCTACTGCCACTCCCTTCTAGCCATTTTGGATTCCAGTGTCCATGCTGCTTCTTCCTGTACAAACAAATGGATTTCTCTGCCACCTTTTGGCTTGTGCGCTACAGGCTTGTCTCCTAGCCCAGTAAAGGGCAGACATGACACTCCAAAATTTCACAGGTATCTCCAATGATTTCACTGAAATTCCAGAGTTTGTGGGTCAAACCCAGAATTCCCACATATCATGGGAGGGAATAAGATGGACTGGGAATCTGAGGAACAGTGAAAGACTGACTCTTTTTCATCTTTTATCTTGTATCATTTATGAACCCACATTTTCTCTTACTTCATTCTCTCAAGGCTCCCACTAGGCCAGGAGTCACATGTACCACTGAGACAATGACAGACAGCTCACACTAATCACAGCAGTCAGCCGACCTTCCTAAGATTGAGAGTCAGACATTTTGACTTCTAAAACATGAAAACTAAGGCCTCCCATGACCTTCTATGCTAGATAATACCAAGCATACTAATGATGTGCACAGAGACGAGGTTCTAGAGAGAAGAGAGCGAGGGAAACATCGTAATGTGCTAATATGGAACAAAATGGTTGATAGAAAACTTCTTACTAAAGGAAAACAGAAGGCAACACTCTTGGGTGTTTCCTAAAATGTAGTTAAAGGGGGTGATTTTCAAAACCTTTTCCACATGTAAAACAGGCTTTACATGCAGAAAAGGATTTTTATAAAATTGTGTGACCTCATACCTGTGTAAGAAATACCTGCACAAAAAGCATGCCCCTGTTTTTACATGATTCTTGAATTGGCATTTCTAGGGGTATAGTATGGGTGGAGCAAAGGCAGCATACTTTTATAAAATACATGGGTACAAGCATAGAGCACATGCATTCATTTACATCTTTTCCAAACCAGCTCTAAATTTCTGTATTGGCATTTATGTGCTATTGGGGCTACATCTGGAAGTCTGTCTTATAAAGGTACATAGGCACCTCGTTATAAAATCATGCCTGTATTCTACATGGAGCTATCCTTGGAGGCCTTACCTTGTTGCCACTTCCTCGAGGAAGGACCCTCATCTTCACTCTTGACCCCAATAATCAAGAGCAACAGTCCCTCAGCTCAGCTCACAGCTGAGAATTGCACAAAGTGAGAACATACTAAGGGGTATGTTTACTGAAAAGAATGCCGACACTAATCGTAAAGCGCTATCAACGCCCACATTTATTTTATTTATTTATTTTGGGTGCTTGATATACCGTGGACAAGCAAAAAGCTATCGCTGTGGTATACAAATCTAAAAAGGGGAAAAACAAACTGAAAGAAAGAGCAAAAAGAAAGGAGAGACAGAGAAGGGCATTATAATGCAGGGATAAGGGAAGGGGCTAAAATAAGCCAGTTAATGGCTGAGAAAAGGGAGTCAGGGGGCAGTGGCCAGGGGGGAAATTTGTAAAAACAGCCAGGTCTTGAGGTTTTTCTTGAGAATGGGGAATGAGGACTCATACTGAAGTGAGAAAGGGGGAGACTTCCTTTGCCTACGGTGGCCCGTCCCCATGCAGGTGTTCCTAGAAACCACAAGGTGCAGAGTAGAAGGATGGGGAGGGAAAGAAGACCAGCACTGGACGAACAAAGGGAGTGACCTAGAAGGTAAGGGGAAATAAGAGTGGCCAGGAAAGGAGGGCATTATGCAAACAGAGCTCAGTGGATCAGAACACGGATTTTATAGCAACTGTGAAAAGAGAGGAGTAGCCTAGTGGTTAGAGCACTGACTTGGTAACCAAGAGACCACTCTTTGTGCCTTGGACAGGTCAATTAACTCTCCCTTGCCTTGAAAGAAAGGCCTGTCAAGCTAGGTACTTTCTGTAACACTGCCAAGAGAACCCAGGAGCTGCTGGGTCACCAGGACTCAGCATTGATTTGAAGACACACATTGTATTTTTGCAAAAAGAGATAGAAAATCAGGGCAAATAGATGAGAAGAGAAGAAACATGCACCATCGTCTCATCCACGTATTGAGACTCCGGAGCTCTGCCTGCTTTTTGGGTCCTGCGAGTGGAATGGAAAGCATTTCTGAGAATGCTACCCTGGAAGTTCTGGATTTCAACATCTTACCTAAAAGCCTAAACTTGGCCTCCAAATCCTTCCTCGTACATTTTCCTATGTCATTGGTACCAACATGTACCAAGACAGCAGGCTTTTCCCCAGCACTATCTAAAATGTTGTCTAGGTGGCGCATAAGGTCTGCTATCTTTGCACCAGGTGGGCATGTTACCAGGCAATTCTCATGTCCACCAGCCACCCAGCTGTCTACATGCCTAATGATTGAATCACCAACCATAATGGCCATCCTAACCCTTTCCTCATAGGCACATGGCCCTGGAGAAACTACCTCAGTGCAAGAGGGTTTTAAAACACTTGAAGGACAGATCACAGCTATAGGATCACTTCCTGCCACACCAAAGTGATACTCTCCTTTCAAGTGACTTCTCTCCTCCATGGCAACAGAGAGCTTGCCAGAATGGAGGTAGGACTTCCGTACTATGTCCCTATATACCTCTATCTTCCTTAGCTCCTCCAAGTCTGCTACTCTAGCTTCCAGAGATCAGACTTGTTCCCTGAGAGCAAAGAGCTCCTTGCACCTAGTGCACACGCAAGACCTCTCACCAACTGGGAGAAAATCGTACATGTGACACTCAATTTAAAAACCTGGATAGCCCTCATCTTGCTGCTGGACTGCTGTCCTCATCTTAGTTTTAAGGACTGGTTGAGATATTTAAATTGTTTACTTAAAGTTGCTAGGGATACTTGTACCACTAAAAATAAACTTATTAGGTATAAGTGACTTGTTTTACCTCAAGATTAATTCATTTCAGGGCCTTAACTAATCTATTCCTAATGAGGATAACTAGCTGAACCTGAAAGTGAATTTGACCACCTCTTTCCCTTTAATAGGTTTATGAGCCTATAAATCTTAGTGCCTGAGGTAGGTGGGAGTCAGGGTGGATAGAAGGGAGAGAAACAATAAGTTAAAGCTAGCTTGCTACATAGTGCCCTGACCTGTGCTTCTAAAGAAAACCTCTTAACAATTTCCTAGGTGATTCACACAGCCCTTGGCTCATTAGAGGGAGCCTATCAAACTGCCCCTTTGTTTTAAATAAGTTTTAAAGCCAAGAGACAGATAAATCTCACAGGTCTCTTGCCTCCGAACTGGAAGGCCTCTTTGTAAAAGCCTCTAGAAACAATTTCTTTCTTTCTACTCAAAGAATATTTATTTATTTAACAGGTCTTTTATACCACTTTAACATTTCAATCAAAGCAGTTTACATTGTAACTTAAACTTGGTAATATACATTAAACAGGGACATTGATAACTTAGAATTTTCTGAGGCAATGGAAGGTTAAGTGACTTGCCCAAGGCCACAAGGAGTGCTAGTGGGAATTGAACCCTGGTTGGTTGGGTCCCAAGCTTGTGCTCTAACCATTAGACTACTCTTCTACTCAAGAATATGAGTCTTATTCTATCTTCTATGCTAAGTTATACTCCAATTTTGATTTAAATGAAAAGCTCTCTTGTGGTATTAAGCCCTGACTGACTTAACAAAAACACTGAATTCTAAAATACACAGATTTATCAGCTTTAACCCAAAGAATTCCCTTTTCCCCAAGATTTAGAGAATTTCCCAGCACATAAATACTTACAAGTACAGATTTCTGTCCAACAGTAGCAGTCCCTTTTGGTAATCCTCCAAGACTGCCCCTAAATCATGGAAAACTATATAAATGGCACTTTCCATTCTAAAATCCAACATAGTTAATAGTATTTGTGATAACATGCACTACTTTCGGTTTTAACACATTAGGTGACATTTGGAAATTTTGCACCTTTGCAAGGAGTAAAGGTTTGCACATATTTGTCTACATGCAAAATTTTATTAAAATAGTTAATGAATTACTGAGATGCAAACTCATACAAAACACATCATTAATTAGGTAATAATTTTCAAACTCTATTGAGGTGCGGCAAAATTATTCCTGTAGATCTGCATGAGATTTTTGGAAGTTAAAAGGACAGTTCTGTCTGGAATTAATTCAATGCACATAGGAACAGATGGTGCTTTTAGAAGTGTCTGGAAAGCGGGACTATAGTTCAGCTCCCAGGAGTCTGCCGTCCACTAAGCCCGATGCACACTAGGAAAATGCATGTTTTTTACAACCTACAAGCTCAGGCTTGAATGTGCTTCAAGATTGCTTCATTTGAGAAATGATGAGGTGAAAGGTGACATTGCTGCAACAGGCTGATGCTTGAAAATCTCATTTTCTGCTGTTAGCTCTATTTTGTTTTTAAAAAGCAATCATGCTCTTTAAAATAACTGATTGACAGCAGTTATAAGAACTAGGGCTGAGAGAGGAAGATGTTGTACAAGTTTCTACCACAGAGTCGTTAGTGCAATACCAACTATTTCAGAACAGAGTCACACACATAGTTCAGTGCACCTCAGTCCTGACCTGGGACCCCACACACATAATCCTACCAATGCACTTCAGTTCTGACCTGCACCACCCTGCTAATTCATTACTGAGAGCTCCCCCCGCCAACTCTGTCAATACTCCTGCAGTTCCAGAACTAGGACCAATACAAAGCACATTTTAGTTAATTTTTATATACCAAGCTCCTAGAGCAAGGATAGAAAATTTATAGGTGCCAGGTATGCAGGGCTAGGCAGCCGCCCAAGACGGCAGACCTCGGTGGGCAGCAGGCCATGTGCTTCAGCACACACAGCCTGCCACTGCCCCCACAGTGTGCTGAGCAGACTGCTGCCCCTGCTGCTACTGATTCCAGTGGTGGGACCGGGGGGCATCTAAGCTCAGCAGCAGCAGCCCGCAGCAAGCCATGTGCTTTGGCACACAGGCCTGCCAAATTCCGACTCCTAAAGTTGTGTGCCGAAGTACATGGCCCGCTGCTGAGCCACCCCCAACCGTCGGAATCAGCGACAGTGGGGGACGGTGGCATGGCTCAGCACAGAGGGGGGGGGGGGGCGGCATGGCAGGGCTTGTGCCTAGGATGGCAGGTATGTATTGTTTGCCACTGATTCAGGAAAAGCTGCTGCTGCAACTAGCCCAGCAAGAACTGGGACTGCTCCAAGCTTGCATTGAAAAAACTGTAGGAGGAAGAGGGTAGACAAAAACAAAAAGGCAAAAGAAAATATATATTACAGGGAAAAAATCCCTCAAAAATCTAAAAATGACAAAAGCACTCAAGTTTTCTAAATCTTTTCCACTCCTCTCTAGTGGATTAACATCCGTGTAATACCCTAGCCTTATGGTTTGTATAAATAAAAACAATATTTATCCAGCTCCTGCTTCAGAATAATAATCATTAAAGGTGATAATTTTACTTACCAGCTAATGTCCTTTCATTGGGTTCTGCTAGACCAGTCCAGCAAGTGGGTTGTGTTCCCCTACCAGCAGAATGGTGGAGACGAAGAACAAATGAAAAGCCCGGGTTTCAATGACATCACTCCCATGCGTCTATTCATCTTAGCCACCAGGAGATATCTTCAGTATTCATCCCAAAGCATATGGGAAAAACATGGCAGACATCACACAACCTCAACTGTGGGCAACAATGAGTGATCAACAGTAGAGAACTATGTATAGGAAAGCATATACATAAGGCTGCCAGTAGGGCAGAATATAAAAACCATAGCAGACCCAAGGGTACCGCAGCAGCAGAACAGAGTAATACAGTTCCAGGAGCGGGCCCTGGACTGGTCTAGTAGGACTCAAGGAAAAGATTTTAACTGGTAAGTAAAATGTCACCTTCCATAACATCCTGCTAGACCAGTCCAGACAAGTAGGATGTACCAAAGCTACAACTCCACTGGACGGGAAGAAGACACAGCAGCTGGCGAAACCCTTGAGCCAAAGGCCACATCCGCCCTAGTGAAGACATCCAAGTGGTAATGCTTGACAAAATGGAAAGTGATGCCCACATTGCTGCCTGACAATGTCTGCGCTCGGGTAAAATGGGCATGCAAACCCTCCGGAACCAGCAAGTTCCGCTATAGATACACCGAGGCAAAGGCCTGCCTAATTCAGAACCCCAAAGTTGACTTGCCTGCACAAGAGTGATGCGGCAGCTCAGCAAACAGCACAAAAAGATGGTCAAACTTATGAAAGGACTTTGTAACCTCCAAGTACTGGAAAAGCACCCTCCTGCCATCCACTAGGTGAAGATCCTTATCCCACCCACGACACTGCTCCTTAGAGAAGGACAGGCAGACCAACCAGCTCATGTGAAAGGGAGACAAGAAGGAAGGCATAAACCGAATGGAAACTGCCTCCTTTGAAAATGACAGAAAGGATTTCGGCAAGATAGAGCCTGCAGCTTGGCAATCCGCCTTGCGGAACAAATCATGACCAAGAAGATCATCTTGAGCGTCAAATTCCTCAAAGTAGCGCACTTCAACGGCTCAAAGGGTACTGCCATCATAGCCCTGAGCACTGGACACAGATCCCAAGAAGGGATCACAGACCATAGGGGAGGACGCAAACACTGAACCCCCTGGAGAAAGCATGAGACATCCGGGTGCAAGGTTAGAGATGACTTACCAGTCACCAGACTTTGGAAACATGCCAAAGTTGCCACCTGGGAGCTAAGGGAAATGCCCTTCTCCAGTCCATCCTGTAGAAAGGCAACAGAAATGGCACCTTGGCTGCCTCAGGAGTCAACTGCCGAGCGCTGCGCCATCTCTCAAAGAGGTACTAGATCCAAATGTATGCTAGCTTGGTAGATCTCCTCCAGGCTCAGAGCAGAATGGAGACCACTGCTGGAGAGTAGCCCTTAGACGCTAGCTGTCTTCTTCCAAAAGTCAAGCTGTAAGCAAGAATGGAACTGGGTTCTCCAGGACAAATCGGTCCCTGCCACAATAGGCCTCCGAGATGGAGGCAACCAAAGAGGAGGCGCCTGCAGGAGCTGCATCAGGTCTCTGAACCATGCTTCCCTTGACCAATCCAGCGCCACTAGAACAATCCTGCCTAGGTGGTGTTCTATATGCTGAATCACATGCCCCACTTGGACAAGGCTGGGTCAGGGCATCAACGCCCTTGGACCCTGCCTCCATGTGGCAACTAAAAAAGCTACAAACTTTAGCACTGGAGCAGGTCACCATCAGATCTATTTTGGGGTGACCCCAGCAGTGCAGAATCAACTGAAACACCTCCTGATTCAACTACCACTCTCCAGGATCCAGAGAGTGCTGAGGAAGTCCGGCTTCCACATTGTCCACCCCGACAAGGTGCTGAGCCGACAAGAGTAGGAGGTTTTCTTCTCTGCCCAGGCAAACAGGACAGCCATCACCAGAGCTACTCCAGCACTTCTTGTGCTGCCTGGCCAATTGACATAAGCCACCGCCATGGCGTTGTCCAAAAATACTCGAACTGCCTGGTACTCGACCAGAGGCCAGAAATGCAGAAATGCCAACCTGATGCAAAAGAGTAGACACCCAAGAAGGAGTAGATAACATGAAAAGTGATCTAACTAAGCTTGAAGAATGGTCCAGAATTTGGCAGCTGAGATTTAATGCTAAAAAATGCAGGGTCATGCATTTGGGCTGCAAAAATCCAAGGGATTGGTACATTGTAGGGGGAAAAGTACTTCTGTCCACGAAAGAAGAGCGGGACATGGGCGTGATTGTTTCTGATGATCTTAAAGTGGCTAAACAGAAAAGGCAAAGGTGAAAGCCAGAAGGATGCCTGGGTGCATAGGGAGAGGAAAGGCTAGCAGAAAAAAGGAGGAGGTGATAGTGCCTCTGTACAAGTCTCTGGTGAAACCTCATTTGGATATTGTGTGCAATTCTGGAGACCACACCTTCAAAAAGATATAAACAGGGTGCAGTTGGTGCAGAGGGTGACTACTAAAATGTTTAGTGGTTTTCATTCTAAAGCAGACTTAAAGATCTTAATATGTATATGTCAGAGGAAAGACAGGATAAAGGAGATATGATAGAGACATTTAAAATACCTCCATGGCATAAATGAACAAGAGGAGAGCCTCTTTCAACTGAAAGCAAATTCTGCTACGAGGGGACATAGGATAAGGGTGAAAGGGGGATACACTCAGAAGCAATATGCGGAAATATTTCTTTACGGAAAGAGTGGTAGATGCATGGAACTGTCTCCCAGTGGAGGTGGTAGAGAAGAGGACAGTATCTGAATTCAAGAAAGAATGAGACAAGCACAGAAGATCTCTAAAGGAAAAAAGGGGGACTATTGAAGTTGATATGGAAGGGCAGACTAGATAGCCATATGGTCTTTTTTCTGCAGTCATGTTTCTATGTTGATGGCCCTCACCCCAAGGTGGTTGATGGACCACACTGCTTCCCTGCAGTTCCAATGGCCCTGCATAATATGGTCTTGCCAATGGGTTCCCCAGCCCAAGAGACTGGCATCCATCGTCAGCAGGATCCAGGAGAAATAGTCCAGTGGCACATCCTTTCCTCAGTTGACATGGCTGCTGCCACCACCACAGGTTGGTCTTCAACATCATCGGGAGTGAGAGACTGTGCTCGAACGTCTGAGAACTCAGGGACCATAGAGTCAACAAGGACTGCTGGAGAAGTCTCATGTGATCATGCGCCCATGGCACCATCTCCATGGTTGCCGCCATCAATCCGAGAAGCTGTGTACTCCCGAAGGCAGAAGATTTGTCTCACCTGAGTTCTGTACCTGCTTCTCCCAATCAGATCCAACAGAAGCATCCTTTCCTTTAGTCCTCTAAGGCCAGATCGGCAACCGGACTTTGGAAGAGGAGTCCACTGCCCCATGTCAAAGTCAAGCCAATGCCATGTCACCGTCAACAGGTTCCAGTCCCTGGCTGCTAGATGTACCATGTTGTACACGGCATTAGAAAGGAAGGTTGTAGCTAACTCCAAAAGAGAGATATGAATCCACTGGAGACTGAATCCACTGGAGCAGGGCCCAAAACGTCAGGTGTGCACATACCGCCAACATAAGACTAGCAGTCTTTGCAATGAACTGGTTCTTCAACTCAAATCCACCTTTCAGTCTAGTGTGTCTTTCAAGGCCAGTCTGTCTTCCACAGGAATGGTGATCCATCTGGTAACTGCCGTGACCTACACATCTATCTTGGAAACAGCAAATCACACAATGCACTCCCTCTCCAGGAGCATGTGCATCCTGTTATGCACCCTTAGGCAAGGAGTTGGGGGAATCCCACTCCGATCAAAATAGGCCTTTGAGCACCCCCAGGAACAGGAAGACAATAGTGGATTTCCACACCCCTTGCAGGAGTGGGTACCTCTTCAGTTCCTGCTCTGTGTCTGGAGCATCCACCAAACCGAAGGTGGATAAGACCCTGGGATCAACTCTTCCAATTCCTACTCCCAGAACAGGCAGATAACATCGGCCTCCGCACAGGACTCTTAAGATGAGAGTACTTCTTCATCCACATCAAATGTCTCAATCCAAATCTCAGACAGATCCCAGCTGATCCCCATCTCCAGGGGGCACCCTTTGCCGGGGACGCTGAGACAGCAATCACACAGAACTTCCACTCTCAGTCTGCCTCTCATGAGACTGTGCTTGGGGGAAACCAGAGATTGCCGGGTCTGAGTTTCCATGCCAGAATGACCAGGCCTGCTGTAAAAGGAAAAGAATCCTGGGGAGGACAAGCCAAACTCCAGAAGCTTTCCTCGTGGAAATGACCCCCCCCCCCCCCACACTAGGGAGCATAGTCACCATCAATCCCCTAGAGCAGGGGTCTGCAACCTTTAAGACATAAAGAGCCACTTGGACCCGTTTCCGAAGGGAAAAAAAAAACTGGGAGCCGCAAAACCATTGCGACATTTAAAACAAATCTAACACTGCATATATTGTTTCTTACCTTAATGCTATATACGACCCCTACTTTTCCTGTTAAAAATATAGGTGTTTGGCCTATACTCGCCGTATAAGACTACCCCTCTTCCTTCGCACACCAAAAAAAATACGCCAGAAAATATAACAACAAGAAGTAACAATATTTGATTTCAAAATTATGATGATTTTGTAGTCAAATCACTAATATGAAATAAAATTATTTTTTCTACCTTTGTTGTCTGACCAATTTATTCTTTGATCATGCTGGTCCCGATCTGAGGCTTCTGCTTTCCTGTCTTCTCTTAGCTCTCTTTCTGTGGTCTATGGTCCATCTGCCAGTTCTTATCTCTTCTTTCGTTTTCTTCACTTCTTTCCATCAGCCTATTTCCAGTCCCAGTAACCCTCCCCAATATCAGCCCCTTTCCAGTCCTCACTCCCAGTACCTTCCAATGTCAACTTGCATTCCCATGATTGCCACTGGTGTCCATTTCCTTCCAGTCCCCCTCCTTCCCCACTGACCAGTCCCTTCTAGTACAAATACCATGGCAGCCCCTCTCAGATCCAGTTCCATTCTCCCATCCCCTCATATCAGCCCATTTGTAGCCTTAGCCCCCAGTTATCTTCCAGGGCCAGCAGCTCTATCCTCCCCTCCCCACAATCAGCCCATGCCCAGTCAAAGCCCCCCAATCAGCTCGCTTCCAGTGCTAATCCCCCCTCAACCCCATTACCAGTGCTAGCCTCCCCTAATCAGCCCAATACCAGTCCTACCCCCCATCAGCTCATTACCAGTCCTAGCCTCCCCTAATCAGCTCATTTCCAGTGCTCGTCCCCTCAACCCCATTACCAGTGCTCCATCCCTCCATGTCAGCCCCCCCCTCCCTCCCTCCCTCCATCCATATCAGCTCCCTCCCTCCATGTCAGCCCGCCTCCCCAATCCCTCCATGTCAGCCCCCTCCATGTCAGCCCCCCTCCCTCCATGTCAGCCCCCTCCATCCCTCCATGTCAGCCCCCCTCCCTCCATCCATATCAGCTCCCTCCCTCCATGTCAGCCCCCTCCCTCCATCCATCCATCCATATCAGCTCCCTCCCTCCATGTCAGCCCCCTCCCTCCATCCCTCCATGTCAGCCCCCCTCCCTCCCTCCCTCCATCCATTCATATCAGCTCCCTCCCTCCATGTCAGCCCCCCTCCCTCCATCCATTCATATCTGCTCCCTCCCTCCATGTCAGCCCCCTCCATCCCTCCATGTCAGCCCCCCTCGATCCATCTCTCCATGTCAGCCCCCTCCCTCCATGTCAGCCCCCCTCGATCCATCCCTCCATGTCAGCCCCCCTCCCTCCATTCATTCATATCTGCTCCCTCCCTCCATGTCAGCCCCCTCCATCCCTCCATGTCAGCCCCCCTCGATCCATCTCTCCATGTCAGCCCCCCTCCCTCCATGTCAGCCCCCCTCCCCCCCTCCCTCCATTCATTCATATCTGCTCCCTCCCTCCATGTCAGCCCCCTCCATCCCTCCATGTCAGCTCCCCTCGATCCATCCCTCCATGTCAGCCCCCCTCCCTCCATCCATCCCTATCTGCTCCCTCCCTCCCTGTCAGCCCCCCTCCCTCCATGTCAGCCCCCTCCATCCCTCCCTGTCAGCCCCCCTCCCTCCATCCCTCCATGTCAGCCCCCCTCCCTCCCTCCCTCCATCCATTCATATCTGCTCCCTCCCTCCATGTCAGCACCCCTCCCTCCATGTCAGCCCCCTCCCTCCCTCCATGTCAGCCCCCCTCGATCCATCCCTCCATGTCAGCCCCCCTCCCTCCATTCATTCATATCTGCTCCCTCCCTCCATGTCAGCCCCCCTCGATCCATCCCTCCATGTCAGCCCCCCTCCCTCCATGTCAGCCCCCCTCCCTCCATCCATTCATATCTGCTCCCTCCCTCCATGTCAGCCCCCTCCATCCCTCCATGTCAGCCCCCTCGATCCATCCCTCCATGTCAGCCCCCTCCATCCCTCCATGTCAGCCCCCCTCTCTCCATTCATTCATATCTGCTCCCTCCCTCCATGTCAGCCCCCTCCATCCCTCCATGTCAGCCCCCCTCCCTCCATGTCAGCCCCCTCCATCCCTCCATGTCAGCCCCCCTCCCTCCATCCATTCATATCTGCTCCCTCCCTCCATGTCAGCCCCCGCCATCCCTCCATGGCAGCCCCCCGCCCGCCATCCATTCATATCAGCCCCCCTCCCTCCATGTCAGCCCCCTCCATCCCTCCAAGTCATCCCCCCTCCCGCCATTCCTTCATATGTGCTCCCACCCTGCAGGTCAGCCCCCCCCCCTCCCCTCCATCCATCCATCCATCCATTCATAACTGCTCCCTCCCTCCATGTCAGCTCCCTCCCGTCTTATGCAGCCGCGGCTCCCTGCCTCTTACGTACCCGCGGCTGTGCTTTTAAAATCATCTCGGAGCCCTTCCTGTCTTGACGGGCTCCGTGCAGCATTGTCCCGCCTCCAAAACTTCCTTTAGAGGCGGGACAATGCTGCACGGAGCCCGTCAAGACAGGAAGGGCTCCGAGATGATTTTAAAAGCACAGCCGCGGTTCCCTAAGAGACAGGGAACCGCGGCTGCAGAAGAAGGGAGGGAGCTGACAGGGAGCCCATAACGCGACGTTTAAAGCCGGCAGTGTGCTCCGGAGCCGCGGCAAAGGTGAGAAAGAGCCGCATGCGGCTCCGGAGCCGCGGGTTGCCGACCCCTGCCCTAGAGGATGGGGAGAGGCCCAAAGCACGGTCACCGGAGCCTCTGGCTGGCTGAATATCCTTACCTGTAGTGCCATCAGCCACTTCCTGTCCTGAGGCAGGCAGTGAGACCAGCAGCATCTCCCAGCTGAACAAGGGGGAGCAGGCTCTCCAGGGATGACTCAGAAGCAGCCATGCAAAAAGGGCAGAGTCCACCTCCCGGTAAGGCTGCATCTCACTTGCCATAGGCCTAACAACGTTTCCTGGAAGACGACAGAGAGAGTTAAAGCAAGTATCACAACAGCAGGCACTAAGGCACGTGTTAAATACACTTTTATTGCAATAAACGCTACAGGTGCTAGGGTAGGAATGTGCATTGGAGCTGCTCGGGTGGAGTGCACGCAAGGACTGAGCGACTGCCAGGTGCACAATATTAAAAATGCAACTAGTGCATGCAGAAAATGGTAGGAAACCCCCACACAGTGTCAACAGTCACCAGCAGTCCACTCCAAATTGTGACCCACACAGACAGACTCGGGAGCCCCCAACAAGAACAATTACAAGGTCAAGCCTTGATACTCACCCTCTGAGAGCCCTAGGCAAAGGATCTGTGCCAGGCTCAGCTCCAGAAACTGTTTCACTGGCTTGGCAGCACTGCATTCAATGTGGCTGGCAGGCAGATTCCTCCGAGAGCCTTCTGCAATCTTCTGGAGATAGCAGTGGTGACAGAGCAGGGGGGAGGAGGCATTGAGGTTGTGTGACACTGCTGAATTCTTCCATCCTTCCAGTTTTTTGGCTGTTCAACAGGCTGTTATCCAGGGAAGAGCGAGGAGCCGAACCAATTTTCCTTCCTCCTATGGCTACCAAAAAGACTGCAGTCTAGTGGAGCCTCCCATGTCATGATCAAGTGAAAGAGTCACCCTCAAAGTGGCCATCACAAACGTTTTTTTAATCAATCTTTTCCTCTCCTTCATATTTTCTTCTGAAAGGAGAAAATCCATCCACCATCTGCTGGAGAGAAAGAAATACTGAAGGGACCTCTGGTGGTTGAGACATATAGAGGCATGAGAGTGATGTCACTGAAACCTGGGTTTTTCATTGGTTCTTTGTCTCCATTAATCTGCTGGTAGGGGAACACAACCCACTTGTCTGGATTGTCTAGCAGGATAATATGGAAATACAGTTGCAGTTTTCATATGCCATTTACACGAAGAGCTTCACTGTGCTCAGTACATTTGCCTGCTGACTGCCTCTCATTTACCCATGTGCTAAGAATAAGAAGCAAAAGCTGAAATTCTGGAAAACAAAAGCCAAAACACTAGGACTAGGGCTACTCACACCACCACAAACCAAAACTGCAGGTCCCAGTCGTTCAGGAAGTTCATGATCAGAGCTCATCCTTTCATGCCATTTCACGTAGCTACCAAAAACATGAATCTTTGGTGCACAACAAACACTATATAGAGACTTTATTATAGCACATTTCATGATGATCAGAAAAAAATAAATCCCAGCTTAAAATATTTTTTTCAGGGACAATGGAACACCATTTTTTGGTTAGGGGGCAACCAAGCCATTCTCTACCTCTGCCTATTCCCTCCTGCCCCCTCCCAATCTCACCAGTTGCTGATGCCATGTGGGTCAAAAGGTGGTTAGGCCATGGCTCTAATGGCCCCCTCTTCCACTTGTCCTTTCAGGCTTATCCAGGATCCGATTTTGCTTCTTCAGAGGCTATAGCATCAGTTTTCAAAGGTGTTTGACATCTAAATCAATTATGAAACATGATTAGTGCTGAGCACCTAAAAACTGAGCATCTACAGGACAGAGTTAGAGTGGAATACAAATGTTTGACACCTGGCATTAATTTTCAGCAGTAGTTATCTAACTTAAGAACCCAACTCTAAGCAAATACATTGCAGGCCCATATTTTGGGTGAATTTCAACTGAAAACATACTGGCCAATATTGAAAAGCACTAATAAAACTTAGCGACGGCCACTAAAAGGCTGATTTTATAAGGTCTATACAGAAAGTTACACATTATTTACGCACATACAGTATGTCTCTGTTTTCAAAGGCTTATGCACGCTATGGCCAGTTGCATTTCTGTAAACATGCGCATAAGTATTGTCAGACGGCTGCCTAGGGTGAGAACTTACACAATCTTGACGATGCATATATTCATATGATTCTTGCAAGGTATTGTGGGTATTGTAGTTCATTCACTCCCAAACACAGCTGATGACAATAATTTGAGTTGTGAAACCAAGTGGTAAGATCAATAAAATACTTCTTTTATTGATGGGGTTTAATTCACCCAGCACATGTATGCTTGATAGCACTATAAACGAGGTTACTTGCTTGCAGTGTTTAAATGGAAAACAAAAAAGTCACAAAGTAAACCAGAAAAGAACCTTCAGCTTGTCAGGCAATTAGCTAATGTTTTCTTAGCAAATAATTACCAAATACAAAGGCACAAAGTAAAGAATAAACTTTGCTGGTTAGGTTAACTTCTGCTTATTTTCCACGCCGATCTCAGCAGTGATTCTCCCTTGCTCACACACACAATCAGGTGCAGCCCTAATTACTATCAATGGACCAGCTGAAAGCCTTTAGCTGGCTGGCTGCTACTGTGTGAGCCCAAATCCTGCTTTAAGAGCTGTTTGCAGTGGAAATAAAGAACAAAGTTAGGTTTCTTTGTGATGGCTGATGTGTTTGCTCATAGAAAACTAGCAATAGCATTTAGATAAAGAACAGTCCATGTAAATAATTTCATCTGCTGTATTTCCCCCTGCATCAACAATCATAGGGTCAATATCATACATTGGCACAGATGAGTCTTTCATTAAGGCACTATCATGAGAATGCTTATTCCCTTGCTGCCATTCTCTATTATAGATAGGGTCTGGATCAGTGTTCATACCTGAGCCTCTCCTGCTATCATTATTCCTCTCTGTATAGCCTGGCCAATATGTAATCCAATTCTGATGTCCAGCCTTCCAATCTTGATCCCTGGACGCTGGATCTTCTCTCACATACCTTCTGGCCTTGGTCTGAAAGTCCCTTCCACATGCAGTCTTCTCTCTTCCAGGTAGCCACTGGTGATTCCTATCTCTGCCACTCCATTCCTCTGGCTGAATCCAGTCCAATGGACTCTGCTGGCTTTGGAATACCTCCCAGTATGAGTACTGCCTTGGAATCTCCCAGACCTTCCAATGGCCTTTCTTCTCTTCCTTCCAGAGAGTTTCCTTCTCTCTCTATCTGCTTGGCTTGGCTTCTGTTTCTCCAGGTGATACTGGTGCTTGTAGCCGTTGCTGTCTCTGTATCTCTTCCTCCCTCTGTAGCTGTTATCTGAAGAATAATCTCTATTCTTATTCTTTCCTAATGTGTGCTGCTCCCTAACACAGCGCAGCTGTCTTGAATCAGGCCCTGCCCTTTGAGATGAGTGCTTAGGGATTACCTCATAGCTCTCTTGATTGCACACACATTTCCTCACTTCAGCCCCTCTCATGGCTGCTGGAAACCTGGTGCATTCTGGGACTGGTAGTCTTTTATGTGAAAACTCTGTTTTCTTGCTTCTACCAGAACTGACAGGTTGCTTGTTCAGAGTCACATCATCTTTTTTATAGCTCCTACCTGAGCTATGATAAGCTTCCTTATCACAGTATCCAGCGTAAGTTCTGTTTAGGTGTGCATGGGGACAGCGCTTGATTGGAGCACAGTCTTAACTGACGTGTAAGCTGACATAAGAGCTGCCATAGTGGTCAATCCAGGTCACAAGTGCCTGACATATCCCATAAGTAGCCAGTTTCCATGCTACCTATCCCCAGGGATAAGCAGTAACGTTTTCTTGGACTACCTTAATAACCATTTATGGACTTTTCCTCCAGGAATTTTCCTAAACCCCTCTTAAATGCAACTGCACTACCTGCTTTTACATCTGCTGGCAATGAGGTCCAATGAGGACTAAATTACATGCTGAGAGAAAAAGTATTTTCTCCTATCTGTTTTAGGTATGCTAATTTGTAGCTTAATGGCATGTCCCCTGGTCCTTGTATGTTTTCAGAGTAAACTATTTGCACCTATCCATTCCACTGCACTCAGGATTTTACAGATCTTTACCATATTTCCCCAGGCTAAAGAACCCTAAACTCTTTAGCCTTTCCTTATAAGAGAGTTGCTCCAAACCTTTTATCATTTTAGTCACCCTTCTTTATACCCTTTCTCATGCCACTATATCTTTTTTGAGGTGGAGACCAGAATTGCGCACGCTCAAGATGTGGTTGTTTATTTTCTACTCCTCTCCTTATGATCCTCAACATTCTGTTTGCTTTTTTTGGCCACCACCCCGCACTGAACAGATTTCAATACGTTGTCTATGATAACACCCAGATCCTCTTCTTGGGTGGCGACTCCTAATGTGGAACCTAGCATTGTCTGCCTATAGCTTGGGTTATTCTTATCTACATGCATCTCTTTGCACTTGTCCACATTAAATCTTATCTGCCATTTGGATGCCCAGTCTCCCAAGGTCCTCCTGCAGTTCTCGCAAGTGGCCACACCAAGGTTCCAGCACGTCCATCCGCCCCAATCTTATAAAGTACACGCATGCTTTACTTCAGAAAATAGAGCCTACATGCGTGTGAAACTTGCACGGGAGATTATGGAATTATCCCCCGCATGTATAAAGTGCCCTGTGCATGAATTTTCAGCAGCACTATATGTGCTGTGCTGATGAAAATTCTTATGGATCATCCTGGCACTATTTAGCAAGTGCCGAGGTGGAGCGAAGGCATTCTGCCCAACTCTTCACTACTGGCTATCTAAGCAGTTTAATTTAGGACAGCAGAAAGACTTCCCTAAATTAAACTGCTTAGGTATATAGATAGCAGTTGAATATTGCAGCTCTATTTATAGCTGAATGATAATGCTTATATCTAATCACTGCTGTCTATATGTGTAGCCATGCTGAATATGTATGAATGATTTAAATACCACAACTAGTGCCTAAAATAAGAACACTGACCATGGGGTTTAAATACTGATTCAATAGGTTCCTAAATTTAGCCACCTAATTGACACACTGCCCTGTTTTTGAAGATCGACACTATGCTTTTTCTTGCCTCCGTTTGCTTTTTGCAGCTCGCATTACAGTCTCAGGGTACAGGGACTTGGCGGAAGGGAGGAGCTTTCTATTTGGCTCCCAGCTTCAATTCTATACATCAGGCAAAAGGGAATCACGGCAGAAGTGGCAGAGTAACTGAGGCTAGGCAGAGTGACCCTGTAGTAGTGTGTGACAAATCAACGTGCTTTAGAGTTTATTCCATGAATTGCCACCTTTCATATCTCAGTCCCGTTTTTGTTTTTTTCATTAAGGTCTATTATATAATGTTACCAAGGAGAACCTGGACCAGGCTCGATTCTGCCCCATTACCTCTGTGTACCTTTTTCTGGACCAAGGACTTGTGGAAAGCTTCGTGTGTCCCAGCGATACTTAGAGCTACCCATAGCAAACGGGTCTGGGGGAAGGTTCTAGACAATCTATGGCTCCTCCAAATCCTCAGGATCTTCCTGGATGTGAAGGCAAAGAGGGCTGCTTCAAGGAAAATCTCCCATGCTCTTGAAATGTCCTGGCCACCAGCTACAGATCTCCATCTTGATCACATAGCTTATGTTTGCACATCAGCAGCTCATATTAGCAAAAGAACCACATGCAGGCTTCCAACATAGAAAATGCTCTCCTAAGCACATGACTGTCCACTACTGTCACCTCTATGAATTTGCAGCTGCTGCTTTTCTTAAGGAACCTGGAACTAGAAATGCAATGAAGTAAATCCAGCACTATGTTCGCTGCGTCCATGATTACTGGATTCACCTGATAGACAATCCTCCAGAGATAACCAATCAGGAGCATGCCTGAAGGAATTAAGAGAGGAGGATGCGACAACCCACTACCCGGGTAGCATTGGATTAGCAGCAAGCTACATGGGATGTCAAACTGTATCTAACAGCAGACAAAAGCCAAAGGATAAAACAATAATTAAATAATATACAATTATATAATAAATAATGTAAAAACCTGATTGATAATTAATCAATAAACAGTGGTGCTGTCATACAAACGTGAGCTAGAGGGGTATCCATCTCAATCACAACTGTATCCAAAAACACTTTTTAAGAGAAAAATGCAGCCTTTTCCCATAACAGAAGAAACTGTGATTGAGACAGATACTTTGGTTTTCATTTCTATGACAGCATATATCATTCTTTAAGGTGGCAACCCAGTCTTAGGTGGTACCCTTCTCCTTACCTTGTTTCAATTAGGTGTGACTTTCCGAGGGTTCCCCGATTGGCATCAGCCTTTAAGCCTTCAAGTCCCCTGGTGCAGGCTGGCTGCCAAAACTTTTTCACTGATTAATTCATGGCAACTGAATGTGCTTTAGAGACTGATGTGTTGCTGTGGTATTATATATTTGTGTCACTGTATATGATTTGTCATTTAATTCACTGTTTGAAGTAATAAATGTATTTTTTCTAGCCAATTCTACTATTTATCAATCTATTACTGATCAGTTTTTTAAATTATGTTATTACATATTTTTACCACACTGGGGCCAATATGCAAAGCTCCTGACATTGAAATACCATGGCGGTCAGCTAAAGTGTTTAAATATCCTCCAGATATTCAGCAGCAACAGCCACTGAATGTCTAGATCATACAGCTGGTATCTGGATAATCACTGCACTAATCCGGGACTGTGGCCATTTTCAGCCACTATCTGGATAAATTATATGGATAGCCATTTAAGCTAGCTTTTTAGGTGGCTCACACAATATGGATAACTTAGCCAAATAATATCTAAAAATGTCCACTACCAAATAAATGTGTTGATTATCTGGCTAGTGACCTGCATTAATCTCAGTCCATCCATGGACCTTCTTGGCAGTCTCTGGAGAGTGGTGGGGGTGGGGGTCTGGGGAGATATACAACAGCATTATTTGGCTAGTGCAGCTGAATCTCTCTCTCAAAGCCCTTATCCAGATAGCTTCCATGGTTTTCTGTATAAGGGCTTCTGGAAATTGATCCCATTGATGCTTTATCCTTCTGCTTAGAGAGGGAGTAACATGCATAGAGTGGCAGATACAATGCTAGCCACCTTAACTGAGCACATTAGACGGACCTTGCTGGTATTTATCTGCCATCACTACTATGCTATATGCTTTTGTCTGCTACTTTGCTTGTGCAGTAGGACTGGCCTCTATTTGCTCTGTTCAAACCATATGCCACACAATAGACTTAGGCAATGACAAAATAGGAAGGTCAATAATGCCACAACCATGAGCAAGAAAAGGCACTAAGGCAATCATTCAGTAGAGCTGCTCTAAAGCATCCCGTTCACAGGGTTACCACATGATTTCAGATGCTCATTTGCAAGCTCAGTCAGTCTTGCTTTTAGCTCTCTGCATCTACAGACTTGCAGTTTCTGCTGTTTAGAAAGAAAGTGGAATTGCAAGTTCTTAAGACTTCATGTGGCAAGAATGGCCCTGGTTCATCAGAAACAGGCTTAGTCAAATGGGTAACTCTTGCTCTGCATGTACCAGTCACTTCATGAAAATGAAACCTGCCAATCACTTTATGTGGCTATTCTGCAACATGCAATTGACAGGAAGCTCTGTGCTCACCCAAGACTATGTAGAATTCCCTCACTGTTTATACCTCCATCACTTCTACTGGGAGGCCATTTTATGTATCCACCACCCTTCCTGTGAAGGGATTTTTCTCAGCGCTACTCTCGGGCTACTTATGTTTTTTAATGTCAACATTAGGTGTCAAAAGGTGCCAGCCGTGGAAATCTATGTTGTAACAGACTGTATTGAAAACATGGATTTTAATGGCAATACTGTGCAAAAAGTCAAACGCAGTCTTACACAGTCTTAATCTCCACACTTGTGCCCCCCTCCCCAAACTTTAATCATCAGAACAGAGTTTTAAAATAAACAAACTGACCCAACAAGCCAGGCACCTCACTTGGGTTAACGACGCACAAACCTCTCCGAACCCCCCTTCCTCATTTATTATAAGCACCGCTTTTGAGTTCATCCCAAGGTAAATGCTCAATCACCTCTGGGTTATCACTTTAAAGATCTATGGAAAGGGTTTTTTTTGTTTAGTCAATTGCCTTTTTTGGCCCATTTTTATTTACTAGACATTTCATAAATGTTTGTGTGAACAGTAATAATAATTTGGATTTTACAGCACCTTTCTCAAACAGGTTCCCCTTGTGCTTTATAATTCAGTGCTTGAGAAATATTCATGCAGCCACCTCTAGGGTGCAAGCCCTGGTCATTTAAAGCTATATTCACGTTTCCACAAAGGACAGAAAAAAAAAAGAGAGAAAGAGTAGTTTTACCTAATTACAGCTGGATAAACTGAGGCACAGGAAGACAAGGTGACTTTCTCACTGTGACACAGCATCCATGGCAAAGCTGGAATTCGAAATGAAGCACTGAAAGATGTAAGTGGCTTAATCAAGATCACAGTGTCGGTGGACAAAAAAGGAAATTGCATTTGTGTGCTTGAACAGTGACACTTAAAAAAATAGTCCTTCCTGCAGGCACAGGATACACAAAGGACATCAAATTGACCTTTCAAGGCTAAATCCTAAATCATGCCATGCCTCGCCCCTCCCCACAAAAGTGTAGGGATTTCGCAATTAATGACCCAAGACGTATCCCAGGAAATAGCTTAGCTAGGCAGCCCAAGGCAATTTCTCCTCAGCTAAGACTCCTTCACAGGATCTTACATCCTAAGGTGCTGCCCACAGTGGGGCCACTGGAGTCATATTACTGATATACAGATGCCTTGCTTTTGTCTAACACTGAAATGGTAACAGGGCACAGCCCCTTACCACACATCCCAGTATAACATGGTACATCAAAAACCAAAACGACAGGACTAGGACAGGGATGCACAAGCTCAGTGCTCGAGGGCAACAAGCAGACCACATTTTCAGGACATCCCTAACGAATATACATGAGATAAATTTGCATACAATATCCACACAGATCTGTCTCGTGCATATTCATTAGGGAATATCCTGACAATGTGGCCTGCTTGCAGTTCTTGAGAAGAAAACTAAACTGGACTAAGGTATACCATAAAATCCATCCCCCCCAGAAGGGGGGGGGGATAGAGCACATGGCCCCCTCCCCCAGTTTTTCAACACCAATTGATTTTCAAATTGAGTTTCATCCTCTCCTCCCTGACTTGATGTCTCAGTCACTCCTCCCTTCTGCGCAGGTAAACCGAGAGCAGTGGAATGTCTCCAAAGCACAGGAAACAACCAGTTATGATGTGTTTGGAAATTCATAACAGTTCAGCTTCACTGCAGGCAATCACTAAGGCTATCCCTAAGAAAAGATGAAGTATGGTGGCTGCCTCAGGCTCTGCACTTTGATCTTCTTCTATCTCCTCCCCTCTTCCTCAAAGGGAGGGGGAGAGCAGGAAGAGCAGCACTTCAGCCCAGGAGGGGTCAGATGCAGGCGAGCCAAGAAGTCTGAACTAGACAGTGCTCCCTAGTCAACAGGAGGCGGCTGCCGGCCTACTGGTGGGAGACAGCTGTGCATAGTGCTAGGGTGGAGGTGGAGGTGGGGATTATGCGGGGGACACCACACAGGCGGATCGGCTCCGAGCCCTGCTCCCAGACTCACCCCTAGCACTTCAGAAACCCAAGGAGACTACTCATATGCCTAATGTACATCATAACAATCTCTAGTCCTGCTAGAAGTTGTTCTTACAAAAAGAAAATGATTTAAAAAATAAAAAAGGTCCCCTGGTCACCCATATTTCTACTTTGATAGTTCAGCTCAGAATACTATCAGTCATGCCACCTGCACATCCTTCAGCTGGAACACCAGATTTCACCAGACAAGTCAGGAAAACAGGGATGGGACTCCCATGTGAGGCTCTACCATTATTGTGTTCCTCTGTGAAAGGGGAGGCTGGCAAGTTGAATGGGACCAGTGTGTCTTCTCTCTCTTGGTACGAAGTCTATCACTTTGGCTGGCTGTTACCGTTTCTTTTTCTGTTTGAGGGATTTCCGCCGCTTGAGGATCATCTCGTAGAGCTTGTCCATGCCTTCAGTCAGTCCCTCGCCAATGATGGCACAGGCGGGCTGCACATGGTATGTGGTGGAGGGACTCAGCTCGGGCAAAGCCAGCTGTTTCTCAATCTCAGCCACTGGCAAGGAGCGAGGCAAGTCCTGCTTGTTGGCGATGACCAGCAGCGGGGTGCCCTGGTTCTCAGCAAACTTTGTGACCTTGTGTAGCTCTGTTTTAGCTTCCTCCAGCCTGTCGACATCCACTGAGTCCACCACGTAGATAATGCCATCAGTACAACGGCTGTACGACTTCCAGAGCGGCCGCAGCTTCTCCTGGCCACCCACGTCCCAGAAGTGGCAGCTAATACCCTTGGCGGCACCGTTGCTCAGTCTTATCTTCTCGGTGTTAAAGCCAATGGTGGGCACTGTGTTCACGAACTCATTGAACTTCAGCCGATATAGCACCGTGGTCTTGCCAGCAGAGTCCAAGCCCAGCATGACAATGTGCAAGGATTGGAAAGCCGAGATATTTGATGAAATGTTCCCCATCTTCCAGATGCAATGGGAAGAGTCCAGAGTGAGCTGAATTCACTTCTTAATTTAAAAAAGCAAACCTCTGCAATTATCACAATAAATTCTTGCTTTCAATAATGGCTTTCCCCAAAAATTTCTGCCATACACTGGGCTAGTACTGGAATTGTTTTTTTTAGCCAAAGGATTAGTAGGAAGGCATGAACCTTAGAGAAATGTGGTCCCAAAATTCAGCATCCACAATTGTTAAAACATGGGTGGAAGGACTGCAGTTCCTGCGGGAAATGGTAAGAACCAAAAGCAACAGCTGGAGCAAAGATGTGTCCACGGGATGGCAGGCACATTCCAGCTAGCGCCAGTCCCTGAAGAGTTTAAAAGCAACAGCAGCAGGGCTCAACCCTGACCTGGCGGCCGTGGAAGGCAAGCCGGCAAAGGTTTGGAGGGTGTTGCTCTACGTGAGGATCAGCAGCACTCTGAGCCGCCCTCTTCTACGGTCCTTCGATCCCCTGCTGCTGCCCTCAGCCACGATCAGTCCATTCATTTCATGCCGCAGAGCCCAGACAGCATTTTCTCCTTCTGCTCACCTCCAAGAGCTGCAGATCCGCTTCAGCCCCGGCATAACGCCGAGGAGCCTCCAGCCCCTCCGGTCACTCGCTTTAGGCTAATAATTGCTACTCTCCCAGGAGGAAAGCGATAGCTCGCTAATGAAACCGCAGCTCAATTCATCAAATCCCTCCCCGCGCCCAGCACCCTCTCCGTCAGCGCCAGACACAGCCGAGCGGAGGGGAGGGGGCAGGGCTATCACTCTTAAAGGGCCAATGCAGACACTCCCAACCCGCTCATACGGAAAACCCAAAGCATGCTTCAGCGAACGGATTTCTCAGGCCCTGCTTGCTCTGCCAGAGCTTGAGTTCTTACCAGGGTTTTCTACAATGCTCACTGGCGGTGGCTTGCGGATTTTGCAGTGGACCCACAGCCTAGATGAGCTCGCCCTTTTAAGGACGGAAACTTGTTTTCACTTGAACAGCGTCAGGTATATATCACTTAACATCTCACGGCGGCGCCTGTAGATAGATCTCGGTATCTGAAGGCAGCGGAGGATCGGAGAGGTCTGGCGACGCCTGATTAATATTAATGTGTACTGGAGGCAGGCGCAACAGGAATGTCTTTATTTCACGAAGCAGGACATAGGAGAATGATAGCTTAATCCAGGATCTGCAGCATCTGTCAAATAGAAAACGAAATCTTTGCAGTACTGCTTCAGCTCAGCTACTTTCTCACCTAAATAAATAACTAGCCACAGCCCGCTCGAAATTCAACGGAGGCTACGCGATGATCCTTATTTTATTACAGAATTATTTATATTCCATACTAATAGGGGTGGCTCAAGGCAATCTGCTGACTGAGGCCAGATATGAGAAGATACCACCCACCAAGGGACCCAAAGGGAGGGGAGGGGAGGGGGGGGGGACTTCTCAAGATGGAGGTTAGGTGTGGAGGGGATCCCCTCACTCAGAACACTGGTCAGGCAGGTAAAAAAGAAGGGAATTTCTATTCCTAATCTATATCTTTGAGCAGTGGTTCTCAATTCAGTCATCAGGACGCACCTAAACCAGTCGGGTTTTCAGGATTCACACAATGAATATGCATAAGGTTGATTTGCATACAATGAAGGCAGTATATGCATATTTATTTGGCTGCGTTTATATACACCGCTTTTCACTGGGTCAAAGCAATTTACATTGAAAGAGGTTATTAACGATTTTTACAGTGAAACAGGAGACTATATACAGCATGCAGTAGGAATATAGTGTTATTCAGCTATGTACAGGGGATTACATTTCAGGGGTTAAGTTACATTCCGAGAGTACCTACATACAGTATGCTTCAGTCATTGCAAATCTCTCATGCATATTTATTGTGGGAATTCTGAAAAACCGACTGGCCTAGGCGTTCCCGAGCAATTGAAAATTCTGCAGTCTTTGCTTATACTGCCAAATACACTATTGTAGCAGTTACCATATGTAGCCTAAATACTGACCCCTGATCCTACAAACTGGATCTTCACCATATTACATGTAAACTTATTTACCTTAATAGCACTAACTCTCAGAATTCACACGTCGACCTTACCTAGGAAACGATCACTGTAAGTGGGCCCTAGAACATCAATATCCCTACTGGGAAAACTGAATAGGCCATATGACTACAGATCCTTACATAGAAACAGAACCAGTATTAGAGATGCAGGGGCCAAGGGCAAATATTTGAGAGGGGCACCCAAACCGAGTCTTCAGCTGTCCTGAATGCACCTGCTTTTGGCTGATCTCTGAAGCTAAGCAGGTTTGGGCCTGCCTACTACTTGAATGGGAAGACCACCTTGGAACACCAGATGCTATGAACTCACTGAGAGGAAGAAGGACTGGGCAATCTACTTCTGGCTGCACCTTGCCAAGAAAACCCCAGAACTGGGTCTCCAGGAGTCAGCATTGACTTGATAGCACACATTGCATACCCAAACCAATTGGCAGACTGTGTCCTTTTCAGGCTGGGAAGGGTTGTGGCCTCCTGGGACACAGGGCAGTTGCTCTGAAGAACTTGCCTCCCTTTTCAATTGAAACCACAATATTACTGCACCACTCCCACTAGTAAGAACTCTGATGTAGGACTGCCAGTTATCTCAGAGGGAACAATGGTGTCCAGCATCATGTCCTTGCTTCTCTTTCCAGCCACCTCCAAAGGTCCAGCATCTTCCCCTTCTCTTCCCTCCCCCTCCTCCCAAGTCTAGCACGTTGCCTCTACTTCCCTTCCTTTATGGGCTCCAGGTGCAGAATCTTCCCTTGCTCCCCCCCCCCCCCACCTTGTGCAGCATCTCCCATGCTTCCCTCCCCATTCCTGAAGTGCAACGGCTCTCCTGCTTCCCTCCCTGCCTTGTGCAGCATCTCTTTCTTCCCTCCCTCAATGCAGAATTTCTGCTGCTTCCTCTCCCCTTAACCTCCTCCCCATGCAGCCTTTCTCCGGCTTCCCTTTCCCTTCTGCACCACTGGAGAGAGTATTTTTCCTTCCTCTAGCTGCCATGTCACCTGCCACCTACAAAAGTGCAATGCAGCACAAGATCTTTGAATCCCTGCACACACTTAAGGGCACTTAGTCCTGCCCCCTTGTATGCAGACTTCCTGTGTCAGAGGGGGACAGGACTGAAAGACCATGAGCAGGCAGAAGCATTAAAGATCTTGTGCTGCCTTTTACTGCTACACTGCTGCTTCTTCACAGTGTTTAGGCATTCGGGAACCCCATGGTATCCCCACTTCCCACAACAGTGACAGTACTATGCTCCTAGCCTGGAGAAGGAAAAAAGTCACCCCCTTCTTCCTAGAAGCAAAGCGAGATACCTGCAACAGGGGCATTTTGGGAGCACTAGAATTTTCATGTGCTTCCAATTTAGAATGCAATATCAATGAATCTTTAATCCCAACAACATTAATTGTCTGAAGTGGAAGAACCTGAGATTCTAATTTAGTAACAGCCATATCCAACAAGGAAACTTTCTCATCAAGCTGCTGCAAAGACACCGCAGCTTCCTGAGAGAAAGTGCATAAGGAACTCACAGTTGAGAACACCTTAGTATCGATACATTTCAAAGCCCCCAAGCATCTTTCAAGGTAACTTCTGCATCCGGGAGTAGCACAGGAAGCTCAAAGGAGCCTCCCAGGGCTACAGACTGGACAGGGATAGGCAAAGTTAGCCTTCGTGGAATTAAAAGCTCCCCCCAGGTAACCCATCGCTGGAGTCGGACTGCGAGCGAGAGGAGGTCTGCTAGGCCCTGTCTGTTGGGCCGTGGGACTGCTGGGACTGCGCCTGGTGTTGCCGTTGCTGGTGCTGCCCTGTTTCCATCGGGCAGGCACGGCCGGGGCACCCTGCAACTGGTGGTGCCTTTTTGGCTATAAGTATTGTGTTTGTTTCTCTCCGCGACCGCGGAGCGCGACCGTGGGACACGTTTGAAGGGGCGTGTCTAAAGGGGCAGGTTCTGCCCGACGCCCCTTCGACGTCACTGCGGCGTTTCGGCATTCAGCATCAGATGAGGGTTTGAATAATAGGTTTGCTGTATAATTGTGCTTTGGTTTCTTTTTATTGTTATTTCTTGTTTAAGTTTTTTTTGTTTTGTTTTCTCTTCTCTCGGTATGGGTAAGAGAAAGGCCAAGGTGCACAGAAGACCCCAGAGTGCTGATGCCGGAGTTTCTAAACCGGTAGGCCCTCTGGATAAACATTTCACCCCTTTACCTTTGGCACAGTCCTCTCCTGAGGGTGCTTCTCTGAGCCCCGGAGGGCGATCCCCTCCACCCTGCCCTGTCTCTGGGATTAGTGCTAATTCTGGGCAGTCTTCTGAGTTGGAAAGGAAAGATAAAATTGTGATAACTTTGCCTATCCCTGTCCAGTCTGTAGCCCTGGGAGGCTCCTTTGAGCTTCCGGTGCTACTCCCGGATGCAGAAGTTACCTTGAAAGATGTTTGGGGGGCTTTGAAATGTATCGATACTAAGGTGTCCTCAACTGTGAGTTCCTTATGCACTTTCTCTCAGGAAGCTGCGGTGTCTTTGCAGCAGCTTGATGAGAAAGTTTCCTTGTTGGATATGGCTGTTACTAAATTAGAATCTCAGGTTCTTCCACTTCAGACAATTAATGTTGTTGGGATTAAAGATCCATTGATATTGCATTCTAAGTTGGAAGCACTTGAAAATTCTATGCGGGTGTGTTTTTGAATTTTCCTCAATCTTCTCTTTTGTCGCCTAAGATTCTTTTGGAAAAATATTTGAAAGAGATATTAGCCATACCAGATGTTACTTAATTCTTACAAATTTATTATATCCCCTCAGTTTCTAAAAAGATGAACTCTGCAGAGGGTGAGCTTAACGAGATAGTTCCTTCTATGTTTAATCTTACTGCCTTTTTGGAAGACTCCCTTGATATTGTTAGTTTGCGTTCAACGTTGCTGGTCACCTTTTCTTCAGTAGTGGTTAAACAGCGTATTTTGAAGGCTTTCTTTAAGGTTAAGTCAGCAAAATTTTGTGGACAGACTGTCAATGTTTTCCCTGATGTGTCTCGTAGCACCCAGTTACGTCAGTGGCAATTTCTATCTTTTAAGCCCCACGTTTTAGCACTGGGTGCCACTTTTTTCTTACGATTTCCTTGTAAGTGCATCATTAATTTTGATGGGGCTTCATATGTTTTTGTCAATGTGACACACTTGGAAAACCTTTTTGATTGATAGGCAGGATTAGTTAGGGAAGGCAATGTCTGATTATACTTACCTCCTATGTTGTGGGCTTAAAAGCCCTGTTTTCTGATTGATTGTTAAACTATTTGTTTGTTTCTTCTTTAAAACTGCAGTTCGTACTCTCTTAATGTGGACTGTTCTTCCCGTTTTCCTTATCTTTTGAATTCTATATGTATCCTATTGTTTCGGGAGTGTGTCTTTTATCATATTTGGTGATTGTATTTTGACTAAAATCTCATAAATAAAAAAAAAAAAAGAAACTACATGAACAGAATACCTCAACTCGATTACACGTGCAAAACACAGACCATCACCAAACAAAGAACAAGGGATCACAATTTAGAAACATGAAGACAAAAATTAAACTGGGAACCCCAAAAGCCAAACTTGGAATGTATAACACTGGAGAAATAAAACTATACATTAATTTCCTCTTGTACTAAATAAAACACAAAATGTTAGCGAAGCACATTTCCCCGAGTTGACATCTTCCAGTTAATAATTCAAAATTAAATATGTTTTTTCTACCTTTTGTTGTTTGGGCATTTTATTTTTCAGTTGCAATTGCCCCAGTTGCTTTCTTCTGCTTTCTTTGTGTCTTCTGCTAACTCTCCATTGTCTACTATGCATTTGTCCTTTTTGCTCTCTTCTAGTTTTTTTCCATTCTCTCTACATCTACCTCTAACATACTGAATTTTCCCCTTTTGCTCTTTCCTCCATTTCTTTCTTTATTCCTTTTTCATCCACTCAATTTTCACCCCTCCATCCTCAGTCCCCACTTCCTCTCCCAATACTCAGCCAATCATAGATTTTTCTTCCCTCCGACACAAAATATCTGATTCCCTCTCCATCCTCACTCCCCTCAGCTTCTTTTTTTCTCCCACCAGTTCCAGCCTCACCCCCTTCTGGTCCTCCCCCAGCATCAGCTCCTTTCTAGTTCCAGCCCCTCCCAGCATCCACTGCCTTCCAGTCCCTTTTTCCCATTCCCCTGCATCAGATGATTTCCAGTCCTAGACCCCCCAGTATCAGTCCTCCTCCAGTCCCTCCCAGCATCAGCTGCCTTCTAGTCCCAGTCCCCCATCCCCAGCCCATTTCCAGTCCTAACCCCCAGTATCAGTTCTCTTCCAGTCCCTCCCAGCATCTGCTCCCAGTCCCCCATCCCCCAACCTCAGCCCATTTGCAGTCCTGGCCCCCCCACGTCCAACGTGCCCCGTTTAACATTCTGACACTCAGTGCACTGGCAGGCTCCTTTTTATCATAGTCGCGGGAGAGAAGGCAAACAACGCTGTTTACTCCCATGGCTGTTCAGAGGTCAGCCAGGGCTCCCAGGGCTGTTCAGAGGACAGCCGAGGTGCGGGGCATGTGGAGGCAACATTCTCGCACATTGGACAGGCCGGCCCCGCCCAGCAGATTCCCAAAAGTAGATTAGTTTCTCACTGTTCATTGTCCGTTATGAACAATGGCTCTCCCATCTCCTACCTAATCATTTTTTAATGGACTTTTTCTCTAGGAGCTTGTCTAAACCTCTTTGGAATTCCCCTATGTTAGTCACCTCTACCACATCATCTGGCAACAAATTCCACAGCTTCATTGTGCTCTGCATGAAAGAAAAAAACCTTTCTAAAGATTTGTTTTCAATCTGCTGGCCAATAGCTTGATGGAATGTTGTGTTTTTGTATTGTTTGAAATGATAAAGGAAGGACAGACTAGATGGCCATGTGGTCTTTTTCTGCCGTCATGTATCTATGTTCTCTATTCAACTGATCCACCCCACTCAATGATTTTATAAACTTCTACCATATCCCTCTTGGTCATCTTTTCTTCAAGCTGCAGAGCCCTAACCTGTTTAAGCTTTTCCTCATAGAGATGTGTTTTATCCTCTATTATTTTTGTCGCTGTTCTCTGAACCTTTTCTAATTCTGCTATATCCTTTTTGAGAATGGAGTGACCAGCACTGCTCACAATCAGGGTGCAGTCACATCAAGAACCCATATAGAGGCACGATGATATTCTAAATTTTGTTCTCAATCCCTTTTTGAATCAATCATAACCAGGGCTGGCCCAATCATAAGGAAATGCAGTGATTGTCTAGAATGGCAACTTCTGGGGGAGGGGGGTGCGGCAAAGAGCAGGGCATTCAAAGCTAAACAGTACATTTTGACAGCCAAGGAGGGGTAAAGCTTAATGTCTGCCTTGAATGAACTCTGGGGCTGACCATGATCATAACATTTAACATTGCTTTTTAGCAGCTGCAGCAGCATACTGGGATGAACATGTCAATGTATTGTCCACAATGATTCCATGATCTTTATCTTGGGTGATGACTCCTAACTCAGAACCGTAGCTGGCCTGACCACTAGGCAAAGTAAGTGGCAACATGCAGAGCATTCAGAGGGGGAGTAAAACTTAAGGTTTGCCTAGGACAGCAACACCTTGAGCCAACTCTGGGGCCGGTCCTGCTCAGAACCCAGCACTTTGTACCTCTTAGCAGCAAACCTCTGGAGAATGTGAACAGATGGATTATTAAACTGTGGGGGAGGGCCAGCTTGGAGGGGTGGTGGATGCTGACTAGTGGCAGAGGCGGAAGGGAGTGGAGATTGGCTTTTGGAGACAGTGTGTAGTAGTTAAGTGCACCTATGTCAATGTTGCATTAAAATGGGTGCACTTAACGCCATTTCAATGGGCGATGTTAAGTGCATCTGTGTTAAGCATGATTCCTGCCAGCATGCTTTAAGGTCCAAATCAGGGTGATATCTACTGGGGCCAAGCTGTACACACCTCCAATAGGTAGCACACTATTGTTGCACGCACTGCATGTTGATTTCTACTCTCAATGCCCAATACCTGCAAAACCTTAATGCAGCTTAGTAAACATATACCTACTGTAAGTGTGCATAGGCAGCCAGGATGATCTCAGAGAGCCCCTCTTCTCAGGCTGTGCTTCCCATTGCCCAGAATGCCAACTGGTGATGGTCTTGATTCTCACACTGAATATTTGTTTTGCTTGAAAATAGTGAATATCACTGATCTAGATGCAAAATGCCCAGCAATTTGGGACTAATTTTCAAAGGGAAAGGAAGCATGAACTTTCCTTTTACAGACTGTGATATTTAGAACTATTCATGGATGTCTGAACTTGCTGTTTAAAATAATTTATAATATTAAATATATGCATGCATATATATACTATCAAAGAAAAATACACCTTATCAGATGGGATACCTAAAATGTAAGAAAAGTAAGAAAAATTATAAAACCAGCAAAACATAAGAAGCTAAGAAAATACAGTGAAGCAAGAGGGAGGTGCCTTTTAGCCCACAATTAAAGAGGGACTCCAATACGGTTAAAAATACACAAAAACAGCAAGACAATATATCCCAGTCTTAATTAGAAAGTGTGTTTGTATGTTCCCCTCCTATGTCCCTGCACCTCTAAGGGGGTAACTTTGGAGATTCTGGGATATAATGCATCCCCATACAACATTAGGTTCATTGCAGATGGATAAGGAAATGTTTTGTTGACACCCACAAGAGTCTTGTGATGCTAGTAGCTCCTAGCATTCGGATTATGAGAAAAGATGAGCATCATTTTCGGGTAAGGTTAACAGATGTCCCCAATTTTGGGGATTGTCTCCAATTTTAGAGCTGTGTCCCCAACTCGTACCAGTTTGGCAGCTTCCTGTCCCCGATTTTAGCAATGGGGACAAACAGGGATTTGAATATGTCCGTTTTTAGCATTTTCATCCATTATCATTAGGTTTTGCATAGCATGGGGGAAATGCATCATTATTTCTATTTCTCTATCGATTGATCTGATTTGATGTGATATTATTGATGTCATGGGTAGGATGGGGGGGGGGACAGAGTAATGACTTCTTTTCCCACCTCTATGCATTGTTGCTCAAACTGGACCTAAGGTGTCTCTCCCCTCCCCTCCCCCACCTCGGATTAGTTTCCCAGATTTGACTGCAAAAAGATTTGGTAACCTTATTTTTGGGCCACCTCGCTGCTAGACCCATGCCCAGCCAACTGGATCAATTCAGCAAGAACCAAATTCAGCCCATTTTTAGCTAAGATAAGAAATGAAGCACTCCAACAAGGAATAATGCCCAGCAGTCTAAAGCTCTCCTCCATCCGCTCTACACTGAAGAAACCAAACACGATCCAGCAGACCCAGCATCATACAGACCCCATCGCCAGCCTCCCATTCCTGGCTAAAATCATCAAGAAAACTGTACAGCTCCAGCTCCAAAACCATATTGATGAAAACCACCTACTCAATCCTCAACAGCACGATTTCTGCCCGTTGCACAGAGTAGAAACCCTTATGACCTGTCTCATTAATACCATAACCAAAGGCATTCAAGACCATACACAAACCTACCTCCTGATATTCCTGGATATCACCGCAGCGTTTGACACAGTCAACCATAACATCCTACTCCAGAGACTACAACTATTTCGAATCCAACACATCGTACTCAAATGGTTTAAATCATATTTCACAGAAAGACAACAACAAATAAAAATAGGTTCAAACATCTCCAAACCGTACCAACAAATGCAAGGAGTACCCCAAGATTCCACTCTATCCGTACCCCTCTTTAACCTATACCTACAACCCTTATGCTCAGTTATCAAAAAAACACAACATCCATTACCACATATACGCCAACAATACTACTGCCCACTCCTCTCCAATCAACTCGTATACACACAAATTCAAGACTGTTTCACAGAAATTACACTCTGGCTCTCAACAAATAACCTATCAATCAACTTCAAACAGACAGAGGCTATGTTCATAACAAAGGATACCTCCTTTACACCCTCAACCACTATAAACTAAACAACATACAGATAAATGTAAAAACAGAGTTGAAATACCTTGGTATCACCATTGACCAGCAACTATCCTTCAAAATTCATGTAGCAACGACAACCAAAACAATCTATTTCAAAACAAAGACCCTGCAATGACTCCGTCCCCTCCTCAAACCAACAGATTTTAGATCAGTACTACAAGCTTTCACCCTCCCCTATGCAGGTTACTATAACAATATCTAGCAGGGTCTACCCCAATCTACACTTTTCCCCCTTCCAACAGCATTACACACCACTGCACGTACCATCCAAGGAGCTAATAAACATGACCACATCACCCCCATTCTAAAACAATTACACTGGCTGCCCCTTATCAATAGAATCAAATATGAATGCATCCTTCTCACTCACAAAGCACTTCACTCCCACCAGGAAACCTGCCTCAAATCCCTGTAACGGAAACCCACTACAAACAGACCACAAAGATACTCAACAATCAACAAACTTAACATACCACAATCCAAACTTAAATACAACCAGTAAACAAGCCACAAAGCGTTCATACTCTACACCCCTTCCCTATGGAACTCCCTTCCTGACACACTAAGGAACATTACCAATATCCCTGCCTTCCGCAAGTAACTGAAAACCCACCTATTCACTGAACATTTTGGTCCCTCCACCTAACCCCCCTCGATCAACATGACACTATTAAACAAAAGCAAAATTGTAAATAGTTGTTGGAATATACCATCTAGCTCTAACATTTGTATATAGTACTACAGTTTATAATATTTAGTAGGATTGTTAGCAACATGTTGAACTGTTTCAAATGTTAACTGTTACTCTGTTCCTTGTATGACATGTTTACTGTAAAATGTTCTGTTCCCTGTAAACCGTTTTGACCCGGTGAAAAGTGGTATATAAACCTAGCTAAATAAATAAATGTATAAATACAAAAAACAAATGTCTCTTTCATATCTCCTCTATCCTGCCTTTTCTCTAATGTATACATATTAAGATATTTAAGTCTGTCCCCATATGCTTTATAATGAAGACCTCTAACCATTTTGCTAGCTACTCTCTGCATCGACTCCAACCTGTTTACTTCCTTTTGAAAGTGTTGTCTCCAAAATCGCACACAATACTCCAAATAAGGTTGCACCAGAGACTTATACAAAAACACTATCACCTCCTTTCTTCTGCTGGCCATTTCTCTTCCTACACACCCAAGCATCCTTCTGGCTTTCACTGTGCCTTTTCTACCTGTTTAGCCACTTTAAGATCATCAGAAACAATCACGCCCAGGTCCCACTCTACTTTCATGGACAGAAATACCTTGCCCCCTACCCTATACCGCTCCCTTGGATTTTTGCAACCTAAATGCATGACCCTGCATTTTTTATGATTAAATTTGAGCTGCCAAATTCTTGACCATTCTTCAAGCTTAGCTAGCTCCCTCCTCATGTTATCTACAGCTTCCTGGGTGTCTACTTTATTGCAGATTTTGGCATCATCTGCAAAGAGGCAAACCTTACCTGACAGCCCTTCCGCAATATCACTAACAAAGATGTTAAAAAGAATCAAACCAAGGATATATCCCTGTGGCATACCACTGGTAACATCCTTCTTCTCAGAGTGAACTCCATTTACCTGTACACTTTTTCGCCTCCCACTAAACCAATTTCTAACCCAGTCAGTCAATTTAGGGTTCATCCCTAGAGTGCTCAATTTATTTATAAGTTGCCTGTGCGGAATGGTGTCAAAAGCTTTTCTGAAATCTAAGTACATCACATCTAGGGTTCTCCCTTGGTCTAACTCTCTGATCACCCAATCAAATAAATCAATCAGATTTGTCTCACAAGACCTGCCTCTGGTAAACCCATGTTGCCTCGGATTCTGCAATCCATTGGACTCCAGAAACATTACTATCCTCTGTTTTAGCAGTGTTTCCATTAATTTACTCACCACAGAGGTCAGACTAACTGGCCCGTAGTTCTCAACCTCATCCTTACTTCCATTTTTGTATAAAGGGACCACATGAGCCTTTCTCCTGTCCTCTAGGACCACTCCCAACTCTAAAGAAGCATTGAAAAAGTCAGTTAGTGGAGCCACTAGAACATCCCCATAATCATTCAATATTCTTGGATTTATCCCATCCAGACCCATGGCTCTATCTACTTTTAGTTTAGCTAGTTCCTCACGAACACAGTCTTCTCAAATTCATTTAAAATCCCCTTCATTTCTGTTCCTATTTGTGGGTGTTTTCTGAGGTTCAGCTCCTGGTCTTTTATCTGTGAGCACAGAAAAAAATATTTGGTAAACAATTCCGCTTTATCATCATCAGCTTCTACATATTCCTGCCCTTCCCCCTTGAGTGTGTCAATAACACTTTTGCACATCCTCCTCTCGCTAACATATCTGAAAAATATCTAGTCCCCCCATCTTATTGCATTAGCCATCTCTTCTTCTTTTTGTATCTTTGCTTTCCTGACTACTTTCCTAGCTTCTCTAAGTTTTTCCAAACATTGATGCTCATCTTCCTCTCTATTTTATGAAGGCCACCCTCTTTTTCTTCACCTTTTCAGCTACTTCTTTTGAGAACCTTAGAGGCCTCCTTTTCCTTTTACATTTATTTTACCTTTCTAACAAAAAGGTTTGTTGCCCTTTAAATATCCCTTATCAATTTTGTCCATTGCTTTTCTACATCTCCCAGCTGTTCCCATCCCGCTAACAACTCCTTGAGGTATTGTCTCATCTTGGCAAAATTAGTTTCCCTAAAGTCTAAAACCCTCGCTTTTGAATAGATTTTATCAGCCCTAGTCCTAATAGTGAACCACACCATCTGGTGATCACTGGATGCTAGATGATCTCCCACTATGATATCAGAAACACTTTCCCCATTGGTAAGCACCAAGTCCAGTATAGCCCCTCCATGTGTGGGTTCTATTACCAGTTGCCGGAATAGTTCTCCCTGTAGTTAATCTAGGATCTCCTTACTTCTAGATGACACCACAGTAGGGATGTCACAGCCGCATATTGAACTCACCTATTAGTAGCACTTCTCCTTTCATGACAACTTTTCTATCACAACAATCTCAAAAACGTGCTAATGCCAGTAGAGAAGTATAGCTATTTCTATCCAAAATGTTGCAAAAGTATAACAGGCAGCATGCAGTAGTTGTCCCATCAGACAGCCGTTGACACCTCTTGATGTATTTACTATGATTCTAAGATGATTTATATAGTATTTGGTACAAGAACTGGACTAATTTATGCATCTCTCAGGATCTTCTCTTTGCTGCCATTTAGTGCTTGGGCTTGGGAAGGCTTAAGCTCCCAAACCCCTTATACAGGGTGCCTATGCTTCAGCAGGCCAGATGTGGTTTCCACGCCATCAGTCAAAACCACAAAATGGAAAATTTAGGAACAAAAGAATTGGAAGCTTCCAATTTACTTCCATATTTCAGATCTTCCAAAAATGGGATTAGCAATTAAAAATTATTTATTTTTATATGTAAAGCACTTTGGCTGAAGAAAAGCGGTATATAAAAATCTGTTAAACAAATAAACAAACAAACCATAGACCAGGGGTTCCCAAACCAGTCCTCAGGAAACTCATGCAGTCTGGTTCTCCTATGACCCATATTAGAACAGAATCACTTCAGAACTGTCTGCCAGGCAATAATCACCCCACAGACTAGAGTAATATGATTCTCCATAGCCTACCCAAGAGCTCAACCCACACCCTGCAACTGGCACAAAATATTGCTGCCAGATTAATTACTGGATCAAAGAAACATGACATATCACCCCCACCTTAAAAGACCTCCACTGGCTACCCATCAGATCCAGAATAGAATATAAAGCCATAATGATGACCTTCATGATATTACATAACCAGTCCGCTCAATGTTTAAGCAAAATCATCAAAAGAGTGCCAAACACTCGTTCAAGGAGGAAGTTCCACCAAAACACCCTCTCAACACCCTCCATACCATCCAACCCTTCACAAAGATTAATACACAGAGCATTTGAATATTACTCACCTACACTATGGAACTCACTCCCACATCACCTCAGAGATATCACAGACATCACGGACTTCAGAAAATATCTAAACGCCTACCTCTTCAACAAACACTACAACATCACAAACACTACAACATGAGGAGTGGCCTAGTGGTTGGGGCAAGGTACGTCAGGCTGGAAGGTTGGGGGTTCAAATCCCATTAGAGGACAGCAACCTTGGGCCAGAAGGACTTGGGCTTGTAGTTCCAAAGGTGCTTCTTGGGCAAGCCACTTAACCCTCCATTGCCCGTATTAGTGTATGTGTCTCATATCCCCCAATTGTGTTGTGACCACTTTGATTGAAGGATAAGGTGGTATACAAAACTGTCTAAATACATAAATCACATGACCTACACAACCACCCTCATAACAAGATGACACTAAGCTCAGTATCTATATATATTGTATATAATTATAGCATTGTAAATAGTTCTTATACTGTTCCTTGTATGACCTGTTCCATTTCACTGTAAACCACTTTGATAAACTGAAAAGCGGTATATAAAAAAAAAAATAAATAAATATCCACAACAAATATGTATGATATTGATGTGCATGCACTGTTTTCATTGTATGCAAATCCATCTCATATATATTCATTGCACACATCGTGAAAACCTGACTGGACTGAGAACCACTGTCATAGACTTTGGGTTTGCAGCACTGCCCAGCTATGGTTACCAACTTTTTGAAAGAGAAAAAGCTGACAGGTGCCTCGCCCTTCCCCCCTCTACAACCGACTCACTCAGTAGGGTTGCCACATGTATGTTCTATGATTATTTGACAAACTTTATATTACAGAAATAGGTTAATTTATGTTAATATGGAATTCAGATACAGCACCTACTATATGCCAAATATATATTGAAATGTTTATTAATTTAGAACACACATTTTTTTAAGTGCCTTCAAGTTCAGCTGTGGAAAATACTGCTATACCTTGTCAGGGGAAGTATGATGTATGTAGTATACTAATTCTATGAATAAGATATCTTAACTCCAGCAAAAGCAGAATAAAGAAAACACATGTGACAATATGCTGTATAACATACAACGTAGCCAAATCTTTTTGATTATTACTATGCAGTGCCAAAGACCAGTCTAAGGCGCAATTTTAGCCCAAACTATTCATAATCAACAAGGCAGCAACTGAGTAAAAAGGGCTTATTGTATCTGATGTTCCACAGGGAGTGAACAGTCTGATAAGGCGGTGGGGCATAACCAGAGAAATGTTAGGGAGCATAGTGAGATGCTGCAGGCATAACCAATAGACAAAAAGAGATGATGATTTCTCTGTACAGGTAGTCTATGAGACTTCTCCGAGAATTTTGTGTTCATTTCTGAAGGCCATATCTGCAAGGATAGATAGGCTGGAGGTAGCCCAGAGAAGGATTGCCAAAATGATGCAAGGTAAACACCAAAAGCCATTGCTTAAATATGTATTCTCTGAAGGAGAAAAGACAAGCAGAATATGGTAGAGATATTCAAATACTCTGTAAGCTACAGTAACCTCTCAAAGAGATTTTGCTTCTAGGGCAATTTCTTCAAAAGGATTAGTTTTGAGCCTACCATGACAGTAATAAAACTCACTCGTAAACTAGGGGATCTGGAGTATGATCTCAGTCTGTCAGATTTACTGCTAAACCTCATTACAGTACTTGCATTGTGCCAAAAAAGAGCTTCCTTCTTGAGTTCACAGGATGTAACATGTAGTCAACCTGTCACAGTGTGACTGCAAATTCCTCTTAATCAAGCCTGTGGCACCCAACATGATAGGAAATATTTCTGTAGTTTTTCTGCCACAGTCTCTCACTGTATTTTTTGGTACTTCGGGATTTTCTCCTTCTCCATACAATTCACAGAATAATCACTTAGGACGGAAACCTCTATTATCAATGTCATTCTGGTATGTTCTCCTTCACCACTATGTCCTGTTTCCTCGCATCTGGCTTTTTGTCATTCAGAATGGGATTATCTCAGATGATCATAATCTCTTCATTCACCATCATATTCCTGGAGGAACTCTATATTTCCCACTGTATTTATGTATTTGTCACTTGTTCCTCATTTGCTGATCTAATTCTTTGAAGAGGTGTTTTTTTTTTTGCTCTTGTTTTGTAAATTCTATTACTTCCTTCCCTGTGCATATGAATACATTCTTACACATTCCTTCTATTCATCAGAACGCTATTCCAAGTTTGATAATGGGAGCGGATTTTGGATGTTTATTTTCATATTTCAACACTTTTTGTTTATTTGGATCTGTTGACAATGGTAAGTAGGCCTGTAGGCATAATCTAGTACCATATGCAGCTCGGTGAGACTCAGGACAGTAACACTGTTTTCCCATACTGGCTCCAGATAGTTCTTACCCTGAAGACTACACAGACTCATCGCACAGGGCCTTAGATTGCTGTCAGAAACTGTGGAGCAAGTCTTATGCTTGCCATTCCTTAAAAATATCAAAAAGCACAGTATCGGGATGTTTGCCCCTCTAGCAGTGAGAATATTTGATGTACAAGAAGGGAAAAAAATCCAAGGTCAAAAACAGTCAGCACCTGACCAACATAGTTATCTTTGTTCCTCCCCCTAACAAAAACTATTCGTCAAGGAAAATTTCCAAAATCGGAGACAAATCAACTGATACGCTTTGAAAACTTCATAACATTTCATTCATTTGAATGAATATTTAGTGACCACTCTGGCTACACAAAGGAGAGTTGTATTTATTTTGATGCTTTCAAAGAACTGCAAACATGGCAGATTAATGTTATGCTGAATACACAATTCAGCTTAGATAGTAAAAATACCTACACCCTTGTGCAAATTAATCGAAACAAACCAGACGTGATATGACGTAGGAATAACTTATTGTGTATGCGACTATAATATCAGCCAACATTGCATCAGATTTTCTTTTGAGTGTATTCTTAGTTGTTAATCCAACCGTTGTGTATGATGATCGCGACACCCAGAAAACGCACAAAGATCATCACCCTGCACAAACACACAGGGAAGACCAACAGGGATATAGAAAGTATAGTTGGTGTCAGTCATGCAACCATCAGTCGTGTGATCAAAACTAAAAAGGAGACAGGATCCATCTTGCCTAAATGAAAGAGAAATTGTGGTTATAAGAGGAAAACCACACTCAGAGACGACAACTATGTTCTCAGGGAAAGTAGAAAAGACCCTCGGAAGACAAGCGATGCATTAAAAAGAGATTTAGAAGAGAAAGGTATAATGGTCAGTTCTTCCACAATTCGCAGGCGACTTTTGGAAGTTGGTCAAAAAGCACGACAACCTCTGAAAAAAACAACTTCTGACAAAGGTTATGAAAGAGAAGTGCTATAAATGGGGGACTGAAACATAAAGAGTGGGCTAAAGAAGTCTGGAGAAAAGTAATATTCAGTGATAAGTCATTTCTTCGTCCAAGGTCAAAGAAGCCAACATGTTCGGTGTTCACCCCTGGAGAAAAGATTTGTGATTCCCACATCAACAAGAACGTGAAACATCCCCAAAAGAAGATGTTCTAGGGGTGTTTCAGTTATTATGGAGACGGCAGCTTGCATCCAGTCGAGTGAATGATGCGTTCACAACAATACGTCGATGTTCTCCAAAGAAGAGTTTTTCCAGAGCTAGAGAAGATATTTCCTGATGGATCTGGCATCTTTCAGCAGGATCTTGCCCCATGTCATACATCGAAACTGGTGAAAAGTTTTTTACAAAAGAAGCAAAGGTACTGGACTGGTCAGGAAACTCTCTGGATTTAAATCCAATAAAGAGTCTGTGGTCCACTTGCAAACTTTGCCTTCATGGAATGGACTGTATGACAAAGGAGAAGCTTATTCAAGCTCTGATTTAAGTCTGGTACAGGGACCCAAAAATTGTTGTAGACTGCTCAAAATTAGTGGAATCCATGCCAAAATCGTGTCCAGATGCTGTTAAAAAATAGAGGAGGTCATATTATGTACTATTATGTGGCTATTAATTAGATTTTCAATGGAAATTCCAGTCTTCACTTATTTTTCAGTTTGTTTCAATTAATATGCAGTAATCTGTTGCATTCATCAGTCCAAAGATTATTCATGAGGCTAATCACTCTTTCTATACCAGGCCTTGCTGCAAAAACATGTTGCACAATCTTTTTCAATTTTTGTGCTTCTGTGTCTTCAAAAAATGTGCTCCCTTTATCAGCACTTAGTTCTTCTTGACTTTTATTGAACACTGGAGCTGCTATGCACAAAAGCAGTAGTTCACTATGGAGATCATTCTGAAAGACGAATAAGCCCTGTGTACATGCGGGATAGATGTGTTTCATTCAAAAATGTCTAGACCTGTATTCTGACCCCAGGCAGCCCTGCACTTACACGGCACTAAAACGGCGATCTCAGGATGTGGACAGGAGGGGGTGGAATGGGGGCGTGCTCAGGAGCAGGGACGTATAAAGCGTATCCAGGAAAGGCCCATGTATGTCCCCGGTATATCACGCATATGTCCACATTATACCTGCTGAAACGTGAAATAAGAGCAGGACTTAGAAACAAATCTCGCTCCACACTCCAATGCGTCCAATAGAGATGAATGGCTATGACAAGTCTGTAGTGACCTGGTGTGTTTACTGTCTGGGAGCGCAAAAGATGCAGTGGAAATGAACAGAATGCAAGGTGAGGGACATTTGTACACTAAAGTAACCATAAAAAATGCCCCAACAGAAATGTAAAGCCCTGCAATAGTCGGTATTCTGGCAAATGCTGTATATGCCAAAGGGGCTATGCAAGGTCACCTCCAACAAATGGGAACATAGCTGTAGTGATGGTATGTGTTTGGCTGAGTAATGCAGATCAGATGTGTAGTCCAGAGACGCCATGCAATTATGTAGTAGCAGTAGTTGTGTATATTTATTTATATATTTAGAAGCTTTTTCTATACCGCTCCTTCCAAAGATCAAGGGCGGTTTATAGTTAACATTGAACAAGGAAGTTATAATGTAACTTAAAACAATGAGTGGCATGCTGTCCCAAGGGTTGCAGAGCAGAGATGGCATCCACTGGCCAATCTACTGAAGAGAGCTTTAAACTAGATTCGTTGGAGTGGGTGAAGAAAATCCCCAGGTAAGTGAAAGCCCCCAGGTAAGTGAAACATTAAATACCTTTATGGAAATGGGTAAAAGGGGTAACATATGGAAAGTGGTATATATAAATGCCCGTAGCATGGGAAATAAGATCCCAGATGTTGAAGCTTTAATGGGAGTGGCTGACTTAGATTTAGTGGCAGTTACAGAAACATGGTTCACAGAAAACCATGACTGGGATGTAACTATACTAGGCTATACATTATTCAGAAAGGACAGGGTAGGAAGAAGGGGAGGAGGAGTGGCACTATATGTAAAAAATAATATTAAAGCTTTGGAATTACAGAGCTTAAAAGGGAGAAAGGAGGCACTGTGGGTTAAACTAGAAAGAGGGAAAGAGAAATCTATTTGCATTGGTGTGCTATACAGACCTCCCTCACAAGAGGAAGAGGTAGATGAAGAGTTAATTGAAGACATACGCAGCATTGCTAGGAATGGGGAAGTGCTACTGATAGGGGATTTCAATATGCCAGGTGTTGATTGGCACATTCCTTCTACAATATCATCTAGAAGTAAGGAGATTCTGGATTCTCTACAGGGAGAACTATTCAGGCAATTGGTAACAGAACCCACACATGAAGGGGCCATACTGGATGGTGCTTACTAATGGTGAAAGTGTTTCTGATGTTATAGTGGGAGATCATTGTGCATCCAGTGATCACCAGATGGTGTGGTTCAGTATTAGGACTAGGGCTGTTAAAATCTATTCAAAAGCGAGGGTTTTTGACTTTAGGAAAACCAACTTTGCTAAGATGGGCCAATACCTCAGGGAGCCGTTAGCGGGATGGGAACAGCTGGGAGATGTAGAAAAACAGTGGGCAAAACTGAAAGGGGATATTTTAAGGGCAACCAACCTTTTTGTTAAAATGGTAAATAAAGGTAAAAGGAAAAGGAGACCGCTTTGGCTTTCAAAAGAAGTAGCTGAAAAGGTGAAGAAAAAGAGGGAGGCCTTCATGAAATACAAGAGATCACAGAGAGAGGAAGACAGGCATCTATATTTGGAAAAACTTAGAGAAGCTAGCAAAGTAGTGAGGAAAGCAAAGATTCAAAAAGAGGAGGAAATAGCTAATGCAATAAAATGGGGGGAAAAGACATTTTTCAGATATGTTAGTGAGAAGAGGAAGGGCAAAAGTGGTATTGTCAGACTCAAGGGTGCAGGGGGGGGAATAAGGTGGAATTGCTCAACAAATATTTCTCTGTGTTCACAGATGAAGAACCAAGAGCAGGACATCAAAACACCCACAAACAGGAACAGAAGCGAGGGTGATCTTGAACAATTTTCAGAAGACTGTATTCGTGAGAAACTAGCTAAACTTAAAGTAGACAAAGCGATGGGACCGGATGGGATACACCCTAGAATACTGAGGGAACTTGGGGACCTTTTCAATGCCTCGTTGGAGTTGTGAGTGGTGCCAAAGGACTGGAGAGAGGCTCATGTGATCCCGTTACACAAAAGCGGAAGTAAGGATGTCGTTGAAAACTACAGGCCGGTTAGTTTAACTTCGGTGGTGAGTAAATTATTGGAAACGCTGCTGAAAGAGAAAATAGTGAGTTTTCTGGAGTCCAGCGGATTACAGGATCTGAGGCAGCATGGATTCACCAGACGCAGGTCTTGTCAGACAAATCTGAATGATTTCTTTGACTGAATGACCAGGGAGTTGTTTCGTTTTCATGGGCACTGCATGTCAGTGTGACGATCAGCTTCAGAGATGTTTGTTTAGCCTGCGGAGGCATGCTCACATGGGGATGGGCAGCATCACAGATGCCTGTCTATTTGGAATACTGTGAGTACTGGGACGTACATGCTGTTTGCTGCGTTTACCCATGTCCCAGTATAGCAGCTTGGGCACGTCTTACCCCAAACGTGTTGTTTATGCTGCGCCAGGAACGTATATCTCCCTGATTCTGGAACCGCGGGCACGTCTATCGCCGTGGTTTTGGAAAGGGGTATATTCCGTGCCAGTTTTCACTTTAGAAATCTCTTCTGGCCAGATACGCACGTTATAGAATCAGACTCCACATAAACTGTCCATGTTGAGTTGCTCTTGAATGTCAAAGTGTTAATTTAAACTGAACAGATCTTCAATCGAGGGCAAGTCCTTCTTAAGTGAAAGGCAGGCAAACTTCCTAAAAGGTGATTTATCAAAGAAACCATTTTTTAAAGTATACCAAGGCCCTGGAATAAAATTCTATAGCTTCTGTTCTAAACTTTCAGCCTGCCCTTTCTCAAGTTGATGCATTGCTTCTCCAGCCGCAATGCTAAAGAATTCATCCTTCTGCCTACTCTCCAGTTAAACCCTCAATCTATCCATAATGTTAAACATAAGTGGCTTGAATATTGCTCTTTTCTAACACCAGTATTGCCAGTACTGATGGCAGTGAGTGGTAAAAAAATATATGAAATGTCCTGTTCAATGTAATTTCAGTTTGTTCAATGTAAACCGCCTTGATACCATGAAAGGCGGTATATAAGAAATGTTAAATAAATAAATGTTAAATATAACGCTCTCCCATCATTGGTGTTTTACTTTTTCCATCTTCTTGCTCTGATACAAATGACCACATCTTCTTATCACAATCTTCAGGACCTATTTGAAGGAAATAGTTCTTTACAGTATTCAAGCTGAGTAAAAGCTGATCAACCAATGAGAATAAACTGAGCTATCTTACAGGGATTTGATGCAAGACTGGGCAACTCAACACATTCTTTTAAATCAGTCAGCCTCTTTGCACTAGTAGGGAAATGGTTGAAGATCTTGGTGACTAATATTTCAACATCATAGCTAATTTTTTTTAAAGCTGTATTTTGCAGTATTGCAGAGGATATGACAGTTACAATTTGCCTTGATAATTTCTCCTTTTATATTTGAGAGCTTTTGAAAGACAAAACAGTGTATTCCGTAATTCACTGAAACATTCTCAGCCCATATGTGAACATATACTGGAGACTCAGCACTAGAGACTCAATTGCTGTAATAAGCGACTTCAATACCGAATCCAAGATTTCATCAGGTTCCTCGTAAAAATCAAGGAGATAGTTTTGCATACCTTCTTTTATATCCAATATTCTCATTGCTAGAGGGAGATACGTTCTATTTCCTTAATTGGAGGCATCAATGGAAACAGAATACTGAAGAGGGGAGCCATTGTCTCCAAGTCTTATTTTGTTGACTGTCAATTCAATGGCATATGGTCTGACAACATTTTTTCTTTACTAAAGATCCAGTCTTTGTTTTTCCCAGTTGGATCTTTGAGGTAGATTTCTGAAATGGAATATAAACAATTATCCATTTTGTTTCCACAGGCCATTGTCAAATAAACGAAATGATGTTTTACACTATGGTATGCTTTTGCTAGTTTCACTGACACTACTTCGTTGAGCAGTGGGGCTATCACTTGCGTTAACAAAAAAGCATTAGATAAAGATTTAGATTGTCTATGAGCTTTCAAACATGACTCCTGCTTCCGTGCTTCATAGTGACATTTCAGAGCTTTAATACCATCAAGTTTAACACTAGTTACAGCATTGCCAGAAATGCATTGTGTGCAATTTGAATAATTGTGCATAGCTAGCCAGGCACAGTTTATTTATTTATTTAGCTGTATTTATATCCTGCTTTTCACCGGGTCAAAGCAGTCAATTGGGAGATACATTTAACACGAGAGGATATGACACACATACACTAATACTTACAGGGAACATGGGCAATGGAGGGTTGAGTGGCTTGCCCAAGATCATAAGGAGTGCCTATAGGACTAGAAATCCCAGTCCCTCTGGCTTGAGATTGCTGTCCCCAGGTGGGACTTGAACCCCTGGCCCTCTGGCCTGAAGTATCTTGTCCTAACCACTAGGCCACTCCTCCCACTCCCACAGTACTCTGGGTTTTTAGCCATTCCTTCTGAAATACACAATTTTGTCTTCTGGCTCTCTTTCTTGGTGCTTTGGCTAAGCTTTTGTTGAATTTCTGTCACTCAGTCTCATACAGGCCAATGCAGAAAGCTAGCACGGCCTTTAATCACACAGCGCCATGTTTAAGCACACTTTACAACTTTTTGAATGCAGAAAACAGATGCAAACCCCTGCAGAAAAATGGATGCCCAAATAATGCCACACATATTTAAATGCATTTAAATATATTTTAATCAGCTGCATGGTATGCAAATCATGGTATGCCCGATGCAGAGACAGGCGTAGATTATTTTCCAATCAACCATAGCCCCGACATTTTTACTTCAGGGTCTGAGGTGACTTAAACCTCTAACGCGTGCCCCTGATAGTATTTTCATGGCACCGGGTGAACATAACATAAGAACATAAGATATGCCATACTGGGTCAGACCAAGGTCCATCAAGCCCAGTATTCTGTTTCCAACAGTGGCCAATCTAGGTCATACGTACCTAGCAGTTTCCCCAAGGGACACAGGTTCCACAATGCTTGTATTGGTTCAAGCATTGATATCCTGGGTCCCTTCTTAATAATGGTTTATGGACCTTTCCTCCAGGAACTTGTCCAGGCATTGATCAGGCATTGGGCAAAGCCCCCAATGTCATCAAAACACAGTTGGGGGCCGTGCCCGACAATAAAGAATTACTGGTGGCCCAGTAGCCCCATTCCCCCCCTGACAGTATTTTGATGGCATCGGGAAAAGCCCCCAATGCCATCAAAACACTGTCAGGGGACAGTGCCCTGACAATAAAAGAATCCCTGGTAGTCCAGTGGCCCCAATACTCCCATAGTATTTTGATGGCATCAGGGACGATTGCGGCATTGGGAAAGGCCTCTGATGTCATCAAACTACTGTCGGGGGCCAGTGCCCCGACAATAAAAGAATCCCTGGTGGTCTAGTGGCTCCTGTACCCACCATTAAATTAAAAAACGTAACCTGGTGGTCTAGTGGCCCTTTATATGACAGTCTAACCTTACCCAGTGCATTCCAGGATCCACCACATAGGGCCAGATGCTGCCATTTTTCAAGATGGTGGACGCAGAGTGGGAATGCGTAGGCAGCGCTCCCGCTTATTTTAAGGTACTGGGTGGGAGCGTCTCAATTTAGGGGCTGTTAGACCAACAGGTTATTTTTTTTGTATTTAATGAGGGTGGGGGGGTACAGGGGCTGCTAGACTACTAGGTTATTTATTTTTTTCTATTTAATGGGTATAAAGGGGCCAGTAGACCACCGGGTATTCTTTTATTGTCAGAGCACCGGCTCCCAACAGTATTTTGATGGCATCAGGGGCCTTTCCTGATGCCACGATCATCCCCGATGCCAACAAAATACTTTCGGGTATCAGAGCCACTTGACCACCAAGGATTCTTTTAACGTCGGGGCAACGGCCCCTGACAGTATTTTGATGGCATCGGGGGTTTTTCCCAATGCTGTGATCGTCTCCGATGCATTCAAACTACTGTCAGCGCTAATATGCAAATTAGCCACGCGGTGCCCAGGGAGCAAGCCAAACTAACGCAGGCTTCTTGTGCGCATGTGTTTGGCTTGCTCTCCCAGTTTAATGCTGCAGTGGCTCATTTGCATGTGCATGATTAACATGGGGGTCATTTACATACCCTATTCTTCCTGCATCACATGTTAAAATGTGTGCGTTGTCAGGAACATAAAAAAAAAAAATCGCTTCAGCTTTCTGCATCAGCCTGAGTTGCTTGTTGCATTCTGTTGAATGTGATCACTTGTTTCAGCCTTCTCTTGCAACTGAAGAAGTAAATGAGTAAAAAAATGTGTTTTATTGTTTTACTGCTCTAGGAATGGGGATATGTCTCCCTCCAGAACAGTACTTTATTTAAAATTTTCTACCCGCATTGTCAACATTCTGCTATTTTGGAGTATTGCAAGTGCTGGTTCTATTGATTTCTTTGACTGGGTGACCAGGGAGTTGGACCGAGGGAGAGCTCTAGATGTGGTATATTTAGATTTCAGTAAAGCCTTTGACACTGTTCCTCACAAGCGACTTATAAACAAACTGAGCACCCTAGGGATGGACCCTAAAGTTACTGCTTGGGTTAGAAATTGGTTGGGTGGGAGGCGACAAAGAGTACAAGTAAATGGAGCTCACTCTGAGGAGAAGGATGTTACCAGTGGTGTGCCCCAGGGATCTGTCCTTGGTCCGATTCTTTTAAACATCTTTGTTAGTGATATAGCGGAAGGGCTGTCGGGTAAGGTTTGCCTCTTTGCAGATGATACCAAAATCTGCAATAGAATAGACACCCAGGAAGGTGTAGATAACATGAGGAGGGATCTAGCTAAGCTTGAAGAATGGTCTAGAATTTGGCAGCTGGGATTTAATGTTAAAAAATGTAAGGTCATGCATTTGGGCTGCAGCAATCCAAAGGAGCAATATAGTATAGGGGGTGAAGTACTTTTGTCCACTAAAGAAGAGCGGGACCTAGGCGTGGTTGTGTCTGATGATCTTAAAGTAGCTAAACAGGTAGAAAAGGCGATGGCAAAAGCTAGAAGGATGCTTGGGTGCATACGGAGAGAAATGGCTAGCAGAAAAAAGGAGGTGATAATGCCTCTCTATAAGTCTCTGGTGCGACCTTATTTGGAGTATAGTGTGCAATTCTGGAGACCGCACCTTCAAAAGGATGTGAACAGGACAGAGTCGGTGCAGAGGGTGGCTACTAAAATGATTAGTGGTCTTCATTATAAAGCATATGAGGACAGACTGAAGGATCTTAATATGTACACCTTAGAGGAAAGGCGGGATAGAGGTGATATGATTGAGATGTTTAAATACCTCCGTGGCATAAATGTTCAGGGAGAGAGCCTCTTTCAATTGAAAGCAAGTTCTGCTATGAGGGGACATAGGATGAGGGTGAAAGAAGATAGATTCAGGAGTGATATGTAGAAATATTTCTTTACAGAAAGAGTGGTGGATCCGTGGAATAGTCTCCCAGTGGAGGTGGTAGAGATGAGGACAGTAACTGAATTCAAAAAAGCATGGGACAAACACAGAGGATCTCTACAGGAAAAAAGGGGACTGTTGTAGTTGTTGATATGGAAGGACAGACTAGATAGGCCATGTGGTTTTTTTCTGTCATCAGATTTCTATGTTTCTATTGCACGAACCTGTCTGTCACACATTACAGCCCCCTTTCCCTTCCTTCAGACACTGTCTCCCTTCTTCTGTCACTCCCTTCAGAAGTTTCTCTCTCCCTGCAGCAAAAAGATACGGCAGCCAGCGACAAGACTGGTGCCAACGTTCCCTCTGCGTTGAACTGTGGCAGCTCTGGTTCTCTGGCAGAAATGAGAAAAATCTGTGCAAACTGTGAAATTCTTTTCTAATTTGCATTTATTTGTGAATAAAGGGGTAATAATCAAAGTAAAAGCACATGGGTAGTTTGCTTTCATGACTGCTTATCCACAAAGACCTGCACCTAGTTTGCCTACAGATATTTTTCTTTGCAAAACTATAGGCATTTCACTTTTTACCCTCTCGCCATCTTTAGAACCACTTCTTCAGTTTACAAGCATTGAGGTACATGCAGTTGTTATTATTGTATGCCGAGTCAATGTTAACTCCTGAAGACCTAGCTCCTGGGTTTTCTTGGCAACGTGTGACCGGAAGTTGATTGCCAGACCTTTCTTCTGCATCGTAAGTCTAAAGCACCTGCCCTGAACAAAGGCTTGGGTATATGCAGTACTGATGGATAATAATCAAACAGAGCAAATGCAATGGCCCCTTCAAAAATGAATTCTCACTATCATTTTTGTATTAATTCACTGTCACCCAATTATATTCTTATCCAAAAATCCAACTAGAATAAGCGAAAAACAGAAGGAAAAAAGACCTCAGTACTAACATGTCAAGATACACCGTCCTCTATGGTATTACATCACTGGTCTTAAAAAAACCCTTCTCTATAAAATCTCAGTTATGGTGCATAGTCCCCATAAGTAGTCACATAAATCTTTCAAAACATTTTCATTTGTAGGTCATAATCCCATCAATAATCACATAAATTGTTCCAATCAACAGTACTTAATACTCATTCTACAGTCTTAGCGTATCAAGAGTAATTATGTTCCTTATCTTTATCATGCACCGTCCATCATTGTTCACTTCTCTGGAAGACCATGGTACTTATACAAATGAGACCTCACTCCAATGGGTACCGTTTCGCTGTTATGGCTGCCCCAGGGAGTATTTATACATTGTACGACTTTAATATTACTTGTAAACCGCACTGATTCCAAAAAGCGCGGTATAGAAAAGGCTTAAATAAATAAAATAAATAAAGAAATCTACAGTGTTGTTATACTGATGATCTTTGTTATGGCATATGCAGAGGAAAATTCTTTGGAGTTTCTTCTTCTGGACTAGGACCTCCTTGCAGCTCCATATACCTGGAACAAACTACCCAAGTCAGTACGCCAGGCTCTGTCTCAGGCCTTATTCAAATCCAGACTAAAAAAACAATTCTTCAAGGCTGCTTATGGATTCTGATCCCCTTGTTCTCCTGCTTACAGCTTATGTTTATCTTTAAGAACATAAGATATGCCATACTGGGTCAGACCAAAGTCCATCAAGCCCAGTATCCTGTTTCCAACAGTGGCCAATCTAGCAGTTTCCCCAAAAGACACAGGTTCCCTTAGACTTATCCTAGTCCCTAGTTGTTGTGTTGTCTGATTTGATTAGATTGTAAGTTCTCTAGAGCATGGACTGTCTCTTACATGTATATGTATACCACTGCGTCTGCCTTATAGCGCTATACAAAAGGTAAATAGTAGTAATTTTTTAAACATCTTTTTATAGCTGTTTATTTAGAAAAAATGAGGATAATACAAATTGTACTTCATATAAAACAGTATGAACCCGATTCCATTAGGGGCACGTCCGGGCCATCTGGACGGCCCTGAATAGGACAGGCTCATCAGCACCCGATTCTGCACCGCATGAGTAAGACATTCCCGCGGGTGCAGGATCGGGCACTGAGAGATGGCCCGGCATGCTTCTGCATCACTGCAGGGACATTCTTCCTGTAGCACATCCAGCCCACTGCTGTGGAGACCCGTTTCCCCGCTGCCTGACCCCGGTGGGGGCAGCCAGGCCCTGGATCGGGTGGCGGGGACTCACTTAGCTTGCCAATCCAGAGGGGCAGCCAGCGCTTATTCTACCTCTGAGATGGAATAAGCTGGCTGTCCCCCTGGTGCTCCCCAGATGTACGGGACCGTGACCTGAATCAGCCCTGTACATCTGGGTGCCGGTCCTGCCCACGCTCCACCCACTCTCTGCCCCCATCCCCTGCAGCATGTACAGTGGCTCTGGGCGTGCAGGGTGGCCAAGAGACAGCATACGGTGCAGGCAGCTAGCGGGGCTGGATGTCCCACTGGGATGAACAGCTCCACTATCTGCCTTACAGAATCGGGCCCTATGTGCATCACAAATGCTGCTACACCATCACCTCTAGTGATAAGATAACATAAAGGAGGAATGGAACACCCCACTGCTAACAATCCTGGATGTAAATATCTAGATACAATATAATACCCTCCCCACCACTACCAGAGATTACTGCCTTCAAACAATAAAGGTCCCCAGTAAAGATCTATTATGTTTCACATAAAGCTTGCACACAACCAAAAAAAGGGGAGCTCAAAGGGACTCACAGTCATTTACCCCCAGACACAAGAAAAAAGCACAGCTTTGAAAAAAAAAAAGAAGGGAAAAGGAATACAACTTTAAGCAACCACCAACCAAAGGGGGGGGGGGGGTCAGGAGTCATGGGTACACATCCAGATAAAATACAGAGAGAATATCAGAGATAGTGTGGGACACTCACTGCAAAGGTGCCAAGCAGGGGCAAATGACATAACAGGGTGGGAGAGGAGCGAGGACCAAGGAGGGGCCAGGGAGCACAGGCATTCCATCATCCATCCGGGAGGGGTAACGCAGCATGTCAGTATTGGGAGATAATTGAGCCCAACCACCGTATAGAGAACAAAGCTCCTCAAAGGCTTCCCTCTGACCCTTCAACATATAAGAAAGTTTATCAATGTTCATTAAACCATTCTCACACACTCACCAGTCCAGAAGACCCGGTCCCCCCATCATCCTTCCACATCTGGGTGATAACCATTCGGATGGCCAACAGTAGAAGTTCTGCCAGCTTATGACCACATTGCAGGACTTCTGTTGGTGGATAAAAATATCCCAGCAAACAAAGAGCCGGATCCACCGGAAAGGAACCACCCGTGATTCCATTGATGGAGTCTAAAACCTGTGACTAAAATCCCTGGATGCGCGGACACTCCCACCAAAGACAGTAAAAGGAACCCACCCATCCACAAGCTCTCCAGAAGACATTATTTTTAATCATACCCACCTGTTGCAAATGCACCAGGGTCATATAAGCTTGCATAAATATCTTATATTGAATTTATTTGCAACTAGTGCTAAAACCACAGAGATATCCCCTGTGGTAAATGAGCTGCCACTCTTGAAGCGTAAAAGACCAACCAAATGAGTGATGCCATTGGTCGACATGAAGGTCAGGCCCAGGAGAGTAAATTTCTAACAGGGTTTTATAAAATCTAGAAAGGATCCCTTTCAACCGAACCATAAGCCCTTTCCACTATGGAAATAAAATAAATAAAATCTTTTCCACTGTGGAGGGTTCTTTAGTGAGATGTAGCCAGATCTCGTCTCTCAAGATAAAATAATGCAACTGGAAATAGTGGAAAAGGGGTACCCAGATCCCTCCCTTATACTCCAGCTGCGCTAAACTCAAGCAGGTACATTCCTCAATCAAGTCTTTAAAAAAGGATAAATTGTTAGATCCCCATACCTGACACTAAAGGAGGTTCCCCCGAATGGGCTAAAGTCTGAGATGTTAGCTTCAGGAAACAAGGAGCAGCCCAAACATCCCCCCCACCCAAATAGACATGGGGGCCACCTAACAGTGCTCCATGTCAATCCAGTGCCCATCTGGTGGTCTTACATAGTGATAGCGAAGCCCTGCAGGACACCCACCTTATAATACAGCACAAATTTAGAGCAGCTGACCCCCCCCCCTTCCTCAACCGCTTGCACCATTCATCCCCACCCTATGCGTGCTTGGTTCTTTCCCCAAACAAACTTACTGAACTTGTCTTCTAGTTTCTTAAACAAGGACAAGTGGATCTCAATTGGCAATTGGGAAAATAAATAAGAGTAGTCTGGGCACTACTACCATTTAATGACTGCTATCCTACCCATCCAACCCATTGTAAGATCTCCCCATCTCTCCAACTCATCAGCAATAGAAGTGGCAAGTGGAGCATAGTTCAATTTAAATAAATTCTCTACTCTAGATGACACCTTCAGACCTTAAAACCTAATGTGCGAATATGCGGGCCTAAATGGACAATTCACCGGCAGAGGCACCATCTGCTGCCCCAGCTGCAGGATCTCTGATTTGTCATTTACCTTAAAGCTCGAAACCTTGTCGAACTCAGTCGGATAGAGTTGACCGAATCATCCAAAAAGATTAGCGTATCATCAGCGTAGGACACTGATGAGGTGCATTCCCGACCACAATCGGTTTAATGTCGGGAAACAGAGTGAAGAAGGCATGCAAGAGGCTCAATCACCAGTGCAAAAAGTAGAGGGGAAAGGGTGCACCCCTGACGAATGCCTCTATACAGCTGAAATCTCTCTGAACGCTGTCCATTGACCAGCACCTGTGCTGTCGGTGTGGCATACAGATCCCGAACCCAACCAATAAAGTGATCACCTATGCCAAACCTGGTCATGACAGAGAACAGGTACCTCCATTCTACATGGTTGGAAGCCTTTTCAGCATCTAAAGAAACACAGCAGGCAGATCCATGCTCCTTATGAAGATTCAAGATAATATTCAAAAAACTCCGCACATTGTCATAGATCTACCTACCACGAATAAAGCCAGTCTGGTCCGGATCAATCAAGGTAGAGATCACACTGTCCAACCTATTGGCAAGCACTCTAGCAAATATATTGACATCACTGTTCAATGAAGAGGCCTATAATTACCACACTCAGTGGGTGACCTACCCCCTTTCAGGATCAGAGAAATCTCGACCTCATATATAACTGGTGGAAGAGTCCCAGTTTTCAACGTATCATTAAAGATTCTCTGTAGGACTGGAGCAACAGATTCATGCTTTGCATTATATCACTCCATGGGGAAGCCATCAGTTCCCTTGGCCTTACCAGATGACAGGGAGTTCATGGCGTCACAATTTCCACCAGCAAGATCTCCCTATTTAATAACTCATGCTGCTGAGCCGAGGAAGATGGCAGAGCCACCCCATCCAAAAGGGATGAGAGCTCCTCCGGGGTTGCAGCTACTTCTGAAAATATATAATCCTGAGTAAAAGTCGTGAAAAGCACAAGCAATCCCTACTCTGTCTTTCTGCAGGACCCTATGCTAGTCATAAACCTCACTGATTAGCCTACTGGTACGTTTTTTATGTAACTGCCATGCTAATAATTTCCCAGCCCATCCCCAAATTCCACAAAACTGTGCTTAGTCAGATGGAGTAAAAACTCAATCTGGTCCATCTCAATAGCATCAGTTTTCCTTCCGGGCCCCAGTTCACTTATGCTCCCCCTGCAGTCACTCCAACTGAACCCAGAGCCTGTCCAAGACAGCCTCCCATAATCTCTTCCTCTAAGGCTAGTTGTAAGAGTCTCCCTCTCATGTATGCCTTCTGCACTTTCCACAATAAGCCACTGGAAATATCTCTCTTATCACTGAGAGCCAGATAGTCAGCCCACCAATCACACATAGCATCCTGAACTTCCTTGTCCTGCAGCAAGCGCATATTAGCCCTCCACCGCTGCCTGCCATTGCCTGCCCCCCTACCCAAGTTGACCAAAATGCATACCTTAGCATGGTCACTCACTATAGCAGGTAAGATAGAAATCCCCTGCAAATCAGGTTCCCTTCCACAAATAAGATCCAGATGGGAGTAGCCTTGAGCCTTGGCAGAACAGTGGAGGGATGATTCTGAAGGGGGAACATCCTCCCGCCCGGATGTCCAGAATCTGGACAGGCCGATCTAGTCCCTGATTCTGAGCTCACGGGAACTAGACATTCCCACAGGATCAGACTTGGATCTAGACAGCTAGCCCGTGCCTGGACGGGCAGGCTGTCCACCGATTCTGTGCCACTGGACTTCCCATCATTTCCTCACACAGGCCTGCCCCGGCTCCTGCATGAAGCTGCGGTGCCGTGGCGTCCTATTGCCATGGCATGGAGCCATGATCCCCAGCCGCTGACACAAAGTTCATTCCCCGCAGTCCAACTCTCGATGCAGCCTTTCAAAAGCAGGGTCGGGCTGCAGGGAAGCTCCTGCACCCTCTCACCCCACTTACCTGGCCCTGCCCTGCCGTCTCCCCCGTCCATGTTGATGACCCCGGACGTAAAGGTCTAACCTCAGGATTGGCCCTATATGTCTGGGGTCACATCCTCGCCCTCACTCCTCCCTCGCTCCTCCCTCGGTCTGCCCCCTCCCACCCCCATCCAGAGCTCCCCGTACATCTCTTATGTATGTGCAGGGAGCTTTGGGCAGGGGATACAGTCCCAGCATTTAGCAGGGATGGACTTCCGAGCCAGACGTCCATCCCCTCTAAACATGGCTCGGAATGACCCTCTGGGTGTAGCCCTGTTTCCCCAGATGCAGCGTACTCCAAATGTCCACCCAACCAGCCCTCTCCAACATCCTACACAGCGCAGCTCCTTCTGGGAGAGGCCTGACCACCTGCACCGTCCCGGACCAGTCAATAGAATTCAGGGCACATTCATATCCCCTCTCACCCAAACAAAACCCTTCACCCTTGCCTCAAAGACAGAGAAGGTTTACTTGAAGAAATTCTCCTTAGGTCCATTAGGGGCATAAACATTTAAAAGAGAAAGTTCCTGATGCTCCACCCGCCCTACTACCCCCACCACTCATAAGAACATAAGATATGCCATACTGGGTCAGACCAAGGTCCATCAAGCCCAGTATACTGTTTCCAACAGTGGCCAATCCAGGTCACAAGTACCTAGCAGTATCCCCAAAAGACACAGGTTCCACAATGCTTGTATTGGGTCAAGCATTGATATCCTGGGTCCCTTTTTAATAATGGTTTATGGACCTTTCCTCCAGGAACTTGTCCAAACCTTTTTTAAACCCAGCTACACTAACAGCTCTTACTACATCCTCCGGTAACAAATTCCAGAGTTTGATTACACGTTGAGTGAAAAAATATTTTCTCTTATTTGTCTTAAATAGTTTACCCTGTAGCTTCATTACATGTCCCCTAGTCTTTCTATATTCTGATAGCGTAAACAATCGATCTACGTTTACCCGTTCCACTCCATTCATTAATTTATAGACCTCTATCATATCTCCCCTCAGCCGTCTCTTTTCCAGGTTGAAGAGCCCTAACCTTTGTAGTCTCTCTTCATAGGAGTAGCCTTCCATCCCCTTTACCATTTTGGTGGCTCTTCTCTGTACCTTTTCTAATAACGCTATATCCTTTTTAAGATACGGCGACCAGAATTGCACACAATATTCAAGGTGCGGTCGTACCATGAAATGATACAGAGGCATTATAATATCCTTTGTTTTATTTTCCATTCCTTTCCTTATGATACCTAGCATTCTATTTGCTTTCTTGGCAGCCGCTGCACACTGGGCGGAGGGTTTTAACATGTTATCCACGATGACTCCTAAATCTTTTTCCTGGGTGGTGGTTCCCAATGTAGGACCTTGCATCGTGTAACCATAGTGTGGGTTGTTCTTTCCTAGGTGCATAACTTTGCACTTGTCCACATTAAATTTCATCTGCCATTTGGATGCCCAGTCTTCTAATTTATCCAGGTCCTCCTGCAGTTTTCTACAGTCCTCTTGGATTTTAACAACTTTAAACAGTTTTGTGTCATCTGCAAATTTGATAACCTCACTAGTTATTCTCTTTTCCAGGTCATTTATGAATATGTCAAAAAGCAGCGGACCCAGCACAGATCCCTGGGGTACTCCACTATTCACCTTTTTACATTGGGAAAATTGGCCATTTATCCCTACCCTCTGCTTTCTATCTTTTAACCAGTTCCCGATCCACAATAGTACATTGCCTCCTATCCCATGACTTTTTAGTTTTGCCAAAAGTCTCTGCTGAGGGACCTTGTCAAAGGCTTTCTGAAAGTCCAGAAACACTATATCAACCGACTCACCTTTGTCTACCTGTTTATTCACTCCTTCAAAAAAACATATCAGATTAGTAAGACAAGATCTTCCTTGTCTAAAGCCATGTTGGCTGTCTCCCATTAGGCCATGACTATCTACATACTGTGTAATTTTGTATTTATGATGGTTTCTACCATCTTCCCCGGTACTGACGTCAGGCTCACCGGTCTGTAATTTCCCGGATCACCTCTGGAACCCTTTTTAATCTTTATCCACTCGACCAAGGTTATCCCCTCCAGAGTCATACAAAGTGAAAAGAACCCTGGATCTTACCAGGATTGCCATGTCCCGCTTTTTGGAATTATGGGCAGAGTAGAATACCTGTCCCCAAAGCCCCTTTTATAGTTTCTCCATCTCCAAGGGGACCAGCTTCACCTCTTGCAGTAAAGCAATATCTATCTGCTCCCACTGAAAGTAGGATAGCATCCTTTTACGTTTAATGGGGTTGTTGAGTCCACTCACATTTAGATTTGTAATCTTAAGAGCCATAATTGCTATGCATCTGAGCTATCTGTAAAGTGCAAGAAAGAAAGGACATTAAGAAGGAAGGACCCCCCTCCCTGCCAGTTCAGTAGTAGGCAAGTCCATTCCCTCAGCTACCCCACAAAGCCCCCACAGACACCCTCCCGACCACACACAACCCCAACCCAAACCCAACTCATCCAAACCAACTTATATACAGAAATGAAAAGATCCTCTTTTGCAAATATTATGTATCTCACTCCAGGCTTCCTTTTGAGATGGGCCCTGGGCCACCAAGCAGGGATCTCATCCCAGGGACCACTAAAAGGCAGCACCAGGGCAAAGATTCATGGACTGCTCTCCCATCTACAAAGCAATCCACTCAAGGCAGAAAACGAGTGAAAAGGCAGAAAGATTAAAGATAAGGCATCAGGGGAGCGCAGAAAGAAGCCAGGGTATACACTAAAATGTAAACCATACCTTCCATCCATCCCCCTAAAACAAGCATACAAAGCAAGCCCAGACCCCCCTCCCCAACTGGCTCTCTCTCCATAACCAGACACTCACACTCCTTTCCCCAACGGCCCACACTCACCCACTCACCCAACAGTCATAACCAGTTTAGGTCACCAGCTCTGCCTGGCAGCATACAATGACTTTGATCGGGTTGAGCAGGCCCCAAAGGAAAGATACAAGAAAAATCTCACAGTAATAGCAAAAAAAAAAAAAAAGAATGGGGATGGCCAAAGACTTATCTAGCCAGAGCCCAGAGATGAAAACTCAATCCAGTTAAAGTAAGCACACAGCAAACCAAGAGTCAACTGCTGGAACTTGTCTCATATAAAGCACCACCAGGCGCAGGAGCAACCCGTTCAGTCTTCCACAGGCATGTCTGCAATCGAGCCATCCGTCACCAGAGGGTCAGGCTCAGGGATTCTGCCACCTCCCATGCTTGTCACCTTCTGATTACAAGCTGGGGCACCATCCAAGACAGCCAGTCTGGAGTCATCAGCCACTCAGTGGCTCTCACGGGGCTGCTCTGCCGTATCACCACATGGACTCCCAGAGCATTCGGGGTGCACCCCAACCCGCTATAGCAAGCGCTCCACTTCCTCCGGAGAGCAGAGAAATGTATGTTCCCTTTGGTGTAGTACTGTTAGTCAGGCAAGAAACCAAATACTGATGCAATGGCCCATTTTCACCAGGGCATCTTGATACTGTACTAAAGCCTTCCGCTTCCTGACCGTTTCAGCACTAAGGTCCGGAAAGATTGAAATGTTCCAGTTTTTATAAGTCACTGCTTTAGATTTTCGGGCTTCTAAAATAAAGTGACCAACCGTCCCGTATTATACGGGACAGACCTGAATTTTAATGATTTGTCCTGGAATTGTATTACTTCAGTCAGGCTACCTAAATACCCCCTATTTTAAAACACGTGTCCCACTCCTACACTCCTCTACATTTATAGCAGCGGACTTCTCCACTCCAGCTGAAATTTTCAATCAGAGACACAGAAACATATACACATGCATGCACTCTGTTGTACTTCAGCCACACACACACATGCACATATCCACCCCCCACCCTGCAAATCAGGTACACACATGCACACTAGCACTTTTCAGACAGACAGATTCTGTCTCTGACTGTCTACTGGTTCTGTGGTGCTTCAGCACAGGGCCGGCCCGTCCATTGAGTGAGAATGTTGTTCGCTCAGGGCACCGCGCTTCAGGGGGCCCCGCGCGAACCACATTCTCGCTCAATGGACTGCTGCAGAGGGAGCCGGGGAAGCCCGCGCGAAGCCCCGGCTCCCTCTGCACAGCCCGCCAGCGTGAAGAGCCTTTACCTTCACGCTGGCGGCTGTTTCAATGAAGCCGCGAATGCCGGGAGAGGTTAAAGGGCCTTTAACCTTTCCCGGCATTCGCGGCTTCATTGAAACAGCCGCCAGCAGGAAGGTAAAGGCTCTTCACGCTGGCGGGCTGTGCAGAGAGAGCCGGGGCCTCGCGCGGGCTTCCCCGGCTCCCTCTGCAGCCCCTTAGATGGCGCGGGGCTCTTCGGGGGGGCGGCGGCTAGGACTGGATGGGCTGTGATGGGGGGAGAAACGGACTGGAAATGGGCTGTGATGGGGGGGGAGACTGAAAATGGGCTGGGATGTGGGAAACAGACTGGAAATGGGCTGTGATAGGGGGGGGGAACGGACTGGAAATGGGCTGGAAATGGGCTGTGATGGGGGGGGAAACAGACTGGAAATGGGCTGTGGTGGGGGGGGGGGATAACACACTTGAAATGGGCTGTGGTGGGGGGGAACAGAAAAATTGGGCTGGGATGGGGGGAAACAGACTGGAAATGGGCTGTGGTGGGGGGGGAGAACAGACTGGAAATGGGCTGTGATGGGGGAACGGACTACAATTGGGCTGTGATGGGGGGAGTACTGCAAATGGGCTGTGATGGTGGGGGGGATAATACTGCAAATGGGCTGTGATGGTGGGGGGAACGGACTGGAAATGGGCTGTGATGGGGGGCACCTTGGACTGGAAATGGGCTGATGAAGAGCTGGATTAGGACTGCAAATGGTCTGTGATGGTGGGGGGGATAGGACTGGAAATGGGCTGTGATGGTGGGGGGGGACGGACTGAAAATGGGCTGGGATGGGGGAAACAGACTGGAAATGGGCTGTGATGTGGGGGGAACGGACAAATTGGGCTGGGATGGGGGGAAACAGACTGGAAATGGGCTGTGGTTGGGGAGAGAAAAGACTGGAAATTGGCTGTTATGGGGGGAACGGACTACAATTGGGCTGTGATGGGGGGAGGACTGCAAATGGGCTGTGATGGTGGGGGGATAGGACTGCAAATGGGCTGTGATGGTGGGGGAATGGACGAACTCGGCTGTGAGGGGTGAACTCGGCCTGGACATGGGCTGCTGCCGAGCTGGATTAGGACTGCAAATGGTCTGTGATGGTGGGGGGGATAGGACTGGAAATGGGCTGTGATGGTGGGGACGGACGGACTGAAAATGGGCTGGGATGGGGGAAACAGACTGGAAATGGGCTGTGATGTGGGGGGAACGGACAAATTGGGCTGGGATGGGGGAAACAGACTGGAAATGGGCTGTGGTTGGGGAGAGAACAGACTGGAAATGGGCTGTGATGGGGGGAACGGACTACAATTGGGCTGTGATGGGGGGAGGACTGCAAATGGGCTGTGATGGTGGGGGGATAGGACTGCAAATGGGCTGTGATGGTGGGGGGAATGGACGAAATGGGCTGTGATGGGGGGACCTTGGACTGGAAATGGGCTGATGAAGAGCTGGTTTAGGACTGGAAATGGGCTTATGGGGGCTGGAATAGGGCGAAGTGGGCTGACGAGGGGGTTAGGATTGGAAATTAGCTGATGGGGGAGCATGGAGGAAATGGGCTGATGAGGGACTGGAATGGAACTGGAAAAGAGCATATGGGGGCTAGGATTGGAAATGGGCTGATGAGGAGCTAGGATAGGACTAGAAATGGGCTGATGGGGGGAACGTAGACTGCAAATGGGTGATGGGCTGGAATAGGACACTGGAAATGGGCTGATGGGGGCTGGAATAGGACTGGAAGTGGGCTGATGGGGAGCTTGGAGTGGAAATGGGCTGATGGGGGGGCTGGAATGGAACTGGAAAACAGCATATGGGAGGCTAGGACTGGAAATGGGCTGATGGGGAAGCTTGGGAGACTGGGACTAGAAGGGGGCAGATGCTGGGTGGGTCTAGAACTATAAAGGAGCTGATTTTGGGGGAGGACTAGAAAGGGATGGGAAATGAGAATGGAGAGGGGAAAAGATATTTTGTGTGGGAGGGAAGAAAAGTCTACGAAGGGCCGGGTATTGGAAGAGTAAGTGTAGATTGAGAATGGAAGAGTGAAATTTGAGTGGATGATAAAGCAATAAGGAAAGAAATGGAGGAAAGAGCAAAAGGGGAAAGATCAGTATGTTAAATCTAAAAGAGAAGAAAGGAAAATGGATAGCTCGCAGAAGACACAAAGAAACCAGAAGAAAGTGACTGGAGCAATTGCAACTGAAAAGAAAATGCACAAGCAACAAAAGGTAGAAAAATACTTTTTTATTTTGAATTTATTAACTGGAATATATCAGCTCTGGGAAATGTGCATTGTTAACATCTTTTGTGTTTTGTTTAGTACAAGAGGAAATTAATTTATAGTTTTATTTCTCCAGTGTTGTTGTACATCCCAAGTTTGGCTTTTGGGGTTCCCAGTTTAATTATTGTCTTCCTACACTGTATTTCTAAATTGTGATCCCTTGTTCTTTGGTGATGGTCTATGTTCTGCATTTTAACCAAGCTGAGGTATTCTGTTCATGTAGTTTCTATTTGACCATGTCACTTGTTCTCTTTCCCCAGTAGGAGATGCATTGGTATTCTCTGAGATGTATTGGTTTAATATTTGCAGTGTTGCCTTTTGATAGGTAGGGTTTGGTGCTTTGTGAGTCCTGGCAGAGCTGTTATGATATGGTGGATTTGCTATGAGTTCTAAAAGGTCAGTGTTTATAGTACTTCCTAATGGGCCTGGCGGTTGGCACTGGAATATAGTAACGTAGAAATCTATTAGTCTTTCTTTATCCAGACACTCATTAAGAAGCATGTTTACTAAAAATGTATGTTAACATTATGCAAATATTTATGCAAATGAGGCTCCCTATGCAAATGAGGCCCCGCAATTAATCTCCGCACATGGCCCCGCACCCCCCTTGGGCCGCCCCTGCTTCAGCACGCCTCTACTTCAATGCCCCCAGTTCTTGCTTTTGCTACCAGTTCTTTTTCTCAATCTGCAATGCCCTCCTCACACTTTACCCCATTCGTCTTACATTTCTACCCTTTCTCCCTTGTCCTGCAGCTCTGGAGTGTGGGTTTTTTTTTTTTTGCTGTAGATATACAGACCTACAGGAGAAAATATTGGGGGTGCTTAAGCACCCACAGCACATACAAAGCTAGCATCTATGATCCTGGGGCCAACATCAGTATCAGTATCTCAGTTAGTGGTCGGCTGATTTCGTTGATTCTGTTGTCTGTGTAGACTCTTAGCCTAGGGTGCGTGTTTCTATTTCATCTTTAGACTTTATTTTCATTTTCAAATGCTCAAAAGAAAGTGGCTTTTAATAACGAACTATAAAACACCTGTACATTAAGAAACATTCTGGTGATAACACAGTGTTTTGTAACAAATGCCTATCTTCCTTTTCAATCACACATGCAGGAAATAATGACATTTTTCAGCACCTAAGGATGAACAAACACAAGACAGTAGATGTAAATGCTTCTTCAAGTAGAACTGTGACTTCTTTTTTAAAAGTCAGACTTTTGATGAGGAAACTCAGTCACTGGCTACAACTGAGGGTACACGGGCTTATCACTGTGTTGTCCACAACCATTCTTTCTGGTTGTTAGACTGTGCTTCAAGGTTGCTGAAAAACTGTTTTGATGAAAAATACTCTTGTGTGCGAACCAAAATAGAAGCAGTTGTCTGTAATGTTTTCAAACCTGACTCTATTGATTCCTTCAAGAGAGACTTTTCTGAGACAAGTTTTTTTAACAGTTTTTGTGATTGCTCAAACCATGGAAGCATTAAAGTGTGCCCTATTTTAGTAAGGTATTTTCTTCCTGAGAAAGGGGTTCATGTAACAGTTCTTGATGCCCATGAAGTTAAAGGCAAAACTTTAGACATTCTTTTCAAGTACATTCTTGATGCAGTTGAGTCCAATAGACTAAGATCCAAAGTTCTGGCATTGTGTGCTAACAATACCAATTGTAAGTTTGGTGGGGTTGCTAGGAGGGGTAGTAATAATATTTTTTACAAGCTGCAAAAAGATTTAGGAAGTAATTTAATTGGTGCAAACTGTGCAGCTCACATTGCTCACAATTGTATCAGCACTGCTGCCAAATGCCTACCATTTGACATTGAAGTTATTGTTGATGAGATACTCAGACATTTTCACATTTATACAATGAGAATTGAAGAATTTAAAGAGATGTGTGACTTTGCTGAGAGTGGGTATTAAAAGCTCCTTAGATACAGTAACACTAGGGCCCTGTTTACTAAGCATTTTTCCCATAGACTCAAAATGGGTGAAGACTTTTAGTAAACCGTGCCTTAGGTGGCTGGCTTACTACCAGCCATAGAGAGGTTAATTAAAATGTTTCAACCAGTGAAATCATATTTTCTGAGCCAGGAAATATGCCCAGTTATCATCAAACATGTTTTTGTGAAAGAATCGGCAGATGTTTGGCTGTACTTTCTTCACAGTCAGGCAATGATTTTCCAAAATGCGACTTTAAAAATTGAGTCTCAATAAATCTCAATTATAGAGGTGGCTGGAGTAATCAGTGACCTTAGAAACAAGTTAGTAACTATGAAGAATGAAGTGTTTTTGCCCCTGATAAGCAGAAAGAAGATAAAAGATCTTGAAGAGGAGGGTAGCATTGATGATGAAAATTTCAAGCAATCTGTGTCATCTTTCTATACCACTTGCATTGATTACTTGGATAGTGGACCACTCACTTCCAGCAGATTGGGAAACAGTAGACTCTCCTTCAAAAACAACCAGAGTAGTGTGAGCTAGAGTCGTCTTTAGAATACATTTTGTCTACAAGACCCGGCCTAGAGTCAGTAATAAATGATACTGAAATATTTGATGAGTTCTCTTGTCTTAAGTCATTTGTTTCTGAATAAAAAGCTCAAGAATGGAAAAAAAAACAGACACCACAGTTGACAAAAAAATGGAAGGAGGTGTTTGGACACCTCAAAAATAATGAGGTACCATATAAAAATGTATGCAAACTGACTGAATATTTTTTTGTTTGCCAGGTTCCAATGATCCAACTGAAAGCTGCTTTTCAATCATGAACAAAGTGTGGTCTAGAGAAAAAACCCAACTGCATGTAGACTCTCAAATGTCTAATGATTATAAAGTACAATTTTGAGATGAGTTGCCCAGAAATTTTAAATTATTTTAGTGGAAATGTTGCTATTTTGAAGAAAATTCACTCTGTAGAGAAGTACAAGTAAGCCTGATTGGTACATTTATAAGTAAAGTTATAAACCTAGCCTATTGATTCAAATTTTAGGTTAAAATTAAAATTGTAATTATAAACATATTTTTTATTTTCTTTAACTTTGAACCCACTGGCTTGATTGAGTGTCCTGTATTTGAACTTAGAAAAATTGGCCAGGTTATCTAAAATCACGTGCTCCTTTTCTTGATACCATAGCAGCCTTACTATAGTAGCACAGGACCATTTCCCAGGCCCAGGCTTAGGCCTAGTCTCCTTGTGGGCCCAATTTATCTCATAGGACGGCATGGCCAATTGGAACAGGAAACATGAATCCAGCAGCTGCTTAACAAAAGCCCAGACATTGGGCAGTTCCACACCTTCGGGCACACCAAAGATGCAGATATTTTGCCTTCTATCTCTATTCTCTTGATCCTCCACCTTGGCTTCCAGCCATCAAATTGCTTTTCTCAGCCGACCAATCTCTTCTCTCACTGTCACATCCTTGTCTTCCGGAGCCCTGACCCGCTCTTCTACTTCGGTAAGTCAGGCAATTGCAGTATCAAATTGTTCCGCAAACTGAGCAGTAACAGTGTCTATTTCGGTCTTAGAAGACCGAATCTCCTTGAGCAAAACTGCCATAATGCCCTTAGAATCTGGCACCGCATCTCCCCTGGCAAACAGTTCCTTGCCCTGCTCGGCCACAGACCCAGGCCTCTTTTCCAACGGGAAAACCTTCTTCGACTTTTTGGCATATAAGTCCTGAATAAATGTTTTGGTTCTCATCCTCAGAACCTTGGACATCGCCCAGAATGTCTTCCCCAGGGAAGCAACACAACCAAATTGCCATGATTAAAGGTTTTATAATAAGGTGACCTGAAGCCTTACACACTGCCATCCGCTCACATCTGCACTGGAACTGGAAGCATAGTAGTAGTAATTTAACATGGCATCTACCCAGAACCAAAGAGGGACCCAAGGTCCTAAAAACATTCATATCCTGAATGTCCTGTCATACACATGCACTCCACCCTGCTGGCGTCAATCCTCTTTCATACACACGAAAGAACCAAGCCCCTCAAAACTAGGGCCAACCAAAGTCCCTCTCCTGGAACTGGGTAGCTCTGTCCTTGGTATGCTTTATTGCAGAAGAGGCAAAATCTAAACAGGATATGGTGAGGACCTTAACTCAATGGTTCTCAACCCAGTCTTCAGGGCTAGGATCGTACCAAGCTAGAAATGCACCATGTGCGACCAACAAACTTGGTGCCCACCTCCATCTAGCTACATTCAGTAACTCACTCTTTTTGAGCTTCCTGGAAGCCCATTAATGATATCAGTGCCCCATTTTGTGCTTATGCCCTGTATGTCCTCACCGCTCACACAACCCTTGGTATGGCCCAGTTCAGGGCAAGTCAGGTTTCCAGGCTATCCATACTGAATATACATGATATAGATTTGCATACAGTGGAGGCAGTGCATGCATACCTGATGCATATTGATTGTGGGAATCCTGAAAACCTGGCTGGCTTTGTGTGCCTTGAGGACTGGGTTGAGAACCACTGCTTTAACTGACTGACTATCTGTAAACCCAATGCTCCTTAGTGATCACTAGGATTGTTGGCGTAAAAGGTCAGTGCCGTCTGGAACTGTAGTCCAACCTGAGGTTCCTACATTATAACGTAATCCTACCACTACTAACTAGATTCAGAGGGAAGACTATTGGAGGCAAGAGACATTACACCAGATACCCTAGGCCTACCTCTTAGGAAAATTCCTCAAGGAGAGGAATCATTATATATGTGTCCAACATTTTGTATCTTAATATTATATAAGACAGATCATAAATTAATAAACAAAATACAATTTGAAATTCCATGTAAAAAGGGGAAGGCAATGGCGGTGGGGGTGTACTATCGACCGCCTGGTCAGAATGAACAAATGGATGATGAAATGCTCAAAGAAATCAAGGAAGCTAACAAACGTTACAGCGCGGTAATAATAATGGGCGATTTCAATTACCCCGGTATCGACTGGGTCAGTGTCACGGCAGTACATGCTAGGGAGATGAAGTTCCCAGATGACATAAATGACTGCTTCTTGGAGCAGCTGGTCCATGAACCGACGAGAGGGGAAGACATATTAGACCTAGTCCTTAGTGGAACACCAGATCTAGTGCAAGAGATAAGGGTGTTGGGGCCACTTGGCAATAGTGATCATAGCATGATCGCCTTTGATTTAATTAGTGGAGGAGGGATAGTAAGGAAATCCACAGTACTACCTTTTAACTTTCGGAAGGGAGACTATGATAAAATGCGGAAAATAGTTAAGAAAAAACTAAAAGGAGCAGTTGCAAAGGTTAAAGACTTACATCAAGCTTGGGTGTTGTTGAAAAATACTATCTTGGAAGCCCAGACCAGCTGTATTCCATGCTTTAAGAAAAGTGGAAGGAAGTCCAAAAAACTGCCAGCATGGATTAAAGGTGAGGTCAGAGAGGCTGTTGTTGCCAAGAAAGCATCTTTCAGGAAATGGAAAAAAGAGCCAAATAATGAAACCTGGAAACAGCACAAGCACTGGCAGGTCAAATGCAAGGCATTGATAAAGAAGGCAAAGAGAGAATTTGAGAAGAAGCTTGCTGCGGAAGCAAAAACGCGAAATAAAGATTTTTTCAAGTACATTCGTAGCAAAAAACCTGTGAGAGAGTCAGTTGGACCATTAGATGATAGAGGAGTTAAAGGGGCACTAAGAGGCGACAAGGCGATAGCGGAGAGACTGAATGAATTCTTTGCTTCGGTCTTTACTGAGGAAGATGTAGGGATGTTACCCATGACTGAAGTGGTATTTAAAGGTGCGGAAGAATTGAAGGAAATATTGATACATCGGGAAGATGTATTACAACTATTAGATAAACTGAAGAGTAGCCAATCACCTGGGCCGGATGGTATACATCCAAGGGTGTTGAAAGAACTGAAATATGAGATTGCAGACCTGCTATTAGTAATCTGTGAACTATCATTAAAATAATCTCTAATACCTGAAGATTGGCGGATTGCCAATGTAACACCAATTTTTAAAAAGGGTTCGAGGGGTGATCCGGGAAACTACAGACCGGTGAGCCTCACGTCAGTACCAGGCAAAATAGTAGAAACCATCATAAAGAATAAAATTACTCAGCATGTAGATAGTCATGGCCTAATGGGAGACAGCCAACATGGCTTTAGACAAGGAAGATCTTGTCTTACTAATCTGTTATGTTTTTTTGAAAGTGTGAATAAACAGGTGGACAAAGGTGAGTCGGTTGATATAGTGTATCTGGACTTTCAGAAAGCCTTTGACAAGGTCCCTCACCAGAGACTTTTGGCAAAACTAAAGAGTCATGGGATAGGAGGCAGTGTACTACTGTGGATCAGGAACTGGGTTAAAAGATAGAAAGCAGAGGGAAGGGCTAAATGGCCAATTTTCCCAATGGAGAAAGGTGAATAGTGGTGTACCCCAGGGATCTGTGCTGGGTCCGTTGCTTTTTGACATATTCATAAATGACCTGGAAAGTGGAATAACGAGTGAGGTTATCAAATTTGCAGATGACACAAAACTATTTAAAGTTGTTAAAACCCAAGAGGATTGTGGAAAATTGCAAGAGGATCTTGATAAATTGGAAGACTGGGCATCAAAATGGCAGATGAAATTTAATGTGGACAAGTGCAAAGTTATGCACCTAGGGAAGAACAACCCAAACTATGGTTACACGATGCAAGGTTCCACATTAGGAACCACCACCCAGGAAAAAGATTTAGGCGTCATTGTGGATAACATGTTAAAACCCTCGGCCCAGTGTGCAGCGGCAGCCAAGAGAGCAAATAGAATGCTAGGTGTCATAAGGAAAGGAATGGAAAATAAAACAAAAGATATTATAATGCCTCTATATCGTTCCATGGTGAGACTGCACCTTGAATATTGTGTGCAATTCTGGTCGCCGTATCTTAAAAAGGATATAGCGTTATTAGAAAAGGTTCAGAGAAGAGCCATCAAAATGGTAAAGGGGATGGAAGGATATTCCTATGAAGAAAGGCTAAAAAGGTTAGGGCTCTTTAACCTGGAAAAGAGACAGCTGAGGGGAGATATGATAGAAGTCTATAAATTAATGAACGGAGTGGAATGGGTAAACGTAGATCGACTATTTACGTTATCAGAATATAGGAAGACTAGGGGACATGCAATGAAGCTACAGGGTAAACTATTTAAGACTAATAAAAGAAAATATTTTTTCACTCAACGTGTAATCAAACTCTGGAATTTGTTACCGGAGGATGTAGTAAAGGCTGTTAGTGTAGCTGGGTTTAAAAAAGGTTTGGACAAGTTCCTGGAGTAAAGGTCCATAAACCATTATTAAGAAGGGACCCAGGATATCAATGCTTGACCTAGTACAAGCATTGCGGAACCTGTGTCTTTTGGGGAAACTGCTAGGTACGTATGACCTAGATTGGCCACTGTTGGAAACAGGATACTGGGTTTGATGGACCTTGGTCTGACCCAGTATGGCATATCTTATGTTCTTATGTAATTTTCATGGAGACAGCAAGCACACAGAACAATAGCCTCGACTTAAAGACAAAAAACTTATTCTGTTTTTCTTGGGTTAGCTTATGGACCTCTATAAAATAAATTAGGGCTCTTTATTTTTTAGTCACTTCCTGGAGAATCTTATTGGTTTCGTTTTCCTCTTACTTTCATTTTTTTCCTTACATAAAGATCTGTTGCCATTTTTACAGCTTCTTTCAGCTTTGCCCACTCCCTTTTCACATCCCTTATCTCGTTCCATCCTGCCAGCTATTCCTTCAGGTATTATACCATTGTACTAAAGTTAGTATTTTTGAAATCTAGCACTTGAAGTTTTGGATTTTATCCCATCCACACGGTGGGGTGATTAAGTGGGCACCCATCTGGACATTAGATACATGTGAGTAGTAGATACAGCATCGCTTCTTCCCTCATGGATTCCATCACCTTTGATCGGAGCAGAGCATCTTGAAAGGCATCCAGATTCTCCCTACATCTTTCCAGTTTTGCAGAAGGGGCATTCCAATCGCACATCTGACAGATTGAAATCTTCCAGCAACAGCAGCTCCCCTTTCATTCCTAACTTTTGAATAGGCATTATTAGGTCTTTTTCTAGTTTCTCCGACTGAGCTGGAGATCTTTAGACATCTGTGTAGATAGAAGTTCCATAGTCTCTTTTCAGATCTCATGTTGGTTCCTCATCATCTGCATAGCCTTTTTCTACTACCCTCCTTTACCTTGTTTCTGAGAAGTGAATAGCTAAGATGGTTTATTTTATTGTTTACCCCACTACTGTCTTGCTTTTGCTGGGGTGATATCCAAGACTCAGCTCATTCCATGTGTCACCCTCATCATCTAATTTAAATGTCTAGCAATATACTGTCTGAATTTTTCACTTGTGCCCACCAGTCACTGAGGTTACTTACCTGTAAAAGGAGTTCTCCGTGGACAGCAGGATAAATCAACCACACCTGGTGACGTTATCCAACAGCACAAGCAACAGAGGTGTTTATTGACAGAGTTACAGCAAGTGATCAACCATTGAACTAGTTACAACACGCAACCATTGAACTCATTACAACATGGAACCATTGACACAATAACCTAGCAGTGAGCAACCCAGCACTGGTTACGATAGTAATAGAGTGGGGTTGCACAGTAACAACAATAGCGATAGCAGTAACAACAGCAATGACAGCAACAACACAGTGTTCAAGTCTGGCTGGGTACTCTTGCTACCCCTGGCTTGAGTCCGTCTGTACCTGAGACCCTTGCTCTGGTAGAGCCCTTGCACTTAGGACGAGCAGCCGAAGGAGCTGTCAGCTAGCACAAGCTGGTCTAGACGGTAGTGTCTCTGGAAGGTGTGCACGGAGGACCAGATTGCGGCCTTGCAGATATGTTGCACCAGTACAGCACTGAGGTTTGCCAGAGTGGTGGTCATGGCACACAGTTGGTGGGCCCGGACTGAGGTTGGAGGTTTAGCATCCGCCTGGGAGTAACAAAAGGCGATGCATGTGGTAATCCACTGTGAGAGGATCCTCTTTGTGACTGGGTGACCGGGTCTGTTAGGGTTGAAGGAGACAAAGTTTTGTGGTCCATGTTGGGTAGCTGTAGTTCTCCTGTTGATGTGCAGTGCCCAAATGCAGTTGAAGGTGTTAAGGCGGCACTCCTCCAGGATAGTGTGTGGCTCCATGTATAAGGTGGGGAGCTCGATGGTTTGGCTGATGTGAAACAGGGATGCCACCTTGGGGAGGAACTTGAGTTGTGTCCATAGTGTGGCATGGTCTGGATAGAGGAGGGAGTAAAGTGGGTGTGCAATTAGTGCTTGCAGCTCACTCACTCACCTGGCTGAGGTGATAGCGACGTGAAATAGGGTCTTCCATGTGACGTACTTGAAGAGTGCATCCCTGAGTGGCTGGAAAGGTTCCTTTCTGCTGCAGAATGATGTTGAGGTCCCATAGTGGCACCGGCTTTCGTACGGTGGGTTGTAAGTTGGCTAGACCTTTCATAATTAGCTGCAAATAAACACACCTCTTCTAGGGTACAAACTGAACAAAATTCACCACCGCTCCCACAAAGAATCAAACAGCCCAGGAACAAATGGATTACAGTGAGCTCTGGTAGGTTGCGATCTATAATGCAGACACCCTGCATAATGCTTTCTCTGTCTTGGATAATGGGGGTGCCCAATCCGTGGAAACTGAAGTGCCCTTAAATGAGAGAGTCAATACCCAATCTACTGATAACACAGGTACACTAAAAAAAATTTTTTTTAAACTGCCTCTAATGTTTCGATTGATTTTTACGTTTTTTGGTGCGCTGAATCCAAATCTGGTAACCAATTTGCTCCATCACGTACAGATTTTTTGCTACATTGGTTAGCAGTTTGAGGTGAACGTTTCAGATTGAGTGCGATCGAGATAAAAGTTTCTTGGATGAATTCTTTATACTAATTGTTTAGTAGTTATTCAAATAAGAATAAAGAAAATTGTAACAAGGCAGCACATAAGAATAGAGTAATGTCAACAAAACACACTGTGATGGTAGCAAAATTGTCTGCACTTAAAACAGCCACATACATGTGCACAAACATTGAGCATATAAGAGCGAGGTTAGACACAAAGCAAAGCAAAGAAATGTGCAAAAAATGTTGTACAGGTATGTATGTAAGAATAGAAAACGCAAACCGCACCATTGCAATAAATGAAGACAAACACCCGATGGTGTGAAAATAAAATTCTAATAAATGAGATCCGACACTGTGGTAATAACTAGCAAATTTTTATTTCAAAGTTTAGTAAAAACACGATATTTGTCAACACAGTTTATATTTTAAAGTCATTCTTGGGTCAATCAATCTCCTGGTGGGCCCGTTTCTTCCCCCGAATGCTTCTCTTGGTGAGCTGCTTGGCCTAATTTTCATCTGGGGTTTCCCGAAGCAGCAACCAGCAGAAATCAGCCATCATAGTGGTGTTCCATCTTCCTTGGTACCTTCTCTCTGCGTCCTTGATGTCCTGGTGAAACCTTTCACCTTGTTCTTCACTGTACGCCCCCAGGTTTTCGGGAAAGTAGTTCACATGGGAGTGCAAGAAATGGACTTTCAGGCTCATGTTACAGCCTTGTTCTTTGAAGGCATTGAGCATCCTGGCAACAATATCCTTATAGTTCTCATCCCGCCTGTTCCCCAAGAATTTGAGAACAACATCCTTGAAGGAATCCCAGGCTTCTTTTTCCTTCTCAGACACCGTTTCAGCGAATGCTCCATCTGAAATGAGTTTCCTTATATCAGGGCCAACAAACACTCCTTCCTTTAGCTTTGCTTCAGAAAGTCGGGGGAACTTTGAGCAAAGGTACCGAAAGCACTCACCATCTTTTGGAAGGGACTTGATGAATTGCTTAATGAGACCCAACTTAATGTGGAGAGGTGGTAATAGAATTTTATCACGAGGTACCAAGCTCTCATGAAGAACATTTTTCTCACCGGGTCTCAAATACTCACGACTTGGCCAGTCTTTTTTCCCCCCATTGTAGGTCGCGGGCCCGGCTATCCACAAGCAAATGTTTCAGGGATATTTGGTGAAACCGGATTGCTGCCCTAATAGCATGGATAGAATTTTAAAGTCTCCACAAATCATTCACTTATGCTCATCATAACGAATCTTCTGAAGAATCAGGGCCAAATTCTCGTATTTTTCTTGGAGAATAACAGAGTGAGCAATAGGAACTGAAGCAAATGTGTTGCCATTATGAAGAAGAACACCTTTTATGCTGTCTTTTGACGAATCAATGAACAGCCGCCATTCAGCAGGATCATACTTGAGTTTAAACTTTTCCATCACTCCGTATATATCGTTGCAAAATACCAAATCTTCCTCTTTGCTGAAATACTTCAAAAATTGTGTCTCGCGGTTGCGGTACCAATAAAAAGTTGTTCCTGGTGACAATAGATTTTTCTGTTTAAGCCGAGAACCTAGCAGTTGGGCAGCATCTTTTGGGAGTCCTAAATCCCGGACTAAATCATTCAATTCAGCTTGAGAGAAAAGTTCAGGTTTCGGATCTGGTTCAGTTTCAAACTCGGAAGTACTGGACTCATCGGGAAAAGCCATCTGATGAGTCTCATCATGATCAGAACCGTCCACACAAATATGATCCAAAGATTTTGGTGGTTCAGGCACAGGTACTTTGTTGCTATGAGGCATAGGCCTAATTGCTGAGGGAAGGTTGGGGTAACTTATTACGTTCTTATTTTTTAAGTTGTATCCCTTCACAATGCAAGAGCAAAAATAGCAGTCACTGCTGTGGTCTCTTTGTTCACGCCACATCATAGGTATTCCGAAATGAAATGCTTGTTTTTTACCTTTCATCCATAAGCGTAGATCTTCCTCACATGTCTTGCACACTTTGTGAGGAGCCCACGGTTGTCTTGATCGCCTAACTTCAAACCGAACTAGGCGAAATATACCTTTTTAATAAATGCAGAAATGTTCCTCTGCCGCTTTTTCACAGTATATTCCCCACAAATAAAACAAAAACTGTCCGGAGAGTTGACGCAACCTCTGGCTCTGTGAGCCATCACAAATACACAGCACTGCAAACTACAACTGTAGTGAACCACTTCGGAATAAAGCTGGATTACGACTGAGCAAACAAAAGGTAATAATGAACTTGCAAGAAACTGAAATTTGACAGGAACGTTCATGTCGCAACCACTGTGTTTGAGCGAGCGAACGAGGCGAGGCGAACAGGAAAGAACATGCGCCAGCGCGAGTACTGGATTTAGCCCCCGCCTCCCAATTGTCCTGTTAATGTATAAAATGAATACAAAACACTCTAAAATATCATGAGGGAGTGTTTCTAGTTAGTTAACCATTACAACCTCTATTTTGGGCCAAGAAAATAAACTGCAGTCAGCTAAAAAGAAATTATGTGAACATTCCTTATATGGGTAAGAAATCTAATTTTGCAAGAAAACGTGACGTGATGGAACATTTTGGCTATTTTTCCTGGATTCAGCACCCCAAAATCTATAGGAATCAGTTGCAAAACTGGAGGCAGTTTTTTGGTAGTGTACCTGTGTAATGTACCAAATATGAAGAAAATAAATCACCAAAAAGAAAACTACTACTACTTGGAGATTCCATCATCAGAGGCACCAACTTGGGAACACAATTCAAAGGAGAGAAGATGGTCAAATGCCTCCCAGGCTCTTCAGCCAGCAGGAATACAAACCAAATGGGTTGGTATAGTTAGTGCAGAAAGTGAGCAACTCCAAAACTGATGTTGTCATCCACTTGGGTACAAATGACCTGGCTAGAAACAGTGCCACTACAGTTCAAAGGGACTTCCAAACTCTGGGAGAGAAACTGAAGTCCATTGTTAACACTAGCATTCTCAGAAGTTCTACCTGTTTATGGTAAGGGAGCAGAAAGGCTGCATCGCATAAATGGCTTTAAAACATGGCTCCAAACCTGGTGCAAAAAAGAAGGATTTAGATATATAGGCGACTGGGGAAACAGATGGATCAACAAGAGGCTTGTGATAAGGAAGCTTATCATAGCTCAGGAAGGAGCTATAGAAAAGGTGAAGTGACTCTGAACAAGCAACCTGTCAGTTCTGGTAGAAATAAGAAAACAGAATTTTCCCATAAAAGACTACCAGTCCCAGAATGCACCAGGTTTCCAGCAGCCATTAGAGGAGCTGAAGGGGGGAAACGTGTGTTCAATCAGGAGGGCTATGAGGTAATCCCTAAGCACTCATCTCAAAGGGCAGGGCCTGATTCAGCACAGCTGCGCTGTGTTAGGGAGGAGCACTCATCTAAGCAGAATAAAGGTAGAGTTTATTCTACAGATCATCATCTTCATGATCACCTTGGATATCCAGAGAATTATCCTCAGTTTCATCTGAAGGATTATCAGAAGCAGAAGCCAAACCGGACGGACAGAGAGGGAAAGAAACCCTTTGGAAGAAAGAGGAGAAAAGCCTTTGAGAGGTCTAAAGGAGTTCATAGCAGTACGTATACTGGAAGGCATTCCAAGGGCCAGCATACACCATTGGACTGGGGAAAACCAGAGGAATGGTGCTACAGAGCTAGGAATCTCCAGACGGTACCTGTGAGGGAGACGGCTGCACGTGGAAGGGACCCTAAGACCCGTGCCAGAAAGTATGTGAAGAGAGATCCAGTGTCCAGGGATCTGGATTGGAAGGCTGGACATAAGAACTGGACTACATACTGGCCAGGCTATATAGAGAGGAACTCTAACAGCAATGGAAGCTCAGGTATGAACACTGATCTATGCCCTAGCTATAACCTTGAAAGACAGCAGGGAAACAAGTATTCTCCTGAAAGTGCTCCATTGAGATATTCATCTGTGCCAATCCCTGATATTGAGCCCATGATTGTTGAAGAGGAGGGAGTGATTGCAGATGAAGAATGTGTTTACATGGACTGCTCTCTGTCTAAACTCCTTTGGTGATTTTCTGTTACAAAGTACAGCAACCATCACAAAGAAATACAAACTTGTTCTTTAATCTGCTCAGAAAAGCTCCTGAGTAGGATTTTTAGCCACGCAGTAGAAAGCAAGCCAGCTAAGGGGTTTCAGCTGGATAACTGCTAGCAATTGAGCCTTACCTAATTGCTTGTGAGCTCTGAGAGAATCACTTCTGAATCTATGTGGGAAGATATAAGAAGTTATCCTGAAAAGAACAGTTTTTCCTTTCTTTGTGGATCTTGTTTGTTGTTTGATACATTGCTAAGAGAATATTAGCTAAAGCCTACAGAAAAGACCAGTTTGTTACCAACCAGGTCTTATTTCTTTTGCTTTGATTGCCTGACAAGTTCAAATGTTGTTTTCCTGATTTTGTTTTTCCAAGTTTAACACTGAAAGCAAGTAACCTGATTTATGTGCTACCAAGCATATCTGTGTTGGGAGAAATAACCCCATAAATAAATATCTTATTGGCTTTACACTTGAGCACAACTAAATTATTGTGAGCAGCTGTGTCGGGTGTGAATAGACTGCATTGCCCACAATCCCTTGCAAATCATATTGACATATGCACTTGCCAAGACTGTGAACATTCTCACCCAGGCAGCCGTCTGACAGGCTATACTGTGCTGATGGACTACATCTCTCCGTCGCAGGGAAAAGGATCCTAAATGAAAAAGTCAGGCAGTATGTGGACAGGCATTTAAACTAGGGAAAGAGGGTGACAAATGGAGAAGGACAAGCTCAAGACGTCACTCCCAGCAAAAGCATAATAACATTGGAAAAAGCCACACTTTTAAACAACACATCAATAACAAGTGGGAAGAGGCATGAAGAACAAAATCCATGCAAAATACAGGCAAGCCAGTCACCACATGCTGGAAAGCAATGAGCACAAATGCTCAAAGTCTAGCCAACAAAGTTCCTGACCTGGAAGCCCTAATGGTGGAAATGGACTTGGACATTGTGGCCATTACAGAAACAGGGTTTAACGAGTCATATGAATGGGACATAGCCATAGCTGGCTATAATCTATTTCGAAGAAATAGAGAGGGTAGAAAAGGAGGAGGAATAACCCTATATGTCAAAAGCAGTATTAAAGCTACTGAAATGCAGGGGATATGGGGAGAAAAAGAAGCACTGTGGATTGTGTTGGAAAGAGGAGATGGCATTGTCATCCATGCTGTTGTAGTCTACAAGACTCCAACTCACACAGAAGAAATAGATAATGAATTGATTATTGATATTGCAAAGATAGCCGCGAAGGGGGAAGTGATCATATTGTGTGACTTTAATCTACTCGATGTGGATTGGAGTATTCCTTCTGCAAATGTGGAAAGAAGTAAACAAATTGTGGATGCCTTCCAAGATGCATTACTTAGACAAATGGTGATGGAACCAAACAGGGAAAGCTCAATGCTGGATTTAGTGCTCACTAACAGAGATAGCATGTTGAATATCCGGGCAGGTGTCCATGTGAGCAGCAGCAATCATACATGGTGTGGTTTGAGATAAAAGCCAAGGTGGAGTCCAATCACAGCAAGCTCAAAGTCCTAGACTTCAAATACACTGACTTCAGTACAATGGCCAAGTACCTGAAGGAGGAGTTGGCAGAGTGGGGAACGGATAAGAACAGTGGAATTGCAATGGGCTAAACTAAAGGAGACAATAAAAGGGGCAATAGATACATATGTAAGGAAAGTAAATGAAAACAGGAGGAAAAGGAAATCTATTTGTTTTTCCAAAGAAGTGACTGCACTAATAAAGGCAAAAAACACAGCTTTCACAAAATTCAGAAGTTCACAAACAGAGGAACACAGAAAAGAATACAGGATAAAACTAAAAGAGACAAAAAGAGAAATAAGGGTAGCAAAATCAAAGGCAGAAGAAAAGATGGCTAAAGATGTGAAGCGTGGCGACAAAACTTTCTTCAGGTATATTTGGGAGAAGAGGAAAATCAGAGGTAGAATTTCAGGACGCAAAAGTGCTGGAAACAGATTTGTGGAAAGTGACATTGAAAAAGCGAAAATGCTAAACAAATACTTCTGCTCTGTTTTCACTAAAGAAAATCCTGGAGAAGGACCACCTGTGATTCCCAAATATACACATGGAAATGGAGTAGATACCACTCCATTTACAGATGATGTGTTAGAACAGCTTGCAAAACTGAAAGTGGACAAGGCCATGGGACGGGATGGGATACTCAGACCACCTTGACTCCCCCCTAGCCATGGGTTCTACCATTGAGATTACAACCCCTCCATAGATCATTGCCCTTCCCCTCCTCCCACTGTCCTTCCTACTCATCCTGCGAATTTGTGTCTGCAGTCCTCTTTCTGTCTCTCTCCTCCTCTTTTCTTCCTCTGCTCGCCATCTTCTCTTTCCTATAAGTTAATGGTGTTCCTTTCTCTCTTTTCCTCTTCTGGAAGCCTATGTTTCATTGTACACCGCCCTGACGCTTAGGCACGGACGGTATATCAAGCCTTGCAAATAAAGATATCAGCCAATCACGTCAGTGGTGGGTAGAGCCATCAGTGCAGCGTTTTCTTCGGTGCCATCAAAGAGCCTCATGGAGGGGGTTGGAGTGGCTGTGAGGCCCTAGTCTTTGTGGCGATCTACTGGCCAGGCTGTTGCGGTTGCCGTAGCAGGGATGGCTTGTGCTGAGCAGGGGACAGAGGCTCCAGGGGGCGCATCCCATATCGCGGCTGGGCCCGAGGATAGGGATAGTGCGGTGGCCATGTTGCCAGCGGCCACGTAGCCCCTCATACCTTTGTCTTTTTCATCGGGCCTCTTGTCTCTTGCTTTTTCTTTGGGCCCTGGGAGACATGCGGGCACAATGAGTGCAGTCCTCCACTCAATGAGCTTCTCCCAAGCAACAAACACAACAATCATGGGCATCTGTTGAATTCATCTTCCTTGCACACTTTGGACACTTCTTGAAACCAGGTTTGCTGATTTTTTCACTTTTTTCTTTGTTCATGTTGGATAGGATTAAGGAGAGCTGGTGTTCTGTCCTTCTGACTGGGCAGAAGAAGTAAAACTGAGCCAGGTAGGGGTGGGCCAAGGGGTAGGGACACCCGGGCACATGCTCAGAAAGGCTTTGCCTTTCTAAGCTATAGGGGAGCACTTCCGCATCCTGCTTGTCCATGGAGAAAACTCTCAATCTCCCCTCCTCCTCCCCAACAGTCTGAGTATTGGGGGCGGGGTGGGGGAGAGTGGAAACATGAAAAACAACAAGCAAATTCTACTCAGGTTCTGTCAGCATATCTTCCCAAGAAAAAAGGAAATTTGAGAGGAGCCCTGCAGTTTGCAGCTAGGGTAGCCCTGGAGGTAGAAAAATGAGCTGGTCCCTGGGTTTAGGAAAACCTCCTACCCACTCAGAGATAGGGAATGTCTCAGTAGTTTGCCCCAAGGAGGGGAGGGGGGAGGAGGGGTAGTGACCTCAGGACAGATCACCTGAGCCAGATTCAGAGGCAAAATAACAATTCCTTGCAAATTAGCCCCATACATTAACAAGATGCAGAGATGGCGTGTCTCACTTATTAGCAGTGTCTCACACCCATGTAAAAAGTCTCTCACTGTCAGGCATTAGAGCCTCAGGGATAGTGCACTAATTCTGAGCACTGCTTTCATGAGAAACAAGCCTAACAGAAATAAAACCAAGTGACTCAGCCATTGGGAGGAAACCTGAGCTCACTTCCCTGGGTACCACCTCCTCCTACACCATCCCCTTTCCCTATACTGTACCAACAAGTACTGGTGCTGTGAAACCTACGCACATACTTTTAGCCACTGAGTGGAGAAGAATTTTCAGCCCAGAGAATTCATCCATGTTTCCTCCACTATGTATCCTTTGCCAGGCTGCACAGAAAACCAAATATCTATTTATGCTGCTTTTTCATTTACATAGCAATGCTACATTTAAATCTTTTTACATTTATAGTCTGGATGCACTATCTGAAAAAATCTTACTCTTTGGACTTCAATCTCACACTCTCGGGTGCTAAATCTCATTCTTTGGGATGGTTCACCCTGGGCATCTCTGAATATGTCTGTCTCAGCTTTGCAGGTATTTACACCAACCTCATGTCCATTAAATATATTTATTTATATACCGCTTTATCACATAATCAAGGCAGTTTACAGGGAACTCAACTCACAGCTCAGGGCAGTTTACAATGAACAAGGAACAGATGGATAATTCAGAGATAATACAAAGAACAATTAAATTGCATTACAAATAAGGCCTTCAGTGTGAAGTATAACGGCCAACTATTTACAGGTCTGGTAAATCACAGCAGATGTAGATGTCGATGTCTGCATATTAATCTTACATCAAGATGGACTGTGCAGGTGTGGTGAGTGTAGAGTTATAAAAGGAGTAGGTTGTCTTATTAGATTGAAGCTTGTTTATCCATTAAAGATTGGTAGGATTCTGTGAACAGTAGGGTTTTGAGATTTTTTCTCAGTATGGTTAAGTCTTTTATTTCAGGTAGCTTGTTCGGAAGGGAGTTCCATAGAGCGGGTGAGTATGATGAAAATGCCCTGTTTGTTGTTGATCGGTTTGCATTTCTTGATGCCGTCGGGGTTCATATTGTTTCTTCCACTTCTTATTTCTTGTTGTATCTGGATTAGTGAATTAAGGTCTGTTGGGGCAATGTTAGTTATTGTCTTAACTGTGGTCTCGTATTGCCTTAAATTTGATTCTGTGTGAAATTGTCAGCCAATGTAGGTGGTACAGGATTGGGGTTATATGCTCAGATCTTGATCATTTCCTTATAGTACGAACTACAGTGTTCTGCGCCATCATACACCGTACATTGCAGGTGTATGCTGGGGAGCTACTTCTTCCTGACCTGGCCTCTCCTGCTTCCCTCTGGGCGTAGGCTTTTGTCTTCCTCCCCAGGCCTTGTCCGCAACTCCTCCAGGTTCTCTAGCTATGCCCTTGTTAAGGTGAGTTGGGTGGTTTTTCCTTTAGGATAAACTTACCAGATGTCCTTGATTTTCAGGGACTGTCCCTGATCTTAGAGCTGTGTCCCTGACTCCCACCTGTTTGGCGGCCTCCTGTCCCCAATTTCCAGCAATGGGGACAAAGGGGGAAAAGTTATGTTCAAATTAATGATTTGCATATGTCAGCTTTTAGAATTTATATCTATTATCTTTATATTTTGCACATACAAGGGAAATGCATCTTTATTTTGCTGTCAATTTGTTTGCTTGTAAGTGATATTGTTGCTGTCATGGGTTGGATGGAGGGGGGGTGGGGGGAAAATAATGACTCCTCTTCCCTCCTTCACACTTTGTTGATCGGACCTAGAACTAAAATGTCCCTTCCTTCTTCCCCTCCTCCCCCACTTCAGATGTGTTACTATATTTTTGCAGTCAAAACTGGGACGTTGTTACTTAAGGAGAACAGAGGATCCCTTCTATATAACCATTCACAATCACATTTGATCTTACATAGATTAAAAATTCTCCACTAGTAAACTGACAAGAGGAAGATGTGGAACTGCTGAACAAATAAAAACAGGAGACTAAAGGCACTGAAGAGGGAATAAAAAAGGACGCTTGTACTCCAGTATATCTCCCTGCCATATCTGAAGCATTATTGTAATACTCTACTTTATCGATAGAAATGATCAGGGTTGATATTCAGAGCTCCCAGTATTTACATGCCAGAGCGTTACCACTTAGTCGTGGCATTTAAATATCCTCCGGATATTAGTGGCAGTAGTTGGATAATGGCCGCGGGCTGAATATCCAGATCGAGTGGTCACTGTTCAGATAATTGCCACCATTATCCAGACAGTGGGGATTTTCAGTCGCTGCCCATTAAGTTATGTGGATAGCAACCTAGGTTACCTTTATTCGGCAGCCCAAGGTATACGCACGACTTATCCAGATAGTGGCAGGCACTATCCTCGCTCTCTGGATAGCAGCAGGGTGATCTGTGGAGATGTTCTCTCTTAGTGTCCTTATCTGGATAAACTCCATGGTTATTCAGATAAGAAAACTGACTCATCCCATCCAGGAATAATTTGATTATGTACGCCAAATTTGCAGCTTTAGGGTTTAAATCAGGAGTATTGGGAGAATGAACTGCAGGACTTTCAAGTGCAGCTCCACCTGTTACATAATGTATCGTAAATGCCATTTGATCTGCAAGAGATATATCAGGAGGTGCTTCTATAGCGAATGAGACATTTATCATCCTTTTACAACTCGCCGTAGCACATTTGACTTTGCTAATTGTTGTTGAAATGTTTTTCTCCCCTTAAAGCAACGAACACGTCACAGATATTAGCCAACAACAAATAGGACAATTCACCCCTCACCCTCCATTCCTAAGTTGTTTCAGTATGCTTTTTAGAAAGGGATCAAACACTTAACAATCCTAATTCTTCTAAATAATTACCATGATACTGGGAGTTAATCTTATGATCCTCCCTGAGGAAAGCTAAACTTCTAGACGCTAAGAATTTAATTAGGGCTGCTGTTCTTTTCAAAACTTCTCCCCAGCAATTAAGTTCTTCTTTAAATTACCTCATTAAGTCAGAATCCGTCTTACCTGTTTCTTCCTATTAATGTATACCAATATGCAATTCTGGTGCTTCTCTGACTGCCCATGCAAGGTAATGATCCATTAGATGTTTCCAGTCTTTAAATCCTGTTAGCAAAAAAGCTGCTGTTATAACCAAAAAACAATTCACGAACAAGAGGATGCATAGAGACTCTTCTGATGGTGAATACATTAACCCTTCACGGCTCATTTCTACACCATTATGCAATGGACAACAAAAAGACACTTTTGGAAAATATTTTCTCTATTCATCACCCGTTTTAATGTAATATCGGCAAGACCTGTTTGAATTGGAACCTATGTTCTGACAGTTTGATGGAACTTTCTGCATCCTGTAATCCTGAATTCATCATTCACAGTCCATACTCTACTCCTGATGGAATTCTGCAAAGGAAATTCAAACTTCTGTGTCAAAAGGTTTGAATTATGCAAAATTCTGCCTGCTTTGACAAAAATAACAAAACAGTGTTTTGAGTTATAGTTAGGGCTCCTTTTACTATAGCCCGCTATGGATTTGCCATTAATGTGCTGATCTCAGGCGCTTTAATAGCCAGGACCACAGGTTTGCTGTTGGATGCGTGTTTAGTATGTCCCCGCTGGCTAATGCACAAAGGGTTTTCCCAATATGCGCTCCACTAGGTCAGATTCACTTAACGACTCCCATAGAGAAGTCCTTTTTTTTTTTTTTTTTATTATAAAAAAGGTCAAAGTAAATTGGAGAGGGGGAGATATAGAAAAAACTGTAGCACGGTTGGAACAGCGGTACATTTTTCAGCTGAACAGCCTGCACCCAAATGGGTTGAATATGGATGAAGATTTGTCAGTATTTCTCTAGATGTCTGGTATTTGTAGGCAGGATATGTGGAATTATGGTGGAGAAGTGACATTTGGCGTCAGCCCAGGTTTACATAATTGTCACGTAATATGGCTAGATTAGAGAGACAAATATAATTATGACATAATATATTTTGGAATAGATAGATAGATACTGAAGGGTCACCTATACAGTGTGGATACAGAATGGTTAGAGTTTTTTTAAAAAAACATGGATGGATGGATGATAAGGTTTTGGGATTATATTTTTAGCCAGTGCATAGTGAGTAGGTGGTCGAAACAATGTGATACTGTCTTTGAATGGATGTAGTTGGCATTTAGGGCATAGTGACTTTATAAGGTTGTAATATTTGCTTTTTAGCCTTTTTAGAAATTATATGGTGTTCTTTAAGGTGTGAGACTGATAAGGACGGCTAGTTGATTCAGCTAGTAACTTGCATTATTCTAAGTAGACATGATTTGTACTGAATGTTTAAGGTAGGGCTTATCCCTTCACGACACTACCAATGATGTCAATTGATAGGCAGATGACAACAACGGGCGACTTTTATGATGTTATTCTCCCCTTCCCCCCCCCCCCCCGTTTTTATGGGGGTATAAGTAAGCAGTTAGAGGTCTGTAAATAAGAAAAAGGAATATTTCTGTTTATATTAGATAGACTTTATAAGGTTTTAGAGTATAGGAATTGATTTTGCTTATGTTCTGTGAAGGTTGGTGGATGAGGCCTGTGACGTCACCTGCCCTCCGTTCCCGCCTGAATTTTTTTATTAATGCGCAGCTGCGGGCGTTTTTTAGTTCTAAGTCTTTTGCAGTAAGGAAGTAGTGGTATTTGAGCTCCCTTTGCAAATACAAGAGAGGAGTATGCAAAAAGAATTTGTGGTATGAAGAGAGACAGTGGTAAAGTATAATACAATTACATATTCTCATGTCCGTGCAGTAGTTTTGTGAGGTATCAATGGATTGTTTAGATGAAAGAATGAGTAAATGTTCAACGGAAGAATTGTTTTGGGCATTGTGTGCGCGTATGTTATAAGATAGTCATTTTATTTACGTGGCAGGATGGGTGTATTTACACTTGAGTTTTAAGTGAACCGTTCTCAAAAAAAGTGCCTTAGCATGGTTTATGGATTTTGTAAAGTATGATTTAAAAACGGCAATAATTTAAAGTGGGTCATGTGTAAGTCAGGATTAGTTTGTTTTGGATCTATATTTTTCATAGAGAAGGACTTCTTCACGAGGTGGTTGTTTGTATTGCAGCTGTTAGCGGTTCAGAAATACTACATGTGCTGTAACGCTGCAATATTGGTTATCAGAAACTTTTTGAATAAGAAGAAGTGTGGAGGTAAGAATCAGCATAATTGGAGATATAGTTAGTAGGGTCGCTCCTGTTGCGCTTTCCTTGATGACCCTTGGTTTATGATTGTAAAGCATTCTCGTTTATTTATTGATGGTTTTTAACCTCAATTTTATTTGTTTTTATTTCATCTCATCCCTACTTTTTAGATTTAGTAGTATCATTCTTTTATATTCTTTTTATCTTTATTATTATTTTTATTCCGATTCTAATGTGTGGGGGTTTTTTTCCTCATTTTAGATCGTTCTATAGTAATCCATGTGGATTGTGCTTGTTTTTCTCTCTTGTGTAGTCATTCACGGAGTGGCAAGGTAAAATAGTAAAATTAACCATACAGGTGAGACAATCTTTCATTACTTTGGGCATTTGGGCAATATATAGGTTACATTGTTTCTCAGTCAGTATGTTCACTTTTTATGTCTTGGATGTTTGAATGTTAGGCTTCAGCATTTCTTATATATACATGGTTTAATATTTATGATTTTAGATTTTGAATCAAAGAGATGTTTTGTACATGTGTGGGTATTCATGTTCTAATGATAGATGTGCTGTACTCATTTATATTTATATATGTAGAAAGTGTTTTATATAATTTTTATATGTATTTATTGATGTTTTTGATGGGTTATTATGTCTACGTAAGGCCAGAAGGTGCTTTTATGATTCTATAATGTATTAATTCATAATTTATGTGTTAATTTATGAATGTTTTTAACGTTTTTTATATGTTGTTGTAGCCAAAGCCTCTGATGAAGGCATAAGCGAAACACGGCCTGTGTCGGGCCTGGCTTTATGAAATAAGATTTTTCAATAAAGATTAGTTCCTTCCTTGCCATCCACGTTGTTGACTGGGTCTGTACGAGGCACGTGGATCAGTGCTTGTTTGTTGGACTTAAAACACTTGTTAACCAGCTAACAGGCTCTGGTAAAAGAGACCCTCAATTTGAAAATACAACACAGAAAAAATGCCACAAAATATACAAACTTTTGAATTATTGTGTGCAGAATTCTAGCAGGAGTAATAATCCAGGGTCGATAGGATGAGTCACTACTTTGGATTATTTATTTTTAATTTCTGACTCCATTGTTGGCACTTTCAGCAATTTTGTCCATTGTCGCTCTCCTTGGCTTTCATACTTGCTGTGAGCTAATTCCTTGTTTTCATTCTCTCCTTGTTCATGAGGCAACTGGGGCTTATCCTTATCCGTTGCTTCATTTGGAAGCAGTTTCCTGCACTAGGTAATATAGAAACTGATATTCAAAACTACATATTTGATAGCAGCACTGGCTGGGGCTCTCTGATATGCAGTAACACTATTCAGAAAGTGCCGCTGGGTATTTTACAGACTGACTTGATACTATCTGGATAGTGGCAAGGCGGTCCGTGGATAGAGTGGCGAGTAAATGGAATAGTGTCAGTATTCAGCACCACTATCAGGATAGTTATCCGGATAACTTAGGACAACAGAAAGGCTGAACGTTGCCATTCTCCAGATAACGATCTTGTCACGGCTCTATCCAGATATTCAGCACTAGTCGTTATTTGAATATATGATTTTTTTTTCATTGCTGTGGCTAGTGTAAAAACAAAATGCTGACTACAGAAGCTGAATATTACCTCTTACATTTTTCCCAGGGGTATGTTTTTTAAAATAAAATATAAAAAAGGCACCAAGTCCAGATCTGCACGGTGAACAATAATAGTAGGGTGGGGGAACCCAGGGCTTTTCTTTTTAAATTTTGGTGGTGGGAGGAGAGATCTTCTTTTATGTTTTTTTTCTTTCTTTTTTTGTTGGTTATTTTTGTTTTTAAAAAATGAAGCTACCTAAACAGAGAAATGAAAAACACAATTCAATAAATTGCAGTGTGCACTCTTAGGAACTGGAGTAAAAAACCCCCACCACATTACCAGAAAGGGAAAAAGAGGGAAGGGTATAAGGTTAGATTAAGGCATCTTTCTTCTTCCATCAGTATAAAAAGAAAACACTAACAGGACAAACCTTTTGTTTTGAAATACCCCAAGCTCCCACTCTCCAGCTAAATTTTGTCTTTTTCTCATGATAAAGAAGTAGTGTTGAATGGGGGTGTGTGTAGGGGGGGTGGGAGTTGTTTTTGATGCGTGATTTAATATTGGTTGATCAGCACTGGTATTCCATACTGTCCAGGAAGACTTACCCAGATGACTCTGAAGAATCAAATAGCTGACCTGCAATTAACTGGTAAACTTCGTCCAGTTCACTTTAGACCAGGTGTTCTCAACTCATGTTTTCAGGATAACCATAATGAATATGGATGAGAGAGACGGAGGCAGTGCATACAAATCTCTCTTGTACATATTCATTGTGGTTATCCTGAAAATCAAGTTTGCTAGGTGTGTCCTGAGGACTGGGTTGAGAACCACTGCTTTGGACAGAACATATGCAGACTGAATTTTCTGGATGAAACTAACTAGACAAAGTTGTCTGGATAGTTTTAGTCAATGACTTCCAGTTAGATATCACTTTCCAAGGAGCTGAGCCTAATCCTGATGAGTGATGGATTTAGGTTACTGCCACCTTAGACACTGATTCTGTTATTCCCTGATTTTGCTTTTTACCCCTTGCCTCCCACCTGAAAGATCAGACCATCGGGAACAGAAAATCGAAGGCACAACGCAATAGTTTCCTACTGCAGCAAGAATTAGAAAATTCTGCAGCACACTAGCAAACATTTCCATCTTTTTTTGTGTATTAAATTGTTTTACATTTTATTATAAAAATAGTTGCCTTTCAACCTGGCTTTATCTGTATACTTTATTTTCTCTTTAGTGAGTGAGAAAAAGAGATCTCCAGCATCAACACAAGAAATAGATCTTGGGAATGGGAAGACAAGATGGACAAGGTAAGAGGACCATGTATGGGATGAGGAGAAATATGGGACAAGACAAAGATGTAGAGCCCAATAGCTCAGCAGACCTCAGCTTATTCCCACCACTTCTCTAGTGCTCGCCTGAGTGCCTGGTGGTCTGATGGGCCAACCCACTAGAAAAAAAGAAGGAGAACTTGATGGACCACCCACCAGCCGCCACCAAAGGTCAAACAGCCAATGGCTGGCTGGAGTTCTACATAAAGTCAAAATAACAAAACATTGTTTTGAGTTATAGTTAAGGCCCCTTAAACTACAGCCGGCTATGGATTTGCCTTTAATGTGCCAATCTAATGCACGTCAATGGCGAAGACCATAGGTCCTCCTCTGCTCCTGCCCCATCTATAGCACTTCTCGTGGTGCTGAATGCTAGTGAAACCAATGCCATTTTGAAAAGCATCAGAGACAGGGCAGAAGCAGAGGGGTACTGTTCCTGCCCTGAACACCACTGGACTACCAGAGAGGCTCTGGTAAGGACTGGGGAAGGGTTGGGGGTGGGGGTGGGGGTGGGACGGCCAGTCTGCTATCACTTTCTATCTGGGCCAGGTTGGGGGGGGAGGACAGCCAAGCCCATGATGTTGGGAAGAGGTTGCTGATCTTTTGGAGGGAGAAGGGGGCCTTTAAAGGTGCCACGGATCAAACAAACCACGGCACTGGACTTGGTGCTTACATTGGAAGGAAGCGGGGGACTGCAGAGGGGCCACTGCTGAGGAAAAGGACATACTTGCTACTACCATTTGTCCTTTCCGTGCTCCCTTGTTCCAAGTCCGCATTCCCTGCATTAGCAGGTAGTGTGGATACTCCCACACTGTGATTACCATACTGGATTTGCACCTACCACATGGCATTTTGACATATGCTGCACAGTAGGTACAAAAAACATGACCACAGCTTAGTAAACATGCTCCTTAAACAGGGCTTCATTTTAATTTTATGACCAGGGTGAGAGTGAGGAGAGGGTACTTGCTCATGGACCACCAGAGATTTTTTTGATTGGGAGTGGGGATTTTTACAGGGCTTTATGACAACTTGTGGAGAGTGTTTCTGATACTGCAGTGGGCGATCATCTAGCATCCAGTGATCACCAATGGTATGGTCCATTTAAAAGTGAGGGTCCTAGACTTCAGGAAAACTAACTTTGACAAAGGGGAAGTGTCTCAAGGAGTCAGTAGCTGGATGGAACATCAGGGGGGGGGGGTGTAGAAAAACAGCGGGCAAGACAGGAAATATTTTAGATATTTTAAGGGCAAGCAAACCTTTTTATTCGTAAAGTATATAAAAAATAAGAGCAAAAAAGAGGCTGGTATGGTTCTCAAAACAAGTAGCTGAAAGGGTAAGGAAAATGAAGTTAGCTTTCACAAACTATAAACAGGAAAAGAGGAAGACAAGCAACAATATCTGGAAAAGCTAACAGAAGCTGGGAAATTAGGAAAGCAAAGTTGCAAATGGAAGAAAAAAATGGCCAATACAGTAAAAAGGGAGGACAAAATTTTTTAGATGTTAGTGACAGGAGAAAGTGCAAAAGCAGTATTGTTAGACTGCAGGGTGAAGGGAAAGAATATATAGAAGATGTTAAGGATAAAGTGGAATTGCTTGACAAATATTTCACAGATGAAGTGTTGGGAAAAGGATCCCAGAAAACAAACACAAAGAGGAATGGAAGTGTAGTAGATCTTAAAGAATTTTCAGAAGACTGTGAGGAGTTAGCTAAACTAAAAGTAGACAAAGTGATGGGGCCAGAGGGTTATATCTGAAGGTATTAAAGAAACTTAGACATGTTTGCCTGTTGTCTGACCCTGTCAATTCTTCTTTAGAGATGGGAGTGGTCCCAGAGAACTGGATGGGATTACTACTACTACTGATCATTTGTATAGCGCTACAAGGCATACGCAGTGCTCTACAGAGACACATAAGAGACAGTCCCTGCTCATCAGAGCTTACAATCTAGTCAAGACAAACAACAGAACAGCTGGGGACTAGGATATGTCAAGGGGAATGGTAAGAAACACATAGTTGGAGAGCAGGAGACTACACAGATCCAAAAGCAGCCTCAAAGAGGTGAGTTTTTAGCCTGTATTTGAAAAGGGCCAAGGATGAAGCTTGATGAACCAACTCAGGTAGTTTGCTCCAGGCACAAGGAGCTGCAAGATGAAAGAGTTGGCAGCGGAAGAGAAGGGCACAGATAGAAGAGATTTGCCAGAAGAACGGAGTTCCCAAGGAGGGATGTAGGGGGAGATAAGAGAGGGAAGGTAGTGAGGAGCTGCAGAGTGAATGTACTTATAGGTCAGTAGAAGAAGTTTGAACTGGATACGGAAACGGATAGGGAGCCAATGAAGAGACTTGAGAAGAGGGGTTATGCAAGCATAGCGAGACTGGTAGAAGATTAGCCGTGCAACTGAGTTTTGAATAGACTGAAGGAGAGAGAGATGATTCAGAGAGAGGCCAGCAAGGAGGAAGTTGTAATAGTCTAGACGGGAGATGGCTGAAGAGTGGATAAGTAGGGTTGATGTGGTCCCTTTCCACAAAAGTGGAAGGAGGATGTTGGGATCTACAGGCCTGGCAGTCTGATCTCTGTAGTGTGTAATTTAATGAAAGCACTACTCAAAGAAAGGATAGTGCAGTTTCTGAAATCCAATGGATTCACAGGATCTGAGGCAGCATGAATTTACTAGAAGTAGGTCTGATGAATCTGATTAATTTCTTTTACTCAGTGGCCAGAGTTGGTTAAAGGGAGAGTGCTAGATATAGTCCAAAGAAAATAAAAAATCACTAGTCACTAGTGCACGTTGAGGAGATCAGAAAAACCAAAATGTAATATATTGTATTACAAAATAAGAAACATAGAAACATGACAGCAGAAAAGACCACATGGCCTATCTAGTCTGCCCTTTTATATCAACTATAATAGACCCCATTTTACCTTTAGAGATCCTCTATGCTTGTCACATGTTTTTTTTAAATTCAAATACTGTCCTCGTGTCCACTACCTCCACTGGGAGATTATTTCACTCATCTACCACTCTTTTTGTAAAGAAATATTTCCGCATATTACTCTTGAGTCTATCCCCTTTCACTCTCATCCTATGTCCCCTCATAGCAGAGCTTGCCTTCAATTAAATGGGACTCTCCTATGCATTTATGCCACAGAGATATGTAAATGTCTCTATCATATCGCCCCTATCTCGCCTTTCCTCTAAAGTATACATTTTAGTAGCCACTCTCCGCACCAACTCCAACCGGCTTTATCCTTTTGAAGATGCAGTCTCCATAATTGCACACAATACTCCAAATTAGGTCACACCAGAGACTTATACAGAGCATTATCACCTCCTTTTTTCTGCTGGCCATTCCTCTCCCATCCTTCTGGCTTTTGCAGTCACCTTTTCTACCTGTTTAGCTCTGTTACAAGGGGATAAATACAAAACCTTAGACATAGCACAGAAGGCAGGAAATGTATATCCCAAATAATTATACTGTATATCTTATTCACAACCCCATTACTACTGAAAAGAAAGAATGATATTTTATGTAGATGATTTTTCTGCTAACATTTTTTCGAAATGAGGGTCAAGAAAATCATTGTGATTCTCCTCCATCGTGACCAGATATTTACATAGACATTTTAAATAGAAAGAAGCACCCACTGCCAAAACGTAGGGCTTCAAGTAAAGGAAAACTCTCCTGTGAGCTTGTGCAAAAATCCGGGAAGATGCTCATCTCTTGACCACAGACTAGATATTATCAACAACCAAAGCATCCACTTATGGATAATCCAATATCTCTCAGATATTTTTTTAATAATTCCTAGGGCGACAGCAAACATGTACAAGGAAAATTTAAGAATCTAAAACTTTTCACTCTTGACTGATTTTCCATTTGCTCTAGCTTGTTATGAATTAATAAACTATCCTTCACATTAGCTGCAACCACAACCTCAAAAATTAGAGTCTCCACCATCCCATCTTGTGCTTCCAACACTGTCAATCCTTCATCCTGTTCCAATATAATTTCTGTATTGCCTTTGGAAAATCCATATAATTGCTGTAAAGTCTTTTTTTCAGATTAGTCTTGGTTTCAACAAAGAAATAGCATCTAAATTTGTAGGCTTAAATAAAAATGCGCAATCCAACTCGTTAGATGTTACCACCTGTGGGTTCTCCAAAGAATTAGAAATAGAAGCAGGTTTAAATCCCCTCTCATTTGAAGCCTGTTGTTCTGTATCTTTAAAAATCACAGTATGTTGGGCAGAGTGGAGTTCTTCCACCCAAGCTGGAAGAAACCTCTCCAAGACAAGGAGTACTCAGAGAAGTGTTATCCATTTTCTCCACAGGGTCGGACTTTGTTGAGCCGTAGCAGACCCTTCCTTAATACAACCTCCTTTACCCTTTCTCTTCCCCATAGAGAGATGGCTTACAAAACTGACAACATTCCTTGTTCCTTTTTTATCTGTCTCCAAAGGGGAGGTGCTTCCCTTTGGACATGTTCCTTTGGGTATGTGCCAGAAGCCAAGTTTCATAAGAATATAAGATATGTCATAATGAGTCAGACCAAGGGTCCATTAAGCCCAGAATCCTGTTTCCAACAGTGACCAGTCCAGGTCACAAGTACCTGTCAGGTTCCCAAAAGGTATACAGATTCCATGCTGCTTGTCCAATGGGTAAGCAGTAGATTTCTGCGGTTCTCTTTAATAATGGTTTATGGACTTTTCCTCCATTAAATTGTCCAAACCTCTCTTAAATCCAGCTACACTAACAGCTTTTACTACATCCTCCAGTAACAAATTCCAGAGTTTGATTATGCGTTGAGTGAAACAATATTTCCTCTGTTTAGTCTTAAATGTAGCTTCATTGCATGTCCCTTAGTCATTCTACATTTTGAAGGAGTAAACAACCGACTTACATTTTCCTGTTCTACTCCATTCATTATTTTATAGACCTCTATCATATCTCCCCCCTCAGACGTCTCTTTTCCAAGTTGAAGAGCCCTAACCTTTTAAGCCTTTCCTCATAGGGATATCCTTCCATCCCCTTTACCATTTTTGTCACTCTTCTCTGTACCTTCTAAGTCTACTATATCCTTTTTAAGATACGGTGACCAGAATTGCACACAATATTCAAGGTGTGGCTGCACTATGGAGCGATACAGAGACATTATAATATCCTTTGGTTTATTCTCCATTCCTTTCTTTATGATTCCCACATTCTATTTGCTTTCTTGGCTGCCGTTGCACACTGGGTAGAGGGTTTCAATGTATTATCCAAGATGACACCTAAATCCTTTTCCTTGGTGGTGGTTCCTAATGTGGAACTTTTTTTTGGGGGGGGGGTCATTTTAAATCCCTTTATTTAAGGAAACAAACAAGAAATACAAGTAACAGTCATTCATATAAAGAATAACACATAAAAATGCTTACAAATATAACAACAACTACTAGCCCATAATTAGGAAAAACAAATTTAGAGCTGCAGCAAATAACCAAAAAACTTAAATCCCCTTTTTCTAAAACATAGAAGCAGACATTACTTCTGCATGGAAAATTATCTCAACCCTTACAATTGTAATGAATCAAAAAAGACATATGTCTTGCCCTGCAGTGATATAATACATTTATATGGATATTTCAGGAGAAAAGAGGCTCCCAGAGCCACAACATGAAGCCTAAGCTCAAGGAAATCCTTCCTTCTCCTTTGAGTGATACAAGATACATCAAGAAAAACTTGTATAGCTTGGCAAAAATCTTCTCAGAAATTTTAGCGAAATATAAACGAAAAACATTGTCTCTATCCTTCTCAAGCAGAAAAGTCACCAAAAGGGTCGCCCGAGTCAGAATCTCTTCCATAGACATTTCTAAAAAGGCAGATAAATCTAAATTCGGGATAGCTAACTGGTCATCCTCCTCCCCAGCACTTCCCATATCCACCCTTCCCTCACCAATATCTTTCATTTCCCTAAAACCCCTAGGAAAATAATATATCTTGGATAACTGAATAGAATCAGGATCTGGAACATTCAATACAACTTTCAAATATTTAGTAAATAAAAGAAAGGGAGAGAGGTAATGGGTGCAGGGGAAGTTCAAAAAAACGAAGATTTCTCATTCGATAAGCATTTTCTAAGTATTTATTTTGTCACTAAAGGATTTAAGAATCCTGTACTGAAGAGGCCGCGAACGGTCTGAATTTGAGAGTCTCCCTTTAAAATATGTAACTCAACATCAGAAAGCCTAGACTCATGCCCTGTCAGAACGGCCACCGCCTCTTTAGTAAACGATAACTTTACTAATGATGACCGAAGCGATAACTCAGTTCTAGACACAATTCACCAAATATCCTGCAAGGTAACGTCTTTCGGAGGTTGAGGCCTTTCTTGAACCATTGAAAAGTCAAATGGATGAGGCAAAGCAATGTCAGAAGCACTCAATCTAAGAAAGGCATCAGGTCCACATTAGGAGAGGCACCACTCATACTTTGGAGAATGGGGACATTCTTTACAGAACACGCTCCATCGTTGGGTAGAGATGAAACCCTTTGCAAGTCAGGAGACATAGGGGGAGAAACAGTACTCACAGATGATGAAGAGATCTCCAATGATGCAGCACCTACACGTCCATGGGACCCACCACCTTCACCAATTTAGTCATAAAGATGGAAGTAGAGGTCTCTACTTCCATTTCCCCATTGACAAAACGTTTGTCATCCTCTAATGCTCCTATGTGCTCTCCAGGGGCTCCAAAGGGGCACACCTGTCTCTTTGAACATTTCCCTTCGGAGCACGTGCCCATGGGCATGCGCCCACGATAGGGGCTGATTTCTTATGGCCCTTAAGCTGCTCACGTGTTCTCCATGCTAATCAACATGGTACAATGGCTCAAATCAGGTAGGAATCTCAGCAAAGCAAGAAATAGCACGCTATCCAAGTGTCACGGTGGAGGCTGAGTTCTTATACCCCTTAAGCTGCTCACGTGTCCTCCATGCAAACCAGCACGGTACAATGGCTCCAATCAGGTAGGAATCTCAGCAAAACAGGAAATAGCATGCTCTGGAACCTTGCATCATGTAACTGTAGTTTGGGTTGTTCTTCCCTAAGTGCATAACTTTGCACTTGTCCATATTAAATATCATTTGCCATTTGGATGCCCAGCCTTCCAATTTATCAAGGTCCTATTGCAATTGTTTACAGTCCTCTCATGTTTTAACAACTTTGAATAATTTGGTATCATTTGCAAATCTGATCACCTCACTCGTTATTCCCTTTTCCAGGTCAATGAATATGTTAAAAAGCCGTGGGCCCTGCACAGATCCCTGGGGTACTCCACCATTCTCCATTGTGAAAATTGCCATTTAGCCTTACTCTCTGTTTTCTATCTTTTAACCAGTTCCTAATCCACAATAGTACACTGCCTCCTATCCCATGGCTTTTTAAATTTCCCTTTCATGAGGAACTTTGTCAGAGGCTGTCTGAAAATTGAGATACACTAAATCAACTGGCTCACCTTTATCTATCTGTTTATTCACACTTTCAAAAAAAGTATAGGAGATTGGTGAGACAAGACTTTCCTTGGCTAAATCCATGTTGGCTTTCTGCATTAAACCATGACTATCTACATGTTCAGTAATTTTGTTTTTTTTTATAATGGTTTCTACCATTTTGCCCTGTACTGACATCAGAGTCACTGGTCTGTAGTTTCCCAGATCACCCCTGGAACACTTTTCACGTTGAAATATGTTTATTAGTATTAAAAAACATATCCAATATACATTCACCATAACAAGGGCAAATTGGTCAAACAATACAACCCCAGGTGAAAGAAAATGCAGACAAAAAGTGCCCTCTACACAGCATATAGTCCCGTTGAAAAGGTAACTGCCCAACAATTTTTTCTCGTTTTGTAATCCTTGCTCCCCACCCTATCCCTGGAACCCTTTTAAAAAATTGGCATTGCATTGGCCACTCTTCAATCTTCGGGTACTACAGATGATTTTAATGATAGATCACAGATTATTAATAGTAGTTATACAATCTCATATTTCAGTTCATTCAGCACCCTGGGATGTATGTCATCTGGTCCAGGTGATTTGCTGCTCTTTAGTTTATCAATTGGCTGTATTACATCTTCCTGATTTATTCCTCTAATAAATCACCTTTAAATATCATTTCTGGCATGGGTAAGTTTCCTACATCTTCTTCAGTAAAAACTGATGCAAAAAATTCATTCAGTCTCTCCACTATGGCCTTGTCCTCTCTCAGTGCACCTTTTGCCCCTCCATCGTCTGATGGTCCAACTGACTCTCTCACAGGTGTTTTGCTACGAATATACTTGAAAAAGTTATTATTATGCACTTTTGCTTCCACGGCAGGCTTCTTTGCAAATTTTCTCTTTGCCTGTTTTATCAATATCTTGCCCTTAACTTGCCACTACTTATGCTTTTTCCTGTTTTTTTGTCATTTGGTTCTTTTTTCTATTTTCTGAGAGATTCTCTCTTAGCTATAACAGCTTCTCTGACCTCACCTTTAAGCCATGCTGGCTGTTATTTAGCCTTCCTTCCACTTTTTAAAAAGCATGGAATACATCTTATCTGGACTTCCAAGATAATATTTTTAAATAATGCTCCTTGTAGTGTTTTATTTTAATGATTTTCCTTATTTTATTATAGTCTCTTATAGGTGAAATCGGTAACTTCCAGTAATGTCAGGTGTCACTCCTCTTCCGCCACTTCCACGCCTCACCAGACCATGTACTTGCCTCTCAACAGGTCAGTTCTAGTCTCTGCATTCTGCAGAGGTCCCAGTCTCCTACAGGGAAAATCGATAACTTTCAATATCAGGTGTTACTTCTCCTCTGCAGCTTCTCCACCTCACTGACCCTTGCACTTACCTCTCAACAGGTCAGTTTTGGTTTCCAAGGGTGATCATATCTGATGATCTTAAGGTAGCCAAACGAGTAGAAAAGGTGACAGCAAAAGCCAGAAAGATGCTTGTTTATATAAGGAGAGTAAGAGCCAGCAGAAAGAAAAGCCAGTAGTGCCTTTGTATAGTCTCTAGTGATGCCTCATTTAGAGGACTGTATACAATAACCGGGTAGCCGGACCCGGCTTCCCCTCTCACCTTGGCCCTCCCCCCCCCCCTTAGTTCATATATCCTGCACCTCCCCCCTCCCCCCATGTCTCAAATAACTCACAAACACATTCTTGGTGGGACAAAACTGGTCGCAGCTTTATTTAACAACCCATGAAACATTTAACAGGTAAATGCAACTATCTATAAATGTAGCCAACTGGCCCCGCGGGTTGATGGACCGCCAGCCGTGCTACTAGCAAAGCGGCCACACCTCCGCTCCAGCCGTGGTCCCCACCAACGGCCTAGTTCGGCCCCCCCTATCCGACTTTGCCATGTTACTAGCAAAAGTCTTCCAGGGGTTGCCCGGGTCGAGGGCACCCCGCCCCCTCCCCAAGTCACCCAAGGCTCCGGACCCCGGACCTCCGGGATCCCGCCCATCCAGACTTACACCCCCTCCCCCAGCTGCGACACCCCCATTGCCTCCCAAACAGCTCCACAAGCGGGTGGGTGGGAGGGCTTCCAAGTGCGCGCCCCGCTACCATGTGCTCCGGGCTATCCGCGAGCCCCGTAGCACATGGAGTTTGCGCGCACCTGATTGGCTCTGCACCTCCATATCGCCGCAGAGCCAATCAGTTCAAATTTTCCCCCCAGCGTCTTGACGTCGCGCGCGCTCCCGCTACCGAGCAGGGTCCCGCGCCGGGCCGTGCACCCGGTTACCAGCGGGCCCTGGGACCCTGCCCGTGCCCTGAAATTTCTGGAGATTGTACCAAATAAACAAGAGTCTGTCCAGAGAGCCGCTTCTGAAATGGTCAGTAATTTTAGTCATAAAGCATATGGGGATAAACGTAAAGATTTCAATATGTATACTTTGGAAGAAAGGTAAGGGGGAGATATGATAGAGCTATTTAAATACCTCTGTGGCATAAATGCATAGGAGGCAGGCCTCTTAATTGAAAGGAAGCTTTAGAACAAAGGATCATAAGATGAAGGGGAAAGTGGATAGACTCAGGCGTAATCTAAAGGAAATATTTTATTTCTAGAAAGAGTGGTGGATGCATGGAACAACCTTCCAATGGTGGTGGAGATGACGACAGTATCTGAATTCAAGAAGGCATGAAAGAGACAGGATCGCTAAATGAGAGGAAGGGATTGTAGAGCTTAGTAATTGGTATGGATGGAAATATGAGATAGGCTATATGGTCTTTATCTGCCATCATTTTCTGTGTTTCTAGATAGTGATCCTAGGGCGGAGGAGGGTGTTGACATGACATTTGCAATCTGGGAGCATCATCAAGCTTGTTAGCCAGCTGATCTTTCTAGAAGAAAGTTAAATAACCCACTTGAGATGCAGTTAACTTTCAGGAATGCTGTGCTCTGGAGGCTTGTGAAGTCTTAGCATGAGCTGTGCTACTCCATTTCCATAATAAGCTACTTTGCATGCAACACACCTCATTATTTTAGCTCTCACATTGTGCCTGATTTTGTTCTCAAGAATGCAAAAAAGTGTGAAATTGATGGGTGAAATACATTATTGGCTTTATCGCAGCTTAGTAAATGAGCCCTAAAGCAAGGATGCACAAATTCAGTCCTTGAGGGAGATAAACAGGCCAGGTTTTCAGGATATCACTAATGAGACAAACCTGCATACAATGGGGGAAGCATGTGTGCGGCTCTCTCATGCACTTTGGTTAGGGATCAGGGCCAGATTTAAGTTGGTGCTCATAGGCTAGACCAGAGAGCTGTGGGAAGAAGAGGTTTCTCTCCCAGAGATCATAGAACATGGTCCTGAAGCAAGTGGAATTAGGTTCCTGTTTAGCCCAAGTACCTTCAAAACTTGGCGTCCTAGACAATTGCCTATGTTTAGATCGGGCCTGTTAGGGATATCCTGAAAATCCAGCCTGTTTTGCGGCCCTTGAGGACTGAATTTGTGCACCTCTGTCCTAAAGAGCCTGATTCACCAAGGTATCGTTTCATAGACACAGAATAGGAGAAAAGCTTTAGTGCAGAGGTTCTCAACCTTTTTGATTGTGCCGACCCCTCAGTTATCCCTACCACTCTTTCCTGACCCCTCCCCTCACAGTGCCATTCTTATCTCCACTATCCCTCTTCATCTGTCTTCTCCTTCCTGTCGCCACCAGTCTCTCTCACTCTCCACTCAGCCCCCCTCAACTCTCGAACTCTCCCTCCCTCCCCCCAGCCAGAGCCAGTTTCTTCCAGTCTCTCTCTTCCCCCAGCCAATCATCAGCAGCCTCTCGTTTTTCAGCATCCTGCGGAGCTTCTAAATTGGTCTCACAGATCCCCAAGGGGCAAAAAAAGAGCATGGGTTGGGAACCACTGCTTTAGTGAATCTGGTCCTAATACCAGGAAAGCATGTTTTAAACTACAAACAATGGAACAATGTGGAGAAATTATTCTTCCATTTTATTCATGAATTTACAGGATTTACCACTATGCAGTTAAACCAGTCTGCCAGAAAACTGAGATCTGTCCTAGAACATCACAGCAAGGAAATCTGTCATCCCCAAGTCTCATTTTAATAAGTAATTTGGGGCAACATTAAGATGCTTTTAACATCTTTAAAAGAAGGAAGAAGGTGAAAAATGGTTTTTTTTCATGATTTTTGTAGTGCTTTTTAACTGTGACCCATTCAAACTGGACTCACTCTTTATCAGATCATGGTAATCTTCAATAACCTCCATGTGCCAGGCCCATATTCCAATCCTTTCCTCTCTCACGTTTGATGTGATTGGTGAATTGTCACAGATGTTATTGGGTCTCTGGTTGAATGGCTTCAACCAACCCTTATGCACTTTATATATGGATTGAAAAGTATCAAAAAAATCCTTTATTATATATACAGCCACTACCAAGTCTCTCTACTTCATTGCTAACTTTCACTTCCTCTTAGATTAGTCATGTTGCTGTGGGCGTCCTGTAAAAATTAAATAAAAAACTTGCAATAGCTTGTCCTTTGTTTACTTCCAGCTGCGGTGATTTCCCAGACAAGTATACTTTCACTCTCAGAGCTTGTGGAAGTTATCCTAGCGATTATGCTAGATTATCCAGAGCTGTTGATGACTTTAATATCTTTATAAACACAGTCTTGGGAGAGACTTTTTGGCAAGACTATAATGTGTGCTGATGCTTGGACTTGTTGCAAAATACTACAAGGATGGGCACATTCTAGATTTGTTTTTTTTACCAAAATTCCTGTTCATCTGCTTGGAGCACACCTAATGGGTAATTTTATAAGTGACTGCTTGGCTACAAGTCACAGGCTTGCTTTGCTGGATTTTCAAAGCAAAAGTATACGTGGACTCTGGCTTTGAAAACTAGCCCAGGAAAATTGCGCTTACATTTTCTGCTCCAAAGAGCAGCTCTCAGTCTTCTTAGGTTTATTCATGCATGAACCTTCTAAAGTTTCTGCCTTAGTAAAAATCCTGTTCCTGGAACACCTCTGTTCATGGTGAGGAAATGTATATGCATGCAGGCTGTGCACTTTTACCTTCAGAAGAATGGGCCTATAAATACATACGAGGGGGGTCTGATAAGACTTATCAGCACCCCCCCCCACCCCGCGTATAAAGCAAAGTTTAATTAAAGGCGTGATGTCCAATAATGCATTTTTACAGAACTGTGGTGAGAGGGGTAATGTTGCAATGATCGTGGGGGTGGGGGGGGGGGGGGGTAAGGTTGTAGGTTCCCCTAAGGCAGTCAGTAGCCTTGTACCTGCTGGATTGGCCACTGCTGGAAACAAGAAACTGGGCTTGATGGACCTTTAGTCTGACTCAGTATGATAATTCTTAAACCATGATAACTCTGTGGCCCCCCCTGCCCCCCCATGCCTAAGGCAGCTAGTCTTGCTACAAGAATACCACAAATCACTGAATCAAGAGCAAGGGCTAAATCAACAAAAATCAATAGAAAAGCAGAATGCGGCTTATCCAGTCCTCTCAGCAATTGATCCCAAAGAGAAATGAGTAAAGTCTCAAGATTGTGCCCATGTCTGAACCCATACTGCCAAGGCTCCAAAAAGCGATTCAACCCCAGATAATCATCCAGCTGTGATTGCATGTCTTGCTCCACCACTTTACTTAATCACCGGTCCAGTTCAGAGCGGGCCAAATTGTCTTTCTATTTGATCCTCAAACTATAGCGCCGGCCCCTGAAGCTATGCCATTTACCAGTTAAGAGTGGGCACCTATTCTCTTTTTTTTTTTAAATTTATTTGATAAAGTGCTGCCAGGACAGAGGTGAGGTGCAGGGGAGAGCATGAAGATAGGATGGGGTGATGATGGGGAGAGGGGTGAAATCGGTGACACTCTCACCCACTGAAGGATGCAGAATAGGGGGTGGAGTGAAGGGTATAGACAGAAAAGTGTGGGGTGAAGAGATGGGAGTAAAGCAGGGGATGAGAGATGGGGGAGGCGAATTGTTGGACAAATTATGCTGGAGGAAAGAGGACTACTAAGTGATACTTCTCACTTTTGTGGGGGTGAAAGGTGTTGAAGGTGCCACTGGTAGTCTCACTTTGTATTTGAGGGACAGAGACTAGTCCTGTGGAAGAGAAGGGAGAAGAGAAAGGGAGTAGGGAGGGGCAGGACTGGTGTTCTGAGTGAAGCGATCCCTCCATGCCCTACCTCACCTCCTGATCAGAGTTTTCAGAGGGGACTAACCTGGTCCCTGGTGCCTTGGGGAGGGTATGCCATCTCATCCCTCACCTCAAGAAGCCTACTGGGATGCCTTCAACCATCCCCGGGCAGTGGCATACCAAGGGCGGGGTAGTGGGTGTGGCCCGCCCCAGGTGCTGGTGGGGAGGGTCTGCATCCTCACCAGGCCCATGGAGGCAGCATGGCAAACTTATCATAAAGCTGGCTCGCCATGCTGCCTCATGCTCTAGGGGGGACCATTCTTCTCTCACGGCCAAAGTCTTGTGAATTGTGAAACTTTGAATGAGAGGGAACAGCAGCTAGGCCTGGAGCACCAGGCAGTGTGGCAAGCCAGCTTTATGGTAAGTTTGCTGCGCTGTCTCTCAGGGGCAGCCCAAGCGGGGTGCAGGGCCCTGTGCGTAGACTCATTGCGTGATCCATTACATAGGGCCTCATTTGCATAAATATTTGCATAATGTTAACATGTGCTAACTTTTAGTAAACATGCCTCTTAATGAGTGTATGGATAAAGAAAGACTACCAGATTTCTACATTACTATACTCCAGTGCCAACTGCCAGGCACATTAGGAAGTACGATAAACACTGCCCATTTAGAACCCATAGCAAACCCACTGTATCATAACAGCATTACCAAGACTCACAAAGTACCAAACCCTACCTATCAAAAGGCAACACAGCGAATATTAAACCAATACATCTTAGAGAATGGAAAAAAACTAGAAGAGTGAAGAAAAGACAAATGGACAGCAGATGATGGAGAGTTAGCAGAAGACATGAAGAAACCAGAAGAATGTGACTGGAGCACTTGCAACTGAAAAATAAAATGCCCAAACGGCAGAAAAATACGTTTTTATTTTGAATTCATTAACTGGAATATGTCAGTTCTGGGAAATGTGTATCACTAACGTTTAGTACAAGAGGAAATTGATTTATAGTTTTATTTCTCCAGTGTTGTTGTACATTCCAAGTTTAGCTTTTGGGGTTCCCAAATTTAATTATTGTCGTCCTATTTCTAAATTGTGATCCCTTGTTCTTTGGTGACAGTCTATGTTCTGCATGTGTAACCGAGCTGAGGTATTCTGTTCATGTAGTTTCTATTTGACAGTGCCACTTGTTCTCTTTCCCCAGTAGGAGATGTATTGGTATTCTCTCTCTACATCTGCTTTAACATACTGACCTTCCCCTTTTGCTCTTTCCTCCATTTCTTTCTTTATTGCTTTTTCATCCACTCATATTCCATCCTCAATCCCCACTTACTCTCCCAATACCTGGCCAATGATAGATTTTTCTTCCCTCCTACACAAAATATCTTTTCCCCTCTCCATCCTCATTCCCACAGCCCCAGCCCCTTCTAGTCCTCCCCAATATCAGCTCCCTTCTAGTTCTAGCCCCATCCAGCATCTGCTCCCTTTTTGTTCCATTCATTCCATTCTCCCATCCCCCCCGCATCAGTCCATTTCCAGCCCTAGCTCCACCTATCAGCCTATTTCCAATCCTACCCCCCGCCCATCAACTCATTTTCAATCCTACCCCCCCCCCCCCAACAGCCATTTCCAGTCCCATTCCAGCATTTCTGGCATGTCAATTGTCTTGAGGATATCGCTTCCTGGCTGCGTTTGCACTGATTGGTTCTAAATATTTCAAAGTCGGAGGTATTACAATGTGGGCCTTTAACTGATGATAGCTTAAAGGCTGGTTTATCTATCAGGGGGTGGGGTGTTTGTCCTGGAAGATTAGCATTCATGATCTAGAAGTCATATTGGATGCAGAACTGTGACTTCAACAGCAAATTTCCAAAATAATACAGGCGGTATATGGGTATTTATGCCTGGTTCGTCAACTGCGTCCTTATTTGGATCAGAATGCACTTCGCCAGGTTGTTCAAACATTAATATTCTCTCAGCTTGATTATTGTAACACCAAGTATGTGGGAATACTGATGTATTCCATTAGGAAGTTACAGGTAGTCCAGAATTCAGCGGCATAGGTCATTTTTGGCCTCAGCCATAGAGATTTGGCTGCAGGGCTGTTAGCACAATTACATTGGCTTCCAATTAAACAGAGATGTGTCTTCAAGCTTCTGGTGTTAGCATTTAAGGCTCTCCAGGGCCTGGGGCCTTGTTATTTAAAGGATTTATTGAATTGGTATGTGCCTGGTCGGGCTCTGTGCTCCGCAGAAGGCCTGATATTGCAAGTTCCTGAGTTTAGTCAGACCCGATTACAGCGATAGCGCAAGCGTTTATTTTCTGTGGCAGCTCCAGTATTTTGGAATTCTCTATCTCTGGCATTACGTTCTGAGTTAAATCTTTTGATCTTTCATAAAGGTTTAAAAACTTTTCTCTTTCCTTAGGTTTTGTCTCCTTAGGGGGATAAGGGTGCAGTGGCAGTGAGGCAGATATGAGGTAGCTGGATGGGATATGAGGGTTGGATGGGATGATTTTTTATTATTTTAAATTGTACTTGATTGTTGCTGTTTTTAATTGATGTCTGTAAACCGCCTAGAATGCTTTGTACTTGGCGGTCTATAAATGCTTTTAAGTAAGTAAGTAAGTAATATACCCACAAATTTTATAAAATATGCAAGTAAACGTGTAGAGTACACAACCACATTTACACTTACTCTGAAGCAGCTGTAAATGTGTGCACTGGTATTTACGCACTACAGAGGCTGATTTTAGGAACCTATGTTATAAAAGGCACACAGGTGCCCATATTGTCTTTATAAAATAGCCACCTTTTTATTCTTTCCAATCCAATGTAAGTGGGAAAGAATTATATAAAAAGGGGTCAAGAACATTTGTCTGGTTTAGTTTACCCAGATACTGTCTCTCTGGGGGTAAAATAGTTCTGAAAATATAATGAGATGGGAGGAATCTTGGCGTGTCTGAAAAAAAACAGTAAAAAGACACAGTGAGTTTAAAACTGGCCTGGAGCAGACTGAGCTTTCCAGAGAAATAAGCTTTCCCAAAAATGGCCCAATGCATTCCTATGGGAGGAGGAGTTCCAGCTTCTGTAGCACACATACTTACATACAGTGAGGCATAACAGTTAGGGACTTCCTCCTTTCAACTGCCTCCACCCTCAAAAACTATCGCCCAGCAACTGCCCAACCACCCCCAAAACATATCCACCTGAAACTGCTCCACCACCCCACAACATGCCCCTACCCTCAAAAAGTACTCCATTCCACAACTTCTCTACCATCTGAAACATGCTCCACCATAAAACTATGCTCCGAGAACTGCACCAGCACCCTGCAAAATGCCCCACCCTCAAAATCTACCCCCACAACTGCCTTAACCCCCCAAAAGTACCCCAACTGCCCAAAAATGCTCCAAACTATCCACCCCCAACACAATACATACACATCACACACAGGCGGAGTTGTCCAAAACTGTGTTTGATTTTCAGTCAGGTGGTCAGTTGTTGATAGAGTGGTGTCCATAGCTGCTGTTATTGTATTCATCCATTGCATTGCTGACCTTCCACTTTTGTGCTGACCTTCAACCTTGCTAAGCATGATGGGCCCAATATTCGAAAGGTATTTACATGGTTTACAGCCCAGTAAACCATCTAAAAGCCTTAAATCGGTTAGTGCAATTGAATATCCCATTCTAACCCCACTATATGCCCCAATGCTATGCGGTTAACATTGGGGAGTGTTGGGGACATGCTGGGGCAGAGCAGAGGCAGAGACTGTCGCTAACCGGGTAGCAGCGATATTGCACTGCTACCTGATTGGCGATCGGCAGGTAAAACAAGGCATAGCAAAAGCTGGCCTAGTTTTATCTGCAGAAGCTAACCGGGTTGCGGTGCAATATCGCTGCTACCTGGTTAGCTTTAGTGGCTCAGGGGCATATGTGGCAACCCGAGATATACAATGCCATCGCCGCAGCCTTGAATATCTGGGGTTAAGGGTTGGCGGCACATAGCCTGCCCAATTCAATATCAGGCCCAATGTATTTCTCTAATATCTCTCTCTTCACATGATGTGTCCAAAGTAGGAAAATCAAAGTCTTGTCATCAGAGCAAGAAAGCTTAGGTTTTATCTCTTCTAATACAGACTGTTCTGTTCTTTGGGCAGTCCATGGTATACACAGTATTCTTCGCCAGCACCATAATTCGAAGGCATCAATTTTCTTCCTGTCTATCTTCTTCACTGTCCAACTTTCACATCCATATGACATTATCGAAAAGAACAAGGCTTGGACAAGTTGAATCTTTGTATGCAAAGATACATCTCTGCGTGTCACAGTCTCAACTAGATCCTTCATAGCTCTTCAGAGCAATGCATCATTGGATTTCTTTAGTGCTTTGGTGCTATGTATGTAAGTTCGGCCTCCAGGCATCTCCCGTATGCCACCCCTACCTGATTTGTTCATTGAGTTCTCTGTAACATTTTTGAGTTTTATGTAAACCGCTTTGATTGTATGAGAAGGCGGAATAAAAATCCTGTTAAATAAATAAAATAAATAAATATTGATCTAAGCAGGTTAAAGTTGTCTACTATTTCTATTTCTTCTCCATCAAGGATGAAATTATTAATTTTGCCAGTTGTCAGGATCTTTGTCTTCTTTGTGTTAAGGTGCAGGCCCATTTTAAGACTACGTTCCTTGATCTTGATAAGCAAGTATTTTAGATTGTCTTCACTTCCAGCCAGTAACATGGTATCGTAAGCATAGCAAAAGTTGTTGATGAGTCTTCCACCAATCTTCCCATCTCGATTGTCTTCATACAGCTCTGATTTTTTGATGATTTGTTCAGCATATTAAATAAATAGGTAGGGGGAAAGTATGCAGCCTTATCGTATACCTTTGCTAATTTTAAATCATTCTGTTTCTCCTTGTTCCATTCTAACTGTTGCTTCTTGATCAATGTAAAGGATGCTCATGAGAACTATCAGGTGTTCTGGTATACTCAGGCTTCTTAGTGTGGCCCAGAATAAACATATGCAAACAAATATATGCACGAAGGAATCAAGATGGCTGCGGCATGCAGGCTGCCCGAAGACAGCTTTCCTCTAATGGGTAAGAGGAAAGGTAAAACAGGGAAGAAGCCCTCTGGTCCCTCACAGCCTAGCTCCCTGTCAACGATGGATAAGTTACTGGTCCATCCTGGGGGAAAAAAAAGCAGAGTTGAGCCCAGTGGAGTCTACACCAGTGTCAGTGGACTCAGCGTCAACCTCAGGAAATGAGATGCTGTTCTCCCCTGAGTGATGGAGGCCTCCTGCACAACCATCGCCATTACTGCTGACCTCATGCTCGGAATGGGCAGAAGCTCTCCCCCTACTAGGTGAACTGGGTGGGGTGAAGGCAGGAGGGCACATCGCTGATGTGCTGGATCTTGGAGCTCAGAGGGGTTCCTTAGCTGAGTTGGCTGTGGCAGAAGATGCAGAGGCGAGTAGGGGTGTGCTTGGCCAACCTCTGGAGCAGGATATGGGAGCAGCAGTGGGTGCTTTGAGCTGTCTGAACTATGAGGCAGTAGTCCCTCCAGCTTCTTTTGTGCAGTTTACACTGCGAAGACCGGAGCAGTTTTCTTTGGAAGCTATCTGGGAAGCTATTTCCCAGCTTGGTAGTGCTTTGCAGCCACAGGTAAAAAGCTTTTCCTTAAAGACCCAAGAGAACACAGATCAACTTCAGATGATTCAACAGGATATTTCCAATGTGCAAGTGGCTATTGGCAATTTGGAGCCCAGAGCTGTTTCTCATCAAGGTACTGTTTCCACTTTAATTAAGGATAATACTATTATGAGAAACAGGCTGGAGCATTTGGAGAATTTTTCTAGAGCGGAATTTTCCTAAGTTACATGAGATATCTCCGAAAGAAACTTTTAAGAACTATATGGATGAAGTTTTGAAAATTCCCTGGGGAAACTATGCCGCCTCTTGCGAAAGTGTATTTATCCCTGTTAGGAGACGTTCTTCTGAGTCTCCTGAGGAAGAAATTGCTCCAGTGCAATTGGAATCTAGTCATCGAAATGTGACTGATTCCTTGGAAAGATCTGATTCTGGGACTGATTCTGGTACTTTACTTGTTTCTTTTGCGTCGCCTGTTGACAGAGGCTGGTTTCTAAGATTATATTTCAAGAATCGGTTGTGTCCTTTTATGGGTAAAATTATTATATGTTTTCCCAGATATAGCTCATGATACACAAAAAAAGAGAAAGGAATTTATGCTTGTTAGACCAGCAGTGATATGCATGGGTGCTCTTTTCTTTTTGAAATTTCCATGTAAATGTATTGTTAAGTATCAGTCCGTTACTTATGTGTTTTATCAGCCTGCTCAGCTACTTGTTTTTGTAAGTTCTCATACTGTAATTTCTCCTGATTTAACTCTGTAAATGAATGTAGTTCAGCCTGCATTGCTTAGTGTTGCATATTTGTTGATTTTTATAACTTTCCTTTTCCATTTGATTTCTTGGTTCCCTCATCATTATTAAGATAAGAACATAAGATATGCCATACTGGGTCAGGCCAAGGTCCATCAAGCCCAGTATCCTGTTTCCAATAGTGGCCGATCTAGGTCATACGTACCTAGCAGTTTCCCCAAAAGACACAAGTTCCACAATGCTTGTATTGGGTCAAGCACTGATATCCTGGGTCCCTTTTTAATAATGGTTTATGGACCTTTCCTCCAGGAACATATCCAAACCTTTTTTAAACCCAGCTACACTAACAGCCTTTACTACATCCTCCGGTAACAAATTCCAGAGTTTGATTACACGTTGAGTGAAAAAATATTTTCTCTTATTAGTCTTAAATAGTTTACCCTGTAGCTTCATTGCATGCCCCCTAGTCTTTCTATATTCTGATAATGTAAATAATCGATCTACGTTTACCCGTTCCACTCCGTTCATTAATTTATAGATTTCTATCATATCTCCCCTCAGGTGTCTCTTTTCCAGGTTAAAGAGCCCTAACCTTTTTAGCCTTTCTTCACAGGGGTATCCTTCCATCCCCTTTACCATTTTGGTGGCTCTTCTCTGAACCTTTTCTAATAACGCTATATCCTTTTTAAGATACGGCGACCAGAATTGCACACAATATTCAAGGTGTGGTCGCACCAAGGAACGATATAGAGACATTATATAGACCCGGAAACGAAGGGAGCAGGTAGCCATGGGTTCAAAAGGCGGGCAAGTAAGCCTTTGTAAAACCACATTGAGATCCCAGTCGGGAGCCGGAGGGCGCAGCAGGGGCTTAAGCAGGAGCAGGCCCCTGAGGAACCGCGCCACCAAGGGGTGCGAGGAAAGAGGCTGGCCCTCCACCGGTGAGTGATGCGCAGAGAGAGCACTGAGGTGGACTCTGACAGAATTGAACTTGAGGCCTAGGTCGGAGAGGTGAAGCAAATATTGCAGTACCACCGATACTAAGCAGGCGAAGGGGTCCTCAGAGCGCTGAGAACACCAGACCGAGAAGCGACGCCATTTAAGGGTGTAAGATTTTCGGGTGGAAGGTCGCCGAGACGCCAGGATGCTTGGGGTGTAGAAGAGTGCCCTGATCCTGGGTCAGGAGATCGGGCTGAAACCCCAGAGGAAGAGGGGTGTCCACCGCTAGCTGCAGGAGCAGAGGGAACCAGGGTTGTCTCGGCCACCTGGGCGCTACCAGGATCACGGAGGCCCTGTCCTGGACAACTTTGAACAGCGTCCGGGACACAAGTGGCGTGGGAGGAAAGGCATACAGTAGGCCCGTGGACCACGAGATGAGGAAAGCATCCGGCGCTACTCTGAGAGGATGCGGGTGCCGAGAGCAGAACCTGGGAAGTTGCCGGTTCAGAGGACTGGCAAAGAGATCCACGGTGGGGACACCCCACTGGCGGAAGATCTGCCGGACAACTAAGGGGTTCAACCTCCATTCGTGTGGCTGCAGAATCCGGCTCAGTTTGTCGGCCAGGCAATTGTCCTGCCCGGGCAGGTAAACAGCCTTGAGGAGGATGTCGTGGTCGACTGCCCACGAGCACAGTCTCCGGGCCTCCTGACAGAGAAGGAGGGAGCCTGTGCCCCCCTGTTTGTTCACGTAGAACATGGCAACCTGATGTCCGTCTGCACCAGTACAGACTGACGAGAAGTGAGGTAAGAGAAGGTCCGCAGAGCTAGGCGGATCGCCCGCAGCTCCAGGAAGTTTATCTGCTGAGCCGTTTCCCAAGGGGTCCAAAGGCCTTGGGTGCGCGCTCCCTGGCAATGCGCTCCCCATCCCAGGAGAGAGGCATCCGTCGTGAGCACCTGGGAGGGTGTGGGAGGCTGAAAAGGCATGCCGAGCATCAGGTTGGGCAGGCGAAGCCACCATTGCAGAGAGGAGACCAGACGGTCAGACACCTGTAGCAGGTCCGTCAGACTCCCTGTGGCCTGATGCCATTGAGTACGAAGGCTCCACTGAACAGGCCGCATATGTAGGCGGGCATTCGGGGTGACATGGACCGTGGAGGCCATATGACCGAGCAGCTGCAGGAATCGCCTGGCCGGGGCCGGCGACGCGCTGTGGAACCTGCCGGCCAGAGCTATGAGCCTGTCGGCTCGCTCGCGAAGCAAGAAGGCACAAGCCCGCAGAGTGTCCAGCCGTGCCCCTATGAACTCGAGACCCTGAGAGGGGCGCAACGTGGACTTTCCGAAGTTTATGACGAAGCCCAAGTGCTGAAGCAAAGCCACTGTGCGTTGAGTGGCCTGAGTGACCTCTACGGAGGACTGCGCCTGTATGAGCCAGTCGTCCAGGTAGGGGAAGACGAAGAGGCCTTGAAGCCTCAGGAAGGCTGCCACCACTGCCAGGCATTTTGTGAACACCCTGGGAGCAGAGGACAGGCCGAAGGGCAGCACGCGGTACTGATAATGTCTTCCTGCCACCACAAATCTCAGATATTGCCGGTGGTCCGGATGGATAAGGATGTGGGTATAGGCATCCTTTAGGTCCAAGGAGCATAGCCAATCTCCCTGCTGGAGGTAGGGCAGTAGGATTCCAAGGGTAAGCATCCTGAACTTTTCCCGCTGCAGGAACTTGTTGAGGTCGCGTAGGTCCAGGATGGGTCTGAGGCCTCCTGTTCGCTTTGGCACCAGGAAGTACCTCGAGTAGAACCCTTGACCCCAGAGGTGTTGGGGTACTGGCTCCACAGCCTGCTCCCCCAGCAGACCCTGCAGCTCCTGAAGGAGTAAGTCCTTGTGCAGAGGGGGCCTTGGAGGCTCCCCTGGTAAGTAGGGGGGAGGCACCTGGTGAAAATGTAGGAGGTAGCCCTTTTGAACCACCTGCAGCACCCAGGAATCGGAGGTTATGGCTGACCACCTGTGGGCAAAGTGGATCAGCCTGCCCCCCGTGCAGAGTAAAGGGGCTATGCTGGCATAGTCAAAAAACCCCACCCTGCTGAGCAGGGGGCTGTGTAGTGGGCTTGGGGGCCCTCGGCCTACGGGGCCCATTACCCTGACTTTTAGCCTGCGGACCCTGATTGGGGGCTGCAGATGCTTGGTATTGAAGGTGCTGTTGCTTATAGGCGGGCACCTTCCTCGGGTAAAAAGGTTTTTTCCCCGAGCCCTTCCTCTTTTGTGAAGGAGCAGAGGCCTTTCTGGATAAGCGAGTCCTAGTGAGAGTCTCAGACTCGAGTTCCGCCGCCTTATCAGCCATGGGCTTGCCAAAGAGGTTTTCACCTCTGCAGGGGACATCGACCAACTTGTCCTGTACCCACGGCTCGAGGTCGGATGACTGAAGCCAGGCCTGTCGGCGGGCACCGATGCCGGCTCCCGCAACTCGGGCCGACGCCTCGAAGCCATCGTATGCCGCCCGAGAAATAAACTTCGAGCACTCTCGAATACTATCGGACAAGGTCTGGAACCTCTGCAAGGGTTCCTCGGAGAGACCAGCCGAGAACCCGGCGATTTCTTTTGCCAGGTCTCGGAGGAACATGCCCATATATAGCTGGTATGTCTGGACCCGGCAGGCCAGCATGGAGCCCTGGAAGCACTTCCTACCGAGGGCATCCAGGTTACGGGCCTCCTTACCCGGCGGCACCGAGGAGTGCATCTTTTGACTCTTAAGTCGATGCATGGCCGATTCCACAACCATAGAGTGGTGCGGTAATTGCGCCTTTTGGAACCTGGGACTCTTGCGGACTCGATACATCGAATCGACCCGCTTGCTCAACACCGGCGTCGAGGCCGGGCATTCCCACATGCGAAAGAGCAGCTGCTCCAGCATAGGAGGGACCGGTACCGTAAAGGCCTCCTTCGGGGGAGAGTCATACTGGAGGGCCTCGAGCTCTTCGGCGCGGGGCTCCTCCTCGGGATCCGCGGGGAAGGCCAACGCCTTGGCCATACCCCTCACAAAATCGGAGAAGCGGGTATCCTCCGGAGGGGATCGCCTCCGAGGCTCCGACTCGGGCGAGTTGGAGGGGACGCACCGAGTCTGAAAAGAATCGGGTGACTCGTCCCCTTCCGTGTCCCAGCCCGACGCTTCCGAAGCCGGCGTTGATGACCTCGGTCCCGAACGGGAGGCCGAGGGAGACTCGAGCACGTACGGACTCGAGGATCGACTCGGCTGCCGGTGTCGACTTGGGTGTCGACGTCCTGGTGGTCGGGGCAGATGCACTGGCGAGGCCGGTCATCAATGCCCGCTGCTGGTCCATGAAGGCAGTGATACTGCGCTCCAAGGTCGTCAACCTGAGACCAAACTCAGAAGACCCGGCAGCCTCCGACTCGGGCCCCGACGGCGTCGGGCCCGACATCGGTTCCGGAGGGGAATCCAGGAGGACTATAGCACTCATGTGTCCAGGCAGCTCCAGCTCTAAGCGAGGAAGTTTGGAAGGCCTCTCCGCCTCCGAGGGCTCAGGGCGGCTGACGGGGCTAAGCGACCCGGCCTTCGAAGGACTAGGTGCGTCCTCCGACGCCGCCCGAGCGAATTTCTTCTTCTGACGATGTTCCCGGTCGGGGGACCCCCGTTCAGAGGAACTCCGATGATACTCGTGGCCGGAGCCACGAGACGTCGAAGCCTCCGACGAGGTCCGGGCCTGACCGGACTCGGGTTCAGAGAAGATTCGTTCCTTTTGTGACTGTCGACTCCTCAGTGACTTTGAGGACATTCTGCTGCACGGACCACAACCCTCCGAGTCATGGTTGGGTCCGAAGCAACGGAGGCAGCAGTCATGCGTGTCAGTAAGAGACATCAGTTTGGAACAACGATCACATTTTTTAAACCCGCTGGCAGCCATCGGGGGAAAGAGGGCCCCGGCGAGGTCGAAAGACCGTGCTGCCAGGGGTGAAGAAGAAAGTGGCGGGAACGCCAGTTAGAAGGACAAAAACTGGAAAAAAAAAAAAGGAAATGTGAACGGGCTCGATAAGAATATCGAGGCCGGGCGGGGACACGCGAACCGAGAAAAAACAAACTAAAGAAATTAATCAACTTTTTCAGCGGCGATAACAAACTACGTCTGTAGGGCTCCGCGGAAAAAAGAAGACTGAGCAAGCTGCACCCTCGGGCGGGAAGGGGACCGCGCATGCGCACTGCAATCCCAAAGGTTTTCTTCGAAAGCTGGGGACGTCAGCGACGTTACCCATAAGTGAGGACTGACTTCCTGCTTGGTCCTGGAGAATGCTTCATACACAAGACTTAGAAGACAACAATCCCAAAATACACTTATGATTTCCCACACATTCAGAAAGGCTAAACAATCCACGAGCAATCGTGCCTTCTGCCTTGCGGCGCCTTTGTTATGGAACGCCCTCCCAGCCACCCTCTGCAACATCAAAGACATAAACATATTTAGGAAGGAACTTAAAACCTTCCTCTTTATCCAGCATTATGGAGATAACACAAGAAACAACATTCCATCCATAGAACAATCCCAAACCCAACCCTCCTCATAACTACCACTCACTGTATCATGTAAGTGATGCACCTCACCCCTGTAAATAATTCAAGCTACAGCTGTATGTACATAGTTAAGTTACTTTGTTGAACTCAACAGCTGTTAAAATTTGTTCCATGTAATAATGCTGTTTGAAATGTAAACCTCCCCTGATCTCGGGACTGGACGGTATAGAAGAAATGATAAATTAAATAAATAAATAAATATTTGACTGCACAACCCTTGGCAGTAATGACAGCTTCCAAATATTTCTTGTAGCCATCTATAAGTTTTGTACTTCTGTCTGCTGGTAGTTTTACCCACTCTTCGATGTGGTTTGTTCCAGCTCATGAATGTTTCCAGGATTGCTTTTACCAATAGCAGATTTCAGCTCTTTCCAAAGGTTCTTGATTGGATTGAGATCAGGACTCATTGTTGGCCAATTTAAAACAGTCCATTTATTCCTTTTTAACAATTCTTTTAAAATTTTGGATTTTTGTTTTGGATCATTGTCCTGCTGGATGACACATGACCTTTGACTCAGACCTAGCTTTCTGAAACTAGGTAGCATATTTCGCTCAAAAATACCATGGTAGACCTCTGACTTCATGATTTCTATAATATGTTTCAGGCCTCCAGTTCCTGAGACAGCAAAACAGCCCCACAACATTATGGAACCTCCACCATATTTAACTGCAGGAAGGGTGTTTTTTTCCTTATAAGCATGTATCATGGCCTGCATTGCCTAAGTGCTCAAGTTTGGTTTTATTTGTCCATAGAGCCTTTTCCCAGAAGGATTGTGTTTTCTCAAGGTGGGTTTAGGCAAAGATCAGGTGTACCTTTTTAAGAACATAAGAAATGCCATACTGGGTCAGACCAAGGTCCATCAAACCCAGTATCCTATTTCCAACTGGCCAGCTACACTAACAGTTTTTACTACATCCTCTGGTAACGAACTCCAGACTTTGATTATACGTTGAGTGAAAAAATATTTTCTCTAATTAGTCTTAAACATGTTATGCTGTAGCTTCATTGCATGTTCCCTAGTTTTTCTACTTTTTGATGGTGTAAAGAATCAATCTACGTTTACCTGTTCCACTCCATTCATTAATTTATAGACCGCTATCATATCTCATCTCAGCTGTCTCTTTTCCAGGGCCATGACTTTTTAAGCCTCTCCTCATAGGGCTATCCTTCCATCCTTTTACCATTTTGATGGCTCTTCTTGGTACCTTTTCTAATTCCGCTATATCCTTTTTAAGATTCGGCAACCAGAATTGCACACAATATTCAAGGTGCGGTTGCAGCATGGAATGATACAGAGGTATTATAATATCCTTTGTTTTATTCTCCATTCCTTTCCTTATAATTCCTAGCATTCTATCTGCCTTCTTGGCTGCCACTGCACACTGGGCGGAGGGTTTCAACATGTTATACATGCAGGGCCGGCCCATCCATTGAGCAAGAATGTTGTTTGCACAGGGCCCAGCGTTTCAGGGGGCCCCGCGCAAATAACATTCTTCATTAAAAGCCCAGGGAAAATTTAAAAAAAAACTGGCTGCTGCTGCTGCCGCCATGGCAGCGGCAGAATCAAGTGTCCCGCGGCCCCCCCCCAACCTGCCCGGCAGAGCCCCCTGAATCACTCCCTCGGCGCCGGCTTTCAGAGCCGCGAAGGGAGAGTTTCTCTCTTGTGGCTCTGTTAAGCCCGCCGGCACTGATGGGAAACAGGCATTTCCTGGGGGGATAGGACTGGTAATGGGCTATGGGAGGGGCTAAGCCTGGAAATGGGCTGATGGGGGGTTAGGACTGGTAAGGGGCTATGAGGGGGGCTAGGACTGGAAATGGGCTGATGGGAGGGTTAGGACTGGTAATGGGCTATGGGGGGACTAGGACTGGTAATGGGCTGGGGGGGTTGCTAGGACTGGAAATGGGCTGAGTGGAAGGGGGCTTGAACTGCAAATAGCTGATGGGGACGGGGCTTGGAATGGAAATGGGCTATAAGGGGAGGGAGCTAGGACTGGAAATGGGCTGAGTGGGGGGGAGCTAAGACAAGAAATAGGCTGATGGAGGAGCTAGGATAGAACTGGAAATGGGCTGTTGGGGGGGTGCTAAGATTGGAAATGGGCTGTGGTGGGGGCTTGGATTGAAATGGACTCATGGAGGGGCTAGAAGTGGAAGTAGGCTCATGGGGGGGCTTGGATTTGAAATGGGCTGAGTGGCGGGGAGCTAGGATTTGACATGGGCTGATGATGGGGCTAGGAAATGACTAGAAATGGGCTGATGGGGGGCTGGGATTGGAAATGAGCTGATGGAGGGACTCTGATAGGACTGGAAATGGATTGGGGAGCTAGGACTGGAAATGGGCTGATGGTGGGGCTAGGATAGGACTTGAAATGGGTTGATGCAGGGACTAGAAGGGAGAGGATGCTGGGTGGGGCTGGAACTAGAAGGGAGCTGATGTTGGGGGAGAAGTAGAATGGGATGGGGCTGGGAGAGTGAAATGGAGAGGGGAAAAATATTTTGTGTGGGAGGGAAAAAAAATCTACAATTGGCCAGGTATTGGGAGAGTAAGTGGGGATTGAGGATGGAGGGGTAAAATTTGAGTGGATGAAATAGAAATTAGGAAAGAGCAAAAGGAGAAAGATTAGTATGTTAAAGTAGATGTAGAGAGAGAATGGAAAAAAACTAGAAGAAAGGACAAATGGACAGCAGACGATGGAGAGTTAGCAGAAGACACGAAGAAACCAGAAGAAAGTGGTTGGAGCAATTGCAACTGAAAAAAAATGCACAAAAGGTAGAACAATATCTCTTTATTTTGAATTTATTAACTGGAATATGTCAGCTTTGGGAAATGTGCATCATTAACGTCTGCGCTTTGTTTAGTACAAGAGGAAATTAATTTATAGTTTTATTTCTACAGTGTTGTTGTACATTCCAAGTTTGGCTTTTGGTTTTCCCAGCTTAATTATTGTCTTCCTGTTTCTAAACTGTGATTCCTTGTTTCGTGATGGTCTATGTTCTGCATGTGTAACTGAGTTGAGGTATTCTGTTTATGTAATTCCTATTTGACATTGCCACTTGTTCTCTTTCCCCAGTAGGTCATGTATTGTTATTCTCTGAAATGTATTGATTTAATATTTGCAGTGTTGCCTTTTGATAGGTAGGGTTTGGTGCTTTGTGAGTCCTGGTAGTGCTGTTACGATATGGCGGGTTTGCTATGGGTTCTAAATGGGCAGTGTTTGTAGTAGTTCCTAATGTGCCTGGCAGTTGGCACTGGATTATAGTAATGTAGAAATCTTTTAGTCTTTCTTTATCCATACACTCATTAAGAGGCATGTTTACTAAAAGTTAGTGTATGGTAACAGTATGCAAATATTTATGCAAATGAGATGCTTATGCAAATGAGGCCCCCACACACCCCTTGGACCGCCCCTGTATGCATGATGATGCCCAAACCTTTTTCCTGGGTGGTGGTTCCTAATGTGGAACCTTGCATCATGTAATCACAGTTTTGGTTGTTCTTTTCTAGGTACATAAAACTTTGCACTTGTCCACATTAAATTTCATCTGCCATTTGAATGTCCAGTCTTACCATTTTTCACGTCCTCTTGCAATTTTTCAATCCTGTTGGGTTTTAATAACTTTGAATAATTTTGTGTCATCTGCAAATTTGACTACCTCACTCGTTATTCCCATTTCCAAGTCATTTATTAATGTTAAAAAGCAGCAGACCCAGCACAGATTCCTGAGGTACTCCACTATTCACCTTTCTCCATTGGGAAAATTGGCCATTCAGCCCTACCCTCTGCTTTCTATCTTTTAACCAGTTCCTAATCCACAATAGTATACTGCCTCCTATCCCATGACTTTTTAACTTCACCAAGAGTCTCTCATGAGGGACCCTGTGAAAAGGCTTTCTGAAAATCCAGATACACTATATCGACTGTCTCACCTTTGTCTACCTGTTTATTCACACTTTCAAAAAATATAACACATTAGTAAGACAAGACCTTCCTCAGCTAAAGTCATGTTGGCTTTGTTCCATTAAACCATGACTATCTACATGTTCATAATCTTGTTCTTTATAATGGTTTCTACCATTTTGCCTGGTACTAATGTCAGGTTTACCAGTCTGTAGTTTCCCAGATCATCTCTGGAACCTTTTTTAAAAATTGCAGTTACATTGGCCATTCACCAATCTTCAGGTATTACATATTATTTTAATGATAGCTCACAGATTACTAATAGTAGGTCTGCAATCTCATATTTCAGTTCTTTCAAGACCCTTGGATGTATATCATCTGGTCCAGTTGATTTGCTACTCTTCAGTTTATCACATAGTTATAATACATCTTCCAGTTTATCTTCCGATACATCACCCTTAAATACCATTTCAGTCATGGGTAACTTCCCTACATCTTCTTCAGTAAAGACCGAAGCAAATAATTCATACAGTATCTCCTCTATGGCCCTGTCCCCTCTTAGTGCACCTTTTACCCCTCTATCATCTAATGGTCCAACTGACTCTCTCAGAGTTTTTTTTGCTATGAATGTACTTGAAAATGTTTATGTTATGCGTTTTTGCTTCCATGGCAAGCTTTTTTTCAAATATGCTCTTTGTCTTGCATCTAACTTGCCAGTGCTTATGTTGTTTTCAGTTTTTGTCATTTGGTTCCTTTTTCTATTTCCTGAAAGATGCTTTTTTGGCTACAACAGCCTTTCTGACCTTACCTTTAAACCATGCTGGCAGTTTTTTGAATGTCCTTCTACTTTTCTGAAAGCGTGGAATACAACTGGTCTGGGCTTCCAAGATAGTATTTTTAAACAATGCCCATAGAAATATGATGGCAGAAAAAGACCGCATGGCCTATCTAGTCTGCCCTTCCATATCAACTACAATAGTTCCCTTTTTACTTTTAGAGGTCCTCTGAGTTTGTCCCATGCTTTTTTGAATTCAGATATTGTCCTCGTGTCCACCACCTCCACTAGCAGACTATTCCATGCTTCTACCACACTTTTCGTATAGAAATATTTTCACATATTACTCCTGAGTCTATCCTCTTTCACTCTTATCCTATGGCTCCTCATAGCAGAACTTACCTTCAATTGAAAGAAACCCTCCTGTGCATTTATGCCAAGGTATTTAAATGTCTCAATGATATCACCCCATCCCACCTTTCCTAAAGTATACATATGAAGATTTTTATGTCTGTACTCATATGCTTCATAATGAAGACCTCTAACCATTTTAGTAGCCACCCTCTGTACCAACTCCAACCTGCCTATATCCTTTTGAAGGTGCAATCTCCAGAATTGCACACAATACTCCAAAGTCGCATCAGGGACTTATACAGAGGCACTATCACCTCCTTTTTTCTGCTGGTCATTCCTCTCCCTATGCACCCAAGCATCCTTCTGGCTTTTGCAGTCGTCTTTTCTACTGTTTAGCTACTTTAAAATCATCAGACACAATTATGCCCAGTTCCTGCTTTTCTTTTGTGGACAGAAGTTCCTCACCCCCTACACTGTACCACTCCTTTAGGTTTTTGTAGCCCAAATGCATGACCCTGCTTTTTTTAGCATTAAATTTCAACTGCCAAATTCTAGACCATTCTTCAAGCTTAGCCAGATCCCTCCTCATGTTATCTTCTCCTTCCTGGGTGTTTCTTCTGTTGAAGATTTTGGTATCATCCAGAAACAAGCAAACCTTACCCGATAACCCGTCCGCAATATCACTAACAAAGATGTTAAAACGAATCAGACCAAGATCCCTGTGGCACACTACTGGTAACTTTCTTCTTCTCCGAGTGAACTCCATTTACCTGTACCCTTTGTTGCCTCCCACTCAACCAATTTCTAACCCAAATCAATAACATTAGGGTCCATCCCTTGGGTGCTCAGTTTGTTTATAAGTCACCTGTGCAGAACGGTGTCAAAGGCTTCACTGAAATCTAAATACACCACATCTAGGGCTCTCCCTTGGTCCAATTCCCTGGTTACCCAGTCAAAAAAAATCAATCAGATTTGTCTGACAAGACCTGCCTCTGGTGAATCCATGCTGCCTAGGATCCTGCAACCCATTGGACTCCAGAAACTTCATTATTCTCTCATTTAGTAGCCTTTCCAATAATTTACTAACCACAGCGGTTAGACTAACCGGCCTGTAATTCTCAATGTCATCCTTACATCTGCTTTTGTGTAAAGAGACCATATGTGCCTTTCTCCTGTCCTCTGGCACCATTCCTGACCCCAAAGAGGCATTGAAATGATCAGACAGTGGAGTCGCTAGAACATCCACAAGTTCCTTCAGTATTCTTGGATGTATTCCATCCAGACCCATGGCGTCGTCCACTTTTAGCTTAGCTAGTTCCTCAAGAACATAGTCTTCTGAAAATCGTTCGAGATCCCAGTTGCTTTTGATCCTATTCATGGGTGTTTTCTGAGGTTCTGCTCCTGCCTTCATTTGTGAACACAGAACAAAAATATTTTGTTAAGCAATTCTTCTTTATCCTCATCAGTTTCTGCATATTCCTTCCCCACACCCTTGAGTCTGACAATACCACTTTTGCCCTTCCTCCTCTCCCTAACATATCTGAAAAATGTCTTATTCACGGATTTTATTGCATTGGCTATTTCTTCTTCTTTTTGTATCTTTGCTTTCCTGACTACTTTGCTAGCTTCTCTAAGTTTTTCCAAATATAGATGCCTGTCTTCCTCTCTCTGTGATCTCTTGTATTTCATGAAGGCCTCCCTTTTTTTTCTTCAGCTTTTCAGCTACTTCTTTTGAGAATCATAGCGGCCTCTTTTTCATTTACCTTTCTAACGAAAAGGTTTGTGGCTCTGAAAATATGCCCTTTCAGTTTTGCCCACTATTTTTCTACATCCCCCAGCAGTTCCCATCCCACTAATGACTCTTTGAGATATTGTCCCATCTTGGCAAAGTTAGTTTTCCTAAAGTCCAAGACCTTCACTTTTGAATGGATTTTATCAGCTCTAGTCTTAATACTGAACCATACCATCTGGTGATCACTAAATGCATGATGATCTCTCACTGTAACATCAGAAACATTTTCCTCATTGTTCAGCACTAAGTCCAGTATGGCCCCATCATGTGTGAGTTATGTTACCAGTTACCTGAATAGTTCTCCCTGTAGAGAATCCAGGATCTCCTTACTTCTAGATGATACCACAGCAGGGATGTGCCAATCCACATCCAGCATATTGCAATCACCTAGCAGTAGCACTTCTCCTTTGATAGCAATACTGTATATGTCTTCTATTAAATCTTTGTTCATTTCTACACCCTGTGAGGGGGATCTGTATATAACTCCAATGCAAATGGATTTCCCTAAGCCTTGGAATTCTCTAGCTTTAATATTACTTTTTACATATAGTGCCACTCCACCTCAACTTCTTCCTGCCCTGTCCCTACAGGCATTTATACACACTGCTTTCCAGATGTTACCCCTATTACCCATTTCTACAGAGGTATTTAATGTTTCACTTACTTGGGGGCTCTCTTCATCCATTCCCAATGAATCTATTTAAAGTCTTCAGCAGTAGACTGGCTAACCTACTGAAGAAGACACTGCAACCCTTCTTGGACAGATGGACACCATCTCTGCTCTGCAGCCTTGGAGCATCATCCCATGGTCCAGGAAACCATACCTGATGTAAATCTTTAACCTTTGCAGCTGTTGCTTTTAGTTTTTTCTTAACTGTTTTCCTCATTTTTTCATAGTCTCCCTTTTGAAAGTTAAAAGATAGTACTGTGGATTTACTTGCTGTCCTTACTCCATTTATTAAATCAAACACAATCGTGGAGGAGTGGCCTAGTGGTTGGGGCAAGGTACTTCAGGCTGGAAGGTCGGGGGTTCAAATCCCACTAGAGGACAGCAACCTTGGGCCAGAAGGACTGGGGTTTCTAGTCCCACAGGTGCTCCTTGTGGTCTTGGGCAAGCCACTTAACCCTCCATAACTATTTTACAGGGAACATGGGCTATCTCCAAGTTATAATGCCCTGTTCAATGTAATTTCAGTTTGTTCATTGTAAACTGCACTAATGCAGAATAGCACGGTATATAAGAAAATATAAATAAATGCTATAATCACTATTGCCAAGTGGCCCCAACACTCTTATCTCTTGCACCAGATCTTGTGTTGCACTAAGGACTAGGTCCAAAATGGCTTCCCCTCTTGTCAGCAGTCATTTATTTCATTTAGAAACTTTATTTCCCTAGCATGTCCTGCTGTGACACTGACCCAGTCGATACTGGGGTAATTGAAATCACACATTGTTATTACTGTGTTGCAACTTTTGTTAGCTTCCCTGATTTCTTTGAGCATTTCATCATCCTTTTGTTCATTTTGGCCAGGCAGTCGACAGTACACCCCCCACTGCCTTGGCCTTCCTCTTTAAGGTCGCCTAGGCTTTCATGGCTATGTTTAATTTGTGTCTGTAGGTAATGATAACTAGTTTGGAGGGAGGAGGGGGGAAAGAGTGAAAGGCATTACTATTACTATTTAATTGTTTAGCACTACAAGGCTGTATAGGCACATTTAAGAAGCACACCTGCGTTGGCCGAGATATGCAGTCACTGTTATGGTTTAAATATAAATTTTAAGGGAAGCAACATCTGTGTCCTATCAACTATCAGCACACTGTAAAGCCTGAGAGAATTATAGTGGTTTATTTTAAATTTTTTAAAGCATATTTGTTGCACGTAATACTTCTTTATACACTTAATGCACTAAGTGCTTCTTTATTACCTTAGAGCTCCCCCTCATGAGAATCAACAGAGCAGGGTTTTTTTTAAATATATTATTTAGCATGATAGAAAATCACTATTTTAAAAAGACTGTAAGTGGCAATTTAAAATTTTCAAGCAGGTCTCTGGAGAGAAAAGGCAATTTGTAAAGCAAATTAGAGCTTTTTTTGCTACCAGTGTGAGGCTGTTCTGAAACATAGTACATGCATTTAAAACCCACCATTCTGTCTGTTCAGTGGTACATAGCATAGAAATTATAGTATAGGGTTTCAAAGATTCCCCTAGGAATTCCAAGGAGAAAGAGCAGAAAATAGGAGTTTCCAAACATTAATACATATGTTAAAAAAATAAAAAACATATAACAAGCTGGGGTTCATACAGTAATAATTATATAAGAATAAAAGATGCAATTTATAAAAAGTCCAACAAATGGAAAATAAAACAGCAGCCAAAATCAAACACATTGTAAAAATCAAATAAAATGAACTGGCTGAAAGATAAAACCGAAGCCCCAACATGGCTATGTTTCAGAAGAAGATAATAAAAGTGAACAAGCTGCCTATTTTATAAAGACCATCAATAAGCATGCAAAAAAAAAAAAAAAATCAACAGACCAAATTAATTTTATTTTTCAAGACAGATATTAACTGATGAGTAAAAAGGAAGGGGAAAAAGACTTTAGACTTGAACTTAGCAAAACTATTTTTTTAGCCCTGTTATCTTTCATCAGTCAAAAAAATCCTTCAAAATCCTTTCATGTTTACTTTTCAATTTTATATTCAACTTTGATGGTATTTTTAGGCTTTAATATATTACAGAATACATTGTTTCAGATAAAAAGAGGCTAAACCAAAGGACAGTATAGAAAATTTTAATAAACTATAAACTGCTTGCAGAATACATTATTATGTGAAGAGCACTCATGCAAACAAAGCCTCTTTCATACCACATTTTCTTCAATCACAGAAAGAACGTGATCAGATAGTTGAAACATTGAATTCTTGCCACTCTCAGAGCTAGTGCTAGGGTGTTAGATGTCCTAGGATTCTCTAAAAAAACCAACACAAATCACTTTACTATTTTAAAAAAGGGGGCTCCTTTACAGTACAGTATAAAAGCACAAAGATCATTTGACATACTGAAGACAACTTTCACCTCGGTGTCAATTTTGAGACATCCAGAGGCTGATATTTAATGGGGCTTGAGGATGACCTATCCAGTTATCGTTAAGTGTAGTTTCGGGAGATATACAACTATTTCGGCACCACTGAGTATGACTGGTAAACGTTTCCTGGACAACTTTTATCTGAATACCTTAGGCCTGCTACATCTGTGACTGAAAAAAAAACCACATTAACTGGACAGTAACTGAATAGCGATGCTTTCCGGCTAGCTTTTGGCTCTACTCCTGGTCATTTCTCTTATATGTGAATAATGTTTGGTCAGACTTTGGGCGTTAGCTGACAACACGTATTCTGCTGCGTGCTGAATGCACATTGGGATATGCGCTGACAGTATGGGGCCATAACAGTTAGCGCGGGACAATTCCCACGCTAACTTGCCTTAGGGTAGTGAGTGGGTGTGGTGTGCTCTGTGCAGTTAGTGTAAGGTTCACACTGCACACTAATTGCATTAACATAGGATCACCTAACACCAATGTTCCCGCTAAACTGTGCTGAGTCCTCTGCCGGCATTCCTGCCCATGGGGGGGAGATGCAAAGCGATTGCACTTAGGATCGCACATCAGCAGGCCCTTGGGGCCTGCCAATGCCATTTGATCACTTTTCACCCCACTGGCAGAGGACACATCGCAGCCCAGTGGGAACATTACCTCCCATCACCTCAATAGATGTTGTTAAGTGCATCTGTGCTAATGTGCCATCCGATAAGGGGCAGGGCTCCGTGTTAACTGCTGAGGAAATGCTTCCCATGCTCCTGACAGTTAACACTATGGCCATAGTTTCAGTGCTGTTGGCGCATTCAGTGCAACACCCTATCACCCTTTAGGAAAAGGGCCCCTTTGAGATAGCTATATAAATTGTTGGCTTTTAAAATCCCAGACTAACCCTGAATTTAAGTCTATAATGTTTTAAATATTTCCTCCCCTCTCCCCCCAGATTCCATGTTACTCTTCATCATAGAAACATTGTGATGGGGGTTGCTTTATGAAAGAGAATGCCAAAAGATCTCCATCTAGGCTAGGTGCTTCTTACTTTCATTAAATTAGATCCAGTTGAAAAGCACTGTCACAGTGAAGATAAAGAGCTGATAGGTATCAAGGTGGCCTTTGAAGAGGGGAGAGACTTATTACAGGGTGCCCTATTTCCAATACAGGTATATCCAAAAAAAATCTGTGATTCTTAAGAACCATTCATCGTATTAATTCTAAAGAAGCCCAATGGTCAATTTTTTTCTCCCATTTTTATTTCACAATGACATATACTGCAGACTCAGACTTCAAAATAATGAAGCGGAGTTATTATCCATCTAAGGCGTTAAACTATGAACCCTAGGAACAATTTAGACCAGAGAATATTCACATATCTTGGAATTCTGCAGACAATTCAAAATTTTGCACTTGAAACAGAAAGCGTAGTTACTCACCTGTAACAGGTGTTCTCCAGGAGCAGCAGGAATCAGTCCTCACTTATGGGTGACGTCGGCGCCGACGGAGCCCTCGCGGAGCAATTTTCCCCAGCTTTCAAAGAAAGCCTTTGGGAATTGCAGCGCGCATGCGCGGTCGTCTTCCCGCCCGAGGGTGCCATCTTAGCCAGTCAGATGACATAGCTAAAAAAGACAGCATAAAAATTTGCAAAAAGAACATAAGCAGACGATTGCAACTCCAAGGGGAGGAGGGAGGGTAGTGAGGACTGATTCCTGCTGCTCCTGGAGAACACCTGTTACAGGTGAGTAACTACGCTTTCTCCAGGACCAAGCAGGAAGTCAGTCCTCACTTATGGGACTCCCAAGCTCAAGGCTACCGGAGACCCTAAGCACAAAAATGAGCTCCCTCTAGCTCAGCAGCACAGAAGGATAGAATCTTCGCTGAAATATCACCCACCGGTAGCCCACATCCGGGATGGAGGGTAGGAGTTGCTCAGACCTCAAAGAGATTACGGAGGACTGCCTGTCCGAAAGCACTGTCCCTACGGGACTCCCTCTCGAGACAGTAATGGACCGCAAAAGTCTGGCTCGAAGACCAAGTAGCGGCCCGGCAGATGTCTGCCAGCGGAACAGAGCGGAGGTAAGCCACTGACGTGGCCTTTGCCCGAACACAATGAGCCGTGACTCGACTTTCTAAGGAGAGTCCGGCTGCCCCATAAGCCCAAGAGATACAGTCCGCAACCCAGATGGACAGAGTACGCTTGGAGACCGGGAGCCCCAATCTATTGGGGTCAAAAGACACAAAAAGCTGAGCAGCTTTACGGTGCTCCCGCGTACGGTCAAGGTAGAAGTTCAGAGCCCTTCTACAGTCCAGGGTATGGAGGACCGTCTCAGCTCGGCTGGAGTGTGGTCTGGGAAAGAAGGTTGGAAGTACCACCTCCTGATTGATGTGAAAAGGGGAGACCACTTTAGGCAGAAATTTCGGATGAGTCCGTAGGACCACCCTATTCTTGTAGAACCTAGTGTAAGGGGGATCAGACACGAGGGCCTACAATTCACTTACGCGTCTAGCGGAAGTGAGGGCTATCAAGAACAGTGTTTTCCAAGACAGAAAACGGAGAGAACAGGTAGCCATAGGTTCAAAAGGCGGACAGGTGATCCGCTGCAACACCACATTCAGGTCCCAGTCAGGCGCTGGCGGGCGCAGAGGTGGTTTAAGTAGAAGGAGACCTCGGAGAAACCTCGCTACGAGAGGGTCATTGGAGAGAGGTCTGCCGTCCACCGGCACATGATGTGCTGAAAGAGCACTGAGGTGAACTTTGACGGAGTTGGACTTAAGTCCCAGATTAGAGAGGTGCAGCAAGTACTGCAAGATCACCGACACCGGGCAGGAGAAGGGATCCTGAGACTGTTGGGTACACCAGACTGCAAAGCGACGCCATTTAAGGGCGTAGCATTTGCGGGTAGAAGGCCGTCGCGAAGCCAAGACGACCTCCTCCACCTCCGCCGACAGGAGAAGGGGAGCAAGGACTACCCTCTCAGCAGCCAGGCCATGAGGTTGAGAGACCTGAGGTTGGGGTGCAGGAGGGACCCCTGATCCTGAGTGAGGAGATCCGGTTGTACCCCCAGAGGGATGGGATCCTCCACCGCCAGTTGCAGCAGGAGCGGAAACCACGGCTGTCTGGGCCAGCGAGGGGCCACCAGGATCATGAAGGCTTTGTCTCGGAGAACCTTGAAAAGAGTCCGAGAGACTAGCGGGATGGGAGGGAAAGCATACAGAAGGCTCCCCGACCATGAGATCAGAAAGGCGTCCGCCGCAACCCGAAGGGGGTGCGGCTGACGAGAGCAGAAGCGAGGAAGTTGCCGGTTGAGAGGACTGGCAAAGAGATCTACCGTGGGGAGACCCCACTTGAGGAAGAGCTTCTGAACTACCAAGGGATCCAGACGCCACTCGTGCGGCTGGAGGACCCTGCTGAGTTTGTCTGCAAGGCAATTTTCTTGGCCCGGGAGATAAACCGCCTTGAGGAGAATGCCGTGACTGACGGCCCAAGAGCAGAGCTTCAGTGCCTCCCGGCAGAGGAGGAAGGAGCCCGTGCCCCCCTGCTTGTTCACGTAGAACATGGCAACTTTATTGTCCGTCTGGACAAGGACGGATTGGTGGGAAGTCAGGTGGGAGAAGGCCTTGAGAGCTAGGCGGATCGCCCTGAGCTCCAGGAAGTTGATCTGCTGAGCAGACTCCCACATGGTCCAGAGGCCCTGAGTACGTGCCTCTTGGCAATGTGCTCCCCAGCCCAGGAGGGATGCATCGTTGGTCAGCACCCGGGTCGGCTGAGGTGACTGGAAAGGCATTCCGAATATCAGGTTCGGCTGCCGGAGCCACCACCGGAGAGACGAGAGCAGCGGCTCGGAGACGCGCACTAGGTCTGCCAGGCCGCCTGTGGCTTAGCAGACACCATTGAGCAGACCGCATATTCAGGCGGGCATTGGGGGTCACATGGACGGTGGAAGCCATATGGCCGAGCAGTCTCAGGAAGCGCCTGGCGGAGACCAGGGGCTGGCTGCGGAAGCGGTCGGCTAGGTCCATGAGCCGTTGAGCCCTGTCGAGCGGTAGGTACGCTCGTGCCCGAGGAGTGTGCAGCCTTGCGCCGATGAACTCGAGATCCTGTGAGGGGAGCAAAGTGGACTTTGCGAAGTTTATAACAAAGCCCAAGTGCTGCAGCAGAGTCACCGTGCGGCACGTGGCGTTGGTGACCTCCTGAGCGGACGCTGCTCTGATGAGCCAGTCGTCGAGGTACGGAAAGACATAGAGGCCGTGAAGCCGGAGATGGGCCGCCACGACCGCGAGACATTTTGTGAAGACTCGCGGTGCGGAGGATAGGCCAAAGGGCAGTACTCTGTACTGGTAATGATTTCCTGCCACCACAAACCTTAGGTATTGGCGGTGGCTTGGGTGGATGAGGATGTGCGTGTAGGCATCCTTTAGATCCAAGGAGCATAGCCAATCTCCCTGCTGGAGGTAGGGCAGAAGGATTCCAAGGGTAAGCATTTTGAACTTCTCCCGCACAAGGAACTTGTTGAGGTTGCGCAAGTCCAGGATGGGTCTGAGGCCCCCTGTTCTCTTTGGTATCAGAAAATACCTTGAATAAAAGCCTTGACCTCTCAGGTGGTGGGGCACCGGTTCCACCGCCTGTTCCTGCAGAAGACCTGCTAACTCCTGAAGGAGCAACTCCCTGTGCAGAGGGGGGCGCGAAGGTTCTCCCGGAAAATAGGAGGGAGGGACCTGATGGAAGTGGAGAAGGTAGCCTTCTCGCACGACCTGAAGTACCCAGGCATCTGCGGTGATGCTGGACCACCTGTGGGCGAAGTGAACCAGCCGGCCTCCGGTGCTGGGAGGAACCAGCGGGGGGGGAGAGGCTATGCTGAGCGAGTCAAAAACCCCCACCCTGCTGAGCAGGGGCTGGTGGTGCAGGCTTGGGGGCTTGCTGCCTACGGGACCCGTTACCCCGTCCCTTGGCCTGCTGGCCCTGTTGGGGAGCTGCAGGGGCCTGACAATGGGGGTACTGTTTGTAGGCAGCCGCCTTCCTCGGGTAAAAGGACTTTTTTCCCGAGCCCTTCTTTTTCTGGGAAGGGGCGGAGGTCTTCCTAGAAAGCCTGGTCCTGGTGAGAGTCTCAGTCTCAATTTGTGCAGCCTTTTCCGCCATGGGCTTGCCAAAGAGGTTTTCGCCTCGGCAGGGGACATCGACCAACTTGTCCTGTACCCAGGGCTCAAGGTCTGACGACTGAAGCCAAGCCTGTCGGCGGGCACCGATGCCGGCTGCGGCCACTCTAGCCGAGGCCTCAAAGCCATCATAGGCTGCTCGGGACATGAACTTTGAGCATTCCCGAATGCCCGTGGACAAGGCTAGGAACCTCCGCAAGGGCTCCTCGGAGAGACCAGCGGAGAATCCGGCTAGCTCTTTAGCCAGATCCCGGAGATACATGCCCATGTAGAGCTGGTAAGTCTGGACACGACATGCGAGCATAGAGCCCTGGAAGCACTTCTTGCCAAGGCCATCCAGGTTACGGGCCTCCCTTCCAGGAGGCACCGAGGAGTGCATCTTCTGGCTCTTAAGACGATGCATGGCCGATTCCACTACCATGGAATGGTGTGGCAGCTGTGCCTTCTGAAAGCCAGGGCTCTTGCGGACCCGATAGATAGAATCGACCCGCTTGCTCAGGACCGGCGAGGAGGCCGGACTCTCCCACATGCGGAAGAGTAGTCGTTCCAGCATAGGAGGAACCGGCACAGTAAAGTGCTCCCTCGCGGGAGAGTCATACTGGAGGGCGTCGAGCTCTTCGGCTCGAGGCTCCTCCTCGGGATCCGCAGGGAAGGCCAAAGCCTTGGCCATATCCCTAACGAAGTCCGAGAACCGGGCATCCTCCGGGGGGGACTGCTTCCGAGGCTCGGACCCCGGTGAGTCCGATGGGACACACCGAGTCCGGAAAGAATCAGGTGACTCTTCCTCCTCAGACTCCCAGACCGACTCCGACGAGGACTCGGTGGGGTCGGCCCGGGCAGGGTGCGGCGCCAGCCGCCCCGACGTCGAGGGAGTCGGCGTCGGCGACCTCGGTCCCGAACGGGAGGCCGAGGGTGACCTCGACCGAGGATCGACTCGAGTTCTCATTGACTCGAGGATCGGCTCGGTCTCCGGGGTCGACTTGGACGTCGACGTCCCGGCGGTCGGGGCAGCGGCGCCAGCGAGGCCAGTGAGCAGTGCCCGCTGCTGGTCCATGAAGGCAGACAGTCTGTTCTCCAAGGCCGTCAACCTGAGTCCGAGCTCAGGTGACCCAGCAGCCCCCGACTCGGGCCCCGACGGCGTCGGGCCCGACGTCGGCTGTCGCGGAGGCGAGTCCAGAAGGACCACAGGACTTACCCGGGCAGGCATCTCCGACTCCAGGCGAGGTCGCTTCGGGATGTGTTCCTTCTCCAAGGACCCGGGGCGGCTGTCGGGGCTATGCGACCTGGCCCTCGCGGAACCAGGAGCGTCCACCGACGCCGCCCTCGCGTGTTTTTCCTTCCGACGATGGTCCCCGGAGGAAGAACCCCGGTCGGAGGAGCTCCGGCGACGGTCCGAGCTGGAGCCTTTCGACGCGGAGGCCTCCGACGAGGTCCGGGTACGGCTGGGGTCAGCGAAGATTCTCTCACGCTGATGCCGCCGACTCCTCAACGCCTTTGAGGACAGTTTGCTGCAGGGCCCACAGATCAGTTCCTCATGATCCGGGCCCAGGCAGCGGAGGCAAAAGTCGTGTGTGTCGGTTAGTGACATATTTCGGTCACACCGACCACACCGCTTAAACCCACTGGCAGCCATCGGGGGAAAAAGGGCCCCTGCGAGGTCAAAGGACCGGGCTGCCAGGGAAACCGAAAACGAAAGCTGACTAAGTCAGAAAAACCGAAAAAAGTAAGCGGACTCGAGACCGGCGTCGCGAGTCCGGGCGGGAAAACGATCGGCGTCGAACCGAAAGAAAAAAGGATAAAACAAAGAAGAAAATCAACTTTTTCGCGGGGACAAGACGGGGACGTCTGTAGGGCTCCGCGGAAAAAAGAAGACTGGCTAAGATGGCACCCTCGGGCGGGAAGACGACCGCGCATGCGCGCTGCAATTCCCAAAGGCTTTCTTTGAAAGCTGGGGAAAATTGCTCCGCGAGGGCTCCGTCGGCGCCGACGTCACCCATAAGCGAGGACTGACTTCCTGCTTGGTCCTGGAGAATTTTGAATTTATTTGCAGAATTAGAGCAGGAGTAAATTTTATAGGAAAATCCTACAGACCTTATGAGATGAAACAGAACAGAATAAAAAAATAAACCTTTTGGAAAACAATGAGGAGGTTAATGTTTGAACTGACTGACACATGTGAAAAGCAGTTTTCCTTCATTAAATCAATTGGCTGGCTACAAGAAAAAGCATAGTTACTCACCTGTAACACATGTTCTCCAGGGATAGCACGAATCAGTCCTCACATATGGGTGACGTCAGCACCGATGGAGCCCGGGCGGAGCATTTCCTCAGCTTTCAAAGAAAGCCTTTGGGAGTGCCACCACACATGCATGGTACCATTTTCGCCCAAAGGTGCCATCTTACTCAGTCAGGTGCCATAGCTATAGCCCTCTCAAGAAGATGGCAAAAATATACAGCAACTCCAAGGGGAGGAGATAGAGTTGTGAGGACTGATTCCTGCTGTCCATGGAGAACACCTGTTACTGCTAACTATGCTTTCTCCAGGAACAAGCAGGAAGTCAGTCCTCACATATGGGACTCCCTAGCTACAGGCAACCAAGGACCTGTAGGAAAAAGGAAGACAGCGCTGTGAGCAGTTGCCAGTGAAAGCCAAAGGCAGCCTGAGGACCCTGTGTCCATTAATGGCCACACTCCCAGTAGCTGGGTCAGAGGGCAGGAGTTGCTTAAACCCCAAAGAGATTACGGAGTACAGCCTAGCCAAAGGCAGCATCCTGTTGGGACTCCCTCTCCAGGCAGTAATGCACCGCAAAGGTGTGAGTGGAGGACCAAGTGGCGGCCCGGCAGACAACTGCCAGTGGCACAAAGCGCAGGCTAGCGACAGACGTCGCCATTGCTCGGACATTGTGAGCCGTGACTTTGCGGTCCAGGGGAAACCCAACCTGGGCCTGGGCAAAGGCGATGTAGTCAGCCACCCAAATGGACAAGGTATGCTTGGTGACCGCCAGCCCCGGACGGCTGGGATCAAAGGAGACAAAGAGCTCCCTGGATTGTGGCGGTGCCAAGTCCACTGCAGGTAGAAAGAGAGAGCCCTTTTACAATCCAGGGTGTGGACAATTGCCGACACCCGGTCGGCTTAGGGCTTCGGGAAGAAAGTGGGCAGCACTATCTCTTGATTGAGATGAACATCCGAGACTACCTTAGGAAGGAACTTGGGGGGAGTGTGCAGGACCATCCTGTTCCTATAAAACCTCGTGTATGGTGCCCCGGCCATCAGCGCATGAAGTTCACTGACTCTCCAGGCGGAGGTGAGAGCCAATCGAAGGCCACCTTCCACAACAGATACCGCAGCGGCATGGGCTCAAAGGGCGGCTTGGTCAGCTGCATGAGGACCACATTGAGGTCCCATTCCACCAGACGAGGGTGGGTAGGGGGCATGGAAAGGAGCAGGCCTCGCATGAAATGAGAGACAAGCGGTTGCCCCGAAAGGGATTTGCCCTCAATGGCGTGCTGGTTCACTGAGATGACACTCAGGTGAACTCTGACCGAGTTAGACTTCAGCCTAGACTGCGAGAGATGGAGCAGGTACTGCAAGACCAAACTGGTAGGGCATGAAAATGGGTTCGCTCAGAGCACCACACCAAGAACAGACACCACTTGAAGGCGTAAGTCCGTCTGGTCGAGTCCTTTCGTAAGGCCAAAAGAATGTCCTCAATCTCCGCGGGAAGATGGTAGGAGGCTATAGCGACCCGCTCAGCCGCCAAGCTGTGAGGGATAGGGACCTCAGATTGGGGTGAAGGAGCAGACCCTCCTTCTGTGTCAGCAGCTCCAGTGAGAACCTGAGAGGGACTGGGGGCTCCGCCAAGAAGCGGAGCAGCAGGGGAAACCAAGGCTGCCTGGGCCACCTCGGGGCTATGAGAATCATCGAGGCCCTGTCCTGCTGGACCTCGAGAAGTGTCCGGACAATGATGGACATGGGAGAGAAGGCATAAAGCAGGCCCGTTTCCCACGAGATGAGGAAGGCATCAGGGGCCACCCTGCCAAGATGCGGGAGGGGACCACAGAACCGGAGGAGCTGCGAATTCGCAGGACTGGCAAAGAGGTCCAGATCTGGCGTTCCCCAATGCTGGAAGAGCTGCTCCACAATCTGGGATCACAGGCTCCACTTGTGTGGCCAGAGGACTCTGCTGAGCCGGTCCGCCAATGTATTGTCCTGGCCCAGGAGGTAAGTGGCTCGGATGATCATGCCCTGGCTCACCGCAAAGGAGCATAGAGCTGTCGCCTCCGAACAGAGGCTGCAGGAGCCGGTACCTCCTTGTTTTTCACATAGAACATTGTGACCTGTTTGTCAGTCTGGACCAGCACCGCTAGGTGCTGCAGGCAGTCCCTAAAAACCTTGAGGGCAAGGCGGATGGCCTGGAGCTCCAGCAGGTTGATCTGCTGCTGGAACTCCTCGAGGGACAAGTCCCTTGAGTACACCACCACTCGCAGTGGGCTCCCCAGCCCGTCAGGGAGGCATCCGTCATCAAGACCATCTGATGTGCCGGCGCTTGGAAGGGTATACTTTGAAGCAGGTTCCAAGACTCTTGCCACCAAGCGAGAGACTCCGCCGCACTAGGAGAGACCAAGATGGGGTCTCAGAGGCGGCTGGTCAACTGCGCCCATTGCACTCGGAGGCACCACTGCACCGCCCGCATGTTGAGACAGGCATTGGGCATGACATGGACCGTGGCGGCCTTGTGGCCGAGAAGGTGAAGCATCGTCCAGGCCGAGACGGTGCTGCAGCACTGCACTTCAGATACCCGGGACAAGAGGTGGTCCACCCTGTCCTGAGGAAGGAAAGCCATGGCTCGCAGGGTGTCCAAGTGAGCCCCGATGAACTCCAGGGACTGAACTGGAGTGAGGTGGGACTTTGGGTAATTGATCACGAGCCCCAGATGCTCCAGGAGGTGAATGGTGCGGTCCGTGGCCTGTCTGGCTTCAGAGGCCGTGCCCCCTGTCATGAGCCAGTTATCTAGATATGGATAGATGAAGGTGCCCTGCAGCCATGAAGTCCTGCGGGGCAGATGTGAGGCTGAAGGGAAGTACCCTGTACTGGTAATGGTTCCCCTGAACCGGAGGTACTTTCTGTGTTTGGGATGGACGAGGATGTGAGCTTAAGCATCAATTATGTCCAAGGAGCATAGCCAATCACCCTACTGGAGGTAGGGCAGTAATGTTCCAAGGGAGAGCATCTTGAACTTCTACCGCACCAGGAACTTGTTTAGGTTCCGCAAGTTGAGGATGGGCCAAAGGCCCCTGTCTGCTTCGGAACGAGGAAGTGTCGGGAGTAAAACCCCCATCCTTGGAAGTACAGTGGGACTGGTTCTACCGCCCCGTCCTCGAGGAGGCCTGCGAGCTTCTGACTCTGGAGGGCCTGGTGCTGGGGAAGCTGACGTGGCTCCCTGGGGAAGTATGGAGGAGGGGCCTGGTTCAGATGCAGAAGATAGCCCTCCTGAATGACCTGGAGGACCAAGGTGTCAGTGGAGATGGACTCCCACCTGTGGGAGAAGGACCAGACGCCCCCTGACGGACAGCCACCCTGCCAGACAGACTATGCCAATGATGTCAAAACCCCAAGGGTGGCTGAGCTGGCATCGGGGGTTGGGTCTTGGGACCCTTCGGCTTACAGGGGCCATGGACCGTGATCTTGCCCTGATCATCCTGAACAGGGATCGACACCGGCGGGTAGGCCAGGTAGCCCCTGTACGAGAGCCCCTTCTGATGGAAGAAAGGCTTCTTGCTCTGCTGCTTCTTCTTGGGGAGGGAGGAATTTTTCCAGGAGAGGCGAGTACGAGTCACATATTCCATCTCAATCTCCGCTGCCTTATCCTCCATGGGCTTGCCGAATAGTTGCTCCCCGAGGTAAGGGACATCCAGCAGCTTCTCCTGGACCCACTGTTCCAGGTCCAAGGACTAGAGCCAAGCCTGCCGGCGGGCTCCAATACCAGCTGCCACCATCTGGGCAGAGGACTCGAAGCCGTCATACACTGCTCGCGAGAGGTACTTCAAGCATTCCCCGATGGATTTGGAGAGGGCCTGAAAATGCTGGAGATGGTCTCTGTCAAGGCCCGCCGCAAAGCCCCGAGCTCTTTAGCAAGGTCATGGAGGAACATCCCAATGTATAATTGGTAAACTTGGATGCAGCTAGACAGCATGGAGCCCTGATAAGACTTGCACCTGAGGGCATCGAGGGTACGAGACTCTCTTCCCAGCAGGACCGAAGAATGAGTCTTCGGGCTCTTTAGCTTCCACATGGCCGATTTGATAACCACTGAGGTGTGGGGAAGCTGGGCTTTCCAAAACCCCGGGCCCTGCTGAGCCCTATACATAGCATCCAGGTGCTTGCTCATGATAGGGACAGAGGCTGGGGTCTCCCACATAAGGAGGAGTCGTCAGTTCAGAATGGGAGGAACCGGCACCGAGAGTGCTTCTTTCAGAGGTGCTTCATATTGCAGAATATTGAGCACCTCCGTGCTGGGCTTCTTCTCAGACTCGGTGGCAAGCACTTGGGCCCGTGCCATGTTCCGGACGAACTTCAGAAAGGAGGTGTCCTCGGGAGATGACTGCTGCCTCTGGGCCGGCGTGTAGGAGTCCGAGGGGAGGTCTTGGTGGGACCGAGTCTCCGGGGAGATCTCCCCATCGGACTCCCACTCTGAGTAGTCAAAGGAGGACTTAAGGTCAGGCGGCTCGAGATGGGTCGGTGATCCGCGCTGGTATCTGAGGCCAAAACCTGCCCAGAGCCGGAGGCGCTCGCCCGAGATGATCTCATGCCCAAGGACTAGGACGGAGATCGAGACCCACACCGAGGATCCTATTAGGCTTCTGGCTCTCGAGGGTCACTGCGGTGGCCTGGGGAATCCTTGAGGTTGAGGTGCCTGTGGTCTCAAGGTGCGTGCCAGCGAGGCCAGGCACCAGTGCCTGCTGAGCAGTGAGGAACGCAGAAATGCTGCACTCCAAGGCCAGCATCCGAGCCTCCCATTCGGGCGTGGAGCCCTGCGACACCGACACCGAGGTTACCGGTTCAGGTATAGAGGAGGTCCTCGCCGGGACGACCCTCGGGAGACCAGGTGCCTTTGCCGGAGGCCTCCATATCAGTTCAAGGTACCTTACTGGGTTGCTCCCTCTCCAACTACAGAGACTGCCGAGGGGGTCTGAGAGACTGGGCGCGTGACCTCTCATGCTTGTCTGGCGCCCCCGACAGTGTCATTACGGCCTTCTTCTTCTTCTGCTCATGTTCAGGTGATCCTTGGTCAGAGTGCCGCCGAGCCTGGGGAAGAGCCTTGGGAGATTCCAGAGGTCGAAGGGCTGAAGGGTAGGAGGCTACCGGGGATGCCTTATGGAAGAGATCATCCAGCTTCTGCTTACAGCTCTGGATGCCTTTGGAAGACATCTTCTTACAGAGGGAGCATAGCTCCGAGTCATGGTCGGCTCCTAGACACCTGAGACAACAGTCATGCGGGTCCGTGAGCAACATGTTTTTTTGAACACCTATCCAATTTCTTAAAACTGGAGGCCATTGGGGGAAAAAAAGACCTTCAACGCGGCCAGCGGTTAAAAAGGGCACGAAAGCGCAGTAAAACACAAAAAAGGAAAAAACCTCAAGACCAAGACCAAGAGGTGGTAAGAGGACCAGCGAAGGCTGGATACCAGAAACCGGTTGGAAACAAAGAAACTTTTTCCGGGGACGAAAAGCTCATCGAAAGAGCTCTGTGGAGAAAGGGAGACTGAGTAAGACGTCACCTTTGGGTGGGAAGGGGACTATCCATGCGTGGTGGCATTCCCAAGGGCTTTCTTTGAAAGATGGGGAGATGCTCCATGCGGGCTCCGTCAGTGCCGACATCACCCATATGTGAGGACTGACTTCCTGCTTGTTCCTGGAGAAAAACCCTTCCTTAATGCAGCTAAAAGTCAATATGTTGTTCATCAGTATCCATGCTATTAGCTGCACTGAGAAGAGGCATTCATGGAGCTGTGTTTAGGGCAGGGAGAGAAGGGCTCATAAGAACAAAAGAAATGCCATACTGGTACAGACCAAGGTCCATCAAGCCCAGTATCCTGTTTCCAATAGTGGCCAATCCAGGCCACAAGTACCTGGCAGGTTCCCAAAGAGGCACACAAGTTCCACAAGGCTTCTTCTGGGGCAAGCAGTGGATTTCCTGGGTCATCTTTAATAATGGTCTATGGACTTTTCCTCCAGGAACTTGTCTAAACCCAGCTACACCAACAACTTTTACTACATCCTCCGGTAATAAATTCCAGAGTGTGATTATTTAACAGAGGTCTTTTTTATACCGCTTTATCATTTAGTTAAAATGGTTTATAGTGTAACTTAACCTTGGGAATGCACATTAAACAGAAACACTGATAACTTAGATTTTTCTGAAACAATGGAGGGTTAAGTGATTTGCCTAAGGACACAAGGAGTGCTAGGTGGAATTGAACCCTAGGCTCTTGGTTCTCAAGCCAGTGCTCTAACCATTGGGCTACTCCTCCATACTGTGTGTAAAAAAATGTTTTCTCTTATTGGCCTTAAATGGGTTGCATGACTTCATTGTGTGCCCTCTAGTCTTTCTACTTTTTGATGACATAAACAGCTGCACTATGTTTACCCGTTCCACTCCATTCATTAATTTATAGATGTCTGATATCCCCCCCCCCCCCCCGCCATCTCTTTTCCAGATTGAAGAGCCCAACCTTTTAAGCCTCTTCTCATAGGGATATCCTTTCATTCCCTTTACCATTTTTGTCGCTCTTCTTTGTACCTTTTCTAATTCAGCTATATCCTTTTTTAAGATATGGCAACCAGAATTGCACACAATATTCAAGGTGCGATCACACCATGGAATAATACAGACGCATTATAATATCCTTGGTTTTATTCTCCATTTCTTTCCTTATGATTCCTAGCATTCTATTTGCTTTCTTGGTCACCACTGCACACTAGGCGGAGGGTTTCAATGTATTATCCACGATAACACCTACATCTTTTTCCTGGGTGGTGGTTTCTAAGGCCTTGCATCGTGTAACCATAGTTTGGGTTGTCTTTCCTAGGTGTATAACTTTCAACTTGTCCACATTAAATTTTATCTGCCATTTGGACATTGTCTTCCAATTTTTCAAGGTCCTCTTGCTCACCAAACTGCATATTCAACTCCTTAGTTCCCAACGTCGGACCTCGGGGAACCCCAGGCCAGTCAGGTTTTCAGAGTACCCACAATGAATATGCATGAGATAGATCTGCATACAATGGAAGCAGTGCATGCAGATCTATCTCAAAACGTAACTGGTCAAGATTTTCGGAGTGAAGAATGCCAAAAATAGAAAAATCACTCCAATATAAACATGCGTGTTTCTTTTTGCAAAATCACTTGACAAACAGCATATCTTTTTTCAACATATATATCAGGTCTCAGCATATAAGGGCACAGGTGAATGAACGACCAGAAAGCATTCAGGCCGTCTGCACCAAACAAGAGCCCAATAACATCAATGACCCGATAATTGGCGACTGGCGTAATCCACACCTTGCTTTTCAACAGATAAAAATAACAGCACTTAGCTTAGGAATCAGGCGGGAAAATAACACAAACGCCAGCCGCGTCCCCGACGTTATCACATCAAGAGCCCTTTAAACGTTTCGCGGAACTACCCGCTGCTTCAGGGGAATCTGCCAGCTAAACTTCAACCACGCCGAACAGAAAAAGCCACCCAAGCAAGGTGTGGATTACACCAGTCGCCAATTATCGGGTCATTGATGTTATTGGGCTCTTGTTTGGTGCAGACGGCCTGAATGCTTTCTGGTCGTTCATTCACCTGTGCCCTTATATGCTGAGACCTGATATATATGTTGAAAAAAGATATGCTGTTTGTCAAGTGATTTTGCAAAAAGAAACACGCATGTTTATAGTGCAGATCTATCTCATGCATATTCACTGTGGGTACTCTGAAAACCTGACTGGCCTGGGGCTCCCCAAGGACTGGATTGGGAACCCTTACAGAAAAATTCTACCTGCACCACAATCAGGTGAAAATAACCATATGGACTTTATAAACAGCAATTGCTGCAGGTATAAACTGATGTTATGCAAAACTTTTATTTGCAACCCCAACGGCACAAAAAAAGATGCAAAGACTGGCAATGTGTGGATCATCAGTGTAGTAATGGAGGCCCAATCCCTGCTGATAGCAGAAAAGCCCAGTGTATATGAAGAAATTAGACCTTACCTGCTAATTGTCTTTCCTTGAGTTCTCTCCGGGCCAGTCCAGGCAAGTGAGGGTTGTCAACCTTCTCTAGCAGCTGAGGACTGAAAAACTGAAGTTTTGCTGAAACAGTATCTGGCTCCCTCTACTGGCCGAACCTCAGTCTAAAGTTACAAAGCAGCAGAAGAAAAAAGAAACGAGAACAAAAGAAAAATCTCAGACACTACGAGCCCCCCCCCCCCCCCCCACGCTCACTCTAGACAAAATCCAACAAGGGCTCTTCCCGTGACCTACATCCAATTGTGGTTATGAATATTTTTTTTTTTTTTTTTATTGATAATACGCCAAGAAGCACGTGTATAGCGAACACAGAAATAAAGGAACTTCTGGAAGGGAGCCCCACAGACCATAGCAAGCCGTGACCAAATGCGGAAGGCCAAAACTGACTCTTCGAAAACCTCCGCGCCGCCTGCCTGACAAGGCCGCGGAGCTCGACGAAGTCTCGCTGAAATTACCGGGTGGGGCCTGGACTGGCCCGGAGAGAACTCAAGGAAAGACAATTAGCAGGTAAGGTCTAAAGCGTAGTTACTCACCTGTAACAGGTGTTCTCCAGGAGCAGCAGGAATCACTCCTCACATATGGGTGACGTCGGCGCCGACGGAGCCCTCGCGGAGCAAATTTCCCCAGCTTTCAAAGAAAGCCTTTGGGAATTGCAGCGCGCATGCGCGGTCCCCTTCCCGCCCAAAGGTGCCATCTTGGCCAGTCTGATGACATAGCGAAAAGACAGCAAAAAATTTGCAAAAACGAAATCATATGACTGCAACTCCAAGGGGAGGAGGGAGGGTTGTGAGGACTGATTCCTGCTGCTCCTGGAGAACACCTGTTATAGGTGAGTAACTACGCTTTCTCCAGGACCAAGCAGGAAGTCAGTCCTCACATATGGGACTCCCCAGCTTAAGGCTACCGGAGACCCTAAGCACAAAAAATGAGCTCCCTCAAGCTCAGCAGCACCGAAGGAAGGAATCTTCTCTGACTAATCTCCAACCGGTAGCCCAACATCCGGGATGGAGGGTAGGAGTTGCTTAAACCTCAAAGAGATTACGGAGGACTGCCTGTCCGAAAGCACTGTCCCTGCGGGACTCCCTCTCGAGGCAGTAATGGGTTGCAAAAGTCTGGCTCGAAGACCAAGTGGCGGCCCGGCAGATGTCCGCCAATGGAACAGAGCGGAGGTAAGCCACTGACGCAGCCTTCGCCCTAACCTGATGAGCCGTGACTCGACTTTCCAACGAGAGGCCGGCCGCCCCATAAGTCCAAGCGATACAGTCAGCTACCCAGATGGACAGAGTACGCTTGGAGACAGGGAGCCCCAATTTATTAGGGTCGTAAGACAGGAAGAGCTGAACAGTCTTACGGTGCTCCCGCGTACGATCAAGTTAGAAGGTTAACGCCCTTCTACAGTCCAGGGTATGCAAGACCATTTCAGCTCGGCTGGAGTGTGGCCTGGGAAAGAAGGTCGGAAGCACCACCTCCTGATTGATGTGAAAAGGGGAGACCACTTTTGGAAGAAACTTAGGGTGAGTCCGCAGGACTACCCTATTCTTGTAGAACCTAGTGTAAGGGGGATCAGACACTAGGGCCTGCAGTTCACTAACACGCCTAGCGGAAGTGAGGGCTACCAGGAATAAGGTTTTCCAAGAAAGAAAACGGAGAGGACAGGTAGCTATAGGTTCAAAAGGCGGACAGGTGATCCGCTGTAAAACCACGTTCAGGTCCCAGTCAGGGGCTGGGGGGCGCAAAGGCGGTTTAAGGAGAAGGAGACCTCGGGAGAACCGCGCCACGAGAGGGTGGCCGGAAAGAGGCCTGCCTTCCACTGGCACATGATGTGCAGAAATAGCACTGAGGTGAACTTTGACCGAGTTGGACTTGAGTCCAAGATTGGAGAGGGAAAGCAAGTACTGCAAGACCACCGACACCGAGCAGGAGAAGGGATCTTGAGACTGTTGAGTACACCAGGTGGAGAAGCGACGCCATTTAAGGGCGTAGGATTTCCGGGTAGAGGGTCGCCTGGAAGCTAGTACGACCTCTTCCACCTCTGGAGGCAGCAGGAGGGGAGCAAGGACTACCCTTTCAGCAGCCAGGCCATCAGATGGAGAGATCTGAGATTGGGGTGTAGGAGAGACCCCTGATCCTGGGTCAGGAGATCGGGTTGAAACCCCAGAGGCAACGGAGTATCTACCGCCAGTTGCATCAGTAGCGGGAACCACGGTTGCCTGGGCCACCGGGGAGCGATCAGGATCACCGAAGCCTTGTCTTGGAGAACCTTGAAAAGTGTTCGAGACACTAGCGGCATGGGAGGAAAGGCATACAGAAGGCCCGTGGACCATGAGAGCAGAAAAGCATCCGCTGCTACTCGGAGGGGATGCGGTTCCCGAGAGCAGAACCGAGGAAGTTGCCTGTTCCGAGGACTGGCAAAGAGATCCAGCGTGGGGAGGCCCCACCGGAGAAAAATCCTTTGAACCACCAACGGGTCCAATCTCCACTCGTGTGGTTGGAGGATTCTGCTCAGTTTGTCTGCCAGGTAATTTTCTTGACCTGGGAGATAGACAGCTTTGAGGAGGATTCCTCAGCTGACGGCCCAAGCGCAGAGCTTTTGCGCTTCCCGACAGAGAAGGAGGGAGCCCGTGCCCCCCTGTTTGTTCACGTAGAACATGGCCACTTGATTGTCCGTCTGGACGAGGACGGACTGGTGAGCAGTAAGGTGGGAGAAGGCCCGTAGAGCCAGGCGGATCGCTCTGAGCTCCAGGAAGTTGATCTGCTGGGCAGATTCCCACTGGGTCCAGAGACCCTGAGTACATGTCCCTTGGCAATGTGCTCCCCAACCCAGGAGAGAAGCATCGGTCGTCAGTACCTGAACGGGCGGAGGTGACTGAAAAGGCATTCCGAGCACTAGGTTGGGCAGATGAAGCCACCACCGTAGAGAAGAGACCAGCGGGCTGGAGATTCGTACTGAGTCCGTTAGTCTCCAAGAGGCCTGACGCCATTGTGAGCGAAGGCACCATTGAGCAGGCCGCATATTCAGGCGGGCATTGGGGGTCACATGGACCGTGGAAGCCATATGGCCGAGCAGTCTCAGAAAGTGCCTGGCCGAGACCCAGGCATGGCTGCGAAAGCGGCTTGCGAGAGCCATGAGCCGTTGCGCCCTGTCGAGCGGCAGAAAGGCACGCGCCTGAAGCGTGTTTAATCTGGCGCCGATGAACTCGAGATCCTGAGAGGGGAGCAAAGTGGACTTTTCGAAGTTTATGACAAAGCCCAAGTACTGGAGCAGAGTCACAGTACGTTGCGTGGCGTGAGTGGTCTCCGTGGAGGACGGCGCTCTGACGAGCCAGTCGTCCAGGTATGGGAAGACAAAGAGGCCTTGAAGCCGGAGATAAGCCGCTACCACTGCGAGACATTTTGTGAAGACTCGTGGTGCGGAGGATAGGCCAAAGGGCAGTACTCTGTACTGGTAATGATTGCCGGCCACCACAAACCTTAGGTATTGTCGGTGGCTTGGGTGGATGAGGATGTGAGTGTAGGCATCCTTTAGATCCAAGGAGCATAGCCAATCTCCCTGCCGGAGGTAGGGCAGCAGGATTCCAAGGGTAAGCATCTTGAACTTTTCCCTTTCCAGGAACTTGTTGAGGTTCCGCAAGTCCAGGATAGGTCTGAGGCCTCCAGTTCGCTTTGGTACCAGGAAGTACCTGGAATAAAAGCCTTGACCTCTCAGGTGGTGGGGCACCGGTTCCACCGCCTGTTCCTGAAGAAGACTTGCCAACTCTTGAAGGAGTAAGTCCCGGTGAAGAGGGGGTCGCGGAGGCTCCCCTGGAAAGTAGGGGGGAGGTACCTGGTGGAAGTGTAGAAGATAGCCCTCTCGGACTATGTGGAGCACCCAGGTATCGGACGTGATGTTGGACCACCTGTGGGCAAAGTGGACCAGCCGGCCTCCCGTGCTGAGAGAAACCAGCGAAGGGGGAGAGGCTATGCTGAAAGAGTCAAAAACCCCCACCCTGCGGAGCAGGGGCCGGTGGCGCAGGCTTGGGGGCTTGCTGCCTACGGGACCCGTTACCCCGTCCCTTGGCCTGATGACCCTGTTGGGGAGTTGCGGAGGCCTGATAATGAGGGTAGTGTTTATAGGCAGCCGCCTTCCTCGGGTAAAAGGGCTTTTTCCCCGAGCCCTTCTTCTTCTGGGAAGGGGCAGAGGTTTTCCTGGAGAGCCGAGTCCTGGTGAGAGTCTCTGTCTCGAGTTGTGCAGCCTTCTCGTCCATAGGTTTGCCAAAGAGGTTTTCACCTCTGCAGGGGACATCGACCAACTTGTCCTGCACCCAGGGCTCGAGGTCGGATGACTGAAGCCAGGCCTGTCGGCGGGCACCGATGCCGGCTGCGGCTACTCGAGCCGATGCCTCAAAGCCATCATAGGCTGCTCGAGAGATAAACTTTGAGCACTCTCGAATACCAGTGGACAAGGCCAGGAACCTCCGCAAAGGTTCCTCGGAGAGACCAGCAGAGAATCCGGCTATTTCCTTAGCCAGGTCCCTGAGATACATGCCCATGTAGAGCTGGTAAGTCTGGACTCGACAAGCAAGCATAGAGCCCTGGAAACACTTCTTACCGAGGCCATCCAGGCTGCGGGCTTCCCTGCCGGGAGGCACCGAGGAGTGCATCTTCTGGCTCTTGAGCCTATGCATGGCCGATTCCACCACCATGGAATGGTGCAGCAGCTGTGCTTTTTGGAAGCCAGGGCTCTTGCGGACTCGATATATGGCATCGACCCGCTTGCTTAATACCGGTGACGACGCCGGGCTCTCCCACATGCGGAAGAGAAGTCGTTCCAGCATCGGAGGAACCGGTACAGTAAAATGCTCCTTCGCAGGAGAGTCATACTGGAGGGCATCGAGCTCTTCGGCTCGAGGCTCCTCCTCGGGATCCGCGGGGAAGGCCAAGGCCTTGGCCATATCCCTCACGAAGTCCGAGAACCGTGCATCCTCCGGAGGGGACTGTCTCCGAGGTTCGGACTCGGGGGAGTCCGAAGGGATACACCGAGTCCGAAAAGAATCAGGTGACTCTTCCACCTCGGATTCCCAGGCGGACTCCTCGGAGGAGGAGTCGAGCGGCTCGGGCCGGGCGGGCACAGACGCCGTCCGCCCCGACGCCGAGGGAGTCGGCGTCGACGACCTCGGCCCCGAACGGGAGGCCGAAGGGGACCTCGACCGAGGATCGACTCAAGCCCGCATGGACTCGAGGATCGGCTCGGTCTCCGGGGTCGACTTAGACGTCGACGTCCCGGCGGTCAGGGCAGAAGCGCCAGCGAGGCCAGCGATCAATGCCCGCTGCTGGTCCATGAAGGCAGCCAGGCTGCTCTCCAAGGCCGTCAACCTGAGTCCGAACTCAGGAGACCCAGCAGCCCCCGACTCGGGCCCCGACGGTGTCGGGCCCGACGTCGGACCCCTCGGAGGCGAGTCCACGAGGACAACAGGACTTACGTGAGCAGACGAGTCCATCTCCAGACGAGGCTGTTTGGACGGCCGCTCCAGCTCCAAAGACCCGGGACGGCTATCGGGGCTATGCGACCTGGCCCTCGCGGAGCCAGGAGCGTCCACCGACGCCGTCCTCGCGGGTTTCTTCCTCCGATGATGTTCCCGGGTAGGAGACCCCCTCTCAGAGGAGCTCCGACGGTGTTCCGAGCCAGATTCCCTGGACACCGAAGCTTCTGACGAGGTCCGGGTACGGCTGGGGTCAGAGAAGATTCTCTCCCGCTGATGCTGCCGACTCCGCAAAGATTTCGCGGACATCTTGCTACAGGCTCCACAGATCATTTCTTCATGATCTGGGCCCAGGCAACGGAGGCAGCAATCATGTGTGTCAGTAAGAGACATGAGTTTCTTACACTGAACACACTTTTTAAAACCACTGGCGGCCATCGGGGGAAAAAGGGCCCCTGCGAGGTCAAACGTTCGTGCCGCCAGGGAAAAGTGAAAAAAGCGCGAATTTGTCACGAAGGACAGAAAAACCGAAAAGAAGGGGAGGCCTCGCAACCGGCGTCGCGAGGCCGGACCGAAAAAGGACCGGCGTCGAACCGAAGAAAATACTAAAATAAAGAAAGAAAATCAACTTTTCAGCGGCGACTTGTAGACAGCGTCTGTAGGGCTCCGCGGAAAAAAGAAGACTGGCCAAGATGGCACCTTTGGGCGGGAAGGGGACCGCGCATGCGCGCTGCAATTCCCAAAGGCTTTCTTTGAAAGCTGGGGAAATTTGCTCCGCGAGGGCTCCGTCGGCGCCGACGTCACCCATATGTGAGGACTGACTTCCTGCTTGGTCCTGGAGAATTTCTTCTTCCATATCGTCTCTCCGGGCCAGTCCAGGCAAGTGAGGGAAGTACCAAAGCAGTAACTATCCCTGGGAGGGACCAGCGAGACCCGCAATAACCGCGGACGCCCCGACTGTGGCGTCTCCTGCGGCCTGCACGTCCAACCTATAATGCTTTGAAAAGGTGTGCAACGACGACCAAGTCGCCGCTCTACAGATATCCACTGGTGGAACAAGAGCTAGCTCCACCCAGGACGTAGCCTGGCTACGAGTTGAATAAGCTCTGAAAAACTCCAGGGGCGACTGGCTGCTTGCTCGATACGCCGCCGACACAGCACATTTAACCCAACGCGCAATGGAAGCCTTGGAGGCAGCTTCCCCCTTCCTGGGCCCCCCAAACAAAACGAACAGCCTGTCCGATTTGCATAAAGGGCGTGTCCGACGAAGATACCTTTTAAGCACACTACCTAAATCCAACTTGCGGAGAACCGAATCGATGGGCGCCCCTTCGCGATCTGGAAAGGTTGGGAGGGAAATCGATTGATTCACATGAAAACGGGAAATCACCTTCGGAAGAAAAGAGGGCACGGGACGCAACATCACTTTCTCACGAGTGAAGTGCAAAAATGATCTACAGGGAGCCAGACAAGAGACGTTGTCTTCAGCTGCTGAGGACTGAAAGACTGAGGTTCGGCCAGTAGAGGGAGCCAGATACTGTTTCAGCAAAACTTCAGTTTTTCAGTCCTCAGCTGCTAGAGAAGGTTGACAACCCTCACTTGCCTGGACTGGCCCGGAGAGACGATATGGAATGAAGAAATTTGCAGGCTGCCAACAGGGACTCAACCACTGCCAACATAGCAAAGGGGGGAAGGTGGGGGGCAAAAAGGAGGAAGAAGCACCAAATATAGTGTATAGAAGGGAAACCTAAGACACAGAGGGGAGACTGAGGAATCATGTGCAAGGGGGGGGGGGGGCAGATGAAGAGAATATGCATACAGCCACACACACACAAAGCTCCCATCCACACTTTCCATAAAGACAAATATATGCACCATATCAAACCACAAACATCTCATATATACCATTAGTTACCACACAAACCCCATATAGATCTCTCTTCTCAAACACAGTGGGATTATGTTTAGAATATTAATACTAACCCATGTCTCTTCACATTGGTGTTCCAGAATATTTTTCTTCTCTCATCACATTGCATGCCCCTGCATGAGCTCTGTGTTCAGTCCATGGTAATCGTCTGGAATTGCCTTCCAACACACCTCTGCCTCGAGCTTTCGCACAGGTTGGTACTTCCTTCATGACTTATCTATTTGGAGAAGCGTTTGGGCCCCCATAGTTCACTGTACAGGGGGTGGGTGAGCACTGGTTGCCACCTATAGTATATTCATTGTTCTGTCATCTATTGTTTTGTTCTTACTAGTTTCTCCTTTGCTGTCCTGGTCTTTGTTGCTAGAATGTTGTTTTGAATTTTATAAACTGCCTTAGCTTTTAACAGAAAGGTGGTATGTCAAGAATAAATAAACCATAAACCACAATTCTTGTCATCCTACCATGACACATTTTACCCTTTTTTCTATCTTCACACAGATATTTCAGAGTCTGCAAATAACAGGGGAAATGAGCCCTTATGTCACACCATAAGCATGCACATGCCAACAATATTTGTTTACTTTAAACTGAGTTTATTTATATTTGTGAGATTTAAGGTATTATGTTTTTATTTGTTATTTCACACTTTGATCTACCATGAAGAGTGGGATGTAAATAGGCTAAGTAGAAATAAATGAATAAAACAAAAACGAAAAGAAACATATACTTTCACTTTGAGAATCGATACAAAACCTAGGGGTGAAAAATACACATGGCTTTTATTCCAGTGCAACCTGAAAACAATCCTACAAGAATGTCCTCAATCTCCATGGGGAGACAGTAGGAGTCTAGGGCGACCTGCTCAGATGCCAAGCTGTGAGGGACAGCAACCTTAAATTGGGGTGAAGTAGCAGATCGCCCTCCTGCGTCAGCAGCTCCGGTGAGTTCCCTAAAGAAACCGGGGGCTCTGTTGAGAGATGGAGTAGCAGAGGAAACCATGGTTGCCTGGGCCACTTCGGGGCCAGGAGGATCGCCAAGACCCTGTCCCGCTGGACCTTGAGAAGGGTCCGAGCAATGGACGGCATGACGGGGAAGGCATACAGCAGGTCGGTGGTCCATGACAGGAGGAAGACATCCGGAGCCACCCTGCCCGGGTGAGCGAGGGGGCGCTGCGAATTCGCAGGGCTGGCAAAGAGGTCCAGGTCTGGAGTCCCCCAATGCTGGAAGAGCCGCTGCGCCGTCCAGGAACACAGGTGCCACTCGTGCGGCTGGAGGTCAATGCTTAGCCAGTCCGCCAAGGCATTGTCCTGGCCCAGGAGATAGGTGGCTCAGAGGGTGATGCTCTGGCTCACCGCAAAAGAGCGCAGGGCCATCGCTTCCAGGCAGAGACTGTAAGAGCTGGTGCCCCCTTGCTTGTTCACATAGAACATCGTGACCTGGTTGTCTTTAAAGTAATCATTAGGCTGCAAGGCCAGATAGTGTTTCTACAAGAGACCCATTTGGTTGGGATAGATGAACACTGCCTCTCCCACCAGCATTTGGGCAGAGATGGTTTGCATCTAATAAAACTAAAAAGAAAACAGGTGGGGTGGTGGTTCTGATGGATTCACAGGTCCCCTTTAAAGAACTTGATGCCTGTCAGGACCGGGACAGAAGATATTTACTGCTAAAGGGGGGGTAACTGGGACCTAAAAATATACTTTGGGTAGTATTTACACACCAAATGTAAGGCAAAAGGAATTCTATGATAACTTGGCTCAGGTGATGGCCAGATTTATAGAAGGGCTCATAATGCTGGAAGGGAGACTTTAATCTAGCTATTGATCCAGGAATGGATTCAGCGAACACCCAAGGACTTGTCTGCACTTCAGGATATAGAAGTCTCCGGGGGTGGGCCAGATTACATGATTTGGAGGACTTGTGGTGGCTTATCCACCACGGCGAACATATTACTCTGGAGTTCACGATTCGTTCTCTAGAATTGACTATCTATGGGGTAGTAAAGCACTGGGAGGTTGGGTAGAGAACTGCATTGTCGAGGACCGAATGGGGTCTGACCATGCCCCACTCTGGGCAGATGTTAGATTAGCAGGGGAGCAAAGATCAGAAAGTTTTCGGATCTGGGTGATTGCATCAAATTGCGGAAGGTAATTCAGGAATATTTAACCTTAAATGACAATGTGGAGTGTTCGCATGGGATAGTCTGGGATGGTTTGAAGGCCGTGCTAAGGGGGTGTTTAATTAGCCTCGGAGCCTATAAAAAGAGGGAGAGGGAGAAGGTGACATCCTCCCTACATCAGGAAATAGCGCTCAAATGCTGTGGTAAAACAAGGTAGCTGGGAGCCCAAACTCCTTGCTGCTCTAGCTGATAAATGAAGAGCCCTACATTAGATGCACTTAGATAAGAGTCACACCACGAAGGTGCCAAGAGCCCACAATAGTTGCTGAAACTGAACGATTAAAGCTGATAAGCCTTAACACATCCCCAACATATAGGAATTAAAATTGTTTTTTGGACCTGGAGGTCTCAGAGTTAGAAAAGATTCTGACTTCATAGGGGACATCATTCTCCTTGAAATAATTGGAGTGCTTCTGCCTGAGGGAGTGGCATTTATGTGGAGAATCCTGAAAAAGCAGGGAAAAGTTAGCCCAGGGAAACAAGGCAATTGGGGAGTATAGGGAAACGAATGAGCAGGTCCCTGCCCAGTTAGATGGTAAGCAGGTGTATATTGAGGAGCCACATTGGAAAAAGACATCAAAGAAAGTTGTTGCTGAGATTGCAAGCGGTGGCTGCTTGGGATGCCCTTTCGGGAGGTTAAATATATAAAATTTTACAGAAGTGATAGGAAATGTGAGATTGCAAGCACGATTAGATCCTACAAATTCTGAGATACCTTGTGGGTTGTGGGTAAAACACAGGAAAAAAGGTCGGTATGAGGCATAAGCAATACGGGAGCATGTGGGCAGGGACGTAGCAGATGCAATGAGGAAGTTAGAACAAGTAGCAACATATGGATTGAGGGATTCAGAAAAGAAAGCTTCAGCAGAAAAGCCATTTTGATAATGCCAGGTTTTAGAAGAATGTATAGCAACATGAAAACCAATGGAAAGTTGTTTGCTTGGTCTAGACTAGAGGTTGAAGGGTCTCTGGTTGTACTAGTGAATTGGGAACATTGTGACAGGATCATATTATAAGCCTTGCAAGTATAATGGGTAGCAGCTGCTGAAATGAGGAAACAAGGAACAAGGGTAGAGGGCATTTCTTCAGCAATAGTAAATGCAGACCTAAGGGTGGTATGAAAGGTAAGACTACAAGCAATGCAGTCACTCTGATTATGTGCAAGAGAATGTCGAGATAGCAGGTTGTACCAGGTATTAACTGTCAAAAAATCATGGGGATTGTAGGATATAAAAGTATCATTGGTATGTTGCAAGGATCGCCAAGCAAGCCTTGAGGGCACATCAATTTCTTCCGAACGTTCAGTGCTTAGGGGAACAAATGGTAGAGCAAGGAAACATAAAAGTAGGAACAGTACCATTTCACTTAAAGCAAGTAGATTCCTCATAGTTGTCATAAAATTAAAAACTTAGTAAAAAAGTAAATCATTACTACACACAGTAAGTAGCAAGCCAATAAATCAGGAAAATATCATCCACAGATAACATCTGGAAAATCTTACAACACTGAATAGCTACTCGAAGAAGGTGGTTCTATATTGGAGATGGCTTTTAGTTAGTGGGCAATGGGCGGAAGGGTGGTGGGGAGGGGAGCCTAAAAGGGTGGAACAGATATCTACTGGCGAGTCAATGCAAAGCTGCCTGTCACGCCTGTATCGAGCAGTAGTGACAGCAAAGCACATTAACCAGTGGGAGGAGGACTCGAGATCCTCCTGGGATACTGAAATATGGACCCAGCTGTTCAACTCTATGGTAAAAGGTGTGACTGCTATAAATTTGATTGAAAATGCCTATAAAGTATTATATCATTGACATATCACCCGAGAGATTGAATAAGTGAGGGGTGTGGAGGCAGGCTATGTTGGTGCTTGTGTGGAGAGGGGCTCATATTTTCATATTTGGTGGAGCTGTAAATGTATAATTCCCTATTGGGCCCAGTTTTTTATGTTTATTAATGCAATACAGGGTAGTTCACTACAGCCGGAAGCATTAGTTGCTTTATTAGGTGCGTGGAGTGATGGGAGCCCAAAAGTGACTCATTACTGCAATACTTGTGTACAGCAGCATGGTTAGCTCTGGCACAATACAGAAACGGATTGATGTTCCCCTCTAGAAATGGTTATACGAATAGTCATTGTTTGGATATATTGAGCCTGACTCATGGCCATTAGGTGACAAGGAGTGTAAAAATGAGAAGATCTGGTCTCTGTTTGAAGTGTGGCTGAAGAATGAAAGGGGAGCGAATGGACAAGCTGCATTATGATAATGTTTAGGTTGTATTACTTATGGGGATGGGGGATGGTCGGGGAAGATGGGTCTCTTGATAGGCCAGCAGAGCTGGGGGGTAGGCTGTTTGCAATATCAGGGATTGGTGATAAGAAGTCTAGTACCTGTCCTGGGGGGGGGGGGGGGGACTCTATCATTGTACCAGAAATCTTTGATTAAGGTTGTTACAGGATGAAGTGACTATTGGATATATTATTTGTTATGGTTACTGTTTTAATACATGTTAAGAGCCACGACCTTATGAAAACAAAAAGTTAAAAATAAAGTGAAAAACAAATTTAAGTAGGAGGGTCAAGAGAGTCTAAGAATGCCACACACAAAAAATAAATTTAAACTATATTAAGCAACAAAGACAGGCAACTATAGGAATTGTGGGGCCACAGCTGTGTGCTGCTGCTCCTCCTCTGTCAGAGGTCTGGTTTCATCTGCTCATGCAGTCTTGCACTGTTCCTCCTTTCTGGCCTCAGCACTTTCCCTACTCACTTCTGGAAGTGATGTGACCCTTTGTCTAGGCTTTTTGTGCTTTTTATTGGTAAGGAGAGCCTAACACAACAAATAATGGTAAAGAGTGAATGATACATCTGGACAAGAAGTCCAACCCCCCCCCCCACCTCCAGCCAAAAGAAAAACACACCAACACTCCTACTATTTTATGTATACACAAATACATAAAAAGAAACCACACCTAGACAGGGGGTATACAAGTATACCTATAAAATACACACAAAAAACAATGTAATTTGTCAACAGCCAAGACGCAGCTATAGGAATTTTTATCAATGATTTCCTGCTGAAGGGAGTCTCTCAGTACTCACAGTGCCTGTGTAAAGGCATACTTTCAAATGGCTGGTATTTCTCAGAGTTATAGCCAATTCAAAAGCAGATCTCTTGAGGTTCTATGATCAGCCATCATTCAGTTGGATGTGGTAATAAAGTCTCACATGGAACTGCTCAAATGAGTTGGCTGTGTGGCCTAATGGCTAAGGTGTCTCTGACTTTGGATCAGAACATTAAGGGTTCAAGTCTCTTCATGGTCAGTAGCTTGTGTTTTTACATCACTATGAAAGAGGATAAGGGAAATCCACTGCTTAGGAAATCCCTAGGATAAGCAACTTGAAATCTGTATACCTTTTTGGGAACCCGACAGATATTTGTGATCTAGATTGGCCATGATTGGAAAGAGGATACTGAACTTGATGGACCTTGGTCTGAGTCTGTATGGCATAGCTTATGTCCTTATGTTAACTAGGCTCAATCTCACCAACGCGCTGTTCCTGTTACCACTAAGGTCCCTGGCATCAGTTGTTCTTTCAAACTACTGGCTGATAGACCCTGCATGAACATTGTGGTAATTCAGCAATGCTTAAAAGTGCAGAACTAAAATGCAAATAAATATATGGTACCAAATTTAAACAACAGAATTAGGTACAGTTCAGTTCTATCAGGTCAAGCATTCTGGGAAAAGTACTTCAGAAGCTGGTCTCTGGTAGGTGCTGAAGACTAGCTTTTTAAAATTCTGCCTCAGAACCCAAAGCAGGGGTATTCGAAGCATGCACTGTCTCCAAATATTTGATTCTGCATGACCCTCTCTACTCCCTAGTCTCACAAAACTAAATCCAAGCTGCCTCTGTCTAAGAAAAGAAGGTGGCAAGGTCTGGAGGTCCTCGGTAAAAAAAAACAGAAGGGCAGAAGATGCTTACAAGAGTCCATGTCTGCTCTGATACTTGGAGAGGATGTTCTTGCACTTCCTCATTTCCTTACGCAATTGTGTCACCTCTCTGCGTAGTGCAATGTTCTCCTTTTCCAGGAAGGCCGCCCGGATGGTGATCTGGTTCTCTTTCAGCCTCCGAGCGTCACGTGAGCGCTTGGCAGCCACATTATTCTTCTTCCGCCGTGTCCAGTATTTCTCATCCTGGAGCAGATAAAGAAGAAAGTGGGAAAGAGAGAGAAGGTAAGGTGTCATGGATGGTTGGCGATTAGCTTCATCAACTCTCATCTTGGAGTCAACCTGAGGACAAGTATGACAGCCAAAAGGGGTAGAAAGAGGCCTATCATGGGACTCGAGTAATGTAATCTACAGCATCGGGGGAGAGCTGGATTCTAACCCTCTCATTTGTGGGAGCAAGCAGGGGACAGATACAGGGGGAAAGTAATGCACTAGGGAAGAGATTTGAATTTATCAATGCCTTTTTCAGGAGTAGCTTACTGTGAATTACTTTCTAGTAGAGAGGGCTTACAATTTAAGTATGTACTTGTGGCAATGGAGGATTAAGTGACTTATATAAGATCACATGGAGCAGCAGTGGAATTTGAATCCTGGCTTCCCTGGCACTAAGATCCAGAAAACTAGGATAGGAGGGAATATCCCTACTGATGAAGAAATAGCTCCTTCCTTCAAGAGGTTTCCCTTTCAGCATCTCAGTCAGCAAATCACCTTTAATCACCTGGGTAACTGTTCTACACAGTAGAGTGGAAAAACGGGTAAAAAAAAAACCCATAGAGAAAAACAGCTCAGACTGGATTTTAGCCAAAAAGTCTTGTGGAGTTGTAACATTTTTGGCCTTCGTCGATCTGAAAAATAAGACCTTGAGCCAAGAATCTACATTCTCCATTCAGAACAACCCAATATGCTGGAATCATTCTCCTTCACAACTAACCTCCCAGTCCAGTTCAGAGTGGCCCAAAATCTTCTCAGTGAAATTTATGGCAGAAGTGGTTTAAAGCTGAGGCTTCATGAACTTTCATTCATGACATCAGGTGTTTGATAGATTAGGTCCGTCTTGTGCAAGGACTGGGACTCTCTCCCCTTCACCCCCCCTAAGAGAGTGCTATCAATGTCACCATCACATGATCCCCAGCTGTGCCACAAAGCAGGTCTATGGCTTGAACCTCTCAAATCTCCCACATGGTAATATGCTAACCCAAGACCTTATTCCTTTTTAAGGCTTTTTTTCTTCTTGCGCCTTTTCAATCATATATAAATGAATCCAGTGTTTTCCTTTCATACACCTTCCACTCAGTAAGCTCATAAGACAGAGCAAATGTAATATAATATTCCCCAAATTTTCAGTGTGCAAACTAGGTAGGTAAATTAATTCACACAGAGCAAACTGATTATATATATATATATATATATATCTTTCCTACTTTTTGTTTTTTTCTTTTTAATTTAGCAAAGAACTGAAGTTGTAGGGGAAAAGTATCCTCCTAGTTTGCCCACAGAGGGGGTAATTTTAAAAGGAGCTGCAATCCCGACTGAGAACTGAGAAGCAACTCCCGTCTATGTGTATGCCCTGTCATCCCCCCCCTCCTGTTGAATGTAGAGCCCCATGTAATGTTCCTAACCACTTTGATTGAAGGATAAGGTGGTATACAAAACAGGTTAAATAAAATAAATAAATAAATAAATGAATTTACATGGCATTGATGTTTGTAAATCATGGCATTTTAGTCTTTTATGCATATACACTTATGCGCACAATGCTAAGAGTACACAATCTAAGCCTATCATGTGTAATTTCACTGTGGGTGTGCACCTGGATGAAGCTTGCGTGTAATTTACTGAATATGGCTATAGTCATGTAAAATATGCATCATCATGTACACCAACTCTAGAGCTGATGCAACCACAGCTAGTGGCCACTTATACTAATATCTCATAAATAAAAATCTGCACAAATTTGACTTTATAAAATAGGCACACAACACACATTAAATACACAGGTGCTTATAAGCAGGCCTTGACAAATTTTTGGAGGATTTAGGAGCCAACCCAAAAATGTAGGAGCCAGTGCTTGAGCTCTCTTCCCCTCTTGTCTCTGCTGAAGTTGAGGAGCAGGGGGAATCTCTCCTGAGGTCTACAGCAGCTCCTTTAGGACCTGATTTATTAAGGCTGTCAGGGCCATCCCAAAGGATGCAAGATAGTGGGTATCCTCAGCATTGTGCCTGCACATGGCCCTGCTCCAAAACAAGACCTGTACCTCCCCTCCAGTTAAAACCGCAGGAGCAGGCACAAGGTATGCAACCCCTGAAGCAAAAAGGATTGTAGCATCATACAGCACCACCCCCAGCGTCATCTTTCTTTGTCCGAATCAGCAACAGCAGCCAATGCTGCCTTTAGCATTCACTTCCAGTGCACAGGAACTGAAAGCTACAGGCAGCATTAGCTGCTGCTTGGTGACTCGGAGAAAGAAAGATGATGCCAGGGATGGTACCCTGTGATCTTTTTGCCATGGGGGGGGGGGAGGGAAGAGTGAGAGAAGGGATATATTGAACTAGGAATGGGGGGATGAGAGAAGATAGAAAAGGGAAGGACTAGAAAGCTGCTGGGCTATTTGGGGGGGAGGGATGGGGAGGTAGGGAAATAGGGAGATGCTGAATTAGGGTGGTGGGTATTGCGAGACTACGTGGAAGAGGCAAGGGAGGTTGGCAAGGAGATGAGTGAGAGGAGGATGACGAGTACAGAGAGTGGAAATCTGGTAATGAGGAGTGGATGAAAGACAGAAGGAACTAAGAGCCTAGCGAAGGAGTGAGACAGGAGAAATGGAAGAACTGGGGAGATGGCTGGACTGGAGGCAAGAGGAGGAGGTGATGGAAAGTTGATAGACGGGTGAAAAGTCAAAAGTAGATTGAGGATGGGAGGATGGAATTTCAGTGGATGAAGAGAGTAAAGAAAGAAATAGTGGAAAGAGCAAAAAAGGGAAAGATCAATGTCAGAGGGAGATGTAGGGAGAGAATGGAAAAAGACAGAAGAGAGAAGAAAGAACAAATGGATAGCAGATCCTGGAGAATTAGCAGAAGACATATGGAGGAAAGCAGAAGAGAGAGACCGGGGTAATTGTGACTGAAAAAAATAAAATGCCCAAAGAACAAAAGGTAGAGGAGAAAAAAGTATTTCTTTTGAATTTATTAACTGGAGAATGTCAGCTTAGGGAAATGTGCATCCTGACATCTCTGTGTTTTTTTCAGTACAAGAGGAAATTAGTTTCTAGTTTCATTTCTCCAGTGTTATGGTATACTCCAAGTTTGTTGTTTTGGAGTTCTCAGTTCAATTATTGTCTTCATATTTCTAAATGGTGGCCCCTTGTTCTGTATTTAGTGGCAGTCTGTGTTTTGCATAGAAACATAGAAACATGATGACAGAAAAAGACCACAAGGCCCATCTAGTCTGTCCTTCCATAACAACAACTACAACAGTCCACTTTTTACCTTTAGAGATCCTCTGTGTTGGTCCCATGCTTTTTAGAAGTCAGATACTGTCCTCATCTCTACCACCTCCACTGGGAGACTATTCCACGGATCCACTACTCTTTCCGTAAAGAAATATTTCCGCATATCACTCCTGAATCTATCTCCCTTCACCCTCATCCCATGTCCCCTCGTCGCAGAACTTGCTTTCAATTGAAAGAGGCTCTCTCCCTGAACATTTATGCCACGGAGGTATTTAAACATCTCAATCATATCACCTCTATCCCGCCTTTCCTCTAAGGTGTACATATTAAGATCCTTAAGTCTGTCCTCATATGCTTTATAATGAAGACCACTAATCATCTTAGTAGCAACCCTCTGCACCGACTCCATCCTGTTTATATTCTTTTGAAGGTGCAGTCTCCAGAATTGCACACAATACTCCAAATGAGGTCGCACCAAAGACTTATACAGAGGCATTATCACCTCCTTTTTTCTGCTAGCCATTCCTCTCCGTATGCACCCAAGCATCCTTCTAGCTTTTGCCGTCGCCTTTTCTACCTGTTTAGCTACTTTAAGATCATCGGACACAACTACGCCTAGGTCCCGCTCTTCTTTAGTGGACAAAAGTACTTCACCTCCTATACTGTATTGCTCCCTTGGATTGCTGCAGCCCAAATGCATGACCTTACATTTTTTAACATTAAATCCCAGTTGCCAAATTCTAGACCATTCTTCAAGCTTAGCTAGATCCCTCCTCATGTTATCTACACCTTCCTGGGTGTCTACTCTAGTGCAGATTTTGGCATCATCCGCAAAGAGGCAAACCTTACCTGACAGCCCTTCCGCTATATCACTAACAAAGATGTTAAACAGAATCAGACCAAGGACAGATCCCTGAGGCACACCACTGGTAACTTCCTTCTTCTCAGAGTGAGCTCCATTTACCTGTACTCTTTGTCGCCTCCCACTCAACCAATTTCTAACCCAAGCAGTAACTTTAGAGCCCATCCCTAGGGTGCTCAGTTTGTTTATAAGTCGTCTGTGAGGAACGGAGTCAAAGGCTTTACTGAAATCTAAATACACCACATCAAGGACTCTCCCTCGGTCCAACTCCCTGGTCACCCAGTCAAAGAAATAAATCCGATTTGTCTGACAAGACCTGCCTCTGGTGAATCCATGCTGCCTCGAATCCTGTAATCCTCTGGACTCCAGAAAACTCACTATTTTCTCTTTCAGCAGCGTTTCCAATAATTTACTCACCACCAAAGTTAAACTAACCGGCCTGTAGTTTTCAACCACATCCTTACTTCCGCTTTTGTGTAAAGGCACCACATGAGCCTCTCTCCAGTCCTTTGGCACCACTCCCGACTCCAACGAGGCATTGAAAAGGTCAGTCAGTGGAGCTGCTAGAACGTCCAAGTTCCCTTAGTATTCTAGGGTGTATCCCATCCGGTCCCATTGCATTGTCTACTTTAAGTTCAGCTAGCTTCTCACAGTCTTCTGAAAATTCTTCAAGATGCCCCTTGCTTCTATTCCTGTTTGTGGGTGTTTTCCGAGGTCCTGCTCCTGGTTCTTCAACTGTGAATACAGAACAGAAATATTTGTTAAGCAATTCCACTTTATCCTCATCAGCTTCTACATATTCCTCCCCTTCACCCTCGAGTCTGACAATACCACTTTTGCCCTTCCTCTTCTCACTAACATATCTGAAAAATGTTTTATCCCCCCATTTTATTGCATTGGCTATTTCTTCCTCTTTTGGAATCTTTGCTTTCCTGACTAGTTTGCTAGCTTCTCTAAGTTTTTCTAAATAGAGATGCCTGTCTTCCTCTCTCTGTGATCTCTTGTATTTCATGAAGGCCTCCCTCTTTTTCTTCACCTACTTCTTTCGAAAGCCATAGCGGTCTTCTTTTCCTTTTACCTTTATTTAGCATTTTAACAAAAAGGTTGGTTGCCCTTAAAATATCCCCTTTCAGTTTTGCCCACTGTTTTTCTACATCCCCCAGCTGTTCCCATCCCGCTAACGACTACCGGAGGTATTGGCCCATCTTGGCAAAGTTAGTTTTCCTAAAGTCTAAGACCCTCGCTTTTGAATGGATTCTAACAGCCCTAGTCCTAATACTGAACCACACCATCTGGTGATCACTGGATGCAAAATGATCTCCCACTATAACATCAGAAACACTTTCACCATTGGTAAGCACCAAGTCCAGTATAGCCCCTTCACATATGGGGTCTGTTACCAATTGCCTGAATAGTTCTCCCTGTAGAGAATATGTGGGATCTTCTGGTACAAGGAGGAGGATGGGAAACAAACAACAAAATAAGAAAATACAGTCCCTCAATACAAGCAAGAGTTGTTGAGCAGGAAGGTTACACTGGTGTGTAACCAGAAGGAGAATCAATCAAGTGTGAGTTAATCTATACAGTTAAAATTCCCCACATATATTTTAGAAATGACATATATAACATACATAAAAACTCCCACTTTGTCTGTACAAGTTTGCTTCGCCTGAATGATCTGTGGTGAATGGTGTGCGATATGGATGCACACAAGCAAGAAAGATTCAGCTAGTTTTTGAGGGTTTTCTCAGGAATCTTTCCTGATTTTTGGTCATTTTCACACATTCATTCTAACATGGATCATTTAGTGTGTGCAACATTTATTTAATGTTCAGTAACTGCTAAATTAAGGTGTGCTAAGGGGCATATTTACTAAGTTGCACTTCCTGTTAACATGGTAGCACAGAAAATCGCAGAGCTATTTGCCTGAATGGGCAGGAAATGGGTAGAGTGGATGTCTGTGATGCACAGTAACTGCCAAAATCACAGACAGCGTGGATGCAGATGACATCAACTGAATGGGCGGCGTTAACTGCATCCACGATGCTGCTGCACCATGCTCTCTGCATTTTCAATATGGCATCTGCTGTGGCAATGCTGTGCATGCGCCCAACAGGTACTACAAAACGTTTGCAGCTAATACCGTGGTATTTGCACAAAAACGCTGTATTAACTACAAATGTCTAACAGGACTTAGTAAAGAGACTCCTAAGTCAATTAATGTTAAATCAAAGTTAGCATACCCTATTTTCTTTAAGGTGCAATAACTTACATTGTTTTTTCAATTCTTTAGTTTTCCAAATAAAAAAGAAATAAATATTCAAAAACAAGCACCGACTTAGTGCACCTTAAAAAAAAGCAATGGTAAGTCCATTAATATGCGTTAAATCAAATTTAGTGTGCCTTAGAAACTTTAGTGTATGCTAACTCTAATTTAAACATACATTGCTTAGAATACACTAAATTTTTTAAGGCGCTCTAAAGAACACAAACCCCTAGTGTGTTAACATACATTTTTTCACATTTGTTTTCTTGATTCATAAAGTAAGTTTGTTGTGTGTTTTTTTTTTAAATTTTAAACTATGGACCCTCTCTTTTTTTGTTATTTTCTCAGACATAAATGGGAGATAGGGGGGGGGAAGGGAATGAAATTACTCCCAACTTTCTCCCCCCCTCTCCCCCCCCACTGCCTCTGCTACCCTTTCTTCCTTTTCTATGATCCGAGGAGAAAACCACTCACCTTCTTTCCTCATCCAAACTCACTACCTGCTCTTCTGATCCTACCCATCTCCTTAGTTCCATCTGCTCTACTGTAGTCCCTTCCATCTCTCATATTCTAAACCCATCGCTCTGTACTGCAACTTTCTCTGCAGCCTTCAAGTATGCTGTGGTCGCTCCTCTCCTCAAGAAACCATCACTAGACCCTACCTGCCCTTCTCACTATCAACCCTCCTCCCCTTCGTTTCTAAACTGCTTGAATGTGCGGTTCACTGTCGCTGCCTCGACTTTCTCTCCTGTCAAGCTCTTCTAGATCCTCTACAATCTAGCTTTCGTCCTTTATATTCTACCGAAACGGCTCTTGTCAAAAGTCTCCAGTGACCTGTTCCTGGCAAAATCCAAGGGCCTTTACTTGATTCTCATCCTTCTTAACCTTTCTGCTGCTTTTGACCACAATCTTCTCGATACCTTGTCCTCTCTTGGTTTTAAGGGGTCTGTGCTATCCTGGTTCTCTTCTTATCTCTCCCATCACTCTTTCAGTGTTTGTTCTGGTGGATCCTCCTCTACTGCTATGCCGCTTTCAGTTGGTGTACCTTGAGGATCTGTCTTGGGTTCACTCCTTTTCTCTCTATATAACCAGTCTCTTGGTGCACTCATTTCTTCCCATGGCTTTCAGTACCATCTTTATGCTGATGACTCCCAGATCTACCTCTCTATGCCTGAAATCTCTCCAGCAATCCAGGCCCAGAACTCTGCCTGCCTTTCTGACATTGCTGCTTGAATGTCTCACCACCGCTTGAAATGGAACATGGCCAAAACTGAGCTTATTATTTTTCCCCCTAAATCCTCCTCTCCCCTTCCTCCTTTCTCAGTCTGTGGATAAATTTCTACTCCTCCCCGTCTCCTCAGCTCTCAACTTTGGGGTCATCTTTGACTCCTCTCTCTCCTTCACGACATACATACTGCAGGTTTTAGCTTTCTCTGCAACATCAACAAATTCACCCATTCCTTTCTGAACACTAAGACATTTATCCACTTCTTAGTCACCTCCTGTCTAGACTATTGTAACTATTCCTTGCTGGTCTCCCTCTGAATCAGCTCTCTCCCCTTCGATCCGTTCAACACTCTGCCGCATGGCTAATCTTCCGCCAGCCTCGCCATGCTCATATTACCCCCCTCTTCTCAAGTCACTTCATTGGCTCCCTATCCGTTTCCGCATCCAGTTCGAACTTCTCCTGCTGATCTATAAGTGCACTCACTCTGCAGCTCCTCACTACCTTTCCTCTCTTATCTCTCCCTACACTCCTCCTCAGGAACGCTGCTCTTCTAGCAAATCGCTTCTATTGCTAACTCCAGACTTCACTCCTTTCACTTTGCTGCTCCTTATGCCTGGAACAAATTACTTGAGTTTGTACATCAGGCGCCTTCTCTGACCCTTTTCAAATCCAGGTTGAAAACTCACCTCTGCACTGTCGCTTTTGGATCTTGACTCACCTGATCTCCTTTTGTGTTTCCTTACCATTCCACCTAGCTATATCCCATGTCTACAGCTACTATGTTGTCAATCTTGATTAGATTGTAAGATCCAATGAGCAGGGACCATCTTTAACATATATCTGTGTAGCGCTATACAAATGTTCAGTAGTAGTAGTAGTAGTAGAAGTTGTACTGGCTTTGTACAACTTTTGGCCTATGAAAATCTGCTTTATATGGATAAAGAAAATCCAACTGTGTGAGCTCTTTGTAAGGTACAGATAGACAGCAATTAGGGTTCTGAAAATTTACCCCTATATGTACTGATAGCCTGGATGGACAGTAAGACCTTGAGAGGGATGGAGTTGGATTGTAATCCCCAAACAAATGACAGAATACTGATTGGCAGAAGTTGGTGTCCCGTCAAGAATCTGCATTCAGACAGTAGTGAGATGTAAATATGTGGACAAAAGACCATGTTGCAGCCCTGCAGATATCTTCCATGGAGACCAAGCGCAAGTTGTCCACCGACGCAGCCATGGCTTTCACACTGAGAGCTGTGACATGACCATCAAGGCTCAGGCCAGCCTGGCATAAGCAAAAGAAATGCAGTCTGCCAGCCAAATTGAAAGAGCCCCTAGATTGCTGCGGTTAAAAGAAACAAACAGCTGGATGGATTTTCAGTGGGCCTTCATCCGCTCCAAGTAGAAGGCTAAGGCTCGTTTGCAGTCCAACATGTGCAGTGCCATTTTCCCTATGTGAGCATAAGGCCTCAGGAAGAAAGTCAACAGAACGACTGATTAAAATGGAAGGAATCGAGGATGAGTGCACAGGAAACTCTATTATGATGGAACCTGGTGTACAGCAGATAAGCTGCTAGGGTCTGGAGCTCGCTTACCTGTCGTACCAATGTAACTGCTACCAGAAACAAGAATTTCCAGGCCAAGAACTTCATAGGGAAGGAATTGAGTGGCTCAAAGGGAGTTAACATGAACTGTGTCACATGGAGGTCCCAAGTCACTGCCGGGGGCTTGAAGGGAAGCTTCGAGAGAAACAAACCCGGCATGAAGCGAACTACTAAAGACTAAGTGGAGTTGGACCTTCCCTCTATTCCACAATGGCATGCCCTACTTGCACTGAGGTAAACGCTGACAGAGTTAGACTTGAGATCCAACTCAGAGAAGTGCAGGAAGCATTTGAGTTGTTTGTCAGTGGGGCATTTAAAAGGATCAAGCATCTGGTTCCATGCACCAGAAAGCAAATTTCTTCCATTTGAATGCATAAGACCGTCTTGCAGAAAGACGGTATATAAAAGATGTTAAATAAGACCTTCTTGTCGAGGCCTTCCTAGAAGCCAACAGAACATCTGTTACTCTGTCAGACAGGTTAAGCTCCAACAGGACTAGCCTCTCAACATCCACACAGTTAGGGTCAAAGACTGGACGTTGGTATGTAGCATCCTCCCGTCTTCCTGTGATATAAGGTCTGGGGCAGAGCCCAACCGTAAAATATTCCCACTGGGAGAGTTGAAGCAGAAGGGGAAACCATTACTGTCTGGGCCTATATGGTGCAATGAGTATCATTGTACCCCTGTCTGTCTGGTGTTTCTGCAGGGTCTTTGCAATGAGAGATAGGGGAGGATATGCGTATAGCACACCCTTTCCCCAGTGCAGGAGGAAAACATCCGCTGCCAGTCTGCTGCACGAGGTGAGACTGGAGCAGAGCTGATCCACTTGGATGTTTTGTTGGGTGGCAAACGGGTCTATCAAAGGGATACCCCACTTCTGAAAGATGTTGGCAACCATGCCTCTGGCCAGTGTCCACCTGTGCGGCTGGAGGATGCGACTCAGCCAGTCTACCAGGGCATTCTGCTCCCCTGGCACATATGTAGCCTTAGCTCCATCTTATAAGTGATGGCAAACCTCCATAATCAGACTGTTTCCCAGCACAGGAGATATAAACCCATGCCCCCCTGCTTATTTATGTAGTACATTGTGACGATCTGGTTAGGTTAGCCGTTCTCAGAAAGCCCTGAGGGCATTTGCTATGACTTGCAATTCCAAGAAATTGATCTGGTGCAGGTTCTCCTGTTCGGACCAGACACCAAGTGTGAAAGCCATCCAGATGCGCTCCTCAACCCAGCTTGGCTGCATCTGTTGTCAATGTTTTCTGAGGGGATTCCTTCTGAAAGGAGAGAACCTTGAGCAGATTCTGATGATCCAACCACCAGTGCAGAGACTGGACAAGGGGGCCAGTGACAACCACCTGATCCCGAAGGTGGCCGGTGGCCTGGTTCCACCGAGTACTCAATGTCCATTGAGCCTGTCTCATCGAAAGACGAGCCATGGGTGTGACATGTACAGTAGAGGCCATGTAGATGAGCATGGTCAGCATTCTTTGAGCAGTTGTCCGACAACTTCGCTGGGTATCTCTAGAGTCAATCTAGCAGAAGGAAGGCTTTCGCTTGAGTTGTATCTAGGAGAGCCCCTATGAACTCCAGTTGTTGGGCGGGCTGAAGGTGGGACTTTGAGTAATTGATTACAAATCCTAACAGCTGTAGCACCTGAATGGTCAACTGTGTTGATTACTGGACTCCATCTGGAGTGGTGCTTTTTATGAGCCAGTCGTCCAGATAAGGGAAGACAAAGACCCCTAGTGTTCTGAGATAGACCGCTACCACCACGAGGCACTTTGTGAAGATTTAGGGCGCCGAGGCCAGCTTGAATGGTAGTGCCCGGTACTGAAAGTGCTGTTCTGCCAGGATGAATCTGAGATACCGATCCATCTTGCTCATAGGAGGTATGTGGGTATACGTGTCCTTTAGATCCAGGGAGTATACCCAATTGTCTTTTTGAAGATAATGGAGCATTGTGCCTAGAGATACCATTTTCAACTTTTTTTTACACCAGAAACGTGTTGAGGTTTCTGATATTTAGGATGGGCTGGAACCCCATCTTTTTGGGGACCAGAAAGTATCTGGAGTAAAATTCCCATCCAATATGCTCTTGCAGCACAGACTCATTGGCGAGATCGGCCAGAAGGGCAGAGATTTCTCCCCGAAGTAGGTCTAGATGCAGAGGGCCGAGAGGATATGCCCTCAGGGCACAATATGGTGGCAGCTCAGCAAAGTGCAACATGTAGCCACTTTGGACTGTCTGTAGCACCCGCAAGTCCGAAGTTATAAGGGGCCATCTGTAGGCAAAAAGAGTGAGCCTTCTCCCCCCCCCCCCCCTGGATGGCTCCCCTCTGTGGACACTGGCAGATTGACTATGCGCTCTGGAGGAATCAGTCCAAACACTGTATCCGGCTTTGGTTGTGGGGCAGGCTGGGCCTTCTGAGGCTGTTTGACGCTGCAGACAAGGAGCCTGCGTTTTTTTGCTGGGAGGTCTGAGGACCAAGGAAGTACCTTCCCCTACGCGGGTAGTACGTTTTCTTCCTGCCCCCACTTTGATACCTTTTGTGATAGGCAGCTGGTTTGGACATGCGCCTTGAAAGCATGGTGAGGGTGACATGCTGTTTCTCTATGATACCCACCTTCTCCTCCACCTGCTCTCCCAAAAGGTTCTCTCTCCAGCAGAGCACGCCTGCAAGCTTATTTTGCACCAACTATTCCAGGTTGGAAGACTGAAGCCAGGTGAGGCTCCAATGACCACTGCCGCTATTTTAGACACCGTCTCAAAAGCATCGTAGGCTGCCTGGACTAGGAACTTCGAGCAGTCCTTGTCATGGCCCACCAGGGCATGACAGCATTCCAATTTCTCCGGGGGGAGAAACTGGCTCAAATCAGCAAGATCATGCACAATGTCCTTCAAGAACATGCTCAGGTAGAGCTGGTAAGAGTGTACTCAAGCCACGAGCATGGAGTTTTGGAAACACCTCCTTCTGAAGGAGTCCAGTGTCTGAGTCTCCTTACCTGGGGGCAATGAGGAATGAGTCTTAAGTGCTCTTGATCCTCTTAAGGGCGGACTCTAAGGAATGGTTGGGAGCTGAGGTTTCTCAAACCCAGGAGTTTTTTTGAACTCTCTACAATTGAGTCCAGCCTCCTACTGACCAGTGGTATAGTGAGGGGGTTCTCCCACATCCTCATTTGTAGCTGCTGTAAGATGTGGTGCACTGGTACAGTCACTGCTTCTTTAGGACCTTCAACTCCTCTGTCCTGGGCTCATCCTCTATCTCCAGTGAAAATGGGATGGCCTTTGCCATATCCCTCATGAAATCTTGGAAGGACATGTCGTGTGGAGGGGAGGGGTCCAATGGGAGCTCAGGAGACTGCACTCCGACAAGTTCCCCGATTCCACATCGGTCACCCAGTTATCAGAATCAGACTCCGAAAGGAAGTCAAAGTACCTCTGAGACACTGCCCAGAACTCCCTCCTGCCTTGAGGGGAGCGACAGCTTCTACAGAATCGATGATGCATCGAGGGCTTCCAAGGTTTCATTGGGGCATCGGAACCTGAGACACTTGGATTGGAAATGGCCCCACTGGGAACTGGTATCTGATCTCTTCAATGCCCCAACGTCGATGCCTCCACAGGCAGAGCATGCATCTCGAGGATTGGCTGCACAATGCTTGATGATGATGCCATTTGGCACTGAGACACCAGCCAGCTGTTTCTCCAGCAACAAAGTGATACAGACTTCGAGTGCCTGATGGAGGCGCTCCTCCATGGCTGCCAATTCCAAAGGCCTTGGGGACTGAGCAGCTTTGACCAATGTTTCCAGCATCCCCTGTGAAGGTTATCAGCATGGCCTTGGCTGTCAGGAACCAGTTGGTGCCCCTCTGAAACACTGGAGGTTGAAGGGTCTTCTCTCCAAGGCACTTTGACAGGCCGCTCATGCCCATTACTCTCAACTTCTCGCTTGGAAGAGCTCCGATGCCAATGCACCCAGGCCTTCACCTGGTGCTCAGATGGATCCCCCTTTGACGTCAATGGAGACGAAGCTGAATACTTTCCCGACTCCAGGCAGAGGTCGACCAATGGCTGATGCTCCAAGGCACTGTGGGTGCTTGGCTCCGATTGAGCCCAAGAATTTCTTGATGTCGATGCACCGTCAGCAGATTCCTGGGAAGCCTTCAAGACCGATGGCGGTATCAAAGACGTTGAATCAGACCTTTGGCCGAAGAGGGATTCTCTGTTTCTCTTGACCCCTCGGGCCTCTCCTTGTCATCTGCAAGCACAAACAGCAAGAAGAGGGCTGGTGATCGGGACCCAGGTACTGGAGCACCAGTTATGCTTGTCTGCGACAGAGATGTTCCTGGCACACTTGGTGCACTTCTTGAACCTGCTGGCCAGTTTTTGGGACATGTCCAGGAAAATGGCCGTGGCTAAATCAAACGACTCGATGGTGACCACAGGCCTGGTCAGGCCACAGGGAAAACAACCGATAAAATTAAACGTTACCAAAATGCACCAGAACCGATGAAGGAATTGTGATTGATGGAACTGATGCAACTGATAGCAGGCATTAACACGATACTTGTTCAGGAAGGCCCCTGAAGGGGAAATAAAGCAACGTTTACCATCAGAGGACCAAAACAACATCCGTGGGGCTCTGTGGAAAACCAATGACTGGAGAAGATGTCACCACAGCAGTAGGCGGAAAGGCAGGTGCAGTGCAGCCTCCCAAAAGTTTCCAATAGAAGTTAGGGAGCGCTCCCACACAGGCTCTATCGGAGATGTCATCCTTATGCAAGGACTTACTTCCTCTGCTTGTCCACGGAGAATGACATTTTCCCCTGAAATGAAAATTAAAAACAAAAAAAACCCCAAAAATCCCCTAAACATAGGAATTTAAACAAAATGAAAATTTTTGGCCTGCACCCCCCTAATTTCTAATAAAATGAGCAATGCAACAGTTCAAAGGGTGAGCCCTTACCTTGGCTTCATCTGGCACATACATCTTCTTTGCTTTCTTGAGCACAGGTTGTGGTTTTAACTCCTCATCTGCGAACTTGTGCTTGCGCGGGTCAAAGAGCTCTCCACCAGGAACACTAGAGAGTAACAGATCTGAAGGGTCAGGATTAAAGTTCACTTGTATCTCCATGCCCTCTGAATTGATGGGACTGGTAGCATGCTGCTTGAAGGAAGAGCCTGACAAAGGAAAACCAGCATGTGTAGAATGAGTACATGTAGAGCAACAAAAGCAAGACAGAAGTGCTTCTGCTGGCTACATAATCTACAAAAATAATATCAGTTTCCTTCAGCACCCTGTGCATGATGTTCCATTACATTCTGGTTAATTTCCACACCTTTCTCAGCACTTACTTTTCTCTTCATATAAGGTAAGGATGGCTTGAAGTTCCATTAGGCTTTTACTTTGACCTTTTTATTTAATATTTATTAGACTTTAAATGAGTCTAACAAGAAAAGGAGTTACTGAAAAAATATTATAGTAAAAACATCCAATTTTTCCAAACACAAAAATAGTGAACAACCAGCAGCAGGACAGAGGAAGGAGAGAGATTCCAGTGCATGAAGAAAAGCAGTGGAGGATCAGGACTCTTGCTTACCTGTGCTGTCAGATGCTTGGAGGACTATCGGGGGCGATCCCGGAGAGGAGGAGACAGCAGTGAATTCTTTTTCCTCCAGCTTGGTAATAGGTAAAAAAGAGTTCAGCTGTGAAGGGCTGGCAGGGATGTTGTTCTCCAGCAAAAACTCATCCAGATCCATGTACTCCAGATGGAAGGACTCCCCATCATAGGGGATGGTCTTCTCCCAGATGGGAGGCATGAGGGAGGCAGACACCAACGAGGCACTGCTGATTGCTTCATCGTCATCCACTAACTTTGCCTTATCTTTCTCTAGCAAAGAGAAGAAAGGTTACCCAGTTTAGTACAAAAATGTACCACAAATAATCCAGACTGATGTGCTGCAAATACTAGATGGAGAGGGCAGGCTGTATGTATTCTGGCTGGAACTGATATCCTATACATTTATAACTTGTTCTTAGTGTAATGTCCCACTCTTGTTAACTATGGAGCTAAAACCCATTAAAAGCTAGGAGGCTAATCCACCACTTCCAACCACACTGGCCAGCGGCCTGTAGACCATGCTCAATAGGTCTGCAAGTTTGAAACAAGTTCAAAAAGTGTATACTTTAGAGTGTAACACAATGGCACATTTCTCCTTTCCTTCATTCACACACTAAAGAATGTTGCATTTGTCGACTTTCCTTCCTTCCTTCCTCTCTCCAACTCCACCCTTCCTTTATGCTGTCCCTGGTTCCTCCATCATTCTCTTCTGTGATCCTCTCCTCTCTAATCCCACCCCTTCCTGTTGCTCCATCATCACTACTCTCTATCTTCTCCAGTTTTTTTTTAACCTTTCCCATCACTCCCCCACTCTATCCTTTCCTTTTAAGCTTTCCCTGTCTCCTGGCCCCCACCCCTCTTTTCTCAGATTGCCAGCCGCTCCATGTTGGCAGGAGTTTGGGACTCTTGCCAGCTTTTCAGCACACTACTCTGTTTCTTCAGCCAGAGGGACACTCCTGCTGGCTCTGTAACATTGCTGCTCTACCTCTTGAGCCAGAATATTCTAGAACTCCTGCTGGCTAATGCTGCTGCCACCATGCTTCCTCTGCCAGCAGGACCTGAGATGCCCCCTGGCTCTACAACAGTAGTTCTCAACCCAGCCCTCTGGGACCCCCAAGCCTGTCAGGTTTTCAGGATATCCACAATAAATAAGCATGAGATAGATCTGCATGCATTGCTCCCATTGTGTGCAGATCTCTCCATGTGTGCAGATGGAGGGGTCCGAAAATAGATTGGACGACCAGAGCGGACGAATTTTGGCATTGCAGAACTGTGTGCTTCAAGGGGTGCAAGAGGATTTAGCTTTAAAAGTCGAGGACTTCGAGAATCGCACAAGGCAGACTAATCTTAGACTTTGGGGAATTCCTGAATCGGAGGAAAAGGCTGATTGCAAAAAAGGTGACTGAAAGGGTTTGCAGGATGGTGGCTCAAAATAGCAAGACTTGATGAAACGGATTTATGCTTTAAAACTGAAAGGGCATACTGTGCACTAGGGCCCAGGCGGGAAGGGAGGCCTCATGATATTGTGGCACGTATGCACAAATATACCATTAAAGAAGCTACGTTCTCTGCTACCAGGAAAATTGGAAAAATACAGTGAGCGAATCATGAGGTAGAAATATATGGTGACTTATCCCTCATAATGCTACAAACAAAGATGGGCTTACCAGGCTGTGATGCAAAAGCTCCGTGAAGAAAAAGGCTTTTCCTGACAGACTTGCAGTTTACAACTTGCATGATCAATGGACAAAGCACTGCAAGAAATGCAGCAGGCGGGATGGACTGACTTACGGACTGGTGCTGAGCTGGGGAAAGACCCTCGTCCCCAAGATGGAAAAAGATGGCAGGATGGTCTCATGTATCCAGTAGTGAACGTAAATTACAAAAATAGAAGAAGATGGTACACGGAGGGGACGAGCTTTAAAGAACCTGAAGGGGAGCTGGAACCAGATGACCCAAGAGAGACTGGAGCAGGACACCCACAATGATCTTAATAGACTTGATAGGTTTAAATTGTGGAAGTGTGTTTTTGGATGGGATGTTGAATGTACATGGGGTAAGTGAGAAGGGGGAAGGGAAGTGGGAAATACTGATAAAGAGGGACCCAATGAGGTCCAGAGTTAGTAAGTAAGGTGGGGAAGGATTGAAGGAGATTGTTTAATGGCCAGAGGTGCCAGCACGTCTCCATGAGCCAGATGCGAGAGAGACATGGGTGGATGGATGGGGGTGAAAGGGGAAGGGGTGTGAGTGAGAAATGGAAGGTTGGAAGGAAGGAGAAGCAACTGTATCAAAGAGCTAGGAAGCAGGCCGACTATTAAGACTGGGGGAACTTAATGTAACAACAATGAATGTGAGAGGTCTTAATGCTCCCAGGAAATGACATGGACATGGATAAACAAATACGATATAGGTTTTGTGCAGGAAGACTCACCTCCATAGATTAATGGACAGTATACGACCCACCTCCATAGATTAATGGACAGTATACGACCCAAGACACCCAATCAGGTATTTTGTCTCTAACAAGGTAGAAACGAAAAAAAAGAGAGGGGTGGTCATTTTGGTATCTTCTAGAATACAGTTGAGCACAATTGATATATATAGAGAGACAAAGGGGGTAGATATGTAATGGTAAAGGTAATGATAAATGAGAAGAAATTCACACTGTCTATGGTGACCAATCAAAATTTTTCAAGACATTGTTAGGAGAAGAGGCAGGCTTTATGGAGGGTTCAATCATAATGGGGGGAGATTTTAATTTGGTGGCGGACCCAAGATTAGATACATCTATTTATTTATTTATTTATTTAAAATACATTTATATACCGTGTTTTCCCAAGTATCAAATACGGTTTACAAGGAACGTCAAAATGAATTGTACAAGCAAGAGCCCAATTCAGTTACATTATAACTGTTGGAATTATTTACATTAAAACTGTAGGGTTTACAAACATATACTTAGTTCGTTTACATCAACTATTTACTATTTACCGTTGGCGCGAATTACATTAAGCTGTAATGAAGTTTCTTAATAGGTTGTAAGGCATATACATGAGGGATACTGTGCCGTCAGGTGGATGAGGGGATTAGCTGCTCAGGGAGACATCGTTTTGGGATGTGTTTGCGGATCTTTTGTGATGGAGTGATTGAGAACTAAAGTGGAGCATAAACAGATACGTTTTTAGGTCTTTGCGGAACATTTTGATGTCATTGACCTCTCTGAATTCAGCAGGTTACTCATTCCAGAGTGTCGCTGCAGAGTGCGAGTATGCTTTACTGTTTGTTGTTTTCTTGCATTTTCTAAAGTCCTTTGGGACTGTAAGTTTGTTATTACTATTTCTTCTTTGTGTTCTGGTGGGTTTTTCAATATTGATAAGTGTATTTAGGAATGAAGGTGCTAAGTTGTTGATAATTTTAAATGTTGTGACGAGAATTTTGTATTTTATGCGAGTTTGGATAGGTAGCCAGTGTAGTTTGTAGAGGGTAGGCATGATGTGTTCAATGGCACTGATGTTTTTAATAGATCTAGCTGCTACATTTTGCACTAATTGTAGCCTTCTAATTGAGTGTTTGGAGATTCCTTGGAGAATTGCATTGACGAAGTCAAAGTGAGGCGTAATAAGCGCCTGTATTACTGATATGAAGTCCTGTAAGTGGATTTAGAGGTCTGAGTTGCTTTAAGAGTTTGAGTTTATAATGAATTTTAGTGACTGTATTCTTGATGTGTGTTTGCATACTTAGAGTCTGGTCAAGTGTGACACCTAGATATTTCACCTCCTTCTTCATCATGATGTCGGAGTTTTGTAGTCGGATGGATAATGGAGGAATATAGCTTAGGTTTCTGGTGACGAATAAGACTTCATAGAAACATAGAAAGATGATGACAGAAAAAGACCACATGGCCTATCTAGTCTGTCCTTCCATATCAACAACTACAACAGTCCACATTTTACCTTTAGAGATCCTCTGTGTTGGTCCCATGCTTTTTTGAATTCAGTTACTGTCCTCATCTCCACCACCTCCACTGGGAGACTATTCCATGGCTTCAGTTTTTGAATGGTTGATGTGTAGCTGGTAGGATGTTAGCCATAGGGCATGTCATTAAAACAGTCTGAGAGCCATTGATTGGGTAAGTTTGGCATTTTAAATGGGATATAGAGCATTATATCGTCTGCGTAAATGTGATAATTTACACGGTCTTTCCTAAAGATTGAGCATATGGGCTGCAGATATATGTTAAAGAGGAGGGCGGAGAGTACAGAATCCTGGGGGAGTCCTTGCGACTGCTTGAAGGTATCTGAGGTACATCTAGGGGAGTGAGCACAGCAACAAGCAAATTGAGACTAGTAATGAAGGCCCTGATAGCTGAACTAGGAGTGGTGGACCTATGGTGGGTAGTAAATGGGAATAAGTGGGATTACTCTTTCTACTCCGCGGTGCATGGGTTTTTCTCAAGACTTGATATGATATGGGTAGATAAGCAATTAGTGGAAGAGGCAAGGGAAAGCGGGATTGGAGAATGGACCTTGTCAGACCATGCACCAGTGTGAGGGATAATCCAAGGGGTGGGTGAGAAGAGGGAAGGACAATGGTGGCGCCTAAATGAATCACTGCTAGATGTGGTTACTCAGATTCAAACAGCAATAAAGGATTATATAACATTGGAGTGGAGGAGTAGCCTCATGATTAGAGCACTGGCTTGGGAACCAAACAACCAGGGTTCAATTCCCACTAGCACTCCTTGTGCCTTGGGCAAGTCACTTAACCCTTCACTGCCTCCTAAAATTCCAAGTTATCAATGTCTCTGTTTAATGTACATTACCAAGTTTAAGTTACAACTAAATATACTTTGACTAAATGATAAAGTTGAGAGGTGTGCCCCTGTATTATTGTGTGGGTCTCAAGGCTGTAATAAGGGGTAAACTAATTGCTGTAAGGGCATATTTAAAAAAAAAAAAAAAGCAGCAAGAACTTCCAAGGCTGCAGAGCTGAGGGCCCTCGAAAGGAAACAAAGGGGCTGCTTAGACAAAGAAGGGACACAGAAAATTGAAGAGATTAAGCAGGCCCTCCAGGAAAGGCAATTAGAGGATATCGGGCACAATATAGAGAAGTTACAACAAAGAACATTTGAATTTGGGAACAACACTGGCCGGGTACTGAATTTTAAATTTAAAAAGTGCCAATCTAAAAATCACATTCTCAAATTCGGGATGGTAAGGGCCAAGAGATGAGGGAGGAACAGATGTGAAAGATTTGTGGAATTCTACAGAGAACTGTATACCCGAGATACCAGCCAGCTAGAGACAATACCACCCCCCCCCTCCCAAATGTCAGCCTCTGAGAAAGAATTGTTATCAGAACCTAATGACTTGCAGGAAATATCAGGGGTCAAAAGGATTACCTCCCCATAAGGACCTCGGGCTGGATGGGTTTTCTAACAGGTTTTACAAGGTTTGTGGCAGTATGATTGTAGATTTGACAAGATTATATAATTCCTTTGTCAAACCTGAAAAAAATTCCCAAAACAATGAGGGTGGCAGGGATTACTATCCTTCCTAAGGAGGATAAAGACCCTAGTCAATGTGGATCATATCATCCCATATCCCTATTGGGAACGGATTTGAAGATCTTCAAAAGAATCCTGAGAGTCATGCCCGAGTTAGTTCATCCCGGGCCAGCAAGCCTCTGACAATATTAGAAAAGTATTAGATCTGATTTAGCAGGGAGGGAAAGAGAAAACTGGGATGGTTCTATTAGCAATGGATGCTGAAAAAGCATTCAACCAGGTGTATTGGCCTTTCTTGGTCCAACCATGGAGGAAGATGGGATTTAAGGGATCCTTTTTGAAGTGGGTGCAGATTCTATACAAAACCTCATTGGCGTGCATTAATATTAATGGTACATATTCTAAAGCATTTTAACTCCACAGAGGTACATGCCAGGGATGCCCCCTCTCACCTTTACTCTTTGCCCAGGTTATAGATCCACTGGCCCAAAGAGTACAGGTGGACTCCGCTATACAGGGAATTTGAGTAGGTAAGGAAGAATATAAACTCTCCATGTATGCGGATGATTTACTGTTTACATTAAGAGATCCTAAAAATTCTTACCAGAGCTGATTACAGCTCTTGAGAAATATGGGCAAGTGGCCAGTTTTAAAATGGTAACATGCCTGCCTGGTGCGAAGGTAGAGGACCTCACGTGCCATCTAAACAAGGTCTTAGATAGTGCTGGGGAGGAGTTTGTTGTCTTGGTACATGTTGTTACCAATGACATAGTAAAGTAGGGTAGGAAGGTTCTGGAGGCCAAATTTAGGTTTTTAGGTAGGGAAATCCAGAACTTAGAGGGTAGCATTCTCCAAAATGCTTCCCGTTCCACGCGCAGGACCCAAAGGCAGACAGAGCTCTGGAGTTTCAATGCGTGGATGAGACAATGGTGCAAGAAGAGGGTTTTGGGTTTGTTAGGAACTGGGCAACATTCTGGGGAAAGGAGGGGCTTTTCCAAAGGGATGGGCTCTACCTTAACTGGGATGGAACCCGGCTGCTGGCATTAACCTTTAAAAAGCAGATAGTGCAGCTTTTAAACTAGATAATAGGGGAAAGCCAACAGTCACCCAAGAGCGCATGGTTCGGAACAATGCATCCTTGAAGGATACTAGCAAAAGACTGACGTTAGGGCATATTGACAGAGAGGTTCCAACAGGGGCAGCCCAAGGGGGGTGCGGGGCCTCATTTGCATAAATATTCACATAATGTTACCATACACTATCTTTTAGTAAACATGCCTCTTAATGAGTGTATGGATAAAGAAAGACTAAAATATTTCTACATTACTATAATCCAGTGCCAACCGCCAGGCACATTAGGAACTACTACAAACACTGCCCATTTAGAACCCATAGCAAACCCGCCGTATCTTAACAGCACTACCAGGACTCACAAAAGCACCATACCCTACCTATCAAAAGGCAACACTGCAAATATTAAACCAATACATTTCAGAGAATAACAATACATGACCTACTGGGGAAAGGGAGCAAGTGGCAATGTCAAATAGGAATTACATAAACAGAATACCTCAGCTCAGTTACACATGCAGAACACAGACCACCAAACAAGGAATCACAATTTAGAAACAGGAAGACAATTAAACTGGGAACCCCAAAAGCCAAACTTGGAATGTACAACACCACTGTAGAAATAAAACTATAAATTAATTTCCTCCTGTACTAAACAAAGCGCAGACGTTAATGATGCATATTTCCCAGAGCTGACATATTCCAGTTAATACATTCAAAATAAAGAGATATCTTTCTACCTTTTGTGCAATTTTTTCAGTTGCAATTGCTCCAGCCACTTTCTTCTGGTTTCTTTGTGTCTTCTGCTAACTCTCCATCGTCTGCTGTCCATTTGTCCTTTCTTCTCTCTTCTAATTTTTTTCCATTCTCTCTCTACATCTGCTTTAACATACTAATCTTTCTCCTTTTGCTCTTTCCTCATTCCTATTTCATTCACTCAAATTTTACCCCTCCATCCTCAATCCCCACTTACTCTCCCAATACCTAGCCAATTGTAGATTTTTCTTCCGTCCCACACAAAATATTTTTCCCCTCTCCATGTCACTCTCCCAGCTCCATCCCATTCTAATCTCCCCCAACATCAGCTCCCTTCTAGTTCTAGCCCCACCCAGTATCCGCTCCCTTCTAGTCCCCGCATCAGCCCTTTTCCAGTCCTAGCTCCCCCATCCATTTCCAGTCCTATCCAAGTCCCTCCATCAGCTCATTTCCAATACCAGCCTCCCATCAGTCCATTTCTAGTCCTTTCCTAGCCCCAACAGCCCATGTTAAATCCTAGCTCCCCTCCACTCAGCCCATTTCCAATCCATGCCCCCCATGAGCCTACTTCCAGTTCTAGCCCCTCCATGAGTCCATTTCAATCCAAGCCCCCACCACAGCCCATTTCCAATCTTAGCTCCCCCAACACCCAATTCCCAGTCCTATCCTAGCCACCTCCATCAGCCCATTTCCTGTCCTAGCTCCCTCCCCTCACAACCCATTTCCATTCCAAGCCCCCCTCCCCTTCAGCTATTTGCAGTTCAAGCCCCCCTCCCCATCAGCTATTTGCAGTTCAAGCCCCCCCTTCCCCTCAGCCCATTTCCATTCCAAGCCCCCGTCCCCATCAGCTATTTGCAGTTCAAGCGTTCCCTTCCACTCAGCCCATTTCCAGTCATAGGAACCCCCCAACCCATTACCAGTCTTAGGCTATGGGGGGGGGGGCTATTACCAGTCCTAAGTCCCCATCAGCCCACTCTCAGTCCTAATCCCATCAGCCCATTTCCAGTCCTAACCCCCATCACCCAATTTTCAGTTTAAGCCCCCCCATAGCCCATTACCAGTCCTAACCCACCATCAGCTCACTTCCAGTCCTAACCTCATCAGCCCATTTCCAGTCTTAGCCCCCCCATAGCCCATTACCAGTCCTAACCCCCATCACCCCATTTCCAGACTTAGCTCCCCATAGCCCATTACCAGTCCTAACCCTCTATCAGCCCTCTTCCAGTCCTAACTCCCACCCCAACAGCCCAGGGAAAATTTAAAATAAAAAAAATAAGCTGTCTGCTACCGCTGCCGCCGCAGCGGCAACGGCAGAATCGAATATCCCGTGGGGCCCCCCAATGCCCGACAGAGCCTGCCCTCCCTGCATCAGCTCCGTCTCCGCAGTCGCACCGGCTTTCAGAGCGCGAAGGGAGACTAGTTTCCCTTTCGTGGCTCTGTTAAGCCTGCAGGGGCTTAACAGAGCCGCGAGGGAGAAACTCTCCTTTCGCGCACTGAAAGCCGGTGCGACTGCGCAGACGGAGCTGATGCAGGGAGGGCAGGCTCTGTCGGGCAGGGGGGGCCCCGCGGGATATTCGATTCTGCTGTTGCCGCGGCGGCGGAAGCGGCAGCAGATTTTTTTTTTAAATTTACTTTTAAAGCAGAATGTTCTTTGCGCGGGGCCCCCTGAAACGCAGGGCCCTGTGCAAAAAACATTCTTGCTCAATGGACGGGCCAGCCCTGGGTTCCAATAAAGACAAAAGTAACCCAAATGCCCTTAAGTAGATTTGGGTTAAGTACAGACAGAGCTTAAAGATTCCAAATTACCTATGCTTACTGATAACCCCATTAATATGAATAAAATACTGCCTCTAAAATGCTTGCATGCAAATGGTAGAATTGTTAAAAAAAACGATGGGAGAGTTAGAATATATAGCACTAAATGAGAGGTTAGATATGATTGGTATCTCAGAGACATGATGGAAGGAGGACAACCAATAGGACACTGGTACCTGGATACAAACTATATTGTAATGATAGAGCAGATCAAATTGGTATAAGGGTTGCACTCTATGTTAGAGAGGGCACTGAGTCACAAAGGATTAAAGTCTTGCAAGAAACAAAATACAATATAGAATCTCTATGTTTTGAAATTCCATGTAAAAAGGGGAAGGGGAAGGGGAAAACGATGGCAGTGGGGGTGTACTATCAACTGCCTGGCCAGAATGAACAAATGGATGATAAAATGCTCAAAGAAATCAGGGAAGCTAACAAAAGTTACAGCACAGTAATAATAATGGAACAATTTGCCAAGAGACATAGTAGTATGCTTTCATAAGTATGCTTTGAAGGAGCATGTGGCATTAAGAGTGTGCAGAATTTAGAACTTTACATGGGACTCCAATAAGATTGAAATTTTTGATGATCTGTCCCCCATGAACTGAGTGTCATAACATAAGAGACATCATCAGGAAGCTCAGAGATGATAATATCAGGTATAGATTACAATTTCCTTTTGCATTGACTATCTTCAAAGAGGATCAGATTGAAGGCGCATTCCAAAGAGGAAGCAATACAAGCAACCAAGGAGTTGGGGAAACTGTTCAAAAGTCTGCAGTGGCACCCAAGATGCAACGACACCCGGTGATTATCTGGCAGAGAGCGTGGAGAGAGGTTGGGGCCACTTGAAACAGAGTTCTAGCAGCGAACAACTGCAGGCTACTGTTGATATTAAGTGCTGTTGAATCTGTGTCGACTCATGGCGACCCTCTGGATAGTTGACCTAAACTGCATTCGTCAGTCAGGCGGCTCATTGTTGATACAATAACAGCAACTATGGATGCCATTCTATTGATCCATCTCATTACCAGCCTTCCTTTTTTGCATTGAACTTCTACCTTGCCAAGCATTATGTTTTCTCTAATGATCGCTCTCTTCGCATGATGTGTCCGAAATATGAAAGTCAAAAGCTGCTATGGACTCTAATTACCGAATAGAATCTCTTGGGTGGATGGTTGAGTTCAGAGTTTAAATGGGGGGGGGGGGGGTAATGAAGTGGATAGGGTTTGAAGATTGCTATGGAGATCTAGATTATTTGGGGTCAGTGAGGTGTGGAACAGTGCGAATGATCAGGATGGGGCAGCGAGTGCATGTGGGAGGGTGGGTTAGTATTGGTTAGTTATGTAGTTAGAAAATTGGTGTATGCATGAGTTTACTAACTTATGGGTTTCTATGTCAGGCAGAAGAGCACATTGATGAGGTGTGTAAGTGCTGTTTCTTGTTGATGGGGTAGAGAGTCAGGAGGATGCCAGTGTGGGGGTAATCAGTTTCCTCCTGTGGGTTTGGGTTGCCTATGAGAGTTGGGACAACCAGTTTGATGTGGGGAGGAAAATAGACAGGGGTTTGAGATAAAGAGGACATCATGGCTTTGGTTTGTGTGGAATGGGGGGGGGGGTGTTGTGGGTATGGGTGACAGGTATAGATTTTTGACTTAAGTCAAGGGGTTGAATGCTCCTGCAAAAGAGGCTGTTCTATGTAGGGAGTTAAATCACCTGCAAGCCCAAAATAATTTTTTGCAAATAACTCATTTGTTGAGGCGGCTTAGGAGACTCCTTAGGTTGGTACATTTTCCAGTGGTTGCAGCTTCCACTGGGAGAGGGAAAAAACAGGGGTGGCTATTACTAAAGGAGTAGATCCGGAGATTCTTGAGTGGAAGGCTGATCGGGGGGGGGGGGTGGAGGGGAGGAAAGAAATGTTATAGTTATATGGTTGGGAAGAGACAGTGTGGGTCTTGGTGAATATAACTATATGCATCTACTACTGAGCAAGGTTCTTTCTTCTGAGCTTAGATCTATTATGCTGTATATGGTTGGGGGGGCAAATGGATAGTGGATGGGGATTTTAACCTCACGCTAGATCCAAGTAAAGATAATGTGATGTCAGTTCATTATGGGGGATGGGATAGAGGGGCTTTTAAAGAATGGATGAGGGATTTAGGGCTGGTGGATATCTGGAGGTTATTTTTCCTGGCTGGGAGATCCTTTTCCTTTCATTTGGCTGTCCACAACTCCTATTCTAGGACAGGCATGCTTCTGTTGGAGAAAGAGTTGGTGGGGGATGTTTTGGCCACAGAAATTGAAATGATAGCTTGGTTGGACCATGCCCCAATGTGGGTGGAAGTGCAGAAGAGCAGGTTGCCAGAAGCTCTGAACGTTTGGCATCTGAATGACTCAGTGTTGGATGAGCAGTCTGAGCGAGAGGATGAAGAGAGACATTCAAGAGTATTTTGAACTTAACAATAATGGAGATGTTACATTGGCCAATCTTTGGAATGGTTTTAAGCCTACAATTTGGGGTCAATTGCTTATCTGGGCAAGCAGAGTGTAAAAGATGAGGGAGGGTGCAGTCAGGGATTGGTTAAATGAGATTGAGGTGAAGATGAGGAAACCGAAGGACACCCTCTGATGAGCTGCAAAGGGACGTGGTAAGTTAGAGTTGCTCTTAAATCCATTCTTAATGGATATTGTGACCCACAAGCTGGAACTGGCCAAAACAAAACTACTTTGAATTTGGCAACAAAGCAAGCAAACTGCTGGTGTCCCAATTGATGAGGAGGTGAGGGCACGGGCAGATCGTTCAAATTATTAGGCTTTGGGTCAGAAAATCACTAAACCGGAAGGGATAAGACTCTGCTTTGCAGAGTTTTATTCAAAGCTCTACTCATCGGAGGGGGCGGAATCTCAGGAGGCAAGAGATGCTTATTTGGATAGTGCTGATCTCCCTCACCTTATAGATGTACAGAGGAGGGTGTTGGGGAATGCAATTAAAGGGCTGAAGACCGGGAAAGCCCCGGGGTTGGATAGGCTTACCCATTTTTTAAAAACATTATATGGGGCTTTTGGCAGGACCCCTAATTCTAGTGTTTAGCTCGATCCTAAATGGGGGAGATACTCCCTGACTCTATGCAAACAGCAGGCATTAGCATTCTCCACGAGGAAGGGAAAGACCTGGCACAATGCAGATGTTATCACCCAATATCCCTACTAAACATAGATGCTAAGCTGTTGGCAAAGGTATCAGCTGAGAGACTAAATTAGCTCTTGCCATCTTTAGCCGGGGGGCAAGACCGGAGCAGGCTTTGTTCCCGGGAGACAAGTGAGGGATAATGTAAAAAAGACTTTGTAGCTAATGTGGTGGGCCCAGCAGGAAAACTTGCCAGCTTTGCTCTTTTCAGTTGATATCGCAAAAGCATTTGACAGAGTGGAGTGGGGGTTCATGTTTCCAGTACTTGAAAAGGTGGGCTTTGGGGCACATTTTGTTTGCTGGGTTAAGGCATTATATAGGGGACCAAAGGCTAGGGTCAAGGCTAACGGGGGGTATTCCACCGAATTTTGTTTAACTCGGGAGACTGGGCAAGGATGCCTTCTGTCTCCCCTACTTTTTGTTTTGTTTTATCTCTGGAACTTTTGGTAGCCAGATTAGGAGAGATCCTAAATTAAAAGGGATAAGGCTGGGAGAGGAGGCATTTAAATTATCTTTATTTGCAGACGATATTTTATTTACAGTAGCAGACCCTTTGCCATCTTTCCCTCACATTCTGGCCGAGCTGTGAACTTATGGGAGGTGGGGCTGGTTTAAAGTTAACATTACAAAGTCAAATTCTGAAAGTCTCTCTACCAGGTCCTCAAGTGGAGAAAATAAGAGAAAACTATAATTTTCGACTGGGTACATCAGGGCTGCAATATTTGGGTGTACAGATTGTGCAGGATGGAAATTGTCTGTATGCAGCTATCAACTCCTATTACATCGAGTCATGAAGAAACCTAGAGCAATAGGGAGCATGGGAGCACATACGGCTGGGCCGTATGGCCATTGTAAAAATGGCTATTCTACCTCAGTTTCTGCATCTGTCCATGGCCATGGTCCTAAAAGTACTTTCTGGATAATTGCATAAACTAAAAAAGAAGCTATTTGCCTTCAACTGGAGAGATAGGCCATCCAGGGAGGGCATGCTACATTCTGATCCTACCCAAGTCAGAGAGAGGAATGAGGATCCCAGACGTTGGTAAATACTATGCAGCTGTCCAGTTGGCAGGTGTGGTTGGCAGAAGTCGTGGGTTACACTCTTACAGGGAATATATGGAGTGGATCCACTATGGGCAGGTAAGAGGTTTGGGTGGGGGGGGGGGAAGGGGGAGCGCGGAAGGATCCGTTTATCAGGTATCTCCTGCAGATATGGGGGCAGGAGATTTAAATTTACAGGAAGGAAGGGGGTTTCTGTGGCGACGCCTCTCAGCTATATTCAGCAATTACCTTTGGGATTATTGTTGGGGTACTTCAGAGGTGGGCGGAGCAGGGACTACACAATGGGTGAGCCAATTTTATGAGGGGGGAACCATTTGAGCATTTGAGGGTGAAGATTAATTTAGATCATAGAGATTTTTTTGCACAATTACAAATTATTGAAGGGAAAGGAAGGGCTGAGCCAGTGGGGCCACCAGGTAGATTTGAATAGTTCTTAATGGATAGACTGGGAGATAAAATAGTGTCTCACTTATAGTCTGTTAGGAGAGGTGACTAGCAAACTACTTTATATGTTGAAATGGGAGAGAGTGGTTGTGAAGACCTTAAGAGTTAAAGGAATGGCAGAGGCTCGTGGAATCCATTTCAACTATCTCTATTTCTACAAACATTATTGAAAATGGGTACAAGGTATTGCTGCATATGGATGTGAAAGTTGGACAGTGAAAGAAATAGACAGACAGGAAGAAAATCGATGCCTTTGAATTATGGTGCTGACGATGAATACTGTGTATACCATGGACTGCCCGAAGAACAAACCAGTCAGTACTAGAGAAGATGAAACCTAAGCTTTCTTTAGAAGCACAGATGACAAGACTTAAATTTTCACATTCTGGATACATCATGCGAAGAGAGAGATCGTTAGAGAAAGGCATCATGCTTGGCAAGGTAGAAGATCAACGGAAAAGAGGAAGGCCAGAAATGAGGTGGATCGATACAATAACAGCAGCCACTCTATCAACAATGAGCCGCCTGACTGAAGACTGAACGCAGTTTAGGACAACTATCCAGAGGGTCGCCATGAGTAGACACTGACTCGAAGGCACTTAACCTTTGGCACCTTTGTATTTGTGTTTACATTTCAGTTTAAACCGAAACTCTAATTCGCTATAGGCTATGATGTGTCTAGGTGGGGGAGAGGGGGAAGGGTAGCTGGGGTTGAGGGGAATATGATTGACACTTTGAAACACACTGAAAATTGTGAAAAATTAGGAAAAAGTTGTTGTAATGAGCAAAGTTTGGATGATGATCTGCTAGAGTTCTGGATGATGTGGAGATTGATCTTGACAGTCCATTCTGTGTTTTCTTGCCTTTCTTTGGTTGTTCTTGTCAACTTTAATGAGAAATACACAAATTCAAAAGCAAAATCTTGAGCCAAAAGGTTTGCCCATCGCTGGCCTAGACAGCCAGTTAGAGACTCATGGTTGTCAGGTTCCCAAGTAAGCCAAGCTACATGTCCTCCAGCCTAGAACTGTTACTACAATGGCCCAAATAAAGTATGGATGGGTGGGAACACAAAATAGTGAAAAATCCCCAGGTAATGAGAACGAAGGCTCATGGTACCAGATTCCAACCTGATTCTGACTGAGCTGGGAGAAACAGAAGCAGGAGAGAACTTCTGGGTAAAAAAAAAAAAAAAGTTCCGTTTCTGCTCAGCACCTAACATCACAGATGTATATATGGATTTTATATTTAAAAATACTCACCTTTCCAAACAAGTTACATTTCAGGTGCAGTACATATTTTCCAGAATTAGAGAGCTTACAAGGAGAAATTTCACTTACCGTTAATTTCCTTTCCTGGAATACTGCTAGACCAGTCCAGACAAGCAGGTTATGTCCCCCTGCCAGCAGATGGAGACAGAGAAAAACACACTCCAGAGCTGTGATTGGTCAGGCTCTGGTTGGTATATTGTACCTTTAGTGGTCCTAGTCAGTATTCTTTGACAAGCAATAACATAGGGAGAAACCCTGACTAACAAAATCAACTATGTACAGGTAAGCACTAATTTACTAAATCCATCAACTCGAACCATAAACTGAGGAGGAGGATCAATAGTCATCCCTAGGAGAATAATTCTGAATCCACTGCTTGTGGACTATCTCCAGGATATTCCAATTGGTGGTTTTGGAGCAAAATAAACCTCGGCTGCTCTGCATCACAAATACTGCCACTGACAATTGGGTGGGTTCTGGACTGGTCTAGCAGTATTCCAGGAAAGGAAATTAACGGTAAGTGAAATTTCTCCTTCCAGTTCATACTGCTAGACCAGTCCAGACAGACAAGCAGGAAGTACCCAAGCTAATGACCCTCAGGGTGGGCAGAGAAAGAAGCTGACAGCACACCAACTCCAAAACTACTGTCCTCCCGTGGCTGAACGTCCAGACGATAATGCTGGACAAAAGTAGACAAGGAGGACCAAGTTTCCGCTCGAGAAATATCAAGGAGAACCACATGAGAACTTTTGGCCCAAGACGTGGCTTGAGCCTAGTAGAATGTACTCGAAGACCTACCGGAACCGGCTTACCTTGAAGTATATATGCCGATTCTATGGCCCGATGGAGCCATCTGGCAATAGTTGACTTGGAGGCTGCTAGACCTTGGCGCGGTCCCGAAAAAAGAACAAAGAGATGGTCAGACTTGCGAAAGGAACTGATGACTTTCAAATATCGAAGGAGAACTCTTGAGATCAACTGCTCAGAGACCTTTATGTTGACCCGAACATTGTTCCTTTGAGAAGGCAGGCAACAACAGAGACTGATTGACATGAAAAGGAGTAATCACCTTAGGTAAAAATGAGGGGACAGTGCGAAGAGACACTCCTTCCGTGGAGAAAGACAGATAGGGATCTCTGCAAGAAAGAGCCTGCAGCTCAGAGATCCTACGAGCCGAGGTTATCGCCACTAAGAACACTGTTTTAAGGGTCAAATCTCGCAATGACACTTCTTTTAGAGGCTCAAAGGGCTGAGCCATCAACACCCTGAGGGCCAACGCAAAGTCCCAAGGAAGGACGACTAGACGGATAGGTGGACATAGGAGTTTAACTCCTTTGAGAAAACGTGACACATCGGAGTGGGACGCAATGGATCGACCACGAACCGGTCCCCTGTAACACATCAAGGCGGAAATCTGTACACGAAACGTTCCGAGAGCTAAGCCTTTCTTGAGGCCATCTTGAAGAAAGGCGAGAATGTCCTGGATTTCTGTTTTCCATGGAGAAAGACGATGTTGCTCACACCACGCTTCAAACACACGCCACACCCTAGCATACGCTACCAACGTTGAGGATCTCCGGGCGTTGAGAAGTGTCACCACTACTTTGGCAGAGTAACCTTTACGGCCTAATCTACGCCTTTCAAGAGCCAGGCCGTAAGCAAGTAGGGAGTCGGATTGTCCATAGAGATGGGACCTTGTTTGAGGAGTCCGAAGGGCGCTTCTAGTTGAAGAGGAGACTCTCGAGATAACTTTATGAGATCGGCATACCAAGGCCTTCGGGGCCAATCCGGAGCCACTAGTATCACCGGCCCCTGGTGTTCCCTGATCCATTGAAGGACTCTTCCGATCATTGCCCAAGGTGGAAACACAAAGCAACCTGTGTTGTGGCCATGGCTGCGCCAAGGAATCTATGCCTTGATATCCTCGTTCTCTCCAGTGACTGAAGAATAATGGTACTTTGGCATTCGTTGTGATGCCATGAGATCCATTTCCAGCCATCCCCATTTCTGAACTATCCTTTGGAAGGCCTCCTGGGCTAGTTCCCATTCACCGGGATCGAGCATATGCCGACTGAGAAAGTCCGCTTTCACGTTGCTGGTTCCCGCGATATGCTGCGCTGAGAGAGCTTGGAGGTGTCTTTCCGCCCAAGGGAAGAGAAGAGACATCTCCTTTGACACCCTTGCACATTTGGTGCCGCCTTGGTGGTTGAGGTAAGACACTGTAGTGGCGTTGTCGCACAAAATCCGAACCACTTGACCCTGGAGATAACTGAAAACTTTAGTAAGGCAAGGCGGGTTACTCTTGCCTCGAGACGGTTGATCGTCCATCGTGACTCGCGCAACGTCCATGTTCCTTGTGTTGAATGCGTTTGACAGTGCGCTCCCCATCCAGTCAGGTTGGCGTCTATAGTCAGCAAGATCCAGCATGGACTCTCCAAGAGTACTCCCTTGAGGAGATTGCATGATGACAGCCACCATTGCAGACTGCGCTGGACCTTCAGCTGTACCGGAAGTCGAATCTGATAGTCCTCCGCTACTGGCGACTATCTTGATAGGAGAGCGTGCTGCAGACAGCGCATGTGCGCTCTGGCCTAAGGCACAAGCTTGATGGTGGCGGCCATAGACCCGAGGACCTGGAGATAATCCCATGCTCGTGGAGCTCTTTGAGCCAGAAACCTTCGGATCTGAAAAGTCAGCTTGAGGAATCTTTCCTGAGTCAGGAATACACGCCCCTGATAGACTTTCTAGGGGCACGCTTCGATACCTATTTGTTGAGATGGGAGAAGACAGCTCTTGGGACAATTGATCACTCAACCAAGCTCCTGCAGGAATGACACTATTGTCAAGATAGTCTTGTAGGCTTCCTGGAGGGAGTCTGCACGAATGAGCCAATCGTCTAAGTAAGGGTGTACTCTGACGCCCTGCTTGTGTAAGGCAGCTGCCACAACTACCATCACTTCTGAGAAGGTCCGAGGCGAGGCCGAAAGGCATTGTCCGAAATTGATAATGTTGTCCGAGGACTGCGAAGCAGAGGAAGCGCTGATGGTCATCTCAAATGGGAATATGAAAATACACTTCCACTAAATCTAGGGAAGCCAGAAACTCCCCTCTGCGTACTGCCTGAATGATGGATCGCAGGGTCTCCATTCAGAAGTGCGGAACTCGAAGACTGCGATTGACGCCTTTGAGGTCCAGAATTGGCCGGAAGGAACCATCTTTCTTGGGCACCACGAAATAGATAGAATAGCGGCCTTGTCCTCTTTCCAATGGAGGGACCAGACAAACGGCTCTTAACAAAAGGAGTCTCTGCACCGTAGTTTGAATGGCTAATCGTTTGTCCGATGAGCGTCCTGGAGAGACCAGGAAGGCATCGTGAATGGGTCGGCAACATTCGAGAGCGTAGCCGTGAGAAACTATGTCGAGGACCCATTGATCTAAAGTTATACATGCCCACTGCTGAAAAAAAAAAAGAGCCAACCGCCCTCCCCCCCAACAGGCAGAGGCGTCTCGAGTGGGCATCTCGTCACATCAGCGGGAAAGACAGGAGGTTCCCGTAAACTTCACTGGGCCTGAATAGGAGTCAGTTCCTTTGCGGGCTCCCCGAAAGGACTGCGATCTTTGTCCGACACGATTGGTAGGAGTGGATGAAGTACTTGGCTTAAATCCCGTACTTGTAATCAAACCGCTTCTGATCGCTGGAAGGAGCGGTATATAAGTCCTTACTAAATAAATAAATAAAGGATCTGTATCTCTGAGAGTCTCGAGTTCTAGAAAATCATCAAAAGCCTTGGGACCGAGACCCGCGAAGGGAGAATGCCTTTGGCTTGTCCTCCGGCAAGTGTTGCGGTTTCACCTCCCCCAGATCTTTTACCAGTTTATCGAGATCTTTGCCAAAGAGGAGTCTCCCTTTAAAAGGAAGTTTTGACAGCCGCGTCTTAGAAGCAACATCTGCTGCCCATTGACACAGCCAGAGCCATCTCTGAGACACAGTCACTACTGCTACGGAGCGAGCTGACAGCCGCAAGAGATCATAGAAGGCATCTGCCAGGAATGCAGCGACAGATTCTAAACGAGCCAACTCGGGATCGTCTGGAAGCTGCTGAATCCATTGAAGGGAGGCCCGTGCCACTAGACCTCCACACACCGCTGCTTGAAGGGAAAGAGCCGATGATGAAAAACCCGTCTTTGGCAGACTCTCGACTTTCCAGTCTTGCTGGTCGCGGAGTGCCACTCCGCCCTCAACTGGAATTGTGGTATACTTGGTGCCCCCGGTCACTAACGCATCAACTTTTGGGTATGTCAGCCAATGGTCCACGTCAGAGGGAGACCAAGGGTATAACTGACCAATACTGCGTGCTGTATGTAGAGAGGACTCTGGAGAGTCCCACTCTCGAGATACCATTTGCTGTAACTCGGCTGGAAAGGAAAAAGCTTTGGAAGGCTTACGAATGCCCCGTAAAATGGGATCTGGCTGCAAAAGGGTTTGAGAACTCTGAGGATCAGGCATGTCGGCTAGGCGTAGCGACTCTATCACCTGTGGGATTAGGGCCGGCAACTCCTCTTTCCGAAAAAGTCTGATATCTTGAGAGTCCTCTTGAACTGTCAGCGAAGAATCAGACGGAGAATATTCCCCATCTTCTTTCTCCGACAAATCAGGGCTCACCTCCGAAGATTTAAAGTCTTCTTGGATATACGTAATGTCCCGCAAGCCACATGCAACGTTCCTGGGAGGACATACTACTTTAAGGTCTGAGGTCTTATGGGACCGCTTGCGAGACCCCGCCATATCTTTGTCTGCTACCGTGGCGGGTGCTGGAGGTATACCAAAAAACTCTGAATGCCACAGGTGCCATGCCTGGTGGAAGAGCGTCAGGAACTCACTGTCAGCCGAAGCTGCTGTGGCTTCCAATGGCTGTGGAAGCAAAATGGGAGCTGACTGAGCCCTTTCTGCAGGTAGACCCGGCTGCAGGGGCTCTAAGGAGGGAGGAGTTAAGGCGCTGATGTCCCCAGCTGGCAGCGCAGTGGGTATGGAGGAAGAAGATTCTCCTGGATGCAGCATACAGGTGGAACACAAGCGATTAACTCCTTCTGCGTCTTATTACATACAATGCACCTGTGCAGAGAAACAGGCATTGTAGAGGCTTAAACCTTGATTTTTGTTTAAAAAAAGGTAGGCTTAGGGAAACAGAAGACTTTTCAAAGAAAAGGGATTTTGAAACTCCCTGTGCCTTCACAGCATGTTAAATGCTTTGAAATGGCTGTCCAGAGCTGCTCCTACCAAAAAAACACTGAAGAGAAATATCTCCTAATTTTCAAAATGGCCGCCAGCAACTAGAGGTAAAGGCTCCGCGGAGGAGCTTTAGCTTTACCCTTGCGTTTAGGCATGTTCGAAATTCTCCACTGCCGCCATCTTGAAACAAGCCACTCCTCCCTTGATGTCTGTTACCACTAAGCAGATTTCCATGGATCAACGGTTTGAAAGTGTTAAGGACATATCTGACTCTTTGATTAAAGATAATAGTGTGTTGCATGCTAAAATAGAGTCCTTGGAGAATGCTGCCCGTCTTTCTAATCTTCGTTTGTTAAATTTCCCAATTATACCTGGGATTGCGCCGTTGGATACATTTAAAAAATATCTCCAAGAAGTGTTGTCAGTCCCTCCGGATTTGTTCCCTCCTGTGTCTAAGATTTATTATCTTCCCTTAGGGAAAAGAGAACGGAAGATTTCCGGGGGAGCTTTGGAAATAGATATGCTTAATGTTTCAGCTTTATTATCTACTCCAGGGAATGAGGACATAGCTGTTTCCACGCTGTTAGTCACACTAGCCCTTTCCTCTGATAGAGAATGGTTATTGAAATTATTCTACAAAAAGCGTTCTTCTCTGTTTTATGGTAAAAAAGTGTTAGTGTTCCCTGATGTGGCTCGGGAAACGCAGAAGCGGAGGCGAGCTTTTCTTCTGTTAAAACTAGGGGTGCTATCTTTAGGTGCTTCATTTATACTTCGTTTTCCTTGTAAATGTTTAGTCACTTATAAAGCGCAGAAATTTGTGTTCTTTTCTCCAGCTGATCTTTCTACTTTTTTGAGTTCCCATTTGGTGGTAGCTTCTACTTCGGGACCACAGACTCCATCATAAGTTTAGTACTCCTTGGAGCACTGTCTTCATTTTGTTTTCTTGATAGTAATTCCTGTGATTCTCCCTTTTTTTCCTTAAGTAGTTTTCCGATGAGGTATTTCATGTTAATTTTTGTGGTAACCTCCTCCTCCTACTGAGGGCTATTTTTGATCCTTGCATATTATGTAGTCTCTGAACAAATTGTGTTATGTATTATTCTTGCAAGTGTCATTATTCTGTACAAGTTTTCTTTGCTTGGTTTATTGTTAAAAATGCATAAATAAATAATATTAAAAAAAATGGCCGCCAGCACAGAAAAACGGTAAAATAAAAGTTTCCTAAGCTCTATGGGAGAGGAGAGGAGTGCTGCCAAAAATTGAAGAAACACAGACCCGGGTGATCCCCATGCCGTTAAAAAAACCGGAAGTAAGAAAATCGCTGTGAGGTAAGCCAAGCAGGTACTCACTGTGCTGCAGAGAAGCAGAGGCTTGCAGGAAAATACTTTAAAGATGCTGTAAAAATTATAACTGTGACTGGATGGCAAAAAATTTGATAGATTGATCCTACCCCAGCTACACAGGCTCTGTGGCAGAGGCTAGGAGCCGATTATAATGGGGAGCTCCACTGATCTAAGGATCAGGAGCTCAGACCCAGCTGTATTGTCACTAAGTATAGTTTAAAAACAATACAGCTATAAAAGAGAGGGGACCTAGGAAACTCAGAGAAACACCTCTTGTGTGCTCTGAGTGCATCCAGGTAAGAGACAACACCTTCATCTGCTGGAGACAGAGAAAATTACTAGGACCACTAAAGATACACCTATACCAACCAGAGCCTGACCAATCACAGCTCTGGAGTTTTTTCTCTGTCTGCAACATCTGCTGGTAGGGGTACATAACCCGCTTGTCTGGACTGGTCTAGCAGTATGAACTGGAATTCAAAATCTGTACCTAAAGCAATGGAGGGTGAAGGGACTTACCGATGGCCACAAAGCACGTCAGTGAGAAAAGCCGATTTGAACCCCGTTTTCCAGTTTGTTGCTCTAAAATACTAGCTAAATTGTTTTCTACATTGTTTCACAAGTAGATGTTATCAGGGGAGTAGCCAAGGATGGGCCATGGTCTTCCTCTTTAGTGTCAGGCCCACCCTGTCAGCGGCAGCAGAACAGTTGAATGAGAGGAGAACTAGAGGTTGTGTTAGCATTTGCATTGCCTTGTGTTCATTCATGTTAATCCCAGGCCCCACTAAACATTCAGTCCTGGCTATGTCACTGGATGACATACTGAAGATTAGATATTTTATCTTTTATCTTTTACAGGTTGGCATTCAATGCTCAACATATGCATTCCAACAAGACAACAGAGGGTACACAGAACTTACACAGCAATACAATTTTTAATACCCCCAGGCCCTTTCCCCCTCTCCCCATGCCAATTCTCACATACCCCTCTTCTCCAGGCTTCCCTATCCTAGCATGCCATCTGCCTTCTTCACTGAATGGAAACACCTGATATCGTACCCAACGCTCCTCCATCGCCTGAACCTCCCCTTGATGCAGGACAGTCAAATCTAGCCATTATGTAACAACTGCTTAAACACCTACAATATCCAGATTGCCCATCATTGGAAGCTGAGTGAAATCTTGCATTTGGCAGCCACAATACAGTATTTTAATAATCTCCACCCTTTGGCATGGATAGCTGAAGAATATTTACGTAGGAGAAAAATGACTGGGTCTCTAGGTATATTTTCCCCAATAATTTCCTCCTTGGTACATGTTATTTGACTCTAGAGAAATTACATAGGCTAACTATAAAGCATTTTAATGCCATTTTCTACCACGTTTGTGGCAACAGAAATTTTCCTAATGTTTAAATACGCCTTTTCCTATTCTATCCTTAAATTCTCTTCCCATCTCTGCTTGAATCCATAGTACCTGGGGCTAGTCCCAACAGTACATAAATTCGATATTTGCCCTTTCCTCCAAATGATCCACAAGCTTAATGCCTCAAACATGTTAGCCTTGATTTGATTACCTATGGCTCTCAACATCTAATTGATAATTTGTTCTTGGTTAGTATTATATTATATATATATATACACTCAGTTAAATCAGTGTTAAAGACGGCTCTATGTAAAAATCACATGTGAATTGTTATTTGTAAGCCACTTGGCTCCCAGCTAAAATTGTATAGAAAAATTGATAAATAAATAAATAGTCTTCTCTTTTAATAACTCCTCATGGTTGTGTTCTTCTAACTGTGTTAATCCCCCTAAATAGGATATTCAGCGCCACTTATTTATTTATTTAGACAGTTTTGTATACCACCTTATCCTTCAATCAAAGTGGTCACAACACAATTGGGGGATACATTTTAACACGAGGGGATATGAGACACATACACTAATACTTACAGGGAACATGGGCAATGGAGGGTTAAGTGGCTTGCCCAAGACCACAAGGCGCACCTGTGGGACTAGAAACCCCAGTCCTTCCGGCCCAAGGTTGCTGTCCTCTAGTAGAATTAACACAGGTAATGCTTCTGAACATCCATGGGTGACAGTTAACATCAGAGCATTCCGGGGACAGCATCCAGTGATATTGAGCCACTGCCCAGTCATTGCTAAGTGGCGAAAGTCAGGCACAGTAAAGGCGGACCTAACCTTCGCTACTGAAGCTAACCGGGCAGTAGCCGAATATTGCGGCTATCTGGATTTAAAGTTCAGCAGCAGCAGCTAGTCGCTTTAGCAGCGCTAGTTGCAGCCACTGAATATCGGGCCCATAGATCTTTATTGTCCAATCCAAATTCTTCTTTGGAGGTCCCCAAAGGTTTCAACTGCACCCTTCATTAAAATGCCCTATCCTACATAAGCTCTTGTCCTCCCACTTTGAAAGACTTGCAATTAGAGACATGGGGGACGTCATGATTTTCTTGAATGGATGTCATCACTGATACTCCAGAAAGTGCCCTTGTGGCTTTCCACATTTTTTAGAGATAATCTACTATAAGATTATACCCTGCAGGAAATGCCCACTTCCCATCAGCACCGGTGGGCTCAACTTTAACAGAGCCATGGGAAAGGGAAATGCTCTCCCTTCACAGCTCTGCAAAGCTGAGCCGGCACGGGGAAAAGAATGACAGGGCTCTTCCAGGGCAGCGGGGGGCTGCAGGGCACTTCATTTTGCTGCTGCTGCAGCAGTGGCAGCAGCTTCTACGCCAGTTTTTTTTTTTGCTGTTTTGTTTAGATTTTGAAGGCCGAGTGAGGCAGCCTTTTTGGGGGCATTATAGAGCCGCCCCTGTGTGTGGGAGTGCAGACATAACACACCGGGGACAGGATATGAGTTTACTAAAAAAGAAAAAGACACATTGCAGGAAGAAATAAGATGAAGTCTGGGAACAAGCTACAAAGGGGTGAGAGAAGAATTAAAGAGATAAGACTATGGGGTCTGTTTACTAAGCGGCGGTAGCAGCTTCCGTGCGAAATCAGAGTTGCGGCCCCATTGAAGAAAACGGGGCCACGGCTCCAATTTCACATGGAAGCCGCTAGCACCACTTAATAAACAGACCCCTATGTGTGTGTTCGCATGCGAGTATGTGCTGAAAGTCTTATAAAGGAGAAGAGATGTACGGGAAGAGTTAGTGGGAACAGAACACAAAGGTGTGCTGTACCAACCTCTCTCTTGCTTATTAGGTATGCTTATGCTATCTGCTTGCTAGGTGTAATTAGATAATATACTCAAGCTCCTATAATAAAGATTTCTTGTTAAAGCACTGCAACAATTGGTTTGGTATACTTGCTAGCATGTATATGTGTGCCTGAGGGGGAGGGGGAGGGGGAGGGGGAGGGGGAAGGGGAGGGTATAGCAGGGTACGACTATCCCGGGTAATTCCCCAACACTTCGGAGTCAATAGGAGAGTGTCCAAGCAATGTCACCTCCAAACCTGAGCGGAAGATAACTGCTAACACTTAACACAAACTCTACCACACACTACCCACCCACAGAACTCTTCCATACCGTCTTACATCTACACACCCCCATTTATACTCTTAAAATATTATTTATTATTTTTATATCACGTGCACATACAAACCTCATCGACTACATCTTCCACACAACTAGGCCCTGCTACCAATAAGCACAACCAAACCCCCTCCCTTCCCCCCAAAAACAAAAAACACAAACCCTATACATGCACTCACAAAAAAACCCCTCCCTCCCATTCACACAACCACCTACCCATTTAAAAACATTCCCCCATGCACATCCACCCCACTAGAAGCAACCCTATATGCCCCTTACACACATCCCCACATTCCTATTCGTCTCTCCGGGCCAGTCCAGAACAGATGGGTAGTCAATCTCCCTCCTCTAGCAGCTGAGGACTGAAACACTGATTCTTGTTGCCAGGTTACCCAGCTCTCCCCTGGTGTCAGAAGGCAGTCTTATAGTCCTCAGCAGCTGAGCTAGATGTGTGGATGACTAGCTCCCCCCAAGGACCCTAGAACCTTTATTTTACTTTACCTTACCTTTTTGGTTAGCTCTAGTAGGAAGAGGCGAAGAGTTAACACAGAAGGTTTTGTGCTTCTTGCCCTAGCAGGGTGAATCTGCACATAAGTGCTTTTATTGTGTTGGTGTACGTGCACGTCAGCCACTGGTGTTTGTTAGCCGAAGAATCGGCTCGGAGAACGAGGCAGAGCCTGTCTTTTCTTCTCCGGTAGCTTGGGACATCGGGAACAGCTCTGGGAGCCCCAGCAACTGTCTTCCTCCGTCCATTTTCTCTGTCTCCCGTAGCCGCTAGCAGCGGTATCGCGGACGGCAGACTTGGCGGCCTTGACTTGGACGGCTCAGGTAATTTCTTCAACACAGGCGCCGCCGCGTGCGTTCCCCTCTTATCTAGTGTAGTGTTGGACAGCTTCGGTGTGAGCGGGCGGTGCTCGGTTCGCTTTGGCGTTCGGGGAGTTTAGTGCTTTCTGGCGGTCACAGGGGCTCCATTGGGGGGGGCGGACGGGCCGCGCTATGGAGGAACAGCAGGGACCTCAAAGTGAGCAGTTAGGCCGGCTTAAGGCTTCGGGGGAAAGCGCGGGAACGGCGGCCATGTTGGAAGGGCCGGCCATTTCGTCAGCTCCACAATCCAAGTCAGGCAAGCGCAAAGCTAAATCTCAAGTGCATAGCGCTGATGAGCAAGGACAGCCGAAATTGTCAGCGGTTCCAGAGTCCCTGGACCCTTTACTCTCTGCGGAGTTTATTTTGGCGTTTCACCAGGCTTATTTGCTTAAAAAAGCTCAAACTCCGTGCACAAATTTGCCCGACTCCGTGCAGGTTTCTCAGGGAGGGGACTCTGGGATGCCGAATCCAGGTGAAGGGGTCTCCTCGATGGCAACTGTTAGGGACATGAAAGTAGAAAAAGCTTCTCTGGCTGCGGAGGCTCTAGGGCCAGAGGAAGGAGAGCTCTTGTCAGACCCGGGGTTGGAATCCTGGCCCGCAGACTTGGAGGAAGGAGAGTTGGGTCCCGGGGATGATCCTAATATCTTTAGAGTTTTTAGGAAGGAAGAGCTGGCAGCGCTGATTGCGCAGTCTCTGGCAGCGCTTAATATAGTGCCTCCTGTGGTTCAACAGGAACCTTTAGAGGATCCCTTGTTACAGGGTTTCAAGGCGGAACAAAGATGTTTTCCTCTGCACAGAGTGATTAAACAGATGATAGAATCTGAGTGGGAATGTCCTGAAGCATCCTTGCGAGGTGCTCGGGCTATGGCGCGTTTATATCCCGTGCCCCAGGAGGAGAGAGAGTTATTGCGTATGCCTAAGGTAGATGCGCTGGTTTCAGCGGTCACCAAGAAGACCACGATTCCAGTGGACGGAGCTACGGCCCTTACAGATATTCAAGATCGCAGATTGGAGGCGCTTTTGAAACAAGCATTTGATTCCAGTGCGCTAGCGTTACAAGCGTCCGTGTGTGGGGCGTACGTGTCCAGAGCTTCTATTAGGTGAAGTCAACTGGGTCCCGGACAGGATAGTGACGCGGCTCCTTCTGCGGAAGGGGCTAAGCTAGAATCGGCGGCGGCATATTTGGCGGATGCTTTTTATGATTTGGTTCGGATTTCAGCGAAGTCAATGGCTTCCGTGATTGCCGCGCGGCAGTTTCTTTGGTTAAGGAATTGGGCAGCGGATGCTTCGTCCAAGGCGCGCCTCAGTAAACTTCCGTACAAGAGTAAACTACTTTTTGGAGAGGCGTTATAAAAGATTGTTAAAGATTTAGGAGACTCCAAAGGGGGGCGTCTTCCCGAAGACCGTCCTAAAGCAGCGAAGCAGGGCTCCTTCCCAAGAGGTCAGGGGCATGATTTTCGCAAGTTTCGGGGATCTTGCTTTACCCCTTATCAGCGCGGTCGTTTTGTTTCGCGGGGGCAGTCCTTTCGCAGAGCCAGAGGTTCCAGTAGAGGCTATTTTGGTGCCCCACAAGCCTCCATTAAGAAACCGCAATGAAGTGAGGCTGGCCCAGGGGGAGATTCCGGTAGGAGGTCGGTTACAGGAATTTGTCTCTGCTTGGGCCGCCATTACTACCGACCAGTGGGTGCTCCAGATTATCAGAGAGGGCTATGCTCTCGAGTTCGACCATCCTCTGGCGGATGCCTTTGTTTTCTCTCCGTGCGGTCCTCTCCCCAAGAGGATGACGATCCACGACACATTGCAGCATTTGTTGCGGCTTCATGCAGTGGTTCCGGTACCTCCAGACCAGTACGGCTTCGGTCGATACTCGATTTATTTTGTGGTTCCCAAAAAGGAGGGCTCTTTTCAGCCAATCTTGGATTTAAAACACGTAAACCGGTGTTTGCGCGTTCCTCATTTCCGGATGGAGAACTTGAGATCAGTTATACGCTCGGTTCGTCCAGGAGAGGTTCTATCCTCCATAGATTTGACAGAGGCCTATCTGCACATTCCTATCAGACCGGAACATCAGAGGTTTCTTCGGTTTGCAGTTCCCATGGGTCATTTTCAGTTTCGGGCCTTGCCGTTCAGTCTAGCGATGGCGCCGCACACTTTTACCAAGGTGATGGTGGTGGTGGCAGCGGCCCTGCGCAAGGAAGGAATCCAGGTTCATCCTTATCTGGACGACTGGTTGATTCGAGCGGCGTCGCGGGAGGAGTTCGTCAGGGCGACCGCTCGGGTAGTGTCTTTTCTCGAGGATCTCGGTTGGATTGTGAACCAGGTGAAAAGTCGTTTGGAACCGATACAACAGTTGACTTATCTCGGGGCTTTCTTCGACACGGAAAGGGGAGTCATCCTTCTACCTCCGGAGGGGGTTCGAAAGATTCTCTCGCAGGTGACGGCTTTTTTGCACGTCAGGGCTCCGACGGCTTGAAGATACTTGCAATTGCTGGGATCGATGGCGGCGGCCTTGGATCTGGATCCTTGGGCCAGGGCGCACATGCGGCCACTCCAGCAGGCCCTGCTTTCGCGGTGGTCTCCACAGCATCATCCGCTTTTGCGTCGGTTGAGCTGTCCGGAACAGGTGCGGGTCAGTCTTCATTGGTGGTTAGTTCCGAAGTACCTGCAAGCGGGGGTTCTGCTGGAGCTGCCCGAATGGATTTTGGTCACTACGGATGCCTATCTGACCGGTTGGGGGGGCGCATTGTTTGTCTCAGATAGCGCAAGGATCCTGGTCAGTGGAAGAGTGTCTTTGGTCGATCAATCGGCTAGAGCTGAGAACGGTGCGTCTCGCGCTGGTGGAGTTTGAGAGCCTTCTCGAAGGGAGGCCAGTGCGAGTTTTCTCCGACAACTTGGTGACGGTATCCTACATAAATCGCCAGGGAGGCACGGGCAGTGCTCTTCTCCTGGAGGAGAGTCAACAGTTGTTCCAATGGGCGGAATTACATCTCGAGGCGCTTTCGGCGGCTCATGTGGCCGGAAAGGACAATGTTCAGGCCGATTATCTCAGTCGGCATGTGCTGTATCCCGGAGAATGGGAGCTCAATGCAGCAGTCTTTCACGAGCTCACGTTGTGATGGGGTCAGCCGGTCATGGATCTTATGGCGACTCTAGGCAATGCCAAAGCAGCACGGTTTTTCAGCAGGCGCAGGGAGCATATGTCGGAAGGACTCGACCCTGGTCGTTAGGACAGCTGCTGTACGTGTTTCCTCCGTGGCCCTTAGTGGGCCGGGTCATTCGGAGGGCGGCAAGATACGAGGGGCTGGTGATCCTCATTGCTCCGGATTGGCCCAGGCGACCGTGGTACGCGGATCTGATGCGGCTTCTGGAGGTTGCCCACTCGAGTCGACTTGCTGCATCAGGGGCCCGTTCAGATGCCCCAGGCGGATCGGTTCTTGCTTACGGCATGGCTCTTGAGAGTGAGCGCTTGCGCCGCAAGGGTTATTCGGGGGCTGTAATAGCCACGATGTTAAAGTCAAGAAGGCGTTCCACGTCGTTAGCGTACATTCGGGTGTGGCGCGTTTTTGAGGCGTGGTGTGCAGATCAGACAATCCGGCCGGGGAAGTCTTCCCTACCGGATATTCTGACGTTTCTTCAGTGCGGGCTGGAGAAAGGACTCGCTCTTAGCACCCTAAAGGTACAGTTTGCGGCTCTGGCGTTTTTTCACGGACCGGTTCAAGGAAGTTCCCTTTCCGCTCATCCAGATGTTCTGCGGTTCCTTAGAGCGGCCAAAAACCTTCGGCCTCCGGTGAGACAGGTCATTCCCCCTTGGGATTTGAATTTGGTGTTGGAGGCTTTGACGGAGCCTCCCTTTGAGCCGCGTACGTCCGGCAGTATCCGGGAATTGTCCTGGAAGACGGCTTTCTTGGTGGCATTATGTTCAGCAAGGCGGATTTCGGATTTGCAGGCCCTTCGTTGTAGACGTTTCTTCAGTTTTCGGCGGAAAAAGTGGTCTTGCGACTGGTGCCGTCCTTTCTGCCTAAAGTGGTGTCCGCATTTCACATGAATCAACTGGTCTCGCTTCCCACCTTCGCGGTGTCGATGTTCGTTCGATCGATCTCTGCGAAAGTTAGACATGGGTCGGGTGCTCCATAGGTACCTTAAGGAGACCGAATCGTTTCGTAAATCGGACAGGTTGTTCGTTCTGTTTGGAGGTCCGTCCAAGGGACAGGTGGCCACCAAGGCTCATAGCTCGATGGTGAAGCATGCGATACGGGTTGCGTACGAAGCCAAAGGCAAGTCAGTTCCAGTCGGGCTTCGAGCTCATTCTACCAGAGGTCAGGCTGCGTTGTGGGCGGAGTCGGCCTTGGTGCCGCCGGTGGATATTTGTCGGGCGGCGTCCTGGTCTTCTCTTCATACGTTTACGCGACATTATCGTCTGGATGTGTAGGCCAGGCAGGATGCGTGTGTGGGGGCCTCGGCCGTTGTTGCGGGGCTCACAGGTCCCTCCCGGGTTTAGGTACTGCTTTGGTACTACCCATCTGTTCTGGACTGGCCCGGAGAGACGAATAGGAAGGAGAAATTAGACCTTACCTGCTAATTATCTTTCCTTGAGTTCTCTCCGGGCCAGTCCAGAACCATATTATATATATATTATATATATTCTGTGAGCGGTATGCTGTTTTTCGGTTTCAACCATTAGTATATATACGCCAAAGAGCTCCTCTATATTTGAGGTTTTCAAAAAATAATAAAAGAGGAAAAAGCGCACGAAAAGCAACCTTCTGTGATACTCTTTCAAGTTCTTACAGGCCCACTATTTAGTAGTTAGCATGGGTTTGTTGTTTTTTTCGGTGTCAGTTATAGAGTTTAGTTTTCTGCTTGATACCTTAAGACTGCCTTCTGACACCAGGGGAGAGCTGGGTAACCTGGCAACAAGAATCAGTGTTTCAGTCCTCAGCTGCTAGAGGAGGGAGATTGACTAACCATCTGTTCTGGACTGGCCCGGAGAGAACTCAAGGAAAGACAATTAGCAGGTAAGGTCTAATTTCTCCTTCTCCATTCTCCCTAGAATCAGAGTGAAAGAATATGAGCTAGAGACATGACAAGACAGAGAAATACACAGATGCAGAGAGAAGAAATGAGGCACATAGGTACTTAGAGACCCACGATGAGAACAGAAAGGAAGTCAACTAATGAAGTCGTTTTTGCTACCTAGGTACAGAATTAAAGCATCGCAACTCCCCCACCCTACCCTTTGAATGGGGCCTCCAAGGGTTTTCCATGCAGAAAGGGAGTGGTGGATCTTATGCCTACCTTTGAGCTGCTCTGTTCTGGGATGCCAGTACTCCAGCAGGGATTTCAGCACTTCAGGGGCATCCACATTAATGCCATTAGCAATATCCTCACTGGACATTGTGCCAGGAGAGCATCCAGCACAGCCACTCCAGCCACTGCACCCATTTTGGTAGGAAGGAAGAAGACAGGAAGTCACACAAGAGCCTCTCTGGAATGAGCCAGCTGGGAATTTTAAACAGCACTGTGTACTATGTTTACAGAAGACAGAAAGAAAGAAAGAAAGGGGAAGGGTAAATGGCCAATCAGGAGGTGGTAAGCCCTCCTCATGCCTGAAAACAGTGATATTAGATTTTAAAGGGGAACTGTAGACAAAGCTAAAGTAATTCAGTCTTCAGGTAAGGGTTAATATATAGTTATCCATGAACATTATGGGTTTTACAAGTAATAAAAACACAAAACCTTGTGCTATATTTACAGCAGGTCTTAACAAGTTTTGTTTATATCTAGAAGCCAGCATCAGAGCTCTCTTCCCAGAAAGTTGAAGAGACAGAAGTAGCCAGAGCTGAAGAGCACAAGAGTATCTGATGCCTTAGGCCAGGGGTGGCCAACTCCGACCCTGGTGCACCACGATCCAGCTTGGTTTTCAGAATGTCCCTAAGGAATATTCATGAGATATATTTGCATAAAATAGGAGAGTGTGGATGCAAATATACTTCATGAATATTCATTAGGGACATCCAGAAAACCAGGATGGATCGTGGTGCACTAGGACCAGTGTTGGCCACCCTTGCCTTAGGCAACCCATCAGCCCCCGCCTAGTGTCTGGCAGCAGCTCTCCCACTTCACCCCCCCCCACCCCAAAATATCCATCATCTACCAAATCATCCCTTGCCCCTGCACTGCTGCTCCCACCCCCCACTAATCTACCTCCATGGGAGACCAAAAGAAGTTAGGCTTGAGGGTAGAGAAGGCTAGCAGCACAGCGATGGCAAAGGCAGCAGTCGGTAAACCCTTTAAAGCCACTGTCACTGGCAGCAGGCCTTTTGAGTATCTGTGCACATGCGCACACAGATGCTCAAACAGTGACTTTAAAGAGGTTCCTTGCTCACATCTTTTCCGGCACTGTCCCCTAAAGCCTGCCACGCTAGGCAGCCAGCCCTGCCTGTAGCAGTTCTTCCTCCAGGGTTTGCTGCAGCTCCTTTAGGGCCCAATTTACTAAGATTGTTCTCTCTTTCTGTCTAAAGGGGAAAAAATGGGTAGCAGTTCAGGCCCTCTCAATCCCCTACTGTTTCTAGCCTCTCTCAATTGCCCGCTCCCGTCAGCCTCAATTCCCCAGTCAGCCACTTCCCATACCAAGCAAGCACAGAGGATTTTTAAATTTGAAATGCATTCAATAGAATTTACCTGAAGGGTTTTTATTATATTTGATTGCTTTTCTATTGTAAACAGCTTTGGATGCTCTCTTGGGGGGGGGGGGGGGAAGAAGGTGGTACATAATTATGAAATAGAAAGTCCCATTCATTCCCTATCCCCCCCCCAATCAAACCAGTCCCACTAACCCTCTCCCCATCCATACCCAGCAGATGCCCCACATGCCAGCCAGCTACCTCTCCTCCTCACCTTGCTGGCTGTGCCACCTTGGAGGAGCACTTATTTTCCAGTTTGGCATTGTGTGGCTCTCTGAGTTTGAGTCACAAAGTGCCCAAAGTCCAGCACTACGCTCCCTGAGAGCCAAGCAGTGCCAGACCTGAAGAGAACAGCTTTTCCAAGGGTGTTATGGAAAATTTTCTGGGAACCACAGCAATCTAGTGCTAAGAATTTACTTAACTCTGATTTAAACTATGGCAATATATCTGGTAAAGAAGTGGATATATAACTGCCTCAAGCAAGGAGAAATTAGGCCTTACCTGCTAATTGTCTTTCCTTGAGTTCTCTCCGAGCCAGTCCAGGAACGGTAGGGTTGTCAGCCCCCTCCAGCAGCTGAGGACTGAACAGAGTCTTGCTGACAGCTCCTCCTAGTGCCAGAGACTCAGTCTTCTATTGACAAAGCAGCTAACCTATCAATTCATACTTCCAGCCTCTAGCTATACCAACTTTTTTTTTTTTTCCAAAATTCGGAACCACACCGTAACTCCTTATTAACCCAACCAAACTCACTTCCTCATATTTCCGTTTGTTTGGGATTTTTTGTTTTTGAAATTGGAACAACTCCACCCACCCCCCTCCCCTTCAGGAAGGGAGAAGCCCCAGGCAGAGCCGTCCTCGACAATTTCCCGGAAATCCAGTCTGGTAAACTACTCCAGAAACCATCTTTACTCACTAACCCCCCGAAAACTCTTAAACGAATGTTCTCTCTGCAGCTCTCAAATGACCGGGAAGGGCCCTGGGCTGGCCCGGACAGAACTCAAGGAAAGACAATTAGCAGGAAAGGCCTAAATTTCTCCTTCCATTTTGTCTCTCCGGGCCAGTCCAGGAACGGTAGGGAAGTACCAGAACAGTACCTAAAACTGGGAGGGACCAGCAGCCCTGCCAATATGGCCGAGGCCCCATCATTTGCGTCCCCTCTAGCCTGAACATCCAACCGATAATGTTTTGCAAAGGTATGCAGAGACGACCACATTGCCGCTCTACAGATATCCACCAGCGGAACCAAAGCGAGTTCCGCCCACGAAGTTGCCTGAGCTCGAGTAGAATGAGCCCTGATACTGTCGGGAGGAGACTTCCTCTGCACTGAATAGGCCGCTCCAATAGCCCATTTCACCCAACGAGCAATTGCCGCCTTGGTAGCCACCTCCTCCTTCCGCGGTCCTCCAAAAATCACAGCCTATCCGTTCATCGAAACGACTCCGTCCTCCTGAGGTATCTACTGAGCATCCTAGCCAGATCTAACTTTCTAAGGGCCTGATCCCTGTCCGATTTTCCCAAACCAGGAAACCTCGGCAGAAAAATTGGCTGATTTAGATGAAAACCAGACACCACCTTCGGCAGAAAAGAAGGCACCAGCCGAAGCACCACCTTCTCTGCCGAAAACTGAATGTACGACTCCCAACACGAGAACACTTGTAGATCGGAAATTCGTCTCGCTGAACACAGTGCTACCAGAAAAGCCGTCTTCCAAGACAGCTCTCTCAAACTTACCGATCCTGCGGGTTCAAAGGGAAACTGCGCTAATGTTTCCAGAACCAAGTTTAAGTCCCAGGCCGGCACCACCGGTTGCTGCGGTGGCCTAACATTCTTTGCTACCCTGAGGAAAAGCAGAACATCCAGATGCATGGTCAAGACTGCCCCTCACACCGGACCCCTACAGCAAGTTAGAGCTGTCAGCTGAACTCTAAGCAAACTGAGGGCTAGACCCTTCTCTAGCCCTCCCTGCAGAAACAGCAATATGTCCGGTATCAACGCCAAAAAGGGCTTAGCCCCTCTGCCTGCACACCAACCTTCAAAAATGTGCCAAACCTGCACATACGCCAAAGCTGTTGATGTCTTCTTAGAATGTAACATCGTATCTATTACGGATGCTGAGTATCCCTTATGCCGCAACCTTGCCCTTTCAAGAGCCAAGCCGTAAGCGAGAACCAATCCACCTGCGGCATTAAAACGGGACCCTGACTCAGCAAATTGAGTCGATCCGGAAGCCTCCAAGGTCATTCCACGAGAAGTCGCACCAGCTCCGCATATCAATGCCTCCTTGGCCAATCCGGCACTATCAGAATTACCTTTCCTCCGTGAAGGGCTATCCTCCTGATGACCTGGCCCAGCATCGGCCAAGGCGGAAACACATATAGCAGCCCCTCTGACGGCCAGGGCTGCACCAGCCCATCTAGACCCTCGGATATATGCTCCCTGCGCCTGCTGAAAAAACACGTCGCCTTGGAATTGGCAAGAGTGGCCATCAAATCCATGACCGGCTGTCCCCACCGCACCATAATGTCGTGAAAGACCGCCGCATTCAGCTCCCACTCCCCCGGATCTAAGGTATGGCGACTGAGAAAGTCAGCCTGCACATTGTCCTTTCCTGCCACATTCACCGCCAATATGGCTACCAACTGATTCTCCGTCCAGCGAAACAGCTGACTCTCGCCCAGCAATGCCGCACTGCCTGTTCCTCCCTGCCGGTTGACATAAGACACCGCCACCGCATTGTCAGAGAAAACTCGAACCGCCTTCCCCATTACCAGGTGTTGAAAGGCGTGCAGTGCCAAAACATACCGCCCTCAGCTCTAGGCAATTGATGGACCATTGCGACTCCTCCGCTGACCAGCACCCTTGTGCCACCTGAGCAAGGCAATGAGCTCCCCAGCCCGACAGGCTGGCGTCCGTGGTGACCAACACCCAATCCGTCTGTTCCAGCGGAATGCCGGCCTGAAGATGACTGGGCTCCAGCCACCACTCTAAACTGTCTCTGACTTCCTCTGGACATACCAGCCAATGAGACAAAGGATGCTCTTGCGGTGACTACCTGGACAGCAGAGCCCGTTGAAGTGGTCGCATATAAGCCGGCGCCCATGGCACCAGCTCCAAGGCCGCTGCCAAGGAACCTAGCAGCTGTAAGTAGCGCCACGCCGTTGGGGCTTTCATGCTCAAGAACGCTCGCACCTGCCTTACGATCTTCTGTACTCTTTCCTCTGGTAGGAATACCATCCCGGCTACCATATTGAACAAGGCTCTGAGATACACCAACCGTGTTACCAGCTGCAACTGACTCTTGGCCTGGTTTACTATAGAAAGGATTCAGCAGAGCCTGAAGGCTCATGAAACAGAGGATCAATTTTCCAAACAACATAATGATTTATTGAAACAAATTGAAGTAGTCCAACGAGATGTTATGGCAAAAAAATCTAAGAAACTGAAGAGGGACAATCTGGATTATACAACGGGGTATGTCTATCCGTGGCAAAATGCTAAAAGGAAACAGATTAAAAAATGAGTAATGTTTGAAGATACATCCGAAGGAAGCTCTGATTCTAGTAAGTCTTCAAGGGACGATTTTTTGTCCGGCGAGACTGAAGAAAAAAAGAAAAAAAAAGAAAAGAAAGGAGAAGACAAGGGACAGCAATACGAGCGGCACAATCAACGGAAGAAATAGATGTTTTCTCAACCGATTTTGGAGCCAGATTTGGTGATTAATATATCTGATAAAATGTTATCCGAAGATTCGATTAAATTATTGAGTAAAGGGTTGTCCTTTATTCCTACAATACAATATGATTCATTTCAGTTCTGCATTGATTTTGAGGGTCTTATGAGAAAATTGGCTTTAAAATTTTTTTGCTTCTTCAGAAAGCAAAAGTAGATCCAATGGTGGAACCACAAAATGAGGGGGCAGTGGAAACTGTGATGTCATCGCAAAATATAGCTAGAATAAAGTTACCTCTAAAATCTACATGGAGTCCACCAGGTCCTCTCCACCCGACATTGTCACTGTTTAAAAAATTGGTGATGCAAGATATACGGGCTTTGGAAGCTTCATGTAAACAGCGACAAACTAGATTGACATATAAAGAATGTATCACTTTGAAAAATGTACGGAGCCGTACCGATATCGCAATACGGCGGGCTGATAAGGGTGGAGCCGTGGTGGTGATGAATAGGAATAATTACATTTCTGAAGCGAAGCAACAATTACAAGATCAGTTGACTTATAAAGCATTATTGGAAGATCCCACAAAGGATATACAGCAGGAGATAAGAGAATCACCTATGCAGCTTTAAATGATCGATTTTTGGATTTAAAAGAATACCGCTATTTAAATGTAGTAGCACCAACTACAGCAAAATTTTACCTGGTACCAAAAATCCATAAGGATCTACATAACCTCCCGGCGAGACCCATAGTATCGACAAGAGGATCGGTATTAGAACCAGTTTCAACTTTTTTGGATTCGTACCTACGTCCATTAATTAGATTGATTCCATCTTACGTTCAAGATTCCACTCATTTTTTGAATATTTTGCAAGGTTTGTCTCACTGGGCGGGTCATTCCGATGTGTTACTGGTTACCATGGATGTGGTTTCACTCTATACAAGTATTCCACAAACAACAGCACTTTCTTTGGTTGAGCAGTCGTTAAAAGCTCGTGGTGATGTGGGCGAATCACAGTTATCATTTTTATTACAATTGGCCAATTTGGCAATTTGCAAGAATTTTTTTGTCTTTGATGGAATAATTTTTCAACAGGTATCAGGGGTAGCTATGGGGGCCACGTGTGCCCCCTCCATAGCTAACCTGTATATGGGGAATTTTGAAAAACTATGGATTGAAGAGCCCCCGTTTAGACAACACATAAAAGCGTGGAATAGATACATAGATGGATGTTTTTTTACTCTGGCAGTGCTCTGAGCAGGAATTTCAAAGTTTTTTTGAATGGGTGAATATATGCGATCCTTGGATAAAGTTTACATATTTATGCCATCATGACACCATTACTTATCTGGATGTTTTAATCACCAGAAGCCAGAAGGCTTGGGAAACATCAGTGTACAGGAAGGAAACCGATCGGAATACATTCTTGCACTATGGAAGTGCGCACCCTAGGAATTTGAAGGAGAGCTTACCAGTGTCACAGTTTTTGCGATATAGAAGAAACTGCTCCGATAAGGAAGACTTTAAAAGGAAGTCTCGTCTTTTAATGAAGAATTTCGAAAAGAGGGGGTATCCCCGTAGGGTAGTCACACAGGCATACGCTCGGGCTTTGTACAATGATCGGAGTCAGCTATTAATAAGACGATCACAAAATACTATCAGTAGGAAAGGAGAGGAAGAAGTTCATATAAATCTAGTTACTAAATTTTCTCCGCTGAGTAAAGGCATTCAAAAGATTATTAAAAAGCATAGCAATGTGTTGAGAGTTATTCCGTGATTGCAAGACAAAAAAGTCCGTTGTGTGTGGTATAGAAATAGTAAATTTGAAAGAACAACTATGTCCGTCGATATTACCTCCAGAGATTTCCAGGGTTTCAACAACGCAAGTAATATCAGCGGGTCATCAAAAATGCGGTAATTACAATATTTGCAATATTACAATGGAGATTCAACAATTCACGCATAAGGGGTCAACTTATAAATTGAAACAACACACGACATGTACATCATCCAATGTAATATATGTGATTGTCTGTCCCTGTGGTTTATTATACTTGGGAAGACGACCTGATTGTTTAAAATCAGGATGAGAGAACATTGCAGTCGGTTGAAATGCAGAACATTGGAAGCGCCATTAGTACAACATTGTACAGATAAGCACCATATTTTTGAACAATTGAGGTGCTTCTGTATAGAACAGGTTCACTCTGGTATAAAGGGTAAGACGATTGAGAAAACATTACTATTGAAGGAACAAAAATGGATATTTACCTTGAATTCGGTAGCCCCACATGGGTTAAATGTCAAGCTCGATTGGGCAGTCTGTTTGTGATTCTATCGGAGCCATACTAATTACATCATGGGAAGAGAAAGAGTGAACGTTCACCATGGCAATCTTCGTGCCGAATAATAACGGTTTGGTACAGTGATGCACAAGCCACAGTATAGTAAGGTTTTCTTGGGGCCTTTAAATTTATGGAAGCGTTTGCACCAAATGAAAAAGGTTTGTTATAATGATAAAAGAGCCAATGTTCAGTATAGTTTATTAGGGTTAAATGGCAGTAACCTCGGATACTAACGAGCCTCATGGGGTTTCAATAGGACTCATTAAGCAAGAAGCTTTAAATATTCTGAACTAGCTTGTACTCCGCATGCGTGGCGTTTTTCTGTCAGAGAATGATAATGTTAACCGTTGGAAATGTCCTCCGGTGATGAAGGATACGTGGGCAGCATCTGAATATACAGTAAAATGAATTCTTAAACGTCTCCATTGATGTATTTTAGATAGCAACATGAAACACAAGGATGATGTCATTTTATTTTTATCATCATTTTTATCTTTTTTGGTAGTTGAATATGTTAAATTTGATGGGCAATTCCCTGAAGAAACTGACAACAGTGAAACACTTAGGGTGCCTGATAGAAGGCGTCGGGATTGACCGATATATTTTTTAAGCTAAGTGAAACATTTCATTCATATATAACAGTAAGAGCATGTTAAAAAATCATAGAGAACGGTCATTGATGTGAAAACTAGCACATACAGAGGGCTGTTAGTCCATGGCTAAGTGCGATTAGTTTATCTGAGACCTGATCTCTATTGAGTGATAACATTGGAAGATTTCAAGTTGCAGAGTTTAGATTATTGAACGAATTGGACTGTTTTTGCATACCACTGGTTTACTACCCAACCAAGACCTTCCAAGAACTCCATGACTCGCCTCGCAGCCCTGCTCGATTCCTCTTCGGAACCCGCCTGGATTAACCAGTCGTCGAGGTAGGGATGTACTCAAATTCCTTCCTTGCGCAATGCTACCGCTACCACCACCATCACCTTTGTGAATGTGCGCGCCGTGGCTAGCCCAAAAGGCATTGCCCTGAACTAAAAATGTCCCTTGGGAACGGCAAAGTGCAGAAATCACTGATGCTCTGGCCTGATAGGGATATGCAGATAAGCCTCTGTGAGATCCATGGAAGAGAGCACTTCTCCCGGCTTCACCGCTCTTATAACTGATTTCAACGTCTCCATCCGGAAATGCAGCACCCGTAAGCAGCAATTCACATGCTTTAAATCTAGAATGGGCTGAAATGTTCCCTCCTTTTTGGGGACAATGAAATAAATCGGAGTATCGACCTAATCCGCACTGCCCTTGCGGCACCGGAACCACTGCTTGCAGGGCCAGCAACCGCTGCAAGGTGTCGTTTACAGCCTCTCTCTTTCGTTTGGGATCCGCAAGGAGACCGCACAAAAAGTTCCTTCAGGGATGAGCGAATTCTAGCGCATAACCTTCGCGGATAATCTCTAGCACCCAGCGGTCCATTGTCACAAAACTCCTGCAAACGTCCCCCTACGGAAACCTCCACCTGGGCCCTCCGTCCTTCACTGTGGCTTTTTGGAGGGATTCTGCTGAGGGGAGAAATACCCCCTACCGAATCCCCGCGCCCCACGAAAGGGCTGCCCCCTGGTCTGAAAGCACCCTCTCTGATAGGGAGCAAAGCGAGACGCTCTAAATCTCCGAAAATCTCTGCCTTGTCTTCTCTGCATGCCTCCCAGCCTGGGTGCCTTCGGGCGATCCTCTGGTAGCCACCCGCCTTTGGAATCACCTAATCCTTTACAATCTTTTCCAAAGCTTCCCCAAAGAGCAGCTTGCCCTTATATGGGAGCTTACTTAGATGAGCCTTTGAAGATGCATCCGCCGCCCAATTCCTCAGCCAGATGAAGCGCTGAGCAGCAATGATGGACGCCATGGACTTAGCTGAAATTCTAACCAAATCAAAAAAGTGGAGTGGAGGAGTGGCCTAGTAGTTGAGGCAAGGTACTTCAGGCCGGAAGGTCGGGGGTTCAAATCCCACTAGAGGACAGCAACCTTCGGCTGGAAGGACTGGGGTTTCTAGTCCCACAGGTGCTCCTTGTGGTCTTGGGCAAACCACTTAACCCTCCATAGCCCATGTTCCCTGTAAAATAGTTATCTCCATGTTATAATGCCCTGTTCAATGTAATTTCAGTTTGTTCAATGTAAACCGCACTGATGCAGAATAGCGCAGTATATAAGAGAATGTAAATAAATAAAAGGCATCCGCCAAATATGCTGCTGCCGATTCCAATTTCGCTCCCTCCGGCGAAGAGCTCTCCTCGCTTTTCTGCGAGCCATCACCCTGGAGCCAACGAATGGACGCTCTGGACACATAGGCCCCACAGATTGAAGCCTGCAGAGATAGCACACACACGAGTCAAAGGCCTGCTTCAGAATCACTTCCAACTTACGGTCCTGGAGATCTTTGAGGGCCACTCCCCCCTCCACTGGGATGGTAGTCTTTTTAGTCACGGCCGAAACCAACACATCGACCTTGGGCATCCGCAACAGGTCTTTTTCCGTCTGCAGCACCAGGTAGAGACGTCCGATGGCCTGGCTACCCCTTAACTTAACCTCTGGGCACTCCCATTCGGACTCCACCATCTGCTTGATCACTCTATGGACTGGAAAAAATTTCTGCTCCGTTTTAAATCCCTGGAGTAGAGGATCCTCCAGCGGTTCTTCTGGAGCCGCTGGAAGGGTGATATTAAGAGCCGCCAAAGACTGGGCAATGAGAGCCCCCAGCTCCTCCTTCCGAAACACCCTGAAGACATTTGGGTCGTCGCCTGGCAACAGCTCACCTTCCTCCAACTCCACAGCCCAAGGATCCAACACCAAGTCTGACAGAGTTTCAAACTCCTCCGTCCCCCTGGACTCCATTGCCTGCAGACTGAAAGGGTCAGGACCCGCTCTCAAGTCCAAGGCCTGCGCAGAGGACCCCTCACCCAGATCCCCTGAACCAACACCTACCGCCTGAGAACTCACCACCTGAGAAGGCTCACTCCTGCCTCGAGACCGATCCATCTTCATACAATATGCTTTGTGCATCACCAGGATAAAATCATCTGAGAATAAAGCCTTCATCGAGCCCTCGATCTCCGAGGCCTTCGATTGAGAGGAAACTGGGCCCAAGGAAGGCTTCTTCGTCTTCGATTTCCTCTTTCCCGGCTTGTCCTGTATCGTGGGAGAAACGGTAGCCTGCTGCATCTTGGCCGCCGTTCCCGCCTTCTCTGCAGCCTAAGGCCTAACCAAAAACTCCCTCGACGTCGCCTTCGCCTCCATCACCGATTCCAGGAGCCTCTGAGACCTGCTGCCGCAATGAAAACAGGTACGGCACAGCCCAGGCCCCCCTAACCTTTGGCAACCTCCGCACTGCGCGCATGCCGCCGAAACCGGCAGCATGCGCATGGAGAAGAAACCATCCGCAAAGCTCCTCTGGCCACAAATCCGACGCCGAGCCAAACACCACGGAAACCTCTGCTCCTACCTGAATGAGCTGGCTGCCTTTGTAGCTCTCAAACGCTCCTGCTCTCGCTGCTAGCGAGATCTGAAGTGGGTCTGGAGGCAGAGGGTTGTGCAATGGGGCTCCCAGGCACTAATCCCCCCCCTCCCCCCCGGGCAGGAACGGCGATACCGCAAAAAGCGAGGCAGGCTCTGCCTCTGCTGCCCCACTACTTTACTATCTACACCTGGACTTACAGCCCTGCTAGGACCAGCCAGGATCCCCGTTTATGTCCTTTTGTGACCCTCTTTTTTATTTTTCCTGCTTAGTATTAGTACTATTAGTTTCCAATTCGTCTTTTCTGGCCTTTCCTGAAATGGGAGCCTGTCAGCCACACGTCCCTCCTAGCTGCTGAGGACTGAACGACTGAGTCTCTGGCACTAGGGGGAACTGTCAGCAAGACTCTGTTGTTCAGTCCTCAGCTGCTGGAGGGGGCTGACAACCCTACCGTTCCTGGAGTGGCCCAGAGAGACGATATGGAATTGAATTTCATAATAAAAAATCCTTGACGTATTCACAAAAAACTTTTTTCATATGGATGAAAATTGCAACAATTGCTTAAACTTGTATATATGTTGCTCTCAAATTACGTCAGCAGCTTGCAAGGAGGTACAAATGATGTCAGGTCATTTTTGTGCAATCTAAACTGAATATACAATAGATTTAACAGACGGATTGAAACTATTGTCCAAAGTACCATCTTTTAGAAGTGTCCTCAAAAACCTTTATCTGAGCAACTGACACTGGAAATAATAACATCCTCATTATATAATCTCACAAAAGCAGCAATTGCTTGCAGCAGTACATTTCTCCTCCTCAGTATTTAACCAGGAAAATAGTAGCATATTTAAAGTCAAATTAACTGTTCCTCAACCCTTGTAACACACTTCCTGTATCTTTAGGTCAAGTCTATTCTCTCTCCCCCTCTTCAAATTCACGCTAAAGGCTTACCTCTTTGAGGCCGCTTTTGGATCCTAATCTCTTGTTCCCCCTATTGAGTCCCTTACTGAATTGTGCTGTCTATTGTAACTAGATTGTAAGCTCTACAAAAGCAGGGACTGTCTTCTATATGTGTTTGTACAGTGCTGCATACACCTTGTAGCGCTATATAAATGATTAGTAGTAGAATAACTTGAGGAGCTCTCAGAAAGAGTAAGAGCAGGACAATTTTGGAATCCATACAGCTACAAGTAAGCCCATTCTTTCGTAGGCCCCTGCAATGAAGGGCTGACTGGACAGAACTTAGGACATGGACAGTAAACAATTTTTCATGCCTGCCCCCCTCCCGAAAGACAATCCCCCAAACCACCTGTTCCTCCCTTTGTGCGCAGGACAATTCAGGAACAGACCTCACTTTCTTCACTGAGGCTAAAGCTCTGGTTTAGCCGGTGCCTGGTGCCTGGCACCTGTGTGCGTTTCCAAACCCAACATCAAACAGCACACTGGCACGATGCTTGCATCCTTAGGCCGAAACAGAGAGTTGCCATCCAAGACTACCTACCACTGATTCACTGCTGAATCCAAACCTACAGCCCCACTCTCCCACGATAAAGAAAGACTGCAAATTTACACAATACAATACATACAGGCGGAAACAAGGACTTTAGCAGCCCAGCCGCACCACAAACAACGTCATCAAGGAAGCGACGCAGGAGGATGCTATCTTCACGTGAGACGGAGACCTTGGAGGATGACTCAATCTAGAGGTACCGCGTTGGAGCTGTAACACAGGATAACATTTACACACGAATGTTTTCCCTGCCCATCATTAAGAAGAGCTAGAAAGTGCACACTCAGAGTACAACTGGCGAGGAAGACTGCACCAATTGAGAATTTTTGAAGAATCGTATCCCCCCCATCCACGTGGAATGTCCCAAGCTCCAATTTGTGCGAATGCAGCTTTATCAACAGCAAGACGTTTGAGGAGCTTGGTCTGCAGTTAGGGGCTGATGTAATAAGCTTCTACAGAGTTTAAAAAATAGCGCCCAATGCGGTAATCAAATAATGTGTAAATAATTTTCATGCAAAAATGTAAGCAAACACGGAAGAGAAGGCCGATCACTATGGAAACGTGATCAAAATACTGTTCTGCAGATACATATTATTCAAGCGCTTTACTGTTCATGTCACTGCTGCAGCATGTCTCCTGTAATCCTGCTGCAGTCAGCCATACATAAAGACATCCTAGCGTCTCATCCTCCTGCTGTTTCTTTCTGCGCTTTTGGACCCATGCACTAATACAAAACAAAACGTCGACGTAGATCCTTCGTGCATGCACGAAAATAAAGAAGCAGGCGTGACATCCTCACTAAGGCTAGCCGCAGAAAAACAACCTACTTTTTACTCCTCAGACCACCCATTAAATCTCCAGCATTAGAAAACTGTGGTTTGTCTTCTATGCAGTTCTTTGCATCTGGGTTTTAAATAACTAAAATCTTTATTAGTATTGGATTTACAGTTGTGGTCAACATTATTGGCACTCTTGCATTTTAGATATGTTGTATATACAATATCTTGAGAAATAATTGGAAATATTCCAACTGTATATCATAATATTTTAACAGTATACAACAAAAAAAGTCTGTGCAAATTAGTCATACTAATTTCTGAGAGAAAAACAAAATTTGAGCTGGATAGGGTTAATGGCACCCTTCACTGATAAAATTTGGTTGCAGAACCCTTGGCAGTGATGAACCCTTGAAGCCATCTATAACTTTGTACATCTATCTGCTGGTAGTTTCTCCCACTCTTCAAATGCGATTTGTTTCACCTCACAAATGTTTCTAAAATTCCTTTTACCAATGGCAGATTTCAGCTCTTTCCAAAGGTTCTCAATTGGATTGAGATCAGAACTCATTGCTGGCCAATCTAAAAAACAGTTCATTTTTTTTCCCTTTTAACCATTCTTTTGTACTTTTGGATTTTTGTTTTCGGTCATTGTCCTGCTGGAGGACCCATGACCTAAGACCCAGACCTACCTTTCTGATACTAGGTAGCACATTTCGCTCCAAAATACCTTGGTAGTCCTCTGACTTCATGATTCTTTTAATACATTCTAGGCCTCCAGCTTCTGAGGAAGCAAAACAACCTCACGACCTTATGGAACCTCCACCATATTTAATTATTGGAAGGGTGTTTTTTATCCTTATAAGCTTTATTCCTTATCGTTCCTCCAGTTTAGTCCTCTACCTCTGGGTTGTGCACCTCTTCCTGCAGCTAGGAGACTGGGCATGTCAAAGTCGTGACATCACTGGATATAGCCTGCTGGTATCTCCCATCAGCCTCCAGTGTGTCCAGTCTCCTTGCAGCAGGAGGACATAGTGAGCCTAGCTTCTGGGCTCACTTGGGGGGAACAGATAAGGAGCATTTAGTGTGACAAATTCTCTTCTGATTTTACTTTTGATTTTTACCTTTAATTTACTTTTGATTTTACTTTTAATTCAGTTACCTTTGGTTAATTGACAATCAGGGAATAGTTTCCTTTAGTTAGGAACAAATTTCCTTATTTACAGTAATTTTAAATTTGAGCCTGGCTCTTTAAATTAGTAGCAGCTCTCGCCTTCCCTCCTTCTCAGTTATTTTCACTTGCTGCAGGCATTTGCCGGTGCGGATCTCTCTCCCTTGACTGTACGGGAGAGAGCTCCGGGACCCGTACAGCCACACTGAAGCTGTGTGAGACGGACCCTCTCCGTTGCTGCGGGATTTTAATGTTACTCTGTGGAACCGGCTGAGCGATCCTCGCCGTGGCTGCCAGGCGCATCAGTGCAGCTTGAGGATCGGAGGAATTCAAGGTGGTAGGAGCAGGCTGTGTGGCTTTCTGCCCTGCAGGTAAGGCCTTCGGGCTCGGTTGGTCTGCTGAGGCCTCATTTTTGCAGCGGCTGTTGTTCTTGGCGCCAAAATTCATTGGCGAAGGGGCGGCCATTTCCTCTCTAGGTATTTGGACCGCATGGCGAGAGTTGCAGTGAGCTGCCTGTGTGAGGAAAACAACAGGCAGAATAGCTAGGTTTTTGGGCCTAGTGTTTGTTTCTTTCTTTTGTTTGTAGGTTGTTTTTTTTTGAGGCTCAGGGGGTTCCTCAGCCTTAAGGGGGGACTGTTGTCAATCCTCTTTATAAAATAAATAAGAATAAACTTAAAAATAGGACAGCAGTTTTGGCATTGATCCCTGATACCACATGTTCTTTCCCTCCTAATCATGTATTTGAGGAGCATGTTAAGTCCCAGGATATTAGGCAAATTGCCAGCTTTTAGGTTCAAGGGCAGAGCCCTAACTTGTAGTTGGAAGGAGGGACAGCCTGGAAGTGTGCTTTTATGTATTCTATAGTGAAAGTTGCCCAAAATTCACAGGGACAGGTTTAGGAAACCTTAGGATATAAAAAAATAGACTGGCAGTTAAACTGTCAACCAAGAAGTGCCTGTGCTACGGTCTATGGCCACCAGAGGGCAGCTGGTACACTCAATAGTGCTTTTCTATGACTGTGTGCATGCAGCCATTATCTGTAAGTCAGGAAAGAAATGCCACAGTGCAGCTGTAATGTTCTGAAAATCAGGATTATATGACCGAGATTTAAAGCTCTTAACTTCTGTATCGTTGGTCGGGCTCTGTTGCCCTAAAGGCCGCCGAATGGCAGCGCTGCTCATGAATCACATATAGTATTCAGTGCCCCCATCCCTGGGGGGGGGTGGTAAAATACTCATATTACTCATCAGGTTCACACAGGCAGCAACCTCTAAGACCTCCATTTGCAAGATGGTCGGTGTATTCCACTGCTATTTCTCTGACTGCAGGAAGGCCGGCGGAGGTGCCTGTGTGTTTCATAGCAACACTTAGCATGCCCTTCCCAGGAAATTCTCATCTATTACTAGAGCAGGGTTTCATTTCATTTCGCTGGTTGTGGTTAATGCACAGCGTTAGGGGCTGTGTTCGAAAGCTTGGGTCCCACGGACTTCGGTGGGATTTCAAAAAGAAAAAGAAACTCGCTTTAGTGAGAGATAGCCTTGTTCATTTTTAGCTAACACTGTTGATTTTACTTTTGATTTTTACCTTTTGTGTCCTGAATCCCAAGGACGGGACACTGTTTGCTTCCAGGGGTTCTACTTTCTATTTAGCTCTTCAGCTCCCTGGCAGACGCAGCAGGCTGGCAGGGGGTGTGCAACGCCTCCTGCAATGCAGAATCCCCCAGGATAAGGGGGGAAGGACAACTGAGTGCAGCGGGGGCTGGTAGCTTCTTGCAAAGCTATAGGAGCAGTTCGGGTAATTTTAGCTGATCTGCTTTGATTTCATTGGAGTTGGCGGAAACTTGGTTTTTGGAGTCCTATACTTTAAAAAAAAAAGGGGCATAGCTATGTTGATTTACAAGAATCTCCTTCCGCTATCCATAGAAGGTCCTATAAAGCGTTAAAGTCGGTTTATATGGCAGGGTAATATTTTGGCTTAGCTGCTGTGATATAGCGCTATGATCCACTGTAAACATATTCAAGTCAAAAGGAATTATGGTGATAACTCTCTTGGACGGGTGTAGCAGGTGCTTGGGTGAGCGCCATGGCCAGTCCACAGATGTGGAATGCTCTGCCATAAGCATTATGTCATGAGAGGGGTTTTTATAGTTGTGTGGTTTCTCAATGGAAAATTGTTCCTGTTTAGTTTGGCTTTGCCCAAATCATAAGATTTTACGGTAGATTTGTAATGTCTTAATTTTGGCTATATGTGGTTTAATTTTACATATGGAAAAGGCAGCTCAGCGGAGAGACGTTGCAAAATAGAACTCTGGCCTTTGAAGCTATCTATGCTCCCATTCCATTTATCAGAGGTTCTCCAGTACGGAGAGTCTCTGCTAGTGTTCAGCGAATGCCTTAATGGGGGGCCAGAAGCACGCAGCCAGGCTAGTTCTCTAGCAGCAATGGCAGCAGCTCAGACTCTAGTAGGCATACTTCATATGCTGGGCTTACAAGATGGCTTCTGCGCTGATCGGCATCAGCCAAGGTAACTGCCGGTTTAGACTGTGAATGTGGAGTCAGCCTGGAGGAGGGGCCTTGCGTTCTCTGGACAATGCCCTGCATACACTGAATCACTTCAATTCGATCAGCTACTGGCAAGACACAAGGCACTCTCGCCTGCTTTTTTGCTTCAGTGGTCTAAAAGTGGAGTCTTTACCAGGTGGTATAATGGGAACTGGTCTGCAGTTTCTCGGCTTCTTCATTGCTGACTCAATTGCCACTGCGGAATGAGAGCTGTATTTCATATCACCAGGTGCTAGTTGAACTTAAAATATAAAGTCCATCTTTGTGCAGTCAGATGGAATGGGGCGTTACTCTAGCAGGAAGGCCGTGGATTAGTATGCCTGTGTTTGGGAGTTCTTCCTACTTCATATTGTTGGCACGGAAAGAGCGTCTCTTAACATATGCTGAAGGAATTTTTGGTTAAGAGGTGTCTTTGTAAAAAAAAAAAAAAAATGTATTCAGCTGTCCTGAATTCGCCTGTTCTTGATTGACATTTTGAGGCTAAGCAGTGGCAGGCCTGGGTACTACGTGGGTGGGTGAACACCTTGCATTACCAGGGGGTGTGGACTCACTGTATGGAAGAGAGCCCTAGCAATCTTCTTTATCGCAAGATAGGAAAGCAGGTGGTTCACTGAAGCGATCGTTGGGGGCAATGCTCTGGCCTTACAAGCTCCCATTTGTGGAGCCTGGGGAGGCGAGAGCATGCTTCAGGTGGTCGCAGTGTTTACGGCAGTCTACTCGCCTGGAACAGGAAAGGATCAGGGAGTTGAATCGACTAGAGCCTGATTTGCTTTATGGGGCAAATGTGCATTATGGCTTAATTCAAGCGCTAGCTAATATTATTGGCTTCCTTGGGGTTCACCCGGAGGTCTCTCTGGTGGAGGAATGGGGCAGCTGATGGTTCGTCCAGGTCGAGGCTCAGTAAGCTCCCAGTTAAAAGTCTTTGTCTTGTCCTTTCCCCGTGGGCTCTCATAGGGCAACTAGTTGGCGTATCGAGGCTTTTGGAGAAAGGTACTCTTGGTAGCGCCCGGTTGGACGAGACGGCCGTACTAGGTTTTTCTCATTTGCCTACTCAACAGTCTTTTCCTAGAAGTTGTCGGTAGCGGACGTTCTGCTGCGGCTAGGTCCGCGACGAATGTCTCAGGTGGATCGGTGCCCGCCTACGGTTTGGCCTTTGAATGGGCGGGGCTGAAGAAGAAGGGTTATTCTGCGGCAGTCTTCGCCACCTTGTTGAGAGCAAGGAGGCAGGCTGCTTCTGCTACATAGGTCCATGCTTAGTGCCTTTTGGAAGGCTGCTGTTCACGGTGGCAAGTCTGGGCGACAAAGGTGTCTGTATCCTTGGTCTGAGTTCTCTGCAGGACGGTGTCTGAAGGAACTAGCGGCCAGTTCCTTAGAGGATCCAGCGGGCGACTGTTTCCGGCTGTAGAGGTTCTGTGAAGGGAATAGCGCTAGGTGTTTGGATCGATGTATAGCGTTTCCTTAAGTTGGGATCCGACTGCACTCCTCAAGGAGAGTTCGGGTGCCGCCGGGGGATCCCGATTGGGCCTTAGAGGCGTTAGCTAAAGAGCCCTTTGATTCTTTACTCCAGGCGTCGGTAAAGGATTTGCTGTTATAGACAGTGGCTTGATAGCTTGTTGTTCGGTGCGACGAGTTTCGGAGTTTTAGGCGTTGTCATGTCATGAGCCGTTTTCACCCTTTCTGGATAGAGGGTGATGTTTGCGAGCAGTCCTGTCGTCCTTCCAAAAGGTGGTAACTGATTTTTCTCCTGAGCCTATTGGTTTCTCTTCCAGTTCTCGGTGTTTCTGGAAGGGGAGGTTTTTATTCGTAGCTTACGCCGCTAGGAAACATTAAATGCAGGGTGCGGCGTTCGTTTCTTTGTTTTTGTGTACTGGTTGGAGGTCCCCACAAAGGGGAAGCAGCAGCAAAGGCGGCCAATTCGCATTGGGTTAAGGCGGTGATTGCCTCAGCTTTCTGGTGGCGAGGTTGTATGATTCCGGGGGGCTTTCTGACTCTTGCTACCTGGGCACAAGCAGCTTCATGGGTGAATCACTGTGTCATTCCACCAGGAGGGATTGGTAGAGCAGCTTCCAGGTCGTCTCTTCATTTCCTCAGTAACCACTACTGCCTAAATGTTTTGGCAGTAAAGGATGCCTGTTCCGGGTCGACGGTGTGGTGAGTTGGCTGGATAGGTCCCTCCCAATGATTACTGCTCTGTTACATCCCAGAGGTAGAGGACTAAACTGGAGGAACGATAAGGAAATAGAAATTACACTTACCTGGTAATTCTCGTTCCTTGAGTGACGACAGTTTAGTCCTCATTCCTGCCCAGGGGTGTGATTTCTTCAGAGTTTATTTTCAGGCGGAGTGGAGCATCAATCTCAAGGAGTAGACAGATCCTTTCAGTTTCTAGATCACAGTGAGTATCCCTCTCTGTTCTTTCTTCCTTTTCTCTTATTTAAACGAGGTGATGGTATAGGAAACGTGTTTGCATAGGGGGGACATGAATGTAAAGTTAAAAAAAAAAAAAAGAGAAAAGAAAATATAAGACGGATACGGTTAAAAAGGCTCCTCCGGTTGAGGAATGGGGAGTTATTTAAAGTTATGGTATAGTTACTTATTTGTTGTTCCTTTGAGTTTGCTTTGTCAATAGTACACTGGAGGCTGATGGGAGATACCAGCAGGCTATATCCAGTGATGTCACGACTTTGACATGCTCAGTCTCCTAGCTGCAGGAAGAGGTGCACAACCCAGAGGTAGAGGACTAAACTGTCGTCACTCAAGGAACGACAATTACCAGGTAAGTGTAATTTCTATTTTCTTTGCCTGTAAATTTATTGCTGGTCTGCACTGCCAAAGAGCTCAAGTTTGGATTCATCAGTCCATATAACATTTTCCCAGGATTGTGGTTTCTCAAGGTGGGTTTGGGCAAAGAGCAGGCATGCCTTTTTATGTCTGTCTACTACTACTACTACTATTAAACACTTACATAGTGCCATGCACGCAGCGCTGTACAGACAAATTCAAAACAACAGTCCCTGCTCCTCAGAGTCTTGCTCGTCCAAGCTTACAATCTAGTCGTGGAGCAGTGGAGTCCTCCTTGGCCTTCACCCACGAAGTCCTTCTTTGTTTAGTGCATGGCATATGGTGCGGGTTGAAACCACCACTTCAAATTGCTCCAGATCAGCCTTAAGCTTTTCAGATGTTGCACGTGGTGTTTTTCCAACAGTTCACACTAACCTCTTAAGACTTCTTGGATTAATTTTCCTCTTCTTACCACATCCTGGGAGGTTCTTGACAGTTCTATGAGCAGAAAACGTTTTAATAACATTGCGAACTGTAGACACAGGAATACCAAGGTATTGGAAGGTGGCCTTGTACCCCTTGAAGTTTGATGATAATGTTTTTTCTGACAGTCTCAGGCAGCTCTTGTCTTCACCACTGTGAAAATGGAACAGTGAGTGAATGTGACCATTTTAAACATTAGAACCATCATTCATTGGTTGATTCAGGTCATGTGAGTACTGACAATTGATCACAGGTGTGTCTAATTTTACTTGAATGGGAATGTGGTTGTGTTTGAACTGATCTAAAGTATTTATAAGAGTGCCAATCATGTTTTGGCAATGTCCCAGTTTTTATACTATTTTCTACTATTTCTTTTTAATTGGTCTTGTTTTAATTTGATTCTTTTATGTATCAAATATGTGTGTATATATAGTCCAAAACCATTTCAATAGCCACTTTTTAAAGGAGATATTGGACATTAAGGGGTTGCACTGTAAGGGTGCCAATAATGTTGACCATAACTGTAAATGTGAGGTATACTGGCAATGATGCAGTAAACAAAATTATGTGCACACAAAAAATATGTGCAAACAGAGGCAGCATGCTGATTGCTATGGAAATGTGTACATTTTAATGCATTGGGCATGTCCTTATCACCTTGCTAGGCCAGTCCAGATGAGTGGGTTATGCTTCCTTGCTAGTGGGTGGAGACAGACCAGAAACTTTCACTGATGTCATCAGGAGGTATAACCAGTGGTGCAACACTAAGGGGAGTGTTTACTAAGCTGGGCTAATAGTTGCAGGCGCTATTTATAACTAGCCCCATTGAATAACAAATAGTGTTTGCCGTTTTTGGCAAAAATGATTGAGCAGGCAATTAGGGTACAGATCGAAGAATTTGTGGATACCTATCAGATTTTGGACGACAGACATGTGGCATTTTACTTACCAGTTAATGTCCTTTGAGTCCTGCTAGACCAGTCCAGACAAGTGCGTTATGTTCCCCAACCAGCAAATGGTAGAGACAAAGAACCAGTGAAAAATCCAGGTTTCAGTGACATAACTCCCATGCCTCTATTCACCTCAGCCAACAGAGGTCCCTTCAGTATTCGTTGCAAAGCATGTGGGAGAAACATGGCCAGCCTCACACAACCTCAACCGTAGGCAGCAATGAACGATCAACAGTAGAGAACTACGTACAGGAAAGCATAAACATAAGGTTTTCAGTAGATGATGAATCTGCAGAGCAAAGTATAAAAATCACAGTGGAGGGGTTCCGGTACCGGTACAGGAGGGGTGGCATTTGTGTATGGCTCCAGGACATCAAATGATAAACCCATGTTTTCTCCCATTTGGGTTTCTCCTTGGGTGGTCAATCCTTGCAGGGGAGATGCCTAAGGTGTTAAGAATGAGGCCAGAGAAATCTATCAAGGACATGTATGTGGAGAAAGCCAAGAAAGCTCTGCTGGTGGAGAAAAGCCCTGGGCTTACAATGGTGCCCGTAGAAGCGCCAGTGCAGGGCAATACTTGCAAAGGGGAAGCTACAGACAACATGACAGTGCTGCTCAAAGAAATGTGAGACTTCAAGGTGGAAATCATAGGCACTGTCTCTGCCTGGTTTACCGAGCGTCTTGTCTCCCTTGTAGTTTGACTGACAGGTTGATAGGGAAGCTGGAGGATCACGAGGCCCAAGTGGCAAAGGAGATAGAATGGCTCAGGAAGGCAGTCCGCTGGTTAGAAGATAAGGCAGATCATGAGAACTAGGACCGCTGGCAGAATATATGTATCTTTGGGATGCCAAGGGAGCTTAGCTCTTTTGTGAAAAAATTGCTGCACACATGCTTTCCCTCCCAACTTGCCGTGCCTTCCTATGAAATTGAGGGGGCTCATAGGCAGATGGCCTAGGGCCCTTATAGTGTGATTGCTGCACTATCAGGCGAAAGAACATGTAATTCCTGAGGCCCATAAGTCTAAAACTGTTGACTATAACAACTGGAAAATATCTATATTCCCAGTTATCAGTGCAGAGACTATCAGGAAATGCAAGACTCTTTTGCTTTACCATAACTCTCTCAATCAGTTTGGGTTCCGCACCAGCATATGGTTCCCTGCTTGGCAGACTGTAGTGTTTCGAGGAGAGTGCCTTTTTCTCCACTCCCCAGATGAGGTAGAGCACCTGCTGCATTGTGTGGGGGGCGACAATCAGAGGTCCCCAGGAGTCCAGACAGAAGGAGGACTGATACGGACTGGTGGGGGGCCTGATGTGGCCTGCAGTGCCTGCCACTTCTGCTTCCCTGGTATTGACACCTCTTGACCAGGCGACCGCTTCCCCTCTGAAGATGACAAGCACAGGAAATGGAAACAGCCTGGGGGGAGGCAGCTGTGAGAAGCCCACTGGTTCTTCAGTGGGTCTTTAAATGAGGCTCTGAGGACCAGTATGCTACCTCCGATTATATATGAAGCTGAGATTTCCCTGATTCCAAAAGAGGGTAGATCGCCCCTTGAATGAGGTAATTATAGGCCTATATCTCTTCTAAATAGCGATATGAAAATTTTCACTCAGGTCATGGCCAATAGGCTGGTTAGTGTTGTGCCCACCTTAATCCATCCTGATCAAACCGGCTTCGTTCAAGGCCATCAGATTTCCGATAATGTTCAGTGGCTTTTGAATATTATATTGAATGTGTGTCGAGAGGGTAAAGAGGCTTGATGTGTTTCATTCGACGCCAAAAAAGCCTTCAATGGGGTGGAGTGGGAATATCTCTTTGCGGTCATGGCCTGTTTTGGGTTGGGGGACCGTTTCATTGGCTGGGTCTGGGCCTTATATGCTGCACCCACTGCCCAGGTGGTGGCTAATGGAGTATAGTCTGATGGCTTTCAGTTGCTTTGGGGCAATTGTCAGGGTTGCCCCCTTTCACCCCTGTGCTTTGCATTAGCGATTGAGCCACTGGCCTGCCTGTTGCAGTCTACTCCTAACATCAGGCCTATTATGGTAGGTGGTATACCCCATCATGCATCTCTTTATGCAGACAACACCTTAATCTTTTTGGTGGTCCCTGGAATCTCCCTTGCAGGATTGCTTCAAGTGCTCAGGGAGTTTGCCCAGGTCTCAGGCTTTAAAGTTAATTTAGATAAATCTGAGATTTTGCCACTGGGGAATGCGAGCGTGCCTCTGCCACTAAGCTGTTCCTTTAGGGTGGCTGACTCTCATATTAAATATCTTGGGGTCATCGAAAGTGGAGGACTTATTTAAACTCGACTACACCTCCCTTGCATTGGTGGTTGCAGAGGAATTGGTGCGGTGGGAGAGTCTCAACATGGGCTGGATGAATCAAATTGCTGCCCTGAAAATGATGGTGGTTCCCACACTGCTGTACTTGTTTTCCCAGTTGCCAATCCATATTCTCCGGGCCTTCTTTAAAAGGCTGGAGGCTAAGTTTAGTCATTTTATCTGGGGGAAGCCTAAGGCTCAGATTGGGTGGAAGTGCATGGTGCAATCAGTGGAGGAGGGTGAATTGAGCTGCCCCAAGTTGCTTCTGTATTACAAGGCAGCGGTACTGAGAGGACTGAGATACCATTATGCTCATCCACCAGATACCCAGTGGGTTTCCATAGAAAGGGCTTGGGTTGCACAGCAGTTGGTGTTTGAGGGAGTGGGAAGGTGGTTGGCCATGTTTTTCTGCCCTCCTTGCTCCAGCGGGCTCAAGTGTGTCGGTAGGAGGAAGTGGTTGGTTCCCTGTTTTGAATGGCTAAGTTATCAGACTTCTCCCTCTTTAGTGGAGCAGCCTTTGCGGAGCTATGCCAGGCCTGGAGCTCGAATGGGATTCTTTGCTTTAGGGATTTGATTGAAGAACGATCGTGTTTGTTTAATGCAGTTGATTTGTAAGGGTGGAGTGCAGGTTCCTTTTTTTCAATATTTCCAACTATGCTATTTTGTCATGAAGGAGGAGCAGTGGTCCCAGTTGACTTGACCGTCCATGGTGTTAGAGCAAATACTCTTTCACAAGATTGGAAACTGTAAAAGGCTTCTTTCCTATGTCTACCAAGCTCTTTTGGGACTGTACTTCTCGGATCCCGACCCTCACATTGGTACTTTGCATCGCCTTCTCGGGTGGACCTATACAGCCTCTGAGTGGCATCTTATTCACCGATGGGGTTATCATTGTGCTCGGAGTACAAACTGTTGTCAGACTCAGTATAAAATCCTGATGCAGTCTATATGACCCCAGTGCGGTTGCAAAGACTTGGGTTGTGTAGCGGGAACTCCTGTTGGAGGGGCTGTGGGCACAAGGTGATAATGTCCCTGAGTTCAGGAATATTGGTTGAGTGTTATAGACTCCATTAATGACACTGCTCCTCCACCCGGCGATCTGTCTATTTGGTTACATAAATTCTGCTCAGGGAGTTCCACCAGGACAGAGCCGTCTGGTCGAGATCTTGCTAATTGGTGCTCGTATGGTAGTGATCCGCTGGTGGAAGGACAGTGGGGGCCCAGGGATTCTGGAATGGAGGTCACGGCTGAATGAATTAATTAATTTGGACCAGCTTTCGTATATGTTGAAAGACCAACTGGATGTTCACATCTTGTGGGCATCCTGCTGTCGTTGATCTTTAGCTACTCTGGGCCAGCCTTAGCAGAGGGGGGGGGGGGTGTTTTACTTTATCTCTCCCCCCTTTCCCTCTGCGCCACTGTGATGTGGATGACGTTCTCTCCCCTTTTTTATTCCTTCCTCTTCTTCTCCTCCCCCTTCCTTTCCATATGCTTCTCTTCCTTGTTTTTTATTTTTATTTTTCATTTTCTGTATCTTTGCAGTTCCTCCTCCATGCTCACCTGACCACACTGCCTGGGGTTTGAGATTGTGTTCTGTTGGACAGTTGATGTATCGGTTACAGAATAATTGGTATGTACTTTGTTTCTATCTTTTTTATGTATCAGTTGTTAACCTCGCACCTTTATAAATAAAGAATGTAAAATGTTAAAAAAAATAAAATCATAGCGGACCGAAGGGTACCACAGCAGAAAAACAGCAATACAGTTCAAGAGGCGGGCCCTGGACTGGTCTAGCAGGACTCAAGGAAAGGACATTAACTGGTAAGTAAAATGTCACCTTCCATATCTTCCTGCTAGACCAATCCAGACAAGTGGAATGCACTAAAGCTACAATTCCACTGGAAAGGAAAAAGACACAGCAGCTCGCAAAACCCTTGAGCCACGGCCATGTCTGCCCACATGTGGACATCCAAGCAGTAATGCTTGACAAAAGTGGAAAGTGATACTCATGTTGTTGCCTGACAAATGTCTGCAGAGGCTACCGAGCTCCACTCCACCCACGAGGATGCTTGGCTTGAGTAGAATGGGCATGCAAACACTCTGGAACTGACCGATTCCACAATAGATACGCTAAGGCAATGATCTCCTTAATCGCGCGCCCCAAAGTCGACTTGGCCACCGCATCACCCTTGCACAGGTTGGCAAACAGCACAAAAAGATGGTCAGACTTACGAAAGGAATAAGAAACTCCAAGTACTTGAAAAGCACTCTCCAGACATCCACAAGGCAAAGATCCTTATCCTTCCCCCGACACTGCTCCGTAGAGAAGGAGGGCAGGCAGACTACTTGGTTCACATGAAAGGGAGAAAGCATCTTAGGCAAGAAGGAAGGCACAGGCTGGATGGAAACATCCTCCTTTGAAAAAGACAGATAAGGATCTTGGCAAGACAGAGCCTGCAGCTTGGAAATCCGCCTTGCAGAACAAATAACAACCAAGACCGTCTTGAGCGTCAAATCCTTTAAAGTAGCACACATCAACGGCTCAAAGAGTGCTACCATCAGGGCCATGAGCACCAGATCCCAAGAAGGGATCACAGACCGGAAGGGAAGACGCAGATGCTGAATCCCCTGGAGAAAGCCTGAAACATTTGGGTACAAGGCTAGAGACTTACCAGTCACTGGGCCTTGGAAACAGGCCAGAGCTGCTACCTGAACTTTCAGGGAGTTAAGAGAGGGGGCCTTTTCCAGGCCATCCTGTAGAAAGGTCAGCAGAGATGGCACCTTGGCTGCCTCAGAAGCCAACAGCTGAGCGCCCCACTATTGCTCAAAAAGGCACCAGATCCACATGTATGCTAGCCTGGTAGACCTCCTCTGGGCTACGAGCAAAGTGGAGACCACCACCAGAGAGTAACCTTTATCCACTAGCCTTCTCCTTTCAAGAGCCAAGTCGTAAGCGAGAAGGGAATCGGGTCCTCCAGGACAATCGATCCCTGCCGCTATAATCCCGAGATGGAGGCAACCGAAGACGAGGCACCTGTGAGAGCTACATCAGATCTCCAAACCACACTCTCCTCGGCCAGTCTGGTGTCACCATAACAATCCTGCCCTGGTGGCACTCTATACGCCGAATCACATGCCCCATCAGGGGCCATGGAGGAAACACATACAGCAGGTGCTGACTTGGCCAGGGCTGGGTCAGGGTGTTGACACCCTGAGACCCAGTCTCCGTGTGGCAACCTTTAGCATCGGAGCAGGTCGCCATCAGATCCATTTCAGGGCAACCCCAGCAGCGTAGAATCAACTGAAACACCTCCTGAATAAACTCCCACTTTCCAGGATTCAGAGAGCCAGCTGAGGAAGTCCACTTCCACATTGTCCACCCCAGCAATGTGCTGAGCTGACAAGGCTTGGAGATTTTTTTCTGCCCAGGCAAACAGGAGAGCAATCTCCAGAGCTACCAGGGCACTCCTCATGCCGCCTTTCCCATTGTCATAAGCCACCTCCATGTTGCTGTCCGAAAACACTTGAACCACCCATCCTCGACCAGGGGTCAGAAATTCAGAAGAGCCATCCTGATGGCCTTCACCTCGAGGTGGTTGATGGACCACACTGCTTCCCTACAGTTCCAAATGGCCCTGAGCCATATGGTCTTGCCAATGGGCTCACCAACGCGAGAGACTGGCATCAGTTATCAGGAGGATCTAGGAAAAATCATCCTGTAGCATGCCCTTCCTCAGATGACAGGGCTGCCACCGTCGCAGGATGGACTTCATCATCAATGGGAGCACTCAAACTCCTGAGAACTCAGGGACCACCAAGTTAGCAAGAACCATTGGAGCACTCACATGTGAGCACACATCCATGGCAACATCTCTATGGTCACCACCATCAATCTGAGTAGCAGAAGATAATCCCATACTGTGGGAGCCTGCTGTGCATAGAACAGCGCCAGGCAATCCAATAGGAAAACTACTTGCTTGAGTGTCAAAATGTGCTCCCAGAAACTCCAGAGACTGGGAAGGTAGCAGCTGGCTCTTTATTTATTTAACACGTTTTTTATACTGTCTTTCTACAAGTCAAGATGGTTTACAAGTAACTTAGTGTGATAACAGAAAACACAACAAACAGTGGTGCACGTTACATCAAACATATTGAACACATTGTAACAGAAGCTATTAACATATTTTCATAAGGGTAACAAACTATGTACATATTGTGATGAAGTATTATAAACTGCATGATGCCAAATGTGTGCGTTATATGTGTGGAGTTGGTATGCAAGTTATTTCTCTTTTGATGCTGGCTCATAGTATTCCATGAATAAGAAGGTTTTCAAGGATTTTCTGAAGTATTGCAATAGTTGAATGTCTCTTATTTGTGGAGGAAATTAGTTCCATAATGCAGGAGCATATAGTGAAAAGGCTTTATTGCTGGTTCTTTCCCCAATTGATCATCCAGCCAAGGCTTTCCAAAAAGGACACCACCCGAGATGCTTCTGATAGGAAATGGCCCCGGATAAGCCAGCCATCCAGATATGGATGGACACAGATCCCTTGGCGTTGCAGCTGCCACCACCATCACCTTGGAGAAAGTCCTTGGGGTGATGGATAGCCCAAAGGGGAGGGCAGTGAACTGATATTGAGAGCCAAGTATGGCAAAAAGCAGAAACTTCTGATCCGCCCAGATAGGGATGAGGAAGTATGCCTTGACCAGATCTAAAGAAGCCAAGAACTCTCCTCAGCGCATCGCTTGAATTACGGAGTGCAAGGTTTCCATCTGGAAGTGCAGGATGCACAAGCGCTCGTTGATTCCTTTGAGGTCCAGAATGGGCCAGAAAGAACCATCCCTTTTTGGCACTACAAAATAAGGGAGTATCTGCTCTTACCCCGCTCGTTCAAGGGAATAGGCACTACGGCCCTTAGGAGTAGCAACTTGCATAAGGTGGAACATACCATGGCACTTTCAATTGCAGACCCACATGGGGAAATGACGAAAGCATCTGGAATCGCTCCTTGCATTGCAGGACATAACCAAACTGAATGGTGTCTAGTACCCAGCAATTCTTGGTGACCCGGAGCAATTCCTGAAAGAAAAGATGAATCCTACCTCCAAATGGAAGAACTAGGGAATGGGCCACCAAACCTTCATTGCGTAGTCTGCAAGGATCCTCCTCTGGAGGGGACCGAGTCCCTGGGACCACAGGCCCCATGAAAGGACTGAGAGCGAGCTCAAAGTCCAGAAGCAGAGGAGAAGAAAGGCTTTCCAGGTCAGTAATGATGAAAGTCCTGGGAGTCCTGCCATTGCGCCCATGGTGGATGGGCAGAAGCTGATGAGAAAGGAGCTCCTGCCCGCTTCACAGGCCTCTTGGACCCGTCTTATTAAAGGCAGTAAGATTGTCTTGCTCAGGTCCTTCACCAGCTTCTCCAAATTGGCTCCAAACAGAAGCTTTCCTTTAAAGGCCAGCTGGACCAACTAGGCTTTGGAGGAGGAATCCGCCACTCAGTTCTGGAGCCAGATGCACCTCTGTGACACAACAGACAGGGCACTGTCCCTGGGTGTCAAATGCACCATGGCATCAGAAAGGAAGGCTTCAGCAGGCTCCAAAAGAAGGGTATTATCATCCGATGTAAGAGACTGAATCCACTGAAATAGGGCTCGAGAAGTCAGGCTCGCACATACTGGCAACTGAAGGATAGCTGTTCCCATGGTGAACTGGCTCCTAAACAAGGCATCCACCTTTTGGTCCAGGGGATCCTTTAAGACCAAGCCGCTTTCCACAGGGATGGTGGTCCACTTAGTAACTGCTGTGACCTGCACATCCACATTGGGAATATCAAACCACAACACTCACTCCTTCTCCAGGAGAGTGTACATCTTCTTATACACTCTTAATCCCCAAGGTGGAGAGCCGGAAGAATCTCACTCCAACCGGATCATATTCTTGATCACCTCTGGAAACGAGGAGTAGTGGATTTCCACATTCCTTGAAAAAGCCATCCGTGGAGCATCTGCCAAGTTCAAGGTGGACGAAACTCTGGCAATCAATGCTTCCAGTTCCTCCTTCCAGAACAGGCATATCAGCCCGGCCTAATGACAATCCTTTGAAGGTGAGAGCACTTTCTCATCCACATCAGCATCCAGCACCGAGACATCTGAATCCAAGTCACAGTTCAAATCTCGAACCAGTCCAAGATGACCCCTATCTCGAGGGGACGACCCTCGCCAGGGATGCTTTGCCAAAGACAGTCGAACAGGGCTTGAACTCTTAGCCTGCCCCTATGAAATTGCATCCAGGGGGCACCCAGAGGTCGCAGGGTCTGAATTTCCATGCCAGAAGGACCAGGCCTGCTATATAATGGAAAAGAAATTCTAGGAAGGACAATCCGGAGTTCAGAAGCTCCCTTCTCAGAAAAAAAGACTCCCTACACCAAGGAGCATCACTGCTGCAGATCCCTTAGAGGACGAGGGATGGCTCATGGCCCATTCACCAGACCCTCCAGCTGGCTGGATCTCCTTACCCACAGCGCCATCCATCACCTCCTGCCCTGAGGCAGGCAAGCAAGGCTGGACTAACTACATCCCTAGCTGAGAGAGGGGAAACGGGCCCTCCAGGGATGACTCAGAGGCTGCTATGCAGGAAGAGTAGAGTCCAGAAACCAGAGATGAGGCTCCCTGCTTGCCACAGGTCAAACATTTCCTGGAAGAAGACATAGAGAGAAGGTAAGTATCACAACAGCATGTGCTAATGCCGCAGTGGCCCGAAGGCATGTGGTAACTGCTTTCACTGTGGTGCTTGTTAAGTGCACGTTTGCTGCAGTGCATGTTAACTGTGTTTTTTTAGAGCAAAGCGTGTTACAGGCGCTAGGGAAGAAAAGCGCTTTGGAGCTGCTTGAGCGGAAGGATCACGTGACCGCCAGGCGCACAATAGGTAAAAACACATGCAGGATGTAGTAAAAGCTGTTAGTGTAGCTTGGTTTAAAAGAAGTTTGGATGAGTTCCTGGGGGAAAAGTCCATTAACCATTATTAAGGTGGACCGGGGAAATGTATTGCTTACCCCTGGGACAAGCAGCATGGAATCTGTGTACCTTTTGAGAACCTGAGAGGTACTTGTGACCTGGATTGCCACTGTTGGAAATATGATATGGGACTTGATGTATCCTTGATCTTACATAGTATGGCATGTCTTATGTTCATATGGTATCTCAGATTCTTATGGAGGACTTCTACAAGAAATACATTTCTAGGAAATGTTAGGGGGTTCTTGCATTTCTTTTAGAACATTTGCATGCAGCTGGAATACCAGAAAACTCCTTTGATCATGTAGGCTGGAAATCACTTAAGTAAAAGAATTTTAAACACAGATTTTGTACAGAATTTCACAGTTTTTAAGTACATCCATAAGAATTTGATTTGACAATCCCCTTTGTAGTAAGGAGGGACAACTTCGAGCTATTAATGGGCCTGGCTGCAGGGACAGCACAGTTAGAACAGGATCTCCCTGAGCATAAGGTTTACAACAGCCCATATTTCATTATCAGCCATCCCAGGCCTCTTCCTAGCCTGAAGATGTATGTATGTAAGCACCAAACATTACAAAAGCCTGTTTGAGGAGAGACAGAGACCCACCTAAACATAAATCACAACAAAAGAAGCAAAGCACCTCAACAAGGTGCTGTCTGCATCTCCTGGTAAGAATATAGGAGCTACAAACTTGATTAAAAATATAGAAGGCAACGATCAGTAGAATTAACCTGCACTCACCTATTGTCGGTTTATTGCTAGAATAAATAAAATTATTTTTAACTGACAGAATCTCACAGAAAATATATGTTTCAAACTCAAGATTACCTATCCATTTACATTTTGTAACTGTAATTTTTATGGCAGAGCAGCTAGGTATCATGTTATGATCTATGGAAAAACATGATTGCTTACCTAGAATATGGGGTTCTCTGTGGACAGCAGAAGAATGGAGCCACATAAATGGGTGATGTCATCAGTGTCACCCCAGTCCAGACTTGCTCTGTCTTAAAATACTCAGCAGAACCCCTCCTAGTCTCACTCACATCATTGAAAAGGTCCTCCCCACCTATCAGGCTCTCAAAGGCCAATGCAGTTACCCTGCCCTAAAGTTCTAGTGCAGGATTCCCTAACACAAGTTTAATGCAGACATTTTGCTCAGCAATATTGTAAACACATAGGGGTCTATTCTGAGCAGCGTTTAGTGGGGATATATGTCCGGATTGGACATATATCTCCTGCTAAACGCCTGGGCCCGATTTCATGGCCAAAGCTCCCTGCACATACAGCGGAGATGTTTGGGAAGCTCTGGACCGGGGAGGGAGGAGGTGGGCCAGGGAAGGAGACAGGGCGGAGCGGAGGTGGGACCCAGACCCCAAATGTACAGGGCCTATTCCGGTGACAGCCCTGTATGTCCAGGCTTGGGGAGTTAGACGGGGGACTTATTGCACCTCAGAGGTGGAATAAGCCCCCCCCCGACATCGGTGGCCATCCAGCCAGGACCCCCCCCCCAAAGAGGTGAACAGGGCAGAGGGTTCCCTGCAGCTTGATCCCGGCCTTGAAAGGTTCGATTGGGGGTCGAGGGGCAGGGAATAAGTACTTTTAAACTGTGCGGCCTCTCGTGCTATGGTGACGGGACGCTACGGCACCGGCCGCCATGCAGAAACATTAGCAGGCTTGGATGGGAAGTACGATGTGCATGCGGTGGCTCAGTATTGCAGCATGTCCTGCCCATCTAGGCCCTTTGCACCCGATTCTGATCCCGCAGGAACGTATAACTCCTGCAGGCGCAGAATCAGGTGCAAATGCAACCCGTCAAGATTTTGGACGTCAGGATGGGCTGGACGTGCCCTGATGGGAATCGGGCCCGTAGCATGCAAATAGCTGTGTGCAAAACGTCTATGCTAAATAAGGACAGCAAGCCAGGTACATGCACATAAGAGTCTGTATTAGCATCATCTATATCTTGCACAGAAGAAATAACAGTTTGGCACTTCTGCCTATGTGCTGGCTTGCTATCTGGCATACAGCAATATTATTCTGTGCAGAATAACATTGATGTTTATGTGCCAGATAGCATTCCAGCACATGCACATAACATTGTTCCAGACAAATCCCCTGCCATTGTTTTTCATCCAGAACGATATTGCGGGTGCCATATGCTCAAGAAACAGTGTCACAAGGTAAACCCAGGGGACCCAGAGGAAATGGAGATTAGTGGAGAAAATCAGGCAGAACCTGATGAGGTAAACAAAAACATGTCAAATAGTTGCTATGAGCAACCACAGCACACGTGGGAAAAGGGTAAAAAGACACACCCAGCCAGCATGAGAATGGAGGTTGATTTACCTGATAGGGATCAGCTGAGAAGGGGTGGAACCCGGGGACAGATACATAAGGCACACTCACAAGCAGTGAGGGAGAGTGAGCACGGACAGAGGTGGAAGCAACAACCTCAGTCGTGGGAACGGAGGGAAAGAGAAAGAAACACTATAAGCCAATCTCATCTCCAGGACCAAAGTTGGTGGAAGGAAGGAAATAAGAGAGAGTGTCAGCAACCTATACCAGAGGACAGCTTGAATGAGTCTCAGGACTATGTGAGTACGTGTGGAGATCAGCTGTTGAACACAGAGTGTGTGTGTGAAAGCCAGAAGAGAAGAGGGAGGAATCCTGTTGCAGGAAGCAAGGCATTCAAAGTGGAACAGGACTGTTTTACACCCGAATGGGCTAAGTCCAGGATTAATAGAAGAAGCCAGCCTAGAGCAGAGATAAAGGGAAAAGGAAACAACTTCTTTCCTTGTACGGGCAGTTACAAGAGAAAGGAAGGTCTCTTACCTTATAATTCTGCTAGCAACTTTAAATGCTCAGACTTCTCTCGAGTGCCGTTGTCAGCACTGAAAACTCCCACAGCTGTATCAGAGGAATTAGCCTTTAACCCATTCAAGGCAGGACACAAGCTGTTTGATTCTAATACCAGTGTTTATGGGCAGTTACCTCATAGCTTTACACAGGAGGAGTGCTCTTACAAGCCATTATCCAGAGTATACGGTAATACCCAGCAGTGTTTTAGCCTAGAGCCAGGAAGCAGTCACGTAGCTGACGTGATTAACCAGAGTGAGCTCGGCAGGACAGCTGCTACAGAAAACGTAGGTACAAATGGTTATCCTTTAATGCCCTATGATATTTCTAATGTACCAGATAACACTGACCAATGGAATGCTCTTTAGTGACAACTGAAGAGGAAGAGTTTTCACTGAGATAAGAAAATACATGTATAAGGAAGGTTTAAACAGCAACACAGTAACTGGCAGAAGTTGCTTGGTTTAAAGTGAACCCTGATTGATTTATAACAGCAAAAGAAAAGGATTAAGTGCTCATGAAGAGAACTGTTTTTCTTTTGTTAAAAAGTTAAAGCTGAGGAAAGCACTTTTTGTTCAATGTTTGCTTCTGTTATTTGCCAGAGTGGCTTTTGATTATTTTTGTTCTTCAAGAAAAAGAATACCTCATTGGACGGGGAATAAAGCCCTGGATTTAAAGTATGAACTGTGTGTTTGAGTGATTACAAGAAGACGGTACAACTACCACCCACAGAGGGCCAGGCAGGGCTATCTATAGCATATAGCAGCGATGGCGAACCTATGGCACGCGTGCCAGCTGTGGCACGCGAAGGCCTTGCAGCTGGCACGCGGGAAGGTCCGCCATCGAAAAAAAAACAACAACCCTGTCTGCTGCCGTTGTCGGGGCCGCCGCGGCAGAATCGAGCGTGCCGCGGGGCCCCCCTGTACCCGGCACAGCCTCTCCTCCCTGTAGCAGCTCTCTCGTTGGAGCTGCAGTCAGACTCGCCGGCTTGCAGAGCGCGAAGGGAAGAGTGTCCCTGTCGCGCCTCTGTTACGCCCGCGGGGGCTGATGGGAACATCAGCCCCCGCGGGCTTAACAGAGCAGCGAGGGAAAAACTCTTCCCTCGCGCTCTGCAAGCCGGCGCGTTGACTGCAGCTCCAAAGAGAGAGCTGCTCCAGGGAGGAGAGGCTGTGCCGGGTACAGGGGGGCCCCGCGGCACGCTCGATTCTGCCGCGGCGGCCCCGACAACGGCAGCAGACAGGTTTTCTTGTTTTTTTTAATTTTCCCTGGGCTGGGCTGGGCTGGGCTGGGGGTGGGGGGTGGGGGTTAGGAGTGGTGATGGGCTGGGCTGGGGGGCTTAGGAGTGGTGATGGGCTGGGCTCGGCAGTGCGGTAGGGCTAAGGACTGATGAACGGACCCCCTGGACTAGGGGGGGTTAGGAGTAGTGATGGGCTGGGCTGGGCTGGGGGGGGTTAGGAGTAGTGATGGGCTGGGCTGGGCTGGGGGGTGTTAGGAGTAGTGATGGGCTGGGTGGGGGGGGTTAGGAGTGATGGGCACTGGGCTGGGGGGTTAGGAGTGGTGATGGACACTGGGCTGGCTGGGGGGGTTAGGAGTGGTGATGGGCACTGGGCTGGCTGGGGGGGGTAGGAGTGGTGATGGGCGCTGGGCTGGGGGGGGTAGGAGTGGTGATGGGCGCTGGGGGGGGGTTAGGAGTGGTGATAGGCGCTGGGGGGGCTTAAACTAAAAATTGAGTGATGGGGGATTAGGACTGGGAGTGGGCTGATGGGGAGGTTAGGACTGGAAATGGGCTGGTGGGATTAGGACTGGGAGTGGGCTATGGGGGGCTAGGACTGGTAATGGGTTGGGGGGGTTGCTAGGACTGGAAATGGGCTGAGTGGAAGGGGGCTTGAACTGCAAATAGCTGTTGGGGATGGGGCTTGGAATGGAAATGGGCTGAGGGGAAGTGGGGGGCTTGAACTGCAAATAGCTGATGGGGACGGGGCTTGGAATGGAAATGGGCTGAGGGGAAGTGGGGGCTTGAAGAAGGGAATGGATGCTGGGTGAGACTGGAACTAGAAGGGAGCTGATGTTGGGGGAGGATTAGAATGGGATGGGGCTGGGAGAGTAAAATGGAGAGGGGAAAAATATTTTGTGTAGGAGGGATGAAAAATCTACAATTGGCCAGGTATTGGGAGAGTAATTGGGGATTGAGGATGGAGGGGTAAAATTTGTGTGGATGAAATAGGAATGAGGAAAGAGCAAAAGGAGAAAGATTAGTATGTTAAAGCAGATGTAGAGAGAGAGAGAATGGAAAAAAAACTAGAAGAGAGAAGAAAGGACAAATGGACAGCAGACGATGGAGAGTTAGCAGAAAACATGAAGAAACCAGAAGAAAATGGCTGGACCAATTGCAACTGAAAAAAAATGCACAAAAGGTAGAACGATATCTCTTTATTTTGAATTTATTAACTGGAATATGTCAGCTCTGGGAAATGTGCATCATTAACATCTGCGCTTTGTTTGGTACAAGAGGAAATTCCTATTTGACGTTGCCACTTGTTCTCTTTCCCCAGTATTCACTGAAATGTATTGGTTTAATATTTGCAGTGTTGCCTTTTGATAGGTAGGGTATGGTGCTTTGTGAGTCCTGGTAATGCTGTCAGGATACGGCGGGTTTGCTATGGGTTCTAAATGGGCAGCGTTTGTAGTAGTTCCTAATGTGCCTGGCGGTTGGCACTGGATTATAGTAATGTAGAAATCTTTTAGTCTTTCTTTATCCATACACTCATTAAGAGACATGTTTACTAAAAGTTAGTGTATGGTAACATTATGCAAATATTTATGCAAATAAGACCACTTATGCAAATGACGTGCTGGCACTTTGAGGAAATTCTTTGGTTTTGTGCGGCAGTTTGGGCACTCGGGCTCAAAAAGGTTAGCCATCACTGGCATATAGAAAGCCAAGAAAAGGTATTAAGCCATAATACCAGTCTCTACCGGAGGGGCCCGATGAGGGTGTGACATAAAAATGGCGTAGGAGTGAGGATATTTTTTTTTTGGGGGGGCAAAATATTTTTGGAACAGAAGAAACAAAAAAGACATTGCCTAAAGGAAGGAGAATATTGGCATCACAAGACAAGTGCAGTGGAATATTCGCTGGCAGGTCGGCCAGAGGACTGGAAAAGACCCTTTTCTCACATGCTTGAGTCTGCAAGGAGACTAAGGTAATAGTAGCCTGTGTGGACTGGGATAGGATATCCTGTGAGGAAAGAGGGGGCGCTCTAGTCTAGAGTAAAGTCCTGTATAAAAGATACCGCACTTGGTGGGCCTTTCTCTTTTCTTTTTCTTACAGGAACAGCGTCTGGAGAAGATGGAACCACAGGACGTGATGTCGTGGATAGCTGAACAGTGGGACAAGCAAGCCCGAATGGTGCAGCATTTACAGGAGCAATACATAGCTTCTGCGAGGGAGCAGCAAAGGCCGCTATTAGAAGCTGTGGACGCTCTGCTGAAAAAAACTGGTGAAGAAGTAGCACGTACTACATCAATACCGCAAGTAGAGATGAACACTAACTTTGCTTTGTCTTTGGGACAGTTAAAACCGGAGGACAATCCGGATGATTTTATAGAAGCTTTTGAGAGGATTGCTAGTAATCTTCAATGGCCATCTGAGCAATGGGCAATGCGGTTTGCAATGACCCTAAGCGGTGAAGCTTTGTCTGCATTTAAAGCTATGCCGGCCAGCCTGGCTAATAATTATGTAGAAATTAAAAGGCTGTAAAAGACAGACTAGGCCTTTCACCTAGGCATTATAGGCGATTGTTTAGAGAGGCACACATGCATATAACTGAAACCCCGAAAGCATTGTATCAAAGGCTTAGGAATCTTGCCTATAAATGGTTAGATCCAGAGGGAAAACCAGTAGAATCAATTCTAGACGAAATTATTCTAGAACAGTTCTTGTTGGCAGTAACCCCAGAGATGAAAACGTTTCTTACGTTACAGAATTGCTCCAATATGGAGGAAGCAACTGGGATGGCTGAAGTATTCAGGGAAGCTAAGAGAACTGATACATCCAGGGTAAACCTTTTAAAAGTAGCAGGTATGGATGAATCAGATGAATGGAAGAGGTATGAAAGAATTAAGGCACCTAGTGGTAATATGGCCAAAGAGGTTTCCTCCACAAACATTAAAAAATGTTACCAGTGTGGAAAGCCTGGACACATTCGAGGAGAATGTAAGGTTAAGACGGCCCTTGTAATAGAAAAGGAGGAACCAATACCTGAGGGATTTGTTCAAATGGTTCGGGTGGAGGGAGTACTGGTCTTAGCTCTACTTGATTCCGGGGCGGATCAAAGTATGATCTCGCAAGATTTTTGGGGTATCATAGAGAAGCATCGGTCATTCCCCTCGAATCAAGTAGAGGGTCAAGTGCGCATACGATGCGTTCATGGAGAAGCGTCCCACTATCCATTGTATGAGGTAGGCATACAGGGTTTAGGGGCCATCCACAAAATGCTGATAGCAGTGGTACCCAACTTACCATATGCGGTTGTCCTTGGGCGGGACTGGCTTCCCTTCTGCCGAGAAATGGAGAAGGATTTACAAGAAATATTGGTCCCTGCAGCCACACCATGTCCCTCAGCAGCTAAGGAAGTACAGGCAGAAGCTATAATAGCTAGTATTCCCAGCCCACTTTTTGGAAAACCACAAAAAGGGGAGTCACAGGCCCGGGAATCGCCTAAGCTAGTAAAGCCAAAGTTTACTCTACAATTTTGTAAAATTACTGAACATGCTAAGGGCCCAAAGAGAGCATCCGCAGTAGCTGCGGGATACGATCTCTTTAGTGCAGAGAACGCGGTAGTGGTTAAAGGTGGGAAGGCATTAATAGACACGGGCATTCAGGTTAAGGTGCCGGAAGGGTGTTACGGCCGCATAGCTCCGAGATCGGGTCTAGCGGTACGGTACTCGATAGATGTGGGTGCGGGAGTTATTGACCCGGATTATCGAGGCCCGGTAAAGGTCCTACTATTTAATTTTGGGGACAAAGATTTCAAAATACATACAGGTGATAGAGTGGCACAGCTAATTTGTGAGCGCGTAGGGTTCCCAATTGTTGAGGAAGTACCCTCCTTATCATCCACAGAAAGAGGGAAGAATGGATTTGGCTCCACGGGGATGCGGGAGGTAAAGAGCTTAACGGCCTTAGGGGAGGAAAGGCTGGAAGAAGATTTAGGACCCCAACTAGCGGATTGGGCTAAAAGACCCTCTCCTAAGGTGGGCACGGACTTAACCCCTCAACAACAACAGGAGTTAATGCGGTTACTAGTAAAATTCTCTGACGTATTAACTACCCTACCCGGAGAAACACATCTTGTAGCCCACGAAATCATCACGACTCCTGGACGGGTTATAAGGCAACGACCATATAGAATGGCCGAGTCTAGAACCCAAGAAGTAATTGCCCAAGTAAAGGAAATGCTCGCTACAGGCATAATAGAGGAGTCCAGGAGCCCAAGGTCCAGTCCGATAGTACTGGTACCCAAACCCAACGGAACTTTAAGGTTCTGTATAGACTTCCGACAGCTCAATGACATATCGCAGTTTGATGCGTATCCCATGCCCCGGATAGACGACCTACTAGATCGTTTGGGGCAGGCGAAATACTTAACCACATTAGACATGAGTAAAGGGTACTGGCAAATCCCATTGACCAGGGATTCGAAACCCAAAACGGCATTTTCTACACCTATTGGACTGTACCAATTTCGGCGAATGCCGTTTGGGTTACAGGGAGCCGCGGCCACGTGCCAACGGCTGGTAGACCAGGTTCTACGTCCACACCATGAATACGCTCTTGCGTACATGGACGACGTAGTAATCTACAGCACAACATGGCCACAACACCTTACTAGGGTTGAGGCGGTTCTCAGAGCTTTCAGAAGGGCAGGCCTCACACTTAATCCGGACAAATGTATGTTCGCCACAGAGGAGGCTAAATATCTAGGCCACATGATCGGACGAGGCGTGGTAAAGCCATTGGCCAGTAAAATAAAAAGTGTGCAGGAATTCCCTAGGCCCAGTACCAAAAAACAAGTGAGGAGTTTTCTAGGATTATTAGGTTATTATCGCCGCTTCATACCTCACTTTGCGGAAGAAAGCTTTCTCTTTACAGAGATGTTAAAGAAAAATGCGCCAAATAAGGTTAGGTGGACTCCCGAGGCAGAGATAGCATTTAGGATCCTTAAAGAGAAATTGTGTAAAGCCCCGATCTTACGAGGCATTGATTTTAACCTGCCCTTTATACTACAAACTGACGCATCAGACACGGGGTTAGGGGCGGTGATGTCCCAGATATTCGAGGGCAGCGAGCATCCTGTGGCCTATCTCAGTAGGAAGCTCTCTCCCGCGGAAAGGAACTATGCTACAATAGAGAGAGAATGCCTGGCTATTAAGTGGGCTATTGAAGCTTTTCGTTTTTATCTCACTGGGAGGCAATTCATATTAATAACTGATCATGCCCCATTAAAATGGCTACATCAGATGAAAAATAACAATGCCAGACTAACCCGGTGGCATTTGGCTCTGCAGGCTTTTCATTTCAAGGTTCAACATCGAGCGGGAAAACTGCATGGTAACGCGGACGCGCTCTCACGAATTACATGCTGTCCACCTGAAATGGCGGCAGCAAGTAATGTTTTAAGGGGGGGAATGTGTCACAAGGTAAACCCAGGGGACCCAGAGGAAATGGAGATTAGTGGAGAAAATCAGGCAGAACCTGATGAGGTAAACAAAAACATGTCAAATAGTTGCTATGAGCAACCACAGCACACGTGGGAAAAGGGTAAAAAGACACACCCAGCCAGCATGAGAATGGAGGTTGATTTACCTGATAGGGATCAGCTGAGAAGGGGTGGAACCCGGGGACAGATACATAAGGCACACTCACAAGCAGTGAGGGAGAGTGAGCACGGACAGAGGTGGAAGCAACAACCTCAGTCGTGGGAACGGAGGGAAAGAGAAAGAAACACTATAAGCCAATCTCATCTCCAGGACCAAAGTTGGTGGAAGGAAGGAAATAAGAGAGAGTGTCAGCAACCTATACCAGAGGACAGCTTGAATGAGTCTCAGGACTATGTGAGTACGTGTGGAGATCAGCTGTTGAACACAGAGTGTGTGTGTGAAAGCCAGAAGAGAAGAGGGAGGAATCCTGTTGCAGGAAGCAAGGCATTCAAAGTGGAACAGGACTGTTTTACACCCGAATGGGCTAAGTCCAGGATTAATAGAAGAAGCCAGCCTAGAGCAGAGATAAAGGGAAAAGGAAACAACTTCTTTCCTTGTACGGGCAGTTACAAGAGAAAGGAAGGTCTCTTACCTTATAATTCTGCTAGCAACTTTAAATGCTCAGACTTCTCTCGAGTGCCGTTGTCAGCACTGAAAACTCCCACAGCTGTATCAGAGGAATTAGCCTTTAACCCATTCAAGGCAGGACACAAGCTGTTTGATTCTAATACCAGTGTTTATGGGCAGTTACCTCATAGCTTTACACAGGAGGAGTGCTCTTACAAGCCATTATCCAGAGTATACGGTAATACCCAGCAGTGTTTAGCCTAGAGCCAGGAAGCAGTCACGTAGCTGACGTGATTAACCAGAGTGAGCTCGGCAGGACAGCTGCTACAGAAAACGTAGGTACAAATGGTTATCCTTTAATGCCCTATGATATTTCTAATGTACCAGATAACACTGAACCAATGGAATGCTCTTTAGTGACAACTGAAGAGGAAGAGTTTTCACTGAGATAAGAAAATACATGTATAAGGAAGGTTTAAACAGCAACACAGTAACTGGCAGAAGTTGCTTGGTTTAAAGTGAACCCTGATTGATTTATAACAGCAAAAGAAAAGGATTAAGTGCTCATGAAGAGAACTGTTTTTCTTTTGTTAAAAAGTTAAAGCTGAGGAAAGCACTTTTTGTTCAATGTTTGCTTCTGTTATTTGCCAGAGTGGCTTTTGATTATTTTTGTTCTTCAAGAAAAAGAATACCTCATTGGACGGGGAATAAAGCCCTGGATTTAAAGTATGAACTGTGTGTTTGAGTGATTACAAGAAGACGGTACAACTACCACCCACAGAGGGCCAGGCAGGGCTATCTATAGCATATAGAAAGCCAAGAAAAGGTATTAAGCCATAATACCAGTCTCTACCGGAGGGGCCCGATGAGGGTGTGACAACAGGCATAATCTTCCTCACCAGCAATGACCGCAGACCTATGCGCTAACCCTTAACATCTCCTCAGATTCTGCACTAAAATCCCAGCACTAAGTTCATCCCACTGGTCTTTTGCACACTTCTCTGCATCTGTGCCATATAGCTAATTGGTTCATTACCATCTATTTAAATAGATTTTAAATGCACTGGGCGCTGCTGTCTGCTTAAGGCTTTGCACATGGTTGGATCATGCACAAAATTATTCTTCCATTGGTAGTGCACATAATTATATGCTAAAATCACGCTAACCTGTGCGCAAAGCCTAGTGGGCTTTTCTGCATTGGCCTGTTAGTCTATAACACACAAATAAGGGATCCTCAGAGGGATGATAGGAGGAAATATGTTGCTCCACCCGCCTGCTGGCCAAAGAGAACCCCTATTACAGAAAAGCAATCATGCCTTCTCTGTGAACAAGGCAGGGGAATGGATCCACACGAACAGGTGACTCTAAAGCTGGGGGTCATGTCATACTGTGACCTGGATAAGAGAGGTACAAGTGGAGAGAATCAAGCAAAAAAGGTTTCATAGAAGACTGTCCAAAAATACTGTCATTACAGAACATGGAGTTCAAACTAATATTTTGTAAAGGTGTGAATGGAAGACCATATAGCTGCTTTGCAGATAACCAAAATGGAAGTGGCCCAGAGATATTTCACTGTAGTTGCTTTAGCCTGCAAACAGTGTGCTGTGATGTGCCCTTGCACTTACTCATCAGCGTTCAAGTAGTAAAATTCTATACACTCTACAATCCATCTGGATAGGGTTGCTTGGTCACTGCATAGCCTACAGCATTGGGTCATAGGAGATGAATGGCTGTGCATCCTTCCTTATGTCCTAGGTTGCATGTAAATAATACATCAGGGCTCGCCTGCAGTCTAAGGTGTGTGCAAAATAACCTCAGCCGAGTTAGAATGCAATTTTGGAAAGAAAACTGTAAGTACAATAGTTTGATTATGATGGAATTCTGACATTACTTTAAGTAGGAAATTGGGATGAGTTCTCAAATGACCTTGCCTTTGAAGAACTGTGAAGAACTGTATGAGGGGAAAATGATGAACTTGTAATTCACTCACTCTGCTGGCAGAAGTGATCACAATTAAGAATAAGGCTTTCCAGGAGATGTGTCAGTGTCACCTAAGTCAGTGGCTCAAAGGACATCTGGATTAGTTGAGATAGCACTATATTTGGGTCCTAGGGTGGCGTGGGGGGCTTTTACAGGCAGTTTTATGTTGCATATGTCTTTTATAAATATAGAGACCATGGTAGACTGATATAGGCTGTAACTGCTGATAAATGCAGCCACACCAAATTAGTTTTCAAATTCAAGTCAAATAGGTACAATAAACAGTCCAGGAGGAGAAGGTTGGGACAGGTGATTGGGCTCTGGGAGTGCTAAGTGCACCATGCAGCAAAGCGCTTCCACGTCATCTGGTATGATTTCCTTGTAGCTAGTCTTCTGGATGCTTGTTGTATCCATAAAACATTTTCCAAAATAGGCACAGAGGCTAGTCAGCCTTCAGGTTCCATGTCATCAGCAAGAGAGAAGTGGGCTGGGGTGGAAGATTATCCCCCTTTGCTTCAACCAATATGTTTGCATTGCAAGTGAGGGCTTGCAATGCAAACATATTGGTTGGTTCTGTGACAGTCTTACCAGCCATGGGAATCAGAGCTGGTTCAACCAGAACAGACCTACTAGAATGACATGTGCCCATTTCTATGGTCTGGACCAATTTGGATGACAGCAGTATAGGCAGAAAAGCATAAGAGAGCCAGTATGATCAAAGGGATGCTGAAGGCATTATGTGAATATCAGCCTTTTGCTCGTCTCCTGGAGCAGAAGGTGGGAAGTTTGTTGTCATCCTGGTAGGCAAAGGGATGGTAAGGATGGTCTCATTGCATTCTCATTCATGAAGGTCCAGGCATCAGATGAGTCTGCCTTCTTAATAGGCCTGAGCAGTACCCTTTCTGGAATTCAGCTCCTATCGAAAGTGCCAGTTGGCATAGAGGGAGGGACCATACCTCCCTGCTTGTTGACAAAGAGTATGGCATTTAGTTGTGTGGATAATTCTCTATTCCTCCCTGTCTTCTCAGCTCACAATTTTGGGGTCGTCTTTGACTCCTCTCTCTCCTTCTCCACACACACATCCAACTGACAGCTAAAACCTGCCGTTTCTTTTTCTGCAACATCAACAAAATTTGCCCATTCCTTTCTGAATACACTAAAACACTTATCCACTCCTTAGTCACCTACTCCTTGCTGGTCTCCCTCTGAATCATCTCTCTCCCCTTCAATCTGTTCAACACTCTGCTGCACAGCTAATCTTCTGCCAGCCTTGTCATGTTCATATTACCCCTCAAGTCACTTCATTGGCTCCCTATCCATTTCCGTATCCAGTTCAAACGTCTCCTGCTGACCTGTAAGTGCATTCACTCTGCAGCTCCTCACTACCTTTCTTCTCTTACCTCTCCCTACACCCCTCCTCAGGAACTTCACTCTTCTGGCAAATCACTTCTGTTGCGAATTCCAGTATTTGCTCCTTTCACCTGGCTGCTCCTTATAACTGGAGCAAACTATCTGAGTCTGTACATCAGGTGCCTTCTCTGACCCTTTTCAAATCCAGGCTGAAAACTCACCTCTTCGCTGCTGATTTCAGATCTTAACTCACCTGATCTCCTTTGTGTTTCCTTACTATTCCCCCCTAGATGTATCCTGTGTCTCCAGCTATTGCGTTGTTTGTCTTGAATAGATTGTAAGCTCTGATGAGCAGGGACGATTTTCACATTGTGCAGTGCTGTATATGCCCTATAGCGCTATACAAATGTTCAGTAGTAGTAGTACTGATTATTTTGTTGCTGAGGTGTTGGTGGAATGTCCAATGCCATGGAGGATTGCTTGCATCTCTAAGAAATTGATGTGCAATTTATGTTCAGTTTGGCCGTAGACTTTGGGTGCGCAGGTAGAGGAGGTGCACTCCCCATCCTGTCGTAGAGGCATCTGTAGTGATCTAAGGACAGGGACTGGAATGGGTAGTCCTCCTTCGGGTGATTAGGATTAGCCTACTAGTGAAGAGAATGATGCATCAACAGAGTTATTTCCAGTATTTTGAAGAGAGTATACTGCAGTAGCAGAGACAACTATAGCTTCAATTGCCACTGTAAAGCATGATTCATAATCTTACTAGGGGCAGGACACACACTGCCACCGCCCTGTGCCCGAGAACCCTGATAATATCGCATGAAGGTGCCATGTGCTTGAGGGATAAATGAAGGGTCAGAGATGCTAGCATCAGATGACAATCACCTGGCAAAAATGTTGTCCTTATGAATTGGAAGTCCTATTTGGGCATTAGCAAGAAACTTTCTACATTTATTAGAAAACCAAGAGCTTGAAGGAGCAGCATGGTTGACCTCAATGATCTTTCTGCAACCTGCCAGGTCCCGATTAGCTACTAGATAGATCTAAAGGATGCATACTCCCATATCCTGATAGACCCTTGACACTGGAAATTCCTTTGCTTCGTTGACAGAGGGATGCATTAATCAGTTGAGGGTGCTTCTGCTAGACTTCTCCACTGCCTTCACAGTCTTCATGACATGTCTGGCCGCAGCTATGACCCATCTACACAAAGAAAGGCTGTCCATTTTTCCATTTCTACACAACATTTTCATCGCATCCAGGACCTGGCGGACAGAATCTCCAACTAGGCAATATGAAGGGGAGCAATTCTTGTGGAAGTGGTGGGTTGTGGGGCAGAGATGATCCAGCAAATGTAGGCTGTAGCCTTATGCCAAAATACTCAGCACCTATTTGTCCAAAAAGATAGTTTTGCTGACCTCCACAAAGTGTGGGAGCTGGACCATAGTCCAGCATCTTCCTTTCCCTATTTTCCACAGGTGTTTGGCATCTCCCCTTTTTTTCTCCCCAGTTAGTGTAGCTGGGTTTAAAAAAGGTTTGGATAAGTTCCTAGAGGAAAGGTCCATAAACCATTATTAAAAAGGGACCCAGGATATCAATGCTTGACCCAATACAAGCATTGTGGAACCTGTGTCTTTTGGGGAAACTGCTAGGTACGTATGACCTAGATTGGCCACTGTTGAAAACAGGATACTGGGCTCGATGGACCTTGGTCTGACCCAGTATGGCATATCTTATGTTCTTATGTTCTCCCCCCCCAAGTATTCAGCATCTTCCCTTCCCCACCTCACGCCCAACACCTCCCTTTCTCCCTCCAGGTATCCAGCATCTCTCTCCTTCCCCCTCCCCTCCAGAAAGGGTCCACCATCTCTCCCCTCTTTCTCCAGCTACAGTCATTATCACTGCCATCATCATACCTCCCTCACTATGCCACAAGCCTGATTCAAGGAAAACCAATGTAGAAGCATGCTTTCCACTCTGCACACAAGTTTGTGGCCTGCTTGTTCTGCCTCCACTGCAGAACTTCTTGCTGGAGCAACAGGCATTGGGTGCACGTGCGTGGACGCTCAAATGCTGCTGCACTGATAATGATTTGCTGCTTTGACACGGTCTTGTTATGACAGGCCACCACCTCCTGAGGTCTGCTGTCCTAGGTAAATGTCCAACACAATAACAGGAAAGGAGAACTGCACGTCACTTCAGATAACACTTTACTCCCATGCTGGAAACTTTAGCCCCAAGATCAGGGCTGGCCCGAGGCATGTGCAAGAATGATGCTCACACATGGCCCTTCACCTGGAAGGGCCCCGCATGTGCCTGACCGGCTTAAGAGGGCGCCGATGAGGACTGAAGCCCAGCTCCTCGACTTACCTCTGTACAGCCACAGGAGTAAAGAGCTGCTGGAACATTTTCATTTTTCTCCCACGGCTGTGCTAAGTTGTAGCTGCCGGTGATGCTCACTACGTAGAGGGTAAACAGGGTCACTTCCTATCTCTTGCACAAGAGACAGAAGTCCCATTTAATCTCTACATAGTGAGTCACTCTGACGGCTGCAACTTAGTACAGCCACGAGAGAAAAAGGAAAATGCTTGGGCGGTTCTTTACTCCCATGGCTGTGCAGAGGCAAGCTTCAGGTCCCACCATCTCCCTCTTAAACCGGTCAGGTGCACGCGGGGCTCCTCATGGTGGGGGGCCACTGGCACTGGAAGAAGACTGCTACTGGGTCTAGAACGGGAAAGGGGTTGATGTTGGGGGATGGAGAGATTGCCATTGAAAGGAAGACAATGCTGGGAGGGACTGGGACTGGAGGGGGGCTGATAGAGGGGCCAGGACTGGAAAAGGGCTGATGCTGGGAGGGACTGCAACCAGAGGAATACTGATACTGGGGGAGCTAGGACTGGAAATGGGCTGATGCTAGGGGATGGGGAGCTTGGAATTGGAAGAGAGATGATGCTGGGACAGACTGGGACTGGAGAAGAACTGATATTGGGGGGCTAGGACTAGAAAAGAGCTGATGCTGTGTGAGGGGGAGAATGTGATTGGAAGGGAGTGGATGCTGTAAGGTGCTGGAACTAGAAGGGAGCTGATGCTGGGGGAGCAATAGAAGGGGGTGGGGGTGGGGCTGGGAGGAGGAAAAAAAGCTGGGGGAGTGAAGATGGAGAGGGGAACAGATTTTTTGTGAGGGAGGAAAGGAAAAGGTCATACAGAGTGAAGAGTTGAAAGAGAGGGGCATAAGAGTGAATGCTGGGGTAAGAAGGAGGAAAGGCAGAGTTAATGAATATCGGAGAAGGAAGTAACTGGGTGGCGGAAGGGATGTAGGAGGTGGTACTGGGGACAGGGAGATGGGGGAGATCAGGAGCTGGGACTTAGGTGAAGACTTTAAAATTGGGTGGGAGAAAAGAAGAAGACAGAATCTAAGATTGGCTGGGTATTGGGAGAGTGTGGGGTTTCAGATGGTAGGTCCAGGAGCTGGCACAACTCACTGGGCATGCAACTGCAGCATCATGCAGCTTCATCTTTCTTTCTCTGAGGCAGCAACAGCAGCCAGTGCTCCCTGTAGCATTCACTTCCAGTGTGCAGGGCCATTCACCAGAAGTGAATGCTACAGGCAGCACTGGCTGCTGCGTGCTGACTCACAGAAAATAAGATAAAGCTGGGGATGGCACTATGAGATCTTTCGGCCACTGACTCAGAAAAAGAAAAGCAGACACCAAGGATGGTGTTGCACGATATATTTTCCTAGGGGGGGAGGACAGAGAGAGGGAGAAAAAGAGAGATGGGATATGCTGGATGGATAAATATAGATAGAGGTGGATTTTAAGTTATGAGAGAGAAGGGATATATTGGTCTGGAATGGAGAGGAACAGGGGGAGAGAGAGAAGATGCTGGGCTGGGAAGGGAGATAGGACAGATGCTGGACCACTGCAGGAGTAGAGGAAGGATTAGTGGATAGATTAGGGATAGCAAACTTCAGTCCTGGAGTGCCACAATCCAGCCTGGTTTTCAGGATGTCCCTAATGAATATTCATGAGATATGGGAGGAAGTGTATGCAAATACATCTCATGGATATTCATTACGGGCATCCTGAAAACCATGCTGGATTGTGGCACGCCAGGACTGGAATTCGCCATCCCTGGGATAGATTATCTTTTAGGGGGTAGGTCTATGGTGGGGGGAAAGGGCTGAGGAGGTGGAAGAGAAAGCATGAGATGCTGGACTTTGGGGATAAAGCAGAAGGGTGAGGGGATTGGGAGATGCTGAATTGGGGTGGTGAGAGAGGGGGGAAATGGTGAGCATGATGGAACTATGTGAGAAAGACCATGGGAAGTTTGCAAGGAGATGAATGAGAGGAGGAGGATGATTACAGAGGGTGGAAATGTGGAGTGGGTGAAAGACAGAGGGGAAGAAGAGGCTAGCGAAGGAATGAGATGAGAAATGGTGGAGCTAGGCTGGAGGTTAGAAGAGTAGATGAAAAGTAAAAAAGGGATTAAGGATGGAGGGTTGACACTGAGTGGATGAATGAGTACAGAAAGAAATGGAGAAAAGAACAAAAAGCGAAACATCAGTATGTCAGAGGTGCATGTTCTCAGAAAATGGAAAAAAAGTAGGAGAAGAAAAGACAAATGGACAACAGACAATGGAGAGTTAGTAGAAGACTTGAAGAACTCAGAAGAGAGAGACTGAGGAAATTGCGACTGAAAAATAAAATGCCCAAACAAAAGGTAGAAAAAAAAATATTTTATTTTGAATTTTATCTGCTTGAATATGTCAACTTTGAGAAATGTGATTTGATGTATTTGCGCTTTGTTCAGTATAAGAGGAAATTCATTTTATAGTTTAATTTTTCCAGTGTTGTGGTGCATTCAAAGTTTGTTTTTTTGGGGTTCCCAGTTCAATTATTGTCTTCATATTTCTAAATCGTGATCCCTTGTTCTATATTTGGTGACGGTCTGTCTGTTTTGCGTGTATGACAGAACTGTGCTATTCTGTTCCTCTAGTTTCTGTAAAGTAGACCTACTTGTTCTTCTTTCCCAGTAAGAGATGTTTTGATTTAATAGTTGCAGTGCTATTTTTTGAAAAATAGGATTAGGTGCTGTGCGAGTCCTGGTAGTGCTGTGATGATATGGCAGGTTTGCTATTGGTTCTAAATGAGCAGGGTTTTGTAGTAATGCACCTGGCAGAAATATGATAGCCTTTCTTTATCCTCACTGTACATGCAAATAGTTTTCAGAAACTCATTAAGAGGCATGTTTACTAAAGGTTAATGTACTTTCACAAATTTGAATGTGTGCTAAGTGCAGCAACACCTATTTATGTTTATGGGTACAGTGGCACATAACACACATTAATGTTTAGTAAACATGCCTCTAAGTCATTGTTAGGACAAAAAAAAAAAAAAAGTCTTATGAGGGACGTCTTTGAAAGCTGCTGAAAATTTTAGATGTGCAGCATATACATTTTAAAATACAATAAATTAGATTTCTATAAATGAGTCCCAGTGGATATGCAAATATTTATGCAAATAAGGCACTGCAGTTAGTCTCCGTACATTACTCCATCTCAGGCAGGGGGGGGGCCCAAAGTGGTTGCGGGGCAAAGATTCAGCAACAAAAGGGAAATAAGAAACCTCACAAACATGGTGACATTTTACTTACCAGATCATGTCCTTACCTTGAGTCCTGCTAAACCAGTCCAGACAAATGGGTTGTGTTCCCCTACCAGCAGAGTGGTAGAGACAGAGATCCAATGAAATGCCCATTCAATGACATCACTCCCATGTCCTTCTCAGCCTGAATCACTAGAGAGCAACTCTAAAGGCAAACCTCACACAACCTCAACATGGGCAACAATGATTAATCAAACAGTCAAGAAACTATGTACATGAAAGATTGACCACAAGTCTGTCAGTAAGATATGAACCTGCAGAACCAACAGGAAAAATTATAGCAGGCCAAGGGACCACCATAGAACAACAGAGAAATCACAGTTGCAGGGGCGGGTCCTGGACTGGTCTAGTAGGACTCAAGGAAAGGACATTATCTGATAAGTAAAAGGTTACTTTCCATAGCGTCCTGCTAGACCAGTCCAGACAAGTGGGACATACCAAAGCTATGCCTCCACTGCGCAGGAAGAAGGCACAGAAGCTCGCAAAATCTTGGGAGCCAAGGCAGAAACAGCTCATGCATGGACATCCAAGCAGAAATTCTTGACAAAAGTGGAAAATGACTACTGAGCACTGCTCCACCTACGAGCGTGCAAACCCTCAGGAATCAGCCAGTTCCACAACAGACACACCGAGGCAATGGCCTCCTTAATCCAGCTCCCCAATATAGACTTAGCTGTCATGTCACCTTTGCACGGGCCAGCAAAAGTGCAAACAGATGTTCCAATTTACGAAAGGAATTTGTAAACCTCCAAGTACCAGAGAAGCACCCTCCGGACATCCACAAGGTGAAGATCCTTATCTTTCGTCCGACACTGCTCCTTGGAGAAGGAGGGCATGCAAATCACCTGAAAGGGAGAAATCACCTTGGGTAAAAAGGAAGGTATAAGCCGAATAGAGATGGCCTCCTCTGAAAAAGACAGATAAAGATCCCGGCTAGACAAAGTATGCAGCTTAGCAATTCGCCTTGCCAAACAAAATGCAGCCAAGAAAAAAAACAAAGTTTTGAGCATCAAATCCTTCAGAGTAGCGCACTGCAATGGCTCAAAAGGAGCTGACATCAGGGCCCTGGGCATCAGACACACATCCCAGGAAGGGATCACTGACCGGAGGGGAGGACACAAACGTTGAACCCTCTGAAGAAAGTGTGCAACATTCGGGTGTAAAGCAAGAGAGATTTACCAATCCCGGAATCTCTGAAACAGGCCATAGTTGCCATCAGAGTCTTCAGAGAGCTTACAGAAAGGCCCTTTTCCAGATCTTCCTGCAGAAAGGCCAACAGAAATGGCACCCTGACCTCAAGAATTAGCTTTCATGTTTGCATCAATGCTCAAAGAGGCACCAGACCCGCACGCATGCCAGGTTGGTAGACCTCCTCCAGGCTCGAAGCAGGGTGGAAACCACCATAGGAGTAGCCCTTACATGCTAGCAGATTCCTTACATGAGCCAAATCGTAAGCAAGAAAGGAGTGGGTCTTCCAGGACGATCGGCCCCTGATGCAACAGGCCCCGACACAGAGGCAAATGAAGAGGTGGCGCTTGAAGGAGCTGCATCATATCTCTGAACCACACTCTCCTTGGCCAATCTGGCGCCATCCGAACAATCTATCCTGGATTGGGCTCTACATGCCAAGAGGAAATATACAGCAGGCCTGGCCTTGGCCAGGGTGTCTATGCACTCAGATCCTGCCTCTGTGCAGCAACTGAAAAAAAGTGGCACATCTTCAAAGTGGAGTGGGTCACCATCAGATCCATCTTGGGGCGACCCCAATGGCGAAGAACCAACTGAAACGCCTCCGGACTCAACTCCCACTCTCCGGAATCCAGAGAGTGCCAGTTGAGATAGTCCGCCTCCACATTGACCACCCTGTCAATGTGCTGAGCTGACAGAGCTAGGAGGTTCTTCTCCACCCAGACAAACAAGAGGGCCATCTCCAGGGCCACTCTGGCACTCTGCATGCCGATTGACATGAGCCACTGTTGTGGTGCTGTCCAACGACACTCAAAGCACACAGCCCTTGATCAGGAGCTAGATACCCAAAAGAGCCAACCTGATGGCCCTCGCCTCAAGGTGGTTGATGGACCACACTGCCTCCCTTTGGTTCCAATGGCCTTGAGTCATTCAGTCTTGGCAATGGGTTCCCCAGCCTGAGAGACTGGCATCCGTCATCAAAAGGATCCACGAATAATCTTCCAGTGGCATGCCCTTTTTCAGATGACTAGGCCGCTGCCACCACCGCAGGTTGGCCTTGACCATCAATGGGAGCAGGAGCCTCAGCTTGAACTCCTGAGAACTCGGGAACCACCGAGCCAGGTAGGACAGATGGAGCGCTTGCATATGAGCACGTACCCATGGCATCATCTCAGTTGTCACCATCATCAATCCGAGGAGCTGTAAATAATCTCAGACTCTGTGAGCCTGCTGCAAACAGAACAGCGCCAGGCAATCCAACAGCTTTTTGCCTTTCTCTGGCAGGAAGACTCTACCCACTCAAATATAGAACTGTGCTCCCAGGAACTCCAGGAATTGGGAAGGCACCAAATGGCTCTTCCCATGATTGATCACTCAGTCGAGGCATTCCAGGAAGGATACCACTCAGGTCAACCCCCCCAAGATGCCAATGACAGAATGGGCTCTGATGAACCAGTCGTCCAGATACGTGTGTACACAAATCCCTTGGTGCCACATCCACCACCACTACCATGACCTTGGGGTAGTGGACAGTCCGAATGGTGGGGCAGCAAACTGAAAGTGAGAGCCAAGCACAACAAAACACAGCTGCTTTGCTGATCCTCCCAGATCAGGATATGAAAATATACTCCGGCCATACAAGGAATTCCCTTCGGTGCACAGCTTGAACCACTGATCTCAAGGTTTTCATCCGGAAGCACTGAACATGCAAGTGTGCATTAACACCCTCGAGGTCGAGAATGGGCCAGAATGAGCCATCCTTTTTCAGCACCACAAAATAAATAGAGTATCAGTCCCTGCCCAGATCATCCAGAGGAACAGGCACCACTGCCTTCAGGAGCAGAAACTTGTACAAGGTACTCCAGCTAGCTTCCTTTTTGTTCGCTGACCCACAGGGGAATATGACAAATGCATCTGGGATCAGCTCTTTGCAATCCAGGACATAGTCATACTGAATGGTGTCTAGCACCAGTGATTCTTAGGGACCTGGGCTCATTCATGAAAGAAAAGGCAAAGCCTGATTTCAACTGGAGGTACTATGGAATGGCCCCCCCAAACCTTCACTGTGCAGCCTGAGAGGGATCCCCTCTGGAGGGGACAGAATCCCTGGGCCCACAATCTCCCCAGAAGGACTGAGAATGAGCCCAAAATCTGAAAGAAGAAGAGAAGAAAGACTTTCCAAGCCAAAAGCAACAGGAGTCCAGAGACGGGAGTCCAACCAGCATGTTCCTACCCACTTCCAAGGCCCCTTAGGCCTGTGCACCAGAAGGTGGTAAGGTGTGGGCTCGCCCAGGTCTTTCACCAGCTTTTCCAAATCTGCTCCAAAAGAAGCTTCCTCTTAAAGGCCAGTTGGATCACCCAGGCTTTAGAGGATGAAACTGCTGTCCAGTAGAGAAGCTAAATCCAACGTCATGTCACTGTCGACAGGGGACTATCCCATGGCATCAGAAAGAAAGACTGTAGCCAACTCCAAAAGAGGGATAGTATCGTATGGCAGAAGAAACGGAATCCAATGGAGCAGGTCTTGAGACGTCATGCCTGCACACATCGCCAACTGAATGATAGTAGCCACTGCTACGAACTGGTTCTTCAGCAACAAATCCACCTGTCGGTCCAGAGTATCCCTTAAGGCTGATCCGCCTTCCACCAGAATGCTGGTTCGCCTCATAACCACCATAACCTGTGCATCCACCTGGAGAACATCAAACCACACAATGCAGTCCTTCTCTGGGAGAGCGTACATCTTCTTATATACTCTTAGCCCCTTAGGCGGGAAGTTGAGAGAATCCCACTCCAACCGGATCATGCCCTTGATCACCTCCAGGAACAGGAAGACTGTAGTGGATTTCTGCATCCCTTGCAGGAGTGGATGGGCCTTCAGCTCCTGCTCAGTGTCTGGAGCATCCACCAAGTGCAAGGTGAATGAGACCCTATCTTTAATCAACGCCACAGATTGTCCTTCCAGAGCAGGCAGATAACCCCAGCCTCTTCAGAATCCTATGAAGGCTAAAGCACTTTTTTTTTGTCTACATCAGAGCCAAAAAATAAGATATCTGAACTCAAGTTGCAGTCCAAATCTCAGACAGACTCCAGCTGCTCCATATTTTCAGGAGACGACCTTTGTCAGGGATACTTACCTACATGCAATTGAACAGGGCTTCCACTCTCTGCCTGCCCTCACAGGACTGCACTTGAGGGAATTCAGAGGCCACCGGGTCCGAACGTTCACGCCAGAATGAACAGGTCTATTATAAAAATGAAAATAATTCCGGGGAGGACAAACCGGAATCCAGAAGCTCTCCTCTCAGAAATGACCCCCAATGACTGGGGACATAGCCGCCGCTGAACCCCTCAAGGAGAGGAAGCGACCCACAGCATGGTTGCTGGAACCACCAGCCAGCCTTACCTACAACGCCACCCACCACTTCCTGCTCTGAGGCAGGCAAGGCCCGACCAAATGCATCCCCCGGCAGAGAGAGGGGGAGTAGGCCCTCTAGGGACACTCAGAAGCTGCCATGCAAGAACAGCAGAGTCCAGAAGCAGAAGATGCACCTCGCTTGCTATAGGTCAAACAACGTTTCCTGGAAGAAGACAGAGAGAGTTATGGCAAGTACCACAACAGTGTGCACTGAGGCTGTGGCGGCCCGAGAAGTACATTTTAACAGCGCTTGCACAGCAACATGTGAAACAGGCGCTTGGGTAGGAGTGCGCATTGGAGCCACTCAGGCAGAACGCACGCTAGGACCGTGTGACCGCAAGGCACACAAGAGTAAAAACGCTACTAACGTGTTTGGAAAAGGGCAAGAAACCCACACACTGCGCCAACGGTTGTCTGCGGTCCACCCGACTTGCACTTCAGACGGACGGAATCAGGAGCCCCCAACACGGACAATGATGAGATCAAGCTTGGTACTTGTCCCTTGAGAGCCTCAGGTAGAAAACTCATGCCGGACTCAACTCTACTCCCCTGGAACTGTTTCTCTTGCTTTTCAGACACTGTGTTTAAGGTGGCTGTCAGGCAGTTACTTCTGAGCCTTCTGCTTTGGGGGAGAGCAGAGGGAACAGAGGAAGAGGGAGGGGGCATTGAGGTTGTGCAAGGCTGATTAACCCTTCCAATTTTCTGGCTGCTCAACAGGTTCCTATCATAAGAGCGCGGAGTTGAACGAATTTTCCCTCCTCCCATGGCTACCGAAAAGACAGCATCTAGTGGAGCTTCACACATCATACTCAAGTGAGAAAGTCACCCTCAAGGTGGTCGTTCCCAAGCGAAATGAATCGTTTTCCTCTCAATTCAGATTTTCTTCCGAGAGGACAAAATCTATCCACCATCTGCTGGAAACAAAATAAAACCAAGTTGCCCTTAAGTGGCTCAGGCTGAGCAGGGCATGGGAGTGATGTCATTAAAACCTGGGCATATCATTGGCTCTCTGTCTCCACCAATCTGCTGGTAGGGGAACACAACCCACTTGTCTGGACTGATCTAGCAGGACAACATGGAATTAGCATTTTTATCACATTGAGGTAGTATCTGCACTCACGATCTCTGCAATTTTGATGACGTGCTGTTGATCCCACAGTAACCACGTGTTGCAGACACGCCACTCTCCACTCATAGCCTGTCCACTCTTGCATTTACTGGAGCTCTTCAGGTTGCACAGAAAATCACTGTGCTGTTAACACGGCCCAATAGCATGTGATATTGGCCACATTTACAGGTAGCCAGGGCCAGTGCAAGCACTGATGGTGCCCTAGGCAGGCCCTCCATCCTACTGCTGTTGCTGCCACTCCTTTCTGGGGCCTGTAGCAGCAGCAATGACTATGAAATTGTGACAATGAGCTTACCTTAGGGCTTTGGTACTGTGCCATGGTTTCAGTCTTAATGGTTGATGGAAATCTGCATTGGAGAGAGACAGAAGCAGCAACTAGTAAAACTGAAGAAATGGATAGACTTGATTATTGATATTGCAAAGGTAGCCATGAAGGGGGAAGTGATCATATTGGGTGACTTCAATCTACCTGAAGTGGATTGGAATATTCCTTCGGCAAATCTGGAAAGAAGTAAAAAAAATTGTGGATGCCTTCCAAGATGAATTGCTTAGATAAATGGTGATGGAACCGACCAGGGAAAGCTCGATGCTGGATTTAGTACTCACCAACGGAGATAGTGTGTCAAATGTCCAGGTGGGTGCCCATGTGAGCAACAGTGATCATCACACGGTGTGGTCTGAGATAAAAACCAAGGCAGAGTCCAATCACAGCAAGCTGAAAGTCGTAGACTTCAAAAACGTCTTCAGTAAAATAGCTAAGTGTCTGAAGGAGGAGTTGGCAGGGTGGAAGGAAGTAAGGGAAGTGGAATTTCAATGGGCTAAACTAAAGGAGGCAATAAAAGGGGCAACAGATACATACGTAAGGAAAGTAAATAAAAACAGGGGAAAAGGAAATCTATTTGGTTCTCCAAAGAAGTGGCTGCACAAATAAAGGCAAAAATCATAGCTTTCACAAAATTCAGAAGTATGCAAACAGAGGAACACAGAAACAATACAGGATAAAGCTAAAAGAGACAAAAAAGGGAAATATGGATAGAAAAATCAAAGGCAGATGGCTAAAGATGTGAAGCGTGGCGACAAAACATTTTTCAGGTATATTTGGGAGAAGAGGACAACCAGAGGTGGAAATGGAAGACTCAAAAGTGCCGGGAACAGATTTGTGAAAAGTGACATTGAGAAAGCGAAAATGCTAAACAAATACTTCTGTTTTTACTAAAGAAAATCCTGGAGAAGGACCACTTGTGATTGACAAATATACAAATGAAAATGGAGTAGATACTATACCATTCACAGAAGATGATGTGTTTGAACAGCTTGCAAAACTGAAAGTGGACAAGGCCATGGGACAGGATGGAATACATCCCAGAATACTGAAAGAACTCAGAGAGGTTCTTGCAGGGCCATTAAAGAATGTTTTTAATAGATCCTTGGAGACAGAAGTTCCACAGGACGTGGCACTTCTTCACAAAAGTGATAATAAGGAAGAAGTGACAAACTATAGGCCAGTAAGCCTTACCTCGGTAGCAGGAAAAGTAATGGAGGTGCTCCTGAAAGAGAGAATAGTGGACTTTCTCTAACCAATAGGTTGCATGACCCAAGGCAACATGGTTTTATCAAAGGGCGATCATGTCAAACAAATCTGATTGAGTTCTTTGACTGGGTGATAGCAAACTAGATCAAGGGCATGTGATGGATGTGATCTACTTAGATTTCAGCAAAGCCTTCGATACTATTCCTCATAGGAGGCTTATCAATAAGCTAAACAGCCTGGGGATGGGTCCAAAGGTGGTGAACTGGATCAGAAATTGGTTGACTGACAGACGGTGATGGTAAATGGAACTCACTCGGATGAAAGGAAGGCGATTTGTGGCGTGCCCCAGGGATCGGTCCTGGGACTGGTACTCTTCAATGTATATATGGGTGATATTGCTGAAGGACTGAATGGAAAAGCCTTTCTTTTTGTAGATAACACAACAATTTGCAACAGAGTGAACTCCCCTGAGGGAGTGGATAACATGAGGAATCATCTACAAAAGCTGGAAGAATGGTCTAATGCTTGGCAGTTAAGATTTAACGTGAAGACTTGACATGCACTTGGGAAGCAGAAATCCAAGGGAATTGTATGCGATAGGGGGTGAGAGGTTGGTGTGCACGGACCAGGAGAAGGACCTCGGAGTGATTGTTTCTAAGGATCTCAAGCAAAAAGGTATGACAACGCGATGGCGAAAACCAGAAGGATGTTGGGTTGCATACTGAGAGGAATTGCCAGCAGAAAGGAGGAGATACTAATGCCACTGTAAAAGTCACTGGTGAGGCCTCACTTGGAATATTGTGTTTGGTTTTGAAGACCATATCTCACAAAGGATATAAAAAGACTGGAAACAGTTCAGAGGAAGGCGACCAAAATGATTTGGAGCCTGTGCCAGAAGACGTATAAGAAGAGACTTGAAGACCTAAATATGTACATACTAGAGAGGAGGGACAGGTGAGAGATTATTCAGACCTTTAAATACTTATTAATGAACAAACAAACCTCTTCCAAAGATGGGGAAATTGTAAAACTAGAAGGCATAACATGAAGCTGCAAGGGGGTAAACTGAAAGGCAACATCAGGAAACACTTTTTCACTGAAAGGGTGGTGGATGCTTGGAATGCCCTTCTGATGGAAGTGGTTGGGGCAAATACAGTGACAGAATACAGTGGATCCCTTTATAGCAACAGGATAAAATCAAAATAAACATAACTATCTCTTATATCTCAACAAATAGGGGTGATCTGCAAGAAGCGGTAGGTACACTCCTAAAGAAAATTAGGGAGGGGTGATGTGCACAGAGCAACAAGTGCATTTACTCTTGCCACCTTGCTGGGCAGATGAGACGGACCATGCTGGTCTTTATCTGTCGTCATATACTATGTCACTGAAACTGTGATGCAGTACCTGAGCCCTAAGGTAAGCAATATGTTGTGGTTTCGTAGACACTGCCCCAGATCTTGGAGAGGGGTGGCAGCAATTTATTTTATTTATTTATTTATTTATTTAATTGGATTTCTATACCGCCTTATCATACAATCAAAGCGGTCTTACAAACAAAGATATTAAGAGTATTAGTGAGAAAATGTAAAGAAATAAAAGTTAAAGTTATGGTATAATATGTTAGAGTGAGTTGCATTATCTACATAGTGAGCTATACTATAATGTGAGCTATTATACAATATGTATATGATTTACATTCCAGACAAATTAAGTTAGTTAATTGCATGACCGTAGTGTCTATAAACAAAGATGTTTTCAGTTGCTTTCTAAAGTCATTGATGTCCTGAGCTGCTCTCAGCTCATTAGGTAGAGAGTTCCAGATGGAAGGTGCAGCAAAAGAGAAAGCCCTTTCAGAGGTGTCTTTACGTGTTTTTCTGACATCATTGATAAGCTGATTCTGTTGTCAGATCCTCTTCTTCTAGGTCTGTTGCTAATATCTGACTGTATGAGATATGTCAGGCTTTCTGCAGAATATATTGTTGTTTTATCTTGAAAATATAAATTATAGTTTTATATTTTACACGTGAAGCTATAGGTAAAACCAGTGAAGCTCTTTCAAGATGGGAGTTATATGTTTCCTCTACTTGATAGACAAAAATTATACGTGCAGCAGTATTCTGCGCCAGTTGTAAAGGCTTAAGTGCTTGCTTAGATAAACCCAGATATATTTGGATTACAGAAGTCAAGTAATGGAGTATCAATGCTTGACAAAAAATTTCTGAAGTGAACAGTATCAAGAAGCGGCCTTAGTCTTTTGATGAGCTTCATTCTGTAATAAGCGCTTTTAATTGTCTTATTTATGTGTGATCTGAGATTCAACTCATTATCCAGAGTAACTCCAAGATATTTTCACTTCTGATTTAATAGGAATAGTTGAGTTATCTATTTTGATGTCAGGAGATGCGCAAAAATTATGGTTACGAGAAATAATTAACGCCTCTGTTTTGCTAAAATTAATTTCCATGTTGTTTGTTTTACACCAGTTGGACATTTCTGAGAGACATTCTGTAATGCCGAGAAATCAGGGTTCTCAATAGTGATAGTTGTGAAAATCATAATATCATCAGCATAGATTGTATACTTAATTCCACTTTTCAAAGGAATTTTGCATATTGGTTGCATATAAATATTGAAAAGGAGCGATGAAAGTGCAGATCCTTGTGGTACACCTTGTATTACTCTTATGGGCATATGGAAATTAGCACCCCCAGAGGGCTGGCACTCTAGGCTACTGCTTAGTTCATGTAATGGTAGCACCAACCCAGCAGATAGCACAGCTTAGTAAACATGCCCCATTTGTGACTCCTTTACCAATCTAATCCGTTTTAGATGAATATCTGCAACAATATCTGCAGAGGTGAGCCTGAATTTATATCTCAGAACTTCTGTGTCATAATGCAAAGTTCTAAGCACGTCCCTTTCACATTGCTTTGCGGGGGAGACACAGGAGGGCATCTGTGGCAGTGACAGCACCTTTACACAGAACATAAGGACACTATAGGGGTTTTGAGAAGAAAGTAGATGCCAAGTAACTCCTTTCATGGAGAGAAACTTTAAACCAGTGTTGGCTTTCTTACATTTCTGATTTCAAATTAGGGAAGCAGGATAAAAAATGACACAAAACGCTGTGATATCCATTAAAAAAGAAAACCAAGAACAACCCACAATAAGTATGTGCTGTGGTTAAAATTTTTCCGTCAGTCACTGTCACTCGGCAGTTCTATGGAAGCAGCAAATTACAGATTTTTTTAAAACTTTATAGAATGTTGATTTTAACATCAAGACAACCTTGAATACAGAAATAAACTCAATAGTCATAAAAGGAGATAACCTAACAGAGCAATACTGTATGGAAGCAATGCAATCAACTGAGAGCCGCCCCAAGAGCACCACAGCCGCAGAGGGAAGGCGTACCAAAGGTGACGTAAAAGGAAAACAAAACATCACACTTGTCCTAAAACTACCTACCTACCTACCCTCCCTTTACTTTAGAAAACCCCTTCTGCGTTTCTCATTGGCTGCGCAATCCCCAGCTCCCTACACTGCAGAAATCGGTGGCTCAGCAACACAAACCAATCAGAGTTTATTTGCATCCGACCAATCATAAAATCTAACTAAATCACACCTGCCTGGAGGCAGCAAATTATGTTTGCTGTTATAGGAAGCCAATGAACGGCTCAGTTGCGTTGTTGTGGTGGTGGTGATGAGAAGATCGAAGATAATGGTTGGTAGGTTACAAAGTGGGAAGGGCATCGGATACTATAGAAATTGGCAGGAATTGCCTTGTTCGCAGAAGCAAGAAGTAAGTGCATTTTTGTTGACAGCGTAGATAAACGATAAAAAGAAAGAGTAGTAATAGAGTAATGCTCTGAAGTCGAAGAGTGATGAAGGATAAGGGATAGGAACAACAATAGAAGAGAGCGTGGAATAACCACTGAGGATGTTTAGCAGCGAAGAAAGGAGGCTAAAGCTTCGCACGCTGAAGTATTGCAATAGATAGAGAAGAGAGACTGGGTTTGGAGGTTTTACCTATCCCAATCTGTGCTTCTGGGATCAGTCAACAAAAAAATACATTCACTCTAAAGATTGCAGTAATTCACAGGTCCTTATGGCAAGTAGTAAAGTAATACAGTACTTCTTATCGGTTAATATTGTGACTTGAAAAGTTGTATTTTTTCTTAAATAGCAAAATAGACAATCACGGCTGATAAAGTCCATATGGCTTATTCAGTCTGCTCATCGATAAGAACGATTAAGTTCTACGGTTTCTTCCTTTATCCTCCGAGATTCCATATATTTGTCCCATGCTTTCTTGATTTCGGATATAGTCCTGGTGTCCTTCACTTCCATTGGGAGGCTGTTCCATATATCCACCACCCTTTCCATAAAGATATATTTTCTCAGATTACTGCTGAGTCTGTCCCCTTTTGCGTTATCCTATGACCAGAGCTTCCTTTAAAATGGAAAAGGGCCACCTGGTATGAATTTATATCACAAAGGTATTTAAACGTTTCTATCATATCTCTTCTCTCCTGCCTTTACGTCAAAGGATATGTATTGAGATCCTTAAGTCTATACCCATATGCATTATGATGAAGATTACTGACCACTTTAGTAGCTGTCATCTGGATCATTCAATCCTCTTTATATACTTTTGAAGGTGCAGTCTCATTAGAGACTTCTTATTCAAAGGCAGTATTGCCTTTTTTCTTGTTGGCCATTCCTCTCCTTGTGCACCCACTCATCATTTGGGCCTTTGCCTTTTATGCCTGTTTGACCCCTTTAAGATCATCTGATATGATCACTCTGACATCCCACTTTCATGCATTGAAGTACTTCACTCCCTACACTGTATTGTTCTCTCAGGTATTTGAAGCCCAAATGCATGACCTTCCATTTTTCACATTAAATCTTAGTGCCAAATTCTCAATCATTCTTTAAGCTTTGCTAGATTCTTCCTCATGTTATCCAAACCTTCCAGGGTGTTTAGTCTGTTGTAAATTTTAGTATCATCGACAATATTGCTTAAAAAATGTTAAAGAATAGGACCAAGGTCTGATCTTTGCGGAATACACCTGGTAATGCCCCTATCTTTAGATTGAATGCCGTTTACTACTATCCTTTTGTCATCTTCCACTCTACCAGTTTCTTGCTGAGTCAGTCACTTTAGGACACATTTGCCCATCTCCATGCCTCTCGGTTCACGCCTGATTCTAAAGAAGCATTGAAAAAGTCAGCCAATTTAACTGCCAGTACTTCCCTATGTTCCATCAAATAATTACAGGGTCACAGTCCATTACTAACGATGCAGAAAAGTGTACTAGGTGTTGAATACAGGTTAGCTTGTTTTTTAATGCACAATTTTGTATGTTAGTGCGAGAATAACATTTGTTCAAGAACTAAATGTGTAAAACCTCAAGCAGTGAGCAGTACACAATGCATTTCAATCCATTTAAATGGATAGTGATGAAGCACTTAACTATGCAGCCCAGATGTAGGAAAATGTGCAGAAAACCAGAAGGCTAATGCAAGGTCAGAGGAGTTATAAAAGGTTACCTCGTAAGTCTGCAGTCAGTGCTGGTGGGGAATTTATGCCTGTTTCTTTTCTATCTTGAGCAGGGTTTTTTTCTTGTTTTGCTGAAGGGAGTGGCAAAAAAAGTCAGAGGAGTTGTGCTGGAATGCTATCTGGCGCATAAACTTCAATATTTTGTGCAGTTCTTGTTTGCAAGATGTAGGTGCTGTTAATGCAGACCCCTTATTTATTGCAGGCTTTTGGGACACAGCTTATTTGCATACAATATATTTGCTTATAGCAGCATTGAACAAAATTCTGCATTAAACTTGTGTTGGGGAAACCCTGTACTGAGCTTTAGGACAGGGCTCTAGGTCAGGTTTTCTGCTTTGGCCTCAACATGCTTTACTTGCACAAGGCCCATTGTATATAGAGGGCTTTGTGGAAAATAATGCATGTTAATGACATTAGCATTTGCTGTTGATCAGTGTTTGAGAACATGCACTAATTTTGAATTATTTGGAGCCTTTTGAGTGGCTTGTTTAAACTGAGAAATCACCATAGCCTCTTAACCTGTTTTTTTTTAAAGAGGCACCTGGTTTCTGTAAGTGTTCTATAGACAAATCCCACACTGCAAAACTCATAATATGAAAGCAGCTTTTTTTTTTTTCCTAAATTACCTGAATGGCTACCTAGCTCTACTGTGTAATGAAAAGCTGGATCCCATGTGGGAAGAGCACTTTATAGGGCATAAATACTACCAAGAATCTAAAATGAATCTCCGGCCCTTTAATGGTATTGATAGAATGACAAAGTGATTTAACTTTGTACTTGTCAAACTTCTAAAAGAGAGAAGTAGAAAGCATTGCTAAGTCTGAAGTGTTTCTCAGTTCACAGACCTATGTCCCTGTCTATTAGGTGCATCAAAGAAAAGTGTTTAGGCTGTAGGAGTGAACCTCAAGTGTTTCTATACCTTGATAGTTATTGATCATTTTAAGAAAATATATAAAATAGGGTTAAGTAGACATGCCTTTTGAGGTTTGTGATAGAGGGAGCATTAAAAGGGATTACTTTTACATTTTAAAGAATAAGTAGGTAAATGGACCATAACCTCTCATTTTCTGTCTAGTGTCATCTTGGCCACAGAAACAGCAGAGATTCTTCCATTGTATAATATGAGATTTGCTTTCCTTAGTTGTGAGTTTTTTAAAAAATTCCATGTTCCTGCAAATGAGAAACTTGTATGTCAAGCACATTGTGGTAGCCAAATGGTCTTCACTGAATTGAACTACTCTCATCTGACATTAAAGTGGCCATCTCTATGGTTCTCTTTACAAGGAAGCTAAAGATCCACTTCGGCATATTGGCCTGAGCATGTGCTGCTTCATTTTTTTTTCTTGAGACCTCTCCATTCAGCATTATATTGTTTATTATTTTCTCTGCTCACTATAAATTGTAAGATGCCCTAGGTAGGCTGCTATAGAAATGCCATATATCTGGGCTTGACAAATCCCAGGTGCCAGGTCACCACGGTGACTAAATTAATCTTTATTTTTAATCTTTATTGAAATATTTGATATACCGCCCAGGCTATTGCATCAAAGTAGGGTAGATACAATGTGGCTGCAGAGAGAAACAAAGGAGGAAAGGAACCTCATCAATCAAATAGGAAAGCAGCAGAACAGACAGAAAAGAGACAAAGGAGAGAAGCAGTAACACACAAGGGGGGGAAACAAGGAGTGAAACACTGGGCAGGGGGAAAAACTAGGGGTTGGGGGGTGGGGGATAAGGTCAAATGCCTGGTGAAATAAGAGGGTCTTCAGCATAGCTTTAAAGCACACAAATGAGGCTGCGGGGCGGACGGGAGTGAGTTGCAGAGTGGCGGGTGAGTTCAAGGTGGACTTGGGGAGGGGAGGAAGAGTCAATTCCCACAGGAGGAACGAAGAGGGTGTGGGGAGGGCAGGTGGTGAATGAGATCTGCAAGGTAGTGGGGAATGCCAGTGTGAAGTACCCTGTGAGTGGTGCTTGGGATTTCATTGGAGGAGTGGCCTAGTGGTTAGGACAAGGTACTTCAAGCCGGAGGGCCGGGGGTTCAAGTCCCACCTGGGGACAGCAATCTCAGGCTGGAGGGACTGGGATTTCTAGTCCTATAGGCGCTCCTTGTGGTCTTGGGCAAGCCACTTAACCCTCCATTGCCCATGTTCCCTGTAAGTATTAGTGTATGTGTGTCATATCCCCTCGTGTTAAATGTATCTCCCAATTGACCGCTTTGACCTGGTGAAAAGCGGGATATAAATACAGCTAAATAAAATAAATAAATAAATAAAATTCCCCTCCCTTAGCCATCATCTGCTCTGTTTCTCTCTACTTGCTCTCCTACCCTGGCCATCATCCAACCTATTTTACCATTTGCTGTACTGTTTGCTGCTGCACCATAATCGGCTCTGCATGTAGCTTGAGCTGCATGCTACAGGATGTTTGCTGATCTCACAGTTTCAAGTCTCACAATATCAGCAAACTTCCTGCATTACGCAGTTCAAGCTACATGCAGATCCAATTGTGGTGCAGCAGCGAACAGTACAGCAAATGGTAAGATAGATTGGATGATAGCCAAGGGAGTAGAGCAATTTGAGAGAAACAGTGGGTGATGGCTGGGGAGGAGGTCTATGGAAAATATATATATAATATTAATATCCATATCTCTATTTTTTTCTTTGCTTTATGTATTACCAGGCCAACTCACAATAGTTGAACTTCTTCCTGCCCAGCATCGCCTAAGCACACAGAACTACAGAAGGGAGGGTTCCGGGACTGGACTGGACTGAAGTTCCTCAAGGAAAGCTAATTAACAGGTAAGGTCTAATTTCACCTTCCATATCGTCCCTCCAGTCCAGTCCCGCACCTCAGGGATGTAACAGAGCCTCTTAACATGGGAGGGACCCGCGAGCCCGGCCTGAATAAACGCTGAACCAAACTTCACATCGTCCCTCGCTTGCACATCCAACCGATAGTGCTTTACAAAGGTATGCAACGACGACCAGGTGGCCGCCTGACAAATGTATTCCAGTGCAACCAAATTCCACTCCACCCAAGAGGCAGCCTGTGCTCTGGTGGAGTGAGCTTGCAAGCCCTGCAGGACCTGCCTGCCCTGCAACAGATATGCCGATGCAATCGCTTCCTTAACCCATCTAGATATGGAGGACTTAGCCGCAGCTTCCATCTTACGTGGACCTCTGAACAGGGTGGACAACCGATCCGATCTTCGAAACGATGCTGTTCTCAAATACTGTCTCAGAGTCTGCCTGAGGTAGAGTAGAGACAGCTGTGGATCCTGTAAACCTTCTGTCAAACCAGTTAACACCGGCAAAGCCACTGGCTGATTCAAATGAAACGGAGCCACCACCTTCGGCTAGAAAGAGGGCACGTTCGCAAAACTACCTTCTCCTTAGAAAAGGTAAGAAAAGACTCTCTACACGACAACGCCTGAAGTTCAGAAATTCTCCTGGCTGAAAAAAATTGCCACCAAAAATACCGTCTTCAAAATAAAATCCTTTAGGGTACAAGATGCTAATGACTCAAAAGGCTCCTGCGACAGCGCCAAAAGCACTAGGTTAAGGTCCAGAGTAGGAACCAAGGCCCTCCTTGGCAGGTGGATTTGCTTAATGGCTCTCAAGAAATGAATGACTTCCGGCTGCGTTGCCAAGGAGACTCCTTGGATCTTCCCTTGGTAACACACCAATGCCACAACCTGCACTCTCAGTGAGCCCCAAGCCAAGCCTTTATCGAGACCTGCCTTCAAAAAGTCCAGCATTTCCGGAACCGAAGCAGACAATGGTCTGCAACCGCTCTAAGCACACCAGCCTTCAAAGATTCTCCCCACTCGAATGTACGCCAGGGAAGTAGATCTTCTCTGGTCTCTAAAGAGGGTGGAAATTACCTGAGTGGAATAACCGCATTTCCTTAACCTTGCCCTCTCAAGAGCCATGCCGTAAGTGAGAACCGATCCACCTGCGGCATCATGATTGGACCCTGTACCAACAGGTTTGGTCTGTTGGGGAGTCTCCACGGCTTGGCTGCCCTCAGCTGCTCTAGATCAGCATACCATGGCCAATCTGGGGCAATGAACATGACTATCCCCTGGTGCGCTTCCACCCGCTGTACCACGCGACCTATGAGCGCCCACGGAGGGATGACATAGAGGAGCCCCTGGCTCAGCCATCTCTGTACCAGCGCATCTAGTCCCTTGGACATTCTTTCTCTTTGACTGTAAAACTGACTGGCCTTGGCTGATGCGAAGGTCGCCATCAGATCCATGACCGGCTCTCCCCACTAGTGCATGATCTGCTCGAAAACCTTCCTGGTTCAGCTGCCATTCCCCTGGATCCAAGCGCACCCGGCTGAGGTAATCGGCTGCAATGTTCTCTGTGCCGGCCACGTGTGCTCCTGAGATCGCTTGCAGGTGAACCTCCCCAAGCCATCAGGAGCTCCGCTTCGTTCATCAGCCTGGCACTGCCCGTGCTGCCTTGTCAGTTGGTATATGCTACCATGGTAGCATTGTCAGAGAAGACTCGAATCGCCTGAGTGTGAATCCTTAGGAGAAACTCCCGTAGGGCGAAGCAAATGGCTCTCATTTTCAGCCGATTGATGGACCAAATCCATTCCTCTTGGGTCCACCAACACTGTGCCACTCGCCCCTCACAATGAGCTCCCCATCCTGAGAGACTTGCATCCGCTGTCAGGGGAAGCCAGCACGGCGACTCTAATAGGACTCCCACCGTCGGGTTCTTTTCACTCATTCACCACCTGAGGGCTTTCCGAACCTCTCTCGGACATACCAACCTGTGAGTTAGTGGTTGATGCTGATGAGACCACCGCCATAACGGAGCTCTCTGCAACGGCCTCATGTGAGCATGCGCCCAGGGAACCAGATTGATTGCCGCCGCCGCCGTGGTACCCAAGAGTTGAAGATAATGCCATGCAGTCGGCTTCGCCATACATAGAAACTGCTGCACCAGCACCTGCAGAGCCACCACCCTCCTTTGAGGGAGGAACACCTGAGCCGTGAGAGTGTTGAACCGTGCCCCGAGGTACTCGAGATCCTGTGTAGGGGTTAAGTGACTCTTGTCAACATTGATGATCCAGCCTAACTCGCTCAAGAAATAGACCATGAGCACTTTCCTCCTTGGACTTTGCTCGAATGAGTCAGTTGTCCAAGTAGGGATGTACCAGTATGCCTTCGCGATGCAAGGCGGCTGCTACCACGACCATCACCTTGGTGAACATCCGCAGGGCCGTTGCAAGACTGAACGGTAACGCCTGAAACTGAAAGTGACCCATGGGCACCACAAAGCGAAGAAACTGGTGATGATCTGGATGAATTGGAATATGCAGGTACGCTTCCATGAGGTCTAGAGAGGTCAAGAACTTCCCTTCTCGCACAGCCATCATCACTGACCGAAGAGTTTCCATATGAAAACGTGGAACTCGGAGACACCGGTTCACCTGATTAAGAATGGGTCGAAAAGATCCTTCCTTCTTTGGTACTATGAAATAAATAGAGTATTGACCTATACCGCACTGCTCTGCGGGAACCGGGACCACTGCCCGCAGGTGTAACAGGCGCTGCAGTGTCTACTGCATGCCTTTTGCTCGCGCGTGACAGGGGGAATGAACAAAGACTGGTGCTAGAGGTTTGGCAAATTCCAGTGCGTAGCCCTACCGAATTAACCGTAGAACCCACTGGTCTGACGTGACCCGGACCCAGGCATGGTAAAAATCCCTCAACCGACCTCCCATGGGATGTACCACTGTCTAGGTCCCCTTCGCTTCATTTCTGCTTCCTCTGGGTCAAGGTAGATGAAGAAGCTCTGTAATAACCTCTGCCGGCCCCCCAAAACGATGGTGTCCTGGCTGCAAACCGACCTCTCTGGAAAGGGAAAAAATTTACCGACCGAAAACGCCTAAACTCATGAGCCTGATCCCGGATCGGCCCTGAAGTCTGAACCTGTTTCGGCTTATCTTCAGGAAGACGTCCACCTTTGGACTCGCCCAAATCCTTTACCAACTTCTCCAGCTCCTCTCTGAACAACTGCTTCCCCTTGAAAGATAGCTTACTCAAGCGGGCCTTTGAGGACCCATCCGCCGACCAGGTGTGGAGCCAGAGGTAACGGCGAGCCGCTGCCATAGAGCCGATACTGTTCGGAAGCGCCCTTACCAGATCATAGAAGGTGTCTGCAAGGTAGGCCGCCCCCGATTCCAGCTTTGCTGCAGTCTCCAGACCCTGTGCCTCCCCAGCCGACCCTGGGAGGCCTTGTGCCCAATGCAAACATGCACGTGCCACTAGCGCCCCGCAAGCAGAGGTCTGAAGTGATAGAGCGCTCACATCAAGCACTTGCTTCAACAGTGTATCTAGCTTCCTATCTTGGACATCCTTGAGGGCCGCATTGCCCTCAACTGGAATAGTGGTGGTCTTAGTTACTGCCGACACTGCGGCATCGATCCTTGGGGAAACAAAACATCTCCTTTTCCCATTCTGTCAAGGGATATAGCTGGGACATGATGTGAGACCCCCTGAACCCAATCTCAGGGAATTCCTACTCTTCCAGGATCATCTGCCTAATGACCCTATGCAGAGGAAAAACCTTTTTGAGGCCTACGCACCGCCTGGAGTATCGGATCGTCCAGTGTGTCCTCTTCGATCACTCCTGCCGATGGCATGTTGAGTGCCTTGAGGGACTCTGTAATGAGCACGGCCAGCTCCTCCTTCTGGAAGACCCTAACAATCTGGGACTCGTCCTCCTGTGGGATTTCACCCTCCTCGAGATCTTCCTGTTCAAAACCTGGCTCCGTTTTCCCCCTCTGAGGAAACAGAACCAGCCTCCTCAGCTAACTCACCTTCCAGACGCCTCTGGGCACAAGGTTGCGATGGGTCCGGCTCTACACCCAGCACGTCTACCGGAGTCGTCCTCTTCTTTGCCTTATGGCCCTTAGCCTCTCCCTGTTGCTTGAGGCAGAACGCCTTATGAAGCAACTAGACAAACTTGGGGGAAAAATCACTCGGCACCATTGTTCTGGGCATCTGTGAGGACAAAGGGCCAGGGGGAACCTCCTGCTGACTCTGCTGTAGCACTAGTGGAGCCAAACTGAAATCTCCCTCTCTTTGAGGCGAAGGACCCGAAACTTGGGATGCAGGCGCATTGACAACATTAGCCGCCTCCATTATGTTCTGCTCTGCCGAGCAGGTCTCTGCAGTGCAACCTCTGCAGACCCCTTCAGCCGAGAGCGTGCTTCTGCGTGATCCACACACCCCACATTGTGGTCTAGAAGGCATGTCCCTGACAGAAAAATAACCACACAGGCTCACCGGCCGGAGGTTCCCGCAGCCCTTAGAGCCCGGTCTGACTGGAGATCTGATTCTTCTCCCCCTTTTTTTTTTTTTCCCCCAAAACTTTGCTGGCAGCAGAAAGGAGGAAGGAAGAAGCTTCACCATAATAAGGGCAATTAAAGGTAAACTAAGGAAAACCAAAGTTAAACTAACTAAGCTCTTCTCATTTGTCCCTTCAGTGAGTCCTAACCCAGGAATCACCTTCTCCAGCTGCTTGGAGACTGAGCTTACTGAAAGGCTGGGGGTGGTGCCAGCTGCCTAAGTATCCTGATGTCATCAAAGTTGTGACATGCTCAGTCTCCAAGCTGCTGGAAGAGATGCACTACCCAAAGGTGCAGGACTGGACTGGAGAGACAATAAGGAAGCTCTTGTTAAAGCAGTATGATAGCATAGCTGACCCAGAATTTAGCTAGGATGATAATGTTATATAACGTTAACTTGTTTTGTTTTCAATGCAGCTTTGGGGCTTGTGTGCACTATGAATTTTGTTCTCTACTTGCCTCTGCTGTAATGATATTAGAGAGCCTGCTCTTCCCCAGAGCTGCTGTTCCCTGTTTCACCTGGTAGGGTGGCACCAGGAATGAAATGGAGAACACTTGAAAATATAAGTGACTGACTTATTTTCTCCTGAAAATGCATTATAGGTGTTTGCAATATGTTCTTCTGAGAAGTGTTTAAGCTTACCCGTCTCTGGGGGTTCGCTAGGCTGAAGTGCTGTTCTAATGCACACTGAAATCTAAATTGCCCTCTGAAGCTTTTCCAAATCCACATTTGCTCTCTTGGCTCTCCCCTGCCACAGACATGGATACCCAACACAAGCAGCTATTGAGAAGTCTTCGGATGCAGCTCTGCGCAGAGGTGCTAGTTGATGGCTTTGTTATGCAGTATCTATATCAGGAAGGCATTTTAACAGAGAGCCACCTTCAAGAAATTGGTTCCCAAGTAACCAGCCAAAGGAAGACCATGATGCTGCTGGATATCCTCCCTTCTAGAGGACCTAAAGCCTTTGGTGCCTTTCTTGAATCTCTGCAGGAATTTCCTTGGGTGAGGGAAAAGTTGTTGGCACAGTGCAAGGAAATACCATATGATCCTGCTGATAAGCTTGGGAGTATCCCTCCCCATGTCCTGAACAACCCCCCAACAGATAAGCAGATCAATAAATTAGCCAGCAAGCTGGGGTCAGAATGGGAATATATTATATTGTCCTTGGGATTATCACAGAATGACATTCATCGCTGTAAAGTCAATCATCCCTGCAATGTGCAGTCGCAGATGGTGGCTGCCTTTATCATGTGGCGGCAGTGTCTGGGGAAGAAAGCAACTGTAGAGTGTTTATGTAAGAGCCTGCTTGCAGCAGATGTAGATCCTTCTCTGATCCAGCACATGCTGCAGTGAAGAAACTACCCCATTGCTGACACTTCTGAGCCCTTAAAGGAAAATGCAATCTCTCAAATCTAGTACTAGAATTCTGATGTGCTTTAAAAGAAAATTGTATTCTGCAATATTTCCAAAGCACTTAAGCAAGATCCGTATTGCAAATATTTTCTCATGGAATGGGATCTGATTGGATAATGCATTGTGTAGTATCCTTTGACATGATAGCCAATATCTAACAATTGGATCAAGATGCAACATAATTTCTGTCTTTCTTGTTAACTTGGTTGCTTGCCAGAGGCTTGGGTGAATTTCAAGAGGGCTGATTTTATGAACTTTTGAAAAATTAGAATGGTATATCTTAAGTACTTGCTTCAACATTACTTTTACTGCATAGTCTAGGTGACAAGTGAACCTTTAGCCATTATTGCATGGCATACTGAAAAGAGAGACTAACTACATTCTGCATTAAAATACTTTTTTATATGAGTGATGGGTCTAATGTGCTCCTTTTAAAATGTTAATTAATTAAGTTCAAAGTAGCTGTTCACTTTTGAAAAGATTTTCAGAACTATGTCTGCAAAGGTTACATGTGTGATTTCAAGCATGCATGAAAGAACTTTTTTAATTTTCAAATCCAAAGCATCTGCATAAATTTGAATATTGGATAATTATGCAGCTAAATATCCTCACCCAGTGGAAAACAGTAGTGTAATGTTGAGTATGTACCTGTAATTATGCACATAGGAGATGAAGGGTTAGACACCATTTACCTATGTAAGAAGCTGCTTTACACAGGTAAACTGATATACAGTACGTGTGCAAATAGCAATTTTAGAAACACACTATTTATACATGGAAGTGACAGCATGCAGAAAATAAGGGGATGTCCCTAATATGTGTATTTTATAATGGCAATACATGTAAGTGCTGATGTGGAAATCTTCAGTGGCATATACCTGTTTCCAATCATACACCAGGCTAAAACTGACTGTCAGAGGGAAGGAATAATCGCCAATCGCCAGCGTGGGACATCCTTCACTTGCTCTGAAAGGCTCAAAAAACTTTCCTGAACTAGAGAAGAGCACTTCCAAGATTGCAAGATAATCCTGATATCGCCATTTTGTGTGGCTACAGTCACCAACTATAGTGATTACACCTCAGGAATTTAAAACCACCTCTAAAAGTTTGAGTTTTGGAGCTTGCCTTCTTAATTGGCTGCCTGTGAATGTGTGTTTAAAAAATATCTGCTGCTTACAGTGCACATAAACACCAGGAGCACAACTGCAAGTTAAAATCACAAGTGCGCTACTTGGTAAGAATGCTGGACCAGGGACTAACATTATAGCCATATATGAGCAACACTATCAGACTGACTTATCATAAAATAAAAACAATCCAGGGCCTTTGACCTTTACTAAACACCCATGACTTCTGCACAGACATCCAGGCCTTGGTACTCCCATACTTGCACTATTGTAGCATTATCCTTCAGGGACTACTAGGTTTTGCTTTCCACCCTCTGCAATTGGCCCAGAACACTGCTGCCCGGATCCTGCATAGAGCATCCATAATGAGCACATAACCCCAGTTCTTAAGAGCCTACACTGGCTTTGCATTACAACCTGTGTTTAAATACAAGACTCTGCTTACTGTCTTCAAAGTATACCACAACCTTTCTTCAAAATATTTATAATCACTAATTCAGAAGACACCAGATGACAGGCCAAGGAGAAATATGCAATTCACCCTCACCATTCTGCCATCAAACAGGAAAAGTAGCCACTCCGCGTCAAATAGAGCATTCTCTATGCCCCCAAACATAAGGAATGCACTTCATGATAACATCCGGTCCACGCACAACCTTGATGAATTCCATAAAACGTTGAACACTTTGGTGGAACTCTCACTTACTACACATGACTACACTTCCCCCTACATCATCAGTCTTCCCAGGCACAAACCTAGCTTCTCTCTGCCACTGCTGCCTCACATTTTTATTCTTTAATAATATGCCCCCTCCCATCTCTGCTTACAATATGTCATCTGCTCAAGTCACCATATTGTATATTTGTTCAATTGGTTGATTCAAAGCTCTTGATCCAGTATCATGTTGTATGTTGATGTTCTTATGTTTTATTTCATTATGTTCCATGTATGTTAGGTTTTGTTCAATTTATTAACATGTAAACCTCTGATACAGTACTTTGATAAGGTGATGATGTATAAAAACAGCTAAATAAATAAAAATAAGTAGTAAAATTGCCACTTACTGATGTAAGTAGCAGTACTTAGCAATACAGAGCTCCGGTATTGGTAGCTTTCTTTTGTAAAATGGCTTTTGATGTGCGTGTGACATGATGTACATGCCACTAAATGTGTATTTTTATGGCACTGTATGACATGAAAATCTCTGCATTCCATGTTTTATTTTATTTTAAACACATGACCCTTAAAGTCTCTTTTCAGAATTAGATGTCCTATACAGAAAGAATGCCTTGCTCCCTGGCAAAAAAAAGCTTTTTAAAAAAATTTATCCAAATTTATGCAGCTTATGAAATTGCATATGTAGTTTTAAAAGTCTTAAGCATGTTTGATTTTGTACACCGCCCTGACGCTTTTGCTTGGGCGGTAATAAAGATAAATGTATACATATGTAGCTCGTTGTGTGTAAGTCCCAACTAAGCTTTTGAAAATATAGCCTTTTGTGTAGCGTTTCATGTGAATTTGAGACCTACATTTGAGTTTTCTGTGTGGGTTGGGTTTGGCGTTGAAGGGGCTTTGTGTTTGCCAGCAAGGTCAATCTTTTTACATTCAGTAATATACCACAATTAGTTTTTTGTTTTGTTTTTTATTTGTGCCTTGCACGGCTGCTATACAGGGAATCATGGTCCTAAAAACAGTGCTGTATATCCACTGGCAATTTTTTCTCCCATTATTAATGTGAAAAAGTAAGGTGCAAGGCATCTGTTAAACATGCATAGCAGTCTGAGCTCATCAAGCAAACTGTAATTGCAAAGTCTGGATTTTTTTGTATTTATATTGTAACACAGCAGATCTGTCCCCTGCCTTAGAGAGACAAAAACATGATAAAAACAGGCTGGGTTTTGACAGGCAGACAGATCAAAAACATCCCTGTTGCCATAAGCAACCTAGGCAGGCACGAGATCTGCAGCTGTGCCTAGTTAAGAAACAGCTCTCACTAGAAAGAGAAAGCAACTTTCATGTGAGGGAAGACACACCCCAAAAGCAGTATAAAAAATGCTTAGGGAAAACAGGAAGTAGAGCTGGAGAGCCTGATAGGTCCGGTGGAACAGGAAACTCTAGAGGAAGTTACACGGGAGACTTCAGAGGAGGTTACAGAGGGAGCTGTAACGTGAGGAGCTGCCATGAGGGAAGAAAGCTGACTGACTCTGAGGCAAGCTCTGATTTCTCAGACACGGAGTTTGAACCACCTAAAGTTCCAGCCAGGAAACCACAAAGGAGTTCTACACCAGGAACTAGAAAAGGTTTCACCTGGGAGGTTAGTCAAAAGAAATACCCAGCTTTGATACAAAGAGAAATTCCCCAGCACCAGGCTGAGTGTGGGAGACGTGAGCCAGTGAGAAAGACGTATGTACCTGAGAGGCAGGCTTATGAAAAACAGTCTCCAAACTTTGAGAGAGACTGGGTTATTGAAGATGTTTGTATGGATGAGTCTGACAACGGTATGCTAGAGAAGCCAAGGCACAGATTGATGAAAGGGAAATCTGTTTGCTATAAGGATCAGTGCTGTGAGCTACCAGTGAATGGGAGGAGCAGAGAGCTTAAAGCTGACAAAGGGAAACGTTATTCCAGGAAGTGTGTTTCTCTGCCTTGCCAATATAAAACGAATGGTAGTTACTTGCCTGGTTGTGATGAAGACTGTTTGAGAAACTCTGGAGAAGACACAGAGTTAAAATATACACAGACTTTCTATCCACAGGATAATGATGTAGAGCCAATGATTACAGAAGATAGCTGTTTGAATCTAGGCTTGGAGGACATGGAATGCTCTCTAATGATAGCTGATGAGAATCCTTCTTTATTGTGAAACTTTCAAACCAGTGGGTTTATAACTGGGATAGAAGATAAGAAGAGATTATCAGCTGCCTGGGATAACTATTTACTGTGACTGTTATAGTTAAAAGCAAGTCTGCTACCTTTTAAGTTTCATCAGTTTTTGTATCCTAAGTTTTCCTCTGTTGCTGTTTTGGAAATCCAAAAACCCCGGGAGGGGAAATAAAATCCTTTAAACCTTGACCACTTGGACTCACAACTACACTTATTTCCAATATAAAGGTCAGGTGCCCTAATAGCTCGGCTAGCTGCCTACGCCACAGCCCTGCTGGGACTATAGGGGTTACAATATTGAGAGAGTATGAAACTTTTTTATTTAAAGAAATATTTGTCAGGGCTGACACCCTATGATTTGAATATTGCAAACATTTGTGTACAGCTGTAGTGCAGCAACAGAAATATGCATGTGAAAAAAAAAGCAACAGGATTGGTGTACCATGCAGAGCCAACTCCTGCTGAGTGACTTGAATCTAACTTCAGTTTCAATTAGTATGATGCAGCACACTTGGAATATGAGGTTGAGAACTACAGGTCAGTTAGTCTGACTTCTGTGGTGAGTAAATCAATTGAAATGTTGCTAAAATAGAGGATAATGAGGTTTCTAGAGTCCAGTGGATTGCAGGATCCGAGGCAGCATGGGTTTCTCTTAGAGGCAGGTCTTGTCAGACAAATCTGATTTCTTTGACTGGGTGCCCAGAGAATTGGACCAAGGGAGAGCTCTTCTAGATGCAGTGTACTTAGATTTCAGTAAAGCCTTTGACACTGTTCCACACAGGCGACTTAAATAAATTGAGCACCCTAGGGATGGAGCCTAAAGTGACTGGGTTAGAAATTGCTTGAGTGGGAGGTGACAATGGGTATAGGTAAATGGAGCTCACTCTGATTCAATAGATGACACATACAGACAGTTATTTTGCAGCAAGTACAGTGGCAAAATGAGCTGTCAGATTCCCATCCTCACTTTTCTTGATAGCCTTCTCCCTAAAGAAGTAGTACTCCTATATGGAATTTGCAGATTGTGCTCTTTAGTAGGGCTTTATTTACCATTTTTTCAAAGTCTTTACTCGGGAAAGATGTATGCTCAGTCATCTTGCCTTTCTGCCAGTGTTAGAATGTATTCCTAAAGACCCATATATGTAATGTAATGTTGGGATGCTGTTTCCTGGCCACTGCTCATCAGTTAACACTTGCTGTTGGTGATAATTTCCCATCAGAGTGTTCTACATTGAGTTTGGAAATGAGCATTTTAGTGATGGTGTCTACCTGAGATAATGAGTGGTCATTTTAACTGTGTGTTTTCAAAGGGATGTGGAAATCAGAATCAGTAGACAATGCTAGTATCCTCACAGTCTTCATTTGAACACAAAATGAAAATGGGGAAACAACTCAAAAGCCCTTTTACTGCGCATCTATTTAAAACACAAAAATACAAAGCGGCATAAAACAAAGAAACCAGATTTCCAACAAGGTATCTATCTCTTCAAAAATGTTGACGGTGCTTCTCTTTTTGACATCAACTATGTATTTTAATAATCCTGGACTGCTCTAGCATTCTGTTTAGCCAATGCTTCCAATCTGATTGTGTTACCTAACATGGCGTGTAATAATGCACAAGGAATATTCTTTTTTTTTCTGTATAAAATATTTTTCTTTTGAGTAACTGACTGTATGTCTCAATGGTATCTGTTCTCTAATGGCTCTGATTGCTTCTTATGATCCAGTTAAAGAAGGAAAGAAAGGCTTATTCAGAGGAAAAATATGGTTCCAGCTACCTTGAAGGTGTAGAGGAGTAGCCTAATGGTTAGAGCAAGTCACTTATCTCTCCATTACCCCAGGTACAAACTTTAAATTGTAAACCCTTTGGGGACAGAAAAATACTCTGCCCGAATTGTAACTTGCCACTTTTTAAGACAGAATCATCATACATTGTGTCAGAAGTTCAAAAGCTCATCTGAGTGTGGTTTTTTTCCATACCTTTTATTAGTTGACAATATTTAACACACCCTTCACCTGTAACTTAAAGGAGATGATGAAGAGGAAAGATCAAGGCAACAGAGACCTGAAACTTTCATTTTCAAGGATTCTTTAAAAAAAGGTTTGAAGAGCTATTCTAGTTTTTTGCTTTTTGTTTATAAATCTCCCGTTGGCCCTACAACCTTCACTTTGCCTTCTTTTAAATTAAAAAAAAACCTGTTACTTTTAAAATCCCAGCCCTCTTCTCCTATTTACTTTCCTTTTCAATGCTCAGGGGAGCCAAGTTCAAGAAGAGGAGTGCTTTAAATTTTCATAATTGAAATGTAAGTGGTTCCTCTACACCTGAGATGTTTAGAAACAATGTTACACATTAGATAAATAATATATTACATGTTACTAAATTACATTAAACATTTGCAGCTAACACACTGCAATAGTGCCAGTAGCACTGTTAGTTACAAACACAATGTGCTATCTGTTGGGGACGTGCATAGCATTTCTCCAGCAAATAATGCACTGAAATTGCATAGTGTAGTGCAGCAGCACTGTGAATGCATATAATGCCATCTATGCTGTCTACAACTTTGGTGGTAACTGCATGCTATTTACATCATAACATAGCATATGCCATACTGGTTAGACCAAGGTCCATCAAACCTGGTATCCTGTTTCCAACAGTGGCCAATCTAGGTCACAAGTACTGTCGTGACCCCCTGCCTAGGCCGATGGCCGGTAGGCAAAAGGGCTGCCTTATTTGCCCTTTGAGTACTGTCCCAGGCTTAGGTTGCCAGCACTGAATGCTGGGACTTGTAGTTTTGTATACTCTCCAAGCAAAGTAGTGTGACCACACAGTTTGTCAGGCAAAACAAAGAAATTTATTCCGGGGTTTCTCCCTCGCATCAAAATTCATAGCGCATAAACAAGGCAAGGATCATTTCTCCAAATTAAATAATGAAGGTGAACAAAACAGGCTTAGCATCAAAGTCAGAAATATTCTTTCCACAGCAGCGGCACTCAGCTTCCTTCAGACAATGCCTTTCTCTGCTATGGCTGTGAATTACATCAGGCAGACTTTAAAACTTCTCAGTCAGGTTTTCTTTCTCATTCAGCTTAATAAAACCAGGATAAATAAGCTTCTTCACCTGGCCTGAGCCTTGCACATGTTTGACTTACAAAATGAGCATTCCATTTGTACTACGTCATCAACACAAGGGTTTTCAAACATTTCTATCTGCATATCTTCCATGGCTTCATTTGAATCTTCTTCTAGGGAGCTTATATCAGAAGGGTTAAGCTTTCCACTCTGCAGAAACTCTTTTAGCTTCCCTAAAAAGTATTCTTTCTGCTCTGTATCAGCACAGCTTAAAGAAGGAGTTTCTCTCTTATAGAAAAGCTTTTCAACAGCTTTTAAAGCTGACTCACGGCACTTACTTGCACTGCTCCTGTTCCTGACTGGAACTGCTTTCCTTGTCTTTTGGCTAGCACAGCTTTCAGAGCTTTTCCTCAGCTCTCTGACCACCTCTTCAGAAAAGCTTCCGTTAGGAACTGTAACAAACTTGTCTGCCCCACCTCTCTTACTTGGCTGGCTCTCTGAGCTGTTTCCCCACGTGGAAACAAACCTTTCCAGCTTTCCTTCTCTGGGGTGCTTTTGGACAGGTTCCAACCTTGGTTCCACTGCTTTCTGAGGGCAAGGATCAGCTGTCTTTCCTCCTCCTCTCCTTTGCTCCTTAAGCTCCCTTCTCTCGTGGCTTCTTTCCTCGTGCCTGCTTTCCTCCTGACTACTTTTACCAAACTCTGAAGCCGTTTTAAAATGGTGCTTCTTTTCAGCCACACCCTGCTCTCTGCACATGTGAGAGGGCTCAACCTAGCTCTTACGTCACTGCTTGGGCAGGGTTTAGCTCTAGCTACTGCATGCTCGGGTGGCTTGTGGTTTCTATGGGAACCCTGTTTACATCTGTTTTTAAAGGCACATTCCTCATTTCTCTCCCATTCCAACTCATCTTCACAGCTCACCTTATCACAGTACTTAGCAATTTCCCCAAAGGACACAAGTTCTACAATGCTTGTACTGGGGCAAGCAGTGGATTTCCTGGATCCCCTTTAATAATTAGTTCCTTATCGTTCCTCCAGTTCAGTCCTGCACCACTGAGTAGTGTACCTCTTTCTGCAGCATGGAGACTGGGCATGTCAGAAGCTTGACACATCTACCAGTGACACCTCCCACCTGCTTCCAGTGTGTCCAGTCTCCATGCAGCAGGAGGCTGTGAGCCTAGGGTGTAGGCTCAACTTGAGGAACGCATAAGGAGAGTTAGTTGTAATATTTGCTTTAAGTTTGGGTTAAAATTTGGTTTTAAAGGATTTGGTTTCTTTTTGGGTACGCTGTACCTTTTTAATTTATTTTTATTGTTTAAAAAACAAAAAGAGACTTCTGTGTCGGTAAGGGCAGAGAAGAGGGGCTGTGGAAGGGATTCCTTCCTTCCCTTCAATATTCTTTTTCTTACTGCTGGTTAGCACTCCCTACCTTGTGAGGATGGTGGGGAGCTGTGTTGCAGGCTGAGCTGCTGCCCGATTTCAATCGGCAGCGCGGGAGAGTGCTGTGAGTGAAGGCTGCACTGCAATCAGCATCAGAGCTGACCGGCACGGTGTTCTGACAGCTGCCTGCAGGAATCCAGGTATTTATCTTCTCTCTTTCCTCCGGAGCGGGAGGAAAGATAGCAGGGCTTTTTTGAAGAACTGCGGGGCCTCTGGCTGCCGACTGAGGCCTGGAGCCTCATGTGAAGCCGGGGCCTAGATTTTTGGAGGCAGCCATTTTGCTTGGAAGTGATTTTTTCCCATGGTTTTTTGCAGGCAAGGGGTTTAGCTGTGCAGGCCATCCCTGTGGCTACCTGGCATTACCTTTTGAAAATATATTATTGTTAGGGCTTGCCCCAAGCCTCTGAAGTGCCTGCACTTAGGCATTTGAGGTAAAAAAAAATGTTTTGTGTTTTTGTAAGGTTAGTAGCAAGCTTGGCTGTGGGGTCCTACCCGGTGGTGGGGAAGCCTCCAGATCTGGTAAAACGGAGATTGGTTGCTGATGCCTGCTCGGCCACAGTGCCTGGTGTACGGAACCCGCAGGGGCACAGTTTCGCTTGACGGCATGTGTTGTGGCTGTGCAGCGGAAGCGGTACACATGGAGCAGGAGTTACAGGAGCAGAGTAAGGGAGAACCTCTCTCCATGCCCTTAGGGGATGAAGGGGAGGAAAAGGAGAAGGGGGGGGCGAGACCCCCCCTGTCACCGGAGGCGTCGACCTCGCCTCTTCCAGGTATGAGTGCGCCTCGAGGTGCGGCATCCACGGCCCTGGAAGAATTTTCCCTGGATTTTGTGTTGCTGCTGCATCAAGTGTTTTGCCTTCGTAAGCAGGGGGGCTGCTCCGGGCTTCTCGGGGTTGAGTCCCGGGGTGGTTACTTCAGAGGCGCAGGCAGCGGAAGGTTCTCAGGTGAGGCCGGGCAAACGGCCACGGTTGGTGGAAGATGAGGCCCCACCCTTGGAGTCTTTGGATGACGAAGGGTTAGAGGGGGAATTGGAGGATCTTGAAGAGGGTGAGATTCAGGAACCTGAGGATCAGACCCGGATTATTCAGGTGTTCAGGAGAGAGGAACTGGCGGCGCTAATTTCGAAATTGCTGCAGGCCCTGAACCTGTCCGTAGCTGTGTCGGTGGAGGAAGACGGTGTGGAAAATCCACTCATTCAAGCAGTAAGGAAGTCCCAGGTGGTGTTTCCGGTCCATAAGGTGGTTAGGCAGATGATTCAGGATGAATGGGACATGCCGGAGTCAGTGCTCAGAGGTGGGAGGTCCATGGCTTGGCTCTATCTGTTGTCTGATCAGGAGTGGGAGCTGTTTTGCTCTCCTAAGATAGATGCGGCGGTGACAAAGAAGACTACCATTCTGGTGGAAGGTAGCGCGGTGTTGAAGGATGGACAAGACAGAAAGATAGATTCGATGGCGAAGCAAGCCTTTGAGGCCAATGCCTTGGTGCTACAGGCCTCCATTTGTGGGGCTTGGGTAGCGAGGGCTTGTCTGCGTTGGTCTCAACGGTCGCAGGGGGCAGACTTGCACAGGGCCAGTTGCAGGACTTGTCCAGGTTGGAGTCCGGAGCGGTGTATTTAGCAGACATGCATTATGACCTGGTCAGGACTTTGGCTAATAGTATGTCGTCCTTAGTGGCGGCGCGCAGATATATTTGGTTGCGAAATTGGGCGGCTGCTAGTTCTTCCAAGTCACGGCTCAGTAAGCTCCCCTTTTAAGGGAAAGCTCTTGTTCGGTGAAGATCTGGACAAGCTGGTTAAGGACGGGGGAGTCCAAAGGGGACCAGCTGCCGGAGGATAAGTTAAAGACGGGGAGGCCCGGAGCGGCATTGAGAGGCCAGACTCGTGATTTTTGCTGTTTTCGGGCTTCGCGGTTAGGATCGTTTCAGAGAGGCCGGGACCCCTTTCATGGCCAAGGTTTTCGTGGATTCAGACATGCAGGCAGAGGGTTCGCGACCCCTCCAGCTACCGGTTTCAAAAAGTCGCAATGAAACGAGGGGAACTCAGGCGGGGGTACAGCCCTTGGGGGGTCGGCTGCGGGAGTTTTTGCCTGCCTGGGTTCAAGTTTCATCCAATCAATGGGTACTGGAGGTCATTCGAGAGGGTTACGCTCTCGAATTTGCTCGGCCAGTTCGAGACTCATTTGTTCTTTCTCCTTGCAGGGGGCGGAACAAGGAGCTCATGGTTCGCGCAACTTTGACGCGTCTTGAGCAGCTCGGTGCAGTGGTTCTGGTGCCTCCGGGTCAATGCGGCGTCAGTTGGTAATTTATTTTGTGGTCCCAAAGAAGGATGGGGCTTTTCGTCCGATTCTGGATCTCAAGGGCGTCAACTGGTGTCTGTGGGTGACCCATTTTCGTATGGAAACTCTAACGGTAGCCGTTCGACAAGGAGAGTTCTTGACTTCGCACAATCTCACAGAAGCTTATCTGCACATCCTTATTTGACCAGAACATCAAAGATTCTTGTGGTTTGTGGTCCCATGGGATCATTTTCAGTTCCAAGCCCTACTGTTCAGATTGGCGACGGCTCCGTGTACCTTTACCAAAGTAATGGTGGTGGTAGCGGTCTTCCTCCGCAGAGAGGGGGTGCTCGTGCATTCCTACCTGGACGATTGGTTGATTCGGGAGAAATCACGAGCAGAGAGCGAAAAAGCAACGGACAGAGTGGTACGGTTCTTGCAGAGTCTTGGTTGGATAGTCAATGCCTCCAAGAGTCAATTGGTGCCAACGCAGTTGTTGGAGTATCTCGGGGTTCGGTTCGACACGAGGGTCGGAGCGGTTTTCCTTCCGGAGGCTCGAGTTCTGGTGATGCTTACCTTGGTGCTCAGGTTCTTAAAGCTGCAGGCACCAACGGCGTGGCATTACCTTCAGGTACTAGGTACCATGGCGGCGGCCCTCGAGGTAGTTCCTTGGGCTCGGGCACACATGCGGCCTTTGCAGAGGTCTGTGCTCCATCGTTGGTCGAACCAGGAGGATTCGTTGAACAAGTGCTTGTCCTGCCCGGGGAAGGTTCAAGCATCCCTCAGATGGTGGCTGCGACGGGAGAACCTAATGGCAGGAATGCCGTTGGAACAGCCACAATGGGTTCTGGTGATGGCGGATGCCAGCCTGGCGGGCTGGGGAGCTCATTGCAAGGGACTCTATGCACAAGGAGTGTAGAGCGTGGAGGAAGCTTGGCGGTCTTATCAATCGTCTGGAGTTACGGGCGGTGGCTCTGGCCCTAAAAGCGTTTTGAGTCAGTTTTGTTCAGGCGAGCGGTTCGAATACTGTCTGACAATGCCACCGCGGTGGCGTATCTCAATCGGCAAGATGGAACGGGCAGCGTTGCATTGGAAAAAGAGGCGGAAATTCTGTTTGAGTGGATAGAGCCTTGGCTTCTGGCGCTGTCGGCGGCACACATTGCAAGAAAGGACAATGTGATGGCGGATTACCTCAGTCGGTTTCGCGTGGATCCCGGGGAATGGAGCTGAATCCGGAAGTATTCAGGCAGTTGGTAGTCAAGTGGGGAATGCTGTGGATGGATCTCATGGCGACTTACGACACGGTCAAAGCCAGCCGGTTTTTCAGCAGGAGAAGAGAGAGGATGTCCGAAGGGATCGATGCCTTAATTCAAAGGTGGCCAGACCACGGTCTTTATGTCTTTCCCTCCTGGGCGCTCATAGGCCGAGTGGTTCAGCGCATAGAGAAACATCGAGGAACTGTGATTTTGATAGCGTCGTCCATGGTATGTGGACCTGGTGAGGCTGCTCGACGGTCAGCCCTGGTCATTACCGGTTCAGGAGGATCTGCTTCTGCAGGGTCCTCTTCGGATGCCACAGGTAGCTCAATTCTCGCTTACGGCTTGGCCATTGAAAGGGCTATTTTATTTTATTTATTTATTTAGCTGTATTTATATCCCGCTTTTCACTGGGTCAAAGTGGTCAATTGGGAGATACATTTAACACGAGGGGATATGACACACATACGCTAATACTTACAGGGAACATGGGCAATGGAGGGTTAAGTGGCTTGCCCAAGACCACAAGGAGTGCCTATAGGACTAGAAATCCCAGTCCCTCCGGCCTGAGATTGCTGTCCCCAGGTGGGACTTGAACCCCCGGCCCTCCGGCCTGAAGTAGCTTGTCCTAACCACTAGGCCACTCCTCCCAGGTTGAAGAAAGGTTATTCACCGGCGGTGGTGGCTACTTTGCTGGCGGCTAGGAGATGTTCCACTTCCTTGGCTTATATTCGCATTTGGCGTATCTTTGAAGGATGGTGTGAAGATAGGCGGTTGCGTCCATTGGTAGTCTCAGTTCGGAGGTGCTGAGTTTTCTTCAGGATGGTTTTGATAAGGGTTTGGCGGCCAGTTCGTTAAGAGTTCAGCTGGCCGCTATAGCTTGTTATCGTGTTAAGGTACAAGGGCATGCGGTGGAAACTCACCCGGATGTCTTACGTTTCTTGAGAGCGGTATCTCATTTGCGGCCTCCTCGCCGTGTGTTAATTCCTCCGTGGGATCTCAACTTGGTGTTGGGGGCGTTAACAGGAAGGCCTTTTGAGCCGATAGGGGAGGCCTCGGTGAAGGACTTGACGTTGAAAACAGTGTTTCTAGTGGCTATCTGTTCAGCATGTCGGGTTTCGGAGTTGCAGTCTTTATCTTGCAGGGAACTTTTCCTAATGTTCTTCAAGGAAAAGGTGGTGTTATGCCGGGTTCCGTCGTTCTTGCCAAAAGTGGTTTCGCCGTTTCATCTGAATCAGTCGGTCGCCTTACCGGTGTTAAAATCATCAGGCAGGGAGGCGGTCGATCGTAACTTGTGGTTGCTGGATGTGAAGAGAGTGCTTCGTCATTACTTGCGAAGGACCAATGCCTTTTGGCGATCAGAGCATTTGTTGTTTGTTCTTTTTGGAGGACCACGTAAAGGTGAAGCAGCATCCAAGGCGTCTATTGCTAGGTGATTAAGGAAGCAAATGCATCAGCTTATCTCTTGCAGGGACGTTAAGCACCTTTGGAATTGAGGGCTCATTCAACAAGGGCCCAAGCGACATCTTGAGCGGAACGCAGTTGTGTTCCAGCAGCTGAAATCTGTAAGGCGGCCACATGGGCCTCTTTGCATATCTTTTGTAAGCATTACAGTCTTGATGTGCAGGCGGCGGGGGATGCCGGTTTCGGGTCAGCAGCTTTGCAGGCCGGTTTTTCGGGTCCCTCCCATTAATATACTGCTCTGCTACATCCCAGTGGTGTGCGGGACTGAACTGGAGGAACGATAAGGAAAGAGAAATTAGACTTACCTGCTACTTGTTGTTCCTTGAGGAACTCCAGTTCAGTCCCGATTCCCACCCAGGTTGGGGATTCAGTCAATGGTCTTGTGACATTAAACGGACCGGCCACGCAAAGGAAAGTCTAAAGGTAAGTTCAGGTGAGATAGTTGTCTTAGTGGCAGCTCTGCTCACTTCTTCTTTCTGTTGCCTTTTTTCATGTATTTCTTATCTTTACTGTTGGTTTCCTTGGGGGGAAGGTGGAGCAGTTATCCTCTCTTACAGGGGTTTTATTGCAAAGTAAATGAGTCTGCTAGTTTACAGTTCATGTTCGTTACAACTACTTATGTGTTGCTCCTTAGAGTGTGCTTTGTCGATAGATCACTGGATAGGTAAAAGTGGGTTTTCTTCGTGAATGACTTATATAAATAGATGAATACCTCATTCAACTCTTAAACAATGCTACTAGAATCAATAATCCTAAAAGTTAGTCACAGCACAGCCTCAGAAACAACCTTGGACACTTAATTTATTCTGGGTTAAACGTATTGTACTCCCAGACTCGTGCCGGTGTTTACATCAATGGCTGAATGTCCTTATTAGTAGAGCATGTCATCAATTCTTATATTCGAGCAATAATATCAAAAATGACAAAAAAATACTTAGCTCATCTGAAGCCATAAGACTGTGCTGGATATTTTACTCATTGTATATAAAACTTTTCTCTTCTTTTTGTTTCATTTGTCTGTCGTATTTTATTTTTTATGTGACTTTCTTCCACAAATAATTGCTGATGTGAACCACGTCCCAACGCCAATTAATAAAGGCGCCCATGCGTTTCGCCAAATGGGTTTTTCAAGGGACTTGTAATATAACGTGGAATATTTCTGTGAAGGAAAACATTGGAAATGATTGATCTGTGCAAAAAACAATTCAATCTAGGCATAACAAAGAGTATTGCTTTTAAATACATTTCACTGAAAAATTCTAAGATTCAAAAACCTTGTAGAAGTGAGCGGCTCTGTAACTCAAAAGTTCGGTCTCCTCCCGATGAACCTGGAAGACTCAATGAACGCCGCGCATGCGGATTAGCAGCTGTAACGTCACAGTTTAAATGTCCCAATGTGAAACTTGCCATTGGTTGATCAAGAGGTACACGCCACCCAATCAATGCTCTGATTCAAACCAGTGGGTTGTACTGTAGCTAATGTATAGATCCATTTCTGTTCTCTATATAAAAGTCGCTGGTCAAGGGTTTTACCTGAAGCAGGTCCGGCCAACATTTCGATGCACCAGCAACGAAGCTGTGAAAAAGTATGATGATGGGATAGGCAATGTGTACTAAAGGAGCTTCCCTTCGGGCGCATCGAAGCCGACTGGCGTGTTCTTGTATACGAACCCGAAAGCAACGAATAGTCTTGCCAATGTATAACAGAGCACACGGGCATCGTATGGCGTACACTACCCCAGTGGAGTCACAAGTAGTAGCTTGTCGTAATTTGTAAATGACTCCATTGTGGGTAAAACTCTGACATTCGTGTGTAATCTCACAAATCGCACAACTCCCGCATTTTCGATGTCCGGGCTCTTGACAACCACTCTGAGCTACCAATGGAACTCATAACTGGGTGGGGCTTAAATACTCTTTCAGATTCCGACTTCTTTTCCACACACAACGGATTGATTTTTCCTGTAAACCCGGTACTGTAGTGAGAACGTTCGCATGTTGTCGGAGAATGTGTTGTATACTGGAGCTCACTGGTGAATAAGTAGTAATGAAGTTGACATGTTTAACGTCTTCTTGATGTGTTGCACTGTTTTTCGAAGTCAGGAGTAAATCTCTATTGCTGTAAAGCGCTCGCTGATAAGCGCGGTGTACCACTGGGGGAGGATAACCTCTTTGTAAAAAATTAGCCTTTAATGTCTTAGATGCAGTCTTGTAGGACTCAATACTTGAACAGTTGCAACGATAGCGCAAGAATTGTGAGAGAGGAAGACTGTCTTTCAAATTGGGCGGGTGTGCACTATCATGATGAAGAAAGGTGTTACGATCAATGGATTTACGATAGACTGTGGTATCCCAGCCAACAGCCCGTCGTTGTATTTGTACATCCAAAAAGGTGATAATAGTTTTATGACAAGTGCTTGTGAATTGAATGTGGTGATCACGAGCATTTAAACCAGTGGAGAAAGTCATTCAACAAACTCTCAGTCCCTTGCCAGAGCATGAAGATATCGTCAATGTAACGATGCCAGGCTTTGATGTTATCTTTATAGGGAAAAATGGAAAAATGTAGATCTTCAAATGTTCCCATATATAGGTTGGCTACTGAGGGGCGCAAGTAGCGCCCATCGCCACTCCTGATACTTGATGATACAAATTCCCTTGAAATTCAAAATAATTACGAAATAAAGCTAAATCTGTCAATGCTTGTAAGAATTGTAGTTGGTTTGAAGACAAATCTCCCCTGGCAATTAATGCTTTTTGTACTATGGCACTAGCCGCCACTTGTGGGATGCTCGTATAAAGTGACTGAACATCTAGAGTCACCAATAAGATGTCGTTATCACCTGCCCAATGTGCTAAACCCTGTAGTAATACTAAAAAATGAGTGGTATCACGAATGTATGAAGGAATGTCTTGCAACAATGGACGCAAATAAGAATCCACGTATGTAGAAATGGGTTCGAGGACTGTGCCCTTCGTGGATACTATCGGACGTCCTGGGGGGCTCAATAATCTTTTGTGGATTTTTGGAACGGTGTAAAATTGAGCCGTCCTTGGAGCCAAGACATTCAAATAGTTATACTCTTTTTTAGAGATAAGTTTGTCTTGTAAGGCTCCTTGTGTTAGAAACTTGATAGTGGCCTGAAGTTCACTAAGGGGGTCCGTCTCCAAAATGGTATAAGTAATGGGGTCCCGAAGTTGTGTCAAGGCTTCCTGGAGATAATATTCACGTGTTTGTATAACAATAGCACCTCCCTTATCGGCTCGACGAATTACCCAATCCGTTCGAGCTTGAAGTTTTTTCAATGCATCATGCTGAGATCGAGAAAGGCGAGTGTTATGAATAGAGCGAGTGGTAACTAAGGTTTCAACATCGCGCAATACCAAATCCTTGAAGATTTGTATGGCTGGATGTAATGGATTTGTGGGAGTCCAGGTGGAACGGAGAGGTAATTGGACTCTCTTTGGAACCAAAGGGTCCACTAAAGGCACATCATCAGATTGAGAAAAGTAATTTTTCAAGTGTAACTTACGTATCAATCCCTCCATATCTATGTGGAATTGAAAAAGATCAAAATGAATGAAAGGTACATAAGAGAGACCCCTCTCCAGTAAGCTCGCCTCTTCAGATGTTAACCGTTCTCCTGTGAGATTTACTATCAAATTCTGAGAGGCTATTTTCCCTTGGATTTCGACTTGCCTCGTCCTTGGCCCTGATTGGGACCTGAAGTGGGTTGTGAAACTTTCTTCCTGCGGGGACGGCCTTCGCGGTCGTCTTCTAAAAAATTCTCCTTTGAAGATTTACTGGAGTCTGAGCTCCCGCCATCTTCAGTAGTGTCCTCAAAAGAAACATGTCGCCTTGTCTTTCTGGGTTTACGATTCACGTTCATCCATGGATAGACATAGCCGGTAGAGTAATCCGTTCCATCACGTTTTAGTTTCTTTAATTTTTTTGTCATTACTTCCTGTCGGACCGTCTCCAATCGTAATTTAAGAGAGCCATGTTGGATGGAAAACTGTTCCTCAAATTCTTTCTCTTTGAGGGTGGTAATATGGGTCAAAATATCTTTAGAGAGCTCCTCCACTTGTGTTTTAGCTGAATCAATAAGCAAGACCATTAGGTCTAATGAACACTTGTTTAGTATTCTGTTCCATTTCTCAAGAAAAGTGGAATCTAGTGAAGGAGTTCGAGGCTCCTTATAAACACGTAAACCCCTGGGTATTTGTTGACGGCTGATGTATTCCAGTAAGGAAGATCTGTGCAACTCGGTCTTAATGCGTCGTTTTTCCAGTTGTTCCAATGTTGCCCAAAGGGATTCAGTAGTGTCTCCTTCTGTCGCTGGCTCCTTCATCGCAAACGGTGTTTTTTCTTTCATTAAAGTGGTGATATACTCTTGAGGGAAACTTAACGTCTCCTGCCAGATTGAAGAACCTTCCATAATATAGTAACGCTAAATAGGTAAAAGTGGGTTTTCTTCGTGAATGACTTATATAAATAGATGAATACCTCATTCAACTCTTAAACAATGCTACTAGAATCAATAATCCTAAAAGTTAGTCACAGCACAGCCTCAGAAACAACCTTGGACACTTAATTTATTCTGGGTTAAACGTATTGTACTCCCAGACTCGTGCCAGTGTTTACATCAATGGCTGAATGTCCTTATTAGTAGAGCATGTCATCAATTCTTATATTCGAGCAATAATATCAAAAATGACAAAAAAATACTTAGCTCATCTGAAGCCATAAGACTGTGCTGGGCAACATTGGAACAACTGGAAAAACGACGCATTAAGACCGAGTTGCACAGATCTTCCTTACTGGAATACATCAGCCGTCAACAAATACCCAGGGGTTTACGTGTTTAAGGAGCCTCGAACTCCTTCACTAGATTCCACTTTTCTTGAGAAATGGAACAGAATACTAAACAAGTGTTCATTAGACCTAATGGTCTTGCTTATTGATTCAGCTAAAACACAAGTGGAGGAGCTCTCTAAAGATATTTTGACCCATATTACCACCCTCAAAGAGAAAGAATTTGAGGAACAGTTTTCCATCCAACATGGCTCTCTTAAATTACGATTGGAGACGGTCCGACAGGAAGTAATGACAAAAAAATTAAAGAAACTAAAACGTGATGGAACGGATTACTCTACCGGCTATGTCTATCCATGGATGAACGTGAATCGTAAACCCAGAAAGACAAGGTGACATGTTTCTTTTGAGGACACTACTGAAGATGGCGGGAGCTCAGACTCCAGTAAATCTTCAAAGGAGAATTTTTTGAAGACGACCGCGAAGGCCGTCCCCGCAGGAAGAAAGTTTCACAACCCACTTCAGGTCCCAATCAGGGCCAAGGACGAGGCAAGTCGAAATCCAAGGGAAAATAGCCTCTCAGAATTTGATAGTAAATCTCACAGGAGAACGGTTAACATCTGAAGAGGCGAGCTTACTGGAGAGGGGTCTCTCTTATGTACCTTTCATTCATTTTGATCTTTTTCAATTCCACATAGATATGGAGGGATTGATACGTAAGTTACACTTGAAAAATTACTTTTCTCAATCTGATGATGTGCCTTTAGTGGACCCTTTGGTTCCAAAGAGAGTCCAATTACCTCTCCGTTCCACCTGGACTCCCACAAATCCATTACATCCAGCCATACAAATCTTCAAGGATTTGGTATTGCGCGATGTTGAAACCTTAGTTACCACTCGCTCTATTCATAACACTCGCCTTTCTCGATCTCAGCATGATGCATTGAAAAAACTTCAAGCTCGAACGGATTGGGTAATTCGTCGAGCCGATAAGGGAGGTGCTATTGTTATACAAACACGTGAATATTATCTCCAGGAAGCCTTGACACAACTTCGGGACCCCATTACTTATACCATTTTGGAGACGGACCCCCTTAGTGAACTTCAGGCCACTATCAAGTTTCTAACACAAGGAGCCTTACAAGACAAACTTATCTCTAAAAAAGAGTATAACTATTTGAATGTCTTGGCTCCAAGGACGGCTCAATTTTACACCATTCCAAAAATCCACAAAAGATTATTGAGCCCCCCAGGACGTCCGATAGTATCCACGAAGGGCACAGTCCTCGAACCCATTTCTACATACGTGGATTCTTATTTGCGTCCATTGTTGCAAGACATTCCTTCATACATTCGTGATACCACTCATTTTTAGTATTACTACAGGGTTTAGCACATTGGGCAGGTGATAACGACATCTTATTGGTGACTCTAGATGTTCAGTCACTTTATACGAGCATCCCACAAGTGGCGGCTAGTGCCATAGTACAAAAAGCATTAATTGCCAGGGGAGATTTGTCTTCAAACCAACTACAATTCTTACAAGCATTGACAGATTTAGCTTTATTTCGTAATTATTTTGAATTTCAAGGGAATTTGTATCATCAAGTATCAGGAGTGGCGATGGGCGCTACTTGCGCCCCCTCAGTAGCCAACCTATATATGGGAACATTTGAAGATCTACATTTTTCCATTTTTCCCTATAAAGATAACATCAAAGCCTGGCATCGTTACATTGACGATATCTTCATGCTCTGGCAAGGGACTGAGAGTTTGTTGAATGACTTTCTCCAATGGTTAAATGCTCGTGATCACCACATTCAATTCACAAGCACTTGTCATAAAACTATTATCACCTTTTTGGATGTACAAATACAACGACGGGCTGTTGGCTGGGATACCACAGTCTATCGTAAATCCATTGATCGTAACACCTTTCTTCATCATGATAGTGCACACCCGCCCAATTTGAAAGACAGTCTTCCTCTCTCACAATTCTTGCGCTATCGTCGCAACTGTTCAAGTATTGAGTCCTACAAGACTGCATCTAAGACATTAAAGGCTAATTTTTTACAAAGAGGTTATCCTCCCCCAGTGGTACACCGCGCTTATCAGCGAGCGCTTTACAGCAATAGAGATTTACTCCTGACTTCGAAAAACAGTGCAACACATCAAGAAGACGTTAAACATGTCAACTTCATTACTACTTATTCACCAGTGAGCTCCAGTATACAACACATTCTCCGACAACATGCGAACGTTCTCACTACAGTACCGGGTTTACAGGAAAAATCAATCCGTTGTGTGTGGAAAAGAAGTCGGAATCTGAAAGAGTATTTAAGCCCCACCCAGTTATGAGTTCCATTGGTAGCTCAGAGTGGTTGTCAAGAGCCCGGACATCGAAAATGCAGGAGTTGTGCGATTTGTGAGATTACACACGAATGTCAGAGTTTTACCCACAATGGAGTCATTTACAAATTACGACAAGCTACTAGTGACTCCACTGGGGTAGTGTACGCCATACGATGCCCGTGTGCTCTGTTATACATTGGCAAGACTATTCGTTGCTTTCGGGTTCGTATACAAGAACACGCCAGTCGGCTTCGATGCGCCCGAAGGGAAGCTCCTTTAGTACAACATTGCCTATCCCATCATACTTTTTCACAGCTTCGTTGCTGGTGCATCGAAATGTTGGCCGGACCTGCTTCAGGTAAAACCCTTGACCAGCGACTTTTATAGAGAACAGAAATGGATCTATACATTAGCTACAGTACAACCCACTGGTTTGAATCAGAGCATTGATTGGGCGGCGTGTACCTCTTGATCAACCAATGGCAAGTTTCACATTGGGACATTTAAACTGTGATGTTACAGCTGCTAATCCGCATGCGCGGCGTTCATTGAGTCTTCCAGGTTCATCGGGAGGAGACCGAACTTTTGAGTTACAGAGCCGCTCACTTCTACAAGGTTTTTGAATCTTAGAATCTTTCAGTGAAATGTATTTAAAAGCAATACTCTTTGTTATGCCTAGATTGATCTGTGCAAAAAACAATTCAATCATTTCCAATGTTTTCCTTCACAGAAATATTCCACGTTATATTACAAGTCCCTTGAAAAACCCATTTGGCGAAACGCATGGGCGCCTTTATTAATTGGCGTTGGGACGTGGTTCACATCAGCAATTATTTGTGGAAGAAAGTCACATAAAAAATAAAAAACGACAGACAAATGAAACAAAAAGAAGAGAAAAGCTTTATATACAATGAGTAAAATATCCAGCACAGTCTTATGGCTTCAGATGAGCTAAGTATTTTTTTGTCATTTTTGATATTATTGCTCGAATATAAGAATTGATGACATGCTCTACTAATAAGGACATTCAGCCATTGATGTAAACACCGGCACGAGTCTGGGAGTACAATACGTTTAACCCAGAATAAATTAAGTGTCCAAGGTTGTTTCTGAGGCTGTGCTGTGACTAACTTTTAGGATTATTGATTCTAGTAGCATTGTTTAAGAGTTGAATGAGGTATTCATCTATTTAGATAGATCACTGGAAGCTGGTGAGAGGTGTCACCGGTAGATGTGTCAAGCTTCTGACATGCCCAGTCTCCATGCTGCAGGAAGAGGTACACTACCCAGTGGTGTGGGACTGAACTGGAGTTCCTCAAGGAACAACAATTAGCAGGTAAGTCTAATTTCACTTTTGTGGACCTTTCCTCCAGGAACTTGTCCAAACCTTTTTTAAAGCCAGCTACACTAACAGCTTTTACTACATCCTCCGGTAACGAATTCCAGAGTTTGATTACACATTGAGTGAAAAAATATTTTCTCTTATTAGTCTTAAAATAGGTTACACTGTAGCTTCATTGCATGTCCCCTAGTCTTTCTATATTTTGATGGCATAAACAATCGATCTATGTTTACCCGTTCCACTCCATTCATTAATTTATAAACCTCTATCATATCTCCCCCTTAGCCTTCTCTTTTCCAGGCTGAAGAGTCTTAACCTTTTTAGCCTCCCCTCATAGGGGTATCCTGCCATCCCTTTTATCATTTTGGTGGCTCTTCTCTGTACCTTTTTTTAATAACGCTATTTCCTCTTTGTTTCTCCAGGCCAGTCCAGGCACCGTAGGGTAGTCAGCCTCCTTCAGCAGCTGAGGACTGAAATACAGAGTCTTGCTAACCCTATATCTAGCTCCCCCTAGCCTTCTCAACTCAGTCTTTCAGTCCTCAGCAGCTTGGAAGGATAGAGGTTAGGTAGGCTCCCGGGTGTAAGGAGAATAGGCTTGTAAAAAAAGAAAAAAGATAAAATAGAAAATAAATACTAAGAACAGCAGAGAGGAGGTTCTGGCTTACTCTAGCAGAGCAGTAACCCCAGAAAGCAGAGTTGACGATGTGGTGCTAGCCGATTGGGAGGGCAGAGAGGCAGAGCCTGTCTCGAGGGGGGAGCGTGGCTCTCTCACTGCCCGTCAGAAGTGCCTGGGAGCCCTAGAGCACTCTTTCCTGCCTCCGCAGCTGACAATCAGTTCCGCTAGCAGCGGAGAGGGGAAAGAGAAGTACCGACGGCAATTCAACAGGTAGGAGTACCTGGGGAGTGCAATCGCAGTCACATTCAGAGTGCGATGTCAGTAGGCTCGGGGGTTTTGTGGCCTCGGGGTCCTCCAGGGGGGGCGGCTTCTCCTGGTGCATGCGGTCGGTCTCGGAAGTTTGTGCTCCGTGTGGCAGCAGCCGGGGGTTGTCGGGACCGGGGCTGTGCCACACGTGTGTGAGAAGTAGCCGTAGAATCGAGCGGATTTTTGCCGGCATGATGGAGGACAAGACAGTTTCTGTAGAAAATGAGGTAGGCAGGCAGGCCTGTAGGGGGTCCGGAGAAGGCGGGAACGGCAGCCATTTTACCAGGGGCAGCGGTTTCTCCCGTGCTACAGAAAAAACAAAGTAAGAGTAAATCAAAATCTAAGAAGCCTGCTTAGACAAGGCAGGAGCTGCAGTAGGGAACAGGGCTGCAGGAAGGATTGGACTCTTTATTTTCGGCAGATTTTATTTTGGCTATGCACAAGGCCTATTGTTTAAAAAGGAAACAGACTCAGGATCAGGGCCCTGATCCCAAGGTGGCAGCTATGTCAGGAGCAGAGGGAAGATTGGTAGAAGACCCGGGGGAAGGGCCTTCCCAGAAGGGTCTTCCATTGTAGGCTGGCTCAGAATGGTTAGGTCCACAGGCTCCGGTGCACCAGCCAACAGAGGACGGGGAACTTCTCTCGGAATCGGGGCTGGATCCGTGGGCCATGGAGCTGGAAGAAGGGGAGATTTCCCAGGCGACGATCCTAATGTGTTTAGGGTCTTTCGTAGGGAGGAGCTGGGAGCTCTCATTGCGCAGTCGCTGACTGCGCTAAATTTGGCCTTACCGGTGGTTCAGGAGGAACCACTGGAGGATCCTCTTCTCCAGGGGTTTAAAACAGAACCGAAGTGCTTTCTGATTCATAGGGTTATAAAGCAGATGATAGAATCGGAATGGGAGTGCCTGGAGGCTACCCTAAGGGGTGGCCGATCAATGGGGCGTTTGTATCCAATACCGCAAGACGAAAAGGACCTAATGCGAATGCCTAAGGTGGATGCCTTGGTCTCAGTGGTGACAAAGAAAACCACTATTCCGGTGGAAGGGGGCGCAGCCCTTAAGGATCTTCAGGACCGGAAGTTGGAGTCTATACTCAAACAGTCATTTGATGCGAGTGCTCTGGCTCTGCAGGCTTCGATTTGTGGGGCTTATGTCTCGAGGGCCTCCATCCTCTGGCTCCAAGGGGAAGGTTCTTCTGAGGAGGAAGAAGGTGCTTCCACGGAAGGGGCCAAATTGGAATCAGCAGCGGCTTACTTAGCCGATACCTGTTATGATTTGGTATGAATATCCGCAAAGACTATGGTGTCCCTGGTGGCGGCCTGGCGACTTCTTTGGCTAAGGAACTGTGCGGCAGACGCGTCTTCCAAGGCTCGCCTGAGTAAACTGCCCTATAAGGGTAAGCTTCTCTTTGGAGAAGCCTTGGAGAAGATTGTGAAGGATTTGGGCGATTCTAAAGGAGGTCAGCTCCCTGAGGATAGGCCAAAGGGTCAAAGACTAAGGGGGCTGCAGAGAGGTCAGGCGAGAGATTTCCGCAGGTTTAGATCTCCGTGGTATGGGCTATACCAGAGGAGTCGGTTCTTGGCAAGAGGGCACCCCTTTCGGGGAGCGCGAGGATTTGGTCGTGGATATTTCAATTCCCAGCAGACCCAACCCAAAAAGTCACAATGGAGTCAGGAAGGCCCAGCCGGAGTTGCCAGTAGGGGGTCGCCTACAGAATTTCTACTCTGCCTGGGCCGCAATTACGGACCAGTGGATGTTGGAGATCGTCCACGAGGGATACATGCTGGAGTTCTGCAGACCTCTGGCGGACGCTTTTGTAGCGTCTCCATGCAATGCGCCGGGAAAGTGAGAGGCGGTGCATGAGACACTGCAGAGGCTGCTACACCTGCAAGCGGTGGTGCCGGTACCCCGAGACCAGTGCGGCTTAGGTCGATACTCCATTTATTTTGTAGTGCCCAAAAGGAGGATTTCTTTCGACCCATTCTCGATCTCAAGCATGTGAACAGCAGCTCTGTCCATAATTTTGGCAGTAAAGCCGGGCGAGGTGCTTTCTTCTATAGACCTCACAGAGGCCTACCTGCACATTCCGATCAGACCAGAACATCAAAAGTACCTGCGATTTGCCGTTCACGAGGGACATTTTCAATTCAAGGCGCTGCCATTTGGGCTGGCCACAGCGCCGCGCACATTCACAAAGGTGATGTAGTGGTCGTGGCGGCCTTAAGACACAAAGGTATTCGGGTACATCCTTATTTGGACAATTGGCTTATTCGACCAGGGTCCAAGGAGGAGTCGGTCAGGGCTACCGAACAAGTGGTGGTGCTCCAGGGACAGCTTGGTTGGGTGGTCAATCAGGCCAAGAGCGACCTGAACCCAGTGCATCAGTTGTTTTTTCTCTGAGCCTTGTTGGATACAGAGGCTGGTTTGATGTCACTTCCTGAAGTCAGAGTGAGAAGAATTTGGGCGCAGGTGCACCAATTTTTGCGCATGAAAGCGCTGACAGCGTGGCGATACATGCAGCTCCTAGGTTCGATGGCAGCCTCGTTTGACCTCATTTTGTGGGCCAGAGCACATATGCGTCCGCTGCAATGGTCTCTTCTCTCGCGGTGGTCTCATCAAGTGCACCCATTGTCTCAGAAGCTAGTCTGCCCGGAAGCGATAAAGGCCAGCTTGGAATGGTGGATGGTGGGCGATCACCTACGAGCAGGCATGTCTTTGGAGCAGCCCGAATGGGTTTTGGTCACCACGGACGCAAGTCTCTGTGGCTGGGGGGCGCACTGTCTATCCCAGGTGGTGCAGGGCTGCTGGTCGGCGTGCGAAGCCGAGTGGTCGATCAATCGCCTGGAGATGTGAGCGGTGAGGTTGGCTTTGCAGCATTTCAAGGCCCTAGTAGGAGGAAAAGCGGTACACGTTTTCTCCGACAATGCGGTAATGGTGTCATATCAACTGACAAGGGGGCACGGGCAGTGCGGCCTTAGCAGAGGAGAGCCTACTGCTGCTACAATGGACGGAGAGCCATCTCTTGGCTTTGTCGGCAGCTCATGTAGCAGGAAAGGACAATGTGCAGGCCGACTACCTCAGTCGATATGCCCTGGATCCAGGCGAATGGGAACTGAATGCGGCAGTATTTCACGACATTGTGGTTCGTTGAGGGAAGCCAATCATGGACCTGATGGCTATGGCTACGTTTACCAACACCAAGGCCACGCAGTTCTTCAGCAGGTGCAGGGAGCATATGTCGGAGGGATTGGATGCTCTAGCGCAGTCCTGGCCGATGCAGGGGCTGCTGTATGCCTTTCCACCGTGGCCTATGATCAGTCGGCTACTGCAAAGGATAGCAGTGCACGACGGGAGAGTGATTCTAGTGGCACCAGATTGGCCATGGAGACCTTGGTATGCGGATCTAGTTCGACTATTGGTGAATCGGCCATGGAGGCTGCCCAATCGGATCAATTTGTTGAACCAAGGGCCAGTCTTGATGCTGCAGGTGGATCGGTTCTTGCTTATGGCTTGGCTCTTGAGAGGCAGAGCTTGCGACGCCGGGGGTACTCGGCAGTGGTCAATACCATGTTGAGATCCAGAAAGCGTTCCACCTCGTTGGTCTATATCCGTATTTGGCGCATATTTGAAGGTTGGTGCATTGAACGGGGCGTTCAGCAGTTAGGTTCTACGCTGCCGGACATTTTGCTTTTTCTACAGGGGGGTCTGGAGAAAGCTAGCTCTGAGTTCTTTAAAGGTACAAGTAGCAGCGCTGGCTTGTTATAGGGGACGAGTTCAGGGTCGCTCGTTGGCAACGCACCAGGATGTGGTTCATTTTCTTCGGGCAGTGAAGCAGGTCCGTGTGTCCGTTCTGCCAGTACTGCCTCCGTGGGATCTGAATTCGGTTTTGGAGGCACTGTTGGAACCGCCATTTGAGCTGGCGGAGACGGCAAGCTTGAGAAACCTTTCTTGGAAGACAGTTTTCCTGGTGGCATTGTGTTTGGCCAGGCGGATTTTGGATTTGCAAGCGCTCTCAGTTTTCGGTGGAAAAGGGGGTTTTACATCCGGTGCCATCCTTCCTGCTGAAGGTGGTTTCACGTTTTCATCTAAATCAATCAATTTTGCTTCCAACTTTTACGAACCTTGGAGAAGACGGAATGGATCGTAGACTGTGTCAGCTTGATCTCGGAAGGATGCTTCGCAGATACCTTTAAAAGGACGCAGTCTTTTCGTAAGACGGATCCGTTTTTTGTTTTATTTGGAGGTTCCCGTAAAGGGGAAGTGCCTTCCAAGGCCTCTCTTGCCCGATGGGTGAAACAAGCTATTGCGGCAGTTTATGCGGCAGGCCTCCTCCTGGAGGTCTGTGAGCCCATTCCACTCGAGGGCAGGCTGCTTCCTGGGCGAAGAGTTCCTTGGTTCCTCCAGTGGATATCTGTCGGGCAGCCGCTTGGTCGTCTCTTCATACTTTTTCGAAGCATTATCGCCTGGATGTACAGGCTAGGGGGGATGCCAGTGTTGGGGCTTCGGCTATTGTGGCCGGGCTTCTGGGTCCCTCTCGTGTTTAGGTACTGCTTTGGTACGTCCCTTCGGTGCCTGGACTGGCCTGGAGAAACAAAGAGGAAGGAGAAATTAGGCCTTACCTGCTAATTGTCTTTCCTTGAGTTTTCTCCAGGCCAGTCCAGGGCCCACCCGGTCATTGGTATGGCTTATGGCAGCTGGAGGCATGGCATGTGAGCAAGCTGGCAGCAAGTACTTTTGGGACGGCTCTGCTTGTCTGTTCTCCCATCATTGGGGGGAGGGGAGAAGTGGGGGGCCGTTCTGAGGTAGTTTTAAAAAAAAGAGAGAGAAGATGAGTGTCTAATAGAGTTCAGCAGAGTTAAAGGAGGGAATTCAAGGTCTCATGTTGCTATAGTTGGATTAGAATTGCTAAGATAGTTTCAAGTTGAAGGTTTTTAGGTCATTTGTTTTAGCGGCTTTGTCAATAGAAGACTGAGTTGAGAAGGCTAGGGGGAGCTAGATATAGGGTTAGCAAGATTCTGTATTTCAGTCCTCAGCTGCTGAAGGAGACTGACTACCCTACGGTGTCTGGACCGGCCTGGAGAAAACTCAAGGAAAGACAATTAGCAGGTAAAGCCTAATTTCTCCATTCTTTTTAAGATACAGTGACCAGAAGTGCACACAGTATTCAAGGTGCGGACGTACCATGGAACGATACAGATGCATTATAATATCCTTTGTTTTATTCTCCATTCCTTTCCTTAAGATTCCTAGCATTCTATTTGCTTTCTTGGCAACTGGGCAGAGGGTTTCAACATGTTATCCATGATGACACCTAAATCTTTTTCCTGGGTGGTGATTCCTCATATGGAACCTTGCATCGTGTAACCATAGTTTGGGTTGTTCTTTCTAAGGTGCATAACTTTGCACTTATCCACATGAAATTTCATCTGCCATTTGAACATCCAGTCTTCCAGTTTATCAAAGTCCTCTTGCAATTTTTCACAATCCTCTTGGGTTTTAACAACTTTGAATAATTTTGTGTCATCTGCCAATTTGATTACCTCACTAGTTATTCCCATTTCCCGGTCATTTATGAATATGTTAAAAAGCAGCGGCCCCGGCACAGATCCTTGGGATACTCCACTATTCATCTTTCTCCATTGGGCAAATCAGTCATTTAGCCCAACCCTCTGCTTTCTATCGATTCATCTATTTCAACCACGCATTGCACACATGCTCACTTTGGCACGTGCAATAGTAAGCGGGCGAGGGGTAGAAAGTGGGCATGTCTGCAATGTTTGGTTACAATGGACGTAATAGCACACAGTCATCATCAATGTTGTGGATGGCATTAAATGCATTTATGGTGCTGCTGCACCATGCTCTTTGCAATTTCAATACATTATTTGATGGGGAAATGCTTTGAATGCCCTAACAGATAGCACATTGGGTTTGCAACTAACACAGTGCTACAGGCACTAGTGCAGGTGAAATGCAGAAAGTTTGGCTGCACATCTATTAATTCAGGCTGATAGCACATGCTCTTGGCTGTGTGAACAAGTAGCACACAGCTTAGTGAACATACCTTTTAGAATGGCATCTAATTGTCTTATGTAACATGGCTGATGGCATAATAGTCTAATTAGATTCTAGTGTGGAGGTATTAATTTTTGATATTCTGAACAGAGCTATGTGTGGGAGGAGTAGCCTAGTGGTTGGGGCAAGGTACTTCAGGCCGGAAGGTCGGGGGTTCAAATCCCACTAGAGGACAGCAACCTTGGGCCAGAAGAACTGGGGTTTCTAGTCCCACAGATGCTCCTTGTGGTCTTGGGCAAGCCACTTAACCCTCCATTGCCCATGTTCCCTGTAAGTATTAGTGTATGTGTCTCATATCCCCGCGTGTTAAATGTATCCCCCAATTGTGTTGTGACCGCTTTGATTGAAGGATAAGGCGGTATACAAAACTGTCTAAATAAATAAATAAAATAAATAAATTCCAAGGGGTTCAGAGGAATTGTAGAAGATCTGTTCCTTAAATTAAGGAAAGTAAATATTATTGCTTTAAATCACTATAAGAGTAGATTTATTAATTGCCATACAGAATTTTCAGTTATTGCAGTATGTATAGTAGAGCAGAATATTTTAATGTTTATTTGATTTAATTAATCTGACTAGAATGACTTTATCAAGGACATCTGTGTCCAGGTCATAAGAAACAGGAAGAAAGTCCTGGTTCAGTTCCTGTGTACATATCATCTTGAGTTCTTAGTTGTGAAAACAGGAGATGAATAACTCATTTTCTCCTTCTAACTTGGAAGCAGTTGGTAACCCTGCATATGATGAAAGGAGTGGAAGATACATTGAATGGTTCACTTGGGACCTGTGACACTTAGGAAATTGGGATGGAATAATTATGGTGATAGGTTCATTTTTTTTTCAGTAAGGGCAAATTATAATTACAGACAAGCTTTTTATTTTTGTCTGCTTACCTATCTATGTAAAATATAGTTTCCTATTAGTTAAACAGTAAGAAAAACTGGGTTCTTTTACTATTAAGTGTTTGCCCCCTAGCTGTTTTAGGAGCCAGTTTTCAACACTGTTAACATTGGGACGATACAATAACAGCAACTATGGGAGCCAGATTGTCAACAATGAGCTGCCTGACTGAAGACTGAACACAGTGTAGGAAAAACTATGCAGAGGGTCACCATGAGTTGACACAGACTCGACGGCACTTCATAATAACTACAACAGCGAGACAGAGCTGGTGGAAAATGTTTGACATGTAGCCTTTGTTCTGATTTTCAAAGAGAAAGTTTGTAGTATTGTTCATTTTGCAATGTTTTAGATGGAAAATAATACATGTAGGGACATGTTTACTAAGTGGCACACTACTGCTCTGAAAATGAGGGCAGAGGTGTTGCTCAACCTGTGTAGGTAAATGGAGATGTGCCCAGGATAACTCCGTGTTACTAGTGTTGGTATCATGCTGACCCTGTGCTTGTTGCCTTAAGCATGATCAGTGCAGGTGCAATTAATACCACCCACTGAAGTGGCAGTAAGTACACCTGCACTAAGGGGTGGTATTAATTGTACCTGCACCGATATTGCACGGAAGCAGATACCGTTGCTTGGTAAACATACCCCTAAGTGCTACATCAATGGGGAGTATGCACCAGTAACGCCTGTGCTACCAGTGATATGGATGCTCTGCCTAAGAACCCCCCATTCTCTGTCCCAACCTGCACAGCTCAGGTAGCATGGTATTTTTAGTGTGGCTGCATTGTAAGCACACTGTACTTTTTACTGCAGTGCACTTGGCACACGCTGAACCCTGCGCTATCTGGTAGCACACTTTTAGTAAACATGTCCCCTAAGAGTTGAACATGCAGTCTTAAATTAATTATTTATTTTTCCTCCCCACAACTTAAGGCACTCTGGGGAGTGGGTTTATCTCAGTGTATGTTGAAACAAGTTGGGAAGGCACGAGGAATATAGCTCAGAATTCTTTCTAGTCTTGTGTATCTGTTTGTCTTTGACCTAGAGTGGAAAGTACAGTTAGAATGGAGCAGTACCCAAACATTCTGATTGTTTCATTTTTTTTCCCCAAAAAACTAAAGTGATAATGCACTAAATCATTAGATGCTACCTTCAACAGATGTTAAAAAAAATGGATTTTACAGTTCAATTATAGGGTCCTAATGTCCCATGGCAATAGGTATTAGTTGGCAGAACTCATAGCCACCATTAAGAAAGCTGTAAAGTAGTATTTAAGAAGGGACATCTAGGAAAAATCTAGGATGTCCAGAGCAGAATGTCCAAATCTCAGCATGGCAATAGTGCTGTCCAAAATCACTCCATTTCCACACCAAAATATGAATATCTGAGTGGTTGGTTCTGGAGACGCCCCTCTGCGCATAGCAAGACTAGGTATGAACCGGATACTTGGATGTCCCGGTCAGGGTGTTCCAGAAGGGGGAACAACTATGTTCTGAGACTAGTACATCCAGGCTGGCCATTTCAGATACTTAGACATGCAGCGGCAAGCCAGTAATATGTTTGGAGTATGTATTTACTCTTAGGTTTCTTCAGGCAGGAAATAACTGGAAGCACTGCATCCATGATACAAGCATTTTTTTCCACCTTTATTCATGGTCAGGAGCAGGTATAGTCATGGATGTCCCACCAAATGGGGCCAGGCGTACTTATGCTGTTCTGAAATCACACTGTGACATGCAAGACTTCTATATACCTGTCTTCTGAAATGATCTCAGGGACGTCTCCATGCTTTGCATGTCTACGTATTTGTTTTCAGACATCTAGTTCACAAATAGGACTTCTAAAATGACCCCCGAAGTGTTCACAGTAGTAATTACAACAACAAAAAATGAAATGCACATCTGAAAAACTTTAAGAGGCAGCTCATCAGATATAGGGATGTGGCAATACGGAGGTGGGAGTGCATGATGAGGAAAGCCTGGAAAGCATCTTCATGGAATAATTTCCAGTCCATCTGTGTGGTATGTGTGTATCTGTGACTGGAAGAAGCAGTTTGAAAGGAACAATTCCCTTACTACTGTATTTCACTTCTTCCATAGAAAGGCATTGGACTTTTTTTATTTTTTTGGAGGGTGGGGAGGGAACTTATTGCTCTGAAACCCCAGACCAGTCTGGCCCATATTTGGAACTTTATAGATCTTTTCACTTGTTTCCAACCTCCTCCTCCCCCACTACCAAATCTGGTCTCATTCCATTAAAATTTCAATTATTTTGCTCCCAAACATACAGTCATTCTTACCACTTATGAATAATTTTATTTCCCACATCTATTGGATTATAAATAGGGCTTCTGGTTCTAGGTGTTTATAATTTCAGATTTTAGGGGTTTGTTTTTGAGGCAATTAGGTGCTTTCCCGAGGACAGAAAAATATGGGGTTATCAGTGGATTTATTTTTAGTTGATTTCTAGCTGTGTTCATTTAATGATATAAAACACAATTTTCCAATGCTAACACTTTCTTCCACCACCAGCATTATCCCTATCCCCCCCCCTCCAAACTCCAGCACCAATGTCTCAAGCTGGATTACGACAGATCCTTGCATAGAAACTCTATGCTAAGAAACACCTGGCCTCATTCACATACCCAGAATATAGATAGACCCTCGCCCGTATGGACCATAGTTCACTTCTTTTGTAAAATGTAATGAGCACTTTTGTGGATGTGGAGTCTAAAAAGTGCAAGAAAGCCAATAAATAAATGAATTAATACATGCATATAGTATAAAAATAAAACAAAACTTGTGGTTGTTATAAGAAGGAAAATGCCATACAGAGGTGGCTAGGCTGATGTTCATGTGTGTGTGTGCTGTTGAGTCAATGCTGACTAGCACATCTCTCCAAAGTGTACCCATTGCCTCAGGAATTCTTTTTTAGTCGCTTGTCCCAGTTGCCTATAGAGGTTGCTACAGGTGGTTAGTGCTCATCCCACTAGCAGTCACCATAGAGTTATGGAGGAAAGTAACAACAAAACACCACACATGTGACAACTCTCTCCAGCTCTGGGGAACAGGAGAGGGTGGTAGATGGCTTTTGCCAAACAAAAGATGGTGGCCAGGGAGCGCAATGAAGGGAACCAAAGTTCACAGCAATAAATAAAATAATGAATGTGAGCCTTGGAGACTTGGTGCGCTTCTAAGATTCTTTCAGTCCTGCCCCCCTCTGATGTAATACTTTTACATGTCAGAGGAGTCAGATCCAGCAGGGTTTCTAAGGTCGCACTTTTACTGTTCACTGCTAATGGAGCCATGGACTTTGGCTTCTGTCGCCACATCTCTTTTTTTTGAAGGTACGATATCGTCAGTGCACCATGAAAATCAGGGCTTATCACTTATAAGTGATAAGGTGAAATTAGGCCTTGCCTGCTAATTGATGCTCCTTGAGTCAGTCCAGTCCCACACCTGTGGGTGGTGTCATCTCACCAGCAGCTTGGAGACTGAGCATGTCATCTTTGATGACATCAGGATATACATACCGGTGGCACTTCCCATCACAACCAGTATCCTGTTGACAAAGCAGACTCATGAAAGAAACTTTTCAACAACAATTAGAACTATATACACTGCGCTCCCCCCCCCCCCCTCAGACAGAAACACAACCCCCTGCCTGAGAGAGAGATCACTTACCACAGTCGAGGCCTCAGTCCCTGACCTTACCTGGACACTCCTAACTGCGCCGAGTCGAGCTTCAAAATCTTCATCTTCTGTGCAACTCCAACGCTTCTCCCCAACTTTGCCCCCAGCTCCCACTATGGCTGACCTTCTTCAGGACCGGAGACATCTATGGAGCCAAGAGAAAAACAATACCCCGGGTGGGATCGGGACTGGACTGGGCTCATTCAAGGAACATCAATAAGGAAGGTGAAATTAGGCCTTATCCACTAATTGTTCTTCCAGTCCAGTCTAGTCCTGCACCTGTGGGATGCACCATAGCAGTACTAAACTTGGGAGTGACCTGCAAGACTGGCCTGAAGAACCACTGATTCAAAACATGCATCCCCCAGAATGGGCCCTTTTTTTTTGGGAACCACAAAATAGATAATTGATTAATCGACCATAACCGCATTGGTCGATGAGCACCTGGCAGATTGCTTGCAGGTCTAGGAGCCTTTGTAATGTCTCCTGCACTGCCTCTTGCTTCCGAGAGGCCTTGCACAGTGATAGGATGAAGCCATCCTTGAGAGGGCTCTTCAACTACAATCCATAACCCTCCCTGATGACCTCCAACACCCACTGATCCTAAGTTTTTAATTTCCTTATCTGTTCCTTTAGTGAGTTCAATCCATGGAATCAGCTCACCCCAGCTGCTTGGAGACTGAGATACAGGTTGTGGTAGGAGGTGCCTCCAGTATGTATACTCTGATATCATCAAACATGACATGCTCAGTCTCCAAGCTACTGGTGAGGTGACACCACCCACAAGTGCGGGACTGGACTGGAGGAACCATAAGGAATCCAGATTAGAGCATTGGGGTGTTCAATCGGTGGTTATCTGTTATAATTAGGGTTGCCAGATACCTTTGGTCCAAAATCAGGACATTTTTAAAAAAATAACACTTCAAAAAAATATTTTATTAGGCATCAAACACAATAAAGCATTATTTACATCTACTGTATTTACTGTTTGATATTTGATTTAGCAGATTTTCGTCAGCCAAAATCTTTTTGCACATATCGCCACAAGATAATGGATAGTTAATTTTAACTTGAAGCAAGCATTTTACAGTTTCAATATCCAATCGATTTCGATCATCCATTCTTTGCTTCTTGCACACCGAAAATACAGTAGTTCATTGGGATACTCAGGACTGGAGGTGTATTAGCTCCTCCTGCAAGATGTATGTCTTCTAACCCTAACGTCACTGATTCACACCATCCTGGTAAATAAGAGGCAAAATATATCAGTTGTGAAAGTGTCTCTACGAAATGCTTTTGTAGAATCTTTCTGTGGCTCCCCGCACAGGTAGGTGACATTTGAGGGCATCCCTTGGATTTCTGCTTCCCAAGTGCTGTGGGGTTTATGTGGCGAGGGCCTGCTTGCGTTGGGCACAAACCTTTCTGATGGAAGGGGCTGAAGCAGAGGCAGCTATGCTAGAGTCAAGAGTAGCCTACCTAGCAGATGCCTGCTGTGATCAAGTTTGTACAGTCTCTAAGGTGATGGCTTCGATCGTGGCAGCTCGTCGCTTGCTATGGCTGTGAAATTGGTCAGTGGACATATCTTCGAAAGTCCGCCTCTCACACTTACCCTTTTCAGGACAAACTCCTATTTGGGGAAGCCTTGTAGAAGCTGGTCAAGGATCTGGGGGACACTAAGGGGTCCTGGCTTCCAGAGGATAGACCAAGGGGAGTTAAGTCAGCCTAGGGATTTCAGGAGATTCCGGGCAGCATGTTTCACACCTTGTTAGAGGGACCATTTCTCGTCTCAAGGGGGTCCCTCCTTTTGAGGCTGAGGTTTGGGCAGAGGTTTCTTGTCCACTTCCTCGGCTCGTCTTAGGAAGTCACAATGAAGCGAGGCGGATCCGGGGAGTGGTTGATATCAGGGGAAGACTCCGGTCTTTCACCTCCGCCTGGGTCCACATAACACAGGACCAGTTGGTCTTCGAGGTCATTCAGGAGAAATACGTCTTGAAGCTGGTGCACCCCATTCCCGAAGCCTTTGTGGTGTTGCTCTGCTTGGATGAAGAGGACGGCTGTGTGAGTGACTTTTCCAAATGAAAGTGGTGTGTCCGGTACCCCCAGACCAACAAGGATCTGATCGGTACTCCATATACTTCATGGTCCCCAAAAAAAGAGGGTTTGTCCGGCCCATTTTAGATCTCAAGCACGTGAACAGGGCACTGAGTGTGCCACATTTCCACATGGAAACGTTGAGATCAGTGGTAGTAACGGTAAGGCCAGGCGAGTTCCTGACCTCTCTGGACCTCTATGAGACGTACTTGCATATCCTGATTTGACTGGATCATCAGTACTTCATGCACTTCATAGTGCCCATGGGGCACTTTCAGTTCCAAGTCTTGCTGTTCGGTTTGGCCACAGCACCCTGGACCTTCACAAAGGTGATGGTGGTGGCAGCAGCTGCCTTGCATCAGGAAGGGGTGCTAGAGCACCCATACCTGGACAATTGGCTGGTCAGAGCAAAGTCGTCTGAAGAGAGCAAAAGAGCCAAATGGAGAGTGGTCAAGTTCCTCCAGAGTTTGGGCTGAGTTGTCAACTTTGAGAAGAGCCACCTCATTCCCTCTCAACGACTGAAATACCTGGGCGCAAGCTTCGACACAGAATGGGGAATAGTTTCCCTCCCTCCAGAGAGAGTCCACAAGATGCGGGATCAGATCAGTCAGTTCCTCTATCTCGATCGACCCATGGCCTGGCACTATTTGCAACTCTTGGGCTCCATGGCAGCTACCATAGAGTTAGTGCCATGGGCGTGGGCTCACATGTGGCCATTACAATACTTGCTCCTATCTCGGTGGTCCCAGAAGTCAGACCCTCTGACACAGGGTCTCTCTTGCCTGGAGGAGGCAAGGAACAGCCTGACTTGGTGATAGCAGGCCTTCCTCTCGAGACTCCGTAATGGATAACAGTTACTACTGATACCAGTCTGAGTGGCTGGGGAGCGCATTGCTAGGACAGCTTTGCACAGGGCACTTGGTCGCCAGAGGAGATGCAGTGGTCGATCAATCGGCTGGAGCTTAGGGCTGTTGCACAGGCTCTCCACCACTTCGCGTCACTCCTGAAGCATCTAGCAGTTTGGGTTTTCTCAGACAACGCCACAGTAGTTGCTTCCATCAACCATCGGGGAAGGACAGCCAGTCAGTCCATGATGGAGGAAGGGATTCTGCTTCTTCAGTGGGCCAAGAGCACTGTCGGCAGCACATGTAGCCAGGAAAGATAACGTCCAGGCGGACTTTCTAAGTCTGTGCTCAGTAAAATTCAGCAGAATGGACCCTGGACAATGGGATCTTCCAGAGCATAGTAAGATGCCGGAGTCAGCCAGTAATGGATCTGATGGCATCAATGGATAACGCCAAAGCGGCCCTCTTCAGCTGGAGGAGAGAGCGCATGTCCGAGGCGCTCAATGCACTATCCTGGGCGTGGCCACAGGTGTGCGGTTTCCTCCTCAGAGATCATAGAAAAGGTGGAAAGGGTAGCAGAGGTAGAGGGGGAATGTTGGGCGTGAAGAGGGGGAGGAGGGCAAGTAGCTGACTTTGTGGGGAATTGGAGGGTGATCTTGTGAATTTTGTCATGGAAATAGTCAGCCAGGGTTTGGACAGAAAGGGAGGGAGGGGTTGGAGGCAGAGGCACCTTGAGGAGAGAGTTGAGAGTAGTAAAGAGACGGCAAGGGTTAGAAGCAAGAGAGTTAATCAGATGGACATAATAGTCTTGTTTGGCAAGTGCTATGGCAGAATGGGAAGAGACAAGTGTGAATTTGAAGTGTAGAAAGTCTGCAAGATAGCAGAATTTGAGCCAAGCACGCTCAGCTGAACAGGCACAGGAACGTAGATAGCGGGTAGTGGATGAAAGCCAAGGCTGGGGTATAGTGCGCCTCACAGGATGTGGCATGAGTGGAGCGAGAGCATCCAGAGCAGAGGAGAGTGCAGTGTTATAGGAAGCTACTGACTCATCAACAGACTCAGATGACATAGTGGAAGAAAGAGGTGATGAAACAGTGGAGGAAAGAACCAAAGGGGCAATAGCATGAAGATTTCTAAAGAGGTGGGAGGAGACAGGACCAGGTTGAGGTGGTGGGTGATGAAGAGTGAAGCTTAGCAGGTGAAGGTCGGATAAGGGAAGAACTGAGGTACAGAAGTTTGAGGGTAAATAATTAGAGAAAAATACAAGGTCAAGGCAGTGGCCATGCTGATGAGTGGGGGCAGTAGAACAAAGCTGGAGATCAAATGAGGAGGTAAGGGAAAGGAGCTTTAAAGCATAAGGATCAGAGGGATTATCAACATGAATGTTAAAATCTCCAAGAATAAGAGTGGGGGAAGAGGAATCCAGAAAGAAGAAAAGTCACGAGTCAAAGTCAGTGAGAAAGGTAGAGGTGGACTTGTCAGAAGGTCAATAAATAACAGCTACTCGGAGAGGTAGTGGAGTGAAAAGGCAGATGGAGTGGACTTCAAAGGAGGGCGAGACTGAGGCAGCAGGAGGGGTTGGAATTGGAAGGAAGGAGACAGTAGAAGCTGAACACCACCACCACGACCAGTGGGATGAGGCATGTGGGAGAACTGATAACTACCATGGCAGAGAGCAGCGACTGATGCCGTGTCTTCTGGGAGGAGCCAGATCTCAGTTAGAACAAGAAGACTGAGAGCATTAGAGATAAAGAGATCATGAGTAAAAGCAAGTTTATTTGAGATGGAGTATGAGTTCTACAAGGCACATGAGAAAGGGAAAGAGGAAGGGGAAAGGAGAGGGATATGAATAAGATTAGAGGTGTTGCATGAAGATCTTGTCTCAGAGTGTGATAAAAGTCTAGGGGGGCCAGGGTTGGGGTTGATATCTCCAGATGAGAGAAGGAGATGGAGTAGAAGAGTCAGGGGCAGAGAGGAGACAGCACGGCGGAAACGAGGGTGAGGTTGTCATAGAGAGAGAAGAGATGGCTGAATGAGAAGGAGAAAGTGGTGAAGCTCAAGAGCTGATAGGGTAGAGGACAGAATGGAGGGGGAAGTGAGGATGGTTGAGGGGAGGAGTGAAGGTGTTGGTAGGAAGGGAGACAATTAGGGAGTGTGAAGAATAGGAAGACAAAGTGATAAGGATTCATAGAAGAGAGATGGAGAGGAGAACAGAGGCCAGAAGAAATAAGGATAGGTGGGAGAGAGACCACAGGGGATTAGGAGCCCCTGTGAATAAGCGAGGTAATGAGCAGATGACGGATATATGAGACTGAGTTCCAGGGGGGTGGGATAAAAGTTATTCAGCTGAGAAAAGCTGAACAATAGTGCAAAAGGTACAAATGAGGTGAAAGAGCACACTAACAATGATAAACAAATAAATATAGAGAGAGAGACAGACAGGACACACAAAAAGCAAGCAGATAGTGGAGATGAGATGTGGTGGTTCTAGATGCTGCCGGTAAGGTACCCAGTTCTGTAGCTGGCATTTGAGAGTGTTCGTAAGAGCCTTAGGGGCACACCCTTGGACTTCATATGGTTGAGTGTTTTTTTTTTCCATTAGGGGGTGTTTTGCTTGTTCTTTTGCTTTGGTACTCCCATACTGTTTAGCCTGTGATGCACAGTCCCTTATATATGGGGCATCAGCAAGTTTGAATTGCTCAGTCTCCATCTGCTGGTTGGGGGCACAACCCATGCATCTGGCCTGAACTGTAGGGATTCAAGGAAAGGCAATTAGCCGGTAAGATCTAAATACCCCTTCATTCTAATAGAAAATTGTATCACACTTGCTCTCAAAACCACCAAATTCCCTTCACTGTGGCTTGTACTTAACTTTCTTGCCCATCCAACAATACCGCACATGTGCTCTTAAATGTAAGGGAATGCCACCCATCTCTCCACGTCTACCATTCATCTCACCACTTTCCAATCAGAACCTCTCATACTACTCAATAGAGTGACCTAAAAATTCTTATTCTTTCACCCCGAATCCACTCTTAACCAATCATACTCACACATAAACTGGAACAGGGAGTTCTCCCTAACATGACTCCCATACAAACTGACCTTAATGGTGACAACACTCTTATGCCTCCAATCTCAACAACATTCCTATTTCATGCTGTTCAAAACTATTTTATGCTTACTTTCAAGACCGCCAGATTCCCTTCTCCATGGTTTCCACTTAAATCTCCAACTTATCCAATAACGCTGCATATGCATTCTTAATTATCGGAAGGCTCCACTCATTGCCCTCCATCTACCAATGATATCACTACAAAACTGACACGCGTTGCAATCAAAACCATTCATGCTGCTTTCAATGAAATGTTTTTAAAAATTCTTACTCTTTCACCCCAAATCAACTCTCTTGAACAATTGTACTCATCACATAAGTGGGAACGCAAACCACTCTCCACAAGTGTTTCCCCTCATTGGTAATACTGTGCCTGTGTCCCCATTACCAACAAACACTTCACACGTAAACCGAAGTTTGTGTTGGAGGCAGGTGGAAATGGCAGATAGTAAGAGAAAGAAACCATGACACAGTGCCAGAGTATGTTGGTAAATGCTGTATTGTGATTCAGGAGCCATTGCTGCTGCAGACCCCCAGAAAGGGATGGCAGCTGCGGAAGTGGGTGCCCCCCGGTGGGTCAGCTCTCTAAGTGATTGCCTAGTACACCTAATGGTAGCACCGGCCCTGCAGTGATGAAATACATTTGAGGGCATTAGGTGAATGTAGGGAAGTTTTGACAGCTCCACTGTTCAACCTTTTCAGTGCTTTTTTAGAGTTGGGAGTGGTCCCAGGAAATTGGAGACAGGTTGATGTGATTTCCCGTCACAAAAGTGGAGGGAAGGAGGGGATTAGATAGAGACTTTAGTCTGACCTTGATAGTGAATAAACTGATTGCTGTTAAAACAGGATAGTGCAGTTTCTAGAATCCAATAAATTACAGTCTGAGGCAGTATGGTTTCACCAGAGGCAGGTCTTTTCAGATAAATGTGATCAGTTGTTTTAATTGGGCAACCAGTGAGTTGGATCAAGGGAGAGCACTAGATGAAGTGTTATATTTCAGCAGGACTTTTACCTGATAACATAGCATATGACGCAGATAAATACCATGGTTCATCTAGTCTGCCCAGCAAGGTGGCAAGAGTAGGTGCACCTGCCGCTCTGTGCAGGTCACCCCTCCACATACCTTTGTTTAGGGGTGTACCCACCACTCCATGCAGGTCACCTCTATTTATTGAGATATAAGAGTTAAGTTTATTTTGATTTTATCCTGCTACTATAAAGGAATTCACTGTGTCTGTCCCATGCCATTTTAAATTCTGCCACTGTATTTGCCCCCACCACTTCCATTGGGAGGGCATTCCAAGCATCCACCACCCTTTCAGTGAAAAAGTATTTCCTGACATTACCTTTCAGTTTGCCCCCTTGCAGTTTCATGTTATGCCCTCTAGTTTTACAGCTTCCACGTCTTTGAAAAAGGTTTGTTCAAATACTTAAAGAGTATTAATGAACAAAGATCTGGATCATATCTCCCCTGTCCTTCCTTTCCTCTAGCATATACATATTTAGGTCTTCAAGTCTCTTCTCATATGTCTTCTGGCACAGGCTCCAAATCATTTTGATCACCTTTCTCTGAACCATTTTCAGTCTTTTTATATCTTTTGTGAGATATGTTCTCCAAAACCAAGCACAATTTGACCCAGTTCTGCATAGGAGACTTATAAATAAACTGAGGGCCAGATTTTCAAATGGGCAATATTCAAACACCACGGTAGTCAGCCGTGGTGCTAAATATCAGTGAGATATTCGGTATCAGTATCCTGACAGGAGCTGCTGCTGAATAGCCAGTTTGAGTGGCGCTATCCAGATAAGTGCCAGCACTTATCTAGAGAGTGCGATTTTCAGCCAGTACTTATCTGGTTAGCAACTTAGGCCTGCTTTCGTATGGCCTATATTGTCTAGAAATGCTAGTGCCACCCCCATTTTGTTGATGGATCACCCTGCACTAACTGGATAGTGCTAGGGCAGTCAGAGTAGTTACTCACCTGTAACAGATGTTCTCCAGGAGCAGCAGGAATCAGTCCTCACATATGGGTGTCATCGGCGCCGATGAAGCCCCAGCAGAGCATTTCCCCAGCTTTCCATGAAAGCCTTTGGGAATGCAGGCACGCATGCGCGGTTCCCTTCCCGCCTAAAGGTGCCATCTTACCTCCGTCAAATGACATAGCTAAGAATAGCACACAAAAATGAAAAAATAAACTATGTACAACTGCAACTCCAAGGGGAGGAGGGAGGGTTGTGAGGACTGATTCCTGCTGCTCCTGGAGAACACCTGTTACAGGTGAGTAACTACTCTTTCTCCAGGACCAAGCAGGAAATCAGTCCTCACATATGGGTGACTCCCTAGCGCTGGGCTACCGAGGAACCCAGGCTGAACAAGAGAACTCCCTCTAGTCACAGCAGCAAAGAAAGGCTTTTCAAGGACACAACCTCCACCGGTAACTCCACAGAGGGCAGGAGTTGCCTAAACCTCAAAGAGATTCCGGAGTACTGCTTGGCCAAAATCACTGTCCCTACGGGACTCCCTCTCCAGACAGTAATGGGCCGCAAAAATCTGGCTTGAAGACCAAGTTGCAGCCCTGCAGATGTCTACCAAGGGCACAGAGCGGAGATGAGCCACTGAGGCAGCCATTGCCCTGACACGATGGTCCGTGACCCTACCCTGCAAAGGAAGGTCAGCCGCCTTGTAAGCCCAGGTGATACAGTCAGCCACCCAGATGGACAAGGTATGCTTGGACACAGCCAACCCCAACTTATTGGGGTCAAAGGATATGAAGAGCTGAGTAGCCCTTCTATGCCCCTGCGTACGGTCAAGGTAGAAGGATAAGGCCCTCCTACAGTCCAGGGTATGCAGGACTGCTTCAGCTTGGCTGGCATGAGGCCTAGGGAAGAATGTTGGAAGAACCACCTCCTGGTTGAGGTGGAAAGAGGAGACAACCTTAGGGAGGAACTTTGGATGAGTCCTAAGGACTACCCTGTCCCTATAAATCCTGGTGTAAGGCCTATCACAGACCAGGGCCTGAAGCTCACTCACTCGCCTAGCCGAGGTAAGGGCTATCAGGAAGAGTGTCTTCCAGGAGAGGAAGCGTAGTGGACAAGTAGCCATCGGCTCAAAAGGTGGGCGAATCAGTTGCTGCAAGACCACATTCAGCTCCCACTCAGGGACAGGAGGACGGATTGGAGGCTTGAGCAAAAGCAAGCCCCTGAGAAAGCGGGACACCAAGGGGTGACCTGACAGAGAATGTCCCTCCACCAGTGAGTGGTGAGCTGCTAGAGCTGAGAGGTGGACCCGAACAGAATTGGACTTAAGTCCCTGATTTGATAAGTGCAGTAAGTACTGAAGCACTACTGGCACAGTACAAGAGAAAGGATCCTCGGTACGTAGCTGACACCACACAGAAAACTTTTTCCATTTGAGAGCATAGGTTTTCCTAGTGGACTGTTTCCTAGAGGCTAGGACAACCTCCTCAACTTCCTGAAGTAGGCCCCAGGGAGCCAAAACTACCCTTGCAGCCTCTAGGCCATCAAATTGAGAGCTTTGAGATTGGGGTGCAGAAGGGAACCCTGCTCCTGTGAGAGAAGGTCGGGTTGCAACCCCAGAGGCAGTGGAGGATCCACCGCCAGTTGAAGTAGAAGTGGAAACCAAGGCTGTCTCGGCCACCTGGGAGCCACCAGCAGGACCGAGGCCTTGTCCTGAAGAATCTTGAACAGAGTTCGGGCCACCAAGGGCGTCGGAGGAAACGCATACAGGAGGCCCTGTGACCAGGGAAGCAGAAAAGCATCTGCTGCTATTCGCAGAGGATGCGGTTGCCTGGAGCAGAACTTTGGCAGTTGCTTGTTCAGTGGACTGGCAAACAGATCTATCAAAGGAAGACCCCATTTTAGGAAGATCTTCTGAACTACCAAAGGATGCAGCTGCCACTCGTGGGGCTGTAGAATCCTGTTCAACCTGTCTGCCAGGTAGTTTTCCTGGCCTGGAAGGTACACAGCCCTGAGGAGCATGTCGTACTTGAGAGCAAATGAGCAAAGGTCCTATGCCTCCCGACAAAGGAGTCTGGACCCAGTCCCGCCCTGTTTGTTCACATAAAACATGGCCACTTGGTTGTCTGTCTGAACCAGGACAGACTGATGAGCCAGGGTAGGAGAGAAAGCTTTGAGTGCTAATCGAATAGCTCTGCGTTCGAGGAGATTGATCTGCTGTGCAGCTTCCCAAGGAGACCACAGGCCCTGGGTGCACTTGCCTAGACAATGAGCTCCCCAGCCGTGCGGGGAGGCATCTGTGGTCATTACTACCGTGTACCCTGGAACTTGAAAAGGCACCCCCTTCAGTAGATTGGGTGGGTGCAGCCACCAGATGAGGGAGTGCAGAAATTGTCTGGACACCCTTATCTTGTCTCTGAGGTTGCCTGTGGCCTGTGACCACTGAGTCCGAAGGCACCACTGTGCAGGCCTCATATGGAGCCTGGCATTGGGGGTCACATGTACTGTCGAAGCCATGTGGCCAAGCAGCCTCAGGCAGAGTCTGGCGGAGACTAGTGACCAGCTGAGAAACTGATTTGCCTGATGAGCCAGTCGTCCAGATAGGGGAAGACAAAGATGCTCTGATTTCTCAGGTAGGCCGCCACCACTGCTAGGCACTTTGTGAAGACTCTGGGGGCGGAGGTGAGGCCGAAAGGCAGCACTCTGTATTGATAATGGTTTCCTCCCACAATAAACCTGAGGTACTTTCTGTGGTCTGGATGAATGAGGATGTGAGTGTACGCATCCTTTAGATCTAAAGAGCATAGCCAATCTCCCTGCTGGAGGTAGGGCAGAAGTGTCCCAAGAGTAAGCATCTTGAACTTCTCCTTCACTAGGAACTTGTTGAGGTTCCTGAGGTCCAGAATGGGTCGAAGGCCACCGGTTCTTTTGGGCACCAGGAAATACGTGGAGTAGAAACCGTGACCTTGTAAATGGGGAGGCACAGGCTCCACCGCCCTGTCCACCAACAGACCATGAAGCTCTTGCAAGAGAAGGTCTGTGTGCAGGGGAAGCCTTGGAGGCTCCCCTGGAAAATATGGTGGAGGCAATTGATGAAAATGCAGGGCATAGCCCTTGTGGACTATGTCCAACACCCAACTGTCCCCGGTGATAAGGGGCCACTGGTGGGCAAAGAGGGTGAGGCGACTTCCTGTGCAGGGTTGGGGGAGCAGTGGAGGAGAGGCTACGCTCAAGGAGTCAAAAACCTCCACCCTGCTGAGTGGTAGCAGGGGCCGGAGGCATGGAGGTCCTCTGCCTACGGGGCCCATTACCCTGCCCCTTGGTCCATAAACCATTATTAAGAAGTGACCGAAGATATCAATGCTTGACCCAGTACAAGCATTGTGGAACTTGTGTCTCTTGGGGAAACTGCTAGGTACATATGACCTAGATTGGCCACTGTTGGAAACAGAATACTGGGCTTGATGGACCTTGGTCTGACCCAGTATGGCATATCTTATGTTCTTATGTTGGCTTGCTGACCCTGGGGGGCAGCTTGGGCAGCCTGATATTGCGGGTACTGTTTGTAGGCAGTGCCCTTCCTTGGGTAAAAGGGCTTTTTACCCGAGCCCTTCTTTTTATGAGAAGGGGCAGAGGTCTTCCTAGACAGCCTTGTCCGTGTGAGGTGCTCAGTTTCGAGCTGAGCGGCCTTCTCGGTCATGGGCTTGCCAAAAAGGTTTTCACCTCGGCAAGGGACATCGACCAACTTGTCCTGAATCCATGGCTCGAGGTTCGATGACTGCAGCCATGCCTGGCGTCGAGCCGCGATGCCGGCTACCGCAACTCGGGCCGAAGCCTCGAAGCCATCGTAGGCGGTGCGGGACATGAACTTCAAGCAGTCCCGAATCCCCGAAGACAAGGACTTAAATCTCTGCAAGGGTTCCCCGGAGAGTCCAGCAGAGAACCCGGCCAACTCCTTGGCCAGATCCCGCAAGTACATGCCCATGTACAGCTGGTACGACTGGACACGGCAAGCAAGCATCGAGCCCTGGAAGCACTTTCTACCGACGCCATCGAGGTTTCGGGCCTCCCTGCCAGGGGGCACCGCGGAGTGCATCTTCTGGCTCTTCAGACGATGCATGGCCGATTCCACAACCATAGAATGGTGTGGTAGCTGTGTCTTTTGAAAGCCAGGACTCTTTCTGAGTCGATAGATCGAGTCGACTCGCTTGCTGAGAACCGGCGCCGAGGCCGGTGCCTCCCAGATCCGGAAGAGGAGCCGTTCCAGCATCGGAGGAACCAGGACAGTAAAGGCCTCCTTCGGAGGAGAGTCATACTGTAGAACCTCGAGCTCCTCAGCTCGAGGCTCCTCCTCGGGATTCGCCGGAATAGCCAAAGCAGTGGCCATATCCCGGACAAACTCCGAGAACCGAGTATCCTCTGGGGGGGATCTACTCCGGGGCTCAGACTGCGATGAGTCCGATGGGATGCACCGAGTCTTGAAAGTATCGGGAGACTCCTCGTCCTCCGTCTGCCAAGCTGACTCGTCCGAGGAGGAGTCAGGGTCTGACCCTGCGGGGCCCTTCAGCACCCGCCCCGATGCTGGAGGCACTGGCGTCGACGCCCTCGGTCCCGAACGGGAGGTTGAGGGAGACCGCGACCGAGGTCAACTGAGCCACGATGGACTCGAGTATCGGCTCAGTCTCCGGGGTCGACTTCAAAGTCGATGTCCCGGTGGTCGGGGCACATGCGCCAGACAGGCTGGCCATCAGTGCCCACTGCTGCTCCATGAAGGCAGACAGTCTGCTCTCCAAGGCTGTCATCCTGAGACTCAGCTCGGGAGACGCAGCAGCCACCGACTCGTGCCCCGGCAGCGCCGGGCCCGACGTCGGCTCCCTGGGAGGAGAGTCCTCGAGGACTACGGGGCTTACGTGTCCAGCAGACTCCGGTTCCACGCGAGGAACTTTTGCAGGCTTCTCGTGTTCCACGGGCCCGTGGCGACGGTCGGGGGTCTTAGACCTGGCCCTCGAGGAGCCAGGAACCTCCTCCTCCGACGCCCTCATGAGCCGCTTCTTCCTCTTGCATTCCCGGTCGGGGGACCCCCTGTCCGAGGAGCTTCGACGGCGCTCGGGATCAGAATCCCGAGACGTCGAGGCCTTAGACGAGGTCCGGGCCCGGCCAGAGGCTGAGTCTGAGAAAAGCCTTTCTTTTTGTTGCTGTCGACTTAGGGTCGACAGGGCCCGCACGACTTAGGGTCGTGATCCGGGCCGAGGCACCGAAGGCAGCAGTCGTGTGTGTCGGTGAGAGACATTAATTTCTTACACCGATCACACTTTTTAAAGCCACTGGAAACCATCGGGGAAAAAAAGAGTCCCCGCGAGGTCAAAAGACCGGCCTTCCAGGGAAAAAGTGAAAAAAGGGTGCGAACTCCAGCCACGAAGGGCAAAAACCGAAAAGGAAAAATCGGGCTCGATACCGGCGTACCGAACCCAGCGGGAGGGGAACCGGCGTCGAACCGGAAGAAAAAATAGCGATAATCGCCGAAAAAAATCTACTTTTAACCAAGAGGACAGGACACACGTCCGGTGGGCTTCACGGAAAAAAAGAGACTGAGGTAAGATGGCACCTTTAGGCGGGAAGGGAACCGCGCATGCGTGCCTGCATTCCCAAAGGCTTTCATGGAAAGCTGGGGAAATGCTCCGCTGGGGCTTCATCGGCGCCGATGACACCCATATGTGAGGACTGACTTCCTGCTTGGTCCTGGAGAATATGGAAATACTACTGCTGAATATCTTGTTCAGCACACTTAGCAAGATATTCAAAACCCTTATACAGGCAATCAATGGGAGGCTATCAGTCTCTGAGTGCCCTGGGTATGGGCCCTAAAGAAACTGACTAGATTAGAAACTGGTTTGTCTGTCTATTTATTTATAAAATGTTTGTATACCAGTCTGAACAGTCATTCAAGCTGTTTTACATTGAAATTTTTTTTTTTAAAAGGAAACCAAAAGGAAAAGATAAAGGGGATCTTTTTACTAAAGAGGCGCTAGGGTGTTTCACTTAGCATGCCAAAAGCACTGAAATTATGGTGCATTAGATGCAACACCACCGTGTTACCTGTTGAGGATATTGAATGCATTTCACGGGTAGTTAACATGGGGCACTTCCCCTAACGCAGGCCACAGGGCAGGTGTGATTCACTCCACCTGTTGAGGTGGCATTAGGTGAACCTGTGCTAATGCAATTAGCTTGCAATATGAACCCATGACTAACTGCTCTGAGCTCACCACACCCACTCTTTGCCCGTAACCTGCTCGCTCGCTACCCTAATGTGGGTTGCACAGTTAGCGTGGGAATTGTCTTGTGTTGTCATGGCCCCACACTAGCTGGCAACATGTTTCCTAGTGTGCCTTCAGCGGGCACTGCCAGCTAGTATCCTTTAGTAAAAGACCCCCAAAATTTCAACAAAATGAAAAGCAATGCTGGCAGGACCTTTGGTTGAGTAGGAGGGTAGTAGTAAATAGAGTTCACTTCACCAAAAGGGATTTTACCACTGGTATGCTGCAGAGATCCATCCTTGGTCTGATTATTTTCAATATTTTTCATAAGCAGTATTGCAGAAGGCACCTGGATGGTGTGAAAAACATGAGTGGGGAGACGGGATCTGGTGTAGCTTGGATTTGTCTGGAGCAGTATCTTTTCCACCCATTCCTGGAGGTACATCTGACCAATTGGGTTTCAGGATTACCACAATGAAAATATATGGGATAAAATTGCATGCATTTTAGACTCAGTGTATGTAGATCTATCTCATACATCTTTATTCTAGTAATCTCTAAAAACCCATTGGACTAGATATGCCCCTCACCTCCTTGAAGAGGGCTGGGAAACACTGGGCTAGATTTCAGCAGCTAAATTTTAATGCTAAAAATTGCAGGGTTGTGCATTTGAGCTGCAAAACCCAAGGGAACAGTACAGAATAGAACTGAAGTTCTTTGCATGAAAGAGTAGGATCCGAGGATGATCCTGTCTGATCTTAAGGTATCCAAACAAGTAGATAAGGTAGGTAATTGATAAGAGCCAGAAAGATGTTTGGTGCACAGGAAGAGGAATGGCCAGCAGCCATAGCCTCTAGTGAGACCTCATTTGGAGTACTGTGTATAGTTCTGGAGACACACCATCAAAAGGATATAAACTGGATGGAGCCAGTCCAGAGTGTGGCTATTAAAATGGTCAATGGTCTTTGTCATAAAGCATAGTGAGGACATACATAGGAGAACAGGGGAAATATGATAGCTAGATATATTTAAATATCTCCCAGGTATAAATGCACAGGAGGCAGACCTTTTTCAATGGAAAGGAAGGTCTGGAATGAGGATCACAGGATGAATGAAAAGGGGTAGACTTAGATGGTATACATCCAAGGGTGTTGAAAGAACTGAAATATGAGATTGCAGACCTACTATTAGTAATCTGTGAACTATCATTAAAATCATCTGTAATACCTGAAGATTGGAGGGTGGCCAATGTAATGCCAATTTTTAAGAAGGGATCCAGGGATGATCCGGGAAACTACAGACTGGTGAGCCTGACGTCAGTACCGGGAAAATGGTAGAAACCATTATAAAGAACAAAATTACTGAACATGTAGATAGTCATAGCTTAATGGGAGACAGCCAACATGGCTTTAGACAAGGAAGGTCTTGTTTTACTAATCTGTTTTGTTTTTTTTAAGATGTGAATAAACAGGTAGACAAAAGTGAGTCAGTTGATATAGTGTATCTGGATTTTCAGAAAATCTTTAACAAAGTTCCTCATGAGAGACTCTTGGCAAAATTAAAAAGTCATGGGATAGGAGGCAGTGTATTGTGGATTTGGAACTGTGGATAGAAAGCAGAGGGTAGGGCTAAATGGCCAATTTTCCCAATGGAGAAAAGTGAATAGTGGAGTACCCAGGGATCTGTGCTGGTTCCGCTGCTTTTTAACATATTCATAAATGACCTGGAAATGGGAATAATGAGTGAGGTAATCAAATTTGCAGATGACACAAAATTATTCAAAGTTGTTAAAACGCAAGAGGATTGTGAAAAATTGCAAGAGGACCTTGATAAACTGGAAGAATGGATGTTCAAATGGCAGATGAAATGTAATATGGACAAGTGCAAAGTTATGCACCTAGAACAACCCAAACTATGGTTACACGATGCAAGATACCACCTTAGAAACCACCACCCAGGAAAAATATCTAGGCGTCATTGTGTATAATACATTGAAATCCTCTGCCCAGTGTGCAGCAATGGCAAAATAAATTAAATGGAATGCTAAGAATCCTAAGGAAAGGATTGGAGAATAAAACAAAGGATATTAAAATGCCTCTGTATCACTCCATGAATATTGTGTGCAATTCTCATGCCATATTTTAAAAAGGATATAGCGTTATTAGAAAAGGTACAGAGAAAGCCCACCAAGATGGTAAAGGGGATTGAAGGATACCCCTATGAGGAGAGGTTAAAAAGGTTAGGGCTCTTCAACCTGGAAAAGAAACAACTGAGGGGAGATATGATAGAGGTCTATAAATTAATGAATGGAGTGGAACGGGTAAACGTAGATCAGTAGTTTATGTCATCAAAATATAGAAAGACTAGGAGATATGCAATGAAGCTACAGTGTAACCTATTTAAGACTAATAAGAGAAAATATTTTTTCACTCAACGCGTAATCAAACTCGGAATTTTTTAGTGTAGCTGGCTTTAAAAAAGGTTTGGATAAATTCCTGGAGGAAAAGTCCATAAACCATTATTAAAAGGGACCCGAGAAATCCACTGCTTGCCCCAATACAAGCATTGTGAAACCTGTGTCTTTTGGGGAAACTGCTAGGTATTTGTGACCTAGATTGGCCACTGTTGGAAACAGGATACTGGGCTTGTTGGACCTTGGTCTGACCTAGTATGGCATATCTTATGTTCTTATGTTAACTTAAGGAAAATTTCTTTCTAGAAAGTATAGTGGATGTATGGAACAGCCTCCCAATGGAGCTGTTGGAGACAAAGGCACATCTGAATTCAAGAAAGTACTGTATAGGACAAGCATGGAGGATGTTTGAGAAGGAGGAAAGGATCGTAGAGTATAGTCGCTGATATGGATAGGCAAACTGGATAGGTTCTATGGCCTTTATCTACTGTCATGTTCTATGTTATGTGCAGGTAGAATTAATTGAAGAAGGGACATCTTTTATTGAGTGAAGTTATAAGGAATTCTGAGACCTAATTGGTGAATTAACCAAAAATTAAAATCAATATGGTTTACATAAAATCATATAAAAAATCTTCAATAAATGCCAGTGAACTAGTTGGACAAAGATTTTGTATTTTTGTATAACTTTATGAGAGAAAAAAAATATTCAAAAGGATTGTATTCACACATTTGAAAACTTGTGAACAGTAGTTTTACCCTTTGCTACTACTGTACATTTGCACAACCTTTATAATTATTTATAATTCTTTTTTAAGAAAACACATCCAAAGTATGTTCACTTGCCTTGGAAACTCTTAAAACTGTGTACCTAAGAAATGTTTAATATCCCTGGCAAAGGAGGTCTTCAGAGGAATATGACTTCTCAGGAAAAGGAGTTTCCAAATTAAATAAAAAGATAAATATTATTTTAAGTAGCTAGGAAGTTGTCTTAGGGAATAGAGCTAAAATTACAAAAATATATATGAATTGTCATATACTGCCACAATCTGCCATGATCCTCATCTCTTTCCTAATTTTGGCTAATTTTGTTTAGGTTGTTAGACTGCCTGGAAATGAACTTTTAGCTAGATGGAACAATCTCTCAGCCAAGTGTTTTGATAATTCAACCTATTTATCCATTACCATGTGTCCAGTATAGCCATTGAAAGCTAGTCATCTGTTCTGCCATCATTTTCATAATTTTTATTTCTAGAATAACACAGCAATATCACACTCTGTCCAAGAAATAAAAAATATTAAATTTGCTCCATGCATTTTTGAATATATATTATAAATATAAATATAAATGAAATACCTATTATAGCCCACTAGATGGCTTCTTTGTACTTTGCAGATCAGGTTTTCACTTAGTTTGCAAGCTACAATGAAATGTTAGGATCTCATATTCAAAGGCATTTACATGGTTTGCAAACCTACAAACCCTGTAAATGTTTTTCTAGGGGATATTCAGCAGCACCACCATGGTTAGTGCTGCTGAATATCTGCTACACGCTTCGGTGCTAACCAGTTAGCATCAGAGTGTGCTGGGGGTGTCTTGGGATGGCACCTTTTGCTAACCGGGCAGCAGTGATATTGAGCCACTGCCTGGTTAGTGACACGTGGCGAAGTAAGGCGCAGCAAATGCTGACTTTACTTTGCTGCAGAAGCTAACTGGGCAATGGCTGAATATTTCCGCTGCCCAGTTAGTTTCTGCGTCCTGCGGCTGACTTGGATGTTCAATGCCAGTGGCCGAATATGGCCCTGGCATTGAATATCTGGATCTAAAAATTAGTGGTGATGGCTAGCTGCTGTAGGAGCACTAGCTGCCAGCACTGAATATTGGGACCTTAAGTTTTTATTTAAATTAACTGAGTCTGTGAGGGGGAAGGCAGAGGGGAAACTAGTGCTCAGGGCCCAAATTAGGGCAGCAGCAAATGTATATTATATCAGATCTTCAGTAGTCACTAACTTTCAAGTTCTTTTTCTACAAATTCCTATTTTTGTGCCATGTGACTCTCTGATTTATATTTTTGAAAGGATGTATTTCCTGTGGAATCATTTTCAACCTAATTGACCAAAAATAAAAAAAGAGAAAGAACTGGAGTCCAGTTTTAGGAAAGCTTCTTGCAGTGTGCGGCATACAGCTAAGAGTAACATTGATAAAGCTTTTTATATACATTTTCAAGCCGGCACCCTGAACATCTAAACATTTACAATGATGATAGCATTGTGACTGGCATTGTAATATAGGACATATGTGGGATTTTTGTCTTTTTTTTCAGCATTCTAGGTACCTTGCAGATATTGGCATCAGGCCTATTTATGTCGTGAATGATGGCAGTACCCTGTGCATAAGTGTTTCCACCACAAAGAAGTGGATAGATGAGCTAGATCCTGAGGGAGAATGGCTTGAAATTGTCAATCAGGATTATATGGAGTCTGTGAGTTGCAGATTGTGCCAAAAGTGGGCTGTAAAAATCCAAACCATGAGAAACTATAAGGTGAAATTAGACTTACCTGCTAATTGTTGTTCCTGGAGTAACTCCAGTCTAGTTATCTCAGTCTCCAAGCAGCTGGAGGGTGGTGAGCCCAGAGGTTTGGGGCTCACTACAGAAACTGTTAAGGAGATTAGTTAGGGCTTTAGTAGAGTTTGCTTGCGCCCTAGTCGAATGAGCTCTAATGCCCTCCGGTACCGGCTTACCCTTCAAAATATATGCTGACGCGATGGCCTCCTTGAGCCTTCTTGCAATGGAGGCCTTACTGGCTGCTTCTCCTTTCCTGGAACCTCCAAACAAGACAAAAAGCCTATCCGACTTTTGGAAACTCGCCATCCTCCGAAGGTACTTCTTTAGCGCTCGACGAACATCTAGACAATGCAAGGCTCCCGCAGTCGCCCCAGCCGCGGGTTCTGCAAAAACCGGATGAGAGACCACCTGACTGACATGAAAAACCGAAACCACTTTCGGCAGAAAAGATGGTACTGGTCGCAATACCACCTTATTTTCAAAGAATGACAAAAAAGGTGTTCTACATGATAAAGCCTGTAACTCCAAAATCCTTCGAGCTGAGCATATCGCCACCAGAAATACCACCTTGAGTGTAAGATCCTTAACCGACGATTCTGCCAAAGGTTCAAAAGGCTTACGGCCCAAAGCCTCCAGTACCAAGGAAAGATCCCACGGAGGAATTGCCGCCCTATATGGCGGTCTCAGAAGAGTCACTGCTTTCAAAAACCACTTAACATCTGGGTGAACACTCAGCGACTCCCCTAGTATCTTGCCTCTATAACAGGAAAGAGCTGCGACCTGCACCCGCAAGGAAGCAGCTGCTAAGCCTTTCTCTAAACCATCCTGCAAAAAGGACAGCACGTGGGAGACCGAAGCCCTCAACGCTTCCACAGCTCTATCTGAACACCATGCCTCAAAAATTCGCCAAATCCGAATATACGCCAACAAAGTTGATTGTCACCGAGACTTTAACATAGTGGAAATAACGGCCAAGGAATAGCCCCTCGCTCTCAGCCTCGCCCTTTCAAGAGCCAGGCCGTAAGTGAGAACCGATCCACCTGAGGCATGAGAACGGGCCCTTGGAAAGGCAGATCCTTTTGAATCGAAAGGCGCCAAGGAGGCTTCACCAAGAGTCTCATCAGGTCTGCATACCAGGGTCTTCGCGGCCAAACTGGAGCTATGAGAATTACAGGTCCCCTGGGCACCTCTATTCTTTGCAGCACACAGCCTATCAGGACCCAGGGAGGAAATACGTACAAAAGACTTTGCTCTGGCCATCTTTGAATTAGAGCATCCTGCCCCTCCGACATTCTTTCTATTCGCCTGCTGAAGAATCTGCTGGCCTTTGCGGATTCGCACGTCGCCATAAGATCCATCACTGGCTCCCCCCGATGCTGACCCTTGAACTGGCATTGATGGAACCCTCGAGGGTGATACCATCATTGGAACCGATACTTTGATTTCTTACTAGACTCTGATTCCAGTTCTTCAGAATCTGATAAGGGATCACTCAATTCCCAAGAACTTCCAGACATCCCTTCGGTCCCTTCGCCACCTCAGGAATGGCATCTGTCCCCACCAGACAATATGTCCTTTCAGGACTTCATACATGACATGGCAGCAGGGCTCGCTATCACAGTAGCCTCAGAAAAGTATCCGAGGGCAAAGGAACTGGAGATACTCCAATACCCTCCCATGCCCGAGGAGGCAGCTACATTAATGTATGTATGAAGCCCCGCTCACGGTTCCGCCTGTCATCAAGAGGCTCGATACCATATGCAGAGTACCAGAGTGTCCAGGCTTCCAAAAACCTCAGCTCCCCCAACCTCAGCTCCCAATCAGCCACCGCATCAAATACAAAATGATACTAAACATATTCAGAATCAGACACAAGAGCTCTGCACTTATATCTGCTTAATATGTTTGGATATATTTAATGGTCATGTTTTTTCATATGTTATAATTCATCAAAGTAACTTTTTAATATTATTACTTGTCGAGTATACTTGTGGCAATATAATATAATATTTATTAGTTTTTACAGCACTATAAACTATGACCTTCTATGCGTTATAACTAGTTTGTGCAAAAAAGTTGCATCGTCAGCAATACATCTCTCTCCTTCCTTAGTACACTCTGATCTTCTGCCCCATTTTCTCTTCCGTGCCCCAGCCTTTCTTCTGCGTAATCACAACATATCTGTCATATCAATCTGATATATTACTCATTTGTCCCCCCCTTTTTTCATGCATTCATCCCTTGATCATAACTTCCAACATCGTGTATTTACATTTTTTTAGTTATTTTACCTATGTTCAACATAGTTTTATGGTGCCCTGTTTTTTACATTTTGAATAGTGTACGTCCTTTGCTAAGGGATTTACAGTCCTTTCACATCCCTTCATCGTATCCAGTTTACACAATATAAACGTTTATAGTCCTCTTGAGCATTAATTATCATATTGTCTTTTAGTTATTCGCACAGCAGTATTGCACAACTGTCTTAAAGAGACATCTTAATAGATACAGCCCTGGTGAGTTTTTAATGTTATATTTGTTAATTATTTTTACTGGTTTATTTAGTCCTTTATCTTAACTATTTATTATTTATTTATTTATTGCACTTTTTTATGTATTCAGCTATGATGGTTTATAACTTGAGTGCACAAAGTTTTAAATGTATGGTGATTGTTTTAATCAGTTTATTTATGCTTTAAGTTGCACATGTTGTTTAATCGTGACTCTATAGCACTTCTTATATATGTCCATACATTTTTTACCTTTTTTTTACTAATTTATACTATAGCTTGCCTGTGTGTTCAATTTTCCTTTCTGTCTCGGCCCTATAGACTTTACATGCTATTTTAAGTGTGGTTTTATAATCAATTTTCAGTATTGCATGTGTTTCATTTAACTATTTTTATATTTTTACATTTTATTATCATGTTTTTTGTTGTTTGTAATTGTTCATGATTCTTGTGGATTTGTGTTTATCATGTTTTTATGTACTCCTTGTTAGCTGTATGTCCCCTGAGGAAGGCGTTTGCCGAAACGCGTAGGGATCTTCATCAATAAAGCAGTCTGTGACCAACTTACAGCTCTTGCTTCCTGTGTTCCTTTCCTGATCTGCAAGAGCGTCGCTCCTCTTTTTTGCACTCTCAAAGAAGTGGAAGCCACTGACATCGAGTCCAAGGTGAACTACAATCCGTACTGTCTGGCTTGGTTCTTTAGGCTTCTCTTTGTCATTTGCTGGCACAAAGGACAAGAATTGGGTTGATGTTCAGACCCCAAACATTTTAGACACTAGTCATGTTTATCAGTGACTGATATGGTACCAGCACACTTGGTACATTTTTTTAAAGCCACCAATTGGCTTTTCCATGCCTCAAAAAAGTTGTTTTCAAGATTAAAGATAAGGCTATGGGGGCTTAAAGGCCTAGTTTAGCAATGAAAACTGATTATTTATTTATTTTCTTCCTTATCAGGACCCGCATTGACAGAAAGGCAGAAGCACAATGTTCCACACCAAAAAGACGTTTTTTGGTGGTGACAGGATGATACATCCTGCTGGCTTCACAGAAAACGAAGAAGAGGAGTTGGGAAGGCAGGCATGCAGGCACAGTGGAGTGCTCCCAAAGGCTTTCCTATTGGATGTTGGGGAGCATTCCCACGTGGGCTCCATTGATGCTTCTTCCTGGAGTTCTATTTATTGTGGTTATCCTGAAAACCTGATTGGCTAGGCGTGTCCAAAAGATTGGGTTGTTTTCTGAAGCAACATTTTAGCCTGTGCTCATGAATTGCTTTTATTGAAATGTTTGTAGAATATATTTAGAAATTATATGCATTTTTTAACGGTGAATGAATAGCATTGGATCTGTAATTAATCTCAGGGCTGGTGCTAGGGTTTTTGGTACCCCCTTGCAGTGCCCTCCTTCCTCATTGGCTGATGACCTGCTGCTACACCCACCATGCTGTTTTTGATAACACTTTAGTTTCTTTCACTTATTGCCATTTTATTTTTCTCATTTTTTTATTTTTCAACATCTTAGTGCGCCCCCCAAAAGTTGGTACCCCTCTGCCATGCTCGTCTCTTACTGTGTTGTGCCAGCCCCGATTAGTCTGTATTGTATCAAGAGGTCTGCTGACTTGTGCTTTCTTGATTTATTAATACTAGCACCATCTACTCTAGAATATGTAGACAAAGAGCAGAAGAATTGGGAACTCTCAAAATGAAGATGCTAACTACTTATGCATAAGCAGAGATGAGGACTAGTGCTGTGAGCAAGTCAGTTCTTGCATGTATCACAGAGGTCCTGTGAAAAGTAGACACTGTGAATACCAGAAAATGGAGAAAGCTCTGGGTCACGAGGAGTCAGCATTGACTCGAAGGAACACATTGCATTGCATAAAGCATTTTATGAATTATATATAAATATCCTGTGCTCTTACTGGTTTTTGTCATAACGCAGTTTCTGGGATGCCTTTAAAAACTTGGTTCTATTTTTATAATTCAAATTGTGTGAAAGCACACTTCTTTGAAACACAGGTTTACAGATCCTGTGCAAGAATATGAGGCGCCATGCGAACCCTCAGTCCTGCCACTCCCATGCTTCCACCCCTGTCCCTACTGCTACTGCCATCGCTCCTCTCTGGGACCTGCAGTGGCAGCAATGCTGTTAAAACAGCATGCAGTGTCTGTCCGAAGCCTCTGATGCTGTTGCTGTTCATGCTCACTTTGACCAGCTGCTTCCATTCCTCAGTGCAGACTTCATGTTTGCATGGAGTGCTTCCACCATGATCAGAGCCATACAATGGAAGCTTGCATCAGAGGGGGGCAGAAGCAGCTGGTCAAAGAGAACATGAACTGCAGTGCTGCAGCAGAGGATTTGGGTAAGAGCTGCATTGCTGTTTTAATAGCTTTGCAACCGCTGCAGGTCCCAGAGAAGGGCAGCAATGGGCTGCCCTGGAAACAGCGCTCAAGGCAACTGCCTGACTCACCTGTTGAATAGCACCGGCTCTGCGGGTTTATAATTAAATTTATCAAAAAACAGCTGCTAGCTCTGTAATCTTTCATTTCACCTCTATTCAGTCTTTTTAAAGAAAATGGATAATTCAAATCTTAATACTTTACCTTAGTTCAAAATTAATCTTCCCTGACACAGTAACATAGTAGATGATGGCAGATAAAGACCAGGATAGGTCCATCTAGTCTGCCCAGTAAGGTGGTTAGAGTGGTTGTACTGCTGTTTCATGCAAGTTCCCCTCTATGCCCTTTTTTAGGATTGTACCCGCCACTCCGTGCAGATCACTCCCTCAATTTGTTGAACTCTAAAAGGTATTTAAGTTGTGTTTTGATTTCATCCTCTTGCTATATAGGGATCCATGCCTCCATGAATTCCCTCATTGTTTTTGCTCATACCACCTTCATCAAGGAGGGCACTCCAGGCGTTTGCCACTCTTTCCATGAAAAAGTATTTCCTAACGTTGTTTCATTGTATGTCTTCTAGTTTTACAGCTCCCCCTTCTTTGAAATGGTGGAATAACTTCCCTGGACATTTTTCTTTGACAGCCCAGGGTGCAGATGGGGCAGGGGAGGCCAGGGTTTATTCCCCGCAGCCCAACTTTGGCTTTAGGAGGCCAGATTGGGGGTCAGGCTGCAGGGAATAAACATTTTTCTTTGGCAGCCGGCATCACAGCTTTTAAATGGAACTGCGGTGCCATGGCAACATGACGCTATGGTGCCGCAGCTCCATTTAAAAGCCCTGACTGAGTTAGTCGGGCAGGCCAGACTGAATCGCAGTCCCGGCTTGCACGTACATGGCTGATTGCGATTCTGATCCCGTGGGGCTTGACAGAGGGGGTCTACATGGGATTAGAATCGGGCTGTTAGTGTGTACATATTTAGGTCTTCAAGTCTTTTTCTCATACATCTTCTGATGCAGGCTCCAATCATTTTGGTTGCCTTCCTCTGAACTGTTATATCCTTTGTGAGTTATGATCTCCAAAACTGAACAAAATACACCAAGTGAGGCCTCACCAACAACTTATACAGGGGTATTAATACCTTCTCTTTTCTGTTGGTTATTCTTCTCTATATGCAACCTAGCATCCTTCTGGATTTGGCTACCCCTTGTTACATTGTTTTGCTACCTTAACCCTTTGAAGGCCTACTTTAAAATTTTAATCCACATTCTGCAGCCGGGTTAATTTTTGCATATTTCAGGAAAATTGTACCCATCTTATTCAATATGTTCTAATAGTGATTTTCCTTCTGCTATGGTCATGTATTATATACCATTTGATAGGAATATTTAGTCAGAATTTTGGATCCCGAGAGTTTTGGGCTCAGCCTGATCCGCAGACACTATCATTGTGGGGTTACTCTCGTGGTCCATGCAGACCAACCTCTTGCCCCTTACCGCATACAACTTCTTTTAGATTTCTGCACCCCAAGTGCATGACTCTGCACTTCATATTAAATCTTAGCTGCCAAGCAGTAGAACATTCTTCTAGTTTTTGTAGATCTTTCCTCATATTGTCCATTCTCTCTGAGGAGTCCACTCTCTTACAAAGCTTTGTGTCATCTGCAAAAAGGTACACCTTTCCCTTCAGTCTTCCAGCAATATCACTCACAAAGACATTGAACAGCATGATCTCAGGACTCATCCTGGTGCTACTCCATTACTCATCTTCTTTTCTTCTGAGTGAATTCCGTTTAACACCACCCTCTGTCTGTCTGTTTGTCTGTCAACCAATTTTTGATCAGATGAGGAAAAGTATCAAAGGCTTTGCTGAAATCTAGGTAGATCACATCCATTGCATATCTTTGATCTAGTTCTCTGGTCACCCAGTCAAAAAACTCTAATTCATTTGGCATGATTTTCCTTTGGTAAAACCATGTTGTCTCGGATCATGCAGCCCACTGAATTCTAGAAAGTTCACTATTCTTTCTTTTAGTAGTGCCTCCATTAGTTTTGCTGCCATTAAGGTGAGACTTATCAGCTTATATTTGCTACCTCTTCCTTATTACCACTTTTGTGAAGAGGTACCACATCAGCCCAGACTTCTCCGATCCTGCGCAACATCCTCTGTCTCCAAAGATCTATTAAAAACCTCTGAGATCTCTCAATATCCTGGGATTTATCCCATCCGGTCACATGGCCTTTTTTGAAAGCTGATTTGCAAGCTGTTCAAAAGCATCTTCCATGGATGAGCAAGTCAGCTAGCATTTAATGGAAATCCTTCTCCACAGAGTTTCATCTTCATTATGATGCCATTTATAAAGGGATGTTGCATGCCATGATGCCATTCAAATGCAACCAAACATGAATTTAAAAAACCTTAATGAGAGGCTGCTCATTCAGTTTCAGAATTTAAACCATAAGGAAATACTGTAGTTAAATTTAAAAATCCAGTACTATTCAAACTGTCAAAATCTTAAATTTAATTCACTTCCTCAAGGGTTAGGTGAGATAATGATTCGATCCATGATCAAATACTTTAAATCACAAAAACAATGCCAACATTCTATGCCGTGAACCACCACTGGTGCACTTTTTTGACAGTATGGCTTCTATGTTCATTGATGCACAGGTAGACTATATGAATTGTTTTGCCCATGTCACCTAAAAGATAAGGTTGTTGTTGTTGTTAAGTGCTGTCGAGTCAGTGTCGACTCATGGCGACCCTCTAGATAGTTGTCCAAAGCTGTGTTCGGTCTTCAGCCAGGCGGCTCATTGTTGACAGAGTGGCACCCATATCTGCTATTATTCTATCGATCCATCTCATTGCTGGCCTTCCTTTTTTGCGTTGGCTTTGCCAAGCATGATGTCTTTCTCTAATGATCTCTCACTTCGCATGATGTGTCCAAAGTATGAAAGTTGAAGTCTTGTCATCTGAGCTTCTAAGGAAAACTTAGGTTTGATCTCCTCTAGTACTGACTGGTTTGTTCTTCGGGCAATCCAGGGGATACACAGTATTCATCACCAGCACCATAATTCAAAGGCATCAATTTTCTTCCTGTTTATCTTTTTCACTATCCAACTTTCGCATCCATATGACATTGTTGAGAATAACATGACTTGAACAAGTCAAATCTTTGTATGGAGAGAAACATCTCTACTCTTGTCTAGATCTTTCATAGCCATTCTGTGCTGTATGATTTCTTGACTGCTTGTTGTTTCTTTATTGATAGTTGATCCAAGCAGGTTAAAGTTGTCCACTATTTCAATTTCTTCTCCATCAACGATGAACTTATTGATTTTGTCAGTTGTCAGGATCTTTGTCAGTTGTCAGGATCTTTGTCAGTTGTCAGGATCTTTGTCTTCTCACTTGGTTTGCAGCTTGTCGTGCTGTGAGGGCTTGTGTGCATCAGTGATGCTGAGAGCTAAACTATCGGTAGTTTAACTACTGGCAGGGTCTCCCAAGATGGACAGGTCTCAGCTGAGGTGCCAGACGAAGACAAACCACCCATCTGGGCAGCAGCAGAATGGGATAGTGTTGACGGCGGAGGATCACATTTCTGTGACAACGGCAACAACACCAAACTTAAACTGCGCGGAAGGAAGGCCCGGCAATCTACTTCTGTATCTTGCCATGAAAACCCAATGGATAGTTACAACAAAACAAATTGTGCTATGGTGCTGGAAGATGAGACTCCCAGGTCGGAAGGCACTCAACTAGCTACTGGGGAAGAGCTGAAGACTTTTCAGAGTAAAGCCAGCATTTATGATGTGGTTGGATCAAAGCCTTCGGGAAGTCTGACTGCTGATGTAGCTGCGCATGAAATGAGAGTCAGAAGCTGTAAAGATGTCTTACACATTGGAACATGGAACGTACGAAGCATGAACCAAGGGAAGTTGGAAGTGGTCAAGAATGAAATGGAACGTGTACAACTTGATCTGTTGGGTGTCAGCGAACTGAAATGGACTGGCATCGGGCACTTTGCATCAGATGATCACATGGTCTACTATGCTGGAAATGAAAGACAAAGAAGAAATGGTGTGTTGCATTTATAATAAAGAAGAAACTTGCAAGAACTGTAATGAAATACAATGCAGTCAGCGAACGCTTAATCTCTATTCGTCTACGAGGATTGCCTATCAACACAACTATAATTCAAGTATATGCCCCAACAACAGCTGCAGAAGAGAATGAAATTGAAGAGTTCTATGAACAAGTACAAGCTGAAATTGACAGAACATGCAAACAGGATATCCTGATAGTCATGGGTGACTGGAACGCAAAAGTTGGCAACAAAGAAGAAGGCAAAGTAGTTGGAAAATATGGACTTGGCAACAGAAATGAAGCTGGAGAAAGATTGATAGAATTCTGCAAGACCAATGATCTATTCATCTCAAACACCTTCTTTCAGCAACACAAGTGACGACTGTACACATGGACTTCACCCAATGGATTGTATAAAAATCAAATTGACTACATCTGTGGAAGTCAACGATGGAAAAGCTCTGTAACATCAACAAAGACAAAACCTGGAGCTGACTGTGGTACAGATCATCAACTACTAGTATGCAAACTCAAGCTAAAGTTGAAAAAGAGCAAACCACTCATGAATGCACCAAAATATGACCTTGAGAATATACCACTGGAATTTAAAGACTGCCTGCAAAATCGATTTGCTGCCTTAGATACAAATGACAGAGCTCCGGAAGAGTTATGGAATGACATCAAGAAGGTTGTGCTGGAAGAAAGTGAGAAGTCTCTACAAAAGGTGAAAAAGCAAAAACGGCCAAAATGGATGACGGAAGAAACTCTGAAAATTGCCCAGAAACGCAGAGAAGCTAAAGCCAAAGGAGAAAGAAAGACAATCGCAGAACTCAACAGAGATTTCCAACGTGCAGCAAGACAGGACAAGGAAAAGTACTACAATGACACTTGCAAGGAAATAGAAGCAGAAACTATTAGAGGAAGAACAAGATCGGCTTTCCTAAAGCTGCGAGAGTTAAAGAAAAAGTTCCAGCCTCGAATTGGAATGTTACAAGATGCTCAAGGTTCTATGTTGAATGATGCTGAGAAGATCAAGAAAAGGTGGAAGGAATATACAGAGTTTTTATATGATAAAGATCAAGTGGACCAACAGCCGTTTCAACCTATACCTTATAATCAGGAACCATTGGTGATGAAAGAAGAAGTTGAAGCAGCATTGAAAGCCTTATCAAAGAACAAAGCACCAGGCATTGATAGCATTCCCATAGAAGTATTGCAGCAATCTGATGCAGCTGTTACCGTACTTACAAGGCTCTGCCAAGAAATATGGAAGACAACATCATGGCCAACTGACTGGAAAAGATCTGTGTTTATACCAATACTAAAGAAAGGTGATCCAACTGACTGTGGAAATTATCGCACAATCGCTCTGATCCCACATGCCAGCAAGATTCTACTGAAGATTATTCAAAAGAGACTACAGCCATACCTAGAACAAGAACTACCTGAAGTGCAAGCAGGGTTCAGGAAAGGGCGAGGAACGAGAGACATCATTGCGGATGTGAGATGGATCCTTGAAAAGACTAAAGAATACCAAAAGGATATCTATTTGTGCTTTATCGACTATAGCAAGGCTTTTGACTGTGTAAACCATGAGAAACTCTGGGCCACATTAAGAAGCATGGGTATACCAGAACACCTGATCGTTCTCTTGCGTAATCTGTACATTGATCAAGAAGCAACAGTTCGAACGGAACAAGGAGAAACAGAATGGTTTAAAATAAGCAAAGGTGTAAGACAAGGCTGCATACTTTCCCCCTACCTGTTTAATTTATATGCAGAACAAATCATCAGAGAAGCAGGACTGTATGAAGACAACAGAGGTGTGAAGATTGGTGGAAGACTCATCAACAACCTTCGCTATGCTGATGATACCACATTACTGGCTGAAAGTGAAGATGATCTGAAACATTTGCTTCTCACAATCAAAGAACATAGTCTCAAAATGGGCCTGCACCTTAATGTAAAGAAGACAAAGATCATGACAACTGGCATAATCAACAGGTTCATCGTTGAAGGAGAAGAAATTGAAATCGTGAACAACTTTAACCTACTTGGATCAACTATCAATAAAGAAGCAACAAGCAGTCAAGAAATCAGACGACGCATTGCTCTTGGCAGAATGGCTATGAAGACCTAGATAAGATTCTCAAGAGCAGAGATGTCTCTCTCCATACAAAGATTCGACTTGTTCAAGCCATGGTATTTTCAATAACATCATATGGATGTGAAAGCTGGACAGTGAAAAAGACAGACAGGAAGAAAATTGATGCCTTTGAATTATGGTGCTGGCGGCGAATACTGTGTATACCATGGACTGCCCGAAGAACAAACCAGTCGGTACTAGAAGAGATCAAACCTAAGCTTTCTTTAGAAGCTCAGATGACAAGACTTCGACTTTCATACTTCGGACACATCATGCGAAGAGAGAGATCATTAGAGAAAGACATCATGCTTGGCAAGATAGAAGGTCAACGCAAAAGAGGAAGGCCAGCAATGAGATGGATTGCTACAATAACAGCAGCTACGGGTACCAGTCTGTCAACAATGAGCCGCCTGACTGAAGACCGAACTCAATTTAGGATAGCTATCCAGAGGGTCGCCATGAGTCGACTCCGACTCGACGGCACTTAACAACAACAACAACAAAGTTATGAAAAAATAAATTAAACAAGTAGGGGGAAAGTATTGTCATGGTGGCAGCCCCTAGTGGCCAAGGGTGGTAAGGGCATGCTCCACGATGTATTTATTTTCAAGGAGCGTGGTGTAATGTAAGGCCAAAAATGGAGTTTGGTCTTATCTATTTTCAGCTCCTTGTGTGCACATAATAATTCAGCCAAGAGTGTAGGGAAACAAGGCTTTTATTTCCCCTCTGTGCAAGGGTTCTTTAAGACAGTGGAAATCAAAGAATGTCCTTTGTTTGAAAAGGTTCCAGTAATAAACAGGTGGGCTGTTAGTAGCTTCACAATTAGTGCCAAGGAAAATGGAGGAATTCAGTTCATTCCAAACAAAACAATTAAACAAGTTTCCTTCTTATTTATACGGTGGCTATAGACTCTAGGCTAGTAGCCATACACAACCCACAATCCATATCTTCTTCCTGAGGCATGGGAATAGCATTTATATCTTCTACGTCCATAGACTCTGCTACACTGCTTTCCCCCCTCAGAGTAAATACTGTCCCTGGCTGTTACAGCTTTACATGGACTGTCTCCAGTAACTTGCCTCCAATAAGACTGGGTTTTAAGTTCTCTTGGTAATTCTTGAAACCACTCTGGTTTCTTTCTTCTTCTTACAAAGTGGGTATTTGCTTTAGCAGTGCTTCTAGGAGTTAAGCATTCTTTAGCAGGAATAACGCTTTCATACCTGGAGTTTCTGTAGCTGGACTCCCTGGAGCCTTCTCTCCCAAGAACGTCTCTTTTGCAACAGTTTTTCTGCCAGTAGCTTCTGGGCAGTGCTGTGCTTCCTGGCAGTTTAGCAAAACCTGGTATGGATTCAGCTCTCTGCTTCAGTGGTAAAGTAGCTTTGCTAAAAATTCCTTTTCCTCGAGTACCTGGTAAAACTTTTCCAGCAGGTTCCAGTGACTGCAGGTCTTCCTCCAAACCTGGTTCTCTTAGCTTTGGACTCAGGAACGTTGCTTGAGCAGGGAGTGGCACACTCTCCAGCCAGACTGCTTTCCCCAGCAGACTCCCTCTGAACAGCTGCTCTGGTAGTTTGGCCCCTCTGAACTCCACCTCTGTGAATTCCTTTCCTTTTGGGCTTGCTCAAGGAGGATTCCTTCCTTCAGGTCTCTCCTTCTTTCCTTAGCCATGCTCCTTGTTCCTTCTCCAAGTCCTTCTGCTCCTTGTTCTGCTGCTTCCCTTTCTGCAGCCGTGCTCCTTACTGCTTGGCTTTTTCTCTCCCACTCTGCTTTGCTAGAATTAAACTTCTGCTTATAAAGGGATCTTCTCTTTGAATCTCCCGGGCTCATTCCCAGGTGCAACTGGTTAGATCTCCTAGACCAGCGATGGCGAACCTATGGCACGCGTGCCAGCTGTGGCACGAGAAGGCCTTGCAGCTGGCACGCGGGAAGGTCGCACATTAAAAAAAAAAAAAAAAAGCTGCCCGCTGCCGCCGCGGCGGCATGGAGTGTCCCGCGGGGCTCCCTCTGCCCGGCGGGACTCTCCCGGCGCTGCTCAGCCCCTCTCTGCCGGCTTGCAGAGACGCGAAGGGAGATTCTCCCTCGCGTCTCTCTTAAGCCCGCAGGGGCTGCTGGGAAATTTCCCATCTGCCCCTGCGGGCTTAAGAGAGACGCGAGGGAGACTCTCTCTCCCTTCGCGTCTCTGCACGCCGGCAGAGAGGGGCTGAGCAGCGCCGGGAGAGTCCCGCCGGGCAGAGGGAGCCCCGCGGGACACTCCATGCCGCCGCGGCGGCAGCGGGCCGCTTGTGTTTTTTTTTTATTGCCATGAGCCGAGGGAGGGGGTTAAGACTGGCAATGGGCTAGGGAGGGAGAGAGGGGGGTTAAGACTGGCAATGGGCTAGGGAGGGAGGGGGTTGAGACTGGCAATGGGCTAGGGAGGGAGGGAGGGAGGGGGTTGAGACTGGCAATGGGCTAGGGAGGGAGGGAGGGAGGGAGGGGTTGAGACTGGCAATGGGCTAGGGAGGGAGGGAGGGAGGGGGTTGAGACTGGCAATGGGCTAGGGAGGGAGGGAGGGGGTTGAGACTGGCAATGGGCTAGGGAGGGAGGGAGGGAGGTTAAGACTGGCAATGGGCTAGGGAGGGAGGGAGGTTAAGACTGGCAATGGGCTAGGGAGGGGGGTTGAGGCTGGCAATGGGCGAGGGAGGGAGGGGGGTTGAGACTGGCAATGGACTAGGGAGGGAGGGAGGGGGGGGGGTTGAGACTGGCAATGGGCTAGGGAGGGGGGGTTAAGACTGGCAGTGGGCTGGGGAGGGGGGTTAAGACGCAGTGGGCTATGGGGGGGAGTTAAGACTAGCAATGGGCTGTGGGCTGATGAGGGCTGGCAATGGGCTATGAGCTGATGAGGGCTGTCTGGAAATGGGGTGATGGGGGGGTTAGGACTGGTAATGGGCTATGGGGGGGATTAAGACTGGTAGTGGGCTGATGGGGGGGGTTAGGACTGGTAAAGGGCTATGGGGGGGGTCTAGGACAGGAAATGGGCTGATGGGGAGGGGTTAGGACTTGAGGTGGGCTGATGTGGTTAGGACTGGTAATGGGCTGTGGGCTGATGGGGGGGTTTAGGACTGGCAATGGGCTATGGGGGGCTGACTGGAAATGGGCTGATGGGGGGTTAGGACTGGTAAAGGGTTATAGGGGGGGCTTAAACTGAAAATGGGGTGATGGGGGTTAGGACTGGAAGTTGATTGACGGGGGGCTAGGACTGGTAATGGGTTGGGGTGTTGCTAGGACTGGAAATGGGCTGAGTGGAAGGGGAGGCTTGAACTGCAAATAGCTGATGGGGAGGGGGCTTGGAATGGAAATGGGCTGTGAGGGAAGGGAGCTAGGACTGAAAATGGGCTGATGGAAAAGCTAGGATAGGACTGGAAATGGGCTGTTGGGGGGAGCTAAGATTGGAAATGGGCTGTGGTGGGGGCTTGAATTGAAATGGACTCATGGAGGGGCTAGAACTGGAAGTAGGCTCATGGGGGGGCTTGGACTGGAATTGGGCTGAGTGGAGGGGAGCTATGATTTGACATGGGCTGATGGTGGGGCTAGGAAATGAGTAGAAATGGGCTGATGGGGGGGCTAGGATTGAAAATGAGCTGATGAAGGGACTTGGACTGGAAATGGGCTGATGCAGGGACTAGAAGGGAATGGATGCTGGGTGAGACTGGAACTAGAAGGGAGCTGATGTTGGGGGAGGATTAGAATGGGATGGGGCTGGGAGAGTAAAATGGAGAGGGGAAAAATATTTTGTGTAGGAGGGATGAAAAATCTACAATTGGCCAGGTATTGGGAGAGTAATTGGGGATTGAGGATGGAGGGGTAAAATTTGTGTGGATGAAATAGGAATGAGGAAAGAGCAAAAGGAGAAAGATTAGTATGTTAAAGCAGATGTAGAGAGAGAGAGAGAGAATGGAAAAAAACTAGAAGAGAGAAGAAAGGACAAATGGACAGCAGACGATGGAGAGTTAGCAGAAAACATGAAGAAACCAGAAGAAGGTGGCTGGACCAATTGCAACTGAAAAAAAAATGCACAAAGGTAGAAAGATATCTCTTTATTTTGAATTTATTAACTGGAATATGTCAGCTCTGGGAAATGTGCATCATTAACATCTGCGCTTTGTTTGGTACAAGAGGAAATTCCTATTTGACGTTGCCACTTGCTCTCTTTCCCCAGTATTCTCTGAAATGTATTGGTTTAATATTTGCAGTGTTGCCTTTTGATAGGTAGGGTATGGTGCTTTGTGAGTCCTGGTAATGCTGTCAGGATACGGCGGGTTTGCTATGGGTTCTAAATGGGCAGCGTTTGTAGTAGTTCCTAATGTGCCTGGCGGTTGGCACTGGATTATAGTAATGTAGAAATCTTTTAGTCTTTCTTTATCCATACACTCATTAAGAGACATGTTTACTAAAAGTTAGTGTATGGTAACATTATGCAAATATTTATGCAAATAAGACCACTTATGCAAATGACGTGCTGGCACTTTGAGGAAATTCTTTGGTTTTGTGCGGCAGTTTGGGCACTCGGGCTCAAAAAGGTTAGCCATCACTGTCCTAGACTCATTAGCTTCTGTATGATCACTCCTGCCCCCTCTAGCTTTGCTTTGAGGTAATTGCACATCTAGATCTCTGTGAGAAACAGGGTTTCTTTTCAACTTTGCATCTTTATTAGTACCAGCCTCATGACAGTATGCAGCCTTGTCATACATCTTTGCTGATTTTAAGCCATTTTGTTTCTCCCTGTTCCATACGAACTGTTGCTTTTTGATCAATGTAAAGGAGTGCAAGAGAATGATCGGGTGTTCTGGTATACCCATGCTTCTTAATGTGGCCCAGAGTTTGTCATGGTTTACACAGTCAAAAGCCTTGCTGTAATCGATAAAACACATATACATATCTTTTTGGTATTCTTTTGACTTTTCAAGGATCCATCTCACATCTACGATGATATTTCTCGTTCCTCGCCCTTTCCTGAACCCTGCTTGCACTTCAGACAGTTCTCGTTCCAGGTATGGTTGTAGTCTCTAATGAATGATCTTGAGTAGAATTGTGCGATAATTTCCACAGTCAGTCGGACCACCTTTCTACAGTATTGGTATAACCTGTGGTGGAGAAGCAGCCGCTGAGGGCAGAAAAAAAAGGGAAAACTGCCTTTTTTTTCTTTTACCCATAAAACTGCAGGCACTGAAAGGGTTAACACCAACACTAAAGGTAAAGATTTCTCACAGAGAAGTGCAGACCTAAGCACACGCCCTGTTCCCATGGAGATAGAGGGAGGAGAAGGGAGTGGTTTGGGGGTGGAGTCAAAGGGGATAGGACAGCCCCAAACATTTAGGAACGGAAGCTGCACTTATACAGCAGAGAAGGGGAGAGAGAAGGAAGACCCGTATGAGAGAGAGGACACAGACACAGAGGACACGAGAGTTCCAGGAAGGAAGGACAAGAACCCATGGAAACCCCTTGCACAGAAGCAATTGAGAACCAGGAGCAAAGAGCTGACAAGGCCAGTGGAAAGCTCAGGGGAGGAGTCCTCAGAGGAGGAAATATTCTCCAAGAGTTCATGGCTCAACTCTTCTCCTAGTAAGGAATCTATAAGGAGGAAAAGCAGCACTAATAAGGTGAGCCCTTTACAACGTTTGAAAAGCTTATTAGACAAAGAGGGTTTTTCCTGCCCTTCCCCCACAAGCTCACATACTGTTAAGGGTACCTGGGAGAAGCTCCTAAAGGCTGTGCAAGCTAGTGAGGCTTTTCAGGAAGATACCAGGGGAAACAGTGACCAAGAAGAGTCTAGTGTGGAGGATATGGACTTGGGAGACACTGTGGATTTAGACAATGTCTCAGACATGGAAATAAGCCGTGCAATCTGTGCTAAAGAAGTATAAAGGAACCAAATAGGGTTTGAAAGCAGAAAGAAACCCAGCTGGTCTTGATTACTGAATGCATCTGTGTTACCTCGTGATAAGTAAAGGAACTGAAGGAAGTATTGTCTGGAAGAAACCCAGAAGTTCTTTTGCAAGGACATTTTAAAGCCCATTACTTTTTAGCTGTGCTTTTAAAAGTAGCTGTCCTGTTTAAAGCTGCTTGGGAAGAAGCTGTGCTGAAAGTTTGTGTTATAATTGGAAAAGAATTCTATTGCTTGTTAAAGTATCTAAGTGGGCCAGGAAGTCTTGCTACACCTACTGTGAAGTAACAGAGGGTTGTATAGCGCCTCCTGGAGACCAGGAAACAGAATACTGCTGAAAATAGAGTTTTACCAGAAAGCAAGTTTAAAAGCTGTATCAAGCCAAGGACTGTATAATAGGCTTGTGTGCTGTTATTTGGAGAAGTATCCTGAATTTTGTTTTGGTCAACTTCAATCAATTCATGTCAAAGAATTGAACCGGTTAGGAAATCCTTGTTTCTAAAAATAAAGAAATATTTCCTGCGTCCTTTACACTTGGCTCTAATCCTTTCGGGGACACAACTACATGCTACTGGGCTAATTTCAACAAAGGACAATCGGCACCTCCCCTGTAACCCTAGGCAACCGCCTGGCCACACGGGGGCGCGCCGACAAACCACAGATCTTTTCCAGTCAGTTGGCCATGATGTTGTCTTCCAAATTTCCTAGCAGAGCCTTGTAAATATGGTAACAGTTGCATCCGATTTGCTGTAATACTTCAATGGGAATACCATCAATGCCTGGTGCTTTGTTCTTTGATAAGGCTTTCAATACTGCTTTGACTTCTTTCATCACCAATGGTTCCTGATCATAAGGTACAGATTGAAACGGCTGTTGGTCCACTTGATCTTTATCGTATAATGACTCTATATTCTTTCCACCTTTTTCTTGATCTTTTCAGCATCATTCAACATGGATCCTTGAGCATCTCGTAACATTCCAATTCGAGACTGGAATTTTTTTCCTTAACTTTTGTAGCTTTAGGAAAGTCAATCTTGTTCTTCCTCTAATAGTTTCTGCTTCTATTTCCTTGCATGCATCATTGTAGTACTTCTTGTTTTGTCTTGCTGCACATTGGAAATCTCTGTTGATTTCTACGATTGCCTCTCTTTCTCCTCTGGCTTTAGCTTCTCTGCATTTCTGGGCAATTTTCAGAGTTTCTTTGGTCATCCATTTTGACCATTTTTGCCTTTTCACCTTTTGTAAAGACTTCTCACTTTTTTCCAACACAACCTTCTTGATGTCATCCCATAACTGTTCTGGAGCTCTGTCATTGATTACATTGTATTTCATTGTAGTTCTTGCAAGTTTCTTCTTAATTATAAATGCAACCCCATTTCTTCTTTGTCTTTCATTTCCAGCATAGTAGACCATGTGAATCTCCAGGAACAAGCAGGAATGAGTCTTCACATATGGGTATCGTCAGTACCGACGGAGCCTGCGCGGGAACGCTCCCCAGCGTCCAGAAAGAAAGCTTTTGGGAGCATCCCACAGTGCCTGCGTGCTGCCTTCCCGCCTTTCCTAACCGCCTCTCTCCAGTTCTTCTTTTCCGCGGAGCCAGCAGGTCATGTTCCTGTCACCGCTGAAGAAGTTCTTTATTTTTCTTTATTTCTTTGGTCGCGCATCTGTCTTCTTCGACGTCGGACCGATACCGCCGATCTTTTCTCCTTTCTTTTAAAAAAAAAAAAAAACTACCATTTCCCACTTCTGTGCAACTTTTCCTTTTGGGCCTTAGGCCTAGCAAAATTTTCCTCATGGGAAAGCCCGCTTCCGGGTTTAAAAAGTGCACGAAGTGCAGCGGTACTCTTTCTATCACCGACACCCATGACTGGTGTCTAAAATGTTTGGGTCCTGACCACTCCATCACCGATTGTGAGTCCTGTTCCATGATGTCTAAAAGAGGTCAACAGAATCGAGCGGCAAAGCTCAGTACCCTGTTTCCCTCTGATGCAGCTTCTGTGGCATCGACATCTTCCAGGGCTTCTTCGTCCTCCCATGGATCTCAGGTAACCAAACATAAGTCCAGCCGATCCTCGAAGGGTAGATCTCCCTCTAAGTATCGAGATGCCTCTGGGCTTGCTCTCGAGGATCCTGCACAGGCAAAATTACCCCGGCGGGAAGCTCCGGCTTCCAAAGCTTCATCTATGGGGTCACAGGTTGACATCGATGGCGTGGCCTCGACCGATCACCTGTTGCCATGTTCTGGGGTACCGGTGGTTTCCACTGGTACCGACATCCAGACATTGGTTGCGTCGATGGATCAGAATATTCTGACCATGCAGCGTGCCATCACGGCATTCATACAAGCTGCGACGCCTCCGGTACCGCAACAAACTCCATTGTCGGTGCTGGTTCCGGCACTGGCACTGATATTGGTTCCGGTGCCGATACCGATTGCATCGACATCGGCTTCGGTGTCGACTGCAGCGGTACCCTGTCCTGTGATGCCCGTCGGTACTGAATCGGTACCGATCACTCCCGATGTCGATACCACTCAGTACACGTATCGGGCTCTGCAAGAGCATCCAGACAGGCGATACTTAGATTCCTCTGAAGACTCTGATGAATCAGAGGCTTCTCTCGAAGCATCGATACTCCTTCCTCAGGAGCCCTCTTCTCCAAAAAGAAGAATGTCTCCTCCAGAAGACTTGTCTTTTCAAGACTTCATTAGGGAAGTGGCCAGGGGCCTCTCTATTTCAGTGGCCCCTGAACCAGAGCCTAGAGCCAAGAAATTAGATATTTTACAATATCCTAAGGCTCCTAAAGAGGCAACTACTTTACCAATTCATGAGATCCTTTATGATCACATGTTGGGCATATGGGAGACACCTCTTACTACCTCCCCTCATTCTCGCAGGTTGGACACCATGTACCGTGTTCCTCCTTGTCCTGGCTTTCATAAGACTCAGCTTCCTCACCACTCTATTGTGGTGGAGACTGCTATAAAGAAGATAAAGAGTGCAAAAAGACACTCATCTAATCCTCCAGGAAGAGAATGCAGAACCTTGGATGCTTTTGACCGGAGAATCTTCCAGGCCAATATGCTTACTGCCAGAATCAACTCCTATAGTCTCTATATGGGGATGTTTCTAAAGGAAGTTACTAATCATCTGCAAACTTTATCTCCTTTTGTCTCAGAAGATAAAAGGGAGGAGTTTCTCACCTGGCTTAAACATGCCCAGGATATTTCCAAATTTTCCAACCGTGCAGCCTTTGACTCTTCTGAGTGTGCCAGCAGAGCCTCGGCTATTGCCGTAGGTGCACGCAGACTTGCTTGGTTAAAGCTTCTGATTTGGAACCCTGGGTCCAGGATGGATTAGAAAATCTTCCTTGTACAGGTGAAAACCTTTTTGGCAAGGATTGGCAAGCAAAGGCCACTCAGATGGATGCTGAGAATTCTGCCTTAGATAGACTTTCAAAGTCTACTTCTGCTCCTGTTAGAAAAAGGTTATTCAAAAAGGCTTTCTTTCCCAAAAAAGGGAAATATTATACTGGTTATGGTCACCAGGCATCTTCTGCAGGTCGTTTTGCTGCAAAGCGTCAGCAACAACCTAAACAAGCCAAGCCTAAGGCTTCAAGGACTGCTACGGCCCAACAGCCTCAGCCTCCTCAGGTCCTTTGACTTACAACTAGAGAACTTAGCCTTTCTGGCTCTAGAAGAACCAGAGCCTCTCACCATTCCAGGAAGGTTAGCTCACTTTGCTCCCAGATGGGAACAAATCACAGCAGAGCAATGGACCCTCTCCATCATAAGGGAGGGGTACAAGCTTCATTTCTTAAACCTTCCTCCTCACACCATGGTGAGACAGTTCAATTCTCCAACAGCTCTCCTCGACCTTCTGGGCCAGGAGATTGCTACCCTTCTTACCCAAAGGGCAATAGAAGTACCCCTTCTTCAACAGGGTTCAGGGTTCTACTCCCCCTATTTTCTTATCCCAAAGAAAACAGGGGGCTACAGACCCATATTAGATCTCAGAGAATTGAACAAGTTTCTATGCAAGGAGAAGTTCAAGATGATTTCTCTCGGTGCTCTCCTTCCATACCTTCAGAGTCAGGATTGGCTTTGTTCTCTAGATCTCAAGGATGCGTACACCCATGTCCTCATCCATCCAACACACAGAAGGTTCCTTCGGTTCCTTTATCAGGGAACGCACTACCAATACAGAGTGCTTCCTTTCGGTCTGGCCTCTGCTCCAAGAGTGTTCACAAAATGCATGGCAGTGGTAGCTGCATTTCTACGCACTCTAGGAATATTTGTATTCCCATATCTGGACGACTGGCTCATCCGAGCTCCATCCCAGACAGAGGCCCAGGCTTCCCTAGCCTGCACAAGGTGTGTTCTTCAGTATCTGGGACTGGTAGTAAACATCCCAAAATCACATCTCACCCCTACTCAGTCATTAGAGTTCATAGGGGCCTTGCTGGATACCACAACTGCAAGGGCCTATCTTCCCCAAGCCCGTTGCCTCCGATTGGTGCAGTTAGCCTCACAAGTTCAGTTAAAGTCCCATTTAACTGCTCGAGAGATGTTACAACTGTTAGGCCACATGGCATCCACCGTGCATGTGGTTCCTTACGCTCGCCTTCACATGCGAGCAGCTCAGTGGACTCTGTCCACCCAATGGACCCAGGCATCAGGGTGCCTGTCAGACAAAATAGCAACCTCCAGTCACCTCTTTTGGTCTCTCCAGTGGTGGAAGTCCACTCAGAATCTGTTGCTGGGGTCCCCCTTTCAACAGTTGCTACCCCAAGCAACCCTTACAACAGATGCCTCTCCAAGGGGTTGGGGAGCTCATCTACAAGATCTCTCCACCCAGGGCATCTGGTCTCCACAGGAGACATCTCTACATATCAACCTCTTGGAGCTCAGAGCAATTTTTCTAGCTCTCAGAGTCTTCCACACCCTGCTCAGCTACAAGACAGTCCTCATCCACACGGACAACCAAGTAGCCATGTTCTACGTGAACAAGCAGGGCGGGACTGGCTCTCTGTCGCTTTGCAACGAAGCTTTGAGATTGTGGGCCTTCGCCAGAGAGCATCAAATTCATCTCATGGCAGTGTATCTTCCAGGGGTTCAAAACTCTTGAGCAGACAGACTCAGTCGAGTTCTACTTCCACACGAATGGTCCCTCCATGGGGACCACATAGCCAGGATCTTTTGAATTTGGGGAACCCCGGACATAGACCTGTTTGCAAGTCCGTAGAATGCCAAACTTCCCCGGTTCTGTTCCAGGATTCCGTGTCAGGGAGTTCAGGCCAGGGATGCCTTCCTCCTCCATTGGGGGCAAGACTTCCTCTATGCCTTTCCACCCATCCCCCTAATTTCCAAGACACTGTTCAAGCTTCAGAGAGACAAGGGGTCTATGATCCTCATAGCTCCACGTTGGCCACGCCAAGTGTGGTACCCTCTACTTCTTCATCTCTCTCAAGCTCCCTCCCTGGACTTGGGATCTGCTCCAGACCTCCTGTCCCAGGAGGAGGGAACGTTGTGGCACCCAAATCCCCAGTCTCTTCATCTCAGGGTCTGGTTGCTGAAGGCCTAGACCTTCAAGATTTGCATCTTTCTCAGCAGGTGAAGGATATCCTTCATGCTTCCAGAAAGCCTTCCACTAGACGTTCCTATGCTTTTAAATGGAAAAGGTTTACCATTTGGTGTGCAGAGAAGGGTCTTAACCCTCTTGCAATACCTCTGAATTCTTTACTAGAGTATTTACTGCATTTATCCCATGCAGGCCTTAAAACAAATTCAGTAAGAGTCCATTTGAGTGCTATTGCAGCATCCCTTAAGCCTCTCTATTTCCTCTCATCCTCTTATTGCAAGATTCATGAGAGGCCTTCTTTTAACTAAACCTCCCATTAGACCACCTCCAGTGGCATGGGATTTGAATTTGGTTCTTGGCCAGCTCATGAAGCCACCCTTTGAACCCTTAGCCACTACCTCTTTGAAATTCCTTTCCTGGAAGGTTATTTTTCTCATTGCAGTCACCTCAGCTCGCCGTATCAGTGAGCTGCAAGTCTTGGAGGCTAATCCTCCTTATACAAGGTTCCATCATGACAAGGTAGTCCTCAGAACTAATCCACACTTTATGCCTAAAGTGGTCTCAACTTTTCATCTGAACCAGGAGGTATATTTACCTGTCTTTTTTCCAGGACCTCATGCATCAAGTGCAGAGGGGAATCTTCATACCCTGGATTGTAAGAGAGCACTTGCTTTTTACTTACAAAGGACACAACAACATAGAAAGTCCTCTCAACTATTTGTTGCTTTTGATCCCTCTCATTTAGGACTTCCAGTCTCTAAGAGAACTCTGTCCAATTGGATTGCTCAGTGTATTTCCTTCGCCTACCAGAGTAAGAACCTTTCTCTGGAGGGCCATGTCACAGCTCACAATGTGAGGGCCATGGCAGCCTCTATGGCTCATCTAAACTCTGTGTCCATCGACCAAATCTGTTGAGCGGCCACCTGGGCCTCGGTTCATACCTTTACAACCCATTACTGCTTGGACAAGGACTCCCGCCGGGATGCCTTGTTTGGTCAGGCTGTTCTCAAACACCTGTTCCATACCTAATCAACTCCTACCCCCCATCCCTGGTTGGATGCCCGAGATCCATGGGGGGAGGTAGAGCCCTTCTCAGGGACTCACAACCTTGGAGATCTCCCTGGCATCTCTAGCTGGGGAGTCCCCATATGTGAAGACTCATTCCTGCTTGTTCCGGGAGATAGCACAGTTACTTACCTGTAACAGGTGATCTCTGGGAACAGCAGGAATAAGTCTTCACAACCCACCCACCTCCCCTAGGAGTTGTATCTCTCTATCTATCTTTCCTTTCCTCTCTCTCTCTCTTTGTCTCAGCTTAAAACTCGAACTGGAGAGAGGCGGTTAGGAAAGGCGGGAAGGCAGCGCGCAGGCGCTGTGGGATGCTCCCAAAAGCTTTCTTTCTGGACGCTGGGGAGCATTCCTGCGCAGACTCCGTCGGTACCGACGATACCCATATGTGAAGACTTATTCCTGCTGTTCCCAGAGATCACCTGTTACAGGTAAGTAACTGTGCTTTATCAGATGCACAGTGCCCAATGCCAGTCCATATCAGTTCGCTGACATCCAACAGATCATGTTGTACACATTCCATTTCATTCTTGAACACCTCCAACTTCCCTTGGTTCATGCTTTGTATGTTCCATGTCCCAATATGTAAGACATATTTGCCGCTTCTGACTCTCATTTCATGCGCAGCTACATCAGCAGTCAGATGTCCTGAGGGCTTTGATACATCCACATCATAAATGCTGGCCTTACTCTGAAAAGTCTTCAGTTCCTCCCTAGTAGCCAATTGAGTGCCTTCCGACCTGGGGGGTCTAATCTTCCAGCACTATAGTGCAATTTGTTTTGTTGTGACTATCCATTGTGAAGGCTTGTGTGCATCAGTGATGCTGAGAGCTTAGCTATCAGTAGCCTAACTACTGGCAGGGTCTCCCAAGATGCAGAGGTCTCAGCTGAGGTGCCAGACCAAGACAAACCACCCATCTGGGCAGCAGCAGAATGGGACAGTATTGGCAATGGAGGATCACATTTCTGTGACAACAGCAATAACACAAGTATTACCTGTGCAGAAGAAAGGCCTGGCAATCTACTTTGTATCTTGCCATGAAAACCCAATGGAAAAGGATAAGGACAGATGATCAAATAACCCTAGTTGAGCATTCTGCAATAAAACTGTACCTTGTCGTGCACCTCCCTGGTGGCCAGTGGTCGTAAGGGTAGGTGGGACACAAAAATTATTTTATTATGAGGAGGGTCTTTTAAGAGCCAGGTGTAAGCAGTTCAGCTCCTAACTAAGAAAAATTGTGAATGCAGAGTAGAGGGTTAACAAGGCATTTATTTCCCTTTAAGCATATGATTCAGCTGGGTTACAACCTAAAGAAAAAGTCCTTAACTTCAGGAATGAAATCAACTCAGGTTAACGGAAAAACTGTTATGCTTCACAGTTGTAACAATGCTTAGTTAAGCTTTCCAGAGTAAAGCAAATGTTTCAGCACTCTTCTTCCATTTAGCAAATGAATAACATTCTGAAGATAATATATATCATTCACAGGTTTAACAGTGGCTCTGCACTGCCTGAAATACACAAAGAACAGTCCATCTCTTCCTGAGATAAAAGGCTTGGCTCTACAAGTTCCACTTGCATCGGCTCAGAATTAGCTCTGTCTGTATCAGTGGTTTCACTGGCTATAATTTCTGGCCAGGGCCTCGTCCTGTTCTCTGGATGTTTAAAGAGTTCCTCTAGTGTTTGCCAATGAGCATGGCCCACCCTCGGGCGTTGGCCACTTGGCTTATGAGAGGTAGCTTTGCTTTTCTTTCTCACAGGTTTAGCATTACTTTCAAAAGGCTTTTTATAAGGTAAGGTTTTCTTCATAGAAACAGAGTCAGCATACCTTGGCTTCCAGCAGCATATAGAACTGGGATTTCCTCCTTCCCGTAGTTCTTCAGGAACACAATCCCTGTGCCAGTTTCCTCTCTGAAAGCTTCTGTTACCTTTCGGTTTAGCCCCAGGTTCCTCTGGTACAAGCAGGCTTCTTTCCTTCACTCTGCTTTGCCTCCAAAGGTGATTGTTCCTTTGCCCAGCACTAGTTTCCCAAGTGCTTCTTTCTGCTTGGTTCTTGCTTGTGGTGCTTCTCTCTCGTAAACCTTCAGCTTTACCTCCAGCTCCACAGCTGCAAGCACTGCTCTGCCCTCTCTAGTCTCCAGTCTTCCGTTTATAAAGCTCTCCTGTGTTTGAGCTTTCCGGGCTGACTGTCAGGTGCTCTCGATTAGCTAAGTGTGTCCACTCAGGCTCTGTGAGTGCACACCTGCTCCCTCTAGCTGTTCTGTGTGGATATTGCATCTTGTGCACATCTTTTCCCTCATGAAAAACAGCTTCTTCTACATTTTTGCTTTCATCAGCCCCTGCTGCATGACAACCTATATAGGTGGCCTATTAGGCAGTATAAGAGGATTATCTTTCACTACTTGTGGGCACGAACTACAACGTGTACAAGGATGATATCCTAGCTCTTCAGCGCAAGTAACATGTCCTGAAATTCTGCGTGTACCAACAACTCCTTTAAATTCAGTCTCAGTTGAAAGGCAAACGGTGCAAAACGTGCCAATGTTTCAGTAATATATTCTTAACTCTAAATATCTGTGATAAAAATGGCAACATAAATGTGATTTTTGATTCCTCTCAATATTTCAGCCTATGTTGTTGTAAGAAATCTCTGTTGGAAAAAAAAATCCAAGTTATTAGTGTCCCTGTTTAATGTACATTACCAAGATGAAGTTACAATGTAAACTGTTTTGACTAAAATAATAAAGCAGTATAAAAAAACTTTTAAATAAAATTAATAGGCAAAACTAGGTGGTCACCTAGGGCAGCAGTTACTGAGGGGCAGCAAAGAGCAGCAGCAATCAAAATAAAACAGTGCATCCTGACAGCCACACAGACTCAGAGAGCCATCAGCACATTCTTTTACCTGCAGGAAGAGTGGAAACACATACAATGCAAAGTTTAATATTTAAAAGTATGATGTCCAATTATGCATTTCTACAGGATTGTTGTGAAAGATGGTCGTGATTGTTGAGTTTAATTATCAAAGTCTTGGTGGTGGGGGGGGGGGGGTCCTAAGGCTGAAGGTCACCTAGAGCACCCAATGCCCTTGCACTGACCTACACTATATATATAAAAAACTGACCTACTGGCAGACCTCTATGCAGATCTCTCAAATGTGCATGCACTTAATTAATTTAAAACCATTTCTTATCTGTACTATCCAGTCTTTTAGACTAGTGTTCCCAAACTTGCGGTTGGGATCCCTAATGGGATCACATCAGCTGATGTTCCAGAAACATGGCCATTTCCCCTTCTCTCTGGAATTTCACTGTGATCCATGCTAAGTAGTGCCATTCACTAGTCAGCATTTGGCCTGTGAACCAGGGAACATTCATAGGCCCTTGCCCCCTCCTGGGTGAACTTCCTGTTAGACTGGAAACTCTTGTTGAGTACTGAGATCTGTAAGTACACACTGAACATTGACAAAAGGGACCCTGTGCTGACTGCCGCTGCTTTCTGCTTTATATGAGTGGAGGGAGGGGAAGGAGGCCAAAGAGTTGCTTGTAGTTTGATTTTATCATCATCTGGGGGTCACATGGATTTTCAGTTGCTAAGATGGGGTCATATGGGATAAAAGTTTGGAAAACACTGCTCTAGAAAGACTACAATTTATTACACATAATAAAACATTTAACACTTGAATAATGAAGAGGAGTGTTACGATTTGTATTTTTCTCTCTATAGAAAAATGAAAACTTTGACTTATCTAAGAGATCTGAAAATCTAAAGGTTTAATCACATCCATCTTGTGTATATGGAAACTCTAAATTTTCGTCAATAAGTTGTCTAAAAAAAATTTTTAAAGTCTTCCACAGAGCCTGACTAAACCAGTAACACATCATGAATATATTTTTTCCAAATGATGATATTAAAAATGGTGACCATGATAACCACTTCTTTTCAGATTCATCCACATAAAGATCAGCAACGTCAGAGCCATTGTGGCTCTCATCGCTGTATCTTTTCTTTTATTATTTATTTATTTATTTAACAAGCTTTTTTATACCGCAACCTTCCGATGATCAGGTGCGGTTTACATAAAACAGATAAGGAGACAGAAGTGTATTTCTGTTTTTACATTAAACAATATCATGAACTATGTACATTAACAGTTGAACTTTTAACTATTAAACTTTGTAGAACTATGTACAATTAACTATGTACAGTTAGTAAAAGAGAGTTCAACAGTATAAACATTGTATTAATTTGTAGAAAGAGTTGAAGAAAATTGGAAAGAATTTTCAGTCAAGGCAAACCTCACCAGTTGTGTTAAAAAAATCAGTAGGTATTACTTGGTCTGGAATCTGAAAACTCAAAAGGTAAGAAAGAATACTAAAAAGATTTTTATTATTGTGCTAATCATTTTTTGACAAGTCTGTTCTTGGGCTGCCAATCTGTCTTTTTACTGTGGTTTTATTGTTTTGATGTAATTTTTCTTAACCATACTGATACATGAAGATTATCTATGTACTTAAAACTTTTTTTTCCTTCTACTGCTACTACTACTACTATTTAGCATTTATATAGCATTACGCACGCAGCGCTGTACAGAAATATAAGCAAAAAGACAGTCCCTGCTCGTCAAAGCTTATAATCCTAGACAAGACAACAAAAATAGACAGATTGGGAAAACAATTATGGTGACATGGAGCAATAGTTAATTCGGGATAAAGCAAAGTATGGGGTAAAACAAGTATGGCATTTACAGTTTTAGACATGACAAAGGATGGGAGTCGGGTTAGGACAAAGGGTAGAAGTCAGGATCAGAAAGCGGCAGTGAAGAGGTGGGTTTTCAACCTGGACTTGAAGAGAGCCAGGGAGGGTGCCTGGCGTATAGATACAGGTAGGTTGTTCCAGGCATACGGTGCAGCAAGGTGAAAGGAGCGAAGTCGGGAGTTAGCAGTGTGAGTGGAGGGTCTAGATTGAAGTAATTTGTTAGAAGAGCGAAGTTCCCGAGAGGGGATGTAGAGAGAGATGAGAAATGAAAGGTAATGAGGGGCTATAGAGTGAATGCATTTATAGGTCAGGAGAAGAAGTTTGAATTGGATGCGGAATTGGATAGGGAGCCAGTGAAGCGACTTGAGAAGAGGAGTAATATGGGCATGGCGAGGCTGGCTAAAGATTAGTCGAGCAGCATAATTTTGAATAGATTGAAGGGGCAAGAGATGGCTCACAGAGAGACCAATAAGGTGAAGGTTGCAGTAGTCGAGGCGAGAGGAGATTAAGGAGTGGACAAGGGTTTTAGTAGTGTGTTCAGAAAGGAAGGGGCGGATTTTGCTAATGTTGTAGAGAAAGAAGCGGCAGGTCTTATCTTTGACTCCTCTTTCTCCTTCTCCACACATATCCAACATGTAGCTAACTCCCAGATTGCAGGCTGAGGAAACCGGAAGGATTGTAGAGCCATCCATGGAGACTGAGGAGGGGAGGAATTGGGGGGGAAAGACAAGGAGTTCAGTCCTGGCCATGTTCAGTTTCAAGTGACGGTGAGACATCCAGGCAGCAATGTCAGATCTTTTTTAGTGTATGCAGTTTTTATGATACATCCTTTTTAAAAAAAAGTTTTTCCTGTGTGTGTGTGTGTGTGTGTGTGTATATATATATATATATATATATATATAATTTATTATTTATCTTTTAGAGTTTTTAATGCATTGTTTTTATGGATGATTTAAATTTATTCTTTTTTTAATTTTTGTTTATGTACTTTCTATGTTTTAGACCCTGATGAAGGCTTTACTGCCAAAACGTGGCCAAGTTGAGTTTTTCAGAATAAAAGTGTTTTGTGCTCATAAGGCCTGGTCTGTGTTTCTGCTCCTTCTGTGTGATTGCCTGTACTGTGGAAGTGTTGCATCCTTCATGGTGCTTTGGTTTAAAAAGGATTTTTAAACATGGTTATGTCAAGAAGAATGTTGAAGTATCAAGACTTGCATGCATGTTGCCATTTTCATCACAGATATTTAGAGTTAAGCATGTATTATGGAAACATTTGGCACATTTTTAGAATTGCCTCTTTTTTCAACAGGAAGCCTTGTTTGCCTTTCAGTGGAGTCTGAATTTAAAGGATTTGTTGGTACACTCAGCATTTTGGGACCCTATTACTTGTGCTGAAGAACCAGGATTTCATCCTTGCACACATTTTGGCAGTAGTGACAGATAATCCTCTTTTCCTCATTGTCCCTTCAGTCTAATACAGACGCATGGATTATGCTCGCCTACCAGCAGGTGGAGACTGAGAACCACTGATTTGATGATGTCATAGTATATGGGTCCCATGCAGCCTTGTATTTCTCAGTCTCCAGCAGATGAAGGTTGCTAATCTGTGCGATCTGAAATGGATGAAATGACTTTGAAAGACAAATGCCCTGAATGGGCCAAGGGGCATAGGTTGGCAAACACCACCTACACTGCCCCAGGGTGCAAACCTGGTGGTAGTGGGTCCCTCTCCTACCCACACTCCTTTTGTGATCTCTCTTGGATCTTCTGGAGTAGATTTTGGTGGAGGCTTCCTCCATTCCCCTTTCCCGGCATGTGGAAATACATGTGGGGGGGGGGGGGAGAGAGAGGCTGGGCCTTGTGGCAGTACTACAGACCAGAGTCTCTTGCCTTCCTTGGGGACAGGCACGGATTGTGTTCATATTTAAAACTGGTGCAATAAAGAGAAAAAAAAAATCTGCCTTGACAAAGCTGCTAAGCTGGATGCCCTCAATTTGTTTTGAAGAACACGAGGCATTGGTCTGTACTGGATAAGTACTGCCTATTTGGCTCCCCTGGTAAGGTACATGGAAGGGGCAGTTAGCTCTTGTGAGAATCCTCTTTAATGGGAAGCTTACAGGGCACAAATGTTGACCTACACAATGTGCAGTCTGGAACTGCTTTCAGTTAGCTCCAGGGCCTCTTTTATTCTAATTTGTCCACTGGGCTTAGAGATATCCATCCCCAATGTGTCTACTATGGGGGCGCTGGCTGCCGATTCTAAGGGCCGTCACAATCTATTTCAGCATGGGGATCATTATGGTTATGGTCGGCAGTTGGCCGCCTCAGGATAATTTTGTTCTAGAGAGCTTTTTTATTTAAATCAAAGCAGAGTATAGCTTAGCATAGAAAGTAAAATAGCATAGTCTCAGAAATAAATTTGTTTCTAGAGAGCTTTTTGTTTAAATAAAGTTAGAGTATTGCTTAGCATACAAGTAGAATAGTCTCTGAGTAGTAAGAAATAAACTAGTTTCTAGAGACCTTTACAAAGAGGCCTTCCAGGTAGGAGGCAAAAGATCTGTGAAGTTGTCTTAAATAGGTGTTAAAGGCCAGAGACAGATGAAAGGGGCAAGTTGAAAAGCCCTCTCTATCAAACCAAGGGCTGTGTGAATCACCCAGTAAATTGGTAAGATTTTACCTTAGAAGCACAGGTCAGGGCACTGTGTAGGAGCCAGTTTTTATTAAAGTCTTCTTTCCCTCCCTCCCCGACTCCGACCCACCCCAGGGCTACTCTTAGCATTATAGGCTCTTAAACCTCTTAAAGGGAAGAAGATGCCCATATTCACTTTCAGGTGTGGCTAGTTATCCTCATCAGGAATACATTAATTAAGAACCTGAGATTAATTAATCTTGAAGTGAACAAAGTCCATTAAACGTATTAGGTATAGTTGTATTAGTATAAGTATCCCCAGCAAATATAAATATCCCCAGCAAATCTAAGTAAGTAAACAACTTAAATACACCTTAAAACAAAGATGCAGACAACAGTTCAGCAGCGAGATGGGGGCTTTCCAGTCTTTTGCATAGAGTGTCACATGTATAATTTTCTCCCAGTTGGTGAGGGGTCTTGCATGTACTAGATGCAAGGAGCTCTTTGCTCTCAGGAATGAGTCCAATTTCTGGAGGCTAGAGTAGCAGACTTGGAGGGCATAAGGAAGACAGAGAGGTATATAGACGAGACCTATAGGGATGTAGTACTGAAGTCTCACCTCCAGTCTGGCAGCCTCCATGTTTCCATGGAGGAGAGAGGTCACGTGACAGCAGAGCATCACCCTGGTGTGTCAGGAAATGATCCTGTAGCTAGGACCTGTTCTCCAGGTGAAGTAAAACCCTCTCATACTGAGGAGGTTTCTCCAGGGCCATGTGCCCTTGAGAGAAGGGTAAGGATAGCTATTATAGTTGGTAATTCGATCATTATGCATGTAAATAGCTGGGTGACTGGTGAATGTGAGGATCGCCTGGTAACATGCCTGCTTGTTGTGAAGGTAGTGGACCTCACGCACCACCTAGACAAGGCTTTAGATAGCACTGGAAAGGAGTCTGCTGTCTTGGTACATGTTGGTACCAATGACATAGGAAAGTGTGGTAGGGAGGTTCTGGAGGCCAACTTTAGGCTTTTAGGTAAGAAATTGAAATCCAGAACTTGCAGGGTAGCATTCTCAGAAATACTTCCCATTCCACACACAGTGCTCAAAAGGCAGGCATGGAGGAGACTATGGTGCAAGGAAAATGGTTTTGGATTTGTTAGGAACTAGGCAACATTCTGGGGAAAGGACGATCTTTTCCGAAGGGATGGGCTGCACTTTAACTGGGCTGGAACCAGGCTGCTGGCATTAACCTTGTAAAAAGGAGAGGCAACAGTTTTTAAACTAGATAATAAGGGAAAGCCGATAGTCACCCAAGAGTGCATGGTTCGGAATGAAGTATCCTTGAAGAATACTAGCAAAAGATTGAAGTTAGACCATATCGACAGACAGGTTCCAATAAAGATAAAAGTAACCCAAATGCCCTTAAGAACAGAGCAGACAGCTTAAAGATTCCAAATTACCCTTGCCTACTGATAACAAGAGTAATATGAATAAAATACAGCCTCTAAAATGCTTGTATGCAAATGCTAGAAATCTAAAAAATAAGATGGGAGAGTTAGAATGTATAGCACTAAATGAGAGGTTAGATATGATTAGTATTTCAGAGACCTTGTGGAAGGAGAACAACCAGTGGGATGCTGTGATACCTAAGTACTGTCATACACCTCCCAGCCCTCCGCCTAGGGGTCAGAGGGTTGGGGCTGCCATGATGTCCTTTATGCAGAAAATGACTATAGCATTTACTCCCGCTATGCCTTATGGGAGTGGTAGTTTTTAGTCCTCTGATAAAAGGATAGCCGTGAGTCGAGTGTTAGGCAAAAATTGACAAGAAAATTTATTCCCCTTCCCAAACAAACTTGGTGCAGAACAAACAGTACTCTTTACAGGAGCTTTGCTTGAAGGTTATTTACAGAAACAAAATAGCTGTATTTTCATACTCCTGGCTTCCAAAACGTGCAAGGTATTTTTCTCTACAGCAAAGTAGTAAATCAAAACAGCTTTTTCTTTTTCCTCAAAGAAGAAGATTCCTTTCCTCTGCTTTATCTCAGCTCATTCCCCAAATCTTTAGCGAAGAGATTTAATGTCGTCTGCGAGACAGAGCGTACAATCCATTGGAATTTCTTCTGAGTCAGCAGAATTAAATTCCCATTGCATCTCCTCCACCTCAGAGCTTACTGAGCTTTGTTTCAAACTGTTACTGCTAGGCCGGGAATAACCTCTCTCTAAGAACTGGGGCGTTTCCCCTGGGTACAGTTCTAGATGATGAGGTCCTGTAAGGTTTGTGGCTGTGGGGATTCTTCCCTGGCTCTCCCCTACTTCTCTCCAGCTGCTAGGCAATTCTTTATACCTTTCTGCATTCAATTCCTGCCTAAAGCACTGCCCCAGCTCTTTAGTACAAGCTGAGCCTCTTGACTTCCCTGGTTTAGTGTTAGGTTCCCACCTGTATAGACCTTGAGACCTTTCCTCCGGCAGTGAGATCTGAAGGGCTCCCAACTCTCTCCGTCTAGGCAGGTTCCTAGTAACTGGCTGTGCCTTCTCTCCTTCTGCTCAGTTAGTCTCACTTCCCGAACTACAACCAGGTTCTTCACAGAGTCTCCAACCTTCTGAAGTCTCTGAGCCTCTCCACTTCTCTGAAGCTCTCCGTGTGCCAGTCTCTCCTTCTTGGCCACTGCGTCCTTCTCTGCCACTCCTTCCACCTCTTGGCTCTCTGCCAGGCCTTCTGCTTCCCTTCTTCTCTGCCTCCTTCTCCTCCCTTTCTGGGGCTACTGAGCAGCGTTTATATTTCTCCTCTCTGAAGCTTGTCTCGGCTTTTTTAAGCAGGTGAGAGTAATCAAACTCCAAGCTTGCTGCTACCTCAGAGCTTGGGTGTGTCAGCTCAATTGCTCCCTCTCTCTGCTTGCTTCTCTTGTGCAGACCCTGAGCTGTGTGTGTTGGCTGACTGTCATTTTTAAAGGTAAAATCCACCTTTCTTTTACTTCCATAGGCTCTGCCTGTGCTTCTGTATTACAGTACAAATTATTCACAATGATAGAGTAGATCAAATTGGTGGAAGAGTTCCACTTTACTGTATGTTAGAAAGGGCATTGAGTCACACAGGATAAAAGTTTGTAGGAAACAAAATACACTGTATAATCTCTATGGACTTTTAACATGAAATTCCATCTTAAAATGGGAAGGTAATGGCAGTGGGGGTATACTACCGACTGCCTGGCCAAAATGAACAAATGGATGATGAAATGCTCAAAGAAATCAGGGTAACTAACAAAAGTTACAATACAGCAATAATAATGGGTGATTTCAATTACCCTGGTATCGACCAGGTCAGCATCCCGGCAGGACATGCTAGGGAGATAAAGTTTCTAGATGAAATAAATGACTGCTTCTTGGAGCAGCTGGTTCATGAACCGACAAGAGGGGAAGCCATTTTAGACCTAGTCCTTAGAGGAACACAAGATCTGGTGCAAGAGATAAGGGTGTTGAGGCCACTTGGCAATAGTGATCATAGCATGATCACATTTGATATAATAAATGGAGGAAGGACAGCAAGGAAATCCACAGTACTACCTTTTAACTTTCAAAAGCGAGACTATGATAAAATGAGGAAAATAGTTTAGAAAAAAACTAAAAGGAGCCAGCTGCAAAGGTTAAAGATTTACATAAAGCATGGCTGTTGTTTAAAAATACAATCGTGGATGCCCAGATGAGCTGTATTCCATGCTTTAAGAAAAGTGGAAAGAAGTCCAAAAACCTGCCAGCATGGTTTAAAGGTGAGGTCAGAGAGGCTGTTATAACCAAAAAAGCATCTTTCAGGAAATGGAAAAAGGAGCCAAAAGACGAAAACTGGAAACAACATAAGCACTGGCAAGTTAGATTCAAGGCATTGATAAGGCAGACAAAGAGAGAATTAAAAAAAATGCTTGCTGTGTAAGCAAAACCACATAATACAATTTTTTTCAGAGACCATGTGATGTGCTGAGAGGCAGCAGACACATTTTGTTCAATCTCCAGGAACCCTACCTCCCTCTGACCACGGAACACTAACTGGCTGACCCTAACACTCCCAAAACATACCAGTGACTTGTATGAAGGATGGAGCAGTGTCCTCGAGTGCCATGACGCAATTGATGGCCGCAAAAGCGTCCCGGAGGTACAAAGATAAAACCGGAGTGACTCAAGTCAAGATGGTGGAAGCTCCGCCACTGCTGAGATTACAGTCTCAGATGGCGTTGGTAGATGTTACATTGGCATTGGTGGACACTCTTAACTCCCGCTTTGAGAAGTTAGATGGCAAACTGGACACGCTGACACAAACACTGGAAGCAGTCGGGGGCCGATTGCAAGATAAGAAGCGCCATCTCTCCCTTACAGAAGATGTGACTACTACCCTTACTTGAGAAGTCCAACAGCTCAAAGAGCAAGCGGCCCAATGTGAAAGTAAGCTTCAATGACCTTGAAAATAGAAGCAGGAGAAACAACCTCTGTTTCTTTGGAATATGAGATGCTATTAAAGATGGAGTAAAGATGGAAACACTGTTACCTCAGCTTCTGCCTTTAGGGGACCATTGTGTAGCGCTATACTTTGAATGGACTCATTAGATGAGCCCCAGTCCTCCATCAGACCAGCACCCATGTATTGTACTAGCGAGATTCCTTAATTACATATAAAAGGATCTAGTGCTGAGAGCAGTGCGGACTAAGGAGCCTATACACCATGAGGGCTGAATGCTGTGCATTGCCTAAGACTGTCACATTGAGCCAGAGCCACCGGGCATGTGCGCCAAGCTGTCAGTGGTTAACGGAGGCACAATTAAAATTTTCAGTGCTCTACCCGGCTAGGTTTTGTGTGCAGTATCAGGGCGCATAGCAGATCTTTGACTCAGCCAAGAAAGTGCAACAAGTTATCCAGGCAGAATTGCCCTCAGTGGGCATAGCCTCATAGCCATGGCAGAGACCAACTGGACTTACCAATGATCTTATAATCATCAAGAGAGCAGGACATAACCTCCCTGGAACTAGGCCCAATTTGACAGACCATGGGCACAGACACAACCACTCTGGTCGCAAGGGAACAACAAACCCCTAACTTTCATTGCAGACTCGTGATCTGTAACGAAGGAGGAGAGCAGAGGAAAGGATGCTGCTATCTCGTCTTAAGCAACAATGTATGCTCCTCTGTATGTACTAAAGTTTAAATACCTGATGATGGCACCCTGTGTGTGTCTTCCACATTTTATATATTTATTATTTTATTCTTCTTCCCCATTTTTATTGTAGTGACAAATTGCCTTTTTGGCTATTGGTACCTCTAAGAAGTTGTGTGCTATGTTTTTTTACAAGAAAAAGTATTTTCAGACGTCTCGAGGTGTTCTTATTAATTTGATACCTAGACCACCATGGCACTCACCCTTGATCCTTTTAATTTGATATTCTTTTTTTTTTTTTTTAATTTGATGGTTTTAAATTTTACTTGGTCTTCTACCCCCTTTTTTGGCCTAGTCATGTTTTATAACGATGAGGTCAGGATCTCCAGCGTCTAATCTGTTTGCTCTTTTGCACAATAGAACACTTGTTTCATGGACGTTTTTTCTAAGAGGATTTGCTTAGATATCAGTCTCCTTTGTTCTATATAATTACACCATCATGAAAAACTATTGTTACAATTTACACACCCTTTGTTTAGGATTTGCTGATTCTATGTAAAAGAGTCTGATTTTCTGACATCATTTTTTTTTTTTTAACATTTTATTTATTGACCACCAATAAATGCACAATATTCAAGAAACAAGTCTCTCCAGTGGGGGTGGAATTTCTGACATCTTTTACGGCAACTAACAGAGAATTTAGTTGAATACTGTGGTAAGGAGGGTGCAGCACAGCCCTGGGAAACAAAGAAAAAAGAAACTTTTTCTTCCATAAGGGGGATGGGCTCACCTAAGCACATGTTCCAAAATGAAAGCAGTGGAAAAACCCACACTTGCAAAGCTAGGCTGAGGCCACACCCAGACTCCAGGGCAACTATAGGAAGTGATAGGAGACACCTGTGGGTGGGGCCAGGAGAGAGAGCACGCTTGCAAACATTTAAGCACAGGCAAACAGAGAGAGCAGGAAGCATCAGCAAGACCGGCAGGAGAGAAGCAAGACACGGGAACAGCTTGAAAGACGGCAGTCGGGAAAGAGCCAGAATCCAGGCTAATTGCACTCCTTCCAGGAGAGAGGAAGCGAGAAGGCTAGCTGTGAGGAAGCTGGAGCAGGAGGTCTCAGCTCCATCTGAAGAGGAACAAGTCTTCAGGCTTGGAGAGCCTAGAAGGGCTAGAGACAAACACTGCAGTGATCCCCCAGGCAGCTCTGATTCAGAGGACGCTACTCCTAGGAGATGCCCTTGCTGTAAAAGCTCTACAGTCAAGCTCAGAGGTAGGAGGGGAAAGTTTGAGGGAGTTAATGTGTGTGACTCTGACTCAGAAATAAGTATACCCGATTCTGAGGAAGAAGCTATACCTTATGGGACGCATGCCAGGAAGAATGCTTTTACAGATAAGGTAAAGCAAACAAAGCCTTTAAATGTTTTACTAAAGGGAAAGAAGTCTGAGAACACTAATATAATCCCGGGGAGAAGAAGGGAAGTTCAGTGGGAAAGACTGTTCAAGCTTCTAAAGGAAGTAAAACCTGAAATCCCTGAAACTGTCCAAGCCCCACAGTCATGTAATGCAGAGGAAGACATGGAGGTGGAATTCTGTGGAGAGGAACCTGACTCCACAGACTCCCAAATGGAATGTTCTTTGTGCATAATCTCTGACTGAGAAAAGCTAAGGGTTTAATAGGAAGGAAACCCAGGAAACAGTTATCCTGATTATTGTAGCTAAGAAGCTTTAGAGAGAGAAGGAAATCTCATGGTTAAAGCTACAAGAACACTTGTGCTGAGTGAAAGTTTAAATACAGCAGTTTTAGTTTCTGTGCTGACAAGCAGAGAAGTGTTTTAAAGTTAAAACCTGAAGCAGCTAAGGGAAGCTAAAAGGTTTGCTGGACTCTGCTGTTAAATACTAGTTCAATTATGTTTGTTTCTGGAAGAAGAAATTCTTTTGCTAAAGAGCTGGAAGAAACTGCTCATTGATAACACTGCTGAAATACACTTTTTGTAAAGAAAGTTTATTTGAAGAAAACATCCTTTTTCTGTTGTGGTTGGAGCCTTCTACAAAGGTCTGTTTGCAAAGCTGAAATTTAAAACGAAAAATTTAATAAATTTTCCTGTGTTGGCCAAAAATACCACTTGGACTGTTTTTTGCACGCAACTACACATTCAGAGGTCTTAGCCCTGAAGCTTAAAGCAACATACAAGATACAAGATGGCCCGCCGCTTTCACTAGGCAACCGCCTAGTGGGGGCACCATTGCCACAATACCCGTCTGCTTTGTTTTTAACATCACAGTGCATATGTCTCTTGATATTGCATGAGATTTACTAATAAATAGGGCCCAATAAGTACCGATGAAAGTTTTTACTTCCCAAGGGGTTCCTCCCTTTCTCCACACCATTGCGCATGTGCCCCGCCCCTCCTCTCGTCCTCCCAGTTTGGTGCCAAAAGGAACGTTTTAAAAACAGATTGGGAAGTCTGTGATGCTGAGAAAGCTTTTGTTTGGTGTTTTATCAAGATCGCATTAAGGCAAGTTTTTTCCTTTGATTAATATGTTCCCTCATTACATATTGTTGTTTAAAATCATGACAAGATAAGCGTGTTGTTATGTATTGTTTTATTTTGAGTTTATTTACATTTTATTGCTATTATGAGTTATCTTCCTTTTATCAATACTTGTAAGATATTTCATAGAATTCAGAATTAGTTAATTTTAGAAGGGATTGTTTCATTGACAAAATTCACCTCTTGCCAAGATAGATCGCTAATGTTGTTATACAAGGGTTCCTCCTTTTAACTTTACTTTTGTTTTCTATACTTATTGCTTTATGGCATTCTCACCTCTAGCCCCTCTGATGTTGACTATGTAGTTTACACAGCTAGTTCAGAGTATTTTGCTTGTAAGGCTATTATTAAAAACACAACAATTAGACATCTGGGGTGAATGGAGTATTTTTGACAGGTCCAGGGAATTCCTTGAGTGTACATTTATGATAACTTCCACATAAGGAGAAATTTCACTTACCGTTAATTTCCTTTCCTGGAATCCTGCTAGACCAACCCAGACAAATGGGTTAAGTCCCCCTGACAGCAGATATTGGAGACAGAGAAAAACTACCAGAAGCTTGATTGGTGGAGCCCTGGTAGACATATAGCTGTACCCCTAGAGGTCACTCTCAGTATACTCTGACAAAGCCATGAAACAGTCACTGAATAAGGCATGATACCTGAACAACTGAGCGCAGCTCTCATGCAACGGCCAGAACTATAGATGGTAGTTAATTTTACTTGATATATGGCTTATAGCAGGGAGCAGCTAGGTTGTCAAGGAAGTGACATGAAGCAACAACCCTTCATGAGGTGCAGCAACAAATGAACTGCAACATAAGCATGTGAGCATAGGCTGTTGAAAAGTACCCAGAATGGGTGGGTCCTGGACTGGTCTAGCAGGATTCCAGGAAAGGAAATTAACGGTAAGTGAAATTTCTCCTTCCAAGTCATCCTGTTAGACCAGTCCAGACAAATGGGAAGTACCCAAGCTAACCAACTTCAGGGCGGGAAGAGACAGCAGCTGCCACCACACTGGCACCAAATTGCATCACATCGTACACTTGGAGATCAAGGTGACGGTGCCCAGGTTGTGAGCCCTTTGCTCATGGTGCTGCTTGAGACCGGGTAGAGTGGGCCGTGAGCCCCATGGGCACCAGCTTACCCTGGAGGATGTAGTCTGACTCAATGGTTGTGCAGATCCATTTGTAATGGAGGCTGTGGAGGCTGCAAGGCCATTCTGAGGCCCCACAAACAGTACAAATGGAGATCGGATTTGCGAAAGGAATTGGTGACCCTGGAGAGCGCCGTAGCACCCTACTGAGAGCTATGGTGCAAAGTCCTATATTGATGCCCACATTGTTTTCTTGAAAGGCAGGAAACAAAATCATCCAGTTTGAGTGAAAAGGTGTAATCACCTTAGGCAGGAAGGAAGGCAGCACCCAGAGGGACACGCAACACGGAGACTTTCCTGGCCAAGATTAATGGCTACTAGAAATGCTGTCTTGAGGGACGAGTCCTGGAATGAGGTATGTTTGAGCGGCTTGAAGGATGCCCGGATAAGGCCCTGAGGACCAAGCATCCACATACCCCTGAGAAAGGTAGCTACTTCTGCAGGAGACACCTTTGAGCATCCTTCAAATAGGTTAATGCAGAGACGTGAACCCAGGGCCAGAACAGAGTTGAGAGCATTCTGAAGGAATTACAGAATGTCCAGGATCTGAAAGGCGCTGCCAAAAGCACCAAGACTCAAGGATGCCACATTCTCTTGTAGACTAAATATGTAATGGGGCATCCTGCCTTGGACAGGAGAGCCACTACCTGTGTCGAGTGACCTCTGTAACTCACCCAGCGTCTTTCAAGCTCCAGATCATAAGCGAGTAGGGAGCAGTATCGGCCATGGTGATTGGACCTTGCCGCAAGAGACCTTTCTGAGGAAGGGAAATGACTGGGTTAGTCGAACAGGATCAGCATACTACGGCCGCTGAGGTCAACTGCATGACACGAAGATCACCATGCCAGAATGAGCTTCAATCTGACGGAGAGCCCTCCCAAGCAGGACACGAGGAGGAAACATGCACAACAGGGGAGCAGAAGGCCAATACTGAACTAACGCATCCAGACCCCAAGGCCCATGCTCTTTCCGCTGACCGACAAAGGCCTGTGTCTTGGCGTTCTGTGCTGACAGCCTGAGATCCACTGTGGGCAACCCCCAGGTGCGAACTATTTGTGGAAATGCCCAGGAGGTTATTTCACAATTGTCGGGATCTACAATGTGACAGCTGACGTAAGCTGCTTGTACGCTGTCCATCTCCACAATGTGCTGTGCCGACTTGTCGATGACACTCCATCCAGGGGAGGAGAAGAGCCATCTCCCTGGCCATTCCCAGACCGTTCATTCCATGCTGTCGGTTTAAATAGGACACCGTCATAGCATTGTCGGAAAGAAAGTAGACCACCTGGGATCGGAGAGGCAGGAAGAGCAGCAAGGCAAGGCAGACTGCCCAGGCTTTTAAGTAGTTGATTGTCCAGCATGCCTCCTGAGGCGACCAGGTCCTCTGAACCGTCTGGGACTGACAAAGTGCTCCACCGCCCGAGAGACTGGCGTGTTTACTAGAATCCAGCAAACAGCCTGCAAGAGAATGCCCCAAAGCAGATGGGCTGCTGAATGCCACCATAGAAGACTGCATCACGTAGCGTAAGGGGGGAGAGGCGACAGTCATAGACCATGGAAACCAGGGACAGAGGAACGGACAGGAGTGTTGAAAGCTCCGGCAGAAGTGTTGAAGGCTCCGCATGTAGGCCCTGGTCCATGGGATAAACGATGGTGGCCACCATGGACCTTAGAGTCTGAAGATAGTCACACATGTGCACACAGCTCTGTAGGAGAAAGAGTTGAAGGTGTGCAGAGTGCTTGAGAAAATGTTCTTGCATCAGGGATACCTTGCCCAGCCAGTTATCGACTAGTGCTCTGAGAAACTCCACAGTTTGGGGTAGCCAGAGGCAACCCTTGGAATAATTGACCATTCAACCGAGGCTCTCTGAGAAGGTGACCAGCCAGGAGACCATCTGACTGGCTTCCGACATGGAACTTGTGTGAATGAGCCAGTCGTCCAAGTATGGGAGGACTTGAATGCGCTGTCTACGCAAGGCTGCCGCGGCCACCACAATGACTTTGCAGTCATCAGGCCAAATGGCAGAACACAAAACTGAAAATGCTGCCTGAGCATGACAAAGCGCAGAAAACGCCGGTGATCCTCCCGGAGAAGAATATGTAAATATGCTTCTGCTAGGCTGGACGAGGCAAGGAATTATCCCATAAGGGCTGTTTGAATTATTGGGCATATCATTTTCATGTGAAAAAACAGTACATGAAGGGCCCAATGGACCTCCTTGAGACCCAGACTCTGCTGAAAGGACCCCTTCTTATTGGATGCCACAAAATAAATGGAATAACGAGCAGAGTCCCCCTTTGCGAGTTGGACCGGTCGAATGGCTCAAAGAAATTGCAGACGTTGGAGGGTGGATTGTATGGCTGCCCTCTTTTGGGACGCTCTGCAGGGCAAAACTAGGAAGGCTTCTTGGATAGGAGAGCATAGCCTTGGCTGATGATGTTGAAGACCCATTGATCGAAGACCATGTGGGCTCACTGCTGGGAAAAGGCATCTGCCCACCTTGTATTGGCAGCGATGTAGGTATCCCGTCCTTTCCTGACACCCCGAAGGACTGTGACCTTTGACTGGCATGAGGTCACAGCAAAGGCCTTTCCGCAGTGTGTAAAGGACCACGGCTTGCCTTCCAATAGGCACTGTGGCTTGACTTTCCCCAGGTCCTTGAGAAGCTTCACCAAGGAGCTTAGGGAAGCGTGCCTTAAAGGCTGGATCAGCCAACTATTGACAAAGCTAGAGCAAGGTAGGAGGGCATAAGCCGCCAGACCTCTACAAACTGACGCTTGAGTGCAGTTTCCTATCCTAATGATCTAAAAGGGCCGCACCCCCTTCAACCGGAATAGCGATGTGCTTATGATGGCAGTCACCAGAGCAGCCATCTTCGGATATGCAAAGAACCTGTCCAGATCCACTGGAGACCAAAGATAGCACTGTCCCTAAGGTAGCGAGCCGTATGCATCAGGTGAATCGCACTTCTGAGATACCATCTGCTAGGGCTCTGGTGGGAAAGGGAAGACTCTGGCAGGCTTTTGACTGCCCCGCAGGAGAGCCCTGGTGGGAAAGAAAGGGCCCTGGCGGGCTTTGGAATGCCCCGCAGGAGAGCTCGGGTGGGAAAAGGCTTTTGAATGCCCTGCAGAATCAGATCGGCCTGAGAAAGCGCCTGAGATTGACTGTGCTCTAGAGCACCCGAGGCTGACTGTGCTCTAGAGGATCAGTGAGGTGTAAGCCGTCCACTACTTGAACCATCAGAGCAGGGAGTTCATCCTTGCGGAACAGGCGGATATCCTGTGTGCTGTCTTGCTCGTCATCTCACCAGCCTCCCAGTGAGAGGCACCCAGGCTATCCTCTGCTGACAAGGCTTTTTCATCTGGGAAATCAGGTGCATAGGCGGCCGCAGCCCAAGAAAAGTTCCTTGAGAGGTTGCCCCGTGTTCCTAAGAACTCACTCCTTCCAAGAACGCTTCCGAGATCTCAACGTAGAGTCTAGCGAGGTTCTGTGGACTGAACAGGCCTCCAAGCCAGAGATAACAGGGTCCACGTGCCAAGGGTCCAAGCCTAAGGAGCACTAGAAATTGTTGTGAATCTTGGTTCTGAGAAGACTGAGATGGGTTTTGAAGCAGCAGCATCTGAGCCAGAGGATCGGCAAGCTGAGGGAGGAGGAGGAGGCAGGGAGGAGCGACCCTGGAGACCACTGGGGGTGACAGCAGCGGGACCCCCCCCATTGCTGCCTACTGACTGTGCGAGAAGACTCCCCCGGTTAAGTGAAGACCGGTCGAATGGCCGGAAGAGGCCAAGCACCCCCTGTGATGTAAGTATTTCCGCTTGTAGCTGTAGACAGTACACTTCTGAAGGAGGAGGGCACTGTAAATAAAACATTCCCCCGAAATAATGTTACACAAAAGGAGAAAGAAAACGCTGAGGCTCTTGCAGGCTGCACAGCTAACTTTCCCGCTCCAAACCAGCCACCATGGCTGAGAATGCTGCGTGGCTCCGACATTTAAAATGGACACTGCACCCCCCGTGGCTGAGGAAATGGCTGCCGCACACGCCGGATCAGTCCGAACAAAAAGGCGGGAAGAAGAGAAACGGAAACAAGGCAGTGCGGAAAGCAGGGCAGTGCAGCTGCAGCAGTCTCAAAGTAAAGAAAAAAACACAGTATCTCTGCGATAGTGGGATCCTGACCCAGCGCTCAAAACGGAGGGGGCGGGGAATTCAAACTCCATGTGTCCTCCTGAAGAAGCAGGAGAGCCAAGGCAGAAGCAGTATTGCAAGAGACTGACTCAGAGCGCTAAGCAAAAATAAAAAGGCTCTCCCCGCTGTACAAGCGCCCAGAGCCTCCGTATCCCAGAAGGTAAAGAAGAGCAGCAGACCTGGGGGGGAGGGGGGGGAGGGGGAGGAACTTACTCACTGTGCCCCATGAGATCGCAGGAGTAGTAGAGCAGGGGAGCCAAGGCAGATGCTGCAAGAAGGCTGACCAAAAACTGCTGCTGTAGATAAGCTCCCAAGGCTGATGCTGCAAGAAGGCTGACGAACTGCTGCTGTAGCTAAGCTCTGTAAGAGCAATGAAGGCTCCCACTGCTGCCGGCCTACCAGGTCCTTGTGCTCAGGAGGCGTCCTTCCCCTCGCATAATGGGAGCTCGCTAGTCCTCTTGACCAGGAGCTCAACCAGATCCCCAAGGCAATGAGCTGGGAAATTTCAGAGGGGCACCTCCTGTGCGCCCTGAAAACGTCCAACTGAAATTAATAACTTAAAAGAAAACTTGAAGAGAAAAACAGAACACCAGCATCTGCTGGAGACAGAAAATACTGAGGGTGACCTCTAGGGGTACAGCTATATGTCTACCAGGGCTCAATAAATCAAGCTTCTGGTAGTTTTTCTCTGTCTCCAACATCTGCTGGCAGGGGGACTTAATCCATTTGTCTGGACTGGTCTAGCAGGATGACTTGGAAATATATATTTTACGTGGTACCTTTGAGTATATTTTAGTTGGTAGCTTTGTGCCACAGTCTCATAACATCATTTTTGATTCTGTGCATAGCAAAAAGTGACATGTTTCCACATTATTCCTCCTTTCCATATTGTATAGGATTAAGATTGTTATTAACAGTGAATTTAACAAGCAAGATCATCTGTAAGTTGTTCTCCTTTCACATCAGTAAGTATTAGTCTCACTTGGCTTTATTTGGTTTATTGCACTTGTTCCTATTATAAGTACGATACAGAATACTTATATGGATGTGTTTTTGGATATTACATATTACGGATTTTTGTATATTGTGATAAGGTGAGCTGTGAAGATGAGATGGAATGGGAGAGAAATGAAGAATGTGCCTTTAAAAACAGTTGTAAACAGGGTTCCCATAGAAACCACAAGCCACCCAAGCATGCAGTAGCTAGAGCTAAACCCTGCCCAAGCAGTGACGTAAGAGCTGGGTTGAGCCATAACAGCTCTCACATGTGCAGAGAGGAGGGTGTGGCTGAAAAGAAGCACCATTTTAAAACGGCTTCAGAGTTTGGTAAAAGTAGTCAGGAGGAAAGGGGTCAGGAGGAAAGCATTCGCGAGGAAGGAAGCCACGAGAGAAGGGAGCTTAAGGAGCAAAGGAGAGGAGGAGGAAAGACAGCTGATTCTTGCCCTCAGAAAGCAGTGGAACCAAGGTTGGAACCTGTCCTAAAGCACCCCAAGGAAGAAAAGCTGGAAAGGTTTGTTTCCACGTGGGGAAACAGCTCGGAGAGCCAGCCAAGTAAGAAAGGTGGGGCAGACAAGTTTGCTACAGTTCCTAAGAGGCTTTTCTGAAGAAGTGGTCAGAGAGCTGAGGAAAAGCTCTGAAAGCTGTGCTAGCCAAAAGACAAGGAAAGCAGTTCCAGCCAGGAACAGGAGCAGTGCAAGTAAGTGCCGTGAGTCAGCTTTAAAAGCTGTTGAGAAGCTTTTCTTTGAGAGAGAAACTCCTTCTTTAAGCTGTGCTGATATAGAGCAGAAAGAGTACTTTTTGAGGAAGCTAAAAAAGTTTCTGCAGAGTGAGAAGTTTAAACCTTCTGATATAAGCTCCCTAGAAGAGGATTCAAACGAAGCCGTGGAAGATATGCAGATAGAAATGTTTGAAAACCCTTGTGTTGATGACGTAGTAGAAATGGAATGCTCATTTTGTAAGTCAAACATGTGCTAGGCTCAGGCCAGGTGAAGAAGCTTATTTATCCTGGTTTGTTAAAGCTGAATGAAAGAGAAAACCCTGACTGAGAAGTTTAAAAGTCTGCCTGATGTAAATTAACAGCCATAGCAGAGAAAGGCATTTGAAGGAAGCTGAGTGCCGCTGCTGTGGAAATAATATTTCTGATTTTGATGTTAAGCCTGTTTTGTTCACCTTCATTATTTAATTTGGAGAAATGATCCTTGCCTTGTTTATGCGCTATGAATTTTGATGCGAGGGAGAAATCCCGGAATAAATTTCTTTGTTTTTCCTGACAAACTGTGTGGTCACACTACTTTGCTTGGAGAGTATACAAAACTACAAGTCCCAGCATTCAGTGCTGGCAGCCAAAGCCTGGGACAATACTCAAAGGGCAAATAAGGCAGCCCTTTTGCCTACCGGCCATTGGCCTAGGCAGGGGGTCACGACAATATATATATTTAAGAGCGACTGACTGCCGGCATGTACCCCACTGCCGATAGTTCTGTACTTCAAGGCTGACTACTCCATGTGTGTATTTCGTTTCTGAGTTTACTGTGGGTAGTTCACTGCTGGGTGTACAGTGGGTATTTAGCTGCCGAATGTACTGTATCTTGCTGCTGAGCACACTTTAAATATTCCACTGCTGAACGTATACAAGTATTCTCACCGCTACCAATAGTTAGTTGCCATAGAACAAGCTAGACATTGCTGGACAGTGCAGGATACACATAGTCCGTGTAGAACGTACATACGCCCCGCCAGTATACCCCTACCCATCAAGGAAAGCCCTGCCACACACAGGATGCACCAAACTCCAGCTCAAAATGGCCATATCCATTATAACCCTAACCAGTCTATACCTCCTCAGCAACGTCCTAAATCGCTCCCTCTCCTCTGCCTCTGTCCACAACCCGATTCTGATCGTATGAGGCCAAGGAAGGAGGCACCACAGTAACACACACCACACACCAGCAGAAACCTCCCAGAGCCCTCACCCATACTTAATCCACATACCACTTCAACACACCACAAAACCCAAAGGGGAGCAACACCAAAACCCATGCAACCTGAAGTGTGCCCTCATAAACCCACGGTCTGTCTGTAAAAAGTGGCCAGTCATCACTGACCTCATATCACGTCTCCAGCTAGACATACTGCTGGTGACAGAATCATGGCTCACCGCTTCTGATTCAGTCCTTATCAACCAACTCATCCCCCGCCCGACTTCTCAATCCACACATGCCACAGAGCAGACGGCAGAGGAGGTGGTGCTTTCATTCTGATAAAAGCGGACCTCCAGTATCAAACGCTCAGCTCTAACAGCTCAACACACCTCGATGTGATCACCATAGCCAACAACCACAATACTATCAACCTTATCTACAGATCCCCAGCCTCATCCCCTGAAGACCTTGTGAATATAATTGACCTAGCCTCCAACCCCAAGAACACACGCAAGCCGAACTGGGTACTGGGAGATTTTAACCTATCAGCCCTGCAGGATAATCACTCCAAAGCCTTCCTTGAAGCACTCAACAACCTGGGCTACGAACAAATAGTGGATGCCCCCACCCATCGAAAAGGTAACATACTAGACCTCATCTTCATCCCTCGACCAGACGTGAGCTCAAACTACAACTTCAATGTAATTATCTCCCCGTTCCATGGTCGGACCACAATCTAATCAGATTCCAAATACCTATGCACCAGGATAGTGAACGGCTAACGAAGGTAACCAAAAAATCAGCAGCACCCTCAGGATGTTTCAGACTCTTTGACAAAGAGACGATCATCAAAGAGGTCCTTCCTAACATCATGACTGTGTCACTGAACCTTGAAGAGGTAATGGCCTCATGGAACAACAGCTTGAGCTCCTTTGCTTGCATACCTAAACAAGCCAAGCAGTATGCCTCAAATAAGCAACCAAGAGGCAGAAAACCTGCACGCTGGTACACCACCGAGCTACGGACCTCACTACACCTGCTGAGAAAACTAGAAAGAAAATGGCGACGTACACGGTCCTCAGCAGACCAGACAGCCTACAACTCCCACCTGCAGACACTCCGGGACTTAATATCAACAAAAATGAAAGAACATCACTCCGAGCTCTTAAACAGATCACTTACCAAACCCCACGAGTTGTTCAATATAGTAAAGACCCTAATGAAGGAACCCTCATCCTTCCAACCAGCTATGATACACCCCCAGGACTATGCAGACCACCTACTGGCCAAAACCAATAACGTCGGCAAAGCCACCCTGTCCAGTCCCAGTAACAACCCACCCCAGCTTAAGACACTTACCTCTCTCATGACACCATCAGCTGCAAGTATTGAGGATATCATTGCATGCATCAATGCCACCACTGCTCCAAATGACCCTTGTCCAGCATTCTGGATAAGATCACTACGTAAGGAAATCAGCCCTATATTGGCCAAGATCATTGACCTGTCCTTCGCTACAGGACTATTCCCCTCATGCCTCAAGCAGACGTCAATCCGGCCCCTTCTAAAGAACACTAAACTCCCAGAAGGTAGAATCATACCGACCAATATCCCGCTGCTATCAAAGATAATCAAGAAGGTCGTACAGCGACAAATACAAGATCACATTGACTCTACAGCTCCCCTTGACCCAAGCCAACATGGCTTTAGGGAATCACACGGAGTGGAAACTCTCCTCACCACACTCATCAACACATTGATCACGGGGATCGACAACATCAAGCAAGGATATGCATTAATTTTCCTAGACATTGCTGCTGCGTTTGACTCCGTAAACCATGAGCAACTCCTGATATGCCTTCAGGATAAGGGAATTAACGGCTCAGCATGGAGTTTGTGCAAATCCTATCTAACGGACAGATGGCAGCATGTACGGACAGGTCCACAACCTCTGAGCCTTTTCAACAAAAACATGGTGTACCTCAGGGCTCCTCACTCTCCGCCCTCTTATTCAATATATACATGCAACCCATCTGTGAAATAATCTGCTCATTTAACATATCATGCCTGATTTACGCAGATGACGACGTATTACTCTTCACTCTATTCACGATCGACCATCCGGATTTCTCCCAACTAGTAAAATGCTTCGAGGCCGTAACCGATTGGCTCCACTCACAAAGCCTCAAGATAAACTTCAGCAAGACGGACATACTATTCATTACAAGAAATCAATCCTTCTCACCACCGCCTACATTAAAGACAAGAGATGCTGAACTCCCAAGTAAACATAGCATCCGCTACCTAGGCATCACGCTGGACCAGCAGCTCGAATTTAAAACGCATATCAGCAACACCATCAAGTAAATTTACCACAAAATACGAACATTTCGACATCTCTGACCCCTGCTGCAACCAGATGACTTCAGAACAGTTTTTCAGGCATTAGTGATCCCTCACTTTGACTACACCAACGTGAGCCTACATGGCCTACCCAAAAACACGTTAAACCCATTACAGATGGCAATGAACGCAGCTGCACGCTTCCTACATGGAGCCTCCAGAAGAGATCACATCACTCCAGTTCTAAAGGACTTACACTGGCTACCAATCTACTGCTGGCTCACCTATAAAGCAGTCCTGATGACCTTCAAAGCCATCAACAAATTATCCTCCGCCTCCCTAACGGACCTACGCTGCCCCACTCCAGCAAATAGAGCAAGGAGAACATTCGCCACCAATACCCTACAAACCCCTAATGAAATAACAAAATGCACCCAGGCAACAAAGAACCGAGCCTTCAAGTTCTATGCTCCCAGCTGCTGGAACGCGCTCCCAACCACCATCCGAGCAATCACGGATCCTGCCCAATTCAGAAAAGCCCTAAAGCACCACCTCTTTCTTCTACACTACTCACAACCCAGCAACTCAAATTCACTCACTACTCACAACCCAGCAACTCACATTCACCCACCATACACCCTGCTAGACAATTGTAAATTACAGACAACTCTTGTTTAGACAGTCAACTCATGTTTATATTGTAGATAGTTGTAGATAGCTGTAGATAGTGTCCTCAGTTGAAAACCAAGTTGTATCACCCGTTCAATGTAAGTGCATAACAGTTCCCTTGTTCTGCACAAAACTGTTATCTGTGAACCGCACTGATTTAAAGAGCGCGGTATATAAAAGCAATAAAATAAATAAATATTGTTCCTCTGCTTGGTTTCTTTTCCTACATATATATCTCTTTAACACAAAACAGATCTGCACATAGAGTTTTCCATTCGTTAAACTACACAAAGATACAAAGATAATCTTTCTTTAATGATGCGAGTGTTCTTCTATCTTATTAGTGTTTGTTTTTAACCATATTTGTATTTTTACTTTATTATATAAAAATATTTTATTATGTTTTATTATTTTATATTGTTAAGCATTATTATTTATCAACTTTTAATTTTGCATATACCCAAAGCGGGTTAATCCTACACCAGGATCCGGAGTGGGAGCAGCCTCAATCTGCCCCATAGGGAGGAGTCAGCGACTGGCCTCAGACTCCCGAGGCCATCCTGGTCGAGGACTCCCCCTCGACAGAACTGACGCTGAGCCCAAAATCCTCGGTGCCCACGTTGAAGGCTGGGGAGCGAACTGACATGGAGACCAGGATGACAGCCTTCGAGCGCAGTATCTCTGCCCTCCTGGCCCAGCAGTGGGCGCTGATGTCCGGTTCCTCTGGTTCATCCTCTCAGACGACCGGACCCTTGACATAGAGGGCTTCTCCGGATGACAAGCCGATCCTCAAGCACCACTAGCCTCAAGAGAGCTATCAGCACCAGATGAGGTCCTGGTCCCTGGGTCACCGCTCCTCCCTGGTGAATGCACGCGGCTTGGACCACAAACCTCCCAAGGATTATGGGCCTTGACTGTGGGATCTGTGAGGCCTCGGATTCTTCCTCCATCTTCAAGTCAGACTGAGAGACCAATGACGAGGAGTCCATGGACACCCAGTGGCATCAAGATGTTCCTTGGACCCGTCTCCACCGGCGTCATTCCCCATCCGATGACGTTGCCTTCCTTGACTTCATGCAGGACATGGCAAAGGCGCTCTCATTCAAGACTAAGGCAGAGGAGAACCCCTGTACTGAGGAACTGGAAATCCTCCAGTACAAGGCCCCCCCGCAAGGAGGCCCTCACGGTACCCATCACCCCCATCCTTGAATGCCTTCTACTCCATGGGCATCGGTGCCTATAATAAGCTGATGGCTCGACTCCATCTACTAAGTCTGCTAAAGCCCGGGGTTTCAGAAAGCCCAGCTCCCTCATAACCTGATGGTCGAGTCGGCCATGCGCCGACTCAAAAGTCAAAAGACCCATTCCTCGGTGCCCCCAGCTGGGAGGCCCAGACCCTGGATGCCCTCAGACAAAAATCCTTCCAAGGTTTGATGCTGGCATGCCGAGTCCAATCTTACCAGTTGTACATCGACATGTACCTCAAAGAATTGGCAAGGGAGCTCGCCGGCTTCTCTGCAGGCCTCGATGGAGAGCCTCTCCAGTGGTTCAAATCACTGGCCTCTGCAGTCAAGGCATGCTCAAAGTTCCTGTCTTGAGCAACATACAATGGCTTTGAGTCCTTAGCCAGAGTGGCCACCCCAGGCATCAGAACCCATTGCCAGGCATGGCTGCAGTTGTCCGATCTTGAGGAATGGGTCCAGGACAAACTCATCGATGTCCCCTGCACAGCAGAAAATCTCTTTGAGAAACCCATGGCAGACAAAGCTGCAGAGATAGAGACAGAGTTCCTGATTGGGACCAGACTATCAAAAAAGACCTCGGTGCATCCCCGTAGGAAAATCCCGGGGAAGACGCCCTTCTTTCTGAGGAAGAAGGTGGACTTTGGCAATGCCCCACAGTACCAAGCCTTCTCTGCCCCACAGCAAGGTCAGCAGCCCAAGGAGCAAGGGCACAGCCCTCGCAAGCAGAAACTCCTTAAGACCCAGGCACCGGCCCTGGCCCTGGCCCAGCCTGGAGGGAGTTTGACTCCTTGGGCATGGCCTCCTCTCCCCCAAGAGGCCCCCAGCAGCCCACAGGGGGACATCTGGCCCTGTTTGCCCACAGGTGGTTCTCTATCACCACCGATTCCTGAGTACTACAAGTGGTCAAGGCGGGGTACCTCCTCCATATGCAACAGATGCCAACCTCGTTCTCCCCAGGAGAACCTATAAGACCTCCCCTTCACCAGACTCTTCTCCTCACCGAACTCGTAGATGTCCTCAAGGACATGGCGGTAGAACCAGTGCCCAAACATCTCTGGAGAAAAGGCTTCTACTCCAGGTATTTCCTTATGCCCAAGTGCTCAGGTGGCTTCAGGCCCATCCTGGGCCTGTGGGACGTGAACAGATTCCTGGTGAGGGAAAAGTTCAAGATGCTCTCCCTTGGAATACTGCTGTCGTACCTCCGGCAGGTTATACTCCTTAGACCTGAAGGATGCTTATACACACATCCTAATCCATCCCAGCCACCGAAAATACCTCTGGTTCGTGGTGGGAGGATGTTACTGTCAATAAAGGGTGCTACCCTTCGGGCTGGCTAAATCACCAAGGGTCTTCACCAAGTGCCTAGTGGTGGTTGCAGCCCACCTTAGTCTCCAAGGGGCCTTTATTTTTCCCTACCTGGACGAATAGCTCATAAGAAGAGGCACAGCTACAGAGGTGCACCATGCCACTGAGCACACCACCCAAGCCCTGCAGCTCCTGGAATTTGTCATCAACTACCCCAAGTCTCACCTCTTTCTGACCCACTGCCTGGAGTTCCTTGGGGCTCAGCTAGACACCCTTCAGGCCAAGGCCTTCCTCCTGCCGGAGAGGTCGGAACGCCTCAGGGCACTAGCCGCAGAGGTGCAGCACCACTGGTTGGAGACCGCTCGCATTCTCCTCCACCTGCTCGGCCACATGGTTTCCATGGTCCATGTGACCCTATATGCCTACCTCCACATGAAGGCGGCTCAGTGGTGACTCCACTCTCAGTGGGAAAAAGCCACGGGCAGGCTTCGCAACAGGATGAGAGTGACCTGTCAGCTCGCGGACTCCCTTGACTGGTAGCAGTTACCCTGCCACCTTCAGGCCGGAACGTCCTTCCAGGCACCCACCTCCCAGAGGGTCCTCACCATGGACGTCTCCATGCTGGGATGGGAAGATCATAGCGAGGACCTCCGCACTCAAGGCACTTGGTCCCAGACAGACCGCCACTTCCAGATCAACTTTCTGGAGCTCCAGGCGATATTTCTATCCCTGAAAGCCTTCCACCACCTGTTGCAGCACCAATCGGTGCTGATCCAGATGGACAACAAAGTCGCAATGTTCTATGTCAACAAGCAGGGGGGCACGGGGTCGTAATCCCTCTTCGAGGAGGCCGTAGCCCTCTGCTCATATGCAACAGGATGCTCCTGCAGGTGGTCTACCTCCCGGGCAAGGACAATGCCCTTGCAGACAAGCTGAGCAGAGTCCTCCAGCCACACAAGTGGCACCTGGATCCCAGAGTGACCTCCCTGCTTTTCCGGCTCTGGGGCATTCCACTAGTAGACTTGCTCGCCAGCCGGACAACACGCAGTTGCCCTGCTTCTGCTAACCGCACCAGTCCTGGGTGGTGGCGGATGCATTCCTCGCTCCATGGACAGAAGGCCTTCTCTATGCCTTCCTGCCAACACCTCTGGTCGCCAAGACCCTCTTCAAGGTCCAATGTTACAGAGCGTCACTGACACTGGTAGCCCCCTAGTTGGCCCAGGCAACCTTGGTTCCCGCTGCTTCTCTGCCTTTTGGCAGCGTTTCTGATTCCCTTGGGCCATGCCACAGGACTACTGACACAGGAGGAGGGCTCTCTCCTACACCCCAACCTGGGGTCCTGTCGCGCACAGCTTGGCTGCTGAAAGGGTAGTTCTAGCTCCCTTCATCCTTCCATGAGACGTGGAAGAGGCCCTTCTGGCCTCCCACAAGGCCTCCATGAGAAGGGCATATGCCTTTAAGTGGCGTAGTTTTTCAGTGTGGTGCACCAAGAGGCAGGCAAACCCGTTCTCTTTCTCAGTGCAGATGGTACTCCAGTATCTGCTCCACGTGTCCCAGGTGGGACTGAAGTCTAACTCAGTCAGAATGCACCCGAGTGCTATCGTGGCACACCACTGAGGGGAAGCCTCTCTCAGCTCAGCCCCTTGTCACTGATTTCCTGCAGAGCCTCATATTGTCCAAGCCTCTCGTCCTTCCACCAACGGCAGAGTGGGATCTCAACATGGTGCTCTCACAGCTCACTAAGCCACCATTTAAGGCCCTGGCTACCTGCCACCTATGGTACCTTTCCTGGAAGGTTGTCTTTCTTGTGGTACGCTCGTCAGCTCATAGGATCAGCGAGCCCCAGGCTCTGATGGCAGAGCCTCCCTACACGAGGTTCTACAAGAACATGGTGCTACTCCACACACACCTCAGGTTCCTGCCAAAGGTAGTATCCCTCTTCCACCTCAATCAGGAGGTGGTGCTCCCCACCTTTTTCCCGGAGGCCTCATGCCGTCAAGACGGAGGCTGTTCTCCACTCTCTGGATTGTTAAGAGGGTCCTGTCCTACCTGCAACAGACTCTGGCCACTGCAAAGCACCTCAGCTTTTTGTCTTCTATGATCCCAGCTGACTGGGGCTTCCAGTGACCAAGCAAACTCTTGTCCACTTGGGTGGCGGACTGCATTACTCTCGCCTATGAGCAGGCTGGGATCTCACTGGACCATGTCAGGGCCATGGCTAGCTTCTTGGTAAATCTGTGTTTCGTGCCAGTGATGAAAATCTGCAGGGCTGCCACCTGGTCTTCAGTCCATACCTTCGAAGCTCACTACTGCCTGGAGAGGGAGTACCGCCAGGACAGTGCCTTCAGCCAGGATGTACTCCGTGATCTCTTTGGGGTGTAGGGAACTCCTGCCCTCTGACCCTTTTGTGTTCAGGCTGCCGGACCCTTGGGACACTATGCTCTCAGTTGGGATCTCATTGAACCAGATTCTCTTACACGTAATCATGGCTGGGAACAATAGTCTTCTGTATCCACATATACAAACACTTGGCAAGCAGTAGTTTGGTCAGCAGGCCTGAGGCTTGGGACACAGCAGATGTTTCTTGTAGCAGGAATCCATTTTGTGTGATTCAGAGCAGGCCACAGGGTACCAGTCCTTCAAGCCTTAGCCATATCCCTTACAAAATCTTGGAAAGTCCTATCCTCAGGAGTTAACATGCCCTCACATGAGCAGGAGAAAGGTCTGATGGAAATTTTGGCGATCTGTCCTCCAACAAGCCCTCAGATTCTACATTGGTGACCCAGTCTTCTCAGTCACACTCAGAAAGGAAAGCAAAATATTTCCGAGTCTTGGCCTGGATCACTCACCTGCCCTTAGGGGATTGAAAGCGATGATGTACCGATGACTTTCTAGATCAGGGGAGCATGAGACCCCGATGTACTAGAAAGAAAAATAGATCAGGCATGCTTCTGTGTCAGGGCCCTTCGATATGTCGATGCTCTCCCACAGGCATTCTATGCTTTTTAAGGATTTCGTGGATTGCTGCTGATGTTAATGCAGCAGACATGCTGCACAGCAAACAGTATTGTGATGCGTTCCTTGAGAGCACTCAGGCGTTTTTCTATGGCTGCTAACTCCAAAAGCTGCGGGGCCCCAGCAACAGGGTGTATTGACTGCTTGGTCTCAGCATACAGTAGGCCGGCACTGTCCCTCCGATATCCTGGAGAATGAGATCTCTTCTCTTCGAGGCTTCTTAGAAGGGCATTCTTGCAATCCCTCCTTTCTCTCAACACCATGCCTCAGAGGGCTGTGTCAATGCACCAGATCCTCCACTCTATGTTTGGTGTGATCACCCTTTGGTATCGATGAAGACTCATCCTTCACCTTTTGGGTGAACATCGATTGATGGCCGATGTTCCGGAGTACTACGGACGCTAGGCTCCAAGTGGACGAGGGCTCCTCAATGTTGATGCACCGCCAGTGTTCGATGCAGCCATCAATGCCGATGGATCGAACTTGCAGCACAAATCCATTTTTAGCAGTCACTTCTCATGACCCTTGAGCCCTCTTTTTGTCATCAGCAAACACAAATTACAAGACGAGGGCTGATGCCCCCCACCCTATACTGGACTGCGATGTTGCCCCCCACGAAGTCACCATATATGAAGACTTATTTCCTGCTTATGCACTGAGAAACTAACCATTTTAGAGAAATTATCCCCCTATTTAAAAATGAAGTAAACCACTACTCTAACTATAGCAGTTTATTACAGCACCCTATCAGAAATATCTTAAGGAACTACTTCAGAAAAGCTACAAGTGAAACATCTGAGGTCCATGTAGTTATAGATGCTTACAAAATACTGTATAATTAATATCGGAAGACTGATTGCTTCTCCAATGATATAGTTCCTTAGAGAAAGTATTTAATGAAAATTCGCTTTAACTTTTCTACGTCCTCCTTTGGTAGAAGATTTAACCTGCTCCCTAGAGGTACGGCTTCGAAAACGAAAGTTAACTACTTGGGGCTTTTGTCAGAAGAGTAAACTGAGCAAAACAACATAGTTTAGAACGTGGAAACCCTCCCCCTTGTTAAACACAGTATTGAATGCTACTCTTTAATATACATACAACAGACACGAAACGATTTACAAAGACGTTCTTTATGTAGGCTGAGCAGCAGGATCTCCAAGAGTGTTCGTGTACTCTCTGGCCCTCCCCAGTCAGGTTCCCCGTGGTGCGCTGCCTTAAGCCTAGTGCTGTTGAGGCGGTCGATCCTAGGGGCGGGAGCGTGCGTCGCTGGGTGCTGCTGACTGAGGCGCTTGGCTGTGGGGGTGGTGGCTCGCGCTGGCTGGTCGATGCAGGGGGTTGGCTGGGAGGAAGGAGCGGGTGCTGAGGTGGTTGGCTCGGAGAGGTGGGAGCTCGTGCGTTGCTCCATAGAGGCGGGGGTTGCGAGCGCCCAGTGTTTCCCAGCTCTTACATGCTGCTGCCGTCGAGCGCCGAGTACGGAACGTCAGGCGTGCTGGCGGCCGCCGAGCTCTTCTCCGCGGGAGACAGTGAGAGCTGATCCGGGACGGAGGCGTAGGGAGCAGCGGGGTTTGCTGAGGAAGGAAGCTGTTTGCCCTTGTGCTCTTCAACATTGTTTACCTTACCAGTCGTTTTTACTTGCTTTTCTTGATGTCGCATTAGAAGGGGAGACTGATCACCCTTCTCTCTTCTTTTTAAATAGTCTTAAAATTATTTAAATAAAGTAAACTATTGACGTAAACTTTTTGTACTTTTAGGTTTTAAATACTGCTTAATTGTAAAGACGCTGGTTGACGTGGGGCACGGGAGAAGGCTCTTGTGGAAAACGTGCGATTGTTCCTTTTAAAAGCCAAAAGTTGTACCCACCATCTGAGCTAAGGACATCTCCCATCCGAACTAGCATTATTTTTTCCTGTACAGTTTTATTCCTGGGGAGTGCTTAGTTCCTTTCTGAAGGGAAGATTTTACAATATTCGTGGATGAAAACTTGAGGGCTGTACTGTGAAGCATGAGAAGCCGAAGTAACTCAGGAGTACGGCTGGATGGTTATGCCAGGCTTGTGCAGCAGACCATCCTCTGTCACCAGGTGAGTGCAAATGTGTTAGCCGTGCTACTGATCTGCGGGAGTTGTGTTGTGTGGGTAGCAAAATAAAATGATTTGTATGTACAAAGTCTGGTTAGTCAGCTCTGAGTGCAAAACGTTTCCAAAATAGTATTTGGATTTGTGCAGTAGTCAGAAATTAAGGGTGGGAGAAGTGGCCATGCACTTTCTTTCGGAGCCTCCTGGATTAGTCCCACATCCTCCAAGTGAAGTCGTGAATTGGTTTCTGGGCCTTCAATTTATATTGCTAAGACAGACTTGCTGCTGTTGACAAATGAGGGATCCTTTGAAATAACAACATCAAACCTTGCCGCTTCTTGGACCATTCATACAACGTGTGGTGATTTGGGTATTCTGTTAGATACCCAACTTCTGATGGTTGTTTAGGTGCCCACTTTAGTGAAGTGTCATTTCCTATCATTGCAGTGTATTTGGCAGCTGCATCTCTACTTGTCTGAAGTTAATCTTGGGGAGCTGACAAGGACTCTGTTGATTCCACATCTTGATGCATAGTCTATTCCTAGAGCAGGTGTGCTGGCTTCAGCTGGTGTAAACTAAAGCTTATTGCTGGCCTTTGGAAATTCATTCATGTTACTTTGACTTTCGGTGAGTTTCAGGTCTGATTTTAAAGTCCTTTTGCTGGGGTTTAAAGCCTTGCACAGGAAGGGTACCCAAGTACCAAGTTGCATCACTATACGCCTGGCTACATGTGTTCCTAGAAGGGACTGACTATTAGTAGTGCCTTCTGTTAGGGTCATGCACAAAGTCTGGCATTGTGATAGGGCTTTTTCTGTGTGTCCCTCTTCTCTGCAATGCTTTGTCCAAGGAAGTTGGACTGATTGATAATCTTAGACCCCTTTGTAAGGCATTGAAGACCTTTCTGTTTAGGAAAGCATTTGGGGTTGGGGAGGAATGAGGGTTTAGAATGTAGCTGAGGATTTTTGCTGTAATTTCAGTGTATTAATTTGATACCTTCTGCTATTAATGTTGGGGGGGGGGGTATTGTGCTGCAATTTGTGCATTACATGGGGCAGCTTGACTGTGCGGTATATGTGCAAACTAAATAAATAAATGGATGCAGCATATTCTCAGTTTTGAAATAGCATCTCTGCTGTATATACTAATACCTGAATATTTAAAAAAAATTAGAGGAGAAAAGCGGTTTTATGTTACTCTTTCATTAAGATTCATTGGAAGAAGAGATGTTTAGGAGGGAAATGCAATTAATGGTCACTTTTGAATGAAACTACAGGAAGCTACTTTCCTAAAAGAATTGGGAACTCTGTGTTCTAAAGTCCACACCCCTTGGCATAGTTAACCCAGAGGAAAGAAGAGATGGGATATGTTATTACCATGCTTTGGCATGTGAACCTTGATGTGTATGTGTCACTTAAAATTTGATACATAGCATCTGCTTGGGCTCTTGAATCCATATGATTAGACCAGACCAGACCAGGCCAGGCCCATCCCAACATGGAGAGGTTGGAGGGAAGACACCAGGATGGGTGGAGCAGCTGGAGGGACAGATAGCCTGGAAAGAAAAGATGTTAGAAGACAGCAGACTGAAAGAGGAATGAAAAGGAAAGCCAGAAGGGGCAAGCAGTCAAAGCTGAAAAATTAAAAAGGCAAGACAATAAAATGAACAAATAAAGCACACAACAAACTTAGATGAATAAAAGAGAAAACATGTTTATGGCTCCTAAAAATTGTTGACTGGCACTTGCATTATTTCAATATTTTTCTATTCCTGGTGTACTTTGGTTTTGGGAGGGTGGGGGAACAAATCTCCTTCCCTGACCTGAGTTCTCTAGTGGCTGATGCTTTGTGTGGCAAAATGTTAGACAGGTCATGGCCCCAGTGATGCCCCTCATTCCACTACCTGTAGTCTATGACATAGGGAATAAAAAAAAATAGGCCTCGGTGTTTTGGAATTAAAGTCGAGTTTTAAAATGATTCTGGCTCTCTTCTAATTTTAAAGTGTAATTGATAGGTCTGAATGATAATTATTATTAGTGTACTTCTGAGATATGAGCCAAGTGAACAGGTGTCTACAGCAAGTTGTGGGGCTGTGGGATTTCTGCCTAGTGCAGAGTTTCCAAAAGATACAAAGTCTTTAGTAGTGCTAGTAATTGACACATTCCAAAATGCCTGATTTTAGAGTCTAGTTTATTAGTATTGTTTCTGAGTGCAAAATACGTATGGAGAACTTAATTTGCTTTCCATATGTCTATCTGCAATGTTTCAGGGCAGTTGTGCTGCCTCTGGAATTTTAAGGTGCCCACAAGTTCCATAGTTGACACACGTGTCCAACCATAGTTCTCTTGCTTAGGAATAGGCTTTTTAAATATAACTTTATAATGTACAAAAAACTTTTGATACAGAGAACATAATGTTGCAATTCAATCCACCATTTATATAAGGGTAACAACTCGGGTAATTAAATTAACATCTGAATGCAATCTACATTTGAAAATATCCAAAGCAGAAAAAGAAAAAAACAACAACATATTTTGAAAAGGCAATTAGGCTAATCACATATTTTGTGCAATCACTTTACAGGATCATCCCCAGTGGCCATATTAATTGAGAAAAACTTCCTAGAATCCATTAAAAAAAATCTCCGCTGCTAAGGTGGGGATGACAAATCCTGGGTGCCAGATCGCCATGATGACTGAAAAGTTCAGTGCCCAAGTTTGCAGCTGAGCACATGGGCAGCAGAAAATATGCTGCTTCAGCTGGGAACAGTTATGCAGCCTGTTATTGGCTGCCACAGATAGTATCAATATTTAGTCTTGCCAAAGGGAAGGGACATAATAGGACTGCGACTTCCAGGCAGGAGCATCAGTGATCTCAATGGAAGCTATTCGTGGTAACCCACAAGAAGCAGTTAAGAGGAGATTTGGAGCGATAACAGTAACTTAAGTTTCTCAATGGTAGCCACGGAAGACATTTATTTATTTAGCCTGATTACTCTTGCTTGTAACTCAGTGAGTTACAAGCAACATAAATAATAGATTACATTAAAAGATAGGTACAAATATTTTATTATCAGTGTTATAACATGAGTATCATACTATAAGAGATTTACTTGGGGACATGGGATGCTGTATAGAGTATTGGACTGGGTTATATCTCCTCACCATTGTGTTGCTTGAAAAGGAAAGTTTTAGTTCCTTGCGAAAGTGGTGCTCTTACCTTGTTAGGTAGTGTGTTCTAGAGTTCTGGGGCTTAGAAGGAGAAGGCATGAGTGCAGACCATTTGATTACTGTGAGCTTTGGTGGGATGCTACATGGAGGGCCTTCTGGTTCTAAGGGTTGGAGTTTATTGGGTCTTGATGTTAAACGGTCTGCAGAGAGGTTGTGTACAGGGCTGGCTCCATAGTTGGTACAAGGTGTTAGTGTCTCTAGGCAAATCTTATGCCCTCCCTAGATGTCAGAATCTACTGCTTAGATTTGAATGCCTTGCTGTGCCCCTCCTCCCCCCCCCCCCCGAAGCTACTGCCCCAGGCGACCTAGGTCCGGCCCAACTATTAGGCAAACGAGGTGGTTGCCTAGAAGAGAAGCTTCTGGGAGGTGGCAAACAGCATGGCATTCAAAGTTAAGCAATTGATTCTGACAGCCAGGGGGGAATAAGGCTTAAGGTTTCCGTAGGGTACCAGCACCTTGAACCAATGCTGGGTTGGCCCTGGTTGTGTGAGATTTTGAGTATGATTAAGAGGGCTTTAAATTTAATGCAGCTTAGAATAGGGAGCCAGTGTAGCTCTTTTAGGAAGAGGCATCATATGAGAATGTTTTGGTGCTTCAAACACCTTTTGACATGTCAGAAGCAGCCTACGTGGAACAACTTAATTTTCTGAGCAATAGCAGTGGCAGAAAGCAGCACAGACAGATCAGCCTAAAAAGACACGAAGTTCTACTGCTCTGTTGGTACGATCCTTTCAAAAATTTCAAAGTGCCTTCTCTTTGGGGACGGTAGAGAAGAGAGGGATTGATGGAGCCTATGACGGCTGGGAGCAGGTGGCAGAGAAGAAAGAAATTTGATGGAGGCTGTGGCTGCTTGGGGGAGGGTGATGGGGCGGGAGAATGAGAGAGAGCCTGGATGATGACAGGCTGGGGAAATGAGAGTGAGCGCGCGAGCTGGAGACTGGTTAGAGAGGGGGGCTGTAGACTGTATTTCTACACTGGCCTGTAGTGGTGCATTAAGGACTCGTGCACCACTACAGGCCAATGGCAGAAATACAGTCTACAGACCCCTGCCCCAACCAGTCTTCCGCTCGCTATGTCTCTCTTATCCCAAGCCTGTCATCATCCAGGCTCTCTTTCATTCTCCAACTGCATAGAATGGAAAAACAACCTTAATAAATCAGGCTCTAAAGACCTCTGAGAGGATCTCCCCTCTCCTAACTTTGGTGAATATGGTGAGGTGGGGAGACGATCTCAGCCTCTGGCTCCTAAATTCAAAGAACCTTTGTTGAAGCCTGTGCTAGGGGGTGAAGAATCCATACCTTTTATTATTAAATGTTGGAACATTTTCTGGGATGCAGAAGCGAAAAGGAAACACCAATGTCGCCTCTTCCTGATGCATAGAAAGGAAACAAATTTATCCTTTCCTGATTAATTTTAGCAACATCTGAAAAAAACAAGATCCTTTGTCCAGAAACAATTCTGGAGATTTACAAAATTGACACGACATGACTTAAGGTCCTGCTCATAAATGAGATACCAATAAGGTTGTTCTCACAGATTCTTCTTGTCCAGTGTTCTCCAAAAAAAGATGTTAAATTTAGTGAATTGAGGGGAACTCATAACTTGCTGCCCTTCATCCTATTCAGAGCTTGTTGATTTGACACTTGGAAGATAATACACCTTGTTAACTGGTGGCATAGCCCCAACTCATACAGAAAACTGCAGTCAGAATGCTCCATAATAAACACAGATTCAATCATATCATTCCATTACTGATGGCTGAACACAGGCTGTCTGTCTCTTACCAAATTAAATTCAAAGTTATGGTTCTTACCTACAGAGTCTTGGCAGAGGGAATCACTGACTAGCTTGCCCCAGCTTAGAACCCTTTGTTCTATACATGACAATCTACTATTGATTCCTTCCCTTGCTTGGACTTGTCATGTATGCACTTGACAATAGATCTTTTATTTAGCACCCTCCCTCTGGAACACTCCCCCTCTGTTATCTGAGAATGTAAATTTAAAAAAGGTCTAAAACCCAATCTTTTTTTTTTTTGTAACTAGCATTTGGCGTGCTTGCGGAGTGAAGATGAGTTCCTACTTTTTTTCCCTCTCTACTGCTACTACTTTATTTTCCTATCAAATAATGGAGTTCTTTTCTCGTGTATGTCCTTTGTGTTTTCTTTGTTTTTATTATTGTATCCTGCCTTGATATACTTAAAGGTGAATAAGCACATGAGATAAACATAAGCCTCTCCAAAGTAACTTTTCAGAGCTTTCTAGGAGTGGTGCCCCAAAATTTGGGAAAATGCATCTTGAATATTGTGTACAATTCTGGTTGCTGAATTTTCAAAAAAGGATATAGCGGAATTAGAAAAGGTAAAGAGAAGAGCCACCAAAATGATAAAGGGGATGGAAGGATACCCCTATGAGGAGAAGCTAAAAAGGTTAGGGCTCTTCAACCTGGAAAAGATATGGCTGAGGGAAGATATGGTAGAGGTCTATAAATGAATTAATGGAGTGGAATGGGTAAATGTAGATCAATTGTTTACGCCATCAAAATATAGAAAGGCTAGAGGACATGCAATGAAGCTACAGTATAACCCACTTAAGACTAATAAGAGAAAATATTTTTCCACTCAACGCGTAATTAAACTCTGGAATTCGTTACCGGAGGATGTAGTAAAAGCTGTTAGTGTAGCTGAGTTTAAAAAAGGTTTGGACAAGTTCCTGGAGGAAAGGTCCGTAAACCATTATTAAAGGGGACCCAGAATATCCACTACTTGCCCCAATACAAGCATTGTGCAACCTGTGTTTTTTTGGGGGAAAGTGCTAGGTATTTGTGACCTAGATTGGCCACTGTTGGAAACAGAAATTGGGCTTGATGGACCTTGGCCTGACCCAGTATGGCATATCCTATGTTCTTATGCAATAATCACAAGTTTAATTGTCTGTGCTGGTTCTCCATCTGCTCAGTTTTACAGTGTAAAGTTGCCTTATCCTGTAGAAGGGCAACATTAACTTTCTGAACTTCTTGAACTTCCTCATCCTCTATCTTGTTTTACCCTCTCTTGAGCATGCTTCTTCAATCCTTGCCAAGGTGTCCATCTTGGAAACTATTGAAACAAAACCAGAAGAAGATTTAGAAACTGCTGCATCTAACCTGACCAGACCTGCCCATAGGGTATCTATAGTCATCACTTCAGGTTTTTCACAAATAGAGAAGGGTTTCCTTACTAGATATCTAGGCCATTGGTGGTTTCCAAAGTTTCTTTCCCACAAACCAATTCTGCAGTTTGTCACTCGGTTGCCGGTGACACAAAGATTATACGCCACTAGGTAGCGCTGTTAAAGAACAAAGAGTCCCAGTATAGGGTAATAAAGGCTTTTATTCCCCGTTTAAAGCAAGGTTCAACTAAGAGATATTTTAGATAACAGAAACAGTCCTTTGTTTCAAAAGGTACCAATATTCACTGGCTAGTTAACTGTTACTTCACAGTTTAAAGCAGGTTTTCTTCAAAGTAATATTCAGTATAATAAACATCATAAACATCAAATTATATTTCATTTATTCTTCTGTGGAGCATACACACTTTGGAGCATAGGCAGTGCACCAATCACATTCCATTTCCTCAGGCAAAGGTGAGGGAATAGTGCTGGGAGAATCCACTTCCATCAATTCCTCTCCCCTATACTAATTCAAAGGGCTTCCACTGTCCCTGTCTATTTCAGCATGGTAATCTACTACTTGGGAGTTTGGCTTCACATAACCAGGGACTCTTAAGGCTGGCGGTAGTTTAGTGAACCAGTCTTGACTCTTGTTTCTCCTAGGAGGAATACTTCTTTTAGCATAACTTTTAGCAGTACAATCATTACAGTTAATCTTCAATGCCTCATAGCTTGGCTCACTGAGTAAAAACTTCCGTTGCTTATAAAACTGCTTTTCCCTCTGAATAGGTGAAACTGGGCAATGATCCTCTAGAGATAAGCTTCTGTCAGAACCTCCCTCTCTGGTTCTTAGCTTTCTTCTCTCTAGGTTACAAACAGGCAGAGTATAGGAACTAGGCGTGACAGAGCCTCTCACCTTGGAGCAACTTCCACCAAACTCCCCTTGCACAACAGGTCCAGTTTGGGCTTTCTGGCTTCCCACCTTGTGAGGTCTGTTTCTCCTCCAGCTTCCAGCTTGGCTTCTTCCACAGCAATCAGGCTTATGTCCTTGATAGCCTCCAGGCTTCTCTGCTGTTTCTCCTTCTAGTCCAGCTCCAGTTCCTTCTTCCTCTTTCTCCTCCTTCCTCAGCTCCTGCTGCTTCATATGCTCATTCCACTGCCTTCTTTTCCACTGCTGCTTATGCCACTCCTCTCCAGAAGCATTCTGCTCTGGCTTATAAAGTGAACAGTTACTGCTGACTTCCTGGTTCCCTTTCAGCTGCAGGTCATCAGTGAGCTTAGGTTCATTAAGACCAGTATGTCTGTTCCTGCTCCCTCTAGCTGTGCCTGGAGGTAACTGCACATCTAGTTCTTCTAAAACAGGATTTCTTTTCTTAAAACCAACTTTATTAGTGCCCGCATCATGACAAGTTATTCCCATCGTCAGTATTCCTCCTTCATCAAAAGTAACCACACTGTTAAGTAACTTATGTAGCTGTGGGGCAACTCCTGCCCCTTCTGACACCACTGGCATAGATATTGCATCCATATACCCAGACCTCTCTTTTTCCCAACTTGGAGCTCCCAGTTTGGTAGATCCTGGATGAGGCTCCATGTCATAGGAGTGCATCCTACATAGGTGGAGAGTGCTGTGAGGGGGAGAGAGATTGTGACCCAGAGCTCCTTCATTGCAGTCAGCAACAGGACTCTCATTCTTGACTGACAAAAAAACATGTAACAGCCTTAGACACAGTGAGGTTGTTCAGCAAGTATGAGTTGCCTGTCATGATAAATAAAGTGAGTAAAACCCTGAGGATTTTGGCTGATTTTGGAAGATTAGAAGGGGACCCAATCCTGTGAGGAGAATGCAGGCCAAAGTGGGCATTTGTGGTGCCCCAGGCCATCAAAGATATGATGACTATAGAACAGTCAACTAAAACAAATCACCAAACTAGGTTACAAAAATTATGAAATCTCCAACAATACACAATGTAACCCTCAGCCTTGAAAGACTTCACTTCTTCACTACTTTATTATCTGGACTTCTTAACAAGATGTCAAAATCCAAATTATATACTCTTTCAATGCATGTATGCCTTTATAAAAATACTTTCTTAGATATCCAAAATATTTGTAACATTTCACATATTATATAATTAATACCAAATATCAATTTAAATACTCCTCACAACTCTCATAATTCTAAAAATTTGTTATTCAACCATACACACATTCATACCTAAATTCATATCACACATGACAGTATAAGCAGGATAAGTATAACAATTTGAACTCCACCAAAATTCTCATTAATTCATGTTGAACATATTATATATCTTCAAAAAGAAGCTCAAATAATACAACATAACAAGCAGATTGAAAAATATGAAAACAGCCCCGACTTCAGGAGAAACATCTGATGACTTCACTTAACCCCCTTCACAAAAGAAGGGAAAAAAAATTAAGTAAATCCTCTGCGATCTCGGTTCAAAAAGGATTTTCTGTGGAAACCCCCCAATAAATTTTAATCCTCGATTATGTCTCTTATACAGAGCCTAAAATCCAAAGCCTTGTAGGGTAATGTCCCAAATCTTGGCCAAGATATTCTCTCTGCTTTAAAGGGGTAACCACAATTCGGTGTCACAGTATCCCACCTGAAAATATATTGTTGTTCTCGGCGACATAATCGTCGTCGTATATTGCCGATTATGTCATCAGGAACAACAATATATTTTCAGGTGGGAAACTGTGATACCAAATGGGATAAGAACATAAGATGCCATACTGGATCAGACCAAGGTCCATCAAGCCCAGTATCCTATTTCCAACAGTGGCCAATCTAGATCACAAGTACCTAGCAGTTTCCCTAAAAGACACAGGTTCCACAATGCTTGTATTGGGTCAAGTCCTGGATATTCTGGGTCCCCTTTAATAATGGTTTATGGACCTTTCCTCCAGGAACTTGCCCAAACCTTTTTTCAAACCCAGCTACACTAAAAGCTTTTACTATATTCTCTGGTAACAAATTCCAGAGTTTGATTACGTATTGAGTGAAAAAATATTTTCTCTTATTAGTCTTAAATAGGTTACCCTGTATCTTCATTGCATGCCCCCTAGTCTTTCTATATTTTTACCCATTCCACTCCATTCATTAATTTATAGACCTCTATCATATCTCCTCTCAGTTGTCTCTTTTGAAGAGCCCTAACCTTTTTAGCCTCTCTTCATAGGTGTATCCTTACATCCCCTTTACCATTTTGGTGGCTCTTCTCTGTACCTTTTCTAATAATGCTATATCCTTTTTAAGATATGGCGACCAGAATTGCACACGATATTCAAGGTGCGGTCGCACCATGGAATGATACAGAGGCATTATAATATTGTTTGTTTTATTCTCCATTCCTTTCCTTAAACCCCAATCCCTCCGGCATGAGATTGCTGTCCCTAGGTGTGAATTGAACCCCCAGCCCTCTGGCCTGAGGTCCTTTGTCCTAATCACTAGGCCACTCCTTTCTTTAAAAGTGGGGATGGTTGGCATTCCTGCTTGCTATTCCTTTCTCAATGTGAGCTCAAGGATTGATAACGTGTGCTGTATGTGCAGGCGCTATTACTGTCCGGTCAGTGTGTGCTTAGTTTCCAACTAGCTGCGGATAGGAGAGCCTGTTAGTGCTGCTGGTAGGTGTTTCCACCTTTGCTGGCTGCCTCCTTGGGGGTTGGACATGCTGAAGCTGTATTTGCCCTATCGACTAAATGTTGTTCACTGGAACATGTGGGGATCTGAACCTGTAACCCTCTGCACATATACACACACCGACTCTCCGACCTATACACAGATGGAGTGGCATTGGTTCTATTGAATAGTGTGGGGAGTTTAAAAGGATGATCTGGAGTACGCCTGTGTTGGCATTTTTTTTTTTTTTGTGAAGTCTGAGTTTTTGTTGGGAGCCATATGAGAGGAGTGCTAAAGATCAGTGAGTGGGTATATATTTAGGATGTTTTTGTTTATTGGTTTGAGATGGTGAAGGAATGTTTGCTTTTGTTATAGTTTTCCCTGAAGAAGCTGGAGAGGCAAAACTGTGGTCCATGTTTGGAGAATTGGAGCAAAGTGATTGTGGGATACGGCATGGAATATAAGTCTGCAACAGTAACACACATTGCTTAATTATAGAATGAAGTGATCCTTGTTGACATCAGCATTGAATTGGAGGATTGGAGCAAAGTGATCGTGGGATGCAGCGGCATTGAACCTGTACTAGTTGGACATTGTGGTTACCTCTTTAGAGCAGAAAGAACATTTCAGCCAAGATTTGGGGCATAACCCTAGGAGGATTTTGATTTTAGGCTCTTTATAAGAGACATAATTGAGGATTAAAATTGTATGTGTTCAAATTATGCTTATCCTGCTGGATGCTTATACTGTCAGATGTATGTATATATGTGTGATATGAATTTGGTTATGAATGTGTGTATGGTTGAATAACAAATTTTTAGAATTATGAGAGCTGTGAGGTGTGTTTACATTGATATTTGGTATTAGTTATTTAATGTCACAAATATTTTGGATTTCTAATAAAGGATTTTTATAAAGAAATACATGCATTGAAAGAGTATATAATTTGGATTTAGACACCTTGTTAAGAAGTCCAGATAATAAGTAGTGAAGAAGTGAAGCTTTTCAAGGCTGAGGGTTACATTGTGTATTGTTGGAGGCTATAGAATAGGAACATCCAGGGCCAAGAGAGGCAGCAAGGGCCCTCAGCAATTAGTATGCAAGAGGTGGATTTGGGCTGCAGCAATTCAAGGGAGCAACATAGTATAGGGAGTGAAGTACTTTGTCCACTAAAGAAGAGCGGGATCTAGGCATGGTTGTGTCTGATGTTAAAGTAGCTAAACGGGTAGAAAAGGTGATGGCAAAAGCTAGAAGGATGCTTGGGTGCATACGGAGAGGAATGGCTAGCAGAAAAAAGGAGGTGATAGTGCCTCTGTATAAGTCTTTGGTGCGACCTCATTTGGAGAATAGTGTGCAATTCTGGAGACCGCACCTTCAAAAGGATATAAACAGGATGGAGTCGGTACAGAGGGTGGCTACTAAAGTGGTTAGTGGTCTTCCTCATAAAGCATATGAGGACAGACTTAAGGATCTTAATATGTACACCTTAGAGGAAAGGCGGGATAGAGGTGATATGATTGAAATGCTTAAATACCCCCATGGCATAAATGCACAGGGGGAGAGTCTCTTTCAATTGAAAGCAAGTTCTGCTACGAGGGGACATGGGATGAGGGTGAAGGTGGATAGGTTCAGGAGTGATATGCGGAAATATTTCTTTACGGGAAAAAGTGGTGGATCCGTGGAATAGTCTCCCAGTGGAGGTGGTAGAGATGAGGACAGTATCTGAATTCAAAAAAGCATGGGACAAACACACAGGATCTCCTAAAGAAAAAAAGGGGACTGTTGTAGTTGTTGATATGGAAGGACAGACTAGATAGGCCATGTGGTCTTTTTATGTCTTCATATTTCTCTGTTTCTACAGTATGTTTCTAAGTTCCCAGCCATGCCAAAGATGGATATCCTGGTATCAACCATATTAAAGAAGACTGTGATCCTGGTAGAAGGTGGTGCAGTCTTAAGAGACCTGTAGGATCAGACTCTCTCAATCCTCCCTTTAACGGCATCTGCAACAGGCATTTATTGAAGGGAAAGGAATCCCTTTACAGTTTGAGCAGCCTCAGCGATCATCAGGGCAGAGTGTGAGCAGCCTGATTTCTAGCTCCTCCCCCTCCACCGCGGGACCAATCAGACTCTCTCAATCCTCACTTTAACGGCATCTGCAACAGGCACGCCCGCGTCTGGTGGGCCTGCGCCTAAGGGCCTTGCCAAAGGTTCCTTTGGCGTGGCCCTTATGCGCGTGACCTTAGCTAGAGGCCACGACGCTTTCGTGATCTGGGGCAGCTTCCACACTCGTTTACCTGATAAGCAGATCTGTTTACTCTCTGTTGATTTATCAACTGCTGCATGCTTACTGAACCTCTAGCTCCGAAGCGTATAGTATGATTCTATTATAACTTTTGTTTAGCCTTTCTCTTCATTCTGTACTCCACATCTCTCTTTATTCTCCCTACCTCGTACTCTGCTTCCCTCCTTCTCCTCTTTGGTAATTTAAACCCATCCTTGGCCCTTCTTTCATCCCATGTTATGATGAGGTCACGTAATTTGTCTAACCTTATCTATGTCTTCCCTAATCCCGGTCTTCCTAGAGTTACCCATCACTCTCTGAAATTCCCTGCCCTTCCTAAACATTTCTCTCACGTTAGGACAAGGCCTTCTCGCAACTTATCTAACCTTATTCATATTCCTCTGCTCTCCCCTTCTCATGTGCCTTGTGGAATGCTCACTCTATCTCTAACAAACTTGCTTTTATACATGACCTTTTTATTTCTCACGCACTTCACCTCCTTGCTTTAACTGAGACCTGGCTTCTTCCTGAAGACACTGCCTCTATTGCTGCGCTTTGTGATGGGGGCTTTCAGTTCTCCCACACTCCTCATCCCACTGGACATGGTGGGGGTACTGGGCTTCTTCTTTCCCCCTCTTGTCACTTCCAGACCCTCATCCTACCTCAATCTCGCTCATCTCTCTCTTTTGAGGTCCACTCCATCCGCTCTTCATTCCTCTCCCACTTCTGGTAGCTGTTATCTATCGTCCTCCCGACATTTCTGTATCTGCTTTTCTTTCTGAATTTGATTCTTGGCTGTCTACCTTTCTTAACCCCTCCTCCCCCACTCTTATTCTCGGGGATCTTAACATTCATGTTGATGTCCCCTCTGACCCCCATGTTTTAAAGCTCCTCTCCCTTACCTCCTCTTACGACCTTCAACTCTGTTCCACTGCCCCTACTCACCAACACGGTCACTGCCTTGACCTGATTTTCTTCTTTAACTGCTCACCCTCCAACATCTGTAACTCTGTCCTTCCCTTATCTGACCACCACCTTTTAAGTCTTATTATTCATCTTCCCCCACCTCAGCCTCATCCTGTCTCCACTAACCTTTCTAGAAACCTTCTTGCTTTTGATCCCTTAGATCTTTTCTACATTATTTCCTCACCCCTTTAATCCATTCTGTTATCCAAATCCATTGATGAGGCTGTGACCTCATATAACGCTGTACTCTCCTCTGCCCTGGATGCTCTTGCTCCCCTTACCCCACGTCCTATTAGGCGCTCTTCTCCCCAGCCCTGGCTCTCTCCCACTGCCCGCTATTTGTGCTTCTGTGCCCGCTCTGCTGAGCGTGCCGGGCTTAAATCCCGCTCCCATGCTGACTTTCTCCACTTTAAATTCATTCTTTTCTCTTTCCAATCAGCCATTGCACTTGCTAAACAAGTCTACTTCACCCATCTGACGAACTCTCTTGCCTCTGATCCTCGTCGTCTCTTTAACACACTCCGTTTTCTCCTCAGTGTGCCTCCACCTCTGATTCCTCCATCCCTTCCTGCCCAAACCTTGGCTGAGTTCTTTCATGACAAAATTCACAAGATCACCCTCCAATTCCCCACCACCCTTACTAAACCCTCCCCCCCTTTTTCCCAATTCTCCTCCCTCACTTCTGCTACCCTTTCCTCCTTCCCTATGGTCTCTGATGAGGAAACTTCACTCCTTCTTTCTTCCTCTAAACTTACTACCTGCTCGTCTGACCCCCATCCCCTTCCACCTCCTTAGTTCCATCTCCTCCACTATCGTCCCTTCCATCTCTCATATTCTCAGCCTATCGCTTTCCATCGCAACTTTCCCTTCTGACTTCAAGCACGCTGTGGTCACACCCCTTCTCAAGAAATCCTCACTTGATCCCACCTGTCCTTCTAACTATCAACCCATCTCTCTTCTTCTCTTCATCTCTAAACTACTTGAGTGTGCAGTCTATCACCACTGTCTCAACTTCCTCTCCTCTCATACTCTCCTGGATCCTTTACAATCTGGCTTCCATCCCCTACATTCCACTGAAACAGCTCTTACCAAAGTCACTAATGATTTGTTCCTGGCAAAATCCAAAGACCTCTATTCTGTCCTCATCCTTCTTGATCTCTCTGTTGCTTTCGATACTGTTGACCACAACCTTCTTCTTATCACCCTGTCCTCACTAGGTTTCAAGGACTCTGTACTTTCTTGGTTCTCCTCCTACCTCTCCCATCGCTCTTTCAGCGTGTGCTTTTGTGGCTCCTCCTCCTCTTCCACCCCATTACCTGTAGGTGTTCCTCAGGGTTCTGTCTTGGGACCGCTCCTCTTCTCTCTCTACACCCAGTCCCTTGGTGCCCTTATCTCTTCCCATGGCTTTCACTATCATCTCTATGCTGATGACTCTCAAATCTACCTCTCTATGCCTGTTATCTCTCCAGAAATCCAGACTAAGATCATGGTCTGCCTCTCTGACGTTGCTAGCTGGATGTCCCTCCGCCGCTTAAAATTGAACATGGCCAAGACTAAACTCCTTATCTTTCCCTCGAATCCCTCCCCTCCTCTTTCCCCTTTCTCTGTCTCTGTGGATAACTCTGTAATCCTTCCTGTCTCCTCAGCGCGTAACTTGGTGTTATCTTTGACTCCTCTCTCTCTTTCTCTCTGCATATCCAACTCATTGCTAAGTCATGCCGTTTCTTTCTCTACAATATCTGCAAAATTCGCCCCTTCCTCTCTGTTAACACTACTAAAATGATTGTCCACGCCTTAATCACATCCTGCCTTAATTACTGTAACCTCCTTGCCAGCCTCCCCGCAAACCACCTCTTTCTCCTTCAGTCTATTCAACATTCTGCTGCTCGTCTGATTTTCTGCCAGTCTCGTTTTTCCCACATCACTCCTCTTCTCATGTCACTTCATTGGCTCCCCATCCGTTTCCGTATCCAATTCAAGCTTCTCCTACGGACCTATAAATGTATTCACTCTTCTGCCCCCCAGTACCTTTCGTCTCTTATCTCTCTTTACACTCCCTCTCGGTTACTTTGCTCTTCTAATAGTCTTCGTTTATCTATGCCTTTCACTTGTATTGCTAATTCTAGACTTCGCTCCTTTCACCTTGCTGCACCCTTCGCCTGGAACAGCCTTCCTGTCTCTGTGCTCCAGGCGTCCTCCCTGGCCATCTTCAAGTCCAGGTTGAAATCCCACCTCTTCACTATTGCTTTTCATTCTTGATTCTTGTGTTGTGATATGACTATTTTATGTATGCTGTGTTTGCTTTCTCTAACATTAGATGTATACTTTGTCCTGTTGATCTGTAATTTATATTATGTAATTTTTTGCCTTGACTAGATTGTGAGCTCTGATGAGCAGGGACTGTCTCTCTTATTTGTGTGTACAGCGCTTTGTATGTTTGCAGCGCTTTATAAATGCTTAATAATAATAATAATAATAATAATATTAGGGCAGGAAGCTGGAGGCACTCACGAAGAAGATATTTGAGACCTCTACATAAGAACATAAGATATGCCATACTGGGTCAGACCAAGGTCCATCAAGCCCAGTATCCTGTTTCCAACAGTGGCCAATCTAGGTCATACGTACCTAGCAGTTTCCCCAAAAGACACAGGTTCTGCAATGCTTGTACTAGGTCAAGCATTGATATCCTGGGTCCCTTCTTAATAATGGTTTATGGACCTTTCCTCCAGGAACTTGTCCAAACCTTTTTTAAACCCAGTTACACTAACAGTCTTTACTACATCCTCCGGTAACAAATTCCAGAGTTTGATTACACGTTGAGTGAAAAAATATTTTCTTTTATTAGTCTTAAATAGTTTACCCTGTAGCTTTATTGCATATCCCCTAGTCTTCCTATATTCTGCTAACGTAAACAGGCAATCTACGTTTACCCGTTCCATTCTGTTCATTAATTTATAGACTTCTATCACATCTCCCCTCAGCCGTCTCTTTTCCAGGTTAAAGAGCCCTAACCTTTTTAGCCTTTCTTCATAGGAGTATCCTTCCATCCCCTTTACAATTTTGGTGGCTCTTCTCTGAACCTTTTCTAATAATGCTATATCCTTTTTAAGATACGGCGACCAGAATTGCACACAATATTCAAGGTGCGGTCTCACCATGGAACGGTATAGAGGCATTATAATATCTTTTGTTTTATTTTCCATTCCTTTCCTTATGATACCTAGCATTCTATTTGCTCTCTTGGCTGTCGCTGCACACTGGGCCGAGGGTTTTAACATGTTATCCTCAATGACACCTAAATCTTTTTTTCCTGGGTGGTGGTTCCTAATGTAGAACCTTGCATCGTGTAACCATAGTTTGGGTTGTTCTTCCCTAGGTGCATAACTTTGCACTTGTCCACATTAAATTTCATCTGCCATTTTGATGCACAGTCTTCCAATTTATCAAGATCCTCTTGCAATTTTCCACAATTCTCTTGGGTTTTAACAACTTTAAATAGTTTTGTGTCATCTGCAAATTTGATAACCTCGCTCGTTATTTCACTTTCCAGGTCATTTATGAATATGTCAAAAAGCAGCGGACCCAGCACAGATCCCTGGGGTACACCACTATTCAACTTTCTCCACTGGGAAAATTGGCCATTTAGCCCAACCCTCTGCTTTCTATCTTTTAACCAGTTCCCGATCCACAGTAGTACACTACCTCCTATCCCATGACTCTTTAGTTTTGCCAGAAGTCTCTGATGAGGGACCTTGTCAAAGGCTTTCTGAAAGTCCAGATACACTATATCAACCGACTCACCTTTGTCCACCTGTTTATTCACACTTTCAAAAAAACATAACAGATTAGTAAGACAAGATCTTCCTTGTCTAAAGCCATGTTGGCTGTCTCCCATTAGGCCATGACTATCTACATGCTGAGTAATTTTATTCTTTATGATGGTTTCTACCATTTTTCCCGGCACTGACGTGAGGCTCACTGGTCTTTAGTTTCCCGGATCACCCCTTGAACCCTTTTTAAAAATTGGTGTTACATTGGCGATCCGCCAATCTTCAGGTATTAGAGATGATTTTAATGATAGTTCACAGATTACTAATAGCAGGTCTGCAATCTCATATTTCAGTTCTTTCAACACCCTTGGATGTATACCATCCGGTCCTGGTGATTTGCTACTCTTCAGTTTATCTAATAGTTGTGATACATCTTCCCGATGTATCGATATTTCCTTCAATTCTTCCGCACCTTTAAATACCACTTCAGTCATGGGTAACATCCCTACATCTTCCTCAGTAAAGACCGAAGCAAAGAATTCATTCAGTCTCTCCGCTATTGCCTTGTCGCCTCTTAGTGCCCCTTTAACTCCTCTATCATCTAATGGTCCAACTGACTCTCTCACAGGTTTTTTGCTACGAATGTACTTGAAAAAATCTTTATTTCGCGTTTTTGCTTCCGCAGCATGCTTCTTCTCAAATTCTCTCTTTGCCTTCTTTATCAATGCCTTGCATTTGACCTGCCAGTGCTTGTGCTGTTTGCAGGTTTCATCGTTTGGCTCTTTTTTCCATTTCCTGAAAGATGCTTTCTTGGCAACAACAGCCTCTCTGACCTCACCTTTAAACCATGCTGGCAGTTTTTTGGACTTTCTTTCACTTTTCTTAAAGCATGGAATACAGATGGTCTGGGCTTCCAAGATAGTATTTTTCAACAACACCCAAGCTTGATGTAAGTCTTTAACCTTTGCAACTACTCCTTTTAGTTTTTTCTTAACTATTTTCCGCATTTTATCATAGTCTCCCTTTCGAAAGTTAAAAGGTAGTACTGTGGATTTCCTTACTATCCCTCCTCCACTAATTAAATCAAAGGTGATCATGTTATGATCAGTATTGCCAAGTGGCCCCAACACCCTTATCTCTTGCACTAGATCTGGTGTTCCACTAAGGACTAGGTCTAAGATGGCTTCCCCTCTCGTCGGTTCATGGACCAGCTGCTCCAAGAAGCAGTCATTTATGTCATCTAGGAACTTTATCTCCCTAGCATGTACTGCCGTGACACTGACCCAGTCGATACCAGAGTAATTGAAATCGCCCATTATTATTACCGCGCTGTAATGTTTGTTAGCTTCCTTGATTTCTTTGAGCATTTCATCATCCATTTGTTCATTCTGGCCAGGCGGTCGATAGTACACCCCCACCGCCGTCGCCTTCCCCTTTTTACATGGAATTTCAATCCATAGAGATTCTACAGCAAATTTTGTTTCCTGCAAAACTTTAATCCTTTCTGACTCAATGCCCTCTCTAACATAGAGCGCAACCCCTCCACCAATTTGATCAGCTCTATCATTACGATATAGTTTGTACCCAGGTATCACAGTGTCCCACTGGTTGTCCTCCTTCCACCATGTCTCTGTTATTCCAATCACATCTAACCTCTCATTTAGTGCTATATATTCTAACTCTCCCATCTGATTTTTTAGACTTCTAGCATTTGCATACAAGCATTTTAGAGACTCTATTTTATTCATATTAATTTGGCTATTAGTAGACATGGGTAATTTGGGATCTTTAAGCCCTGTCTGCTCCATACTCTAGGGCATTTGGGCTACTTTACTCTTTTTTGGAACCTCTCTGCTTTTGGTAGTATCCTTCAAGGATACATTCTTCTGAACCATCTGCTCTTGGGCGACTGTCGGCTTTCCCCTATTATCTAGTTTAAAAGCTGCTCTATCTCCGTTTTAAAGGTTAATGCCAGCAGCCTGGTTCCATCCCGGTTAAGGTGAAGCCCATACCTTTGGAAGAGCCCCTCCTTTCCCCAGAATGTACCCCAGTTCCTAACAAATCCAAACCCCTCATCTCTGCACACATTGAGACTCCGGAACTCTGCCTGCCTTTTGGGTCCTGCACGTGGAACGGGAAGCATTTCGGAGAACGCTACCCTGGAAGTTCTGGACTTATTAAAAGAGGGCTGCTACACAGTACCCTGTCCTGTGCTGCTGAGGTAAGCTATATTCTTATTTGATTTAAATTATAGCTCTTTGCTGTTGCTAGGCTCTAACTTATTATGAAATTTAAACTACAAGCTCTCTGCTGGGTTCTAAATTTAACCAGAAAGCTCTCTTCTGTGTTTTAAATTTAAACTATAAGTACTTTGCTGATGCTAGGCCCTGAGTGAGTATCCTTATGGGCAGTGGTCTGTGGTGGAGGCATGTAGCTGGAGCCCCGCTAAGGTGGCTCCAGCAGGACCCCTTGTGGTGCAGTCCAAAGAAAGACCCCTCTCTGACAAACGGCAGTATCTTGTTGGAATCAAAGGCAGCCTTTATGGCTTATGCTATGTATGACCTAGTAAAACATTTGGCCAGACTGATAGCTACATCGATGGCATCAAGAAGGAGACTTTGGCACAGAAGCTGAGTGGAGTCATCTGCTAAGGTACTGTCCATAGCTCTAGAACCAAGGGCAGAGAGGGGCTTGGGCGGCAGGTATTTAAGATACTTCATAATTCATAAAAAGGGGAAAAGATTTTTGACTGGTGCTAGACTTTGAGGGGTGTCAGTGTGTAATTGTGCAGTCCACATTTTCACATGGAAATGTTGAGTTTTGTGGTAGCAGAAGTAAGGTCGGGGAAATTCCTTACATCCTTGGATATGATGGCAGCATATTTGCATATACCTATGATGTATAGTTTCCAGAAGTATCTCACGTTTCAAGTGTTGGGCTTTCATTTTCAATGCTAGACCTTGCCATTAGGTTTGTTAACAGCCTTGTAGACTTTTTCAAAGATAATGGTGCTCATGGTATATCTTGGGGAAAGAAGGAATAACAGTCCATCCCTGTCCCAGTGGAGGCTCTTGTTTTGTAGTCACTTATGCCCTGGCTCTTGAGAAGAAGAGACTGAGAGGAAAAAAAGGCAATGATGCTTGCAGAAGAGTCTCAATGTGTTCCTCAAGGAAGGGGTCAATATCCATATCATATACAAGGATATGGAGAATTTTTGAGAGCCGGTGTCAAAAAAGGCAAGTAAATCTGTTTAGGTCCACTGTGATGGAAATTCTGGCATTCCTACAAGAAGGGCTGGAAAAAAAGGATTAGCAACCAGTTTCCTAAAAATCCAGGCTGTGGCCACTGCATGCATCAAGGGTCAGGTGGAAGATTCTAGCCACCCAGATTTATCCCTCTCAAGAACCGGAGTATTATATATTAGGTCTCCAATCAAGAATATAGTGCCCCACTAGGACCCAAATCTTGTCTTAACAGATTTTAGAAGCACCGCTCTATGAACCCTTAAGGGAAGTGTCACTGATGGGCTTAAAGTAGATTTATCCTCATCAGCTTCTACATATTCCTTCCTTCACCCTTGAATCTGACGATATCACTTTTGCACTTCCTTCTCTCACTAACATATCTGAAAAATGTCTTATTCCCCCATTTTATTGCACTGGCTATTTTTTCTTCTTTTTGTATCTTTGCCTTCCTGACTGCTAGTTTCTCTATGTTTTTCCAAATATAGATGCTTGTCTTCCACTCTCTGTGATCTCTTGTATTTTATGAAGGCCACCCTCTTTTTCTTCACTTTTCAGCTATTTCTTTTGAGAACCATAGCAGCCTCCTTTCCTTTTACATTTATTTACCTATCTAACAAAATGTTTTGCTGCCCTTAAAATATCCTCTTTCAGTTCAGCCTTTTGCTTTTCTACATACCCCAGCTGTTCCCATCCCACTAACGACTCCTTGAGGTATTGTCCCATCTTGACAAAGTTAGTTTCCTAAAAGTCTAAGATCCTTGCTTTTGAATGGTCTTTATCAGTTCCAGTCCTAATACTGAACCACACCATCTGGTGACACTAGATGCGAGATGATCTCCCACTATAACATTAGAGACACTTTCCTCATTGGTAAGCACAAAGTTCAGTATGGCCCCTTCATGTGTGGGTTCTGTTACCAGTTGCCAGATTAGTTCTCCCTGTAGAGAATCTCGGATCTCCTTACTTCTAGATGACACCGCAGCAGGGGTGTGCCAATCACAATCCGGCATATTGAAATCACCTATCAGTAGCACTTCTCCTTTCATGGTAATACTGCGTATGTCTTCTATTAAATCCGCATCCACTTTTTCTCCCTATGAAGGAGATCTGTATATCTCACCAATGCAAATGGATTTCCCTTTCCCTCTTTCTAGTTTAACCCACAGTACCTCCTCGTTCCCTTTTTAAGTCCTGTAATTCTATAGCTTTAATATTCTTCCTTCCCTTCTTCCTACCCTGTCCTTCCTGAATAAAGTATAGCCTGGTATAATTATATCCCAGTCATGGTTGTCTGTGAGCCATGTCTCTGTAGCCGCCACTAAATCCAAGTCGGCTCTTCCATTGAAGTCTCAACATCTGGGATCTTATTTCCCATGCTGCTGGCATTTATACATAATACTTTCCAGATGTTGTCCCTTTTATCCATTTCTACAGAGGCATTTAATGTTTCACTTCTCTGGGAGCTTTCACTTCCCCTGGGGACTTTCTTCACCCTTCCCCAACCAATCAAGTTTAAAGCCCTCTTCAGTAGCTTAGTAGGTTAGCTAGTCTACTGCGGAAGACACTTTGACCCTTTTTGGACATCTCTGCTCTTGCAGCCCTTGGAACATCATCCCATGGTCCAGGAAACCAAAACGCTCTCAATGACACCATCCACACAGCCATGCATTCATCTCCAGGATGTGAGCTTCTCTGCCTCGGCCTTTACCCTCAACAGAGAGGATTGAAGAGAACACCAGCTGCATACTTATCTGTTTCATCCTCTGTCCCAGAGCCATGAAGTCACTTTTGATACGCTTGGAGGAATATCTAGCATTATCATTTGTACCAATATGCATGTGTAACATCGGGTAATAATAGTCTTGATGAGTCTTGGCAAACTCTCCATAACAGCTGAGATTTTTGCACCTGGCAGACAGAACACCTCTCTGAACATCAAGTCTGGTCAGCAGATGGATGCCTCAGAACCCTTCAGAAGAGAGTCAGCAATAACCACTACCCTTCGCTTCTTTGTGGTCACTGATCCTGCAACTTTGGGGTGCTTGAGCTCTGGTTCTTCCCTTTCCTGGGATGTTTTCACCTCCTCCACTTCCAGGGTTGCATACTGGTTCCTCAATCCAAGGACTGGTGGAGTTGAATTGTTGATTCTGCAGGCTCTGGTGACTCTCTTCATTCTGTAATCTCCCATCTTCAGCACTGTTGGACAGCTTGGCTATTTCAAGAAGCATCTCATCAATGTACTTTTCGCTTTCTCAAATGCATCTCAGCCTTGCCACCTCTTCTCTCAGCTCCTCCACTTGTTTCATGAGGGCTTCAGTCTGCAGGCATCCTGCACATGGAACTGGTTCTTCAACTGGCATCGGACTCTGTCTGAACAGAGGCAGAAACTATAATGGGGGCAACAGCTTTGGCAATATGATTTTTCTCAGCCATCTTTCAGTTGGTGGAGCTTTGGTACCTGTTGAAGTAAACGGGAGAGACCTATCAAAGCCCCTAACCTTTCCTCAGCTGTGTGTAAGTTAATCATCTTTACAGGAAAAAAAAAGTAAACTATACAAGGTTAAATAAAAAGTAAAAATAAAAATCCCAGCAAATAAAATAAAAACATCCCAGCAAAAAGGGCCTATTATTGAGGGGGAGAAGTTTGAGGGGGGGGGAGGAAGGAAGGGGAGGGAATAGTGGGGGCGAGGAGTGGGAAAGGGGAAGAATTAGAGGAGAGATGCTGAAGAATTAACCTGTGGTTCTACTTGAACAATTTCTCCAAGTTTCTGGTTGCCTGATGGGAATGTTTTTGGATATTTTGGATTTGTTAATATATTTTTCAAGTTTAAGAAACTCTAAAAATTAAAATTACTACTCCCCCCCCCCTAAAAAAAAACAACAAAAAAACAATTGCAAAACCAGAGATAAAATCAGTGGATGCAAATACAATTGCTAAATCAAAAAATGACACGTGCACATGAACCAACCTCCCTCCCCCCCTCCAAAAGAAAAATACAAAGCACCCTAAATCTTACCTAATAGCAGCAATAGTACTAGTGCTCTCTTCCAAGCAAAGTATGCTTCCTTATCGTCACTCCAGTCCAGTCCCTTTACTTCTGGGTTACGCAACCCTTCCAGCAGCTTGGAGGCTGAGCCCAACCTTTTTGGAGGTGGAGCGGTATAAATACCACTGGGACCACCCACTACCTCCAGTATACTCAGCCTCCAAGCAGCTGGAGGGTTCCGTAAGCCTTGGGCTTACTGGAGTCCTACCTTTATTCTTTAATTTACTTAATTCTACTTAATTTATTTGTTTCACTGATTGCCTTTATTTAATTTCTTTTCTTCAATTCAGGTGCTCTGCTCCTTTAAGTCTTACCTTCCTCCCTCTCCCCCCCCCCCCCCCCGCCGCCCGGATCCGGCACGACTCGCAGAGCAGGGTCGGGATCTGCAGCATTGAGGAGGTGCCTGCTCTGCCCAGCTCCCAGGCGGTCATTTCTGCCTTCCTCGGGGGAAACAGCCTCGCGCCGAAGCCCGGAAGGTGGCTGAGCGCTAGAGGTTGCAACGCCAGCCGGTTTGAAGCGCCCAGCTCGGCCCGACGCGAGTGACCGCGGAGGCGAACCGCGCGGCTCCCGGCTCAACACACGGTGCGATCAGACGGCGATCGCACACGTGCTACAGTGGGGCTCAGCGCCAGACTCTGGACCGGTTCTCAGACAGGCGCCAGAAGCACTTTCACGGTCCCCCCGGCCAGGCTCCACGTGTGAGGCCTAACACGTGTTGAGCCTCCGGGTGGTGAACGCAGCCTCGGGCCCAGGATCTGCAGGCCCAAACCGCAAGTACCTCCCTCAGGGGATAAAAGAATCTTACCTTATTCCAACGATTTGAGGATTTAATTCTATAATTTTATTAGGTTTATTTTACTGTAACCTTAATTTTAATCTTACTTAATTTTAGGTTTAAATATTAAGTTATTTTTCTCTTGATTTTACGTTCCTATGGTGCTTAACTCCATCTAATTGTCTTACATTTGCTAAGGGGGTTTAAAGTTACACTTCCTAACAGTAATCGGGCCTTGGCATCAGGGGTTTCACAAGGGCAAGCCACAGCTATTCCCATGGCATCTAAGCCACGCTGCCCCTCTTGTGGAACGCGCAGGGGCACCTCCGCAGAGGCAGGAATCTGCAGGAGCTGCGCTGCTGTAGCTGCATCAGTAGAACAAAAATTTTGCAGCCCTCCCAGGGATCATCAGACCCTCTAGTAGGTGAGGGAGGGTCCCAGGGTCCATCCTCTACTCCCTCTGAGTTGCCCACGCCTCCCCTTCCCCCCCACCCCCACCCTCGAGTGCAGAGGGAGACGCAGAATTTTTCTCCCCTGACTTCATCCTCCTGCTTCATAAGGCCTACTGCCTGCGCAAGCAGGGCCTAGGAACAGAGGAGGTTCCCACTCCAGTAGAGGACAAGTCGGCTAGACTCCTCGGGGCTATCAACCCTGAATCTAGCATCCCCTCCAAGCGCCTCCGTCTGGATGGAGAAGACCTCTCACCGCCTTTCGCCGAGGGGGCTCTGGAGGAGGATAGCTCGTTTAAGGATCTGGACGAGGATGAGGAGGAGCTGGAGGAAGGAGAGATCCCGGAAGAGGATCAATCACGGATAGTTAGGGTCTTTCGGCGGGAGGAGCTCCCGGCCTTAATTAACGAATCCTTAAAAGTCCTCAATGTGGCCTCGGACATACCATCACAGGAAGAGGCGTTGGAGGACCCCTTAATACAGGCCATTAGGAGATCACAGAAGGTCTTCCCGGTCCACAGGGTGGTTCGCCAGATGATCCAGGAAGAATGGGACCAGCCAGAATCCAGTTTAAGGGGAGTCAGAACCATGTCTCGTCTATACCCTCTCCCGGAGGCAGATAAGGATCTGCTGAAGTCGCCCAGGGTGGATGCAGCGGTATCAGCAGTTACTAAGAGGACGACTATCCCAGTTGAGGGAAGCTCGGCTCTAAAAGACGCACAAGACAGGAAGTTGGATACGCTCCTGAAACAAGCCTTTGATGTAAGCGCTCTTGCTTTGCAGGCCTCCGTGTCAGGAGCTTGGGTGGCTCGAGCCTGCTTAAGGTGGGCTCAACAGCTTCAGTCAGAGGGCTCTCCGGAGGAGATTCAGGCGAACTCGGCCAGAGTGGAATCCGGCGCAGCCTACTTGGCGGATAGTCAGTATGACCTCATCAGAAGCTTAGCCAAAAACATGGCGTCAGTGGTGGCGGCCAGGCGTTATCTGTGGCTACGTAATTGGGCAGCTGATGCTTCCTCGAAGGCACGCCTAAGTCGGCTCCCCTTTAAAGGGAAACTATTGTTTGGGGAGGATTTAGAGAAGTTGGTTAAAGACCTGGGTGAGTCTAAGGGTGGCAGACTACCAGAAGATAGGCCAAAACCAGGCCGCTCCCCAGCCCCAGGGCGCTCCCAGCCTAGGGAGGCGCGGAGATTTCGCACGGCCAGATCAAATCCCTTTCCCAAGGGTAGGTTTCCATCTAAGGGACAAGGCTTCAGAGGTTTTTGGGGGGGGCAGGGAGGGGATTTGGAGCTTCGTCCTCCTCCTCCTCCTCCTTCTCGGGCACCAGGAAACAGCAATGAGAGCGCGGGGGTCCAGGGGGAGGGACGACCGATAGGCGGCCGCCTAAGTCTGTTTCTCCCCGCCTGGACCCGGGTCACGTCCGATCGTTGGGTTCTAGAGGTGATCAGAGAAGGTTATGCGCTCGAATTTGCAAAACAAATCCCACCAGCATTTGTTCAGTCGCCCTGCGGTGCCCCAGCGAAAAGAGCAGCAATAGACGTAACTCTTGCCCGTCTAATAGCTTTAGGGGCGGTGATTCCAGTACCTCCAGACCAGTGCGGATCGGGTCGGTACTCGATTTACTTCGTAGTACCAAAAAAGGAAGAGTCCTTTCGTCCAATCCTAGATCTAAAACAGGTCAACCGCTGCCTCAGGGTGCCTCGCTTCCGGATGGAGACCCTACGTTCAGTCATAGCAGCCGTGAGGGGGGGAGAGTTCCTAACGTCTCTCGACTTGACGGAAGCTTACTTACACATTCCGGTCAGGAAGTCTCATCAACAGTTCCTGAGATTCGCAGTACCAAGAGGTCACTTTCAGTTCCAAGCCCTACCCTTCGGCCTAGCCACGGCTCCCAGAACATTCACCAAGGTAATGGTCGTAGTGGCGGCCTTCCTCCGGAAGGAGGGAATATTAGTACATCCCTACTTGGACGATTGGCTGATCCGGGCAAAGTCGGAACAGGAAAGTCAGGAGGCAACGTCCAGAGTGATCCACGTCCTGGAGGAGTTGGGATGGGTCATCAACCGGACAAAGAGCAGATTGGCTCCCGCGCAGGAGCTCGAGTACCTCGGAGCAAGATTCGACACCCTCAAGGGCAGAGTATTCCTGTCTCGATCAAGATCAAGAGAACTAAGAGCTCTAATCACACAGTTTCTAGGCAGACGGAACCCCTCTGCGTGGCATTATCTTCAGGTTCTGGGGACTATGGCGGCGTCGATAGAGGTAGTGCCATGGGCCAGGGCCCACATGCGACCGCTGCAGCGAGCTCTTCTGCGTCGTTGGTCTCCCCAACATCAGCCTCTCTCAATGCAGTTACCTTGCGCTCCGCGGACCAAACATTCTCTCCACTGGTGGAGATGCCCGAAGAATCTGGACCGCGGAATGCCACTCAATCCCCATCAGTGGTTGCTGCTGATGACGGATGCCAGCCTGTCGGGCTGGGGAGCGCACTGCAAAGACCAGTTCGTCCAGGGTCGCTGGTCACAGTTGGAATCACAATGGCCCATCAACAGACTGGAATTGCGGGCTGTCGGCCTGGCTCTCAAGGCTTTCAGGAGCCTAGTGCAAGGAAAGGCGATTCGTGTCCTCTCCGACAATGTCACCGCAGTGGCCTACATCAACCACCAGGGAGGCACCAGCAGTTACGCCCTGGAGAAGGAGGCGGACTCTCTTTTCCAGTGGGCGGAGTCCCGACTACTGGCACTCTCAGCGCAACATGTGGCGGGCGAGGACAACGTCACAGCCGACTTCCTCAGCAGGTGCAAGATAGACCACGGAGAGTGGGAACTAGAACAGGAGACCTTCGACCAGATAGTGGACCTTTGGGGTCGCCCAGTCATGGACCTCATGGCTCGGTTCTCCACAGCCAAGGTGGGCAGATTCTTCAGTCGGAGGAAGGAAAGGATGTCCGAGGGATTAGATGCCCTATCGCAGAAGTGGCCTTCGGAAGGTCTTCTCTATGTATTCCCTCCATGGGCTATGATCGGAAAAGTGCTCCAACGGGTGGAATCTCACCAGGGCTTGGTAATCCTCATAGCTCCGGATTGGCCTCGCCGACCCTGGTATGCCGATCTGATCAGACTACTAGCCGACCGTCCTTGGCGGCTTCCTTGCAAGAGAGATCTACTGAGGCAGGGCCCGGTCCGGATGCCCCACGTGGATCGATTCTCGCTTACGGCCTGGCTATTGAAAGGGCGCGGCTCCTAAAACGTGGTTACTCAGGAGCGGTAATCTCGACGCTCTTGAAGGCCAAGAAGCGCTCGACCTGTCTATCTTATGTGAGGGTTTGGCGCATCTTCGAAGCTTGGTGCGCAGTGCATCGGCGAAAGCCCCTTTCGGCCTCGGTCCCGGAGATTTTGGACTTCTTGCAAGCGGGCTTTGATAAAGGTCGGGCTCACAGCTCCTTACGGGTTCAGCTGGCGGCCATCTCTTGTTATAGAGGAAAGGTCCGGGGCAAACCACTAGGGGCACACCCGGACGTCTCCAGGTTCCTAAGAGCGGTTAGTCGTCTACGCCCGCAACGGAGATGGGTCATCCCCCCTTGGGACCTTACCCTAGTGCTAAATGCCTTGATCGGGAAACCGTTCGAGCCCGTAAAAAGAGCCTCCTTAAAGGATTTAACACTAAAGACGGTGTTTCTGGTCGCCATCTGCTCGGCCAGAAGGGTCTCGGAACTACAGGCGCTATCTTCACAGCCCCCCTTCCTGTCCTTCTTCAAGGACAAAGTGGTCCTGCGTACGGTGCCGTCCTTTTTACCCAAGGTTATCTCTCCTTTTCATGTGAACCAGACAGTCACCCTGCCAGTCTTTAGAGTCCAAAGGACAGGAAAGGGGTAATGACAAGCTGCGCCTCCTGGACGTCCAGAGGGCCTTGAAACGTTACCTCTCTCGCACAGCCCCATTCCGAAAGTCCGACCGACTATTCATCCAATTTGGGGGTCCGCACAAGGGGGAGGCGGCTGCCAAGGCTTCCATCTCCAGGTGGATTAGAGAGACAATTGCCTCCGCCTACATCCTGAAGGGGAAGCAGGTTCCGGTGGGGCTGCGGGCACACTCCACTCGGGCTCAAGCAACCTCTTGGGCGGAATTCTCCTTGGTCCCTCCGCTGGACATTTGTAGGGCAGCGACTTGGTCATCACTACATACCTTCTCCAAGCACTATAGGCTGGACTTGCAGAGTGCAGCGGACGCCCGGTTCGGGCTAGCGGTCCTTCAGTCCGGTATGCCGGATCCCACCCAGGGTTGAACTGCTCTGGTACTTCCCAGAAGTAAAGGGACTGGACTGGAGTGACGATAAGGAAATAGTAATTAGATCTTACCTGCTAATTAGTGTTCCTGAAGGAACGACAGTCCAGTCCCTGATCCCACCCGCTTCCGGCAACCGTTCAGACCTCATGTCCATGACAACGCTTCGGGCCGGGCGTAGCACCGGTACGGCAGGAAGGAGAGCAGGTGGCGGCCGGCTCGGGTAGAAGCAGACATCTCCTCTGGCTGTTCCCAAGCTCCCTCTCCCTTCTCCTTTATTGATGATAAAAAAAAAAAAAAAAAGGAGGTAGCAATATTTTGAGATATGCCTGTTGCATACGTTTCAGTTTTCATATCATGTTAGGTTATGGAGTTTTGATCGAAAGTTATTTTGTTCTGCTTTTTCATTCGAATACTGGAGGTAGTGGGTGGTCCCAGTGGTATTTATACCGCTCCACCTCCAAAAAGGTTGGGCTCAGCCTCCAAGCTGCTGGAAGGGTTGCGTAACCCAGAAGTAAAGGGACTGGACTGTCGTTCCTTCAGGAACACTAATTAGCAGGTAAGATCTAATTACTATTTACAAGAGAAGAACATAAGATTTGCCATACTGTCAGGCAAAGGTCCATCAAGTCCTGTATCCCATTTCCAACAGTGGCCAATCTAGGTCACAGGTACCTACCGTAGCAGTTTCCACAGAAGACGCACAGGTTCCACAATGCTTATATTGGGGCAAGCAGTGGATTTCCTGGGTCCCTTTAATAATGGTTTATAGACCTTTCCTCCAGGAACTTGTCCAAACCTTTGTTTTTTTTTAAGCCCAGCCCAGCTACACTAACAATTTTTAGTACATCCTCCGGTATTGAATTCCAGAGTTTGATTAGGCGTTGAGTGAAAAAATATTTTCTCTTATTAGTCTTAAATGGGTTACACTGTAGCTTCATTGCATGCCCCCTAGTCTTTCTATATTTTGATGGCGTAAACAATCGATTTATGTTTACCTGTTCCACTCCATTATTTCATTTATAGACCTCTATCATATCTCCCCTCAGCCATCTCTTTTCCAGGTTGAAGAGCCCTAACCTTTTTAGCGTCTCCTCATAGGGGTATCCTCCTATCCCTTTTACCATTTTGGTGGCTCTTCTCTGTACCTTTTTCTAATTCTGCTATATCCTTTTTAAGATATGGCATCCAGAATTGCACACAATATTCAAGGTGCGGTCGCACCATGGAACAATACAGAGGCTTTATAATATCCTTTGTTTTATTCTGCATTTTTTTCCTTATTATTCTTAGCATTCTGTTTGCTTTCTTGTTTCAATATATTATCCACGATGATGCCTAAATCATTTTCCTGGGTAGTGGATCCTAATGTGGAACCTTGCATCGTGTAACCATAATTTGGGTTGTGCTTTCAAAGGTGCATAACTTTGCACTTGTCCACATTAAATTTAATCTGCCTTTTGAATGTCCAGTTTTCCAATTTATCAAGGTCCTCTTGCAATTTTTTCACAATACTCTTGGGTTTTAACAACTGAATAATTTTGTGTCATCTGCAAATTTGATTACCCTTACTCGTTATTCCCATTTCCAGGTCATTTATGAATGTTAAAAAGCAGTGGACCCAGAACAGATCCCTAGGATACTTCACCTTTCTCCATTGGGAAGATTTGGCTTTTTAGCCCTACCCTCTGCTTTCTTTCTTTTTTTTTAAATTTCTTTATTTATATTTTCCAACAAAATACAAACAAAAGAGAAAACCAAATTACAGGAAATTGAAGTACACAATTCTTCTCTATGACACAAGATATAGAAAGGTTAAATACAGCTCACCCCACCCTGTCCCTCCCATTCTCATGCGATCATCAGGGGCCATATGAAAGAAAGAAACATAAAGCATCTACAAGCCAGCAAGGCCTGCAAGGGCTATAGAAGAGCCAATACTCCACTACAAAGAACATAGGCACAAGTGTGCCACCATGCGCATCTACCAAGCTCAGTAGTATGTTTCCAGTTAGAAATAACGGAAATAGGGCCACTCCCAGCATGGAGCTAATACAAACTGACAGTCCCTTTGTAAGGATGAGATGCCAATTGCTGACTAAAACTACCCCAAATCAGGAGAGAATGGCCCTGAGTCCCAGTACCACCCAATACAATTCTATAATGAAGCCCAGTGAGACTGAATGTTAGGACAGTCTTACACCACATAACTCAGGTTGCTGACATCTCCTTGATGAGACTAACACTTATTCTCAGCTGCATATTAAGCGTATGCCTACGGTCCCCTCCACCCATTGTGAGCCTTGCTTTGGCAAAAGCCATAGTATTAGGCCAGGCAATCAGGGAAGCTCTTCCCCCTTCCTCATTAAAACCCAAGCTTCCAACGAGCAAATCTAGGCGGTTATTCCTCCATGAAAGCCGAATAAGAGTTATATCAATTTAACCATATACTTTACTTGTAAGGAAAACTGGTAATATTCCTATTATATAATTCACTTTAGGAGTAATAGACATACTTATATCTTCAAAATGACCCTACCAAGAAACAGACCGACGACCACGTTACTATATATAATTAGAGCTCATTAAGTCAAAAGGATGATTGAGGTTACAGCATGAGCCTAGCTGTGAGCCGCGTGGATAATAGACTCACTAAATCTAGAACAATTCCCTTGGAAGCTAGGAAAATCAACACGTAGAATTTAAAACCATGGGGGGGATACAACTTTCTATATCAAGATGGCCATCCCCTTACTCTTATGATGGGCAGCAGAAAACCCTAAAGTAGGGCCTATATATCGAATTTCAACAGCTCCATTACATTCAAGTGTGTCTCTTGCAGCAGTGCGATGTCAGCACTTTCTATCTTATATTCCTTTTGGTAGAAATAATTAATGCCCTTAACATTCAGGTACCCAATCTTGAAGGAGAACGTACTGACAATATATCTCCAAATTAACAGTCATATGTTGCAGAAACAGATCAATGTGTAGCAATTAGTTTTACATTGTAGAACAACTTTTTAATTGATCAGACGCAATAAAACACCCAGCTCTAAATAAATAAATGAATAAATAAAACATTCCCCAAAGCCACCTAAAACCAAGGGGGCTATATAACACACAAAACTTAACGGGTGAGCCCACTAGGACAAGACAGACACGGAGGGCACAATGACCCAATACCTCCACATTCCTGTAATACTCAGAATATCACATCTTGCCCACCTCCCTTGTTAAAAGTAAAGATAATGTCCTTCAAACGAGACAGAGTAAAATGTCCCAGTAAATAGCAGTGTTACATGCTTAAATGTCGCTTCTACGTGAATAAGTCGCCTTCACACGACCTCAGACCAGTTGAATGCCCATGATAACAAGCGCCATAAAACTGTAGCAAATAGAAGATGCAATGTAACCTTCACCACATCACTGCCGACTCCTTATCCTCCAGAAATGCACATAGATCTCCGGGATCATCAAAAGTCTTGGTCTGGTTATGCAACATGACTTTCATGCGGGCAGGATATAGCAGTCCAAAACGGGCCTTCAGTTGAACCAAGCGTGGATGCAACGCCAAAAGACTCCTCCTGCGATTCACTGTCGCCTTCGCAAAGTCCGGGAAGAACAGAAGTTTATGTCCCTGATATTCCAAAGCTGTAAGTGCTCTAGCTGCTCCCATTTGCAACACTTGCTGAAACCACAAAACTTTCAAGATGATTGGGCATGGACGCTTGCTCGTGGCCACGGACTGAGTAGGCACTCTGTGGGCATGCTCGATCTCGAATGGCATAGTGAAATGCAACTTTAACACATCTGGAATCGTGGCCTGCAGAAAGGATATCATCATGACCCTCTGCTCCCTCAGGAACTCCTAGTATCCTTATGTTGTTTTGCCGTGAGCGATTATTGCCATTCTCTACCTCTCTTTGCAGTGAGCATATTACTACTACTACTATTTAGCACTTATAAAGCGCCACGCACGCAGCGCTGCACAGCTGACCTACCAGAGGAGGCTAACAAACAAGAGACAGTCCCTGCCCGTCAGAGTCCTGCTCATCGGAGCTTACAATCTATTTCGAACAGTACAGAGCATTAGTCGGTTCTGGGGAAGATACGGTGTGGTACCGTTTGGTACAGCTTGGTCTATAGTTTGGTCAAAAACGTTAACGGGGGTTAGGGTAGGAGGAGGATGGAAGTCAGGATCTGAATGCGATGGGGAAGAGGTGGGACTTCAGCCTGGATTTGAAGAGGGCCAGGGAGGGCGCCTGGCGCACAGACGCAGGTAGGCCGTTCCAGACGTGTAGCGCAGCAAGGTGAAAGGAGCACTGTCGGGAGTTCACAGTGTGGGTGAAAGGCATTGAAAGAAGCGATTTGTTAGTGGCGCGCAAATTTCGAGTGGGGGCGTAGGGAGAGATAAGAGATGTGAGATATTGAGGGGCCATAGAGTGAATGCATTTATAGGTCAGCAGGAGAAGCTGGAATTGGACAGGGAGCCAGTGAAGTGACTTGAGGAGGGGAGTAACGTGGGTATGGCGAGGCTGGCAAAAGATTAGTCGAGCAGCGTGATTTTGTATAGATTGAAGGGGAAGGAGGTGGCTCATGGGGAGACTGGCGAGAAGTAGTTTGCAGTAATCAAGGCAAGAGGAGATTAAGGAGTGGATAAGCGTTTTGGTAGTGTGTTCAGAGAGGAAGGGGCGGATCTTGCTGATGTTATAGAGGAAAAAGCGGCAGGTCTTGGCTACAAGCTGGATATGGGCGGAGAAGGAGTGAGAGGTGTCAAAGATAACCCCTAGATTGCAGGCGTAGGGAACAGGAAGGATAGTAGATCCATCCACATGGACTGAGAGAGGGGGAAGTGGGGGGGAGGAGTTGGGTGGAAAGACAAGGAGTTCAGTCTTGGCCATGTTCAGTTTCAGTTGGCAATGAGACACCCAGGCAGCGATGTCCGAAAGACAAGCAGAGATCTTGAACTGGGTTGCCAGAGAAATATTAGGTGTAGAGAGGTAGATTTGGGAGTCATCGGCATAGAGATGGTACTGAAAGCCATGGGAAGAGATGAGCGTGCCAAGGCCTTGGGTATAGAGGGAGAAAAGGAGGAGGCCCAAGACAGATCCCTGGGGAACACCTACCTGGAGCGGGGTAGGGGAGGAGGAGAGGCCGCCAGAGCATACACTGAATGAGCGATGGGAGAGGTAGGAGGAGAACCAGGATAGTACGGAGTCCTTGAAGCCCAGCGAGGAGAGGGTGGTGAGGAGAAGGTCATGGTCAACGGTGTCAAAGGCAGCAGAAAGGTCAAGAAGGATGAGGTAGAATAGAGACCCTTAGATTTAGCCAGGAACAGGTCATTGGTGACTTTTGTGAGTGCCGTTTCAGTGGAGTGTAGAGGGCGGAAGCCTGATTGTAGTGGGTCCAGGAGGGCCTGGGAGGTGAGGAAGTCGAGGCAGCGACGGTGAACTGCTCGTTCTAATAGTTTGGATATGAAGGGAAGGAGGGAGATGGGTTGATAGTTAGAAGGGCATGTGGGATCAAGTAAGGGTTTCTTGAGGAGGGGTGTGAGAACAGCATGTTTGAAGTCAACGGGGACAGTTGCAGTGGAGAGTGAAAGGTTGAGGATATGAGTGATGGAGGGGACAATGGTGAGAGAGATGAAACGTAGGAGATGGGTAGGGATAGGGTCTGATGAGCAGGTGGTGGGTTTGGAGGAGGAAAGAAGTGCGGTTTCTTCTTCAGAGATCGGGGGGAAGGAGGAGAGGGTGGCAGGGGGAGGAGAAATGGGGGGAGGGGAGGTAGATGAGGGGGTAGAGAACTGGAGGATAATTTTGAGGATTTTGTCATGGAAATAATTGGCTAGGGTTTGGGCAGAGAGGGAGGGCGGGATCGGGGTGGGGAGACCTTGAGAAGAGAATGGAGGGTGTTAAAGAGACGGCGAGGATCAGAGGCAAGGGAATTAGTCAGATGGATATAGTAATCTTGTTTGGCAAGTGCTAAGGCTGACTGGAAGGAGCCAAGCATGAATCTGAAGTGTAGAAGGTCTTCTGGGAAGCGAGGATGTGGTTGCCTTAGAGAGAGGGTGGCTGGTTGAATGCAGGGGATGGTGTGAAGAAGCTCAAGAGCAGGTGCTAGGCTAGGGGGCAGAATGGAGGGAGAAGTAAGGAAGAAAGGGGAAGGGTGGGGGGGAGAGGAGGGAGGATGTTGATAGGAGGGGAGGCAGTTGGGGGAGGAAGAGGATGAGAAGGGGAATGAGGTGTGGGGCCATGGTAGTGGACAGCAAGGTCTGTGCAGGCAATGGACAGCAGTTCTGTGCAGGCAATGGGTGGCAGTTCAGTGTGGGCAATGGGTAGCAGATCTAGGCAATAGTGGGGGGAGGAGTGACCTTGCTTACTTAGTTCCAGGGAGTTGCGGTGAGGTGGAGGTGCAGGATAGAAGGGCCACGCCAGAGCATATCAACTTGGCCTGCTTCTCAACGGCCTTGAGCCTCTCCCCATGTGACGCCACCACTTTCTCTACCTTCTCCAATCGAGCCTTGTTTGACTCCAAAGAAGATCTCAAAGCATTGATATCTTCCTGCATTGCACATAGAGAATCGCTATTAGCCTTGACTAATTCTTTGACTGCCCGAATCTCAGCCAAGATCTCCTGCAAAGTCTCAGGACTATCTCGAATGACCGCCATCTTGTGAGGTGAGAGAGGTTCCTTCTTGGTTCTCTTTGCACTAGCATTTTGAGATACTTGGAAATCCAGCTGCGTCTGTTTGGAGCCCGACATATCTGGGATCGAATGGTAACCAAGTAGGTAGGAACTATTTGATCAAATATTGCAGAAATCAGGATTCTTGTCTTTTGCCCTCCGGAGCACTGCTCTTACATGTCCATCTTGACCAGATACCAGGCCCCGCCCCCTGCTTTCTATCTTTTTTAACCAGTTCCTGATACACAATAGGACACTGCCTCCTATCCATGACTTTTTAATTTCACCAAGAGTCTCTCATGAGGGATCTTGTCAAAGGCTTTCTGAAAATCCAGATACACTATATCAACTGATTCACCTTTTGTCTACCTGTTTGTTCACGTCTTTAAAAAACATAACAGATTAGTAAGACAAGTCCTTCCTTGGCTAAAGCCATGTTGGCAGTCTCCCATTAAGCCATGACTATCTACATGTTCAGTAATTTTGTTCTTTATAACACAGGTACACTAAAAAAAATTTTTTTTAAACTGCCTCTAATGTTTCGATTGATTTTTACGTTTTTTGGTGCGCTGAATCCAAATCTGGTAACCAATTTGCTCCATCACGTACAGATTTTTTGCTACATTGGGTTAGCAGTTTGAGGTGAACGAGATAAAAGTTTCTTGGATGAATTCTTTATACTAATTGTTTAGTAGTTATTCAAATAAGAATAAAGAAAATTGTAACAAGGCAGCACATAAGAATAGAGTAATGTCAACAAAACACACTGTGATGGTAGCAAAATTGTCTGCACTTAAAACAGCCACATACATGTGCACAAACATTGAGCATATAAGAGCGAGGTTAGACACAAAGCAAAGCAAAGAAATGTGCAAAAAATGTTGTACAGGTATGTATGTAAGAATAGAAAACGCAAACCGCACCATTGCAATACATGAAGACAAACACCCGATGGTGTGAAAATAAAATTCTAATAAATGAGATCCGACACTGTGGTAATAACTAGCAAATTTTTATTTCAAAGTTTAGTAAAAACACGATATTTGTCAGCACAGTTTAGATTTTAAAGTCATTCTTGGGTCAATCAATCTCCTGGTGGGCCCGTTTCTTCTTCCCCCGAATGCTTCTCTTGGTGCGCTGCTTGGCGTATTTTTCATCTGGGGTTTCCCGCAGCAGCAACCAGCAGAAATCAGCCATCATAGTGGTGTTCCATCTTCCTTGGTACCTTCTCTCTGCGTCCTTGATGTCCTGGTGAAACCTTTCACCTTGTTCTTCACTGTACGCCCCCAAGTTTTCGGGAAAGTAGTTCACATGGGAGTGCAAGAAATGGACTTTCAGGCTCATGTTACAGCCTTGTTCTTTGACGGCAACAATATCCTTATAGTTCTCATCCCGCCTGTTCCCCAAGAATTTGAGAACAACATCCTTGAAGGAATCCCAGGCTTCTTTTTCCTTCTCAGACATCGTTTCAGCGAATGCTCCATCTGAAATGAGTTTCCTTATATCAGGGCCAACAAACACTCCTTCCTTTAGCTTTGCTTCAGAAAGTCGGGGGAACTTTGAGCAAAGGTACCGAAAGCACTCACCATCTTTTGGAAGGGACTTGATGAATTGCTTAATGAGACCCAACTTAATGTGGAGAGGTGGTAATAGAATTTTATCACGAGGTACCAAGCTCTCATGAAGAACATTTTTCTCACCGGGTCTCAAATACTCCCGAATTGGCCAGTCTTTTTTCCCCCAGTGTAGGTCGCGGGCCAGCTATCCCACAAGCAAAGGAAGCAGGGATATTTGGTGAAACCGGATTGCTGCCCTAATAGCATGGATAGAATTTTAAAGTCTCCACAAATCATCCACTTATGCTCATCATAACGAATCTTCTGAAGAATCAGGGCCAAATTCTCGTATTTTTCTTGGAGAATAACAGAGTGAGCAATAGGAACTGAAGCGAATGTGTTGCCATTATGAAGAAGAACACCTTTTATGCTGTCTTTTGACGAATCAATGAACAGCCGCCATTCAGCAGGATCATACTTGAGTTTAAACCTTTCCATCACTCCGTATATATCGTTGCAAAATACCAAATCTTCCTCTTTGCTGAAATACTTCAAAAATTGTGTCTCGCGGTTGCGGTACCAATAAAAAGTTGTTCCTGGTGACAATAGATTTTTCTGTTTAAGCCGAGAACCTAGCAGTTGGGCAGCATCTTTTGGGAGTCCAAAAATCCCGGACTAAATCATTCAATTCAGCTTGAGAAAAAAGTTCAGGTTTCGGATCTGGTTCAGTTTCAAACTCGGAAGTACTGGACTCATCGGGAAAAGCCATCTGATGAGTCTCATCATGATCAGAACCGTCCACACAAATATGATCCAAAGATTTTGGTGGTTCAGGCACAGGTACTTCGTTGCTATGAGGCATAGGCCTAATTGCTGAGGGAAGGTTGGGGTAACTTATTACGTTCTTATTTTTTAAGTTGTATCCCTTCACAATGCAAGAGCAAAAATAGCAGTCACTGCTGTGGTCTCTTTGTTCACGCCACATCATAGGTATTCCGAAATGAAATGCTTGTTTTTTACCTTTCATCCATAAGCGTAGATCTTCCTCACATGTCTTGCACACTTTGTGAGGAGCCCACGGTTTGTCTTGATCGCCTAACTTCAAACCGAAATAGGCGAAATATGCTTTTTTAATAAATGCAGAAATGTTCCTCTGCCGCTTTTTCACGGTATATTCCCCACAAATAAAACAAAAACTGTCCGGAGAGTTGACGCAACCTCTGGCTCTGTGAGCCATCACAAATACACAGCACTGCAAACTACAACTGTAGTGAACCACTTCGGAATAAAGCTGGATTACGACTGAGCAAACAAAAGGTAATAATGAACTTGCAAGAAACTGAAATTTGACAGGAACGTTCATGTCGCAACCACCGTGTTTGAGCGAGTGAGCGAGCGAACGAGGCGAGGCGAACAGGAAAGAACATGCGCCAGCGTGAGTACTGGATTTAGCCCCCCGCCTCCCAATTGTCCTGTTAATGTATAAAATGAATACAAAACACTCTAAAAATATCATGAGGGAGTGTTTCTAGTTAGTTAACCATTACAACCTCTATTTTGGGCCAAGAAAATAAACTGCAGTCGGCTAAAAAGAAATTATGTGAACATTCCTTATATGGGTAAGAAATCTAATTTTGCAAGAAAACGTGACGTGATGGAACATTTTGGCTATTTTTCCTGGATTCAGCACCCCAAAATCTATAGGAATCAGTTGCAAAACTGGAGGCAGTTTTTTGGTAGTGTACCTGTGTAATGGTTTCTACCATTTTTCCCGGTACTGACGTCAGGCTCACTGGTCTGTAGTTTCCCGGATCACACCTAGAACCCTTTTTAAAATTGGCGTTACATTGGCTATACTTCAATCTTCAGCTATTACAGATGATTTTAATGATAATTCACGGATTATTAACAGTAGGTCTGCAATCTCATATTTCAGTTCTTTCAACACCCTTGAATGTATACCATCTGGTCCAGATGATTTGCTACTCTTCAGTTTATCAAGTAGTTATAATACATCTTCACGGTTTATCAATATTTCTTTCAGTTCTTCTGCGGCATCACCTTTAAATACCATTTCAGTCATTGATAACATCCCTAAATCTTCCTCAGTAATGATAGAAGCAAAGAATTCATTCATTCTCTCTGCTGTGGCCTTATATGGCAGTCTGAGCCCACCCGGTGCATCCCAGGATGTACTGCGCAGGGCCAGGGGCCACCATTTTTCAAGATATCAGCACAGGAGAGGGAGCGCATGGGCAACCCTCCCTTTCCATTGTAAAGGTACTGGGTGGGGGGTTTGGGCCACTAGGCCACCAGAGTTATTTTTAATTAGATGGATCGGGGGATCATGGCCAACAGGAATTTGGTTTCTTTTGGGGGCACCAGCCCCCCAAAAGTATTTGATGGGTTTGGGGCCTTTTTCCAATGCCTGGATCATCTGAGGAGAAGTTTTAACACTTCAGCTCAGATGATCCAGACATCTGGGAAAGCCCCCAATGTCATCAAAATACTGCCGAGGGCATGCGCAGGACATTTAAGCTACCTCAAACCCAGGCATAGAGAGATTAACGTTTTGGCTGGTTACATAATCCTCTACTCGTTTTTCAGCATCGGGCACAGACAATATTTACATACTAGTTTAATACGTGCAGCTCATTTGCCTATAGTTTAAATATGCTTGGCGTTGCTGTATGCGCTTTTCCTTTGTTTACGCATGCATTAGTCTCTTTTCTGCATTTGGTCTGTCAGAACTTGTGCTTTTAAATTGCATTATCTTCATGCAAAGGGCACGTTGGTCTTTCTGGATCTACCCATTTTATTTGCATTGCTCATGTTTGTCCAGTTCAAGAAGATACAGTATTTCCCTGTCCCTGCAGGGCTATCTTGTATCATGTCTGAGGTTTTATAAGGCAGAAGTTCAGCTGTGCTTACTGCTGTCTGAATTTGCAAGATTCAAGAAATGGTCTTTTGAATTTTCTTATGGGTAATCTGTTAAACCTTCTGCTTTAGAAACATGACTTCTGAGTACTAAAGCTGAATAGATTTTGTGAAGAGATGGAGAAAAGGTTAATTAAGTGCACAGGGAGTGGTACATCTTTTCTTGTGAAATAAGAGCCGATTTAAATAGAAGTTCTTTAGAAATGCATAGTTATCTATTTACATGACTGTGATGAGGACTGCAAAGCTCACAAAGCTTCCCTGATTATGCATGCTGTGTTTTGTTCGGTAACTTTCCTGGGCCAAGAATGCTGCTTTGCCTTTGTTTTGAGCCAGAAACAAGTAAATTAGTGACAGATCTAACTGTGGTCGTAGGAATTTGATTAGGTTTGTAATGCTATATTTATTTTAAAATTTGTTGACTGCAAATTACAGATTGAGGTTGAAGCCTACTCTAAGGGTTAGAACAGTGGGTTGAGAATTAGGGAAGCCGAATTCAAATCCTGCTGCTGCTCTTTGTGATCTTGTAAGTCACTTAACCCTCCATTGCTTGAAATACAAACTTTCGTAAGATTGTAAATTGTCTGAGGATTGGAAAATATCTCTTGTACCTGAATGTAACTCACCTTGCACGTCTGAGAGGCATGAGCTAAATTCACTTCCCTTTCTCTGTGGTAATGATGGACATTCATTCAAAATTATTATAATACAAGTCGGAATCATGAAAGAATCTCTAGGCTGTGCTGCTAACTCTCTTCTCCCAAACTCAGGTCAGGGATTCTGCATCCACTCTTTTAGTTCAGTAGATGGGGTTCCTGTCTATTTCCAGGAACAAGCAGGAATGTAGTCTTTACATATGGGTGACATCGGTACTGACGGAGCCTTCGTGGGGAGCGCTCCCCAGCATATAATTGGAAAGCTTTTGGGAGCATTCCACTGTGCCTACATGACTGCATTCCCGCCTTCCTAACTCCCTCTCTTCAGTTCTTCATTTTCTGTAGAGCCAGCAGGAAGCAAATCCTGTCGCCACAGAAAAACTTTCTCTTTTTGTGGAATAGTGTCTGCCTTCTCGTCGATGTTGGCACTGTCAAAGACATCGCCGATTTCCTTTATTCTTTTCTTTTTCCTCTTACTTTAGTTCCCCCCCCCCTCCAAAAAAAGGTGTCTTCATGCCATTGTAGGCCTTAAGCCTGCCATACCTTCCATCAAAGGCATGGAGAAACCAACTAGTGGTTTCAAAAAATCACTAGGCTAGGTTTATAACTTTATTTACAAATGTGCCAATCAGGCCTACTTATACTTCTCTACAGAGTGAATTTTCTTCAAAATAACATTTCCACTAGTATAATTTAAAAATTTCTGGGCAACTCAACTCAAAATTGTACTATACAATCATTAGACAATTGAGAGTCTCTACATGTTTTCTTTTCTGTAGACCACACTTTGTTCATGATGGAAAAGCACCTTTCTGTTGGAGCATTGGCACCTGCAAACATAAAAACATTCTGTATCCTAGCTACTGCTCCCACCTCTCCTGCTCCCTATTGGCTGGCTGTGTCTGACTGATGGTTGCCTGGGCCCTGGGGAGGGGAGGAAACAGATTTGTCAGATGTGTTGCGGACTCAGGAGTTTAGGATTGCCAACCATTTAAATTATTTTAGGATTCTACAACTTTGTAAAGTAGCTGTCTTAGTCAGAATGATGTCTAAATTGTCTGGGTATATTTTTTTTGTTTGTTTTAGAGTTTAGCTCTGCAGCTCACCAGTGCTCCCTGCTCACTGCTTAGGGTAAATGGTAGGTTCCAGCCAATGAAATGGCTGCACTAGTCACAGGCAGGGTGGGCTGATTTTCTGCAGAGTATGGGAGAAAGTCAGTGGCATAAGTGGGTATCTCCAGGAACAAGCAGGAATGAGTCTGCACATATGGGTATCATCGGTACCGATGGAGCCTGCACGGGAACGCTCCCCATCGTCCAATAAGAAAGCTTTTGGGAGCATCCCACAGCGCCTGCGTGCTGCCTTCCCACCTTTCCCAACCGCCTCTCTCCAGTTCTTCTTTTCCGTGGAGCCAGCAGGTCGTGTTCCTGTCACCGCAGAAGAAATTCTTTATTTTTTCTTTATTCTTTTGTGTCGCGTCTGCCTTCTTCGACGTTGGACTGGTACCGCCGGTCGGTCTTTTCTTTCTTTCAAACCCCCCCCCCCCCAAAAAAAACGCTTTATCTTTACTGTGCATTTTCAGTTTTTGGGCCCTAGGCCTAAAAATATTTTCCTCATGGAGAAGCCCACTTCTGGGTTTAAAAAATGCACAAAATGTGGCGGTACTATTTCTGTCACCGACACCCATGACTGGTGTCTAAAGTGTTTGGGACCTGACCATTCCATCACGGATTGTATGTCCTGTACCATGATGTCTAAAAGAGGTCGGCAGAACCGAGCAGCCAAGCTCAGTACCCTGTTTCCCTCTGATGCAGCTTCGGTAGCATCGTCGTCTTCCAGGGCCTCTTCTTCCTCCCATGGATCTCAGGTAACCAAGCATAAATCTGACCGGTCCTCGAAGGGCAGATCTCCCTCCAAGCATCGAGATACCTCCGGGCTTGCCCTCGAGGATTCTGCACCGGCAAAATTACCCCGGAGGGAAGCTCCGGCTTCCAAAGCATTATCTATGGGGTCACAGGTTGACATCGATGGCTCGGCCTCGACAGATCACCTGTTGCCGTGTTCTGGGGTACCGGTGGCTCCCACTGGTACCGACATCCAGACTCTGGTGGCGTCGATGGATCAGAAGATTCTGACCATGCAGCGCACCTTAACGGCTTTCATACAGGCTGCGACGCCTCCGGTACCACAACAATCCCTGTTGCTGGTACCGGCATCGCTCCCGGTACCGGTACCGGTACCGATTGCATCGACATCGGCTTCGGTGTCGACTGCAACGGTACCCTGTCCTATGATGCCCATCGGTACCGAACCGGTACCGATCACTCCCGATGTCGATCCCACTCGATACGGTTATTGGGCTTTACAGGAGCATCCAGACAGGCGATACTTCGATTCCTCTGAGGACTCTGAGTCTGAGGGTTCTGTAGAAGCATCGATACTTCTTCCTCAGGAGTCTTCTTCATCTAAACGAAGAATGTCTCCTCCAGAAGACTTGTCTTTTCAAGACTTTATTAGGGAAGTGGCTAGGGGCCTCTCCATCACAGTGGCCCCTGAGTCAGAACCCAGAGCCAAGGAGTTGGATATTTTACAATATCCTAAAGCTCCTAAGGAGGCAGCTACTTTACCTGTTCATGAGATTCTTTATGATCTCATGTAGAGGATGTGGGAGACACCTCTCACCACCTCTCCTCATTCTCGCAGGTTAGACACCATGTATCGTGTCCCTCCTTGTCCTGGCTTCTACAAGACTCAGCTTCCTCACCACTCTATTGTGGTAGAGTCTGCCATGAAGAAGATAAAGAGTGCAAAAAGACACTCATCTAATCCTCCAGGGCGTGAATGCAGGACCCCGGATGCTTTTGGCCGAAGGGTTTTCCAAGCTGCTATGCTAGCTGCTAGGATCAATTCCTATAGTCTCTATATAGGAATGTTTCTAAAAGAAGTCACAGATCATCTGCAGACTTTAACCCCTTTCATTTCAGAGGATAAAAGACAGGAGTTTCTCATTTGGCTCAAACATGCCCAAGATGTCTCCCAAATTTTCCAACCGTGCAGCCTTTGACTCTTTTGTGTGTGTAAGCAGAACTTTGGCTATTGCCATAGGGGCACGCAGAATTGCTTGGCTACAAGCTTCTGATTTGGAGCTCTGGGTCCAAGATGAATTGGGAAATCTCCCTTGTACAGGTGAAAACCTTTTTGGTAAGGATTGGCAAGCAAAGGCCACTCAGATGGATGCTGAAAACTCTGCTTTGGATCGACTTTCAGTCTACCTCTGCTCCTGTTAAGAAAAGATTGTTTAAAAAGACATCTTTTTCCAAAAAGGGAAGATACTATCCTGCTTATGGTCAGCAGGCATTTCTGCAGGTCGTTTTGCTGCAAAGCGTCAGCAACCACCTAAACTGGCCAAGTCAAAGGCTGCTAGACCTTCCACGGTCCAGCAGCATCAGCCTCCTCAGGGCCTTTGACTTGCAACTAGAGAACTTAGCCTTTCTAGCTCTGGAAGGACCAGAGCCCCTTACCATCCCAGGAAGGTTGACTTACTTTGCTCCCAGATGGGAGCAAATCACAGCAGAGCAATGGACACTCTCCATCATAAGGGAAGGGTACAAACTTCATTTCGTAAGCCTTCCCCCTCACACCATGGTGAAACAGTTCAATTCTCAGACATCTCTCCTCAATCTTTTAGGTCAGGAGGTTGCCATCCTTCTTGCCCAAGGGGCAATAGAAGAAGTACCTCTTCTTCAACAAGGCACAGGGTTCTACTCCCCTTATTTTCTTATTCCAAAGAAAACAGGGGGCTACAGACCCATCTTAGATCTCAGAGAATTGAACAAATTTCTATTCAAGGAGAAATTCAAGATGATTTCTCTCGGTGCTCTGCTTCCATACCTTCAGAGTCAGGACTGGCTTTGTTCTCTAGATCTCAAGGATGCGTACACCCATGTCCTCATCCATCCAACTCACAGAAGGTTCCTTCGGTTCCTTTTTCAAGGAAAGCACTACCAATACAGGGTGCTTCCTTCTTGGTCTGGCCTCTGCACCAAGGGTGTTCACGAAATGCATGGCAGTAGTAGCTGCATTTCTATGCACTCTAGGAATATTCATCTTTCCATATCTGGACGACTGGCTCATTCGAGCTCCTTCTCAAGCAGAGGCCAAGACTTGTCTAACCTGCACAATGTGTGTCCTTCAGTATTTGGGACTAGTAATAAACATCCCAAAATCCAATCTCACCCCTACTCAGTCCCTCGAGTTTATAGGGGCTTGGTTGGATACCACAACTGCAAGGGCTTATCTTCCTCAGGCCCGTTGCCTGCGCTTGGTGCAGTTAGCCTCCCAAATACAGTTAAAGCCCCATTTAACTGCTCGAGAAATGTTACAACTCTTAGGCCACATGGCATCCACTGTGCATGTGGTTCCATATGCTCGCCTTCACATGAGGGCAGCTCAATGGACTTTGTCCACCCAATGGACTCGGGCATCAGGTTGCCTGTTAGACAAAATAGCAAACTCCAGTCGCCTTTTTTGGTCTCTCCAGTGGTGGAAGTCCTCTCAAAACCTGTTGCTGGGGTCCCCTTTTCAACAGTCACTTCCCCAAGCAACCCTTACAACAGATGCCTCTCCAATGGGTTGGGGAGCTCATTTGCAAGATCTCTCCACCTAGGGCATCTGGTCTCCACAGGAGACTTCGCTACACATCAATCTCTTGGAACTCAGAGCAATTTTCTTAGCTCTCAGAGTGTTCCACTCCCTGCTCAGCTACAGGACAGTCCTCATCCACACGGACAACCAAGTAGACATGTTCTATGTGAACAAGCCGGGAGAGACAGGCTCTCTGTCGCTTTGCAATGAAGGTTTGTGGCTGTGGGCCTTCGCCAGAGAGCATCAGATTCATCTTATGGCAGTATATCTTCCAGGTGTTCAAAACTATTGGGCAGACAGACTCAGTCGAGTTCTGCTTCCACACGAATGGTCCCTCCACAGGGACCAGGTAGCCAGGATTTTTCGAATTTGGGGAACCCCGGACATAGACCTATTTGCAAGTCCGTGGAATGCCAAACTTCCCCGGTTCTGTTCCAGGATTCCGTGTCAGGGAGTTCAGGCCAAGGATGCCTTCCTCCTTCACTGGGGTCAAGACTTCCTTTATGCCTTTCCACCCATTCCCCTAATTCCCAAAACACTGTTCAAGCTTCAGAGAGACCGAGGTTCTATGATCCTCATAGCACCACATTGGCCACGCCAAATGTGGTACCCTCTACTTCTGCATCTCTCTCAAGCTCCGTCCCTGGAGTTGGGCTCTGCTCCAGATCTTCTCTCCCAGGAAGACGGAACGTTGTGGCACCCAAACCCCCAGTCTCTCCATCTCAGGGCCTGGTTGCTGAAGGCCTAGAGCTTCAAGTTTTCCATCTCTCTCGGCAAGTCAGAGATATTATTCATGCTTCTAGAAAGTCTTCCAGTAGACGTTCCTATGCTTTCAAATGGAAAAGATTTACCATTTGGTGTTCAGAGAAGGGTCTTAACCCTTTTGCAATACCTTTGAATTCTTTACTAGAGTATCTTCTGCATCTTTCCCATGCAGGCCTCAAAACGAATTCGGTAAGAGTCCATTTGAGTGCTATTGCAGCGTCCCTCAAGCCTCTCAATGGACAGCCTGTTTCCTCTCATCCTCTTATAGCAAGATTCATGAGAGGCCTTCTTTTAACTAAACCTCCCATTAGACCACCTCCAGTGGCATGGGACTTAAATCTGGTTCTTGGCCAGCTTATGAAGCCACCCTTTGAACCTTTAGCCACCACCTCCTTGAAATTTCTTTCTTGGAAGGTTATCTTTCTCATTGCAGTCACCTCAGCACGTCGCATCAGTGAGTTGCAAGCCTTGGTGGCTAATCCTCCTTACACAAGGTTCCATCATAAGGTAGTCCTCAGGAACAATCCACACTTTATGCCCAAAGTGGTCTCGCCTTTTCATCTGAACCAAGAGGTATACTTACCTGTCTCTTTTCCAGGACCTCATGCATCAAGTGCAGAGAGGAATCTTCATACTTTGGATTGTAAAAGAGCTCTCGCCTTTTACTTACAAAGAACACAGCAACATAGAAAGTCTTCTCAACTCTTTGTTGCTTTTGATCTTTCCCATTTAGGACTTCCAGTTTCTAAGAGAACACTGTCCAATTGGATTGCTCAGTGTATTTCTTTCACCTACCAGAGTAGGAACCTTTCTCTGGAAGGCCATGTCACAGCTCACAATGTGAGGGCCATGGCAGCCTCAATGGCTCATATAAACTCTGTGTCCATCGACCAAATCTGTCGAGCGGCCACCTGGGCCTCGGTTCATACCTTCACAGCCCATTACTGTTTGGACAAGGACTCCCGCCGGGATGCCTCGTTTGGTCAGGCTGTTCTTAAACACCTGTTCCATTCCTAATCAACTCCTACCCACCTACCGTGGTTGGATGCCAGAGATCCATGGGGGGAGGTGGAGCCCTTTTCAAGGACACACAACTCTGGGGTCTCTCCCTGGCATCTGCAGCTAGGGAGTCCCCATATGTGAAGACTCATTTCTGCTTGTTCCTGGAGATAGCACAGTTACTTACCTGTAACAGGTGATCTCTGGGAACAGCAGGAATAAGTCTTCACAACCCACCCACCTCCCCTAGGAGTTGTATCTCTCTATCTATCTTTCCTCCCTCTCTCTCTCTCTTTGTCTCAGCTTTAAAACTCGAACTGGAGAGAGGCGGTTGGGAAAGGCGGGAAGGCAGCACGCAGGCGCTGTGGGATGCTCCCAAAAGCTTTCTTATTGGACGCTTGGGAGCGTTCCCGTGCAGGCTCCGTCAGTACCGACGATACGCATATGTGAAGACTTATTCCTGCTGTTCCCAGAGATCACCTGTTGCAGGTAAGTAACTGTGCTTTCTTGGTAGGGATGAATGGGGTTGCTGAGAGAGGGTAGAAATGTAAGAGGATTGGGGTAAAGTTTGAGGAGGCTTTTGCAGGCTGAGAAAAAGAACTGGTAGCAAAAGCAAGATCTAGAGGCATTGAAGTAGAGGAGTGTAGAAGCAGCACAGCGCAGCACAAGTAGACAGACAGAATATGTCTGTCTGAGAAGTGCTAGTGTGTATGTGTGTACTTGATTTGAGGGGTGGGTGATTGCATGTGTTGTGACGCAGTGGCAACTTCAGAAGCCATGGAAACTGATACTGACCCTCTGGTTGGTTCAGGTATTGCAAGAAAAGACAGGGTTTTCCATTCTCAGCATAACCTACAGGCAACTAATCAGCTCACCTCAGGGGAGGAGAGAACCAGAGCTGTGGATTGGGCACGCCCTAGTAGGAGGCGGGCTTCCCAGAGCAGGGGCCCCTTGTTAAGCAGACAGAAGGAAGACAGTAGTATGATGAGAAGGAGAAGGAGTAGGACGGTGATGAGAAGGAATGGAGAAGTGAGCACTACAAATGGAATGAGAAGTGAAGGTGGTTTGAATCCACAAGAGAGAAGGCAAAAGGCATTGGGAAGGCAAGAAGCTCTCTTGAATGCAGAACCCTTTGACCCTGCTACAGAAATACTGCCCAGCTGCAACAGAAGGGAAACTGATTCAGAACCAGGAGTAAAGCCTAGGTTGTTGGGAGACAGCATTTACCCTTGGAGAGAAAGGCACGCTGGCAAGGCATTTTCTGACAAGCCTCATTTTAAGGTACCTGCTGCACTTAATTCCTTTAACAAGTTTTATAAGCCAGAAAGAGGGAGTCCTGATTTTAAAGTACAGGATAGTTTCAGGCAATGTGAGAGACGTTGGTTACAGCCTGAAAGCTCTCTAACTAAGCCTAGCTTTTCTCAGCCAGCAGTTCCTGCTTTTAACAAGCAAGCTGACGAGAGGAACTCAGCTAAACTGTTTACAAGAGAATTAGGCTATACTGATACAGAAGGTCCTACCTTTGAAGCATTCTTTAAGAGCAGAGCTCGTGCAGAGGAACGTATGATTCCAACACTCACTAACAGAGATAAGTGGGGGAGGGGTAACTCCACCACGGGCACAGAGTGTCTAAACAGGGAGAGTATTGTTTGTTCACCAGAAGCGGATAATTACTTGCCCAAGCAAGGAGAAGGTTCTCCCAGTAGTCCTGCTAGAAGACAGGCAGAACTACTCTTGAATGAATTCAAACAATTTCTAAATAGAAGAGCTGTTTCAGAACAGACTAGCATTCAAGCAGGAAGTAATCCTGAGATAGGATTTCCCACACCGGCTCCAGTTCCCATGATTGAAGTTAACCAGCCGATGGACTGCTCGATTGGTCTAATAGATAGAGCTGAGAAGAGCCAAGCTTGAATGATTATACCTGATATTTTATTCTGGTTATGTTAACCAAGGATATGTGAAAGCTTATGAAATGAATACTGTTTGAGCAACTGAAAGGAAAGCTTATTGAAGCACTGAAATAAGCTGGACTGTAACCTGATTGCAAGAGAAAACAATATTATTTCTTACCGGAGTGTTTGTAAATACAGCACAGAGAAGACACATGATGTAATGTGTTTCCTCAGAGGAGATTAGGCTGAAGCACAGTATTGAAAGCCTGTAATTTGCATTGTTCCTGATTTGGTTATTCTTCTCACCTGTTCCTGTCCACCAAGGAGCGGGGAAAATAAAATCCTTGTAAATATAAATGTCTTGTTCCCGACTTTCATTGGCCCCCACAACTACACAAGGCCCATCCCTCCTTAAACCCTCAAGGTTAGGGAGTGGGTGCAGGGTGACAGTGTGTGTGACTGAAGTACAGCAGAGTGTATGCATGTGTATATGTTTCTGTGTCTGTTGGAAATAGTCTCATATAGAGTTTCCCTTTGAAAATTTCAGCTGGAGTGGAGAAATCCACTGGTACAAATGTGGAAGAGTGTAGGAGTAGGACATATGTTTTAAAATAAGGGACATTTAGGCATCCCATAGGATTCCAGGGACAAATCTTCTAAATACCGGACTGTCCCATATAATATGGGTTGGTTGGTCACTTTATTAGGTGTTGTGAGCAAACCTTCATTCTTATATATCCCCCGCCCCAATATTTTTAAAAATATTTATTGAATTTTTCCTGTTGTACAAGAAAAGTGCAATAAAGAAACCGCAGAATTCAAAAACATAATCAAAGGAAACGGTGCACTATTTTCTAAACATAAGTGAGTAGAGAGCAAAAAACCCCAAACATGGCAATACTGTACTCAAAAGAAGAACAAATTATTGCAATTCCTGCAAGCAAAAATCAGGCAGTGACACTGAACAGTTGGAAACAAACAACTTCCCTAACAATGCATCCTAGACCTAAGAGTCCACTGGAAGTTCCAACTTCTTAGTGGCCAATAAGAAACATAATTGCTGTGGTTCAAAAAATATGCACTTCAATTAGTGAAAATAAGCATACATTTGCAAGGACAACGTAGTAAAAATTTACAGCCAAGAAATAAAACCTCCTGGTGCATCTTTAGGAAATCTTTTCTTCTTTCCTGTGTAATGCAACACAGGTCAGGGAAAATCCATACTTTAGAACCAAGAAACAGTGCATTCCTATTGTAGAAAAATAATCTCGGTACATGTTCTTCATTTTGTGAGAAAACAAAAGTTGCCAGTAAGATACCTCCATGTTGCTCCTCCACTGCAGAATGTTCCAAATACTTGGACAACTGCAGACTATCAGCAGATATTTCTAGCTTCCTCTCAGTACCCTCTAACTTTCTTTTGATATTTCTATAATATAACACTTGGCAATAGGTGGCATTACTGGCTCTGAAATAGTCAAGAATTATTTTAAATAGTTTGAAAACATATCCAATGGAGACATAATTGATATCTTAGGAGAGCTCCAAATTCTTAAATTTAAAGATCTAAAGTTATTGTTCAGACTCTTCAGTTTATGATGAATAACGGTTTTAGTTTCAATCATTTTTGTTAGGCAGTATCACAACCGAGTACACACTCGACAGGGCTTATGGGGTTTCTTACATACACCCCGTCCAAACAGTAACGAATGTAACAATGTAAAAGATCCCTCCCCCTTTCTACTCCACCCCAAGAAAAAGCAATCCACCATTCCAAATTGCATCAGCAGCAGAACCCCTCCCCCCAGACCAAAGGTGCAAAGTAAGCAAAGGCACCTCCCAACCCAACCCCCTCCAACCCTTCCACAGTACTGTTGTCGAGTGAGGCCCAAGTCACCCTTCAACAGGCAGACTACACCCACCCTCTCCCTCCTATTTCCCCACAACAACTTGCCACTCATTCCTTAACATGCATTCCTCCACACCCAACATACTCCTACCCACAGACATACGTCTCACCCTCCGCTGATTGACTTCTCTCATCTATTCCTTGGGGCAAGCATCATGCATTCAGAAGCCCATTTCTAGTTTTAGATGGTAGATCAAAGATAAAGGGCACCCAAATGGACAAAAAATGTTCTTGAGCCGCCTTTCCCTTTTCTTTAGCTGTCATCCTCTCCATCTCCAATAAATCGTACATTACTTATGGCCATTGTGCAAATGGCACAGCCTTCCTATCCATCCAATTAAGCAATATAACCTTTTTGACCCTTTTGATCTCCCTTGAAACACCTTGAACCCCTGGGAAACTTGACAAAAAGGCAAGACTCAGAGGGTCCCAAGGTGACTCCCAGGAGGCTCCCCAAGTGGTGCGCACCCCCTTTGCTAAAGCCTCTGTATTCTTTGACAGAACCAGAATCAATGCGCAAAGGTACCTGGTTCCTTAGTACACACAGTACTGATGTCAGAGCCCCTAAGACCTGTGCTATGTGCCTGAACATTATGCACATACACTCTCCAAACAAACTTACAATGAAGTTCCTGTAGTAATACACACTTGGAGAGAATAGTACACTTCTTAAAAGAGCCTTGTAGAAGAGAGGGCGTAGCACATCTGAGCCTGTCCCCTTGCCATCTTGCGGACAATGTTTCTAAGCTATTATGGTCCAGAGAGATGGGAAAGCTCTCTTGATAACTGCAGTGGAACTACCCATATCCTGAAGTAGAGAGAAGTAATCCACTAACTCTTTAGCCTTGAATAAGCTGGACTTTGCTGCCTTCAAGCTCAAAAGGTAGTGGCACGCTTGAAGGTAGCAAAAAAAAAAATCCTTCCTTTCTAGGGCAAACTGCTTTTGCAGCTTTAAGTAAGAGTCCATTTCCTCCCTGCCTTTCATCTTTGGATCCCAAACATGCTGTATTCCCTTAGAAGCCCATTGGCACAGCAAACCAGAATGCAGCCCTGGAAGAAACTCCGTTGCTCACCAATGATAGCATTCTGGTGGTTCTCAAGGAAACCCCTCATCACTTACAGAGCCCCCTCGTAAAGCCCTTTAGGTAGGGCCTCTTTCTCAAGCTCTCTGGGGATGATGCATGTAAAATATATACTCTATGCCTTGGGGCTATGAACCACTCAATAAACTCAAGAGACACACCATAATTAGTCCCATGAACTGTTCTTCAAATGTCTCAGGCTGAGTCGTAGAACTGCAAGTTTGGAAGATGCAGATTTCTCTCTTCCCTGTGCTTTAATAACACTTTAAAGGGTATACGCAGCTTCTTCCCCATCTACAAAAATTACAGCAGTAAATGCTAGAGTTGGTTCCAGTCTCCAAATTTGACCCATAATGGCAACTGTTTGTAAAACATATAACTGAAATATGAGATTGCAGACCTGCTATTAGTAATCTGTGAACTATCATTAAAATCATCTCTAATACCTGAAGATTGGAGGATCACCAATGTAACACCAATTTCTAAAAAGGGTTCCAGGGGTGATCCGGGAAACTACAGACCGGTGAGCCTCAGGTCAGTACCGGGAAAAATGGTAGAAACCATCATAAAAAATAAAATTACTCAGCATGTAGATAGTCATGGCCTAATGGGAGACAGCCAACATGGCTTTAGACAAGAAAGATCTTGTCTTACTAATCTGTTATGTTTTTTTGAAAGTGTGAATAAACAGGTGGACAAAGGTGAGTCGATTGATATAGTGTATCTGGACTTTCAGAAAGCCTTTGACAAGGTCCCTCATCAGAGACTTTTGGCAAAACTAAAGAGTCATGGGATAGGAGGCAGTGTACTACTGTGGATCAAGAACTGGTTAAAAGATAGAAAGCAGAGGGTAGGGCTAAATGGCCAATTTTCCCAATGGAGAAAGGTGAATAGTGGTGTACCCCAGGGATCTGTGCTTGGTCCGCTGCTTTTTGACATATTCATAAATGACCTGGAAAGTGGAATAACGAGTGAGGTTATCAAATTTGCAGATGACACAAAACTATTTAAAGTTGTTAAAACCCAAGAGGATTGTGGAAAATTGCAAGAGGATCTTGATAAATTGGAAGACTGGGCATCAAAATGGCAGATGGAATTTAATGTGGACAAGTGCAATGTTAGCACCTAGGGAAGAACAACCCAAACTATGGTTACACAATGCAAGGTTCCACATTAGGAACCACCACCCAGGAAAAAGATTTAGGCGTCATTGTGGATAACATGTTAAAACCCTCGGCCCAGTGTGCAGCGGCAGCCAAGAGAGCAAATAGAATGCTAGGTATCATAAGGAAAGGAATGGAAAATAAAACAAAAGATATTATAATGCCTCTATATCGTTCCATGGTGAGACCGCACCTTGAATATTGTGTGCAATTCTGGTCACCGTATCTTAAAAAGGATATAGCGTTCTTAGAAAAGGTTCAGAGAAGAGCCACCAAAATGGTAAAGGGGATGGAAGGATACTCCTATGAAGAAAGGCTAAAAAGGTTAGGGCTCTTTAACCTGGAAAAGAGACGGCTGAGGGGAGATATGATAGAAGTCTATAAATTAATGAACGGAGTGGAACGGGTAAATGTAGAGCGATTTGTTTACGTTATCAGAATATAGAAAGACTAGGGGACATGCAATGAAGCTACAGGGTAAACTATTTAAGACTAATAAAAGAAAATATTTTTTCACTCAACGTGTAATCAAACTCTGGAATTTGTTACCGGAGGATGTAGTAAAGGCTGTTAGTGTAGCTGGGTTTAAAAATGGTTTGGACAAGTTCCTGGAGAAAAGGTCCATAAACCATTATTAAGAAGGGACCCAGGATATCAATGTTTGACCCAGTACAAGCATTGCGGAACCTGTGTTTTTTGGGGAAACTGCTAGGTACGTATGACCTAGATTGGCCACTGTTGGAAACAGGATACTGGACTTGATGGACCTTGGTCTGACCCAGTATGGCATATCTTATGTTCTTATGTTCAGAGAGGCAGTTCCATCATTTTGAATAAGGTGATTTCTCCCTTTCAAAGAGAAGGGCAGTACCCCTACTCCCCCCCCCCTCCCAAACTTCACAGATTTGGAAGCTAATAAGGGTTGAATATTACAGTCATATAGTTTTTGAGGATCTTTGTGTAACTGTATCCCCAAATAATGAATCTGATCAGCTGCTCACTTTAATGGGAACTCTCCCTACCACTTCACCCTCATTAATCCCCCTACATCCAACGCCAAAGACTTGCCCCTGTTAATCTTTAATCCTGAGAAACGTACAAAACTCTCAACAATGGCGAGCACAGATGGCAGCGAAGCCGCAGGATCTCGCAGGCACAACATATCGTCTGCAAAAGCACTCAACTTATTCGTTCCCCATCCCAGGACCGACTACCATCATTGCCCACACAAAGTCATCAGCAAGGGCTCCATTGTTAATACAAATAGCATGGGAGACAAAGGGCAGCCCTGTCTGGTAGCTCTACCTAGAGGCCTGGGACTGATTGTAAAGCACCTGCATCCACCGGAAGAAATCCCCCTGAAAACCCAAGTGCTGCAGAGCTTATTTTTACTTATTTATTTAACATTTCTTATATACTGCCTTTCATGATATTAAGGCGGTTTACATTGAACAAACTGAAATTACATTGAACAGGGCATTATAACTTGGAGATAACTATTTTACAGCGAACATGGGCAATGGAGGGTTAAGTGGCTTGCTCAAGACCACAAGGAGCACCTGTGGGACTAGAAACCCCAGTCCTTCCGGCCCAAGGTTGCTATCCTCTAGTGGGGTTTGAACCTCTAACCTTCCGGCCTTATAACTTATATGACCACGAGACTGTCAAACACTTTGGTGCACACAAAACTCCATTGCTAATATGAATTTCACTATGTTTTGTGCTGCTCCTCTCCCTTGCACAAACCCTATCTGCTGCAGACCAAATAAATCTGGGGAGAATACCTTTCAGTCTATTCGCTAAGATCGTAGTCAATAACTTGACATCATAATTAAGCAAAGAAATTGGCCTATAAGAGGCAATATCCAAGGGATATTTCCCTGGTTTTGGAATCACAATAGTAAAGTCACATATATCACTGTTATAGCCGGAGAGACCTGCAGCTTTAAGAGTCTATAGAATTTGGCGCTGTACCCATTAGGGTCAGGGCCTTATGTAAGGTGCTCTCCTTACCCCATTAAAGCATGAATTCTACATTTGTTCCTAATAAAATATTGCACGATTGAAGATGAAATTAGACTTACCTGCTAATTGTTGTTCCTTGAGGAACTCCAGTCTAGTCCTGAACCTCTGGGTTTAGCATCTCCTCCCGCAGCTTTGGAGACTGAGCACATCACTCTTTTGGTGACCTCTGGTATAAATAGGGTAGGATCCACCTTCCTACTCCAGTAACCTATTGACAAAGCAGACTCACAAGAGCAACAATTAAGTAGTTAAGTAGATAAACAAATAGCTATGTTGAAGACACTTTTCCCGAAGCTCCCTGACCAAGCTTCTTGAGAAAAAACGCGCACTCTGCCCTAGACATCTATTTCCGTGAAGCTGCTGGGGTCTTACCTTACCCTATTCCGGGGACCCCTAGCTAGACATAATTGTTCCCCCAAAAGTACCTCTTACTCTCCCTTTTGTAACAAACCAGCCCGCCACCAGGCCGCACCATCATTGGACTTACCCGACCCTTTCTTTTGCAGGCAACGGTCTGACTCAAATCCAAGGAGGGATACAGGATTAGATTGCAGTTCCTCAAGGAACAACAATTAGCAGGTAAGTCTAATTTCATCTTTCCTATCGTCCCTCCAGTCTAGTCCTGAACCTCTGGGGATGTAACAGAGCAGTGAATAAATTACCGGGAGGGACCTGTCAGACCAGCCTGCAACACTGCTGATCCAAAACAAGAATCCCTCTCCGTCTGAACATCCAACCGGTAATGCTTGACAAAGGAATGAAGCGACGACCACGTCGCCGCTTTGCAAATTTCCGCCGCCGGCACTAAGCTAAACTCTGCCCACGACGCCGCTTGTGCTCTCGTGGAATGGGCCCTGAGTCCTAACGGAACTGCCTTGCCCCGCAACAGATAAGCCGATGCAATCGTCTCTTTCAACCACCTGGCAATAGAAGATTTAGACGCCGCCTCTCCTCGCTGAGGACCTCCAAACAAGACAAACAACCTTTCCGATTTGCGGAACGATGCCGTTCTGAGCAAATATTTCCGCAGCACTCGCCCTACGTCCAGCCGATGCAGCCGTTTGTCAGACCCCTTCCTGCCGTCCAACCTGAAAACTGGCAGCACCACTCCCTGATTCAAGTGAAACGGTGCTACTACCTTAGGCAAGAAGGAGGATACCGTCCTCAACACTACCTTCGTGCTCTGAAAAGACAGGAAAGGCTCCCGACACGATAAAGCTTGCAACTCGGAAATCCTTCGAGCCGAGCAGATAGCCACCAAAAAGATCGCCTTAAGCATGAGATCCTTTAACGTTGACCTTCCCAAGGGCTCAAAAGGTTCCTTAACTAGAGCTTCTAGCACTAAGTTGAGATCCCACGCAGGCACTGATGCTCTGCATTGGGGCCGCAAGAGAGATACAGCTCGCAGGAAACGCTTGACATCCGGATGTGTGCCCAGACTGATACCCTGCACCTTTCCCCAATAACATGACAGCGCTGCCAACTGCACTTGTAGGGACGCCTTTAAGGCCTGTACCCTCTTTTCACCACACCATGACTCGAACAGTCGCCACACTCTAACATACGCCACCGAGGTAGAACGCCGCCTGGACCTCAATAAGGTCGAAATGACCTGCGACGCATAACCCTTCGCTGTTAACCTTGCCCTTTCAAGAGCCAAGCCGTAAGCGAGAATTGATCCACCTGAGGCATATTCAACGGCCCCTGCACTAACAGATCCTTTCTAAATGGCAGTCGCCACGGCCGCCCCACCAGGAGCCTCATGAAGTCCGCATACCACAGTCTCCGAGGCCAATCTGGAGCAGTCGGGATGACTTGACCCTTGTGACGCTCTATCTGCTGCAGCACCTGCCCTATCAACACCCAGGGCAGGAACACGTAGAGAAGTTGCTCCTCCGGCCATGTCTGCATCAGAGCCTTCTGACATTCTCTCTCGCCTTCTGCTGTAGAACCTTGCGGCCTTTGCAGACTCGAAAGTCGCCATGAAATCCATCACCGGAGTCCCCCAGCGTTGCATAAGCAACTCAAACACTTCCTGCTGGAGAACCCACTCTCCCGGATCCACCTTGACCCGACTCAAGAAATTGGCCTTCACATTGTCCACTCCCGCTACATGTGCCGCCGATAACGCCTCTAGATGTCTCTTGGCCCAGTCCAGGAGCTCTTCCGCCTCCTCTTCTAGAGCTATGCTGCTGGTGCCGCCTTGGCGATTGACATACGCCACCGCCGTGGCATTGTCTGACAGCACTCGGATCGCTTTCCCTTGCAGACTGTGCTGAAAGGCCCCCAGTGCCAGCTTTACCGCTCTGAGTTTCAACCTATTGATGGACCACTGCTTCTCCCTTGCCGTCCACTGTCCTTGAGCAAACCTTCCTTCGAAATGTGCCCCCCACCCGAACAGACTGGCATCCGTCGTGAGTGGCAGCCAACTCAGTGCCTCCAAGGGCATCCCTTTTTCCAGACTCCCGGGTTCTAACCACCACTGCAGAGCTTCTTATGTCTCCCGCGGACAGGGTAACCTTTGGGTCAATGGATCGGACTGATTTGACCATCGCCTGAGTAAGGCTCTCTGCAATGGTCTCATGTGGGCTCTGGCCCAGGGCATCACCTCGAGCGTTGCCGCCATCTTTCCTAACAGTTGCAGGTAATGCCATGCCGTGGGAGCCCTCCTCTCCAGAAAGGTATGAACGAGCTCTCTTAGATCTAGCACTCTGATGTTCGGTAGAAAGACTCTTCTTGCCTTTTTGTCGAAACGGGCCCCCAAATATTCCAAGACCTGCGAGGGCTCTAGCCTGCTCTTTTCCGCATTGACTACCCAGCCCAGACTCTGCAGGAATGGCACTACCCGGTGGGTGGCTTTCGCGCTCTCTTCCCTCGACTTCGCTCGGATCAACCAATCGTCCAGGTAAGGATGAACCAACACTCGTTCTTTTCTCAATGCCGCCGCCGCTACAACTACCATCACCTTGGTGAACGTACGCGGAGCCGTTGCCAAACCGAATGGTAATGCCTGGAACTGAAAGTGTCCCATCGGAATCGCTGATGTTCTTCGCGGATTGGTATGTGCAGATAGGCTTCTGTCAGATCTAACGATGTGAGAAACTCTCCTTGTCGCACCACTACTATAACTGACTGCAAGGTCTCCATCTGAAAATGCGATACCTGGAGGCACCGATTCACCCTTTTTAGGTCCAGAATCGGTCGAAAGGTGGCTTCCTTCTTTGGGACTACAAAGTAAATGGAGTATCGACCGTCGTCGCACTCGTCCTCCGACACCCGTACTACCGCTTTGAGAGCCAGCAGCCTTTCCAACGTCTCCTGCACCGCTATCCTCCTTGAGCGAACCCTGCAAGGGGAGAGAACGAAAGCGTCAACCACCGAACACTGGAACTCTAGCGCATACCTCTTCTGAATGACCTCCAGCACCCACTGGTCTGATGTAACCTGGACCCAGGCGGAATAGAACTTCCTTAATCGTCCCCCTACAGGAATCAATTCTGCCTGGATCCCCCTCACTTCATTGAGACTTCTTGAAGGTCGAGGACGAGGAAGCTCCAAAACATCTCCCCGCCCCTCTGAACCCACAAAAACTTTGGGAGCGGAAAACCACACGCTCCCTTTGAAACTGACCAAACCTTTGCGGGCAAAAACGCTGAAAATCCCTCTGCTGATTCTTCGCTGACCCTAGGGTACGCCCCAGCTTCTGCTTATCCTCCGGCAACCTTCTGCCCTTAGAGTCTCCCAGATCCTTAACTAACTTATCCAAATCGTCTCCGAACAGATGTCTGCATTGAAAGGGAAGACCTACACTGAAAGACCTACACTGGCTACCACTACAAGCCAGACTCTCATACAAGTCACTAGTTTTGACCTTCAAAGCCATGAATATCTACCCACCAACACCAATCAGTAAACTAATCCATAACACCCCTGAAAATAGAAACAGAAGGACTACAACTATGAACACTTTAATAGTTCCTAAGATGATGACTTCATGTACTAAAGCCACATCAAACAGAGCTTTTTCATTGTTCGCACCCAGGAATTGGAATAAACTTCCCCACGAAATCCGCGGCATCAAAAGTCTATTACAATTCCGCAAAGCCGTAAAGCATCACTTATTCACAAAATACTACCCAGAAGTGTCCATGGACACTCACACAGCCAACAGGCCTCCTACTCACACCAAACACCCTAGCACTTTAATCCAACCAGAAAACGGTTAGTCCCCACGAAAATCCACCTTACTACTATAGACTCATCCTACCCATGAATACATGTTCAATATTCACTCGAGTTTAAATATGGTACATAATTAAAGCATATAAATAGTATATTGTTTATTGTACATAGTTATCCCTTTTATTCCATGTTTTATATTCCCTTGTTCTCTGTAAACTCGATGTTACCTGTACACATTGCAGTATATTTTGTTCGATGTACACCGCGCTGATTTTAATAGCGCGGTATATAAGAGATGTTAAATAAATAAATAAATAAATAAATACTCAACTTAGCCTTGGAGGAACCGTCCGCCAACCAGTTACAAAGCCACAAACACCTTCGAGCCGCTACCACCGATGCCATACTTCTGGTCAGACTTCGAATAAAGTCATACTGTACGTCCGCTAAATAAGCCGCCCCTGTCTCCAACTGAGCCGCTTCCTCAGCCGAATCGTCCACTTGAGTTCCCCTAATTCTTTGTGACCATCGCATACAGGCTCTGGCTACCCATGCTCCACAAACAGAAGCCTGCATGGCCAGGGCATTGACATCAAAGACCTGCTTCAATGAGGTGTCCAGACGCCTATCCTGTGTATCCTTAAGGGCTGCACTATCCTCTACAGGTATGGTCGTTTTCTTGGTTACCGCTGCTACCGCCGCATCCACCTTAGGGGACTTAAAAAGATCCTTGTCCTGGTCCGCCAAAGGATAAAGCCGAGCCATCACTCTCGACTCCTTCATCCCTGACTCCGGCATGTCCCATTCTTCCTGAATCATCTCCCTAAACACCTTATGTAGGGGGAAAACCCTCTGGGACTTGCGCACTGCCTGCAATAATGGATCTTCCAGGGTAGCATCTTCCCCTGGGCCTGCAGCAGGCATGTTAAGCGCCTTTAGCATTTCCGTGATTAGGGCCGGCAACTCCTCCCGCTGGAACACCCTAACCACGCTCGCCTAGTCCTCTTGCTCCGTGAGCTCTCCTTCCTCTAAATCCTCTTCTATTTCTAAATCCTCCAAAGTCTCTGACTGCTCCTCTGGCTCCAGTAATTGCTCCTTTTCAATCAAGTGTCTCGGCTTCTTCACTGGGGCGCCATCACCCCAGCGTCCAAATGAGACCCTGGGCGCTTCTCCCGCTCCTTTGACCCCATCCCTGCTGCCCTATTCACCCCTAGGGCATGCTGTAGAAGGGCCACGAACTCCTGAGAAAATATTGCCGCCAAGCCCCCCTGGACTAAGGTCGGAGCAGCAGGACTATCCGCAGCCATCGGCGGAACTGAAGGGGAGAGAGGCTCCTGCAAGCTCGGAGAAGGCCCCCGAGAGCCCTACCCTCTCTCCACCTTGTCCACCTCTGCGGAGGACGCCTCCTGAAGGCATCCCTTGCACAAGCCGGCCTCAGAAAGTGATCCCTTCTTAGCTCCACAGAGCAAACATATGGGCTTAGAGGGCATGCTTGAGCCACCTATGCACACTGCCAGAAGCCAGAAAACTCCGTCTCTTTTTTTTTTTTTTTTAAATTCCTCAAAGCACCAGGAGATCCCCCCCCCAAGAGAATTTCTTCCCCTGTATAGAGATCCCCTCCCCCCCAGATCTGAAAACCCGGTGATAGAGACAGACACGAGGTAGCCGATGCTCTTCCCACGCTTTTGCTACACGTGGCTCCGGCCTTAGAACCACAGCCCGCGCCTCTGCCCGAGCCTGCTCCCAGCCGCCTGCGCAGCATATAAATCTGCAGCCTGCCCCAGTCTACTCAGCGGATGCCGGCGTCTTCCAATGGCTCCGGCAGCCTCAACCGCGCTCAGCCTGCAAGCGGCTTCAGCGTCGGAAGGGACGGAGAGTGCTGTGGAGGAAAGCCCTTCGCCGGAGTGAGTGACGGCTGAATCGCCGATCCAATCCCCAGCTGTCCTTTCACTTCTCTCACCCTCGGTGCGCTCAGCTACCCGACTCCTCACCCACGCAGTGGATTCTGGAGTCGGAAGCTCCGTGTGACAAGCCTGCCCTACTCTTCGACCTCCAGGCTACCAGGGAAGGGAGGGAGAGCAAGGCCACAGCCCCTGCAGCCTAAGACTCTTGGGCAAAGGCTGTTTATTTATTTATTTTATATTTTACGATCAAGCCAACAAATACCTCCAATCAAATACAATTAAAGCCTAAGCTCCTTAGCCATTACTCTAGTGAGTCCTGAACCTCCTAGGTTTAACTCTTCTCAAGCTGCTTTAGAGACTGAGCTAACTGGAGTAGGAAGGTGGATCCTAGCCTATTTATACCAGAGGTCACCAAAAGAGTGACGTGCTCAATCTCCAGGAACAAGCAGGAATGAGTCTTCACATATGGGTATGTCGGTACAGACGGAGCCTGCGCGGGAACGCTCCCCAGCGTCCAATCAGAAAGCTTTTGGGAGCATCCCTCAACGCCTGCGTGCTGCCTTCCCGCCTTTCCAACTGTCTCCCCTCAGTTTTCGTTTTTCCGCGGAGCCGGCAGGACGTCCTCCTGTCACCGCAGAAAATGTTTTCCTTAATTCTTTTTTTTTCTTGTGGTCGCGGCTGTTTTTCCCGCCTCCACCGGTACCGCCGGTGGGTTTTTTCTTTTCTTTTTTCTCAAACTCAGGGAGAGTTTTACCTCAGTTTCTGTCTTAAATTTTTGGGCCTGTAAGGCCTCTCCATTATGGAGCCTTCTTCTCCTAAGAAGTGCCTTAACTGTGGAAATACAGTTTTCTTTTTAGACTCCAACAACTGGTGTCTAACCTGTTTGGGTCCTGACCCTTTTCCTCCAGAGCCATTTAGGCTACAATTTTATGAGAAGAGATTTTCCATTTCGAGTTTCCCTCGATACCGCTTTCCCTTCCAGTGTCAGGGCACCGACCATTTCTTCTCTACAGGATCAGGTAACCCAAAAACAGTCTGTTAAGACTAGCCAATACTTGAGTGGTAGGTCTCATGACAAGCATGATGACGGCTCCGGTCTTGCCCTCAAGTCCCTATTGGCTTCAAAACCCCGGCGGGAGTCTTCGGTCTCCAAAGCCTTTCAGGGGTTTCAGGTTGTTCCTGGGGCTCACCCCTCACAGAACATACCTGAGCCATGCTCGGTGGTGGCATCCGCTTCGAGCGGTACCTATACCCCGGCATCAGCACTGGTGTTGAGTGATCCACTCTTCGCCAGGGATCGTCATCTGGCGTTCTCGGTGCCTTCGGGACCGATCGATACGTCCCAGATTGACTTTCCAGTATCGGCAGCATCGCCGATACGACCACTGACGTCGGTACCCTCTAGACTTGCATCGATAGACTCACTTCCTTCAATGCCGAGTCTGGAATCGATCTCTAGTCTGTAAGACTGGGTATCGACGCGTCTCGGAACCGATGCTTATCGATTCCGGATGCGCGGTACCGAGGATACTCACCAAAGCTTTTTGGTTGCCTCGGTACCGCTTGAACAGCCTCCGATGACTGCTTCGATAGCGGTATCGCCTCCGATTCCGGCACAGCTACCGGTATTGGTATCGATGTCGGTTCCTGCAGTAACATCGGGACCAGCCACTTCCATGCCTTTTTCACCAGGATCGCTCCTTTCTATACCTAGTTTGGAGTCGATACCTGGCATGGATGATGCAGTACTGACTGTCTCAAGTCGTAACTGCCAGTACCATTATCCATCTAGTGGGGCTCTTTTTCTGCACCGGACCACTACATCCTCCGGTGCCCAGGCTACTGCTTCAACTTTAGCCTATCCAGGGATGCTTCCCATTGGAGATCCTTCTTTTCAGAAATTTCTCCTTGACATGGCAACATTCCTTGCTATTCCTATCCCTGTCTGTGATCCTACTCAAGGCTCTCCTGCGGAAAAGGAAAATATAATGCTTCCTTTACATCATTCTTTGCAGGATCTTCTTCTGAGAATATGGGAAACACCTTTAAGGGTTTCCTCACCTTCGGCAGCAACTGATGATCTGTATCAGGTGCCCCCCTCTCCAGGGTTTCAAAAGACTCAACTTCCCCATCATTCCATTGTAGTGGAATCAGCAATGAGGAAGGTAAAAAGCAAGAAGAAGCATTCTTCTTATCCGCCAGGTCGTGAATCTAGAACACTTGATGTCTTTAGACGTCAAACCTTCCAAACATCTATGCTGGCAACAAGGATTATCTCTTATATTTTTTATATGAGTCTATCTCTCCAGGAGGTCACAAGGAAATTATCTCTTTTGACTCCTTTTCTATCAGAGCCCAAGGCTGCAGACTATTCCTTACTTCTTAGTCATAGCCAAAATATATCTTGGTTTCTCTCTCGTGCTTCTCTAGACTCTTTTGAGTCTGTTAGCAGAACCTCTGCTATAGCCATAGGAGCACGACGTAGAGCCTGGCTCCAGGCTTCAGACTTGAACAGATGGGCACAACAAAGACTGGGTAATACTCCTTGTACTGGAGAAAATCTCTTCAATAGGGAGTCTTTACGTCAGGTTGCTCATTGCTCCACTGACTTCCCTGTTTCTGGAGGCTATCCTAAGCCTTCTCCTTCCCCAGTAGGTAGAAAATGCCCTACCAAACCTTCTTTCCCTAGGAAAAGAAGGTTTCACTCTTCTCCTGCCCATTATACAGATGTTCCCAAGCAGGGGAAACCTCGCCCTGGTCTGAAGAATCCAAACTCTAGCCAGGCTGAACAAACCCAGCAACCATAGGTTTCTGAAGGTTACAACCTACAGTTAACTTCTTCTTAACAGAAGTTTTTTCACTGTTTTTCCTTCAAAACTCTATACATGGATTCCTTTCTTCAGGACATCCTTTTCCTCCTAGATATGCTGAGCTGTCAGGATATTCATGTCTATGGGTCACAGGTTTCTCCTCTTCTTCCTACCAAGAAGAGAAGTTAACAACTATCCCATGATAGTTTTTTCTATCTGTTCCAACATGAATTTTTTCCTTCCGCAGACATACCATATGGTAAGTCACCCTTCAGCTCCTGTTTCTCTACCCTTTCATCCAGGGTTCCCCCTGAATGAGTGGTACCATGTCACTGCAGGGCTTCTCTAGCCTTTCATTCCAGTGTAGAGTTTTTTCCCTTGAATAAATTCCCTTGTTTTCTCTGGGCAGCTCATCAGACAGGGACAGGAATTTCTCCTCTCCTTTTGTCTGTTCTCTCTATTTTACACAGAAAGATTTTCTCTGCTGTCTCTTTCAGCAGCTGCCCATGCAGGAGTTCCAGTGATTGGACTACTGGTACTTTTCCACAAGTTTCCAGTCTGTCTTCCACTACTTTCTGTCTGGCCTTAGTTGTGATTCCAAGATAGTGCTTTCATCTATCTTGGATAATCCTAATCACTTCAGGCTTATCACACTATCTTCTTTTCTTGCCATCTCCACTTTCTTGGATTTGGCAGCAGAATTGACCTACAGCCAGTTTTATTTCCTAATTCTCCTGCATAATGCTCTCTGCAATCTTCAAAGAAGCTTTCTACTGTGGGCCCTTGCTAGAGAGCATGGGGTTTTGTCTCTGATGACTATTCTATATGGTTGGGAAAGGCTCCTCAGTCATTTTCCATGACTGTGAGGGTTCTCCACACCCTGTTATCTCCTGTTATAATACAGGATATAAGCTTTTTCTGCGTGAATGTCCAAAGAGTTTTCCAATTCTACAGGAATATGCTCTTTTTTCCTTGCAGCTTTTCCTCATGGTATCCTACTCCTTTATGGACAGCACATATTCTACTAGTAACGCATGATACCCCTTCTGTCCCTCCAGTGGGTCAGCCTGGTATCTCTTCCTATGCGTTTTCTGTCCATTTACCATGTCAGAGTTCTACAAGACTCAGGACTTGCTGTTTACAGACTGATATTATCTTCTGTTTTTTCACGCAACCGTCCTGGTTATTTCACTGGATAGCATTCCTGCACCATCTTAGCCAGGAGGAATAGATTCTCTATATTTCTTCTCAAGTAGGTTCCACCTTCTTGTTATTAGATGAATCTTTCTCCTTCACATCTCTCATGTGAATGTTCTTATGGGCATATCTCTATCTGCTACTTGCAGACATGTATCTTTAGACGTACATATTCATGTATATATATATCCCTATATACTTCTATAGATACATATGTCTGTAAGCTGTGTGTGCATATATTATGCCCCTAAATATATATATTTATATATCCCTATATATATATATATATATATATATATATATGTGTGTGTATCTGTCGAGATGCTTCCTTATAAGTAGATATGTATTTATATACTATCTCCCTAACTGTCTATGCTATAAAGGTTTTTACCTTCCTAGAGGTTCCAGACAGTGGGCTTGCATATGTTCTTACTGTCCCTCAGTATGTAGGGGGTATTATGCACACAACCACTACTGTGGTATTAACAGCTACCACTTTACCTCTAGATCTCGCTATCCCTGAAGTACCATGCTTCAATATCTTTCCTATCTCTCACCAGCTAGGAAAGACAGGGTAGATCTTCACTAGCTCTAAGGTTTCAGCCCTTCACACATCTGTCCTCCTTGGGAATATGGGTTTTTTCCCATACCCCTTCTTCCCTACAGGACTGGGCTAGTTGTCCAAATCGGTCAGTCTTCCTCTTTTACTCCTACATGTTAATGACTCTGTAGCTAAAAGAGTTTTCAGCTTTTTCCCATAAAGCTTTCCTCTGAAGACCTGCCGTTTTTATACTACTCCAGTTGACACCTGGGTCACCTGCCAATTCCAGATTTGGACCTTCACCTTCACTGACGTGAGGTCACCTTGAGGATTCCTGTACTGAATCTCCAGTAGACTCCATCAACCTCTCTACTTCCTGCAATCCAGTAGGTAAGGTCCATATTGTGATTACTCATTCAATATTTTTAATAGTAATTATCATATATACCAAGGACTCCTCTCCTGTAGTCCTTAGGTTAGCTGTTTTCCTACAGCTCCTCTCTTTTCCACTCCTACCCACCATCCCTCATGGGATGCCAGAGATCCATGTGTGGGAAGTGCAGTCCTGTTCCAGGGACATGCATTTTATGGGATCTCCCCCTGGCATCTACAGCTAGGGAGTCCCCATATGTGAAGACTCATTCCTGCTTGTTCCTGGAGATAGCACAGTTACTTACCTGTAACAGGTGATCTCTGGGAACAGCAGGAATAAGTCTTCACAACCCACCCACCTCCCCTGGGAGTTGTATCTCTCTATCTTCCTTTCCTCTTTCTCTCCCTTTGTCTCAGCTATGAAACTCAACTGAGGGGAGACAGTTGGAAAGGCGGGAAGGCAGCACACAGGCGCTGAGGGATGCTCCCAAAAGCTTTCTGATTGGACGCTGGGGAGCGTTCCCGCGCAGGCTCCGTCGGTACCGACGTACCCATATATGAAGACTTATTCCTGCTGTTCCCAGAGATCACCTGTTACAGGTAAGTAACTGTGCTGTCTCCAAAGCTGCGGTAGGAGGTGCTAAACCCAGAGATTCAGGACTAGACTGGAGGGACGATAAGGAACTGTTTTATGTGTGGTTTCATATGACCTGAGGCATAAAATTTGAGCGTCCCCCTTTCGGGGCCGCTATGCATAAATTAATAATGCCCCACTGCACCTCCTGATTTGTGATCAGACCATTCAGAGCCGTGACCTCCATCTCTGACAGAGTAGGAATATTCACTCCCCCAAAAACTCTCCACTCTTCTCTACCCAAACCTCCTCAGTTGTATACAGCTGTTGATAAAATGTCTGAAACACTTTTACAATCCTTTTACTTTCATCACACACCCTCTCCTTATTAGCCTTAAGAAACATGTCTATCGCCTCCCCATTCATGTACCACCCGGACGAGTAGTTTCACAGATTTATTACCATTCCTGTAAAATCTCTGTTTGTAATATTGAATATTTGTACTTGCACGCTGCTGCAATAGCGTATTTAGCACGGCCTGCATGGAGAGAATTCCTGTCTCGTTTCTCTCCCAGGATGTCTCTCCGCTGTTTCTGCCTCTGTAAAGTCTTTTCTAGCTGCATAATACTCTGATTCAGGTACCTTTTCTGCCTAGCCATTTAGGAAATTTTGGCCCCCCTGAGGACTTCCTTGCCAGTCTCCCAGAACAAAGTCAGGGTGTCCTTATATGCCTCATTAAAGTACTCATATTCTGCCCACTACTTTACTAAATAGAACTTGAAATCTTTGTGTGCCATCAAATATGCTGGGAATCTCCATCTCCTCTGCATATCCATCCACACCATCCCATGATCTGATACTACTGACGTCCTGCTTGTTCCCAAAGAAGAAAGTCCTCACATATAGTTGACATCAGCGCTGACTGAGCCTGGGTGGATCTACTCCCCAGCTTTCACAGAAAGCCTTTGGAAGTTACACTGCACATGCATGGTCACCTTTCTGCCCAAGAGTGCCATCTTACCTCAGTCTTCTTTTTTCCGCAGAGCCCTGTAGATGTGCTGTCTCTGCCCGCCCCCCCCCCCCCCGATAAAATCAATTTTTTTTCTCACCTAGTTGGTCTTATTTGTGCTTTTTGCCAGGATCGGTTCCAATCACCTTCCACCGCCTCAGTGTCATGTTTTTCATAGGGTACCCTTTATTCTTTTGCTTTTTGGTGCATAGGTTTTTTGCTCGCAGTATAGCTGTTCGAGACATCAGAGTTTGATCTTGTGGGGGCCATGACCTCGACCAATGGTTTCAAACAGTGTGGCAAGTTCAATTGCACCATGTCCATCATGGACCGCCATAGCTCGTGTCTAAAATGCCTCGGGGCGGACCACGACGTATCTACCTGCCCTCTCTGCCAATGGATGTTGGTGAAGACCCGGAAGGAGAATGAAAGATGGCAGGAGGATCTGTTTAGCAAGTCTGTCTCAAGGTTGGCATCGGGGGTGTTATCCCTGCCCTCTTCAGCAGCATCCGATGAGTCATTGTTGTCGCGCATGCGGACTCGGTCAGAGCCCCGGAGTCCTGGAGCCTGAGACCGTGGATCGTCCTTCGAGGACCTTCCCCGTGGGTCCAGAACATCATCGAGGCCGAAGGCGAGTTCTGACCCCAGACTGGTAGGTAAGACCTCTGGCACCAAGGCTCAGAGTCCTTGACCCGAGGCGATGATGATGGCCGGGTGCGGCCTTCCAAGCAGCCCTGGCAGGATGAGACTTCAGTGGCGTCGGGGGGATCTGGTCAGGTCCCCTGATGCTATCACCATTGGTGATTCTCCAACGAGGGACTTGTCTCTGGGCTCAATGTCCTCGAGGCCTGAGCCAGCAGCTGTGGAGCCAGCTGGCATGCAGTTTCACTGCGTTCCTTGAGGCGCAGTGGGGCCTGGTGCCCGGTACCTTCACTGGTGGTGTTTCTCCCCCTCCCCCTCCCCCCAAATCTCTCAGGAGGGTCACTTTTTCAGATACCTCCAACCCAGTGCTTCCAAACTGGGTTGGGGCGCACATCTGGACAACCTCGCCATGAAAGGGTTGTGGACAAACCATGAATCCCAGATGCAGATCAATCTCCTCGAGCTTCATGCTCTCATGAATGCCCTTCAGGTTTTTCAACCCCAACTATTGGGAAAATTCATCTTAGTCCAGATGGACAGCCAAGTTGCATTGTTCTACATGAACAAACAGGGTGGAATCGGTTCCTATCCACTGTGTCAGGAAGCTCTTTGCAATTACACACCGTGTCCATCTCTGAGCGGTGTATCTCCCAGGTCATGTCAGTGTCCTGGTGGACAGGCTCAGTCACATTCTGCATCCACACGAGTGGATCCTGAATCAACAGACTGTCTTGGATATTTCAGATGTGGGGTGCACCCAGGATAGATCTCTTTGCCACTCTGGAGAACAAACATCTACCGCATTTTTGCCCCAGAGTCCAATTTTAGTCAGGCAACCAATGCCTTTCTCCTCAACTGGGGACAGGGCTTGCTTTACGCATTCCCACCTACCCCTCTGATTCCCAACACTCTGTTCAAACTTCAGGCGACAAGGGCTCCATGATCTTGGTGGCCCTCTACTGGCCTTGTCAGCCATGGTTTCCTCTGCTACTTCGTCTAGCGCAGACTCCACGAGCCCTCCGCCTTGTAGCATGGCTTCTGAAGGCATGACTTTTGAGGATCTCGATCTTCCACATCCAGTCAAAGATATCCTGCTTGCGTCCCACAAGCCTTCTACTGGGTGATCTTATACCTTCAAAAAGCGACAATTCATCCTGTGGTGCACCCCAAGGAAGGTTAATTCATCTGACTGCTCAGTGGAACTCCTTCTTCAGTACCTTCACCATTTGTTCTCCACAGGGTTTAAGACTAACTCTGTCAGAGTTCATCTCAGCACCATTGCAGCCTATCACAGGCCACACAGCAAACTCTCTATTTCCTCGCACCCACTGGTGCAATGGTTCATACGGGGTCTTCTGCTGTCCAAGCCACCCATTAAACCACTGCCAGTGGCTTGGGACCTCAAGGTGGTTCTAGCTCAACTTCTCATACCCCTGTTTGAGCCTTTGACCACCACACCTCTCAAGTTCCTATCATGGAAGGTCATCTTCCTCATTGCTTTCACCTCTGCTCGTCGCATCAGTGAGCTTCAGGCTTTGGTGGTGGATCCTCCTTATACGCGTTTCCACCATGAGAAGGTGGTCCAAAGGTGATCTCCTCTTTTCATTTAAATCATAATGCTACCGGCCTTTTTTCCAAGACTACATGCCTCTAGAACTGAGGCAGCATTGCATGCTCTGGACTGCAAGCATGCCCTTGCATTCTATTTATATAGAACTAAGGATTTTAGAAAATCCTCCCAGTTATTTGTTTCTTTTGACCCTGGTCACTTAGGTGTGCTGGTGTCAAAGCACTCCCTCTCCAACTGGATTGTGAGCTGCATTTCACTGGCCTATGATCAAGCTGGCCTCTCTCTAGAGGGCCATGTCGCAGCTCACAATGTGAGGGCCATGGCGGCATCAGTCGTCAACCTACACTCCGTCTCTATACAGGAGATCTGCCAGCCTAAGGAGATGAATTACAAACTCTTTGGAAAATGAGTAGGCAAAGCCAGAGGCAATTGTGAGATCACCTGCAGTGCCTCATACAGACTGATGTTTGTATATAAAGCAGAAACATCCATAGTTACTAGCTAACATGAGGGGGTACATTGGATAAAGTTTGTGATGTTTGTGGAATTGTTTTTCTTCTGGAAAATTTTGAATAAAATTTAAAAGGGGGGGGGGAAGAATGCCCCACTTTGACATGGAGAATCTCAGGATGGTCACTGCGTCGGTCTGGCAAGGGACATTTCCATCTTCCTTGGACCTTTTGGAAGCATACTTCCATATTCCCATCCTGGAGCAGCAACAGCAGTTCCTCTGAATCTCCATCCTGTACCACCATCTTCAGTTTTATGCCCTGCCTTTTGGCCTGGCCATAGCACTTCCCTGCCACCACCACCCTGACCTTCTAGAAGGTGTGGAGTTACTATGCAAGCATAGAATCCAGCTTCACCCATACTTGGAGGACTGGTTGATTCAGTCCAAATCCATGGAGTAGTCCATGATGGACACACCGCACAGGAAATCTGGTGGTTGGATAATCTAGCATGGGTAATTAACTACAGAGCAGCTGAGTTCCTTTTCTACAACTTGGAATATCTGGGCGCCCGCTTGAACCCTTGCTTGGACAGAGTGTTTCTCAACCTGTAAAGGTTGAACAAGCTGAAGCTGCAGCGCATAGGTTTTTGCTCTCCAGCAGCTCCCAGGGCCTGGGACAACCTGCACCTTCTAGGGTTAGTAGCGCTAACTTTGGAAATGGTACCTTGGGCCAGGGAACACATGCGTCCATGCAGGGACACTATTGGCTCCCTGGTCTCCTTGTGCTCAATTGTTTGATCAGCATCTTCCTCTTCCCCTGAAGATCAAACCAGAATTGGCCTGGTGGCTACAGATCATTGTATGATGGATGGGATGCCTTTAGAGATGCTGGATTGGGTGATAGTCACCATGTATGCCAGCCTGCCAGGCTAGGGAGTCAGTTGTCTAGATTAGTTTGTTCAGGGATGCTGGTCTTCTCAGGAAGCCTCTTGGTCGATCTACAGACTAGAGGTCAAGGCGAGCCGCCTGGCTCTGGAGAGGTGTCGGTCCGAATGCTCTCAGAGATTGCCATGGCAGTGCAGTCATGCACTTGGGATGCAGATATCCAAGGGAATTGTATGTGATAGGGGGCGAGAGATTAGTGTGTACGGACCAGGAGAAGGACCTCAGAATGATTGTTTCTGAGCATCTCAAGGTGGCAATACAATGTGACAAGGCGATAGCCAAAGCCAGAAGGATGCTGGGTTGCATAGGGAGAGGAATAACCAGCAGAAAGGAGGAGGTATTAATGCCTCTGTACAAGTTGTTGGTGAGGACTCACTTGGAGTATTGTGTTCAGAATAGGAGACCATATCTTACAAAGGATATAAAAAGACTTGAAAAGGTTTAGAGGAAGGCAACCAAAATGATTTGGAGCCTGCCCAGAAGACGTATGAGGAGAGACTTAAATTTGTATACTCTGGAGGAGAGGAGGGACAGGGGAGATATGATACAGACCTTTAAATACTTAAAAGGAATATTAATGAATAAACAAAAGATTTTCAAAGATGGCGACGCTGTAAAATTAGAGGGCATAAAATGAAGCTGCAAGGAGGTAAACTTGAAAGCAATGTCAGGAAATACTTTTTCAATGAAAGGGTGGTGGATGCTTGGAATGCTTTCCTGATGGTGATGGTGGGGCAAATACAGTGAAGGAATTCAGAATTGCATGGAACAGACAGAGTAGATCCCTTTATAGCAAGAGGATAAAATCAAAATAAACGTAACTATTTCTTATATCTCAACAAATAGGGGTGACCTGCATGGAGTGGTGGGTATATCCCTAAACAAAGGCATAGAAGGGGCGATCGCATGGAGCGGTTAGTACACCTACTCTTGCCACCTTACTGGGCAGACTAGATGGACCATACTGGTCTTTATCTGCTGTCATATACTATGTTACTATGTGGCGTATGTTAACAAGCAAGGTGGTACTCGCAACACCACACTGTCCACAGAGGTTCATTTATTGGTTCTGTCTCTGCCCACATAGTGGGCGTAGACAATGTGCAGACCGACTTTTCGAATTGGAACACCATGTATCCCGGTGAGTGGGAGCTAAGCCCTTGTGCATTCAACACTGTTGTGCAGATGGGGGCCAGCCAGTGTTTGACTTGATGGCCTTCCAGGGAATGTCACTGTGAAAATTTATTTTAGCCACAAGAAAAATCTACGGGTGGAAGACTTGGATGCGTGTCTTCAGGAGTGGCTTCTAGATGTTATTTTTCTCCTGTGGCTCTTGGTAAGCCACCTTCCTCAGAGTTCAGCCTCACTCAGACTGGCCACACAGGCCACAGTACATGGATCTCTTGAGCTTGTTGTCAGAGTCCTCTCTATTGTTTCCTCAGGAGAAGTAACTTGAGTAGTATTAGTTCACACCTTTCCAGCAGTAGTTAAAGGGAAATTACAGTCAGGTATGTTAAGTATTTCCCTGACACTGGGAGGCTTAGAATCTTAAGTTTGTTTCTGAGGCAGTAAAGTATTAAGTAACATAGTAACATAGTATATTGACTTGCCTAAAGCCACAAGGAGTGCCAATGAGATTCAAACCCTGGTCTCTTTGATTACCAGGCTGCCATTTTAAACACTAGGTTACTTCTCCATTTCTGTGGCATGGTCCCTGGTCACGAAAGATCACATTCCCTTCTCACTTATGGGCTGGCCCTTGAGAAGCATACTACTGTATATCTATGCGGACGACATCATGTTGTCTATCCCCATAGATACGAATAACCCTTCCTTTTAAAACCTATCTGACTGCATTAATGAAACCGAACTATGGCTCAATGCAAACAACCTCGATATTAATTTTAAAAAAAATGGAAGCCATGTACATCGCAAAAAACCCAAACCACACCCTCCCGCAAAACATCACCCTGAGTTCCGCTACCCTCCCAATCAAGAATGAGGTCAAATACCTCGCTATAACCCTTGATCAAACACTCAGCATGCTCCCCCACCTGAAACAAACAGTGAAAACAGTGTTTTACAAGTTAAAAACAATTCAACACATATGGCCATTCCTAGAAGAAAACTACACATCAGTAATCCAAGTGATTGTCACACCCCACTTCGACTACTGCAACAGCCTGTTGCAGGGTCTACCCTCCAAAGAGCACAGAACATCACAGCGAGAATCATCTGTAAAACCTCACTAATTGACAGCATCATCCCCATCTTATATGACCTCCACTGGCTCCCAATAGCAAGTCGAATAAAGTTCAAAAAACTCACCACTACTTTCAAACTACTGAACAATATAGCCTCATCCATTCTCTCTAAATCCAGATCCCCCCAAACACAAGAACCAGAAGAGAAAATGCACTGCACTCACATGAGATCCCAAACACATTCGGGAAAACAAAGCAAGCCACAAGCTCCAGGGCATTCACTTTCACCGCCCCTTCCCTCTGGAACTCCTTACCTCTATCAATCCGCTCAATCAAGGATCTCCAGCAGTTTAAACAATCACTCAAAACATACCTCTTCACTGCACACTACAGAACGCAAAACACAGCACAAAACACCTCCAAGAACTCAGAGGCACACTAACCGCATACCCCAACCCAAAGTATAGGCAACATTCGCCTTTAAACAGCATGTACATAGTTCTAAATAATATGTTAAGTTGTTAAGTGTTGCAAGTTTTTATGTAAATAGTTCTAAAAACAACTGTTCTATGTAAAATGTTAGTTATATGTAAACCGCCCCTGATCTCTGGAAGGGGCGGTATAGAAAAATGTAACAAATAAATAAATAAGGTAGCTAAAAATGGATACTGTAGAGCACTGTTCCCGCTAAGCTGTGCGCGTGTGCGCGCGCACAGACCTCACTGAGTGAGTGCACATACTTTACAACAGAGCGCACAAAAATTACGGCTCTGATTCTGATAGAAAACAACACAGACGTCTTAAAATTTAAAAGTTATGATTGTAATTACTAGAAATTTCCCGCTTCATTTAGTAATCATCTATTTTCATTTAATTTGATTAAAATCAATGTGGTGTACATACTGTATTCTGACGTGTAGTCAAATTTTAAAGTATATAACTCCGAGTGTCATTATGTGGCACACAAAAATTTAACCTTCCTTCAAAAGCTGCACACAGCTGATATTATCTCCAGGAACGAGCAGGAATGAGTCTTCACATATAGGTATCGCTGGTACCGATGGAGCCTGCGCGGGAACGCTCCCCAGCGTCCAAAAGGAAAGCATTTGGGAGCATCCCACAGCGCCTGCGCGCTGCCTTCCCGCCTTTCCTAACCGCCTCTCTCCAGTTCTTCTTTTCCGCGGAGCCAGCAAGTCGTGTTCCTGTCACCGCTGAAGAATTTCTTTATTTTATTTTATTTCTTTGGTCACGCGTCTGCCTTCCCGACGCTGGACCGGTACCGCCGGTCTTTTCTTTCTTTCTTCTAAACAAAAAAAAAAAATACTATTTTTTCTCACTTCAGTGCATTTTCTTCTTTGGCCTTAGGCCTAGGACATTTTTCCTCATGGAAAAGCCCGCCTCTGGGTTTAAAAAATGCACGAAGTGCAGCGGCACTATTTCTGTCACTGACACCCATGAATGGTGTCAAAAATGTTTAGGTCCTGACCACTCCATTGCGGATTGTGAGTCCTGCTCCATGATGTCTAAAAGAGGTCTACAGAATCGAGCAGCTAAGCTCAGTACCCTGTTTCCCTCGGATGCAGCTTCGGTTGCATCGACGTCCTCCAGGGCTGCTTCTTCCTCACATGGATCTCAGGTAACCAAACTTAAATCCAGCCGGTCCTCGAAGGGTAGATCTCCCTCTAAGTATCGAGATGCCTCCGGGCTTGCCCTCGAGGAATCCGCACCGGCAAAATTACCCCGGCGGGAGGCTCCGGCTTCCAAAGCTTTATCTATGGGGTCACAGGGTGACATCGATGGCTCGGCCTCGACCGATCACCTGTTGCCATGTTCTGGGGTACCGGTGGTTTCCACTGGTACCGACATCCAGACATTGGTTGCGTCAATGGATCAGAATATCCTGACCATGCAGCGTGCCATCACGGCATTCATACAAGCTGCGACGCCTTCGGTACCGCAACAAACTCCGTTGCCAGTACCGACTCCGGCACCGGTACCGACATCGGGTCCGGTGCAGGTACCGATTGCATCGACATCCGCTTCGGGGTCGACTGTAGCGGTACACTGTTCTGTGATGCCCATCGGTACCGATCATTCCCGATGTCGATATCACCCCCAGTACGCGTATCTGGCTCTGCAGGAGCATCCAGACAGGCGATACTTCGATTCCTCTGAAGATTCTGATGAATCAGAGGTCTCTGTCGAAGCATCGGTGATTCATCCTCAGGAGCCCTCTTCTCCAAAAAGGAGAATGTCTCCTCCAGAAGACTTGTCTTTTCAAGACTTCATTAGGGAAGTGGCCAGGGGCCTTTCCATCTCAGTGGCCCCTGAGACAGAACCTAGAGCCAAAAAATTAGATATTTTACAATATCCTAAGGCTCCTAAAGAGGCAGCCACTTTACCAATACATGAGATTCTTTATGCTCACATGTTAGGTATATGGGAGACTCCTCTCACCACTTCCCCTCATTCTCGCAGGTTGGACACCATGTATCGTGTTCCTCCTTGTCCTGGCTTCCATAAGACTCAAGCTTCCTCACCACTCCATTGTGGTGGAGTCTGCTATGAAGAAGATAAAAAGTACAAAAAGGCACTCTTCTGCTCCTCCAGGAAGAGAATGCAGAACCTTAGATGCCTTTGGCAGGAGAATTTTCCAGGTCAGTATGCTTGTTGCCAGAATCAACTCCTATAGTCTCTATATGGGGATGTTTCTAAAAGAAGTTACAGATCACCTGCAAACTTTATCTCCTTTCATTTCAGAAGATAAAAGAGAAGAGTTCCTCACCTGGCTCAAACATGCCCAGGATATTTCCAAGTTTTCCAACCGTGCAGCCTTTGACTCTTTTGAAGGTGCCAGCAGAGCCTCGGCCATTGCCATAGGTGCACGCAGAGTTGCTTGGTTACAAGCTTCTGATTTGGAACCTTGGGTTCAAGATGGACTAGGAAACCTTCCTTGTACAGGTGAAAACCTTTTTGGCAAAGATTGGCAAGCAAAGGCCACCCAAATGGATGCTGAAAATTCTGCTTTAGATAGACTTTCAAAGTCTACTTCTGCTCCTTTTTAGAAAAGGTTGTACAAAAAGGGTTTTTTTTCCAAAAAAGGGAAATATTATTCTGCTTATGGTCAGCAGTCATGTTCTGCAGGTCGTTTTGCTACAAAGAGACAGCAACAACCGAAACAGGCCAAGCCTAAGGTTGCTAGGACTGCTACAGCCCAACAGCCTCAGCCTCCTCAGGGCCTTTGACTTACAACTAGAGAGCTTAGCCTTTCTGGCTCTAGAACATCCAGAGCGCCTCACCATTCCAGGAAGGTTGGTTTACTTTGCTCCCAGATGGGAACAAATCACAGCAGAGCAATGGACCCTCTCCATCATAAGGGAGGGGTACAAGCTTCATTTCTTAAACCTTCCTCCTCACACCATGGTGAGACAGTACAATTCTCAGACGTCTCTCCTCGACCTTCTGGGTCAAGAGATTACTACCCTTCTTGCCCAAGGGGCAATAGAAGAAGTACCCCTTCTTCAACAGGGCTCAGGGTTCTACTCCACCTACTTTCTTATCCCAAAGAAAACAGGGGGCTACAGACCCATATTAGATCTCAGAGAATTGAGCAAGTTTCTATGCAAGGAGAAATTCAAGATGATTTCTCTCGGTACTCTCCTTCCATACCTTCAGAGTCAGGATTGGCTTTGCTCTCTAGACCTCAAGGATGCGTACACCCATGTCCTCATCCATCCAACACACAGAAGGTTCCTTCGGTTCCTTTATCAAGGGAAGCACTACCAATACAGAGTGCTTCCTTTCGGTCTGGCCTCTGCACCAAGGATGTTCACAAAATGCATGGCAGTAGTAGCTGCATTTCTACGCACTCTAGGGATATTCGTATTCCCATATCTGGATGACTGGCTCATCCGAGCTCCATCCCAGTCAGAGGCCCAGACTTCTCTAACCTGCACAAGCCGTATCCTTCAGTATCTGGGACTTGTAATAAACTTTCCAAAATCCCATCTCACCCCCTACTCAGTCTCTAGAGTTCATAGGGGCCTTACTGGATACCACAACTGCAAGGGCCTATCTTCCCCAGGCCCGTTGCCTACGCTTGGTGCAGTTATCCTCAGAAATTCAGTTAAAATCCCATTTAACTGCTCGAGAGATGTTACAACTGTTAGGCCACATGGCATCCACTGTGCATGTGGTTCCTTACGCTCGCCTTCACATGAGGGCAGCTCAGTGGACTCTGTCCACCCAATGGACCCAGGCATCAGGTTGCCTGTCAGACAAAATAGCAACCTCCAGTCGCCTCTTTTGGTCCCTCCACTGGTGGAGGTCCACTCAAAATCTGTTGCTGGGGTCCCCCTTTCAACAGGAGTTACCCCAAGCAGCCCTTACAACAGATGCCTCTCCAAGGGGCTGGGGAGCTCATCTTCAAGATCTCTCCACTCAAGGCATCTGGTCTCTAGAGGAGACATTTCTACATATCAACCTCTTAGAGCTCAGAGCAATTTTTCTAGCTCTCAGAGTCTTCCACACCCTGCTCAGCTACAAGACAGTCCTTATCCACATGGACAACCAAGTATCCATGTTCTACGTGAACAAGCAGGGTGGGACTGGCTCTCTATCGCTTTACAACGAAGCTCTGAGATTGTGGGCCTTCGCCAGAGAGCATCACATTCATCTCATGGCAGTGTATCTTCCAGGGGTTCATAACTCTTGGGCAGACAGACTCAGTCGAGTTCTGCTTCCACACGAATGGTCCCTCCATGGGGACCAGATAGCCAGGATCTTCCGAATTTGGGGAACCCCAGACATACACCTCTTTGCAAGTCCGTGGAATGCCAAACTTCCCCGGTTCTATTCCAGAATTCCGTGTCAGGGAGCTCAGGCCAGGGATGCCTTCCTCCTTCATTGGGGGCAAGACTTCCTCTATGCCTTTCCACCTATTCCCCTAATTCCCAAGACACTCTTCAAACTTCAGAGAGACAAGGGGTCTATGATCCTCATAGCACCACATTGGCCACGCCAAGTGTGGTACCCTCTACTTCTGCATCTCTCCCAAGCTCCCTCCCTGGACTTGGGATCTGCTCCAGACCTCCTGTTTCAGGAGGAGGGAACGTTGTGGCATCCAAATCCCCAGTCTCTTCACCTCAGAGCCTGGTTGCTGAAGGCCTAGACCTTCACGATTTGCATCTTTCTCAGCAAGTGAAGGATATCCTTCATGCTTCCAGAAAGCCTTCCACTAGACGTTCCTATGCTTTTAAATGGAAAAGGTTTACCATTTGGTGTGCAGAGAAGGGTCTTAACCACTGTTCCCTCTAAGCTGTGCGCGTGTGCGCGCGCACACACCTTGCCAAGCGAGCGCACATACTTTACAACAGAGCGCACAAAAATTACGGTTCTGATTCTGATAGAAAACAACACAGACATCTTAAAATTTAAAAGTTGTTGTGTATTTATGGTTTTCACAAGTTCTACAATAGTTTCTAGTGCAATCAAAGTGGTGTACATAATGTATTCTGACGTGTAGTCAAATTTTAAAGTATATAACTCCGAGTGTCATTATGTGGCGCACAAAAATTTAACCTTCCTTCAAAAGCTGCACAGCTGATATTTTATGCGCACACAGTCTACAGAAAATTAGAGGGAACATTGGTCTTAACCCTCTTGCAATACCTCTGAATATTTTACTAGAGTATTTGCTGCATTTATCCCATGCAGGCCTTAAAACGAATTCAGTAAGAGTCCATTTGAGTGCTATTGCAGCATCCCTTAAACCTCTCAATGGACAGCCTATTTCCTCTCATCCTCTTATAGCAAGATTCATGAGAGGCCTTCTTTTGACTAAACCTCCCATCAGACCACCTCCAGTGGCATGGGACTTGAACTTGGTTCTTGGCCAGCTTATGAATCCACCCTTTGAACCCTTAGCCACTACCTCCTTGAAATTCCTTTCCTGGAAGGTTATTTTTCTCATTGCAGTCACCTCAGCTCGCCGCATCAGTGAACTGCAAGCCTTGGTGGCTAATCCTCCTTATACAAGGTTCCATCATGACAAGGTAGTCCTTAGGACTAATCCACACTTTATGCCTAAAGTGGTCTCACCTTTTCATCTGAACCAGGAAGTTTATTTACCTGTCTGTTTTCCAGGACCTCATGCATCAAGTGCGGAGAGGAATCTTCATACCCTGGATTGTAAAAGAGCTCTTGCTTTTTACTTACAAAGGACACAGCAACATAGAAAGTCCTCTCAACTCTTTGTTGCTTTTGATCCCTCTCATTTAGGATTCCAGTCTCTAAGAGAACTCTGTTCAATTGGATTGCTCAGTGTATTTCTTTTGTGTACCAGAGTAAGAACCTTTTTCTGGAGGGCCATGTCACAGCTCACAAGGTGAGGGCCATGGCAGCCTCTATGACTCATCTAAATTCTGTGTCCATCGACCAGATCTGTCGAGCGGCCACCTGGACCTCGGTTCATACCTTCACAGCCCATTACTGCTTGGACAAGGACTCCCGCCGGGATGCCTTGTTTGGTCAGGCTGTTCTCAAACACCTGTTCCATACCTAATCAACTCCTACCCTCCATCCCTGGCTGGATGCCTGAGATTCATGGGTGGAGGTAGAGCCCTTCCCAGGGACTCACAACCTGGGTGATCTCCCAGGCATCTCTAGCTGGGAAGTCCCCATATGTGAAGACTCATTCCTGCTTGTTCCTGGAGATAGCACAGTTACTTACCTGTAGCAGGTGATCTCTGGGAACAGCAGGAATAAGTCTTCACAACCCACCCACCTCCCCTAGGAGTTGTATCTCTCTTTCTATCTTTCCTTTCCTCACTCTCTCTTTGTCTCAGCTTTAAAACTCGAACTGGAGAGAGGCGGTTAGGAAAGGCGGGAAGGCAGCACGCAGGCGCTGTGGGATGCTCCCAAAAGCTTTCCTTTTGGACTCTGGGGAGCATTCCCGCGCAGGCTCCATCGGTACCGACGATACCCATATGTGAAGACTTATTCCTGCTGTTCCCAGAGATCACCTGTTACAGGTAAGTAACTGTGCTTTATGCGCACACAGCCTACAGAAAATTAGAGGGAACATTGCTGTAGAGCTGTAGTTGATGCCCTTTTTAGGGCTTGAAGAGTCTCTATATCCTTGGCATATATAAGGGTCTGCTGGGGTTTCAAGAGGTGGGGTTCCTCTCAAGGCCTGAATGCCAGGGACGTAGTAGCCATTTTGTCCTCTTTACAGTCAGGCTTCGACCAGGTTTTAGCTCTGAATTCTCTCAAGGGTCAGGTGGCGGCCCTTGTGTGCTACCAGGGGTGTGTTCAGTGGGTATCTTTAGCAGCGCATCACTTCCTCAAAGGGGTGTGAAGTAACTGAGTCTGTTTTTACTACAGTGGAGTCTTTCTCTGGTGTTGAAGGTATTAAAAGGTCCCCCCTTCGAGCCACTTCGGAAGGCCTCTTTCAAGGATTTCACCTTGAAGTTGGTATTCCTGGTGGCTGTTGCATCTGCCCGGCGGCCTGTACTGTAGGAAACCTTTTCTGGTCATCTCAATGGCATCTGTTTCTGAGGACCATGACTTCCTTTCTCTTGCAGGTGCTGTCTTCCTTTCATCTTAATCAGAGTGTCTCTTTGAGAATTATGTGGGCTACTGCTTTTCTTTTTCCTTATATCCCTGCATTCTTTGGAGGTGCAAAGTATGCATGTTAAACCCCTGAAAGAGGTTGATCCCTGCATTTGCTTTTTTTTTGCCTTCCTCTGGCCCCACCTGCTGTTCTGCTGCCTTTCTCTACTGATGGACTGGGACTGATATGAAAGGAGGATTTTCCACACCTAAACACGTTTACTTGTGGAAAGCCCTTTGAAAATTGTCCACAGTATATATTTACTATCTTTGTTTGTAATATATATTTAGAGTTTATAAAACAAAAAATGGTCAACTTCCAGAGTGATAATATGACACCAAAATACAAAAACACTCTACCAAAACAAGACTGGTATATAGTACGGAAACAAAAGAAAAAACTTCTTTATATACCAAAGTTTCTCTGTAAACAACCTATAAGGGGGTCTCAGAACTCATGGGCTAGTGAATGAATTACATTAATCTCTGTAAAAACAGTCACCCTTTTTGCATCAATGACCAACCCTTATGGTAAAATCAGATTGATCGCAACAGGTTGAAAGATTTCTGAAGCTAAGTTTTGTACCTGCGATTTTTCTGTACATTGTTTATATATACACATTTTACCATAAGGGTTGGTCATTGATGCAAAAAGGGTGACTGTTTTACAGAGATTGCTTATACTTTTTTTTTAATAACAGTTTATTTCCCTTAAAACAGAATCCAATTACAGGCTTATTGCCAGCCAGCTGTGATCAGAGAGATGCCTGGGTACGAGATGATGTTTACAGCATTCTTGCAGTGTGGGCGCTGGGTCTCGCGTACCGAAAAAATGCAGACCGTGATGAGGATAAGGCTAAAGCATATGAACTAGAACAAGTAAGAAAATTCACTCTATTCTTTAATGAGTTGGGACCTTGATAGGGGACTGAATGTGTTAGAGTGAATGGGGATTTACAGTTGTTTGTGAAATACTCTGGATTCTTTATTAAAGTCAGAAAATATCTGCAGTCACTGCCACTGAATTTAGACTTGAATTTAGTTATTTTCCAGAGCATAGACTTTGAAATTTCAAACTGAGCAAAGAGAAGGACTGTCAATAGCTAGAGATATTCTGAGCACATTGAGGAGTAAGACAAATCTCTTCTATTTTTAGCATTTCTTCCTGCCACATATATTAGGCACTCTTCTATCAGAAGGCTAGAAGAAAAACCTTGTCTGAGACTGAACCTTTAAGGGCTTCTTATATGCCAGTAGGGATTTTCCCTGCAGTGCTGATGATCTTCCCACACTATCCCTATTAGAGCTGAGATACAGCACCTATAACCAGGGTTTTAAAAATATTTAGAAAACTTGAGTACCTGCTACTAAATCTCATCATAAATGCCGATTAGATATCAGAAAATAATCATTGACTTCCATAAAGTTTGTAAACTCCTTTTTAAATAACGATATTGTCTCCGAAAATAGGTTTTTGTGTGTGTGTGTATGCATATAAATATGTATAAATAATGATCTCCAGGAACAAGCAGGAATGAGTCTTCACATATGGGTACATCGGTACCGACAGAGCCTGCGCGGGAACGCTCCCCAGCGTCCAATCAGAAAGCCTTTGGGAGCATCCCACAGCGCCTGCGTGCTGCCTTCCCCCCTTTCCCAACTGTCTCTACTCAGTTCTTTTTCCGCGGAGCCAGCAGGTCGTGTTCCTGTCACTGTAGAAGAATTTGATTATTTTTCTTTATTTCTTTTGTGTCGCGTGTGCCTTCTTCGATGCTGTACCTGTACCGCCGGTCTTTGTTCTTTTCTTCTTGTAAACAAAACCAAACAAACCTTTTTCCCGATCTTTTTCTTCAGGTGCACTTGCGTTTTGGGCCTTAGGCCCAAAACCTTTTTTCCTTAAATATGGAAAAGCCTGCCTCAGGATTTAAAAGTGCACAATATGTGGCGGTACCATTTCCGTCACTGACACCCATGACTGGTGTCTTAAATGTTTAGGTCCTGACCATTCCATAACAGATTGTGTGTCCTGTTCCATGATGTCTAAAAGAGGTCGACAGAACCGAGCTGCCAAGCTTTGGTGGCATCGACGTCTTCCAGGGCTGCTTCTTCCTCACATGGATCTCAGTTAACTAAACATAAATCCAGCCAGTCCTCGAAGGGTAGATCTCCTTCTAAGCATCGAGATGCCTCTGGCCTTGCCCTCGAGGATTCTGCACCGGTACCGGTGGCATCGGCATCGGTGTCCGCTATGCCGGTACTCCGTCCTCTGAAGCCCTCCGGTACCGATACCCCGGTACCGGTTATTCCCGATACCAATCCTGGTCGGTACGGGCATTGGGCTTTGCAAGAGCATCCGGACAGATGATACTTCGATTCCTCTGAGGACTCTGAGGATTCTGAAGAGTCGGTCGATGCAGTGATGCTTCTTCCACAGGAGGAGTCCTCTCCTTAACGAAGGATGTCTCCTCCAGAGGATTTGTCTTTTCAAGACTTCATCAGAGAGGTGGCTTGGGGCCTCTCTATTACAGTGGCCCCTGAGACAGAGCCCAGAGCCAAGGAGTTAGATATTTTACAATATCCTAAAACTCCTAAAGAGGCAGCTACCTTACCTATTCATGAGATTCTGTATGATCTCATGTTAATGATGTGGGAAGCACCTCTCACCACCTCTCTTCATTCTCGCAGGTTGGATACCATGTATTGTGTCCCTCCCTGTCCTGGTTTCCATAAAACTCAACTTCCTCACCACTCTATTGTGGTTGAGTCTGCAATGAGAAAGATTAGAAGTGCCAAAAGACATGCCTCTAATCCTCCAGGATGTGAATGCAGAACCCTGGATGCTTTTGGAAGAAGAGTCTTCCAAGCTTCCATGCTTGCTGCGAGAATAAATTCTTATAGTCTCTACATGGGAATGTTCTTAAAAGAAGTCACTGACCATTTGCAGACTTTAAGTCCTTTTATGTCTGAAGATAAAAGGCAAGACTTTCTCACTGGGCTCAAACATGCCCAAGATATCTCCAAATTCTCCAACCGTGCAGCTTTCGACTCCTTTGAATGCGTAAGCAGAGCCTCGGCTATTGCCATAGGTGCATGTAGAATTGCTTGGCTTCAAGCATCTGATTTGGAGATCTGGGTTCAAGATGAATTGGGAAATATCCCTTGTACAGGTGAGAACCTGTTTGGTAAGGATTGGCAAGCAAAGGCCAGTCAGATGGATGCTGAAAATTCTGCTTTGGATAGATTGTCCAAATCCACAGCTGCTCCTGCTAAGAAAAGGTTATTCAAAAAAACACCTTTTTCTAAAAAGGGAAGATTCTATCCTGCTTATGGTCAGCGGGCATCTTCTGCAGCTCAGTTCCCTACCAAACGTCAGCAATACTCCAAACAGAGCAAAGCAAAGGCTGCGAGGCCTGCTCCAGCCCAGCAACCTCAGCCCCCTCAGGGCCTTTGACTTTCCGCTAGAGAACTTAGCCTTCCTGGCTCTAGAAGGACCAGAGCCCTCCACCATTCCAGGAAGGTTATGTCACTTTGCTCCCAGGTGGGGGCAAATTACAGTAGAGCATTGGACACTCTCCATCATAAGAGAGGGGTACAAACTTCATTTTTCAAGCTTGCCCCCTCTCACAAGAGTGCACCAGTTCAATTCTCCAACCTCCCTCCTCAGCCTGTTGGAGCAGGAGGTTGCCACTCTTATCGCCCAAGGGGCAATAGAGGAGGTGCCTTTTCAACAACAGGGCACAGGGTTCTACTCCCCCTATTTTCTTATTCCAAAGAAAACAGGGGGCTTCAGACCCATCTTAGATCTCAGAGAGTTGAACAGATTCCTAGTCAAGGAAAAGTTCAAGACGGTTTCTCTAGGAACTCTGCTGCCATAACTTCAGAGTCAGGATTGTCTTTGTTCTCTAGATCTCAAGGATGCGTACACTCATGTTCTCATCCATCCAACTCACAGAAGGTTCCTTCGGTTCCTTTTTCAGGAGAAGCACTATCAATACAAAGTGCTCCCTTTTGTTCTGGCCTCTGCACCAAGGGTGTTCACGAAATGCATGGCAGTGGTAGCTGCTTTTCTGCGCACCCTGGGAATATTCGTCTTCCCTTACCTGGACAACTGGCTCATTCGAGCTCCCACTCAATCAGAGGCCAAGACTTCTCTAACCTGCACAATGCGTATCCTTCAGTATTTAGGGCTGGTAATAAACATCCCAAAATCCAACTTGATCCCTACTCAGTCCCTGGAGTTTATAGGGACGTTGCTGGATACCACAAGGGCAAGGGCCTATCTTCCCCAGGCCCGTTGCCTTCGCTAAGTGCAGTTAGCTTCTCAAGCAGAGTTGAAACCCCTACTAACTGCTCGAGAGATGCTACAGTTGCTAGGCCACATGGCATCCACCGTGCATGTGGTACCATATGTTCGCCTTCACATGAGAGCAGCTCAGTGGACTTTATCCACCCAATGGATCCAGGCATTAGGCTGCCTGTCAGACAAAAATAGCAAACACAAGTCGCCTCATTTTGTCCCTCCAGTGGTGGAAGTCCCCTCAAAATCTGTTGCTGGGGCTCCCCTTTCAACAGCCTCTACCCCAAGCAACTCTTACAACAGATGCTTCTCCAATAGGGTGGGGAGTTCATCTTCAGGACCTCTCCACCCAGGGCATCTGGTCCCCCCACAGGAGACTTGTCTACATATCAATCTCTTGGAACTCAGAGCAATTTTCCTTGCTCTGTGAGTTTTCCACACCCTGCTCAGCCACAAGACAGTCCTTATCCACACGGACAATCAGGTAGCCATGTTCTATGTAAACAAGCAGGGAGGAACTGGCTCTCTGTCGCTTTGCAACGAAGCTTTGCGACTGTGGGCCCTCGCCAGAGAGCATCACATTCATCTTCTGGCAGTTTATCTTCCAGGTGTTCAAACCTCTTGGGCAGACAGACTCAGTCGAGTTCTGCTTCCACACGAGTGGTCCCTACATATGGACCAAGTATCCAAGATTTTTCAAATTTGGGGAACCCCGGACATAGACCTCTTTGCAAGTCCGTGGAATGCCGAACTTCCCCTGTTCTGTTCCAGAACTCTGGCTCAGGGAGCTCAGGCAAGGGATGCTTTCCTTCTTCACTGGGGTCAAGACTTCCTTCATGCCTTTCCATCCATTCCCCTAATTCCCAAAACCCTGTTCAAGCTTCAGAGAGACAGAGGCCACATGATTCTCATAGCTCCACATTGGCCACGGCAAGTGTGGTACCCTCTGCTTCTACATCTCTCTCAAGCTCCCTCCCTGGAGTTAGGGTCTGCTCCAGACCTCCTCTCTCAAGAGGACGGAAAGCTATGGCATCCCAATCCCCAGTCTCTGCATCTCAGGGCTTGGTTGCTGAAGGCCTAGATCTCCAGGATCTTCATCTTTCTCAGCAAGTGAAAGATGTTCTTTCTGCTTCCAGAAAACCTTCCACTAGATGTTCTTATGCTTTCAAGTGGAAAAGGTTTACTATCTGGTGTTCTGGGAAGGGTCTTAACCCCCTTGCCATACCTCTGGAATCTTTGCTGGAGAATCTCCTTCATCTGTCTAATGCAGGCCTTAAGACAAATTCAGTAAGGGTCCATTTGAGTGCTATTGCAGCTTCCCTTAAGCCTCTAAATGGACAACCTATTTCCTCTCATCCTCTTGTAGCAAGATTCATGAGAGGCCTCCTTTTAACAAAGCCTCCCATTAGACCACCCCCGGTGGCATGGGACTTATATTTGATTCTTGGTCAGCTTATGAAGCCGCCTTTTGAACCTTTAGCTACCACCTCCTTGAAATACCTTTCTTGGAAGGTTATCTTTCTCATTGCAATCACATCAGCATGACACATCAGTGACTTGCAAGCACTAGTAGCTAATCCACCTTATACAAGGTTCCATCATGACAAGGTGGTGCTTAGGACTAATCCACACTTTATGCCTAAGGTGGTCTCGCCTTTTCACCTCAACCAGGAGGTCTACCTACCTGTCTTTTTTCCAGGACCTCATGCATCAAGTGCAGAGAGGAATCTTCATACCCTGGACTGTAAAAGAGCTCTGGCTTTTTACTTACAAAGGACACAGCAACATAGAAAGTCTTCCCAATTCTTTGTTGCCTTTGATCCTTCTCATTTGAGACAACCAGTTTCCAAGAGAACACTTTCTAACTGGATTGCCCAGTGTATTTCTTTCGCCTATCAGAGCAAGAACCTTTCTCTGGAGGGCCATGTCACAGCTCACAATGTGCGAGACATGGCAGCCTCAGTGGCTCATCTGAACTCTGTGTCTATCAATGACATCTGTCGAGCAGCCACTTGGGCCTCAGTTCATACCTTCACAGCCCATTACTGCTTGGACAAGGACTCCCGTCGGGATGCCTTGTTTGATCAGGCTGTTCTTAAACACCTGTTCCATACTTATCAACTCCTACCCACCATCCCTCATGGGATGCCAGAGATCCAGGTGGGGAAGTGCAGCCCTGTTCCAGGGACACACAACTTATGGGATCTCTCCCTGGCATCTAAAGATAGGGAGTCCCCATATGTGAAGACTCATTCCTGCTTGTTCCTGGAGATAGCACAGTTACTTACCTGTAACAGGTGATCTCTGGGAACAGCAGGAATAAGTCTTCACAACCCACCCACCTCCCTAGGAGTTCTCTCTCTCTCTATCTCTCTTTCCTTTCCCTCTCTCTCTCTCTCTCTTTCTCTCTTTGTCTCAGCTCTAAAACTTAACTGAGGAGAGACAGTTGGGAAAGGCGGGAAGGCAGCACGCAGGCGCTGTGGGATGCTCCCAAAGGCTTTCTGATTGGACGCTGGGGAGCGTTCCCGCACAGGCTCTGTCGGTACCGACGTACCCATATGTGAAGACTTATTCCTGCTGTTCCCAGAGATCACCTGTTCCAGGTAAGTAACTGTGCTTTACTAAGTTACATTATATACTAAATTGTATTAGTATGTGTCAGTAAATAAGGCCCGTTGATAAACAGTGGGTTTCATGCAATCTCCAGGAACAAGCAGGAATGTAGTCATCACATATGGGTATCGTCGGTACCGACGGAGCCTGCGTGGGAACGCTCCCCAGCATCCAATTAGAACGCTTTTGGGAGCATCCCACAGCGCCTGCGTGCTGCCTTCCCGCCTTTCCCAACTGCCTCTCTCCAGTTCTTCTTTTTCCGCGGAGCCAGCAGGTCGTGTTCCTGTCACCGCAGAAGAATTTTCTTTTTCTTTATTTCTTTTTGTGGTCGCGTCTGCCTTCTTCGACACTCTACCGGTACCGCTGGTCTTTCTTTTCCTATTTCTAAAAAAAAAAAAAAAAAAAAAAATCTGTTTTTTTTCTATTTTCTTCAGGTGCCCACCTTTTTGGGCCTTAGCCCCAAAAACTTTCCTTAACATGGAAAAACCTGACTCAGGTTTTAAAAAGTGCACCAAGTGTGGCGGTACCATTTCCGTCACTGACACCCATGAATGGTGTTTAAAATGTTTAGGTCCTGACCACTCCATCACGGATTGTGTGTCCTGTGCCATGATGTCTAAAAGAGGTCGGCAGAGCCGAGCTGCCAAGCTCAGTACCCTGTTTCCCTCTGATACGGCTTCAGTGGCATCGACGTCTTCCAGGGCTTCTTCTTCCTCCCGTGGATCTCAGGTAACTAAACATAAATCCAGCCGGTCCTCGAAGGGTAGATCTCCTTCTAAGCATCGAGATGCCTCTGGCGTTGCCCTCGAGGATTCTGCACCGGCAAAATTACCCCAGGGGGAGGCTTCGGCTTCCAAAGCATTATCGGGGTTCCAGGATGTTCTAGATGGCTCGGCCTCGACAGATCTCCTGATGCCATGCTCTGGGGTACCGGTGGCTTCCACCGGTACCGACATCCAGGCATTGGCGGCGTCCATGGACCAGAGAATTCTGACCATGGAACGCAGTCTGGCGGCTTTCCTTGCGACATCGACGCCCTTGGTACCGCGACAGACAACTACACCGGTACCGGCACTGGCACCAGCATCGGCATCGGTATCGGCACCGGTACCGATAGCATCGGCATCGGTGTCTGCTATGCCGGTACTCTGTCCTCTGATGCCCTCCGGTACCGATTCTCCAGTACCGGTTATTCCCGGTACCGACCTTGGTCGGTACGGGTATTGGGCTCTGCAGGAGCATCCGGACAGACGATACTTCGAGTCCTCAGAATAATCTGAGGATTCTGAAAGTTCTGTCGATGCAGCGATGCTTCTTCCAGAGGAGTCCTCCTCCCCTAAACGCAGGATGTCTCCTCCAGAGGACATGTCTTTCCAAGACTTCATCAGAGAGGTGGCTCGGAGCCTGTCCATTACTGTGGCCCCTGAAACAGAGCCAAGGGCCAAGGAGTTGGAAATTTTACAATATCCCAAAACTCCTAAGGAGGCAGCTACCTTACCCATTCATGAGATTCTATATGATCTCAAGTTGAGGATGTGGGAAACACCTCTTACCACAGGGGTCTCAAACTCAAATTGCTTTGAAGGCCAAATGAGGACTTGTAAAGTAACTCGGGGGCCGCATAAGACGCGGGACCTCATTTGCATAGATATTTGCATAATGTTACCATACACTAACTTTTAGTAAACATGTCTCTTAATGAGTATGGATAAAGAAAGACTAAAAGATTTAGAAACAGGAAGATAATAATTAAACTGGGAACCCCAAAAGCCAAACTTGGAATGTACAACAACACTGTAGAAATAAAACTATAAATTAATTTCCTCTTGTACTAAACAAAGCGCAAACATTAATGATGCACATTTCCCAGAGCTGACATATTCCAGTTAATAAATTCAAAATAAAGAGAGATTTTTCTACCTTTTGTGCATTTTTTTTCAGTTGCAATTGTTCCAGCCACTTTCTTCTGGTTTCTTCATGTCTTCTGCTAACTCTCCATCGTCTGCTGTCCATTTGTCCTTTCTTCTCTCTCCTAGTTTTTTTTCCATTCTCTCTCTACATCTGCTTTAACATACTTATCTTTCTCCTTTTGCTCTTTCCTCATTCCTATTTCATCCACTCAAATTTTACCCCTCCATCCTCAATCCCCACTTACTCTCCCAGTACCTGGCCAACTGTAGATTTGTCTTCTCTCCCAGACAAAATATTTTTCCCCTCTCCATTTCACTTTCCCAGCCCCATCCCATTCTAATCCTCCCCCAACATCAGCTCCCTTCTAGTTCCAGCCCCACCCAGCATCTGCTCCTTTCTAGTCCCTGCATCAGTCCATTTCCAGTCCTATCCTAGCCTCACCATCAGCCCATTTCCTATCCTAGCCTCACCATCAGCCCATTTCCAATCCTAGCCCCCCATCAGCCCATTTCCAATCCTAGCTCCCCCCCACTCAGCCCATTTCCAGTGCTAGCTCCCTCCCCTCACAGTTCATTTCCATTCCAAGCCTCCTCCCCATCAGCCATTTGCAGTTCAAGCCCCCCTTCCACTCAGCCCATTTCCAGTCCTAGCAACCTCCCCAGCCCATTACCAATCCTAACCCCCCAATCAGCCCACCTCCAGTCCTAACCCCCATTTGCCCATTTCCAGTCCTAGCCCCCACCATAGCCCATTACCAGTCATAACCCCCCCTGCCATTAGCCCACTTCCAGTCCTAACCCCCATTACCCCATTTCAGTCAGCCTCTCCATAGCTCATTACCAGTCCTAACTCCCCCCATCAGCCCACCTCCAGTCCTTCCTAACCCCCATCAGCCCATTTCCAGTCCTACACCCCCCCTCCCTCCCTCCCTCCCATCAGCCCAGGTAAATAAAAAAAAAAAAAACCTGGCTTTTGCTGCTGACAAGTGAAGTGAAGTGCTACTGAGCCACATCATATAGAACCGGGGTCTCAAACACGCGGCCCGCGATGGAGGGAAACAAAAAAACCAAAAAACCCTGGCTTCTGCTGCTGCTGCCGCCGCCGTGGCAACGGCAGAATCAACTGTCAAATTAAAAAAAAAACTGGCTTCTGCTGCTGCAGCAGAAAATCAGCTGTCCCGCGGCCCCTTCCCCTCTGCCCGGAGAGCCCTGAGTCTGCTTCATCAGCGGCGGGCTTTTTAAGCCGCGAAGAGAGTATTTCCCTCTCGCGCTGCTTAAGCCTATTCACTTTTCAAGCCGCGCGAGAGGGAAATACTCTCTTCGCAGCTTGAAAAGCACGCCGCTGATGGAGCAGACTCAGGGATCTCCGGGCAGAGGGGAAGGGGCCGCAGGACAGCTGAATTTGCTGCTTGAGCAGCAGAAGCCAGTTTTTTTTTTTAAAAATTTGACAGTTGATTCTGCCGCTGCCACGGCAGCAGCAGAAGCCAGGGTTTTTTTGGTTTTTTGTTTCCCTCCGTCGCGGGCCGCACAAAGTTCTTGGCCTGCGGGCCGCGTGTTTGAGACCCCGGTCTTACCACCTCTCCTCATTCTCGTAGGTTAGATACTATGTATCGTGTCTCTCCTTGTCCTGGGTTCCATAAGACTCAGCTTCCTCACCACTCTATTGTGGTGGAGTCAGCTATGAGAAGGATTAGAAGTGCAAAAAGACACGCCTCTAATCCTCCAGGACGTGAATGCAGAACCCTGGATGCTTTTGGACGTAGAGTCTTTCAAGCTTCCATGCTTGCTGCAAGAATCAGTTCCTATAGTCTCTACATGGGAATGTTCCTAAAGGAGGTCACAGATCATTTACAGACTTTAAGTCCTTTCATTTCTGAGGATAAAAGACAGGACTTTCTCACTTGGGTCAAACATGCCCAAGATGTCTCTAAATTCTCCAACCGTACAGCCTTTGACTGCTTTGAGTGTATAATTTATTTATTATTTATTTTATTTATTTATTTATATATTCTCTTATATACCGCGCTATTCTGCATCAGTGCGGTTTACATTGAACAAACTGAAATTTCATTGAACAGGGCATTATAACTTGGAGATAACTATTTTACAGGGAACATGGGCTATGGAGGGTTAAGTGGCTTGCCCAAGACTACAAGGAGCACCTGTGGGACTAGAAACCCCAGTCCTTCCGGCCCAAGGTTGCTGTCCTCTAGTGGGATTTGAACCCCCGACCTTCTGGCCTGAAGTACCTTGCCCCAACCACTAGGCCACTCCTCCACTCCATAAGCAGAACCTCGGCTATTGCCATAGGTGCACATAGAATTGCTTGGCTCCAGGCATCTGATTTAGAGCTCTGGGTACAAGATAAATTGGGAAATATCCCTTGTACTGGTGAGAACCTGTTTGGTAAAAATTGGCAGGAAAAAGCCAATGGAATGGATGCTGAAAATTCCACCTTGGATAGACTATCCAAGTCCACTGCTGATCCTGTTAGAAAAAAGTTGTTCAAGAAAACATCTTTTTCTAAAAAGAAAAGAGTTTATCCTGCTTATGGTCAGCAGGCATCTTCTGCAGGTCAGTTTTCAACCAAACATCAGCAACCACCCAAACAGAAGAAAGCAAAGGCTGCTGGGCCTCCACCAGCCCAGCAGCCTCAGCCTCCTCAGGGCCTTTGACTTTCAGCTAGAGAACTTAGCCTTTCTGGTTCTGGAAGGACCAGAACCGTCCACCATTCCAGGAAGGTTACGTCATTTTGCCCCCAGATGGGGGCAAATAACAGCAGAGCATTGGACACTCTCCATCATAAAGGAGGGGTACAAACTTCATTTTTCAAGCATGCCTCCTCACACAATAGTGAAGCAGTTCAATTCTCCGACCTCTCTCATCAACCTGTTAGGTCAGGAGGTTGCCATCCTTCTTGCCCAAGGGGCAATAGAAGAAGTGCCTCTTCATCAACAGGGCACAGGGTTCTATTCCCCTTATTTTCTTATTCCAAATAAAACAGGGGGATACAGACCTATCTTAGATCTCAGAGAATTGAACAAATTCCTTGTCAAGGAGAAATTCAAGATGATTTCTCTCGGAGCTCTGCTTCCATACCTTCAGAATCAGGATTGGCTTTGTTCTCTAGATCTCAAGAATGCGTACACCCATGTCCTCATCCATCCAACCCACAGAAGGTTCCTTCGATTCCTTTTCCAAGGAAAGCACTACCAATACAGGGTGCTTCCTTTTGGTCTGGCCTCTGCACCAAGGGTGTTCACGAAATGCATGGCTGTGGTAGCAGCATTTCTCTGCACTCTGGGAATATTTGTCTTCCCTTACTTGGACGACTGGCTCATTCGAGCTCCAACACAGTCAGAGGCCAAGACTTCTCTATCCTGCACAATGCGTATCCTTCAGTATTTAGGGCTGGTAATAAACATCCCAAAATCCAGTCTGACTCCCACTCAATCTTTAGAGTTCATAGGAGCTCTTTTGGATACCACATGGGCAAGGGCCTATCTTCCCCAGGCCCGTTGTCTTCGCTTGGTGCAGTTAGCTTCTCAAGCAGTGCTAAAGCCTCATCTAACTGCTCGAGAAATGTTGCAGTTGCTAGGCCACATGGCATCCACCATGCATGTGGTTCCATATGCTCGCCTCCACATGAGGGCAGCTCAGTGGACTTTATCCACCCAATGGACCCAGGCATCAGGGTGTCTCTCAGACAAAATAGCAAACACAAGTCGCCTCATTTTGTCTCTCCAATGGTGGAGGTCCACTCAAAACCTGTTGTTGGGGTCCCCCTTTCAACAGCCCTTACTCCAAACAACTCTCACAACAGATGCTTCTCCAAAGGGTTGGGGAGCTCATCTGCAAGACTACTCCACCCAGGGCACCTGGTCTCCTCAAGAGTTGTCTGCATATCAATCTCTTGGAACTCGGAGCAATTTTCCTGGCTCTGCGAGTGTTCCACTCCCTGCTCAGCTGCAAGACAGTCCTCATTCATACGGACAATCAAGTAACCATGTTCTATGTGAACAAGCAGGGGGAACAGGCTCTCTGTCACTTTGCAATGAAGCTTTGCGACTATGGGGCCCTCGCCAGAGAGCACCAGATTCATCTGCTGGCAGTATATCTTCCAGGCATTCAAAACTCTTGGGCGGACAGACTCAGTCGAGTTTTGCTTCCACACGAGTGGTCTCTGCATGCAAACCAGATGACCAGGATATTTCAACTTTGGGGAACCCCAGACATAGACCTCTTTGCAAGTCCGTGGAATGCCAAACTTCCCCGGTTCTGTTCCAGAATTCCGGCTCAGGGGGCTCAGGCCAGGGATGCTTTCCTCCTTTACTAGGATCAAGACTTCCTGTATGCCTTTCCACCCATTCCCCTAATTCCCAGAACCCTGTTCAAGCTTCAGAGAGACAGAAGCCACATGATTCTCATAGCCCCACATTGGCCACGGCAAGTGTGGTACCCTCTGCTTCTACATCTCTCTCAAGCTCCTTCTCTGGAGTTAGGGTCTGCTCCACATCTCCTATCTCAGGAGAACGGCATGTTATGGCATCCTAATCCCCAGTCTCTGCATCTCAGGGCTTGGTTGCTGAAGGCCTAGATCTCCAAGATCTTAATCTTTCTCAGCAAGTGAAAGATGTTCTTTATGCTTCGAGAAAACCTTCCACTAGACGCTCTTATTCTTTCAAGTGGAAAAGGTTTACTATTTGGTGTTCGGAAAAGAGTCTTAACCCCCTTGCGATACCTCTGGAATCTTTGCTGGAGTATCTCCTCCATTTGTCTAATGCAGGCATTAAGACAAATTCAGTAAGTGTCCATTTGAGTGCTATTGCAGCTTCTCTTAAACCTCTAAATGGACAACCTATTTCCTCTCATCCTCTTATAGCAAGATTTATGAGAGGCCTCCTTCTAACTAAGCCTCCCATTAGACCACCTCCGGTGGCATGGGACTTGAACCTGGTTCTTGGGCAGCTCATGAAGCCACCTTTCGAACCGTTAGCTACCACCTCCTTGAAATTTCTTTCTTGGAAGGTTATCTTTCTCATTGCAATCACATCAGCACGCAGCATTAGTGAATTGCAAGCACTAGTAGCTAATCCACCTTATACAAGGTTCCATCATGACAGGGTAGTCCTTAGGACTCATCCACACTTTATGCCTAAAGTGGTCTCGCCTTTTTATCTTAACCAAGAGGTCTACCTACCTGTCTTTTTTCCAGGACCTCATGCATCAAATGCAGAGAGGAATCTTCATACCTTGGACTGTAAAAGAGCTTTAGCTTTTTACTTACAAAGAGCACAGCAACATAGAAAGTCCCCTCAACTCTTTGTTGCTTTTGATCCTTCTCATTTGGGACTTCCACTCTCCAAGAGAACATTATCTAACTGGATTGCTCAGTGTATTTCTTTCGCCTATCAGAGTAAACACCTTTCTCTGGAGGGCCATGTCACAGCTCACATTGTGAGAGCCATGGCAGCCTCAATGGCTCATCTGAACTCTGTGTCTGTTGACGACATCTGTCGAGCAGCCACTTGGGCCTCAGTTCATACCTTCACAGCCCATTACTGCTTGGACAAAGACTCCCGCTGGGATGCCTTGTTTGGTCAGGCTGTTCTCAAACACCTGTTCCATACCTAATCAATGCCTACCCACCATCCCTGGTAGGATGCCAGAGATCCATGGGGGAAGTGGAGCCCTTCTCAGGGACACACAACTTCTGGGGTCTCTCCCTGGCACCTAAAGCTAGGGAGTCCCCATATGTGATGACTACGTTCCTGCTTGTTCCTGGAGATAGCATAGTTACTCATCTGTAACAGGTGATCTCTGGGAACAGCAGGAATTTAGTCCTCACAACCCACCCACCTCCCCTAGGAGTTGTATCTCTCTATCTCTTTCCTTTCCCTTCCCTCTCTCTCTCTTTGTCTCAACTCTAAAACTCAACTGGAGAGAGGCAGTTGGGAAAGGTGGGAAGGCAGCACGCAGGTGCTGTGGGATGCTCCCAAAAGCGTTCTAATTGGACGCTGGGGAGCGTTCCCGCGCAGGCTCCGTCGGTACTGACGATACCCATATGTGAGGAGTAAATTCCTGCTGTTCCCGGAGATCACCTGTTACAGGTGAATAACTATGCTTTATCCCTTAGAAAAATTAGCAGTTAGTGGCAGTTTCTTTTTAGAATTTAGTTTTGAATACAAATGAGCTCTTAGCTTATCTGCATCCATAGCTAATTTGTTTTTCTAAATCATGTTTATTAAGGAAATACAAAGATATTCTCAGCGTGTGGGTACTCTTACACAACAGCAGGAGTAGGCAAACAACATATAAAACAGAACAGGTTTACAAATGTTTGTCTTTTTTACCCCCCAGAACTCCCCACCCCATACCCATCAACTAGATCATTTAATGACATAGCCTCTGGCTGTATACCGCAGATCACAGGTATCCCATTGCCAAGCAAACTTTCACACCTGGCCAGTCAGTAAAGAATGTAAGTCTCCTAAGTATTGAACAGCATTAATACCCCCAATGGCCCCTTTCCCTTACCTCCCACCCTACCTTACGCAAAAGCCAGAAACGCAGAATCTCCCCCCCCCACCCCCACCTCTTCTGCTCTGTCCCACTCACTCTCACACCCCATCAAGATCAAGCCCCACAGGTCCTACAGGTTCAGCAATTCATTCTGCTCCTTAGGGGCAAAGGTTTTTATATACTTTCCACACAGAGCCAAAAACACCACATTCTGTGGATTCCCATGCGATGCCAGTTACTCCATCAACATCAAACTATGGAAAGAATGTCACCATTCCCGGAATGAAGGCTGATCACTCTCCTGTCAGTGCTGTAGAATACGCTGTTTCATGATCGGACTAGCGTTTCTGACCAATATACACACCAATCTCCCTTGGACCATCAGGCTCTAAAAATCTCATCAAACAGGATCACCTCAGGGGTCAGTACCAAGTCCTGGTCCAGTAACTGCGTTAAATACAACTGGATTTGCTTCTAGTATGCTTGGATCTTCTCATACATCCACCACATATGGCCCAAACTCGCAAGGGGATAAGAAACACCGAAGATAAGCCCCAGGTTCAGCCACTCCCGCTTGATAGGCCCGTGTTGGAGAGAAATGACCTCGAGAGTTTGCTTTGTACTGCATTTCCCTTAAGTGGGCATTCTCGGTATAGCCCTTAGCAGACAACCCTTCCTTACTCGACACTCCAAATCTACTGACCATTTTGCTTCCAAGTCTGCATATCCTCTGTGAGGTAACCAATCCCCCAACTTCTGATAGAAAAGCGAGATTGACAATGCACGCTTATCCTCAAATTAAAAAAATTGTCATGTGGTCTTTTTCTGTCGTCATGTTTCTGTGTTTCTATAAACCCTAGCAAATCCTGCAAATGATGCAACCGATAAGCCACATTATGCAAAGTGAGAGCAGGTAATCCCACTCCTCCCTTTCTCCAATCTCCCTGTAACCAGTCCAGCCCCATCCGTGCCTTCCTCCCTTGCCTCGAACATTTCCCTACCTCTCTTTCAGTCTTAGCAACATTTCTCTTCAGCAGTTTGAGCAGCAATATCTGGAGCATATACAAAATTTTGTGCAATAATGTAATGCAAAATGAATCCACTCCACTCATCCTGGACAGGGCCTCCAGTCCCTCAACCAGTTTTGCAGAAATCCCAGCAAAGAATTATAATTTAACGAATATAACTTACGCGGGTCTGCCGGGAGCTGAATACCTAAATATGTAAACACCTCACTTGTCCACCATAATGGGAAGTCAGGGCCCTAATCCCCTTTCAAATTTCCCTGTACATCTAAAGCTTCCGATTTGTCCATATTTAATTTCAACCCCGCAAAGGCTCAAAACTGCTGGGACTCCTCGAGTAACTGAGCCAATGATGTACACAGGTTTGAAAGAAGGACTAATTCCTTATCGTCCCTCCAGTCTAGTCCCGACATCTAGGGTTTAAGCACCTCCTCCAGCAGCTATGGAGACTGAGAAACGTCATTCTTCTGATGACACTGGTACAAATACCTCTGGGACCGCCTCCTCTGTCCAGTAATCTCAGTCTCCATAGCAGCTGGAGGTTGGTGAGCCTGGAAGTTGAAGGCTCACTGGAGAAACAGTTAAGGAGAGTAGATTAGAGAGGCTAGTTGGTTATTGTTCAATTGATTCTTATTGGATTAAAAAAAAAAAAAGACCTGGTGAGATGAAGCTGTGCTAAGGCCCCCTTCCTATCTCCCTTCTCTCTTCGGACAGATGGCAGGGAAGGAAGGTGCTATTTCAGATCAGCAGGGCTGGGCTTTAGTTCCCGTACCCATGGTTGGGTGAGGAACCGGCAGTGAGCATAAGAGGACAGCAGCAGTCTTCAGCGTGTGTGGGGAGAGCGCGTGGCAAGGCCGCTGACTCCAAAACGTGCTGGCTCTTCAGACTGCGACTCTCTTCCGTTACTGAAGCCGCTGTTCGGCTGAGCGCGGGGAGATGCGTTTGGTATCAGCAGGGCTGCTGGTTTTCAGGTAAGTGGCTGATTTCTCTGTGGAGCGCAATGGTTAGCAGTAGGCCGCGGCCGCAGCACGGGAAACCCGCGCAAGCATCGGGCCTGCAGAATACCCCGGGGTGAGAGGGTTTCAGTGGCAGTTCAGTCATGGTGTGATTCTAGCGCTGCAGTGGGAAAACGGAGAGCGTTTCCTCAGTGATTTAGTTTTTCAATTGAAAGCATGTGATCTGGGGGAATGTAGGTTTTTATGTATCTATATCTATATCTATAGATATAGATATATAGATATAGTTTTCTATGTGTTGATGCAGTGGTAGATGGTACTGCGGAAGTGGTATCTATAGCTGGGGATATCTGGTTATATAGATAACTATTAGGTATATCTTTCTATGGTAGTGCTGGCAGGCTATATTTATAGATAGCAGGATTAAGTATTATCTAGTGGTAATAAAGGTAGTTTTTTTGTCAGTTGCTCCACAAGTACCCAGGACATGTACCCGGGAGATACCTTCTAAGCAGCTTTGTTTGCTCTGCGGGCTTAGAAAGGGATCAGTTTCAGACGCAGGGGCCTGCAAGTCCTGCTCTCTGGAAATGCTCTCTAGGGAACCCATGGTAGAGGGTGCTGGAGAGGGCTCGAAAGGAGTTTTGACAGTTCCTGAGTCTCCTTCCATTCCGTTGCTGGAACCAGTGGTCGGGCCTTCCTCGGCTCCAGATAAGCCTATTGCTCAGCCGACTTTGCCTGGTGGGTTAGGAGCGATTTTTTTTTTCTCAGGATTTCGTGGTCCTCTTGCAACAGGTCTTAAAGTGCAGTAATAAGAGCTTTGAAGCGCCTTCACTATAAGCGAGCTTGGGTGAAAAGCGACCAGGAACTCCTCTGGGCTTGGGGCTTATGGAGGTTCCTTCAAAGAGAGCATGAAAGGAAAAGAATTTGCAGGACCAATCAGTAGCCTCGGAGAGTCCTTTTTCAGAGGATGGCGATCAGGACACAGAAGTACGGGAGGAGTTAGAGGAAGGAGAGTTAGCAGAACATGAGGATCAAGCGCGAGTGGTCAGAGCTTTTAGACAGGACGAGTTACCGGCTTTAACAGGTGAAACTCTAAAGGCACTAAATATGCCTGCTGCAGGTCTGGCAGAGGATACGTCCTTAGAGGGCCCTTTGTTACAGGTGTTTCGAAAAACGCAAAGAGCCTTCCCAGTTCATAGAATGATGCGGGAGATGATTCAGGAAGAATGGGATATGCCGGAGGCAGGACTGAAAGGATCCAGGATTATGGCTCGGCTATACCCGTTAGTAGATCAGGATCGCAAATTGTTTAAATCGTCGAAAGTGGATGCTGCGGTATCGGCAGTGACCAAAAAGGCAACCATCCCGGTGGAAGGTAGTGCCGCCCTTAAAGATGTGTAAGATAGGAAGTTAGATACCTTGTTGAAGCAGGTATTCGACATCTGTGCACTTTCCTTACAGGCTTCAGTTTGTGGGGCCTGGGTGGCGCATGCCTGTCTCCGTTGGCCACAACAGGTTCAGGGAGACCAATTGGATGAAATTGAAGGGGAAGCATCCAAGTTAGTCGGGGACTGCTTACCTAGCGGACATTCATTATGACCTTATTAGGAGTCTAAGAGTATAGGGTCAGTAATTGCGGCCTGGCATTATCTTTAGCTGCATAATTGGGCGGCGGATAATGCCTCAAAGACAAGATTTAAGTAAGTTGCCTTTTAGGGGTAAGCTACTATTTGTAGAAGATTTGGATAAGTTGGTAAAAGATTTAGGGGAATCTAAGGGAGGGAGACTCCGAGAGGACAAGCAGCAGCAGAGGAAACGTTTACCAACTAGTAGGAATCAGCAGAGAGATTTTCACCGTTTCCGCCCAACCCGGTTTGGACAATTTCAAAGGGGACGTTTCTCCTATAGAAATCAGGGATTTCGAGGTTTTAGGGGAGCAAACAGAGGGTTTGCAGCTCCCTCGCCCTCGAATCTTAGAAAGTCACAATGAAGCCAGGGGGGCCCAAGAGGAGCTGGTGGCCGTAGGAGGGCGGTTACAAGACTATTATCCTGCTTGGGCCCGGAATACTACCGACTGGTGGGTGTTGGAAATCATTCGAGAGGGCTATGCTCACAAGTTCCAACATCCAGTGGCCGTTGCTTACATTCAATCCCCATGCAAAACGCCTCTGAAAGTTCAGGCAGTGAGAGAGACGTTGCAATGGCTTCTGAGACTCAACGCAGTGGTTCCGGTATGAAAGAAACAGTGCGGGTGCGGTCTATACTCCATTTATTTTGTAGTGTCAAAAAAAGAGGGATCCTTTCGCCCCATCTTGGATCTCAAAAAGGTAAATCGGAGTCTCCGCATTTCACATTTTCGGATGGAAACTCTGCGGTCAGTTATTGTGGCCGTCAGGGCAGGGGAGTTCCTCACCGCCCTGGATTTGTCAGAAGCGTATCTTCACATACCCATTCGTCAAGAGCATCAGAGGTTCCTCAGATTTGCACTCCCGATGGGGCATTTTCAGTTCCGCGCATTACCGTTCGGGTTAGCAACAGCTTCTCGGACATTCACCAAAGTCATGGTAGTAGTAGCAGCGGCGTTGCGGAAAGAAGGAATTCTGGTACACCCGTATTTGGACAATTGGTTGATAGGGGCAAAGTCCCGGGAAGAGAGCGAGGTGGCGACGGCCAGAGTGGTGGAGTTCCTTCAGAGCCTAGGCTGGGTGATCAACAGAGCAACTAGAGCCTTCGCAAAGCCTGGAGTATCTCGGAACCCGTTTCAATACACAGATAGGAAATGTGTTTCTGCCTCGCCTGAGGGCACAGAGCTTGAGAGGCCTAGTCAGAGCCTTTCTAAGCCGAAGGTTTCCCACGGCGTGGCATTATCTGCAGTTGCTCGGTACAATGGCGGCAACACTAGAATTGGTGCCGTGGGCGAGGGTGCATATGCGAATGCTCCAGAGGGCATTGCTCAGACTATGGTCACACCAGAATGACCCTCTGTCCCGGGTACTTCCATGTGGGTCGGAGACGAGGAAGGCGCTGCAATGGTGGTTACAGCCAGGGGTGCTGGAGAGGGGAATGCCTCTAGAGGCTCCCATCTGGATATCCCTGACAACGGACGCCAGTCTCTTGGGATGGGGGGCGCACATCGAACGAACCTTTGCTCAGGGTCAGTGGACCGAGGTGGAGAAGACGTGGTCCATCAACAGATTGGAGTTGAGAGCGGTGGCTCTTGCACGGAGGGAATTTCAGTCTTATCTAGAGGGCAGAACGGTATGCGTATTCTCCGACAACGCGACCGCGGTGGCCTACATCAATCGGCATGGCGGAACCGGCAGTGCGCCACTAGAGGCCGATCTTCTTTTGGAGTGGGCCGAAGCACATCTTTTGGCGCTGTCGGCGACACATGTAGCAGGTGTGGACAATGTGATGGCCGATTTTCTGAGTCGGGTCAAAGTGGACCTAGCAGAGTGGGTTCTGCATCCAGAGGTGTCCGACTTGATAGTGAACCGCTGGGGCCAGCCGGTAATGGATCTAATGGCGACCTTAGAGTCAGCAAAGGCAAGCAGATTTTTCAGCAGAAGAAAGGAAAGAATGTCGGAGGGCCTTCATGCTCTCATTCAAAGGTGGCCGGTGCGCCAGCTGCTGTACGTCTTTCCCCCTTGGATGTTAATAGGTCGAGTTCTGCAGCGGATAGAGATTCACAAGGGAACGGTAATTCTGATAGCGCCGGATTGGCCGAGAAGGCCGTGGTATGCGGACCTAGTCAGGCTGTTGGTGGATTGGGCCTGGCGGCTGCCGGTTCGGAAGGACCTCTTGTTCCAAGGTCCTATACTCATGCCCCAGGTGGATCGATTCTCGCTTATGGCTTGGCTCTTGAAAGGGCAAGGCTGAGAACGAGGGGGTATTCCTCAGCCGTCATTTCCACAATGTTGAAGGCTAGGAGGAGATCGACGTCCCTAGCGTATGTACATATCTGGCGAATCTTTGAAGATTGGTGTTCGGACAGGAAAGTTCAGGTGTTGAGCGCAGCGGTGTCGCACGTGTTGGCTTTCTTGCAGGATGGTTTTGACAAGGGTTTGGCGGCTGCCTCTTTGCAGGTGCAGGTAGCAGCTCTGGCGTGTTACAGGGGAAAGATAAAAGGGGAGACACTGGGAACGCATCCAGATGTTAAATGTTTTTGCGAGCGGTGTCTCTCCTGAGAACGCCTTGTAGATCTTTGGTTCTTCGGTGGGATCTGGGTTTGGTGTTGGACGCGTTATCGCATGAGCCCTTTGAACCATTGGCGAAGGCTGTGATAAGGAAGCTTATCATAGCTCAGGAAGGAGCTATAGAAAAGGTGAAGTGACTCTGAACAAGCAACCTGTCAGTTCTGGTAGAAATAAGAAAACAGAATTTTCCCATAAAAGACTACCAGTCCCAGAATGCACCAGGTTTCCAGCAGCCATTAGAGGAGCTGAAGTGGGGAAACGTGTGTTCAATCAGGAGGGCTATGAGGTAATCCCTAAGCACTCATCTCAAAGGGCAGGGCCTGATTCAGCACAGCTGCGCTATGTTAGGGAGGAGCACTCATCTAAGCAGAATAAAGGTAGAGTTTATTCTACAGAGAATCAGCTTGAGCTTGATTATCTTCATCATCTAGAGGATCATCAGAAGCAGAAGCCAAACCGGACGGACAGAGAGGGCAAGAAACCCTTTGGAAGAAAGAAGAGAAAAGCCTTTGGGAGGTCTAGAGGAGGCTGGAGCAGTACGTATACTGGGAGGCATTCCAAGGGCCAGCATACACCATTGGACTGGGGAAAGCCAGAGGAATGGTGCTGCAGAGCTAGGAATCTCCAGACGGTACCTGTGAGGGAGACGGCTGCACGTGGAAGGGACCCTAAGACCCGTGCCAGAAGGTATGTGAAGAGAGATCCAGTGTCCAGGGATCTGGATTGGAAGGCTGGACATAAGAACTGGACTACATACTGGCCAGGCTATATAGAGAGGAACTCTAACAGCAATGGAAGCTCAGATATGAACACTGATCTATGCCCTAGCTATAACCTTGAAAGACAGCAGGGAAACAAGTATTCTCCTGAAAGTGCTCCATTGGGAGATTCATCTGTGCCAATCCATGATATTGAACCCATGCTTGTTGAAGAAGGGGGAATGATAGCAGATGAAGAATGTGTTTACATGGACTGCTCTCTGTCTAAACTCCTTTGGTGATTTTCTGTTATAAAATACAGCAACCATCACAAAGAAATACAAACTTGTTCTTTAATATACTCAGAAAAACTCCTGAGTAGGATTTTTAGCCACGCAGTAGAAAGCAAGCTAGCTAAGGGGTTTCAGCTGGATAACTGCTAGCAATTGAGCCTTACCTAATTGCTTGTGAGCTCTGAGAGAATCACTTCTGAATCTATGGGGGAAGATATAAGAAGTTAACCTGAAAAGAACAGTTTTTCTCTTCTTTGTGGCTTTGGGTTTGTTGTTTGATATATGCTAAGAAAACATTAGCTAATGCCTACAGAAAAGACCAGTTTGTTGCCAACCAGGTCTTATTTCTTTTGCTTTGATTACCTGACAAGTTCAAATGTTGTTTTCCTGATTTTGTTTTTCCAAGTTTAACACTGAAAGCAAGTAACCTGATTTATGTGCTACCAAGCATATCTGTGTTGGGAGAAATAACCCCATAAATAAATATCTTATTGGCTTTACACTTGAGCACAACTAAATTATTGTGAGCAGCTGTGTCGGGTGTGAATGGACTGCATTGCCCACAATCCCTTGCCAATCATATTGACATATGCACTTGCCAAGACTGTGAACATTCTCACCCAGGCAGCCGTCTGACAAGGCATCGGATAAGGATCTGACGCTCAAGACGATATTTTTGGTGGCTATTTCGTCGGCATGTAGGATTTCAGAGTTACAGGCGCTATCCTGTCGGAAGCCGTTCTTGACATTTTATGATAATAAAGTAGCTTTGAGGCCAGTGCCGTCTTTCTTACCAAAGGTAGTATCTGCTTTTCATGTCGATCAAACCATTTTGCTGCTAGTGTTTGTCGAGTCGGGAGGGCAGGCGAGTTCAGGATCCTCTCACTCGCTGGAGGTTCGGCGAGCGCTGAAAAGGTATCTTTGCAGAATGGCAAGTTTTAGAAGTACCGATAGGCTCTTTATCCTTTTTGGGGGAGCACGTAAGGGGGAAGCGGCGAGCAAAGCTTCCATTGCGCGATGGCTTAAAGAAGCTATAGCGTCAGCTTACATTCTGAAAGGGAAGTCAGTTCCTGAAGGCATTAGAGCTCATTCGACGAGGGTGCAAGCGGCATCGTGGGCAGAGTTCAGTCTAGTACCAGTTATTGATATTTGTAGGGCGGCTACTTGGTCATCGTTTAATACATTTGTTAAGCATTACTGTCTCGATGTGCAGGCGGAAAGGGATACTGTCTTTGGCGCAGCGGTGCTTCAGGCTGGCCTAGCGGGTCCCTCCCGATGAGAAAGGTTTTTACTGCTCTGTTACGTCCCTAGATGTCGGGACTAGACTGGAGGGACGATAAGAAAGATGAAATTAGGCTTACCTGCTATTTGTAATTCCTTGAGGAACTCCAGTCTAGTCCTGTATCCCTCCCTGGTTAGGCTCTGCTGTGGGCCTGAAGCATGCTATGTCCACTAAAGCATAAGACGACAAAGCTGGTGGGAACGTGTGCGCCATATAGAAGCGTGGAGGTTGCAAGGAAAGAGAGGGATCTGGAGGACGTCGGGATCTTTCAGGGAGCGGGGAAGTGTGGTCTTCCTTAGCACAGATTCCTATGCGTAAGTACAATCATTTGATTCAAGAGAATGATAACGGGAGTATTGGGTTCCCGTTACTTAGCTAGTTAAGTAAGTTTACATTAAGTTCCATGTGTTATGTTCTTTCTACTTGATTGTTGCTCGGGTGAGTCTGCTTTGTCAATAGATTACTGGACAGAGGAGGCTGTCCCAGAGGTATTTGTGCCAATGTCATCAGAAGAATGAAGTTTCTCAGTCCCCATAGCTGCTGGAGGAGGTGCTTAAACCTTAGATGTCAGGACTAGACTGGAGTTCCTCAAGGAACTACAATTAGCAGGTAAGTCTAATTTCATCTAAATCATCCACAAAAGCAGAGAACTTGAGCTCACTTCGCCCCACAGGGACCCCCTCTATATTTTACCTGTCATGGATCCTTCTCAATAAGGGATCCAAGGAGAGGACAAAGAGGGGTGGGGGTTACAGGTGACAACCCTGCCTCCTTTCCCTTTGCAATTCAAAATATGACAATAGGGATCCATTCACCATTACTGAAGCCTTAGGTCTAAAATATAGGAGACAGACAGTCATCAAAAACCTCTCACCCACGCTATAGGCAGACAACATACTAAACAGATACTCTCACACCACTATTAGAGGCCTTCTCCGCATCAAACCTATTGAGTAGAGAAGGTCTCCCCTTATAGTGGACTTACTCTTAGGATGCTAGAATCTTCCTCAGATAGGCCTTGTCACGGGGAGATATATGGTAGCCAATCTGACTCCCACGAACCAACCCCAGGAGGAGTTGAGCTGGATCGCCATAATCTTGGTTAGCTCCTTTAAATTAAAATTGACAGTGAGATAGGACGATAAGATTCTGCCTTCAGATTGTCCTTCCCAGGCTTAGGATGACTGTAATATATGCTCTATTGACATTGTGGGCAAACTCCCCCGGTCCATCTGCTTTTGAAACATCACCATCATGGAGAGAATTAACTTATCCTGCAACAAGTTATAAAATTCTGACCTGAACCCATTGGAGCCTGAAGCCTTACAACACTGAGCCTTGCCTATATTTCGTTGCACTTCTTTCATAGATACTGGCACACCCAGCTGTCCCGCCTGCTGTTCTGTGAACTGGCGAAGGCCCACCTGAGCCAGATAATTCATTATTCGTGATGAGGATACTCATTCTCCCTTATATAGGTTTTGATAGGGGGGGTATTTTGAAAGTTCTCTCGCCTTTGTACTTTTTTTGTAAAGCATGGGGGGCGGTGCTTCCATCTCTCAAGGCTACAGCAAAACAGGAACATAAGATATGTCATACTGGGTCATCAAGCCCAGTATCCTGTTTCCAACAGTGACCAATCCAGGTCACAAGTACCTATCAGGTTCCCAAAAAGGTGCACAGATTCCACATTGCTTGTCCTGGGGCAAGCAGTGGATTTTCCTGGTCCTCTTTAATAATGGTTTATGGACTTTTCCTCCAAAAACTTGTTCAAATCTTTTTTAAACCCAGCTACACTAACAGCTTTTTACATCCTCCAGTAATGAATTCCAGAGTTTGATTCTGCGTTGAGTGAAAAAATATTTTCTCCTATTAGTCTTAAATAGGCTACATTGTAGCTTCATTGCGTGTCCTCTAATCTTTCTACTTTTTGAAGGAGTAAACCGATCTGTGTTTACCCGTTTCTTGATGTGAAGGTTATCAGGTTGGCTGTTTTGCATTTCCAGCCTCTGCTCGAGGGCTGAGTGGTTTAAATGTTTTCAGACAATGCCACGGCGATGGCTTATATCAAATCAGCAGGAGGGAACAAGGAGCACTGGAGTGGCTCTGGAGATGGATCTCTTATTGCCTGGGCAGAGAAGAATCTCTTAGCCTTGTTGGCTCAGCACATTGCCGGGATGGACAATATGGAAGTGGACTTCCTCAGCTTGCACTCTCTGAATCCTGGCAAATGGGAGTGAGTCACGACGCTTCTCAGTTGATTCTGTACTGCTGGGATTGCCCTGATATGGATCTAATGGCAACCTGCTCCATTGCCAATGTTTGCCGCTTCTTCAGTTGCTACACAGAGATTGGATCCGAGGGCATTGTTGCCTTGACCCAGTCTTGGCTAAGTCAGTGGCTGCTGTACGTGTTTCCTCCATGGCTCCTCGTGGGGCATGTGATTCGGTGTATAGAGTAGCAACCAGGCAGAATTGTTCTGGTGGTGCTGGATTGGCTGCGGAGAGTGATGTTTGGAGACCTGATGCGGCTCCTACAGGAGCCTCCTCTTTGTCTCTGACTTGGGCACTATTGCAGCAGGGATTGATCGTCCTGGAGAACCTGGCTCCCTTCTTGCTTATGGCATGGCTCTTGAAAGGAGACCGCTAGCACATAAAAGCTATTCTCCAGCAATAATCTGTACTATACTTGGGGCCTGGCGGTCTACCAAGCTTGCTTATGTACAGATATGGTACCTTTTGAGCACTGAGGCGGCATATGGCACTTGGCTTCTGTGGCAGCCGAGGTGTCCTCCCCGTTGGCCTTTCTGCAGGATGGCCTAGAGAAAGGCCTTTCATTTAGCTCCCTGAAGGTTCAGGTGGCAGCTTTGGCCTTTTTCTGTGGCCCGATGATGGGGAAGTCCTTGGCCTTGCACCTGGACATCTCACGTTTTCTCTAGGGGGTTCAGTGTCTGCGTCCTCACCTTCAGTCTGTGATCCTTTCCTGGGATCTGTGTCTGCTGCTTATGTCCCTGATAGCAGCTCTCTTTGAGCCGTTGAAGTGCGCTTCCTTAAATGATTTGACACTGAAGATGGTCTTCTTGGTCGCGATTGTTCTGAAAGGCGGATCTCCGAGTTGCTGGCTTTGTTTTGCCAAGATCCTATCTGTCTCTTTCAGAGGAGGCCATTTCCATTCAGCTTGTGCCTTCCTTCTGGCCTAAAGTGCCGTCTCCCTTTCGCCTGAATCAGGTGGCTTACCTGCCCTCCTTCTCTAAGGAGCAGTGTCGGGGGGAAGGATAAGAATCTTTGCCTTGTGGATGTCCAGAAGGTCCTTCTCTGGTACTTGGAGTTTACAAATTCCTTTTATAAATCAGACCATCTTTTTGTGCTGTTTGCTGACCCATGCAGGGATGAAGTGGCAGCCAACTCGACTTTGGGGTGCTGGATTAAGGAAGCCATTGCCTGGGCTTATTTGTTGTGGAACCGTCCGGTTCCAGAAGGTTTGTGTGCCCATTCTACTCGAGCATAAGCGTCCTCAAGGGGCAGAACAGAACTCAGTAGCGTCTGCAGACTTTTGTTGGGCAGCAACGTGGATATCACTTTCCACTTTTTTCAAGTATTACTGCTTGGTTTTCCAGGAACAAGCAGGAAGTCAGTCCTCACTTACGGGTGATGATGGCACCGATGGAGCCTGCGCGGAGCAATTCCCCAGCTTCCAAAAAAAGCCTTTGGGATTGCTGCCACACATGCGTGGTCCTCTTCCCGCCCAAAGGTGCCATCTTGCTCAGTCTCCCTTTTTCCCCAGAGCCCTTCGGACGCACGTCCTCGTCCCTCAGAAAAAGTGTTTGTTTTTTCTGCCTCTGGCCTATGTTTTTCCGGTAGCACCAGTCCTCTCCCATCCTTTCCCCTGCTCTCCTTTACTTTTGAGCGAGGGGACATTCTTTCGCTAAAAAGGTTTTCTTTTGCGTGCTTCCCGCTCTTTTCCTCAACCGCTGGCCTCATGGGTCTTCGACCTAACGGGGGCACTTTTTGCCCCAATGGCCACAGGGGATCTTTTTATTTTTATTTAACTTTTCTCGAATAAAACAATAGATAATTAGAAAGAAAACGTGACAAAATAGGCATTTGTTACAATATCCAAAAACAAATAAACCACGTCACAACCCACATTAAAGGAGAGTGCTTCCAAATTTATACCAAACAAAGACCAAAAGGGAAACTGGAGCAGAAAACTCCATATTGAGGAACAGTAATCTCACCACCCTCCTCAGTCAAAAATAATTGCAATTGAGTAACATTAGTATATACAAGAGTTTGTTCCTCAAAGGTAAGAATACAATGACAGGGACATTTCAGAAAGAAAGAAGCCCCCAATGCCATCACTCGAGATTTTAACACCAGGAATTGCTTATGCCTAACCCCCTGCCTCTACTTAACCCGGCAGCTGCAGGTAGTTGTGGAGAGTGCCTTCGATTGGGGGAGCAGACGTGGCTGGAGTTTTCTTCGCCGCGGGAGCAGCACAGCAGGTGCTTGGAGGTCATATCATCGGGCAGGCACAAGGAAGGCGGTCCTGGTTGTGGAGGACCCCTCTCCCTGCCTCTACTTAACCCGGCAGCTCCTACACGCGGCCTGCGTGGCATGGCATGGCATAAGGGGTGTGACTCAAGGGGCAGGCCACGCCCCTTTGGCGCTCGTGAGGAGCTGAGAAGTCAGGTGTTTTGTTTCCATGGGTAAACGGAAAGTGAAGCTGACTGCTAAATCTGGTGCCAAGGTTCAAGGAGGTAAGATGGCGGGTCCCATGGATAAACATTTGACGTCCCTGCTGCCTGCCATATCGTCACCAGAAGGAGCTTCATTAAGCTCTCATTCTCGGTCACCACCACCGTTTCCTCAGCCTCCTTTCTCATCTACTTTACTGGATATGTCCCCTGAAGTTGTTCCCCCAATTCCGCAACCTGTGTCTCCGGTTGTCTGTGAAGGGATGGCCGTTACTCCTTTGACTGGAGAAGTGACACTTACGGATATTTGGTCTGTTATACATAATATTGATAAGCGATTATCCTCTACTGTATCTTCTCTGTGTCAGTTTACTCATGATATAGTCTGTAAAATGCAACATACTGATAAGCAGTTAGTTTCCTTTTCCAAGTTTGTAGCCCGGACAGATTCTCTGCTCCAGTCTTGTTCAGATAATGATGTTGCTTTAATACGAGATTCCCTTTCTCTTTCCTACTGGCTGGAGGTTCTTGAAAATCAGTCCAGGGCTAAAAACTTACGCTTCTTGAATTTTCCTGTCACTCATCTGTTATCCTCTGATATTTTGCTGAAGAAGTATTTTACTGAGGTATTGAAATTAGAGGGGAATTTAGACATTATCCATATGTATTATTTGTCTGTGGGATCCTCTCCTTCTGTTAAGGAACAGGATCCTTTAGTCTCTCCAGATTTCTCTGTGGGATAGGATCTTACAGCCTTTTTGCAAGATTCTGTGGATGTCATTCCCAAACGTAATACCCTTGTGGTAACTTTTGGGTCTGAATCCATTAAATTATCTGTTTTGCGTGCTTACTTTAAACACAGAGAAATTCCTTTTTGTGGCCAAAAACTTCAAGTGTTTCCGGATGTTGGCAGAGTTACCCAGGTATGGCCACAGGTTTTAAGAAAAGTGACAGATGCTCCAAAAGTATGTCGCTCATGGACACCCATGACTGTTACCTTCAGTGTCTGGGGACCGACCACAACCCGGAGTTCAGCTCTCTTTGCAAGAAAATGTCCTCCAAGGGCCTGCTGAGTCGTAAGCAAAAGTCTGACGACATTTTCTGTAAGGCAGCCCCGGAATCCCCGGGAGCATCCTTGGCCGTCCCTCCACTTGTGGGATCCTCTGCAGTGGCTCCGCTTGCAAGGTGGAACTCCAATCAGGGGTCCCCTGAGGTGGAGAGGCGCAAGAAGAAGAAGACCTCGAAGTCACTATCAGGGGCGCCAGATAAGCATGAGCGCTCCCGCGCTCGGTCTCTCAAACTTCCCCGGCGTTCCCGAGAGTCGGACAAGGAGCAGCCTCGAAAGGTAACTCATACAGACACGGAGCCCTCTGACGATGGCGCCCGGTCTCCTGAGGATCGTCCTGGTGAGGACCCCCTCTCCTCGTCTACGCCTGACCCGGTTACCCTGGTGTCGGCGGTGCAGGGACCCATGCCCGCGTGGGAGTCCCGTATGCTGGCACTAGAGCACAGCGTTTCTGCCTTCCTAGCTGCCCAACAGGTGCTCGTGCCCAGCCCGGCTGACCCACACCTCGAGACCTTGGTTCCCTCGAGAGGGGTACCTGAACCCTTCCTGGAAACCCCCGAGAGCTGTGGGCCTTGTGAGGTCCTAGGCACTGGTCTCACTCGCCTTCCCATTCCTCGGGAATGAGATCCTCCAAGGCCTCTGGTTCCAAGCAGGCCTCGGCCTCCGGACAGGGCAACCAGCCCGAATCAGACTCCTTCTCGGACCTATCGGGCTGGGAGTCGGACGGGGACACCTTCCCGGAGACCTCTGCCCACCGGGACCTCCCTTCCGACCCATCTCCGCCCACCTCTGAGGCATTCGCTGCCCGAGGACACATCCTTTCTGGTGTTTGTATGGGACATAGCACGAGCCCTCAACCTTGCAAAGCAGACTGAGGAGGACCTGCGGGCTGAGGAGCTTGACATCTTACAGTACGAGTCCCCATATCAGGAGTCTCTTACTGTCCCGGTTCCTCATATCCTGTCCTTTGTGAGCAAACGCCCGGGGTTTCGAAAGACCCAACTTCCGCACACCTCCATGGTTGTGGAATAGGCGATGCGGAAACAAGAGAGCCCGAAGTTGCACTCTTCGGTCCCGCCACGCAGGGAGTCTAGAGCCCTCGACACCCTTGGGCGCAAAGCCTACCAAGGGGAATTGCTCGCATGCCATATCCAGGCTTACCAATTGTATATAGGCATGTTCCTGTGTGACCTCGCCAAGGAGCTCGGTGGTTTCTCCACAGGTCTTGGAGGTGAGCCCCTCCTCAGGTCCATCGCGGAGTGCTCAAAGTACCTCTCTTGTGCCGCGTATGATGGATTTGAGTCCTCCGCCCGAATGGGGATGGCTGGCATTGGGGCCTAGCGCCAGGTGTGGCTACAGTCCTCGGACCTGGAGCAGTGGGTCCAGGAGAAACTCTTAGATGTCCCCTGCCTAGGCAAACAACTGTTCGGCAAGCCTATGGAGGACAAGGTTGCCGAAATAGAGACGGAGTTCGTGACTCGGACCCGCCTCTCGCATAAGACCTCTTCTCTCCCTTGGAAGAAGTAGAAAACTAAGAAACTGTTCTTCCAGAGGAAGGGGCTTCCCTACTGGAGATACCCGCCCTACCTGCCCACCTCTGTGCCGACCTCCGGCACACAGGGGAAGGGTGGAGTGCATGGCCACCGCAAGCCTAAAGGGCCCAAGGCCCAAACCTCTGTGCCACCCCAACCTGCTCAAGATTTTTGACATCGATGGCATAGCCTCTCGCCTCCCGGCAGTACTTCCGCCGGTGGGGGGATGTCTGTCCTTTTTCGCCTCCCAATGGGCGTCGACCATGTCAGACACCTGGGTCCTCCAGGTGGTCCGGGACGGGTATCGTCTTCACCTGGACCGGCATCCTCCTCCCTTCTCCCCAGTGGAGCCTTCTTGGCTCCCCTCGCACCAGACTTGTTTGCAGCAGGAGCTGACCAACCTCCTCGCCCAGCGGGCAGTTGAAAGTATCGCCGCACCTCCGAGGTCACGGGTTCTACTCCTGTTACTTCCTCGTTCCGAAGAAGACGGGGGGCCCTGCGCCCCATCCTCGATCTCAGGAACCTAAACAAATTTCTGGTGCGGGAGAAGTTCAAAATATTATCGCTTGGCGTCCTGTTGTCTTTCCTCTAGCAGGGCAATTGGCTATACTTCTTAGACCTAAGGGAGGCTTAGGCCCACATTCTAGTCCACCCCCAGCACAGGCAGTTCCTGCGCTTCAGGATGCAGGGAGAGCATTACCAATACAGGGTGCTCCCCTTTGTGCTTGCGTCCGCTCCACGGGTCTTCACAAAGTGTCTCTCTGCAGCCACTGCCTTCCTCCAGCGATGGAGCATACCTGTCTTCCCGTACTTAGACGACTGGCTTGTCACGGAGACTTCGGCTGAGGAAGCACGCCTGGCGGTGTCGCGCATGATCTTCCTTCTCTAATGCCTTGGCTTCCTAGTCAACTACTCCAAGTCCCACCTCGAACCGGTGCAGACCTTGGAGTTCATCAGCGCACTCCTCCACACGGAGCAGGCAGCCGCCTTTCTACCGGTGGACCATGCAGATCGCCTACACACCCTGTCAGCCCATATCCAGAACAGAGCTCGAGTCTCAGCGTGGGCCATGCTGCGCCTCCTAGGACATGCGAATGGCTCAGTGGTGCCTCAGGATGTAGTGGAGCCCGGCTTCCGGTCACCTTAGGGACCCCATCCGGGTCTCCCGAAGTCTCCACAGCTCCTTGGATTGGTGGTGGGATCCCTGAAGCCTCCGTCGGGAATGTCCTTCCATACCCCACAGCATGAGCTCGTCCTGATGACAAATGCTTCCCTGCTGGTTGGGGAGCCCAATGCGGCGATTTGTGTACCTAGGGGCAGTGGTTGCCTGAGGAATCTCGGCAGAAGATCAACCTGCTCGAGCTTTGGGCGGTCCGGTGGGCCCTGAGGGCCATCGAGGCCTGCCTGAAAGGGAAGTTGGTTCTCGTGCAGACCGACAACAGGGTAGCCATGTTCTACATAAACAAGGAGGGGGTCATAGGCTCCCGCGTCCTCTGTCGGGAGGCAATCCTCCTTTGTTCATTTGCCTTTCACCGGGGGATGTCCCTCCGAGCGGTCTATCTCCCGGGCCAAGAGAATGTCCTTGTGGACAAACTCAGCAAGATCCTCTGCCCACACGAGTGGTGCCTGGATCTAGAGGTCGCCAACTTCTTGTTCCATCGGTAGGGGACTCCGTCCATGGATCTGTTCACCAGCCTGGTGAACACGCAGCTTCCCTGCTTCTGCGGGCCGGTTCCACACCCGAGCAGGGTGGCCCCGGATGCGTTCCTCTTGAACTGGACCTCCAGGCTTCTTTACGCTTTACCTCCTCTTGTTGCGAGGACCCTACACAAGGTTCAGTAGGAATGTGCTTCAATGATTCTTGTAGCCCCCTCGTGGCTTCGACAGCCTTGGTTCCCACTCCTACTCCATCTCTTATCAGAGCCTCCAGTCCCTCTGGGCTGCACCCCGGACCTGCTAACGCAGGAAGAGGGGGACAGGTGCTTCACTCGAACCTGGCCTCTCTGTCCCTTACGGCCTGGCAGCTGAACGGGTCTCCTTAGCCCCGCTGCACCTCCTGGGGGAGGTTGAAGAGGTCCTCCTCGCATCGAGGAAGGACTCGACAAGAAGGGCCTGTGCCTTCAAGTGATGACGCTTCTCGGTCTGGTGCTCCGAGCTCCAGATCGCCCGTTTTCTTGTTCTACCAGGTGGGCCCTCCAGTACCACCTCCACCTCTCGGAAGAGGGGCTGGTCCAACTTGGTCAGGGTCCACCTGTGCGCCATCTGAGCGCATCGCCTCCCTATCGAGGGTAAACCCCTCTTGGGGCAGCCCCGCTTCATGCGGGGCCTCTTGCTTTCCAAGTCCCCCCATCCGGCCGCCACTGGCGTAGTAGGACCTGAACATCGTGCTGATGCAGCTTATGCAATCACCCTTCGAGCCGATGGTGACGTGCTCGCTTCAGCACTTCTCTTGGAAGGAAGTCTTCCTGGTGGCTCTGACCTCGGTTTGGCGAGTCAGTGAACTCCAGGCTCTCATGGCTGAGGCTCTCTACACCAGGTTCTACAAGAACAGGGTAGTCCTCCGTACCCACCCCAAGTTCCTACCGAAGGTGGTCTCGGACCTTCATCTCAATCAGGAGAAAGTCTTGCCGACCTTCTTCCCAAGACTGCATGCCGACCAGGCATCGGCGGTATTACATACACTCGACTACAAGAAGGCTCTTGCCTTCTACCTGCAGGGAAACCCAGGTTCATCGCAAGTCCGACTGGCTCTTTGTCGCCTTTGATCCCAATCCACTTGGGCAGGCAGTCACTAAATGCACCATCTCCGTCTAGGTGGTGGACTGCATTGCCTTCACCCAAGCAAAGGCGGGCACCCCGCTGGATCGATGGGTCACTGCACATGGCATCCGGGCCAAGGTGGCTTCGGTGGCCTTGCTGCGCTCAGTGCCTCTAACAGACATCTGCCGGGCTGCGACCTGGTCTTCAACGAACACCTTTGCTTCGCACTACTGCCTGGAGAGGGAGTCCTGCCGGGACTGCGCCTTTGGCCAGGCTGTACTCCTTAATCTGTTCGGGGTATAAGCAACTACTGCCCTTCGACCCTTCTTAGACGGCTACTGAAAGCTTCACCCCGGGGATCTGAAGACTCGGGCTCCTTCGGGCATTGACTTCTGCTCACGGCCTCGCGGAGGCACTTTTGGGTTACAGGCTTGGTAGCCTGTAGCTGAGGAGTCCCATAAGTGAGGAATGACTTCCTGCTTGTTCCTGGAGAAAGTGTAGTTACTCACCTGTAACAGGTGTTCTCCAGGGACAGCAGGAATCAGTACTCACTACCCTCCCACCTTCCCTGTAGAGTTGCTATTTTTGTCCTTCCCTTGCCATCTGCTTGGTAGGGTTCTAGCTATGGGACTTGACTGAGCAAGATGGCACCTTTGAGTGGGAAGAGGAACATGCATGCGTGGCAGCAATCCCAAAGGATTTCTTTGAAAGCTGGGAAATTGCTCCGCGCGGGCTCCGTCGGTGCCGACGTCACCCATAAGTGAGGACTGATTCCTGCTCTCCCTGGAGAACACCTGTTACAGGTGAGTAACTACCCTATGTCCACGTGCGGGCAGACACAGCCTTCGGCTCAAGTATTTTGTTAGCTGCTGTGTCTACTTCCTGCCCAGTGGTATTGTAGCTTTGGTACATCCCACTTGTCTGGACTGGTTTAGCAGGACAATATGGAAAGTGACATTTTTCTTACCAGTTAATGTCCTTTCCTTGAGTCCTGCTAGACCAGTCCAGGGCCCACCCCTGAAGCTTTATTTGTTCTGCTATTCTGCTGTGGTACCCTTGAGTCCGCTATGATTTTTATCCTTGACTCTGCAGGTTAATCTTCTGTGGAAAGCCTTCTGTTTCTGCTTTCCTGTACATGAAGTAGTTCTCAATTGTTGATTACGCCTTGTTGCCCACATTTGAGACTGTGTGAGGCTTGCTCTGTATCTCCCATATGCTTTGGGATGAATAGGGACCTCTCATGGCTGAGGTGGATAGAGGCATAGGAGTGATGTCATTGAAACCTGGGCTTTGCATTGGTTCTTTGTCTCCACCAATCTGCTGGTAGAGGAACGCAACCAACTTGTCTGGACTAGTCTAGTACTCGTAGGATTCGGTGAAAGAACATTAACTGTTAAGTAAAATGTCACCTTTCCCTCTCCATCTTTTTTTCCCTTATTTCCTACTCCTTTTATATTACTGTATATTATTTGATTTTATATTGTATCTTTTTTGCATTTAAATTCCATTGTAACCTTGCATTGTGATACCAAGTAATGGGTGGCATATCAAATATTATATGACCCATAAACCATAATTTCCCCAAGAGTCTCTCATTAGGGACCTTGTCAAAGGCTTTCTGAAAATCCAGATACACCATGACTCACCTTTGTCTACCTGTTTATTCACACCTTCAAAAAAAATATAATAGATTAGTGAGACAATCTATTATATTGGCCGAATCCATGTTGACTTTGCCTATTAAACCATGACTTTCTACATACATGTTGAGTAATTCTACATATTCAGTGAATTATGCATTTATTTTATTTTATTTATTTATTTAACAGGTTTTCTATACCGCCTTTATCCAAGGCGGTTTACATCAAACAACATAACAATTAGAGAGGGATTGTTTTACATTAAACAGGGACTGTAACTTGGAGATAAATACGAGATACATTATGTGAGGGCAGCAAACTATTTACATGTAGACATGGTCTGTTTTTTATGGGGAGGGATGGTTGGTTCGGTTAGCTGTCCCTTCTATGTGATATTTTAGCTCCTAGATTGTTTTGTCATCAGGTCCATAGTATTCTCTGAATAGGTTTGTTTTTAGTTGTTTTTTTTTTAGTTCGGTGATAGATTTTGCTGATTTTATGTTATCTGGTAGTGAGTTCCACATTGATGGGGCATATAAGGAGAATGCTCTGTTGCTGGTCTGCTGTGTGGTCATGAGCGGATGGATGTTTAGAAGGTTCTGATTGGAGCTTCTTCTTGGTCTTGTTGAGTAGGTTGTTGTGATCAGTTCTGAGAAGCAGGGAGCTGAGAGGTTATGAATTATCTTGAAGGTGGTAGTGATGGTTTTATATTTTGCTCGTTGTGATATTGTTAGCCAGTGTAGGTTTTTTAGGATTGGTGTTATATGATTCATGGACAAGCTGGCAGTGAGGATTCTGGCGGCAATATTTTGGACTAGTTGGATTAGGTATAGAGCATTTTTTGGGAGGCCTTGGTAAATGATGTTGCCATGGTCGAGGTGTGGTGTGACTATGGCTTGTAGTACTGATCTGAAATCTGTCTCTTGCAGAAGATGGATACAACCAAATAGTCAAAGATCCTACTCACAATATGGGAAACATACTTGATCTGATATTCGTCCCACAAGTTACCTCAGACATCAACCACAATTACGACCTTTCCATAATACCAGTACCGTGGTCTGACCACAGTCTCATTTTATTCAAAATCCCCAACTCCTCCAATTCCTCTAACTCCAAACCTACTCATGCGAAACCAACAGCTAGGAGGTTCCGCCCCTTTGTCAAAGAGGAAATACTTAATAATCTCCTCCCAACACTACAAGCGTCTGAACCCGACTTGGACAGTCTAATCAACACTTGGGATCACTCCCTTAGATTCAATTCTCAACCATCAAACATGGCAAAAAATACCAACCAACGTACACACGTAGCCTGGTATTCCAAGGAGCTAAGAACATCCCTCCTCCATCTTCGGAGACTCGAGAAATACTGGAGAAGATCACGCTCTACTGAAGCCTACACAGCTTACTGCAAATACTTAGAAAAGCATCGCCAAGAAATAGCAGATCGAAGGAAACAATTCCATACTAACCTTCTAAAAAAATCATTAAATAAACATCATGATCTCTTCAACATCGTAAGAACAATGGCAAAGGAACCAACACCTCAACAAACGCAAGCAATACACCCGCAAGAATATGCTGAATACCTAAAGTCAAAGATGACAAAAACTTCCAACATTTGTACCTCTGGACCAACAAAGAATGATATATATTCACAGTCAACCACATTAACCAAGTTTAATACACTATCAATCAAAGAAATTGAGAACACTATCGCATCAATAAATGCTACCACCGCTGCAAGCGATCCCTGCCCGGCAGCCTGGATAAAAAATCTTAAACATGAAGTAAGCTTCTTCATACAGAATATCCTTGAACAATCCTTTTCAACTGGAACCTTTCCTCAAAGCCTCAAACAAACCTCAATTAGATCATTACTAAAAAACAGTAAATTAGACCCCCTAAAAGTAGAATCCTACAGGCCAATATCCAGTATCCCACTCCTAGCGAAAATAATTGAGAAAGTAGTCCAACGGCAAATACAACAGCACATAGACAATGAAACTCCACTTGACCCTGCACAACACGGCTTTAGAGAGGCTCATGGAGTTGAGACCCTCCTCATCACACTATTCAACACACTAATCACAGGAATAGATAACATTCACCAAGGATTCATACTTATATTCATGGACATCTCAGCTGCGTTTGACTCAGTAAGCCACCAAATACTTATCGATCGCCTTAAGGAAAAAGGAATAGTTGGTGCCGCACTTGACTGGTGTATATCCTATCTAACTAACCGTTGGCAACAAGTACGAATTGACGAAACTACTTCTGAACCATTTCTTCAAGATCAAGGGGTACCACAAGGATCTTCTCTGTCAGCGTTGATGTTTAATATATACATGCAACCCATTTGTGACCTCATTCGTTCCTTTAATGTCACCTGTTTAGCATATGCAGATGACATTCTACTATTCATAAATACAAACAACCAAAAACCGCCTGAGAGGAATAACTATTATCCAAAACCAAAGACCTACCTCTCAGTAACTCACCTAAATACAAATCAACTTTCAGTAAATTCTTCCAATTTTACAAATTTTGCAAAATAATCAACAATATCATTAGGTTACACCCGGACCTCAGGATTTAGACACCCTCCATCTGGCGAATTACATCACCATAGGGAAATGGTGGACACTTACATCATAGGTCCTTAACCTTCACACCTTTAAAGTATTACATCAACAGGAGTCTTTTCCACGTAATAAATTACTAAACTTATCCTATTCCCTAACTACACATAAGGATTCACAAACTCATTCACCATTCATTAATCACAACCACATAATTAAATATACAACCATCCATACAACATAAACACAAACCTCTCAACTATAAAAGTATCCGATATAATGCTGTGTCCACTCCAAAGCAAAAATTCAATAAAAGGCTTCTAACATCTTCAAAGGCACTAGGCTTGATAATAAAGTATCTGATTTCAGTATCCACATGAATGCTGGAAAGGAAAATCAAGCACAAATTTAGATTGATAAGCAACAAATCTCAATATGCAGAAAGCAATCAATTACTTATCTGCTAAGGAGCAAAACGCAGACATCTTTTCACGGCACTGAAAAAACAGCTGACTGTCCCAAAGACCACTCGCCGCCACTGTACACTGTTTGTTCGACGAAAGCTTCCGTTTCGCCACAGGCTTCGTCAGGAACTAAAGTTAGACGGAATTCACCATTAACTAATATTTCATTTTTAGACACATATAGCGTCTCTACGAGCTACAGCTCATCGGCGTCTGATGTCAGCGGTCTGAGGGAACATGCGCCAATCAGTCCGCTTATATCCACAAACTCTCCACTTTCAACAACTTTATTAAACAAAAAACATAAACTATCACCAACATAAAAGAATATTACCAAGGGAAGGGTAGACAGGAGCTGCATCAGTCAAGAAAAGGGGGAAGTTTCAACTCTTGATCATTTTGAAAAAATATCTATTTCAAAAAATATCTGTTTCAGAAAAATAAAGCCCACTCGATCTTATCATTTAACCCTTCCGGATCCAATGTGTGTAAGGAATAGATCCACTTCTGTTCTTTCTGAAGTAGTTGAAGTCCCCTATCACCTCGACGGATGTTAAAAGGCACGACTTCCAAAACGGTACAGCGAACATCCTCAAAAGTATGAGAAGCGCTAATCCAATGCTGCACCAAAGGGGTTTCTAAATGAGCCTTAGTCAGACAATATTTATGTTCAGACAATCTAGTACGTAGAGGGCGAGTCGTTTTCCCCACATAGGTTTTCAAACATGGGCACCACAAGGCATAAATAACAAATGAAGTGTTGCAATTGGTATCTTGACAAAGACGCCGGAACATCAAAGCAGGTGCGAGATGAACCGCTGAGGTCATATATTTGCAAAAAGAACACCGACCACAACTCCTATGGGAAAATTCTTGTGTTTGAAGAGGAGAACGTGGAACTGCTGAACAGAGCCGATCTCGCAGATTCTTACCTCGCTGGTAGGCCACTCTAAGTGAACTCTCAGCTAGTATAGGATGAGTCAAAATTAATTTCCAACGCTTATACAGAGCTGAAACAATACAATTTGATAATCCTGAATAAGGAAGAACACAAGTCACTATAGACGATGCTGCTGAAGGAACACTGGATGATCTCATGGAGGCAGCATCGGGGGCGGTACCTGATGTGTTCGGACATAAGAGCCATTCCCGATGATTAAATTTAGCTCTTTTATAAGCCTTTTTCAGTACTGATGGAGGATAAACCTCTCTCTTTAAATTTAGTCAGCATGGAAGCAGCCTGTACTTCAAATTCTTGTTGAGTAGAACAGATGCGACGGCATCGTAACAATTGAGAATAGGGAAGACTTTCTTTAAGATGAGATGGATGAAAACTTGCATAATGCAGTAAAGTGTTTCTATCAGTTACTTTGGTATAGACAGTGGTAAAAAACTTCTCAGGACCTTTAGTAACCGCAACATCCAAAAATTGAATGGTATTTTTTTGAATATTAATCTCAAACTTAATAGAAGAATTACATTGATTCAAATAGCTGAAAAATTCCTCCAATGCAATACGCGTACCACTCCACAATAAAAAGATGTCATCGATATATCTATACCAACATAAAATAGATGAAGCAAAATTAGAGGGGTAAATCCATTGCTGTTCAAATGCATGCATGTACAAGTTTGCCAGCGAAGGGGCAAACGTAGCACCCATCGCAGTGCCAGAGATTTGAAGAAAATATTCTTGCTTATATACAAAATAATTCTTCTTCAAAGCTAACTTAGCTAATTGAGTCAAAAACTCAGTTGGAACACGATGTGGGCTCGGACGTGCTTCCCAAACTGATGTTAACACTTGAATAGCTTCATCTTGCGGTATAGAAGTGTACAGGGCTGTTACGTCCAGAGACACCAACCAGGTAACTTGATCCATAACTGCAAAATCTTCCAAAATCTGCAAAAAATGCGTTGTATCTCTAAGGTAAGAAGGAATTTTAACCACTTCAGAGCGCAAAAATTTGTCTAAATAGATACCGACTCTCTCAAGCAGCGACTCATTGCTCGAGAGAATTGGCCTTCCTGGGGGGTTAACCAAACTCTTGTGCACTTTCGGAAGGACATAAAAAGCAGGTATTCTAGGGTATGGAGGGTTCAAAAAATGATGTTCTTTCTCAGTAAGAAATCCCAATTGCAAAGCATTAGTTGTTAATAAAGAAACGTCTTTCTGTAGCTGCTCTGTAGGATCAAATAACAGACGTTTATAATGATGAGTTTTATTCAATTGTGCAAGCACTTCAGCATCATAGGCACTAGTGTCCATAACAACTATCGCACCGCCTTTGTTCCCTCAGACCGCTGACATCAGACGCCGATGAGCTGTAGCTCGTAGAGACGCTATATGTGTCTAAAAATGAAATATTAGTTAATGGTGAATTCCGTCTAACTTTAGTTCCTGACGAAGCCTGTGGCGAAACGGAAGCTTTCGTCGAACAAACAGTGTACAGTGGCGGCGAGTGGTCTTTGGGACAGTCAGCTGTTTTTTCAGTGCCGTGAAAAGATGTCTGCGTTTTGCTCCTTAGCAGATAAGTAATTGATTGCTTTCTGCATATTGAGATTTGTTGCTTATCAATCTAAATTTGTGCTTGATTTTCCTTTCCAGCATTCATGTGGATACTGAAATCAGATACTTTATTATCAAGCCTAGTGCCTTTGAAGATGTTAGAAGCCTTTTATTGAATTTTTGCTTTGGAGTGGACACAGCATTATATCGGATACTTTTATAGTTGAGAGGTTTGTGTTTATGTTGTATGGATGGTTGTATATTTAATTATGTGGTTGTGATTAATGAATGGTGAATGAGTTTGTGAATCCTTATGTGTAGTTAGGGAATAGGATAAGTTTAGTAATTTATTACGTGGAAAAGACTCCTGTTGATGTAATACTTTAAAGGTGTGAAGGTTAAGGACCTATGATGTAAGTGTCCACCATTTCCCTATGGTGATGTAATTCGCCAGATGGAGGGTGTCTAAATCCTGAGGTCCGGGTGTAACCTAATGATATTGTTGATTATTTTGCAAAATTTGTAAAATTGGAAGAATTTACTGAAAGTTGATTTGTATTTAGGTGAGTTACTGAGAGGTAGGTCTTTGGTTTTGGATTCTACTATTCATGCCATTCTCCATCAATCACCCCGATTATACATCATTGATAACATGCCTCGAAGCAGTAGAAGATTGGCTCATCTCCCAAAATCTAAGAATCAACCACAGCAAGACTGATGTGATGTTTATAACAAGAAACCAAAACTTCACACCTCCTACCTCCGTGAAGATAAAGGACAAGGAATTAACAGTAAAACCTACACTACGCTACCTAGGTATAACCCTTGACCAGCGCCTCAATATGAAAGCCCACATAAAAAACATAACAAAACTAATATATCACAAGATACGTACATTACGCCACCTGCGACCTCTACTGGAACCCTCAGATTTCAGAACCGTCTACCAAGCCCTGATAATGCCTCACATTGACTTTGCAAATGCAATTCTATACGGACTCCCTCAAGCAACATTAAATCCTCTCCAACTAGCGATGAACACTGCTGCCAGAGTACTTGAAGGAATATCAAAGACAGATCACATAACCCCAGTTCTAAAAAGACTCCACTGGCTACCAACCAACGCAAGAATCCACTACAAGATACTGATCACTACATTCAAAGCCATAAACAACCAAGCACCATCAACCATTACCAACCTTGTACACTCACAGACCCCTAATAGATCCAGAAGGTCAATTGCAATGAATACATTAATAATCCCGAAACAAACAGTCAGATACACTAAGGAAACAACCAAAAGAGCCTTCAGTATCCACGCCCCAATAACCTGGAATGCCCTCCCACTAGAACTGAGAGCTATAACCAGCCTAACACAATTCAGAAAGAGTCTCAAACACCACCTCTTCCTAAGCTATTTCCCAATCTAACCTTCGCACATGAAAATATTACAGACACTTTTCTGACCAGGACATTTCCCAACTGATATCCAAATGTGACTAATGTATTTCAATCTTCTGTAAATAGTTAGCTAGCCTATGTAGTTGTACCTTGTTATTCCCAAGTTCTCAAAAACCCTGTTACTTGTAAAATGCATTACAGTTCCTTGTATGTATATGTTTGTTCCATGTAAACCGCGCTGGTGACAATAGTGCGGTATATAAAAGATGTTAAATAAATAAAATTAAATTAAATAAATAAATAAATAAGATGTTGAAGGGGTTTGATGAGCTTTAGCTTCCAGTATGCTGTTTTGGATGCGTTTTTGATGTGAGAGGTCATGTTGAGGTTGCTGTCGATGATTATACCTAAGTATTTGATCTCTTGTTTTGTTGGTATTTCTGCATCCTGTATTATTATCTTTTTGGAGGCTTGAAGTTTTTATCTCTAAATATGAGTAGTGCTTCGGTTTTGCTTTGGTTTACTGTGAGATTTATACTGGCTAGGAAGTTTGCCACAGCATTCAAGACATCTGATATGGTTGAGAAGTCTGGGTTCTTGGTGTTAAATGGCAGGTAGAACATGATGTCATCTGCATAGAGGTGATAGTGTGCATTCCATTTCTGTAGTAGGTTGCAGATTGGCTGGATGTATAGGTTGAGTAATAATCCGGAGAAGGTTGAGCCCTGAGGGATGCCTTGTACTGACTTGAAGGGTCTTGAGTTGGAGGTACCTGCCTTTACTTGCATGGTTCTGTCAGATAGATATGACTTGAACCATCTTAGTGTGTTGTCTGTTAGACCAATGTCACTTAGCCTACTTAGCATGATGAGGTGAGATACTGAGTCAAAAGCGGCACTTATGTCGAGGAACATCAGCACAAATCCGTGATGGGGTTTATCCAGTCCAATGATGATTCTGTTGAATAGGTCTGTTAGGAGGGTGTCAATGCCATATTGTGGGCGGAAGCCATGTTGGTGCTGGTCTAGGGGTGCATGGGTATCCACATGGCCTTTAAGTTGGTATTGTATGTTTTTTTTTCAATTATTTTAGTAAATATAACCTTCACAATGTAAAATGTGTCTATAAAGTACAAAATTATGACTTTGTAAAACAGGGTTATTGTTGATCAAAATTAATCAACATTACTAAAACAAGTAATGAATAAAATACTAAAAAATGGACAGCTGCTGGAAGAGCAGAATGAAATACACCAACAGGGAGACCTACATAGACTCAGCAGTTTCAGTACCGTCCATGTTTGGGCTTTCAAGCCTGTCAAGTGCTTCAAGGGAACAATTTTCCAAATGACTAATATATATATGTATATATATTATATACATGTATATAGTTGCAACTGTTATGTACTGCCTTACGTTGTACAGACATTACATTCTGTTTAGATAAATTATTATTCACACTGTTTTAGTTGAAATATTCTGCTTAGTTCTTACTCTCTGCTTTGTTAAGTTAAGATGTTCTATGTAAAAAGTTAAAATGTTCTATGTTCTATGTAAAACAAACTTCGCTTTGTTAATTGTTGTTAATTGTACACCGCAACTGATCGCTGGAAGATGCGGTATATAAATGAGTGTTAAATAAATAAATAAATAAAAATAAAATAAATAAATAAATATATATTTTTTAATTTTGTTTTTATTTTTACACATGACAAAGGTGAACTGATTTTGCCATAGGTATGATTTAGTAGTGTTGTTTTTTTACTTGTTAAATTATGTAAAAGTTTCTCAAACTTGTGATAGTAATACTATAGAACCTGTTAAACAGAAGCAATATGTTAGAAATCTAGTAACCACTGGCAGTTATACAGTAGTATTTGATGACTAGTTTCCATCAGCAGGTGTCCAAATAACCACCTATTTCAGATGAATTTCTGCAGCCATGCAGATTTCAATTTGAGTGTTACACAACATAGTTGTTCATAAGTGGTAAAATATTTAACACAGCCATGCAGGAACAATATGGGCCCAATATTCAAAGGCATTTACATGGTTTACAGACCTATAAACCATGTAAATGCCACTTAGAGGGGTATTCAGCAACACTAATATGGTTAATGCCACTGAATATCCGCAGGTTCTTCTGCTGCTACACACCCTGATGCTAACTGTGTAGCATCAGGGCGTGTCATGGCTTTCTGGGGCAGAGTGTAGGCTGCACCCGTCGCTAACCAGGCAATGGCGATATTGAATCGCTGCCCAGTTAGTGACACGTGGGTAAAGATAGGTGTGGGAAAAGATGCCCTATCTTTACTCTGGAAGTGGAGGAGGTGAAAGCATCAAAGGAAAGGGAAGAACCAGAGCTTGAGCATCCAAGGTTGCAGAATCGGTGACCACAAGGAAGAGAAGGGTAGTGGTGGTTGGTGACTCTTTTCTGAGGGGTACTGAGGCATTCATCTGCTGACCAGACTTGATTTCCATAGAGATGTGCTGTCTGCCAGGTCCTAAAATCCGTGATGTTATGGAGAGTTTGCTGAGACTCATTAAGCCTACTGACTATTATCCGATGTTGTTCATCCATATCGGCATAAATGATACTGCTAGGGGTATCCTTCTGAGCATATCAAAAGTGACTTCATGGCTCTGGGACAGAGGGTACAGCAGATAGTTGCACAGGTGGTGTTCTCTTCAATCATCCCTGTTGAGGGTAAAGGCCAAGGCAGAGAAGTTCACATCCTCTAGATAAATGCATGACTGCGCGGATAGTGTCACTGAGAGTGTTTGGGTTTCCTGGACCTTGGGAAGATGTTCCAAGGGCTGCAGAGCAGAGATGCCGTCCATCTGTCCAAGAAGGATCAAAGTGTCTTCAGCAGCAGACTGGCTAACCTACTAAAGAGGACTTTAAACTAGATTCGTTGGGGATGGGTGAAAAAAGCCCCCAGGTAAGTGAAACATTAAATACCTCTGTACAAATGGGTAAAAGGGGCAACATCTGGAAAGCGGTGTATATAAATGCCCATCGCATGGGGAATAAGATCCCAGACGGTGAGGCATTAATGGCAGAGGCTGACTTGGATTTAGTGGCAGTTATGGAGACATGGTTCACGGACAACCATGAATGGGATGTAATTATACCGGGCTATACTTTATTCAGAAAAGATAGGGTAGGAAGAAGGGGTGAAGGAGTGGCACTATATGTAAAAACTAATATTAAAGCTATAGAATTACAGGGCTTACAAGGGAGAGAGGAGTCACTGTGGGTTAAAAGAGGGAAAGGGATATCCATTTGCATTGGAGTGATATATGGATCCCACTAGAAGAAGAGGATCGAGATTTAATTCAAAACATACGCAGTATTGCCATGAAAGGAGACGTGCTAGTGATAGGCGATTTCAATATGCTGGATGTTGATTGACACATCCATGCTGCGGTGTCATCTAGAAGCAAGGAGATCCTGGATTCTCTACAGGGAGAACTATTCAGGCAATTGGTAACAGAACATAAAGGCGCCAAACTGGACTTGGTACTTACCAATGGGGGAAAATGTTTCTGAAGTTATAGTGGGAGTTCATCTCACATCCAGTGATCACCAGCTGGTGTGGTTCAGTATTAGGACGTGGGCTGATAAAATCCATTCAAAAGCGAGGGTCTTAGACTTTAGGAAAACTAACTTTGCCAAGATGGGACAATACCTCAAGGAGTTGTTAGTAGGATGGGAACAGCTGGGGGATGTAGAAAAACAGTGGGTAACAAATTGAAACGGGGATATTTTAAGGGCAACAAACCTTTTTGTTAGAAAGGTAAACAAATATAAAAGGAAAATGAGGAGATCACGTGAGCACATGAGCGGGTGAGGATCGTTCCTCGTCGCGCTCCCGGGCTGCCCACAGAAACCTGCTATTTACTCGGCATTTATAATTGTTAGAGGGGCACTGCCCACTGGACCTGGTATATTAGCTGCAAAGCTCGAGTGCTGTGCCTTTTGGGCGCCCTAACTTGCACCGGGACGGCTATGAGAGCGGCATCAAAGAAAGAGAAGCCTCCGAGCACGAGGGACTCTAAAATGGCGGCTGCGGCCCGCTGTGGCAGTATGCCGGGTTCGCTGGGAACGGAGAGCGGAGACTCTAGCCCGGAGGAGGTAGCGCATGAAGTGGTGAAATTACTTGACCCCAAATTTGACAATGTGTTAAAAAAGCTGGAAGAGATGGGAGAAACCTTTGCAAACTTCACGAGGCGCGTGGATGAAGTGGAGCATAGGGTGACTGTGCTAGAGGAGGGTGAATTGGCCCTAGAGAGGAGCACCACTAAGCAGCAAAAACAGATAGAGGCATTGCTTCAGAAAGTGGATGATCTTGAAAATCGCTCCCGACGGAATAATTTAAGACTGGTGGGGGTGCCAGAAACTTGGGCGAATACGCAACTCATTCAGCTCTTTGAGGAATGGCTGCCGAAGGAGCTCGGCCTTCTGGACTTGCTGGGTAAGATAAAGGTGGAAAAGGCTTATCGGCTGGGGCAGCGAATTGAGAGCAGAGGCAGGCCGCGACCGGTGTTGGCGTGACTTTTGAACTTCCAGCATAAAACTGCTCTCCTGCAGGCCTACCGCAAGCGAAGAGAGCTGAAGCTAGACAATGTAGCTGTGCTCTTGTTCCAGGACTATTCCGCCTCGCTTGCTGCTAAGCGCAAAGAATTTTCACCTGTCTGTACCACGCTGGTGCAAAGGGGCATTCGGTTTGCCCTATTATACCCGTCGATTCTGAAGGTCTTCCACATGGGCGCTGCCCACTCCTTTGAGAAGCTGGAGGAAGCTCGTACGTTCCTGGCGAAAATGAATCCGCCTTCGCCACCAACTGCGACCAAACGAGGAACCTCTGGGGACATAGCGTCGTGAGGAGCATAATGGAGACCATGCTCGGGGGTGTCAACATCCCACAGATGAACATATCCTACAGGCTTGTGGTGTTCCAAACTTATATGCATATTATCTGCAGACTTTGAGCCTCCTTGGTCTTTGGGGTCCGTAGGTGGTGCTCGAGGATATACTTCAACCATTTGGTGATATCATCTGTTTGTGGGGGGCCCGGAGGTGCCTTGAACAGTGATCTGTCTCCCTTTGGGAGGGCCTTGCTTCGCAAGACCACAGGACCGAAGGGATGTTGAGATATGGGGGGGTGCGGGGAGGGAGAGGGGATATTGCTGTTTTTGACATTGTTGTTCTTTTGTATATCTGTATGTGTGTTGGTATGTGTGGGGGCTTGATTGAAGTCTTTTCGTGGGGGGAGGGAGTATATGCGGCAGGCAGATTGCGTGTGATGGATGATGTGGGATATGTGGCCCTCTTCGCCAATGAAGCTTGTACATTCGTGGGGGGAGTGCTGCATGGTGGGGGAGGTGAGGGGAGAGTGATGTTTAGGTGGGAGGGTGGGGTGGGGGAGGAGTGGAGGAGGGGGAAGGGCGGGCAGGGTTTTTGTAGGTGGGATAGCACAGGCTTTTGGAGTGTCTGGTGGGTGGCATGGGATACAAGTTTGTTTATCAAGAGGTGTAGCATGGGGGCGGTATTAAGTTTGAACTCTGGGGGTGAGGCTGGGCACCCTTGGAGGCGCATACAGTTGTACCAACTGCTGATCTCTGAAGTAAGTTGGCGCCATGCCTGAGGTCAAGATAATTTCGTGGAATGTGGGAGGGATAGGCTCTCCAATTAAACGCACAAAAATTTTGCAGACGTTGAAGAGAAAGGGTGTACATATAGCCATGTTGCAAGAGACACATTTGAGTGCCTTGGAACATCACAAGCTCGCTAGAGATTGGGTGGCATTGGCACACGGGGCTGCTTCGGGCACCAAAAAAGCGGGAGTTGTGATTTTAATAAAAAGGGGTGTGCCATGTGAAGTGAGCAATGTGGAGGCTGATCCCCATGGCCGTTACATTAAAATCCATGCTAAGTTATACAATGAGCCAATGTGGCTAGTGAATCTCTATGCCCCGAATGTTTATGATCATGAGTTCTTTAAAAAGATATTGAGATTCGTAGCCAACCCTGGAAAGAATAAATTGATTGTCGCGGGAGATTTTAATTGCCCGCACGACCCGGGTCTGGATAAATCCCAACAGAGTAGTACGGGTTCATGGACACGAAAGGGGGTTGGATATCTATGCCGAATGGGAGATCGCATAGATGTGTGGAGAGTTCTCAATCTCGGGGCGCGCGAATATACCCACCAGTCGCGTGCGCATCACACGTGGTCTCGCATAGACTATATTTTAGTCAGCGAAGGAGGGCTTACCAAGGTATTGCAAGCGGGAATAGACCCTATCGGGATCTCAGATCATGGGATGATCTGGATTCTTTGGGACTCTCAGGGACCTTCGCGGATGGGGTGGCGGTTCCCCACCTATCTGTGGGAAGACGAGGCCTTTCGGCATTACCTCGAAAAACAGTGGGATGATTATGTTTGCTTTAACGACATTCCCCAATGCTCATCAATTTTATTTTGGGAGGCCAGTAAAGCGGTGATAAGGGGTGCAATTATCTCCTATGTTGCGGCGTGACGACGACATCTGGACTGTAGTTTGCTTGTCTTGGAACGTAATCTACAAGACCTCCAACGTAGGCTGAGTAGAGGGGGAGATAAGACTCTGCAGCGGGAATTCACACGCTTGCAGGCAACACTTAATGATATGCTTGGAAGTAGGGCATGCTTGTCAATGTATTACTACAGACATCGCCTTTATCGTTATGGAAATTGTTCGGGTACCTTGCTGACCCGACTTTTTCGGGATCCCAGGGGGGCCCGCTTTATTCCCGTGTTCCACGGGGAGTCAGGCACCTTGCACCACCAGCCGGCCCATATAGCTGAGATTTTTAGAACGTTCTACGCCTGGGTGTATAGTGAGGAGGAGAGAGATTACACGAAGGGAGTCAATTTTATGGCCACCTTATCCCTACCACAAGTGATGGTAGACGAACTGCAGGTGTTGAATGCACCGCTGACGGTACGGGAGGTTCTCCAGGGCATTAAAAGGGGTAAACCGTATTGTGCCCCCGGCCCAGATGGGTTCAGTATTGAATATTATAAAATGCTGGCGCCTCGGTTGGCCCCGTCCATGGTGGTGATGTATGAAGATGCCCGTATAGCGGGGATTTTCCCTAGAGATATGCGATGCGCAGATATCACAGTCATTCCGAAACCAGGAAAGGATACGGTAGACCCGGCCTCTTATAGACCCATATCCCTTATTAATTGTGATATGAAAATTTTGGCGTCACTTTTGGCGGACCAGCTCAACCCTATCTTGCCGCGGCTTATCGACGAACGACAGGTGGGCTTTGTACAGGGCAGGGAGGCATCCTGTAATATTACTAAGTTGTTGTTGGGCATGGAGCGTTGCCTAAGAAAAGATGAAGCCTTACTATTAATAGTGAGTCTGGACGCAGAAAAGGCATTCGATAGAGTTGCCTGGGAGTATCTATGGGATGTGCTGACGGGTTTCGGTTTTCATGGGCACTTTGTACATTGGATTCGAGCGCTATATGAACAACCCTCGGCCAGAGTGGGAGTCAATGGGATCTTCTCGGAACCTTTCATTCTGGAGAGAGGCACGTGCCAGGGGTGTCCGCTGTCGCCCCTGTTGTTTGTCCTTGCGCTGGAGCCATTACTCCGGGCTATTCAACAGGATGCGGGGATAGCGGGCATACGGATGGGAAGGGAGGAACTCAAAATCAGCGCTTTTGCCGATGACATGCTGCTCTGCTTAACTGCCTTGCCCACCTCCTTGCAGCGGTTACTCCTGCTGATACGGGAATATGGCAGCTTCTCCGGTCTAAAAATTAACGCACTGAAATCTGTTGTGTTGGACGTGGGGGGCAAGGTGAAACCGGCATGGAAGGGGGAGTTCCCATTAGTTTGGGCCAATGGGCAATGTTCCCTCTAATTTTCTGTAGGCTGTGTGCGCATAAAATATCAGCTGTGCAGCTTTTGAAGGAAGGTTAAATTTTTGTGCGCCACATAACGACACTCGGAGTTATATACTTTAAAATTTGACTACATGTCAGAATACAATATGTACACCACATTGATTGCACTAGAAAATATTGTAGAACTTGTGAAAACCATAAATACACAACAACTTTTCAATTTTAAGAACGTCTGTGTTGTTTTCTATCAGAATCAGAACCATAATTTTTGTGCGCTCTGTTGTAAAGTATGTGCGCTCACTCGGCGAGGTGTGTGCGCGCGCACACGCGCACAGCTTAGAGGGAACAGTGCCAATGGGGTTATTAAGTACCTTGGAATACAACTACCAGATCGACCAGACTATCTATATCAAGCAAATGTTCCTGGCCTTTTAGCTCGCAGCCTGCAAACCCTCCAGGGTTGGCGACGTTTGTCTTTGTCCCTTAGGGGGAGGATTGCGCTCTATACTATGGTAGAGTTTCCTCGATGGCTGTATGTCTTGCGTATGTTACCACTGTGGATTCTGAATGAAGACTGGAAACATTTTGTAACAGGTCTGCGGGGGTTTTTGTGGAAGGGTAAGCGCTCTAGAATCCCATTGCAGGCCCTAATGAGTAGAAGGGAAGAAGGAGGCTTGGAGATGCCCTCATTATGAAATTATAATCTTTTTTCATGTAAGAGCCTTATTGGGAGGAACCGGGGGCTGCGCGAACCTTGACGAAGCTTTCGACCCTTACCATCGCCTATACGTTCTGCAGATGGGCAAGCTATCCTCGACTATTAGGAAGGGGGTGGGGGGGGGAGTTATATGGGTTCCCTACGAGCCACGTGGCAAGTGCTCTGCCAGCGTTTCGGGTGGAATTGGAAAGGCTCGGCACTGCTTCCCCTGGTGGGCAATCCAGATTTTGTCCCTGGCTTCTCCAGAGCGAATGTTTTTCAGAATTGGCTAGAAAAAAAGGTGATCTGTGTGGGAGACCTCTATATGGCGGATGGTCGGACTATAGATAGTTTTCAGAATTTGCAGCGGCGATACACTCTTCCGAAACAGGATTTTTATGGGTACTTGCAAGTGCGCCACTATCTGCGGGGCCTGACTTTGACGCAACATGACCGGGGAGTGCAGGATACTCCATGCTCTGTCTTGGAGAGGTTCGTTGACAATCAAAGGGGGGATGTGGCTTGTAGGACTTTGATTCGGCCAAGTAGGGGGGATGTTTTTCTTACGGAGTTGACCGTGCGGTGGCGGCGGGATGGAGCAGAGGCTTTGACGACGGAATTACTCCAGGCAGCTTTTCTCGGGATTGTGAAAGGGCCGGAATGGGTATATCTGCAGGAGCTTCAATATAAGCTTTTGTGGTGGGCGTACACCAGTGACAAGTGGGCCTCTCAGGTGGGGCTCAAAGACTCGGCCCTTTGTGGCTGGTGTGGCTGTGAATCAGGCACCCTCCTGCACAAAATTTGGACATGCCGGATGGTCCGGGATCTTTGGATGCAAGTCTGTCGAAAGCTTGCGGGTTGGCTGGGCATAAGCTTTATGGCTCACAGAGAAATTTGTCTCTTCCATAGTTGGGAGCTGTGCGCTGATGGGTATACGGCTGGGCATCGGGCACTGCTGGAATGTGGCTTTTTGGTAGTAAAGAAGTCCCTACTGCACCGTTGGATTGAGATCTCCCCTTCTGGTATTGTGATTTGGGAATCTGCTATGTTTGATTTGCTTCGCCTGGAAAAAACGACGGCGAAACAAAAAGGGGGTAAAAGTTGGGATGCGTTCATGGCACTGTGGTCACCTATGATCTCACACTTGTCACCTAAGGAACGGGCTCTTGTCCTGAATGTCTAAGTTGGCTTCCCACTGCTTGGCTCACTGATGGTAGAATCTGTGTTACTTGGGAATGGTGCTGCCCTGGGAGATTTGCTGCCTCCTCTGGTGGATGGATGGGAGAGGACCTGAGCATTGTTATCATGCTGGGGTTTTTGCCACCTTGCTCGTGCTAGGGGGAGAGAGGGGGGGTGGAAGGGAGCAGGGAGAAGGGTGGGGGGGGGGGTGTAATAGTTGGGGTGTTTTCTGGGATACGTGCCCCGGACGATATAGTAGTTTCTTGCAGTTATCTTTACGGTATGCAGCAGTGTACATCAGCTCACTCATTAGGGGATTCTATTATTATTCCTCACATGTGTTTGTATCCTCTTCCCTTATTGGGGACCATCCGCTGCTTAGCGCATACTGTATGTCTTGTGTGGATTGTTTAGTTATACTACCCTGTTAGCCAGTGGGGGAGTACTCATTGGTAAGTTTAGATGGTAATACTATGTTTGTTAATGTTTTTGCTATCTCTACTGGCCTGTATATGTGCACCTCTTTTACTATAGCAGTGTGAGTTTTTGTACTGTTTGTTCTGTGGCTATTTTGACAGCTGAGATTACGTACTGTATATTTTCTCACTTTCTGTACCTGTCTGTTTTAGCCTATTTTGAAAAACCTAATAAAAATGACTTGAAATAAAAGGAAAATGAGGCTGCTATGGTTCTCAAAAGAAGTACAACCCATCTGCAATATCATAAAATCACATGATGTGGATTACAGAATATATGTGGACGACATAATGCTATTCACAACATTCAACAATATAAACCCCAACTACGTGAAAATCATCAACTGCTTCAATGATGTCTCGGAATGGCTCAATTCAGTTAATCTCACAGTCAACCTAAAGAAAACAGAAGTGCTTCCTTATCGTTCCTCCAGTTCAGTCCTCTACCTCTGGGTAGTCAACGTCCTCCTGCAGCTTGGAGACTGGGCATGTCAAAATCGTGACATCACTGAATATAGTCTGCTGAGCTCTCCCATCAGCCCCAGTGTTTCCAGTCTCCATTCAGCAGGAGGACGTGTGAGCCTGGTGGGCTCACTCTAGGGCTGTTCAGGATCTTTAGTGTAGCTTTAGAGTAGCTTTAGTTGTCTTTGATTTTTAAATTCAGTTCTATTGGTATGTTCCATAAAAAAAAAAAAAAAAAAAAAAAAAAGAGGTTGAGAGAAAAAGGCTTTGCTGCTTACACCGGACCCTCTCCGTCTTCTGTCTGGCTTTCTCTTGGCTTTCTTGCTGATAGGGGCACCGGGCAGCTCTCTCCTCCATGACTATTCAGAGGAGAGCCAGTCAGTAAGAAGTCCCCTCCAGGAGTGATTTCTCCTTTGCCCTCTTGGCTGATTCTGCACCGGTTGTTCTTCCTTCCCTGACTACCCGGAGGGGAGCCCGCCAGTAAGCAGCTCCCTCCCGGCGGTCTCCCTCAGTGAGGAGAGTTGTGGGTGTGGAGGACGAGTGCAGATCGTGGTGCTGACAGCGGGCTCATACAGGCTATCTGCGGGGTCGTCCTTTCAGCAGCACGCTGGTCTCAATGCGCTTCAGGGGTTGGGAAAGGAGACGGGGTCCATTTTAGCCTCACGGTTTGAGCAGAAGGTTTTGGCGCCATTTCGCTCTGCGTTAGTGATAGCGACGGCCATTTTAAAGCCGTGTATGCATGGCGCTGCCGGCATTCGCGGCGTTAAGCTCGGGATGGATTGTAGGAGCCCGGGGGCCAGTGCTACACCTGGGGGGGGGGCTTGTAGGATGGATGGTCAGTTGTTATAATTGCTATTTTTCTTTGTTTTTTGGGATTCCCTTTTTGTTCTTAGACTTTGGTTTTTTTTGTGGTTCAGAACTAGGGGGTCCTTCTGGTGAACAGGATCAGGATCTGGGAGTCGTTCAAGGAGAGGTTTTGCTCCCTCTGCATAGTGTTATTTCTCTCTTCGGTGGTTTTGAAAAAAAAACAACAACCCAACTTATATATATATATATATATATATATATAATAACATATATATTTCGATAGATTTATCTGACAGTACTTGGATCTATGTCGGCACGTCCGCAGTGTATCATCTAGGGCATCAGCTGTGGACTCTGGTATCTGCAGGAGTTGCGCACTGGTTTCTACGAGTGTAGAGCATCAGATGGAGGTGAAAGGGACACAGAAGTGCCCAGAGGCTGTCCCAGGGGCCGAGCTCGAGTCCCTGATGTCCACGGCGCCGGGTAATGACCAGGAGGCGGTCGCTGGCTCGTCTGGCGTGCCCTCACCCTTGGGGACGGGACTCCAGTTGGGGGACTTTTGTCCAGACTTAGTTTTGCTTATGCATCAGGCTTTTTGCCTGAGGCGGCAGGGAAAGTTTCCCGAGGGGGCGGCAGTCAGCCAGGGACAGCTGCCCGCAGTAGGCGGCGGGGGTGAGTGCAGTCAGAGGGCTCCTAAGAGGTTCAGGCCCAGCGAGTTTTCGGAGACGGAGGGCGAGTAGCCTGAGGCAGAGGTCGCCGATGGGGACCACGACGACGTCGTGGAGGACCTGGAGGAAGGCGAACTGCAGGAGCCAGAGGATCAGGCAAGGATTATCGGAGTATTCCGGAGAGAGGAGCTGACGGCTCTTATCATGGATTCTCTTCAGGCTCTCAATTTGTCTGCGGTGCAACAAGCCGAGGAAGGAGGAGTTGAAGACCTTATCATTCAGGCGGTTCGGCAAGCGCAGGTGGTGTTCCCGGTTCATAGGGTCGTGGATCGAATGATCCAGGAGGAGTGGGATCGGCCAGAGGCTGGTCTCAGAGGAATTCGGATGATGAACAGGCTTTATCCTTTAGCGGATGCGGACAGAGAGAGATTCAAGTTTCCCCGGGTCGACGCAGCTGTAGCAGCGGTTACTAAAAAGACCACTATCCCGGTGGAAGGGGGCGCTGTGCTGAAGGATGCGCAGGATAGGAAGGTGGAAGTCTTGTTAAAGAAATCTTTTGAAGCAGACGCTCCGTCCCTTCAGGCGGCTATTTGTGGGGCCTGGGTGGCGAGGGTGTCTCTCCGGTGGACCCAGCGCTTGCGGCAGTCCCCGCGGTTGGAGCGGGAAGAGTTGTGCGAGCTGGATAGGCTGGAGTCGGGGACGGCGTACTTGGCGGATGTGCACTATGACTTAGTGCGGGCATTGGCTAATAGTACGGCATCCATGGTGGCTGCACAGCGGTCGATATGGTTAAGGAATTGGGCAGCCGATGGTTCGTCCAAGTCCAGACTTAGTAAGCTGCCATTTTAAAGGAAAGTTGCTGTTCGGAGAAGATCTGGACAAGCTGGTCAAGGAACTCGGGGAGTCCAAGGGAGGGAGACTTCCGGAGGTTAAGCCTAAGCAGGCCAAGGTCTTTCAGGGCTCTAGAGGTTCCTTTCGGGACTTCAGAAGGTTCCATGCATCCCGACTGGATGGCTCCCAGAGGGGGAGATTTGCTTCCAGAGCTCAGGGGTTTCAAGATTTTTGCGGGGCAAGTAGGGGCTTCGCAGCCGCGTCCCCAGCAGCAGGTTGGAAGCAACAATGAAAGGTGGTGGGTCCTGGTGGGGAGTCAGCCGATAGGCGGGCGACTACGGGAATTCCTCCCTGCCTGGACCCAAATAACCACAGACCAGTGGGTGCTGGAGATCATCTGTGAAGGTTACGCGATGGAATTGACCAGGCCCATACAGGATTCCTTCGTAATGTCGCCCTGCAGAGGTCTTCAGCGAACCCGGGCGGTGCGAGCGACTTTGGATCGTCTTTTGCAGTTGAGGGTGGTCGTGCCAGTGTACCCTTAGACGATTACGGCATGGGTCGATACTCCATATATTTTGTGGTGCCCAAAAAGGACAGGGCTCTCCGGCCTATCTTGGATCTGAAGGGGGTAAATCGGTGGGTACCCTACTTCAGGATGGAAATGTTGCGCTCTGTCATCGTAGCAGTGAGGCGCGGGGAGTTCCTGACTTCGCTCGACCTTACGGAGGCGTACCTACACGTTCTGATCAGGATGGCCCATCAAAGGTTTCTGCGCTTCGCGCTGCCCTGGGGGCATTATCAATTTTAGGCCTTGCCGTTCGGGCTAGTGACGGCGCCGCGGATGTTCACCAAGGTAATGGTGGTGGTAGCGGCGGCGCTACAAAGAGAAGGTGTTTTGGTTCATCCATATCTCGACGATTGGTTGATCCGAGCCAAGGCAGAGAGCATCCGAGCGACAGACAAGGTGGTAAAGATGTTGCAGTGCCTTGGATGGGTGGTCAACCCAACCAAGAGCCGATTGACTCCTTCCCAAAACCTCGAGTATCTGGGGGTCCATTTCGATACGCAAGTTGGAGCGGTGTTTTTGCCGGAACGGCGAGTTCAGGCTCTGAGGCAGCTGGTTCGCCAGTTCCGGGCCGTCCCGGCACCCACAGCTTGGCAGTACCTTCGTGTTCTGGGAACCATGGCGGCATCGTTGGAGGCGGTGCCTTGGGCCAGGTTTCACATGCGACTGCTTCAGAGAGCGCTGCTCCGTCAGTGGTCTCACCAGACGGGCTCGTTGCACAAGTGTCTCCCCCTGCCCAGTATCGGTCCGGAGGGCTCTTCGTTGGTGGCTGCTTCTGGAGTCTTTGGCGGCAGGAATGCCTCTGGAGCAGCCAGATTGGCTTCCGCTACTGATAGATGCGAGTCTCGCAGGCTGGGGGGTGCACTGCGAGGACCGGTTCGCACAAGGCACGTGGTCGGGGCAGGAACACGCGTGGTCGATAAACCGGCTAGAACTCCGAGCGGTGTCGCTGGCGCTGCAATAGTTCGAAGACGCAGTGACGGGTCGGGCAGTTCGCGTCTTGTCAGACAATTCTGCGACAGTGGCGTACATAAATCGACAGGGCGGCACAGGTAGTGCAGCCATGGAGGAGGAGGCGGACGTGCTATTCACTTGGGTGGAGCGGCATCTGACGTCGATCTCGGCAGCGCACATTGCAGGAAAGGACAATGTCACAGCGGACTTTCTCAGCAGGGTCCGGGTGGATGCCGGAGAATGTGAGCTACACCCGGACCTGTTTGCACAAATAGTGCGCAAGTGGGGTCAGCCTGTAATGGACTTGATGGTGACCTTTCGGTCAGCAAAGGCAAGCTGTTTCTTCAGCAGGAGGCGCGAGAGGATGTCGGAAGGGATCGACGCTCTGGTGCAGCCCTGGCCGTTGGCGGGTCTCCTCTATGTATTCCCGCCGTGGGCGCTCATAGGCCGGGTGCTTCAGCGTATCAAGGCTCACCGGGGAAGAGTGTTGCTCGTGGCACTGGATTGGTCGAGGCGTCCGTGGTTCGCCGATCTCGTGCGATTGCTCGACGGGACGCCCTGGAGGTTACCGCCGTCGAGGTATCTGTTGAGGCAAGGGCCGTTACGCATGCCTCAGGTGGATCGGTTCTCGCTTACAGCTTGGCCATTGAAAGGGCAAGGCTAGCGAAGAGAGGTTATTCGGCGGCCGTGGTGTCAACCCTGCTTCGGGCTCGGAAGCGGTCCACGTCTTTGTTGGCATATGTCCGGATTTGGCGTATTTTTGAAGAGTGGTGCGCGCGGCTGTAGCTGAAGGCGACATCGGTCTCCGTGCTCTGCGTGTTGAGTTTTCTTCAAGATGGTTTTGAAAAAGGGCTAGCTACTAGCTCCTTGAGGGTGCAACTGGCAGCCCTTTCTTGTTACAGAGGCAAGGTGCAGTGGGTCACACTTGGAGCTCATCCTGACGTAGTTCGTTTCTTGAAGGCTGTCGCACGCATGCGGCCGGTGCACAGGATTTTGGTGCCTCCCTGGGATCTCAAATTGTTTTTAGCAGCATTAACCAAACCTCCCTTTGAGCCTTTACACCGGGCGTCGGTTAAGGATTTGACATTGAAGACCGTGTTTCTGGTGGCTATTTGTTCGGCGCGGCGCATTTCTGAACTTCAGGCGTTATCCTGTAGGGAGCCATTTTTGTCCTTTTCTATGGAGAAAGTGGTGTTGCGTCCGGTGCCTTCCTTTCTGCCGAAGGTGGTTTCTCCTTTTCACGTAAATCAAGCCGTGTCTCTGCCAGTGCTGGGTTCGGAGGGCAGCGAGGCAGATCGTCGGTTACGTCGGCTAGACGTTAAACGGGTTCTGCGGCAATATTTGAAAGTTTCCGAGAGCTTCCGTAAGTCGGACTGGCTTTTTGTGTTGTTTGGAAGTGTTCGTAGGGGGGAGGCATCAGCGAAGGCCTCGATTGCGAGATGGATCAGAGAAGCGATTGCGTTGGCGTATTTACTGCAAGGGTGCTCGGCTCCAGCGGGAATTAGAGTGCATTCTACCAGGGCGCAAGCCACATCCTGGGTGGAGCACGGGTTAGTCCCTCCAGGGGAGATCTGTAGGGCAGCGACGTGGTCGTCTCTTCATACTTTCAGTAAGCACTACCGTCTGGATGTGTTGGCGGCTAAGGACGCCTGTTTCGGTTCGGCAGTTTTAAGAGCCGGCTGGAGAGGTCCCTCCCAATGAATACTGCTCTGGTACTTCCCAGAGGTAGAGGACTGAACTAGAGGAACGATAAGGAAATGATAATTACACTTACCTGGTAATTGTAGTTCCTTGAGTGACGACAGTTCAGTCCTCATTCCCACCCAGGGAGGTTCGTTAACAAGGGATGCTTCCGAAGACACATGATGGTATTACCGGTAGGTATGACTATTTAAGATTAGTGTGGTTTCTGCTTCACTGTACTGTTCGTTTTCTATCATCCTTTCTGTTTGTTGTTTCAGGTGAAGGGGTGAGGTATAAGAAGCGGAGCCTTCTTACTGACAAGGTCGAAAAAAAACAAAACAAAACAAAAAAATTGTATGTGGCTGGTGTCGTTAGCAGTTTCCAGCAAGTTACTGTGTAAGGTTAGATTTCTTGGTTAGCTACTTATTTGTTCTTTTGAGTGTGCTTTGTCAATAGTTCACTGGGGCTGATGGGAGAGCTCAGCAGACTATATTCAGTGATGTCACAATTTTGACATGCCCAGTCTCCAAGCTGCAGGAGGACGTTGACTACCCAGAGGTAGAGGACTGAACTGTCCGTCACTCAAGGAACTACAATTACCAGGTAAGTGTAATTATCATTTATTATCACTCGGAACAAAACATTCGACCTTCCTTGTTTATTACATGTAAACTACGCCTCATTCAAAGTAAAAACGGAAATAAAATACCAAGGGATCTACCTTGACCAAAACCTTGACATGACCAAACACATTTAAATGAAAACTTGCGCAATATATAACAAGACTAAAATGATACAACATCCGAGACCCCTCCTCACTCATACTGACTTCCGCTCAGTAGCACAAGCACTGATATGCCCACATTTCAACTACAGCAACTACATTTCAACTACAGCAACAGCATACTACAAGGACTGCTCAAGAAAACTCTAAAGCCGTGGGATATGTTTGTGGTTAGAAAGAGATACGTATAGAAGAACGATTTGTTCAATTCTACCAGCATCTTTATACCCCTGAAACACCCATAGATGAGACAAAAATACAAAATTACCTTGATAAAATAACACTACCCCAACTTACAGTAGAAGACATGGAGGAGTTATCTAAACTTATATCGGAGCATGAAGTTCTTAGTGTGATTAAAAGACCTTTCTTTGCATAAGGCACCCGGGCTTGATGGGTTTCCTAATCACTTCTATAAAGTTTTTGGAAGAGCACTTGTGACCCCACTCACAAAAATGTATAACTCATTTGAATCGGACCCCCGGATAACCAACTCTCTGCTCTTAGTGGGGGTGAGTATTCTGCATAAAGAGGGAAAAGACCCAAGCAAATGTGGGTCTTATCGACCTATATCTTTACTGGGCAATGATTTAAAAATTTTCACAAGGGTACTGGCGAACAGATTCATACCTAGTCTCTCTAAACTAATCTACCCTAATAAATCAGGCTTTGTCCCAGGGTGTCAAACGTCAGATAAAGAAGAGCTTCTAAACCTAATGTGGCAAGGAGAAAAATGGGGGGAAAGCTTAGCCCTCCTGGCAGTGGACGCAGAGAAAGCCTTTGATAGAGTGAGCTGGACTTTCCTGATAAAACCTTAGGGCCCAGAGATTCCTATTTTTTCTATCTAAAATGGATCCAGAAATTATAAAAATAACCACTAGCATGCCTGAAAATAAATGGCTCTGTCACCAGGCCGTTTGAACTTTTTAGAGGGACTAGACGGGTGCCCCCTATCTCTGTTACTTTTTATCTTAGTCATGGAACCTATGGTGCAGCGAATCCAAGACCACTCTTCTATTATGGGACTTAAGATGCAAGATTAGCATCATAAACTATCATTGTTTGCAGATGATGTACTCTTGTACCTGACCCTAAGCACGCCCTGCAATCTATTCTGAAGACACTGGCACAGTATGGAGAGGTCTCTGGGTTCCATATCAATGCCTCAAAATCTTAAGATATTAAATATATCAGTGAGCAAATAGCAGGTACATGAACTGAAACAAATATTCCCATTCCGATGGGTATGGGAAAGTATTAGATACCTGGGTGTCCATGTGACCTAGCAAAGAGACAAGCTGTTCTGAGCCAATTATATACCATTAAGAAGTAACTTATTAAGGGAAATGGAAAGGTGGGACAGACTGGAATATTCCTGGATGGGGAGAATCGCATCAATAAAGATAATAATACTCCCCAAAATCTTATATTTGCTTGATTTTACCAATAGTTGTCCCTAGGTCCCTTCTAGAGGAAATGCCAAATAGAATCATGAAATTTATCTGGAAGGGAAAAAGACCACACATCACAAAAAGCATCCTCTGTATAGTTAAGGACAGGGGTGTCATGGGAGTACCCTTACTTAGGAGATGATATGAGGCTACCCTGGTATGTACAGTTTTAGAATGGTGGTCCCATGAACTGCATGAATGGGTGGTTTTGGAAAGGATGAACCAGGGGTGTATCCGTATTATTACTACTTACTACTACTACTACTGGGCATTTGTATAGTGCTACAAGACATATGCAGCGCTGCACAGACATGTAAGAAACAGTACCTGCTCATCAGAGCTTACAATCTAGTCAAGACAGACAACACAATAGGTGTAGACAGGGATACATCTAGGGCAATGGTAAGGAAACACAAGGAGATCTGGTGAGTCAAGATATGGCCTACAGAACACCATGGGAGAAAAGGAGAAGGGCAACCCCTTTGTTAATATTACCCTACAAATTTGGCAGAAGTGGAAGAAAATATGGTATGGACCCCATGGATACTCTAAATTCCTCTCCCTGATGAATAACCCAGGGTTTATCCCAGGAATTCAGAATCCAGCTTTTAAAAGCTGGGCCATGCTGGGTCTAAGGCATATAGGCCAACTAAGGGAAGGTGAGGATTGGATCCCCTTTGAGGAGTTGCAGAAAGAGTTCCATTTACCAGTAAGTGATTGATATAGACACAACCAAGCCCTACACCGTGCCCGCAGTGTACTAAAAGGGAGGAATAATAGGAGGGGAGAGAAATTGATGATATGTTTGACCATCAGGAAACAAAGGGAGCAATCACAAAAATATACAACGCTATAGGCTGTGTAGACAATTTGGTGTGGGCACACAAGACAGCCTGGGAAAATTACCTTAACAAATCTTGGGACAAACAGCAGTGGGAGTGCATATATGAGGGCCTGTTTAGGGGGACATTGGCTAACAATATACTAGAACACAATTTTAAAATGCTATACCTTTGGTATCTCACACCCCAGAGGTTACAAAAATGGAAAAAAGGCCCAGCTTTATGCTGGAGAGAATGTGAATCTATAGCACGTTTATGCATATGTGGTGGGACTATAATAAACTGCTCCCTTTGGGGAAGAATGTATTTGCATGGTTAAATGAAATAACAGGACAAGTCATAGAAATCAGTCTAGGTTTGGCTTTATTGAATATTAAAGATTATACTGTACCTGTAGAACAATACAAATTGCGAAAAAATAGGTTGTACGGCAGCCAGGCTAACAAATAGCTCAGTCTTGGGGGAATGTAGAGGCACCCTCAATCCTGGAAGTTCAAACCAAAATGGAAAACTTATACCTAATGTACCGGCTAACGGCACTATGTCATATGTACTTGGTATGGTTCCTGAAGACATGTGGACTCCCTACTTAACTGGACAGAAGCACAGATATGTCAGCACTCATCTTTGAGTTGATATCAGTGGACTGACGGACTATAGCAGTCCTAACAAAAATAACTTCAGCTAAAAATAACATCAGCTGTTAACTATTTGTGTTATGGTTTGTTCAAAATCTGCCTACATTAAGTCGATATGTAATTTAAGGGGTCGGGAGAGGAGGGGAGGGGGGAAGGGAAATTGGAAAAAGCAGTATACTTTGGAAAAGGAACTGTGTATTAATATGTTTGATAATAAAAGATAAATGGAAAAAAACATAAATTGGTTGAGTGGGAGGCGGCAAAGGATACAGGTAAATGGAGCTCACCCTATGGAGGTTACCAGTGGTGTGCCGCAGGGATCTGTCCTTGGTCCAATTCTTTTTGACATCATTATTAGTGATATTGTGGAAGGGCTGTCGGGTAAAGTTTGCCTGATGGTGGGTGATACCAAAATCTGCAATAGAGTAAACACCCAGGAAGGAGTAACATAGAAATATGAAGACAGAAAAAGATCACATGGCCTATCTAGTCTGTCCTTACATATCAACAACTACAACAGTCCCCTTTTTACCTTTAGAGATCCTCTGTGTTTGTCCCATGCTTTTTTGAATTCAGTTACTGTCCTCATCTCTACCACCGAAACAGCAGCAGCCACACTCAGCAGGGACAAAACCAAAAAACAAAAGAGTGGCAGGTTCACACACAACACCTTTATTGTATATTCAACAAGTGGCCTAAACCCAACACAGGACCGTGTTTCGTGTTACACTTCGTCAGGGGTTGTCAGGGCACACTAAAAAACATTTAAAAACATAATAATAATATAAATAAACATAATGTAATATAGATAAACATAGAAATAAAAACTTTTAAAATAAATATGTAAAAACAGGCTAAAACATGTTGACGTATTGTTAGTATTAAAAGGTTAAAAATCAACACATCAATAAATACATAAATACACTATACCATGAACATAATGCATCAGAGAAAATCATAGGTTAAATAAATATTTAAAATACACTAAAGGAATATAGACACATAAGATCAAGATATTAAGCATAAAAAGGTTAATAAAAAGGTACAATTAAAAGAAACCATAAGGATAAGTGGGACAAATTATTAAAATATGCACCATAAAATTACAGAGAACAAGGGAATGAGGAGGACAATAAGAAGCAGGAGTGAGTACTAAAATAGAGAGAGGAACATTACCTGATCGGTGTGTGGTGGCAATGGGCTTCACTGATACAAAAATTGTAACTGAAGCCACTAATACAAAGAATAATAAGTCTTCTGAAAAACAAATTTGAAAAATCTTTAAAAAGGAACATTGTGGCCAATATAAGACAAAATATCCATTGTGACAAGAAAATTATAGCAAAAGAGTAAAGCGCTACATTTAATAAAAGTACAGTCCAAACCATTGGGCAACGATAAAAACTATTGTGTAACAGACACCCAATGAAGCCAACCAAAATCAAGGTACGCATAGATCATATGAATGGATGGCCTTATGTGTAAACATATCTTCCAAAAAACAATTTCATAAAAACCAAATGTATGTACTTCGCAGGGGTTACGTGAGACATACATGAAACATCTCAAAGAAGCTTAAAAAACCACTATCCTGAATTTTAGAAGATCGCAAAAATACAGCTTCAAAAACATGGAGCGCGTCTTAAGGTACAGGATACAATAAAGCGCTAACGCGCGCATGTACAATAAACAAAATACCGAAAGCATACAAACCATGAAATGTGGAAGTATGTATGAACATCAAAACATCGTATAGAACTTTTATTGATTGCCCATTGTAAACAAAACTGTAAGAATCACCAAGAGCAAATACCACATCCGAAATACAAGAGAAACACTAGCTTCTACGTATCCGAGAAAATAAACATCCAGAAGTATATGAACTATGAAAATCCATATGGATAACAAAAATTACGTGAAACATTTGTGGAAATTGAATAGCCTTTAAACCTGAATCATAAATGAATTGCGTGAAAGTTGATCAATACCAAACTAAGAGTGCCCCACTTACCCATGGAGACCCTCAGACCAGTTATTGCACTGGTACAGGGAGGGGACTTTCTAACCACCTTGGACCTTTCAGAAGCTTAATTTCATTTGATTGCCCTGTCTGTAATCCACATGGCAGGCATTGACACATACAAGCTGATTTCTTAAGTTGGAACACTGTGGATCACAGCAAGTGAGAACTAAGCTGCACGCATTTAACCTCATTGTGCAGAGGTGGATCTGCAAATGTTTGATCTGATGATCACCCAGGGTATTGCCAAGGTGAAAAAAAAAGTGACAGGAAAGATCAGTGGTTGGTGGGCTTGGCCCTTGGTAGGATGACTTATGTGCAGAATTCGGTCTCACCTGGGCTTCATCATTCTAGTGGTGCCAGATGGATTTCTTGAGCCTGTTGACAGGGCTCCTATTACTACTTCAGAAGAGGGGATTTCTGAATCAGGGTCCCTTGATCTTGGAACATCCCATTCCCTTCTCACCAATGCTTGGCCCTTGAGAGACATAAGCTGTCTGAGAGGCTACTCTGGAGTGGCAGATAAGCAGGCTGAAATATGGGCCTGGATTCCTGGAGAGATTGCAGGTGCAGAAAGGTAGATCTGAGAGTCATCAGTTTAAAGATGGTACTGAAAAGCATAGGAGGAGATAAGTACACCAGAGGACTTTGTGTAGATCAGGGGTCCCCAAAGTGGTCGATATCGACTTTCAAGGGTTGATGAGTGATTTTCGACCACCAGAAATGCCTCAAGGGTCAATTGGGGGTCGATCAACATTACACCATTTATGGTTCATTAACATTTATCAACTCAGCATAATAACTTGTGCTGATTAGCTAGAATCATATAATTTAGGATTCTGAACTCTTGTATAAAAAAACCAGCTGTAACTCAACTGTATAAAAATAGATGAATAATTTACGCGTCTGGACAAGAGATTTGCTTACAGGACAGACGAGTGACAATTCTCCACCCACCCTGCTGACGGTTGTGCCAATCAGGAAGCATTGTGAGCTTGATGTATTCACTTCATATATATCTGTTTTATTCTGGATTTCATTAGTGTTGGTTACTGGTGATAGTTTTTGTTCATGTTTCTTTGTGTGAATTTGGGTTGGTAGGTAGGTAGGCATAATGTTGTAGTTTGATAGCAATTTATCCGCTTTTGCTTCACTTTTAACATTTTTAAACATTAATCTGTGCTTCTTGTAACTTGTTTATACAGTCCATTTCCTTTAATTTTAGGTAGAACCCCAGAAACCATAATGGCAGCCACAGATTATAAAAAGAAATGCCGACAATATTCATTAGATCATTTGAAACTTGGATTCATACCTTTGCTTACAAATGAAACGAGGCCTTTGTGTCTTCTATGTGAAAAAACGTTTAGTAATGATGTGATGAAACCAGCAAAGATGAAAGATCAGCTTGAAAGAATTCATCCTGATAAGAAAAATAAAGATCTTGATTTTTTTTTAAACATTGAAAGAAAAATGCAAACATCGACCAAATATAATGTCATTTATGAAAGCACCTGCTAAGACTGATAATAATGAAGGAGGGTTAAAGGCATCATACAATATTTCTCTCAATATAACAAAGAAAGGAAAACCGTATACATTTACAATGGAAATCATAATTCCAGCAATTAAAGAAGCCATTGAAACCGTTATGATAAAGAACTCTGGTCTTGTTTTGAAATGCTTGCCGTTAAGTGCAAATACAGTGCAAAGATGTATTGATGAGATGGCTAACGATGTAGAAAAAAACTTTGATATCTGAGCTTATGAATTGTAAGTTTTCCATCCAACTTGATGAATCGACTTTTGGTAGTTCAGATATTCTCATGGCCTATGTGAGGTATTCTAGTCAAATTAAAAAACCAAATTGATGAGTTTTTGTTCACAAGGTTTCTTAAGTGTGATGGAAAAGGGATGACGATTTTTCAAAGCTTGGAGGAATACTTAAATAAGCACGATATTCCACTCAGCAATATAAATGTGGTGGCCACAGATGGCGCACCTTCACTGATTGGCCGTTACTGAGGTTTTGCTACCTTTCTTAAGGAAAAGGTTCCTGATGTGCATACTATTCACTGTAATACACAGACACCATCCTGTTGCAAAAAATCTGTGTTTTGCATGATGCCCTAAAGGTGTGCATTAGAACTATAAATACAATTAAAGTACATCCACTTAATTCAAGATTGTTTGCCAAATTATGTGATGAAAATGATGAATTAGTGAACCAATTACTCTTGCAACCTGAAACGAGTTGGCTTTCGAGAGATGTTAGCTTGCAAAGGCTTGTTGAGTTGTATGATTCAAGAATGGAGTTTCTTACAGATGTTGATTCCTTTCTATATGATGAGTTGAAAAAGAATAAGAAGCATCTATACTATGGCAGGCTGATGTTTAAAATTTAATGATGTACAGACCCGTCTGCAAGGTAAAGATGTAACAATTATTCAGACTCGAAGAATCCTTTTAGGCTTCCAGGTTAAACTAGACCTGTTTAAATCTTCATTGCTACAAAGAGATTTTCAGTACTTTTCAAACATACAGCAACTGGAAGATGAAGACCATGTTCTTTCTGATGATTTATTTATTTATTTATTTATTTATTTTACATTTCTTATATACTGCACTATTTGACATCAGCGCGGTTTACATCGAACACAAAAATTAAGCACAAAAACAAGTTTCTGAGTTACAGTAAACAGGGTCAATAAACTTGGATAACAAGGTAATTATGAATCACAGGAAGGTAAACTTGGATTGCAAAGTAAACTATTTACATCTTTAAATTATAGGACAAATGAAACGTAATTAATGGTAAGTGGATCCTTATAATTAATGATCAGTGGACCTTACTATGTGGGGAATTCTAGCTCACTAGGTGACTTGGATATATACGTAAAGCACCTTGAAAAATTGAGTGAAGACTTTAAAGTGCGCTTTGAGGACTTGGAGAAAATGCACGTACCTGACTGGATTGTTACATCAATTTTATTCAGAAATAGAAGATGTAAATATTGAATCTAACTTACAAGATGAACTCATTGAACTCTTAGTGGATCTCAAAGCTAAATCACTGTTCAAAAGTATGAGCCTCAGCTACTTCTGGAGTAATGTAAATATTGTCAAAAATTATCCCAAACTTTGCGCAAATGTGAATCCTGTTATTTCCAGGAACAAGCAGAAATGAGTCTTCACATATGGGTATGTCGGTACCGACAGAGTCTGCGCGGGAACGCTTCCCAGCGTCCAATCAAAGAGCTTTTGGAAGCAACCCACCACGCCTGCGTGCTGCCTTCCCACCTTTCCCAACTGCCTCTCCTCAGTTTTCGTTTTCCGCGGAGCCGGCAGGATGTCCTCCTGTCACCGCAGAAAATTCTTGTTTTTATTTCTTAGTTTTCTTGTGGTCGCGGCTGTCTCCCGACGCCACCGGTACCGCCAGTGTTTTCTTTTCTTTTCTTGTAAAATCTTCCTTCAGGGAAATATTTTTTCTTCATAGTGTCTTAGGCCTTTTAGGCCTCTTCTTTTCCTTCATGGAACCGCCAGCCATTTTCTCCGAGAAATGTTCAAACTGTGGCGGTACAACTTTATTTTTAGACCCTCGAAGTCGGTGTCTAACCTGCTTGAGTCCTGACAACAGTTTGGGGAGAAGAAGTTCTCAATATCGAGGTTCCCTTGATACACGGTTTCCCTCCAGCTTTGGGGCACCGTCCCCTTCTTCTTCTACACAGGATCAGGTAACCCACAAACAGTCTGTTAAGACTAGCCAGCCCTCGAGTGGTAGGTCTCATGCACAGCATGTAGACGGCTCCGGCCTTGCCCTCGAGGGCCCATGGGCTTCAAAACCCCGGCGGGAGTCTTCGGTCTCCAAAGCGTATAAGGGGTTTCAGGTTGTTCCTGGGGTTCACCCCTCACAGAACATACCTGCGCCGTGTCCGGTGGTGGCATCTGCTTTGAGCGGTACCGATACCCCGACATCGGCACTGGTGTTGGATGAAACACTCCACACCAGAGATAGTCATCTGGCGTCTTCGGTGCCTTCGGGACCGGTGGATACTCTCCAGACTGACTTTTAAGTATCGGTATCAGCACCGATACTGCCACCGACGTCGGTACCCTCCAGACGTGCATCGATAGCCTCGCTTCCCTCGATGCCGAGTCTGGAATCGATCTCCAGTCTAGAGGACTGGGTACCGACTCGCCTTGGTACCGGTTCTCGGCGGTACCTAAGGCTCGGTTCCGATGATTCAGATCCACAACTCTCGGTTCCCCTGAGGCCGATTGAGTTATCACTAGCTGACCTTCATTCACTGGTATCAGACACGGTACCGAAATCGGTACCGATGTCTCCATTACCCTTACGGTCGGTGCCTTCCATGCTTTGCTTGTCGATGCCGAGTTTAGAATCGCTCTCTAGTTTGTAGACTCGGCACCAATACATTTTGGTACCGACAGCGTTGGCTCGGTACCGAGGCTAGCACCCGGAAGTTTTCAGTTACCTCGGTACCGATTGAACTGTCACCGATGACTGCTCCGATGTCTTGGTCGGGCTCGACTTCGACATCGGTACCGGTATCGGCATCGGTACCGGTATCCATAGTACCATCGTGGCCAACTTCTACCATGCTTTTTTCAACAGGATCACTCCCTTCTATGCCTAGCTTGGAGTCGATACCTGGCATGGACAATGTGGAAATGACAGTCTCTGCTTCTGACAGCCAGTACCGGCGACCATCCTTTAAACATTCCACACTACACTGTGCAGGATCTTCTATTCCTATATATCTGGATAGCTCTGTCGGTGCTCATGCTACTTCTTCAGATCTACCCTGTCCAAGGGAAAATACTATTAGGGAACCCTCTTTTCAGAGTTTCCTCCTGGATATAGCAAGATCTCTTGCCATTCCTATCCCAGGACATGATCCTGCACAGGACTCTCTTTCTACCAAAGCAAATAAGAACATAATGCTTCCTTTGCATCATTCCTTGCAGAATCTCCTTCTAGGAATGTGGGAAACACCTTTAAGGGTACCCCCACCTTCCAGAGCAACTGATCTCTTATATCAGGTGCCCCCCTCTCCAGGGTTTCAAAAGACTCAACTTCCTCATAATTCCATAGTTGTGGAATCAGCAATGAGGCGGGTAAAGAGCAAGAAAAAGCACTCTTCTTATCCGCCAGGTTGTGAGTCTAAGATACTTGATGCCTTTGGACGTCAAACCTTCCAGACATCTATGCTTTCTGCAAGAATTCTCTCATATATTTTCTATAGGAGTCTATCTCTGGAGGAGGTCACAAAGCAATTACATCTTTTGACTCCTTCCCTTCCAGAGTCCAGGAGTGCAGACTATTCTTCACTGCTCAAGCATCTCCAGAATATCTCTTAGTTTCTTACTCGTGCTTCCCTAGACTCTTTTGAGTCTGTTAGCAGGACGTCTGCTATAACTATAGGGGCACGACGTAGAGCCTGGCTCCAAGCTTCAGGCTTGGACAAATGGGCACAGCACAGACTGGGACATACTCCTTGCACTGGAGACAATCTTTTCAACAAGGAGTCTTTACGTCAGGTTACTCAGTTCTCCACTGACTTACCTGTTCCTAGGAGCTGTTCTGCACCACCTTCTGTCCCAGTAGGTAGGGAATCTCTTGCCAGACTTTCTTCCCATAGGAGAAGAAGGTTTTATGCATCATCTGCCCATCATACAGATGTTCCCAAACAGGGGAAGCATCGTCCTGGTCTGCAGAGTTCAACCTCTCACCAGGCTCAGCAAACCCAGCAACCACAGGGTTTCTGATAAATTCATCAGATGCTTGTGACTCTGGGGATTACAATCTGCAGTTGCTTCTTCTCATTTGAGACAATCCACTGCTGTCATTCTAAATCCTAAACATGGATCTCTTCCCGAAAGACATATGTTCCCTGTAAAATAGTTATCTCCAAGTTATAATGCCCTGTTCAATGTAATTTCAGTTTGTTCATTGTAAACCGCACTGATGCAGAATAGCGCGGTATATAAGAGAATGTAAATAAATAAATAAAATAATAATATCCATTCTTTCTATGTTCTATGAGTTGTTAGGATGTTCATGCTTCTAGGTCACAGGATTTTTCCTCTTTTTCCTTCTAGGGAAAGAGGTCTATCCGCTATCAAATGATAGTTTCCTGTGCCAGCATGTCTTTTTTCCCTCCTATAAACTTACTACTTTGTAAGTTTTCTTCAGCTCCATTCTCTTTACCCTCTTACTAGGGTTTTTCCTCTGTAAGAGCGGTATTGCTTCACTGGAGGGCTTTTCTTCAGCCTCTCTAGTTTTCTTACTTTTCCAGTGCGGAGTTCTCTGAGTTGACTCCTCTTTTTCAATCTTGCTTTGAAGCAGTTCATCAGACACGTCCAGAGGTTTCTACTCTTGTTTTGTCTGTTCTTACTGTTTTTAAACAGTACCATTCTTATGCTGTCTGGCAAGCAGCTGCCAATGCAGGAGCCTTAATGTTTCAACCACTGGTTCTTCTCCACCAGCAACCAGATTTGTCCTCCACTAACATTCTGTCTGGTCTTAGTAGTGGCTCCAAGTCAGTGCTGTCATCTGTCTTGGAAATTTTTCACTACAAGCTTGCTGGATTGTCTTCTCTTTCTGCCATCTCCATTCCCCTGGGTTGGGCAGCATAGTTGACATAGCTGCTGGCTCTTCTGCAGCCAGCAGCTATCTCCCCATTCTCCTGCATCATGCTCTCTGCAATTCTACAGAGAAGCTCTCCACTATGGGCCCTTGCTAGAGAGCATGGGGGTGGCTTTTTCTCCAACAGCATACTAGATGGTTGAAAAAGGCTTTTTCAGTCATGTCTCCCATGACTAGAAAAGTTCTCCTTTTTAATATAAAGGACATAGGCCTCCTCTTACGTGAAAGCTTAAGGAGTTGCTAATTCCCTGCTTTGGTCCATAGTATTTCCAATAGGGAATATGTTATCTCCAGGAACAAGCAGGAATGAGTCTTCACATATGGGTACGTCGGTACCGACGGAGCCTGCACGGGAATGCTCCCCAGCATCCAATCAGAAAGCTTTTGGGAGCATCCCTCGCGCCTGCGCACTGCCTTTCCGCCCTTTCCACTGCCTCTCCTCAGTTTTCGGTTTTCCGTGGAGCCGGCAGAACGTCCTCCTGTCACCGCAGAAACATTTTTCTTCAAATCCTTTATTTCTTGTTTTCTTGTGGTCGCGGCTGTTTTTCCCACCGCTACCGCCGGTGGGTTTTTTTCTTAAATTCAGGGAAATTTTTTTCCCTCAGTTTCTGTCTTGATTTTTTGGGCCTGCAAGGCCTCTCCATCATGGAGCCTTCTTCTCCTAAGAAGTGCCTTCACTGTGGGAACACAGTTTTCTTTTTAGACTCCAATGCCTGGTGTCTAACCTGTTTGGGTCCTGACCCTTTTTCCCCTGAACAATCAGGCTGCAAAACTGTGAGAAGAACTTCCCTCTTTCGAGTTTCCCTCGATACCGTTTTCCCTCCCGAAGTGCGGGCACCGGCTTTTTCTTCTCTACAGGATCAGGTAACCCACAAACGGTCTGTTAAGACTAGCCAATACTTGAGTGGTAGGTCTCATGCCAAGCATGGTGACGGCTCCGGCCTTGCCCTCAAGACCCCATTGGCATTAAAACCCCGGCGGGAGTCTCCGGGCTCCAAAGCATTTCAGGGGTTTCAGGTTGTTCCTGGGGCTCACCCCTCACAGAACATACCTGAGCCATGCTCGGTGGTGGCATCCGCTTCGAGCGGTACCGATACCCCGGCATCGGCACCGGTGTTGAGTGATTCACTCTTCACCAGGGATCGTCATCGGGCGTCCTCGGTACCTTCGGGACCGAACGATAAGACCCAGATTGACTTTCCTGTATCTGAGCCATGCTCGGTGGTGGCATCCGCTTCCAGCGGTACCAATACCCCGGCATCGGCTCCGGTGTTGAGTGATGTACTCTTCACCAGGAATCGTCATCTAGCGTCCTCGGTACCTTCGGGACCGAACGATACGACCCAGATTGACTTTCCTGTATCGGCAATATCGCCGATACCATCACTGACGTCGGTACCCTCGAGACATGCATCGATAGACTCGCTCCCTTCGATGCCGAGTCTGGAATCGATATCTAGTCTAGATGACTGGGTACCGACGCGTCTCGGAACCGATCTTTATCGATTCCGCATGCATGGTACCGAGGATAATCACCAAGGGGTTTTACTTACCTCGGTACCGCTTGAGCTGTCTCCGATGACTGCTTCGGTGTCGGTTTCGCCTTCGATGCCGGCGCAACTACCAGTATCGGTATTGATGCCGGTACCTACAGTATCATCGGAACCAGCTCCTTCCATGCTTTTTTCATCTGGATTGCTCCTCTCTATACCTAGTTTGGAGTCGATACCTGGCATGGATGATGGACTACTGACTGTCTCAACTCATAACTGCCAGTGTCCATCCATTACAAATCCTGTGCTGCACCGGACAGGTACTTCCTCCAGTGCCCAGGCTACCTTTTCAAATTTGGCCTGTCCAGGGATGGTTCCCATCGGAGATCCTTCTTTTCAGAAATTTCTCCTTGACATGGCAACCTTCCTTAATATTCCTATCCCTGGCTATGAGTCTTCTCAGGGTTTTTCTGCAGGAAAGGAAAATATAATGCTTCCTTTACATCACTCTTTGCAGAATCTTCTTCTGAGGGTATGGGAAAAACCTTTAAGGGTTTCTTCACCTCCTACAGCAACTGATCTTCTGTATCAGGTGCCCCCCTCTCCAGGATTTCAAAAGCCTCAACTTCCCCATCATTCCATCATTCAAACCAAAAAGGATTCAGCAGTACAGTTTCAGGAACCAACTGGCCTAACCCTACTTGACAAGTTCTCTACTCCTTCCACTAATTGCGTTGAAGATACCATAGCATCCCTCAACACCTCCACTGCACAGACTGACCCATGCCCAGCCTTTTGGATCAAGGAACTACGTGGTGTGTTCAGTCCATTCATCGCAAACCTAATGAACCTCTCCTTCACAACAGGATACTTCCCTGCAACACTCAAGCAGACATCCATTAGGCCACTATTGAAAAACCCCAAGCTTGACCCGCAAAAGACCGATTCATATAGGCCAATAGCCAGTATTCCTCTCCTAGCCAAGATAACTGAGAAAGAGGTACAACGGCAAATTCAAAATCACATAGATTCCGTAGCTCCCCTAGATCACTGCCAACATGGGTTTAGAGAATATCATGGAGTCGAGACCCTCCTTACTAGCCTATTCAACGTTATAATCACAGGCATAGACAACATCCATAAAGGTTTTGTGCTCATCTTCTTGGACATTGCCGCTGCGTTCGACTCGGTGAGTCACGAAATTCTCCTGGGAAGGTTGAAAGAGAAGGGCATCTGCAACAGTGCACTAAGGTGGTGTAAATCCTATCTGGAAGCAAGATGGCAATACGTGAAGTCTGGACCAGAGGAATCAAAACACTTCCATCAAAAACAAGGTGTACCTCAAGGCTCCTCCTTGTCCTCTCTACTATTCAATATTTACATGCAGCCCATCTGCAACATCATAAGATCATTTAACGTGAGCTGTTTGATATATGCAGATGACATTCTTTTATACATGCCATTCTCCACAGCCCAAATGGACCTAGCACCACTAATAGACTGTTTCAATGCTGTCTCGGCGTGGCTCCAATCACAGAATCTACGCATTCAACATAAAAAGACGGAGGTTCTTTTCATCTCCAGAGACCCCGACTTTACTCCTCCATCCCATGTCAGTGTTAAGGAAGCAGACTTACTAACCAAAGAAACAATAAGATACCTTGGAGTTACGTTGGACCAACGCCTGGATATGAAACACCACATAAACAACATTGTCAAAGCTGTATACTACAAAATCCGCACACTCAGACATCTGCGCTCCCTGCTGGACCCAGATGACTTCCGGACCATATACCAAGCACTAATCCTGCCTCACTTCGACTTTGCAAACGCCATCTTACAAGGGCTCCCTCAATCCACACTAGCCCCATTACAGCTGGCCATGAATGCTGCAGCAAGGTCCTACACGGAGCCTCCAGAACCGACCACGTGACCCCCATTCTCAAACAACTTCACTGGTTACCTATCCATGGGAGAATCATCTTTAAAACCCTACTCCTAGCATTCAAGGCAATCAAGGGTATTTCATCCCTTTCACTCACAGATCTTATTCACATGTTGCCCCCTAACAGATCTAGAAGAGCGATAGCCATAAACCAACTAGTAATACCAAAGGAATCATCAAAGTGCAACATATCAACCACAAACAGGGCGTTCAGTTACTATGTACCTAAATGCTGGAATGCTCTACCCCCTGACATTAGGGCTATTGCCGACCTATCGCAGTTCAGGAAGGCACTCAAATACCACCTTTTCCTCCAATACTACCCAACCACCAATGGCACCTAGACATCCCCTCTGAAGAGATTACCTACGTTCACTATGATAATTTTACTCATTACCATGTAAATATCTCATGTATATCATAATTGACCCCTGTTATACAAGTTACTCCTCACCATGTAAATATCTCATGTATATAGTTACCCCTGTTATCCAAGTTTGATCACCTGTTCGATGTAAAACCAAACAGCATGTTGTTATGGTCGTTGTGTTATAATGTAAACCGCGCTGATGCCAAATAGCGCGGTATATAAGAGATTGTAATAAATAATAATAAATAATAAAATCAGCAATGAGGAAGGTAAAAAGCAAGAAAAAACATTATTCTTTCCTGCCAGGGCGTGCATCTAGAACACTGGATGCCTTTGGACATCAAACCTTCCAAACATCTATGCTGGCAACAAGGATTCTCTCATATATTTTCTATATGAGTCTATCCCTTCAGGAGGTCACAAAGAAATTATCTCTTTTGACTCCTTTTCTATCAGAGCCCAAGGCTGCAGACTATTCCTTACTTCTTAGTCATAGCCAAAATATCTCTCGGTTTCTTTCTCGTGCTTCCCTAGACTCTTTTGAGTCTGTTAGCAGAACTTCTGCTATAGCCATAGGAGCACGTCGTAAGGCCTGGCTCCAAGCATCTGACTTGAATAGATGGGCACAACAAAGGCTGGGTAATACTCCTTGTACTGGAGACAATCTCTTCAATAAGGAGTCCTTACGTCAGGTTGCTCATTGCTCCACTGACTTTCCTGTTTCTGAGGGCCATCCTAAGCCCTCTCCTTCCTCAGCAGGTAGAAAATGCCCTACCAGACCTTCTTTCCCTAAAAGAAAGAAGTTTTCCTCTTCACCTGCCCATCATTCGGATGTTCCAAAGCAGGGGAAGTCTCGCCCTGGTCTGAAGAATCCAAACTCTAGCCAGGCTGAATAAACACAGTAACCATAGGTTTCTGATTAATCTTTTTATAACTACAGTTAATTTCTTTTCAGCAGAAGTTTTTCACTGTTTTTCCATTCAAACCTCTGCTCATAGATTCCTATTCTCAGGAAATCCATTTACTCTTCACTATGCTTAACTGTCAGGTTATTCATGTCTATAAGTTACAGAGTTTTCCACCTCTTCCTGACTAGAAGAGGGGTTTAGCAACTATCACATGATAGTTTCTCTGTACCAGCATGAATTTTTTCCTTCCATGGACTTACCATGTGGTAAGTCCTTCTTCAGCTTCTATCTCTACCCTCTTCGCCAGGGTTTCCTCTGTAAGAGTGGTACCTTACCATTGAAAGATTTTTCTTGTCTTTCTTTTCTCTGTAGAGTTTCTTCTCCTGAATAAACTCCTTTCTTTATCTGGGCAGCTCTGCAGACAGAGACAGCTTGCTCTCTTTGTTCAGTCTGTTCTCTCTGTTTGACACAGACCGACTCTCTCTGTTGTCCTATTCAGTAGCTGCCCATGCAGGAGTTCCAGTGCTTGTCTACTGGTACTTTTCCACAAGTCCCAGTCTTGTCTTCCACAACTCCTGTCTGGCCTTAGTAGTGATTCCAAGACAGTTTTTCTACATCTTTCTTGGATAATCTTTTTCACTACAGGCTCCTTACACTATCTTTTACCCTTGCCATCTCCAATCTCTGGGTTTGGCACGTAATGGACGTGGCTGTCAGTTTTTCTCCATCAGCCAGTTCTACATCCCAGTTCTCCTGCATAATGCTCTCTGCAATCCTACTGAGAAGCTTTCCACTATGGGCCCTTGCTAGAGAGCATAGAGTTTCTCGAATGTCTATCCATCATGGTTGAAAAATGCTTCCTCAGTCATCCCCTATGACTGTGAGGGTTCTTCATACCCTGCTATCTTCTTTTAAAAAAAAAAAAAAGAAAAAAAGAGGGAGAAGGACATAAGCCTTCTCCACATGAAAGTCTGAGAGTTATCCCATTCCTTAGGGAATATACTCTTTTTTTTTTCTTGCAGCTTGTCCTCATGGTATCCTAATACTTCAAGGACAGCACATATTACTCTTAAAAACGCCTGATACCTCCTTTGTCCCTCACGTAGGTCAACCTGGTATCTCATTCTATGCGTTTCTGTCCTTTTACCATGCAGGACTCCGGACTTGCTGTTTACAGACTAATATCATCCTCTGTTTTTTCACATAACCATCCTGGTAATTCACTGGATAGCATTCCTTTATCATCATTCCTGGGGGAATAGATTCTCTATATATCTCTCAAGTAGGTTTCACCTCCTTGTTCTTGAATGAATCTTTTCCCTTCACATCTCCATGTGAATGTCCTGTTATACATAACTCTGTCTGCTTATTGCAGGCATCTATCTTTATACCTATATATTCAGGTATATATATCTATCTATATATCTATCTATCTATATACATCTCTATAGATGTATCTGTCTGTCAGCTAAGTGTGCATATGCTATGCCCTTTAGATCTTATTATATCTCTATCTATATCTCTATCTATATACCCATATATATATATATCTATATCTATATATATCTATATCTATATCTATATCTATATATATCTATATATATATATATATATATATATACACACATATCTCTACATATATGTGTGTATCTGTCCAGATACTTATTATAGGTAGATATGTATTTCCATACTTATCTCCTGTATGTTTCTGACAGTGGGCTTGCACAGCTTCATACTGTTCCATAGTATGTTTCGGATATTTTGCACACAACCACTGCTGTGGAACTGACAGCCCTACCGTATCCTAGGTTTACGTATCCCTGAAGCTCCATTCCCCAATGTCTTCCTACCTCTCACCAATTAGGAAAGACATGGTGGATCTTCAGTGGATTTCAGATTCAATTCCTCCCTCAAGGACTAGATCTGTTTGTCCCGATCGGTCAGTCTTCCTCTTTTGCTCCTACCTCTGAATACTTCTGTAGCCAAAAGAGTTTTCAGCTTTCCATGAAGCTTCCCACTGAAGACCTGCCGTGTTTGTGTTACCCCAATTAAATCCTGGGGTCACCTCTCACTTCCAGATGTGGACCTCCACCTTCACTCCAGTGAGATCACCTTGAACATTGGTCTACTGGATCCCCAGTAGACTCCATCAGCCTCTCCACTTCCTGCAATCCAGTAGATGAGCATCATATGGTGATTGTTCAATCCAATATTATGGTGATTGTTCATTTCAATATATCTTTTGATAATGATCATACATACATGGACTCCTTCCGGGTAGTCCTTTCTTAAGTTAGCTGTTTTTTCAGCAGCTCCTCTCTTTTCAACTCCTGCCCTCCGCCCTCAGGATGCCTGGCCATATGAGGGATAACATGTTTTCAATCTTCAACATGTTAGGGCTCCAGGCATCTTAGCTTGGGAGTCCCCATATGTGAAGACTCATTCCTGCTTGTTCCTGGAGATAGCACAGTTACTTACCTGTAATAGGTGATCTCTGGGAACAGCAGGAATAAGTCTTCACAACCCACCCACCTCCCCTAGGAGTTGTATCTATCTTTCTATCTTCCTTTCCTCTTTCTCTCCTTTTGTCTCAGCTATGAAACTCAACTGAGGAGAGGCAGTGGAAAGGGCGGGAAGACAGTGCGCAGGCGCGAGGGATGCTCCCAAAAGCTTTCTGATTGGATGCTGGGGAGCATTCCCGTGCAGGCTCCGTCGGTACCAACGTACCCATATGTGAAGACTTATTCCTGCTGTTCCCAGAGATCACCTGTTACAGGTAAGTAACTGTGCTTTCCCCTTCCAGCTCGTCCTCATGGTAAGAACGCATGATACCTTTTTGCCCTTAAGCAGGTCAGCATGGCATCTCATTCCTATGCGTCTTCTATTCACTTACCATGCTAGAATTCTAGAATACTCGGGACTTGCAGACTGCAGACTGATATCATCCTCTGTTTTCACGTAACCATCCTGGTTATTCTATTACCTAGCATTCCTGTAGCCATAACCAGTGGGAATTGATTCTCTATATGTCTTCTCAAGTAGGTTCCACCTTCTTGTTATTAGATGAATCTTGTCAGAGATTATCAACTGCATCCCTCCTGTTAATGATGTCAGGCGAGTAGTAAAGAGGTTTGTTCAGTTTAATTAGTTTATAATAATATATTGTTACTTTATCTATTTTTATAAGGTGACGTAAACATCCTTTAATGATGACTTGTATGGAGTTTTATTAATTAAAAGAATGAAGGGGTCGATAAAAGGTCAAAGATTCCATGAAGTGGTGGACAGAAAAAAAAAGTTTGGGGACCCCTGTTGTAGAGAGAGAAAAGGAGAGGTCCTAAGATAGAGCCCTGAGTTACACAGACTGAAAGCGAGATGGCAGTAGAGAAGGATCCATAAGATCATTATGAGAGAGAAGAAGAGATCCAGGACAGAACACAGCCCCTAAATCCAAGCAAGAATAGTATATCAAGGAGAATGTGGTGGTCAACAGTGTCAAAAGCAGCAGAAAGGTCGAGGATATCTAGTAAAGGCTCTTGGATTTGGTGAGAAACAAGTCACTGGAGACTTTGGCAAGAACCATTTCTGTAAATGTAGCCAGATTGTAGTGTCTCCAGAAGGGCTCAAGGGGAAAGAGTCGAGAAAAGTGGTGAACCACATGTTCAAGTAGTCTAGAAGCAAAGGGGATGAGAGAAATGGACCGATAATTAGGTCAGGTAGGGTCTAGTGAAGGTTTTTTAAGGAGAGGTATAACCACAGCATGTTTTTGAAGGATCCAGAAACAGTAGCAGTGGAAATCAATAAATTTAGGATATGACAGTGGAATAGATAGTAGATGGGTGGGAATGGGATCAGAAGAGGAGAGATGATGTGTAGTTTCCTCCTTGGTGATTTTAGAAAAGGAAGAAAGGATGGCAGAGAAAGATTTGGGAATGACGAGGGGCAAAGGGGGATGGAGGTAACCCTGTGAAGAACTCCAAGCTAATCTTGTGAACTTTATTATGGAAATAGTTAGCCAAAGTCTGGGCAGAAAGCAAAGGAGGGGTCGGGGTGGAGGGAACTGGAGGAGAGAATTCTGTGCTGCAAATAGCCTCTACCAGTGCAAGTATCACACGAACTCACATTGTGGCATGAATGCCTTACATATTTGAACTACAACACTAAAACCCATGATCCAAAGTGGAAAAAGGAAAAAATTATGCCAAAAAGCAGCCTGGTTCCCTTCCAGACATGGGAGTACCTGGAAGCATGATTCGACACATGGCTGGGCCAAGTGCTCTCCATGAGGAAGCAAAAGAGCCCAAAATCGCACTCGTCAGTGCTATCCGACCGAGAGTCGAGTGCCCTTGATTCCTTGGGCCGTAAGGCCTACCAAGGCTCCATGCTCTCTTGTCGCATCCAGGCATATCAACTATATATTGGTATGTTCCTGCGCGATCTGGCTAAGAAACTTGGGGGTTTCTCCGCGGGCCTCGAGGGAGAACCCCTTAATAGGTTCCGCATCCTGCTAAAGCCTGTTGCGGACTGCTCTAAGTACCTCTCCCGAGCCTCCTATGATGGCTTTGAGACATCAGCTCGGGTGGCGGCCACAGGCATTGGGGTCCACCGCCAGGCATGGCTCCAATCCTCGGATTTGGAGCATTGGGTGCAGGAGAAGCTCCTGGACGTGCCCTGCCTCGGTGAGCAGCTCTTTGGCAAGCCGATGGAGGAGAAGGCTGCCGAAATTGAGAAAGAGTTCATCACCAGAACCCGTCTCTCCCACAAAACATCCACCCTGCCTCAGAAGAAGCAGCCGACCAAGAAGCCCTTCTTTCCTAGAAAGGGTCTCCAGTATTGGGGCTACCCGCCATACCCAGCTACCCCCACGCTGACTACTCCGGCGCAGGGAAAATCTGGTCAGGGGCACCATAATCCAAAGGGACCGAAGGCCCAAACACCGGCTCTCCCGCAACCCGCTCAGGGGTTTTGACACCGTCGGCATAGCCCCTTGCCCTCCGGCGACGTAGCAGCCAGTGGGGGGATGCCTGTCCCGCTTTGACCCATCATGGACTTCCATCACCTCGGACACTTGGGTTTTCCAAATCGTCCAAGATGGCTATCACCTTCACTTCGACAGGCTTCCACCCCCTTTCTCCCCGGCAGAGCCTCCTCGACTCCCCGCACACCAGCTTCTGCTGCAGCGGAAATTACACTCTCTCCTCGCCCAACAGGCAGTCGAGAAGGTCCCTCCCCATCTTCGAGGTCAAGGCTTCTATTCCCGGTACTTCCTTGTCCCGAAAAAGATGGGGGGGGGGTCTACGGCCCATCCTCGACCTCCACAGGCTAAACAAGTTCCTGGTGCGGGAGAAATTCAAGATGTTATCTCATGGTGTTCTGCTGCCCTTCCTCCGGCAGGATGACTGGCTATGCTCCTTGGATCTAAAGGACGCTTACGCCCACATCTTAATCCACCCCCAAACACAGGCAGTATCTGCGTTTCAGGGTTCAGGGTGAGCACTTCCAGGACAGGGTGCTCCCCTTCACCCTTACATCTGCCCCACGAGTCTTCATGAAGTGCCTCTTTGTGGTCGCTGCTTACCTTCGGCGTCAGGGCGTGCCAGTCTTCCCCTACCTCGACAACTTCTCATTACAGGCTCCTCGATCGAGGAAGCTCGGCGAGCGATTTCGCACGCTGTCCTCCTCTTGGAGAGCTTGGGGTTCTTGGTCAATTACCCGAAGTCTCACCTTGAGCCGGTGCAGGCTCTCGAGTTTATCGGGGCATGCCTCGATACTCAGCAGGCAACTGCCTTTTTACCAGTGGATCGCTCCACCTGTCTCTGAGCTCTGGTGGCTCACGTCCAAAGCTCTCCCCAGGTCACTGCTCGGACCATGCTACGTCTCCTGGGCCACATGGCCTCGACGTACACATGCTTAGTGGTGTCTCAGTGCCCCAATGGAGCCAGTCCCTCGGACGCCTCAGGGACCCCGTCAGGGTTCTTCCCGACCTTTGCTTGTCCCTGAGCTGGTGGCAAAATCCCCACAACCTCCTGCGGGGATTGCCCTTTCAGGCCCGCAGCACGGTGCGGTGCTGACGACAGACGCTTCCCTGTTAGGGTGGGGAGCCCACTGTGGACCACTCTGCACGCAAGGGCAATGGTCACCTGAGGAATCTCGGCGGCAAATAAACCTGCTCAAGCTCTGGGCAATTCGGTGGGCCCTGAGGGCCTTCGAGGAGCACCTCAGTGGGAGGTCAGTTCTAGTGCAGACCGACAACCGTGTAGTGATGTTCTACATCAGGGGTCTCAAACACGCGGCCATGCGGCCCGCGAGAGACCTTTGTGTGGCCCGCGATGCCGAAGAAACAAAAACCTCCCCCCGGCTTCTGCTGCGGCTGCCGCTGCATGGCAGCGGCAGAATCAACTGTCCCGCAGCCCCTTCCCATCTGCCCGGCAAAGCATTTTCTCAGCTCCCATCAGCGGCAGCTTTCAGGGCCGCGAAGAGAGTAGTATTTCCCTCTCGCGGCTCTGTTAGCCTGCCGGGGCTGATGGGAATTCCCATCAGCCCCGGCAGGCTTAACAGAGTCGTGAGAGGGAAATCACTCTTCTCTCCGCTGCCGACTGGCTAATCCCCGGCGCTCGTCCCTCCTCTGCCGCCGCAGTCACATCGGATGAATGGAAGAAGCACCGGCGGCGGCAGAAGCGCGCTGACAGGTAGCGAGGCAGAGCCACAGGCGAGACGAGCAACAATTGCTGCTGGAGCCTCTGCTGCCTCTTCGCCAACAAGTCCTCGCCCGGGGAGGAGCGCGAAGCAGTAGTAGTGATATGGCCGTGGGTCGGATCTGCGTATGGATACAGCAGCAGAAGCAGCAGCATAGAAAGGGGATGGGGTCGACTGGAGCAGAAGCCCCCTTGGGTTCTCTAGCAGTGGTTTTATGAATGTCGTGATGCAATGGCTAACTCACGGTTCTCATCTCTCTCCCCCGCTCTTTCTAGTCCTCTTGGCTTAGGCGATTTATGTTTTCCACCGATTGGGAGGAGGAGGGGGGGGGGGTGGCAGTACCTGCTGCCCTCCTCACGGCAGCCCTCAGTGACTGGAATACTGAAGTGCTTCCTGTCCCGCGGTGTAGCTTTCGGCCAAACAGCGCATTTGAGGAGGGATGGGGGGGGGCTCTTTTGTCTTTGGATTTATTAGCAGGTGTCCAGCTCCCTCCCCCGGTACAAAGTCCGCCACACGTGAGCGCCTCGTGGAGCAATCTATTAACTAGATACAGATCCTCATCTTTGCAACTCTGACGCTATGGAGGGGGGGGGGGTCGTATTCTCAACCTGGCACCTGAAGGTTAAAGTTGCAGCTGGTGGAAGGGAGGTACGCAGGTGCAGAGAAGGGAAGCTAGAGGAGGATGGTGAACATCCGGATAAGGCTGGGTATTTTTCCCCTTGTTTAAAAGCACACATAACGTATCTGCAAAATGTATTGACCCCTGCCAGTGAAAAATTAGGTTTGCCCCCTTTAAGCAGGTGAACATTGGGCGTTGCTGAGTGCATCCATTCTCAAATGTGTCTGAGGTTAATCGTGGGGATAGTTGATGGTGCAGGCAAACGGAAATGTTAAACACCCACAGGCTAGTTTGTTTCCAATGGTGAAAGAGCTTGTTGCCCAAGGTTACAATCTCCTGTATCTTGGAGAAGAAAAACATATTCCACAGAGAGAAAAAACTGCATGCACGAAGTTATGAAATTACTGAGACGCAGTGAACCTTTTTGTAATCCACACATTTAAAGCAAACTAATTCCTGCATTTTTTGTATTTTCTCTCTTCCACACAACGATGCTTCCAATGAAACAGTTAAACGTTTGTCATGTTTCAAAACTGTCCAACCAAGGCCACTTGCAGGGGAGGGAGCTAGGACTGGAAATGGGCTGATGATGCGGGGACTAGAAGGGAGCGGATGCTGGGTGGGGCAGGAGCTAGAAGGGAGTTGATGTTGGGGGACGATTAGTCTTTCTTTATCCATACACTCATTAAGAGGCATGTTTACTAAAAGTTAGTGTATGGTAACATTATGCAAATATTTATGCAAATGATGCCCTTATGCAAATGATGCCCTTATGCAAATGAGGCCTGCGTCTTGTGCGGCCCCCGGGTTACTCTACAAGTCCTCATTTGGCCCTCAAAGCAATTTGAGTTTGAGACCCCTGTTCTACATCAACAAGGAGGGAGGCACGGGGTCGCGCTCCCTCTGCTGGGAAGCGGTCCTCATCTGCTCTTTCGCTGTCCAATGGAGGATGTCCCTCAAGGCGAAGGGTCAGGAGAATGGCCTGTTGGACAGACTCAACAGAATCCTTCGCTCCCACGAGTGGCAACTGGATCCCAGAGTGGCAGACTGGCTGTTTCTCCACTGGGGGACACCAGCGATGGACCTCTTCGCCAGTCCCCAGAACATGCAACTCCCCCGCTTTTGCGGGCCGGTGCTGCACCCGAGCAGGGAGGGCCCCGATGCATTTCTCCTGGACTGGTCCTCCAGCCTTCTCTCTGCATTTCCTCCTTTCCCCCCTCATTGTGAGGATTCTTTTCAAGGTTCAGCGGGACGGGGCATCGTTGATTCTCGTGGCCCCCTTGTGGCCTCGGCAGCCTTGGTTCCTGCTCCTTTTCTGGCTATCAACGGGGCCTCCCATTCCCCTGGGCTCTGCCCACGCAGGAGGAGGGTCGGGTGCTGCACCCGAACCTAGCCTCCTTATCCCTCATGGCCTGGCGGCTGAACGGGTCTCCCTAGCCTCTCTGGCCCTTCTGGAAGAGGTTGAGGAAGTCCTCCTCGCCTCGAGGAAGGACTCCACTAGGCAAGCCTACGCCTTTAAGTGGAGACGCTTCTCCGTCTGGTGCTTGGAGCGCCAGATCGACCCCTTCTTGTTCTCCGTTCGATGGGTTCTCCAGTATCTCCTCCATCTCTCTAGAGAAGGGCTGAAGTCAAGCTCTGTCAGGATTCATTAGAGCACCATCTTGACAAATCACCTCCCCATCGAGGTAAAACCCCTCTCGGGGTAGCCGTTAATCTCCCGCTTCATGCGGGGTTTTCTGCTTTCCAAGCTGCCCATCTGTCCTCCTCCAGCGAAATGGGACCCGAGTGTGGTACTCACGCAGCTCAGCTGTCCACCCTTCGAGCTAATGGCACGTGTTCGCTTTGGCACCTGTCCTGGAAGGTGGCCTACGTGGTGGCGCTGACTTCAGCCCGCCAGATCAGTGAGCTCCAGGCTCTCATGGCTGGCGCCCCTTACACCAGGTTTTATCGGAACAGGGTGGTTCTCTACCCACCCTAAATTCCTGCCTAAAGTTGTTTCGGACTTCCATCTCAATCAAGAGATAGTCCTGCCGACCTTCTTCCCGAGGCCCCACGCCGACGGCTCTCCACACCCTCCACTGCAAACGGGCCCTCACCTTTTATTTGCAGTGTACCCAGACTCATCACATGTCTGACCGGATTTTCGTGACCTATGACCCCAATAGACAGGGGCAGGCAGTCACCAAGCGCACCCTCTCGGTTTGGGTGGCGGACTGCATCGCTTTGGCCCATGCGGGCAGGCGTCCCACTAGTTCGTCGAGTCACCGCACATGGGTTTTATTTACTTATTTATTTTAACATTTCTTATATACCGCCTTTCATGATATCAAGGCGGTTTACATTGAACAAACTGAAATTACATTGAACAGGGCATTATAACTTGGAGATAACTATTTTACAGGGAACATGGGCTATGGAGGGTTAAGTTGCTTGCCCAAGACCACAAGAAGCACCTGTGGGACTAGAAACCCCAGTCCTTCCGGCCCAAGGTTGCTGTCCTCTAGTGGGATTTGAACCCACGACCTTCCGGACTGAAGTACTTTGCCCCAACCACTAGGCCACTCCTCCACTCCGGGCCAAAGCGGCCTCTGTGGCCTCGCTGCGCTCTGTGCCCCTGATGGACATCTGCAGGGCGGCGACCTGGTCTTCCGTGAATTCTTTCGCTGCCCACTACTGCCTGGAGAGGGAGTCCCGCCAGGATAGCGCCTTTGGCCAGGCTGTACTCTGTAATCTGTTCGGGGTATAAGCAACTCCTGCCCTCCGACCATTCTTCATGGCTACCGAGGGCTTTGCCCCGAGGACTCGGGCTCCTTCGAGCTTCGGCTTCTGCTTCTGCTTCTGCTCACGGCCTCGCAGAGGCGTTTTTGGTTACAGGTTCGGTAGCCTGTAGCTAGGGAGTCCCATAAGTGAGGACTGACTTCCTGCTTGTTTTTGGAGATAGCGTAGTTACTTACCTGTAACAGGTGTTCTCCAGGGACAGCAGGAATCAATCTTCACCACCCTCCCGTCTCCCCTGATGAGTTGCTGAATTTTTGTCCTTCCCTTGCCATCTGCTTGGTAGGGCTCGAGCTAAGGGACCTTTGACTGAGCAAGATGGCACCTTTGGGCGGGAAGAGGACCACGCATGCGTGGAAGCAATCCCAAAGGCTTTCTTTGAAAGCTTGGGAATTGCTCCACGCGGGCTCCGTCTGTGCTGATGTCACCCATAAGTTAGGACTGATTCCTGCTGTCCCTTGAGAACACCTGTTACAGGTGAGTAACTACGCTTTCTTGACTTGGAACAAGATGACCAAGCTTTGAGGCAGCATCAGCAGTTTTACACTGTGCTGGCATCTAGGGGTTTAGGACAGTCTGCTGGTTCTGGGCTTGATGGTATCCACTCTGGACCTGGTCTCATGGACAATGGTGCATATGTGGTCTCTACAGAGGCATCTGCTCTCCCATTGGTCATGATACTCCCCACGGTTCAAGTGACGTCCCTCCCTTCTGATGGTTGTTAAACAGAATCTATCTTTCTGGCTTTGGGAGGATCATCTTTTGAAGAGCATGCCTTTAGAAATGCCAGTCTGGGTTATCGTGACCACAGATGCCATTCTGTTGGACTAGTTCATCCAGGACTGCTGGTTGCCACAGGAGGCCTCCTGGACCATCAACCAGCTGGAGATGAGGGTGATCCATCTGGGTCTGAAGAGTTTTCAGTTTGTTAGTGGGTAGAGTAGTCAGTGTCCTCCAACATGCCAGGATGGTAGTATATGTGAACAAGCAAGGGGGCACTAGCAACAAGGCAACCCTGTGTGGCTGGATCACCTGATGTAGAGGTTCACCTGATGGCTCTGTCTGCGGCCCATGTAGTGGGCACTCGGAATGTGCAGGTGGACTTTCTGAGTTGAAATCTTGTTGACTCAGGTGAGTGGGAGGTTGGTGCACAGGTTTTTGGGCTCATAGTGAAAATTTGGGCCCCCTCTCCTGTATTTGACCTAATGGCAACCCAGGAGAATGCTAAAGCAGAACACTTCTTCAGCTGTAGGAGGAACTTTCAGTTGGTCAGGCTGGGTGCTCTCATTCAACCTTGGCCCCTGAAAGAGATCTTGTACATATTTCCGCCATGGCCATTGGTGGGTCAAGTGCTGTGCAGGGTCTGGTCATTGTGGTGGTGCCAGATTGGCCATGCAGGCAGTAGTATGTAGATAATCTGGGGCATCCTGGTGGACTTCTCGCTCCACTTCATTACATATACAGTATGCCTAACTGAGCGTTAAGCTCCCTCAGTGTTCATCTGTTGGTAACACCACCTAGGTTTACAGCATGCCTTGAATCAGCTAGGACGTCTGCCTTCTATGCACTCATTCCGCAATTATTTAATGCCCTCCCATGATACTTGAGGGAGGAATCCTCTCTCAAAAACTATCAGAAAAATCTAAAGACCTGCCTTTTTGAGCAAGCATTCGCTTAGCTTACAAATATGGCCTGAATCTATTTTATCAATTCTCCAGGAACAAGCAGGAAGTCAGTGCCGATGGAGCCTGTGCGGAGCAAATCCCCAGCTTTCAAAGAAAGCTTTTGGGATTGCTTCCACGCATGCATGGTCCCCTTCCCGCCCAAGGGCGCCATCTTGCTCAGGCTCCTTTTTTCTGCGGCGCCCATCAGACATTCTGTTTTCCCCCGGAAAAAGTTTATTTTTCTCGAGTTCGTACTCGTCTCTGGTTTGCACTGGTACCTTTCCCGCCCCGACCTCGGTGCTTTGGTATTGGGGTCGACTCCTTTTTACTTAGTTTTATTTTTCTTTTTGGCGTCTTTGCACCTTTTTTTCTCCGCTAGCAGCCCGAAAGGTCTTAGAGCTTGCTAGGGTTCTTTTTCCCCCTATGGCGACCAGCGTCTTTAAAAAGCGTGATCGGTGTGCTAAAATAATGTCTCTCACCGACACACATGACTGGTGCCTTGGTCTGGACCACGACCTGACAGTCTGTGGCCTTTGCAAGACGATGTCTTCCAAGGCCTTGAGGAGCCGCCAGCAGCAGTATGACAAGATTTTTCTTGAGTCCCTGATGCCTCCGAGAGCCAGGACCTCGTATGAGACCTCGACACCTCAGGAGGAACAGTCTTAACCCGAGTGTCATTGTGGGTCCTCGGAGAGGGGGGTTTCCCTTGAGGGAACAGAAGAGGAAGAAGTCCTCGAAGACGGTGTCCTTGAATGGCTCTGGCCGACGAGGGTCCTCGTGGACCCGGTCATGGAGCCCCGGGAGAGGGAGCGGCCGGCCAAGGTCCCCCGGAAGGATCTGGGTGTGGACTGGCCTTGGCAGATAGACACAGTCCTCGTCGAGGATTCCCCTCCCGGGGAGTCTGCGTCAGGCCCGAGTCCCTTGGTGCCCGTGCCGAAGGCTGTAGAGCCATTGTGACTGGAGTCCAGAATGGCGGTCTTGGAGCGCAGTCTAACTGCCTTCTTGGACCAGCAGTGGGCTCTGATGTCCGGCACATCCGGTTTCTCTACCCTGACCACCAGGCATTCGACATCGAAGATGTCCCCAGAGGCTGAGCAGATTCTCGAGGCCATGCAAGCCCGGGTAGATCCTCGGCCGAGGTCGCACCCAGTCTCCCACTCAACGGGGCTGAGGTTGTCCCCCTACGAGCCCTCCTGGGTCGGGTTGTAGTGCGCCAGGCCCCTCGAAGCCCAAGGAACAACGTTCCCTCGAGTGCTCCTCGGAGTATTCCGATTGGGAGACTGAGGATGAGGAGTCCCCGGTCACCCGTCGCATCGAGATATCCCTTCCGATTCCCCGGTCTCTAAATCTCGGAGAAGGTCACCACCGGAGGATATGGGCTTCTTGGACTTTGTCAAAGACATGTCCAAGGCCTTGGTGTTCCCCACCGAGTCCGAGGAGGATCCTTGGGCCGACGAACTCAAGATCCTCCAATATGAGGCTCCTCCTCAGGAGTCGCTCACAATGCCCATTCCTCCCATCCTGGAACGTATGTGAGAGACACTGGCATCGGTACCGGTGGCCAGCAAGCAGCTCGACTTGATGTACCAAGTCCACCAGAGCCCTGGTTTTCAGAATCACAGCTGCCGCACAACTCCATGGTGGTGGAATCAGCCATGCGTCGGCTGAAGAGGCAGAAGACGCACTCCTCGATGCCCCCCGGCAGGGAGGCCTGCACCTTGGATGCCCTCGGCAGAAAGTGCTATCAGGGCTCGATGCTGAATTGCTGGATCCAGGCCTATCAGCTGTACAAACCACAGACAATACCTGAGGGACCTGGCAAAGGAACTGGCCGGATACTCAACTGGTCTCTCCGAGGAACCCTTTGCAGTGCTTCAAGAGCCTGTCCAAAGTCGTCCGTGAGTGCTCCAAATTTATATCTCGGGTGGCCTACGATAGTTTCGAGTCGGCTGCCTGGGTAGCTGCGGTGGGCATCGATGCGCGCCGTCAAGCTTGGCTCCAGTCGTCCAACCTCAAGCAATGGGTACAGGACAAGTTGGTCGATATCCCATGTTAAGGGGAAAACCTTTGGCAAACCGATGACCGACAAGACCTCAGAGCTGGAGACTGAGTTCATGACGAGGACTAGGCTCTCCAAGAAGACCACCGCCCCTTCCTGATGGAAGGGCTCGGGTAAAAAGCCCTTTTACCCGAGGAAGTCCACTGCTTACCGAAACTACCCACCTTACCAGGCTTCTCCGGCTCCCCAGGAAGGGCAGCAGACCAAAAGGATAAGGGCATGGCCCGCGTATGCAGAAGGCTCAAAAGCCCCAGGCTCCGGCTCCTGCCCAGCCAGGAGGGAGCTTTTGACTCCTTCAGCATAGCCCCTCTCCCACACGGAGATCAGCAGCCTACAGGAGGTCACCTCACCCTTTATGCCCACAGGTGGAAAGCTATAACCACTGACTCCTGGGCACTAAGGGTGGTCAAGGAGGGTTACCTCCTCCACCTGAGCTAAACACCTCCACACTAATTCCCGGGAGAGTCCCTCAGGACTCCCCTCCACCGGGACCTTCTCCTGAAGGAGTTGGCAGGGCTTCTCGAGGACCAAGCAGTGGAACCGGTGCTCCACCACCTCAAGGGCAAGGGGTTCTACTCCAGGTACTTCCTCATGCCAAAGAGGACAGGGAGCCTAAGGCCCATCCTCGACCTGTGCAACCTCAACAAATTCCTGGTGAGGGAGAAGTTCAAGATGCTCTCCCTTGGAACATTGCTGCCCTACCTCCGTCAGGGAGACTGGCTATGCTCCTTAGATCTAAAGGATGCCTATTCACACATTCTAATCCATCCAAACCACAGACAATACCTACGCTTTGTAGTAGGAGGCAATTATTTCCAATACAGGGTGCTACCCTTCGGCCTAACCTCAGCTCCCAGGGTATTCACAAAGTGTCTGGCAGTGGTCGCCGCCTTTCTCAGGCTCCAGGGTATATTTGTCTTCCCCTACCTCGACGACTGGCTCATCAAGGGCACCACAGCCCCCAAGGTGCAGCAGGCCACTGCACGCACCACCCAGGTTCTGCATCACTTGGGTTTTGTTATAAACTACCCCATGTCAAACCTTTGCCCAGTGCAAGGGCTGGAGTTCATTGGGGCAAGAATCAACACCCTTCGGTCGAAAGCCGCCTTGTCCGCAGACTGGGCAGCCAGACTTATGTCTCTGGGCCAAGACATGCGGCACCGTACCTCTGTGCCGGCCAGGCATCTTCTGTGCCTTCTCGGGCACATGGCCTCCATGTTCCATGTCACTCCAGATACCCGTCTCTAAATGCAAACAGCACAGTGGTGCCTCTGGGACCAATGGTCCCAGGCCACGGGTCTGAGTGACCTACCAGTTGGAAAAGTCCCAGGTCTGGTGGCGGTCGCCCTGACACCTGGAGGCAGGCATGCCTTTCCAGACCCCCAGTCACTCAAGGGTCCTCACCATGGATGCCTCCTTGCTGTGCTGGGGAGCCCATTGCGAGGGCTACCGCACCCAGGGTACTTGGTCCCTGGACGAGAGTGCTCAGCAGATCAGCCTCCTGGAACTGCAAGCCATTCACCTCGCCCTGAAGGCTTTTCATCATCGCCTGGGCCACCGGTCAGTCCTAGTCCAGACGGACAACCAGGTGGTCATGTTCTTTGTGAACAAGCAAGGAGGCATGGGGTCCTGTGCCCTCTGCCAGGAAGCCCTAGATCTGTGCTCTTATTTAGTCCAACAGGGCATCCTCCTCAGAGTGATATACCTGCCGGGCCAAGTCAACTTGCTGGCTGACAGATTCAGCAGTATTCTCCAGCCGCATGAGTGGCAGCTGGACCCAAGAGTAGCCAGCAGGCTTTTCCAGACCTGGGGGAACCGGTGATGGACCTATTTGTAAGCCTGGACAATCACCAGCTGCCCTGCTTCTGCTCCCGGCAGCCTCACTCTGATAGGGTGGCTGCCGATGCCTTCCTGGTCTCATGATCAGAGGGACTTCTGTACGCCTTCTCTCTGACGCCACTGATCACCAGGACTCTGTTCAAGACGTTCCATGACAGGGCCTCGGTCATCTTGGTAGCTCCAAGGTGGCCCAGACAGCCGTGGATTCCACTGCTCCTGCAACTGGCGGTGGAGGACCCGATAACACTGGGGTGCACCCCCGACTCCTGTCCCAGGAGGGGGGGCTCTCTCCTGCATCCCAACCTCGACTCCCTTTTGCTGACACCGTGGCTGCTGAGAGGGTGACTCTAGCTCCACTTCACCTCCCTAGAGAGGTGGAAGATGTTCTGCTGGCCTCGTGCAAGCCGTCTACCAGACTGGCCTACGCCTTTAAGTGGCGCAGATTCTCACTCTGGTGCACTGAGCGGATTGCCTATCCCTTTTCTTGCCCGGTAGTCATGGTGTTGCAATACCTGCTCCACCTCTCTCATTCTGGGCTCAAGTCTAATGCCGTTAGGGTACACCTTAGTGCCCTAGCGGTGAACCACTACCAGATAGACAGGAAGCCCCTCTTGGCCCACCTAGTGGTATCCTGCTTCCTATGGGGCCTGCTCCTGTCTAAACCCCCGGTTTGCCCCCTGGCGACCAAAAGGGATCTCATTGTGGTGCTGGGGCAGCTCACCCGGCCACCATTCGAGCCCCTGGCTACTTGCCACCTTCGCTACCTCTCCTGGAAGGTGGTTTTCCTGGTCGCGCTCACTTCTGCCCACAGGGTAAGCAAGCTCCAGACCCTGGTGATTGAAGCGCCTTACACCAGGTTTTACAAGAATAGGGTGGTGCTTCGCACACACCCTAAATTCCTTCCGAAGGTGGTGTCCTCCTTCCACCTCAACCAGGAGGTGGTCCTTCCTACCTTCTTTCCCAGACCACACGCCAGTTAGGCAGAGACGGTCCTCCATACCTTGGACTGTAAGAGGGCCTTGTCCTTCTATATCCAACACACTCAAGACCACCGAAACGTCTCTCAGCTTTTTGTTTCCTACGACCCCAGTAAGCTGGAGGAGGCGGTGTCCAAGCATATGTTGTTCACATGGGTGAAGGACTGTATTGCCCTGGCCTACGAGGAGGCGAGGCTTCTTTTGGAAGGCCGGGTCACGGCACACTGGGTCAGGGCTATGGTGACCTCAGTAGCCAACCTGCATTCAGTCCTGCTAGCAGACATCTGCCGGGCTGCCACCTGGTCTTCAGTTCATACCTTCGCATCTCATTACTGCCTGGATAGAGAGTCCCGACGGGACACTGCCTTCGGCCAGGCCATGCTCCGTAACCTTTTTGGGGTCTAGGCAACTCCTACCCTCCGATCCTTCTGTGTTCAGGCTACCGGAGTGCTGGTTTCATCAGACACAGGGGTCCTGTTTGCTCTGTCTATATGGACTCCATTGCTGTTGCTTGTGGCTCCCCACGAGGGAGCTCTATTTTTGCTATGGGTTTTTGGCAGCCTGTAGCTGGGGAGTCCCATATGTGAGGACTGACTTCCTGCTTGTTCCCAGAGAAAGCATAGTTACTCACTTGTAACAGATGTTCTCCGGGAACAGCAGGAATCAGTCCTCACAACCTTCCCTCCTTTCCTTAGAGTTGCAGCTGTACCATCTTTATTTGTTTTTGCCGCATGCGTGGTAGCAATCCCAACGGCTTTCTTTGAAAGCTGGGGATTTGCTCCGCGTGGGCTTCGTTGGCGCCGACATCACCCATATTTGAGGACTGATTCCTACTGTCCCCGGAGGACACCTGTTACAGGTGAGTACACTTTACATGAGGGGCTGTAGCATACATAGACACAGAGTTGTTTGTTTTTTTTCTATTTTTATTTTGTTGGGTCTTGTTTTCTATTTTTAGGTATATATAATGTTATTTTGTTATTTTATTCTCAATTTATAATTTAAAACTTTTGCAAATTTTGCAGACCCCTAGTTGAGGGGTGGTTATATCAAATGATGTCTAAACCATAAACAACAAAGCCTTAGCTTGGGTCTAGGGAGCTAGGCCAAGACTCAGCTGCTGCACCAGACCATATGCTAACCATCTGCTCGAAAGACCAAAACCCCCCAAAAAGGCACAGAACAACCATTCAGCTAAACAAATACTCCAAAGATTGTCTGTAGTGCAAGCAGAGTATATCAGTAAATCGTTTTTGTCGGGTCTCACACAACAGGGGAGGATAAGTATGATTTAACTCCCAATGTGAGCGTGACCCATTTTAATAATATAAAGATCAAAACGAAAGTAGAAAGTAGATAAACCTAGCTTAACAGTCCAGAATCCACTGCTACTGCATTCCGCAGACACGCGTGTTTCGGGCTGATTAGCCCTGCTTCAAGTGTGACCCGCTTCAGAGAAAAGAATCTGGTGCCAAAAAGTGCCGAGTCCTATGGCTCGTATTTCACAGTGCCTGCACATGTTGCAATTGGCTGCTTAAAAATGTCATCCGAAGAAGGCTTTCAACAAATGAAAGAATATCCATAGAAGAGTACCTACAGACTTCCCCATTCTAATTCAGAATTTAAACCTCCAGGGATTCCAGTGCTGCACCTTCACTTATACAGACGATGTTGTCACTGAAAAGTATCTTGCTTTGCCTCCATCTGCTAGCTGGAGGGTATAACCCACTCATTTGGTCTGGTCTAGCAGAATGATAAAGTGTGAAAATATATATAATCATTAGATAGCACTGCCAATAGATTTCAAAGGATGGTTTTTATGGCACCATAAGGACCTCGTTCCCTAGGCAACAGATGCTTCACCATCACTAGTTGGAATTACACTTAGCAACCAGTAGAAAACTTCATTGTCCAGTCATTAGGTGTCATTGTACAGAGCAACCATTAAGAAAGCAATGAGGTTCAATTACTAGTAGAATTTTCAACAAAAAAATAAAATACATATCTGAATCACTATAAGCCAATTCGTCAGGGGCAAGAGGTATGGTAGCAGTGGTATGTAGGTGTTTATTTCTGACCATGCATGCTCTGTGTACACTTTTATGAACAGAATAGGGAAGAGGTGATTTGAAAGGAACAATTTCCTAACTACATTGTCAATCTATCAGTGTTTCTATGATGCAGAAGCTGGAACTGGTTCTCCCATAGAAATGCACTGGACCATTTTGGGGAGTGGAGCTTATTTCTCTGGAACCCTCAGTCCAATGTGGCACATTTTAAAACTTGACATCTTTTCACTGATTTTTCCCACGCTAAGCTTTGTTGAGTTCTGTTAAATTTTCAGAGAGTTATTTTGCTCCCAGAAAGGTGGACCCATATTCTCAGCCCCTTACGTATTATTGCTTTCTAACACTATGATAGGTTGGTAAGAAGAAAAATCATCAGGATGCCATGAACAGAAGTGTTCAGACTTTAGGTATTTAAGTTATGTTATTAACCTGATTAAGGCAAAATGAATTTGGCAATGTTTAGAACAGGCAAACTGAAGGAATATTCTTAAAAACATCAAAATAAGAATTCAGCCTAGAGTCCTAGACAATTTTGAAGACGATGAGACCCAACTGAAGAGGCAGAAATTGCCCTGATAAGTGCAGAATGTCTGAGCTAAATCTACAGATACTGAATCAGCATATAGTGCACACAGTTTGGAGAAATGTCAAAGGAAATGACAGAAAATAAAATATTTCATTGCAAGGAATTTGGTCATTTTGCAATTCAGGAATATAAATTCCTCAAAATGCAAAGGACTACATATTTTTCAAGACACAAAAGAGTCAAAGGAGCAAAGAGAAACAATACACAGCAAGAGTCATCCAATAATGAAAATGCCACTAGATTCACCAAGAAGCATTATGCTTTCCATGTGAAAACAAGCAACATAGAACAGGAAGTAATCAACAAAGAGCTATTTTCATCTGACTGGACAGTGTGAACTACTCAATAACATTTTTTTGTTTTCTCTGTGCCATCAAGTCAATGCTGACTCCTGGCGACCCAGCAGCCCCTGGGTTTTCTTGGCATGGTATGACCAGAAGTAGATTGCCAGGCCTTTTATTCTGAGACAGTGGCGAGTAAAATGACTTGCCCAAGGTCACAAGGAGTGACAGTGGGGAACAAACCCTGAAAGGGCAGATTTCTAACAAACAGCAAGCAGATGTGTGTCCAAGTAAACAGAGTTGAAAACATTCATATCAAGCCATATGAATACAACAACCATAAAAGATTGAAAGTTGAAGATGAATCCAAACTATATGAAGATCTTCTATCAGTTTCCAAATGAACAGATACTGGATTGCATGTAATTTTTAAACAGACAGCTGCATTCAGAAAGAGTAAAGAACTTTTGCTCACTGTATCAAAAAAGATTGCAGCATTTACAGGATCAACACCAAGGGTCTGATATTCAGCGGTGGAGGCTAGCACTGCTAAAATGGCTAGCTGCCACCGCTGAGCTTTAGACCCGCTTTCACATGTAGACCTTAAGATTGATAATTGCAGCAGTATGGCAGGAGAGTTCCTTACCTTTCTGGATCTTGCCAAGATCTATTTTCACATTCTCATTAGGGATTCACGTCAGTTTATCTGCAATTTTATATTCTCAGGGGGTCATTATTAGTTTAAGGCTCCTCCTTTTGAATGGGCCACGGTGTTAAGAATCTTTTCAAAGATCATGGTGGTGGCAGCAGCAGTTCTACTGTGGAAGCAGAACATCAGGGTCCAGTCTTATTTAGTTGGTTTTGATTTGATAGGCTCTCTCGATGGCACCAGGGAGAAGATTATAAAGGTCCTTCGGTGCCTGAACAGTCTAACTTGGGTAGTCAAGTTATTTTTATTTATTTGTATTTAGCTCAATTATGCCAGAAAGCAGCCTGGTTCCTTCCTAAACTATAGAGTACCTGGAAGCATGATTTGATACATGGCTGGACTGAGTGGTTTTATCTCGGGATAAGATGACCAGGCTCTGACGGAGCATCAGCAGGTTTGGGCTAAGCTGGCTTCCAGGGGTTTAGGACAATCTTCAGGTTCTGGAGTCGATAGTGTCCACTCTGGACTTGGTTTCACGGGCAAGGGCACATATGTGGTCTCTGCAGAGGCATCTGCTCTCCCATTAGTCATGGTACTCCCCACGATTGGTGCAATGTTTCTCCCTTCTGATGGGTATTAAACAGGATCTGTCTTTGTGGGTCATATTTTGAAGAGCATATGTTCGGAAATGCCAGTCTGGGTTATCATGACCACAGATGCCATTCTCTTGGGCTAGTTCACGCAGCACTGCTGGTCACCACAGGAGGCTGCCTGGACCATCAACCAGTTGGAGGTGAGGGTTATCCATCTAGTTCTGAAGAGTTTTCAGTTTCTGATAGTGGGTAGGGTAGTCATTGTCCTCCAGCAGTACCACGGTGGTAGCATATGTGAACAAGCAAGGGAACACTAGCAGCAAGGCTGTTACCACAGAGGTGGCCACCGTGTGTGACTGGGTGGAGGTTCATATGTTGGTTCCATCTGTAACCCATGTAGTGGGCACTGAGAATATGCAGGTGGACTTTCTGATTTTGAAATCTTGTTGACCCTGGAAAGTAGGAGCTTGGTGCACAGGCGTTTGGGCTCATAGTGAAATGGTGGGGGTCCTCTGTATTTGACCTAATGGCGATCCAGGTGAATGCTAAGGCAGAAAACTTCGCTACAGGAGGGACTCTCAGTTGGCCAGGCTGGGTGCTCTCATTCAGCCGTGGATCCTGAAAGGAATCTTTTACAACTTTCTACCATGGCCTCTTGTGGGCTGAGTGCTGTGCAGAGTCTGGTCCTTGTGGTGGTGGCAGATTGGCCGTGCAGGCAGTTGTATGTGGATATTTCAGGGCTCCTGGTGGACTCCTTGCTTTTGCTTCTGCAGAGTTGTGGACTTCTGCATTGTGTCCTCTGTTTGTGGAAGATCCTGCGCCTTTCTTGCTTATGGCCTGGATTTTGAGAGTTACAAGCTAGTGTACAATGCTTAGCCCACAGCCATAGAAAATACTCCTCTTCCAGGTTTGCAGTACCTCCATATCTTTGGCCTATGTTAGAGTTTGGAGGGTTTTGAGCCCTGGTGACTTTCTGCTCCTTGTAGCTGCAGAAGACCAGTGTAGCGTCTATCCTGGCTTTCCTGTAGAATAGACCCTATCAAGGCCTGGCAGTTAATTTTCTTAAAGTGTGGGTGGCAGCTATTGCTCGATACTGAGGTAGAGTTCAGGGTGTGTCATTAGCATCACATCCAGATGCGTCCCATTTTCTTAAGGGGGTGAAACAGCTTTGACCCTCTTGGGTGCCACAGTGGGATCTGACATTAGTTCTGAAGGTCTTAAAAAGCCCTCCCTTTGAACCTTTGTAGCAAGCCACTCTCAAGGCAGTGTATTCGGTTGCCATAGCTTTGGCTAGAGGCATGTCTGAGCTTTAAGCCTTATCGTGCATGGATCCGTTGCTTTCTTTTCCTACATGTTTTGTTTTGCTTCAGACAGTGCCATTCTTCCTGCCCAAAGTTGTATCTGCCTTAAGGCAGTGTGCTTACCAGCTTTTCTCAGTCATAGGTGTATGCTAGAAGGTCTTAGAGCTCATTTGAGTAGAGCTAAAGCATCATCTTTGGGTGGAATCTGGCTTGGTGACTGGAAGACATAGGCATCATTTCTGGGCGGAATCTGGCTTGCTGACTTTGGGACATCTGCAAGGTGGCAACATGCTCATCATTGAATACATTAGTGAAGCTTTACAGACTGGAGTTGGGCGCTTAGAAGATTTTGCCTTTGGGAAGGCAGTTTTCTGCAGGGCATTGTCTTCCTCCCATGCTGGGTCCTAATTGTTCGGGAGGTCCCACTCATCTCTACTAGTCTAGCAGAATAATAAGGAAGGAGAAATGTTCTGTATCTATTAATTTCCTTTCCTTGAGTCCTTCTTATGCCAGTCTAGGGCCTGCCTATGAAGACAGACCTATGAGTCAGGGATTCCTTTTGCCTTTCTTCAGTTGTCTGTATTGCAGAAATTCTGAGCTGTGTAGCAAGTGAGTTATTCCTTGGGGGGAAAAGGGGGATAAGATTTGTGTTTAAGATGATAGAGGGAAGGTTATCTTATTTATTTATTTATTTAACAGTATTGTTCTATTATTGTTCTATTATCTTGTTCTATTATTAATGTTTTCACCTGAGTTTTTTAGGCACTCCTATGATTTGCAATATTTTCAGACATTTTTTAGTTACTGTAAGTTTGTTCAAGAAAATACTTATCTCCAGGAAAAAGCAGGAATGAGTCTTCACATATGGGTACGTCGGTACCGACGGAGCCTGTGCGGGAACGCTCCCCAGCGTCCAGAAAGAAAGCTTTTGGGAGCATCCCACGCGCATGCGCGCTGCCTTCCCGCCCATTCACTTCCCTCTCATCAGTTTTCTGTTTTCCGTGGAGCCGGCAGGACGTACTCCTGTCACCGCAGAAAATTCTTCTTTTTATTCTTAGTTTTTTGTGGTCGCGTCTGCCTTCCCTCGACGCCACCGGTACCGCCGGTGCTTTTCTTTCTTTTTCCTGAAGAATTTCTTCTTTTCTTAGAAATTTTTTCCTGTTTAGTGCCTCACGGTTTCTAGTCCACTAGGCCTCTACCCTTCCATTATGGAAAAGCCAGCCACTATCCTTAAGAAATGCTCAAAGTGTGGCGGTACAGATATATTTTCAGACACTCATACTTGGTGTCTAAAATGTTTAGGTCCTGACCATTGCCCTCTGGAGTGTCTCTCCTGCTGGAGCGCAAACAGAAGAAGTCCTCAGAATCGAGCACAACTCGATACCCGGTTCACATCGCCCTCAGTGTCACCAGCTAGAATATCTTCTTCTTCACAGGATCAGGTAACCAAACAAAAGTCTGTAAAGACTAGCCAGTCCTTGAGTGGTAGATCTCCCTCTCAACATCAAGATGGCTTCGGCCTTGCCCTCAAGGACATCTTGGCAATAAAGCCCTGGCGGGAGTCTTCGGGCTCCAAAGCATTAACGGGGCTCCAGGTTGTTTCCGGGGTTCTTACCTCGATGAACATACCTGGGCCATGCTCGGTGGTTGTGGCCGCTTCGAGCGGTGCCGCCCCTCCCCCCCTGCATCGGCTATGGTGATGGATGAAACACTCCTCACCGATGAACATAGTCTAGCACTCTTGGCTACTTCGGTACCACTAGAGTTGCTGCATACCGTTCCTCGAGTATCGGTATCGGCACCGGTATCGGCATCGGTGTCGGTACCGTCCATGCTTGCTTCAACAGAATCGCTTCCCTCGATGCCGAGCCTGGAATCGATCTCTAGCATGGAGGATTCGGTATGACTCGTCTCGGTACCGACCTCGGGTGGTACCGAAGACATTGCTTTAAAGAAAATCCGATGCTTCATCCTTTCAGGTCTTCCGATCACGATGACTGGGATGAATCCATCGGTATCAAGGCTGTTTTTTCTACAAATCTAGCCTTTACCCCTCATTTTAGAGGGTCCTCTTCTGGGGAGATTTCTTTTCAAGCTTTCCTGCTTGATATGGCAAAGTAACTTGCCATTTCTATACCTGGTAAAGAATCCCTACCGGGGAATTCAGAGACACTGCAATTCTCCTGGATTCCAAAGGAGGTGATCATGTTTCCTTTGCATCAGATCTTACAAGATCTACTATTAAGAATGTAGGAAACTCCTTTAACGGTATCCCCACATTCTAAGACACTTGACACTACGTACAAGGTGACGCCTTCTCCAGGTTTTCAAAAGACTCAACTTCCTCATCATTCTATTGTTGTAGAATCAGCAATGAGGCGTATTAAGAGTGCAAGGAAGCACTCTTCTTATCCGCCAGGTCGTGAGTCTAGGACTTTAGATGCCTTTGGACGTCGATGCTTCCAGGCATCCATGCTTTCAGCAAGAATTATCTCATATATTTTCTATATGGGATTATCTCTTGAAGAGGTCACAAAAAACTTAAAGTTTTTGAACATTTTTCTTCCAGAGCATAAAAGAGCAGACTATTCCTTATTAGTCAGTCATGCTCAAAATATCTCTAGGTTCCTTAATCGTGCTTCCCTGGACTGTTTTGAGTCTATTAGCAGAACTTCTGCTATAGCCATAGGAGCACGACACATTGCCTGGCTCCAAGCTTCAGACTTGGACAGATGGGTTCAGGACAGGCTGGGAAATACTCCTTGTACTGGTGAAAATCTCTTCAACAAGGAGGCTTTGTTTTAAGCTAGTCAGTTGAGCACTGATGCTGTTACTTTCAGAGGATTGTCAAAACTTTCCTCTATCACAGCTAATAAAAAATCTCCTAAAAAGCTTTATTTCCCCAAGGGAAAAAAGTTTTATCCATCTTCTACCCATTCTGCAGATGTTTCCAAAGATGGGCAACATCACACCAGGCTAAGAAAATCAAAACCTCCACAGGCTCAGCAAACCCAGCAATTGCAGGGTTTCTGATATTTTCTTCATTTTTTCTGTGTGAGGTTTAAAACTTTTGAGTCTACTTCTTTTCAACAGAAGCATCTAAAATTCATCTCATCCATGCTGAGATATCAGTCATACATTGACTCAATCCTCGACTCTGGATATGAATCTCTTGCTACAAGAGAAATTTATCCTTCTAGCTTCAAGAGCTATTAAGGACTATCATACCCCAGAGATAACAGGTTCCTCCTTTTTAAAACAAAAGGAGGCCTAACAACTGACAACAGGGTGAGCTATACCCTTCACCTTGTCAGTTTTACTGTACGAGTATATATCATACTTTTAACTGCAAGGGGACCCTATCTCTTCAAAGGCTTACCAAATTGTAGGTCTTCTCAACTCTGTATTACTTTCTATCCCTCTTAGTCCAGACATTTAGGGGCTTGTTTACAAAGCCGCGGTAGCGGTTCGCGGTCGTTATCGGAGCCGCGGCCCCATTGTAAACAAGCCCCTTAGTCTCTAAGAGTGCTACTACTCAACGGGAGGGCTTATTCTTTAAGCCATAGGTTTTTCTTTAATACCTACTCCAGGAAGTAGTTTCCATACAGAGTTTTCTCCCCCTTTGCGGTTCATCTTCTTCTCAGATATCTTTTTAAGGTAGCTTTTCGGACAGAACTTGGGTATCACTACTCCAAATTGTGTCTCTCGGTCCTTTCCAATCCATAGGACCTAACTTTTTATGCTGCCTTAATAACAAATAATTCCAAAAGAGGTCCAGAACTCATTTGGACTATTTATTGTTGCAGGCTTCAGGCCTGTCTACTATTCTTAGCCACATTCAATTCTCTTTGGCTTCAACAGAATAGATTAGGTTGTACACTGGCAATTCAACAGCCAGATCTAAGCAACCTACAACATGCTCTCTGCAATTCTACAACAAAGCTCTGCAACTGTGGGCCTTTGCCAGAGAGCCTCAGAGCCACTCCTAATAGGTAGCTGCCAGATAGTTAACAGGGGTTTCAGCTGGTAGACTCTGCCAGTCATGCTCCTACATGACTGTTTTTTTCCTACTCTTATCATATTCCTTAAAATTTCCTTTTAAGAAAAGGTAACCAGGGTTTAGACCACGTGAAAGCGTAAAAAAATTGCACAATTCCCTGGTTTGTTCCACATCTCACTGGAACTTCCACATCAGGGATGCATTTTTTCACTGCAGTTGGTCCTTATTCACTACTTTCCTTCTAATTCCTATACTTCATGGTAGCTTATGTTGAACAAGAAAACGCATGATACTCATATTGCCCTCATAAAGAGGCAAACATGGTATCCCCTTATATTGCGTCTTTTTCTCCATCTACTATTTGAAATTATAGAAGGATCCAGACTTGCTGTCTTAAGACTAAGGATCTCCTCTGCACTCATTCACGTATGTCTCGAGACCTGGTTATTTCAGGGGCTAGATCTTTTCAAGAAGTCTAGTCCTATCCCTGTAAGTGAAGAACATAATATCAGTTTCCACGAAACCTCCTCTATAGTTCTTCCATATTTAACCAGGTAGAGATTCTCCATCAATATTCTCAAGTAGGCCTTAATCCTTCTTGTTATTGCGTCAATCTCTATACAACATTTGACTTTGAAAGATCTTCAAGAAGTTTGAGGCTCAGCGCCTAGTACAAATGTCTTTGCCTTTCATTGGAATAAAGGGGGTCTTAAAGACCAAACCAGTCAGTTTATCTCCACTCTTTCCCAGGACCTTATTCTGCTCCAAGGACAAGAAGTTCAATTTTTTTGGACTTTACAGAAGCTTCAGCTATTTCTCAAAAGTCCAACCTCATTGAACTCCCCCAGTACTTCTTCTGGGGTTAGTACTGGCCATAAGGGCTTATCATCTCTTCCTGTATGGCAAAAATTTATTTTTTTCCCTCTACTTCACATTGAGGGAATTTCTTTGAGGATAATGTACTGGCTCTCAACCACAGATCCATATTACCCTCAACAATCATTTTTGCAATATTTTTGACTGACATCCACATTAGAAAATTGAATTCAATACTTTTCTAATATTTATGATTTACACAAGGACTCCCCTCTGGATACCTTGTTTAGTCAAGCTGTTCCACAGCACCTCTTTTATTCTTTGCTAGTTCAACTCTTACCCTCCTCCATCCCTTGGATGCCTGAGGTTTTGAGGGATAAGCATGGCCCATCTTTAGATTTGCAACATGCTGGGGCCTCCTCCAGGCATCTTAGCTTGGGAGTCCCCATATGTGAAGACTCATTCCTGCTTGTTCCTGGAGATAGCACAGTTACTTACCTGTAACAGGTGATCTCTGGGAACAGCAGGAATAAGTCTTCACAACCCACCCACCTCCCCTAGGAGTTGTTCTCTCTCTCTCTCTCTTTTCTCTCTAATTTGTCTACTTCCCTCCTTCGGTCTCAGCTACAAACCCAACTGATGAGAGGGAAGTAAATGGGCGGGAAGGCAGCGCGCATGCGCGTGGGATGCTCCCAAAAGCTTTCTTTCTGGACGCTGGGGAGTGTTCCCGTGCAGGCTCCGTCGGTACCGACGTACCCATATGTGAAGACTTATTCCTGCTGTTCCCAGAGATCACCTGTTACAGGTAAGTAACTGTGCTTTCTTCCTGTGGGCTGTTTATGAAATTATCTCTGCATTTTTCGGAAGCTTTTGTATGGGCTTTTGTCTATATCTTTTTTACCTGATTATTTCTTATTGTTTGTTTGTTTTTCTTGTTTGAGAGTCTCTCTCATTCTGATCCTGCTATGGGGGTATCTTTTATCTGTTTTTATTTTACCTTTATCTTCTTTTGAATTATCTGGGCTCCTAATTCCATTTGTTAGAGGTTTTGAGCACAATGAACTTAGTTTATATAAGTGAATGCCTTTGAAGAACAAACAAGACTTTGGAAATTTAAAAAGAAGGTGATTCTGAGCCACCCCTGAAGAACCTTGGGTTGTGTCTTCTACAACTCAGTGGGGTCCCTTTGTGCTGTCTGCACCTGAGGTTTCCTGTCTGCCCCGCCTGGTGGGAGACATACAGTCAGAGCCCAAAAAAACTGCTATTCCCCACAGGCAGGAAAACTGAGGCCATATGCTCTGCAGTAGCTTTTTTTTTGCCATTCCAGTCCCTCCTTGTGATACAAGGATGTCTGATAGCTACTGCCAAACTGGCTTACCATCGCAGGTCAGGAAAAAAATGCTACTAACAAGGCAGCTCCCACAGATCATGCACTGCCAGCTTCCCAGCATTGAAATATGATCCTTCTGTAATATGCTGCCACTGCTCACATGACACGTCTCTGGAACTCTCCCCAGGTACCTTAGCTGAACTGGGGAATCCTTCTCAGTATCCCTAGTAACACTGGTACTCTTCCCGCAACTTCCCCAAGGTTCCTGTAGACCAGGGAGCCTTTTTGTGTTGTATTTTTAAAACTGAATATGTTTATTCAGGCAGAGGACATCTACTATAAACTACTACTTCTCCTTCCAGCTTTTCTTTTTTTTTTTGGGGGGGTGAGGAAGAGAAAAAATTCTTACCTAGCTCCTTATTTAGCACCATAGGCAGCGGTTCCATGGAGCTTCCCAGTCCATAGGATTCACAGTCCACCAGGACTGAGGCCCACAGGTCCTGCAGTTGGCTTTCCCCTTTGCTCAGTTAGGGCAAAGGTCCACATACCAATCTCTAAGAGCCACAGCATGCCAGCGAAACTACCACCAGGTCACAAACCACAATCTTTGCTCTCAGGAACCAGGTTCAAGAACCAATCCTGTTATACCAGTGCAAATGCAACCATCTGCTTGAGGCAGAGGATACTGGCAGGTTCCAGAGCTGCACCACTCTTTATACTAGTGATGACATCACTCGATGAAAGTGTTCCTTGTGTCCATCTGCTGGTTTGGTGACACAACCCATTTACCTAGACTGGTCTAGCAGCAATTGAGAAAAGGAAATTAGTAGATAACAAATTTCACCATGTTTACTGTTTGCCTGTAGCTAAATTTAAGCCTTCAGTTATATAATAGTTTGTTTAGTGTGTTATGTATGTATATCGTGTACACACACACACCCACCCACCCACACACAAAAATTATAGGTAACATCTGTAATACATGATCACATTTAAAATGAAAGATTTAGATCACGTGATGTGATGAGTGGAGACATATGATGAGTGTCTCTGCTTGGGCACTGATCCTTCTACCCTATGATCATTGATTCTTTTTGGGGATGGTACTCTCAGTATTGAGAAGCAGAAGTTTTGCTGCGATTGAATAGCATCTGATGTCTGTATCCACGACTGCTTTGTCCCCTAAGGCAGAGCGAGGGACGAAGGAGTAGGTCAGACAACTGGATGCCAAAATGGCCAATGCACAGTGTATGGAGCTGTCAGCCCGCTGGACATCACTGATGGCAGAGATTACAGCAGAGATGACTACAGTGGTAGAGAGTGCCCTAGAAAAAATACAAAATTGGAGATAAAAGATGGGTAAGCTCAAAATGCTGGGGTGATTGTATACAATAGATCTCCAGGAACAAGCGGGAAGTCAGTCTTCACATATGAGTGATGTTGGCACCGATGGAGCCCAGCACATGAACACTCCCCAGCATCCAATAGCAATGCTTTTGGAAGCATTCCTCCACACATGTGTGGCTGCCTTCCCACTTTCCCTCCTGGTCTCCTCAATCATCTTTTTTCTGCGGAGCCATCGGGACCTTGTCCCTGTCAGCCACATCTAGAGACTTCAAAAGGTTTTCACTAGTTTTGTCAAAAGTACTTAGGTTGCCTTCTTGTCGACCGACTCGACTCCCTGTTGATTACGGTTCCACTTTTTTTATTTTATATAATTTTACTTTATTTTCCGTTTTCTCACAAACTTTTGTTTGAGGCCTATGGCCTCATCGGGCACCATTGCCTAGTTTGATTTTGCCTCCGTATTATTCCCTAATATGGAGAAGCACCGAAGTGGTTTCAGAACATGCTCCAAGTGTTTCAGCACAGTTTTTATCACCAATGAGCATTCTTGGTACCTAAAATGTTTAAGCCCAGACCACGATGTCTATTCTTGTCCATCCTGTCACCACACGACCTCTTGAGGTAGAAAGAACCGGGACAAACAGAAGGCTAAGCTGTTTCCTACAGACTCGGCTCCTTCGGTGCACTCCTCGGGGACGTCGACTCCTTCAAAGTCTTCCCATGCATCCAAGTCCTCACCAGCAAAGGAAAAGCATCGCTCGGAGTCACCAGTGCTTAAGAAAAAGAAGACATCGGCCTTGGCATCGAGGTCCTTGACTTCCAGATCGGTGTCTGCTTCGGACACTGAGCATCAGCATCAGCACCAGCACCGTCATTCATGACATTCTGATGCAGACCATCCATTGAAGCAACCCTGGCGGGAGGTATCACCCTCCAAAGCCACACAGGGGTTCGGGGATCCCCCTGAGGTCCAATCCTCAGTGGAGCCCCCCGATACCGGCATCGGGCGTGTGGCCCACACAGTTGTGTGGAGAGACTCCTCCCCTGAAACTGTCATTGGATGGCCATGTCATTGCCATCGAGCGCAGCATCACTAAACTCTTAGCTGCACTAACGCCAATGAAATTGAGTGCTCCACAGCCACCACCAGTTGTGCCGATGCCAACAATGGCCAAAGAGCTTGGCACACTTACACAGACATCCCCTGCCTTGCATAGCTCCACGAAGCATCTGATACCAAGGCCCTCGTCACCACCGTGTTTGATACCTTCTACATTGAAAAAGCGAAGCTCTTGAACATCTCATAAGAATTATTTTGACTTTCTTACGATCTCCAATTCTGAGAGGCCTCCGAGGTGGAATCCATCGATTCCGATAGTCATAGGGAGGTACCATTGGATTCATCACCACCTTATGAACGTCGGCTTTCTGCTCGAGGACATGTCCTTTCAAGATTTTAGTAAGGACATGGTGGCAGCTCTCAATGTTTTAGTGGCTATGGAAATGGAACTGAGAGCTGAGGAGCTTGATATTCTCCAATACCCATTGGCACGCAAGAAGGCTGCTACCCCCTCCGGTGCATAACATCTTAAAGAATCTAATGGCTCGGATATGGGAGGCCCCCATGTCAACTCCTGCAGTGAGTAAGAGGCTCAGTACCCTTTATAGGATTCCTTCCTCCCCAGATTTCCAGAAACCACAACTCCCCCACCACTCCATGATTGTGGAGTCTGCCGTGAGGAGGATAAAAAGCCAGAAAAATCACTCCTCAGTGCCCCCTGGAAGAGAGACCAGGACCCTGGATGCATTTGAAAGGCATTCCAAGCTATCATGCTAGCCTCTAGGATAGACACCTATATGCTATATATGGGCATGTTTCTCAAAGATGTCTTGAGAGACTTGTCAGAGTTTACCACCCTGCTGCCCCCTGACAAGCAAATTGCTCATTAGATTTTGGTAACACATGCCCAGAATACATTCAGGTTTTTAACAAGAGTAGCATTCATGCATTTGAGGCCAATAGCAGATCTGCTGCAGCCTGCATTGGAGCTAGGAGAACATCCAAGCAACTGACTTGGAACAGTATGTCTAGGACAAGTTAATTAACATACCCTGTAATGGTGAAAACCTTTTTAGTCAGAGGTGGAGGGAGAAGGCCAGTGAAATAGAAACTGACGACCTCACCATGAAGAGGCTTTCAAGGAAGACAGCAGACTCTTCTAAGAAGAAGACTACCACTAAGAAACCTTTCTTCCCTAAGAAGAAAAGGCTTTATCCTCCATATCATTATTATTCTGGCTACTTTGCCCCATAACAGCAACAGAGACAGTAGGGCCAGAAACAGGTCAAGAAACCCAAGGTTTCCAAACCACAGCCTACAGCTACTACTCAACCTCTTCAGAGTTTTTGGCTGCTTCAAAAAAGCATGGCCAATTCTCCCATAATCTTTTCTCTTCCTCCTATGATCCCAGGAAGACTGGTGCATTTTGCACACCATTGGATCAACATCACTTCCGAGCCCTGGACTTTACATCTAGTCAGTCAGGGCCTACAGCTGAAATTCCAGGATCTTCCTCCCACTCTCTTTGTGGGACAACCCTCCTTGGATCTCCTTCACTCCTTGCTTCAGCAGGAAATTCTCTCACTGCTGAGATAAGGGGCTGTAGAGAAGGTTCCCCCATCTCAGCAGGCCCTGGGATTCTACTCCCAATACTTTCTAATTCCAAAAAAGATGGGAGGTCACAGACCTATATTAGATCTCCGAAATCTCAACAAATTTCTCGTCAAGGAGAAATTCAAAATGATTTCTCTAGGCACTCTTCTGCCATACCTCCAATAAAATGATTGGCTATGCTTTCTGGATATAAAAGATGCTTATGCACACATCCTGATCCACCCAGATTACAGAAAGTTTTTCAGATTCATTTTTCAGAACAGCCACTACCCAGAACCGAGTCCTCCCATTCGGATTGGCCTCAGCACCCAGAGTCTTCACAAAGTGTTTGGCTGTTGTTGCAGCCTACCGTTGTACTTTAGGGATCTTTCTATTCCCCTACTTAGACGACTGGCTGCTAAGGGCAGATACCGCTTCAACAGTCACCTCCGCCCTAAATCAAACCATTCATGTCCTCCAAGAGTTAGGTTTTGTGAGAAATTATCCAAAATCACATCTCACGCCAACCCAGGACCTCGAGTTTATAGGAGCTCAATTAGAGACGATAAGAAGCAGGGCGTTGCTGCTAGAGGACAGACACCTCCATTTCATTGACTTAGCCACACAGGTCCAGCAACAATCATCAGTTACGGCCATATCATTTCTATGCCTCTTAGGCCACATGGCTTCCACAGTCCATGTCATGCCCCACATCCATCTCAACAAGAGGATTGGGCAGTGGACTCTCTCACAGCAATGGAAGCAGTCCATAGCTCGCCTATCCAATCTCATCAACATCACTCTGCAGACAAAGAACGGCTCTTCAGTGGTGATGCACACCACAGAATCTGGTTGTAGGGCCACCTTTTCAGAAGTCTGCACCGCAGTATACCCTAACAACCGATGCATCTGTATTGCCAAATTCTACGCTTTTCCTTTGACCCTGTCACTCACTTAGCTCACTGACTAGGCATAAATATTCTGGCAAATACAGTATGAGTTAACCCTGTCACTCACTTAGCTCACAGACTAGGCATCAAATATAATATGAGTTAACCCTGTCATCTAGCTCACAGACTAGGCACAGACACTGTAGCAAATACAATATGCTTTTATTAGATTGAGTCCTTTTAGAATAAGCACAAAGTTAAGCATTAATACTTTACCGGATATTATAGCTCATCACTCCAGGTGGGGGACTGTTCAGCGCTCACTCTCAGGAGGAAAATCTGGGAAAAAAACTACAGAGACATGCCTGCCTCGTACATCAGTTGCAGTCCCATCTTTCCTTCTGAGAGTCCCCCTAAAGTACTTAACTAAGACTCGTGCTGGCTGCATGCCATAGGTTAACACGTAATCAGACTCGTGCTGGCTGCATGCCATAGGTTAACACGCTGCATGCTCAAATCAGGATTGGTTAGAGCTAATTTTGTAAATTTGTGCTCGTGACCAGCAGCTGAAAAAGATGTCAGCTGCTGAGTCACTGTATGAGTCACTGTATGAGTCACTCATCTAGTTTTGTCCAGCCAAGGGAGACACCCCCCATGGTTTTAGAAGCAGCTCAAAGCTTCTACATTATAATTGATGAATTCTTATCTTGTCTACATTGGCTAGGCAAATGTTTCTATATTGGCCAAGAGAATTGTTCAAAGGCCAAGGGAAGAATTCTGTCTCCCTCTCTGGCCTTCTAGCACTCTCCAGGCTAGATGTGTAAAGATCTCTCACTAGACTGTAAATACAGCTTTGGTCTCTGAGCTAGCAAATTGGCTCAGCATGGTTCCTCACAGGCAGAATGGCTCATGAGTTCAATTTCTTTGCAAAGTAAAGTACAATATCTTTGCTGATCCAAAAATCCAAATAAATCTTTAATTAGTAATACAGCATCAAAACTAGGCTGTGGAGCCCATCTCAACGGCCTTACGACACAAGGCCTTTGGTCTACTCAAGAAGCGCTTCTCCAGTTCAATCTCCTAGAGCTCAAGGCGGTCTTCAGTGCCATCAGAGTCTTCTCTTCGCAGCTCAAGGGACAGTCTCTTCTCATTTAGACGGATAACCAGGTGGCTATGTTTTATATAAACAAGTAAGGGGGGACAGACTCTCAGGCCCTAAGTATGGAAGCCATTCGCCTTTGGAACTGGGCAATTCCTCAAGGAATTCACCTTCATGCAGTATACCTTCCAGGAGCCAGAGAATCACTTAACCTACAGACTAAGCCGGATCCTCCATCCATGCAAAAGGGATGCTGGAACCTCAAGTAGCGCAATACTTTTTCCACTTCTGGGGGATGCTGCTACTCGACCTCTTTGCTTCTCTCCTCAATGCCCAACTACCTTGTTTCTGCCCGAGGATTCCTTCCTCTCAAAGGGAGACGTCGGATGCGTTACTCATCCACTGGGGACAGAATCTCCTCTATGCTTTCCCACTCATAGCAAAAACACTCTTCAAATTCCAGGCCGACTGGGGACAAATGATTCTCATTGCCCCTTAATGGCCCAGACAACTGTGGTTTCCTATGCTTCTTCAACTTGCTCAAGCATCTCCGCTCAGGCTTGGTTATTCACCAACCCTAGTCTCTCAGGAACAGGGGACCCTTCTGCACCCAAGCCTCAAGACGCTCTGCTTGATGGCATGGAGGCTAAGCGCTTTGTCCTCTTGCACTTAGGAGCACCTGCAATACGTCCTCTTGGAGCTCTATCTTCAAGAAAAGATTCAACCAGACATTCTTACGCTTTTTAAATGATGCAGGTTTTCCATCTGGTGTTCTCATAAAACACTAGATCCTTTCATATGTCCCATTTTGGACTTACTCCAGTACCTGCTCATTTGTCCTCCTCTGGCCTTAAAGCCAACTCGATGCAAGTACATTTATCTGCCATTGTGTCCTCTCACTATACTTTAGAGAACCGCCCCATCTCGGCGCACCCCTTAGTAGCCAGATTTGTGCATGGTCTTCTCTTGACTAAGGCGCCTTTTTGTCCACCTCCGGCACATGGGATCTAAATGTTGTTCTTGCGCAGCTCATGCGCAATGCTTTTGAACCAATGGTTTCAGCTCCTTTAAAATTTGTAACATAGAAGTTTATTTTTCTCATAGCAGTCACTTCAGTGCGATAAGTCAGTGAACTGCAAGCTTTGATGAGCTATGCTCCTTATACCACTTTTCACCATGACAAGGTGATCCTTCGCACACATCCTAAGTTCTTGCTGAAGGTTGTCACCTCCTTCCACCTTCAATCTGTCTCGCTACCAACATTCTTTCCAAGGCCTCATACATCCCCGGCTGAGGTCAGACTTCATTCCTTAGATTGCAAGAGGGCATTGGCTTTTTATCTAGACCATACTATGGACTATCGCCAATCCTCTCAGTAGTTTTTCTTTTCTGACAAAAGTCATCTAGAGGCGCCAGTATCCCAAAGAACACTTTCGAACTGGCTAGCAGATTGCATATCCTTAGCTTATTCGCAGGCTGGACTGTCTTTTCCACACCATATGACAGCTCATAATGTCAGAGCCATGGCTACTGCTGTAGCTAATCCCCAGTCTGTCCCTCTCTCAGAGATCACAGATCTGACAAGTGGTGACATGGTCTTCCCTGCATACCTTAGCAGCGCACTATTGCCTGGACAGAGACTCCAGAGCTGATGCTCAATTTGAGCAAGCTGTTCTGCGTAACCTTTTTGAAATTTAGACAACTTGCCCACCGCCCATCTGATTACCTCGCGAGAAGTACTCTGAACAAGCTGAGTCTGTTGGATCCCTGCTGCAACCTCTAGCTGACGCGGAATTCTTCTCTCATTCAGTTGTCTTAGGCTAGGGAGTCCCATATGTGAATACTGACTTCCTGCTTGTTCCTGGAGATAGCGTAGTTACTCACCTGTAACAGGTGATCTCCGGGAACAGCAGGAATCAGTCTTCACAACCCATCATCAAGCTGTCCCCTTTTTTCTCATTCCTGGTATACAAATATTTTTATTTCTCCAGGACCAAGCAGGAAGTCAGCCCTCACATATGGGTGACGTCGGCGCCGACGGAGCCCCCATGCGGAGCATTTCCCCAGCTTTCAAAGAAAGCCTTTGGGAATGCAGCGCGCCTGCGCGGTCCCCTTCCCGCCCAAGGGTGCCATCTTGCTCAGTCTTTCTTTTTCTGCGGAGCCCGATGGACGTGATTTTGTGTCACCCGGGAAAAGTTGATTTTTTTCTGCAATTTTCACTTTGTCTTATCCGGTTCGACGCCGGTTCCCCTTCCCGTCTGGGCTCGGAACACCGATCGTGTCTGGAGTTTTGATTTTCAGTTTTTGTCCTTTGTGACTAGCGTTCGCGCTCTTTTTCTGGTTTCACTGGCAGCCCGGTCTTTTGACCTTGCAGGGGCCCTTTTTCCCCCGATGGCTGCCAGCGGGTTCAAAAAGTGTGATTGGTGCAAGAAACTTATGTCTCTCACCGACACACATGACTGCTGCCTCCGATGCCTCGGGCCCGACCATGACCTGCTGGCCTGTGGCCCATGCGGCAAAATGTCGAAGGCGCTTCAGAGCCGTCAGCATCAACGTGAGCGAATTTTCTCTGACTCCGCGTCCGGCCGGGGCCCAAACTTCGTCAGAGGCCTCGACGTCTCGGGAGTCCGACCCCGAGCGCTGTCGGGGTTCCTCTGAAAAGGGAGTCTCCCACCCGGGAGCACAGAAGGAAGAAAAAGCTTGCGAGGGTGGCATCGGTGGAGGCTCCTGGTTCCTCGAGGGCCAGGTTGCGTAGCCCTGACCACTGCCCCAGGCTCTCGGAGTCGGAGAGGCCTTCCAAGCTACCTCGTGTGGAGCTGGAGTCCCCGAGTCACGTAAGTGCAGTTGTCCTCGTCTGGCCCGACGCCGTCGGGGCCGGAGTCGGGGGCTGCTGAGTCTCCTGAGCTTGGACTCAGGTTGACGGCCTTGGAGAGCAGCTTGGCTGCCTTCATGGAACAGCAGCGGGTGCTGATCGCTGGTCTGACTGGTGCATCTGCCCCGACCATCGGGACCTCGACGTCTAAGTCGACCCCGGAGACCGGGCCAATCCTCGAGTCAATGAAGTCTCGAGTCGATCCTCGGTCAAGGTCCCCCTCGACCTCCCGTGCGGGGCCGACGTCGTCGATGCCGATACCCTCGGCATCAGGGCAGGTGGCACCGAGGCCCACACTGCCGGAGCCGCTCGATTCCTCCTCGGAGGAGTCGGAGTGAGAGACGGAGGACGAGGAGTCCCTGGATACCTTTTGGACCCGGTGCGTCCCTTCGGACACACCGGAGTCTGAGCCTCAGAGACGGTCCCCCCTGGAGGATATCCGGTACTCGGACTTTGTGAGGGACATGGCCAAAGCCTTGGCCTTCCCCGCAGACACCGTGGAGGAGCCTCGAGTCGAGGAGCTCGATGCCCTCCAGTATGATTTTCTTCCGAAGGAAGCCTTTTCTGTACCGGTTCCTCTGAAGCTGGAACGGCTGCTCTTCCGTATGTGGGAGGCACCGGCCTCGACGCCGATTCTTAGCAAACGGGTCGATTCCATTTATCGAGTCCGTAAGAGCCCTGGGTTTCAAAAGGCGCAGCTACTGCACCACTCCATGGTTGTGGAATCGGCCATGCACCGTCTGAAGAGTCAGAAGATGCACTCCTTGGTGCCTCCTGGCCGGGAGGCCCGGAACCTGAATGCCCTCAGTAGAAAGTGTTTCCAGGGCTCTATGCTATCTTGCCATGTCCAGACCTACCAGCTGTACATGAGCATGTAACTACGAGACCTGGCAAAGGAGATTGCTGGGTTCTCAGCTGGCCTCTCAGAGGAACCTTTGCAGACGTTCAAGGCTTTTGTCAACAGGGATTTGCGAGTGCTCAAAGTTTATCTCTCGAGCAGCCTATGATGGCTTCGAGGCTTCGGCCTTGGTAGCCGCGATCGGCATCGGTGCATGCCGTCAGGCCTGGCTACAGTCATCAGACCTGGAGCCATGGGTGCAGGACAATTTGGTCGATGTCCCTTGCCGAGGTGAAAACCTTTTCAGTAAGCCCATGACTGAAAAGGCTGCGGAAATCGAGACTAAGAATCTCACTAGGACATAGCTGTCCAGGAAGACTTCTGCCCCTTCTCAGAAAAAGAAGGGCTCGGGAAAGAAGCCCTTTTTCCTGAGGAAGGGTGCTGCCTACAAATCCTACCCTCAATACCAGGCCTCTCCAGCTCCCCAGCAGGGCCAGCAGGCCAAGGGGCAGGGACATGACCCTGTACGCCTACAGATGGCCAGCCATCACAGGGGATACCTGGGTACTGAGCATAGACCAGAAGGGCTACTTGCTCCACTTCCACCAGATACCCCCCTCCTACTTTCCAGGGGAGCCTCCAAGACTCCCTCTGCACAGAAACCTCCTCCTTCAGGAGTTGGCGTCTTCTAAAGGCGTGGAACTGGTGCCTCACCACCTGAAAGCCCCAAATCAAAAGAAGAGTGACACTATTATCATTTGAGCCAGCGCTGAAAATACTTTTTGTCGGAAGATCGGCCGTGAGGACTACAGACCTCTCGAAGCCGTTACTCCCTTTTAATCATTTTTATTAAAGTCCAATAATGTAAACTCCCTCAAGAGTCAAACAAGGTGGAAAAATAAACCACTTTCAGGTGCCAGCTTGATAAATCAAAAATAGTTCATGTCTATAAATTCTTGGCAACTTTAACCAGAACAATTGAAAACAGAACTTATCTGGACCGTCGATGATCAGTGATCTTCAAATGTCGAACAAATTAATATCTTATTGAGCCGTGGTCCTCATTGCATTGGTCAAGAAATCGCTGACACAGTACTGCGTTTCGGGCAACCTAGATCACTGATTATCGACGGTCCAGATAAGTTCTGTTTTCAATTGTTCTGGTTAAAGTTGCCAAGAATTTATAGACATGAACTATTTTTGATTTATCAAGGTGGCACCTGAAAGTGGTTTATTTTTCCACCTTGTTTGACTCTTGAGGGAGTTTACATTATTGGACTTTAATAAAAATGATTAAAAGGAAGTAACGGCTTCGAGAGGTCTGTAGTCCTCACGGCCGATCTTCCGACAAAAAGTATTTTCAGCGCTGGCTCAAATGATAATAGTGTCACTCTTCTTTTGATTTGGGACTTTGGTTTGTGGAGTGTTTGGTTTTTTGTATTTTTGGTTCACCACCTGAAAGGGCAAGGCTTCTACTCCAGGTACTTCCTGGTACCAAAAAGGACAGGAGACCTACGGCCTATCCTAGACTTGCGAAACCTAAACAAGTTTCTGGAGAGGGAAAAGTTCAAGATGCTTACCCTTACCCAGCAGGGAGATTGGCTATGCTCCTTAGACATAAAGGATGCTTATATTCACATCCTCATCCATCCAGACCACAGACAATATCTCAGATTTATGGTGGGAGGAAACCATTTTCAGCACAGAGTACTTCCCTTTGGCCTAACTTCCGCCCCCAGGGTTTTCACCAAATGCCTGACGGTGGTGGTGGCCTATCTCAGAAATCAGGGAATTTTTGTCTTCCCATACGTGGACGACTGGCTCATCAGGGGTCAGTCTCTCCAGGAGGCCAGACAAGCCACTCTTCGCACTGTCTCTCTTCTTCAGCATCTGGGCTTTGTCATAAACTACGCAAAGTCCACTTTGCTCCCCTCACAGAACCTAGAGCTTATAGGGGCAAGATTAGACACCCTGCAGGCAAGAGCGTACTTGCCTGAGGACAGGGCCCACAGACTGATGGACTTGGCCAACCAGTTCCAAAGCAATTCTCAGGTCTCCGCCAGACACTTCCTGCGGCTCCTGGGGCACATGGCATCCACGGTACATGTGACCCCGAATGCCTGTCTGCACATGCGGGCTGCTCAGTGGTGCCTCAGAGCTCAGTGGGCGCAAGCTACAGGCGACCTCCGAGACAGAGTAAAGGTGTCCAAACCACTCTTAGACTCCTTGCAGTGGTGGCTACATCTCCCAGAGCTTCTCGGGGGGGGGGGGTTACCCTTTCAGGCCCCAGCACACACAAGGGTGCTGACGACCGATGCTTCCTTAAAGGGCTGGGGTGCACATTGCCAGGGCACGTGCACTCAAGGCCTCTGGTCTCCTCGGGAGGCCACACAGCAGATCAATCTTTTGGAGCTGCGAGCAATCCGCTTAGCACTACAGACATTTTCTCATGCCCTCTCTCACCAGTCTGTCTTAGTTCAGACAGACAGTCAGGTAGCAATGTTCTATGTGAACAAGCAAGGGGGCACAGGGTCCAGACTCCTATGTCAGGAGGCGCAGACCCTTTGCTCCTTTGCAGTCAAACAAGGCATGTTTCTCAAAGCAGTTTATCTACCTGGTCAGGAGAACTTCTTGGCAGACAAACTAAGCAGGATTCTCCAGCCTCACAAATGGCAGTTGAATCCACTGGTGGTCCAGCAGATCTTTCTACGATGGGGGCTTCCATCCATCGATCTCTTTGCAAGTCCACTGAACCGTCAGTTGCTCAGGTTTTGCTCCAGACTGCCGCATCCCCTGAGAATGGCAGCAGATGCATTTCTGATCTCTTGGTCTACGGGCCTCCTGTATGCGTTTCCTCCCATGCCCCTGGTGGCCCGAACCCTGTTCAAGATTCTACGGGACAAGGCCTCGGTGATTCTGGTAGCCCACAGATGATCGAGGCAACTGGGTTTCCACTTCTGCAGTTGGCGTTGGAAACTCCAGTCCCTCTGGGGTTGCAATCCGATCTCCTGTCTCAGGATCAGGGTTCCCTTCTGCACCCCAATATTGAATCCCTCAATCTGATAGCCTGGCTGCTGAAAGGATAGTGCTAGCTCCCTTACTTCTACCTAGGGAAGTTGAGGAGGTGGTCTTGGCCTCTAGGAGGCAGTCCACCAGAAAGTCCTATGCCCTCAAGTGGCGTAGGTTCTCAATATGGTTTGCTCAACGCAATGAAGATCCTTTCTCCTGCCTTGTGCCAGTAGTACTACAATACCTACTTCACCTGTCAGACCTAGGCCTTAAGTCCAACTCTGTTCGGGTCCACCTCAGTACTCTATCAGCACACCACTCACCAGTGGAGGGTCAGTCTCTGTCGGTTCACCCCTTGGTGTCCCGATTCCTCAGAGGCCTGCTTCTGCTCAAGCCTCTGATTCGTCCACCTGCCACTGAGTGGGATTTGAACGTGGTCTTGCAGCAACTTACTCGCCCACCGTTTGAGCCAATGGCTATGTGCCATTTATGCTTCCTTTCTTGGAAGGCGCTCTTCCTGGTAGCTCTTACCTCGGCCAGACATGTGAGTGAACTACAAGCTCTGGTTTCTGATAGACCGTACACATGGTTCTGTAGGAACAGGGTGGTCCTACCGCCCCATCTGAAGTTCCTTCCAAAAGTTGTCTCCTTCCACCTCAACCAGGAGGTGGTTCTTCCGACATTCTTTCCCAAGCCGCATACCAGCCGGGCTGAAACTGTCTTGCATACCCTGGACTGTAAGAGGGCGTTGTCCTTTTACATAGAACGTACGCGGGGGCACCGAAGGGCTATTCAGCTCTTCGTCTCCTTTGACCCTAATAAACTGGGGTTGCTTGTCTCCAAGCATACCTTGTCCACTTGGGTAGCAGATTGTATCGCCTGTATTGCAGGGTCGAGTCATGGCCCACCGTGTCAGGGCAAAAGCCGCGTCAGTAGCTCATCTCTGCTCTGTTCCGTTGGCAGACATCTGCCGGGCCGCTACTTGGTCTTCAAGTCAGACTTTTGCAGCCCACTACTGCCTCCAGAGAGAGTCCCGAAGGGACAGTTCTTTTGGACAGGCGGTACTCCGTAATCTCTTTGAGGTTTAGGCAACTCCTACCCTCCGGCCCTTGTATTGGGCTACCATACGGGGGCATTCTCAGGGGATATTCTTATCACGGATGTTGAGGCTCTTGAGAGGGAGCCATTTTTTCAGCTTTGGGTTCCCGGTAGCCTAGAGCTTGGGGAGTCCCATATGTGAGGACTGACTTCCTGCTTTGTCCTGGAGAAAGAGTAGTTATGCACCTGTAACAGGTGTTCTCCAGGAGCAGCAGGAATCAGTCCTCACGACCCTCCCTCCTTCCCTGGAGTTGCAGTCATATACTTTCTCTGCTATTCACCTGACTGAGGCGACCAGGAGGGAAGGCAGCCATGCATGCGGGGAGGACTGCTCCCCAAATGCTGGGGAGTGTTCCCACACTGAGCTCCATTGGTACCGACGTTCCCATATGTGAAGACTGATTCCTGCTATTCCCAGAGATCACCTGTTACAGTTGAATAACTACTTGGATTCAGAGTATGATTTTATCTGCTTGGATTCAGAGTATGATTTTGAATACTTTTGCTTGAGAGCAGCCCAATAGCTGGGAGGGGGTAATTGCTTGAGAGTAATTGAATTAGGCATCTAAGAGGGAGGCTAGAAGGGAGCTGACTGGGGGGGGGGAGGGGATGAAAGGTTAAGAGGGGACAGAGGTAGTCTTGTGGTAGTCATTCAGGATGGGTGTGAATGATGGGCCCTGGGTATGTGTCAGAAGTCACCCCTCCCCCCCTCCCCCCCCCCCACCTCTGAGTTCTGTATTTACTGTGAGTGTTCTTGGTGGTAGTTTATGGTGGATGATGCTCTTGAGGTAGTAGTAGAAAGGGTTTCAAGGGTAATCCGCAAAATAATTTGTGTGTGTGTTATGCTCTCTCGGCCAAGAAGTATCTCCATGTTGATCCAAGGTTAGTTGTTGAAGATATGGCATAGGTCCTATGTGTCCTAATTTCTTGTTCTTGAAGAGATTTAATCATTAAGGAACAGGGAAAAGGGGAGTGGGGAGTGGGGGGTGGAGGCGGAAAGGGATGAAAGCCAGAAAATGCACTTAGATTGTGAGCCCTCCAGGGACAGGAAAATATCTACTGTACCTGAATGTAATATACTTTAACTTCTAAGAAATGAGTAAGGTAAATACAATAACAAATCGAACATGATGCATTTGTTACCGAATATTGAATGATGTACTCAGTGTGAACTGGAGTTATACTGTGATGCAATAAACAGAGTTAAACATAAAATTAAAGAATTTATCAAATAATTGTAAATTGATATGTAGACATTGAGAGTGCTTGGTAGCATAGTATATATTTCTTAATATAGTATGGGCAAGGGAAGGAAAGTTAATAGCAGCTGATTATTATGGAAGTGTGCAGCCTTCTAAGTAAAGATGCAGTGCTAATGTCACATGTCAGTAAATCACTGAAGTGCACTAGTTCTGGTAATTGAGATGTGAAGTAGTTCTCGGAATCTAAAGGATCTGAAGCAGTCTGCTGACTGCTGCTCTGCCTTATTTTTCAGTTGACTTACTACAGTGACTGAATCTTATCAGAGAAAGGGCCAATGTTAGACACACTGGGGCCCAAGTTAAAAACTAAGGAGTTGGCTTGGTCAGTGCTCAGTGCCCTTAAATGCTGCCTCGGTAACATCTTTCAGTGTTGCCAAATGAGCTCTTAATATCAGAGCCCTCTTGCTTTCCACCTGCACTCCTTTCAGAACTGGCCCTAGACAGAGACTGGTGGAATATGCATATGGAGGCGAAATATCATATTAAAAAGAGAAGTTTGCCTGGAAATTTTTGAAAATGCCCGTAATGCGTATGTTTTCTGCATTCTAGGATTTTTATTGCAAATACTCTATTCAAAACAAAAATTGTTGATATAGACTCCAAATACTTCAATGTCTTCAGTGCTATTGTGGTCAGTTTCCAAGACAAACAACAATGGAATCTTTGTGACAGTATTCTCAGATATGGGGCCTAGCCAGCGGTTCTTAGGCAAAGCATCCAAACTACTTTTCTAGGATGCTAATCCAGTAATTCTCCTGACCAATCAGGTATCCACACCAGAGTTTGAACTAGCTTCCAGTGTGACTGCCAGCTTCTTTTGAGTTGTGCCTAGTATTACTTATCTACCAAGATATGCTCACAGAAAACTGCTGGCAATTCCCACTGTAGTTACTATCAGTAGTAAATGAAGAACAGAAAGATACACCGAGTAAATATTATCAATGAGATCATTAACAGGTCGAGCCACTTCAGCTTTTATTTTAATTTAACTGGATTTAACTGGATTATTATTTTATTTATTGATTTTTCTAAATTTATTACCACATTATCTACATGTCTACTAAGTGAGGTACAAATTACATACATAGTATTACACAGACTAATACACCACAGGAATCATGTAACATACAAGTACACCTATTTGGTAAAGGTGGGATATTAAGTTGTTATGAAATTTACATATGAAAATCAAATGCATCCATCTAAAGAGAATGTCTAAAATGTTTCTTAGCACTTTCAAGTGTTTTAACTTGTATTGAAGAAGGTATGCTGTGTGACAGCAGTGACTCCTACGTTAGTGAAAGCTGTTGGGCACTGCTCCAATCCCTGCTCTGCATTACCCACAGAAAATAAATACCATGGTCAATGTGAGCTCGGGGTAAGGTTACAGACAGGGGACTCTGGAAAGGTCATATACCAGCTGCAGGATAAATTTTTCTCGCAATGAAGGAATCAATTTAACAGGTTTTTTTCATCTCTCCCCAGAGTGTTGTAAAACTGATGAGAGGTTTGCTACAGTGCATGATCAGACAGGTAAGTTAGAGCAGAAGAAGGGGTAATAACTGTAGGTATTGTAGATTGTTGATGCTGTGACAAGACCACACCTTGTTAATGAAACACTGATGTTCAGAGTTTTATTAGGGAATGACTATTTAAAACAAGCAGTGGAAAATCAGGTTGTAGCCCAAATTGTGTTTAATTTCTGATAAAATGACAGGATATTTTACCAGAAATTAGGAAAGGTTGCGTCACTCAAAGAGAAAATAAAAGCAATTTAAATATATTAAACAATAGATAATGTTCAGACCAAAACACTCTGGACCTCCATGACAGCAACATTTTGAGATGTATTTCTTAAATTATACACATCTGTTGCGTTCACCCTGTCTCCCCATCTCTCTGTCCTTCCATATAGATCTATCAGGTGCACGTGTATACAGATGGAGGGATACATGACCAGACATGATAAATGCAAGCTAGGGATGCAGTCTTGTGGCTACTGGGAGCAGGGCTAGTGTCAACCCATAAGAACATAAGAACATAAGATATGCCATACTGGGTCAGACCAAGGTCCATCAAGCCCAGTATTCTGTTTCCAACAGTGGCCAATCTAGGTCATATGTACCTAGCAGTTTCCCCAAGAGACACAAGTTCCACAATACTTGTACTGGGTCAAGCATTGATATCTTCGGTCACTTCTTAATAATGGTTTATGGACCTTTCCTCCAGGAACTTGTCCAAACCTTTTTTAAACCCAGCTACACTAACAGCCTTTACTACATCCTCCGGTAACAAATTCCAGAGTTTGATTACACGTTGAGTGAAAAAATATTTTCTTTTATTAGTCTTAAATAGTTTACCCTGTAGCTTCATTGCATGTCCCCTAGTCTTTCTATATTCTGATAAGGTAAACAATCGATCTACGTTTACCCGTTCCACTCCGTTCATTAATTTATAGACTTCTATCATATCTCCCCTCAGCCGTCTCTTTTCCAGGTTAAAGAGCCCTAACCTTTTTAGCCTTTCTTCATAGGAGTATCCTTCCATCCCCTTTACCATTTTGGTGGCTCTTCTCTGTACCTTTTCTAAAATCGCTATATCCTTTTTAAGATACGGCGACCAGAAGCCAAGGGGCTTAGGCCATGTTTCTCCTAGCACCATGTTGCGCCCTCTATTTGCCTTTTCTGCCATCATCTGGCGAAGATTTCTCAAGTGATAACGATGGCTCTGCCAGGTCCATGGGGTCAGGCAAGGTTAATATATCACATGAGGGCCTGCAGAGATGCCAAATCTAACTCTTTAAGCATGTATCTCACACAGCTGGAGGTTGTTTCACTCTTGCATTCAGTAATTCTTTTTTGACATATATTAGATTCTTGGTGCAATCCTGATGATTGCTTGCATGTGTCTGCCTCCATCTATGTGTGTATGTTTTTCTCTGTCTTGATGTGGTAGAAACAGTGCCATATAAATAGTTTCTCTTGGAAAATGTAGACCCCTGAGGTTCATAGGTACAAAAGTATCCATGTACATGCTTTTACCCCCTGAGTGGAGAATTTGCCTACATGGGCAGATTACTTTAAGAATTATCCTTACGTTGCTTCCACTTTTTCTACATTAGCACTGTGCTTCCAAGAGTGCAGTTTCAATCCTGAGCAGCAATGGATTAGTTGCACTGGACCACCAAGAAAGCTGAGAGATGAGTAAACCAAAAATTTCTGTGAATAAGGGGAAGCTGATTTTAAGTATGTAAGCAGGCCTGGATAGTGACTTAAGTATTTTAAGAAGCATAGTTGAAGATGATGAGTCCTGAAGTGGCCTGCCAACTGCTGGAAGTTGTTATGGAAGTAGATTATGGGCATGCTTGGAAGGATGTAGATTTATGAGTAAGGGACTCAAAAGTCAGGTAAAAGATAATGTGGAGAAGTTGTTGGTTTGGGAACTCTTGCGCATTATATTGGATATGCGCAGATATTGGATTTTGGCAGTGTCTATCTGTTGCTATCTATTTCAGCTCTGACTGGCATCGTTGTCCGGATACCAGTGATATTTAGCCACTGTTCGGATAGCAAACTGCATAAAGATAGTCCTACCTTTTTTATGCCTAACTTTATGCAATTGATCTGGTGAATGGATTGAATATTACCACTAATCACTGCTTACAGACTGTCCCAGGGCTATTCAGTGCCATCTCATTCAGAGAAGATATTCAGCAGCACTATCCAAATTTTTTGCTTTCCACTGTATCAAGAGAAATCCAGCACTACCATGTATTAAGGAACTTCCCCTTGGTATACTGCAGTTTGATGCTTTGCTAATTTGCCATAAACTAAATCCTTTGGTATGCAAATTTAAGAGACTAGTTGGAATGTATAAATAATCACGAATCAATGATAATTTTCTCTTGTAGTTAACAAACCTTTTAGCTTTGCAAACTGGGAAAAAAAGTGTGAATCCTTTAGCTCTGTTTCCCTTCAAATAAAAAATGGAAGACGTTAGATTATCTTCCTTGAATATCATCACTGTGTTTGTTTGACCAGTAATGTCTTCATGTTACTGCCAGTTTTCTCACAGCAAGAAGTGATATTCTGTTCACCACTCATAGTTCTCTCCTATAGGCTTTTACGTAGGGGGAGTTTGCTCAACTGTTAGCTATACTATGAAGCCTATTATAGGAAATTCTCATTTTGGGCCGTGTTTACTAAATATTAGCATGTGTTCTCCAGGAGCAAGCAGGAAGTCAGTCCTCACATATGGGTGATGTCGGTGCCGACGGAGCCCACGCGGAAGCATTTCCCCAGTTTTCAAAGAAAGCCTTGGAGATATGCTACCACGCATATGTGGTCCCCTTCCCGCCTAAGGGTACCATCTTGCTCAGTCTCCTTTTTTCCGCAGAGCTCAATGAACGTGAGTTCTGTTCCCCCGGAAAAATTCCAATGACCTCCTTAAAAGTTGAGTTTTCCCGGTTAGTAACCGGTTCCTCTTTCCGCCTCGAGCCAGCGCCATCTCTGATGCCATCCTCTGCTCCTTTTTTCGTCGAGGTTCCCTCGACCGGCATTCATACCTTTTTCTCCTGGGGGTCATTGACCCTTTCAGGTTGCCACCCACCATGTCTCCCGGTGGGTTCAAAAAATGTGACTGTTGAAGTCAAACCATGTCAGTAATTGACCCCATGACTGCTGCTTACGCTGCCTAGGCCAGGACCATGACAGCACCTCCTTTGACCTCTGCCAGGCCATGACGCCTAAAACTAACAGAAAAAGGTTGGAGTTGCAGGAGAAATTGTTCCGCAGGTCAGACTCGGCCCCAGTCTCCCCGGCACTGAGCTCTTAGCCCAGCACATCCCACGAGGCCCGAGCATCCTCGGAGTCCCGTGGTGGCAGTGCCTCTGAGAAGATCTCAGACCCAGAGAAAAAGAAGAAAAGGCCACAAAGTCCACCGAAGTTGCACTGGAGAAACCTGATAAGACCGCCAAAAGGGACTCGGGCAACTCCAAGAAGCGCCCTACCAAGGTCTTCAAGAAGGATTCCTCAGCCAACAGAGTGTGTGAGGTTCTTTGAGACCATAGTCCTTGTTGAGGACACACTCGCAAGAGTTCTGGCACTGGTCCTGAGATCCTTGGTGCCTGCGCTGAAAGCTGCAGAGCCTTCTGGCCAAGAAACCAGAATGGAGACCTTGGAACAGAGCATCACTGCTCTCCTGGCCCTGCAGCAGGCAATGGTGGCCGATTTGTCCGCTCATCCATCTTGATGACCAGACCCTCAACTGCGAGAGAGTCCCCAGTCGTCAAACTGAGCTCTGAGCGCCACCGGCCTCGGGTAAGTTCTTGGTGCTGGTCGAGGTCCTGGTCCCGTTCTTCAGGCATTGGTCCTCACCAGCCAGTGTCTGTGACTCGAACCCCAAGTCCTTGACAGGCCTCTGACCCTTCATTGCCAGCCTTGTTATCACTTGACTCCGAATGGGAGATGGATGATGAGGCCTCTGTGAACAGAGACATTCCCTCGGACCTGGCGCCCCGGTGCCACTCTCCTCCTGAGGACGTGGCCAGAGCCCTTTCGGTCCAAATCGAGGTGGAGGAAGATCCGCACCCCGAGGAGTTGGAGATCCTCCAATATGAGTCTCCACCCAAAGAAATCCTCACGGTGCCTGTGCAACTGATCCTTGAAAGGCTGCTTCTTCGGATGTGGGAAACGCCGGCACCGGTGCCTCGACGCTATGTACTGTGTCTGAAAGGACCCAGGGTCTCGCATAACTCCATGGTCATCGAGTGAACCAAGCAGAAACTCAAGAGCCAGAAGACCTACTCCTCAGTTCCCTCCGGGAAAGAGGCCAGGGCCCTTGCACGATGCTTGGGTGCCGGATCGCAACCAGGCCTCATCGGGGAACCCCTCCAACGGTTCCAGGCCCTGACCTCGGGGATCAAGGACTGTTATAAGTTCCTCTTCCAGGCAGCCTATGACAGCTTCGAGTCAGCGGCTTGGGTAGCCGCAGCCGCTATCTGGGCCTGACGCCAGGCCTAGCTATGATCTGCCAACCTTGAGCAATTGGTCTAAGACAAGCTGCTCAATGTCCCCTACACTGGGGAGAACTTGTTCGCAAGCCAGTGGCCGACAAAGCGGCTGACGTGGTGACCCACTAGAGGCTCTCCAAAAAGACCTCATCCTATCCCTGCAAGAAGCCATTGGGGAAGAGGCCCCTTTTCCCGAGGAAAACGGGGTCCTTTGGGCAGGGTCACCAATACCAGCCCTTCTCAGGCCAGCAGCAGCTTTCTCACCCCAGAAGGCAAGGGCATGGGACTCAGAAACAAAAGGCACCTAAGCCCCAGATCCTAGCTGCCACCCATCCCGGGGAAGCTTTTGATTCCCAGGGCAGTGCCTCCCCTCACTTCCCCCAGGAGACCTTCACCAGTCCACAGGGGGGCACCTGACACTCTTTGCCCACAGATGGATTACAGTCACCTCAGACCAATGGGTACTGCAAGTGATAAGGGAGGGATTCCTCCTCCACCTACAGCAGATTCTACTCAGGTACTTTCCCGGAGAGCTGGTGCAACCCCTCCTTCACCAGATCGTGCTGCTCACAGAGCTTGCAAGTCTTCTCAGGGACAATGCAGTGGAACCTGTGCCCAAACACCTGTGGGGAAAAGGCTTCTACTTCAGGTACTTCCTTGTCCCAAAGAGGACTAGAGGCTTCAGACCCATTCTAGACCTGCGAAATTTAAACAAATTTCTGGTGAGAGAGAAGTTCAAGATGCTCTCCCTTGGAACCCTCTTGCCCTACCTCCGCCAGGGAGACTGGCTGTGCTCCTTGTACTTAAAAGATGCATGCACGCACATCCTAATCCACCCTTCCCACAGGCAGTACCTAAGATTCGTGGTAGGAGGAAAGCACTATCATACCCTTTGGCCTCGCATCCTCGCCAAGTGTCCTCACGAAATGCCTATCAGTGGTAGCTGCCTACCTGCGTCTGCAAGGGTCCTTTGTCTTCTCCCTACCTGGACAACTGGCTCATCAGAGGCGGCACAGCCGCAGAGGCTAGTCAGACTGTAGGACGCATGACCCTGCTGCTGCAGCACCTGGGATTCATCATCAACTACCTCAAAACCCACCTCTCTCCAGCCCAGAGTCTGGAGTTCATAGGTGCTCAGCTTGACACATTACAGGCCAAGGCCGTCCTCCCCAGGAAGAGGGCAGAATGCCTCAGACAGCTGGCAGCAGAAGTTCAACACCATCGGTCAGTGCCAGCCTGTCTCCTCCTCTGCCTGCTGGGCCAATGGCCTCCATGGTCCACATGACCTTGCTAGCTCGCTTACACATGTGGATGGCTCAGTGGTGCCTCCGCTTGCAGTGGATGCAGGCCACTGGCAGCCTGTGGGACAGGATCAAACTAACCCGCCAACTGGAAAACTCCCTCAACTGCTGGCAATCTCTCTAACGCCTCCTAGCAGGGATGCACGTCCAGACACCTGCATCCCTGAGGATCCTGACCACAGATGCCTCCTTCCTGGGCTGGTGGCAGCTGCACACAAGGCAACTGATCCCAGGTGGAATCTCTGCTACAGATCAGTCTCCTGGAGCTCAGGGAAATCTCCCTGGCCCTACGTGCGTTTCACCACCACCTGCAACACCAGCCCATACTGATTCAGACTGACAACCAAGTCGCCATATTTTATGTCAACAAATGGGGGCATGGGATCGTACTCCCTTTGCCAGGAGGCGATGACCCTCCTTTCCTTTGCAGTGCACAACAACATGCTCCTGCAGGCGGTCCACCTCCTGGGCCAGGACAGCCTCCTGGCGGACAGGTTGAGCAGGGTCCTCCGTCCACACGAGTGGCGCCTGGACCCCAGAGTGGCAGCTCAGCTCTTCCGCCTCTGGGGCAGGCCCGTGATGGATCTCTTCACCACCCTGAACAACACCCAGCTGCCCTGCTTTTGACCATGGCAGCCACACCCAGGGAGGGTGGCGGCAGATGCCTTCCTGCTCCCATGGATGGAAAGCCTCCTCTGTGCCTTTCCACTGATCCCTCTGGTCACCAAGACCCTCTTCAAGGTCCAGCGCAAGGGGGCATCTCTAATACTAATCGCCCCCCCAGGTGGCTCAGACTGCCTTGGTTCTCACTGCTGCTCTCCTTGTTGGCAGCACTCCCGGTCCTGCTGGGCTATGCCCCGGACCTCCTGACACAGGAGGAGGCTCCCTCCTGCATCCCAATTTGGGGTCTCTAATGCTAACAGCGTGGCTGTTGAAAGGATAGCATTGGCCGCTTTAAACATCTCAAAGGAGGACGAGGAGGTCCTGCTGGCCTCCCAGAAACCCTCCACCAGGTGAGCTTATGTTTTTAAATGGTGAAGATTCTCCGTATAGTGTGCAGAAAGGCAGGAGAACCCATTCTCCTGCCAGGTGCAGTTAGTGCTCCAGTACCTACTGCATCTGTCACACACTGGGCTGAAGTCCAACTCAGTGAGAGTGCACCTGAGTGCAATAGCCACACACCGCCACCCTATCGAGGGAAAATCCCTCTCTGGTCAGTCCCTGGTCTCTCAGTTCCTCCAGGACCTCCTGTTGTCTAAGCCCCCTGTCCGCCCTCCGGCAGCGGAGTGAGACTTTAATGTGGTGCTCTCTCAGCTCACTAAACCGCCATTTGAGCTGCTAGCCACTTGCCATCTGCAGTATCTTTCATGGAAGGTTGCCTTCCTGGTGGCTCTTACGTCCGTCAGTGGAGTAAGCAAACTTCAGGCCCTGATGGTGCACCCACCCCAAATTCCTCCCTAAAGAGAATCTGCTTTACACCTCAACCAAGAGGTGGTTCTCCCCATCTTCTTTCCACAGCCTCAAGCCAGTCAGGAGGAAATGATACTCCATACACTGGATTACAAACGGGCCCTGTTCTTTTACTTACAGTGGACTCTGGACCATCGCAGTGCACCTCAGCATTTTGTCTCCTATGATCCCAGCAGACTGGGGCTTCCCATGACTAAGTGTACTCTGTCCACTTGGGTGGCGGACTATATTGCCCTCACCAGTGAGCAGGCTGGGCTCTCCCTGGAGCACTGTGTCACAGCATATCGCGTGAGAACGATGGCCACATTAGTGGCAAATCTGCACTCGGTATCAGTGAAGGAGATCTGCAAGGTTGTCACATGGGCTTCAATTCATACATTCGCAGCTCACTACTGCCTGGAGAGTGAGTCCCGTCGGACAGTGCCTTTGGCCAAGTGGTACTCTTCAATCTGTTTGGGGTGTAGGCAGCTCCTGCCCTCCGATTATTCTGTGTTCAGGCTACTGGAGTGATAGTACTGCTGAATGCTAGGGTCTTGCAGAGTCTCTCAGTTGGGACTTATCTGCAACTCACGGCTACCCAATTTGACTGCCGTTGGTGCTGTCGTGGATCAGTCCTTGGCAGCCTGGAGCTAGGGAGTCCCATATGTGAAGACTGACTTCCTGCTTGTTCCTGCAGAAAGAGTAGTTACTCACCTGTAACAGGTGTTCTCCAGGGACAGCAGGAATCAGTCCTCACAACCTTCCCCCCTCCCTCCTCCCCTGGGAGTTGCCTCCCTACTTTGTTTTAGTTTTTTATTACTGTCCTAGCTATGTGTGAATAAACAGGTAGACAAAGGTGAGTTGGTTAAATATAGTGTATTTGAACTTTCAGAAAGCCTTTGACAAGATCCCTCATCAGAGACTTTTGGCAAAACTAAACAGTCATGGGATAGGAGGCAGTGTACTATTGTGGATCAGGAACTGGTTAAAAGATAGAAAGCAGAGGGTAGGGCTAAATGGCCAATTTTCCCAATGGAGAAAGGTAAATAGTGGTGTACCCCAGGGATCTGTGCTGGGTCCGCTGCTTTTTGACATATTCATAAATGACATGGAAAATGGAATAACAAGTGAGGTTATCAAATTTGCAGATGACACAAAACTATTTAAAGTTGTTAGGATTGTGGAAAATTGCAAGAGAATCTTGATAAATTGGAAGACTGGGCATCAAAATGGCAGATAAAATTTAATGTGGACAAGTGCAAAGTTATGCACCTAGGGAAGAACAACCCAAACTATGGTTATACGATGCAAGGTTCCACATTAGGAACCACGACCCAGGAAAAAGATTTAGGCGTCATTGTGGATAACATGTTAAAACCCTCAGCCCATTGTGCAGCGGCGGCCAAGAGAGCAAATAGAATGCTAGGTATCATAAGGAAAGGAATGGAAAATAAAACAAAGGATATTATAATGCCTCTATATTGTTCGATGGTGAGACCGCACCTTGAATATTGTGTGCAATTCTGGTCGCCGTATCTTAAAAAGGATATAGCGTTATTAGAAAAGGTTAAGAGAAGAGCCACCAAAATGGTAAAGGGGATGGAAGGATACCCCTATGAAGAAAGGCTCAAAAGGTTAGAGCTCTTTAACCTGGAAAAGAGACGGCTGAGGGGAGATAGGATAGAAGTCTATAAATTAATGAACGGAGTGGAACGGGTAAACCTAGATCGATTGTTTACATTATGAGAATATAGAAAGACTAGGGGACATGCAATGAAGCTACAGGGTAAACTAAGACTAATAAAAGAAAATATTTTTTTACTCAGTGTGTAATCAAACTCTGGAATTTGCTGTTAGTGTGTCCAAACCTTTTTTAAAGCCAGCTAATTTCCTGGAGGAAAGGTCCATAAACCATTATTAAGAAGGGACCCAGGATACCAATGCTTGACCCAATACAACCATTGTGGAATCTGTGTCTTTTGGGGAAACTGCCAGGTACTTATGACCTAGATTGGCCACTGTTGGAAACAGGATACTGGGCTTGATGGACCTTGGTCTGACCCAGTATGGCATATCTTATGTTCTTATGTTCTATGTCATCTGACTGAGCAAGATGGCACCCTTGGGCGGGAATCATATCCCAAAGACTTTCTTTAAAAACTGGGGAAATGCTTCCATGTCAGCTCCATTGGTGCCAACGTCGCTCATATGTGCCGACTGGTTTCTGCTGTCCCTAGAGAACACTTGTTACAGGTGAGTAACTACGCTTTATCTACTGCATGGCCATGTTATTCCTGTGGGCATGGTGACAGATAGCGCATGCCAGTGTTTAGTAAACACAGCTTTTCTTTTTTCATAAAGATATTTAGCTACAATGAAAAGAAAAATAGAATATTCACAAGTTTTGTAGCATTTGTAATATTTTATAATGGAAAATGTAAATTATGTTACTCTTGAATGGTAATCATACTAGGAAGCGCATGGAAAATTTTAGAGAACCTATCGGCATTATTACGATAACATGAACTTTGCAGATGTTTTGTAAGTATCCAGATAGCTTTACTGAAATTTATTGGAATGGAGAAAAATGAAACTTCAAGGAAAAGCCACTGTAACAGAGTCTGCTAGAAGAGGGATCTAGTACATATTTAGAGTGCAAGTACTGTACATAGACTATGATGCCAGATATGAGTTTTAAGGCCTATTAGTCTGCCTGATTTATTTCCTATTACATTATACCCTAGTTGATTTCATTATACCCTAGTTGATTACATTATACCCTAGTTGATTTCAGGCTCTCCCTTCATTTCCTTGCAGATAAAAATCATCTATGCTGGGCCATTTGAAGTCTCATATAGGTTTTTAACACCCTAGCTCTTAAAATCAGGAAAATGTCAATATTGCCAAGGCCTGCTATCACAAAAAATGAGTTTTGACTTGTAATTGCAAGCCAGCCCTTAACTGTGCAAGCTTTGATTGCAACATAGATTTAATAATAAATACTTTAATACGATACAGGTGGAAAAAGTGGAGAATTTCAAATATAGTCAGAGCACGAAAGACAGTCTTCATGCCAAGTACAACACAGACACCTGTGCAACAGTGGTGGGGGATGACCAGTGGGGACACTTGCAGTTGGATGCTACCTCTCTTTACCTTCTCTTCTTGGCACAAATGACAGCCTCAGGTAAGGACAAAAACAGCTACTGATGCTATATAATAAAATGGCAGGACATAAATCAGGTCTATTCAAATGGCTCATTATAAAATGTGCTGATTCCTAGGTGTACTTCTTTGATATCCTGCATTATTCAACATACGTAATGGATGCATTCTTATTTTTTTCACAGAATTATTTTTATTTTGTTTCTCCCCCTATTTTTAACTTTTCCCTTGCCTCTCTCAAGGATAACTGATTAGGCGACACAGGCTCTCATTTATTGGCTAAACTCTGGAAGGGATGTTTCCTCCAAAATGGAATCACTTAATGCTACTTTTGTGCCAACAGAGGTTGGTCTTGCGATAGGAATATATGCTCTTTTCCTGTCGTTGGAGCCTGAGTGTATCACCTCTGCAACTTGTCCTAGCTCTGTACACCCCAACTGACAGGAGAGGAAACACAGAACTCGTGTAGTGTAGGTACAGTACTGCAGACGGAGTTATAGGCTATGCTTTGCTCTGATTAATGAGGCAAGTCATCTATGTGTAAAGCCTGCTATTTCCAGGAACAAGCAGGAATGAGTCTTCACATATGGGTACGTCGGTACCGACGGAGCCTGCGCGGGAACGCTCCCCAGCTTCCCAAAAAGGAAAGCTTTTGGGAGCATCCCACAGCGCCTGCGCGCTGCCTTCCCGCCTTTCCTAACCGCCTCGCCCCAGTTCTTCTTTTCCGCGGAGCCAGCAGGTCGTGTTCCTGTCACCGCTGAAGAAGTTCTTTGTTTTATTTTATTTCTTTGGTCGCGCGTCTGCCTTCCCCGACGTCGGACCGGTACCGCCGGTCTTTCTTTCTTTTCTTATAAAAAAAAAAAAAAAAAAGAACATATTTTTCCCTCACTTAGTGTGTTTTTCCTCTTTGGGCCTTAGGCCTCACGAGAAATTTTCCTCATGGAAAAACCAGCCTCCGGGTTTAAAAAATGCACTAAGTGCAGCGGTACTATTTCTGTCACTGACACCCATGAATGGTGTCTTAAATGTTTGGGTCCTGACCACTCCATTTTGGATTGTCCGTCCTGCTCCTTGATGTCTAAACGAGGTTTACAGAACCGAGCAGCTAAGCTCCATGTGCTGTTTCCCTCTGATGCAGCTTCAGTGGCATCGACGTCTTCCAGGGCCTCTATTTCCTCCCATGGATCTCAGATAACCAAACATAAATCCAGCCGGTCCTCGAAGGGTAGATCTCCTTCCAAGCATCGAGATGCCTCCGGGCTTGCCCTCGAGGATTCCGCACCGGCAAAACAACCCCGGCGGGAAGCTCCGGCTTCCAAAGCTCCTCCTATGGGGTTACAGGTTGACATCGATGGCACGGCCTCGACCGATCACCTGTTAGAATGCTCTGGGGTACCGGCGCAACCTTCCGGTACCGAATTCCAGGCATTCATGGCGTCGATGGATCAGAATGTTCTATCCATGCAGCAGGCTATCACGGCCTTCATTCAAGCTGCGACGCCGCTGATACCACAACAAACTCCGTTGTCTGTATCGGCTCCGGTACCGGCACCCGTGTCGGTACCGGTACCGATACCGACTGCATCGACATCGACCAGGATGTCGACTGCAGCGGTTCCCTGTCCAGGGATGCCCATCGGTACCGAACCGGTCCCGATGACGCCCGATGTTGATACCGCTCGATATGCGTACCGAGCTTTGGGAGAGCACCCTGACAGTCGATACTTTGATTCCTCCGAAGACTCTGATGCATCGGAGGAGTCTGCTGAGGTATCTATAGCTCTTCCTGAAGAGCCTTCTTCTCCAAAAAGAAGAATGTCTCCTCCAGAGGACTTGTCCTTTCAAGACTTCATAAGAGAAGTGGCTAAAGGACTTTTCTATTTCAGTAACCTCTGAATCAGAGCCTAGAGCTAAAAAATTTAATATTTTAGGTTATTCTAAGGCTCCTAAGGAGGCAGTCACCTTGCCAATTCATGAGATTCTTTATGATCACATGATTGACTTATGGGAGACTCCTCTCACTATCTCTCCTCATTCTCGTAGATTGGACACTGTGTACCGTGTCCCTCCTTGTCCTGGGTTTCATAAAACACAGCTTCCTCACCATTCTATTGTGGTGGAGTCAGCTATGAAAAAGATAAAGAGTGCAAAAAGACACTCCTCTGCTCCTCCAGGAAGAGAATGCAGGACCTTGGATGCTTTTGGTAGGAAAATCTTCCAAGCCAGTATGCTCATTGCCAGAATCAACTCCTATAGTCTTTATATGGGTATGTTTCTGAAAGAAGTTGCAAATAAGCTGCACACTTTCCTCCCTTTTCTTCCAGAGGATAAAAGGGAAGAATTTCTTATTTGGATTAAGCATACTCAAGATATTTCAAAGTTTTCCAACCGTGCAGCGTTTGACTCCTTTGAGGGTGCCAGCAGGGCTTCGGCCATTGCCATAGCTGCACGCAGAATTGCTTGGCTCCAAGCTTCTGATCTAGAATCTTGGGTTCAGGATGGCTTGGGAAATCTTCCCTGTACAGGAGAAAACTTGTTTGGCAAAGATTGGCAAATAAAAGCCACTCAAATGGATGCAGAAAATTCTGCTTTGGATAGACTTTCAAAGTCAACCTCCATTCCTGCCAAGAAAAAACCTTTCAAGAAGTCTTTTTTCAAGAAAGGCAGATTCCATCCTCCTTCTGGCCAACAATCATCTACAGGTCGTTTTGCTGCTAAGCGTCAGCAACCTAAACAGGCCAGGCCTAAGCCTACAGGGGCTGCTGCAACTCAGCAGACCCAGCCTCCTCAGGGTTTTTGACTTGATGCTAGAGAACTTAGCCTTTCTGGCTCTGAAACAGCCAGAGCCTCTCACCATTCCAGGAAGGTTAGCTCATTTTGCTCCCAGATGGGAGCAAATTACAGCAGAGCAGTGGACCCTCTCCATCATAAGGGAGGGCTACAAGCTTCATTTCTCAAACCTTCCTCCTCACACCATGGTGAGACATTTCAATTCTCCAACATCTCTCCTCGACCTTCTAGGTCAGGAGGTGGCTGCCCTTCTTGCCCAAGGGGCAATAGAAGAAGTACCTCTTCTTCAACAAGGGTCAGGGTTTTACTCCCCCTACTTTCTGATCCCAAAGAAAACAGGGGGCTACAGACCCATATTAGATCTCAGAGAATTGAACAAATTTCTATGCAAGGAGAAATTCAAGATGCTTTCTCTGGGCACTCTCCTTCCATACCTTCAGAGTCAGGATTGGCTTTGTTCTCTAGATCTCAAGGATGCGTACACACATGTCCTCATCCATCCATCACACAGAAGGTTCCTCCGTTTTCTTTTCCAAGGAAAGCATTACCAATATAGGGTGCTTCCTTTCGGTCTGGCATCTGCTCCAAGAGTGTTCACCAAATGCATGGCAGTAGTAGCTGCATTTCTACGCACTCTGGGAATATTTGTATTCCCATACCTGGACGACTGGCTCATCCGAGTTCCATCTCAGTCAGAGGCCCAGACTTCCCTGGACTGCACAAGGCACATTCTGCAGTATCTGGGACTTGTGGTAAACCTCCCAAAGTCCAAGCTCACCCCTACTCAGTCCCTAGAGTTCATAGGGGCCTGGCTGGATACTACCACTGCAAGGGCCTATCTTCCTCAGGCCCGTTGCCTACGCCTTGTGCAGTTAGCCTCCCAGATTCAGTCAAAGAGCCATTTAACTGCCCGGGAGATGCTACAACTGCTAGGCCACATGGCATCCACAGTGCATGTGGTACCCTATGCTCGCCTTCACATGAGAGCAGCTCAATGGACTTTGTCCACCCAGTGGACTCAAGCATCAGGAGCTCTCTCAGACCAAATAGCAACCTCCAAACGCCTCTTTTGGTCTCTCCAGTGGTGGATGTCCACCCAAAATCTGTTGCTGGGGTCCCCCTTCCAACAGTTGTTGCCCCAGGCAACCCTCACAATAGATGCCTCCCAAACAGGTTGGGGAGCTCATCTACAAGACCTCTCCACTCAGGGCTCTTGGTCTCCACAGGAGACCTCTCTACATATCAATCACTTGGAGCTCCGAGCAGTTTTTCTAGCTCTCAAGGTCTTCCATACCCTGCTCAGCTACAAGACAGTCCTCATTCATACGGACAATCAGGTAGCCATGTTTTACATAAACAAGCAAGGAGGAACTGGCTCTCTGTCGCTTTGCAACGAAGCTTTAAGATTGTGGGCCTTCGCCAGAGAGCATCAAATTTATCTCCTGGCCGTATACCTCCCAGGAATCCAAAACTCTTGGGCAGACAGACTCAGTCGAGTTCTACTTCCACACGAATGGTCCCTGCACATGGACCAAGTACTCAGAATCTTTCAAGAGTGGGGAACCCCGGACATAGACCTCTTTGCAAGTCCGTGGAATGCCAAACTTCCCCGTTTCTTTTCCAGAATTCCGTGTCAGGGAGTTCAGGCCAAGGATGCCTTCCTCCTTCACTGGGGTCAAGACTTCCTGTATGCCTTTCCACCCATTCCTTTAATTCCCAAGACTCTCTTCAAGCTCCAGAGGGATCAAGGATCCATGATCCTCATAGCTCCACGCTGGCCACGCCAAGTGTGGTACCCTCTTCTTCTGCATCTCTCTCAAGCTCCCTCCCTAGACATGGGAGCTGCTCCAGACCTTCTGTCCCAGGAGGAGGGGACTTTGTGGCACCCAAACCCCAAGTCCCTTCATCTCAGAGCTTGGTTGCTGAAGGCCTAGACCTTCAAGATTGGAATCTTTCTCAGCAGGTGAAGGATATCCTCCATGCTTCTAGAAAACCTTCTACTAGACGTTCCTATGCTTTTAAATGGAAAAGGTTTTCCATTTGGTGTGCTGAGAAGGGTCTTGACCCTCTAGCACTACCTTTGAATTCTCTGTTGGAATATCTCCTGCATCTCTCCAATGCAGGCCTTAAGACGAATTCAGTAAGGGTCCATTTGAGTGCTATTGCAGCATCCCTTAAGCCTATTAATGGACAGCCTATTTCCTCTCATCCTCTTATTGCAAGATTCATGAGAGGCCTAACTTTAACTAAACCTCCCATTAGGCCTTCTCCGGTGGCATGGGACTTAAATCTGGTTCTTGGTCAGCTTATGAAGCCACCTTTTGAACCCTTAGCCACCACCTCCTTGAAATTTCTTTCCTGGAAGGTTATTTTCCTCATTGCAGTCACCTCAGCTTGCCGCATCAGTGAACTGCAGGCCTTTGTGGCTAATCCACCTTATGCAAGGTTCAATCATGATAAGGTAGTCCTTAGGACCAATCCACACTTTATGCCTAAAGTGGTTTCACCATCTTAATCAAGAGGTGTATTTACCTGTCTTTTTTTCCAGGTCCTCATGCATCAAGTGCAGAGAGGAATCTTCATACCCTGGATTGTAAGAGAGCTCTTGCCTTTTACTTACAAAGGACACAGCAACATAGAAAGTCTTCTCAACTCTTTGTTGCCTTTGATCCCTCTCATTTGGGACTTCCAGTGTCTAAGAGGACACTGTCCAATTGGATTGCTCAGTGTATTTCTTTCGCCTACCAGAGTAAGAACCTTTCTCTGGAAGGCCATGTCACAGCTCATAATGTGAGGGCCATGGCCACCTCTATGGCTCATCTAAATTCTGTGTCCATCGACCAGATCTGTCGAGCGGCCACCTGGGCCTCGGTTCATACCTTCACAGCCCATTACTGTTTGGACAAGGACTCCCGCCGGGATGCCTTGTTTGGTCAGGCTGTTATCAAACACCTGTTCCATGCTTAATCAACTCCTGCCCTCCTTCCCTGAATGGATGCCTGAGATCCATAGGAGGAGATAGAGCCCTTCACAGGGTCTCATAACCTTGGGGATCTCCCAGGCATCTCTAGCTAGGGAGTCCCCATATGTGAAGACTCATTCCTGCTTGTTCCTGGAGATAGCACAGTTGCTTACCTGTAACAGGTGATCTCTGGGAACAGCAGGAATAAGTCTTCACAACCCACCCACCTCCCCTAGGAGTTGTATCTCTCTATCTATTTTTTTTTCCTTTCCTCTCTCTCTTTGTCTCAGCTTTAAAACTCGAACTGGGGAGAGGCGGTTAGGAAAGGCGGGAAGGCAGTGCGCAGGCGCTGTGGGATGCTCCCAAAAGCTTTCCTTTTTGGGAAGCTGGGGAGCGTTCCCGCGCAGGCTCCGTCGGTACCGACGTACCCATATGTGAAGACTTATTCCTGCTGTTCCCAGAGATCACCTGTTACAGGTAAGTAACTGTGCTTTACATGTGGAAAGGGTCTTTTATAAAATTGGGTGGCTATATGCACGTATAAAAAGTGCATGCGCTGAAAGATCACCCATACCTTCAGGTGGACTGCACACAGGCATTCCTAGAGGCAAAGCAGAGGCAGAGTTGTGATGGACATGCATATTTTATAAAATATATGGATATGGGGAGGGCGCTAGTGAGCCCACGAAAGATGGCCACGTGAGCTTTTTGCTCCTCCACTTTTAGGCCCCTGAACGAGACTGTGCTGGTTCTATTGCGCTCGGCTCTTCCCAGCCATGGGGCTTTTGCGATGAATGCCCCTGCTATCAACTGAGCGGGATTGGACTCATTTGGCGGTGTGCTGAGCTCTGCTTGGAATGCCAGCATTAGCTTGGTCGTGCAGCGATCGCGTGGGTGCATTTCCCGCTGCCGCACCCTTTCCTCCACTCTCCGCCCTCGTGCTCTCGCAAAGTGGGAACTATTGGTTGCAGCCCAATTTGGGTCCTTTGAAGAGACTTGCAGGGCTGGGCTTTCTGTTGTTTTGCAGTGCTCCCTTGCTGTCCCTGTATCGGTGGGGAGGCCTTGGCTGAAGGCTTTCTGGAGACTGTTCATCTGAGGCCCTAACGAGTCCCTTTCAGATGTTCCTCTGAGCCGCCTGCTGAGATTGTGGAGTATGTCTCTCTGTCCACCCTGTGGACCTTGGTGAGCTGGAATGAGCTGGGAACTTGTTTTTTTTTTCTTTTTTCTTTTTGATGTCTCCTGCAGGAATCCTGGATGTCTCCCGCAGCACAGTGGCTAGTAGATGATCTGCCACCCCTCTCCCTACAGCCTGGACTCTCCCTCTATCTTGTTGATGCCTATGATGTGAGGTCATCTGTGGTGATTGTCCATACAATTTTGGTGGTCCCTTAATCTGCACAGGACACAGGTCATTGGATATTATGCTTTGTGACTGGATGCTGATCTGGTGGGTGTTTTTATATGGCTGAGAAGCCCTCCTATGCTACTGTATTAGCGCTCTTTGCCTGTGACTCTGGGGTTCTGGCCTCCATTATGTCTTCTGAAAGTGAGGCTTTGACTGGCCCTGGATCCGCCACGGAGAGGGGGAAGGACTCTGCTTCCACTCCTGCTTCCAAAGCTGATCTGGTAGAAATCTTGCAAGAACTGCAGTTCTTTTGTGTGGACTTTGGGAGAGCTGTAAGTGATATTAAGGTGGAAATCAAAGCCTTGGATGACAGAGTTTCCTAGAATGAGATGGTGAGCAGATTGACACTACTGCCCTCTTTCAATCCCAGCTTTGCAAATTGAATACACTCACTGAGGAGCTGAGGGAACATCATAACAATTTGGAAAATAGCGTAGAAACGACCTGCGGATTTTTGGCCTCCCCGAGGCGTAGGACAGCTGAGAGGGCGTGGGGCAGTTGGTGCAACAGCTATTTGCTTATTGTGTGCCTGGCGCATCTGGCCCGGTTTGCTTGGAGAAGGCACATCAAGGTCTGGGTTTGTGATCCCTGGATGGCCAGTCCCCATGACTGGTGGTAGTGTATTTTCATTATTTTGAGGACAAGATAGCACTGTTGAGAAGTCTCAAAGGCAAAAGAGGTCTGTCTTTCCAAGGCCATGATGTTCATGTCTTTTAGGACCTCTCCCAATGCACTTTGGAGCGGTGAAAGAGTTACAATCTTCTTATTCAGCTTTTGCAGGAACGGGACATACGTTACCACTGTGGCTTCCCTTTCGCACTGATTTTTGAATTGGATAATGTCCAGCACAAAATTTGCTGAACTTGAGGCTTGTTTGGAGATAGCTGAATCCCTGCGGAGTGGATGCTTGGGTTAACCCTCAACTGGGAGGGCAGGAGGTGAGTGGAAGACCTTGACCCCCAAGAGGAGGAAGATTCCAGGTTCACGTCACAAGCTGTATCACTCATCTGGGGAGGATTCGGGCAGAGATATGGACGCATCCAAACCTACGTGAACGCTCTCTGTACTGTATTTCTTGACTCTTAACAGTTTCTGATGGCCCCTTCTTGGGGGTGGTTATGATTTTTGTTTTTCCCTTTTTCTGTTTGGTACTTTGCTAGTCACTTGCTGCTGTATTCCCTCGGTAGGGGGATGGTCACTGTTTCAGGTTTTGGGTAGTTTGGTGTGAATGGAGATCTCCAGGAACAAGCAGGAATGAAGTCTTCACATATGGGTATCGTTGGTACCTTCCTGAATAAAGTATAGCCTGGTATAATTACATCTTAGTCATGGTTGTCTGTGAACCACATCTCTGTAACCGCCACTAAATCCACATCGGCCTCTTCCATTAAAGCCTCAACATCTGGGATCTTATTTCCCATATTATGGGCATTTATGCATACTGCTTTCCAGATGTTGCCCCTTTTACCCATTTCTACAGAGGTATTTAATACTCTACTTACGTGAGGGTTTTCCTCACTTTCCCAACAAATCTAGTTTAAAACCCTCTTCAGTAGATTAGCCAGTCTGCTGTGGGCACTTTGACTCTTCTTGGATAGGTGGACATTCTCTCTGCCCTGCAGTCCTTGGAACATCATCCCATGGTCAGGAAAACCAAAACACTCTCAATGATAGCACCACATAGGAACAAGTAACCTAAGGCCGGAGGGACTGGGGTCTCTAGTCGCATGACCACTCCTTGTGGCCTTGGGCAAGCCACTTAACCCTCCATTGCCTCAGGTACGCTTAGATTGTGAGCCCTTCGGAGATGAGGGAATAAAAAGTGCCTGTTAGACTATATCTGTAAACCGTTCGGATACACGCAGCAAAGGGAGGTATATCAAGTGCCTAAAACATAACCATCCACACATTCTTCTCCAGGACGTAAGCTTCTCCGCTTTTGCCTTTACCTTCAACAGGGAGGATTGAAGAGACCACCACCTGCGCACCTATCTGCTTCAGCCTCTGTCCCAGAGTTATGGAGTCACTTTTGATGCACTCAGAGGGATACCTAGCAGTATCATTTGTACCAATGTGGATGAGCAACATCGGATAGTCAGTAGACTTGATGAGTCTTGGCAAACTCTCTGTAGAATCTTGGATTTTATTTATTTAACCAGTTTTCTATACCACCTTATCCTTCAGTCAAAGAGGTTTACATTATGTAATCACTACAAACAGGTACTGGATACATTCCCTTGTCCCCAAAGGGCTCACAATCTATGTGTACCTGAGGCAAAGGAGGGTTAAGAGGCTTGCCCCAAGGCCACAAGGAGTGCCTATAGGACTAGAAACCTCAGTCCCTCTGGCCTGAGATTGTTGTCCCCAAGTGGGACTTGAACCCCCCTGTCCTCCGGCCTGAGGTACTGTGTCCTAACCACTAGGTCACTCCTCCCTATAGCCCACTCCTGGCGGACAGCACACCTCTCTGGACATCAAGTCTGGTTGGCAGATGGATGCCTCAGTACATCTCAGAAGAGAGTCAGCAACCACCACTACCCTTCGCTTCCTTGTGATCACCGATTCCGCAACTTTGGGGTACTTCAACTCTGGTTCTTCCCTTTCCTGGTATGCTTTCACCTATTCCACTTTCTGGGCGCTGTATACTGGTTCTTCAATTTGAGGGCCAGAGGAGTTGGATTGTTGATTCTGCAGGCTCTAGTTACTCGTGTCCAACTCTCTTCATTCTCTAGCATCCCATCTTCCCCTCTGTCAGATAGCTTGAATTCTTGGGATAGTAATTTAAGAGCAGAAGCAGGTGAAGTTTAGGTAAGGAACTCTTCTTCTTAGTTTACAGCTCTGTTAAGAGATTCTAATCAGGCCCTTAGAAAGCTGGAGAGAGGTTGGTGTAAGAGCAATAATGAAGAAACATGGAGAAGTAGAGGACATGTTTTAAGAAATATAGATTTAATTTAAAGAAGACTAAGTAGTTGGTTCTGGACCAGCAAGATGAAAATGCTTAGAATAGGCTGCAGGAATGCTATTGTGCAAGAATTTACTATTTGTAAAGGTAGTAGTTATCCTGTCTACTTTGATGTGTCAAGATTTTGCAGACTTTTTTTCAGGACCAGGTTTCAGCTGTCTGATGAATTCCTCTCAAATGACATGAGACAGTAGATGTGAGTGAGGAGGTTGAAGGGGTTTTATTGTTGGGCTTGTAGACCGTGTCACTTGGTGTGGGGGAGATAGTGGTGGGACAGAAGGGAATGTGTCCCTTCCCTTGGAAGACTTAGCTGGTATGGCGATTTGCATGGTTGAGTTCAGGGGTGATCAAGGTTATTCTGTTTGAGTTAGCACCCTTGCCTAGATTAGTACTAGGAAAAACAGTTGGTCAGAATTGTGTTTGGTAAAATTTTATTAACGTTCATGAACACCATCTCTAGAGTGAGGCCTGCTTCCTGTTGTTTAAACTCCTGTTTTTTCTTCAGTTTTAGTGAAGGTTTGAAACTAAGATTGTTTAGCAGATTAATATCAACTGTGTATGCCTCATTACAGCATGGTGTGTTTTTCCAGATTCTCTTAAGCATTTTAAAGAGGCCATCTTTAGATTCTAGTGTGATTAGCAACTACAGGCCAGTTTTCAACTTACTGGGGTTTTTTTTGGGGGGGGGGGTGCGAGTCAATGCTGACTCCTGTTTTTGGGTAAGATTGTTGAAAAAGCTGTATATGAGTTATGGTCAGTTAAGTGAGTCCGTGGATACCCATATGGTTGTAAGTACGTTTTGGTCAGGCTTCCAGTGTTTTTATAGTACAGAAACTGTTAGTCTCATCATTGGGTGATGGTTTATGGTTTATTAAAATCTTGATATATACTGCCTTTCAAACATCAAAGCGGTGTACAATAAAAACATAATTAATAGAAGAGAAAGGAATGCCATAAAATCTGATAGGACAGGTAAATAGTTAAGAGCGCAGGTAGGCACAAAAAGAGGGAGGGGGGTGGGGGGAGGGGAGAGGAGAGGAGAGGCAGAGTTCCAAGGAGCTAGGCAAGGAGGTTGTATACAAGTTGGAATAAATGAGTTTTTAGAGCTGCTTTAACTTTGGGAAAGGAAGACTCAAGTTGGATTTCACTAAAGAGAGAGTTCCACAGAGAGGGTTCTAGGAAAAAGAATGCTGAATGTCGAGTACTCTCCAGCTGAGCTGGTGACGGGGAGGGGAGGTGCAAGTGATTCATGTGTATGGATCAGAGAGATTGAGTGGGTGCGAATGGAATGAGATAGGAGGAAAGGTAAGCGGGAGTATAAGAATGGAGGGTCTTGTGGATAATTGTTCTGTGCCCGGAAAGATAAAGGCAGCCAATGGGAGTTGAAGAGAAGCGGTATAACATGATCATATTTTGAAGCATGATGGAGCAGACGGATGGCTGTATTCTATTCTGTATACACTCTAGGCGTTTGAGTTGATAATTGGGGAGTCCTAAATAAATGCTATTATAGGGTATTAGGATATTAGACAGAGGAGATTGTGTGTGTGTGTGTTTTTTAAATTTAGCAGTGGCATGCATGCTTGTCGATGTATTTCCAGTGAATAGGGTTGATGGATAAGGCTCTTCAATTGTTTTCTTCATCTTAGAAAATCATCAACAGTAGGAGTGTTGGGACCAAGAAACTTTGGGTAGTTGCTCATTATGAAGTGGGGTCCCACAAGCCTCTGTACTTTCCCCAGTGCTTTTAAATATCTTTGAGGCCTTTCTATACATTTTTGGTTGCTGCTCTTTTGCGATATAATTTTTCACTGATGATGTCTAAATTTATTTTCCTCTTGGAAAGATTGGGGGGGGGGGGGGTGCAGGGCTTAGGAAAACAATTGATGGATTAGGGGCACTGGCTTCCTGCTGCAGATTAATAGGTTGAAGTTAAATGTGGCTAAATCAGAATTGCTTTGAGAAGTAAAGAAACAACCAAATAAAGATTCTGTTCTGATAAGGCAAATTTCAACAGGTCCTAGGCACCAGGTTGCCATGGTGACTAGAAATTTCTATCTGGTGCCTGAGAATTTTATGCTTATTTCTCTCTTGTTTTTTGGATTGTGTTTTTGTTGTAGTAACTATTGCAACTGCTGCTACCAGATCAAGAACTTTATCCTTTGCATGAGTTTGAGCCATGTAGTGCAGAAACTCTTACACTGGTCTTGTGAGACTTGAGAATCTGAGACCAACATGAACATTCCTGTACTATCTGGTTCAAACTCGCACAGTCATAGTGGTGCAGAGAGGAGGAGGTTCCTACTCCAGTAGTGGCCACAGACAACAAGGTTAGGATCAGTGGCTCTGAGGGCTAGCTGAGCAGGGGAGGGGGAGTTAAAGGGGAGGTTAGAATTGGCTTGCTGGATTTGGGGGTAGGGTTTGGAGAGCTGGCTGGCTAGCTGAGATGAGCATAGGGGCTCGGATGTTGGCTGACTCGCTTGCTATTGAGAGCGTTTTTATCTCCAGAGCAGCTGCGGATAGTGATTCAAGTGTTAATGTTAAGAAAGCTGGATAATAGTATAGATACAATTGCTACAAAATATTGTGGCGAGATGGGTAGCAATTTAAGCGGTCAGAATCATGTGACTCCAATGCAGAAGCTCCATTTGATTCCTGTTAGATAGCAATGTTATTTCAAGGTGTTGCTGCTTGGTAGATCAGATTGAGCCATATATCCAAGTATATTTTGCGATCTGCCTAAGGAAATTTGCTGGTGGTTCCAGCAGTGAGAGAAGTTCATTTGCAGTTTACAAGGACTAAGGTTTTCTTGGTGGCAGCACCAGGGTTCTGGAATTAGTTCCACATAGTGATGCGGGAAGCAAAGGATTACTTATGTTCTTCGTGGACAAGCAGGAATGAAGTCATCCAACAGAGCCTGTGTGGAAACGCTTCCCAGCTACTAGTGGAAGATTTTGGGAGGTTCCACTGCTCATCCATGCTATCTTCCCGCCTACTGCTGCGGCACCATTTTAGATCGGTCTTTGTTTTTTTGCAGAGCCCAATGGACACGTTTCACTTAGTCTCCACCACTCTGGTAATTTTTTTCCGCCTATAGGGAACCTGCCGCGTTTACGGATTTTTTTATGTTTCTCTTCTGCCTGCCATCGCGGTCTGTCTTCTTTTTTGCTTTTGTTTAGTACATATTCGTTTGTTTTAAGTTTCCTTTCTTTTTTGCTGCACCTCTGTCCTCTTTGGCACCAGTGCTTTGGCCATGGTCCTGCTATTTTTCAAAATCGAGCTGTTTAATTTTACTGTGGTTATTTTTCCAAATGATATGTCCCAAAAACTGGCCAGTCGGTTTAAAAAGTGTTCCTGGTGCTCAAAGACAATATTTGCCATGGATACCCACAATTGGTGCCTGGACCCAATCATCAGTGCCTGGGACTCGATCATCAGCTCTCTTCTTGTAATTTGTATTTTAAGATATCAAAAAGAGGACTTAAGGGTCGTGAGAAATGGCGCAATCACTTTTTAGCATGCACAAATCTGATGCATTGATATGGCATTGGTCTCAAGGGCTTCAAAGGCTGTGTCGGATGCTGGCAGTGCATCGACATAGAGGAGCTTTCAAGCTCACTTGGAGCTGAGCACCTATAGTACCCTGGAGCATCAGCCATCGATCAGTCTCCACTCGAGGATGAGGAAGGATTCGGCTTCATCGATGCCAAAGGGAGATTGCACCAAGCACCAAGTGAAGGCTCTGGTGCACCGGCATCAGAGCTGCTCAAGGAAGGGCACTGAGCACGATGAGGGTCCGCGAGCACCCCTCCAAGCTGCCCCATAGAAAGGAGAGCTCATCCTACAAGACATCAAAGGGGCAGCGACAGCCTGCTGAGAACTGAGACCAAGCTGCCAATAACCCTGTATGGATTCTGGATACATTAGTTGAAGTTGCTGAGGCCCCACGGCCTTCGAAATCGGCAGCCATAAAGAAATGCCTTCTTCAGGCTCTCAAGAAATGGATCACGGTGCTCTTGGCCATGCAACTGGCTGGAGTCTCAACATCAGCTGCATCAACGTTTTAATTGTTGCTATGGGAGGCTGGCAAAACAAACATTAAATTAGTCAATATGAAAAATTACAGTACTGAGAGGAAGAGTGGTCATGGCTGATTTGTCCAGAAAGGGGCGAAGGGCCCTGCATCTCCGAAGAGCGGCAAAGGTGGAGAGGGATAAATAAGAGATGTGTGTGGAAAAGGAAAGATATGAATGAAAGTGTACAGTACACCCAAATATTTAAAGGAAGAATGAACCAAAATGGGTTGGGAGCCCAAAATAGGTGCCAGAGAGGGGGCATAAGAAGAACTAGCAATTCATGTGGTGATAGTTTTACTAGGGTTAGGTTTAAGGGCATTGTTATGTAACCAAGCTGAAAAGCAAGCTAAAGTGAAATGAAGTGGGGAAAGATCAGGAGAAACACTGTCCAAGCGAGCCAGGAGGAGAATGTTGTCCACTTAAAAATAAAAGGTGATCCCAAGAGATTGGATAAGAGTAGCCAATGGTGAAAGGAAATTTTTGAAAAGAAGTGGAGGCAGAGCGGATCCCTGTAGTACCCCATAGGGAAATGAAAAGGGGACAGAAGAGCTACTGTGTCGTAACACTTGATAGGAATGATCTCGGAGGAGGGAGAAAATCCACAAAAGAGCAGAACCCTAGAGAGACCCACTTCAAAGAGATGAGACAGAAGATGAGTGTGGTTGACTAGGTCAAAGGCTGCCGTAAGATTGAGAGAGACAGCAAAGGCAAAGCATCCTTGATTTAAATAAGAGTGAATATCTCTAGGCATAGATGTAATGATTCTTTCAGTGCTGTGGTTGGGACTGAATCCTGATTGCCAGGGTGCAGAGCAAGAGAATGCTCAAAATGATCAGACAGTTGATGAAAGAGGAATTTTCAGCAAGTTTAGCTAAGAATGGTAGATTGGAAACTGGATGCTAGTTCCATGCTCATAGCCTGCATGGCCTCTTACCAGCAGGTTTTTGAAGAACATCATGTGTGACCTCTCTGATCTGTCCCAGTATCTTCCTCCAGAGAAATTGGAAGAGTATTGTTCCCTAGTGGCTCACCACAAGGACTGCTCAAAGTTCATGGTCCGGGTGACCTATGATACCGTCAAAATGACATCAAGAGCTTCTGCCTTGTGAATTGGCACCCAGAGACTTGCCTGACTCTGGTCTTCAGACCTAGATCCATCAGTGCAAGACAAGCTTGCTGACCTGTCATGCCATGAAGAGAATCTCTTCAGAGAACAGGTTGAAGAGAAGGCTGGCTTCATTGAAAAGCAGCATGTCTCTCAAGGTGCATGTTCGAGCTGGCCTCCTATCGCAGGAGGTACCAGGGAAGGGACCAGAAAAAGACCTTTTACTCTTGGAGGTGTAGGTACTTTCCTGTGCTCCACACCTCACAATCCAACAGGACTGCTTGTTCACAACTACAGCGGGAGAAGCCTCAAAAAGCCCAGCCTGCTCCTCAGCCAAAGCCTGGGGCGGGGTTTTGACTGGTTCAGAGCAAAGCCACTCTACCAGTAATCACAATGGAAGACCCCCCAGTTGGGGGAAGGCTCACACTTTTTGTCCAAACGTGGCCCCTTATAACCTCAGATATGTGGGCTCTGCAGATTATCCAAGGCAGTTATAAATTACATGTATTCAACCTATTTCCAAATTTCACCCTGAGGGTGCATCAAATCAACCCTCTGCATCAGGAAGTGTTTCAGAGAGAAGTCAGCACCCTCTTGGCAGATCTTGCAATCAAGCTCGAGCTACCAGAGCAAAGAGAATGATTATTTTATTCCAGGGATTTTCTGATCCCCAAAAAACAGTGGGATTCCATTCCATCGTAGACCTCAGAGACCTGAACAGATACATTGTCAAGGAAAAGTTCAGCATTATTTTTTTCTAGGCACCCTGCTTCCCCATCTTCATAAAGGAGTTGACTATGCTTCCTGGAGCTGAAGGATGCATATACCAACATACAGAGAATCCCACTCACAGGAAGTATCTCCAGTTCTTCCTGGGGGGACAACACTTCCAGTATCTGGTTTTGCCTTTTGGCCTAGCCTCAGCCCCACGTGTTTTCACAAAATAGCTTGCAGTAGTAGCAGCAACTTACCTATCTGGAGAATTGGCTGATCAAGAGTACCACTTAAGAATCAACACTGTTGAACATTTTGGTGCTGGAACTATTAGGGTTAATCATAAATTACCTGAAATCCCACCTTCAGTGCTCCCAATAATTGGAATTCATAGGAGCTCTGCTAGACATGACTCGGGTGAGAGCTTTCCTCCCGCACAACAGATTCCACAGATTGACTGCTCTAGTGCGGAAGACTCAATTGAGTCAGCAGGTCACGGCTCACAAGATGTTGACTCTACTACGCCATATGGCTTCTATGGTACACGTAACACCCTTGACATGTCTCCAAATGAGATGGGCTCAGTGGACTCTTTGGACTCTGCGGACCCAAGCCACAAGTCGACTCAGGGATCGTCTGTATGTCACCAATCAACTCGTTCAGCCAATAAAATGATGGATAAGCCATCACAATTTGCTCAAAGGTCTCCCTTTTCAATTTACTCCACCTCTAAAAGATTTTGACAACAGACACATCCATACTGGGTTGGGGAGCTCATCTCGATGGGTTTCACACTCACAGCGATAGGTCCTTCCACGAAAATCTCCACTAGATCAACTTCTTGGAGTTAAGAGCTGTAGCAAATGCTCTTAAGGCTTTCAGAGATCAACTGGACAATCAAATTGTTTTTGTTCAGACCGACAATCAAGTGACAATGTTTTACATCAACGAGCAGGAAGGATGGATTTGTACCTCCTGTGTTGGGAAGCGGTCAGATTGTGGAAGTTTGCTATTTCTGAAAGAGAGAATAGTGGACTTTCTGGAAACCTGGGTTGCATGATCTGAGGCAACATGGTTTTACCAAACACATCTGATTGAGTTCTTTGACTGGGTGACCAGAGAACTTGGTCAAGGACATGCGATTGATGTGATCTACTTAGATTTCAGCAAAGCTTTTGATACTGTTCCTCACAAGAGGCTTATCATTAAACTGAACAGCCTGGGGATGGGTCTCAAGGTGGTGAACTGGATCAGAAATTGGTTGACTAACAGACGACAGAAGGTGATGGTAAACAGAACTCACGCGGATGAAAGGAAGGTGATTAGTGGTGTGGCGTGCCCCAGCGATTGGTCCTGGGACAGGTACCGTTCAATGTGTTTTTAAGTGATATTGCTAAAGAACTGAATGGAAAGGTCTGTCTGATTGCAGATGACACGAAAATTTGCAAAGAGTGGACTCCCCTGAGGGAGTGGATAACCTGAGGAAAGATCTGCAAAAGCTGGAAGAATGGTCTAATACTTGTCAGTTGATTTAATGTGAAGAAGTGCAGTGTCATGCACTTGGGAAGCAGAAATCCAAGGGAATTGAATGCGATAGGGGGCGAGAGGTTGGTGTGCACGGACCAGGAGAAGGACCTTGGAGTGATTTCTTTCTGAGGATTTCAATGTGGCGAAACAGTGTGACAAGGCGGTGGCCAAGGCCAGAAGGATGCTGGGTTGCATGCAGAAAGGAATTACCAGCAGAAAGGAGGCGGTACTAATGCCACTGTACAAGTCGCTGGTGAGGCCTCACTTGGAATATTGTGTTCAGTTTTGGAGACCATATCTTGCCAAGGATATAAAAAGACTGGAAATGGTTCAGAAGAAGGCAACCAAAATGATTTGGAGCCTGTGCCAGAAGATGTATGAGAAAAGATTTGAAGACCTAAATATGTATACACTAGAGAAGAAGAGGGATGGGGAGAAACCTTTTTCAAAGACGGGAAAGCTGTAAAACTAGAGGGCATAGCATGAAACTGCAAGGGGTAAACTGAAAGGCAACATCAGGAAATACCTTTTCACTGAAAGGGTGGTGGATGCTTTGAATGCCCTGCTGATAGAAGTGGTGGCAAATACAGTGACAGAATCAAAATGGCATGGGACAGAGACAAAAATGCAATTGGATCCCTTTATAGCAACAAGATAAAATCAAAATCAATTTAACTATCTCTTATATCTCAACAAATAAGGTGACCTGCATGGAGTGGTGGGTACACTCCTAAACAAAGGCATGGGGAGGGTGACCTGCACGGAGTGGCAGGTGCACCTACTCTTGCCACCTTGCTGCGTAGACTAGATGGACCATACTGGTCTTTATCTGCCATCATATACTATGTTACATGGGATGGTCAGGCTGTCACATTCCTACCAGGCAAACAGAACACTCTGACAGACAGACTGAGTCAAGTCCTCCAACTACACAAATGGACATTGGACAGGAAGGTTGCGGCTCACATCTTTTGAGAGTGGGGCACCCCCTTGATAGATCTCTAAATGCCCAAGTGGACCATTTCTGTTCCAGGATAAGATCATACAGCAGACTAGCTTCGGGTGCTTTCCTCCTACTTTGGGAGGAGGGTCTTCTGTATGCGTATCCTCCAATACCTGTCATTGCAAAGACCCTACTGAAGCTCAAAACAGATGGAAGGATGATGATCCTTATTGCTCCTTATTGGCCCAAACAGTCTTGGTTTCCTCTCTTGCTACAGTTCTCCAGCCAAGAGCCACTCCAGTTGTGTCAGACACTGGATCTGATTTTGCAGGAGAACGGAATGATGTTGCACCCCAACATCGAGTCCTTGGCCCCCATGGAGTGTATGTTGAGAGGCTAATGTTGTCTGAGCTCAACCTGCTGGCTGGTATGACCTTTGTCTTTTTAGCCTCCAGGAGGACCTCAACGAGGAAAACTTATTCATGAAGGTGGAGGAGGTTTGCTGTCTGATGTGAAAGCTATGCCATTGGTTCTTTCACCTGTCACCTGTCCCACACAAAAACTGCTTGAGTATCTTCTACACCTCTCCAAGTTTTGACTTAAGTCCACTCCATCAGAGTCTAACTCAGTGCAATTGGAGCTTATCATTGAGGTGTAGAAGGGAAGTCCATCGCTGTACAGCCTTTAGTAGTTTGCTTTATGCAGGGCTTGCTTCTCTTGAAGCCTCCCTTCAAGCTACCTGCAGTGTCATGGAACCTCCAATGTAGTTTTTGTGCAGATGATGAAGGCTCCTTTTGAGCCACTCAATTCCTGCCCTCTGAAGGTTTTGACCTGGAAGGTTTTGTTTTTGGTGGCGGCCACTTCAACACACAGAGTGGCTGAGCTTTAGACTCTCGTAGTTCTTCCGCCTTACATCAAATTCCATCATAATAGAGTGGTCCTCCGTACTCATCCTGAATTCCTTTCAAAGGTGGTATTAAATTTCCATCTTAATTAGTCAATAATTATTCCAATATTTTTCCCAAAACCTCATAAGCACAAAGGGGAAACTGTATTGCACTTATGGGACTGCAAAAGAGCCTTAGCGTTATACTTGGAGCAGACAAAAGCCCATAGAAAGTCCATCTAGCTTTTTGTTTCTTTTAACCAAGCAAGTTAGGGGCTGCTTTTTTCAAACGCTTGGCTAGCAGACTGCATATCTTTCGCTAATGCTCAGACAGGCTTGAGCCTTGATGATCATGTCATAGCTCATAATGTCAGAGCCATGGCTGCATTGGTGGCCAACTTGCTCTCTGTCTCGATGAAAGAGATTTGCAAAGCTGCATTGTGGTCTTCTGTCCACACGTTCACATCTCACTACTGTCTAGAAGGGGATTCCTGATGCAATAGCAACTTTGGCCAATCCATACTTCGGAATCTGTTTGGGGATTGGAATCCAACTTCATCCCCACTAAGTCCATCCTTTTCTGTTCAGGCTACCAAAAAAAACAAAACAGGAAAAGAGAATGACAACCTCTGTTGTCCATAGTTATGGACTTGTTGCCCATATTGGGCTTGTCTGCCTTCTCATGGACTTTTGGTAGTCTGTAGCTAGGGAGTCCCATATATGAGGATGTCATTGCTGCTTGTCCATGAAGAAGAGATAGTTGCTCACCTGTAGCAGGTGTACTCCATGGACAGCAGGAATAAGTCCTCACAACCCTCCCTTCTCCCCTAGGAGTTATATTCTACCATAGCTTGTGATAAGGAAGCTTATCATAGCTCAGGAAGGAGCTATAGAAAAGGTGAAGTGTCTCTGAACAAGCAACCTGTCAGTTCTGGTAGAAATAAGAAAACAGAATTTTCCCATAAAAGACTACCAGTCCCAGAATGCACCAGGTTTCCAACAGCCATTAGAGGAGCTGAAGTGGGGAAACGTGTGTTCAATCAGGAGGGCTATGAGGTAATCCCTAAGCACTCATCTCAAAGGGCAGGGCCTGATTCAGCACAGCTGCGCTGTGTTAGGGAGGAGCACTCATCTAAGCAGAATAAAGGTAGAGTTTATTCTACAGAGAATCATCCTCATTATCCTGAGAATCAGCTTGAGCTTGATCATCTTCACCATCAGGAGGATCATCAGAAGCAGAAACCAAACCGGACGGACAGAGAGGGAAAGAAACCCTTTGGAAGAAAGAGGAGAAAAGCCTTTGAGAGGTCTAGAAGAGTCCAGAGCAGTACCTATACTGGGAGGCATTCCAAGGGCCAGCATACACCATTGGACTGGGGAAAGCCAGAGGAATGGTGCTGCAGAGCTAGGAATCTCCAGACGGTACCTGTGAGAGAGACGGCTGCACGTGGAAGGGACCCTAAGACCTGTGCCAGAAGGTATGTGAAGAGAGATCCAGTGTCCAGAGATTTGGATTGGAAGGCTGGACATAAGAACTGGACTACATACTGGCCAGGTTATATAGAGAGGAACTCTAACAGCAATGGAAGCTCAGGTATGAACACTGATCTATGCCCTAGCTATAACCTTGAAAGACAGCAGGGAAACAAGTATTCTCCTGAAAGTGCTCCATTGAGAGATTCATCTATGCCATTCCATGATATTGAACCCATGCTTGTTGAAGAAGGGGGAGTGATTGCAGATGAAGAATGTGTTTATATGGATTGCTTTCTGTCCAAACTCCTTTGGTGATTTTCTGTTATAAAGTACAGCAACGATCACAAAGAAATACAAACTTGTTCTTTAATCTACTCAGAAAAGCTCCTGAAGCAGGATTTGACCCACACAGTAGAAAGCAAGCCAGCTCAGGGGTTTCAGCTGGATAACTGCTAGCAATTGAGCCTTACCTAATTGCTTGTGAGCTAGGAGAGAATCACTTCTGAATCTATGTGGGAAGATATAAGAAGTTAACCTGAAAAGAACAGTTTTTTTTCTCTTTGTAGCTTTTGGTTTGTTGTTTGATATATGCTAAGAAAACATTAGCTAATGCCTGACAAGTTTGAATGTTGTTTTCCTGATTTTGATTTTGTTTTTCCAAGTTAAACACTGGAAGCAAGTAACCTGATTTATGTGCTACCAAGCATATCTGTGTTGGGAGAAATAACCCCATAAATAAATATCTTATTGGCTTTAACACTTGAGCACAACTAAATTATTGTCAGCAGCTGTGTCTGGTGTGAATGAACTGCATTGCCCACAATCCCTTGTAAATCATATAGATATATGCACTTGCCAAGACTGTGAAGATTCTCACCCAGGCAGCCGTCTGACAAGCTATAGTATTAGACTGTCCTAAAATGGCGCTGTGGCAGCAGACAGGAAGATGGCATGCATGCACAGTGGAACCTCCCAAAAGCTTTCATTAGTAACTGGGGAGCATTCCTGCAAGGACTCCGTTGGATGACGTCACCGATATGTGAGGATTTATTCTGGCTGTCCATGGAGAACACCTTTCTACAAGTGAGTAACTATCTTTTACTGAAAGGCTTTGGAAGTTTGACTGTGGAAACAGGTTTATGGCTAAGGGGTTGTCTGAATATGAGCCTTGAAATAGCTAGTGTCACGCCGTTGCTCCTTGCATTCAGCATGGAGGGTCGTGGTTCTAATAGAAACTTTCCCTTTTTGGCCTTCTCCGACTGGTTCCCCCGCAATGCTTCTTGGGAAATGTAGTTTAACTGCTACACATATGGCTTCAGGTAGAAAAAAACTTGTAGTTTGGCTCTTGTGGTAAGGCAATGACAGAAATTTATTTAAACTCAAATGCAAGGTCCATAAATTACCTCTTTCAGGATTATTTCTCCAGGTTTCTTTCAAAACACAACAGGACATAAGCAAAAGGTCCAAACAAAGTATCAGCTTACAGTATTCTTCAGCTCAAAAGCAAAAAAAAACCCTTTAACAGCAAGGCTACCAGCTTTCTCTAGCCTTGCTGGTTAAAGCATAAACACAAACAGCTTTCTTCAGTGGCAGTTTTCTTTTTTTTCAGCTCCAAACATTTTTAGGCTGTACTCCTCTTTATAAGCAAAGCAAAACTTCCAACAGGAACAGACTTCCAATAAGCAAACAAAGCTCTACTCAGGTTTTCTTAGGAACATTCAAAAGCAAAACAAAAGCTTTTTTCCTCTCACCGTTAGCTTGGCTTCTTGCCGTCTCACTGCACAGGATAGCAGGTGTTTAACAAGCACAATTATACAGCTTCAGCTTGATCTCACTTCTCAGCATAAGTTTCCCCTCTTAACACAGGGAATTCTCAAAACATCTTCCTTGCTTTCCAAGGTTACCTTGCTTTGGAGAGTTTTCTCTTAAGGTTGGCTTTCCTTCAACCCCTCTGTAGCTAAAGCTTGGCACAAAGAGCAATCCATGAATATATCTTCCTCATTTAAAGCTGCATCAGGCTCTCCTAGTTGCATTGGTTCTATCTCTCGTTCACTGGGCTTAGCTGACAGCCTCTCATTAGAGCTGAGAGTATCTCCTGCAACTCTGCACTGCTCAGTATGGGACAGGCTTCTAAGGCTTGTACCTGTGCCTTGGCTTGTAGCAGCTTCTCCTCTCTCGTGCTCTGTACCTCTCTCGGGCTCTTTCCAGCACTCTCCTCTCCTGCTGTTCCTGTTCCCGTTGCTCCTGCTCTCCTTGCTCTCCTCTGTATATTCTAACCTAGGGTTAAATCTCCAGGATTCCAGCCCTGCCTCTTCTCTTCCCAGGTGATGGAGATCAGCTTGCCCTCTGGCACCTGGGTAATCAGGGAGCTCATTGACGTAAGGGTCTTTTACCTTGGGTCTGTATGCACTCTCCCTTACTCCACTAGGGGAACTCTGAAACCTGTTCCAGCTGGGGATTTTCTGGTTTCTAGGTGTGGTGGTGGTTTTATTTCTCTGACCTTGCAAAATAGGTCCTTTTATTAGGGTGAATTCTTTGGTTTTTTTCACTTTCTCCTAACTCAAAATGAGCTTCCTTACCACACTAGTGATTATATTGCATTAGTAAGGTTGGGGGAATTTTGTTTTATTGTATATTTTGAGGTTTTATTCATAGTAATAGTCAGAAGTTATTTGATATACTGCGGGTCTCTATCTGGGATACCACTTTAAAATGAACACGGTTTGCAGTTGCCCCTTTGAAAATGAAGCTTCCTAATACCAGTGGCAAAACAAACCCTCAGTACCATCATGGCCTCTCCCTTCTGAGGAAGCAACTATGCAGAGCTGGAAGATTCTGGAGAAAATAAGAATTACTGCAGCCTTATTATGTTATAAGGGAAAATCCCTAACCAAAGCATTTTAGAGCAAAATAATGCCTCTGTTCTAACTGCATGCAGTCCAAATCTTGCTGAAGAACTATTTAAAATAGTTGAAAATATCAAGCCTCCCTACAGCCAGTGGACAGAAAATGGTGGGCTTCCAGGAAGACTGATAGTTAAATAAAAAGAGGAACAAAAAGGTAAATAGAGTGATACCTTTTTATTGGATTAACATAATACATTTGTAGATCAGCTTTCGAAGGTATAACTACCTTCTTTAGATCAGGACAATAGGCTGATGTGACCCTAACATCAGTGAGCATGGCGGGGTCAGATGTTTCAGTCAGCCTCCACCAGCTTTGGTGACTATTTGAATTATTATAAAGCTTTGTGGTAAGATGTAGGAAGGGACTGAAGTGCTGAATTTGGTATAGGTCTTCTAGGAATTAAAGTGTAAAATTACAAGGCTACCAGCAATAATGGAGACCAGCACTGTAATTAAATTTTAAATGCTTCAAACAAATATAGAGGACAGTGTTACAAAGAGGATTGAGAAACTGAGTTAAAAACATGAAGGGAGCTGGTATTTTCAAACATGGGAATTTATATGCTCTTCTGCCTAAAGTGGTAGAGAACCAGAGAGGAAGACAACTGGACAGACTGGGCAAACTACTTGGTTCTTATTTACTATCATCTACTGTATTACTGAGTTTGGATTTATTTCTATCTATATGTTTAGGGAGACAAAATAAGGTTGTTTACGTAATGTGACTGTACCATCCAGAAATAAGGATTGATAGTTGCTTGGCAAACTGTTTTTCTATGAGCTATGGCATCATAAATTTTACTAATTTGAATGGTGAGCCTACAAGCAGTTAACATGAAAAAATGAAATAACCGAATGTGGACTCTGTACCTTAATCATGATGAAATATATGATGGCATTTTCTTGAGTGAAAAGCTACCTGATTTATTTGCTGATGTTATATGCAAGAGCAACCTTTCCCAAATGTGTTGCAAGATTAGAATTATCAAAAGATATGACTCTAGTGGCCAGCTTATAAAATTTTATCCTCAAAAATCATATTTTTCTCCTTTTTTATATACGAGAGAACCTTTAATTCAGTTTTTAATAGACTCTTATAGATTCAACACATTTATATTTTAAATTTAAATTTTTATTTTTATCTCTTTGAGCTTTGACACACTTTGTATTGAATATAAAGTATGTATTTTTTAAAGAGAAATAATTTTTTAAAATTTAAAACTACTGTAAAATATATCCACCCTATGGCTGGCACAAATCTCCTGATATTTAAATTATAAGAATATAAAAGATATTTGATGCTGCTAATATTCTGTTTTCCTCCTTTCTAGGACTCCACATAATTTATAGTCTGGATGAGGTCAATTTTATACAGAATCTTGTGTTCTACATAGAAGCTGCTTATAAAACTGCTGTAAGTATCTATTTTTGCACTGAAAGTCTTTGAGAAGGCCAAGGGTTGCAGGACATTTCTCACAAGCTCATATTTTTCTTAATCCCATATCAAGAGCATAGAAAAATACTGTATTGTCTTAAAAATGGCTTGCAAAGATTAGGCACCCATGTTCAAATGGCATGTTTCATTAAATCTCTAAGTGAAAAGAGGCTGACAGCCTTTACATGGTGCAACATTAACACAACATGATTCTACAAGTTTTAATGTATAATTACTATTTATTTGCTCATTATAACAGATTGAAAATAATAGGAAAGGAAATATGGCATATGCAGAAGTTTGAATACCTTGCAGTCTGTATTTGTTTTTAACACCTCCTTTGACAGAAATAACAGCTTCCAAATGTTTCTTGTAGTCCGCTAAGAATCTTTCTATTCTTTTTGACTTTTTCCTAATACTCCTTTCAGAACTTGAATAGTTCAGAAATATTTTTAGGTCTTCTTGCATACACTGCATTTTTAAGATGTTCCCACAGAATTTCAAGAAACAACGTTTAATATGTAAAAGTATGATGTTCAGTTATGCATTTTTACATATTGTTGTTGGAAGGGTGGTGTTCAGATGATTCAGATTGTTGAATTTAATTATCAAAACCTTGGGGGAGATGGGGGTGGGGAGGGTAAGGCTTGAAAGTTTGCCTAGGGTGCCCAATATCTTGCACTGGTCCTGGGACCAATCCTGTGGAGAACGTATCCAGTTGTATATTGTAAATGAATAGATAAAATAAAAAGTCTTATTGTATAACTTGTCTTCAACCTGGTAATTAGTGTTTTTCAAAACAGTCTGCCACATCACCTCAGTAGTTTTATGAGTCAATGATTTTTGTCAAATATATTTAACTTCTCTTTAATACTTCATTCTAAAGATTTCTCTGTTAGCATATTTGATTTACTGCAACTCTTGATTGATTTAAGTAGTCCCCAGCCCGCCCCAATGTTTTCCTGCTCTTCACTTTATTATGGAAGATACATTATTTGTAGTTCCTACCAACAAAATAAATCTTATTTAATTTCTGTATGACTCAAAAAGTACCTGAATTATTTTAGTAGAGTTTATTTGATATGAAGAGTTGTAAATTTTGTATTGAATGTGAGGCTGTTTGCCAACATATTTTTATTTATTTATTTATTTCAATTTTTATATACCGCGCTATTTACAATCAGCGCGGTTTACAGAGAACCAAAGACCAGAACAACAGGCTGCTCGGTATTACATAAAACCGGAAAATAAACTTGGATAAGATAAACATGGATAATATGGGGTTAAAACTATATACATAGAATATTGATCTGTTAATCCGATCACATAAGAGAGGTATTTATGTAAAATTTATCAAAAATGTTTGGAAAAAAGGAGGGAATGTGGTTCGTTTGTAGTGAATATTATGCACTTTATGTAGGGTAGTGTTTAATGAATAGGTTATGTTTGAGGGCCTTTCTGAATTGGACTATGCCAGTTATGGCACGAATTTCGGGTGGTAGGGAATTCCAGTGTTTTTTGGGGCACAAAACATGAAGGCTCCTGTTCTCTGTTGCTCGGCTACACGTTGTTATGGCATTCGGCATTATTAGGCTGTTTCTCGCACATTGTCTGCTGGATCTAGTTGGGGGTAATGCTTGGGTGAGATCAGTAAGAAAGTTTGCAGACAAACCATGGATGGCCTTGAATGTGAGAATTAGGGTTTTGAATATGAGTCTGCCTTGTATCGGGAGCCAGTGAAGATGTTTGAGGATTGGTGTCACATGATCACTCCTGGATTTATAACTACAATAGCCTCTTCTCTGGGAACAAGCAGAAATGTCAGCCCTCACATAAGGGTGATGTCGGTGCCTGAAGGAACCCGTATGATAACCTCTCTCCAGCTTTCAAAGAAAGCTTTTGGGAGATGCACCACACATGCATGGTTCCCTTCCCGCCTAAGGGTGTCATCTTGCCTCAGTCTCCTTTTTTCTGCAGAGCCCATTGGATGTGTGTTTGTTCCCCCTGGAAAAAGTTGGTTAATTTTTCTCTTTTAATTCTTGCCCCCGAGTCCACTTGCCTCGATGCCACGTTCTCAGGTTCTTTTTCTTTTTTCTTTACTGTTTTACTGTCGACGCAGATTTGTGCCTTTTTCTTGGCCAAGCCAAGTGAGTTCGACCTCGCGAGGGCCATCTTCCCCACCATGGCCTTGGTCAGTGGCTTCAAGCTGTACGACCGCTGCACGTACCACATGTTGCGTACAGACTCGCGCGATTGCTGCCTTTGATGCCTCGGGCCGGGCCACAATCCCTTGGTCTGCAGTCTCTGCAAGCAGGTGACTCCCAAGGCCCTCAAGAGCCATCAGCAGCAGCATGAGACTATCTTCCAGAAGACTGACTCTGCCCTGGAGTCGTCCGCGAGACTACACTCCAAGACCCCCTCCCGGAGTGCGTACCCTCACAGAGACCGAACTGCCTCAGGGCCACGGAGCCTCAAGCTGGAGCTCCCTTGATGAACACTCCAGGATGATCCGGAAGCCCTCAAAGACCTCGTCAGGCAACAAGTCAGTGAAAGTGGGTAAGTCCCATGGGCCCTGGACCACCAGCCCCCAATGCGAGGCTGAGGGCAACAGCCGAGATAGGCCTGCCAAGTTGCACCGATGGGAGCCATCGACATCACGGGATGAGTCTCAGACACCCGAGGCCATCCTCGTTGAGGACTCACCCTCGACAGAGCCGGCACCAGGTTCGTCCTCTGTGCCTGCACCGAAGGCTGCAGAGCCATCTGGTCTCGAGGCCAGGATGGTGGCCTTGGAGTGCAATTTGTTTGCCTTCATGGCCCAGCAGCGGACTCTGATGCTTGTTTCCTCCAGGTCATCACTCCGAACCACTGGGTCCTCCACGTCAAGGGACTCCCCGGAGGTCGAGCTGATTCTCGAGAACCATCGGCCTCGAGAGACGCATCAGTCTCGGTCCTGATCCTCGGGGCCATTGTCTTCCCTGCTCTGTGCCCTCGGCTTTGAGCGCAGGGCCACCAAGTGGCGGGGACATCAGAGTCGGGGCACAACCCCGTGACCCGGATAGCCCTCAGCTCCTTCAGCAACCCCGAGTCGGACTGGGAGACTGAGGATGATGAGTCCCCGGACACCTGCCACCACCGGGATGTGCTCTTGGACCCATCTCCCCTGGAGACGTGGTGCTGGTCCCCAACCAAGGACATAGCCTTCCTCGACTTTGTAAGGGATATGGCAAAGGCCCTTGCCTTCACCACCGAGTCAGAGGAGGACCCTTGCATAGAGGATCTCGAGATCCTCCAGTATGAGGCTCTCCCGGAGGAGGCATTCACAGTGTCCATTCCCCCTATCTTGGACCAGCTGCTCTTCCGCATGTGGGAGACTCCCACATCGGTTCCTATTATGAGCAGATAGCTGGACTCAATGTATTGGGTCCGCTGGAGCCCTGGCTTCCAAAAAGCCCAACTGCCCCATAAATTGTATGGTGGTGGAGTCGGCCATGCATTGGCTCAAGAGCCAGAAGACGCACTCCTCAGTACTCCCGGGTAGGGAGGTACGTGCCATGGACACCATGGGCAGAAAGTGCTTCCCGGGCTCGATGCTTGTCGGCCGGATCCAGATATACCAGCTGTACATGGGCATGTACTTGAGGGACCTGGCAAAGGAAATCTCTGGTTTCTCAGCTGGTCTCTCGGAGGAACCTCTCCAGCGGTTCCAGACCCTGGCCTCCGCAGCCAGCGACTGCTCCGTTTATCACTTGAGTGGCCTATGACAGCTTTGAGTCGATGGCTAGAGTAGCTGTGGCAGGCATTATTGCCCACCACCATGCCTGACTATAGTCTTCCAACCTGCAGCAATGGGTGCAGGACAAATTGTTTGACATCCCTTACTGGGGAGAGAATCTCTTCGACAAACCTATGATGGATAAGCCAACGAGCTGGAGTCCGAGTTCCTGACAAGGGCCAGGCTCTAAGAAGACCGCTGACCCTTCCCAAAGGAAGGCTTTGGGCAGAAAGTCCTCATACCCGAAGAAGAGGAAGGCTTATGAAAACTACCCCCAGTACCCGGCCTTCCCAGCTATCCAAGCCCCAGCCTGTTCCCTGGTGCAACCTGGAGGGGGCTTTTGACTCCTTGGGTATAGCCTTTCTTCCCCCAGGAGGCACAGCCCCACAGCACACGGGGGGGGGGGGGGGGGCCGCGCGTCTGGTACTCTACGCCCTCAAGTGGCTTTCCATTACCACAGACACATGGGCTCTCTGCGTAGTGAGAGAGGGTTACCTCCTCCATCTCCATCAGGTGCCTCCATCATTCTTCTTGGGAGAGCTCCCCAGGACTCCACCGGGACCTGCTCCTACAGGAACTCGCAGGACTTATTGTGGACCAGTCAGTGGAATTTGTCCCAGCTCACCTCACAGGCACAGGTTTTTCCCCCGCTACTTCCTAGTACCAAAAAGGACTGGAGGGTTCCATCCCATCTTAGACCTGCGGGATCTCGATAGGTTCCTAGTGAGAGAGAAGTTCAAAATTCTCTCTCTTGGAATACTGCTGCCATACTGGCTATGCACCTTGGACCTAAAGGATGCGTACTCACACATCCTCATCCACCCCCTTCACAGGCAGTATCTTTGCTTCGTGGTGGGAGGAGAACACTATCAGTACAGAGTGCTACCCTTCGAGGTGGCCTCCGCCTGGGGGTATTCACCAAGTGCCTGGTGGTAGTCGCAGCCCACCTCAGGCTCCAAGGGGTCTTCATTTTCCCCTATCTGGATGACTGTCTTATACAGGGCGGCACCGCCACCGAGGCATGTCAGGCGGCGGTGGCCCACACCATCCTTGTCCTGGAAGACTTGGGTTTCATCATCAACTTCCCAAAGTCTCATCTCCAACCAACTCAAAGTCTGGAGTTTACAGGGGTGCAGCTGGACAGGCCAAGGCCTTCCTTCCCCAGGACAGGGCACTGTGCTTTCAGGCACTCATGGAAAAAGCACAATGCTCTAGCTTTGCATCTGCCCAGCAAATGCTCCGCTTGCTGGAGCACATGGCTTCCACGGTGCACGTAACCCTGGATCCCGCCTACAGATGTGAACGGCCCAGTGAGCTCTCTGTTCCTAGTGGTCACAGGCCACAGGGTGCCTACGGGACGGAGTGACCATCACACATCCCCTGACAGACTCCCTCAGCTGGTGGCAATGCCCCCAGCACCTACTAGCTGGGATGCCTTTCCAGACCCCTGCATCCCAGAGGATCCTCCTCATGGATGCCTCCAAACTGGGATGGGGAGCCCATTTTGACAATCTGCACTCAGAGCAGTTGGTCACTGATGGAGAGTCTCCAGCAAATCAACCTCCTGGAGCTCTGAGCTGTGGCCTTAGCCCTCCGGGCTTTTCACCGCCATCTGCGAAACCAGACCGAAAATCAGGTGGTGGTGATCTACATCAACAAGAAAGATGGCATGGGCTCATCTCTACTTTACCAGGCAGCAGTGAGCATCTGCTCTTATGCCAGCATTAACAGGATGCTCCTGCGAGTAGTATACCTTTTGGGCCAAGACAACGCTTTGGCAGACCGGCTCAACTATGTCCTCCAGCTGCATGAGTGGGGACTGCACTCTGGGGTGGCCGGCCGGCTATTCCGGTGCTGGGGGCTCCCACGAATGGACCTTTTTGTTAGTCCAGCAAATGCCCGTCTGCCCCACTTCTGTTCTTGGCAGCTGCACCCCGCCCAGCTGGCAGCGGATGCCTTCATGATCTCATGGGCGGAGGGCCTCCTGAATGCCTTTCCGCCCATACCACTGATCGCCAAGACCCTCTTGAAGATCCAATGTGACAAGACCACAGTGATTCTGGTGGCTCCCTGATGGGCCAGGCAGCTGTGGTTTCCCCTGCTCCTCTGCCTGGCCTCCTCACGCAGGAAGGGGGCTCTTTCCTGCACCCCAACCTGGGGTCCCTGACACTCACAACCTGGCTGCTGAAAGGGTAGCCTTGGCTCCCTTCAATCGCTCCAGTAAGGCGGCCCTTCTGGCCTCCTGTAAGACCTCCAGCTGCCAGGCCTATGCCTTCAAGTGGCGGAAATTCTCAGTCTGGTGCATGGAGAAGCAGACAAACCTTTCTACTCGGTACATCTAGTGCTGCAGTACGTGCTTCACCTGTCTCAGGCAGGGCTGAAGTCCAACTCCATTAGGGTGCACCTTAGCGCGCTTGCAGCACACCACCACCTAATCGAGGGCAAGCCCTCTCTGCTCAGTCCATCGTGGCTCGCTTCCTGAGGGGCCTCCTCTTGTCGAGACCCCCCCCATCTGCCCTCCGGCGGCGGAGTAGGACCTTAACATGATGCTCTTGAAGCTCACTGAGCCACCCTTTGAGCCTCTCGGCTCCTGCCACCTCAAGTACTTCACCTGGAAGGTGGTGTTCCTTATGACGCTCACCTCTGCTCGCAGTGTCAGCAAGCTGCAGGCGTTGCTGGTGGATGTACTTGAGGTTCTACAGGAACAAGGTTGTGCTCTGCATGCACCCTAAGTTTCTACTTAAGGTGGTGTCTCTGTTCTACCTTAACTAGCAGATGATGCTTCCCATTTTCTTTTCATGGCTTCACGCCAGCAGGGTGGAAGACGTTCTCCACACGCTGGACTGTAAGCGGGCGCTAGCCTTCTACCTGCAATGCACCCAGAACCACCACTGAGCTTCTCAGCTTTTTGTCTCCTATGACCCCAGTCGATTGGGGGCAGCAGTCTCTAAACACACCCTGTCCATTTGGGTGATAGACTGCATCGCCTTCGCTTCTGGGAAAGCTGGTCTTTTGCTAGAGCACCGTGTCACGGCGCACAGTGTCCAAGCCATGGCGGCCTCTGTGGCAAACCTGCACTCTGTTCCCCTGTCAGAAATCTGCCGAGCTGTCACCTGGTCCTCGTATGGAGAGGGAGTCCCACTGGGACAGTGCCTTTGGCCAGGCAGTACTCCGTCATTTCTTTGGGGTGTAAGGCAACACCTGCCCTCCAGCTCTCCTTTGTGTTCAGACTAGCGGAGTTCTGGTTCCTCGCTAGACACTTGGGTTGCTTGGGGGTCTGCTGTCTCATGACTCAGTTGCTGCTTCTCACGGCTTGCCTTTTCTGGTCACCCTTGTTTTTTTTTTACAGGTTTTTTGGTAGTCTGTAGCTAGGGAGTTCCATATGTGAGGACTGACTTCCTGCTTGTTCCTGGAGAAAGCGCAGTTACTCATCTGTAACAGGTGTTCTTCGGGGACAGCAGGAACCAGTCCTCACAACCCTCCCTCCTCCCTGTGGAGTTGCTCTCCTTTCTTTTTTGGCCGTCTTGTGCTAAGATGGCACCCTTGGGCGGGAAGGGGACCATGCATGCGTGGTGCATCTCCCAAAGGCTTTTTTTGAAAGCTGTGGAGAGGTTGCCATGCAGGCTCCGTTGGCGCCAATGTCACCCATATGTGAGGATTGATTCCTACTGTCCCTAGAGAACTGCTGTTACAGGTGAGTAACTATGCTTTAACACATTGTATCTGTGCAACACGAACATAATACATCCTACAGCTGGAAGATACTAGAACCCAAAGGGATTTAGAAACTGAGTGACAAACATTTTTGTAAAATGAGAAATATTTGGAAGAAAAGTATGAAGAAAAGCAGGTCAGGTGCATCAGTGTAATCTGCATTGGTTAGAAGGTGGTTTAACTTTTATGGCTTAGACATGCAATTGTGATAATCAGAATAACTGGAAGGACTGATACAGTGAACATTTTATTTATTTAAAAAGAATGATTATCCTGCTAATCATACATGTTCTATGCAGGTAACAATAGAACATAAGAAATACTTTATATAGATAGACTACAGCACAGTACAATACACAAATACCCATAAAACAAGCTTAAAATGTGTTTATTTATTTATTTAAATACATTTAAAACGCTTTTTATCCCAATCTCTCATCAAATGCCAATGAAATATAAAAAACTTTCAACTTCTTTTGAAAATTGTGCACATCTTTCTCTAAAAGTCTCTGGTAATATATTCAAATATTCTAGGGCAGCTATAGAAAACATCCACATCTCTGTGGGGTGACTAGCTGTGCGGTTTGCAAAGGTGGTTCCTCTATAAAGCTACTATTCTGCGACCATAATGTTCTGTTTGATAGATAAAATCCCAGCTGTACTTCTGATGTACACTAACATTTCTTCTTTAAACAGTACACTATTTGATTGGTAACCAGTGTAGTAACAGAGCTGAGGAAATGTTCACATGCTCCAATTCCAACCACCAATTGAGCAGCAGAATTTTATATCATTTGTAGCACCTTTAATCTTAATAAACTTAAATTGGATCCTTACAGGACTATTTCCCACAATCAGTGACAGCACTAAATCCTGTAAATGTTCACATGCTCCAATTCCAACCACCAATTGAGCAGCAGAATTTTATATCATTTGTAGCACCTTTAATCTTAATAAACTTAAATTGGATCCTTACAGGACTATTTCCCACAATCAGTGACAGCACTAAATCCTGTATGAATAATTGCTCATTCAAAAATCATGAATATATGTTGGACTTATTCGTTCGAAGCCACTATAAATCAGCCGCTTTTAGCATGTTAAGTCCTTTTTTTCTTTTTTTTAAGTGATCAAATAGTGATTTAAAAGTCCAGTGTGACTCCACAAATAATATAAATTACTACAGGAATGACATCATTTGCCAACTATGACAGTCATGTTTCGAATCAGTATGACTAAATTCTGCATCAGGGCTGTATCAATTCCTGATAATATCAAGTCACTTATCTGATCGGTATGATATGCTGCGGTCATAATTCAAAATCTCCCAGGCATTTCTCTTCTGTCACACAGGGAATCCACATCATACCGATGAGCGTGCAGTCTTGAAAAAAATGGCCACAGCATTTTTTTAAGGACTGTCAAGTGGACTCCACCCACCAAAAATCCTATTGGTCAGAGGGATAGCAAACTCATTGATAAAAAAAACACTCAATAGGTCAAATCAGTGTGTTCCAGTCTTTTTGTTGGTTTAAACCCTTAGGATGTACAGTGTCTAGTGTAAAAATCCAAAATTGTTCTCTATAGTTGAGAGTGATGGGAAGCTGTGGGTAAATGTAGTAAACAGCAGGAAACCGACAACTAATAGTAAAAGGAGAAAGAAAAAACTGAAAAGAAGAGATCACATCACCTACATCATCTGTAACACTGAAGACAGGAGGAGAAAAAAGAATTTACAAATAGACAGGTGGCCCTGGAAACAAGGACTAAGAGAAAACGGAGGAAAGCAGAAACTAGAGCCACATGATTAGAAAAATAAAATAGCCAGTAAACAAGGTATAAAAAAGAATTTCATTTTCTATTTAGTGATTTGAATAAATGAGCTTTTTTTGAAATGTTTATCTGCCAGGATTGGTGATAGATGTGGCTGGAGGCCAGCTCAGGGAAAAATACTCTGGAAGGGGACCTCAAAGCCCACTAGCAAGCTGTGCTTTCTTCAGCTTCAGATATACACAGGCTGCCCCCGGCCACCCATTCCTCATATCTGCACAGACATGCTGCTCCCCAGAGACTCGGCCCCACAAGCGTGCGTCCACAAACACACACACACGTACACAACACACCCTCCCAGACATTTAGCTCCCACACACACACTGCCCTCAGATGCTCAGCCTTCACACTGCATCACTTTTCCTCATCCAGCCCTGCCATTCCCATCACTGTCTCCTTCCCAAGCTTCTTATTGCTCAGTCTTTCACTAACCCTCCTCCACCTGTTTTCAGCATCTTCACTTTCTCCTCTCTCACCTATCCCATCCAGATCTTTCTCTTCTCTATCCCATGTTTAGTAACTCCTTTCTGCCTCCCTAGTCCCCTTCCAACACATGTCCAGCATCTTTTCTGTCTCCCAAACCCAGCTCCAATATCCAGCATTTCTTCTGTCTCCTTAGTTCCCCACCATTTCCACCATTTCCTCTGTCTCCCTAGCCCTGCCCTCATATCCAGCAGCCCGTCCTTCCCTTCCCTTACCATGCCCAGTATCTCCTGTCTGTTTCCCTAGCCCCACCCCTAATTTTCAGTCTCACTAGACTTTTCATCCTTCTCTCTCTCCCTCACGCTCCCTATTCCCCCACATCTAACATCTCTCTAGCCTCAACATCTCTCTCCTTTGGCTCTTCCTCCCCATATGTGGCATCACTCCTCTGTCTCCCCTGGTGTCCAGCATCACCATTCTGTCTCCTTATATCCCCTTCCAAAGAAAGCATAGGCACAGGCCTTTCTGATATAGGAACGTGCTCACCTTTAAGCCCCTACCAGCCCTCCCTGTTCCGCCCCCTTTGATGACACGTATGCGCGAAATAAGGTAATTGCTCCCAAAAAAAGGGCACCTATCTCACTTCAAATCCAGCCTTCGTCCCTGCCGCCACTGGCAGCAAACAAAGAAAACACAAGTATGGGGCCTTTCCAATATAGGCTCGAAAGTGCCTCTAAGACTTTGTCAGCCATCCCTGCCCCACCCCCTCTGACATGCAAGTATGCGTCAAAGGAGGTGGGACCGGGATGGCCGGCAGGGTCTTAGAGACATGTGAGAGCCTGTATTGGAAAGGTCCCTGCACTTGTGCTTTGGCGGAGACAAAGGCTGGATTAGAAGTGAGGCAGCCACCGCTCTTTTGGATGCGATTGCTTTACTTCATGCTGCCTTTGCTCTGCCTGAATGCCCAATAGGGCAACTGCTCCTCCCCCGAGCACATGGTGGCCCACAGTTTGGGAAATGCTGGCCTAGTGGTTAGAGCACTGTCTTGGTAACGAAGAGACCAGGGTTCAGTTTCCACTGGCACTCCTTGTGGCCTTGAGCAAGACACTTAAACCTCCATTGCCTCGGAAGAAAGGCTTTGCAATCTACTGGTCACACCACCAAGAAAAACCCCAGGAGCTGCTGGCTCGTCAGGAGTCAGCATTGACTCAGGCACACATTGCATTGCAGACCCTGCCCCTTGCAATGTGTAAGGAAAATAACAATCTACTGCCATCCCAATGTAGCCATAGCCTCCAAAATCTTTTGTATTTATGTGGTGCCATAATGTCATTTGATGGCACATTGAAATCATCCTTACCTATATACTTTGAAACTTTCAACTTCCACACGTAATGTTCTAATCTCTGCAAATTGGGTGGGTAATAGCAAATACAGCACTGATTATGATATAACTAATATTTCACAACCCTCTATACTTATGTTCTTTCATCTTCTTTATTGCAATTGTTCACTTATTGCTAACATCACTTCTCTTTTACCAACCCTAGGCTAATGCTCATTTATATACCTTATAGGGCACAATTGATTTAATTAAATAATTATAGGCTTTCTGGGCCCAATATTCAGTGCCGGTGGCTAGTACTGCTAATGTGGCTAGCTGCCGGCGCTGAACAGCAAAATTATTTATTTATTTAACTGGTTTTTATATAACACTCTGTCTCAAGGTCAGAGCGGTTTACAATTGACATTAATTGGTTATACAATTGCATAGAAAGCACAGTTACTTACCTGTAACAGGTGATCTCTGGGAACAGCAGGAATAAGTCTTCACATATGGGTACGTCGGTACCGACGGAGCCTGCGCGGGAACGCTCCCCAGCGTCCAGAAAGAAAGCTTTTGGGAGCATCCCACACGCATGCGCGCTGCCTTCCCGCCTAAATACTTCCCTCTCATCAGTTGGGTTTGTAGCTGAGACCGAAGGAGGGAGGTAGACAAATTAGAAGAGAGAGAGAGAGAGAGCAACTCCTAGGGGAGGTGGGTGGGTTGTGAAGACTTATTCCTGCTGTTCCCAGAGATAACCTGTTACAGGTAAGTAACTGTGCTATCTCCAGGAACAAGCAGGAATGAGTCTTCACATATGGGGACTCCCAAGCTGAGATGCCTGGGAGAGGCCCAGCATGTAACAAAACTAATGGGTGGGACATGGTTCCCCCCAAGGACCTCAGGCATCCAAGGGATGGAGGGCAGGAGTTGAGCTAACAGTGTAAAAGGGTGTGCTGTGGAACAGCTAGACTAACAAGGAATCGGGGAAGGTGTCCTTGTGTAGAAATAACTGTTAGTAAGGAAAAAGGAAATCCCAATTCTTGAGAAAAGATGTTATCGCAGGATTGCAAAAATCTACACATATGGGGAAGTTAATATGGGTCTGTTGTAAAGAACCATCACATTGTCCTCATATGGAATTCCTTTACCGTGAGGAGTAAAGGAAACAAAGTTTTGCAATGTAGACAGAAATAAGAAATATTAATGTCTAGAGATAACCCCAGGGAATTTTATAAGAAGTTGGGACCTTGGAGAGAAGTTTAACCTCTCTATAGTCCAAAGTCTAAAACATTTCTGTCCCTAGAGCAGGATGGTGCCTTAGGAAAAAAAAGAAAAGACAAATCGGACTGGTCTGGAAGAACAGGTCAAGATACCTTTATAGAAAAAAGGGAGTGAGTTCGTAGAACCCCTTCATCCAGATGAGAAAATTGTGTTGGGCTGTTTAGCCCTCAATTTCTGAAGATCAGTAAAGTGTGTTGCGTAAGTGATAGCACTTAGGCTAACAACTTTACCTAGAGAGCTCCAGGTATAAGGTAATCTGATTTTGAAAGAAAAACAGGGTTATGGTAAAGAAAGGAGTTTCCTAACTTTACCAGACAAATTGGATGCCCATTTAAGAAGTCTATGGCATGCTGACAGCATTGATATGGACAGGAACAACATTTCAGGGTCAGATTGTATACTTGTGTAATAACAAGAAAGGTTAATTATTTCAGATAATTAGTGCGGATCACTTATCAGTCAAGGTATAAGAAACATATGCAAGGTTACATGGAAACCAGTAAGATGCTTCTTACCCGTAACAAGAGATCTAGACCGTAAAACGACTAGTCCTCAAATAATTAGGTCTTGAGACATACCTGAAGGAGTGCAGGGGAGATCCTTAATCCTAAGATAAAAGGATTCCTTTTATTACTTCAGAATAGAAGCCGGAAGAAAAAAACGCAATGTAAGGGGATACCATGTCTGTCTCTCTATGAGAGCAGTATGAGTATCATGCGTTCTTTGCTTCTCAAGACGTCAATGAGGTATTGGAAGTAGAAAAAATTGTGGTAGATAAGGATCAACTGCAATGATTAGGAATGCATCCCTGTTGTAGGAGTTCCCTTGAGGACAAGGAACCACTTAGGGAGTGGTGCTATTCCTTAAATTTGAAGTCGTCCAGGCCCTGGTTCCTTCTCCTTGAAAGGATTTTAAGGAAAAAGGAAAAATTAGGAACAAACAGTCATGTGGGAGCATGACTGGGTAGAGACTGCCAGTCAAAGGTTCTTTAACCGCCTGGAAGTTACCTACCAGGGGTGGACTACAACACTCTCTGACAAGGCCCATAGTTGTAGAGCTTCATTGCATACTTGCAGAGAGCATGTTATAGGTTGCTTGGATGAGACCTGGCTGTTGGGTAGCCAGTGTGCAACCAAATCAATTCTGTTGAAACAGAATTGAGGATGGCAAAAAATGGAAGAGAGGCTTTTTGCCCTCCAATGATTAATTGAACAGGAAGTATTTGAGGGGTCAGCTCTAAGAAATGCAAGTAGCGTAGAATAGGCAGAAACCCATGTGAGCTATCTGTTTAAAGAAGCTCATGTAACCCACTTGGTGGGTTATTCATATTTCTGGTATGGATGGTTTTAGAAGCCTTCTGAGCTGACCTTACCCAAATGTATAGAGTAAATCAGGTGGGGCTTTCAGAATGCTGAATAGCATAAGAACATAAGATATGCCATACTGGATCAGACCAAGGTCCATCAAGCCCAGTATCCTGTTTCCAACAGTGGCCAATCTAGGTCATACATACCTAGCAGTCTCCCCAAGAGACACAGGTACCACAATGCTTGTATTGGGTCAAGCATTGATATCCTGGGTCCCTTTTTAATAATGGTTTATGGACCTTTCCTCCAGGAACTTGTCCAAACCTTTTTTAAACCCAGCTACACTAACAGCCTTTACCACATCCTCCGGCAACAAATTCCAGAGTTTGATTACACGTTGAGTGAAAAAATATTTTCTCTTATTTGTCTTAAATAGATCACCTTGTAGCTTCATTGCATGTCCCCTAGTCTTTCTATATTCTGATAACGTAAACAATCGATCTACGTTTACCCGTTCCACTCCGTTCATTAATTTAAAGACCTCTATCATATCTCCCCTCAGCCGTCTCTTTTCCAGGCTGAAGAGCCCCAACCTTTGTAGCCTTTCTTCATAGGAGTAGCCTTCCAACCCTTTTACCGTTTTGGTGGCTCTTTTCTGTACCTTTTATAATAACACTATATCCTTTTTAAGATACGGCGACCAGAATTGCACACAATATTCAAGGTGCGGTCGTACCATGGAACGATACAGAGGCATTATAATATCCTTTGTTATATTTTCCATTCCTTTCCTTATGATACCTATCATTTTATTTGCTTTCTTGGCCGCCGCTGCACACTGGGCGGAGGGTTTTAACATGTTATCCACGATGACTCCTAAACCTTTTTCCTGGGTGGTGGTTCCCAATGTGGAACCTTGCATCGTGTAACCATAGTTTGGGCTGTTCTTCCCTAGGTGCATAACTTTGCACTTGTCCACATTGAATTTCACCTGCCATTTGGATGCCCAGTCTTCCAATTTATCCAGATCCTCCTGCAGTTTTGCACAGTCCTCTGGGGTTTTAACAACTTTAAACAGTTTTGTGTCGTCCGCAAATTTGATAACCTCACTAGTTATTCCCTTTTCCAGGTCATTTATGAATATGTCAAAAAGTAGCGGACCCAGTACAGATCCCTGGGGTACTCCACCATTCACCCTTTTCCATTGGGAAAATTGGCCATTTAGCCCTACCCTCTGCTTTCTGTCTTTTAACCAGTTACCGATCCACAACAGTACACTGCCTCCTATCCCATGACTTTTTAGTTTTGCCAAAAGTCTCTGATGAGAGATCTTGTCAAAAGCTTTCTGAAAGTCCAGATACACTATATCGACTGACTCACCTTTGTCTACCTGTTTATTCACACCTTCAAAAAAACATATCAGATTAGTAAGACAAGATCTTCCTTGTCTAAAGCCATGTTGGCTGCCTCCCATTAGGCCATGACTATCTACATGCTGTGTAATTTTGTTCTTTATTATGGTTTCTACCATTTTCCCCGGTACCGACGTCAGGCTCACTGGTCTGTAATTTCCCGGATCACCCCTGGAACCCTTTTTAAAAATTGGCGTTACATTGGCGATCCTCCAATCTTCAAGTATTACAGATTATTTTAATGAAAATTCACAGATTACTAATAGCAGGTCTGCAATCTCATATTTCAGTTCTTTCAACACTCTTGGATGTATACCATCCGGTCCAGGTGATTTGCTACTATTCAGTTTATCAAATAGTTGTAATACATCTGCCTGGTGTAGCGATATTTCTCTCAATTCCTCTGCCGTATCACCTTTAAATACCACTTCAGTCTTGGGTAACATCCCTACATCTTCCTCAGTAAAGACCGAAGCAAAGAACTCATTCAGTCTCTCCGCTATAGCCTTATCTCCTCTTACTGCCCCTTTTACCCCTCCGTCATCTAATGGTCCAGTTGACTCTCTCACAGGCCTTTTGCTACGAATGTACTTGAAAAAGTCTTTATTTCGTGTTTTTGCTTCCGTAGCAAGTTCCTTCTCAAATTCTCGCTTTGCCTGCCTTATCAATGCTTTGCATTTAACTTGCCAGTGCTTGTGCTGTTTCCAATTTTCATCATTTGGCTCTTTTTTCCATTTCCTGAAAGACGCTTTTTTGGCAGCAACAACCTCTCTGACCTCACCTTTAAACCATGCTGGCAGTTTTTTGGACTTTCTTCCACTTTTCTTAATGCGTGGAATACAGCTGGTCTGGGCTTCCAGAATAGTATTTTTAAACAACACCCAAGCTTGATGTAAGTCTTTAACCTTTCCAACCGCTCCTTTTAGTTTTTTCTTAACTATATTCCTCATTTTATCATAGTCTCCCTTCCGAAAGTTAAAAGGTAGTACTGTGGATTTCCACTATCCCTCCTCCACTAACTAAATCAAACACGATCATGCTATGATCACTATTGCCAAGTGGTCCCACCACCATTATTTCTTGCACCAGATCTGATGTTCCGCTAAGGACTAAGTCCAGTATGACTTCCCCTCTGGTCGGTTCATGAACCAGCTGCTCCAAGAAAGAGTCATTTATTTCATCTAGGAACTTTATCTCCCTAGCATGTCCTGCCGTGACACTGACCCAGTCGATACCGGGGTAAATGAAATCACCCATTATTACTACTCTGCTGTGACTTTTGTTAGCTTCCTTGATTTCTCTGAGCAATTCATCATCCATTTGTTCATTCTGGCCAGGCAGTCGATAGTACACCCCCACTGCCACCGCCTTCCCCTTTTTACATGGAATTTCAATCCATAGAGATTCTACAGCAAATTTTGTTTCCTGCAAAACTTTAATCCTTTCTGACTTAATGCCCTCTCTAACATAGAGCGCAGCCCCTCCACCAATTTGATCAGTTCTATCATTACGATATACTTTGTATCCAGGTTATCTTCTGGTTATCCTCATTCCACCATGTCTCTGTGATTGCAATCATATCTAACCTCTCATTTAGAGCTATATATTCTAACTCTCCCATCTTATTGTTTAGACTTCTAGCGTTTGCATACAAGCATTGTAGAGACTGTATTTTATTAATATTAATCTGGCTATTGGTAGAAATGGTTAATTTGGGATCTTTAAGCTCTGTCTGCTCCATACTCGAGGGCATTTGGGCTACTATACTCTTTTTCAGAACCTCACTGCTTTTGGTAGTATCCTTCAAGGATACCTTCTTCCGAACCATACGCTCTTGGGCGACTGTCGGCTTTCCCCTATTATCTAGTTTAAAAGCTGCTCTATCTCCTTTTTAAAGGTTAATGCCAGCAGTCTGGTTCCATCTCGGTTAAGGTGAAGCCCATCCCTTCGGAAGAGCCCCTCCTTTCCCCAGAATGTCCCCCAGTTCCTAACAAATCCCAAACCCTCATCCTTGCACCACTGTCTCATCCACGCGTTGAGACTCCGGAGCTCTGCCTGCCTTTTGGGTCCTGCATGTGGAAAGGGAAGCATTTCGGAGAACGCTACCCTGGAAGTTCTGGATTTCAACTTCCTACCTAAAAGCTTAAATTTAGCCTCCAGAACCTCCCTACCACATTTTCCTATGGCATTGGTACCGACATGTACCAAGACAGCAGACTCCTCCCCAGTACTATCTAAGATCTGATCTAGGCGGCGCGTGAGGTCCGCTACCTTCGCACCAGGCAGGCATGTTACCAGGCGATCCTCACGTCCACCAGCCACCCAGCTATCGACATGCCTAATGATCGAATCACCAACTATAACAGCTGTCCTAACCCTTCCCTCATGGGCACATGGCCCTGGAGAAACATCCTCATTGCGAGAGGGTTTTACATCATCTGGATGACAGGTCCTAGTTACAGGATCACTTCCTGCCACACCAGGGTGATGCTCTCCTGTCACGTGACCTCTCTCCTCCATGGCAACAGGGCTGCTGCCAGACTAGAGGTGGGACTTCAGGACTATATCCCCATAGGTCTCGTCCATGCACTTCTCTGTCTTTCTAAAGTCTTCCAGGTCTGCTACTCTAGCCTCTAGAGAACAGAATTGTTCCCTGAGAGCAGAGAGCTCCTTGCAGTTAGTGCATATGTAAGACCTTTCACCAACTGGGAGAAAATCATACATGTGACACTCAATGCAAAAGACTGGAAAGCCCCCATCTCGCTGCTGGACTGATGACTGCATCTTAGTTTAAAACTTGTGTTTAGGTCCTTAAATTCTGTACTTACTAAGGTTGGTGTAGATGCTTATACTAATAGAAGTGTATCTAATTCCTCTAATATACGTTGTTCAGCTGAAGCTTAATTAATCTCAGGTCTTCAATGCGTGACTGATTTGGATAAAGAGCTGCACCTGAGAGCAGCTCCCTTCCTCTAAGATGTGTAAGTACCTATAAAGCTACAATTACCCCAGGGGTGGGTGGGAGTTGGGGAGGGAGGGAGGGGAATATAAGACCTATGAAGGGAGGGTTGTTACAAGGTTCCTTGTCCTGTACCCTCAGCAGGGGGGTGGGGCGTCGTCCCTCAGGGAGGCTAGAGCAGGAAAACAAAGTTTAAAACACAGCAAATTCTGGGGACAGAGCAGGGAGAGATATCTAGTTTAAAGCAACAATTAACCTGGCTACCACACAAAGGCCAGTTAGTTGAGAGAGGCAAGGTAAGTTATACAGCTGAGAAAAGCTGAAGTTCAAACTAAGGAAGCAGTGAGGTGAAATAGCACACCAATAAGAGAACAAGAGTCAGACAGCTAGGACACAACAATAAATAAATAATATAAATAGACTGCTAGAACTCACAGCAAGTTGTCAGAAAATATCCACCTCTCTTAGCAGAGCACTGTGAGGGCACTGCTCTTCCCAGAGCAGAGAGAGGCATCCTGTAAAAAACCCCTAGTGCAGAAGGACCCAAAAGGAAAAAATTCTGTATTGGAAAGATTTACTGGAGTAGGAATTCCTATAGCTTCAATAAGAAGCTCTCCAGTTGAATAATATCCAGGTTGGAGACTAGATGTCCCAACTAAAAGATAGAAGTAATAGAGTAGAAAAAACTTACAGTTTAGTAAGTGTTTATGGATAGGGTCCTCTACAGTTAAGGTCTTACAGGCAAGTGTCAAAAAAGGGTGAAAGGTACCACTCAGCCTGTTAAGTTTCTTGATTGACCTTCCCTCCTGGTTTTTTTTCTTAAAAAGGGAAGTAGAAACGTATTACCTGTAGGCTTGAGATATTTCAAGAGCTCTTAGAGCTAGTAGAAGGAAATTCTCTTGAACAAGAGATTCATGTCTCGAGTTAACTCAATGTTGTCTCAGCATGGATGAGAATCAAGCCAGACGCCTCTTTTGATAAAAGACAGGTGTACGGGTCCTGAACCTCATACAGGAAGAAAAGAAATCAGAAACCCTGTAGTTATTGGGTTTGCTGAGTCCGTTGAGGTTTCTGTTTCCTTAGCCTGGTTTGATGCTGCCCCTGTTGGGGAACATCTGCCTGAGGGGAAGAAGATGGATAAAACTTTTTCCCCCTAGAGGAATAAAGTTTTTTAGAAGATCCCTCATTAGCTGGGGCAGAGGAAAGTTTTGACAATCCTTTTAAGGTAGGCTTTTCAGTGGTTAACTGACTAGCTTGAAATAGACAATCCTTGTTGAAGAGATGTTCTCCAGTACAAGGGCTATTTCCCAGCTTTTCTTGAACCCATTTATCCAAGTCTGAAGCTTGGAGCCAGGCTAAACGTCGTGCCCCTATGGCTATAACAGAAGATCTGCTAATAGATTCAAAAGAATCCATGGAAGCATGACAAAGGAATGTAGAAATATTATGAGCATGATTGACTAGTGATAAATAGTCAGCTCTTTTATGTTCCTGAAGGAAAGGGTTGAAAAGTTTTAAATCTTTGGCAACCTCTTTCAGAGAGAATCCCATATAGAAAATATATGAAATGATTCTTGCTGAAAGCATAGATGCTTGGAAGCATCGACGCCCAAAAGCATCTAAGGTTCTAGACTCACGACCTGGCGGATAAGAGGAGTGCTTTTTTGCACTCTTAACACGCCTCATTGCTGATTCTACTACTATAGAATGATGAGGGAGTTGAGTCTTTTGAAAACCTGGGGAAGGTGGAACTTTATAGATAGTGTCCCCTCTTTTGGAATGTTATTAAGAATGTTAAGGGAGTTTCCCACATTCTTAATAACAGATCCTGTAAGGTCTGATGTAGAGGAAGCATGATTGCCTCCTCCGGAAACCTAGGGGGATTGCAGAATTTCTGAATCCCTTGGTATAGAGTCCTTCCCAGGTATAGATATGGCGAGTATTCTTGCCATATCAAGCAGAAAAGCTTGAAAAGAGATTCCCTTTAAGAGAAATTCTCTGAAATGAGGAGTACAAACTGCAACTGTTGAAAATTCAGTTGCAGTACCGATGGATGCATCTCCGACATCGGGCCTAGAAGACCGGGGAGGATGAAGCATCGGATTCTCCTTATAGAGGTGTGATCGATACTTCTCGATGTCGGTACCGAATCTTCCAGGCTAGATAGCGATTCCAGACTCGGCATCGAGGGAAGCAAGCCTGTTGAAAAAGGTACCGAAAACATCGATGCCGGTACCGATGTCGATACTGGCATCTGCAACGATGCCCAATTCGGCACCGGGAGCAATGCCGATGTCGGTACGCATACCAACACTGACACCGGTGCTAGCATCGAAGCTGATACCGGTACCGGCATCGACGCCGATATCGGTGATCGAAGAACGGTCTGCGGTGACTCTGTTGGTGAGAGATGCGCAAGACTGCGTTCCATGGTGAGGAGTTTTTCGTCCAACACCATAGCCGATGCCGAGGTATCGGTACCGGTCGACGCGGTCCGAACCATCGAGCATGGCACAGGTGCATCCACAGAGGTAAAAACCTCGGGAGCAACCTGAAATCCTGATAATGCTTTGGAGCCCGAAGACTCCCACCAGGATTGAGCCATAGTGTCCTCGAGGGCAAGGCCAGAGCCATCTCGATGCTTAGAAAGAGATCTACCTCTCGAGGACTGGCTAGTCTTAACAGACTGTTGTTTGGTTACCTGACCGTGGAAGGAAGAAGAGATTCTGCCTGGTGACATCATGGTTGATGTAGATCCGGTACCGAGATGTGCTCGGTTCTGAAGACCTCTTCTGGTTAAACTCCTACAAGAGAAACACTCTTTAGGACAATGGTCAGGACCTAAACAAGTTAGACACCAAAAATGAGTGTCTAGTAACTTAGTTGTACCGCCACAGTTTAAAAAATGTCTTAAGGATAGTGGCCGGCTTTTCCATAATGGAAAGGATAGAGGCCTAGTGGCCAGAAAAAGTCAGTCAGTAAATAAGAAAAAATTTCTCAGAAAAAAGAAAAAATTTCTTAAGAAAAGAAAGAAAAGCACCAGCGGTACCGGTGGGCATCGAGGGAAGACAGGCGCGACCACAAAAAATAAGAATAAAAAAGATGAATTTTCTGCGGTGACAAGGACACGTCCTGTCGGCTCCGCGGAAAAACGAAAACTGATGAGAGGGAAGTATTTAGGCGGGAAGGCAGCGCGCATGCGTGTGGATGCTCCCAAAAGCTTTCTTTCTGGACGCTGGGGAGCGTTTCCGCGCAGGCTCCGTCGGTACCGACGTACCCATATGTGAAGACTCATTCCTGCTTGTTCCTGGAGATTGCATTAGATCGTGTGCGATTAATTCGGGGGGGGGGGGGGTTAATACATGGGAAGAATACTTGGGAAGCAGAAATCCAAGGGAATTGTATACAATAGGGGGCAAGAGTTTGGTGTGCACGGACCAGGAGAAGGACCTCAGAGTGATTGTTTCTGAGGATCTCAAGGTGGCAAAACAGTGTGACAAGGCGGAGGCAAAAGCCAGAAGGATGCTGGATTGCATAAAGAGAGGAATTACCAGCAGAAAGGAAGAGGTACTAATGCCACTGTACAAGTCGCTTGTGAGGCCTCACTTGGAATATTGTTTTCAGTTTTGGAGACCATATAAAAGGATATAAAAAGACTGGAAATGTTTCAGAAGAAGGCGACCAAAATGATTTGGAGCCTGCACCAGAAGATGTATGAGAAGAGACTCGAAAACCTAAATATGTACACTCTGGAGAAGAGGAGGGACAGGGGAGATATGATTCAGACCTTTAAATACTTAAGAGTATTAATGAACAAAACAAACCTCTTCCAAAGACAAGGAAGATATAAAACTAGAGAGCATAACATGAATCTGCAAGGGGGTAAACTAAAAGGCAATGCTGGGAAATACTTTTTCACTGAAAGGGTGGTGGATGCTTGGAATGCCCTCCTGATGGAAGTGGTGGGGGCAAATACAGTGACAATTCAGAATGGCATGGGACAGACATAATGGATCCCTTTATAGCAACTGGATAAAATCAAATTAAACATAACTATCTCTTATATATCAACAAATAGGGGTGACCTACACGAAGCGGTGGGTACACCACTAAACAAAGGCACGGGGAGGGGTGAGCTGCTTGGAGTAGCAGGTCAACCTACTCTTGCCGCTTTGTTGGGCAAACTAGATGGACCATACTGGTCTTTATCTGCTATCATATACTATGTTATTATGTAAGAAGACATGTAGGTTGGAATATGAATAGATGTACACTTGGATTTCAGTAAAGCCTTTGACACCATTCCACACAGGCAACTTATAAATAAATTGAGCACCCTAGGGATGGACCCTAAAGTGACTGACTGACGGTTAAAAATTGGTTGAATGGGAGGTGACAAAGCATACAGGTAAATGGAGCTTACTCTGATGAGAAGGATGCTACCAGTGGTGTAAAACAGGAAACTGTCCTGGGTCCGGTTCTTTTTAACATCTTTGTTAGTGATATTGCGGAAGGGCTGTCGGTAAGGTTTGCCCCTTTGCGGATGATATCAAAATCTGAAATAGAGTAGACACTCAGGAAGGAGTAAATAATAATAAGAGGGATCTAGCTAAGCTTGAAAAATGGTCACGTATTTGGCAGCTGAGATTTCATGCTAAAAAAATTAAGGGTCGTACATTTGGGCTGCAAAAATCCAAGGGAGCGGTAAAGTGTAAGGGATGAAGTACTTCTATCTACGAAAGAAGAGTGGGATCTGGACGTGATTGTTTATGATGTTCTTAAAGTGGCTAAACAGAAAAGGTGATGGCAAAAGCCAGAAGGATGCTTGGATGCATAGGGAGAGGAATGACCAGCAGAAAAAAAGGTGGTGATAGTGCCTCTGTACAAGTCTCTGGTATGATCTCATTTGGAGTATTGTGTGCAATTCTGGAGGTCATACCTTCAAAAGGATTAAACAGGATGGAATCTGTGCAGAGCGTGGCAACTAAAATGATGAATGGTTTTCATATTAAACCATATTTATTTATATATGGTTTTTTAATTTAACAGCTTTTTTATACTGCTTTATCCTTCTGTCAAAGTTGTTTATTTTGAAACACAACATTTACAGTAAACAAGGAAACCAACTTGGAAGAATTGTGATACATATTGTTGGGAGATAACTATGTACAATTGTATATGTAAGGGATATGACGGTAAGGGGATTTTATGGGTAATTGGGAGGGAGGGTTGGCATTGGTTTTTGTGAACATTGGAGGTATCTGTAGTGTGTTCCTTAAGGTGGATCGTCACCCTCTGTTGTCAGGTATGATCTGGATCAGGGTTTGTAGGTGTGGTGGTGCAGAGTCATTGAAGGTTTTGAATGTTATGAATATGGATTTGAAATTTATACGTTCTACCATGGGGAGCCAATGTAGTTGCTTGAGGAGAGGTGTGATGTGATCTGTTCTCTTTGCATTGAAGAGGATTCGTGCAGCCGTGTTGAGTGCAAGTTGGAGAGGTTGGATGGTTGAGTTTGGTATGCCTTGGAAGATGATATTACAGTAGTCAAAGTGGGGGAATATAGTTGCTTGGAGGACCAAATGGAAGTCATGATCTGATAGGACTGGCTTAAGTTTCTTGATTGTTTTTAGTTTGAAATATATGTTCTGTGTTATGTTTCTAATATGTGTTTTGAAGGTGAGGTGTTTATTCAGGTTAACTCCAAGGGTATCATTTATTTGTTTCTCTTGGATATATGTTCATTCAATAGATATGGTGGACGGTGGTGTGAAGGTAGTGTTTCTAGTGATGAACATGACCTCAGTTTTCTTAAGATTTATGTTCAGGTTCTGACTTTTGAGCCAGTTGCAGGGTGTGGAGAAGCAGTTTGTTACGGGCGTGATGTTCAGACTTACTGTGTTAATAGGTGTGTAAATCATTACATCATCTGCATAGATGTGATTCAGGATTTGGCAGGATTTAATTATGATACATAATGGTTGCAAAAAGAGGTTGAACAATAAAGCTGAGAGAGTCGAGCTTTGGGGGACTCCTTGAGTTTGTGTGTATGGGGTTGAATTTGTCTGGTCTATTCTGACTTGCAGTTTGCGATCTGTCAGGTAGGATTTGAACCAGGAGAAGGGGATATGTGTGGATTGTAGTCATTGTATTATGAGGTCATGTGGGATGGTCGAGATTTAAATATCTTAATATGTATACGTTGGAGGAAAGGCAGTATAGAGGAGTTATGATAGAGATTAAATATCTCTATCATATCTCCTCTATCCTGCCTTTCCTCCATGGCATAAATGCACATGAGAAGAGCCTCTTTCAATTGAAAGTAAGCTCTATAACAAGGGAGCATAGAATGAGGGTGAAAGGGGATAGACTCAGGAAAGAGTGATAGATGTATGGAATAATCTCCCAGTGGAGGGGGTAGAGTCGAAGACAGTATTTGAATTCAAGAAAGCATGGGACAAACACACAAGATCTCAACAGGAAAGAAAGGGACTATATTATTTGATATGGAAGGGCAGACTAGATAGGTCATATGGTCTTTTTCTGCTGACATGTTTCACGTTTGTTAGTAATATCTACCAGTGGGAAGTCTTTGTACAGTAACATAGTAACATAGTAAATGAAGGCAGATAAAGACCAGCATGGTTCATCTAGTCTGCCCAGCAAGATGGCAAGAGTAGGTGCACCTGTCGCTCTGTGCAGGCCACCCCTCCCCATGTCTTTGTTTAGGGGTGAACCCACCACTCCATGTAGGACACCCCTATTTGAGACGTTAGATGGTTCAGGAAGTTAGATGGTACCGTTTATTTTGTTTTTATCCTGTTGCTGTAAAGCAGGGGTCACCAACCTGCGGCCCGCGGGCCGCATGCGGCCCACGAGGTCCCTTTGTGCGGCCCGCGAGGCTCTACTCCGGTTAACATTACGTGCGGCCCGCCAAGGATTCCCGCCATTGTATCCACGTGCTCGCAGCTCACCGACGACCACCTGCAAGTGTCCCTTCTCCTGTCAGTGTCATCTGTGAAGCCGGACTTTAAGCGTTTGTCTGCTAGCATGAATCATCAGCCATCTCATTAAATTCAATAAAGGTGATCAGCCATTGTTTTCATAATTTTACGTTTGTTTTTTTTTCGCGGGGGCGGGGAGAAGGGGGGTGCGGCCCGCGAGGCTCCCGGTAGTCGGCTCTGCGGCCCGCGGCCCTCTGGAGGTTGGTGACCCCAGCTGTAAAGGGATCCACTGTGTTTGTCCCATGTCGTTTTGAATTTTGTCACCGTGTTTGCCCCCACCACATCCATCGGGAGGGCATTCCAAGCATCCACCACCCTTTCAGTGAAGAAATATATCTCCAGGAACAAGCAGGAATGTAGTCTTCACATATGGTATCGTTGGTACTGACGGAGCCTGCGCAGGAACGCTCCCCAGCGTCCAATTAGAAAGCTTTTGGGAACATCCCACAGTGCCTGCGTGCTGCCTTCCCGCCTTTCCCAACTGCCTCCCTCCAGTTCTTCATTTTCAGTGGAGCCGGCAGGTCGTTTTCCTGTCACTGCAGAAATTATCCCATCTTTTTCATTCTTTTTTGTGGTAGCATCTGCCTTCCCCGACGCTATACCGGTACCGCTGGTTCTTTCTTTCTTTCTTCAAAAAAAAAAAATTTGTAATCTTTTTTTCTGGACTTTCCAGTCTTTTTTCTGTCAGGTGCCACACGCCATTTTGGGCACTAGGCCCAACATTTCCTTCAGAATGGAAAAACCCGCCTCGGGTTTTAAAAAGTGTTCCAAGTGTGGCGGTACCATCTCCGTCACCGACACGAGTGGTGCCTTAAATGTTTAGGTCCTGACCACTCCATCTCGGAGTGTGTTGCCTGTGGGATGATGTGGAAGAGGGGCCGGCAAAACCGAGCTGCTAAGCATAGCACCCTTTTTCCCTCCGATACAGCATCCGTGGCATCGACGTCATCCAGGGCTTCGTCTTCCTCCCATGGATCTCAGGTAACCAAACATAAATCTGGCCGGTCCTCAAAGGGTAGATCTCCTTCCAAGCATCGAGATGCCTCTGGCGTTGCCCTTGAGGGACTTGTACTGGCAAAATTGCCCCGGCGGGAGGCTTCGGCTTCCAAAGCACTAACGGGGCTCCAGGATGTTCTCGAGGCCTCAACCTCGGCAGAACTACTGGTACCATGCTCTGGGGTACCAGGCATCGGCAACGTCAATAGACCAGAGGTTCTTGGCTATTGAACGCAGTCTGGCGGCTCTCCTTGTGGCTTCGGTGCCTTCGGGACCGCTTCAGACGGTTCAACCGGTATCGACACCGGTTCCGGCACCAATATCGGTACCGGTACTGACAGCATCGACATTGGCGACTGTGTTGCACACACCGAGTCATGCTGTTTCCTCCGGTATCGACAGGCCGGTACCGGACCTCTCCGGCACCGACTTCGATCAGTACCGGTATCGTGCTTGGCAAGAGCATCCGGACAGGAGATTTTTTGAATCCTCCGATGAGTCTGAGGATTCTGACAGCTCTGTCGGTACCGGAGTACTTCTCTCTGAGGAGCCTTCCTCTCCTAAACGTAGGATGTCTCCTTCAGAGGATATATCCTTTCAGGATTTCATTCGGGAGGTGGCTAGAGGTCTTTCCATCACAGTGGCTCCTGAAACAGAGCCCAGAGCAAAGGAATTGGAGATTTTACAATATCATAAAGCTCCCAAAGAGGCAGCTACTTTGCCTATTCATGAGATCTTGCATGATCTCATGCTAAGAATGTGGGAAACACCTCTTACCACCTCTCCTCATTCTCGTAGGCTTGATACCATGTATCGAGTACCTCCTTGTCCTGGATTTCAAAAAACCCAGTTACCACACCCCTCCATGGTAGTGGAATCAGCTATGAGAAAGATCAAGAGTGCAAAAAGACATTAATCTAATCCGCCAGGATGTGAATGTAGGACTCTTGATGCCTTGGGGCGTCGAACCTTCCAGGCCTCTCTGCTTTCTGCCAGGATTAGTTCCTACATTTTATATATGGGAATGTTCCTTAAGGAGGTTACAGGAGATCTAGAGCTTATGAGCCCTCTCCTTCCTGATGATAAGAGGCAAGATTATCTTACACTTGTCAAACATGCCCAAGATGTTTCCAAGTTTCTTAATCGTGCAGCTTTTGACTGCTTTGCGTGCATTAGCAGAACCTCTGCCATTGCCATAGGTGCTCGTAGGATTGCCTGGCTCCAGGCATCTGACTTAGAACTCTGGGTACAGGACAAACTGGGGAATATCCCTTGCACAGGCGAAAATCTCTGGCAAAAATTGGCAAGAGAAAGCTAATGAGCTGGATGCTGATAACACCACTTTGGATAGACTATCCAAGGCTACAGCTGATCGTGCAAGGAGAAAATCCTACAAGAAACCATTCTTCTCTAAAAAGAAGAGGTTTTACCCCTCTTATACCCAGCAGGGGCATTCTACAGGTCAGTCTGCCCGAAAGGGCAGCAGCCACCAAAACAAAGAAAAACAAAGTCTGCTAAGCCTCAACCGGCCCAGCAGACTCAGCCTCCACAGGGGCTTTGACTCCCATCTAGAGAACTTGGCCTTCCTGGCCCTCAACGGGCCAGAGCCCTCCACCATTCCAGGAAGGTTGTGTGATTTTGCCCCCAGATGGGAACAGATAACAGCAGAAGAATGGACTCTCTCCATTGTAAAGGAGGGGTACAAGCTTCATTTCCTCAACATGCCTCCTCCTACAGTTGTAAGACAGTTCAATTCTCAGACTTCACTCGAGAATCAGTTGGGTCAAGAGGTCAATTTACTTCTTGCCCACGGGGCAATAGAAGATGTACCCATTTCCAAACAGGGTAGAGGGTTTTACTCCCCCTATTTCCTTATTCCAAAGAAAACGGGGACACAGACCCATTTTAGACCTCAGAGAGTTGAACAAATTCCTGTTCAAGGAGAAGTTCAAGATGATTTCTCTAGGAACTCTTCTGCCATGCCTTCAGAGTCAGGATTGGCTTTGTTCTCTAGATCTCAAGGATGCATACACCCATGTTCTCATCCATCCAAATCACCGAAGATTCCTTCGGTTTCTATTTCAGGGGAACCAGTACAGGGTTCTTCCTTTTGGTCTGGCCTCAGCACCAAGGGTGTTTACGAAATGCATGGCTGTAGTGGCAGCATTTCTTCGCACTCTAGGAATATTCGTCTTCCCTTACTTAGACGACTGGCTTATTCGAGCCCCATCAGAGTCAGAGGCCAGAATTTTCCTATTTTGCACAATGCGTATACTTCAGTATTTGGGCCTGGTCATAAACATCCCAAAATCCAACCTAACTCCCACTCAATCTCTAGAGTTTAAAGGAGCTATGCTGGATACCAGGAAAGCAAGGGCCTATCTTCCACAGCCCCGCTGCCTTCGCATTGTGCAGTTAGCTTCCCAAGCAGTGTTAAAGACTCTTCTCACTGCTCGGAAAATCTTACAATTGCTAGGCCACATGGCATCTACCGTGCATGTGGTTCCCTATGCTCGCCTCCATATGAGAGCAGCCCAATGGACTCTATCCACTCAGTGGACCCAAGCATCAGGCTACCTATCAGACAAAATAGCAAACTCAAGTCACCTTATTTTGTCCCTACAATGGTGGCAGTCAACCCAAAACCTGTTGGTGGGGTCCCCTTTCCAACAGCCCCACCCCAGATCACTCTAACAACAGATGCCTCACAGATGGGTTGGGGATCTCACCTGCAAGATCTCTCTACCTAAGGCACCTGGACTTCACAGGAGACCCATCTACACATCAATCTCTTGGAGCTCAGAGCACTCTTCCTTGCTCTTCGAGTGTTCCACACCCAGCTGAGCTACAATACAGTCCTAATTCAGACGGACAATCAAGTAGCTATGTTCTATCTGAACAAGCAGGGAGGAACAGGCTCTCTGTCGCTTTGCAACGAAGCTTTGCGACTATGGGCCCTCGCCAGAGAGCATCAGATTCATCTCCTTGCGGTGTATCAGCCAGGCATTCAAAACTCCTGGGCAGACAGATCCAGTCGAGTTCTGCTTCCGCACGAGTGGTCTCTTTGTGCAGACCAGGTAGCAAAAATTTTTCAAATTTGGGGAACTCCGGACATAGACCTCTTTGCAAGTCCGTTGAATGCCAAACTTCCCCGATTCTGTTCCTGAATTCCCGCTCAGGGTTCTCAGGCCAGGGATACTTTCCTCCTCCATTGGGGTCAGGACTTCCTATATGCCTTTCCACCCATTCCCCTAATTCCCAAAACCCTATTCAAGCTTCAGAGAGACAGAGGCCATATGATTCTCATAGCTCCACATTGGCCATGGCAGGTGTGGTACCCTCTGCTCCTACATCTCTCTCAAGCTCCATCTCTGGAGTTAGCATCTGCTCCAGATCTTCTGTCTCAGGAGGACAGGATGTTGTGGCATCTTGATCCCCACTCTCTGCATCTCAGGCCTGGTTGCTGAGGGCCTAGACCTTCATGGTCTTAACCTGTCTCAACAAGTGAAGGATATCCTTTATGCTTCTAGAAAGCCTTCCACAAGACGCTCTTATGCTTTCAAGTGGAAAAGGTTTTCCATATGGTGTTCGCAGAAGGGTCTTGACCCCCTGGCAATACCTCTGTAATCATTATTGGAGTATCTTCTTAATTTATCTAATGCAGGGCTTAAGACTAACTCAATACGAGTCCATTTAAGTGCTATTTCAGCTTCTTTCAAGCCTTTAAATGGACAACCTATTTCCTCTCATCCTCTCATAGTGAGATTTTTGAGGGGCCTTCTTCTAACTAAGCTTCCCATTATGCCACCACTGGTAGCATGGGACCTAAATCTGGTTCTTGGACAGCTCATGAAGCCGCCTTTTGAACCTCTAGCTACTACCTCCTTGAAGTTCCTTTCCTGGAAGATTCTCTTTCTCATTGCAATCACATCAGCACATTGCATCAATGAATTGCAAGCATTAATGGCTGATCCTCCTTATACGAGGTTCCATCATGATAAGGTAGTCCTTAGGACTCATCCACAGTTTATGCCAAAGGTGGTCTCACCTGTTCATTTAAACCAAGCAGTTTACCTACCTGTGTTTTTTCCAAGGCCTCATGCTTCAAATGCAGAAAGGAATCTTCATACTTTGGACAGTAAAAGAGCACTTGCTTTTTACTTACAAAGGACACAGCAACATAGAAAGTCCTCTCAACTCTTTGTTGCTTTTGATCCTTCTCATTTGCGACTTCCAGTCTCCAAGAGAACATTGTCCAATTGGATTGCACAGTGCATTGCTTTTACCTATCAGAGTAAAAACCTTTCTCTGGAAGGCCATGTCCCAGCTCACAATGTGAGAGCCATGGCAGCCTCAATGGCTCATCTACACTCTGTGTCTATTGATGACATCTGTCGAGCAGCTACTTGGGCCTCGGTTCATACCTTCACAGCCCATTACTGCTTAGACAAGGACTCCCGCCGGGATGCCTTGTTTGGTCAGGCTGTTTTACGACACCTGTTCCATACTTAATCAACTCCTACCCACCATTCCCTGTAGGATGCAGGAGATCCATGGGGGGAGGTGGAGCCCTTTCAAAAGGGCACAGAACCTCTGGGGTCTCTCCCTGGCATCTGTAGCTAGGGAGTCCCCATATGTGACGACTACATTCATGCTTGATCGTGGAGATAGCATAGTTACTTACCTGTAACAGGTGATCTCCGGGAACAGCAGGAATTTAGTCTTCACAACCCACCCACCTTTAGCAATTAGGATTTGAATCTCTCTTTTCTTTTCTTTCCCTCTCTCTCTCTCTCTCTCCGTCTCAGCTTTAAAACTCAACTGGAGGGAGGCAGTTGGGAAAGGCGGGAAGGCAGCATGCAGTCGCTGTGGGATGCTCCCAAAAGCTTTCTAATTGGATGCTGGGAAGCGTTCCCGCGCAGGCTCCGTCGGTACCGACGATACCATACGTGAAGACTAAATTCCTGCTGATCTCCAGGAACAAGCAGGAATGAGTCTTCACATATGGGTGCGTCGGTACCGACGGAGCCTGCACGGGAATGCTCCCCAGCATCCAATCAGAAAGCTTTTGGGAGCATCCCTCGCGCCTGTGCACTGCCTTCCCGCCTTCCCAACTGTCTCTCCTCAGTTTTCGTTTTTCCACGGAGCCGGCAGGACGTCCTCCTGTCACCGCAGAAACTTTTTTCTTCAATTCTTTATTTCTTGTTTTCTTGTGGTCGCGGCTGTTTCTTCCGCCGCCACCGGTACCGCCGGTGGGTTTTTCTTTTCTTTTTCTTAAACTCAGGGAGATTTTTCCCTCAGTTTCTGTCTTTTTAGGCCTGCAAGGCCTCTCCATCATGGAGCCTTCTTTCCCTAAGAAGTGCCTTCACTGTGGAAACACAGTTTTCTTTTTAGACTCCAATGCCTGGTGTCTAACCTGTTTGGGTCCTGACCCTTTTTCCCCTGAACAATCAGGCTTCGAAACCATGAGAAGAGATTCCCTCTTTCGAGTTTCCCTCGATACCGTTTTCCCTCCCTGGGTGAGGGAACCGGGTTTTTCTTCTCTACAGGATCAGGTAACCCACAAACAGTCTGTTAAGACTAGCCAATTCTTGAGTGGTAGTTCTCATGCCAAGCATGATGACGGCTCCGGCCTTGCCCTCAAGACCCCATTGGCATTACAACCCCGGCGGGAGTCTCCGGGCTCCAAAGCATTTCAGGGGTTTCAGGTTGTTCCTGGGGCTCACCCCTCACAGAACATACCTGAGCCATGCTCGGTGGTGGCATCCGCTTCGAGCGGTACCCATACCCCGGCATCGGCACCTGTGTTGAGTGATCCACTCTCCACCAGGGATCGTCATCTGGCGTCCTCGGTACCTTCGGGACCGATCGATACGACCCAGATTGACTTTCCTGTATCGACAACATCGCCGATACCACCACCGACGTCGGTACCCTCTAGACATGCATCGATGGACTCGCTCCCTTCGATGCCGAGTCTAGAATCGATTTCTAGTCTAGAGGACTGGGTACCGACGCGTCTCGGAACCGATGTTCACCGATTCCGCATGCACGGTACCGAGGATACTCCCCAAGGGTTTTTAGTTACCTCGGTACCGCTTGAGCAGCCTCCGATGACTGCTTCGGTGTCGGTTTCGCCTTCGATTCTGGCGCAACCACCGGTATCGGTATCGATGCCGGTACCTGCAGTATCATCGGTACCAGTTCCTTCCATGCTTTTTTCACCTGGATCGCTCCTCTCTATACCTAGTTTGGAGTCGATACCTGGCATGGATAATGCACTACTGACTGTCTCAACTAATAACGGCCAGTTCCAGTATCCATCCATTACAAATCCTATTCTGCACCGGACAGGTACATCCTCCGATGCCCAGGCTACCTTTTCAAATTTAGCCTGTCCAGGAATGGTTCCCATCGGAGATCCTTCTTTTCAGAAATTTCTCCTTGACATGGCAACCTTCCTTAATATTCCTATCCCTGGCTATGAGTCTTCTCAGAGTTTTTCTGCAGGAAAGGAAAATGTAATGCTTCCCTTACATCACTCTTTGCAGAATCTTCTTCTGAGGATTTGGGAAAAACCTTTAAAGGTTTCTTCACCTCCTACAGCAACTGATCTTCTGTATCAATTGCCCCCCTCTCCAGGATTTCAAAAGCCTCAACTTCCCCATCATTCCATTGTAGTGGAATCAGCAATGAGGAAGGTAAAAAGCAAGAAAAAACATTCTTCTTTTCCGCCAGGGTGTGCATCTAGAACACTGGATGCCTTTGGACGTCAAACCTTCCAAACATCTATGCTGGCAACAAGGATTCTCTCATATATTTTCTATATGAGTCTATCCCTTCAGGAGATCACAAAGAAATTATCTCTTTTGACTCCTTTTCTCTCAGAGCCCAAGGCTACAGACTATTCCTTACTTCTTAGTCATAGCCAAAATATCTCTTGGTTTCTTTCTCGTGCTTCCCTAGACTCGTTTGAGTCTGTTAGCAGGACTTCTGCTATAGCCATAGGAGCACGTCGTAAAGCCTGGCTCCAAGCATCAGACTTGAGTAGATGGGCACAACAAAGACTGAGTAACACTCCTTGTACTGGAGAAAATCTTTTCAATAAGGAGTCCTTACGTCAGGTTGCTCATTGCGCCACTGACCTTCCTGTTTCTGAGGGCCATCCTAAGCCCTCTCCTTCCTCAGCAGGTAGGAAATGCCCTACCAAACCTTCTTTCCCTAAAAGAAAGAGGTTTTCCTCTTCTCCTGCCCATCATTTGGATGTTCCCAAGCAAGGGAGGTCTCGCCCTGGTCTGAAGAATTCAAACTCTAGCTAGGCTAAATAAACACAGTAACCGTAGGTTTCTGATTAATCTTTTATAACTACAGTTATTTCTTTTCAGCAGAAGTTTTTCAGTGTTTTTCCAAAACTCTGCTCAGGGATTCCTATCCTCAGGGAATCCATTTACTCTTCAGTATGCTGAACTGTCAGGATATTCATGTCTATAGGTTACAGGGTTTTCTACCTCTTCCTGACCAGAAGAGAGCTTTAGCAACTATCACATGATAGTTTCTCTGTATCAGCATGAATTTTTTTCCTTCCAGGGACTTACCATGTGGTAAGTTTTTCTTCAGCTTCTATCTCTACCCTCTTCACCAGGGTTTCCCCTGTATGAGTGGTACCATACCATTGAAAGACTTCTTGTCTTTTCTTTTCACTGTAGAGTTTCTTCTCCTGAGTAAACTCCCTTCTTTATCTGGGCAGCTCTGCAGACAGAGACAGCTTGCTCTCTTTGTCCAGTCTGTCTCTCTGTTTGACACAGACCGACTCTCTCTGTTGTCCTATTCAGTAGCTGCCCATGCAGGAGTTCCAGGAACTGACTACTGGTACTTTTCCACAGGTCCCAGTCTTGTCTTCCACCACTCCTGTCTAGCCTTAGTAGTGATTCCAAGACAGTTTTCTACATCTTTCTTGGATAATCCTTTTCACTACAAGCTTCTTACATTATCTTCTATTGCCATCTCCAATCCTGGGTTGGGCAACGTAGTGGACCTGGCTGTCAGTTTCCTCCATCAGCCAGTTCTACATTCCAGTTCTCCTGCATAATACTCTCTGCAATCCTACTGAGAAGCTTTCCACTATGGGCCCTTGCTAGAGAGCATAGGTTTTCTCTAATGGCTGTCCATCATGGTTGAAAAAGGCTTCCTCCGTCATCCCCTATGACTGTGAGGGTTCTCCACACCCTACTATCTTCTTTTTTAAAAAAAAAAAAAGGAGGGCAAAGGACATAAGCCTTCTCCACGTGAGAATCTAAGAGTTATCCCATTCCTATAGGGAATATACTCTTTTTTTCTTATAGCTTGTTCTCATGGTATCCTAATTCTTCAAGGACAGTACATATTAATCTGAAAAACGCCTGATACCTCCTTTGTCCCTCACGTAGGTCAACCTGGTATCTCTTTCTATGCGTTCTGTCCTTTTTACCATGCTGGAGTTCCACAGGACTCCAGACTTGCTGTTTACAGTCTGATATTATCCTCTGTTTTTTCACTTAACCATCCTGGTTACTCGCTGGATAGCATTCCTTTACCATTATCTCTGTGGGAACAGATTCTCTATATATTCTCTCAAGTAGGTTTCACCTCCTTGTTCTTAGATGAATCTTTTCCCTTCACATCTTCATGTGAATGTCCTCATAGGCATAGCTCTGTCTGCTTAATTGCAGGCATCTATCTTTAGACCTATATATTCAGGTATATATATATCTATGTATATATATATACCTGTATACATCTCTGTAGATGTATCTGTCTGTCAGCTAAGTGTGCATATGCTATGCCCTTTTGATCTCATTATAGCTATATATATATCTATATACCTGTATATATATGTATATATATGCACATATATCTACATATATATTTGTATCTGCCCAGATACTTATTATAGATAGATATGTATTTCTATACTTATCTCTCTGACGGTCTAGGCTCATAAAGGTTTTACCTTCCTGAATGTTTTCTCACAGTGGGCTTGCACAGTTTCATACTGTTCCACAGTATGTTTCGGATATTATGCACACAACCACTGCTGTGGTACTGACAGCCCTACCGTATCCTAGGTTTACGTTTCCCTGAAGCTCCATGCCCCAATGTCTTCCTACCTCTCACCAGTTAGGAAAGACATGGTGGATCTTCAGTGGATTTCAAATTCAATTCCTCACACATCTGTCCTTTCTTGGGAGTCTGGGGTTCTCCTCATACCCTTTCCTCCCTCAAGGACTGGGTCTGTTTGTCCAGATCGGTCAGTCTTCCTCTTTTGCTCCTACCTCTGAATACTTCTGTAGCCAAAGGAGTTTTCAGCTTTCCATGAAGCTTACCACTGAAGACCTGACGTGTTTGTGCTACCCCAATTGAATCCTGGGGTCACCTCTCATTTCCAGATGTTGACCTCCACCTTCACTCCAGTGGGGTCACCTTGAACATTATTCTACTGGATCCCCAGTAGACTCCATCAGCCTCTCTACTTCCTGCAATCCAGTAGGTGAGTGTCATATGGTGATTGTTCATTTTCAATGTTATGATGGTGGTTCATTTCATTATATCTCTTGATAATGATCATACATACAAGGACTCCTTGTAGGTAGTCCTTTCTTGGGTTAGCTGTTTTTTCCGCAGCTCCCCTCTTTTCAACTCCTGCCCTCCATCCTCAGGATGCCTGGCCATATGAGGTGTATCATGTTTTCAATCTTCAACATGTTAGGACTCCAGGCATCTTAGCTTGGGAGTCCCCCATATGTGAAGACTCATTCCTGCTTGTTCCTGGAGATAGCACAGTTACTTACCTGTAACAGGTGATCTCTGGGAACAGCAGGAATAAGTCTTCACAACCCACCCACCTCCCCTAGGAGTTGTCTCTATCTATTTATTCTCCTTTCCTCTTTCTCTCCCTTTGTCTCAGCTATGAAACTCAACTGAGGAGAGACAGTTGGGAAGGCGGGAAGGCAGTGCGCAGGCGCGAGGGATGCTCCCAAAAGCTTTCTGATTGGATGCTGGGGAGCATTCCCGTGCAGGCTCCGTCGGTACCGACGTACCCATATGTGAAGACTTATTCCTGCTGTTCCCAGAGATCACCTGTTACAGGTAAGTAACTGTGCTTTCCCAGAGATCACCTGTTACAGGTGAGTAACTATGCTTTCTTGACATTGCCTTTCAAATTACCACCTTGCAGCCTCTAGTTTTACAGCTTCCCCGTCTTTAGAAGAGGGTTGTTTGTTCATCATTTCTCTTTAAGTATTTAAAGGTCTGAATCATATCTCCCCTGTCCCTCCTCTCCTCCAAAGTGTACATATTTAGGTCTTCAAGTCTCTTCTCATAAGGCTTCTGATGTAGGCTCTAAATCATTTTGGTCGCCTTCCTCTGGACAGTTTCCAGTCTTTTTACATCTTTTGCAAGATATGGTCTCCAAAACTGAACACAGTATTCCAAGTGAGGCCTCACCAGTGACTTGTACAGTGGCATAAGTACCTCTTCCTTTCTGCTGGTAATCCCTCTTTGTATGCAGCCCAACATCATTCTGGCTTTTGCCATCGCCTTGTCGTACTGTTTTGCCACCTTGAGATCATCAGAGATAATCACACCAAGGTCTTTCTCCTGAACCGTGCATACCAACCTCTCGCCCCCTATCGTGTACATTTCCCTTGGATTTCTGCTACCCAAGTGCATGACACTGCACTTTTTCGCATTAAATCATAGTTGCCAAGCATTAGACCATTCTTCCAGTTTTTGTAGATCTTTCCTCATGTTAACCACTTCCTCGGGGGAGTCCACTTTGTTGCAAATTTTTGTGTCATCTGCAAAAAGATAGACTTTTCCATTCAGTCCTTTAGCAATATCACCACAAATGCATTGAACAGTGCCGGGCCCAGGACCGAACCCTGGGGCACCCTGCTAATCTCCTCCCTCTCATCCGAGTGAGCTCCATGTACCACCACCTTCTGTTGTCTGTCAGTCAACCAATTTCTAATCCAGTTTACCATCTTGGGACACATCCCCAAGCTACTGAGTTTATTGACAAGTCTCCTATGAGGAACAGTATCAAAGGCTTTGCTGAAATCCAGGTAGATGACATCCATTGCATGCCCCTGATCTAGTTCCTTGGTCACCCAGTCAAAGAACTCAATCAGATTTGTTTGGCAAGACCGTCCTTCGGTAAAATCATGTTGCCTCGGATCTTGCAACCTGTTGGTTTTGAGAAAGTTCACTATTCGCTCTTTCAGGAGCGCCTCCATTACTTTTCCCGCCACAGAGGTAAGGCTCACGGGCCTGTAGTTTGACACTTCTTCCCTGTCACCACTTTTGTGTAGAGGTGTACAGCATCAGCCATTCTCCAGTCCTGAGGAACCTCTCCTGTTTCCAAGGTTCTGTTGAAGATTTCCTTTAACGGTCCTGCAAGAACCTCTCTGAGCTCTTTCAGTACCCTGGGATGTATCCCATCCGGTCCCATGACTTTGTCCACTTTCAGTTTAGCAAGTTGTTCTAACACCTCATCTTCTGTGAATGGTGTGGTATCTACTTCATTCCCATTTCTATATTTGGGAGTCACAGCTGGTCCATCTCCAGGATCTTCTTTAGTAAAAACAGAGCAGAGGTATTTGTTTAGCAATTTCACTTTTTCAGTGTCACTTTCCATGAGTCCTTTCCCAGCACTTCTGAGTCCTGCAATTCCAACTCTGATCTTCTTCCTTTCCCGAATATACCTGAAGAAAGTTTTGTCGCCACCCTTAACATCTTTAGCCATCTTTTCCTCTGCCTTTGATTTTGCTATCCTTATTTCTCTTTTAGACTCTTTGAGCTTGATCCTGTATTCATTTCTGTGTTCTTCTGTTTGCAAGCTTTTGAATTTTGCGAAAGCTGTGTTTTTTGCCTTTATTTGAGCAGCCACCTCTTTGGAAAACCAAATAGGTTTCCTTCTCCTCTTGTTTTTATTTACTTTTCTTACATACCTATCTGTTGCCCCTTTTATTGCCACCTTTAGTTTAGCCCATTGCAATTCCACTTCCCTTATCTCCTTCCACCCCGTCTTCTCCTCCTTTAAGTACTCGGCCATTTTATTGAAGTCAGTGTTTTTGAAGTTTAGGACTTTGAGCTTGCTGTGATTGGCCTGTACCATGGCTTTTATCTCAAACCACACCTTGTGATGGTCGCTGTTGCTCACAGGGGCACCCACGCAGACATTCGACATGCTATCACTGTTGGTGAGCACTACATCCAGCGTTGAACTTTCCCTGATTGGTTCCATCACCATTTGTCTAAGTAATGCATCTTGGAGAGCATCCACAATTTTTTTGCTTCTTTCCAGATGTGCAGAAGGCGTAATCCAATCCACATCAGGTAGATTAAAGTCACCCAATATGATTGCTTCCCCCTTTGTTGCTATCTTGGCAATATCTATAATCAATTCGTTATCTCTCTCTTCAATTTAAGTTGGAGGTCTGTAGACTACAGCAATATGGATGACAGTGCCATCTCCTCTTTCCAATGCAATCCAGAGCGCTTCTTCTTTTCCCCATGTCCCCTGCATTTCAGTAGCTTTAATATTGCTTTTGACATACAAGGCTACTCCTCCTTTTCCATTTTCTCTGTCTCTTCTGAACAGATTATAGCCAGCTATGGCTATATCCCAATCATGTGATTCATTAAACCATGTTTCTGTAATGGCCACAATGTCGAAATCCGTTTCCACCATTAGGACTTCCAGGTCCGGAATTTTGTTGGCTAAGCTTCGAGCATTTGTGCTCATTGCTTTCCAGCATTTACCTGGCTTGTGTGTATTTTGCATTGAATTTGTTCTGCCCACTTCTTCCCACTTGTTTTTGATGTGTGGTTTAAAAGTGTGGCTGTTTCTGATGATGTTCTGCTTTTGCAGCGGGTGGCATGCAGATGTTGACCTTCCACATCTGTCACCCCCTTTTCCTAGTTTAAATGCATACCCACATACTGCCTGAATTTTTCACTTAGGATTCTTTTCCCTGCGACAGAGAGATGTAGTCCATCAGCACAGTATAGTCTCTTGTTGGTCCATCTGTTGCCCCAGTTGCCAATAAATCTGAATCCTCCTTGTTTGCACCAGGTCTGGATCCATGTATTAAAGCTGTTAATGCAATGCAACCTTTTTGTCCCCTTACCAAGAACAGGTAGAACTTCTGAGAATGCAACAGTGTTAACAATGGGCTTGAGTTTCTCTCCCAGAGATTGGAAGTCCTTTTGGGCTGTAGAGGCACTGTTTCTAGCCAGGGTCCTATGAACTAGTCCCTGTGTTAGCTCTTGTTCTACAAAAATTGACCATAGTGGTAGTGAAAGTTTTTTCCTCTTTACCTTTAAATGATGTTAGCTCTGTATAGATTATAGCCAGCTATGGCTATATCCCAATCATGTGATTCATTAAACCATGTTTCTGTAAGAGATGGTTAGTTCCCTGGGGTTGCTTACACTCACTCTATTCAACCAAACTACTTTGTGGTCAAAACTAGAAGTAGCTGAGTAGAGCTAACATCATTTAAAGGTAAAGAGGAAAAGACTTTCACTACCACTATGGTCAATTTTTGTAGAACAAGAGCTAACACAGGGACTAGTTCATAGGACCCTGGAAATTAAGGCTTATGATTGCAAGGGCAATCCAGGCTAATGCACTGGTAATGGCAAGGCATATTAAAGCCCCCAACCCCGTACATTTCCAAGGTCAACAGGAATACAATAAATTGTATTTATATTTTGTGTGTGTGTTGGGGGGGGGCGGGGTGTGGAGACAACTGCGTAGCACTACAAGACATACATAGCACTGGTTTATAACACACTTTCCTCCTGTTCCTTTGGACTACAGTTCAAGTAGAAGGAAGACCAGGATCTTACTTTATTTGCAGCTATTCAGGATTTGTTCCCTATATAATTTCCTGTGCCAATCATTTAAATCAGTTATTGCAGTGACAGATCTGGGCTGGGGTTTGACTGGTGCAAGGGTACTGGGCATCCTAGGTGAACCTTTAGCTTTCTCTCTGCCCCCCTACCGTTGGCATTAAATATCTAGATTAGCTGCTTTTGCTGATCAGTAACCGGGCAGCAGCTCAATATTGTCGCTGCATGGTTAGTAATATGCGGTAAAAGACCAGGGTTACCTACATCTGGCTTTTGCCACATATCGCTAACTGGGCAGCAGCTCGGAGTGGAGGAGTAGCCTAGTGGTTAGAACACTGGCTTGGTAACCAAGCAACCAGGGTTCGTGTCCCACTAGCACTCCTTGTGGCCTTGGGCAGTCACTTAACCCCCCCATTGCCTCGGAAGAAAGGCCTGGCAATCTACTTCCGGTGACACTGCCAAGAAAACCCAGGAGCTTTTGGGTCGCCAGGAGTCAGGACTGACTTGAAGGCACACATTGCATTTTTGGGCAGCAGCTCAATATCACTGCTGACCGGTTCCCGATTGGCAGCGTCTCCACTCTGTCCCAGAATGCCTCCGACACACCCCGATGCTAAGCAGTTAGCATCAAGGCATGTAGAGCTGGCAGCTGCAGATATTCAGCGGCGCTAACCATATTAATGCTTCTGAATATCCCGTTCACCGCTATTAGCACAGTTAGCAACTGGTGTTAATCGAATAAACCATTAAGGATTGCTTAGCCTGAACAGCATTCTGAATTATGGACACCTTCACTAACACTTAAGTCTGTGCTCAAGCCTGGCAGAATGTAACGGGTGTGTTGCAGAATAAATGCCATACCCTTACAGTAGCTGGAATAGAAAATTCAGGACCTCAGGAATTAATCTGTTTACAGTTACTCTCCGTGCTGCTATTCATCAAATGACCAACACAATAACCATAAAAAACACATTTGCGCATGAAGCGGTGTGTTCTTTTGTCATGGCTCTTTGGCGGTGCATCTGCACCATTTCTGGAAGCAGGTATAAATGGACAGTGCTTATGGCTTAGGGAAGAGTTTACTGTCCCAGCTGACTGGAGGAGATATCTTAGCAGATATAATTTCAGGTGCAGCAAAGTGTCCTTGGGCTCTTAAAATGGAACAATGAGAGCAAAAAGTCCACCCACCACTAGAGGAGATGGCATTGTTATGAATTAGTTCACTGCAGTTCAAAGATTACATAACTAATGCCAAGAAGGTATATTAGTATGTGTTTGTATTTTAAAAGACAAAATAAACTCTCTTAAGAATATTAATAAATCATGAACTCTTTGAGACATACAGATTAATTTTATCGGTAGTAGTAGGAATAACAGAAGAATCACCAGGTCTGAAGGCACATTGGTTGGGAAAACTGATCTAGGTACCCTGCTATAAAATTACCCTCTCTGTAATCACAAGTTGGTAAGCAGCAAGAAGTAAAGTTCATTCCATTCTTATTTAAGGTATGGGCATTCTAGACATCAAACATAGCACCTACATTCTGATCATTTGTATAGCGCTATAAGGCATATGCAGTGTTTAAAAGTAGTGTGTCACAGCAGTCAGTAGAAGGCTATTTGATACCGTAATCCAGTGTTTCCCAACCAATGTGCCTTTAGATCTGATCAGAAATGTCACCATTGCTTGATGCTTAAATGTGTAGAAGCTCCGTTCTAGGTATTTATAGTCAAACATGCTTTAGATACAGCTTGAGTCCCAGGGTGTCAGAATTAACAGAGAGCATATAGGGCAAAGATAGCTGTGCCCTGTTTCATAGCTTTCCCTTTGACTGTCTGAATCCTCTTCCATGTTCACCCTGCCTGTCCATGAAGGTGGGTGTGCTGCACAATATTTTTGAAAATCCAGGTGTGCCTTGAGTTTGAAATGTTTAGGAAATGCTGCTCTTTGAATATCTTTCTGTCTGAACTTTTGGTTTGCAGTCTATCATGATACAGTTGTGCACTGCCTGTTATTCCATAGCTTTCTTGCTGAGTCCTTTCTTTTGCTAATACAGTTTGAATGATTTGCAGGACTATGGCATGTGGGAACGTGGTGACAAGACAAACCAAGGAATCTCAGAACTCAATGTCAGTTCAGTGGGCATGGCTAAGGTAATAATTTTAAATGTGGCATCTTTTTTCATGGAATGATGAAAGCAGATCAACAGATGGCATTATTGTGAATTAGTTCATTGCAATTCAATGATTACATACAATTGTGCTGGCGTACTAGCTCTGCTCATCATGTGTGAGCTGTTGTCTGGATTTATGTGGTGGAAAGAAGTATTTTTTTTAAATTAATAGATACCTAAGTAACACATTGATGTCATGATATCCAGCATCTAAAGGGAGATTTAAAGTTTTCTGATATTCTCTTGGTGTGTTACATGTAATATTTATTTTAAATTGAAGAAGCAGGTCTCATCACATCTATGATAGTGTCACCTTTCAGTAAGATAGAAGCTCAGGATTGCATTCATTTCATGGACAGTTTGAGTGAGCTTCAGCAAGTTTGTTTAGTCTTTGAGATGTACATTTACAAATGCTACTAAGACAGTAGTTCCCAAGCTAGAGTCCATGAGACCATCTCAGGTGAACTTCCAGAAGAGAAATGACCAAAATGCAGCTGCTGAGAAAAAGAGCAGGCTGATCTTGCTTTTAAGGGACTGTGCTCTAAGACTCATGCTGCCTAATCCCATGCTGCTCATGCCAAGAAAAGAAGTTTGCAGCCTCAAGGAGATGAGAAGGGGAAGAATGCAGCTTATTACTGCTACAGGGACCTGAAGCCTTTGAGAGGAGGCAAGAGAAAGTGCGGCTGATTATCGTTATGAGGAGCTTGAATCATCATGGAGAGGAAGTGGAGATGATTGCTACCACCAGGATGAAGAGCAGATGGGGAATAGCATGATTGATCACTGTTACAATCACCAGAGGCCAGAGGCCATGCTGAGAAGAGGAAGAAAACTGTGCGCTTTCAGCATCTTCATCAGCTGCTGCTCCATATGCCAGAGGAGGCAAGCAGGATGAAGAAGTGGCCTAATGACTAGAGCAGTGGGCTGAAAATCAGGTTTGGAAGAGGCTGATGGGGAAGGTTGTGAGCGAGAGGGACTGATGGGAAAGCGCTGGGTAAGAGAAAGAGACTGATCGAGAGTTGCATGGCTGAGGAGGATGGCGGAAGGGTTGGGTGGAGAGGAGAGGCTGAAGAAGGAAAGCAAGATTGGTGGGGACCCTAAAACATTTGGATGTTGAATAGGGATTTCCACTTTAGGAACTTCTGCAGTAAAATAGTCATGCGTGGGGGAGCAATTCACTCATTTTGCTTCCAGAAAACGGCTCAGACAAATAACTATTTAGACTGGCTGGCAAACAGTTTTGAAATCTGCTTACATAAAAGGATCTGTTTTGATGGCTAAATGGAGGTGAATTGCATACAAATGAGTTTGTAGTGAAGGAATTGATGCCCACCCTGCTCTGAGTCACAGAATTTTAATTGTCTCACTTCCCTGTGCAAGAACCTTATTACCCCTTTTTTGATATGCAAAGCCACTTGTGTGGTGTTGGCAAGATTTAGAATTGAGCAAGGTTGTAGCTCCAAGTATGCCTAGAGTCTGAAATCAGTACAGTCTCAGGACAAGATACTAAAAATGCTTGCCCATGTTTTGTTTCCACATACAACTTCATTTATATACCATCATTTCTCTGGCTCCAAAGGAATGAATGAAGAAAACATAAACTGATGTCAAGAAGAAAACTGCCAGTGCTTTACAATACTGTAAGGGCATAGGGAATTTGTGGTAAGCAAGATCAACTCTTGCAGAAAAGTCAGCAACTTGTTTATTCCCATCTACACAAGCTTTAGTCTGCTGTCCTCTATCACAACTCTTCTTTCTAAGAAAAGCAGTCTTCAGTGGACAAGAGATACACATCTCTCCCTTGTACACCAAGCTATCTTGCGCCTTTGTTTCACTGGTATGCCTTCACTATCCCTCAGCTCCCTTCTATATTGGCCAGCAAGGGTAGAATCACTGGCGAGTGGAGCCTCATCTGTCATACAGAAAGCTTCATCACTTATGTCACTTACCTTACATCTCCAGTACTCATTCCAGCTGAAGAGGAGACATCTTTAATCTATTTTACACCTGCAAGTCCCTCCCCACCTTCTACAACATGGACAGCACGCAGAATTGTTGGCATAGGGAGGGTGCCTTGCAGACTTGTGCTCTCACTGCTCTGAATAAAACATGGCAGTATTTGAGGTGGCTACCATGCCACACATTAACTAATGACCACATGTGTAGTCCAAATAGCAAGTGTCAGTATTCTTACTGCCTCTTCTGTCAAGTCTGCTGCTACAGTTTGCCTAGACCTTAAGAGGCTGGGAAGGCACATCCCTAACTACAATGCTAGAAAAAATATAAGAAGGCAAGCGTCTTGTGTATCTACTTGTTTTCTTAATAAGAAAGTCCAGTATCACCTTATTCTTGCTGCCTCTGTCATCCTGACCAGCAGTCTCTTATCCTACTGGCCTTCCTTCAGCTGGTCCTCCAGGACTTGTAATATGATGAGGTAGACTACCCATGGTTAGTCCACTCAACTGCAGTAAGTCTGACATGTCTGTTCTTCTGTCTTTCTGTGAAAAGGATGAGTGTGATTGAGACTTGCCTCTAGATGAATATTTAATTTTGCACCAGATGGATTTCATTCTCTAATCGATGTCGCCCTGATTTTTGTTTTCCCTAGAGAGTTACAAGGGCTCAGATGACTAACTGTGGCTGCTGCTGCTAATCTACCCTCTAAGCATTTCTCTGTACATTTTTCATTGTCCAGCATAGCATTTGGGATGTGAATTTGTGTCCTTCCTCTTTAATTTTTGCTCTTAAGTGTCAGTGCTTTCCCTTGTACCTGAGTTTCTTCCTGCTTTTTCTTTGTTTTCCTGACTGATAAGAGCACACCATAGTCTCTCCAAAGGGCTTCTGTTTTTATGTTTAAACGTTTTATTGCCAAGAACAAAGGATCATACAGATCTCCAGGAACAAGCAGGAATGAGTCTTCACATATGGGGTACGTCGGTACCGACGGAGCCTGCACAGGAATGCTCCCCAGCATCCAATCAGAAAGCTTTTGGGAGCATCCCTCGCGCCTGCGCAGTGACTTCCCGCCTTTCCCACTGCCTCTCCTCAGTTTTCGTTTTTCCGCAGAGCCAACAGGACGTCCTCCTGTCACCGCAGAAACTTTTTACTTTAAAATCCTTATTTTCTTGTTTTTTTTGTGGTCGCGGCTGTCTTTCCCGCCGATACCGGTACCGCCGGTGCTTTATTCTTTTCCTTTTCAAACTTAGAGAAATATTTCTCCTCAGTTTTTTGTTTTAACTTTTTTGGGCCTACCAGGCCTTTCCAAAATGGAGCCTTCTTCCCCTAAGAAGTGTCTTCACTGTGGAAACTCAGTTTTCTTTTTAGACTCCAATGCTTGGTGTCTATCCTGTCTGGGTCCTGACCTTTTTTCCCCTGATACTTCAGGTTATATGGTTGGGAGAAGACCTTCCCTTTTTCGAGTTTCCCTCAATACCATTTTTCCTCCTAAGGTGAGGACACCGGTTTATTCTTCTTTCCAGGATCAGGTAATCCACAAACAGTCTGTTAAGACTAGCCATTTCTTGAAGGGTAAGTCTCATGCCCAGCATGATGACGGCTCCGGCCTTATCCTCAAGACCTCATTGGCAATAAAACCTCGGCGGGAGTCTTCGGGCTCCAAAGCATTCACGGGGTTTCAGGTTGTTCCTGGGGTTCACCCCTCACAGAACATACCTGAGCCGTGCCAGGGGGTGGTATCCGCTTCAAGCGGTACCGATAACCTGGCACCGGCATCGGTGTCGAGTGCTGCACTCTTCACCAAGAATCGTCATCTGGTGTCCTCGGTACCTTCGGGGCCGATCGATACGACCCAGATTGGCTTTCCTGTATCCCAGCCATGCTCGGGGTTGGTACCGGCTTCGAGCGGTACCGATACCCCGGTATCGGCATCGGTATCGAGTGTTCCACTCTTTACCTGGGATCGTCATCTGGAATCCTCGGTACCTTCGGGGCCGATCGATACGACCCAGATTGACTTTCCTATACCCTCACCGTGCTCGGGGTTGGTACCGACTTCGAGCGGTACCGATACCCCAACATCGGTGCCGGTGTCGAGTGTTCCTCTCTTCGCCGGGCATCGTCTTCGAACGTCCTCGGTACCTTCGGTGCCGTTCGATGAGATTCCAATTGACTTTCATGTATCGGCATCGCTGATACCACCACCAACGTCGGTACCTTCTAGACATGCTTCGATAGACTCGCTCGTTTCGATGCCGAGTCTAGAATCGATATCCAGTCTAGATGACTTGGTACCGATGCGTTTCGGAACCGATCCATATCGTTTCCGGCTACGCAGTACCGAGGATATTCACCAAGGCTCTCTGGTTACCTCGGTACCGCTTCAGCAGCCCTCGATTACTGCTTCGATGACATTATCTCCGATACCGGTACCGGTGTCGGCGTCAATTCCTGCAGTTCCATCGGTGCCATCGATCCTTTCTATGCCTAGTTTGGAATCGATACCAGGCACTGACGATGCAGTACTAACTGCCTCAAATCAGAACTGTCAGTATCACAGTCCATCGAGCTGGATTCTTTTTCTGCACCAGTCCAGTATATCTTCTGGTGCTCAAGCTGCTCCTTCAACCTCAGCTTGCCCAGGATTAGTTCCTATTGGAAATCCTTCTTTTCAGAAGTTTCTCCTTGACATGGCAGCTTTTCTTGCCATTCCTATTCCTGGTTTTTCTCTTGACCAAGATCCTGCAGAAAAGGAAAACATAATGCTTCCTTTACATCATTCTTTACAGGATCTTCTTCTGAGGATATGGGAATCACCCTTAAAGGTTCCTTTGCCTTCTACAGCCATTGATGTTCTGTATCAGGTACCTCCCTCTCCAGGGTTCCAGAAAAACCAACTTCCACATCATTCCATTGTAGTGGAATCAGCAATGAGGAAGGTAAGAAGCAAGAAGAAGCATTCTTCTTATCCGCCAGGTCGTGCATCTAAAGCACTTGATGCCTTTGGACGTCAAACCTTCCAAACTTCTGTGCTGGCTTCAAGAATTATTTCATATATTTTTTATATGAGTCTGACACTTCAAGAAGTCACAGAGAAATTATCTCTTTTGTCTCCTTTTTTGTCAGAACCTAAGGCCTCTGACTATTCCTTGCTTCTCAATCATAGCAGGAATATCTCTTGGTTCCTTTCTCGTGCTTCTCTAGACTCTTTTGAGTCTGTTAGCAGATCCTCTGCTATTGCCATTGGAGCACGTCGTACAGCCTGGCTTCAGACTTGAGCAGATGGGCACAGCATACACTGGATAATTCTCCTTGTACTGGAGAAAATCTCTTCAATAAAGAGGCTTTACGTCAGGTCGCTCATTGCTCCACTGACTTTCCTAGTTCTGGAAATCGTCCTAAGCCTTCTTTTTCCCCAGGGCGTAGGAGATGTCCTACCAAACCTTCTTTCCCTAGGAAAAGAAAATTTCATCCTTCTTCTGCCCATCCTCCAGATGTACCCAAGCAAGGGACATCTCATCCTCGTCTGAAATCTCCAGACTCTAACCAGGCTAATCATAGCCAGCAACCATAGGTTTCTGTATGTTGCAATCTACAGTTAACTTCTTCTTTTCAGAAGTTATTCTTCAAACCCTACACTGGTTTTTCTTTTCAGTATGCTAAGCTGTTAGGATACTTTTGTCCATGGGTTACAGAATTCTCCCTTTCTTTTTATTAAAGGGAGATTACAATTATCCCAGGATAGTTTCTGTCCCCACGTGGACATTTTTTCCTTCAGCTGACTTACCATATGGTACGTCACCTTCCAAGCCCCTCTCTCCCAGGGTTTCCCCTGTTCGAGTTGGTACCATACTGAAACACTTCTCTTTCTTTCAGTGTAGACATTTTGCTATCCTTCAATGCATGCTCTGAACAACTCATCAGACAGGGACGGAAATTTTTCCGCTCCCTCTGTCTGTTTTTCTCCCTGTTTTTATACAGGGGGATCCCCTCTGCTCTTTTGTTCAGTTGCTGTACAAGCAGAAGTTCCAGTGCTTACTTTAATGTTTCTTGCAAGTTCCTTTCAACTATCTTGCATGATACTACTCACTGCAGGTTATCTTCTACTTGCCATATCCTTACCTAGGATATGGCACCACATCTGACTGCTGTCAGTTTCTCTCATAATTCTCCTGCACAATGCTCTTTGCAATCTCCTCCCCCAAACCCACTCCAGGTTCATACACGGAGTGCACTACTCCCTTTTCCACTCACATTGTACAAACCCACAGACATTCATCCCCAACATCACATACACCAGCCACCTGAGTGGATTGTCTCTTTGCTGCCCAGAAGCTGAGTCCAACTCAACCTTCCCTCCCACCCCTGCCTCCTTCCCCAGAACTACCAGTAGCTAGGAAGGTGCCCCCTGAAGACACAGACATAAAAGTCCCCATCAGCAGTATTTACAGAGTAAGCACATCATTACGAGCCTGTGGAGAAAGGTGAAAGAGATATGGTCCCCATAAATATCCATGTAAATAGTTTCAAAATCAGATGTAAATCATTAAAAACACATTTGTTCCAACAGGCATATGATCTCCCTCCCAGCAGTCCTGTCTAATTTTGTTTTGTTTGTCTTTGGTTGCCTATCGTTTTGCTTAGTTTTTGTCTACTGCTTGTCTTGTGACCTCTTTGGTCCGTCTTTCTCTTTATTTTATTGGATTTCTTTTCCTTTCTGACGCTTTTATTTTATATTATTTTATTATTTTATTGTAAACCGCTCTCACGTCTCGACAAGGGCGGTATATAAAATGTAAATAAAGATAAAGATTTTGATCAGTGTGTAAAGTTAAATGTAATCTAGTTTGTTTCAGTTCCTAACACTGTGTGTTATGTAATAGTTCTAGGTTCTTGGTTTAATGTAAACCGCCTTAATGATGGAAAGGCAGTATATAAGATCTCATAAATAAATAAATAATGTGAGAAAGGCTTCCCGCTGGTTACCAAGTCCTTGGAGCCTAGACCCTCTCACACCATCAGTTGGTGCAAAGCATTTCACCACTCTCATATGCCCGGACCGTCAGTGTCTCAATGCCGAAGAATACACTGTTTGGCCAGAAGACACTCCTTCCGCACTAAAGCCCGGGTTCCTGCCGCCCTCAGCCCAGAAAGACCACTAGCATCCAAAATAGCAAACCCTGGGAAGAGAACCAAAATCTGCCCCAGAAAACCAATAAAAATCTGCTGGACCAAACCCCAAAAGGCGCACACTCAAGAGCTCCCCCAGAACATATGACCTAAGTGAACTTGTCCCTCAGTGCACCAGGGGCACCTCCCAGAGTCCGTGAACCTCATTGTCCAGGTTCAGTAAGGAGAAAAATATGCCCCCTCCAAAATATTAAATTGCATCTCGCATAGACGAGCCGCCTGGACCACACAGGCTATATGGGCCACTGCTGGTCCCCAAGTTAACCTCTCCAGCGGTAGTCCCAACTCAGCCCCCCAATGGCAAACTAGATGGGCGTAAGAGCGCTCCTTGCAGAGATCACCCAATGCCCAGTAATACTGGCCAACAGATATCTGTTCGCACTCCTCAGATTCGAACAAACCCTCAATCTTATCTAGGATACCTTTCACCAGCCCTGTCCCGTCTAAAGAACCCACATAGTGGTGTAATTGCAGGTATGCAAAGTAATGCCCTCGGGGAGTCCATGTTTATCATGGAGCTCTGGGAATGACGGTACCTGGCCTTCCCTGTCCATCATGTGCCTCACCTGGATTATTCCAAGAGTGCCCCAGGTCCGAAATGGTTGAGAGTCTAAACAGGGAGCGAAAGTCACATTGCCCTGCAACTGCAGATAAACCATCACTCCTGGGGGGATCCCCCATAGCCCACATAGCATTTTTCACCCCCCCACGCACCCCCTTAACCAGGAGACTATCCTTGACTTAGGTTGGCAGCAGTCTCCCATCAGCATGCAAGACTGAAAGTAGGAGGCTACCATAGCAGACTCAACATCCCATGGTGTGAACCTGGACTTCCCCCTCCGAAATGACACAATAGATAGGCTAGGTTGTAAGCAGCCAGATCTGGCAGCCCTACACCCCCTTTGCTCCAGGGCCCCTGCAGCTTCCCTAATGGCAAATGGGGCTTCTTCCCTCCCCAAAGAAAATGTTTACCAGTCACTCTATTGCATGACTACCCTGTCGGAGCAATTTCAGGGGTAACAACTGCAAAACATATAAAACCTTAGGGAACACCCATTTTGTAGGCCGCCAACCAACCCAGAAGAGAGAGGGGGAGTAGTGCCCAGTGATGCAATTTGTTCTTAACCCAGAGAAACAGAGGTGAAACATTCAACCAGTAAAGCCTCCGGGGGTTCACAGGCAACCATATTCCCAAGTATTTAAAGTGGTCATCCACCCACTGAAGAGGGAAAGGCCCCTTCCTTGTGCCACATAAGCCCTCCCCTCAAACATCGAGGGCTATGGACTTGGACATGTTCAGCTGTAGCCCCACTAGGGCCCCAAAGCTGTCAATCTCTACTAGGAGATTGGACAAGGAAACCTCTGGATCAGCCAAATGAACGAGAAGGTCAGTGGCAAAAGCAGAGACCTTAAATGCACAGGCACCCATCTCCACCCCCTTAATGTTGGACCGCATATGAATAAGGCGCAGCAAGGGGTCCAATGACAGTATAAAAAGCAAGGGAGACAATGGACATCCCTGCCATGTCCCCCTTTCCAGACAAAAGTGTTGTGTCAAGCTGTTAACCACTATTACCGCCTTCAGAATTTGGTACAAGGCCTGCACCCCCCCCCCCCCCGAAGGAACCTTTCTCCCAGCCCATATGCCTCCAGCGCCACAAACAAATATCTCCAGTCCATCCTTTCAAAGGCTTTTTTGGCATTGAAACTAATAAGCAGTGAAGTGACTTTCTGCCAATGAACCCATTCCAACGACGCCAAAGCTTTTTGAAAATTACTCGTGGGATACCACTCCCATACAAACCCTGCTTGACAAGGATGAACCAGTTCCGGGAGCCACAATGCCAGTCTATCCACTAAGATCTTGGCAAATGCCTTCAAGTCAAAATTAATCAGAGAGATAGGACGATAGGACTCTGCCAAGCACGAGTCCTTACCAGACTATGGGTACTATTAACATCATAAATAAGTGAGCCATTGGACAACCAGGCATTAAATACATCTATCAGTGGGGGAATAAGCAGATCAGGCATAATCTTATAGTATTCAGCCCAGTACCCATTGGGCCCGGGTGCCCGGCAGGCAGCTGCCCCCTTAATGTCCTGCTGGACCTCCTCCATGGTGATTGGGTCCTCTAAGAGCTCCATTTTCTTGACAGCAAGCCACAGCAGATATTGAATAACACAGGGGGTAGACATCCTCCCCCTGGTACTGGGCACCATAATAATCCACCAAGATTTCCCCAATTTCCTCCATGGTCCATCGTAAAGTCCCTCCCTGGTCTCGGAGGGCTGCCACATATCGAGACCCCTGACTCTTACGCAAGCAACTTTCCTGTTTTGTCACCATGTTGATACAGGTGAAGTAGATAGTATACCAATGACTTCTTTACTCGTTGTTGCAGCAAAGTATTTAAAGCCACCTGCTGGCCAGCAGCCAGGCCCAATTAGTCAACATTGGCTGCTGTGTCAACAGCTGCCGCTCCTTATACACCTGCCTCTCAAGTCGGAGAATTCTTGCAGCCATGTCCCGATGACGTTTGGTGGCATAGGTGATGATATCCTCTCAGGACTACCTTGGAGACCTCACAAAATAACTGGATTGTCCCGGTGCCCCCATTGTGGACAAGATAATCTGCCCATCGGTCCCATAAGTACTTCCAGAAGCTCGCATCACAGCATAGATCAAGCGGGAACCGCCAAAGCTGACACGGGTGCGGGATGGCCCCTCAGGCCAGGTCTATTCAGATAGGTGCTTTATCCGAGATCTTATACGGGCCAATCACAGCTTCTTCAACCTCCCCAAATATAAACAGACACCATTAGGCAGTCCAGCCTCACGCTGGTACCATACACCCTAGATCAATGGGTCTAATTCTAATCCTGGAGGTGTAACACCAGCCGTGCATCAACCATCTGACACCGCCGTACAAAGCGCAGTAGGTGTCTGATCACCCCCCCAAGCCCCTCCTGAAGTATTCAAACTGGGGTCCATTACTCCTTTCCTGTCACCTCCATCAATCATGGGGTGATCAGGGAACCATTCAAGGTCTGCTGCCAGCCCTGAAAAGAACCCGAGATCAGTGATGTTTAGCACATACACACTCCCCAAAACCACATCCTGCCCTTGCAAATCCCCACTAACATATATCTACCAGCGGGGTCCACGATCTCTTGGTTGGGTTGGAAATTAATCTTTGGACATATCATTAGGGCAACTCCCCCCCCCCCTTCTTCTCCAGTGCAGGGGCCCCGAACACTTGCCCAACCTGACTCCCCTGTAGTTTATCAAGTTTCATTTTGGATTGATGGGTTTCCTGTAGCATTACAATATCGCCCTGGTGTTGCTGTAGGGCCCGCAGGACCTACCGCTGTTTGATAGGGCAACCAAGCCCACAAATGTTCCAGGAAAGGACTCTCAGCCTGAATCTGCTACTCCACTTGCCACATTCCCAACAGTCCCACAGTAGGGAGGCCCCCCCCCCCAGTCTAGAGACCCTATCAATCTCTCCCAGCAGTCAAAGAAATCGGCTATCCATGCCTGCTCCTGCCCCCATCACTCAAGGAGGGTGGCAGTGGGGGGACAGAACTACCGATCTCCCCTCCCCCTCCCTTCCCCCCCCTCCCTTCCCCCACCCCATATCATCTCCTCCGCACCTCTCATTCTCTGGTCACATTTTCAGCGTAGGCCCCCCAGCCTACTCTCCCCTCCCTCACTTTGCTTCTGCTCCCGTAACTGACTCCTGTTCCAAATGCCCCTTTACCCTCCAATCCCTTTCCTTCTGTTGACTCCCAGCCCGCCACAGAAGACCTCATCCCGCTCACTCGAAACACAAGCCCAGACCTGTAAGACAACCCATCCACAGTCACTCCATCCCCCCAGACCCATCCAACCTCACACACATACACACTCCCCGCAACGTGCTCCACCCAGCAACGCTCTGTACCCCAACCTACCATACACTCATCAAACCCAGAACAAATACAGCCGCCACAAACACATCACAGATTACATGAGTCCATTGGTCTTTGCCCAACTCCATCAGCACAATGTCTCCATGGGCAGGGGTCCAGGGGATCAAGTGATTGTTCTTTACAGTGTCCAAGGGCGGTATCCACCAACTTCCAGAGAATTTAGGAGGGTACCAAGCCCGCCGCCATGTCTCAGGCCATCAGCTCACAAGTACAGTCAATCAGATCCCACGGTGCACAAGGCCTGAATAGATTCCACAGAGTGTCACTGCAGCTGCCTCTGTGAAGACATGCAATTGAAGAGTAAAGTGCACTTTTGCCGCAAAAAGTCTATTGCATACTGAAATGAAGGCCTTCCGGTGCTGCGCCAGCTATAGAGAATAGTCCTGAAAGATCAAGATCCGAGTCCTTTGATGCATCAGAGGGGAGCTCTGGGTCTTGGCTCAGAGGACCTTGTCTTTTTACACTCAGTTAAGAAAGCAGGTGATCACCACCTGAGGGTGAGCACCCTCTTCCCTGTACACTCCCAAGCATTGGGCTCACTCAGTTATAACAGGGTCACAGTCCAAGCCCTGCTCCAGTGCTGTGGGCAGCCAGGTCTCCAAGAACACTCTGAGCGTCCCATCTTTCACTGCCTCGGGAATCCCCACAAAGTGAAGGTGGTTTTTCCTACTCCAATTTTGTAAATCCTCCAGTTTCTCTTGTTGTTTTACCAGCTGCCAAAGTTCCTTGAGGGTCTGTGCTGTGCTCCTAGCTTCTCCAGGATCAAGCAGGAAGTCAGTCCTCACATATGGGTGATGTCTGCGCCGACGGAGCCCCTGTGCGGAGCATTTCCCCAGCTTTCAAAGAAAGCCTTTGGGAATGCAGCGCGCATGCGCAGTCCCCTTCCCGCCCAAGAGTGCCATTTTGCTCTGTCTTTCTTTTTCTGCGGAGCCCAACGTACGTGAGTTCGTGTCACCCAGGAAAAGTTAATTTTTTCTGTGATTTTCGCTTTGTCTTATCCGGTTCGACGTCGGTTCCCCTTCCCGCCTTGGCTCAGTACACCGGTATCGAGTCCGGAGTTTCTTTTTCAGTTTTTGTCCTTTGTGACTAGTGTTTGCGCCTTTTTTGTTATTTTCACTGGCAGCCCAGTCTTTTGACCTTGCAGGGGCCCTTTTTCCCCCGATGGCTGCCAGCGGGTTCAAAAAATGTGATCGGTGCAAGAAACCTATGTCTCTCACCGACACACATGACTGCTGCCTCCGCTGCCTCGTGCCCGACCATGACCCGCCGGTCTGTGGCCCGTGCGGCAAAATGTCGTCGAAGGCACTTTGGAACCATCAGCATCACTGAAAAAGAATTTTTTCAGAGTCCGCTTCCGGCCGGACCCGGACTTTGTCAGAGGCCTCGACATCTCAGGAGTCTGACCCCGAGCGCCGTTGTGGTTCCTCTGAGAGGGGCTCTTCCACCCGGGAGCACAAAAGAAAGAAGAAGCTTGTGAGGGCGGCGTCTGTGGAGGCCCCTGGGTCCTCGAGGGCCAGGTCGCATAGCCCTGACCATCGCCCTGGGCTCTCGGAGTCGGAGAGGCCATCCAAACTACCTCTCATGGAGCCGGAGTCCCCGAGTCACGTAAGTTATGTTATCCTTGTGGACTCTCCGGGAGAGCCGACGTCGGGCCCGACGACGTCAGGGCCCGAGTCGGGGGCTGCTGGGTCTCCTGAGCTTGGACTCAGGCTGACGGCCTTGGAGAGCAGCTTGGCTGCCTTCATGGAACAGCAGCGGGTGCTGATCGTCGGTCTGACCGGTACATATTCCCCGACCACTGGGACCTCGACTCCAAGTCGACCCCGGAGACCGAGCCGATCCTCGAGTCCTTGAAGTCTCGAGTCGATCCTCGGTCAAGGTCCCCCTCGACCTCCCGTGCAGGGCCGAGGTCATCGACGCCGGTGCCCTCGGCGTCGGGGCGGGTGGCACCAAGGCCCACACGGCCGGAGCTGCTCGACTCCTCCTCGTGGGACTCAGCGTGGGAGACGGAGGACGAGGAGTCTCCTGACACTTTACGGACGCGGTGCGTCCCATCGGACTCACCGGAGTCTGAGCCTCGGAGAAGGTCCCCCCCCAGAGGATACCCGGTTCTCGGACTTCGTGAGGGACATGGCCAAGGCTTTGGCATTCCCTGCGGATGCCCAAGAGGAGCCTCGAGCCGAGGAGCTCGATGCCCTCCAGTATGATTTTCCTCCAAAGGAAGCCTTTACTGTACCGGTTCCTCCGATGCTGGAACGGCTGCTCTTCCGTATGTGGGAGGCACTGGCCTTGGCGCCGGTTCTGAGCAAATGGGTCGATTCCATTTATAGAGTCCGTAAGAGCCCTGGGTTCCAAAAGGCGCAGCTACCGCACAATTCCATGGTTGTGGAATCGGCTATGCACCGCCTGGAGAGTCAGAAGATGCACTCCTCGGTGCCCCCCGGCCAGGAGGCCCGGAACCTGGATGCCCTCAGTAGAAAGTGCTTCCAGGGCTCTATGCTATCTTGCCATGTCCAGACCTACCAGCTGTACATGGGCATGTACTTACGGGACCTGGCAAAGGAGATTGCTGGGTTCTCAGCTGGCCTCTCCGAGGAACGTTTCAGAGGTTCAAGGCCTTGTCTATAGGGATCCGGGAATGCTCAAAGTTCATCTCTCAAGCAGCCTATGATGGCTTCGAGGCTTCGGCCCGGGTAACCGCGGCCGGCATCAGTGCACGCCAACTGTTAAAACTGTTGGCTGATTTTGAATAACGCTCGCCTTAACACACATTAGATAATGCGCCACCTTTAGTTTGGATTCATTTAGTTTGGATTCATTTCCTATATTAAATCGAAGCTACGCTAGGATTTGGATATCTTATGGGTATGGTTAGGGGTTGCGTCCCCATTTTATAAAAAGAAAAAAAGGAATGTTCATGCTACGAGAAGGCTGTACACCTTCAAGGCATTAGTTATGACAAAAAATTGTAGTTTTAGATCACCACCTGACAGGGCAAGGCTTCTACTCCAGGTACTTCCTGGTACAAAAAAGGACAGGAGGCCTCCAGCCTATCCTAGACTTGCGAAACCTAAACAAGTTTCTGGAGAGGGAAAAGTTCAAGATGCTTACCCTTGGGATACTGCTGCCCTACCTCCAGCAGGAAGACTGGCTATGCTCCTTAGACCTAAAGGATGCTTATACTCACATCCTCATTCATCCAGACCACAGACAATATCTCAGATTTGTGGTGGGAGGAAACCATTTTCAGTACAGGGTACTTCCCTTTGGCCTAACCTCTGCCCCCAGGGTTTTCACCAAATGCCTGGCGGTAGCGGCGGCTTATCTCAGGAATCAGGGAATTTTTGTCTTCCCATACCTGGATGACTGGCTCATCAGGGGCCAGTCTCTCCAGGAGGCCCGGCAAGCCACTCTTCATACTGTCTCTCTTCTTCAGCATCAGGGCTTTGTCATAAACTACGCAAAATCCACTTTGCTCCCCTCTCAAAACCTAGAGTTTATAGGGGCAAGATTGGACACCCTTCAGGCAAGGGCTTACTTGCCCAAAGACTGGGCCCACAGACTGATGGACTTGACCAACCAGTTCCAAAACAATTCTCATGTTTCTGCCAGGCACTACCTCCGGCTCCTGGGCCACATGGCATCCACTGTACATGTGACTCCGAATGCCTGTCTGCCCATGCGGGCTGCTCAGTGGTGCCTCAGAGCTCAGTGGACACAGGCCACAGGCGACCTCCGAGACAGAGTAAAGTTGTCCAAACCACTTTTGGACTCCTTACAGTGGTGGCTGCATCTCCCAAACCTTCTCAGGGGGGTACCTTTTCAGGCTCTAGCACACACAAGGGTGCTGACGACCAATGCTTCCTTGAAGGGCTGGGGTACACATTGCCAGGGCATGTGCACTCAAGGCCTGTGGTCTCCTCGAGAGGTTACGCAGAAAATCAATCTTCTGGAGCTGCGAGCAATTCGCTTAGCTCTGCAAACATTTTCTCATGCCCTCTCTCACGTCTGTCCTAGTTCAGACAGACAAACAAGTGGCAATGTTCTACGTGAACAAACAAGGGGGCACGGGATCCAGGCTCCTATGTCAGGAAGCACTGGACCTCTGCTCCTTTGTGGTCAAACAGGGTATGTTTCTCAAAGCAGTTTACCTACCTGGTGAGGAGAATTTCCTGGCAGACAAGTTAAGCAGGATTCTCCAGCCTCACGAATGGCAGTTGAATCCATTGGTGGTCTAGCAGATCTTCCTCCGCTGGGGACGTCCATCCATCGATCTCTTTGCAAGTCCACTAAACCGTCAGCTGCCCAGGTTCTGCTCCAGACAGCCGCATCCCCTGAGGATGGCAGCAGATACTTTTCTGATCTCATGGTATACGGGCCTCCTTTATGCGTTTCCTCCCATGCCCCTGGTGGCCCGAACTCTGTTCAAGATTCTCCGGGACAAGGCTTCGGTGATTCTGGTAGCCCCCAGATGGCCGAAACAGCTGTGGTTTCCACTTCTGCTGCAGTTGGCGGTGGAAACTCCGATCTCCAGGAACAAGCAGGAATGTAGCCCTCACATATGGGTACCGTCGGTACCGACGGAGTCTGCATGGGAATGCAACCCAGCATCCAATAGGAACGCTTTTGGGAGCATCCCTAAGCACATGCGTGCTGCCTTCCCGCCTTTCCAACTGTCCCTCTTCAGTTCTTCGTTTTCCGTGGAGCCAACAGGAAATTCTGTCTTTAAATTTGTTTTCTTGTGGTCGCGTTTGCCTACCGCACGATGCTTACCGGTACCGCCGGTTCTTTTCTTTTCTTTTAAAAAAAACAACAAAAACCTTATGCTTTAAACTGTTTCTCTTCAGAAACTTTTCTCTTTTGGTGCTAGGCGCCATTTTGGGCACTAGGCCCCATATTCCTAAAATATGGAAAAACCCAACTGGTGGTTTTAAAAAATGTACTAAGTGTGGCGGTACCATTTCCGTCACTGACACCGATGATTGGTGTCTTAAATGTTTAGGGCCTGAACATTTACCAACTGAATGTCTCTCCTGTATGGGGATGACTAAAAGAGGAAGACGGAACCAGGCTGCAAAGCTCGGTACCCTCTTTTCTTCAGATACCACATCCATTGCATCGACATCGTCAAGGGCCTCTTCTTCCTCCCATGGATCTCAGGTATCTAAACATAAAAGCCGGTCCTCAAAGGGTAGCTCTCCTGCTAAGCATTGAGAGGCCATTGGCATTGCCTTTGAGGGAACCACACAGGCAAAACAGGCCCCGGTGGGAGGCTTCGGCTTCCAAAGCATCGATGGGGCTTTAGGATGTTCTCGAGGCCCCAACCTCGCAAGAACTACCTGTGCCATGTTCAGGGGTTCCGGCCGTTTTCACCGATACCAACACCCAGGCATCGGCAGTGTCGATAGACCAGAGGTTCCTCGCTAACGGGCACCGGTACCGACATCGACACCGATGCTGGTACCGACACCGGTACAGATACCGGCACCGATGATACCGGTACCGACGGTACCGGCCCCGATGGGAACCCTTTCCATGCCATCTCTGGCTGGAATCGACAGATCGATATCGGGTCAACTCGGTACCGACTTCGATCGATCCCGGGACCGTGCTTTGCAGGAGCATCAGGATCAGGAATACTTCAATTCCTCCGATTCCGAAGACTCTGATAATTCTGCTGGTACTAGAGGGTTTCTCCCAGAAGATCCCTCTTCTCGCCAACGCAGAATGTCACCTCCAGAGGACATGTCTTTTCAAGATTTTATCCGTGATATGGCCAAAGGTCTTTCAATCACAGTAGCTCCTGAAGAGAAACCCAGAGCAAAGGAATTGGAAATTCTCGAATATCCTAAAGCTCCCAAGGAGGCAGCCACTCTACCTATCCATGAAATTCTGCATAACTTGACGCTCAGAATGTGGGAGACACCTCTGACTACTTCTCCTCACTCTAGGAGACTTGATACTATGTATTGAGTTCCCCCATGTTCTGGATTTCAAAAAACTCAGCTGCCACACCATTCAATGGTAGTGGAATCAGCCATGCGTAGGATGAAAAGTGCAAAAAAGCATGCATCCAATCCTCCAGGTCGTGAATGCAGGACTCTGGATGCTTTTGAGCGCCAAACCTTTCAAGCTTCCATGCTTTCAGCTAGGATCAGTTCATATATTCTATATATGGGAATGTTCCTCAAGGAAGTCACAGGAGACTTGGAAATTATGAGCCCATTTCTCCCAGATGACAAGAGACAGGACTTTCTTGCTCTAGTTAAGCATGCTCAAGATGTCTCCAAGTTTGTTAATCGTGCAGCCTTTGACTGCTTTGAATGCATCAGCAGAACCTCTGCTATTGCCATTGGGGCACGACGGATTGCCTGGCTTCAGGCATCAGACTTGGAGACTTGGGTACAGGACAAGTTAGGCAACATTCCTTGCACGGGAGAGAATCTCTTTGGCAAGAACTGGCAGGAAAAGGCTAATGAGTTAGATGCTGACAATACTACTCTAGATAGATTGTCAAAATCTACAGCCACTCCAGCCAAAAAGAAGCCTTATAAAAAACCCTCTTTCAGCAAAAAGAGGAAGTTTTATCCTTCCTATACCCAGCAGAGTCAAACTCAAGGTCAGGTTGCCCAAAAGGGACAAACTAGACAGCAAAAGAAGCCAAAAGGCCCGAGAGCCCAACCAGCTCTCCAGGTTCAGCCCCCTCAAGGGCTTTGACTCCTTCCTAGAGAGCTTTGCCTTCCTGCCTCTGAGGTGTCCCCTACCCCCCAATATCCCTGGCAGGTTATGCCACTTTGCCAACAGATGGCATCAGATAACAGCAGAAGATTGGACTTTGTCCATTGTAGGAGAAGGGTACAAGCTTCATTTTCACAGCATGCCCCCTCCTACAATTCTAAAGCAGTTCAGTTCTCGAACCTCCGCAGACAATCTGCTAGATCACGAGGTCTTGACACTTCTTGCCCAAGGGGCAATAGAGGAAGTACCCATTCTTCAATGGGGTGCACGGTTCTACTCCCCCTATTTTCTTATGCCAAAGAAAACAGGAAGACACAGACCCATTTTAGACCTCAGAGAATTGAACAAATACCTGTTTTGAGAGAAGTTCAAAATAATTTCTCTAGGAACTCTTCTGCCATACCTTCAAAGCCAGGATTGGCTTTGCTCTCTAGACTTAAAGGATGCATACACTCTCACATTCTCATCCATCCAGATCACAGGAAATTCTTATGTTTCCTTTTCAGTTTACAACATTTCCAGTACAGGGTTCTTCCCTTTGGTCTGGCTTCAGCACCAAGGGTACTCATGAAATGCATGTCAGTACTAGCGGCATTTCTACGAACCCTGGGGATATTCGTCTTCCCTTACTTAGACGACTGGCTCATTCGAGCCCCTAGAGTTGCAGAGGCCAGCACTGCACTGTCCCGTACAATGCGAATCCTCCAATACTTGGGATTGGTAATAAACTTCCCAAAATCCCAACTGGAATTCCTGAATGCCTGAAATTCATAGGAGCCTGTCTAGATACCAGACAGGCAAGGGCTTTCCTTCCACAGGCCCGGTGTCTTCGCATAATACAACTAGCTTCTCAAGCAGCAGGCAAATCCTCCCTCACTGCTCGAGAGCTACTACAGTTACTGGGACATATGGCATCCACAGTTCATGTAGTCCCATATGCTTACCTCCACATGCGAGCAGCTCAGTGGACTCTTTCCACATAGAGGTCAAAGGCCACAGGTCATTTGTCGGACATAATAAACTCTCAACGACTAATTTTGTTTCTCCAATGGTGGCAATTACTAGAAAACCTGACAGTGGGGTCTCCCTTTCTTCAACCCCTTTTTCAGGCCACCCTAACAACAGATGCATCACATGTGGGTTGGGGAGCACACCTGAATCATCTCTCTACCCAGGGAATCTGGACTCCACAGGAGGCTGGTTTACACATAAACCTCCTGGAATTAAGAGCAATCTATTTAGCTCTTCGAGTATTCCACGCCCTGCTCAGCTACAAGACAGTCCTAGTCCAGACGGACAATCAAGTAGCCATGTTCTATGTGAACAAGCAGGGAGGAACAGGCTCTCTGTCGTTATGCAACGAAGCTTTACGACTGTGGGCCCTCGCCAGAGAGCATCAAATTCACCTTCTAGTGGTATATCTTCCAGGCATTCAAAACCTTTAGGCAGACAGACTCAGTCGAGTACTGCTGCCTCACGAGTGCAGGTGGCCTCTTTCCAGCATGAATACCTCCAATTGTTTCCAACAGGAGGAAACTTACATTTTTATTGCTTCTTCTGTCAGTGAAAAACTCTGGCAACCAAAGACTCCCTCACTTTTTCTACACTCTAACCCAGGAAAAGTCTACAGTTTCTTCCTACTTTGAAAGGGATCATCCTGCCATCACTGCTGCATATCACAATATTTCTCTCTTTCAAAGTGCCAGTGTGCTACTTCCTGCACACACGCTAGCCACATGTCTCTGCCAACTCTGTATTCCCATTCAGCCCACTTGCTCACAATCACTCTTGCAAGAATGCACTCCAAAAACTACTCTAAACCCAGTAAGAGACTGGATACCTTGTACAGGTTCCTGATACCCTGGGCTTCCAGAAACATCAACTCCCTCACCATTCTATAGTGATCGAATCAGCCAAGCACCGACTCAAGAGTACTAAGAACCACTCTTCCGTTCCTCCTGGAAGGGAATTGCGTACCCTCGATGCCTTTGGCCGCCGATGCTTCCAAACATTGATGTTGGCTTCTTGTATTAATTATTATATGCTTTATATGGGCATGTTCTTTAGACAAATTGTCAAGGGTCTTGATGAGTTCTCTGCTGTTATCCCTTCAGAAAAGCAAGAAGTCTACAGGGCCTTAGTTAAGCATGGTCAAGACTGCTCTAAAGTCATCACTAGAGCAGCTTTTGACTCTTTTGAGTCTACCAGCAGAGCTGCAGTGGTGGGCATCGAAGCCAGAAGGCTGGATTGGTTGCAGTCTTCAGACCTGGAACAGTGGGTCCAAGACAAGCTAGCAGATATTCCTTGTAGAGGTGAAAATCTCTTTGGTAAGAGCTGGAGGGAGAAAGCGGGTGAAATTGAGACAGATGACCTTACCATGAAACGTCTCTCCCGTAAAATAGTAGATCCTTCCAGGAAGAAGGCCTCTATGAAGAAATCCTTCTATTCTAAGAAGAAGAAAAGTTAACTCGCTTATCCTGCTTATGTGCTCTATCATGCTCACCAAGGTCAGCAGAAGCCTAAGCCTCCTCTCCAAACCAAGAGACCTAAACCTTCTAAGCCTCAAACGGCTACACAGCCCCAACCTGGGGCTAGCTTTTGACAGCTTTCTAGAGAACATTGCCACTCTTCCCCTGAAGGAACCCCAGTCTTCTATATTGTGGGCAGGCTGGTCCATTTTGCTCACAGGTGGCCCCTCAGAACTTCAGAACCCTGGGTTTTACAGGTTGTCCTCAGGAGCCGCCTGCTCCATTTTGCCCAATTACTTCCTCCCTTCTTTCCAGGGGAGTATCCTCTAGACCAGAGGTTCCCAACTCCAGTCCTGGAGGGCCAAACACCATCCAGGTTTTCAGGCTGTCCCTAATGAATATGCATGAGATACATTTGAATACAATGGGGGCAGTGCATGCAAATGCATCTCATGCATATTTATTAGGGACAGCCTGAAAGCCTGAATGGTGTTTGGCCCTCCAGGACTGGAGTTGGGAACCTCTGCTCTAGACCCTTTCCATTGGGATCTGTTGCGACAGGAAGTTGCCACCCTTAAGGGATTCTACTCTTGGTACTTTCTTATTCCCAAGAAGTCAGGGGGGTTCCATCCCATTCTAGATCTTCGGAACCTAAACAAGTTCCTAGTCTGAGAGAAGTTCAAGATGGTTTCTCTAGTAACCCTACTGCCTATCTCCAGAGGAATGATTGGCTCTGTGCTCTAGATCTAAAGGATGTGTACACGCACATCGTCATCCACCCTTCTCACAGGCAGTGCCTTCACTTCGTGTTCGATGGCAGACATTACCAATACAGAGTCCAGCTCTTTGGGCCTGCATCTGCCCCAGGGGTATTCATGAAATGTCTAGCGGTAGTTGTGGCCTGTTTCTGCACCCTAGACATCTTTGTCTTCCCTTACTTAGATGACTGGCTCATCAGGGGTGACTCTCCACACATGGTGCATCAGTCCATTCAGCACATTGTCATTGTGCTTGAACATCTTGGTTTTGTCATAAACTTTCCAAAGTCATACCTTTCTCCTACTCAGAAACTGGAATTCATAGGTGCCCTTCTTGACACAACTCCGGCTCGAGGATCATCTCAAACACCTCATAAAATTGGTAGGCATCATTCAGTGCAGCTGTCACACCACAGCGTGAGGCATGCTTCGTCTCCTCGGTCATATGGCCTCCACGGTCCATGTTGTCTCCTATACTCATCTCCACATGTGCTAAGTGCAGTGGACCCTCTCCTCGCAATGGAAACGGGTGATGGACCACCTACGAGAAAGTGGTGGTCACTCCACTTCTGGCGAACTTCCTTCAGTGGTGGTGCTCTCTTCAAAACCTTCTCATAGGGTTACCTTTTCAGATGCCTTCACCTCAATGGACCCTCACTACCAATGCATCCAGACAGGGTCGGGGAGCTCATCTGGATGGCCTGGGCATGCAAGGCCTCTGGTCCCAGCAAGAAGCCTCCCTTCAGAGCAACTTCCTGGAGTTGAGGGTGATAACCAATACCTTTTGGGTGTTTTGCCAGCAGTTATCACATCAATAAATCCTGCTTCAAACAGACACCCAAGTTGCCATATTTTACATGAACAAACAAGGAGGCACGGGCTCCCTCCTCCTCTGTGAGGAAGCAATTCACCTGTGGACCTTTGCCATGGCTCATGGAATGCTTCTCTGAGCCGTTTACCTCCTGGGAGAGCAGAAAGTTCTTGCGGACAGTCTGTTGGGTCCTCTGACCTCACGAATGGACTTTTCATCAGAGAGCAGTTGCTCGCATCTTCCAGCTCTGGGGAATCCCACAGATCACCTCTCTGTCACCCCACTCAACGCACAGGTACCTCTGTTCTGCTCCAGGGTGCCGTCTCCACAACGTCTCCGGATACTTTCCTCCTTCATTGGGGAATGAGTCTGTTATACACTTACCCACCCATTCCATTAATACCCAAGACACTATTCAAATTGCAGGCCGACAGAGGCACCATGATCCTGGTAGCCCCCTTCTGGCACCTCCAGCTGTGGTTTCCCCTGCTTTTTCATCTAGTTCAGCATCAGTCTCTTTCTCTGGGAGCGCACTAGACCTGATCTTGCAGGATCAGGGGGTGTTGCTCCATCTCAGTATCTGGGCACTCTGCCTGACTGCTGAGAGGATAGTATTTTCAGATCTCAATTTACCAGATGCCGTAAAGGACATCCTGCTAGCATCCTGGAAAGACTCCACGTGATGCATATATGCCTTTAAATGGCGCCGGTTCTTATTGTGGTGTGCACAATGCACTCTCAACCCCTTCATTTGTCTGGTGGAAAGTCTTCTACTGTATCTCCTACGGATCTCAAAACTACTTCTATTTGTGTTTACCTGGGTGCCAGTTTGGCTTTTCATGGGGACTGATGGAAAACCTGTTTCCACACATTCATTGGTAGCCCACTTCATGCGCTGTCTCCTGTTAACTAAGCCACCAATTCAGCCCCCACCTGTTGTCTGGGACCTCAACGTGGTTCTTGCTCAATTGCTCAAACCTCCATTTGAGCCTGTAGCCATTACCTCCCTCAGATATCGTACTTGGAAGGTCTCCTTCCTAGTTGCGCTCACCTTGGCTTGCTGAGTCAGCGAACTACAAGCTTTGGTTGCACATGCCCCCTATACATGTTTACATCATGACAGGGTGGTAATGTGAATGCATACATGTTTCCTTCCAAAGGCTGTATTGCCCTTACACTTCAACCAGTCAGTAATCCAGGCTGAGGCAGCGCTTCATACCCTAGATTGCAAATGAGCGTTGGCATATTACCTTGACTGAACTAACGCACACCGGAAGTCCTCACAATTATTCATTTTTTTTTTACCCTAATTACCTTGGTCTTCCTGTGACTAAACTGCACTCTTTTTCTCTGGATAGCAGACTGCATATCCTTTGCATATGCTCAAGCGGTCTGACTTTAAAGGGGCATTGTCCGCGCCATGGCCACATCTGTGGCCCATTTATGCTCTGTCTTCTTAACGGAGATCTTCCATGCTGCCACATGGTCCTCCACTTATACCTTTGCAACCTACTACTATCTGGACAAGGACGCTTGAAAGGACAGTGACTTTGGCCAAGCCATATTATGGCACCTCTTTGGGACTTAGCTCCACCTCCTTCCCTTTGGCCCTCTGTCCATCCAGGCCACTGCCACTACTGTCTTGATGGGGGTGTGCTGGGGATGCCAAGTCTCCTAGTTCCCCTGGACTCTCCATGTTGTTCTTCAGTGATTTTTCCCATTATAACAGGCCATACTCCTCGCCGTTTCTCTGGTAGCCTGGAGCTAGGGCATTCCATATGCGAGGACTGCATTCCTGCTTGTTTCTGGAGATAGCGTAACAGGTGATCTTTGAAACAGCAGGGATTAGTCTACACAACCCACCCTTCTCCCCAAGGAGTTGTAGCTTTTACTTTTTCTCAGCTATATACCTCACTGAGGAGATTCACTGGGAAGGTGGGAAGGCATACACGTATGTGGAAAGGGATGCTCCTAAACGCTTCATATTGGATGCTGGGGAGTGTTCCCACACAGGCTCTGTTGGGGGACATCATCCATATGTGAAGACTGATTCCTGCTGTTACCAGAGATTGCTTTCAGAATTGAAATGACCAAAACCTATTTTTACTTATTAGTGGCAAGAAAAGATAAAAAACCTAAACAGAGAACATACTGTTGTGCTGTAGTCACATCGCATTATCAATCTGTGTTTTTCAGAGGAGTAAGGTTGCAGTTAGGGCTTTGCAGCCCATTGGTTAACAGCTGGAAAAATCATGTGTAGAACAGTAACTAACCAAACATCTGTGCAAGAAGCAAGCCCATAATTTCTTCTCTATTCTCTAAACAATAGACTACAGGCCCATGTCATTTACATCCATATACTTGATTTTTAGTATATTTTGTACTGACATTAACCTTTCTGTTATACATAGAACTGTGTAAATCTGTTTTTGTGCCTCTCTTGAAACTGATATTTGGATAACAAAAACTCCTGAACCTTTGGATTTCATCTCTTTGCAGGCAGCGCTGGAAGCACTGGATGAACTGGACCTCTTTGGTGCAAAAGGAGGCCCTCAGTCTGTTATCCATGTTCTGTCTGATGAGGTGCAACACTGCCAGGTACATATATCTTCAAGGACAATTAAATCACCTACAGACTAGCCTATGTTTTTTCCTCTAAAGTTCTAAACACAATTAAAAGCAAATTATTATTTCAAACACTTAAGCAGAATTTTGCTGTACTCATTGGGGCAGGGGGCCATAGTAGATTTTCTATCAACAAGCAGGATTGAGTTAGAATTTTAGTGTGAAGTTCTGAGCATGCATGGTCCTCTCAGCTCCTCAGTTTTGTTTCTTCTGCTCTGTCAAGTGGATATGTAACAAAGCTCTCTTTTAAAAATGCTTCTTTTTGAAATAATTTTCCTAAATCCTCGTTGTTGTCCTTTTATTTCAATACATTCTGTATTCTTCTTTTTCTTTTGACGTTTTTCTGTTTTTCTATTTGTCTGAATGTTGATGCACAGCTGTTCTCGATATTCCAAAAGTTTCCATCCAGAAAATCTTCACCCTGTATGCTTTCTTTGCATCGGGCCTGACTATAATCTGACTTCCTGTTTTTTTTTTTGTAGTCGCTATAGCAAGTTTTTGGGTCAGAAGCAGCATTGTGATCCATGCCAGGGTTGGAGGGCCACTTTGAGGAAGTGGGAGTGCCTGCCCCGATGGGAGATTAGTAGAGAGGAAGAAATGATGTGCAGGAAATGCCGTTGTCATCAACTGAGACCCTAAATGTCAACTTCTAATGATGTGCTGATATTTGCATGCCATTAAAAGCTGACATTCAGGGCTCTGGGTGATGACTTCTGTGGCTCAAGCAATTGGTAGGCTACATTGTAATGTTGGACTGATGCTGTGGGAAGGGCCAAAATTTGGAGTCCATGGGCCGTGTCTGGCTTGCGGGCCATAGTTTGCTTGCCCCTGCTACAGCCTTTCATAACGGTCAAGTAGAGAAGTTGTTTATATCACCACCAAGACTAGCTTAGAGTATTTCTCTCTAGTGCTGTGCTTTACCTCTTTTGGCAGATTGCATTAACACCACCTCAAGCTGCTTTATGTATGTCTCCGCTGTCAGATCACACTTCCTTATCGTCCCTCCAGTCTAGTCCCGAACCTCTGGAATTGTGTACGTCCTCCCGCAGCTTGGAGACTGAGTATGTCACTTTCTTGGTGACCTTAGTATAAGTAGTCCAGGGACCGCCTCCTTGAATCAGTTTTCTCAGTCTCCAAGCAGCGGAAGGAGGTGTGAGTCCAGAGGTCCGGGACTCACTAGAGCAACGATTAAGGCAGCAGCTAGTTTATCACTTTGGTAGAAAGTCAAAGGAAGAGTTAAAAAAAAAAAAAAAAAAAAGAAGAAAAAAGGGTCTGTGGCCCTTTAAATTGGCGTTTTTATTAGTATTCTTGCCGGATCAGTATATTGATTGCAGGTAGGCTGCCCCCCTTCTCCCCCCTCTCTGAAGCGAGACGCGCTAGCAGAGTAGAGTGAGGGAGCTGTGCAGGGGCCTCCAGCTTCTTATCCCCCCGGCTGGAAAGGAGCCGTAAAGGAGCTGCACTGCTGCCGCGCACATCAGAGAGCCACAAGATGAAGCGGCGGGTGCGGCGGTGAAAGGCCCGACTGTCGCCGCAGGCAGAGAGGGTGCCTGCAGTTTCTCTCACCAGAGACTCGCTTTCCAAGCAGGCTGGTCTGTTCAGCGCCTTTGAGGTAAGCGCCGGGGACTGTGGGAGACGGCAGTTTGTTTGCTGCGGCGTTTGGGAGCAGGCAGCCTGTTACTGTCTGTGGAGGCTCTGACCGCGTGTGTTCGCGCGGGAAGAGTGAAATTTGGATTTCAGATGGTGAGAGTTCCCCGGGGGTCTTATTATCCCTAAACCGCTTAGGACTTGGCTTATTGGAGGGAACCTTGTGTAAAAAAAAAAAGAAAAAAAGAAAAAGGATAGTAATAAAGAAAGGAACGGGAGTTTCTGGGCTCTTACAGAGTGAGGGGCTGAAGAGCTGGCTTTATGACAATCCTGGTGGAGGGAAGTGCCGCTCCTAAGGATACGCAGGATAGGAGATTGGATACTTTGCTTAGACAGGTGTTTGAAGTGAATGCCCTGTCCATACAGGCCTCAATTTGTGGGGCCTGGGTGGCAAGGGTGTGTCTTAGATGGTCCCAGAGACTGAAAGGGATGCAAGTGGACGAAGCGGCTGAGGAAGCTGCCCGCATTGAATCTGGGGTGGCGTATTTAGCGGATAGCCAGTATGATCTGATTCGGGGCCTATCAAAGAGTATGGCTTCGGTAGTGGCGGCACGACAGTATCTCTGGCTGCGTAATTGGGCGGCAGATGCGGCCTCCAAAGTGAGAGGTTAGGTAAGCTCCCTTTTAGAGGTAAGCTCCTCTTTGGGGAGGAGTTAGAGAGGTTAGTAAAGGACCTAGGTGAATCAAAGGGGGGCAGGTTTCCGGAGGACAAGCAGAAGCAGAGTCGTCCCGGGGCGCCATCTAGGAATCAGCAGAGAGAGTTTAGGCGTTTTCGCCAATCTAGGTTTGACCCTGTGCAGAGGGGACAGTTCCCGTATAGATCTCAGGGGTTTCGTGGCTTCAGAGGGGCAGGCAGAGTTTTTTCAGCCTCCTCTTCTCCAAGCGTCAAGAAGCCGCAATGAAGTGAGGGGGGGCCCAGGCAGGGCTAGTACCGGTGGGAGGTCGGTTAAGAGAATTCGTTCCTGCCTGGGCCCAAATTATTTATTTTTTATTTATTTGTATGCTTTTCTATACCGCCCCTTCCAGAGATCAGGTGCAGTTTACAAAGAACAAATTAAAACCATTAAATATTGAATATTGAAATTACATAGAACATTTTGGCACAACAAAAACTATGATACATGGGAAACAAATTTAACTAATTACTTCGGATCAGTGGGTGTTCGAGATTGTGCAGAAAGGTTATGCGCTCGAGTTCCAACACCCCATGAGAGACGCATTTGTGCAGTCTCCCTGCAGAACAAGATCCAAGATAAACGCGGTAAGGCAAACTTTGGAAAGGCTGTTAACTCTCGAGGCGGTGGTGCCAGTGCTGGCAGATCAACACGGAAGCGGTCGATACTCAGTATATTTTGTGGTACCCAAAAAAGAGGGCACCTTACGGCCTATTCTGGATCTGAAAAGAGTGAACAGGTGTCTCCGGGTGTCTCACTTTCGCATGGAGACATTGAGGTTAGTCATTGTGGCGGTGCGGCAGGGAGAGTTTCTTACGTTGTTGGATCTGTTGGAGGCCTATCTACACATTCCGATCAGATTGGAGCACCAACGTTTTCTTCGTTTTGCAGTGCCCATGGGGCATTTCCAATTTCAAGTAATGCCATTTGGGTTAGCAACAGCGCCAAGGACGTTCACCAAGATTATGGTGGTCATGGCGGCGGCGCTGAGGAAAGGAGGAGTGTTGGTTCACTCTTATTTGGATGATTGCTTGATTCGAGCGAAGTCACAGCTGGAGAGCCAGCAGGCAACTAGTCAAGTAGTGAGTTTCCTGCAGACCTTAGGATAGGTAGTCAATGTATCAAAGAGCAAGTTGGTGTCATCACAGGAGTTGGAATATTTGGGGGCTCACTTTGACATGCGCAGGGGCAGTCTACCTACCGCTAGCGAGTTTGAGACAGTTAATTTGTGTGTTCCTGGCAAACAAAACTCCTTCGGCATGGCAGTATTTACAGCTGTTAGGGACAATGGCGGCCACGCTAGAGATGGTACCGTGGGCCAGTGCTCACATGAGACCTCTGTAGAGGGCGCTGCTCAGAAGATGGTCGCATCAGTCTGATCCATTGTCCAGAAAGTTGGTGTGCCTGCTGGAGGTGCGCAGATCGCTACAGTGGTGGCTTCTTCTGGGGTGTCTGGAAAAAGGAATGCCTCTGGAGGCGTCAGATTGGAAGCCGTTGACCACAGATGCGAGTCTGTTTGGCTGGGGGGCGCACTTCGAGGGACAGTACATCCAGGGCCAGTGGACAGACCAGGAGAAGACATGGTCCATCAACAGGTTGGAGTTACAGGCAGTGTCGTTAGCCCTACAAGCCTTGTAGTGTCTACTACAGGGAAAGGCGATCAGAGTGCTCTCGGACAATGCCACAGTGGTGGCATATATCAATCGGCAAGGAGGAACCAGCAGCTTGCATCTAGAGGAGGAAGTGGACGGCTTGCTAGCTTGGGCCGAGTTGCACCTGGAAGTGTTATCGGCGGTGCATGTAGCGGGGGTGGACAATGTGACAGTTGTATTCCCATTCAGCCCACTTGGGTCCTTCATCAGGAAGTCTTCGATTCGCTGGTACAGCGATGGGGTCAGCCAGTAATGGATCTCATGGCAGCGTTCGAATCAGCAAAGGTAGAAAGATTCTACAGCAGGAGAAGAGAGAGAATGTCAGAAGGATTAGATGCCCTGATACAAAAGTGGCCGGAGGAAAGCCTTCTGTACATTTTCCCGCCATGGGTACTAATTGGCAGAGTTCTGCAGCGCATAGAAAGGCACAAAGGTCGAGTTCTTCTGGTGGCGCCGGATTGGCCAAGGAGGCCTTGGTATGCCGACTTAATACATCTTCTGATGGAACCTCCGTGGAGGTTACCAGACAGGAGAGATCTGCTAATGCAGGGCCCTCTAAGTATGCCTCAGGTGGATCAGTTTTCGCTTACGGCTTGGCTCTTGAGAGGGCAAAGCTGATGGCCAAAGGATACTCGGCAGCGGTGATTTCTACTTTATTGAAGTCCAGGCGTCGCTCCACTTCTATGGCATACGTGAGAGTTTGGCGACTGTTTGAAGCCTGGTGCGAGGATAGACAGATGCAGGCATTGAAGACCACGATAGCACAGATTTTGTCCTTTAGGCAGGATGGATTTGATAAAGGCTTGGCAGAGTCTTCTCTTAGGGTGCAGTTGGCAGCACTGTCCTGTTATCGAGGGAAGGTGCAAGGGAGGATGCTGGGAACTCATCAGGGTGTGAAAAGATTTTTGAGAGCGGCTTCTCTGTTGAGACTCCCCTGCAGGATTGCGGTTCCAGGGTGGGACCTTAATGTGGTACTGGAGGCACTTGTTAGGGAGCCGTTTGAGCCATTGGCGAAGGCGACTTTGAAGGATCTTACTCTGAAGGTAGCATTTTTGGTTGCTAGCGCTTTGACAAGGAGAATCTCAGAATTGCAGGCCTTGTCGTGTAGAGAACCGTTTTTGTCATTTTCAAACAAAAAGGTAGTGCTTAGGACTGTCCCGTCCTTTTTGCCTAAAGTGGTATCGGCCTTTCATGTCAATCAGGTAGTATCCTTGCAGGTCTTTGAAAGGTCAGTTAAAGATGTGGCTAAAGGGCGGCTGCATAGGTTGGATATAGGCAGGGCACTAAAGAAATATTTGCAGAGGACGGAAGCAATGTGCAAGACGGACAAGTTGTTTGTCTTGTTTGGTGGATCTCGACAAGGGGAACCGGCTTCTAAGGCGTCTATAGCTCGGTGGATTAAGGAAGCGATTGCGGCAGCATATCTCTTAAAGGGCAGAGTGGTTCCGAAAGGTTTAAAGGCACATTCGACAAGAGCTCAGGCGGCGTCCTTGGTGGAGTTTAGTTTGGTTCCTGCGACTGAAATCTGTAGGGCGGCAGCTTGGTCGTCCTTACATACCTTTGTCAAGCATTACAGGATTGATGTGCAGGCGGAAGGGGATGCTAGATTTGGATCAGCGGTGCTTCAGGCTGATCTGGCAGGCCCCTCCCGGTAAAATGTTCACTGCTCTGTTACATCCCCAGAGGTTCGGGACTAGACTGGAGGGACGATAAGGAAGGTGAAATTAGACTTACGTGCTAATTGTGGTTCCTTGAGTAACTCCTGTCTAGTCCCGCATCCCTCCCTCATGTGGACTGCCAGAGTGTAGCCTGAAGACCGGGGGTGGATGTTGAAGGGACTCTTACGGGGCGAGTCGCGAGATGCGTCAAGCTTACAAAAGAGTATGATCATAGTTTTTTCTCTCTAAGAGTGAAGGGCCTCTTCAGGGAGCGCGGGAGAAGGAGCAACTCAAGTTTCCAGTATTATAATTTTAACATAGAGAAAGAGTAAGGCTTAATTGTTCATTAATTATTCATAGATATGTTTTTAGAAGTTTTTAAAGGTTTATTGTTGAGATTGGCTTACTTTTTGCTCTGGTGAGTCTGCTTTGTCAATAGAAAACTGATTCAAGGAGGCGGTCCCTGGACTACTTATACTAAGGTCACCAAGAGAGTGACATGCTCAGTCTCCAAATTGCGGGAGGACGTACACAACTCCAGAGGTTTGGGACTAGACTGGAGTTACTCAAGCAACCACAATTAGCAGTCCGAGGAAGTTTCTCCAGGGCCATATGCCCATGAGGGAAGGGTTAGGACAGCCGTTATAGTTGGTGATTCGATCATTAAGCATATAGATAGCTGGGTGGCTGGTGGACGTGAGGATTGCCTGGTAACATGCCTGCCTTGTGCGAAGGTAGCGGACCTCACGCGCCACCTAGATAAGGTCCTAGATAGTGCTGGGGAGGAGTCTGCTGTCTTGGTACATGTCGGTACCAGTGACATAGGAAAATGTGGTAGGGAGGTTCTGGAGGCTAAATTTAGGCTTTTAGGTAGGAAGTTGAAATCCAGAACTTCCAGGGTAGCGTTCTCCGAAATGCTTCCCGTTTCACGTGCAGGACCCAAAAGGCAGGCAGAGCTCCAGAGTCTCAATGCGTGGATGAGACAATGGTGCAGAGATGAGGGTTTTGGATTTATTAGGAACTGGGGAGCATTCTGGGGAAAGGAGGGGCTCTTCCGAAGGGATGGGCTTCACGTTAACCGGGATGGAACCAGACTGCTGGCATTAACCTTTAAAAAGGGGATAGAGCAGCTTTTAATCTAGATAATAGGGGCGAGCCGACAGTCGCCCAAGAGCGCATGGTTCAGAAGAATGTATCCTTGAAGGATGCTACCAAAAGCAGAGAGGTTCCAAAAAAAAAAGAATAAAGTAGCCCAAATGCCCTTGAGTATGGAGCAGACAGAGCTTAAAGATTTAAAATTACCCATGCCTACCAATAGCCAAATTAATACAAATAAAATACAGTCTCTAAAATGCTTGTCTGCAAATGCTTGAAGTCTAAAAAATAAGATGGGAGAGTTAGAATATATAGCACTAAATGAGAGGTTAGATATGATTGGAATCTCAGAGACATGGTGGAAGGAGGACAACCAATGGGACACTGTGATACCTGGGTACAAACTATATCGTAATGATAGAGCTGATCAAATTGGTGGAGGGGTTGTGCTCTATGTTAGAGAGAGGGCATTGAGTCAGAAAGGATTAAAGTTTTGCAGGAAACACAATTTGCTGTAGAATCTCTATGGATTGAACTTCCATGTAAAAAGGGGAAGGTGATAGCAGTGGGGGTGTTCTATTGACCACCGGGCCAGAATGAACAAATGGATGATGAAATGCTCAAAGAAATCAAGGAAGCTAACAAAAGTTACAGCATAGTAAGAATAATGGGTGATTTCAATTACCCCAGTATCGACTGGGTCAGTGTCACTGCAGGACATGCTAGGGAGATAAAGTTCCTAGATTAAATAAATGACTGCTTCTTGGAGCAACTGGTTCATGAACTGACCAGAGGGGAAGCCATATTAGACCTAGTCCTTAGTGGAACACCAGATCTAGTGCAAGAGATAACAGTGTTGGGGCCACTTAGCAATAGTGATCATAGCATGATTGCGTTTGATTTAATTTAATCTAGTGGTTGGGGCAAGGTACTTCAGGCCGGAAGGTCGGGGGTTCAAATCCCACTAGAGGACAGCAACCTTGGGCCGGAAGGACTGGGGTTTCTAGTCCCACAGGTGCTCCTTGTGGTCTTGGGCAAGCCACTTAACCCTCAATAGCCCATGTTCCCTGTAAAATAGTTATCTCCAAGTTATAATGCCCTGTTCAATGTAATTTCAGTTGGTTCAATGTAAACCGCACTGATGTTGATGCAGAATAGCGCGGTATATAAGAGAATGTAATAAATAAACAAAATAAATAAATACAAATTAGTGGAGGAGGGGATGGTAAGGAATCCAAAGTGTACTACCTTTTAACTTTTGAAAGGGAGACTATGATAAAATGAGGAAAATAGTTAAGAAAAAACTAAAAGGAGCAGTTGCAAAGGTTAAAGACTTACATCAAGCTTGGGTGTTGTTGAAAAATACTATCTTAGAAGCCCAGACCAAGCTGTATTTCATGCTTCAAGAAAAGTGGAAGGAAGTCCAAAAAACTGCCAGCATGGTTTAAAGGTGAGGTCAGAGGCTGTTGTTGCCAAAAAAGTATCTTTCGGGAAATGGAAAAAAGAGCCAAATGACGAAAACTGGAAACAGCACAAGCACTGGCAAGTTAAATGCAAGGCATTGATAGGGCAGGCAAAGGGAGAATTTGAGAAGAAGCTTGCTGCGGAAGCAAAAACGCGTAATAAAGACTTTTTCAAGTACTTTCGTAGCAAAAAACCTGTGAGAGAGTCGGTTGGTCCATTAGATGATAGAGGGGTTAAAGGGGCACTAAGAGGCGACAAGGCGATAGCGGAGAGACTGAATGAATTCTTTGCTTCGGTCTTTACTGAGTAAGATGTAGGGATGTTACCCATGACTGAAGCGGTATTTAAAGGTGCGGAAGAATTGAAGGAAATATCGATACATCGGGAAGATGTATTACAACTATTTGATAAACTGAAGAATAGCAAATCACCTGGACCGGATGATATACATCCAAGGGTATTGAAAGAACTGAAATATGAGATTGTAGACCTGCTATTAGTAATCTGTGAACTATCATTAAAATCATCTGTAATACCTGAAGATTGGAGGATGGCCAACGTAACGCCAATTTTTAAAAAGGGTTCCAGGGATGATCCGGGAAACTACAGACCGGTGAGCCTGATGTCAGTACCGGGAAAAATGGTGAAAACCATCATAAAGAACAAAATTACTTTACATGTAGATAGTCATGGATTAATGAGAGACAGTGAACATGGCTTTAGACAAGGAAGATCTTGTCTTACTAATCTGTTGTTTTTTTGAAGGTGTGAAAAAACAGGTAGACAAAGGTGAGTCGGTTGATATAGTGTATTTGAACTTTCAGAAAGCCTTTGACAAGGTTCCTCATCAGAGACGTTTGTCAAAACTAAAGAGTCATGGGATAGGAGGCAGTGTACTATTGTGGATCAAGAACTGGTTAAAAGATAGAATGCAGAGGGTAGGGCTAAATGGCCAATTTTCCCAATGGAGAAAAGTGAATAGTGGTGTACCCCAGGGATCTGTGCTGCGTCCACTGCTTTTTGACATATTCATAAATGACCTGGAAAAGGGAATAACGAGTGAGGTTATCAAATTTGCAGATGACACAAAACTATTTACAATTGTTAAAACCCATGAGGATTGTGGAAAATTTCAAGAGGATTTTGATAAATTGGAAGACTAGGCATCAAAATGGCAGATGAAATTTAATGTGGAGAAGTGCAAAGTTATGCACCTAGGGAAGAATAACCCAAACTATGGTTACACGATGCAAGGTTCCACATTAGGAACCACTACTCAGGAAAATGATTTAGGCGTCATTGTGGACAACATGTTAAAACCCTCTGCCCAGTGTGCAGCGTCAGCCAAGAGAACAAATAGAATGCTAGGTATCATAAGGAAAGGAATGCAAAATAAAATAAAGGATATTATAATGCCTCTGTATCGTTCCATGGTGCGATCGCACCTTGAATATTGTGTGCAATTCTGGTCGCCGTATCTTAAAAATGATATAGCGTTATTAGAAAAGGTTCAGAGAAGAGCCACCAAAATGGTAAAGGGGATGGAAGGATACCCCTATGAAGAAAGGCTAAAAAGATTAGGGCTCTTTAAGCTGGAAAAGGGAGTGGAGGAGTAGCCTAGTGGTTAGAACACTGGCTTGGTAACCAAGCAACCAGGGTTCAATTCCCACTAGCACTCCTTGTGGCCTTGGGCAAGTCATTTAACCCTCCATTGCCTTGGAAGAAAGGCCTGGCAATCTACTTCCGGTGACACTGCCAAGAAAACCCAGGAGCTTCTGGGTCACCAGGAGTCAGGACTGACTCGAAGGCACACATTGCATTTTGCAAGCTGGAAAAGAGATGGCTGAGGGGAGATATGATAGAAGTCTATAAATTAGTGAACGGAGTGGAACGGGTAAACGTAGACTGATTGATTGTTGTCTTTATCAGAATATAGAAAGACTAGGGGACATGCAATGAAGCTACAGGGTCAAATATTTAAGACAAATAAGAGAAAATGTTTTTTTCACTCAACGTGTAATCAAACTCTGGAATTTGTTACCGGAGGATGTAGTAAAGGCTGTTAGTGTAGCTGGGTTTAAAAAAGGTTTGGACTCGTTCCTGGAGGAAAGGTCCATAAACCATTATTAAAAAGGGACCCAGGATATCCTTGCTTGACCCAATACAAGCATTGTGGAAGCTGTGTCTTTTGGGGAAACTGCCAGGTATATATGACCTAGATTGGCCACTGTTGGAAACAGGATACTGGGCTTGATGGACCTTGGTCTGACCCAGTATGGCATATCTTATGTTCTTATGAACCCAAGTTTGGGAACCAGTGAATTGCAGGCATTACACCTGTCAAAGAGCCTTCGGCTCTCATCTCCTCTCCTGATCAGAGAGACACAGGAAAACAACACAAATATACGTAAATATATATGCGCACACATAATTAACATGTACACAAGTGGAAAGTGCTGGAGCCTTAGTTCACCAAAATTCCCAAGAAAAGGCATGTACATGTACACACACACACAAGCATGGATATCATCCCACAAATTTACACACATGCACATGCAACAGATAAACATACAAAACATGCATGTAAACACACACACACAGGGTCAGCCTAACCATCAAGCAACCCAGGCAGTCATCTAGGGCAGCAGGTACAAACTTAGATTGTGAGCCCTTTGGGAATAGGGAAATGCATACTTACCTGAATGTAACTCGTCTTGATCTTGTTTTGGAAAGGCGTGAGTTTAATACTACTAAAATAAGTAAGTAAGTAAATAAATAAATACATTTCTGGGTTGGGGGGGCACAGCAGTAAAGAGCAAGGCATTGAAATCTAAACAATAGATTTTGACAGCAAGGGAGAGGGGGACTGTAAGGCTTAAGGTTTGCTTTTGATGCTAGCATTTGAACCAACTCTGTGGCCAGCCCCACACACACAACAGATCAGCAAACGTACTACAAAACAGAGATGCACACACACGCATATATATAGTGTGATGAAGCTGACACTACTGAAGCTATGGACTTAGGAGAAAACTCCGTTTCTTTTAAAGAAACTGATTTACAGAGAATGCAGTTACCAAGAAGTGCAGCTAGAGGGAGTAGGCATGAGGCTGCAGAGGGTAGGCTGACACACCCAGATTGTAATGATGTAATAGCTAATCAAACACACCTGAGTAGAGGGCCAGAAAGCTCACTAGAGAAACAGCTTTATAAGCAGTGCTGGGTTAGGAAAGTAAGAGAGAGAGGACCACCAGGAGAGAGAGGACCACAAGGAGAGAGAGGACCACAGATACAGAGAGCAACGGAAACCCCTGCTACTAAGGAGAGAGAAAGGGGAAAGCTGCAACTACGGAAGGAAAGGCAGTTAAGCTTGCAGGCCTTACAAGGAAGGGACAACTTCCAGGAAGGACAAGCCCATGCTGAAAAGCTCCAGAAAGAAGTCTCCAGGGAAGACAGAGTAAGCAGGAGAGTGCCTGGTAGAGGGAATACCAGCAACACACGTCTCAGAGAACAAAGGTACATTCACACCTCCTTTCCTGAATGTGTGTGTGTCAGGTCCTAGAAAGGCTTGTAAACCCGAGAGCCATAGCTACAAGAAACAAAGCTGGGGAAAGCTTTGGAAACCTGTGCAGAAGGTCCTAGATAAAAGCCATATTAATTGTTTACCAGACCAGGTCCAGCCAGGCTGGAAAGTCTGGGAGAGAACTACTGAAGTACAACCAGTTTTGCCTAGGGAAAGCTCAGGCTTAGCAGACACCATATCTGAACAAGAGGATATGCAAATAGACCTGGTGGAACCAGAACCATTGCTGCCTGAATATTCTATGGACTGTACTCTCTGTGTAGCTGAGAGTATAGAATCTCTCACAGAGTTATAGCATAGGACATGCTCTAAAATGTCATTGTTTGGTTGAGCTGAAAAGAAGCAGCTTTTCGTGTTTATTTAACCTGTTTGTATTGAAAAATCCTGCTTGAATGGAAAAGACTGTGAAGCTCTTATAACAGTTTTGGACTTTGTAAATACTTTGGTAGAAACCCTGAATCAAGGTGAATTCTATTGTCTTCTTGGAGAACCTTGGCGCATCAAGGGAATAAAACCTTATATTTAACCCTGCACAAGGCTCACACAACTATTCTTTATAAAGAAGGGAACTACAAGGACCATAATGCACCTGGTCTAAGTCAGAGTTTCCTACTTCAACAAACAATAAAATGTCCGCCCTGACCCTTCAGCACGTTGCCACCGGGTGGGGTTGTGACAATAGGCAATGCTGGTATAAACAGATGGGTGTGTGCATGCACATACATGCTTAGTGGAGTTGGAAAAAATTCTATGAGCCATGCTCTGCATGCTTTCCCCCACTTGTTGTTGATTTCATTTTTTTGTTGTGAAGGTCCACTGAGCATTTATTTAAAATACAATTCTACTTATCAATAAAATCGTCACTGTCATAAGAACATAGGAAATGCCATACTGGGTCAGACCAAGGGTCCTTCAAGCCCAGTCTCCTTTTTCCAACAGTGGCCAGTTCAGGTCGCAAGTATCTATTTGGTTCCTTTAATATTCTTAAGCCCCTTGGGATTCCTTTCCATTTTCTTTTTACAACAGCTTAGTACATTGTAATTCTGTGCAAACAAGCTGCTTACTCAATATCAATACCTTTTCCCAGTGATCTGTTTGTTTTATGTCATCAGGTTCCTTAAAAATAATAGACTATTGCGGAAGTACTTTCTAAGTTTCCTCATCATTGTAGCTGAGAACATTATTCGAAGGTGAAAATTCCATGGCATGCCTCAGCAATTATAAGCATAGTCAAAAGAGGCAAGGTTTCACAAATAAATGAAGCAAGAAAAGAAGAGGATATCTCCACAGATACAAACAAACAACATTTTAATAAAATAATCAATAGTACACTAAGTAGGAACACACAATCATCCAAGAAGGATCTTACATGGCCATATTAGAGGGACAGCCTGCATCAGGGATGATACAAAATAGCTGAAAAACAAACAAAAATCACACTTACTAAACCACAGACGGAATGGTTCATTTGAACTCAGTATACCTTATTAGGGTGTTCAATTGCCAACACACACACAAACACAAACACATACACACAGACACACACACACACAAACACACACACACACACACATAGTCCCCAGTTCCCAGCTCAAGGATGTTAAAGCCTCGAAGGGGGTGTGATGAAGGTGTGTGGGGTGTTCCCAGAAACATCGACATCCTCGCAGATTTTAGAAATGCCCTGCTGCAGACACAAATAAACAGAGGTGTAAATTCTGCCCAAGCAGCCCCCACAATACGAAGGGGGCCTACATGGCAGCGCAGCAAAGTTTTTTTTTTTTTTTTGCCATGCTGCCTTCGTTCCAGGCCCAGGAGGAGCACCTCTGGGCCTGGAACAGAGACAGCATGGTAAAGAGATTAAAGTAAGTTTGCTTCATTGGGCTGCCGCCAGAGCGAGGAGGGATGTATGTGTGTGTGTGGGGGTGTTTCACAGTGCCGCCATCATTGCCACTGTGGGAGGGGTCGCGGTGGCAATACCACTGCCGGGGGGGGGGGGGGTTAGGCACCGTTGGAGGGCGGAAATAGAAGGGACCGCAGCAAAAGTTTGATTAGGGGGACCCCCCACTAGAACTTTCACCACTTTGAATAATCTTGCTTTGTTTTGCCATGCTGATGGATGCCCCCCCCCCCCCCCCCCGTTCTCGTCTCAGGTTTTTGCAGTGGAAATGCTGACGCAGGCATCTACATTTCTATAATCATAGAAACATGTCAGCAGAAAAAGACCATATGGCCTATCTAGTCTGCCCTTCCATATCAAATTCTATAGTCCCTTTTTTTACCTTTAGAGATCTTCTATGTTTGTCCCATGCTTTCTTGAATTCAGATACTGTCCTCGTCTCTACTACCTCCACTGGGAAATTGTTCCACACATCTACCCCTCTTTCCATAAAGAAATATTTCCGCATATTATTCTTGAATTAATCCCTTTCATCCTCATCCTATGCCCTCTTGTTGCAGAGCTTACTTTCAATTGAAAGAAGCTCTCCTCTTGTGCATTTATGCCATGGAGGTATTTAAAGGTCTCTATCATATCTCCTCTATCCTGCTTTTCCTCTAATGTATACATATTAAGATCTTTAAGTCTGCCCCCATATGGTTTATAATGAAACGCACTGACCATTTTAGTAACCACCCTTTGCACTGACTCCATCCTGCTTATATCCTTCTGAAGGTGTGGTCTCCAGAATTGCACACAATACTCCAAATGAGGTCGGAGCAGAGACTTATACAGAGGCACTATCACCTCCTTTTTTCTGCTGGCCATTATACTACTACTATTACTATTAATCATTTGTATAGCGCTTCAAGTTGTACGCAGCATTGTGCAGACATATATAAAAGATGGTCCCTGCTCATGAGAGCTTACAATCTAATCAAGATAGACAGTACAATAGATGAGAACAAGGGTACCGTAGAGAAGGGTAATGAGACAGAAGGAGAACAAAGAATTAAAATCCAAAAGCAGCCTGAAAAGAGGTGAGCCTTTATCATGGACTTTTGAAGGGAGAGATATGAAATCTGGCGTAAACATACAGGTGTTTGTTCCAAGCATAAGGAGCAGCAAGGTGAAAAGATCAAAGTCTGAAATTGGCTGTTGAAGAGAAGGGCATAGAGAGAAGCAAGTCAGAGTAGGAGCGGAGTTCCTGTATAAAGGTCTACATTGCCTTGCAGGCATTGCCATTCCTAATTAAACTAAAACACAGACATTCCTTGCATTTTTCTGACATTTTGTACTGGTCAACCCAGATTGCACTTGGACAACCCAGATTGCACTTGGACACCTTTTCTAAAATGCGATTTCACATATATTAGAATATATATTCTGTTGCAGTTGAAATTGCTTCCTAACAGCGTGCCTTTGCTTGTTGCCTGATCTGTAGTAATCAATTTGTTTCTTGCAGTACCACCAACAATACACAGCATTCCGATGGATAAAGCATATCTTTACAACTGTCAAAGAGCTTATAGCAATTCTAGTTACAAGATTATGCAACCTATTTACTTATTTATGAGTTTTAATGTGTTAAAAAAATCCTTAATACATAGTAAAAATTGCATGTTAGATCCTGCATTAAACACCTCATGTGGAAATTTATTTAAATGTGGGAATGAGATGGGAAAGGTATGAAGGGGTTATTTTATTTATTTATTTATTTGTTATTTTTATACCGCTCCTTCCCAAGATCAGGGGTGGTGTACATTGAACAACATTTCTACATAAAACATATTTTAACATAATATGGTTGTAACAGTTGCAACTATGTACAAGATAGGATGGGTACTTAAAGGATAATCAACTTACAGAACTATGTACAGTTACAGCAGGTAATACTATATCTCCAGGAACAAGAAGACTAAGAAGAACCACGGAACTAAATATGCTAACCGTACCAAAGGAAGTCATAAGATACAACTCCACAACATCGAGCAGAGCCTTCAGTCTATGTGCCCCAAAACTTTGGAACACCCTTCCATCACACATTAGGGCCATCTCTGATCTCAGCCAGTTCAGGAAGGCCCTGAAACATCACCTTTTCCTCAAATACTTCCCAGAGAACAAAGAAACACATTCACACCCAAATATCAATAACTACATTCCAACCACGTAAACTTTCATGTCTCAACAGCACATTACACTACTTCAACAGATTAACAATACACTTTTCAGACGCTATGACACTGTTATGTAAATAGTTGTTTTGTAAATAGTTGCTCCTGTTATCCAAGTTGATTTTCCTGTTAACTGTAATAACCAGATAAATGTAACTTGTCTGAGTTTTCTTGTTCCATGTAAACCGCGCTGATAACAAATAGTGTGGTATATAAAAAATGTTAAATAAATAAATAACAAGCAGGAATGTAGTCTTCACATATGGGTATCGTCGATACCGACGGAGTCTGCGTGAGAACGCTCCCCAGCGTCCAATAGGAAAGCTTTTGGGAGCATCCCACAGTACCTGCGTGTTGCCTTCCCGCCTTTCCCAACAGTCCCTCTTCAGTTCTTCGTTTTCCGCGACGCCAACAGGTCGCACATCCTGTCACCGCAGAAAAAATTCCCTTCTTCTTCTTCTTTTTTGTGGTCGTGTCTGCCTTCCCTCGACGCTACACCGGTACCACCGGTTCTTCTTTCTTTTTTTCCAAAAAAACCCCAAACCCTTTCTTTCTGGAGTCTTTCCAGTAATTTTCTCCTCAGGTGCCACGCGCCATTTTGGACACTAGGCCCAACCTTTTCCTTCAGGATGGAAAAACCCGCTTTGGGTTTTAAAAAGTGTTCTAAGTGTGGCGGTACCATCTCCGTTACCGACACCCATGAGTGGTGCCTCAAATGTTTAGGTCCTGACCACTCTATTTCAGAGTGTGTTGCCTGTGGGATGATGTTGAAGAGGGGCCAGCAAAACTGAGCTGCTAAACTTAGCACCCTTTTTCCCTCCGATGCAGCCTCTGTGGCATCGACATCTTCCAGGGCGTCGTCTTCATCCCATGGATCTCAGGTAACTAATTTATTTATTTATTTTTATTTTATTTAGCTGTATTTATATTCTGCTTTTCACCGGGTCAAAGCGGTCAATTGGGGGATACATTTAACACGAGGGGATATGAGATACATACGCTAATACTTACAGGGAACATGGGCAATGGAGGGTTAGGTGGCTTGCCCAAGACCACAAGGAGTGCCTATAGGACTAGAAATCCCAGTCCCTCTGGCCTGAGATTGCTGTCCCCAAGTGGGATTTGAACCCCTGGCCATCCGGCCTGAAGTACCTTGTCCTAACCATTAGACCACTCCTCCCTATCTAACTAAACATAAATCTAGCCGGTCCTCAAAGGGTAGATCTCCTTCTAAACATCGTTATGCCACTGGTGTTGCCCTTGAGGGACTTTCACCGGCAAAATTGCCCCAGCGGGAGGCTTCGGCTTCCAAAGCACTAACGGGGCTCCAGGATGTTCTCGAGGCTTCAACCTCAGCAGGACTACTGGTGCCATGCTCTGGGGTTCCAGCCGCTTCATCCGGCACCGATACCCAAGCATCGGCAGCGTCGATAGACCAGAGATTCCTGGCCATTGAACGCAGTCTGGCGGCTCTTCTCACGGCCTCGATGCCCCTGAAACCACTTCAGACAATCCAACCAGTACCGGCACTGACTCCGGTACCGGTACCTACTGCATCGCCATCGGCAGGTATTCTACTGGGACCGAGTCATGCGTCTCTATCCGGCATCGACAAGTCGGTACCGGACCACTCTGATGCCGACTTCGATCAGTACCGGTACCATGCCTTGCACGATCACCCGAATCGGAGATACTTCGAATCCTCGGATGAGTCTGAAGACTCTGAAAGCTACTGCCGATACCAGAGTACTTCTTCCTGAGGATTCCTCTTCTCCTCAGCGTAGGATGTCTCCACCAGAGGATATGTCCTTTCAGGATTTTATCTGAGATGTGGCACGAGGTCATTCCATCACAGTGGCTCCTGGAAAAGAGCCTAGGGCAAAGGAATTAGAAATCCTACAGTACCCTAAAGCTCGCAAGGAAGCAGCTACCTTACCTATTAATGAGATCTTGCATGATCTTATGTTAAGGATGTGGGAAACACCACTGACCACATCTCCTCACTCTTGAAGACTCGACACCATGTATCGAATTCCTCCTTGTCCTGGGTTTCAGAAAACTCAATTGTCACACCATTCCATGGTGGTGGAATCAGCCATGAGACGGATAAAGAGTGCAAAAAGGCATGCATCTAATCCTCCAGGACATGAGTGCAGGACTTTTGATGCCTTTGGACGTCGATCCTTCCAGGCTTCCATGCTTTCTGCTAGGATCTGTTCCTATATCTTGTATATGGGAATGTTCCTTAAAGAGGTCACAGGAGATTTAGAGCTTATGAGCCATCTCCTTCCTGATGATAAAAGGCAAGATTATCTTGCTCTTGTCAAACATGCTTAGGATGTTTCCAAGTTTGTGAATCGTGCAGCCTTTAACTACTATGAATGCATAAGCAGAACCTCTGCCATTGCCATAGGTGCACGTAGGATTGCCTGGCTCCAGGCATCTGATTGGAAATTTGGGTACAGGACAAACTAGGGAATATACCTTGCACAGGAGAGAATCTCTTTGGCAAGAATTGGCAGGAAAAAGCTAATGAAATAGATGCTGACAATATCACTTTGGATAGATTGTCTAAATCTACAGCTGATCCTGCGAGGAAAAGGTCCTCTAAGAAACCATTCTTCAGCAAGAAGAAAAGGTTTTATCTCTCCTATACCCAGCAGGGACATTGTTTAGGTCAGTCTGTCCAAAAGGGACAGCAGCAACAACCTAGGCAAAGAAAGACAAAAGTAGCTAAGCCTCCACCGGCTCAGCAGACTCAGCCTCCACAGGGACTTTGACTCCTTTCTAGAGAACTTTGCCTTCCTGGCCCTGAACGGTCCAGAACCCTCCACCATCCCAGGAAGGTTATGTCATTTTGCCCCCAGATAGGGTCAGATAACAGCAGAAAATTGGACTCTGTCTATTGTAAGAGAGGGGTGCAAGCTTCATTTCCTCAGCATGCCCCCTCCTACAATGGTAAGACAGTTCACTTCTCAGACCTCTCTCAACGACCGGTTAGGTCAAGAGGTCACTGTGCTCCTTGCTCAAGGGGAAATAGAAGAGGTACCCATTCCCCAACGGGGTACAGGGTTTTACTCCCCCTATTTCCTTATTCCAAAGAAAACAGGAGGACACAGACCCATTTTAGATCTCAGAGAATTGAACAAATTCTTGTTCAAAGAGAAGTTCAAAATGATTTCTCTAGGAACTCTGCTGCCGTACCTTCAGAGTCAGGATTGGCTTTTTTCTCTAGATCTCAAGGATGCGTACACTCATGTTCTCGTCCATCCAACTCACCAAAAGTTCCTTTGCTTTCTTTTTCAAGGGAAGCACTACCAATACAGGGTTCTTTCTTTTGGCCTGGCCTCTGCACCAAGGGTGTTCACAAAATGCATGGCTGTGGTGGCAGCATTTCTCCGCACCCTGGGAATAATCATCTTCCCTTACTTAGACGACTGGCTCATTTGAGCCCCTTCAGAGCCAGAGGCCAGGGTTTGCTCTCTCTCGCACAATGCGCATCCTTCAGTATTATGGACTTGTCATAAACTTCACAAAGTCCAACCTTGCTCCCACTTAATCCCTAGAGTTGATAGGAGCCCTGCTGGATACCAGACAGACAAGGGTCTACCTTCCACAGCCCCGCTGCCTTCGCATTGTGCATTTAGCTTCCCAAGCAGTGCTAAAACCTCACCTCACTGCTCGGGAAATATTACAATTGCTAGGCCACATGGCATCCACTGTGCATGTGGTTCCTTATGCTCGCCTCCATATGAGGGCAGCCCAGTGGACCTTATCCACTCGGTGGACTCAGGCGTCAGGTTGCCTGTGAGACAAAATAGCAAACTCAGATCGCCTTATTTTGGCCCTACAATGTTGGCAGTCAGCCCAAAATCTTTTGGTGGGGTCTCCTTTTCAGCAACCCCCACCCCAAGCCACTCTAACTACAGATGCTTCACAGGTGGGTTGGGGAGCCCACCTGCAGGCCTCTCTACCCAGTGTACCTGGACTCTACAGGAGACCTATCTCCATATCCATCTCCTGGAGCTCAGTGCAATCTTCCTTGCTCTTCGAGTATTTCACACCCAGCTCAGCTACAAGACAGTCCTAGTTCAAACGGACAATCAAGTAGCCATGTTCTATGTGAACAAGCAGGGCGGAACAGGCTCTCTGTCACTCTGCAACGAAGCTTTGCGACTATGGGCCTTCTCCAGAGTGCATCAGATTCATCTCCTTGCGGTGTATCTTCCAGGCATTCAAAACTCTTTGGCAGACAGACTCAGTCGAGTTCTGCTTCCGCACGAATGGTCTCTCCATGCAGACCAGGTGGCCAAAATTTTTCAAATTTGGGGAACCCTGGACATAGACCTCTTTGTAAGTTCGCTGAATGCCAAATTTCCCCAGTTCTGTTCCAGAATTCCGGCTCAGAGTTGTCAGGCTAGGGATGCTTTCCTCCTCCATTGGGGTCAGGACTTGCTGTATGCCTTTCCACCCATTCCCCTAATTCCCAAAACCCTGTTCAAGCTTCAGACAGACAGAGGTCATATGATTCTTATAGCTCCACATTGGCCACGGCAAATGTGGTACCCTCTGCTCCTACATCTCTCTCAAGCTCCGCCTCTGGAGTTAGGATCTGCTCCAGAGCTCCCTTCTCAACAGGACGGGATGCTGTGGCATCCCAATCCCCAGTCTCTGCATCTCAGGGCCTGGTTGCTGAAAGCCTAGAACTTCACGGTCTTAACCTTTCCCAGCAGGTAAAGGATATTCTTTATGCTTCCAGGAAGCCTTCCACAAGACTCTTTTATGCATTTAAGTGGAAAAGGTTTACCATATGGTGCTCGCAGAATGGTCTTAACCCTCTTGCGATACCTCTGGAATCATTACTGGAGTATCTCCTTCATTTATCAAATACAGGGCTTAAGACCAATTCAGTAAGAGTCCATTTGAGTGCTATTGCAGCTTCTTTCAAGCCTTTAAATGGACAACCTATTTCCTCTCATCCTCTCATAGCGAGATTTATGAGAGGCCTTCTTTTAACGAAGCCTCCCATTAAGCCACCACCGATGGCATGGGACTTGAATCTGGTTCTTGGGCAGCTCATGAAACCGCCCTTTGAACCATTAGCCACTACCTCTTTGAAATTCCTTTCCTGGAAGGTCATCTTTCTTATTGCAATCACATCAGCATGTCGCATCAGTGAATTGCAAGCGTTGGTGGCTGATCCTCCTTATACAAGGTTCCATCATGATAAGGTAGTCCTTAGGACTCATCCAAACTTCATGCCAATGGTGTCACCTTTTCATTTAAACCAAGCGGTATACTTTCCTGTATTCTTTCCAAGGCCTCACGCCTCAAATGCAGAAAGGAATCTTCATACTTTGGACTGTAAAAGAACTTTGGCCTTTTACTTGCAAAGGACACAGCAATATAGAAAGTCCTCTCAACTCTTTGTTGCTTTTGATCCTAGGCATTTGGGACTTCCAGTCTCCAAAAGAACACTGTCCACCTTTATTGCACAGTGTATATCTTTTGCCTATGAGAGTAAAAACTTTCCTCTTGAAGGCCATGTCACAGCTCACAATGTGAGAGCCATGGCAGCCTCTGTGGCTCATCTTCACTCTATGTCTATCGACGACATCTGTCGAGCAGCTACTTGGGCTTCGGTTCATACCTTCACAGTCCATTACTGCTTAGACAAGGACTCCCGCCGGGATGCCTTGTTTGTTCAGGCTGTTCTTCAACACCTGTTCCATACTTAATCAACTCCTGACCCAATTCAGGAAGGCTATCAAATTTCACCTCTTCCTCCAATACTACCCAGCCAGCGATGATTCCAGATAACACCAACTAAGAAACACAGCCAGCGTTGTTTCTAAATAACACCACCAAGAAACACTGCCTTTCTCACAGCCCATTTTCACAATGTATTTTATATTTGAAACGGACTTATTTTATACTGTTCAATTCAATCATGTTATAGGTCTCTTACGTCATGCATTTGACCTATTTCATGTGTATATTTCATGTATATAGTTCATGTACATAGTTCAACCCCCCCCCCGTTATCCAAATTTATACCCCTGTTCGATGTAAAACCAAACAGAAGTGTGTTTTGGTCATTTTGTTATACTGTGAACCGCGCTGATGCCGAATAGTGCGGTATATAAGCAACTGTAATAAATAAATAAATAAATACCCACCATCCCTGGTAGGATGCCAGAGATCCATGGGGGGAAGTGGAGCCCTTTCACAAGGGCACACAACTTCTGGGGCCTTCTCCCTGGCTTCTGCAGCTAGGGAGTCCCCATATGTGAAGACTACATTCCTGCTTGTTCCTGGAGTTAGCATAGTTACTCATCTGTAACAGGTGATCTCCGGGAACAGCAGGAATTTAGTCTTCACAACCCACCCACCTCTCCTAGGAGTTGTATCTCTCTATCTCTCTCTTTCTTTCTTTCCCTCTCTCTTTTGTCTCAGCTTTAAACTCAATTGGAGAGGGACAGTTGGGAAAGGCAGGAAGGCAGCACGCAGGTGCTGTGGGATGCTCCCAAAAGCTTTCCTATTGGACGCTGGGGAGCGTTCCCGCGCAGGCTCCGTCAGTACCGACAATACCCATATGTGAAGACTAAATTCCTGCTGTTCCCGGAGATCACCTGTTACAGGTGAGTAACTATGCTTTACAGTTGGTGCAGTGAAGAGTGTCATTGTGAGAGTTGTATTTGTGGTGTTTCGTGGGACAAACCAGTGTTTTCTATATGATCTCCGAAATGTTGGGTGAACAGAAAGGGTTTTTATTCTTTTCTGAATAGTTTTATGTCTTTAGTTGCGTGTAGGAAGGCGCGTAGGAAGGCCATATCCTGGGTGCAGCTAGCGAGAATGCTCGGTTGCTTGTAACTTGTTTAGTTTTGCTTTAGGTGGGAGGGAATGCAAGTATGTTCTGGGAGTATAGTCTTGTTGATCTAGTGTTGGTGGATTGAGTTATTAGTGTTGAAAGGTAGGATGGAGCAGTATCATTAATCGTCTTGAATATTGTCATTATTGTTTTATATTGAATTCTGCTAATTATTGGTAACCAATGAAGGGTGTATAGTAGGGGTGTTATATGGTCAGAGAGTCGGGCTTTGCATACAATTCTTGCGGTTACATTTTGTGCTGTTTGTAGTTATTTGCGATACGTTTTTGGGATTCCGTATAGGAGGCTGTTACAAAAGTTAAAACGAGGGGTGATCAGTGCATGAACTACTGATCTGAAATCATAAGTGTCTAAAAGTGGCCTGAGGTATTGTATTGTTCTTAGCTTTAAGTAGACAGATTTGGTTATTTGTTTTATGTGGGCAGATAATGTTAGGGATTGATCCAGTATGACACCTAGATGTCTTACTTCTTTTTTAACAGGGAGGGTTGTGTTAAGAATTTTGAATGTTTGTGGGGAGGGGGAGTGAAGTTTGGGTTTCTTGATATGTATAGTACTTCAGTTTTTTTTAAAGTTGATGGACAGATTGTTTAGCCACGCTTGTGCTTCCGAAATGCAGGATTCAATTATGTGTTGAGTGGTATTTAGAGCATCTGTGGGAAGGTATATCATAATGTCATCTGCATAGATATGGTAATTTACTTTAAAGTTTTTGAAAATATTACATATTGGTTGCAGGTATATGTTAAATAATATCGCGGATAATGCAGACCCTTGGGGGATTCCTTGCTCAATTCTGAATTTGTTAGAGGTTTCGTTACCTATTTGGACTTGTTGTATGCTTTCTGTGATGTATGATTGGAACCATTTGTGTGCTCTTCCTGTTACTCCAATTTGTGAAAGCCTTGCAAGGAGGCTCTTATGGTCGACATTATCAAAGGCAGCGGTTATGTCTAGAAAAATGAGTATGAACAATTTCTTAATGTCGTCTATGCCACATATAAGGGCATCGAAGAGGACCAGCAGTAGTGATTCGACGCCATGGAAAGGGCGAAATCCAAATTGTTGTTCATCTAGAGTTGCAACGGTGTCTATAAAGTCTTGTAATTGATTTTGGGCTGTTTTCTCAATTAGTTTTGCTACAAATGGTATATTGGCGATGGGTCTGTATGAAGTGGGGCCTTTGCTGTCAAGATTTTTGTTCTTCAGGATTGGCCGAATCATGGATTGTGTTAGTTCATTTGGCATTATTCCTTGTTGAATGGATTGGTTGATTATTTGGAGTAGGTGCGGAGCCAGCTCTGATTTAGTTGCTTTGATCCAGGAGACTGGACAAGGGTCTGGTGGGGAGGTGGTGGTATTTATTTTGGTTATAATGTTCAGGAGTTGTTGTTTGTCTATTGGTTGAAGAGTGTTCAATGTCGTCGTATTATAGGGGTGGAATGGAGTGTTGGAGTTCTTCATTTTTAATTTGTCTTGAAAGTAGTTGGCTAGGGATTGTATATTTATGTTTGAGGAGTTTGTGCCATTTTGGGTTGCATTTGTTAAGAGATTTGACAATTTCGAATAGTTCACGTGGTCGGTTGAGAAAGTCTGTTAGTTTTTTGATGTGGTAGTCTTTTTTTTAGCTTTATGGATGGCGTCCTTGTAGTTTTTCAAGGTTGACATGTATTTGTGTTTGTTTTCAGGGGACTTGTTGTGTCTCCATTTGCGTACACATTTTCTTAGATGTTTTTTTGCATCAGCTAATTCTTTGGTCAACCATTTTTCTGATGTTTTTCGGTGCGTCTTAGGATGGTTATGGGTTATGGTGGTGGCTGCTTTTTGGATCGATGTGTTCCAGTTGTCTAGGGATCTGTTTAGGTCAGATTGTGTTGAGTGTAGAATTGGAAGTATTTAGTTTAGGAAATCTTCTTTAATTAAGTTTTTGAATCTTTTTTTTTGGTGGGTCAGAACTTAGCACAGTTGATGATGGGGGCGCGAGTATCATGAATGTTGTTATATGATGGTCTGACCAGGGGACTTGTTATGAAGTGGGGGCTGTAGGTAGGATAAGCATTGAGGATGGGAGGGGAATACAAGATCTAGGATATTTTCCTTTGAGTGGGTGGGCATGTTTATTATCTGGGCGTAACCCATGTCAGACATCGTGTTGATGAATGATGTTGCATATTGAGTGTTGATTGTAGGTAGGTTAAAGTCACCCATTAAGATAAGTGGTTTCTTTAAGAGAGCACTAAATGCGGATTTGAGAATTGTGGTTTGGTTTTCATTGTTAGGAGATGGTGGTCTTTAAAGCAGGCATATCGTAAAGTTTATATTTTCCACTTTTAGGAAGTCTATACCATCTAGGTGGGTGCATATGCTTGGGGTAGTTTTGTATTTTTGTTTACTGATTATTAAGACTCCACCTCCACGTTGTTTGTTTCTATAACACGTGTGTAGGTCGAATCCATTTATTTTTAGTTGATTTGTTAGTATGGTGTCTGTGTCTGATAACCATGTTTCTGTTATATATAAGAAATCTGGAAGTTCGTCTTTAATCAGATCCGTTATAACAGGGATTTTATTCCTGATGGATCTGGCATTGATTAACATAAATTTAATGAGGTGGTGTTTATCAGAGGGTTGTGTAATTTGGGTGAAGGTTGTTGGGTTGATGTGGATAAGTCTGCTGTAGGACCTATGTTTGGTAGAGACGTGGGGGTTGTTATGGTAATGGTAGGGTGCATGTTTAAGACGTGTAGCTATGATGGATATGATAATTGGGGAGAGTGTGTTAAATTGCTGGGTGTATGCTTTAGATATTTTGAGGGTCAGTAGTGAGAGCAATAGAATGCAGGTGACTGAGTTTCTACTCCATTTTGTTTGGGAGGGAGAATGATAGGATATTTTGAAGAAATGGATTGTGTTATGTTGGAAAAGGTTTATAAGAGTGGTATGACTTGTGAATGGGGAATTGTTTGTTTGGAAAATGGAGTGAGTGTGCAGATGTGGGATAATGTAGATGGAATGATCTCTGCTGAAGCATAAAAGCAGTAAACCCTCGCAAGATGTTATAATGAGGCAAAAAGTAGCAGATATGATTACCGGTTACAGGTTACAGATACAAGGTAACTATTTGGTGGATGGTGGTATATCTCAGATGGAGAAAGAGGTAGTTTAACAGTCTATATTGACCTTTTTGGTATTTTCTATAATGTTTTTGTCATTATGTGCATTGTAATACAATTGGCAGTATGTAGCATACACAGTGGTTAGGAACAGAAGCAAGCATATGATCTTAACAATACAGCTATGGTGTGTCTTTATAGTCAGATTAGGATGGTGCGTTCTGTTATCTTGGTATATAACATGAAAGATTCAACTTACATGTTCAGAGTTCGTGCGTCAGTGGCGGGTGATGTGATGTGCTGGTTCTTCATGTTCCCCACCTAAGGGCCACGCCAAAGGGCCCTTTGGCTTGGCATTTAGGCGTGGGCATGCCTGAGAGAGTTCTTCCTTTTATGTCGGTTCTGGTGTCTTTGGTCAATCTTAGGGGGGGGGGGGAGCAGGAGGAGCTCACCTTCTGCTTCCCGCTGCAGCTTGCCTTGTCGGGGCTGAAGATGTCAGTGTGTACTAAATGTAAAGCAGAGCTATAGTTAACTGCTCTCCATGGTAACAGGTGCTGTGTTAGTGTGCCATAACATCGTAGCTCCCTCCTCATGGAAACCACACCGCCTTTCGATATAGAACTCTGGAGATTTTGCTACTAATGTGCATTAAATTTTGTTGTTGTTAATTGCTTCAGTAATTAGGCCCCTAAGATATTTTTTGTTATTGTGACTTGTGGTTGGAGGAATAAAATAAACAACTGTACACTTGCAACTTGGCACAGTATAGTAATTATGGTACAGCACCTTTAACATTCCAAGGCAGACAGATTTTGCTGACTTGAAAGAAGAGTTGCTTGTAGTAGCCGCAGTACTGAAAATACAGAGGTCAGTATTCAGCAGGACTTATTTGGTTAACTTTAATCAGGACGTTAAATAAAATGGTTGACACTTTTGAGTATACAAGGTTAAAGTTAACTGGATAAAATTATCTGGTTAACTTTAAGATGTGAATTTGCCTTGACCAGACTTAGCTGGTTATCTTTAACCAGATAATGTTGAATATTTTGGCACCTAATGCTAATCACTTCAGTATGACCTATTGATACCTGTACCAAATTGCATTTCTCATACTATGGTGCTCTGCAAGGAACTGTGATCATTAATCTCCAGGAACAAGCAGGAATGTAGTCTTCACATATGGGTATCGTCGGTACTGACGGAGCCCGCGTGGGAACGCTCCCCAGCATCCAATAGGAAAGCTGCTGGTAGCATCCCACAGCGCATGCATGCTGCCTTCCCACCTCTGTACCTCTCTCACTTCAGTTCTTCGTTTTCTGCGGAGCCGACAGGACGTGATACCCTGTCACTGCAGAAAATTTACCTTTATTTCTTGTTTTTTGTGGTCGCGTCTGCCTTCATTCGATGCCTACCGGTACTGCCGGTTCTCTTCTTCTTTCCTTAAAAAAAACAACAACAAACCCCCCCCCCCCTTGTATTTCTTAAGGGATCTTTCCCTGCTTCTGGTGCTAGGCGCCATTTTGGGCACTAGGCCCATTTTTCTTCAAGCATGGAGAAACCAGCTAGTGGTTTCAAAAAATGCTCAAAATGTGGCGGTACCATTTCCGTCACCGACACCCATGATTAGTGTCTAAAATGTTTGGGTCCTGAACATTGTCCAACGGAGTGTCTCTCCTGCATGAGGATGACCAAAAGAGGCCTGGAGAATAGAGCTGCAAAACTCTGTACTCTTTTTGCCGCCGACACGATGTCAGTTGCATCGACGTCTTCCAGGGTTTCATCTTCCTCCCATGGATCTCAGGTAATCAAATTTAAGTCTTCTAAGACTAGCCGGTCCTCGAAGGGTAAATCTCTTTCAAAGTATCCAGATGCCACTAGCGTTTCCCTCGAGGATACTTCACCGGCAAAACAGCCCTGGCGGGAGTCTTCAGGCTGCAAAGCATTAACGGGGCTCCAGGATGTTCCAGAGGCCTCCACCTCTGCGAAACTACTGGTGCCATGTTCTGGGGTCGTAGCCGCTTCCACCGGTACCGGCACCCAGGCATTGGCAGGAGCGATGGATCACAGAATTCTTGCTATCGAACACAGTCTAGCAGCCCTCTTAGCGGCTTCGGTACTGCTAAGACCACAACAGATGGTTCAACAGGTATCGGTACCGACATCGGTACTGGTACCGACAGTACTGCTTCGACAGGACTGTTCCCCCCATGCCGATCTCCAGTATTGGGGATAAGAAACGGAGACATTTCGGTACCGACTTCGAGCGGTACCAATACCATGCGTTACAGGAGCACCCGGTGCTTGAGTCTTCTGATTCCGATGACTGACGATTCTACCGGTACCAGAGTGAATCTATTAGAAGATTCAGTTCCTTCTCCTCAACGCAGAATGTCTCCTCCAGAGGATATGTCCTTCCAGGATTTCATACATGATTTAGCAAAGGGTCTTGCAATCACTGTGATTTCAGAAAAGGAACCTAGGGCAGAAGAATTAAGAATTCTACAATACCCTATGGCTCCCAAGGAAGCAGCTATACTTCCCATTCACAAGATCTTACATGATCTAATGTTGAGATTGTGGGAAACTCCTTTAACAATATGTTCACATTCCCAATGCCTTGACACTGTACCGAGTGCCAAGTTGTCCTGATTTTCAAAAAACTCGGTTACCACACCATTCAATGGTAGTGAAATCTGCCATGTGAAGGATCAAGAGTGCTAAAACACATTCTTCTAATCCTCCAGGCCGTGAATCCAGGACTCTCGATGCCTTTGGCGTTCGATGCTTTCAAACCTCCATGCTAGGAGCCAGGATTAGTTCCTACATTCTTTATATGGGGATGTTCCTGGAAGAAGTCACAAAAGACTTAGAGCTCCTTAGTCCTTGTGTTTCGGAGGAAAAAAGAGCAGACTACCTTATTCTGGTCAAGCATGCCCAGAATGTCTCAAAATTAATGAACCGTGCTACCTTTGATTGCTTTGAATGTATTAGCAGAACCTCTGCTATATTCATAGGAGCACATCGTATTGCTTGGCTTCAAGCATCAGACTTAGAACAGTGGGTGCAAGAAAAGCTGGGAAACATTTCTTGCACAGGAGAAAATCTCTTTGGCAAGGACTGGCAGGACAAGGCTAATCAGCTTGAATCTGGCAATACTACTTTAAATAGATTGCCAAAGTCTACAGCCAACCCAGCAAAGAAGAAAATATTCAAAAAAACCTTTTTCAGTAAGAAAAAGAAGCCTTACCAATCTTACACCCATCAAACTCACTCTCTGCTCCATGTTCCCCAGAAGAGGCAATAACAGAACAGACAGCAAAGAAAGCCGCAAACTCAAAAAGCTCAACTGGCCCAACAGACCCAGCCCCCTCAGGTTCTTTGACTTCTATCTAGAGAACTTAGTCATTCTGCCCCTAAAAGGTCCAGAACCCTTGACCATTCCAGGAAGACTATGCTATTTTGCCAAAAGATGGCAACAAATAACATCAGAAAATTGGACTCTGTCCATTGTACAACTGGGGTACAAGCTTCATTTTCTCAACTTGCCCCCACCTACAATAGTAAAACAGTTCAATTCTCAGGGCCCTGCCACCGACCTCTTGTGGCAGGAGGTCACGTCACTTCTAGCTCAAGGAGCAATCAAAGAAGTACCCATTCCCCAACAGGGGACAGGGTTTTACTCCCCCTACTTTCTTATTCCAAAGAAGACAGGGGGACACAGACCTATATTAGACCTCAGAGAATTAAACAAATATTTGTTCCAAGAAAAGTTCAAAATGATCTCCCTCTGAACACTTTTACCATACCTCCAAAGTCAGGACTGGCTATGTTCCCTAGATATAAGAACTCCAGATATAGACCTTTTTGCAAGTCCACAGTATGCCAAACTTCCCCGATTCTGTTCCAGAATTCCGGCTCAAAACTGTCAGGCGAGAGATGCTTTCCTACTCCACTGGGGACAGGACTTCCTCTATGCTTTCCCACCTATTCCCCTCATTCCCAAGACTTTATTCAAACTTCAGAGAGACAGAGGTCGTATGATACTCGTAGCTGCATGTTGGCCACGGCAAATGTGGTATCCTCTTCTTCTGCGTCTCTCTCAAACCACTCCTCTGGAGTTCGGGAATGCTCCAGATCTCCTGTCACAGGAGGACGGATCTTTACTGCATCCCAATCCCCAGTCCCTACATCTCAGGGCCTGGTTACTGAAAGCCTAGAATTCCAGGATGTTAACCTTTCTCAACAAGTAAAGGATATCCTCCTGGCTTTCAGAAAACCTTCCACAAGACGTTCCTACGCTTTCAAGTGGAAAAGGTTCTCTATCTGGTGTTCACAAAAGGGACTTAACCCCCTTTTAGTACCTGTAGAGTTGCTACTAGAGTATCTTCTACAATTATCAACTTCTGGTCTGAAGACCAATTCAGTTAGGGTCCATCTCAGTGCTATTGCTGCTTTTCATAAACCTTTCGATGGACAACCTATTTCCTCTCATCCACTTATATCAAGATTTATGAGAGGCCTACTTTTAACAAAACCTCCCATTAAACCACCACCGGTGGCATGGGATCTAAATCTTGTTCTTGGTCAGCTTATGAAATCACCCTTTGAACCTTTAGCCACTTCAGACCTAAAGTTTCTTTCATGGAACGTTATTTTCCTAATTGCCATCACTTCTGTAAGGCGCATTAGTGAACTACAGGCGTTAGTAGCTGACCCTCCTTATACAAGATTTCACTATGATAAAGTAGTCCTCAGGACTCTTCCTCACTTTCTGCCAAAGGTGGTTTCGTCTTTTCATTTAAACCAGTCGGTTTATCTTCCTATATTCTTCCCTAGGCCTCATGCCTCCAGTGCGGAAAGGAATCTTCACACATTGGATTGTAAAAGAGCCTTGGCTTTTTATCTCCAAAGAACTAAACCACATAGAAAATCTTCTCAGCTTTTTGTGGCTTTTGAATCTAGTCATTTGGGACTTCCAGTTTCTAAAAGAACTCTGTCAAATTGGATTGCAGATTACATATCCTATACATATCAGAGTAAGGGACTTTCTCTCGAAGGCCATGTCACGGCTCACAATGTGAGAGCAATAGCAGTCTCAACAGCTAACCTTCGTTCTGTCTCTATTGATGACATCTGCAAAGCAGCCACTTGGGCTTCGGTACATACCTTCACAGCCCACTATTGCTTAGTCAAGGACTCCCGTCAGGATGCCTCGTTTGGCCAGGCTGTTCTACAACATCTCTTCCATACTTAATACAACTCCTACCAACCATCCACAGTTTGGATGCCTAAGGTCCATGGGAGGAAACATGACCCATCTCACCTGGGTTCGCAGCTAGCTGGGGTCACTCCTTGGCATCTTTCAGCTGGGGAGTCCCCATATGTGAAGACTACATTCCTGCTTGTTCCTGGAGATAGCGTAGTTATTCACCTGTAACAGGTGATCTTTGGGAACAACAGGAATTTAGTCTTCACAACCCACCCACCTCCCCTAGGAGTTGTGTCTATCTCTCTCTTTCTCTACTTCTCTCCTTTGGTCTCAGCTATAAACTCAAGTGAAGTGAGAGAGGTACAGAGGCGGGAAGGCAGCACGCATGCGCTGTGGGGTGCTCCCAAAAGCTTTCCTATTGGACGCTGGGGAGCATTCCCGCGCGGGCTATGTTGGTACCGACGATGCCCATATGTGAAGACTAAATTCCTGCTGTTCCCGGAGATCATCTGTTACAGGTGAGTAACTACGCTTTCCCTGGACTGCCATCCTATCTACCATATACCCCGCATAGACCTCTCCCCCCACCCCTCCCGCTCACCCTCCTCCAGATTACCACTACCTCAAGTTAACCTTTCACCCCTTTCCCCTACTCTTTGTTCGCTGTTTCTTAAAGTTGAACCTGTTATTCACTTGATTTCTTTAAGTTAAGTTGAGACTTGCACCTTTTTATATTACTATGTTCTGTTCTGTTCTGTCATCTCGTTCCATGTAAACTTTAACCTTAACGTTATGCTTCAATGTTGTCCTTGTTAACATGTTACTTGTAAACCACCTTGACTTCGAGATAAGGCGGTATATAAAAACAGTTAAATAAATAAATATTAGCTCTGTCTAGTTAAATCATAACTGTACTCCGGTCACCCTCCTTTTAACTGATTAATTTGTGGTTAGACATAGAGTTAACTGATCTGCAGGTTTGAATTTTGAAAAGTGAAGATTGGTTAACCTCCACAGTTAATTGGACAAAGTATTTGAATATCAGCCCCAGAATTTTTAAGCGTGCCTTGTGTATTCACATGTGATATTTTTTTCTTTTTCTAGTCTATTCTTCATTCAATGCTACCAAGGGCTTCCTCTTCAAAAGAAATTGATGCTGGTGTTCTGTCTGTCATCTCTTACCCTGCATTTGCTGTAGAGGAGAGTCAACTGGTAGAAATAACAAAGCAAGAAATTATTGAGAAACTACAGGTAAGTAATTATATTCTACGCCTCCTGACCATGTGCCTCTGTGCTCACTGTGAGCTGCATGGGTTGGACCAAGTCTGATGCTAATGGCACCTCTATTTCCTCCCTGCTCCTTTGTACATGTAATTCAATTGGTATCAAGGCTTAGATGTGGCACCGTGAACTTTCATTCACAACTACTTGAGCATTTTTCCCTTATTCTGTTTAATTTTAAATGAAATTGCATCACATATAAGCTCCATAAAATAATCATAACTCCAAAACCAATAAAAGAAAAATATAACATCACAAGAATATAAAGAATTAATATATTTTATATAGCCTTTTTCATGGAGCAGAAAGAAAAGCTAAAAAGAAATGGATAAAAAAAGAAAAAATATCAAACACATTTGTGAAAGCCCAACCAACACAATTTGTATACTCCCATTTGAAGACTTAAACCTATCCCTTACAGGACCTCTAAATCATATAATTAGACTACCACATTTTTATCCTTTAAAAAAATTATCCAAATGGATTGGAGCTAGAAAAGAGAATCTGTTCTTTTGAAAGGATACCAAGTCCCTGCAAGGAAATCTTTAAAAAACAAAAAAACTAAAAGCCCTAATGGCCAAATCCTGGGACTTAAATTGAAGAAATAAATACCTACATGCTTGTATTGCCATGCAGACATCTGGGAAAAGACTTATTTTCTATCCACAAAACAGAACATCTAGAATAAGATGAAAAATTCATCCTTGGAAGATTCTAAGAAAGCAGACAACTCAAGGCTGTCTGAAACTACTCATCAATGTCCTCTTCAGTCTCATCCTATAGCAGTGTGTTTAAGGAAACATAACAAATTTAGAAACAACTATATTTTCAACATCAGGAAAATGCAGAATTTCTTGAAAATATTTCTTAAGTAATTTGAAATAAGACAAGAGACAAGTCTTTGGAAAATTTGAAAAATGTTATTTTTTTTCTCGTTTTAACCAAAATATTCTCCATGGATTCAGCTTGGTGATTCCAGATCTGAAAACTTGGGTCTCCATCTGTTCAAATACCCTGTCATATTCTCCAGCTTAGTCACTGTTGCCTGAGAATGTTTAATTATCTGTGCAGAAAACCACAGTAGCAAGGAGTCGGTCCAGAGTACAGTCTTTGAGCTGTTCATAAGCGACCGTCTCAGGATTCTGGCATGGGACATACAATACCGTTCCTCGGTGCCTGCTCTGCTTCTCCTGCGCCTCCTCGGGCACATGGCCTCCATGGTCTACATCACCCCAGACACTCACCTCCTCATGAGGGCGGTGCAGTGGTGCCTTCAGGACCAGTGGTCTCAGGCCATGGGTCGTCTCCGAGACAGTGTCTCTGTAACCCGCCAACTGGAGGACTCCCTGGTCTGGTGGCAGTGTCTCCAGCATCTCAAGGCAAGCATGCCTTTTCAGGACCCGAGCCCCTCAAAGATCCTCCCTTCTTGGCTGGGGAGCACACTGCGGAGAGCTTCGCACCCAGGGCAACTGGTCACCAGACGAGAGCATCCAGCAGATCAACTCCTGGAGCTCTGAGTCATATACTTAGCCCTGCGAGTATTTTGCCACCACCTATGTCACCAGCCGGTGCTGGTCCAGATGGACAACCAGGTGGCGATGATCTACTTGAACAAACAGGGGGGGTTCGGGGTCTTGTACCCTTTGTCAGGAGGCACTAGTCCTTTGCTCAAATGCAATCCAACAGAGTATCCTCCTGCGAGCAGTATACCTGCCAGGCCAGGACAACCTTGTGAACTTGTGTCTCTTGGGGAAACTGCTAGGTACATATGACCTAGATTGGCCACTGTTGGAAACAGAATACTGGGCTTGATGGACCTTGGTCTGACCCAGTATGGCATATCTTATGTTCTTATGTTCTTATGTAACCTTCTGGCCGACAGGCTGAGCTGAGTCCTCCAACTGCACGAGTGGCAGCTGGACCCCAGGGTAGCCAGTCGGCTTTTCCAGCTCTGGGGGGAACCCGTGATGGACCTGTTCACCAACCCGGACAACTTCCAGTTGCCCTGCTTCTGTTCCCGGCAGGCCTACCCCTCCAGGGTGTCAGCGGATGTGTTCCTTGTCTCATGGTCGGAAGGCGTCATGTATGCCTTCCCTTCCAAGCCACTGATAGCTAAGACCTTGTTCAGGACCCTCTGTGACAGGGCCTTGCTCATCCTGATAGCACCTTGTTGGCTCAGGCAACCGTGGTCACCATTGCTCCTCCGGCTGATGGTGGAGACCCCCCATCTCCTTGGGGACTGCTCCAGGACTCCTGTTCCAGGAGGGGGGCTCTCTTCTGCACCCCAACCTGGGGTCCCTGCACCTGTGGTTCGGACTCTGGCCCCTTTCAACCTTTTGGTGTAGGTAGAAGAGATTCTGCTGACCTCTCGCAAGGCCTCTACTAGGAAGGCTTTACGCCCTCAAGTGGCAGAGGTTCTCAGCTTGGTGCACTGAGCACGGGACTGACCTGTTCTGCCCAGTGGGACTGGTGTTACAGTACCTTCTCCACCTCTCTCATTCCGGGCTCAAGTCTAACTCCGTCCGAATGCACCTTAGTGCCCTGGTGGCACACCATCACCCAGTGGATGGTAAGCCCCTCTCGGTCCATCCTCTGGTGACCCATTTTCTTCGGGGCCTGCTCTTATCGAAGCCCCTGGTTCGCACTCCAGCAACCGAATGGGACCTCAATGTTGTGTTGGGGCAGCTCACTCGCCCACCCTTCGAACCTCTGGCCACGTGCCACCTTCGCTACCTCACTTGGAAGATGGCTTTCCTGGTTGCACTCACCTCCATTCGCAGAGTTAGCGAGCTTCAGGCCCTTTTGGTAGAAGCACCTTATACCAGGTTCTACAAGAACAAAGTGGTGCTTTGCACACACCCCAAATTCCTGCTGAAGGTAGTATTGCCTTCCATCTCAACCAGGAAATAGTGCTCCCTACCTTCTTTCCAAGGCCTCCCTCCAGTTGGGCGGAGACAGTCCTTCACACTTTGGACTATAAGAGGGCTTTGTCCTTCTATATCCAACGCACTCAGGGCCACCACAAAGCGTCTCAGCTTTTCATCTCCTATGACCTCAGTAGGCTGGGGAAGGTGGTGACCAAGCCCACCTGGGTGGCGGACTGTATCGCCCTCACCTATGAGCAGGTGGAGCTCCCACTGGAAGACTGCATCACGGCACACCGAAGGTGGACATTTGTTGGGACACCATCTGGTCTTCAGTCCATATCTTTGCAGCCTACTACTGCCTGGAAAGAGAGTCCCGACGGGACAGTGCCTTTGGCCAGGCTGTGCTCTGTAACCTTTTCGGGGTTTAGGTAACTCCTACCCTCCGACCTTTCTGTGTTCAGGCTACCGGAGTTTCATCGGACACAGGAGTCCTACTGTAGTCTGTGGACACGGACTCATTTGCTGCTGCTTGCGGCTCCCCATGAGGGAGCCCCCCATTTTGCTATGGGCTTTCGGTAGCCTGTAACTGGGGAGTCCCATATGTGAGGACTGACTTCTGCTTGTTCCCGGAGAAAGCGTAGTTACTTGTAATAGGTGTTCTCCAGGGACAGCAGGAATCAGTCCTCACAACCCTCCCTCCTCCCCTTAGAGTTGCTTCTTTACCATTTTTTATTTTTGCCGTCTTTTAGCTATGTCATCTGACTGAGCAAGATGGCACCCTTGGACGGGAAGGGGACCACACATATGTGGTGGCATCTCCCAAAGGTTTTCTTTGAAAGCTGGGGAGATGCTTCCGTGAGGGCTCCGTCAGTGCCGACATCACTCATATATGAGGACTAATTCCTGCTTTCCCTGGAGAGCACCTGTTACGATGAGTAACTAGGCTTTAAGTGAAGAGAAACAGAAATATATTTTCTTATTTACTGTGTAGAATACAACAGTATAAAAGGTGCACATTTCCAAAGCTCATATAGGCAATTATTTAATGGAAAATAAAATGCTCATCTTCTGCCTTTCTTATGAATATTTTATTTTTGTAATTACATTGATCATGGCCTCTCTTTCACTTCCTTCTAATTGGCCTTGTGACTCCTTTCCCATTGTCTCTTTTCATTTTCAAGTATGCTCTTGCTTTTTGTCTTCCTTTTCTCTCTACATCTTTTTGACTTTGGTATTTCATGTTGATTTCATTTTTCTCTTATTTTCCTTTGTTTGCCTCTCCATTCATAGCTAGATTTCCTCCCTTTCTTTTTCTTCTCTCTCACCCTTCAGCTCCCAACCTTTAATCTCTCCAATTCTGCCCTTCATTGTTTCCTCTGAGACCTTCATCTCCTCCTCATTGTACTCTTCTCTTGCCAGTTTTCAACTTTCTGGTATTCTCGTTGAGTTCCAAGAACAAGCAGGAATGTAGTCTTCACATATAGGTGATGTCGGTACCGACTGAGCCTGCCCTGGATCGCTCCCCAGCGTCCAATAGGAGAGATTTTAGGAGCACTCCACTGCACCTGTGCAAGCTGCCTTTCTGCTCTTCCAACTCCCTCTCTTCTGTTCTTCTTTTTCTCCAGGAACAAGCAGGAAGTCAGTTCACACATATGGGTGACGTCTGCACCATCAGAGCTCGCATGGAGCATATCCCCAGCTTTCAAAGGGTGCCATCTTGCTCAGTCTCCTTTTTTCCGCGGAGCCCAACTGATGTCTGTCGTGTTTCCCCGGAAAAAATCCTTTCTAAATATCCTTAAAGTTAGCTGTTCCCGGTTTGCATATTGGTTCCTCTTCATGCCTTGAGCCAGCACCGAAACCGGTGCTGTTCTCAGCTCCTTTCCTCTTTTTTTGATGGATGCTTGCCTCAATTGACTTTTGTGCCTTTTTTTTTGCCTGGCGTCATCAACCCTGTGGGCCTGGTTTCCCCGCAAAGTTCCCCAAATATTACCAATTACCAATGAATAGTTCAGACAACAGTTACTTGGCTACAAAAACTCTTTGGCATAGCAAAATAATTTATAAATGCAGATAGCAAGTGTCTGTCTGAGAAGTGACAGGCAGCGTTCTCTCTGCAAGGGGAGAAAAACACTGCCCACGCCCTTCTGCTGCTGTCTTGTTATATACCCCTCTGTCTCAGAGTTCTAGCAAATTCTGCATAAATTCTTTCTCGGGACCCTAGGACTCTCCCCTGTCAATCATTCTTTTGCAGTTGTTGTTTCAAGGTTTGCCTTATCTGTAGCCGTCTGCAGCCCTCTGCTCCTTCCTTTGTTCTGTACATGTTATCTCAGTTTCCTGGCACCATCTGTAATCTTCAGGGCTAAGAGAATTTGTTTGCTCATTAGTTTTTTGAATTCCTAGCTTGGCCTGTATTTCTTGTCTGGGCCTAGGCCTATATCCTTGGACACTTCTGTCCAAAGTATGGCTCTGTAGGCTGTATTATAGTAGGCCGCATATTCTCTCTTGTAGCCCACAAGTGCTGTTTCTTCTTGTGCCATTCATGTTAGACTGTGTACAGTTCAAGCAGACAGGGGTGCAGTTGCAGAAAGCAAGAGGCTGACCTGAAATCTAGACCTAAACCAAATTATCCCCACAGTCCCCAGTTTTTCTTTTTCTTTTCTGGTGGAGGGAAGCAAAAGTAATTCTCTCTGTTGGAATCTCTGGATGGCAATTGGTGACATGGCTTCAGGCCTCATTCAGAAGAGCAGCACCAATATTAAATGAAAAGACTAAATATTCTAAATTAGATTTCACATTGAGACAATGCAAGGCGACAAACTTAATTTCATCCATATTTACTTAAGATCATACCATACTAATGTATCCTTATTTGGTAAGTTTGTTAAGAACAAACAAATGGTAGGCAGAAAACATAAACTTAGATTCTTCTCAATAAGCATAACAGCGTGAGTAAACAGTGTCCCTTTCCCACTAACTTAATTGGTGTAGTTCTAAATGGATATATGTGCTCATTCTAAATAGCAACTGTCTAAACAAGATAGGCAAAGTCCTTACAATATAAAACTATTATTTTGCAACATTTTATAACATCAATCCCAATAGGACAAAGTATGGCTTCTAACATGACAGCCACATATCTCTCAAGTATGGCTAGGTTTTATCGTATACACTGTTACCAGTGAGAGTGCTGTAGGAAACTTAAAAAATATTTGGACTGATCTTGAAACTGCAGTGTCCACAAGGATTTGTGTAAGCTACTCATTAATTATGGTGTCTGACAAGCAAGATTTGGTTTTGTCCAACTCAAGTTAATGTTATTGTTTGTAAATAACTTTACAAATATTCTCATATTTTCTGGGAATGCAGTTCCATCTTGCCACTAAATGTGCTCTACATACTTGGGAACAAAGCAATTCCAGATCAAAACAAAGTACACTTTTTCTCTGGACACCAACATGTAAAATTCAAATACAGGAAAACAGGTGAATTTATCCTAAAATTCAATATTGTTACAAATAAAACTGGAAAGATCAGTGTAGTGACCGCCTATGGTGTTACTGTCCTGTTCAGCAGTCATCAGCACTGAGCTTAAGAATGCAAAGTAATTACCTTAAATCTTACAGTTCAGAAAAAAGTCATTCAAATGACATGAAACTGATACCTTTTCATGAAAAGGTTGGTGGATATTTGGAATGCAAACACTCCCCTTTTAAGTTATTTTAAAGCAAATTACTTAGAGTTACAGCTAACCTTGACGTTATCTTAAACACAGATAAACAGTAGGTTTCTTTTCTGTTCTTCAAAGCAACTGTAAATTACCATGCAGCTGAACAAGAGAAAGAGCCTTTTAACGTTTAATTTTGCTCGATAGCATATGCAGTCAAATTCAAATATATATACCAGAGATAAAAGCAAGCACGATTGACTTCTTATTCACTCAGGATTTAAATAATTTTCAAGTTGCAATCTGGTAACTACTGGCTCAGAATGCCCCATTGTTCTGTCAGGGCTCTTAACCTCTACTTTGAAGGTCAAAGGAAAACAGAAGCAGTTTCCTTAATTTGCTATTTTTTTTTTTGTTTCGTTTAGCATTAGTAAAGAATTCTAGGCAGTTCAGCGCCAGGGACCATAAAATCTACTGGAGTAGCCAGTAATGAAAGAAGAACAGTGTTTACTAAGACATTTAAACACAAGACAAAGCTAAGCTTATAAGTGCATTATGCCTAACAGCCTATCTGATTTCACCCTGCATACTGAACACTGAACTAGACCCTCCCCCTGGATAGTTCTGAAAAACAGCATGCCTTAGACAGCTAAAACAAGTAATAAAGTCTTCGCTTCTCACAATCCTATAAGGATTTCCCATAACAATTAATACTAGCTCTACAGGATAGTCATTTTGTTTAAAGCACTGAACTAAACATCTTTGCATCATAAGGGTACATATTTTCCTAAACAGTTTGTATTTATTTACCTATAATTAGTTAAAAAGACACATAGAAAGTTATTAGAATAATGATAACTAAAAGCAGTTAATTACAGAAGAAAAAGATAACTAGAAAGCTAATTACAGAAGAATAATACTTGACCAAAAGAGTTCTGAATTTCATCTCCTGTCACACTTCGATTGAATGGATCCCCTATTCAACCAGACAAGAGAGACTTCTCAATCGGGAGTTTTCTCTAGGCGATGCGTCCATCCCCAGAAGAGACCCCTAATTTTTGCTAAAATGAGTGGGTCGAATGACCCTCCTGCTGGCCAGGCGAAAGTAGGATCCTTTTTCGCCCATTTCTCCCATTTTTTAGAACAATCTTTTATTGAGGATTCCAACAGGGGGTTCTGTTTAATGAGGCAATCTATAGGGGAAGGGCAGGGCTCAGCTCCTTTCTTATTATCAATTCCCTCGTTGGATTTTTTCTCAAAAATTCTCCTTAACTGTCCCTCTTCCTATAATCTGTAAACCTGGTGTTTTCACTGTTTGGGGACACTTTAATTACAGGAAAGATCCTGTATAATAATTTCGCCTTTTACCGATTCAAAATCGAACCTCTTTATCTGCAGAGGAGTTGGTAACTTCGCTGTTACAGATGGAAATTCAAGCCTCTTTACTTACAGAGGTGCAAAGTTACAAATCCAGGACTCATACAGACACACAGTCCTTGCGCTTCGTCTAAACCCAGCCATCCCCATCGCGGGAGTACGGAACCGTGGATAGGGACACACAGTCGCTTCGCACCAATGGTACGTACAGTCTCACGCATACACCAAGCAATCCTGGAGTTATGAAGACCTAATGTCTGGGCAAACTTTCAAACTTTCTTTCCCTAATATTACAACTAAACACAGAGACACTCTAACAGTTTTCTACACAACAAAACAACATTAATTACATAAAATACATATGCATATGTGTAAATGTGGTACTCACCCACCAATCGAACCTGGGTAAGTCTTCTGTCCTTGTTTGTAGGTAGGTAACGCAGCAATACTCACCACTGGAGTCTTCCTAGGGCAGCGATGGCGAACCTATGGCACGCGTGCCAGCTGTGGCACGCGAAGGCCTTGCAGCTGGCACGCGGGAAGGTCCGCAATCGAAAAAAAAAACAACAACCCTGTCTGCTGCCGTTGTCGGGGCCGCCGCGGCAGAATCGAGCGTGCCGCGGGGCCCCCCTGTACCCGGCAGATCCTGCCCTCCCCGTAGCAGCTCTCTCTTTGGAGCTACAGTCAGACGCACCGGCTTGCAGAGCGCGAAGGGAAGAGTTTCCCTTTCGCGACTCTGTTAAGCCCGCGGGGGCTGATGGGAACTTCCCATCAGCCCCCGCGGGTTTAACAGAGCAGCGAGGGAACTCTTCCCTCGCGCTCTGCAAGCCGGCGCGTCTGACTGCAGCTCCAAAGAGAGCGCTGCTACGGGGAGGGCAGGCTCTGCCGGGTGGGTACGGGGGGGCCCCGCGGCAGGCTCGATTCTGCCGCGTCGGCCCCGACAGCAGCAGCAGACAGGTTTTCTTTTTTTTTTTAATTTTCCCTGGGCTGGGCTGGGCTGGGGGGTGGGGGTTAGGAGTGGTGATGGGCTGGGCTGGGCTGGGCTGGGGGGGGGGTTAGGAGTGGTGCTGGGCTGGGCTGGGCTGAGGGGGTTAGGAGTGGTGATGGGCTGGAGGGGGGGTTTGGAGTGGTGATGGGCTGGAGGGGGGGTTAGGAGTGGTGATGGGCTGGGCTGGGCTGGGGGGGTTAGGAGTGGTGATGGGCTGGGCTGGGCTGGGCTGGGGGGGGTTAGGAGTGGTGATTGGCTGGGCTGGGCTGGGGGGGGGGGTTAGGAGTAGTGATGGGCTGGGCTGGGCTGGGCTGGGGGGTATTAGGAGTAGTGATGGGCTGGGGGTGGGTGGGGGGGTTAGGAGTGGTGATGGGCACTAGGCTGGGGGGGTTAGGAGTGGTGATGGACACTGGGCTGGCTGGGGGGGGTTAGGAGTGGTGATGGGCACTGGGCTGGCTGGGGGGGTTAGGAGTGGTGATGGGCGCTGGGCTGGGGGGGGTAGGAGTGGTGATGGGCGCTGGGGGGGTTAGGAGTGGTGATAGGCGCTGGGGGGGCTTAAACTAAAAATTGAGTGATGGGGGATTAGGACTGGGCGTGGGCTGATGGGGAGGTTAGGACTGGAAATGGGCTGGTGGGATTAGGACTGGGAGTGGGCTATGGGGGGCTAGGACTGGTAATGGGTTGGGGGGGGTTGCTAGGACTGGAAATGGGCTGAGTGGAAGGGGGCTTGAACTGCAAATAGCTGTTGGGGATGGGGCTTGGAATGGAAATGGGCTGAGGGGAAGTGGGGGGCTTGAACTGCAAATAGCTGATGGGGACGGGGCTTGGAATGGAAATGGGCTGAGGGGAAGTGGGGGGCTTGAAGAAGGGAATGGATGCTGGGTGAGACTGGAACTAGAAGGGAGCTGATGTTGGGGGAGGATTAGAATGGGATGGGGCTGGGAGAGTAAAATGGAGAGGGGAAAAATATTTTGTGTAGGAGGGATGAAAAATCTACAATTGGCCAGGTATTGGGAGAGTAATTGGGGATTGAGGATGGAGGGGTAAAATTTGTGTGGATGAAATAGGAATGAGGAAAGAGCAAAAGGAGAAAGATTAGTATGTTAAAGCAGATGTAGAGAGAGAGAGAATGAAAAAAAAAAAACTAGAAGAGAGAAGAAAGGACAAATGGACAGCAGACGATGGAGAGTTAGCAGAAAACATGAAGAAACCAGAAGAAAATGGCTGGACCAATTGCAACTGAAAAAAAATGCACAAAAGGTAGAACGATATCTCTTTATTTTGAATTTATTAACTGGAATATGTCAGCTCTGGGAAATGTGCATCATTAACATCTGCGCTTTGTTTGGTACAAGAGGAAATTCCTATTTGACGTTGCCACTTGTTCTCTTTCCCCAGTATTCACTGAAATGTATTGGTTTAATATTTGCAGTGTTGCCTTTTGATAGGTAGGGTATGGTGCTTTGTGAGTCCTGGTAATGCTGTCAGGATACGGCGGGTTTGCTATGGGTTCTAAATGGGCAGCGTTTGTAGTAGTTCCTAATGTGCCTGGCGGTTGGCACTGGATTATAGTAATGTAGAAATCTTTTAGTCTTTCTTTATCCATACACGCATTAAGAGACATGTTTACTAAAAGTTAGTGTATGGTAACATTATGCAAATATTTATGCAAATAAGACCACTTATGCAAATGACGTGCTGGCACTTTGAGGAAATTCTTTGGTTTTGTGCGGCAGTTTGGGCACTCGGGCTCAAAAAGGTTAGCCATCACTGTCCTAGGGTATTCTTTTTCTTTTTTTTTCTTCTGTCGTCGTCACTCAGGACGGTATTCTTGTCTCTCGTCGTCACTCAGGATGGTAACCTCATCTCCTCGACCGGCAGGAGGTATTCTTGTCTTCTGGACCAGCAAGAAGGTATCCTCATCTCCTAATGAGATGGTATCCCCATCTCCTGTTTTGTCTTTTAAAACAGGAGATATCCTCTATGACAAAAACGCAGCCAAAAGCGCAGTCAGAGGAATCCTTGGGCAATTTAGAAAAATTTAGGAGTGGCTACACTCAATTTAGGAGTGGGTTTCGGCACCAATTATGGGCCTGGTTTCCCCACAAAGTTATCCAAATATTACCAATTACCAATGAATAGTTCAGACAACAGTTGCTTGGCTACATAAACTATTTGGCATAGCAAAATAATTTATAAATGCAGATAGCAAGTGTCTGAGAGGTGACGGGCAGCTCTCTCTGCAAGGGGAGAAAAACACTGCCCACGCCCTTCTGCTGCTGTCTTGTTATATACCCCTCTGTCTCAGTTTTAGCAAATTCTTCATAAATTCTTTCTCGGGACCCTAGGACCCTCCCCTGTTAATCATTCTTTTGCAGTTGTTGTTTCAAGGTCTGCCTTATCTGTAGCCGTCTGCAGCCCCTCTGCTCCTTCCTTTGTTCTGTACATGTTATCTCAGTTTCCTGGCACCATCCGTAATCTTCAGGGCTAAGAGAATTTGTTTGCTCATTAGTTTTTTGAATTCCTAGCTTGGCCTGTATTTCTTGTCTGGGTCTAGGCCTATATTCTTGGACACTTCTGTCCAAAGTATGGCTCTGTAGGCTGTATTATAGTAGGCCGCATATTCTCTCTTGTAGCCCACAAGCGCTGTTTCTTCTTGTGCCATTCATGTTAGACTGTGTACAGTTCAAGCAGACAGGGGTGCAGTTGCAGAAAGCAAGAGGCTGGCCTGAAATCGAGACCTAAACCAAATTATCCCCACAACCCCGGCCGGGTGCTTCCCACCTGGAAGGTTAAAAATGTGACCGCTGCAGTCAAACGATGTCAGTGACCGACACCCACGACTGCTGCCTGGGACCGAACCATGACAGCATCTCCTGTGACCTGTGCCAGGCCATGACGCCTAAGAACAATAAAAAGAGGCTTGGTCCTGGCCTTTCCGACACCGAGCTCCAAGCCCAGCACGTCCTGTGAGGCTCAATCGTTCTCTGAGTTCCGCCGCGGCGACTTCTCCGAGAAGACCTCGGACCCCAGTAAGAAGAAAGAGTAGTTACTCACCTGTAACAGGTGTTCTCCAGGAGCAGCAGGAATCAGTCCTCACATATGGGTGACGTCGGCGCCGACGGAGCCCCCATGCGGAGCATTTCCCCAGCTTTCACAGAAAGCCTTTGGGACTGCCAGCACGCATGTGCGGTCCTCTTCCCGCCCAAGGGTACCATCTTGCTCAGTCTGATGGCATAGCTAAAAGACAGCAAAAAATAAAATAAATCATATGACTGCAACTCCAAGGGGAGGAGGGAGGGTTGTGAGGACTGATTCCTGCTGCTCCTGGAGAACACCTGTTACAGGTGAGTAACTACTCTTTCTCCAGGACCAAGCAGGAAGTCAGTCCTCACATATGGGACTCCCCAGCTTAAGGCTACCGGGGACCCAAAGCTGAAAAAAATAAATGAGCTCCCTCTAGAGCCTCAGCATGTATGAAAAGAATCTTCTCTGAGAACGCCCCCGAACGGTAGCCCAACACCAGGGTCGGAGGGTAGGAGTTGCCTATACCTCAAAGAGATTACGGAGTACCGTCTGTCCGAAAGCACTGTCCCTGCGGGACTCTCTCTCGAGGCAGTAGTGGGCCGCAAAAGTCTGGCTTGAAGACCAAGTAGCAGCCCTGCAGATGTCTGCCAATGGAACAGAGCGGAGATGAGCCACTGACACAGCCTTCGCCCTGACACAGTGAGCCGTGACTCGACCCTGCAACGAGAGGCCGGCTGCCCTGTACGCCCAGGCGATACAGTCTGCTACCCAAATGGGCAGGGTACGCTTGGAGACGGGCAATCCCAACTTATTTGGGTCAAAAGAGACGAAGAGCTGAACAGCCCTTCGGTGTCCCTGCGTACGGTCAAGGTAGAAGGACAATCCCCTCCTACAGTCCAGGGTATTCAAGACCATCTCCGCCCGGCTGGCATGAGGCCTGGGAAAGAAAGTTCGAAGAACCACCTCCTGGTTGAGGTGGAAGGAGGAGACCACCTTAGGAAGGAACTTAGGGTGAGTCCATAAGACTACTCTGTTCCTATAGAACCTAGTGTATGGTGCGTCTGACACCAAGGCTTGAAGCTCGCTTACTCACCTTGCTGAGGTAAGAGCTACCAAAAACAACGCTTTCCAGGAGAGAAAACGCAAAGGACAAGTAGCCATAGGCTCAAATGGTGGGCAAGTAAGCTGTTGCAAGACCACATTCAAATCCCACTCAGGGGCAGGTGGACGAATTGGAGGCTTAAGCAAAAGGAGGCCTCTGAAGAAGCGAGCCACTAAAGGGTGGCTTGAGAGAGACTGACCCTCCACCGGTGAATGGTGCGCTGAGAGAGCACTGAGATGGACCCTAACAGAGTTGGATTTTAGGCCTAGGTTGGACAGGTGAAGCAAATATTGCAGCATTATTGGTACCAGGCATGAGAAAGGATCCTCCTTGTGTTGAGCACACCAGGTGGAGAACCTACGTTACTTAAGGGCATAAGACTTCCGAGTGGACTGCCTCCTAGAGGCCAAGACCACGTCCTCCACTTCCCTAGGCAGCAATAAGGGTGCTAGAACTACCCTTTCAGCAGCCAGGCCATCAGATTGAGGGACTGGAGGTTGGGGTGTAAGAGAGATCCCTGCTGCTGAGACAGGAGATCGGGTTGCATCCCCAGAGGAAGAGGAGTGTCCACCGCTAGTTGCAAAAGAAGTGGGAACCAGTGTTGCCTTGGCCACCTGGGGGCTACCAGGATCACCGAGGCCTTGTCCCGGATCACTTTGAACAGTGTCTTGGACACTAGAGGCGTGGGAGGAAACGCATATAGGAGGCCTGTAGACCATGGAATGAGAAAGGCATCCGCCGCTACTCTGAGAGGATGCGGTTGCCTGGAGCAGAAACTGGACAGTTGACGGTTCAGTGGACTGGCAAAGAGATCTATGGTGGGAAGACCCCATCTCAGGAAGATCTGTTGAACCACCAGAAGATTCAACTGCCATTTGTGTGGCTGCAGAATCCTGCTCAATCTGTCTGCTAGGTAATTCTCTTGTCCAGGGAGATAGACCGCCTTGAGAAGTATGCCATGATTGACTGCCCAGGAGCACAGGTCCTGTGCCTCCTGAGAGAGAGGTCGGGATCCTGTGCCCCCCTGCTTGTTCACATAGAACATTGCAACTTGATTGTCCGTCTGCACTAAGACGGACTGGCGAGAGAGGACATGAGAGAAAGTCCGGAGGGCTAGGCGGATTGCTCTGAGCTCTAGGAAATTGATCTGCTGTGCGGACTCCCAAGTGGACCAGAGGCCCTGGGTGAATGCGCCTTGGCAATGTGCACCCCAACCTTGGAGAGAAGCATTGGTTGTCAGCACTTGAGAATGTTGAGGTGCTTGAAAAGGCATCCCTTTTAGCAGATTCGGAAGATGAAGCCACCACTGTAGAGAAGAAGCTAGTAGCTTGGACACCCTCACTTTGTCAGGTTTCCCGTGGCCTGAGCCACTGAGTTCTGAGGCTCCACTGAGCTGGCCTCATGTGTAGACGGGCATTTGGAGTTACATGGACCGTGGATGCCATGTGGCCTAAGAGCCTCAGGAATTGTCTGGCGGAGACCAGAGAATTGCTTTGGAATTGTCTGGCCAAGTCCATCAGTCTGTGGGCCCTGTCCACTGGCAAAAAAGCCTTTGCTTGAAGGGTGTCCAGTCTTGCTCCTATGAACTCCATGTTCTTTGAGGGATGCAAAGCGGACTTTGCGAAGTTTATGACAAACCGCAGATGCTGGAGAAGAGCAACAGTGCGGAGGGTGGCTTGATTGGTCTCCCGTGGAGACTGACCCCTGATGAGCCGGTCGTCCAGGTACAGAAAGACAAAGAGTCCTTGAACCCTGAGATAGGCTGCCACCACCGACAGGCATTTGGTGAAAACCCTGGGGGCAGAAGTTAGGCCAAATGGAAGTACCCTGTACTGGTAATGGTTTCCTCCCACTACAAATCGGAGATATTGTCTGTGGTCTGGATGAATAAGGATGTGCGTATAAGCATCCTTTAGGTCTAAGGAGCATAGCCAATCTCCCTGCTGGAGGTAAGGCAGCAGGATTCCAAGGGTAAGCATCTTGAACTTTTCCCTCTCCAGGAACTTGTTGAGATTCCGCAAGTCTAGGATGGGCCTGAGGCCTCCTGTTCTTTTTGGTACTAGAAAGTATCTGGAATAGAAGCCTTGACCTCTCAGGTGGTGAGGCACCGGTTCCACCGCCTGTTCCTTCAGAAGACTTGCTAACTCCTGCAGGAGTAGGTAAGTCCCTGTGCAGAGGGAGTCTTGGAGGCTCCCCTGGAAAGTAGGAGGGAGGTACCTGGTGGAAGTGGAGGAGATAGCCCCTCTGGACTATGCTTAGCACCCAGGTATCCCTTGTTACGGCTGACCACCTGTGGGCATACAGGGTCAGCCAGCCTCCTGTGCTGGGAGGGGCCAGCTGAGGAGGAGAGGCTATGCCACTGGAGTCAAAACCCCGCTCCCTGCTGTGCAAGAGCCGGAGCTGGTGGCTTGGGGGTTTTCTGCCTACTGGGCCCATGTCCCTGCCCCTTGGCCTGCTGACCCTGCTGGGGAGCTGTGGATGCCTGAAAATGAGGGTATGATTTGTAGGCAGATGACTTCCTTGTGTAAAAGGTCTTTTTTCCTGAGCCCTTCTTCTTCTGAGAAGGGGCAGAGGTTTTCATGGACAGCCTTGTCCGGGTGAGAGTCTTGGACTCGAGTTCTGCAACCTTTTCAGCCATGGGCTTGCCAAAGAGGTTTTCACCTCAGCAGGGGACATCGACCAACTTGTCCTGCACCCATGGCTCGAGGTCCGATGACTGTAGCCAAGCCTGATGGCGTGCACTGATGCCGGCCGCGGCTACACGGGCTGAAGCCTCGAAGGCATCATAGGCTGCTCGAGAGATAAACTTTGAGCACTCTCGGATCTCCGATGACAGGGCCTTGAACCTCTGCAAAGGTTCCTCGGAGAGACCAGCAGAGAACCCGGCAATCTCCTTTGCCAGGTCTCGAAGGTACATGCCCATGTACAGCTGGTAGGTCTGGACACGGCAAGCAAGCATAGAGCCCTGGAAGCACTTCCTACCAAGGGCATCCAGGTTCTGGGCCTCCCGGCTGGGAGGCACCAAGGAGTGCATCTTATGACTCTTCAGATGATGCATGGCCGATTCCACAACCATGGAGTGGTGCGGTAGCTGTTCCTTTTGGAACCCGTGGCTCTTGCGGACTTGATAGATGGAATCAACCCGCTTGCTCAGAACCGGCGTCGAGGCCGGCGCCTCCCACATGCGGAAGAGCAACCGTTCCAGCATCGGAGGAACCGGTACAGTAAAGGCCTCCTTGGGAGGAGAGTCATACTGCAGGGTCTCGAGCTCCTCGTTTCGAGGCTCCTCCTTGGGATCCGCAGGGAAGGCCAAGGCCTTGGCCATGTCCCACATGAAATCCGAGAACCGGATGTCCTCCAGGGGGGACCGTCTCTGAGGTTCGGCTCCGGTGAGTCTCTGAAGGGACACACCGGGTCCGAAAGGTGTCCGGGGACGACTCATCCTCCGTTTCCCAGCCTGACTCCTCGGAGGAGGAATCGAGCGGCTCCGGTCGGGCAGGCACCGATGCCATCTGCCCCGATGCCGAGGGTACCGGCGTCGACAACCTCGGTCCCGAATGGGAGGCCGAGGATCAACTCGAGAGCGCATGGACTCGAGGATCGGCTCGGGCCTCCGGGGTCGACTTGGACGTCGATGTCCCGGTGGTCGGGGCAGATGCACCGGTGAGACCGGCGATCAGTACCCGCTGCTGTTCCATGAAGGCAGCCAAGCTGCTCTCCAAGGCCGTCAACCTGAGTCCGAGCTCAGGAGACTCAGCAGCCCCCGACTCGGGCCCCGACGGCGGCTCCCCCGGAGGAGAGTCCACGAGGACTACAGTACTCACGTGACCCGGGGACTCCGGCTCCACACGAGGTTGTCTTGTAGGCCTCTCCGACTCCGAAGACCCGGGACGGCAGTTGGGGCTATGCAACCTGGCCCTCGAGGAGCCAAGTGCATCCACCGATGCCGCCCTCGCGGGTTTCTTCTTCCTGCGATGCTCCCATGAGGGAGACCCCATCTCAGAGGTTCCCCGGCGATGCTCGGGATCGGGCTCGGCCGGACGCGGAGCCAGAGAAGATTCTTTCCTTCTGGTGCTGCCGACTCCTCAACGCCTTCGAGGACATTTTCCCACATGGACCAGAGATCATCGGGTCATGATCGGGTCTGAGGCAGCGGAGGCAGCAGTCATGTGTGTCGGTGAGAGACATAAGTTTCTTACACCGATCACACTTTTTAAACCCGCTGGCAGCCATCAGGGGAAAAAGGGCCCCGCGAGGTCAAAAGACAGGGCTGCCACTGAAAAATAGAAAAATGGCGCGAACGCTAGTCACGAAGGACAAAAACCGAAAAAGAAGTCCGGGCTCGATGCCGGTGTACCGGCCCGAGGCGGGAAGGGGAAACTGGCGTCGAACCGAGAAACACGAAAAATCAACTTTTTTCACGGGTGAACACAAACCATGTCCGTCGGGCTCCGCGGAAAAAAGAAGACTGAGCAAGATGGCACCCTTGGGCGGGAAGGGGACCGCACATGTATGCTGGCAGTCCCAAAGGCTTTCTGTGAAAGCTGGGGAAATGCTCCGCATGGGGGCTCCGTCGGCGCCGACGTCACCCATATATGAGGACTGACTTCCTGCTTGGTCCTGGAGAAGAAAAAGTCCTCGAAGTCCACCGAGGTTGCACTGGAGAAACCTGATAAAACCGCCAGGAGGGACTCAGGTGGCTCCGAGAAGCACCCTATCAGGGTCTTCAAGAAGGATTCCTCGGCTGGCAGAGACTGTGCGAGATTCCTTGAGGCTGTACTCCTCATCGAGGGCGCACTCACCAGAGTGCCAGTGCTGGGCCTGAGATCCTCTGTGCACGTGCTGAAAGCTGTGGAGCCTTCTGGCTTGGAAACCAGAATGGTGGCAATATCACTGCTATCCTGGCCCTGCAGCAGGCAATGATGGCTGGTTTATCCGCATCATCTGCTCTGACAACAGGTCCCCCGATCAAGGACTGCTACAAGTTCCTCTCCCGAGCAGCCTACGATGTCTTTGAGTCAGTGGTTCGGCTCACAGCAGCCGGCATTGGCGCGCGACACCAGGCCTGAGTACAGTCTTCCGACCTCGAGCAATAGATCCAAGACAAGCTGCTTGACATCCCCTGCACCGGGGAAAAGCTATAAGGCAAACCCATGGCCGAAAAGGCGGCCGAGATTGAGGCTGATGTGGTGACATGCCAGAGGCTCTCGAAAAAAACCTCATCCCTTCCCCACAGGAAACCAGAGGGAAAAGACCCCTGTTCCCAAGGAAAAAGGGTCATTTTCCACAGAATCATCATCACCTGTCCTTCTTGGGCCAGCAACAAGATTCTCACACTAAGAGGCCATGCCTCGGGGCTTCGAATGTAAAAACACTGAAGCCTCAGGCCCCAGCTCCCACCCTACCCAGGAGGAGCTTTTGAATCCCAGGGCATTGCCTCCCCTCCCCTAGGAAACCTTCACCAGCCCCCAGGGGTTGCCTGGCGCTCTTTGCTCACAGATGGGCCAACATCACCTTGGACCAGTGAGTACTGCAAGTGTTAAGGGAAGGATACCTCCTCCACTTACAGCAGATACCACTAGGGTTCTTCCCAGGAGAGCTAGTATGACCCCTCCTTCACCAGACTCGTCTGCTTACAGAGCTCGCTGGCCTGATCAGGGACAATGCAGTAGAGCCTGTACCCAAACACCTGTGAGGAAAGAGCTTCTATTCTGGGTACTTCCTTGTCCCAAAGAGAACTGGGGTCCTTAGGCCCATATTAGACCTCCGTAACCTAAACAAGTGTCTGATGAGGGAGAAGTTCAAGATGCTCTTCCTTGGAACACTGTTGCCTTACCTCCACCAGGGAGACTGGTTATGCTCCTTGGATTTAAAGGATGCATACACACACATCCTAATTCATCCCTCCCACAGGCAGTACCTAAGGTTTGTGGTAGGAGGAGGGCACTACCAGTGCAGTATACTACCCTTTGGCTTGGCCTCTTCGCCAAGGGTCTTTACTAAATGGCTGGCTGTGGTGGCCCACCTGTGTCTGCAAAGGCCCTTTGACTTCCCTTATCTGGATGATTGGCTAATCAGGGGCGGCACAGCCTCAGAGGCCAGTCAGGCGGCAGAATGTGCGTCCTTTCTTCTGCAACACCTGGGGTTCGTATTCAACTATCCCAAATCCCACCTCTATCTAGCCCAAAATCTGGAGTTCATAGATGCTCAGCTCGACACACTGGAAATCAAGGTGGTCCTCCCCCAAGACAGGGCGGAACACTTCAGACAACTGGCAGGAGAGGTTCAACGTTGCCAGTCAGTGCCAGCTCATCTACTCCTCTGCCTACTGGGCCATATAGCCTCTACGACCATGTAACGTCCTCAGCCCACTTGCACATGTGGACAGCCCAATGGTGCCTCTGCTCATAGTGGGCCCAAGCCACAGACAGGCTATGGGACAGGGTCAAGATTACCCGCCAACTGGCGGAATCCCTCAACTGGTGGCAAAACCTCTGCCACCTCCAGGCGGGAATGCCCTTCCAAGCACCTGCACCTCAGAGAACCCTGACTACAGATGCCTCCCTCCTAGGTTGGTGGGTGCATTGTGGGGACCGCCGCACACAAGGCACCTGGTCTCAGGAGGAGTCTCTCCTAAAGATCAATCTCCTGGAGCTCAGGGTGATCTTCCTAGCCCTACAAGCGTTCCACCACTGCCTGCGACACTGGTCCGTACTGATACAGATGGACAATCAAGTCGCCATGTTCTGTATCAACAAGCAGGGGGGCACAGGCTTGAACTCCCTCTGCCAGGAGGCGGTGGCCCTCCTCTCCTTTGCAGTTTGCAACAACATGCTCTTGCGAGCAGTCTACCTCCCGGGCCAGGACAGCTCCCTAGCGGACAGGCTAAACAGTCCTTCGGCCGCATGAATGGCGCCTGAACCTCACAGGGTGGCCAAGAGACTCGTCCCTCTCTGGGGCAAGCCCATGATGGATCTATTTGCCTCTTCGGACAACATGCAGCTGCCTTGTTTCTGCTCATGCCAACCACACCCGGATAGAATGGCAACAGATGCCTTCCTGATCTCGTGGTTTGAGGGCTTACTCTATGCATTCCCACCGACCTCCCCTGGTTGCCAGGATCTTCTTCAAGGTCCAGAGCATGAGGGTGTCAGTCATACTAATCGCCCCCAGTTGGCCGAGGCAGCCCTGGTTTCCATTGCTGCTTTCCCTGTCAGTGGTACTTACAGTCCTGCTGGGCCAAGCCCCGGACCTCCTGTCACAGGAGGGGGGCCCACTCCTGGACCCCAACCTGGGTTCCCTAATGCTAATAGTGTGACTGCTGAAAGGGTAGCATTGATCCCTTTAAATCTTCTGAGAGAAGTCAAGGAGATCCTACTGGCCTCTCAAAAGGCCTCCACCAGATGAGCTTATGCCTTTGAGAAGGTTCTCTGCTTGGTGTGCGGAAAGAAGGGAGAACCTCTTCTGCCATGTGCAATTAGTACTCCAGTACCTACTTCACCTGTCCCAAACTGGGCTGAAGTCTAACACAGTGAGGGTATATTTGAGCATGATAGCCTCTCACCATCATCTGGTTGAGGGGAAACTCCTCTCAGGCCAGTCCCTGGTCTCCAGGTTCCTCCGGGGCCTTTTGTTATCCAAGCTCGCTCTCCGCTCTCTGGCAGCGGAGTGGGACCTCAACGTTGTACTCTTCCAGCTCAACAAACCACCATATGAGCCCCTAACCACTTGCCACCTGCGGTATCTGTCTTGGAAAGTGGCCTTTCTGGTGGCCCTCGTGTCCACTCGAAGAGTGAGTAAACTCCAGGCCCTGGTGCCTGATCCACCATATGCAAGGTTCTATAAGAACAGGATAGTGCTCTGCACACACCCGAAATTCCTCCCAAAGGTGGTTTCTCCTTTCCACCACAACCAAGAGGTGGTCCTTCCCACTTTCCGTGGCCTCATGCTGGCATAGAGGAACTAGTACTTCATACACTGGATTGCAAACGGGCCCTGTCCTTCTACTTACAGCAGACCAAGACCCATTGCAAATCTCCTCAGCTTTTCGTGTCTTTTGACCCCAGCAGACTGGGGCTCCCTGTGACTAAGCGAACTCTACCACTTGGGTGGCAGACTGTATTGCCCTCGCCTATGAGCAAGCAGGCTTCTCTCTTGAGCACTAGCTCACAGCTCATCATGTGAGGGCAATGGCCACATCGGTGGCCACCCTCTGCTCAGTGCCAATGACGAAGAACTGCAAGGCTGCTACATGGTCTTCAGTTCATACGTTTTCAGCTCACTACTGCCTGGAGAGCGAGTCCTGCAGGGATAGTACCTTTGGTCAGGCAGTACTCCATAATATTCTCGGGGTGTAGGCAACTCCTATCCTCCGACCCTTCTGTGTTCAGACTACCGGAGTGATAGTGTCGCTGGATGCTAGGGTCTTGTAGAGTCTCTCAGTGGGGACTCACCTTCTGCAATTCACAGCAACTCGATTGGTCGCCGTTGGTGCTGTCGCGGTTTGGTCCTTGGCAGCCTGAAGCTAGGGAGTCCCATATCTGACTTCCTGCTTATTCCTAGAGAAAGCGTACTCACTCACCTGTAACAGGTGTTCTCCAGGGACAGCAGGAATCAGTTCTCAGAACCCCTGGGAGTTGCCTCCCTACCTTGTGTTATTGTTTTACTACCGTCCTAGCTATGTCATCTGACTGCCAAAAATGCAAATATTCCAAATTCAGAGACCAATTGAAACACAAAACACAAAGACCCTGAAACAGTCCACCAGTGATCTCCTTAATATTTTTTGTCGGATAACATCGAGGGAGGGTAAGATATTCAGCTTAACCACACCAGACTGATGATATCCATTTTATTTGTTAGTAAGTTCTTTTTTATGAAGATATTGTATTGAAAAATATGAAATCCAAAAAACTTATCTTAACATAGTTGAAGCATATAACTTATCCTTATCATTGCAGCAGGTCCAAATGTATTGAAGCACGGCGTGCACGTTTCGGGATGTATAATATCCCTGTATCAAGTGCTCTTATGAAATCCTTGTTCAATGTCGTCCGCCCCAAAAAGCCGATTTAAAACCGGCATCAGATCACCATATATGACCGATAAGCAATGTATGGAGGAGAACCATTCGTTTGGCAAACTACTTTGGACAGTTATCGATCATGTCCCGGTTGATCCACGAGGGGGTGATTGGGTAGCCCGACTACAATGGTGTGAACAACGATGGATTCATGAATTAAACTCAGTTCATCCCACCGGTTTGAATCGAGAAATCGATTGGCCCAGTTTGTTTTGATGATGAACCAATCAGGTAAGGGTTTCCCATTTTTTGTGGGTTATCCCCTTCATGATTGGTGGTTCTTTTTGATTGACATTCGTTTCTGTCATCGACATTGGGATTCACCATTTTTTCTCTGGGTTTGTCTTTGTTATGCCGATCCAACCAGCAAGGGGTTTTTCTGCTATTTTGCACACTTATTGCTTGTGATTGGGTTTTCCTCTGTGATTGACATTATTAACCAGCCAATAATGAACTTATCGGTCCTATACTGTGATCTGATGCCGGTTTTAAATCGGCTGTTTGGGGCGGACGACATTGAACAAGGATTTCATAAGAGCACTTGATACAGGGATATTATACATCCCGAAACGTGCACATCGTGCTTCAATACATTTGGATCTGCTGCAATGATAAGGATAAGTTATGTGCTTCAACGTATGTTAAGTTTTTTGGATTTCATATTTTTCAGTACAATATCTTCATAAAAAAGAATTTACTAATGAATAAAAAGGATATCATCAGTCTGGTGAGGTTAAGCTGAATATCTTACCCTCCCTCGATGTTATCCGACAAAAAATATTAAGGAGATCACTGGTGGACTGTTTCGGGGTCTTTGTGTTTTGTATGTCATCTGACTGAGCAAGACGGCACCCTTGGGGGGGGGGGAAGGGGACCATACATGCGTGGTAGCATGTCCCAAAGGCCTTCTTTGAGAGTTGGGGAAATGCTTCCACACGGGCTCCATCGGCGCCAACGTCACCCATATGTGAGGACTGATTCCTGCTGTCCCTGGAGAACACCTGTTACAGGTGAGTAACTATGCTTTCCGCGGAGCCATCAGCACAAAAATCCTGTTACCGCAGAGAAAAGTCTCTCTTCAAAGCGCTTCTCCCTTTCTGCTCTCACTGTAATCGTGGATGTGATTCCGGTATCACTTTCATATATTTTTTTCTTTTTTTTCTTCTTAATTTCTAATTTCATTCATTTTCTTTTTTCCTCATGGGCATTGCACCCTCTCAGGCCTTGAGACTTCCTTCTCCATGATGGAAAAACTGACCAGAGGTTTTAAAAAGTGTACAAAGTGCTCCCATACCATCTCTGTCACAGACAGATGTGACTGGTGCTTAAAATGTCTTGGACAAGAACCCAGCCAATAAATATGAAGAACTCTTTGCCTCAGACTTGGTATCCTTGACTTCAAAGTCATCAAAGACATCAGCATTCTCCCATGCCTCACAGGTATTTAAAAAATCTAAGCATGGAACAGGATCCAAAAAGGAATCAAAGAAACCCAGATCTCCGAGAGTCACAGGAGAAGCCACAGAAATTGAGAGAGAGGTCCCACTCCGAACACCGGGTCTCTCTGAGGGCATCATCCGACTCCGGCTGCCTGGCTTAGCATCCCCGGTGGGAGGACTTGCCCTCCAGAGCCCCAGTGTGGTACTGGGAAGCTCCCGAGGCATCGACCTCCGGAGAGCTTTTGGTGCTGTGCTCTGGTACGGTGGCAGCAAGCCCTGTTCCTGTTCGTGTAAACAGGCTAGTCCGGGACCTCTGGGTTCCCTATCTCATCCAGCAGCTTTGGAGACTGAGAAAACTCCTCCTCTTTTTTCATGATGTCACCGGTATATCCATTCGGGATCTGCCTCCTGCCATCAGTTACCTCAGTCTCCATGCAGCTTGTGAGATAGGAGCCCGGAGTCCCGGGCTCACTGGAGAGGCAATTAAGTTAATTTTGGGATAGTTTTGGCAGTGTCTTACCTAATTTTTCTCCCTTGGGGGGGCAGCCCTAGCGTGAAAGAAGTGTTTCTTTAAGAGATCTCTTGCAGGCGTCTTGCTTCCCTGGTCCCCTGCACTCTCCCCTCCCTCCCCCCCCTTCTTCCCCAGCTGGCATCTTTCTCGGCATCGCTGTAGCGGATCTCTCTTATTTTAGGGGGCTCTGGGGATTTTACTGCTCACTGCCGGTGGGAGCGATTCACAGACCAGCCTAGCCAGCGCCACACAGAAGGCTGCCTGTAAGTGCGCTGGCAGGCTCGGGGCGATCCTTCCGACATTCCCCGAAGCAGACTGCTAGTGGGGTCAGTCTTGCTCCGTGGCTGCTGCTCAGCGGTTCACTTTATCCTCTGTCTGTGTGCTGTTTGCTGAGGCTAACTTGACACGCCGTGCTCCAAGGTAAGCAGGCCTGCCTCCGGCCGTTGCTGGCAGTAATTGGTTTTGGCGCGCAAATCAGCGTGTCTGCCTAGCCGCGTGGCGTCCGTGGCTCTTTTCGCGGCTCTCACTACCTCTGCCCGAGTCTCCTCAGGTCTCGTTCCTCTTTAATTTTTGTTACCCCGGAGGGGCCTCGTCGGGGGTTTTCTTCTCTCTTGTGAGGGTTTAAAAAAAAACAACAAAAAACCCTGCATCGGGAGCTCCTGCGCGGCCCGCGGTAATTTTAGGAAACTCTTTCCTCAGGGAAAATAGGTTGTTTCTCTACACCTCCAGGCTGTCATGTCCTCTAAGCCACTTTGCCTGGTTTGTGGCTTGAGGAAAAGCTCTTCAGGCGTCTGTAAAGCCTGTGTAAGAGATTCCTCTGGTATGGACTCCTCCAAGTCAGATAAGGAGGAGGCCCAGCTGCCTGAGTCCGGCAGTTCTTCCGCACCCGTGGTGGAGGCAGTCCGGGAAGAACCGATAGCAGGGCCCTCTTCTGCCCCGGATATTGTTAGGCCTGTCGCTCCTCTGCCCAAGGACTGGACAACTATATTTTCCAGCGATTTTGTTATGTTTCTGCAAAATGCCTTAATGGCTGGCTCACAACAGGTGCAGCGGCAGGAGCCATTGGCGGGACTGAAGAGAACTGCATTGGCTTCCCCAGCCGAGGAGCCCGCCGTCCGAGCCAAGAGGCCGCGGACTGAGGCTTTATCGGCGGACTGTTCTATAGCCTCTGAGGGACACTTGTCAGAGGAGGGCGTCCGTGACTTCGAAGCAGAGGAGGAGCTGGAGGAAGGCGAACTATCTGAAAAGGAGGATCAGGCCAGAGTAGTTCGCGTATTCCGGAAAGAGGAGCTTGCTGCCTTGATAGTGGAATCTCTCAAAGTTCTCAATATGCCGGTTCCCGGGGCGGCCGACGATGACACCCTAGAGGATCCTTTGCTGCAGGTTTTCCGTAAGACTCAGAGGGCGTTCCCGGTACACCGTGTCTTCCGAGAGATGATTCAGGAGGAGTGGAACGTGCTGGAAGCTCCGCTGAAGGGATCGAGAGTCATGGGCCGCCTGTATCCCTTGTTAGATCAAGATAAAGAAGTCTTTAAGTCCCCGAAGGTTGATGCCGCCGTCTCGGCGGTCACTACGAAAACTACCATCCCCGTGGAGGGTAGTGCAGCTCTCAAGGACCCGCAGGATAGAAAGTTGGATGTTCTCTTGCGACAGGTTTTTGATGTCAATGCCTTGTCACTCCAGGCAGCCATGTGTGGCGCCTGGGTGGCTAGGGCCTGTCTCCGCTGGTCTCAGCAGGTACAGGGTGGCCAGGAAGCAGAAGGATCTGGAGACCTGGCCAAATTAGAATCCGGAACTGCCTATTTGGCCGATGTGCAGTATGATCTGATGCGTAGCTTGGCCAACAGCATGGCGTCCGCTATAGCGGCCAGACGTTATTTATGGCTTCGTAACCGGGCTGCGGATACTTCTTCCAAGGCTCGTTTAGGCAAACTACCATTTAAAGGGTGACTCTTGTTTGGAGAGGACTTGGAGAAACTGGTCAAAGATCTGGGCGAATCCAAAGGAGGTAAGTTGCCCGAAGATAAAACCAAACCAGCCCGTCCTTATCAGGGGGGTAGAGGTCAGCTGCGAGACTTTCGTCGGTTTAGGTCGCAGCGATTCATTTCCAGTCAAAGAGGCCGTTATGCTAGCAAAAGTCAAGGTTTCCGGGGGTTTCGAGGGGCGGGAAGAGGCTTTGGCCCTTCCTCGTCCTCTGCCTTCCCGGCCAAAAAGCAGCAATGAGATAAGGGGGACCCAGGCAAGCTTGGTGCCGGTGGGGGGCCGGTTGCAAGACTTTTATCCTGCTTGGGTCCGGGTAACGTCCGACCAGTGGGTTCTGGAGGTGATTCGAGAAGGTTACGCGCTGGAGTTGCAGAAACCCGTACGTCCCCCCTTTGTTCGGTCCCCCGCCAAGTCACCCTCCAAGATCGCGTCCATGAGAGCTACCGTCCAACGTTTATTGCAGCTCAGGGCCATAGTACCGGTTCCTCCAGACCAACGTGGAGGCGGTCGATACTCCATTTACTTCATCGTTCCAAAGAAGGACGGCGGAGTCCGTCCCATCTTAGACCTCAAGGGGTGAATCGATGTCTCCGCGTGTCGCATTTCCATATGGAGACACTGCGATCGGTAATAGTGGCGGTCCAACAGGGGGAGTTTCTTACTTCTCTAGATTTGTCAGAGGCGTATCTCCACATCCCCATCCGGCCGGAGCACCATCAATTTCTCAGATTCGCAGTCCCGTTCGGTCACTTTCAGTTCCGCGCCCTGCCATTCGGTTTGGCGATGGCTCCACGCACTTTCACCAAGGTCATGGTGGTTGTAGCGGCAGCACTGATGCGGGAAGGTATTCTCGTGCATCCGTACCTCGACGACTGGTTGATTCGGGCAAAGTTGTGTGCCGAGAGCGTGTCCGCCACGGCGCGTGTAGTGGCGTTTCTGGAGGAACTCGGCTGGGTTGTCAACTTGGCAAAAAGTCATTTGATTCCCTCGCAGGATCTCGAGTATCTCGGAGCCCGCTTCGACACAAAGATCGGGAAGGTGTTCCTCACGCACGACCGGGCTCGGAATCTAAGAAGTCTGGTGTCCCGTTTCCTTCGCTTCCGCGCGCCGTCGGCCTGGAGTTATCTTCAGTTGCTGGGGACGATGGCCGCGTCCATAGAGACGGTGCCCTGGGCGAGAGCGCATATGCGGCCCTTACAACGGGCTTTACTTCGCCGGTGGTCGCATCAAGAGGATCCTCTGTCCCGGAGATTGCCATGTCCGGAGGTTGCGCGCCAGTCGCTCCGATGGTGGTTGTGTCCCACGTCCTTAGCGGTGGGACAGCCGTTGGAACCTCCGTCCTGGGTCACAGTGATGACCGATGCCAGCCTGTCCGGCTGGGGTGCTCATTGTCAAGGCAGGTTCGCGCAGGGAGTCTGGTCTCTCCAGGAAGTGACCTGGTCCATCAACCGGTTGGAATTGCGAGCGATCTTCCTAGCACTCCTAGCGTTTCGGCTGTTAGTTCAGAAGACGGCGGTTCGCTTGTTTTCCGACAATGCCACAGCGGTTTCGTACGTCAACAGACAGGGGGGTACCTCCAGCGTACTGTTGGAAGACGAAGCCGCAACCCTGTGCACTTGGGCGGAAGAGAATTTACTGGCCCTGTCAGCAGCGCATGTGGCCGGGGTCGACAACGTGCAAGCGGATTTTCTCAGTCGCGTTCGGGTGGACCCGGGGGAATGGGTCCTTCATCCCGATGTCTTCCAGATGCTCGTCTGCAGGTGGGGCATGCCGGCCATGGACCTCATGGCGACGTTTGCGTCGGCAAAGGTGGATCGCTTCTTCAGCAGGCGACGGGAGCGGATGTCGGAGGGTCTCGATGCTCTCAGTCAGGCTTGGCCGCAGGTCCAGCTCCTGTACGTATTTCCACCGTGGGTCCTCATCGGCAGAGTCCTGCAGCGAGTCCAGTTGTTCTCAGGTCGCGTCATCCTGATTGCTCCAGATTGGCCTCGCAGACCCTGGTACGCGGATCTGGTGCGATTGCTGGTGGTGAAACCGTGGAGACTTCCGAACCAGCTGGATCTTCTGTCTCAGGGCCCCTCCTCATGCCTCACGTGGAACGATTCTCGCTTACGGCCTGGCTCTTGAGCGGGCACGGTTACGACGGAGGGGCTATTCGGCGTCCGTAATAACCACACTACTGAAAGCCAGGAAATGGTCTACTTCCTTGGCCTATGTGCGGGTCTGGCGAGTGTTTGAGGCTTGGTGTGCGGACAGGCAGTATGTGGCGTTGCGGTCCTCCATCCCTCAAATCTTAGATTTTCTTCAGCATGGCTTCGAGAAAGGCTTAGCTCCTGCGTCATTGCGGGTGCAGGTCGCGGCCCTGTCCTGCTACAGGGGTAAAGTCGGGGGGCAATCTCTTGCATGTCATGGTGATGTTAAACGCTTCCTACGGGCAGGATCGCTCTTGCGACCTCCGTCGCGTCCCGTTGTTCCTCAGTGGCATCTTCCCTCCGTCCTGGATGCCTTGCAGGGCGAGCCCTTTGAGCTGCTTTCTCGGGCGTCTCTCAAAGACCTCACTTTGAAGGTCGTATTTCTCGTGGCTATTTGTTCGGCGAGGAGGATTTCCGAATTGCAGGCTCTTTCTTGCAGGGAGCCCTATTTGGTGTTTTTCTCGTCGAAAGTGGTTCTCAGGACTGTTCCTTCCTTTCTCCCTAAGGTGGTATCCCCCTTTCATGTCAATCAGGAAATTTCTTTGCCGGTATTTTCGCGGCGTTCAGCGGACCCTGGTGCCGGCAATTTATGTTTATGTTTATGTTTTATTAAAATTTGATATACCGCCCATACCAAAAAGGCATCTGGGTGGTTTACAATTAAAATTTACATAGCTGCGAAAGAGGAGAAAAGAACGCCATTATTAAAACAGTAAAGAGGAAAAAGAATAAATAAATAAAAGAAATAAAAACACGGACATTACAACAATGGTAGGTCAGGGAGGTAAAAACAAACATGGGGACAGACTACATGGGAAGGTTAAATGCCAAGGTGAATAGATGGTTTTTTAGCTTTGTTTTGAAATGTGGAAGAGATGTTTCGGTGCGGAGGGAAAGGGGGAGTGAATTCCAGAGCTAGGGACCCAGGAAATAGAAGGCAGAAGAACGGGTGGACTCCAGATGGGCATGCGCAGGGGGGGGAAGAGACATGCGATTAAGATGAATGGACCGAAGGGAACGATGGGGAGTGTGAAAGTGAACCTGGTCAGCAAGATAGAGAGGAACACCTGTGAAAAGAGCTCTGTGAACGAAAGTTAGAGTCTTATAGTGAATACGAAAGGGTACCGGTAACCAGTGTTGTTGTAACAGGAGAGGGGTGACATGATCGTACCGGGAAGCGTGAGTTAAGAGACGGATTGCGGTATTCTGGACGCGTTGGATACGGGCTATTTGAGATTTTGGGAGACCTGCCAAAACGATATTACAGTAGTCGAGCCTGGATATGACAAGAGAGAGTAACAGTGTGGCCAAAGCAGGAAAAGAGAGGAAAGGGCGAACAGCTCGTAGTTGTTTAAGAGAAAGAAAGGACCGCTGAACTACCGAAGAGATGTGCTCCCGAAAGGATAGAGAGGAGTCAAGAACCACACCGAGATAACGAAAGGAGGAAACCAAAGGAACCGGTTGGGAGGAAAAGATTGGGGCACAAGTGGGTGAAGGGCTCCCTGATGTGAACCAGGTGGCGAATGACTTTGAAGAGTTAACGTGAAGATAATTAGAGGAGAACCAAGTGGCAACAGCAGAGAGACAGCAGTTAAGAGGTGAGATGTCTGGGTTAAGAGAATCAGCATGGTGTATAAGAAGAATATCATCCGCGTAGTAGTACGCGGAGATACCGAATTGTTGGACAATAAGGGCAAGGGGGGCCAAGAAAACATTAAAAAGAAGTGGGGCAAGAACAGAACCCTGGGGTACACCACAAGAGAGAGGGGTTGGGGCAGAGGTAGAAGACCCAGATATAACAGAAAAGGAACGGTTGTGAAGAAAAGAGTGAAACCATCGAAGAACCGTAATTTCCACAGTTTGGATACTCGTCGGGCTTTAAAGAAGTATCTTGCTCGAACGGCTAGTTTCCGCAAGTCGGATAGGCTCTTCGTTCTTTTCGCGGGTCCTCGGAAGGGGGAAGCAGCCTCCAAAGCCTCCATTACCAGATGGATTAAAGAGGCTATTGCGTCGGCGTATATGCTTAAAGGCAAGTCTGTGCCGGAAGGTCTTCGTGCTCATTCCACCAGAGCGCAAGCTTCTTCATGGGCAGAGCTTCGTTGGGTTCCGCCGCTAGAGATTTGCAAGGCGGCCACGTGGTCCTCCTTAAACACTTTTGTACGACATTATCGCCTGGACATCCAAGGGACAGTTGATACTGCCTTCGGGACTGCTGTACTTCAGGCGGGTGTTTCGGGACCCTCCCATGCTTGACTAGTTCACTGCTCTGGTACTTACCCAGAGGTCCGGGACTAGCCTGGTTACACGAACAAGAAGGTGAAATTAGACTTACCTGCTAATTGTAGTTCCTGAAGTGTAGCCAGGCTAGTCCCGTATCCCTACCCTGTATCTGTAGCGTGACCCTAGCCTGAAGTGTTTACATCATAAGCATTGGCGTCCTTTACAGGTAAGAATTCCTTATATATTGCAGTTGTCTGTGCGCTTCTGGCGGCATGCCGGGAGCTGCTGCCATGCCTTTGGGACGCGTAGCTAGATTTTTTTCTAAGGGGCTTTCTTTCTTCCTTGCTCTTAGAGAGAAGCCTGCATCTCTTAAAGTCACAGTGTAACAGAGCATTCCATTCTGTTTGTACATAGTTTATTCTTTAATCTCGAGGGTTCATTAACTTGTTTTAGTGTTTAAACGCTTACTTGTGTCTCCGGTGAGTCTGCTTTGTCAATAGGTTACTGATGGCAGGAGGCAGATCCCGAATGGATATACCGGTGACATCATGAAAAAAGAGGAGGAGTTTTCTCAGTCTCCAAAGCTGCTGGATGAGATAGGGAACCCAGAGGTCCGGGACTAGCCTGGCTACACTCCAGGAACTACAATTAGCAGGTAAGTCTAATTTCACCTTCTGTCTCTGGACCAGGCGCCAGCAGTCTCTTTGGACCAGCGCATCATTGCATAGAGAGAACTTTGGCAGCACTCCTGGGAGCATCGGTACCACCAACATTGATAGCGCCAAGTCTGCAATCATCGACATCTGTATCAGCATTGGTACCTGTCCCAGCACTGATGACTGATACCTCTGGTCCCTCTACTGCAATCCTGCACCACAGCTGGAACCAGGCTCGGTGCTGGCACTGAGCGGGGTTGATTCAAAGATGGAGGATTGATACCGGCACCATTGATCCCACAAACATTGACACCGCTAACACTCCCCATAGGGGCCCACAGGTTGGCATGGCTTCAGGTGTCAGACATGGAACAGTGGGTCCAGGATAAGTTGGACAACATCCCATGCACAGGAGGAAACCTGTTTGGAAAAAATCGCAGGGAGAAGGCTGGAGAACTGGAGATGGATACCACTCTAAACACACTCTCCAAAAAGACTGCTGATCCACCGAAGAAAACGTTAGCAGCCACAAAGCCTTTCTACCCCAGAAAAAGGAAATTTTATCCCTCTTACTCTCACCCTGCTGCATACCAGCCTCAACAGAAGCAACAGGGCTAAGACAAGTGAAGAAGCCCAATGCCATCAAGCAACAACCACCCACTCAGGCAGTCAAGAAATCCGATGACGTATTGCTCTTGGCATAGTGGCTATGAAAGACCTAGACAAGATTCTCAAGAGCAGAGATGTCTCTCTCTCTATACAAAGATTCAACTTTTTCAAGCCATGGTATTTTCAATAACATCATATGGATGTAAAAGCTGGACAGTGAAAAAGATAGACAGGAAGAAAATTGATGCCTTTGAATTATGGTGCTGGCGGCGAATACTGCGTATACCATGGACTGCCCGAAGAACAAGCCAGTCAGTACTAGAGGAGATCAAACCTAATCTTTCTTTAGAAGCTCAGATGACAAGACTTTGACTTTCATACTTTGGACACATCATGCGAAGAGAGAGATCATTAGAGAAAGACGACATGCTTGGTAAAATAGAAGGTCAACACAAAAGAGGAAGGCCAGCAATGAGATGGATCGATACAATAACAGCAGCTATGGGTACCAGTCTGTCAACAATGAGCCGCCCAAATGAAGACCGAACACAATTTAGGACAGCTATCCAGAGGGCCACCATGAGTCGACACCGACTCGACGGCACTTAACAACAGCAACAACCTTGGTAAAAGTGTGCACTGTAATTAACAGCAGAGGCCTGGAGGTGTGGATAGTTAGAGAGAGGAGGAGCAATGCTCATTGATTGGATTTTCAAATCTGGGCATTTTGTTTTAAAGAAAATCATGTGCCCACAGCAAAAGCAGTTAGAAGTCTTTGAGAGTATTTTATCCAGGAGTTGTTAAAGTGCACCTACTTTCCCTTTGAGCATTGGTGCAAAGTCTTTCAGTACCTTTGGACTGTGTAGCTATTTAGGTATATGTGTCAGTTGCTCCAAAAGTTGGGATAAGCTTACCTCTTCTACAATAGTGCATATTCATAATATAATTAACTTTTTTCATAACATGACCAACAAGAGTTAACTGCAAATTTTTACTATATATGTATTTATCAAATATTGTTTTTTACAGGGACGTTATGGTTGCTGTCGATTTCTAAGAGATGGATACAAAACCCCAAAAGAGGTATGTTTTAGTCTACAGACAGACATTTTCATTTATGAATTTAGTAATGACTGTAGTGCTGTTTTCCCATTACAGACAGTTTTGAAACCCATGATTAGAATAGAGTTCTTCTATGCACCATATCTAAATTATTACCAGCAGAGACCAGTAACATTAGCTCATAATTGCAGGGGAGACTGTTAAATACATGAGGCCTGCCACTCTGGTACAGATAGCCGTTGTAGAGCAGCTAGCCGTTGAACCTAAGACCTGAATACTCAATGCCGGAGCCATATTCAGCCACGAGCATTGAACATCTGGGTCAGCCGGATAGCAGAAAAGTTAAGTGGGGAGCGGCAATATTCAGCTGCTGCCCAGTTACTTCTCCGGCAAAAGATAGGCCACTTTTTAAGAAGCTTTCACCGCTTAGCAATAACTGGGCAGCAGCTGAATATCACCACTGCCCGCTTATCCCCTACATGCTGTTTCCGCTCTGCCTCTCGAATGCCCTAACGCAGTAGCAGTACTAACTGCATTAATGCTGCTGAATGTTTTGGTCACCACGATTAATGCAGTCAGCAGGTCTGCTAACCCTGTTAATCGTGTTGAATATTGAGCCTACAGTTATTATCTTTAACTATACTTTTTTTTCTCTGGAACAAGCAGGAAGTCAGTCCTCACCTATGGGTGAAGTCTGCATCAATGGAGCCTGCTTGGAATCAATCCACAGCTTTAAAGGAAAGACTTTGAGAGTTAGGCTTTGCAGGCACGGTCACCTTCCCGCCAAAAGGTGCAATCTTACTTCAGTCTTCTTTCCATGGAGCACTGCAAATGTCCTGTCTGTCATCCCCAGTAAAAGTTTATTTTTTCTAATCCTCTTATGTTTTCGCTCCTCTTTTTTGCCGGTCGATTCCCGATCACCTTCTCGTTGCCTGAGTCTGCCCTTGCCTCGGTGTCGTATTTTTTCTGGGGTTCTTTTCTTTTTCGAAGCGCAGGTCTTTTCTCATGCCCTCCCTGATGAGATGTCTGAGTTTGACCTTGTGGGTGCCATCTTCCCCGCTCTGGTCGTCAGTCAGTGGATTTAAGCAATGTGGCAAATGTCCCCATACCATATACATAACTGACCACCACAGTTGTTGTATAAAGTGCTTCAGTGCGGATCACGATGACTTGCCTGTTCTACCTGCAGATGTCGAGCAAGAGCAGCGAAATCGTGAAAAGCAGCGGGGGAGCTTTTTGGTTAAAAGGCCTCTACCGCAGTTCCGGCATGAATCGCTGCCCTCAGAGACTGCATCTGATGACTCTGCTTCATGTGCACGTGCTCAGTCCGAGCCTCGAGGTTGCAGAGCCTCGTACCAGGGGTCATCCTCGGAGGACCTCTCCTGTGAGTCCAAGATATCGTCCAAGTCCAAAATGTCCAATTCCGGAGCCTGGGGTAAGACCTCCAGTCCCCATCCTCGGAGTCCTCCACCTGACGCTGAGGGTGATGGCCAGGAGTGTCCCTTGAAGCTGCCCTGACAGGAGGAGACTCCCACAGCATCGGGGGATCAAGCTCTGTCCTCTGACGCGATCACCATTGGTGATTCTCCTTCAAGGGAGCCGACTTTGGGTTTGATGCCTTTGAGGCCTTAACCTGTCGCTGCAGAGCCGACTGGCATCAAAGCCATGATGGCAGCCTTGGAATGCAGCCTGGCTGGGCACAGCAGAGCCCAGTGCCTGGAGCTTCCAGATCATCATTGTCGACATCGTCAGTGCTTGAACGATTTGTGACTCGCTTGGAGCCACATTGTTTGGCCTCCCGCTCAAAGTGCAACTCGGCCCCGAGCATTTTGGGGTTGGCTCCTCGGGCAACTTGCTCTCCCTTGGCACCGGCGGTTCATCACCCTGATGACTGTCCGGACCTTGAGGTCTCGTCCGACTCGAAGTCGGGCTGGGAGACCAACAACGTGTCGCTTGACACCATGTTACACAGAATTGTCCCCTCTGAACCGTCTCCCCTCAGGATCACCAAAGGTCCCCTCCCGAGGATTTCGTGTTCCTCTAGTTTGTATGTGGGATGTCAAAGGTCTTGGCCTTCTTTGTGGAACCAGAGGACAAGTCTCGTGCTGAGGGCTTGGAGATCCTCCAGTGCGTCGTCCCTCTGAGGGAGGCACTGAAGGGGCCAATTCTCCCCATCCTGGAGTGCTTGCAGTTCAAGATGTGGGAGAACCTGCTGACGGTGCCAATACTGAGCTGGCAACTCGATTCCCAGTATCGAGTTGGTAAGACCCTGGGATTTACGAAGACATACCTGCCTCACCACTCCATGGTGGTAGAGTCAGCGAAACGTCATAAGATTCAGAAGACGCACTCGTCGGTGCCCCCTGGTAGGAAGACCAGCACCATGCATGGGTTTGGCAGAAAATACTATCAGGACTCGATGCTCGTGGCCCGCATCCAGGCTTACCAGCTGTACATGGGATGTACTTGAGGGACCTGGCGAAGGAGCTTGCCTGGTTCTCAGCTGGGCTGGCAGGTGAATCACTCGAGCACTTCCGAACCCTCATCTCCTCGATCAAGGAATGCGCCAAATTCCAGACTCGAGTGGCCTATGACGGCTTCGAGTCCGTAGCTCGTGTTGCTGTGGTGGGCATTAGTGCTCATCGCCTGGCTTGGCTACAGTCCTCGGACTTGGAGCAATGGGTACAGGACAACCTGGCTGATGTCCCCTGCCAAGGAGAGAGCCTCTTTCGCAAAGACATGACCGACAAGGTGGCTGAGTTGGAGTCAGAATTTATGACCAGGACTAGATTGGCTTGGAAGACAGTTGACCCTTCCCATCGGAAGGCTTCGGGGAAAAATCCCTTCCACTGAAGGCGAAAAAGGCTTACAGAAAATACCCCCAATTTCCAGCCTCCCAGGCTCCCCAACAGGGTCAGCAGGCAAAGGGCCAGGGGCACGTTCCCTGTAAGCAGAAAGCCCTCAAGCCCCAAACAGCACACCAGCCGCAGCCTGGCTGGATGCTTTTGAATCCTTGGGCATAGCCCTTCTTCCCCCTGAGGACCAGGGCACAAGGAATATGGGAGAATGCCTGCTCACCTCTGGCCGAGCATCACCACCAATGCCTGGGTGCTGCAAGTGGTACAAGAAGGTTACCATCTGCACTTCGACCAGACACTTCCTCCTTTCTTCCCAGGGGAACTTTCCATGACCTTCCTGCACAGAGAGCTCTTGCGGAAGGAACTTGAGTCCCTGCTCGAGGATCAGGTGGTAGAACCAGTCCCTCGGCCTCTCTGTGGCATAGAGTTCTACTCCCGGTACTTCTTCATCCCAAAAAAGACAGGAGGCTTCCGGTCCAACCTGGATCTTTGGGACCTAAATTGCTTTCTGGTCAAGGAGAAGTTCAAGATGCTATCCCTTGAAACATTGCTGCCCTACCTTCAGCGGGGAGATTGGCTATGCTCCTTGGATCTTAAAAGATACCTATACCCACATCTTGATCCATCCCTGGCATCATCAGTACCTCTGCCGCGTCTTCGGAGACTGTCACTACCAGTACAGGGTCCTCCTTTTCTGCCTCTCCTCTGCCTCCAGAGTGTTCACCAAGTGCCTGGCAGTAGTGGCTGCTCACCTCCGTTTCCTGGGAGTCTTTATCTTCCCCTGTCTGGACGACTGGCAGCCCACCACTTCATCAGGGTGCTACAACATCTGGGATTCATGATCAACTTCCCAAAGTTGCATCTGCTACCGACCCAGCACCTGGAGTTCATAGGAGCGCTCCTGGACTCAACCCAAGCCAGAGCTTTCCTCCCTCTAGACCACGTGCAACATCTGGCGACCCTAGCAAGAGAGGTACAGGGTCACTCATTGGCATCCACCCATCTCCTGCTGTGCCTACTGGGGCACATGGCCTTGACCGTTCATGTAACCCCGGAGACCCATCTACGCATGTGACAGGACCAGTGGATTCTCAGCTTTCAATGGACTCAGGCCACGGGCCAACTGGAGGATCGAGTCCCGGTCACCCAGACTCTCTTGCATGGTGGCAGAGCTGACAGAATCTCATGGCCAGCCTACCTTTCCAAGCCCCGCCGACCCAACACATTCTGACAACAGACGCCTCCAAGCTCGGCTGGGGAACCCACTGCGATGGTCTCCAGTCACAGGGCACCTGGACTCAGGAGGAAAGTGCTCTCCAGATCAACCTCCTGGAACTCAGAGTTGTGACAGATGCCCTTTGGGTGTTACAGGCCCTCCTAGTGGGCCAGGTTATCCTCGTTCAGATGGACAGCCAAGTAACGATGTTTTACATCAACAAGCAGGGGAGTACGGGCTTGAAGCTTCTCTATTGGGAAGTGGTCCGCCTCTGGACCTTTGCCGTGGAGAAGGGCATGACCCTCCATTTGGTTTACCTACCGGGCCAGGACAATCTGCTCGCCGATTGAGTCAGCAGAGTCCTTCAGCCCCATGAGTGGAGCCTCAATTCAGCAGTGGCCATCTCCATTTTTCAATGTTGGGAGACCCCAACATCAGACCTCTTTGCCAGACCCAAGAACGCACAACTGCCGTGCTTCTGCTTCCGGAGGCTGACCTTGGAACGGGTGGCAGCAGACACCTTTCTCCTGCCTTAGTCCAGGAGCCTTCTATATGCTTATTCACCTACTCCCCTGGTTCCTAAGACCTTGCTAAAGGATCAGTTGGACCAAACCTTGCTAATTCTCATTGCTCCTCGATGGCCCTGGCAGCCAAGGTTCCCTCTACTCCTGCAACTTTCCCCGATACCCCTGGGCCATGCCCCAGACTTGCTCTCACAGTGAGACGGGACCCTTCTCTATCCCAACCTCCAATCCCTCGCCCTGATGGTGTGGCTGCTGAATGGTTAGCCCTAACACACCTCCACCTCTCTTGGGATGTGGAGGCTATCCTATTGGCATCGCACAAGCACTCAACATGGCGCACATATACCTTCAAATGGCGTAGGTTCTCAGTCTGGTGCGCAGACAGGAATCTCAACCCTTTCTCCTGCACTGTGCAAGACATCCTTCAGTATCTGCTGCACCTCTCCCGGGCTAGTCTAAAATCCAATTCCATCAGGGTGCACCTCAGCACTATGGCTGCGCATCACCACCTTGTCGACAGCCAGCCCGTCTCTGTGCACCCCCTTGCGGGCCATTTTATAAGGGGACTTCTCCTCTTGCATCCCCCTCGTCTGCCCACTGCCAGTGGCATGGACCTGAACATTGTCCTTGGGAAGCTGATGGCTCCCGCTTTTGAGCCACTGGCTGCGTGCCATCTCAAGTTCCTTTTGTGGAAAGTGGTGTTCCTGGCAGTGCTCTCTTCGGCCAAACAAGTCAGTGAGCTGCAGGCGTTGGTGGCCCAAACCCCCTACACCAGGTTCCACAAAAACAGGGTCATTCTCTGGACACCTGAAATTCCTGCCTAAGGTCGTGTCCACTTTTCATATCAATCAAAAGATGGTCCTTTCCACCTTCTTCCCCAAGCCTCATGCATCCCATTGCTGCTCATCACAGCTGTTCATCTCCTATGACATCAACAGGCTCAGGGTTGCGGACTGTAAGTGTACCCTGTCTTCCTGGATGGCAACTGCATCTCTTTCACCTACGAGCCTGTGGACTCTCTGTGGAGCGTCATGTCACCGTGCATAATGTGCGTTCCATGGCGGCCTCTGTGGCTCACCTGCGCTCAGTCCCCCTGCAGGACATCTGCTAGGCTGCCACCTGGTCTTCAGTCCATACCTTCGCGCACTACTTCTTGGAGGAAAACTCACAGCATGATAGCGCCTTTGGCCAGGAGGTACTTTGTCACTTCTTTGGGGAATAGTGAAACTCCTTCCCTCCAGCCCTTTGTGTCCAGGCTACTGGAGAGGGGATTCCACAGGGAGGAGGGAGGGTTGTGAGGACTGGCTTCCTGCTTGTTCTCAGAGAAAGCATAGTTACTCACTTGTAACAGGTGTTCTCCGGGGACAGCAGGAATCAGTCCTCACAACTCTCCCTCCCCATGGAGTTTTCTTTTTTTATGCTTAATTAAGTTATATCATCATACTGAGAGGTAAGATGGCACCTTTGGGAGGGAAGGTGACCGCACATGCGTGACCTAACTCCTAAAGGCTCTCTTTGAAAGCTGGGGAGTGATTCCATGCAGGCTCCATTCATGCAGACGTCACCCATATGTGAGGACTGATTCCTGTTGTTCCCGGAGAACATCTGTTACAGATAAGTAAGAACACTATCCTAGTTAACCACTTGGATACATTTTTGAAATGCAGTATATAAAGTATACCAATTAAAATACAATAAAATAAACAATCTTCAAGCAGTTTTAAACACAGCTGTCATGCAGGTTGTGCATTGTCAAAGCATATAAACCACTTCATCCCCTAATTTTCTATTACAATTTTAGGGACACTTTTTATCATTCCACTATCTACCATTTACCCAGCACATGAGTTTATCACCTTATAATGAACATAAATCTTCTGCTCTCATTTTGCTGATTTTCCAAGACTGGTTTTAATATGTTGCTGCATTGTAGCCAAGCTATCAGAATGCCTGTTTTGAAAATTTCTCTACATATTAATTTGACTAGCGACTGTTTTCTGTCTAAGAATGTCTCCAGCAATCCTGTTTCTTTAGGGACTAAATTAACTTGTTAATACAGTCTTAGAGAAGTTTGGGCATTTAAAAATTCTATTTTAAAGCTAGATTATTGCTTAATTATAGTAAAACTGTTGCCCATCTCATTCTATTGTAGTTTTTCTGTTTTGATTTTCAAGTACTTATACAGCATATGGTATTCTCAGCATATCACCAAACAGGAAAAGGATTAATGTGTCGTCATAGATATAATCTCCAGGAACAAGCAGGAATGTAGTCTTCACATATGGGTATCGTCTGTACCGACGGAGCCTGCGCGGGAACGCTCCCCAGCATCCAATAGGAAAGCTTTTGGGGGCATCCCACAGCACCTGCAGGCTGCCTTTCCGCCTTTCCCAACTGTCCCTCTCCAGTTCTTTGTTTTCCGTGGAGCCGAAAGGTCGCACATCCTGTCACTGCAGAAAATTCCCTTCTTATACTTCTTTTTTGTGGTTGCGTCTGCCTTCCCTCGACGCTATACCGGTACTGCGGGTTCTTTTCTTTTTTCTAAAAAAGGTAACTAAAAATAAATCTAGCCGGTCCTCAAAGGGTAGATCTCCTTCTAAACATCGAGATGCCTCTGGCGTTGCCCTTGAGGGACTTTCACCGGCAAAATTGCCCCGGCGGGAGGCTTCGGCTTCCAAAGCACTAACGGGGCTCCAGGATGTTCTCAAGGCTTCAACCTCAGCAGAACTACTGGTGCCATGCTCTGGGGTTATGGCCGCTTTAACCGGCACCGATACCCAAGGATCAGCAGGGTCGATAGACCAGAGATTCTTGGCTATTGAGCGCAGTCTGGCGGCTCTTCTCACGGGCTCAATGCCCCTGAAACCGCTTCAGACAATTCAGCCGGAACCGGCACCGACTGCATCGACATTGGCAGGTATTCTACCAGGGCTGAGTCATGCGTCTCTATTCGGCATCGACAAGTTGGTACCGGACCACTCCGATGCCGACTTCGATCGGTACCAGTACCGTGCCTTGCACGATCACCCAGATTGGAGATACTTCGAATCCTCGGATGAGTCTGAAGACTCCGAAGGCTCTGCCGATGCCAGAGTACTTCTTCTCGAGGATTCCTCTTCTCCTCAGTGTAGGATGTCTCCACCAGAGAGGGTATGTCCTTTCAGGATTTTATCCGAGATGTGGCCCGAGGTCTTTCCATCACAGTGGCTCCTGAAAAAGAGCCTAGGGCAAAGGAATTAGAAATCCTATAATACCCTAAAGCTCACAAGGAAGCAGCTACCTTACCTATTCATGAGATCTTGCATGATCTTATGTTAAGGATGTGGGGAAACACCTCTAACCACATCTCCTCCTTCTCGAAGACTCGACACCATGTATCGAGTTCCTCCTTGTCCTGGGTTTCAGAAGACTCAATTACCACACCATTCCATGGTGGTGGAATCAGCCATGAGATGGATGAAGAGTGCAAAAAGGCATGCATCTAATCCTCAAGGACGTGAGTGTAGGACTCTTGACGCCTTTGGACGTCGATCCTTCCAGGCTTCAATGCTTTCTGCTAGGATCAGTTCCTATATCTTGTATATGGGAATGTTCCTTAAGGAAGTCACAGGAGACTTAGAGCTTATGAGCCCTCTCCTTCCTGATGATAAAAGGCAAGATTATCTTACGCTTGTTAAACATGCTGATGTTTGTGACTCGTGCAGCCTTTGACTACTTTGAATGCATAAGCAGAACCTCTGCTATTGCCATAGGTGCACGCAGAATTGCCTGACTCCAGGCATCTGACTTAGAAATCTGGGTACAGGACAAGCTGGGGAATATACCTTGCACAGGAGAGAATCTCTTTGGCAAGAATTGGCAGGAAAAAGCTAATGAAAAAGATGCTGACAATATCACTTTGGATAGATTGTCCAAATCTGCAGCTGATCCTGCGAGGAAAAGATCCTCTAAGAAACCATTCTTCAGTAAGAAGAAGAAGTTTTATCCCTCCTATACCCAGCAGGGACATCGTTCACGTCAGTCTGCCCAAAAGGGACAGCAGCAACAAACCTAGGCAACAAAGGAAGCCAAAAGCAGCTAAGCCTCAACCGGCTCAGCAGACTCAGCCTCCACAGAGGCTTTGACTCCTATCTAGAGAACTTTGCCTTCCTGGCCCTGAACGGCCCAGAACCCTCCACCATCCCAGGAAGGTTATGTCATTTTGCCCCCAGATGGTGTCAGATAACAGCAGCAAATTGGACTCTGTCTGTTGTACGAGAAGGGCACAAGCTTCATTTCCTCAGCATGCCTCCTCCTACAATAGTAAGACAGTTCAATTCTCAGACCTCTCCCAACGACCGTTTAGGTCAAGAAGTCACAATGCTCCTTGCTCAAGGAGCAATAGAAGAGGTGCCTATTCCCCAACGGGGTACAGGATTTTACTCCTCCTATTTCCTTATTCCAAAGAAAACAGGAGGACACAGACCCATTCTAGACCTTAGAGAATTGAGCAAATTCCTGTTCATAGAGAAGTTCAAAATGATTTCTCTAGGAATTCTGCTGCCATACCTTCGGAGTCAGGATTGGCTTTCTCTAGATCTCAAGGATGCGTACACTCATGTTCTCATCCATCCAACTCACCGAAAGTTCCTTCGATTCGTGTTTCAAGGGAAGCATTACCAATACAGGGTTCTTCCTTTTGGCCTGGCTTCTTCACCAAGGGTGTTCACAAAATGCATGGCTGTGGTAGCAGCATTGCTCCGCAACCTGGGAATATTCGTCTTCCCTTACTTAGACGACTGGCTCATTCGAGCCCCTTCAGAGCCGGATGCTAGGGTTGCTCTGTCTCGCACAATGCGCATTCTTCAGTATTTGGGACTTGTCATAAACTTCCCAAAGTCCAACCTTGCTCCCACTCAATCCCTAGAGTTTATAAGAGCTCTTCTGGATACCATACAGACAAGGGCCTTCTTTCCACAGCCCCGCTGCCTTCGCATTGTGCAGTTAGCTTCCGAAGCAGTGCTAAAACCTCACCTCACTGCTTGGAAAATGTTACAGTTGCTAGGCCACATGGCATCCACCGTGCATGTGGTTCCTTATGCTTGCCTCCATATGAGGACAGCCCAGTGGACTTATCCACTCAGTGGACTCAAGTGTCAGGTTGCCTGTCAGACAAAATAGCAAACTCAGATCGCCTTATTTTGTCCCTCCAATGGTGGCAGTCACCCAAAAACCTTCTGGTGGGGTCTCCTTTTCATCAACCCCCACCCCAAGCCACTTTAACAACAGATGCTTCACAGGTGGGTTGGGGAGCCCACCTGCACGGCCTCTCTACCCAGGGTACTTGGACTTCACAGGAGGCCTATCTTCATATCAACCTCCTGGAGCTCAGAGCAATCTTCCTTGCTCTTCGCGTATTTTACACCCAGCTCAGCTACAAGACAGTCCGAGTTCAAACGGATAATCAAGTAGCCATGTTGTATGTGAACAAGCAGGGCGGAACAGGCTCTCTGTCGCTCTGCAACGAAGCTGTGGGCCCTCGCCAGAGAGCATCAGATTCATCTCCTTGCGGTGTATCTGCCAGGCATTCAAAACTCTTGGGCAGACAGACTCAGTCGAGTTCTGCTTCCACACGAATGGTCTCTCCATGCAGACCAGGTGGCAAAAATTTTTCAAATTTGGGGAACCCCGGACATAGACCTCTTTGCAAGTCAGCTGAATACCAAATTTCACCGGTTCTGTTCCAGACTTCCGGCTCGAGGTTGTCAGGCCAGGGATGCTTTCCTCCTTCATTGGGGTCAGGACTTCCTGTATGCCTTTCCACCCATTCCCCTAATTCCCAAAACCCTGTTCAAGCTTCAGAGAGACAGAGGTCATATGATCCTCATAGCTCCATGTTGGCCACAGCAACCGTGGTACCCTTTGCTCCTACATCTCTCTCAAGCTCCGCATCTGGAGTTAGGATCTGCTCCAGATCTTCTTCTCAAGAGGACGGGATGCTGTGGCATCCCAATCCCAGTGTCTGCATCTCAGGGCCTGGTTGCTGAAAGCCTAGAACTTCACGGTCTTAACCTTTCCCAGCAGGTAAAGGATATCCTTCATGCTTCCAGGAAACCTTCCATAAGACGCTCTTATGCATTCAAGTGGAAAAGGTTTACCATATGGTGCTCGCAGAAGGGTCTTAATCCTCTTACGATACCTCTGGAATCATTACTGGAATACCTCCTTCATTTATCAAATGCAGGGCTTAAGACCAATTCAGTGAGAGTCCATTTGAGTGCTATTGCAGCTTCTTTCAAGCCTCTAAATGGACAACCTATTTCCTCTCACAGCGAGATTTATGAGAGGCCTTCTTTTAACGAAGCCTCCCATTAAGCCACCACCGGTGGCATGGGACTTGAATCTGGTTCTTGGGAGCTCATAAAACCGCCCTTTGAACCATTAGCCACTACCTCTTTGAAATTCCTTTCCTGGAAGGTTATCTTTCTCATTGCAATCACATTAGCATGTTGCATCAGTGAATTGCAAGCGTTGGTGGCTGATCCTCCTTATACAAGGTTCCATCATGATAAGGTAGTCCTTAGGACTCACCCACACTTTATGCCAAAGGTAGTTTCGCCCTTTCATTTAAACCAAGCAGTTTACCTTCCTGTATTCTTTCCAAGGCCTCACGCCTCAAATGCAAAAAGGAGCCTTTATACTTTGGACTGTAAAAGAGCTTTTGCCTTTTACTTGAAAAGGACACAGCAACATAGAAAATCCTCCCAACTCTTTGTTGCTTTTGATCCTAGTCATTTGGGACTTCCAGTCTTCAAAAGGACACTGTCCAGCTGGATTGCACAGTGTATATCTTTTGTCTATGAGAGTAGGAACCTTCCTCTTGAAGGCCATGTCACAGCTCACAATGTGAGAGCCACGGCAGCCTCAATGGCTCATCTTCACTCTGTGTCTATCGACGACATCTGTCGAGCAGCTACTTAGGCTTCGGTACATACCTTCACAGCCCATTACTGCTTAGACCGGTACTCCCGTCGGGATGCCTTGTTTGGTCAGGCTGTTCTTCAACACCTGTTCCAGACTTAATCAACTCCTACCCACCATCCCTGGTAGGATGCCAGAGATCCATGGGGGAAAGTGGAGCCCTTTCACAAGGGCACACAACTTTCTGGGGCCATCTCCCTGGCATCTGCAGCTAGGGAGTCCCCATATGTGGAGACTACATTCCTGCTTGTTCCTGGAGATAGCATAGTTACTCACCTGTAACAGGTGATCTCCGGGAACAGCAGGAATTTAGTCTTCACAACCCACCCACCTCCCCTAGGAGTTGTATCTTTCTATCTCTCTCTCTCTTTCTCTCTTTCCCTCTCTCTTTTGTCTCAGCTTTAAACTCAACTGGAGAGGGACAGTTGGGAAAGGCAGAAAGGCAGCACGCAGGCAGTGTGGGATGCTCCCAAAAGCATTCCTATTGGACGCTGGGGAGCGTTTCCGCACAGGCTCCGTCGGTACCGACGATACTCATATGTGAAGACTAAATTCCTGCTGTTCCTGGAGATCACCTGTTACAGGTGAGCAACTATGCTTTACAGTATGTTGAAATCCTCTGTTCAGTTTTGAAGGGTGCCATAATTGCAAATAGAATTATCAGGAAAGAAATTAAGAATAAAATAAAGAATATCATAATGCCTACTACTTACTGGCACTACTACTTATCATTTATACAGTGCTACAAGGCATATGCAGTGCTGTACATATACATGTAAGAGAAAGGCCCTGCTCTATAGAGCTTACAGTCTAATCAAGACAGACAACTCAACAACTAGGGACTCTAGGGTAAATCTAGGGGAATGATAATGATGTAAAGGTGGTGAGCTGGAGAATAAGGAGATCAGGATCCAAAGGCAACCTTGAAGAGTTGGGTTTTTAGCCTAGATTTCAATAGGGCCAGAGAAGGAGCCCGACATGCTGACTCAAATATTTTTTTTTTTAGCTTAATCTTTTTTATTGATAATTTCAAGAACAATAATACAAATTTACATTGAAAGAGAAAATATAGAAATCTATATAGTCTACATCCAGGGGAGCTACCAATATCAATTATATACAATATAGAAAAAATAATCATTACAAATAGAAAATCATGCATGGAAGGGAGTCACTGCCCTAAATATTTATACAAAACTCTAATTATTTCAACTTGTTGAGTTATATAACAAAATAATATACATTATATCTGTGGAACATGATTTACAATAAACGATTCTAAAGACGAGGCCTCAGAGAAAACATACTTGGTGCCCCCTAATGTAACCAAACATTTACAGTGAAACTTAAGGAAAAAGGATGCACCAAGTGCTAGAACACGTGGCTTTAACAGCAAATAAGCCTTGCGCCTAAGCTGAATTTGCCTTGAGACGTCTGGAAAAATATTAATTTTCCCCCCACAGAATTCAGTATTCTTATTTAGAAAAAACAAACGCATAACTATATTTTATCAACCTCAGAGGAAAAAGACACAAGAAGAGTGGCCTGAGTGGGAATCACATCCTGAGAAGATTCAATAAACTCAGAAACATATAGGGAATCCAATGAAGGGATAGGAGCAGCTCCCTGGGAAGCACCACCTGGAGACGCCCCTATCACAGGCAAATAATAAAGCTTATTAATAGTCGGTTTAGTGTTGTCTTGATACCCTAAGACTTCACATAAATATTTGTCAAACAATATCTGAGGGGACAACAAGCGGGTATAGGGAAAATTTAAACATCTGATATTCGTTGCCCTCAGGGTATTTTCCAGTAATTCTTGCTGGGTATGCAAGACAAGACTATCTTTAATAAAAGACAGAGGAATTCTGCAAAGTAACACATTGAGTTTCCAATTTCTGGCATTTAATATCTAAAGCTGCTAATTGAGAGTCCTGCTGAGCCATCTTAGCTACTGAGCCTTTCGAAAACTCTGAGAACTGAGATACAACTGAAGTTAAAGAAGCCTCAATTTGTGAGAGGACAGACCATACATCGGACAAGGAAATATTCTGAGTGTCCACAGGTGTACCAGGTGTACCATCTGGATGTGCCCTCACAAGATCCTCCGGTACCTGAAGAGCCTGTGGCATAGGAACAACCACAGGTTCTAAAGGGCTCCCAGGGAGGACAGATGGAGATAAAACATCCCCACATTGAGACTGCTCCTCCACCATAGGAGAAGAAGTCAATGGGCCGATGGAATCCAGATCAACAAGCGGGGCAGAGTTAAAATCCCCCGATAGCGAGGAGCCATCTGAGAGAGGCGAAGTCTTGGTGGCAGCAACAGGAGTCCCAACTGTACCATTCACAGACACAACGTGTCTATCCATAGGCCCGGCAATTTTAACAACTTTAGAGGGATTCACTGTACTCACATTAAGATGGCGTTTTCTACGCTTGCCCATCCCAAGAACGCCAGCTCTAGAGCTCCTCGAGCGCCGAAGGAGCACAAAAGGAGCTTAACAAGCCCCTTTAAAACGCACCCCTTCAGGGAGGAAGTGACGTCACCGAAGCCGATGGCGGCTTGAAAGAGCTGCTCCGGCGCTGACCCAGCCAAAACGCCCTAAAATAATTACCTCGGAGGCGGTCAGTGGAGCAAACGGGCGCTGAAAGCAGGCAGGAAGTGCTGGGACCGCTGAAACGCCGGCGGCCACCGCATTACTTCGGCGGCGGTGTGAGGCAACACCGGGAGAGTGCCGCGGCAGCGTGGTGGGCCGAAAATGGCGCCCGGAGGCAGCGTGGGGGTGGCGAAAGCAGCAGGCAGACGTTAAGGGCCTGCACATCCGACGGCGCTGCACCTCCCCAGCGTGAGAACACAAAAAGATCCAGAGGGCTGGAGGTGAGCTGGAGTGCGGAGATTAGCAGCAGGAGGGGAGCAGGACTGCTGCATACAAAGAAGCTGGAGGGGCTGTGGAGCGTAGCCCAGCCGATGTGTGCAGGCTGAGGAGACTGCGGGTAAGCAGGGGGACGCCAGAGAGAGCGCTGGGCCTGGTGTGAGGGCACGGAGAAGAGCCGGAGGAAGTTGGCTGCCTGAGCTAGGACAGCACGATGCTGAGGAGGCTACAAGAGAGTTTTGAAAATCTGCAAAAAAGGGGTGGGTGAGCCCCCCTACTGGGAAAGCTGTGCTGACCTTGGCAGGGGTTGCTGGCACAGAGATGACCACCAGACGCAAAGCGGCAGATATCCGAGACTATGCGTGCCCGGGGGCGCAAGGTGGGAATGGCGAAGTTGGGCAGCTGGAGAATAAAAAGCTCCCTGAGGCGCTAGGAGAGCGAGGTGGAGTAGGAGCCCTGGAGAATGTAAAAACCCCAGGAATGGATCCTACGCAGCTTGTCACGAGAGCGGAGCTTAGAGACTGGTTTCTCGAAATCAAAAATGAAGTGCAATCCGTGAAGAGTGAGTTGAACGCAGTGCTGGGCCCCCTGAAAGAAGAAGTTGGAGAGTTGGTGTGTAGAATGGGGGACCACGAGAACCGGCTGCAAGAGATTGAGCTACATCAGGAAGAAGAGACACAAAGATCGGGGAAGTTGGGGTCGCAGTATGAGACTTTGTTATACAAGCTGGAAGATCTGGAAAATCGTTCCCGACGCAATAATCTGAGACTCCGGGGAATACCTGAGGAGACAGAGTTTCAGGACAGCGAGAAGGTTGCCCGATCAGTCTGCTTGGAGGCCTTACGTTTGGGCGGCGAGGAGGTGGCTGCAACGGACTTACAACTTGAGAGGGCCCACCGAGCCCTGGGGAAGCCAGTGGGCAATAAACCCCGCGATATAATCATCTGTCTGGCCCGTTATAAAACCAAGGAGAAAATTGTTAGCAAAACCAGGCGAGGAGGAGCCCTCATGTGGCAGGGCTACCCGGTGCACATTTATGAAGACCTTTCTGCAGGCACGTTGCAGAGGCGGAGGGCCATGCAGCCAGTTACACAAATATTGTGGAGAGAGGACATTAAATACCGGTGGCTCCATCCTTTTGGACTATCGTTCACCTATAAAGGGCGGACATGGCGGACGCAGACCCCGGAGGAGGCACTGAAGGCTCTCCGGGGCGCGGGCCTGAGCACCCAGGGGGCAGACCTGGGGGCGGCCTCTTCCCTTGGAGGGCCTCAGGGGCAGAGGGGAAGCAGCCCAGAGAGCGAAAGAGTCCGATCGCCGCGACCTGGGCGAGAGCTGCAAGAGGGCCAGCGGATGGAAGACACTTGAAGCAACTTGTGGACTGCTCATATGCTGGTATAAGTGCTGAAGAGTGGTGGAGAAATGTTGTCTTTAAGAATGTTTTATATGTAATATTTAGGGATGGTTGTGTAAAGTCATTGGGGGAGAAGAGGGAGGGGGAGGAGGTGAGGCGGGGGAGAGGGGGCGGACGTAGGTGGTGGGGAGGGGGGCAGTGGGTGGTAAGGTGGATGAGCACTGGGTGGGGGTATCAGAGAGGGTGGGAGGGGGAGGGAAGCAAGGACGTAGGAGGGTGTGAGAAGAGGGAAGGGGGGGAGAAGGTATGGGCGAAAGGAGGGGGGTGAGCGGGATGGTGGTGGGTGGGAGGTAGGGGGGTGTGAAGGCGTAAGGCTGGGGAAGGCTAGGGACGCACTACTCCTGAGTTATCCTCTGGAGGCGACGGAGGATGGGGATGGGATGGGGAGGGAGGGGGGGAGGGGGTGTGAGGGCCAGAGGAGGTTGAAAGAGGTGCGAGGTAAGAGGGGGGAGGGAGGGGGGGGGACCAGGGGGCGGGAAGGCGGGAGGGGGGTATGGGAAGCGTAGAATGATAAGTGTCATGACCTTAAATGTGAAGGGCCTGCGAACACGCCAGAAACGTCAGTTGGTGGGGAGAGAGGGTAAAAGAATGGGGGCCGACATTTTGTGTATACAAGAAACGCATCTGCAGGTGGGGCAGGAGTATTTGTTGGAATCTAGGCACTACCCCAAGGTGGTTCTGGCGGGTCAGAGAATGAATTCTAGGAAAGGGGGGGTGGGCATTTTGGTGGGGGGGGAGTATCATTCTAAGGTGAAAGAAGTTAGACGGGGGAAAGGAGGGAGATGGGTGGGGGTCTTAGTACAAATTGAAGAGGAGGAGGTCTGGGTGATCAGTTTGTATGGTCCTAATGAGAGGCAGGGGGAGATGTACGTGCAACTCTTGCAGGAGTTGGAAGGACTTGGGGGCACTCCCATAATCATGGGGGGAGATTTTAATTTGACGTGTAATCCCAGAATTGATACCAGTGGGGGGCAGGGGGGAGGAGGAAGGGGGGATAGACGAAGTTTGAATGCCCTGAGAGAACGTCTGGGTTTGGTGGATTTGTGGAGAAGTTGGCATCCGGGGGAACGGCAGTATACTTATTATTCCCCAGTGCATTGCTCTTATAGTAGGTTGGACATGATTTGGGGGGGGGGGGATCTGGTTAGATAGAGTAAAGGAGGTGGAACACGGTCAGATCACTTGGTCAGATCATGCCCCAGTGAGTGTACGCTTTGATGTAGGAGGGAGAGAGGACAGTTTAAAATTCTGGAGACTTAATGATTCCCTGTTGGAGGAGGAGAAGCACGTGGGGCAGCTTAAGGCTCAAATAGCGGAATATCTCCGGCTAAATGAAACGGGGTAGGTGTCTATGGGAGTGCTATGGGATGGTTTAAAGGCGGTGATTAGGGGTCAGCTGGTTAGGTTGGGGGCGCGGGTAAAGCATGAAAAAGGGGCCAGGGAAAGTGACCTACTGCATCAGTTGCGGAGCTTGGAGGGGGTACATCAGAGGGTGGCAGATCCTGGTACCCTTACGGAGATACAAAGGGTGAGAGGGGAGTTGAGTAAATTGCGGGCCCAAGAGATAGCTTTTCAATTGGCGATCTTGAAGCAGGCCCACTTTGAAGGTGGGAATCGGGCAGGGAGGGTGTTAGCCAGTCGCTTGAAGGGGCGGCGGCAAGCGGGACATGTGGTGGGCATTAGGGGCACTAAAGGTGAGTGGGTTCAAAACTCCAAGGGAATTAGGGGGGTGTTTCGGGAGTATTATCGGACTCTGTATGAAAGTGAACTGGAGGGGGGCGAGGAGGACACTGCGGAGTTTCTGGAGGACTGTGGTCTGCCACAGGTGACGGAGGAGGAACGGGAGCAGCTGGGGCGGGAGATCCAGGAGGAGGAGGTGCGGAGGGCCATCAGCACGTTGAAATTGGGAAAGGCGCCAGGGTTGGATGGGTACACGGCAAAATTTTATAAGGTCCTGTCGGAACAGATTACGCCCGTATTTACCAAGGTAGTTAATAGGGTGCTCCAGGGGGAGGGCCTCCCGCGCACAATGGCGGAGGCCGGTATAACGGTCTTGCCAAAACCAGGCAAGGATAAGGGGGTATGTGGTTCGTATCGGCCCATCTCTTTAATAAATTTGGATGCAAAGATAATGGCAAAAATCTTAGCCAATCGTATCCAGGATGTGGTGCCGCATCTGATCCACCCGGACCAGACGGGCTTTGTGAAGGGGCGTCAGGGTAGCGACAATGTGCGGAAGATTTTGAATATCATGTGGCAGCTCCAGCGTACTAAGCAAGAGGCAGTGTTAATCACCGTAGATGCGGAAAAGGCTTTCGACCGGGTGGAGTGGGCTTTTATGTTTCAGGTTTTGGATAAAATGGGGTTTGGAGGGAAGTATGTCAGCTGGATCAGAGCTCTATATCAGGGTCCGAGCGCTAGAGTTTGGGTTAATGGGGGGTACTCGGAGAGTTTTGAGCTACATAGAGGTACCAGACAGGGTTGCCCGCTGTCACCCTTGTTGTTTGCCTTGGCTATAGAGCCGTTGGCGGCCTACATTAGGCGTATGAAGGACATTAAGGGGGTACAGATAGGGGGGCGGGAGGAAAAGATTGGCCTTTTTGCAGATGACGTCGTCTTTACACTGACGCAACCGCTTACAACGCTACCAGTGCTACTGACGGCTATACAACGGTATAGCCGCTTGGCGGGCTATAAAATTAATCCAGGGAAAACGGAACTGCTGGGTTTCAATTTGGCGCCCAGGGTGGAAGAGAGCCTACGGCACCACTTTAAATTTAGGTGGGTGGAGGGGAGTTTTCGGTATCTGGGGATCCAGTTGGGGACCCCTCTACTTAAGATTAAGCAATGGAATTATCAGGGGTTGGTCGAGACTTTAAGGCAGGATTTATCACGGTGGAGGGGGCTGTATTTGTCCTGGATGGGGCGTATTGCAGTAGTCAAAATGAATGTCCTTCCAAGGTTGCTATTTGTTTATATGTCCCTTCCGTATAGATTGGTTGGTAAAGAAATAGCTAGGATGCAAAAACTGCTACTGCAATTTATTTGGGATGGCAAACGACCTAAAGTCGCCAGGGCGACCATGTATAGGCCTAAAATGGAGGGGGGGTTGGGAGTCCCATCATTGCTCCGGTATTATGAAGCGGCGCAGCTTCGGGCCCTATTTGCTTGGAAGGAGGGGGTGGAGAGGCCTGGGTGGGTGGAGATGGAGGGGGAGGGGGGGACAGAGATGGGAGGTTGGATCTGGGACCCCGGGGGGGTGGGAAGCGGATAGGAGAAGAGAATCCCTACAGAGAACTAACTAGACAGGTTTGGCGGAAATGGAAGGGGCACTTGTTAGGGGGGAGGCAATATTCTCGAGAAACCCCAATACAGATAGCAATGAAGGGTAGGATGGGGGAGGAGGCCGGGGTGTTTAGGAGGTGGGGGGAGAACGGGTTGCGGAAGTTGGGGCAATTGGTGGGAGTTGGGGGGCGGATTAGGAGCTTTGAGGAGTTGCAGCAGGAGTATTGGTTGGAGAGGCAAGATAGATATGCTTATGTTAGCTTATGGTACTGGCTTCAGAGGCAGGAAGTGAAGCAAGACCTGATGGCGAAACCTGCGCCCTTTGAGGAGATGATGGGGGAAACGGGGATGCCCACTAGGATCATATCGAAGTTATATAAAATCCTGGGGGAATCCGAGCAAGGGAGCATACGGGGCCAGACGCAGTGGGAGGAAGACCTGGGGGGGCAGTGGGACGGTGAGAGGTGGGACAGAATTTATATCAGAACTCATAAATTGGCACCGGGGACAGCAATGCTAGAAAACAGCTATAAGCTCAGGCTCAGAATGTATTGGACCCCGGTGTGGCTCCACGCATTATACCCTGCGAGTTCGGATCAGTGTTGGAAGGGGTGTGGGGCTCGAGGGGATTTGCTGCATATGGTGTGGGGATGTCCGGTAGTTCAGGAATACTGGAGGGGGGTGGAAAGACTTACGGAAAACATCACAGGGGTCCCGGTCAGCTTTACCCCTAGTATGGTGATATTGAATGAAGGGGGGACGGGTGAAGGTGGGAGGGACAGGGGGAGGCTACAGGGGTACTGTGTCATTGCAGGGCGGATGTGTCTCTTTCGCTGGTGGAAGAAACAGGATATTCCCCCTTTAGCGGAGGTAGTGGGGCGAATGGAGCAGCTTTGGGGGTACTGCGCAATAGAAGCTCGTCGAAAGCATACGGTTCCACGATATAATAAGGTGTGGGAACGTTATGAACACTGGAGGGCAGAGAGGGGGGGGGGGATTAGAGGGCGGATGGGGGGGGTGAGAAGGCTCGGTTCACTGGAGGGGGTAGGGTTAGAGGGTTTATACTATGCCCCACCATATTCATATATACTCTTGGAAGGATCCTGGAGGTGGTGATCCTGTTTTGCATATAAGGTCACCTGGGCCAGAACGGGTGGCTCCTGACCCGGCTATAGTTGAGGCCTATGCGGACAGGGGATCTCGCCAGCTGGCGGTCTGGGTGTAGGTGGCGATTCGCAGTAAGCGGATGGCGGGTAGGGGGAGGGGCGGAGGTGGGGGGGAGAGCGGGATTGGGGGGGGGGAGTGGGGCATTTGGGTTAGGTAAGCTGGGGGTTCCTATGGGGAGATTCTCTGCCTGGTGAGTGGAAGGGGGGTCAGTAGAACGGGGGAGGGGGGGTGGGGGGCGTTGAGACTGTATGTGTGGATTACTGTTCCTTGTTTTACGCAGGGGGGGGGTTAATCTTATCATGTATAAGTTGTGTAAAGGGTACTCGGGGGGGGGGGGTGTATGGGGGTAAGATGGAAAATATATGGGGAAGCACTAGGAACTGGGGCCTCTCCCAATAGTTACTGTTAAGGATGTTCAGAATGTATATTGGTGGGTTTGTGGGGAGATTTATGGTTTACGTTGTGTATTGTGTGCTGTGTTGTGTGCTAATAAAAAAAAGTTAAAATAAAAAAAAAAAAAAACGCACCCCTTCAAAGCGCGACCGCTACTGCGTGACCGCGGACCAAGCCAGGATTTAAGGCCCCCGAGATCACGTCGGGGCCAGGCACCGTGTCGGTGTACCAGGAAGTCCTGCAGGTGCCTGAAGAACCAGCGCTGGACGCGGAGCACAGGTCAGGCAGGGACTCCTCCTCCTCACACGCTTCCGACTACTAGCAGGATCTGCTACTCCTTTTAAGGCCTCCGAGATGACGTCGGGGCCAGGCGCCGCGTCGGTGTACCGGGAAGTCCTGCAGGTGCCTGAAGAACCAGCACGACGCGACGCACAGGTCGGGCAGGGACTTCCCCTCCTCACACGCTTCCAACTACTAGCAGGATCTACTACTCCTTTTAAGGCCCCTGAGATGACGTCGGGGCCAGGCACCGTGTCGGTGTACCGGGAAGTCCTGCAGGTGCCTGAAGAACCAGCACGACGCGGCGCACAGGTCGGGCAGGGACTTCCCCTCCTCACACGCTTCCAACTACTAGCAGGATCTGCTACTCCTTTTAAGGCCTCTGAGATGACGTCGGGGCCAGGCGCCGCGTCGGTGTACCAGGAAGTCCTGCAGGTGCCAGAAGAACCAGCGCTGGACGCGGAACACAGGTCGGGCAGGGACTCCTCCTCCTCACACGCTTCCGACTACTAGCAGGATCTGCTACTCCTTTTAAGGCCTCCAAGATGACGTCGGGGCCAGGCACCGTGTCGGTGTACCGGGAAGTCCTGCAGGTGCCTGAAGAAACCAGCACTGGACGCGGAGCACAGGTCAGGCAGGGATTCCTCCTCCTCACACGCTCCCCCTGACTCAAGTATTTTGTTCCAGGCATACTGAGCAAGGTGGAATGAATGAAGTCTGGAGTTGTCAGTGGCAGAGAATGGCATAAATAAAGGGAATCTTCCAGGAGAACGGAGTTCTCAAGGAGTTGTTTAGGGAAGGATAAGAGAGGAAAGGTAGTGAAGCGCTGCAGAATGAATGCACATATAGATTAGTAGTAGAAATTTGAATTGGATGTGGAAACGGATAGGGAGCCAGTGAAGTGACTTGAGAACAGGGGATATATGAGCATAGCAACACTGGCGTAAGATTAGCTGTGCAGCTGAGTTTTGAATGGATTGAAGGGAGAAAGATGAGGGGGGAACCAGCAAGGAGCAGGTTGCCATAGTCTAGATGGGGGTGACTAGAGAGTGGATAAGGGTCTTAGTGGTGTGCTCAGAAAGGAAGGGGCGAATTTTGCTGCCGTTAGCTAAAACCTGTTGTTCTCCAGGACCAAGCAGGAAGTCAGTCCTCACATATGGGTGACGTCGGCGTCGACGGAGCCGCCATGCGGAGCATTTCCCCAGCTTTCAAAGAAAGCCTTTGGGAATGCAGGCACGCATGCGCAGTCCCCTTCCCGCCCAAAGGTGCCATCTTGCTCAGTCTTCTTTTTTCCACGGAGCCCTTCGGACGTCTGTCCTTGTCACCCGTGGAAAAAGTTGATTTTTCTGCGTTGGATCGAGTTTTTTTTCGGTTCGACGTCTGTTCCTTTCCCACCTGGACTCGGTACACCGGTGCTGAGCCCGGATCTCTCTTTTCGGTTTTTGTCCTTGGAGACTGCGTTCGCGCCTTTTTTCTTTTCCCTGGCAGCCCAATTTTTTGCTCTTACGGGTGCCTTTTTCCCCCCCGATGGCTGCCAGTGGCTTTAAGAAGTGTGAAAGGTGCAAGAAACTAATGTCTCTCACCGACACACACGACTGCTGCCTCCGGTGCCTAGGGCCAGACCATGATTCTACGGTCTGTAGTCCCTGTGGCAAAATGTCTTCCAAGGCATTACGGAGCCGTCAGCACCAGCGTGAGAGGATCTTCTCCAAATCTGCCTCTGGACGGGTCCGGACTTCGTCAGAGGCCTCGATGTCTCGGGAGTCTGACCCCGAATATCATCGGGGCTCCTCTGAAAGGGAATCCCCCTCGAGGGAGCATCGAAGGAAGAAGAAACCCGCGAGGGCGGCATCGGTGGATGCTCTTGGCTCCTCGAGGGCCAGGTCGCATAGCCCCGATCGCCGTTCCGGGTCTTCAGAGTTGGAGAGGCCTGCAAAGCATCCTCATGTGGAGTCGGAGACCCCGAGTCACGTGAGTACTGTAGTCCTCATGGACTTTCCTCCGGGGGAGCCGACGTCGGGCCCGACGCTGTCGGGGCCCGAGTCAGAGGCTGCTGGGTCTCCTGAGCTCGGACTCAGGTTGACGGCCCTGGAGAGCAGATTGTCTGCCTTCATGGAGCAGCAGTGGGTGCTGATCACCGGTCTCACCAGCGCATCTGCCCCTACCACCGGGACATTGACGTCCAAGTCGACCCCGGAGGCCGAGCCGATCCTCGAGACCATGCGAACTCGAGTCGATCCTCGGCCGAGGTCACCCTTGGCCTCCTGTTTGGGACCGAGGTCGTCGACGCAGGTTCCCTCAGTGTCGGGGCAGATGGCGTCGGTGCCTGCCCACTCAGAGCCGCTCGATTCCTCCTCGGAGGAATCGGCGTGGGAAACTGAGGAGGAGGAATCCCCAGACACTTTCCGGACTCGGTGCGTCTCTTCGGACTCACTAGGGTCCGAGCCTCGGACAAGGTCCCCCCTGGAGGATACCAGGTTCTCGGATTTCGTAAGGGACATGGCCAAAGCACTGGCATTCCCTGCGGATCCCGAGGAGGAGCCTCGAGCCGAGGAGCTCAAGGCTCTGCAGTATGACTCTCCTCCCAAGGAGGCCTTTACTGTCCCGCTTCCTCCGATGCTGGAGCGGTTGCTCTTCCACATGTGGGAGGCGCTGGCCTCGATGCCGGTTCTAAGCAAGCAGGTCGATTCCATCTATCGAGTCCGCAAGAGCCCCGGGTTTCAAAAAGCACAGCTACCGCACCACTCCATGGTTGTGGAATCGGCCATGCATTGCCTGAAGAGTCAGAAGATGCACTCCTCGGTGCCTCCCAGCAGGGAAGCCCGGAACCTGGATGCCCTCGGTAGAAAGTGCTTCCAGGGCTCTATGCTTGCTTGCCGTGTCCAGACCTACCAGCTGTACATGGGCATGTACCTTCGAGACCTGGCAAAGGAGATTGCCGGGTTCTCTGCTGGTTTGTCCGAGGAACCTTTGCAGAGGTTCAAGGCCTTGTCTTCTGGTATTCAAGAGTGCTTGAAATTTATATCTCGAGCAGCCTACGATGGATTTGAGGCTTCGGCCCGGGTAGCAGGGGCCGGCATCGGGCCTGGCTACAATCCTCGGACCTCGAGCCATGGGTACAGGACAAGTTGGTCGATGTCCCTTGCCGAGGTGAAAACCTCTTTGGCAAGCCCATGGCCGAAAAGGCTGCAGAACCCGAGACCAAGACTGTCCAGGAAAACCTCTGCCCCTTCTCAGAAGAAGAAGGGCTCGGGGGAAAAGACCTTTTACCCGAGGAAGACCGCTGCCTACAAAACCTACCCTCACTACCAGGCCTCTGCAGCTCCCCAACAGGGCCAGAAGACCAAGGGGCAGGGTCATGGGCCCCGTAGGCAGAAGGCTCCCAAGCCTCCTACTCCGGCTCCTGCTCAGCAGGGAGGGAGTTTTTGACTATGCCAGCATAGCCTCTCCTCCTCTCCAGGGCACAGGAGGCCGGCTGACCCTGTACGCAGACAGGTGGCCAGCTATCACAGGGGATACTTGCGTGCTAAGCATCATCGAAAGGGGCTATCTGCTTCACTTCGCCCAGATGCCCCCCTCCTACTTTCCAGGGGAGCCTCGGACCCCCTCTGCACAGAAACGTACTCCTTCAGGTGTTGGAAGGTCTGCTAAGGGAACAGGCGGTGGAACCGTTGCCTCACCACCTGGAAGGGCAAGGCTTCTACTCGAGGTACTTCCTGGTACCAAAAAGGACAGGAGGCCTCAGACCCATCCTGGACCTGAGAAATCTGAACAAGTTTCTGGAGAGGGAAAAGTTCAAGATGCTTACCCTTGGAATCTTACTGCCCCATACCTCCAGCAGGGAGATTGGCTATGCTCCTTAGACCTGAAGGATGCTTATACTCACATCCTCATCCATTCAAGTCATAGACAGTTCCTCAGATTTGTGGTGGGAGGAAGACACTTCCAGTACAGAGTGCTTCCTTTTGGCCTCACCTCCACCCCCAGGGTTTTTACAAAATGCCTGGCGGTGGTTGCGGCCTACCTCGGGAACCAGGGGATCTTTGTGTTCCCTTACCTGGACGACTGGCTTATCAGAGGCCAGTCTCCACAAGAGGCCAGGCAGGCCACCTTCAGAACCATATCCCTGCTTCAACACCTGGGGTTCGTGATAAACTTCCCCAAGTCCACTTTACTCCCCTCACAGGACGTGGAGTTCATAGGGGCAAGGTTGGATACCATCCATGCAAAGGCCTATTTGCCTGTGGACAGAGCTCACAGGCTGATAAAGTTGGCCGGCCAGTTTCGGACGAACTCTCTGGTCTCTGCCAGACACTTCCTCCGGCTCTTAGGTCACATGGCTTCCACGGTGCATGTTACCCCAAATGCCCGTCTGCACATGAGGCAGGCTCAGTGGTACCTCAGGGCACAGTGACTACAGGCCACAGGGAAATTGTCAGACAAAATAAAGGTGTCCAAACTCTTGGTGGACTCCTTACGCTGGTGGAGGCATCTCCCAAATCTGACAAGGGGTGTTCCTTTTCAGGCCTCCCCGCACACTCAGGTACTGACAACCGATGCTTCCCTGCAGGGCTGGGGGGCACACTGCCAGGGGGCCTGCACCCAAGGTCTATGGTCTCCATGGGAGGCCGCCCAGCAGATCAACCTGTTGGAATTGAGAGCCATTCGACTAGCCTTACGGACTTTCTCTCAGATCCTGTCTCACCAGTCTGTCCTAGTTCAGACGGACAACCAGGTGGCTATGTTCTACGTCAACAAGCAGGGAGGCACAAGATCCAGCTCTCTGCTCCTGGGCTATCAGGCAGGACATGACCCTCGGGGCTGTCTACCTCCCAGGCCAGACAAACTACCTGGCGGACAGGCTAAGCAGACTCCTGCAACCTCACGAGTGGCAGTTGGATCCTCTGGTAGTTCAGCAGATCTTTCTGCAGTGGGGACTTCCGACCATGGATCTTTTTGCCAGTCCACTGAACAGGCAACTACCCAAGTTCTGTTCCAGACAACCCCACCCTCTGAGGACGGCGGCAGATGCATTCCTGATCCCCTGGTCAGAAGGCCTGCTGTATGCTTTTCCTCCCACACCTCTGGTGGCCCGGACTCTCTTCAAAATCCAGCAGGACCAGGCCACGGTGATCCTGATAGCCCCCAGGTGGCCCAGGCAGCCGTGGTTCCCTCTTCTTCTGCAGTTGGCGGTGGCTACTCCACTTCCTCTGGGGCTGCAACCCGACCTTCTGACTTGGGATCAGGGGTCCCTCTTGCATCCCAACCTCAAATCCCTCAATTTGATGGCCTGGCTGCTGAAAGGGTAGTCCTTGCTCCCTTACTCCTACCAAAGAAGGTTGAAGAGGTGGTGTTGGCCTCCAGGAAGCATTCCACTAGGAAGGCCTATGCTCTGAAATGGCGTAGGTTCTCTACTTGGTGTTCTCAACAGCAAGAGGACCCTTTCTCCTGCTCTGTCCAGGTGGTGCTACAATACCTGCTCCACCTTTCCAACCTAGGACTTCAGTCCAACTCTGTCCGGGTTCACCTCAGTGCCCTCTCAGCTCACCACTTGCCGGTGGATGGACACTCTCTCTCAGGCCACCCTCTGGTGTCTTGCTTTCTCAGAGGCCTGCTTTTGCTTAAGCCTCCTATTCGTCCATCGGCCACTGAGTGGGATCTCAATGTGGTCTTGCAGCAACTGACTCACCCACCTTTTGAGCCGATGGCAACCTGCCATATACATTTCCTCTCCTGGAAGGTGGTGTTCCTTGTGGCACTCACCTCGGCTAGGCGGGTGACTGAGCTTCAGGCCCTGGTCTCGGATAGGCCGTATACCAGGTTCTATACGAACAGGGTAGTCTTGCAGACTCATCCTAAGTTCCTTCCCAAGGTAGTGTCCTCCTTCCACATCAACCAGGAGGTGGTACTTCCAACGTTCTTTCCCAGGCCGCACGCCATTAGGGCAGAGACTGTCTTGCATACCCTGGATTGTAGAAGGGCGCTGTCCTTTTACCTTGAACGTACGCAGGGGCATAGAAGGGCTTCTCAGCTCTTCATTTCCTTTGACCCTAATAAATTGGGGTTGCCTGTCACGAAGCGTACGTTGTCCATCTGGGTGGCAGACTGTATCGCCTGGGCGTACAGGGCAGCCGGCCTCTCCCTGGAGGGTCGAGTCACGGCCCACTGGGTCAGGGCGAAGGCCGCATCAGTAGCTCACTTCCGTTCTGTTCCATTGGCAGACATCTGCCGGGCCGCTACTTGGTCTTCAAGCCAGACTTTTGCGGACCACTACTGCCTCGAGAGGGAGTCCCATAGGGACAGTGCTTTCGGGCAAGCGGTACTCCGTAATCTCTTTGAGGTTTAGGCAACTCCTATTCTCTGGCCCTGGTGTTGGGCTACCGTTCAGGAATGGTCTCAGAGAAGATTCTCTCACTGTTGCTGAGGCTCTAGAGGGAGCTCTATTTTTCAGCCTGGGTTCCTGGTAGCCCAGAGCTAGGGAGTCACCCATATGTGAGGACTGACTTCCTGCTTGGTCCTGGAGAAAGAGTAGTTACTCGCCTGTAACAGGTGTTCTCCAGGAGCAGCAGGAATCAGTCCTCACAACCCTCCCTCCTCCCCTTGGAATTGCAGTTGTATATAGTTCATTTTCTTTTTGTGCTGTCTTTTAGCTATGTCATCAGACTGAGCAAGATGGCACCTTTGGGCGGGAAGGGGACCGCACATGCGTGCCTGCATTCCCAAAGGCTTTCTTTGAAAGCTGGGGAAATGCTCCACATGGGGGCTCCGTCGACGCCGATGTCACCCATATGTGAGGACTGATTCCTGCTGCTCCTGGAGAACACCTGTTACAGGTGAGTAACTACTCTTTTCTTTTTCTATCTGTTGATTGTGTGTGGAGAGAGTGAAGAGTTGAAGAGGATCCCAAGGTTGGAAACTGAGGAAATGGAGTATAATGTTATCTACAGAACTAGAGAAAAGGAGGAAGAGGGGAAGTGAGTTTCTCTGTGGACAAGTAGAAATGAGTCCTAACATATGGGTGACGTCCTCTGAAGCCTGCATGGGAACGCTCCCTAGCTCCTATTGGAAGCTTTTGGAGGCTTGTTTATGTTTATTGTTGCTTGATTTACCACCCTTCGTAACTAACATCAGGGCAGTTTACAAAAAAACCCCATTATAAAATTAAAAGAAACAGAAGAAAAAGAACTCCAATCTTAAAAGATTAAAACATTCTTACCAGGGAAAGGGGAAAAAAGGTAGGGAGAGATGAGGAGGAGAGTAGAAATGGGAAGGGCAATGATTAGGGAACTGGGAGTTCAGCGGCAATGGAAACAGGTGAGTTTTGAGGAGAGCCTTGAATTTTGAATAGGATGGCTCGAGCCTGAGGGCTGGGGGAAAGGAATTCCAGGAGGCAGGGGCCAAAAAATAGAAAGCTGAAGAGCGAGTGGAAACCAGATGGGCCTGGGAAGGGGAAGGAAGTTGTAACCGTTTGGCATGTATTTCACGAAGGACGCAAGGTGAGGAATGGAGAAGAAGATGATCTGAGAGGTAGCGGGGGGAACCAGTATGTAGTGCATGGTGAACCAAAGTGAAAAGTTTGTATTGATGCCTAAATTTTATGGGGAGCCAGTGATACTGAAATGAAAGTGGAGTGACATGATCAAATCTGTGAGCTGAGGCAAGTAAACAGATAGTGGTATTCTCAATTAACTGAAGTCAGTGTAATTGGTATTGAGGTAAGCCGAGAAACACAATATTGCAATAGTCGAGTCATGATATTACCAGGGTGAGGAGTAAAGTAGTTAAAGCTAAGACAGAGGAAACCACAGACAGAGCGAATCTGTTGGAGAGCACAGAAGGAACAACGAAGAAGAGAAGAGATATGGGCATTAAAGGAAAGAGAGGAATCAAGGGTAATACCAAGGTAACAAATAGAATTGACTAATAGAATAGGTGAGCCAGGGAGTGAAAGAGCAAGTGAAGGAGAGGATGTAGTAAAAACTGTTAGGGTAACTGGGTTTAAAAAAGGTTTGGACAAATTCCTGGAGGAAAGGTCCATAAACCATTATTAAAAGGGACCTGGGATATCACTGCTTGACCCAATACAAGTATTGAGGAACCTGTGTCTTTTGGGGAGACTTCTAGGTACTTATGACCTAGATTGGCCACTTTTGGAAACAGGATACTGTGCTTGATGGACCTTGGTCTGACCCAGTATGGCATATCTTATGTTCTTATGCTGATTTTCTAGGATTCAAGTGAAGGACATTTTTAGAAAGCCAGTCAGAGACAGAAGTCAATTAGGTTTCAAAAGGAGAGAGATCGGGGTTGACTGAACTAGTGTAGTGAAGTATTATGTCATCTGCATAGTAGTGAGCAGATATCCCATGCTGTTGGACCAAAAGTGTCAGAGTGATGAGAAAAATGCAGGGCCAGCACAGAACCTTGGGGAACACCACAGAGAATGGGAAAACGGGATGAAAAAGAGTTGCCAGCAGATATAGAAAAAGACTGGTGGGAGAGAAAGGAATGAAACCACTGAAAAACAGTACCACGGAGACCGAAATCGTGTAACCATGAGAGAAGAGTAGAATGGTCAAACAGGTTGAAAGCTGAAGATAGATCAAGAGAGACTGCCACCGAGATGTTCCCACGATCATGTGAATGGTGAAATTCGCTCAGGAGAGAAATAAGAATAGTATCAGTGCTGTGGGCAGGACGAAAACCAGATTCAGGTGTGTGCAGCGCATGCGTGGAGTCCGTGAAGAAAGAGCTGTGAGAAAACCGTTTTTTCAAGTATTTTAGAGAGAAAAGGAAGAGTGGAAACTGGGCGGTAGTGAGCTGGTATAGTAGGGTTGAGAGGGATTTTTCAAAATGGGATGGATAGAGGCATATTTCCAAGCAGATGGAAAAACACCCAAGGATAGGCTATTATTAAGCATGGATAGAATCAAAGACAAGAGTGCTAAAGAAAGAACTGATAACCAAGAAGAAGGAATGGGATCGGAGAGAGATTTAGTCTTATATCAGGTGGAAATGATTTTAAGAAGCTCAGCTGAGGAAATGGGGGAAAAGGAGGACAATGTGTAAGTCAAAGAGTGGTTGGGGAAGTAGAGGTCGAGATCACCTGAGAGCAAAGAGGGCCTGCAAAAGGGGTGGACCGAGGAAGATGAAGCAAAGTTGATAGAGGAACCAGGTGGTGAATGAGACCGTAGTGGAGATGGAGAATTGGCAAACTTGGACCTAAGAGAAGAGACTTGATCACAGAAGAAGGTGGCGAGAATATCAGATGAAGGAGGAGAATGGGCAGGCAATGATGAAATAGCAATAGAGGAATTAGAAGTAGATGGATTAGACAGAGTGGTCAAGATAGAATACAATCGGCTTTATGAGTTAGATAAAGAAATCAAAGCAGGGTAGTGGTCCTTTTTGACATCATGTATCTGGTGACGGTAATGCTGATAATACTCCTTATGGTGCTGAAGGGCATAGGGAGATGGATGCTTTCTCCAGAGACACTCTGCGTGTCTGAGTTGGTGGCGCTTCACTGTGCCTTTGTACCTCCTTTCTGACTGCCACCACGGTACCATCTTAAACCAGTCTTTGTTTTTTCATGGAGCCCTGCAGACGCGTTCGGTCTTCTCTGCTTGGTAATTTATTTTTTCTCCTGTGGCGAATCTTGCACTTCCAGTTTCACTCAGTGATCGCCTACCATTGCGTTTTTTCTCTTTTCCCTTTGTTTTTTTTTCTCCTTATTGGTCGTTTAATTTTCTTTCTTTTTCTGTGGCACCTTGGATCGCTTAGGTACCGGTGTACCAGCCAGTCCCTTCACTAAAAATTGAGCCGTTTGATTTTGCTGCGGCTATGTTTCCAGGCAACATGTCCCAGAAACCGTCCAGTATATTCAAAAAGTGTTCCCAGTACTCTAGGACCATATCTGCCACGGATTCCTATGGTTGGTGCCTTCAGTGCCTGGGACCTGATCATCAGCACTCTACATGTAATTTGTGTTTGCAGAGGACAAAAAGAGGAGTCAAATATTGAGAAGTAGCGCGAATCATCTTTTGGTTCTCATAAGTGCGATCCATTGTCATCAGCATCGATGGCACCGGTCTCAATGGTTTCAAAGTTTGCATCGGACGCTGGTGGTGCATCAGCACTGAGGAGTTCTCAAGCCCACTCAGAGCCAAGCATCCATAGACCCCGGAGCATCGGCTGTCGCTTGATCTCCACCCAAAGATGAGGAAGGATTCATCTTCATCAAAGGGTGATTGAACTGAGCACCGAGTGAAGACTCTGGTGCATTAGTGTCAAAGCTCATCAAGGCATGGCATCAAGAACAATGAGGGTCTGCGAAAGCGCCTCTTGAAGCTGCCCCAGTGGGAGGAGAACTCATCCTCCAGAACATCAGAGTGGCACCGACAAGCTGCCAATACGTTTGTACAGATATCTGATATATCAGCTGAAGTTACTGAGGCCCCACAGCCTTCAGAATTGGCAGCCATTGAGAAGCACCTTCTGCAAGCTCTCAAGGAATGCATTGCAGCACTTTTGACATCAACATCGGTCACTGTACAGTCGATCCTTGAGATGGACGCTTTGCCTGCAAGAGATGCATTGTCAGTGGTTTATCAAAGGGCCGTGACACTGGTGCCTGCCCGGCTGATATCTCTCTCTAGCATTTCAGAGTCCAATGCATCCTCAAAATCTAGAAAAGCATTGGTGCATTATCACTCCCGATCCTGTCAGATCAGGAGAAAGATCTAGGCAGAGACTCAGAAGTACATCAACTTTATCTCCGAGTTTGATTCAGAAGGCTGGGCAGTCAGTGTGGAATCTAAAGATTTGTTAGAGGGACAGGTCTCCTGATCTTCCATCAGACCCTTCTCCACATCATAAGTGGCGTAAGTCCTTTCCTGAGGACATGACTTTCCAGGATTTTTTAAGGGACATGGCCAACGCCATACTATTTTCTTTGGAGACTGAGGATGAACCCAGAGCAGAAGAGTTGGAGATCCTACAGTACTCCTCGACTCATAAGGAGGCGGTGACAGTGCTCATTCACCACATCCAGCAGAGTGCAAATGAGATTGTGGGAAAACTCCCTCACTCTGCCTCCAGTCAATAGAAGGCTTGACTCCATGTACAGAGTTGAGAAGACTCCCGATTCGAGAAGTCTCAGCTTCTTCACTATTCCTTGGTAGTTAAATCCATCCTTAAGAGGTCCAAGAGAACCACACCTCAACACCCCTAGGGAGGGAGGCTCGGATATTGGACTCTTTAGAGAGAAAGTATTTTCTGAGTAACATGCTCATAGCACGCATGGCCTCTTACCAGCTCTACGTGGGCATGTTCTTGAATAACATCATGTGTGACCTTGCTGAGCTGTCTTGGTTTCTCCCTCCAGAGGAAATGAAACAGTATCATTCCCTAGTGACTCAGGGCAAGGACTGCTCAAAGTTCAAGGTCCAGGTGACCTATGATATCTTCAAAATGGCATCAAGAGCGTCTGCCATGGGTATTGGCACCCAGAGACTTGCCTTGCTCCAGTCTTCAGACCTGGAAGAATCAGTGCAGAACAAGCTTGTCAACATGCCATGCCATGGAGAGAATCTCTTCAGAGGACAGGTCGAAGAGAGGGCTGGCTTCATTGAAAAGCAGCCTGTCACCCTTTGTAATCTCTCAAGGCGTCGCAGGAGGTACTAAGGAGGGGGCCAGAAAAAGATCTTTTACTCTCATAGGCATTGGTGCTTCCTCCTAAAGGCTTCCCAAATCTCCCAGCCCAAACAGGCTTCTTGTCCACAACTGTGTTGAGAGAAACCTCAGAAAGCCCAGCCGGCTCCTCAGCCAGTGCCTGGGGCGGGGTTTTGACTGATTCCATCGCCACTCTACCAGTAACTGCAGTAGGAAACTCTCTGGTCAGGGGAAGACTCGCTCTTTTTACCAAAAAGGGGTCCCTCATAACCTCAGACACATGGGTTCTACGGATAATTCAAAGTGGTTTCAAACTACATTTATTGGATCTGCTACCAAATTGCCCCCCCTAGGGCGCATCACCTCGACCCTCTGCAACAGGAGCTGCTTTAGAGAGAAATCACTGCCCTCTTGTCAGATCTCATGATTGTGTAACCACACTATATCTTGGTCTTCTTTTGAACGATCGACAATCAGTACTGTAATTATAAGTCGTTCACTGTTAACTAGCTGATAAGGATAAAGCGGAATTGCTTAACAAATATTTTTGTCCTGTGTTCACAGATGTAGAACCAGGAACAGGACCTCAGAAAACACCCACAAATAGGAACAGAAGCGAGGGACATCTTGAACAATTTTCAGAAGACTGTGTTCGTGAGAAACTAGCTCAACTTAAAGTAGACAAAGCGATGGGACCGGATGGGATACACCCTAGAATACTGAGGGAACTTGGGGACGTTCTAGCAACTCCACTGACTGACCTTTTCAATGCCTTGTTGGAGTTGGGAGTGGTGCCAAAGGACTGGAGAGAGGCTCATATGGTGCCTTTACACAAAAGCGGAAGTAAGGATGTGTTTGAAAACTACAGGCCGGTTAGTTTAACTTCGGTGGTGAGTAAATTATTGGAAAAGCTGCTGAAAGAGAAAATAGTGAGGTTTCAGGAGTCCAGCAGATTACAGGATCCGAGGCAGCATGGATTCACCAGAGGCAGGTCTTGTCAGACAAATCTGATTGATTTCTTTGACTGGGTGACCAGGGAGTTGGACTGAGGGAGAGCCCTAGATGTGGTGTATTTAGATTTCAGTAAAGCCTTTGACACTGTTCCTCACAGGCAACTTATAAACAAACTGAGCACCTTAGGGATGGACCCTAAAGTTACTGCTTGGGTTAGAAGTTGGTTGGGTGGGAGGCGACAAAGAGTACAAGTAAATGGAGCTCACTCTGAGGAGAAGGATGTTACCAGTGGTGTGCCCCAGGGATCTGTCCTTGGTCCGATTCTTTTTAACATCTTTGTTAGTGATATAGCGGAAGGGCTGTCGGGTAAGGTTTGCCTCTTTGCGGATGATGCCAAAATCTGCAATAGAGTAGACACCCAGGAAGGTGTAGATAACATGAGGAGGGATCTAGCTAAACTTGAAGAATGGTCTAGAATTTGGCAGCTGGGATTTAATGTTAAAAAATGTAAGGTCATACATTTGGGCTGCAGCAATCCAAGGGAGCAATATAGTATAGGGGGTGAAGTACTTTTGTCCACTAAAGAAGAGCGGGACCTAGGCGTGGTTGTGTCTGATGATCTTAAAGTAGCTAAACAGGTAGAAAAGGCGACGTCAAAAGCTAAAAGGATGCGTGGGTGCATACGGAGAGGAATGGCTAGCAGAAAAAAGGAGGTGATAATGCCTCTGTATAAGTCTTTGGTGCGACCTCATTTGGAGTATAGTGTGCAATTCTGGAGACCACACCTTCAAAAGGATGTGAACAGGATGGAGTCGGTGCAGAGGTTGGCTACTAAAATGATTAGTGGTCTTCATTATAAAGCATATGAGGACAGACTGAAGGATCTTAATATGTACACCTTAGAGGAAAGGCGGGATAGAGGTGATATGATTGAGATGTTTAAATACCTCCGTGGCATAAATATTCAGGGAGAGAGCCTCTTTCAATTGAAAGCAAGTTCTGCTACGAGGGGACATGAGATGAGGGTGAAGGGAGATAGATTCAGGAGTGATATGCGGAAATATTTCTTTACGGAAAGAGTAGTGGATCCGTGGAATAGTCTCCCAGTGGAGGTGGTAGAGATGAGGACAGTAACTGAATTCAAAAAAGCATGGGACAAACACAGAGGATCTCTAAAGGTAAAAAAGGGACTGTTGTAGTTGTTGATATGGAAGGACAGACTAGATAGGCCATGTGGTCTTTTTCTGTCATCATATTTCTGTTTCTATGTAACTATATGAGAACTGGAGTATCTCCAAATACTTTTACTTTAATGTAACCAAAGCACTCTACAAAATACCAACTGTGAAAAGAAAGGTCTCAGACTCTTAGCGGCACTACTTTTAGACTGTCGTCTTGATTAAGTAGTGTGCCTTATAACATCAGCGACCTTCATAATCTTCTCAGCAGGGGAGCCAGTTTAATTGTCAAGCTACCCGAACAGCGCAGTATCAGCCTTACGATATAATTGAGCTGTGTACTTAGCTTCTAATATCTAGACTCCTCTGTTTTATGGTGATTCAATTGATCCCGACGCTTGCCCCAGGTACCGTTCGTCCGTTTCACACTATCAGTTTCCTCAGGGGATCCTTCTCATTCTTTAATTCGAATGCTCCGATGCTGCCTGCATTCAATCTTTGTAAACCCGGAACGTTCAATTGTTCTATACCAAACTTTTCTCTTCGTTCGGGTAGCAAATGCCGCTGCTGAGAAGATTATGAAGGTCGCTGATGTTATAAGGCACACTACTTAATCAAGACGACAGTCTAAAAGTAGTGCCGCTAAGAGTCTGAGACCTTTCTTTTCACAGTTGGTGTTTTGTAGAGTGCTTTGGTTACATTAAAGTAAAAGTATTTGAAGATACTCCAGTTCTCATATAGTTAACAGTGAAAGATCTCATGATTGAGCTCGAGCCACCAGAGCAAAGAGGGAGAGGATTTTATTCCGTGTACTTCCTGATCCCCAGGAAAACGGGAGGATACTATCCCATCCTAGACCTAAGAGATCCTTGAACATTCTTGGTAAGAGAAAAGTTCAGAATGATTTCTCTAGGCGCCCTGCTTCTTTACCTTCAAAGAGAAGATTGGCTGAAGGATGTGTATACCCACATAAAGATAGATCTCGTTCACAGGAGGTATCTCGGATTCGTCCTGGGGGACAACATTTCCAGTACCGAATGCTGCCTATTGGCCTAGCCTAAGCATCTTGCATGTTCAGAAAGTGCCTTGCGGTAGTAGCTGCCTACCTCCGGACGCTGGAAGTGTTTGTCTTCCCCTATCTGGGCAATTGGCTGATCAAGAATACCACTCTGGAAGGGGTTCAAGAATCAATACGATTGACCATTTTGGTATTGGAATTACTAGGTTTCATTATAAATTACCCCAAGTCCCACCTCCAACCCATCCAGCAGCTAGAATTCATAGGAGCTCTGCTCAACCTGATTCAGGCGAGAACCTTCCTCCCGTACGACCAACTTCTCACACTGACAGCACTAGTGCGGGAGACTCAAGTGAGTCAGCAGGTATCAGCTTGTAGAATGTTGACTATAATGTTTGTTTATTTTATTTGATAAACCGCCCTTCAGTAATGAGCAGAGCGGTGTACAATTTACAAAAACAAATTCGGAAATGGGCACAAGGCCAACGAAATTGAAAGGAAATTACAATTCATTGATAGGACAGCAAGAGGAAGGGAGAAACGAGACAGGACATAGGTAAATATAGTAGCGGATGGGATACAGAAGCGGTTGTAGGGAGGCAAATCCCATAAAAGGGGAGGGTAGGTCGAAGGCCAAGGAAAAGAGGTGAGTCTTTAGGTTACGTTTAAAGGTGGGATGGTGGGGTTCCAGACGAAGGGAGGAAGGGAGGGCATTCCAAAGGGCGGGGCCTGCAAAAAAGAAGGCAGAGGAACGTGTGGATTGTAGGTGAGCGCTGGATGGCGAGGGAAGGGTAAGGCGGTTGAGATGGAAAGAACGTGGTGTGTGCCTGGGGGAGTGGAAGGAGATGAGGTCTGCGAGATATTGTGGAGTACTGGTATGGAGGGCTTTATGAACCAGAGAGAGAAGTTTGAACTGTGCGCGGAAAGAGACAGGAAGCCAGTGGAGGTGGAGGAGAAGGGGCGTTATATGGTCACGGGAAGTGGAATGCATAATAAGTCGAGCGGCAGTGTTTTGAATCCTTTGGAGACGAGTCATTTGGGATTTAGGGATACCGATAAATATGGAGTTGGAAAAATCAACACGTGACATGACCAGAGAAAGCAGTAGGGTAGGCCATTTGGCCATTTGGCCTCTACAGTGCATGTCACACCCTTGGAATGCCTCCATATGAGGCAGGCTCAGAGGACTCAATGGACCTAAACCATGGGTCGGCTCAGGGATCATCTGTATGTCATCAATCCTTTCGTTCAGTCATTGCAATGGTTCACAGTCCACCACAGTTTGCTCAGAGGTCTCCCCTTCCAAATTGCTCCACCCCAAAATGTTTTGACAACAGATGCATCCAAGCTGGGGTGGGGAGCTCATCTCGATGAGTTTCACACCCAAGGCAATTTGTCCATCCAAGAAAGTCTCCACCGGATGAACTTCTTGGAATTAAGAGCCATGTCAAAAACTCTAAAGGCTTTCGAAGATCAGCTGGCCAACCCAATTGTTTTGATTCAGACTGACAATCAAGTTTCCATGTTCTACATCAACAAGCAGGGAGGAATGGACTCGTAGCCTCCTGTGTTGGGAAGCAGTCAGGTTGTGGAAGTTTGCCATCGTGCTTGGGATTGACTTGAGAGCCACGTACCTGCCAAGTGAACAAAACACTCTGACAGACAGACTGAGTCGAGTCCTCCAACCACATGAGCGGACACTGAACAGGGAGGTTGCAGCTTGCACCATTTCGGAGTGTGGCACTCCCTCAGTAGATCTGTTCGCTAATCTACAGAATTCCCAGGTGGATCAGTTCTGTTCCAAGATAAGACCACACAGCAAACTAACCTTGGAGGCTTTCCTTCATGGAGGGAAAGGTCTTCTCTACGCGTATCCTGAAGTCCCTCTCATTGAAAAACCCTCCTGAAGCTTAAAACAGATGGATGTGCAATGATTCCCATTATTCCCTAATGGCTGACAGCCTTGGTTTCTTCTCAGGTCAGGAGCCACTCTGACTTGGCCATACGCCAGATCTGATTTTGCAGGATGATGGGATGATATTGCACCCCAACATCCAGTCCTTGGTCCTCACAGCCTGGATGTTGAGAGGTTAATGTTGTCTGGGCTCAGCCTTCCGGATGGTGTGACTGATGTCCTTTTGGCCTCCAGGAGGGCCTCAATGAGAAAGTCTTATTCCTGTAAATGGAAGAGGTTTGTTGTCTGGTGTGAGGGCCAGGCCCTAGATCCTTTCATCTCTCCCACACAAAAACTGCTCGAGTATCTTCTGCACCTCTCTGAGTTGGGATGTAAGTCCAACTCCATCAGGGTCCACCTCGGTGCAATTGGAGCTTATCATTGAGATGTATAAGGGAAGTTCATCTCTGTATAGCCTTTAGTTGTTCAATTTATGCGGTGGTTACTTCTCTTGAAGCCTCGCTATAAGCCTCCTGCAGTGTCTTGGGACCGCATTGTGATTCTTGTTCAGCTCATGAAAACTCCCTTTGAGCCACTCAGTTCCTGCCGTCTGATGTTCTTGACCTGCAAGGTGTTGTTTCTGGTGGCGATCACTTCAGCATGCAGTGTGAGCAAGCTTCAGGCTCTAGTAATTCATCCACCTTACATCAAATTCCATCATAATAGAGTGGTCCTCCATATTCATCCTAAATTCCTTCCAAAAGTGGTATTGGATTTCCATCTTCATCAGTCACTTGTTCTTCCAACATTCTTCCCAAGATCTCATGCACACAAAGGGGAAACTGCATTGCATATGTTGGACTGCAGGCGAGCCTTAGCCTTCTATTTGGAATGGACAAAAGCCCATAGAAAGTCCATCCAACTTTTTGTTTCTTTTGACCCCAGCAAGCTAGGTGCTTCCATATCCAAATGCTCTTTTTCAGTTTGGCTAGCAGACTGCATCTCTTTTGCAGATGCCCAAGCAGGCCTGAGCCTTGATGGTCTCACAGTGTCAGAGGTATGGCTGCATTGGTGACCAACTTAGGCTCGGTCTCCATGGAAGAGATTTGAAGGGCTGTGATATGGTCCTCTGTCCACAGATTCATATCTCACTACTGTCTAGATGGGGACTCCCGACGTGACAGCAACTTCAGCCACTCTGTACTCCGAAATCTGTTTGGGAATTAGAAGCCAGCTCCACCCCCTTAGGCCCATTCTATTCTGTCCTGGCTACTAAAAAAAAAAAGAGAAGTTAGTCTCTTGACTGCCAAGGTCTGTTTCTATTACTCAGAGGGGTTGAATATTGAATGTCTGCATTCTCCTCAGGTTTTCAGTAGCCCGTAGCTAAGGATTCCCATATGTGAAGACTCATTCCTGCTTGATCACAGGGAAAAGGTGGCAGGTGTTCTCTGTGGACAGCAGGAATAAGTTCTCACAAACCTCCCACCTCTCTGAGGAGTTGTGTTCTGCTACTGCTGTGTTATCAGAGTGGTTTAAAATGGCACTGTGGGGGCAGGTGGGAAGGAGATGCACAGACACAGTGGAGCCTCCTGAAGGCTTCCAATAGGAGCTGGGGAGTGTTCCCACGCAGGCTCCATTTCAGGACATCACCCATATGTGAGGACTTATTCCTGCTGTCAATGGAGAACAACTGCTAGAGGGAGTAGCTGCCTTTTATGGGGAAAGATACTGTAAGTAGCTTGGTTTTGGTCATGTTCAGTTTCAGATGGCAGTGGGACACCCAGGCATCATTGTCAGATAAACAGACAGATACGGGCCTAGATTCTTAGAGAGATTTCATATGCAGAGAGGTAGGTCTGTGAGTTATTAGCAAAAAGATGGTACCGAAAACCATGGAAGGAGATGAGTGCACCAAGGCACTGAGTGTAGAGAGAGAATAGCAGATGTTCCAAGATAGAGCTCTGGGGTACATCAACTGAAAGTGGGATGGCAGTAGAGGAAGATCCACCAAGACATAAACTAAAAGTACGATAGGGGAGATAAGAAGATAGCCAGGACAGAACAGAGCCCCTAAATCCAAGCAAGAACAGGTATCAAGGAGAAGGTGGTGATCAACAGTGTCAAAAGCAGTAGAAAGATCAAGAAGTCTGAACACTAAATTAAAAGCTCTTGGATTTGGTGAGCAAAAGCCTCTGTATTTCTGCATGGTGTGACCCCATCTTGAGTATTATGTGTAGTTCTGGTTGCCACATTTCAAAAAAGATATAGCAGAATTAGAAAAGGTACAGGAGGCAAGTGTAAGAAGAAACCCCCTGCTGATGAATCTCAAGCCGGGGCGATTGAGAAACATCTAGTCTCTACACCGCAAACCGCCATTCCAGGTACTGTGCCTCTTGATCCTGTAACTGATGGTGCGAATTTGAGCTCTTTTGAGCGAACACCCCCGCTTCCCACGGGTTTTCTTGAATTATCTGGGGAAGTGTCTCCTGTGGTTTCCTCGAACATGGTCCTTAAAGAAGTTTCATGGAGTCGTCCCACCCCTTTAGCAGCTAAACCACCTGCTTCCACCGTCTCTCTTTCGGATGTTTGGGCTGTAGTCTCGCGTACAGAACAAATGCTTGTAGAGACTGTTCCTAAGTTATGTCAATTTACAAGGGAATCCGTTCAAAAGTTTCAGTCTCTAGATTCCCAGATTGGGGCTTGTTGCTCTGCGCTGGTGAAACTTGAGCCTCAAGTTAAAAAGTTTGCGGATTTTACAGCAACTCATGCTAAAGAAAGTTCTCTTTTGCATCAGAAGCTGGAAAATCTCGAAAACTTAGGTCGTAGAAAAAATCTTTGTTTGTTAAATTTTCCTATTTGTTCGATGTTGTCTCCTTTAATACTCTTTAGGAAATATCTGAAGGATACTCTCCTTTTTCCTCAGGCCGAGTCTTGTTTAGTGACTAAATGTTATTACCTTCCTTTTAATATTTCTACCAGTCCTGGGGACAAGGATGAGTTGCCCATATCAGATAAGGATGATTTCAGTTTAACAGCTTTTCTGGAAGATACTCAGGATGTGATTACCACTAGGGCCACTTTACTGGTTACTCTATCCATAGAGGATGATAAGATTCTATTTTGAAGTCTTATTTCAAGAGGAAGGAGTTCCAATTCTGTGGTGATAGAGTATCTATATTCCCAGATGTATCTCGCTCTACACAACTTCGTAGGAAGTCGTTTCTTTTGTTGAAACCTAGAGTACTTGCTTTAGAGGCTACATTTTTCCTAAAATACCCTTGTAAATGTTGCATTTCATTACACTATGATAAGTTTGTCTTTTTTTTCCTCGTCCAAGCTGGAAAGTGGATTGTAGATCGGGAAAAGGCACGTACTACTGTATGATTGATTGAGGGTGGGTTGTGAGGGTTCTCTTCTGGCTGATTAGTTGGCTACTGTCCCTTTGGGTCTTGCCTTGTTTTCTTTGGACATATTTTGATTTGTTTAGTTTAACGTCTCCCCGAGATGTGGACTGGTTTTCTTATGGATTATATTGTATGTATTTTCTTTGTCATTTGCTATATTTCTTGGTTGTAACTGTTTTACAGTATGACTGTAAAAAGGTATCTTTATAAATAAAAGTAAAAAAAAAAAGAAAAGGTAGAGAGAAAGACTACCAAAATGATAAAGGAGATGGAATTGATTCCTTGTGAGGAAAGGCTTAAAAGGGTGGGTTTTTTCATTTTGGAGCAGAGATGGCGAAGGAGAAATATAGGGATGGGATGAATAAGTGTGAATCAGATGTTAACTCTTTCAGAAAGTACAAAGGCTAAGGAATACACCATGAACTTATTAAGTATCACATTTAAAGCAAATTGGACAAAATATTTTTCTCTGGGAATAAGCAGGAAGCCAGTCCTCACATATGGGTGATGTTGGCGCTGACGGAACCCACGCAGATCCACTCTCTAGTTTTCAAAGAGAGCCTTTAGGAGTTACACCTTGCATGCGCTGTCACCTTCCCGCCCAAAGGTGCTACCTTGACTCAGTCTCTTTTTCTGTGAGCAGCTGGTTCATGAACTGACCAGAGGGGAAGCCATTTTGGACATAGTCTTTGGTGAAACACCAGATCTGGGGTAAGAGATAAGGGTGATGGGGCCACTTGGCAATAGTGATCATAACATGATCTGAGGGATGGAAAGGAAATCCACAGTACTACTTTTAACTTTCAAAAGGGAGACTGTGATAAAATGAGGAAAATAGTTAAGAAAGAACTAAAAGGAGCAATTGCAAAGGTTAAAGACTTATATCAAGCTTGGGTGTTGTTTAAAAATACTACCTTGGAAGCCCAGACCAGCTATATTCTACACTTTAAGAAAAGTGGAAGGAAGTCCAAAAAACTGCCAGCATGGTTTAAAGATGAGGACAGAGAGGCTGTTGCCAAAAAAGTATCTTTCAGGAAATGGAAAAAGAACCAAATGACAAAAACCAGAAACAGCACAAGCACTGGCAAATTAGATGCAAGGCATTGATAAGGCAGGTAAAGAGAGAATTTGAGAAGAAGCTTGCTGTGGAAGCAAAAACACATAATAAAGACTTTTCCAAGTACATTTGTAGCAAAAAACCTGTGAGAGAGTCAGTTGGACCATTAGATGATAGAGGGGTAAAAGGAGCACTAAGAGGGGACAAGGCCATAGCGGAGAGACTGAATGAATTCTTTGCTTCGGTCTTTACTGAGGAAGATGTAGGGATGTTGTTACCCATGACTGAAGTGGTATTTAAAGGTGATATTGAGCAAGAATTGAAAGAAATATCGATATACCGGGAAGATGTAGTACAACTTGAAAGGAAGCTTGTCTGTACAGGGCTGTGTACACAGTGAGGGTACTTAATAACATTATATTACTGAAAGTCCTCAAAAAGAGTTAACACTACAGACTCAGTAATTCAGACATTCCAGGGCTTATTACTCAGCAACAACCTTGAAAGACTCTACTGAAATAACTAGGCTGAACTTTCCTATAACAAAGACACTACGTTTGTTATGAAACAGATAGTGCAGGGAGAAGCTGTCTCTTCAGTCTCGAATTAGAGATATCAAAACTGCTAGTGTTAGAATTATTGTTTAAGAAGTTATGTCTGGGAATACATGATGACCTATGCTAATAAGAACTGACCTATGACATAGAGACATAGAGATACACGTTATGAATATACGCGATGCTTGATGTAGAACAAGGTGAAAATTATGCTGTGTAATGGAATTTTGACCTATAAATAAAATAGCCAGAGTCTATGTTGTCAGAGTAAACAAGGTGCTGACTTTGTTTTCTCTCCCAAAGCTTTGGTGGTGCTGTTACTGGTGAGGGGTGGGGGGGGGAGGGGTGCAGAGTACACTTTCACAGCTATCTGATAAACTGAAGAGTAGCAAATCACCTGGACCAGATGGTATACATCCAAGGGTGTTGAAAGAACTGAAATATGAGATTGCAGACCTGCTATTAGTAATCTGTGAACTACCATTAAAATCATCTGTAATACCTGAAGAGTGGAGGATGGCCAATTTAACACCAATTTTTAAAAAGGGTTCCAGGGGTGATCCGGGAAAGTACAGACCGGTGAGCATGACGTCAGTACCGGGAAACTATCATAAAGAACAAAATTATTGAACATGTAGATAGTCATGGCTTAATGGGAGACAGCCGACATGGCTTTAGACAAGGAAGATCTTGTCTTACTAATCTGTTATGTTTTTTTGAAGGTGTGAATAAACAAATACACTATATCAACCAACTCACCTTTGTCTATCTGGACTTTCAGAAAGCCTTTGGCAAGGTCCCATATCAGAGACTTTTGGCAAAACTAAAAAGTCATGGGATTGGAGGCAGTGTACTTTTGTGGATCAAGAACTGGTTAAAAGATAGAAAGCAGAGGGTACCGCTAAATCGCCAATTTTCCCAATAGAGAAAAGTGAATAGTGGAGTACCTCAGGGATCTGTTCTGGGTCTGTTGCTTCTTAACATATTCATAAATGACCTGGAAATGGGAATAACGAGTGAGGTTATCAAATTTGCAGAAGACACAAAACTATTTAAAGCTGTTAAAACCCATGAAGATTGTGGAAAATTGCAAGAGGATCTTGATAAATTGGAATGCTGGGCATCCAAATGACAGATGAAATTTAATGTGGACAAGTACAAAGTTATCCACCTTGGAAAGAACAACCCAAACTATGGTTACACAATGCAAGGTTCCACATTAGGAACCACCACCCAGGAAAAAGATTTAGGCGTCATCGTGGATAACATGTTAAAACCCTCCACCCAGTGTGCAGCAGCGGCGGCGGCCATGAGAGCAAATAGAATGCTAGGTATCATAAGGAAAGGAATGGAGAATAAAACAAAAGATATTATAATGCCTCTTTATCGTTCCATGGTGCGACCGTACCTTGAATATTGTGTGCAATTCTAGTCGCCGTATCTTAAAAAGGATATAGCGTTATTAGAAAAGGTACAGTGAATAGACACTAACATGGTAAAAGGTATGGAAGGATACCCCTATGAAGAGAGGCTAAAAAGGTTAGGGCTCTTCAACCTGGAAAAAAGACGGCTGAGGGGAGATATGATAGAGGTCTATAAATTAATGAATGGAGTGGAACAGGTAAATGTAGATCAATTGTTTACGTCATCAGAATATAGAAAGACTAGGGGACATGCAATGAAGCTACAGGGTAACCTTTTTAAGACTAATAAGAGAAAATATTTTTTCACTCAATGTGTAATCAAACTCTAGAATTTGTTACCGGAGGGTGTAGTAAAAGCTGTTAGTGTAGCTGGGTTTAAAAAAGGGTTTTACAAGTTCTGGAGGAAAGGTCCATAAACTGTTATTAAAAGGGTCCTTTGATATCACTGGTTGACCCAATACAAGCATTGTGGAACCTGTGTCTTTTGGGGAAACTGCTAGGTACTTGTTACCTAGATCGGCCACTGTTGGAAACAGGATACTGGGCTTGATGGACCTTGGTCTGACCCTGTATGGCATATCTTATGTTCTGGCACTGAGTCACTTGAGAGATAGATAAAGAGCCCCCAACACCATGCTCCATTGGGACGTCCCTTCTGACATTTCTCCGCCACATCACTGGTGGAGGTCCGCTCCAGAGGATCTTGCATTCTTGGAGTTCATCATGAGGGAGATGTCCCAGGCACTTGCCTTCGTGGCAGTACCCGAAGACGAGCCATGTGCTGAGGATCTGGAGATCATACAGTATGAGGCCCCTCCTTGGGAGGCGCTGATGTTGCCTGTGGGCCCCCCCCCATCCTGGAGCACCTGCTCTTCAGGATGTAGGGAGTCCCTGGTGATGGTGCCTATTGTGAACTGTTGACTCGATTCGCAGTATTGAGTCGGCAAAAGCCCGGCATTCCAGAAAAGGCAACTTTCACACATTTCCATGGTGGTGGAGTCGACTATGCATCATATCAAGTGCCAAAAGATGCACTCCTCAGTGCCTCTTGGCAGGGAGGCCTGTACCATGGATGCGTTTGGTAGGAATTGTTTCCAGGGCTCTAGGCTCACAGCTCGGATCCAGGCTTACCAGCTGTACATGGGCATGCACCTGAGAGACCTGGCGAAGGAACTTGCTGGGTTCTCAGCTGGTCTATCAGGTGAACCCCTTGAGCACTTTCGGATCCTGGTATCTTCGGTCAAAGAGTGCTTCCAGACTCTGGCAGCCTTCGACAGCTTTGAGTCGCTGGCTCGGGTAGCTGCGTTGGGCATTAGTGCCCGCTGCCTTGCCTGGCTACAGTCCTCCAACTTACAGCAATGGGTTCAGGACAAGTTAGCCAATGTCCCATGCAGGGGAGACAACCTCTTTGGCAAACTCATGACGGAAAAGGCTGACTAGTTGGAGATGGAATTCATGACCAGGACCAGACTTTCTAAGAAAGTGTCGGATTCTTCCTGTTGGAAGGTTTCGGGGAAAAGGTCCTTCCACCCGAAGTCCAAGAAAGCTTATGGAAACTACCCCAAGTTCCAGGCCTACCCAGCTCCCCCTCAGGGGTAGAAGGCCAAGGGCCAGGGCACGGCCCCCGTAAGCCTAAGGTTCCCAAAGCGCTTCAGCTGCAGTCTTGGGGGAGTTTTTGACTTCTTGGGCAGAGCCTTCCTCCCTCAGGAGTTAATGGGCTCAAGGTTCACAGGGGGTGGGGGTGGTGGCTGGTCCACTTTGCATACAGGTGGCCCTCTATCACCACAGACAGCAGGTGATCAAGGAAGGATATCTCCTCCACTTCATTTAGCTGCCTCCCCCCTTTTTCTCAGGGGAATTGCCTTTGGACCCCTTGTACTGGGAGCTTCTTCAGAAAGAACTAGAGTCCTTACTCGAGGATCAAGCAGTAGATTCCATCCCCCCTCATCTTCAGGGCCAGGGATTCCACTCCCGCTACTTTTTAGTCCCCAAACAGGGGGCTTCAGGCCCATCCTGGATCTTCGAGACCTCATCTGCTTCCTAGTCAAGGAAAAGTTCAAGATGTTATCCCTTGGGACATTGCTGCCTTACTTCCTCCAGGGAGATTGGCTATGCTCCTTGGATCTCAAAGATGCCTATACCCACATCCAGATCCATCCAAGGCATCCAGTTACTCATGGGGGGATGCCACTATTAATACAGGGTACTTCCCTTTTGCCTGGCCTCGGCTCTTCAGATGTTCACGAAATGCTTGGTGGTCGTGGCCACTTGCCTCCGCCTCCTCAGAGTGTTCGTGTTCCCCTATCTGGATGATTGGCTCGTACAGGCAAAGTGTGCAGTGTTACACAGCACACTCAGGGACTGCTAGAGCACCTGGGCTTTGTGGTGAACTTCCCAAAGTCTCGCCTCTCCCCATCACAGTGCATAGAGTTCATTGAGGCCCTGCTTGACTCCACCTGAGCAAGGGCCTTCCTGCCCCTGGAGTGGGCTCAGCTCCTCGCCACCCTGGTGCAAGTGGTGCAGAGCAGCACACAGTAGTAACGGCCCGGATGATGCTCTGCCTCTTGGGGCACATGGCATCCATCGACCACATCACTCCCTTTGCTCGCCTGCGCATATGTCAGGCTTAGTGGATGCTCAGTACCCAGTGGTCACAGGCATCAGGCCGCCTAGATGACTGCATTCAGGTCATGTCGGCCTTGGCATCCTCCCTGACCTGGTGGCAGGACCATCTCAACCTCAGAGCTGGTCTGCCTTTCCAGGTCCCGCTGTTGCAGCGCATCCTCACCATGGATGCATCAGAGACGGGCTGAGGGCCCCACTGTGATCACCTGCAGTCGCAGGGCCCATGGGCACCACAGGAGAGTGCCTCAGAGAGCAACCTGCTCGAGCTCTAAGCAGTCTACCATGCCCTGTGGATCTTCCATGACCATCTGGAAGGACAGGTGGTTCATCCAGACAGACAACCAGGTAGCAATGTTTTACATCAACAAGCAGGGGGGCACAGGTTCATACCAACTCTGTTGGGTGGCAGTGCACCTCTGGAACTTTGCAGTGGAGAAGAACATTTCACTCAAAGCAGTATACTTGCCTGGCTAGGACAGTGTGCTGGCTTACCGCCTTAGCTGCGTTCTCCAACTTCATGAGTGGAGGCTGAACTCGACCATAACTGGGGGAGATCTTCTGGTGGTGGGGTACTCCGGAGATCGACCTCTTCACCAGTCCAGAGAATGCGCAGCTACCTTGCTTCTGCTCTCGGAATCCGCCCTGGTAGCGGGAGGTGGCGGATGCGTTCCACCTTCCTTAGTGCAGGGGGTTTCTGTATGCGTTTCCACCATCGCTCCTGGTGCTTCGGGCCGCCCTCAAGATCCAAGCGGAGGCAGTCTGTCATCTTCATTGCACCCATGTGGCCCAGGCAGCCCTGGTTCCCCCTGTTCCTGCAGCTGTCCCAGAGGGATCCTTGGCCGTTGGGGAGTGCCCCGGATCTTCTGTTCCAGGAGAATGGGATGTTGCGACTTCTCCAGGACCAAGCAGGAAGTCAGTCCTCACATATGGGTGACGTCGGCGCCGACGGAGCCCTCGCGGAGCAATTTTCCCCAGCTTTCAAAGAAAGCCTTTGGGAATTGCAGCGCGCATGCGCAGTCCTCTTCCCGCCCAAGGGTGCCATCTTGCTCAGTCTTCTTTTTTCCGCGGAGCCCTACAGACGTTGCCTGTGAATCCCCGCAGAAAAGTTGATGTTTCTCTATTTTTCTCTATTTTTTCTTCGGTTCGACGCTGGTTCTTTTCCCGCCCGGACTTGCGACGCCGGTTGCGAGTCCGTCCTTTATTTTTCGTTTTTTTGTCCTTCGTGACAGATTTCGCGCTTTTTTCCTTTTTCCCTGGCAGCCCGGTCGTTCGACCTCGCAGGGGCCCTTTTTCCCCCGATGGCTGCCAGTGGCTTTAAAAAGTGTGACCTCTGTAAGAAACTTATGTCTCTTACAGACACTCATGACTTCTGCCTCCGCTGCCTCGGCCCAGATCATGACCCCATGATCTGCGGGCCATGCGGCAAAATGTCCTCAAAAGCATTGAGGAGTCGGCAGCACCAGCGGGAGCGTATCTTCTCTGACTCCGGCCGGGCTCGGACCTCGTCAGAGGCTTCGACGTCTCGGGACTCTGGTCCTGAGCACCGTCGGAGTTCCTCTGAAAGGGGGTCTCCTACCCGGGAACATCATCGGAAGAAGAAACCCGCGAGGGCGGGATCGGTGGACGCTCCTGGTTCCTCGAGGGCCAGGTCGCATAGCCCCGATTCCCGTCCCGGGTCCTTGGAGACGGAGAGGCCGTCAAAACATCCTCGACTCGAGGTGGACTTGCCCGCTCACGTACGTACTGTTGTCCTCGTGGACTCGCCTCCGAAGGACCCGACGTCGGGCCCGACGCTGTCGGGGCCCGAGTCGGGGGCTGCTGGGTCTCCTGAGCTCGGACTCAGGTTGACGGCCTTGGAGTGCAGTCTGTCTGCCTTCTTGGACCAGCAGCGGGCATTGATCACTGGCCTCGCCGGTGCTTCTGCCCTGACCGCCGGGACGTCGACCTCCAAATCGACCCCGGAGACCGAGCCGATCCTCGAGTCCATGAGGGCTCGAGTCGATCCTCGGTCGAGGTCTCCTTCAGCCTCCCGTTCGGGACCGAGGTCGTTGACGCCGACTCCCTCGGCGTCGGGGCGGATGGCATCAGTGCCCGCCCGACCGGAGCCGATCGACTCCTCCTCCGAGGAGTCGCCTGGGAATCTGAGGACGAAGAGTCACCTGGTTCCTTTCGGACTCGGTGTGTCCCTTCGGACTCCCCTGAGTCCGAACCTCGGAGACGGTCCCCCCCGGAGGATACCCGGTTCTCAGACTTCGTGAGGGATATGGCCAAGGCCTTGGCCTTCCCTTCGGATCCCGAGGAGGAGCCTCGAGTCGAAGAACTCGATGCCCTCCAATATGACTCTCCCCCGAAGGAGGCCTTTATTGTACCTGTTCCTCCCATGCTGGAACGACTTCTCTTCCGCATGTGGGAGAGCCCGGCGGCGTCGCCGGTGTTAAGCAAGCGGGTCGATTCCATTTATCGAGTCCGCAAGAGCCCTGGCTTCCAAAAGGCACAACTACCACACCATTCCATGGTGGTGGAATCGGCCATGCATAGACTAAAGAGTCAAAAAATGCACTCCTCGGTGCCCCCTGGTAGGGAAGCCCGAAGCCTGGATGCCCTCGGTAGGAAGTGCTTCCAGGGCTCTATGCTTGCTTGTCGAGTCCAGACATACCAGCTCTACATGGGCATGTATCTCCGAGACCTGGCTAAGGAAATAGCCGGGTTCTCTGCTGGTCTCTCCGACGAACCTTTGCAGAGGTTCCAATCCTTGTCTACTGGTATTCGAGAGTGCTCCAAGTTTATATCTCGAGCAGCCTATGATGGTTTTGAGGCTTCGGCTCGAGTAGCTGCGGCCGGCATCGGTGGACGCCGCCAGGCTTGGCTTCAGACGTCCGACCTCGAGCCCTGGGTACAGGACAAGTTGGTCGATGTCCCTTGCCGAGGTGATAACCTCTTTGGCAAGCCCATGGATGAGAAGGCTGCACAAATCGAGACGGAGACTCTCACCAGGACTCGTCTCTCAAGGAAGACCTCTGCCCCTTCTCAAAAGAAGAAGGCCTCGGGGAAAAAGCCCTTTTACCCGAGGAAAGGTGCTGCCTATAAATACTACCCTCAGTATCAGGCCTCACCAGCTCCCCCACAGGGAAAGCAGGCCAAGGGACGGGGTAATGGGTCCCGTAGACAGCAAGCCCCCAAGCCTGCACCACCAGCCCCTGCTCAGCAGGGTGGGGGGTTTTGACTTTCTCAGCATAGCCTCTCCCCCTCAGCTGGTTTCTCTCAGCACAGGAGGCCGGTTGGTCCACTTTGCCCACAGGTGGTCCAACATCACCACAGATACCTGGGTGCTTCAGATAGTTCAAAAGGGCTATCTTCTTCATTTTCACCAGGTACCTCCCTCCTCCTTTCCAGGGGAGCCTTCCAGACTCCCTCTGCACAGGGACTTACTCCTTCAGGAGTTAGCAAGTCTCGTTCAGAAACAAGCCGTGGAACCGGTGCCCCACCACCTGAAGGGTCAAGGGTTTTATTCCAGGTACTTCCTGATTCCAAAAAGAACAGGAGGCCTCAGACCCATCCTAGACTTGCGAAACCTCAACAAGTTCCTTGCAAAGGAAAAGTTCAAAATGCTTACCCTTGGAATCCTGCTGCCCTACCTCCAGCAGGGAGACTGGCTATGCTCCTTAGATCTAAAGGATGCGTATACTCATATCCTTATTCATCCAGACCATAGACAATATCTCAGGTTTGTTGTGGGAGGAAACCATTACCAGTACAGAGTACTGCCCTTTGGCCTATCCTCCGCCCGCAGGGTGTTCACCAAATGCCTAGCAGTGGTGGCGGCCTATCTGAGACTTCAAGGTCTCTTTGTGTTCCCATACCTGGACGACTGGCTCATCAGGGCCCAGTCTGCCCAAGAAGCCACTCAGGCTACTCATCGCACTGTGACTCTGCTCCAGCACTTGGGTTTTGTCATAAACTTCGCAAAGTCCACTTTGCTCCCCTCTCAAAATCTCGAGTTCATAGGCGCCAGACTGGACACGCTTCAGGCGAGGGCCTTCCTCCCTCTGGACCGGGCCAAAACGGCTCATGGATCTCGCCAGCCGCTTTCACAGCAATTCCCTGGTCTCCGCCAGGCACTTTCTGAGACTGCTCGGCCATATGGCTTCCACGGTCCATGTAACCCCCAATGCCCGCCTGAACATGCGTCCGGCTCAGTGGTGCCTTCGCACTCAATGGCATCAGGCCACGGGGAGCCTAGCGGACTCCGTACAGATCTCCGACCAGCTGGTCTCCTCTCTGCGATGGTGGCTTCATCTGCCAAACCTAGTGCTAGGGGTGACTTTTCAGCCCCCTACACATTCTCAGGTCCTGACGACCGATGCTTCTCTCCAGGGTTGGGGAGCACATTGCCAAGGGACTTGTACTCAGGGTCTCTGGACTCCTTGGGAGTCCGCTCAGCAGATCAACTTCCTGGAGCTCAGAGCCATCCGCCTAGCGCTCAAAGCCTTCTCTCACCTGATTTCTCACCAGTCAGTACTTGTCCAGACAGACAATCAGGTTGCCATGTTCTACGTGAACAAACAAGGCGGAACCGACTCCTTCCTTCTCTGTCAGGAAGCACAGAAGCTCTGCTCTTGGGCCGTCCATCGCAACATCGTCCTCAAAGCTGTCTATCTCCCAGGTCAAGAAAACTACCTGGCAGACAAACTGAGCAGGGTCCTCCAACCGCACGAGTGGAGATTGGATCCGCTTGTGGTTCAGCGGATCTTTCTCCAGTGGGGCCTCCCCACCATGGATCTGTTCGCCAGTCCTCTGAACCGGCAGCTTCCCAGATTCTGCTCTCGACAGCCGCATCCTCTCCGGGTAGCGGCGGATGCTTTTCTGATTCCATGGTCCACAGGCCTCTTGTATGCCTTTCCACCCATGCCTCTGGTGTCTCGGACGCTCTTCAAAGTTCTCAGAGACAAGGCATCGATGATCCTAGTGGCTCCCCGGTGTCCGAGACAACCTTGGTTCCCGCTTCTGATGCAGCTGGCGGTGGACACCCCTCTTCCTCTGGGGTTTCAGCCCGACCTCCTCTCGCAGGATCAGGGGATGCTCCTGCACCCCAACCTTCGGTCCCTTCATCTGATGGCCTGGCTGCTGAAAGGGTAGTCCTTGCTCCTCTCCAGCTACCTCCAGATGTGGAAGAGGTCGTCTTGGCCTCCAGGAGGCCTTCCACCCGGAAGTCCTACGCTTTTAAGTGGCGTCGGTTCTCCGTCTGGTGTACTCAGCAGTCTCAAGACCCCTTCTCCTGTTCAACATCAGTGGTCTTGCAGTACTTGCTTTATTTATTTTTATTTATTTATTTATTTATTTAACTATTTCTTTTATACCGCCCCTTCCAGAGATCAAGGGCGGTTTACATATAACAAGTTAACAGTCATGTACACAGTTTGTATACATTTTACATAGAACATAGAACAATAGAAATCAACTATTTACATTAAACAGTAAATATAACATTTATAGGTATTAAAGCAAACACATTAAACTTTATACAAATGAATATTTACAGTGTGTGGTGTGTGTGGTGTGTGGGGCAGGAATTGGTGTAGATGCTGGAATTTAGTTCCTTTTTTCGTCTTCAAGGTGTGAGGGGGGGAAAAGTCTTAAGTCCAACTCGGTCAAGGTCCACCTCACTGCTCTTTCTGCGCATCACCGGTGGATGGTAGACCTCTTTCCAGCCACCCTCTGGTGGCTCGTTTTCTCAGAGGCCTCCTTCTCCTTAAACCACCTTTGCGCCCGCCAGCCCCGAACTGGGATCTCAATGTGGTTTTACAGCGGATTACCTGTCCGCCTTTTGAGCCTATGGCTACCTGTCATCTTCGTTTTCTTTCCTGGAAAACCTTGTTCTTGGTGGCCCTCACTTCTGCTAGACGCGTTAGTGAGCTGCAGGCCCTAGTATCTGATCCTCCTTACACTAGGTTCTACAAGAACCGGGTAGTCCTACGGACTCACCCTAAGTTTCTTCCTAAAGTGGTTTCCCCTTTTCATATCAACCAGGAGGTGGTACTTCCGACCTACTTTCCCAGGCCACACTCCAGCCGAGCTGAAATGGTCCTGCATACCCTGGACTGTAGGAGGGCGCTGAACTTCTACCTTGACCGTACGCGGGAGCACCAAAAGGCTGTTCAGCTCTTCGTGTCTTATGACCCCAACAAGTTGGGGCTCCCTGTCTCCAAGCGTACTCTGTCCATCTGGATTGCGGACTGCATCGCTTGGGCTTATGAGGCTGCGGGCCTCGTGCTGGAAGGTAGAGTCACCGCTCATCGTGTTCGGGCGAAGGCTACGTCAGTGGCTTACCTCCGCTCTGTTCCATTGGCAGACATCTGCCGGGCCGCTACTTGGTCTTCAAGCCAGACTTTTGCAGCCCATTACTGCCTGGAGAGGGAGTCCCGCAGAGACAGTGCTTTCGGACAGGCAGTCCTCCGTAACCTCTTCGAGGTATAGGCAACTCCTACCCTCCGTCCCGGATGTTGGGCTACCGGTTGGAGACATATTCAGAGAAGATTCCTTCCTTCTGTGCTAATGACCTTGAGGGAGCTCATTTTTGTGCTTAGGGTCTCCGGTAGCCTTAAGCTTGGGAGTCCCATATGTGAGGACGGACTTCCTGCTTGGTCCTGGAGAAAGCGTAGTTACTCACCTGTAATAGGTGTTCTCCAGGAGCAGCAGGAATCAGTCCTCACAACCCTCCCTCCTCCCCTTGGAGTTGCAGTTATATGCTTTCGTTTTTGCTAATTTTTGCTGTCTTTTAGCTATGTCATCTGACTGAGCAAGATGGCACCCTTGGGCGGGAAGAGGACCGCGCATGCGCGCTGCAATTCCCAAAGGCTTTCTTTGAAAGCTGGGGAAAATTGCTCCGCGAGGGCTCCGTCGGCGCCGATGTCACCCATATGTGAGGACTGATTCCTGCTGCTCCTGGAGAACACCTGTTACAGGTGAGTAACTACGCTATCCCAACCTCCAGTCCTTGGTGCTAACGGCCTGGATGCTGAGAGGCTAGCTATTGCGCATCACCTCTTCCCTCGACCAGTGTAAGGCATCTTGCTGTTCTCGCGTAAGGTCTTTACGCGCCGGGCTTACGCCTTCAAGTGGGGCAGGTTCTCCCTCTGGTGTGTGAGTGAAGGCCTTAACCCTTTCACCTGCGCAATAGCGTAAGTGTTGCATTACCTCTTGCACCTGTCAGGGGTAGGGTGAAGTCCAACTCGGTAAGGGTGCATCTCCAGCTCGGCTCACTACCATGGAGTGGATGGCCAGGCTGTGTCCCTGCACCCCTTGGTAGGCTGGTTCTTGCAGGGCCATCTTCTCCTCTCGGCCCCCAGTCTGCTCACTGCCAGTGACATGGGATCTCAGTGTTGTGCTAGGAAAGCTCATGGGCCCGCCTTTTGAGCCCCTGGGTACCTGTTCTCTCAAGTACTTCTGGAAGGTCGTCTTCCTGGTGGTGCTCACCTCAGCCAGACGCGTGAGCAAACTGCAAGCCCTGGTGGCACATGAGCCTTAAACCATAAGAACAGGGTCATCCTTTGGATGCATCCTAAGTTCTTACTGAAGGTGGTTTCTGCATTCCATCTAAACCAAGAGGTGGTGTTATCTACCTTCTTTCCTAGGCCCCATGCCTCCAGAGCAGAGACCTCTCTGCACACACTTGACTGCAAGCATGCTCTGTCTTTCTACATCCAGAGGAGACAACCTCATCGCTGCTCGACGCAGCTCTTTCTCTCTTTAGATCCCAGTCATCTTGGGGTCGCAGTCTCCAATTGCACCCTTGCTCGGTGGGTGGCCCACTGCATTTTGTTTGCTTATCAACAGGCGGCGCTCTCCCTGGAGTATCATGTGACAGCTCACAGTCTGCATGCCATGGTGGCCTCAGTAGCCAGCTTGCGGTCGGTGCCCTTGCTGGACATCTGCTGGGTCGTCACCTAGTCCTCTGTGCACACCTTTTACTATTTGGAGGAGTCCTTCTGGAAGGATAGTGCCTTCGTCCAGGTTGTGCTTTGTCACCTCTTCGGGGAATAATGCAACTCCTCCTCTCCAGCCCTCTATGTGCTGGCTACCGGAGTTGGGATTGCATCTTCAATGCTGCTGCTGCAGTGTCAGACCTCCAGCCAATCAGCACCCCCTGCTGCTCTTTATGGTCCGCTTTTTGTGTCGCCTGTGGCTTTTACAGGTTTTTTCGGTAGCCTGTAGCTTGGGAGTCCCATATGTGAGGATTGACTTCCTGCTTGTTCCTGGAGAAAGCGTAGTTACTCACCTGTAACAGGTGTTCTCTGGGGACAGCAGGAATCAGCCCTCACAACCCTCCCTCCTCCCCGTGGAGTTGTTTCTTGTTTTTTGCTGTCTTGTGCTATGATATCCTTCTGCGGCAAGATGGCATCTTTGGGTGAGAAGGTGACCGCGCATGTGCGGTCTAACTCCCAAAGGCTTTCTTTGAAAACTGGGGAGTGGATCCATGCGGACTCCATCGGCGCTGACGTCACCCATATGTGAGGACCGATTCCTGCTGTCCCCGGAGAACACATGTTACAGGTGAGTTACTACGCTTTTTCATTCAACACATAATTAAACCTTGGAAATGGTCACTAGAGAATATGGTAAAAGCTGTGTAGCTGGGTTTAAAAAGGGTTTAGGCAAGCTCTTGGAGGAAAAATCAATAAGCTGTTATTAAAATAGACTTGTGGAAAGCCACGGCTTATCTTTGGGGGCAAGTAGCATGGAATCTAGCTACTTTGGGGATTCTGCCAGGTACTTGTGACCTGGATTGGCTATTGTTAGAAACATTGGTATGGCAAGTCTTATGTTCTTATAATTTATTCCTTCAGTGGACTTGTGATTGTTACCATTTCATTAGTATTTTATATGACAATAAAGGTCAATAAAAATAGTCCATAAAGTATAATACCGGTTTTGTTGGACTAACTAAATACTTTTCTTGACTAGCTTTCTGGAGCTATACTACCTTCATGAGGTCCAAATAAAGTAAGCAGGTTTGGAACTCATGAAGGGAATATAGCTCCTGCAAGCTAATCAAGAAATGTGTTGGTAGTACATCAAAAAGTTTACCTTATATTTTTAAGTTTACTTTTAAGTTTAAAGCTCTGAAACACCACCTATTCACAATATACTACCCTGACACCCACACATCGGGTAAACTTCCCTCATGTCTCAGCTACCATAGCACCTTATTACAACCAGAAAATGGTTAGACTATACTACTGCCCACCCACCACTTTTACGCCTGTCCCTCCCTCACGAAATGAAGATGATACCAAATTGGCTTAGAATATTGGTGACAATACTAATTTAACCTGTAAATAGTTACCCTGTAAATAGTTACCCCGGTTATCCTATGTTTTTTCCCTGTTCTATGTAAAACTCAATGTTGCTTGTATGCATTGTAGTATGTTTTGTTCGATGTACACCGCGCTGATTGTAATAGCGCGGTATAGAAGAAATGTTAAATAAATAAATAAATAAATAAATAAAATAAATATTTCCTCATGTTCAAGTGAACTAAAATGACAACTGCTGTAATGTTAAATATATATTGATCATTGGAGAAGGTGGGGGGGACGACTAAGTAATCGGATATATGGCTTAAAGAAAACTATGTATTTGGCATTGTGTTTTATTTCCTGGTTTTGGTTCTGAAGCTGTATTATAATGTTGGCAGGATCCTAGTCGTCTATACTATGAGCCAGCAGAGCTAAAACTATTTGAGAATATTGAGTGTGAGTGGCCTTTGTTCTGGACCTACTTCATCCTAGATGGGATATTCAATGGTAATACAGAACAGGTAATATGTCATCCTCTTCATCCTATTTTCATTGGAACCTGTTTTCACTTTGTTTTGGTCAGTCTTATAAAAGAATGTTTCAGCAGTGTCTTCTGTTCTTCTTTACTCAAAGTAAATTAGATTCATTTTTATAAATTGACCATTTTTTACATTTACAAATTAATAAAGTTGACATGAGGAAAATGTTATTTTGTTCTGCTGCACTGAATCATTTTCTAGATATAATGTAGCTTGCTTGATTGTTGAGTAAACAATCCAACTGTGGAACATATTTCTAGAAAATATGATCAGGCCGTCTACCATAGCTGGATTTAAAAGGGCTTTGGACAAGTTCCTAGAGGAAATATTCATAAACAATTAGCCTAGTAGACCTCAGAAGCTACTACTCATTCCTGGGAGTGGACTGCAAGAAATAGATCTATTCTTTTTGACCTGCTGGGTACCTCATGGTGATATGATTTGGCCACTGTCAGAGGCAGGATGCTGAAGTTTGATGAACCTTGTATCTGATCCAGCAAGGCACCTTATGTCCTTAATTGTATGTGGGGGGGGGAGGTACCTGCAAAATTCAAGTTTCATCAGACTTTTCCCTTGCTGTCTCTTAGGTTCAGGAGTACAGAGATGCTCTAGAGAGCGTTCTCATCAAAGGGAAGCATGGAGTCCGTTTATTACCTGAGCTGTACAGCGTTCCTTCTGACAAGGTAAGCTGTTTAACTTAATGTTACATTGCTGGTGCTCCCATCTGCCCTACCATGTAAACCCTGTCCTCAGCTACAGCATGAATACAGAAAGCAACAGAACCATAATAGTTTGATATACTGAGTGTGAATATAGTAACTACATAATCTGCCCCGTTCTGTGCAGTGTGGTGTTTTCCATTTCATGATATTGATTTTGGTGTATTTTAGTGTATTAATCAAACATTTTGTCAAAACAGGCCGTGCTGTAGTTTATTATGCAGGTATATAAGCATTACATGAGTGTATATTGGATAATGCTGAAGGAAAAGCAAAAACATTTCCAGCAGTTACTTTATTGAAAAAGCAGATTCCATATCGTCCTGCTAGACCAGTCCATTCAAGTGGGTTGTGTTCCTCTTCCAGCAGATTGTGGAGACAGAACCAATGAAAAGTCTAGGTTTCAGTGACATCACTCCCATGCCTCTATTCACCTCAGCACCAGAGGTCCCTTCAGTATCTCCTTGTTTCCAGCAGATGTGGATGGATTTTCTTCTCTCTGAAGAAGATTCTGAGGATTTGAGAGGAGAAGATTGATTTAAAACACTCATGAACGACAGCCTGCAGGTTGATGTCTCACAAGAGTGCGACATGGGAGGCTTCACTAGACTGTGGTCTTTTCAGTAGCCATAGGAGGAGGAAAAATTAGTTTAGCTCCACGTTCTTACCTGGATAAGAGCCTGCTGAACACCTAGAAATTGGAAGGATATGGAAGAATCTGGAAGAGTACAACTGCCTCACACAAACTCAACAACCCCTCCCTCCTCCTCCTTCCTCCCTACTCTCTCCTGAAGATTGCAGAAGGCTCTCAAAGGGATCTGCCTACCAGCCACCTTGCCACCTTACACGCAGTGCTGCAAAGCCAGCCAAACAGTTCCAGGGGAGTAGAGCTGACTCTGACATGGATTCTCTGCCTGGGGCTCTCGGGATGAGTACCAAGGCTTGACCTCATCATTGTCCTTGTTGGGGGCTCCCGATTCCATCTGTCGGGGGGACAATTTGGGTAGACCACTGGGTTCCGTTGGCACTGGGTAGGGATTTCCTGCCATTTTCTTCACGTTAATAGCATTTTCTCCAGGAATAAGCAGGGCGTCAGTTCTCACATATGGGTGATGTCTGCACTGACGGAGCCCTCATGGAAGCATGCCCCCAACTTTCAAAGAAAACCTTTGGGAGATGCCATCACGATGCCTAGTGCCCTTCCCACCCAAGGCTGCTATCTTGCTCAGTCTCCTTTTTTCCGTGGAGCCCTTCAGACGTCTGTCTGGTCTTTCCCCGGAAAAAGTTGATATTTCTCGATCTGAGTTTCATACTCTCTCTGGTAATGCACTGGTACTCTTCCCACTACCCGAATTTGCTGCCCCAGCATCAAGTCTCAGGCTCCTACCTATCCTTCTCTTTTCGGTGCCTTTTATCCAACTGGCAGCATTGTGGGTCTTCGACCTTGCTGAGGTACTTTTTTCCCCCATGGCTACCAGTGGGTTTAAGAAGTGTGATCAGTATGCCAAAATAATGTCCCTTATCGACACACACGACTGCTGTCTTCATTGCCTAGGGCCGGATCACGACCCCATGGCATGCGGCCGCTGTAAAAAGATGTCCACCAAGGCCCTCAAGAGCTGCCAGCAGCAACAAGATAAGATTTTCCCGGAGTCCCCGGTACCTCCGAAGGCCAAGGCTCTGAAGCCACTGAATCTTGGGGTAGCCTTACAGACCCTGAGCGACGCTGTGGGGGAACTCAAGAAGAAGAACCTCAAAGGCGGCGGCCCTGGATGGCTCTGACAGGCCGAGTAAGCTCAGAGCCAGGTCCTGTAGTCCTCGACGCTTGTCCGAGGGATTAGAGTGGAAGCGGCCTGCAAAGCTCCCCCGGCCTTGGTTGCGACATTATTCTCGTTGAGGACTCCCCCTCGGGGGAACCAGCATCAGGCCTGAGTCCTTCGGTGCCTGTGCTGATGGCTGCAGAGCCTTCTGGACTCGAAACTGCATTCATGGACCAGCAGCAGGCGCTGTTATCTGCTACTACCAGTTCTTCCATCCAGACCACTGGGCCATCGACTTCGATCCCCTGGAGTCGATCCTCGGCTGAGGTCTCGATCTGGTTCCCATTCCACGGGGCCGAGATCTTCCCTGACTAGCATGCTTGGTGCCACCTGCGGGGCCTCTGAGGGTCATAGGTTGGGCTTAGGCTTGGAGCTCATGAGCCATCCTTCCCTTGTGTCTTTGATGGACTATTCTGTGGGAAATGGAGACGAGGAGCCACCGGACACCCGTCACCCCTGCAATGTCCCCTTGGACTTCCCTCCTTCGGAGCTCCGGTGTCAGTCCCCACCTGAGGACATGGCGTTCCTCGACTTCATCAGGAACATGTCCAAGGCTCTAGCATTTCCAACAGAATTGAAGGAGGACTCTCAAACAGAGGAGATAGAAATCCAATATGAGGCCTGCCGAGGGAATTGCTTATGGTGCCCATCCCTCCCATCCTGAAACGACTGATGCTCCATATATGGGAGACATCAGCATTGGTGCCAGTTGTGAGCAAGTGGCTCGACTCGATGTACCGAGTTTGCCGGAGCCTGGGCTTCCAGAAGGCATAACTGCCACACAACTCCATTGTGGTGGAGTCGGCCATGCGTTGGCTGAAGAGTCAGAAGGCACACTCATCGGTGTCCCCCTGTAGGGAGGCATGTACCCTGGATGCCCTAGGCAGAAAGTGTTGCCACGGCTCGATGCTCATCGGCCAGACCCAGGCCTTCCAACTGTACATGAACATGTATCTGAGAGACCTGGCGAAGGAACTTGCCGGGTTCTCAGCTGGTCTTTCCGAGGAACCCCTGCAGCAGTTCAAGAACCTTGCCAAGCCATCCATGAGTGCTCCAAATTTGTGTCTCGGGCAGCCTATGACGGCTTCAAGTCGGCGGCTTCAGTAGCAGCGGTGGGCATCGGTGCCCGATGCCAGGCTTGGCTACAGTCTTCTGGTCACGAGCAATGAATGGGTTCAGGACAAATTGGTCAATGTCTCATGCCAAGGAGAAAACCTCTTTGGCAAACCCATGACCGACAAGGCTGCTGAGCTGGAGACAGAGTTCATGATGAAGACCAGGCTCTCTAAAAAGACTGCTGTCCCTCCCGATGGAAAGGCTCAGGTAAAAAGCCCTTCTACCCAAGGAAAGGAGCTATGTACAGAAATTACCCACCTTTTCAGGCCTTCCCAGCTCGTCAGCAGGCCAAGGGACATGGGCAAGTTCCTCGTGAGCAGAAGGCTCCCAAGCCCCAGGTGTTGGTCCCGGCACACCCATGGGGGAGCTTTTGACTCCTTGGGCATAGACTCTCCACCCCAAGGAGGTCAGCAGCCCACAGGGGAACGTCTCATTCATTATGCCCAAAGGTGACAAGCCATCACCACCGATTCCTGGGAACTCCAGTTGGTCAAGGAGGGCTTCTTCCTGCACCTGGCTCAGATTCCCCTGCCTTTCTTTCCAAAGAGCCCCCAGGTTTCCCCTTCACCGGGACCTTCTATTGAAGGAACTCACAGGCCTTCTTGAGGACAGAGCAGTAGAATCAGTTCCCCACCATCTCAGGGGCAAGGGGTTCTATTCCAGATAATTCCTTGTACCAAAAATAACAAGGGGCCTAAGGCCCACCCTCGACCTGCACAACCTGAACAAATTCCTGGTGAGGGAGAAGTTCAACATGCTCTCCCTTGGAACATTGCTGCCTTACCTCCAGCAGGGAGATTGGTTATGCTCCTTGGATCTGAAGGATGCTTATACCCACATCCTCATTCACCCCAACCACAGGCAGTACCTGCAGTTAATGTGGGGGGCGGCCACTACCAGTACAGGGTACTACCCTTCAACCTGGCTTCCGCCCCAAGGGTCTTCACAAAATGCCTGGTAGTCGTGGCCGCCTTCCTCTGCCTCCAGAGGGTATTTGTCTTCCCCTACCTGGATGACAGGCTCATAAAAGAAGGCACGGCTACAGAAGTGCAGCAGGCCACCGCACAAACCATCAAGGTCCTGCAGCATTTGGGGTTTGTAATAAACTATCCCAAGTCCCACCTCCTCCCGACACAATGTCTAGAGTTCATGGGGCAAGACTAGACACCCTCCAAGCAAAGGCCTTCCTCCCTGGGAACCGAGCCAACCATCTCAGGGTACTGGCCCTAAACGTACAACACCATTCATCAGTGTCAGATCAGCTCCTGCTGCGCCTACTCGGGCACATGACCTGCATGGTCCATGTCTTCCCAGATGCCTGCCTTCACATAAGGGCCGCACAGTGGTGTCTTCGGGACCAGTGGACACAGGCCATCTCCAGGACAGAGTTTCAGTGACCCGCTAGTTGGTGGAATCTCTTACCTGGTGGCAAAACCCCCAACACCTCGAGGCACGGATGCCCTTCCAAACTCCAAGCCACAAGCCCCCTAAGGGTTCTAACTACAGACACCTCCCTGCTGGGATGGGGAGCCCACTGTGAGGAACTCCGCACCCAGGGTAGCTGGTCGCAGAACGAGAGCAACCAGCAGATCAACCTCGTGGAGCTTTGGGCAATATATCTAGCTCTCCGAGCATTTGCGAACGCCTGCGGCACCAGCCAGTGTTGATCCAAATAGACAACCAGGTGGCAATGTTCTGTGTGAACAAGCAGGGGGGCACGGGGTCTCGCACCCTCTGCTGTGAGACGATCGTGCTTTGCTCCTATGCAGTCCAGCAGGGCATGCTCCTATGGGCAGTATACCTGCCAGGCCAGAACAACTCCCTTGTGGACAGATTAAGCAGGGTCCTCCAGCCGCACGAGTGGCAGCTGGACCCCAGAGCGGCCAACCAGCTTTTCCACCTCTGAGGGACACCATTTGTCCCGCTTCTGCTCCCGGCAAGCCTACCCCTCCCGGGTAGCGGCAGATGCATTTCTCATTTCGAGGTTGGAAGGTCTCATGTACGCCTTCCTACCCACGTCACTGATTGCCAAAATGCTATTTAGGACCCTCCGTGACAAGGCCTTCCTAATCCTGGTAGCCGCTCGATGGCCCAGGCAGCTGTAGTTCCTGCTATTCCTCCGGCTGCCAATAGAGGCTCCCATCCCACCTGGGAGCTCCACAGGGCTCCTGTCTCGGGAGGGGGGCTCTCTCCTGCACCCCACCCTGGGATCCCTATCACTGACGGCGTGGCTGCTGAAAGGGTGACCTTAACCCCTTTCAACCTCTTGGGAGAAGTGGAAGAAATCCTGCTGGACATCTGTAAGGCTTCCACTAGGAAAGCATACGCCTTCAAATGGCACAGATTTTCGGTTTGGTGCGCGGAGCAAGGGGTTAACCAGTTCTCCTGCCCAATGCAGCTGGTACTGCAGTACCTACTCTATCTCTCGTAATCTGGGCTCAAATCGAACTCTGTCAGAGTGCACCTCAATGCTCTGGCGGCGCATCATCTGGTGGATGGCACACTCCTCTCGGTCCAGCCGCTGGTGACCTGCTTCTTGAGGGGACTTCTGCTATCAAAATCCCCTGTCTGCCCCCCCGGCGACCGAGTGAGACCTTAACTTAGTATTGGCACAGTTCACTCGCCCAACCTTTGAGCCCCTGGCTACTGCCACCTGCAATACCTCTTGTGGAAGGTGGTTTTCCTGGCAGCACTCGCCTCCGCTCGCAGGGTTAGCGAGCTCCAAGCCTAAGTAGCAGAAGCATCATATACCAGGTTCTACAAGAACAGGGTTGTGCTGCACGCACACCCCAAATTCCTTCTGAAGGTGGTATCTCTCTTCCACCTCAACCATGAGATGGTGCTGCCCACCTTCTTCCCAAGGCCCCACGCCAGTAGGGTGGAGACTAACCTCCACACCTTGGACTGTAAGAGGGCCCTGCCCTTCTACATTCAACATACCCAGGGGCACCGGAAAGCTGCTCAGCTTTTCATTTCCTGTGACCCCAGTCGTCTGGGGGAAGCGATGACCAAACGGACACTGTCTATCTGGGTGGTGCACTGTATCACCCTTCGCCTATGAGCAGGCGGGCTCACACTGGATGGCCTGGTCACTGCACACTGTGTCAGGGCCATGGCGGCCTCAGTGGCAAACCTGCACTCTGTCCTGATGCTGGACATCTGTCGGGTCTCCACTTGGCCTTCGGTCCATACCTTTGCAGCCCATTACTGCCTGGAAAGGGAGTCCCAAAGGGATAGCGTTTTTGGCCAGGCAACTCCTTCCCTCTGACCCTTCTGTGTTCAAGCTACCAGAGTATTGGTTCCATCGGATACACAGGTCCTACTGCAGTCTGTCTCCGTGGACTCAATTGTTGCTGCTCACGGCTCCCCTTGAGGGCATCCGTGTTTTTTTTCTACGGGCTTGCCGTAGCCTGTAGCTAGGGAGTCCCATTTGTGAGGATTGACTTCCTGCTTGTTCCCAGAGAACATAAGAACATAAGATATGCCATACTGGGTCAGACCAAGGTCCATCAAGCCCAGTATCCTGTTTCCAACAATCTAGGTCATAAGTACCTAGCAATTTCTCCAAAAGATAGAGGTTCCACACTACTTATATTGAGTCAAGCAGTGATATCTTGAGTCCCTTTTAATAATGGTATATGGACCTTTCCTCCAGGAACTTGTCCAAAACGTTTTTAAACCCAGCTACACTAACAGCTTTTACTACATCCTCCGGTAACAAATTCCAGAGTTTGATTACATGTTCAGTGAAAAAATATTTTCTCTTATTAGTCTTAAATAGTTTACCCTGTAGCTTCATTGCATGTCCCCTAGTCTTTCTGTATTCTGATGATGTAAACAATTGATCTACCTGTTCCACTCCATTCATTAATTTATAGACCTCTATCATATCTCCCCTCAGCCGTCTCTCTTCAAGGTTGAAGAGCCCTAACTTTTTCAGCCTCTCTTAATAGGGGTATCCTTCCATCCCCTTTACCATTTTGGTGGCTCTTCTCTGTACCTTTTCTAATAATGCTATATCCTTTTTAAGATACGGCGACCAGAATTTCACACAATATTCAAGGTGCGGTCGCACCATGGAACGATACAGAGTCATTATAATGTCCTTTGTTTTATTTTCCATTCCTTTCCTTATGATACCTAGCATTCTATTTGCTCTCTTGGCCGCCGCTGCACACTGAGTGGAGGGTTTTAACATGTTATCCACGATGACACCTATATCTTTTTCCTGGGTGACGGTTCCTAATGTGGAACCTTGCATTGTGTAACCATAGTTTGGGTTTTTCTTTCCTAGGTACATAACTTTGCACTTGTAGACATTAAATTTCATCTGCCATTTGGATGCCCAGTCTTCCAATTTATCAAGATCGTCTTGCAATTTTCCACAATTCTCATGGGTTTTAACAACTTTAAATAGTTTTGTGTCATCTGCAAATTTGATAACCTCACTCGTCATTCCCTTTTCCAGGTCATTTATGAATATATCAAAAAGCAGCGGACCCAGCACAGATCCCTAGGATACTCCACTATTCATCTTTCTCCATTGGGAAAATTGGCCATTTAGCCCTACCCTCTGCTTTCTATCTTTTAACCAGTTCCTGATCCACAATAGTACACTGCCTCCTATCCCATGACGTTTTAGTTTTGCCAAACGTCTATGATGAGGGACCTTATCAGAGGCTTTCTGAAAGTCCAGATACACTATATCAACCAACTCACCTTTGTCTGCCTGTTTATTCACACCTTCAAAAAAACCATAACAGATTAGTAAGACAAGATCTTCCTTGTTTAAAGCCATGTTGGCTGTCTCCCATTAAGCCATGACTATCTACATGTTCAGTAATTTTGTTCATTATTATGGTTTCTACCATTTTTCCCGTTACTGACGTCAGGCTCACCGGTCTGTAGTTTCCCGGATCACCCCTGGAACCCTTTTTAAAAATTGGCATTACATTGGCGATCCTCTAATCTTCAGGTATTACAGATGATTTTAATGATAGTTCACAGATTACTAATAGTAGGTCTGAAATCTCATATTTCAGTTCTTTCAACACCCTTGGATGTATACCATCCGGTTCAGGTGATTTGCTACTCTTCAGTTTATCAAATAGTTGTAATACATCGTCCTGGTGTATCGATATTTCTTTCATTTCTTCTACAGTGTCACCTTTAAATATCACGTCAGTCATGGGTAACATCCCTACATCTTCCTCAGTAAAGATTGAAGCAAAGAGTTCATTCAGTCTCTGCGCTATGGCCTTGTCCCCTCTTAGTGCCCCTTTTACCCCTCTATCATCTAATGGTCCAACTGACTCTCTCACATGTTTTTTGCTAAGAATGTACTTGAAAAAGTTTTTATTATGCGTTTTTGCTTCCACAGCAAGCTTCTCAAATTCTCTCTTTACCTGCCTTATCAATGCCTTGCATTTAACTTGCCAGTGCTTGTGCTGTTTCCAGTTTTCGTCATTTGGCTCTTTTTTCCATTTCCTGACAGATGCTTTTTTAGCAACAACAGCCTCTCTCACCTCACCTTTAAACCATGCTGGCAGTTTTTTGGACTTCCTTCCACTTTTCTTAAAGCTTGGAATACAGCTGGTCTGGGCTTCCAAGATAGTATTTTTAAACAACACCCAAACTTGATGTAAGTCTTTAACCTTTGCAATTGTTCCTTTTAGTTTTTTTTTTTAAACTATTTTCCTCATTTTATCATAGTCTCCCTTTCGAAAGTTAAAAGGTAGTACTGTGGATTTCATTACCATTTCGTTAGTTAACTCAAACGCGATCATGCTGTGATCACTATTACCAAGTGGCCCCAACCTGCATCCTTATCTCTTGGAGAAAGCATAGTTACTCACCTATAACAGGTGTTCTCCAGAACAGCAGGAATCAGTCCTCACAACTCTCCCTCCTCCCCTTGGAGTTGCTTCTTTACCATCTTTTATTTTTGCCGTGTTTAGCTATGTTATCTGACTGAGCAAGATGGCACCCTTGGGCGGGAAGGGCACCATGCATGTGTGGTGGCATCTCCCAAAGGCTTTCTTTGAAAGCTGGGGGGATGCTTCTGCGATGGTTCCGTTGGTGCCGATGTCACCCATATGTGAGGACTGATTCCTGCTGTCCCGGGAGAACATCTGTTACAGGTGAGTAAGTACACTTTCTCTGTTGTAGGCCTGGCGGTTGCATGATCATTGCATGTGTTTGACCCAAGCGGCTCCAACCTGCGCTCCTACTCTAGTGCCTGTAGTGCATGCTGTAGTAAAAGTGTAGTTAACATACGTCCTTTGGGCCATCACAGCCTTAGCATACTCTGTTGTGACGCCTTCACTCTTATGTCTTCTTCCAGGTGATGTTTAACCTGTGGCAAGCATAGTGCCTCATCCCCTGGCTTCTGCTTCTGAGTTGTCCCTGGAGGGCCTACTGCCCCTTTCTCTGCTGGGGTATGCTATTATCCTAGCTTTGCTTGCCTCAGGGCAGGAAATGGTGGATGTCACTATGGTTAAGGATATTCAGCTGGCTGGAGAATCCGGCATCCGTGCTGTGGGCCTCTCCCCGTTCTCTAGGCGATCAGCGGTGATTATGTTCTCGAGTGTAGGGGGTGTCATTTCTGTGAGGAGAGCTTCCAGAGTCTGAAATGTCCTTCCTGGAATTCTTTCCCTTTGCAGCAGGCCTAGTCATTACGGCGTAGACAGGCAGACCCTGGGAGCTTTTGTTACCCCCACGCGTAGTCTCATGGGGGCAGGCTGTGAATGAAAGCCGCCTTCAATTGATGGCAAAGCGTCCCTGGTAGGGATGTTCCCCCCCCTGCCCGGGGATGGGGTCAGCTATGGTTTGGATTTATTTATTTAACTGGGGTTATATACCTCTCTGTTTGTAGGTAGAACGGTTTATAGGAAACATTAGAACTGAACATTTTACATTAAACAGGAATGTGAACTTGGATGAAATTACAGAGAACATTAATTACGTAACAGCAAAACTTTGTGATTCAATGGGAATTAACTTGGGTGGTTTATATCAGTACTTGGGAAACTGGTTATTTGATGAGGTTAGGTGGATGCTGTCATTGATTGCTGTGTGATTGAGATGTCTGATATGGATGAAAAAGTACTTTTGCCTTCAGAGGATTGTAAGGAGGCCGAGGTTATTTGCCTGTTCCAGGAGTAGGAACTGGAACTGTTGATCCCAGGCTCTTATCCATTTTGAGCTTGGCAGAGGCTGCAGTCACAGAGCAGGAACTGAAGAGGCATCAACTCCTGCAAGGGGTTCAGAAATCCACTATTATCTTCCTGGAGGTGTTCAAGGGCCTGTTCTAGCCGAGTGGGATTACCCTGCCTAAGGGTCTAAGGATGTATAAGAACGTGTACACTCTCCTGAAGAGGAAGTGCATTGTAAGGTTGATACTTCAAAGGTGGATACACAGATCAGGGTGGTTACCAGATGGACCACCATTCCTGTGGAAGACAGATTGGCCTTAAAGTATATTCTGGACCGAAAGGTGGATTCATGTTGAATAACCAGTTCACTGCGGTGGCTGCTATTCTTCATTTGTGGTATGTGCAGGCCTGATTGCTCAAGCCCTTCTCCAATGGATTCATTCTCTTCTGCCAGCTTGTTCTAACCCTCCTTTGGATTCGTCTGCGCCCTTCCTTTCTGATGCCATGTATGACCTGGTACCTTTTACGGCCAGGGATGGTGCCCTGACGACAGTGTTACGGCGTTGGATTTGGCTCCAGCACTGGGAACCAAAGGCCAGTTGGCTCACCTGGCTTTTAAGGGAAAGCTTCTTTTGGAGCCAATTTGGAGAAGCTGGTGAAGGACCTGGGTGAGACAAAATCTTACCACCTTCCGGAAGACAGGTCCGTGAAGTGGGCAGGAGCCCCTTTCTCATCAGTCTCCGTCCATCCACTGCAGGCGCACTGCCAGGACTCTCGGGGAACTTGGGACTTTTGTTGTTACTGACCTTGAAAACCTTTCTTCTCCTCTGTTTCCAGACTTCAAGCTTGCTTTCAGTCCTTTTATGGAACCTATATGCCCAGGGAAAGTTCCCTCCAGAGGAGGACCTTCTCGAACTGCTCAATGAAGACACAGGGACTAACACATGCCTGGAGAATGTCCTTATCCTTAGCTCCCTGAAAGTTTAGGTAGCAGCCTTGGCCTATTTCCATGGTCCGTTGTCTGGTAAGTCTCTAGCCTTGCACTTGGACGTCTCACGCTTTCTCCAGGGGGTTCGATGTCTGTCTGCATTCCCCCTCCATTCTGTGATCCCTTCTTGTGTCTGGTGCTCAGGGACCTGATGGTGGTGCCCTTTGAGCCATTGAAGCACCCTACTTTAAGGATTTGACGCTCAGGTTGGTCTTGGTCACAATTTGTTCCGCAAGATGGATTTCCGAGCTTCAGGCTCTGTCTTGCTGAGATTCTTTCCTGTCTTTTTCAAAGAAGGTCGTTTCCTTTTGGCCTGTACTTTCCTTCTTGCCTAAGGTGCTTTCTCTCTTTGACCTGAATCAGGAGTATACCTGTCCTCCTCCTCTAAGAAGTAGTGTCAGGGGAAGGATATGACCTTCGCCGTGTGGTTGTCCGGAGGGTTCTTCCCCAGTACTTGGAGGTTATGAATTTCTTTTGCAAATTTGATCATCTTTTTTGTGCTGTTTGCTGGCCCTCGCAGGGGTGATGCAGCGGCTAAGTCGACTTTGGGGGCACTGGATTAAGAAGGTCTTTGCCTTGGCGTATCTGTTATGGAATCAGCTGGTTCTGGAGGGTTTGCATGCCCATTCTACCTGAGCACAGGTGTCCTGTTGGGCGGAGCAGAGCTCAGTAGTCCCTGCAGACATTTATTGAGCAGCAACGTTGGTATCACTTTCCACTTTGTCAATCTATACTGCTTGGATGTCCATGCGAGGGCGGACATGGCTTTTGGCTCAAGGGTTTTGCAAGGTTCTGTGTCTATTTGTCTCCCAGTGGAGTTGTAGCTTTAGTACATCCCACTTTTCTGGACTGGTCTAACAGGACGATATGGAAGATGATGTTTTACATCCAGTTAATGTCCTTAACTCGAGTCCTGCTAGACCAGTCCAGGGCCTGCCCCTGAAACTGTATTTGCTCTGTTCTTCTCTGCAGTACCCTTGGGTCCACTATGCTTTTTATGCTTGGCTCTGCAGGTTCATCTTCTACTGACAGCCTTCTGTTTAGGCTTTCCTGTACATAGTTCTCTACTGTTGATTACTTCTTGTTGCCCATGGTTAGGGGCAGTTCCTTCAAATGGATTAGTTTTGCGCATACCATGATAGTCGTGAACCTCACTTATAAGCCAGGGCATGGGGAGTATGATCTCAGTCTCTCAAATTTAGTGCTAGGGCTCGGCGAAGGACTTGCATCGTGCCAAAGAGAGCCTCCTGCTAGAATTCGTAAGATGTAACATGTATGGGTAGTTTGTCAGGATGTGCTTGGAAATTCTTCTTTAACAAGCCTGTGGCCCCCAACAGAATGGGAAATATTTCTGTATCTTTATGCCATATTTTCTTGGTCTCTGACTGCATTTCCTGGTATTTCAGGATCTTCTTCCTCTCCACGCAATTCGCAGAGTAGTCATTGGAACTGACACCTCTATTATCAATGCCATTCTGATGTTTTTCTCCTTAACCACTATATACGACTAATTCGCTTCCAGCTTTTTATCGGTTGGAATGAGAGTATCCCAGGTGATCATAACCTACTCATTCTTTGTAATTCTCTTAGGGTCATGATCCTAGTGCTTTTCGGGCACAGGGATGTTGTAGTGCTTACAGAGTTTTCAATGGATGAGGTGCACTATTTTATTATGTCTTTCTGTATAAAAATTTTCTGCCATCAGAACTTCGCAGCCAGCTATGAGGTGAGTCACCGTTTCCAGATCTTTCTTACAGAATCAACATATGTCTGTGTTGCCAGTTTTTTCAATACTTGCTGTAAACCATCTCGTCCGTAAGCCGCTGTCCTGGGCTGTAACTAGCAACCTTTCATCATTCGGTTTCAGTTCACCTCCCTTAAACATTCATATGTCCATTCTTGATTGACAAAGGGTTCCTGGAGTAACACTCTGTATTTCCCACTGTATTTGTGCCTCTGCCACTTGTTTTAACTTGTTAGTTGATCTAAGTTTTTTTTCTCTTGTTTGGCAAATTCTGTAACTTCCTTCCCTGTGCATACTTGTGGATTTTCACTGATTCTTTTTAGTCATCTGAATGCTTGTCCAAGTTTGATGGAGACAGATCCAGTACGTTTATTCTCATATTTCAGCACTTTTTGTGTATTTGGATCTGAGGATGCAGTTAAGTAGTCCTGGAGACCTATGATAGCAGCCCTGTATGTTTATTTTATTTAGCTGTGCTTATATACCGCTTTTCACCAGGTCAAAGCGGTTTATGTCTATAAGTCCTAGCCCTCCTTCAGCATTAGGGCTGTACAGTCTTGGCATACACTGATTCTTGCAAATCACTTCATGGGCATGAAGGAGTTCTTGTGTTCGCATATCCAGTTTTTCAAGATTTTTAAGAGGCTAGTCCACAACCCCAAAGCTATATGAAAGTACAGGAATTGTCAGCTGATTGTGGCTTGTGTCTTATTCCATGATGTTAAAGCACTTTTCAATAATGATTTTAATCTCCTGTAGTATTCTTTATTGATCTTTTTTTTCTCAGTAATTTCTGCTTGAGTGTCGTTCCTTCCTCTACTCCAAGATACTTATATATACCTTCCTGTTCAAGGTCCTTGATGTCACAGCCTTCAGCAAGGGAGATGTTTTTTGTTTTGCTCGATTTCCCTCTTAAAAAAAAAAAGAAAAAAAAAAGTTGCCTTAGCACATTTGTCAAGGGCAAAAGTAGAATTGTTTTGGGTTTTCTCTAAATAGCTTATTTTGATATCTTTTGTTTCGGTTTTCTAAGTATCTTAGGAGTGGAGGAGTGGCCTAGTGGTTGGGGCAAGGTACTTCAGGCCGGAAGGTCGGGGGTTCAAATCCCACTAGAGGACAGCAACCTTGGGCCGGAAGGACTGGGGTTTCTAGTCCCACAGGTGCTCCTTGTGGTCTTGGGCAAGCCACTTAACCCTCCATAGCCCATGTTCCCTGTAAAATAGTTATCTCCAAGTTATAATGCCCTGTTCAATGTAATTTCAGTTGTTCAATGTAAACCGCACTGATGCAGAATAGCGCGGTATATAAGAGAATGTAAATAAATAAATAAATAAAATCTTCACAGTTTATGTGCTTCTGCTGCTAACTTCAGTTTATTGTTGGAACATATAAATTTCAGGTCTTCTGTTAATGCAGCATGCTTCAGCTTGATGTCTTGGATCTTCCTTAATATCTTTGATGATGATATAACCTTCTAGATACCAGTCTATCCAGGGATACCTCTGCATGCAATGACTGTATTTTTCTCTTGATGCGCTTATTCCGAGGAACTGTTATTGTTTTCTTTTTCTTCTTGCCCTGCACTTTAGCTAATATTATTCTTGCAATAATAATATCTCCAGGAACAAGCAGAAATGTAGTCTTCACATATGGGTATCGTTGGTACCGACGGAGCCTGCGCGGGAACGCTCCCCAGCGTCCAATTAGAAAGCTTTTGGGAGCATCCCACAGCGCCTGCGTGCTGCCTTCCCACCTTTCCCAACTGCCTCTCTCCAGTTCTTCGTTTTCCGCGGAGCCAGCAGGTCGTTGTTCCTGTCACCGCAGAAAAGTATTCCTTCTTCTTCTTCTTTTTTGTGGTCGCGTCTGCCTTCCTCGATGCTACACCGGTACCGCCGGTTCTCCTTTCTTTCTTTTAAAAAAAATATATATATTTAGTTCTTTTTTTCCAATTTTTTTCCTCCTCAGGTGCATGCGCCATTTTGGGCCTTAGGCCCAAAATTTCTTCCACTATGGAAAAACCCGCGTCGGGGTTTAAGAAGTGCACCAAGTGTGTCAGTACCATATCCGTCACCGACACCCATGAGTGGTGTCTCAAATGTTTAGGTCCTGACCATTCCATCTCGGAGTGCATGGCCTGTGCCTTGATGTCCAAAAGGGGTCGAGAAAACCAGGCTGCTAAGCTTAGCACTCTCTTTCCCTCTGATGCGGCCTCTGTAGCATCGACATCTTCTAGGGCTTCATCTTCCTCCCATGGATCTCAGGTAACTAAACATAAGTCCAGCCGGTCCTCAAAGGGTTGATCTCCTTCTAAGCATCGAGATGCCTCTGGCGTTGCCCTTGAGGGTTCTGCACTGGCAAAATTGCCCCGGTGGGAGGCTTTGGCTTCCAAAGCATTATCGGGGCTCCAGGATGTTCTCGAGGCCTCAACATCGGCAGAACTGCTGGTGCCATGCTCTGGGGTACCGGTGGTTTTCTTCGATACTGATACCCAGGCATCGGCAGCGTCGATAGACCAGAGGTTCCTGGCTATTTAACGCAGTCTGGCGGCTCTCCTTGCAGCATCGACGCCCTCGGAACCGCGTCAGACGGTTCAACCGGTACCGGCTCCGGTGCCGGCATCGGTACCGGTATCGATAGCATCGGCATCGGTGTCCGCATTGCCGGCACCCAGTCAAGCCATGCCCTCCGGTACCGATACTCCGGTACCGATTCCCCCCGGTACCGACTTCGGTCGGTACGGGTATCATGCTGTACAGGAGCATCTGGACAGAAGGTATTTCGAATCCTCCGAGGACTCTGAGGATTCTGACAGTTCTGTCGGTACCGTGATACTTCTCCCTGAGGAGCCTTCCTCTCCCAAACGGAGGATGTCTCCTCCAGAAGATATCTCTTTTCAGGATTTTATCAGGGAGGTGGCTCAAGGTCTGTCCATCACTGTGGCTCCTGAGACAGAGCCCAGAGCAAAGGAGTTGGAGATTTTGCAGTATCCCAAAGCTCCTAAAGAGGCAGCTACCTTGCCTATCCATGAGATCTTACAGGATCTCATGTTAAGAATGTGGGAAACTCCCCTGACCACCTCACCTCACTCCCGTCGACTGGATACCATGTATAGGGTTCCCCCCTGTCCTGGTTTCCCGAAGACTCAGTTGCCTCACCACTCTATTGTAGTGGAGTCAGCAATGAGAAGGATCAGGAGTGCAAAGAGGCATGCCTCTAACCCTCCAGGACGTGAGTGTAGAACTTTGGATGCCTTTGGACGTCGTACCTTCCAGGCTTCCATGCTTTCTGCCAGGATCAGTTCCTATATTTTATATATGGGAATGTTCCTTAAGGAAATCACAGGGGATTTAGAAGTTTTTGAGCCCTCTTCTTCCTGAGGATAAGAGGCAGGATTTCCTCACACTGGTTAAACATGCCCAGGATGTGTCTAAATTTGTCAATCGTGCAGTCTTTGACTGTTTTGAATGCATAAGCAGAATCTCTGCTATTGCCATAGGTGCACGTAGAATTGCCTGGCTCCAGGCATCCGATTTGGAGCTCTGGGTCCAGGACAAACTGGGCAATATTCCTTGTACAGGTGAGAATCTATTCAGCAAAAATTGGCAAGAAAAGGCCAATGAGTTGGATGCTGATAACTCCACTTTGGATAGGTTATCCAAAGCCACAGCTGATCCTGCAAGAAAGAAGTCTTTCAAAAAAACATTCTTTTCCAAAAAGAAGAAGTTTTATCCCTCATATCAGCAGGGACGTTCTGCAGGTCAGCCTGTCTGGAAGACTCAGCAACCACCCAAACAAAGAAAAGCAAAGACTGCTAAGCCTCAACCGTCTCAGCAGTCTCAGCCTCCACAAGGCCTTTGACTTCCATCTAGGAAACTTAGCCTTCCTGGCTCTCAGTGGACCAGAACCTTCCACCATTCCAGGAAGGTTGTGCCACTTTGCCCCCAAATGGGGGCAAGTAAAAGCAGAACATTGGATTCTTTCCATTATAAGAGAGGGGTACAAGCTTCACTTCCTCCGCTTGCCCCCCACTACAATGGTAAGACAGTTCAGTTCTCAGACCTCTCTTATCAACCTGTTAGATCAAGAGGTCACCATGCTTCTTGCCCAAGGAGCAATAGAAGAGGTATGCATTCTTCAACAGGGTACAGGGTTTTACTCCCCCTATTTCCTTATACCAAAGAAAACAGGACGACACAGACCCATTTTGGATCTCAGAGAATTGAACAAATTCCTGTTCAAGGAGAAATTCAAAATGATTTCTTTAGGAACCCTGCTGCCATACATTCAGAGCCAGGATTGGCTTTGTTCTCTAGATCTCAAGGATGCGTACACTCATGTTCTCATCCATCCAACTCACAGAAAGTTCCTTCGGTTTCTTTTTCAAGGAAAGCACTACCAATACAGGGTGCTTCCTTTTGCCCTGGCCTCAGCACCGAGGGTGTTCACGAAATGCATGGCGGTGGTAGCAGCATTTCTTCGCACTGTAGGAATATTCGTCTTCCCCTACTTAGACAACTGACTCATTCGAGCCCCATCAGAGTCAGAGGCCAGGACTTCTCTATCCTGCAAAGTGCATATCCTACAGTATTTGGGTCTGGTCATAAACATCCCAAAATCCAACCTAACTCCCACTCAATCTCTAGAGTTCATAGGAGCTTTGTTGGATACCAGGAAAGCAAGGGCCTATCTTCCCCAGGCCCGTTGCCTTCGCATGGGGCAGTTAGCCTCTCAAGCAGTTCTAAAGCCTCATCTCACTGCTCGAGAAATGTTACAACTACTAGGCCACATGGCATCTACCGTGCATGTGGTTCCTTATGCTCACCTCCATATGAGAGCAGCCCAGTGGACCTTATCCACTGTGATGCAGCGGACCCTCTTGAAGAGAGAGAAAAAGTTTTAAAACCAGAAAAAGGCAAGCACAACTTGCAATATTGGGAGGATCCACCTAGGGGGAGCAGGAGAGTCGAGAGAGAGACTGAGAAACCACGCCCCTCTGGGCGGGACGCAAGCCCAGACAGCTTCTTTTTGAACAGAGGCAGGTCTGACTTGGAAGGGGAGGAGAAGAAGAACCAAAGCAGCAGCCAAAGCAGACGCAGCAGCCAGAACCAGAGTAGAGGAGGCCAAGAGGAAGGCAAATACACTGGCAAGAGCAGAAAGAAGCAGAGTCCTGAGCAGAAAGCAAAGCAGGAACTTCAACCAGAGTTGGAGTGGAATAAGGAACAGAGGAAAAACCAAGAGAAGTACTGGGACCGCAAGGGAGTACCTGGCAGAAGGTCCTCACAGCAGCCGTGGAATAAAGAGGTTCGACCATTTTCAGAGGTGGGAAATGTTTGTTTGGAAGAAAGAAAACATCCTTACCACTATGGTCTGAAGTCTAAGGAAAGACCGCAGGAGGGTCTGAGCACTGCTGCGCTGAAGCCAAACCAAGGTAGGCCTCAAGCCTTACTAGAAAGAAGGAAGAGAAGCCTCAAAGGTAAAACTCTTATTACTGATAATTACCTTCAGAAGCCTAAAGTATGGGGAAGACAGTGGGAAGAGGATTACTGTTACCCTAAACATTCTTGTAAGCAAGACTATGAAAGAAGTTTGCCTAAGAAGAGAAGTTTGAGTGGGAAATCTTTTTATGAATCTGCTTTTGAACCTCTAATCAGAGAGGGACCGTTGTACTGCAAAACTCCTGGAGACCGACGCCCAAAGCTAAATGCTAGGCATTGGGACATAGTGCAACAAGTATATAAGAAACCCGATTACGATTACCCTGATGTTACAGATTCAGAGGCTTCTGAGGTTGAATCCATGCAAGTAGGATCAGAGGGGGAAGAATCAGATAATGCAATGGATTGTACATATTGTGCCTCGGGGAGTGTTGAATATATCTCCAATGTATCAGATAACTAAGTGAAGGAAGTTTATTGTTTTTGTACAAATGTTCTGTGAAGATAACAGCCTTTACTTTATTGCTTGCTTTTATTTTTTTCCTATCCTGAAGTAAGGACATTTCAGTTGTTACCATAACCAATCCTTTTGAACCGTTTGTGCAAGAAAGGGAAATAAAGCCTTTGACTTTCCCTCCACTCTGTGCATTTGTTCTTTGAGCGTTGGCTACAAGGAAGCCATAAGGAATAACCACCCTTAACCCTTGCAGCATAGGCCAACCTCAACCCTCACCTTTCTTGTGTCCGGGTCCCTCTAGGGTCTACTACCCCTCTACAAAGGGTGCCCTGCGACACCACTCAATGGACCCAGGCATCAGGGTGCCTGTCAGACAAAATAGCAAACACAAATCGCCTTATTTTGTCCCTCCGTTGGTGGCAGTCCATTTCAGCAACCTTTACCCCAGGCAACTCTCACAACAGATGCTTCACCAATGGGTTGGGGAGCTCATCTGCAAAACCTCTCCACCGAAGGCACCTGGACTCCACAGGAGACTCATCTACACATCAGTCTTCTGGAGCTCAGAGCAATCTTCCTTGCTCTGCGAGTGTTCCACACCCTGCTCAGCTACAAGACAGTCCTCATTCATAGACAATCAAGTAGCCATGTTCTACGTGAACAAGCAGGGAGGAACAGGCTCTCTTTTGCTTTGCAACGAAGCTTTGCGACTATGGGCCCTCGCCAGAGAGCATCAGATTCATCTCCTGGCTGTGTATCTTCCAGGTATCCAAAACTCTTGGGCAGACAGATTCAGTCGAGTTCTGCTTCCACACGAATGGTCTCTACATGCAGACCAGGTGGCCAAGATTTTTCAAATCTGGGGATCCCCGGACATAGACCTCTTTGCAAGTCCGTTGAATTCCAAACTTCCCCGGTTCTGTTCCAGAATTCCGGCTCAGGGCTCTCAGGCCAGGGATGCTTTCGTCTTTCATTGGGGTCAAGACTTCCTTTATGCTTTTCCACCCATTCCCCCTGATTCCCAAAACCCTGTTCAAGCTTCAGAGAGACAGAGGCCGTATGATTCTCATAGCTCCATATTGGCCACGGCAAGTGTGGTACCTTCTGCTTCTACATCTCTCTCAAGCTCCCTCTCTGGAGTTAGGGTCTGCTCCAGATCTCCTGTCTCAGGAGGAGGGAATGTTATGGCATCCCAATCCCCAATCACTGCATCTCAGGGCTTGGTTGCTGAAGGCCTAGATCTTCAGGATCTTAACCTTCCTCAGCAGGTGAAGGATATCCTTTATGCTTCTAGAAAACCTTCCACAAGACGCTCTTATGCTTTCAAGTGGAAAAGGTTTACCATATGGTGCTCGCAGAAGGGTCTTAACCCCCTTGCGATACCTCTGGAATCATTACTGGAGTATCTCCTTCATTTATCCAATGCAGGACTTAAGACTAACTCAGAGTCCATTTAAGTGCTATTGTGGCTTCTTTCAAGCCTTTAAATGAACAACCTATTTCCTCCCATCCTCTTATAGCAAGATTTATGAGAGGCCTTCTACTAACTAAACCTCCCATTAAGCCACCACTGGTGGCCTGGGATTTAAATTTGGTTCTTGGCCAGCTCATGAAGCCACCTTTCGAACCCTTAGCTACTACCTCGTTGAAATTCCTTTCTTGGAAAGTTATCTTTCTCATTGCAATCACATCAGCACGTCGCATCAGTGAGTTGCAGGCACTAGTGGCTGATCCACCTTATACAAGGATCCATCATGACAAGGTAGTCCTTAGGACTCATCCACACTTTATGCCAAAGGTGGTCTCGCCTTTTCATCTTAACCAGGCGGTCTACCTGCCTGTATTTTTTCCAAGGCCACATGCATCAAATGCAGAAAGGAGCCTTCATACTTTCGACTGTAAAAGAGCTTTAGCCTTTTACTTGCAAAGAACACAGCAACATAGAAAGTCCTCTCAACTCTTTGTTGCTTTTGATCCTTCTCATTTGGGACTTCCAGTCTCCAAGAGAACACTGTCCAGCTGGATTGCACAGTGTATTTCCTTCGCCTATCAGAGTAAGAATCTTCCTCTGGAGGGCCATGTCACAGCTCACAATGTGAGAGCCATGGCAGCTTCAATGGCTCATCTTCACTCTGTGTCTATCGACGACATCTGTCGAGCAGCCACTTGGGCCTCGGTTCATACCTTCACAGCCCATTACTGCTTGGACAAGGACTCCCGACAGGATTCCTTGTTTGGTCAGGCTGTTTTCCAACACCTGTTCCATACCTAATCAACTCCTACCCACCATCCCTGGTAGGATGCCGGAGATCCATGAGGGGAAGTGGAGCCCTTTCACAGGGACGCAGAACTTCTGGGGTCTCTCCCTGGCATCTAAAGCTAGGGAGTCCCCCATGTGTGAAGACTACATTCCTGCTTGTTCCTGGAGATAGCATAGTTACTCACCTGTAACAGGTGATCTCCGGGAACAGCAGGAATTTAGTCTTCACAACCCACCCACCTCCCCTAGGAGTTGTATCTCTCTATCTATCTCTTTCTCTTTCCCTCTCTCTCTCTTTGTCTCAGCTTTAAACTCAACTGGAGAGAGGCAGTTGGGGAAAGGCGGGAAGGCAGCACGCAAGCGCTGTGGGATGTTCCCAAAAGCTTTCTAATTGGATGCTGGGGAGCGTTCCCGTGCAGGCTCCGTCGGTACCGACGATACCCATATGTGAAGACTATATTCCTGCTGTTCCTGGAGATCACCTGTTACAGGTGAGTAACTATGCTTTCTCCGGGAACAAGCAGGAAGTCAGTTCTCACATATGGGTGACGTCAGCACCGACAGAGCCCTCGCAGAAGCATCCCCCCAGCTTTCACAGAAAGCATTTGGGAGATGCCACCACGCATGCGTGGTCCCCTTCCCGCCCAAGTGTGCCATCTTGCTCAGTCTCCTTTTTCCACGGAGCCCTTCAGACATACGTTTGGCTTGTCCACGGAAAAAGTTGATTTTTCTCTCTGAGTTTCATACTCATCTCCGGTATCGCACCGGTACTCTTCCTGCCTCAGACCTTGTTTCCTCGGCATCAAGTTCGGAATTATTTTTGTAGTTTTTGTTCATTCCTTTTTCTGACGCCTTCATGCCTTTTTTCTCCCGCTAGCAGCCCGGAGAGTCTTCGACCTCGCAGGGGTGCTTTATTTCCCCCATGGCTACCAGTGGCTTTAAGAAGTGTGATCGGTGCTCTAGAATTATGTCTTTGATCGACACACACAACTGTTGCCTCCACTGCCTTGGGCCACACCACGACCTGGCAGCTTGCGGTCTCTGCAAAAGGATGTCCAGTAAGGCCCTCAAGAGCCGCCAGCAGCAGCACGATAAGTTTTTCCCCTAGTCCCCGATGCCTCTGAAGTCCAGGTCCTCGTCTGAGGCCCCGACGTCTCGGGCGGAGCCTCCCAAACCCAAGCCCCATAGTGGGTCTTCAGAAAGGGGGTTTCCCTCAAGGGAACCCAGGAAGAAGAAGAAGCCCTCGAAGGCGGCATCCTTGGACGGTTCTAACCGGCTGGGTGCTTCCCGGCCCTGGTCCTGCAGTCTGAGACGTTCGTCTGAGGCTTCAGAGAGGGAGTGGCCTGCAAAGTTCGCCAGGTCGGATTTGATCACGGACCGGCCTCTGTCCCCAGACACCATCCTTGTCGAGGATTCCCCTTCGGGGGAGTCGGTATCGGGCCCGTCCCTCGGTGCCCGCGCCGAATCCTACGGAGCTTTCTGGTCTGGCGTCCAGAATGGCGGCTTTGGAGCACAATTTGCCTTCATGTATCAGCAGCAGGCATTGTTGTCTGGCATGACCGGTTCCTCTGTCCCGACCTCTGGGCCCTCGATGTCCAGTATGTCCCTGGAGGCTAAGTTGATCCTCGGCCGAGGTCGCGATCTGAGTCCACTCGACAGGACCACGGTTATCCCTGGCGAGTATGCCAGGCGCCAGCCGCAGGGCATCAGGACCCCAAGGCCCGCAGAGCAGCCTTCCTATGAGTCCTCTACAGACTACTCTGGATGGGAGATGGGGGACAAGGAGTCCTCTGATACCTGTTGCCACCACGACGTCACATTTGACTTTCCTGTCTCAGAGCCTCGACGGTGGTCCCCGCCGGAGGATAATGGCCTTCCTTGACTTCGTCAAGGATATGTCAAAGGCCTTGGCATTCCCTACCAAGTCAGAGAAGGACCCTCGGGCAGATGAGTTGGAAATCATCCCGTACAGGGCTCCTCCGAGGGAATCACTCATGGTGCCCATTCCTCCCATCCTGGAAGAGCTGATGCTCCAGATTTGGGAGACACCAGCTTCAGTACCGGTGATGAGCAAACGGCTCTACTTGATGTACAGATTCCACCGGAGCTCGGGCTTCCAAAAGTCACAGCTGTTGCATAACTCCATGGTGGTGGAGTTGGCCCTGCGTCAACTGAAAAGCCAGAAGACGCACTCTGTGCCCTCTGGCAGGGAGGCCCGCAGCCTGGAGGCCCTCGGCAGAAAGGCCTATCAGTCAGGGCTCAATGCTCATCGTCTGCATCCAGGCCTACCAGCTGTACATGGGCATGGACCTGAGAGATCTGGTGAAGAAACCTGCCAGGTTCTCAGCTGGTCTCTCCGAAGAACTCTTGCAGAGGTTCAAGAACCTGGCCAAGGCAGTCTGTGAATGCTCCAAATTCATGTCTTGAGCGGCTTATGATGGGTTCGAGTAGCGGAGGCGGGCATCGATGCATGCTGCCAAGCTTGACTACAGTCGCCCGACCTTGAGCAGTGGGTTCGGGACAAATTGGTCGATGTCCCCTGCCAAGGAAAGAACCTCTTTGACAAACCAATGACCGACAAGGCTGCCAAGCTGGCAACTGAGTTCATGAGGAGGACCAGGCTCTCCAAAAAGACCACTGGCCCCTCCCCAACGGAAGGGCTCGGGTAAAAAGTCCTTTTACCCGAGCAAAGGAGCTGCTTACAGAAACTACCCACCTTTTCAGGCCTCCCCAGTTCCCCAACAGGGTCAGCAGGTGAAGTGACATGGATATGGCCCTCATAAGCAGAAGGCTCCCAAACCCCAGGCACCGGCTCCGGCCCAGCCAGGGTGGTGTTTTTGACTCCTTGAGCATAGCCTATCTACCCCAAGGAGATCAGCAGCCCACAGGGGGACATCTGACCCTCTATGTCCAGAGGTGGTTGACTATCACCATTCACTCCTGGGCTCTTTGGGTAGTTAAGGAGGGTTACCTCCTCCACCTGACTCGGACATCTCCCCCTTACTTTCCGGGAGAGCCCCTCAGGTCTCTCTTTCACTGGGACCTTCTACTGAAGGAGTTGGCAGGCCTTCTCGAGGATAAAGCGGTGGAACCAGTGCCCCACCCCCTCCAGGGCAAGGATTCTATTCCAGGTCTTCCTCGTGCCAAAAAGGTCAGGGGGCCTAAGGCCCATCCTCAACCTGCGCAACCTCAATAAATTCCTGGTGAAGGAGAAGTTCAAGATGCTCTCCCTCCAGCGGGGTGACTGACTATGCTCCTTAGACCTCAAAGATGCTTAAACCAACATCCTCATCCACCCCTATCACAGGCAGTACCTGCGATTTGTAGTGGGGGGCAGGAATTTTCAGTACAGGGTGCTCCCCTTTGGCCTTACTTCCTCCCCAAGCATTTTCACAAAATGCCTGGCAGTTGTAGCCACCTTCCTCCGCCTCCAGGGGGGTCTTTGTCGTCCCCTACCTGGATGACTGGCTCATAAAGGGAGGCATGGCCTTAGAGGTGCATCAGGCCACCACACGCACCATCCAGGTCCTGCAGCACTTGGGGTTTGTCATAAACTACCCCAATTTTCACTTCCTCCTGACACAATGCCTGGAGTTCATCGGGGCAAAGCTCGACACTCTCCAGTCAAAGGCCTTCTTGCCCATGGATCGAGCCGACCATCTCAGGACTCTGGCATGGGATATACAGTGCTGTCCCTCCGTGCCCACTCGGCTTCTTCTGCGTCATCTTGGGCACATGGCCTCCACAGACAAAGTCACCCCAGACGCTCTCCTCCACATGAGGGTGGCACAGTGGTGTCTCCGGGGCCAGTGGTCTCAGACCATGGGTCACCTCCGAGACAGAGTCTCTGTAACCCGTCGACTGGCGGACTCCCTGGTCTGGTGGCAGTCTCTCCAACATCTTGTGGCAGGCATGCCTTTTCAGGCCCCATACCTCTCAAGTTCCTCCCACGGACGCCACCCTGCTCGGCTGGGGAGCCCACTACGGGGAGCTAAGCACCCAGGGCAACTGGTCACCAGATGAGAGCACCCAGCAGATCAACCTGCTGGAGCTCCATGCGACACACTTAGCCCTGCCAGTCTTCTGTTACAGCCTACGTCACCAGCTGGTGCTGGTCCAGACGGACAATCAGGTGGCAATATTCTATGTGAACAAATAGGGGGGTACGGGGTCTTGTACCCTTTGTCAGAAGGCACTGGCCCTCTGCTCTTACGCTATCCAACAGGATATCCTCTGGGCAGTTTACCTGCCATGCCAGGACAACCTTTTGGCCGACAGGCTGAGCAGAGTCCTCTAGCTGTACGAGTGGCAGTTGGACCCCAGGGTAGCCTGTCAGCTTTTCCAGCTCGGGGGGAGCCAGTGATGGACCTGTTCGCCAGCCCAGACAACTTACAGTTTTCTGCTTCTGTTCTCGGCAGGCCCACCCCTTCAGGGTGGCAGCGGACACATTCCTTGTCTCATGGTCAGAAGGCCTCATGTACACCTTCCCTCCCATGCTGCTGATCACCAAAACCTTGTTCAGGACCCTCCGTGACAGGGCCTCACTCATCCTGATAGCTCCTCAGTGGCTCAGGCAGCCGTGGTTCCCACTGCTCCTCCAGTTGATGGTGGAGATCCCCATTCCCTTGGGGGGTCCACCCTACGCCTGAAACAAACTACCTGTGTCTGTACGCCAGGCACTTTCTCTAACTCTCTTCAAATCCAGGTTGAAAGCTCACCTCTTCGCTGCTGCTTTTCGGTCTTGACTCACCTAATCTCCTTTCCTTTCCCTTGTTTTACCCCTGCTTACACCTTCTGTGTTTGTTTTGATTAGATTGTTTTGTTTTGACTAGATTGTAAGCTCTGATGAGCAGGGATTGTCTCTTATATGTCTGTGCAGCGCTGCGTATGACTGGTAGTACTATACAAATGCTCAGTAGTAGTAGTAGTGGTAGTAGTAGTAGTAGGAACTGCCCCGGGACTCCTGTCTCAGGAGGGGGGCTCTCTTCTGCACCCCAGCCTGGGGTTCCTGTTGCTGACAGTGTGGCTGCTGAGAGGGTGACTCTGGCCCCTTTCAACCTTTCAGTTGAGATAAAAGACATTCTCCTGGCCTCTCGCAAGGCCTCTACTAAGAAGGCTTACTCCCTCACATGGCGCAGATTTTCGATTTGGTGCACCGATCAGGGAGCGAACCATATTTCTTGCTGGTGGCACTGATGTTACAGTACCTTCTCTACCTCTCTCAATCCGGGCTCAAGTCTAACTCCATCCAAGTGCACCTTAGTGCCCTGGCGGCGCACCACCATCCAGTGGATGGTAAGCCCCTCTTGATCCAGCCTTTCGTAACCTGTTATCTGCAGGAACAAGCAGGAATGAGTCTTCACATATGGGTACGTCGGTACCGACTGAGCCTGCGCGGGAACGCTCCCCAGCGTCCAAAAAGAAAACTTTTGGGAGCATCACACACACATGCGCGCTGCCTTCCCGCCCATTCATTTCCCTCTCATCAGTTTTCCGTTTTCCGCGGAGCCGGCAGAACGTATTCCTGTCACCGCAGAAAATTTTTCTTTCTATTCTTCTTTTTTTATGGTCGCGTCTGCCTTCCCTTGACGCCACTGGTACCGCTGGTGCTTTCCTTTCTTTTTACCAAAAATGTCTTCTTTTCTCTGGGAATTTTTCCTGTTTAGTGCCTGATGGTTTCTAGGCCACTAGGCCTCTATCCTTCCATTATGGAAAAGCCAGGCACTATCCTTAAGAAATGCTCAAAGTGTGGCGATACAAATATATTTTTAGACACTCATACTTGGTGTCTAAAATGTTTAGGTCCTGACCATTGCCAACCGGAGTGTCTCTCCTGCTGGAGCTCAAACAGAAGAAGTCTTCAAGATCGAGCACAACTCGATACCCGGTTCACATCGGACTCGATGTCACCAACCAAAATATCTTCTTTTTCACAGGATCAGATAACCAAACAAAAGTCTGTTAAGACTAGCCAGTCCTCGAGTGGTAGATCTCCTAAGCATCGAGATGCCTCTGGCGTTGCCCTCGAGGACATTTTGGCAATAAAGCCCCAGCGGGAGTCTTCGGGCTCCAAAGCATTAACGGGGTTTCAGGTTGTTCCCGAGGTTCTTACCTCCATGGACATATCTGGGCCATGCTCGGTGGTTGTGGCCGCTGCGAGCAGTACCGACACCCCGGCATCGTCTGTGGTGATGGATGAAACACTCCTCACCGATGAACGTAGTCTAGCACTCTCAGCTACTTCGGTACCGCTAGAGTTGCTGCAGACCGTTTCTCGAGTATCAGTATCGGCACCGGTATCGACATCGTTACCGGTGTCGGTACCGTCAATGTTTTCTTCAACAGACTCGCTCCCTTCAAAGCTGAGCCTGGAATCGCTCTCTAGCATAGAGGATTCGGTACCGACTCATCTCGGTACCGACCTCGGGCGGTACCAAAAACATCTCTTTAAGGAAAATCCGATGCTTCATCCTTTCAAGTCTTCCGATCCCGATGACTGGGATGAATCCATCGGTGCCAAGGCTGAATTTTCAATATTTTCAGCTTTTACCCCTCATTTCAGAGGGTCCTCCTCAGGAGAGATTTCTTTTCAAGTTTTTTTGCTTGATATGGCAAAGTTACTTGCCATTTCTATACCTGGTAAAGAATCTATAACAGGGGATTCAGAAATTCTGCAATTCCCCTGGATTCCAAAGGAGGTCATCATGCTTCCTTTGCATCAGATCTTACAGGATCTACTATTAAGAATGTGGGAAACTCCTTTAACGGAATCCCCACATTCTAAGACACTTGACACTATGTACAAGGTGCCACCAGGTTTTCAAAAGACTCAACTTCCTCATCATTCTATTGTTGTAGAATCAGCAATGAGGCATATTAAGAGTGCAAAGAAGCACTCCTCTTATCCGCCAGGTCGTGAGTCTAGCACTTTAGATGCCTTTGGACATCGATGCTTCCAGGCATCCATGCTTTCAGCAAGAATTATCTCATATATTTTCTATATGGGATTATCTCTTGAAGAGGTCACAAAGAACTTAAAGCTTTTGAACCCTTTTCTTCAAGAACATAAAAGAGCAAACTATTTCTTATTAGTCAGTCATGCTCAAAATGTCTCTAAGTTCCTTAATCGTGCTTCCCTGGACTGTTTTGAGTCTATTAGTTGAACTTCTGCTATAGCCATAGGGGCATGACGCATGGCCTGGCTCCAAGCTTCAGACTTGGACAAATGGGTACAAGAAAGGCTGGGAAATACTCCTTGTACTGGTGAGAATCTCTTTAACAAGGATGCTTTATTCCAAGCTAATCAGTTAAACACTGATATTATTGCTTTCAGAGGATTGTCAAAACTTTCCTCTATCCCAGCTAGTAAAAAATCTCCTAACAAACTTTATCCCCCTAGGGGAAAAAAGTTTTATCCATCTTCTACTCATCATGCAGATGTTTCCAAAGAAGGGCAACATCAAACCAGGCTAAGAAAATCAAAACCTCAACAAGCTCAGCAAACCCAGCTGTTGCAGGGTTTCTGATATTTTATTCATTAAATCTCTTTTTCCTGTTTGAGGTTTAGAACCAGTAACCTACTTCTTATCAACAGAAGCATCTACAGTTCATCTCATCCTTACTGAGATATCACTGATACACTGACTCAGTCCTCAACTCTAGGCATGAATCTCTTGCCACAAGAGAAATCCATTCTTTTAGCTTTAAGAGCTATTGAGGACAATCATGCCCTACAGGTAACAGGGTTCTCCTCTCCTTTTTGAAGGAAAAAGAGGAGTAACAACTAATAACGAGGTAGGCTATGCCCTTCACCTTGACAGTTTTCCTGTACGAGGATATCTCATAGTTTTTGACTGCAAGGAGACTTCACCTTTTCAGGGACTTGCCAAATTGTAAGTCTTCTCAACTCTGTATTACTTTCTATCCCTCTTAGTCGAGACATTTAGTCTCTAAGTGATACTATTCAACTGGAGGGCTTACTTTTTAAGCCATAGGTTTTTCTTCAGTACCTACTCCAGTAAGTGGTTTCCATACAGAGTTTTCTTCCCCTTTGCAATCTTCTCAAATATTTCTTTTAAGACAGCTTATCAGACGGTAATTGAGTTTTACCACTCCTAATTATGTCTGTCGGTCCTTTTCCAATCTATCGGACCTAACTTTTTCTGCTGCCTTAATAACACATAATTCCAAGAGAGGTTCCACAACCCACTTGGACAATTTATCATTGCAGGCAACCGGCCTGTCTACTATTCTTAGCCATCTTCAATTCTTTTTGGCTCCAACAGAATAGATTAGGTTGCACACTGGCAATTAAACAGCCAGATCTCACCTAAGCAACCTACAACATGCTCTCTGCAATTATACAAAAAAGCTCTGCACTATGGGCCTTTGCCAGAGAGCGTCAGAGCCATTCCTAGTAGGTAACTTCCAGATGGTTAAAAAGGCTTTGCCCAGTCATGCTCCTACATGACTGTTTTTTTCCTACTCTTACCATCTTCCTTAAAATTTCCTTTTAAGGAAAAGGAACCAGGGCTTAGACCATGTGAAAACATAAAGAATTGCTCAATTCCCTGGTTGTTCCACATCTCCAGTGGAACTCTTACAACAGGGATGCATTCTTTTTCACTGCAGTCGGTCCTTGTCTACTGCTTTCCTTCTAATTCCCAATACTTCATTGAAGCTTATGCTGAACAAAGAACGCATGATACTCATATTGCCCTCATAGAGGGACAAACATGGTGTCCCCTTATATTGCGTCTTCTTCTCCAGCTACTACACTGAAGTTATAGAAGGATCCAGACTTGCTGTCTTAAGACTAAGGATCTCCTCTGCACCCCTTCACGTAGGTCTCCATTCCTGGTTATTCAAAGACTAGAATTTTTAAAGAAATCTAGACCTCTCCTTATAAGTAAGAGCATTCCACTGGTTTCCATGAAACCTTCTCCATGGCTCTTCCACTTATAACCAGAAAGAGATTCTCCATCCATATTCTCAAGCAGGTCTTACCCCTTCTTGTTATTAAGTGACTCTCTCTATATATCCACGTATATATATGACTCTGAAAGATTTGTGACTGTCCATATTGATGCTGTTCCAGCATACCATAGGGTTTTAAATGGACAACCAATTTCTATGGTAATTAGAAAATACCTTCTTTTACCGTAACCTTTCCGGTTACGTTACATCTGAAGCTCTCCATGTAAAGTCATTATCCTAAGTGACATCACTTAGGGAAGACATTACTGATCTTCAAGAAATTGGAGGCTACACCGCCTATTACAAATGTTTTTTTCTTTCATTTGGATAAAGGGGTCTTAAAGACCCATCCTTTTTCTGCAAGGCGTATTTCTACCTTTTCGTCCAAACCAGTCAGATTTATCTCCTCTCTTTCCTAGAGCCTTATTCTGCTCCAAGGACAAAGAGCTTTAAACTGTGGCCTACAGAAGCTTCAGCTTTTCCTCCAAAGTCCAACCTCATTAAACTCCCCCAGTTTTTTCTTCTGGGATTAGTTCTAGCCATTAAGGCTTCTGACCTCTGCCTGTATTGCAAAATTTATTTTCCTCTACTTCAGAGTGAGGTAGTTTCTTTGAGGATAATCTACTGGCTCTTAGCAGCAGACCCATATTAGCCTCAATAAACACTTTCGCAATACTTTTGAGTAAGGCCCACATTAGAAAATTGGAATTCAATATTTGCTAACAATTATGATCTACACAAGGACTCCCCTCTACACGCCTTGTTTTAGTCAAGCTGTTCCACAGCACACCCTTTTTAATTCAACTCCTACCCTCCATCCCTTGGATGCCTGTGGTTCTGGGAAATAGCATGGCCCATCCATTAGATTTGCAACATGCTGGGACCTCCTCTAGGCATCTCTAGTTTGGGAGTCCCCATATGTGAAGACTCATTCCTGTTTGTTCCTGGAGATAGCACAGTTAATTACCTGTAACAGGTGATCTCTGGGAACAGCAGGAATAAGTCTAAACAACCCACCCACCTCCCCTAGGAGTTGTTCTCTCTCTCTCTCTCTCTCTCTAATTTGTCTACTTCCCTCCTTCGGTCTCAGCTACAAACCCAACTGATGAGAGGGAAGTGAATGGGCGGGAAGGCAGCACGCATGCGTGTGGGATGCTCCCAAAAGCTTTCTTTTTGGATGCTGGGGAGCGTTCCCGCGCAGGCTCCGTTGGTACCGACGTACCCATATGTGAAGACTTATTCCTGCTGTTCCCAGAGATCACCTGTTACAGTAAGTAACTGTGCTTTTTTTCTGGCCTGCTCTTATCGAAGCTCCCGGTTCACCCTCCGGCAACCAAATGGGACCTCACCGTAGTGTTGGGATAGCTCACTCGCCCATCCTTTGAGCCTCTGGCTACCTGCCACCTTTGCTACTTCTCTTGGATGGTGGCTTTCCTGGTTGCACTCACATCCGCTTGCAGAGTCAATGAGCTTCAGGCCTTTGTGGCAGAGGCGCCTTACACCAGGTTCTACAAGAACAGAGTGGTGCTTTACACGCACCCCAAATTCCTGCCGAAGGTAGTATTGCCCTTCCATCTCAACCAGGAAATAGTGCTCGATGATTGACCGCCACAACTGTGCCTACATTGCCTCGGGCTTTACCATGAGCCCTTCATTAGCATTCTCTGTCTTCAGATGACGCGCAAGGGACTCAGGATTTGAGAAGAACAGCGGGGATTGCTGTTTGGTTCCTTCGGCGTCTGCTCTGCCATCGACATCAGCGTTGACGCCCTTGAAGACCTCCGCTGAGACTTCAGCTTCGCACAGGGGCTGGGCTCATTTGGAGCCGAGAGATCACAGAGCATCTGACCTGCGGCTTTCTTTTAAAGAGGAGCGCCCCCAGAAGGATCGGACTCTAGCCCCGTTGACATCTAAGGGCGATGCCAAGACCTGGGTGAAAACACATGGCCACCGGCATCATAGCCCTCGATGAAACTGAGGGTTGAGGGCAGCCCCCTAGCTGTCCTGGCAGGAGGCGCTGCCTCCTAAGGCCCCAAAGGGCCGGCGGTACACTCCCGAAGCTGTCACTCTTGTAGAGTCCCCACCGAGTAAACCAGCATCAGTGACGGTGGTGCTGCGCCGGTTCTGATAGTATTGGAGACCGCGCTTCTTGCATAGCACATGGAAGCCCTCAAGCATAGCCTGTCGGCGTTCCTGACCCAGCAGGCTGTTCAAGACCCGGTCACCTCTGGTTCCTTGGCAGTGGTGATGGTGCTGTTTATGGCGGAAGCTTCACTATCTGAGATGCAGCCCATACTGGAATCGCATGCTCTCTCCCTCAAGAGGATATTGGTTCCAGGGCATGCTCAAGGTCCCTCTCAGCGCACTGGCTTTCTCCCCCGAGTTTTTCAGGGTCAGACCGTCAGGAGTCTCGGTCTCCCTCCACCCCGCCCGAGCGCCATCAACACCATGAAGAATCATATCTAGTTTCCTCTCTGAATTGGATTCAGATGATTGAGAAACTAAAGAGGAATTGCCAGAGACTGTGCGACATCAGGACATTCCCTCCGATCCCTCACCCCTGTATGAATGGAGGAAGTCCATCCAGAGGACTTCTCTTTCCACGAGTTGGTGCGGGACATGGGAAGGCTTTGCTGTGCACCATTGAGGTTGAGGAGGAAACCAGAGCAGAGGACTTGGATATCCTCCAATACCCCTCTCCCCCAAAGGAAGCCATTATGGTGTCAGTGCATCTAATCCTCGAGCACTTCCTCTTTAGAATATGAGAGACCCCTCTCACCATGCCCCCAGTGAGCCACCATTTATATTCCCAGTATCGAGTGAGCAAGAGCCCCGGCTTCAAGAAGCCGCAATTTCCCCATAATTCTATGGTCATGGAGTCAGCCATGTACCTCATCAAAAGTTCAAAGACTCGCTCCTTGTTGCCCCCCGGCCCAAAAGGCACGGACCATGTATGGCTTTTGCAGGAAATGCGACCAAGGCTCAATGCTAGTTGCCCGTATCCAGACCTACCAACTGTATATGGGGATGTACCCCCCAGGATCTCACGGGGGATCCCACCGGGTTCTCTGCTAACATATCAGGGGAGCAGCTGTAGCGCTATCGAGCCCTTGTCTACAAGACACAGGAGTGCTCTAAGAATATCACTCAATCTGCCTATGATGGGTTTGAGTTGGTTGTCCGATGACCACTGTGGGCATCGGGGCCTGCCGCCTTGCCTGGCTGCAGTCCTTGGACTTGGAACAGTGGATGCAGGACAAGCTAGCCGATGTCCCTTGCAAGGGTGAAAACCTCTTTGGGAAAGCAATGGAAGAGAGAGTTGGAGAGAAAACAACTTACGATGAACTGACTCTCTTGAAAGACATCTGACCCCACTAGACATGAGTCGTCGGGGAAAGTGTCCATCTTCGCCAAGAAGAAGTAGTACTATGGTACCTACACTCCATACCATTCCTACCAAGTGGCCCAGCAGCAGCAAAAGGGCCATGACCAATGCCAGCAGCACCGGCTGAACCCATAGAAACCTCAATCAGCAGCACTGCAGCTTGGTGGAGGTATTTGACTCCTTTCTTTGGAACATGGCCTTTCTTCCCATTTCAGACAAAGTTCCACCACAGGTAGGAGGCAGACTGGTTCATTTTGCCTACAGGTGGCCCAGCATAACAATGGACACCTGGGCCCTCCAAATCATCAGGGAGGGGTACCAGTTGCACTACGATCAGCTTCCTCCCACCTTCTTCTCGGGGGAGTATCCCCTTGACCCTCACCACCGCCTCTTGCTTCAACAGGAGATTCATTCCCTCCTGTCCGACCGGGCTGTGGAGTTGATTCCTCTGTCTCAAATGGGGTGAGGATTCTATTCCCCCAGTTTCCTGATTCCAGAGAAGACTGGAGGCTTTTGACGCATTCTGGACCTCCAGAACCTCAACCGGTTCCTGGTCAGGGAAAAGTTATTATTATTTATTTATTTAACATTTATATACCGCATCTTCCAAAGTTCAGTTGCGGTTGGTATCTCTGGGGACCTTATTGCCTTACCTCCACCAGGAAGATTAGCGATGCTTTTTGGATTTCAGAGATGCCTATATGCACATTCTCATTTACCCCCTTCCCCGGAGTATCTCTGCTTCATACAGTACCGGGTGCTACCCTTCAGCTTTGCCTCCATCCCTGCCCCCAGGGTCTTCATGAAGTGTCTAGTGGTCATAGCCGCTTTTCCCCAGACCCAGGGGGATCTTTGTCTTCCCTTACCTGGACATCTGATGGATCAAGGGCAGGTCGCCAAAGGATGTTCAGCATTCAGTGCAGCTGACCAAACAAGTCCTGGAGCCCCTGGGCTTCGTCATCAATTACCCCAAGTCTCATCTTCAGCCCTCTCAAAGGCTCGAGTTCATTGGGGCTCTACATGATACTACTCTAGCATGAACATATTTGCTGAAGGACAGGGCCCAGCATCTGGTTGTCCTGGCCCATGACGTTCAGTGCTGCATCCTTGTGACAGCTCGACAGACGCTACGCCTTCTTAGCTTCATGGCCTCCACAGTCCATGTCACACCAGCGGCACAACTCCACATGCGTCAGGCGCTGTGGACTCTCTGCATGCAATGGTGCCAGGTGACCGGTCGCCTCTGGGAGAGGATCAGAGTGACTCACCTGCTCTGGGAGTCCCTCACCTGGTAGCAACAGCCCTCCAAACTTCTCAAGGGCTGCCTTTCCAGGCCCCATCACATCAGTGTGTACTAACGATGGATACCTCCAAGGCAGGCTGGGGAGCTCACCTGGATGGTCTACACACACAGGTCTCTGGATGGTTTGGGAGAGCTTTCACCAAATCAACTTCATGGAACTCCGAGCTGTTGCCAATGCCCTGAAGGTTTTTCACAACAGCTATCCAACTGGGTAGTCCTCATTCAGATGGACAACCAGGTGGCCATGTTTTATATCAACAAGCTGGGTGGGACTGGATCCTACCTCCTCTGTTGTGAGGCAGTCTGCCTCTGGAAGTTTGCCATCTCACATGGCATGCACCTAAGAGCAGTAAACCTGCCAGGAAAGCTCAATGTCTTGGTGGATTATCTCAGCAGAGTCCTTCAACCACACGAATAGACTCTCAAACAGGCAGGTAGCAAACCGTATTTTCCAGATGTGGAGCACACCATCGATAGATCTCACAATGCCTAGCTGCTGCGGTTTTGCTCCAGAGTGCCATGCAAACATCTGGTAATGCCCAATGCTTTTCTTCTGGGCTGGAGCAAGGGCCTTCTGTATGCATACCCCCCAACTCCTCTGGTGGCCAAGACCCTCTTCAGATTACAAGTGGATGGTGCCACCGTGATTCTCATAGCACTGCATTGACCCAGGCAACCCTAGTTTCCCTTGTTACTCTGACTGTCCCGGTAACAGCCATTGAGGCCTGACTGCACCCCAGACCTGGTTGCTCAGGATGCAGTGACCCTACTGCATCCCACTGTATCGTCCCTAGCACTCATGGTATGGATGCTGAGTGCATAGCACTTGCCCCCCTCCACCTGTTGGAGGCAGTGGAGAATGTGATCCTGGCCTCATGTAAGGACTCTATCCGATGTGCCTATGCCTTCAAGTGGCACAGATTTTCCGTGTGGTGTTCAAGAAAGGCTTTAGACCCTTTCTCCTGCTCAGTGGAATCCGTACTGTCTTACCTCTTACACCTCTCCGACTCTGGCCTGAAGTCCAATTTGCATCTCAGTGCTGTTGCCGCTTACCACCATAATGTGGCTGATAAGCCCATCTCTGTTCACCTGTTGATTGGTCGCTTTATGAGGGGCCTCCTACTTTCTCGTCCACCCTTTAGACTACCTCCAGTGGCCTGGGATCTTAACATTGTACTGGGACAGCTTCTTTCTCCCCCATTTGAGCTCCTCAGCTCATGTCCACTGAAATATCTCACCTAGAAAGTGATCTTTCTGGTGGCTCTTACTTCTGCTCGCAGGGTCAGTGAACTCCAGACATTGGTGGCATAACCGTCCTATGCTAGATTTCATAAGAGCAGGGTCCATAGATCGTTTCACCTGTCCTACATAAATACTGCTTGAATACCTTCTACACCTTTCAGAGTCTGGACTCAAATCCAACTCATTAAGAGTTCACCTCAGTGCATTTGGAGCTTACAAGCTTAATGTAGAAGGTAAATGGAGTGGAGGAGTAGCCTAATGGTTAGAGCACTGGCTTTGGAACCGAGATACCAGGGTTCAATTCCCACTAGCGCTCCATGTGGCCTTGGGCAAGTCACTTAACCCTCCATTGCAAAGAAAAATCCAAGTTATCAATGTCCCTGTTTAATGTACATTACCAAGTTTAAGTTACAATGTAAACCACTTTGATTGAAATGATAAAGCAGTATAAAAAAACCCTAATAAATAAATAAATCCATCTCTGTACAGCCCTTAGTTGTTCACTTCATACAGGGCTTGTTTCTACTCAAACCTCCTCTCAAGCTACTCAGTATTTTGGGACCACAGTGTGAACATAAGAACATAAGATATGCCATACTGGGTCAGACCAAGGTCCATCAAGCCCAGTATTCTGCTTCCAACAGTGGCCAATCTAGGTCATATGTACCTAGCAGTTTCCCCAAAAGACACAGGTTCCACAATGCTTGTACTGGGTCATGCATTGATATCCTGGGTTCCTTCTTAATGGTTTATGGACCTTTCCTACAGGAACTTGTCCAAACCTTTTTTAAACCCAGCTACACTAACAGCCTTTACTACATCTTCCGGTAACAAATTCCAGAGTTTGATTACACGTTGAGTGAAAAAGTATTTTCTTTTATTAGTCTTCAATAGTTTACCCTGTAGCTTTATTGCATGTCCCCTAGTCTTTCTATATTCTGATAACGTAAACAATCGATCTACGTTTACCCGTTCCACTCCTTTCATTAATTTATAGACTTCTATCATATCTCCCCTCAGCCGTCTCTTTTCCAGGTTAAAGAGCCCTAACCTTTTTAGCCTTTCTTCATAGGAGTATCCTTCCATCCCCTTTACCATTTTGGTGGCTCTTCTCTGAACCTTTTATAAAATCGCTATATCCTTTTTAAGATACGGCGACCAGAATTGCACACAATATTCAAGGTGCGGTCTCACCATGGAATGATATAGAGGCATTATAATATCTTTTGTTTTATTTTCCATTCCTTTCCTTATGATACCTAGCATTCTATTTGCTCTCTTGGCCGCTGCTGCACACTGGGCCGAGGGTTTTAACATGGTATCCACAATGACGCCTAAATCTTTTTCCTGGGTGGTGGTTCCTAATGTGGAACCTTGCATTGTGTAACCATAGTTTGGGTTGTTCTTCCCTAGGTGCATAACTTTGCACTTGTCCACATTAAATTTCATCTGCCATTTTGATGCCCAGTCTTCTAATTTATCAAGATCCTCTTGCAGTTTTCCACAATCCTCTTGGGTTTTAACAACTTTAAATAGTTTTGTGTCATCTGCAAATTTGATAACCTCACTCGTTATTCCACTTTCCAGGTCATTTATGAATATGTCAAAAAGCAGCGGACCCAGCACAGATCCCTGGGGTACACCACTATTCACCTTTCTCCATTGGGAAAATTGGCCATTTAGCCCTACCCTCTGCTTTCTATCTTTTAACCAGTTCCTGATCCACAATAGTACACTGCCTCCTATCCCATGACTCTTTAGTTTTGCCAAAAGTCTCTGATGAGGGACCTTGTCAAAGGCTTTCTGAAAGTCCAGATACACTTTATCAACCGACTCACCTACAGCAAATTTTGTTTCCTGCAAAACTTTAATCCTTTCTGACTCAATGCCCTCTCTAACATAGAGCGCAACCCCTCCACCAATTTGAATAGCTCTATCATTACGATATAGTTCATACCCAGGTATCACAGTGTCCTACTGGTTGTCCTCCTTCCACCATGTCTCTGATATTCCAATCATATCTAACCTTTCATTTAGTGCTATATATTCTAACTCTCCCATCTTATTTTTTAGACTTCTGGCATTTGCATAGAAGCATTTTAGAGACTGTATTTTATTCATATTAATTTGGCTATTGGTAGACATGGGTAATTTGGTATCTTTAAGCTCTGTCTGCTCCATACTCGAGGGCACTTGGGCTACTTTACTCGTTTTTGGAACCTCTCTGCTTTTGGTAGTATCCTTCAAGGATACATTCTTTTGAACCATGTGCTCTTGGGCGACTGTCGGCTTTCCCCTATTATCTAGTTTAAAGGCTGCTCTATCTCCTTTTTAAAGGTTAATGCAAGCAGCTGGTTCTATCCTGGTTAAGGTGAAGCCCATCCCTTCAGAAGAGCCCATCCTTTCCCCAGAATGTTCCCCAGTTCCTAACAAATCCAAAACCCTCATCTCTGCACCATTGTCTCATTCACGCATTGGAGACTCAGGAGCTCTGCCTGCCTTTTGGGTCCTGCGAATGGAACGGGAAGCGTTTCGGAGAACACTACCCTGGAAGTTCTGGATTTCAACTTCCTACCTAAAAGCCTAAATTTAGCCTCCAGAACCTCCCTACCACATTTTCCTATGCCATTGGTACCGACATGTACCAAGACAGCAGACTCCTCCCCAGCACTAAGACCTTATCTAGGTGGCGCATGAGGTCCGCTACCTTCGCACCAGGCAGGCATGTTACCAGGCGGTCCTCACGTCCACCAGCCACCCAGATATCTACATGCCTAATGATCGAATCACCAACTATAATGGCTGTCCTAACCCTTCCCTCATGGGCATATGGCCCTGGAGAAACTTCCTCTGTGCGAGAAGGTTTTACATCACCTGGAGGACAGGTCCTAGTTACAGGATCACTTCCTGTCACACCAGGGTGATGCTCTCTGTCACGTGACCTCTCTCCTCCATGGCAACAGGGATGCTGCCAGGCTGGAGGTGGGACTTCAGGACTATATCCCTGTAGGTCTTGTCTATGTACCTCCCTGTCTTTCCTATGTTTTCCAAGTCTGCTACTCTAGTCTCTAGAAAATGGACTCGTTCCCTGAGAGCAAAGAGCTCCTTGCACCTTGTGCACACGTAAGACCTCTCACCAACTGGGAGAAAATCATACATGTGACACTCAATGCAAAAGACTGGAAAGCCCCCATTTCGCTGCTGGACTGCTTTCTGCATCTTAGTTTTAAGTTTGTGTTTAGATCTTTAAGTTCTTTACTTACTAAGGGTTGCTATGGATATTTATACTAATAAAACTGTACCTAATACACTTAATATACCTTGTTCACCTGAAGCTTAATTAATCTCAGGTCCTTAGTGTATGACTGATTTGGGTAATGAGCTTCACCTGAAAGCACCTCCTGTCTTTTAAGATGTGTAAGTACCTATAAAGCTACGATTATCCCAGGGGTGGGTGGGTGTTGGGGAGGGAGGGAAATAACACTTATTAAAAGAGGGCTGCTACACAGTACCCCGTCTTGTGCTGCTGAGGTAAGCTATATTCTGATTTGATTTAAATTATAGCTCGTTGCTGCTTCTAGGCTCTAACTTATTATGAAATGTAAACTACAAGCTCTCTGCTGGGTTCTAAATTTAACCAGAAAGCTCTCTTCTGTGTGTTAAATTTAAACTAAAAGTACTTTGTTGATGCTAGGCCCTGAGTGACTATTAAATTTAAACTACAAGCTCTCTGCCGGGTTCTAAATTTAACCAGAAAGCTCTCTTCTGTGTGTTTAAATTTAAACTAAAAGTACTTTGCTGATGCTAGGTCTTGCGTGACTATTAAATTTAAACTACAAGCTCTCTGCTGGGTTCTAAATTTAACCAGAAAGCTCTCTTCTGTGTTTTAAATTTAAACTAAAAGTACTTTGCTGATGCTAGGCCCTGAGTGACTATTGAATTTAAACTACAAGCTCTCTGCTGGGTTCTAAATTTAACCAGAAAACTCTTTTCTGTGTTTTAAATTTAAACTAAAAGTACTTTGCTGATGCTAGGCCCTGAGTGACTATTAAATTTAAACTACAAGCTCTCTGCTGGGTATGAAATGTAACCAGAAAGTTCTCTTCTGTGCTTTAAATTTAAACTTAAACTGCTGCTACTAGGCCCTGACTAATTTAACAAAAAATAGTGGATTCACAGATTAATTAGCTTTAATGCAAAGAATTCCTTTCAGAAAATTCCCAGAAGTATATACTCACAATTGCAGATCTCTCTCCAGAAGTAACAGTCCCCTTTTCTAGCCCTTTTCATCTAGTCCTTTTCATCATGCAGCTGATGAAAGCTCCTTTTGAGCCACTCAATTCCTGTCCTCTGAAATTCTTGAAAGTGGAAGGAATGACCACTGCCTACCAGATGATAATTAAAATTCTTTATTGGGGACCCAACTTAACAAATTTCGGCCGAAGCCTTCATCAGGGGTCTAAAAAACAAACATACATAAATAAACCAAAGAGTAAAAACAATAAATTTTGGACATCATAAAAACAGACATAAGGGGCAGAGTCAAAGTGATAAAAATTACCAGAAAACCACATAGATGGTGTACCAGACACGTCTATGCGGTGAAGCAATCGCTTTTCCCAATCTGAAATATAATAAAATTGCAGATATAAACAAAAAATATATGTAAAAATACAAGTGGTGTGTGGCATAACAATTAAAAAATACATATGTGTGCAAATTATGTGTGACATAACAATTGAAAAAAAAAATAAATATGTGAAAATAAATACATGCTACATTAATTGACAAATTACATATCACAAGTTCTGAAACCAGAAGTAAACACAACTCAACATAGAAATGCTAGTTAGAAATGTTAGAGCCCATATGGGGCATGAGCATATGTAAAATAAACTAAACTAAAATTGTAGGCACGGTGTAAAGAATAATACGAAAAAGATCATTACATATGCGCTAACGTATGTTGCCAATGTGCTATTACCAGAAAAAAGGAGAACAGGAATGTGCATATCAGAAAAACAGATGACTCGTGTGCACACAGAAATGCAGATAGAGATTTTGCAGTAACTAAAATAATACCACGTTAAAAAATAATCGAGCATGCATCATGACATTGTAAAAGAAAAAATGTATGTGTGCTCAATTGAACATAACGATAAATCATCAAATATGCAAAACTAATCGTAAGCTAGTAAAAGAACAGAGGCGAACCATAAGGATGACGGAGTGCTTGTGCTAAAACGGCATTCAACACATTACATTGGTAACGGCTAGAGTGAGCCAATAGACACACCGTACATGCAATAAACGAGGACACCACTTGTTCACACCTTCACATCTCACTACTATTTAGATGGAAATTCCCACTGCGATAGCAGATTTGGTCAGTCAGTACTGCAGTATTGTTTTGAGGATTAGACTACATCTCCAGTCCCGTAGGCCCATTTCTTTCAGATCAGGCCACCAAAAAAACAAAAGAATTCAAATTCAATAAATAGTAAATTGCCTGTTGCCAATAAAATATATGGTTATAAGTAGTGGTGGCACAAGGGTTTCTGCCACCCTAGACAGACCCTCTGTGCCTAACCCCGAAAAGACTGTGCCTCCGTCCAGCCTGCCATGCTGCCCCCCCTCCCCACGCTGAACTGGCAGCGGCTGAACTGCCGCTTCAGCGCTGCATTGGGCCTTAAAGTGCTTGCTCGCATGCATGCTCATGGCCTACTGCTCCTGCCCCCCTCTGATGCAACTTTCTTGGAGGGTGGGCAGGAGTGGCAGACCGGGACTGCGTGCACGTGTGCAGGCATTTTAAAGCCCGCCACGGGCTGAAATAGCAGTTCAACTGCCGCTTCCTGGGGGGGTTGGATTCTGTCTGATGATGTCACCCATATATGTGAGGTCTTTTCCTGCTGTCCACAGAGAATACCTGCTACAGATGAGTAACCGTTATGTGCAAGACTGCTGAGCTGTGTATTGTGTGTGTGTTCTTTTTAATAGGATGTAAATACTTTATTCTTCTCCAGTCATAGTCCCACATTTGGGTAATTCAAACCATATATTCCAAATGCAGACTTTTCATTTAGCTTAAATATCTGTGTTCATTAACAACCAATATACAGAAATCTTATTCTGAACTTGGATTCTGCATGTTGGTGTGCAGTTGGATCTATAAATTTCCATGTATTGCATTCTAAAATTCCCAAATCCCACACCACATTCTCAGTCCTTTTAAACCTTTTGTTTTAGGTGAATAAAGAGTATGAAAACCCTCACTCGGTTGATAGAGTGCCATTGGGTAAACTACCTCATATGTGGGGGCAATCCTTATACATTCTAGGATGTCTCTTGGCAGAGGTAAGAAAATAAACCTGAAAAACATTATGTACCACTTTAAAGTATTGTGCAAAGTCCTAATGTATTTTTTTTTAATTACGATTTTGCAACATATTACAAAATTAAATAAAATTTACAAGTAATGTGCATTCCAAATACAGAACAAACAAAGGAAATATAAATATTAAATAAAAAGTAATTACACAGTAGCCCACATCACGGGAAGAGCAGTAACAAAATAAGAAATGCAACGAATATGGAAATACAGAAGGGTCAAAAAGGAAGAACCCCCTCCCTAAATAATACTTATGAGCTAATTATTATTAAAATCCAGTCATTCCGCAACTCTCATCAACTAAGAATTTCTCCAACTGAGATGGATCATAGAAAGAATAAGTACTCCCATGTTAAGTTACAATACACTTGCACGGGAAATGTACAAAGAAAGTTACACCTATCCCCAAAACCTCGACTTCAAAGCGATAAATTGTTTTCAATGAAGCTAACTGTTCCTCAAAACATCAGGAAACACATTCAGCTTCATATCATAAAACACAGCATCTTTATGCTTAAAGAAAAGTTTTAAGACCTTAATTTTGTCAGCCTCAGAGAGAAAACAAACAAGTAAAGTGGATATTATATCCAGAGTCCTCCAGAAATTATGTCAAATCCTGACTAACATTAGGGGTCAAAACATATACAGGGCTCGATGTTCATTGGCTGGATCCAGGCCAATCACCGGGTTCTCAGCTGGTCTCTCTGAGGAACCCCTGCAGTGGTTCAAGAACCTGGCAAAAGCCGTCGTGAGTGTTCCAAATTTATCTCTCATACAGCCTATGATGGTTTTGAGTCGGTGACTCGGGTCGTGGTGGCGGGCATCAGGGCCCGACACCAGGCTTGGCTACAATCTTCCGACCTCGAGCAGTGGATTCAGTACAAATTGATTGATGTCCCATCCCAAGGAGAGAACCTCTTTGGCAAACCCATGACTGAAAAGGCTGCCGAGTTGGAGACTGAGTTCATAACGAGGACCAGGCTCTCTAAAAAGACCGCTGCCCCTCCCCAGTGGAAGGGCCCAGGTAAAAGCCCTTTTACCCGAGGAAAGAGGTTGCTTACAAAAACTATCCACATTTTCAGGCCTCCCCACCTCCCCAGCAGGGTCAGCAGGCCAAGAGACATGGGCAAGCCCCTTGAAAGCAGAAGGCTCCCAAGCCCCAGGCATCGCCCAGCCAGGGGGGAGCTTTTGACTGGGCATAGCCTCTCTACCCCAAGGAGGTTAGTAGCCTCCAGGGTGACATCTGATCCAGTATGCCCACAGGTGGCCAGCCATCACCACCTATTCCTGTGTGGCGACTCCAGGTGGTCAGAGAAGGCTACCTCCTCCATTTGGCTCAGACATCCTCCTCCTTTCTTCCTGGGAGAGCCCCCCAGGTCTCCCTTTCACCGGGATCTTCTACTGAAGGAACTCGCAGGCCTTCTCAAGGACAAGCGGTAGAACCAGTACCCCAACACCTCAGGGGCAAGGGGTTCTACTCCAGGTATTTCCTCTTGCCAAAGAGAACAGGGTGTCTAAGGCCCATCCTGGACCTTTGCAACCTGAACAAGTTCCTGGTAAGGGAGAAGTTCAAGATGCTCTCCCTTGGAACATTGCTGCCTTACCTCCAGCAGGGGGACTGGCTATGCTCCTTGGATCTGAAGGATCCTCATTCACCCCAGCCATAGGCAGTATCTTTGCTTCATGGTGGGGGCCGGCCACTACCAGTAGAGGTTACTACCCTTCGTCCTGGCCTCCATCCCCAGGGTCTTCACCAAATGCCTGGCAGTAGTGGCTGCCTTCCTCTGTCTTCAGGGTGTATTTGTCTTCTCCTACCTGGATGACTGGCTCATAAAAGTAGGCACGGCCACAGAGGCGCAGCAGGCCAACGCATGCACCTTGCAGGTCCTGCAACATCTGGGCTTTGTGATAAACTACCTCAAGTCTCACTTCCTCCCGACAAAATGACTGGAGTTCATAGGAGCAAGGCTGGGCACTCTTCAGGCAAAAGTCTTCCTCCCTCTGGGCCAAGCCGACTGTCTCAAGGCACTGGCTGTAGATGTGCAACACCATCCCTCGGTGTCAGCTCGGCTTCTACAGTGTTTACTTGGGCACATGGCCTTGACAGTCCATGTCACCTCAGACGCCCATCTGCAAATGAGGGCTGCTCAGTGGTGCCTTCAGTACTAGTGGATACAGACACACAGGCCTTCTCCAAAGAGTCTCAGTGACCCACCAGTTAGTGGAATCTCTGTCTTGGTGGCAAAATCCCCAACACCTTCAGGCAGGGATACACTTCCAAACCCCAAGCTCTCTAAGGGTCCACACTATGGACGCCTCCCTGCTGGGATGGGCAGCCCACTGCGAAGAACTCTGCACCCAGGGCAGCTGGTCGCAAGCCGAAAGCAACCAGCAGATCAGCCTCCTGGAGCTTCGGGCAATATATCTAGCTCTCCATGCGTTCTTTCACCGCCTAAGGCACCAACTGGTGCTGATCCAAACAGACAATCAGGTGGCAATATTCTGTGTGAACAAACAGGGGGGCACGGGGCCTGCACCCTCTGCCATGAAGCAATGACACTCTGCTCTTATGCAGTTCAACAGGGAATACTCCTATGGGTAGTATACCTATCAGGCCAGGTGAATGCTCTGGTGGACAAACTGAGCAGTGTTCTCCAGCTGCACGACTGGCAGCTGGACTTCAGAGTAGCCACCCGGCTCTTCCGGCTTTGGGGGACCCCATGGATGGACCTCTTTGCCAGCCCAGACAACTATCAGTTGCCCCGCTTCTGTTCCCGGCAGCCCCACCTGTTCCGTTTTGCGGCAGATGCGTTTCTCATTCCATGGTCAGAAGACCTTATGTATGCCTTCCCATCCATGCCATTGATTGCCAAAACACTCTTCAAGGCTCTTCGCGACAAGGCCTCACAGATCCTAGTGGCCCCTCGGTGGCCCAGGCAGTTGTGGTTCCTGCTACTCCTCCGACTTTCAGAGACACTGATCCCACTCTTATCTCAGGAGGAGGGCTCTCTCCTGCTCCCCCAACCTGGGGTCCCTATCACTGATAGCCTGGCTGCTGAAAGGGTGACCCTAGCCCCTTTCAACCTTTCGAGAGAAGTGGAAGAGATCCTGCTGGCCTCCTGAAAGACCTCTACCAGGAGAGCTTACGCCTTCAAATGGCGCAAGTTCTTGGTCTGGTGTGCGGATTAACCGGTGAACCCGTTCTTCTGTCCGGTGCAGCTGGTGCTGCAGTACCTTCTTCATCTCTCACAATCCAGGCTCAGATCAAACTCCCTTAGAGTGCACCTCAATGCTCTGGTGGCACACCACCATCTGGTTGAAGGCAAACCTCTCTCGGTCCAACCTCTGGTGACCCACTTTTTGAGAGGACTTCTTCTGTCCAAACCCCCCGTCTTCCCTCTGGCAATGGAATGAGACCTCAATATAGTATTGGCGTGGCTGACGCGCCCACCATTTGAGCCTCTGGCTACTTGCCACCTGAGATACCTCTTGTGGAAGGTCATCTTCCTGGTGGCGCTCACCTCCGCTTGCAGGGTCAACGAGCTCCAAGCCCTAGAGGCGCCGTATACCAGATTCTGTAAGAACAGAGTCATGCTATGCACACACACCAAATTCCTTCTGAAGGTGGTATCTACTTTCCACCTCAACCAGGAGGTGGTGCTGCCCACCTTCTTCCCAAGGTCTCACTCCAGCAGGGTGGAGATGGTCTTTCACAGCTTGGACTGTAAGAGGGCCCTGTCTTTCTACATTCAGCATACCCAAGGCCACCGGAAAGCTTCTCAGCTTTTTGTTTTATATGAGCCCAAGGGGAAGCGGTGACCAGACACTGTCACCTGGGTGGCAGACTGTATTGCCCTCGCCTATGTGCCAGCTGTGCTCACGTTGGATGACTGGGACATGGCACACTGTATCAAGGCCATGGCGTCCTGTGTGGCAAACCTGTGCTCGTCCCGATGCTGGACATCTGCCGGGCCGCCACCTGGTCTTTAGTCCACACCTTTGCAGCTCATTACTGCCTGGAAAAGGAGTTCCAACAGGACAGCGCCTTTGGCCAGGACGTGCGCCGTAATCTTTTCGGGGTCTAGGCATCTCCTACCTTCCGATCCTTCTGTGTTCAGGCTACCGGAACATTGGTTCCCATTGGACACACGAGCCCGAGTCTGTATCTGTGTACTCATTTGCAGCTGCTCACGCTCCCCTTGAGGGTGACTGTGTTTTTCCCTATGGGCTTGCGGTAGCCTGTAACTAGGGGAGTCCCATATGTGAGGACTGACTTCCTGCTTGTTCCCGGAGAAAGCGTAGTTACTCACCTGTAACAAGTATTCTCCAGGGATAGCAGGAATCAGTCTTCACAACCCTCCCTCCTCCCCTTGGAGTTGCTTCTTTACCATCTTTTACTTTTTTGCCGTCTCTTAGCTAGGTCATCTGACTGAGCAAGATGGTACCCTTGGGCGGGAAGGGCATCACGCATGCATAGTGGCATCTACCAAAGGCTTTCCCAGATGCTTCCATGAGGAATCTATCGGCGCCGACATCACCCATATGTGAGGACTGGTTTCTGCTATCTCTGGAGAACACATGTTAAAGGTGAATAACTACACTTTTTCTGCTCCCCAGGTATCATGATGTAGCTTATATCCAGAAGATTAACTAAAAAGAACAATAGATCCTTAATAACCTCAAAGGCTATTCCTCCAGGAACAAGCAGGAAGTCAGTCCTCATATATGGGTGACGTCGGCACTGACAGAGCCCGTGTAGAGCATTTCCCCAACTTTCAAAGAAAGCCTTTGGGAATGCCACCACGCATGCGAGGTCCCCTTCCTGCCCAAGGGTACTATCTTACTCAGTCACCCTTTTTCCGTGGAGCCCTTCGGACATGTGTCTCATCCCTAGAAAACGTTTTCTCTGTTTCTAACCGGTTTTTGCTTACTGGCCTTCGCCAGTCCTCTTCCCGCCTTCCGAGCACCTTTGCTTTGACCCTGATCTCGGGGTTTTTCTTTTTTTGCCTTTTTTGTTTTTACCGTGCTTTGCACCCTTTTTAACCACTGGCCATGTCGAGGCTCTTCAACCTCGCAGGGGTCCTTTTTCCCCCATGGCCTCTGGTTTTAAGAAATGTGATAGATGCTCCAAAAACATGTCGCTGACGTACACCCATGACTGTTGTCTCAGGTGTCTAGGAGCTGACCATGACCCGGAGCTTTGCTCCGTTTGTAAGATGATGTCCTCCAAGGTCATCCAGAGTCGTAAGCAGAAGCTGGATGATCTCTTCCATAAGGCAGCCCTGGTATCCCAGGTAGCCTCCTGCTCTTCGGCCCCACAACCTCCGGAGACTCCCAAGGCTCCTCCCCAGGCCCGGTGGCACTCTGATCACGGGCACCTGAATGCAAGCAGAAGAAGAAGAAGGCCTCGAGGACTCTGTCAGGGGCGCCAGACAAGTGTGAGAGATCACACGGAGTCTCTCAGCCCCCCTCGGCAGTCTCTGGAGTTGGAGAGGGAGCAGCCCAGTAAGGATCCTCAAATCGATACGGAGGCCTCTGGCGAAGATGCCCAGTCTCCTCTTCTCCTTGACGCCTGACCCAGTGACTCTGGCGTCAGTGTCACAGGGCCCCACTCCCAAATGAGAGGCCCGAATGCTGGCTTTGGAACGCAGCGTTTCTGAGTTCCTCACTTCCCACCAGGCGCTGATGCCCGGCCCCGCAGTTACGCTCCTCGAGACGGCAGGGACCTCGACCTTGAGGACTCCCCGGGCCGCCGTACTGACCCCCAAGAGCCAGAAGCCTCATGAAGATTCTCGGCGTGGGTCTCTATCTCTGTCCCAATCCTCGGGCGTGAGATCTATGTGGGTGAGCACCTCCGGCTCCGGGCAAATTTTGACCTCAGAGATCCGGCGTGGGTCAACGATCCGTCTCGAGCTGCCCAATCTTGAGTCCTACTCGGACTGGGAGTCCGACGGAGAGCCTTCCCTCCGACCCCTCCCGCCAACCCAGAGGCAGCGGTCACCTCCCGAGGACACATCCTTTTTGGAGTTCATCCGGGACATTTTTTATTTATTTATTTATTTGCTTTTCTTATATACCGCGCTATTAAGATCAGTGCGGTTTACATTACAACTGAACAATGCAACAATGTTTTTTACATAACACAATGTGCTTACATAGAACAGGGGTACAGTCATAATGGGAGAATAACGGGGGAAGCTATTTATAAGATATATACATATAAAATTTACATAGAGTTATATACAACTGATGATTGGTTATAGCTAGATCAGATGGGGGGCAGGATACAGCCATAGGAAGGGGGCGGCTAACCGTTTTCATGTTGGGTTAGTGTGTTGGGATGATTAGAATAGGGGGTGGATGCCTGCAACTTGTGTTTTTCAGGACTGGTTTCGGGATAGTAGATTTGAAATAGATGGTGTTTTATTTCTTTTCTGAATGTGGTGAGGCTTGGTATGGATCGGATCCAGGTGGGAAGTTCATTCCAGGTTGTCGGAGCATAAATCGAGAAAGCTCTATTAGTAGTTGTCTTTGTGCACCTTGTGTTAAATTTGGGTACTATTAACATGTTGAGTAGTGCAGGCCGTCTTATTCTGTTTTCAGGAATATTGTTAATCATGTTGCTGATAGGTGTAGGAGACTGGTTGTTCAGTGCCTTGAAAGTCATGACTAGTACCTTGTATTGAATTCGGGCTTGTAGTGGTAGCCAGTGTAACTCTTTCATCACTGGTGTTATATGTTCCATTTTTGATACACCTGTTAAAACCCTAGCAGCTGAGTTCATGGCCAGCCGAAGCGGGTTGAGGGTTGTCTGTGGGAGGCCATGAAGGATGATGTTTGCGAAATCGAGATGTGGGATTACTAGGGCCTGAAATATCGTTCGATAGTCCGAGAAATCTAGTAGAGGGCGGAGGTGGCGGAGGGTTCGTATCTTGTGGTAAACTGATCTTGTAACAGCCTTTACATGGGTTGTCATGTCCAGACGCCGATCTAGAGTAATTCCTAGATATCGGATTGTGTCTCTTGTTTTGAGTTCAGCATTTTTAACTTGCAGGTAGGGAGGTGTGACGAACTTCTGGTTCCTAGTTACAAAGAGGACATCAGTCTTGTTATGATTGATCCTCAGGTTTTGAGTGAGGAGCCATTCAGCAACTGCATCGAAGCATCTGATGATAGGGGAGAAATCGGGCTGCTCAATAGTAAAAGGAATGTATAGTAGTATGTCGTCAGCATACACCAGGCATTCTACATTTAGGGAGCGGATCAGAGAGCAGATAGGCTGCATATAAATGTTAAATAGTAAGGCAGACAGGGATGATTCCTGGGGTACTCCCTGCTTCTGTAGAAAAGGCTCGGAAGAGGTGGTGCCTGTTTTTACTTGCTGCCATCTATTGGTTAAGTATGATTCACACCATTGCAGCGCAGTATCCTGTAGCCCTTTTTCCTGGAGACGCTGTAATAGTATCTTATGGATCACAGAGTCGAAGGCGGCAGCAATGTCGAGGAAGATAAGGATGAAGCCTTGGTGTATATTGTTAATTCCTGTGATTAATTTGTCGAAAAGGGTAGTTAAGATGGTGTCTACCCTATGCGATTCTCTGAAGCCATGTTGAGCTGGGTCGAGAGGTGACTCAATGTCGACGTGTTGCTGGATCTGTCGCTGGACTATTTTCTCGATGATCTTGGCCAGCAGGGGGATACTCGATATAGGTCTATAGGATTCGACTTTGGATGTATCAAGGCGACTATTTTTTAGTAGGGGCCTGATTGATGTGTGTTTTAAACTTTGTGGGAAGATGCCTCTTAGTAGGGATTGGTTGGTTATATTGCATAATGAGTGGCTTAGTTCATGTCGAAGTTCCTTTATCCAGCTTGCTGGGCAAGGGTCATTTGGGGCAGTGGTGAGATTGATGGAGGTGATGGTGTCTTCAATTTCTTTAGTAGATACTGCAGAGAAATTGAGTAGTAGGGTAGGCTTTGATGTACCTATTGCAATGGTTGGGTTACAGGTGGATGGAATCGTGTTGGATTGGATCATTTTTGATTGTAGGTAGTTCGAGTAATCTTGTGGTTGAGGCATGAGTGGGCTTACTGGAGCTGGGTCCCCTGTTAATGACTTTACTATATTAAATAGGTCATGTGTCTTATTCAAAGACCGTTTTAGAATGGTTGAGTGATGTTGTTTCCTTTTTTCACTTATTTTCTCTCTGTGTAGAGCTAGGTGAGAGTTGTAGTTGTGGTAGGCTACTGTAGTCTGGTTCCGGCGCCATCGTCTTTCGAGTTTACGTAGTTGTAAGAGGGAAGCTCGAAGGTCAGTAGAGTACCAGGGAGCATGCGCACGTTTCCTGGGTACCTTGTTGGTGGATGGGATACAGGCTATAGCTCTGATACTGTTGTTCCAGTTCACTACAAGTTCGTCGGGGTCAAGGATAGGAACGTCAAGGCGTGGCAGTAGTTTGATAAGTACATCTTCCTTGTCGAGTGGACGAAATCGTGTTGTCAGTATTCCGGGGTCAGGTGTGCTGGCCCTGTCACTGGTCTTATGGTGGTATGTGATTGGTATGTGGAATTTGAGGAGGTTATTGTCAGACCAAGGTACTGGGGATATAGCAGTCAGCAGCTGAGGTGTGGTGTCAGCTATATACTGAGGGGCAAAAATAAGGTCAAGGATACCACCCTTTGCATGCGTAGGGGAGTGTACTATTTGCTTGTAGTCCAGGTCATATAAAGCTTCGAGGAAGGTTCTTGCTTGTGCTTCAGGTAAGGAGGGGAGGTTGAAGTCTCCTATTAACCAGTTTGATGAATGTGGATTATCTGAGTTGCTTGCAAGCTTGATGATTGCTGGTAGGTCATCAGAGGATGATGTTGGTGCTCTGTAGAGTGCATTTATTGTGCATTGGTTGTTTGATATCGTAATAGTGTCAAGGTGCGTTGAGGTAGATGAGTCGTTTAGTTTGAATTTCAGTTCTGCTTTTGCGAGGATGAGTACCCCACCTCCTTTTTGTTTAGCTCTGTGACAAGTATATGGTGAGAAGCCGGCTGGGGTCATTTGATTGATGATCGCATTATCACAATCTGACAACCATGTCTCCGTGATTATTAATATGTCAAGGTCGTGGAATGTTATAAGGTCGGTGATTGCTGGCCATTTTTGGCGTGTAGATCTCGCGTTTATAAGCGCACATTTTAGTAGATGATGTTGCTGATGTTTGACTGGGTGAGTTTCTTTGGTGTTTTGTAGGGGAATGTATAGTAGGTGCTGATATGGGGTGTTGGCAGTGTTATGAGCAGTTTGGTGGACTTTCTCTGACCATCTCCTATTGTTACTGTAATGTATTGGGATGTGGTTAGCACATGTATTGAATGCATGAGTAGAGAGACCAAAGGTGAGAAAGAGAATAGACAGTGGTACGAGTGCATACATCTTGGAGGAATATTGGTCTCAGTTGAGATGTAAACAATTAACAGGGGTAATTCAGTGGTATGGGATAGCTGGGCAGTAATGTGACTAAGATATTTGGATAGGATATCTTAATTTACAGGAGGGTGGCATGTACCTGTGGACTTGAATTCACTACTGCATAGTTGGGCTAGCTTCAGCATTAAAATGGATTGAGAGAGCTACTGGCAACAGTAATAAGGGATTGCTACTAGCTACAGTAAAGGTTAAATACAATGGTAATAATTAAATGCTACTGACAACAGTAAAAAATTGAAATGCAACAATGATAGCTGAGTGTTACCGGAAACATCAGTAAGTGACTGCAACAGTAAATAAATTAAATGCTACTGGCGACAGTATATAAGTTGTGTACATGTTACTGACAACAGTAATAAATATTTAATAAATATTTTCCTATCAAGCGTGTGTCATCTGGTAATGGTGGACATGATAGAATAAAGTTAAGCAAATTCACGATATATGATATCTAGTATAAATCAGATAATTAGGCTGTTTAGGAAGACATGGCGCAGTGGGCCTTGACAGAGACCATCTCTGGCATTTTCAGGCCGTCCCAAAGTCTGTAGGGGAATGCTCAAAGTACCTCTCGTGAGCAGCGTACGACGGCTTCAAGTCCTCCGCCTGGGTGGTGGTGGCTGGCATCGGAGCCCGCCGGCAGGCTTGGCTCCAGTCCTCGGACCTGGAATAGTGGGTCCAGGAGAAACTGCTGGATATCCCTTGCCTCAGAGAGCAGTTCTTTGGCAAGCACATGGAGGATAAGGCTGCAGAGATCATGACAGAGTACGTGGCTCGTACTCGCCTCTCCTGGAAAACGTCCTCCCTCCCCAGGAAGAAGCAGTAGAGCAAGAAGCCTTTCTTCCATTGGAAGGGGCTTCCGTACAGGGGCTACCCGTCCTATCTGCCGGTGCCAATCCCTGTTCAGGTCAGCTAGGGCATGCCCACGGCCCTCGTAAGCCGAAGAGTCCCAAGACCCAAACCCTAGTGCCGGCTCAACCGGCCTCGGGGTTTTGACGCCATCGGCATAGCCTCTCATTCTCTGGCAGGGTGGCTGTCCGTCAGGGGGCATCTGGTCCATTTCTCCCACAGGTGAGAGTCCATCTCCACTGGTGCCTGGGTTCTCCAGGTCGTTTTAGAGGGCTATCATCTCCATCTGGACCAGGCCCCTCTATACTTTCCTGGGGAGGCAGATCGACTTCCCCAGCACCAGGCCCTCCTGAGTCAGGAGCTCGCAGGCCTCCTCGAGGACGGTGCGGTAGAACCATTCCTACCGTGCTCCCATGGATGGGGGTTTTACTTCTGATACTTCCTCGTCCCAAAGCAGACAGGGGACCTTTGGCCCATCCTCGACTTGTGGTACATCAACAGGTTCCTGGTGTGGGAAAAGTTCAAGATGCTCTCCCTTGGAATGTTACTGTCCTACCTCCAGCAGGGCTATTGGCTATGCTCTTTGGACTTAAAGGATGCTTATGCTCACATCCTCATCCACCCCAAACACAGAAAGTACCTCCGCTTCATGGTTCAGAGAAACCATTACCAGTACAGGGTACTTCCCTTTGGCCTCACGTCCGCCCCGCAGATCTTCACGAAGTGCATGGCCGTGGCTGCGGCCCATCTGCGTTTGCAGGGCACCTTCATCTATCCATGACTGGCTTGTAACAGGGAGCATGGGCTCTGAAGCCAGGCAAGCCACGGACCGCGCTATTTGCCTCCTGGAGCATCTGGGGTTCGTGATCAATTACCCAAAATCCCACCTCACTCCAGTTCAGTCCCTGGAGTTCATCGAGGCTTGCTTGGACACCCTTCAGGTTATGGCCTTTCTTCCTCAGGACAGGGTGGACTGCCTCGTATCCCTAGCGTCTGAGCTGCGGTGTTGCGGCGCTGCCCCGCCCCAGTCCGCACGATGCTTTGCCTTCTCGGCCACATGCCCTCCACAGTCCATGTCATGCCCAATGCCCATCTCAGCATGCGGGCGACGCAGTAGTGTCTCCGAGTGCAGTGGGCGCAGTCGACCGGCCACCTCCAAGACGTCATCTTGGTCTCCCCCAGCGCGGCAGTCTCTGGCTTGGTGTCAGGAGTTTCAGAACCTGCTTCGGGGCATGCCCTTCCAAGCCCCAGGGCATCAGGTGGTCTTAACCACAGATGCCTCCCTGGTGGGCTGGGGAGCCCATTGCAAGGGACAGCACAATCAGGGGACCTGGTCCTGCGAGGAGTCCTGGCAGCAGATCAACCTGCTGGAACTCTGAGCCATTTGCCTCACTCTCAGGATTTTCAGGGACCGCTTGCAGCACCGAGTGGTGCTGGTCCAGACGGACAATCGGGTCATGATGTTCTATATGAACAAACAGGGGGGTATCGGTTTTTGCAGCCTCTTTGCGGAAGCGACAACCCTGTGTTCCTTTGTGGTGAGCCAGGACATGACTGTCTGGGCCACTTACCTCCCAGGTCAGGACAATGCATTGGCGGACTGGCTCAGGAGAGTCCAATGGCTGCATGAGTGATGCCTGTGTCCCTGAATTGCACAGCGATTCTTCCAGCATTGGGGGACTCCAGATTTGGACCTCTTTGCCAGCCTGGCGAACTCGCAGCTCCCCCGGTTCTGCGGTCCCCTCCTGCACCCAGGCAGGGTGGCCCCGATGCCTTCCTCATCTCATGGGACACAGGCCTGCTATATGCCTTTCACCTCATGCTCCTCATTGCCCGGACCCTTCTCATGGTCCAGTGGGACAGGGCCTTGATGATTCTCATAACCCAGAGGTGGCTCAGGCAGCCTTAGTTTCCCCTGCTGCTCCGTCTCTCAACGGAGCCCCTGGTCCTGCTCCGGGTTCTCACCAGAGCTGCTGACATAGAAGGATTGTCTGCTTCTTCACCCCAATCTGAGGTCCCTGTCCCTCACAGCTTGGCGGCTGAGCGGGTCGCTCTAGCCGACTTCCATCTCCCTGTGGAGATCGAGGACATCCTTTTGGCCTCATGAAAGGACGCGACCAGATGGGCTTACGCCTTCAAGTGGTGTCTGTTCTTGGTGTGATGCTTGGAGCTCCAAGCGAACCCATTTTCATGCCCTATTGGCGTAGTCTTGCAGTATCTGCTCCACCTCTTGCAGTCTGGGCTGAAGTCTAACCCAGTCAGGGTTCACCTGAGTGCCATCTCAGCGAACCACCACCCCATCGAGGGCAAACCTCTCTTGAGGCAACCTCTTGTCTCTTGTTTCATGCGAGGTCTGCTTCTTTCCAAGTCCCTCACCCGCCCTCTTTCGGCAGTTGACCAAGCCGCCCTTTGAGTCCATGGCTACCTGCCCTCTGCTGCATCTGTTGTGGAAGGTGGCCTTCCTAATAGCTCTCACCTCCTCCAGGAGTGTTGGTGAGCTCCAGGCACTGATGGCCGAGGCACCGTACACGAGGTTCTATAGGAGCCGGGTGGTCCTGCAAACTCATCCCAAGTTTCTTCCTAACGTTGTCTCGGATTTTCATCTCAATCAGGAGATAGTGCTCCCCACCTTCTTCCTGAAGTCCCACGCTGACTGTGTGTTGGCGATTCTCCACACCCTGGATTGTAAGATTCTATCTACAGCGGACTCGGGACCACCGCAGATCTGGGCAGCTCTTTGTTTCCTTCGACTCCAGCCATCTGGGGCTGGTGGTCACCAAACGCACCTTGTCCATCTGGGTGGCGGATTGCATTGTCTTTGCCCAGGCCCAGATGCAGGCCGAGTTTCACCTGTAACTCCGAGTCACAGCTCACAATGTCCGAGCAATGGTGACGTCTGTCACTAGCCTGCGCTCTGTGCCACTGTCAGACATCTACCGAGCCGCCACCTGGTCCTCCACTCACACCTTCACCGTGCATTACTGCCTGGAGAAGGAGTTCCGTTGGGGGGATGCCGCTTTCAGCCAGACTGTACTCTGTAATCTGTTCAAAGTTTAAACAACTCCTGCCCGCCAATGCTTTTTGTTCCAGCTACCATGAGCATGGCCATTCATGGACCCGGGGTCCTTGGGCTGCCTTCGGCTTTCACTGGCAACTGCTCATGGTGATGCTATGCTTTTTCCTATAGGTCCTTGGTAGCCTGTAGCTAGGGAGTCCCATATGTGAGGACTGACTTCCTGCTTGTTCCTGGAGAAAACGTAATTACTCACCTGTCACAGGTGTTCTCCAGAGACAGCAGGAAACAGTCCTCACAACCCTCCCGCCTCCCCTTGGAGTTGCTGTATATTTTTGCCATCTACTTGAAGGGGCTATAGCTGTAGCACCTGACTGAGTAAGATGGCATTCTTGGGCAGGAAGGGGACCACGCATGTGTGGTGGCATTCCCAAAGACTTTCTTTGAAAACTGGGGAAATGCTCTGCACGGGCTCCGTTGGTGTCGACATCACCCATATGTGAGGACTGATTCCTGCTGTTCCTGGAGAACACCGGTTACAGGTGAGTAACTATGCTTTCATTGCAGCCATTATGAAGAGTGGACAGCATAGAGGTAGATGAGTCCTGGGAAGTATCTGACTTTAGTACGTTATATTTAGCATTGAGGAATATGGGGACAATAACAAAAGCCATTTATCAAGGCTATTCTTGTTAGAGCCATGTTAGTGCAGCACAGCACTCTCTATTTCATGTCCACTTCATTTATCAACTATCAATAAACATCTTAGCAGTAATACAAAGTACTCAAATGCATAATAAAAAGTTGCACTCTTATCAAAACAATACATTAAGACAACATATTTAACAGATTGAATAACACATCAATCTCCCGATGGAGCAGTGGGATAGGCCAGAGGAGATATGCCTATCATAGAACATGGTGCTTCCCATATCATTCGAGACCAAAGCCCATCCAAAAAAAAGTAAATTTCATCTTCTTTACGGAAAGCTGTAAGATATCGTATATCTCACAGTACAGCAGACAGTGTATTCCAAAGAAATGGACCATTAACCAAATCAATATAGAATGTGTGCATTCTTTATGGACTTCCAAAACTGAAGGAACATATTGCAAGCCTTCAGGCTAGATCATAATAAACAAGATGGAGTGTATGTTTTCAAGAGTAGCAATTCATTGACCACAATTAAACAAAACATTTTAAATACAATACATAAACATTTAAACTGTAATCACTGGGCAACCAGTGAAGGTCCAGTAATATGAGTGTAATATGTTCAAGCTTCCTTATACTACTTATGCAACTGTGTTTTGCACCAATTGTAATGACTTTATGACATATTCTGGCAATCCAGTATATAACATGTTACAGTAATCAAGGTGATGCATCACTAGTGACTGCACTATCATTCCAAAATCAAAGCATTCAGGGAATTTCCACAAAAGTCACTGTATATCACCCATGCAATCTGGGCATGAATAGAGAATCCAGTATTATCTCCAGGTTCGGGACGTTACAGGAATTACATTAGCATCCAAAAGGGGAAAACCTTTTTCTCCATGCAAAGCAGGATAAGTGCTCACATATGGGTGACATCGATGGAGCTCCATGTGAGAAACTCTCCCAACTTCGTGGTTCTATGTATGCATGCATGCAAATTCCTGCCTGCTGGAGCTGCACTTCATCCCTTCAGTCTTTGTCTGAGGAGCCCTAAACACATGTCTTGTGTTGGTCCATTATTCACTTTATTCCTTTTTCTCCCATAGAAAGTCCACCCAGCTTTTTGTTTGTTAGGGGCTGCTGTCGACAAAACATATTCTTTCAATTTGGCTGTCAGATTGCATCTCTTTCACTTATGTTCAGTAAGGGCTTGAAGCTTAAGAGCCATGCCATCTCTCACAGTGTTTGAGCCATGGCTTTGTCAGTGGCCCACTTAAGATCAACCTTCATGGAAGATATTTGCAGAGTTGCCACTTGGATTTCTGTCTACACGTTCATATCCCACTACTGTCTGAAAAGGGACTCCTGATGCAACAGCAGATTCCACCAGTCCATTCTTCAGAATCTGTTTGGGGATTAGAATCCAACTCTACATCTAGGCCCAGTTATTATCTGTTTCATGCTGTCTTGTTGTAATTATCAGAAAGTCCTGTTGCTGAAAAAAAAGCTGTGTTCTGTTGTGTCCACTTGTTGTGCTGCCTTTTTTACCCTTTTTTTATTGTGAGGTAGCCAGAAGGTAAGTAATTTAATCTGTGAACACATCCTACATGTCCACAGAAAAATGTACTTGCTATAGCATGTGCTCTCTGTGGACAGCAGGATAAGTCTTTATAAACCTCCCATCTCCCATCTCCCCTTGGAGTTGTATTCTGGCATTTGCTATTCATCAGACTGAAGGGATGAGGCTGGTGATGGCAGGTGGGAATTTGCACGTATGCATGGTAGAACCACTCCAAACGTTTCTAGAAGAAGCTGGGAGAGGATTTTGCATGGGGCTCCATTGATAACATCACCCATCTTTGAGGACTTATCCTGTAACATTGTTTTCTCATTATAGGCCTCTGTTTTTTGAAATTGTCAGCCCATTTACAGTCCATCCCCTCAACAATCTGATCAATATATTATAAAATTTTTATTGAAGATAGTCTTCTCTCAATATAGATTACTTCTCAAATATTAAAATGTCATCTGCATATAAATACAATTTTAATCCCAGCTCATGCAGCATTCTACAGAAAGGAGCAAGATAAATGCTGAATAAAGTAGAGGACCGGGTGGAACCTTGTGGTAACCCACATTCTGACTTATACCAGTATGACATTCAGTTCATAATCAGCACATGTTGCTCTCGATTTGTCAAAAAAGATTTAAACTACTACAGAACTTTTCCACCAATTCTCAGCTCAGCCAATCGCTTCCATAGAACTGAGGGAACCACCGTATCAATAACAGCAGAGATGTCAATAAAGAGCAATAAGTATGCAACCCTTTTACGCTCTAACACACATGGTGTTATCAACCAAAGACACAAGTAACATTTCAAGGCTATAGCTCAACCTGAAACTTGCTGCCACTTATCAAAATTTGATGTTTTTCTATAAATTCATCGTTGGACATGCACCGCCTGTTAAATAAGTTATGCAAGAAAAAGCAGACATTGAATTGGTCTTTAAATACTTCACACACATCTCCTCTGTGATCTTTACTATTTATCACTTTGTTCAGGCATGGTGCTCTAAAAATGTTGGATGATGTTCTTGTGAACATTGAGTTTGCTTATAACTCATGTATCCTGGATTTGTCTAGGGGTTTCTGGCTCCTGGTGAAATTGATCCTCTGAATCGAAGATTTTCTACAGTCCCAAAGCCTGATGTTGTGGTTCAAGGTTAGTGTAATAGTCTCAAATTTTCAGTAGCTGGATTATTGTTTTAACGTGCTTTTTGATATTGAGGAGAAGAAAGCATAGGCGAAAATCAGAGTAATTTACACAGGTAATTCCATGCTTCCTTATCATCCTGCTAGAACAGTTCAGATGAGTGTGTTATGTACTCCAGCCAGCAGATGGAAACAGAGCAAGACAATATCTAGTGATGTCATCACATGTGTAAGGGATGGTGCAGCAATGTTTCCAGCAGATGGTTGGTGTATGGTCTAGTAGTGCAGTAGCTTGCAGATTGGCCTAGCTCCCTAGTCCCAGACTATGCTCAGGGGACTTCCTGTTTGCAGCAGTGTTTATTTTTCTTATTTCAGCTCAGCCACAGTACTGGGAGTGAGGACCATGGCTGGCTCCTACTACCCCCAAAAGTCAAAAGGACACCATGGGGCAGCAAGTTTTTGCAGATTTGGGCCCCCTCGTGAGGGGGTCTGGGGCTCTAAATTCTCTGCCACCCCCGTGCCTCACCTGATGGAGGGAAGAGTGGCTGTCTTGTATGGCTGCATGGTCTCCAAACGGAAGAAGGGCGCTGTGGATGCTCTGGAGCAATGACTGACAGGTATAGGAAGTCTAAAAAATAAGCTGGGAGAGTTGTAATATATAGCACTGAATGAAAGGTTAGATATCATTGGCATCTCAAAGGCCTGGTGAAAGGAGGGGCAATGTGATACCAGGCTACAAACTATATCGCAATGTTAGGGTAGATCACATAGGTGGAGGGGTGGCGCTATATGTCAAAGAGGGCATTGAGTCAAACAGGATAAAGATTTTGCAGGAAATAAAATACACTATAGAATTATGGATTGAAATTGCATGAAAAAAGGGCCAGAATGAGCAGAAAGATAAGCTGAAGAGTAGCAAATCACCTGGACCAGAAATGAAATATGAGATTGCAGACCTATTATTACTACTCTGTGAACTATCATTAAAATCATCAGTAAAACTTGAAGATTGGAGGATGACCAATGTAACGCCAATTCTTAAAAAGGGTTCCAGGGGTGATCTGGGAAACTAGAGACTGGTGAGCCTGACATCAGTACCGGGAAAAATGGTAGAAACATTATTAAGAACAAAATTTCTGAACATGTAGATAGTCATGGTTTAATGGGAGACAGCCAACATGCCTTTAGTCAGGGAAGGTCTTGTCTTATTAATCTGTTATATTTTTTGAAGGTGTAAATAAACAGGTAGACAAAGGTAGATCAGTCGATGTAGTGTATCTTGATTTTCAGAAAGCCTTTGACAAGGTCCCTCATGAGAGACTCTTGGCAAAAAAGTCTTGGGATAGGAGGCAGTGTACTATTGTGGATCAGGAACTGGTTAAAAGATAGAAAGCAGAAGGTGGGGCTAAATGGCCAATTTTTCCACTAGATAAAGGTGAACAGTGGAGTAAGGGTTCTGTGCTGGGTCCGCTGCTTTTTAACATATTTATAAATGACCTGGAAATGGGAATAACGAGTGAGGCAATTATATTTGCAGATGACACAAAATTATTCAAAGTTGTTAAAACCCAAGAAGACTGTGAAAAACTGCAGGAGGACCTTAATAAATTGGAAGACTGGACCTTCAAATGTCAGATGAAATTTAATGTGGACAAGTGCAAAGTTGTGCACCTAGGAAAGAACAACCCAAACTATAGTTACACGATGCAAGGTTGCACATTAGGAACCATCACCCAGGAAAAAGATTTAGGCGTCATTGTGGATAATATGTTGAAACCCTCTGCCCAGTGTGCAGTAGCGACCAAGAAAGCAAATAGAATGCTAGGAATCATAAGGAAAGGAATGGAAAATAAAACAAAGGATATTATAATCCCTCTGTATTGTTCCATGGTGCGACCACAGCTTGAGTATTGTGTGCAATTCTGGTTGCCGTATCTTAAAAAGATACTCTGGAGGAGAGGAGGGACAGGGGATATATGATTCAGACCTTTAAATACTTAAAGAGAAATAATAAACAAACAAACCTCTTCCAAAGACGAGGTAGCTGTAAAACTAGAGGGCATAACATGAAGCTGCAAGAGGGTAAATTGAAAGGCAATGTCAGGAAATATTTTTTCACTGAAAGGGTGGTGGATGCTTGGAATGCCCTCCCGATGGAAGTGTTGGGGGCAAATACAGTGGCAAAATTCAAATGGCATGGGACAGACACAGTGGATCCCTTTACAGCAACAGGATAAAATAAAAATAAACTTAACTAACTAATTTATCAACATACAGGGGTTTACTACACAGAGCGGTGGGTTCACCCCTAAAACAAAGACATGGGGAGGGGTGGCCTGCACGGAGTGGCAGGTGCACCTACTCTTGCCATCTTACTGGGCAGACGAGATGGACCATACTGGTCTTTATCTGCCGTCATTTACTATGTTACTATGTTAAAAAGGATCTAGCAGAATTAGTGAAGAGCCACCAAAATGGTAAAGGGAATGGAAGGATATCCCTATGTGGAGAGGTTAAAAAGGTTAGTGCTCTTCAATCTGAAAAAGAGACGGCTGAAGGGAGATATGATAGAGGTCTATAAATTAATGAATGGAGTGGAACGGATAAACATAGATTGATTGTTTATGCCATCAATATGTAAAAAGACTAGGGGACATGCAATGAACATACAGTGTAACCCATATAAAACTAATAAGAGAAAATATGTTTTCACTCAACGTGAAATCAAACTCTGGAATTCGTTACTGGAGGATGTAGTAAAAGCTGTTAGTGTAGTTGCGTTTAAAATAGGTTTGGACAAGTTCCTGGAGGAAAGATCCATAAACCATTAAGGGGACCCAGGAAATCCACTGCTTGTCCCAGTTACTAGCATTGTGGAACCTGTGTCTTCTGAGGAAATTGCTACATACTTGTAACAGGATACTAGACTTAATGGACCTTGGTCTGGCCCAGTATGGCATATCTTATGGTCTTATGTTCTTATGATAAAATGCTAAAAGAAAATTAGGGAAGCTCGCATAGTTTACAACACAGTAATAATGGAAGATTTGAATTACTCTGTTATTGAGTGAGTCAGTGTTACATCAGGCCATGCTAAAGATATAAAGTTTCAAGATGAAATAAATGACTGCTTCTTGGAGCAGTTGTTTCAGGAACTGACTCGAGGAAAAGTTATTTTAGATCTAGTTCTTAGTGTGAGAGGTAATGGTGTTGCAGCCACTTTGCAATAGCCATCTTAACATGATCACATTTGATTTAATAAATGGAGGGAGGATAACAAGGAAATTCACTGTGCTAGTATTTAACTTTCAAAAGGAGAATATGATGAAAAGAAGAAAATGGTTAAGAAAAAAACTAAAAGGAGCAACTGCAAAGGTTAAGAGTTTACATCAAGCCTGGGCGTTATTTAAATATACTGTCTTGGAAGCCCAAACCAGATGTATTCCATGCATTAAGAAAGGTGGAAGGAAGGCCAGCATAGCTTAAAGGTGCGAACAAAGAGGCTATTATGGCTAAGAAAAAATCCTTCAGAAAATGGAAAAAAGACCCGAATGTTGAAAACAGGAAATGTCATAAGTACTGGCAAGTTAAATATAAGAAATTGATAAGGCAGGCAAAGAGAATTTGAAAATAAGCTTGCCGTGGAAGCAAAAGTGCATAATAAAAAAGTTTTCAAGTACATTCATAGCAAAACACCTATAAGAGAGCCAGGTAGACGAGTAAATGATAGAAGGGTAAAAGGGGGTACTAAGAGAGGACAAGACCATGGCGGAGAGACTGAATGAATTCTTTGCTTCAGTCTTTACTGAAGAAGATGTAGGAAACTTATCCATGCCAGAAATGATATTCAAAGGTGATATATTAGAGGAATTGAAACACATCTCAATAAATCAGGAAGATGTAATACAGGCCCTGAAATGAATTAATCTTGAGGTGAGCAAAGTCCCTTAAACTTATTTAGTATAGTTATATTAGTACTATTTATTATTTATTAGAGTCTCTTTTATACCACGCTATTCAGCATCAGTGCGGTTCACAATGAACAATAAAATACACATTTCCGATGGTACTTTGTGTTTACAGTTGAACAGGTAATGCAACTTGGATAACAGGGTAACTATTTACAATTTAAGACATAATTGGGAACTCTTTTGACTTCAGTCAAGGGGGTTCTGAGAGGCTTGTGAGGATGGTGCAGCGTCCACATTGGCTTCTGGGTAAAACTGGAGGAAGAGGTGAAGTTTTAAGGCCTAGTATCCATAGCAACTTTACGTAAATAAATTAAATAGTTAAACAAAGCCTTAAAACTAAGATGCATATAGCATTCCAGCAGCGAGATGGGGCTATCCAGTCTTTTGCATTGGGTGTGATATTTACAATTTTCCCCCAGTTGATGAGGTGTCTTACTTGTGCCCTAGGTGCAAGGATCTTTTTGCTGTCAGGGAAAAAGTCCAATCTCTTGGAAGACCTAAGACAGAGAAGTCTATAGACAAGACCTACAGGGACATAGTACTGAAGTCCCACCTCCAGTCTGGAAGCCTCTCTATTGCCATGGAGGAGAGAGGTCACATGAAAGGAGGCATCACCTTGGTATGGCAGGAAGTACTCCTTTAACTAGAACCTGTCCTCCAGATGATGTGAAACTCTCTTGCACCAAGGAGGTTTTTCCAGGAACACGTGCCCATGACAGAAGGGTTAGGATGGCATGTAGATAGCTGGGTGGCTGATGGACATGAGGATAACCTGGTAACATCCCTGCCGGGTGCGAAGGTAGCAGACCTCATGCACCACCTAGATAAGGTTTTAGATAAAGCTGGGGAAGAACCTGCTGTCTTGGTTCATTTTGATATTAGTGACATAGGAAAGTGTGGGAGGGAGGTTCTGGAGGCCAAATTTGGACTTTTAGGTAGGAAGTTGAAATCTAGAACTTCCAGGGTTGCATTCTCTGAAATGCGTCCCGTTCTACACGCAGGCCCCAAAGGTAAGCGCAGCTCCAGAGTCTCAATGCATGGATGAGATGGTGTAATGAAGAGGGTTTTGGATTTGTTTGGAACTGGGGAAGGGAGGAGTATTTCTGAAAGGATGGGTTTCACCTTAACCAGGATGGAACCAGGCTGCTTGTGTTAATCTTTAAAAAGGAGATAGAGTAGGTTTTAAACTAGTAGGGAAAAGCCAACAGTTGCCCAAGAGCACTTGGTTGATAAAGGATATTTATTTATTATATTTATTTGGCATAAATTTATACACCGCTCCTTCCAGCGATCAGAAGCGGTCCTTAGGTGGACAAGACAAGGGAAATATGTACAGCATAAAATTAGGAATACAGTCTGATTAAGGTGGGGGGGGGTTAACAACCACTAGATCACAGTTATACATTTGATTATTCAATAAATTACAGATTGAGCAACATTTGATTATTCAATAAATTACAGATTGAGCAACCAGTGAGGTTATAATTGTACATAGAGATTGCAAAAATACATGCAATTAGCAGAGCAATATATACATATAAACTTGTTTTTTTTTTTTGTTTTTTTTTTAAAATCAACAAAGATGTGATGCATCAATTGAGAAAAAGGTTCATATGAACCTTATGTTTAAGAGGTAGGAAGGCAGCATGGGGAGATATAGTTGGGATCAGCTAGGTGATGCCGTAATGTGATTGGAACAGGTGTGTTTTAAGATCTTTTCTGAAGGTGTGTAAGTCTTTGGTCTGGCGTAACTCGTGAGGCAGCCGGTTTCAGAGCATAGGTGCTGAGTACGTGAATGCCCGGTTGCTCGTCCGTTCTTTGACTGATCTTATGCTGCTGGGAACGCAGAGTGTGTGCAGGTTTGCAGTCCGTCGGCATCTGTTGGAGGGCTGAGTAGTGATTAGGATATCGAGAAATGAGGGAGATATCTTATGGATAATTTTGAATGTCGTTATCAGCATTTTGTAGATTATTCTTGCGGGTATGGGGAGCCAGTGGAGCTCTATAAGAACTGGAGTGATGTGATCTGTCAGTCTTTTATTCATAATAATCCTAGCTGATACATTCTGCGCCATCTGTAGGATGTTTAATGTTTTCTTCGGTAGCCCTTGTAATATGGCATTACAGTAGTCAAAGTGGGGAATGATGAGCGCTTGCGCTACTGTTCTGAAGTCTGAGTGGTCAATGATGCAGCATAAGGGTTGTAGAACTTTCAGCTTGTGAAATATTGCTCTATTTGTTATCCGGAGGTGTTTGTCCATTTTTAGGTCAGCATCGATTAGTACTCCTAGATATTTGATCTCATTTTTTGAGTGATAAGTGTTTCCGTTTAGGGTGATTGATGCAGGAGGTATGAAGTCTTGTTTTCCTGATATGAACATCACTTCAGTTTTTTTGTGATTTATAGACATATTGTTGCATTGGAGCCAGTTTTGCAGTTCCTGTAGGCATTCTTCTAATTGATATATCCTTGAAGGATACTAGCAAAAGAGGGAAGTTAGGGCATCCCGACAGAGAGGTTCCAATAAAAATAAAAGTAACCCAAATGCCCTTAAGTATAGAGCAGACAAAGCTGAAAGATTCCAAATTACCCCTATCAATTGATAACCAGATTAATATGAATAAAATACAACCTCTAAAATGCCTGTATGCAAATTCTAGAAGTCTTAAAAATAAGATGGGAGATTTAGAATATATAGCACTAAATGAAAGGTTAGATATAATTGGCATCTCAGAGATCTGATGGAAGAAGGACAACCAATGGGACACTGTAATACCTGGGTACAAACTATATCGCAGTGATAGGGTAGATAAAATTGTTGGAGAGCTTGCTGTCTACGTTAGAGAGGGCATTGATTCACCCAGGATTAAAGTTTTGCAGGAAACAAAATATACTGTAGAATCTCTATGGATAGAAATTTCAATGTAAAAAGGGAAAGACGATGGCAGTGGGTGTGTACTACCGATTGCCTGGCCAGAATGAATAGATAGATGATGAAATGCTAAAAGAAATCAGGGAAGCTAACAAAAGTTACAACACAGTAATAATGGATGATTTCAATTACCCCGGTATCGACTGTGTTACATTAGGACATGCTAAGGAGAGAAAGTTTCTAGATGAAATAAATGACTGCTCCTTGGAGCAGCTGGTTCGTGAACCGACAAGAGGGGAAGCTATTTTGTACCTAGTCCTTAGTGGAATACAGGATTTGGTGCAAGAGATAAGGGTGTTGGGGCCACTTGATAATAGTGATCATAGTATGATTACATTTGATTTAATAAATGGAGGGAGGACGGCAAGCACATCCACAGTACTACCTTTTAACTTTCAAAAGGGAGACTATGATAAAATGAGGAAAATAGTTAAGAAAAAACTAAAAGGAGCAGCTGCAAAGGTTAAAGATTTACATCAAACATGGAAGCCCAGACCAGATATATCCAGCGCTTTAAGAAAAGTGGAAGGAAGACAAAATATCTGCCAGCATGGTTTAAAGGTGAGGTCAGAGAGGCTATTATAGCCAAAAATGCATCCTTCAGGAAATGGAAAAAGGAGCCAAATGACGAACACAGAAAACAACATAAGCACTGGCAAGTTAGGTGCAAGGCAGTGATAAGGAAGGCAGAGAGAGAATTTGAAAAAAAACTTGCTGTGGAAGCAAAAACGCATAATTATTAATTTGCTTTTATATACCGTACTCTTTAGTAATCAGCACAATTTATGTAGAACATAAACAGCCAAACCAACTTTACATAGAACAGATATTTTACAACGAACCATGTATAAAGAACAGGTATTTCAGAGAACAAGCGGTAAATGAAACATAGGTGGGGACCTTAACTTGGACAGGAGAGAACTAATTATGAGTTATTAGCAGAACCAAGGGTACATAGGTGAAAGGTGATCGCCATCTTAAGGTATATGGTTATAAACTAGTTGGAACAGGTGGGTTTTTAAGGCCTTTCTAAAGGTTGAAAGGTCAGCGATGGCTCGAATTGAGGCAGAAAGGGTGTTCCAAAGACTTGGAGCATATAAGGAAAAGGCACGATTCTGGTGGCCTGAGTGTATGTTCTTGTTGATGGAAGGATAACCAGAGTGTTTACCATACGCGATCTTCTAGTTCTGTTGTCTGGGTATGTTGAATGATTGCTATCAAAGAAGGGAGCTGACAAATTGTGAGGTGTCTTGAACGTGAGTAACAAGGCTTCGTAGATCAGGCGACTAGTTTTTGGGAGCCAGTGTAGCTGCATCAAAATAGGTGAGATATGTTCATATCTGGACACACCTTGAAGTGTTTGGGCAGCTGTGTTTATGGCCAGTTGGAGTGGTTGGAGGGTGTGTTTTGGAAGGCCGTGAAAAATTATATTGGCATAGTCGAAGTGCGGGAAGATGAGGGCTTGGAATACTGTGTGAAAATCCGAGGGGTCCAGGAGCGTGGGTAGATGATGGAGGGTTCTTATTTTATGCTAGACTACCTTGATGACATTCTGTACATGTGTAACCATACTCAGCTGTTGGTCAAGGGTAACTCCGAGATAGTGTACCTCCTGCTTCGTCGTGAGCTCTGCATCTCTCACCCGTTGGGGAGGTTGGAGGGGTAAATGATTGGTCTTTTGTTATAAATAAGACTTCAGTCTTCCTGCAGTTCACAGTAAGGTTGTGTGTAGAAAGCCAATCAGAGACCTTATTGAAACATTCTATAATGATGGAGAAGTCTGGGCTGTCTATTGAGAAAGGGGTGTAGAGTAAGATGTCATCGGCATAAATGTGGTAGAGGATGTTGAAGGACTGTATTATAGAGCAGATCGGCTGTATATAGATATTGAAAAGCAGGGCTGAGAGAGATGAGCCCTGCGGGACTCCTTGGGTTTGTTGGAAAGTGCATGATGATTGCGTTCCAATGCATGCTTGTTGTTGATGACCACTCAAGTAGGATCTAAACCAGTTGAGGGCTGTGCTCCGAATCCCTTTATGCTGTAGGCGGTCAAGTAGGAGACTATGATTGACCGTGCCGAAGGCAGAGGCAATATCCAAGAATATTAGGATGAATCCTTGCCTCTTCTTATCTAAACGGGTGTAGATCCTATCTAGGAGGGTCACTAGCAGGGTCTCAACCCCATGCTGCTGGCAGAATCCATGAAACTGTGGGTCCAGGAGGGCATGGGAGTCAATGTGATCCTGGATTTGTTGCTGGACGACCTTTTCTAATATCTTGGTCAGGAAGGGGAGGCTGGAGATGGGTCTGTAGGAGCCGATTTCTGAGTGACCAAGTTTGTTTTTTAGCAGTGGCGGGATGGAGGCAGTTTTCAGGGGCAGAGGGAGAACTGTAGTAAGGGAGAGGTGAATGATTCAAGCAATAATTGCGCTTAGGTCAGTTTTTGCTTGCTTAATCCAAAAAACTGGGCATGGGTCAGATGGGGAGGTGGTGGTGTTAATCCCACAAATGATGATCTCTATTTGCTTAGCAGAGTATGGGTAAAATGCTTCAAGCGTGGGTTTAGGAGGATCATCTGTAGGAGGGTAGTATATGAGAGGAATTTTGAGCTCAGACATCTCTGTGTGAGACCTTGTCAAATTCATTTTGCTCTGGAAGTATGAGGCAAAGGCATTTGGGCTGGGGGTATTTGTCGGAAGGCTCATAGCTGCATCCTTTGTTAGAGATTTAACAAGGCTGAATAGCTCTTGGGGCTTGTTAAGAGAGTGCATCAGGGTATTGGTATGGTTCCTTTCCTTTGTTGTTGACTGCTCTGCGGTGTTCCTGAAGTTAGTTCAGGTAGGCCACATAGTCTAGGTCGTGCATAGAGTGTTGACATCGTCGCTCAAGCTTTGAGGTGGTTAGGGTTCGCATAGCTCAGCAGTAAACCATGCAGCTGAGTAGTTCTTTCTGGTGGGCTTAGTGGAGAGCAGTAGGACTGAAGCTTTATATAAGGAGTTGTTCCATGAGTCAACAAGTTTGGCCAAGTCATTGGTGTCAGTGCTTAACTCCTGAAGAGTGTCATTGAGGAATGTATCTTTGTTGAAGTATCTGAAGCGGCGACAGGCTGGAGGATTGGATTTGGAGGGCAGCTGGTTATCTTCTGAGACCGTAGATATGTGGAAAAATATAGCATTATGAGTGGACCAGGGGACAGGGAGGACAAGTGGAGGCTCATGGTTGCTGGAGCTGAGGTGGGGTGAAGGAGCAAAGATGAGGTCCAGGGTATTAACTCTTCAGTGAGTAGGAGTGTGAATTAGTTGATAATAACCGAGTGTGTCATTGCATCCAGGAAGGCAGAAGAGTGCTTGGTATTGAGTGTTGGGAGATAGAAATCTCCTAGAAGTCAGAGTGGTATGCATTGGGTATTCTGGTTATGTGCGTGATTGAGGACAGTGGCCAGCTCATCAGCGCAGGCAGATGGTGAACGGTAGATGAGGCAAGCTGCTAGGAACGTTCGAAATCTGGATAAAGTCGAGGTTGGTTATGTTCTGGGCAGAGCAGCACTGGAAGTGGAAATTACTTCTGACAATTATGAGGATTCCACCACCTTTTTGGTTTAATCTTGGGCAATTAAAGAAGTCTTATCCAGGTAGCCTAAGTTGGTTGGTGAGTACAGCGTCCATATCAGTTAGCCAAGTTTCTGTGATGAAAAGCAAGTCTAGATTCTGATGTTCAACATAGTCAATGAGGGCCGGCCATTTATTGTGGATGGATCGAGCATTTATGAGCATGCAGCTCAGGTTTTCTGGACGAGGAGACTTACGTCTGTGGATTTTCAACAGGGGCTGGCAACTTATGTGAATAAGCTGGCCTTTGGTGTGGAAGGTGTAATTATGGTCCCAGTGTCCAAGGGTTTGTGAGAGGGGAATTAGGCCATGTTGTGCGTAAGAATCAACCCAAGTGAGGAGTTGGGCTAAACAAACTAGGCGTAGCAGGAGTGTGAGACACCAAGGCATTGTGCTAGGCCAATGTGTGGAGATAGCACCCAGCTTAGTTTTTTAAAATACCACTATCAGAGAGTTCTAATGCACTTGAAAGGAGTGGCCTGTTAAGTTGCATGCTGATCAACAGGAGCAGAGTAGAAGGGATGAGTAATGCCAGAGTCTTACCTCGATAAGACCCTTTTCACAGATTTGGAGTGGAGGGATATTAAGATGGTTCCATCCAGCATTGGGATGAAGGAAACAGTGGTTGTAGGCAGAGGCCATCGAGTTCAGATCTTTGTAGAGAGAGGCCACGCTCAGGTCCCTGCTCAAGGGTCACGCCTAAGGGCTCTCTGGCGAGGCCCACCAGGTGCAGGCGTGCTGGGAGGCACTTCTTTTCAAAGGTGGAGGTGGTGGGCCCTGATTGGTCTTTCTGGTGGAGAGCGGGAGGGGTTTCAGTCTCTCACTCTTTTTCGGAATGCCAATCAGGGCTCAGGAGCTGGCAGAAATGTCCAATGCGCCGGGTGGTGCTCCTTTTCAAAGGTGGGTGGGCTCTGCTTGGCCTTCTGGTGGAGAGCGGGAGGGGTTTCAGTGTATTTGTAGAAAAAAAAACTGTGAGAAAGTCAGTTGGACCATTACATGATAGAGGGGTAAAAGGGGTGCTAAACAAACACGCTGTAATCTAACTTGAATTGTAAAATTTGTTATGAGTTCAACTGTTAATCATTTGTAGCTAAATCTCATATGTATATAGGTTCCCCAGTTAATTCCATGTTAAAACCCTGTTTTATGTAAACGTAGGACAAAATCTATACGTCCAAGTGTTTATTGTTCAATGTAAACCGCACTGATGAGAAATAGTTGCGGTATATAAGAAATGTTAAATAAATAAATAAATAAAAGAGGACAAGGCCATAATGGAGAGACTGAACAAATTCTTTACTTCAGTTTTTAATGAAGAAGATGCAGGGAAGTTACCCATGCCTGAAATGTTATTTAAAGGTGATGTATCGGAAGAATTGAAAGAAATATCAATAAATTTGGGAAGATGTATTACAACTATTCGATAAACTTAAAGAGCAACAAATCACCTGGTCCGGATGGTATACATCCTAGCATGCTGAAAGAACTAAAATATGAGACCACAGACTTATTTTTGGTAATCTCTGAAGTATCTTTAAAATTATCTATAGTACCTGAGGATTGAAGAGTGGCCAACGTTACACCAATTTTTTAAAAAGGTTTTGGGGTGATCTGTGAAACAACAGACCGTTGAGCTTGATGTCTGTACCAGGCAAAATGATAAAAACCATTATAAAGAACAAAATTACTGAACGTCTGGATAGTCATGGCTTAATGGCAGGAAGCCAATATGGATTTAGTCAAGGGAAAGCCATGTCTTACTAATCTGTTATATTTTTTTGAAGGTGTGAATTAACAGGTAGATAAAGGTGAGCCAGTTCATATAGTGTATCTGGATTTTCAGAAAGCCTTTGACAAGGTCCTTCATGAGAGATTCTTGTGGAAATTAAAAAGTCATGGGATAGGAGACAGTGCACTATTGTGGATTAGGAACTGATTAAAAGAGAGAAAACAAAGGGCAGGACTAAATGGACAGTTTTCTCAATGGAGAAAGGTGAATAGTAGAGTACCCCAGGGATCCTTGTTGGGCCTGCTGCTTTTCAACGTATTTATAAATGATCTGGAAATGGGAATAACGAGTGAGGTGATCATATTTGCAGATGACACAAAATTATTCAAAGTTGTTAAAACACAAGAGGATTGTGAACAATTGCAAGAGGACCTTGATAAATTGAAAGACTGGATGTTCACATGGCAGATGAAATTTAATGTGAACGAGTGCAAAGTTATGCACTTAAGGAAGAACAACCCAAAGTGCAGTAGCACAATGTAAGGCTCCACATTAGGAATCACCATACCCTGGCTTATAAGTGAGGTTCATGACTGTCATGGTATGTGCAAAACTCACCCATTTGGAGAAACTGCCCTGAATGGAATCACCACTCAGGAAAAGGATCTGGGTGTCATTGTGGATAGTATAATGATACCTTCTGCCCAGTGTACAGCCATGACCATGAAAGCAAATAGAATGCTACGAATCATAAGGAAAGGAATAAAAAATAAAACCAAGCATATTATAAGGCTGCATACTTCCCCCTACCTGTTTAATTTATATGCAGAACAATTCATCAGAAAAGCAGGACTGTAGGAAGACAACTGAGGTGTGAAGATTGGTGAAAGACTCATCAACAACCTTCGCTATACTGATGATACCACATTACTCGCTGAAAGTGAAGATGATCTGAAACATTTGCTTTTCTAAATCAAGGAACATAGTCTTAAAATGGGCTTGTACCTTAAGGTTAAGAAGACAAAGATCCTGACAACTGGCAAAATCAGTAAGTTCATCATTGATGGAGAAGAAATTGAAATAGTTGACAACTTTAACCTATTTGGATCAACAATCGATAAAGGACAAGCAGTCAAGAAATCCAACTGCACATTGCTCTTGTCAGAATGGCTATGAAGGCCCTAGACAAGATTCTCAAGAGCAGAGATGTCTCTTGCCATACAAAGATTTGACTTGTTGAAGACATAATGTTTTCAATAACATCATATGGATATGAAAGTTGGACAGTGAAAAAGATAGACAGGAAGAAAATTGATGCCTTTGAATTATAGTGCTGGTGATGAATAAAGTATATATCATGGACTGTCTGAAGAACAAACCAGTCAGTACTAGAGGAGATCAAACCTAAGCTTTTCTTAGAAGCTCAGTATGAAAGACTTCGACTTTCATACTTTGGACACATCATGCAAAGAGAGAGGTTGTTGGAGAAAGACCTAATGCTCGGCAAGATAGAAGGTCAGTGTAAAAGAGGAAGACCGGCAATGAGATGGATTTATACAATAACAACAGCTACAGGTGCGACACTTTCAACAATGAGCCGCCTGACTATAACGAACGCAGTTTAGGTCAACTATCCAGAGAGTCGCCATGAGTTGACACCGACTCTTCGGGACTTAACAACAAGAACAACAACATTATAATGTTCCCTGTAAAATAGTTATCTCCAAGTTATAATGCCCTGTTCAATGTAATTTCAGTTTGTTCAATGTAAACCGCACTGATGCAGAATAGCGTGGTATATAAGAGAATGTAAATAAATAAATAATGTCTCTGTATCTCCCCATGTTGTGACTGCACCTTGAATATTGTGTGCAATTCTGCTCACCTTATCTAAAAAAGTATATAGCAGACTTGGAAAAGGTAGAGAGAAAAGCGGCCAAAACAGTAAAAGGGATGTAAGGATATACTTATTTATTTTTATTTCTTTATTTAGCATACATTTGTATACCGCTACTTCCAGCGATCAGTAGCGGCTTGATTACAGGCGGGAAATTGACAAATCATGACAGAAAATTTGATGAATATACATATTGATTCGAGAGGGAATCTATGAGGAAAGGCTTAAAAGGTTAGTGCTCTTCAACTTGGAAAAGAGGCAACTGAGGGGAGATAGGATAGAGGTCTATAAAATAATGAATAGACTGGAATGGGTAAACTTAGATCGGTTGTTTACTCCTTCAAAAAATAGACAGACTAGGGGACACATAATGAAGTTACAATGTGGCACAAGTAAGACTAATCAGAGAAAATATTTTTTCACTCAGCATGTCATCAAACTCTGTAATTCATTACCGGAGGATGTAGTAAAAGCTGTTAGTGTAGTTGGTTTCAAAACCGGTTTGGACGAGTTCCTGGAGGAAAATTCCATGAACTATTATTAAAGAGCACGGGGGAAAGCCACTGCTTACCCCTGGGGAAAGCCACTGCTTACCCCTGGGAAAAGCAGCATGAAATGTGTATACCTTTGGGCACCTGGCAGGTACTTGTGACCTGGAATGGCCACTGTTGAAAATAGAATACTGGGCTTAATGGACCCTTGGTTCAACCCAGTTTGGCATATCATATGTTCTTATGACTCTGGGAGATTTTTCACCTGACTTATAGCAGCAGTTGCTTAAGCATTTCAATAATTCCTTTAAGCAATGCTAGCTGCCTGAAAGATGGATTTGATCAGGGCTGTCTGTTATCTCCTGCAGTTGACTGGAGCCCCCAGGACCATCCTTGGTCAATGTCAAGGACATAAAACACCTTAAGCTGTGTTTGTCCCAGGCAGGAACTCCGGGAACTGAGCTTTGACTTCCGTGTGGAAGGACTGGGGAGATGAGAAGGATTTGCTATCTCCTGCTAGCCTATCACCTGAGGGGAGGGCAAGCTCCCCCTTTGGAGGGTAATGACCCTATGGTGATTAGTATGTTTCACCGGAAGTATTTTCCAGACATTATTATGGATTCTGTGGTAGTACTCCACTTTTCATAGCCTCCCCCGGAGGCAGTGTCAAGATGGATTGCATTCTGTAGGAGCTGAGATGTCCATTTGGGTTTTTTCCAATTCTGGAGTATTTGTGGAAGTTGCTGATCTTGCAACGTGAGTCTCCTGAAGCGGTGCTGAAGGTCACCAGAATGCTGTGAAGGCTGCATCCTTTACCCCAAGGGGAGCTGGAGCAGCTCCTTAGCATTCCCAAGTGGAGTGCCCTAATTACAGCTGTAACCAAGTGGACAGCCAATCCCAGTGAAGGGTCTTTCAGTGCTTAGGGAGACCCATAACAGGAACGTTGAGGTTATCCTGAAGAAATCCTTTGTTCTTTCTATTCTGGGCACTCAGATGGCAGTTTGCATGGTAATTGTAGCTTGTGTGTGTCTGCGGTTGATCTAGAAATTTCTGGACAGTCCAGTCACAAAGCTGGAGTACAATGCTTCTTTTGTGGTGACTTGTTCAAGATTTCTTCCAAATCTTTGGTGGCTGTGGTAATGGTTGCACAACTGATCTGCAGATGCAGCGTTCAAGTTGTTCCTTAGCAAGCTTCCCATCAATGGCAGGTGGGTCTTTGGGGAGAGAGAAGCTGGTTAAGGATCTAAGGCATCCCACCCATAGAGACTGCCAGAAGACAGGCTTAAGAGTTCCAGAGAACCTTCATACAATTTGCAGCACAGGAATTGATGTTGCCCAAAGTTGGGGAAGGTGGTCCATCCCTTCCTATTCCTCATATAGGAAAATATGGGGCTCACAAAGGGCCTATAATTTCATGCGCTTTTCCTTGGGAGTCGCCAACGGCTCCTAATGAGATACGGTGGGCCCCTTTGAGGTGCAGCTGGTGGGAGGGTGCCTCCACTTGTATTTCTCAGAATGGGCCCTTAGCACCTTGGACAAGTGGGGTCCTCGGTTATTCAGAAAAGCTGTGCTTTGTAATTTACAGAACTTTACTAGGATGTCTTTATGGTGTCCCCTTGCATCGGCTGAAGAAATCCTCCAGCGGCCTGGTTCAGCTGGAGACTATCTTACCTGTGCCTGCAGAAGAGCAAGGTTACAGCTGTTACTCATTTACTTCATGGCCTCAAAGAAAGTAATGGGGCCCGTGGGGTCCTTTAGGCCTATTCTGAATCTGAAAGATGTTAACGTGAAGCTCAGTATGCTTCACTTGCATGTTGGGCAAGCTTCAGGTGCAACTCTGGGTTTTGCGTTCTGCCAGCTCCTAAAACCTGAGACTATCTGTAGTTCCCGGGTTTGACGCTATCAACGTTAGTGCTGGTGCCGTGGGCAAAGGTGTACATACTTCCTCTGCAGAGTCATCTCTTGGCCCACTGGTCCCCACGTTCTCAGGAGTTGGATCACCATAGGGGCTATAGGTCAGAACAGGAGTTCCCCTGGTCATTCAACATTTTTTTATTTATTTAAAAAATTAATAATCTGCACAAGATCTTGGCGGATTAGAAAACAATATAGAGAAACTAATTATCAAATGGACTTTAAAAAAAATAAAACAAATGATACTTAAGATTAAAATAAATGAAATATAACAATAAAACATAAAAAAACAATAAAAACAACAAAAACAGAATGCAAATAAGAGAGAATAATCTGCACCTGCCAAAGCTTGCCCAGTCTAGCTATTAGAGATTTACAGATAGCGCTAGTTATAAAGGTAGATAACTGCATTATGTGAAACCTTCAAATGCCTGCTGAAACATAGAACATATAAAATGACAGCAGATAAAAGCCATCTTCAGGAGCAAGCAGGAATGCAGTCTTCACATATGGGGAGAATGTTACTGACGGAGCCCGCGCGGGAACCCTCCTCAGTGCCCAATGGGAAAGCCTTTTGGAGCACTCCACTGCTCCTGCATGCCTGCCTTCCCTCCTTAACTCCTTCCCAACTCCTCTCCTCAGATCTTTGTTTTCTGCGGAGCCAGTAAGACGCATCATCCTGTCACTGCTGAAAAACATCTCCTTGGGTTTTTTTTTTGTGCCCTCCTGGGTACATCGTGCTTCTGCCTTCCCATCGATGCCAGTTCTGTTGAATCTGACATCGGTCCTGCTAATTCTTCCTTTTTTTATTTTCAGTTTTTCTCTTGATTTTCACCATGGTTCTCACCACTAAACTAGGCCTCTAGGCCTCCATAACTTTATATTCAATCTTAAAGACAACTTTTCAGACATGGAAAAGCCAGTCAATGGTTTTAAAAAATGTACCAAGTTGCTAGTACCATTTTGGCCACAGATAAACATGACTGGTGTCTAAAATGTTTGAGTCCTGAATATGAACCCACTTCTTGTCCTCTGTGCCAACAAATGACAAAAAGAGCCCTCAAGAACCGAGCCATACCATTTGGATCATTGTTCCCCTTGGACTCAGTTTCAGTGGCTTCCACTTCATCGAGGGTATTGGCTTCTTCAGAGTCCAAACATAGAAGCAAGTCAAAGTCTGTGGCGATTTCAAAATCTCTGGCATCAAAGATTGATTCTGATGCCAGGGAAAAGTCCCAGCATAAGCATCACAACTTCCATAGAGATGCTTCTGATGCAGATCAGCTAGCCAAACAGTCCTGGTGGGGGGATCTCTCCTCCAAAGCATAAGTGGGACTCCGGGACATTACCAGTTTCATGTTCTAGGATGGTGGCTCATTGCCCCATACGTGATTCCACCCAGACATCAGCCATCTCCCTAGAACAGCACATGCTGGCTCTTGAGAGGTGTTTGGCAGCACACCTGGTAGCCTCTTTACTGATGATATCAAGAGTTTCAGGAGTGCAGGCTTCAGCACTGAACCTACAGGCAGGCATAGTAGGCCCAATGCTGGCCCTCGAATTGGCATTGTCTAAGCACCCCAGACCAATTCTTCTGTTGGAACCGGTCAATGCTGCCAGTATCTGACAGACTCAGATTCTCTGTTCCAGTACCTCTGAGTATCGGTATCGGCATCAACCTTTGACTTCCACAAAGCATTGAGGTTGAACGCAAACCTGCTGATACTTTGATTTCTTGCTGGGCTCTGATTCAGAATCTGATGGAGGGTCACTCGATTCCTGAGAACTTACCAACATCCCTTCAGACCCTCTGCCGCCTCAGGAACGGCGTCGTCTTTCCCCACCAGAAGATATGTCTTTTCAGGACTTCATACGAGACATGGCAGCAGGGCTCACCATCACAGTAGCCTCGGAAAAGGAACAGAGGGTAGAAAAATTGGAGATACTCCAATACACTCCCATGCCAGGGAGGTGGCTATTTTACCAGTGCATCATATCCTGCAGGATCTTATGCTCCACATGGGGGAGGCCCCTCTCATGGTTCTGCCTCTCAGCAAGAGACTCGATGCCATGTGCAGAGTACCAGAGTGCCCAGGCTTCCAAAAACCTCAGCTCTCCCACCACTTAATGGTGGTGGAATCGGCAATGCGCCAAATAAAGAGCTCAGAACCATTCATCCATACCTCCTGGCAGATACTCGAGGACACTCGATGCCTTTGGGCATCTGTGTTGCCAGGAATGAATGTTGGCCTCCAGAATCAACGCTTACATGTGGACATGGGCATGTTTCTGAAGGATGTCACCAAGGATCTGGAGACTTTTGCCTCCCTATTTCCTGAGGTATAAGTAGAGTGCATTCCACACACTTATGAAGCAAGGCCAGAACATGTCTAAGTTTCTTACCAGGGCCTCTTTTGATGCTTTTGAATCCACAAGCAGAGCTTCAGCAGTCTGCATTGGGGCTCGCAGAATGGCCTGGTTATAGGCATGAGACCTCGAACAATGCATCCAGGATAAACTGGCCAATATGCCATGTACCGGAGAAAACCTTTATGGCAAAGATTAGAGGGAAAAAGCAGGGGAGATTGAAACAAATGATATCACTCTAAACCGCCTTTCCAAGAATACAGCTGACCCATCCAAGAGGAAGGCTCTTCCCAAGAAATCTTTTATTCTAAAAAGAAGAGATGCCATCCTTTTTACTTGCGTTCTGCTGCCTCTGAACCTCAGCAGAGGCCGCAGGGTCCTTGCCATCTCAAGAAACCCAAGACCTTTAGGCCTCAATCATCTGTACAGGCACAGCCTGTACCTGTTTTTTGACTCCTTCCTAGAGAACATTGCCAATCTGCTCCTGGAGACCCCCAGCTCCTCCACATAGTAGACAGACAGACTTTGGGGCTTGTTTACAAAGCTGCGGTAGCGGTTCGCGGTCGTTATCGGAGCCGCGGCCCCATTGATTTCAATGGGGCCGCGGCTCCGATAACGACCGCGAACCGCTACCGCGGCTTTGTAAACAAGCCCCTTTGTCACTATGCCCACAGGTGATAGCTCATAACATCAGAGCAGTGGACGCTCCAGATTGTCCAAAGGGGTTATCCGTTTCACCTCAAAATCTTACCCTCCACTTGCTTCACAGGGGCTTATCCCATACAACCCCTTCTCTTAAAAGAAGAAGTGACCACCCTGTTGTCCCAGGGTGCCATAGAAAGAGTTCCTCGTCCTCAAGAAAAGTTGGGCTTCTACTCTCCATACTTTTTCATTCCAAAGGAAACAGGAGGCTTCAGGCCCACCTTGGATCTCAGAGACCTAAACAAGTTCATGGTCCAAGAAAAATTCAAAATAATTTCTATAGGAACTCTTCTACCATACCTCCAGAGACACGATTGGCTATGTTCTCTAGACCTAAAAGAGACCTACACGCATTTACTGATACATCCCTTGCACAGAGAGTATCTGCACTTCATGTTTCAAGGAAACTGCTATCAATACCAGGTTCTCCCATTCAGTTTATCCTGTGCCCCAAGGGTCTTCACAAAATGCATGGCAGTCTTCTCTGCCTATCTACGCACCTTGGGGGTATTCGTCTTTCCTTACTTAGATGATTGGCTGATCAGGGGAGGCTCCCCCCAAGAGGTAAAACTCTCCCTGCATTGCACCATTACAGTGCTGCAATACCTGGGGTTTGTCATAAACTTCCCAAAGTCTCACCTCGCTCCAACCCAACGTTTGGGGTTCATTGTAATGCTCTTGGACACTCGACAGTCCTGAGCTTTCCTCCCACAGGATCGCTGTGCCCACCTCATAGAGCTGGCAAAAGGGATACAACAATAAAACCGAGTAACAATTCAAGAGATGCTACGACTATTAGGGCACATGGCCTCCATGGCCATGTCATCCCCTACGCTCGATTGCAGATGTGACAAGCATAGTGGAGTCTCCCACAAAACCTACTCGTCGGGTCGCCTGTTCAAATGCCTCCACATTGATGCACCCTGACGACGGATGCATCTAAGCTGGGTTGGGGTGGGGGGCACATCTGAATGACCTGACCACATAGGGACTATGGACACAACAGGAATCTGCCCTGCAGATCAACCAGCTAGAACAACAGGAACTGACAAATGCTCTTTGGGTTTTTCAAGACCAAGTATCTGGGCAACCTGTTCTAGTCAGAACGGACAACCACGTTGCCATGTTCTACATAAACAAGTAGGAGGGAATGGGGTCCCTTTCCCTCTGGGAAGAAGCGATTCACTTTTGGTCCTTTGCCATCTCTCACCGCATCCACCTCAGAGCAGTGTACCTCCTGGGTGAACTCGGTGTCCTAGCAGACAGGCTAAGCCGTATCCTTCGTCCATACGAATGGACCTTGTATTTGGAGACGGCCGATCTGATCTTCCAAACGTGGGAAACCCAACTCGTAGATCTTTTTGCCACTCCACAAAATATGCAGCTCCTGCTCTTCTGCTTCACGGTTCCATTGCTGCACCAACAGGTCCTGCATGCCTTCCTTCTCCACTGGGGACAGGGACTGCTCTACGCATTCCCTCCCATCCTCTTGATACCCAAGATGCTGTTGAAGCTAGAGGCTGACAGGGGCTCAATGATTCTCATAGTCCCCTTTTAGCCCCTTCAACCGTGGTTTCCTCTGTTTCTTCACCTTGTGCAGACTTAGCCACTCAACCTGGGATGTGCGCTGGACCTCCTCTCTCAGGACTATGGGATGCTCTTCCATCCCAGTCTTTACTCCCTACACCTGACAGCATGGCTGCTGAATGGCTAGTGCTTGCCGATCTCGACCTACCACAGACGGTCAAGAATGTACTCCTTGCATCTTGTAAGGATTCCACCAGATGATCCTAGGCCTTTAAATGGCGTAGGTTTGCCCTTTGTTGCTTCCCAAAAGACCTTGACCCCTTTATTTCCCTGGTGGAGTTGCTTCTACAATATCTCCTCTACTTCTCTTTGACAGGTCTTAAGACTAACCGAGAGTTCACCTTAGTACCATTGCAGCCTCTCACAGACCAGTGGATGGACAGCCTATCTCCTCACACTCTTTAGTAGCACGCTTCATTTGTGGTCTCCTGATGTCCAAGCCACCCATTAAGCCGGTGGCTTGGGATCTGAATGTGGTTCTGGCACAACTTCTAAGGCCACCTTTCGAACCTTTAGCCACCACCTCACTTTAGTTTCTATCTTGGAAGGTTATCTTCTTTATTGCCTTCACTTCGGCTCACCGCATCAGCGAGCTGCAGGCTATAGTGGTGGATTCCCCTATACTTGATTTCTCCATGACAAGGTGATTCAGCGTACCCATCCGCATTTCTTTCCACAGGTGATTTCCTCCTTCCATCTAAACCAGTCGGCAATCCTTCCGATTTTCTTCCCTAGACCACATGCGACTCAGGCTGAAGCAGCGCTACACACTTTAGACTGCAAGCAAGCACTGGCCTACTTCTTGGATAGAACTAAAGAACACAGAAAATCTTCTCAATTATTCATTTCCTTTGATCCTAGTCACCTGGGCCTACCAGTGACAAAACATACTCTATCTAGAGGATAGCAGATTGTGTTTCTTTTGTTTATGCACAAGAAGACTCTCACTGTAAGGTCATGTCATTGCTCATAATGTGGGGGCTATAGCAGCCTCCATAGCTAATCTTAGTTCAGTAGCCATTGAGGACATTTGCTGGCAGCTAACTACTCCATTCATATCTTTGCTGCACACTACTATCTGGACAGAGACTCCCTTCGGGATGCTGTCTTTGGCCAAGCTGTACTCTAGCATCTCTTTGGGACTTAAACTCAACTCCTACCCTCCGTCCCAGACTTCTACAAGATACCAGACTATCATTGGGGGGAGTATTGCCTCCTTGAATCGAGTTCAATAGCCCACAACTCTTCCAGACTCTTCGGCTACATGTTTTTTGCTTTAGGGATTGCACTACTCTCCCTCCCAAACCAGTCTGGTACCTTGGGGCCAGTGAGCCCCATATGTAAAGATTGCATTCTTACTTGTTCCTGGAGATAGCTTAGTTACTCACCTGTAAGAGGTAATCTCCGGGAACAGCAGGATTCAGTCTTCACAGGTTCTTTATTTTCTTCTTCTCACCTACAAACTCAACTGAGGAGAAGAATTGGGAAGGCAGGCAAGCATGCTGGTGCAGTGGAGTGCTCCCCAAAGTCTTCTCTATTGGATGCTGTAGAGTGTTCCTGCACAGGTTCCATCGGTGACATTCACCCATATGTGAAGAATGAGTCCTGCTGTTCCCAGAGATCACCTGTTACAGGTGAGTAATTACGCTATATGACCTAACCAGTCAGGCTATCCATAAGAACTATTAAGTTCCTACAGTCCCTCCCTCTCCCTCAGAAATCCTCTGTATTTGTCCCATGCTTTCTTGAATTTAGATACAGTTCACATCCACCACCTTTTCCAAAAAGAAATATTTCCTCAAATTACTCCTGAGCCTGTCCTCGTTTACTTTTGTCTTATGACGCCTTAATTGCAGAATTCATTTGAAATGGTAGAGGGAAACTACCTGTGCATTTATACCACAGAGAGCTTTAAATGTCTCTATCATATTGCCTCTTTCGCTTTTCCTTCAAAGTATACATATTGGTCCCCATATGCCTTATAACAAAGGCTTCTGATAGCCTCCAGATTTGACTCCAAATAAACCTTTAGCTCCTTAAAAAAGGGTAGATAAAGGGATAAGCTGTACAACTGTAAAGGGAATACATTACAAACAACTAGTGCAGCATAAAAAAATGCTGAAGCCCATAAACTTGCTAAATGGTATTGCTTTACCTCTGGAATATGTAATAAACATGCCCTTCTGTCCATAAGGATCTAGATGGATGATAAATTTTTGTTGTTGTTAAGTACCGTCGAGTCGGAGTCGACTCATGGCGACCTTCTGGATAGCTATCTTAAATTGTGTTCGGTCTTCAGTCAGGCGGCTCATTGTTGACAGACTGGTACCCATAGATGCTGTTATTGTATCGATCCATCTCATTGCTGGCCTTCCTCTTTTGCTTTGACCTTCTATCTTGCCAAGCATGATGTCTTTCTCTAATGATCTCTCTCTTCGCATGATGTGTCCAAAGTATGAAAGTCGAAGTCTTGTCATCTGAGCTTCTAAAGAAAGCTTAGGTTTGATCTCCTCTAGTACCAACTGGTTTGTTCTTCGGGCAGTCCATGGTATACACAGTATTCGCCGCCAGCACCATAATTCAAAGGCATCAGTTTTCTTCCTGTCTATCTTTCACATCCATATAATGTTATTGAAAATACCATGGCTTGAACAAGTCTAATCTTTGTATGGAGAAAGACATCTCTGCTCTTGAGAATCTTATCTAGGTATTTCATAGCCATTCTGCCAAGAGTAATGCGTCGTCTGATTTCTTGACTGCTTGTTGCTTCTTTATTGATAGTTGATCCAAGTAGGTTAAAGTTGTTCACGATTTCAATTTCTTCTCCTTCAATGATGAACCTGTTGATTATGCCAGTTGTCATGATCTTTGTCTTCTTTACATTAAGATGCAGGCCCATTTTGAGACTATGTTCTTTGATTGTGAGGAGCAAATGTTTCAGATCATCTTCACTTTCATCCAGTAATGTGGTATCATCAGCATAGCGAAGGTTGTAGATGAGTCTTCCACCAATCTTCACACTTCTGTTGTCTTCATACAATCCTGCTTCTCTGATGATTTGTTCTGCAAATAAATTAAACAGGTAGGGGAAAAGTATGCAGCCTTGTCTTACACCTTTGCTTATTTTAAACCATTCTGTTTCTCCTTGTTCCGTTCGAACTATTGCTTCTTGATCATTATACAGATTGTGGAAGAGAACGATCAGGTGTTCTGGTATACCCATGCTTCTTAATGTGGCCCAGAGTTTCTCCCTGTCCTTTGTCACCATGTTCTTTCTCTGACCCTGTTTCTGTTCTCTATCTTTTTCGGTTTTGTCTATCGCTGTTCTATTGATGGCGTTCCTGTCTGACTTTATTTTCAGTAGCCTCTTTCCATTTTGTATTGTACACCGCCCTGACGCCCCGGCATGGGTGGTTTATCAAACTCTGCTAATAAAGATAAAGTCAAAAGCCTTGCTATAGTCGATAAAGCACAAATATATATCCTTTTGGTAGTCTTTAGTCTTTTCAAGGATCCATCTCACATCCGCAATGATATCTCTCGTTCCTCGCCCTTTCCTGAACCCTGCTTGCACTTCAGGTAGTTCTTGTTCCAGGTATGGTTGTAGTCTTTTTTGAATAATCTTCAGTAGAATCTTGCTGGCATGTGGGATCAGAGCAATTGTGCAATAATTTCCACAGTCAGTTGGATCACCTTTCTTTAGTATTGGTACATAAGAACATAAGATATGCCATACTGGGTCAGACCAAGGTCCATCAAGCCCAGTATCCTGTTTCCAACAGTGGCCAATCTAGGTCATACGTACCTAGCAGTTTCCCCAAAAGACACAGGTTCCGCAATGCTTGTACTGGGTCAAGCATTGATATCCTGGGTCCCTTCTTAATAATGGTTTATGGACCTTTCCTCCAGGAATTTGTCCAAACCTTTTTTAAACCTAGCTACACTACGAGCCTTTACTACATCCTCCGGTAACAAATTCCAGAGTTTGATTACACGTTGAGTGAAAAAATATTTTCTTTTATTAGTCTTAAATAGTTTACCCTGTAGCTTCATTGCATGTCCCCTAGTCTTTCTATATTCTGATAACGTAAACAGTCGATCTACGTTTACCCTTTCCACTCCTTTCATTAATTTATAGACTTCTATCATATCTCTCCCCTCAGCCGTCTCTTTTCCAGGTTAAAGAACCCTAACCTTTTTAGCCTTTCTTCATAGGAGTATCCTTCCATCCCCTTTACCATTTTGGTGGCTCTTCTCTGAACCTTTTCTAATAACTCTATATCCTTTTTAAGATACGGTGACCAGAATTGTACACAATATTCAAGGTGCGGTCTCACCATGGAACGATAAAGAGGCATTATAATATCTTTTGTTTTATTTTCCATTCCTTTCCTTATGATACCTAGCATTCTATTTGCTCTCTTGGCTGCCGCTGCACAGTGGGCCGAGGGTTTTAACATGTTATCCACAATGACGCCTAAATCTTTTTCCTGGGTGGTGGTTCCTAATGTGGAACCTTGCATTGTGTAACCATAGTTTGGGTTGTTCTTCCCTAGGTGCATAACTTTGCACTTGTCCACATTAAATTTCATCTGCCATTTTGATGCCCAGTCTTCTAATTTATCAAGATCCTCTTGCAATTTTCCACAATCCTCTTGGGTTTTAACAACTTTAAATAGTTTGTGTCATCTGCAAATTTGATAACCTCACTCGTTATTCCACTTTCCAGGTCATTTATGAATATGTCATAAAGCAGCGGACCCAGCACAGATCCCTGGGGTACACCACTATTCACCTTTCTCCATTGGGAAAATTGGCCATTTAGCCCTACCCTCTGCTTTCTATCTTTTAACCAGTTCCTGATCCACAGTAGTACACTGCCTCCTATCCCATGACTCTTTAGTTTTGCCAAAAGTCTCTGATGAGGGACCTTGTCAAAGGCTTTCTGAAAGTCCAGATATACTATATCAACCGACTCACCTTTGTCCACCTGTTTATTCACACTGTCAAAAAAACATAACAGATTAGTAAGACAAGATCTTCCTTGTCTAAAGCCATGTTGGCTGTCTCCCATTAGGCCATGACTATCTACATGCTGAGTAATTTTATTCTTTATGATGGTTTCTACCATTTTTCCCGGTACTGACGTGAGGCTCACCGGTCTGTAGTTTCCCGGATCACCCCTGGAACCCTTTTTAAAAATTGGTGTTACATTGGCGATCCTCCAATTTTCAGGTATTAGAGATGATTTTAATGATAGTTCACAGATTACTAATAGCAGGTCTGCAATCTCATATTTCAGTTCTTTCAACACCCTTGGAATGTATACCATCAGGCCCAGGTGATTTGCTACTCTTCAGTTTATCTAATAGTTGTAATACATCTTCCCGATGTATCGATATTTCCTTCAATTCTTCCGCTTCTTTAAATACCATTTCAGTCATGGGTAACATCCCTACATCTTCCTCAGTAAAGACCGAAGCAAAGAATTCATTCAGTCTCTCTTCTATCGCCTTGTCGCCTCTTAGTGCCCCTTTAACTCTTCTATCATCTAATGGACCAACTGACTCTCTCACAGGTTTTTTGCTACAAATGTACTTGAAAAAATCTTTATTTCGCGTTTTTGCTTCCACAGCAAGCTTCTTCTCAAATTCTCCCTTTGTCTGCTTTATCAATGGCTTGCATTTGACTTGCCAGTGCTTGTACTGTTTCCAGGTTTCATCGTTTGGCTCTTTTTTCCATTTCCTGAAAGATGTTTTTTTGGCAACAACAGCCTCTCTGACCTCACCTTTAAACCATGCTGGCAGTTTTTTGGACTGCCTTCCACTTTTCTTAAAGCATGGAATACAGCTGGTCTGGGCTTCCAAGATAGTATTTTTCAACAACACCCAAGCTTGATGTAAGTCTTTAACCTTTTCAGCTGCTCCTTTTAGTTTTTTCTTAACTATTTTCCTCATTTTATCATAGTCTCCCTTTCGAAAGTTAAAAGGTAGTACTGTGGATTTCCGTACTATCCCTCCTCCACTATTTAAATCAAAGGCGATCATGCTATGTTCACTATTGCCAAGTGGCCCCAACACCCTTATCTCTTGCACTAGATCTGGTGTTCCACTAAGGACTAGGTCTAATATGGCTTCCCCTCTGGTCGGTTCATGAACCAGCTGCTCCAAGAATCAGTCATTTATGTCATCTAGGAACTTTATCTCCCTAGCATGTCCTGACGTGACACTGACCCAGTTGATAGCGGGGTAATTGAAATCACCCATTATTATTACTGCGCTGTAACTTTTGTTAGCTTCCTTGATTTCTTTGAGCATTTCATCATCCATTTGTTCATTCTGGCCCGGTGGTCGATAGTGCACCCCCACTGCCATCGCCTTCCCCTTTTTACATGGAATTTCAATCCATAGAGATTCTACAGCAAATTTTGTTTCCTGCAAAACTTTAATCCTTTCTGACTCAATGCCCTCTCTAACATAGAGCGCAACCCCTCCACCAATTTGATCAGCTCTATCATTACGATATAGTTTGTACCCAGGTATCACAGTGTCCCACTGGTTGTCCTCCTTCCACCATGTCTCTGATATTCCAATCATATCTAACCTCTCATTTAGTGCTATATATTCTAACTCTCCCATCTTATTTTTTAGACTTCTAGCATTTGCATACAAGCATTTTAGAGACTGTTTTATTCATATTAATTTGGCTATTGGTAGACATGGGTAATTTGGGATCTTTAAGCTCTGTCTGCTCCATACTCGAGGGCATTTGGGCTACTTTACTCTTTTTTGGAACCTCTCTGCTTTTTGTAGTATCCTTCAAGGATACATTCTTCCGAACCATCCGCTCTTGGGCGACTGTCGGCTTTCCCCTATTATCTAGTCCAGGCCGAGCCCAAAACTCTCTGGATCCAAAATTCTGACTAAATATTCCTATCAAATGGTATATAATACTTGACCATAGCAGAAGGAAAATCACTATTAACACATATTAAATAAGACGGGTACAACTTTCCTGAAATATGCAAAAATTAATCCGGCTGCAGAATGTGGATTAAAAATTTAAAGTAGGCCTTCAAAGGGTTAAAAGCTGCTCTATCTCCTTTTTAAAGGTTAATGCCAGCAGCCTGGTTCCATCCCGGTTAAGGTGAAGCCCATCCCTTCGGAAGAGCCCCTCCTTTCCCCAGAATGTTCCCCAGTTCCTAACAAATCCAAAACCCTTGTCTCTGCACCATTGTCTCATCCACGCATTGAGACTCCGGAGCTCTGCCTGCCTTTTGGGTCCTGCACGTGGAACGGGAAGCATTTCGGAGAACGCTACCCTGGAAGTTCTGGATTTCAACTTCCTACCTAAAAGCCTAAGTTTAGCCTCCAGAACCTCCCTACCACATTTTCCTATGTTATTGGTACCGACATGTACCAAGACAGCAGGCACCTCCCCAGCACTATCTAAGACCTTATCTAGGTGGCGCGTGAGGTCTGCTACCTTCGCACCAGGCAGGCATGTTACCAGGCGATCCTCACGTCTACCAGCCACCCAGCTATCTACATGCCTAATGATCGAATTACCAACTATAACGGCTGTCCTAACCCTTCCCTCATGGGCACATGGCCCTGGAGAAACTCAGATCTTTTCCAGTCAGTTGGCCATGATGTTGTCTTCCATATTTCTAGGTTGATTAATTTTTAGGGCTATGCATATACTTAAAAACCTCTTCATTGGACAGTGCCTTAAGCACTACACTTAAAATCTTAAAATGAACTGGGAAAAAATAGACAGCTAGTGAAAATAAAAAAGCAGTGGTGTCTTATTGTCATACATGCTTCTACCTGTCAAAATACACACCTGGCTCTGTAAAGATTCAACTCCCATCATAGAGGGCAAAGCAGGCAGAGTTTTCTCTGACAATGCCACAGTGGTGGCATACATAAACATACATGGAGGCACTTATAAAGCGAGGCCTTGGCGATTGAAGTAGTGACTCTGTGCAGGTAGGTGGAGATCCACCTGATGGCACTGTCAGCCGCCTACACAGCGGACACCAAGATTGTACAAGTGGGTTTCCTGAATCGGAACCTCCTCGACCCCAGAGAGTGGAGCTTGGCTTGCAAGCATTCATCAGTATTTGATCTGTTGGCAACCCAGGTGAATGCCAAAGCATCTAAAGCTGCAGGAGTGATCCTCAGGTGACTGGACTAGGTGCGTTTATCCAACTTTGATCCCTGGAGAGGATTCTATATGTTTTCCCCCATGTGACCATTAGTGAGTTAAGTGTTGTGCAGGATTCAGGCCCATTTGGGCTTGGTCATTTTAGTTGCTCCAGACTAGCTGCGCAGACCTTGGTACATGGATCTGTTATTGTTGCTTGCAGGCTCTCAACTTCTGCTTATGCAATCTGTTGCATGAAGGTCCTCTTCTCATGGAGGATCTCACTCCTTTCTCGCTTGTGAATAAGGTTTACTCAAAGGCTGTAGTGGACACCTTCCTTAGGACCTGTAGAATCTCAACTTCCTTGGCTTACATTAGGGTCTGAAGGTTCTTTGAATCCTGGTGCAGCTTCAAGGAGGCATGGAAGACTGATGTGTCTTCTGTTAGCAATTTTGCAGCCAGACTCCTGCTGGGACTGGTGATTAACTCTAAAGTTTAGGCAGTGGCTATAGTTTGCCACTGGGAAAGAGTTCAGGGTGTGTCTCTAGCAGTGCATCCAGATGTTTTACGCATCGTTAAGGGAGGGAAGTAGATTTGGCATCCTCATCATGCTGTCATCCCACAGTGGGACCTTCTCTGATCTTGAGGACTTTGACAGCTTCTCCCTTTGAACATTTGTGCCAGGCCACACTTAAGGATTTGGCCTTTAAGGTTGTCTTTTTTTTTTGTCATCTCATCTGCCACAGTGTGTCTCTGAGCTTCAGACCTCTTTGCATAGGGATCCGTACCTCTCATTTTTGACTAATTTGCTCTTTCTGAGGACCATACCTTCCTTTCTGTCTCCATTTTACCTGAATCAGATGGTGTGCCTTCTGTTTTTTTCTTGCGAGATCTTCAGTAGAATGCCTTCCTGCGGGTACTGGATGTCAGGAGAGGAGTTCTTAGATATCTGAAAGTCACAAACTCCTTTCTAACTTCGAATCATCTTTTCATCCTTTTCAGTGGTCTGTGGAAGGAGCAGGTGGTGGCAAAGTCCTCCGCGACTCATTGAATTGAGACTTATTTCATCCTCCCTGCTGAAAGCAGCAGAAAAGCTCATTCTACAAGAGCTCAGACATAAGCACCAGCATACATACATTGTTGGTAATCTTAAGAGAAACTATACGACCACACTTGCTCTTTAAATTTCAGTGGACTGTGTTGGTATATTTTTTGTGAATGGCAGCTTTACTCATCCAGCATGCTCCTCCCCTTTTGGCGCGAGTATCGGCGTCGTTAAATTTGGCAGTTTAGTCAGCTCGACTTTCCTTGCACGGTTCTAGAGCAGCTCCCTGATGTTGCTTCTATAAAGTTTAAAGGTAGGATCGCTACATATTAACCTCTAGTTTGGACACACAAAATAATTGGTACAATATTTTTCAATTCATTTTAAAATAATATAAAACATAATACCTCTTCCCTCTACCTTTAGTGTTGTTGCAGTGTATCTCCAGGAACAAGCAGGAATGAGTCTTCACATATGGGTACGTCGGTACCGACGGAGCCTGCGCGGGAAAGCTCCCCAGCGTCCCAAAAAAGGAAAGCTTTTGGGAACATCCCACAGCGCCTGCGCGCTGCCTTCCCGCCTTTCCTAACCGCCTCTCTCCAGTTCTTCTTTTCCGCGGAGCCAGCAGGTCGTGTTCCTGTCACCGCTGAAGAAGTTCTTTATTTCATTTTATTTCTTTGGTCGCACGTCTGCCTTCTTCGACGTTGGACCGGTACCGCCGGTCTTTTCTTTCTTTTCTTAAAAAAAAAAATAATAATAATTCTTCCGTTCCACTTTAGTGTATGTTTTTGTCTCTTTGGGCCTTAGGCCTAAGGGAAATTTCCTCATGGAAAAGCCCGCCTCCGGGTTTAAAAAATGCACTAAGTGCAGCGGTACCATTTCTGTTACCGACACCCATGACTGGTCTCTTAAATTTTTGGGTCCTGACCATTCCATTACAGATTGTGCGTCCTGCTCCATGATGTCTAAGAGAGGTTTACAGAACCGAGCAGCTAAGCTCAATACCCTCTTTCCCTCTGATGCAGCTTCTGTGGCATCGACGTCATCCAGGGCTGCTTCTTCCTCCTATGGATCTCAGGTAACCAAACATAAATCCAGCCGGTCCTCGAAGGGTAGATCTCCCTCTAAGTATCAAGATGCCTCCGGGCTTGCCCTCGAGGATCCTGCACCGGCAAAAGTACCCCAGCGGGAAGCTCCGGCTTCCAAAGCTCCTCCTATGGGGTCACAGGTTGACATCGATGGCACGGCCTCGACCGATCACCTGTTACAATGTTCTGGGGTACCGGTGGAATCTGCCGGTACCGACTTCCAGACATTGATGGCGTCGATGGATCAGAATATTCTGACCATGCAGCAGGCCATCACGGCATTCATTCGAGCTGCGACGTCGCTGGTACCGCAACAGGCTCTGTTGCCGGTACCGGCTCCGGCATGGCACCGATTTCGGTTCCAGTGCCGGTACCGATTGCATCGACATCGGCTTCAGTGTCGACTGCACCGGTGCCCTGTCCGATGATGCCCACCGGTACCGATCACTCCCGATGTCGATACCACTCGGTATGCGTATCGGGCTCTGCAAGAGCATCCAGACAGGCGATACTTCGATTCCTCCGAAGACTCTGATGTATCGGAGGTTTCTGTCGAAGCATCGGTACTCCTTCCTCAAGAGCCTTCTTCTCCAAAAAGAAGAATGTCTCCTCCAGAGGACTTGTCTTTTCAGGACTTTATAAGAGAAGTGGCCAAGGGGCTCTTTATCTCAGTGGCCCCTGAGTCAGTGCCTAGAGCCAAAAAGTTGGATATTTTACAATATCCCAAGGCTCCTAAAGAGGCAGCCACTTTGCCAGTTCATGAGATCCTTTATGATCACATGTTGGGCATATGGGAGACCCCTCTTACTATTTCTTCCCACTCTCGTAGGCTAGACACCATGTACCGTGTCCCGCCTTGTCCTGGGTTTCATAAGATTCAGCTTCCTCACCACTCTATTGTGGTGGAGTCTGCCATGAAAAAGTTAGAGTGCAAAAAGGCACTCTTCTACTCCTCCAGGGAGAGAATGTAGAACCTTAGATGCTTTTGGCAGAAAAATCTTTCAAGCCAGTATGCTTGTTGCCAGAATCAACTCCTATAGTCTCTATATGGGGATGTTTCTAAAAGAAGTTACAGATCTGCAAACTTTCCTCCCTTTTCTTCCAGAAGATAAGAGGGAAGAGTTTCTCACTTGGCTTAAGCATGCCCAAGATGTTTCCAAATTTTCCAACCGTGCAGCCTTTGATTCTTTTGAGGGTGCCAGCAGAGCTTCGGCTATTGCCATAGGTGCACGCAGAATTGCTTGGTTACAAGCTTCTGATCTGGAACCTTGGGTCCAGGATGGATTGGGAAATCTTCCTTGTACAGGTGAAAACCTTTTTGGCAAGGATTGGCAGGCAAAGGCCACACAGATGGATGCAGAAAATTCTGCTTTGGATAGGCTTTCAAAGTCTACCTCTAATCCTGTCAAGAAGAGGTTGTTCAAAAAGCCATATTTTCCCAAGAAGGAAAGATATTATCCTGTTTATGGTCAACAGACATCTTCTGCAGGTCGTTTTGCTGCAAAGCGTCAACAACCTCAACAGGCCAAGTCTAAGGCTACAAGGACTCCTGTAGCCCAACAGCCTCAGCCTCCTCAGGGCCTTTGACTTGCATCTAGAGAACTTAGCTTTTCTGGCTCTAGCAGAACCAGAGCCTCTCACCATTCCAGGAAGGTTAGCTTACTTTGCTCCCAGATGGGAACAAATCACAGCAGAGCAATGGACCCTCTCCATTATAAGGGAAGGGTACAAACTTCATTTCTCAAACCTTCCTCCTCACACCATGGTGAGACAGTTCAATTCTCAAACACCACTCCTCGACCTTCTCGGTCAAGAGATTACTACCCTTCTTGCCCAAGGGGCAATAGAAGAAGTACCCCTTCTTCAACAGGGCTCAGGGTTCTACTCCCCCTACTTTCTTATCCCAAAGAAAACAGGGGGTTACAGACCCATATTAGATCTCAGATAATTGAACAAGTTTCTCTGCAAGGAGAAATTCAAAATGATTTCTCTAGGTACTCTCCTTCCATACCTTCAGTCAGGATTGGCTTTGTTCTCTAGATCTCAAGGATGCGTACACCCATATACTCATCCATCCAGCACACAGAAGGTTCCTTTATCAAGGGAAGCACTAACAATACAGGGTACTTCCTTTTGGTCTGGCCTCTGCTCCAAGAGTGTTCACAAAATGCATGGCAGTAGTAGCTGCATTCCTATGCACTCTAGGAATATTCGTATTCCCATATCTGGACGACTGGCTCATTCGAGCTCCATCCCAGTCAGAGGCCCAGACTTCCCTAACCTGCACAATGCGTGTTCTGCAGTATCTGGGACTGGTGATAAACATTCCAAAGTCCCAACGCACCCCTACTCAGTCTCTAGAGTTCATAGGGGCCTTGCTGGATACCACAACTGCAAGGGCCTATCTTCCACAGGCCCCTTGCCTTCGCTTAGTGCAGTTAGCCTCCCAGATTCAGTTAAAAACCATTTAACTGTTCGAGAGATGTTACAACTGCTAGTCCACATGGCATCCACTGTGCATGTGGTCCCTTATGCTCGCCTTCACATGAGGGCAGCTCAATGGACTTTGTCCAACCAATGGACCCAGGCATCAGGGGGTCTGTCAGACAAAATAGCAACCTCCAGGTGCCTCTTTTGGTCTCTCCAGTGGTGGAAGTCCACTCAAAATCTGTTGCAGGGGTCCCCCTTCCAACAGTTGTTACCCCAAGCAACCCTTACAACAGATGCCTCTCCAAAGGGTTGGGGAGCTCATCTTCACGACCTCTCCACCCAGGGCATTTGGTCCCCACAGGAGACCTCTCTACATATCAACATCTTAGAGCTCAGAGCAATCTTCCTGGCTCTGAGTCTTCCATACCCTGCTCAGCTACAAGACAGTCCTCATTCACACGGACAACCAAGTAGCCATGTTCTATGTGAACAAGCAGGGAGGGACTGGCTCTCTGTTGCTTTGCAACGAAGCTCTGAGATTGTGGGCCTTCGCCAGAGAGCATCATATTCATCTTCTGGCAGTATACCTTCCAGGAGTTCAAAACTCTTGGGCAGACAGACCCAGTCGAGTTCTGCTTCCACACGAATGGTCCCTCCATATGGACCAGATAGTCAGAATCTTTCGAATTTGGGGAACCCCGGACATAGACCTCTTTGCAAGTCCGTGGAATGCCAAACTTCCCCGGTTCTGTTCCAGAATTCCGTGTCAGGGAGTTCAGGCCAAGGATGCCTTCCTCCTCCATTGGGGTCAAGACTTCCTATACGCCTTTCCACCCATTCCCCTAATTCCCAAGACCCTGTTCAAGCTTCAGAGAGATCGAGGGACTATGATCCTCATAGCTCCACGATGGCCATGCCAAGTGTGGTACCCTCTACTCCTACATCTCTCTCAAGCTCCCTCCCTGGACTTGGGATCTGCTCCAGATCTCCTGTCTCAGGAGGGGGGAACGTTGTGGCACCCAAACCCCCAATCTCTCCATCTCAGGGCTTGGTTGCTGAAGGCTTAGACCTTCAAGATTGGCATCTTTCTCAGCAAGTGAGAGATATCCTTCATGCTTCCAGAAAGCCTTCTACTAGACGTTCCTATGCTTTTAAACGGAAAAGGTTTACAATTTGGTGTGCTGAAAAGGGTTTTAACCCTCTAGCAATACCTTTGAATTCTTTACTAGAGTATCTCCTGCATCTTTCCCATGCAGGCCTCAAAATGAATTCAGTAAGGGTCCATTTGAGTGCTATTGCAGCATCTCTCAAGCCTCTCAATGGACAACCTATTTCCTCTCATCCTCTTATTGCAAGATTCATGAGAGGCCTTCTTTTAACCAAACCTCCTATTAGACCACCTCCAGTGGCATGGGACTTGAATCTGGTTCTTGGTCAGCTCATGAAGCCTCCCTTTGAACCCTTAGCCACTACCTCCTTGAAATTTCTTTCCTGGAAAGTTATCTTTATTATTGCAGTCACCTCGGCTCGCCGCATCAGTGAGCTGCAGGCCTTAGTGGCTAATCCACCTTATACAAGGTTCCATCATGATAAGGTAGTCCTTAGGACAAATCCACACTTTATGCCTAAAGTGGTCTCACCTTTTCATCTTAACCAAGAGGTGTACTTACCTGTCTTCTTTCCAGGTCCTCATGCATCAAGTGCAGAAAGGAATCTTCATACCCTGGATTGTAAGAGGGCTCTTGCCTTTTACTTACAAAGGACACAGCAACATAGAAAGTCTTCTCAACTCTATGTTGCTTTTGATCCCTCTCATTTGGGACTTGCAGTCTCTAAGAGAACATTGTCCAATTGGATTGCTCAGTGTATTTCTTTCGCCTACCAGAGTAAAAACCTTTCTCTGGAGGGCCATGTCACAGCTCACAATGTGAGGGCCATGGCAACCTCTATGGCTCATCTAAATTCTGTGTCCATCAACCAGATCTGTCGAGCAGCCACCTGGGCCTCGGTTCATACCTTCACAGCCCATTACTGCTTGGACAAGGACTCCCGCCGGGATGCCTTGTTTGGTCAGGCTGTTCTCAAACACCTGTTCCATGCTTAGTCAACTCCTGCCCTCCATCCCTGGTTGGATGCCTGAGATCCATGGGAGGAGGTAGAGCCCTTCTCAGGGTCTCACAACCTTGGGGATCTCCCAGGCATCTCTAGCTGGGGAGTCCCCATATGTGAAGACTCATTCCTGCTTGTTCCTGGAGATAGCACAGTTACTTACCTGTAACAGGTGATCTCTGGGAACAGCAGGAATAAGTTTTCACAACCCACCCACCTCCCCTAGGAGTTGTATCTTTCTATCTACCTTTCCTCTCCTCTCTCTCTCTCTTTGTCTCAGCTTTAAAACTCGAACTGGAGAGAGGCGGTTAGGAAAGGCGGGAAGGCAGCGCGCAGGCGCTGTGGGATGCTCCCAAAAGCTTTCCTTTTTTGGGACGCTGGGGAGCGTTCCCGCGCAGGCTCCGTCGGTACCGACGTACCCATATGTGAAGACTTATTCCTGCTGTTCCCAGAGATCACCTGTTACAGGTAAGTAACTGTGCTTTTTCTTCGGGACCTTGCAGGTTGATGGTAATAGCGTATCGAGTCTCTCGACCCAGGTCAGCTCCTTTGTTAATGCAATTTCTTAACCATATTTAAGTTTTTATACTAGATAGACCCTTACCATTAGTAAAATATATCATTAGGTAGTGATACACATCTTTTGAGTGTATAAGGCTGTTATATTTGTTTTCTTCGTCTGTTTTTTCAGTATTTCTACATATTATGACAAGCTGCATTGTCACTTTATAAATGTCCCAAATACTTTTATGAAATATTATATTATGATTTTATTCCTTTGGTTCATTATTGGCATTGCTTCTTTGTCTCCTGTCCTGTACTTACTGTATCCTCTGTTGGTCTGTCTTCTAAGAATCCACATAGATTATGATAAGTTGAATGGTCACCTTATAAATTTACCAAACACTTTTATGAAATACAATATTGCAACTTTTCCCTTTTGGTTTATTTTTGGCATTGCTTTTTCGTCTTTTGTCCTGCGTTTGGGATATAGGTTTTACAATGTGAATGTTATTTTTAATTATGTTTTGTTTTTAATTATGTTTAGTTTTTGCATGTATATATAAATATATTTGTATGGGGTTTTGATCCTAATTCAGTGTTTTAAATGCATCATTATTTGATTGTATTTATGTTTTTAACTGTGTATCCCCTGAAGAAGGCGTACGCGCCGAAACGCGTTGGGGTTCTTCATGAATAAACATCCATTTACCATCCACTGCAGAAATTATCCCATCTTTTTCATTCTTTTTTGTGGTAGCGGCTGCCTTCCTCGACGTTAAATCGGTACCACCAGTCCTTTCTTTTTAAAAAAAAAAATTTTTTGTAATCTTTTTTTCTGGATTCTCCAGTCTTTTTTCTGTAGGGTGCCACGTACCATTTTGGGCACTAGGCCCAACTTTTCCTTCAGAATGGAAAAAGCCGCCTCGGGTTTTAAAAAGTGTTCCAAGTGTGGCGGTACCATCTCCGTCACCGACACTCATGAGTGGTGCCTTAAATGTTTAGGTCCTGACCACTCCATCTCGGAGTGTGTTGCCTGTGGGATGATGTCAAAGAGGGGTCGGCAAAATCGAGCTGCTAAGCTTAGCACCATTTTTCCCTCCGATGCAGCATCCGTGGCATCGACGTCTTCCAGGGCTTCGTCTTCCTCCCATGGATCTCAGGTAACCAAACATAAATCTGGCTGGTCCTCAAAGGATAGATCTCCTTATAAGCATCGAGATACCTCTGGCGTTGCCCTTGAGGGACTTCTACTGGCAAAATTGCCCCGGCGGGAGGCTTCGGTTTGCAAAGCACTATCGGGCTCCAGGATGTTCTCGAGGCCTCAACCTCGGCAGAACTACTGGTGCCATGCTCTGGGATACCAGCTGCTTCGTCCGGTACCGATACCCAGGCATCGGCAGTGTCAATAGACCAGAAGTTCTTGGCTATTGAACGCAGTCTGGCGGCTCTCCTTGCGGCTTTGGTGCCTTCGGGACCACTTCAGACGGTTCAACTGGTATCGACACTGGTTCCGGCACCGATACCAGTACCGACAGCATCGACATCAGTGACTGTGTTACCGACACCGAGTCATGCTGTTTCCTCCGGTATCGACAGGCCGGTACCGACTTCGATCGGTACAGGTATCGTGCTTTGCAAGAGGAGATACTTTGAATCCTCCGAGGAGTCTGAGGATTCTGACAGCTCTGTCGGTACCGGAGTACTTCTCTCTGAGGAGCCTTCCTCTCCTAAACGTAGGATGTCTCCTCCACAGGATATGTCCTTTCAGGATTTCATCCGGGAGATGGCTAGAGGTCTTTCCATCACAGTGGCTCCTGAAACAGAGCTCAGAGCAAAGGAATTGGAGATTTTACAATATCCTAAAGCTCCCAAGGAGGCGGCTACTTTTGCCTATTCATGAGATCTTGCATGATCTCATGCTAAGAATGTGGGAAACACCTCTTACCACCTCTCCTCATTCTCGTAGGCTTGATACCATGTATCGAGTACCTCCTTGTCCTGGATTTCAAAAAACCCAGTTACCACACCCCTCCATGATAGTGGAATCAGCTATGAGACGGATCAAGAGTGCAAAAAGACATACATCTAATCTGCCAGGATGTGAATGTAGGACTCTTGATGCCTTTGGGCATCGAACCTTCCAGGCCTCTATGCTTTCTGCCAGGATTAGCTCCTACATTTTATATATGGGAATGTTCCTTAAGGAGGTTACAGGAGATCTAGAGCTTATGAGCCCTCTCCTTCCCGATGATAAGAGGCAAGATTATCTTACACTTGTCAAACATGCCCAAGATGTTTCGAAGTTTGTTAATCGTGCAACTTTTGACTGTTTTGAGTGCATAAGCGGAACCTCTGCAATTGCCATAGGTGCTCGTAGGATTGCCTGGCTCCAGGCATCTGACTTAGAACTCTGGGTACAGGACAAACTGGGGAATATCCCTTGCACAGGCGAAAATCTCTTTGGCAAAAATTGGCAAGAGAAAGCTAATGAGCTGGATGCTGATAACACCACTTTGGATAGACTATCCAAGGCTACAGCTGATTCTGCGAGGAGAAAATCCTACAAGAAACCATTCTTCTCTAAAAAGAGGAGGTTTTACTTCTCCTATACCCAGCAGGGGCATTCTGCAGGTCAGTCTGCCCGAAAGGGACAGCAGCCACCAAAACAAAGAAAAACAAAGTCTGCTAAGCCTCAACCAGCCCAACAGATTCAGCCTCCACAGGGGCTTTGACTATCATCTAGAGAACTTGGCCTTCCTAGTCCTCAATGGGCCAAAGCCCTCCACCATTCCAGGAAGGTTTTGTCATTTTGCTCCCAGATGGGAGCAAATAACAGCAGAAGAATGGACTCTCTCCATCGTAAAGGAGGGGTACAAGCTTCATTTCCTCAACATGCCCCCTCCTACAGTTGTAAGACGGTTCAATTCTCAGACTTCACTAGAAAATCAGTTAGGTCAAAAGGTCAATTTACTTCTTGCCCACGGGGCAATAGAAGACGTACCCATTTCCCAACAGGGTACAGGGTTATCTCCAGGAACAAGCAGGAATGAGTCTTCCCATATGGGTACGTCGGTACCGACGGAGCCCGCGCGGGAACGCTCCCCAGCGTCCAGAAAGAAAGCCTTTGGGAGCATCCCACATGCATACGCGCTGCCTTCCCGCCCATTCACTTCCCTCTCATCAGTTTTCCGTTTTCCGCGGAGCCTGCACGACGTATTCCTGTCACCACAGAAAATTCTTCTTTTTATTCTTAGTTTTTTGTGGTCGCGTCTGCCTTCCCTCAACGCCACCACTACCGCAGGTGCTTTTCTTTCTTTTTACTAAAAAAAAAAAAAGGTCTTCTTTTCTCGAGGAATTTTTTCCTGTTTAGTGCTGACGGTTTCTAGGCCACTAGGCCTCTATCCTTCCATTATGGAAAAGCCAGCCACTATCCTTAAGAAATGCTCAAAGTGTGGCGGTACAGATATATTTTTAGACACTCATACTTGGTGTCTAAAATGTTTAGGTCCTGACCATTGCCCACTGGAGTGTCTCTCTGCTGGAGCTCAAACAGAAGAAGTCTTCAGGATCGAGCACAACCCGATACCCGGTTCACATCGGACTTGATGTCACCAGCCAGAATATCTTCTTTTTCACAGGATCAGGTAACCAAACAAAAGTCTGTAAAGACTAGCCAGTCCTCGAGTGGTAGATCTTCTTCTAAGCATCGAGATGCCTTTGGCGTTGCCCTCAAGGACATTTTGGCAATAAAGCCCCGGCGGGAGTCTTCGGGCTCCAAAGCATTAACGGGGCTTCAGGTTGTTCCCGGGGTTTTTACCTCGATGAACATACCTGGGCCATGCTCGGTGGTTGTGTCCGCTTCGAGCGGTACCGACACCCCGGCATCGGCTATGGTGATGGATGAAACACTCCTCACCGATGAACGTAGTCTAGCGCTCTCAGCTACTTCGGTACCACTAGAGTTGCTGCAGACCGTTCCTCGAGTATCGGTATTGGCTTCGGTACCGGTATCGACATTGGCATCAGTGTCGGTACCGTCCATGCTTGCTTCGACAGACTCGCTTCCTTTGATGCCGAGCCTGGAATCGCTCTCTAGCATGGAGGACTCGGTACCGACTCGTCTCGGTACCGACCTCGGGCGGTACCGAAGACATCGCTTTAAAGAAAATCCTTCTTCATCCTTTCAAGTCTTCCAATCCCGATGACTGGGATGAATCCATCGGTACCAAGGCTGAATTTTCAACAATTCTATTTATTTATTTTATTTAGACAGTTTTTGTATACAGCCTTATCCTTCAATCAAAGCGGTCACAACACAAGTGGGGGATACATTTAACACACGGGGATATGAGACACATACACTAATACTTACAGGGAACATGGGCAATGGAGGGTTAAGTGGCTTGCCCAAGACCACAAGGAGCATCTGTGGGACTAGAAACCCCAGTCCTTCCGGCCCAAGGTTGCTGTCCTCTAGTGGGGTTTGAACCCCCGACCTTCCGGCCTGAAGTACCTTGCCCCAACCACTAGGCTACTCTACCCTCTAGCCTTTACCCCTCATTTTAGGGGGTTCTCCTCAAGAGAGATTTCTTTTCAAGCTTTTCTGCTTGATATGGCAAAGTTACTTGGAGTGGAGGAGTGGTCTAGTGGTTGGGGCAAGGTACTTCAGGCCGGAAGGTCGGGGGTTCAAATCCCACTAGAGGACAGCAACCTTGGGCCGGAAGGACTGGGGTTTCTAGTCCCACAGGTGCTCCTTGTGGTCTTGGGCAAGCCACTTAACCCTCCATAGCCTATGTTCCCTGTAAAATAGTTATCTCCAAGTTATAATGCCCTGTTCAATGTAATTTCAGTTTGTTCAATGTAAACCGCACTGATGCAGAATAGCGCGTTATATAAGAGAATATTAAAAAAAATTTTCTATACCTGCTAAAGAATCCATACCAGGGGATTCAGAGACTCTGCAATTCCCCTGCATTCCAAAGGAGGTGATCATGCTTCCTTTGCATTAGATCTTACAGGATCTACTATTAAGAATGTGGGAAACTCCTTTAACGGTATCCCCGCATTCTAAGACGCTTGACACTATGTACAAGGTGCCACCTTCTCCAGGTTTTCAAAAGACTCAACTTCCTCATCATTCTATTGTAGAATCAGCAATGAGGCATATTAAGAGTGCAAAGAAGCACTCCTCTTATCCGCCAGGTCGTGAGTATAGGACTTTAGATGCCTTTGGACGTCGATGCTTCCAGGCATCCATGCTTTCAGCAAGAATTATCTCATATATTTTCTATATGGGATTATCTCTTGAAGAGGTCACAAAGAACTTAAAGCTTTTGAACCCTTTTCTTCAAGAACATAAAAGAGCAGACTATTTCTTATTAGTCAGTCATGCTCAAAATGTCTCTAAGTTCCTTAATCGTGCTTCCCTGGACTGTTTTGAGTCTATTAGCAGAACTTCTGCTATAGCCATAGGGGCACGACGCATGGCCTGGCTCCAAGCTTCAGACTTGGACAAATGGGTGCAAGAAAGGCTGGGAAATACTCCTTGTACTGGTTAAAATCTCTTTAACAAGGATGCTTTATTCCAAGCTAATCAGTTAAACACTGATATTGTTGCTTTCAGAGGATTGTCAAAACTTTCCTCTTCCCAGCTAGTAAAAAATCTCCTAACAAACTTTATCCCCCTAAGGGGAAAAGTTTTATTCATCTTCTACCCATCATGCAGATGTTTCCAAAGAAGGGCAACATCATACCAGGCTAAGAAAACCAAAACCTCAACAGGCTCAGCAAACCCAGCAGTCGCAGGGTTTCTGATATTTTATTCATTAAATCTCTTTTTCCTCTTTGAGGTTCAGAACCGCTAACCTACTTCTTATCAACAGAAGCATCCTTACTGAGAGATCAGTGATACACTGACTCAATCCTCGACTCTAGGCATGAATCTCTTGCCGCAAGAGAAATCCATTCTTTTAGCTCCTAGAGCTATTGAGGATAATCATGCCCTACAGGTAACAGGTTTCTACTCTCCTTTTTGAAGGAAAAGGAGGAGTAGCAACTAATAACAAGATAGGCTATGCCCTTCACCTTGACAGTTTTTCTGTACAAGGATATCTCGTACTTTTGACTGCAGGGGGTCTTTACCGGTTTCAGACGCTTACCAAATTGTAAGTCTTCACAACTCTGTATTACTTTCTATCCCTCTTAGTCGAGACAATCTGTCTAAGAGTGATACTATTCAACTGGAGGGCTTACTTTTTAAGCCATAGGATTTTCTTCAATACCTACTCCAGTAAGTGGTTCCTATACAGAGTTTTCTTCCCCTTTGCAGTCTTCTCAAATATTTTCTTTTAAGGCAGCTATCGGACCATAATTGAGTTTTACCACTCCTAATTATGTCTGTCGGTCCTTTTCCAATCTATGGGACCTAACGTTTCTGCTGCCTTAATAACAAATAATTCAAAGACAAGTTCCAAAACCTACTTGGGCAATTTATCTTTCCAGGCAACCGGCCTGTCTACTATTCTGGCACCAACAGAATAGATTAGGTTGCACACTGGCAATTAAACAGCCAGATCTCACCTAAGCAACCTATAACATGCTCTCTGCAATTATACAAAAAAGCTCTGCAACTATGGGCCTTTGCCAGAGAGCATCAGAGCCATTCCTGGTGGGTAACTTCAAGATGGTTAAAAAGGCTTTGCCCAGTCATGCTCCCACATGACTGGTTTTTTCCTATTCTTACCATCTTCCTTAAAATTTCCTTTTAAGGAAAACGAACCAGGGCTTAGACCATGTGAAAGCATAAAGAATTGCTTAATTCCCTGAGTTGTTCCACATCTCCAATGGAACTCTTGCAACAGGGATGCATTCCTTTTCACTGCAGTCGGTCCTTGTCTAGTGCATTCCTTCTAATTCCCACTACTTCATTGGAGCTTATGCTGAACAAAGAACGCATGATACTCATATTGCCCTCATAGAGGGGCAAACATGGTATCCCCTTATATTGCGTCTTTTTCTCCACTGAAGTTATAGAAGGATCCAGACTTGTTGTCTTAAGACTAAGGATCTCCTCTGTACCCCTTCACGTAGGTCTCCATTTCTGGTTATTCAAAGTCTAGAATTTTTAAAGAAATCTAGACCTCTCCTTCTGACTAGGAACATTCCACTGGTTTCCATGTAACCTTCTTCATGGTTCTGCCATGTGTAACCAGTAAGAGGTTCTCTATCCATATTCTCAAGCAGGTCTTACCCCTTCTTGTTATTAAGTGAATCTCTCTTTATATTTATATACGAGATATATATAAACATATGTGTTTATATATATATATATATATATATATATGTGTGTGTGTGTTTATATAAACACATATATCTGACTCTGAAAGATTTGTTACTGTCCATATTAATGCTGTTCCAGCATACCATAGCGTTTTAATGGACAACCAATTTCTATAGGAATTAGAAACTACCTTATTTTACCGTAACCTTCCGGTTATGGTACATCTGAAGCTCTCCATGTAAAGTCATTATCCTAAGTGACATCACTTAGGGAAGACATTACTGATCTTCAAGAAATTGGAGACTACACCGCCTACTACAAATCTTTCTTTCTTTCACTTCCATAGAGGGGTCTTAAAGACCCATCCTTTTTCTGCAAACCAGTCGGATTTACCTCCTCTCTTTCCTAGAGCCTTATTCTGCTCCAAGGACAAAGAGCTTCAAACTTTGGCCTACAGAAGCTTTTGCTTCTCCTCCAAAGTCCAACCTCATTAAACTCCCCCAGTTTTTTCTTCTGGGATTAGTTATAGCCATGAAGGCTTCTGACCCCTCTCCCTGTATTGCAAAAGTTATTTTCCTCTACTTCACAGTGAGGTAATTTCTTTGGGGATAATGTACTGGCTCTTAGCACCAGATCATATTACCCTCAACAAATACTTTCGCAATACTTTTGAGTGAGGTCCACATTAGAAAATTAAAATTCAATTTTTACTAACATTTATTATCTACACAAGGACGCCCCTCTAGACGCCTTGTTTAGTCAAGCTGTTCCACAGCACACCCCTTCTAATTCAACTCCTACCCTCCATCCCTTGGATGCCTGAGGTTCTGGGAAATAGCATGGCCCATCTATTAGATTTTGCAACATGCTGGGACCTCCTCTAGGCATCTCTAACTTGGGAGTCCCCCATATGTGAAGACTCATTCCTGCTTGTTCCTGGAGATAGCACAGTTACTTACCTGTAACAGGTGATCTCTGGGAACAGCAGGAATAGGTCTTCCCAACCCACCCACCTCCCCTAGGAGTTGTTCTCTCTCTCTCTCTCTCTCTCATTTGTCTACTTCCCTTCTTCGGTCTCAGCTACAAACCCAACTGATGAGAGGGAAGTGAATGGGCGGGAAGGCAGCGCGCATGCGTGTGGGATGCTCCCAAAGGCTTTCTTTTTGGATGCTGGGGAGCGTTCCCGCGCATATGTGAAGACTTATTCCTGCTGTTCCCAGAGATCACCTGTTACAGGTAAGTAACTGTGCTTTACTCCCCCTATTTCCTTATTCCAAAGAAAACAGGGGGACACAGACCCATTTTAGACCTCAGAGAATTGAACAAATTCCTGTTCAAGGAGAAGTTCAAGATGATTTCTCTAGGAACTCTTCTGCCATACCTTCAGAGTCAGGATTGGCTTTGTTCTCTAGATCTTAAGGATGCGTACACCCATGTTCTCATCCATCCAACTCACCGAAGATTCCTTCGGTTTCTATTTCAGGGGAAGCACTACCAGTACAGGGTCCTTCCTTTTGGCCTGGCCTCAGCACCAAGGGTGTTTACGAAATGCATGGCTGTAGTGGCAGCATTTCTTCGCACTCTAGGAATATTCGTCTTCCCCTACTTAGACGACTGACTCATTCGAGCCCCATCAGAATCAGAGGCCAGAATTTCCCTATCTTGCACAATGCGTATACTTCAGTATTTGGGCCTGGTCATAAACATCCCAAAATCCAACCTAACTCCCACTCAGTCTCTGGAGTTTATAGGAGCTATGCTGGATACCAGGAAAGCAAGGGCCTATCTTTCACAGCCCCGCTGCCTTTGCATTGTGCAGTTAGCTTCCCAAGCAGTGTTAAAAACTCATCTCACTGCTCGGGAAATGTTAAAATTGCTAGGCCACATGGCATCTACCTTGCATGTGGTTCCCTATGCTCGCCTCCATATGAGAGCAGCCCAATGGACTCTATCCACTTAGTGGACCCAAGCATCAGGCTGCCTATCAGACAAAATAGCAAACTCAAGTCGCCTTATTTTGTCCCTACAATGGTGGCAGTCCACCCAAAACCTGTTGGTGCGGTCCCCTTTCCAACAGCCCACACCCCAGGTCACTCTAACAACAGATGCCTCACAGGTGGGTTGGGGAGCTCACCTGCAAGATCTCTCTACCCAAGGCACCTGGACTCCACAGGAGACCCATCTACACATCAATCTCTTGGAACTCAGAACAATCTTCCTTGCTCTTCGAGTGTTCCACACCCAGTTAAGCTACAAGACAGTCCTAATTCAGACGGACAATCAAGTAGCTATGTTCTATCTGAACAAGCAGGGAGGAACAGGCTCTCTGTCGCATTGCAATGAAGCTTTGCGACTATGGGCCGTCGCCAGAGAGCATCAGATTCATCTCCTTGCGGTGTATCTGCCAGGCATTCAAAACTCCTGGACAGACAGACTCAGTCGAGTTCTGCTTCCACACGAGTGGTCTCTTTGTGCAGACCAGGTAGCAAAAGCTTTTCAAATTTGGGGAACTCCAGACATAGACCTCTTTGCAAGTCCATTGAATGCCGTACTTCCCCGATTCTGTTCCAGAATTCAGGCTCAGGGTTGTCAGGCCAGGAATGCTTTCCTCCTCCATTGGGGTCAGGACTTCCTATATGCCTTTCCACCCATTCCCCTAATTCCCAAAACCCTATTCAAGCTTCAGAGAGACAGAGGCCATATGATTCTCATAGCTCCACATTGGCCATGGCAGGTGTGCTCCTACATCTCTCTCAAGCTCCATCTCTGGAGTTAGGATCTGCTCCAGATCTCCTGTCTCAGGAGGATGGGATGTTGTGGCATCCCGATCCCCACTCCCTGCATCTCAGGGCCTGGTTACTGAGGGCCTAGACCTTCATGGTCTTAACCTGTCTCAACAAGTAAGGGATATCCTTTATGCTTCTAGAAAGCCTTCCACAAGACGCTCTTATGCTTTCAAGTGGAAAAGGTTTTCCATATGGTGTTCGCAGAAGGGTCTTGACCCCCTGGCGATGCCTTTGGAATCATGGAGTATCTCCTTCATTTTTCTAATGCGGGGCTTAAGACTAACTCAGTTCGAGTCCATTTAAGTGCTATTTCAGCTTCTTTCAAGCCTTTAAATGGACAACCTATTTCCTCTCATCCTCTCATAGCGAGATTTATGAGGGGCCTCCTTCTAACTAAGCCTCCCATTATGCCACCACCGGTAGGATGGGACCTAAATCTGGTTCTTGGACAGCTCATGAAGCCGCCTTTTGAACCTCTAGCTACTACCTCCTTGAAATTCCTTTCCTGGAAGGTTGTCTTTCTCATTGCAATCACATCAGCACGTCGCATTAGTGAGTTGCAAGCATTGGTGGCCGATCCTCCTTATACGAGGTTCCATCATGATAAGGTAGTCCTTAGGACTCATCCACACTTTATGCCAAAGGTGGTCTCACCTTTTCATTTAAACCAAGCAGTTTGCCTACCTGTATTTTTTCCAAGGCCTCATGCTTCAAATGCAGAAAGGAGTCTTCATACTTTGGACTGTAAAAGAGCACTTGCTTTTTACTTACAAAGGACACAGCAACATAGAAAGTCCTCTCAACTCTTTGTTGCTTTTGATCATTCTCATTTGGGACTTCCTGTCTCCAAGAGAACATTGTCCAGTTGGATTGCACAGTGTATTTCTTTTACCTATCAGAGTAAAAACCTTTCTCTGGAAGGCCATGTCACAGCTCACAATGTGAGAGCCATGGCAGCCTCAATGGCTCATCTACACTCTGTGTCTAATGATGACATCTGCCGAGCAGCTACTTGGGCCTCGGTTCATACCTTTACAACCCATTACTGCTTGGACAAGGACTCCCGCTGGGATGCCTTGTTTGGTCAGGCTGTTCTACGACACCTGTTCCATACTTAATCAACTCCTACCCACCATTCCCGGTAGGATGCCAGAAAACCATGGGGGGACGTGGAGCCCTTTCACAGGGGCACACAACTTCTGGGGTCTCTCCCTGACATCTGTAGCTAGGGAGTCCCCATATGTGATGACTACATTCCTGCTTGTTCCTGGAGATAGCATAGTTACTCACCTGTAACAGGTGATCTCCGGGAACTGCAGGAATTTAGTCTTCACAACCCACCCACCTCCCCTAGGAGTTGTATCTCTCTTTTCTTTTCTTTTCTTTTCTTTCCCTCTCTCTCTCTCTCAGCTTTAATACTCAACTGGAGAGAGGCAGTTGGGAAAGGCGGGAAGGCAGCACGCAGGCGCTGTGGGATGCTCCCAAAAGCTTTCTAATTGGACGCTGGGGAGCGTTCCCGCGCAGGCTCCGTCGGTACCAACGATACCCATATGTGAAGACTAAATTCCTGCTGTTCCCGGAGATCACCTGTTACAGGTGAGTAACTATGCTTTCTTCTGTCAGTAGATTTGTTTCTGGAAAAGTATTAGCAAAGATTTGAAAAGGCCATCTGATTATGTGTTTACCTCTCAATCCAAACACAGCCTTGAGTTCACTTCCTTTTAGTGCAGCTAAAGACATAGGGCCCGATATTCAACGGCATTTACACGGTTTACAGACCTGTAAGCCATGAAAATGCTCCTGAATATTCCTAATTATCTCCACTATATGCTTTGATGCTAACCGCTTAGCATCAGGGCGTGTCGTGGGCATTCCAGGGGCGGCACCAGTCGCTAGCCGGGCAACGGCGATATTGCACCGCTGCCCGCTTAGCACCAGTGGGTAAAATATAGGCGCATTAAAAGCTATTTACTCATGGAAGTTAACTGGGCAGGGGCTCAATATCACCACTGCCCAGTAAGCTTCTTCAGGCTTGTGGGCCATGCAGCGACCCCAGATATTCAATGCTGGGGCCGCATATGACCCTGACATTAAATATCTGGGATTAAAGTCAGCGGCAATGGCTATGCGCCATAGCAGTTCATAGCCATCCCAGAAAAATATTGGCCCATACAGTCTGTGAAAGAATGTGTGGCTTTTTAGACTTATTCAGGAAGAGAACTTTTCAGACATCCCATTTAACAGTATAAATTGCTTTGAATATTGTCCACAAAGAGGGTAATTTTTTTTATAAATAAGTCTTCTGATTTTCATTTATAACTGGAAAACCCTGATAAGTCACCCCTGATGGGAATTAGGATTTGCAGTTATAATCACCCCCCCCCCCCCCACCAAAATTTGTACTTCCTCGAACACTCAGAGGTTGCCACCTGGCAGCTGCTCTCGCAATCGGATGATGTCATTAGAGCAACCACTGACAAGACCAACTATATCTATGTCCCTTTGTCATTAGAGCAGCCACTAACAAGGCCAACTATATCTGTCCCTTTGTATCCTTGAGAGCTGCTTATGCCTTGGATCACACTACACTCTGCTTCTTCATCTGATTCTGCTGCTAACACTGGGAACCCAAAAAGAAGCATAGTAACATAGTAGATGACGGCAGATAAAGACCAGCATGATCCATCTAATCTGCCCAGGAAGATGGCAAGAGTAGGTGCAGGCTACACCTCTCCATGTCTTTGTTTGGGGGTGAACCCACCTCTCCATGTAGGACACCACTATTTGTTGAGACGTTAGATGGTTGAGAAGTTATATGTTTCAGTTTATTTTGTTTTTATCCTGTTGCTGTAAAGGGATCCACTGTGTTTGTCCCATGCCGTTTTGAATTCCGTCACCGTGTTTGCCCCCACCACTTCCATCGGCAGGGCATTCCAAGCATCTACCACCCTTTCAGTGAAAAAATATTGCCTGACATTGCCTTTCAATTTACCACCTTGCAGCTTCATGTTATGTCCTCTAGTTTTACAGCTTCCCCGTCTTTGGAAGAGGTTTGTTTGTTCATCATTTCTCTTTAAGTATTTAAAGATCTGAATCATATCACCCCTGTCCCTCCTTTTCTCCAAAGTGTACATATTTAGGTCTTCAGGTCTCTTCTCATAAGGCTTCTGACGCAGGCTCCAAATCATTTTGGTCGCCTTCCTCTGAACAGTTTCCAGTCTTTTTACATCTTTTGCAAGATATGGTCTCCAAAACTGAACACAGTATTCCAAGTGAGGCCTCACCAGTGACTTGTACAGTGGCATAAGTACCTCTTCCTTTCTGCTGGTAATCCCTCTTTGTATGCAGCCCAACATCCTCCTGGCTTTTGCCACCGCCTTGTCGCACTGCTTTGCCACCTTGAGATCATCAAAAATAATCACGCCAAGGTCTTTCTCCTGAACCGTGCACACCAACCTCTCGCCTATTGTGTACATTTCCCTTGGATTTCTGCTACCCAAGTGCATGACACTGCACTTTTTCGCATTAAATTGTAGTTGCCAAGCATTAGACCATTCTTCCAGCTTTTGTAGATCTTTCCTCATGTTAACCACTCCCTCGGGGAAGTCCACTCTGTTGTCCTATGAATTATTTCCTGTGACCCTGATATATCAGCAGAAGTAAAAGCCCTTCACACTAAGGGAAAACCTTGGTGCTTGGGAGAGACATTATTAGAAAATGAAGTCAAAAATTGAGATCCCTAATATTTGTCTGTCATCTCAACCCCTGTTAGCTTTTTGTGCAGTTTCAGAAAGCTTTGAGGACTTTATAGGATTGTAGAGGCTCTCCCCGAACACCCTTTTGTGATTAATGTTATCAGGAAAAAGTGAAGAAACTCCTAGATCTTATGGTGTTTATCCATTATTGATAACTGATATACTGTATGTCTGTTTGCAGAGTATGACCCTTAACAAAGGCTTGTGTGCTTGAACTTGGTCAACGTGGGCTTACTTTAATAAACTGGACTTTGTCTGTTTACACATTAATCCATCTCCAGTCCACGGTCTACTTCTGCTTCTTTTGTTCTGCTGCCAGCACTGCTAGAGGGTTAAAAACATTAAGAATAGGCATTTCCTATATTCTTGTGGAAAACAGGAGGTGTCTGTCCTTGCATTTCAGATTCTCCTGTGGTGCTGTCAGCAGAGCCGACAAAGAAGCACAGAGCAGTAGGAGTATAGGCTGTGCCAAGTAGGAGATGGAGCTTGTTCCTGGGAGAAGGGGCTGACACTAGCATATGCAGGGGGTAGAGGTGGGAGGAAGAGGCTGTCAGCATAAAACCACTGGAAAAAAGTGTTTTGGGTCATTAAATGGGATACACCTAAAAAGCCACATACATTTTTTTACATTGAATACAATGATAATGTCCTATTTTTGGAACCCTGAAAAAAGCACATACTGTAATTGCCTCAAACATAAAACTGAAATTCCAAACAGTAAACACCTAGGATCAGAAGCCCTGTTTATAAAGCATTTTCCATTTATAAAGCATGTTTTGCACGCAGAAAATAGCTCTTATAATATTGTTCAATGGGTACACATAAAAAGGTAAGTGCACAGAAGTATAGAAGGAAATTTTAGAAAGGATGTCTAAGCCAGCACCTCTGGGGGGGTGGGGGGGGGAAAGCAGGCATGTCCAGGTGCAGACATGATTGCACAAAAGTGGACGTGCCTGATATGGATATCTGTGGGGATAAGAACATAAAAAATGTCACACTGGGTCAGACCAAGGTCCATCAAGCCCAGTATCCTGTTTCCAATAGTGGCCAATCCAGGTCACAAGTACCTGGCAGGTTCCCAAAGGCCACAGGTTTCACAATGCTCGTCCTGTGGTAAGCAGTGGATTTCCTGGGTCCTCTTTAATAATGTTTTATGGACTTTTCCTCCAGGAACTTGTCCAAACCTTTTTAAACCCAGCTATACTAACAGCTTTTACTGCATCCTCTGGTAATGAATTCCAAAGTTTGATTACACGTTAAGTGAAAAAATATTTTCTCTTATTATTCTTAAATGGGTTACATTGTAGCTTCATTGCGTGTCCTCTTATTCTTTTTACTTTTTGATGGTGTAAACAACTGATCTACGTTCCCCGCCATTCATTAATTTATAGACTTCTGTCATACCATAGTGGAGTGGAGGAGTGGTCTAGTGGTTGGGGCAAGGTACTTCAGGCCGGAAGGTCGGGGGTTCAAATCCCACTTGAGAACAGCAACCTTGGGCCGGAAGGACTGGGGTTTCTAGTCCCACAGGTGCTCCTTGTGGTCTTGGGCAAGCCACTTAACCCTCCATAGCCCATGTTCCCTGTAAATAGTTATCTCCAAGTTGTAATGCCCTGTTCAATGTAATTTCAGTTTGTTCAATGTAAACTGCATTGATGCAGAATAGCGCGGTATATAAAAGAATGTAAATAAATAAATAAATATCTCCCCTCAGCCGTCTCTTTTTAAAGTTGAAGAGCCCTAACCTTTAAGCCTTTCCTCATAGGGGTATCCTTCCATCCCCTTTACCATTTTGGTAGCTCTTCTCTGTACCTTTTCTAATTCTGCTATATCCTTTTAAGATACGGCAACCAGAATTGCACACAGTTTTCAAAGTCTGGTCAAACCATGGAAAGATAAAACACAGACCTCCCCAGAATAGAATTTCAGAACCTATACATTTAGGAATAGCCTAATGGTTAGAGTAGTGGGCTAAGAATGGGGAAGCCAACATTCAAATCCTACTGCTGCTATCATTGAAATTGTGTTGAGTACTGGGAATGATGGATTGCCGCCTTCTCTACACCCTCTGGATGTTTTTCAGCCAAAACTAGCACTTTTCAGATGCCTGTTCATGCCTGGAGCAGGTCTAAGCTTAGATGCAATGCCGGATGTCTAGGAGGTTTCTAATATCAGGCGGAGACATCCAGGTTCCTGGGAATGCCTCAGCCATGTCTCCATCATACCCTTGTTCAAACCTGGACATCCTCATGCTTGGGACGCCCATAGACCTGACTTCTAAAATGGCTCTGGAAACATTTCTGTGCTTTGGATGTCTCTGTGCCCTTTTTCAGAGGTCCAAAGCACAAATAATGCTTCCAAAATGACCTCCCTCCATTGCATCTACTTTTACGCAGATATATAGGCATTCCCAGGGGCATAGCTTAGACGGGCCAGGGTGATGAGTTGCAGTCTACACGTATACTTTAGAATATATAGATGTACATACATAGGGGAGAATTTCATAAACTTTTCCTACTTGTAAAAACCTGTTTTATGCATATAAAAAGGCTTTTATAAAATTACCTAAGGAGTTATGCACGTAAAAGTATGTGTAATGCTAAAAAGGTGTGGTTTGTTTGTAGGTGTGTTCAGAGACAGTTTGGGTGCAAGTATTTATACTTGCTCCCAAAAGTAATAAATCTTTGTAGCTTCAATCTAGTCAAGATTTGTGCCAGTTTATGTCTAGTATTTTATCAAGAGACTTAGTCACCTACTGTATGTGGCTTTATACAAGAGGTAACCACTTGGCCTGCCAACTTAGGCAAACTGTTATAAAATATCCCTATAGAATGCACACATGCTTATTGCACCTGCCTTGGAACAAGTGTATATATGTTTGACAGCATTTTTGCAGTATTGGAGACAGGAACATAGAAATATGACAGCGGAAAAAGACCATATGGTCTATCCAGTCTGCCCTTCCATACCAATTACTATAGTCCCTTTTTTGCCATTAGAGAACTTCTGTGTTGGTCCCATTATTTCTGTCCTGGTCTCTACTACCTCCACTGGGGAGACTGTTCCACGCATCTACCACTTTTTCTGTAAACAAATATTTCTCCTAAGTCTATCCCCTTTCACCTTCATCCAGTGTTCCCTCGTTGCAGAGCTTTCTTTCAATTGAAAGAGGCTCTTTCTGGCCATTTATGCCACGGAGGTATTTAAATGTCTCATCATATCTCCTCTCTCCCACCTTTCCTCCACAGTATACATACTGAGATCTTTAAGTCTGTCCCCATATGCCTTATGACAAAGTCCACTAACATTTTGGTAGCCACACCCTGCACAGACTCCATCCTGTTTATATCCTTTTGAAGAACTGCACACTATACTCCAAATGAGGTCTCATCAAAGACCTATATAGAGACACTTTCATCTCCTCCTTCCTGCTAGCCATTCCTCTCACTATGCACACAGGCATCCTTCTGGCTTTTGCTGTCGCCTTTTCTACTTGTTTAGCCACCTTAAGATCTTCAGAAAGAATCATGCCAAGGCCCTGCTCTTCTTTAAGAACATAAGATATGCCATACTGGATCAGACCAAGGTCCATCAAGCCCAGTATCCTGTTTCCAGCAGTGGCCAATCTAGGTCATACGTACCTAGCAGTTTCCCCAAAAGACACAGGTTCCACAATGCTTGTATTGGGTCAAGCATTGATATCCTGGGTCCCTTCTTAATAATGGTTTATGGACCTTTCCTCCAAGAACTTGTCCAAACCTTTTTTTTCAACCCAGCTACACTAACAGCCTTTACTACATCCTCCGGTAACAAATTCCAAAGTTTGATTACACATTGAGTGAAAAATATTTTTTTATTAGTCTTAAATAGTTTACCCTGTAGCTTCATTGCATGTTCCCTAGTCTTTCTATATTCTAATAATGTAAACAATCGATCTACATTTACCCGTTCCACTCCGTTCATTAATTTATAGACTTCTATCATATCTCCCCTCAGCCGTCTCTTTTCCAGGACAGAAGTACTTCATCCCCTAATACTGTACTGCTTCCTTGGATTTTTGCAGCCCAAATGCATGACCCTGCATTTTTTGGCATTAAATCTCAGCTGCCAAATTCTCGACCATTCTTCAAGCTTAGTTGGAACCCTCCTTATGTCATCCACTCCTTCCTGGGCGTCTACTCTATTGCAGATTTTGGTATCATATGCAAAGAGGCAAACCTTACCCGACAGCCTGTTTGCATTTGGAGTACTGTGTGCAGTTCTGGAGGCCATACCTTCAAAAGGATATAAACAGGATGGAAACAGTGCAGAGGGTGGCTACTAAAATGGTTAGTGGTCTTAGTCATAAAGCATATGAGGACAGATTTAAAGTTCTTAATATGTATATGTTAGAGAAAAGGCAGAATAGAGAAGATATGATAGAGATGTTTAAATACCTCCATAGCATAAATGCACAAGAGGAGAGGCTCTGGATTGAAATCAAGCTCTTTTATGAGGTGATATAGGATGATGGTGAAAGGGGATAGACTCAGGAGAAATATGCAGAAATATTTCTTTACAGAAAGAGTGATTGATGTGTGGAATAGTCTCCCAGTGGAGGTAATAAGGATGAGGACAGTATCTGAATTCAAGAAAGCATTGGACAAACATAGAAGATCTCTAAAGGAAAAAAGGGGACTATAGTAATTGGTATGCAAGGGCAAACTAGATAGGCAATATGATCTTTTTTCTGCCATCATATTTCTATTCTATTCTAATATCACTAACAAAAATGTAAAAAAGAATCAGACCCAGGACATATCCTTGTGGCACACCATTGGTTACATCCTTCTCTTCAGAGTAAGCTCCATTTACCTGTACCCTTTGTCACCTCCCACTTTTTTGTTCTAACCCAGTCGCTCACTTTAGGGTATCTCCAGGAACAAGCAGGAATGAGTCTTCACATATGGGTATCGTCGGTACCGACGGAGCCTGCGCGGGAACGCTCCCCAGCGTCCAAAAGGAAAGCTTTTGGGAGCATCCCACAGCGCCTGTGCGCTGCCTTCCCGCCTTTCCCAACCGCCTCTCTCCAGTTCTTCTTTTCCGCGGAGCCAGCAGGTCGTGTTCCTGTCACCGCTGAAGAATTTCTTTATTTTATTTTATTTCTTTGGTCGCGCGTCTGCCTTCTCGACGCTGGACCGGTACCGCCGGTCTTTTCTTTCTTTATTCTAAAAAAACAAAACAAAAAAAACCTACTGTTTTTCTCACTTCAGTGCATTTTCTTCTTTGGCCTTAGGCCTAGGAAATTTTTCCTCATGGAAAAGCCCGTCTCCGGGTTTAAAAAATGCACGAAGTGCAGCGGCACTATTTCTGTCACCGACACCCATGAATGGTGTCTAAAATGTTTAGGTCCTGAACACTTCATTACGGATTGTGAGTCCTGTTCCATGATGTCTAAAAGTGGTCTACAGAATCGAGCAGCCAAGCTCAGTACCCTGTTTCCCTCTGATGCAGCTTCGGTTGCATCGACGTCTTCCAGGGCTTCTTTTCCTTCACATGGATCTCAGGTAACCAAACTTAAATCCAGCCGGTCCTCGAAGGGTAGATCTCCCTCTAAGTATCGAGATGCCTCCGGGCTTGCTCTCGAGGAATCCGCACCGGCAAAATTACCCCGGCGGGAGGCTCTGGCTTCCAAAGCTTTATCTATGGGGTCACACGTTGACATCGATGGCTCGGCCTCGACCGATCACCTGTTGCCATGTTCTGGGGTACCGGTGGTTCCCACTGGTACCGACATCCAGACATTGGTTGCGTCGATGGATCAGAATATCCTGACCATGCAGCGTGCCATCACGGCATTCATACAAGCTGCGATGCCTTCGGTACCGCAACAAACTCCGTTGCCGGTACCGACTCCGGTACCGATATCGGTTCCGGTGCCGGTACCAATTGCATCGACATCGGCTTCGGTGTCGACTGCAGCGGTACACTGTTCTGTGATGCCCATTGGTACTGAATCGGTACCGATCACTCCCGATGTCGATACCACCCGGTACGCGTATCGGGCTCTGCAGGAGCATCCAGACAGGCGATACTTCGATTCCTCTGAAGACTCTGATGAATCAGAGGCCTCTGTCGAAGCATTGGTGATCCATCCTCAGGAGCCCTCTTCTCCAAAAAGGAGAATGTCTCCTCCAGAAGACTTGTCTTTTCAAGACTTCATTAGGGAAGTGGCCAGGGGCCTTTCCATCTCAGTGGCCCCTGAGACAGAGCCTAGAGCCAAACAATTAGATATTTTACAATATCCTAAGGCTCCTAAAGAGGCAGCCACTTTACCAATACATGAGATTCTTTATGATCACATGTTGGGCATATGGGAGACTCCTCTCACCACTTCCCCTCATTCTCGCAGGTTGGACACCATGTATCGTGTTCCTCCTTGTTCTGGCTTCCATAAGACTCAGCTTCCTCACCACTCCATTGTGGTGGAGTCTGCTGTGAAGAAGATAAAGAGTACAAAAAGGCACTCTTCTGCTCCTCCAGGAAGAGAATGCAGAACCTTAGATGCCTTTGGCAGGAGAATTTTCCAGGCCAGTATGCTTGTTGCCAGAATCAACTCCTATAGTCTCTATATGGGGATGTTTCTAAAAGAAGTTACAGATCACCTGCAAACTTTATCTCCTTTTATTTCAGAAGATAAAAGGGAAGAGTTTCTCACCTGGCTCAAACATGCCCAGGATGTTTCCAAGTTTTCCAACCGTGCAGCCTTTGACTCTTTTGAAGGTGCCAGCAGAGCCTCGGCTATTGCCATAGGTGCACGCAGAGTTGCTTGGTTACAAGCTTCTGATTTGGAACCCTGGGTTCAGGATGGACTAGGAAACCTTCCTTGTACAGGTGAAAACCTTTTTGGCAAAGATTGGCAAGCAAAGGCCACCCAGATGGATGCTGAAAATTCTGCTTTAGATAGACTTTCAAAGTCTACTTCTGCTCCTTTTAAGAAAAGGTTGTTCAAAAAGGGATTTTTTCCCAAAAAGAGTAGTTACTCACCTGTAACAGGTGTTCTCCAGGAGCAGCAGGAATCAGTCCTTCCATATGGGTGACGTCGGCGCCGACGGAGCCCTCGTGCGGAGCATTTCCCCAGCTTTCAAAGAAAGCCTTTGGGAATTGCAGCGCGCATGCACGGTCCCCTTTCCGCCCAAGGGTGCCATCTTGCTCAGTCTGATGACATAACTAAAAGACAGCAAAGAATTAGCAAAATAAATCATATGACTGCAACTCCAAGGGGAGGAGGGAGGGTTGTGAGGACTGATTCCTGCTGCTCCTGGAGAACACCTGTTACAGGTGAGTAACTACTCTTTCTCCAGGATCAAGCAGGAAGCTTAAGGCTACTGGAGACCCCAAGCGGAAAAATGAGCTCCCTCTAGCTCGTCAGCACAGAAGGAAGGAATCTTCTCTGAGAACGCCCCCGACCGGTAGCCCAACACCAGGGCCGGAGGATAGGAGTTGCCTAAACCCCAAAGAGATTATGGAGTACTGCCTGTCCGAAAGCACTGTCCCTCTCAAGGCAGTAATGGGCCGCAAAGGTCTGGCTTGAAGACAAGTAGCGGCCCGGCAGATGTCTGCCAACGGAACAGAGCGGAGATGAGCCACTGACGCAGCCTTCGCCCTGACATGATGAGCCGTGACTCGACCCTCCAATGAGAGGCCGGCTGCCCCATAAGCCCAGGCGATACAGTCAGCGACCCATATGGACAACGTACGCTTGGAGACAGGGAGCCCCAACTTATTGGGGTCAAAAGAAATGAAAAGCTGAACAGCCTTCCGATGCTCCGGCGTACGGTCAGGGTAGAAGGATAACGCCCTCCTACAGTCCAGGGTATGCAAGACCATCTCAGCCCGGTTGGCATGCGGCCTGGGAAAGAAGGTCGGAAGAACCACCTCCTGATTGAGGTGAAAAGGAGAGACAACTTTAGAAAGAAACTTAGGGTGAGTCCGTAAGACTACCCTATTCCTGTAGAACTTAGTGTAAAGAGGATCAGACACTAGTGCCTGCAGTTCACTCACCCGCCTAGCAGAGGTGAGAGCTACCAGAAACAAAGTTTTCCAGGAGAGAAAACGGAGAGGGCAGGTAGCCATAGGTTCAAAAGGCGGACAAGTAAGCCGCTGTAAGACCACATTCAGATGCCACTCAGGGGCCGGTGGACGCAAAGGAGGCTTAAGTAGAAGGAGGCCTCTGAGGAAACGAGCCACCAAAGGGTGGTTGGAAAGAGGCCTGCCGTCCACCGGCGAGTGGTGAGCTGAGAGAGCACTAAGGTGAACTCTGACAGAGTTAGACTTAAGGCCCAGATTGGAAAGGTAGAGCAAATATTGCAATACTACCGCTACCAAGCATGAGAAGGGATTCTCGCTGTGCTGAGCACACCAGACGGAGAATCTACGCCACTTAAGAGCGTAGGATTTCCTGGTGGATTGACGCCGAGAGGCCAAGACTACATCTTCCACCTCTCGAGGCAGCAGCAGGGGAGCTAGGGACTACCCTTTCAGCAGCCAGGCCATCAGATGAAGGGACTGAAGGTTGGGGTGCAAGAGAGTCCCTTGATCCTGAGACAGGAGATCGTGTTGAAACCCCAGAGGAATAGGTGTGTCCACCGCCAGCTGTAGCAGAAGCTGGAACCACGGTTGCCTCGGCCACCTGGGGGCTATGAGAATCAATGAAGCTCCGTCCTTGAGGACTTTGAACAGCGTTCTGGACACTAGTGGTATGGGAGGAAACGCATACAGCAGGCCTGTGGACCACGAGATCAGAAACGCATTCGCTGCTACTCTGAGAGGATGCGGTTGCCTGGAGCAAAAGCTCGGGAGTTGCTGGTTCAGAGGACTGGCGTAAATATCCATGGTGGGGAGTCCCCACTTGAGAAAGACCTGCTGAACCACCAATGGGTTCAGTCTCCATTCGTGTGGTTGCAGGATCCTGCTCAGTCTGTCCGCCAGGCAATTTTCCTGACCTGGGAGGTAGACAGCCTTGAGGAGGATTCCGTGATGGACAGCCCAAGAGCACAGTCGTTGTGCCTCCTGACAAAGAAGGAAGGAGCCTGTCCCTCCTTGCTTGTTTACATAGAACATGGCAACTTGATTGTCCATCTGAACCAGTACAGACTGGTGAGAGGCGAGGTGAGAGAAGGTTCTCAGAGCTAGGCGTATCGCCCGTAGCTCCAGGAAGTTTATCTGTTGAGTAGCCTCCCAAGGGGACCAGAGACCCTGAGTACATGCCCCTTGGCAATGTGCTCCCCAACCGAGAAGAGAAGCATCTGTTGTCAGCACTTGAGTATGCGGAGGGGATGGAAAAACCACTCCGAGCACTAGATTCGGAAGATGAAGCCACCATTGCAGAGAGGAGACTAGGAGGTCGGATATCTTTACTGAGTCCGCTAGGCTCCCTGTGGCCTGATGCCACTGAGTGCGAAGGCTCCACTGAGCAGGCCTCATGTGCAGGCGGGCATTGGGGGTTACATGAACCGTGGAAGCCATATGGCCTAGTAGTCAGAGACCAGGGAATTGCTGCAAAACTGGCTGGCCAGATCCATTAGCCTGTGGGCCCTGTCCAGAGGCAGAAAAGCCTTTGCTTGAAGAGTGTCTAGCCTGGCCCCTATGAACTCTAAGTTCTGGGACGGGAGCAAAGTGGACTTTGCGAAGTTTATGACAAACCCCAAGTGCTGAAGCAGAGCCACAGTGCGTAGGGTGGCTTGGTTGGCTTCTTGGGAAGATTGGCCCCTTATGAGCCAGTCGTCCAGGTACGGAAACACAAAGAGACCCTGAAGCCTCAGGTAGGCCGCCACCACTGCCAGGCACTTGGTGAACACCCTGGGAGCGGAGGACAGGCCAAAGGGTAGTACTCTGTACTGATAGTGGTTTCCTCCCACAACAAACCTGAGATATTGTCTGTGGTCTGGATGAATAAGGATGTGAGTATACGCATCCTTTAGATCTAAGGAGCATAGCCAGTCTCCCTGCTGGAGGTAGGGCAGCAGGATTCCAAGGGTAAGCATCTTGAACTTTTCCCTCTCCAGGAACTTGTTGAGGTTCCGCAAGTCTAGGATGGGTCTGAGTCCTCCTGTTCTTTTTGGTACCAGAAAGTACCTGGAATAAAAGCCTTGACCTCTCAGGTGGTGGGGCACCGGTTCCACAGCCTGATACTGTAGCAGACCTGCTAATTCCTGAAGGAGTAGGTCCCTGTGCAGAGGGGGTCTTGGAGGCTCCCCTGGAAAATAGGAGGGAGGTACCTGGTGAAAATGTAGAAGATAGCCCTTTTGGACTATATGAAGAACCCAGGTATCTGATGTGACGGCTGACCACATGTGGGCAAAGTGGGCCAGCCGGCCTCCTGTGCTGAGAGAAGCCAGCTGAGGAGAAGAGGCTATGCTGGTTGAGTCAAAAACCCCCACCCTGCTGAGCAGGGGCCGGTGTTGGTGACTTGGGGGCCTTCTGCCTATGGGGCCCTTGACCCTGCCCCTTGGCCTGCTGACCCTATTGGGGAGCTGCAGAGGCCTGATAATGAGGGTATTGTTTATAGGCAGATGACTTCCTTGGGTAAAACGTCTTTTTTCCCGAGCCCTTCTTCTGAGAAGGGGCAAAGGTTTTCCTGGAAAGCCTAGTCCTGGTCAGAGTCTCGGTCTCGAGTTCTGCAGCCTTTTCAGCCATGGGCTTGCCAAAGAGGTTTTCACCTCGGCAGGGGACATCGACCAACTTGTCCTGGACCCATGGCTCGAGGTCGGATGACTGTAGCCAAGCCTGTCGGCGGGCACCGATGCCGGCCCCGGCTACTCGGGCCGAAGCCTCGAAGCCATCGTAGGCTGCTCGAGAGATAAACTTCAAGCACTCTTGAATACCGGTGGACAAGGCCTAGAACCTCTGCAAAGGTTCCTCGGAGAGACCAGCAGAGAACCCGACAATCTCCTTTGCCAGGTCTCGGAGGTACATGCCCATGTAGAGCTGGTATGTCTGGACTTGGCAAGCAAGCATAGAGCCCTGGAAGCACTTCTTACCGAGGGCATCCAGGTTCCGGGCCTGCCGGCCGGGAGGCACCAAGGAGTGCATCTTCTGACTTTTCAGCCGATGCATGGCCGATTCCACAACCATGGAGTGGTGCGGTAATTGTGCCTTTTGGAACCCGGGGCTCTTGTGGACTCGATAAATAGAATCGACCCGCTTGCTTAACACCGGCGTCGAGGCCGGGGTCTCCCACATGCGGAAGAGCAGCCGCTCCAGCATCGGAGGAACCGGAACAGTAAAGGCCTCCTTCAGGGGAGAGTTATACTGGAGGGCCTCGAGCTCCTCGGCTCGAGGCTCCTCCTCGGGATCCGCGGGGAAGGCCAAGGCCTTGGCCATATCCCGCACGAAGTCCGAGAACCGGGTATCCTCCGGTGGGGATCGTCTCCGAGGCTCGGACTCGGGCGAGTCCGATGGGACACACCGAGTCCGATGGGTGTCGGGTGACTCTTCGTCCTCCGTCTCCCAGCCCGACTCCTCGGAGGAGGAATCGAGCGGCTCCGGTCGGGCAGGCACCGATGCCCTCCGCCCCGACGCCGAGGGTATCGGCGTCGATGACCTCGGCCCCGAACGGGAGGTCGAGGGAGACCGTGGCCGAGGATCGACTCGAGCCCGCATGGACTCGAGGATCGGCTCGGCCTCCGGGGTCGACTTGGACGTCGAGGTCCCGGTGGTCGGGGCAGATGCACCGGTGAGACCGGCGATCAATGCCCGCTGCTGTTCCATGAAGGCAGAGAAGCTGCTCTCCAAGGCCGTCAACCTGAGTCCGAGCTCAGGAGACCCAGCAGCCCCCGACTCGGGCCCCGACGGCGTCGGGCCCGACGTCTGCTCCCTTGGAGTAGAGTCCATGAGGACAACAGCACTTACATGTCCAGGAGACTCCATCTCGACACGAGGATGCTTGGCAGGCCTCTCCGACTCCGAAGACCCGGGACGGCTATCGGGGCTATGCGACCTGGCCCTCGAGGAACCAGGAGTGTCCACTGACGCCGCCCTCGCGGGTTTCTTCTTCCTGCGATGTTCCCGCGAAGGAGACCCCCGCTCAGAGGAACCCCGACGCTGCTCGGGGCCGGTGTCCCGAGACGTCGAGGCCTCTGACGAGGTCTGGGCCCGGCCAGACACGGAGTCAGAAAAAATTCTATCCTTCTGGTGCTGCCGACTCCTCAACACCTTTGAGGACATTTTGCCACATGGACCACAGATCATCGGGTGATGATTGGGTCCGAGGCAACGGAGGCTGCAGTCGTGTGTGTCGGTAAGAGACATAAGTTTCTTACACCGATCACACTTCTTAAACCCGCTGGTAGCCATCGGGGGAAAAAGGGCCCCTGCTAGGTCAAAAGACCGGGCTGCCAGGGAAAAAAGAAAAAGGCGCGAACGCCAGTCACAAAGGACAAAAACCGAAAAATAGAGAAAAGGACTCGATACCGGCGTATCGGTCCGAGCAGGAAAAGGATCCGGCGTCGAACCGGAGAAAAAAGAGAAAAATAGGGAAAATCAACTTTTTCCTTGGGGAAAAACGAAATATGTCCATCGGGCTCCGCGGAAAAAAGAAGACTGAGCAAGATGGCACCCTTGGGCAGGAAGGGGACCGCGCATGCACGCTGTAATTCCCAAAGGCTTTCTTTGAAAGCTGGGGAAATGCTCCGCACGAGGGCTCCGTCGGCGCCGACGTCACCCATATGTGAGGACTGACTTCCTGCTTGGTCCTGGAGAAAAGTGAAATATTATTCTGCTTATGGTCAGCAGTCATCTTCTGCAGGTTGTTTTGCTACAAAGAGACAGCAACAACTGAAACAGGCCAAGCCTAAGGCTGCTAGGACTGCTACGGCCCAACAGCCTCAGCCTCCTCAGCGCCTTTGACTTACAACTAGAGAGCTTAGCCTTTCTGGCTCTAGAACATCCAGAGCGCCTCACCATTCTAGGAAGGTTAGCTCACTTTGCTCCCAGGTGGGAACAAATCACAGCAGAGCAATGGACCCGCTCCATCATAAGGGAGGGGTACAAGCTTCATTTCTTAAACCTTCCTCCTCACACCATGGTGAGACAGTTCAATTCTCAGACATCTCTCCTCAACCTTCTGGGTCAGGAGATTGCTACCCTTCTTGCCCAAGGGGCAATAGAAGAAGTACCCCTTCTTCAACAGGGCTCAGGGTTCTACTCCCCCTACTTTCTTATCCCAAAGAAAACAGGGGGCTACAGACCCATATTAGATCTCAGAGAATTGAACAAGTTTCTATGCAAGGAGAAATTCAAGATGATTTCTCTCAGTACTCTCCTTCCATACCTTCAGAGTCAGGATTGGCTTTGCTCTCTAGACCTCAAGGATGCGTACACCCATGTCCTCATCCATCCAACACACAGAAGGTTCCTTCGGTTCCTTTATCAAGGGAAGCACTACCAATACAGAGTGCTTCCTTTCGGTCTGGCCTCTGCACCAAGGGTGTTCACAAAATGCATGGCAGTAGTAGCTGCATTTCTACGCACTCTAGGGATATTCGTATTCCCATATCTGGACGACTGGCTCATTCGAGCTCCATCCCAGTCAGAGGCCCAGACTTCTCTAACCTGCACAAGGCGTATCCTTCAGTATCTGGGACTTGTAATAAACATTCCAAAATCCCATCTCACCTCTACTCAGTCTCTAGAGTTCATAGGGGCCTTGCTGGATACCACAACTGCAAGGGCCTATCTTCCCCAGGCCCGTTGCCTACGCTTGGTGCAGTTAGCCTCACAAATTCAGTTAAAATCCCATTTAACTGCTCGAGAGATGTTGCAACTGTTAGGCCACATGGCATCCTCTGTGCATGTTGTTCCTTACGCTCGCCTTCACATGATGGCAGCTCAATGGACTCTGTCCACCCAATGGACCCAGGCATCAGGGTGCCTGTCAGACAAAATAGCAACCTCCAGTCGCCTCTTTTGCTCTCTCCAGTCGTGGAAGTCCACTCAAAATCTGTTGCTAGGGTCCCCCTTTCAACAGTTGTTACCCCAAGCAACCCTTATAACAGATGCCTCTCCAAGAGGTTGGGGAGCTCATCTTCAAGATCTCTCCACTCAAGGCATCTGGTCTTCACAGGAGACATCTCTACATATCAACCTCTTAGAGCTCAGAGCAATTTTTCTAGCTCTCAGAGTCTTCCACACCCTGCTCAGCTACAAGACAATCCTCATCCACACGGACAACCAAGTAGCCATGTTCTACGTGAACAAGCAGGGTGGGACTGGCTCTCTGTCGCTTTGCAACGAAGCTCTGAGATTGTGGGCCTTCGCCAGAGAGCATCAAATTCATCTCATGGCAGTGTATCTTCCAGGGGTTCAAAACTCTTGGGCAGACAGGCTCAGTCGAGTTCTGCTTCCACACGAATGGTCCCTCCATGGGTACCAGATAGCCAGGATCTTCTGAATTTGGGGAACCCCGGACATAGACCTCTTTGCAAGTCCGTGGAATGCCAAACTTCCCTGGTTCTGTTCCAGGATTCCGTGTCAGGGAGTTCAGGCCAGGGATGCCTTCCTCCTTCACTGGGGGCAAGACTTCCTCTATGCCTTTCCACCCATTCCCCTAATTCCCAAGACACTCTTCAAACTTCAGAGAGACAAGGGGTCTATGATCCTCATAGCACCACATTGGCCACGCCAAGTGTGGTACCCTCTACTTCTGCATCTCTCTCAAGCTCCCTCCCTGGACTTGGGATCTGCTCCAGACCTCCTGTCTCAGGAGGAGGGAACGTTGTGGCACCCAAATCCCCAGTCTCTTCACCTCAGAGCCTGATTGCTGAAGGCCTAGACCTTCAAGATTTGCATCTTTCTCAGGAAGTGAAGGATATCCTTCATGCTTCCAGAAAGCCTTCCACTAGACGTTCCTATGCTTTTAAATGGAAAGGATTTACCTTTTGGTGTGCAGAGAAGGGTCTTAACCCTCTTGCAATACCTCTGAATTCTTTACTAGAGTATTTGCTGCATTTATCCCATGCAGGCCTTAAAACAAATTCAGTAAGAGTCCATTTGAGTGCTATTGCTGCATCCCTTAAGCCTCTCAATGGACAGCCTATTTCCTCTCATCCTCTTATTGCAAGATTCATGAGAGGCCTTCTTTTAACTAAACCTCCCATTAGACCACCTCCAGTGGCATGGGATTTAAATTTGGTTCTTGGCCAGTTTATAAAGCCACCCTTTGAACCCTTAGCCACTACCTCCTTGAAATTCCTTTCCTGGAAGGTTATTTTTCTCATTGCAGTCACCTCAGCTCGCCGTATCAGTGAGCTGCAAGCCTTGGTGGCTAATCCTCCTTATACAAGGTTCCATCATGACAAGGTAGTCCTCAGGACTAATCCACACTTTATGCCTAAAGTGGTCTCACCTTTTCATCTGAACCAGGAGGTGTATTTACCTGTCTTTTTTCCAGGACCTCATGCATCAACTGCAGAGAGGAATCTTCATACCCTGGATTGTAAGAGAGCACTTGCTTTTTACTTACAAAGGACACAGCAACATAGAAAGTCCTCTCAACTATTTGTTGCTTTTGATCCCTCTCATTTAGGTCTTCCAGTCTCTAAGAGAACTCTGTCCAATTGGATTGCTCAGTGTATTTCCTTCGCCTACCAGAGTTAGAACCTTTCTCTGGAGGGCCATGTCACAGCTCACAATGTGAGGGCCATGGCAGCCTCTATGGCTCATCTAAACTCTGTGTCCATCGACCAAATCTGTCGAGCGGCCACCTGGGCCTCGGTTCATACCTTTACAGCCCATTACTGCTTGGACAAGGACTCCCGCCGGAATGCCTTGTTTGGTCAGGCTGTTCTCAAGCACCTGTTCCATACCTATTCAACTCCTACCCCCCATCCCTGGTTGGATGCCCAAGATCCATGGGGGTGAGGTGGAGCCCTTATCAGGGACTCACAACCTTTGGGATCTCCCTGGCATCTCTAGCTGGGGAGTCCCCATATGTGAAGACTCATTCCTGCTTGTTCCTGGTGATAGCACAGTTACTTACCTGTAACAGGTGATCTCTGGGAACAGCAGGAATAAGTCTTCACAACCCACCCACCTCCCCTAGAAGTTGTATCTCTCTGTCTATCTTTCCTTTCCTTTCTCTCTCTCTCTTTGTCTCAGCTTAAAACTCGAACTGGAGAGAGGCGGTTGGGAAAGGTAGGAAGGCAGCGTGCAGGTGCTGTGGGATGCTCCCAAAAGCTTTCCTTTTGGACGCTGGGGAGTGTTCCCGCGCAGGCTCTGTCGGTACCGACTATACCCATATGTGAAGACTTATTCCTGCTGTTCCCAGAGATCACCTATTACAGGTAAGTAACTGTGCTTTATTGCTAGAATGCTTTATTTATAAGTTGTCTGTGTGGCATGGTGTCAAAGGTTTTACTGAAATCTAATTACACCACATCTAGGTATCTCACTCGGTCCAATTCTCTGGTCGCCCAGTTAAAGAAATTAATTAGATTTGTCTGACGAGACCTACCCCTTGTAAAACCATGCTGCCCCGAATCCTGCAATCCATTGGACTCTAGAAAGCTTACTGTCCTCTGTTTTATCAGTGTTTCCATTAATTTACACACCACAGAGATCAGACTGACCAGTCTGTAGTTCTCACCCTCATCTTTACTTCCGCTTTTGTGTAAAAGGGACCACATGCTCCTTTCTCCAGTCATCTGGGACCATTCCCGACTCTAAAGAAGCATTGAAAAGGTCAGACAGTGGAGCTACTAGAACTTCTCAAGTTCCTTCAGTATGCTGGGATGTATTCCATTCAGCCCCATTACTTTGTCTACTTTTAATTTAGCTAGTTCTTCACGAACACAGTCTTCTGAAAATCGTTCAAGATTCAGTTCACTTCTGTTCCTTTTTTTCAGTGTCTTCTGAGGTCCTATTTGTCGGTGTTTTCAGAGGTCCTGCTCCTGGCCCTTAATCTTTGACACAAAACAAAGATATTTGTTAAGCAATTCTGCTTTGTCCTCATCAGCTTCTATATATTTCTCCCCTTTACCCTTGAGCCTGACAATGCCACTTTTGCACTTCCTCCTCTCACTAACATATCTGAAAAATGTCTTGTCCCCCCATTTTACTGCCTTGGCTATTTTTTCTTCTATTTGTATCTTTGCTTTCCTGACTACTTTCCTAGCTTCTCTTTCCAAATATTGATGCTTGTCTTCCTCTTTCTGTGATCTCTTGTATTTTATGATGACCACCCTCTTTTTCTTCACCTTTTCAGCCATTTCTTTTGAGAACCATAGTGGCCTCCTTTTCATTTTACATCTATTTACTTTACTAACAAATAGATTTGTTGCCCTTAATCCCTTTCAGTTTTTCAGTTGCTTTTCTACATCCTCCAGCTGTTCCCATCCCACTAATGTTTCCTTGAGGTAATGCCCTATCTTGGCAAAGTTAGTTTTCCTAAAGTCTAGGACCCTCACTTTTGAATGGACTTTTATCAGCCCTAGCCCTAGTCCTAGTTCTGGGAGTTTATTTTATTTTATAAATGCACAGAGGCACCTAGGTGCCTGAATAAAGTAGGCATGTTTTGGAAATTTTTAGAGGTACTTTATTATACTCTGGTAGTTATTTAATTTTTTTATATTTCTTAAGATTTATTAACTACCTTTATGAAGAGATTCACCTAAGGCGGTTTACAACAGGTCTCCCCTGACATAGGCAACTTACATTATAGTAGCGGCATAAATAAAGCAAAATGACCCCATGGCAGCATAATGGATAATTGGAACAGTGAGTTAAACTTGGAGATAGGTTGTAATAGGTATCAATGTGGTACTATGTCAGTAAGGTGCACCTTAAAACAGTATAGTAGAGCATTCAAATAACAGAAATATTATATGTCAGAAGAATAGAAATGATATACCCTAATAGGCAGTCTGGTAGAACACTCAAATAACAGAATAAAATACTCACAATCTTAGCAAAGTACAAATGATGTACCACAAAAGACAACATTGTAGAAAATTCATATAACAAAAATAGGATACTCACAATGTTAGTACTATATAATAAAACACTCTAAAAGGAAGAATATAGTTGGGACATATAGGCAGACAAAATGGGTAAAGCCAAAGGCATAAGGATAAATGAAAATGAGTAACTAGACTGAGTGTAAATTATATATACATTTTCGGGGTGTGCAGTAAGTTAGTTGTTTTTGATGTTTATTGTGTCTATTGCTAATCCCTATTAGTTTCTTTCCTTGATTTTTGAATATTACATTTGATATGAAATGTTGTTTCTTATCATCCTTCCAGTCCAGTCCAGTACGTATGGGTTATCTCCCTCCACCAGCAGCTGAGAACTGAGCATGTCAGATTTCTGATGTCACAGTACAAGAGTTCCCTCTTCAGCTCCAGGAATCAGCATTTCAGTTCCCAGCAGCTGGTGAGGAGCTTTTCTGTGGAGGACTCTACTGAAAGGACTTAAGCCTATATGGGGAAAAAAAAGAAAAGCTTACTAAATGGTGAGATTGAGAGAACAGATAAGGTCAGAGTGAGGATCAAGCAGAAGGAGGGTGGGTAACATTTAATACCTTCTGTGTGTACGTGTGGGCTGGCAGTGGGTGAGGTGAAGCCCGAGGTTAAAGTTCCTGGTGGTCCAGGGCCCTCCCCCCCCCAGCCGGACAGCCCAATATCTGACAGCATTTGGCTATCGGGCTCTCCCTCCTCAACCTATTCACAGCGTCATATTTTAAAAAACAAAACAAAAACACAGCAGCAGATTGGGGGATTTTATTCTGCCTTCACTGCTCCGCAGTGTCCTTTTGGATGGAGGGAGTTTCATCTGGGCAAGCTGTACTGAACTGGCATGTATGATTTTGAGTTGGGGGCGGCATGGATCCTGGAGGGGATCTATCCTGGGGGGCCTGGTCCCTCTCCCCATCCCCCCTTTTTTTTCCTTACTTCCCTCTCAAATGGGGGCTATTCCACATCGGTGGTATTCACTCCCTTGAATACCAGGAAATGCTCTAGTGAGGATTTGGAGCATATTTGAAGGTGGAGGCTCTTTCGGCATCTCTCCTGAATATTTTGGCATTCCTGCAGTCCAGATTAGAGAAGAGATTGGCCTTGAATTCCTTACAGGTCCAGGTGTCAGCCTTTTCCTGTTATAGAGGGTGTGTGCTGGGCTACTCCTTGGTTGCTCACCCAGATGTAGCCCGTTTCCTTAGAACAGTGAAACGATGGCAGTCATCATTGCAGGTTGTAGTTCCTCCATAGAATCTCAACCTGGTTCTTTTGGCTTTAATGGGATTGCCCTTTAAGCCTCTGGCTCAGCTTTGCTTAAAGACCTTATTTTAAGAGTGGTCTTTTTGGTGGCCATCTATGCGGCTCAGTGGATTTCAGAACTCCAAGTCGTTTCTTGCAGAAAACCTTTTCTGGTAATATATAGGGAGAAGATCATGCTGAGAATGGTTCCTTCTCCAGGAACAAGCAGGAAGTTAGTCCTCACTTATGGCTGACGTTGGCACCAATGGAGCCCACGCAGAGCAATTCCCAGCTTTCAAAGAAAGACTTTCAGATTGCTGCCACGCATGCGTGGTCCTCTTCCCGCCCAAAGGTGCCATCTTGCTCAGTCTCCCTTTTTCCGTGGAGCCCTTTGGATGCATGTCCTCGTCCCTCGGAAAAAATGTCTTTCGTTTTGGCCTCTGGCCCTCTTTTTTCCAGTAGTACCAGTCCTTTCCCATCCTCCCCTTCGCTCTTTTTCCCTGAGCAAAGGGACATCCTTTATTCCAGCCTTTTTGGAACATTTTCTCTCTTTGGGCCTTTCATGCCCTTTTCAACCACTGGCCTCGAGGGTCTTCGACCTAGCAGGGACACCTTTTGCCCCAATGGCCACTGGTTTTAAAAAATGTGACAGATGCTCCAAAAATATGTCGCTCACAGACACCCATGACTGCTGTCTCCTGTGCCTGGGGGCCAACCATGACCCGGAGCTCTGCTCTCTCTGTAAGAAAATGTCCTTCATGGGAGGAGTTCGTTTGTTTCCTGCTGTGCTTTTGCCTGTTCCTGATTGGCTCAGTTTACCTGCTGTGGCTGCTCTGATTGGGGTGGCTAGATTGGAGGAGCTATATCCACCTTGCCCTCACCGCGGGACGCCGAGGAGTTCGTTTGTTTCCTGCTGTGCTATTGCCTGTTCCTGATTGGCTCGGTTTACCTGCTGTGGCTGCTCTGATTGGGGCGGCTAGATTGGAGGAGCTATATCCACCTTGCCCTCACTGCGGGACGCGGTAGGGGGCACGTGCCCGAAGGGGCATGGCCAAAGGGGCAGGTCCTGTCCCTTTGACGCTCCTTCGGCGCACTTTGGCGCTCAGTTAGGCGCTGATGGGGAAACGGAAGAAGAAATATCCTCCGGCGGTGCAGGTGAAGGCCGTTAAAGTAGTAGGTCCAATGGATGCGCATGTTAAAGTTGGGGGACCTTCATCAACACGGGCCGAAAATCGAGCAGAGGATATTGGTTTGGAGGATGCCTCCACTGTGAGTACATCTTCTTCTAATATTACCCCGATGAATAGAGATTTGCCTCTGGATCACCATGCTAAGGAACCTTCATTTGCTACTTCATCCCCTTCTGGGGGTCTTGATTTAAGTGAAATTGAGAAACCTCTTATTATCCTCTTCGTTTTTGAATATTGATTGTACAGCTGAGACTTTGCCTCCTCCGCTTCCCTTGGTAGCAGTATTCCCTTCAGTAGAGGAGGCACGAGTTCCTCCGGATGACATATCGTTAAAAGATATATGGACTATGCTAGCCCGGATGGAATTGGCCTTAGGGTCTTCCCTACAGAAAATATCTGTTTTTTCAAAACAGGCGGTGGCAAAGTTATCGAACCATGAATCTAGACTGTTAGTAGTGGAAAAGAACCTAGAGGAGGTACGCGGTTCCTTGCAGCAAGGAGTTTTAACTACAGTTGTACAGGATGTTTCCTCCTTGCATCGTCAGGATGAAATATTAGAAAACTCCTTGCGGTCTAGGAACCTGCGCCTGTTAAATTGTCCTCGTACTCACTATTTGTCACCAACTATACTTCTTCAAAAGTATTTGAAAGAAGTGTTATTATTACCTGATGCTAATTCAATTGCTTTGTCAAAAATTTATTATCTTCCTGTGGGGAATTTAATTAAAGATTCAAATAGGGAAGTGGGGGTTCAAAATGATCAGTTGGTTGCCTCTTCATTAAATATCTCTGAGTTTCTTGAGTCATCTCATGATGAGATTGCAATGCGGGCTGCTTTGTTAATTACGATAGTTTCGGAGATAGATAAAGAGAGAATTTTTCAGGCATACTTTAAAAAGAAACTCGAGAAGTTTTGTGGTCAGTGTATTCAAATTTTTCCTGATGTTTCAAGGGCCACACAACAGCGTCGGAAAGCCTTTTTGGAGATTCGCCCACGCGTTGTGGCCCTAGGAGCTTTATTCTACTTGAAATTCCCTTGCAAGTGCCATATAGTTTTTCAAGGCAAGCGTTATATTTTTGGGGAGGTTGAACAATTATTAGAGTTTTTAAAAGATGAGGGATGAAGTGTGCTTTATTGTTTGATTTAGTTTTTCCTTGGTTTATTTGGTTTCTGTGGGACCATGGAATTACCGGGCTGAGATGGGACTGTTTGTCTTTCTGTTTTGTTTTGTTTTTTCAAGTTCCTTCTTGATGAGGACTAATGTATTGTAAATTTGTATTCTTTTTGTTGTGGAACTAATGATTTCTGTATTGTTGAAATTTTTTCCTGATATGTAATTTAAATTTATAAAAATTAAAAAAAAATAAAATAAAATGTCCTTCATGGCTCTGCTAAGTCGTAAGCAGAAATCCGACGACATTTTCCGTAAGGCAGCCCCGGAGTCTCTCGGCCATCCCTCCGCTTGCGGGATTCTCTGCTGTGGCTCTGCTGTCTAAGCGGCACTCCAATCAGGGGTCCCCTGAGGTGGAGAGGCGCAAGAAGAAGAAGACCTCAAAGTCGCTGTCAGGGGCTCTGGACAAGCGCAAATGTTCCCACGCTCGCTCACTCAGCCCCTCCCCGGCGTTCCCAAGAGTCAGACAAGGAGCGGCCTCTAAAGGTACCTCATATAGACACGGAGGCCTCCGGCGATGCCGCCTGGTCTCCTGAGGGTCATCCCAACGAGGACCCCCTCTCCTCTTCCACGCCAGACCCAGTAACCCTGGTGTCTGCATTGCAGGGACTCACGTCCGCGTGGGAGTCCCCAATGCTGGCACTAGAGTGCAGCATTTCTGCCTTCTTAGCTGCCCAGCAGGCGCTTCTACCCAGCATGGCTGGCTCATGCCTCGAGACAGAGCTTCCCCCGAGGGGACAACTAAACCTGCCCTGGAAACCCCCGAGAGACGTGGGCCTTGTGAGTGTCCTCGGCGCCGGTCTCATTCGCAGTACCGCTTCTTGGGGGCGAGGTATTCCTAGGCCTCTGGCTCCAAGTAGGCCTCGGCTCTGGACTCTTTTTTTGGACCTCTCAGGCTGGGAGTCAGACAGGGATACCGCCCCAGAGACCCGCGCTCACAGGGATTTTCCCTCGGACCTGTCCCTGCCCACCTCCCAGAGGTATTCGCCTCCCGAGGACACGTCTTTTCTGGTGTTTGTGCGGGATATGCCGCGGGCCTTCAAGCTGGCCATGCAGGTTGAGGAAGAGCCGAGGGCGGAGGAACTCTATATCTTAGAGTATGAGTCCCTGCCCCGGGAGTCTCTTACGGTCCCAGTGCCTCCCATTCTGTCCCGGCTGCTTCTCCGCATGTGGGAGGCGCCGGCTTCTGTCCCCATCGTGAGCAAATGTCTCGATGCCATGTATAGGGTGCAGCGCGGCCCGGGGTTCTGAAAGACCCAGCTCCTGCTACCTCCATGGTAGTGGAATCGGCAATGCAGAAGCAAAAGAGCCTGAAGTTGCATTCTTCAGTCCTGCCAGGCAGGGAGTCCAGGGTCCTCGATGCCTTGGGGCGCAAGGCCTATCAAAGGTCCATGCTGACATGCCGTATTCAGACCTATCAACAGTATATGGGCATGTTACTGCATGACCTCGCCAAAGAGCTCGTGGACTTTCTGCAGGTCTTGGGGGTGAACACCTTCTCAGATTCCAGACCCTCCTGAGGTCGGTCGCGGACTGCTCGAAGTACCTTAGAGGCTCGGTGCCAAGCATGGCTCCAGTCCTCAGACCTGGAACAATGGGTCCAGGAGAAACTCCTGGATGTCCCCTGCCTTGGTGAACAGCTATTTGGCAAGTCTTTGGAGGATAAGGCTGCCGAAATTTAAACGGAGTTCATCACTCGAACCCGACTCTCATGTAAGATCTCTTCTCTCCATCCCATGGAAGAAGCCGCCGGCAAAAAAGCAGTTCTTCCAGAGGAAGGGACTCCCCTACTGGGGATATCTGCCCTACCTGCCCACCCCCGCACCGTCTGTCGTCATGCAGGGTAAGGGGGTACACACGGCCATCGCAAGCCTAAAGGGCCTAAAGCCCAACCACTGGTGCCACCTCAACACGCACAGGGGTTTTTATGCCGAGGGCATGGCCTCTCGCCCCCTGGTGGGGCTTCCATCTGTGGGGGAAGCCTGTCCCTTTTCGCACCCCAATGGGCATCAATCACATCGGACACCTGGGTCTTTATGGTGGTCTGGGATGGTTACCGTCTTCATCTGGGCAGGCTCCCTCCTCCCTTCTCCCCAGCGGAGCTTTCTCGGCTTCACTCGCACCTGGCTTGTTTGAAACAGGAGCTGACCAAGATCCTCGGCCAGCCGAAAGGGTACCGCCACACCTGCGAGGTTGAGGGTTCTACTCCTGATACTTCCTCATCCTGAAGGAAGACGGGGGGGCCTATGCCTTATCCTCGATCAAAGGAACTTGAACAAGTTTCTGGTGCGGGAGAAGTTCAAAATGCTATCGCTTGGTGTCCTGCTGCCCTTCCTCCAGCAGGGCGATTGGCTATGCTCCTTGGACCTCAAAGACGCTTACGCCCACATTCTCATCCACCCCCAACACAGGCAGTACCTGCACTTTAGGGTGCAGGGAGAGCACTACCAGTATAGGGGGCTCCCCTTTGGGCTCGCGTCTGCCCCGGGGGTCTTCACCAAGTGTCTTTCCGCGGCCACCGCCTATCTCCAGTGGCAGGGCATACCCATTTTTCCCTACCTAGATTACTGGCTCGTCACGGGGGCATTGACTGAGGAAGCCCGCCATGTGGCATCGTGCACAATCTTGCTCCTCGAGGGCCTCTGCTTCTTGGTCAATTGCTCCAAATGCTACCTCGAACCGCTGCAGACCCTGGAGTTCATAGACGCATTCCTCGACACGAAGCGAGCGACCGCCTTCCTGCCCCAGGATCATGCGGACCGTCTCTGCGCCCTAGCGGCCAAGATCCAGGACAGAGTTCGGATCCTGGCGCGAGCCATGTTGTGCCTCCTGGGACACATGGCCTCCACAGTTCATGTTGTCCCTCATGCCCGCATGCATATGCGGGCGGCTCAGTGGTGCCTGTCAGACGGCTGCCTGGGTGAGAATGTTCACAGTCTTGGCAAGTGCATATGTCAATATGATTTGCAAGGGATTGTGGGCAATGCAGTCCATTCACACCCGACACAGCTGCTCACAATAATTTAGTTGTGCTCAAGTGTAAAGCCAATAAGATATTTATTTAAGGGGTTATTTCTCCCAACACAGATATGCTTGGTAGCACATAAATCAGGTTACTTGCTTTCAGTGTTAAACTTGGAAAAACAAAATCAGGAAAACAACAGTTGAACTTATCAGGCAATCAAAGCAAAAGAAATAAGACCTGGTTGATAACAAACTGGTCTTTTCTGTAGGCTTTAGCTAATATTTTTCTTAGCATGTATCAAACAGCAAACAAAATCCACAAAGAAGAGAAAAACTGTCTTTTCGGGTTAACTTCTTATATCTTCCCACATAGATTCAGAAGTGATTCCCTCAGAGCTCACAAGCAATTAGGTAAGGCTCAATTGCTAGCAGTTACCCAGCTGAAACCCCTTAGCTGGCTTGCATTCTACTGCGTGGCTAAAAATCCTACTGAGGAGCTTTTCTGAGCAGATTAAAGAACAAGTTTGTATTTCTTTGTGATGGTTGCTGTACTTTGTAACAGAAAATTACCAAAGGAGTTTAGACAGAGAGCAGTCCATGTAAACACATTCTTCATCTGCAATGTCTCCCCCTTCTTCAACAATCATGGGCTCAATATCATGGATTGGCACAGATGAATTTCTCAATGGAGCACTTTCAGGAGAATACTTGTTTCCCTGCTGTCTTTCAAGGTTATAGCTAGGGCATAGATCAGTGTTCATACCTGAGCTTCCATTGCTGTTAGAGTTTCTCTCTATATAGCCTGGCCAGTATGTAGTCCAGTTCTTATGTCCAGCCTTCCAATCCAGATCCCTGGACACTGGATCTCTCTTCACATACCTTCTGGCACGGGTCTTAGGGTCCCTTCCACGTGCAGCCGTCTCCCTCACAGGTACCGTCTGGAGATTCCTAGCTCTGCAGCACCATTCCTCTGGCTTTCTCCAGTCCAATGGTGTATGCTGGCCCTTGGAATGCCTCCCAGTATACGTACTGCTCCGGACTCCTCTAGATCTCCCAAAGGCTTTTCTCTTCTTTCTTCCAAAGGGTTTCTTGCCCTCTCTGTCCGTCCGGCTTGGCTTCTGCTTCTGATGATCCTTTAGATGAAACTGAGGATGAGGATATCCAAGTTGATCATGAAGATGATGATGAGGATGAGGATGAGGATTCTCTGTAGAATAAACTCTACCTTTATTCTGCTTAGATGAGTGCTCCTCCCTAACACAGCGCAGCTGTGCTGAATCAGGCCATGCCCTTTGAGATGAGTGCTTGGGGATTACCTCATAGCCCTCCTGATTGAACACACGTTTCCCCACTTCAGCTCCTCTAATGGCTGTTGGAAACCTGGTGCATTCTGGGACTGGTAGTCTTTTATGGCAAAATTCTGTTTTCTTATTTCTACCAGAACTGACAGGTTGCTTGTTCAGAGTCACTTCACCTTTTCTATAGCTCCTTCCTGAGCTATGATAAGCTTCCTTATCACATGCCTCAGGGCTCAATGGAGCCAGGCCTCCAGGACCCTGTCTGGATCTCCCGTAGTCTTTACACCTCCCTGGATTGGTGGCAGGATCACTGAAGCCTCCTTCGAGGGATGCCCTTCCAGGCCCCACAGCATGAGCTCGTCCTGATGACGGATGCCTCCCTGCTGTGTTGGGGAGCCCACTGCGGCATCTATGCACCCAGGGGCAGTGGTCGCCCGAGGAAGCTCAGCAGCAAATCAATCTGCTCAAGCTTTGGGCGGTTCATTGGGCCCTGAGGGCCTTCAAGTACCACCTGAGAGGAAAGTCAGTGCTCGTGCGGACTGACAACAGGGTAGCTATGTTCTACATAAACAAGGAAGCGGGAACAGATTCTCGCCCCCTCTGTCAGTAGGCGATCCTCCTTTGCTCCTTTGCCATTTGCCGAGGCATAACCCTCAGAGCGGTCTATCTCCTGGATCAGGAGAATGTCCTCGCGGACAAACTCAGCAGAATCCTCCACCCACACGAGTGGCGCCTGGACCCGGAGGTGGCCAGCCTTTTGTTCTGTGGACTGGTTCCACACCCGAGCAGGTTGGCTTCGGATGCATTCCTCCTGAGTTGAGTCTCCGGTCTCCTTTATGCCTTTCTCCCCACTCCTCTCATTGCAAGGACCCTGCTCAAGGTCCAGCAGTATCGAGCTTCCATGATTCTCGTGGCTCCTTCGTGGCCTCGACAACCTTGGTTTCCGCTCCTGCTCCGGCTCTCCTCTGAGCCTCCAGTCCCCCTAGGCTGCGCCCTGGGCCTGCTAAGGCAGGAGGAGGGATGTGTGCTCTAACCGAACCTGGCCTTGCTGTCCCTTACAGCCTGGTGGCTGAATGTGTCTCCTTAGCCCCGCTGCACCTCCCGCGGGAGGTTGAGGAGGTCCTCCTTATGTTGAGGAAGGACTCAACAAGGCGAGCCTATGCCTTTAAGTGGCGGCGTTTCTCGATCTGGTGCTCCAAGCTCCAGATCGACCCATTCTCCTGCTCTCTCTGGTGTGTTCTCCAGTACCTTCTCCACCTCTCGAAGGAGGGACTGAAGTTCAACTCAGGGTACACCTGAGCGCCATCTCGGCTTACCACTTCCCCATCGAGGTTAAACCACTCTCGGGGCAGCCCCTGGTCTCCTGCTTCATGCGGGGTCTCCTACTCTCCAAGCCTCCCATCTGACCTCCTCCGGTGGAGTGGGACCTCAACATCGTGTTCATGCAGCTTACGCAGCTGTCCTTCGAGCCAATGATGACATGCTCGCTTCGGCACCTCTCCTGGAAGGTCGTCTTCCTGATGGCTCTGACCTCGGCTCAGCGAGTCAGCGAACTCCAGGCCCTCATGGCTGAGGTCCCCTACACCAGGTTCTATGGGAACAGGGTAGTCCTCCGTACCCACCCCAAGTTTCTGCCGAAGGTTGTCTCGGATTTTCATCTCAGTCAGGAGATAGTCTTGCTAACCTTCTTCCCAAGACCTCATGCCGACCGGGCATCGACGGTCTTACATACACTCGACTGCTAGAGGACTCTTGTCTTCTACCTGCAGGGTACCCAGGTTCTTCGCAAGTCCGATCGGCTCTTCATTGCCTACTATCCCAACCGCCTGGGTCAGGCAGTCACCAAACGTACTCTCTCCATCTGGGTGGCGGACTGCATCGCCTTCACCCAGGTGAAGGCAGGCGCCCCGCTGGTTCAACGAGTCACCACACACGTTGTCCCGGCCAAGGCGACTTTGGTGGCTTCTCTGTGCTCAGTGCCTCTGACGGACAACTGCCGGGCTGCGATCTGGTCTTCAGCAAACACCTTTGCGTCACACTACTGCCTGGAGAGGGAGTCCCGCCAGGACAGTGCCTTCGGCCAGGCTGTACTCTGTAATCTGTTCGGGGTATAAGCAACTCCTGCCCTCTGACCCTTCTTCAACAGCTACCGAGACCTTCGCCCCAGGGACCCGAGGACTCAGGCTCCTTCGGGCATCGGCTTCTGTTTACGGCCTCACAGAGGCATTTTTGAGTTACAGGTTCGGTAGCCTGTAGCTGGGGAGTCCCATAAGTGAGGACTGACTTTATGCTTGTTCCTGGAGAAAGCATAGTTACTCACCTGTAACAGATGTTCTCCAGGGACAGCAGGAATCGGTCCTCACTACCCTCACACCTCCCCTGAAGAATTGATATTTTTATCCTTCCCTTGCCATCTGCTTAGTAGGGCTCTATCTATGGGACCTGACTGAGCAAGATGGCACCTTTGGGCGGGAAGAGGACCATGCACGCGTGGCAGCAATCCCAAAGGCTTTCTTTGAAAGCTGGGGAATTGCTCCGCATGGGCTCTGTCGGTGCTGATGTCATGTGAAGTATCCCACAGATGAACGAGCTAAGTATTTTTTGTGCTACTAGTAGTGAATGAACAGATTGAGAAGTATTTTATTATAGAACAAGTTACATCAATCCTAAAATTTGGGTAGCACTTATGGCAGTGGATACTACACAGTTTTCAATCAACTTCAGCCGTTGATGTTAAACCAGCACATGTCTGGGAAGATATTGAATCCCAGTACTCTTTAGTGCAAATGGTTGTTTTCTGAGGCTGACGTTGTAGGAAAACTGAACTAGTAGGAATTATTGGATGAAGTTCATTTGGGTTACGTCATAGTAATCATCCACAGAGATAGACCCCTTTCTTTATTTAGTAATGCATAAGTGAGCACTGATTCCTGCTGTCCCTGGAGAACACCTGTTACAGGTGAGTAACAATGCATTCCTTTTTGCCTAGAGTGGTATTCCCATTTCAGCTGAACCGTCTCTCTTCCGGTGTTTCCATGTTCGGAGACCTCTGGGGAGAAGCAGCAGCGGTGCTTACTGGACTTGTATCATTCCTTAAAATGTACAGAATTTTTTCGGATGACAGGCTATTCATCTTGTTTGGAGGCTCCTGTAAAGGAGAAGTGTCCTTCATGGCCTCGGTGGATCGCTGGGTGAAGGAAGCGATAACCTCGGCCTATTTGCTGAAAGATAAAACTATCCTGGTTGGATTTCGAATACATTCCTCTGAATCCCAGGCAGCTCCCTGGGTGAAGCAGGGATTAGTATCATCAGTACATATTTGCAGAGCGGCTACATGGTCATCCTGGCATACTTTCACACGCCATTATTGTCTGGTTGTTCAGTTGTCTCGAGATGCGTGGTTTAGAGATTCAGTGTTTCAGGCCGAAGTCACGGATCCCTCCCAGCTTTAGATACTGCTCTGGTACATCCCACGCGTACTGGACTGGACTGGAGGGCTGATAAGGAAGGTGAAATTAGACCTTACCTGCTAATTATCTTTCCTTGAGTCCATCCAGTCCAGGACCCTCCCTGTTGAAAGCAGTTTATTTCTCAATATCAGGTTTTTGGAGGAGAAGGTGTGTCCAGCTGGTGTTCTGGGAAGAATCTAGGAAGAAGAACATCTTGAGTCAGTTAAGGTCTTCCTAAACAAGGGTTGAAGACATGGCAAGTATAATCCTGGAAGCTCTTGTACTATGACATCAGAAATCTGACATGCTCAGTTCCCAATTGCTGATGGAGGGAGATAACCCACACGTACTGGACTGGACTGGAGGGATTCATGGAAAGACAATTAGCTAGTAAGGTCTAATTTCACCATAACAAATTTTTGAATAAAGTAAACCAAACTAAACCCTGATCTGAAATTACTCATTTCATGTCCACGTTAACCTTATGTAGGTAATATATGTGAAGTTTAATTGAAATGTTGCTTTAATTATAACGACTGTTTATTCAACCTATATTTATAGACTCAAATTTTCAGTTTCTTTCTGAAGTGTAAAATATTTTTCCTCATAACAGAAGGGCATCTAGTACTTGTAGCAAGTAACAGGCTTTACCTGCTGAAATATAAGTAATAAATTAAATATAGGAATGTGGCTCTTTTTAGCTTATTTTTTGGAATAATTCATATTTTTGAATGCTTGATGTCAATTTATTTTTACCGCTTATTGACTATACTTTTTATCTTACAGTTTCTATTTTAGCAGAAACTGAAGAAATCAAGGCTGCTCTGAAGAAGCATGGGATAGAAGTGGAAACTGTTGCGGATGTATACCCTATTCGGGTGCAGCCAGCACGAATTCTCAGCCACATTTATGCCAGGTTGGGTGAGTATTCCTGTAGAAGAGTCAGCAGCTTTCCCGGAGTTGTCACTGTCTGACTTACGGGTGTGGGGGGGGGGGGGGTACTGTTTATAATAGCTTGAAAAATACTTACGTTAAATCATAGAAAATGATAGCAGATAAAGCATAGTTACTCATCTGTAACAGGTGATCTCCGGGAACAGCAGGAATTTAGTCTTCACATATGGGTATCGTCGGTACCGACGGAGCCTGCGCGGGAACGCTCCCCAGCATCCAATTAGAAAGCTTTTGGGAGCATCCCACAACGCCTGCGTGCTGCCTTCCCGCCTTTCCCAACTGCCTCTCTCCAGTTGAGTTTTAAAGCTGAGACAAAGAGAGAGAGAGAGAGGGAAAGAGAAAGAGATAGATAGAGAGATACAACTCCTAGGGGAGGTGGGTAGGTTGTGAAGACTAAATTCCTGCTGTTCCCGGAGATCACCTGTTACAGGTGAGTAACTATGCTATCTCCAGGAACAAGCAGGAATGTAGTCTTCACATATGGGGACTCCCTAGCTTTAGATGCCAGGGAGAGACCCCAGACGTTGTGTGTCCCTGTGAAAGGGCTCCACTTCCCCCCATGGATCTCTGGCATCCAATCAGGGATGGTGGGTAGGAGTTGATTAGGTATGGAACAGGTGTTGGAGAACAGCCTGACCAAACAAGGCATCCCGGCGGGAGTCCTTGTCCAAGCAGTAATGGGCTGTGAAGTTATGAACCGAGGCCCAAGTGGCTGCTCGACAGATGTCGTCGATAGACACAGAGTGCAGATGAGCCATTGAAGCTGCCATGGCTCTCACATTGTGAGCTGTGACATGGCCTTCCAGAGGAAGATTTTTACTCTGATAGGCAAACGAAATACACTGAGCAATCCAGTTGGACAGTGTTCTCTTGGAGACTGGAAGTCCCAAATGAGAAGGATCAAAAGCAACAAAGAGTTGAGAGGACTTTCTATGTTGCTGTGTTCTTTGTAAGTAAAAGGCTAAAGCTCTTTTACAGTCCAAAGTATGAAGACTCCTTTCTGCATTTGATGCATGAGGACTTGGTAAAAACACAGGCAGGTAGACCGCTTGGTTCAGGTGAAAAGGCGAGACCACCTTTGGCATAAAGTGTGGATGAGTCCTAAGGACCACCTTGTCATGATGGAACCTTGTATAAGGAGGATCAGCCACTAGTGCCTGCAACTCACTGATGCGACGTGCTGATGTGATTGCAATGAGAAAGATAACTTTCCAGGAAAGGAATTTCAAAGAGGTAGTAGCTAAGGGTTTGAAAGGTGGCTTCATGAACTGGCCAAGAACCAGGTTTAAGTTCCATGCCACCGGTGGTGGCCTAATGGGAGGTTTAGTTAGAAGAAGGCCTCTCATAAATCTTGCTATAAGAGGATGGGAGGAAATAGGTTGTCCATTTAAAGGCTTGAAAGAAGCTGCAATAGCACTCAAATGGACTCTTACTGAGTTAGTCTTAAGTCCTGCATTGGATAAATGAAGGAGATACTCCAGTAATGATTCCAGAAGTATCGCAAGGGGGCTAAGACCCTTCTGCGAGCACCATATGGTAAACCTTTTCCACTTGAAAGCATAAGAGCATCTTGTGGAAGGTTTCCTGGAAGCATAAAGGATATCCTTTACTTGCTGAGAAAGGTTAAGATCATGGAGATCTAGGCCTTCAGCAACCAAGCCCTGAGATGCAGAGACTGGGGATTGGGATGCCATAAATTTCCATCCTCCTGAGACAGGAGATCTGGAGCAGACCCTAACTCCAGAGAAGGAGCTTGAGAGAGATGTAGAAGCAGAGGGTACCACACTTGCCGTGGCCAATGTGGAGCTATGAGAATCATACGGCCTCTGTCTCTCTGAAGCTTGAACAGGGTTTTGGGAATTAGGGGAATGGGTGGAAAGGCATAAAGGAAGGAGGAAAGCATCCCTGGCTTGAGATACCTGAGCCGGAATCCTGGAATAGAACAGGGGAAGTTTGGCATTCAACGGACTTGCAAAGAGGTCTATGTCCGGGGTTCCCCAAATTTGAAAAATCTTGGCTACCTGGTCTGCATGTAGGGACCATTCGTGTGGAAGCAGAACTCGACGGAGTCTGTCTGCCCAAGAGTTTTGAATGCCTGGAAGATATACTGCCAGGAGATGAATCTGATGCTCTCTGGCGAAAGCCCATAGTCGCAAAGCTTCGTTGCAAAGCGACAGAGAGCCTGTTCCTCCCTGCTTGTTCACGTAGAACATGGCTACTTGATTGTCCGTATGAATGAGGACTGTCTTGTAGCTGAGCAGGGTGTGGAATACTCGAAGAGCAAGGAAGATTGCTCTGAGCTCTAAGAGATTGATGTGTAGATGAGTCTCCTGTGGAGTCCAAGTGCCTTGGGTGGAGAGGTCTTGCAAATGAGCTCCCCAATCCATTGGTGAAGCATCTGTTGTGAGAGTTGCCTGGGGTAAAGGTTGTTGAAATAGGGACCCCACCAACAGGTTTTGAGTGGACTGCCACCATTGGAGGGACAAAATAAGGCGATTTGTATTTGCTATTTTGTCTGACAGGCACCCTGATGCCTGGGTCCACTGAGTGGATAAAGTCCACTGGGCTGCTCTTATATGGAGGCGAGCATAAGGAACCACATGCACGGTAGATGCCATGTGGCCTAGTAGTTATAACATTTCTGCACGGTAGATGCCATGTGGCCTAGTAGTTGTAACATTTCTCGAGCAGTGAGATGAGGCTTTAGCACTGCTTGAGAAGCTAACTGCACCATGCGAAGGCAGCGGGTCTGAGGAAGATAGGCCCTTGCTTTTCTGGTATCCAGCAAAGGTCCTATGAACTCTAGAGACTGAGTGGGAGTTAAGCTGGATTTTGGGATGTTTATGACCAGACCCAAATACTGAAGGATACGCATTGTGCAAGATAGAGAAATCCTGGCCTGTGACTCTGATGGGGCTCAAATGAGCCAGTCGTCTAAGTAGGGGAAGACGAATATTCCTAGAGTGCGAAGAAATGCTGCTACCACAGCCATGCATTTCATAAACACCTTTGGCGCTGAGGCCAGGCCAAAAGGAAGCACCCTGTACTAGTGCTTTCCTTGAAAAAGGAACCGAAGGAACTTTCTGTGAGTTGGTTGGATGAGAACATGAGTGTACGCATCCTTGAGATCTAGAGAACAAAGCCAATCCTGACTCTGAAGGTATGGCAGCAGAGTTCCTAGAGAAATCATCTTGAATTTCTCTTTGAACAGGAATTTGTTCAATTCTCTGAGGTCCAAAATAGGTCTGTGTCCCCCTGTTTTCTTTGTGATAAGGAAATAGGGGGAGTAAAACCCTGTACCCTGTTGAGGAATGGGTACCTCTTCTATTGCCCCTTGGGCAAGAAGCATAGTGACCTCTTGATCTGACAGGTTGATGAGAGAGGTCTGAGAATTGAACTGTCTTACCATTGTGGGGAGGGGGCATGCAAAGAAAGTGAAGCTTGTACCCCTCTTTTATAATGGAGAGAGTCCAATGTTCTGCTGTTATCTGCCCCCATCTGGGGGCAAAGTGACACAACCTTCCTGGAATGGTGGAAGGCTCTGGTTCGTTGAGAGCCAGGAAGGCTAAGTTCTCTAGATGGAAGTCAAAAGCCTTGTGGAGGCTGAGACTGCTGAGATGGTTGAGGCTTAGCAGTCTTTGCTTTCCTTTGTTTAGGTGGTTGCTGACTCTTTCGGGCAGGTTGACCTGCAGAACCGTCCCTGCTGGGAATAAGAGGGATAAAACCTCTTCGTTTTGGAGAAGAATGGTCTCTTGAAAGATTTCTTCCTTGCAGGTTGAGCTGTGGCTTTGGATAATCTATCCAAGGTGGAGTTGTCAGCATCCAACTCATTGGCTTTCTCTTGCCAATTTTTGCCAAATAGATTCTCACCTGTACAAGGGATATTGCCCAGTTTGTCCTGCACCCAGAGCTCCAGATCGGATGCCTGGAGCCAGGCAATTCTACATGCACCTATGGCAATGGCAGAGGTTCTGCTTATGCACTCAAAACAGTCAAAAGCTGCACGGTTGACAGAAACATCCTGGGCATGTTTAACCAGTGTGAGAAAATACTGCTTCTTATCATCAGGAAGAAGAGGACTCAAAACCTCTAAATCTCCTGTGACTTCCTTAAGGAACATTCCCATATATAAAATATAGGAAGTGATCCTGGCAGAAAGCATGGAAGCCTGGAAAGTACGACGTCCAAAGGTATCCAAAGTTTGACACTCACGTCCTGGAGGATTAGAGGCATGCCTCTTTGCACTTCTGATCCTTCTCATAGCTGATTCCACTACAATAGAGTGGTGAGGAAGCTGAGATTTCTGGAAACCAGGACACGGGAGGTACTCGATACATGATATCCAGTCTACGAGAGTGAGGAGAGGTGGTAAGAGGTGTTTCCCACATTCTCAACATGAGATCATGTAAGATCTCATGGATAGGCAAAGTAGCCACCTCCTTAGGAGCCTTGGGATATTGTAGAATCTCCAACTCCTTTGCCCTGGGTTCTATTTCAGGAGCCACAGTAATGGACAGACCTCGAGCCACCTCCCTGATAAAATCCTAAAAGGAGATATCTTCTGGAAGAGACATCCTGCACTTAGGAGAGGAAGGCTCCTCTAGGAGAAGTACTCCGGTACCGACAGAGCTGTCAGAATCCTCAGATTCCTCTGAGGATTCAAAGTACCTTCTGTCTGGATGCTCTTGTAGAGCCCGATACCCGTACCGACCAAAGTCGGTGCCGGGGGGGAATCAGTACCGGTGTATCGGTACCGGAATGCATAGCATGACTGGGTACCGGCAATGCAGACACCGATGTTCATGCCGATGCTGTCGGTACCGGTGCGGAGTCGGTGCCGGTACCGGTTGAACTGTCTGATGCGGTTCCAAGGGTGTCGATGCCGCAAGGAGAGCGGCCAGACTGCGTTCAATAGCCAGGAACCTCTGGTCTATCGACGCTGCCGATGCCTGGGTATCGGTACCGGAGAAAGAAGCCGGTACCCCAGAGCATGGCACCAGTAGTTCTGCCGAGGTCGTGGCCTCGAGAACATCCTGGAGCCCCGATAATGCTTTGTAAGCCGAAGCCTCCCGCCGGGGCAATTTTGCCGGTACAGAACCCTCAAGGGCAACGCCAGAGGCATCTCGATGCTTGGAAGGAGATCTACCCTTTGAGGACTGGCCAGACTTATGTTTAGTTACCCGAGATCCATGGGAGGAAGACGAAGCACTGAACGACGTCGATGCCACAGAGGCTGCATCGGAGGGAAAAAGGGTGCTGAGCTTAGCAGCTCGGTTTTGTTGACCCCTCTTGGACATCATGGCACAGGCCATACACTCCGAAATGAAGTGGTCAGGACCTAAACATTTAAGACACCACTGTAACGGAGAAGGTACCGCCACACTTGGTGCACTTCTTGAAACCCCGAAGCAGGTTTTTCCATGGTAAAGGAAATTTTGGACCTAAGGCCTAAAATGGCGCGTGCACCTGAGGAAGAAAAGTTTGGAAAAAAGAATTATATATTTATTTATTTTTTAAAAGACAAAGAAAGAACCGGCGGTACCGGTATGGCGTCGAAGGCAGACGCGACCATAAAAAAAAATGAGAATAAGAAAATATTTTCTGCGGTGACAGGAACGACGACCTGCTGGCTCCGCGGAAAATGAAGAACTGGAGAGAGGCAGTTGGGAAAGGCGGAAAGGCAGCATGTAGGCGCTGTGGGATGCTCCCAAAAGCTTTCTAATTGGGCGCTGGGGAGCATTCCCGCGCAGGCTCCGTCGGTACCGACGATACCCATATGTGAAGACTACATTCCTGCCTGTTCCTGGAGATAGACCAATGCAGTCTGTTCATCTATACCAATTACTAAGGTCTTCTATGCTTGTCCCATACTTTCTTGAATTTATATACACTGCTAATCTCCACCACCTCCTCTGGAAGACTGTTCCACTCATTTCCTACCTTTTGCATAAAGAAATATTTCCTGGTATTATTTCTGAGTCTGTCCCCTTTCACCTTCATCTTATGCCCCCTCATTCCAAAACTTACTTTCAGTTGAAAGAGGCCTGCTTCCTATACATTTATCCTGTGGAGGTATTTAAATTTCTCCATGGACAAGCAGGATAAGTGCTCAAATATGGGTGACTTCACAGATGGAGCTTCACATAAAAACCTTTCCCAGCTCCTTCTAAAAGCTTTTAGATTGGTTCTGCAACACATGCGTGCAAATTCCCACCTGCTGCAACCGCGCCTCATCTCTTCAGTCTTCGTTTTGATGCAGAGCCTCATAAGAACATAAGATATGCCATACTAGGTCAGACCAAGGTCCATCAAGCCCAGTATCCTGTTTCCAATCTAGGTCATAAGTACCCAGCAGCCTCCCCAAATGACACAGGTTCCTCAATGCTTGTATTGGGTCAAGCAGTGATATCCTGGGTCCCTTTTAAGGTTTATGGACCTTTCCTCCAGGAACTTATAGTAAATGACGGCAGATAAAGACCAGCATGGTCCAAACCTTTTTTAAACTCAACGTGTAATCAAACTCTGGAATTTGTTACCAGAGGATGTAGTAAAAGCTTTTACTAACAACTTTTACTACATCCTCTGGTAACAAATTCCAGAGTTTGATTACATGTTGAGTGAAAAAATATTTTCTCTGGTTAGTCTTAAGTAGGTTATCCTGTAGCTTCATTGCATGTCCCCTAGTCTGTTTATATTCTGATGACGTAAACAGTCGATCTACGTTTACCCGTTCCATTCCATTCATTTATTTATAGACCTGTATCATATCTCCCCTCAGCCTTCTCTTTTCCAGGTTGAAGAGCCCTAACCTTTTTAGCCTTTCTTCATAGGAGTATCCTTCCATCCCCTTTACCAATTTGGTGGCTCTTCTCTGTACCTTTTCTAATAATTCTATATCCTTTTTACGATATGGCGACCAGAATTGCACGCAATATTCAAGGTGCGGTCGCACCATGGAACGATATAGAGGCATTATAATATCCTTTTGTTTTATTTTCCATTCCTTTCCTTATGATACCTAGCATTCTATTTGCTCTCTTGGCCGCCGCTGTACACTGGGCGGAGGGTTTTAACATGTTATCCACAATGACGCCTAAATCTTTTTCCTGAGTGGTGATTCCCAATGTGGAACTTTGCATTGTGTAACCATAGTTTGAGTTGTTCTTTCCTAGGTGCATAATTTTGCACTTGTCCACATTAAATTTCATCTGCCATTTGGATGTCCAGTCTTCCAATATATCAAGATCCTCTTGCAATTTTCCACAATCCTCTTGGGTTTTAACAACTTTAAAAAGTTTTGTGTCATCTGCAAATTTGACAACCTCACTCATTATTCCCTTTTCCAGATAATTTATGAATATGTCAAAAAGCAGCGGACCCAGCACATATCCCTGGGGTACTTCACTATTCACCTTTTTCCATTGGGAAAATTATCCGTTTAGCCCTACCCCCTCTGCTTTCTATCTTTTAACCGGTTCCTGATCCACAATAGTACACTGCCTCCTATCCCATGACATTTTAGTTTTGCCAAAGGTCTCTCAAAAGGGACCTTGTCAAAGGCTTTCTGAAAGTCCAGATACACTATATCAACCAACTCACCTTTGTCTACCTGTTTATTCATACCTTCAAAAAAACATAACAGATTAGTAAGACAAGATCTTCCTTGTCTAAAGCCATGTTGGCTGTCTCCCATTAAGCCATGAGTAATTTTGTTCATTATGATGGTTTCTACCATTTTTCCCGGTACTGATGTCAGACTCACCGGTCTGTAGTTTCCCGAATCACCCCTGGAACCCTTTTTAAAAACTGGTGTTACATTGACGATCCTCCAATCTTCAGGTATTACAATGCTTTTAATGATAGTTCACAGATTACTAATAGAAGGTCTGCAATTTCATATTTCAGTTCTTTCAACACCCTTGGAGGTATACCATCCGGTCCAGGTGATTTGCTACTCTTCAGTTTATCAAATAGTTGTAATACATCTTCCCGGTGTATCGATATTTCCTTCAGTTCTTCCGCAGTATCACCTTTAAATACCATTTCAGTCATGGGTAACATCTCTACATCTTCCTCAGTAAAGATCGAAGCAAAGAATTCATTCAGTCTCTCTGCTATAGCCTTGTCCCCTCTTACTGCCTCTTTTACCCCTCTATAATTTAATGGTCCAACTGACTCTCTCTAAGGTTTTTTGCTACGAATGTACTTGAAAAAGTCTTTATTACACGTTCTTGCTTCCACAGCAAGTTTCTTCTCAAATTCTCTCTTTATCTGCCTTATCAATGCCTTGCATTTAATTTTCCAGTGCTTGTGCTGTTTCCCGCTTCTCTGACCTCACCTTTAAACCATGCTGGCAGTTTTTTGGACTTCCTTCCACTTTTCTTAAAGCGTGGAATACAGCTGGTCTGGTCTTCCAAGATAGTATTTTTAAACAACACCCAAGCTTGATGTAAGTCTTTATCCTTTGCAACTACTCCTTTTAGTTTTTTCTTAACTATTTTCCTCATTTTATCATAGTCTCCATTTTGAAAGTTAAAAGGTAGTACTGTGGATTTCCTTACCATCCCTCCTCCATTAATTATATCAAATGCGATCATGCTATGATTACTCTTGCCAAGTGGCCCCAACACCCTTATCTCTTGCACCAGATCTGGTGTTCCACCAAGTACTAAGTCCAAAATGGCTTCCCCTCTGGTCGGTTCATGAACCAGCTGCTCCAAGAAGCAGTCATTTATTTCATCTAGAAACTTTATCTCCCTAGCATGTCCTGCCATGACCTTGGTGTGTCCCAGTATGGCATATCTTACGTTATGTTCTAAAATATGGTGACCAGAATTGCAGACATAAGAACATAAGATATGCCATACTGGGTCAGACCAAGGTCCATCAAGCCCAGCATTCTGTTTCCAACAGTGGCCAATCTAGGTCATACGTACCTAGCAGTTTCCCCAAGGGACACAGGTTCCACAATGCTTGTACTGGTTCAAGCATTGATATCCTGGGTCCCTTCTTAATAATGGTTTATGGAACTTTCCTCCAGGAACTTGTCCAAACCTTTTTTAAACCCAGCTACACTAACAGCCTTTACTACATCCTCCGGTAACAAATTCCAGAGTTTGATTACACGTTGAGTGAAAAAATATTTTCTTTTATTAGTCTTAAATAGTTTACCCTGTAGCTTCATTGCATGTCCCCTAGTCTTTCCATATTCTGATAAGGTAAACAATCGATCTACGTTTACCCGTTCCACTCCGTTCATTAATTTATAGACTTCTATCATATCTCCCCTCAGCCGTCTCTTCTCCAGGCTAAAGAGCCCCAACCTTTTTAGCCTTTCTTCATAGGAGTAGCCTTCCATCCCCTTTACCATTTTGGTGGCTCTTCTCTGAACCTTTTCTAAAATCGCTATATCCTTTTTAAGATACGGCGACCAGAATTGCACACAATATTCAAGGTGCGGTCTCACCATGGAACGATATAGAGGCATTATAATATCTTTTGTTTTATTTTCCATTCCTTTCCTTATCATACCTAGCATTCTATTTGCTCTCTTGGCCGCCGCTGCACACTGGGTCGAGGGTTTTAACAAGGTATCCACAATGACGCCTAAATCTTTTTCCTGGGTGGTGGTTCCTAATGTGGAACCTTGCATCGTGTAACCATAGTTTGGGTTGTTCTTCCCTAGGTGCATAACCTTGCACTTCTCCACATTAAATTTCATCTGCCATTTTGATGCCCAGTCTTCCAATTTATCAAGATCCTCTTGCAATTTTCCACAATCCTCCTGGGTTTTAACAACTTTAAATAGTTTTGTGTCATCTGCAAATTTGATAACCTCACTTGATATTCCACTTTCCAGGTCATTTATGAATATGTCAAAAAGCAGCGGACCCAGCACAGATCCCTGGGGTACACCACTATTCACCTTTCTCCATTGGGAAAATTGGCCATTTAGCCCTACCCTCTGCTTTCTATCTTTTAACCAATTCCTGATCCACAGTAGTACACTGCCTCCTATCCCATGACTCTTTAGTTTTGCCAAAAGTCTCTCATGAGGGACTTTGTCAAAGGCTTTCTGAAAGTCCAGATACACAATATCAACCGACTCAGCTTTGTCCACCTGTTTATTCACTCCTTCAAAAAAACATAAGAGATTAGTAAGACAAGATCTCCCTTGTCTAAAGCCATGTTGGCTGTCTCCCATTAGGTCGTGACTATCTATATGCTGAGTAATTTTATTCTTTATGATGGTTTCTACCATTTTTCCCGGTACTGATGTCAGGCTCACTGGTCTGTAGTTTCCCGGATCATCCCTCGAACCCTTTTTAAAAATTGGTGTTACATTGGCGATCCTCCAATCCTCAGGTATTAGAGATGATTTTAATGATAGTTCGCAGATTACTGATAGTAGGTCTGCAATCTCAAATTTCAGTTCTTTCAACACCCTTGGATGTATACCATCCGGCCCAGGTGATTTGCTACTCTTCAGTTTATCTAATAGTTGTAAGACATCTTCCCGATGTATCGATATTTCCTTCAATTCTTCCACACCTTTAAATACCACTTCAGTCATGGGTAACATCCCTACATCTTCCTTAGTAAAGACCGAAGCAAAGAATTCATTCAGTCTCTCCGCTATCGCCTTGTCGCCTCTTAGTGCTCCTTTAACCCCTTTATCATCTAATGGACCAACTGACTCTCTCACAGGTTTTTTGCTACGAATGTACTTGAAAAGGTCTTTATTTCGCATTTTTGCTTCCGCAGCAAGCTTCTTCTCAAATTCTCTCTTTGCCTGCCTTATCAATGTCTTGCATTTGACTTGCCAGTGCTTGTGCTGTTTCCAGGTTTCATCGTTTGGCTCTTTTTTCCATTTCCTGAAAGATGCTTTTTTGGCAACAACAGCCTCTCTGACCTCACCTTTAAACCATGCTGGCAGTTTTTTGGACTTCCTTCCACTTTTCTTAAAGCGTGGAATACAGCTGGTCTGGGCTTCCAAGATAGTATTTTTCAACAACACCCAAGCTTGATGTACGTCTTTAACCTTTGCAACTGCTCCTTTTAGTTTTTTCTTAACTGTTTTCCTCATTTTATCATAGTCTCCCTTTCGAAAGTTAAAGGGTAGTACTGTGGATTTCCTTACTATCCCTCCTCCACTAATTAAATCAAAGGTGATCATGCTATGATCACTATTGCCAAGTGGCCCCAACACCCTTATCTCTTGCACTACATCTGGTGTTCCACTAAGGACTAGGTCTAATATTGCTTCCCCTCTGGTTGGTTCATGAACCAGCTGCTCCAAGAAGCAGTCATTTATTTCATCTAGGAACTTTATCTCCCTAGCATGTCCTGTTGTGACACTGACCCAGTCGATGCCGGGGTAATTGAAATCACCCATTATTATTACTGCACTGTAACTTTTGCTAGCTTCCTTGATTTCTTTGAGCATTTCATCATCCATTTGTTCATTCTGGCCAGGCGGACGATAGTACACCCCCACTGCCATCGCCTTCCCCTTTTTACATGGAATTTCAATCCATAGAGATTCTACAGCAAATTTTGTTTCTTGCAAAACTTTAATCCTTTCTGACTCAATGCCCTCTCTAACATAGAGCGCAACCCCTCCACCAATTTGGTCAGCTCTATCATTACGATATAGTTTGTACCCAGGTATCACAGTGTCCCACTGGTTGTCCTCCTTCCACCATGTCTCTGATATTCCAATCATATCTAACCTCTCGTTTAGTGCTATATATTCTAACTCTCCCATCTTGTTTTGTAGACTTCTAGCATTTGCATACAAGCATTTTAGAGACTGTATTTTATTCATATTAATTTGGCTATTGGTAGACATGGGTAATTTGGGATCTTTAAGTTCTGTCTGCTCCATACTCGAGGGCATTTGGGCTACTTTACTCTTTTTTGGAACCTCTCTGCTTTTTGTAGTATCCTTCAAGGATACATTCTTCCGAACCATGCGCTCTTGGGCGACTGTCGGCTTTCCCCTATTATCTACTTTAAAAGCTGCTCTATCTCCTTTTTAAAGGTTAATGCCAGCAGCCTGGTTCCATCCCGGTTAAGGTGAAGCCCATCCCTTCGGAAGAGCCCCTCCTTTCCCCAGAATGTTCCCCAGTTCCTAACAAATCCGAACCCCTCATCTCTGCACCATTGTCTCATCCACGCATTGAGACTCCGGAGCTCTGCCTGCCTTTTGGGTCCTGCGCGTGGAACGGGAAGCATTTCGGAGAACGCTACCCTGGAAGTTCTGGATTTCAACTTCCTACCTAAAAGCCTAAATTTAGCTTCCAGAACCTCCCTACCACATTTTCCTATGTCATTGGTACCGACATGTACCAAGAGAGCCGACTCCTCCCCAGCACTATCTAAGACCTTATCTAGGTGGCGTGTGAGGTCCGCTACCTTCGCATTATTCAAGGTATGGTTGCACCATGTAGCGATTCAGAGGCATTGTAATATTTTTGGTTTATTCTTCCTTCCTTTCCTTATGATTCCTAGCATTCTATTTGCTTTCTTAGTCCTGCCTGAACACTGAGCATAAGATTTCAACATATTATCCATGATGATGCCCAGATCCTTTTCCTAGATGGTGCTTCCTAATGTGGAACTTTGTATTGTGTAACCATAGTTTGGGTTCCTCTTCCCTAAGTGCATAACTTTTCATTGGTAGTCTGATATAACTTTGCCCTTGTCCACATTAAATTTTATTCGCCATTTGGACGCCTTGTCTCCCAATTTTTCAAGGTCATCTTGTAAATTTTCACAATCCTTTTGTGTTTTATCAACTTTGAATAATTTGTGTCATCTAAATTTGATCACCTCATTTGTTATTTCCATTTACAGGTCATTCAGAAATATGTTGAAAAGCAACAGGCCCAGTTCAGATCCCTGAGGAACTCCACTATTCGCTTTTCTCCATTGAGAAAATTGGCCAATTAGCCCTACTCTGTTTTCTGTCTTTTAACCAGTTCCTAATCCACAATAGTTCACTGCCTCCTATCCCATGACTTTTTAATTTCCACAAGAGTCTCTCATGAGGGATCTTGCCAATGGCTTTCTCAAAATCCTGATACACTATATCTATTGGCTTACTTTATCCACCTGTTTATTCACACTTTCAAAAAAATAAGAGATTAGTGAGACAAGACTTTTCTTGGCTAAATCCATGTTGGCTTTCTGCCATTAAACCATGACCATCTACATGTTCAGTAATTTTGTTCTTTATAATGTTTCTACCATTCTCCAGGAACAAGCAGGAAGTCAGTTCTCACTTATGGGTGATGTCGGCACCGACGGAGCCCATGCAGAGCAATTCCCCAGCTTTCAAAGAAAGCCTTTGGGATTGTTGCAATGCATGTGTGGTCCTCTTCCCACCCAAGGTTGCCATCTTGCTCAGTCTCCCGTTTTTCCATGGAACCCTTCGGACGCACGTCCTCGTCCCTCGGAAAAAGTATTTTGTTTTCGGCCTACTGGCCTTTTATTTTCCAGTTGCACCGGTCCTCTACCAGTCCTTCCTCTGCTCTGCCTTTTTAGAGCTATTAGGGGACTGTTTTCTTCTTCTTTTTTTTTTGCCTCAATGGGCTTCGCACCCTTTTTTGCCTCAACCGCTGGTTGCGTGGGTCTTCGACCTCGCGGGGGCCATTTTTGCCCCTATGGCCACTGGATTCAAAACATGTGATAGATGCTCCAAGAACATGTCGCTAACGGACACCCATGACTGTTTCCTGCGGTGTCTTGGGGCTGATCATGATCCAGAGCTCTGTTCGCTTTGTAAGAAAATGTCCTCTAAAGCCCTGCTCAGTCGTAAGCAGAAGTCCAAAGACATTTTCAGGAAGGTCGCCTCGGAATCCCCGGTGGCACCCTCGGTCGTCTCTCCTCCGGTGGGTTCCCCCACCTCGGCCCTGCGCTCTCGACTGCACTCTGACCAGGGGTCCCCTGAAGTGGAGCGGTGCAAGAAGAAGAAGGCCTCGAAGAAGAAGGCCTTGGTCGCTCAGCCCCCTTCAGCATTCCCGAGAGTTGGACAAGGAGCGGCCCCGCAAGGTACCCCACGGAAGTCTCTGGCGAAGGCACGCGGTCTCCTTAGGGCTGTCCCAGTGAGGACCCCCTCTCCTCCTCGACGCCCGACCCGGTGACCCCAGGATGGGGGTCACAGAGCCCCACGCCCACGTGGGAGTCCTGCATGCTGATGCTGGAACAGAGCGTTTCTGCATTCATCGCTTCCCAGCAGGCGCACACAGACAGCTTCACTGACTCGCGCCCAGAGACCATGGGTCCCTCGTGTGGGACACCGAAATCTGTTCAGTAAACCCCTGAGAGCCACGGGCCTCGTAAGGGTCCTCGACGTTGGTCTCACTCGCCCTCCCGTTCCTCGGGGGCAAGGTCTTCCGGGACCTCCTGTTCCAAATGAGCCTTGGCCGCTGGACAGGGTAACCTGCCTGGTTCGGATTCCTCCTCCGAATTCTCGGACTGGGAGTCCGATGGGGACACCTCTCTGGAAACCCATACCCACCGGGACCTTCCATCTGACTCCTCCCCGCCTGCGTTTCAGCGGCGCTCACCACTGGAGGACACCTCCTTCCTGGGGTTCGTTCGGGATATGGCACGGGCTCTTAACCTGGCCACCCAGGCCAAAGAGGACCCTTGAGCTGAAGAATTAGACATCCTTCAGTACGAGTCCCCACCTAGGGAGTCTCTTACTGTTCCGGTCCCTCCCATCCTGTCCCAGCTGCTGCTCCACATGTGGGGGCACCCGCCTCAATTCCCATCGTGAGTAAGCGCCTTGACATGGTACAGCGCGGCCCTGGGTTCAGAAAGACCCAACTTCCCCACACTTCCATGGTGGTGGAGTCGGCCATGAGAAAACAGAAGAGCCTGAAGTCGCACTTGTCGGTCCCCCCGGGTCGGCAGTTGAGAGCCCTTGACGCCCTAGGCCTCAGGGACTACCAGGGATCCATGCTTTCTTGTTGCATTCAAGCGTGCCAACTATACATGGGCATGTTCTTGTGCAACCTGGCCCAAGGAGCTTGGAGGTTTTTCCGTGGGCCTCGAGGGCGAACCTCTTAATAGGTTCAGTACCCTGTTGAAGTCTGTCATGGACTACTCAAAATACCTTTCCCGTGCCGCCTACGATGGTTTCAAATACTCTGTTCAGGTGGCGGCCGCGGGCATCGGGGCCTGTCGCCAAGCATGGCTCCAATCGTCAGACTTGGAGCAGTGGGTGCAGGAGAAACTCCTGGATGTCCCCTGCCTTGGCGAGCAGCTCTTCAGCAAGCTGATGGAAGATAAGGCCGCGGAGATAGAGACAGAGTTCGTCACCAGAACCTGTCTCACACGCAAGACCTCCATCCTCCCCCGGAAAAAGCAACAGGCCAAAAAGCCTTTCTTTCCGAGGAAGGGCCTTCCGTACCGTGACTAACTGCCATACCCAACTACCTCCACACCAACCACTCCGGCGCAAGGAAAGTCCAGCCATTGTCACCGCAAGCCAAAAGGGCCTAAAGCCCAAACCCCGGCTCCACCACAACCCGCACAGGAGTTTTGACGCCATTTGCATAGCCTCTCACCCTCTGGTGACTCAGCAGCCGGTAGGGGGGGGGGGCGCCTGTCATCTTTTGCCCCTCAGTGGGCTTCCATCACCTCGGACACCTGGGTCTTCCGGGTAATCCGAGACGGCTATTACATCCGCTTGGACAGGCTTCCCCCTCCCTTCTCCCCGGCGAAGCCTCCTCGACTCCCCGAGCACCAGGTTTTCCTGCAGTGGGAACTGGTCTCTCTCCTCGCCCAACAGGTGATCGAGAAGGACGCTCCGCACCTTCAAGGTCAGGGCTTCTATTCCCGATACTTCCTCATCCTGAAGAAGATGGGGGATCTGCAGCCCATCCGCAACCTCCAAAGGCTAAACAAGTTCTTGGTGCGGGAGACGTTCAAGATGCCATCACTTGGCATCCTGTTGCCCTTCCTCCGGCTGACTATGCTTTTTGGACCTAAAAGACGCTTACGTCCACATTATGATCCACCCCCAGCACAGGCAGTACCTGCGCTTCAGGGTGCGGGGAGAGCACTTCCAATACAGGGTGCTCCCCTTCGGCCTCGCGTCCGCCGCATGGGTCTTCACAAAATGCCTCTCCACAGTCGCCGCCTGTTTCAGGCATCAGGGCATGCCGGTCTTCCCCTACCTCAATGACTGGCTCGTCACAGGGTCCTCGGTTGAGGAACTCAGCGGACGGCGTCATGCACAATCCTTCTACTTGAAGGCCTTTTGTTCTTGGTCAACTATCCCAAGTCCCACCTCGAACCAGTGCAGGCTTTAGAGTTCATTGGGGCACACCTTGATACTCAACGGGTGACCACATTTTTGCCAGTGGATTGCGCTGACCGCCTCCGAGCCTTGGCATCTTGGGTCCAGAGCGCCCCCTGAGTCACAGCTCAGACTATGCTGCGCCTCCTGTGCCACATGGCCTCTATCATCCATGTGGTTCTCCACACTCGCCTGCATATGTGGACAGCTCAATGGTGCTTCAGCGCCCAGTGGAGTCCATCCATCGGTCACCTTAGTGACCTTGTAAGATTCTCCTGTGACTTTTGCCTTTCCCTAGGCTGGTGGCAAAACCCCCACAACCTCCTCCGGGTGTTGCCCTTCCAGACCCCACAGCATGACATGGTACTAACGAGGGATGCTTCCCTGTTGGGGTGGGGAGCCCACTGCGGTGCATTGTGCATGCAGGGACAGTGGTTGCCCAAGGAGTCCCGGCAGCTGATAAACTTGCTCGAGCTCCGGGCAATTTGGTAGGACCTGAGGGCCTTCGAGGACCACCTCAAGGGGCTGTTGGTGCTCGTGCAGACCAACAACTGTGTGGCGATGTTCCACGTCAACAAGAAAGGGGGTGCTGGATCATGCTACCTCTGTCGGGAAGCAGTCCTCCTCTGCTCCTTCGCCTTCCGTTGGGGGATGTCCATCAGGGCGGCCTACCTTCCGGGCCAGAAGAATGTCCTAGCAGACAGGCTCAGCAGGATCCTCCGCCCTCATGAATGGCGGCTGGATCTCTAGGGGTGGCGGGCTGGCTGTTTCTTCGGTGTTGGACTCTGGCGATGGACCTATTTGCCAGTCCTCGGAATGTGCAGCTCCCCTGCTTCTGCGGGCCATTACCGCACCCGAGCAGGGAAAGCCTGGATGCGTTCATTGTGTCTGCATTGTGTCTCCCGGGACCACACAATCAGACTTGTATAGGTTCTCATAGAATGTCCTAAATTCGGCACAGATCTCCTTTGTGGAACATATTCTTTCTCCCCCTTCCCCTTTGAGCTCAGCTAGAAGTCTTGAGGCCCTCTGTTTTTTTAGTTGCCAAGCTAATAATTTCCCCGCTTTGTTCCCCTGTTCCATATATTGCCTCTTTGTGAGACTGAAGAGCTGAGCAATTCTCTCGCTCTCGAGAGCCTGAGGTTTGTGCCTGGCCTCTACGAGTCTTCACTGCGTTTCCCTTTGTCCAGTTCTACAATGTTCTCATTGGAGTTCTTCAGTATGCTGCAATAGCCTCATCTTAGATTTCTCTTTTTCTTTTTTAGCTTGGGACACCAATTGAATCAGTATACCTCTCAGGAAAGCTTTCCCTCCATCCGATAAGATCCTGTCTGGAACTTCCTCATTATCATTGGTACTTAAGTATTGCTGCCATTCAAATTTTAATTTAGATAACACGATGGTTTTTTTTAACATAATAGTATCATCCCTCCACCCTGACCACTCATACTTAACTCCCGGCCCTTCCGGGTGCCAGCTGCACTCCACCATTCTGTGATCTGACAACTCTATTGGGTGGATTTTCACTATCTCCAGGAACAAGCAGGAATAAGTCCTCACATATGGGTACGTCGGTACCGACGGAGCCTGCGCGGGAATGCTCCCCAGCTTCCCAGAATGAAAGCTTTTGGGGCATCCCACAGCACATGCGCGCTGCCTTCCCGCCTTTCCTACCAACTCTCCTCAGTTCTTCTTTTCCACGGAGCCAGCAGGTCGTGTTCCTGTCACCGCTGAAGAAGTTCTTTATTTTAATCTATTTCTTTGGTCGCGTGTCTGCCTTCCCCGACGCCGGACCGGTACCGCCGGTCTTTTCTTTTCTTTTCTTCTAAAAAAAAAAAATAATAATAATACTTTTTCTCCACTTGGTGTATTTTTCCTCTTAGGCCTCCAGGCCCACGAAAAAATTTTCCCTCATGGAAAAACCAGCCTCTGGCTTCAAAAAATGCACTAAGTGTAGCGGTACAATTTCTGTGACAGACACCCATGAATGGTGTCTGAAATGTTTGGGGCCTGAACACTCCATCCCGGATTGCCAGGCCTGTTCCCTAATGTCTAAACGAGGGTTACAGAACCGAGCAGCCAAGCTCCATCTGCTGTTTCCCACGGATGCACCGGCGGTGGCATCGACATCTTCCAGGTCTTCCTCTCCTGATGGATCTCAGGTAACCAAACATACTTTTAGCAGGTCCTCAAAGGGCAAATCTCCCTCTAAGTATCGAGATGCCTCCGGCCTTGCCCTTGAGGATCCTACCCCAGCCAAACAACCCCGGCGGGAAGCTCCGGCTTCCAAAGCTGCTTCTATGGGGTTACAGGTTGACATCAATGGCACGGCCTCGACCGATCACCTGTTAGACTGCTCTGGGGTACCGGCACAATCTCCCGGTACCGACATCCAGGCAGTCGTGGCGTCCATGGATCACACCGTGCAATCCATGCAGCAGGCCATTCTGGCTTTCATCAAGGCTGCGACGCCGTCGGTACCGCAACAAGCCAGGTTGTCGGTACCGGCGCCGGTATCGGTACCAACCTCGATACCGGTACCGGCTGCATCGACATCGGCCAGGATGCCGATTCCAGCTCCCTGTCCTGGGCTCTTTCTCGGTACCGACCCGGTACCGGGAACACCCGATGTCGGTACCGATCGATATGCCTATCAATCTTTGGAATCGGGCAGACGATACTTCGATTCTTCTGATGATTCTGAGTCATCGGATGAGTCTCCTGAAGTATCTCTCACCCTTCCTGAGGAGCCCTCTTCTCCAAAAAGGAGAATGTCTCCTCCAGAGGATTTGTCCTTTCAAGACTTCATAGTAGAAGTAGCTAAAGGACTCTCTATTTCAGTAACCTCAGAAAAAGAACTTAGAGCAAAAAAATTAGATATTTTAGGATACTCTAAGGTTCCCAGAGAGGCAGTCACCTTGCCAATTCATGAAATTCTTCAAGAACATTTGATTGACTTGTGGGAGACTCCTCTCACCCTTTCTCCTCATTCTCATAGATTGGACACTATGTACCGTGTCCCTCCTTCTCCTGGATTTCAAAAAACTCAGCTTCCTCACCACTCTATTGTGGTGCAGTCAGCTATGAAGAGAATAAAGAGTACCAAAAGACACTCTTCTACTCCTCCAGGAAGAGAATGCAGGACCTTGGATGCTTTTGGTAGGAAGATCTTCCAAGCTAGCATGCTTATTGCCAGAATCAATTCATACAGCCTTTATATGGGTATGTTTCTGAGGGAGGTTGCAGAAAAACTGCACAACTTTCTCCCTTTTATTCCAGAAGATAAAAGGGATGAATTCCTTCTTTGGCTCAAGCATACTCAAGACATTTCAAAGTTTTCCAACAGGGCAGCCTTTGATTCCTTTGAAGGTGCCAGCAGAGCCTCAGGCATTGCTATAGCTGCTCGTAGAATTGCTTGGCTCCAGGCTTCTGATCTAGAGCCCTGGGTTCAAGATGATTTAGGAAATCTGCCCTGTACAGGTGAAAACCTATTTGGCAAGGAGTGGCAAATTAAAGCCACTCAAATGGATGCAGAAAATGCTGCTCTTGATAGACTTTCTAAGTCTACCTCCACTCCGGCCAAGAAAAAATCTTTTAAAAAGTCTTTTTACAAGAAGGGCAGATTTCCTTCCACTTCTGGTCAACAGTCTTCTGCAGGTCGCTTTGCTACTAAGCATCAGCAACCTAAACAGGCCATGCCTAAACCTGCAGGGGCTGCTGCAACCCAGCAGTCCCAAGCCCCTCAGGGGTTTTGACTTGATACTAGAGAACTTAACCTTTCTGGCTCTACAACAGCCAGAACCTCTCACCATTCCAGGAAGGTTGGCTCATTTTGCTCCTACATGGGAGCAAATCACATCAGAGCAGTGGACCCTCTCCATTATCAGAGAGGGCTACAAACCTCATTTCTCAGACCTTCCTCCCTACACCATGGTGAGACATTTCAGTTCTCCCACATCTCTCCTCGACCTTCTGGATTAGGAGGTAACCTCCCTTCTGGCCCAGAGGGCCATAGAAGAAGTTCCTCTTCTTCAACAAGGGTCAGGTTTTTACTCCCCCTACTTTCTCATTCCAAAGAAAACAGGGGGATACAGACCTATTCTAGATCTCCGAGAATTGAACAAATTTCTATACAAGGAGAAGTTCAAGATGCTCTCTTTAGACACTCTCCTTCCATACCTACAGAGTCAGGATTGGCTTTGTTCTCTAGATCTCAAGGATGCGTACACTCATATACTCATCCATCCATCCCACAGAAAATTTCTACGTTTTCTGTTCCAGGGAAAACATTACCAATACAGAGTCCTTCATTTCTGTCTGGCCTCTGCTCCAAGAGTGTTCACCAAATGCATGGCAATAGTTGCTGCATTTATGCGCACTCTGGGCATCTTTGTCTTCCCATATCTGGACGACTGGCTCATCCGAGCTCCATCCCAGTCAGAAGCCCAAATTTCTCTGAACACCACCAGGTGCATTCTGCAGTATCTGGGACTTGTGGTAAACCTCCCAAAGTCTCAGCTCACCCCTACTCAGTCCCTAGAATTCATAGGGGCCTGGTTGGACACCACTACTGCAAGAGCCTATCTTCCCCAGGCTCGTTGCCAACGTCTAGTGCAGTTAGCCTCCCAGATTCCGTCGAAGGAACACTTAACTGCCCGGGAGATGCTACAACTACTAGGCCACATGGCTTCCACAGTACATGTGGTGCCCTATGCTCGTCTACACATGAGAGCAGCTCAATGGACTTTGTCCACCCAGTGGACTCAAGCTTCAGGAGCTCTCTCAGACCAAATAGCAAACTCCAACCGTCTCTTTTGGTCTCTCCAATGGTGGATATCCACTCAAAATCTATTGCTGGGGTCCCCCTTCCAGTCTTTGTTGCCCCAAGCAATCCTCACAACAGATGCCTCCCAAACAGGTTGGGGAGCTCATCTTCAGGACCTATCCACCCAAGGCACTTGGTCCCCACAGGAGACCTCCCTTCATATCAACCTCTTGGAACTTCGAGCAGTGTACCTAGCTCTCAAGGTCTTTCATACCCTCCTCAGCTACCAGACAGTCCTCATTCAAACAGACAATCAGGTAGCCATGTTTTATATAAACAAGCAAGGAGGAACTGGCTCTCTGTCGCTTTGCAACGAAGCTCTAAGATTATGGGCCTTCGCCAGAGAGCATCAACTCCATCTCCTGGCAGTATACCTCCCAGGAATTCAAAACTCTTGGGCAGACAGACTCAGTCGAGTTCTGCTTCCACACGAATGGTCCCTGCACATGGATCAGGTACTCAGAATCTTTCAGGAATGGGGTACCCCGGACATAGACCTATTTGCAAGTCCGTGGAATGCCAAACTTCCCCGGTTCTGTTCCAGAATTCCGTGTCAGGGAGTTCAGGCCAAGGATGCCTTCCTCCTTCATTGGGGTCAAGACTTCCTGTATGCCTTTCCACCCATTCCTTTGATCCCCAAGACTCTGTTCAAACTTCAGAGGGATCAAGGATCTATGATCCTCATAGCTCCACGCTGGCCACGCCAAGTGTGGTACCCTCTACTTCTGCATCTCTCCCAAGCCCCCTCCCTGGACTTGGGAGCTACTCCAGACCTTCTGTCTCAGGAGGAGGGGACTTTGTGGCATCCAAACCCCAAGTCCCTTCACCTCAGAGCTTGGTTACTGAAGGCCTAGACCTTCACGACTTCAATCTTTCGCAGCAAGTGAAGGATATCCTTCATGCTTCCAGGAAACCTTCCACTAGGCGTTCCTATGCTTTTAAATGGAAGAAATTTTCCATTTGGTGTGCTCAGAAGGGTCTTGACCCTCTGGCACTTCCTCTGAATTTTCTATTAGAATATCTCCTGCATCTTTCCAATGCAGGCCTTAAGACGAATTCAGTAAGGGTCCATTTCAGTGCTATTGCAGCATCCCTTAAGCCTATCAATGGACAACCTGTTTCCTCTCATCCTCTTATTGCAAGATTCATGAGAGGCCTAACTTTAACTAAACCTCCCATTCGACCTCCCCCGGTGGCATGGGATTTAAATTTGGCTCTTGGTCAGCTTATGAAGCCACCTTTTGAACCCTTAGCCACTACCTCCTTGAAATTGCTTTCCTGGAAGGTTATTTTCCTTATTGCAATCACTTCTGCTCGCCGCATCAGTGAACTGCAGGCCTTAGTGGCTAATCCACCTTATACAAGGTTCCATCATGATAAGGTAGTCCTTAGGACAAATCCTCACTTTATGCCTAAAGTGGTCTCACCTTTTCATCTTAATCAAGAGGTATATTTACCTGTCTTTTTTCCAGCTCCTCATGCATCCACTGCAGAGAGGAACCTTCATACTCTAGATTGTAAAAGAGCTCTTGCTTTTTACTTACACAGGACACAGCAACATAGAAAGTCTTCCCAGCTTTTTGTTGCTTTTGATCCTTCTCATTTAGGACTTCCAGTCTCTAAAAGAACACTGTCCAATTGGATTGCTCAGTGTATTTCTTTCGCTTACCAGAGTAAGAACCTTTCTCTGGAGGGCCATGTCACAGCTCACAATGTGAGGGCCATGGCCACCTCTATGGCTCATCTTCATTCTGTGTCCATCGATCAGATCTGTCGAGCAGCCACCTGGGCCTCGGTTCATACCTTCACAGCCCATTACTGTTTGGACAAGGACTCCCGCCGGGATGCCTTGTTTGGTCAGGCTGTCCTCAGACACCTGTTCCATTCTTGAACAACTCCTGCCCTCCTTCCCTGAATGGATGCCCGAGATCCATAGGAAGACGAGGAACCCTTCAGGGTCTCATACCCTTGGGGATCTCCCAGGCATCTTAGCTAGGGAGTCCCCATATGTGAGGACTTATTCCTGCGTGTTCCTGGAGATAGCACAGTTATTTACCTGTAACAGGTGATCTCTGGGAACAGCAGGAATTAGTCCTCACAACCCACCCACCTCCCCTAGGAGTTGGTAGGAGTTGTATCTCTCTCTTTGTCTTTCCTTTACTCTCTCTCTCTATTGTCTCAGCTTTAAACTTGAACTGAGGAGAGTTGGTAGGAAAGGCGGGAAGGCAGCGCGCATGCGCTGTGGGATGCCCCAAAAGCTTTCATTCTGGGAAGCTGGGGAGCATTCCCGCACAGGCTCCGTCGGTACCGACGTACCCATATGTGAGGACTAATTCCTGCTGTTCCCAGAGATCACCTGTTACAGGTAAGTAACTGTGCTTTATCAGATCGAACTGCACTTTGTTTTAATGTTAGAATGTAGTCTGTTCAGGAGTAAGAATCTGTTTGTGGGGTGTAGCAGGTGTATTCTCTGCGTTCTCCTTTCCTTTCCCACCAAAGGTCTATCAGTCCCCATTTTTTTATGCATTCCCCGAGTTCTCGCCCCTCTTTTTTATGTAGCTTTTCTGCATAATTGGAGTGGTCTTTCTCCCATGACACAGTTAGGATCCCCTGCTATTATCCAATTGCCTTTAGCCACCCCTGCAAATTCTTCTACTCTTCTCTGAAAAAAATGACCCTTTGGTCCATTAGGGGCATATTGGTTGAGCAGGGCCAAGTCATGTTGTATTCTACCCGTGACCCATACCAACCTCCCCTGTGAGTCTCCCCCAGTAACTTACTGTACAAAGGGTACCCATTTATGTATAAGGATGGCCACCTCTCTCTTTTTCAAATTGTATGAGAAGCAAAATATTTGTTCATAGCCTTTAGCTTGGAGTTTCTTGTGTCGCCCCTGAGTTAAGTGGGTTTCTTGTAAAAGGGTGATATCCACCCTAGCGCAAAGCAGTAAATCCAGCACTCTGCACCTCTTGCTCGGGTGATTTATCCCTTTGATATTAAGGGAGGCAATTTTAAACCCTTCCATTTCTGCCATTTAAGAGTTCTATAGTTCTTAGGTAACCCACCAGCATATATATATATTTCTCCGGGAACAAGCAGGAAGTCATTCCTCACATATGGATGATGTTGGCGCCAACGTAGCCCTCGTGCAGAGCAAATCCCCCAGCTTTCAGAGAAAGCCTTTGGGAATTGCATCACGCATGCGCGGTCCCCTTCCCGCCCAAGGGTGCCATCTTGCTCAGTCTCCTTTTTTCCACGGAGCCCTCCGGACATTGTCCTAGTGTCTCTGTGGAAAAAGTTTAAAAATTCTTTCTTTCCCTTACTGGATTGACACTGGTTCCTCTTCCCGCCTTTGGCTTGGTACACCGGTATCGAGTCTGGCTTGATTTTTCGTTTTTTTGTCCTTCGTGACTGGTGTACGCACCCTTTTTCTTTTTTACTGGCAGCCCGGGTCTTTGACCTCACAGGGGCCCTTTTTCCCCCAATGGCTGCCAGTGGGTTTAAGAAATGCAATCGGTGTGCAAAACTAATATCCCTCACCGATACGCATGACTGCTGTCTCCGGTGCCTCGGGCTCGACCACAACCCAATGGTCTATGGCCCGTGTAGGAAGATGTCCTCTAAGGCCCTGAGAAGCCGCCAGCAGAAGCATGATAGGATTTTTTCTGAGTCCGAGCCCGAGCGTCATAGGGGTTCCTCGGAGAGGGGGTCTCCCTCGTGGGAACATCGAAGGAAGAAGAAATCCTCAAAGGCGGTGTTGTTGGATGGCTCCGAACGGCCTGATCACGGAGCCCTGAGCGCTCGCCCAGATCCTCAGAGATGGAGAGTCCAGCAAAGCTTCCTCGCTGGGAGACTCGACCCGACCTGGTGGCTGCGGAGCCTTCTGGACTTGAGTTCAGGATGGTGGCCTTGGAGCGCAGTATGTCTGCCCTCATGGAGCAGCAGCGGGCACTGATTGCTGGTCTGACCAGTTCTTCTGCCCTGACCACCGGGCCATCGACGTCTAAGTCGACACCGGAGGCCAAGCCGATCCTCGAGGTCTTGCGGGCTCGAGTCGATCCTCGGCCGTGGTACCTCTTGGCCCCCTGTTTGGGATCGAGGTCATCGCCACAGGTCTTCCCGGCGTTGGGGCAGTCGATGCCGGGCCCTCGATGCCGGAGCCCATCGATTCCTCCTCGGAGGCATCGGGATGGGAAACGGAGGAGGAGGAGTCCCCGGACACCTGTCGGCACAGGGACGACCCATCCAATTCCCCGGTGTCTGAACCTCAGAGAAGGTCCCCTCTGGAGGACACGAGGTTCTTGGACTTCATGAGGGATATGTCCAATGCTTTGGCATTCCTCACGGAGTCCGAGGAGGATCCTCAAGACAACGAGCTCGAGATCCTGCAGTATGAGGCTCCCCCTCGGGAGTCCTCCAATTTCCTGCACCCACTGAATTTGTTTTGAATGTGACTTACATCTACTGTGTGCGTGTGTTGCGAGTCCTCTTCTTGGGCAATCTGCTCCTCCGTCAGGTCGAGATGCTCTTCTATTGCCAAAAAGGTTTCTTCTCTTTTATTTAAAACGGTATTCACTATTTCCATTTTGGATGCCTGGATCTTTTAAGGACTGTTAATAGCATTTCATTGCCATCCATGGAGGCTCTGTTGGTCTCAGTGGCCGTGGATGAGCAAGGGGAGGGCAGCCCGGAGGCCAAGTTAGTGTTAAGTGCCACCATTGTAGTTTTTACCATATACATTTCTTTTATAGTTTTGGAAAGCTTTGTCTTCATGATCTTCAGCATTTTAACGCTATCCTGAACTTTTCCTGCATGTTTTCAATGCAATATAAGTCCTTAGCTGTGCAGGGGCATGGAAGAGCACTGCTCCACGTGTCTGCTCAGGTCGCCATCTTAACCGGAAGCCCCTAATGCCAGTTTTTAAAAAGGATTCCATGGTGAGGCAAGATGGCGGCAGTGATCAGCTGCGAGTGATACGGCAGTCTGTGGAACGCTCTGTATTCGGGCCGACTTGCTCTAGTGGAGGGTGGAGATGGGTCGCCGGAAGCGCAAGCAAGCCTCCTTACCCTCGAGTGAGGCGCAGACCATCTCGGCTGGACAGAGAATGCTTAAAACATGTGGCTTTGGGATCCTCGCGGCTGGAGCAGCGTCTTAATCTGGATCTGAGCACGTCAGGGGTTGTGCTTTCCCCTAAGCAACGGGCCCCCCCGCCATGCCCCGGAAGTGTTCCAGAGGCCTCGGGAGCACTTCCCAGCAGCATGCAAGCTAGTACGCTGCTTTTGGGAAGTGTGGAGGGCTTCGTGGCAGCTGGTACACCTCTGTCTTTGCCATCTGGAGGAAGAGAGAGATCGGAGGGATTGTCTTTGGCATTCCAGACTGGCAGTCCTTTGATATCTACTGGAGGTGCTGGTGTGTTGGTAAAGCCCTCGAAGGTTACGATGGAGATGCTATGGGACGCAATATCCACTTTGAATTCTTCTTTGGCGTCTATTTCATCATTAGTAAGTACTGAAACTGTTTTTCTTTGTACTCAACTTCAAGAAAGTTCTAGAGTGCAGCGGGAGCAAGCTGAGAAGTTGGTGCAGATGGAAGGGAATCTTATTCAGCTCCGGGAGTTACATGGTGCCCACATTAAAGATAGAAATGTGTCCTCTAGGAGATTGGAATATCTGGAGAATCAAGTCCGGAAGAACAATTTGAGACTGATTAATTTTCCTAGATCTCCATTGTGTTCTCCAATGGAGATGGTCCGTAGGTACTTCCGTGAGGTTTTGAAGATCTCTGAGGAGCACCTACCACCGATGACCAGGGTGCAATATCTTGTGGTAGGCCGAAGGGATCAGGGGGTTCCTGGTGAGGCTCCTACAGTGCCTGGAGATCTCACTGGGTTTTTGGAGAGCTCCTTGGAGCTGGTTACAGCTCGCACCACTCTCTTGGTTACAGCTCGCACCACTCTCTTGGTTACGCTGGCTCTTGAATCAGATAAATCTTTAATTTTAAGGTCATATTTCAGAAATTTCAGTGTGCAATTCTTGGGCTCATATGTTCGTATTTTCCCCGATCTTGCTAGGGATACCCAGTTAAGGAGGAAGGAGTTCCTGCGGTTGAAACCCAGGATCCTTTCCCTTGGTGGGTCTTTTTTGTTGAAGTTTCCAGCTAAATGTCATGTTACCTATAAAGAAAAGTTATATTTGTTTTTTGAACCCAGTCAGCTGCTGGAATTTCTTGTTGCTAGGGAAGATTCGGTGGTGGTTGCTGTTTCCCGTCCTGCTGATGCATAGGTCTCACACTGCTATGTAATTAATTGTTTTTTCTTTCTGTAAAAATTGTTTCCTGATGCCTCTTCCTGTTTTAATAATTAGTGGACTTAAGTATGGCTAATGATGTATTATTGCCTATATGTATTATGATAGTTATTTTTTATTTTGCCAGTGATTTCTAAGTGCATTTGTATTTTGCTGAATGTATGAAAATTAATAAAAACTTAAAATAAAAATAAATAAATAAATAAATAAATAAAGGATTTCATGGTGAGCCAGGAAACTACAGACTAGTGAGCATATTGGGCAAAATTGTTGAAACCATTAAGAAGAATACAATTACTGAACCTTCAGGGGGTCTTGTACTAAAGGGCACTAAGGTGTTGCAGCAATAGCACCAAAGCCATAGCGCATTACAGTAGGTGCAATACCACTATGTTAACTGTCAGGAATGTGGACATCATTTTCCTGGCAATTAATACAGAGACCTGTCCCCTAACTCATACCACATTAGTGCAGCTGCTCTTTATTTATTTATTTTATTTATTTAGAAGGATTTAGTATACCGCCTTATCATTAAATCAAGGCGGTTTTGGCACATCAAACAATCAATAATAGTGTGTGGTCTGTAGCATGCAGTGGGGGGAACTGAGAAGAGTGGTGTGTGGTGTGGTGTAGTGTGTTCGATTAAATCGGTGAGCTATTTACATAATGAGCAATATACATATATACAATGACGAGGCCGTTTGAGGCACGTTAGGACCGTGATCCTGTAATGTCTTGGAGGTGGTAAATAAAAGCTATTATGTGAGGTCCTTGAAATGTTCTGTGAATAAAGCAGTTTAAGAAGTTTTCTGAAGTCCTTGATGTTCTTGGTTGATCTTATGTGGTCTGGTAGGGAGTTCCATATAGCGGGCGCTGCCAGGTAGAGTACCCTTCTTGATGTGGCCTGCCTTGTTCTGGCAATCTCCTTTGGTGTTCTGATGGTGTCTGAGGTTCCTTTTCTTCTTGGTCTCTTGTTGTCATCGGTTTTTATGAGTGGTCGTAAGCTGTCAGCTGAGAGGTTGTGTATTATTTTGAAGATGTGTAAGAGTACCTTGAATTGGACTCGAGAGCTGATTGGGAGCCAATGTAGGTGGTACAGTATGGGAGTGATGTAGTCGTGATTTGTGCAATCTGTTATGAGTCGTGCGGCAGTGTTTTGTGCTAGCTGTAGTGGTTTTATTGTTTTTTTTGGTAGCCCCTGGTAGATGTGATTACAATAGTCCAGAGTTGGGGTGATGATGGCTTGACAGACTGTTCGGAAATGTTCATGTGCGAGGATGGGTTTGAGCCTTCTGACTGTCCTCATTTTGATGTAAGCGCTCTTTGTTGTTTTTGTGATGTGGGATTGAAGGTTAAGGTCCTTGTCGAGCGTTACACCTGTCACAAAGTAGGTTTAACAGAGCCCATGGAAATAGGCAAAGATGCAGGCAGTGAAACTGATTCTGACATTTCAGAGGAGCACATGTCAGGATGTTACTATAGGCAACCCAAACAAAGCAGGTCACGAGCTAGAGAAACACGTCCAAGCAGCAGAAAGGCTGAGGGATCAGTAACTGATGAAAGCCAGCTGGGAGTGGGTGGAGCTGACACACACGCAGATAAACTCAATGCACATGGAGTTAGAGGGAGAAGCAGAACAGAACCCGGAAGGAACACGGGAACAGGCAGTCGTGAGTGTTCAGAGAGCCAAGGACGTGCTGGGAGAAGCTCAGGTTGGAATGAAGCCGATGGAAGAGCTGTAAAAGCTAAAAAGTTTTATTCCAAGGGAGAGAGTGAGAACCCAGGTGCCTGTGGTGGAAGGCAGAGCACAGAAGCGTCAGAGCTCAGCAGAAGTTATCTAAAAGGTAACGGAGAGTTCAATTGGGAAGCTAGTTGGAGGAAGCCTGAGGAAACTACCCTAGTAATTGGCACAGGAAAAGAAAACTTTCGTACCTGAAGATAATCTTGTATCTGGGAGAAGAACAAAAGGCAGGAGCCGTGGAAAGCTTCCACTTGACGTTACTCCGGTGTCTGCAGCAGCAGAGAGAAGCCCGAGTCAGAGACTGCCAAGAGGTAAACCAATTGTAGCTAATAGAGGGAAAGGTGAATGTTGTAATTTCCCCTATGGTCCTCAGCATTTGGAAGGCTCCCAAATTAAGTACTCCAGTGAATGTGGTAGTAGCCTGTCACACATTCTCACAGAGAGAGAAAGAGAATCTCTGAATTACAAAGAGAGACTGTTTAATAATGTGCCGAACTGTGCAAGAGAAGAATTGTTAAAGGCAGAAGAAGAGGATATGCAGTGTGAGGTACAGGGGGACACAACGTGTAATGAATACATGGACTGTACGCTTACAATTTCTGATAATATATCTTCTTTGCGGTGAACAAGTTGTGATACTTGCCAAGCCTTAAAGCTACAAAGAAAAGGATTTTTGTGTGCTGGAAAAAGGCTGTTTAACTACTTTTGTTTGCATGTTAAAAGCTGAAGATAAGCATTTTTCTGTTCCCATTTTGTTTCTTTGTTTGTGCCCAAAGTGGGGCTGTTTACCTTTTTGTTTTGACCACTGAAAGAATCCTCCCGGAAGGGGAATAAAACCTGTTTAAGCCTTACCTTGTTTCCACAACTTATTCTTTTGACTGGCCTAAGAAAAACTACATATCCCAGAGTGCCAAGCAAGGTCTCTGGGCTGGTTAAACACAAGGCCTCGGCTTAATAACCCGCCTTAGCTTGAAGGGGCGAGCAACGGCGTGACACACCTAGTTATTTTATTTCATTTCTTACTGGTAGGATGGTGTCATTTAGAATGATGGTGGCCGGTGGTGAGAATGTCTGGTTTCTGGTGATGAGTAGAGCTTCAGTTTTGTTGTAATTTATTGATAGGTTGTTTTCCTGCAGCCAAGTTGCCATTTGTTGGAAGCAGTTGGCTATATTGGAGTAGTCTGGGTTGTCCAGATTGATTAGCGTGAATATCATTATGTCATCTGCATATATGGTGTATTGTATCCTGTGGTCCTTGATGATGGCGCAGATGGGTTGTACGTAGATGTTAAAAAGTAGGGCGGAGAGAGCTGAGCCTTGTGGGACTCCCTGGGTGGCACTGAACGGTTGAGAGGTCTTTATTCCACACTTGACTTGTAGCTGTCTGTTGGTGAGGTAAGATGTAAACCAGCTCAAGGTGGTGCTGTGTAGGCCCGCCTCCTGTAGTCTGGTTAGTAGTGTTGTGTGGCAGACAGTGTCGAATGCTGAGGAGATGTCTAGGAATATCATAATGACTCCCATTCTGGTGTTGTCGATCGTCCTCAACAGGCTGTCAAATAGCTGAATCAGTATGGTTTCATCCCCGTGGCTGGGTCGGAAGCCGTGTTGATTGGGGTCCGGTGAATTGTGGACGTCAGTGTGTTGTTGGAGTTGGTGTTGTACTGTTTTCTCAATGATCTTGGATAGGAATGATAAGCTTAATATGGGTCTGTAGGCGTCGGGGTCAGTTTTAGCCAAGGTGGTTTTCTTTGGGATTGGACGTATTGTGGCTAGCTTCAGTGAGTTTGGCATTGTTCCTTTGGAGAGAGAGTTATCTACTATTTTCCGGATGACTTGTCAGGTCCTCTTTCGTTGCTTTTATCCAAGATACTGGGCAGGGATCTGTAGGGGCGGTGCTGGTGTTGAGGTCAGTGATGATCTTGGAGAGTTGTTCGTTCAATGGGATGGTGAATGTGCCCCAGCTCTGCTTAGGTGTGGATGTCTTGTATTTGATAGTCGCGTTATTGTTCTTGGGTGTTGCGGTGAATTTGCTCTTGAGGTGGTCAGCGAAGATCTGTGGATCTATTTGTTGCTCGTTTTTGTTGTAGGGTTCTTTGGTGAGGGCCTTTACGACTTCGTAGAGTTCGCGGGGTTTGTTAGTGGACTTCAGGATAAGGTTAGTATAGTATTCTTTCTTTTGCTGGTTGATGAGGTTGTTATATTCTATTTGTTTTGTCTGATATTGTTCCTGTAGGGAGGCTGATTTGTTGCGTCTCCAGCAGCGTTCCAGTCGTCTTAGTGCTCTTTTTGTTATGCGTATATTCTGGGAGTACCATGGAGTGGAGCAGGGTTTTGTGCTGTGTGATTGTTGTGTTCTGCAGGCAGGTGGCTTGGCGGCAGATGAAATGATGTCGTTCCATTTGAGATTTGCTCATCTATGTCCGTTATCTCGGCATTGAGGAGTGGTTGCATGTCTTGTGTGAACTGTTCCTTGTTGAAGCTTTTGAATCTCTTGGTTGAGGGTGGGTGGTTGTTTTGCTTTTTTGAGTCCGTTATTTGTAGATTAATCTTTATTAGGTGATGATCTGACCAGGGTACTGGTGTGATGTATGGCCCTGAGATGAGGTTTTCTTTCTTTAAGTTGTTTGGCGCAAAGATTAGGTCGGGTGAGTTTCCAAGACTGTGGGTGGGGGTGTTGATCAGTTGGGTGAATTGGAGAGAGTCCAAAGCTGATAGGAAGGCTTCTGCTTCTTTTCTGCTGGTGGATCTGAGATTGAAGTCTCCAAGTATTAAAAGTTGTTTGTGTAGGTTGTTGACTGTACATATTGCCTCTAGGATTGATGATAGTTCGTCTGATGGTGCGTCTGGTGCTCTGTAGGTAAGGCATATGGCTAGGTCCAAGTTCTCAATGATGATTGTGTTGCAGTGGTTTGTATTTGTTGAGCTTTTACTTTTTAGCTTTAGGCTGGTCCTTGCTATGATGAGGACTCCTCCTCCTCTTCTTTGAGCGCGAGGGCAGTTAAATGCTGTGTGGGTGTCAGGGACTAGTTGGTTGAGTAGCACATTGTCAGTGGGTGACAGCCATGTCTCAGTGATGCATAGGATGTCTGTTTGCAGGTCTTTTATGTGGTCAGAGATGGTATTTATTTTGTTTCGTACAGACCTGGCATTGATAAGCACTTAACTCCACCTGTTGAGGCAATGTTAGGTGAACCACACTAATCTCTCGGGAGGCAGTTACCACGTGGTGTATACCCTGGTCAACTGGACACCATGCTTACTGTCCCCCCTAACCCACCCACTCATGTCCCTAAAGTGGGATGCACAATTAGTGCAAGAATCTGTCTGTGTTAACTGTCATTGCCCTGCTCTAGTTGGCAATGCATGTCCATGATGCATTTTTAGCACTGCCAGCTGTCACCCTTTAGTAAAAGACCCCCATAGATAGGTGGTTTAGTGGAACAAAACCAATATGGATTTAGCAAAGGTAAGTCTGGCCTTACCAATCAGCTACTCTTTTTGAAGATGTGAATAAGCAGGTAGATAAAGCTGAGCCAGTGGATATGGTATATCTGGATTTTCAGAAAGCCTTTGACAAGGTCCCTCATAAGAGACTCTTGAAGAAATTAATAAGTCATGGGATAGGAGAGAGGGTTCTCTTGTGAATTGGGAACTGATTAAAAGATTGAAAACAGAATGTAGGGCTAACTGATCAGTTTTCTCAATGCCAATGCAATGCAATGCAATGTGTGCCTTTGAGTCGATGCTGACTCCTGGTGACCAGCAACTCCTGGGTTTTCTTGGCAGTGTGACTGGAAGTAGATTGCCAGGCTTTTCTTCTGAGGCAATGGAGGGTTAAGTGACTTGTCCAGGGTCACAAGGAGTGCCAGTGGGAATTGATTACCAAGCCAATGCTCTAACCACTAGGCTAAAGATAGGTAAATAGTGGAGTGCTCGAGGATCTGTGCTGGGCCCACTACATTTTTAACATATTTATAAATGACTTGGAAAAGGTAACAATGATGAGATGATCAAATTTGCAGCCTTCATAAAATTATTCAAAGTTGTTAAATTATAATAGGATTGTCAAAAATTTGAAAGAAGACCTTGAGAAATTGGGAGATTGGGTATCCAAATGGTAGATGAAATATAATGTGGTCAAATGCAAAGTTATGAACTTTGAGAAAAACAGCCCAAACTATAACTATTGATGCAAGTTCCATATTATGAGCTTCCACCCAGGAAAAGGATCTAGGTGTCATTGTGGGTAATACATTGAAATCCTTAGTGTGATGTTGTAGCCAAGAAAGCTGTTAAAGTGCTAGGAATTATAAGGAAAGACATGGAGAATAAGAACATAAGAAATGCCATACTGGGTCAGACCAAGGTCCATCAAGCCCAGCATCCTGTTTGCAACAGTGGTCAATCTAGGTCATAAGTACCTAGCAGTCTCCCCAAAAGACACAGGTTTCTCAATGCTTCTATTGGGTCAAGCAGTGATATCTAGGGTCCCTTTTAATAATGGTTTATGGACCTTTCCTCCAGGAACTTGTCCAAACCTTTTTTAAACCCAGCTACACTAACAGCTTTTACTACATTCTCCAGTAACAAATTCCAGAGTTTGATTACACGTTGAGTGAAAAATAGGTTACCCTGTAGCTTCATTGCATGTCCCCTATAAAGCCTCTGTATCTCTCCATGGTACAACTGTACTTTGAGCATTATGTATAGTTCTGGTTGCTGCATCTGAAAAAAGTATAGTGGAATTGGCAAAGATACAGAGAAGGACAACCAAAATGATAAAGAGGATGGAATGATATTTCTATTAGGAAGGCCTTAAAAGGATAGGGCTCTTCAGCTTGGAGAAGAAACAGCTGAAGGGAGATATGATAGAGGTCCATAAAATAATGAGCAGCGTAGAATGAGTAAACATGAATCGTTGGTTTATTCCTTCAAAATGTATAAAGACTAGGAGACATGTAATGAAGCTACAAAGTAGTACATTTGAGACTAATTGGAGAAAATATTTTTTCACTCAGTGTGTGTAGTTAAAGCTGTTAGTGTAGCTGGGTTTAAAACAAGCGTCCACGAGACCTGTTCTGAAAGGCAAGAATCTTGATGCCAAGGACCCTAGCTCCTATCGACCAATTTCAAGCCTACCTTTTATAACCAAGGTAATTGAAAAAATAGTCCAGCAACAGCTACAAGAACGCATAGACAACCATGCCCCACTTGACCTACACCAGTATGGATTTAAACAGAATCACAGTGTGGAGACACTAATTACGTCACTGATGGACACCCTTATAATAGGCATAGACAACATACAAAAAGGCTTTGTCCTATTCTTCATCGACTTCACTGAAGCCTTTGACTCTGTCAACCATAATAACGTACTACAAAGGCTTCAAGATATAGGGATCCAGGGTATAGTAATGAAATGGTCTGTATCATACCTATCCCACCGGAAGCAACAAGTTAGATCTGGAAACCAACAATCAAGACCTTTCACTCAACAACAAGGGGTTCTGCAGGGCTTGGCTATCTCAGCACTGCTGTTCAATATAAGCTTAAAACCACTCTGCAACATCATAAAACACAACATTCAATACACGTGATATGCAGATGATATAATGGTATTTACCCCATAAACATCGAACACCCAGATTATTCACAGATCACCACAAAACCTCTCTATAAACTTCAAAAAATCAGAAGTGCTACACATTACCAGGAATGCTATATTCTCCCCACCAAATTCAATAAATATTAGACTATACCCTAACAACCTAGCTAGATAGAAGTCAAATACTCCAGAGTTACGTTCGATCAACAACTCAGCTTCCAACCACACATAAAGAGAACAACCAAGACAGCCTACCACAGAACAGTGCACAAACTCAAGCTTCCACTCGTTGATAGTGACTTTAGAACAGTATATCAAGCCATAGTAACACCTATATTAGACTATTGCAACATAATCTACCAGGACCTTCCCAAGAAAACAATACTCCCTCTCCAACTGGTGCAAAACACTGCAGCCCGAATAATTATTGGAACAGCTAGATACAACCAATTAACCCCCTCACTACAAGAGCTGTACTGGCTGCCAGTCACCATACGATCCAAATACAAGACCTTAATAATAATCTTCAGGATAATACATAACCTATCACCTCCCATCCTTCACCAATGATCAAGAAAACACCGCAGAACAGAACAAGAAGAACAGCCAATAACACCTTAGGCATCCTTACAAGCAAGATAAAAGCCAAACAATCAACTTGCAAAAGAGCTTTCTCCATTTACACTCTCCCACTATGGATTGAGCTACTCACCTCTGTACGAGCCATCAAGGACCTATCAGACTAAAGCTACAGGAAAGCAATAAAGACCAATCTCTTTACCAAGTACTATGGACCCCCACCCTATGAGCACATAGCACAAACATGCTATTACAGGCTATAGCTACAATCTTGGTTAATCTATCCCATGGACCTGAACCCTCAACCCATAAATAGCTAAATCATGTATAAACCATTGCTGTTCTTTAATAACACCCCCTTGAACCCCATATAATCATCCAAGTTCAACACCTTGTTCTATGTAAAAGTTTGGTTTTGGTGATATGTTTTCTGTAAACCGCCCTTAATTAATGATGGAGCGGTATAAAAAAACCTCTTAAATAAATAAAAGTGGTTTGGACAAGTTCCTGGAGAAACGCTCCATAAACCAGGGCGTACAAATTCCAGGCGGCAGGTTGCCATGGTGACTAGAAATTTGGACCTGGTGTCTGGACTTTGCCTCCCCCTGTCCACTTTTTTTTTTAAAGCACAATCAAGTGGATGGCTGCATTTGTGGCCTGGATGTCAGCTGGCTGCTCATGGGGATCCTACTTCCCTTGGGCAGAACATTGTGGTCTGGATGGCAGCTGGCAGGAAAGAAAATGACAGTCATATATTGTGGCCTGCAGCAGTCAAATGGCCTTAGATGGGAGGGGAATGAGGCAGGAAGAATTTAAAGGGGCAGTGGCTTTAAAGAGGAAGAGGATGGAGGGAATGGAGGGCAAGGGATGGGGTTGCTAAGGGAGAAGGGGAGAGTCTGGAAGTTGAATGGAGAGTGAGAGGGGTGCAGCACGAGAAGGGTTGGAGAGGGGAGAGAAGAATGCAAGGTATTGGAGTTTTAAGAGATGAATACATGAGGACTAAAGGACACAATATGAATATGCTGAAAGGTGCATTTCCCCACCCCAGAACACACACACAAGAACCCCACCTCTGAACGATACACATACATAGAAACCTCACCTCCATCCCACACACACAGACATCCCATCTCCACACCACAGACACACACTCACACTCACCACAGACACACACTCACACATACAGGCAACCCACCTTTGCATGGCACACACACAGGCTCCCCAGCTCTGTAGCACACACATACATATGCACCGCAACACCATATCCCACCCACACAGAGGTACCACCATCACATCCCATGCACAGATATGCAAACTACCATTGCACCACAAACACACACACTTGCTATCTGAAGCTGTAACTGTTGTTATTTATATGTCTGTCTAAAGATGCCTCGTACAGCCCCTGCTAGCATAACAAGACATACTTTATCGTCTCTCTTCAAACTCTTCCACCCACTCCCAGACATGTATGAATTTGTAAATAGAGGAAGGGGAAATGTGCTGTTTTGTCACACTGTATGTGTGCATTTTATAACTTGTTCTTGTTTCTTGTGCTGCGCTGCTGTTAATAGAGCAGGAGATTCAGCAGTTAAATGGGGGGAGAGGGGGGCGTGAGAAGATGTCAGCCACTGGCTCCTAAGATTTGACCTGGCTCCTAAATTAAAAAAAAAAATTGTCAAAGCCTGCCATAAACTATTATTAAAGTAGACTGAAGGAAATCTCCTGCTTATGCCTGAGATAAGCAGCCTGAAGTCTATCTACCTTTTGGGATTCTGCCAGGTACTTGTGACTTGGATTGGCCACTGTTGGAAAAAGGATACTGGGAAGATGGACCATTGGTCTGAAGGGGAGAACTGATTCATGTGTGCTTCAAATCCACCTTAAACCCCCTCCCCCCCCATTCATACTAGCATCTGATGACCCTCCAGACCTGGATTTAGGATGATACTGTGGTGATTACAGGGCCAATGCAGAAAGCTGGAGTTAAAGCAGTATGCTAAAAGCCATGTGCACAGTTTTCTAGTGCAAGAGCACTTCAACAATTGTGCAATGTTATGCTTTAAGTAAAGTGTATGCAAATGAGATATTCACAAAACATTTGCACAAAACGTGTGGTGGGTGCCAGATGCATGCTCAGAAAGTTGTGCGCTTAAATTCCGTGCCTGAAACAATAGTTTGTGGAGGGCACCTATACCTTTTGTAGGCACTGTAAAGAATGGATCTCACTGCAATGCCATCAGCAGGTAAATCACACATTTCTATGCTCCTACATGCTAATCTGTTTTCTCCTATATGTGCTGAAGTTTCATACACTGAAGTTTTCTTCTCCTACATGCACCGAAGTTTTATGTCACCTTCAGTCAGGCATTCGAACAATGACGCTGCTGAACTCTGCACTTAGCCTTTTGTTCTTCTGCATCCATCTTTGTTTCTGGGTGGAATAGCTAATAACCTTCTTACCATGTCATTTGAATATGCACAGGTCATTATAATGTAATTTTAATAAGCGCCATGTGACTATCTGCAAAGCAATATCTCCAGGAACAAGCAGGAATGTTGTCTTCACATATGGGTATCGTTGGTACCGATGGAGCCTGCGCGGGAACGCTCCCCAGCTTCCAATAGGAAAGGTTTTGGGAGCATCCCACTGTGCCTGCATTGCTGCCTTCCCGCCTTTCCAACTCTCCCTCTTCAGTTTTTCGTTTTCTGCGGAGCCGACAGGCAGCAAACCCTGTCACCGCAGAAAATTTTCTTTTTGTGGTTGCGTCTGCCTTCACTGTCGACGCCTATACAGGTACCAACGGTCTTTTCTTCATTTTCTTCTTTTCTAAAAGAAAAAGGAAAAAAAGAATTCTTCTTTTTGGAGGGTCTGTCCCCTCTAGGTGCCAGGTGCCATTTTGGGCACTAGGCCCTCTTTTCTTCTAAAATGGAGAAACCATCTAGTGGTTTCCAAAAGTGTTCAAAGTGTAGCGGTACCATTTCTGCTACCGACACCCATGTCTGGTGTCTTAAATGTTTAGGTCCTGACCATTTACCATCGGAGAGTCTCCTCTGTAGAAAGATGACCAAGAGAGGCCTGCAGAACAGAGCTGAAAAACTCGGCACCCTCTTTGCTGCAGATGCGATGTCCATTGCATCGAATTCTTCCAGGGCTTCATCTTCCTCCCATGGATCTCAGGTAACTAAACCCAGGTCTTCTAAGACTGGCTGGTCCTCAAAGGGTAGATCTCCTTCGAAGCATCGAGATGCTACTAGCGTTGCCCTCGAGGAAAACATACCGGCAAAACAGCCCTGGTGGGAGGCCCCAGCCTCCAAAGCATTAACAGGGTTCCAGGATGTTCCCGAAGCTTCCACCTCTGGAGAACTCCTGGTGCCATGTTCTGGAATCGTGGCCTGTTCCACTGGTACCGACATCCAGGCATCAGCAGGGGCTATGGATCAGCACATCCTAGCCATCGAACGCAGTCTAGCGGCTCTCTTAGCAGCCTCGGTACCGCTAAGACCGCTTCAGACGGTTCTGCAGTCATCGATACCGGTACCGATCACACCTGCTTTAACCGATGTGCTTCCCCCCATGCCGGCTCTTGAATCAGTATCCGGTATCAAGGGACCGGTATCGAGACAATCTGATTCCAACTTCAATCGATACCGACGTCAAGCAATGCAAGAGCACCCGGCACGGAGATACTTCGAGTCCTCCGATTCCGATGACTCTGACTCCGCTGGTACCAGAGTGATTCTACCAGAGGATCCCTCTCCACCTCCTCAACGGAGGATGTCTCTTCTGGAGGATATGTCATTTCAGGATTTCATACGTGATGTAGCCAGAGGACTTTCGATCACAGTAACTCCCGAGAAAGAACCGAGAGCAGAAGAATTAGAAATTCTTCAATACCTGGCAGCTCATAAAGAAGCTGCAACTCTTCCCATTCACTGGATTTTGCATGATCTCATGCTAAGAATGTGGGAAGCTCCTTTATCGGTGTCTCCACACTCTCAGAGACTCGATACCATGTACCGAGTTCCACAATGCCCTGGTTTTCAAAAGACTCAACTACCACACCATTCAATGGTAGTGGAATCAGCGATGCGTAGGATCAAGAGTGCTAAAACACATTCTTTCAATCCTCCAGGCCAGGAATCAAGGACACTCGATGCCTTTGGGCGTCGATGCTTTCAATCCTCGATGCTATCAGCCAGGATCAGCTCTTACATTCTCTACATGGGAATGTTTTTTAAAGAGGTTACAAGGGATTTAGAGCTCATGGCTCCACTTCTCCCCGATGACAAAAGAACAGACTTCCTCACTCTGGTCAAACATGCCCAGAATGTGTCTAAGTTCATGAATCGTGCAAGCTTTGATTGCTTTGAGTGGATTAGCAGAACCTCTGCTATTTCCATCAGTGCACGTCGCATTGCCTGGCTTCAGGCATCAGATTTAGAACAATGGGTGCAAGATAAGTTAGGGAACATTCCTTGTACAGGAGAAAATCTATTTGGCAAGGATTGGCAGGATAAGGCTAATCAGATTGAGTCTGAAAATACCACCTTGAACAGATTGTCAAGAGCTTCAGCCAACCCAGCAAAAAAGAAGACAATTAAACCCTTTTTCAAGAAGAAAAATAAATTCTACCCATCTTACACCCAGGCTGCCCATTGTCCAGTGCATGCTCCCCAGAAGGGGCAACAGCAACCCAGACAGAAAAGAAAGGCCCAAGTCCCCAGAGCTCAACCAGCTCGGCAGACACAGCTTCCTCAGGGGCTTTGACTCCTTCCTAGAGAACTTGGTCAATCTGCCCATGAAAGGTCCAGAACCTCTCACCATCCCTGGCAGACTTTGTTATTTTGCCAGAAGATGGCAACAAATAACATCAGAAAACTGGACCCTTTCCATTGTATAAGGAGGGTACAAACTTCATTTTCACAGTATGCCGCCTCCCACCATAACAAGTTTATGTATATCGACTTGGATTGTATATAATTTCCCCAAGTTTACCGCCATGTTGATTCCCTGTTCTATGTAAACGACGGCCAAACGTTTTGACCAAGTGTTATGATGTTTTAATGTAAACCGCACTGATGACAAATAGCGTGGTATATAAAAAATGTTAAATAAATAAATAAATAAGACAGTTCAATTCTCAGGGCCCATCCACCACTCTCTTGTCTCAAGAGGTCACCTCACTACTTGCTCGGGGAGCAATAGAAGAGGTACCCATATGCCAACAGGGCATGGGTTTCTACTCCCCCTACTTCCTCATTCCAAAGAAAACAGGGGGATACAGACCCATACTGGACCTCAGAGAGTTGAACAAGTATCTGTTCCGAGAAAAATTCAAAATGATCTCCCTCGGAACACTTCTCCCTTACTTACATTCAGAGCCAAGATTGGCTATGTTCTCTAGATCTAAAGGATGCATACACGCATATCCTCATCCACACAGATCACAGGAGGTTTCTTTGATTCCTTTTTCAAGGAAGGCATTACCAATGCAGAGTTCTTCCTTTCTTACTGGCTTCTGCCCCAAGAGTCTTTACAAAATGCATGGCAGTAGTAGCAGCATTCCTGAGAACTTTGGGAATATTCATCTTTCCCTACTTAGATGACTGGCTCATCCAAGCATCAACAGCTCCAGAAGCCAGCTTCGCTCCCTCCCGCACAATGCAGATCCTGCAGTACTTGGGATTGGTCATAAACCTTCCAAAATCTCATCTCGCCCCTTCTCAATCTCTAGAGTTCATAGACACAAGGCAGTCAAAGGCTTTCCTGCCACAGCCACATTGTCTTCGAATACTTCAGCTGGCATCTCAAGCAGCTGTGAAAACCCTGTTAACTGCTCGAGAAATGCTTCAGTTGCTGGGGCATATGGCATCCACTGTACATGTGATTTCCTATGCTCAACGCCACATGCGAGCAGCCCAGTGGACCCTAACTTCTCAGTGGATACAGGCTTTGGGTTGCCTGATGGACAAAATCAGAATTTTGACACGTCTCATTTCGTCCCTACAGTGGTGGCAGTCACTGGAAAACCTTCTCGTAGGCTTTCCTTTCCAGCAGCCACCGCACCAAGCCACCTTGAAGACAGATGCATCCAAGTTGGGCTGGGGGGCTCACTTGGACAATCTGTCCACACAGGGTCTTTGGACCCAGCAGGAGGCTTGTCTTCATATAAACATCCTGGAACTCAGAGCCATCTTCTATACTGTTCAGGTTTTTCAGGCCCACCTCAGCTAGCCATGTTCTATGTGAACAAACAGGGTGGGACGGGGTCTCAAGTGTTGTGCAAAGAAGCTCTACGCCTCTGGGCCTTCGCCAGGGATCTTAAAATCCACCTACTAGCGGTGTATCTTCCAGGCACGCAAAATCTTTTAGCAGACAAACTCAGTTGAGTACTGCTGCCACACGAGTGGTCTCTTCATCAAGAGCAAGTTACTCAAATTTTTCAAATCTGGGGAACTCCAAAGATAGACCTTTTTGCAAGTCCTCAGAATGCCAAACTTCCCTGATTCTGTTCCAGAATTTTGGCTTAGAACTGTCAGGCAAGGGATGCTTTCCACCTCCACTGGGGTCAAGACTTCCTCTATGCCTTCTCACCCATTCCTCTCATTCCCAAAACTTTGTTCAAGCTTCAGAGAGACAGGGGCCATATGATCATCATAGTCCCTTGTTGGCCACAACAAACGTGGCATCCTCTGCTTCTACATCTCTCTCAAGCTAGACCTCTGGAGTTGGGATATGCTCCAGATCTGCTTTCCCAGGAGAACGGGACGCGTCGGCACCTGAATCCTCAGTCTCTACACCTCAGGGCATGGCTCCTGAGAGCCTAGAATTCCAAGATATCAACCTTTCTCATCAGGTAAAGGATATCCTTTTGGCTTCAAGAAAACCTTCCACAAGGCGAGCCTATGCCTTCAAGTGGAAAAGGTTTTCTATCTGGTGTTCTAAAAAGGAGCTTAACCCCTTTTCAGTGCCAGTGGAGGCATTACTTGAGTATCTCTTCCATTTATCATCCGCTGGTCTTAAGACCAATTCAGTAAGAGTCCACCTTAGTGCCATTGCTGCTTTCCACAAGCCCTTAGATGGACAACCTGTTTTCTCTCATCCTCTTGTAGCAAGGTTTATGAGAGGACTACTCTTGACTAAACCTCCCATTAAGCCACCGCTCGTGGCATGGGATTTGAATCTTGTCCTTGGGCAGCTCATGAAACCACCCTTTGAACTGCTGGCCACTACATCACTAAAGTTTCTTTCTTGGAAAGTAATCTTCCTAATTACTCTCACTTCTGCGAGATGCATCAGTGAGCTCCAGGCTTTAGTGGCTGATCCTCCTTATACAAGGTTCCACCATGATAAGGTAGTTCTTAGAACTCACCCACATTTTATGCCAAAGTTGGTTTTGCCTTTTCATTTAAACCAGTCGGTTTACTTTCCTGTATTTTTCCCTAAGCCTCACACTTCCAATGCAGAAAGGAATCTGCACACTCTAGATTGTAAAAGAGCTTTGGCCTTTTACCTTCAGAGAACTAAGCAACATCGGAAGTCTTCCCAGCTCTTTATTGCCTTTGTCTCTAGTCATCTTGGACTACCAGTTTCCAAACAAACTTTGTCCAAATGGATTGCAAATTGCATATCCTTTGCTTACGAGAGCAAAGGACTGTCTCTTGAAGGTCATGTCACAGCTCACAGTGTGAGAGCAATGGCAGCCTCTATGGCTAACCTTCGCTCAGTGTCCATTGACAACATCTGTAGAGCAGCCACTTAGGCTTCAGTACACACCTTTGCAGCCCACTACTGCTTAGACAAGGACTCCTGTCGGGATGCCTTGTTTGGTCAAGCTCTTCTCCAGCATCTCTTTCAGACTTAGAACAACTCCTACCTGCCGTCCTGGGTTTCGATGCCAGAGATCCATGGGAGGAAGCATGACCCATCTCAACCTGGGTTTCACAACTTTCTGGGGTAATCTCCCTGGCAGCTTTCAGCTGGGGAGTCCCCATATGTGAAGACTACATTCCTGCTTGTTCCTGGAGATAGCGTAGTTACTCACCTGTAACAGGTGATCTCCGGGAACAGCAGGAATTAAGTCTTCACAACCCACCCACCTCCCTTAGGAGTTCTCTCTCTCTCTCTATTTCTCTCAATCTCTCCTTCTCTCCTTTGTCTCAGCTATAAACTCAACTGAAGAGGGAGAATTGGAAAGGCCGGAAAGCAGCGACGCAGGCTCAGTGGGATGCTCCCAAAAGCTTTCCAATTGGACGCTGGGGAGCGTTCCTGTGCAGGCTCTGTCGGTACCGACGATACCCATATGTGAAGACTTAATTCCTGCTGTTCCTGGAGATCACCTGTTACAGGTGAGTAACTACGCTTTCTGTGCAGGTCACACTCATCTAATCTGTTTTCTGCATTGTGGTGTGGCAGTATGTGCAGATGTCAAACTATGTGCAAATAGTACGCTAATGTTTCTGCATCAATCCCTAAATGATTAAATATTGGTTTTGCTTCCCCTCCTTCCTCACCTTTAGTAACTTTCATTCTCTTCTTAAATGAAAGTAACTGTTTCATTCTATTATTTTATATTAATATTGCAGTTGTAAACCACTTTGATGAATTCTTTCAGGGCTAAAAGCTGTATATCAAGCATTTAAATAAAGAAAGTTAAAGTTTTGTTGATAGGAAGGATCTTTTGACAGTTACGTATGCTTTGGTAACGTTATTCATAGATTACTGCAATGCTGTGTCTCAGGATTATACCAGCATATCGGCTGAAGAGACTTTGTCTTGTTCTGAGCACAGCTGTTAAGGTGTTCTTTGTGATATGCAAACATGATCATGTGATGCCTCATTTAAATTCTGAGAACTATTTGCTCTTCAGGAAACTTGTAAAGGCATTGCTGTTTGAGGTGTTTTTCAGTGGGGACAGGGCAGGTGGGCCTGGTTAATGTGATTCAGTGCTGGGTAGTTGAGGAATAAGGGGGGTCTGAGTAAGTATCTTTATGTATTGTGGAACTTGGTTATGTGTGTTTTTCTTGTTTTTGTTATTGTAAGTTATTCCAGGATCTTAATTGTGAGCAGGATATTAAGAACCAGTGAATGAATGAATAAATAAATATGTCTCTATAAAATACTAGTACAAGCCTTGCAGAAAGAGCAGATGTAAATGTACATATGTAAATTGCAGCGCTGCCCAAACTCTGCCTCTGAATATCTCTACACACACATTCCATAAAAGTACATATGTATCTTCTTGTCATTGTGCATGCTTTTACATGTGTAAAACCAGTGTAATTTTATAAGAGGTCTTCTCCAGGAACAAGCAGGAAGTCCGTCCTCGCATATGGGTGACATCGGTGCCAATGGAAACTGCGTGGAGCATTTCCCCAGCTTTCAAAGAAAGCCTTTGGGACATGAAACCACGTATGTGTGGTCCCCTTCCCGCCCAAGAGTGCCATCTTGCTCCTCCTTTTTTCTGCGGAGCCCAAAAGTTACCTTTCCCGGGTTGCATACCGGTTCCTCTTCCCACTTCAAGCTGGCACTGATCTCGGTCCCTTTTCCTTTTATAGGATCGAAGCTTGCCTCGACCAGCGTTCGTGCCTTTTTTCACCTGGGGGTCATCGACCCCGTCCAGGTGCTCCCCACCATGTTCTCTGGTGGGATTAAAAAATGTGACCACTGCAGTCAAACCATGTCAGTGATCAACACCCCTGACTGCTGCCTGGGGCCATACCATGACAGCACCTCCTGCAACCTGTGCCAAGCCTTGATGCCTAAGACCAACAAAAAGAGGTTGAAGTTGCAGGAAAAACTGTTCCCTAGGTCTGACTCTGCCCCGGCCTCCCCGACGCTGAGCTCCAAGCCCAGCACTTCCTGTGAGGCCCAAGCGTCCTCGGAGTCCCATGGCGGCGGCTCCTCCGAGAAGACCTCGGACCTGGAGAAAAAGAAGAAAAAGTCCATGGAGGTTGCACCGGAGAAACTCTGTAAAACTGCCCGGGGGGTCTTGGGTGGCTCTGAGAAGCGCCCTACCAAGGTCCTCAAGGAGGATTCCTTGGCCAGTAGAGACTGCGAGGTTCCTTGAGGCCAATTTCCTCATCGAAGACTCACTCGCGAGAGTGCTAGCGTCGGACCCTTAACGCCATGTACCGCGTCTGGAAAGGGCCGGGGTTCCACAAACCCCAACTCCCACATAATTTCATGGTTGTTGAGTTGACCATGCAAAAACTTAAGAGTCAAAAAACCCACTCCTCTGTTCCCCCCAGAAGGTAGGCCAGAGTCCTCGATACCCTTGGACGCAAGTGTTACCAGGGCTCGATGCTGGGGTGCCAGATCCAAGCCTATGAATTATACATAGGTATGTACCTGAAGGCTCTAACCCAGAAGCTGTTTGGGTTTTTGGCTGGTCTTTTCTGGGAACCTCTGGGAACTTCTCCAGTGGTTCATGTCCCTGATCTTGGGGATCAAGAACTTCTCTAAGTTCCTCTCCCGAGCTGCCTATGACTGCTTCTAGTTAGCGGCTCGAGTTGCGGCAGCCAGCATTGGCGCCTGACGCCAGGCCTTGCTACAGTCTTCCAACCTCGAGCAATGGGTCCAAGACAAGCTGCTCGACATCCCTTGCACCAAGGAGAACCTACTCGGCAATGACAAGGTGGCATAGATCGAGGCTGACATGGTGACCTGCCAGAGGCGCTCTAAAAAGACCTCATCCCTTATTCACAGGAAACCAGCAGGGAAAAGACCCCTGTTCGCGAGGAAAAAGGGTCCTTTCCCACAAAGTCGCCACTACCAGCCCTTCTCGGGCCAGCAACAAGGTTCTCACCCTAAGAGGCAAGGCCATGGGGCTCAGGAGGCAAAAGCACCGAAGCCTCAGGTCCCAGCTTTCACCCAACCGGGGGGGGGGGGGGGGGGAGATTTGACTCCCAGGGCAGGGCCTCTCCTCCCCCAGGAGACCTTCACCAGCCCACAGGGGGGCACCTGGGCCAACATCATCTTGGACCAGTGGATACTGCAAGTGGTAAGGGAAGGATACCTCCACCTATAGCAGATACCGCCCAAGTTCTTCCCAGGAGAGCTAGTGTGACCCCTCCTTCATCAGACTCTTCTGCTCACAGAGCTCACAGGTCTGATCAGGGACAGCACAGTACAGCCTGTACTTAAACACCTATGTGGAAAGGGCTTCTACTCCAGGTACTTCCTTGTTCAAAAGTGAACTGGGGGCCTCAGGCCCATGCTGGACCTGTGAAACTTAAACAAGTTTCTGGTGAGGGAGAAGTTCAAGATGCGCTCTCCCTTGGAACACTGCTGCCTTACCTCCACCAGGGAGATTGGCTGTTCTCCTTGGATCTAAAGGATGTGTACACACACATCCTAATCTGCAGGCACCAAACAGACATGCCCAGGGACACCAATGTCTCTTCCTACAACTAAACACATTGTGTAGAACAATGCTGGTGCACCTTGGCATGGTGTACTGTGTTCCATACCTTCCTGCTGAGGTCCGCTTATTAGTGACAGGGAAGTGTGTGGACAGGTATGTGAATGTGGACCTGTCCTGCACACCCCTGCTTGTTCTCACTTGCACCTGGTAATGCTGCAGTCAGCCCTACGGTCAAGGTATCTGCCAGGCATACTTGCCCTCCCCCCTGGATATGTGGATGTGCAATCTAGATTCCCCTTCCATGCAGCCCTCCAACCACACACACACGCTCACCTGCAGTCCCACAGAAGCAGACACATTGCATAGGACATATTGTAAAAGTCCGCTGTGTGGAGTGCCACACCCAGCTGGCAGGGTGCTGCACATGGCACCGATGGCTGGGCTTACATTTTCACATGGGGTCCTAAGGCTCCGTCACCAGTCATTTCAAGGACATGGGCATCGTTAGGGGAACTACGCTTTGCCCCTTTAGCTCACTCACCAAATGCCAGCATGGCTGGTAAGCGCACCTCTGCTCTTCCCCATACATTTCTGGGGGTATTTGATTTTGTTACTGCGACCTCAAATCTCCCTCTCCTCTTCTTTCTGTTCAGGAACACTGCATGCTGTGGTTTCCCCAACCTGTAGACACAACAGTGCACAGCATAGGTTACACATCCATTCACCACTATGGGCTGCATTGAGGTGCAGGGCAGAAATATTTCTAAGTCCTACCTTTATTCCCCTTTTAGCAGGTATAACTTGGACATCTGTGGAGACTACTATGGACATGCATGGGTAGTGCCAGAATATGCTTTATACGTCTTCGTGGCTGATTACGCCCCCTTCCGCCCACATTCTGGGTTCCCCGTTTATGTGCCATGTACGTGCAGGGCTGCGAGTGTGCAGAATATGGTTTTAGACATTTTCGTGAGATACACATCTGTCATGCACATACAGGCAGCTTATTCGTTTTTCAGAATGAGCCCCATAGTGTCTTATTCACTCTTTTCCCCCTGATCTTTGTTAATGGTGCTCCTTATCCCCCAGTTCACCTCTCCAGAAGTAGCGAAGGGAAAACTACAGGGCCTAGTTCTGGGTACTGCAGCAGGTTGTGAGTGGGGACAGAGACCATGCAAGTATTTGCTTTGGATGGAGTGGCCTAGTAGTTAGAGTAGTGGGCTTACAACTAGGGAAGCTGGTCAAGTCATTTTCATCCTCTGTTGCCTTTGGTACAAACTAGAGGCGCAAAGTATAGACAGTGCCAGAAAGTGAGCTTTTATAAGCAGTGTGTTTGAGGTATAAATCTAGAAAGATTTAAGTGCCAAAAAGGCTTTACAGATGGAAGAAACAATGGAAAATTATATCATTCTTTATTGGCTCTGAAAGGACATAGATTGGCCAGGTAATTAAATAGTTACTTGGGCAAATTCTTCACACTGAAAACTTCCTTCCATTTAGGATGCATTTGTAGCAGTGGACTTCTCAGCCAAGTTTTCAAAAGGAAATTCTGTCAGTATGATAGTGGCTCCACCATAGAAAGACACAGAAATAGAAATACCCTCTTTGCTCTTTACACACAACACACACTTGCTGTTGGTGACAGCTCTTTTGCTTAGCCTGAAGCAGCCCCCTCTTTTCTTCATCCCTCTTCCATTTTTATCTGTCTCAACATTCTCCTCAGGAAGATCACTGGCTTTCTCCAAGGTCTTGCAGAGCTCATTCTTCTCTTCCTCATCTTATATAGAAGCTTTACTTGTACAGCAGAGGAGTTTCCCTCTGGTTCATGTGACTAGAGCAATCTTCCAGTTCTGTTGTCTTTAGTGCCTTCCCATTGGTTGGCTTCTATCCTATCCTGCTGCTGGTGAGGCTCAGGATAGGAGGGGATCGGAAAACTGCAAATAGTGGTTTTAAACTCTGAAAAATGTCTAGGCAACATTAGCATCCTTCTAGCTTCTGGAGATTAATGCAGAAATCTGTAGAATCCTGAAAAAAAAACAGGCAGTTGGCAACCCTAGCCCCCCTGACTCCTGAGCACTTCTGACAGGGTCCCTCTCTAAATATTTGGGCCCTAGGAAAATGTCTTGTATGCTAATGCCTTACTCCAACCCTGCCCTTGGCAAGTTGGCAGAAATAAGAACACTGTATGATTCAGTGAGTAGGTTTTACAGTAGAATTATCAATGAAACTGAAATACACATCTGAATCATTAAAAGGCAGCCCATCGGGGGTAGGGAATTATTTCCAATCTCTTTGAACATCTGTCCGTGTTTTCTGGTATGCTGTGTTAGAGAAGATGGGAAGGCAGTTAGAAAGGAGAAACTCACTAATTGCTGTGTTTCACTTTAAAAGAGTTTCTAAGCTGCAGAAGCAGGAACTGCTTCTCCCATAGAAATGCCTCGGGTCATTTTTTGGAGGCACTTATTTCTCTGAAAATCCAGTCCAATTTTGTCCAGATTTTATGCCAATGTGTCTTTTCACTAGTTTACCCCTATGCCATATTTGGTCTGGTCCTGTTCCATTAACTTTTCAGAGAGTTATTTTGCTCACAGACATTCTCAAGCCCTCATGTATCATGCAATCATACTCATTGGGTTGGAAAGAATAAAAAAATAAAGAGGCATTTCAGAAAGGACATCTAGGTCCAATCTGGGACTCTTAGGCTAAAATGTCCCAAAAAGAAGGCCAGCACATTTAAATTCGGGCATGATTTGAGAAACGTGCATGTAACGGATATGAACGTTATCAGGGATGGCTGCATAGATGGTTTATTTAAAATTTGCTATATTGCCTTTCAAAACAAATCAAAGTGGTTTACTTATTAAAAATATAAATACAGATAGAAAGGCTGGAAAGCAAATCCATTATAGCAGCAGTGAGAAGAATCAGAGTCATACAGGACTGGAAAGGGAAAGAAGGGAGGGAAGGAAAGGAAAGTAAGATAAGGGAGGTAGATAGTTGAAAACAAACAGGACTATCTATGCAAGTTAGGTACAGAAATCAAAGGCATTTTGAAAAACATAAGTTTTCAAGGCAGACTTATAGCGGACATATATACAGGTTCCAAACAGATATTTGGAGGCAAGATGTTCCAGAGGTATGGAGCATAAAAGTAGAAAGCCGAGGCCCTGGTTAAGTGATATCTCGCCCGAGATACAGAAGGAAGATAAAGATGGTTAGCATGAAAAGAACTGAAGGGGTGAACAGATTTGTCAAAGTGCATGGAAAGATATTTTAACAACAGAGCTTATCTGGTCATGAGAAGTGAGATTGGAGTCAAGAATGACCCCTAGATATTTGAGAGGTGGTTAAAGTAAGAAGAGTAGTACCAACAGTGGAACACAGGAGGGAACAGGAGAAGAACCAGTGAATCAGATTGCCTCCATTTTCTGTAAGTTGAGTAGGTGGAGGCTCAACAAAGAGGCTACCTGAGTTATTGATGGGTGAGAGATCTGGTTGGGTGGAGTGAGTATGCCAAAGGAGAAGTCATTCCAGCATCTTAGATTAGTGTGGCAATCGGGGCAAGAAAAACATTAAACAATAATGGAGCAAGAACAGATCCTTGGGGGATTCCACAATTGAGAGGTGTGACGAGGAGAGCTGCCAGGAGCAGATGGAAATAGAAGAAAACAATGTTTGTACCTTTAAAATGAGTGACAGACCAGCTTTGCACAGAGTTTGCAAGGCAAGCATGAAAAAAAATCCTGGCTCTGCTGAGGCTAAGCCACACCCAAGCTCTGACGTGGGGGCAGGCTTGGACAGTGATTGTAAACACCTGTGCAGAGGCAAGGGAGTGGCAGGCAAGAAACGTTTTTTAAAACCTGAATCAGACCAGAAAGAGAGATCCTGGGGGAGGAGAAAGCGTTCAAGGAGAAAGGATTCCAGGAGAGATTCCAGGAAGGAAGGAGTGGAGAAAGGCATAGGAAGGCTGACTTTCAGCTGCTGAATGAGGCCAGTAAGAAAGGAAGCAGTCTGTGTCTGAAAAATGCTCCTAAACTTGAAGCTAGCAGACGGATAGCTGGAAAGCTTACAGACGGGGTAGAACAGGTTGCAGTACCTAGTGTTCAAGAGCCACTGCTGAGGACTTCAACTGCTAGAAGGTGGGTGGATACGCTTGTCTGGGGAAAGAGCCAGAACTCACCTGAGAGCAGAGAAGCTGAACCAAAAACTCTAGAGACGTTAAAGCAAGTGTTCCCAGGGAAGAAAGCTCACTCTCCCAATATAATTGATCCTTTTCAGAAAGAACAGCTATGGAGCGAATTTCAGAAGTTTTTACAGGACAGGAAGCCTGAAGAAGTTTTTGAAACCGTAGAAAGGGATAAGCATTCTGTTGCCCGAGGATATGCAGATCGATTCCTTTGAGCCAGAGTCTAACCTGGGGGAATCCCCAATGGATTGCTCTTTTTGTTTGAAAGAAAACTAGACGCAGGTAAACAGGGCTCAGAAAGAAAAGCAAAACGTGGTGAGAAGCAATGTTTGCATAACTCTGTAACTGATAAGAGTGTCTTCTGAAGTAAAGAAGCTTTTGTTGTTTAACCAAGAGTTTTGAAAAGTAAAGCAGCAGTTGTTAGAAGAAGAAATTTACCTTTTGGTTGAATGAACACAAGAGACTACGACCTGCATGTTAATTTGCTTTATGAGAACAGCTGCCAGTGTTAGAAAGTCTTTTGTTCAGCTTTCTTTAGTTTCAATTATACATGTTTTTCTTATGTTTGGAGAAGTATCCTAATGCCTGCGTTCTGAATTTAATGCTTATGGAAATCCCACAAAAGTAAATATTCTTGTTGCCTTAAACCACGGTTTCACACTACTTTTGTCCTTGGATAAAAAGCCAAACTACAAGTCCCAGAATTCCTTACTGGAGACAGACACAGTAAAGCTTTATATAAGGACATAACAAGGCGGCCCTATGCCTGTAAGCCCTAGGGCCCAGGCTAGGGTATCACAGAGGATAGGGCCCCGAAACCGAAGAGGAATGGGAAACCTGAAAGGAACGATCCGTGAGAAAAGAGTAAAACTAGTGTAAGACTGAGCTGCAGAGACTAATATCATGAAGCCAAGTGCAGAGAAGAACATGATCCATCAAATCAAAGGTTGAGGAGAAGACAATAGCGAGAGCTAAAGTAGCATTACCTTGATCAAGGGAGTGATGTATTTCACTCAGGAGGGGAAGCCAGGATAGTTTCGGTACTGTGAAATGGTCAAAAACCAGATTAGTATGGGTGAAGCGTGTTGGTTTTGGAGATTTAGCTGAGAAAAAACAAGCTTTTCAAGAACCTTAGAAAGAAAAGGAAGGTTAGAAACCGGGTGATAATTGAGGTTTTTTTTTTAAATATACTATTTATTGAATTTTCATGAAAAGAAACAAGACAAATCTTGTACAGAAAAAGGTAAATTCTGGAATAACATTAAAGTATACATTAGGAAATTATTTACAACAAAAAGAAGGCACAGAATTACCTACAAGTCACAAACATAGAGAAAAAGACAACAGCTAAAGCAGACCGGGGCAAAAACATTACTAAGTACGGTTAAGTAGCCTCTACAATATTTGAGGATACAGATGACTCCAGTAACCTAGTGTTAATAAAAGAGGCTAGGTCATCTGGGTGAAAAAATACATAACACACTGATTTATAGACAATCAGACACTTACATGGGAACTGCAGTGTACCAGGTTTAAGCAAAAGAAACTGCGGCATCTCTTTCTAAATCAGGAAAAATGGAGATCCTGAAACCATAAAAAGTAGCCATCCTCTTTTTGAAATATAACTTTAATATCCAATCATGATCTGCCACTAAGGCGCATGAAACAATTAATATAGATGGAACATAATTTTCTGCAGCAGAAGATTCCAAAAACTGGGTGACATTCAAAACATCTAGAGGTTGTTCAGATACCAACGAGGAAAACTCTATCTCCAGGAACAAGCAGGAATGTAGTCTTCACATATGGGTATCGTCGGTACCGATGGAGCCTGCGTGGTAACGCTCCCCAGCGTCCAATAGGAAAGCTTTTGGGAGCATCCCACAGCACCTGCGTGCTGCCTTCCCGCCTTTCCCAACTGTCCTTCTCCAGTTCTTCATTTTCCGTGGAGCTGACAGGTTGCACATCCTGTCACCGCAGAAATTTCCCTTCTTATACTTCTTTTTTGTGGTCGCATCTGCCTTCCCTCGACGCTATACCGGTACCGCCGGTGGTTCTTTTCTTTTTTTCTGAAAAAAAAACCCCTTTCTTTCTGGAGTATTTCTCCAGTAATTTTCTTCTCGGGTGCCACGCACCATTTTGGGCACTAGGCCCATTTTTTCCTCAGAATGGAAAAACCCGCTTCGGGTTTTAAAAAGTATTCTAAGTGTGGCGGTACCATCTCCGTCACTGACACCCATGAGTGGTGCCTCAAATGTTTAGGTCCTGACCACTCTATTTCAGAGTGTGTTGCCTGTGGGATGATGTCAAAAAGGGGCCAGCAAAACTGAGCTACTAAGCTTAGCACCCTTTTTCCCTCCGATGCAGCCTACGTGGCATCGACGTCTTCCAGGGCTTTGTCTTCCTCCCATGGATCTCAAGTAACTAAACATAAATCTAGCCAGTCCTCAAAGGGTAGATCTCCTTCTAAACATCGAGATGCCTCTGGCACTGCCCTTGAGGGACTTTCACCGGCAAAATTGCCCCGGCGGGAGGCTTCGGCTTCCAAAGCACTAACGGGGCTCCAGGATGTTCTCGAGGCTTCAACCTCGGCAGAACTACTGGTGCCATGCTCTGGTGTTCCGGCTGCTTTATCCAGCACCGATACTCAAGCATCGGCAGCGTCGATAGACCAGAGATTCTTGGCTATTGAACATAGTCTGGCGGCTCTTCTCACGGCCTCGATGCCCCTGAAACCGCTTCAGACAATTCAACCGGTACTGGCACCGACTGCATCGACATCGGCAGGTATTCTACTGGGACCGAGTCATGCATCTCTATCCGGCATCGACAAGTCGGTACCAGACCACTCCGATGCCGACTTCGATCGGTACCGGTACCGGTACCGTGCCTTGCACGATCACCAGGATCGGAGATGCTTCGAATTCTCTGATGAGTCTGAAGACTCTGAAAGCTCTGCCGATACCAGAATACTTCTTCCTGAGGATGTCTCTACCACAGGATGTGTCCTTTCAGGATTTTATCCGAGATGTGGCCCGAGGTCTTTCCATCACAGTGGCTCGTGAAAAAGAGCCTAGGGCAAAGGAATTAGAAATCCTACAATACCCTAAAGCTCCAAAGGAGGCAGCTACCTTACCTATTCATGAGATCTTGCATGATCTTATGTTAAGGATGTGGGAAACACCTCTGACCACATCTCCTCATTCTCGAAGACTCGACACCATGTATCGAGTTCCTCCTTGTCCTGGGTTTCAGAAGACTCAATTGCCACACCATTCCATGGTGGTGGAATCAGCCATGAGACGGATAAAGAGTGCAAAAAGGCATGCATCTAATCCTCCAGGACGTGAGTGTAGGACTCTTGACGCCTTTGGATGTCGATCCTTCCAGGCTTCAATGCTTTCTGCTAGGATCAGTTCCTATATCTTGTATATGGGAATGTTCCCTAAGGAAGTCACAGGAGACTTAGAGCTTATGAGCCCTCTCCTTCCTGATGATAAAAGGCAAGATTATCTTGCTCTTGTTAAACATGCTCAGGATGTTTCCAAGTTTGTGAATCTTGCAGCCTTTGACTGCTTTGAATGCATAAGCAGAACCTCTGCTATTGCCATAGGTGCACGCAGAATTGTCTCACTCCAGGCATCTCACTTGGAAATCTGGGTACAGGACAAACTGAGGAATATATCTTGCACAGGAGACAATCTCTTTGGCAAGAATTGGCAGGAAAAAGCTAATGAAATAGATGCTGACAATATCACTTTGGATAGATTTTCCAAATCTACAGCCGATCCTGCGAGGAAAAGATCCTCTAAGAAACCATTCTTCAGCAAGAAGAAAAAGTTTTATCCCTCCTATACCCAGCAGGGACATCGTTTAGGTCAGTCTGCCCAAAAGGGACAGCAGCAACATCCTAGACAACAAAGGAAACCAAAATCAGCTAAGCCTCAGCCAGCTCAGCAGACTCAGCCTCCACAGGGGCTTTGACTCCTGTCTAGAGAACTTTGCCTTCCTGGCCCTAAACGGCCCAGAACCCTCCACCATCCCAGGAAGATTGTCATTTTGCCCCCAGATGGTGTTAGATAACAGCAGAAAATTGGACTCTGTCTATTGTACGAGAGGGGTACAAGCTTCATTTCTCCAGCATGCCCCTCCGACAATAGTAAGACAGTTCATTTCTCAGACTTCTCTCAACGACCGGTTAGGTCAAGAAGTCACTATGCTCCTTGCTCAAGAAGCAATAGAAGAGGTACCCATTCCCCAACGGGGTACAGGGTTTTACTCCCCGTATTTCCTTATTCCAAAGAAAACAGGAGGACACAGACCCATTCTAGACCTCAGAGAATTGAACAAATTCCTGTTCAGAGAGAAGTTCAAGATGATTTCTCTAGGAACTCTGCTGCCATACCTTCGGAGTCAGGATTGGCTTTGTTCTCTAGATTTCAAGGATGTGTACACTCATGTTCTCATCCATCCAACTCACCGAAGGCACCAAGGGTGTTCACAAAATGCATGGCTGTGGTAGCAGCATTTCTCCGCACCCTGGGAATATTCGTCTTCCCTTACTTAGACGACTGACTCATTCGAGCCCCTTCCGAGCCAGAGGCCAGGGTTGCTCTGTCTCGCACAATGCGCATCCTTCAGTATTTGGGACTTGTCATAAACTTCCCAAAGTCCAACCTTGCTCCCACTCAATCCCTAGAGTTTATAGGAGCTCTTCTGGATACCAGACAGACAAGGGCCTTCCTTCCACAGCCCTGCTGCCTTCACATTGTACAGTTAGCTTCCCAAGCAGTGCTAAAACCTCACCTCACTGCTTGGGAAATGTTGCAGTTGCTAGGGCACATGCATCCACCGTGCATGTGGTTCCTTATGCTCGCCTCCATATGAGGGCAGCCCAGTGGACCTTATCCACTCAGTGGACTCAAGTGTCAGGTTGCCTGTCAGACAAAATAGAAAACTCAGATCGCCTTATTTTCTCCCTCCAATGGTGGCAGTCACCCAAAATCCTTCTGGTGGGGTCTCCTTTTCAGCAAACCCCACCCCAAGCCACTCTAACAACAGATGCTTCACAGGTGGGTTGGGGAGCCCACCTGCACGGCCTCTCTACCCAGGGTACCTGGACTCTACAAGAGGCCTATCTTCATATCAACCTCCTGGACCTCAGAGCAATCTTCCTTGCTCTTTGAGTATTTCACACCCAGCTCAGCTACAAGACAGTCCTAGTTCAAACGGACAATCAAGTAGCCATGTTCTATGTGAACAAGCAGGGTGGAACAGGCTCTCTGTCTCTGTGCAACGAAGCTTTGCGACTATGGGCCCTTGCCAGAGAGCATCAGATTCATCTCCAAGCGGTGTATCTTCCAGGCATTCAAAACTCTTGGGCAGACAGACTCAGTCAAGTTCTGCTTCCACACGAATGGTCTCTCCATGCAGACCATGTGGCCAAAAAGTGTTCAGATTTGGGGAACCCTGGACATAGACCTCTTTGCAAGTCCGCTGAATGCCAAACTTCCCTGGTTCTGTTCCAGAATTCCGGCTCGAAGTTGTCAGGCCAGGGATGCTTTCCTCCTTCATTGGGGTCAGGACTTCCTGTATGCCTTTCCACCCATTCCCCTAATTCCCAAAACCCTGTTCAAACTTCAGAGACTGAGGCCATATGATCCTCATAGCTCCACATTGGCCACGGCAACTGTGGTACCCTCTGCTCCTGCATCTCTCTCAGGCTCCGCCTCTGGAGTTAGGATATGCTCCAGATCTTCTTTCTCAAGAGGACGGGATGCTGTGGCATCCCAATCCCTAGTCTCTACATCTCAGGGCCTGGTTGCTGAAAGCCTAGAACTTCACGTTCTTAACCTTTCCCAGCAGGTAAAGGATATCCTTCATGCTTCCTGGAAACCTTCCACAAGACGCTTTTATGCATTTAAGTGGAAAAGGTTTACCATATGGTGCTCGCAGAAGGGTCTTAACCCTCTTGCGATACCTCTGGAATCATTACTGGAGTACCTCCTTCATTTATCAAATGCAGGGCTTAAGACCAATTCAGTGAGAGTCCATTTGAGTGCTATTGCAGCTTCTTTCAAGCCTCTCAATGGGCAACCTATTTCCTCTCATCCTCTCATAACGAGATTTATGAGAGGCCTTCTTTTAACGAAGCCTCCCATTAAGCCACCACCGGTGGCATGGGACTTGAATCTGGTACTTGGGTAGCTCATGAAACCGCCCTTTGAACCATTAGCCACTACCTCTTTGAAATTCCTTACCTGGAAGGTTATCTTTCTCATTGCAATCACATCAGCACGTCACATCAGTGAATTGCAAGCATTGGTGGCTGATCCTCATGCAAGGTTCCATCATGATAAGGTAGTCCTTAGGACTCATCCACACTTTATGCCAAAGGTAGTTTCGCCCTTTCATTTGAACCAAGCAGTTTACCTTCCTGTATTCTTTCCAAGGCCTCACGCCTCAAATGCAGAAAGGAGCCTTCATACTTCGGACTGTAAAAGAGCCTTGGCCTTTTACTTGCAAAGGACACAGCAACATAGAAAATCCTCTCAACTCTTTGTTGCTTTTGATCCTAGTCATTTTGGACTTCCAGTGTCCAAAAGGACACTGTCCAACTGGATTGCATAGTGTATGTCTTTTGCCTATGAGAGTAAGAAGCTTCCTCTTGAAGGCCATGTCACAGCTCACAATGTGAGAGCCATGGCAGCCTCAATGACTCATCTTCACTCTGTGTCTATCGATGACATCTGTCGAGCAGCTACTTGGGCTTCGGTACATACCCTCACAGCCCATTACTGCTTAGACAAGGACTCCCGCCGGGATTCTTTGTTTGGTCAGGCTGTTCTTCAACACCTGTTCCAGACTTAATCAACTCCTACCCACCATCCCTGGTAGGATGCCAGAGATCCATGCTGGGAGGTGGAGCCCTTTCACAAGGGCACACAACTTTCTGGGGCCATCTCCTGGCATCTGCAGCTAGGGAATCCCCATATGTGAAGACTACATTCCTGCTTGTTCCTGGAGATAGCATAGTTACTCACCTGTAACAGGTGATCTCCGGGAACTGCAGGAATTTAGTCTTCACAACCCGCCCACCTCCCCTAGGAGTTGTATCTCTCTATCTCTCTCTTTTTCTCTCTTTCCCTCTCTTTCCCTCTCTCTCTATTGGACGCTGGGGAGTGTTCCCGCACAGGCTCCATCGGTACCGACGATACCCATATGTGAAGACTAAATTCCTGCTGTTCCCGGAGATCACCTGTTACAGGTGAGTAACTATGCTTTCTTGGCTACTAGTAGGTAATATGCTTTAAAAATAGGTGGAAACAGTTCTTTAGGGACCAAGTGCACCTCAGCTAGGTATTTCCTAAACAGATCTAGTGGCAAAACATCAGAAGTCCGTGGAAAATTCAAAATTCGTAATTTAACAGCACGAGTTGCGTTTTACAGTTCTAGTTTAGATTTCATAGCGGTATTGTCTTTAACAAGAGGTGTATTTTCCTCTTTAAGGCAGAAATCTTCTGATCTTCATTTTGAAAACTAGCCAAAAAAATTTCCACCAAACTCGCTGTTGCTGAAATCTTCTCTTGATTCTGCTATACCCTGGAGTACAGAATGAGAGTTTGCTCAGTAACTGTATCCGAGAGAAGGACTATTTATTTATTTATCAGGTCTTTTATACCGCTTTATGATTTCAATCAAAGCAGTTTACATTGTAACTTAAACTTGGTAATGTACATTAAACAGGGACATTGATAACTTGGAATTTTCTGAGGCAATGGAGGGTTAAATGACTTGTCCAATGCCACAAGGAGTGCTAGTGGGAATTGAACCCTGGTCTCTTGGTTCCCAAGCCATGCTCTAACCATTAGATGGCTACTGCACTGCTATGGCTTCCCATGTGGCTTCAAGAGTGAACTTTTTAGGCCTTGAAGGAGAGAGAGAAACCGGCATAGATACATCCACTGGTCAAACAGCTTTCATCTCACCCACGCCAGGACAACAAAGTCAACTCTCCCGAGGAGTTCCCAAACATACTAGGAACAATCCCCCGCAGTTCAACCTTCTGCTTCCCTGGGATGGAATCAACAGGCATTCCGGAATCCGAAGGACTTAATTCCGAGCCAGAAGGCACTGGGAGGGGGCCACCCGGGCATGGCGTCATCATCCGTGCCACTGGGGAGAGTGATGGTTCTGTGTCAGAGGTCAGTGGAGAGTCCTCCAAACTAAACACTGACCTAATTCCAGCCATAGCTGCCCCGGAAAGCCCAACAAACGGATCCATCAGACCAATAGTGGAAGGCTTAGGCTCAGAGCAAAGCTGTTTTGTCTTCCCTTTGCATTTAGGCATAGGAGACAGGAGAGAGGTAAGTCAGAGTTCTCGCTCTATGTGGCCATCTTGGACCACCCCCCAATTGAGAGTTAAAGTTGGAGCCAGCGAGGGTTTCTTCAGAATAGGGTGGATGATGGCCTTCTTCCAAGGAGACTTTATTGCGCTAGAAGCTAGACTTATTAATGTTGAGCAACGCAGGGGGAGCAAGGCTAGTGCTGGAGAAGTTAAAAGAAGAGGGGAGGGGATCTAAATGATATATGGTCTGATCGCTGGTCTGACTGGTGCATCTGCCCCGACCAAGCGGGCTCCATCAATGCAGACATCATCCATAAGTGAGGAAATCCAACATAGTGGTAAAGGAGAAAAACACCAGAATGGCATTGATAACAGAGGTGTCTGTTCCAAGTGATTATTCTGTGAATTGCGAGGAGAGGGAGAAGATCCTGAAGTACCAAGAAATACAATCAGAGACCAAGAAAATGTGGTAAAAGGTTATAGAAATATTTCCCATTGTATTGGGAGCCACAGACTTCATAAAGAACATCTTGACAAACTACTCATACATTTTACATCTTACGAACTCCAAAAGGAAGCTCTCTTTGGGGCACATGGCCTTGACGGTTCATGTCACACCCTCAGCCCTTCGCCATATGTATTGGGTCCAGTAGAGACTCTACGTGGAGGAGTAGCCTAGTGGTTAGAACACTGGCTTGGTAACCAAGCAACCAGGGTTCAATTCCCACTAGCACTCCTTGTGGCCTTGGGCAAGTCACTTAACCCTCCACTGCCTCGGAAGAAAGGCCTGGCAATCTACTTCCGGTGACACTGCCAAGAAAACCCAGGAGCTTCTGGGTCACCAGGAGTCAGAACTGACTCGAAGGCACACAGAGACTCTACACTTAGTGGAAGAAAGCAATGGAGTGCCTGTTGGACAAGGGTATGGGTCACTCCACCCCTCCCGCTTTCTCGCCTGGTGGCGACGGTAGAGAAATCTTCTGGTGGGTCTCCCCTTTGAGGATACCCTGCATCAAAAGATCCTCACCACGGATGCCTCCAAGCTTGGCTGGAGAGCCCATTGGAACTGTTTTCAGTCCCAAGGTCTCTGGTCGCAGGTGGAGAGCCAGCTCCAAATCAACTTCCTTGAGCTCCGAGTGGTTACAGGTCTTCCGCCACTACAGACATTCAGGTGGCAATGTTCTGCATTAACAAATAGGGTAGCATTTAGTGAGTAAGAGTCGGTGAGGATTCCTTTGCAGTTTGAAGATCAACAAACAGGGTGACATGGGATTCTACCTCCTCTACTGTGATGCAATCAGACTCTGGAATTTCTTGAATTGGTGGAGTATGCTTCTCCAGGACCAAGCAGGAAGTCAGTCCTCACATATGGGACGCCGATGAAGCCCTAGCGGAGCATTTCCCCAGCTTTCCATGAAAGCCTTTGGGAATGCAGGCACGCATGCGCGGTTCCTTTCCCGCCTAAAGGTGCCATCTTACCTCAGTCTCTCTTTTTCCGAGAAGCCCACCGGACGTGTGTCCTGTCATCCCGGATAAAAGTTTGATTTTTTCGACGATTCTTGGTATTTTTTCTTCCCGGTTCGATGCCGGTTCCCCTCCCGCCGGGTTTGGTACACCGGTATCGAGCCCGTTTCTTATTTTTCGGTTTTTGCCCTTCGTGGCTGGCGTTCGCGTCATTTTTTGCTTTTTCCCTGGAAGCCCGGGCCTTTGACCTCGCAGGGACTCTTTTTTTTTCCCCGATGGCTTCCAGCGGTTTTAAAAAGTGTGATCGGTGTAAGAAGTTGATGTCTCTCACCGACACACACGACTGCTGCCTTCGGTGCCTCGGTCCTGATCACGACTCTAAGACGTGTGGACCATGTGGGAAGATGTCTTCCAAGGCACTGCGAAGTCGCCAGCAGCAGAAAGAAAGACTTTTCTGACTCAGCCTCCGGCCGGGCCCGGACCTCGTCTGAGGCCTCGACATCTCGGGATTCGGATCCTGAGCGCCGTCGTGGCTCCTCGGACAGGGGGTCCCCCGACTGGGAACGCAAGAGGAAGAAGCGGCTCGTGAGGGTGTCGTCGGAAGAGGTCCCTGGCTCCTCGAGGGCCAGGTCTAAGACCCCCGACCGTCGCCCCGGGCCCGTGGAACAAGAGAAGCCTGCCAAAGTTCCTCGCATGGAGCCAGAGTCTGCTGGACGCGTAAGTCCTGTAGTCCTCGAGGACTCTCCTCCCAGAGAGCCGACGTCAGGCCCGGCGCCGCCGGGGCCCGAGTCGGTGGCTGCTGCATCTCCCGAGCTGAGTCTCAGGATGACAGCCTTGGAGTGCAGACTGTCTGCCTTCATGGAGCAGCAGCAGGCACTGATGGCCAGCCTGTCTGGCGCATCTGCCCCGACCACCAGGACATCGACATCGAAGTCGACCCCGGAGACCAAGCTGATACTCGAGACCATGAAGGCTCGAGGTCGACCTCGGTCGCGGTCTCCCTCGACCTCCCGTTCGGGACCGAGGGCATCGATGCCGGTGCTCCCGGGCCCCGCGGGGTCGGACCCTGACTCCTCGTCAGACGAGTCCGCCTGGGAGACGGAGGATGAGGAGTCCCCCGACACATTTAAGACTTGGTGCGTCCCGTCGGACTCACCGCAGTCTGAACCCCGGAGTAGATCCCCTCCGAGGATTCCTGGTTCTCGGAGTTTGTCCGGGATATGGCCGCCACGTTGGCTATCCCGGCGGACCCCGAGGAAGAGCCTCGAGCCGAGGAGCTCGAGGCCCTTCTGTACAACTCTCCTCCGAAGGAGGCCTTTACTGTCCCGGTTCCTCCAATGCTGGAACGGCTCCTCTTCCGGATGTGGGAGGCACCGGCTTCGGCGCCAGTTCTAAGCAAGCAGGTCGATTCGATCTATTGACTCCGGAAGAGCCCTGGCTTTCAGAAGGCGCAGCTACCACACCATTCCATGGTGGTGGAATCGGCCATGCATCGCCTGAAAAGTCAGAAGATGCACTCCGCGGTGCCTCCTGGCAGGGAGGCCCAAAGCCTCAATGGTTTTGGTAGAAAGTGCTTTCAGGGCTCGATGCTTGCTTGCCGTGTCCAGCTGTACATGGGCATGTACTTGCGAGACCTGGCCAAGGAGTTGGCTGGGTTCTCTGCTGGTCTCTCCGGGGAACCCTTGCAGAGATTCAAGTCCTTGTCCTCGGGGATACGGGAATGCTCCAAGTTCTTGTCCCGCACCGCCTACGATGGCTTCGAGGCTTCGGCCTGAGTTGCGGCAGCCGGCATCGCGGCTCGATGCCAGGCATGGCTGCAGTTATCGGACCTCGAGCCATGGATTCAGGACAAGTTGGTCGATGTCCCTTGCCGAGGTGAGAACCTTTTTGGCAAGCCCATGGCCGAGAAGGCCGCTCAGCTTGAGACTGAGCACCTTACACGGACAAGGCTGTCTAGAAAGACCTCTGCCCCTTCTCACAAGAAGAAGGGCTCGGGTAAAAAGCCCTTTTACCTGAGGAAGGGCACTGCCTACAAACAGTAACCTCAGTATCAGGCTGCCCAAGCTGCACCCCAGGGTCAGCGAGCCAAGGGGCAGGGTAATGGGCCCCATAGGCAGAGGACCCCCAAGCCTCCAGCCCCTGCTCCCACTCAGAAGGGTGGGGGTTTTTGACTCCTCAAGCATAGCCTCTCCGTCCCTGCTCTCCCAACCCTGCACAGGAGGTCGCCTCGCCCTCTTTGCCCTCCAGTGGCCCCGCATCACTGGGGACAGTTGGGTGTTAAACATAGTCCACAGGGGCTATGCACTACACTTTCACCAACTGCCTCCTCCATATTTTCCAGGAGAGCCTCCAAGGCCTCCCCTGCACACAGTTCTTCTCCTCCAGGAGCTCCAAGGTCTGTTGCTGGACAGGGAGGTGGAGCCTGTGCCCCTTCAAATGCACGGTCAAGGGTTCTATTCCAGATATTTCCTGGTACCCAAAAGAACCAGTGGCTTTCGACCTATCCTGGACCTCAGGAATCTCAACAAGTTCCTAGAGAAAGAAAAGTTCAAGATGCTTACTCTTGGAACACTCCTGCCCTACCTCCAGCAGGGAGATTGGCTATGCTCCTTAGATCTAAAGGATGTGTACACTTACATCCTCATTCATCCAGACCACAGAAAGTACCTCAGGTTCATTGTGGGAGGAAACCATTATCAGTACAGAGTACTGCCTTTTGGCCTAACCTCCGCCCCCAGAGTCTTTACCAAATGCCTGGCAGTGGTGGCGGCCTACCTGAGAACTCAAGGCATCTTTGTCTTTCCCTGTCTGGACGACTGGCTCATAAGAGGTCAGACATGCCAGGAGGCCCGACAGGCCACCCTCAGAACTATAGCTCTTCTTCAAAGCTTGGGGTTTGTAATAAACTTCGCAAAGTCCACTTTGCTCCCCTCCCAGAACTTGGAGTTCATAGGGGCAAGGCTGGACTCTATCCTGGCAAAGGCATTCTTGCCAGCAGACAGGGCCCAAAGACTGATGGACTTGGCCAAACTGTTTCTCAGCGGGTCAGTGGTCTCTGCCAGACTCTGCCTGAGGCTGCTTGGCCACATGGCTTCGACAGTTCATGTGACCCCCAATGCCAGGCTCCATATGTGGCCTGCACAGTGGTGCCTTCGGAGTCAGTGGTCACAGGCCACAGGCAGCCTCAGGGACAGGATGAGGGTGTCCAAACCTTTTCTGAACTCCCTCAACTGGTGGCTGCACCCACCCAATCTACTGAAAGGGGTGTCTTTTCAAATTCCTGGGTACACAGTGGTACTGACCACAGATGCCTCCCTGCAGGGCTGGGGAGCTCATTGTCTGAACAAGTGCACCCAGGACCTGTGGTCTCCCTGGGAAGCTGCACAGCAGATCAATCTCTTAGAACTCAGGGCTATTCGATTAGCACTCAAAGCTTTCTCTCCTGCCCTGGCTCATCAATCTGTCCTGGTTCAGACAGACAACCAGGTAGCCATGTTTTATGTGAACAAGCAAGGCGGGACTGGGTCCAGGCACCTTTGTCAGGAGGCACAGGACCTTTGCTCATTTGCCCTCAAGCACAACATGCTCCTCAAGGCTGTGTACCTTCCAGGCCAGGAAAACTGCCTGGCCGACAGGTTGAGCAGAATCCTGCAGCCCCACGAGTGACAGCTGCATCCTTTGGTAGTTCAGAAGATCTTCCAGAAATGGGGTCTTCCTTTGATAGATCTGTTTGCCAGTCCACTGAATAAACAGCTGCCTCGGTTCTGCTCCAGACAGCCGCATCCTCTGCGCGTAGCAGCAAATGCTTTTTTGATACCATGGTCTCAGGGCCTCCTGTATGCGTTTCCTCCCACGCCTTTGGTGGCCCGAACTCTATTCAAGATTCTTCAGGACAAGGCCTCAGTCCTGCTGGTGGCTCCCAGGTGGCCGAGACAGCCTTGGTTTCCACTTCTCCTTCAACTGGCGGTGGATCCCCCACTGCCTCTGGGGTTGCAACCCGACCTTCTCTTCCAGGATCAGGGTTCACTTCTGCACCCCAATCTCAAAGCTCTCAATTTGATGGCCTGGAGGCTGCAAGGGTAGTTTTGGCTCCCTGGGGCCTACCTCAGGAAGTTGAAGAGGTTGTCCTAGCCTCTAGAAAACAGTCCACTAGGAAAACCTATGCTCTCAAATGGAAAAGTTTTCTGTGTGGTGTCAACTACGTACAGAGGATCCTTTCTCCTGTACTGTACCAGTAGTGCTTCAATACTTTATTTATTTATTTATTTATTTATTTAACAGTTCTTCTATACCGCTCTATTTTAGATCAGAGCGGTTTACATTTAACATCAACTATACAACACAGGCAATTTGAGTTGTATTTACAATAAACAGGGAGATCAACTTGGAAGTAACTGGGGGAAACTATTTACATTGTATTTACACTGGTACCTGTTTTCAGGCAGAACATATCTACATCTTATTTACACTGGAAGTCTGAATTCTACTTACTGCACTTGTCCAATCAGGGACTTAAGTCCAATTCTGTTCGGGTCCACCTCTCAGCTCTAGCAGCTCACCACTCACTAGTGGAAGGACATTCTCTGTCGGTTCACCCCTTGGTGTCCCGTTTTCTCAGAGGCTTGCTTTTACTCAAGCCTCCTATCCATCCTCCTGCTCCTGAGTGGGAGTTGAATGTGGTCTTGCAGCAATTGACTCGCCCACCTTTTGAGCCGATGGCTACTTGCCCTCTGCGCTTCCTGTCCTGGAAGTCTCTCTTCCTGATAGCCCTAACCTCGGCCAGGCGAGTGAGTGAGCTTCAGGCCCTGGTCTGTGACAGACCTTACACCAGAATCTATAGGAACAGGGTAGTCCTCAGGACTCATCCTAAGTTCCTCCCAAAAGTTGTCTCCTCTTTCCACCTCAACCAGGAGGTGGTTCTTCCAACATTCTTCCCTAGGCCTCATGCAAGCCAGGCTGAAGCAGTTCTGCATACCCTGGACTGTAGGAGGGCCTTATCCTTCTACCTTAACCGTACACAGGGGCATAGAATCAGCTCTTCATCTCTTTTGACCCTAATAAGTTGGGGTTAGCTGTGTCCAAGCGTACCTTGTCCACCTGGGTGGCTGACTGTATCACCTGGGCTTACAGGGCGGCTGACCTTCCTTTGCAGGGTCGGGTCACGGCCCACCGTGTCAGGGCAATGGCTGCCTCAGTGGCTCATCTCCACTCTGTACCATTGGTAGACATCTGCAGGGCTGCAACTTGGTCTTCAAGCCAGACTTTTGCAGCCCATTACTGTCTGGAGAGGGAGTCCCGTAGGGACAGTGCTTTTGGCCAGGCAGTACTCCGGAATCTCTTTGAGGTTTAGGCAACTCCTGCCCTCTGTTGGGCTACCGGTGGAGGTTGTGTCAGTGAAAAGCCTTTCTTTAATGCTGGGACTAGAGGGAGTTCTCTTGTTCAGCCTGGGTTCCTCGGTAGCCCAGAGCTAGGGAGTCACCCATATGTGAGGACTGACTTCCTGCTTGGTCCTGAAGAAAGAGTAGTTACTCACCTGTAACAGGTGTTCTTCAGGAACAGCAGGAATCAGTCCTCACAACCCTCCCTCCTCCCCTGGGAGTTGCAGTTGTACATACTTTATTTTTACTTTTTTGTGTGCTGTTCTTAGCTATGTCATTTGACTGAGGTAAGATGGCACCTTTAGGCGGGAAGGGAACCGCGCATGCGTGCCTGCATTCCCAAAGGCTTTCATGGAAAGCTGGGGAAATGCTCCGCTAGGGCTTCATCGGCGTCGATGACACCCATATGTGAGGACTGATTCCTACTGCTCCTGGAGAACACCTGTTACAGTTGAGTAACTACTCTTTCTCCGGGCCATCTACCTCCCCTGGGGCAGAAAAATGTCCTAGCGGACCAGTTCATCGGGGTGCTCCAGCCTCACGAGTGGACCCTCAGCCCCCCAGTGGCATGGGATATCTTCCAGAAGTGGGACATTCTGGCCATGGATTTCTTAACCAGCCTGCACAATGCTTAGCTATCACTGTTCTGCTCCAGGATGCCTTTCTGGAACTGCCTTGCAGCTGATTGCATTTCTTCTCCACTGGGTAGGGGCCTGCTGTATGCTTATCCACCCATGCCCCTAGTGACCAAGTCCTCCTTCAAGGTCCAGATAGACAGGGCCGCAATGATCCTTATCGCCCTGTGCTGGCCCCGGCAGCCATGGTACTCTGCTGTTCCAAATTTCTCAGGTACAGTCCATTCTTCTGGGTTTTGCCCCAAATCTGATCTCTCAGAATGACAGGACCCTCCTGCATCCCAACCTCCAGTTGTCAACTCTGACAGCATGGATGCTGAAAGATAATCCTTGCTCAATATCACTTGCCTAGGGACATTGAGGACGTCGTCCTCGCTTCCCGCAAGGATTCCACCAGGCTAGCGTATGCCTTCAAATGGCACAGGTTCTCGGTCTAGTGTGCGAATAGAATTTTCAACCCGTTCTCCTGTCCGGTTCAGGTGATCCTGCAGTACCATCTGCACCTCTAATGAGCTTGATTAAAGTCCAATTCTGTCAGGGTGCATCTGAGTGCCCTGGCAGCCTACCATCATGTGGTTGACGGGCGTTCCCTGTCAGTTCATTCTCTCATTGGTATCTTCATTCGGGACCTCTTGCTCTCGCAGCCTCCCATTCTCTTGCCGCCACCGGCAGCGTGGGACCTGAACGTGGTTCTGGGTAAACTCATTGACCCTCCTTTTGAACCATTGACTTCCTGTCATCTCAAGTACCTTTCGTGGAAGGTTGTCTTCCTAGTGGCTCTCACTTCAGCGAGCAGCAAGTGCTTTTGTCTCACACTCCTTACACTAAGTTTCATAGGAACAGGGTGGTTCTACGCACGTACACACCCTAAGTTTCTTCCTAAGGTGGTTTCTCCCTTCCACCTCAACCAGGAGGTGGTTCTTCCCACCTTCTTTCCAAGGCCGCAATCAAGTAGGGCAAAACCCTCTTTTCATACCTTGGATTGTAAACAGGCTTTGGCTTTCTACCTTCATCAGATGAAGGCTCATTGCTGCTCCTCTCAACTGTTTGTTTCTTATGACCCCAATAGACTTGGTGTGGTGGTCTCTAAGTGTACCCTTTTCACCTGGGTGGCTGACTGCGTTTCCTTCACCAATGGACAGGCTGGCCTTTCTCTGGAGCGTCATGTGATGACCCATAACATTCGAGCGGCCTCCATGGCTAATTTATGCTCCATCTCCCTACTGGAGATTTGTCAAGTGGCCACCTGGTCCGAGGAGGCCTCCCGGCATGACAGCACTTTCATCCAGGCCGTTCTTCGGCACCTCTTTGGGGACTAATGCAGCTCCTTCCCTCTGACTCTTTTGTGTGTCCAGGCTACTGGAGAGTCAGTTCCTTTGCAGATGCTGGGTTTGCACCCCGATGCTTGGAGCTCATCAGCGTCTTTCAACTGCTCTTCATGGTTCGATTTTTGGGTCGCCCATGGCTATTTACAGGTCTTTTGGTAGCCTATAGATGGGGAGTCCCATATGTGAGGACTGACTTTCTGCTTGTTTCTGGAGAGAGTGTAGTTACTCACCTGTAGCAGGTGTTCTGCAGGAACAGCAGGTATTAGTCCTCGCTACCTCCCTCCTCCCCGTGGAGTTGTTTTTCTTTTTGGGCTTTATTAAGCTATGTCATTATACTGAGGGAAAATGGCTCCCTTTGGCGGGAAGGTGAGCACGCATGCATGGTTGATCTCCCAAAGGCTTTCTTTGAAAGCTGGGGAGCGATTACCACGTGGGCTCCATCGGTGCCAATGTCACCCGTCTGTGAGAACTGAAGAGAGCTTTCTGCTTAAATATATGTAAATAATCCCAAATCCTTTTGCATATATATATGCACTCATGTAAATAAGTTATCTTGAATCAAAGTTTTGCTGATTACTAACTTGTATATACTGCTTACTACTGTTTAATGTAAAATGTTTTTTGCATTTTTTCTTTATAAGCCGCTTTGATTACTTGATAAGATGGTGTAAAAAACCTCTAAATAAATAAAATAAAAAATTCCTGCTGTTCCCAGAGAACACGTGCTTACAGGTAAGTAACTATGCTGTCGCAGCTGATCATAACCTCTTCAATCTCTGTAATTCTCTTAGGGTCATAATCTGAGTACTTTTCAGGGATAGTGATTTTGTAGTGTTTACATATTTCAGTTTTGTCAGACTTTTCAATGCTCTCTGTAGACTAGTGGTTCTCAACCCAGTCCTCTGGGACTCTCAGGCCAGTCAGGTTTTCAGGATATCCACAATGAATATGCATGAGATAGATCTGCATGCACTGCTTTCATTGTATGTAGATCTAACTCATGCATATTCATTGTGGATACCCTGAAAACCCAACTCATTCATAAACCGCTGTCATGGGCTGCAACTATCACTCTTTCATCCTTTGGTTTCAGTTCATTTCTCCTTAACCATTCATGTGTCTGTTTTTGATCAAAAAGGGTTCCTGGAGTAAAACTTTGTATTTCCCACTGTATTTGTGTATTTACCACTTGTTTTGTTGATATAATTCTTTAAAGAGGTTTTTCTTTTGATTTGCAATTTCTGTTGCTTCCTTTCCTGTGTGTGCTTGTGGATTCTCACTCATTCCTTCTAGTTGTCGAAATGCTTGTCCAAGTCTGATGATGGAGACAGATTCTGGACGTTTATTTTCATATTTCAGCATTTTTTGCATATTTGGATCAGATGATGCTGTTAGGTAGGCCTGGAGGCCTATAATAGTAGCTTTATATATGTAATCAATCTCTATGAGACCTAACCCTCCTTCAGGTCTAGGAATATACAGTCTTGACATACACTGATTCTTGTAAATTATCTCATGGGTTTGGAGGAATTTTCTTGTTCGCATATCCAGTTTTTCAAGATCTTTAAGAGGCCAGTCTATAATTCCAAAGCTGTATGAGAGTACAGGAATTGCCAGCTGATTGATGGCTTGTGTCTTATTTCATGATGTTAAAGCACTTTTCAATAATGATTTTAATCTTCCATAGTAATTTCTGCTTGCATGTCATTCCATCCTCTACTCTGACATATTTATATATGCCTTTGTGTTCAAGTTCCGTGATATCACAGCCAGGGAGATGTTTTCCATTTTGCTTAATTCTCCTCAAAAAAAAAAAAAACAATTGCCTTAGCACATTTGTCAAGACCAAAAGTCATCCTGATATCATCAGAAAAACGTTTCATTCTCCAGGACCAAGCAGGAAGTCAGTCCTCACTTATGGGTGACGTCGGCGCCGACGGAGCCCTCGCGGAGCAATTTTCCCCAGCTTTCAAAGAAAGCCTTTGGGAATTGCAGCGCGCATGCGCGGTCCTCTTCCCGCCCAAGGGTGCCATCTTAGCCAGTCTTCTTTTTTCCGCGGAGCCCTACAGACGTCCCCGTCGTGTCCCCGCGAAAAAGTTGATATTTCTTCATAATTTTATTCTTTTTCCTTCGGGTCTTTTTCCCGCCCGGACTCGCGACGCCGGTCACGAGTCCTCTTCTTCTTTTTCGGTTTTTCTGACTTAGTCAGCTTTCGTTTTCGATTTTTCCCTGGCAGCCCGGTCCTTTGACCTCGCCGGGGCCCTTTTTCCCCCGATGGCTGCCAGTGGTTTCAAGCGGTGTGGTCAGTGTGACCGAAATATGTCACTAACTGACACACACGACTTTTGCCTCCGCTGCCTGGGCCCGGATCATGAAGAAATGATCTGTGGGCCCTGCGGCAAAATGTCCTCCAAAGCGTTGAGAAGTCGGCGGCATCAGCGGGATAGGATCTTCGCTGACCCCAGCCGTACCTGGACCTCGTCGGAGGCCTCCGCGTCCAAAGGTTCCAGCTCGGACCGTCGCCGGAGTTCCTCCGACAGGGGTTCTCCCTCCGGGGACCATCGACGTAAGGTGAAACCCGTGAGGGCGGCGTCGGTGGACGCTCCTGGCTCCGCGAGGGCCAGGTCGCATAGCCCCGATAGCCGCCCCGGGTCCTTGGAGAAGGAGCACCTCACGAAGCGACCTCGCCTGGAGTCGGAGCTGCCTGCTCGGGTAAGTCCTGTGGTCCTCCTGGGCTCGCCTCCGCGACAGCCGACGTCGGGCCCGACGCCGTCGGGGCCCGAGTCGGGGGCTGCTGGGTCACCTGAGCTCGGACTCAGGTTGACGGCCTTGGAGAGCAGACTGTCTGCCTTCATGGACCAGCAGCGGGCACTGCTCGCTGGCTTCGCTGGCGCCGCTGCCCCGACCGCCGGGACGTCGACGTCCAAGTCGACCCCGGAGACCGAGCCGATCCTCGAGTCGATGCGAACTCGAGTCGATCCTCGGTCGAGGTCACCCTCGGCCTCCCGTTCGGGACCGAGGTCGCCGACGCCGACTCCCTCGGCGTCGGGGCGGCAGGCGCCGCGCCCTGCCCGGGCCGACCCCACCGAGTCCTCGTCGGAGTCGGTCTGGGAGTCTGAAGAGGAAGAGTCGCCTGATTCTTTCCGGACTCGGTGTGTCCCCTCGGACTCACCGGAGTCCGAACCTCGGAAGCAGTCCCCCCCGGAGGATGCCCGGTTCTCGGACTTCGTCAGGGATATGGCCAAGGCTTTGGCCTTCCCTGCGGACCCCGAGGAGGAGCCTCGAGCCGAAGAGCTCGACGCCCTCCAGTATGACTCTCCCGCAAGGGAACACTTTACTGTACCGGTTCCTCCTATGCTGGAACGACTACTCTTCCGCATGTGGGAGAGTCCGGCCACCTCGCCGGTCCTGAGCAAGCGGGTCGATTCTATCTATCGAGTCCGCAAGAGCCCTGGCTTCCAAAAAGCACAGCTACCACACCATTCCATGGTAGTGGAATCGGCCATGCATCGTCTTAAGAGCCAGAAGATGCACTCCTCGGTGCCTCCTGGCAGGGAGGCCCGTAACCTGGATGGCCTTGGTAAGAAGTGTTTCCAGGGCTCTATGCTTGCGTGTCGTGTCCAGACCTACCAGCTATACATGGGCATGTATCTCCGAGACCTGGCTAAGGAGCTAGCCGGATTCTCCGCTGGTTTGTCCGAGGAACCCTTGCGGAGGTTCCTGGCCTTGTCCACTGGCATTCGGGAATGCTCCAAGTTCATGTCCCGAGCAGCCTATGATGGCTTTGAAGCATCGGCTCGAGTGGCCGCAGCCGGCATCGGTGCCCGCCGACAGGCTTGGCTTCAGTCGTCTGACCTTGAGCCCTGGGTGCAGGACAAGTTGGTCGATGTCCCCTGCCGAGGAGACAACCTCTTTGGCAAGCCCATGGCTGATAAGGCTGCACAAATTGAGACGGAGACTCTCACCAGGACCAGGCTTTCTAGGAAGACCTCCGCCCCTTCCCAGAAAAAGAAGGGCTCGGGAAAAAAGTCCTTTTACCCGAGGAAGGCGGCTGCCTACAAACAATACCCCCATTATCAGGCCCCTGCAGCTCCCCAACAGGGCCAGCAGGCCAAGGGACGGGGTAACGGGTCCCGTAGGCAGCAAGCCCCCAAGCCTGCACCACCAGCCCCTGCTCCGCAGGGTGGGGGTTTTTGACTCCTTAAGCATAGCCTCTCCCCCCCCGCTGGTTCCTCCCAGCACCGGAGGCCGGCTGGTTCACTTCGCCCACAGGTGGTCCAGCATCACCGCAGATGCCTGGGTGCTTCAAGTTGTGCGAGAAGGCTATCTTCTCCACTTCCACCAGGTCCCTCCCTCCTATTTTCCGGGAGAACCTCCACGGCCCCCTCTGCACAGGGAATTACTCCTTCAGGAGTTAGCAGGTCTTCTACAGGAACAGGCGGTGGAACCGGTGCCCCACCACCTGAAAGGTCAAGGCTTTTATTCCAGGTATTTTCTAATACCAAAGAGAACAGGAGGCCTCAGACCCATCCTGGACTTGCGCAACCTCAACAAGTTCCTCGTGCGGGAGAAGTTCAAGATGCTTACCCTTGGAATCCTTCTGCCCTACCTCCAGCAGGGAGATTGGCTATGCTCCTTGGATCTAAAGGATGCCTACACGCACATCCTCATCCACCCCAGCCACCGCCAATACCTAAGATTTGTGGTGGCAGGGAATCATTACCAGTACAGGGTACTGCCCTTTGGCCTGTCCTCCGCACCGCGGGTCTTCACAAAATGTCTCGCGGTAGTGGCGGCCCATCTCAGGCTTCACGGCCTCTATGTCTTTCCGTACCTCGATGACTGGCTCATCAGAGCAGCGTCCGCGCTGGAGGTCACCAACGCCACGCGCCGCACGGTGACTCTCCTGCAGTACTTGGGCTTTGTTATAAACTTCGCAAAGTCCACTTTGCTCCCCTCACAGGATCTCGAGTTCATCGGCGCAAGGCTGCGCACTCCTCAGGCGCGAGCGTACCTACCGCTCGACAGGGCTCAACGGCTCATGGACCTAGCCGACCATTTTCGCAGCCAGCCCCTGGTCTCCGCCAGGCGCTTCCTGAGACTACTCGGCCATATGGCTTCCACCGTCCATGTGACCCCCAATGCCCGCCTGAATATGCGGCCTGCTCAATGGTGTCTCCGCCAGCAGTGGCGACAAGCCACAGGCGGCCTAGCAGACCTAGTGCGCGTCTCCGAACCGCTGGTCTCGTCTCTCCGGTGGTGGCTTCAGCAGCCGAACCTGATATTCGGTATGCCTTTCCAGTCACCTCAGCTGGCCCGGGTGCTGACAACAGATGCATCCCTCCTGGGCTGGGGAGCACATTGCCAAGGGGCTCGTACTCAGGGCCTCTGGACCACGTGGGAGTCTGCTCAGCAGATCAACTTCCTGGAGCTCAGGGCGATCCGCCTGGCTCTCAAGGCCTTCTCCCACCTGACTTCTCACCAGTCCGTCCTTGTCCAGACGGACAATCAGGTTGCCATGTTCTACGTGAACAAGCAGGGGGGCACGGGCTCCTTCCTCCTCTGCCGGGAGGCACAGAAGCTCTGCTCTTGGGCCGTCAGTCACGGCATTCTCCTCAAGGCAGTTTATCTACCAGGCCAAGAGAATTACCTGGCGGACAAACTCAGCAGGATCCTCCAGCCGCACGAGTGGCGCCTGGATCCCTTGGTAGTTCAGAAGCTCTTTCTAAAGTGGGGCCTCCCCACGACGGATCTCTTTGCCAGTCCTCACAACCGGCAACTTCCTCGCTTCTGCTCTCGTCAGCCACACCCCCTTTGGGTTGCGGCGGACGCTTTCCTGCTCTCGTGGTCGGGGAGCCTTCTGTACGCTTTCCCTCCCATCCCGCTAGTCTCCCGGACTCTTTTCAAGGTTCTCCGAGACAAAGCCTTCATGATCCTGGTGGCCCCTCGCTGGCCCAGACAGCCGTGGTTTCCACTCCTGCTACAATTAGCGGTGGAGGATCCATTCCCTCTGGGGTTTCAACCGGATCTCCTCACTCAGGATCAGGGGTCTCTGCTACACCCCAACCTCAGGTCTCTCAACCTTATGGCCTGGCTGCTGAGAGGGTAGTCCTCGCTCCCCTTCTCCTGCCGACAGAGGTGGAGGAGGTCGTCCTAGCTTCGCGACGACCTTCTACCCGAAAATGCTACGCCCTTAAATGGCGTCGTTTCTCCGTTTGGTGTGCCCAACAGTCTCAGGATCCCTTCTCCTGCCCGGTGTCGGTGATCTTGCAGTACTTGCTATACCTCTCTAATCTGGGACTTAAGTCCAACTCCGTCAAAGTTCACCTCAGTGCTCTTTCAGCACATCATGTGCCGGTGGACGGCAGACCTCTTTCCAGCGACCCTCTCGTAGCGAGGTTTCTCCGAGGCCTCCTTCTACTTAAACCACCTCTGCGCCCGCCAGCGCCTGACTGGGACCTGAATGTGGTTTTGCAGCGGATCACCTGTCCGCCTTTTGAACCTATGGCTACCTGTTCTCTCCGTTTTCTTTCCTGGAAAACACTATTCTTGATAGCCCTTACTTCCGCTAGACGCGTAAGTGAATTGCAGGCCCTCGTGTCTGATCCCCCTTACACTCGGTTCTACAAAAATAGGGTAGTCCTACGGACTCACCCTAAATTTCTTCCAAAAGTGGTCTCCCCTTTTCACATCAATCAGGAGGTGGTACTTCCAACCTTCTTTCCCAGACCGCACTCCAGCCGAGCTGAAACGGTCCTCCATACCCTGGACTGTAGAAGGGCATTGAACTTCTACCTTGACCGTACGCGGGAGCACCGTAAAGCTGCTCAGCTTTTTGTGTCTTTTGACCCCAATAAATTGGGGCTCCCGGTCTCCAAGCGTACTCTGTCCATCTGGGTTGCGGACTGTATCTCTTGGGCTTATGGGGCAGCCGAACTCTCCTTGGACGGTCGAGTCACGGCTCATTGCGTTCGGGCAAAGGCCACGTCAGTGGCTTACCTCCGCTCTGTTCCGCTGGCAGACATCTGCCGGGCCGCTACTTGGTCTTCGAGCCAGACTTTTGCGGTCCATTACTGTCTCGAGAGGGAGTCCCGCAGGGACAGTGCTTTCGGACAGGCAGTCCTCCGTAATCTCTTTGAGGTCTGAGCAACTCCTACCCTCCATCCCGGATGTGGGCTACCGGTGGGTAATAATTCAGCGAAGATCCTTCCTTCTATGCTGCTGAGCTAGAGGGAGCTCATTTTTGTGCTTAGGGTCTCCGGTAGCCTTAAGCTTGGGAGTCCCATAAGTGAGGACTGACTTCCTGCTTGGTCCTGGAGAAAGCGTAGTTACTCACCTGTAACAGGTGTTCTCCAGGAGCAGCAGGAATCAGTCCTCACAACCCTCCCTCCTCCCCTTGGAGTTGCAATCGTCTGCTTTAGTTTTTTTGCAAATTTTTATGCTGTCTTTTTTAGCTATGTCATCTGACTGGCTAAGATGGCACCCTTGGGCGGGAAGAGGACCGCGCATGCGCGCTGCAATTCCCAAAGGCTTTCTTTGAAAGCTGGGGAAAATTGCTCCGCGAGGGCTCCGTCGGCGCCGACGTCACCCATAAGTGAGGACTGATTCCTGCTGCTCCTGGAGAACACCTGTTACAGGTGAGTAACTACGCTTTACACGCAGTTACTCTGCCAATTTTTGGTCATTGGAACTGTAGAGCTTCAATTTGTCGACAAATAGTAAATGGAATATTACTTCCGGGTTGTTACTTTTTTTAGAATTCAGGCTAAATCTGTATTCCAAAGAATTGATGAGAGTATGTTCCTTGCTGGTCCTTGATGTTAGGAATGATGTACTTACTGACCATCTTCATACCTCAAAAAGAGCGTGGTTTGCCACTCTATCAAACCAGGATTTATCTTATACATTTCAAGGCAATATATTATTCAAGAGTGTGGGATGCTGTCAAAAACTTTCTTATAATCAATCCATGCTGTACTGAGATTTTTGCTTTTCTTAGTGCTGGCCTTATTCAACTTTAGCTGGTCTTTGGTTCCATATGCTCCCCTCTTATTGCCCTTTTGCTGTAATGTCATGATGTTATTGGATTTGATATGATCATGTATTCTGTCTGCATCTATCTCAGTGAACAGCTTACAGATTGTAGGTAAACAAGTTATTGGTCTGTCATTTTTGGGACTGCTACTTGAGACCCATTTGTAAGGAGAAATGTTCTTCCTGTTATAAGCCATTGTAGTGTTGTTAAGTCCAGCTGCTTGATCAATTGTTTTTTGCAGATTGTGAGGTCTTGGTGGAGTGATGTTAACTGTTTGAACCAAAAGTTAGTCACACCATCTGAGCTCTTCCATTTTGGGACTTGTTTTAACCTGCTTTGCAGCTCTTTTGTTGTTACTGCAGGCTATTCCATAGGTTTGATGTTTGATTTTTCTAAATGTTTCTGCTACTACTACTGAACATTTGTATAGTGCTACAAAACATATGCAGCACTGAACAGTCATATCTAAAAGACGGTCCCTGCTCATCAGAGTTTACAATCTAGTCAAGACAGACAACACAGTAGTTGTAGACATGGGATACATCTAGGGGGATGGTAAGGAAACACAAAAATCAGGTTTCTGTATGCAGGGTAACAATTCTGCTTCTTGATTGTGCTCTATGGGGTCCTTGTAAAGTTGTCTCCAGAAGGCTTTTGTTTCAGCTTTAGATGGGTGTGTTTTTACTATATTAATGCTCTTTCCCATTTCCCTGTAGAACTATTTTGGATTCTCTCTAAATAGTTTATTATAATTTCTGTTTTCTTCATATCTTCACAGTTTTTGCGCTTCTATTGCTACTTTCAGTTTATTGTTTGAACATATAAATTTCAGGTCTTCTGTTAATGCAGCATATTTCAGTTTAATATCTTGGATCTTCCTCAATATCTTTGATGATCTTAAGCCTTTTAGATATCTATCTATCTATCAGGGATGCCCTCCACACGCAATGATTTTATTTTTCCTTTGATGTGCTTTTTCCAAGGAGGACCTATTACTGTCCTCTTTTTCTTCCCGCCCTATGTTTTATTTGGTAGTATTTTTGCAGGAATAATCTTAGCCGCACCATATTGCATTTGATTTATTTTGGTGATGTCAGTAAATGGTCCCTTTGTGTGTATACTGTACATGCATAATGTTGGAGACTATATCTTGCAAAGGATGTAAAAAGACTGGAAACTGTTCAGAGGAAGGCGACCAAAATGATTTGGAGCCTGCGTCAGAAGCCTTATGAGAAGAGACTTGAAAACCTAAATATATACACTTTGGAGGAGAGGAGGGATAGGGAAGATATGATTCAGACCTTTAAATACTTAAAGAGAAATAATGAACAAACAAACCTCTTCCAAAGACGGGGAAGCTGTAAAACTAGAGGGCATAACATGAAGCTGCAAGGGGGTAAATTGAAAGGCAATGTCAGGAAATACATTTTCACTGAAAGGGTGATGGATGCTTGGAATGCCCTCCCAATGGAAGTGGTGGGGGCAAATACAGTGACGTAATTCAAAATGGCATGGGACAGACACAGTGGGTCCCTTTACAGCAACAGGATAAAATCTAAATAAACTGAACTATCTAATTTCTCAACAAATAGGGGGTGTCCTACATGGAGCGGTGGGTTCACCCCTAAACAAAGACATGGGGAGGGGTGGCCTGCACTGGTAGGTGCACAGGTGCACCTACTCTTGCCATCTTACTGGGCAGACTAAGATGGACCATGCTGGTCTTTATCTGCCGTCATTTACTATGTTACTATCTTTTTAAACTGCTTCCTAAAAATTCGTATTGGCCATTTCCACCTCTGAATGCTGCTTTGTCTTAGTAAGTGCTCCTCCACCTAGAATTTATGTAAGAATATTTTAATTTTTACGAAAGTGAGTATCAGTGGGGGGAAAAAAAGATCCCATTAAAGATTATTTATGTGTTGTTTTTATACCGCTTTATCATTTTAGTCAAAGTGATTTACATTGTAACTTAAACTTGGTAATGTACATTAAACAGGGACATTGATAACTTGGATTCTTCTGTGGCAATGGAGGGTTAAATGACTTGCCCAAGGCTACAAGAAGTGCTAGTGGGAATCAAACTCTGATCTCTTGGTTCCTAACCATTTTCTGGAAACAAGCAGGAAGTCAGTCCTCACATATGTGTGACACTGGCACTGATGGAGCCCGCGCAGAGCAAATCCCCAGCTTTCAAAGAAAGCCTTTGGAATTGCTGCCATGCATGTATGGTCCCCTTCCCGCCCAAGGGTGCCATCTTGCTCAGTCTCCTTTTTTCCGCGTAGCCTACCAGACGTCTGTTTTCCCCTGGAAACAGTTGATTTTTTTCTCGACTTTCTTACTCGTCTCCGGTTTTGCATCGGTTCCTTTTCCACCCGCCGACATCAGTACCTTGGTATCGGGGTCGACTCCTTTTTTTACTTGTTTTGTTTTTCTGGGCATCTTCGCGCCTTTTTCTCTGCTGGCAGCCCGAAGGATCTTCGACCTTGCTGGGGTTTTTTCCCCCTGTGGCGACCAGCGGCTTTAAAAAATGTGATCGGTGCGCTAAGATAATGTCTCTGACCGACACACATGACTGCTGCCTCCGGTGCCTCGGTCAGGACCACGACCCGGTGGTCTGTGTCCTTTGCAAAAAGATATCTTCTAAGGCCTTGAAGAGCCGCCAGCAGCAGCATGACAAAATTTTTCCCGAATCCCCAATGCCTCAGAGAGCCAGGACCTCGTCTGAGGTATCGACACCTCAGGAGGAACATTCCGAGCTCAAGCGTCATTTTGTGGGTTCTCAGAGCGGGTGTCTCCCTCGAGGGAACCAAAGAGAAGGAAGAAGTCCTCGAAGGCGGCATCCTTGGACGGTTCTGAATGACCGTGGTCCTCCCAGGCCCAGTCGCGGAGCTCCAGGCACCCACTCAAGCTGTCGGAGAGGGAGCGGCCGGCCAAAGTCCCCCGGAAGGACTGGTTGTGGACCGGCCTCGCCAGTTAGACACAGTCATCATCGAGGATTCACCTCCAGGGGAGCTGGCGTCAGACCCGAGTCCCTCGGTGCCCGCACCGAAGGCTGCGGAGCCATCTGAGCTCGAGTCCAGGATGGTAGCCTTGGAGCACAGTGTACCTGCCTTCTTGTACCAGCAGTGGATGCTGATGTCTGGCACATCCGGTTTCTCTGCCCTAACCACTGGGGTCGAAGATGTCCCCAAAGGCCAAGCTGATCCTCGAGGCTATGTGGGCCCGAGTAGATCCTCGGCCAAGATTGCGCTCGATTTCCCGCTCGATGGAGCCTAGGTTGTTCCAGACGAGCTCTCCGGGGTCGGATCACACGGCGCCAGGTCCTTTGAGGCCCGAGGAACAGCACCCCCTCGAGTCTTCCTCATTCCGACTGGGAGATCGAGGACGAGGAGTCCCCGGACACACATTGGCACCGAGACGTCCCCTCGGATTCCCTGATCTCTGAACCTCTGAGAAGGTCCCCACCGGAGGACATGGGCTTCTTGGACTTCATCAAGGATATGTCCCAAGGCCTTGGCGTTTCCCACCGAGTCCGAGGAGGATCCTTGGGCCAACGAGCTAGAGATCCTCCAATTCGAGGCTCCCCCTCGGGAATCGCTCACGGTGCCCATTCCTCCCATCCTGAAGCAGCTCATGTTCCGCATGTGGGAGACACCGGCATCAGTGCCAGTGGTCAGCAAGTGGCTCTACTCGATGTACCGAATCCGCTGGAGCCCTGGCTTTCAAAAGTCACAGCTGCCGCAAAACACCATGGTGGTGGAGTCGGCCATTTGTTGGCTGAAGAGCCAGAAGATGCACTCCTTGGTGCCCCCCGGCAGGGAGGCCTGCACCTTGGATGCCTTCGGCAGAAAGTGCTACCAGGGCTAGATGCTGAATTGCCAGATCCAGGCCTACCAGTTGTACATGGGCATGTACCTGAGGGACCTGGTGAAGGAAATCTCCGGATACTCAGCTGGCCTCTCTGAGGAGCCTTTGCAGCGCTTCAAGAGCCTGTCCAAAGCCATCTGTGAGTGCTCCAAATTTATGTTTTGGGCGGCCTATGATGGTTTCGAGTCGGCGGCCCAGGTAGCTGCAACAGGCATCGGTGCACACTGCTAGGCTTGGCTCCAGTTGTCCGACCTCGAGCAATGGGTACAGGACAAATTGGTCGATGTCCCTTGCCAGGGTGAGAACCTCTTCGGCAAACCCATGACTGACAAGGCCGCCGAGATGGAGACCGAGTTCATGATGAGGACTAGACTCTCCAAGACGACCACTGACCCTCCCCTATGGAAGGGCTTGGGTAAAAAGCCCTTTTACCCGAGGAAATCTACTGCCTGCCGAAACTACCCACCTTACCAGTCCTCCCTGGCTCCCAAGCAAGGGCAGCAGGACAAGGGCATGGCCCGCATAAGCAGAGGGTTCCCAAGCCCCAGGTTCTGGCTCCGGCCCAGCCAGGAGGAAGCTTTTGACTCCTACAGCATAGCCCCTCCTCCTCCCGGGGATCAGCAGCCTACAGGAGGTCGCCTCACCCTTTATGTCCACAGGTGGGAGGCTATAAACACCAACTCCTGGGCACTAAGGGTGGTCAGGGAGGGTTACCTCCTCCATCTGAGTCAGACACCTCTCCCCTTCTTCCCGGGACCTTCTTCTGAAGGAGTTGGCAGGGCTTCTCAAGGACAGAGCGCTGGAACCGGTGCCCCACCACCTTAAAGGCAAGTGGTTCTACTCCAGGTACTTCCTCGTGCCAAAGAGGACAGGGAGCCTAAGGCCCATCCTTGACCTGCGTAACCTCAACAAATTCCTGGTGTGGGAGAAGTTCAAGATGCGCTCTCCCTTGGAACATTGGTGCCCTACCCTCCGACAGGGAGATTGGCTATGCTCCTTAGATCTAAAGGATGCCTATACACACATCCTAATCCACCCAAACCACAGGCAATACCTGTGCTTTGTGGTAGGAGGCAATCATTTCCAGTACAGGGTGCTATCCTTTGGCCTAGCCTCGGCCCCCAGAGTCTTCACAAAGAGTCTGGCAGTTGTCGCTGCCTTTCACAGGCTTCAGGGGCGCTTTGTCTTCCTCTACCTCGACGACTGGCTCATCAGGGCTCCACAGCCTCTGAGGTGCAGCAGGCAACAGCATGCACCACCCAAATTCTGCAACAGTTGGGTTTCGTTATAAACTACCCCAAGTTGAACCTTCATCCGACACAGGGGCTGGAATTCATCGGGGCATGGCTCGACACCCTTCAGTCGAAAGTCTTCTTGCCCATGGATCGGGCAGTCCGTCTCATGTCTCTGGCCCGGGACATGCAGCACTGTACCTTGGTGTCTGCCAGGCATCTGCTGTGTCTTCTCAGGCACATGGCCTCCACGGTCCACGTCACTCCAGATGCCCATCTCCACATGCTGACAGCACAGCGGTACCTCCGTGACCAGTGGTCCCAGGCCACGAGGCATCTCCGGGTGAGCCACCAACTGGCAAAGTCTCTGGTCTGGTGACAGTCGCCCTGACACCCGGAGGCAGGCATGCCCTTCCAGACCCCCAACCACTCGAGGGTCCTCACAATGGATGCCTCCCTGCTGGGCTAGGGAGCACATTGCGAGGACTTCCGCACCCAGGGCACTTGGTCCCTGGCCGAGAGTGCTCAGCAGATCAACCTTCTGGAACTGCAAGCCATTCACCTCGCCCTGAAGGCCTTCCTCCATTACCTAGGCCACCAGTCAGTCCTGGTCCAGATGGACAACGAGGTGTCATGTTCTATGTGAACAAGCAGGGAGGCATGGGATCTGCCCTCTGTCAAGAGACCCTAGAACTGTGCTCTTTTGTAATCCAGCAGGGCATCCTCCTCAGGGCGGTGTACCTGCTGGGCCAAGACAACTTGCTGGCTGACAGACTCTGCAGGATTCTCCAGCCGCATGAGTGGCAGCTAGACCCCAGAGTGGCCAACAGGCTTTTCCAAACCTGGGGGGAACCATTGATGGACCTGTTTGCAAGTCCGGACAATCACCAGTTGCCCCGCTTCTGTTCCTGGCAGCCTCAGCCCGCCAGGGTGGCTGCCGATGCCTTCCTGGTCTCCTGGTCAGAGGGACTTCTTTACGTCTTCCCTCCTATACCACTGATTGCCAAGACTCTGTTCAAGATCCTCTACGCCAGGGCCTTGGTCATCTTGGTAGCTCCACGGTGGGTCAGGCAGCTATGGTTTCCGCTGCTTCTGCAGTTGGTGGTGGCAGATCCCATACCCCTGAGGTATGCTCTCTGACTCCTTTCCCAGGAGGGGGGCTCTCTCCTGCATCCCAACCTGGGATCTCTTTCACTGACAGCTTGGCTGCTGAGAGGGTGACTCTAGCCCCATTCCACCTCCCCAGAGAGGTAGAGGATGTTTTGCTGTCCTCACACAAGGCGTCTACCAGACATGCCTATGTCTTTAAGTGGCGCAGATTCTCACTCTGGTGCTCTAAGTGGAGGGCTGGTGATCACGGTACTGGAGTATCTGCTCCACCTCTTTCATTCGGGGCTCAAGTCTAATTCTGTTAGGGTACACCTCAGTACCCTAGCAGCGAACCACTACCAGGTAGACGGGAAGCCCCTCTCGGCCCATCCGGTGGTGTCCTGCTTCTTGCGGGGCCTGCTCCTATCTAAGCCCCAGGTTCGCCCTCCGGAGACCAAATCGGATCTCAGTGTGGTGTTGGGGCAGCTCACTCGCCCACCATTCGAGCCATTGGCTACTTGCCACCTCCGCTACCTTTCCTGGAAGGTGGTTTTCCTGGTCGTGCTCTCTTCTGCACGAAGGGTGAGTGAGCTCCAGGCCCTGGTGGTGGAAACATCCTACACCAGATTTTACAAGAATAGGGTGGTGCTTTGCACGCACCCTAAATTCCTTCCGAAGGTGGTGTCCCCCTTCTACCTTAACCAGGAGGTGGTCCTCCCTACCTTCTTTCCCAGACCGCACGCCAGCCGGGCAGAGGCGGTCATCCATACCTAGGACTGTAAGAGGGTCTTGTCCTTCTATATACAACGCACTCAGGGCCACCGAAAAGTGTCTCAGCTTTTTGTTTCCTACGACTCCAGTAAGCTGGAGGAGGCGGTGACCAAGCGTACGCTGTCCACATGGGTGGCGGACTGTATTGCCCTTGCCTACAAGGAGGCGAGGCTTCCACTGGAAGGCCTGGTCACGGTGCACCAGGTCAGGACTATGGAGACCTCAGTAGCTAACCTGTGCTCGGTCCTGCTGGCAGACATCTGCCGGGCCACCACCTGGTCTTCAGTCCATACTTTCGCAGCTCATTACTGCCTGGACAGAGAGTCCTGATGGGACAGTGCTTTCGGCCAAGCCATACTCCATAACCTTTTCGGGGTTTAGGCAGCTCCTACCCTCCGACCCTTCTGTGTTCAGGCTACCGGAGTGCTGATTTCATCAGATTCAGGGGTCCCGTTGGCCTGTCTATACAGACACAATTGCTGCTGCTTGTGGCTCTTCCTGAGGGAGCCATACTTTTGCTATGGGTTCTTGGTAGCCTGTAGCTGGGGAGTCCCATATGTGAGGAATGACTTCCTGCTTGTTCCTGGAGAAAGCATAGTTACTCACCTGTAACGGGTCTTCTCCGGGGACAGCAGGAATCAGTCCTCGCAACCGTCCCTCCTCCCCTTGAAGTTGCAACTGTACCATTTTTATTTTGTTTTTGCCGTCTTTTAGCTATGTCTTTTGACTGAGCAAGATGGCACCCTTGGGTGGGAAAGGGACCATGCATGCGTGGTAGGAATCCCAAAGGCTTTCTTTGAAAGCTGGGGATTTGCTCCACGTGGGTTCCATCGGTGCTGATGTCACCCATATGTGAGGACTGATTCCTGCTGTCCCTGGAGAACACCTGTTACAGGTGAGTAACTACGCTTTAGGCTACTCCTCCACTCCATGATATGTTTTCACTGATCAGTTTCATAGATTATTCCAGAGCTTTTGATCTTGGTACAGGTACACCATGTTGTGTGTCTTGATATTTTCTAAGCAGTTGGACTCACCTGTAAAGCCAAAGACAAGAATAGAAGGATGGGCAAAACTGTGTAAAATTACAAGCATGAATTTTCAAATGATGGCCCAAGGAAAAAGAGGAGAAAGAGTCTCATACTAATATAGTAATATAGGAATAGAGCCTTTCAATTCTATGTCCCCCAGCTGCTGGAATGCTCTTCCAGCAGCCGTTAGAGCCATAAAGGACCTAGCACAATTCAGAAGAGCGCTTTAGCACCACCTCTTTCTCTTACACTACTCTCAACCCTGACACCCCTTGCGAACACATGAACACCATTAATGTATGTAATATTATGGAGACTACTTGTAACTGAATGTATTGTTGTACATAGTTAATCCCAGTTGATATCCAAGTTAAGCTCCCAGTTCAATGTAAGTGCCCTGGCACAACCTTTGTTATATGTGAACCGCGCTGATTTCTAAAAGTGTGGTATATAAGAAACAATAAATAAATAAATAATAGTAACATAGTAAATGACGGCAGATAAAGACCAGTATGGTCCATCTAGTCTGCCCAATAAGAGGGCAAGAGTAGGTGCGCCTGCCGCTCAGTGCAGGCCACCCCTCCCCATGCCTTTGTTTTAAGGGTGAACCCACCTCTCCATGTAGGACAACCATATTTGTTGAGAAATTAGTTCAGTTTATTTTGATGTTATCCTGTTGCTGTAAAGGGATCCACTGTGTCTGTCCCATGCCATTTTGAATTCCGTCACTGTATTTGCCCCCAACACTTCCATCGGGAGGGCATTTCAAGCATCTACCACCCTTTCAGTGAAAAAGTATATCTCCAGGGACAAGCAGGAATGTAGTCTCAACATATGGGTATCATCGGTACCAACGGAGCCTGCGCGGGAACGCTCCCCAGCATCCAGTTAGGAAGCTTTTGGGAGCATCCCACAGCGCCTGCGTGCTGCCTTCCCACATTTCTCAACTGCCTCTCTCCAGTTCTTCGTTTTCCGCTGAGCCAGCAGGTCGTGTTCCTGTCACCGCAGAAAATTGTTTCCTTATTCTTTATTTTTTTGTGGTCGCGTCTGCCTTCCCCGACGCTATACCGGTACTGCCAGTTTATCTCCAGGAACAAGCAGGAATGTAGTCTTCACATGGTATTGTCGGTACCGACGGAGCCTGCGCGGGAACACTCCCCAGCGTCCAATTAAAAAGCTTTTGGGAGCATCCCACAGCGCCTGCGTGCTGCCTTCCCGCCTTTCCCAACTGTCTCTCTCCAGTTCTTCGTTTTCCGTGGAGCCAGCAGGTCGTTGTTCCTGTCACCACAGAAAATTCTTCCTTATTACTTTCTTTTTTTGTGGTCACGTCTGCCTCCCTTGACGCTTTACCGGTACCACCGGTTTTTCTTTCTTTATTTCTGTTCTTTTAAAAAAATATATATATATACTTAGTATTTTTCCCATTTTTCCCAGGTGCACGCACCATTTTGGGCCTCAGGCCCAAAATCTTTTTCCTACAATGGAGAAACCTGCGTCAGGTTTCAAAAAGTGCACCAAGTGTGGCGGTACCATCTCCGTCACCGACACCCATGAATGGTGTCTGAAATGTTTAGGTCCTGACCACTCCATCACGGATTGTGTCCTGTGCCATGATGTCTAAAAGAGGTTGGCAGAACCGAGCTGCTAAGCTCAGTACCCTGTTTCCCTCTGATGCAGCTTCGGTGGCATCGACGTCTTCCAGGGCTTCCTCTTCCTCCCGTGGATCTCAGGTAACTAAACATAAGTCCAGCCGGTCCTCAAAGGGTAGATCTCCATCCAAGCACCGAGATGCCTCTGGCGTTGCCCTTGAGGATTCTGCACCGGCAAAATTGCCCCAGCGGGAGGCTTCGGCTTCAAAAGCATTATCGGGGCTCCAGGATGTTCTCGAGGCCTCGAACTCGGCAGAACTACTGGTGCCATGCTCTGGGGTACCGGCTGTCTTCTCCAGTACCAACATCCAGGCATCGGCAGCGTCGATAGACCAGAGGTTCTTGGCTATTGAACGCAGTCTGGCGGCTCTCCTTGCGGCATCGACACCCTCGGAACCGCGTAAGACAGTTCAGCCGGTACTGGCACCGACTCCGGCACCGGTATCGGTACTGGTACCGATAGCATCGACATCGGTGTCCGCATTGCCGGCACCCAGTCACCCGATGCCCTCCGGTACCGATTCCCCCGGTACCGACTTCGGTCAGTACGGGTATCGGGCTCTACAAGAGCATCCGGACAGAAGGTACTTCGAGTACTCAGAGGAATCTGAGGATTCTGACAGTTCTGTCAATGCGGGAGCAGTTCTTCCAGAGGAGCCCTCCTCCCCTAAACGAAGGATGTCTCCTCCAGAGGATATCTCCTTCCAGGATTTCATCAGGGAGATGGCTCGGGGTCTCTTCATTACTGTGGCTCCTGAAACAGAGCCCAGAGCAAAGGAGCTGGAAATTTTACAATATCCCAAAGCTCCTAAAGAGGCAGCTACTTTGCCCATCCATGAGATCTTGCATGATCTCATACTCAGAATGTGGGAGACCCCTCTTACCACCTCTACTCATTCTCGCAGACTTGACACTATGTATCGAGTCCCTCCTTGTCCTGGTTTCCAAAAAACTCAACTCCCCTACCACTCTATTGTAGTGGAGTCAGCTATGAGAAGGATCAGGAGTGCAAAGAGGCATGCCTCTAATCCTCCAGGACGTGAGTGCAGAACTTTGGATGCTTTTGATTATTGTAGATAGTATTATTGTAGATGATTTTTGTAGATGATTATTGTAGATAGTTATATAGTAGACATAGTTTTACCCTGTTATTCCCAAGTTCTAAACTCCTGTTACTTGTAAAATGCACTACAGTTTTCTGTATGTATATATTTGTTTCATGTAAACCGCGCTGATGACAATAGTGCGGTATATAAGAGATGTTAAATAAATAAATAAATAAATTTTGGACGTCGTACCTTCCAAGCTTCCATGCTTTCTGCCAGGATCAGTTTCTATATTTTATATATGGTAATGTTCCTGAAGGAAATCAAAGGAGATTTAGAGGTTTTGAGTCCTCTTCTTCCTGTGGATAGGAGACAGGATTTTCTCACATTGGTCAAACATGCCCAGGATGTTTCCAAATTTGTCAACCGTGCAGCTTTTGACTGTTTTGAGTGCATAAGCAGAACCTCTGCCATTGCCATAGGTGCACGTAGAATTGCCTGGCTCCAGGCATCTGATTTGGAGCTCTGGGTAGAAGACAAATTGGGCAATATTCCTTGTACTGGTGAGAACCTGTTTGGCAAAGATGGGCAAGAAAAGGCCAATGAGTTGGATGCTGACAACTCCACCTTGGACAGATTATCCAAGGGCACAGCTGATCCTGCAAGAAAGAAATCTTTCAAAAAAACATTATTTTCCAAAAAGAAAAGGTTTTATCCTGCTTATTCCCAGCAGGGACACTCTGCAGGTCAACCTGTCCGGAAGGGTCAGCAACCATCTAAGCCAGGGGTCTCAAACTCAAATTGCTTTGAGGGCCAAATGAGGACTTGTAAAGTAACCCGGGGGCCGCATAAGACGCGGGCCTCATTTGCATAAGGGGCCTCATTTGCATAAATATTTGCATAATGTTACCATACACTAACTTTTAGTAAACATGCCTCTTTAATGAGTATGGATAAAGAAAGACTAAAAGATTTAGAAACAAGAAGACAATAATTAAACTGGGAACCCCAAAAGCCAAACTTGGAATGTACAACAACACTGTAGAAATAAAACTATAAATTAATTTCCTCTTGTACTAAACAAAGCGCAAACATTAATGATGCACATTTCCCAGAGCTGACATATTCCAGTTAATAAATTCAAAATAAAGAGATATTTTTCTACCTTTTGTGCATTTTTTTCAGTTGCAATTGTTCCAGCCACTTTCTTCTGGTTTCTTCATGTCTTCTGCTAACTCTCCATCGTCTGCTGTCCATTTGCCCTTTCTTCTCTCCTAGCTTTTTTTCCATTCTCTCTCTACATCTGCTTTAACATACTAATCTTTCTCCTTTTTCTCTTTCCTCATTCCTATTTCATCCACTCAAATTTTACCCCTCCATCCTCAATCCCCACTTACTCTCCCAATACCTGGCCAATTGTAGATTTGTCTTCTCTCCCAGACAAAATATTTTTCCCCTCTCCATTTCACTTTCCCAGCTCCATCCCATTCTAATCCTCCCCCAACATCAGCTCCCTTCTAGTTCCAGCCCCACCCAGCATCCGCTCCCTTCTAGTCCCCCCATTAGTCCATTTCCAGTCCTATCCTAGCCTCACCATCAGCCCATTTCCAATCCTAGCCCCCCATCAGCCCATTTCCAATCCTAGCTCCCTCCCCTCACAGCCCATTTCCATTCCAAGCCCCCCTCCCCATCAGCCATTTGCAGTTCAAGCCCCCCTTCCACTCAGCCCATTTCCAGTCCTAGCAACCCCCCCAGCCCATTACCAGTCCTAGACCCCCCATAGCCCATTACCAGTCCTAACCTCCCCATAGCGCACTTCCAGTTTTACCCCCCATCACCCCATTTTCAGTCTTACCCCCCCCCCCATAGCCCATTACCAGTCATAACCCCCCTGCCAATAGCCCACTTCCAGCCCTAACCCCCATTACCCCATTTCAGTCAACCCTTCCATAGCTCATTACCAGTCCTAACTCCCCCCATCAGCCCACCTCCAGTCCTTCCTAACCCCCACCTGCCCATTTCCAGTCCTAGCCCCCACCATAGCCCATTACCAGTCATAACCCCCCTGCCAATAGCCCATCTCCAGTCATAACCCCCCCCCTGCCAATAGCCCATCTCCAGTCATAACCCCCCCTACCAATAGCCCATCTCCAGTCATAACCCCCCCTGCCAATAGCCCATCTCCAGTCATAACCCCCCCCCTGCCAATAGCCCATTTCCAGTCATACCCCCCCTGCCAATAGCCCATTTCCAGTCATACCCCCCCTGCCAATATCCCATATCAATTCATAAACCCCCCCTGCCAATAGCCCATTTCCTGTCATACCACCCCCCCTGCCAATAGCCCATTTCCAGTCATACCCCCCCCCCGCCAATAGCCCATTTCCAGTCATACCCCCCCCCCCTCCAATCGCCAATTTCCTGTCATACCCCCCCCATTAGCCCATTTCCAGTCATAAACCCCCCCCCCGCCAATAGCCCATTTCCAGTCATACCCCCCCCCCCCTGCCAATAGCCCATTTCCAGTCATACCCCCCCCCCTGCCAATAGCCCATTTCCAGTCATACCCCCCCCCCCTGCCAATTGCCCATTTCCAGTCATACCCCCCCCCCTGCCAATTGCCCATTTCCCGTCCTACACCCCCCCCCCCCGGTAAATTTAAAAAAAACCTGGCTTCTGCTGCTCAAGCAGCAAAATCAGCTGTCCTGCGGCCCCTTCCCCTGTGCCCGGAGATCCGAGTCTGCTCTATCAGCGGCGTGCTTTTCAAGCCGCGAGGAGAGTATTCCCCTCTCGCGCGGCTTGAAACCGCGCGAGAGGGGAATACTCTCTTCGCGGCTTGAAAAGCACGCCGCTGATAGAACAGATTCGGATCTCCGGGCACAGGGGAAGGGGCCGCAGGACAGCTGATTTTGCTGCTTGAGCAGCAGAAAACAGGTTTTTTTAAAATTTGACAATTGATTCTGCCGCTGCCACGGCGGCAACGGCAGAAGCCAGGGTTTTGGGGTTTTTTTGTTTTCCTCCGTCGCGGGCCGCACAAAGTTGTCTCGGCCCGCGGGCCGCGTGTTTGAGACCCCTGATCTAAGCAAAGAAAAGCAAAGACTGCTAAGCCTCAACCTCCTCAGCAGTCTCAGCCTCCACAAGGCCTTTGACTTGCATCTAGAGAACTTAGCCTTCCTGGCTCTACATGGACCAGAGCCTTCCACCATTCCAGGAAGGTTATGTCACTTTGCCCCAAGATGGGGGCAAATAACAGCAGAACATTGGACACTCTCCATCATAAAAGAGGGGTACAAGCTTCATTTCTTGAGCATGCCCCCTTCCACAATAGTAAAACAGTTCAATTCTCAGACCTCTCTCATCAACCTGTTAGATCAAGAGGTCACCATACGTCTTGCCCAGGGGGCAATAGAAGAAGTACCCATTCATCAACAGGGTACAGGGTTTTACTCCCCCTTTTTCCTTATCCCGAAGAAAACAGGGGGATACAGACCTATTTTGGACCTCAGAGAATTGAACAAATTCCTGTTCAAAGAGAAATTCAAGATGATTTCTCTAGAAACTCTGCTGCCATACCTTCAGAGTCAGGATTGGCTTTGTTCTCTAGATCTCAAGGATGCGTACACCCATGTTCTCATACATCCAACTCACAGAAAGTTCCTTCGGTTCCTTTTTCAAGGAAAGCACTACCAATACAGAGTGCTTCCCTTTGGCCTGGCCTCAGCTCCAAGAGTGTTCACGAAATGCATGGCTGTGGTAGCAGCATTTCTCCGCACTCTGGGCATATTCGTCTTCCCCTACTTAGACGACTGGCTCATTCGAGCCCCATCAGAGCCAGAGGCCAGAGCTTCTCTATCTTGCACAATGCGCATCCTTCAGTATTTGGGTCTAGTCATAAACATCCCAAAATCCAGTCTAACTCCCACTCAGCCTCTAGAATTCATAGGAGCTTTGCTGGATACCAAAAAGGCAAGGGCCTATCTCCCCCAGGCCCGTTGCCTTCGCATGGTGCAGTTAGCTTCTCAAGCAGTGCTAAAACCTCTTCTCACTGCCCGAGAAATGCTACAACTACTAGGCCACATGGCATCCACAGTGCATGTGGTTCCTTATGCTCGCCTCCATATGAGCAGCCCAGTGGACTTTATCCACCCAATGGACCCAGGCATCAGGGTGCCTGTCAGACAAAATAGCAAACACAAATTGCCTTATTTTGTCCTTCCAATGGTGGCAGTCCACTCAAAACCTGTTGCTGGGGTCCCCATTTCAACAACCTTTACCCCAGGCAACTCTTACAACAGATGCTTCACCAATGAGTTGGGGAGCTCATCTACAGGACCTCTCCACCCAAGGCACCTGGACTCCACAGGAGTCTCATCTACATATCAATCTCTTAGAGCTCAGGGCAATCTTCCTTGCTCTTCGAGTGTTCCACACCCTGCTCAGCCACAATGACAGTCCTCATTCATAAGGACAATCAAGTAGCCATGTTCTACGTGAACAAGCAGGGGGGAACAGGCTCTCTGTCGCTTTGCAATGAAGCTTTGCGACTATGGGCCTTCGCCAGAGAGCATCAGATTCATCTCCTGGCAGTGTATCTTCCAGGCATACAAAACTCTTGGGCAGACAGACTCAGCCGTCTTCTGCTTCCACACGAATGGTCTCTACATGCAGACCAGGTGGCCAAGATTTTTCAAATTTGGGGAACCCTGGACAAAGACCTTTTTACAAGTCCGTTGAATGCCAAACTTCCCCAGTTCTGTTCCAGAATTCCGGCTCAGGGTTTTCAGGCCAGGGATGCCTTCCTCCTTCACTGGGGTCAAGACTTCCTTTATGCCTTTCCACCCATTCCCCTAATTCCCAAAACCCTGTTCAAGCATCAGAGAAACAGAGGGTGTATGATTCTCATAGCTCCACATTGGCCACGGCAAGTGTGGTACCCTCTGCTTCTACATCTCTCTCAAGCCCCCTCCCTGGAGTTAGGGTCTGCTCCAGATCTCCTGTCACAGGAGGACGGAATGTTATGGCGTCCCAATCCCCAGTCTCTGCATCTCAGAGCTTGGTTGCTGAAGGCCTAGATCTTCATGATCTCAACCTCCCTCAACAAGCAAAGGATGTCCTTTATGCTTCCAGGAAGCCTTCCACTAGACGCTCTTATGCTTTTAAGTGGAAGAGGTTTACCATATGGTGTTCGCAGAAGGGTCTTAACCCCCTGGCGATACCTCTGGAATCATTACTTGAGTATCTCCTTCATTTATCCAATGCAGGACTTAAGACTAACTCAGCAAGAGTTCATTTGAGTGCTATTGCAGCTTCTTTCAAGCCTCTAAATGGACAACCTATTTCCTCCCATCCTCTTATAGCAAGATTTATGAGAGGCCTTCTTCTAACTAAGCCTCCCATTAGGCCACCACCGGTGGCATGGGACTTTAATCTGGTTCTTGATCAGCACATGAAGCCACCTTTCGAACCCTTAGCTACTACCTCTTTGAAATTCCTTTCTTGGAAAGTTATCTTTCTCATTGCAATCACATCAGCACGTCGCATCAGTGAGTTGCAAGCACTGGTGGCTGATCCACCTTATACAAGGTTTCATCATGACAAGGTAGTCCTTAGGACTCATCCACACTTTATGCCAAAGGTGGTCTTGCCTTTTCATCTTAACCAAGCGGTCTACTTGCCTGTGTTCTTTCCAAGACCTCATGCATCAAATGCAGAAAGGAATCTTCATACTTTGGACTGTAAAAGAGCTTTAGCCTTTTACTTGCAAAGAACACAGCAACATAGAAAGTCCTCTCAACTCTTTGTTACTTTTGATCCTTCTCATTTGGGACTTCCAGTCTCCAAAAGAACACTGTCCAACTGGATTGCACAGTGTATATCCTTTGCCTATCAGAGTAAGAACCTTCCTCTGGAGGGCCATGTCACTGCTCACAATGTGAGAGCCATGGCAGCTTCAATGGCTCAACTGCACTCTGTGTCTATCGACGACATCTGTCGAGCAGCCACTTGGGCCTCGGTTCATACCTTCATAGCCCATTACTGCTTGGACAAGGACTCCCGCCGGGATGCCTTGTTTGGTCAGGCTGTTCTCCAACACCTGTTCCATACCTAATCAACTCCTACCCGCCATCCCAAGTTGGATGCCAGAGATCCATGGGGGGAAGTGGAGCCCTGTCTCAGGGACACACAACTTCTGGGGTCTCTCCCTGGCATCTAAAGCTAGGGAGTCCCCATATGTGAAGACTACATTCCTGCTTGTTCCTGGAGATAGCATAGTTACTCACCTGTAACAGGTGATCTCCGGGAACAGCAGGAATTTAGTCTTCACAACCCACCCACCTCCCCTAGGAGTTGTATCTCTCTATCTCTTTCTCTTTCCCTCTCTCTCTCTTTGTCTCAGCTTTAAACTCAACTGGAGAGAGGCAGTTGGGAAAGGCGGGAAGGCAGCACGCAGGCGCTGTGAGATGCTCCCAAAAGCTTCCTAATTGGACGCTGGGGAGCGTGCCCGCGCAGGCTCCGTCGGTACCGACAATACCCATATGTGAAGACTAAATTCCTGCTGTTCCCGGAGATCACCTGTTACAGGTGAGTAACTATGCTTTCCTGACAGTGCCTTTGAATTTACCCCCTTGCAGCTTCATGTTATGCCCTCTAGTTTTACAGCTTCCCCGTCTGCGGAAGAGGTTTGTTTGTTCATTATTTCTCTTTAAGTATTTAAAGATCTGAATCATATCTCCCCTGGCCCTCCTCTCCTCCAGAGTGTACATATTTAGGTCTTTGTCTCTTCTCATGCTGCAGTTTGAGATGCATTCTGTTGACTAGCACATGCTATGCTATCCACAGATGGAGTTGTGCATGAGAGTTCCAAATATCAAAATCCTTTAGGTATAACTTGGGCCTCCTGGTAGGTCTAAGGGCTGGAATTGAAAACCACAAACATCAGGACTTGTTGTCAGAATATTCATACTGAATGTTCATCAGACACATGTATGTACTTTTGAGTTATGAACTTAGTCATTTACATGTTTGGTTAACCCTGTCTGTTGACAGTTTTCAGGGACTGGCATTGAAAACTAGAAATTCTACACCCTAGTGATAGCAAAGTCACTTCGGGGTTGTTTCATCTTTCTATATCTCATTTCTTATGTACCGTATTATTATCCAGCTTCACAGTGCATAATGGTAGCCTGGTGACAGGAGATCAAAGTATGCTGCAGGATTATCATGGATGAGATTTTTATCTTCTGGGTTCTCTTATAGGTCGCAACAAGAGAATGTGTCTAAGTGGACGACCTTACCGACATATGGGAGTGCTTGGGACATCTAAACTTTATGACATTCGGAAAAATATATTTGCCTTTACTCCTCAGGTGCGTAATAATCTTTTGTAAGAATCACTTTTTAGATCTTGGTGTCCTTGGTACACAATCTTTGTTTCTGATTCTGTTCTCAGATATTGCATGGTTGATACGAGGGCGATTTCTTAAATGGTTCGTGTAACCACTCTCCTTAACAGGTGCAAAGATGGCTATTTTAACACATTCTAATCACTAGCACTATAGTATAGGTGAAAATCTATGCTAAATTGATGGATCACAGTCACAATCTTTGCAGTTTTCTGGATCATGCCGCATCTTTGGGCGATACTACCACGCATGCATAGTCCCCTTCCCGCCCAAGGGTGCCATCTTACTGAGTCTCCCTTTTTCCACGGAGTCTGTAAACAGGGGCGCTGGGTGAGAATGTCCACAGTCTTGACAAAGGCAAATATTAATATGACTTGCAAAGGATTGTGGGAAATGTAGTCCATTCATACCAGAATCAGCAGTTCACAATAAATTAGTTGTGCTTGCTCGAGTGTTTAAGCAAAGAAAAGATATTTTATTTATGGGGTTATTTCTCCCAACACAGATTTTCTTGGTAGCACAGAAAAGGATACTTGCTTTCAGTATTATACTTAGAAAAACAAAATCAGGAAAAACAACAACTGAACTTCTTAAGCAATTAAATCAAACCATAAAGACCTTGATGGGAACAGAAAGGTCTTTTCTGTAGGCTCCTGCTAATATCTTTTTAGCAGTGCTTCAAAAACAATCAAAACCCACAAAGTAATGAAAAACTGTTCTTTTTCAAGGCTAACTTCTGGTATTTCCACACACACCCATAAGTGTCTCTTCAGAGCTCACTGGCAATTAGGCAAGGCTCAATTGCTAACAATTAACCAGCTGCAAACCTCTTGGCTGGTTTACTTTCTAACCGTGGCTCAAATCCTGCTCAAAAGCTTTTCTGAGTAGATCAAAGAACAAGTTTATATTTCTTTGTGATGGTTGTTGTACTTTGTAAAAGTATATTACCACAGAGGTTTAGACAGAGAGCAATCCATGTATTCACACTGTTCATTTACAATATCTCCTGCTTCTTCAATTATCATAGAATCAATATCATGGATTGGCACAGAGGAATTTCTTAATGGAGCATTCTCAGAACACTTGTTTCCCTGCTGTCTTCCAAGTGAATAGCTAGGGCATAGATCAGTGTTCATACCTGAGCTTCCATTGCTGTTAGGGTTCTTCTCTAAATATCCTGGCCAGTATGTAGTCCAGTTTTTATGTCCAGCCTTCCAATCAAGATCCCTGGACACTGGGTCTCTCTTCACATACCTTCTTGCACTGGTCTTAGGGCCTCTTCCAAATGCAGCCGTCTCCCTCACAGGTCCCGTCCGGGGATTCCTGGCTCTGCAACCCCACTCCTCTGGTTTCCTCCAGTCCAATGGAGTATGCTTGCCTCTGGAATGCCTCCCAGCACACGTACTGCTATGGACTCCTTTAGACCTCCAAGATGCTTTTCTCTTCTTTCTTCCAAAGTGCTTCCTGCTCTCTCTGTCCGTGAGCTCTGGCCTCTGCTGCCTCTGCTCCTTCTGCTGATGATGATGATCATGAAGATTCTGCTGATGATTCTGCTGTGTAGAATAAGCTTTACTTTTAACCTGTTTGGAGGGCTGCTCCACCCTAGCACAGCGCAGCTGTGCTGAATCAAGCCCTGCCCTTGGAGATGAGTGCTTGGGGATTACCTCATAGCTCTCCTGATTGAACACACGTTTCCCCACTTCAGCTCTTCTAGTGGCTGTTGGAAACCTGTTGCATTCTGGGACTGGTAGTCTTTTATGGAAACATTCTGTTTTATTATTTCTACCAGAAAAGACAGGTTGCTTGTTCAGAGCCAATTCACCTCTATTATAGCTCCTTCCTGAACTATGATAAGCTTCCTTATCACAAGTCCTATAGACGTTCGTCTCTCTTCCCCAGAAAAAAGTTGTTTTTCTTGTGCACTTCTGTGCCTTTTTTCAGCTAGCTACAGTCCCTTTCTCGCCTCCGAGCTCTGCTGTCTTGGCATTGGGCCTCGGAACCTGTTGGTTAGGTTTTTCTTCCATCCAGCGCGTTTCATGCCTTTTTCAACCGCTGGCTGCGTTGAAGTTCTTTGACCTAATGGGGGCCCTTTTTGCCCTAATGGCCACCGGATTTAAGAAGTGTGATTGGTGCTTCAATAACATGTCCCTCACCGATACACACAATTGTTGCCTCCAGTGTTTGGGTGCCGACCACAACACGGAGGCATGCTCCCTGTGCAAAAAGATGTCTGCCAAGGCCATCCAGAGTTGCTGGCCAGAAGCAGGACAACATCTTCCACAGGGCAGATTCCCTGGTATCCCTGCTCTCTAAGGCCCTGCACGGATCCTCGGAGTCATGTAAAGCCCTGAATGGGCATGCAGACACTCTGATCAGGGTTCCCCAGAGCTAGAGTGTAAGAAGAAGAAATCCTCGAGGGCCTCTTCCTGGGAAGCGGACAAGCATGGCAAGTCCCATGCATGGTCCCCTCAGCCTCCGGCGGGCATCTGAGGAGTCAGAGAGGGAGCAGCCGGCTAAGGTACCCAGGAAAAATTTTAAGGCCTCCAGCGACGGATCTTGGATCCCCAAGGCCCATCCCATCGAGGACTCCCTCTCTTCCCCGACACCCGACCTGGTCACCATGGTGTCTGTTTCGAAGGCTGCAATCCCCGAGTGGGAGGCCAGGACGCTGGTGTTGGAATGCAGAGTTTCTGCATTCCTTGCCTCGCAGGGACCTCAGTGTTGAGGATTCCCTGGGTTGCCAAAGATATTCTCGAGAGCCACATGCCTCAAACAGATCCTTGGTGAAGGTCTCGATCCTGCTCACAGTCCTCGGGAGCGAGGTCTTCTCTGGTGAGCACTTCTGGCTCCAGCCAAGCCTCTGCTACGATTCACCAAAGGCTGGATCCAATGATGCCCTTAGAGCCATTGGGCCTTGAGTCTTCAATGGACTACTCAGATTGGGAGTCCAACGTCAAGACTTCCCCAGAAACACAGGCTCACCGTCATCTCCTCTCTGACCTGTCTCTGCCAGCGTCAAGGCGTTGATCCCCACCCAAGGACACCTCTTTCCTCGAGTTTGTACAGGACATGGTGAAGACACTCTCCCTCACCACGGAGTTGGAGGAGGACCCTCATTCAGAGGAACTCAAAATCCTCCAGTACGAGGCCCCACCCAATGTGGCCCTTCCTTACGATCCCCATCTCCTCCATCCTCAGTCGACTCCTCAGAATGTGGGAGGCACCGGTATCAGTGCAGATTGTTAGCCGATGCCTGGACACCATGTACCGGGTCCAGCAAGGACCCGACTTCAAGAAGGCGCAACTCCCTTACACCTCCATGGTGGTCGAGTCGGCCATGCATTGACAAAAAAGCCCGAAGACGCACTCCTCGGTGCCCCTGGGCAGGGAGTACCGTGCCCTTGACGCCCTCAGGCGTAAATGTTACCAAGGCTCGATGTTGGCGTGCCGCATACAGACTTATCAACTGTATATCAGCATGTACCTTCGAGACCTAACCAAGGAACTCGGGAGTTTCGTGGCAGGCCTTGATGGAGACCATGTCCAGCACTTCCAGAGCCTCACAAAGTCTGGCGAGTGTTCGAAGTACTTGTCTCGAGCGGCAGATGACTGCTTCGAGTTCAACGCGAGGGTGGCCACCGCAGGCATTGGTGCCCGATGCCAGGCTTGGCTCCAGGCATCGGACCTTGAGCAATGGGTCCAAGAAAAACTCCTTGATGTCCCTTGCCTTGGGGAAAACCTCCTTTAGCAAGCCAATAGAGGACAAAGTGGCCGAGATCGAGAGAGAATATGTCACCAGAACTTGACTCTCAAGAAAGATCTCCACGCTTCCCAGGAAGAAACCACCCAGGAAAAGGTCTCCCTTCCACAGGAAAGGCCAGCCTTATTGAGGCTATCCCCCATACTAGGCCACCCAGACCCCTCAGCAGGGTCATCAAGGCAAGGGAGCAGGCCAGGGCCCATATAAGCCTAAGGGCCTCAAGCCCCAGACACCAGCCCCAGTTCAGACTGGGTTGAGGTTTTGACTCCCACAGCATAGCCTCTACCCATGGGGGACCAGCTGCCAACAGGGGGGTGCCTGACTCATTTTGCACGAGTGGGCTGCCATCACTGCCGATTCCTGGGCACTCCAGGTGGGCAGGGAGGGCTACCTCCTTCACCTGGTCCAAATGCCTCCCCCTTTCTTTCCAGGAGAATCCCCTCAGACTCGCCTGCACCAGGCCCTCCTACTGCAGGAACATGTAGGCCTCCTCAGGGACAGGGCTGTGGAGCCGGTACCACCCCACCTAAGAGGGAAGGGGTTCTACTCCAGGTACTTTCTGGTCCCAAAAAGAACAGGAGGTCTAAGGCCCATCCTGGAACTGAGAAACACGAACGAATTCCTGGTGTGGGAAAAGTTCAAAATGCTCTACCTTGGAATATTGCTGCCCTACCTCCAGCAGGGAGATTGGCTATGCTCCTTGGACCTAAAGGGTGCTTATACTCACATCCTGATCTATCCCGACCACAGACAATACCTAAGGTTCATGGTCGGGGGTGACCACTACCAGTGCAGGGTATTACCCTTCGGTCTAGCCTCCACACCAAGAGTCTTCACCAAATGCCTAGCAGAGGTGGCCACCTACCTCCGCCTCCAAGGGGCCTTCGTCCTCCCATACCTGGATGACAGGCTCGTAAAAGGAGACACTGCCTCAGAGGAGCAACTGGTCACGGCCTGCACCATCAAAGTCCTGCAATATCTGGGATTCGTGATATACCACCCCAAATCCCCACTCACTCTAGCACAGAACCTGGAGTTCATAGGGGCTCACCTGGACACCCTCCATGCCAAGGCCTTCCTCCCCCTGGCCAGGGCGAATCGTCTCAGGGCCCCGGCGACCAAGATGCAGCACTGTCTTGCTGTTTCAGCATAGTCCATTCTCCGCCTGCTAGGCCACATGGCCTCCACAGTACATGTGGTTCCCAACACCCTCATCCACATGCGGGCAGCTCAGTGGTGCCTCCACTCACAATGGAACAGGCCATAGGCAGGCTCCGGGACAAGGTCTCAGCGTCCCACCAGCTAGCAGAGTCACTCAACTCGTGGCATGATGCACAGCACCTGCAGAAGGACATACCCTTTCAACACCCAAACCCCCAAAGGGTCCTCACTATGGACGCCTCCCTACTGGGGCTGGAGTGCCCATTGCGAGGAACTGCACACACAGGGCATTTGGTCTCTCGAGGAGAGTCAGCAGCAGATCAACCTGCTGGAATTCAGAGCCATTTTTCTGATGATCAGGGCCTTCCAAAACCGCTTGCAGCATCAGTCTGTGCTGGTCCAAATGGACAGCCAGTTTGCGATGTTCTACCTGAACAAGCAGGGAGGCACAGAGTTTTACCGCCTCTGCCAGGAGGCAGTAGCCCTCTGCTCCTACGTGATCAGTCAGGGGATGCTCCTCAGGGCAGTATACCTTCCAGGCCAGTACAGTGCCCTGGCGGACAGATTGAGCAGGGTCCTCCAGCCGCACGAGTGGAGCCTAAACCCCAAGGTGGTGCAGCGGCTATTCCGACTGTGGGGGTACCCCATGTCTGGACCTCTTCTCCAGTCCAGTCAATGCTCAGCTTCCCCGCTTCTGCTGTCCCCAAGCGCACCTGTCCTGGGTAGTGGCGGATGCTTCCTCATCTCGTGGTCGGAGGGCCTTCTGTATGCGTTCCCTCCCACGCCACTGATCACGCAGACCCTCTTCAAGGTCCAGCAGGACAAGGCTTCTATGATCCTGGTGGCCCTGCACTGGCCCAGACAGCCCTGGTGGCTTCCCCTTTTACTCCGCCTCTCGACATAACTCTCGTCCATCTGGGGAATTCCCCAGGACTGCTGACCCAGGAGGAGGGCTCTCTTCTTCACCCCGGCCTGGGGTCCCTCTCACTGACAGTGTGGCTGGTGAAGTATCACCTTAGCGCCTTTCAACCTCCCCAGGGAGATGGAGGAAGTCCTCGCCTCTCGTAAAGACTTCACGAGACGAGCCTATGCCTTCAAGTGGCCCAGATTTTCAGTATGTTGTGTGGAGCAATGGATTGATCTGTTCTCCTGCCAGGTGCACACAGTGCTCCAATACTTGCTCTACCTCTCACAAGCCGGACTCAAGTCCAACTCTGTCAGGGTGCATTTGAGCACACTCTCCGCTCATCATCACTCCGTAGAGGGCAAGCCTCTTTCTGTGCAGCCCCTAATTACCAGATTCATGCGGTGCTTGCTGCTCTCTAAGCCTCCTATCTGGCCACACCTGGTAGAGTGGGATATCAGCGTGGTTCTGGCGCAACTTACCAAGCTACCTTTCGAACCTTTGGTTACCTGCCATTTGTGTTACCTATCTTGGAAGGTTGTCTTCCTGGTGGTGCTCACTTCTGCCCACTGAGTCAGTGAGCTTCAGGCCTTGATGGCCGAGCCACCCTACTCTAAGTTCTATACGAACATGGTCGTGCTTCACACCCACCCGAAATTCCTTCCGAAGGTGGTAGCCGCCTTCCACCTCAACCAGGAGGTGGTGCTCCCTACCTTCTTTCCACTGCCCCATGCCGACAAGTATGCCATTCTCCATACTCTGGATTGCAAAAGGGCCCTGTCCTTCACCTGCAGTAATACTCAGGGCCACCGCAAAGCTTTGCAGCTTTTCATCTCATACAACCCCAGTCAACTGGGGGAGGCTGTCACCAAGCGGACCCTGTCCACCTGGGTGATGGACTGCATCACCTTCGACCACGATCAGGCTGGGCTACCGTTGGAGCGCTGGGTCACGGCGCACAATGTCAGGGCTCTGGCAACCTCAGTTGCTAGTCTACGCTCGCCACCTGGTCCTCCGTCCACATTTTTGCAGCTCACTACTGCCTGGAGAGGGAGTCCTGACGGGACAGTACCTTCAGCCAGGTCATACTCCATAATCTGTTCAGAATTTAGGCAACTCCTGCCCTCCGACCCTTCTTGTTCAGGCTACCGGAGCCATGGTTCTCCCTGGACACTGGGGTCTTCATTGTCCTCAGATTCGCTTGCGGCTGCTCATTTCTGGGCTGTGCTTCTTCTACAGGTTCCTGGTAGCCTGTAGCTAGGGAGTCCCATAAGTGAAGACCGACTTCCTGCTTGTTCCTGGAGAAAGCATAGTTACTCACCTGTAACAGGTGTTCTCCAGGGACATCAGGAATCAGTCCTCACAACTCTCCCTCTTCCCCTTGGAATTCTTGTCAAATTTTGACCATCTTCTTTTGTCGCCTCTAGCTATGTTATCTGACTGAGTAAGATGGCACCTTTCGGCGGGAAGGGGACCACGCATTTGTGGTGGCATCTCCCAAAGGTTTTCTTTGAAAGCTGGGGAGATGCTTCTGCGAAGGCTCCGTCGGTGCCGACATCACCCATAAGTGAGGATTGATTCCTGTTGTCCCTGGGCAACACCTGTTACAGGTGAGTAACTGTGCTTTTCAGCCATCATGTTGTAGCTTTTTTCAGGATGAAGTGGTTATGCAGTGGATGTCTGTCCTTATATATAGTGACTCTCAAACCGTATTGGTGGGTTTGAAGCTGGAAATTTGAATTTTGGTAGGAAGCTCATTGAAGAAAAGGAGAGAAATTTGAATTTGATTTTGGAGGGAAAGTTCATTGGAAAAAGGTAGGAAAAGTGTAAGTAGGAATCCTGGAGGCAGAGAATTTTGAATTTTAACTGAAAGATTGTTGTGACAATCTCAGATTCTGGAAGGTGGAAAAAATCATTGGTCTTCAGTGCCAGACCTTGTAGCACTAAGTCTTCTGTAAAAGAGGGGGTAATTTTATAACCGGGCACCTAGTTTAGGGCAGCCAAAATGTACCTGGTTTTATAAAGAAATTTAGGCGTCTACTTTTCTTTATAAAATACTAGCGTGCGTGACCAAAAACACGCCTTAATTTAAAGTGCTATATCATTTATACCAGCCTTAGAGCTAGTCTAAATGGCTACACTCACATTTTGCAAGTACACATGTAAATTATAATAATCTTATAATTACTGAGTGTACTTTGCCTATGCTCCAGTCAAACTCTTCTCCCCTCCCCACCACATGTATGCACACAGTGAAATATGCATCATAAAATTAACAAGCATTCTTTCACACTGGATGCAATGTTCTAAGATGCTATTCCATATCGTTCTGCTAAACCAGTCAAGACAAGTGGATTGTGTTCCCCTACCCCAGCAGATTGGTGGAGACAGAACCAATGAAAAGCCCAGGTTTCAATGACATCGCTCCAATGCCCTTCTCAGCCTGAGCCACTAGAGGGCAACTCAGTATTCTTCTGTCTCCAGCAGATGGTGGATGAATTTTCTCAACTCTGAAGAAAATCTGAACAATTGAGAGGAAAGAGATTGATTTTGCTGGTGAACAACCAGCTTGAAGGTGACTCTCTCACTTGAGAGCAATGTGGGAGGCTCCACTAGACTAAGTTCTTTTCAGTAGCCAAAGGAGGAGGGAAAATTGGTTCAGTTCCATGCTCTTATCATGATAAGGGCCTGTTGAGCAGCCAGGAAATTGGAAGGATTTGGAAGAGGTCAGCAGCCTCAAGCAACTTCATTGCCCCATTCTCTTTTCCCCCCTGCTCTCCCCTATAGTTCACAAGAAGGCTTTCAAAGGTATTTACCTGCAAGCCACAGTGGGTCTGTTAAAAAAACAAAACAAAACAACTTTCAGGGGAATAGTGCTGAGCTCAGCATGAGTTTTCTGCCTGGGGCTCCCAGGAGGTGAGTACCAAGGCTTGACCATTGTCCTTAGTGGGGTTCCCCAATTCCTCCAATCTGGGGTGCAATTCAGGATGGACCCGTTGGCACAGTGTGGGGGTTTCCTATCCTTTCTGGCACGCGTTAATAGTGTTTTTACTGTTGTGTGCCTTGCTGTCCCATAGTCCTAGCATGCGCTCTGCCTGAGCGCCTTCAGCACACATTCCTTCCCTAGTGCCCTTTGAGCGCAATACTGTAAGCGCTGTTAATGCCTGTTATTTGTGTCAGTGTGGCCTTAATGCGTGCAGCTATTGTGCCTACTTTAATTTTCTCTGTTTTCTTCCAGGAAGCATTGTTTGACCCATGGCAAGCTAGGAGTTTTGTCTCTGGATTCTTGCATGGCAGCTTCGGAGTCTTCCCTGGAGGGTTCTTTTCCCCTCTCCCAGTGAAGGGATTTAGCTAGCCTGGCCTTGCCTGCCTCAGTGCAGGAGGTTACAGATGGCGCTGTGGGTAAGGATAGCAAGACAGTCAGAGGTTCTGGCAATTGTGCCCCTGGTCGCTCCCTATCTCTAGGAACAAGCAGGAATAAGTCATCACATATGGGTACGTCGGTACCGACGGAGCCTGCGCGGGAAAGCTCCCCAGCTTTTCAAATGAAAAGCTTTTGGGGCCTCCCACTGCACATGCGCGCTGCCTTCCCGCCTTCCTGACCAGCTCTCCTCAGTTCTTCTTTTTCCGCGGAGCCAGCAGGTCGTGTTCCTGTCACCGCTGAAGAATTTGTTACTTTGTTTGTTTCTTTAGACCGCGTACCTGCCTTCCCCATACCGATACCGGTATCGCCGGTCTTTCTTTCTTTCTATATATAAAAAAAAAAAAAAAAAGACTTTTTTTATTTTTCTTCAGCACAGCTTGGTACCCGGCGTTAGGCCTTAAGGCCTACACAATTTCTCCTAATGGAGAAGCCAGTCCCTGGTTTCAAAAAATGTACCAAATGCAGTGCTGTCATTTCTGTCACAGACACCCATGAATGGTGTCTCAAATGTTTGGGACCTGAGCACTCCATACCGGACTGCCCATCCTGCACCCAGATGTCTAAACGCGGTTTGCAGAACCGGGCTAACAAGCTCCATGTGCTGTTTCCTTCAGAAGCATCACAGTCGTCCAGGTCTTCCTCTCCGGATGGATCTCAGGTAACCAAAGCTTCTGTGGGCAAATCCTCTAAAAGCAAATCTCTTTCTAAAGATCGAGAGGCTCTCAGTTCTGAGTTCGAGGATTCTGCCCAGGCCAAAAAACCCCGGCGGGAGGTTCCGGCCTCCAAAGCAATCATGGGGTCACAGGTTGACATCGATGGCACGGCCTCGACAGATCACCTGTTGGACTGCTCTGGGGTACCGGCCCATACCGGTACCGACATCCAGGCAGTAGTGGCGTCTATGGGCAGTACTGTCCAGACCATGCAGCAGGCCGTACTGGCCTTCATTAAGGCTGCGACGCCCTCGGTACCGATTTCATCGGTACCGACCCCGGTTCCGGTATCTACACCGGAACCCAGACCATCGACTTCTAAACGTCGATCGGTTTCGCATGGCGGATTCCGGCTTTCGCCCGGTACCGATCCCATGCCCGATACGCCCGATGTCGATACCGATCGGTATGCGTATCGTACATTGGAAGCACAGAAAGAGTACTCAGATTCTTCTGATGAATTTAATTCCTCTGATGACTCTGCTGAGCTTACTCTTCCTGAGGAGCCCTCTTCTCCCAAGAGGAGGATGTCTCCTCCAGAGGATTTATCCTTTCAGGATTTCATTCTTGATGTAGCTAAAGCACTTTCTATTACTACATCTTCTGAAAGAGAACCCAGATCAAAAAAATTGGACATTTTAGGATACTCAAAAGCTCCTAAAGAGGCAGTCACTCTGCCTGTCCATGAAATCCTTCAAGAACACTTGATGGATTTGTGGGAGACTCCTTTAACACTATCTCCCCATTCCCGCAGGTTGGACACCATGTATCGGGTCCCTCCCTCGCCTGGGTTCCAAAAAACTCAGCTGCCTCACCACTCCATTGTGGTGAAGTCTGCTATGAAGAAAATAAAGAGTCCTAAGAGGCATTCTTCTACCCCTCCAGGGCGTGAATGTAAGAACCTAGACTCTTTTGGAAGAAAGATGTTCCAGGCTAGTATGCTTATAGCCAGGATCAACTCTTATAGCCTTTATATGGGCATGTATCTTGGGCACCTTGCCCTAAAAATACAGAATTTTGCCCCCTTTATCCCTGATGATCAAAGGGCAGACTTCTTTTCTATGGTGACACAACTTTCAGAGGTCTCCAAGTTCTCCAACAGGGCAGCCTTTGATTCTTTCGAGGTTGCAGGCAGAGCTTCGGGAATTGCTATTGCAGCCCGACGTCTCGCTTGGCTCCAGGCTTCTAACCTAGAACCCTGGGTTGTAGAAGGCCTCAGGAATCTCCCCTGTACCGGTGAGAACTTATTTGGGGAAGACTGGCAGATTAAAGCTGCTCAAATGGATGCAGAAAATGCCACTCTAGATAGACTTTCCAAGTCTACTTCTACCCCTACCAAAAAGAAGCCTTTTAAAAGGCCTTACTATAAAAAGACCAGATTTCCCACAAATACTGGCCAACAATCTGCTCAGCCTCGCCTTGCGGCTAAGCGTCAACAATCTAAGCAGGTAAAGTCAAAGCCTGCAGTGTCTGCTACATCCCAGCAGGCTCAACCCCCTCAGGGGTTTTGACTTCCCTCTAGAGAACTTGCCGTTTCTGGCTCTAGCACAGCCAGAGCCCCTCACCATTCCTGGAAGGCTAGCTCACTTTGCTCCCAGATGGGAGCAAATAACATCAGAGCAATGGACCCTCTCTATTATCCGAGAAGGCTACAAACTTCATTTCTCCAGCCTTCCTCCTCATACCATGGTGAGGCAATTCAGTTCTCCCCCATCTCTTCTGACCCTGTTGGGTCAGGAAGTCTCTTCTCTTCTTGCCCAAAGGGCAATAGAGGAGGTTCCTCCTCCACAACAGGGGTTAGGTTTCTACTCCCCTTACTTTCTCATAACAAAGAAGACAGGGGGCTTCAGACCTATCCTAGATCTGAGAGAATTGAACAGGTTTCTATTCAAGGAGAAATTCAAAATGCTCTCTCTGGGCCTTCTCCTTCCATACCTTCAGAGTCAAGATTGGCTTTGTTCTCTAGATCTCAAGGATGCGTACACTCATATACTCATCCATCCATCCCACAGAAAGTATCTAAGATTTCTGTTCCAGGGAAAACATTTCCAGTACAGAGTACTACCCTTCGGTCTGGCCTCTGCTCCAAGAGTCTTCACAAAATGCATGGCAGTCGTAGCCGCATTTCTCAGAGGCATGGGAATCTTTGTCTTCCCATATCTGGACGACTGGCTCATCCGAGCTCCATCTCAGTCAGAAGCCCAGATTTCTCTGGACCGCACAAGGCGTATTCTTCAATATCTGGGACTTGTGGTAAACATTCCCAAATCCCAACTCATCCCTACTCAGTCTCTGGAATTCATAGGGGCCCAATTGGACTCCACCACTGCAAGGGCCTACCTCCCTCTGGTCCGAGGCCAAAGGCTAATAAGCTTGGCCTCCCAAGCTCAGTCCAGAAGTCACTTGTCAGCCAGAGAAATGCTGCAACTTCTGGGCCACATGGTCTCCATGGTTCATGTGGTACCCTATGCTCGTCTCCATATGAGAGCAGCTCAATGGACATTGGCCACCCAGTGGTCTCAAGCATCGGGACTGCTGTCAGACCAGGTGCTCACCTCAAAACGTCTGTTTTGGTCTCTCCAGTGGTGGACATCCTCCAAAAATCTGTTGTTGGGGACCCCCTTCCAACCTTCGTTGCCCCAAGCAACCCTCACAACAGATGCCTCCCAAACAGGGTGGGGAGCTCATCTTCAACATCTCTCCACTCAGGGAATCTGGTCTCCTCAAGAGACCACCCTTCATATCAATCTTCTGGAACTGCGAGCAATCTTCCTTGCCCTCACAGTCTTCTATACCCTCCTTGCCAACCTGACTGTCCTAGTTCAGACAGACAATCAGGTGGCCATGTTTTATATCAACAAACAAGGAGGGACGGGCTCTCTGTCGCTTTGCAACGAAGCTCTCAGATTATGGGCCTTCGCCAGAGAGCACCAAATTCATCTTCTGGCAGTATATCTTCCAGGAGTTCAAAACTCTCGGGCAGACAGACTCAGTCGAGTTCTGCTCCCACACGAATGGTCCCTTCATATGGACCAGATATGCAGAATCTTTCAGGAATGGGGAACCCCGGACATAGACCTCTTTGCAAGTCCGTGGAATGCCAAACTTCCCCGGTTCTGTTCCAGGACTCCGTATCAGGGAGCTCAGGCCAACGATGCCTTTCTCCTGCATTGGGGTCAGGAATTCCTGTACGCTTTTCCACCCATTCCTTTGATTCCCAAGACTCTGTTCAAACTTCAGAGGGATCACGGATCCATGATCCTCATTGCTCCACGCTGGCCACGCCAAGTGTGGTTCCCTCTCCTTCTACAGCTCTCCCAGGGCTCCTCCCTGGACCTGGGAGCTGCACCAGACCTTCTGTCTCAGGAGCAGGGGACTTTGTGGCATCCAAACCCCAAGTCCCTACATCTCCGAGCTTGGTTACTGAAGGCTTAAGCCTTCAAGAGTTTAATCTTTCTCAACCAGTGAAAGATATCCTTTATGCCTCTAGGAAACCCTCTACCAGGCGTTCCTATGCTTTCAAATGGAAACGTTTTTCCATTTGGTGTGCCCAACAGGGTCTTGACCCTCTGGCACTTCCGTTGAATTCTCTACTAGACTATCTCCTGCATCTCTCCAATGCAGGCCTCAAGACGAATTCAGTACGAGTCCATTTAAGTGCTATTACAGCATCCTTAAAACCTATAAATGGACAATCTGTTTCCTCTCATCCTCTTATTGCAAGATTCATGAGAGGCCTAACCCTCACTAAGCCTCCCATCCGGCCTCCTCCGGTAGCATGGGACTTGAATTTAGTTCTGGGTCAACTTATGAAGCCACCTTTTGAACCATTGGTATCTACCTCCCTGAAATTTCTTTCTTGGAAGGTCCTTTTCCTTATTGCAGTCACTTCGGCTCGCCGCATCAGTGAACTGCAGGCTTTGGTGGCAAATCCACCTTATACCAGATTTCATCATGATAAGGTGGTCCTTAGGACGAATCCCCACTTTATGCCTAAAGTGGTCTCGCCTTTTCATCTTAATCAAGAGGTATATCTACCTGTCTTTTTTCCGGCTCCTCATGCATCCAGTGCAGAGAGGAACCTTCATACTCTTGACTGTAAAAGAGCTCTCGCCTTTTACCTCAATAGAACTCAGCCACATCGAAAGTCTTCTCAGCTTTTCGTGGCTTTTGATCCTTCTCATTTGGGACTTCCAGTCACCAAACGCACACTTTCCGACTGGATTGCTCAGTGTATTTCCTTTGCTTACCAGAGTAAGAACATATCTCTGGAAGGCCATGTCACAGCTCACAATGTGAGAGCCATGGCCACTTCTATGGCTCATCTCCACTCTGTCTCCATAGATCAGATCTGTCGAGCAGCCACTTGGGCCTCGGTGCATACCTTCACAGCCCATTACTGCTTGGACAAGGACTCCCGCCGGGATGCCTTGTTTGGTCAGGCTGTCCTCAAACACCTGTTCCATACTTAAACAACTCCTGCCCACCTTCCCAGAATGGATGCCTGAGATCCATCCAAAGATGGTTACCCTTGGAGGGGGATCTCCCAGGCATCTCAGCTAGGGAGTCCCCATATGTGATGACTTATTCCTGCTTGTTCCTAGAGATAGCACAGTTACTTACCTGTAACAGGTGATCTCTGGGAACAGCAGGAATTAGTCATCACAACCCACCCACCTCCCCTAGGAGTTGTCTCTCTATTCCTCTATCTTCCTGTCCTCTCTCTCTATTGTCTCAGCTTTAAACTCGAACTGAGGAGAGCTGGTCAGGAAGGCGGGAAGGCAGCGCGCATGTGCAGTGGGAGGCCCGAAAAGCTTTTCATTTGAAAAGCTGGGGAGCTTTCCCGCGCAGGCTCCGTCGGTACCGACGTACCCATATGTGATGACTAATTCCTGCTGTTCCCAGAGATCACCTGTTACAGGTAAGTAATTGTGCTTTCCTTTAAGGCAGTGGTTCTCAGCCCAGTCCTCTGGGATCCCCAGGCTAGTGGTGAGTAAATTAAAGTAAATTAATGGAAACGCTGTTGAAAGAGAAAATAGTGAGGTTTCTGGAGTCCAGCGGATTACAGGATCCGAGGCAGCATGGATTCACCAGAGGCAGGTCTTGTCAGACAAATCTGATTGATTTCTTTGACTGGGTGACCAGGGAGTTGGACCGAGGGAGAGCTCTAGATGTGGCGTATTTAGATTTCAGTAAAGCCTTTGACACTGTTCCTCACAGGCGACTTATAAATAAACTGAGCACCCTAGGGATGGACCCTAAAGTTACTGCTTGGGTTAGAAATTGGTTGGGTGGGAGGCGACAAAGAGTACAAGTAAATGGAGCTCACTCTGAGGATAAGGATGTTACCAGTGGTGTGCCCCAGGGATCTGTCCTTGGTCCGATTCTTTTTAACATCTTTGTTAGTGATATAGCGGAAGGGCTATCGGGTAAGGTTTGCCTCTTTGCAGATGATACCAAAATCTGCAATAAAGTAGACACCCAGGAAGGTGTAGATAACATGAGGAGGGATCTAGCTAAGCTTGAAGAATGGTCTAGAATTTGGCAGCTGGGATTTAATGTTAAAAAATGTAAGGTCATGCATTTGGGCTGCAGCAATCCAAGGGAGCAATACAGCATAGGAGGTGAAGTACTTTTGTCCACTAAAGAAGAGCGGGACCTAGGCGTAGTTGTGTCCGATGATCTTAAAGTAGCTAAACAGGTAGAAAAGGCGACGGCAAAAGCTAGAAGGATGCTTGGGTGCATACGGAGAGGAATGGCTAGCAGAAAAAAGGAGGTGATAATGCCTCTGTATAAGTCTTTGGTGCGACCTCATTTGGAGTATGGTGTGCAATTCTGGAGACCGCACCTTCAAAAGGATGTGAACAGGATGGAGTCGGTACAGAGGGGTGCTACTAAGATGATTAGTGGTCTTCATTATAAAGCATATGAGGACAGACTTAAGGATCTTAATATGTACACCTTAGAGGAAAGGCGGGATAGAGGTGATATGATTGAGATGTTTAAATACCTCCGTGGCATAAATGTTCAGGGAGAGAGCCTCTTTCAATTGAAAGCAAGTTCTGCGACGAGGGGACATGGGACGAGGGTGAAGGGAGATAGATTCAGGAGTGATATGCGGAAATATTTCTTTACGGAAAGAGTAGTGGATCCGTGGAATAGTCTCCCAGTGGAGGTGGTAGAGATGAGGACAGTAACTGAATTCAAAAAAGCATGGGACCAACACAGAGGATCTCTAAAGGTAAAAAGTGGACTGTTGTAGTTGTTGTTATGGAAGGACAGACTAGATGGGCCTTGTGGTCTTTTTCTGTCATCATGTTTCTATGTTTCTATGTTTCTAGTCAGGTTTTCAGGATATTCACAATGAATATGCTTGAGAAGGATCTGCATATAATGGAAGCAGTGCATGCAGATCTATCTCATGCATATTCATTGTGGATATCCTGAAAACTTGACTGGCCTGGGGTCCCAGAGGACTGAGTTAAGAACCATTGCTCTAAGGATTCAGTGGTGGCTGCCTGTAGCTGGGGGTTCATTTCCTAGAGAGGAGCTCCTGGATTCTGGGTTGTAAGATGGAAAAGAATTCCAGGAAAAGACAACAGGCCTTGCCATTTTGGGCATGGAAAGTCAGATCCTGCGGCCCTGTTTGATTGCCTGTTGCTAAGTATCGCCGGCAGAAGTCACCTTCTAGAGATGTGGATCAGCCGGGATCTGTCCGAGATTTGAACTGGGATCTTGTTTCAGATGCCTCGACAGAGGGCTCCGATATGGAGCAAGAAATGCTTTCACCTTCAGAAGATTGTGAGGAGGCCGGCATTATCTGCTTATTTCGGAAGGAGGACCTGGTGGCGTTGATTGCCAAAGTCTCATCCACCTTGAACCTGGAGGATGCTCAATAGATGGAGCAGGAGCCGAAAGTTTATCCCCTCCTGCAGGAAGTGAGGAAATCCACTACAGTCGTCCCATTTCCGTAGGTGTTCAAAGACATGATCAAATCAGAGTGAGATCTTCCTGACTCCCTCACCTAAGAGGCTGAGGGTGTATCGGAGGATGTACGCTCTCCCGGAGCAGGAGCATGTCACATGATTTGCACACCTAAGGTGGATGCGCAGGTCCCAGTGGTTACAAGATGGACCACCATTCCCGTTAAAGGTGGATCAGCATTAGAAAATGCTCTGGAACACAAGATGGATTCTTTGCTGAAGAATCAGTTTGCGGCGGTGGCTGCTATTCTGCAGTCGGCAGTGTGTGCAGGCTTGATATCTTGAGCCCTTCTCCAGTGGATTCAGTCTCTACCACCGGATGTTACTATTCTTCTTTTGGAGTTGGCTATGGCATTCCTTTCTGATGCCATGTATGACCTCATCCACCTAGTGGCTTGGGGTAGCACCCTGCTAATGGTGACATAGCATTGGATCTTGCTTCTCCACTGGGCAGTGGACACATCTTCCAAAGCCCGGTTGACCCAACTGGCCTTTAAGGGGAAGCTCCTTTTTGGGGCTAATTTGGAGAAGTTTGTGAAAGATTTGGATGAGACAAAACCTTATCTTCCAGAGGACAGACCAAGGGTCTGGGAAGAGGGCAGGGGGGCCCCATTTCCTCAGCCCCCAAATACCCGCCCCTCACGGTTATGCTGATTGGACTTCCAGGGGTTTTGGGACTCCCGTCATCATCATCCTGGAAATCCTTTATTCCCCTCTGCTTCCAGATTTCAGACTCATTCTCAGTCCTTTTGGGTAGTTCAGGAACCTAGAGACTTTGGTCCCATAAGAAAATAAGATATGCCATACTGGGTCAGACCAAGGACCCTCAAGCCCAGTATCCTGTTTCCAACAGTGGCCAATCTAGGTCATAAAGACACAGGTTCCTCAATGCTTGTATTGGGTCAAGCAGTGATATCCCGGGTCCCTTTTAATAATGGTTTATAGACCTTTTCTCCAGGAACTTGTCCAAACCTTTTTTAAACCCAGCTACACTAACAGATTTTACTTCATCCTCTGGTAACAAATTCCAGAGTTTGATTTTGAGTGAAAAAATATTTTTCTTATTAGTCTTAAATAGGTTACCCTGTAGCTTCATTGCATGTCCCCTAGTCTTTCTATATTCTGATGATGTAAACAATCGATCTACGTTTATCGTTCCACTCCATTCATTAATTTATAGATTTCTATCATATCTACCCTCAGCTGTCTCTTTTCCAGGTTGAAGAGCCCTAACCTTTTTAGCCTCTTTTCATAGGGGTATCCTTCCATCCCCTTTACCATTTCGGTGGCTCTTCTCTGTACCTTTTCTAATAACGCTATATCCTTTTTAAGATACGGCGACCTCCTGGTCTATGCAATGAAGGTTTGGGAGCCCATCTCCAGTTATCTCCAGTTGAGGGCAGGCTTCGTCTCTTCTTACTGGAGTGGACTCGGATCACCAAGTGCTAGACACCATTCAATGCAGCTATGTCCTGGGATGCAAAGAGACAATTCCAGAGGCCTTTGTCATCTCTTCCTGTGATTCAGCATACAAAAGAGCCACCGTTCAGGTCACTGGACAGGTTGCTGCACCTGAGATCTTGATGTCCGTCTCTCCAGCCAATTGCAGAAAGGGCAGATATTCTCTGTGAACAAGCAGTGCCTCTGGTGTCTGAGCCTTGACCACGAGCCTTCGACATGTAATCTGTGCCTCCAGATGACATGAAAGGGCCTCAAGAGCTGCAAGAAGCAGCATGAGTCCCTCTTTGGGCCCTCAGTCTCGGTGTCCTCAGCACTGGCATAGATGCCCTTCAGGTGCTCCACCAAGGCCTTGGCATTGTGCTGTGCCTGGGCTCATTTGGAGCCAAAGGCCACGGCAGCTTGAAATGGAGGCTTTCCCTATCAGAGCCTCAGAAGGACTTGTCATCTGCCTCATCGACATCAAAGGGGGTGGCCGGAGACCGTGCCAAGCATGGATATCAGCACCGGAGTCTTTTTTCAGCGCGATGCCGAAGGCAGTGGCCGGGAGCAGCCTGCGAAGGTGCCCCAGTGGGAGGAATCAACTCCCAAGGCCCTGGAGGGCCACCAACAAACTCCCAATGAACTTACCATTGTGGAATCCCTGGGACTGGTGCCGGAGTCCATGGCCAAAGTCATCATACTGTCCCCGACACCTTTGGAAACCACAGTGCTTGTTGAGTGCCTTTGGGCACTCGGGGCACACATTTCTGCTATCTTGGCAGCATGGGCCCCAGTGGCTCCAATGTCTCCAGTGATGTTTCCACTGGCTGTGCAGCCAATTCTTGAGACCTATGCCCTCATCACTGAGCCAGGGACATTGGGCTGGCAGTTGGAGTCCACCCCAGGCCTGACTACGATCTCCCTTTCTAATGTCCCTGGTTCCAATGCCTTGGTGCTTGGAGGAGGACCATCATTCCAGCTGGCGTGGAGCCGGTGCTGGGAGGAGACCGATTACTGGCTGTCATGGTGTGGATGCTGAGCGGGTAGTCCTGTCAGAGCTCAACTTACCAGGGAAGGTGACAGATATCCTGGTCTCCCGCTGCGATTCCAGCAAACGCACCTATGCTTTCAAGTGGCCTAGGTTCTCATTCTGGTATGCAGACAAGGCGCTGGACCCCTTCTGCTCCATGGAGGATTTGCTGGAGTAGCTTCTGCATCTTTCCAATTCAGGCCTCAAGTCTAACTCTGTTCGAGTGCACCTGAATACAATTGGGGCCTACCACCGGTGCTTGGAAGGGAAGCCCATCTCCGCTTAGCTGTTGGTGGCCTGCTTCATATGGGGTTTGCTCCTGTCGATGCTTCATATCAAGCCCCCCGCTGGTGCCATGGTATCTGAATGTGGTCTTGGGACAGTTGTTGTCTGTGCTCTTTGAGCCGCTGGTAACTTGTCCGCTGAAATTTCTGATCTGGAAGGTTATCTTTCTGGTGGCTCTCTCTTCAGCTTGCTGAGTCAGTGAGCTTCAGGCTCTGATGGCTCACCCATCGTACACAAGATTCCACCATAACCAGGTGGTGCTGTGCACCCATCTGTGCTTCTTGCCCAAGGTGGTCTCAGCTTTTCACCTCAACCAGTTGATGGTACTGCTTACCCTCTTTCCTCGTCTCATACCAATAGGGTAGAGGCCCAGTTGCACACGTTGTCCTGTAAATGTGCACTGGCCTTCTACCTTGAGCGGACCACAATTGTTCCATGCAGCTGTTTGTCTCCTATGATCTCAAGCTGGTCATGGCTGTTTCCAAATGCATGCTGTCCATTTAGGTAGCAGATGGCATTTGCTTTCCTTTTGCTCAGGCAGGACTGAGCCTCAAGGGTCATGACACGGTCCATAATGTCTGAGCCATGGCTGCATCCATTGGCAATCTGCGCTCTGCCTCCGTGGAAGAGATTTGCAGGGCTGCTATGTGGTCCTCTGTCTACACCTGGAAGGGGATTCCTGGCATGACAGTAACTTCAGCCAAGTTGTACTCCAGCATCTGTTTGGGACTTAGATTTAACTCCTTCCACCTGGCCCTTCTGTCCATCCAGGCTAACGAAAGAGTCATCATGATGTAAATATCTGCCGTATACATTGAATCGGTCAGGTCCCAAGGAGGGACTACACATTCTGTTTCTTCTGGTTTTTGTTGGCCCGGTTGGGCTGTTTTTTTGTGTCATTAGCCTATACTTGAGAACTTCTTCCTACTTATTCATGGAGAAAGCGTACTCACCTTCCTGTAGCAGGTGTTCTCCATGAACAACAGGAATAAGTCCTCACAACCCTCCCACCTCCCTGTGGAGTTGTTTTGGCTACTAACTTTTGTATTGTACTGAAAGGAAGATGGTGCCATGGCAGGTGGGAAAGCAGGCGTGCATGTGCAATGGAGACTCCCAAAAGCTTACGGTGGAAGCATTCCCGCATGGGACTCCATCAGAAGATGTCACCCATATGTAAGGACTTATTCCTGCTGTTCGTGGAGAACACCTGCTACAGGTGAGTAACTACGCTTTCTGTCTATTTCATGGTGCCAAAGGAGGATGACTCCTTCCATCCATTATCAACCTCAATGGGATCAACGCTCATTTGCATGTGCTGCGCTGCTGAATGGAAACTCTGAGATTAGTGATTAAGGCGGTGCGCAAAGGGGAGTTCTTGTGTCTCTGGATTTGGCAGAAGCATATTTCCATATCCCGATTCGGAAGGATCAGCGAAGACATCTGCATTTTGCCATGCTTGGCTCTCACTTTCAGTTCACTGCCCTTCCATTTGGCCTTTCCACTACCCAGAAGACGTTCTCCAAGGTTATGGTGGTGATGTCTGCGATCTCAGGGGATTTGCGACTGGCTTATTTGAGCTCGTTCTCAGTCCAAGGCATCTTGGGTTTTGGCCCAAGTGGTGTCCTTCCTGGAAAGCCTCGGCTGGGTGATCAACCGAGGGAAACGTCAGTTGGTGCCTTCCCAATCCCTAGAGTTCCTGGGAGCATGGGTCGCTGCTCAAGTGGGCAGTGTCTTTCTGCCAGAGGAGAAAGTGGAAAGATTGTTGGATTGCCTTATGGTATTTTGTTGAATGCCTTTAGGCCCTCGAGGCACATAAATTGGGATTACCTTTAGTTCCTCGAATTGATGGTGACGACCATCAAGATGGTTCCATGGATATGTGCACATATGCGTCCACTCCAATGGTCTCTGCTGACTCAGTGGTTCCCAAGTTCTTAGGAGTTTGAGCTCAGGCTTTCACTCCAGCTGATGGTGAGGCCAGTCTGTGGTAATGGCAGCAGCCCTGTCATCTGCAGAAGGGCATGCCACTGGATGATTACTCATGGATCCTTTTGATGATGAATGCCAGTCTTTTGGGCTGAAGAGGCCTTTGCCTGGACTGAACAGCTCGGGGCAATTGGACCTGCAGAGAGGCGGTATGGTCTATCAACTGCCCTGAGGCCAGGACCATCAGGCTGGTCCTTTCGTGCTTCCGGCCTTTCATCAAGGGTTGGGCAGTGCCAGTGATGACTCTCCTGTCTGAAGGAGAAGAACCTCCTAGCTCTGTTGGCCTGACACATTGCTGGGGTGGACATTGTGGAGGCAGACTTCCTCAGCTGATGGTCTCTGGATCCCGGAGAGTGAGAGTTGAGTTAGGAGGCGATGATTCTCCACCATTGGGGTCACCCCGAGATCGATTTGATGGTGACCCAATTCAATGCTGAGGTGGGCCGATTCTTCATTTGCCACACAGAAGCAGGGTCCGAGGTTGTTGACATCCTGGTTCATCTTTGGTCTGGCCAAGGCAGTGCCAGCTGTGTGTGTTTCCCATTGGCCGCTGTTGGGGTATGTGATTTGGTGCATAGAGCGTCATCCGAGACAGATTGTTCGGGTGGTGCCGGATTAACAGAGGAGAGTGTGGTTCGGAGACCTGATGCGGCTCCAGCAGGAGCCTCCTCTTTGTCTGTCCCTGTTCTGAGGCTTGTTGCATTAGGGACCGATTACCCTGGATGACCCGGCTGCCATCTTGCTTACATCTTGGCTCTTGAAAGGAGCTGACTAGTGCATAAGGGCAACTCTCCTGAAGTGGTTTCCACTCTGCTCAGGGCCTGGCAGGGTTCTACCATCCTGGCATATGTGTGAGTCTGGTGCCTCTTTGAGTGTTGGTGCAGTGCCTGAAAGCTAGTTTCTGAAGCATCCACGGTGCCATCTCTGCTGGCCTTTCTGCAGGACAGTCTTGAAGAGGGCCTTTTCGTTAGCTCCCTGCAAGTTCAAGTGGTAGTCTTGGCCTTTTTCCGTGGTCCAGTGGCTGGCAAGTCTCTGGCCTTGCATCTGGATGTTTTGTGCTTTTCTTCAGGGGGTATGACATCTGCATCTTCCCCTTCGGTCAGTTGTCCCTTCCTGGGATCTAGGTCTGGTGCTTAGAGTCTTGATGTCAGAGCCCTTTGAGCCTTTAGCAGGGGTTCTCAACCCTGTCCTCGGGACCCACCTAGCCAGTCGGGTTTTCAGGATAACCACAATGAATATGTATGAGAGAGATTTGCATACACTGCCTCCATTATATGCAAATATCTCCCATGCATATTCATTGTGGTTATCCTGAAAACCCGACTGGCTAGGTGGGTCCCGAGGACAGGGTTGAGAACCCCTGCTTTAAAGCATTCTACTCTGAAGGATTTGGTGCTCAAGACCATTTTCGTGGTTATAATTTATTAAGTGAGGTAGATTTCTGAGCTGCATGCCTTGTCTTGCTGAAATCCTTTTGTATCTTTTTTGGAGGAGGCTGTTTCCATTCGATCTGTGCCTTCCTTTTTGCCTAAGGTGATTTCTTCCTTTCTTGTGAACCAGGTGGTTTGCCTGCTTTTTTTTTCCCTAAGGAGCAGTGTCGAGGGGAAGATAAGGATCTTCACCTTGTGGATGTCTAGAGGGTGCTGCTCCGGTACTTGAAGTTTATGAATTCCTATCCTAAATCGGATTATCTTTTTGTGCTCTTGCTGGCCTACGCAAGGATGATGCGGCGGCTAAGTCTATATTGGGTGCTTGATCAAGGAGGCTATTGCATCTGCGTATCTGCTGTGGACTCAGTTGGTCCAGAGGGTTTGCGCGCCCATTCTCCTCAGGTGCAGGCATCCTCGTGGGTGTAGCGTAGCTGTGTAGACATTTTAGACCTGCTCCAGGCTTTAACAGGCATCTGTAAAATGCTCATTTTGGCTGAAAACATCCAGAGGATGTAGTGAAAATAGCAGTTCATCATCCCCAGTACTCCGCACAATCTTAGTGACAGCAGCAGTGGGATTTGGACCCTGGATTCTTTGTTCCTAGCTTACTGCTCTAACCATTAGGCTATTCTTAGACATCCCGATTCTGAAATACTATTCTGGGGATGTCAGTGTTGATGCCCCTGCAGACGTCCATATCGGGCACATTCATGTTTGTGACATCGTGTCTGCACCTGGACATGCCTGCTTTTTTTTTTCAAACAAAACTATGCTCGAAATGGTTCATACACAGATAAACACAAGCACAAAAAGAAGCAAAGTATAGAGTCTAAAAAACACTCTCCACTAGGAGAACAAGGGACAAAACCACAAGTGTGGAGCATCCTCTGAGATAAGGGCAGGCCTCAGTGAGAGTGGGAAGGGGGATGCACTAACGTAACAAAAACGCGGCACCCCCCCACAATTTCAATCATAGGCCAGCCAACTAAATTTTTTATTTTCTAAATGCATTTAAAAAGAACAATAAACTTAGCTTGTGGGGCTGCCGCGTTTTTGTTACGTTAGTGCATCCCCCTTCCCCCTCTCACTGAGGCCTGCCCTTATCTCAGAGGTGGTTTTGTTCCTTGTTCTCCTAGTGGAGAGTGTTTTTTAGACACTACACTTTGCTTCTTTTTGTGCTTGTGTTTATCTGTTTATGAACCATTTCGAGCGTCGTTTTGTTTGTAATGCTATGATTTAGTGCTCGTTGGTAATGGAACCAGTGGCATATCGGCAGACCTTCAGCTATTCCCATGAACATTTGGATCGGGCCATGCAGGGGCCTTCCCTGTTCCAGGGTACGTCTGAGTTCAGTACACTGGATTTTGAGTCAGTTTTTGTAGAATGGCAAACAGCCCGCAAAAATCTTGTTAAGACTGATTTACATATGCGATCATTACTTGAATATTTCAAAACACAAGACAATTCTGAGGGGACTTCGGATGGAAAAGGTACCTGAGATGTTTACTGACTATGAGGCTTTTTTGACATGTTGGATAGCTATTTTAAATAAATGTTCTATGGATCTCATGTTACTTTTAATTGACACTTTACACCAGCAAGCAGAAGATTTCAAGAAAAATTGAGACCCTTCCTGCTCAGATGATATCTTTGGATAATACCAAGAAACTAGACTCTCTAATTGCAGACTTTCAGCGTGATCTAGATACATATTAAGGCACTTTACGCCAGCGGAAAGTTAAGAAGTTCTGCCATGATCATAATGATTATGAGTCTCAAAAAGTCTATTCATGGTTAACACAGCGTGATAACGTGTTGCGTGTAGAAGTCCCTGTCACCCATTCTACAGAGGGTTCTTCCTGTGACATTCAGTCAGAAGATGAGCTCCCTAAAGATAAAATGCAAACTAACAAGCCAAAATTTTCCTCACAAAGGGGAAACTTCAACAGCCACCAGAGGTATCGGGGTGCCCGGTAGCAATGTTGGTCACACAGTCCCGACAGTGATTCTACTCGCCCAGTTACCCGGCGTTACAGTTGACAGAATCCACAGTAATTAATCTTTCTCATCATGTATTCACACCTGAGCAAGAATATCTAAGGAATTGTCTATCGCTATGACTCGTTCCACGCACGCTTGGATATTTTTGGGCTCATTCGATCTCTACAAATTAAATTGTTTTTTTGCACATCAGTCTATTGAGAGCACTTCTCACCAATTGCCTTTTTGTCCGAGATCACAATGGGTTCCTTCTGGCCCATTAGATGCTTGGATTGCTACTTTTCATGATTTAGTTCTCCGTGACTTAGAACAGATTGAAACTCCTCATACTCGCCCGTGGCGGTTTTACAACATGACACGTGAAGAATGTTTGGCTTTACAATAGCTGCAACAGTTTTCCGATGTAGTGATTAAACCAGCTGATAAGGGAGGTTCTGTGGTGATCTTACAATGAGAGGCTTATTATGAAGAGGTTATATGCCAATTGTCAGATCGTCGCTATTATTTACCAGTCTCAAAGGATCCTACTCCTGAGCTTCAAAGCGCGATACTAGGCACAGAACAATAACATCATTTCAGCTCAAGAACATTGCTTTTTTAATGTTCCTTTCCCTCAAGTTCCAGTATTTTATGTTATTCCCAAGGTTCATAAAATGCTCCAGTCTCCACCAGGACGTCCTATTGTTTCCAGCAGTGGATCTATTTTTGAGCCTTTATCCAAGATTTTTGATTATTTTTTACAGCCTTTTGTTCAACAGTCACGATCATATCTTCGTGATACTTTTCATTTTTTGCTGATTGTGTCCCAACATACTGTTTGGCCTTCCTCCGTTATCATGGCTATTTTTGATATTGCAGCTTTGTATATGAACATCCCACAAGCTCAAGTCTTGTGTCTGCTGCAGCGGATTTTCATGCAGCGCTCTTCTATGGAACGCTTTCCCACCTCATTTTTGCTTTCCATTGCAGAGTTTGTTTTAACTAAGAAGTATTTTCGTTTTGCTGTGGATTTTTACATACAGATACATGGGGTAGCCATGGGGGCTAGTGTTGCCCCTGAGTGTTGCCAGTCTATGTGTCAGCTTTTGGGGAGGCACATCTGTGTCCTTCCCAGTGGTTTAAGCATATTGGCCTCTGGGTTCGGTTTACTGATGATGTTTTTTGCATTTGGCTAGATTCTATGGACACTTTGGACGCTTTCACCTCTTGATGGAACAGTCTTGATCCTTGTTTACGATTTATTGTGTCAGCTTCTTTGTCACACCTTTCCTTTTTAGATGTTTTGGTTTTGAATCATACCAGTGTTTTGACGACTACTTTATGTCACAAATCAGTTGATCGCAACAAGTTACTCCATTTTTCTAGCCATCACCCTTTCAAATTAAAAAAGGCCTTACCTATTGGCCAATTTTTAAGGGTTCGGCGTATTTGTTCTACAGACCAGGAGTTTTTGTCACAATCGCAGCAGTTGACCCAGAGATTGCTTCAGTGTGGTTAGCCACGTCACATCATTCGTCAAGCATTTTTGCAAGCCAAATATGCTCAACGTGTTTCTTCAACCACAACAGAAAGATCCAATGGACAAACAGGTTTGTGTGATTCGCTATTCTGACCAAGCGCAAAACGTTGCAGTAAGCATTTGTAAACATTGGCATGTTCTTTCATTACACCCCATTTTTCAGCCAGGTCCGTGCATTGCTTATCTCCAGGAACAAGCAGGAATGTAGTCTTCACATATGGGTATCGTCGGTACCAACAGAGCCTGTGCGGGAACGCTCCCCAGCGTCCAATAGGAAAGCTTTTGGGAGCATCCCACAGCGCCTGCGTGCTGCCTTCCCGCCTTTCCCAACTGTCCCTTTCCAGTTCTTCGTTTTCTGCGGAGCCGACAGGTCGCACATCCTGTCACTGCAGAAAAAATTCCCTTCTTATTCTTCTTTTTTGTGGTCTCGCGTCTGCCCTCCCTCGATGCTACACCAGTACTGCTGGTTCTTCTTTTTTTTTTCTCAAAAAAAAAAAAACAACCCTTTCTTCTGGAGTCTTTTCCAGAAATTTTCTCCTCAGGTGCCACGCGCCATTATGGGCACTAGGCCCAACTTTTTCCTTTGAAATGGAAAAACCCACTTCGGGTTTTAAAAAGTGTTCTAAGTGTGGCAGTACCATCTCCGTCACCGACACCCATGAGTGGTGCCTCAAATGTTTAGGTCCTGACCACTCTATTTCAGAGTGTGTTGCCTGTGGGATGATGTTGAAAAGGGGCTGGCAAAACCGAGCTGCTGAACTTAGCACCCTTTTTCCCTCTGATGCAGCCTCCGTGGCATCGACGTCTTCTAGGGCTTCGTCTTCCTCCCATGGATCTCAGGTAACTAAACATAAATCTAGCCGGTCCTCAAAGGGTATATCTCCTTCTAAACATCGAGATGCCTCTGGCGTTGCCCTTGAGGGACTTTCACTGGCAAAATTGCCCCAGCGGGAGGCTAGGGCTTCCAAAGCACTAACAGGGCTTCAGGATGTTCTCGAGGCTTCAACCTCGGCAGAACTACTGGTGCCATGCTCTGGGGTGCCGGCCGCTTCATCCGGCACCAATACCCAAGCATCGGCAGCGTCGATAGACCAGAGATTCTTGGCTATTGAACACAGTCTGGCGGCTCTTCTCACGGCCTCGATGCCCCTGAAACCGCTTCAGACAATTCAACCGGTACCGGCACCGACTTCGGCACCGGCACCGACTGAATCGACATCGGCAAGCATTCTACCGGGACCGAGTCATGCGTCTCTGTCTGCCATCGACAAGTCGGTACCGGACCACTCTGATGCCGACTTTGATCGGTACCGGTACCGTGCCATCTCCAGGAACAAGCAGGAATGAGTCTTCACATATAGGGGTACGTCGGTACCGACGGAACCTGCACGGGAATGCTCCCCAGCATCCAATCAGAAAGCTTTTGGGAGCATCCCTCGCGCCTGCGCGCTGACTTCCCGCCTTTCCCACTGCCTCTCCTCAGTGTTTTCGTTTTTCCGCTGAGCCGACAGGACGTCCTCCTGTCACCGCAGAAACTTTTTTCTTTAAAATTCTTATTTTCTTGTTTTCTTGTGGTCGCGGCTGTCTTTCCCGCCGATACCGGTACCGCCGGTGCTTTATTCTTTTCTTTTCTAAACTTAGAGAAATTTTTTCTCCTCAGTTTTTGTCTTAACTTTTTGGGCCTACCAGGCCTCTCCAACATGGAGCCGCCTTCCCCTAAGAAGTGCCTTCACTGTGGAAACTTAGTTTTCTTTTTACACTACAATGCTTGGTGTCTAAACTGTTTGGGTCCTGACCCTTTTTCTCCTGATCCATCAGGCTGTATTATTGGGAGAAGACCTTCCCTTTTTCGAGTTTCCCTCGATACCGTTTTTCCTCCTGAAGTGAGGACACCGGTTTATTCTTCTCTCCAGGATCAGGTAACCCACAAACAGTCTGTTAAGACTAGCCAATTCTTGAAGGGTAAGTCTCATGCCCAGGATGATGACTGCTCCGGCCTTGCCCTGAAGACCCCATTGGCAATAAAACCCCGGCAGGAGTCTTCGGGCTCCAAAGCATTTACGGGGTTTCAGGTTGTTCCTGGGGCTCACCCCTCACAGAACATACCTGAGCCATGCTCGGGGGTGGTATCTGCTTCGAGCGGTACCGATCCCCCGGCATCGGCACCGGTGTCGAGTGTTCCACTCTTCACCAGGGATCGTCATCTGGTGTCCTCGGTACCTTCGGGGCCGATCGATACGACCCAGATTGGCTTTCCTGTATCCCATCCATGCTCGGGGTTGGTACCGGCTTCGAGCGGTACCGATACCCCGGCATCGGCATCGGTGTCGAGTGTTCCACTCTTCACCCGGGATCGTCATCTGGTATCCTCGGTACCTTCGGTGCCGATCGATACGACCCAGATTGACTTTCCTGTATCTTCGCCATGCTCGGGGTTGGTATCGGCATCGAGCGGTACCGATACCCCGACATCGGCGCCGGTGTCGAGTGTTCCTCTCTTCACCGGGCATCGTCTTCGGACGTCCTCGGTACCTTCGGAACTGATCGATACGACTCCAATTGACTTTCCTGTGTCGGCATCGCCGATACCACCACCAACGTCGGTACCTTCTAGACATGCATCGATAGACTCGCTCGCTTCAATGCCGAGTCTAGAATCGATATCCAGTCTAGATGACTTGGTACCGACGCGTTTCGGAACTGATCCATATTGTTTCCGACTACGCAGTACCGAGGATATTCACCAAGGCTCTCTGGCTTCCTCGGTACCGCTTCAGCAGCCCCCGATTACTGCTTCGATGACATTATCGTCTCCGATACCGGTACCGGTATCGATGTCGATTCCTGCAGTTCCATCGGTGCCATCTATCCTTTCTATGCCTAGTTTGGAATCGATACCGGGCACTGACGATGCAGTACTAACTGCCTCGAATCAGAACTGTCAGTATCACTGTCCATCTAGCAGGATTCTTTTTCTTCACCAGTCCAGTATCTCTTCTGGTGCTCAAGCTGTTCCTTCAACCTCAGCTTACCCAGGAATAGTTTCCATTGGAGATCCTTCTTTTCAGAAATGTCTCCTTGACATGGCAACCTTTCTTGCCATTCCTATTCCTGGCTCTACTCTTAACCAAGATCCTGCAGAAAAGGAAAATATAATGCTTCCTTTACATCATTCTTTGCAGGATCTTCTTCTGAAGATTTGGGAATCACCTTTGAAGGTTCCTTCGCCTTCTACAGCCACTAATGTTCTGTATCAGGTGCCTCCCTCTCCGGGGTTTCAAAAAAAACAACTTCCACATCATTCCATTGTAGTGGAATCAGCAATGAGGAAGGTAAGAAGCAAGAAGAAGCATTCTTCTTATCCGCCAGGTCGTGCATCTAAAGCACTTGATGCCTTTGGACGTCAAACCTTCCAAACTTCTATGCTGGCTTCAAGAATTATTTCATATATTTTTTATATGAGTCTGACACTTCAGGAGGTCACAGAGAAATTATCTCCTTTGTCCCCTTTTTTGTCAGAGCCTAAAGCCATTGACTATTCCTTGCTTCTTAATCATAGCAGGAATATCTCTTGGTTTCTTTCTCGTGCTTCTCTAGACTCTTTTGAGTCTGTTAACAGGTCCTCTGCTATTGCCATTGGAGCACGTCGTAAAGCTTGGCTGCAAGCTTCAGACTTGAGCAGATGGGCACAACATACACTGGGTAATTCTCCTTGTACTGGAGAAAATCTCTTCAATAGAGAGGCTTTACGTCAGGTTGCTCATTGCTCCACTGTCTTCCCTGGTTCTGGAAACCATCCTAAGCCTTCTTTTTCCCCAGGACGTAGGAAATGTCCTACCAAACCTTCTTTTCCTAAGAAAAGAAAGTTTCACCCTTCTCCTGCCCATCCTCCAGATGTACCCAAGCAAGGGACATCTCATCCTAGTCTGAAGTCTCCAGACTCTAACCAGTCTAATCATAACCAGCAACCATAGGTTCCTGTATGTTGCAATCTACAGTCAACTTCTTCTTAACAGAAGTTTATTCTTCAAACTCTACACTGTTTTTTTCTTTTCAGTATGCTAAGCTGTTAGGATACTTTTGTCCATGGGTTACAGAATTCTCCCCTTCTTACTACTATGAAGGGAGGTTACAACTATCCCATGATAGTTTCTGTCCCCACATGGACATTCTTTCCTTCAGCTGACTTACCATATGGTAAGTCACCTGCCAACCCCCTCTCTTCTAGGGTTTCCCCTGCTTGAGTTGGTACCATACTGAAACACTTCTCTTTCTTTCCAGTGTAGACTTTTTTGGTTATCCTTCAATGCATGCTCTGAACAACTCATCAGACAGGGACGGGAATATTCCCGCTCCCTTTGTCTGTTTTCTCTCTGTTTTTCATACAGGAGAATCCCCTCTGCTGTTTTGTTCAGTTGCTGTGCATGCAGGAGTTCCAGTGATTACTTTAATGCTCATTACAAGCTACTTTCAACTATCTTGCATAATACTACTCACTACAGGTTATCTTCTTCTAGCCATATCCTTACCTAGGATGTGGCAACACACCTGACTTCTGTCAGTTTTATCTCATAATTCTCCTGCACAATGCTCTCTGCAATCTTCAGAGAAGCTTTCTACTATGGGCCCTTGCTACAGAGCATTGAACTTTGTCTCTGAGGGTTTTTCCATATAATAGAAAAAGCTTATATAATCATTCCATGGCTATATAGGTTCTTTATACTCTCTTGTCTCCTGTTGTGATACAGAAGACAAGCTTTTTCTGCGTGAATGTCCAAGGAGTTCCCAATCTTGCAGGAATCTACCCCTTTTTTCCTTACAGCTTGGCATTATGCTTTTCTGCTCCACTTGGACAACGCATACTCTTTTAGTGTACAGGATACCCCTGAGTCCCTTGGCTGGGTCATCCTGGTGCCTTAGTCTATGCGTTTTTTTGTCCTTTGGACATGTCAGAGTCCTAAAGTACTCCTGACGTGCTCTTGCCAGACTGCTATTATCCTCTGTTTTTCACGCAACCATACTGGTTATTCCACTGAACTACATTCCTGCACCGCAGAAATAGATTCTCTATATATCTTCAGGTGGTTTTCACCCCCTTATTATTAGATGAATCTTTTCCCATCACATTCCTCATGTGAATGTTTTTGTGGGGCTCAGTTGCAGGCATGTATCCTCAGACTTATATTCATGTATGTATATGTCCTATACATACATGTTTTTGTAATCTGTGTGGGCATAAGCCATGCCCATCTATATATATATATATATCACACATATCTAGACATATATGCACATATGTATAGATATGTATGTATCTCCATATATATATATATATATATATATATATATATATATATATATATGTCCATTGGGAGATGTCCATAGGACCCTAGGTATTACCTACTATCTCCCTAACTGTCTGTGCCATAAACTTTTACCTTCTTAAGGGGTCCAGACAGTCAACTTGCCTATTCTCATACGGCTCAGTAAGTGGGAGCGGTTATACACACAATTATTGCTGTGACGTCAACAGCTTCTATTTTAGTTATACATCTCCCTGTCTATGAAGTATCAAACTTCAATGTCTTCCTATCTCTTATCAGCTAGGAAAGACAGTGTACATCTTCAGTATTTCTGAGTACACTTCTGTTCTCCTTGGGAATAGGGGCTTTTTTCCATACCCCCTCTTCCCTTCCGGACTGGGCTAATTCTCCAGATCGGTCAGTCTTCTTCTTTTAGTCCTCAATGCTAATAACTCTGTACCTAAAAGAGTTTTCAGCTTTTTCCCATAAAGCTTTCCATTGAAGACCTGCCGTTCTTCTCCTACCCCAGTTGACACCTGGGTCACCTGCCCATCCAGGTTTGGAACTTCATCCTCACTGCTGTGAAGTTACCTTGAGGATTCCGCTACTGAATCTACAGTACACTCCATCACAGTTCTACTTCCTACAATCCAGTAGGTAAGCTCTATATTGTACTAGTTCATTAAATATTTTAATGATACTTGACATACATTCTAAAGACTCATTTTTTCTGTAGTCTTTAGATTCGCTGTTCCTCTACAGCTCTTCTCTATTCAACTCCTACCCCCCATCCCTCAGGGGATGCCGGGGATCCAGGTTTGGAAAATGCCGTCCTGTTCCAGGGATACGCATTTTATGGGATCTCCCCTGGCACCCACAGCTAGGGAGTCCCCATATGTGAAGACTCATTCCTGCTTGTTCCTGGAGATAGCACAGTTACTTACCTGTAACAGGTGATCTCTGGGAACAGCAGGAATGAGTCTTCACAGCCCACCCACCTCCCCTAGGAGTTGTATCTATCTATCTCCTTTCCTCTTTCTCTCCTTCTGTCTCAGCTATGAAACTCAACTGAGGAGAGGCAGTGGGAAAGGCGGGAAGTCAGCGCGCAGGCGCGAGGGATGCTCCCAAAAGCTTTCTGCTTGGATGCTGGGGAGCATTCCCGTGCAGGCTCCGTCGGTACCGACGTACCCCTATATGTGAAGACTAATTCCTGCTGTTCCCAGAGATCACCTGATCGGATATACTTCAAATCCTCAGATGAGTCTGAAGACTCTGAAAGCTCTGCCGATACCAGAGTACTTCTTCCTAAGGATTCCTCTTCTCCTCAGCGTAGGATGTCTCCACCAGAGGATATGTCCTTTCAGGATTTTATCTGAGATGTGGCCCGAGGTCTTTCCATCACAGTGGCTCCTGAAAAAGAGCCTAGGGCAAAGGAATTAGAAATCCTACAATACCCTAAAGCTCCCAAGGAGGCAGCTACCTTACCTATTCATGAGATCTTGCATGATCTTATGTTAAGGATGTGGGAAACACCTCTAGCCACATCTCCTCACTCTCGAAGACTCAACACCATGTATCGGGTTCTTCCTTGTCCTGGGTTTCAGAAGACTCAATTACCACACCATTCCATGGTGGTGGAATCAGCCATGAGAAGGATAAAGAGTGCAAAAAGGCATGCATCTAATCCTCCAGGACGTGAGTGTAGGACTCTTGACGCCTTTGGACGTCGATTCTTCCATGCTTCCATGCTTTCTGCTAGGATCAATTCCTATATCTTGTATATGGGAATGTTCTTTAAAGAGGTCACAGGAGATTTAGAGCTTATGAGCCCTCTCCTTCCTGATGATAGAAGGCAAGATTATCTTGCTCTTGTCAAACATGCTCAGGATGTTTCCAAGTTTGTGAATCGTGCAGCCTTTGACTGCTTTGAGTGCATAAGCAGAACCTCTGCCATTGCCATAGGTGCACGTTGGATTGCCTGGCTCCAGGCATCTGACTTGGAAATTTGGGTACAGGACAAACTAGGGAATATACTTTGCACAGGAGAGAATCTCTTTGGCAAGAATTGGCAGGAAAAAGCTAATGAGATAGATGCTGACTATATCACTTTGGATAGATTGTCTAAATCTACAGCTGATCCTGCGATGAAAAGATCCTCTAAGAATCCATTCTTCAGTAAGACGAAAAAGTTTTATCCCTCCTATACCCAGCAGGGGCATCGTTTAGGTCAGTCTGCCCAAAAGGGACAGCAGCAACAACCTAGGCAAAGAAAGACAAAAGCAGCTAAGCTTCAACTGGCTCAGCAGACTCAGCCTCCACAGGGGCTTTGACTCCTATCTAGAGAACTTTGCCTTCCTGGCCCTGAACGGCCCAGAACCCTCCACCATCCCAGGAAGGTTGTGTCATTTTGCCCCCAGATGGGGTCAGATAACAGCAGAAAATTGGACTCTATCTGTTGTAAGAGAAGGGTACAAGCTTCATTTCCTCAGCATGCCCCCCCTCCTACAATTCTCAGACCTCTCTCAACGACCGGTTAGGTCAAGAGGTCACTGTGCCCCTTGCTTAAGGGCCAATAGAAGAGGCACCCATTCCCCAATGGGGTACAGGGTTTTACTCCCTCTATTTCCTTATTCCAAAGAAAACAGGAGGACACAGACCTATTTAGACCTCAGAGAATTGAACAAATTCCTGTTCAAAGAGAAGTTCAAAATGATTTCTCTAGGAACTCTGCTGCCATACCTTCAGAGTCAGGATTGGCCTTGTTCTCTAGATCTCAAGGATGTGTACACTCATGTTCTCATCCATTCAACTCACCGAAAGTTCCTTCGCTTACTGTTTCAAGGGAAGCACTGCCAATACAGGGTTCTTCCTTTTGGCCTGGCCTCTGCACCAAGGGTGTTCACAAAATGCATGGCTGTGGTGGCAGCATTTCTCCGCACCCTGGGAATATTCGTCTTCCCCTTACTTAGACGACTGGCTCATTCAAGCCCCTTCAGAGCCAGAGGCCAGGGTTGCTCTCTCTCGCACAATGCGCATCCTTCAGTATTTGGGACTTGTCATAAACTTTCCTAAATCCAACCTTGCTCCCACTCAGTCCCTAGAGTTTATAGGAGATCTGCTGGATACCAGACAGACAAGGGACTTCCTTCCGCAGTCCCGCTGCCTTTGCATTGTGCAGTTAGCTTCCCAAGCAATGCTAAAACCTCACCTCACTGCTCGGGAAATGTTACAGTTGTTAGGCCACATGGCATCCACCGTGCATGTGGTTCCTTATGCTCGCCTCCATATGAAGGCAGCCCAGTGGACTTTATCCACTCAGTGGACTCAGGCGTCAGGTTGCCTGTCAGACAAAATAGCAAACTCAGATTGCCTTATTTTGTCCCTCCAATGGTGGCAGTCACCCCAAAACCTTCTGGTGGGGTCTCCTTTTCAGCAACCCCTACCCCAAGCCACTCTAACAACAGATGCTTCACAGGTGGGTTGGGGAGCCCACCTGCAAGGCCTCTCTACCCAGGGTACCTGGACTCCACAGGAGGCCTATCTCACATCAATCTCCTGGAACTCAGAGCAATCTTCCTTGCTCTTCGAGTATTCCACACCCAGCTCAGCTACAAGATAGTCCTAGTTCAGACGGACAATCAAGTAGCCATGTTCTATGTGAACAAGCAGGGCGGAACAGGCTCTCTGTTGCTCTACAACAAAGCTTTGCAACTATGGGCACTCGCCAGAGAGCATCAGAATCATCTCCCTGCAGTGTATCTTCCAGGCATTCAAAACTCTTGGGCAAACAGACTCAGTCGAGTTCTGCTTCCACACGAATGGTCTCTCCATGTTGACCAGGTGGCCAAAACTTTTCAAATTTGGGGAACCCCGGACATAGACCACCTTGCAAGTCCACTGAATGCCAAACTTCTCCGTTTCTGTTCCAGAATTCCGGCTCAGGGTTGTCAGGCCAGGGATGCTTTCCACCTCCATTGGGGTCAGGACTTCCTGGATGCCTTTCCACCCATTCCCCTAATTCCCAAAACCCTGTTCAAGCTTCAGAGAGACAGAGTTCATATGATTCTCATAGCTCCACGTTGGCCACGGCAAATGTGGTACCCTCTGCTCCTACATCTCTCTCAAGCTCCGCCTCTGGAGTTAGGATCTGCTCCAGATCTCCTTTCTCAAGAGGATGGGATGCTGTGGCAACCCAATCCCCAGTCTCTGCATCTCAGGGCCTGGTTGCTGAAAGCCTAGAACTTCACGTCTTAACCTTTCCCAGCAGGTAAAGGATATCCTTTATGCTTCCAGGAAGCCTTCCACAAGATGCTCTTATGCATTTAAGTGGAAAAGGTTTACCATATGGTGCTCGCAGAAGGGTCTTAACCCTCTTGCGATACCTCTGGAATTATTACTGGAGTATCTCCTTCATTTATCAAATGCAGGGCTTAAGACCAATTCAGTGAGAGTTCATTTGAGTGCTATTGCAGCTTCTTTCAAGCCTCTAAATGGACAACCTATTTCCTCTCAGATTTATGAGAGGCCTTCTTTTAACTAAGCCTCCCATTAAGCCACCACCGGTGGCATGGGACTTAAATCTGGTTCTTGGGCAGGTCATGAAACCGCCCTTTGAACCATTAGCCACTACCTCTTTGAAATTCCTTTCCTGGAAGGTCATCTTTCTTATTGCAATCACATCAGCACATTGCATCAGTGAATTGCAAGCGTTGGTGGCTGATCCTCCTTATACAAGGTTCCATCTTGATACGGTAGTCCTTAGGACTCATCCACATTTTATGCCAAAGGTGGTAATACCTTTTCATTTAAACCAAGCGGTTTACCTTCCTGTATTCTTCCCAAGGCCTCACACCTCATATGCAGAAAGGAATCTTCATACTTTGGACAGTAAAAGGGCTTTGGCCTTTTACTTGCAAAGGACACAGCAACATAGAAAGTCCTCTCAACTCTTTGTTGCTTTTGATCCTAGTCATTTGGGATTTCCAGTCTCCAAAAGAACACTGTCCAGCTGGATTGCACAGTGTGTATCATTTGCCTATGTGAGTAAAAACCTTCCTCTTGAAGGCCATGTCACAGCTCACAGTGTGAGAGCCATGGCAGCCTCTATGGCTCATCTTCATTCTGTGTCTATCGACGACATCTGTCGAGCAGCTACTTGGGCTTTGGTTCATACCTTCACAGCCCATTACTGCTTAGACAAGGACTCCCGCCGGGATGCCTTGTTTGGTCAGGCTGTTCTTCAACACCTGTTCCATACTTAATCAACTCTTACCCACCATCCCTAGTAGAATGCCAGAGATCCATGGGGGGAAGTGGAGCCCTTTCACAAGGGCACACAACTTCTGGGGCCTTCTCCCTGGCATCTGCAGCTAGGGAGTCCCCATATGTGAAGACTACATTCCTGCTTGTTCCTGGAGATAGCATAGTTACTCACCTGTAACAGATGATCTCCGGGAAGAGCAGGAATTTAGTCTTCACAACCCACCCACCTCCCCTAGGAGTTGTATCTCTCTCTCTTTCTCTCTTTCCCTCTCTCTTTTGTCTCAGCTTTAAACTCAACTGGAGAGAGACAGTTGGGAAAGGCAGGAAGGCAGCATGCAGGCACTGTGGGATGCTCCCAAAAGCTTTCCTATTGGATGCTGGGGAGCATTCCCACGCAGGCTCAGTCGGTACCGACGATACCCATATGTGAAGACTAAATTCCTGTTGTTCCTGGAGATCACCTGTTACAGGTCAGTAACTATGCTTTACCTGTGCATGTAATTTAAGGGATATTTTAGTTTCTTCTGATTTTTCTACAAAAGATATTTTGCCTTTTTTTAAAGGTCATCATGGCCCTTGTGGCCATTGTGGCATGTGTCCACTTTTTTTGGATGCCGACCCTTGGACTGACCCTTTTAGCAATACAGTGTATGCTTTTAAACATGTTACAGACTGTATGTCTTCGTGGGTCATTTATGTCATCGTTTGTCCCTGCCCACGTCTTTACGTAGGGAGGACTTGTCGGCCCATTAGAATTCGTTTGACTGAACATAAATCCAGATTGTCTAACAGTGTGTTAACAGCTCCTATTTCAACATTGTTTAGATCATGGACACTTGTGGACTAATTTGCGCTGGTTAGTTATTGATATGATTGAAGATTTATTTGCAGGTCAAGCTGATCGCTGCCTAGCCCTTTTGGAACAAAAATGGATATTTACATTGAAGACTGTACAACCTTCTGGCTTGAACAATTCCATTGAGTGGTTGTCAGCAGTTTGATTCCAGCCACTCTTTGGTCGTTCCTTCATTCATTATTTTTGTGCTCTCACATGGTTCCTTCCCCCACGTGGTTAGGGAATAGCTGATTGGTCTGTTTTTGATGATGTCATTCATTCCTCTCTTTTAAGTCTTGTTTGGTATTCCGCCTGTTTTTGAGAGGGTCCTGTTTTCCTGCAAATTGAAGTGTCCTGAAGCAGCCTTAGCAGTAATAGGCGAAACTCGAGTTGACATCTTGATGCTATTTTATAGCACATTAGCAGGACTTTTACCTCTTGAGATTTCGACATCGTGTCAGCGGCTTGTAGTTGAGAGCCTGGCATCATGATTGTGGGCGTGGTTTTCCCAGCTTAGTTTATTGTTTTTTTTAAATGCATTTAGAAAATCAAAAATTTAGTTGGTTGGCCTATGATTGAAATTGTGGGGGTTAGTTAATTTATGGGAGTGCCGCATTTTTGTTATGTTAGTGCATCCCCTTTCCCCCTCTCACTGAGGCCTGCCCTTATCTCAGAGGTTGCTCTACACTTGTGGTTTTGTCCCTTGTTCTCCTAGCGGAGAGTGTTTTTTAGACTCTACACTTTGGTTCTTTTTGTGCTTGTGCTTTTTTCTCAGACATTCTGGCTTATTGTCCTTTCTAAAATTCCCCTCAGTATTTTCAGGATAGAAAAAAGTTAGCATTATTTTAGAAGATACTGTAAAGCTAAACTTTTTTTCTTATATTTATTTATGCCTTGATTTATCTTATGTAGTGTTTGACAGTCACACATTTATTTATTTATTAGGATTTATTGCCTTTATGAATACGGTTTTAATTGGTTGTTGATTTTAGAAACATAGAAACATGATGGCAGAAAAAGACCACATGGCCTGTCTAGTCTGCCCTTCTATATTGACCACTACAACAGTCCCATTTTTTCCTTAAGAGATCCTCTGTGTTTGTCCCATACTTTTTTGAATTCAGATACTGTCCTCATCTCTACCACCTCCACTGGGAGACTATTCCACACATCTACCACTCTTTCCTAGATTTTATTTCTTGTTCTTGTTTTCATGGATATCTACTTTGTTTATTTTTGTGATAGATGTTTATTGTTTATTTACATGAGTATTTTTTGCTCTCTGTTTTCTATTTTTCACATCACCATAAGCTAATTATAGATATGGCATAAATATATTTACATTCTGAATAAACATAAAAATGTAAAAAATTTGGAGTGATGGACATATTGAAGTAAATTTGAAAAACACTTCATAAGTATTTTGTCTCCCTTGTGTAGTTCATAGATCAGCAGCAGTTCTACTTGGCCCTGGATAATCGGATGATTGTGGAGATGTTACGGACAGATCTCTCATACCTCTGTAGCCGCTGGAGAATGACAGGCCGCCCAACCATCACCTTTCCTGTTTCTCACACCATGCTTGGTAAGGCATTCAGTTATACATTAAGCATTTAAACGATATATAGATAGACATCCAGTTCTCAGTATATAGCAGGGGTTCAATCCCCGCATGGAGACAAGCAACTTCAGGCCGGAGGGACTGGGGTCTCTAGTCCCATGGCCATTCCTTGTGGCCTTGGGCAAGCCACTTAAACCTCCATTGCCTCAGGTACACTTAGATTGTGAGCCCTTCGGGGACAAGGGAATAAAAAGTACCTGTTAGTGTAGCAGCAAAGCGCAGACAAACCAATGATACCAGGAGTCTGTTCAGAAGGTCCAAATCATTTATTTGTGCACAAGTCTCAAGCAAGTCAATTTCAAAATGGCTGAGCAAAGTTTTCAAGCATTACAACAACTTTTATAGACTTCTGTTCCATTCTAGGTATAGAAAAACATTTCATTGGTCCCGGTAACCTCCCGTACCTCCCGTACCTCTTCCATTGGTCCCGGTATTGATAAGTTTATCCAATTATGTCCCTTCTGTGGGCATGACACCTGCCTGCCCCCCTTCTAGTCCCAATTACAATGGTCAGTTCATCAACTTGTTACTTTCACACTCTCAAGGTTATAGAACCAATTTGTGCATACAGAAGAGCGAGGTTCTGTAACTCATCTGTCAGCACTCCTCATTATTTCTTTGCAGATGTACTTTTTCTTATCAGTAACTTTTAAACATGTCTTTTCTGTATTTTTCCATTTCTCAGTTCTGCAGTTCTGCTTACCTAAGCTAATTCAATACTTCTACTGAGTTCTATCTTACAATAGCAGCATATTGGGGGATGTGCAATCCTATATGCCTCTCCACAGGCCTCATTTACAGGTCAAGCTAGCCATGCTGGCCTGCCTATATCAGACACCGTGGGTCACAGGCCTGCACCTGCCACATTCCCCCCTTTGATTAATCTCACCCTATTACTCAATAAGGTGTGAGAATTAAATCACCTTTTTTGAAGAATCACATCATTGAAGGATTTCTACTAGGACTAGCTTTATATAAAGCCATTATTTTAGTTGCGGTCTTCCGCTCTACTGTACTTTCAATAGCACTATGAATGGAACGCATACAACATGGGATTAAACATGGTAATAAGAGGATAACAGCAACAAGGATTAGTACTAAAACAATGAAAGTCTTAAATCCCCCCAGCCAAGAGAAAAGGTTAGCAAACCAGTTAGGAAATTTCAATGCGTGCCAAGTCTGTACTGGCACATAAGCATGTCTTTGCATATCTTTAGCAATTTCTTCAACTACTTGACCTTTATCATCTATTTTCAAACAGCAATTAGTTAAATTCAGCTTACCACATACTCCTCCTTCAGCTGCTAACAAATAATCAAGTGCTAAGCGATTCTGGTATATAGCAGTGCGCATCTGAGTACTTTGCCTAGCTAAGAGCGTAAGAGCATGACTAGTTTCATTGGTTATTATTTCAACTACTGCTTGTAAGCGAATAATACGATTAATCATATAAATTGGGGTACGATAACCATACATACCATCATCATTCCAAGTGGCAGGTCCATAATACTCAATAATTCTTTCTGGTGGCCAATCATCACCCTGCCACTTTTCCCATTTGCCTATCTGTAAGGCTTCTCTTTTCTGTCTCAATGCTCTTTTGTGTCTGTGGGTAGTGTATACAGGGTATCCTAATTGTTCTCCATGTTCAGTGTTTAACAGGAAGAAAGAAGGTCTGATGGTTCCTAAGACACATGCTCCTCCAGCAATGCGTAAACCAAACTTGTATCCTTGTTTCCATGCATGGGGATTATGTACACGCAAGTGTAAGGGGTTGCAAGCATCTTTCTGACATTTATCATTTGTGGTTGGCTTGGTTAGAGTAGCCATCCGTTTATCTATTTTCTCATCAGTTATACCAGTGTTCCAGGTAGCATAAAAAACACATCCCCAATACGGGCAATAGTAGTCTGCCGCTGTAGCAGTACTATAGCCTGATCCCGTTTTACCTGTACACTTCCACCAATTTGTGGCACCTTCTGGACACATATACTTATGGTCATTTCGATACGCTTTCTCCCATGTACCACAGGTGGACTGACTATCTCTATTAATGGCATTACATGCATCAAAATTCAAAACAGCAGGTTTAGTAATGTCCTTAAGTGGTGGTGTGTAGCAGCTAATATAGGTCCATCTGCATCCTTCCATCTTATTTCCAACGTGTAATAGGATGGATTCTGATGCGGATTATAGCATGCTTTGATTTTGCCATGAGTGCAAACATTTAGTTCAGTGGTGTTATAGATACACCGAGTTATTGTTCCCTTGCAGGTATAGTAAGAATGGTAAAGCAAAGTCTGAGTTACTTTCAGTCCAGTTCTAGTAGAAGTAATGCAAGCAGTGCATGGAGGTAAAGCATAAGTCAGTTCAAAACCTCCAAAGAAGGCAACCAAGGCAAAGCAAAAACAAAGATACATGTTGATGTTGATTGGAGTTCTTCTGAATCCTCAGCTTGCTGATCTTGATCACGACGGTCTTTTATTCTTCGTCCCGTTTGCTAATGAAGCAATTTAACGGGTGCTGAGTGTTGATTGAAGATCCTCAAGATGTCCAGTACACATTAACCAACTTAGCAATTCAGTTGGCTTGTGAAGTCTGGCTTAGTCAATGTAGTCTCAAAGTAGTGAGTCAAATCACACACAAATTGGGTTCGTTGAAACAAAACTGTTGCTGCATGGAAAACAGCAATCCTCTTCGAAAGACTTGGCTACTGCAAAGCACTTGTGATGAAGTGTCTAAGCTGCTGGTTGCCGTCTCAAAGTAACTCGCAAGGGTACATCAGGGTGCTGTTCTGCTGTCCACTGCTCTGGTTCAGGATCGGCGGCGGGCTTGACTCTGCTATGGTGGATCCAGGCGTCGATCTCGGCTACCTTTACTGCAGTTGGGGTAGACAGGATGACGGTGTACGGTCCCTTCCAATGGGGTTCCAACGGTATCTTCTTCCAATCTTTGATCCACACCGAAGTTCCAGGCTGGTAGGGATGCAAGGGTTCCGTCAAGTTGATAGGCAACTGGTCCTGGATCCACGTATGGAGAGTCTGCAGAACAAAACTAAGAGCTAGGAGTTCTTGTCTGGTTACTTCTGAACCAATCTGGGCTAAACTTCCTTTGACTCCCTGCACTATTGGTGGGGGTTTACCATACAAGACTTCAAAAGGGGAAAATCCTGTTGACTTTACAGGGGCTGAGCGTATTCTGAGTAAAGCTATGGGGAGCACTTGGGGCCATTTCAAGTGTGTCTCCTGACAAAGCTTGGACATTTGGGCTTTCAAGGTACGATTCATTCGCTCAACTTTCCCTGAACTCTGGGGTCTGTATGCAGTGTGGAGTTTCCACTGTATCTGCAAAGCTTTGGCTAACTGCTGAGTAACTTGGGAGACAAATGAGGGTCCATTGTCTGACCCTATTACTGCTGGGATTCCAAATCTGGGGACAATCTCTCTCATTAAGACTTTGGTAACTTCTCGGGCTTTCTCAGTTCTGGTTGGGAATGCTTCTACCCACCCAGAGAAAGTACAAACTAATACTAGTAGATAATGGTATCCATTGGCTTTTGGCATTTCGGTAAAATCAACTTGGAGGTTGTGCATGGGGGTGACACCTCCTGACTGAACTCGGGGTGCTGTAATAAGGCCTTGCTTGGCATTATTTTTGGCACAAGTTACACATTGACGTGCTACTGAGGCTGATATGGTTGTCATCAGAGGGATGTAGAAATGTGGTCTGAGTGCTTTCTCCATAGCACTCTTCCCATAGTGGGTGGCTTTGTGGAAAGCTTTGACAAAGGATGGTCCTAACAGTTCAGGAATTACTATTCGTCCAGGAGGTTGACTGCCCTCATCTGGTGGCAGCTCAATCCATCCATCTTTCAATACTCCATTTTCTCTGTCACAATAGTAATCCAATTCTTTGGTGGTATATCGTGGGGTCCATAGATTCAAGGGTACTGGAAACAATGCTGCTTGCATTGGCATAGCTTGTGGGCCAATTTGTCCTGTCATAGCTGCTTGTCGTGCTGAGGCATCTGCAAATCTATTTCCTCGGGCAACTTCTCCTTTTCCTGCTTGATGTCCTCTGCAATGCATGACAGCTACACGTGTTGGGGCCCAAACTGCATCAAGTAACATCAATATCTCGGGACCATATTTGACTGATTTTCCTCCGGATGTGATGAGTCCTCTTTCTTTATAGAGAGCTCCATGGGCATGCAAGGTAGTGAAGGCATATTTGGAATCTGTATATACATTTAGCACAAGTTTTTCTCCTAACAACAATGCTCTGGTGAGTGCTATCAATTCGGCTTTCTGGGCTGATGTGCCTGAGGCTAGAGCTGATGATTCAACTACTTCGTGTTGAGTGACGACTGCATATCCGGCACAGCGTCGTCCATCAAGGATGAGACTGCTCCCATCAACATAATAGATCTGGTCGGGATTGTCTATGGGCACATCTGTTAAGTCAGGTCGACTGGAGAACACAGTTTCCATGACTTCGATACAGTCATGTTCTGGGAGTTCTTCACTGATGGGTATCAAGGTGGCTGGATTCAAGGCATGGCTCACTTCAAGTTGTATCTGTGGGTTTTCACATAACATGCTCTGGTACTTCAACATTCGGGAATTGGTGAGCCAATAATTTGCTTTTTGTTCCATAAGGGCAAGGACTGCATGTGGCACAGTGACTCGTATGTTCTGTCCTAGTGTGAGCTTGTCTGCTTCGCTCACTAGTAGTGCTGTAGCTGCAACTGCTCTCAAGCAAGGTGGCCATCCTTTGGCCACAGGGTCCAATTGTTTCGATAGGTAGGCTACAGGTCGCTCCCAATTTCCTAATTTCTGAGTCAACATGCCTAGGGCATTTCCCTGTGCTTCATGTACAAACAAGTGGAAAGGTTTGTGGACATCTGGTAGTCCAAGTGCTGGTGATGACATCAATTCTTCTTTTAACTTCTGGAAGGCTGTGTCCTGCTCAAGTCCCCACTCCAGTGGTGACTTTTCTTCTCCTTTTGTGGCTTCATACAGTGGTTTGGCAATTTGGGCAAAGTTGGGTATCCAGATTCGGCAATATCCTGCCGCTCCCAGAAAGGCTCTGACCTGCTTTCTGGTTGTTGGAGTTGGAATTCTGCATACTGCTTCTTTTCTTTCTCTGCCTAATCTTCTGCTTCCTTGGGTAATACGAAAACCCAAGTATTTCACTTCTTTTTGGCATAGCTGTGCTTTGGCTCTGGAAACTTTGTATCCAGCTTCATCTAGTAACTGCAAGAGATCTTTGGTGGCTAGTATACATTCACTTTCTGATACGGCAGCTATCAACAGATCATCCACGTATTGAAGAAGCACTCTCTTCCCCGGGGCTACTGGATAGCTTGAAAGGTCTTGATTTAGTGCAGCACTAAAGATGGTAGGTGAATTCTTGAATCCTTGGGGTAGTCTTGTCCAGGTAAGTTGGCCCCCTCTTCCAGAGATGGGGTCCTGCCATTCAAATGCAAACAATATTTGGCTTACAGGGGCTAATCTTATGCAAAAGAATGCATCTTTCAAATCCAGTACAGTGAAATGGGTAGCTTCAGCAGGTATCAGTCCTAGAAGAGTGTAAGGATTTGGTACAACTGGATGTATGGTTTCGGCTGCATCATTTACTCTTCTCAAATCTTGCACTGGGCGATAATCATCTGTCCCAGGTTTCTTTACTGGCAAAAGTGGAGTGTTCCATGGGGATTGACATACTTTTAATAGGCCATACTCGAGCAATCTTTGTAGGTGGCGATGGATGCCTTCAATTGCGGCTCTTGGGAGAGGGTACTGTTTGACGTGCACTGGTGTAGCACTAGGCTTGAGGGTTACAATCACTGGAGCTATATGCTTGGCTAGGCCTGGGGGACTGCCTTCTGCCCATACTCCAGGTGGTGCATCGATGTTCTTTAAAGTTTGTTCAAAATAGGTATCTTGGATGGAGTCATCAGCGTAATACCTCCATTCTTCTTCTCGGGGAACTGTCAGCAGCATTACTCCTGCTGGTTTGGCTTGGGAATTTACTGTCATTTGCATTTCTCCTTGCTCAGAGAAAGATATTTGTGCTTGAAGTTTGGCTAGCATATCTCGTCCCAGTAGTGGTACTGGACATTCGGGCATGTAAAGGAATTGATGAGTTACTTGCTGTCCTCCTAGACTGCATATTCGGTTTTGAAGAAAAGACTTTGTGGCTTTGGCACCAGTTGCTCCTATAATGGTGACTGCTTTTGTAGTGAATGGGGCTATCTTTTTGTCTATTACTGAATGCTGTGCTCCAGTATCAACCATAAAGTTCATAATTTGGTCTCCTATTTGTATTCCGACCATAGGCTCCTGGAGACCTAAAGCAAACTTGGAGCCCGGTCTGTCCTAATCCACGTCATCCTCATCATGGGCTGGTGTGGCCAATGCTTGAATGGCTCCTCCTCTCTCTCGCTGGTATTGTTCTCGATTGGCTCCTCCTCGGCCTCGGGGACGGCCTCGTCTTTCTTCTCGCCACTGATGATCGTTGTCGTCATCTTGCTGGGCGTCTTCGAGTTGCGGGCACGTATCTCTCCAATGTCCTTCCTCTCTGCAATAGGCGCATTGGTTCACGCCTAGTCTCTGGGTCCGGCCTCCGCCTTGACCCCGCCCTCTTCCTCTGCTCCTTCGACTAGGGACACCTCCCCTTTTCTTTTCAACTATGGCCGCAGCCAAAAAATCAGCTTTCTTCTTCATCTTTCTATCACATTCTCGCTGTCTTTCAGTATCACGATTCACATACACTTTATGAGCGACTTCCAATAACTGTGTTGCATTCATGCCCGCAAACCCTTCTAATTTCTGTAATTTACGTCTAATGTCTGGTTGAGACTGGTTTACAAAAGCAGAATTCACCATACATAAACTTCCTGGTGCCTCGGGATCATAGGGAGTATACATTCTGTATGCTTCAGTTAATTTTTCATAAAAATCTGCTGGGCTCTCATCTATCCCTTGGATAACTCCTGCAACTTTGGAAAGGTTCATAGCTTTTTGGCCCCCCCTTTTCAGGCCTTGTAAAAAGCCTTGGCGAAAACGGGCTAGGGCTGTGGATCCTTCATCTGTATTTGGATCCCATTGGGGGTCTTCATTCGGGAATTCTCTCTGAGCTGCTTCCCTACGGTCTATTATATTCTGCCCCTGTGCCGGAGCTACAGGGTTTTCTGCCATCCATTCAATAGCTGCTTTTCTAATTCTCGCTCGTTCTTCTGTAGTGAATAGGGTGGTCAGGAGCTGACGGCAATCTGGCCAAGTGGGTTGGTGAGTTTCCATAATACTAGTTACTAATTCTGTCAGCTCCTGGGGCTTACTAGTATAGGAGGCATAATGCGACCTCCAATTTAATAAATCAGTTGTAGAGAAAGGGATATACACATAAGTTAGGGGTCCCGCTACCACTTCATCATTATCATTCTTTACGGGCACTCCCGGGACTTGCCGTAAGGGAAACAGTTTGGCTGTCACAGGTGTCTTTTGGGATCTAAGGGTTATTGTCGTTGCCTTTGCAGGAGTCACTTTCTTTTTCTCAATAGGTTTTGCTTTGGGTTTCTCTCTCACTGGCGTGCTAGTGCTAGCGCTGGTGCTGGCTTTCTCGATTACTTGTACACTGTCCTCCTCATCTGGGGAATTCTCTCTTTCTCCTTCTTCTATCTCCACTTCTGACTCGCCTTTTATGTCCTCCTCTTCTCTTTCCACTAATTCTTCCTCTTTCTCTCCTCCAGGAGGGGGATCAGGGGTGGGTTGGGTCCCGCCTCGGCTCTGGCCGTCTCTGGGGTTCTGGGGCAGGACGCCGGGCTACTCTTACTGGACCTGGGGTTCGGGGCTGCCTGAGGACTATTTCTGGGGAATCAGGATCTGCCAAGATGGGCTTCTTCTTGGCTTTCTTATCCTGCTCTTTCATTCTAGGCTGTTCCGTTTTCTGTCTAGAATCTGTTTTAGCTAACATTATTCTGCACTGTTCCTCATAACAGCGCTGCGCCCAGGAGGGCGGATCTTCACAAATACTTAACCAGGAATCTATATAGGGGTACTGATCGGGGTGCGCTACCCGCACTCTACGGTGTATTGACTGAATAATCTCTACAGTGAACGTTCCCTCTCGGGGCCAGATGGGGTCTAGATCGGGCCACTCCCTAGTACACAAAATCTGCAAACGGGCTGCTGTCATTTTAATACCATAATCTCCTGAATATCCCTCTTTAAAATGTGCGATCATACATTCTAATGGAGTGTTTCTAGTAGACCCCGCCCCTCCCATTTCGATGTGTGCGCGCAACAACAGACAGAAGGGAAAAGGAGGGCGGACCGTGGGTAAGGGGTCCTCACGGCCCTGGAAACGTATAGGGAATACAAATAACAAGACAAGACGACAATCGCTTCCCCCTTTTCGCGACCTGAACGCGGTCGCCCGGTCAGGAAATGCGCTAATCAGGGGTCCGCCTTCACTTGGTCCGTGCTGCCAGACCTCTCATTCACACTTCGTTCACACAATCATGCTAGCAACGTATCCCAGAATGCATTCGTTTCTATCTGTTCTGACTAGTCTTTTCCCAATTACAAAAAGGATGAGGGTTTCCCCCAGCGAATTCCCATGCCGGGTTACTCGGCTCCTCCTTGAGAGTTGATCATGCTCTCTTACCAATTCCCAATATCTCGAGATTCCAAATTCCAATGGCAGTACTGCTCTTTCTATTTCTGTCTAGACCCAAAATCAAAACTATACTCACCGGATCCGGTCCTCAAACTTCCCAAGCAGGCGCATGAGTTGGACCTCGGACTCCCCTCACTCGGGTTCGAGGCGTTGGCTCCAACCGGGCCCGGCACCCGCCGAGGTCCGACCAGCTCCCTCCGATACAAGGGACCGGTGGCGCCAGGGAGCAGCCCTCGTCGGAAGGGCGCGATCCCGGCAAGACCAAGCCTATAGAGGCGGAAAGTCGTGGTATATTGCCCTATATACACTTTGATTCCACAACTTCCCGGCCAACGCACCAAAGAATATGTAGCAGCAAAGCGCAGACAAACCAATGATACCAGGAGTCTGTTCAGAAGGTCCAAATCATTTATTTGTGCACAAGTCTCAAGCAAGTCAATTTCAAAATGGCTGAGCAAAGTTTTCAAGCATTACAACAACTTTTATAGACTTCTGTTCCATTCTAGGTATAGAAAACATTTCATTGGTCCCGGTAACCTCCCGTACCTCCCGTACCTCTTCCATTGGTCCCGGTATTGATAAGTTTATCCAATTATGTCCCTTCTGTGGGCATGACACCTGCCTGCCCCCCTTCTAGTCCCAATTACAATGGTCAGTTCATCAACTTGTTACTTTCACACTCTCAAGGTTATAGAACCAATTTGTGCATACAGAAGAGCGAGGTTCTGTAACTCATCTGTCAGCACTCCTCATTATTTCTTTGCAGATGTACTTTTTCTTATCAGTAACTTTTAAACATGTCTTTTCTGTATTTTTCCATTTCTCAGTTCTGCAGTTCTGCTTACCTAAGCTAATTCAATACTTCTACTGAGTTCTATCTTACAATAGCAGCATATTGGGGGATGTGCAATCCTATATGCCTCTCCACAGGCCTCATTTACAGGTCAAGCTAGCCATGCTGGCCTGCCTATATCAGACACCGTGGGTCACAGGCCTGCACCTGCCACATTAGTATACATGTAAACCGCACTGATTCTAAAGAGCGCGGTATAAAAAATAAATAATAAATAAATAGTATATTACAAATACAAATGACTGAAACCAATATTCAGCATCAGAATTTAAAAAAAATTGGAAACTTTTCTCTTTCTCCTGCAGCTCTCTTTCCCCTATCTCCTTCCTTTTCCTCTCCGAAATAGGCAGAAAGTTATGATAGTTGGGGTCTGTCACAACAGGAGCAGTTTGTTCAGCCTCATGAGGCAGTTAACTCATGCTCCTCTGCAAGGATTTGCCTCCTGCTGGATTACTTATGTGCCTAGTTGCAGGATATATGTGCAGATTTTGAATATGTGTAACCACGTGGCTCATTCTGAAAGGAAAACTAACTATCCAGGTATATTCTTTTTGAAAATTAGTTGCAAGTATACAGATATGAATTGTGTAAATGTGTTGCACCTGCTGTTTTGGCGAGAATCTGATCAGGGTAAAATAACGTGTACATTTAAGAATAATTCATATTTTCAGGACTAGATCCTGCTCCAATTGTGTATTTTAAAGGGATATCCCAGCCCATGTTGAAGTGGCTGCAGGATCTGATCAATGCATCTTTGACTCAGGGCCAGGTCCCGCAGAGACTGAAGGAAGCAGCTGTGACTCTGGTGTTGAAGAAGGTTGGTGGGGATTTGATGGGCTGTAGTAATTTTTGCCCCATCTCCAATTTGCCCTTGGTGGCTAGGTTGATGGAGAAAGAAGTAGTGGTGCAGATGGGGTGCTATTTGCCTTTCCCTCTTAGATGTGGGGCAAAGAAGACAGAAGCCCTCATAGTCACAAAGGACCCAGACTTTACGCCACCTACACACCTACACATAGGTACCACAAAAATTCAGATACAACCGCAAATAAGGTACCTGGGCATTATTATCGACCAAGCCCTTACCCTACAGCAACAAATCACCAAAACCGCCGGAACTATATTCCACAAAGCAAGGACAGTCCAACGCCTCAGACCCCTTCTCGAACATCAAGACTTCCGAACTGTAATGCAAGCCATGACGCTCCCACATCTGGATTATTGTAATATATTATACCATGGCCTTCCAGCCACACAGACGAACCCCCTCAAAACAGCATTGAACACCACAGCGAGAATCATTCAGGGAGCAAAGAAGACCGACCACATCACCCCGATTTTGAAAGACTTACACATACTACCCCTTGAGGCAAGGACTAAATACAAAGCCATCCTACTCACCCACAAAGCCATACATCAAACACCAAACTCCCAACTTCACACCCTACTGTCCCATCCAGCTCATGGCAGATCCACCAGACAAGCCTCCAGCAACTCCCTCACCATCCCTCACAAAAGAACCAAATGCTCTCAACGGACCTGCAATCGAGCCTTTGAACTGTATGCACCATCCCTATGGAACTCTCTACCAACCTGTCTCAGAAACAACACCGATCTACCATCCTTTCGAAAGCAGCTGAAAACCATCCTGTTTCAGGAATACCTCAACATGACACCCACCAGAAGGCGAAATAACAGCTGATCTCACCAACCATGACCAACTAACTCAAACTATACTAACCTGACCATGTCCAAATTCTGTCTAAGTCTAAAGTCTGTCCTATATCTGTCTAAACCCAAAGTCTGTCCTATATCTTATGTTAAAATCATCAATGTAGCCTCCCCGGTGATGGCCCCACCCTTATACGTAAATTCCCCCCCCCCCCCCTTTCTATGTGGCACCGCTTTGACCCGGTGAAAAGCGGGATACAAATACAGCTAAATAAATAAATAAATAAAGGTGGCTTTCATTCCAGGAACAGTGTAGAGACCTTGTTAGTGGTGGTGTTGGATCAGGTTTATGGTTGGCTGGACAAGGGAGTTTCGGTGCTTTTGGTGCTGCTAGATCTGTCTGCGATGTTTGATTTAGTGCAGAGTCACCTGCTTTTGGATTGTTGTCAATGGCTGGAAATGGGAGGTAAAGTCCTTGAATGGTTGGGCTCCTTTATGAGTGAATGGTGTTTTCGTGTGCAGGGTAAACAGGATGTTCTCAGATGTATGGTTGGGAAAGGGGGGGTGGGTGCCACAGAATTTCCCTCTGTCGCCTCATTGTTTAGTGTTTCCTTGCAGCCTTTGGGTGCTATTATGCGCTCTTTTGGTTTTCAGTTTTATGTGGATGATCAGCAAATTTTGACCCCATTACAAGGCAATCTAGAGATGCTATGTGTCATCTTAATGATTGTCTAGAACATGTACATGCTTGGTTAACTGGCAGTGGTTTGGTATTGAATGTGTATAAAATTGTGTGTTTGTGATTTGGGACTATTGAGAGTTCTGACCTTCGGGTGTTGCCTAGGGTGTCAGGTTTCGAGATCCTTTAGACAGAGGAGTTGATATCTTTGGGGCTGAAATATTAAGGAATGGGGGATAAGCAGATTAGTTGAGTTGTTCGGGCTGCATGCTTGAAATTATGGTTGGCATGCACATCCATATTTGGAGGATAAGGATTTGTGGATGGTTGTTCAGGCTCTGGTGCAAGGGGTGTTGGACTACTGCAATGTGCTTTATGTTGGGATGCTGCATAGAGCAGTTCGGCATTTGTAGGTGGTTCAAAACATGGTGGCACAGTTGGTAATGGGTGCAAGGCAGTTGGAGAGTGTGCGCCTATTGCTGTTGTACCTATATTGTTTGCTGATTCAATCATGTTGTTGGTTTAAATAAATATAAAAATGTAAAAATTAATTTGGAGTGGTGGTCTTGGTGGATGCCCATCCTGGATATTTGCGTGCCCTTTTACAATGGTATGATCCTTCCAGGGTCTTGTGCTCCTCACAGGAGCGGTTATTAGCAGTTCCTGGTTTAGAGATAGTTTGCAAGACTCATTGGTATGCACAGGTGTTCTGGGTAGTGGCGAGTGAACAATTGGAATGCTTTGCCTTTAGAACCTCAGACTCAGTCCTCAGTGTTGGACTTTCATAAGTTGCTGAACATCTTTTTATTTGATGGGAACTGAAGGTATGGTTGGGAAGGCTACTGTGTTTTCTTTTAAACTATGTTGATTTGTTCTTTTGTGGGTTGTTGTTTTTTTGACAGAACAGTAGCTTTATTGAATTCCAAAAAATTATTATATGTACAACCACAACACACAAACATAAGATATGCACCATGGTAGACCACATCTTCTTGTTCCTGTGACTGCCCTCCTGCATTACGTGCAGTGACGACACCCCCTGCCTGTCCTTGCAGGAAGAGCTGAAAGGAGAAAGCTAGAAGAGATGACTGACACTTTATTATCACATGAACAACAATAGACAGAGAGGCAATGAATGAAGACCAAGCAATGGGAAGGAGGGCCCTTCCCCTCAAGGAAATTCTCACACCACCTAGTGGAGTCTTTGGGGAAAGAGTCCTTGGGGACCCCTTAGGATTTGGATTGAGCCTTTTTTTTCTTACACCCTCGGGTGACTCCTTGGTGTGTGGGAGGGGGAGAGGGAGAGGAGCCAATCCTCTCACACCTGCTTGGGAGACCTCCCTCTAGCTTTAGGACTAAGCAATAATATGGCACAGCAGAGGAGGGTGACAGCACTCCATCCTTGATGGTGCGCCCTTTTAGTCATCTCCCTTTCTCTCTGCAGTCCACTGCTGTGCACATCACACATATTCTTGTGCTGTAATTGGCCCATCACCACTGTTCTGAGTAGACACCTGGGTCTGGAAGGTTTGCTCATGTTCGAGGCACCCCTGGCTCACCGACTCATCCGTTAAGTCCTCAGTCTTTAGTCTATGGCCACGTCCATTCCTTACTTCTTTGTAGCACCCTCTGTCCAGAGCTCTTAGTGATTTTCTGCATCAGGCATCCTTTATTGGTGTTTTTTTGTTTTTTAATATTTAATGTTTATTTAACTTTTAACAAATCCACCATATAGACATCAACAACTCTTCAGCATTGTACAGGATTCAAACCCCCCCCCCCCCAACAATATACTCTTACCCCATATCTCTACTACCTCAACCAAAATATCATTCCATTACTCCCCCATCTTACCCCCCTCTCCCCCTCTCTGAAAGGTATCTCAGTTCCCCAAGTATTCCAATAAGGGTTGCCATCGTTTGCCAAAACCCTCATTCTGTTGACGCCCGCAGGGGCTGTAAGTTGCTCCATCAAGACATGTCTGCGCATTCGGGACCTCCACTGCTTCAGTCCCGGTAATACTACTTGTTTCCAGGCCCAGCCAATCTCGCTCCTAGCCGCTTGAATGCAGGCTCGAACTGGTCGAACCCACCTTCGAGGCACAGAGGTTGGCCAAATCTCCAACAGACAAAACTCCACACCAAGGCAAATATCTAAGTTAAATATCAATTTCACTTGATCTCTAATCTCTCCCTATTAAAGGAGAACTAAGGGACATTCCCAACAGACATGAATAAACGTACCCAGCCCACCACATTGTCACCAACACCACTCTGACGCGGCAGGATACATCTTATGGAGTCTTACCGGACTGTAATACAAGTGGCAGAGAAGCTTATAAGAGGTCTCCCGCACTGACAGCACCTGACGTACTGGAGTCTCATTCACCCTCGTCCAGCTCTCTCCCCAAATCTCTCTCCCATGCCTGTTGGTGCGGGAACTTCTGAGATGGAACCCCCTGTAAAGCCCAGTATAATACGCGAATAAGTCCCCTACTATGCCAATAATTCAACCACAACAATTCCAAAGCATCGCCCCCCCCCCCTCATAAGCCCCTCGGATTGCTCTCTGCTGTGGAAAATGGGCAATCTGAAGATGAGCAAAAAGTTCCCCACCAGGCAAATGGTACTTTACCCGGAGTGTAGAAAAAGGGACCAATTCCCCATCTGTGATAAATTTGGCAAAGGTATCCAGGCCTGCCCTCTTCCAACATCTAAACACCCCCTCTCTCCCCGGAAAGAACCCCGGCTTTGCTCCAACTGGGGCCAAAACCGAAAAGCTGGTCCCCGGTTCAACGCACCGCCTGCCTAACCTCCATTTTAGAATGCAGGTGCCAAAAATACGGATTTTCTAGCCATCGCTCCCCCCCCCGGAGGGGTACCTATCATCCAGAGTAGATACTGTAAGCCCGTCTCACCCAGCCTATACTGTTATACTTTCCGAAAACGCTTAGGATTCTGATCATTCATCCACCACTCAAGGGCTTGGCGCATCTGAGAGGCCAGATAATACGTTGCAAAATCGGGGACCCACAATCCACCCTTCTGATGAGTGGCATACATAATCCGATGGCTCACCCTAGGCAAAATCAAATGCCTTCTGTCGGTCTGTGTTTCACAGAGTGTATATCAATAATATATGTTAAGGCTCTGTAGTACAACTAGAAAGTAATGTTAGTTCAAATATAGACTGTAAGAACTCGATGAAGAAGAGCTTTCACACCCAAAATAGCTCCCGATAAAATATTTGGGTGTGAAAGCTCTTCTTCATCGAGTTCCTACAGTCTATATTTGAACTAACATTACTTTCTAGTTGTACTACAGAGCCTTAACATATATTATTGAAAATCAAATGCCTGCCTCTGCAGGTGGTGAAGGTCTACTGTCACCACCTGCACTGGCAAGGTCTGGAACAGATATAACAGGCGTGGAAGGACATTCATTTTTAAATCTGCCACCCACCCAACCAAACCAGGACAGTTCTGCATCCCGCCATTTAAGCAGGTCCCCATGAATCTGGTGAAATAATGGGGGGGTAGTTCACATCATACAAATCAGCAGTGGTGGGAGTTACCTGGACTCCTAAATGGACTGAGTCATCCACCGAAAGGGGAATGATGCCTTCAAGGACTGCACTACCTGAGGTAGAAGATTAAGAGCTAAGGCCTCCGTCTTATCAATATTAACTTTAAACCCAGACAGCCTTCCATATTCCTCTAATTCCCAAAAAAGCACTGGTAGAGAGGTGACTGGCGCAGAGATGGCGAAGAGAAGATCATCGGCTAAGAGAGCGACCTTATGCTGAGAGGCGCCTACCTTAATGCCCTGAATGTCCCCCAGAGCCCTCACCCGAGCAGACAAAGGCTTCATTACTAGTGCAAAGAGTAAAGGGGACAGTGGGCACCCCAGCCGCGTTCCCCCGCTCCAGAGAGAAAAACGCAGAGTTGCTCCCATTGACATACACCGATGCTTTCGGGGATGTATAAAGCGCCCAAATCCAGTCCAGAAAATTCGGGCCTACTCCCACGTGCTCTAATACTGCAAAGAGAAAATCCCATTGGACCCTATAAAATGCTTTCTCCACGTCAATTAACAAGAGCATCACTTCTTGTTGTTCTCTGCAAACTCGCTAAGACAGCTGGAGCACTCTCTGCACCTCATCCGCCGCCTGTCTCCCCTGTATAAACCCAGTCTGATCTGGGTGTATCACCCCCGGGAGTACCGGTTCCAGTCGCTCAGCCAAAACGTTTGCTAATATTTTAACATCAGTATTTAATAAGGAAATGGGGCGATATGAACTACACAACGCCGGATCTCTACCTGGTTTGGGGATCACAGTAATCGCTGCTTGATGCATGGACAGCAGCAAATTCTCTCCCTGCAACACTGTATTGAACACCAGCAACAACAGGGGCCCCAGTGTCTCCACAAGTACAACAGCCCAGTAAAGCCGTCTAAACCCGACGCTTTATGGAGCACCAACCTCCGAATGACCGATTGTACTTCAACTAACTTTATGTCCTGTTTCAACAGCTCTCCAATGGAGGCCTCAAATTGACCACTCCCCCCCCCCCCCGCGTTATGCAGGAATTCCAAAATACCCTGCACATCTGCTGCGTGCTCTGCTGTGTATAGGGCTTGATAATAGCTCACAAATTGGTCCCTCATTTCCTTCCCTTAAACAGTACCCTATCCTGTGGACCCTTCAATTTGGCAATAGCCTGTCGCCGTGCCCGGGCTCGCAACTTGCTAGCCAGGATAGAACTTGACTTGTTATCAAACTGATAATAAATCTGATTGACCCATTGTGGCTGGTAGGATATTCTTTCTAACTGAAGCGCATTTAACTGTCTCTGGGTCTCTTCCAATTACACCCGCACTTTTGGATTCCCCCCCTTGTTTGTGCACCCTTTCAAGTTCCTCTAACTGAGAGGTGAGCTGTCGGGATTGCTCCCTGCGCTGATGCTTCCTCCGGGCCCCCGATTGGAGAAGATGACCCCGGAGTACTGCCTTTAGTCCATCCCACAAAGTCCCCGTCGTGACCTCCCCTGTATCATTGATGGTCATGTATTCCGCTATCACTCTCTCCAGCTGTTGCACTACCCCCTCACTCTGTAAAAGATGTTCATTGAGCCTCCAAAAGGTTCTCCGAATCGGTTCTTATGGGGTCCCAAACCACACATCCAAAGGGGCGTGATCAGACCAAGTAATGGGTCCAATCTTGGCTCTGCCTAGCAAGTTTCCCCAGTAAGAGTCCCCAAATACATAATCGAGGCAACTATATGATGCGTGCACAGCGGAATAAAAGGTGTAGTCCCGCATAGACGGCTTGGCCAGCTTCCAGAGGTCCAACAGCCCAAACTCCCACAACCACGCCTGCATAGCTAATAAACCTGGATCCCTCCCACCCCTCCCCTTGGAACGCCCATCTAATGCAATATTACAATCTCCCCCCACCAGGAGTCTCCCATGGATCCGCCCAGCCAGCCATTGACACAGGTCCCCCAAAAAGACTTTTGCTCTGTATTAGGACCATACAGTGAGACCAATGTTATGGTCTCTCCATATAGCTCCCCTCAAACCACACAGCTCAACCATCAGATTTTCGGTCCGTCCCCTCCAAAATAAAGGAGATATCCCCTCTAATCAGAATACACGCTCCAGCATGTCGATGATCCCCCTCCTCCGCCGCAAGGAAGGTTCGAAAAGCCCGGGGTCTGAGCAAGTGCTCGTCCCGCTTCTGCAAATGCATCTCCTGGATAAGTGCCACCTGCCACTGCCAATCTCTGAGTTCCTACAACAACAGCTTCCTCTTTTGGGGAGAGTTGAGGCCCCGCACATTTAGAATACCTACCTTCAACCTGCAAGCCATTAGCACAGTGCTTTACTCTCAGGTCCACTACAATAGAACCGTGGATACCTCTCCCCTCCTTCCTGTCCCCCACCCCACCCACCCCCTCTCCGCCACCCAAAATACACAGCTCCCCTCCGCTCTGTTATGTGAGGAATTGACCCCCCCATGGGTGCTGTGATTCCCTACGTGCACTCTAAGCCCATAATTATCTCCCCCTTCCACCTGCCCCCCCCCCCCCCCCGCACACATTACCTTCTGGCCATGTCCCAACAACCAGCAATCACTCAATCACTCACACACCTCCCCCAGTGCTCTCCCCACAGTTGAGAAAGAAAAGGAAGAAGAGAAGAGAGAAAGAGGAAACCCCCCACTCCCCTTCACACTACAAAGGTATTTATCACTCCAATACACCCCAGGACTACCACTCTAATGTCTGAATCGTCCTCTTTTCCTTCAACGCTTGGTAACAAAACCCGCTCCGAAGAGCACCTTTAGGTCCAGGGATGTTCCACTGCTCTCTGGCCCCAACTGTTATTAGTGCCCCCATATTTCCTCCTCAAACGCTGTCCGCTCGTGGAGGACCTTTCCCACTTAGAAAATGTCCATGCCGAAGTGGGATCACCAGAGGTCTGGGGAGATTCCGGAAAATTCGGTGCTCCTTTCTGCCACAGTGTGTAGACCAGGACTCGTCCATCGTATGGATTTGAAAACTCCTCCCATTGATGTCCAGCAACAGAGCAAAAGGGTAGAGCCACCGGTACTTTTTCTCTGCCCGTTGATAAATTATGAAACACTTCTATCTCAATGCCATCCCAAGCAAATCGCCCTTTCCGGGCTACAACTCACATCACCCTCTCTTTTTGCACATATGGCGTTAAGCAGGCCACAATGTGTCTCGGCCTCCCAGTTATTGGGAGACCCAATGCTCTGTGGGCCTTATCCTCTCCAATATGCTCAGGCTCTCCATCACCTCCACATCACACAGTATTTGGGTCCTTAAAGGGGAATTTTAGAAATTCATAAGAATGCAAAACATTTGAAACTGAGGTGATCATTTCAAACATGGGAAGGATGATTTTCAAAAGTGACCAGTGGCAGAGTTCTGTAGCAACTGCAATTTTTCATCTCCCTTCTTCTATCTCATCCTACTTTCCTCTGCTCCTTAACCCTCTGCCATTTGTGCCTTCCTGGATTCTGGGATCCTTGTCATCTGCTCATGGTCAGCTCTGTACTTCTGCTCAGCCCACTGCTTCCAAGATTCAAAAGTCCCTGTTGGCAGTCTGCAGACATCTCTGACAGTCCGTTTCACTTCCTTGAATCCAACTCTGGGCATCGGTTCTGAAAGAATGCTGTTTGTCCTTCTCTGGATGTGTTTTCCAGCGTGTATGTCTGCATTGAGTATGCATGCTTGCTATTTCAGGGATGAACACAATTATTTTAATATAGAGTGGATAATGAGATTTTACCATGGTAACTATTTATTTAACCATGTGAAAGGGTGAAAACTGACTTTCCTTTACGCAGATAAAAATGTATGAATTGTTGAAGTATGAAAGATGCAATCAGAGACCAAGAAAATGTGGCAAAGATACAGAAATTTTTCCAATTGTATTGCTTGCTACCAGTCTTAGTAAACAGAATTTGCAAATGCATCTTGATGTGTTGCTTGTATATATTACACCCTATGAACTTAAGAAGGCAGCATTCCCTGGCACAGTGCAAGTACTAAGCTGAACATTTGTAGTAAATTTGAGAGATAAAATAATACCCAGTATACCATGGTTTATGAGTGAGATTCATTCCTGTTATGGTATGTGTAACACTAATTCATTTGGAGATAGTCCCCTAATTAGACATTTCCTTTTGAATGTTTAGGTCAGGGAGAGAGTGGAAAGTAGCACACTTAGACTGCATTTTCCAATCTGTATATAATAATTTCTATAGGAAAGGTGAATACTTTTGCTGGGGCAGTTTTCAAAGAGAGAGTGTGCACATCCTTTCCCTTCTAAGAAACTGGTACAAAGCCAGGTGGTAAAATGCACCCATAGACTTTGCATCAAGTAACATTATGAAAATTGCTCACACGGGGGCATGTTTAGTAAAACGTGCTACTCATTAACATGGGGTTTAGCGCAAAGTTTGGGCTCTATTATAAAAAGTGGCATGGGGCCCTGTGCTAAAAACCCCACAGTTCCTTGTTAGTGCACATTGGGGTGGTGACTGGATGGAACAGGGCGTTCTCACCACAGCACAGCTAGCATGATTGTTTGTAGCCCCTGCTACCTGGGCTTGGTGCAAGTAGCACAAGTGCACTCATGGCCGTTTTGCTACGGTGAAGTGCAGCAACTGCAGGGGGATGGATTACTGGCCCCTGCAGTTAAATTACTGTGCTTTGTTGGTAATACGGCCAACAAACGACGTGGGACTTAGTAAACATAGCCAAAAGAGACTTGACATAAGCTTTCTTGCCCTATATACGGCAAATGCCCCTAGGAACTGTAGGATTTTTTCTGCCATGTCTGTCAATTACTAGTTTCCTCCTCAATCACTTCTCTCTTTACTTAGCTATAATGGCATATGCAGATAGCTTCATACTTAGCTGATTCTGCACTATTTAAATTCAGTCTAACAGTGCTGTTTCCTCACTGGTTTGATAAAGGAAACATAGCCTTCAAGAGCTCCAGTCCAGCCTAGATGAAAAAAAAAACAGTACTGTCAGTCCTGATCATAATCAAAATACTTGCCAACCAAAACAGCAAAGACAAAATGTTATTCTAATAGTGCAGATACTAAAAACAAAACCTGGTGAGGTTTTTCATCTTCTTAAACACAGCAGCCCAAATCCCTTTAGTTATCAAAGTTTCAGCAGCTGCGCCATCCACTAGACAAAAAGAGGATAATTTTATAAAGTCATGTTTAGTTAATGTGCATTTTCACATGCCTATTTTATGCTTATTTTATAAAGTCAGGTATGCGCGCACTTCACTTTATAAAGTACATAAGAACATAAGATATGCCATACTGGGTCAGACCAAGGTCCATCAAGCCCAGTATTCTGTTTCCAACAGTGGCCAATCTAGGTCATACGTACCTAGCAGTTTCCCCAAGGGACACAGGTTCCACATTGCTTGTATTGGTTCAAGCATTGATATTCTGGGTCCCTTCTTAATAATGGTTTATGGACCTTTCCTCCAGGAACTTGTCCAAATCTTTTTTTAAACCCAGCTACACTAACAGCCTTTACTACATCCTCTGGTAACAAATTCCAGAGTTTGATTACACGTTGAGTGAAAAAATATTTTCTTTTATTAGTCTTAAATAGTTTACCCTGTAGCTTCATTGCATGTCCCCTAGTCTTTCTATATTTTGATAAGGTAAACAATCGATCTACGTTTACCCGTTCCACTCCGTTCATTAATTTATAGACTTCTATCATATCTCCCCTCAGCCGTCTCTTTTCCAGGTTAAAGAGCCCCAACCTTTTTAGCCTTTATTCATAGGAGTATCCTTCCATCCCCTTTACCATTTTGGTGGCTCTTCTCTGAACCTTTTCTAAAATCGCTATATCCTTCCTTATCGTGTCTCCGGGCCAGTCCAGACCAGTCCAGACCAGATGGGTAGTCAAATCTCCCTCCTCTAGCAGCTGAGGACTGAATACTGTCTCTTGTTGCCAGGCTACCTAGCCCCCCCCGAGGAGGCAGCAAGGCAGTCTTAATGTCCTCAGCAGCTGAGCTGGATGTGTGGAGATTTGGCTCCCCACAAAGGTCCTGTGTGTATTTTATTTCTTTCTTTGTTTTGGTTATTTTCTAAGGAAGAGTTTCACATTGGGCTTAGTGCTTGCCCTAGCTGGGTATTAGCACTGCGTTGAACTTCAGACTGACTGTAATTTATTTTGGCGCTACTATCAGTGTGCTCATATCAGAGTATGAGGCAGAGCCTGTCTCCTCTACTCTGTTAGGGCCGATTGTGGGTCCAGACCTGGGAGCCCCAGATTCTGGTGTCCTTCTCCGCTATCTCTCCTGCCCTTCTTCCTGCTAGCAGCGGTTGTTCAGGGTTCCGGAGCTGTTTTTACTCAGCCGGCAGTGTGCAGGTAATTTGTTTTTTTACTGATCGCCGTTCCCCTTGCTCTTGTTTCTCTCTTCCTTCCCGCGGCGGTTTTTAACAGGGGTACTTCGCGGGTTTGCCTCGGGGGTTCGGTCTCTCATTCCTGCACTTTCGGCTGGGCAATGCAGGATCAGGTTGGGGAACAATTAGACCGCATCTCCTCTGTTCAGCCCTCGGAGAAATGCGCGGGAACGGCGGCCATCTTAGGTGCTTCTGCCGTTTCTTCCGTTCCTCTGCCTAAGCCGGCGAAGCGCAAATCTAAGTCAAAGCATACCGGTGGGGAACCGGATAAACCTGTAGGGACAGCCATGCCTCAGATGCCTGATCCCTTTCTCTCTCCGGAATTTATTATCGCATTTCACAAGGCCTACCTCCTTCAAAAGGCTCAGTCTCAGGTGCCAGTGGTAGCAGATTCTCTCCTGGCGTCGCAGGCTGAGATTTCTGGTAGGGCAGAGCTTAGAGAAGGGGTCTCTTCTTTGCCGCTTAGTGAGGCTAAGCTGGATAATATTTCCTTGACCGCGGAGGTCCTGGGGCCAGAGGAGGGAGAACTCCTAGCCGACCAGGATGGCGATTCCTGGCCCACAGAATTAGAAGAGGGTGAGTTTGGCCAGGGGAGGACCCTAATGTTTTTAGAGTATTTAGAAGGGATGAATTGTCGGCCTTGATCGCGCAGTCTCTATCTGCGCTCAGTCTTCTTCCTCCGCTGGCGCAACAGGAGCCTTTGGAGGATCCCTTGTTGCAGGGTTTCCGCTCTGAGCAAAAATGTTTTGCCTTCCACAGAGTCATAAAGCAGATGATAGACTCAGAATGGGAATTTCCAGAAGCTTCCTTGCGGGGAGCTCGGACAATGGCTCGATTGTATCCTGTGCCAGCGGAGGAGCGGGAGCTTCTGCGGATGCCTAAGGTTGATGCTCTGGTGTCTGCGGTCACCAAGAAGACCACCATTCCTGTGGAAGGTGCTACGGCCCTTAAAGATATGCAAGATCGTCGGCTGGAGGCGCTTTTAAAACAAACCTTTGAGGCCAGCGCCTTGGTGCTACAGGCTTCCGTGTGCGTCGCCTACGTCTTTAGAGCTTCTATTAGGTGGAGTCAACAGGCTTCGACTCCCGAGGGTGACTCTTGTGATAAGGAAGCTTATCATAGCTCAGGTAGGAGCTATAGAAAAGATGATGTGACTCTGAACAAGCAACCTGTCAGTTTTGGTAGAAGTAAGAAAACAGAGTTTTCACATAAAAGACTACCAGTCCCAGAATGCACCAGGTTTCCAGCAGCCATGAGAGGGGCTAAAGTGAGAAAACGTGTGTGCAATCAAGAGAGCTATGAGGTAATCCCTAAGCACTCATCTCAAAGGGCAGGACCTGATTCAACACAGCTGCGCTGTGTTAGGGAGGAGCACACATTAGGACAGAATAAGAATAGAGCTTATTCTACAGATAACAGAGACAGCCACAGAGACAGCTTCAGCAATAGCTTCAGACACAGATACAGCAACGGCTACAAGCTCAAGCACCAGTATCACCTGGAGAAACAGAAGCCAAGCCAAGCGGATAGAGAAAGAAGGAAACTCTCTGGAAGGAAGAGAAGAAAGCCCATTGGATGGTCTGGGAGAGTCCAAGGCAGTACCTATACTGGGAGGTATTCCAAATGCCAGCAGAGTCCATTGGACTAGAGTCAGCCAGAGGAATGGATTGGCAGAGATAGGAATCACCAGTGGCTACCTGGAAGAGAGAAGACTGCACGTGGAAAGGACTTTCAGACCTATGCCAGAAGGTATGTGAGGAAAGATCCAGTGTCCAGGGATCAAGATTGGAAGGCTGGACATCAGAATTGGATTACATACTGGCCAGACTATACAGAGAGGAATTATGATAGCAGGAGAGGCTCAGGTATGAACACTGATCCAGACCCTATCTATAATAGTGAATGGCAGCAAGGGAATAAGCATTCTCATGATAGTGCCTTATTGAAAGACTCATCTGTGCCAATGTATGATAGTGACCCTATGCTGATTGATGAAGGGGAAATTACAGCAGATGAGACTATTAATTACATGGACTGTTCTCTATCCCAATGCTATTGCTAGCTTTCTGTGAGCAAACACATCAGCCATCACAAAGAAACCTAACTTTGTTCTTTATTTCCACTGCAAACAGCTCTTAAAGCAGGATTTGGGTTCACACAGTAGCAGCCTGCCAGCTAAAGGGTTTCAGCTGGACAATTGATAGTAATTAAAGCTGCACCTGATTGTGTGTGTGAGCAAGAGAGAATCACTGCAGGATTTGTGTGGAAAATAAGCAGAAGTTAACCTAACAAGCAAAGTTCATTTATTTTTTTGTGCCTTTTTACTTGGTAATTATTTGCTAAGAAAACATTAGCTAATTGCCTGACAAGCTGAAGGTTGTTTTCTGATTTGCTTTGTGACTTTATGTTATCCATTTAAACACTGCAAGCAAGTAACCTCATTTATATTGCTACCAAGCATATTTGTGCTGGGTGAATTAAACCCCATCAATAAAAGAAGTATTTTATTGGCCTTACCACTGGTTACACAACTCAATTATTGTCTTCAGCTGTGTTTGGGAGTGAATGAACTACATTACCCACAATACCTTGCAAGAATCATATGAATATATGCATCGTCAAGATTGTGTAAGTTCTCACCCTAGGCAGCCGTCTGACACTCTTCCCTTCCTGTTCAAGGTGCTCAACTTGAGTCGGCGGCGGCTTATCTCACGGATGCTTTTTATGATTTGATTCGCATTTCCGCAAAGGCTATGGCTTCCACGGTTGCCGCCCGTCATTTTCTTTGGTTGCGCAATTGGGCGGCGGATGCTTCTTCCAAAGCCCGTCTCAGTAAGCTGCCTTATAAGGGTAAGCTTCTCTTTGGTGAAGCGTTGGAAAAGATTGTTAAGGATTTAGGTGACTCCAAGGGAGGACGCCTTCCTGAAGACCGTCCTCGAGCGGTTAAGCAGTCCTCCTTCTCACGGGGTCAGGGTTGTGACTTTCGCCGTTTTCGAGGAGCGCGTTTTACTCCTTATCAGCGGGGTCGCTTTCAGTCTCGGGGGCAGTCCTTTCGAGGCGCTCAAGGTTCCGGAAGAGGCTACTTCGGAACTGCTTCCCCTGCTCTTAAAAAGCCACAATGAAGCGAGGCAGGTCCATGCGGAGTTTCCTGTAGGGGGTCGTTTGCAGGCGTTTGTCTCCGCTTGGACCGCCATTACCACCGACCGGTGGGTGCTCCAGATTGTACGAGAGGGCTATTCCCTAGAGTTCGCTTGTCCGCTAGCAGACGCCTTTGTTTTCTCTCCTTGCGGTCCGCTGGACAAACGGAGAGCGGTGCATGACACGTTGCAGCGCTTATTGCAGCTCCACGCCGTGGTGCCCGTACCTTCGGAGCAGTGCGGCTTCGGTCGATACTCGATTTATTTCGTGGTTCCCAAAAAGGAGGATTCATTTCGGCCCATCTTGGACCTAAAGCATGTCAATCACTGTCTGCGAGTCTCTCACTTCCGGATGGAGACTTTGAGGTCAGTGATTCGCTCCGTGCGACCGGGGGAGTTTCTCTCTTCCATCGATTTGACAGAGGCCTACCTTCACATTCCTATCAAGCCAGAGCATCAACGCTTTCTGCGGTTTGCAGTTCCCCTGGGCCATTTCCAGTTTCGAGTTTTGCCTTTCGGTCTAGCGACGGCGCCTCGCACCTTCACCAAGGTGATGGTGGTCGTGGCGGCGGCGCTTCGCAAGGACGGTGTCCAGGTTCATCCTTATTTGGACAACTGGTTAATTCTGGCGTCGTCGAGAGCGGAGTCGCTCACGGCAACCACTCGGGTGGTCTCTTGTCTCGAGAACCTCGGCTGGATTATCAACCAGGCCAAAAGTCGCCTGCAGCCCGTTCAGTGACTTCCTTATCTGGGAGCGTTTTTCGCCACAGACAGGGGGCTCGTCCTCTTACCTCCGGAACGTGTTCGGAAGCTTCTCGCTCACGTGTCGGGGTTTTTGCGTCTTCTCGCGCCAACTGCTTGGAAGTACTTGCAGTTGCTAGGTCTCATGGCGGCAGCCTTGGACTTGGTGCCTTGGGCACGAGCGCACATGCGGCCGCTCCAGCATGCGCTGCTATCACGGTGGTCTCCGCAGCGTCATCCCCTCTCCCGGCGCTTGAGCTGTCCCGATTCCGTCAGGCTCAGTCTTCGGTGGTGGTCGGATCCGGTCCATCTGCTGGCGGGCGTGCCGCTCTCCCTACCGGAGTGGATTTTAGTCACTACCGATGCCAGTCTGACGGGTTGGGGGGCACATTGTTTGTCTCGAATAGCGCAGGGAGTCTGGTCGCCGGAAGAGACGCTGTGGTCCATCAATCGTCTGGAGCTCCGAACGGTCTATCTGGCGCTGCTAGCTTTTGCAGAGCTTCTGGAGGGGAAGCCAGTTCGCGTCTTCTCCGACAATCTAGTGACAGTCTCCTACATCAATCGCCAGGGAGGAACGGGGAGTCTCCATCTCCTGGAAGAGAGTCAGCGCTTGTTTCAGTGGGCGGAGTTGCACCTGACGGCGCTGTCCGCCTCTCATGTGGCAGGAAAGTCCAATGCCCAGGCCGACTATCTCAGTCGGCATCTTTTGGATCCGGGAGAGTGGGAGCTCCATGCGGAAGTGTTTCACGAGATCACCTTGCGTTGGGGTCTTCCCATCATGGATTTGATGGCCACTCTTCGCAATGCAAAGACAGGCCGTTTTTACAGCCGGCGCAGAGAGCATATGTCGGAGGGCCTCGACGGTCTCGTTCAACCCTGGCCGTCGGGGCAACTTCTCTATGTGTTTCCACCTTGGCCGTTAGTCGGTCCGGTTGTGCACAGGGCAGCCTCTCACGACGGGCCAGTGATCTTGATTGCTCCGGATTGGCCCAGGCGTCCTTGGTATGCGGATCTGATGCGGCTTCTGGTGGAGCTGCTGTGGCGTTTGCCAGCTCGCCCGGACTTACTGCATCAGGGGCCCGTACCGATGCCTCAGGTGGATCAATTTTCACTTACGGCATGGCTCTTGAACGGGACAGGTTGCGCCGCAAGGGTTATTCCTTCTCTGTGATCTCTACCTTGTTGCAGTCGCGTAAACGATCCACGTCATTGGCTTATATCCGCGTATGGCGAGTGTTTGAAGCCTGGTGTGCTGATCGCTCGCTGCGGGCTCGTGGGTCTTCTATTCCGGATATTCTCGCCTTTTTGCAGGGCGGTCTGGAGAAGGGTCTTGCTCTTAGCACCCTTAAGGTTCAGTTGGTGGCGCTAACAGTTTTTCGGGGTCCGATTCGCGGGTCCCGACTCTCCTCACATCCGGATGTTCTTCGTTTTCTTACAGCGGCTAGGCATATTCGTCCTCCTATTCGGCGCGTGATTCCTCCGTGGGACTTGAATCTCGTACTCGATGCTCTCACTGGCTCTCCTTTTGAACCGCGTTCCTCCAGTTCTATCCGGGAGGTCTCCTGGAAGACGGCTTTTTTGGTAGCCTTGTGTTCGGCTCGTCGCATTTCCGATTTGCAGGCTCTTTCGTGTCGGCCGCCTTTTCTGCAGTTTTCGGTGGAGAAAGTGGTTCTGCGTCCGGTTCCCTCTTTTCTGCCTAAGGTAGTGTCTGCCTTCCATGTCAACCAGACCGTGACTCTGCCCACCTTTGTAGCAACGGGGGCCGACGCTTCGTTGGCTCGGTCTCTGAAGAAATTGGATTTGGGGCGTGTGCTCCGTCGGTACCTTAAGGAGACGGAATTGTTTCGGCAGTCTGATCGGTTATTCGTGCTCTATGGGGGGCCATCCAAGGGGAAAGCGGCCTCCAAAGCGTCCATCGCGCGTTGGGTGAAGCAGGCCATTAGAGTCGCGTATGAGTCCAGGGGTAAATCTGTGCCTGTTGGTCTTAGAGCTCATTCTACCAGGGGTCAAGCAACTTCGTGGGCGGAGTCGGCGTTGGTTCCTCCTGTGGACATTTGTCGTGCGGCGGCCTGGTCTTCTCTGCATGAGTTTTCTCGGCATTATCGTTTGGATGTGCTTGCACGTCAGGATGCGTCTGTGGGAGCTTCTGCCATCATCGCGGGGCTCACAGGTCCCTCCCAGGGTTAGTTACTGCTTTGGTACTACCCATCTGGTCTGGACTGGCCCGGAGACACGATAAGGAAGGAGAAATTAGACCTTACCTGCTAATTGTTTTTCCTTGAGTTGTCTCCGGGCCAGTCCAAACCCCGCCCTAAGGGGGTAGGTTCTTTTTACTCAGTGCTGTGCATTTCGCGTTTTTTTCTCGGTATTTGAGGTTAGTGTTCCTTGAATATGAGGGAAAGTAGAAGGAAAAAAAAAAAATCAAAGGAACAAACAACAGCACCAGTTTTTCTTGGGAGCGCTATCCGTGGCAGGACAACTCCCTCGGGAGTCTCTCTCTTGCTCGGTCTCGATGCAGCCGGTACTTACTCTCACTCTGGTTACCGTGCTCGTTAACAGTTACTGTGCATAGTCAGTTGCCTTCTGTGTACCTCTTCCATAGTTTTTTGTGCCTTCTTCGCCATGTTTCTTGTTTTATGATTGCTTGATACATTAAGACTGCCTTGCTGCCTCCTCGGGGGGGGCTAGGTAGCCTGGCAACAAGAGACAGTATTCAGTCCTCAGCTGCTAGAGGAGGGAGATTTGACTACCCATCTGGTCTGGACTGGCCCGGAGACAACTCAAGGAAAGACAATTAGCAGGTAAGGTCTAATTTCTCCTTTTTAAGATACGGCGACAAGAATTGCACACAATATTCAAGGTGCGGTCTCACCATGGAACGATATAGAGGCATTATAATATCTTTTGTTTTATTTTCCATTCCTTTCCTTATCATACCTAGCATTCTATTTGCTCTCTTGGCCGCCGCTGCACACTGGGCCGAGGGTTTTAACATGGTATCCACAGTGACGCCTAAATCTTTTTCCTGGGTGGTGGTTCCTAATGTGGAACCTTGCATCGTGTAACCATAGTTTGGGTTGTTCTTCCCTAGGTGCATAACCTTGCACTTGTCCACATTAAATTTCATCTGCCATTTTGATGCCCAGTCTTCCAATTTATCAAGATCCTCTTGCAATTTTCCACAATCCTCTTGGGTTTTAACAACTTTAAATAGTTTTGTGTCATCTGCAAATTTGATAACCTCACTCGTTATTCCACTTTCCAGGTCATTTATAAATATGTCAAAAAGCAGCGGACCCAGCACAGATCCCTGGGGTACACCACTATTCACCTTTCTCCATTGGGAAAATTGGCCATTTAGCCCTACCCTCTGCTTTCTATCTTTTAACCAGTTCCTGATCCACAATAGTACACTGCCTCCTATCCCATGACTCTTTAGTTTTGCCAAAAGTCTCTGATGAGGGACCTTGTCAAAGGCTTTCTGAAAGTCCAGATACACAATATCAACCGACTCACCTTTGTCCACCTGATTATTCACTCCTTCAAAAAAACATAACAAATTAGTAAGACAAGATCTTCCTTGTCTAAAGCCATGTTGGCTGTCTCCCATTAGGTCATGACTATCTACATGCTGAGTAATTTTATTCTTTATGATGGTTTCTACATTTTTTCCCGGTACTGATGTCAGGCTCACCGTAGTTTCCCGGATCACCCCTGGAACCCTTTTTAAAAATTGGTGTTACATTGGCGATCCTCCAATCTTCAGGTATTAGAGATGATTTTAATGATAGTTCACAGATTACTAATAGCAGGTCTGCAATCTCGTATTTCAGTTCTTTCAACACCCTTGGATGTATACCATCCGGCCCAGGTGATTTGCTACTCTTCAGTTTATCTAATAGTTGTAATACATCTTCCCGATGTATCGATATTTCCTTCAATTCTTCCGCACCTTTAAATACCACTTCAGTCATGGGTAACATCCCTACATCTTCCTCAGTAAAGACTGAAGCAAAGAATTCATTCAATCTCTCCGCTATCGCCTTGTCGCCTCTTAGTGCTCCTTTAACCCCTTGCATAAGTGGCAGAGACTGCACTTTTAATTAAGGTGCGATCACTAACATCAGCACTAGAGCTGGTGTACATGACCATACCTAATTTTTGCAAGTATGGATGTAAGTTTTTGTATTCTGTTCTCAACTTGCATACTTGCTTGCCCTGCCTTTGTGCACATCCACAATGAAAGTACATGCCATGTAAACAGTGCATACTTTCACACTAGTCAGTATTTTATGAGGCCATTTATCCGTATAATTAACTAAAATACCAACATTCCATATCATCCTGCTAGATCAGCCCAGACAAGTGGGTTGTGTGCCCCTACCAGCATATTGGTGGAGACAAAGAATCAATGAAAATCCCAGGTTTCAATGACATCACTCCCATGCGTCTTTCCGCCTCAGCCACCAGAGGTCTTTTCACTATTTGTTTCCTGCAGATGGTGGATAGATTTTCCCCTCTCTGAAGAAAATCTGAAGAACTGAGAGGAAAAGATTGAACAACCACCTTGAGGGTGACTCTCTCACTTGAGTGCAACATGGGAGGCTCCACTAGACTGCGGTCTTTTCAGTAGCCATAGGAGGAAGGAAAATTGGTTCAGCTCCACTCCCTTACCCTGATAAAAGCCTGTTGAGCAGCTAGAAAAACTTGGAAGGACCTGGAAGGATTTGGAAACTTCAGCAGCCTCATACAAACGTAATGCCCCCTTCCTCCTTCTCTTTTCCCTCCTGCTCTCTCTCTCTCTCAAAGATGTCAGAGGGATCTGCCTGCCAGCCACCTTAAAAGTAGTACCTGCAAAGCCAGAAAACAGTTGAAAGGAGTAGAGCTGAGCCCGGCATGGATTCTCTGCCTTGGGGCTCTCAGGGGGTGAGTACCAAGGCTTGACCTCGTCATTGTTCTTGTTGGGGGCTCCCGATTCCGCCTGTCTGGGGCACAATTTGGAGTAGACTGCTGGCGTCCGTTAGTATGGTGTGGGGGGTTTCCTGCCATTTTCTGCACATTAGCAGCACTTTTTCCTATTGTGCACCTGATGATTGCGCTGTTTGTGTGTGCGTTCCGCCCAAGTGGCTCCAATGTGCATTCCTACCCTAGTGTCTGTAACACGCATTGCTGTAATAGTGTTGTATGATGGGGTGTAAGAGAAGCTCCCCATCCCCCGTACTGATATACCTCTAGCCAGAATAAGAACATGATCCTTAAAGCACCAGAAGCTGGGCCCCTTTAAGGAACTCTTTTAACTGGGAGGGAAGAGACAGAGAGAAGAGCCCGAGGTGTTCCAGAATACGTAATGACCACCTACCTCTAAGGAGATCCTATGGGAAGGTAGGAGCCGGGGTATGTCCACGTTGGTCAGCAGACTTGTGGTGCTACTGCTGTGAAGCCCAGAGTGAAGAAATTTTGGGGGAGGGGAGAACAGTTTCTCTGCTACTGCCCTGTGGAGCCCAGAGTGAAAGAACTTTGGGGGAGGGGAGAACTGTGTCTCTGCTACCACTGCTGTGAACTCCCTGTAAATAAACATAGAAACATAGAAACATGATGACAGAAAAAGACCACAAGGCCCATCTAGTCTGTCCTTTAACCTTCTGCCTGGCTCTGTGGGGGGTTTGTGTCCTAACCCGCTCGCTGTTAACGTGCACTTTCTGGGCAGCTGCGGCCGTAGCACGTGTTGTTGGGATACTTGCCTTAATTCTCCATGTCTTCTTCCAGGAAATGACGTTTGACATGTTGCAAGTGAGGTACCTCATCTCCGGCTTCAGGACTCTGTTCTTCCTGCGTGGCAGCTTCTGAGTCATCCCTAGAGGGCTTGCTCCCACTCTCTCAGCTGGGGGATGCAGTTAGACCAGCCTTGGCAGCCTCAGAGCAAGAGGTAGTGTTTGGTTCTGTGAGTAAGAATAATCTGCTGGCTAGAGGTTTCGATGACCGTGCTGTAGGCTGCTTCCCGTCCTCAAGAGGACCTGCGGTGGCTATGTCCCCTGGTGTTGTAGGGTCATTTCCGAGAGGAGAGCTTCCGGACTCCAGATTTTCCTCCCCAGAATTATTTTTCTTTTTACAGCAGGCCTGGTTATTCTGGCATGTAAATTCAGTTCTCCAGGAACAAGCAGGAAGTCAGTCCTCACATATGGGTGATGTCGGCACCGACAGAGCCTGCGTGGAGCATTTCCCCAGCTTTCAAAGAAAGCCTTTGGGAATGCCACCATGCATGCGTGGTCCCCTTCCTGCCCAAGAGTGCCATCTTGATCAGTCTCCCTTTTTCCATGGAGCCCTTCGGACGCATGTCCCTGTACCTTGGAAACCGTTTTTTTTCATATTGTCTTCTGTTCCGGTTTCCTGGTCTTCTTCCCACTTTCCCAGTGACCCTGCTTTGGCAGCAGACCCCGGGACTTTGTTATTTTTCCTTTCCCCTTTTCTTCTCATATCCAGCACGTTTTGTGCCTTTTTCAACCGCTGGCTGAACCAAAGGTCTTTGACCTTGCGGGGATCCTTTTTCCCCCATGGCCTCCGGTTTAAAAAGTGTGACATTCTCCAAAAACATGTCCCTCATGGACACCCATGACTGTTGTCTTCGCTGTCTTGGAGCGGACCATAACCCGGAGCTCTGCTCCCTTTGTAAAAAGATGTCCTCCAAGGCCATCCAGAGCCGTAAGTAGAAACTGGATGATATTTTCCGCAAGATGGCCCCAGTGTCCCTGGTAGCTTCCCGCTCCACTGACCCTCTGCCTCTGGGGTCCCCCGCGGCTGCCCCGTGGCCCCAGCATCACTCTGAGCAAGGGTCCCCCAAAGGAGTGGAAGGCCTCGAGGACCCTATCGGGGGCTCGGGACAAGTGTGAGCGTTCTCGCACTTGGTCCCTGAGCCCTCCTGGGCAGTCCCTGTAGTCGGAGAAGGAGCGGCCCCGAAAGGTACCTGTACAGATACGGAGGTCTCCAGCAATGGCACCCAGTTTCCTGAGGGTCATCCTGGCAAGGACCCCCTCTCCTCCTCGACGCCCAACCCGGTTACCCATGTGTCAACATCGTAGAGCCCCACTCCTGAGTGGGAGGCCCGAATGCTGGCACTGGAGCACAGCATCTCTGCTGTCCTTGCTGCCCAGCAGGCACTGGTGCCAGGCCCTGCTGGCACGCGCTCCTAGACCTCAAGGCAATGCCTGTCTTGGCTCCCCAGACTGCCACAGCAACCCCCGAGAGCCAGGGGCCTCGTGAGGGATCCCGGCAGAGGTCTCTATCTCCATCCCGGTCCTCGGGTCTGAGGTCTTCCCGGGCCAGCGCCTCCGACTCCAGAGAGGCTTCAGCCTTGAGAGCCCAGCACACTTCATGGGCTTTACTCGAGCATCCTAGCTCTAAGTCCCTCTCGGAGATTTCGGACTGGGAGTCCAATGGGGATACTTCCCTTGAATCTCGAACTCATCGGGACCTCCCCTTTGCTCCTTCTCTGCCCACTCAGAAGCGGCGGTTGCCTCCTGAGGATACCTCCTTTTTGGAGTTTGTGCAGGTCATGGCTCGAGCCCTGGCGCTCTCTACACAATCCGAGGAGGAACTCTATTTTTTGCAATATGAGGCCCCGCCGAGGGAGTCCCTCATGGTTCCGGTCCCACCCATTCTTACCCGGCTGCTCCTCCGCATGTGGGAGACGCCTGCATCTATCCTTATTGTCAGCAAGCGCCTGGATACCATGTACAGGGTCCAGCATGGGTCCAGCTTCCAGAAGGTCCAGCTCCCCCATACCTCAATGGTAGTAGAATCTGCCATACGAAAGCAGAAGAGTCCAAAAACCCAAGCTCCATGCTGGCTTGTTACATCCAGGCTTACCAGCTATATATATCACAAAGAAACTCGGGGGCTTCCAGGTGGGCCTCCGTCATTTCCAGTCCCTCCTGAAATCAGCCGGGGGACTGTTCGAAGTACCTTTCTCGCTCTGCATACAACAGCTTTGAGTCCTCTGCTCAGGTAGTGGCTGCAGGGATTGGGGCCAGGCGACAGGCCTGGCTCCAGTTCTTGGACCTCGTCCAGGAAAAGCTGCTTGATGTACCGTGCCTGGGCAAACAGTTGTTTGGCAAACCGATTGAGGACAAAGCGGCGTAGATTGAAACGGAGAACGTAACCCGCACCTGTCTCTCCTGGAAGACTTCTTTCTTCTCGCAGAAGAAGCAACAGGGCAAAAAGCCTTTCTTTCAGAGGAAGGTTCTCCCCTATCGGGGCTACCCACCTTATCCTCCAGCGCTGCTTCACCTCAAGGCAGACAGAGCAAGAGCAGCCAACAAGGATCCATGTAAGCCAAAGGACCCCAAGAGCCAGACCCCGGCATCAGCCCAGTTGGCCCCAGATCTTTGATGCTAGATGCATAGCCGCTCGCCCTCCGGCCTTTTCCACTTTGCTCCCGGATGGGAGTCTGTCACCTCCGAGAGGGTTACTTCCTTCACCTAGACCGGCTTCCTCCACCCTTCTGCCCCGCGGAGCCCCCTCGGCTCCCCGTGCACCAGGTGGTCTTGGCGCAGGAGCTTGCCAACTTCCTTGAGGAGCGAGCAGAGGAAGTGGTCACGCCGCACATCAGAGGTCGCGTGTTCTACTTCTGTTACTTCCTTGTGCCAAAGCAGACGGGCGGTTTCTGACCCATCCTCAATCTACGAAATCTCAACAAATACCTGGTGCGGGAGAGGTTCAAAATGATCTCCCTTGACGCCTTGCTGCCCTTCCTCTGGCAGGATGACTGGCTATGCTCCTTGGACCTTCAGGATGCTTACGCTTATATCCTGGTCCACCTGAAGCACAGAAAATACTTACGCTTCAGAGTACAAGGGAACTACTACCAATACAGGGTGCTTCCCTTCGTCCTTGTGTCCGCTCCGTGAGTGTTCACCAAGTACCTTGCGTAGCCGCAGCCCACCTTCGTTTACAGGGCACCTTCGTCTACCCTTATCTAGAAGATTGGCTCGTTACAGGGGAGACGGCCGACGAAGCATGACTGGCCACAACTCACACCGTCCATCTCCTCGAGCACCTCAGCTTCGTGGTGAAATACTTGAAGTCCCACTTCACTCCAGTCCAATCCCTGGAGTTGATCGGCATGTGCCTCGACATCCAGTGGGCGATGGCCTTCCTTCCCCAGGACAAGGCAGACCGCCTCATCGCTCTGGCCTCCACGGTCCAGCGTTGCGATGCAGTTTTGGCCCAGGCAATGCTCCGTCTTCTCGGCCTTATGGCCTCGACAGTCCATGTCGTCTCCAATGCCCGCCTACACATGCGAGCAGTGCAGTGGTGCCATCGTACTCAGTGGGCTCAGGCGACGGGCCATCTCCGAGACACCGTCTCGGTCACTCCCCGACCAAGTCCCTCAACTGGTGGCGGGACACCCGGAATCTGCTTCGAGGCATGCCATTCCGGGCTCCACAGCAGGATGTGGTCTTGACCATGGACGCCTCTCTAACGGGCTGGGGAACACACTGCTGCGAGCTCCGCACACAAGGGACATGGTTCCTCGGGCAGTCCCAACTACCGATCAACTTCCTTGAATTCCAGGTGGTCCTTCTCACTCTCCGGGCATTCAGGCACCATGTTCACCATCGGACGGTGCTTGTCCAGACGGACAACCGGGTGGCAGTGTTCTGTATGAACAAACAGGGGGGCACCGGCTCTTACAGCCTCTGCCTGGATTCGTTAGCCTTATGGTCCTTTGCGATCCGCCAAGGCATAGCCCTGTAGGCTACTTATCTCCCAGGTGAGGACAACGTTCTGGCGGACAGACTGAGTCAGATCCTCCAGCCACATGAGTGGCATCTTTGCCCGCAGACAGTGCAGTGGCTGTTCCGGTGCTGGGGGACTCTGGTCCTGTACCTTTTCACCAGCCCTACGAATTTGCAGCTCCCATGGTTCTGCAGCCTGGTTTCCCCACCCAAGCAGGGAAGCCTCCAATGCCTTTCTGTTGCTGTGGGCGCATGGTCTTCTGTATGCGTTTCCTCCCACCCGCTCATAGCGCGGCCTCTTCTCAAGGTTCAGCGGGACGGGGCCTCGGTGATCATCGTGGCCCCGCGGTGGCATCTGCAGCCCTTGTTCCTACTGCTGCTTCGCCTCTCATCGGAGCCCCGTTTCCCCTCAGCAGCATTCTGGGCTTGTTGACACAGGAGGAGGGTTTCCTGCTTCACCCGAACCTGAGGTCCCTATCCCTCATGTCTTGGCAGCTGAGCGCTTTGCGCTAGCCCCTTTTCGTCTCCCGTTGGAGATCGAGGACATATTGCTGGCTTCATGCAATGACTCGACTAGGAGGCCTTACGCCTTTAAGTGGCGTTAGTTCTTGGTGTGGTGCATGGAGGTACGGGCTGATCTATTCTCTTGCGCCACCCACCTGGTCCTGCAGTACCTGCTCCGTCTCTCACAAGTGGGCCTGAAGTCCAACTCAGTCAGGATCTACCTGAGCACGATCTCAGCCAACCACCACCCAGTAGAGGGCGGACCCCTCTCGGACTAGCGGCTGGTTCCCCGCTTCATGCACGGGCTGCTTCTTTCCAGGCCTCCCATCTGACCGCCTCCGGCGGAGTGGGATCTCAATGTCATCCTTACGCAACTAATCCAACCGCCCTTCAAGCCGATGGCATCCTGCTCGCTTCGGCACCTTTCTTGGAAGGTGGTTTTTCTGGTAGCCCTCACCTCGGCCCGGAGGGTCATTGAGCTCCAGGTCCTGATGGCTGACGCTCTCTACATGAGATTCTATGGGAACCGGGTGGTCCTTCGAATGCACCCCAAGTTTCTCCTGAAGTTTGTCTCGGGCTTTCACCTCAACCAGGAGATCGTGCTGCCGACCTTCTTTATGAAGCCCCACGCCGATCGGGCATCGGCGACCCTCCATACCCTCGACTGTAGGAGGGCTCTCTCCTTCTACCTGCAGCGCACACAGGCCCACCGCAGGTCGGAATGGCTCTTTGTCTCCTACGACCCTGCCCGTTTGGGGCTCGTGGTCACCAAGTGGACCCTTTCCTTCTGGGTGGCGGATTGCATCGCATGCACCCAGGTTCAGGCTGGGCTACCACTGGACCGCCAAGTCACAGCGCACAGTGTCCATGCGAGGGTGGCATCGGTGGCACATCAGCGCTCCGTGCCCCTGGCAGACATCTGTCGAGCTGCAACCTGGTCTTTGGCTAGCACCTTCACAACACATTACTGCCTGGAGAGGGTCCCATTGGGATAGTGCCTTCGGTATGGCCATACTCTGTAATCTGTTCGGAGTTTAGGGAACTCCAGCCCTCCGACCCTTCTTCTGCGGCTTCTTGGGAGTGTGGTTGTCGTCGGTTATCAATTTCTGCTCACAGCTCACCGTGGCATTTTTTAATGGGTCCTCAGTAGCCTGTAGTTGGGGATTCCCATATGTGAGGACTGACTTCCTGCTTGTTCCTGGAGAAAGTATTCTCCAGGGACAGCAGGAATCAGTCCTCACAACCCACCCACCTCCCCTTGGAGTTGCCCACTCCTTTTTTTGATTTTTATCCTTGCCTGAGCTAAGGGCGGGAAGGGGACCATGCATGCATGGTGACATTCCCAAAGGCTTTCTTTGAAAGCTGGGGAAACGCTCCGCATGGGTTCCGTCAATGCCGACATCACTCATATGTGAGAACAGATTCCTGCTGTCCCTGGAAAACACCTGTTTCAAGTGAGTAACTACGCTATCCTGCGGTCTCTGGGTGTCCTTGGGTGCAGTCTTGTGAGCATCAGGTAGAGTGTGGAAGTCCTGTTTGGTTGCTTATGGCTAAGCATCTCCAGCAAAGATCATCCCCTGGAGATGGGGATCACCTGGATCTGCCCGAGCTTTGGATTCTGGTGTCTCAGTACTGGGCTCTAATGTGGACAAAAGTTCTTTCACCTTCGAAGGATTGTGATAAAGCCAGTGTTATCGGCCTGTTCCGGAAGGAGGAACTGGCAGTGTTTATTAACAGGGTCTCATCCACCTTGAATTTGGTGGATGCCCCAGCCACAGAGCAGAAGCTGATGGTGCATCCACTCCTGCAAGAGGTGCAGAGGTCCACTACTGTCTTCCCATTCCCATAGGTGATCAAAGACATAATCCAGTCAGAGTGGGATTCCCCCAACTGCCTAAATAAGGGGCTAAGGGCATATAAGAAGATATATGCTCTTCTGGAGGAGTGCGTTGTGTGGTTTGATATTCCCGAGGTAGATGCACAGATCACGGCAATTATCAGGTGGACCACTATTCCTGTGAAAGGTGGATCGGCCTTGAAGGATTTTCTGGACCGAAAGGTGGATTCGTTGTTGAAGAACCTGTTTGCTGTAGCAGCTGCTATTCTTAAGTTGGTGGGCTGCACAGGCCTTACATCTCAAGCCCTGCTCAAGTGCATTCAGTCTCTTTCACCGGATGATACTACCCCTTTTTTGGAATCAGCTACAACCTTCCTTTCTGATGCCATGTTTGACATGGTACGTTTAACGGCCAGGGATAGTGCCCTGTCAATGGTGACACAGTGCTGGATTTGGCTCCGACACTGGGCAGTGAGCACATCCTCCAAAGCATGGTTGGCTAAACTGACCTTTAAAGGGAAGCTGCTTTTTGGGGCCGATTTGGAGAAGCTGGTGAGACAAAATCTTACCGCCTTCTGGAGGACAGGTCCAGGGGCAAAGGAGCACAATTCCACATGCAAACAAACGACCCAGTCCAAACAACGTGGAAAGCAGAGGAAGGATAACTTTTATTGATTAAACTTAAGCCACTGGCCCTAAATCTCTGGATTTTCATATTTAGCGGCCTGGAAAGTCTTTCTTCCCTGCTGCTTCTTGATCGCAGGCTCGTTCTCAATTCTTTCATGGAGCCTATGGGCCCCAGGATGGACTCCTCCTGAGAAGGAGACTCCCGAGCCACACAATGAAGATTTGGGAGCCCATTCCCTGGTTCCTCCTGTTGGGGGGGGCAGGCTTCACCTCTTCTTTCAGGAATGTGGCCGGGTCACCAAGGATCACTGGGTGCTAGACACCATTCAGTACAGCTGTGTTTTGGAATGCAAAGAGCTGGTCCCGGACACCTTTGTCATCTCCCCTTGTGGATCTGTGATCAAATGGGCCTCTCTCTGGACCATCTTGGACAAGTTACTGCTCCTGAAGGTAGTGGTGCCCATCTCCCTTGATGAGCGGGATGGGGCAGTTACTCCATCTATTTCGTGGTGCCAAAAAAGGATGGATCCTTCCGGCCCATTCTGGACCTCAAGGGTGTCAACGAGTACTTGTGCATCCTACGCTTCGGGATTGGAAGCCTTGTGATCCGTGATTCAAGCGATGCGCTGAGGGGAGTTCCTGGCATTTCTGGATTTGGCCAAGGCATATTTTTCATATCCTAATTTGGGAAAATCGGCAAAAGTATCTGTGTTTTGCCGTGCTTGGCTCTCACATTCAGTTTGCTGCCCACCCGTTCGGACTCTCCACTGCCCCACAGACATTCCCCAAGATAATGGTGATAGCTGCAATGCTGCTGCGCCAAGGGATTTGTGTGCACCCATTTCTGGATGACTGGCTCATCCGAGCCCATTCTCTTTCAGAGGCATCTTGGGTAGCAAGCCAAATGATGTCCTTTTTGGAAAGCCTTGGCTGGGTGATCAATCAGGGGAAGAGCTAGATGTTGTCTTCCCAGACTCTGGAGTTCCTGAGAGTATGTTTCAATACTCAAATGGGCAGAGTCTTCCTACCAGAGGAGAAAGTCAAAAGGTTGTTTGATTGCCTGGTACTGTTCTCTTTGCAGCAGACTCCCAGAGTCTGGAATTAAATTCAGCTCCTCGGATTGATGGCGGCGACAATCGAGATGATGCTATGAGTATGTATGATCCTTGCTGGCTCACTGGCCCCAGTTTCTCAAGAGTTTGAGCTCAGGCTCCCACTCTCAATGATGGTGAAGGCCAGCCTGTAGTGGTGGCAGCAGCCCTGTCATCTGAGGAAGGGCATGCCACGGGATGATTTCTCCTGGATGCTGATGATGGGATGCCAGTCTCTTGGCCTGGGGAGCACATTGCCAATACCCTATGGCCAAGGGTTGTTGAAATCGCAGGGAATTAGTGTGGTCCATCACCGCCTCGAGGCACGGGCCATCAGGTTAGCTTTTCTGTTTCCGGTGGGGTCGCCCCAAGATGGATCTGATGGCAACCTGCTCCAATGCGAAAGCTTGCTGCTTCTTTAGTCGCCACATGAGGGTCCGAGGATGTTGACACTCTGGCTCAGCCTTGGCTTAGTCAACACTTGCTGTATGTGTTTCCTCTGTGATCCCTGATGGGACATGTGATTTGGCTTATAGAGTGCCACCCGGGAAGTGTGATTCTGGTGGCACCAGATTGGCTGAGGAGAGCGTGTTTCAGAGATCTGATGTGGCTCCTGAAGTGCCAACTTTTTGTTTGTCTCCATCTCCGGGTCTCTTGCTTCAGGGACCGATTGTCTTGGAGGACCCAGTCCCCTTCTTGCTTATGGCTTGGCTCTTCAAAGGACACTGCTAGCGCATAAGGGCTACTCTTCGGCAGTGGTTTCCACTTTGCTTGGAGGAGGTCTACCAGCCTGATGTACGTGCGGATCTGGTGCCTCTTTGAGCGATGGTGTAGGACATAGCAGCTGGCTCCTGAGGCTCTGTTGGCTTTTCTGCAGGACAGTCTGGAGAAGGGCCTTTCTCTTAGCTCCCTGAAGGTTTGTGCAGCAGCTTTGGACTGTTTCAGAGGTCTGGTGGCTGGTAAGTCTCTAGCCTTACACCCGGATGTTTCACACCTTCTTCAGAGAGTTCAGCTTCTGCATCCTCCCTTTTGGTTCATGATCTCTCCCTGGGATCTGTGTCTGGTGCTCAGGGCCTTGATGTCAGTGTCCTTTGAGCCACTGAAGTGCACTACTCTGAAGGATTTAATGCTGAAGATGATCTTTGTCGCGATTTGTTCTGCAAGGTGGATTTCTAAGCTGCAGACTCTGTCTTGCCAAGATCCTTATTTATCCTTTTCTGAGGAGGTTGTTTCCATTCGGCCTGTGCCTTCTTTTTTTACCTAAGTTGATGTCTCTCTTTCATATGAACCAGGTGGTTTGCCTGCCCCCCTTCTCTAAGGAGCAGTGTTGGAGGAAGGATAAAGATCTTCACCTTGTAGATGGCCGAAGGGTGCTTCTTTGGTACTTAGAGGTTATGAATTCTTTTTGTAAGTCTGATCATCTTTTTGTGGTGTTAGCTGGCCCATGCAAAGATGAAGCAGTGGCTAAGTCTACATTGGGTGTTGGATTAAGGAGGCTATTGTCTCGGCGAATTGGCTGCAGAGCTGACTGGTTCCAGAGGATTTGCGCACCCATTCAACCTGAGTGCAAACGTCCTCATGAGCATTGCTTGGTAGTCCCTGTTGATATTTGTCAGGCAGCAATGTGGGCATCGCTTTCCACTTTTGTCAAGCACTACTGCTTGGATATCCACGCGTAGATGGACACGGTCTTTGGCTTCAAGGTTTTGCAAGCTGCTGTATCTTCTTTCCACCCAGTAGAGCAGGGGTTCTCAACCCTGACCTCGGGACCCACCTAGCCAGTCGGGTTTTCAGGATAACCACAATGACTATGTATGAGAGAGATTTGCATACACTGCCTCCATTATATGCAAATCTCTCCCATGCATATTCATTGTGGTTATCCTGAAAACCCGACTGGCTAGGTGGGTCCCGAGGACAGGGTTGAGAACCCCTGCAGTAGAGTCATAGTTTTGGTACATCCCACTTGTTTGGATTGGTCTAGCAGGACGATATGGAAGGTGACATTTTACTTACCAGATAATGTCTTTTCCTTGATGCCTGCTATACCAGTCCAGGGCCAACTCTGGAACTGTATTTGCTCTGTTCTGCAACACCACAAGAGGAGCGGTGGTAGGTGGTCACTGATGCTTTATTAAAATAAAAGAAACGCCCCAACATGTTTCGGCACAGCCCTCGTCAGCGGGCTGAGAACTGCAAAACAGCAAATAAATAATAATAATAATAATCATAATGAAAATAAAATAAAAATAACACATATTGCATAATAATATAAAAACAGGAATTATGGTTATATTGGTTGCTGTACGCTCCAGAGAGTGTGTGTTTGACCCTCATAACTTGTGAGTACTTTTATATTATTGTATACATGTTATATCTTTTAGTCCATGTCTATTTTACATTAATATATTTTATATTGATGGTTTTATTTGATTCTTTTAATAATACTTTTTTCTAATGTTGTAGCTGGCTTTGTAATTATGTTTTGATGCGTTAGTTTATACAATTTACATGTTTGGTCTTACATAATTCGTGTTTTTATGTTTTTATATTATTATGCAATATGTGTTATTTTTATTTTATTTTCATTATGATTATGATTATTATTATTTATTTGCTGTTTTGCAGTTCTCAGCCTCCTGACGAAGGCTGTGCCGAAACGCGTTGGGGCTTTTCTTTTATTTTAATAAAGCATCAGTGACCACCTACCACCACTCGCCCTTTGTTTGCTTTGCTCTGTTCTGCTGCAGTACCCTTGGGTCCACTGTGATTTCTATACTTGGCTCTGCAGGTTAATCTTCTACTGACAGCCTTCTGTTTCTGTTTCCCTGTACATAGCTCTCTACTGTTCTTGCCCACATTGAGGTTGTTTGAGTCTTGCCATGTTTCTCCTACAGTATATGCTTAGGAATGGATACTTAAGAGACAAATAGAAGTATGGGAGTGATGTCATTGAAACCTGGGATTTTTCATTAGTTCTTTGTCTCCATCAATCTGCTGGTAGGAGAACACAATCCATTTGTCTGGACTGGTCTAGCAGGGGTCAAGGAAAGGACATTAGTAAGTAAAATGTCACCTTTACGTACATTGTTGGTACTCAAAAGTAGGCGCCTCCTTATAAAATTGTCCCCAAAGTGCGCACACACTGTAACAACTGGTTTTCATAGTCCAAGACTACTAATCCGTGCTCATCAGCTAAGTAATAGTACACTGATGAACTACCGATTTCTGATTAGTCTTTGAATAGTATTTCTCAGCAAAACTGTCCAAACTAAATCACCAACACAACCCAGTATCTTCTGGTGAAATGTAGTCATGTCCCTTCAGTTTTGAATTCACTTTATTCAAATAAGAACATAAGATATGCCATACTAGGTCAGACCAAGGTCCATCTTGCCCAGTATCCTGTTTCCAACAGTAGCCAATCTAGGTCACAAGTATCTAGCAGTTTCTCCAAAAGACACCGGTTCCACAATTCTTGTATTGGAGCAAGCAGTGGCTTTCCCGGGTCCCCTTTAATAATAGTTTATGGACCTTTCCTCCAGGAATTCGTCCAAACCTTTTTTAAACACAGCTGCACTAATAGCTTTTACTACATCCTCCAGTACCGAATTCCAGAGTTTGATTATGCGTTGATTGAAAAATTATTTTCTTTTATTGTCTTAAATAGGTTACACTGTAGCTTCCTTTGCATGTCGGCTAGTCTTTCTATAATTTCATGGTGTAAACAATCAATCTACGTTTAACCGTTCCACTTCATTCATTAATTTATAGACCTCTATCATATCTCCCCTCAGCTGTCTCTTTTCCAGGTTGAAGAGCCCTAACCTTTTTAGCCTCTCTTCATATATATATATACATATATTTATTTATATAATGCAGAAGCCGTAAACAATCTTATAAAACTGAACTATAAGTCTCACAATCAGCCTTTATCTCTTTCATGACAATATGCTTTTTTATGCAGTTTTTGCAGAGAAAACTTTAGTTGAACAGCTGTATTCAAGTAAGGTTCATACATATTCATTGTGAATATCCTGAAAATCAAGCCTGTTGGAAAACCTTGATCATCAGAGCTTCTGAATGTTAGATAAAGCACATGTTTCAACTCCTATCCTATTCATTAAGGGTTATTTGTCTATAGAATAATTTATTAGCAAATTATAGATTTGAAATGTAGCTATTTCTTTTGACAGGGTGCTATTTATTTCTTCTTTTCCAGGTGGATTCTTTTATATTATTTCATTTCTTTTTTTTTTCTCAGATGAGAATGGAACTGATTTGGATTCAGCAGTTTTGGCAACACTTAGGAAATTACAGGATGGGTATTTTGGCGGGGCCAGGTAATCTCTTCCCTTATTTAGTGTTCTCTTCCTACTAGTGCTTCAGATCTATGTAGATCCCATTAGGTTACCACAGGCTCCTTTGTTAGCAAAATGATTAGGGAGAGGGCAGCCAGGTTTACTGCACCAGAAGAAAGCCTGAGAACTTCAGGGATATTAACTTTCAACGTTGTTCTCTTCTTCTGGTGTGTATGTTGATATAGATTGGCACTGAATATGCTCAGGTAGACAGTTAACTTAGCATTTTGAGTTTGCTTGAATTATATTTGTAGTCAGAAGATAAAATTACTATAAGGAAGCATAAAGGCAATTTGAGCACTACAGGAATTCTGGTTTCTGCTTTTTCCCCTTTCTGTCCTATTCCTGTCTTTACCTTCTCTCTTCCCTACCTGCTCCTTTGTCCCCATATTTACAGGATTGAATAGATTTCATGTGGCTAGAATAGACACAGGAATGAGGAAAATGTGAAGGTGGTGCATGTGAATCTCAACTGGAAGAATAAATATAAATATTACTACTGTAATTGTTATAGAAAGCTTGTTTTTAATATAATTCCACAAACTTCACTATAAATGCATTTACTTATTATGCCGGAAAAGTTTAAGCTATTTATGTGGGAAAAATGGCCATTTTATGCCTCTCAGTTTGGTGTCTCAAAATTGTCCTCCCTTAATCTGATTAAAAGCGCATACACTGTTCCATGGATATGCACTTTTAGCCACATTTCGGGGTGATGTTCCTAGGGATGCATTTGTGTTGGATTTCTTTCCAAAATCTGCTTTCTCTAAAAATTAGGTGAAAAGGTCTGTAAGTACAAAGAATCCATGGTTAGAATCCAAGGGAAAGTGCACTTGTACATTCTCTTTGGAACTTGGTGAAGTCAGTTAGTACAGTATACTCTGATTTTGTCCCAAAGCAGACAGTCTGAATATTGCTCCTCCTGATGTTGAGTAAAATGATTTCTGAAAATCTACAGTATATCGTAAGTGATTGAATATGGTTTATGGTTTATTCGGCATTTGTTATACCACCTTTCTCAAAAACAAAGTGATTTACATAGCTAAAAGCATAGTTTGAAAAAAAACCCTCCATTATCCAAAATAGGAAAGAGAGAAGTTTCTAATGGGTGCTTACTATTCCAGGGCCCCCCATCACAGGTTCCCAAACTCTTTTTCAAAGAAGTAGGTTTTAAGATCAGCTTTGAACTTTGTGTAGGTTGGTTCCAGGCACAGTTGTGTGGATAGGGGCTGCTCCATTAAATTGGGGCTTTGAAAAAATAGGCAGATTACTAGGCAATCTTATACTTAGCTCTTGAAGGAGTTGGATATGAAGACTGTTCCCATGAATGGAATGCAGTGAATGGGTAGAAGCATGTAGGAGAGGCTATGTATTCAGGGAGACCTGTGTGAGGTGCCTTGTGTGTCAGTGCCAAGATATTAGAAGAGAGCCTAGAGGAAATAGGAAGCCAGTGGTTCTGCTTAAAAAGGGGGGTAAAGGACTCATTTATGAGCAATTGAAAGAACCTGGGTAGCTGTGTTTTGCACTAATTATAAACGTTTTGGCTATGAGTAGTCGGACCTATGTAAATAGAATTACAATATTCAAGGCGTGAAATTATGAGACTTAATATGATTGTGGTTAGGGCAGTGGTGTCCAGAAAAGAGTGTTTGGCCCAGAATAGGCGAAGAGCAGAGAACGAGCTCTTGACAACTGCACTGATTTGGTTTGTAAAAGTGAGTTCTGTATCTAATAGAATCCCTAGGTATTTAAAGGTAGTATGATAGGTGATTAGGAAAATTTCAAAGAAATGGTGCTAGACTGGGAGATGTGGAGTTTCTGGTGAACCAGTTGGCTCTAATTTTGTTTGCATTCATCTGGAGATGATTGTTATAATCAGGCGGCAACCTTTGTTAAACATTGATTGATAAGATTAATTCTTGGGTACGAGGATCAGTATATGTGTTAAGAAGAATATCATCTGTGTAAAAAACGCACTAATGTCAGTTTCCTGAATTAAGGTGGTCAAGGGACTAAGAAAAATGTTAAAAAGTATAGAGGCTAGAACTGACCCCTGTGGGACACTACATACTAGGGGTGGAGCAGGTGAGGAAGTAGAACCAGCTAGTGCGGTGAAAAATCAACCAGTAAGGAAGAAGGTGAACCAGGAAAGGACTTGATCATGGAGACCTATATTGTGAAAGTAGGAGAGGCGAATGCTGTGATCAGTGAGATTGAAAGTGACTGATAGGTTGAGAGACTGATGGAGCAATTTTACTGAAATCTAGAGAACTGTGTATTTCACTAACAAGAGATGTTAGGATTGTTTTCATGCCGTCCTACTGGACCAGTCCAGACAAATGGGTTGGGTTCCCCTACCAGGAGATTGGTGGAGACAGATAGCCAATGATATGCTTAGGTTTCAATGACATCACTCCCAGGCCCCTATCAATCTGAGCCACTAGAGGACACCTCCATATTCTTCTGTCTCCAGCAGATAGTGATTGGATTTTTTCAACTCTGCAGAAAATCTGAACAATTGAGAGGAAAAAGATTGATTTCACTGGTGAACAACTACCTTGAGGGTGACTCACTTGAATACCATGTGGGAGACTGCGCTAGACTAAGGTCTTTTTGATAGCCAAAGGATGTAGAAAATTGTTTCAGCTCTACACTCTTATCATGATAAGGGCTTGTTCAGCAGCCAGAAAATTGGAAGGATTTGGAAGAGATCAGCAGCCTCACACAACCTCAACATCCCCTTCCCTCCTCCTCTGCCCCCACTGTTATCCCCAAAGACTGAAGACACTTCAGAGGTATGTGGCTGCAAGCCCTTAAAGAAAACATAAGAAAGAAAGAAACAGCATCTAAGGAGTACCACAGAGCCTGGCACGGTTTGCCCTGCCTGAGGCTCCCAGGGGGTGAGTACAAGGCTTGACTTTTATCATTGTCCTTGTTGGGGGCTCTTACTCCTACTACTAATATTACTACTATTAATCATTTATATAGCGCTACAAGGCATATGCAGTGCTGTACAGATACATATAAAGACTGTTCCTGTTCAACAGAGCTTACAATCTAATCAGGACAGACAATACAATATGTGATGAAAAATGGGTATAAATAGGGAAAGATAAGGAGAACAGGATCGAAAAGCAGCTCAAAGAGATGAGTCTTTAGCATTGATTTGCAAAGGGGGACAGATGAAACCTGACCTACAGATATAGGTAGTTTGTTCCAGGCATAAGGAGCAGCAATGTGAAAGGATCGAAGTCTGGAGTTAGCAGTGGAAGAAAGGGGCTTAGAGAGAAGCAAGCCAGTGAAATAGCAGAGTTCACGAGGAGGGGTATAGTGAGGAGCAGCAGAATGAAAGCATTTATAGGTCAAAAGGAGAAATTTGAATTGGAATCCATTTTGGGGCGTAAGTCAGAGTGGACCATGGGTGACTGTTGACTTGGCATCAGCACTTCCCTCCATTTTCTTGCATGCGCTGTTAATGTTTCCAGCCTTTGCATGCCTTGCGCCCAAACAGTCACAGCTTGCTTTCTGCTTGAGCAGCTTCAGCTTATGTTCCTACTCATGCACCCATAACATGATCCGTTAGCACATGCTTTTGTGCCTACGCAGCCTTAATGCACACAAATTCATGCTATCCTCTTTTCAGTAAGCCATAGCAATTGCTAAGCAAGAGTTCAATGTCCATCTGACTAACTCTGTTGCCTCTGATCCTTGCCGTCTCTTTGCTATGCTTAACTATCTCTTCAAAGTCCCTCCTCCCTCAATCTGGAGTGGAGGAGTGGCCTAGTGGTTGGGGCAAGGTACTTCAGGCCGGAAGGTCGGGGGTTCAAATCCCACTAGAGGACAGCAACCTTGGGCCGGAAGGACTGGGGTTTCTAGTCCCACAGGTGCTCCTTGTGGTCTTGGGCAAGCCACTTAACCCTCCATAGCCCATGTTCCCTGTAAAATAGTTATCTCCAAGTTATAATGCCCTGTTCAATGTAATTTCAGTTTGTTCAATGTAAACCGCACTGATGCAGAATAGCGCGGTATATAAGAGAATGAAAATAAATAAATAAATCTCTCCTTGACTTTCTGCCCAGACCCTGACTGACTATTTCCATGACAAAGCCCAAAAGATTAGCCTTGAAGTCTCCACAGGTTCACCTCCACCTCACCCTCTTCAATCCCAAATCCTTCCCTCACCTTCTGTCACTCTTTCTTTCTTTTCTGAAATCACTGAGGAGGAAAGTGCAAATCTTCTTTCCTCCTCCAAATTGACTACCTGCCCATCTGATCCCATTCCCACCCATCTACTAAACTCTATCTTTTGCTGTCATTCCTACTATCTGTCATATCCATTAACCTATCGCTTTCCACTGTAACTGTTCCTGTGGCTTTCAAGAATGTTCTGATCACCCCTTTCCTTAAAAAGCCCTCACTAGACCCTACTTGTCCTTCCAGCTATCAGCCTATCTTTTTCCTCCCCTTTGCTTCAAAACTACTTGAGCGAGCAGTTCACTGCCGCTGTCTTGACTTTCTTTCCTTTCAAGCCCTTATGGATCCACTGCAATCTGGCATTCGTACTCTACATTACACGGAAACGGCTTTTGACAAAGTCTCCAGAGACTTGTTCCTCGCCAAATCCAAGGGCCTTTACTCAATCCTTATTCTTCTTGAGCTTTCTGCTGCCTTTGACGCTGTTGATCACCACCTTCTCTTTGATACCCTGTCCTCGCTTGGATTTAGTGGCTCTGTTCTGCCCTGGTTTTCTTCTTATCTCTCCCAGCGCACCTTTAGTGTATGTTCTGGTGGATCCTCCTCTACTGCCATCCTGCTTTCAGTTGGTGTACCTCAGGGCTCTGTCTTGGGACCTCTACTTTTCTCTCTCTACACTCAGTCCCTTGGTGCACTTATTTCCTATTATGGTTTTCAGTTCCATCTTTATGCTGACGATTCTCAGATCTACTTTCTGAGCCTGAAATCTCTCCAGGAATCCAGTCCCGGATCTCTGCCTGCTTATCCGACATCGCTACCTGAATGTCTCACTGCCATCTGAAATTGAACATGGCCAAACTGAGCTCTTTATCTTCCCCCGTAAACCCTCCTCCCCTCTTCCTTCCTTCTCTGTTTCTGTGGATGACACTACACTCCTCCTTGTTTCCTCAGCTCACAACCTTGGAGTCATCTTTGACTCTTCTCTCTCTTTCTCTGAGCACACCAGCAGATGGCTAAAACCAGCCTCTTCTTTCTTTGTAACATCAGCAAAATTCATCCTTTCCTTTCTATTCACAGTACTAAGATCCTTATCCTCTCACTAGTCATCTCCCGCCTTGATTATTGTAACCTGCTCCTTGTTAATCTCCCTCTGAATCTTCCTTCTCTTCTTCAGTCTGTTCAAAATTCAGCTGCATGGCTTATCTTCCACCAGGGTCACTATGCTCATGTAACCCCTCTTCTCAAGTCACTTCACTGGCTCCTATTGGTTTCTGCATCCAGTTCAAACTTCTCCTACTGACCTACACGTGCATTCATTCTGCGGCAACGCTCTACTTTTCCTCTCATTCTACACCCCTCCTCGGGACCTCCACTCCTCTGGCAGATCCCTTTTGGGTGTGCCCTTCTCTGCCACTGCCAGTGCCAGACTTCTTTCATTCCATCTTGCTACTCCAAATCCCTGGAACAAACTACACGAATCTGTGTGACGGGCCCCTTCTCTAGCCTTATTCAAATCCAGGCTAAAAACGTACCTCTTTGAAGATGCTTTTGAATCCTGATGCTCCTCACTCTCTTGTCCACTACTTCTGTATATGTTACCATACTCTAGTCTCCAATTTCACTTTGGGGGTCATTTTGAACAGTAAATAGCAGGGATGGACATCCCGTTTGGATGTCCATCCCCGCTATTCGCTCCCCTTCGAGCCCCGACTAAAGCCTCCCTGTATGAACAGTGTGTTTGTACGGGGAGGCCTAGATGGGGGCGGGAGTGGGTGTTCCGGAGGCGAAGTGAGGGCAGGGCATGGGTGGGCCGCGACCCTGGATGTACAGGGCCAATTCAGAGGTCGACCCTTTATGTCTGGGGCCGTAAACTTAGACAGGAAGCTTATTCGACCGCAGAGGTGGAATAAGTCCCCCTGAACATCAGGGGATGATGCTGCTAAGCCTGGAAATAAAGGTAGGGGTGCAGTAAGTTCCCCGCAGCCAGACCCTGGCCATTGGAGGCTGGATCGAGGGTCCAGCTGCTGGGAAAGAAGGATTTTGGAGGCGGCGTGCAGGCCGATCAGAATCGGGGCCAGGCCATTGACTCAATTCTAATCCTGTGGACACATCTTGCCCCCGTGGGATCAGAATCGGGTCTACCTCTGGGCATCCCGCTTCTAGTTGGCCGCCCAGGGGACTGGACGGCTAGATTGGAATGTGCTTCTATGTTTTTTGGCTTGATTAGATTGTAAGCTTTGATATTAGATTAGATTGTAAGCTCAGGAACTGTGTCTTACATCTATATGTACAGCGCTGCATATGCCTTGTAATGCCATTTAAATGATTAGCAGTAATAATAGTAGTAGTAAATGTTTGCCTTGTCTTTCTGTCTTCTTCCAGGAAGTGTTGTTTGACCTATGGCAAGCGAAGAGCCTCCTCACTGTTTTCATCCCTCATGACAGCCTCTGACGTTTTACTATTGGGCCCATCTACCTTCTTCCAATAAAGGGTTTCAGTTGGGCTGGCACTTTCTGCCTCAAGGTAGGAGGCGACTGATGGCGCTGTGGGTAAGAATAATAGCCTGTCCTTGAGTTATGGTGACCACACTTCTGGCCACTATCCTTCTTCAGAGGGCTTAGCTCCAGCTGTGTCCCCTGTATTGGGGATCATTCTTAGGGAGATAAACTCCTGGAATCTGGGATGTCCTCCCTGGAATTCTTTTCCTTTTTTGGGAAGCCTGGTGTTTGATGTGGAAACTCAAAACCTGCAGCATTTGTATTCCCTCAAACTCAGTCACATGAAGGATGGGCAGAGTGTAGAAGCCCGGCTTGATTGCCTCATCCTAAGCGACCCAGATGGAAATTGCCATCTGGAGATGTGGGTCAGCTGGGGTCTGTTAGAGGCTTGGACTTGAGTGGTGGTTCTGACATCTCGGTTGAGGAGTCTGATGCAAAAAAAAAAATGTTTTCTCTATCAGAGGTTCATATGGAGGCTGGCATTTTTCACATATTCCGGACGGGAGATCTGGCAGCATTGATTGCTCGAGTTTCATCTACTTGGTATGTGGTTGGTGCTCCAGCAACAGAGCAGGGGCCGCAAGTTCCTCGCTTCTATGGGCAGTCTTCCCATTTCTGGATATAATCAAAAACATGTTCCATTCGGAATAGGTCCTTACTGATTTCCTGCCTAAATGGATAAAGGCGCGTAAAGGGATGGGAGCTCTCCCCGAGAGGAGTGCATCGCATGGCTTGTCTGGCCCGCCCAAGGTGAGGCGAAAGTCACTGAAGTCATTAAGTGAGCCTCCACTTCCGTGAAAATCGATTTGGCCTTGAAGTGCACTATGGATAGAAAGATGGACACTCTGCTGATGAGCCAGTTCACAGCGGCAGCTGCTATTCTCCAATTTGTTTGTTAAAACTTGATTTACCGCCCTTTGGGGGGGGGGGCACCAGTTGGTGGTGTGTGCAGGCCCTGATGCTCAGGCCCTGCTCCTGTGGATTCATTCTCTCCCACTGGGTGGTGCTACACCTCTTTTGGAGTTGGTTACTGCCTTTCTTCTGATGCCATGTATGTTCTTGTCTGTTTGGCATCTAGAGATGTTGTCCTGTTGGTGGTGACACTGCGTTGGTTATGGCTTCACAACTGGGCAGCGGGTATATCTTCCAAAGCCTGACTAACTCAACTGGCCTTAAAGGAAAGCTCCCTTGTGGGACTGATTGGAGAAGTCAGCGAAGAATTTAGCTGAGGCAGAGTCTTATCGACTTCCAGAGAATAGACCGAAAGAGCTTGGGAAGCAAGCATGGTCTTTTCCCTCTTTGGTGTCCACCCGTCCATTGTGGGCATGCTGGACTGACTTCTTAGTGTCTCGGGAATGCTGGTGGTTATTCTGGAAAGCCCTTCTCTGCTTCTGGATTTCGGACCTGTAATTAGTGCTTTCGATGGAACTCATGGGCCCAGAGACTTGGTCTCCTCTAGAGGTGGTTTCTCCCATTCATTACTATGTATGTTTTGGGGCCCATTCCGAATGTCACCAGTGATAGAAGAGTGGTACTCACCAAAGCGGCTATGTCCTCAACTGCAAGTAGCTAATTCCAGAGGCATTTTGTCATCTCCCCATCTGGTGTGGCAGACATGAGAGCCACCGCATGGGTCATGTTGGACAAGTTACTGCACCTAAAGGCAGTGGTGCCAGTGCCCCTAGCCGAGCAGGGCAAGGGCAGATATTCGATTTCTCTTGGGATGCCAATGGCCTCAACACAGTCAATGCTCCTTTGCACGTACTTCTGAATGGAAACTCTGAGATCTGTGATTTTGGCGATGCTCTGAAGGGAGTTCCTAGCATCTCTGGTTTTGGCTGAAGCTTTTTTTTATATCCTGATCGGGGAGGATCAGCAGAGATGTCTGCGTTTTGCCATGTTTGGGTACACATGGCTAATTCGACTCCCTCCCTTCGGCCGCTTTACTGCCCTGAGAATGTTCTTTGGGATTATGGTGGTGGTAGCTACTGCATTAGGACACAAGCACTTTGTGTACACCTATTTCTGGACTGGTTTATCTGAACCCGTTCTCTGTCGGAGGCCTCTCGGGTTTCGACCCAAATGGTGTCATCCTGGAAGGCCTCAACTGGGTGGTCAATCAGGGAAAGCATCCTTTGAGTGCAGAGATTGTTGGAATGACTTGAAGTGTTCTGTTCTCAACAGACTCCCAGCTATTAAGATGGTGACATGGGCGTGCTCTCATGAGGCTACTCCAGCAGCCCTTCCTGATCGGAGTTGGAGCTCAGGCTTCCACTCCAGCTGGGAGTGAGAACCACCTTGAGGTGGCGGCTATGCCCACATTATCTGAAGAGGGGCATGCCACTGGATGATCACTTGTAGATTCTTCTGGCATTCTGGCGACGGATGCCAGTCTAACGGGCAGGGAAGTTCTTGTCAAGACTGAATGGCTCAGGGCTTTTGGAGCTGCAGGCAGGCGGTGTGGTCCATCAACCGTCTCAAAGCAAGGGCTATCTGGCTGTGGCCCTCTTGCATTTTTCTGCCCTTAGTCAAGGGCAGAATGGTGCAAGTGTTACTTGGCAATGCCACGGCAGTGGCATCTGTTAATCGCCAAGGCGGCATGAGGTGTGCAGGAGTGGCTCTGGGGATGGCTCTCTGGTTTGCTTGAGCGGAAATGAGCCTCCTAGCTCTGTCGACTCGACACATTGCCTGGGTGGTCAATGTGGAAGCAGTCTTCTTCCATCATCACTCTGTCAATCCCGGAGGGTGGGAGTTGAGTCAAGAGGCGTTTCAGATGCTTCACTGCCATTGGGGACACCCCATGAAGAAATTAATGGCGTCCTGTTCCATTGACAAAGTGTGCTGTTGCTTCACTTACCACACAGAAACTGGGTCCTGGCCATGGCAGTGCCTGCTGTATGTGTTTCCTCCATGGCTGCTGTTGAGGCATGTGCTTCTGTGCATAGAGCGTCATCCAGGATGGATTGTTCTGCTGGTGCTGGACTGGATGAGGAGAACGTGGTTTAGGAACCTGATGTGGTTGCTGCGGGTTCCTCCTCTTCATCAGCCCCCTTTTTGGGGCTAGTTGCATCAGAGGCTGTTTATCCTTGATGACCCGGCTCCCTTCTCACTTATGGCTTGGCCCTTGAAGGGAGTCAGCTGACATGTAAGCACTGTTTTCCTGCAGTAGTTTCTGCTCTGCTCAAAGCCCGGAGGGGTTCTACCATCCTGGCATACATGCGAGTCTGGTACCTCTTTGAGTATGGGTGCGGCACATGACAGCTTGTTCCTAAATCTGCCAAGGTGCAGGTTCTGTTGGTTTTCTGCAGGATGGTCTAGAAAAGGGTTTTTACATAGAAACATCACCAGCACGACCTAATCATGTTGAGGCAACCGCACTCATCATCCCAACTGTCTAAGTTGTAAATATTTGCCAGTCCTGTATATAGTTATTTGAGCACGCCATGTCGTTACAACAACTCACATTGCTCATCTTGTATATAGTTACCGCGGTTCTATTCCGTTTCAATATCTGTTCAATGTAAGTACAATGCAGGTTACCTTCTGTATTGTGCATATAAATGTTACTTGTAAACCGCACTGATTTTAAAGAGGCCAGTATCAAAAAGCTTTAAATAAATAAAATAAAAAAACATAGGCCATACGGTCTTTATCTGCTGTCATTTTCTATCTAGTTTTTCCTTCCTCATCAACTACTATAGCTCCTTTATTCCTTTAGCGATCTTCTGTGTTTGACCTATGCTTTCTTGAATTTAGATACTTTTCTCAGCTCTACTACTTCCACTGGGAGACTATTCCATGCATCTGCCACTCTTTCCATAAAGAAATATTTCTGCATATTACTCCTGAATCTATCCCGTTTCACCCTCATCCTATGTCTCCTCATTGCAGAGCTTACTTTCAGTTGAAAGAAACTCTCCTCCTGTGCATTTATGCCATGGAAGTATTTAAACGTTCCTTACCTCCCTGAAAATCTAGGTGGCAGCCTTGTCCTGTTTCAGATGTCCAGTGGCTGGAAAGTCTTCAGCCTTGCAACCAGATGTTTCACGTTTTCTTCAAAGGGTTCGGCATCTGCGTCCTCCCTGCTGGTCATTTGTCTCTTCCTGGGATCTCTGCCTGGTGCTCAGTACCCTGATGTCAGAGCCTTTTGAGCCTCTGAAGTGCTTGGCTCTCAAAACTGTTTTGTTGGTCACGATTTGATCAGCAAAGTGGATTTCCGAGCTGCAGCTCTGTCTTGCTGGGATCCATATTTGTCCTTTTCAGAAGTGGCTGTTTTCATGTGGCCTGTACCTTCCTTTTTGCCAAAGATAATATCTTCCTTTCATGTAAACCAGGTGGTTTGCTTGCCCTCCTTTTCTAAGGAGCAGTGCAGAGGGAAAGATAAGGATCTTTGCTTTGTGGATTTGCCGAGGGTACTTCTCCTGGACTTGGAGGTTACGAATTCCTTCCATAAATCCAATCATCTTTTTGTGCTGTTTGTTGGCCTGCGCAAGGTTGTCACGGCAGCCATGTCTACCTTGGGGCTCTAAATCAAGGAGACAGTTGCCTTGGCGTATCTGTGATGGAACCAGCTGGTTCTGGAGGGTTTGTGCACACATTCTCCTCGGGTGCAAACGTCCTCTTGGGCAGAGTGTAACTCGATAGCCCCTTCAGACATTGTCAAGTGGCAACATGGGCATCATCCCACTTGTTGTCAAAAATTACTGCTTGGATGTCCACCCTCAAGCAGCCCAGCCTTTGGTTCAAGGTTTACAAGCTGCTGTGTCTTCTTCCCGCCCACTGGAGACATAGATTTGGTTCGTCCGAGTTGTGTGGACTGGTCTAGCATAACAATATGAAAGATGCCATTCTACTTATCAGATAATGCCCTTTCCTTGAGTCCTGCTAAACCAGTCCAGGACCCATTCCTGGAACTGTGTTTGGTTTGTTATGTTGCAGCAGTACCTTGGTCCACTATGATGTATATGCTTGGCTCTGCAAGTCCATATCCTGTTGACAGCCTATTTTTCAATCTCTCCTGTAAATATTTTCTCTACTGTTTTATTCGTCATTGTTGCCTATGTTGAGGTTGTTTGAGGTTTGCCATGCTTTCTCATATGCTTTAAGATGAATACTGAGGTGCCCTCTAGTGCCTCAGGCTGATAGAGGCATGGGAGTGATATCATTGAAACCTGGGCATTTCATTGGCTATCTGTCTCCACCAGTCTGCTGGTAGGGGGACCCAACCCACTTGCCTGGAGTTGTCTAGCAGGACTCAAGGAAAGGACGTTATCTGGTAAGTAAAATGTCACCTTTGGTACTATGGCCGGGTCAAAAGGTAGTACACTATAGCAACTTTGAATTCCAATTTTATTCAAAACTAGAGTACTTGCCCTTCATACAAAATGCTTCATATAAATATGTTTTTGCTTCCACAAATAATTTGAATAAGAAAAGGACAGTACTGCAGTACCTGTAGTTATAACACTTGGGGCATGTTTACAGTTAGTGTGGAGTTCAGTGCGCACCAAGTACGACACAGTAAACTTTATTGTGTGCCACTAAAAAAATATCCCATGTTACTTGAATAGTGCGGGTTGGGGCGGAGGTTAGATAGTTCAGGGGCAGAGCATGCACATTGCTGTTAACATGAGCGTTTTTGGCACATGCTCACTGACAATATTGCACCTAGCACAGGTGCACTTACCACATTAATTGTGCTAAACAGCATGTCATGGGGGTGGCTCGAAACCTGTGCTAACTATATGAGGACATGCCTCCATTTTTAGTGTGGGTCCAGCACCACCCCTGCACTCATTTTTTGGGGCGGAAGGTGTGGTAAGCACCCGAATTTTAGTAAACATACCCCTGAATGCAGTAGTAGAAGAGCAAAGGGGGAGGGTCCTGTTCAGCAGACTGGCTGCGCACTGCACAGCTTTTTCTGGGAAGCAGCAGAGAGAAAGCAAAAGCTGGAGGTAGATCCTGCCTAAAAAGAACTTTTTTAGAGCTGGTTGATGTTTTGTTTTAAATCTTGACTGGTTAGCTGCTAATTTTCTGCACTAGCTGGCTAACTTTAACCAGCGTGCGTAGCACTATCTATCCAGTCAAATTTTAACTATTTAAATTAAGAAAAATATTCTTTTGAAAAACCTAAGCAGTTAAATTCAGCTGTGTGTTTTCGTAAAGTGATCTAGCTCATATTAGCAGGTGTTTGAGTATTGACCTGAGAGTTAAATTGCCATATCGCTGGGAACAAAAGATAAAAAACAACTTTAGTGCTTCTTCTCCCTTTTGACCGTTTTAATCCAGTTGAGGAACTAGAAATGTTCTCTGTGGACAAACAGGATCAATGCTTATATATGTGTGGTGTCGTTGGTGGAGACCCACATGAAAAACCTCTCCCAGCTTCTTCTGGAAGCTTTTAGAGTGGCACCAATGCATCTGCGCATCTGTTTCCATCTGCTGCTGCCGTGTCTCATCTCTTCAGTCTTCTGTTTTCCACGAGGCCCTGCAGATGCCAGTCTTGTGGTCCATGTTGTTTTACCTTGTTAAGATTTTCTGCCAGTATGTAGTCTCTCTTCCTTCTCTTTTCTCTGCTGCATGTTTCTATCCTTTTTAGTTTCCCTAGTCCAGTTGTTCCTCCTTTTTCAGGTTTCCTTTCTTTTCACTGAGTGGCCATTATAGGCTATGTTTAGGCCTCAGGTACCCCAATTGGGTTATTTTTCATATTTGAGTTGTCTGATTATGCTATGGCTATTTTTCCATATATCATAGCCAGTAAACTTGTAATGGGTTTAAGAAATGCTTCCAATGCAATGAGTCCATGTCTGTCACAGACACTCATAGATGGTGTCTGCAGTGCCTGGGACCAGATCTTGAACTCTCTCATTCTATTTTGTTTTCATAGATAACAAAAAGGAGGTGGGTGCGGATAAGACCAATCCATAGACTTCGACATCAGCAGCATTGATCTCCATAGCCTCAGAAGGTGCCCCAGACACTGCCTGTGCATCAAGATCGAGAAGTCATTGAGGCCACTCATAGTCGAGCATCAGTAGGGTGTCCTGTGATCAATCATCATCCATTTCCTGCCTGAAGAAGAGGAAGGCTTTATCCTCTGCTTTGACATTGAGGACTAGGGATATCAAGCATTGGGAGGAGGCTGAGATGCATCATAGTTCCATTGGAGCATGATGTCCTTGGCATTGTGATATCAGAGGAACTGATATCCTCAAAGCTGCTCTGATGTTAATACCACTTATCCTCCTTTGAACTGATATAGCCATGCCAGTTTTTCATGTGGGTCTCCACCAATGACATCACACGTATATAAGCATTGATCCTGTTTGTTCACAGAGAACATATCTAGTTCCTCAACTGGATAAAAATATCCAAAAGGGAGAAGGAGCACTAAAGTTCTTTTTTATATTTTCATTTTTCGTTTCCTGCGATATGGCAATTTAACTGTCAGGTCAATATTCAGACTAATTTGCCAATATGCCCACCAGATTGTTCAGACATTGGCTGATTCTGCTATAACTGCTCTACCTTTGTCAATCAACAGTAAGCAATCACCAAACAAAACCCTCCAAAACCAGAAAAAAATTCTTTTTGTCAGAAGTTACCAAGGGAGGTCAGAATTACTGTCTAACCCCACCAGATGGCAGCCTCCATTTTATTAATAAATATAAACTTTCTCAAAAGACTTAGCTCATTCTTAAGGGCTTCATTTAAACTCCCTTGATGCGGTATCAAAATTAGGCACGACGTGCACGTTTCGGGATCCTCTCCCTGTATCAAGTGCTGCTTCCGTCAACTCGTGTAAACTTCCATGAATCACCAAGCTCATATACTCGGCAGTTTTAAAGGGGTTGACTTGTTAATCATTGGCTACTGCTATCCTTCACTCAGCTATAGAACTCCAATCAGATGGCGGGGAAAGCCCCACTAAATCAGGGGAACTCCACCACGTCACCAATGACATCAAAAAAGACTAGCCCAATCAATTTCTTTGTTGAGACCCAAAGGAATCACCGTATTTAACTTGAATATCCAGCCCTGTTCTCGTCGTTGAAGTAAGGCAGTTCGATCATCCCCCTTAGGATCCGGGGGGACATGATCAATTATCCATTGAATTTCAGCAAAATCATGATTGTGCATTATACAATGATCAACAATCGGGGCAGACGATATCCTTTGACGAACTCGAGACGCATGCTCGCCCAAGTGGGTTTTTATCACCCGAGTAGTCCTGCCAACATATAAAAGGGAGCAGGGGCATTGTAAGATATAAACTACAAAGGAAGGACTGCAATTAGTTTCCCATTTACGATAGAATGTCTGTCCTGTTTTTGGATGTATCCATTCTCTGCCAACCAACGCTGTAGTGCAATATACACATGACTCACACCGAGTATGCCCCCGATTCTGTATGGGCTGCAGCGGGGGTCTATCAGAGCTGTAGACCGGACCAGCAGATCTTTTAAATTTAACCCATGGGGAATATGCTATCATCAGAGGTTTATTGAAACATGGGTAGAACCCCAGAATATGCCAGTGTTTCTTCAATATTCCTACCACTTCGGTACTAAGTAAGAGAAGGATAGCAGTAGCCAATGATTAACAAGTCAATCCCTTTAAAACTGCCGAGTATATGAGCTTGGTGATTCATGGCGATTTACACGAGTTGACGGAAGCAGCACTTGATACAGGGAGAGGATCCCGAAACGTGCATGCCATGCTTAATTTTGATACCGCATCGAGGGAGTTTCAATGAAGCCCTTAAGAATGAGCTAAGTCTTTTGAGAAAGTTTATATTTATTAATAAAATGGAGGCTGCCATCTGGTGGGGTTAGACAGTAATTCTGACCTCCCTTGGTAATTTCCGACAAAAATAAATTTTTTCTGGTTTTGGAGGGTTTTGTTTGATGATTGCTTACTGTTGATATTTATTCATTACCAAACTTAGGGTGATTGGTGTCTACCTTTGTCAATGGCAGCCCTTAAGGAGCTAAGCTTCAAGGAAAGTCATCTGTGCCCGTCATCGAGACAATCCTCAAATTTCATCGTCTGTCTGCAGGAGTCACTGTCATGTGGACCTTGAAAGGGCCTTGACATTGGTGACTGCCCAATCAATGTCTCTCAGAGCTGTAGGGGATCATCAATGTGCCAACAATCCCAGAGGAGATCCGCATCCCAGCTCAGATATCTTTTGAGTACTTCTCTGAGTCAGGATCAGAGTGCTCCTGGGAGTCTTAATATAACAGAGAGGTCTCCTGAGTTACCCTCGAATCTTTCACCTACTCACAAGAGACACAAGTCTCCTCCTGAAGAGCTCTCTTTCATTGATTCGTGTGCAGGTTATGGCCATGTCCATATCATTTAAGTTGGAAATAGAGGAGGAAGCCAGAGCAGAAGAATTTGAAATCCTCTAGTTTTGTGATCTCTCTAAGGAAGCAGTGACAGTGCCCATATACCACATCCTTCAAAGGCTACAGCTGAGAATGTGGGAGACCCCTCCTTTCTGTACTGACTGTGAGCAGGAAGGTCAACACCATGTCGAGAGTTCAGAAAGCTCTAGGATTTAAGAAGCTGCAGCTACCACACCACTCTATGGTTGTCAAATTATCTCTCTCAAAAGGGCCAAGAGTTCCAAGTCTTACTTTTTGGTGCCTCCAGGAAGGGAGGCTAACACATTGGTTTCTTTTGGGGGGAAATTTCTTCAGAATTCTGTGCTGATGTCCTGCGTAGCATCCTACAAGGTCTTCATGGACATGCACTTGTGGAATGGCATGCACAGTGTGGACAACTTTGCAAACTCTTGCCCACCAGAGAAAGCCATTCAGCTCTAGTCCCTAATAAGCCAAGGGGAAGAGTATTGAAAATACATTGTTGAGTGACATATAGTCTTTTCAGTGTGGCACTGAGAGCCTCCTCTATGAGTACTGGTGCCCAGAGATTCTCATGGCTCCAAACCGCAGAATTACAATTGAGTGTTCAGGGGAAGCTTACTGATGTGCTATACTATGTAGAGAATCTCTTAAGAGATAAGGTACAAGAGTCTGCTACCCTTAATAAGCAGCACATTTATAGCAGTTGGTGCCTTCTGCAGGCCCACTTCTAACGCAGCCCCCTCGTCATCTTGGAGATATCAGAGTAGAGGGCAAAGGAGATCCTATTACTCTCATAGGCATAGGTATCCTCCTCCCTTCTGCTCATCCCAGACTATGCAGGGTTCTTGCTCTCGACATAATCAGCAGAGGACCCAGAAGTCCCCAGCCTCTTCCCAGCCAAAAGCAGGGGTAAGGCTTTGACTGGTTCCTAGAGAACTTATCCAAAACTCCAGTATTGGTTCTGGACAACCTTCCAGTTGAAGGTAAGCTTATGTTCTTTGCAGACTATTGGCCCCTTGTAACCTCTAACAGTTGGGTTCTCAAGATTCTACCCAAACCAGAATGATTGCATCTATTTGAACTTCTATCAAATCACTCACTAAAAGCTCATTCCATCAGCTCTCTGAAGGAATTTTCTGCCCTTCAGCAGGCCATTGTAGTCAAGCCCAGTTTCGCTATGTGTTGTGTCTTGATTAGATTGCAAGCTCTGATGAGCAGTGCTGCAAACGCCTTGTAGCACTATACAAATGATTAGTAGTAGTAGAGCCCAATCCATCAGGGCAGGAATGGCAGGTATTTCCTTAGCACAAAAAAGACAGGGGGATTCTGTCCCATCCTAGATGTAAGGAATCTGAACAAATATCTGATCTAAAAAACTTTCAGAAGAGTTTTCTTCAGCACCCTGCTTACCTGTCTTCAAAAGGAGGATTGGCCATATTATCTTGACTTAAGAACATAAGATATGCCCTACTAGATCATTCCCAAGATCCATCGAGCCCACTATCCTGTTTTTAAAAGTGGCCAGACCAGATCATGATTGCTTGTCAGGTTCCTGAAAGGAGTACAGATTCCATGCTCTTTTATCTCAGGATTTCCCCAGTCCACAATCGTTTATGGACTTTTCCTCCATGAACCTGTCCAAACCTCTTTTAAACCCAACTACATTAACCACTTTTACTACTACTACTACTACTCAGTCCCAGCCTCTGGAATGATCTGCCCCTGGACCTCCGGTTGGAACTATCATACATTAAATTCAAATCCCAGTTTAAAACTCTTCTTTCAGAAAGCTTTTGACTCTCCTCCTCCTACTGTTCTCAACCTCAACCTTGCTACCTGCCCTCCTCTCTCCTTTTATGTATGATTGTGGATTCCTTTCCTGTCCAAAATATTGGAGTTCCTTTCCTATTTTTAATTAATTTTTAATATGTAAACCATCTTAATACTATTGTGAAGGGCGGTATATACTGAATATGTGTGCCTTTGAGTCAATACTGACTCCTGTCAACCCAGCAGCTCCTGGGTTTTCTTGGCAGTGTGTCCAGAAGTAGATTGCCAAGCCTTTCTTCCAAAGCAATGGAGGGCTAAGTGACATGCCCAAGGCTACAAGTGCCAGTGGGACTTGAACCCTGGTCTCTTGGTCAGATGAAGCTCCATCAAGTCCAGTATCCTGTTTCCAACAGTAGACAATCCAGGTCACAAGTACCTGGCAGATTCCCAGAATGGTACACAAGTTTCACAATGCTTATCCTGAGGTAAGCAGTGGATTTGCCGGGTCCTCTTTAATATTGGTTTATGGACCTTTCTTCCAGGAACTTGTCCAAACCTTTTTTTTTTTTTTTTAAACTTTTATTTTCATTTTGCAACAAACAAAAGTAACAACACACCAAAAGAAACAAATACACACATACGATAAAGAAAGCAACCCCAATTACCCCCCACCCCAATGCTTCTTCTCTAAGCTGATAGGAATCATCATATAAGCGCTTACATATAGCAATTATTGTACATCAAACAAACAGAAGTAGAGTCTATGATACCGGATGAGCATGTGACAGAGATTAATACAGAATCAAACAGTCAACTGAGAGCATTGAATAGTTTGAACATAATCGTGGAGCGTCTTCTAGCAAGACCAATAATGAGTGGTTTGAACGGAAGAGGCTAACATATAAGGTATTTGCACATATTTGCAATGAAAACAGATATGATTACCGTTCATTAGAGCTCAAAAAAGAGCTGTTTTCCCAATATTTCGTGAGTGAGGAACCAGGAAATAGCAAGGCCCAGCATAAAGGCTAAAAGGAAGTAAGCCAATTTAGGAAGAGAGGGGATCCCCGCAGCTGGGCGGAGCCCCACAATCTCCCCAAAGAGGAGTTCCGGAAAATATAAAACAGAATGAAGACGACCCCAGACCAAACTCCAGTAATACTGTGGTGCGGGACAACCACACTTAACAGGAATCTAACAGACCAAAGGCAAATGGCATGTCCAGCATCAAGTGCTCTGGATGGCTTTCCAATTAGCTGACCTATCGGGAGTATATGTCCACTTGGAAAAGCAGTACTGAGGAAAGAAGAAAAAAAATCAGATCTAGTTTATGAGTGATGGGGGGGCTGAGAAAAGGTGAGCTCTAAGTCGGATGGGCAAAGCAGCTTCCATATATCTACTCGCACAAGATCTTTCCTCAGAGCTGGCAGGGTGTAGAGACTCTTGGGTGGACTACGCGTTCTAGGCAACAATCTATCTATCAAAGGATCAAATACTTGACAAAAGTCACCCCCGGGTAACAGTAACAGGGTCATCCACATTCGGAATATAAATACAAATACACGGAATTCACAATCTCCAACCTAGAATATACACAGGCCCAACTACCCTCCCCATCAAAACTAGTATCCAGTACAGTGGGTGGCAAAGATTTCTCAACCAAGATGGCTACCCCGCACCGCTTAGAAACAGCGGGAGAAAGGCAGCCATCATATAAGGTGTGGCAGTGAGTTTCAGAGATGCAACGAAGGTGAAATGGGGTTCCGGAAGAAACACTACATCAGTATGGTCATGATTAAAATAACAAGAACGGTCATTCTTTTGATTGGACCATTAATGCCTCTTCCGTTCAATGACAAGAGTATACAAAAGGCCATACAACAAAGTCAAACATTCTGAGAAAGAAACATGATGGCGCACCGAGTTGCGCAATGTCCCTCATATCAACCATGAATGACTATACACACGATCTAATAAAAATAAACCAATAAAATCATGAAGCGCCCTATATAACAGGAGAAGCACCGAAGTGCCTTAGAGAAGAAGCAAAACCCCAGAAATTACTGGCGACCTGATGTCTGCGGGGTGAAACCCCAGAGAAGGCCTAATTGAGACAGATAAGCGGTATAGCTGTGCGTGCTCCGAATCCAACCGAGGTGCACATCATGGAGGAAAGGGAGACCGAGAAAGGTAGATATTAAAGAAAGAAAGGTCCAGGCAGTCTCTATTCCAGACAATGATCACCACGTCGGGTCATTCAAAATGACGGGCAGTTCCAGCGGAGTCTATCCGAGTTGCTAACTTAGCGCATCTGGTCTGCCTCTTTGGAATCTAAAAATGTTGCTAGCAGAGCAGGATCTTCGAAGGTGCTAGTTTGGTTATGGAGAGTCACTCTGAGCTTCGCCGGATATAAGAGGCCAAAGCGAGCCTGTAACTGTTGAAGTCTAGGTCGAAAAGCAAGGAGTCCCTTCCGCCGGTCAGCTGTGGCCTTTGCCAAGTCGGGGAAGAAGGAGACCTTATGATCTTCAAACTGCAGATGTTGAATCACCCGGGCTGCTTCGAAAATTTGCTCAACTTGCTGATACCTCAGTAAGCGAAAGATAATGGGCCGGGGGGTCGTCCGATTAAGTGCAATGTTGGTGGGAGCACGATATGCGCGGTCAATTTCCAGAGCTCCGTAAAAGGTAATCTTCAGCAAGGAGGGGAGAGTTTTAACCAGAAATTCTATAAGATCTCCTGCTTCCGCACCCTCTGGTACTCCTATGAGCCTGACATTGTTGCGACGGGCTCGATTATTGCAATCCTCTAACTCTTTTTGAAGATTCTGTATCTGCCGCTCAGCCTTGTCCAAGTTCACCAAGCGCTCCGCGTGCGAATCGAGGACCCCCGCCATGTTGTCCAGCCGTAGTGAAAGACCTTCAAGCCGGTCCTGAAGCATACCGAAATCTTCTCGCATGGCTCGGAGCGCTTCTCCGTTGGACTGCACCAGTTCCTTCACACCACGTATTTCCTCCAAGATCTCCTGCTGCATTTCGGGGCTTACCCGAAGTGGAACCATCTTTAGTGGGGAAGACAACTCTGTTTTGGAGCGTTTTCCATGTGAAGAAGAGGGAGACCCAAAGTCCAAGCGCACTGGCTTGTGGGCCGCCATTCCCCCCAAGGCACCCCGGTGAGTTCGGAGTAAAATATTAAGTTTATGTAGATATTAAGTCAGGATTCTGAGTAGGCCCCTCGGGAGCTTCAGCACGAAGCGTCTACCCCGCTGGACATCAGGCTCCGCCCCCCCGTCCAAACCTTTTTTTAAATGCAGCTACACTAACAGCTTTTACTACATCCTCTAGTAATGAATTCCAGAGTTTGGTTACGCATATAGTGAAAAAAATATTTTCTGTTATTAGTCTTAAATGGGTTATATTGTAGTGTTCTCCAGGACCAAGCAGGAAGTCAGTCCTCACATATGGGTGACGTCGGCGCCGATGGAGCCCCCGTGCGGAGCCTTTCCCCAGCTTTCATAGAAAGCCTTTGGGAATGCAACGCGCATGCACGGTCCCCTTCCCGCCCAAGGGTGCCATCTTGCTCAGTCTTCTTTTTTCAGCGGAGCCCAAAGGATGTATATTCGTTTCACCCAAGGAAGAAGTTGAGTTTCTCTGCGTTAACCTGTTTTTCTTCGGTTCGACGCCGGTGTCCCTTTCCCGCCTGGGCCCGATACGTCGGTATCGAGCCCGGATCTCTTTTTCGGTTTTTGTCCTTAGTGACTAGCGTTCGCGCCATTTTTTCTTTTTTCACTGGCAGCCCTGTCTTTTGACCTTGCAGGGGCCCTTTTTTCCCCGATGGCTGCCAGCGGGTTTAAAAAGTGTGATCGGTGTAAGAAACTTATGTCTCTCACCGACACACATGACTGCTGCCTCCGGTGCCTCGGACCCAATCATGACCCGAAGATCTGTGGTCCGTGTGGGAAGATGTCCTCTAAGGCATTAAGGAGTATTTTAAAGGCAACTAACCTTTTTGTTAAAATGGTAAATAAAGGCAAAAGGAACAGGAGACCGCTATGGTTTTCGAAGGAAGTAGCTGAAAAAGTGAAGAAAAAGAGGGAGGCCTTCATGAAATACAAGAGATCACAGAGAGAGGAAGACAGGCATCTGTATTTGGAAAAACTTAGAGAAGCTAGCAAAGTAGTCAAGAAGGCAAAGATTCAAAAGGAGGAGGAAATAGCCAATGCAATAAAATGGGGGGATAAGACATTTTTCAGATATATTAGTGAGAAGAGGAAGGGCAAAAGTGGTATTGTCAGACTCAAGGGTGCAGGGGGGGAATATGTAGAAGCTGATAAGGATAAAGCGGAATTGCTTAACAAATATTTTTGTTCTGTGTTCACAGATGAAGAACCAGGAGCAGGACCTCAGAAAACACCCACAAATAGGAACAGAAGCGAGGGACATCTTGAACAATTTTCAGAAGACTGTGTTCGTGAGAAACTAGCTCAACTTAAAGTAGACAAAGCGATGGGACCGGATGGGATACACCCTAGAATACTGAGGGAACTTGGGGACGTTCTAGCAACTCCACTGACTGACCTTTTCAATGCCTCGTTGGAGTCAGGAGTGGTGCCAAAGGACTGGAGAGAGGCTCATGTGGTGCCTTTACACAAAAGCGTAAGTAAGGATGTGGTTGAAAACTACAGGCCGGTTAGTTTAACTTCAGTGGTGAGTAAATTATTGGAAACGCTGCTGAAAGAGAAAATAGTGAGGTTTCTGGAGTCCGGCGGATTACAGGATCCGAGGCAGCATGGATTCACCAGAGGCAGGTCTTGTCAGACAAATCTGATTGATTTCTTAGACTGGGTGACCAGGGAGTTGGACCGAGGGAGAGCTCTAGATGTGGTGTATTTAGATTTCAGTAAAGCCTTTGACACTGTTCCTCACAGGCGACTTATAAACAAACTGAGCACCCTAGGGATGGACCCTAAAGTTACTGCTTGGGTTAGAAATTGGTTGGGTGGGAGGCGACAAAGAGTACAAGTAAATGGAGCTCACTCTGAGGAGAAGGATGTTACCAGTGGTGTGCCCCAGGGATCTGTCCTTGGTCCGATTCTTTTTAACATCTTTGTTAGTGATATAGCGGAAGGGCTGTCGGGTAAGGTTTGCCTCTTTGCGGATGATACCAAAATCTGCAATAGAGTAGACACCCAGGAAGGTGTAGATAACATGAGGAGGGATCTAGCTAAGCTTGAAGAATGGTCTAGAATTTGGCAGCTGGGATTTAATGTTAAAAAATGTAAGGTCATGCATTTGGGCTGCAGCAATCCAAGGGAGCAATACAGTATAGGAGGTGAAGAACTTTTGTCCACTAAAGAAGAGCGGGACCTAGGCGTGCTTGTGTCTGATGATCTTAAAGTAGCTAAACAGGTAGAAAAGGCGACGGCAAAAGCTAGAAGGATGCTTGGGTGCATACGGAGAGGAATGGCTAGCAGAAAAAAGGAGGTGATAATGCCTCTATATAAGTCTTTGGTGCGACCTCATTTGGAGTATGGTGTGCAATTCTGGAGACCGCACCTTCAAAAGGATGTGAACAGGATGGAGTCGGTGCAGAGGGTAGCTACTAAAACGATTAATGGGCTTCATTATAAAGCATATGAGGACAGACTTAAGGATCTTAATATGTACACCTTAGAGGAAAGGCGGGATAGAGGTGATATGATTGAGATGTTTAAATACCTCCGTGGCATAAATGTTCAGGGAGAGAGCCTCTTTCAATTGAAAGCAAGTTCTGCTACGAGGGGACATGGGATGAGGGTGAAGGGAGATAGATTCAGGAGTGATATGCGGAAATATTTCTTTACGGAAAGAGTAGTGGATCCGTGGAATAGTCTCCCAGTGGAGGTGGTGGAGATGAGGACTGTAACTGAATTCAAAAAAGCATGGGACCAACACAGAGGATCTCTAAAGGTAAAAAGTGGACTGTTGTAGTTGTTGTTATGGAAGGACAGACTAGATGGGCCTTGTGGTCTTTTTCTGTCGTCATGTTTCTATGTTTCTATGAGTCGGCAGCACCAAAAGGAAAGAATCTTCTCTGACTCCGCGTCCGGTAGGGCCCGGACCTCGTCAGAGGCCTCGACATCTCGGGACTCCGGCCCCGAGCAGCGTCGAGGCTCCTCTGAAAGGGGGTCTCCCTCGCGGGAGCATCGTAAGAAGAAAAAACCCGCGAGGGCGGCGTCAGTGGACGCACTTGGCTCCTCGAGGGCCGAGTCGCATAGCCCCGAGCGCCGTTCCGGGTCTTCGGAGTCTGAGAGGCCTGCAAAACAACCTTGTGTGGAGATGGAGTCCCCGGGTCACGTGAGTACTGTAGTCCTCGTGGACACACCTCCAGGGGAGCCGACGTTGGGCCCGGGGCCACCGCCAGGGCCCGAGTCGGGGGCTGCTCTTGAGCTCGGACTCAGGTTGACGGCCTTGGAGAGCAGCTTGGCTGCCTTCATGAAACAGCAGCGGGCACTGATCGCCGGTCTCACCGGTGCATCTGCCCCAACCACCGGGACATTGACGTCCAAGTTGACCTCGGAGGCCGAGCCGATCCTCGAGTCCATGCGAGCTCAAGTCGATCCTCGGCCAAGGTCCCCCTCAGCCTCCCGTTCGGGACCGAGGTCATAGACGCCGGTACCCTCGGCGTCGGGGCGGATGGCATCGATGCCTGCCCGACCAGAGCCACTCGATTCCTCCTCCGAGGAGTCCGGCTGGGAGACGGAGGATGAGGAGTCGCCCGACACCTTTCGGACTCGGTGTATTCCTTCGGACTCGCCCGAGTCCGAGCCTCGGAGAAGGTCCCCCCGGAGGATACCCAGTTCTCGGACTTCATGCGGAACATGGCCAAGGCTTTGGGATTCACCGCGGATCCTGAGGAGGAGCCTCGAGCCGAAGAGCTCGAGGCCCTACAGTATGGCTCTCCTCCGAAGGAGGCCTTTACTGTTCCGGTTCCTCCGATGCTGGAACGGTTGCTCTTCCGCATTAAGCAAGCGGGTCGATTCCATCTATTGAGTCCGCAAGAGCCCCGGGTTCCAGAAGACACAAGTACCGCACCACTCCATGGTTGTGGAATCGGTCATGCATTGTCAGAAGATGCACTCCATGGTGCCTCCCAGCCGGGAGGCCCGGAACCTGGATGCCCTCGGTAAGAAGTGCTTTCAGGGCTCTATGCTTGCTTGCCGTGTCCAGACCTACCAGCTGTACATGGGCATGTACCTTCGAGACCTGGCGAAGGAGATTGCCGGGTTCTCTGCTGGTCTCTCCGAGCAACCTTTTCAGAGGTTCAATGCTCTGTCCTTGGGTATTCGTGAGTGCTCGAAGTTTATATCTCGAGCAGCCTATGATGGCTTCAAGGCTTCAGCCCGAGTAGCCGTGGCCGGCATCGGTGCATGCCGTCAGGCTTGGCTACAGTCATCAGACCTCGAGCCATGGGTGCAGAACAAGGTGGTCGATGTCCCCTGCCGAGGTGAAAACCTCTTTGGCAAGCCCATGGCTGACAAGGCTGCCGAACTCGAGACCGAGACTCTTACCCGGACAAGGCTGTCCAGAAAAACCTCTGTCCCTTCTCAGAAGAAGAAGGGCTTGGGAAAAAAGACCTTTTACCAGAGGAAGTCATCTGCCTATAAACAGTACCCTCATTATCAGGCCTCTGTAGCTCCCCAACAGAGTCAGCAGGCCAAGGGGCAGGGTCATGGGCCCCGTAGGCAGAAGGCCCCCAAACCTCCTACTCCGGCTCCTGCTCCTGCTCAGCAGGGAGGGGGCTTTTGACTGCATTGGCATAGCCTCTCCTCCTCAGCTGGCCCCCATCAGCACTGGAGGCGGGCTGGCCCTGTTCGCCCACAGGTGGTCAGTCGTCACAAGGGATACCTGGGTTCTAAGTATAGTCCAGAAGGGCTATCTCCTCCACTTCCACCAGGTACCCCCCTCCTATTTTCCAGGGGAGCCTCCCTGACTCCCTCTGCATAGGGACTTACTCCTGCAGGAGTTGGCAGGTCTTCTGAAGGAAAAGGCAGTGGAACCGGTGCCCCACCACCTGAGAGGTCACGACTTCTATTCCAGGTACTTCCTGGTACCAAAGAGAACAGGAGGCCTCAGACCCATCCTAGACTTGCGAAACCTGAACAAGTTCCTGGAGAGGGAAAAGTTCAAGATGCTTACCCTTGGAATCCTGCTGCCCTACCTCCAGCAGGGAGATTGGCTATGCTCCTTAGATCTAAAGGATGCTTATACTCACATCCTTATTCATCCAGACCACAGACAATATCTCAGGTTTGTAGTGGGAGGAAACCATTATCAGTACAGAGTACTGCCTTTTGGCCTTACATCCGCCCCCAGGGTATTCACCAAGTGCCTGGCGGTGGTAGCGGCCTACCTCAGGGTTCAAGGCCTTTTTGTCTTTCCATATCTGAACGATTGGCTCATCAGGAGTCAATCCCCGCAAGAGGCCAATCAAGCCACCCTTCGCACTGTCGCTCTGCTTCAGCACCTGGGGTTTGTCATAAACTTCGCAAAGTCCAGTTTGCAACCCTCCCAGAACATGGAGTTCATAGGAGCTCGACTGGACACCTTTCAGGCAAAGGCCTTTCTACCAGTGGACAGGGCCCACAGATTGATGGCTCTAGCCAAGCTATTCCACAGCAGTTCTCTGGTCTCCGCCAGACAATTCCTGAGGCTCTTAGGCCACATGGCATCCACTGTCCATGTGACTCCAAATGCCCGTCTACACATGAGGCCAGCTCAGTGGGGCCTCCGGACTCAGTGGCACCAGGCCACAGGAAGCCTCACGGACAAAGTGAGGGTGTCCATCCTACTACAGTCTTCTCTGCAATGGTGGCTTCATCTTCCAAATCTGGTGCAAGGGGTGCCTTTTCAGGCACCTCCACACTCTCAGGTGCTGACAACCGATGCTTCTCTTCAAGGTTGGGGTGCACATTGCCAAGGGGCATGTACTCAAGGCCTGTGGACTCCTTGGGAGGCCGCACAGCAGATCAATCTCTTAGAATTGAGAGCTATCCGCTTAGCCCTGAGAACTTTCTCTCATCTCCTCTCTCACCAGTCCATCTTGGTTCAGACGGACAACCAAGTGGCTATGTTCTATGTGAACAAACAAGGGGGCACAGGGTCCCGCCTTCTCTGTCAGGAAGCGCAGAAACTGTGCTCCTGGGCAGTCAATCATGGCATTCTTCTCAAAGCAGTCTACCTCCCAGGTCAGGAGAATTACCTGGCGGACAGATTGAGCAGGATCCTGTAGCCGCACGAATGGCAGTTGAACCCTTTAGTGGTTCAACAGATCTTCCTGAGATGGGGTCTTCCAACCATAGATCTCTTTGCCAGTCCTCTGAACCATCAACTACCCAGGTTCTGTTCCAGACAGCCGCATCCTCTCAGAGTAGCAGCGGATGCGTTTCTCATTCCATGGTCTATAGGCCTACTATATGCGTTTCCTCCCACGCCTCCAGTGTCCAAGACACTATTCAAGGTGACCCGGGACAAGGCCTCAGTTATTCTGGTGGCCCCCAGGTGGCCAAGGCAACCCTGGTTCCCACTACTGTTGCTGCTGGCGGTGGACACTCCTCTTCCTCTGGGGATGCAACCCGATCTCCTGTCTCAGGAGCAGGGGTCCCTCTTGCACCCCAATCTCCAGTCCCTCAATTTGATTGCCTGGCTGCTGAAAGGATAGTCCTAGCGCCTTTACTACTGCCTAGGGAAGTGGAGGACTTAGTCTTGGCCTCTAGGAGGCAGTCCACCAGAAAGTCTTATGCCCTTAAGTGGCGTAGATTCTCTACCTGGTGTACTCAACACAACGAGAATCCCTTCTCATGCCTGGTACCGGTGGTGCTGCAGTATTTGCTTCACCTGTCCAACCTAGGCCTTAAGTCCAACTCTGTTAGAGTTCATCTTAGTGCTCTTTCAGCACACCACTCACAGGTGGAGGGTCAGTCTCTCTCCAGTCATCCTTTGGTGGCTCGCTTCCTCAGAGGCCTGCTTTTGCTTAAGCCTCCAGTGCGTCCACCTGCCACTGAATGGGATTTAAATGTGGTCTTGCAACGGCGTACTTGCCCACCATTTGAACCTATGGCTACTTGTCCTCTGCGTTTTCTATCCTGGAAAACACTCTTTCTGGTAGCCCTTACCTCAGCAAGGTGAGTGAGTGAGCTTCAGGCCCTAGTATCAGAAGCACCTTATAGTAGGTTATATAGGAACAGGGTAGTCTTACGGACTCACCCTAAGTTCCTTCCAAAGGTTGTCTCCTCCTTCCACCTCAATCAGGAGGTGGTTCTTCCGACTTTCTTTCCCAGGCCTCATGCTAGCCGGGCGGAAATGGTCTTGCATACCCTGGACTGTAGGAGGGCGTTGTCCTTCTACCTTGACCATACGCGGGAGCACCTGAGGGCGGTTCAGCTCTTCGTCTCTTATGACCCCAATAAGTTGGGGTTGGCTGTCTCCAAGTGTACTTTGTCCATATGGGTAGCTGACTGCATCGCCTGGGCTTACAGGGCAGCCGACCTCTTGTTGCAGGGTTGAGTTACGGCTCACCGTGTCAGGGCGAAGGCTGCATCAGTGGCTCATCTCCGCTCTGTTCCGTTGGCAGACATCTGCCGGCCGCTACTTGGTCTTCAAGCCAGACTTTTGTGGCCCACTACTGCCTTGAGAGGGAGTCCTGCAGGGACAGTGCTTTCGGGCAAGCGGTACTCCATAATCTCTTTGGGGTCTAGGCAACTCCTACCCTCTGGCCCTGATGTTGGGCTACTTTTCGGGGGCTTTATCAGAGAAGATTCTGTTTTTGCATGCTGAGGCTCTAGAGGGAGCTCAATTTTCAGTTTGGGGCATCTGGTAGCCCTGAGCTAGGGAGTCCCATATGTGAGGACTGACTTCCTGCTTGGTCTTGGAGAAAGAGTAGTTACTCACCTGTAACAGGTGTTCTCCAGGAGCAGCAGGAATCAGTCCTCACAACCCTCCCTCCTCCCCTTGGAGTTGCAGTCATATGATTTATTTTTGCTATTTTGCTGTCTTTTAGCTATATCATCAGACTGAGCAATATGGCACCCTTGGGCGGGAAGAGGACTGCGCATGCGCGCTGCATTCCCAAAGACTTTCTATGAAAGCTGGGGAAATGCTCCGCACGGGGGCTCTGTCGGCGCCGACGTCACCCATATGTGAGGACTGATTCCTGCTGCTCCTGGAGAACACCTGTTACAGGTGAGTAACTACTCTTCATTGCATGTCCAATAGTCTTTCTACTTTTTGATGGTGTAAACAATCGATCTACGTTACCCATTCTACTCCATTCATTAATTTATAAACCTCTATCATATCTCCCCTCAGCCATCTCTTTTCCAAGTTAAATCCATCCCCTTTACTATTTCAGTGGCTCTTCTCTGTACCTTTTCTAATTCTGCTATATCTTTTGTAAGATATGGTGACCAGAATTGCACACAATATTCAAAGTGCGGTTGCACCATGGAATGATACAGAGGCATTATAATATCCTTTGTTTTATTCTCCATTCCTTTTCTTATGAATCCTAGCTTTCTATTTGCTTTCTTGGCCTCCGCTGCACACTGGGCGGAGGGTTTCAACATATTATCCACGATGACACCTAAATCTTTTTCCTGGGTGGTGGTTCCTAATGTAGAATCTTGCATCATATTACCATAGCTTGGGTTGTTCTTTCCTATGTGCATAACCTTGCACTTGTCCACATTAAATTTCATGTCATTTGAACGTCCAGTCTTCCAATTTATGAAGGACCTCTTGCAATTTTTCACAATACTCTTGTGTTTTAATAACTTTGAATAATTTTGTGTCATCTGCAAATTTGATCACCTCACATGTTGTTCCCATTTCCAGGTCATTTATGAATATGTTAAAAAGCAGCGGACTCAGGACAGGATCCAAAATGGTACTGTAGTCCGCGTTTGCTCCATAGTGTTTTTCTGACATTGCCGAAGCGTAAGGAGAAATATGGCAAGAAACCTCCCCTTGCCAAAAGAACATTTTATTGCTGTTTTCCTCTTTGGTGGGTACTCTTGACGCTTTCCCTTTTTGGCTGCAGTGTCAACTCTCACAGACTGGTGGTTTCCAGGCTGTTTTGACACCGGGGCTGGAAGCTCAGCGTCATCATCGGGATGTGACCTCTCACCGGAGCTGAGTCGCCGCCCTCCTCTGCCAGCTGCAATCACTGAGATAGAAGCTCCTGGTCTGGTGGGTCCTGTGATGGGTTCTATTGTTGCAATGGTGGGGTGGGGTGAGGGAGGTAGAGCTCCTGAATCAGCAGCAGCTTTGAGGCAGATGCCACAGGAGTCATCTTCGATGGCTATAGGAGTTGTTCAATACCCAGGATCAGAGGTGTCCGTGCTGGTAACAGCTACTCAGCCACAGGTTTCGGATCAAGGCTCTCCCCTCCTGATGGGAATGGCAGCTTCTCAGCTTTCTGGTCAGCCCTTTGTGTTAGAGCGACCAGAAGTCTTTACCTTGGAATCTGTTTGGAGTGCTGTCTCTAAACTCTTTGAAGCTTTGATTCATCAGTTCCAGCAGCTGTCTAGCGAAGTTCAAGGTAACTCTGCTCTGATTAAAAAGAGTGTGGATGTCGCAAGTGCTTAAAAGAGTCTATGGAAGAGCTGAAGGCTAAGTCACAAAGTTTGGAAGGCAGTAATTCGGCCCTCATTCAAGATATGGCTGTTTCTAAGTTTAAATTGGAGGCTGTGGCGAACCAGGTTCTGTCTTCCAACCTCTGCCTGATTAATTTTCCTAGATCATCTTTGATCTTGGTTAGAGAGATGTTTAAAAAGTATATGGAAAATGTTCTTCAGGTCCCTCCAGAATCTCAGCCACCTTTATCTAAAGTTTATTATGTGCCGGGTCGTAAGGAAGTACCTGTTGGAACTTCTCAACATTCTATTGTGGAGATGTAGCATATGCTTATTTTGAATATCAACTATACTAGAGTCTTCTGATGTGAAGTCAGTGACCCTTTCTGCTTTACTGATTACAATTGTACTGCCTTCTGATCATGTCTGGCAGTTAAAATTGTATTTTAAAAAGTGCTTTGTTTCCTTTAAGAGTTTCTCTGTCCGTATTTCCCTGGTTTATCCAGGGAAACCCAGAGGAGATGGGTTTCCCTGGTAAATAGTCTCTCATCCTCATAAATAGTCAAAGCGGTAAATAGTCTCTCATCCACATCATTAACTGATCTCATCAAACCCATTTCTTCTAATAGATCAAGAAGATCAATGGCATTAAATACGCTATTGGTTCCCCGTGAACTTACAAAAAGCACCTCATCAACAGCAAACAGAGCTTTCAGTCTCCGTGCCCCGAAGCTTTGGAATATGCTGCCACCTGATATTAGAGCAATTACCAGCATACTCCAATTCAGAAAGGCCCTCAAACATTACCTATTCCTTATATACTTCCCAGTGAGTGCAGAATCACGACCCATCACTGTTAGTTATAGAAACTCTGAATCACCCATTGACCCTGAATTCCCCACTTAGTAAGTTCAACGCTCAACTGACCATTACGTCTCAACGGTGCCCTAACTTATTGATGTAAATAGTTTACACTACAATCAAAGTTTATTTACCTGAGTTGTAAAATTACCCTGTTGTCCAAGTTGTTAACCCTGTTTAATGTAACTCAGACATTTTTGTGTACTGAAATGTTTTGTTTGATGTAAACCGCGCTGATGTCAAATAGTGCGGTATATAAGAAATGTAAATAAATAAAATAAAATAAAAATAAATAAATAAATGGAGGGAGCTGCTTCTCTTGAAGCCTGGGGTAATTCAGTTGGGCGGGCTATTTATCTTAAAATTTCCCTGTAAAAGTTTGATTAAGTTTCAGTCCGTGAGTTATATTATCCAGGTGCCTTCCCAACTGGTTGCCTTTCTTAGTGCTCACGCCTTTATTATCTCTCAGGATGTTGGTTAGTATACGCAGCGTATATAGTATATGTTTGCTGGCTTTTGCTGACTTATTCCTTTGTGTTTCAAAGATAAATGTTTTCCTTTTTTTGAAGATCCCCTCTTAAATGTAGGGCTAGAGAGATAAGGGCGGCTTCATAATTTCCTTATTTTTATTTTTTTGTTTCTATTTCTTTATTGTGATTTCAATACCCTTACTATTTCCATTACAAGTGTTATGCTTGGAATGTATTGTAAATTAATAAAATATAAAAAATTTTTAAAAAGCAGCAGTCCTAGCACTGATCCCTGGGGTACTCCACTATTCACCTTTCTTCATTGAGAAAATTGACCATTTTAGCCCTACCCTCTGTTTTCTATTTTTTAACCAGTTCCTGATCCACAATAGTACATTGTCTCCTATCCCATGACTTTGTAATTTCGCAAAGAGTCTCTCATGAGGAACCTTGTCAAAGACTTTCTGAAATTCACACCTTCAAAAAAATATAACAGATGAGTAAGACAAGACTTTCCTTGGCTAAATCCATGTTGGCTTTCTCCCATTAAATCATGACTATCTACATGCTCAGTAATTTTGTTCTTTATAATGATTTCTTCCATTTTGCACAGTACTGACGTCAGGCTCACCGATCTGTAGCTTCCTGGATCAATCCTGGAACCCTTTTCAAAATTGTCATTACATTGGCCATTTGCCATTCTTCAGGTATTACAGGTGATTTTAATGATATAGTTCACAGATTACTAATAGTAGGTCTGCAATCTCATCTTTCAGTTCTTTCAACACCCTTGGATGTATATCATCTAGTCCAGGTGATTTGCTGCTCTTCAGTTTATCAAATAATTGTAATATATCTTTATTTACTTAGCTGTATTTTTATGCTGTCTTTCTCCGGGTCAAGGCAGTTTATCGATATTTCTTTCAATTCTTCTGATGTATCACTTTTAAATACCATTTCAGGCATAGGTAATTTCCCTGCATCATCTTCAGTAAAGACTGAAGCAAAGAATTCATTCATTTTCCAGGACCAAGCAGGAAGTCAGTCCTCACATATGGGTGACGTCGGTGCCGACAGAGCCCTCGCAGAGCAATTTCCCCAGCTTTCAAAGAAAGCCTTTGGGAATTGCAGCGTGCATGTGCGGTCCCCTTCCCGCCCAAGGGTGCCATCTTGCTCAGTCTTCTTTTTTCCGCGGAGCCCGATGGACGTTCGTTTTTCCCCGAGGAAAAAGTTGATTTTCCCTGTTTTTTCTCTTTTTTCTCCGGTTCGACGCCGGATCCTTTTCCCGCTCGGACCGATACGCCGGTATCGAGTCCTTTCTCTCTTTTTCGGTTTTTGTCCTTTGTGACTGGCGTTCGCGCCTTTTTTCTTTTTTCCCTGGCAGCCCGGTCTTTTGACCTAGCAGGGGCCCTTTTTCCCCCGATGGCTACCAGCGGGTTTAAGAAATGTGATCGGTGTAAGAAACTTATGTCTCTTACCGACACACATGACTGTTGCCTCCGTTGCCTCGGACCCGATCATGACCCGATGATCTGTGGTCCGTGTGACAAAATGTCCTCGAAGGCGTTGAGGAGTCGGCAGCACCAGAAGGATAGGATCTTTTCTGACTCCGCGTCCGGCCGCGCCCGGACCTCGTCAGAGGCCTCGACGTCTCGGGACTCCAGCCCCGAGCAGCGTCGGGGTTCTTCAGAGCGGGGGTCTCCTTCGCGGGAACATCGCAGGAAGAAGAAACCCGCGAGGGCAGCATCGGTGGATGCTCCTGGTTCCTCGTGGGCCAGGTCGCATAACCCCGATAGCCGTCCCTGGTCTTCGGAGTCGGAGAGGCCTGCCAAGCATCCTCGTGTCGCGATGGAGTCTCCTGGACACGTAAGTGCTGTTGTCCTCGTGGACTCTCCTCCAAGGGAGCCGACGTCGGGCCCTGAGTCGGGGGCTGCTGGGTCTCCTGAGCTCGGACTCAGGTTGATGGCCTTGGAGAGCAGCTTCGCTGCCTTCATGGAACAGCAGCGGGCATTGATCGCCGGTCTCACCGGTGCATCTGCCCCGACCACCGGGACCTCGATGTCCAAGTCGACCCCGGAGGCCGAGCCGATCCTCGAGTCCATGCGGGCTCGAGTCGATCCTCGGCCACGGTCTCTCTCGGCCTCCCGTTCGGGACCGAGGTCGTCGACGCCGGCCTCGGCATCGGGGCGGAGGGCGTCGGTGCCCGCCCGACCGGAGCTGCTCGATTCCTCCTCCGAGGAGTCGGGCTGGGAGACGGAGGATGAAGAGTCACCCGATACTTTTCGGACTCGGTGTGTCCCATCGGACTCGCCGGAGTCCGAACCTCGGAGACGATCCCCACCGGAGGATACCCGGTTCTTGGACTTCGTGCGGGATATGACCAAGGCCTTGGCCTTCCCCGTGGATCCCGAGGAGGAGCCTCGAGCCGAGGAGCTCGAGGCCCTCCAGTATGACTCTCCCCCGAAGGAGGCCTTTACTGTTCCGGTTCCTCCGATGCTGGAGCGGCTGCTCTTCCGCATGTGGGAGACCCCGGCCTCGACGCTGCTGTTAAGCAAGCGGGTCGATTCCATCTATCGAGTCCGCAACAGCCCCGGGTTCCAAAAGGCACAATTACCGCACCACTCCATGGTTGTGGAATCGGCCATGCATCGACTGAAAAGTCAGAAGATGCACTTCTCGGTGCCTCCCGGCCGGGAAGCCCGGAACCTGGATACCCTCGGTAAGAAGTGCTTCCAGGGCTCTATGCTTGCTTGCCGTGTCCAGACTTACCAGCTCTACATGGGCATGTACCTCCGAGACCTGGCAAAGGAGATTGCCGGGTTCTCTGCTGGTCTCTCCGAGGAACCTTTGCAGAGGTTCCAGGCCTTGTCCACCGGTATTCGAGAGTGCTCGAAGTTTATCTCTCGGGCAGCCTACGATGGCTTCGAGGCTTCGGCCCGAGTAGCCGGGGCCGGCATCGGTGCCCGCCGACAGGCTTGGCTACAGTCATCCGACCTCGAGCCATGGGTACAGGACAAGTTGGTCGATGTCCCCTGCCGAGGTGAAAACCTCTTTGGCAAGCCCATGGCTGAAAAGGCTGCAGAACTCGAGACCGAGACTCTGACCCGGACTAGGCTGTCCAGGAAAACCTCTGCCCCTTCTCAGAAAAAGAAGGGCTCGGGGGAAAAAGACCTTTTACCCGAGGAAGTCATCTCCCTATAAACAATACCCTCATTATCAGGCCTCTGCAGCTCCCCAACAGGGTCAGCAGGCCAAGGGGCAGGGTCATGGGCCCCGTAGGCAGAAGGCCCCCAAGCCACCAACACCGACCCCTGCTCAGCAGGGTGGGGGTTTTTGACTCAGAAAGCATAGCCTCTTCTCCTCAGCTGGCTTCTCTCAGCACAGGAGGCCGGCTGGCCCACTTTGCCCACAGGTGGTCAGCCGTCACATCAGATACCTGGGTTCTTCATATAGTCCAAAAGTGCTATCTTCTCCATTTTCACCAGGTACCTCCCTCCTATTTTCCAGGGGAGCCTCCAAGACTCCCTCTGCACAGGGACCTACTCCTTCAGGAGTTAGCAAGTCTGCTAGAGGGTCAGGCTGTGGAACTGGTGCCCCACCACCTGAGAGGTCACGGCTTTTATTCCAGGTACTTTCTGGTACCAAAAAGAACAGGAGGCCTCAGACCCATCCTAGACTTGCGCAACCTCAACAAGATGCTTACCCTTGGAATCCTGCTGCCCTACCTCCAGCAGGGAGACTGGCTATGCTCCTTAGATCTGAAGGATGTGTATACTCACATCCTTATTCATCCAGACCACAGACAATATCTCAGGTTTGTTGTGGGGGGAAACCACTATCAGTACAGGGTACTACCCTTTGGCCTATCCTCCGCTCCCAGAGTGTTCACCAAGTGCCTGGCAGTGGTGGCGGCCTACCTGAGGCTTCAGGGTCTTTTTGTGTTTCCGTACCTGGACGACTGGCTCATAAGGGGCCAATCTTCCCAGGAAGCCAATCAGGCCACCCTTCGCACTGTGGCTCTGCTTCAGCACTTGGGATTTGTCATAAACTTCGCAAAGTCCACTTTGCTCCCGTCCCAGAACTTGGAATTCATAGGGGCCAGACTAGACACTATTCAAGCCAAGGCTTTTCTGCCTCTGGACAGAGCCCACAGGCTGATGGATCTGGCCAGGCAGTTTCACAGCAATTCCCTGGTCTCCGCCAGGCAATTCCTGAGACTTCTCGGCCATATGGCTTCCACGGTTCATGTAACCCCCAATGCCCACCTGGCCATGAGGCCTGCTCAGTGGAGCCTTCGAGCTCAGTGGCATCAAGCCACAGGGAGCCTTGCAGACTCAGTAAGAATATATGCCCTGCTCGTCTCCTCTCTACAGTGGTGGCTTCATCTTCCGAATCTGGTACGCGGAGTGGTTTTTCAATCCCCTCGCATTCTCAAGTGCTGACGACAGATGCTTCTCTTCTAGGTTGGGGAGCACATTGCCAAGGGGCATGTACTCAGGGTCTCTGGACCCCTTGGGAGGCGGCTCAGCAAATAAACGTCCTGGAGCTACGGGCGATACGCCTAGCTCTGCGAGCCTTCTCCCACCTCGCCTCTCACCAGTCCGTACTGGTCCAGACGGACAATCAAGTTGCCATGTTCTACGTGAACAAACAAGGAGGCACAGGCTCCTTCATTCTGTGTCAGGAGGCACAACGTCTGTGCTCTTGGGCTGTCAATCACGGAATCCTCCTCAAAGCTGTCTACCTCCCAGGTCAAGAAAATTACCTGGCGGACAGACTGAGCAGGGTCCTGCAACCACACGAATGGAGGTTGAACCCATTGGTGGTTCAGCAGGTCTTTCTCAGGTGGGGCCTCCCCACTATGGATCTCTTCGCCAGTCCTCTGAACCGGCAACTCCCGAGATTTTGCTCCAGACAACCGCATCCTCTGAGTAGCAGCGGATGCGTTTCTGATCTCGTGGTCCACAGACGTACTGTATGCGTTTCCTCCCACGCCACTAGTGTGCAGAACACTGTTCAAAGTCCTCAAGGACGGGGCCTCAAAGATCCTGATCGCCCCCCGGTGGCCGAGGCAACCGTGGTTCCCACTTCTGCTGCAACTGGCGGTGGACACCCCTCTTCCTCTGGGGTTTCAGCACGATCTCCTGCTCAGGATCAGGGGACTCTCTTGCACCCCAACCTCCAGTCCCTTCATCTGATGGCCTGGCTGCTGAAAGGGTAGTCCTGGCTCCCCTACTACTGCCTAGAGAGGTGGAAGACGTAGTCTTAGCCTCTAGGCGGCAATCCACCCGGAAATCCTACGCTCTTAAGTGGCGTAGATTCTCCGCTTGGTGTGCTCAGCACAGCGAGAATCCCTTCTCGTGCTTGGTAGCGGTAGTATTGCAATATTTGCTTTACCTCTCCAATCTGGGCCTTAAGTCTAACTCTGTCAGAGTTCACCTTAGTGCTCTCTCCGCGCACCACTCGCCGGTGGATGGTAGGCCTCTTTCCAACCACCCTTTGGTGGCTCGTTTCCTCAGAGGCCTCCTTCTGCTTAAGCCTCCTTTGTGTCCACCGGCCCCTGAGTGGGATCTGAATGTGGTCTTACAGCGGATTACTTGTCCGCCTTTTGAACCCATGGCTACCTGCCCTCTCCGTTTTCTCTCATGGAAAACCTTATTTCTGGTAGCTCTTACCTCTGCTCGGCGAGTGAGTGAACTTCAGGCACTAGTGTCTAATCCTCCTTACACTAGGTTCTACAGGAATAGGGTAGTCTTACGGACTCACCCTAAGTTTCTCCCTAAGGTTGTCTCACCTTTTCACCTCAATCAGAAGGTGGTTCTTCTGACCTTCTTTCCCAGGCCTCATGCCAACCGGGCTGAGCAGGTCTTGCATACCCTGGACTGTAGGAGGGCGTTGTCCTTCTACCTTGACCGTACGCGGGAGCATCGGAGGGCTGTTCAGCTCTTCGTTTCTTTTGACCCCAATAAGTTGGGGCTCCCTGTCTCCAAGCGTACTTTGTCCATGTGGGTCGCTGACTGTATCACCTGGGCTTATAGGGCAGCCGGCCTCTTGTTGGAGGGTCGAGTCACGGCTCATCGTGTCAGGGCGAAGGCTGCGTCAGTGGCTCATCTCCACTCTGTTCCGTTGGCAGACATCTGCCGGGCCGCTACTTGGTCTTTAAGCCAGACTTTTGCGGCCCATTACTGCCTTGAGAGGGAGTCCCGCAGGAAAGTGCTTTCGGACAGGCAGTACTCCATAATCTCTTTGGGGTTTAGGCAACTCCTACCCTCCGGCCCTGGTGTCGGGCTACCGGTCGGGGGCGTTCTCAGAGAAGATTCCTTCCTGACGTGCTGTCGAGCTCGAGGGAGCTCATTTTTTCCGCTTGAGGTCTCCGGTAGCCTTAAGCTGGGGAGTCTCATATGTGAGGACTGACTTCCTGCTTGGTCCTGGAGAAAGAGTAGTTACTCACCTGTAACAGGTGTTCTCCAGGAGCAGCAGGAATCAGTCCTCACAACCCTCCCTCCTCCCCTTGGAGTTGCAGTCATATGATTTGTTTTTGCTAATTTTTTGCTGTCTTTTAGCTATGTCATCAGACTGAGCAAAATGGCATCCTTGGGCGGGAAGGGGGCCACGCATGCGCGCTGCAATTCCCAAAAGCTTTCTTTGAAAGCTGGGGAAATGCTCCGCACGAGGGCTCCGTCGGCGCCGATGTCACCCATATGTGAGGACTGATTCCTGCTGCTCCTGGAGAACACCTGTTACAGGTGAGTAACTACTCTTTCTCTTCAGAAACTTTTCTTTTTCGGTGCTAGGCGTCATTTTGGGCGTTAGGCCTCATATTCCTGAAACATGGAAAAACCAACTAGTGGTTTTAAAAAATGTACTAAGTGTGGCGGTACCATTTCCGTCACTGACACCCATGATTGGTGTCTTAAATGTTTAGGGTCTGAACATTCTCCATCTGAATGTCTCTCCTGTATGGGGATGACTAAGAGAGGAAGACAGAACCGGGCTGCAAAGCTCGGTACTTTCTTTTCTTCGGATGCCAGATCCATTGCATCGATATCTTCAAGAGCCTCCTCTTCCTCCCATGGATCTCAGGTAACTAAACTAAAAAGCCGGTCCTCAAAGGGTAGCTCTCCTGCTAAGCATTGAGAGGCCATTGGCGTTGCCCTTGAGGGAACCACACCAGCAAAACAGCCCCAGCGGGAGGCTTCGGCTTCCAAAGCATCAATGGGGCGCCAGGATGTTCTCGAGGCCTTGACCTTGCAAGAACTACTGGTGCCATGCTCAGGGGTCCCGGCCGTTTTCACCGGTACAGACACCCAGGCCTCAGCAGCGTCGATAGACCAGAGGTTCCTTGCTATCGAACGCAGCATTGCAGCACTTCTCACAGCTGCAGTACCGTTGACACCTATGGTTCAACGGGCACTGGTACCGACATCGATACCGATGCCAGTAGCGACATCGATACCGACGACGGTACCGGTACTGATGGTACCGGCCCCGGTGGGAATTCTTCCCACACCATCTTTGGCTGGAATCAACAGATCGGTACCGGATCAACTCGGTACCGACTTCGATCGATACCGGGACCGTGCTTTACATGAGCATCGTGGTCAGGAATACTTTGAATCCTCCGATTCCGAAGATTCTGACAATTCTGCTGGTACCAGAGGATTTCTCCCAGAAGATCCCTCTTCTCCCCAACGCAGAATGTCACCTCCAGAGGACATGTCATTTCAGGATTTCATCCGTGATATGGCTAAAGGTCTTACAATCACAGTAGCTCCTGAGGAGGAAACCAGAGCAAAGGAATTGGAAATCCTCCAATATCCTAAAGCTCCTAAGGAGGCAGCTACTCTGCCTGTCCATGAAATTCTGCATAACTTGATGCTCAGAATGTGGGAGACACCTCTGACTACATCTCCTCATTCTAGGAGGCTTGATACTATGTATCGAGTTCCGCCATATCCTGGATTTCAAAAGACTCAACTGCCACACCATTCAATGGTGGTGGAGTCAGCCATGCGTAGGATGAAAAGTGCAAAGAGGCATGCTTCCAATCCCCCAGGTCGTGAATGCAGGACTCTGGACGCTTTTGGGCGCCGAACATTTCAGGCTTCCATGCTTTCAGCTAGGATCAGTTCATATATACTATATATGGGCATTTGGGCATGTTCCTCAAAGAAGTTACAGGAGACTTGGAGCTTATGAGCCCACTTCTCCCAGATGATAAGAGACAAGACTTTCTTGCTCTAGTTAAGCATGCTCAAATTGTCTCCAAGTTTGTGAATCGTGCAGCCTTTGACTGCTTTGAATGCATCAGCAGAACCTCTGCTATTGCCATTGGAGCATGACGGATTGCCTGGCTTCAGGCATCAGACTTGGAGACTTGGGTACAGGACAAGTTAGGCAACATTCCTTGCACGGGAGAGAATCTCTTTGGCAGGAATTGGCAGGAAAAGGCTAACAAGTTAGATGCTGACAATACCACTCTAGATAGATTGTCAAAATGTACAGCCACTCCAGCCAAAAAGAGGCCTAATAAAAAACCCTCTTTCAGCAAAAAGAGGAAATTTTATCCTTCCTATACCCAGCAAAGTCAAACTCAGGGTCAGGTTGCCCAAAAGGGGCAAACCAGACAGCAAAAGAAACCAAAAGGCCCGAGAGCCCAACCAACTCCGCAGGTTCAGCCCCCTCAAGGGCTTTGACTCCTTCCTAGAGAGCTTAGCTTTCCTGCCTCTGAGGGGTCCCCAACTCCCCAATATCCCAGGCAGGTTATGCCACTTTGCCAACAAATGACATCAGATAACAGCAGAAGATTGGACTCTGTCCATTGTAGGAGAGGGGTACAAGCTTCATTTTCACAGCATGCCCCCTCCTACAATTCTAAGGCAATTCAATTCTCAAACCTCCGCAGACAATCTGCTAGATCACGAGGTCTCAACACTTCTTGCCCAAGGGGCAATAGAAGAGGTACCCATTCTTCAACGGCGTGCAGGTTTCTACTCCCCCTATTTTCTTATTCCAAAGAAAACAGGAGGACACAGACCCATTCTAGACCTCAGAGAATTGAACAAATACCTGTTCCAAGAGAAGTTCAAAATGATTTCTCTTGGAACTCTTCTGCCATACCTTGAAAGCCAGGATTGGCTTTGCTCTCTAGACTTAAAGGATGCATACACTCACATTCTGATCCATCCAAATCACAGGAAATTCTTACGATTCCTTTTCAAGGGAAAACATTTCCAGTACAGGGTTCTTCCCTTTGGTCTGGCTTCAGCTCCAAGGGTATTCACGAAATGTAGCGCACGATCGGGGTGATATCTCGGTTGTGGTAGCACTTGATCTTTCTGCGGCTTTTGATCTGGTTGATCACTCCCTTCTCTTAGCCCGTCTCCGTGAAGCTGGTGTTCACGGCACTGTTCTCAACTGGTTCCACTCTTTTCTTCACGCCCGGTCTGCTTCTGTACTAGCCACGTCATCCTCTTCCCCACCCTCTGCCCCCTTCCCTTTACCATGTGGGGTTCCCCAGGGTTCTGTCTTGGCCCCCCTTCTCTTTAATCTTTTCCTGGTACCCCTCACACTTGTCATCCAACAATTCGGGATTTCTGCTTTTTACTATGCGGATGACATTCTTCTCCTCCATCACACCTCCCCACTTTCTTCCGACCTTACTCCTCTCAACGACTGCCTTACTGCTGTCACCCACTGGTTAACCCAAAACTGCCTTCACCTTAATCTGGCCAAAACCACTGCTATCTGGTTCCCCTACGGTCGCCCCCCCCCCCCCCCTCGCTAGCTCCATCCCTTTCCAACACTCCTATATCCCTAGTCACTACTTTCCGCTATCTTGGTGTTCTCTTTGATTCAGATCTTTCCTTTCACGCCCATATCTCACACATTACTAAAACTTCCTTTTATTTTCTGCGTCAGATCCGTGCTATCCGCCCTTTTCTTTCTCCTTCTGCCCTTTCTACTCTACTTCTCTCTCTTGTTATGTCCAGGGTTGATTTTGCTAATTCTATCCTTATTGGTTTGGCCTCCTCTCATTTACACCGTCTTCAAAGAATCCAAAATACCGCAGCCCGTCTTCTCTCTCACTCATCTCATTCTCACCATATAACCCCTCTTCTTATCCACTTACACTGGTTACCTGTTCCCTTCCGCTCCCAATACAAATTACTTACTCTGGTTCACAAGGCCCTCCACACCAATTCCCCACAATATCTAGCTGATCTAATTCATTTCCACACTCCCAGATATACCCCCCGTTCATTTCACCTAAACCGGCTCATCCTTCCCCCCCCTTCTGCCGCCCACTTGCAATCCACCCGATCTTCAGCTTTTTTCTTCATTGGTCCCGCACTGTGGAATTCCCCGCCCTCTTCTATCCGATTAGAACCCTCCCACTCAGCATTTAAACAGCAGCTAAAAACCCACCTCTTCTCCCTAGCCTTTAACCTCCCCACCTCCCCCCCCTCTATGATTCTCCTCCTACTTTCTCTTACCCCCTTGTCTTTCTCTTTTTTAAAGTGTAACTTCCTTTTCTTTTACTGGCCTTGTGCCCTACTGTTTTTATTGGTTTTTATGTATTGTAAACCGCTCTGATTTTATTGTGAAGGGCGGTCAATCAAATTTTATTAAACATAAACATAAACATAATGCATGGCAGTAGTAGCTGCATTTCTACGAACCCTGGGGATATTCGTCTTCCCTTACTTAGACACTGGCTCATTCGAGCCCCTACAGTTGCAGAGGCCAGCACTGCACTGTCTCGCACAATGCGAATCCTCCAATACTTGGGGTTGGTAATAAACTTCCCAAAATCCCAACTTGTTCCTTCCCAATGCCTGCAATTCATAGGGGCCTGTCTAGATACCAGACAGGCAAAGGCTTTCCTTCCACAGGCTCGGTGTCTTCGCATAATGCAACTAGCTTCTCAAGCAGCAGGGAAATCCTCCCTAACTGCTCGAGAGCTACTGCAGTTGCTGGGACATATGGCATCCACAGTTCATGTAGTCCCATATGCACACCTCCACATGCGAGCAGCTCAGTGGACCCTATCCACACAGTGGAACAGGCCACAGGACATTTATCAGACAAAATAGTAAACTCTCAACGACTAATTTTGTCCCTCCAATGGTGGCAATCAGTAGAAAATCTGACAGTGGGGTCTCCTTTCCATCAACCCCTTTTTCAGGCCACCCTAACAACAGATGCATCACAGGTGGGTTGGGGAGCACACCTTAATCATCTCTCTACCCAGGGAACCTGGACTTCATAGGAGGCTGGTCTACACATAAACCTCCTGGAATTAAGAGCAATCTATTTAGCTCTTCGAGTATTCCACGCCCAGCTCAGCTACAAGACAGTCCTAGTTCAGACAGACAATCAAGTAGCCATGTTCTATGTGAACAAGCAGGGCGGGACAGGCTCTCTGTCATTATGCAACGAAGCTTTACGACTGTGGGCCCTCGCCAGAGAGTATCAAATTCACCTTCTAGTGGTATATCTTCCAGGTATTCAAAACCTTTGGGCAGACAAACTCAGTTGAGTACTGCTGCCTCACGAGTGGTCTCTCCACCTAGACTAGGTGGCAAAGATATTTCATCTCTGGGGCACTCTAGACATAGACCTCTTTGCAAGTCCATTGAATGCCAAACTTCCCTGGTTCTGTTCCAGGATTCCGGCTCACAATTGTCAGGCAAGGGATGCCTTCCTCCTTCACTGGGGTCAGGACTTCCTTTATGCCTTCCCACCCATTCCCCTCATCCCCAAAACACTCTTCCAAGCTTCAGAGAGACAGAGGTCACATGATTCTTATAGCGCCACGATGGCCACGCCAAGTGTGGTATCCCCTTCTACATCTCTCTCAAGCTGCACCTCTGGAAGGACATGCTCCAGATCTCCTTTCCCAAGAGGATGGGACGCTATGGCACCCGAGTCCCCAGTTCCCTGCATCTCACGGCCTGGTTGCAGAAGGCTTAGACCTCCAGGATTTCAACCTGTCCCAAAAGGTAAAGGATATCCTTCAGGCTTCTAGAAAACTTTCGACAAGAAGATCTTATGCCTTCAAGTGGAAACGTTTTACTATATGGTGCTCCAAGAAGGGATTAAACCCCCTTGTCATACCTTTAGAATCGATACTAGAATATCTCCTTCACTTATCGAATTCTGGTCTAAAGACCAATTCGGTAAGAGTCCATCTTAGTGTAATTGCAGCTTCTTATAAGCCTCTGAATGGACAACCAATTTCCTCTCATCCACTCATATCCAGATTTATGAGAGGTCTTCTGTTAACCAAACCTCTCATTAAGCCACCACCGGTGGCATGGGATCTAAATCTAGTTCTCAGGCAGCTCATGAAGCCGCCTTTAGCCACTACAACCCTTAGGTTTTTGACCTGGAAGGTCATCTTCCTAATTGCAATCACCTCTGCACGTCGCATTATAGTGAACTGCAAGCTTTAGTGGCTGATCCTCCTCATACTAGGTTTCATCATGATAAAGTTGTTCTTAGAACTCATCCACACTTTATGCCAAAGGTGGTTTTGCCTTTTCATTTGAATCAATCAATTTATCTTCCTGTATTTTTTTCCGAGGCCTCACACCTCTAATGCAGAAAGAAACCTTCATACTTTGGATTGTAAAAGAGCCTTAGCCTTTTACCTACAGAGAACACAGCAACATAGAAAGTCCTCACAACGTTTTATAGCTTTTGACTCTAGTCATTTGGCACTTCCAGTCTCCAAAAGAACTTTATCTAAATGGATTGCCCAATGCATATCCTTTGCTTATGAGAGTAAGGGTCTTCCTCTTCAAGGCCATGTCACAGCTCATAACGTGAGAGCCATGGCAGCTTCCATGGCTAATCTCCACTCCGTGTCTATTGATGACATTTGTCGAGCAGCCACCTGGGCTTCGGTACACACCTTCACAGCCCACTACTGCCTGGATAAAGCCTCCCGTCAGGATGCCTTCTTTGGCCAAGCTGTTCTTCAAAATCTCTTTCAGACCTAATTCAACTCCTGCCCACCAACCTTGGTGGAATGCCAGAGATCCATGGGAGGAAGGATGCCTACCTTTCTAGGGTGGCACCTTCCTGGGGCTATCTCCCTGGCATCTTCAGCTAGGGAGTCCCCATATGTGAAGACTACATTCCTGCTTGTTCCTGGAGATAGTGTAGTTACTCACCTGTAACAGGTGATCTCCGGGAACAGCAGGAATTTAGTCTTCACAACCCACCCACCTCCCCTAGGAGTTGTCTCTCTATCTCTTTGTCGCTTTCCTCTCTCCCTCTGTCCTTTCACTCAGCTACAAACTTAACTGAAGAGGGACAGTTGGAAAGGCGGGAAGGCAGCGCGCATGTGCTGAGGGATGCTCCCAAAAGCGTTCCTGTTGGACGCTGGGGAGCGTTCCCGCGCAGGCTCCGTCGGTACCGACGTTACCCATATGTGAAGACTAAATTCCTGCTGTTCCCGGAGATCACCTGTTACAGGTGAGTAACTACGCTTTCTCTACAGCCTTTAATTCACCTCATGCCGGGCTTGCTTCTTAAGAAGCCTCCCACGGTATCTTAGGATCTTAGTGAGGTTTTTAATTCAATTGATGAAAACTCGTTCTGCACCACTAGATAATCTGTGGATTGAAGTACCTGAACTGTTTAAGAATTTTTCCTGTGGACTGATAATGAAACAAATGTACATGACTGAGTTTTTTTAAATCAACTAGTGTCCTGTTTGTTGGTCCATGATTTGATATGCTAATAGTAAACAGCAAGCAAAATGATGATGAGCTATCTTGAATTCATTTAATTGGTGGGAAGCTTTTTGATGTGTTTATGAGAATATATTTCTCCCTAGTTTTATTTGATGGATGGAAAGGCAAGGCATTGCAAAGTACAGGTAGTTATCAATATTATTTTTGATCCATACAGGACTCAAACAGGTAAATTAGCTGATTTCCTGACCACATCATGCCATACAGACCTGAGCTTCATGGATCCTGGGCCAGAGGGTAAGCTGTATGATGATGAGTATGATGGCATCAGCATCCAACACTGCATTGAGCTAGATGCAGAGGATTCGGTGCATGGCTTTCCATGTGCAGATGATGGTAAGGATGAAGGGATTGATGTGGAATAAGTTGACCACATCAGGAAAAGCCAGGCAATGTTGTATGTGAAATATAAAAGTAGAGAGGCATTCAGCTTGGATTTTGAAATCATGGATATCATAAATCTAAATAATAGAAAAGATTGATTCATACATTGATGACCAGATTTAAAAGTAACAAGCATGAAGACTATATTAGTATAGCTATGTGAAATGGCCATAAACTGGCTTTGATTTGGTAAATTAAGAATAAGATACATTTACTCAAACTTTACGGTGACTGCACCTGAACGTATCAGATCTTGAAAGTTAAGCAGAGTCAGGCCTGACTAGTTATTCAGTGGGAGACTCCCTAGGAAGATCAGGCACTGTGAACTGCAGAAGGCAATGACAGATCACCACAGTTTGCTGCCAAGAATATCATAGTCATCTGGTGAACAGTGATTAATAAAAATCTGTTTTAAAAAAAAGGACAAAAGAAATTAGCACCACCATACAATCTTTGTCACACTTAGCCTTTTTATTTTTGACCCAAGAGTTTAGCCTAGCTTCTTTGTAGTTCCAGCTCTTTTGGAACTAGTACTGGGATGTGACACCATAAACCTTATTTTTCAGCTAACCAAGCTTTTTTCCCCTATTTTATATCCCCTCCCAACTTAAATCAGTCTGCTCATTGCAGTGACAATCCTTGGCTGGGGGTTTCTCCTCAGGATCCTGCAGTCATGGGCCCCAAATGTAGCTAGTAGGCATTGCCACTGTGGGATGACTGTGGCTCCCTGCCACCATTCAGATCTTCTCAATGCTTCCTCCTCTGTATCTCCAGCCCAGACCAACTTGGAGTAGAAGACCCTCCATACAGCAGGGCCAGCCTGCAGCCTTAATGTTTTAATGCTCATTCCAAAAATTATTGTGAGAAAGTAGGATGGCAAGTCTCAAAAAAATTTATAAATGTGAGCTAACAGTTGAAACCCACAGGTATTCAACTTGTAACAATACCATTTCTGAATGAAGAAAATCTGAATCATGCTTCTGAAACAGTGGCTTGATATCCTTCTTCTCAGTGTGCCAAAGAAACAAAGGGATTTGTAATTATCACAGGATTAGAAGTACCCTTTGGTGTTCTCATTTGTTTTTTCTTGGTCTAGTTTTAAAAACATTTTTAACAGTAAAATGTATCACTGATCTAATGATATTTATCTTTTAATTAAATAACTATTTGCTCTTTCTTGGGGCTTTACTTACACCATTCATTAATAACAGAACCTGTACTCACAGTTTAACTAGCTTGTGGTTGAATCCTCGCCATCACTGCAGGTACTGTGGTTGGTACCATTTCTATTCATGTGGAGTTTGTGACTTTGCTTTCTGTTGTACTTTGTCCAGGTTTAATTGTGTTGTCATGTTAATTTTGAATTGGCATGTTAGTAATGCATGATTTTAATTTGTCATGGAATCATTTTTTTCATCAATATTTGTTCCTATATGTCTGGTCATTTTCGGTCTTGTATTTAAACAGTGTTTTCCTAATCGTCCCTCAGTCCAATCCAGATGTGTAGGTTATGCCCTATCACTAGCAGATGGAGACTGAGAACTACTTGGTTTTGATAATTTTTTGATAATGTCTTCCTATGAGGGTTCTGTGCCTGCCATGTTACACCAGTATTTTTCAGTCTCTACAGATGGTGATGAACTTCTGTGCAGGAGGCCTGGCGTTGGGGGGTCCAACACTGTGTGCTCCAGTGTTGAGGATAGAGAACAAGAGAGAAGCTTCCTGAATGCGGTTCAACTACCGAACTTAAAGGAAGCAGAACTTCAGGAGCTTAACAAGCCTATCTCAGGGAAAGAAATACAAAAAATTATAGCAGCTGGTACCCCACATAAGGCTCCGGGGCCGGATGGATATGGGACAGAGTTCTTTAAAATGTTAACGTCGCAAGTGACACCAGCCTTAGCAGCCCTCTATGGGAAGGTGCTGGAGATAGGAATTTTTCTGAGGGATATGAAAACAGCCGCCATATCTCTGATTCCAAAGCCAGGAAAGGATCCGGAAGATCCAGCTTCATATCGACCCATTTCTTTGATTAATTACGATATGAAGATATTGTCCTCCGTTTTAGCTAAAAGGTTGCAGAAGATACTTCCGAGATTGATAGGTGCCCACCAAACGGGGTTTGTGAAAGGTAGAGAAGCATTTCTTAACATAAGTAAGGTGGTATTGGGAATGGAAATGTATCTTCTTCGAGAGACCCCATTGTTATTGGTAAGTCTAGATGCAGAAAAGGCTTTTGATCGGGTCTCTTGGTCATACATGTTTGAAGTTCTGCATAGATTTGGATTTGAGGGAGAGTTTATAAAATGGGTCACAGCACTCTACATGGATCCGTTGGCCTCTGTTGCATTTGGGGGGGAATACTCGCAGTCTTTCTCGTTAAATCGGGGCACGAGACAGAGATGCCCCCTATCGCTGCTTCTGTTTGTGCTCCAGTTAGAACCTTTGTTGTTGTCTCTTACCAGAATGGAGGAGATAAAGGGGATAGAGTGGAAAAATGGGGGCATTAAAGTCAGTGCCTTTGCAGATGACATGCTTTTGGGCTTACAAGATCCCCAGAGATCATTGGAGATAGCGCACCAACAAATTGAGCCATTTGGGAGATTCTCGGGATTGCGAATAAATAAAACTAAGTCTTTGGTGTTAGATGTGGGAGGTGAAGTCAAGCCGAAGTGGAAGGGGGGTTTTCCGCTTATGTGGGCAGAGGGACAGATTCGCTATTTAGAGATTCAAATACCAGAGAAAATGTCACAGCTTTATAATTTGAATGTAAGACCAATGATGGAAAGACAATAGCGCACTTGAAGAAGTGGAGGGATTTGCCCATATCCCTTATGGGCCGCATTGCCCTGTTCAAAATGGTGGCTTTATCTCCTCCGTCATGTCCCCTTATGGATATTGAGAGAGGACATGATAGTGTTGCAGAGTCACATTAATAGATTCCTGTGAAAGGGCCGGAGACCTTGAATCGCTATCTTTACACAGATGAAACCTTTGGAGGAGGGGGGGCGGGTCTTCTACCATTGAGGGTTTATAATCTAGTGTGCTTGGTAAGGCCTCTGAGAGATGTATTATCGGGCACTGCTGAGACACTACCAATTGAATTGGTAGATTCGATGTCAGGGAATCTTCATAGGACATACCTGCTGCATCAATCAAATAAGGAGTTACCCCCTGCCTGGAGGGAGTCGGGCTATATGCGAGCCATAAGACAAGCATGGAAAGTTTTGTGCCAACAGAAGAAATTGTGTTGGAGGGGGACGGACTGTCTTTCCCTGGCAGGCAATGAAAATTTCGTGCCCGGCACACAGGGCACAGTGTTGAAGAAATGGGCACGATGTGGGGTGGCATGTGTGGGCTATCTAAGGATGACCTTTGCTCCGGAATTGGACTCTCTTCAATCATTACAGCAGAGATTTAACTTGGAGTCTAGGGATTTCTACTTTTATTTACAGGCGAGGCACTACGTGAGACGCATTCAGGAAGAGTTCAGTATGCTGTTGAATTCTGGAGGTATGCTGGACCTCTTGAAAGGCTTGGAGGGGAAAATAACTGTGAGACTGTTAAGGGCGGCGTTATCTCCAGAGGGAGAAGTGGGAGCTCTGGAGAATTTGACGAAGAGATGGCAACAGGATAGAATTACTCAATTAATGGTGGAGGGGTTGCAGAATGCGTTTAAGGCAATAAAGTCCATTTCGGAATCTCTGCGGTTACAGGAAACACAATACAAGTTTCTTTGGAGGGCTTATGTTCATGATGTATGGGCTGCTAGGGCAGGCATATCTTTGACAGATATGTGTAAGCTATCTGGGAAGGACAAAGGAACGCTAATGCATCGTTTTTGGTACTGTGCGCGAATACAAGTTTTCTGGCAGGGGGGGGGGGTGGACTAAATTCACCGGATGGATGTTGCGCCGCTCAGCCTTCACCCCAGAGTGGTGTTTGTTTGGGTTGGGTGTGAGGAAAGGATATCAGTTGGGGAGCATCAGGGGAAATTGTATGAGAAGGGTTTTGTAGTGGGTAAACAATGTATTTTGCGCCACTGGATATCAGGAAACTCCCCGGAGATCTCGGAATGGGAACAGCTAATGATAGAATTAATGAATATGGAGCAGGAAACAGCCCGGATCCTGGTGGGGAACAAATTGAAGTGGTTTGAGAAAATTTGGGAGCCGGTTTTGGCACAATATGCTTGCTGATAGTAGGGTGGGGTGAAACCACCAGGAGAGGAAGGAAAGAAGAATAGTAGTAGACCCAAATAGTAAATATGGGAAGGATTAAGCTGGAGATGAATATTCAAGGGGTGAATGAGTGAGTGAATGAATGGTGAATGAGCAGGGGATAGGGGCAAGAGGGGAGTGGGAATGAGCGGGGGAGAGGGCAAGGGAAGGTGAAGCTGGGGATTTTAACACCAATATGGATAGTTTGGTGTACTCATAAGATGTGATGGAGGGGGGTTCCTGGGGCCTGTTGTAGTAATGTTCTTCATGTTTGACTATTCTTAAAAGTGTAACTCTTTGAGGGTTCAAGAGCTGTTATTGCTACTATTATCATCATCATTATTATTATTACTATTATTAATATTAATATAAGTAGTATTAAGATTGTATGGTTACTCTAGGTTCATAAGGATGGCAGAAGTATGAGTACTAATGGTTCTAAGTTATTAGAGCAATAGGAAAAGACGAGTTGTAATACTTTTTATGCTTTGCTGTGAAACTTTGTTGGTGTAATGATAATAACATTATTGAAGACGAAACAATAATAAAAATGATTTTCCTAATGTTAAGGCACAGGCAGATGTATGATTCAGAGCATGGGTGTTGCGGGCTGGGCTTGCACACCCCTACCGTGTTTGAGTATTGCTTTGATACATCCCACGCATCTGGAATGGACTGGAGGGATGATTATGAAGGTGAAATTAGACCTTACGTACCTGCAAATTTTCTTTCCTCAAGTCCCACCAGTCCAGTCCAGAACCCGCCCAGTCTGTTCTTTCTGTGAACCCGGACGTGTGAAGAATTAGGTCCACAGTTGCATCCGTCCAGTGTCTTCTCTACAGTGCTCCCTTCTGTCTTTCCAGGGGGGTGGAAGACTCTAATTCATGCGGGGGCAGGGGGAGTGCTGTTCCGGGTCCCTGGGGCAGAGCTCCTTCATTTTGGTTCTCTCCTTATGTGAATAGTTGCTATAGTTTACTTAATGTTTTGTTTAACTGCCTGTTAGTAGTGGACTCTGCTTTGTTATGGAAATACTGGTGTAATATCGCTGGCACAGAGCCCTTATAGAGTGACATCATCAAACCCAAGTGGTTCTCAGTCTCCATGTGCTGGTGATAGGGCATAACCCACGCAATTGGACTGGAGGTACTCAAGGAAAGAAAATTAGCAGGTAATGTCTAATTTCACCATCCCCCTGTAAATGGATGTTTCTCTTGCCAAGTTCTGTTTACAGTGGAACTTAAGACATCATAGTTATTGAAAATCCTGCTGTCCTAAGCCTAAGTTATGATGCCAAGTAAAGCATTTTTGTCATGCATGCATAGAATGTTTTGCAGCATGTGATTGATTTAGTGCAGCATGTACAATACAGCTTAGTGCAGCATGTACAATACAGCTATTTGTGGAGTTCTGCTTATGTTAATTCGCAGTCATGACAACACTGCACTAGGTTATAAACTTCCTGTATAAATTGTCTGATAAATGTGATGCATGCTAACGTTAACTTTTCTTCTGTGTGTACCTCACAGTAATGTAACTTTCATGAAGGTTTTTTTTTTTTTTGCATTATGATCCAAATGCAAGTAAATAATTGTAATAAATTATGTTTGTGAAACCCTATTTTTTATGAATGTGAGCTTTTCAGATGTTTAGAGCACAATTTTAAAGCCATTTCTTTGATTAAAGAAGTGTTTTGTGTGCAGAAATAAGCTTGTATAAAATTGCTGTCCCAAAATCTATGTCAGCCTATACTTGTACAACTTGTATATATGTCAGTTGACCTCTACTGAGCAGAGGCTGTTACAGGAGTGGTTGGAAAGGGATTACCTGAATACTTTAGAAAATGCATTCATATGCATGTAAATCAACCCAGCAGATTTGTGTGTGGTCAAGAAGAGGTATATATGTTTGCACACTGTGGAACTGGTTATCTAAATGGCAGATTAAATTTAATGTGTATAAGTGTAAAGTGATGCACATAGTGAAAAATCCTCACTTCAAGTATATAATGCTGAGTTCCATATTAGAAGTCACTACCCAGGCAAAATATCTTGGCATCACTGTGGACAATATGTTGAAATCCTCAGTTCAGTATGCATTAGTGTTTAAAAAAATCAAATAGAATGTTATGAATTACTCAGCAAGTAATGGAATATAAAGCAAAGAATATCATAATGTCTTTATTAATCCATGGTGTGATCAGATCTTGAGGAATGAAGCAGTTCTGGTTGCCCCATCTCAAAAAAGATGGCAGAACTATAAAACGTACAGAGAAGAGCAACAAAAATTATTCTGGGTTTGAAATGGCTCCTTTAATCGGTTAGAGCTTCTCATTTTTGAGAACAAAGGACTGAGAGGGGATATGATAGAGGTTTATAAAATTGTGAGTAAAGTGGAACACATAAAACAGATAACAGTTGTTTATACTGTCATAGATTGCCAAAGGTAAGGGGCATCTTATGAAATTAATCAATTTATTAATAGATTTAAAACAAATTAAAAGAAATTTTTTTTCACTCCGTACACGGTCAAACTGTGGAATTTGTTGCTGGAGAATGAGTTCAAGGCATCTAGCATAGCTGCATTTAAAATGGGTTTAGTCAAGAACCTCAAGGAAAAGCCCATAGATAATTATTAGCCAGGTAGTGGCAAGGACAGCGTAAAAGAGAGAGGCTAGAAATGCAATGGATTGATACAATTACAGCAGCTAAGGATTCCACTCTAGCAAAAATTAACCATCTGACTGAAGACCGAACATAGTTTATGACCACTATCCATAGGGTTGCCATGAGTTGACATAGACTCGACAGCACTTAACAGATTTGGGAAAGCCACCACTTATTTATATAACTATTTTTTATACCGCCTTATCCTTCAATCAAAGCGGTTTACATTAAATCTCACTGTGTACAAAGAACGCTGAACAGTTGGGGAGGGGGGGAATGGGTACGTGGGGCAGGATAACAGATTAACATATGTACAGTGCAACATATAAGGCATAACGCATATTGGGAGTGAGCAGTAACTAATGGATCTACTGTTTGGGATCTGCTGGGTACTTGTAACCTGGAGTGGACTCTGTGAACTTTTATCTGTTCCAACATGGCATATCTTAAATTCTTATGCTCATCTACTCTCCAGGTATCCATCAAGTGCAGGGGTGGGTGCAATTTTAAGTAGCCTCTCTAGTTGCACAGCATGCATACACTTTTTAAATGCATGTATCTTGCAGCCAGTTTTCAAATACAAATTACCCAGATAGTTTCTCTTTGAAAATTAACTAGTATAAAGCAGAGTTTCTCACCTTTTAGGCAGTAAATACCCCCTAAACGTCAGAAAATCTTCCTACATACGCAATGAACTTAGTGCCATACAAAGCGCAGTGTACCAATTTTCCTTTTAGCATGGTTTTGAGAAAAAAGGGAGTAACCTAGGCATAAGAGAGACATGCATGAGAGGAGAGTGAAAAAAAGAAAGGAAAGGCTGATGGGATAGGTGGCACCCCCCCCCCTTCCATTAACAATAGGGGCTTGGCGGCCTCAACATAACATCTCCTGCCCTCCACAAAAGCCCTCCACAGTGGTGGTAGTGTTTTTTGGGATTGGGAGGTTCCAGTACATCATCTCTTGCTCCTCACAAATACTTAAAAAGGACTCAGCAATACCAATATATCTTCTGCCCCAAACAAAAATAAGTGCTTGGCGGCCCCAACATAATATCTCCCAACAAAAACACCATAAGCAGTTCCCCACATTTCCCAGTCTCATTCTGCACAGTGTCCTAAACAGCGTCACCTCTCTTCCCTCTTGCCCCCACCTAGCAGCAGTATCCCAACAATTCTTTCTCCTGCAGAATGTGTTCAGTAGCCTCCCCTTTTATCTCCCTTACTACCCCTCCCCTCCTGCCTTCCCCTTCCCTTCTGCCTACCAGACTTTGTCCCATGCTTTTTTTTTCTTTATCCTCCCCACTGGTTCTCTTTCACACTTTCATCCTCCTGTTAACCACCCTTCTTTTCCCATCTCTGTCTTCCTTCTTTTCCACCGTCTTCTGCTCAAGACCAGTATCCCCTGCCCATTCCTCTTTATTTTTCCCTATACCAGCAATGTTTAGCAACTTACTACTTATCCTCATTCCCCCCTTCCCCTCTATCCACCACCCCTTCTTCCCTCTCCTATCCAACCCTGTCTCCCTTTTCACCTCTACCACCCTACTCAGCATCAGTATCCCTTGGCCACTCCCTCTCTCTGTAACCCTCCAGCTGCTGCTTGACTGCACAGAAGTCTCTTATATGTATCCTGTTTCTCCTTCTGACTTGAAGATTCCCAAGCATAAATAAAAGCCTCCATATAAGTCCCTTTACTCCCCCCCATTCCCTTCTCTCCCCATTCTTCTCCCCTTCCAGCAGGCAGATTGAATTCTCTCTCTTCCCAACCCCCCCCCCCCCAGCAATTACTAGCAAGCTAGACATAGTCCTCTTCTATTCACCAATTTTCCCTCCTCCTATGACTACTGAAAAGACTGCAGTCTAGTGGAGCCTCCCACGTCATGTTCTAGTGAGAGATCAACCTGTAGATTGTCGTTCACAAGCATTTTAAATCAATCTTTCCCTCTCAGCTCCTCAGAATTTTTTCAGAGGAGAAAATCCATCCACCATCTGCTGGAGACACAGAAATACTGAAGGGGACCTCTGTTAGCTGAGGCAAATAGAGGAATGGGAGTGATATCATCGAAACCTGGGGTTTTCATCGATTCTTTGTCTCCACCAATCTGCTGGTAGGGGAACACAACCCACTTGTCTGAACTGGTCTAGTAGGACTCAAGGAAAGGACATTAACTGGTAAGTAAAATGTCAGCTTCCCTTTGTAAGAGTGTGCTGACCCCCCCCCCCCCTTCCTGTCGTGCTCTGTTTCTGTCCTCAGCTCATCTTGTACTATCCCCTGATCCCTCTGTCTCTTGCACCCCCTGTCCCTTACACCTGCTATTTTACCCCAGTCTCTTCCTTTTGCATTCCACTTGCCCCAGCCACCTGTTCTCTTGCACTCTCTCCCAAACTCACTTTCTCACCCCACACTCTGTTCTCACCATACACTCTGATCTCCAGGAACAAGTAGGAATGCAGTCTTCACATATGGGTGATGTCTGAACCGACAGAGCCTGTGCAGGAACGCTCCCCAGCGTCCAATTGGAAAGCCTTTGGGAGCACTCCACTGTGCCTGCGCGTCTGCCTTCCCAACTCCTCTCCTCAGGTTGCAAAATCCTGTCACCACCGAAAAACGTTTTTTTTTGGGTATAAGAGAATCAACACTGGTCCTGATCAAATGTTTCTTTTTTAGTTATAACATTTCTATTTCTTCTCTTTTCTTTTCCTGCAGGTTAACCGCTAACTAGGTCTTCAGACCTTCATATCCCCTTCAATTCTGAGGGATATTTTTCTAAAATGGAAAAACCAGCTAGTGGTTTTTAAAAATGTACCAAATGTGCCGGTACCATATCAGTCATGGATAAATATTACTGGTATTTAAAATGTTTGAGCCCTGACCATTTATCAAATTCTTGTCCTTTGTGCCAACAAATGACAAAGAAAGGCCTAAAGAACAGAGCCAGACAGTATGGATCGCTGTTCGCCCCAATTTGATTTCAGTGGCTTCCATATCATCAAAGACATCAACCTCCTCTCATGGGTCTCAGGTGTCTTTTAAGTCCTAACATATGAGTAAGTCTGTGATTTCTAAGAAGTCATTGGCATCGACATTGAAGACTGATACCAAGACCAGAGGAAAGTCACAACATAAGCATTGAGACTCCCCTAGGGGTGCTTCCAGTGCAGACTGGCCAGCCAAGCAGCCTCAGCGGGAGGACCTGTCCTCCAAAGCACAGGAGGGGCTCCAGGACAGTCCCGAGGAATCGACCTCTGGAGAGCTACCAGTTCCATGTTCTGGGACGCTTGCTCAAAGCATCATTGGTGATTCCACCCAGATAGCGGCCATCTCCCTGGACCAGCGCATGCTGGCTCTCAAGAGGAGTCTGGCCGCACTCCTGGCAGCCTCAGTACAGACAGTATTGACAGCTCCAACAGTGCAGGATTCGGCACCCTTTCTACAGGCAAGTGTATCTGCCCCAATGCCGTCCTTCGAGCCCGTATCATTGGAACTCCCAAGGCCAATGCCTTCATTGGAACCAACAGATACTATCAGTACCCAATAGGTAGGGACCAACCTAATTCACGATTTCACGGCCGTGGCATTTTCCGTGAATTTGGCCGTCTTCCGTGAAAAATGTGAAATTCCTGCGAAGGGGTGAGAGAGCCGGTTCGGGAGCTGCTGACCTGTGTGTGGCAGCCCTTCTGACGTCATCTCTGGGCCCCGATAAAAGAACTGTGCATGGTGCTTCAATTTGGGAGCATTTACTTACAGCCTGATTCCCGCGGAGGGGTGAGAGAGCCGGTTCGGGAGCAGCCCTTTTGATGTCATCTCTTGGCCCCGATAAAAAGAACTGCGCAGGGTGCTTCAATCTCTTCTACCACCAATTGAGCTGCTGACCTGTTTGTGGCAGCCCTTCCAACGTCATCTCTGGGCCCCGATAAAAAGAACTGCACAGGGTACTTCAATTGGGAACGTTTACTTACAGTCTGATTCAGATAGTCCACAGTATACACAGTATTCTTTGCCACCACCATAATTTGAAGGCAGGGTGCTTCAATTTGGGAGCGTTTAGTCTGAATTAAAAATTGAATTATGTCAAAGTGCATCAATGATGTCGATAATGAAGAAAGCTGAACATGTCTCTTGTGCAGAACGAGCTAAGCAGTATCCAAAGGGAACTTTACATGCCGATTCTGGAAAATTATTTTGTTCGTACTGTAATGTTACTGTTGATCACACCAGGAAAGGAAGTATTGACAGGCACTTGGAATCGTCAGTTCATGCTTCCAAAAGAAAAGCAGCAGAAGAAGCACTGGATAGAAAGGCAAAAAAGCAGGCGACGGTTACAGGAATGTTTTCACGTAGCACGGAAGCGAGGGACGCGTGCAAAATGTCTGTATTTGAATTGGTTGAAGCATTTACTGAAGCTAACATTCCTTTGGAAAAACTAGATCATCCCACCTTACGCTCCTACCTACAAAACCACATCCCGAACCTCGGACTATTGCCTGCTTCACAACACCTGCGAACAGACTTCCAACAGAAAGTGTTTTCCAACCACAAACAACAATTGAAGGAACTTTTGTCAGCTGCGCCATCCATTGCGATTGTTACTGACGAAGCCAGCGATTCTCAGGACAGGTTTTGTTTGCATATTTTGTTTGTTACTAAAATTAAAGCGTCTGCAGCGTGTCCGACTGCTTATTTAGCTGACGTCATTTATCTTGAAAAGGTAAATGCAGTTACTGTTAGCCAAGCTGTACTTGCCTGTGTGGCTAACATGGGAATTTCTTACAATAACGTTAGTGCTTTCATAACTGATAATGCATCATACATGTCCAAAGCGTTTGAGAAAATAGCAGCAGTGCTACCGAACGCTGTTCACTGTACATGCATTGTTAGCCTGGTTGGCGAGACCTGACGAAAAAACTTCAGAACACATCGATCGTCTGGTGGCATTGTTCAAGTCCATTTTTAGTTACTGCTCTGCTAGGAAGCGCAGATACAAGTTCTTGGCTATGAAAACTGAAAACTGAAACAGAAGTGCCGCTGCCTCATATCCCAGTAGTTATCAGGTGGAACAGCTGGTTTAAAACTGTTATGCACCATGCCAAATTCATCCAGTTCTACAAAGATTTCATTGCTGAAGAATTGCAACTGAGAGATGCAACAAATGCACTGACTGAATTGTACGAGCTTCTTGATGATCCTGCTGTCGTCGCAGAAGATGTGAACTTCATCGCTGCTAATGCAGTGAAGCTTGTAGACTTGCTCACATGGTTTGAGTCCACCGATGTTCGCATACATCTGGCATACAACAAAGTGATAGACGTTCTGGCTTGGGCAGAATATGAAGCAAGTATTGCCATTGTCGCCAAGTACAAAAAGGCCTTTGAAGATACCGCTGACAAGCTTAGTCAATACTACAAACCTACAGGTCGTCAACGATTCTCCCAGCCAGGGCTGAACTTCTTGAAGTCGGTCAGAGTGTTTGACTTTACGCAGGTCTTGTTTTTGCAGTGTGATGAGTTGATACAGAACATACCTGGAATGGATGACCGTCATCTCTTGGCTGAATTTGCAGCTTACAAAGCAGTGGCTGTAGATATTCCCGCAGAAACGTCTGTCACATCATTGTGGTTTGCAAGCACTGGCAGATTCCTGCTGTTGAGCCGGTTGGCGCTACGATACTTAATCTGTGCCCACAAACAGTGTTGATGCTGAAAGGAGTGTGAGCCAATACATGACTGTCAGTGCACCGCAGCGCCAGAGACTGTTGACGAGCAATTTGACAAATCCAGTGATTATTGCAAAGAACTCAAAACTGTGAATGCCTGAGTATTTGTTGCTTAATTGTGTCTTCTTCAATAAAGTTCTTTTTGGATATTCCTTGTGTTGGCCATGGTTTTTGTCCTCCGTTCTGACATTTGACAGCAATTACTTGAAATAGACACTATGACTGCTAGTTAAGGTTCGCATAAAACGTTGAAATAAAGGCCCATGAATTTTCCGTGGAATATGTTGAATTTTCAAAGACATCCCGTGAATTTTATGTGAAATATGTTGAATTTTCAAAGACCTCCCGTGAAATAGCACATTTTTTCCCGTAAATTTGGTTGGTCCCTACCAATAGGCTAAGACTGCCATGGCTCCTGATGCCAATACCTCTCAGCATCGGTATTGGCATCGGCCCTCGGTGTCAAAGAAGCCTTGAGGTCAAACACAAGACTGCCAGTACTTCTTGTCAGATTCCGATTCCACTTCTTCCAATTTTGACGAGGGATCACTGGATTCCCAAGAACTTCCAGACATCACTTCAGACTTGTTCTCTCCACATGAGCAGCGCAGGTCCCCACCAGAAGATATGTCTTTCCAGGACTTCATCCGTGACATGGCAGCAGGACTGGCCATCACTGTAGCCTCAGAGAAGGAACCGAGAGCAGAAGAATTGGAGATACCCTTCCATGCCCAAGGAATCGGCTAATTTACTGGTGCATCGCATCTTACAAGACCTTATGCTTCGCATATGGGAGGCTCCCCCTCACGGTTCCGCCTATCAGCAAGAGGCAAGATACCATGTACCGAGTTGAAGAGTGTCCAGGCTTCCAGAAGCCTCATCTCCCATATCACTCAATGGTGGTGAAATCGGTGATGTTCCAACTAGAGAGTTCAAAAGATCACTCTTCCATGCTTCCGGCTAGAGACCCAAAGATACTTGATGCTTTTGGGCACTAATGCTTTCAGTCATTAATGCTGGCCTCTAGGATAAACTCCTACAATGCTATACATTGGCATATTTCTAAAAGATGTCACCAGTGATCTGGAGACATTTGCCCCCATGCTTCCTGATGATAAGAAGAGTGTATTCCAGACACTCATTAGGCAAGATCAGAACACTTCAAATTATTCCCAGGGCATTTTTTGATGCCTTTGCGTCAACCAGCAGAGCTTCAGCAGTGTGCATTGGGGCTCAGAGGATGGCCTGGTTACAGGCATCAGATCTTGAACAGTGGGTCCAGGACAAGCTGGCCAACATCCCATGTACAGGAGAAAACCTTTTTGGAAAAGATTGGAGAGAAAAGGCCAGAGAGATTGAGACAGATGATTTCACCCTCAAACGCCTTTCCAGAAAAACAGCTGACCCCTCCAAAAGGAAGGCTCTTCCCCAGAAACCTTTCTGTTCTAAGAAGAAGAGATATTATCCTTCCTACCCACCTTCAGCTGCTTACCAGCCTCAACAGTGGCAGAGGGCCCTTGCCAGCCCAAAAAGCCCAAGGCCCCTAAACCTCAACCACCAGCTTGGGCACAACCTGCGCCTGGTTTTTGACTTCTTCATAGGGAGCATTGCAACTCTGCCTCTGGAGGGTCCCCAACTCCTCCACATAGCAGGCAGACTCTGTTCCTATGCTCACAGATGGCACCTCATAACTTCAGAACAGTGGACCTTCGGGGGGCGCTCGTGAGCCCGAGAAGGAATGGCCGCATCCTAGAACAGCTCCGTCCTGGGATTCCCCTAATTTAAGCTAGCACTTGCAAACTTAAGCGTTCTCCCTCGTGCATACCTGCCCTCGGTTGGAGGTAGCAAGCGGATCCTTTTGGGAGCCGGAGAGAGTGATCGGCGGCGTTTTCGGTGGGCTGGAGGACGAGGAGTCTGCCCTCGAAACTGGAACTGCTCCACGCTACATGCTTGCAGCCGCACTGAGCCCCGATAGAGCAAGCGCAGATCCCTGCGGCCACAACCGCGCCTTAGTGATCATCGGCTGCACCAATCCTGCCTGACCCGCTCATCTCCAGCGATCTTAGGGGAGCGCGGGCAGGGGCTTGCGAGCCGGTGGATGAACAGACCTCGGCATCGGGAGTAAGACTACGGGCCCGGTAGTGCTAAAGCGGATCGCTGGGGGGGCCCGGGCTCCTCACTAAGGCAGTTCATCTCTGGCTATTCCTCTGGCTTCCGGCATAGCAGAAACACCGCAATTGTCCCTGGAGGAGGTGAGTGCCATCCCAGGCTCCCCGACCTGAAGTAGTTTAAACCCCGGAGGCCTGCTGGACCAGCCTGGAGGCCATTACCATGTGCTCCCGGAACGCACAAGCGCCTTTGCGTTCCAGGCCCTTTTGGCGGGAGCAGACTAACCAGGGGCCCTGTGCTGCACTGAATCCTATATCTGGCACCTACAACTTGCGCAAAGAGTGCGGATATGCGGGCCGGAGCCCTATCTATGCCTTCAGATTTCTGATTCAACCCTGATGAGTGTCTTCCTATGTGTAGCCGATAGTATATTACTTGAAAAACCTGCAGGGCTCCCCTGCAACTACTGATCACCACTACTTAGCTTGCTTTTCTTGGGTGGAGTGCCATCTACTGGTCCAGAGCGGGACTTTACCTCATCTTACTTTCAACTGCCCCTAATAATAGCCCTTCACTGCTCTGAAGCCACGAGTGGTAGATCTCATGGCTGCTAAAGCCAAAGGGCTTGAGACCCGAGATGGAGTCCGGGCCTCTCAGCGCCTGCAGGGCAAAACTGGAACGCAGAACTCCCCACCCCAAAAGGCGCTGTCGGACGGATCAGGGGATGAAACGACGAGTGAGTTTGATCTAGATTCAGCAGCTTTATCATCCCATGCGCTTTTACAGAGGGAGCTTCGTAGGGGCTTTGAAGACCTAACGAGTGAATTACGCTCTATGCGCGAAGAAGTGATGAGCACAATGGCCGAACTTAGAGCAGAACAGTGGACCTTCAACATCGTCCAAAGAGACTATCTGCTTCACTTTGAGACCTTACCCTCTACCAGCTTCATAGGGTACCATCCCACCCATCCTCTTCAAAGCACTATCTTAAGAGAAGAGGTGTCCACCCTCTTATCCCAATGTGAAATAGAAAGAGTTCCTCCTTCTCAAGAAGGGATGGTCTTCTACTCTCCATATTTTCTCATTCCAAAGAAAACAGGAGGCTTCAGGTCCATCTTGGATCTCAGAGACCTACACAAGTTTCTGGTCCATGAAAAACTCAAAATTATTTCCCTGGAAACTCTTCTCCCATACCTCCAGAGACAAAATTGACTATGTTCTCCAGACCTAAAGGAGGCGTACACGCACTTACTGATCCATCCTCACCTCACGCAGTATCTGCTCTTCATGTTTCAGGTAAACCACTACCAATACCGGGTGTCGCCCTTCAGCTTAGCCTCCGCACTGCGAGTATTCACAATATGCATAGCAGTAGTCGCTGCCTATCTCCGCACTTTTGGGGTCTTCGTCTTCCCTTACTTAGACGATTGGCTAATCAGGGGAGATTCCCTTCAGGAGGTAAAAATCTTCCTTCATTGCACCATCACGGTGCTCCAACATCTGGGATTTGTCCTGAACTTTCCAAAGTCTCACCTCACTCCAACTCAACGTCTGGAGTTCATTGCAGTATTCTTAGACACTCAACAGGACCAAGCTTTTCTTCCACAAGATCGCTGTGCCTGCCTCATTGAGCTGGTGAAACAAATGTGACTGCAAAGCCATGTAACAGCTCGAGAAATGCTCCATCTGTTGGGACCCACGGCCTCTACAGTCCATGTTGTCCTCTGTGCTTGACTACACATGTATCTTGCCCAATGGACTCTGTCTTCTGAATGGACGCAAGCAAAGGGGCATCTCAGAGACAAGATCCACATCACCCCTCAACTAACCAAGTCTCTTCAGTGGTGGTGGTCTCCACAGAACCTACTCGGTGGGTCACCCTTTCAGATGCCTCCACCTCGATGCACCCTGACAATAGATGCCTCCAAGCTGGGTTGGGGAGTGCATCTGAACAACCTAACCATACAGGGACTGTGGATACAACTGGACTCTGCTCTGCAGATCAACCTCCTAGAACTACGGGCACTAACAAATGCCCTTCAGGTTTTTCAACCCCAACTTTCAGGGCTACAGGTATTAGTCAGGACAGACAACCGGGTTGCCATGTTCTATGTGAACAAACAGGGAAGATAGGATCCTATCCCCTATGCAAGGAAGTGCTTTGCCTATGTTTTTTTGCCATTGCACACTGCATTCACCTCAGAACTTGCGGACAGGCTAAGCCGAATCCTTCATCCACATGAGTGGACCCTACATTGGGAGACGGCTGCTTGGATCTTCCAAACGTGGAGAACCCCACTCATAGATCTTTTCGCCACTCCGCAAAACACACAGCTTCCTCTTTTCTGCTCCAGGTTTATGTCCTTGCACTGACAGGACCCAGACGCCTTCCTTCTCCATTGGGGATAGGGTCTGCTCTATGCATTTCCTCTCATCCACTTGATACTCAAAACGCTGTTCAAGCTACAGGCCGACGAGGGCTCCATGATTCTCATAGCCCCTTTTTGGCCCTGTCAACCGTGGTTTCCTCTGCTTCTTCACCTTGCACAAACGCAACCTCTCAAAATCAGAAGTGTGCCAGGATTAAGGGACACTTCTCCATCCCAGTCTTCATGCCCTTCGCCTCACCGCATGGCTGCTGAAGGGATAGTACTTGCTGACTTTGACCTGCCACAAGAGGTCAAGGATATCCTGCTTGCATCACGCAAGCAGTCCACCAGGCAATCTTATGCCTGCAAATGGCGAAGGTTTGCACTCTGGTGCTTCCCAAAGGATATTAACCCCTTTGCCTGCCCAGTGGAATCCCTTCTACAATATCTCTTCCACTTGCCCTTGGTAGGTCTTAAGACTAACTCAGTCAGAGTTCATCTTAGTGCCATTGTGCCTATCACAAACCACTTGACAGAGAGACTATCTCCTCACACCCCTTAGTAGCACGCTTCATGGGGGGTCTCCTGCTGTCCATGACACCCATTAAGCTGCCTACAGTGGCCTGGGACCTCAACATGGTTCTAGCTCTACTTCTAAAGCCTCCTTTTGAGCCTTTAGCCACCACTTCACTGAAGTTATTGTCTTGGAAGGTAATATTCCTTATCACCATCACGTCAGCTCCCCGCAGGCTCTGGTGGCGTATCCGCCATATATCTGGTTCCACCATAACAAGGTGGTCCTCCATACTCATCCATACTTCCTTCCAAAGGTAGTCTCCTCCTTCCATCTGAACTAGTCAATAATCCTACTGATTTTCTTCCTGAGACCACATGCGTCTCGGGCTGCAGCAGCACTGCACACCTTAGACTGTAAGCAAGCACCAGGCTTACTACCCGGATAGAACTAAGATTCACAAAAAATCCTCTCAATTGTTCATTTCTTTTGTTCCTAGTCACCTTGGACTACCGGTGACAAAACAAACTCTATCCATATGGATAGCAGATTGTATTTATTTTGCTTATGCACAGGCAGGACTCTCCTTGGAGGGTCACGTTACGGTTCATAATGTACAGGCTATGGTATCTTCTGTAGCCAACCTCCGTTCAGTATCCATTGATGAGATCTGTCAAGCAGCTATCTAGTCCTCCATTCATACTTTTGCTGCACATTATTGACTGGACAGGGACTCCTGTTGGGACACTGTCTTTGGCCAAGCTGTACTCCAGAACCTCTTTGGGACATAAACTCAACTCCTACCCTCCGTCCAGGACTTCTACAAGAGATCAGACTATCATTAGAGGGGGTATAGCCTCCTGGAATTGAGTCCAATGAACCGCATCGTGTCCACACTCTTTATTTATTTATTTATTTATTTAACAATCATTTATATCCCGCATCTTCCGGAGTTCAGGTGCGGTTCACAATTGAACAACAGTCAACAAAGCAAGAGCTTGTTTTTACATGGAACAATTTTTTTTTTTGACAATAAACAGTGTAATGCTTAAATACATAACAGAACAATATAATGGTTAGATACATTATGGAACAAGAACAAATACATTATAGATACATTATGGAACAAGAACAAAGGTTAATAACTATTTACAATTTCAGAGTTGTAAGCTTTATTGGATTGAATCGTCGTTATTTACAAGTAAATGTAGTATCTGTTGAGTTATGAGGTTTAGCTTTGGCTCTAAGCTTTAGCCACAGGGATCACACTGCTCTCCCTCCCATGCCAGTCTGGTACCTGGAAGCTAATGAGTCCCGTATGTGGACTGCCTTCCTGCTTGTTCCTGGAGGTAGCATAGTTACTCACCTGTAACAGGTGATCTCCAGGAACAGCAGAAATCAGTTTTCACAACCCGTCCTCCTCCCCTAGGAGTTGTAGGGTTGGTTTATTTTTTCTTTTCCTCTCAGCTGCAAGCTCAACTGAGGAGAGGAGTTGAGAAGGCAGCAAGGCAGATGCACAGGCACAGTAGAGTGCTTCCAAAGACTTTCCTATTGGATGCTGGGGAGCATTCCCTCACGGGCTTCATTGGTACTGACGTCCACCCATGTGTGAAGACCGATTCCTGCTGTTCCTGGAGATCACCTGTTACAGGTGAGTAACTATGTTCTCTCACCCCACATTCTGGTCTCTCTTCACATACTGACCCCCCACCTCTACTCCTCTCTGCCCCAGCCCTCCTCCCTGTGCACCCCCCCCCCCTTCGCCCTACTCACTCTTCTCCCATGCCACGTCTCTCTCTATTCCCCTTTTTTTCATGTTCTTTCTTTCCATCTTTACCCCTCCCTGCACCCTCCTCTCTTTGCTTCCAGCTCCCTCTCTCTGTTCCCTATCCTCTCTCTCTCTTACCTTCCTGGCCTCCAGACTCCCCTATTTTTGTCTCACCTGCTCTCTTCCCCTCCTACTATCTACTCAATTCCTATCACCAGATTTCCCACCTGACTCCCTCTGTCTTCCGCCCTACACATCTCAAGGCTTTGATCCTTTACCTACTTCTCCTACAGCTGCGGTAGATTTGGCTTAGTGGGAGAGTGGCTGCAATTACATTTACATGTGCTCATGATCACTCAGAAATTCTAAAGTGCATGCACAAGTGCAAATCCTTCCACAACTTTGCCTCTGGGACAGCCTCTGCTCAGTCCATGTAAAGCTATGTGCTTGCAGGTTGTACATGAATATTGGATACACAGTATTTATACTATATGTGTGCAGAAATGACTTTCAAAATTGTCCTTGTTAGGGTATGGTAATTTTAGAAGGGTTCTTCTATGTGTAAAACTAGTTTTACAAGTAGAAAGCCTTTTATAAAACTGCAAGGCCATATATGTGCATATAAATATGCAAGCATATTATGCCTAGATGCTCCCAGGAGCACAGTTTAGGCGTAGTTGGGGTGAAATTGTGATGCATTCACCTGTTTTATAAAATAAGCGATTATGTTCATAAAATACACAAACAGATTTATACCTTTGGAGCAGTTATAGACTTGTGTACGCTTGGGACTGCTTCTGTGTGGTTATTTTATAAAGCCATATAGGGGTCCACGTTGCCTTATAAAATAGGACCCTTTATATTCTAGTGAAAGTAGTTTTATAGAAGTTGCTTAGGTTGGGAAGGAAAAAAAGTCTTTATAAAATAGCCTCATGAGTCCTGCAGAAATCACAGCTAAAATGCACCCATGAACATTTATACCTGTTCAGGAGCGGGTGTAAATGTATGTGCTTATTTCATAAACTATGGGCGTACCTCATGACTCTTCTAACGCTCTGCAAAACTGTGCATCTGGAAACATACCTGGGTTGTGTAAAAGTATGTGCTGCCTTGTCACCACATGTATATTATGTGTGTAATCCTTGGAGTAATTTTATAAGAGGCCTTTTGTGTGTGATAAATTCTTTATTGGACAATTATAATTACTCAAGCATATGCAAAATACTAATTGCCAAGTCAAAAATGATAAAATCATAAAACCCTGTCTTGACACTCTTTCAGTTCTATTTACATTTTCTTTCACTGAATTAGTGCGAGGGACACTTTAACATTCTTAATAATGCATTTGGAAACCATTTCAAAATAACTCTATGGGCTAGATTTGCAGAACTTTTTTTTCATAAACACATAGTTGGGGGAAGAAAAATCTTAGTAAATTAATCTGCATATTTGAAAACCCATGTCTCGAGGGCTAGCCACGTGGATCACTGTTAATGCACCACACTATTGCATGGAAAACCCAGCTTTGATGATGCAGAGGTAGCATCCATACCTCTCAGGGGGGAGGAAGTTTCAGCCATTGCTTAACAGTGAAACCTGTCGGCGGGACAAGATGCATGCACATCGGGTTCCAGAGGGAGCCTTGATCTGTGGTCTCTGACCGAGGTTAGTCACTAAAGTGGCTGGATATAGAGGGGGGCTCAAAGGTAAGGGTCAAACCCTGGGCACGGCAGTCCATTGGAGATTTGGTTTTGATGCAACTGGAAGTCCAGCGAAGCAAGAGGCAACAGAGATCAAAATAACTCTCCATCTTATGTGGGAGGCTTTTGAAATTGTTTTGAAAATCATTGTAAATAGAAACATGGAAGTTATGCTTCAGACCATTCTCCTCCATGGACTTTTCATCTGTTTGACCTGTCCTTTATGCTCACATTCTGTCATCTTGCTGATTTACTAGTTTGCTCCGTTTGCACATTAATTCCCAAACCACTTTTCAAAATTATGTGCCATAAAATAACTCACTTCGCTATTGAAACCCGTCTCTTCTGATACATTAGGTATTCTCTCTCATAATTAGGTGGTATTCATTTGGGGGGGGGGGGTTTAATGGTTAAAATGATCTTACAAAATGCCTAATCTTTTTTATTTTTGTTTCCTTTAGCTGACATTTGTGATGAAGTGGCTCAGTATTTAGACCAGCTTTTGGAGCGCACGACTCCAAAGCCTCACTTCTCTCCCACTGTTCAAAAAAGAGGCCTGGGTCGGTTCCGTGCTGCTGTGCATAACACCCGTGACATAATGTCTCTTATGTCTAAAGCCAAAGGACTGAATATTCAGAGTAAGTGATTATTCTTTTCAATTGTTTATCTTCCCTTGAAAAAGCCTTCAATTCCTAGTATATGATATTTTATAGATTCTAATCACACAAGACCTTCAGTTTTCCCATTCTTGTTCCATTCCCCTGTCACAGAGGGATCAAAACAAATGCAATTAAAAAAGGCTCTTTGCCCCTCCTATGGGTGAAAGTGCAGGATTTGGCCTTCATAGAGCTACGGTGTATTTGCCTGCTTCAGGTTATCATAAAAGTTGTTTGCTTACAGCTAGACCATTCCAGAAGAGTGGTTTATGCTCCCTTGCCAGCAGGTGGAGGCAGATTTGAGCAGCATTCAGGGATGGTATATCCTCTGGTACAGCACTCAGAGAAGTCAGTATTGTCTGCTTCCAGCAGGTGGCAAGGTATGTGAACTGATACAGTAGTGCATGACAGGCCTTGACTTTCCTTACCCACACTACTCTGCAGAGGTCTTGGATTGAGCCATGAGGGACCTAGTGGCTCAGCGCGTAGGTACTGTAAGCCTATATCTCCTGGAGCAGACAGCTGCCCCGTATCCATGCTGTTTCCTAAAGGTAACTAACATTGGCCGGCCAGAAGAGGAGCAGGAGAACCCTATGGGGCACCTGAGGGGAGTTTGGTAAGTTTGACCCAGACCCCACTTTCCCTTTTGCTGTCCATATCTGCTTTTGCTTCCTTTCTCTATTTTTTTCTTTTTATTAGTATTTAGTTCATGTCTTTCCAGTGGTAGTTCAAGGCGAGTTATATTCAGGTATATAGGTATTTCCCTGTCCCGAGTGGTTACAATTAAAGTTTGCTGCCTTTCTCTATTTTTTCTTCTCCCATTGATTTCAGTGGGAATCAACTGACTGCTGCTTTGAATAAAGAAGCTTAAAAAAAATACCTTCCTCAGCCAGGCCTCCCCTATTAGGGTTTTCCTGGTTGGCCCAACAGGCCTTGGATTTCCTTTTCGGGACTCCCGTTTCATCAGTTTTGTGGCTTTTTTTGGCGTGTTTTTTTCACCACTGTGATTCTCAGCATGTGGGTACAGCCTGCAGCCCCTAGAAATTTTTTGCTATTGCTGTTTTTTGCCCCCTTTAGGGCTGCGATGCCAAAGGCAGTTTTTGACCAGAATCCTAAGACACCCTCCATGGGGGGCCTGGGGCTCCTGCTATCCTTTTTGCTTTTCCTTTCCATCAGTGAGATCCACAGCCACTTCAGTTGGTGGCTTGGGCCTAGCAAGGGTGGGCAGAGTGGGGTAGCACTAGCCACATTCTTGGTGGTACTGGGAAGGCTCTCTTTGGAGCCTTGGGGTCCTGCTTGTGCTGCAGCTCCTGAAACAGCCTTCTGGCTATATTCTGTTGGCTAACTGCTTGGCAGCTCCCTTTGGGGGGGGAGGTTTGGGGATCTGGACATACACCTGGGGGACCTGGACATATACTGTGGGGACCTGGGGCCCCTGAGTGCTCTTCTCATGAGCAGCTAAAGAGGTCATGTCCCCTGCTTCGCCCTTGCATTTCTCTGTTTCTCTGCAAACCCAGCCTTCCCCTATGAACTTGAGGGAAGTTCTGGTCATTAGAAGGTAAGTCTGAGGAGGATGGAGTGGTGGTTTCCCTAGATGCTGATTAGGATCCCTAAGGATCCACCTTTTTTAATCTGCTGGGCCCTGTTTAGACCTCCACAGGTCGTTACAGTGCATGGTCTTTTAGGGAGGAAACTCCTGAACTGGGTCTCCAAGATCATAAGGTACTGTCTTGGCTGTTCCCTCAATCAAGGCAAGCTGAATTTAGCCCTTTAGCTCCCTAGAGTAGAAGTCTGCTTTATGGTGGTGATGAAGTGCATCACAATCATGGCAGCAGGAGGTACTGCATGTGAGAAATCTCAGTTTGAAGGTCAAGGTCTTACAAAAACCTTATGAATAGTTGTTTTCAGCTTTTTGGCAGTGCTGTGTGCATGCCTGGAGGCTAGCCCTCGGATGAAGGCTCTATCCTCTCTCTGCTGGCAGCCTGGTGGCTTTGACCATAGGGCTATGGCCCCTGGCCCCCAAGGTTGCAGGTTGCTCCTGAGAAGGGGTCAAATAGTCATTTAGCCCAGTCTCCTTCCAGAGCTAGGGGACTCACAGCGCTCTACCTAGGTGGCTGCTGCTAGTGAATGCTATTTTATGGGCAAGTTACAAATGCTGGTATAATTATGATGATAGCTCTGGTCTGCGATGGAGCAGTTCCCTTAATGGTCACTATCTTTCCGAGGGGAGAAGCTCGCCCATAGAGACTCCTGGAAGATGGGCAGAAAAGGACCAAGGGACCTTCTAAGGCCATACATAAAGCCTGGAGCTGTTCTCTGGAGAAAGATGAGTCCTTTGGGGCCTCCATTGCAGAAGGGCAGGCCTGGAATAGCCTCTGGTGGGAATGAGTTGCCTTTGGGAGCCTGTACTTCCCCTCTCTGGAGAGTGGCAGTTCTTCCTGAGGTGCAGCAAGTTGGGATGTAACTCAATTTATTTCTCATGAGTGCACCCATAACACATTAAACTAGTGAGTTTTGGGGTCCTTAGGTGAGAGTGGAGTTTGTCAGCTCCTTTGACAGGACACCTGTCTTTGGCCCCTCATGTGATGGTCCAGGCTGTCTTGGGACTTCTAATGTGCACTAGGTGAATTACAGCAGTGCTTGCAAGGTCTCCCCAGGAGATTCTCCCTGAGGCCCTCCTTTTAGGTAGGGGGCATTTGTGGATTCTCTTTAGAACGTTCGTCAGTGGTGGGGGGGGGGGTTTCTCCTGCCCCCTCCGCAGTAGGATTGTTTCTCCTGGAACAAGCAGGAAGTCAGTCCTCACATATGGATGACGATGCCAATGGAGCCCTCGTGGAAGCATCTCCCCAGCTTTCAAAGAAAGCCTTTGAGAGATGCTACCATGCATGTGTGGTCCTCTTCTCGCCCAAGGGTGCTATCTTGCTCAGTCTCCCTTTTTTTGCGGTGCCCTACAGAAGTTCGTCTTGTTGTCCCCCTCCCCCCCACCCCCGGAAAAATGTTGATTTTCTCATGCACTCTTATGCCATTTTCCGGCTAGCGCCGGTTCCTTTCCCGCCTTCAAGCCCCACTGCCCCAGCATTGGGCCTCGAAACCTTATTGTGAGGTTTGTTTCTCCAGGACCAAGCAGGAAGTCAGTCCTCACATATGGGTGACGTCGGCGCCGACGGAGCCCTCGCGGAGCAATTTTCCCCAGCTTTCAAAGAAAGCCTTTGGGAATTGCAGCGCGCATGCGCGGTCCTCTTCCCGCCCAAGGGTGCCATCTTGCTCAGTCTTCTTTTTTCCGCGGAGCCCTACAGACGTTGCCTGTGAATCCCCCGCAGAAAAGTTGATTTTTCTCTATTTTCTTTATTTTTCTTCAGTTCGACGCCGGTTCTTTTCCCGCCCGGACTCGCGACGCCAGTTACGAGTCCGTCCGTTATTTTTCGTTTTTTGTCCTTCGTGACAGACTTCGAGCTTTTTTTCTTTTCCCTGGCTGCCCGGTCATTCGACCTCGCAGGGGCCCTTTTTCCCCCGATGGCGGCCAGTGGCTTCAAAAAGTGTGACCTCTGTAAGAAACTTATGTCTCTTACAGACACTCACGACTTCTGCCTCCGCTGCCTAGGCCCGGATCATAACTCCATGATCTGCGGGCCATGCGGCAAGATGTCCTCAAAAGCATTGAGGAGTCGGCAGCACCAGCGGGAGCGTATCTTCTCTGACTCCGGCAGGGCTCGGACCTCGTCAGAGGCTTCGACGTCTCGGGACTCTGGTCCTGAGCATCGTCGAAGTTCCTCTGAAAGGGGGTCTCCTACCCGGGATCATCATCGGAAGAAGAAACCCGCAAGGGCGGGATCGGTGGACGCTCCTGGTCCCTCGAGGGCCAGGTTGCATAGCCCCGATTCCCGTCCCGGGTCCTTGGAGTCGGAGAGGCCGTCGAAACATCCTCGACTCGAGGAGGACTTGCCCGCTCACGTGAGTACTGTTGTCCTCGTGGACTCACCTCCGAAGGACCCGACGTCGGGCCCGACACCGTCGGGGCCCGAGTCGGGGGCTGCTGGGTCTCCTGAGCTCAGACTCAGGTTGACGGCCTTGGAGGTCAGTTTGACTGCCTTCATGGACCAGCAGCGGGCATTGATCGCTGGCCTCGCTGGCGCTTCTGCCCTGACCGCCGGGACGTCGACCTCCAAGTCGACCCCGGAGACCGAGCCGATCCTCGAGTCCATGAGGGCTCGAGTCGATCCTCGGTCGCGGTCTCCTTCGGCCTCCCGTTCGGGACCGAGGTCGTTGACGACGACTCCCTCGGCGTCGGGGCGGATGGCTTCAGTGCCCGCCCGACTGGAGCCGGTCGACTCCTCCTCCGAGGAGTCGGCCTGGGAATCTGAGGACGAAGAGTCACCTGGTTCCTTTCGGACTCGGTGTGTCCCATCGGACTCCCCCGAGTCCGAACCTCGGAGACGGTTCCCCCCGGAGGATACCCGGTTCTCGGACTTCGTGAGGGATATGGCCAAAGCCTTGGCCTTCCCTGCGGATCCCGAGGAGGAGCCTCTAGTCGAAGAACTCGATGCCCTCCAATATGACTCTCCCCCGAAGGAGGCCTTTATTGTACCGGTTCCTCCCATGCTGGAACGGCTTCTCTTCCGCATGTGGGAGAGCCCGGCGTCGTCGCCGGTATTGAGCAAGCGGGTCGATTCCATTTATCGAGTCCGCAAGAGCCCCGGGTTCCAAAAGGCACAACTACCGCACCATTCCATGGTGGTGGAATCGGCCATGCATAGACTGAAGAGTCAAAAAATGCACTCCTCGGTGCCCCCTGGTAGGGAAGCCCGAAGCCTGGATGCCCTTGGTAGGAAGTGTTTCCAGGGCTCTATTCTTGCTTGTCGAGTCCAGACATACCAGCTCTACATGGGCATGTATCTCCGAGACCTGGCTAAGGAAATAGCCGGGTTCTCTGCTGGTCTCTCCAATGAACCTTTGCAGAGGTTCCAATCCTTGTCTACTGGTATTCGAGAGTGCTCCAAGTTTATTTCTCGAGCAGCCTATGATGGTTTTGAGGCTTCGGCTCGAGTAGCCACGGCCGGCATCGTTGGACGCCGCCAGGCTTGGCTCCAGTCGTCCGACCTCGAGCCCTGGGTGCAGGACAAGTTGGTCGATGTCCCCTGCCGAGGTGACAACCTCTTTGGCAAGCCCATGGATGAGAAGGCTGCACAAATCGAGACAGAGACTCTCACCAGAACTCGTCTCTCAAGGAAAACCTCTGCCCCTTCTCAAAAGAAGAAGGCCTCGGGGAAAACAGCCCTTTTACCCGAGGAAAGGTGCTGCCTATAAATACTACCCTCAGTATCAGGCCTCCCCAGCTCCCCCACAGGGAAAGCAGGCCAAGGGACGGGGTAATGGATCCCGTAGGCAGCAAGCCCCCAAGCCTGCACCACCGGCCCCTGCTCAGCAAGGTGGGGGTTTTTGACTTTCTCAGCATAGCCTCTCCCCCTCAGCTGATTCCTCTCAGCACAGGAGGTCGGCTGGTCCACTTTGCACACAGGTGGTCCAACATCACCACAGATACCTGGGTACTTCGCATAGTTCAAAAGGGCTATCTTCTTCATTTTCACCAGGTACCTCCCTCCTACTTTCCAGGGGAGCCTCCCAGACTCCCTTTGCACAGGGACTTACTCCTTCAGGAGTTGGCAAGTCTCATTCAGGAACAAGCCGTGGAACCGGTGCCCCACCACCTGAAGGGTCAAGGGTTTTACTCCAGGTACTTCCTGATTCCAAAAAGGACAGGAGGCCTCAGACCCATCCTAGACTTGCGAAACCTCAACAAGTTCCTGGCAAAGGAAAAGTTCAAGATGCTTACCCTTGGAATCCTGCTGCCCTACCTCCAGCAGGGAGACTGGCTATGCTCCTTGGATCTAAAGGATGCGTATACTCATATCCTTATTCATCCAGACCACAGACAATATCTCAGGTTTGTTGTGGGTGGAAATCATTACCAGTACAGAGTACTGCCCTTTGGCCTATCCTCCGCCCCCAGAGTGTTCACCAAATGCCTGGCAGTGGTGGCGGCCTATCTAAGGCTTCAGGGCCTTTTTGTGTTTCCCTACCTGGACGACTGGCTCATCAGAGCCCAGTCTGCCCAAGAAGCCACTCAAGCCACTCATCGCACTGTAGCTCTGCTTCAGCACTTGGGTTTTGTCATAAACTTCGCAAAGTCCACTTTGCTCCCCTCTCAAAATCTCGAGTTCATAGGCGCCAGGTTGGACACTCTTCAGGCGAGGGCCTTCCTCCCTCTGGACAGGGCCAAGCGGCTCATGGATCTCGCCAGCCGCTTTCACAGCAATTCCCTGGTCCCCGCCAGGCAATTTCTGAGACTGCTCGGCCATATGGCTTCCACGGTCCATGTAACCCCCAATGCCCGCCTGAATATACGTCCTGCTCAGTGGTGCCTTCGCACTCAATGGCTTCAGGCCACGGGGAGCCTAGCGGACTCTGTGCAGATCTCCGACCAGCTGGTCTCATCTCTACGATGGTGGCTTCATCTGCCCAACCTAGTGCTAGGGGTGTCTTTTCAACCCTCTCCGCATTCTCACGTCCTGACGACCGATGCTTCTCTCCAGGGTTGGGGAGCACATTGTCAAGGGACTTGTACTCAGGGTCTCTGGTCTCCTTGGGAGTCCGCTCAGCAGATAAACTTCCTAGAGCTCAGAGCCATCCGCCTAGCGCTCAAAGCCTTCTCTCACCTGATTTCACACCAGTCGGTGCTAGTCCAGACAGACAATCAGGTGGCGATGTTCTACGTGAACAAACAAGGCGGGACCGGCTCCTTCCTTCTCTGTCAGGAAGCATGGAATCTCTGCTCTTGGGCCGTCCGTCACAACATCATCCTCAGAGCTGTCTATCTCCCAGGTCAGGAAAACTACCTGGCAGACAAATTGAGCAGAATCCTCCAACTGCACGAGTGGAGATTGGATCCGCTTGTGGTTCAGCGGATCTTTCTCCAGTGGGGCCTCCCCACCATGGACCTCTTTGCCAGTCCTCTGAACCGGCAACTTTCCAGGTTCTGCTCTCGACAGCCGCATCCTCTCAGGGTAGCGGCGGATGCTTTTCTGATTCCGTGGTCCGCAGGCCTCTTGTATGCCTTTCCACCCATGCCACTGGTGTCTCGGACGCTCTTCAAAGTTCTCAGAGACAAAGCATCGATGATCCTAGTGGCTCCCCGGTGGCCGAGACAACCTTGGTTCCCGCTTCTGCTGCAGCTGGCGGTGGACACCCCTCTTCCTCTGGGGTTTCAGCCCGACCTCCTCTCGCAGGATCAGGGGACGCTACTGCACCCCAACCTCCGGTCCCTTCATCTGATGGCCTGGCTGCTGCTGAAAGGGTAGTTCTTGCTCCTCTCCAGCTACCTCCAGATGTCGAAGAGGTCGTCTTGGCCTCCAGAAGGCCTTCCACCCGGAAATCCTACGCTCTTATGTGGCGTCGGTTCTCCGTCTGGTGTAATCAGCGGTCTCAAGACCCCTTCTCCTGTTCGGCATCACTGGTCTTGCAGTACTTGCTTTCTCTCTCCAATCTTGGACTTAAGTCCAACTCGGTCAAGGTCCACCTCAGTGCTCTTTCTGCGCATCACCTACCGGTGGAGGGTAGACCTCTCTCCGGCCACCCTCTGGTGGCTCGGTTTCTCAGAGGCCTCCTTCTCCTTAAACCACCTTTGCACCCCCCAGCCCCCAATGTGGTTTTACAGCGGCTTACCTGTCCGCCTTTTTAGCCTATGGCTACCTGTCCTCTTCGTTTTCTTTCCTGGAAAACCTTGTTCTTGGTGGCCCTCACTTCTGCTAGACGCGTTAGTGAGCTGCAGGCCCTGGTATCTGATCCTCCTTACACTAGGTTCTACAAGAACTGGGTAGTCCTACGGACTCACCCTAAATTTCTTCCTAAAGTGGTTTCCCCTTTTCACATCAACCAGGAGGTGGTACTTCCGACCTACTTTCCCAGGCCACACTCCAGCCGAGCTGAAATGGTCCTGCATACCCTGGACTGTAGAAGGGCGCTGAACTTCTACCTTGACCGTACGCGGGAGCACCAAAGGGCTGTTCAGCTCTTCGTGTCTTATGACCCCAACAAGTTGGGGCTCTCTGTCTCCAAGCGTACTCTGTCCATCTGGATTGCGGACTGCATCGCTTGGGCTTACGAGGCTGCGGGCCTCGTGCTGGAAGGTAGAGTCACCGCTCATCGTGTTCGGGCGAAGGCTACGTCAGTGGCTTACCTCCGCTCTGTTCCGTTGGCAGACATCTGCCGGGCCGCTACTTGGTCTTCAAGCCAGACTTTTGCAGCCCATTACTGCCTGGAGAGGGAGTCTCGCAGGGACAGTGCTTTCGGACAGGCAGTCCTCCGTAACCTCTTCGAGGTATAGGCAACTCCTACCCTCCATCCCGGATGTTGGGCTACCGGTTGAAGACGTATTCAGAGAAGATTCCTTCCTTCTGTGCTGCTGAGCTAGAGGGAGCTCATTTTTGTGCTTAGGGTCTCCGGTAGCCTTAAGCTTGGGAGTCCCATATGTGAGGACTGACTTCCTGCTTGGTCCTGGAGAAAGCGTAGTTACTCACCTGTAACAGGTGTTCTCCAGGAGCAGCAGGAATCAGTCCTCACAACCCTCCCTCCTCCCCTTGGAGTTGCAGTTTTATGCTTTTGTTTTTGCTAATTTTGCTGTCTTTTAGCTATGTCATCTGACTGAGCAAGATGGCACCCTTGGGCGGGAAGAGGACCGCGCATGCGCGCTGCAATTCCCAAAGGCTTTCTTTGAAAGCTGGGGAAAATTGCTCTGCGAGGGCTCCGTCGGCGCCGACGTCACCCATATGTGAGGACTGATTCCTGCTGCTCCTGGAGAACACCTGTTACAGGTGAGTAACTACGCTTTCCATCCCAATGCTTTCATGCCTTTTTCAACCACTGGCCGCGCTGAAGGTCTTCGACCTCGCTGGAGTCCTTTTTGCCCCAATGGCCACTGGTTTCAAGAAGTGTGATCGGTGTTCCAAAAACATGTCACTCAAGACACACACGATTGTTGCCTCCGGTGTCTGGGCGCCAACCATGATCTGGAGGAATGCTCCCTTTATAACAAGAGGTCCGCCAAGGCCATCCAAAGCTGTTGGCAGAAGCAGGGTGACATCTTCCCCAGAGCAGACTCGACCCTGGTATCCATGGTAGCCACGCGCTCTAAGGCCCTGCACGGATCCTTGGAGTCGTGTAAAGCCCCCATGTTTCCCGAGCGGGCACGCAGACACACCGACCAATGGTCCCCGGAGCGAGAGTGTAAGAAGAAGGCCTCAAGGGCCTTGTCCTGTGAGGGTGGACAAGCATGGTAAGTCCTGTGCATAGTCCTTCAGTCCCCTATGAACATCTGAGGAATTGGAGCGGGAGCGTTCAACGAAGGTACCCAGGACAGATGTCGAGGCCTCCGGCAATGGATTTTGGTCTCCCAAGGGCCATCCCATTAAGGACCCCCTCTTTTCCTCAGCCTGGTGACCCTGGTGTTGGTGTCGAAGGCTGCTACCCCAAAGTGGAAAACCAGAATGCTGGTGTTGGAAAGCAGCATTTCTGCGCTTCTTGCCTTGCAACAGATGTCAATGTCCGTCCCCTCCGTTGCACGTGCTGAATCTACAAGGACCTCGATACCGAGGACTCCACGGGCCATCAAAGTGATCCCCGAGAGCCAGATCCTCATGCAGATCCTCGTCAAGGGTCTTGATCTCACTCCCGATCCTCGGGGGCGAGGTCTTCTCAGGTGACCATCTCTGGCTCCGGCCAAGCCTCGGCCCCGAGACACCAAGACCGTAACCGACGACGCCTCTAGAGCCGGCGGATCTCAAGTCTTTGTCAGACTGAGACTGGGAGTCTGACATCATGATCTCCCTTCGGACCCGTCTCCACCAGCCTCGAAGCGCTGGTCCCCATCCGAGGACACCTCATTCCTCAAGTTTGTCTGGGACATGGAGAGGTCCCTCTACCTCACCACAGAGTTGGAGGAAGACCCACATACAGAGGAGCTCGAGGCACCATCTAAAGAAACCCTCATGGTTCCCATCCCCTCCATCCTCATTTGGCGGCTCCTCCAGATGTAGGAAACGCCGGCATCAGTGCCGATAGTCTCCCAACGCCTGGACACCATGTACCGGGTCCAGCGAGGACTGGGCTTCAGGAAGGTGCAACTCCCTCACACCTCCATGATGGTCGAGTCGGCCATGTGTTGACAAAAGAGCCTGAAGATGCAATCATCAGTGCCCCCGGGCAGGGAAGCCCGCACCCTCGATGCCCTTGGGTGAAAATGATACCAAGGTTCGATGCTGGCATGCTGCATACAAACTTATCAGCTGTACATCGGCATGTTCCTCTGAGACCTCACAAAGGAACTCAGAGGCTTCACAGCTGGCCTTGATGGAAACCACCTCCAGTGCGTCCAGACTCTTATGAAGTCTGCCGGGGAGGGCTTGAAATACTTATTTCAAGCGGCCTATGACAGCTTTGAGTCCAGTGTGAGGGTGGCTGCCGCAGGCATCGGTGCCTGACGCCAGGCCTGGCTCCAAACATCGAACCTCAAGCCATGGGTCCAAAAGAAACTCTTTGACGTCCCTTGCCTCAGGGAACAACTCGTCAGCAAGCTGATGGAGGACAAGGTAGCTGAGATCGAGACTGAGTATGTTACCAGAACTCGGCTCTCAAGGAAGACTTCCGCTCTTTCCAGGAAAAAAACACCAGGAAAAAAGCCTCCCTTCCACAGAAAGGGCCAGCCGTATCGAGGCTACCCCCCACACCCGGCCACCCAGACCCCTCAGCAGGGTCACCCAGGCAAGGGAACAGGTCAGGGACCACATAAGCCCAAGGTCCCCAAGCCCCAGACCCGAGCCCCAGCACAGACAGGGTCAGGGTTTTGACTCTCAAGGCATAGCCTCTCTACCCATGGGGGATCAGCTACCAACAGGAGGGCAGCTAACTCTTTTTGCCCTTCGGTGGACTGCCATCACCACAGACATCTGGGCACTCCTGGTGGTCAGGGAGGGGTACCTCCTTCACCTGGTCCAAAAGCCCCCTTCTTCATTCACAGGAGAGGCTTCCCAGTCTCCCCTGCACCAGGCCCTCTTACTGCAAGAACTCGTAGGCCTTCTCAGGGACAAGTCTGTCGAGCCAGTACCACCCCACTCATGAGAAAGGGGATAATACTCCAAATAATTTTTAGTCCAAAAAAGAACAGGGGACCTAAGGCCTATCCTGAGAAACTTGAACAAATTCCTGGTGCGAGAGAAGTTGAAGATGCTCTCCCTTGGAACATTGCTGCCCTATCTCCAGCAGGGAAATTGGCTGTACTCCTTGGACCTAAAGGATGCTATACCCACATCCTTATTCATCCAAGCCATAGGCAATACTTAAGGTTCATAGTCGGGGGCAACCAGTACCAGGTACTACCCTTTGACTTAGCCTCCGCACTCGGTCTTCACCAAATACCTAGCAGTGGTGGCCGCCTACCTCCATTTCCAAGTGTTCTTCATCTTTCCATACCTGGACGACAGGCCGATAAAAGGAGACACTGCCTCAGAGGTGCATCAGGCCACGGCCCGCACCATCCAGGTCTTTCAAGATATGGGGTTCATCATAAACCACCCCAAATTCCATCTCTCTCCAACCCAAGACCCGCAGTTCATAGGGGTTCGCCTGGATACCCTCCAAGCCAGGGCTTTCCTCTCCTCAGAACCCTGGTGGCCAAGGTGCAGCACCATCACACTCTGTCAGCACAGTCCATGCTACGCCTGCTCGGCCACATGGCTTCCACAGTCCATGTGGTCCCCAATGCCTGCCTTCACATGAGGACAGCTCAGTGGTGCCTCCGTTCTCAGTGGACTCAAGACACTGGCTGGCTCCGGGACAGAATTCCAGAGTCATTCAATTGGTGGCAAAACCCACAGCACCTGCAGAGGGGTATGCCTTTTCAGCAACCGAACCCCCAAAGGGTTCTCACTACAGATGCCTCCCTGCTGAGCTGGGGCACTCACTGTGAGGAACTGCACACACAGGGCAACTGGTATCTTGAGGAAAGCCAAATGCAGATCGACTTGTTGGAACTAAGAGCCATCTTTCTGATGCTCAGGGCTTTCCGACACCACCCACAGCACCAGTCAGTGCTAGTCCAAACGGACAACCTGATCGCGACGTTCTACCTGAACAAACAGGGGGGGCACAGGGTCCTAACACCTCTTCTGGGTGGCTGTAGCACTATGCTTGTACACGATAGACAGGGAATGTTCCTTAGGTTGGTATACCTTCCGGGCCAGGACAACGCCCTAGCGGACAAGCTGAGTAGGGTCCACCAGCTGCATGAATGGTGGTGCAACGGCTGTTCCACCTTTGAGGGACCCTGAGCCTGGACCTCTTTGCCATCCCCATCAATGCTCTGCTGCCCCACTTCTGCTGCCCCCAACCGCACCCGTCCCGGTAGCGGCAGATGCCTTCCTTATATCGTGGTCGGAGGGCCTCTTGTATGCCTTCCCTCCCACGCTGCTAATCAGACGGACTTCTTCAAGGTCCAACAAGACAGGGCCTCCTTGATAGCCCCTCGGTGGTCCAGACAGCCCTGGTTCCCCCTGCTACTCTGCCTCTCGATAGAGCTGCCGGTCCCTCTGGGAAAGTCCCTGGGACTTCTAACCCAGGAGGAGAGTTCAATCCTTCCCTCCAACCTAGAATCTCTCTCGCTAACAGCATGGCGGCTGAATGGGTCACCTTAGCACCCTTCAACCTCCCCATAGAGGTGGAGAAGGTCCTCCTGACCTCTCATAAAGATTCCACAAGGCGAGCATATGCCTGCAAGTGGTGCAGGTTCTCCATATAGTATGCGAAGCAACGGATTGACCCGTTCTCCTACCAGGTGCACACGTATCCAGTACTTGTTCCATCTTTTGCAAACTGGACTTAAGTCCTACTCCGTGAGGGTACACCTGAGCATGCTTTCCATGCATCATCACTCCATAGAGGGCAGACCTCCTGCAGCTCAGCCCCTCATCACCCCTTGCTGCTCTCTAGGCCTCCCATCCAGACGCCCTCGATGGAATGAGATCTTAACGTGGTTCTGACACGGCTTACCAGGCCACCCTTCCAACCATTGGCTACATGCCACTTGCGGTACCTATCTTGGAAATTTGCTTTCCTTGTGACGCTCACCTCTGCAGGCAAAGTCAGTGAGCTTCAGGCCTTGGTGGCCAACCCACCCTACACTAGGTTTTACAAGAACAGGGTTGTGCTCTGCACTCACCCTAAATTCCTGCCGAAGGTGGTGTCTGCCTTCCACCTCAACCAAGAGGTGGTACTTCTCACGGCCCCACACTGACAAGGCAGCTGCCGTTCTTCATACTTTGGACCGCAAAAGGGCCCTATCCTTCTTCCTGCAGCATATTCAGGGCCACTGCAAAACCTCACAGCTTTTCATTTCTTATGACCCAAGCCACCTGGGGGAGGCTGTCACCAAGTGGACTCTGTCCATCTGGGTGGCAGACTGCATCGCCTTCGCCTACAATCAGGCTGGGCCACCGTTGGAGCACCGGGTCACAGCGCACAATGTCAAGGCGACAGCAACTTCAGTTGCAAGTTTACGCTCTGTCCCTATGGCAGACATCTGTTGGGCCGCCACCTGGTCCTCAGTCCATGCTTTTTCAGCTCATTACTGCCTGGAGAGGGCGTCCTGACAGGACAGTGCCTTCAGCCAGGTTGTATTCCATAATCTGTTTGGGGTTTAGGCAACTCCTGCCCTCCGATCCTTCTTGTTCATACTACCGGAGCCATGTTTCTCCCTGGACACTGGAGTCCTTAGAGTCTGTCCTCAGATTCGCTTGTGGCTGCTCACGGTAGGGCCGTGTTTTTGCCTTTTTTTTACAGGTCCTTGGTAGCCTGTAGTTAGGGAGTCCCATATGTGAGGACTGGCTTCCTGCTTGTTCCTGGAGAAAGCATAGTTACTCACCTGTAACAGGTGTAATCCAGAGACAGCAGGAATTAGTTGCTCTACAGTTTTGGCCAGCTTCTTTTGTCGGCTCTAGCTATGTAATCTGACTGAGCAAGATGGCACCCTTCGGCGTGAAGGGAACCACGCATGTGTGGTAGCCTCTCCTAAAGGCTTTCTTTGAAAGCTGAGGAGATGCTTCCGTGAAGACTGATTCCTGCTGTCCCTGGAGAACACCTGTTACAGGTGAGTAACTACTCTATATGTTTATTTATTTAACAGGTTTTATATTCTACTTTATTATTTAAATCAAAGCGGTTTACATTGTAACTTAAATTTAGTAATGATATTGATAACTTGGATTTTTCTGAGGCAATGGAGGGTTACGTGACTTGCCCAAGGCCACAAGGAGTGCTACTGGGAATCGAACCCTGGTCTCTGGGTTCCCAAGCCAGTGCTCTTACCCATTAGGCTACTCCTCCACTCCATGTTATCTCTGATACATGCAGATCTGCGTAGGGAATTTCCTTCAGGTGTATCCCAGGGCTTAGAGCCAGTGTTCTTCGGTCTCTGGGTCTCTCATCTTCATATGGGGCTTTTTGGGTCTGGCAATGTATCACTCGGGTGTGGCACACCTCCCCAGACCTCACCATAGCATCAGTTGCTTTCCCACAGTGAGCAGCATTAGCTTTTTCTCCAGGAACAAGCAGGAAATCAGTCCTCACATATGGGTGATGTTGGCGCCAATGGAGCCCTCCCGGAAGCATCTTTCCAGCTTTCAAAGAAAGCCTTTGGAAGATGCCACCACTCATGCTTGGTCCCCTTCCCACCCAAGGGTGCCATCTTGCTCAGTCTCCTTTTTTCCACGGAGCCCAACAGACTCTGTCTTATTTCCCCAGAAAAAGTTGATTATTTTGTGTTAAAAACTTTTTTCTTTTCTCTGGTTGCGACTGGTCCCTTTCCCGCCTCTGAGCTCACTTTCCTCGGCATCGCGTCTCGGAACCTTTTCTAGGATTTTTCCCTCAGCACGATTCATGCCGTTTTCCATCCGCTGGCCGCTTCAAGAGTCTTCAACTTCTCCGGGATACATTTTCCCAATGGCCAGCGGGTTCAAGAAGTTGATCAGTGCGCAAAAAACATGTCACTCAGACGTCTGGTGTAGCCACGGAGAAAGAAGGACATGGGTGAGAGCGCTCTCCGGCCCGCACCGATTAAAATTGGTAGAATCAGTTGTCCCTGGCAAATCAAACGGAGGGGAAAAGGAGGAGACATGCCAAAGGTAGTAAAACATAAGCAAGTAGCTACTATAAAGGATTTGTATGTGGCGAGGGCAAGAGCAGGGAAAAGTGACCCTAAGGAAATGAGGGCCCTCCCGGCTCCGGCATCACCTGCCTCCTCGTTGGGGTCTCGAGAAGCAGACAGAGAGGAAGAGATTCAGGCGGATCTAGCAGCGATACTGAAAGAGATACGGGAATCAAAGGAAGAAATCGTGGGGAGGGTGCTTTCAAAGCTGGAGGAGAAGTTCACTGGAATGGGGCAACGCTTGGAGGAGGTAGAGGCCAAGGTCAGCACAACAGAAGATAATCAAGCAGCCCTCCAGCGCACGATGGCCTCACTACAACAAGTGAGCTGGCTTCATTCAAAGACAGAGGACATGGAAAACAGAAATAGAAGGTCTAATGTGAGAATTTTCGGCGTTCCGGAGGGGGCAGAGGGAGAGGACGTTGTAAAATTTGTAAAAGATATGCTGCTAAAGTGTTTCCCTGACCCCCCCCCCTCACCGACAACATATGAAGTGGAAAGAGCGTGCAGGGAACTGAGGCCTAGGCCAGAGCCATCAGCTAACCCGCGGGTTCTTATTGTGAAGCTGCTCAGATTTCAGGATCGAGAACGTGTAATTAGAGCAGCAAGGAGGTCGAAATTTGTACTCTATAACGTTTGGAAAGTATATGTATTCCCGGACTTGGCGGTGGAGACAGTTAAAAGAAGGAAAGAATTGCTGAAAGTGAAAGATTCCCTGGCAAAGAAGGGAATTCAAGTGGCGATATGGTATCTGGCGAGGCTCACGATGGTGGTGAGGGGAACAAGGCGATTCTTCAACTCGCCGGATGCTTTGGAGAGGTTTTTAAGGTCCCAGAGGGGACTGTCTAGAGGGAGCGATGAGGGGGAACTTGTGGTCCCCGACGGAATCAGATGGAGAACAGATGACGACAGTGGAGTGAGAGACTAACGAGTGTGGACTTGTGAGGTCCTGGATTGTTATTGCAGAAGCACAGATGAGAGAGGAAATGGATGAGTTCCAACTTCATATGCAGCCTAGTAATGAGACTGTGTGAGGAGGGGATAATATGTGATAAGATGAATAAAGGGGGAAGATGGGGCATGTATACGGGGGGGGGGGGAGTGGTTACGGGGTAAAGGGGGGGGAAATAGAGGGCAACTGAGGTGGTGGGGAAGTGAAAACACTCTCTTGATCTCCCATGGTTAGTAGATGGGAAGGCAGAAGAGAGCTGGGAGAGGTATGGAGGAGGAAGGGGGAGGTGAGGGAGCAGGGGAGGGGAAATGGTGGAAGGTGCGGGCTGAGAGGAGGGATGAGGAATAGAGGATAGGGCTAATGGAGATCACTAAACAAAAAAACTGTGAAGGGGGGATGATGGTGGAAGTTGTTAAACTGTATAGTAGTTTGCTAAGTTTTGAAATTGTTGTAATTAAGCTTGTGCTGCTAAGTGCCCAATGGATAAGGCTGGGGAGAGATACAGGGGACGAAGTAAAGACTATGAATGTCCACAAGGGAGGGGTATAAAATAGCCACCCTTAATGTGCGGGGAATCAATAGCCCAATAAAAAGGAAAAGGATACTCACACAATTGAATAAGGCTAAGGTGGATATTGCAATGCTGCAAGAGACACATTTGACAAAGTCAGAACATGAGAAATTAAAATCCCAGGGGTTTGTACAAATGTTTTGCCCATCATATAACTCCAAAAAAAGGGGGTGGTAATTCTAGTACATAAGCAGGTTTTGTTTGTTCCTTTTGCTGCAGGGGGGATACCATGGGAAGGATAGTGTGGGTAGTTGGAAGGGTAGATCAAATGGAAGTGTCATTGCTCAATCTATATGCCCCCAATGGGAAGAAGGGTTCATTCTTTAAGAAAGTCCTGCAGGATTTTGGTGAAAAGACAAAAGGGGACTGGATCATAGGGGGAGACATGAATTGTACATTGGGACCCTGAGATAGATCAAATTTCCAGGTAAAGTTGCATGGGAAGGAGGGAGTGGAACTTAGGAAGGGAATGGAAGAGTTTGATTTGGTGGACATGTGGTGTTGGGAGAACCCTGGGGGTTGGAGGGAGTATACCTGTTACACTTCAAGGCAGGATAATTACTCCCGAATAGACTATTTTCTGGGGAAAAGGGGGCAACTTGGGTGCTGGAAAAGATAGCTATCCACCCTATCATGGTATCGGATCAAGGGATGGTTACAGGGATGTGGATCCTGCAGGGGAAGGGGAAAAGGTGGGAGAGAACGGGTAGAGCACACCTGAGCAGGGTCCAGACATCCTCCCTGCTCAGGAGCCTCCGGTCCAATCAGGGCTGTGGGAGGCGGAGCCCAACGAAGAAAAAGCAGCCGCCGTCGGAAGCAAGCCCTTTCCTCCATCTTTCCCCTGCTCCGTGCTCCCCGAACGGGTAGAGCACACCTGAGCAGGGTCCAGACATCCTCCCTGCTCAGGAGCCTCCGGTCCAATCGGGGCTGTGGGAGGCGGAGCCCAACGAAGAAAAAGCAGCCGCCGTCGGAAGCAAGCCCTTTCCTCCATCTTCCCCTGCTCCGTGCTCCCCGAACGGGTAGAGCACACCTGAGCAGGGTCCAGACATCCTCCCTGCTCAGGAGCCTCCGGTCCAATCGGGGCTGTGGGAGGCGGAGCCCAACGAAGAAAAAGCAGCCGCCGTCGGAAGCAAGCCCTTTCCTCCATCTTCCCCTGCTCCGTGCTCCCCGAACGGGTAGAGCACACCTGAGCAGGGTCCAGACATCCTCCCTGCTCAGGAGCCTCCGGTCCAATCGGGGCTGTGGGAGGCGGAGCCCAACGAAGAAAAAGCAGCCGCCGTCGGAAGCAAGCCCTTTCCTCCATCTTCCCCTGCTCTGTGCTCCCCGAACGGGTAGAGCACACCTGAGCAGGGTCCAGACATCCTCCCTGCTCAGGAGCCTCCGGTCCAATCGGGGCGCCTGAGGGCAAAGGCCCTTTCGGAAGGTCTCTGAAGATCCCAACAAACAGCAACGAAAACAATCCACAGCCCGCACCAACCCACAAGGAGGGCTCTTCACCTGCTCCAGTGCGACCACCGTATGATCTCACAGCAAGTACAATATAACGTGTTACTCAAAAGATTGCACTCAACTGCATCCCCGCATGAGAACAACCCCCATATTGCTAAAAGCTGCAAACCTGTTCTGTTCATAGAAACTAAGTTCTTAATAGTTAACTGTCCACTAGCTATCACTAACTTACCACATATACCCTAACCCAGTCTTATACTGTTGCCAGTAGTCATACCCCTCCCTTAATATCATACCGTTGACAGTACTCTCACCGTAATCTTTACCATAACCGTATACTGTTGCCAGTAGCCATACCCCTCCCTTCAAGCCTATACTGTTGTCAGTAATCGTACCTTCCCCATAATCTTCACCATAACCGTACACTGTTGCCAGTAGTCATACCTCTCCCTCAATCCATACTGTCGCCAGTAGTTATCGTAATTTGCAGTAGTCCCCATTTCAGCAGTCACACTTTTACCATAATCATATCCTGTTTCAGTAGTTATCTGACTGTTGTCAATACCCTTTCTAATCATTATGTACTGTACTATATCACTGCATTGAACCACCTACACTATAACATAGCCTCTACTATACTGTAATATAGCCTTTATTATACTGTATTGAACCACAATATCACTGTATTGAACACTTATACTGTAACATAGCCTTTACTACACTGTAACATAACCTTTATTATACTGTATCTTGTAACATAGCCTTTACTACACTGTAACATAACCTTTATTATACTGTATCTTGTAAACTCCCTCTCAATAATCCAAGACTCTCACACACATCCCATACCAAGAAACTAAAATGGCTCTCCACCTAATCACCTTTCTCAGTTTTTTCCTCCTCACAGACTGGCTAGGGACCTCCCTTGCCTACTCTCCCCCCACCAATCATATACCGATCCTCAAGAACCGCGGAAAACTATGGTCTAACAACCCTTACCATCATCCAGATAAGGAAGCTCGTATACGACACTCCCACCTCATCCATATAGCAATACATCAAACCAACAACCCTAAGCAATACAACCCCCAACTCCCACAAAACCTAAGATGTGCACTCATAAATGCACGCTCAATTCGAAAAAAATGGCCTGTAATCCTAGACATAATTACCCTTCACAATCTGGATGCACTCATGATCACCGAAACCTGGTTATCTAGAGAAGACAATGTCCTTATCAACCAACTCATTCCACCTAACTTCTCCATACACACAACCCATAGAGAAAACAAGAAGGGAGGAGGAGCACTAATACTCACCAAGTCTGACCTCCTTTTTAACATGACCAGCTCTCTTAGCACAAGCAACCTAGATATAATCACCATAGTAAACAAACAATGCTCCATTAACCTAGTCTACAGAGCCCCCTCAAGCGCACCGGACGATCTTCCCACCATATTAGACCTGGCTGCCAATACCAGCAACCCCCACACTCCTAACTGGATAATGGGAGACCTCAATCTCCCATCTTTACAGCAAAACCAGTCATCCTCACTCCTCAACGCCATTGAAGACCTTGGATGTCAACAGCTTATCACGGAGCCCACACACACTAAAGGAAATGTTCTTGATATGGTTTTCGCTCCCCAAGCCGTCTCCGAGCAGAACTGCAACATTGTAAAGTCGATCACCAATGTACCATGGTCAGATCATAAGCTTATAAACCTACAAATTCCTCTGAGCAACAATCATCTTCTTAACAATAGAAAACCGGTCAATACATCTAGAACCAACAAGAGGCTTCCGACCTTTCAATAGAGAACTCATACTATCAAGCACCCAACCACTCCTAAACAACACATTACCCAACCTTGATGAGTCTGTTACCGCCTGGTTCAACAACCTCAATACCATTGCCCAACTACCACCCAAAAAGAACATAACACCAAGAAAAAGAACCTCTGCTCCATGGTTTTCCCCTGAATTACAGTCCTCCCTTTCCCATCTACGAAGACTCAAAAAACGCTGGCGCCGCTCACTCTCCAGCGATGATCACACAGCCTACAATCAACACCTTACATCTCACCGCAATGCAATCACAACCATAAGGAAGCAATACCACACTGATATGCTTAAAAGATCTTTGAACAAACCGCGTGACCTTTTCAACCTGGTCAAATCTCTATCAAAGGAACCATCCTCTGAACAAAAAGAAGATATCTACCCACAGGAATTTGCTGATTACTTACAAGCGAAACTTCTACAAACAGATGAGCTCTCCAAAACCTCGGTACACGAAACAACCTGCATAACACCCCTAACTGCACTCACCACTCCCTCAGCTAAACACATTGAAGACACAATCGCCTCACTCAACACCTCCACTGCACAAACCGACCCATGCCTAGCCTTTTGGATAAAGGATCTCCGAAGCTCGTTTAGCCCTTTCATTGCTAGACTAATTAACCTCTCCTTTACATCTGGCTCCTTCCCATCTGCTTTAAAGCTCACATCCATTAGACCTCTACTAAAAAACGCAAAACTAGACCCTAAACGGCCCGATTCATACAGACCAATAGCCAGCATCCCCCTGCTAGCTAAAATCTTTGAGAAAGAAGCACAAAGGCAAATTCAAGACCACATAGATTCTGTAGCCCCCCTGGACCATGCCCAACACGGTTTCAGAGAATTCCATGGTGTTGAGACACTGCTTACCACTCTTTTCAACGATGTTCTCACCACCATAGACAACTTACAGCAAGGCGCGGTACTAATCTTCCTTGATATAGCAGCAGCGTTCGATTCAGTAAACCATGAGATCCTCCTCGGTCGACTGATGGATAAAGGCATCTGCAACTCAGCACTCGAATGGTGCAAATCATACCTCGACACCAGAATGCAATTTGTAAAATCCGCAACAGGAGAATCCAAACTCTTCCATCAAAAACAAGGCGTCCCACAAGGCTCCTCTCTCTCTTCCCTCATGTTCAATATCTACATGCAGCCGATCTGCAATATCATCAGATCCTTCAATGTGAAATGTATGATATATGCAGATGATATCCTTCTCTACATGCCATTTTCCACAAAGCAAATGGATTTAATGCCTATAACGAATTGCTTCAATGCAGTCTCTGATTGGCTCCTGTCACAGAACCTCCGCATTCAGCACAAAAAAACTGAGGTTCTCTTTATCTCCAGAGACCCCAACTTCACCCCACCATCATATATAAACATCAAGGGTGCTGAACTATACACCAAGGAAACAATAAAATACCTCGGAGTAACAATTGACCATCGGCTCAACATGATACCACACATAAATAATATCGTAAAAGCTGTGTACTTCAAGATACGCACGCTCAAGCACCTACGTTCCCTACTTGACCCAGAAGACTTCAGAACCATTTACCAAGCATTAATCTTACCACATTTTGACTTCGCCAACTCAATTCTTCAAGGGCTCCCACAATCCACCTTGAGCCCATTACAGCTCGCTATGAATACTGCTGCAAGGATTCTTCAAGGAGTTTCCAAAAGTGAACATATCACTCCTATTCTCAAACAGCTCCATTGGCTCCCCATACACGGAAGGCTAATATTCAAACCCTGATTCTTACATTCAAGGCCATCAAGGGTATATCCTCAAACTCACTTTCTGAGCTCATCCAAATAGTTCCATCAAACAGAATTAGAAGACAGGCAGCACTAAACTCCTTAGCAGTACCAAAGGCCATAATAACATGCAATCTATCTACAGCGAACAGAGCTTTCTTGTTTTGCGTACCAAAATGCTGGAACTCCCTCCCTTCCGACATCCGCGCCATAAACCGACCTAACCCAATTCAGAAAGGCCATTAAATTCATCCTATTCACCAAATACTACCCCACATAAAACATAGCTTAACAGTCCCACCACTTATCCTTCCAATTTTTTCTTTTTCTCTCATTCTCTTCATGTACATAGTTCGATTATGTTATCTAGTTAACAGACGACATATTCCATGTATATAGTTCTCCCAGTTTGATCCAAGTTGTTTCCCCTGTTATATGTAATACCGAACAGCCTGTTGTTCTGGTTTTGTTATTGTTCCCTGTGAACCACGCTGATCTCAAAAAGTGTGGTATATAAGAAACTAAAATAAATAAATAAATAAAGGCGGCTGGAGGGGAAATGTTTTGATAATGCAATCGGAAGAGGGAAAGGCCAAATTCAGGAATGCCTGGCAGGAATACCTGGAGTTGAACGATAATGGGGAGGTGCCTGATTCCACAGTGTGGGACAGGGGAAAGCGTTTATGAGAGGGGTGATGATTCAGTTTGGGAGCCAAAAGAAAAGAGAGGGAAAAGGAAAGGAAAGCATGGGTGAGAGAGTTGGAGGAGCTGCAGAAGGAACATAGTAGAACTGGGGCAAAAATCACCCTGCAAAGGTTGTGCCGGATACGGGCGAGAATTAATACATTGGACCTGGAAGGAGTGGAGAAACTTATGAGGGCCTCTAAGAGAAATTTAATGGAGGGAGGGAATAAGGCTGGATGAATGATGGCAAGGCAATTGCAGAAGAAGAGGGAAAGTTGGACAGTGACAGAGATTTTGGGTAGAGAGGGAGGTAGGGTAGTAGAGAATCAAGGAATTTGTAAGGAGTTTCAGCAGTTTTATGAGCAATTGTACAGTGGCAGGGGGGGATCAATAAGGAGTTGATCGACGGGTATTTGAACAAGATTAGGCTACCTAGGGTGGAGGCTGCAGTTTGGTTGGGGAGGCCCATTAGTGTAGAGGAAGTGGTTAACGGGATTACGAAACTTCTGAAAGGGAAAGCAGCAGGCAAGGATGGATACCCAGCGGAATATTATCACATAATGCGAGATGAGGTTGCACCGTTCTTGGCCAGACTTTTTACGTGAATTATGCAGAGAAATAAGGTTCCGGAGTCGATGACTCAAGCTAATATTTTGGTTATACCTAAAGAGGGGCGGCCGCCTGATAGATGTGAGAGCTACAGGCCTGTTGCATTAATTAATAGTGATGTGAACCTGTATGCAAAGATATCAGCGAACAGGCTAGAGGGGATCTTGCCAGATTTGATTCACCCTGATCAGACAGGGTTCATCAAGGGAAGGGTGATTGCAGATAATGTGAGGAGGGCGGTTAATCTACTCCACCTTGTCAAGGTTAAAAAAATAACAACGTTGTGTGTAGCGCTTGATGCCGAAAAGGCATTTGATAGGGTGGAGTGGGCTTTTCTGTTCGAAGTGATGGGTAGGATGGGATTGAATGAGAAGTTTATACAGGGGGTGAGGGCGCTCTATCAGGGCCCATTGGCAAGGATCATGGTGAATGGGCACCGTTCAGAGGTATTCCGTCTCCAGCAAGGGACAAGACAGGGATGCCCCCTATAGCCGTTTCTGTTCACAATAGTGATAGAAGCGCTTGCGATCCATATAAGGGAACAACAAGGTATCATACCGGTGACGGTAGGCAGTACGCAGCATAAAATACTTCTATATGCAGATGATACGTTGATATTTATGGCAAAGCCGTTGGAATCCCTTCCTACAGTGCTGGAGGAACTGGAAAGTTTCTCCGGGGTGTGGGGTTTTAAAATGAATTTGGCAAAAACGGAGGCTTTGGCGTTGAGGGGGGGGGGGGGGGTTGGAGAAAGAAAAGCTTACAAAATTTCCCTTCCGGTGGGCCAACGGAGATATTAAGAATCTAGGGGTAAGAATTATGGTGGACCCGAGGAAGTTGTATGAGTTAACTTATAAACCGCTGGCAGGTAAAATTAATGAGGAGCTTGAGAGGTGGTCAGCTCTGCAATTGAGTTGGATTGGACGGGTAGAGGCCATAAAGATGAATATCATACCAAAATTTCTTTTTATGTTCTCCCAGCTGCCCATCCAGATTCCGGATACTATGATTAAGAAGTGGGAGGCCCCGTTGGTAAGATTTGTGTGGGGAGGTAAAAGGGTGCGGATTAAGGTTAGAAGGTTGTTGTTGTCGAAAGATCAGGGAGGGATCCGCTTTCCGTCCTTAACTTGGTAATACCGGGCCTGTGGTTAAGGCTTGGGATCATTACCTGAGGGGGGGGGGGAAGAGGCGGCATGGGTGGAGTTGGAGAGAGTGATAATGGGTTCTCAGTCATTGTTCCAGTGGTTAGAGAAGGGAGGGGAGGCAGATAAAAGTATTAGTTGGAGTGAGCATCTGGTGCTGAGGGCCATCTCGGTGATTAATAAAGTAGGGAGAAGAAGGGGGTAGTTTCCTTCACCGATGTCACCTTAGGCTAAAATTGAAGATTATTCACCATTTGGGGATATGGAGTAGACAAAGTGGAGGGAGCAGGGGAAGAAGAGGGGAGTGGAAAAATTTGCAGACTTTTTGGAGAGGGGAAGGGTTAGATCGCATCAGGATTTGGAAGGGAGAACTCAGAGCAGAATCCCATTCTATCAATATTTCCAGCTAAGACATTTGCTAGATAAAGGGGAGGTTAGAGAGCAATTAACAAGGCCCAGCTCACAAATGGCGTTCGTGCTGTACCATGGGACGTCAGCAAGAGTAGTTATATCAAAAATATATAAAGTCCAACTGGAGGAGGAGGAAGAGTGTGACACTCAGTTGCATAAAAAAAGCTGGCATAAATGGTTGGGGGAGGATTTGGATGAAATGAGATGGAGGAGGATACATGAAAGTATATATAAGAACACTGGGGTTTCCTCTTGGAGGCAGACGCAGTTCCAGATAATGCATGGGCTGTATCTTACCCCGAGGAAGCTGTACTTAGCTAGAGTGAAGCAAACAGATTTATGCTGGAGAGGGTGTGCTAGAGTAGGTACTTTTTTCCACATGTGGTGGGGTTGCCCAGTAATATAGCAGTATTGGAGGGAGGTGTGGGAGGGATTGGTGGGAAGTAAAGAGGGGAGTACTCAAGGGGGCCCAAGAGAAATGCTACTGGGGGGTCCGGGGGTGGGAGGGTTAGGGAAATGGGGGGAGATGTTAAATGAGAAGCTTAAATTGGCAGCTAGAGTGGCAGTGGCAGTGGCATGGAGATGGAAGGAGGAGAAATGTCTTTCTCAGGCAGATTGGAATTTAAAAATTGAGGAGGCGGTGTGATTTGATTGGTTAACATACTGGTTGAGGGGGAAAGAATGGATCTTTCACAGAATTATGGTATCTTTTCTAAAGCGATAGAGGGGGTGGGGGGTAGGTACTTTGGAGGGGGGCCTCTTCCATATAAGAGTCAATAAGAGGGGGAGAGACCATATTTTTCAGTATGAGCAGTCTGTTGGGTTCTTTGTATTAAGATGTTGTTTTTATTATTGTTTAAATGTGTGTAAGTATGTGAAGGGAAAGGAAGGGATATTCGTCTGAACAAAATATGTATTCATTTAGTAGTTGAAGTGTATTTGGACTGTAATAGATTGTGGGAGAAATTTCTTTGATGTGCTTTATTGCAGGTGAATAGGGAGTGGAAGAAGGAAGAAAATCTGGGAAAAGGGAATACAGCAAGGGAGGAGGAAGGGGGGAAGGACACTGTATGGTATGGAAGTGAAGAAATTGGAATAGTTTTGCTCTGTATGGAATCCCTTGTCTTTTACAAAATTTAATAAAAATATGGTTATTAAAAAAAACAAAAAAAACATGTCACTCGCCAATACACACGATTGCTGCCTCCAGTGTCTAGGGGCAGACCATGACCCAGAAGTCTACATCCTCTGTAAAAAAAAAAAAAAAAGATGTCCGCGAAGGTCATCCAGAGTCATCAGCAGAAGCAGAATGATATTTTCCACAGGTCAAACTCTACCCCAGTAGCCTCACACTCCAAAGCCCCGCACGGGTCCTCAGAGTCACGTAATGCCCCCACAGTGCCCGAATGGAACTGCAGACACTGACAAGGGTTCCCTGGAGCGGGAACACAAAAAGAAGAAATAATCCTCAAGGACCTCATCCTGGGACTCAGACACGCCAGGCAAGTCCCGCGCCAGGTCCTGCAGTCTGTGGAGAGAACCCGAGGAGTTGGAGTGGGAGCAGCCAGCAAAGATTCCCCAAATGGACGCAGAGGCTTCCAGCGACAGGACCCAGACTCCCGAGGCCTGTTTCATTGAGGACTTCCTCTCCTCACCGAAGCTGGACCCGGTGACCCTGGTGTCTGCGTCGAAGGCCGCATCTCCTGAGTGGGAAACCAGGATGATGGCACTGGAGCGCAGTTTCACTGCCTTCCTTGCAACACAGAAGGTGCCGACGCCCCGTCCCACCAGTGTGTCCACCGAAACCACAGGGACCTCATTATCGAGTACTCCCCCAGTCACTGAGCTGATCCTCGTGAGCCTGAAGCCTCGAGTTGATTCTCAGCGAAGGTCTCAGTCTCGCTTCTGCTCCTCGAGCGAGATTCTCCCCGGCGAGTGCTCATAACTCCAGCAATGTAGCCACCGTGGGCCACCAGGCCTCCGACCTGGGTCCTGCACCCAGGCCTATCGGCCGCCAAGTCCTCCACTGACTGGGAGTCCAAGGACGAGGCATCCCCAAAGACGCAGAAGCACCGTGACCTCCCATTGTACCCGTCTCCCCCAACATCGCGGTGTCTGTCCCCACTCGAAGACATATCATTCCTCGTGTTTGTTTAGGATATGTTGAAGGCTTTGTCCTTCAACATGGATTCTGAGGAAGACCATCATACAGAGAAACTCAAAATCCTCCAAATGAGGCCCTACCCAAGGAGGCCCTGATGGTTCCGATCCCTGCCATCCTCAGGCAGCTCCTCCATCATATGTGGGAGACACCGGCGTTGGTACCCATAGTCAGCTGATGTCTGAACACCATGTACAGAGTCCAGCGAGGCCCCAGCTTCCGAAAGTTGCTACTGCCACACACCTCCATGGTAGTGGAGTCAACTGTGCATCAGCAGAAGAGTCAGAAGATGCACTCCTCTGTGCCCCTGGGCAGGGAGTCCCACACCCTCAACTCCCTTGGCTGCAAGTGTTACCAGGGCTCGATGTTGCTCTGCCGAATGCAAACCTACCAGCTTTATATCAGCATGTATCTTCGGGACTTGGCAAAGGAAATCACAGGTTTCTCAACAGAGGGGATCACCTCCAGCGGTTCCAAGCTCTCACAATGTGTGTCGGGGAATGCCAGCCTATGACAGCTTTGAGACAAATGCGAGGGTCCCACTGTGGGTATCGGCGCTCAACGCCAAGCCTGGTCCAAACTTCGGACCTCGAGCAGTGGGTTCAGGGGAAGCTCCTTGACATCCCCTGCCTCAGTGAAAACTTATTTAGCAAGCAGATGGAGGAGATGGCGGTGGAGATCGAGACAGAGTACCTCTCCAGGAAAGACCTCCACTCTCACTAAGAAGAAACCACCGGGGAAGAGACCCTCATTCCAGAGAAAGGGTCAACCTTACTGGGGATTCCCCCAATACCAGGCTTCCCAGACTGCACAGCAGGGTCACCAGAACAAGGGAGCAGGCCAAGACTGTCACAAGCCTATGGGCTCCAAGCCCCATATCCTGGCTCCTACCCAGCCAGGGACGGGTTTTTGACTCCCTGAGCATAGCCTCTCCACCCTTGGGGGAACAGCTTCCAACAGGGGGGCATCTGGTACACTTTGCCCATTGGTTGCCTGCTATCACCACCGACTCCAAGTAGTCACAGAAGGCTATCTCCTTCACTTGGACCAGATGCCTCCCCCTTTCTTCTCAGGAGAGCCCTCTCAGATTCCCCTGCACCAGGCCCTGCTACTGCAGGAACTTGCAGACCTTCTCACAGACAGAGCCGTGGAACCATTACCCCATCACCTCAAGGGCAAGGGGTTCTACTCCCGATACTTTCTAGTCCCAAAAAGAACAGGGGGCTTAAGGCCTCTCCTAGACTTGCAAAACCTGAACAAATTCCTGGTGTGGGAGAAGTTCAAGATGCTCTCCCTTGGAACATTGCTGCCATACCAGCAGGGAGACTGGCTATGCTCCTTGGGCCAAAAGAATTCTTATACCTGCATCCTTATTCATCACAGCCACAGGCAGTACCTAAGATTTCATGGTTGGGAGCAATACTACCAGTACAGAGTACTACTCTTCGGTCTAGCCTTCGCACCAAGAGTCTTCACCAAATGCCTAGCAGTGGTGGTGGCCTATCTCCCTCTAAAAGGGGACTTCGTCTTCCCATATCTGGATGACTGGCTCATAAAGGTAAACATGGCCACTGAGGTGCAACAGGCCATGGCTCGCACCATCAGTGTCATACAGTACCCGGGGTTTGTGATAAACCACCCCAAGTCCCACCTCACTCAGATGCAGGGCCTAGAGTTCATTGGGGCTTGACTGGACACTCTTCAGGCCAAGGCCTTTCTCCCCTTGGACAGGGCAGGTTGTCTCGTGGCTCTGGCCACCGAGGTGCAACGCCACGTCCATGCTCTGCTTGCTGGGCCACATGGCATCCACAGTCCATGTTGTTCCCAACACCTGCCTTCACATGCGGGTGGCCCAGTGGTGCCTCTGCTCACAGTGGACACAAGCCACAGGCCAGCTCTGGGAGAGAGTTTTAGTGACCCGCAAGTTGACAGAGTCACTTGACTGATGGCTGGCCACACAGCACCTGCAGGTGAGCATGCGCTTTCAGCCTCTAAATCCCCAGAAGGTCCTTACAACAGATGCCTCCTTACTGGGCTGTGGTGCCTATTGCGAGGAACTCCTCATGCAGGAAATTGGTCCCTAGCGGAGAGCCAGCAGATCAGACTGCTGGAGCTCAGGGCCATTTTTCTGGCAATCAGGGCCCACCATTGCCTACAGCACCAGTCGGTTCTGATCTCCAGGAACAAGCAGGAATGAGTCTTCACATGTGGGGAGACGTCGCCGACGGAGCCCGCACGGGAATGCTCCCCAGCATCCAATCAGAAAGCCTTTGGGAGCATCCCCCGCGCCTGCGTGGTGGCTTCCCGCCCTTCCTACTGCCTCTCCCCAGTTTTTCATTTTCCGCGGAGCAGGCAGGATGTCCCTCCTGCCACCGCAGAAATTTCCTTTTTTCTTCTTGTTTCCTGTGGTCGCGGCCTTTCTTCCCGCCGACAACAGCACCTCCGTGCCCCCTTTTTTTCTTTTACTTTCTTTATTCTTCGTCACCTAGAGGGAACCCTTTCTTTCCCTCGGGTCGTTGAGGCCTACCGGGCTTACAGCATGGAGCCTTCTTCTCCCCAGAAGTGCCCTCACTGCGGAGACTTAGTTTTCCACTTTGACTCCAACGCCTGGTGCCTCTCCTGTTTGGGTCCTGACCCTTTCCTCCCGGGTCCTCCGGGCTACAGGATCGGGAGAAGACCTTCCCCTTTTCGGGTATCCCTCGATGACGTCTTCCCGCCCAAGGCGCGGTCATCGGGTTTTTCTTCTCTACAGGATCAGGTAACCACACAACAGTCTGTTAAGACTAGCCAAGTCTTGAGGGGCGAGTCTCATGCGCGGCATGGCGACGGCTCCGGCCAGGCCCTCAAGCCCCCCTTGGCCAATATACCCCGGCGGGAGTCTTCGGGCTCCAAAGCATCCACGGGGTTTCGGGTTGTTCCTGGGGTTCGCTCCTCACAGAACATTCCCGAGCCATGCTCGAGGGTGGTATCCGCTTCGAGCGGCGCCAACTCCCCGGCATTGGCGCCGGCATCGAGTGTCTCACTCTTCGCCAGGGATCGTCAGCTGGTGTCCTCGGCGCCTCCGGGGCCGATCGACTCGACCCAGTGTGGCTTCCCTACATCCCAGCCATGCGCGGAGGTGGTATCCGCTTCGGGCAGTACCGACCCCCCGGCATCGGCATCAGTGTCGAGCATCCCGCTCCTCACTGGGGATCATCAGCTGCTGTCCTCGGCACCTCCGGGGCCGATCGACTCGACCCAGTCTGGCGTTCCGTCATCCCTGCCATGTGCGGAGGTGGTACCCGCTTCGGGCGGTACCGATTCCTTGGCGTCAGCATCGAGTGTCCCACTCCCCGCCGGGGATCGTCATCTGGTGTCCTCGGCACCTCCGGGGCCGATCTACTCAACCCTGTCTGGCGTTCCTACGTCCCTGCCATTCGTGGGGATGGTATCCGCTTCGGGCGGTACCGACCCCTCGGCATCGGCGTCGGTGTCAAGCGTTCCGCCCCTCACCGGGATTCGTCAGCTGCGGTCCTCAGCGCTTCCGGGGCCGATCGACTCAAACCAGTATGGCGTTCCGACGTCCCGGCTATGCGCAAGGGTGGTATCTGCTTCGGGCGGTACCGACACCTCGGCATCGGTGGGGATCGTCAGCGGCTGTCCTCGGCACCTCCGGGGCCGATCGACTTGACCCAGTCTGGCGGTCCCACATTCATGCCATGCGCTGAGGTGGTACCCGCTTCGGGCGGCACCTCGGCATCGGCGTCGAGGGTCTCACTCTTCGCCGGGGATTGTCATCGGGTGCCCTCGCTTCCTTCGGGGCCGATCGCTTCGACCCGCGCTGGTTTGCCGGTATCCCAGCCCTGCGCGGGGGTGGTGCCGGATTTGAGCGGCGCCGCTCACCCGGAGTCGGCAGGGGCGTTGAGCGCCCCACTTGTCTCCAGGGACCGCCGTCGGCCTTCCCCAGTGTCCTCGGGGTCTGTCGATCAATCCCAGACGGGCGATCCCCCGGCATCGACGTGGACGTCGAGGGCCCCGCCCATTGCTCGAAGGGGGACCCCGGTGTCTTCGATCGCTTCGATCCAGCCTGGGTTCCCGTCGTCCCGGCCTACCAGGGGGGTTAGTTCCGGCGTCAAGAGGCACCGGTGCGTCGGCGCCGGAGTTTTGCGCTTCCCTCCCCGTGGGGGCTCGTCGGGTTGCCTGGGTACCCTCGGGGACGGGTCGTATGCCCCGGAAGGATTTCCCTCCGGGTAAGACGGGCTCGAGAAGGGGCCCGGCGTCTGGCAGTGCCTGCCGCCCGACATCGGCGCCGGTGTCGGATGACCCCCTCTTCACCGAGCTTCGTTCTCGGGGGCCCTCGATGCCTGCGACGCTGATTCGCCCCCCGGGGTCAGCATCGCCGGCACGGCCGCCGCCGCCGGAGCCCTCTAGGAGGGAGTCGATCTCCTCGCTCGGTTCGATGCCCAGCCTAGAATCGGTGTCCAGCCTCGAAGGCTTGGTTACGGCACGCGTTGGGACCGGCCCCTGTCCCTTCCCGCGACGCAGAGCAGAGATTACTAACCACTGCCCTCCGGCTGCCTCGGAACCGCTTCATTCGCCGGGGGCAGTGCCGCCCCCGGGGTCGGGGCCGATTCCTGTGGTCCCATCGGTGCCATCGACCCCTTCGATGCCTAGCTTGGAATAAGTTCCAGGAACCGACGACGCCATGCTGACTGCCCCGATCCGGAACTGTTGGTACCCTCCTCTGCCCAGCGGACATCAGTCCGATAGGCCTGTTGGTGCCCTGGCGGCCCCTCCCGCCATTGCCTCTCACGGCATAGCCCCTCTGGGAGAGCCGTCTTTTCAGGATTTTCTTCTTGACATGGCGGACCTGCTTGCCATTCCCATCCAGAGTCCTTCCCTAAGTCCAGGTCCTGCGGAACAGGAGGCTGTAATGCTTCCTCTACATCCTTCCCTGCAGAATCTCCTACTGGGGGCATGGCGGTCGCCTTTGAGGGTTCCTGCGCCGTCGACAGCGATGCATGCTCTGTATCGAGTGCCCCCCTCCCCGGGGTTTCAGCAGCACCAGCTTCCACATCATTCCATCGTGGTGGAATCGGTGCTGAGGAAGGTGGGAAGCAAGAAGAAGCATTCTTCTCGCCCTCCAGGTCGCGCCTCGAAAACGCTGGATACCCTGGGGCGTCAAACCTTCCAAACGTCCATGTTGGCTTCCAGAATTATTTCATATATTTTTTATATGAGCCTGACACTCCGGGAGGTCACCGAGAGATTATCTCTGTTGTCTCCCTTTTTGTCTGCAACCAAGGCCTCTGAATATTCCTTGCTTCTTTATCACTGCAGGAATATGTCTGGGTTCCTTTTGCGTGCTTCTCTAGACTCCTTCCTGTCGGTCAGCAGATCCTCTGCTATTGCCATTAGAGCACGTCGTACAGCATGGTTACAGGCGTCAGATTTGTGCAGACGGGCACAACATAACTTGGGTAATTCTCCCTGTGCTGGAGACCACCTCTTCAATAGTGAAGCCTTACGTCAGGTGGCTCAGTGCTTCGCTAACCCTCCCAGCGTTAGAAGCCATCCTAGATCCCGTCTTCCCCCTGGGGGTGGAAAATGCCTCACTAGACCTTCCTTCCCTAGGAAGAGGAAATGTCATCCCTCCGCCCACCCACCAGGTGCGCCCAAGCAAGGGACCCCTCACTCTGGTTTGAAGTTCCCGGGCCCGCGCCAGGATACTCATACCAAGCAGTTTTAGGCTCCTGTAGGCGGCTGCCTGCAATTAACCTTCTCTTACCCGAAGCAAAAATTGAGCTCTACTATGGGGTTCGTTCAGTAGGGCGATTGGTTCGGATGCTTATCCAGGGGTTTAGGTATTTTCCTTCCGTTGGAAGAGGGAGATCACCTCTATTCCATGTTAGCTCTGGCCCATGGACTTCCTACCCCTCAACTGACTTACCCTTAGGTACGTTCCCCGAACCCTTCTCCGCCAGGGTTCCCCTGCTGCTTGATACAGTCGCGGTTGGTCTCTGTTCAAGCAGGAGAACCCACCCGGCTATAGTCCCCCTATGCTACCAAGGACTATACCCTCTGTCCTTCACGCTACCGTGCTGTTAGTTCGCCGATCTGCCCTTGCTCCACTGGAATTGATCCCTCCTTCCGGACGGATCTTGACACCACCCCCCCTAGGGGGACGTTCTGTGGATCAATGGCAGGTCCGCCTTATCAGTGTTATGCTCATAGAGGTAGGTTCCTCGGCATACCTGCGTTAGTGCCTGAGTGGGCGTTCTCCATGCCCAACTACCTAGATATATCAGATATTACCTGTTCGGTAGGCACATATTGGGAGATGTCCACAGTGCCTGTGTTCTACCGCCTACCCCCCCCCCCCCCCCGAGGTCCGGCCAGTCCGCCTACCTATTTTCCTTGGATCGGCCCTCGGACTGGTTGTACTCTGCGTACTGCTGTGAAGTCAACAGCTTCTACTTTTAGTTATGCCCTCCTCCCGGAGGTTCAGACCCTTGTCTCCCTATCCCTTAGCTAGGGAAGACTGTGTACTCCTTCTGCTCCGGGGTACACCCCTACTCTTCTCCGGACTAGGCTATCCAGATCGGCCAGTCTTCTACTGTTAGTCCTCTGAGTTATGGACTCTGCTCCTAAGGGAGTGCTCAGCTTTTTGCATAAAGCTTTCTTGAAGACCTGCCGTCCTTCTCCTGACCCAGTTGACACCTGGATCTCCTGTCCTTCCGGATTTGGAACGTCCTCCTTGCTGCTGTGAAGTTCCCTTGAAGACCTCACTACTGCGTCTACAGTACCTTCATCACAGCTCCACTTCCTACAACCCAGTAGGTAAGCTCTACATGGTACTAGGTCATTAATTCATTAAATGCTTAATGATACTTCTCATTCTAAAGACTACTCTCCCTGTAGCCTTTGGGTTTTTGCTGTTCCTCTCTTCTCAACTCCTACCCTCCATCCCTCGGGGGATGCCGGGGATCCAGGTTGGGGAAATGCCATCCTGGCCTGGGCTGCGCTGATGGGATCTCCCCAGGCATCCTCAGCTAGGGAGTCCCCACATGTGAAGACTCATTCCTGCTTGTTCCTGGAGATAGCACAGTTACTTACCTGTAACAGGTGATCTCCGGAACAGCAGGAATTAGTCTTCACAACCCGCCCACCTCCCCTAGGAGTTGCATCTCTATCTCTCTATTCCTTCCTCTCCTCTCCTTCTGGCTCAGCTATAAACTCAACTGGGGAGAGGCAGTAGGGAGGGTGGGAAGCCACCGCGCAGGCGTGGGGGATGCTCCCAAAGGCTTTCTGATTGGATGCTGGGGAGCATTCCCGTGCGGGCTCCGTCGGCGACATCTCCCCACATGTGAAGACTAATTCCTGCTGTTCCGGAGATCACCTGTTACAGGCAAGTAACTGTGCTTTCCATACGGACAACTGAGTTGCGATGTTCTATCTGAACAAGCAAAGGGACACAGTCTTACCACCTCTGCCAGGAGGCAGTAGCTCTCTGCTCGTACACGATCAGTCGAGGAATGCTCCTCAGAGTGGTGTACCTTCTTGGCCAGGCTCCTCCAACCACACGAATGGTGACTAGACCCCAGAGTGGCCCAACAGCTCTTCCGACTCTGGGATACCCCAAGATAGCCAGCCCGACCAATGCTCAGCTTCTCCACTTCTGTCGCCATCTGCACGCGTTCTGAGTAGCAGCGGATGCCTTCCTCAACTCTTGGGCAGAGGGCCTTCTGTACACCTTCCCTCCCACACCACTAATCACCCGGATCCTCTTCAAGGAGGAATGAGGCTTCTCCAGGACCAAGCAGGAAGTCAGTCCTCACATATGGGTGACGTTGATGGAGCCCTTGCGGAGCATTTCCCCAGCTTTCTATGAAAGCCTTTGGGAATACTGCACACATGCGCGGTCCCCTTCCCGCCTAAACGTGCCATCTTGCTCAGTCTCTCTTTTTCCGTGGAGCCCGTCGGACGTGTGTCCTAGTTTACCAGGAAAATAGTTCGATTTTTTTCTTCAATTCCTTGCGATTTCTTCGCGTTTTTTTCTCCGGTTAGACGCCGGTTCCCCTTCTCGCCGGGTTCGGTACACCGGTATTGAGCCTGATCTTATTTTTTTGGTTTTTGCCCTCCGTGACTGGCGTTTGCGCCCTTTTTTCCCTTTTCCCTGGAAGGCCGATCGTTTGACCTCGTGGGGACTCTTTTTTCTCCAGGACCAAGCAGGAAGTCAGTCCTCACTTATGGGTGACGTTGGCGCCGACGGAGCCCTCGCGGAGCAATTTTCCCCAGCTTTCGAAGAAAGCCTTTGGGAATTGCAGCGCGCATGCGCGGTCCCCTTCCCGCTCAAGGGTGCCATCTTGCTCAGTCTTATTTTTTCCGCGGAGCCCTACAGACGTAGTTTGTGATCGCCGCTGAAAAAGTTGATTTTTTTTAGTTTGTTTTTTTCTCGGTTCGACTCCGTGTCCTTTTCCCGCCCGGCCTCGATACTCCAATATCGAGTCCGTTCACATTTTTTCGGTTTTTGTCCTTTGTAACGGGCGTTCCCGCCACTTTTTTTCTTTTTCCCTGGCAGCACGGTCTTTCGAACTCGCAGGGGCCCTTTTTCCCCCGATGGCTGCCAGCGGGTTTAAAAAGTGTGATCGCTGTACCAGACTAGTGTCTCTTACCGACACACATGACTGCTGCCTCCGTTGCCTCGGACCCAACCATGACTCGATGAGTTGTGGTCCGTGCAACAAAATGTCCTCGAAGGCATTGAGGAGTCAGCAGTCACAAAAGGAACGAATCTTCTCTGACTCCGCGTCCGGTCGGGCCTGGACCTCGTCAGAGGCTTCGACGTCTCGTGACTCCGGCTCCGAGCATCGTCGGAGTTTCTCTGAGCGGGGGTCTCCCGCCCGGGAACATCGTCGGAAGAAGAAACCCACGAGGGCGGCGTCGGAGGACGCTCCTGGTCCCTCGAGGGCCAGGTCGCATAGCCCCGTCAGCCGCCCCGGGTCCTCGGAGGCGGAGAGGCCTTCGAAGCATCCTCGTCTCGAAGTGGAGTCTCCTGGACACATGAGTACTGTAGTCCTCGTGGACTCGCCTCCGAGGGAGCAGACGTTGGGCCCGACGCCGTCGGGGCCCGAGTCGGGGGCTGCTGGGTCTTCTGAGTTTGGTCTCAGATTGACGGCCTTGGAGTGCAGTATCGCTGCCTTCATGGACCAGCAGCGGGCGTTGATGACCGGCCTTGCCAGTGCATCTGCCCCGACCACCGGGACGTCGACGTCGAAGTCGACCCCGGAGGCCGAGCCGATCCTCGAGTCCATACGAGCTCGAGTCGATCCTCGGCCAAGGTCTCCCTCGGCCTCCCGTTCGGGACCGAGGTCGTTGACGCCGGCCTCGGCGTCGGGGCGGAGGTCCTCGGCACTCACCCGCACGGAGCCACTCGATTCCTCCACGGAGGAGTCAGGCTGGGACACGGAGGAGGACGAGTCACCCGGGTCTTTTCAGACTCGGTGCGTCCCCTCCGACTCGCCCGAGTCGGAGCCTCGGAGACAATCCCCCCCCGGAGGATACCCAGTTCTCCGATTTCGTGAGGGACATGGCCAAGGCTTTGGCCTTCCCCGCGGACCCGGAGGAGGAGCCTCGAGCCAAAGAGCTCGAGGCCCTCCAATATGACTCTCCCCCGAAGGAGGCCTTTGCTGTACCAGTTCCTCCGATGCTGGAGCGGCTGCTCTTCCGCATGTGGGAGAGCCTGGCCTCGACGCCGGTGTTAAGCAAGCGGGTCGATTCCATGTATCGAGTCCGTAAGAGCCCCGGGTTCCAAAAGGCACAACTACCGCACCATTCCATGGTGGTGGAATCGGCCATGCATTGACTTAAGAGTCAAAAGATGCACTCCTCGGGGCCTCCGGGTAAGGAGACCCGGAACCTGGATGCCCTCAGTAGGAAGTGCTTCCAGGGCTGTATGCTTGCTTGCCGAGTCCAGACATACCAGCTATATATGGGCATGTATCTTCGAGACCTGGCAAAAGAAATTGCCGGGTTCTCTGCTGGTCTCTCCGAGGAACCTTTGCAGAGGTTCCAGGCCTTGTCCACTGGTATTCGCGAGTGCTCGAAGTTTATTTCTCGAGCAGCCTACGATGGCTTCGAAGCATCGGCTCGAGTAGCCGGAGCCGGCATCAGTGCTCGCCGTCAGGCTTGGCTTCAGTCATCCGACCTCGAGCCCTGGGTACAGGACAAGATGGTCGATGTCCCCTGCAGAGGTGAAAACCTCTTTGGTAAGCCCATGGCTGAAAAGGCGGCAGAACTCGAGTCCAAGACTCTCACCAGGACTCGCCTATCCAGAAAGACCTCTGCCCCTTCACAGAAGAGGAAGGGCTCGGGGAAAAAGCCCTTTTACCTGAGGAAGGTGTCTGCCTATAAACAACACCACCCTCAATATCAAGCCTCAGCAGCTCCCCATCAGGGTCAGCAGGCTAAGGGACAGGGTAATGGGTCCTGTAGGCAGAAGGCCCCCAAGCCCACTACACAGGCCCCTGCCCAGCAGGGTGGGGGTTTTTGACTATGCTGGCATAGCCTCTCCCCCTCCGAGGCCTTCGCTCAGCACGGGGGGGCCGGCTGACCCACTTTGCCCACAGGTGGTCAGCCATAACATCCGATTCCTGGGTGCTGCAGGTGATTCAAAAGGGCTAACCTCCTACATTTTCACCAGGTGCCTCCCCCCTACTTTCCAGGGGAGCCTCCAAGACCCCCTCTGCACAGGGACTTACTCCTTCAGGAGCTGCAAAGTCTGCTTCAGGAACAGGCTGTGGAGCCAGTGCCCCAACACCTGTGGGGTCACGGGTTTTACTCGAGGTACTTCCTGATACCAAAAAGAACAGGAGGCCTCAGACCCATCCTGGACTTACGCAACCTCAACAAGTTCCTGCAGCGTGAAAAGTTCAAGATGCTTACCCTTGGAATCCTACTGCCCTTCCTCCAGCAGGGAGATTGGCTATGCTCCTTGGATCTAAAGGATGCTTATACTCACATCCTTATTCATCCGGACCACTGACAATATCTAAGATTTGTGGTGGCAGGGAATCATTATCAGTACCGCGTACTGCCCTTTGGCCTCTCCTCCGCTCCCAGGGTGTTCACGAAATGCCTGGCAGTGGTGGCAGCCTTCCTGAGGCTTCAAGGCCTCTTTGTCTTCCCCTACCTGGATGACTGGCTCATCCGGGCACAGTCTTCCCTAGAGGTCACTCAGGCCACTCAACGCACAGTGGCCCTGCTTCAGCACTTGGGCTTCGTCATAAACTTCGAAAAGTCCACTTTGCTCCCTTCTCAGGATCTCGACTTCATAGGAGCACGGCTGGACACTCTGCAGGCTCGTGCCTTCTTGCCTCTGGAACGGGCCAACAGGCTCATGGCTCTGGCCGGCAGGTTCCACAGCGCGTCACCGGTCTCTGCCAGACGATTCCTGCAACTGCTCGGTCATATGGCCTCCACGGTCCATGTCACTCCGAATGCCTGTCTGCATATGAGACCTGCTCAGTGGAGCCTTCGCACTCAATGGCATCAGGCCACAGGGAGACTGACGGACTTAATACAGATCTCAGACCTCCTGGTCTCCTCTCTGCAATGGTGACTTCACCTGCCTAATCTGGTACTCGGCATGACCTTTCAGTCTCCTCCACCTTCCCAGGTGCTAACGACAGATGCCTCTCTCCTGGGATGGGGAGCGCATTGCCAGGGAACATGCACTCAAGGCCTTTGGACACCTTGGGAGGCTGCTCAGCAGATAAACTTCCTGGAGCTGCGGGCGATCCGCCTAGCTCTGCGGACCTTCTCTCACCTCACTTCTCGTCAGTCTGTGCTGGTACAGACGGACAATCAGGTTGCCATGTTCTACGTGAACAAACGGGGGCACGGGCTCCCTCCTATGTCAGGAGGCTCGGAGATTTTGCTCTTGGGCAGTCGACCACGACATCCTCCTCAAGGCTGTTTACCTGCCCGGGCAGGAAAATTGCCTGGCCGACAAACTGAGCCGGATTCTGCAGCCGCACGAATGGAGGTTGAACCCCGTAGTTGTCCAGCGGATCTTCCACCGGTGGGGCCTCCCCACCGTGGATCTCTTTGCCAGTCCTCTCAACCGGCAACTTCCCAGGTTCTGCTCCCGGCACCCGCATCCTCTCAGAGTAGCGCCGGATGCTTTCCTCGTCTCGTGGTCCACGGGCCTACTGTATGCCTTTCCTCCCACGCCACTTGTGTCCCGGATGCTGTTCAAAGTTGTCCAGGACAGGGCCTCCGTGATCCTCGTGGCGCCCAGGTGGCCGAGACAACCCTGGTTCCCTCTACTCCTACAGCTAGCGGTGGACACCCCTCTTCCTCTGGGGTTTCAGCCCGATCTCCTGACCCAGGATCAGGGTACTCTCCTGCACCCCAACCTCCGGGCCCTTCATCTGATGGCCTGGCTGCTGAAAGGGTAGTCCTAGCTCCGCTCCTGCTTCCTCCGGAGGTGGAAGCTGTCGTCCTGGCGTCTCGGCGACCTTCCACCCGGAAATCTTACGCCCTTAAATGGCGTCACTTCTCGGTCTGGTGTTCTCAGCGCTCTGAGGACCCCTTCGCCTGCTTAGTATCGGTGGTACTGCAGTATTTGCTTCACCTCTCCGATCTGGGCCTCAAATCCAACTCTGTCAGGGTCCACCTCAGTGCTCTCTCTGCACATCATTCGCCGGTGGAGGGCCAGCCTCTTTCCTCGCACCCCTTGGTGGCACGTTTTCTCAGGGGCCTTCTTCTGCTTAGGCCTCCGTTGCGGCCTCCAGCTCCTGACTGGGATCTCAATGTGGTCTTGCAAAGGCTTACCTGTCCGCCTTTTGAGCCCATGGCTACCTGCCCTCTTCGTTTCCTCTCCTGGAAAACTCTCTTCTTGGTAGCCCTTACCTCCGCTAGGCATGTTAGTGAACTACAGGCCCTAGTGTCGGAGCCCCATACACTAGGTTCTACAAGAATAGGGTGGTCTTACGGACTCACCCTAAGTTTCTTCCGAAGGTGGTCTCCACTTTTCACATCAATCAAGAGGTGGTTCTTCCGACCTTCTTTCCCAGGCCGCATACCAGCCGAGCTGAAACTGTTCTGCATACCCTGGACTGTAGAAGAGCCTTATCCTTCTATCTTGACCGTACGCGAGAGCATAGGAAAGCTGTCCAGCTTTTCGTATCTTTTGACCCCATTCGGTTGGGGGTACCCGTCTCTAAGCGTACTTTGTCCATCTGGGTAGCTGACTGTATCGCCTGGGCTTATGAGGCAGCCAGCCTCTCCTTAGAGAGTCGAGTCACGGCTCACCGTGTCAGGACAAAGGCCGCGTCAGTGGCTCATCTCCGCTCTGTTCCGTTGGCAGACATCTGCCGGGCCGCTACTTGGTCTTCAAGCCAGACGTTTGCGGCTCATTACTTCCTGGAGAGGGAGTCCCACAGGGACAGTGCTTTCGGTCAGGCAGTCCTCCACAATCTCTTTGAGGTCTAGGCAACTCCTACCCTCCGGCCCTGGTGTTGAGCTACCGGCCGGATTCGTATTCAGAGAAGATTCCTTCCTTCTGTACTGTTGAGCTTGAGGGAGCTCTTTTTTCGGCTTGAGATCTCCGGTAGCCTTAAGCTTGGGAGTCCCATAAGTGAGGACTGACTTCCTGCTTGGTCCTGGAGAAAGAGTAGTTACTCACCTGTAACAGGTGTTCTCCAGGAGCAGCAGGAATCAGTCCTCACTACCCTCCCTCCTCCCCTGGGAGTTGCAGTCATTCTTATTACATGTTTCTGCTAACTTTTTTTGCTGTCTTTTCGCTATGTCATCCGACTGAGCAAGATGGCACCCTTGAGCGGGAAGGGGACTGCGCATGCGCGCTGCAATTCCCAAAGGCTTTCTTCGAAAGCTGGGGAAAATTGCTCCGCGAGGGCTCCGTCGGCGCCGACGTCACCCATAAGTGAGGACTGATTCCTGCTGCTCCTGGAGAACACCTGTTACACGTGAGTAACTACTCTTTCCCCGATGGCTTCCAGTGGTTTTAAGAAGTGTGATCGGTCAAAGAAACTAATGTCTCTCACCGACACACACGACTGCTGCCTTCGGTGCCTCAGTCCTGTTCATGATCCTAAGATCTGTGGACCGTGTGGGGGAAAATGTCCACTAAGGCACTTCGAAGTCGTCAGCACCAAAAGGAAAGGCTTGTCTCCGATTCGGCCTCCGGCCAGGCCCAGACCTCGTCGTCTCGGGAGTCTGACCCCGAGCATCGTCGAGGTTCCTCGGAGAGGGGGTCCCCTGAGCGGGAGCGAAAGAGGAAGAAGCGGCTCGCGAGGGCGGCGTCGGAGGAGGTCCCTGGCTCCTCGAGGGCTAGGTCGCGGACCCCCGACCGCCATTCCGGGCCCGTGGAACAGGAGAAGCTGTCAAAAGTACCTCAGGTGGAGCCGGAGTCTGCTGGACATGTAAGTCCTGTTGTCCTCGAGGACTCTCCTCCCAGGGGCCCGAGTCGGTGGCTGCTGAGTCTCCTGAGCTGGGTCTCAGGCTGATAGCCTTGGAGTGCAGACTGTCTGCCTTCATGGATCAGCAGCGGGTGCTGATGGCCAGCCTCGCTGGCGCATCTGCCCTGACCACCGGAACATCGACATCGAAGTCGACCCTGGAGACCGAGCCGATACTCGAGACCATGAAGGCTCGAGGTCATCCTCGGTCGCGGTCACCCTCGACCTCCCGGTCGGGACCAAGGGTGTCGACACCGGTGCCTTCGACGTCGGGGCGGGTGCTGCCGGGCCCCGCGTGGTCGGAGCCCGACTCCTCTTCGGACGAGTGCGCCTGGGAGATGGAGGACGAGGAGTTCCCCGATACCTTCAAGACTTGGTGCGTCCCGTCGGACACACCGCAGTCTGAGCCCCGGAGTAGGTCTCCTCCAGAGGATACCCGGTTCTCGGAGTTCGTGAGGGATATGGCCACTGCTTTGGCGATCCCGGCGGATCCCGAGGAGGAGCCGAAGAGCTCGAGGCCCTCCAGTATGACTCTCCTCTGAAGGAGGCCTTTACTGTGCCGGTTCCTCCGATGCTGGAACGGCTCCTCTTCCAGATGTGGGAGGCACCGGCCTCGGCGCCGGTTCTGAGCAAGGGGGTCAATTCCATTTATCGACTCCGTAAGAGCCCTAGGTTTCAAAAGGCGCAGCTACCACACCATTCCATGGTGGTGGAATCGGCCATGCATCGTCTGAAAAGTCAGAAGATGCACTCCGCGGTGCCCCCTGGCAGGGAGACGCGGAACCTGGATGCATTCGGTAGAAAGTGCTTCCGGGGCTCGATGCTTGCTTGCCGTGTCCAGTCTTACCAGCTGTAGATGGGCATGTACTTGCGGGACCTGGCAAAGGAGCTTTCCGGGTTCTCTGCTGGTCTCTCCGGGGAATCTTTGCAGAGGTTCAAGTCCTTGTCTTCGGGGATCCGGGAATGCTCTAAGTTCATGTCCCGAGCGGCCTACGATGGCTTCGAGGCCTCGGCCCGTGTTGCGGCTGCCAGCATCGCGGCTCGACGCCAGGCGTGGCTTCAGTCATCGGACCTTGAGCCATGGGTTCAGGACAAGTTGGTTGATGTCCCTTGCCGAGGTGAGAACCTTTTTGGCAAGCCCATGGCCGAGAAGGCTGCTGAGCTCGAGACCGAGCACCTCACGAGGACAAGGCTATCTCGAAAGACTTCTGCCCCTTCACACAAGAAGAAGGGCTCGGGTAAAAAGTCCTTTTACCCGAGGAAGGTGACTGCCTACAAACAGTTCCCACCTTACCAGGCCTCCCCCGCTCCCCCACAGGGTCAGCAGGCCAAGGGGCAGGGACATGGGCCCCGTAGGCAGAAGGCCCCCAAGCCTCCGGCTCCTGCTCCCACTCAGCAGGGTGGGGGTTTTTGACTCCCAAGGCATAGCCTCTTCATCTCTGCTGTCCCATCCCTGCACAGGATGTCGACTAGCCCTGTTTGCCCACCGGTGGGGACAACTGGGTCTTAAGCATAGTCCACAAGGACTACCTGCTTCATTTTCATCAGTTGCCTCCTCCCTATTTTCCAGGAGAAACTCCAAGGCCTCCTCTCCATACAGCCCTCCTCCTGCAGGAGCTCCAGGGTCTGTTACGAGACAAGGCGGTGGAGCCTGTGCCTCCCCACCTACAAGGTCACGGTTTCTACTCCAGGTACTTCCTAGTACCAAAGAGAACAGGGGATCTCAGGCCTATTCTCGACCTCAGAAATCTCAACAAGTTCTTACAGAAGGAGAAGTTCAAGATGCTTACTCTTGGAACACTTCTGCCCTACCTCCAGCAGGGAGATTGGCTATGCTCTTTAAATCTAAAGGATGCGTACACTCACATCCTCATTCATCCAGACCACAGAAAGTACCTCAGTTTCATTGTGGGAGGAAACCATTATCAGTACAGAGTGCTGCCATTTGGCTTCACCTCTGCCCCCAGGGTCTTTACCAAATGCCTGGCAGTGGTGGCGGCCTACTTAAGGAATCAGGGTATCTTTGTCTTCCCCTATCTGGACGACTGGCTCATCAGGGGTCAGACGTGCCAGGAAGCCAGGCAAGCCACCCTCCGAACGATTTCTCTACTCCAACATCTGGGGTTTGTCATAAACTTTGCAAAGTCCACTTTGCTCCCCTCCCAAAACTTGGAGTTCATAGGGGCAAGGCTAGACTCTCTGCAGGCAAAAGCTTTCTTGCCAGAGGACAGAGCCCAAAGACTGATGACCTTGGCAAACCAGTTTCTCAGCAGGTCACTGGTCTCCGCCAGGCTCTGCCTGAGGCTTCTCGGCCACATGGCTTTGACAGTACATGTGACTCCCAATGCCAGGCTTCATATGAGGCCTGCGCAATGGTGTCTCAGGAATCAGTGGTCGCAGGCCACAGGGAGCCTCAGCGACAGAGTAAGGGTGTCCAGACCATTCCTGCACTCCCTACGTTGATGGCTGCATCCCCCCAACTTACTGAATGGGATGCCTTTTCAGCCACCTGGGTCCACAGTGGTTTTGACCACCGATGTCTCCCTGCAGGGCTGGGGTGCACACTGTCTGGGCAAGTGCACCCAGGGCCTGTGGTCTCCCTGGGAGGTCCAGCAGCAGATCAATCTACTGGAACTACGGGCTATTCGCTTAGCCCTCAAAACTTTCTCTCAAATCCTGGCCCACCAGTCGGTTCTAGTGCAAACAGACAATCAGGTAGCCATGTTTTATGTGAACAAACAGGGAGGCACTGGGTCCAGGCTCTTTTGTCAGGAGGCGCAGGACCTTTGCTTGTTTGCGCTCAGGCACAACATGTTGCTCAAAGCGGTTTATCTCCCTGGCCAGGAGAATTACCTGGCAGACAGGTTGAGCAGGATTCTGCAGCCCCACGAGTGGCAGCTCCTCCCACTTCCTGTTCAGCTGTTGTGGTGAGCAGACCTGTTCTGAAGAGCTCCTGGTAGGGAGGAGTTTCTGCTTCCTTCCTGTGGCTGGATGTCGGGCCCTGGGCCACCTCCAGCAGGAAAGGCCCAGGCTCAGAGGCCTACCAGGCCTGGTAGGCCTCCTTTGGTGCAGACTACTGAGGATGCTGGGACCTGTCTTCAGCCGATACCCCAGGAGGGGGCCTCCCCAGGTAGGACTACAGATGGTCAGGGAACAGGGACCCACTTGCCCGGAGGTTTGGGCCCGCTGCCCCAGGGAGGAGGCTCCTCTCTCCTCCCCAGGCAGGGTGTGGAGGCTGGGTGGAGGCAGGGAGAGGCCCTGGGGAGGCCTTGGAAGCCTGCCCCGTACGGTGCTGGAGGAGGTGGGTTCCCCCCTCCGCCTCGGGTCCTGGAGGAGGCCTCTACCTCTTCCAGTGAGGATGAGGACGGAGGGTCGGGCCTGCCATCCTTCCAGAAACCAGCTAGGGCCCCAGGGGAGATTGTGGTGGCAGTACGGCGGCTCCAGGGTCTCCAGAAGGAGGCGGCCCAGCTGGAAACTCAGCTCTCCCACCTGGAGAGCCTGCAGGCCACCATTCCCGGTGAGGAGTGGGTGGCCTATACCATCTATAGAAAGGGGGTTAAAGCGGGCATTGAATGCTAAACACCAGGAAATCATCTATCTGAGGAGCCAGGGTTGTGGGTCCCTGTCTGAAGTGTATCATAACTATGATAGATGGCAGGGTAGATCTGTAGTCCAGGGGAGACCCCCGGGGGTGGGTAAGCCGGTAGGAAATCGACAGTCCCGTTCTCTGTTGCCCTTTCAGGGTGAAGTTGAATTGGTGAAAGCTGGTGCCTGGGCGTTTGGGGGCGGGGTCCCTGCCCACCTAGATTCTTTGGAGCCAATGATGACAGCCCCGCCGACGACCCGATTGCAGACATCGATTTCCTGCACTAATGATTGGGGCAGTGAGCAGGGTGTCCGAGGAGTTGATCTTTCCCATCAGCAGGCCTTTCCCGTTCATTTACCTGCTCTCCCGACATCAGCGTGTGTTGGTGGGGTGCCCCAAGATGGCCGCCAGGCAGTTCCCCGTGACGTCAGGCTTCTCACCGTTGTCGCCGATGCAAGGATTGCCCCGATGGAGGAGGTCTCTGCAGGGCTTCCCCCAGCCCGATCGACACTCCAAGATGGCCGCCGCCAGGGGTGTAACGTCACTTCCGGGTATTCCCGGAAGTGTGAAGCGAGCCGGGATTCTGTCTTTGCCTTGCCGCAGGAGCAGCGACGGCGGTCTGAGGAGGCTCTGCCTGGATTTCCCCGCTCGTCCTCCGCTGAAAAATGTCCTCGAGGTGGTGATTCGCACTCGGATCCGATGCAGCAGCGTCGGGAATCTCAAGGCTCTGTGCTGTTTGACCGCCGAGTTCATTCCCCTGCAGTGGGTACCGGATTTTCAGTGCGGACTTGGGGTGGGGGGGCTGCTGTGAATAGCGACTCCCCTGTCTTGGCTGCTCTTCCTGCTCCACGATGGCTGCAGGATGGCCGCCCATCTTTTTCAGAGGTGGCTGTCTGGCACCGGAGGGGTGCAGGACAAGGGAAGGAGCGGGGTAGGGGCTGCTGTTCGTTTTCTGCAGCCCCTGAGGGGAGTCAAGAGCAGGGACAGAATGTTTCTTTGTCTTCTGTGTCAGCGGAGCGGGAGGAACAGGCGCCTGCAGTTTCCGCCAGTGTGGATGAGGGGGGACTGGCTCGCAGGGGGGCGTCCGCCCTTCCTGCTGGAACCGTGGCTACCGGCCCGGTGGTTCTGGACCCATGTGCCACGTCTGGCACCGACAACCAGGTAGGACCTGAGAGGGACAAGGGGCAGGGGGGTGGGGGTGTGGGGGATGTTCTGGGTGGGGGATCTGCCCTGTTGTCTCAGGCAGGTCCTGCCTTGTTGTCGGTAGCCGTAAAGGGGGTAGCGGACGGTGGGTTAGGAGAAGGGCGGATGGAGGACAGGGGGGAGCGGACGACTGGTCCTATAGTGGGGAAGGAGGTAGTGGCTGATTTGGAACGAGGGAAGGAGTTGTTCTCAGTAAGGTCAGGGGGGGCGGTGGTCCCCCTGGATCCCGGGAATGAAGGGGAGCGGGGTCCGTCCCCGGTAGTGGTGGCCGAGACCCAGGAGCCTTGCGCTGGGTCGGGAACGCGGGAAGGAGGTTTGGGGGAGCCTTCCGGTCCCCTGGGTGTCACCGAGAACCAGGTTTGTGATGCCCTGCGATTAGCCTTGGAGACCCCGACGGGCCCTCCTGGGGCTTTTGCTGCCTTTCAGCAGATGGAGGTGGCGGCAGGGGGTGATCCAGGGGTTCTCGGTGGCACCCAGGGATCCGGAAAGGATAGCATTCCAGATTCGGTTTTGGCAGAGATGATCTTGCCCATTTCTCAGGTCGCCCCATGTGGGGAGATTGTGGATCCTGCAGACCAGCAGCAGGATCCCCCGCAGGTAGCAGCAGGGGAAGGCCAAGGTAGGCAGGGGATGGGAGCTGGGGGGTCGGCTTCCCCCCCCCGTACCTTTGCGGAGGCTCTGAGGGGGTCGGGCACCACTCCAGGGAAGTCGGGTGAAGGTGGGGGGAGGGGGAACTCCCAGGGGAATGGTCCCGCAGGAGGGGGAGAAGGTGGGGGAGGGTTGCAAAGAGGGGTAGGGGGTGAGGTCCGACGGCGCAACGTGGCGCAGATCCGATGGGCTGGGGAGGGGTCCCCTCCAGCCAGGGAACAGGTCTTGAGGATGGTCCTTGGGCTGGGGTTTCTCCCAGGAGATCTCTACGCCTTTATCCACATGAACAACACCATTGAATATGATGTTAGTTTCATGCTGAGACGGGGGCTGGAGATTTTCTGGGACCGATACCAGCAGCAGAGGGGGCAGGGAGGGTGGGCTGACTTTCGTGTTGTGCCTATCTCTCGCCAGGGGGCGGTACCTGTGACCATCCTATCCAGGAATGAGTCGCTCCCAGGGCAGGACATCCAGTTTTGGTTGTCGCGCCATGCGGTGCTCCTCGCACCCCTGGTTAAGGGCGCTGGGCCCCTAGGGGTGTGGGACGGGTCGTGGAAGGGCAGGATCCGTTTGCGTGAGGTGGGGAACGTGGTGCAGCACGTGCCCTCGGCTGGTTTTCTAGGTCGGGATCGCATCTTGTGCTATTACCCCGGGCAACCCCGCGAGTGTCACCGCTGTGGCTCATTTCACCATTTGAGCATGAACTGTCCCGAGCAGGTCTGCACCCGTTGTGGTGGACGGGGTCACGCCTCGGCCGGGTGTCTGCTAATTCGGTGTAACCTTTGCGGGGAGTTGGGCCACCCCTTCGCCCGCTGCCCCTCCGCGTCACACAATGGACCGGGGGGGATGCCGTCACTCCACCTCGGGCTTCTGTGCGGGAGGAGGTTGTGGAGGCCCCTCTCCCTCAGGAGGAGTCCGAGGGCCCTAGGGTAGAGGAGTCCATTGAGCCGAGGGAGCCACCAGGGGGAGGGGATTCGGGTAGGAAGGAGGAGAGGGTTGATGTGGTGGAGGTTAATGTATCAAGACAGGATAGTGGGTTGAGGGTGGTGCCACCTGAGGAATGGACTACGGTCCCTTCCAAGGGTGGCAAGTCCAAAAGGAAGAAACGGGAGACATCCCCGTTGCCGGATGCAGAGCCCGTGTTGGACATCAACCGTTTTGTCTTTTTGGCTACTGATGCGGCTGAGGCAGATGAGGGCTTGCCTGTGGAGGCAGGGCTTCCTGTGCGGCGCTCGGAGCGGTTAGCGGCGGGGGCGGCCCCTCTTCCTCAGCGGCGACCTTCAAAGATGCCGAAGGCGCGCCGCAGTCAGGGTCCTCCAATCAAGGGGGATACTGGCGCCCGACGGGTGAGGGAGGATGGGTTTGTACCCCCGCAGTTGGGTTCGGGGCCTTCGCAGGAGCCCCCTGCTGACCCGGCCGCCCTGGCCTCCCCCGCGAGGGTGGGCACTGTCGTATTGTCTCAGTCTTTGTCCGGGGAGGGGGGGGCAGTACAGGTGGTGGACCCCACGGAGGAGGTCATTCCTCCGACCCCTGACCCGTTTGTGCCTCCTCATCCCGTGGGGGCTGGGTCTGCCCTCGCGACAGCTTTGCCTGGTGGTCCCGGGGGCGCCAGCACCTCCTGGGGTGACAGGGTCGAGCGGGAGGAGGAGGAGATCCTCGAGGTGGTCGACGTGGACCAGGAGGAGGTGCTCCAGCTCGCGGGCTTGTCCTGCAAGCGGGATTCTGGGGATCCTGGGGTTGGTGAGAAGAGGAGGAAAGGGTCACTGCACTCGAAATAGGCATGGCGTGCACTCCTGCGTTCTCGTGCGCCACCATCAACGTGGCCAGCATTTTCTCAGACCAGGCGCGGGCTATGGCCTATGATTTTCTTTCTACGAGTGGGCTGGATGTCATCTTCTTGCAGGAGACCAGGCTCACCTCGCTTGCTAGCCTTCATCGGGCGAAGCGAGAGTGGAGGTGGGGCCCTTCGTACTGGTCACTTGCGGCACAGCCCTACGCAGGAGTAGCGGTTTTGTTCACGTCTAACCTATTTCAGGTGCAGTACGTGTGGGAACTGGAGCAGGGCCGGTGTCTGCTCTTAGACGGCTACTGTGGGCCTCATCGGTTTCGTTTCGTGGTGGTCTACGGCCCCCAGTCTAAGTTGGCGCGGAAGACCCTGTTTGGGGTCATCCGCCCCTACCTACACACCTCCCGTTTGGTGGTCCTCGCCGGGGATTTCAACACCACCACCTTTTTGCAGGACCGAGGGGGGGAGCGTTGCCCACCTAGTTACGAGGGCCTCTTTTTGGCCGAGATAACCCGGACGGCTGACCTGGTGGATGTTTTCCACCGGGCCTTTCCACGGTCGCCGGGTTTCACCTACTACCATGGGACCTGCAGGAGTCGTATCGATCGGATATATGTGAGTGCCCGGGTGGAGTGTTCCCCTCCGCAGTTGCAGGCGGTTGACTTTTCGGACCACCGCGTCCTCTCCGTGTCCTTCCTGGCTAACCACGAGGAGCTTAGCAGGGGTCCTGGCCTGTGGCGACTGAATGTGCAGTTGTTGGCAACATCAGAGGTGGTCCAGGAGTTCTTGGCCTTTCTCGCAGACCAGGAGACCCTGCTGAGTGTTTTTCCTTCCCGTGGCGCCTGGTGGGATGAGGTGAAGACGCGTGCCCGACAACTCTTCCGTTCCCGGGGTACCTCCATGGCTCGATCCCGCTACCTCACCTACACTGTCCTCCGGAGGTCGCTGGATCGTTTGGTATCCCGAGGGGCAGCGCGGGAGGAGGTTGAAGAGGTGCGCGTCCAGCTCCGTGGCCTGCTTTACGATCGCCATGCCTCCCTATGCTTCGAGGGGGCGGCCGGTGGGGGCGCCACTCCAGACCCTTTCCGGACTTGCAGGGAGAGGGTTCAGCGTCGGGAGGTCCTGGCCCTGCGGGGCGAGGACGGTACCATTCATACCTCCCAGGAGGACCTTTTGCGGATGGTGGGGGAATACTTCTCGGACCTGTTTGGGGATCGCCCCGTGGACCTCACCCATCTCCGAACGTACCTGGGCCTTCCCCCGGTGTATTCGGCTGTGGTCCAGGCACAGGTTGATGCACTCGCTGCACCGATTCAGCAGGTGGAGGTGGAGAGGGCGATTCGTGCCATGCCGTTGGGGAAGGTGCCGGGCGAGATGGGCTCCCTGTGGAGTTCTATCGCACTTTCATTGCCCAGCTGGCCCCCTTCCTGACCTCCCTGTTTCGGGAGATCATGGACACGGGGTATCTCCCGCGGTCATTTCGCGAGTCTGTCCTGCTGCTGCTCTCCAAGGGGAAGGACGATAGCTCCTTGGACTTCTGGCGGCCGCTCTCTCTTCTGAACGCGGACCGGAAGATCCTGGCCAAGTGTTTGGCCAACCGACTGGTGGAGGTGTCTGGCGTTTTGCTGTCCCCTTCCCAGTATTGTTCCGTTCGGGGGAGAGGGGTTCTGGACGCTGTCGCCACAGTCCGGGAGATGGTGGAAAGAGGCCGGTCGCTCCAACGGGACCACTGGTTGGTCTCCTTGGATCAGTCCAAGGCCTTCGATCGCGTAAGTCACCGGTACCTGTGGGTGGTGCTCCAGCACTTCGGCCTCCCCGCAGGTTTCCTCTTCGTCGTGCAGGCGCTGTACCGAGGGGGGGGTGAGCTTCCCGTTTATTAACGGGTGGCTCGGACGGCCGTTTGGTGTCGCCTCGGGGGTGCGGCAGGGGTGCCCTTTGAGCCCCCTGCTGTATGTCTTCTCCCTCGACCCCTTCCTCCGGAGATTGTCCTCAGGTGGGTTGCGGGGCCTGGAGGCGCCTGGTGCGCCCCCGGTGTCCGTCGTTGCCTACGCTGACGACATCTCAGTTTACGTGGACGGCACTGAGGGGGTAGAGGCCCTGCGGGAGGCTGTGGAGGAGTACTCGGAGGTAGCCCACTCTGTTGTCAACCACAGCAAGTGCCAGACGCTGTGGTTGGGCCCCTCGGAGGCCTCCCCGGCTTCCTGCGCCCCCTTTCCTCCTCCCGTGGGGGAGGTCCGCGTTTTGGGCCTCGTCTTCGGGTTGGAGGACTGTGCGGAGGCCAATTGGGACCGTTGTCTCGAGACTGCACGGTGTAGGGTGCTGCGGTGGAGGGGGTGGAGGTGTAAGTACGAGGAGAAGATCAAACTCCTCGGGACGTTTCTGCTTCCTCTCTTTCTGCACGTGGCCACGGTCTTCGTCCTTCCGTTGTCCCGTCAGGCGTCTGTCTGTGCCGTCTTTTTCTGTTTTCTGTGGGGTAACCACTTGAACCCTGTCCAGCGCAACATCGTCTGCCTGGATCGGGCAGAGGGTGGTTTGGGTATGTTGCACCCCCTTGTTTTCCTGTCAGTCTTGTCTATGGCGTTTCACTTAGGTAGGATGAGGGAAGGGGGTGGGGTTTGGTGGGTGGCCTCCTATCGGGAATGGTTCTCCCGCTTCTGGGAGCAGTGGGAGGGGGCGTCCTCGGTCCCACGTGTGCGCCGGAGAGGGGAACAGGCCCCATCGTACGTATTCGTGATGGTGGGGCTCATTCGGCGGTGGGGGGTGACCGACCCGCTCGCCCAGTCCTTGGGGCGAAAAGGATTATACCGGATGGTACTCACCTCTCACTATCAACCACGGTGGGCCCTGCGGGACTGTCCGGCGGATGTGATGCAGCGGGGCCTTCGGCTGTTGAACTCCCCTCGGCTACCGAAGAAGGTTCGGGATGTAGCCTGGTTGTCTTTCCACGGGCGTTTGTACGTGAGGGACAACCTCAAGTACAGGTCACAGGCCGAGCGGGTCTGTCCGAGGGCCGGGTGTGAGGGGCAGGCGGAGACCATGGACCATTTCCTCCGGCAGTGCCCCTTTAACGTGGAGGCCTGCCGGTTGGTGTCCGCTGCTCTTCACCTGCGCGACCTTTCCCTCCTCACGTATGCGGAGTGGGTGTACGGGGCCTGGTCCTTTCCTCTAAGGCAGGACTCCGGGACCCTCTACCTCGTCACGGCTGTAGTGCGCTACCACCTGTGGCAAGCGCGCTGTCATGTCTCGACCCGGGGGTTGGTCCTGCCCCTCGATGAGGTGGTGCGGGACATTTTGGAGGAAGTGTCCAGCATGGCGCAACGTGAAAGGCGGGTGGTGGAAGCCCATCGTTGGGAGCGTCTGTGGCGTCACCTCACCCTCCGCCCCCCGTGAGGGGGAGGGGTTCCCTGGGGTTATCGTCCCTGTAGGGCTCTGAGGTTTGTTTTTGTTTCACTAGGGGAGGGGTGTGGCAGGAGGGGTTGGGTTTCCTTCCCTGGGGTTTATTTCTGAGTATGACTTTGGGGTTGTTTTTTTCTCCCGGGGGGGGGGGGGTGAGCTGATGCTGCTTCAGGGGTGAGACCACTTGTCCGCTCTCCCTTTCCTCTTCGAGGGGGCTGTCCCAATTGTTGTTGTTAGTGGTTTTGTATGTCCTTTTTGTGTCCTGGGCATCCCGCTCCGCTGGCTGATCGCAGGGCAGCACAGGGGTTATGTTATTTTTGCTTTGTTTTTAGCCTTTGATTTGTATGATTAGTTATGCTTTGTTTTGGTGGGATTATGTTGGGGATGGGCTTAAGATGCCCTTATGATTCTGATTTGCTGGTGTGGGTAGGGAGGCTTGTTTTTGATGTGATTGGTTCTGTGGGACGGATGGGGAGGGAGCAGGGAGTGGAGTGGAGGGAGGGGGAGCTGCTGCTCCCGCTGCAGGGGGAGGGATGGGGACAGGGGACTCTGTCTTTGAGGGGGGTTGGGGGGGGGGAGTCTGGCAGTTCCCACACACTGGAGGACTGCATGAACATTTGGACTGGTGGGGACTGTTGTGTGGGGGAGGGGTTCAGGGATTGCAAGACGGACAATGTGTGGACTGCTTTGGGGTGTTCTTGCAGGGAGGGGTTGGGTCGGGCAGGGACAATGGACCGAGGGGGGGAGGGGACATGGACATTGTCAGAGACGTTTGTGGGTTGTTGTTGGGAGGAGGGGCACGTGTGTTGATTGCTGGGTTTGGTGGTGGGTTTGGGGAGGTGGGACACGGGGGGGTTGTGATATTTGTTGTGTGATATGTCGGGGGGGTGGGGGTTTTGGGGGGGTGTGGGACTTGGTTGGGGTGATTGTGTTTGCTTTTTGTTTGTTTTTCTGTTGCATGTGTTAATAAACAAAATTTCCATCCCTTGGTAGTTCAGAAGATCTTCCTGAGATGGGGACTTCCATCCATAGATCTCTTTGCCAGTCCCCTGAACAAACAGCTGCCCAGGTTCTGCTCCAGGCAACCGCATCCTCTGAGACTAGCAGCAGATGCTTTTCTGATTTCCTGGTCCCAGGGCCTCCTGTATACGTTTCCTCCCACGCCTCTGGTGGCCCGAACCCTGTTCAAGATTCTAAAGGACCAGGCCTCGGTCCTTCTGGTAGCCTCCAGGTGGCCGAGGCAACCTTGGTTCCCACTTCTGCTTCAACTAGCAGTGGACACTCCACTACCTCTAGTGTTACAGCCTGACCTTCTTTCTCAGGACCAGGGGTCTCTTCTGCACCCCAATCTCTCAATTTGATGGCCTGGAAGCTGCAAGGGTAGTTTTGGCTCCTTGGGGCCTACCTCCTGAAGTTGAAGAGGTCGTCCTGGCCTCTAGGAAGCAGTCCATTAGAAAAACCTATGCCCTGAAGTGGAAGAGGTTTTCTGTGTGGTGTCAGCTGCGTACAGAGGATCCTTTCTCCTGTGCTGTACCAGTGGTGCTTCAGTACCTGCTGCACTTATCCAGTCAGGGCCTTAAGTCCAGTTCTGTTCGGGTCCACCTCTCAGCTCTAGCAGCTCACCACTCACTGGTGGAAGGACACTCTCTGTCGGTTCACCCCTTGGTGTCCCGGTTTCTCAGAGGTTTGCTCTTGCTCAAGCCTCCTGTCCATCCTCCAGGTCCTGAGTGGGAGTTGAATGTGGTCTTGCAGCAACTGACTCGCCCACCTTTTGAGCCGATGGCTACTTGTCCTCTCTGCTTCCTTTCCTGGAAGACACTCTTCCTAGTAGCCTTAACCTCGGCCAGAAGGGTGAGTGAGCTTCAGGCCCTGGTCTGTGACAGGCCTTACACCCGCTTCTATAGGAACAGGGTAGTCCTTAGGACTCATCCAAAGTTCCTCCCTAAAGTTGTCTCCTCTTTCCACCTCAACCAGGAGGTGGTTCTTCCAACATTCTTCCCTAGGCCTCATGCAAGCCAAGCTGAAGGGGTTCTCCATACCCTGGACTGTAGAAGGGCCTTATCCTTCTACCTTGACCATACTCAAGTACATAGAAGGGCTACTCAGCTCTTCATCTCTTTTGACCCTAATAATTTGGGGTTAGCTGTGTCCAAGCGTACCTTGTCCATATGGGTGGCTGACTGTATCATCTGGGCTTACAGGGCGGCTGACCTTCCCTTGCAGGGTCGGGTCACGGCCCATCGTGTCAGGGCAATGGCTGCTTCAGTAGCTCATCTCCGCTCTGTACCGTTGGCAGACATCTGCAGGGCTGCAACTTGGTCCTCAAGCCAGACCTTTGCAGCTCATTACTGCCTGGAGAGGGAGTCCCGTAGGGACAGTGCTTTTGGCCAGGCAGTACTCCGGAATCTCTTTGAGGTTTAGGCAACTCTTGCCCTCCAGCCCTCCGTTGGGCTACCGGTGGAGGTTCTTTCAGTGAAAAGCCTTTCTTTGATGCTGGGACTAGAGGGAGTTCTCTTGTTCAGCCTGGGTTCCTAGGTAGCCCAGAGCTAGGGAGTCACCCATATGTGAGGACTGACTTCCTGCTTGGTCCTGGAGAAAGAGTAGTTACTCACCTGTAACAGGTGCTCTCCAGGAGCAGCAGGAATCAGTCCTCACAACCCTCCCTTCTCCCCTGGGAGTTGCAGTTGTACATAGTTTATTTTACATTTTTGTGTGCTGTTTCTTTAGCTATGTCATTTGACTGAGCAAGATGGCACCTTTAGGCGGGAAGGGGACTGCGCATGCGTGCAGTATTCCCAAAGGCTTTCATAGAAAGCTGGGGAAATGCTCCGCAAGGGCTCTATCGACGTCGATGTCACCCATATGTGAGGACTGATTCCTGCTGCTCCTGGAGAACACCTGTTACAGGTGAGTAACTACTCTTTCTCTGATCCTGATGGCTGTGGCCCAGGAAGCTCTGCCTCTCGATGGAGCCCCCAGTCCCTTTGAGGAATGCCCCAGGGTTACCTACTCAGGAGGAAGGCTCCCTTCTCCATGCCAACCTGGGGTCCCTGACATTAACAGCAAGGCTGCTGAATGGGTAGCCTTGGGCCCCTTCAACCTCCCAAGGGAGGTGGAGGAGGTTCTCCTAGCCTCTCTTAAGAACTCCACAAGATGGGCCTATGCCTTCAAGTGACACAGATTCTTGGTGTGGTGTGCAGAGCAGTGGACTGACCCCATCTCTTGCCATGTGCACACTATGTTGCAGTACTTGCTACATCTCTTGCAAGCTGGACTCAAGTCCAACTCCCTCAGGGTGCACCATTCTATTGAGGGTAAACCCCTCTCTACTCAGCCACTCATTAAGTGGTTCATGCGTGGCTTCCTGCTCTCTAAGCCTCCCATCCGTCCGCCTGCCCCCGGTAGAATGGGACCTCAATGTGGTCTTGATGCGGCTCCCCAAGCCACCATTTGAGCTTCTGGCTAGCAGCCATATGCGATACCTTACATGGAAGGTCGTCTTCTTGGTGGCACTCACCTCTGCGCGCATAGTCAGTGAGCTTAGTGGCTGAGCCCCACCCTATACCAGGTTCTGTAAGAATACGGTCATGCTTTCCATTGACCCTAAATTCCTTCCGAAGGTGGTGTCCGCGTTCCACCTCAATCAGGATCTGGTGCTCCCGACTTTCTTCCCATGGCCCTACACCAGTGATGGCTAACCTTTTTGAGCCCGAGTGCCCAAACTGCCGCACAAAACCAAAGAATTTCCTCAAAGTGCCAGCACGTCATTTGCATAAGTGGTCTTATTTGCATAAATATTTGCATAATGTTACCATACACTAACTTTTAGTAAACATGTCTCTTAATGAGTGTATGGATAAAGAAAGACTAAAAGATTTCTACATTACTATAATCCAGTGCCAACCGCCAGGCACATTAGGAACTACTACAAACGCTGCCCATTTAGAACCCATAGCAAACCCGCCGTATCCTGACAGCATTACCAGGACTCACAAAGCACCATACCCTACCTATCAAAAGGCAACACTGCAAATATTAAACCAATACATTTCAGTGAATACTGGGGAAAGAGAACAAGTGGCAACGTCAAATAGGAATTTCCTCTTGTACCAAACAAAGCGCAGATGTTAATGATGCACATTTCCCAGAGCTGACATATTCCAGTTAATAAATTCAAAATAAAGAGATATCTTTCTACCTTTTGTGCATTTTTTTTCAGTTGCAATTGGTCCAGCCATTTTTTTCTGGTTTCTTCATGTTTTCTGCTAACTCTCCATCGTCTGCTGTCCATTTGTCCTTTCTTCTCTCTTCTAGTTTTTTTTCCATTCTCTCTCTCTCTACATCTGCTTTAACATACTAATCTTTCTCCTTTTGCTCTTTCCTCATTCCTATTTCATCCACACAAATTTTACCCCTCCATCCTCAATCCCCAATTACTCTCCCAATACCTGGCCAATTGTAGATTTTTCATCCCTCCTACACAAAATATTTTTCCCCTCTCCATTTTACTCTCCCAGCCCCATCCCATTCTAATCCTCCCCCAACATCAGCTCCCTTCTAGTTCCAGTCTCACCCAGCATCCATTCCCTTCTTCAAGCCCCCCACTTCCACTCAGCCCATTTCCATTCCAAGCCCCGTCCCCATCAGCTATTTGCAGTTCAAGCCCCCCACTTCCCCTCAGCCCATTTCCATTCCAAGCCCCATCCCCAACAGCTATTTGCAGTTCAAGCCCCCTTCCACTCAGCCCATTTCCAGTCCTAGCAACCCCCCCAACCCATTACCAGTCCTAGCCCCCCATAGCCCACTCCCAGTCCTAATCCCACCAGCCCATTTCCAGTCCTAACCTCCCCATCAGCCCACTCCCAGTCCTAATCCCCCATCACTCAATTTTTAGTTTAAGCCCCCCAGCGCCTATCACCACTCCTAACCCCCCCAGCGCCCATCACCACTCCTAACCCCCCAGCCCAGCGCCCATCACCACTCCTAACCCCCCCAGCCAGCCCAGTGCCCATCACCACTCCTAACCCCCCCAGCCAGCCCAGTGTCCATCACCACTCCTAACCCCCCCAGCCCAGTGCACATCACCACTCCTAAACCCCCCCACCCCAGCCCATAACTACTCATAACACCCCCAATCCCATACCACCACTACTCCTTACCACCCCAAGCCCAGCCCAGCCCATCACCACTACTAACCCCCCCCAGCCCAGCCCAGCCCATCACCACTCCTAACCCCCCCAGCCCAGCCCAGCCCATCACCACTCCTAACCCCCCCCAGCCCAGCCCAGCCCATCACCACTCCTAACCCCCCTCCAGCCCATCACCACTCCTAACCCCCCCAGCCCAGCCCAGCCCAGCCCATCACCACTCCTAACCCCCCCCAGCCCAGCCCAGCCCAGCCCATCACCACTCCTAACCCCCAGCCCAGCCCAGCCCAGGGAAAATTAAAAAAAAAAAGAAAACCTGTCTGCTGCCGCTGTCGGGGCCGCCGCGGCAGAATCGAGCGTGCCGCGGGGCCCCCCTGTACCCGGCAGATCCTGCCCTCCCCGTAGCAGCTCTCTCTTTGGAGCTGCAGTCAGACGCGCCGGCTTGCAGAGCGCGAGGGAAGAGTTCCCTCGCTGCTCTGTTAAGCCCGCGGGGGCTGATGGGAAGTTCCCATCAGCCCCCGCGGGCTTAACGGAGTCGCGAAAGGGAAACTCTTCCCTTCGCGCTCTGCAAGCCGGCGCGTCTGACTGTAGCTCCAAAGAGAGAGCTGCTACGGGGAGGGCAGGATCTGCCGGGTACAGGGGGGCCCCGCGGCACGCTCGATTCTGCCGCGGCGGCCCCGACAGCGGCAGCAGACAGGGTTTTTTTTTTTTTTTTCGATTGCGGACCTTCCCGCGTGCCAGCTGCAAGGCCTTCGCGTGCCACAGCTGGCACGCGTGCCATAGTTTCGCCATCGCTGCCCTACACCAACAAAGCGGTGGTCATTCTCCATACTCTGGATTGTAATAGGGCCTTGTTCTCCTACCTGCAATGTATTGTCACGCCCTTGCTCCTTGCATTCAGCATGGAGGGTCGTGGTTCTAATAGAAACTTCCCTTTTCAGCCTTCTCTGATTGGTTCCCCCGCAATGCTTTTTGGGAAATGTAGTTTAACTGCTACACATATAGCTTCAGGTAGAAAAAAAACTTGTAGTTTGGCTCTTTTGTTAAGGCAATGACAGAAATTTATTGAACTCAAATGCAAGGTTCATAAATTACCTCTTTCAGGATTATTTCTCCAGGTTTCTTTGAAAACACAACAGGACATAAGCAAAAGTCAAAACAAAATATCAGCTTACAGTATTCTTCAGCTCAAAAGCAAAAACCCTTTAACAGCAAGGCTACCAGCTTTCTCTAGCCTTGCTGGTTAAAGCATAAACACAAACAGCTTTCTTCCGTGGCAGTTTTCTTTCTTTTCAGTTCCAAACATTTCCAGGCTGTACTCCTCTTTATAAGCAAAGCAAAAGTTCCAACAGGAACAAACTTCCAATAAGCAAACAAAGCTCTACTCAGGTTTTCTTAGGAACATTCAAAAGCAAAAGAAAAGCTTTTTTCCTCTCACCGTTAGCTTTTGTCTCTCTGCACAGGATAGCAGGTGTTTAACAAGCACAATTATACAGCTTCAGCTTGTTCTCACTTCTCAGCATAAGTTTCCCCTCTTTAAGACAGGGAATTCACAAAATATCTTCCTTGCTTTTCAAGGTTACCTTGCTCTGGAGAGTTTTCTCTTAAGGTTGGCTTTCCTTCAACCCCTCTGTAGCTAAGGCTTGGCACAAAGAGCAATCCATGAATGTATCTTCCTCATTCAAAGCTGCATCAGGCTCTCCTAGTTGCATCGGTTCTCTCTCCTTGTAGCTCACTGGGCTTAGCTGACAGCCTCTCATTAGAGCTGAGAGTGTCTCCTGCAACTCTTCACTGCTTAGTATGGGACAGGTTTCTAAGGCTTGTACCTGTGCCTTGGCTTGTAGCAGTTTCTCCTCTCTCGTGCTCTGTACCTCTCTCTGGCTCTTTCCAGCACTCTCCTCTCCTGCTGTTCCTGCTCCTGTTCCCGTTGCTCTCCTTGCTAACTTCTTTATAATGTAACCTAGGCTTAAATCTCCAGGGTTCCAGCCCCACCTCTTCTCTTCCCTTCCCAGGTGACGGAGATCAGCTTGCCCTCCGGCACCTGGGTAATCAGGGAGCTTACTGACGGAAGGGTCTTTTACCTTGGGTCTGCATTCACTCTCCCTTACTCCACTAGAGGAACTCTGAAACCTGTTCCAGCTGGGGATTTTCTGGTTTCTAGGTGTGGTGGTGGTTTTATTTCTCTGACCTTGCAAAATAGGTCCTTTTATTAGGGTGAATTCTTGTTTTTTTTCCTTTTCTCCTAACTCAGAATGAGCTTCCTTACCACAGTATCCAGGGCCACCACAAAGCCTCAAAGCTTTTTGTATCTCCAGGAACAAGCAGGAATGTAGTCTTCACATATGGGTGATGTTGGTACTGACGGATCCGGCGCAGAAACGCTCCCCATTGTCCAATAGGAAAGCCTTTGGGAAGATCCCACTGCACCTGCATTGCTGCCTTTCCCGCCTTTGTGACTCTCTCTCTTCAGTTCTTTGTTTTCCGCGGAGCCAGCAGAAAGCAAATCCTGTCACCGCAGAAAGTTTCTTCTTTCTTATTTTTGCTGTGGTCACGTCTGCCTTCCCATTGACACTGGAATCAAACTTTCATCTTTACTACTACTTTCTGTGAAAAAGAGAAAAAAAACCCCCAAACCTTTAATTCTTCAGGCACTCAACACCGTTTCCGGTCTTTGGCTTTCCATCCAGTCTACTGACATGATGGAAAAACCAACTAGTGGTTTTAAAAAATGTTCCAAGTGTGGTAGTGCCATTTCTGCCACTGATACCCATGACTGGTATCTCAAATGCCTTGGCCCAGATCACCAGCCATCTGAGTGTCCCCCCTGTGCAAGAAGATGACAAAGAGAGGCCTACAGAATCGGGCTGCAAAACTCGGCTCCCTGTTTGCCTCAAATGCAGTCTCCCTTGCTTTGGCATCAGCGAGGACATCATCTTCTTCACATTGATCTCGGGTATCGAAACACAAGTCTCCTTCCAAGACAGGCCGTTTTCTTAAGGGTAGATCTCTATCTAAAAATAGAGATGCCTCGAGCATTGCCCCAGAGGTGGATTGACCAGCCAAACTACCCTGACTGGAGGACCTCCCCTCCAAAGCCTTACAAGGGGTCCAGGATGCTCTCAAGGCCTCCACCTCCAGAGAGCTCCTGGTGCCATGCTCTGGTAGCCCAAGCTTCTGGTACCAGTACCCTGACATTGGCAAACTCGATGGACCAGCGCATGCTAGCCATCGAACGGAGTCTTGCGGCTCTATTAGCGGTATTTGTACCGGTCAAGACATTACCGCTAGTATCGTCAGTACTGATATAGCCAATGATGCTGATACAATCGGCATCGGGTTTTGGGCTCCTCTGCACACTCTCGCCCATGCCGGGCCCCGAGTCTTTCCCTGGTTCTGAGGTACAGACACTGCAGGTCTCTTGCGCCAATACCGATCTCGATCGGTACTGGTCTTTACAAGAATAAGAGCATCACTCTCGTCGATACTTCAATCTACCGATTCCGATTCTTTGGACGATGAATCGATCGGTACCAGAGAGATGAGGAGTCTCCCCAAGGATCCCTCTCCATCTCCACAATGACGCATCTCTCCTCCTGAAGACATGTCTTTCTAGGAGTTTATCAAGGATGTGGTGAGGGGCCTATCCATTACTTCTGCATTAGAGAAAGAACCCAGAGCAGAGAAGTTGGAAATTCTGCATTCTCCAGAGACAAGCAGGAAGTCAGTCCTCACTTTATGGGTGACGTCGGCACCGACGGAGCTCGTGCAGAGCAATTCCCCAGCTTTCAAAGAAAGCCTTTGGGATTGCTGCCATGCATGCATGGTCCTCTTCTCGCCCAAGGGTGGCATCTTGCTCAGTCTCCCTTTTTCCGCGGAGCCATTCAGATACACGTTCTTGTCCCTTGGAAAACGTTTTTGCTCTTTTTGGCCTTTTGGCCTTTTTTCCTTCAGCTCCAAAAGAGGCGACTGTTCTCCCACTATACACCGCATACTCCAGGACCTTATGTTACAGATGTTGAAACGCCCCTCACCATTTCTCCCCATACCCGGCAACTCGATACCATGTATCGGATACCGGAAATCCCTGGGTTCCAGAAGACGCATCTTCCACATCACTCAGTGGTAGTGGAATGGGCTATGCATCGAATTAAGAGTTCTAAAATGTACTCCTCAAATGCCCCGGGCAGGGAATCGAGACCCGCGATGCTTTTGGCTGCTGATACTTTCAAGCCTCCATGCTTTCAGCCTGCATAAGTTCATATATACTCTACATGGGTATGTTCCTTAGGAAAGACTAGGGATCTGGAATCGATGGCTCCTCTTCTCCTGGATGACAAGAGGGCAGAGCATCTTACATTAGTCAAACATGCCCAAAATGTTTCCAAGTTTGTCATTAGGGCAGTCTTTGACTGCTTTGAATGTATTAGCAGAAAAACATCTATCTGCATAGGTGTCCATAGGATTGCCTGACTTCAGGCATCAGACCTTGAACAGTGGCTTCAAGATAAGCTGTACAGGAGAAAACCTGTTTGGAAAGGATTGCAAGATAAGGCTTCTCAGTTAGTCTGAGAATACCATCCTCAATAGGCTTTCAAAAGCTACTGCCTACCCTATCAAGAAAAAAGCAGCTGCTAAGAAGCCTTTCTAAATCACAACCAGCAGCACAAACTCAATCTATGCCTGTTTTTTTACTTCTTCCTAGAGAACATTGCCACCCTGCCTCTGGAGAGCCCCACCCCTTCCACATAGCAGGCAGGCTTTGCCATTATACCCACAAATGGCATCTCATAACCTCAGAGCAGTAGACACTAACTATAGTGCGAGAGGGGTACAAGCTTCATCTACAAAGCATACCCCCCACCAATCTAGTGGGGGAATATCATTCCTAACCCCCATTCACTGCTCTCCTCAAGCAAGGGATCACCTCCCTTCTGTCAGAGTGTGCCATAGAAGAGATTCCAACATCCCAGAAGAGGATGGGATTCTATTCTCCATACTTTCTCATTCCAAAAAAGAACAGGGTACAGACCATCTTAGATCTCAGAAATCTCAATAAGTTTCTAATTTGAGAGAAATTCAAGATGATTTTACTAGGAACCCCTTCTACCTTATCTCCAGAGTCAGAACTTGCTCTGTTCTCTAGATCTCAAAGAAGCGTATATCCATATCCTCATTCATTCATAACACAGGAGGTATCTATACTTCATCTTCCAAGGAAATCACTATCAATACAGAGTCCTTCCCTTCAGACTGGCCTCTGCCCCAAGAGTCTTCACAAAGAGTATGTCGCTTGTAGCCACATATCTCTCAGAATATTTGTCTTCCCTTATTTAGACGATTGGCTAATAAGGGCAGCCACTTCTCAGGAAGTTCACCTATCTCTCCTTCGTACAATTCAAGGATCTAGGATTTGTGATAAATCTTCCAAAATCCCATCTAGTTCCTACTCAAACACTAGAGTTCATAGAGGCTATGCTAGACATTCAACAATCAAGGGTATTACTACTACAGGATCGTTGTACCCACCTAATACAGATAGCATCTCAAGTAAGGTTCAAAAACAATCTCTCAGTCAGAGAGATGCTACAACTGTTAAGCCATATGACTTCTACAGTTCATGTAGTGCCATATGCTCGTCTGCAAATGTGGACAACTCAGTGGACTCTTGCCTTCCAGTGGAAACAGGCCTCTGGGACCCTCACAGACAAAATCAAAGTCACAAACATTCTCATGAACTCCCTGCTTTGGTGGTCTACCCTGGGGAATCTCCTCATAGGGTCACTTTTTCAGATGAGACTACATCAATGCATCCTGACAACAGATGCCTCCAAATTGGGTTAGGGAGTCCACTTGGATGCTCTCTCCACTCAGGGCCTCTGGACAGAGCAAGAGTCACAACTCAAATAAATTTGCTGGAGCTTTGTGCAATCTTCAGTGCCCTCAAAGGTTTTCAACAATAGCTGCAGGGCCACATAGTTCTGGTCCATATGGACAGTCAGGTAGCTATATTCTACGTTAACAAGTAGGGAGAACGGGCTCTTGGGCCATCTGCAAGGAGGCTCTCCATCTTTGGTCCTTTGCCATTGCTCATCAGATGCATCTCCAGGCAGTATATCTGCCAGGACACCAAAATTTCTTAGCAGATAGATTGAATCGGATCCTCCTTCCGCACGAGTGGTCTCTCCATCAGGAGACAATCTCCTACATCTTTCACACCTGGGGAACTCCAGAGATAGACCTTTTTGCCCCTCCGCAGAATGCCAGACTACCTTGTTTTTGCACCAGAATCCCAATGCCCAGTCATCAGAGGTCGATGCTTTCCACCTTCACTGGGGTCAGGATTTCCTGTATGCCTTTCTTCCCATACCCCTGATACCCAAAATGCTTTTCAAGCTTCAAGCTGGCAGGGGCCACATGATCCTCATAGCCCCACGCTGGCCACGTCAACCGTGGTTTCCTCTCCTGCTACATCTGTCGCAGACTCACCCTCTCAGTCTCTGATCAGCTCCCGACCTTCTCTCACAGGAGGAGAGGATGCTACTCTATCCCAACCCGCAGTCTCATGGCTTGGTTGTTGAAAGCATAGTCTTGCAAGGTCTCAACCTTCCTCAGGATGTAAAGGACATTCTACTAGCCTCCAGGAAACCGTCTACTAGACGTTTCTATGACTTCAAGTGGTGTAGATACTCCACTTGGTGTATCCAAAGGGATCTTAACCTCTTCTCAGCACCGGTGGAGACTCTCTTTCAGTATCTCCTCCATCTTTCGTCCTCTGGTCTCAAGTCGAACTTGGTGAGGGTTCACCTCAGTGCAATTGCTGCTACTCACCATCCCTTGGATGGACAGGCTATTTCTTTACAACTGCTTGTGACACATTTCATAAAAGGGCTCTTATTAACCAAGCCCCCCATCAGGCCATGGGATCTTAATGTGGTTTTAGGTCAGCTCCTTAAGCTGCCCTTTGAACCTTTAACCACAACCTTGCTAAAGTTTCTCTCTTGGAAAGTCATCTTCCTTGTTGCACTCACTTCAGCTAGACGCATCAGTGAGCTCCAAGCGTTGGTGGCTGACCCACCTTATTTATTTATTTAAAGATTTTTATATACCGTCTTTCTACAATTCAAGACGGTTTACAGAGAACTCAACATAACAGTGCAGATGCATCTGTTTTACATAGAACATTTGAACAAAAACTTAACAGTTGACTATAAAGCCGAGAATGAGAACTATGTACATTAGATTAGGAGGGGGGAATTGAGTGAGGGTAGTATACCCGCTTCCACCATGATATGGTGGTCCTTAGGACTCATCCTCATTTCATGCCTGTCTTCTTCCATAGATCTGATTCCTCTAGGGCAGAGGCAACCCTCCATTCTCTTGACTGCAAGCGTGCCTTGGCATTCTATCTTCAAAGGATAGCTGAGCACCATAAGAGCTCTCAGTTATTCATCTACTTTGATCACAGTCACTTGGGGTTGCCAGTATCCAAACGTACTCTATCTAAATGGATAGCAGATTGCATCTCATACGCCTATGATAAAACAGGACTATCACTTGTAGGTCATGTCACTGCCTATAATGTTCGTGCCATGACTGCCTCGAGTGACCAGTTCGATGAAACAAATATTAATCTTATAACTCAATATTCCCCCCTTAGTGGAGCCATACAAACTATACTCTGAAAACACATAAATGTACTGAAGGCTATTCCGGTGCTTCAAAATAGGCGGATCAGATGCGTGTGGCAACGAGGCAAAAATTTAAAAGAATACTTATGTCCAGCAATTTTGCGATATTCCCCGTCAGATCTCTTGTCTGTTGAGCAAGCGGGCCACAAAAAATGTGGCAATTGTAATATATGTTCTGTTACGCTAGACACTAATCAGTTTCAATATCATGGAAAAACCTACTATTTAAAGAGGTCCACCACATGCGATTCAATCCAAGTAGTTTATGTAATCCGATGCCCTTGTGGCTTATTGTACGTGGGGAAGACTAATAGAGCTTTCAAGACCCAGATGGGAGAACATCGAAGCCGGATTAAACACAAGCTGATCGAAGCCCCGATAGTGCAACATTGTCTTTCGTTTAACCACATGTTTGAAGAGCTCCAATGTTTTTGCATTGATAGAGTAGAGAGGGGGGCAATGGGCAAATCGATTGATCAATGGCTCTTAGTCCGTGAACAAAGATGGATACATACCCTTGGATCGGTGGCACCAGGGGGCCTCAATGGTTATATAGACTGGAAAGCTTGTCTAAAATGAAGTATGAAGCACATCGGCAGTTTGAGGCCATATGAGATGTTTTTCATAATGAGCTGTTTTTTATAATGAGCTATTATTATTATTTTTGGTTAAGGCCATTAAATTAAACAGTCTGATCGTGCATACTGGCCAGACTGACAGTAATGAGTTGCTGCTGACATGTCATTTTGGGAATGTCCTCTCAGCGGTTTTGAATGGAGGAATTTCCTATGATGTAGACTGTTGAGATTGGAGGGCTCCATACAGGATATAAAGGAGGCAACCTTGAACAAGTCCGCATACGCGGCGTTTATAGCTGTTTGATTCGAAGGAGAGGAACTGTTTTTCAACCATGGAACGTGGGCAGCACTCTGTTAGTTGTTATCGGTATTAAGAGGTTAGTGTTTCGGGATATAGTTAGAAAATAGTAGAGTTAGGCAGCACTGTTGGAGTGTCATATCACGGATTATTAAAATATGTTTACTTGTATATTTGCTCTAGATAACCTTTTTCAATAAGAATGGAAAGACACAGCTTATCAGCATGAATAAAAATCAGTCCCAAACTACAAGCGTTAACCCCTGAAGAAACAATTTGTGAAACGCGGGAGCAGAGCTTCATGTCGGCGTTGGGCTTCTTTCAGAATAAATGAAGTAACTTTGAAAGATCATAACGCAGGGGACAAGAGTTCATGATAAAACCACAAGACACAGATAAGCAAATTTTTTAAGTTTTAATTAGTAGAAGCCTTAGCAGTCCCTTAATTGGTAATAAAAAAGGTGGTCATTGATGCTATTATAACATATGAGCCTAGTCATTATGCTCATTGTTCTTAAGTCTGAGACCTTCTGGGAAAGCAGGAGGCAGTTATGATGTTACCTACAGTTTGTATGAAAGTTTGATATGAGTAGTTCATTACGATAACTGCAATTGGTGAGCTGGTGGAGTGTACTTTACATGACTGTCTCGATGGCAAACCTAAGTTCTGTAGACATTGACAAAATCTACAAAGCAGCCACTTGGTCTTCAAGCATACCTTTGCTGCACATTACTGTTTGGACAAGGACTCCCATCAGGATGTCATGTTTGGTCAGGCTGTACTCCGACACCTCTTTCAGACTTGGGTCAACCCCTACCCTCCATCCTGGAATTTTCAATGCCAGATGTCCATTAAAGATCCATGCCCTCTTGAGACCTGCTCTGAGGCAAATTTACCGATTCTGGGGATCTTTCTCTGGAATCTGGGAGCTAGGGAGTCCCATATGTGAAGACTATATTCCTACTTGTTCCTGGAGATCGCGTAGTTACTCATCTGTAACATGTGATCTCCAGGAACAGCATGCAGTGGGATGCTCCCAAATGTTTTCCTATTGGACATTGGAGAGTGTTCCTGCGCGGGCTCCGTCAGTACCAACGTCACCCATATGTGAAGACTAAATTCCTTCTGTTCCCAGAGATCACCTGTTACAGGTGAGTAACTACACTTTCCTATGACCTCAGTCGCCTGGAGGAGGCTGTTACCAAGCAGACCCTGTCCATCTGGGTGGCAGACTGCATCGCCTTCACCCACAATCATACTGAGCTCTCATTGGAGCACCAAGTCACGGCACACAATGTCAGGGCTAAGGCAACCTTGGTTGCAAGCTTGCGCTCTGTCCCTACCGAAGACATCTGTCAGGCCACCACCTGGTCCTCATTCCACACCTTTGCAACTCACTACTACCTGGAGAGGGAGTCCTGACGGGACAGCGCCTTTGGCCAGGCTGTACTCCGTAATCTCTTCGGGGTCTAGGTAACTCCTACCCTCCGACCCTTCTGTGTTCCACCTACTGGAGTGATGTTTCTCCCTGGACTCTGGGGTCCTTAGAATCTCTCCTCAGACTCGCTTGTGGCTGCTCATGGCTTGGCTGTGTTTTGCTACAGGTTCTCGATAGCCTATAGCTAGGGAGTCCCATATGTGAGGACTGACCACCTGCTTGTTTCTGGAGAAAGCATAGTTACTCACCTGTAACAGGTGTTCTTCAGGGACAGCAGCAATCAGTCCTCACAACCCTCCCTCCTCCCTGTTGAGTTGCTGTATTTTGCCATCTTTTGTCGGCTCTAGCTATGTCAACTGACTGGGCAAGATGGCACCCTTGGGTGGGAAGGGGACCACGCATGCATGGTGGCATCTCCCAAAGGCTTTCTTTAAAAGCTGGGGAGATGCTTCCATGAGGGCTCTGTCGGTGCCGACTTCACCCGTATGTGAGGACCGATTCCTGCTGTCCCTGGAGAACACGTGTTACAGGTGAATAACTGTGCTTTCTCTGCTTTTGAATTCTATGCTGCCTCTTCGAATCCAGGCCTCGCCTTGGACTTAATTTTGGCTTTCCATAATCTTACCAAGGTGATAAGAGTGGTAGCAGTGCTTCTCTACGTGCAGAGAACCCAGTTGCCCAAGCCTTGGCTTCAGACTGGCCCAGTTAGTGTCTTTGGGGTAGCCCATAGGTGACACATGATGTAGGAATTCTGCCTGGAAAAGCCAGAGTCGGGACTAGGCTGACCTAAGAGCAACCTGATTCTCTTCCATGATTTTTGAGTTCCTGGGGGGTCTGTTCTTACTCTCTCAACTTTTCTCATGATGAAGAGTTCACTCAGCTGACTTAGAGCATGTGATTCTTGGTCAACTTTGCTGGTCCGAGTCTCCTCTGACGCTCTGGTGTGAAGCATCGATCTTCGGGCCAGATGCTGGGCATAGGTATTTAAGCAGCACCTCTGAATCTAGTGCGAAATCTTCTCGTCTCCATATTCTCTGTCATTCGACCAGACCTTTCGAACAATTAGTACTTCGAAATTTGTTCAGGGAATAAAATCCAACTCCATCCCCCCAAGCCCATTTCCTTCAGTTCAGGCTACCTTAAAAAAATATTTTAAAAAACTACACACATATATATATATATATATATATATATATATATATATATATATATATAATACACATATAAGTTCTGTTCTCATGAAAAACATTTCTTTTACTGCCCCAGTTGGTACAAGGTAGACTGCCCCTTTTTGTTCAAGGTAGACTATGGCTAGGGAGAACAAGTAGTTACTCACCTGTAGCTAGTGTTCTCCATAGACAGCAGGAAAATTCTTCACAATGCTCCCACCTCCCCTAGGAGTTGAATTCTTATCTTTTTGGTTAGACTGAGGATAAGATTGTGCTGCAGTGGCAGGCGGGAATATGCATGTATGCATGCACAGTGGGCATCCAGAAGCTTCTAGAAGGGGTTGGGAATGTTTCCATGTAGGGGCTCCATTAGATGATGCCACCCATAAGAAAGAGCTTTTCTTGCTGTCCACAGAGAACAACAGCTGCTTGTGAGGAACTACTTTTTATCAGGTATGATTAAAATCTCTCTACTTGCTCTCGTGCTTTGTGAATGCTACTCCAGTTGTACTCTAAACTAGAAGGACAAGAGCATCTCCAGGAACAAGCAGGAATGTAGTCTTCACATATGGGTATCATTGGTACCGACGGAGCCTGCGCGGGAACGCTCCCAAGCGTCCAGTTAGAAAGCTTTTGGGAGCATCCCACAGCGCCTGCATGCTGCCTTCCCGCCTTTCCCAACTGCCTCTCTCCAGTTCTTCTTTTTCAGCGGAGCCAGCAGGTCGTTTTTCCTGTCACTGCAGAAATTATCCCATCTTTTTCATTCTTTTTTGTGGTAGTGTCTGCCTTCCTCGATGCTATACTGGTACCGCTGGTTCTTTCTTAAAAAAAATATTTTGTAATCTTTTTTCTGGACTTCCCAGTCTTTTTTCTGTCGGGTGCCACGCGCCATTTTGGGCACTAGGCCCAACATTTCCTTCAGAATGGAAAAACCCGCCTTGGGTTTTAAAAAGTGTTCCAAGTGTGGCGTACCATCTCCGTCACCGACACTCACGAGTGGTGCCTTAAATGTTTAGGTCCTGACCACTCCATCTCGAAGTGTGTTGCCTGTGGGATGATGTCAAAGAGGGGTCGGCAAAACCGAGCTGCTAAGCTTAGCACCCTTTTTCCCTCTGTTGCAGCATCAGTGGCATCGATGTCTTCCAGGGCTTCGTCTTCCTCCCATGGATCTCAGGTAACCAAACATAAATCTGGCCAGTCCTCAAAGGGTAGATCTCCTTCCAAGCATCGAGATGCCTCTGGCGTTGCCCTTGAGAGACTTGTACTGGCAAAATTGCCCCGGCGGGAGGCTTCAGCTTCCAAAGCACTATCGGGGCTCCAGGATGTTCTCAAGGCCTCAACCTCGGCAGAACTACTGGTGCCATGCTCTGGGGTACCGGTACCACTTCGTCCAGTACTGATACCCAGGCATCGGCAGTGTCAATAGACCAGAGGTTCTTGGCTATTGAACGCAGTCTGGCGGCTCTCCTTGCGACTTCGGTGCCTTCGGGACTGCTTCAGACGGTTCAACCGGTATCAACACCGGTTCTGGCACCGATATCGGTACCGGTACCGACAGCATCGATATAGGAGACTGTGTTACCAACACTGAGTCATGCTGTTTCCTTCGGTATCGACAGGCCGGTACTGTACCCCTCTGGTACCGACTTCGATCGGTACCGGTATCGTGCTTTGCAAGAGCACCCAGACAGGAGATATTTTGAATCCTCCGATGACTCTGAGGATTCTGACAGCTCTGTCGGTACCGGAGTACTTCTCTCTGAGGAGCCTTCCTCTCCTAAATGTAGGATGTTTCCTCCAGAGGATATATCCTTTCAGGATTTCATTTGGGAGGTGGCTAGAGGTCTTTCCATCACAGTGGCTCCTGAAATAGAGCCCAGAGCAAAGGAATTGGAGATTTTACAATAGCCTAAAGCTCCCAAGGAGGCAGCTACTTTGCCTATTCATGAGATCTTGCATGATCTCATGCTAAGAATGTGGGAAACACCTCTTACCACCTCTCCTCATTCTCGTAGGCTTGATACCATGTATCGAGTACCTCCTTGTCCTGGATTTCAAAAAACTCAGTTACCACACCACTCTATGGTAGTGGAATCAGCTATCAGAAGGATTAAGAGTGCAAAAAGACATGCATCTAATCCCCCAGGACGTGAATGTAGGACTCTTGATGCCTTTGGGCGTCGAACCTTCCAGGCCTCTATGCTTTCTGCCAGGATTAGTTCCTACATTTTATACATGGGAATGTTCCTTAAGGAGCTTACAGGAGATCTAGAGCTTATGAGCCCTCTCCTTCCTGATGATAAGAGGCAAGATTATCTTACACTTGTCAAACATGCCCAAGATGTTTCCAAGTTTGTTAATCGTGCAGCTTTTGACTGCTTTGAGTGCATAAGCAAAACCTCTGCCATTGCCATAGGTGCTTGTAGGATTGCCTGGCTCCAGGCATCTGACTTAGAACTCTGCGTACAGGACAAACTGGGGAATATCCCTTGCACAGGCGAAAATCTCTTTGGCAAAAATTGGCAAGAGAAAGCTAATGAGCTGGATGCTGATAACACCACTTTGGATAGACTATCCAAGGCTACAGCTGATCCTGCAAGGAGAAAATCCTACAAAAAACCATTCTTCTCTAAAAAGAAAAGGTTTTACCCCTCCTATACCCAGCAGGGGCATTCTGCAGGTCAGTCTGTCCGAAAGGGACAGCAGCCACCAAAACAAAGAAAAACAAAGTCTGCTAAGCCTCAACCGGCCCAGCAGACTCAGCCTCCACAGGGGCTTTGACTCCCATCTAGAGAACTTGGTCTTCCTGGCTCTCAACGGGCCAGAGCCCTCCACTATTCCAGGAAGGTTGTGTCATTTTGCCCCCAGATGGGAGCAAATAACAGCAGAAGAATGGACTCTCTCCATTGTAAAAGAGGGATACAAGCTTCATTTCCTCAACATGCCCCCTCCTACAGGTGTAAGACGGTTCAATTCTCAGACTTCACTCAAGAATCAGTTGAGTCAAGAGGTCAGTTTACTTCTTGCCCACGGGGCAATAGAAGATGTACCCATTTCCCAACAGGGTAGAGGGTTTTACTCCCCCTATTTCCTTATTCCAAAGAAAACAGGGGGACACAGATCCATTTTAGACCACAGAGAATTGAACAAATTCCTATTCAAGGAGAAGTTCCAGATGATTTCTCTAGGAACTCTTCTGCCATACCTTCAGAGTCAGGATTGGCTTTGTTCTCTAGATCTCAAGGATGCGTACACCCATGTTCTCATCTATCCAACTCACCGAAGATTCCTTCGGTTTCTATTTCAGGGGAAGCACTACCAGTGCAGGGTTCTTCCTTTTGGCCTGGCCTCAGCACCGAGGGTGTTTACGAAATGCATGGCTGTAGTGGCAGCATTTCTTCGCACTCTAGGAATATTCATCTTCCCCTACTTAGACAACTGGCTCATTCGAGCCCCATCAGAGTCAGAGGCCAGAATGTCCCTATCTTGCACAATGCATATCCTTCAGTATTTGGGCATGGTCATAAACATCCCAAAATCCACCCTAACTCCCACTCAATCTCTAGAGTTTATAGGAGCTATGCTGGATACCAGGAAAGCAAGGGCCTATCTTCCACAGCCCCGCTGCCTTCGAATTGTGCAGTTAGCTTCCCAAGTAGTGTTAAAAACTCATCTCACTGCTCGGGAAATGTTATAATTGCTAGGCCACATGGCATCTACCGTGCATGTGGTTCCCTATGCTCGCCTCCATATGAGAGCAGCCCACTGGACTCTATCCACTCAGTGGACTCAGACATCAGGCTGCCTATCAGACAAAATAGCAAACTCAAGTTGCCTTATTTTGTCCCTGAAGTGGTGGCATCAACCCAAAACTTGTTGGTGGGGTCCCCTTTCCAACAGCCCCCACCCCAGGTCACTTTAACAATGGACACCTCACAGGTGGGTTGGGGAGCTCACCTGCAAGATCTCTCTACCCAAGGCACCTGAACTCCACAGGAGAACCATCTACACATCAATCTCTTGGAACTCAGAGCAATCTTCCTTGCTCTTCGAGTGTTCCACACCCAGTTGAGCTACAAGACAGTCCTAATTCAGACGGACAATCAGGTAGCTATGTTCTGTCTGAACAAGCAGGGAGAAACAGGCTCTCTGTCGCTTTGCAACAAAGCTTTGCGACTATGGGCCCTCGCCAGAGAGCATCAGATTCATCTCCTTGCGGTGTATCTGCCAAGCATTCACAACTCCTGGGCAGACAGACTCAGTCGAGTTCTGCTTCCACACGAGTGGTCTCTTCGTGCAGACCAGGTAGCAAAAATTTTTCAAATTTGGGGAACTCCGGACATAGACCTCTTTGAAAGTCTGCTGAATGCCAAACTTCTCCAGTTCTGTTCCAGAATTCCGGCTCAGGGTTCTCAGGCCAGGGATGCTTTCCTCCTCCATTGGGGTCAGGACTTCCTATATGCCTTTCCACCCATTCTTCTAATTCCCAAATCCCTATTCAAGCTTCAGAGAGACAGAGGCCATATGATTCTCATAGCTCCACATTGGCCACGACAGGTGTGGTACCCTCTGCTCCTACATCTCTCTCAAGCTCCATCTCTGGAGTTAGGATCTGCTCCAGATCTCCTGTCTCAGGAGGACGTGATGTTGTGGCATCCCGATCCCCACTCTCTGCATCTCAGGGCCTGGTTGCTGAGAAGCCTAGACCTTCATGGTCTTAATCTGTCTCAAAAGTAAAAGATATCCTTTATGCTTCTAGGAAGCCTTCCACAAGACGCTCTTATGCTTTCAAGTGGAAAAGGTTTTCCATATGGTGTTCACAGAAGGGTCTTAACCCCCTGGTGATACCTCTGGAATCTTTATTGGAGTATCTCCTTCATTTATCTAATGCAGGGCTTAAGACTAACTCAGTAAGAGTCCATTTAAGTGCTATTTCAGCTTCTTTCAAGCCTTTAAATGGACAACCTATTTCCTCATAGCGAGATTTATGAGGGGCCTTCTTCTAACTAAGCCTCCCATTAGGCCACCACCGGTGGCATGGGACCTAAATCTGGTTCTTGGACAGCTTATGAAGCCGCCTTTTGAACCTCTAGCTTACTACCTCCTTGAAATTCCTTTCCGGGAAGGTTGTCTTTCTCATTGCGATCACATCAGCACGTTGCATTAGTGAGTTGCAAGCATTAGTAGCTGATCCTCCTTATACGAGGTTCCATCATGATAAGGTAGTCCTTAGGACTCATCCACACTTTATGCCAAAGGTGGTCTCACCTTTTCATTTAAACCAAGCAGTTTATCTGCCTGTATTTTTTCCAAGGCCTCATGCTTCAAATGCAGAAAGGAATCTTCATACTTTGGACTGTAAAAGAGCACTTGCTTTTTACTTACAAAGGACACAGCAACATAGAAAATCCTCTCAACTCTTTGTTGCTTTTGATCCTTCTCATTTGGGCCTTCCAGTCTCCAAGAGAACATTGTCCAATTGGATTGCACAGTGTATTTCTTTTACCTATCAGAGTAAAAACCTTTCTCTGGAAGGCCATGTCACAGCTCACAATGTGAGGGCCATGGCAGCCTCAATGGCTCATCTACACTCTGTGTCTATTGACGACATCTGTCGAGCAGCTACTTGGGCCTCGGTTCATACCTTCACAGCCCATTACTGCTTAGACAAGGACTCCTGCCGAGATACCTTGTTTGGTCAGGCTGTTCTACGACACCTGTTCCATACTTAATCAACTCCTACCCACTATTCCCGGTAGGATGCCAGAGATCCGTGGGGGGAAGTGGAGCCCTTTCACCGGGGCACACAACTTCTGGGGTCTCTCCCTGGCATCTGTAGCTAGGGAGTCCCCATATGTGAAGACAACATTCCTGCTTGTTCCTGGAGATAGCATAGTTACTCACCTGTAACAGGTGATCTCCGGGAACAGCAGGAATTTAGTCTTCACAACCCACCCACCTCCCCTAGGAGTTGTGTATCTCTTTTCTTTTCTTTTCTTTCCTTTCCCTCTCTCTCTCTTTGTCTCAGCTTTAAAACTCAACTGGAGAGAGGCAGTTGGGAAAGGTGGGAAGGCAGCACGCAGGCGTTGTGGGATACTCCCAAAAGCTTTCTAATTGGACGCTGGGGAGCGTTCCCGCACAGGCTCCGTCTGTATCGACGATACCCATATGTTAAGAATAATTCCTGCTGTTCCCGGAGATCACCTGTTACAGGTGAGTAACTATGCTTTATGCCAGGAGTGAAACAGAGACACCCCATCTGATAATGCAAAGCTATTGAGCTGAAGCCATATCTGTGCCATTATCACCTGCAGTCACTTTCCACAGAAGATTGTAACCATATGGGAGAAAAAAAAGAAGCATAGAGTGAAAGTGGTGGCTGTATGTCAGTCTCCATACATTTTTTAATATACCCTTGAGCCTCCATGTATTTGTGTTCCCAAGCTTCAGGTGGATGTATGGCTTCAAATCCTGTTTATCATCTTTCAATAATTCTTATGTTGGTATGATAAAAGATCTGCAAAATAAATTATCAAACTGGAAGAAATTCAAGTTGTGAAGGGAAACAGTAATTCACTTGGTGATGCTACCCACTGTGTGCTGACTTTCACGATGCATTGGTGATAGTCTTTATATTTTACTGTTAATGTATTTACTTGTGTCCCCTGGTTTCCAGCAGTTGCTTCTTCTACTATTTGTATTCTTGGTGTGCTTTCCATCATTTACTCTTATGTTCTTTTCTACAGCAAAATTCAGAGGAGTCATTCAAATGGCACAAGAAGGGGATGGGGGGAGGACCTCTGGTATAAAGGTGGATATAAAGTATATGCTGAGTTGAGAGTCTGTGGATTCAAATTTTAAAAAATGGAAGAGTAAAATTAAGTTGGGTAGAAATTACAGGTACAAAGTTAGATTGTAAGCCTTCTGGGGACAGGTAAGTAACTTCTGTACCTAAATGTAAGTCTTTTCGAGCTTCCAATGAAAGGATGTGAGCTAAATCTAAAAATAATTGCAATCACTTTTCACTTTCTGATCCAGCATGAAAATTATCTAGAGTGTTATATACGAGCTTTTGAGACCCCATAGGCACTGTATTGACTTGTTGTCTCATCTGAAGAAGGAACCTTTGAGCTATCTATTGAATGGAGTATTTAGAACAAGAGCTCATTATATGAGGCTGAAAGAGGGTAGGCTCAGAAGTAACATTAGAAAACATGCCTTCATGAAAGCGGAGATGGATGAATGGAATGGCTTCTCACCTGAGGTGGTGGAAGCAAAAGCAGTAATGTAATTCTAGAAAGTATGGGTTAAGCACAGATGGACCATCATGGTGAAAAACGTGGAGGTTCTCTTTGGCACAATGCAAGTAATTATACCAAGCATTAGTAGTAAATTTGAGAGACTGAGATCATATTCCACATACCTTGGCTTAGGAGTGAGATTCATGACTTCTCTGTGGACAAGCAGAAAGTAAGACCTGATGTATGGGTGATGTCACAGACTTAGCTCATGCAGAGCGCTCCCCAACTTCCATTGGAAGCTTTTGGGAGCTGCACTGCGCATGCATGCCTGCCTTCCCACCTGTTGTGGCACCATCTTTTCCTTCTGTGGAGCCCATAGGACATATCCTGCACCAGCGGAAATAAACTTTCTCAGTTTTATCCCTTGTGGGTATTTTTCTGTATAGTTTACACCGCCTGTCATCTGCTAGTCGGTTCCTAGCCGATATTTTTCAGTTTTTCTTTTCTTTGTTCTCTTTTGTGCTTTTCTCTTTCTGGGCCTTTCCCGCCATTGGCACAATTGAGCTTTCAACTTCACTGACATGGTCTTCCCGTACATGTCTAAGCTGGTGAGTGGCTTTAAGAAATGCACAAAATGTGGCCAGGAACATCGGATTCAGCATCCTTGCCTCTAGCATTGGTGACGCTCTTGCGGAACCCTGCCGAGGCATCAACTCTACAGGATACCCAGATGCATTTGGAACTGACGGGCCAGGGCATCATGCAGAAATTCTCCAACATTCGACCGGAATCAATGAAGGACCTGACACCGCTCTGGTCGACATCAAAAGAGGTGCCCAAGCACTGGAACAAGCCCCAGGTGCAACAGTACCACAGCCGTCCCCGGCATGCTGCGGACAGTGAAGGCCAGGAGCAGTCCACCAAGCTTCCCTAGCAGGAGGAATCAACTTCCAGATGGGAAGAATCAACCTCCAAAGCCCTGTAGGGCAGCCAGATGTCTCCCGATGAGCCATGCAAGGTATCAGCACCAGTGGCCAAAGTTGCAATTCTGGCCCTGGTCCTCTAAAGCAATGGTGCTGGGGGAATACCTGAGGGCTTTTGAGGCTCACATGGTGGCAGTCTTAGCCTTGCGGCATGCAGGCTCTTCAATTGCTTCGTTAGCATCACCATCCAGCCCATCCTGGCGACCCATGTGCTGCTGGCAGAGGCAGGCCCATTTGGTGGAAGATCGGAATTAACGCCGGTTCCGACAGCGATCTCCCTGTTGAGTGTATTGAGATCCAATGTCCAGGGACACACCTGCCCTCGCTCTCACCATGGGTCCCACTACCGCCCACCATCTCTGCATCACCAGAGTAGGCAGCGGGAGGAAATCTGACACTACTTCAATTTTCTCTCAGAGTCCAAGTCTGAAGACTGGGAAACCGAGGAGGGTGCTGCGATTCCAGACAGGAAGTCACCAGACCTTCTCTCTGATCTGGGTTCTCCGCATGAGCAGTATAAATTGCCCCCAGAGGACATGTCCTTCCAGGACCTTGTATGGGATATGGCCGACCATACCCTTTTCCCTTGAGGTGGAAGACAAGCTGAGAGTGGAGGAACTTGAGCTCCTCCAGTACCCTTCAGCACCCAAGGAGGCAGTGATGGTGCCGATGCACCATGTCTTGCAGAGATTGCACCAAGAGTCACTCCATGCTGGTGGCCTGGATTTCCTATTAGCTGTATATGGGTATGTACCTGAAGGACGACATGTTAAACCTGGTGGAGTTTGCTGCCCATGTCCCCCAGACTGCCTTGACTCCTTCCGAGTCCTGATAGGCCACGTCAAGGATTGCTCTAAGTACGTGGTGCGAGCCATCTACGATGCCTTTGAGTTTGCCTGCAGGGTGGCGGAGTGGGTATTGACACCTGGTAGCTGGCCTGTTTCTAGTTCTCTGACCTGGAGAAGTGGGTCCAGGATAAGCTGCCCAACGTTCACTGTAGTGGGGAGAACCTCTTCGGGAAACCAGTCGAGGAAAAAGCGGATGAGCTCAAGAAGGAGAATGTGATGCTCTCCAGGCAAATCCCTCATGCAAGAAGTACCAGGGTAAGAAGGCTTTCTACCCATGTCCATGCCAATACTACCCGGTCCCATAGAGTGCCCAACAGAAGGTGCAGACCCCCTGCCAGCAGCAGAGGGAGAAGCCTCAGAAGGCCCAGCCGACCCCACAGCCAAGCTGGGGGCAGGCTTTTGACTGGTTCCTCAGGAGCATAGCCAACCATCCCTTGTCCATTGGATGGCTGCTGATCACCTTGGATGCATGGGTGCTGCAACTCTTCCAACAAGGCTACCAGTTACCCTTTGCCCAGCTGCCGCCTCCCTTCGTCCAAGAGAAGTACCCCATGGACCTGCTGCACTGAAGCCTTTTGCAGGAGGAAGTGTCTGCTCTTCTGACCAAGCTTGCCATTGAGCCAGTTCCACCGACTCGGGTCGGAAGGGGGTTCTACTCCAGGTGCTTACTAGTCCCCAAAAAGACAGGGGTTTTTGACCCATCTCGGACCTACGAAACCTCAACCAATTTCTCGTGCGCAAGCAGTTCAATGTGGTCTCACTGGGGTTGCTGCTCCCTTACCTTCTAAAGGACGACTGGTTATGCTCCTTGGATCTCAAGGATGCGTATACACACATCCCGATCCACCCTTGTCATCAAAAATATCTTGGGTTTGTGCTGGGAAATCAGCACTATCAGTACCTGGTACTTCCCTTCGGGCTGGCTTCAGTACCTTAAGTCTTTGCCAAGTGTCTTGCGGTGGTGGTTGCCTACCTTCGAACCATGGGAGTCTTTGTCTTCCCCTATCTGGACAATTGGCTTATCAAAGGTCCCACTCTGGATGCTGTTCGGCAGTACCCCCAACTCACCATACAGGTTCTCGAGCAGCTGGGGTTTGTCATAAACTATCCCAAGTCACACCTCCATCTCCAGGACCCTCCTTGATACCTCTCGAGCCCGGGTGTTTCTGCCGGTGGACTGCATGCAGCAGCTGGCGGATGTGGTAGATGATGTGTGGCATCAATGCACACAACAACCTGGGGGATGCTGAAAGTGCTCAGCCACATGGCCTCCACGGTGCAAGTTTTCCCCTTGGCCTGCCTCATCATGTGGCAAGTGCAGTGGACCCTCAACACGCAATGGAATCAGGCCACGAGCCACCTCTAAGACAGGGTCACCGCTCCCTTGGTATAGTCCATCGATGGTGGTTGGAGCTGCTGAAACTGCTTCTGGGCTCCCATGCCAGGTGGCTCCTTCTGCAGAACGCTGTCAACTGACACATGGGCCATAGCGAATGCTCTCAGAGCCTTCCGGGCACACTTGATGAATCAGGTGATCCTGAGCTCACCCGCCGATGTTCTAGCTGAACAAACCGGGAGGCACGGGTTCATACCTCCTCTGCTAGGAAGCCATCCCGCTGTGGAGGTTCACCCTAGCCCATGGGATGGAGCTGAGGGCAACCTGTCTGCCTGGCAAGCTCAGTGTCCTGGTGGATTAGCCACATGAGTAGACCCTCCACAGAGAAGTGGTGGAGCAGATCTTCTGAGAGTGGGGTACCCCCACGATAGATCTCTTTGTCACATTGCACAACGCCCAAGTGGGCCAGTTCTGTTCCAGGAGGCTGTCTAGTGACTGGCTGGCCTTGGACGCCTTTCTTCTCCACTGGGGGGGTGGGTCTATTTTACACCTATCCCCCGATCCCACTTGGAGCAAAAACTCTGCTAAAACCTCAGTCTGACAAGGGCACCATGATCCTCATTGCCCTGTACTGGCTTCAGCAGCCATGGTTCCCCCTGCTGCTTTATCACTCTGAGGGAGCCTCTCTGGTAGGGCTGTGCCTAGGTTTTTGTCTCCCAGGACGGTGGGACCCTGCTGCATCCAGTGGCTGCTTTTTGGCTCTCACAGCCTGGATGCTGAGTGGGTAGTCCTTTTGGAGCTCAATTTGCCCGATAATGTCAGGGACATCCTTCTGGTGTCCTGAAAGGATTCGATGCGATGGGCTTACATGTTCAAGTAGCAGAGGTTCGCCTCTTGGTGAGTGGATAGAGTGCTGGATCCTTTCTCCTGCATGGTGGATCAGTTGCTGGAATACCTCCTGCACCTCTCTGAATTGGGCCTTAAATCCAACTCTGTCCAGGTTCACCACAGCGCGATTGGCCCTATGATTGCGGCTCGGGGGCAGGCCCATCTTGGCTCACCCTTTGACGCACTTCATGCGGGGCTTGCTTGTCTCGAAGCCTCCCATCAAGCCCCTTATGGCGGCTTGGGATCTCAGTGTGGTTCTTTCATAGCTCATGCGGGCTCCCTTTGAGCCCCTGGACTCTTGCCCTCTAAAATACTTGACCTGGAAGATCCTGTTCTTGGTGGTGGTCATATTGGCCCACCGTGTCAGTAAGCTCCAGAACCTGGTGGCTCATCTGCCTTGCACCCGATTCCAGCAGAATCAGGTAATCTTGCGAACACATCTACAGTTTCTGCTGAAGGTTTATGGTTTAAGCACATGATATACCGCCCTTTACCCTGTGTATTACAAACTTATGCTAACAGGCACTTTTTATTCCCTTGTCCCCAAAGGGCTCACAATCTAAGCGTACCTGAGGCAATGGAGGGTTAAGTGGCTTGCCCAAGGCCGCAAGGAGTGACTGTGGGATTTAGAGACCCCAGTCCCTCCAACCTGAGGTTACTTGTTCTACCTCAGCCAGTCTCTTGTTCTGCCCAACTTTCTTCCTGAGGCCGCATGCCAAATAGGTGAGGTAGCATTGCACACACTGGACTTTAAGCATGCTTTGGCCTTCTTCATTGAGTGTACTAAGGCCTACTGGCGGTCAACCCAGCTGTTTGTCTCCTTTGACCCCGGTAAGCTGGATGCTGCTCTTTCTAAATATACTGTATATCCCTGTGGCTAGCAGACTGCATCACCTTGGTGTATTTCCATGCCGGCCTGAGCCTTGAGGTCCATGTCACAGCTCATAACATTCAGACCATAGCCACTTCCATCACTAACCTGTGCTCTATCTCCACAGAGGAGATCAGCAAGGCTGCTACGTGGTCTTTGGTCCATATGTTCACAGCACACTGCTGTCTGGATAGGGAATCCAGACAGGAAGGCAGGCATGCATGCATGGTGCAGCTCCCAAAAGCTTCCAGTGGAAACTGGGGCGTGTTCCATGTGGGCTCCACTGGTGATGTCACCCATACATGAGGACTTATTCCTGCTGTCCGAGGAGAACATCTGCTATAGGTAAGTAACTACGCTTTTCATGATATGCACAAAACCAACCCATTTGGAGAAATTGCTCCTGAAAAATGAAAGAATAAAGCCAAAATTCAGCTGCACTGCAACAGGAATTAAATTAGAGAGGCCAGATAGATCTTATGACCTCATATTCTTTGTTTTTATGAAAGTTCATATTACCTATAATTGAATAATTATTATGCTGACCAATAAGAACAATCACAACCTGCAAATAATCATTTTTTAGGATCCCTATAGCTATTAAAATATGCCCCTCTTCAGCCTTAGCAAAAAAAATGTATTTCCATTGGCCCTCATTTCACATTTTCTATGTTTTGCTTTGTCTTACTGTGTACTCAGAATGCAGAATGGTTTGTCTTTCTAGATTTTAGTCATACTATCCATACAAATTAGCAGGTGTGAAAGTGTGCAGGTGCTTTTCGTGGGGTAATCTTCATTGTCAAAGTATGTGTGTACTGTTATTCTGAAAAACCTGCAAAGTGCAGGTGATTATAAAAATGATCCTTGTATTATTATGCATCTTTTTGGGTTTATTGCAGATATGCAACTTTATCTTCCTACAAAGCTATTTCAGGCTTCCCAACCATCCCTTCACCTACTGGACTCTGCAGAACAACACTTAGGACCAAATATCAAGGTAGAAAACAATTTTAGCTTGTGTCCTGACTCAAGGATAAAGCAGTATATAAAAGCTGTTAAATAAATAAATAAAATATCCATCCTTTGCTTTTTATAAAATGAATGCTTCTTCAGCACTTCTCAGTGAGCTGTCAGAGCAGTAGATAACTAATAAATGCCATAGGTGTCCTCACACCATCATAGATTTAGAGATGCACCTCACACCATCTCTGATGCACCTCACACCATCATAGATTTAGAGATGTCCTCACATCATCTCTGTTTTAGAGATGCATATTAAGGAGGATGTCAAGAGCTAAGAGGCAAAGGCCAAGTCAGTGTACATTAATGAAAGCCTTTAAACACAGAAACAGCATGGTCACTGTTGAAACATTAACTGTATTAGAGTTTTATTGTCCTACATAGAAAAGGTTTCTTTTTCTGGTCATTCTATTTTTATGACTGGGAAAAATAAAATTCCTTCTCCAGGAACAAGCAGGAAGTCAGTCCTCTCTTATGGGTGACGTCGGCACCGATGGAGCAATTCCCCAGCTTTCAAAGAAAGCCTTTGGGATTGCTGCCACATATGTGGTCCTCTTCCCACCCAAGGGTGCCATCTTGTTCAGTCTCCCTTTTTCCACGGAGCCCATCGGACGCACTTCCTCATCCCTCGGAAAAAGTTTTTGTTTTTGGGCCTAAAGGCCTGTTTGTTTTCCAGTTGCACCGGTCCTCTACCAATCCTCCCCTGCTCTACATTTTTAGAGCTATAGGGGATATTTTTTTCTTTCCTCCATTTTTGTTACGGGCTTCGCACCCTTTTTCTCCCAACCGCTGGCCGCGTGGGTCTTTGACCTCGCAGGGACCATTTTTGCCCCCATGGCCACCGGCTTCAAAAAATACGATAGATGCTCTAGGAACATGTCACTTACGGACACCCACGACTGTTGTCTGCGGTGCCTCTGAGCCAACCATGATCTGGAGCTCTGTTCGCTCTGCAAGAAAATGTCCTCTAAGGCCCTGCTCAGTCGTAAGCAGAAGTCCGAAGACATTTTTCGAAAGGCCGCATCGGAATCCCCGGTGGCACCCTCGGTCGTCTTTCCCCCGGTGGGGTCCCCCGCATGTGGTCCTGCGCTCTCGGCGGCACTCCGACCAGGGATCCCCGGAGATGGAGTAACGCAAAAAGAAGGCGACCTTGAAGTCGCTGTTGGGGGTTCCCGACAAGTGCGAGCGCTCCCGCACTTGGTTGCTTAGCCCCCTTTGGCATTTCCGAGAGTCAGACAGGGAGCGGTCCTGCAAGGTACCCCGCACAGAAGCGGAGACCTCAGGCAAAGGCGCCCGGTCTCCTGAGGGCTGTCCCGTTGAAGACCCCCTCTTCTCCTCGACACCCGACTCGGTGACCCCGGGATCGGCGTCGCAGGGCCACACGCCCGTGTGGGAGTCCCGCATGCTGGCCCTGGAACATAGCATTTCTGCGTTTATTGCTTCCCAGCAGACGCTCATGGCCAGCTTTGCTGACTCGTGCCTAGAGACCGTGGGTCCCTCACGTGGGACACCTAAATCCATCTAGAAAACCCTCGAGAGCCACGCGCCTCATGAGGGTCCTCTGTTTCACGATGCAAGGTTCCACATTAGGAACCACCACCGAGGAAAAAGATTTAGGCGTCATTGTGGATGACATGTTAAAACCCTCAGCCCAGTGTGCAGCGGCGGCCAAGAGAGCAAATAGAATGCTAGGTATCATAAGGAAAGGAATGGAAAATAAAACAAAAGATATTATAATGCCTCTATATCGTTCCATGGTGAGACCACACCTTGAATATTGTGTGCAATTCTGGTCGCCGTATCTTAAAAAGGATATAGCGATATTAGAAAAGGTTCAGAGAAGAGCCACCAAAATGGTAAAGGGGATGGAAGGATACTCCTATGAAGAAAGGCTAAAAAGGTTAGGACTCTTTAACCTGGAGAAGAGATGACTGAGGGGAGATATGATAGAAGTCTATAAATTAATGAACGGAGTGGAACGGGTAAACGTAGATCGATTGTTTACGTTATCAGAATATAGGAAGACTAAGGGACATGCAATGAAGCTACAAGGTAAACTATTTAAGCCTAATAAAAGAAAATATTTTTTCACTCAACGTGTAATCAAACTCTGGAATTTGTTACCGGAGGATGTAGTAAAGGCTGTTAGTGTAGCTGGGTTTAAAAAAGGTTTGGACAAGTTCCTGGAGGAAAGGTCCATAAACCATTATTAAGAAGGGACCCAGGATATCAATGCTTGACCCAGTACAAGCATTGTGGAACCTGTGTCTTTTGGGGAAACTGCTAGGTACGTATGACCTAGATTGGCCACTGTTGGAAACAGGATACTGGGCTTGTAGGACCTTGGTCTGACCCAGTATGGCATATCTTATGTTCTTATGATGTCGGTCTCGCTCGCCCTCCCATTCCTCGGAGGCGAGATCTTCCAGGGCCTCCGGCTCCAAGCAGGCACCGGCCATTAGACAGGGCTATCTGCCCAGCTCAGACTCCTCGACCAATTTCTTGGAGTGGGAGTCCAATGGGGCACCTCCCTGGAATCCCACACGCACCGGGATCTTCCGTTGGACCCCTCTCCACCCAAGTTCCAGCGGCGCTCACCATCTGAGGACACCTCCTTCCTGGTGTTTGTTCGGGACATGGCACGGGCCCTTAACCTGGCCAATCAGGCCGAGGAGGACCCTCATGCTGAAGAACTCGATATTCTTCAGTATGAGTCCCCGCTCAGGGAACTCACTGTGTCGGTTCGTCCTGTTCTTTCTCGGCTGCTGCTCCACATGTGGGAGGCCCCGCCTCAGTCTCCATCATGAGCAAGCACCTTGACACTATGTACAAGGTTCAACATGGGCCGGGTTTCAGGAAGACCCAGCTCCCCCACACCTCTATGGTAGTGGAATCGGCCATGAGGAAGCAGAAGGAGCTCAAAATCGCACTCGTCGGTACTGCCCAGCCGAGAGTCGAGAACCTTTGATGCCCTGGACCGCAAGGCCTACCAAGGCTCCATGCTCTCTTGTCACATCCAGGCATACCAACTATACATAGGTATGTTCTTGCGCGATCTAGCCAAGGAGCTAGGAGGGTTCTCCGTGGGCCTCGAGGGCGAGTCTCTCATTAGTTTACGCACTCTGCTGAAATCCATCGCAGACTGCTCCAAATACCTCTCCTGAGCCGCCTACGATGGGTTCGAGTCTTTGGCTCGGGTGGCGGCTGCGGGCATCGGGGCACGCCGCCAGGCATGGCTCCAATCCTTGGATTTGGAGCAATGGGTGCAGAAGAAACTCCTGGGCGTGCCCTGCCTTAGCGAGCAGCTCTTCGGCAAGCCGATGGAGGATAAAGCCGCAGAGAGACGCAGTTCGTCACCAGAATCCGTCTCTCATGCAAGACCGCCACTCTGCCCCAAAAAAAACAACTCCCAAGAAGCCCTTCTTTCCTCGGAAGGGCTTCCAGTACCGGGACTATCCGCCATACCCGGCTACCCCACGTTGACCACCCCAGCACGGGATAAGTCTCGTCAGGGGCATCGTAAGCCAAAAGGGCCAAAAGCCCAAACTCCGGCTTCTCTGTAATCCGCTCAAGGGTTTTGACGCCATAGGCATAGCCCCTCGCCCTCCGGCGACGCAGCTGCCAGTGGGGGTATGCCTGTCTTATTTTGCCCCATCGTGGGCCTCCATCACCTCAGACATCTGGGTCCTCCAGGTCGTCCGAGACGGCTATCGCCTTCACTTTGACAGGCTTTCACCTCCCTTCTCCCCGGCAGAGCCTCATCAACTCCCCGCACACCAGTTTCTGCTGCAGCGGGCATTAAACTCTCTCCTTGCCCATCGGGCAGTGAGAAGGTCCCTTCGTACCTTCGAGGTCGGGCTTCTATTCCCGGTACTTCCTTGTTCTGAAAAAGACGGAGGGTCTATGGCCCATCCTCGACCTCCGCAAGTTGAACAAGTTCTTGGTGCAGGAGAAATTCAAAATATTACCCCTTGGCGTGCTTCTGCCCTTCCTCCAGCAGGGCGACTGGCTATGCTCCTTGGATCTAAAGCTCGCTTACGCCCACATCTTAATCCACCCCCAGATAATATCTGCGCTTCAGGATGCAGGGAGAGCACTTCCAGTATAGGGTGCTCCCCTTCGGCCTCGCGTCTGCTTCACGAGTCTTTACAAAGTGCCTCATCGTGGTCGCTGCCCGTCTCCGACGTAAGGTAGTGCCGGTCTTTCCCTACCTCGACGACTGGTTTATCACGGGCTCCTCGGTTGAGGAAGCCCGGCGAGAGATGTCGCGCACCATCCTTCTGTTGGAGGACTTGGGGTTCTTGGTCAACTACAAAAGTCTCACCTCGAGCCGGTGCAGACACTCGAGTTCATCAGGGCGTGCCTCGATACTCAGCAGGCGACCGCCTTCTTACCAGTGGATCGAGCTGACCGCCTCTGAACTCTAGTGGCCCGCATCCAGAGCACTCCCCGTGTCACCGCTCGGACCATTCTATGCCTTCTGGGCCACATGGCCTTTACCGTATCATTGCTCGGACCATTCTACGCCTTCTGGGCCACATGGCCTCTACTGTGCATGTGGTCCCCCATGCCCACCTGCATATGCGGACAGCTTAGTGGTGCCTCAATGCCCAATGGAGCCCAATCCCTTGGTCACCTCAGGGACCCTGTCAGAGTCCTTCCCGACCTCCTCTTGTCCCTGAACTGGTGGCAAAACCCCCGCAACCTTCTGCGGGGATTGCCCTTCCAGACCCCCGCAACACGACGTGGTGCTGACAACACATGCTTCCCTGTTAGGGTGGGGAGCCAACTGTGGACCACTATGCACGCAGAGGCAGTGGTCGCCCGAGGAGTCTCAGCAGCAGATAAACCTGCTCAAGCTCCTGGCGATTCAGTTTGCCCTGAGGGCCTTTGAGGACCACCTCAAGGGGAGGTCGGTTCTCGTGCAGACCGACAACCGTGTGGCGATGTTCTACATCAACAAGGAGGGGGGCACGGTATCGCGTTCCCTCTGCCGGGAAGCGGTCTTCATCTGCTCCTTCGCTGTCCGATGGAAGATGTCCCTCAAGGCGACCTACCTTTCGGGTCAGGAGAATGTCCTGGCGGACAGGCTCAGCAGGATTCTTTGCCCCCATGAATGGCTGGTGGATCTAGGGGTAGCTGGCTGTTTCTTCACTGGGAATGCCGGCGATAAACCTCTTCGCCAGTCCACAGAATGTGCAGCTCCCCCACTTTTGTGGGCTGGTACCGCACCCGAGCAGGGAGAGCCCCAATGCATTCCTTCTGGACTGGTCATCCAGACTGCTCTATGTATTCCCTCCCTTCCCTCTCATTGCGAGGACCCTTTTCAAGGCCCAGCGGAATTGGGCATCATTGATCCTCGTAGCCCCCTCATGGCCTCGGCAGCCTTGGTTCCCGCTTCTGCTCTAGCTATCAATGTAGCCTCCTGTTCCCCTGGGCTCTGCTTCGGGTCTGCTAACATAGGAGGAGGGGCGGGTGCAATACCCGAACCTAGCCTCCTTATCCCTCACGGCCTGGCGGCTGAACGGGTCTCCCTAGCCTCTCTGGCCCTTCTGGAGGAGGTGAAGGAAGTTCTCCTCACCTTGGGGAAGGACTCCACCAGGCAGGCCTACGCCTTCAAGTGGAAACGCTTCTCAATCTGGTGCTCGGAGCTCCAGATCGACCCCTTCTTGTGCCCTGTTCGATGGATCCTCCAGTACCACCTCCATCTCTCGAAGGGAGGACTGAAGTTGAACTCTGTCAGGGTACACTTAATTACAACACTACAAAATCAATTGCCATGCAAAACACAGAAAACAATCCAAGGCGTGGTAAAAGTGAAAAGACAGAGTCTTTATTAAACCATAGTCTATGGTTTAATAAAGACTCTGTCTTTCCACTTTTACCACGCCTTGGATTGTTTTCAGGGTACACTTAATTGCCATCTCGGCGATTCACCTCCCCATCGAGGGAAAGCTCCTCTCGGGGCAGCTGTTAGTCTCCCGCTTTATGCTGGGTCTTCTGCTTTCCAAGCCACCTAACTGCCCTCCCCCAGCGGAATGGGACCTGAACGTGGTGCTCATGCAGCTCCCCCGTTCACCTTTCGAGCCAATGGCGACATGTTCACTCCGGCACCTGTCCTGGAAGGTAGCTATCCTGGTGGTGCTGACCTCGGCTCGCCGAGTCAGTGAGCTCCAGGCCCTCATGGCTGACACTCCTTACACCAGGTTCTATCAAAACAGGGTGGTCCTCCATACCCAGCCTAAATTCTTGCCTAAAGTCGTCTTGGACTTCCATTTTAACCAGGAGATAGTCCTACCGACTTTCTTTCCGAGGCCCCACGCCGACCACGCGTCAGCGGCTCTCCACCCTCTCGACTGCAGAAGGGCTCTCACCTTCTACTTGCAGCGTACCCAGACTCATCGCAAGTCTGGCTGGCTCTTTGTGACCTACGATCCCAATAGGCCGGGGCAGACAGTTACCAAGCGCACCCTCTTGGTTTGGGTGGCGGACTGCATCACTTTTGCTCATGCGAAGGTGGGTGCCCCACTAGATCATTGAGTCACCACACACGGGGTTTAGGCCAAAACGGCCTCGCTACACTCCATGCTCCAGATGGACATCTGCCAGGCGGCGACCTGGTCTTCCACGAATACCTTCGCTGCCCATTACTGCCTGGAGAGGGAGTCCCGCCGGGACAGCACCTTCGGCCAGGCTGTACTCCGTAACCTGTTCGGGGTATAAGCAACTCCTGCCCTCCGACCCTTCACAGCTACCGAGGGCTTCGGCTCTTTGGGCATCGGCTTCTGCTCACAGCCTAGCGGAGTCGTTTTTTGGTTACAGGTTCGGTAGCCTGTAGCTGGGGAGTCCCATAAGTGAGGACTGACTTCCTGCATGAAAGCATAGTTACTCACCTGTAACAGGTGTTCTCCAGGAACAGCAGAAATCAATCCTCACTACCCTCCCGCCTCCCCTGATGAGTTGCTAGATTTTTGTCCTTCCCTTGCCATCTGCTTGGTAGGGCTCGAGCTAAGGGATCTGACTGAGCAAGATGGCACCCTTGGGCGGGAAGAGGACCACGCATGCGTGGCAGCAATCCCAAAGGCTTTCTTTGAAAGCTGGGGAATTGCTCCGCACAGGCTCCGTCGGTGCCGAGGTCACCCATAAGTGAGGACTGACTCCTGCTGTTTCTGGAGAACACCTGTTACAGTTGAGTAACTACACTTTATTGTCCTGCTAGGCCAGTCTAGACAAGTAGGTTGTGTTCCCCTACCAGCAGATTGGTGGAGACAAAGAACCAATGAAAAGTCCAGGTTTCAATGATGTGATATTCCTGTGCCTCTATCCTCAGCCACCAGAGATCGGTTCATTATTTCTTTGTCTTCAGCAGTTGGTGGATGGATTTTCTCGTCTCTGAAGAATTAAGAGGAAAAGATTGATAAAACACTCGTGACTGATCACTTTGAAAGTGACTCTCACTTGAACACAATGTGGGAGGCTCCATTTGACTGCGGTGTTTTTGGTAGCTATAGGAGGATGTAAAATTGGTTCAGCTCCATGCTCTTATGACAATAGCCTGTTTAGCAACCACAAATTGGAAGGATCTAGCAGCCTCATGCAACCTCAGTGCCTCCTTTCCCCCCTGCTCTCTCCCGAAGATTACAGAAGGCTCTCAGGAGGGATCTTCTTGACAACTACCTTTCATACAGTGCTGTTTATTTATTTAGCTCTGCTTATATACCGCTTTTCACCAGGTCAAAGCGGTTTACAATAAACAAAATGGGAGTACATTAAAACAGGTGGTAACATATTTACAGGGAGGGGGGTGTCCCGTCACCAAAAGGAGTTTAGCATATTTACAGTCCTAATTAGATGTGTATCAGGGTTTTCAACAGTTCTCTTTTGGTCTCTCTCTCTGTCTCTAAGTCAGTTTTTGACGCTGATCGTGGAAATGATTTCAGTTGGTGCAGTTCTCTTCCAAGCCTAGGTGTTCTCTGAATAGGTGGGTTTTTAATTGTTTTCTAAAAGAGGAGAGATCTTTGTTGGTCTGGATTTTAGTTGAGAGAGAGTTCCATAACGTTGGGGCATATAGATCAAATGCACGATTGCAGGTTTGTTGGTTGAACTTAGTTCTTTCATGTGGTACAATCAGCACATTGCCTTCGGCCTGCCGTGTTGGTCTTCCTGTGTTCGGTTTTGATAGTAGGGTATGTAGATGTGATGGTTACTGCTGATGAAGTGCACTGTGGATCAGCACTAATGTTTTGTATTTGATCCGAACTTCTAGTGGGAGGCTATGTAGCTCTTTCAGGACTAGAGTGATGTGATCGAATTTCTTTACTCTTTGGATGATCTTGGCTGTTGTGTTAAGGGCAGTTCGAAGTGGGTTGAGTGCGTTAATTGGAAGACCATGGTATATCGCATTACAATAATCCAAATGGGGAAGCGTCATAGCTTGCATGGCAGATCTGAAGTCCTGTGAGTACAGGAATTGTCTAAGGTGCTGTATCATCTTGGCTTTGAAAAATATTGTTTATGCAGTTTTTGTAATCTGTTGCTTGAATGATAGAGTTTGATCTAGGATGATTCTCAGATACTTTATTTGCAGTTGGATGCTAATTTGGGTTGTTCCCAGGGTGAGGTGTGTTGGTTGGGTGAAGGTTTGATCCTTTGAAACAAATAAGGCTTCCATCTTCTTGAGGTTTATCATGAATTTATTCTTTTGGAGCCATCTGGAGACGTCGTTGAAGCAGTTTATTAACTGTGGATTTGTGGTGATTATGGGCCCATAGATCATAATGTCATCTGCATATATGTGAAAGTTGACATTGTGTGACCGTATTATAGAGCAGAGAGGTTGCAGATAGATGTGATAGTGCAGAGCCTTGTGGTATTCCTTGGGTTTGTTGATATGGGGAGGAAGTGATGGTGTTGGTTCGCATTTGCTGATACCTGTCTGTTAGGTAGGATTGAAACCATTGCAGGACTTTGTCTTGTATGCCGGTCTCTTGCAGTCTTCACAGGAGGATATTGTGGGAGATGGTGTCGAATGCTGCAGATATGTCCAGGAAGATCAGTGTGTATCCGGTATGCTTGACCTGTATTCCTTTGGTTAGGGTATTGATTAATGAGACCATGAGTGTTTCGACACCATGAGATGGTCGGAATCCATGGTGTTGTGGGTCAGGTGTGTCATTTTTGTCCAAGTGGTCCTGTAGTTGCTGTTGAACTATCTTCTCAATGATTTTTGTGGTGAATGGGAGGCTTGCTACTGATCTGAATGAGATAGGGTCCAGTGGATCAAGATCCGGTTTCTTGAGGGTCGGGCATATGATGGATGTTTTGAGGCTATTGAGCATCCGACCTTGCTTGAGAGATTCATTTACAAGGCTGTTACTATACTCGTAAACCCAAAAAATATATAATTTGTTACTATACTCGTAAACCCAAAAAATATATAATTTTTTGGGGTCTTGATATATATCTTATATCCGAGTGGAACTCTACATACCCAAAGGAACTGTCCTACACTCTCGAGCAAAATGACAGGACCTCAACCTATAACTGAGCTATAGTAGATCGCATCCGACCTTCCAGTATATCAGCCACAAAGGGTTGTACTAGTATGCTCAAAACGCATCATAGGTCCATCATTTTACCTTAAACCTTAAACTTAACCTATACAAAAAGTATCTAGATAATACAATTAGCAGATAGTAAAAACCCTAGGTGGTATAATTAACAAATGATAGAAACCCCACACAATATTGTTTCAATAAGTAAAAAATGCACTTACCTGCATCTGGGGAACATATCCTATCTCCAGGAACAAGCAGGAATGTAGTCTTCACATATGGGTGACATCGGGTACCGACGGCGCCCGCGCGGGAAACTCCTCTGTTACCAATAGGGAGCACTCCACTGCGCTTGCGCCACTTCCTTCCCACTCTCCTTTCTCAGTAGTTCTTTTTCATGGAGCCAATGGGTCATTACCCTATCATCGCAGAAAAGAACTTTAAAAATTTTTTATTACCACTCTGCCTGACCGCACCAATATCATCACGATACTGGTCTCCTTTTTCCTTTATATTTTTTTTACTTTAAAAAAAAATTATTTTCTTCATACCCATGTACCCACTGATTCTTGCCCACCATCTTAAGATGGAAAAACCCTCCAGTGGTTTTAAAAAATGCTCCAGCACCATTTCGGTGATAAACACAGTTGGTATCTGAAATGCCTTGGTCCCAATTATATTCCCCAAGAATGCTCCTTCTGCAAACAGATGATGAAGAGGGGACTAGGGAACCGAGCCAAAAAATTTGGGGAACTCTTTCCCCCTCAGATTTGTTGTCATTGGCCTCCACTTCTTCCAGAGCATCGTCATTCTCACACGGTTCAAAGCACCCCAAAGAGTCGAGACACTCTGAGACGAAGACTACGAAAACCATGTCTCCTTCAAAACCTGCAAAAGATAAGGTAAAACCCCGAGACTCCTGAAGGAGCTTAACAAAGACTGGGAAGGATTCCTTCCATTCCTACAGGAAGAGAAGCGTCCTGCCTTCCAAGCTATTTTAGCACAGCCAAAATGTCTCAAAATTTGTTAACAGAGCAGCATTTGATGCCTTTGAGTTATCCATAGGATCTCTTCTATTCTATTGCCATAGGTGCAAGGCTCCAGGATTCGGACTTAGAACAACGGGTCCAAGATAAATTGGGCAATATCCGCTGCACTGGGGAGAATCTTTTTGGGAAGAACCTGAGGGAGAAGGCTGGAGAACCCAAAATTGATGACACAATCCTTAAGAGACTCTCTAGAAAGACTGCTGACCCTTACAAAAAGAAGACAATAGCTTTAAAAACAACCAAAAAACCCTTCTACCGTAAGAAAAGGAGGTTCTGCCTCTCATGTTCCCAACCGGCCTATCAAACCCAACAAAAACAGGATCCTAAGCAGACAAAAAAGCCCAGATTAGCCAAACCACAGCCAGTCTCCCAGACACCAACTGCACCTAGCTTTTGACTCCCACATAGGGAGCACAGTCAGTCATCTTCTATACATAGAGGAACCCTCCACTATCCTAGGGAAACTCTGTCACTTTGCACAACAGTGGCATTCCATCACCACAGAGCAATGGACCTTTTCCATAATTCAGAAAGGTTACAAACTAAATTTTCGAGAACTTCCTCCTCACCACTTCAGAGGAGATTTTCCCACCAAACCTCCCCTAGATGGTCCTACTCAAGCAGGAGGTAAACATTTTCCTTTCCCAAGGAGCCATAGAAGCAGTTCCCCCAAACCAACTGCTCAAAGACTTCTACTCCCCCTACTTCCTCATTCCAAAGAAGCCAGGAGGCCACAGGCCCATTCTTGACCTCAGGGAGCTAAACAAATTTCTCACAAAAGAGAAATTCAAGATGATCTCTCTGGTAATCCTCCTTCCCTATATACAGGAACATGACTTGCTTTGTTCCCTAGACCTCAAGGAGGCCTGCTCCCACATCTTGATACACCCAGACCACAGACAGTATCTTCGGTTCACCTGTCAAGGCACCCAATACCACTATAGGGTCCTTCGCTTCGGTCTTGCATCTACACCAAGAGTCTTCACAAAGTGCATGGCAGTGGTAGCAGCATATCTTCGAAGCAACAAAGTCTTTGTCTTCCCTTACTTAGGCAACTGGCTAATAACGGCAGACTCCCCTGGGAGAACTCTGCTCATCTTGACAAAACCCTCTTGCTCTATTACAGCATCTAGACTTTGTGATAAATTTCCCAAAGTTGGAGTGAGGTGAGAACTCTATGTTGGAGTTTGGACTTCATTGGAGCCATGCTGGACACACAACTGTCCAGACCCTTCCTTCCTGTGGAATGCATGAACAGGTTAGTGGACCTAGTCATCCTCATGCGCCAACAAAAGACTGCCATGGCTCGAGACTTCCTTTGCCTACTGGGACATATGGCTTCCACAGTCCATGTAGTTCCTTATGCGAGACTCCATATGCGACAAGCATAGTGGACACACTCATCTCAGTGGACCCAGACCACAGGGGATCTACGGGATATCATCCAAGTAACACGCCCTCTGGCCGAGCTTCTCCTATGGTGGTGCACCCCAGCAATTTGCCTTATAGGGTCACCTTTTCGGATGCCCCAACCTCAATATATGCTGACGACAGATGTCTCCAAGCTGGGTTGGGGAGCACATCTGGATTCCATCTCCACACAGGGTCTGTGGACAACCCAGGAATGAATACAGCAGATAAACCTCCTCAAGCTTCGAACAGTCACGAATGCCCTTAAAGATTTTCAGCGCCACCTCTCCAACAGTCGGATCCTAGTCAGGACAGACAACCAAGTTGCAATGTTTTATATAAACAGAGTGGAATGGGCTCTCTTCCCCTATGCCAGGAAGCCTGCAAATTATTGAAGTTCGCCATTCTCCACCACATGCATCTACATGCAGTTTACATTCCAGGAGAATCCACTCACCTGGCAGACAAGCTGAGTCAGATCCTACAACCCCACGAATGGTCCCTAGATCCGACAGCAGTGGCAAAACTCTTCCAAATCTGGAGAACCCCAATGATAGATCTCTTTGCCACTCCACAGAACTCTCAGCTCCCACAGTTCTGCTCCAAGATACCATCCAACTTCAGTCTGGCGACCGATGCCTTCATGATCCACTGGGGTCAGGGACTCCTTTATGTGTTTTCCCCCATTCCCCTGATCCCAAAGACCCTCCTCAAACTACAAACAGACAAAGGCTATATGATATTCATAGCCCCTCGCTGGCCCCGTCAGCCCTGGTTTCCCCTTCTACTTCAGCTGACTCGAACTCCTCCGATCCCATTGGGATTCAGGCCGGATCTTCTGTCTCAGGACAATGGAACACTCCTCCATCCCAATCTGCAGTCACTCTGCCTGACAGCATGGATGCAGAGAGTGTAATCTATCAAAATCTATTCCTTTTTACTGCTGTAAAGGATATTCTCCTTTCCTCCAAAAAGCCTTCCACCAGGAGGACGTACTCTTTCAAATGTCGTAGATATGCTTCATGCTGCTCTCAAAATAATCAGAATCCTTTTGAGGCATCAGTACCCACGCTTCTTCAATATCTTTTGCATTTGTCCTCTTTAGGACTCAAAATAAATTCAGTGCAGGCGCACCTCAGTGCTATTTCAGCTTTTCACAAGCTTGTGGATGGTAAGCCTATCTCTATGGTTCCTCTTGTGGCACATTTTATGAGGTGCCTACTCCTCATCAAGCCACCTCCTTCGGCCACCTCCGGTAACGTTGGATCTTAACGTGGTATTGGCTCAACTCCTTAAATCTCCATTTGAGCCCATAGCAACTACACACCTACAATACTTATCTTGGAAAGTTCTATTTCTCATCGCCCTGACCTCATTGAGACACATCAGTGAGTTGCAGACCTTAGTGGCTCATGCTCCATATTCTCACTTTCATCATGACAAAGTCATCCTATGGACACATCCCCACTTTCTACCGAAAATGGTGTCTCCTTTCCATCTCAGTCAGTCAGTCAGTGATCCTACTGGTCTTTTTCCCAAGACATCACGCTTCTCGTGCAGAAACAACCTTACATACACTTGACCGTAAAAGGACTCTAGCCTTCTATCTTCAAAGGACAGAAGACATTAGGAAGTCCTCCCAACTCGTTTTCTCCTTTGAGCCTACTCACTTAGGCCTTCCAGTAATCAAACATACACTATCCAGATAGATAGCAGACTGTATTTTTTTCTCATATGACAAAGCAGGTCACGGGACATGTCGCTGCTCATAATGTCGCCGGCTGAATACTCTACTCATCCTAAATAACTATTGCTAGGAAAGCAAAATGCATCTGGTGGTCACATGGTCAGAACAGCCTATCAAAGCAAGGAGAACCAGTCAACCGCTTGATTCAAACTTGCGGTTCAATGGATCCAAACTGATGCATCCAGATGTGCTCACAAATTTCAAGTTGCTTAACATAATAACCTGCTCTCCAGGTGTGCAGGAGATGTTACAATATCCACCAGCGAATGTCAGTGATGGAGTGCTATTGCAGCAACCAATGGGCCACTAATGGGGCAGTCTTTAGTTGAGTATTAATCCAACTCTTACGTTCTGTCAATCGCAGCTGAACTTTCCATGTATTTCACCCCACATATATTAAAGAACAAGGGCAAATAATCATGTAAATTACCCCCTCTGTATCACACATTGTATGTTGATCCAAAGTATAAACCTTTCCATTAGGGTGGGTCCAGCAAGTGCCAATCAAAGCAGAAGAACACCAACCACATGTCGAACAAGGATAATGTCCAGCTTGTTCAATGAAATCCTTTGGGATAACAGCACTATAATTAGCCAATATTTCACCCACATTTTTACCTCTTATGAAGGCCAATTGTAGCAGAACTGTCAAACATGGATGTAAGCATAACATAGTTCAATGTTTCCAGATTGTCCTCACAATTTGATGAATGCCAGCAGTATAGGGTAGCACACGTTACTGCCTCTTCTGCTGCAGAATGATGATATTGCAACAGTAGCAGGCATTGAGCATACCGAGCCTTCAAGAAGGTCCTTCTGACATCCGAACAACGATAGCCCCGAACAGAAAATCGGGTTTTCAGCACATTAGCTTCTGCCAAGAATGACAAATCTGATGAACAGATCCTCCATGCCCTCAAATATTGAGTAATAGGCAAATTTTTCCGCAGTATCAATGGGTGACAGCTCGTAAAATGTAAATATGTATTATAGTCTACAGATTTTTGTTAAATAGTGGTATGACTACTGGTCATAGACTGAGTTAAAGTCTCCGCTTTCAGATGCAGACCTTGCACTCCATGATTCAAGCAGTGCTCTGAGGGGAATCCTTGGCTTCTCTGGATCTGGCCAAGGTGAATTTTCATATCCTGATCCAGGCGGATAGGCAGAAGTATCTGTGTTTTGCCGTCCTTCCTTTCGGGCTTTCCACTGCCCCAAGCACGTTTTCAAAGGTCATGGTGATGGCGGCTGTGGCACCAAGGTATCTGTGTCCATCCCTTTCTAGATGTCTAGCTCATATGAGCCTGTTCCTTGGCAGAAGCGTCTTGGGTGGCGTCCTGAGTGGTGTCCTTTTGGAACGCTTTGGTTAGGTGATCAATCAGGAAAAGAGCCAGCTTTTACCTTTCCAGTCCTTGGAGTTTCTGGGAGCATAGAAACATAGAAACATGATGACAGAAAAAGACCACATGGCCTTTCTAGTCTGTCCTTCCATATCAACAACTACAACAGTCCACTTTTTACCTTTAGAGATCCTCTGTGTGGGGCCCATGCTTTTTTGAATTCAGTTACTGTCCTCATCTCTACCACCTCCTTTGGGAGACTATTCCATGGATCCACTACTCTTTCCGTAAAGAAATATTTCCGCATATCACTCCTGAATCTATCTCCCTTCACCCTCATCCCATGTCCCCTAGTAGCAGAACTTGCTTTCAATTGAAAGAGGCTCTCTCCCTGAACATTTATGCCACGGAGGTATTTAAACATCTCAATCATATCACCTCTATCCCGCCTTTCCTCTAAGGTGTACATATTAAGATCCTTAAGTCTGTCCTCATATGCTTTATAATGAAGCCCACTAATCATTTTAGTAGCCACCCTCTGCACCGACTCCATCCTGTTCACATCCTTTTGAAGGTGCGGTCTCCAGAATTGCACACTATACTCCAAATGAGGTCGCACCAAAGACTTATACAGAGGCATTATCACCTCCTTTTTTCTGCTAGCCATTCCTCTCCATATGCACCCACGCATCCTTCTAGCTTTTGCTGTCGCCTTTTCTACCTGTTTAGCTACTTTAAGATCATCAGACACAACCACGCCTAGGTCCCGCTCTTCTTTAGTGGACAAAAGTACTTCACCTCCTATACTGTATTGCTCCCTTGGATTGCTGCAGCCCAAATGCATGACCTTACATTTTTTAACATTAAATCCCAGCTGCCAAATTCTAGACCATTCTTCAAGCTTAGCTAGATCCCTCCTCATGTTATCTACACCTTCCTGGGTGTCTATTCTATGGCAGATTTTGGTATCATCTGCAAAGAGGCAAACCTTACCCGACAGCCCTTCCGCTATATCACTAACAAAGATGTTAAAAAGAATCGGACCAAGGACAGATCCCTGGGGCACACCACTAGTAACATCCTTCTCCTCAGAGTGAGCTCCATTTACTTGTACTCTTTGTCGCCTCCCACTCAACCAATTTCTAACCCAAGCAGTAACTTTAGGGTCCATCCCTAGGGTGCTCAGTTTGTTTATAAGTCGCCTGTGAGGAACAGTGTCAAAGGCTTTACTGAAATCTAAATACACCACATCTAGCATGTTTCAACACTCGAGTGGGCAGAGTCTTCCTGCCAGAGGAGAAAGTCAGAAGACTGTTGTCTTGCCTGGCGACGTTCTGTGTGCAGTAGGCCCCCAGAGTTCGGGATTATCTTCAGCTCCTTGGATTGATGGTGGCAACCATAGAGATGGCCACGTGGGTGCAGGCTCACATGCGGCTGCTCCAGCAGTCCTTGTTGGCTCAGTGGTCCCAAAGTTCTCAGGAGTTCAAGCACAGGCTTCCACTCATGTTGAGGGTGAGCTCTAGCCTGTAGCGGTGGCAGCAACCCTGTCATCTGAGGAAGGGCGTACCATTGGACAATTTCTCCTGGATCCTACTGACAACAGATGCCTGTCCCTCGGGCTGGGGAGCCCATTGCTGAGACTGTACGGCTCAGGGCCATTGGAACTGCAGGGAAGCAGTGTAATCCATCAACCTCTTCGAGACGAGAGCCATCAGGTTGGCCCTTCTGCATTTCCGGCACCTGGTCAAGGGCCGGGTGGTTCACATATTTTCAGACAACACCAGGGCAGTAGCTTCTATCAATTGGCAAGGCGGCACAAGAAGTGTCGGAGTGACTCTGGAGATGGATCTTCTGTTTGCTTGGGTAGAGAAGAGCCTCTTAGCCTTGTAGGCCCAGCACAGTGTGGAAGCGGTGTTCCTCAGCTGGCACTCTCTGAATCCTAGCGAGGGGGTGTTGAGTCAAGAGGCATTCAGTTGATTCTGCGCTCTTAGGGTCGACCCTAGATGGATCTGATGCTGACCCGCTCCAATGCCAAATTGTTCCACTTCTTCAGTCGCCACATGGGGATGAGGTTTGAGGGCATCAATGCCCTGACTCACCCTTGGCCCAGTCAGAGGCTGTTGTATAGAAACATAGAAATATGATGACAGAAAAAGACAACATGGCCTATCTAGTCTGTCCTTCCATATCAACTACAACAGTCCCCTTTTTACCTTTAGAGATCCTCTTTGTTTGTCCCATGCTTTTTTGAATTCAGTTACTGTCCTCATCTCTACCACCTCCACTGGGAGACTATTCCATGGATCCACTACTCTTTCCGTAAAGAAATATTTCCGCATATCACTCCTGAATCTATCTTCCTTCACCCTCATCCCATATCCCCCAATTGAAAGAGGCTCTCTCCCTGAACATTTATGCCACAGAGGTATTTAAACATCTCAATCATATCACCTCTATCCCGCCTTTCCTCTAAGGTGTACATATTAAGATCCTTCAGTCTGTCCTCATATGATTTATAATGAAGACCACTAATCATTTTAGTAGCCACCCTCTGCACCGACTCCATCCTGTTCACATCCTTTTGAAGGTGCGGTCTCCAGAATTGCACACTATACTCCAAATGAGGTCGCACCAAAGACTTATACAGAGGCACTATCACCGCCTTTTTTCTGCTAGCCATTCCTTTCCGTATGCACCCAAGCATCCTTTTAGCTTTTGCTGTCGCCTTTTCTACCTGTTTAGCTACTTTAAGATCATCAGACACAACCACGCCTGGGTCCCGCTCTTCTTTAGTGGACAAAAGTACTTCACCCCCTATACTATATTGCTCCCTTGGATTGCTGCAGCCCAAATGCATGACCTTATATTTTTTAACATTAAATCCCAGCTGCCAAATTCTAGACCATTCTTCAAGCTTAGCTAGATCCCTCCTCATATTATCTACAGCTTCCTGGGTGTCTACTCTGTTGCAGATTTTGGTATCATCCGCAAAGAGGCAAACCTTACCCGACAGCCCTTCTGCTATATCACTAACAAAGATGTTAAAAAGAATCGGACCAAGGACAGATCCCTGGGGCACACCACTAGTAACATCCTTCTCCTCAGAGTGAGCTCCATTTACTTGTACACTTTGTCGCCTCCCACCCAACCAATTTCTAACCCAAGCAGTAACTTTAGGGTCCATCCCTAGGGTGCTCAGTTTGTTTATAAGTCACCTGTGAGGAACAGTGTCAAAGGCTTTACTGAAATCTAAATACACCACATCTAGGGCTCTCCCTCGGTCCAACTCCCTGGTCACCCAGTCAAAGAAATCAATCAGATTTGTCTGACGAGACCTGCCTCTGGTGAATCCATGCTGCTTCGGATCCTGTAATCCGCTGGACTCCAGAAACCTCACTATTTTCTCTTTCAGCAGCGTTTCCAATAATTTACTCACCACTGAAGTTAAACTAACCGGCCTGTAATTTTCAACCACATCCTTTCTTCCGCTTTTGTGTAAAGGCACCTCATGAGCCTCTCTCCAGTCCTTCCTCTGTGGCTCCTGGTGGGACGTGTGATTTGGCATATAAAATGCTACCTGCACAGGATTGTTCTGATAGCACTGGATTGGCTGTGGAGAGCATGGTTCAGAAACCTGATGCAGCTCCTTCAAGTGCCGCCTCTTCGTCTTCCTCCATCTTGGGGACTATTGCAGCAGGGACCGATCGTCCTGGAGGACCTAGCTCCCTTTTCGCTTATGGCATGGTTCTTGAAAGGAGACTGCTAGCGCATAAGGGCTACTCTCCAGTAGTAACCTCTACCATACTTGGTACCCGAAGGAGGTCTACCAAGCTAGCATAAATATGGATGTGGTGTCTCTTTAAGCACTGTTGCGGTGTGCGGCACTTGGCTCCTGAGGCACCCAAGGTGTCCTCCCTTTTGGCCTTTCTGCATGGTAGCCTAGAGAAGGGCCTCTCACTTAGCTCCCTGAAGTTTCAGGTGGCAGCTATGGCCTGTTTATGTGGTCTGGTGGCGGGTAATTCCTTAGCCTTACACCTGGAAGTCTCGCATTTTCTCCAAGGGGCTCAACATCTGCATCCTCCACTTCGGTCTGTGGTCCCTTTCTGGGATCTGTCTCTAGTGCTCAGGGCCCTGTTGGCGGCCCCCTTTGAGCCATTGAAGTGCGCTATCTTGAAGGATTTGACGCTTCAAGACTGTCTTCTTAGTCGCAATTTTGTTCTGCAAGGTGCATCTCCAAGCTGCAGGCTGTGTCTAGCTGAGATTCTTATCTGTCCTTTTCGGAGGAGGACGTTTCCATTCAACCTGTGCCTTCCTTGTTTACTAAAGTAATGTCTCCCTTTCATGTGAACCAGGTTGTTTGCCTGCCCTCCTTCTGTAAGAAGCATTGTCGGGGGAAGGATAAGGATCTTTGCTTTGTGGATGTCCAGAAGGTGCTTTTCCAGTACTTGGAGGTTACAAATACCTTTTGTGAGTTGGACTATCTTTTTGTGCTATTTGCTGACCTATGCAAGGGTGTTGGAGGAGTCTGTGTAATCTCAAAAGAATCCTTGAAATTCGGTGTCATTGATTCCAGTTTCACCACATAAATTGACACCCTAATTGTAGCAAATAACTCCTTTTCGCTTTGCTTAGCATATAGAGCCCCCTAAGGCAACGTAACTGAACTCACTACTCTGTTTGAAACTGCCTGTTCCATTTCAACCAGACATCAGCCTTTAGTAATGCTTGGAGATCTCAATCTAGCCTTTGCCCCCCACTTCCCAAACAAGAGCATTCCTAGAAGCCATGGGAACCCTTGGATATACCCAGATTCTCACAAAGCCAACTCACAAAAAGGGAAACATCCTCAACCTCATATTCATGCCCTCTGACCTCCTTCCTGACCCACAGCAATCATCCCACACAGTCCTCCCAATATCCTGGTTAGATCATGCAGCCATATTTTTCCCCATCCACTCTACCTTACAGCAGACAATGCAGACACCCATGCTACTCACAATCCAAAGAGTCAGAGTTTGACAATGAGCACTTCCGTAAAACAATTATACCACAATTAGACTCTATCAGCGCTATTAAAGTAGACCTCAATAAGCAGACCCAAGTTTGGAATGATACCCTGTCAGTGGCAGCCCTTGCCCCTCTGAAGAAGTTAACGACAAAGCATTGAAACAGAGCTCCTTAGTTCTCCTCTTCCCTACAGAAGCTGAAAAGTAATTTACGCCGATTTGAACGTAAATAGAGAACCACTCCTCCAAACTTCATATATGGAAAAGCTTAAACTATACAACGAAGAAACACTAAAATGTAAAAAAGAATATTACTCCAACTCATCACTGGTGCAATAAGTAAACCCAGAGAGCTGTTCTCCATAGCAAAATCCATCATAAAGGAACCTAATAAAGGAAATCCACAAGAAGAATTATGCCCCCTGCAGATTGTCTCCTATCTACTCGCCAAACAGGTAAACGCCCATCCAACAGATCAACTCTCAATAACCTCTGACCCCAATGTGACACCCCAGAAGTTATGGACTCAATTCCAGCTCCGTTCACTCAAGAACATTGAAGACATGATCCAGAACCTTAACACAACCACCTCCCCACTAGACCCTTGTCCTGTCTCCTGGGTAAAGCTCACAAGATCCTACCTCAGCACATACCTAAAGTGCATAGTGCATTCCTCCTTGTGCTTCAGCCTTATGCCCAACCTGCTGTAGCTGACATCAATTCTTTCTCTTCTAAAAAGTGCAAAGCTCGGGAGAGGAAGTGATGTCATCAGCTGGAATGGCAGCTTAGGAGGTGAGCTCCGGAGGGCAGCTTAAGATTTGGAGTTTTTTCCCCTATCTGAGCCCGGGAAACGGAGAGCAGACGTAGGCGGAGGTAGTGGACAGCCTACCGAGTCCTATGGCGACGAGAAAAAAGGCGGCGGACTTGAAGGAGTTCGCGTATAGCAGTGCAAAGCCAGCGGGTGGTGAGAAAAAGATGGCGGGACAAAGCGCAGGAAATGGAGTGGCTTTGGACAGAAGGGGGCAACGGAGTGAGGTCCCTGAGATGGCAGAAACGGTGGTGCAAAATGTGACCAGAGAGGAGTTGTGTGGCTGGTTTAAAGAACTTAAGACGGAATTGCTGGCGGTAAAAGCCGAAGTCGGCGATATGTGCACCGAATTGAGAGAGGAGATGAGTGAGTTGGTGCGGAGAGCGGAGGAACAGGAACAGCAGATGGGGCGGCTGGAAACACGGCAGACCGGAGTGGAACACTCGCTTACGGACTTGGAAGCGTGGAAGGATCAAGTGCTGTTGAAATTGGAGGACCTGGAAAACCGATCCAGACGGAACAATTTGCGCATCCGCGGGGTGCCAGAGGAGAAGGAGTTCATGGACAGCGAGAAAGTGGCACAGGCGGTGCTCCGGAGTATTTTAACAGAGGTGGGGAATGAGACTGAGAAGGTGGAGATGAAATTGGTGAGAGCCCACCGTGCGTTAGGCCCCAGCAGGCCAAACCGACCGCAGGATGTTGTCCTGTGTATGGAGGACTATAAACTCAAGGAAAGGATTATGGCCTTGATGCGTACCCGAAGAGACTTTGTGTGGCAGGGGTACTCAGTACAGATATATCCTGATCTGGCTGCGGGTACTTTACAACGGAGGAGAGAAATGCAGCCGGTTACGTCTATTTTGCGGAAGGAGAATGTCCGCTATCGGTGGTTGTACCCTTTTGGACTTCTCTTTACTGTTGGACTTAAAAATTGGAAAGTCCAGACTGCAGCGGAAGCAATGGCAGCGCTGAAAGTGGCAGGGCTGGGGAGCGGCCTCTTGGGAGACTCGACTGAGGGCAATTGTGGCGACGAGGAGAGGGAGTGGAGAGAAGCGTCGTCCGAGCCCGGAAGCGTCAGCGGGAGAGCAGTTCGGTAGTACTGACGGGGGCGCGGACACCTGAAGAGAAGAGGGATACATCATGCTGCACAACTAAAGTGATGGACATTGCTATATGAAGATTGCGGGAGGACTGGGGATGAATATTTGTATGCTATGGTGGAGGGGGGGAATGGGGAGGTTGTAGAGGGTAGATGTCGGGGAAGATGGAACGGGTGTATAAGGGGTGAGGGGTGAGGGAGGAAGAGGAGGATCTTAGAGGCGGGGAGGGGTGGCGGTAGGGTAAGGGATGGAGATGGGGGGGAGAAGGGTCGGATGGGGGAAAAGGTAGTAAATAGGGAGGGGGGAGGGGGCAGGGAGTTGCCTCTGGTTGATGGGCACTACTCTACAGGAGACCTCCATGGGTAGGAGGGGGGATACGGGGGGGGAGGGGGTTGGAGGGCGGGGGATACGGGGGGGGAGGGGGTGGGAGGGCGGGGGATACGGGGGGGAGAGGGGTGGGGGGAGAAGGGGGAGGGGGGTGGGGGGGTGGGACAGGCAGGGATGGGGGAGGGGGGAGGGGGTGGGGGGACGAAGAGTGGGACAACAACATATGGTCGTAGCTACTGTGAATGTGCGAGGGTTGGGAACTTGGAAGAAGCGCAGACTGGTGGAGCGGGAAGGAGGGAGATTGCGGGCAGACTTTATGTGCCTCCAAGAGACCCATATGAAGGTGGGACAAGAAAAGATGTTGCAAACGAAAAGATATCCTAGGGTGGTGTTGGCAGGGCAGAGAGCGGAGGTTCGGAAGGGGGGGTAGGTATTATGGTGGGAGCGGATTGGGTGGATAGGGTGGTAGGGGAATATAGAGATAAAAAGGGTAGGGCGGTGGGAATCAAAGTACAAATGGCGAGGGAACAGGTGTGGATTGTGAGCCTGTATGGCCCAAATGAGAAACAGGGGGAGATTTTTGAAAGGATGCAGAATGAATTGGGGGGTTTGAGTGATGCTCCTATAATTATTGGGGGGGACTTTAATATGACAGTGAATCCGAGGTTGGACAATGGGGGGGGGGAGTGGCTTGGGAAAGCGGGCGGACCGGATAAAATTGAAGCACATGAAGGAGGGGTTGGGGGTGGTTGATGTGTGGAGGAGTCAGAATCCAGGCTGCAAACAGTATACCTATTATTCAGCACCACATGGCACATACAGCCGGATTGATATGGTGTGGGCGGGTGGGGGGTGGGTGAATAGGGTGGTGGAGGCGGAACAGGGGTCCATCACATGGACAGACCATGCGCCTGTGAGTGTCAAGTTTAGCTTGGGGTGTGTGGATGATGGGGTAAAATTTTGGAGGATTAATGAGGCCCTGTTAGAGGAGCCGGCGGTGATTGAGCAATTGGGGAAGGTGGTGAAGGACTATCAGGAATTTAATTTGAATGGGGAAGTGGGGTTAGGGATGGTATGGGATGGGCTGAAGGCTGTGGTGCGAGGGCACCTAGTTCAGGAAGCGGCCCGGGAACATCGAAGGAAGGGGGAAAAGGAACAACGGTTGTTACAGGATATTAGTAGGTTAGAGAAGAGGTCTCAAGGGGGGCGGCGGGGGGAGGTTTATGAGCAATTGAAGGAGTTGAGGGGACAGCTAGAGCAGTTGCGGGCGAGTGAAATAGCGTATGAGTTGAGGGTATTGAAGCAAGGCTGGTTTGAGGGGGAAACAAGGTGGGGCGTCGGCTGGTGCAGCAATTAAGAAGCAAGGCAGTGCAAAAAAATATCGTGAGTGTCCGGGGAGCAGGGGGGAGGATGCTGCATGGTAACAATGAAATTCGGGCGACTTTTGAGGAATATTATCAACAGTTGTATAGAAGTGAGGTGGAGGGGGGAAAAGCACAGTGTGAGGAGTACTTGAGAGAATGTGCAATGCCGTCCTTGTCGAAAGAAGAGGCGGAGTGGTTGGATAGACCCATAACTGGGGGGGAGGTGGACATGGCGATAGGAACCCTGAAGCGGGGAAAGGCTCCCGGATTGGATGGGTTGACGGGGAGGTTCTATCAAGTGCTCCGGCCTATTCTTGGACCTTTATTGGTGGAGGTGTTTAATGGGGTGCTGAAAGGGGGGGAGATTCCAGGATCGATGAGTGAAGCGGGGATAACTCTTATCCCTAAGCCAGGAAAGGATCCGATGGTGTGTGGGTCGTATAGACCCATCTTGCTATTGAACGTGGATGCCAAACTGTTGGCAAAGGTACTAACCACTAGATTGGCAGCGGTGATGCCCGCTTTGGTGCATCCCGACCAAACCGGGTTTATAGTAGGGCGGCAAGGGGGAGACAACATCAGGAAAATTTGTAATCTAACCTGGGAAGTGCAAAGAACAGGGCAGAAGGCCGTTTTCCTGTCGGTGGATGCTGAAAAAGCGTTTGATAGGGTGGAATGGCCGTTTATGATTAGTGTGTTGGAAAAAGTGGGGTTAGGTCCTAAATTTGTTCAGTGGGTTCAGGCAATGTATAAGGCTCCGCGGGCCAGGGTTCGGGTTAATGGTAGCTACTCCGGTGCGTTTAGGTTGGGTGGGGGTACTAGACAGGGCTGTCCCTTGTCCCCTTTGATTTTTGCCTTGGTGATAGAGCCACTGGCTGTGTGGGTTCGGGGACTGCAGGATATTAGGGGAGTATTAATGAATACACAGGAGGTGAAAATCACGCTTTTCGCTGATGATGTTATTTTTACGATTCGGGAGCCATTGTTATCCTTACCGGTTTTAATGAAGGAGATAGAGCATTATAGCAAGGTGGCGGGCTATAAGATTAATAATAGTAAATCGGAGATTTTGGGGTTTAACCTAAGGGAGGAGATGGTGGAAGTGCTGAAGGGGGCGTTTGCGTTTAAATGGGTGGGAGATTATTATCGCTATTTGGGGATTAAGATGGGGATAAATTTAACTAGGCTGGGGGAAGCAAACTATGGAGCATTATTGACTGAAGTGAAGCGGGATTTGCAAAAGTGGAAGGGTTTGTATCTCACGTGGCTGGGTCGGATAGCTGTTCTAAAAATGAATGTTCTACCGCGCTTTCTTTTACTGTTTGGTTCCCTACCGTGTAAGGTGCCCCGGACATATCTGAAGCGGGTCCAGCGGGTAATGCTGGAGTTTATATGGGAAGGGAAACGCCTGAGGGTGGCGTGGCATACGTTGTTCAGGCATAGTAAGGAGGGGGAGTGGGAGTAACCTGGATGGAGAAATATTACCTAGCTTCTCAGTTGCGGGCGTTACAGAGTTGGCAGGGGGAGGGGGAGACTCCAAGGTGGGTGCAACTAGAGCAGGAGCAACGGGGCGGGAGGAGTCTGGCGGCCTGGATTTGGGACCCGGGGGCAGTAGCGGAGGGGGGGAGGGAGGATAACCCTTTTAGGGCATTGACAAAAGAGCTCTGGTTAAGATCGTGGAATCAGTTGTTGGGGGGAAGCGGTATACTAGGGGTATGTATATTATGGGGGTTAGGGAGTTCACCCCGGGGAGAGAGGGGGGGTGTTTAGAGAGTGGTGGGGGAAGGGCTTGAGGTTTATGGGGCAGTTGATTCACACGTCAGGGAGGATGAAGAGCTGGGGGGAGTTGCAAAGTGAATATGGGTTGGAGGGTGGGGGATTTTTTGCATATTTGCAGGTAGCGTCCTTTCTGGGTAAAAGGGGAGTGAAAGAGGATATGGGAAGAGGGGCAACGGTATTCGAGACACTTATGGTGCGAGGGGGAAGGAAAGAGGTCATAGCTCAATTGTATGGAGAATTGACTAAGCAGGTAGGGGAGGGGGAGGGGGTGGCGGGGGGGAGAATAAGGGGAGAGGTGGAATGGGAGAAAGCCCTTGGTGGGGAATGGGATAGAGAGAGATGGCGGAATATTTATGGGTGGTCTAGAAGGTTGGCTCCGGGTACGGTTTATTTAGAGAGTAGTCTAAAAATACGGTATCAGGCTTATTGGACACCATTGAAATTGCGGAATTTTCGGAAAGAGGAATCGGGAGAGTGTTGGAGGGGGTGTAAGGGGCGGGGGGATCTATATCACATCTTGTGGGACTGCCCTGTGGTGAAGAGAATGTGGGAAGATTGGGAGGAGGTCATTCAGGAGGTGACGGGTGTTCCTGTTGTAATAACTCCGGCCTTGGCTATGTTGAATGAGCTGGAGGGGGAGGGGGAGCGGGGATTGCAACAGATGATTGGATACTGTATTGGAGCGGCAAGGGAGGAGATTCTTCGGCGGTGGAAAAGTACCGATGCGCCTTCTAGGAAAGATATAGTTATGAGACTGAGTGGGTTGAGGGCTATGTGTGAAATTGCGACCTTTGGGGCACATAAAGTACAGAGTTTTCGGGAGATGTGGAAGGGGTTTGATGAGTGGTTATTGAAATGGAAGGGGGAGGGAGACACATTGGGTAGGTTAGCAGGTGGCGGTAGTGGTGAGGGAAGGCGGATGGCTGGGGATGGGGGGGGGAGGAGAATGAGGGGGGGGATCCAGGGGAGGGAAGGTGGGTAGTAGGGGGGAAGGGGGGAATGGGGGATAAGGGGGGGCGGGGTGACACAAGGGTATGCTCTGTGAAATTCCTTGAGGGCGGGACTGTGATGAAGTACTTTGTTGCTAATACACGGAGAATGTCTGCTTGGAGGCTTTCTCCGCCTGTTAAAGAGGAGGGGGGAGGCCGACAGGGAGTCTGTGGGGCAAGGGGACTGGGCTTTTGTATTCATTGTAAATAATTTCCCCGGTTATCCAAGTTTTTGTTCCTTGTTCTATGTAAAAAACAGATAACATGTACCTTATCTGATGTTTTCTTGTTCTATGTAAACCGCGCTGATTATGAATAGAGCGGTATATAAAAAGATGTTAAAAAAAAAAAAAAAATATGGTTGCAGTAGTATGTGGGGGCGGGGAGGGGTGGGGGGGTAGGGGGAGGGGGGTTAGGGAGGAGGGAGGGTAGTCCAGTAGGGGGAGTTTTGGTTGATGTTTATGCTTGAATGTCTGACTGAGGTCAGGGTAAATACGCTCAGCCCATACCGAACCACCACAGTATGCACGAAGGGAGGAGGAGAGCGGCCCAATGGTAAAGAGGGGGCCAGAGGTGGAGCTCTGTGTGGGATCTTGTTCTTGTTCTTGGTCTATAACGTTGTAAAAACAGGCCTTGGTTTTAGTTTAGGTTGGGGGGTAATTCTGCTTGTAGTGTTATGCTGTTTTTTATACTGTGTGGATTGTATATGTCTGAAAAACCAATAAAGACAAAGTTATAAAAAAAAAAAAAAAAGTGCAAAGCTCAATATATTTTCCCGTAAGTCCTACAGACCAATATCCAGCATCCCGTTTATTTCAAAGATAATAGAGAAAATAGTCCTTACTCAACTCCAAGACCACCTCACCGAACACGCACTCCTAGACCCTCATAAACATGGGTGCCGACAATACCACGGAGTTGAAACCTTCATCTCCTCCGTACTAAATACACTTCTAACATGCTCAGAAAACACAAACCGCAGCTTTGTCCTAATATTCCTCGACCTAGCCTCTGCCTTTGACTCAATCCCACACCAATCCCAGCTGCTACTAAGACTCTCGGAGATTGGACTTCAAGACACCACACTCAACTGATTTCGATCTGACTTGGATTCAAGAAAACAGCAAGTAAGAATAGGCCCAAAAATATTAAATCCTTTCATCCAGCAAATGGGAATACCTCAATGCTCAAGCCTCTCGGCCCTACTTTTCAATATCTTCATCCAACCACTATGTCAAACATCTAGAAAACACAAGATACAATATCAGCTCTACGCGGATGACATAACATTCTTCACCCCATCAACCTCTCTCTCCTGACCTTACCAACCTACAGAAGTTCTTCACAGAAGTAAACAGATGGCTTGCTCTACACAATCTGCTCATCAATAAAGAGAAGACTGAAGCCATGTATGTCACCACAGACCCTACCTTCGCCCCACCAGCAACGCTGAGACTCGACAACGTAATAATCAAAGTTAAAACTGAAATTAAATACCTAGGCATAACACTAGACCAACAGCTGAACTTTCATTCACACACAAAAAGAACAACCACTTCTGTATACCACAAACTAAGAACACTAAAAGACCTCCGCCCCCTACTCACCCCAGAGCTATTCCGAGCCGTCTGCCAGGCCATGATTACACCTGTGCTAGTCTATTGTAACATCATCTCCAGGAACAAGCAGGAATGTAGTCTTCACATATGTGTATCGTCGGTACCGACGGAGCCTGCGTGGGAACGCTCCCCAGTGTCCAATAGGAAAGCTTTTGGGATCATCCCACAGCGCCTGCGTGCTGCCTTTCCAACTGGCCCTCTCCAGCTCTTCATTTTCCGCGGAGCCGACAGGTCGCATACGCTGTCACCGCAGAAAATTTCATCTTTAATCTTTGTTTTTGTGGTCGCGTCTGCCTTCCCTCGACGCTATACTGGTACCGCCGGTTCTTTCTTTCTTTCTTCTAAAACAAACAAAAAAAAAACCCCTATAGTTTCTGAAGTGGTTTACTTCAGAAACTATTTTTCTTTGGTGCTAGGCGCCATTTTGGGCACTAGGCCCAATTTTTCCTTAAAAATGGAAAAACCTGCTTCAGGTTTTAAGAAATGTTCTAAATATGGCGGTACCATTTCCGTCACCGACACCCATGATTGGTGTCTCAAATGTTTAGGTCCTGACCACTCTTATTTCAGAGTGCCTCTCCTGTGGAATGATGTCAAAACGGGGCCGGCAGAATCGAGCTGCTAAACTTAGCACCCTTTTTCCCTCAGACGTAGCATCTGTTGCATCGACGTCCTCCAGGGCTTCATCTTCCTCCCATGGATCTCAGGTAACTAAACATAAATCTAGCCGGTCCTCAAAGGGTAGATCTCCTAAGTATCGAGATGCCCCTGGCGTTGCCCTTGAGGAATTTTCACTGGCAAAACTGCCCCGGCGGGAGGCTTCGGCTTCCAAGGCATTAACGGGGCTCCAGGATGTTCTCGAGGCCTCAACTTGGCAGAACTACTGGCGCCATGCTCTGGGGTTCCGGCCGCTTCTACTGGTACTGACACCCAAGCATCGGCAGCGTCGATAGACCAGAGATTCCTTGCTATCGAACGCAGTCTAGCGGCTCTTCTCATGGCTTCGGTACCATTGAAACCGCTTCAGACACCTCAACCGATACCGGTACCGACACCGGTACCGGTCCGACTGCATTGACATCAGCGGGTATGCCACCCGTACCGAGTCATGCGTCTCTCTCCGGCATCGACAGATCGGTACCTGAACAACCCGATACCGACTTCGATCGATACCGGTACCGTGCTTTGCACGATCACCGGGATCGGAGATATTTTGAATCCTTGGATGAGACTGAAGACTCTGCCAATATCAGAGTACTCCTCCCCGAGGATTCCTCTTCTCCTCAGCGCAGAATGTCTCCGCCAGAGGATATGTCCTTTCAGGACTTTATCCGTGATGTGGCCCGAGGCCTTTCCATCACAATAGCTCCTGAAAAAGAGCCTAGGGCAAAGGAGTTGGAAATCCTCCAATACCCTAAGGCTCCCAAAGAGGCAGCTACTCTGCCTATTCATGAGATCTTGCATGATGTTATGCTAGGGATGTGGGAAACACCTTTAACCACATCTCCTCATTCTCGAAGACCATGTATCGAGTTCCACCTTGTCTTGGCTTTCACACCATTCAGTGGTGGTGGTGGAATCAGCCATGAGAAGGATGAAAAGTGCAAAGAGACATGCATCCAGTCCTGCAGGTCGTGAATGCAGGACTCTCGATGCCTTTGGGCGTCGATGCTTCCAAGCTTCCATGCTCTCAACTAGGATCAGTTCCTATATCTTGTATATGGGAATGTTCCTTAAAGAGGTCACAGGAGACTTGGAGCTTATGATCCCCCTTCTTCCTGATAACAAAAGACAAGACTATCTCACTCTTGTCAAACATGCTCAAGATGTTTCCAAGTTTGTTAATCGTGCAGCCTTTGACTGTTTTGAGTGCATAAGCAGAACCTCTGCTATTGCCATTGGTGCACGTCGGATCGCCTGGCTTCAGGCATCTGACTTGGAAATTTGGGTACAGGATAAATTAGGAAACATTCCTTGCACAGGAGAAAATCTCTTTGGCAAGAATTTGCAGGAGAAGGCTAATGAAATAATGCTGACAATATCACACTGGATAGATTGTCCAAATCTACAGCCGATCCTGCAAAGAAAAGATCCTCTAAGAAACCATTTTTCAATAAGAAAAATAATTTTTATCCTTCCTATACCCAACAGGGACACCATCCAGGTCAGACTGCCCAAAAGGGACAGCAGCAGCAACCTAGACAACAAAAGAAGCCAAAAGCTTCAAAACCTCAGCCAGCTCAGCAGGCTCAGTTTCCTCAGGGGCTTTGATTCCTGTCTAGAGAACTTCGCTTTCGTGCCCCTGAACAGTCCAGAACCCTTAACCATCCCAGGCAGGTTATATCATTTTGCCCACAGATGGTACCAAATAACAGCAGAAAATTGGACTCTGTCCATTATACGAGAGGGGTACAAGCTTCATTTCCACAGCCTGCCCCCTCCTACAATTATAAGACAATCTCTTAGGTCAAGAAGTCACAATGCTCCTTGCTCAAGGAGCAATAGAGGAAGTACCCATTCCCCATCAGGGTACAGGGTTCTACTCTCCCTATTTCCTTATTCAAAAGAAAACAGGAGGACACAGACTCATTTTAGACCTCAGAGAATTGAACAAATCATCTGTTCCGAGAGAAGTTCAAAATGGTCTCTCTAGGAACTCTGCTGCCATACCTTCAAAGTCAGGATTGGCTTTATTCTCTAGATCATCAAGGATGCATATACTCATATTCTCATCCATCCAAATCACAGGAGATTCCTCCGATTCCTGTTTCAAGGAAAGCACTACCAATACAAGGTTCTTCCCTTTGGCCTGGCATCTGCGCCAAGAGTGTTCACAAAATGCATGGCTGTGGTAGCAGCATTTCTCCGCTCTCTGGGAATATTCGTCTTCCCTTACTTAGACGACTGGCTCATTCGAGCCCCTACAGTGCCAGAAGCCAGCTCTGCTCTATCTCGCACAATGCGGATCCTTAAGTATTTGGAACTGGTCATAAACCTCCCAAAATCCAATCTTGCTCCCACTCAGTCCCTAGAGTTCATAGGAGCTCATCTGGATACCAAACGGACAAGGGCTTTCCTTCCGCAGCCCCGCTGTCTTCGCATAGTACAACTAGCTTCCCAAGCAGTGCTCAAACCTTGTCTCACTGCTCGGGAAATGCTACAATTGCTAGGCCACTTAGCATCCACCGTGCATGTGGTTCCTTATGCTTGCTTCCATATGCGAGCAACCCAGTGGACTTTATCCACTCAGTGGACACAGGCCTCAGGTTGCCTGTCGGACAAAATAACAAACTCAGACTGCCACCATTGGAGGGACGAAATAAGACAATCACCTAAAAAACCTCTGGTGGGGTCTCCTTCCCAGCAACCCCTATCTCAAGCCACCCTAACAGATGCTTCACAGGTGGGATGGGGAGCACACCTGCACGATCTCTCTACCCAGGTTACCTGGACTCCACAGGAGGCCTGTCTTCACATCAACCTCCTAGAGCTCAGAGCAATCTTCCTTTCTCTTCGAGTATTTCACGCCCAGCTCAGCTACAAGACAGTCCTAGTTCAAATGAACAATCAGGTAGCCATGTTCTGTGTGAACAAGCAGGGCGGAACTGGCTCTCTGTCGCTATGCAACGAAGCTTTGCGACTATGGGCCCTCGCCAGAAAGCATCAGATTCATCTCTTTGTGGTGTATCTTCCAGGCATTCAAAATTCTTTGGCAGACATACTCAGTCGAGTTCTGCTTCCACACGAATGGTCTCTCCATGCAGACCAGGTTGCCCAAATATTTCAGATTTGGGGAACCCCGGACATAGACCTCTTTGCAAGTCCGCTGAATGCCAAACTTCCCCTGTTCTGTTCCAGAATTCCGGCTCGATGTTGTCAGGCAAGGGACCCCTTCCTCCTCCGCTGGGGTCAGGACTTCCTATATGCCTTCCCATCCATTCCCCTCATCCCCAAAACCCTATTCAAGCTTCAGAGAGACAGAGGTCATATGATCCTCATAGCTCCACATTGGCCACGGCAAACGTGGTACCCTCTGCTCCTACATCTCTCTCAAGCTCCGCCTCTGGAGTTGGGATCCGCTCCAGATTTCTCTCCCAAGGGGACAGGATGCTGTGGCATCCCAATCCCCAGTCTCTGCATCTCAGGGCCTGGTTGCTGAAAGACTAGAACTTCAGGATCTTAACCTTTCCCAACAGGTAAAGGATATCCTTCATGCTTCTAGGAAATCCTCCACAAGACGCTCGTATGCCTTTAAGTGGAAAAGGTTTACCATATGGTGCTCGCAGAAGGGTCTTAACCCTCTTGCGATACCTTTGGAATTGATACTGGAGAATCTCCTTCATTTGTCAAATGCGGGTCTCAAGACAAATTCTGTAAGAGTCCATCTTAGTGCTATTGCAGCTTCTTACAGGCCTCTAGGTGGACAATCTATTTCCTCTAATCCTCTCATAGCGAGATTTATGAAAGGCCTTCTTTTAACAAAGCCTCCCATTGACTTCAATCTGGTGCTCGGGCAGCTCATGAAACCGCCCTTTGAACCATTAGCCACTATATCTTTGAAATTCCTTTCCTGGAAAGCCATCTTCCTCATTGCAATCACATCAGCACGTCGCATCAGTGAATTGCAAGCGTTAGTGGCTGATCCTCCTTATACAAGGTTCCACCATGATAAGGTAGTTCTTAGGACTCATCCACACTTTATGCCAAAGGTGGTTTCGCCTTTCCATTTAAACCAAGCGGTTTACCTTCCTGTATTCTTTCTGAGGCCTCATGCCTCCATTGCAGAAAGGAACCTTCATACCTTGGACTGTAAAAGAGCTTTGGCCTTTTACTTGCAAGCAACATAGACAATCTTCTCAACTGTTTGTTGATTTTGATCCTAGTCATTTGGGACATCCAGTTTCCAAAAGAACACTGTCCAACTGGATCGCACAGTGCATATCCTTTGCCTATGAGAGTAAGAACCTTCCTCTTGAAGGCCATGTCACCGCTCACAATGTGAGAGCCATGGCAGCCTCAATGGCTCATCTTCACTCTGTGTCTATCGACGACATCTGTCGAGCAGCTACTTGGGCTTCAGTACATACCTTCATAGCCCACTACTGCTTAGACAAGGACTCCCGCCGGGATGCCTTGTTTGGCAAGCTGTTCTTCAACACCTTTTTCAGACTTCCGGAAGGACTGGGGTTTCTAGTCCCACAGATGCTCCTTGTGGTCTTGGGCAAGCCACTTAACCCTCCATTGCCCATGTTCCCTGTAAGTATTAGTGTATGTGTCTCATATCCCCGTGTGTTAAATGTATCCCCCAATTGTGTTGTGACCGCTTTGATTGAAGGATAAGGCGGTATACAAAACTGTCTAAATAAATTAATCAACTCCTACCCACCATCCCTGGTAGGATGCCATAGATCCATAGAGGGAAGTGGGGCCCTTTCACAAGAGCTGACAACTTCTTGGGGCCATCTCCCTGGCATCTGCAGCTAGGGAGTCCCCATATGTGAAGACTACATTCCTGCTTGTTCCTGACTGAAGAAAACTCCATGATCTGACCACAATACCACGGCTCTTTAGGTCTCTGGTCCATCAGTAGTGAGAGACATGCAGAGAGTAATACAGAACACAATCACACACACACAAAGTGCTATTTTCTTTGAGCTCAGAGGGAAGACAACAAGCGGATTATGGACAGGCATAATTCCACGCTTATTGAATTCAAATTCCTCTTCCTAAAAGCTCCCTTTTTATTAGAGAAAAAGAGGAAGTAACAGTCATTTATTATAACCATGAAATAACACAAGGTGTCGCCAAAGTTCTTTTTACAGAGTAAGATCTGATTACAATATATTAGATGAAATTTATAATTGCAAAAGTTGCAAAAATTATGTTGTGTCAGCAGGGACTTCCAGTTGACTGTACAATGAACTATGGTTGCACAGTTCATAGCCTATGTTCTTTTTGCTTGCGTTAACACTGTTCCATCTATTTTAAAGACGGTTACACAGAACCCATGACCATGACATCCTATTCTATTTAGAAGGAAGTAGGTGAAAAGTCAAACTTCTAAACACATTTTGTATCAAGAAATTCATCCATCTTCAATTACATATTGGGGATTCTGGTATCCCTTTATCTGTCCATTCCTACAGTGCTCCCTGTGATTCTATAAAGAATCATTACTAAAGAACAGTAGCTGAAACATGTCCAATTCCAGAATAAATCTTCTACAATAGGCTTCATTTTGAAGATGTTCTTTCAAAGTCCTAGGCACATCTGGTCCATAGGTGAGCTCCATCTTGTTCATTGGAAGAAATAGTCATACAAAATCATGTGACATTGTTTATCTTTGCTTAGCCTCAATAAAAAATGTGTACAGAAAACAAGACTTTACCAATTATTCTTGTAAGCACTACCTCATCCAGCAGTGGCCAAACTGCTTCTCGTAGATCTAGCAATAATTCAGAGATTAGTCCCTCATATCATGACACCAGTCATCACTCCAGATTCGTCAGCAGCATCCTTTCACACCATGGGCTGTGCTATGCACATCTTAGATCAATCTTTTTCAGTGACCATCCACCCAGGTTTCACTGCTGCACATACATGAGTAGTTCCGCTGGAATCGTTGATCTTTATCAGGAGTCTCCATATCCAGTAGCATTTCATTCACAGTAGTGTTCTTCTTCGGCCCATAGGATTCAGTGCATACAATATATAATTTGTAAAAATCCAATTCTCCACTACAGCATCTCTCTTGATGCCATACAATTGCAAACAAGCACAATTATTCATCCCTAATGACAGTCTTAAATTGTTGAACAGAATTATATTATCTATTGTTAATTACAATACATCCATAGCTAGCACTAAACTATTACATAGCTAGTCTATAACATAGTTATTATTTTCATCTACATTCCTAAACTTATTCTGTCTACTTGCCAAATCAAATGTTAGCATGTGGTCTGATAGACACATTGCTTTTTCCTGTCAGGAACACATTTGTACATATTCATATCACTAATTATATTTGTGATGTATTCTCCAGCCTTAACAATATACAAGATATAGTCAATCTGGTTATTCAAGGGGTAACAACATTAAAACATAACTAGCAGTTTATGACAAATTATTTAAACTAATTTCAATTGTTTGTCAACAATTATTAGGAAGGCTGTCTTATCTTAGGTGATGATTCAACTCACATTACTTTAAACATTATCACCACATCCTGTACACACAAACACCCCAGTACCTCACTGGTCTTCTCCACTTCCATATCCCTACACATAGTCTTCATTCTCTTCACATTAATCAACTTCACTTCCCCCCACCATCTCGTGCACACTTACAGTCTACCCGTCATTCTGCCTTTTTCTTCCTTGGTCCAGCTCTGTGGAACTCTCTTCCCACTCCACTCCATCTGGAAGATAACTACACCAATTTCAGGCCCCTACTTAAATCCCATCTGTTCACCTCAGCATATAACCTCCCAGCCACACCCAACTGACCTGGTTTATCTATTTTTGCACTTTTCTTTGTTTTGTTTGTTATTTTTTTCTAATACTACTTTCCCCACTAATCACAGCAGTTCACATTGCAACTAAAACTTGGTACAGCACATTAAACAGGAACATTGATAACTTGAAATTTTTCTTTGTAAGACAATGAGGGTTAAGTGACTTATCCAAGGTCACAAGGAGTGCTAGTACTCTAGTCATTAGACTACTTCTCCATTCCATTCTAATTCACATAGACATCTAAGCTCACAAAAGAAGGAACATGTACATAAGGGTGTGTATATGCATAAACTATAAAACCTTTTTTAACACCAAATTTGAACCAACTTAGAACTGTTAATTACCACTTCTTTTCAGAACAAAACAGCATAGTAGTAGAATATCAGTACATAGAGCTCCTCATGCAAGAAGCCTGAAACAAAATCAGTATTAATCAAGTGAGCAGATAACTCAAGAGCTCTAGGAAGAGCGAACACTCCAGCTAGTTGAGCATTAGCAAATAGCAAAGCAGCCGACTCTGCACAGAATCAATTCTTTCAATTGCATCAATTTTCCTTACTCATTGTGCAAAGCAGAACCATCAGTACAGTGTGAGGTCAAAAAGTAGCAAGAAAAGAGCTGAAAGAAAACTGGTTTTTTTTCAAGTGTAGAAGACGCAAAAACTTAATGGGAGACAAGTTGAAGTATTAGAAACTCAGTAATTTGGATTGCAAAGACTACTGCTACCAGCCCAGTGGCTTAAGTCCAATGGGAAATTTCTGAGCAAAAACACAAACAGCAGCAATAGAAGAGGTAAGCATATTGGATCACACTTGAAATTAACAACATCAGTTCTGCAGAGGTCTTTCATGATAACTAAAACATACAAGACATGAGAATTTAAGATCACTCCTCCAATCGACTCCTGCAGATTAGTTTAAAAGAGACTAAGAGAATATCAGCATTTTTTCTTCAGACATTTACTCATACACTATTATAGTTGAACTTTCAACATTATACATATATTCGCCATACTGTTTTAATTACTTAATTCACTCGTTTGAATGTAATTGTATCATTCACTTTTTCCTTTAAGTAAACAAACTTGCTTGACTTAACTTGACTAGCAATTCAATTTTTTCCAGTTAAGTTACTAACTTCTCTTTCCTTTAAAACACTTAATTTTTTTTAAACCTGTATCACACATTTTATCAAATATCCAAATATATCAAAGCATGGAAGATCTTCCCATTCATTCACATCAATTATAACTAGAAATACAATCTGGAGAATATATCATCAATCATTTTTTTCCCCAAAATATCCAGAGACATAAACACCAAGGAGTAATGTTTCTAATAATATTTTTCAGCATTTGCATTATTACACATAGAATGGAATCAGTAAATAAATTCTCATAACCCAAGATAAGTTCAGATCCAAACCTAAAAAACAAACTTATTTACTATACATACACAAGTAAGAGAAATAGTTAATCACATTTGGAGTTTTTTTTTTAACTTCCCCAATAAGGCTTACCACAGTTGCTCAAGACTTTCTTTCCTGCTAATATTGCAGTTATGCCAAGCCGTTATCTTTGCCGGAAACCTCTACATTATTACTGTAATAAATATCAAAATGTACAATGCACAGCACACTTCCCTAACCACTAAATTAGATAAAACAAACTTCATACTAAAGTTATGACATGAAAATTAGTCCTTCAAAACTTCTATTTTTTTCATAAAGCAATGACTTAAGTTTTTCCTTGTAAGCTTCCGTTTCGTTTATATTTACACTATCCATCCTAAACACTGGATTTTTAAATTTCTCAAAACACAGAGTCAGTGGCTTGCTGCACTTTTCAGCCTTTAACTGCCACAAAACCATTCATGACTGGTATGAAATTTGCTTAAATCTAATCACATTTCATACTGTAATCAACTCAATTTGTCCCACTGAAATGTTCCAAGGGGAACGGCAAACTGTGGTTACTGGCAGTCATCGAATATTAACATAAGGGCGCTTCACCAAAACCTGCGCCTCATTTCACAATTAGGGCTTCCTTTTCTCTTGCCCCATCTCACTTCACTTATCTAACTGAGATCTCTAATTAACCTTACCGGCTTTACATTACAATCCCAATATATACACAGATATCTGTCAATACTTTAGTATACTCACGGCAACCACTGCCTGTGTCCTTGAGACTTGTCTGCTGTTTCCAGCTACTGAAGGAACACAGAGATCCGAGTCCAGCACCAACTGAAGAAAACTCCATGATCTGACCACAATACCACGGCTCTTTAGGTCTCTGGTCCATCAGTAGTGAGAGACAAGCAGAGAGTAATACAGAACACAATCACACACACACAAAGTGCTATTTTCTTTGAGCTCAGAGGGAAGACAACAAGCGGATTATGGACAGGCATAATTCCACGCTTATTGAATTCAAATTCCTCTTCCTAAAAGCTCCCTTTTTATTAGAGAAAAAGAAGAAGTAACAGTCATTTATTATAACCATGAAATAGCACAAGGTGTCGCCAAAGTTCTTTTTACAGAGTAAGATCTGATTACAATATATTAGATGAAATTTATAATTGCAAAAGTTGCAAAAATTATGTTGTGTCAGCAGGGACTTCCAGTTGACTGTACAATGAACTATGGTTGCACAGTTCATAGCCTATGTTCTTTTTGCTTGCGTTAACACTGTTCCGTCTATTTTAAAGACGGTTACACAGAACCCATGACCATGACATCCTATTCTATTTAGAAGGAAGTAGGTGAAAAGTCAAACTTCTAAACACATTTTGTATCAAGAAATTCATCCATCTTCAATTACATATTGGGGATTCTGGTATCCCTTTATCTGTCCATTCCTACACTGGAGATAGCATAGCTACTCACCTGTAACAGGTGATCTCCGGGAACAGCAAGAATTTAGTCTTCACAACCCGCCCACCTCCCCTAGTTGTTGTATCTCTCTATCTCTCTCTCTTTCTCTCTTTCCTTTGTCTCAGCTATAAACTCAACTGGAGAGGGGCAGTTGGGAAAGGCGGGAAGGCAGCACGCAGGCGCTGTAGGATGCTCCCAAAGGCTTTCCTATTGGACGCTGGGGAGCGTTCCCGCGCTGGCTCCGTTGGTACCGACGATACCCATATGTGAAGACTAAATTCCTGCTGTTCCTGGAGATCACCTGTTACAGGTGAGTAACTACGCTTTACCAGGGCCTCCCTAAAAACACACTCCACCTCCTACAGATGGCCCAGAACACAGCTGCATGAATAATCTTTGGAGCCCCGTACTGAGTCCATATCACCTCCATACTAATACAGCTACATTAGCTACCCATCACTGCTAAAATCAAATACAAGGCTCTTACCATAATTTAAAATCCTACATAAGAAATCTGCCAACATTCTTCAGACCCTCATCTCAAACTCATGGAATGATAGATCACGAAGAAGCACCACTCTCAACCTGCTTGCGATCCTGACACAGAAGATTAAGAGTAAAGAATTCATCTGCAATCAGGCTTTCACCCTATTCGCTCCCACACTAAGGAACTCTTTACCCCCAACACTAAGAGGATACTTTGACAGCTAAATTCCAGAAAAACTAAAAATGTACCTCTTTCAAGAAGAATACAATATATACTTGGACCCACAGACTCAACCACCCTAAAAGCAAGCCACCAAGAATTCACTAGTCCTAGTATATTGAAGAACTGTACAAATAAACAAATGACCAACTGCCAACTAGACTAACACTGTAAATAGTTCAAAGTCCATTACATGTTACTGTTATACTGCTCTTTTGTTACATTGCTTTATTTCCCTGTACAACAGTGTGTATTCTAAGGCCCTCTTACATTTTCAGTTATTTGTAAACTGCCTTGAATGGTAGAAAGGCGGTATAAATATAAGTTTAAATAAATAAATGAATGAATAAATAAGTAAGTGGCAGTCAAATCTATTGGGGAGCTGGATTAAGGAGACTATTTCCTCAATATATCTGTTAAGGAACCGGCTGGTTCCGGAGGGTCTGCATGCCCTTTCTACCCAAGCGCAAGCATCTGATTGAGCAGAGCAGAGCTCAGTAACCCCTGCAGACATTTCTTGGGCAGTGTCATGGACATCAGTTTTCACTTTTGTCAACCATTACTGCTTGATATCCACGTGCGGGTAGACACCGCCTTCAGCTCAAGAGTTTTGGAGCTGCTGTGTCTTTTTCCGCTCAATGGTGGTATAGCTTTGGTACATTCCACTTGTCTGGACTGGTCTAGCAGGATGATATGGAAGATGACATTTTACTTACCAGATAATGTCCTTTCTCCAGGACCAAGCAGGAAGTCAGTCCTCACATATGGGTGTCATCGGCGCTGATGAAGCCCCAGCGGAGCATTTCCCCAGTTTTCCATGAAAGCCTTTGGGAATGCAGGCATGCATGCGCGGTTCCCTTCCCGCCTAAGGGTGCCATCTTACCTCAGTCTCTTTTTTACGTGAAGCCCACTGGACGTGTGTCCTGTCCTCCCGGTTAAAAGTAGATTTTTTCGGCAATTATCGCTATTTTTTCTTCCGGTTCGACGCCGGTTCCCCTCCCGCTGGGTTCGGTACGCCGGTATCGAGCCCGATTCTTCTTTTTCGGTTTTTGCCCTTCGTGACTGGCGTTCGCGCCCTTTTTTCCCTTTTTCCCTGGAAGGCCGGTCTTTTGACCTCGCGGGGACTCTTTTTTCCCCGATGGCTTCCAGTGGTTTTAAAAAGTGTGATCGGTGTAAGAAATTAATGTATCTCACCGACACACACGACTGCTGCCTTCGGTGCCTTGGCCTGGATCACGACCCTAAGTCATGCAGGCCCTGTGGGAAGATGTCTTCCAAGGCACTCCGAAGTCGACAGCAACAAAAAGAAAGGCTTTTCTCGGACTCAGCCTCCGGCCGGGCCCGGACCTCGTCTGAGGCCTCGACATCTCGGGATTCCTATCCCGAGCGCCGTCGAAGCTCCTCGGACAGGGGGTCCCCCGACCGGGAACGCAAGAGGAAGAAGCGACTCGCGAGGGCGTCGGAGGAGGAGGTCCCTGGCTCCTCGAGGGCCAGGTCTAAGACCCCCGACCGTCGCCCCGGGCCCGTGGAACACGAGAAGCCTGCAAAAGTTCCTCGTGTGGAACCGGAGTCTGCTGGACACGTAAGCCCCATAGTCCTCGAGGACTCTCCTCCCAGGGAGCCGACGTCGGGCCCGGCGCCGCGGGGCCCAAGTCGGTGGCTGCTGTGTCTCCCGAGCTGAGTCTCAGGATGACAGCCTTGGAGAGCAGACTGTCTGCCTTCATGGAGCAGCAGCGGGCACTGATGGCCAGCCTGTCTGGCGCATCTGCCCCGACCACCGGGACATTGACTTCGAAGTCGACCCCGGAGACCGAGCCGATACTCGAGTCCATCGTGGCTCGGAGTCGACGTCGGTCGCAGTCTCCCTCGACCTCCTGTTCGGGACCGAGGGCGTCGACGCCAGTGCCTCTGGCGTCGGGGCGGGTGCTCCAGGGCCCCGCGGGATCGGACCCTGACTCCTCCTCGGACGAGTCAGCTTGGGAGACGGAGGACGAGGAGTCTCCTGATACCTTCAAGACTCGGTGCGTACCGTCGGACTCACCGCAGTCTGAGCCCCGGAGTAGATCCCCCCCCGGAGGATACTCGGTTCTCGGAGTTCTTCTGGGATATGGCCACCGCCTTGGCTATTCCGGCGGATCCCGAAGAGGAGCCTCGAGCTGAAGAGCTTGAGGCTCTACAGTATGACTCTCCTCCGAAGGAGGCCTTTACTGTCCCGGTTCCTCCGATGCTGGAACGGCTCCTCTTCCGTATGTGGGAGGCACCGGCCTCGGCGCCGGTTCTCAGCAAGCGAGTCGACTCGATCTATCGACTCAGAAAGAGCCCTGGCTTTCAAAAGGCACAGCTACCACACCATTCTATGGTTGTGGAATCGGCCATGCATCGTCTGAAGAGCCAGAAGATGCACTCCGCGGTGCCCCCTGGCAGGGAGGCCTGAAACCTCGATGGCATCGGTAGAAAGTGCTTCCAGGGCTCGATGCTTGCTTGCCGTGTCCAGTCTTGTGGGATCTGGCCAAGGAGTTGGCCGGATTCTCTGCTGGACTCTCCGGGGAACCCTTGCAGAGATTTAAGTCCTTGTCCTCGGGGTTTCGGGACTGCTCGAAGTTCATGTCTCGCGCTGCCTACGATAGCTTCGAGGCTTTGGCTCGAGTTGCGGCAGCCAGCATCGTGGCTCGACGCCAGGCATGCCTGCTGTCATCGGACCTCGAGCCATGGGTTCAGGACAAGTTGGTCGATGTCCCTTGCCGAGGTGAAAACCTTTTTGGCAAGCCCATGACCGAGAAGGCCGCTCAGCTCGAAACTGAGCACCTCACACGGACAAGGCTGTCTAGGAAGACCTCTGCCCCTTCTCATAAAAAGAAGGGCTCGGGTAAAAAGCCCTTTTACCCGAGGAAGGGCACTGCCTACAAACAGTACCCGCAATATCAGGCTGCCCAAGCTGCCCCCCAGGGTCAGCAAGCCAAGGGGCAGGGTAATGGGCCCCGTAGGCAGAGGACCCCCAAGCCTCCGGCCCCTGCTACCACTCAGCAGGGTGGGGGTTTTTGACTGCTTGAGCGTAGCCTCTCCTCCACTGCTCTCCCAACCCTGCACAGGAGGTCGCCTCGCCCTCTTTGCCCACCAGTGGCCCCTTATCACCGGGGACAGTTGGGTGTTGGACATAGTCCGCAGGGGCTATGCACTGCATTTTCACCAACTGCCTCCCCCTTACTTTCCAGGGGAGCCTCCAAGGCCTCCCCTGCACACAGACCTTCTCCTTCAAGAGCTTCAAGGTCTGTTGGTGGACAGGGCGGTGGAGCCTGTGCCTCCCCACTTGCAAGGTCACGGATTCTACTCCAGGTATTTCCTGGTGCCCAAAAGAACCGGTGGCCTTCGACCCATTCTGGACCTCAGGAACCTCAACAAGTTCCTAGAGAAAGAAAAGTTCAAGATGCTTACTCTTGGAACACTTCTGCCCTACCTCCAGCAGGGAGATTGGCTATGCTCCTTAGATCTAAAGGATGCATACACTCACATCCTCATTCATCCAGACCACAGAAAGTACCTCAGGTTCATTGTGGGAGGAAACCATTATCAGTACAGAGTGCTGCCTTTCGGCCTCACCTCAGCTCCCAGGGTCTTTACCAAATGCCTGGCAGTGGTAGCGGCCTACCTGAGAAATCAGGGAATCTTTGTCTTCCCCTATCTGGACGACTGGCTCATCAGGGGTCAGACGTGCCAGGAGGCCAGACAAGCCACCCTCAGGACTATTGCTCTTCTTCAAGGCCTGGGATTTGTCATAAACTTCGCAAAGTCCACTTTGCTCCCCTCCCAAAACATGGAGTTCATAGGGGCAAGGCTGGACTCTGTCCTGGCAAAGGCATCCTTGCCAGCAGACAGGGCCCAAAGACTGATGGACTTAGCAAATCAGTTTCTCAGGAGGTCAGTGGTCTCCACCAGACTCTGCCTGAGGCTGCTTGGCCACATGGCTTCAACAGTACATGTGACCCCCAATGCTAGGCTCCATATGAGGCCTGCACAGTGGTGCCTTCGGACTCAGTGGTCACAAGCCACAGGCAGCCTCAGAGACAGGATAAGGGTGTCCAGACAATTTCTGAACTCCCTCAACTGGTGGCTGCACCCACCCAATCTTCTAAAGGGGGTACCTTTTCAGATTCCTGGATACACAGTGATACTGACCACAGACGCCTCCCTGCAGGGCTGGGGAGCTCATTGTCTAGGCAAGTGCACCCAGGGCCTGTGGTCTCCTTGGGAAGCTGCACAGCAGATCAATCTCCTCGAACTCAGAGCTATTCGATTAGCACTCAAAGCTTTCTCTCCTACCCTGGCTCATCACTCTGTCCTTGTTCAGACAGACAACCAGGTAGCCATGTTTTATGTGAACAAACAGGGCGGGACTGGGTCCAGACTCCTTTGTCGGGAGGCTCAGGACCTTTGCTCATTTGCCCTCAAGCACAACATGCTCCTCAAGGCTGTATACCTTCCAGGTCAGGACAACTACCTGGCCGACAGATTAAGCAGGATTCTGCAGCCCCACGAGTGGCAGCTGCATCCTTCAGTAGTTCAGAAGATCTTCCTAAAATGGGGTCTCCCTTTGGTAGATCTCTTTGCCAGCCCAATGAACAAGCAACTGCCAAAGTTCTGCTCCAGGCAACCGCATCCTCTGCGAATAGCAGCAGATGCTTTTCTGATTCCATGGTCTCAGGGCCTCCTGTATGCGTTTCCTCCCACGCCCTTGATGGCCCGCACTCACTTCAAAATTCTTCAGGACAAGGCCTCGGTCCTGCTGGTGGCTCCCAGGTGGCCGAGACAGCCTTGGTTTCCTCTTCTGCTTCAACTGGCGGTGGATCCCCCACTGCCTCTGGGGTTGCAACCCGACCTTCTCTCTCAGGAGCAGGGCGGTTCCCTTCTGCACCCCAATCTCAAAGCTCTCAATTTGATGGCCTGGAGGCTGCAAGGGTAGTCTTGGCTCGCTGGGGCCTGCCTCAAGAAGTTGAGGAGGTTGTCCTAGCCTCTAGGAAACAGTCCACTAGGAAAACCTATGCTCTCAAATGGAAAAGGTTTTCTGTGTGGTGTCAGCTACGTACGGAGGATCCTTTCTCCTGTACTGTGCCAGTGGTGCTTCAGTACTTACTGCACTTATCAAATCAGGGACTTAAATCCAATTCTATTCGGGTCCACCTCTCAGCTCTAGCAGCTCACCACTCACTGGTGGAGGGACATTCTCTGTCGGGTCACCCCTTGGTGTCCCGCTTTCTCAGGGGCTTGCTTTTGCTCAAGCCTCCTCTCCGTCCTCCTGCCCCTGAGTGGGAGCTGAATGTGGTCTTGCAGCAACTGACTCGCCCACCTTTTGAGCCGATGGCTACATGTCCACTGCGCTTCCTCTCCTGGAAGACACTCTTCCTTATAACCCTTACCTCGGCTAGGCGAGTGAGTGAGCTTCAGGCCCTGGTCTGTGATAGGCCTTACACCAGGTTTTATAGGAACAGGGTAGTCCTTAGGACTCATCCAAAGTTCCTCCCAAAGGTTGTCTCCTCTTTCCACCTCAGTCAGGAGGTGGTTCTTCCAACATTCTTCCCTAGGCCTCATGCAAGCCAGGCTGAAGCAGTCCTGCATACCCTGGACTGTAGGAGGGCCTTATCTTTCTACCTTGACCGTACGCAGGGGCATAGGAGGGCTACTCAGCTCTTCGTATCCTTTGACCCCAATAAGTTGGGGTTGGCTGTGTCCAAGCATACCTTGTCCATCTGGGTGGCTGACTGTATCACCTGGGCTTACAAGGCGGATGACCTTCCTTTGCAGGGTCGGGTTACGGCCCACCGTGTCAGGGCAATGGCTGCCTCAGTGGCTCATCTCCGCTCTGTGCCCTTGGTAGACATCTGCAGGGCTGCAACTTGGTCTTCAAGCCAGACTTTTGCGGCCCATTACTGTCTGGAGAGGGAGTCCCGTAGGGACAGTGCTTTTGGCCAAGCAGTACTCCGGAATCTCTTTGAGGTTTAGGCAACTCCTGCCCTCTGTTGGGCTACCGGTGGAGGTTGTGTCCTTGAAAAGCCTTTCTTTGCTGCTGAGACTAGAGGGAGTACTCTTGTTCAGCCTGGGTTCCTCGGTAGCCCAGAGCTAGGGAGTCACCCATATGTGAGGACTGACTTCCTGCTTGGTCCTGGAGAAAGAGTAGTTACTCACCTGTAACAGGTGTTCTCCAGGAGCAGCAGGAATCAGTCCTCACAACCCTCCCTCCTCCCCTTGGAGTTGCAGTTGTACATAGTTTATTTTTTTCATTTTTATGTGCTGTTCTTAGCTATGTCATTTGACTGAGGTAAGATGGCACCTTTAGGTGGGAAGGGAACCGCGCATGCGTGCCTGCATTCCCAAAGGCTTTCATGGAAAGCTGGTGAAATGCTCCGCTGGGGCTTCATCGGCGCCGACGACACCCATATGTGAGGACTGATTCCTGCTGCTCCTGGAGAACACCTGTTACAGGTGAGTAACTACTCTTTCCTTGAGTTCTGCCAGATCAGTCCAGAGCCTGCCCCAAAACTGTTTTTGCTCTATTCTTCTGCTGCAGTTTCCTTGAGTCCACCATGATTCTATATTTGGCTCTGCAGGCTCATCTTCTACTGACAGCCTTCTACTTATGACTTCCTGTACATAGTTCTTTATTGTTTACTCATTTTTACCTGCATTGATGTTGTGTGAGGCTTGCTCTGTATTTCCCATTTGCTTTGGAACAAATACTGAAGGGACCTCTGGTGGATAGAAGCACAGGAGTGTTGTCATTAAAACCTGGGCTTTTCATTGGTTCTTTGTCTCCACCAATCTGCTGGTAGGTGAACATAACCCACTTATCAGGACTCAAGGAAAGGATATTATCTGATAAGTAAAATGTCATCTTTGTTCTATTTTTTTGTTTTGATTTCTTTTGTTAGTTAACAGCAAGGTGATTATAACAATAAATGCAGCACAATATATGGTGAGAAGAGTTCACATATATTCTTTTGCATGCCCTCTGGTAAATCATAACTACAATTTTCTTAGGTTGAAAACTTCCAGTCAAACCTATAAATGGATAGCCCAGCCTAATAGTTTGTAGGATGTAAGGTTGTATATGGAACTGGGGATCAGTTAGACTGTGCTAGCCATTTATGTTTCCATTCTCCTTCTATGAACAGTTTTTTCAACTGATCTTTTGACAGCCTTTCAATAAACCTTCCTTATACTGACATAAAGTGCTTCACACTCTGGGGTTTAAAGATACAAACATCCAGAATCTACATTTCTCTATGTTACAATCTGGCTAAAGTGCTCACATATAGATTAGGTCAACAATGGAGCTCCTCTGCTGGAATTTCTCTCATCATCTTCTAGAAGCTTCTAGATTGGTCCCTCCGCACAGGCTTATGCCTTCCCATCTGCCACTGCCATGCCTCCTCTCTTTTTTATGTGGAGATCCACAAATATTGTTCTTTACATTGGTCGTTGGATATCTTTATAATTCACTTTTTCTCTAACTTGCTATTTTATAAGTTGCTCCTGCCTGCTGCCATTGTAGTAACAAGCTTCTGACCTTATTTTTATCCCTTAGTTTAAAGTTTATTTTCTTGTTCTTGTGTCACTGCTGTAGGCCACATTTAAGCCTCAAGTGTTCTGGCTGCAATACGTTTTTCTACTTCAAAGTTGAGTTGTTTGATTTTGCTGCGGCTATTTTTCTGGACACTAAGGCCTCCCATGCAGAGACATAAATAACAGGGTTGGACTTCCAGCCCCGCTATTCACTGGGACCGCATGCTGTCTCCAATTCTCCCCACACGCACAAAGCCGAACTGCGGGGAGAGCTGGACGGGGGCAGGAGGGGGCAGGCCTACAACCCTGGACATACAGAGCTGATTCAGGTCACGGCCCTGTATGTCTGGCTTGTAGGAGATGGACGGGGGACTTATTCCACCTCGGAGGTGGAATAAGTTCACTTCACTTGCGGAGATCTGGTCTGGTAGTCACCGGCGCAAAAGTGAGCGGCGGCAGGGGGATCCTCTCCGCCCGATCCCGGCCCTGACAGGGCCTGCCAGGGGTTGGGTGGGGAATAAAGGCAGATTCACTGTTGGTGCAGCGTGTCAGGGCTCCTGATGGGCAACCCAGTGCAATGGCGATGGGACACAATGGCACCAGTGATCCAGCAGGAGCATAGGTTTGGCTGTGCACGCAGCGGGCCGGATGTCTCCCGCAGTAGAGTTGGGGCACATCCGGCCTGTTTTAAGTGCCTGATTATGCACAAGCGGGAACGTCTAGCTCCCGCAGGTGCAGAATCAGGTACAAATTCAGGTCATCCATATTTTGGACATCCAGACATGCCTCTTCCTGCATCGTGCTCAACGTCTCAAAACCTGGCAAGGTTCAAAGATCATGTCTATTAAAGACACTCACAAATGTTGTCTGCAGTGTTTGGGGCCCAGTCATGAGCCCCTTCTTGTGTTTTGTATTTACAGATAATAAGGTTGAGAGAAGCAGTGCAAATGTATTTTTGGCACTCTTAAGACCAATCCATCATCTTTGGCATTGACAGCATCAATGGCTATGGTTTCAGGAGCTGCATTGGAGGTTGGCAGTGCATCTATATTCAGGGGCCCTTAAGCTGACTCTGAGCCAAGCACCATTAAGTCGCCTCTGCATCAGACTCCCACCAATATTGCTCTGAGGAAGAAGGATTTGTCCTTGTCCTCAATGACATCGAGGACAGAGATAACACACATCAGATGGACGCTTTGGTGCATCAGCATCGAGATTCATTGGAGCTCGATAACAAAACAACATAAGATTTGCCATACTGGGTCAGACTAATGGTCCATTTCCAATAGTAACCAATCTAGGTCACAAATACATGGCAGAATCCCAAAAGGTAGACAGATTCCATGCTGCTTCTCACAGTGATAAGAATAGATCTCCCCCAGTTTACTTTAATAAAAACTTATGGACTTTTCCTCCAGGAATTTGTTCAAAACCTTTTAGAACCCAGTTACACTAACAACTTTTTCTTCTTACTCTGGCAACAAATTCCAGAGCTTAATTATGCATTGAGTGAAAATATTTTCTCTGATTAGTCTTAAATGCACTTCTTGGTAGCTTCATGGCATGTTCCCTATTCTTTACACTTTTTGAAGGAGTAAACAACCGATTCACATTGATTCTACTCTGTACATTATTTTATATACTGCTATCATGCCTTTCCTCAGTCGTCTCGTCTCCAAGCTGAAGAGCCCTAACATTTAAGTTTTTCTTCACAGGGTATCCTCCTATCCTCTTTATCCTTTTGGCTGCACTTATTTGTACTTTTTTCAATTCCACAGTATCTGTTTTTAGATATGACAACCAAAGCTGCATGCAATGCTCGAGGTGCGATCGCACCATGGAGCAATACAGAGGCATTATAATAGTCTTTGTTTTAGTCCCGTTTCTTTTCCTTATAATGCCTAGCATTTTATTAGGTTTCTTGACTGCTGCTGCACATGGAATTGAGGATTTCAACATACAGTATTATCCATAATGATACCCAGATCCTTTTTTTGGATAGTGACTCGTAATGTGGAACCTTGCATTGTGTAGCTACATTTTGGGTTATTCTTTCTGAAAAGACATGTTTGTTAAAACCTGCACTGGCAATATTTATTTTATTTATTTAACAAGTTTTATATACCGCCTTCTCATCACATTCAAGGCACTTCACATAGAACAAACACTGCCATAAGCTTTTACATAGAACAGGGAGTATGCTTTTGGACTGTATTTCTAGCGTGGAGAGCCCGAGTTACCTATAGGGGGCTTGTGTGTCCATCCCCCTGCAGTTAGTGCAGTGTGAGTGCACATAATGGCACTCATTGTGATGGCTTTAAGTGCAACTTAACGACAGCCATCGTGGTTAGCATGAGCTACTAATGCTTATGCAAACAACAAAGTGCCATCAATACCTACATTCTGCCCCTGACCATCCCAGTCCCTGTCCCATCACATGCTACCCGGTTAGCACAGGGTCTCATGTTACTTTTTAGCCCAGTTCTCTGATCACACACTAAATCCTGCACTACTGAATAGCACACTTTAGTAAACCTACCTCTTAAGTGCATAACTTTTCACGTGTCCACATTAATTTCATCTGCCATTTGGATGCCCAGCCTCCCAATTTCTTAAGATCTTCTTACAATTCTTTACAGTCCTCATGCAATTTAATAACCTTGTATAATTTAGTTTCATCTGTAAATTTGATCACCTCACTTTTTCCCATTTCCAGGTAATTTATAAATGTTAAAAAGTAGTGGACCCAGCACAGATTCCTGGGGTGCTCCACTATTAACCTTTCTCCATTAAGAACATTGATCATTTAGCCCTGCTCTCTGTTTCTCTCATTTAACTAATTCCCAATCCAGTATTGGACATTGCCTTCTAGCCCATGACTTCTTTATATCTCCAGGAACAAGCAGGAATGTATTCACATATGGGTGACGTCTGTACTGATGGAGCCCGCACAGGAACGCTCCCCAGCATCCAGTAGGAAAGCTTTTGGGAGCATCCCAATGTGCCTGCATAGCTGCCTTCCCGCCTTTCCCTCCTCAGTTCTTCATTTTCCACAGAGCCGACAAGAAGCAATTCCTGTCACCGTAGAAAATTCGGGGTTTTTTCCATATTTTTTGTGGTTCACATCTGCCTCCCGTTGACGCTGGTACTTTCTGTCGGTTCTTTCTTTCTTTCCTTCTTTCCTTTTCAAAAAAAAATCTGTGAAGAAAAGAATTATTCTTTTCTTCAGGCGCATCAATGCCATCTTAGGCCTAAGCCTTCCATTTTGTCACAGACACAATGGAAAAACCATCCAGTGGTTTTAAGAAGTGTTCCAAATGTGGCAGTACCATTTCGACCATGGACACCCATGGCTGGTGTCTAAAATGCTTAGGACCGGATCATCAGCCATCAGAATGTCTTTTCGGTAGGAAGATGACAGAGGCCTACAGAATCAAGCTGCAAAGCTGGGCACCCTCTTTGCCACCGATGCCATATCTTTAGCATAAGCGTCATCGACACTTCATCTTCCTCTTAAGGATTTCAGGTATCGAAACCTAAGTCTTCATCGAAGGCTGACCGGCCCCCCAAGGGTAGATCTCCTTCTAAGCATCAAGATACCTCAGGTGTTGCCCTGGAGGGGGGACACACCGACCAAACAACCCCGGCGGGAGGACCTTCCCTCCAAAGCCACCTCTGGAGGGCTCCTGGTGCCATGTTCAGGGATTGTGGCCCGCAGTTCGGGTACCGATACCCAGGCATCAGCAGGCTCCATGGATCAATGTATCCTTGCCATTGAGCGGAGATTAGCGGCCCTATTGGCGGCCTCGTACCAGTAAAATCCTTACAGTCTGTTCTGCAGGCGTCGGTACCGGCTTCGGTACCGATACAACCTGCATCAACTTTTTTGCCGCTTTCCACATTACCGCCCATGGTAGTGGAATCGGCAGTGCGTCAAATCAAGAGTGCTAAGACAACTTTTGACTGTTTTGAGCGCATCAGTAGCACTTCATCCATCTGCATCAATGCACACAGGATTGCTTGGCTTCAAGCATCTGATCTTGAACAATAGGTTCAGGTTAAGCTGGGTAATATTCCTTGCACTGGTGAAAACCTGTTCAGCAAGGATTAGCAGGACAAGGCCTCTCGGTTGGAATCTGAGAACACTACCCTCCATAGGCTATACCCAGCTAGGAAAAAAGCAGCACAGAAAGCTTTTTTTCACTAACAAGAAGTACTATCCTTCTTATAACCCTGCTGTTCAATGTCAGCATCATGCTCCTCAGAAGGGGCAGCAACCTCGAAAACAGCAAAAGAAGGCTTAGACTCCTAAGTCACAGCCACCTCAGCAGACCCAGACTACTCAGGGTCTTTGACTCCTTTCTAGAGGACATAACTGTCCTGCCTCTGGAGAGTCCTGATCCTGTCCACATTCCTGGAGACTGTCATTTTGCCTACAGGTGGCATCTCATCACATCAGAGCAGTGGACATTGTCCATAGTACGGGAGGGGTACAGACTTCATCTAAGAAGTCTACCCACCCACCTCCCCCCCAGACTTCTCCAAGAGAGTTCCCTTCTCAATTCCCCCTCACTGCTCTTTTGCTACAAGAGGTCATCTCCCTCTTATTAGTCTTAAATAGTTTACCCTGTAGCTTCGTTGCATGCCCCCTAGTCTTTTTATGTTCTGATGAGATAAACAATCGATCTACGTTTACCCATTCCACTTCATTCATTAATTTATAGACCTCTATCATATCTCTCCTCAGCCGTCTCTTTTCCAGGTTGAAGAGCCCTAACCTTTTTAGCCTCTCTTCAAAGGGGTATCCTTCCATCCCCTTTACCATTTTGGTGGCTCTTCTCTGTACCTTTTCTAATAACGCTATATCCTTTTTAAGATACGGCAACCAGAACTGTACACAATACTCAAGGTGCGGTCGCACCATGGAATGATAAAGAGGCATTATAATATCCTTTGTTTTATTTTCCATTCCTTTCCTTATGATACCTAGCATTCTATTTGCTCTCTTGGCCGCCGCTGCACACTGGGTGGAGGATTTTAACATGTTATCCACGATGACACCTAAATCTTTTTCCTGGGTGGTGGTTCCTAATGTTGAACCTTGCATTGTGTAACCATAGTTTGGGTTTTTCTTTCCTAGGTGCATAACTTTGCACTTGACCACATTAAATTTCATCTGCCATTTTGATGCCCAGTCTTCCAATTTATCAAGATCCTCTTGTAATTTTCCACAATCCTCATGGGTTTTAACAACTTTAAATAGTTTTGTGTCATCTGAAAATTTGATAACCTCACTTGTTGTTCCCTTTTCCAGGTTATTTACGAATATGTCAAAAAGCAGCGGACCCAGCACAGATCCCTGGCGTACTCCACTTTTACCTTTCTCCATTGGGAAAATTGGCCATTTAGCCCTACCCTCTGCTTTTTATCTTTTAACCGGTCCCTGATCCACAATGGTACATAGTTTAAAATGATCTCCCTAGAGACACTTCTCCTCTGTCTCCGGAATCAGGATTGACTCTGTTCTCTAGATCTAAAGGAAGTGTACACTCACATTCTTATTCACCTGGAGCACAGATTGTTTCTGTGCTTCATGTTCCAAGGAAGACATTATCAATGCATTCCAAGGAAGACATTATCAATCAATTTTGGCCTCGCCTCTGCCTCGAGAGTCTTCACAAAATGCATGACATTAGTAGCAGCATTTCTAAGGACTCTAGGGATATTTGTCTTCCCTTACTTAGACGACTGGCTCATACAAGCAAGCACCTCTCTAGCCAGCCTATCTCTCTCATGTACCATGCAGGTGCTACAACACTTGTGATTTGTAATAAATCTTCCAAAGTCCCAACTCATCCACTCTCAAACTCTAGAGTTCATAGGGGCTCTCCTAAACACTTAGCAATCAAGGGCATTTCTGCCCCAGCTCCACTGCGCTCGACTCATTCAGTTAGCATCTCAAGCATGCCTCAAGAACTTTCTTACTGCTCGAGAAATGCTACAGCTTTTTGGCCATATTGCATCAACGGTGCATCTTGTTCCATAAGTCTGTTTACATATGTGCACAACACAATGGGCACTGATATTCTAGTGGTCTCAGGCATAAGATCGCCTGGGGGACAAGATAACTGTCTCTGCCGTCCTGATTTTGTCTCTCCAGTGGTGGCAATCCCCAGAAAGCCTCCTTGTAGGGTCACCTTTTCAGATGCCGGCACATCAATGTACCCTGATGATGGATACATCCATATTCGGCTGGGGAGCTCATCTGGACTCTCTCTCCACTCAGGGACTCTGGTCTTAGCAGGAGTCAAAGCTCCACATAAATCTGCTGGAACTCAGAGCCATTCACAATGCTCTCAAAGTATTCCAGGACCACCTTCATTTTCCGCAGAGTCCTAGTTCAGACGGACAGTCAAGTAGCCATGTTCTATGTAAACAAGCAGGGTGGAACAGACTCTTGTACCCTTTGCAGTGAGGCTCTACTTCTCTGGTCCTTTGCCATACATCATCACATTCACCTAAATGTGTTGTATCTTTGGGCAAACACAATGTCTTAGCGGACAGACTGAGTCGAATCCTTCTTCCTCACGAGTGGTCTCTTCATGTAGACAAAGTCTCTCACATTTTTCAAATCTGGGGACTCCAGAGATAGACCTTTTTGCAAATCCTCAGAATGCCAAGCTTTCCTGCTTCTGCACCAGGACTCCTGCACCAGACAGCCAGCAAGTGGATGCTTTTCACTTCCACTGGGGTCAGGGTTTCCTATATGCCTTCCCTCCCATATTCCTAATCCCCAAGACTCTCTTCAAACTCCAGAGAGACAGGGGCTCCAAGATACTCATAGCCACACACTGGCCACGCCAACCGTGGTACCCTCTCCTTCTATGTCTGTCTCAGGCTCAACCCATAAATCTCTGATCTGCTCCAGATCTCCTCTCTGAAGAGGAAGGTATTCTGCTCCATCCCAATCCGCAGTCTCTCCATCTCACAGCATGGCTGCTGAAGGCATAGCCTTCCAAGACATTAACCTTCCCCAGGAGATTAAGGATATCCTCTTAGCTTCTAGGAAGCCATCCACCAGATGGTCCTATTCTTTCAAGTGGCATAGGTTTTCTTTCTGGTGCTCTCAGAAGAATCTCAATCCGTTCTCAGCTCCAGTGGAGGCACTTCTACATCACCTATCATCTTCTGGACTCAAAACCAATTCAGTGAGCATACACTTAAGTGCAATTGCCCTTAAATGGCCAACCCATCGCTTCTCAGCCGCTCGTAGCACACTTCATGAGGGGTCTTCTATTAACCAAACCTCCCATTAAACCACCTCCAGTGGCATGGGGCCTTAATGTTGTTCTAGGACAGCTTCTCAAACTGCCCTTTGAACCTCTAGCCATTACTTCACTTACGTTTCTCACATGGAAGGTCATCTTCCTTATTGCCCTCACTTCAGCATGGCACATTAGTGAGCTCCAAGCTTTGGTAGTTGACCCTCCTTAAACATGGTTCCACCATGATAAGGTTATCCTTAGGACTCATCCTCACTTCATGCTGAAGGTGGTCTCGCCCTTCCATTTAAACCAGTCAGTCTACCTTCCTGTTTTTTTCCCTAGACCTCATTCCTATAGGGCAGAGGCAACCCTCCACACTCTGGATTGCAACATACCTTAGTTTTTTATCTCCAGAGAACTCGAGAGCACCAAAAAGCTTCCCAGCTTTTCATTTCCTTTGACTCGAGTCACCTTGGTTTGCCAGTATCCAAACAAACTCTCTCCAAGTGGATAGCAGACAGCATTTCCTTTGCCTATGAGAAGGCAGAACTCTCTCGGGTCACGTCACTGCCCATAATGTTCGAGTCATGGCTGCCTCTATGACAAAGTTACATACTGTAGGTATTGTGTAGATATGCAAAGCAGCAACTTGGTCTTCGGTCCACTCTTTTGCTGCTCACTATTGCCTGGACAAGGACTCCTGCCGGGATGCCTTGTTTGGCCAAGCTGTTCTCCAGCCTGGGTTTCGATACCAGACATCCATAGAGGATACATGACCTCTTTAGGCATACCTGTGAGATCCACAGCCGACTCTGAGGTCATCTCTCTGGCATCTCCTAGCTAGGGAGTCCTATATGTGAAGACTACATGCCTGCTTGTTCCTGGAGATAGCATAGTTACTCACCTGTAACAGGTGATCTCCGGGAACAGCAGGAATTTAGTCTTCACAACCCACCCTCCTCCGCTAGGAGTTGTAGGTCTTCTTTTTCTTCTCTTTCTCTCTCAGTTACAAGCTCAACTGAGGAGGGAGAGCTGGAAAGGTGGGAAGGCAGCTACGCAGGCGCAGTGGGATGCTCCCAAAAGCTTTCTTATTGGATGCTGGGGAGTGTTCCCACGCGTGCTCCGTTGATACTGACGTCACCCATATGTGAAGACTAAATTCTTGCTGTTCCCGAAGATCACCTGTTTTGTTTTGGTTTTTTAGTGCCATCCAGTCAGTGTTGACTCATAGCGACACAGCTACCTCTGGGTTTTCTTGGCAATGTATCACCAGAAGTAGATTGCCAGCCTTTTCTTCCAAGGCAATGGAGGGTAAAGTGACTTGCCCAAAGTCACAAGGAGTGCCAGTGGGAATCGAACCCTTGATCTTCTGGATATTAGGCAGTTGCTCTAACCACTAGGCTACTCCTCCACTCCTGGTTACAGGTGAGTAACTATGCTTTCCTCTCATGAGGGATCTTGTCAAAGACTTTCTGAAAATAGAAACATGATGGCAGGAAAAGATCACATGGCCTATCTAGTCTGCTCTTTCATATCAGCTACAATAGTCCCCCTTTTTCCTTTAGAGATCTTCTGTGTTGTTCTTGTCTCTACTACCTCCACTGGGAGACTATTGCACATATCTACCATTCTTTCTGTAAAGAAATATTTCCGCATATTACTCCTGAATCTATTCCCTTTCGCCCTCATCCTAAGTCCCCTGGTAGCAAAGTTTGCTTTCAATCAAAATCCAATTATGTCCACTGGCTCACCTTCATCTGTTTATTCACACCTTCAAAAAATATAGCAGATTGATGAGGCAAAACTTCCCTTTGCTAGATCTATGTTGACTTTGTCCCATTAAGCCATGAGTATATCTACAGTATATATTCAATAATTTTGTTCTTTATAATGGTTTCTACCATTTTGCCTAGCACTGATGTCAGGCTTACCGGTCTGTAGTGTCTGGGCTCACCCCTTTTTAAAAATTGGAGGTGCTATAAACAATTTTAATGATAGTTTACAAATTACTTAAAGTAGGTCTGCAATTTCATTTTGCAGTTTTTTTAGCACCCTGGCATGTATACCACATTGTCCTAGTGAATTACTGCTCTTTAGATTGTTAAATTGTCCTATTGCATCTTCCAGGTTCACCAAGATTTATCTCAATTCCTCTAATTCATTACCTTTAAATATCATTCCTGGCATGGGTATCTCCCCCATATCTTCTTTAGTAAAGATCGAAACAAAAAATTCATTTAGTCTCTCTGCAATGGACTTGTCCTCCCTTAGTGCCTCTTCTGCTTCTCTACAATTTAATGATCCAACTGACTCCCTCCCAGGCTTTTTGCTTTGAATGTACTTATAAAGGTTTTTGTTATGAATTTTTGCTTCCACGGTAAGCATCTTTTCAAATTCTCTCTTTAGCTTCCTTGTCAGTGCTTGTACCTTTTCCTGTTTTCTTCATTCAGATATTTTTTCTATTTGTTTGAAAGATGTTTTTGGCTATAATGACCTCTCTCACCTTAACTTTAAACCATACCTGGAGCCATTTGGCCGCCTTTCAACCTTTTTTAAAGCACGGAATATATCTGTTCTGGGCTTCCAAGATGGTATTTTTAAATAATGTTGAGGCCTGATGTAAACTCTTCAATCTTTGAAGCTGCTCTTTTTAGTTTATTCTTGTAATTTTCCTAATTTTTTCATAGTTTTTCTTCTTTAATTTAAATGTTAGAGCAGTAGATTTCCTTGCTGTTGTCCTTCAATTTATTAAATCAAATTTTATTATGTTATGATCACTGTTGCCAAGTCATCACCTCTCATACTAGATTCGGTTTTCCAGATAGTGGATTCTGTAAGCGGACAACTGGACAGATTCAGATGTCACCATTTCCAGTACAGAGGAACCCTAAAATTGGATCTGTTTGCTACAGCACAAAATACAAATGAATTCAGTTCTGCTCCATTTGTCCAATTGCAAGGAGATTACTATGTAGTGCTTGTGCATTATCATGGAGTAAGGAGCTGCCGTATGTTTTTTCCCCCTTCCCTCTAATTACAAGTGTTAAAAAAGTTTGCAGACACTGAGCATGGATCATTCTGATAGCTCCGCCCTGGCCCAGACAAATCTGGTATCCTTGGCTCCTCTCCCTAATTTCAGTGCCACTGCTACCCCGAGGCATCAACCAACACTTCTGACTTAGAAAGGGACCTCATACATTCCAATCTCAAGAGTCTCTCCCTTATAGTGTAGATATTGAATGGCAAATGATCAATCATCTACCAAAAGAGGGTAAATCTGTCCTTTTTGCCTCCAGAAGACCGTCAGCAAGAAAATTATATCAGCACAAATGGACTGATTTGCCCAGTGATCTACAGCTAGAAACCAGAACTCGTTCACTTGTCCACTCCCTCAGATATTATTCTATTTTCTATATCTTTCTGATTCAGGACTAAAGATGATGTAGATCAGCATTCACCTTTTAGCCATAATAGGTATTTACCCCTGATACAGTTGTGGTATGCTATCTCCAGGAACAAGCAGGAATACAGTCTTCACATATGTGTGACATCGGTACCGATGGAACCTGCACGGGAACGTTCCCCAGCATCCAATAGGAAAGCTTTTGGAAGCATGCCTGTGCAATTGCCTTCCTGTCTTCCCAACTCCCTCTCTTCAGTTCTTGGTTTTCCGCAGAGCCAGCAGGAAGCAAATCCTATCCCACAGAAAAAAAACTTTTTGTGGATAGCGCCTCTGCCTTCCCATTGACAATGGCACCGTTGAAGACATTGTCAGTTTGTTCATTCTTTACTTTTCTTCTCTTGATTTTTAATTTTCCTTAAAAAAAAAAAAAAAAACCTGTGCGCCTCGATACCCTTTTAGACCTTAAGCCTACCATAGCCTTCCCATCCATCGAAGGCATGGAGAAACCAGCTAGTGGTTTCAAATAATGTTCCAAGTATGCCAGCACCATCTCAGCAACTGACACACATGACTGGTGTTTAAAATGCCTCAGCCCAGATCACCATCCAAAAGACTGTCCCCTCTATCAAAAGATGACTCGGAGAAGCCTACAGAACTGGGCCTCTAAATTTGTTTGACACTTCGCCTCAGATGCGATATTGTTGGTGTCCACCTTGTTGAGGGCGTCATCCTCCTCTCATGGATCCCAGGTATCCGCAAAGTCTAAGCACAAGTCTGCATTGAAGCAAGGCAAACCTCCAGGCGTAGATCTTGCTCAAAGCATCAAAATTCCTCAGGCATTGCATTGGAGCCCCAGTGGGAGGTCCTGTTCTGAAAAGCCACAGAGAGGCTCCAGGATGCTCCCGAGGCCTCGACCTCCGGAGAGCTACTGGTGCCATGCTCCAGGATGGTAGCGCAAGTAACCTTGACCGATACCCAAGCATCGGCAACCTCGATGGACCAGTGCATCCTGGCCATTGAGCAGAGTTTAGCAGCTCTCCTGGTAGCCTCTGTAACTATCAAGTCCTTGGCTCCAGGCACCGGCCTGTCTGTACCAGAATCGATACCGACATCGACACCAGTTGCTGGCACAACATCAGGGTTGATGCACATGGCATCGACATCACTGACACCCATTCCCTCCCTGGAAACCATCACCGATATCTGTTCCCAACTCAAACGGCTCACCGAGGCCGATACCTCGGAATACCGGTACCAACATCGAGCTTTGGATGAACACCGTACGCGTAGATACTTTGAGTCCTCTGATTCCATCATTTTGGATGCGGAATCACTCGATTCCCGCGGGCCACAGGACCTTCCTTCAGAGCCTTCTCCACCACAACAATGACACATATCACTTCTGGAGGACATGTCCTTCCAAGAATTCATTCGAGACTTAGCCAAGGGTCTCTCCATCATGGTAACATCGGAGAAGGATCCAAGGGCGGAGGAGTTGGAGATCCTCCAATACCTAACAGCATTGAAGGAGGCAGCCACTCTGCTGGTGCACTGTATCCTCCATGGTCTTATGCTTTGTATGTGGTCTCCCCTCAAATTCGACACCTCGATACCATGTATTGGGTACCGGAGTGCCTGGGCTTCCAAAAAATGCAGCTCCCCCACCATTCCATATGGTTGAATCAGTGATGCGCAGAATCAAAAGCTTGAAGACCCACTTCTCTAACCCTCCAGGTAAAGAATCGAGAACCCTCGATGCCTTTGGGCATCGATGCTTCCAGGCTTCCATTCTCTCTGCTAGAATTAACTCCTATATCCTCTACATGGGAGTGTTCCTCAAAGAAATACCCAGGGATCTTGAAGCCTTTACTCCTCTTCTTCCAGATGATAAGAAAGCAGACTATCTTGCCCTAGTCAAGCATAGCCAGAATGTATCGAAGTTTGTAAATAGGGCCACCTTCGATGCTTTTGAATTCACAAGCAGAGCCTCAACAATATACATTGGTGCATACAGAATTGCATGGCTTCAAGCCTCAGATTTTGAACAGTGGGTTCAAGATAAGCTGGGTAACATTTTGGCAAAGATTGTCAAGATAAGACCTCTCAATTAGAGTCAGGAAACACTACTCTAAAGAGACTGTCTAGAACAACAGCTGACCCTGCTAGAAAAAAAAGACACCTGCAAAGAAGTCTTTCTACAATAATAAGAAATCCTGCTCTTCTTATCCTCCTGCCTCTCAGTTCCAGACTCATGCACCACAGAAGAAGCAACAAACTCCTAAACAGCAGAAGAAGCCACGGGGGGTTAATCTCAGCCAGCTGTGCAGCCACAGTCTGTGCCTGGTTTTTGACTCTTTTTCTAAAGAACATTACCACCCTGCCTCTGGAGGAACCCCACCCCCTCCACATAGCAGACAGACTGTGTCACTACACACACAGATGGCACCTCATCACCTCAGAGCAGTTGACATTAAACATAGTCCAGGAGGGGTACAGACTTCATCTGCAAACTCTGCCCCCTTCCACTTTCACAGTGAAATTTCAAACACAGCCCCCTCTCACTCTTCTCCTATAGGACAAGGTGTCTTCTCTTCTGACTCAGGGCACCATAGAAAAGGTCCCACCATCCCAGCAGGGAATTTTTTATTTATTTTATTTATTTACATTCTCTTATATACCACGCTATTCCACATCAGTGCGGTTTACATTGAACAAACTGAAATTACATTGAACAGGGCATTATAACTTGGAGATAACTATTTTACAGGGAACATGGGCTATGGAGGGTTAAGTGGATTGCCCAAGACCACAAGGAGCACCTGTGGGACATGAAAACCCAATCCTTCCGGCCCAAGGTTGCTGTCCTCTAGTGGGATTTGAACCTCCGACCTTCCGGCCTGAAGTACCTTGCCCCAACCACTTCTCCACTCCACTTCTTTCTTATTCCAAAAACAACTGAAGGATATAGGCCCATTCTTGTCCTCAGAAACCTCAACAAGCTTCCAGTCCAAGAAAAGTTCAACATGATCTCCCTCAGCACTCTTCTTCCCTACCTCTGTTCTCTAGATCTAAAAGAAGCATACGCACATATCCTCATCCATCCAGGACACAGGAAATATCTACGCTTCACTTTTCAGGGAACATGTTATCAATATAGATTACTTCCCTCTGCTCCAAGAGTCTTCACAAAGTGCATATCTACGGTCTCTAGGGATATTCATCTTCCCTTACTTAGACGACTGGCTCATAAAAGCAGACACCTCACAAGAGGTGCAGCTTTCCTTACATCGTACCATCACGGTACTATAACATTTAGGATTTGTCATAAACTTCCCAAAATCCCAGCTCATTCCAAATCAAAAGCTAGAGTTCATCGGAGCCCTGCTGGACACCCAGCAGGCCAGGGCATTTCTGCCCCAGCTCTGCTCTGCCCGTCTAATCAAACTAACATCCCAGACGCTCCAACAGGACCATTTGACTGCCCGCGAAATGCTGCAGCTCCTGGGGCACATGGCCTTTACAGTACATGTCGTTCCTTATGCCCGACTATATATGTGCACAGCCCAATGAACTCTTGCCTCCCTGTGGATGCAAGCCTTGGACCGTCTCCAGGATAGGATCCGCCCCTCTCATTGGGCCATCCGTTCTCTGTTGCTCACTCTGAGCCCTCCCATACCGGAAGAACCGCGGCCGCGCGCACGCGGCTGCGTCACAGAAGAGCCCGCCCCTCTCATTGGGCCATCCGTTCTCTGTTGCTCACTCTGAGCCCTCCCATACCAGAAGAACCGCGGCCGCGCACACGCGGCCGCGTCACAGAAGGTATCCTGTCTCTCCTGCATAAATTTGGAGCGCCTGCGGCTGTCCACCATTATATTTGTTTTGTCTGCCTGACCAACGTTACTTTTGGTTTGTTTAATTCTCTTGCCTGTCTGTGTCTTCCCAGAGCCCGCCCCTCTCATTGGGCCATCCGTTCTCTGTTGCTCACTCTGAGCCCTCCCATACCGGAAGAACCGCGGCCGCGCGCACGCGGCCGCGTCACAGAAGGTATCCTGTCTCTCCTGCATAAATTTGGAGCGCCTGCGGCGCTTGTCGCCGCGGCGCGCGACTTGGGCGCGCACCGAAGGAGCGCACCTAAGGAGCACGACGTGCTCCTTAGGGGCGCTCCTTGGGGCCGCTCCGGCAGCGCAGGTTGCTGGGCCGTCCTGCTGCCTGTATTTTTCCTCTCTGCTGTTTTCGGTTCCGCACCTGCGTTCTCATCCAGTTTGCCTGTTCTGCTTCCATCTGCGGCGTCTCCCCTACTCCCCTGCTCTGCGGCGTGTGTCCTTTACACATTTGCACCCTCCGGGGCTATCGCGATCTCCCTTTCCTACCCTATGTCCTCTATCCCCGTGTTATGGGGCAGGCGTCCGGGCAAATCGTTCCACCTCTCCTCCCGTTGTCCTTCCAACCTCCTTCCATGCTTGCCCTCCTCAGTTTCTGCTTCTTCTGTCCCGCTTGCTGTCTCCCCCTCCTCTGTCTCTATTGGGCTGCTTAACTGCCGATCCCTCCGGAAAAAGACCCTTCTCATACAGGATCTTGTTCTTCAATCTTCATTTGATCTTATGCTATTAACTGAAACCTGGCTAAAGGACGGAGAAGACGCTCTTCTGGCTCGCTGCCTTCCGCCTGCCTTCTCAGCCCTTTCCACCCCCCGCCCTGGCCATGCCGGTGGGGGTGTGGCAGCTCTTATTCATACATCTCTCTCCTTCACCCAGCTTACCCCCCCATCTTTGCGCTACCCTGAATCCCTTCTGTTTCAGCTTCACTCCTCCCCCCCGCTTCAGATCTTTCTTGTCTACTCTCCTCCTGCTTTGCGATCTGACCTTTGGGATTCCCTTCTCTTAACTATCACCGATCTGTCCTTGGCCTTCCCTCACTTACTCATTGCCGGAGACTTTAACCTTCACCTTGACTCTCCTTCCTCCTCTCATGATCACGCTTTTCTCTCCCTGCTGCATGATCTGTCTCTTCTACAGCATGTCACTTTTCCCACCCATCAGGCCGGTCATACTCTTGACCTGTTTCTGACTTCCTCTTCATCCTCTCTTTTAATGTCCCATCTCTCTTTTGTATCCCTTCCGTGGACTGACCACGTCTGTCTTTCTGTTGTATGTACCCATTCTCCTGGGTCCTTGTCTTCCACCTCTTCTGTTGTGCCTCCAGTTGTTTCCCCTCCACCTCAACTCTCACGTGTCCTCTCGTCGCGCATTCGTGAACAATTCCCTGCTGCCTCTGACCTTCTTCCCTCCAACTTTTCTTCCCTCTCTTCTGATTCCCAAGTAGCCCTATGGTCTTCATCCCTTTCTACTACTCTTGACCGTCTTGCTCCCCTTCAACCTCGAAAGTCTCGCCGTCTCCCTAGCCACCCATGGTTCCATCAGGGCCTGCGCCTCCTGCGTACGCAGCTCCGTAGGGCTGAGCACAGGTGGCGCAGAAATCCTTCTCCTTCTACCTTAGCCTTCTTCAAGTCTACTCACTCTCACTACCGTATAAATGTCCACCAAGCTAAGCGTGCTTATTTTTCCAATGCAATCTTGACCGCCCCAAACCAAACTCGGCATCTCTATTCGACTTTACGCACTCTGACCTCTCTTCACTCCCCCACGCCTATAGCTCCTGTTTCTTCCGTCCCTTCTCCCTCCCTTCTGGCTTCCTTCTTTGACAATAAAATTTCCTCTCTACGAGCCTCCTTACCCGCCTGCCCTGATCCAATTCACTCTCCCCCGCCATTGGTTTCCCCTCCCCCTACTGCTCAGCTTTCCCAATCTTTGGCCTCTTTCTCCTTAATCACTTCTTCTGAGCTTTATCACCTTATTTCCTCTTCTAAAAAGACTTCTTGTCCTCAGGATCCCATCCCTTCCACATGGCTTCTTGACCCATCTCTTGCACTCTTGCCATATATCCTCACCATGTTTAACACTAGCTTGTCTACAGGTATCTTTCCCTCCTCCTGGAAGCATGCTCTAATTCGTCCCATCCTTAAAAACTCCTCTCTTGATCCTTCCGTTCTTTCTCACTATCGTCCTGTATCTAACCTTCCTTTTCTTTCCAAGCTACTTGAAAAGTTTGTCTTTGCTCAACTTTCACACTACCTTGATTCTATTAATTTTCTTCACCCCCGCCAATCGGGTTTCCGCACAGGTCACAGTGTCGACACCATTCTTCTTGCTTTCACTAACGCACTACACACGGCTCACGATCAGGGTGATATCTCGGTGGCGGTTGCCCTAGATCTCTCAGCAGCCTTTGATCTTGTTGACCACTCCCTTCTCCTCCTTCGTCTTCGGGAAGCTGGTTTATGTAGTACTGTGCATCACTGGTTTCACTCCTTTCTCTCTTCCCGCTCTTGTTCTGTGCTATCCCCCTCTTCTTCTGCCCCCTCGTCTAACTCTTTCCCTCTTACCTGTGGGGTACCCCAAGGTTCTGTTTTGGCTCCTCTTCTGTTTAACCTTTTCCTAGCACCCCTTGCACTCTTAATTCAACAATCAGGTATTTCTGCTTTTCTTTATGCAGACGACATTGTTCTGCTCCACCATACTTCTCCCTCTTGTCCCGATCTCACCGCGCTTAACTCATGTCTTTCCGCTGTAGCCAACTGGTTGACCCTTCATTGCTTGCACCTTAATCTCACTAAGACCGTTGCCATTTGGTTTTCCCATGGGTCTACACCCCCTACCCTTGCCCCCTCATTTTCTGGGTCCCCGGTTCCATTAGTTTCTACCTTTCGTTACCTTGGTGTCCACTTTGATTCTGATCTTTCTTTCCAGTCCCACCTCTCTCACATTACCAAATCCTCTTTCTTTTTCCTCCGACAAATACGTGCAATTCGCCCCTTTTTGTCCTCAGCAGCCCTCACTACCCTTGTGTTGTCTTTGGTTATCTCTCGTGTCGACTTTGCAAACTCAGTTCTTGTCGGTCTCCCTAAGTCTCACTTATCCCGTTTACAACGCATACACCACACTGCTGCTCATCTTATTTGTCATGCGTCTCCCCGCGACCACATCACTCCCCTCCTGTTTCACCTCCACTGGTTACCCCTCCCTTACCGTTCCCAATTTAAGCTTCTCACTCTGGTACACAAAGTACTTCATACTGGCTCCCCCCAATATCTTGCTGACTTACTCTCTATCCACTCCCCTCGTTATACTCCCCGCTCCTTTCATCTTCACCGTCTAGCCCTTCCCTCCCCTTCCCGTGCTCATTTACAGTCCACCCGCTCCTCTGCTTTCTTCTTCATCGGCCCCGCCCTCTGGAACTCACTACCTCCCGCTCTCCATCTTGAACCACTCTTCTCAACCTTTAAACAAAACCTAAAAACACACCTTTTCTCTTTGGCTTTTGATGTGCCCTCTCCTTTTGTGTAATCTCCTCTTCCCCGTCCCTAACCTTCCCTTGTTGTTTCTTCCCCACCCTCTCCATGTCTCTCTTGTCTACTCTTTTTAAACAGAAACTGTACTTTTAATCAGATATTGTATTTCTTTTCTTTTCCAGGCTTCGGCCTTTTTTAAGACAATTGTTTTTATATTGTACATCGCTTTGATTTCTGGAGAAAGGCGATTTTATCAAAACTAATAAACATAAACATAAACATCCAAGTCACTGCCCCTCTAACGACATCCCTTCAGTGATGGTGTTCTCCAGAAAACCTGCTCATAGGGTCACCTTTTCAGATGCCTCCATTTTAATGCACCCTGAAGATGGATGCCTCCAAGCTGGGTTGGGGAGCACACTTGGGTGACCTGTCTACACAGGGGTTCTGGATAATACACAAGCCACATCTCCAAATCAATCTTCTGGAACTTCATGCTATCTCAAATGCCCTTTGGGTGTTTCAACACCATCTCAAGGCACAACAGGTCCTAGTCAGGATGGACAATCAGGTCGCCATGTTCTATGTGAACAAACAGGGAAGAAAAGGCTCATGGCCCCTCTGTGAGGATACTTTTCACCTGTGGTCCTTTGCCATCTCATCAAATACACCGCCGAGCGATGTACCTCCTGGGGGAGCTCAATGTTTTGGCAGACAAGCTGAGTCAGATCCTCCTTCCCCATGAATGGTCTCTATCCAGACAGTGTCCTACATTTTCCAGACCTGGGGAACTCCGGACATAGATCTGTTTGCTACTTCGCAGAATGCCAAGCTTCCTTGCTTCTGCTCAAGGACTCCAACATCCAGCAACCAACAGATGGATGCCTTTCACCTACACTGGGGTCAGGGTCTGCTTTATGCTTTCCCTCCCATACCCCTCATTCCCAAGACATTTTTCAAGCTTCAGTCCAACAAGGGCTCCATGAGTCTCATAGCCCCTCACTGGCCTTGGCAACCGTGCTTTCCACTGCTACTACGTCTGACTCTGACTCAGCCTCTTTGTTTGGGATCTGCGCCTGATCTCCTCTCCCAGGATAATGGCTCACTGTTCCTTTGCAATCCGCAGTCTCTCCACTTCACAGCTTGGCTGCTGAGAGCATAGCATCACAGGGAATTGACCTCCCCCAAGAAGTTAAGGAGGTCCTATCAGCTTCTAGAAAGACCCCATCAGATGTTCATATGCTTTCAAGTGGCATAGATTCTCTGTCTGGTGTTCCCAGAAAGATTTCAATCCCTCCTCTGCTCCAGTGAAGTCACTCCTTCAGTACCTCCTCCACCTTTCCTCGACCGGTCTAAAACAAACTCTGTGAGACTCCATCTCCATGCCATTGAGGCCTCTCATTTCTGCTAGTAGCGCATTTCATGAGAGGTCTCCTGCTGTCCAAGCCACCCATCAAGCCACCTCCGGTGGCTTGGAACCTCATCGTCGTTCTAGTACAACCTTTCAAGCCGCCCTTTGAACCATTGGCCACGACCTCCCTGAAACTCCTGTCTTGGAAGGTTATCTTCCTTATTGCCTTCACTTCAGCTAGACACATTAGTGTGCTACAGGCTCTGGTGGCAGACTCCCCCCCCCCCCCATATCCGGTTCCACCATAATAAGATCGTCCTTCAGACTCACCCACACTTTATGCCAAAGGTGGTGTCTCCTTTTCATTTAAACCAGTCGATTTACCTTCCAGTCTTGACTGCAAGCGTGCGTTGGCTTTTTATCTCCAAAGGACTCAAGATCATTGTAAAGCCTCGCAATTGTTCATCTCCTTTGATTCTAGTCACCTGGGTTGACCTGTATCTAAGCGTACGCTCTCCAGATGGATAGTAGACTGCATTTCATTTGCCTATGACAAAGTAGGACTCACTCTGGAAGGGCATGTCACTGTCACAGTGTTCGCGCCATGGCCACCTCGATGGCAAACCTACACTCGATAGCCATTGACAAAATTTGCAAGGAAACAACTATGTCTTCCATCCATACCTTCACTGCCCATTATTGTCTGGACATGGACTCCGCCGGGATGCCATGTTTGGTCAAGCTGTACTCCAGCACCTCTTTCAGACTTAGATGCAACTCCTACCCTCCATCCCGGATTTTGACGATACCAAAAATCCATGTAGGATCCATGACCTCTTAAGCCTACTCCGAGGCAAACCTCCATCGGTTCTGAGGTCACTTCATCTGGCATCTTGGAGCTAGGGAGTCCCATATGTGAAGACTACATTCCTGCTTGTTCCTGAAGATAGCATAGTTACTCACTTGTAACAGGTGATCTCCGGGAACAGCGGGTGTTTAATCTTTACAACCCACCCTCCTCCCCTAGGAGTTTTAGGTTTTCATTTACTTTACTTTCTGAGCTACAAACTCAACTGAAGAGAGGGAGTTGGGAAGGCGGGAAGGCAGTCGCACAGGCATAGTGGGTGCTCCTAAAAGCTTTCCTATTGGATGCTGAGGAGCGTTCCCATGTAGGCTCCATCAGTACCAACGTCACCCATATATGAAGATTACATTTCTGCTGTTTATTTTATTTATTTATTTGAGTGCTTTTCTATACCGCCCCTTCCAGAGATCAGGGGCGGTTTACAAGGAACTTAAACAACAATATAGCAGAACAGTGCAATATTGAATTACATTAAACATTAGTTGAGCAAAAACAGGGAACTTAAACAACAATATAGCAGAACAGTGCAATATTGAATTACATTAAATATTAGGTGAACATAAACTAGGTTACATAATAACTAGGTTAAATGGAAAACAATGTGAGGGTTATTAACATAAAAGGAAATATAAAACTATGTTACAAGGAGTCATAAAACTATGTTACAAGGAAACAGAAGGGTAGATTTACATGGTTAGTAAGAGACTATAATAGTTATTTGTGATCATAAATAAAGTATTGGGAGTAGACTAACTTGGGTGGATGAGAAAATGAAGTCCGGCATTAGGTGGGGTAGACCTGTGTTTGGTTTGTTGCATGTTTTTGTGTAGTAAATTTGGTTCCAGGTTGTAGGTTGCTATAGTGTTGACTAAATAGGTAGGTTTTAAGTTCCTTCCTGAAAGATGTAAGATCTTTACTCTCTCTGAGGTATAGTGGGAGTTTATTCCATTGGCTGGGAGCATAGTATGAAAAAGCAGTGTTGGTGGTTATCCTGGAGATCATCAGTTGCAGGTGAGTAACTACGCTTTCCATAGATCCTCTGATTTCCAGATTGAGGTCTCATGAATACAAGACTACTCCTAATACCACCCACTCTCACCTGGGACCTCAGCATTGTCCTTACTCAGTTCATGGGTGACCCCTTCGAACTGCAAGTTTCTCCTGGAAAACCATTTTCCTTGTGACCATAAGCTCAGTGAGAAGGATTAGCGAGCTCCAAGCTCTTCTATCACAATAGTCATCCTCAGAACTCATCCAAAGTTCCTATGGATTGTAGTCTCAGAGTTCCACATAAATCAGTTCATAGCACTAACTACTTTCTTCCCTGGGCTTTACTCTGCCAAAGCAGAAACCTCACTGCACTTACTAGACTGCAGGCATTCACTCCCTTACTATTTTCAGACCACAAAAGACCTAAGGAAAACATCTCCACTCTTTGTAACTTACAGTTATAATGACTCAAAACAAACTCTGTTTGTCTGGATGTTGGATTTCATTGATTTCTGCTACCTTTAGGTCAATATGCAACCACCAGGTCACATTGGCATACATAAACTCAGAGCCAAGGCAGCCTCAGTTGCCAACTTGCAAGCCACTTCAATCCAAGACATCTGCAGAGCAGCTACATAGGCCTTGACTCACGCTTTCACAAAGCATTATTGCCTTGATAAATCTACAGCCCAGGACACAGCCTTTGTCCAGGTGGCTCAGCAAAATTTGTTTGCCTATTGTCTGGAAAGCATATTTTTTCTGTCTCTACTCATCTCAACTCAGGCCAAGATAAGAGCACCGATAACTAAGGCTGTCAGCTCTTGAATTACCGGCAAGTGTGCTTCGATTTGCCCTCCTTTTCAATGAAGAAAGAGAAATTGATAGATGTTCTCCGTAGACAGCAGGGGAATGCAGCCACACCTTTCCTTCCCACCTTCCCCACAAAAAATAAACCTAAACAAAGAAGAATGTACAAAAAGGGGGTTAGCTGATATGGCCTAACCAGCAAAAATGTCCAACTCAACAGAAATTCCTTTTAGCTACACACCAACTGAAGAACCGTCTATAATCACAGTAGAATTATGCCAATAACTCAGGAATGTTAGCTTAGACTCAGCAGTCAAAAAGACTTTTCATTGTGGGAGGAGGGCTCCAGGCATGCTGACTCCATTGGAGATTCACCAGCAAGTATGACTGCCTTTCCTTGCTGTTTACAAAGAACACCTCTTACAGGTGAGCAGTTTTGCTTATTTTTGGCATGGAGTGAATGTGACTTAGCAACCTGCTCATTTTAATCTCGTGCTGTAAACTTATTTTTTACATTTAAATATATGTCTCATCTGTCATGCCAACTTACATATAACAATATCAGGAAACTCTAGGCCATTTTCATATTGAGAGCACATTAGTTTTCAGACTAGGTTTTTCTAAAACTGAGCATGTTCTTTGGAGTCCCTCTGATGAATCAAAAGACCCAGTTACTTTGCCACCTCAAGCAGTATGCCGAAAATATCAGGTTGTTGTCAGTGACAAGTCGTTCCTTCATATTACCTTTCTTATCAGGAGTTGTTTCCATCTAGGGCTAGATATACTAAGAATTTGTCCTATACACTCAAAATGGAAACAGCTTTTTTAGTATGTCTGGTTCTTAAGTTCATACTTCTAATTTCATAGATTTGTCAGGTCCTGAGAAGTGTTCATTCAGTTTTCTTTTTTATCTGTTTTAATTTACAGATACCAGTTATACATGCTGAGATGCATCTCCCCAAGGATTCTTCTGGGAATGTGGACTTCAGATCCCTAGTGGATCACTTGAGGGACAGCTCTAGTTTACAAGAACAGGCAGATATTCTCTACATTCTGTACACTATGAAGTAGGGCATTGCATTTATGTTTTGTTTTTGTTCTTCCTATACTATGCCTCTTGTTGCTTATTGTCCACAGGAGCTAATTAAAAGGGAAGCTATAAAGTAGTATTGATAGAATCCATAAGGCAACACCTGCTGCTCAACCTATGGGAGTAGTTTGGGAGAGTGCTCTACCTTTCTTTTTCAAAATGTTATCTGTAGACTCTGCTTAGCTCAAAGGTGGGAGGAAGGGTGTGGCATGATGATTCTGAACAGGCTCTGCTTTGAATCCCTCTGCTGCTTGAGAAATCAGAGGAGATCTCAGTAAATTCCATTGGCCTCACATAGGAATTATAATATCTTAATGTATGGAACTCAGTGTTGATATATAACCAGAAGATTACTTGTACAAGTGAAGGAAAAAGAAAGCATTGGTAATGGGTGCTAACCAGTAATTCTTAAATCCTATTGCTTTTCTCTGTCACTTTTCAGATGTATGTTAAACCAGTAAATCATGATGGTAAAAAAAAAGTCAATACATAATTTGGTTCTTATGCTTATTATTTTACTGTGGTAGCATAGTTGTAATTTGATATCTTTTGTCTTCTGATGAAAGGGGAGCAGACTGGGACACAGAAATCTATGGGGATCCTGGTGTCACTGTCCAGGAGCTGCTGATTGAGCTGTATAGCAAGGTGGGAGCCACTCGCCAATGGGCTTTGATTCGCTACATATCTGGGATTCTGAAGAAGAAAGTGGAAGCTCTGGATGAGGTAACATCTCTCTCTCCAGTTGTGGACAAAAATGTGATGTGTTTTGATTTCTACTGGAATAAGCAAAATGCGATAGACTAAATAAAATGGGATATATCTGTTGGTACACCTGATCTGGTATATATGTGAATGAAATGGCAAAAACAATCTCCAGGAACAAGTAGGAATGTAGTCTTCACATATGGGTATCGTCAGTACCAACAGAGCCTGCGCGGGAACGCTCCCCAGCGTCTAATAGGAAAGCTTTTGGGAGCATCCCACAGCGCCTGTGTGCTGCCTTCCCACCTTTCCCAACTGTCCCTCTCCAGTTCTTCGTTTTCCGCAGAGCCGACAGGTCGCACATCCTGTCACCGCAGAAAATTTCCCTTCTTATTCTTCTTTTTTGTGGTCGCGTCTGCCTTCCCTCGACGCTATACCGGTACCGCCGGTTCTTCTTTTTTTTTCTAAAAAAAACCAAAAACTTTTCTGTTTCTGGAGTCTTTCTCTAGTAATTTCTTCTCGGGTGCCACGCACCATTTTGGGCACTAGGCTCAATTTTTTCCCTCAAAATGGAAAAACCCGCTTCGGGTTTTAAAAAGTGTTCTAAGTGTGGCGGTACCATCTCCGTCACCGACACCCATGAGTGGTGCCTCAAATGTTTAGGTCCTGACCACTCTATTTCTGAGTGTGTGGCCTGTGGGATGATGTTGAAAAGGGGCAGGCAAAACCGAGCTGCTAAACTTAGCACCCTTTTTCCCTCCGATGCAGCTTCTGTGGCATCGATGTCTTCCAGGGCTTCATTTTCCTCCCATGGATCTCAGGTAACTAAACATAAATCTAGCCAGTCCTCAAAGGGTAGATCTCCTTCTAAACATCGAGATGCCTCTGGCATTGCCCTTGAGGGACTTTCAATGGCAAAATTGCCCCGGTGGGAGGCTTCGGCTTCCAAAGCACTAACGGGGCTCCAGGATGTTCTTGAGGCTTCAACCTCGGCAGAACTACTGGTGCCATGCTCTGGGGTTCCGGCCGCTTCATCCGGCACCGATACCCAAGCATCGGCAGTGTCGATAGACCAGAGATTCTTGGCTATTGAACGCAGTCTGGCGGCTCTCCTCATGGCCTCGATGCCCCTGAAACAGCTTCAGATAATTCAACCGGTACTGGCACCGACTGAATTGACATCAGCAGGTATTCTACCGGGACCGAGTCATGCATCTCTATCTGGCATCGACAAGTCGGTACCGGACCACTCTGATGCCGACTTCGATCGGTACCGGTACCAATAGGAAAGCTTTTGGGAGCTTGCACGATCACCCGGATCGTAGATACTTCGAATCCTCAGATGAGTCTGAAGACTCTGAAAGCTCTGTCGATCCCAGAATACTTCTTTCTGAGGATTCCTCTTCTCCTCAGCATAGGATGTCTCTACCAGAGGATATCTCCTTTCAGGATTTTATCCGAGATGTGGCCCGAGGTCTTTCCATCACAGTGGCTCCTGAAACAGAGCCTAGGGCAAAGGAATAGAAATCCTGCAATACCCTAAAGCTCCCAAGGAGGCAGCTACCTTACCTATTCATGAGATCTTGCATGATCTTATTTTAAGGATGTGGGAAACACCTCTGACCACATCTCCTCACTCTCGAAGACTCAACACCATGTATCGAGTTCCTCCTTGTCCTGGGTTTCAGAAGACTCAATTACCACATCATTCCATGGTGGTGGAATCAGCCATGAGACGGATAAAGAGTGCAAAAAGGCATACATCTAATCCTCCAGGACGTGAATGTAGGACTGTTCACGCCTTTGGACGTCGATCCTTCCAGGCTTCCATGCTTTCTGCTAGGATCAGTTCCTGTATCTTGTATATGGGAATGTTCCTTAAGGAGGTCACAGGAGACTTAGAGCTTATGAGCCCTCTCCTTCCTGATGATAAAAGGCAAGATTATCTTGCTCTTGTTAAACATGCTCAGGATGTTTCCAAGTTTGTGAGTCGTGCAGCCTTTGACTGCTTTGAATGCATAAGCAGAACCTCTGCTATTGCCATAGGTGCACGTAGAATTGCCTGGCTTCAGGCATCTGACTTGGAAATCTGGGTACAGGACAAACCAGGCAATATACCTTGCACACTAGAGAATCTCTTTGGCAAGAATTGTCAGGAAAAATCTAATGAGATAGATGCTGACAATATCACTTTGGATAGATTGTCTAAATCTACAGCTGCTCCTACGAGGAAAAGATCCTCTAAGAAACCATTCTTCAGCAAGAAGTAAATGTTTTATCCTTCCTATACCCAGCAGGGACATCGTTTAGGTCAGTCTGCCCAAAAGGGACAGCAGCAACAACCTAAGCAACAAAGGAAACCAAAATCAGCTAAGCCTCAACCGGCTTAGCAGACTCAGCCTCCACAGGGGCTTTGATTCCTGTCTAGAGAACTTTGCCTTCCTGGCCCTGAACGGCCCAGAACCCTCCACCATCCCAGGAAGGTTATGTCATTTTGCCCCCAGATGGGGTCAGATAACAGCAGAAAATTGGACTCTGTCTGTTGTAGGAGAGGGGTACAAGCTTCATTTCCTCAGCATGCCCCCTCCTACAATGGTAAGACAGTTCAATTCTCAGACCTCTCTCAACGACCGGTTAGGTCAAGAGGTCACTATGCTCCTTGCTCAAGGGCAATAGGAGAGGTACCCATTCCCCAACGGGGTACAGGGTTTTACTCCCCCTATTTCCTTATTCCAAAGAAAACAGGAGGACTCCATACCTTCAGAGTCAGGATTGGCTATGTTCTCTAGATCTCAAGGATGTGTACACTCATGTTCTCATCCATCCAACTCACCAAATGTTCCTTCGATTCCTGTTTCAAGGGAAGCACTTCCAATACAGGGTTATTCCTTTTGGCTTGGCCTCTGCACCAAGGGTGTTCACAAAATGCATGGCTGTGGTAGCAATATTTCTCCGCACCCTGGGAATATTCATCTTCCCTTACTTAGACGACTGGCTCATTCGAGCCCCTTCAGAGCCAGAGGCCAGGGTCACTCTCTCTCGCACAATGTGCATCCTTCAGTATTTGGGACTTGTCATAAACTTCCCAAAGTCCAACCTTGCTCCCACGCAATCCTTAGCGTTTATAGGAGCTCTGCTGGATTCCAGATAGGCAAGGGTCTTCCTTCCTCAGCCCCGCTGCCTTCGCATTGTGCAGTTAGCTTCACAAACAGTGCTAAAACCTCACCTCACTGCTCGGGAAATGTTACAGTTGCTAGGCCACATAGCATCCACCGTGCATGTGGTCCCTTATGCTCGCCCCCATATGAGGGCAGCCCAGTGGACCTTATCCACTCAGTGGACTCAGGCATCAGGTTGCCTGTCAGACAAAATAGCAAACTCAGATCGCCTTATTTTGTCCCTCCAATGGTGGCAGTCCCCCAAAAACCTTTTGGTGGGGTCTCCTTTTCAGCAACCCCCACCCCAAGCCACTCTAACAACAGATGCTTCACAGGTGAGTTGGGGAGCCCACCTGCAAGGCCTCTCTACCCAGGTTACCTGGACTCCACAGGAGGCCTATCTCCATATCAATCTCCTGGAGCTCAGAGCTATCTTCCTTGCTCTTCGAGTATTTCACACCCAGCTCAGCTACAAGACAGTCCTAGTTCAAACGGACAATCAAGTAGCCATGTTCTATATGAACAAGCAGGGCGGAACAGGCTCTCTGTCACTCTGCGACGAAGCTTTGTGACTATGGGCCCTCGCCAGAGAGCATCAGATTCATCTCCTTGCGGTGTATCTTCCAGGCATTCAAAACTCTTGGGCAAACAGACTCAGTCTAGTTCTGCTTCCACGCGAATGGTCTCTCCATGCAGACCAGGTGACCAAAATTTTTCAAATTTGGGGAACCCCCGACATAGACCTCTTTGAAAGTCCGCTGAATGCCAGACTTCCCCGGTTCTGTTCCAGAATTCCAGCTCGAGGTTGTCAGGCCAGGGATGCTTTCCTCCTCCATTGGGGTCAGGACTTCTGTATGGCTTTCCACCCATTCCCCTAATTCCCAAAACCCTGTTCAAGCTTCAGAGAGACAGAGGTCATATGATCCTCATAGCTCCACGTTGGCCACAGCAAATGTGGTACCCTCTGCTCCTACATCTCTCTCAAGCTCCGCCTCTGGAGTTAGGATCTGCTCCAGATTTCCTTTCTCAAGAGGACATGGTGCTGTGGCATCCCAATCCCCAGTCTCTGCATCTCAGGGCCTGGTTGCTGAAAGCCTAGAACGCACGGTCTTAACCTTTCCCAGCAGGTAAAGGATATCCTTCATGCTTCCAGGAAACCTTCCACAAGACGCTCTTATGCATTCAAGTGGAAAAGGTTTACCATATGGTGCTCGCAGAAGGGTCTTAACCCTTTTGCGATACTTCTGGAATCATTACTGGAGTACCTCCTTTATTTATCAAATGCAGGGCTTAAGACTAATTCAGTGAGAGTCCATTTGAGTGCTATTGCAGCTTCTTTCAAGCCTCTCAATGGACAACCTATTTCCTCTCATAGCGAGATTTATGAGAGGCCTTCTTTTAACGAAGCCTCCCATTAAGCCACCACCGGTGGCATGGGACTTGAACCTGGTACTTGGGCAGCTCATGAAACCGCCCTTTGAACCATTAGCCACTACCTCTTTTGGATTCCTTTCCTGGAAAGTTATTTTTCTCATTGCAATCACATCAGCACGTCGCATCAGTGAATTGCAAGCCTTGGTGGCTGATCCTCCTTATACAAGGTTCCATCATGATAAGGTAGTCCTTAGGACTCATCCACTCTTTATGCCAAAGGTGGTTTCGCCCTTTCATTGGAACCAAGCGGTTTACCTTACTGTATTCTTTCCAAGGCCGCACACCTCAAATGCAGTAAGGAACCTTCATACTTTGGACTGTAAAAGAACTTTGGCCTTTTACTTGCAAAGGACACAGCAACATAGAAAATCCTCTCAACTCTTGTTGCTTTTGATCCTAGTCATTTTGGACTTCCAGTCTCCAAAAGGACACTGTCCAACTGGATTGCACAGTGTATATCTTTTGCCTATGAGAGTAAGAACCTTCCTCTTGAAGGCCACGTCACAGCTCATAATGTTAGAGCCATGGCAGCCTCAATGGCTCATCTTCTCTCTGTATCTATTGACGACATCTGTCGAGCAGCTACTTGGGCTTCGGTTCATACCTTCACAGCCCATTACTGCTTAGACAAGGACTCCCACCGGGATGTCTTGTTTGGTCAGGCTGTTCTCCAACACCTGTTCCAGACTTAATCAACTCATACCCACCATCCCTGGTAGGATGCCAGAGATCCATGGGGGGAAGTGGAGCCCTTTCACAAGGGCATACAACTTTCTGGGGCCATCTCCCTGGCATCTGCAGCTAGGGAGTCCCCCATATGTGAAGACTACATTCCTGCTTATTCCTGGAGATAGCATAGTTACTCACCTGTAACAGGTGATCTCCGGGAACAGCAGGAATTTAGTCTTCACAACCCGCCCACCTCCCCTAGTCGTTGTATCTATCTATCTCTCTTTCTCTCTTTCCCTCTCTCTTTTGTCTCAGCTATAAACTCAACTGGAGAGGGACAGTTGGGAAAGGCGGGAAGGCAGCACGCAGGCGCTGTGGGATGCTCCCAAAAGCTTTCCTATTGGATGCTGGGGAGCGTTCCCGTGCAGGCTCCATCGGTACCGACGATACCCATTTGTGAAGACTAAATTCCTGCTGTTCCCAGAGATCACCTGTTACAGGTGAGTAGCTATGCTTTTTAGAAATGATTAAAGAACCTTTTAGTCATTATTTCTGTTTCTTCTGTTTTTAGACTTCAAATGTTGGCAGTGTACTGGAGTTTGTAGCAATTAATAGCCCAAAATTATATAATGGTGGCCCTCTCCATGTTCTGTGAAAGGAAGAAATGTTGCCGGGGGGGGGGGGGGGGGGGAGCAGACATTTTGCATGAGTGATGCAGGAAGACATCATATAAATTGTTTCATAGAAGTTCTAAGACTTGGACCACTATCAGTAATTTATCTTTCCATTTAGGCCTGTACAGATCTTCTCTCTCATCAAAAGCAGTTAACTGTTGGACTTCCCCCCGAGCCTCGTGAGAAAACCATATCTGCGTGAGTCCTTTGGTCACCATCTAACTGCACAACGCCACCAGTACGGAGACCTCATAGGATCCACATGACTGAGACTTACCCAGAAGCAGATAGCACATACTAGATTTGTGCAATGAAAGAAATATTTGATAGTGAGGCTGAAGGAGGCAAATAATGATCACATTGAATTAACTGGATTAGTTTTGGGGAACATGAGAGGAAAAGAACATTAGTGTTTGTGTGTGTGTATGGAGAGGGAGGTTTCACACTTCTTTCCCCTCTCTAGGTTTCTGCAATCCTTCCCCCCCCCCCACCATGTAATCTTGTTTTGATTTTATTTTAGGGGGAGTGTCAGGAGTAATGGTATCTTCTTGTGAAATATAGCACGTGACAATGACCTCTATGTGTTTGTGTTGTCTTTATTTAGGCCACTGCCATATGAGAAACTCATCAAATTAATTGATGAAGCCAGTGAACAGAACATAAGTGTTTCGATCCTCACTCAGGTGAGCAGGCATATTTCACTCAGAGTAGTGCTGATCATAACTTCCCAGTTTGGTCAAGTTGTCTGTCTAGAGCTAACTCCAGTCTTCAAAGAGCACCCAATTTTTTTCATGTTGAGAGAGCTGCTTATTTATGTATTTATTTAACAGGGTTTTTTAATACCACTTTATCCTGTAGTCAACGCGGTTTACATTATAACAGAACAGTATACATTATAATAGGTTTATCAACTTGGAAAATACATTTAATAGTAACTTGACTTGGAATAATTGGGGATACATTGTTAGCATTTAGGTAGTGGTAGGAAGATGCAAGGGGTGGGGGGAGGACTCAACTTGGAGAGGAGTGGGGGGAAAAGGGGGGTTAGGGACTGAAGAACTGTTAGTTGTCTGTGTGCTATGTGATGTTGTTTGAGAAGCAGGCTTTAGAGGGAGGAGTAGCCTAGTGGTTGGGGCAAGGTACTTCAGGCCGGAAGGTCAGGGGTTCAAATCCCACTAGAGGACAGCAACCTTGGGCCGGAAGGACTGGGGTTTCTAGTCCCACAGATGCTTCTTGTGGTCTTGGGCAAGCTACTTAACCCTCCATTGCCCATGTTCCCTGTAAGTATTAGTGTATGTGTCTCATATCCCCGTGTGTTAAATGTATTCCCCAATTGTGTTGTGACCGCTTTGATTGAAGGATAAGGCGGTATACAAAACTGTCTAAATAAATAAATAAAATAAATAAATAAATACGTGGGTCTTGAGGGATTTTCTGAAAGATGTTATGTTCTTTGTGGCCTGAAGCTTGTCCGGAATAGAGTTCCATAGATAAGGGAGCATATAGGGAGAAGGCCCTTTGTGATGTGGTGGTATAAATTGCTGGAATATTTAATGTGTTTTGGGGGCCAGTTCATCTGTTTCTGTTAGGTGTCTCTTGTAGTAGTGATTTCAGGTGTGACGAAGATTTGTTGGAGACTTTAAAGGTTATGAGGATGACTTTGTATTTTATACATTTAGTTATGGGTAGCCAGTGTAGCAGTTTGAAGGGGAGTTATGTGTTATGTTCTTTGTGCGTTGCAGAGGGATCGTGCTGCTGTGTTGAGAGCAAGTTGGATTGGGTTGATGGTTGTTTTTGGTAGGCCTTGGAAGATAATATTACACTAGTCAATGTGTGGAAAGACAGTTGCTTGGAGAACTGATAGGAGTCATGGTGGGCTAGGAGAGTTTGAGGTGCTGGACTATTTTGAGCTTGAAATAGATGCTCTTTGTGATGTTCCTTATGTGTCTAGTGAAGGAGAAGTGTTGATCGAGGGTGCTTATAAAATTACCTCAGCACATATGCACATAAAAGTAAGTACTCAGAAAACATAGCATATATATTTATCCATTTTTGCATGGACAGCAGGGATTGCCTCAGCCACACAGCTGGTGAGATCATCTGTGGTAGAGCTGACTGGTTTTTGGTTTCCAAAGCTTGAAAGTTCTGGAGTAACACAGTGTGCTTGCATTTGACTGAGGAGAGGTCCATTAGTTTTTTTTCATCCACTAACGTGGTTGGATGCCCTTCAGATTCCTTTGTCTGTCAGTCAGGATAGACTTTACTTCTACTGGTCAAATACATTAAAAATGGAGTTTGACTTTGCCAACATCATTTTCAAAATGCTAGATAAAAAGCCTGGCTTCAAACAGTGTCCTGATTGCAGCAAAAAGATGGCCTCAGACAAGCATAAAAATGTCTATGCTGCATAGCTTATGTCACAAAGTTGAAGACTGTCTTAAATATGCTAAAATGTCACTGAGGGTCAGAAAGATGTTTGAGCCCTTACGAATTGATTGGAAGTAGCCAATGATTTTCAGAAGTCAGGTTATTTTTTGCAGGAGCCAAGAAGTGTGCAGTGGCTTTGAAAGCCACCATTGTTCATTGGCTTAAGGAGACAATCTTGTCAGCTTATATTCTCAAGGGTCAAATTCTGCCTAAAGTCCTCAAGGCACACTCAGAGATTTAGTGGTTTCTTGGGCAGAGTTGCATGCAGTCTCTCCAGCACACATTTGTAGAGCTGCAACATGACTATTTTTTCTAAGGACTATAACAGCTGGATGTTTTTACCAGGGAAGGATCAGCATTTGGTGCTGAAGTGCTGAGAGTAGAGGTTTTGTATAATCTGTTTATTAAACAAAACGACAGTACAAACAACCAACAGGTTCACAATACAACAGCAAAGAAAATTTTTTGTTTTTCAATCAATACCTGGACCCTCCGGGTGTGGTTGTGTCTGATCCACCACCGGAGGCCAAGAACTTCACATAGGGCAAAACAATGCGGTAAAGACTATTTCTAGGTATCCCCCCCCTCCTCCCCACCCCAACCCCACCCCCAACCGTATCCATTCCATGCTACTAAACCAGAAGCATCTCTATCCAACCTTGAGCACCTCGCTGCGGGCGATAGGACCCAAATTCTGGATATAGGGCATCCAAACCAATAAAAAGGAGGCCCAGCGCTTGGGAGATCCTAGTGCTCGGCGTCGCTCAAAAAGCATGAGCTGATGAAAGCAGTTACGCCATTCACAAAAGGTAGGAGCCAATGCCTCACGCCATCTGCGGAGAACAGGTCCCTTCCCCACCAGACAAGCCTTGCGTACGAGAAGACGCTCCCAGCGCCCTTTAGGATGGAGTGGCCCCAGGTAATCCAGCACCACGAATAACCCCGTCCAGTGGACCCGCTGTCTTAAAAGCCCACCCAAATAACTTTCGATACGCCTCCAATAGGACTGTATCATGGGGCATATCCACCACATATGACCGAGGTCAGCTAAGGGACACGAGCATTTAGGGCAATTGCCAGACTCGGCTAGGTGGCTCCGCAACGCCCTTCTCGGGGAGAAGTGTGCCCGAAGGATGGATTTATACTGTACCTCCCGCCACCTGGTCCCTTCTACTAACCGTCGAATCTGTGATATGGCAACACCTGCAGAGCCTGGGTCGACCGCTCGGCCGAGCTCTCGTGCCCACGCCTCCTCTACGGCTGAGAAATCCATGGTGCTATCTAGGCGATCCAATCGCTTTTTCAACTCGGCAATGGTTGGGGGAGCGCCTGCGCCCAAGCTTAAAAACTCCAAGATCTGGGCGGAGTGCTCCAACCGGAGTTCCGATTGGGGCAGAGAGCCCACATAGTGGGACAATTGGGCATAAGCGAAACTGGAATCAGGCCGCCGCAGATCATATTCAGCAACGAGTTCATCCAAGGTCTTACATTTCCCGGTAGTATCAACTACATTCCCCAAGCGGGTGATCCCGGCTCCTTCCCAGTAGCGGAAGGCGGATGAATCGGAGCCAGGGGGAAACTGAACATTGCCCCGTAGTGGCAACCATGAGGATACCGCAGGATTGCTGCTCCAAAGTTTATTAAGCTGCTGCCAAGTGCGCCGCATCGCCTGCAGTAGAACACTATTGGTCAGCCGAGTCGGCAACCGCACTCTCGGCAGGTGTAAAGCCGCTTCTAGGGCATGGGGCGCCAGAAGGGCCCGCTCTAGCTCCCTGGGGGTATACACCTCGGTGTCCCCCAGCCAATCACTTAGGTGTCGTGCTTGGCAGGCCAACGCATATTTCCAAAAGTCTGGAACTCCCACCCCTCCTGTTCTCCAACCCCCCCGCAGTCGGAATAACGGTATGCGTGCTCGGGCCCCTTTCCATAGAAAGCGCCGGATTTCACGTTCCATACGCATCACATCTCGGCGCAGCAGCCACACTGGGAGAGTTTGAATCCAGTAAAGTACACGTGGGAGGATAACCATCTGTAAGGCCGCCACTCGACCTAACAGGGACAAAGGCAGCGGCATCCAGGCCCGCAACTGCGTCTGAAGTTTGAGAAATACTCGGTCAAAGTTCATTTTATACAGCGTCTCAGGCAGTCTTGTCAGCATTATACCCAAGTAAACAAAGGCCTCATCAGCCCATCGGAGAGGGAAAGTGCCCGGCCATTGAGCCCGCAGCGCACCCCCCACGTCCAAGGCCTCAGATTTCTCTGTGTTAATACGTAATCCGGCAAATCTCCCGTAACTGGAGAAGGCCGCTAGCAGATGAGGCAGTGACCGCTGGGGTGATGTGAGATGGACCAATATATCATCCGCAAAGGCGGCCACTTTAAAGCCCACTGTTCCAATCTGGACCCCCGGGATAAGCACGGATTCCTCCACGGTCCGAATCAAGGGATCCAATGATAGAACAAAGAGTAAGGGCGATAGCGGGCACCCCTGGCGTGTGCCCCGCTCTATGCGGAAAGGATCGGAAAGTAAACCATTACAAAGGATACCCGCAGTCGGGTCGGCATACAACAGCGACACATAATTACAAAAGATGTCTCCTAGTCCGTAATGCGGCAACAGATCTTTCAAATAGTCCCAATGCACTTGATCAAAGGCTTTCTCTGCATCAAAGCTGATCAATAGGGAGGGCAGCTCCCGGTCCCTGACCTACTCCAAGGATGCCAAAATCTTCTGTAGGTTACGGACCGCGTAACGCCCTCTGACGAACCCCACTTGGGACTCATGAATCAACCCATCGAGCACCAAGGCCAATCTATCCGCCAGTATTTTTGCCAGTATTTTCATGTCGAAGTTCAGTAATGAGATAGGGCGGTAGGAAGCCGCCCGAGTAGGGTCTTTCCCAGGCTTGGGTATTAAAGTAACGTAGGCATGATTAGATCCCCAGGTGAAATGTCCAGTTTGCGCCCTGCGACCGTACAGGTCGGTGAGAACCGGAGGGATCGCGTCACCCATCACTTTATAAAACTCGGCCCCAAAACCATCTGGCCCGGGCGCCTTGTAACACTGTGCCCGCTGGATGACATCGCGGATTTCTTCCACTGTGATCGGGGCGTCTAGCGTGGCCCGCTGTGTGGTGGACAGCTTCGGTAGGGTCAACTTTCGCAGGTAACCCTGTAACTCGGATATGGCCCCCTCACGCCGTGCATAGAGCCGTTGAAAAAAGGAACGGAATTGCCCCACTATGGCCCGGTTATCTTTATGCAAGAGACCGGTCTCATCTCGTATGGCGGCTACCGAACGGACCCCCCGGCTGCCACGAAGGCAGCGAGCTAAGAGACGGCCCGGTTTATCCCCAAATTGGTATAAACAATATCGATAGTAAAAATGGGATTTCTTCGTCCGCTGATGGATAAGTTCGTTTAGCGATGTTTGCAATTCCCAAAAGCGTCTACGGTTTCCCACTGAGGGGTCTCCGGCGCAGCGACGGCGCGCCCTGACCACCTGCTTTTCCAAAGACACTATTTGCCTCGCTAAACGTCGACGCTTGCGCACGACATACTCAATAATATTGCCTCTAAGAACCACTTTGGCGGTCTCCCAGAGCAGTTCTGGGTCAACAGTATGTGCTTCGTGGTGGAGCATAAAATCTGCCCAGCAGCCCCGCAAATGGGTTTGAAATTCCGGATCACGGTCTAGGCCGGTGGGGAATCGCCAGATACGTGTTGTATCAGCGACTGCCCCCCACGCTAAGTCCACCCAGATCGGGGCGTGATCGGATACTTCGGTGGGTCCAATCTGCGCGTCATCCACCCGTGAAAAGATCCCTTCTGAGACTAGTAGGTAATCTATGCGGGCTTGGGTCCCATGAGCCCTCGATAAGTGGGTGAAGTCCTTTTCAAGGGGGTGTAACAAACGCCAGGGATCCACGATACCTAACCGCCGGCAAAGCTCCCGCAGTACTCTCGTGGTTGGAGCCCTCCCTCTCCCACCTCCCACTGCGGCCGTGTCCATGTCAATATCTAGGACCCCATTCAGGTCTCCGGCCAGTATCAGCGGGACATCTGGTAGTTGCTCCACCTGGGATGCCAAGCGTGTGTAAAATGCACGGTCCAAAACATTAGGGCCATATAGATTCCCCAAAACCACTGGTCTACCATCCAAATGGCCATATAGTAAAAGGTAGCGGCCCTCAGGGTCCACAATTTCTCTGAGTTGATCAAAGCGTGTCTTTTTGCTGATGAGCGTGACCACTCCACCCTTTCTGCCTTTGGCCGGGGCTCCTCTACTTTGCCCAACCCACGCCCTTTTTAATTTTACATGCTCGTCGGCTGTCTGGTGGGTCTCCTGTAACAAGGCAACATCACAGTTCAGTCGCGCCAGAGCTTGCAATATTTTCGACCTTTTAATAGGATTACCTATCCCGCAGACATTCCAAGAGATGATTCTCAGGTTGGATAATAAATGCGCAGCAAGTATGACATTAACCAGTTGATATGATAGGGGTGGACCTCCCCAGCCTGAGGTCCCCCCTGGAATAGGAGGATGCTTCTGGTTAGCCCCGCACGCCTAAACTCTTTCTTCCCCCCCCCGTATCTTACCCATCCCCGGCCCACTACAACCCCCCTCCCCCTTTTGCCCTCGCCCCTTCTTCCCCTTCCCCCAACCAAACAAATTCTTCTCCCTACCCATCGGAGACTTTAGGATGTGAGCAGGACCCCCTCCCCTTCTATGCATCAAACACCACCCGGCTACCTACCCCAGTGAAGACCCTTACCCCACCCCGCCCCGGGCCACGCCACCCGGACGACGGAGCGCGCCCCCCGACAACCCGGCGCCCGCCCAAGCAACCACCGTTCTCATAGGAATGCCCACTGAAAAAGGGAAGGGAGGGGGAAACAAGGTGGAAATCCCCCCACATCCAATGCTGCAACCCCAGAGCGACACTAAGAACTTACAATGGGGGGGCAGTACTCCACAGACCGTAGCTGAGCCGCAGAGGGGCTTGGTTACCATACAGGCCAGGGCCCTCCACCACGTATCCTTAGGGGCATGTCTCAGACATTACCGCGACCAAACCTGGTGCAGCCCAATGTGGAATACTCCCCCCCCCCCCCCTTCGCGCGACCCATGGCAAAGTTGGCTGAGGTCCGCTCGCCGGGGAGACGAGATCGGGGGGCCCAAATAAACACCCCAGGTCTTGGCAGTCCCTCCCCTACCCTTAAGACAAAGCTCCCCGCGAACCAGAGATGCCCCATGGCCCGGAGTATAATTAACACAGGGGGTTGTATGTGCCCACTGCAGAACTTGGTGTGGTACCTGCTATCCCGAATCCCATACAGGTGGACCCCCTCGGACCCCCCCCTCAAGGGGAAGGGTAACTAGCCAGAAAGCGGCGGTTTAACTAGGCTCCGAGGGCCCAGGCAAACCTTTAGCTTGCTGAACACTGTGCAGCCTTTGGAATACAGTAACTGAGGCCTCAATGGAAAATACAAACAGTGTAGCTGTTAACATTTACATTGCAACACAGTTGCCGGAGATCTGCAACACAGAGACACAATCCTGTGGCTCCGGCCTCGAAGCGGCTGTCCGGGTCGCAGATAGGTTTGGGAGTAGTTCGCAGGCACCCGCCTTTGCTGGCCCGTCCAAACCTACAGGGGGCCTCTCCCCCACTCGCCGCTGGGCAAGGCTTTCTCCCCGAGGCATCCCGTGCGCTCCAACAAGGTGGGTGTGTGTAGCACGTGCTAAGAGATCTCGCAGGCCCATGCAGCAAATTGTAACGTCCCAGGTTAGCCAAGGCTGTAGGGCAGCAACTTATTTGTAGTCCACTTCAGCACGCATGGATTGAGCGATCCACTGTAATTTACAGCGCAGGGGCCAGTTCTTCACTCGCTGGGTGAGCCGTTCTGGTCTGCCGCCGGTGATGTGAGCCGATCCACATAGGTAGCAGCTTCGTCCACTGATTCGAAACTCCGGCGGGTCCCCTCTTTCCAAATCACCAGGCGAGCAGGATACTGCACCTGGAAGCGTATGTCGGCTTCGAGAAGTTTTTGGCAGAGGGAGGCGTAAGCTCTCCGGCGTTGACTCAGCGCGGCTGAGTAATCTTGTGTGACGCGAATTCTCATACTCTCCCATTCCACCGCTCCCCTCTGCCGCACCGCTCGAAGCAGCGCCTCCTTTTGCGGGAAACTGAGGAACTTTGCCAGCACCACTCGGGGACGGCGGTCATTCGCCGATTGCTTGGGCCCAATCCGGTGGGCTCGTTCCACTGTGATAGGGCCATGTGTTTCGGCTTCGGAGCGTAGCGATGTCGCCAGGGCCTCCACAAACCTCGGGAGGTCTTTGTCAAGGACTGAGTCGGCGACTCCCAAGAATCTTAGATTGTTCCGCCTGGATCGATTTTCCAAATCGTCCAGTTTGGATGCCTGGTCTGTGGCTACTTTTTGCACCGCTCGGAGTTCCCGCCGGAGAGTTATCAGGTCCTCCTCTGCCTGTGTGATGCGGGTCTCTGCCTCCTGCACGCGGGACCCCAGTCCCCCCAGGGTGTTGTGGATCGCGTCCATTTTCGTGTGTAAGGCATCAAACTGCCCCGACAGCGCGGCAGTCACCGCCTCTACGGTCAGGGTCGGCGGTGGAGGAGACCCGGTCTGTTTTGGGGGAGAGTCCACCATCTTGGATGTCCCGGCGCCCCGGTCTTTTTCCCTGCGACCAAGTTTGGCCGCAGAAGCCATGGCCGTCCCGGGGTAAAAAGCGGCGTTGGGGAGTGAGCGGGTCGCCCTTCACGCGGGGAGAGCAGATGTCGGTTTTTCACGGCGGATTGTCCCGTTTCAGGGGGCAGGGGGCCCAGAGCTCAGACCGGACACGTCCGTCCAAGCTCACCACATCACGTGGTCTGAGAGTAGAGGTTTTTGAATCCTGCCCAGTTTGAGGGGTGGTTTGTTAGAGCCTGTTGATTCTGGACTGGTCTGGGGAGGAGGATAAGGAAGAAAATGGTGATCGTACTGCTAATTTTCTTTCTTTGAGTCCTACTAGACCAGTCTTATTCCCTCCCTGTTGTGCTAATATTCCATCTGATTCTTGTTCTCAAGAAGAATGTTCTGGGATTCTGTTCCTGTTCATCTGTGTTTTTTGGTTGTTTTGTTTGGAACCCTGGATTCCTCCCTTTGAGAAGAAATCTGGGGAGGGCTTTTTCTACCTTTGTTACAGAAATACTGTTGAGCATTGAGGCTGTACGGTGCGCTTTATAGGGCAGAGCTCATAAGTGATCTCTATTTTCATCTGCTGGCTGTTGAGCATTTTTCATTGGTTCTGGACTGGTTTGGTAGGACTCAAAAAAAATAATTGTTAGACCAAGTTTTTTCATGTTTACGGGCAACACCTAATGACTGAATTCAGAAACTATGATTGCAGGGTTCCAGACAGGGCTAGATTTAAGATTTTGGTGCCCATAGGCAAGACCAGGCAGCAGATTACAGAGGGCAGGAAAGTGGGATTCAAAGATTCCAAAAAGATTGGAGAGCCAGGAAAGGATCAAAGAAAGATTATAATGCCACAGTGTGCCCTTCTGAAGCCACACATGCATATGATCCTAATGTAAGCAGGAGCAGGTTTCTCTTTAGCATGTGTATTTGTTGCCTTCAAAATTTTACATTCTAGGCAGATGTCTCAGGGCCTCTCTAACCAGTTGCTTTTGTTGCTTAAGCCTAAATTTGGGCTTGAGCACAGAAGGCATCCTAGTGCATGGCCCCTGGCTGAGGATTGTCACCATGAATATGCAGGCTGGGTATGTTTTGGAAGGAATTTAAAATAGGAGAAAAAGGAGCTGGTTTTCTTCTTGGAGTGCTGGTTTGCTGTCGGTGGTGTTTCCGAGCAGCTGAAAGCCAACAATCAGCAGTGCGGAAGGCTTTGATACAGCGGTCCCAGCAAGGGCTTTCTGGAGCTGGTTTTCTTATCGGAGTGCTGGTTTGCTGTCGGCGGTGTTTTCAGACAGCTGAAAGCCACCAATCAACAGTGTGGAGGGCCTTGGACAGCGTCCCCGGAGAGGGCTTTTTGGAGCTGGTTTTCTTCTCTAAGTGCTGGTTTGCTGTCGATGGTGTTTCCGGGCAGCTGAAATCCACCAATCAGCAGTGCAGAGAGCCTTGATACAGCAGACCCCACCGCAGGACTCTGTTAATGGGCATGTGTCTGTGGGAGTGTGTCCGAAGAAGCGTTCCAAAGGGGCAGGTTCTGTTCTCCAAAGTGCTCCGAAGGGGCTCCAAAGGGTCAGTTTCAGCTCCTTTGGAGCCCCTTCAGAGGACTGGAGCACAGTTGAAGTTGTGTGGGCATCGTTCATGGGTAAGAGGAAAAACCGATTAATCTTAGTACCAGAGAAGAAAGTGGTAACTGTGGTTAGTCCTGTAGATCGCCACGTTGTAGCAACTTCCTCTACACCTGTGTTGAGCCCTGTCACTTCCCTTGGCTCCTCTCCGCTTGGGGATGTTTCTACCGCATCCTGCCATATCAGTGGTGAAGAGTTGGGGACCTCACATGCCACTCTGGGGGGGTAGAGTGTGCGATGGTGACAGTCCCCGACCCACCACGAGCTGCTCAGCAGTTTACCCCTACAGAAGGTGGGGATGGTACTGAAGTTCCTGTTCCAAAAAAGGTACATTTTGTTCTTCTAAGGATTCTGGCACTGTACCTTCAGGAGATGTTTCGCTGAAGGACATTCTGTTTGCTATTAATCGTTTGGAGATGTCCTTTGGATCTTCTTTTAAGGAACTGTCAAACATTACAATGGATGCTGTTGTGAAATTAACTGATCAAGACAGGCACATCTCTCTTCTAAATAATCATGTAGCTAAAACGAATGCCTCTTATTCTGCAATACAAGACGTTCATGCTTCATTTGTGAAGGACAGTCTGGTCATTCACCAGCACCTTGAAGCACTTGAGAATGCCCAGCATTCTTATCATTTACGTTTTTTGAACTTCCCCTGTACGCGTTACCTCTACCCGACTATTCTTATACATAAATATTTTAAAGAGTTTTGGGGTTGCCTACGGCAGAGGATTTGGGAATCTTAAATATATTTTATCTTCCTCGGCGTAAAGTAAGTCCTAATACTATGTCTGATGCTGCAGGTCTAGATCAACTATCCTTGACTGAGCCAGATATTTCTGAATTTTTGGACCGCGCATGTGTGATGCAATTCCCAAAGGCTTTCTCTGAAAGCTGAGGATTTGCTCCGCACGAGGGCTCCATCGGCACAGACGTCACTCATATGTGAGGACTGATTCCTGCTGTCCCCGGAGAACACCTGTTACAGGTGAGTAACTACGCTTTAGTGACTCCCAAAAGCGGGATGCTTTGGTTTCTGTAGTAACAAAGAAAATTATTCCAGTGGAGGGGACAATGCTGCATTAAATGATGCCCAGGGATCGTAAATTGGAAATGATGTTGAAACAGTCTTTTGATGTGTTTGCTGTGGCATTGCAGGCATCGATTTGTGGGGCCTATGTGGCTAGAGCATGCTTACAATGGACTTGAGGTTTGCCTGAGTCTTCTCTGGAATCTTTAGAGGCACTTTCAGAAGTGGCTAAGCTAGAATCTGGATTAACTTATCTGGATGCACAGAACCGGCCCATCCACTAGGCGGGCTAGGTAGCTGCCTAAAGCAGCAGACCTCTGTGGTCAAAGATCCTCCCAAAGAACACAAGCTAGGTCGGTATTCAATTTACTTTATGGTTCCCAAGAAGGAAGGGACCTTTCAACCCATTCTAGATTTGAAGGATGTCAATCAGGCCTTGTGAGTACCACATTTCCACATGGAGACTTTGCGTTCAGTCATAGTGGCTGTGCAAAAGGGCCTCCCTGGATCTTTCTGAGGCATATCTGCACATCCCCATTCATCCAGATCATCAGTGTTTTTTGCGCTTTGCTGTTACAATAGGGCACTTCCAGTTTCAAGCCTTGCGTTTTGGCCATGCCACGGCGCCTCGGACCTTCACATAGTGATGGTGTTTGTGGCGGTGGCTCTTCGTCGGAAGGTGTGTTGATGCATCCCTATCTGAATGACTGTCCGATACATGCAAAGTCGGTGCAAGAGAGTCAGGAAGTGAAGAAGAGAGTGATGTTTCTCTAACATCTAGGTTGGGTCATCAATTTTCCCAAGAGCAATATGCAGCCAATTGTGGATCTGGTTTATTTAGGGGCTCATTTCGACACCAGGTCAGGTCTCATGTTTCTGCCTCTGAATTGAATCAAGAATGTGGAGGTTCCACAAGATGTGCTCTCCTCGAGCATGGGACTAGCTGTGGTTGTTTGGATCTATGGCAATGACACTGGATCTGGTTCTGTGGGCCAGAGCACACATGTGGCCTCTTCAAAGGGCGCTATTGTCTCAGTGGTCCCCCCAGAAGCAATCCCTGTGGAGGTTGCAGTGTCCGGAGAAAGTGAAGATGAGTCTGCTTTGGTAGATGGACTCCACCAAGTTAGTTGCAGTGATGTTGCTGGAACCCCCCGATTGGGGGGTGGTGACCACCGATGCCAGTCCTTATGGCTGCGGGGGTGCAGTGCCAGGCTAAGTGATGTCAGGGCAGTAGTCTCTGGAGGAGAAGACTTGGTCCATAAATTGACTGGAGATGCAAGCAGTGTTTTTAGCTCTGCAGACCTTTCACTCAGTCATTCACAATAAGGCAGTGAGGGTCTTTTCAAACAATTTCACCACAATACCTTACATCAATCAGCAGGGAGGCATGGGAAGTGCAGTGTTGGCAGCAGAGATTGCTGCTCTACTTCAGCAGGCAGAGGCTTATCTTCTGGCACTGTCGGCAGCTCACGTAGCAGGAACAGAAAACATTCAGGCCAGTTTTCTCAATCAATAAATAGAATATCCTTGGACTTCAAGATCAAATTATACATCAAACACTGTAGAATCCCAGTAAGACAATGAATTGTAAATATTTTAGTTTTGTCAGGTACACTGTCACAGGAGAAAGGGATGGTTTTCTCTCCCCCTGCTGTAGTAAACCCTTTATAATTAAGGTGTGAGTTGCAAAAATGCATAATTAATTAAAAATGGCTACTTAGTTCAAGCAAACACAAAAGTGGTCCTGCATATGTGCGACTTGACACGTTTCGAGTTGAAACACAAACCCTGCTTCAGGCATTGCAGGACAGTGATCAAAATTCCAAAAATCATGGCCGTGTTTAAATACATTCAAAAGTCTTGAAGTGAATGACGTGTGATGCCACAAATTAAGATTGACCAATCAAATAACCGATATTGGGGAAACTCCCAGCAACAGGGAATCCCATGTATGATTGGACGCCCAGAGAATGAGCTAAACCAGTCTCTTGTTGAATTAAGGAAACTCGTAAAGATTGACAACTGATGTCCCAAATGGAAACTGATCAGCTGAATGCCAAGTGTTGGAAAACTTGCCGCCCAAGCTGGAAATCCTAATCATGACTGGGCAGCCTCAAAGTAAACTAAGCCAGTCCTGTTCAAGATTTAAACCTTTGGGAGAAACTGTATCAAGTTTTTAAAAATCCACTGTTCATATTGCAATTTCTGAATCCGATCACCACCTCTAGGATCAGCTGGAATATGGTCTATTATGCGCCAGGTCAGTTGGTGAAAAGCATGTCCTTTCCCCAAACAATGTTCTACCATCAGTGCCGATGTATTAGCTAAACGTAAATGAGAAGCATGCTCATTGAGGCAAGTTTTGCATGGTCTAGCGGTCCTGCCAATGTAATAGAGATTGTAGGGACAAATTATAAGATACACCTCAAAAGTGGAGTTGCAAGAAGTCCACCATCGAGAATAAAAAATTCACCCATTACGGGGATCAAACCAGTTGACTCCATACAATGTAGTGTCACAGTGTTTGCAAGCACCACAAAGGAAATGACCAGGGTCAGGATGCACACGTGGTGATCTGTCATTTGTGGTAGCCGCATGTACCAATTTATTACAGAGATTAATTCCCCGAGAAAAAGCCAGCATCAGAGGTTGTTGAAAACAAGTGTATAAACCCAACACCGGCCAATGTTTATGTAAAAGACAACAAATGTCAGTAGAATGTTGCATGTAAGAGAGAACTCCAACTATACGATCCTCCTTTGAAAAGGTTCAGAGAAGAGCCACCAAAATGGTAAAGGGGATGGAAGGATACTCCTATGAAGAAAGGCTAAAAAGGTTAGGGCTCTTTAACCTGGAAAAGAGACGGCTGAGGGGAGATATGATAGAAGTCTATAAATTAATGAACGGAGTGGAACGGGTAAATGTAAATTGATTGTTTACGTTATCAGAATATAGAAAGACTAGGGGACATGCAATGAAGCTACAGGGTAAACTATTTAAGACTAATAAAAGAAAATATTTTTTCACTCAACGTGTAATCAAACTCTGGAATTTGTTACCGGAGGATGTAGTAAAGGCTGTTAGTGTAGCTGTGTTTAAAAAAGGTTTGGACAAGTTCCTGGAGGAAAGGTCCATAAACAATTATTAAGAAGGGACCCAGGATATCAATGCTTGACCCATTACAAGCATTGTGGAACCTGTGTCTTTTGGGGAAACTGCTAGGTACGTATGACCTAGATTGGCCACTGTTGGAAACAGGATACTGGGCTTGATGGACCTTGGTCTGACCCAGTATGGCATATCTTATGTTCTTATGCCTTCCGACCCTTCTGTGTTCAGGATACCAGAGTGATAGTGTCGCTGGATGCTAGGGTCTTGCTGAGTCTGTCAGTTGGGGACTCATCTTTTGCAATTCACTGCTATCTGGCAGGTTGCCATTGGTGCTGTCGTGGTTCGGTCTTTAGCAGCCTAGAGCTAGGGAGTCCCATATGTGAGGACTGACTTCCTGCTTGTTCCTGGAGAAAGTATAGTTACTCACATGTAACAGCTATTCTCCAGGAACAGCAAGAATCAATCCTCACAATCCTCCCTCCTCCCCTTGGAGTTGCCTCTGTATATTGTTTTATTTTTACTGCCATCTTAACTATGTCATCTGACTAAGCAAGATGTCACCCTTGGGAAGGAAGGGGACCATGCATGCTTGATAGCATGTCCCAAAGGTTTTCTTTGAAAGCTGGGAAAACACTCTGCTCGTACTACGTCGGCACCGACATCACCCATATGTGAGGACTGATTCCTGCTCTTCCCGGAGAATACCTGTTACAGGTGAGTAACTACGCTTTATTGCAGGCCCTGATACCTCTACAGATGCTTGAAAACGGCTGGAGCAGGAGGAGTTTATTATCAAAGATCTTCAGAGATATAGTTTAGTCTCTTTTCTCTTTATATATATATTTTTTAATTTGTCAAGAGAGCCGGGTAGATCCATTCATGCTTTGTCAACAAATGAAGAATAGTAAGGAAGAGGAGCAAGGACTGCGCGGGAAGGAGCCTTGGAGTATGCCCAGAAAACTTTCAAAGTTTTGGGCTATAGGAGAGCGGATCCAGACTGGCGTTGGCAGGATGATGGCACCCATATGTGTGGCTGATTATATCCTACTTGTCTAAGGAGAGAGGGTTTTTTTGACTGAATCTGTATCAATACATCTGGGACTAGCTTTTGAAAGCTAAACTTCCTTCTTCAAGCTAGTAAAGAAATAATCCAGTTAAATTGGGTTTAGAATCCTAAGTGAAAAATTCAGGCAGTATGTGGATATGCATTTAAACTAGAAAAAAGGGGTGATGGATGGGGAAGGACAAGTTCAGGACGTCACTCCCTGCAAAAGCAGAATAACATCAGAAACAGCCACACTTTTAAACCACACATCAACGACAAATGGGAAGAAGTGGGCAGAACAAAATCAATGCAGAATACATACAAGCCAGTTAAATGCTGGAAAGCATTGAGCACAAATGTTCGAAGCTTAGACAACAAAGTTCCGGACCTGGAAGCCCTAATGGTGGAAATGGACTTGGACATTGTGGCCATTACAGAAACATGGTTTAATGAATCGCATGAATGGGATATAGCCAGAGCTGGCTATAATCTATTCAGAAGAGGCAGAGAAAGTGAAAAAGGAGGAGGAGTAACCTTGTATGTCAAAAGCAATATTAAAGCTTCTGAAATGCAGTGGGCATGGGGAAAAGAAGAAGCGCTTTGGATTCTGTTGGAAAGAGGGGATGGCACTGTCATCCATACTGCTGTAGTCTAGAGACCTCCGACTCAAATCGAAGAAATAGATAACAAATTGATTATAGATATTGCCAAGATAGCCACAAAGGGGGAAGTGATCATATTGGGTGACTTTAATCTACCCGATGTGGATTGGATTACTCTTTCTGCAAATCTGGAAAGAAGCAAAAAAATTGTGGATGCTTTCCAAGATGCGTTACTTAGACAAATGGTGATGGAACCAACCAGGGAAAGCTCAATGCTGGATTTAGTGCTCACCAACGGTGATGGCGTGTCCAATGTCTGGGTGGGTGCCCTGTGAGCAGTAGCGATCATCACACGGTGTGGTTTGAGATAAAAGCCAAGGTGCAGTCCAATCATAGCAAGCTCAAAGTCCTAAACTTCAAAAACACTGACTTCAGTAAAATGGACAAGTACCTGAAGGAGGAGTTGGCAGGGTGGGAGGGTATAAGGGAAGTGGAATTGCAATGGGCTAAACTAAAGGTGTCATTAAAAGGGGCAAAAGATAAATATGTAAGGAAAGTAAATAAAAACAAGAGGAGAAGGAAACCTGTTTAGTTCTCCAAAGAAGTGGCTGCTCAAATAAAGGCAAAAAACACAGCTTTCACAAAATGCAAAAGCTTGCAAACAGAGGAACACAGGATCAAACTAAAAGAGACAAAAAAAAATAAGGAAAGCAATATTAAAGGCAGAGGAAGATGGCTAAAGATGTGAAGTGTGGCGACAAAACTTTCCTCAGGTATATTCGGGAGAGGAAGAAAATCAGAGATGGAATTGCAGGACTCAGAAGTGCTGGGAATGGACTCGTGGAAAGTGACTTTGAAAAAGCGAAATTGCTAAACAAATACTTCTGCTGTCTTTTTACTAAAGAAAATCCTGGAGACGGACCACGTGTGACTCCCAAATATAAAAATGGGATTGAAGTAGATACCACACCATTCACAGAAGATGATGTGTTAGAACAACTTGCAAAACTTTAAAACACACAAGAGAGCTTTCTGGTTAAATTTGGAACCCAGCAGAGAGCTTGTAGTTTACATTTAATAGTCACTCAGGGCCTAGCATCAGCAAAGTACTTTTAGCTTAAATTTAAAACACAGAAGAGAGCTTTCTGGTTAAATTTAGAACCCAGCAGAGAGCTTGTAGTTTACATTTCATAATAAGTTAGAGCCTAGCAGCAGCAAAGAGCTATAATTTAAATCCAATCAGAATATAGCTTATCTCAGCAGCACAAGACAGGGTACTGTGTAGCAGCCCTCTTTTAATAAGTGTTATTTCCCTCCCTCCCTCCCCAACACCCACCCACCCCTGGGATAATCGTAGCTTTATAGGTACTTACACATCTTAAATGACAGGAGGTGCTTTCAGGTGAAGCTCATTACCCAAATCAGTCATACAGTAAGGACCTGAGATTAATTTTCAGGTGAACAAGGTATATTAAACGTATTAGGTACAGTTTTATTAGTATACATATCCATAGCAACCCTTAGTAAGTAAAGAACTTAGATCTAAACACAAACTTAAAACTAAGATGCAGACAGCAGTCCAGCAGCGGGATGGGGGCTTTCCAGTCTTTTGCATTGAGTGTCACATGTATGATTTTCTCCCAGTTGGTGAGAGGTCTTACGTGTGCACTAGGTGCAAGGAGCTCTTTGCTCTCACGGAACGAGTCCGTTCTCTAGAGGCTAGAGTAGCAGACTTGGAAAACATAAGAAAGACAGAGAGGTACATAGACGAGACCTACAGGGATATAGTCCTGAAGTCCCACCTCCAGTCTGGCAGCATCCCTGTTGCCATGGAGGAGAGAGGTCACGTGACAGGAGAGCATCACCCTGGTGTGGCAGGAAGTGATCCTGTAACTAGGAACTGTCCTCCAGGTGATGTAAAACCCTCTCACACCGATGAAGTTTCTCCAAGGCCATGTGCCCATGAGGGAAGGGTTAGGACAGCCGTTATAGTTGGTGATTCGATCATTAGGCATGTAGATAGCTGGGTGGCTGGTGGACGTGAGGATCGCCTGGTAACATGCCTGCCTGGTGCGAAGGTAGCGGACCTCATGCGCCACCTAGAATAAGGTCTTAGATAATGCTGGGGAGGAGTCTGCTGTCTTGGTACATGTCGGTACCAATGACATAGGAAAATGTGGTAGGGAGGTTCTGGAGGCAAAATTTAGACTTTTAGGTAGGAAGTTAAAATCCAGAACTTCCAGGGTAGCATTCTCCGAAATGCTTCCTGTTCCACGCGCAGGACCCAAAAGGCAGGCAGAGCTCCGGAGTCTCAATGCGTGGATGAGACAATGGTACAGAGATGAGGGTTTTGGATTTGTTAGGAACTGGGGAACATTCTGGGGAAAGGAGGGGCTCTTCCGAAGGGATTGGCTTCACCTTAACTGGGATGGAACCAGGCTGCTTGTATTAACCTTTAAAAAGGAGATAGAGCAGCTTTTAAACTAGATATTAGGGGAAAGCTGACAGTCGCCCAAGAGAGGATGGTTCGGAAGAATGTATCCTTGAAGGATACTACCAAAAGCAGAGAGGTTCCACAAAAGAGTAAAGTAGCCCAAATGCCCTCGAGTATGGAGCAGACAGAGCTTAAAGATCCCAAGTTACCCATGTCTAACAATAGCCAAATTAATATGAATAAAATACATTCTCTAAAATGCTTGTATGCAAATGCTAGAAGTCTAAAAAATAAGATGGGAGAGTTAGAATATATAGCACTAAATGAAAGGTTAGATATGATTGGAATATCAGAGACATGGTGGAAGGAGGACAACCAGTGGGACACTGTGATACCTGGGTACAAACTATATATCATAATGATAGAGCTGATCAAATTGGTGGAGGGGTTGCTCTCTATGTTAAAGAGGGCATTGAGTCAGAAAGGATTAAAGTTTTGCAGGAAACAAAATTTGCTGTAGAATCTCTATGGATTGAAATTCCATGTAAAAGGGGGAAGGCAATGGCAGTGGGGGGTGTACTATCGAGCGCCTGGCCAGAATGACCAAATGGATGATGAAATGCTCAAAGAAATCAAGGAAGCTAACAAAAGTTACAGTGCAATGGGTGATTTCAATTTCCCCGGTATCGACTGGGTCAGTGTCACGGCAGGACATGCTAGGGAGATAAAGTTCCTAGATGAAATAAATGACTGCTTCTTGGAGCAGCTGGTTCATGAACCAACCAGAGGGGAAGCCAAATTAGACCTAGTCCTTAGTGGAACACCAGATCTAGTGCAAGAGATAAGGTTGTTGGGGCCACTGGGCAATAGTGATCATAGCATGATTGCCTTTGATTTAATTAGTGGAGGAAGGATAGTAAGGAAATCCACAGTACTACCTTTTAACTTTCGAAAGGGAGACTATGATAAAATGAGGAAAATAGTTAAGAAAAAACTAAAGGAGAAGTTGCAAAAGTTAGACGTACATCAAGCTTGAGTGTTGTTGAAAAATACTATCTTGGAAGCCCAGACCAGCTGTATTCCACGCTTTAAGAAAAGTGGAAGGAAGTCCAAAAAACTGCCAGCCTGGTTTAAAGATGAGGTCAGAGAGGCTGTTGTTGCCAAAAAAGCATCTTTCAGGAAATGGAAAAAAGAGCCAAACGATGAAACCTGCAAAACAGCACAAGCACTGGCAAGTCAAATGCAAGGCATTGATAAGGCAGGCAAAGGGAGAATTTGAGAAGAAGCTTGCTGCAGAAGCAAAAACGCGAAATAAAGACTTTTTCAAGTACATTCGTAGCAAAAAACCTGTGAGAGAGTCAGTTGGTCCATTAGATGATAGAGGGGTTAAAGGAGCACTAAGAGGCGACAAGGCGATAGCGGAGAGACTGAATGAATTATTTGCTTCGGTCTTTACTGAGGAAGATGTAGGGATGTTACCCATGGCTGAAGTGGTATTTAAAGGTGCGGAAGAATTGAAGGAAATATTGATACATCGGGAAGATGTATTACAACTATTAGATAAACTGAAGAGTAGCAAATCACCTGGGCCGGATGGTATACATCCAAGGGTGTTGAAAGAACTGAAATATGAGATTGCAGACCTGCTATTATTTATCTGTGAACTATCATTAAAATCATCTCTAATACCTGAAGATTGGAGGATCGCCAATGTAACACCAATTTTTAAAAAGGGTTCCAGGGGTGATCCAGGAAACTACAGAACGGTGAGCCTGACGTCTGTACCGGGAAAAATGGTGGAAACCATCATAAAGAATAAAATTGCTCAGCATGTAGATAGTCATGGCCTAATGGGAGACAGCAACATGGCTTTAGACAAGGAAGATCTTGTCTTACTAATCTGTTATGTTTTTTTGAAGGTGTGAATAAACAGGTGGACAAAGGTGAGTCGGTTGATATTGTGTATCTGGACTTTCAGAAAGCCTTTGACAAGGTCCCTCATCAGAGACTTTTGGCAAAACTAAAGAGTCATGGGATAGGAGGCAGTGTACTATTGTGGATCAGGAACTGGTTAAAAGATAGAAAGCAGAGGGTAGGGCTAAATGGCCAATTTAACCAATGGAGAAAGGTGAATAGTGGTGTACCCCAGGGATCTGTGCTGGGTCCGCTGCTTTTTGACATATTCATAAATGACCTGGAAAGTGGAATAACGAGTGAGGTTATCAAATTTGCAGATGACACAAAACTGTTTAAAGTTGTTAAAACCCAAGAGGATTGTGGAAAATTGCAAGAGGATTTTGATAAACTGGAAGACTGGGCATCAAAATGGTAGTTGAAATTTAATGTGGACAAGTGCAAGGTTATGCACCTAGGGAAGAACAACCCAAACTATGGTTACACAATGCAAGGTTCCACATTAGGAAAAACCACCCAGGAAAAAGATTTAGGCGTCATTGTGGATACCATGTTAAAACCCTCGGCCCAGTGTGCAGCGGCGGCCAAGAGAGCAAATAGAATGCTAGGTATGATAAGGAAAGGAATGGAAAATAAAACAAAAGATATTATAATGCCTCTATATCGTTCCATGGTGAGACCGCACCTTGAATATTGTGTGCAATTCTGGTCGCCGTATCTTAAAAAGGATATAGCGATTTTAGAAAAGGTTCAGAGAAGAGTCACCAAAATGGTAAAGGGGATGGAAGGATACTCCTATGAAGAAAGGCTAAAAAGGTTAGGGCTCTTTAACCTGGAAAAGAGACTGCTGAGAGGAGATATGATAGAAGTCTATAAATTAATGAACGGAGTGGAACAGGTAAACGTAGATCGATTGTTTACCTTATCAGACTATAGAAAGACTAGGGGACATGCAATGAGGCTACAGGGTAAACTATTTACGACTAATAAAATATTTTTTCACTCAACATGTAATTAAACTCTGGAATTTGTTACTGGAGGATGTAGTAAAGGCTGTTAGTGTAGCTGGGTTTAAAAAAGGTTTGGACAAGTTCCTGGAGGAAAGGTCCATAAACCATTATTAAGAAGGGACCCAGGATATCAATGCTTGACCCAGTACAAGCATTGTGGAATCTGTGTCTCTTGGGGAAACTGCTAGGTACATATGACCTAGATTGGCCACTGTTGGAAACAGGATACTGGGCTTGATGGACCTTGGTCTGACCCAGTATGGCATATCTTATGTTCTTATCTTATTTTCTTATGTAAAACTGAAAGTGGACAAGACCATGGGACCGGATGGGATACATCCCAGGATACTGAAAGAACTCAGAGAGGTTCTTGCAGGGCCGTTAAAGGATGTTTTCAACAGATTCTTGGAAAGAGGAGAAGTTCCTCAGGACTGGAGAAGGGCGGATGTGGTACCTCTTCTCAAAAGTGGTGACAGGGAAGAAGTGACAAACTACAGGCTCGTGAGCCTTACCTCGGTGGCGGGAAAAGTAATGGAGGCACTCCTGAAAGAGCGAATAGTGGACTTTCTCAAAACCAACAGGTTGCATGATCCGAGGCAACATGGTTTTACAAAGGACGATCTTGCCAAACAAATCTGATTGAGTTCTTTAACTGGGTGACCAGAGAACTAGATCGTGGGCATGCGATGGATGTCAGCTACCTGGATTTCAGCAAAGCCTTTGATACTGTTCCTCATAGGAGGCTTATCAATAAACTCAGTAGTTTGGGGATGGGTCCCAGGGTGGTGAACTGGATCGGAAATTGGTTGACTGACAGATGACAGAAGGTGATGGTAAATGGAGCTCACTCGTATGAAAGGGGGGTGATTAGCAGGGTGCACCAGGGTTCGGTCCTGGGCCCGGCACTGTTCAATGTATTTGTGAGTGATATTGCTGAAGGACTGAATGGAAAAGTCTGTCTTTTTGCAGATGATACGAAAATTTGGAACAGAGTGGACTCCCCTGAGGGAATGGATAACATGAGGAAAGATCTACAAAAGCTGGAAGAATGGTCTAATGCTTGGCAGTTAAGATTTAATGTGAAGAAGTGCAGTATCATGCACTTGGGAAGCAGAAATCCAAGTGAAATATACGCGATAGGGGGCAAGAGGTTGGTGTGCACGGACCAGGAGAAGGACCTTAGTGTGATTATTTCTGAGGATCTCAAGGTGGCAAAAAAGTGCGACAAGGTGGTGGCAAAAGCCAGGAGGATGTTGGGTTGCATACAAAGAGGAATTACCAGCAGAAAGGAAGAGGTATTAATGCCACTGTATAAGTCAGTGGTGAGGCCTCACTTGGAATACTGTGTTCAGTTTTGGAGACCATATCTTGCAAAGGATGTAAAAAGACTGGAAACTGTTCAGAGGAAGGCGACCAAAATGATTTGGAGCCTGCGTCAGAAGTACAGAGAAGAGCCACCAAATTGGTGAAGGGGATGGAAGGCTACTCCTATGAAGAGAGGCTAAAAAGGTTAGGGCTCTTTAACCTGGAAAAGAGACGGCTGAGGGGAGATATGATAGAAGTCTATAAATTAATGAACGGAGTGGAACGGGTAAACATAGATCGATTGTTTACCTTATCAGAATATAGAAAGACTAGGGGACATGTAATGAAGCTACAGGGTAAACTATTTAAGACAAATAAGAGAAAATATTTTTTCACTCAACGTGTAATCAAACTCTGGAATCTGTTACCGGAGGTTGTAGTAAGGGCTGTTAGTATAGCTGGGTTTAAAAAAGGTTTGGACAAGTTCCTGGAGGAAAGGTCCATAAACCACTATTAAAAAGGGACCCAGGATATCAATGCTTGACCCAGTACAAGCATTGTGGAACCTGTGTCTTTTGGGGATATTGCTAGGTACGTATGACCTAGATTGGCCACTGTTGGAAACAGGATACTGGGCTTGATGGACCTCGGTCTGACCCAGTATGGCATGTCTTATGTTCTTATGAAGCCTTATGAGAAGAGACTTGAAGATCTAAATATGTACACTCTGGAGGAGAGGAGGGATAGGGGAGATATGATTCAGACCTTTAAATACTTAAAGAGAAATAATGAACAAACAAACCTCTTCCTAAGACGGGGAAGCTGTAAAACTAGAGAGCATAACATGAAGCTGCCAGGGGGTAAATTGAAAGGCAATGTCAGGAAATACTTTTTCACTGAAAGGGTGGTGGATGCTTGGAATGCCCTCCCGATGGAAGTGTTGGGGACAAATACAGTGACAGATTTCAAAATGACATGGGACAGACACAGTGGATCCCTTTACAGCAACAGGATAAAATCAAAATAAACTTAACTATCTAAATTCTCAACAAACAGGGGTGTCCTACACGGAGTGGTGGGTTCACCCCCAAACAAAGACATGGGGAGGAGTGGCTTGCACGGAGCGGCAGGTGCACCTACTCTTGCCATCTTACTGGGCAGACTAGATGGACCATACTGGTCTTTATCTGCCGCCATTTACTATGTTGCTATGTTAAATAGTGCAGAATACAGCTGTAAAGGCATATGCAGACACCCTAAGGCCTAGCTGAACTCTGCATAATTTAAACCCAGCGTAACTGTGTTATTTCTTCACTTGTCTGGTGAAGAGAGCATAGATCTGGAAAGCTAGTCATAGATTTATGGAATTAATACAATAAAAACGACTGGGGCAATTTTGAAACTGCCCGTGAGGCTTGCGGAGTTTCCTTTTGAAAATTTGTGCCACATGGGTACAAAGTTTCCACAAACCCATGTACCTTGAAGCTGGTTCAGTGTGTCCACATGAAGGTAAGTGCAGGGATTTAGAAATTAATTTTCTGCATGTACCTTCCCACCCTGATGTAATTCAGCCTCAAATTACTCATAGTTACGTGGGGAGTGAGATTTTCAGTGGTCTTTTTGTACGCAGGTAAACACCTGTTTACCTTGTAAAAAGCTTTGAAGATTACCATCTGTATCACTTACAACTTTGGTTGATCATTATTTCTACATGGGAAAGGAATTATAAGGTAAATAAAATGAAGGCAAAATTATCACAAAAATAACCAGGGCTTGTATATTCTAGCCATTAATCTCCAGGAACAAGCAGGAATGTAGTCTTCACATATGGGTATCGGCACCGACGGAGCCCGTGTGGGAACGCTCCCCAGCGTCCTATAGTAAAGTTTTTGGGAGCATCCCACTGCACCTGCGCTGCTGCCTTCCTGCCTTTCCAACTCACTCTCTCGTTTTTTGTTTTCCGTGGAGCCGACTCCTGTCACCGAAGAAAATTTTCTTTTTTGTGGTCGCGTCTGCCTTCCCGTCAACACCTACACAGGTACCACCAGTGTCTTCTTTAAAAAGCTTTTTCTTGAGGGTCTGTTCCCTCTTGGTGCTTCGGCGCCATTTTGGGCACTAGGCCCTGTTTTCTTTCAAAATGGAGAAACCAACTAGTGGTTTCAAAAAATGTTCAAAATGTGGCAGTACCATTTCTGCTACCGACACCCATGATTGGTGTCTTAAATGTCCAGACCATTCTCCATCGGAGTGTCTCCTCTGCAGAAAGATGACTAAGAGAGACCTGCAGAATAGAGCTGTGAAACTCGGCATCCTTTTTGCCTCAGATGCAATGTCCATTGCATCAACGTCGTCCAAGGCTTCATCTTCCTCCCATGAATCTTCTTCGAAGACCGGTCTGTCCTCAAAGGGTAGATCTCCTTCTAAGCATCGAGATGCTTCTAGCATTGTCCTCGAGGAGAATACACCGGCCAAACTACCCCGGCGGGAGGTCCTTGCCTCCAAAGCATTAATGGGGTCCCAAGATATTCCCGAGGCGTCCACCTCCGAAGATCTCTTGGCGCCATGTTCTGGGGCCGTGGCCCGCTCCGCCGTTACTGACACCCAGACATCGGCAGGCTCCATGGATCAACGCATCCTAGCCATTGAGTGCAGTCTTGTGGCCTTGTTAGCAGCCTCTGTACTGCTAAAGCCGCTACAATCGGTCCTGCAGCCATCGGTACCGATACCAGTATTGGATGTATCTGCATCTACTGTTGTGCCGTTCTCCATGCTACCACCCATGCTGGCCCTAGAATCGTTGTCTGGCATAGAGGGTCCGGTATCGAGGCAGTCTGATGCCGACTTCGATCGGTACCGTCAATAGGCAATACGAGAGCACCCGGCCTGTCAATACTTCGAGTCTTCCGAGTCCGATGATTCTGATGAATCCATCGATACTGGAGCGGTTCTTCTGGAGGATCCCTCTCTTTCGCTGCAACGTCGGATGTCTCTTCCGGAGTACATGTTTTTTCAAGACTTTATACGGGATGTGGCTTAGGGCCTCTCGATCACAGTGACCCCCGAGATTGAACCGAGAGCTGAAGAACTTGAAATTCTTCAGTATCCGGCAGCCCCTAAGGAAGCCGCAACCCTTCCCATACACCGGATTTTGCATGATCTCATGCTTAGAATGTGGGAAACACCCTTAACGGTGTCTCCACATTCTCGAAGACTCGATTCAATGTACCGGGTACTACAGTGTCCTGGGTTCCAAAAAACGCAGTTACCACACCATTCCATAGTTATGGAATCGGCAATATGCCAGATCAAAAGTGCCAAGACACATTCCTCTAATCTTCCGGGCTGTGAGGCGAGGACTTTCGATGCCTTTGGTCGTCGATGCTTTTAGGCCTCTATGCTGTCGGCCAGAATAAGTTGTTACATACTCTACATGGGTATGTTTCTTCGAGAGGTTACTAAGAATTTGGAACTCATGGCTCCTCTTCTCCCCGATGACAAGAGGGCCGATTTCCTTACTCTTGTTAAGCATGCCCAAAATGTTCTAAGTTCATGAACAGGGCAACCTTTGATTGTTTCGAATGCATTAGCAGGGCCTCTGCTATTTCTATCGGTGCACGTTGGATTGCTTGGTTACAAGCATCTGATTTAGAGCAATGGGTGCAAGATAAGCTGGCGAATATTCCTTGCACAGGAGAAAACCTCTTTGGCAAGGACTGGCAGGATAAAGCTTCTCAGCTTGAGTCCAAGAACACTACCTTAAATAGACTATCCAGGACCACTGCCAACCCAGCTAAAAAAAAGACAGTTAAGAAACCCCTTTTCAACAAGAAATTCTATCCTCCTTACATCCAAACTGTCCACTGTCCAATCCATGCTCCCCAGAAGGGGCAGCAGCAGCCGAAACAACAAAGAAAGGCTCAAGTCTCCAGAGCTCAACCAGCGACACAGCCTTCGCAAGGTCTTTGACTGCTTCCTAGAGAACCTAGTCATCCTTCCTCTAGAAATACCAGAGCCTCTCAACGTTCCAGGTAGACTGTGTTACTTTGCCAAGAGATGGCAGCAGATAACATCAGAGCATTGGACTCTCTCCATAGTGACAGAGGGGTACAAACTCCACTTCCACAGTATGCCCCCTCTCTCTACTCCAAGAGAGTTCAGTTCTCGGCCCCCCTCACCACTGTCTTGTGTCAAGAGGTCACCTCACTCCTTGCTCAGGGAGCGATAGAGGAAGTACCTCTTTCTCAACAAGGCCTGGGCTTTTACTCCCCCTACTTCCTTATTCCAAAGAAAACAGGAGGGTACAGGCCCATACTGGATCTCAGAAGAGTTAAACAAGTATTTCTTCTGAGAAAAATTCAAAATGATCTCTCTCGGGACACTTCTCCCTTACATTCAGAGTCAGGATTGGCTATGTTCTCTAGACCTAAAAGACGCAGAACACAGGAGGTTTCTTTGATTCCTCTTTCAAGGAAGACATTACCAGTACAGAGTTCTACCCTTTGGCTTGGCTTCTGCTCCAAGAGTCTTCACAAAATGCATGGCAGTAGCAGCAGCATTTTTAAGGACTAGGGATATTCGTCTTCCCCTACTGAGATGACTGACTGATCCAAGCACCAACAGCTCCAGAAACCAGCTCCGCTCTTTCCTGCACGATGCAAATCTTGCAATATTTGGGATTGGTCATAAATCTCCCTAAATCCCATCTCACCCCTTCTCAGTCTCTAAAGTTCATAGGGGCTCTTCTAGACACACGGCAATCAAGAGCTTTCCTGCCACAACTCCGCTGCGCTCAAATAGTTCAACTGGCTTCCCAAGCAGCTATGAAAACTTTCCTGACTGCTCGAGAAATGCTTCAGTTGCTGGAGCATATGGCGTCCACTGTACATGTGGTCCCCTATGCTCGCCTACACATGCGAGCAGCCCAGTGGACCCTAGCCTCTCAGTGGACACAGGCGTCAGGTCGTTTGGGTAACAAAATCAGAAACTCTGCATGCCTCATCTCATCCCTTCAGTGGTGGCAAACACTAGAAAACCTTCTCTTAGGGTCATCTTTTCAGCAGCCACTGCACCAAGCTACCTTGACGACGGATGCGTCCAAGTCAGGTTGGGGGGCTCATATGGACAATCTCTCCACTCAAGGTCTCTTGACCCAACAGGAGACTTGTCTTCACATAAATCTACTGGAACTCAGAGCCATTTTCTACGCTCTTTGAGTTTTTCAGGGCCATCTGTGCTACAAGACAGTTCTTGTCCAGACATACAATCAGTTAGCCATGTTCTATGTGAACAAGCAGGGTGGAACAGGCTCTCAGGCATTGTACACCTCCCGTCCTTCACAAGAGGCCTTCAGATTCACCTACTGGTGGTGTATCTCCCAGGCACACAGAATCTCCTGGCAGACAAACTCAGTTGAGTGCTGCTGCCACACGAGTGGTCTCTTCATTCAGAGCAGATTGCTCGAATCTTTTGAATCTGGGGAACCCGAGATATAGACCTATTTACAAGTCCTCAGAATGCCAAACTTCCCCGATTCTGTTCCAGAATTCTGTCTCGGAACAGTCAGGCAAGGGATGCTTTCCACCTCCACTGGGGTCAGGACTTCCTGTATGCATTCCCCTCATTCCCAAGACTCTGTTCCAGCTCCAGGGAGACAGGGGTCATGTGATCCTCATAGCCCCACGCTGGCCACGACAGATGTGGCATCCACTGCTTCTACGTTTGTCTCAAGCCAGGCCTCTGGACTTGGGATGTGCTCCAGATCTTCTATCCCAGGAGAACGGGACGCTTTTGCACCCGTATCCTCAGTCTTTACACCTGATGCATGGTTGCTGAGAGCTTAGAATTCCAGGATGTCAATCTCTCTCAACAGGTTAAGGATATTTTTTTGGACTCAAGGAAACTTTCCACAAAGCGGGCTTATGCCTTTAAGTGGAAAAGGTTCTCTATCTGGTGTTCAAAGAAGGAAATCCTTTTTCAGTTCCCGTAGAGGTGTTACTGGAGTATCTCCTCCACCTTTCATCTTCTGGTCTCAAGACTAATTCAGTAAGAGTCCACCTTAGTGCCATTGTGGCTTTCTACAAGCCCTTTGATGGACAACATGTCTCCTCTCAGCCGCTTGTAGCGTGGTTTATGAGGTGTCTACTCTTAACTAAGCCTCCCATTAAGCCACCACCCGTGGCATGGGATTTAAATCTTGTCCTCGGACAGCTCATGAAGCAGCCCTTCGAGCCCTTAGCCACTACATCCCTGAAGTTTCTTTCTTGGAAGGTAATCTTCCTAATTGCCCTCACTTCTGCACATCAGTGAGTTACAAGCTTTAGTAGCTGATCTTCCCTACACAAGGTTCCACCATGATAAAGTAATCCTTAGGACTCATCCTCACTTTATGCCAAAGGTGGTTTCGCCTTTTCATTTGAACTAGTCGGTTTATCTTCTTGTCTTCTTCCCTAGGCCTCATGCTTCTAGTGCAGAAAGTAATCTTCACACTCTAGATTGTAAAAGAGCTTTAGCCTTTTACCTTCAGAGAACTGGGCAGCATAGAAGGGCTTCACAGCTTTTTGTTGACTTTGATTCCAGCCACCTAAGGTTACCAGTTTCCAAGAGAACACTCTCCAGGTGGATTGCAGATTGCATATCCTTTACCTATGAGAGTAAAGGACTTTCACTCTAAGGTCATGTCACAGCTCACAATGCTGAGCAATGGCTGCCTCTATGGCCAACCTTCGCTCGGTGTCGATTGATGACATCTGCAAAGCAGCCACTTGGTCCTCGGTCCACACCTTTGCGGCACATTACTGCTTAGACAAGGACTCCCGTTGGGATGCCTCATTTGGCCAGGCTGTTCTCCAGCATCTCTTTCAGACTTAGACCAACTCCTACCCCCCGTCCTGGGTTCGATACCAGAGATCCTTGGGAAGAAGCATGACCCACCTCAGCCTGGGTTTAGCTGCTCTATGGAGTCATATCCCTGGCATCTCTAAGCTTAGGAGTCCCCATATGTGAAGACTACATACCTGCTTGTTCCTGGAGATAGCGTAGTTACTCACCTGTAACAGGTGATCTCCGGGAACAGCAGGAATTGAGTCTTCACAACCCACCCACCTCCCCTGGGAGTTGTATCTCTATCTCTCTCTCTTTCTTTCCTTCTCTCCTTTTGTCTCAGCTACAAACCCAACTGAAGAGGGGAGTTGGAAAGGCGGGAAGGCAGCAGGGCAGGCACAGTGGGATGCTCCCAAAAGCTTTCCTATAGGACACTGGGGAGCGTTCCCGCGTGGGCTCTGTTGATGCCGACGATACCCATATGTGAAGACTCAATTCCTGCTGTACCCGGAGATCATCTGTTACAGATGAGTGACTACGCTTTACCAGCTGTTCATAATTGACTCATGGCTTTTCTTCACCGCCCTTTGAATAATCTGATCATTATGTCTGAGCATAAAACCTGTCTTCCTTCTCCCCAGGAAATCATGGTCTACCTTGCCATGTACATGAGGATGCAGCCCGCCCTCTTCACTGAGATGTTCCGGCTCAGGATTGGTCTCATCATTCAGGTGATGGCGACAGAGCTCTCTCACTCCCTTAACTGCTCAGGTACGTAAGAGCAGCTGCCATGCACTGAACTCAGGAAACAACATATGACCTAAAACATTCCAGTGCTGCAGTACCGTGCAGTTTTCATCAAAGTGACATGCTTTGGCTGAAATAAGATGTCAGATTCACTGAATACAACCCTTTAAAGAGGATGGTTACCTTATTACATCAGTAGGTGCAATGGAGTCTGTCATGCAGAATCACTTTTTTATGCAAGTTAAAATATATTTTTCTCTAGAATGTTCTCAGACAAGAAACACAAACTAGAATGGGCCTGATATTCAGCGGCGGTGGCTAGTGCAATTACAGTGGCTAGCCATCACCCCTGAACACTTAAACCTGGATGTTCATTTCCAGGGCCATATCCGATCACTGGCATTAAATATCTGGGTCAGCCACGGAAGCAGGAAACATTCTCCGTGGACAAGCAGGAAGTAAGTTCTCATGCATGGGTGACATCCCCAATGGAGCCATGTGCAGGAACGCTCCCCATCTTCCATTGGAAGCTTTCGGGAGACTCCACCACACATGCACACCTCCCTTCCCGCCTGCTGCAGCGCCATCTTCTCTCCAGCCTTGTTTTTCTGTGGAGCCCCTAGGACATCTTCCCATCATCGGCGGTAAAAGTTTGATTCTTTGAACCCCTCATGGGTTTCTTTCTTTCCTTATCCTACCGCCTGTCGTCAGTTGCTTGTCTCTTTTTTGAGTGTTTTTTTCCTTTTTCTCTATTGTTTTCTCTCTTTGTGATTTTTCTCGTGGGTGACAACATTGAGCTGTTTGACCTTGCTATGGCCGTGCTCCCGGACACGTCCAAGCCAGCCTGTGGCCTTAAAAAGTGCACGAAGTGTGCACGCACCATTTTGGTCACCAACAGGCATAATTGGTACTTGAAGTGCCTTGAACCCGACCACCAGACCATCTTGTGCAATCTGTGCCTACATATGATGAGGAAGGGCCCAAAGGACCCAGAGAAGCAGAGGGAGTCCCTCTTTGGGCCATCAGATTCAGCATTCTCGACCCCAGCATTGGCATTAGCATCGATGCCATTGAGAGGTTCCGCTGAGGCATCATCGAGAAGTACCTGAGCTGAGGGGCCACAGTGCCAAGGCGGCTTCGGTAGCTTTGCTACACTCAGAGCCTCTGACGGACATCTGCCGGGCTGCGACCTGGGCTTTGGCGAACACTTTCGCCTCACACTACTGCCTGGAGAGGGAGTCCTACGGGACAGTGCTTTCGGCCAGGCTGTACTCCATAATCTGTTTGGGGTATAAGCAGCTCCTGCCCTCCGACCCTTCTCGACGGCTACCAAGGGTTTCTCCCCCTGGGACCCGAGGACTTTGGCTCCTTCTGGCATCGGCTTCTGTTCATGCCTTCGCTGAGGTGTGTTTTTGGTTACAGGTTCGGTAGCCTCTAGCTGGGGAGTCCCATAAGTGAGGACTGACTTCCTGCTTGTTCCTGGAGAAAGCATAGTTACTCACCTGTAACAGGTGTTCTCCAAGGACAGCAGGAATCAGTCCTCACTACCCTCCTACCTCCCCTGATGAGTTGCTGAGCAAGATGGCACCCTTGGGCGGGAAGGGTGCCATGCTTGCGTGGTCCTCTTCCCATCCAAGGGTGCCATCTTGCTCAGTCAGGTCCCTTAGCTCGAGCCCTACCAAGCAGATGGCAAGGGAAGGATAACAATCCAGCAACTCATCAGGGGAGGTGGGAGGGAAGTGAGGACTGATTCCTGCTGTCCCTGGAGAACACCTGTTATAGGTGAGTAATTATGCTATATGAGTTTCCACCCAAGGAAACCCTCACTGTACCCTTGCAGCCAATCCTCGGGCAGCTACTGCTCAGAATGTGGGATACACCGGCATCAGTACCAGTGGTGAGCCGGCACCTTGACATCATGTACTGTGTCCAGAAGGTCCTGAGGTTCTACAAACCCCAGCTCCCACATAACTCCATGGTCATCGAGTCAACCATGCAAAAACCTAAGAGCCAAAAGACCTACTCCTCTTTTCCCCCTTGGAGGGAGGCCAGAGCCCTTGATACCCTCAGACACAAGTGCTACCAGAGCTCAATGCTGGGGTGCCAGAATCCAACCTATGAACTATATACATAAGTATGTACCTAAAGACTCTAACCCAGGATCTATAAGGATTTTCGGCTGGTCTTGTTGGGGAACCCCTCCAACGGTTCCAGTCCCTGACCTCCGGGATCAAGGACTGCCTGCACCAAGTTTTCCTCTCAAGCAGCCAATGATGGCTTTGAGTTAGCGGCTCGAATCACAGCAGCCAGCATCGGCATCCGATGCCAAACCTGGCTACAGTCTTCCGACCTCGAGCAGTGGGTCCAAGGCAAGATGCTCGACATACCCTGCATCAGGGAGAACTTATTCAGCAAATCCATGGCCAACAAGGTGGCCGAGATTGAAGCCGACATGGTGACCCGCCAGAGGCTTTCTAAAAAAAACCTCATCCCTTACCCACAGGAAACCATTGGGCAAAAGATCCCTTTTCCCAGAAAGTCACCACTGCCTACTACTACTACTACTGAGCATTTGTGTAGTGCTACAAGATGTACGCAGTGCTGCACAGACATGTAAGAGACAGTCCCTACTCATCAGAGCTTACAATCTAGTCAATATAGACAACACAGTAGGTGTAGACATGGGGATACATCTAGGGGGAATGGTAAGGAAACACAAAGGAGATCAGGTGAGTCACGATCCGAAAGCGGCAGCGAAGAAGTGGGTTTTAGCCTAGATTTGTGAAAAGGGCCAGAGAAGGCGCCTGACATACAGGCTTGGGTAGTTTGTTCCAGGCATAAGGAGCAGCAAGATGAAAGGAGTGAAGTCTGGATTTATCAGTAGAAGAGAAGGGCACAGATAGAAGTGATTTGCTAGAAGAGCGGAGTTCCCGAGGAGGGGTGTAAGGAGAGATAAGAGAGGAAAGATAGGGAGGAGCTGCAGAGTAAATGCACTAACCCTTCTCGGTCCAGCAACAAGGTTCTCACCCTAAGAGGTAAGACCACGGGGCTCAGAAGGTGAAAACACCAAAGACTCAGGCCCCAGCTTCCACCCAACCTGGGGGGAGCTTTTGACTCCCAGAGCAGGGCCTTCCCTCCCCCAGGAGACCTTCACTAGCCCACAGGGTGCGCGTGGCGCTCTTTGCCCACAGAGGGGCCTACATCACCTCAGACCAGTGGGTACTGCAAGTTGTAAGGGAGGGATACCTCCTCCACCTACAACAAATACCATCCAGGTTCTTCCCAGGAGAGCCGGTGCGACCCCCTCCTTCACCAGACTCTTCTACTCACAGAGCTTGCAGGTCTGATCAGGGACAATGCAGTAGAGCCTGTACCCAAACACCTATGGGGAAAAGGCTTCTAATCCAGGTACTTCCTTATTCCAAAGAGAACTGGGGGCCTCAGGCCCATACTAGACCTTTGAAACCTAAACAAGCTTTTGATGAGGAAGAAGTTCAAGATGCTGTCCCTTGGAACACTGCTGCCTTACCTCCACCAGGGAAATTAGCTGTGCTTCTTGGATCTAAAGGATGCGTGTATACACATCCTAATCCACCCCTCCCACAGCAGTATCTAAGGTTTATGGCAGGAGGAGGGCACTACCAGTACAGGGTACTACCCTTCAGTCTGGCCTCCTCACCAGGGGTCTTTACCAAATGCCTAGCTGTGGTGGCCGCCCACCTGCATCTGCAAGGGGCCTTTGTCTTCCCCTGCCTGGGCGACTGGCTAATCAGGGCTGGCACAGCCTCAGAGGCCAGTCGGTGGCAGAGCATGCGTCCCTCCTGCAGCACTTGGGGTTTGTCATCAACTACCCCAAATCCCGCTTTTCTCCTGCCCAAAATCTGGAGTTCATAGGTGCTCAACTTGACACGCAGCAAGTCAAGGTGGTCCTCCTCAGAGAAAGGGCAGCATGCCTCAGACAACTGACAGGGAAGGACAATGTCACAGGTCAGTGCCATCTCGTCTCCTCCTCCGCCTACTGGGCCATATGGCCTCGATGGTCCACATAACATCCTCAGCCCGCTTGTACATGTGGACAGCCCAGTGGTGCCTCCACTCACAGTGGCCCCAAGCCACGGGCAAGCTACGGGCCAGGGTCAGGGTTACCCACCAGTTGGCTAAATCCCTCAACGGGTGGCAAAACATTCGCCACCTGTGGGCGGGAATGCCCTTCCAAGCACCCACAACTCAGAGAACCCTAACCACAGATGCCTCCCTCCTAGGTTGGAGGACGCATTGTGGGGACTGCCGCACACAGGGGAGCTGGTACCAGGAGGAGTTGCTCCTACAGATCAATCTCCTGGAGCTCAGGGCAGTCTTTCTAGCCCTACGGTGTTCTGCCACCACCTGCGACACTGGTCCATACTGATCCAGACAGACAATCAAGTTGCTATGTTCTTATATCAACAATGCAAAGTTCCCAATGCGTTCAATTGAAACATATATATAACAAGCAGCGGCACTCTCGCCTTATGTTGTCAACAAGCTAGGGGGGCACGGACTTGTACTCCCTCTCCCAAGTGGCGGTGGCCTCCTCTCCTTTGCAGCTTGCAGAAACATGCTCTTGCGGGCAGTTTACCTCCCGGGCCAGGACAACTGCCTAGCAGACAGGCTGAGCAGAGTCCTTCGACCCCCACAAGTGGCGCTTGAACCCCAAGGTGACCAAGAGGCTCTGCCCACTCTGGGGCAGGCCCATGATGGATCTATTTGCCTCTCCAGACAACACGCAGCTGCCTTGCTTCTACTCGTGCCAACCATACTCGGAGAAAGTGACAGCAGATGCCTTCCTGATCTTGTGGTCCAAGGGCCTACTCGATGCATTCCCACCGACCCCTCCACCCCCCCCCTTCTTGTCACCAGGACTCTCTTCAAGGTTCAGAGCGAGAGAGTGTCAGTCATACTAACTGTTCCCAGGTGGCCGAGGCAGCCCTTTTTGTTCACTGCTGCTCTCCCGGTCGGTGGCATTCCCAGTCCCACTGGGCTAAGTCCCGGACCTCCTGTCTCAGGAGGGGGGCTCCCTCCTGCACCCTAACAGCGTGGATGCTGGAAGGGTAGAATTGACCCCTTTCAATCTTCCGAGAGAAGTGAGGAGATCCTACTGGCCTCCCAAAAGCCCTCCACCAGACAGGCTTATGCCTTCAAGTGGAGAAGGTTCTCTGCCTGGTGTGCAGAAAGAAGGGAGAATACCTTCTCCTGCCATGTGCAATTAGTACTCCAGTACCTGCTGCACCTGTCCCACACCGGGCTGAAGTCTTAACTCAGTAAGAGTGCATCTGAGTGCGATAGCCGCTCACCAGCACCCTATCGAGAAAACACCCCTCTCGGGCCAGCCCCTGGTCTCCAGGTTCTTCCGGGGCCTCCTGTTCAAGCCCCCTCTCCGCCCTCCGGCATCGAAGTGGAACCTCAACATGGTGCTCTCACAGCTCACTAGACCTCCATTCGAGCCCCTAGCCACTTGCCACCTGTGGTACCTATCTTGAAAGGTGGCCCTCACGTCCACTCGACATCCTGGTGGCAGATCCACCATATACAAGGTTCTACAAGAACAGGGTAGTGCTCCACACACACCCCAAATTACTCCTGAAGGTGGTATCTCCTTTCCACCTCAACCATAGGTGGTCCTCCCCACGGCCTCACGCTGGCATGGAGGAATTAGTACTTCATACACTGGATTGCAAATGGACCCTGTCTTTCTACTTACAGTGGACCAAGACCTATCGCAAAGCTCCTCAGCTTTTTGTGTCTTATGACCCCAGCGGACTGGGTTTCTCTGTGACTAAGCGAGCTCTGTCCACTTGGGTGGCGGATTGTATTGCCCCGGCTTATGAGCGAATTGGCCTCTCTCTTGAGCACTGGGTCACAGCGCACCACATGAGGGCAATGGCCATGTCTGTGAACAACCTGCGCTCAGTGTCGATGATGATGGAGATATGCAAGGCCGCCACATGGTCTTTGATTCACACATTCGCAGCTCACTACTGCCTGGAGAGCAAGTCCGCAGGGACAGTGCATTTGGTAAGGCAGTATCCCATAATATTCTCGGAGTGTAGGCAACTCCTGCTCTCTGGTCCTTCTGTGCTCAGGCTACTGGAGTGGTAGTGTCGCTGGACGCTAGGGTCATGCAGAGTCTCTGTGGGACTCATTTTCTGCAACTCACGGCTACCTGACTTGGTCGTCGTTGGTGCTGTCATAGTTCGGTCCTTGACAGCCTGGAGTTAGGGTGTCCCATATGTGAGGACTGACTTCCTGCTTGTTCCTGGAGAAAGCGTAGTTACTCACCTGTAACAGGTGTTCTCCAGGAACAGCATGAATCAGTCCTCACAATCCTCCCCTGGCAGTTGCTTCCTTACCTTATTTTATTTTTTACTGCTGCCCTAGCTATGTCATCTGACTGAGCAAGATGGCATCCTTGGGCAGCATGTCCCAAAGGCTTTCTTTGAAAACAGGGGAAATGCTCCGCGCAGGCTCCGTTGGCACCGACGTCACTCATATGTGAGGACTGATTCCTGCTGTCTCTGGAGAACACCTGTTACAGGTGAGTAACTACACTGCTCTGGTGGCTTCAGAATCTGGTACCATTCCGACCTGTCCAGATTTTGGATGTCCGGACGTGCCCAATGGTAATTGGGCCCTTAGTGTATTGTAGACCTGGGTATTTTGGATCATAGTTTGAGTATGGGTCCATTTAAAGGTATAGTCTTCAAACTCCCTGTAAAGAGAGTGGGGAGACAGCAGTACTCTGATAGGATGTAATGTTGTTGAATGGTATTAGAGAGTAACAATTTCTCCATTGTCTGCAGCTGAAGAAGCTACGGAGAGCTTAATGAATCTGAGCCCCTCAGATTTGAAGAACCTTTTGCATCACATCCTCAGTGGCAAGGAGTTTGGCGTGGAGAGAAGTAGTAAGATTTTTTTTTGTATTAGCTAATAATATGGCTTCCAAAGTTGGATGCTTAAATATCAGATCCTGAAGTAAGGTAGGAAGTTGATGGAAAGTATGCTGTTATGGTATTTTGGGAAGCTGACAGGAAGGCAGTGTGTTCACTCTAAAAGATCCTGATTAAAAGCCCATAGTGAGGTAGCCACCTATGAGATTAAAGTACTTGGGCAGGAAGTTTGTCCTAGAGACTACTATTAGTAATCTGTGAACTATCATTAAAATCATCTCTAATACCTGAAGATTGGAGGATCGCCAGTGTAACACCACTTTTTAAAAAGGGTTCCAGGGGTGATCTGGGAAACTACAGACCGGTGAGCCTGATGTCAGTACCGGGAAAAATGGTAGAAACCATTATAAAGAATAAAATTACTCAGCATGTAGATAGTCACGACCTAATGGGAGACAGCCAACATGGCTTTAGACAAGGAAGATCTTGTCTTACTAATCTGTTATGTTTTTTTGAAGGAGTGAATAAACAGGTGGACAAAGGTGAGTCGGTTGATATTGTGTATCTGGACTTTCAGAAAGCCTTTGACAAGGTCCCTCATCAGAGACTTTTGGCAAAACTAAAGAGTCATGGGATAGGAGGCAGTGTACTATTGTGGATCAGGAACTGGTTAAAAGATAGAAAGCAGAGGGTAGGGCTAAATGGCCAATTTTCCCAATGGAGAAAGGTGAATAGTGGTGTACCCCAGGGATCTGTGCTGGGTCCGCTGCTTTTTGACATATTCATAAATGACCTGGAAAGTGGAATAACGAGTGAGGTTATCAAATTTGCAGATGACACAAAACTATTTAAAGTTGTTAAAACCCAAGAGGATTGTGAAAAATTGCAAGAGGATCTTGATAAATTGGAAGACTGGGCATCAAAATGGCAGATGAAATTTAATGTGGACAAGTGCAAGGTTATGCACCTAGGGAAGAACAACCCAAACTATGGTTACACGATGCAAGGTTCCACATTAGGAACCACCACCCAGGAAAAAGATTTAGGCGTCATTGTGGATACCATGTTAAAACCCTCGGCCCAGTGTGCAGCGGCAGCCAAGAGAGCAAATAGAATGCTAGGTATGATAAGGAAAGGAATGGAAAATAAAACAAAAGATATTATAATGCCTCTATATCGTTCCATGGTGAGACCGCACCTTGAATATTGTGTGCAATTCTGGTCGCCGTATCTTAAAAAGGATATAGCGATTTTAGAAAAGGTTCAGAGAAGAGCCACCAAAATGGTAAAGGAGATGGAAGGATACTCCTATGAGGAAAGGCTAAAAAGGTTAGGGCTCTTTAACCTGGAAAAGAGACGGCTGAGGGGAGATATGATAGAAGTCTATAAATTAATGAACGGAGTGGAACGGGTAAACGTAGATCGATTGTTTACGTTATCAGAATATAGAAAGACTAGGGGACATGCAATGAAGCTACAGGGTAAACTATTTAAGACTAATAAAAGAAAATATTTTTTCACTCAACGTGTAATCAAACTCTGGAATTTGTTACCGGAGGATGTAGTAAAGGCTGTTAGTGTAGCTGGGTTTAAAAAAGGTTTGGACAAGTTCCTGGAGGAAAGGTCCATAAACCATTATTAAGAAGTGACCGAAGATATCAATGCTTGACCCAGTGCAAGCATTATGGAACTTGTGTCTCTTGGGGAAACTGCTAGGTACATATGACCTAGATTGGCCACTGTTGGAAACAGAATACTGGGCTTGATGGACCTTGGTCTGACCCAGTATGGCATATCTTATGTTCTTATGAGAAAGAGAGAGAATCTGGAAGATGTGAGCTCATTGCCATTAGATGTACACCTTGAATTAAAATTGTGCCAGAGGGCTGTCTGTAATCTTGGAAGGTTACTGATCAGGAACCCATGATGAAGTAGATTCCTGATACATAAACGCTGAAAGGCTGACCAAAGAGACCAGGGTTTGAATACCACTTGAGCTCCTTGTGGCCTTGGGCAAGTCACTAAACTCTCCATTGCCTCAGGTACAAAATTAAATTGTAAGCCCTCCAGGAACAGGGAAATACCTAGTGTACCTGATTGTACTGTAGTAGGCCTGCATGTTCATTTTTTCAGTTCTTTTAGTACCCTGGGATGTATACCATCCAGTCCAGGTGATTAGTTTGTCAAATTACCCTATTACATCTCCGAAGTTCACTGAGATTTGTTTCAGTTCCTCCACATCATGACCTTTAAATATTGTTTTTGGCATGGGAGTCCCTGAACTGGGAGATGTGTCCGACTGGTTATTTAAAAACCCATTTAAAATTGAACACAAGCAAAACCATGGCCAGTTGGCTCACAGGAAGCTTCACTGCTCCATCTGTAGCACCACTCTTCGGCACCACGCTTATTTCACTAACAACATCATTTAAATACTTAGGAATAATAATAGATACTGAACATAATTTTGCAAGTCAATTCAGTGCTGTTATTAAAAGATCATTTTATGCTCTTGGTATCTAAAATAGTACACAAGGCAGGGAATTTACAAACGCCCTAGCCACTATTAAGTTTTGTAATTTTATGATTAGATTACTGTAGTACAATTTATGCTTGTCTTCATGCCTATAATCTCAAGTGTTTACAGTCTATACAAAATACGGCTGTCAGAATCCTATCACATGCTCTGAAATATGATCATGTTACTCCTCTTCTTATGCAAAACCATTGGCTCCCTTTTTCTTTTAGGATTCTCTTCAGAATTTTGATATTAAACATAGAAACATGACTGCAGAAAAGGACCATATGGCCTATCCAGTCTGCCCTTCCATACCAACTTCTATAGTCCCTTTTTTTCCTTTAGAGATCTTCTGCATTGGTCCCATACATTCTTGAATTCAGATATTGTCCTGGTCTCTACTACCTCCTCTGGGGAGACTGTTCCATGCATCTACCACTCTTTGCATAAAGAAATAGTCCTACATATGATTCTATCCCCTTTCACCTTCATCCTATGCCCCCTCATTGTAGAGCTTTCTTTCAATTGAAAGAGCCTCTCTTCCTATGCATTTATACCATGGAGGTATCTAAACGTTTCAATCATATCTCCTCTCTCCTGCCTTTCCTCCAAAGTATACATGTTGAGATCTTTTCTTTTTTTAATTTATTCTTTATAAGTTTATAAATAATAACCAAGCATAACAACTTGTACAGAAATATGAGGGCTATGACAAAAATACAAAACAAAAGAAATACAATATCAGAGGAAACAATAGGTAAATTATCCCAATTTCATGCCTCCAAATCAAGCCCACAATAGGGGGAGCTTCTAATAGTAACAATTAAGCATGACATAAGAAGAAATTAATCAGGTACAATCCAGCCTACATCAAACTTACTATGGAGTAACAATATCACCTGTCAGAAATAAATATGCTGAGAGGGTTCATAAAATATATAACTCACAGACTGGTACTTCACCAGGCATTTGCATGGAAATTTAAGAAAGAAGAAACCCTCTAGTTTCAACACCCCGTGCTTCAGAAGGAGGAAATCTTTCCTTCACCTCTCCCTGGCTAAGTCTGGAAATATTCGAACAGTGCAGCCTTTAAAGGGAACATTCCTTTTCTTATAAAACATTTTCAAAAGCTATTCACTATCAGATGAGAGAGCAAAGGCTATTATCAAAATAGCGGGAACCACAGAATCAACATCTGAGGATTCTAATATAGCAGGAAACATTAAGAACATCCATCTGAGGTAACCCAACATTTTGACCCTAACCAGAATCTTTCTTAGCAAGAGGCAAATAATATATCCGAGTCAAAGGAGGATACAACTCTGCAGGTACCTCCAAAACCTTCACCAGATAATTTTTAAACATGTCCCTAGAAGAGATAAATGAAGATTTGGGGAAATTAATCAACCCCAAATTAGCAGATTGTATGGCATTTTCCAAATGTTCAATCTTGAACTTCAGAGCTTTCATAACCGTAATAAATGCATCACTAGCACTCTCCACCCAAAGAAGCCTGGTATCCATCTCAGACAGAGACTGCTGAAAACCAGCAATCTCTTCCGAGTTCTTAGAAAAGGCCGACATAGTCATTTGAAGTTGTGCAGACAGCACCTGTATTTATGGAATGATAGCTTCTCCTAACTTTGAGAAGGCAGACCAGATAGACCCAAAGTGAAGACTTCAGGTCAGGTCAAAGAGAAAGAAGCCATTGTCTGAAAACCCAGGGTGGAAACAGCAGAAGAAACCACAGGTTGCATTCCATTGCCTGTAGTCTGTGAAACAGCATCTCCCAACACGTCGATGCCAACCTCCCAAGTCTGCTCATTCTCAGCCAATAGACGCCACAGGGAAATCAAACCCCTCCCCCCCCCAGCAGCAATGGGAGTCAACCCCTCTCCGGGCATAGTACCAGCCACTCCGGATGGGTCAACCACCAGATGACTGCCCAAAGGATAGAAGGTTGAAGGGGACTCTGCATCTTGAGGGATAAAGATGCCTCCATACCTGAAAGAGATGACGGTCTCCTGACTTCGCTTTCCCAACAGCCGGGCTCACACCTGACACAATCGATTGGGGCACAAGTCACTGCAAAAAAGAATCCATCGGACCCGAGGAAACAGGAGGTAAGGCAGGAGGAACAGCCGAGGCAGTGAAGAGTTTCTTGCCTGACTTCGCCTTCCTCTTCCCCATAGTTTAGCGACTCTGAGCAGCATGCATGAGATCCTCCATCTTAGAAAGCTCCCGTCCATATTGAGATCTTTAAGTATATCCCCATATGCCTTATGACTATTTTGGTAGCCACCCTCTGCACAGACTCCATCCTGTTCATATCCTTTAGAAGGTGTGGTCTCCAGCATTGCACACAATACTCCAAATGAGGTCTCACTATAGACTTATACAGAGACACTATCATCTCCTTCCTGCTGTCTATTCTTCTCCATATGCACCCAAGAATTCTTACTGCATTTGCCATCACCTTTTCTACCTGTTTAGCCACCTTAAGATCATCAGAAACAATCACCCCACGTCCCTCTCTTCTTTTGTGAACAGAAGTACACTCCCTTGAATTTTTGCAGCCCAAATGCATGACTCTGTATTTTTTAGGGTTAAATCTCAGCTGCCAAATTCTTGACTATTCTTAAAGCTTAGCAAGATCCCTTCTCATGTTATTTACTCTTTCCTGAGTGTCCCCTAATCACGCACACCTGGAGTCTACCTGCCGTTCTGCTTTTTTCTTCCTAGGACCCGCCCTCTGGAACTCCCTTCCCCTTTCCCTCCGCACTGAGCTACCATACACTCGCTTCAAAGTCCTCCTTAAAACTCACCTTTTCTGTCAAGCCTTTGATCTCCCTCCTCCTACCGATGGCGCCCCATCCCCCAGTCGCGCCCTCCATCCCCCGTGATTCTCTCCTCTCCCCTTTCCTTCCCTCTCCCTCCCTCTCCCCCCCTCTATCCCTCTTTTGGGGCTTTTCTGTTTTCTAACTTATTTACTGTCTCTCCCTGTCCTATCGTTTATTGGCGTTCACCTCTATCTTTTGTTTCTGCAGTTGCCATTTTATTTTGTACACCGCCCTGATGCTCCGGCCTGGGCGGTCTATCAAGCGCTTAAATAAAGATAAAGATACTCTTTTGTAGATTTTGGTATCATCTGCAAAAAGGCAAACCTTACCCAACAGTCCTTCTGCAATATCACTAACAAAAATGTTAAAAAGAATCGGACCAAGGTCAGAACCCTGCGGCACACCACTGATTACATCTTTCTCCTTAGAGTAAGCTCCATTCACCTATACTCTTTGTCACCTCCCACTCAACCAATTTCTAGCCCAGTCAGTCACTTTAGGGTTTATGTGTGCCTTTGAGTCAATACTCACTCCTAGTGACCCAACAGCTCCTGGGTTTCTTGGCAGTGTGACTGGAAGTAGATTGCTAGTCCTTTCTTCCGGGTCAATGGAGGGTTAAGTGACTTGCTCAAGGCCACAAGGAGTGTTAGTGGGAATCAAATCCTGGTCTCTTGGTTACTAAGCCAGAGCTCTAGCTATTAGGCAACTACTCCATTAGAGTTTATCCTAGGATGCCTAATTTATTTATAAGATATCTGTGCAGAACGGTGTCAAAGGCTTTACTGAAATCCAAGTACACCACATCTAGTCCATAAAATAGCCGCACATTAGCATTCCTGAATACCTCTCATCATGCGCCATTCATGGTAATCATTTACATATCTCATCTTCATCCCAAGCTAAATGTGAGACTACAAGGCAGATGGTCTTCTTTTCAAAGCACTTGTTGTTTGGAATAGCCTCCCTCCACAACTGTGACTTGAGCCCTCTTTCAGTAAGTTCAGGGCAGGCCTCAAGACTTATCTTTTTGATGAGGCATTTTGGGCTGGCTGACAGGACCACTAGGATAATAGTTTGTGGGAAACCAGCTCAACAGAGGAGAATACATGAAGTGGGCATCTGAAATTACAAGACCCTTGATGAAGCCTTAACCACCAAAATTTGTCAAGTCAGACTTCATGCAAATAAAGATCTTTGTTGACAAGACCTGATTTGTTTTCTGCTCCCTCTTTGATTTGGGCCCTGGTTACCAGGACATTGCTTTAACCACTAGTCTATTCCTCCACTCCATGAGAAATATTAAGGCCCATGTTTTTGCATCGAGGAAGGAATTTGAATGTGTAGGTTGGGACATTCATAATTGCCTCCAAAATTTTGCAAAAGGCTTTGCTGAACATGGAGCCTTTTGCTTTTTGTAAAATACATAGAGGAGCATCGACAAATGTGAGGGCATTTGCAGGCACGCCCAGCAGGAGCAACCATTTTACAAAAATACATGTTAAAAAGCATTTTGCATTGCTGCAGCCAGGAACATTGGGCCTCATTTTCGAAAGGCATTAACATGGTTTACAGCCCAGTAAACCGGGTAAATGCCTATATGCTCCGATGCTATCTGGGGCATGTCGGGGGCATTCCAGGGTGGAGCAGAGGCAGCGATAAGCGATAATCAGGCAACAGCGATATTGCGTGCTGCCCCGTTAGCAAGCTGTGCCGAAAAGATACTTGAGGAAATATGATGTCCCTCTAAATGCAGTTGAATTTTTGTATCCCCTGCCTTGGTGAAGATTGCATTAAAACAAGGAGTTTAGTAAGGCTCTCCTTTATCACCCATGTTATTTAGAGAGTAATTTAATATCTCTAGGAACAAGCAGGAATGTAGTCATCACATATGGGTATTGTCGGTACCAACAGAGCCTGAGCGGGAACGCTCCCCAGCGTCCAATTAGAAAGCTTTTGGGAGCATCCCACAGCACCTGCGTGCTGCCTTCCCACCTTTCCCAACTGCCTCTCTCCAGTTCTTTGTTTTCCGTGGAGCCAGCAGGTCGTGTTCCTGTCACCGCAGAAAATTTTCTTTCTTTTTTGTGGTCGCGGCTGCCTTCCTCGACGCTTTACCGGTACCGCCGGTTTTTCTTTCTTTCTTTCCTTTAAAAAAAAAAAATTCTTAGTACTTTCCTATTTTTTCCAGATGCACACGCCATTTTGGGCCTTAGGCCCAAGATTTTTTCCATAATGGAAAAGCCCTCCTCGGGTTTTAAAAAGTGCACCAAGTGTGACGGTACCATCTCCGTCACCAACACCCATGAGTGGTGTCTGAAATGTTTAGGTCCTGACCATTCCATCTCGGAGTGTATGGCCTGTGCCATGATGTCCAAGAGAGGTCGACAGAACCGAGCCGCCAAGCTCAGTACCCTGTTTCCCTCTGATGCAGCTTTGGTGGCATCGACGTCTTCCAGGGCTTCGTCTTCCTCCTGTGGATCTCAGGTAACTAAACATAAGTCTAGCCGGTCCTCAAAGGGTAGATCTCCTTCTAAGCAACGAGATGCCTCTGGCGTTGCCCTTGAGGATTCTGCACCGGCAACATTGACCCGGCGGGAGGCTTCGGCTTCCAAAGCATTATCGGGGCTCCAGGATATTCTCGGCAGAACTACTCGTGCCATGCTTTGGGGTACCAGCGGTCTTCTCCAGTACCGACATCCAGGCATCGGCAGCGTCGATAGACCAGAGAGTCCTGGCTATTGAGCGCAGTCTGACGGCTCTCCTTGAGGCATCGATGCCCTCGGAACCGCGTCAGACTTTTCAGCCGGTACCGGCACCGGTACCGATAGCATCGACATCGGCGTCCGCATTGCCGGCAACCAGTCATCCGATGCCTTCCGGTACTGATACTCCAGTACCGATTACTCCCGGTACCGACTTCGGTCGGTACGGGTATCGGGCTCTTCAAGAGCATCCTGACAGAAGGTACTTCGAGTCCTCAGAGGAATCTGAGGATTCTGACAGTTCTGTCGATGCGGCAGTACTTCTCCCAGAGGAGCCTTCCTCCCCTAAACGTAGGATGTCTCCTCCAGAGGACATTTCCTTTCAGGATTTCATCAGGGAGGTGGCTCGAGGTCTGTTCATTACTGTGGCACCTGAAACAGAGCCCAGAGCAAAGGAATTGGAAATTTTACTATATCCTAAAACTCCTAAGGAGGCAGCTACCTTGCCCATCCATGAGATCTTGCATGATCTCATGTTAAGAATGTGGGAGACACCTCTTACCACCTCTCCTCATTCTCGTAGACTGGATACTCTGTATCAAGTCCCTCCTTGTCCTGGTTTCCAGAAAACTCAGCTTCCTCACCACTCTATTGTAGTGGAATCAGCTATGAGAAGGATCAAGAGTGCAAAGAGGCATGCCTCTAATCCTCCAGGACGTGAGTGCAGAACTTTGGATGCTTTTGGACGTCGTGTCTTCCAAGCTTCTATGCTTTCTGCCAGGATCAGTTCCTATAGTCTATATATGGGAATGTTCCTGAAGGAAGTCACAGGTGATTTAGAGGCTTTGAGTCCTCTTCTTCCAGAGGATAGAAGACAGGATTTTCTCACGTTGGTCAAACATGCCCAAGATGTTTCTAAATTTGTCAACCATGCAGCTTTTGACTGTTTTGAGTGCATAAGCAGAACCTCTGCCATTGCCATAGGTGCACATAGAATTGCTTGGCTCCAGGCATCTGATCTGGAGCTCTGGTTACAAGATAAACTGGGAAATATTCCTTGTACTGGTGAGAACCTGTTTAGTAAAGATTGGCAGGAAAAGGCCAATGAGTTGGATGCTGACAACTCCACCTTGGATAGATTGTCCAAGTCCACAGCTGATCCTGCAAGAAAGAAATCTTTTAAGAAACCATTCTTTTCTAAAAAGAAAAAGTATTATCCTGCTTATTCTCAGCAGGGACGTTCTGCAGGTCAGCTTGTCAGGAAAGGTCAGCAACCACCCAAACAAAGAAAAGCAAAGACTGCTAAGCCTCAGCCGTCCCAGCAGTCTCAGCCTCCACAAGGCCTTTGACTTTCAGCTTAGCCTTCCTGGCTCTCATTGGAACAGAGCCTTCCACCATTCCAGGAAGGTTGTGTCACTTTGTCCCCAGATGGGGGCAAATAACAGCAGAGCATTGGACACTTTCCATCATAAAAGAGGGGTACAAGCTTCATTTTTCAAGCTTTTCCCCTCCCACAATGATAAGGCAGTTCAATTCTCCGACCTCTCTCATCAACCTGTTAGGTCAGGAGGTCACTATGCTTCTTGCCCAAGGGGCAATAGAAGAAGTACCCATCCATCAGCAGGGTACAGGGTTTTACTCCCCCTATTTCCTTATCCCAAAGAAAATGGGGGGATACAGACCTATCTTGGACCTCAGAGAATTGAACAAATTCCTTGTCAAAGAGAAGTTCAAGATAATTTCTCTTGGAACTCTGCTTGCCATACCTTCAGAGTCAGGATTGGTTTTGTTCTCTAGATCTCAAGGATGTGTACACCCATGTTCTCATCCATCCAACTCACAGAAAGTTCCTTTGGTTCCTTTTTCAAGAAAAGCACTACTAATACAGGATGCTTCCACTTGGCCTGGCCTCAGCACCAAGGGTGTTGTTCACGAAAAGCATGGCTGTGTAGCAGCATTTCTTCGCACTCTAGGGATATTCGTCTTCCCCTACTTAGACGACTGGTTCATTCGAGCCCCAACAGAGTCAGAGGCCAGGACTTCTCTATCCTGCACAATGCGTATCCTTCAGTATTTGGGTCTGGTAATAAACATCCCAAAATCCAGTCTAACTCCCACTCAGTCTTTAGAGTTCATAGGAGCTTTGCTGGATACCAGAAAGGCAAGGGCCTATCTCCCCCAGGGCCGTTGCCTTCGCATTGTGCAGTTAGCTTCTCAGGCAGTGCTAAAAAGCCTCATCTCACTGCTCGAGAAATGCTACAACTACTAGGCCACATGGCATCTACTGTGCATGTGGTTCCCTATGCTCGCCTCCATATGAGGGCAGCCCAGTGGACTTTATCCATTCAGTGGACCCAGGCATCAGGATGCCTGTCAGACAAAATAGCAAACACAAGTCGCCTTATTTTGTCCCTCCAGTGTTGGAAATCCACTCAAAACCTGTTGCTGTGGTCCCCTTTTCAACAACCCTTACCCCAAGCAACTCTCACAACAGATGCTTCTCCGATGGGTTGGGGAGCTCATCTGCAAGACCTCACCACCCAAGGCACCTGGTCTCCACAGGAGACTCATCTGCACATCAATCTCTTGGAGCTCAGAGCAATCTTCCTTGCTCTGCAAGTGTTCCACACCCTGCTCAGCTGCAAGACAGTCCTCATTCATACGGACAATCAAGTAGCCATGTTCTTTGTGAACAAGCAGGGGGGAATAGGCTCTCTGTCGCTTTGCAACGAAGCTTTGAATAGTGGCATAGTGAATGGAATACTCTAAACCATAAACTAGTCGTGGCACTTAAAACCTGCTCTATGATAGGTGTGAATGCTCACACCTAGCTTTGCAGGAATGTGGTTGGGTCTTGGGCCCTTAGGTTTCTGGTGGCCCTGAGCCCTGCCCTTGCCTTGGCCGCTGGGCGCCAGCTCAGGGGCGGGCGGATAGGGTGGGTATCCTCAGTAAGGAAGCCTCTTCCTCTGAAAGAAGGGTTTCTTACTGTGCTGTTTCTTCCGGGGAAGGGAAGAGGTTTTCAGAGAGAGACGGGTGCAGGTTACGAACTCCGTCTCGATCTCGGCTGCCTTGTCCTCCATGGGCTTGCTGAACAAGTGTTCGCCGAGGCAGAACATCCAAGAGTTTCTCCTGGACCCACTGTTCCAGGTCTGAGGACTGGAGCCATGCTTGATGCCGGGCTCCGATGCCAGTCACTGCCACACGAGCAGAAGACTCAAACCCGTCATATACGGCGCGAAAAAGGTATTTCAAGCAGTTCGCGACCGATCTCAGGAGAATCTGAAATCTGAGAAGGTGGTCACCTTTGAGGCCCACGGAGAAACCGCCAAGCTCTTTAGCGAGGTCGCGAAGGAACATACCCATATATAGTTGGTATGCGTGGATGCGGCATGCCAGCATGGATCCCTGGTAAGCCTTACGCCCGAGGGCACAGGATTCTCTGCCGGGCGGAACTGAAGAATACGACTTCGGGCTCTTCTGTTTTCGCATCGCGGATTCCACTACAATAGTGGTATGAGGAAGTTGGGCCTTTCGAAACCCAGGACCGTGTTGGACTCTGTACATGGCATCGAGTATTTTATAATTTAGGCTCATAAATTTGCTTTGCACCCTGTGCATACCCATACTGAAAGTATGTGTGATCAGTAATATGTGAACTATCATTAAAATTATCTGTCATACCTGAAGACTGGAGGATGGCCAATATAATGCCAGTTTTTGAAAAGGATTCCAGGGTTGATCTGGGAAACTACAGACTGGTGAGCCTGACACCAGTAGCAGGAAAAATGGTAGAAACCTGATGATGAATAGTGCGGTATATAAAAATGTTAAATAAATAAATAAATAAAAATGGGAGACAGCCAACATGGCTTTAGTCAAGGAAGGTCTTTTCTCCAGGAACAAGCAGGAAATCAGTCCTCACTTATGGGTGACGTCGGCACCAACGGAGCCTGTGCGGAGCAATTCCCCAGCTTTGGGATTGCTGCCACGCATGCGTGGTCCTCTTCCTGCCCAAGGGTGCCATCTTGCTCAGTCTCCCTTTTTCCACAGAGCCCTTCGGACGCATGTCCTCATCCCTCGGAAAAAGTTTTTCTCTTTTTGGCCTTTTGGCCTTTTTTCCAGTTGCATCGGTTCTCCCCGACGCCCCCGCTTCAGCTGTGGGACAGGGGAAACCTATTTTTCCCTTCCTTTTTTCTTACTTCAGGCCCTTTTCGGGCCCTTTTCTAACTGCTGGCCACCTCGAGGGCATTTGGCCTCGCAGGGGCTCTTTTTGTCCCCATGGCCTCCGGTTTCAAAAAATATGACAGATGCTCCAAATTCATGTTGTTCACAGACACCCACGACTGTTGTTTGCGGTGCCTGGGGGCTGACCACAACCTGGAGCTCTGCTTGCTTTGCAAGAAAATGTCCATTAAGGCCTTACAAAGCCATAAGCAGAAGTCAGATGATATTTTCTGTAAGTCAGCCCCAGAGTCCCCAGTGGCGCCCCGCTCCGCCGATCCACCATTTGCGGGGTCCCCCACAGTGACTCCACTCCCAGGCATCACTCTGACCAGGGTTCACCCAAGGTGGAACGGCGAAAAAAGAAAACGACCTCGAAGACGCTGTCGGGGGTTCAGATAAGCGAGAGCGGTCTCGCGCTCATTCCCTTAGTCCCCCCTGGTGTTTCCAAGAGTCAGACAAGGAGCGGCCTTGAAAGGTACCTCGTACAGACACGGAGGCCTCTGTCAATGGCACCCGGTCTCCTGAGAGTTGTCCCGGTGAGGGCCCCCTCTCCTCCTCCACGCCAGACCTGGTAACCCCGGCATCGGCATTCCAGGGACCCACTCTTGAGTGGGAGTCCCATATGCTGACACTAGAGTACAGCGTTTCTACCGCCTTAGCTGCCCAGCAGGTGCGCTTGCCCAGCACAGCTGGCTCGCGCCTTGAGACCGAGGGTCCCTCGACTGTGGTCCCAAAAACTGCCTTGGAAACCCCCGAGAGCCATGGGCCTTGTGAGGGTCCTCGGCACCGGTCTCGCTCGCCATCCCGTTCCTTGGGGTGAGGTCTTCCAGAGTCAGTGCCTCCGGCTCCAGACGGCCACCGGATGTGGGGATCAGCCTGACTCCGAGTCCTCCTCAGACCTCTAGGGTTGGGAATCGGATGGGGACACATCCCCTGAAGCCCACGCCCATCGGGACCTTCCTTCTGATCCGTCCCCACCCACCTCGCGAAGGCAGTCAACCCCTCCCCCCCCCCCGAAGATACTTGGTATTAGTACAGCATATGGCTTGGGCCCTCAATCTGCCCATGCAGACTGAGGAAGAGCCAAGGGCAGAGGAACTCGACATTTTGCAATATAGGTCTCCCCCAAGGGAGTCTTTCACAGTCCCTGTGCCGTCCATCCTGGCCCAGCTACTCCTCCTCATGTGGGAAGCACCAGCCTTGGTACCTATTATTGGTAAAAGACTCGATGCCATGTACAGAGCCCAACGCAGTCCTGGGTTTCGAAAAGCCCAACTTCCTCATACCTCCATGGTAGTGGAATCCACGATGCGGAAACAGAAGAACATTCTTTGGTTCTGCCCGGCAGAGAATCCCGTGCCCTCGAAGCCCTTGGGCATAAGGCTTACCAGGGATCCATGCTGGCATGCCACATCCAGGCATACCAACTATATATGGGTATGTTCCTTCACAACCTTGCTAAAGACTCTCCTGAGATCCGTCGTGGACTGCTCAAAATACCTTTCTCGCACTGCATATAACGGGTTCGAGTCTTCCACCCGTTTGGCAACAACTGGCATTGGAGCCCAGCGTCAAACATGGCTCCAGTCCTCAGACCTGGAACAGTGGGTCCAGGAGAAACTCTTAGATGTTCCTGCCTCGGCGAACAACTGTTCGGCAAGCCTATGGTGGACAAGGCAGCCGAGATCGAGTCAGAGTTCATAACCTGCACCCGTCTCTCTCTGAAAACCTCTTCCCTTCCCCGGAAGAAACAGCACAGTAAGAAACCCTTCTTTCAGAGGAAGGGGCTTCCTTACCGGGGATACCCACCCTATCCGCCCGCCCCAGTGCCAGCGGCCAAGGCCAGGGCAGAGCTCAGGGCCACCAGAAACCTAAGTGGCCACCACCCCAGTCAGCTCCGAGGTTTGGACACCAAATTCATAGCCTCTCGTCTTCCGGTGGTGTCCCTGCCGGTAGGAGGACGTCTGTCCCTTTTTGCCCCCGAGTGGGAGGCCATCACATCGGACACTTGGGTCCTCCAGGTCATCTGGAACGGTTACCGTCTCCATCTGGACTGACTCCCCCCTCCTTTCTCCTCAGCAGAGCCTACTCAGCTTCCCTCACACCAGGCTTGCTTAAAGCAAGAATTGAACAATCTCCTCAGTCAATGGGCAATTGAAAGGGTCCTGCCGCATCTCTGAGGTCGGGGGTTCTACTCCCATTACTTCCTCATTCCGAAGAGGACAGGGGGCCTGCGCCCCATCCTCGATCTCAGGAACCTGAACAAATTTCTGGTTAGGGAGAAGTTAAGAATGCTATCGCTTGGCATCCTGCTGCCCTTCCTCCAGCAGAGCGATTAACTATGCTCCTTGGATCTCAGAGACGCTTATGCCCACATCCATGTTCACCCCAAGCACAGGAAGTACCTGCGTTTCAGGGTGCAGGGGGATCACTATCAGTACAGAGTTCTCCCCTTCTGGCTCGCATCTGTCCCGTGAGTCTTCACCAAATGCCTCTCGGTGGCTGCAGCCTACAGGGCATATTCGTCTACCCCTACCTAAACGATTGGCTCGTCACGGACGCATCGACCGAGGAGGCACGCCTCTTGGCATCGTGCACGGTCCTCCTCGAGTGCCTCGGTTTCCTGATCAACTACTCCAAGTCCCACCTCAAATCGGTGCAGGCACTGGAGTTCATCAGCGCACTGCTCAACACGGAACAGGCGACCGCCTTCCTCCCTCGAACACATGCAGACCGCCTCTGCACTCTGGCTGCCAAAATCCAAAGCCGAACCAGGGTCTCAGCGCAAGCCATGCTGCGCCTTCTGGGGCACATGGCCTCAACTGTACACATCGTTCCCCATGCTCGCATGTATATGCGAGGAGCTCAATGGTGCCTCAGAGCGCAATGGTCCCAAGACTCAGGCCAGCTCTGGGATCCCATCTCGGTCTCACACAGCCTATCCAGTTCCCTGGATTGGTGGCAGACTCTCCGAAGCTTACTTCGGAGCATGTCCTTCCAGGCTCTGCAACATGAGCTCATCTTGACAATGGATGCCTTACTGTTGGGCTGGGGAGCCCACTGTGACAACCTCCATACCCAGGGATGGTGGTCACCCGAGGAATCCAGGCAGCAGATCAACCTGCTCGAACATCGAGCGATCCGGTTGGTCTTGAGAGTCTTTAAATACCACTTGCGAGGCAAGTCGATGCTCGTGCAGACCGACAACAAGGTCATGATGTTCTGCATAAACAAGGAAGGGGATACGAACTCCTGCCTCCTCTGACGGGAGGCAGTCCTCCTCTGCTCCTTTGCAGTGCGCCATGGCATGACCCTAAGAGCTGTCTACCTCCCAGGCCAAGAAAATGTCCTTGCAGACAGGCTCAGCATGCTTCTCCGCCCGCATGAGTGGTGTCTGAGTCCAGAGGTGGTTCTCCACCTTTTTCGCCGCTGGGGGACACCGTCCATAGACCTGTTTGCCAGCTCGGCGAATGCACAGTTTCCCTGCTTTCACGAGCTGATACCACACCCGAGCAGGGAAGCCCCGGACGCGTTCCTCCTGAACTGGACCTCCAGGCTTCTGTATGCATTTCCCCCTACTCACCTCATAGCGAGGACCTCCACAAGATTCAGCGGGACCAAGCATCGGTGATTCTTGTGGCTCCCTTGTAGCCTCGACAGCCTTGGTTCCCACTTTTACTCCAACTCTCGTCGGAACCCCCGGTCCCCCTAGGCAGTGCTCTGCATCTGCTGACAAAGGAGGAGGAACGGGTACTTCACCCGAACCTGGACTCGCTGTCCCTAGTAGCCTAGTGGCTGAACATATCTCTTTAGCCTCACTACACCTCCCAGAGGAGATCGAGGAAGTCCTGCTTGCATCAAGGAAAGAATTGACGAGACGGGCCTACGCCCTCAAGATGCAGCGCTTCTCGGTTTGGTGCTTCAGGCTTCAGATCGATCTGTTCTCCTGTTCCACCCGGTGGGTTCTCCAGTATCTTATCCACCTCTCACAGGTGGGGCTGAAATCAAATTTGGTCAGGGTTCACCTGAGCACCATTTCAGCCAACCACTTCCCCGTCGAGGGTAAACCCCTCTCGGGCCAGCTACTTTATGTATGGCCTTTTACTCTCCAAGCCCCCTGTCTGGCCTTCGGACCTGAACATCGTGATCATGCAGTTGATGCAGCCGCCCTTCGAGCCGATGGCGACATGCTCACTTCAGCACCTCTCCTGGAAGGTAGTCTTCCTGGTGGCGCTGACCTCAGCTTGGCAGGTCAGCAAGCTTCAAGCCCTTATGGCCGTGGCCCCCTACACCAGGTATTACAGGAACAGGGTGGTCGTTTGCACTCACCACATGTTCCTACCGAACGTTGTCTCAGATTTCCATCTCAACCAAGAGATAGTCTTAACGACTTTCTTCCCGATACCTCATGCCGACCAGGCGTCGGCAGTCCTGCATACCCTCGACTGCAAGAGGGCTCTCGCCTTCTACCTGCAGTGCACCCAGAGTCATCGCAAGTCAGACTGGCTTTTCATCGCCTACGATCCCAACCATCTGGGGCTTGCAGTCGCCAAGTGCACCCTCTCCATCTGGGTGGCAGACTGCATCGCCTTTGCTAGGGCAAAGGCTGGGGCCCCTCTGGATCGACGAGTCACCGCGCACAGCATCCGTGCCAAGGCAGCATCTGTGGCTTCACTGCACTCAGTGCCTCTGATGGACATCTATTGGGCTATGACCTGGTCTTCAATAAATACTTTCGCTTTGCACTACTGCCTGAAGCAGAAGTCCTGCCAGGGCAGCGCCTTTGACCAGTCTATATTCCTTAATCTGTTCGGGGTATAAGCAACTCCTGGCCTCCGACCCTCCTTTTGCAGCTACTGGGAGCTTCGCCACTCGAGGACTCGGGCTCCCTTCGGATCGTCAGCATCTGCTCACGGCTAATTGGAGGCGCTTTGCTTATTGGTTTGGGTAGCCTGTGGCTGGGGAGTCCCATAAGTGAGGACTGACTTCCTGCTTGTTCCTGGAGAAAGCGTAGATCTCCAGGAACAAGCAGGAATGAGTCTTCACATATGGGTATCGTCGGTACCGACGGAGCCTGCACGGGAACGCTCCCCAGTGTCCTTAAAGAAAGCTTTTGGGAGCATCCCACAGCGCCTGCGCGCTGCCTTCCCGCCTTTCCTAACTGCCTCTCTCCAGTTCTTCTTTTCCGCGGAGCCAGCAGGTCGTGTTTCCTGTCACCGCTGAAGAATTTCTTATTTTCTTTTATTTTTCTTCTGGGGCCTTAGGCCTACAGAGATATTTTTCCCTCATGGAAAAACCCGCCTCCGGGTTTAAAAAATGCACAAAGTGCAGTAGCACTATTTCTGTCACCGACACCCATGACTGGTGTCTAAAATGTTTAGGTCCTGACCACTCCATTGCGGACTGTGAGTCCTGTTCTATGATGTCCAAAAGAGGGTTACAGAATCGGGCAGCTAAGCTCAGTACCCTGTTTCCCTCCGATGCAGCTTCCGTGGCATCGACGTCTTCCAGGGCTGCTTCTTCATCCCATGGATCTCAGGTAACCAAACTTAAATCTGGCCGGTCCTCAAAGAGTTCATCTCCCTCTAAGTATCGAGATGCCCCCGGGCTTACTCTTGAGGATACCACACCGGCAAAATTACCCCGGCGGGAGGCTCCGGCTTCCAAAGCACTACCTATGGGGTCACAAGTTGACATCGATGGCTCGGCCTCGACCGATCACCTGTTAAAATGTTCTGGGGTACCGCCAGCTTCTACCGGTACCGATATCCAGACATTGGTGGCTTCAATGGATCAGAATATTCTGACCATGCAGCGTGCCATCATGGCATTCATTCAAGCTGCAACGCCTACGGTACCGCAACAAACCCCGTTGTCGGTACCCGTACCAATTCCGGTACAGGATACGATTCCGGTTCCGATACCAGTACCGCTTGCATCGACATCAGCATCGACGGCAGCGGTACGCTATCCAGTGATGCCTATCAGTACCGGCCCGGTACCAATTACTCCCGATGTCGATAACTCCCGGTACGCGTATCGGGCTCTACGAGAGCATCCAGACAGTCGATACTTCGATTCTTCTGAAGACTCTGACTCTTCAGAGGCCTCAATTGAAGCATCGGGGATCCTTCCTCAGGAACCCTCTTCTCCAAAAATGAGAATGTCTCCTCCTGAAGACTTGTCTTTTCAGGATTTTATTAGGGAGGTGGCCAAAGGCCTGTCCATCTCAGTGACCTCTGAGACTGAACCTAGAGCCAAAAAATTAGATATCCTACAATATCCTAAGGCTCCTAAAGAGGCAGCCACCTTACCAATACATGAGATTCTTTATGAACACATGTTGGGCATATGGGAGACTCTTTCCACCTCCCCTCATTCCAGAAGGTTGGACACCATGTATCGTGTTCCTCCTTGTCCTGGGTTTCATAAGACTCAGCTTCCTCACCACTCCATTGTGGTAGAGTCTGCTATGAAAAAGATCAAGAGTACAAAAAGGCACTCTTCTGCTTCTCCAGGAAGAGAATGCAGAACCCTAGATGCCTTTGGCAGGAAAATCTTCCAGACCAGTATGCTTGTAGCCAGAATCAACTCCTATAGTCTCTATATGGGGATGTTTCTAAAAGAAGTTACAGATCATCTGCAAACGTTATCTCCTTTTATGTCAGAAGATAAGAGAGAAGAATATATCACCTGGCTTAAACACGCATAGGATGTATTCAAGTTTTCCAACCGTGCAGCCTTTGACTCTTTTGAGGGGGTCAGTAGAGCCTCGGCTATTGCCATAGGTGCACGCAGAGTTGCTTGGTTGCAAGCCTCTGATTTGGAATCCTGGGTACAGGATGGTCTAGGTAACCTTCCCTGTACAGGCGAAAACCTGTTTGGCAAAGATTGGCAAGCAAAGGCCAACCAGATGGATGCTGAAAATTCTGCTTTAGATAGACTTTCAAAGTCTACTACTGCTCCTTTCAAAAAGAGGTTGTTCAAAAAGGGATCTTTCCCAAAGAAAGGGAAATTTTCTTCTTATGGTCAGGCCTCTTCTCAAGGTCGTTTTGCTACAAAGAGGCAGCAACAACCAAAACAGGCCAAAACCCAGGCTGCAAGGACTGCTACGGCCCAACAGCCTCAGCCTCCTCAGGGCCTTTGACTTTCCACTAGAGAACTTAGCCTTTCTGGCTCTAGAACATCCAGAGCCCCTCACCATCCCAGGAAGGTTAGCTCACTTTGCTCCCAGATGGGAACAAATCACAGCAGAGTAGTGGACCCTCTCCATCATAAGGGAAGGGTACAAACTTCATTTCTTAAACCTTCCTCCTCACACCATGGTGAAACAGTTCAATTCTCCAACAACTCTCCTCAACCTTCTAGGTCAGGAGATTGCTATCCTTCTTGCCCAAGGGGCAATAGAAGAAGTACCCCTTCTTCAACAGGGCTCAGGGTTCTACTCCCCCTATTTTCTCATCCCAAAGAAAACAGGGGGCTACAGACCCATATTAGATCTCAGAGAATTGAACAAGTTTCTATGCAAGGAGAAATTCAAGATGACTTCTCTCGGAACTCTCCTTCCATACCTCCAGAGTCAGGACTGGCTTTGTTCTCTAGATCTCAAGGATGCGTACACCCATGTTCTCATCCATCCAACACACAGAAGATTCCTTCGCTTCCTGTACCAAGGAAAGCACTACCAATACAAAGTGCTTCCTTTCGGTCTGGCCTCTGCTCCAAGAGTGTTCACAAAATGCATGGCAGTAGTAGCTGCATTCCTACGCACTCTAGGAATATTCGTATTCCCATATCTGGACGACTGGCTCATCCGAGCTCCATCCCAGTCAGAGGCCCAGACTTCTCTAGCCTGCACAAGGCGTGTTCTTCAGTATCTGGGACTGGTAATCAACATTCCAAAATCCCATCTTACCCCTACTCAGTCTCTAGAGTTCATAGGGGCCTTACTGGATACCACAACTGCAAGGGCCTATCTTCCCCATGCCCGTTGCCTACGCTTGGTGCAGTTAGCCTCCCAGATTCAGTTAAAATCCCATTTAACTGCTCAAGAGATGTTGCAACTTTTAGGCCACATGGCTTCCACGGTGCATGTGGTTCCCTATGCTCGCCTTCACATGAGAGCAGCTCAGTGGACCCTATCCACCCAATGGACCCAGGCATCAGGTTGCCTGTCAGACAAAATAGCAACCTCCAGTCGCCTATTTTCATCCCTCCACTGGTGGAAGTCCACTCAGAATCTGTTGCTGGGGTCCCCCTTTCAACAGGTGTTACCCCAAGCAACCCTTACAACAGATGCCTCTCCAAAGGGTTGGGGGGCTCATCTACAAGATCTCTCGACTCAGGGCATCTGGTCTCCACAGGAGACATATCTTCATATCAACCTCTTAGAGCTCAGAGCAATTTTTCTGGCTCTCAGAGTCTTCCACACCCTTCTCAGCTACAAGACAGTCCTCATTCACACGGACAACCAGGTAGCTATGTTCTACGTGAACAAGCAGGGGGGAACTGGCTCTCTGTTGCTTTGCAACGAAGCTCTGAGATTGTGGGCCTTCGCCAGAGAGCATCAAATCCATCTCATGGCAGTATATCTTCCAGGAGTTCAAAACTCTTGGGCAGACAGACTCAGTCGAGTTCTGCTTCCGCACGAATGATCCCTCCATGGGGACCAGATAGTCAGAATCTTTCGGATTTGGGGTACCCCAGACATAGACCTGTTTGCAAGTCCGTGGAATGCCAAACTTCCCCGGTTCTGTTCCAGGATTCCATGTCAGGGAGTTCAGGCCAGGGATGCCTTCCTCCTTCACTGGGGGCAAGACTTCCTTTATGCCTTTCCACCTATTCCCTAAGACTCTGTTCAAGCTTCAGAGAGACAAAGGGACTATGATCCTCATAGCACCACTTTGGCCACGCCAAGTGTGGTACCCTCTACTTCTGCATCTCTCTCAAGCTCCCTCCCTAGACCTGGGGTCTGCTCCAGATCTCCTCTCCCAGGAGGAGGGAACCTTGTGGCACCCAAATCCTCAGTCTCTTCATCTCAGGGCCTGGTTGCTGAAGGCCTAGACCTTCGGGATCTACAACTTTCTCAGCAAGTGAAGGATATCCTTCATGCTTCCAGAAAGCCTTCCACAAGACATTCATGTGCTTTTAAATGGAAAAGGTTTTCCATTTGGTGTGCAGAGAAGGGTCTCAACCCTCTTGCAATACCTTTGAATTCTTTACTAGACTATTTACTGCATTTATCACATGCAGGCCTTAAAACAAATTCAATCAGAGTCCATTTGAGTGCTATTGCAGCATCCCTTAAGCCTCTCAATGGACAACCTATTTCCTCTCATCCTCTTATAGCAAGATTCATGAGAGGCCTTCTTTTGACTAAACCTCCCATTAGACCACCTCCAGTGGCATGGGACTTAAATCTGGTTCTTGGCCAGCTTATGAAGCCACCCTTTGAACCCTTAGCCACTACCTCCTTGAAATTCCTTTCCTGGAAGGTTATTTTTCTCATTGCAGTCACCTCAGCTCGCCGTATCAGTGAGTTGCAAGCTTTAGTGGCTAATCCTCCTTATACAAGGTTCCATCATGATAAGATAGTCCTCAGAACTAATCCACACTTTATGCCTAAAGTGGTCTCACCTTTTCATCTGAACCAGGTGGTGTATTTACCTGTCTTTTTTCCAGGACCTCATGCATCAAGTGCAGAGAGGAATCTTCATACCCTGGACTGTAAAAGAGCACTTACAAAAGGACACAGCAACATAGAAAGTCCTCTCAACTTTTTGTTGCTTTTGATCCTTCTCATTTAGGACTTCCAGTCTCCAAGAGAACTCTGTCTAATTGGATTGCTCAGTGTATTTCCTTCGCCTACCAGAGCAAGAATCTTTCTCTGGAGGGCCATGTCACACTCACAATGTGAGGGCCATGGCAGCCTCTATGGCTCATCTTAACTCTGTGTCCATCGACCAAATCTGTCGAACAGCCACCTGGGCATCGGTTCATACCTTCACAGCCCATTACTGCTTGGACAAGGACTCCCGCCGGGATGCCTTGTTTGGTCAGGCTGTTCTCAAACACCTGTTCCATACCTAATCAACTCCTACCCTCCATCCCTGACTGGATGCCTGAGATTCATGAGTGCAGGTGGAGCCCTTCCCAGGGACTCACAATCTGGGTGTTCTCCCAGGCATCTCTAGCTGGGGAGTCCCCATATGTGAAGACTCATTCCTGCTTGTTCCTGGAGATAGCAGAGTTACTTACCTGTAACAGGTGATCTCTGGGAACAGCAGGAATAAGTCTTCACAACCCACCCACCTCCCCTAGGAGTTGTATCTCTCTATCTATCTATCTATCTTTCCTTTCCTCTCTCTCTCTCTTTGTCTCAGCTTTAAAACTCGAACTGGAGAGGCAGTTAGGTAAGGCGGGAAGGCAGCGCGCAGGCGCTGTGGGATGCTCCCAAAAGCTTTCTTTAAGGACGCTGGGGAGCGTTCCCGCGCAGGCTCCGTCGGTACCGACGATACCCATATATGAAGACTTATTCCTGCTGTTCCCAGAGATCACCTGTTACAGGTAAGTAACTGTGCTTTACTCACCTGTAACAGGTGTTCTCCAGGGACAGCAGGAATCAGTTCTCACTACCCTCCCACTTCCCCTTAAGAGTTGCTGTTTTTATCCTTCCCTTGCCATCCGCTTAGTAGGGCTCTAGCTATGGGACCTGACTGAGCAAGATGGCACCCTTGGGCGGGAAGAGGACCATGTATGCATGGCAGCAATCCCAAAGGCTTTCTTTGAAAGCTGGGGAATTGCTCCGCGCGGGCTCAGTCGGTGCCGATGTCAACAAAAAGTGAGGACTGAGTCCTGCTGTCCCTGGAGAACACCTTTTAGAGGTGAGTAACTACGCTGTCTCACTAATCTGTTCTGTTTTTTTTGTAGGTGTGAATAAACAGGTAGACAAACGTGAGTCAGTTGATATAGTGTATCTGGATTTTGAGAAAGCCTTTGACAAGGTCCCTCATGAGAGGCTCTTGGCGAAATTAAAAAGGCATGGGATAGGAGGCAGTGTACTATTGTGGATCAGGAACTGGTTAAAGTTAGAAAGCAGAGGGTAGGGCTAAATGGTAAATTTTCCCAATAGAGAAATGTGAATAGTGAAGTACCCCAGGGATCCGTGCTGGGTCCACTGCTTTTTAATATATTCCTAAATGACCTGGAAATAGGAATAACAAATGAGGTAATCAGATTTGCAGATGACACAAAATTATTCAAAGTTGTTAAAACCAGCATTGTGAAAAATTGCAAGAGGACCTTGATAAATTGGAAGACTGGATGTTCAAATGGCAGATGAAATTTAATGTGAATAAGTGCAAAGTTATGCACCTAGGAAAGAACAACCCAAACTATGGCTACATGATGCAAGGTTCCACATTAGGAACCACCACCCAGGAAAAAGATTTAGGCGTCATTGTGGATAATATGTTGAAACCCTTCACCCAGTGTGCAGCAGCGGCCAAGAAAGCAAATACAATGCTAGGAATCATAAGGAAAGGCATGGAAGAGAAAACAAAGGATATTATAATGCTTCTGTATCGTTCCATGGTGCAGCCGCATCTTGAATATTGTGTGCAGTTCTGGTCACCATATCTTAAAAAGGATATAGTGGAATTAGAAAAGGTACAGAGAAGAGCCACCAAAATGGTAAAGAGGATGGAAGAATACCCCCTATGAAGAGAGGCTAAAAAGGTTAGGGCTCTTCAACCTGTAAAAGAGACGGCTGAGGGGAGATATGATAGAGATCTATAAATTAATGGAGTGGAATGGGTAAACCTAGATTGATTGTTTACATCATCAAAATATAGAGAGACTAGGGGATATGCAATGAAGCTACAGGGTAACCTATTTAAGACTAATAAGAGAAAATATTTTTTTCACGCAAAGTGTAATCAAACTCTGGAATTTGTTACCAGAGGATGTAGTAAAAGCTGTTCGTGTTGTTGTTGTTAAGTGCCGTCGAGTCGGAGTCGACTCATGGCGACCCTCTGGATAGCTATCCTAAATTGTGTTCGGTCTTCAGTCAGGCGGCTCATTGATGACAGACTGGTACCCGTAGCTGCTGTTATTGTAGCGATCCATCTCATTGCTGGCCTTCCTCTTTTGCGTTGACCTTCTATCTTGCCAAGCATGATGTCTTTTTCTAATGATCTCTCTCTTCGCATGATGTGTCCGAAGTATGAAAGTCGAAGTCTTGTCATCTGAGCTTCTAAAGAAAGCTTAGGTTTGATCTCCTCTAGTACCGACTGGTTTGTTCTTCGGGCAGTCCATGGTATACACAGTATTCGCCGCCAGCACCATAATTCAAAGGCATCAATTTTCTTCCTGTCTGTCTTTTTCACTGTCCAGCTTTCACATCCATATGATGTTATTGAAAATACCATGGCTTGAACAAGTCGAATCTTTGTATGGAGAGACACATCTCTGCTCTTGAGAATCTTATCTAGGTCTTTCATAGCCATTCTGCCAAGAGCAATGCGTCGTATGATTTCTTGACTGCTTGTTGCTTCTTTATTGATAGTTGATCCAAGTAGGTTAAAGTTGTTCACAATTTCAATTTCTTCTCCTTCAACGATGAACCTGTTGATTATGCCAGTTGTCATGATCTTTGTCTTCTTTACATTAAGGTGCAGGCCCATTTTGAGACTATGTTCTTTGATTGTGAGAAGCAAATGTTTCAGATCATCTTCATCATGTTCGTGTAGCCTGGTTTAAAAAAGGTTTGGACAAGTTCCTGGAGGAAAGGTCCATAAACCATTATTAAAGGGGACCCTGGATATCCACTGTTTGACCCAATACAAGCATTGTGGAACCTGTGTCTTTTGGGGAAACTGCTAGGTACTTGTGACCTAGATTGGCCACTGTTGGAAACAGGATACTGGGCTTGATGGACCTTGGTCTGATCCAGTATGGCATATCTTATGTTCTTATGACTTATGGGTGTACTTACATAGTAGCAACTGCCTAAAGTACTTGTGTAAGTTCTTGAAAATGGGTGTATCTTTATGCAACTCCCTCATAAAAGCAGCTTTTAATGTCTTTCCTATTCATCCTGCTAGACCAGTGCAGACTAGTGGGTTAACTCCCCCTGCCAGCAGATGATGGAGAGAGAGAAAAATCTAGAAGCTTAGTGACATCACCCTTGGTAGTTAACCCTGGAACACTAGGGCTCAGCTTCAGTATTTTCTCTGTCTCCAGCAGATGGTGGACTTCGCTTTGAGCTCCTGACAGACTCCTTGAGGGGTTCTTGTCAGTGTAGCTTTATCTCCCGGAACAAGCAGGAATCAATCTTCACATATGGTTGAACGTTACCAACAGAACGCGCGGGAACACTCCCCAGCACTCAATAGGAAAGCCTTTGGGAGCACTCCACTGCGCCTGTGTGCCTGCCTTCCCACTTTCCCAACTCCTCTCCTCAGTTCTTTATTTTCCACGGAGCCAGTAGGACGCATCGTCCTGTCACCGCTGAAAAATTTCTCTTTTTTTGTGCCCTTCGGGGTACATCATGCTTCTGCCTTCCCGTCAATGCCGATTCCATCAAATCTGACACCGGTCCCGATATTTTTCCTTTTTATTTTCAGTTTTTCTTTTCTATTGATTTTCACTGTGGTTCTCACCGCTAAACTAGGCCTCTAGGCCTTATCTTCAATCTTGAAGACATCTCTTCAGGCATGGAAAAAGTCAATCAGTGGTTTTAAAAAATGTACCAAGTGTGCCAGTACCATTTCAGCCACTGATAAACATGAGTGATGTCTAAAATGCTTGGGTCCTGACCATGAACCTACTTCTTGTCCTTTGTGCCAACAAATGACAAAGAGCGGCCTCAAGAACTGAGCCAGACAGTTTGGATTATTGTTCTTCTTGGACTCGGTCTCAGTGGCTTCCACTTCATCGAGGGCATCAACTTCTTCTCAGGCTTCTTCAAAGTCAAATGTAAGTGAAAGTCTTGGGTCGTTTCCAAATCTTCCGCATCAAAGACCGATTACGATGCCAGTAAAAAGTCCCAGCATAAGCATCGAGACTCCCCTAGAGGTGCTTCTGATGCAGACCGGCCAGCCAAACAGCCCCAGTGGGAGGATCTATCCTCCAAAGCACAAATGGGACTCCGGAACTCTCCCAAGGCATTGACCTCCAGAGAGCTACCGGTTCCATGTTCTGATCCCTGTATGTGATTCCACACAGACATCGGTCATCTCCTTAGACTAACACATACTGGCTCTCAAGAGGAGTTTGGCAGCACTCCTGGCAGCCTCAGTACCGATAACATTGAGAACTTCAGGTGAGCAGGCTTTGGTACCAAGCCTACAGTCAGGCATATCGGGCCTGATGCCGGCCCTCAACCGGCATCGTCTGAGCATCCTAGATCGATTCGTATGTTGGGACCGCTCAATGCCTCTGGTATCCAACAGATTCAGGCTCCCATGCCTCTCTGTTCCGATACCTCTGAGTATCAGCATCGACCATCAACTTCCATGAAGCACTGCGGTCAAACCAAAGACCGCCGGTACTTTGATTTCTTGCTGGAATCTGATTCAAGTTCTTCATAGCGTGATGCGGGGATCACTTGATTCCCGAGAACATCCCGACATCCCTTTGGAACCTTCACTGCCTCAGGAACGGCATCGGTCTCCACCAGAAGATATGTCATTTCAGGACTTCATACGTGACATGGCAGCAGGGCTCTCCATCACAGTAGCCTCAGAAAAGGAACTGAAGGTGAAGGAATTGGAGATACTCCAGTACCCTCCCACATCCAAGGAGGCAGCTACCTTACCCGTGCATCGTATCCTATAGGATCTTATGCTCCGCATGTGGGAGGCCCCACTCATGGTTCCACCTGTCAGCAAGAGACTCGATACTATGTATCGAGTACCAAAGTGCCCAGGCTTCCAAGAACCTCAGCTCCCCCACCACTCAATGGTGGTGGAATTGGCGATGCGCTGAATAAAGAGCTCAAAGAACTATTCATCCATGCCTCTTGGCAGAGACTTGAGGACACTCGATGCCTTTGGTGTTTCCAGGCATGCATGTTGGCCTCCATAATCATCTTTTACATGCTATATATGGGCATTTTTCTGAACGATGCACCGGAGATCTGGAGACTTTCACCCCGCTGCTTCCTGAGGAGAAGTGGAGTACATTCCACTCATCAAGCAAGGCCAGAACACTTCTCTTAACAGGGCCTCTTTTGATGCTTTTGAATCCACAGAGCTTCAACAGTGTGCATCCTAAACAGTTACGTGATAGTCTTCCCTTTTCACAGTTTATACTTTACAGACGGAATTCTTCCACTGTAGAAGACTATAAGAAACAAGCAAAGGTTTTGACACAGGAATTCCTACAAAGAGGGTATCCCCTACATATTATCAAACAAGCATATCGACGAGCATTATATAATAATAGGGCTCTATTGTTGCACCCTAGGGAGGCTTCACGTACTACTGACAGCACCGTCATTAATTTTATTACAAAATTTTCACCATTGAGTGGACGTATTAAAAAGATTTTCAAGCGCCATCAGAATGTCTTAAGTAGTCTCCCTTGTTTACGAGAAATGAAAATTCGATGTGTGTGGACGCGACACTCCAACCTTAAGGAAAAGCTGAGTCCTGCTAAATTGAGGTCAGTGAAGCACACTCACGCTGATCAATCGATAGGACATAGATCGTGTGGCCATTGCAACATTTGTTGCGTTACAGAGGAAACAAGTTTCTTTTTTTATCATGATAACTGTTACAAATTGAAACATTCCACAACCTGTGAAACAGACCATGTAGTATACGCCATCAGATGCCCCTGCAACCTTATGTATGTGGGTAAAACTGTCCGACCATTACGGGTTCGGATTAATGAACATCGAAGTCGGCTGAAATGTAGAGTGCATGAAGCTCCTTTGGTTTCCCACTGTATGCAACACCATCATGTTTTTGAAGATTTAAGATGTTTTTGTATTGATAGGGTAACATCTGGTATCAAGGGTAAATCTAAAGAAAAAAGTCTATTGATCCGAGAACAAAAGTGGATCCATCGACTTAAATCAACTATTCCAGATGGTCTCAACACGATGATAGAATGGAGCGCTTGCATTTGAAATGGACAGTGTAAATTTGTTATATTTAGTTGACATTAATTGCTCATTTTTATCAATTTCTGACACAGCGTTCATGGGGAAAACTTGCATTTACTGTTTTTACAGTACGACAAGATTGTTAGAAACTTTATGGTGGAACTCCTGGGGGTTAAAAAAACGAATCGACTCTCCTTTTGCAAGACTTTGATTTTAAGCTTTTGAACAACTATTATTGAGTTAGTGTATCGAAGAAGACTATTTAATCTTTGATGAAGGTCGATCGGTTGACCCTAGAGAAATTTCTGTGGGTTAAATCGATGAACAGTTTTTTCCCCTTTTTTCTTTTTACACACTGTGGTTTTTGAACAACTGACGTCACACTAGCGTGCCGCTGAAAGTCTTTAAATCTTGACTAGTTGGTTTAGATCGCATGCGCAGCATTTTTTGGCAAGCTTTGAACAGCTGAGAAGTAAAACCAGACCGTACATCATTACATTTAACGATTATAGTTCTTTGAACGTACAAACCTTGGTGAGCAACCACGTCTGGTGAGAATCTGGCCTTTTTTGATCTTTTTAATGCAGTAAACGACAAGGTTAAGATAAACTATGTATTGCTTAATTCTCCTGAACAAACGAACAACTTTTCCTTCTTCTACAGAGATTGTCTGGCAAAACCGATCCCCTGATGCAGACTCGAAACGCAATAAGGGTACCGGGATGGTGGCGTTGGGACAGTTAAATTCTTGTTGAGAGATAAGCACAATCTCTGATTTTTCGTGAAATGCATGTAAAGAATGGTTCATAAATTTGACGTGATTGTCTTATGATATTATATTTTTAGAACAAACATATATTTTAGAAGAAACCAGTTCACACGGTCATTGATGCAAATTTAGCAGCACTTTTTTGGTGAAATCATTTCCAAAAGTGCATAGCTATTCAGTCTGAGACCGTTGGTTTCATTCTATATTGGTATTGTTCGTCTTATTATTAAGGGATCATTTTTACTCAGTTTTGGAGGGAATACATATAATAATTTTAGGTGACTATCACCCTCTGCTAAACGACCTACATTATCGTGATTGCTTCATTGAGCTGGCAAAAGGGGTACAACAGCAAAGCCAAATAACAGCTCGAGAGATGCTACGACTATTGGACACATGGAGGCCAATTCCGCTCGGAGTATGTCTGAGCCGTTCGGATATCTAAAATATGGGCGGCCATGATATGCACCCAATTCTGCTGCCATGGGAGCTAGATGGCCCCACGGGAGCAGAATCAGGGCACTGGCCTGATTCTGGCCCGCTAGACGTCCTGCATCCTGCCCTTCTAGCTCAACCTGGGCTGCTGCATGGAGCTGTGATCATCCGCACAGCTCCAAGTTGTGTCTTTCCCTGCCTCCTGATCCACGATTGGGCCTTCTGGGGCCAGGATGGGGCTGCGGGTAGCCCCCTCCCCTCCTCACCTTGTCCCAGGGTCCCTGCATCAGTGTTCTCCACCATCATGGAATAAGTCACCCATCTAAATCACTGACTCCAGACGTTCAGGGCTGACACCGGAATTGGCCCTGTATGTCAGGGTCCCGCCTACTCTCCATCCTCGTTCCTCCTCTGACCCGCCCCCTCCCACCTCTGCAGTACGTGCAGGGAGCTCTGTGAGTGGAATTGGCACCCTGGTGTTTTGCGGAGATACGTCCAACCCAGACGTATATCCCACAAAATGCGAATGGTAATGACCCTCATGGCCTCCAAAGTCCATGTCGTCCCCTACACTCGATTACACATGCAACAAGTGCAGTGGACTGTGTCTTCCCAATGGACACAAGCGAAGGGTCGACTCAGAGACAAGATCCACATCACCCCTCAACTGATAAAGTCCCTTCAGTGGTGGTGTCTCCCACAAAACCTGTTCGTCAGGTCAACTTTTCAGATGCCTCAACCTTGATGCACCCTGACGACGGATGCTTACAAACTGTGGTGGGGGCGCATCTGAATGACCTCACTACACAGGGACTGTGGATACAACAAGAATCTGCCCTACAGATCAACCTGCGAGAACTACGAGCACTAACAAATGCTCTTCAGGTTTTTCAACCCCAACTATTGGGGCAACCTGCTCTAGTTAGAACAGACAGCCTGCTCTAGTCAGAACGGACAACCAAGTTGCCATGTTCTACATAAACAGGGGGGAAGAGGTCTCATTCTCTCTGCAAAGAAGCAGTTTCCCTGTGGTCCTTTGCCATCTCTCACCACATCCACCTCAGAGCAGTGTACCTCCTGGGCGAACTTGGTGTTCTAAATCTTTTTGCCACTCCACAAAACATGCTGCTTCTGCTCTTCTGCTCCAGGGCTCCATCACTGCACTTACAGATCCTGGATGCCTTCCTTCTCCATTTGGGATAGGAACTGCTCTACGTATTCCCTCCCATCACCTTGATACCCAGGACGCTGTTCACGCTACAGGCCGACAGGGGCTCAGTGATTCTCATAGTCCCCTTTTGGCACCGTCAACTGTGGTTTCCTCTGCTTCTTTGCCTTGCATAGTCACTCAACTTGGGATATGCACCTGATCTCCTCTCTCAGGACTGCGGGACGCTCCTCTATCCCAATCTTCACTCCGTACGCCTGACAGCATGGTTGCTGAAAGGCTAGTGCTTGCCGACCTCATCCTACGGCGAGCACTAGCCTTTCAGCAACCATGTTGTCAAGGATGTCCTTGCATCTCGTAAAGATTCCACCAGGCGATTTTATACCTTTATTTTTTTTTTATTTTAATATTTATCAATTTTATTACAACAATCCAGAAAAAATTCTGAGACAGAATTAAATGTACAATAAAGAACAAGAAAAGTAAAAGCCGCCAAGACAGCCTTACAGCAATATAAACAAAACAAACTGGTACAGACCACAATAGTCCCCCCAATATTGACCCAAGAAAAAAGAAATTCTAAGGGTAATCACCCAACACAATTATAACATTATCGGAGCATGAATATTATTATATGGCAGCCGGTATGGAAGGCGCCCCAGATCCAATCCCCTCCCTACTTGACAAAAAAAGCAAAAGTTGCTTGGGTTCAAAAAATAAGTATTGCTTTGATTGAAAACAAATAACACATTTACAAGGATATCTAAGTTTAAATTGCGCACTCAAAGCGAGCGTCCTCTGGCGCAACTCCAGGAACGCCTTTCGCCTTTTCTGTGTTTCCCTTGCTAAATCGGGAAATATAGATATTTTTGAACCCAAGAACATAGCATCTGAGATATGACGGAAATATAATTGCAACACAGTATTCCGATCGGACTCGAAAGCAAATTTTACCAATAAAGTAGCCCTACTGGTGACCACCTCAAGCGAGCTCTCCAAGAAATCAGATAAGTCCATGTGAGGGGAGCCACTATCAGCAGGCTTCCCCAACTGAATAGCAGCCTCCCCAGCCGATATTGATACATACTGAGCTCTCACTATCGGGGGCAACAAACCAGCAGGTATCAAAAGAACATCTATAAAGAACTTACGGACCAAGTCAATGGAATCTATCAGAGGGGATCTAGGGAAGTTCAGGAATCTGAGATTGTTCCTTCGGAGCTGGTTATCCAAATACTCCATCTTCCTTACCTGTACTAACCGATCCTGAAACCCAACAGTTCCAAGAGACTCCAGGCCCTCCACCCTAGATTCAAGAGAGGAAATTTTTCCTGATTGCACCACAGCCTCCGCAGCCGTCGAGTCAAACCGTGCTTTCACATCCACCAATTCCTATGAAAAAAAACCAAATAAAGGCAGGAGAGATCTTTGGAGAGCCGAAATAGCCTCCCACAAGCTATCCAAAGTTACTTGCGCAGGTTTCTCCACCACCTCAGGAATCCGGAACGCCAAAACACCGGAGGAACTAGGTGTTGACTGCTCCACCCGCCGGCCCCCCCCCCCCCCCACAAAGAGAAGAGACCAGCGACTCCTCTTCGGCAGCGCCGAGCTCCACTCCAGGTTCCGTTATGGATGATTGTAGCCTCCCGGGCGAACTCCCAACAGCCTGTGGATCCTTGGCTTGCAGTGAAACCTGTAAAGGGCAAACTTTCCCGGGATGACTTCCGGGCTGAGGAGGAGGCAACTGCTCGGGGCTTATCACCACCCCCTCTATGGTCAGATCCGCCGAAACCATCGGTGGATCCGCCGAAGCCATACCGCCAGAAGTCGTGCAAAATCCAGCAATAGACGCCTGCACCAATTTACTCGCTGGGGTCGAGGACTCGGAGTTTCTGAGAGCGCTGTTTTCTCTTTTTCCCCATCAAGAGGCAGGTGTAAAGCCGGCATAGAGCACTGCACCTTGGCGTCTTACTCCTCCACCGCCATCTTGGATCCGCCCGATCTTATACCTTTAAATGGAATAGGTGCTCCCCAAAGGACCTTGACCCCTTTTTTTACCCAGTGGAGTCACTTCTACAATATCTCCTCCACAGTCTTAAGACCTGTCAAGGATGGTCTGTGGTAGGTTGTAATGGCACTAAGGTGAACTCTCACTGAGTTAGTCTTAACTCAATGAGAGTTCACCTTAGTGCCATTACAGCCTACCACAGAGCAGTGGATGGACAGTCTATGTCCCCACACCCCTTAGTAGCATGCTTCATGTGGGGTCTCCTGCTGTTCCTGCCACCCATTAAGCCACCTCTGGTGGCCTGGGATCTGAACATGGTTCTGGTGCAACTTCTAAAGTCACCTTTTGAACCGTTTAGCTACTACTTCACTGAAGTTTCTATCTTGAAAGGTCATCTTCCTTATCTGCATTTCCTCCTTCCACCTAAATCAGTCAGTAATCCTTCCGATTTTCTTCTCTAGACCACATTTATCTCAGGCTGAAGCAGCACTACACACTTTAGATTGCAAGCGAGTACTGGCCTACTATTTAGATAGATACTAAAGCTCACAGAAAATCTTCTCAGTTGTTCATTTCCTTTGATCCTAGTCATCTGGGTCTACCGGTGATGAAACGTACTCTAGATGGATAGCAGATTGCCTTTCTTTTGCTTATGCACAAGCGGGACTCTCATTAGAGGGTCATGTCACTGTTCATAATGTGCGGGCTATGGCAACATCCGTAGCTAATCTCCGTTCAGTAGCCATTGAGGACATTTGCCGGACAGCTACCCGGTCCTCCATCCACAATTTTGCTGCATACTACTGTCTGCACAGAGAAGTCCATTGGGACGCTTTCTTTGGCCAAGCTTTACTCCAGCATCTCTTTGGGATTTAAACTCAACTCCTACCCTCTGTCCCGGACTTCTACAAGATACCAGACTATTACTGGGGAAGTATTGCCTCCTTGGAATCGAGTCCAGTGGCCTACAACTCTTCCAGACACTTTGGCTATGTGTTTTTTGCCTCAGAGATCACACTACTCTCCCTCCCATACCAATCTGGTACCTGGGAGCTAGTGAGTCCCATATGTGCAGACTGCATGCCTGCTTATTCCTGGAGATAGCATAGTTACTCACTTTAACAGGTGAGGGAACAGCAGGAATCAGGCTTCACAACCTGCCCTCCTCTCCTAAGAGTTGCAGAGTTGTTTTATTTTCTTCTTTTCAGCTACAAACTCAACTGAGGAGAGGAGTTGGGAAGGCAGGCACGCAGCTGCAGTGGAGTTACTCCCAAAGGCTTTCCTATTGGACGCTGGGGAGCATTCCCACATGGGCTCTGTCTGTAACGTTCACCCATATTTGAACACTGATTCCTGCTGTTTCCGGAGATCACCTGTTACAGGTGAGTGAGTACGCTTTCTGGATAATGGATGTTTTCAGGAGGCACAAGTGGTGCTCTTTGGAAATTCCCACGCCTTCTGTGGATTGAGGTTGCTCCTGTTCAGGAGATTCAGGAAACACCTCTCTGTGGATGTGAGCTTCTGCTCAGGAGGAGCAGCTCAGCTCTTTTTTTCCTTGATCATCAGTCCAGCCAGTCCAGCTGTCAGCCACCTGAGCCTTTAGCTTTTTGTTACTTTTAGTAAAGTTTTAAAAAAAAAGGAATCCTTTCCATTTCATCTGTTACTTCATGGAGAACAGCAGGATGGCTAGGTGGCTGTGATCCTGACTTCCTGCTCAACATCCTGTGAGTTGCAATTATCTCCCTCTCTCCCTCCAATACGGGTTTCATGGGTGCGGGGGGGGGAGGGTTCCCTGGCTTCTTCCGGGCCATCGGGGCTGATTGCATTCCTGCCACCGATTTGTTTTTGTTTCCTAGCTCATTGTCCCACACAGTGCGGCTTCAGCTGCTCTCTATCAGGCCTGCATCTGTCTCCAATACATTTAGTCTTCTGTTCTCCAATGGGCTAATTTTTTGAATTTCACGGTCCGTGGCTGAGATTTCAGCAACGTGGTCTGCAGACACTTGCTAACACACTTTCTCGCCTTGACTGCTTTCTGCAGTTTTTTTTCTTCGGTGCGGAAGCCATCGTGTGAGAGTGGGAAAGGCTCTCCTGCTTCTCCCTGACCCTTCCACATCATTTTAAACAGTGCGGTTTCGTTTTTCAACATCATACCCTCTTCTGGTCAGAGATGCCTGGGCTGTGCACACAAGTACAAGGGCTTGGTTGGAGATCTGTGCACCACTTGTTTGACAAATCAGGGGGGTCCCTCTTCAGCCGGGGGAGTTCCATTGGGACCAGGGAACCCTGATTCCTACCCTTCTACCAGGATACCTACCCAGTCCAGTTCTGCTGTGCTGATGACAGTGTCCACAGCAGTCCCTGAAACTCTTCCTCCAGTTATCCTACCTCAGTCCCAGCTCCCGCCATCAATACAGCAACCGTAAGATATGGATATTCAGTTCATGTGCCTATTAAGAACATAAGATATGCCATACTGGGTCAGACCAAGGTCCATCATGCCCAGTATCCTGTTTCCAACAGTTGCCAATCTAGGTCATATGTACCTAGTAGTTTCCCCAAAAGACACAGGTTCCACAATGCTTGTATTGGGTCAAGCAGTGATATCCTGGGTTCCTTTTAATACTGGTTTATGGACCTTTCCTCCAGGAACTTGTCCAAACCTTTTTTAAACCCAGCTACACTAACAGTTTTTACTACATCCTCTGGTAACAAATTCCAGAGTTTGTTTACACGTTGTGTGAAAAAATATTTTCTCTTATTAGTCTTAAATAGTTTACCCTGTAGCTTCATTGCATGTCACCTAGTCTTTCTATATTCTGATGACGTACACAATCGATCTGGCGGAGCAATGTTCCGCCAGGCATGGGAGTTGTGGTGTTTGGAGCCCATGCCGGTTTCCCCAGAGGCCTCCAGCACTCCATCCAGACCCGTCTCGTCTGCTTCTGACAAGGGCTGGGCAGGCGGAGACGGCTCCTGGGTCTCTGAGGAAGACAGAGAATACCTCTCTGAGGACCAGGACATGAGTTCAGGCTCCAACCGGGAAGATGGCGAGTTTTCCCCCCAGGAGGACACTCCTGATGTCAAAGAGGGCCATAACGTACGACTGTTCCGTAAGAAGGAACTGCAGGCTCTGATTGCTCAAATAGCTGAAGCCTTGGACCTAGCCGAGCCTCAGCCTCAGCAAGATGCAACTTGGGCAGGACTCAGCCGGATCCTATCATTGTTGGGATTAGGAAGCTTTAAGACATTTTCCCTTTCCTGTCGAGCTACAACAGATGGTCTCCCTGGAGTGGGATTTGCCAAAGGCATCCTTGCGTTCCACTCAATGTCTAGACTGCTTTTAAATCTGGTCCCCACCAGACCTAGATAAGTGGCTACGTTTCCCGAAGGTAGATGCCATCATTACCTCCATTACTAAGGATACCACCATCATGGTTGAAGACGATGCTGCCCTTTGTGAACAGCATGACAAGAAGATTGAAGGTCTCTCGAAAATGACTTTTTCCTTCTCCCTCTCCCTTGCTGTACGAGCTTCATTTTGTGATGACTTGGCTACCCGAGCTTTGTTGCATTGGATTCAGGTCTTGCCAGAAGACCCCGCGACAGCTTGTCTGGAGGTCCATAACAACCTTCCTAGCCTTCCTTCCTTTATGACCACCTCTGACTAGCAGCTCACTCAGTAGCTGCGGTCACTGTTAGTAGTTGGCTGTGGCTCCACCACTGGAATGCGGAGGTTGCCTCCAAGGCTCGCCTTTCTAGACCCCCCTTTAAGAACAAGCTTCTCTTTGGTGAGGACTTGGAAAAGTTGGTAAAGGATTTGGGTGAGGTTAAGCCTCTGAAATTGCCTGAGGACAAACCCAAATCCTCGGCTCACAGATCTGTTTCAGCGGCTTCGTCCTCTTCCTTCAGAGTTTGCTTTAGGGATTCTCAACTATATTGCCTGAGCAGATCCATATCCAGCTGTAGCTCTGCAAAGCTGGTCTCTAAAGCTCAGTCCTTTCGGGGAGTCCGTCATCCCCGAGATAATTACTCTTCCTCCGAAAAGTTCTCAATGATCTCTTGGTCCTCCCACTGATGGGCCGATGGTCAATTTTAGGGAGCCACAGGTCGGCGGTTAGCTCTGACATATTGCCCAGAAATGGACCCAAATTATGTCAGACAAATGGGTGCTCAAAGTCATTTCTCATGGGGTATTCCCTTGACTGTGTTGAACCCATAAAGGACATTTTTCTAGTTTCTCCTTGCGACTCCAAGACCAAATGAGCGGCAATTGCGGTGACTCTTCAGCATCTCCTATGACTACGAGCCATCCTGTTGGTTCCTCCAGTGGAAAGAGGCTCCGACCATTATTCCATCTACTTCATGGTTTCCAAAAAGGACAGCTCCTACCCGACCCATCCTGAACTTCAAAGGTGTCAACCGCTGCCTGCGCATGCCTCGCTTTTGAGTGGAGATTCTCAAGTCCGTCATACAGATGGTCTGTCCCAGGGAGTATCTGGTGTCCCTGACTTTCACGGAGACCTACTTTCATATTCCCATCCTTGAGCAACACCAGCACTTCTTACGCTTTACCATGTTCGGGACAGCACTATCAGTTTCGAGTCCTGCCCTGTGGTCTCACCACAGCTCCTTGGACTTTTTCCAAGGTCATGGTGGTGGTTGCAATGGCCTTACGATGGCAAGGAATCAGGGAGTGCACTCTTACCTGGATGACTGGCTGATCAGGGCCAAGTCTTACAAGGAAACCCTCTCGATGGTCTCTCGAGTAGTCTCCTTATTGAAGAGCCTCAGCTGGGTGATAGATCATGCCAAGAGTTGTCTCCACCCCTCTCAATCCCTGGGCTTTTGAGACAGGAGCCAATCATCATGGATGATCCCGCTCCCTACTCGCTTACAGCCTGGCTCTTGAAATGCATCACCTAGTACAAAAGGGTTACTCAGCGCATGTGATGGCTACTTTGCTATACACGAGGCATCCCTCTACCTCTCTGGCATACGCCAGGTGTGATGGCTCTTCGAGGGTTGGTGCATTTGCATGTCTCTTTTGCCCTGGCACACGCAAGTGCCGGAGATACTATCCTTTCTGCAGGATAGCTACGATAAGGGTCTTGCCTTAAATTCTCTGAAGATCCAAGTAGCAGCCTTAACCTGTTTCATGGGTCCCCTTAGAGGGTGGACCCTTGCCTCCCATGTGGATGTTGCCCATTTCCTTCATGGTAGTCACACTCTCCGACCTCCAGTTCAACCAGTGGCATGATCTTGGGACCTCTCCCTCATCCTTTGCACGCTGGCACGTGGCTGCTTTGAGCCCTCGTGCAGGGCTATACGCAAAGATTTGCCACTCAAGACCGTCCTGCTTGTAGAAGTTACATTGGCGCGCCATCTGTCTGAACTCCAAGCTCTTTCCTGCCAGGATCTGTTCCTGTCCTTTACCCTAGAAAGAGTGACTTTACGGCCAGTTCCCCCCTCCTTGCCAAAGGTGCTCTCTGAGTTCCACTTGAATCAGACAGTCTTGCTCCCAGTCTTTTTCTTAAACCAATCTACAGGTCATGATAAAGATCGTCTCTTTGTTCTCACCGCTGGCCCCCATAAGGGTACAGCCACTTCTAAGGTGACTGTCGCATGCTGGATTCACCAAGCCATTGAATCAGCGTAACTTCTGTAGAACAAACCAGTTCTGGCAGGGCTAAGGGCCAACTTTCTACGGGCCCTGGCAGCATCATGGGCTAACGGTCATGAGTAGCTCCATTTGACATTTGCAGGACAGCCACCTGGTCCTCCCTGTCTACCTTTGCTCGCCATTACCGCTTTTATATCGAAGCTCAGGAAGCAGCTCGTTTCAGGGCCACTGTGCTGGCAGCAGCTGTATCTTCCTGCCCAGAGGGGAAGTAGCTTGGGTACTTCCCACAAGTCTGGACTGGTCTAGCAGGATGAATTGGAAGGTGAAATTTCACTTACCATTAGTTTCCTTTCCTGGAATCCTGCTAGACAAGTTCAAGACCCACCCACTTAATGTGATGTCGCTACAGCCTCCGGCTGTTCTCTACCTGGTATTTAACGGGCCGGTTCATGGTCCTGTACATAGTGCACATAGTTTGCATGTTGTTTTGTTATTGCATAAGGCTATGGGGCTTGTAGGCTTCTTTGGGCTCTGCTTTTCTCTGAAGTTCTGAAGTCCTTAAGCTTTAGCAGTGGCATACTGAAACTGACTCCTAGGGGTCCAGGGTTAATTATCAAGGGTGATGTCACTAAGGTTCTGGATCTTTCTCTGTCTCTATCATCTGTTGGCAGGGAGAGTTAACCCACTAGTCTAGACTGGTCTAGCAGAATTCCAGGAAAGGAAATTAACGGTAAGTGAAATTTTACCTTTAGCCAAATAAAAGCAGTGATTGAAAGTTTGGGGTTCTCACCTTCCTTGTATGCAGATGGTATCCAGTTTTTTGTGCCATTGAGAGTGAATAGTACCTTTGTTTTGCAGCAAATAAATGCTTGTCTTCAACAGATGAAAAACTGGTTAGCAGGAAACAGCTTTCAGCTGAGGTGCTTTGAGTAAACAAAAATAATGAAGCTGAGAGCTTTTAGAGTATTAATCTCCTAGATAATCAGATTCAAATGTCCCCCACCAGGTGAAGAGTATAAGGGTAGTTCTGGACTCTCTACTTTCTATAGATGCTCAATAGCCAGTGATGCGAAGAAGGCCTGGTGGAAACTGGCTAGTGTGCTAATTACGTTCTTTTTTAGTTGCCCAACATTTTTTGAATGGTGATGCAGGCTAATTAACCATTTTGCCTATTTTAATGCCATTTATTTATTTATTTATCTGTATTTATATCCCACTTTTCACCGGGTCAAAGCCCTATTTAGGGCTCCCTTAGAAGAGATTGAGTAAGCTATAGAGAATTCAGAATCTGGCTGTTAAAGTGGTGAAAAGTGCATGCAGAGATAGGGTGAAGCCACTTGATTTTTTGATGAAATTTGAAAGCATGGTATTTTGAACATTTTTTAAGGCTTAATGCTCTGTTTTCCTTGGGATCTCACAAGAGGTTGAGAAATAGAAGGTATTGAAGATATTGATAGGTTCTCTGGCTAATATGCTGGGTGTTTTATATTTTTTTTTCTTCTGTATGTCAGAATTCTTTTTACGTATGATTGCTCTGTACCCCATTTCAGAGGAAAAAGCAGGTATCAATGCTTGAATTAAATAGTTGCCATACTTTAATTCAATACAATAAATTAAATTATATTACATGACAGTTATTGCTCTCCCATAGTGCGCTCTGTGGATTCAGCTGTTAGTCCTGCTATATCTATCCATGAAGTTGGAGCTGTGGGAGCAACAAAAACCGAGAGAGCTGGAATCAGCAAACTGAAGAGTGAGATGAAGCAGGTAATATAGGAATTCTGCAGCACTAGAAAGTTTGCCATTGAATGACACTAAAATAATCCTCCTTTAGCTACTGTATAGTTTTTGGATTTTCATTTATTAGAGAGGATGGATATATATTTATGTATTTAACAGTTTTTCTATACTGCCTTTGTCCAAAGCAGTTTACAATGAACAACATAACAATTGCATAAGAATTGTTTTTACATTAAACAAGGGAAAACAACTTGGAGATAAATATGGGGTTAACTGAAGGAAAAAAATGAACTATGTCCATGGAGAAGTAAATTTTGTATACAGAGAGGGTAGAATGCAGGAATGATCTGAGCAGTCAAATGGGGTAAGATGTGTTAGTTGGGATTATGTAATGTCATTTGAGAAGTGTCAAACTTAAGGTGTTAGAAATCTTGCAAGGTGAAATTATTGGTACAGAGCACGAACTTCCATTTTCTAGTAACCATATTGTCTCTGGAGAAAATAGAACCTTTGTAGCTTGCCTAGCATCTCCTATTGAACCCATAGAAACAAGATAGTACACAAATTTCCACAATCATATACTTCCCTTCAGGTGTGACTGCAAGAAGAATAAAGGAAGCATTTCTATTTAGAGAATGTGTGGTGGGAATTCGTTCAGTGAAGGTCTTCTGAATGGTCTCAAAGCTTATATACCATAGTGGGGGGGGGAGGGGGTAAGTTACTAAGCTGTGGTAAAATAATGGATTTTACGGAAGCTTAATTTGCTGTGGGAATTGCTAACCTACAGTAACTCAGTACCTGTAGGTTAGTGACTCCTGTGGTTAAAGAATATCATGGCTTGCAGTGATCTTCAGAGTTAAAAATAACGCCAGCTTAAAGCTGGCATTATACTTCCTGGCCATGAGCTAACATGCAGCCCGATGCTCCAGGCCACAGTTGTAAAGGAGCCATTTTTGAAGAAATGCAGCAGGGAGTCCCCACCCTCTGGTACCACCAAGGAGTCAGGGCCCCTTACAAGTACCACTCCCCTCCCCCCTAAGCTTCCATTTGTCACCCAAAACCAAAATCCAAGTCCCCCACCATAAGACCTCACTACACCCCCAGACCCTGATCCAAAGCCCCCCACCCCATAGGACCTACCCTAGGCCTACCTTGGTTTCACCTGGTGGTCTAGTGATACCTGGAAGGCAGCGTCCCTGTCCCCCCACCCCCCCAGCTCGTATCTATCCAGGTCAGCACCGTGTTCAAAATGGTAACCATGATCTCTTAGCTGTAGTCTTATGCTGCTACCACTGGGGTTGACTTCTAGCATTAGTACCACAAGACTATCACTAGGAGATTGTGGCTGCCATTTTGAACTTAGCAGAGCTAGAGGTAGATCAGTCAGCAACAAGAGCAGAGAAGAGCCATGGACACCATATACACAAGGAATAAAATAGTCCAGTTTATTAAAATCAACCTGACACTGAGATTTCTCTTCTTTGATTCTGGTGGAACTTGTATGCCCAGGGTCAGGGGGCTTCAGATCGGGGGTGGGATGGCAGGGTCAAGGAGTACTGGATTGTAGATTTGGGGAGGGATTTGAAAGCCTCTGAGAGGAGGGATTGGGTAGGGTATTTGTGGGGGCCCTGACTCCTTGATGGTGCTGGGGAGGGGGGGGACTACCAGAACACCATATTGGATTTCTTCGATTGCAGCTCCTTTAAGATCGTGGCTTGGAGCATCAGGCTGCATGTTGGCAACCCGATGTTCCTGGTGGAAAAATAACATCAACTTTGAGCTGGCATTATTTTCCATGAGTTATGTAGCATGCAGTAAATACCACAATATGTTATTCAGTTTGAATACTTATGAAGTGATTTCCATGCTTTGCATCACAATATACAACGTATGTTAAGGTGGCAAATTGTGTGTTACAGTAAAATAATGCACATTATTGTCCTTTAACTTGTGTTATTACTGTAATGCACTTTAGTAATTACCCCCGTATCTTTTGTTGGTCCATTTGAAAGGTATGGAAATCTGCAAAAATTCCACAAAGCAGCAAAAAAGCTTAGCTTATAGCACATTGATATATTTACATGAAAATGTATGTCAACAATTACAGTGGAGGAACCGGAAATATAAAAGCAAAAACATTTTTCATAGATTTCTTCAAATTACAGTTTGGACTCATTTGAACCCTTTAAAACAGAAAAGTCTGAAATAACCAAACAGTAGAATCATTAATAAAGGCATCTGGCATCTTTTTCAATCTGGCAACTTATAATTTTCGTACTGGTTGTTCAAGAATAAAAAAATTCTTTACCTTAGTAATCCACTCGTGAGAGAAAAGAATAAACTATTAGGCCACTTCACTGCAAACCTCTACTAGCTGAAGTGTAATGAAATTTCTAAGAAAAATCAGGGTGCAGCCAATGAAAGCAAATTAATATGATGGCAAACCACCCAAAGCATCATCATGAAATGCTCTGTATTGGCTTGATTGTGAAATTGAAACAGAATTCATCTTTTCAAAGTATCACATATAAAACAAAAATGTGTGTTACTTCTTTGTTTATTATAAAGAGGGACTGCTTATTTTATATAGCTTGACTAAGCAACATGGTGGCTCTCCAGACCAATTGTTTTGTAGCCTCCAAGTAAATAATTTATCCTCCCCCTTTTATCATGAAATCAAGGATTGCAAATCTCCAGCAAACTGAAGACTTAGCATTAGCATCTCTAGGATGGCAGCCCAATTCTATTAATGTGATCTCAATGTATATACATATGTGCTAAACTCTTTTTATCTTTACAGCTGGATAAGCGTAGGCAGTCTCTCGTGTCTGAGAGAAAGGTGAAACGACATACTTTTCATCTTCCTAATGCTCTCACGTTAATGGTGCACCTAGAGCTTCACAGCATGCATGCGCTGTTCTGATATGCTCAGAAGTGGGATGGAAAGAGCACTGGTGTTTGATTTCTATGTTTGGACAGTGATTGGGTGCTTAAAGTAATTCTTTCCTAGCTCAGAGGAATTATTGCTATTTAATAACCGACTCAGAGTAATACAAAATACTATATAACAGAGATTGATGCTTTAACTTATGCTCTTGAATGCAGCATTTTGCATATTCAGATTTCATTTCTTTTCTTTATTGTTTGGTACTGACAAAAAACATACTTTCGTGAGGAAAATATTTTGCTTTATAGTTTTATTTCACGATCCAGGCTGCCCGGAGGCAAACAGAGAAACCGTGTAGTCACGCTGCCTTTTGAGCAGCAGTTGCACGTTTGTCTCCAGACGGTGTTAGAGATCTGTCAGCTTAGAATCAAAAGCGATTTTTGTTGAAATGTCCCTGTCCTTTCTCCCACCCCCCATCTTTATTTTTAATTCTCACAGATATATAGTGCTAGCCACTTCCCAAGATGAGAGAGGTATCCATGAGTTGGTGTACATAATGAGAGAACTCTTATTCTTTACCTACTAGGAATCTCACACTTTGCTGAACCTATGCAGAGCTAAATGCTCTTGTCGCTGCACTCTGAAACTATCTGAAGGTTTCCCCAGCTTAGGAGAAACTTTCATATTTAAGAAATATTTTCTCCTTTTAAGTTATAAATGATTCTCTCCTAGTACTTATTATACCGTCATGGGAGGGAGCGGGAGCATTTCACTGCAACCTTTTTCTAAGTCAGCCAATTTGAAATGCCTCGTCAAATCAACTATACTACCAAAAATGGCCTTTAAAATAATGATTTCCTTGTTTCTTTCTGATTTTAATTTGATTTGTGAGAGAAATGTGTTTGTTTGAAAGTCTCCCCTCATTAACTATTTCCACCACTTGGAATTTAATTTATTTATTTTATTTAGCTTACACTTTTGTATTAGTACTTCAAGGCAAGTTACATTCAGGTACAGTACATATTACTGAATCAGTTAATTCTGTTATGTGTGGGGCTGAGTATAATCAAAACCTGTGCTAGTAGTACACAAATATATGTAATGTATTAAAAAAGATAAAGAATGACTGTACAAAAATAAGCCTACTTTTGTTTAAGAAACACATTTACGAACCATATCACTGGAGAAAATATGGAGTTCTGGGTACTACTTATCATTTATATAGCGCTACAAGGCATATGCAGTGCTGTACAGAGGCATTTAAGAGTAAAACAAGAAGAGCAAATGCTCTCGCAGAGAGTCCAGTGCACAAAAAAAGCAGAGTCTATAGCAGTAGAATCAAACACCTTTATTGTAGCGACACCCCAACGCATTCGGCTTCTGCTTTCCTCAGGGGTTTTTTACCTCATAAAAAATCAAATATAAATATCAAACCTTAAAAAACTATAATAATAGGAAAACAAAATAGAAACAAATAACAAACATCCTCTAAACATTGTATTTAAAAGTAAAATTAAAACTATATTTAAAAATAAATATAAAATAACTAAAGCGCTCAAAACAGACTGTATTGGAAGGAATATATAACAGAAATACCTACAGAAACATACATACCGAAGTCACATACAAAAAGTAATATAATGTCCCAAGGTGCACTTATAATAAAAGGACACATATTTTTAAAAAACATAAGTTCCAAGGCACAGGGCATAACAGAAGAAATGTTGAAATATCAGCTCTAGCAACATAATAATATGAGTTTTTATGTCTGTTAGACTCAACGTTCATTATAGTAATCAGGGATGAGGAGGACATATGGTTATAAAAGCGAAGAGAACAACCACTATCGTGTTTGATTTAGAATGCTCAGTGGTTCAATAATCACCAATACCGGGGGACCTAGAGGAGAAATAATATAACCTCTTATCCATGCTAAATGACGGTATTCTGTGCATTGATCTAAGAGAATGAGATGCAATCCTAAAAAATGACTTGCCTGACTCCTTTTAAAATCCTGTGTCATAACGGTAAAGCAGCAAGGAACCCACAAAGAGATGCTGTATTTTTAAAGCTGTCTCAATCCGCGCCAAAACTTGAGGTCAAAGAGTGCGTATAAGTGTGTACGTTTTAAGCATTTATCATTAGGGTGCACACACTCACTGTGTATATATGTGTACATAATCACATTTTTGAACAATGGAAGCAGCATAAAATCAAGGTTGGAATGCTTTCTTTATCTTTATCTTTATTTGTTTCTTTATATACCGCCCACACCATGGGTACCAGAGCGGTTTACAATAGGCAAAAAAGCAAGGGTCAGAACAAAATCGCTGCAGGAGGAAGAGGGATAGAGGAAACAGAACTCAATTAATGTGATAGGAAAGGGACAGAGGTAGAGAAAGAGAGAGAGTGTATGAGTGGGTCGAGGTCAGACAGACAGACAAACTGAGGTAGACGAGACAGGCCTAAGGAGGGGCTGTGGGGATGGAAGAGGGGGGTGGGAGATCGTAGGCCAAGCAGAAAAGGTAGGTCTTTAATCCGATTTCGAATTTTCTAAAGGATAGTTCAAGGCGGAGGGCTAATGGCTTAATAAAAATAAAGGAAATTTAAATAATCTAAAAATACACACCATTGTGAAAATCAAACCCATGAACGACGGTACACTGGACTAAAACTTTGCTACTTGAGCTATGCATTACATAGAGCCAATGGATGTGATTCCCTCTAAAATCCTGTGTCTCACAAATGAGGCAGTAGGAAACAGTAAGAGACCCACAAAGAGACGTAAACTTTTTAAGGATGCCTTAATTCATGCAAATACTGATGAGATCTGGTGAAACCAGAGGGCATGCATACTGCCTTTTTGTGTATCTGCTATTAAGGCACGGTGTGATTTGCATGACTCCTTCTAAAATCCTCTGTCACACCAGTAAAGCAGCAAGGAGCCGACAAAGGGATGTCATATTTTTTAAGCTGTCTTGATTCGTGAGGTCAAAGGGGTGTGTATGCCAGCTTTTCGGTTTTAAGCATGTATCATTAGGGCGCAATGTGGCATACTCTCACTGTGTATATATATGTGCATAATCATATTTTTTGAACAATAGAAGCAGCATAAAGTCAAGGTTGGAACGCTAATGGCTTTCCCACAATGGTGTGTATTTTTATATTATTTAAATTGAATTTATTTTTATTAAGCCATTAGCGTTACAACCAAATGTTCTTTGGACTTAATGATCCTGTTGATTAATACCTCTACGTGCAAGGCTGCAATTTTGAAGACCGATGTTGATATTAAGCTATTAAACAGAAGGATTCTCAATTTGAGAAATCAAAGAGAGATTTTGACACTAATGTAATGGAATATAAGAAATTGATCAAAGATAGGAAAATAAAAAAATACATAGGGGATGAGGATGACTATAAAAATGGGTCTGTATAATATTAGAAGAACAAACAACTAGTTCCCAGAAGTGAATCACGTAGGAGGAAATATGACCCCCCTAAGACACAACAACCCTTTAAGGGTAAGGATAGACATTACTCAGCTGAGTTAGGTATAGAACTGAAAAGCTGGCATACGCACCCTTTGACCTCACAAGTTTTGGCATGAGTCGAGACAGCTTAAAAAATACGGCATCCCTTTGTCAGTTCCTTGCTGCTTTACTGGTGTGACAGGATTTTAGAAGGAGTCATGCAAATCACACTTAAAAAATATGGCATCCCTTGGAGGAGTAGCCTAGTGGTTAGAACACTGGCTTGGTAACCAAGCAACCAGAGTTCGATTCCCACTAGCACTCCTTGTGGCCTTGGGCAAGTCACTTAACCCTCCATTGCCTCGGAAGAAAGGCCTGGCAATCTACTTCCGGTGACACTGCCAAGAAAACCCAGGAGCTTCTGGGTCGCCAGGAGTCAGGACTGACTCGAAGGCACACATTGCATTTTTATTGTTCATTGAGTGAAAAAATATTTTCTCCAGGAACAAGCAGGAAGTCAGTCCTCACATATGGGTGATCCCTTCTCCTGCTATGTGCAACTGGTTCTCCAGTACCTATTACATGTGTCACACACCGGACTGAAATCCAACTCGGTGAGGGTGCATCTAAACGCCATAGTCATGCACCAGCACCCTATCGAGAGAAAACCCCTCTCTAACCAGCCCCTGGTCTCTAGATTCCTCCGGAGCCTTCTGTTGTCCAGGCCCTCCCCTCTGGCGGAGGAATGGGACCTCAACATGGTGCTCTCCCAGCCCAATAAACCGCCATTCAGGTCCCTGGCCACTTGCCACCTGAGATATCTATCTTGGAAAGTGGCCTTCCTGGTGGCCCTCACGTCCACTCAAAGAGTGAGCGAACTCCAGGCTCTGGTGGCACATCCACCATATAAGAGGTTCTTTAAGAACAGGGTGGTGCTCCGCAACACACCCCAAATTCCTCACAAAGGTAGTCTCTCCTTTCCACCTCAACCAAGTGGTGATCCTCCCCACCTTCTTCCCGCAGCCTCATGCTGGCAAGGAGGAATTAATACTTCACACACCAGATTGCAAGCAGGCCTTGCAATGGACTCAAGCCCATTGGAAAGCTCCACAGCTTTTCATGTCATGACCCCAGCAGTCTTGGGCTCCCCATGACCTAGTGAACTCTGTCCACCTGGGTGATGGACTGTATTGCCCTCGCCTATGAGTGAGCTGGCCTCTCCCTTGAGCACCAGATCACAGTGCATTGCGTGAGGGTGATGGCTATGTTGCTGGCCAACCTGCGCTCAGTGCCGGTGACTGAGATCTGTAAGGCCACCACATGGTCTTCAATTCATACGTTTGCAGCTCACTACTGCCTGGAGAGCAAGTCCTACAGAGACAATGCCTTTGGCCAGGTGGTACTCCATAATATTCTGGGGGTGTAGGCAACTCCTGCCCTCCGACCTTCTGTGTTCAGGCTACCAGAGTGGTAGTGTTCTGGATGCTAGGATCTTGCAGTGTCTGTCAGTGGGGACCCACCACCTGCAACTCACCGCTACCTAATTAATCACCGTTGGTGCTGTCTTGATTCGGTCCTCAGCCTCCTGGAGCTAGGGAGTCCCATATGTGAGGACTGACTTCCTGCTTGTTCCTGGAGAAAACGTAGTTACTCACCTGTAACAGGTGTTCTCTGGGAACAGCAGGAATCAGTCCTCACAACCCTCCCTCCTCCCCTGGGAGATGCCTCCCTACCTTATCTTAGTTTTTTACTTCCACCCTAGCTATGTCATCTGACTGAGCAAGATGGCACCCTTGGGCAAGAAGGGGACCACGCATGCGTGGTAGCATACCCAAAAGCTTTCTTTTTGAAAGCTGGGGAAATGCTCCGCACGGGCTCCATCGGCACCGACAACACCCATATGTGAAGATTGATTCCTGCTGTTCCCGGAGAACACCTGTTACAGGTGAGTAACTACGCTTTTTCTTATTAGTCTTAAATGGGTTATATTGTAGCTCCATTGTGTGTCCGCTAGTGTTTCTACATTTTAACAGCATAAACAACCAACCTATTTTTACCCATTCCACTCCATTAATTTGGCTACAAGGTTGTCAAAGAACTGTTGATAGTGTTGAAAAGATTTGTTCACTTGAATATTCAGTTCTTTGTTACAATAATAGCATGTAGGATATTTGCCCAGTTCTTAATAGACGTTCACTGTTGCTTCCTTTCTGTCCTTTGAATAGGGTGAAATTGACTCCTAAATTCTTTGATTGAAAATTAGATAAGATTTCGGAGTTCAGAAAGGGAGGAGTGTGTGATGTTGATGATAGACTCTCAAGAATAGTGTTAATACAGGGATTTATGATGATTGCATTATCTGGCTTGAGGAAAGATATATTTTTCATCTTGGCACAGAATTAGCTATTTGCAGTGTTATGGGGTTTGTTTGAGGTTATCTCCCAGAGATATTTTGAGGCAAGTGGAAGATGACTCAATTTGGTGATTTCTCTGGTCTTGATCAGGTTAATCAAATATGTTAGAACATGTGTGGTTTTTGTGGTGCAATTAAAAATCTACTTTTGATATGTTTGTGCTTTCCCTAGCAGTACAAAATTACTATGCTCTCTACAGTTTTGCAACAATTATAGTGAAAATATTTTTTAAAACATAGCAATTTCAGATTGGAAGATTTAGCCCTCTGTTGCCTCAGGTACAACTTAAATTTATCTATTTATTTGAAAGGCTTATAGATCACATTTCCACTGATCAAGGCGGTTTACAAATAACATAGCATAACATTACAGAGAGCTAGTTAAAAAGGGCCTAAGGCCAATCCAACATTATAACAGTATAACACAAGTATAGTACATAGGATAGGGGATGGGAACAAGGTATCATCTGGAATAATGGCCATGTGTTCACAACAGGTGCAATGAGTGGACTCATGGATCATGTTTATGTGACCCCCTCAAAGTGTTCTTTGAACAGGAGTGTTTTAGCAGCTTTATGAAGTCCATAATATCTGTGGTAGCTCTGATCTGTAAGGGTAGGATGTTCCATAATACGGGAGCATTTGGAGAATGAGCATAAGTAGGCTGATTGGTTAAATTTAGCGAAGTCTAGGGGAGGAGTGAGGAGGTGTGCTGCAGTACTTCTTGCCGATTATTAGGGAGTTTCCTTGTAATAGTTTGAAGATAGTTTGAGGATAGTTCATGATAAGATTTTAAAAATTGTCATGATGTTTTTATACTTTATTCTGCTTAGTAGACGTAACCAGTGGAGCTCCTTCAAGATGGGAGTGTAAATTGTAAATTTTCAGAGGAATGGGAAATACATACTGTACCTGAATATAGCATGCCTTTATCTATTACTGAAAAGGTGTGCGCTAAATCCAACTTTAGTAATCTGCTGTTATTCTGTTAACCCTCTTGGTTTCTATACTTCATCAGTACAGGAACTACAGTGTTCAATTTTTCCCAACCCAGTCTTGGAGGCACCTCTAATATATCTAGTCTCCCAGATAGCTACAATGAATATGTATGAGAAGAATTTACATATGCCAGGCTGCCATTATGTGCCTATCTGTTCCATGCTTCCCTGTCATACAAGCCAGACCAATTTTGCCAAGTGTGTTAAGTTCTGCCAGCAGATGGAGACAGAGGAAAAAGACCCCTTATAAATGTCTGATGCAGCCTTCAGCTCTTCAACATGGGTGTCTAATATGTCTTGGACATGGTAATCTTGAGAGCTGTTGTGACTTCCTTGATGCAAGGTTCAATATTAGGATCCACCACCCATGAAAAGGATTTAGTCGTAATCGTAAATAATATGTTCAAACCCTCTGCCCAGTGTGCAGCAGCAGCCAAGAAAGCAAATAGAATGCTAGGAATCATAAGGAAAGGAATGGAGAATTAAACAAAGGATATTATAATGCCTCTGTTCATTCCATAATGCAACTGAAAATTGTGTGCAATTCTGGTGACCATATTTTAAAAAGGATATAGCAGAATTAGAAAAGGTACAGAGAAAGACCCACCAAAATGGTAAAGGGGATGGAAGAATACCACTATGAGGAAAGACTTAAAAGGTTTGGGCTCTCCAACTTAGCAAAAAGATGGATGAGGGAAGATATGACAGAGGTCTATAGGAGTAGTCTAATGGTTAAGAACACTGTCTTGGGAACCCAGAGACCAGGGTTCGATTCCCACTGGCACTTCTTGTGGCCTTGGGCAAGTCACTTAACTCTCAATTGCCTCAGAAAAATCCAAGTTATCAATATCCCTGTTTAATGTACATTGCCAAGTTTAAGTTTCAATGTAAACCGCTTTGATTGAAATGATAAAGCGGTATATAAAACCTGTTAAAAAATAAACCTGTTAAATAAAATAATGAATGGAGTGGAATAGGTAAACATAGATCAGTCGTTTATTCCTTCAAAAAGTAGAAAGACTAGGGGACATGTAATGTTATGGTGGTGATTTGGGGCCACCCTCCAAAAAAAAATCCAACTACCTTCAGTTATCTTAGCTTTGACATAAAATAGTGAAGACCTGAAGACCGCACGGACCCTATAATGGGAGAGAAGTCAGCTTTGAGGTTTTTATTCCTCTGTCTCCATCTGATGACAGGGTGGCATAACCCAATTGTTTGGACAGGTTTGTGAGAACTAAAGAAAAAATAGAGAGGGGGGGCTCCTCCAAAAAAATTGCTGAGAAAAAGAAAAGAAAAGCAGAGGAGCCAGAGACCACAGGAATGACTAGATAAATAGATAACCTTTAATGGCACACATTACAAGAAATGTAACACTGCAATCAATATAATAGACCCAACATAATGATTTATTTCTTTATTTAAAACATTTCTTGTCCTCACTAAGCAAGCCTCTAGGGCTAGGCAGATTACAAAAATATGCAGATAATACCGAGGCATAAAATCTTAAACATGATGTGCCACAGAACTGGTAACCAGTATTAACTGCACAGTATTGAAGAAATGTGTTCTGGCCTAGCCATACCACTTATGCGAGCTGCAGCATTTTAGATAAGTTGTAATGAATAAATAACATACTCGGGTAAACCCAAATATAAGCTGTTGCAGTCATCAATGCTTGAATCACGGTTCTTAGATTCTCAGGGGACTTCAACCTTATAATTATCTGTAATCTGTGAAAAGCATTTTTGGTTACCGATCGCACATTTGTGCGCGTAATATCACATTACACCCAAATTTCTGACCTGTTGAGATATTTAATGATCTGAGAATATCCCATATAAGACATAAAGTTCAGTCTTAGAAACATTTAGGGGCATGTTTACTAAACATTCCTAACGTGCGGGGCCGCGGTAGTGTGCCTGTGCCATATAAGGAGTGGGCGGTTCAGGCCGAAAAAGGAAAAAAAAAGACCGTATGTGTGCACGTCGCGTTAATGTGCGGGGCCCACATTAGCGCGTGGGAAGGCTAAGTGGGGCGCAGCTGGGCACATATAGGAACAGAGCCGTAGCACAACGGTGAAGACAATAACCAATGGTGCAGGGGCCACGGGTTCAATCCCCCAGTGTGTGCAGCCCAAAAAGGCTGGCTGAGGCACCACCTTGAATGTGGAAATGTGTGTCAGGAGGCAAAATAATTTTGGGGCGGCATAAGGCGGCGCACTGTTCATTGTGGGGTGGCATAAGGCGGCGCACTGTTCATTGTGGGGCGGCATAAGGCGGCGCACTGTTCATTGTGGGGCGGCATAAGGCGACGCACTGTTCATATTGGGGCGGCATAAGGCGGCGCACTGTTCATATTGGGGCGGCATAAGGCGGCGCACTGTTCATTGTGGGGCGGCATAAGGCGGCGCACTGTTCATTGTGGGGCGGCATAAGGCGGCGCACTGTTCATTGTGGGCAGCAGGATGCGGCGCGCTGATGGCCACAAGGCGGCGCGCTGATGCTAAAGCAAAGGAACACAGCCACAGCACAATGGTTAAGACACTGACCAATGGTGCAGGGACCAGGGGTTCAATCCCTCACAATGCCCATTGAAAAAGGCTAGCTGAGGCAGTATATTTTATGTTGTGGAGTGCTTTAGGAGGCTTTTTAATTCTATTTTGTGATAACTACTAGCAAACGCACTCTCACAGCATGTTAACATAAGGCGGACCATAAGGCACATGTTACAGTGCACCGTCCGCCAAGGCACCCTAGAATGTCCCCTATAGGGCAGCATGTATGTTGCGACACAGGATAATGTATAGTGCACCCTATATGGATGCCAACCATAAAGTGCCCTATAGGGCGCCCAATAAAGCACCCTCAGAGGCACCTTATGGGTACAGTACGCTGAGGGTGTTATTGCAGGCATCAACATATGTACAGTAAATGTAAAAAATGCTTTGGAAAACCCTATCACAGAACCCCACTGTGGGTATGAACCCATGACCTCTGGCTGCACAGGCAGTGGCGTAACCATTGGGCTACACCTCTATAGCTGTAAGCAAGCTCCTGCCTGGCTGCAGATAGCCTGCACGTCGCATCACAGACAGTCTGCTGGTGTAAACAGGATAGGGTTAGGCCACCCGTACCCATGATGCACTGCACATGCAAATAAGCTGTCCACAGATGCACACAAGATGGGAACTGCACCCCTAAAGCTACCCGGCCTGGTAGGGGGAGGTGTCCTTGTGCACCCACACAGCACCTCGGCCTGGTAGGGTGTCCTGAGTGGGTGGACAAACGGCAAAGAGTAGCTAAACACCATCACATTGTGCGGTTACTATGCCCACCCTGAGTGTGTGATGATGCGCCCAGGACCAGGTGCACAACACCTTGCATGGCTGAATGCAGCCATGCCAGAGCTCCAAAGCAGCAATAACCTGTGAAATAGGTAGGTGCTGCATAAACATCTTGGAGATCGCTGTCTGCCACAGTTAGTGGAACACCCCCCCCCCCCCCCGTGGACAAAACAGGGTCTCCCACCAACAGATCCCCATACTATCTTTTCTCTTCTCCCCCCCCCCATGGCAGTAGAGTCGACCATCAACCCCAGTCCTGCTGGGGAAGTAGACCCCCCACAGGGCAGTCCAAGCAGCTCCACACACATCCATAACACAATATCAGACAGACATTAGGCCTGGATATTCATAGATGCACCCCACCACTATCTGATATTCTCCTGCAGCAAGCCATCGGACACTGCACCCTGCAAGGCACTCCATCAAGACACATACCATCTGTGCTCAGTCTGCTGGTTGGTCCTGATGGAAATGCATGCACCCACAACTGGGGTGGCAGCACACACAAGCAGATAAGTCAGTGAAAAGGCCCCAACAGGAAACCCATATATATCACATGAGAGAAACACAATACAGCACTATGGGTGTGCCTAGCCATGCTGCCATCACTGCACACTCAGGGTGAGAGTGATCCCCCAGCAGCACATACAGAGGTCCCCCTGTCTGTGTAGGTGGTGGCCGGGCACTACCATGTCCCTGCCAGTGCCCTATGCCCTGTGCAGCTGCATCCTGGTCAGCACACCCTGTCTGAGATATACCCATGGTCCCTTGCTACTCATTATGCACATTAGCAGGCCAATACTGGCAACAGTGCTGGCAGTGTGGGCTGTGGAAGGGGCTTGCAGCCAGCACCCACTGTATAGACAGACACACACTTCCACACCTATGCCAGCATTGAGGAGGTAATTAGCCTACTATTGCCTACTATTGAGGAGGTAATTAGCCTTGGCCACCAAACCTGTCCTAGGCACGGCAAGGCATGGATATGGTACGCAGTACTGCTGGGGGTCACTCCCCAGGGTGGTAAACACCGTCAGAGGCCAGTCCTGGAGCACGCCCCGCAAACACCTAACAGATTGTTCTGATGGGGTCAACTAGCAGTATGTGCGTAACGTATGGATATCTATCTGCCAGTACTCCTAGCAAACGTCTCAGAGCTGTGTACCATATACCTCAGGTGTAGGGTGACATTGCTAAGGTATGCAGGTGCTAGTATTGGGAGATGCACGCAGGGTCCACTGTTCTGCCTCTCCAGGAGACATTGGCCAATGGGGGGTGTGGGTGTGGGTGTGTCTGCCCCTGTTGGCTGCTGCTTTACGGCAGAGATTCCCAACCCCAGTCCAGGTCTGCATCACACTGTTCGTGTTTTCCTGCTGTCCCTCATGAATATGCATGAGCTACATCTACATTGCATGGGGGTGGTGCATAGATATACAGCACAGGCATTTGTATGAGTGGCAGCATGGAACCTGACTGGTGTGTGGCACACCAGGAATGCATTTGGGAGAGTCTGCTCTAGGTACTGCCCCTGTTTATGGTGTCTGTGCTCAGTGGGGTAAAAGATAGACGTATTACCATTGCATATGTCCTCGACACGAAAGGTGTGTCCTTACTATCACTGTGTAGGTGTGGGAAAAATATGTGGCTAGGATTGGCGGAAGCCCCAGCTGGGCTTTGAACCTGTGACCTTCTGTTCTTGCATGCACTGTCTGTGTGCACTGCACCACCGTGTAGCCACAGAGTGGCTGGTTTCCCTGGAACGTCCATGACTGTGGATCCGGCAGGGCCTGTCTGTTGCAGTGGACTGTGCCAGCCTGCACATGGCTAGGCCTCTGTCTTCTGTGGCTAGCAGCCACTGCCCCCTGCACCACATGTACTCGTCCGCCAACATGCTGGCATGAGCTTCTCTCAGAAACAGCAGATGACCAGATTGCAATGTGGCAGTACGGGACTGCATTTGGGGGATTTGGCTGTAGGTAATGCCCATTGTTGTTGTGTTTTTGCAGTGTTGTGTAAAATATGGGTATTTTCCCCATGCTTATGTTCCCTGCAATTCAGGGGTGTCTGCGCTATCTTTGTTTAGTGGTGGGTAAAATATAGGGGCTGGGCTGGCATGTGCCCCAGCTGGGGTTTGAACCTCTGACCCTCTGGTCCTAGAGGTACTGGCTCTGTCCGCTGCACCACACTATGGCCACAGAGATAATGCAGCCCCTGGAGGTAGTATACCTGGCAGGATGGAGTCACAAACCCTGCTCGACGCATTTTTACTGTGGGCACATGCACTCTGTCTGGTGACAAACATGCACATAAACCCCGGAAATGACCACAGACACTGGGGGACAATATATCACCACGCTGGGCAAAAGTGATATTAATGGGCAACCATAGCAAACACTCCCAGGAAAGCTCTAAAAAGGACATTTGTTTTGGATGAGTCTCCGCTCCGTAGACCTTTCCAATATTCATTTCTTCTTTATGGAGCTTTCCTGGGTGTGTTTTCTATATTTGCCCATTACTATAACTGTTCCCCAGCTGCATTACTATTTGTGATATTTTTGTTGTGGTCACTTTCTATTTTTATTTTCACTTTTGTGCTGTGCACATGTATCACACTGCTCACGTTTTGCAGGTTTCCCCGATTTTGCTGTACATTGCTGACGGAAATGGTTTCTCTTCCCTTTAAATGCCCTCTACCGCGAGTGTTTCACTCGCGGTAGTTTTGCTTTGGGATTCGGCCCCGATAATGTGTGGGGAGCCTCTCCCCTCCCCTTCCCCGCCCATTAAACCCGTCTCTCCGCCCCTCAGGAACCTTCCTCCGCCCTCCGTTAGCCGTTCCACGCCTCTATCGGACATTTGCGGGCCCGTACTTGTGCGGGGCCCGTTATTGTGCCGCGCATCTGTGCGGGGGTGACACGCACGATTGCGGGGCGTTTAAGCGCTCTTAAGTACCGCTTTTAGTGCGCTATTTTGCGGCGCGCAAATTAGCGGTTTTTAGTAAACATGCCCCTTAATGTTAATTTATTATATGTCATCCATTCCATAATAGCTTTCATGCAAAAAGATATATGTTGCAAAGTATCTTCGGCTGATGTATTAACCAGCACATAAAACTGAATATCATATGCATATATGTGATATTAATGCCCCAAAGTAGCAAGTAACTTACATAGGCGGAGTGACATAGATGTTAAACAAAATCATATTTCAGTACCTTGACTGCATCAGGGGTGATAAGGCACTATGAAAATCGTAATAATCTCTGCTGCATAGATGGAATTTATTTAGAATATGTCACTTTGAGTCGTCCATCCTGTGATCTCTGACTATAATGAATCAATTGTTGAATGATTTTAGCAATGCAGTTGATAGCATAAATGAACCAACGACTTTTCTGGGGTGTGATAAGTATCAGCATCAGGTGCCCTAACTTGGTATTTGTTTCATACTACAGCACCAGTTCTGCTTACCAAAAGTGGCACACTTGGTACTCACATTTCATGTCTAGCTCCTTGGCAGTGAGCCAGGCATCTTATCCATTTAAAGTTTGAGAATATGTTGAGATGATTTGGGCTGCAAGACGTCTAATCGTTCACCAGCTATTCTCTGGGAAACTTTGGAGGGAATCAGCTACTAGATGGTCTTTTGTACTGATACCCAATTCGAGAAATTAAATAAGATAAAATTTCACCTTATTTTACTGTGGCTATCATTAAAACCAGAATGGTTAGGTGTGTCTCCAGGATTGGGTTGAGAAACATGAAATAGTGTGGTGTTTCTAAATATTTTTCTACTGGATAGTGTTTATAGACACCAGTTTTGTTAATATGCATAGTCAGACATCTCTTGGCTGAGCACCAATATTTTTGAATTAGTGAAATATGAAAACTAGTAATAGCTCTATCATTCTTGTGGCTGTGTTCAGAGGTTTCACTTACAATTTATAAAACAATCTATATATCTCATTCTGGAAATAGCACCATGAACCAAATAGCATTAATAATATAATTTGCAATCTTTGTTTTACTTAGGGGTAAATTTATAGCAAGTTTCAAAAAGTATCCAAAAAAATGCATATTTTATAAGGGCAACATATGTGTCGGTGTGCCTTTTATAAAATAAGCACCCAGAATTATCCCCAGTAGCACACAAATGCTCTCACGCAAATTTACACCTGTTCAGTGACTGGTGCAAATATGTATGTGTATTCTGTGTGTGTATGTGCATATTTTAGAAAGAACATACGTACATTGCAGTTACACCCTTAAGAAATACCTACATGTATATCACATAAAACTAGGCGCTATCTGTGAGCTTAATTTTTTACATGTATATACCTCCAGCACTTTTAGAAGAGTTTTTTCCCACTTGAAAAACATTGTTTAGACGTGGAAAATACTTTATAAAATTACTTGTTTTGGGACATGTGTAATTACTAAAGTGTGGTAACAATTACCATGCAGTAAATCTCACACTAAACAATTAATGTGGGACCACAGTAACCAAGTAACATTTATCATATGCTAAGGAAGCTACCACTATAAAAATCCCATAGTAAGGCGCAGTGCGGAGTGGGGACTTGGTTGGATCAGGGTGGAGAGAGGGCATGGACTAACTATGATTGTGGCAGTTAATGCAGGGGGAATAACCTCCACTTCAGTGGGTGGCATTAAGTGCATATACGGTAAATATGGCTGCCATTTTAACATAGCATACTCCTCCAACTCGCGATGCCAGGAACACCCCCTTCAGTCAGCATGCATCTGACTTGATCCCCATGCAAATTTTTATTGTCTGCTATGCACTAAGGGACGATCCCTTAGTGCACTTAAATAAACATACCCCTTTGTGTTTTTCAATCAAACAGCATCCCAGCTTATTTTATGCTTTAAATGCAAGCATACAGTTACCTCTAGGTAGGATGTATGAAAGATGTTTTTTCTTTAACCTCCAGAGGAAAATATAAGACAGTAATAATAAGGAGAGGTAAGGCAGTAGTAATAATTATTAGACCTGATATTCAAAAGCGTTTATCTGGGTGGCAACACCTGCTACCCAGTTAAATGCTGCTGTAATAGATGATCAGCGGTACTTTCTCGATAGAGTGACTGAATATCATTCTGGCCACTTTGCACCAACATAAGAACATAAGATATGCCATACTGTGTCAGACCAAGGTCCATCAAGCCCAGTATCCTGTTTCCAACAGTGGCCAATCTAGGTCATACGTACCTAGAAGTTTCCCCAAAAGACACAGGTTCTGCAATGCTTGTACTGGGTCAAGCATTGATATCCTGGGTCCCTTCTTAATAATGGTTTATGGACCTTTCCTCCAGGAACTTGTCCAAACCTTTTTTAAACCCAGCTACACTAACAGCCTTTACTACATCCTCCGGTAACAAATTCCAGAGTTTGATTACACGTTGAGTGAAGAAATATTTTCTTTTATTAGTTTTAAATAGTTTACCCTGTAGCTTTATAAGAACATAAGATATACCATACTGGGTCAGACCAAGGTCCATCAAGCCCAGTATCCTGTTTCCAACAGTGGCCAATCTAGGTCATATGTACCTAGCAGTATCCCCAAAAGACAAAGGTTCCACAATGCTTGTATTGGGTCAAGCATTGATATCCTGGGTCTCTTTTTAATAAATAAGAACATAAGATATGAAAAACTGGGTCAGACCAAGGTCCATCAAGCCCAGTATCCTGTTGCATGTCCCCTAGTCTTTCTATATTCTGATAACATAAACAATCGATCTACGTTTACCCGTTCCACTCCGTTCATTAATTTATAGACTTCTATCATATCTCCCCTCAGCCGTCTCTTTTCCAGGTTAAAGAGCCCTAACCTTTTTAGCCTTTCTTCATAGGAGTATCCTTCCATCCCCTTTACCATTTTGGTGGCTCTTCTCTGAACCTTTTTTAATAACGCTATATCCTTTTTAAGATACGGCGACCAGAATTGCACACAATATTCAAGGTGCGGTCTCCCCATGGAACGATATAGAGGCATTATAATATCTTTTGTTTTATTTTCCATTCCTTTCCTTATGATACCTAGCATTCTATTTGCTCTCTTGGCTGCCGCTGCACATTGGGCCGAGGGTTTTAACATGCTATCCACAATGACACCTAAATCTTTTTCCTGGGTGGTGGTTCCTAATGTGGAACCTTGCATTGTGTAACCATAGTTTGGGTTGTTCTTCCCTAGGTGCATAACTTTGCACTTGTCCACATTAAATTTCATCTGCCATTTTGATGCCCAGTCTTCCAAGTTATCAAGATCCTCTTGCAATTTTCCACAATCCTCTTGGGTTTTAACAACTTTAAATAGTTTTGTGTCATCTGCAAATTTGATAACCTCACTCGTTGTTCCACTTTCCAGTTCATTTATGAATATGTCAAAAAGCAGCGGACCCAGCACAGATCCCTGGGGTACACCACTATTCACTTTTCTCCATTGGGAAAATTGGCCATTTAGCCCAGCACTCTGCTTTCTATCTTTTAACCAGTTCTTGATCCACAGTAGTACACTGCCTCCTATCCTATGACTCTTTAGTTTTGCCAAAAGTCTCTGATGAGGGACCTTGTCAAAGGCTTTCTGAAAGTCTAGATATACTATATCAACCGACTCACCTTTGTCCACCTGTTTATTCACACTTTCAAAAAAACATAATAGATTAGTAAGACAAGATCTTCCTTGTCTAAAGCCATGTTGGCTGTCTCCCATTAGGCCATGACTATCTACATGCTGAGTAATTTTATTCTTTATGATGGTTTCTACCATTTTTCCTGGTACTGACGTGAGACTCACCGGTCTGTAGTTTCCCAGATCACCCCTGGAACCCTTTTTAAAAATTGGCATTACATTGGTGATCCTCCAATCTTCAGGTATTACAGATGATTTTAATGAAAATTCACAGATTACTAATAGCAGGTCTGCAATCTCATATTTCAGTTCTTTCAACACCCTTGGATGTATACTGTCATGGTGGCGCCCCTGGTGGCCAATGGCGGTAAGGGCAAGCTACACATCACACTTATTTTTAAGGAGCGTGGGGTATTTAAGGCCAAGTGCAGAATGGTCTTAGGGATTTTCGCTCCTTGTGAGCCCACAACAACTAAGCCACGAGTGTAGGGAAACAAGGCTTTTATTTCCCCTCTGTGCAAGGGTTCATTAAGACTATGGAAATTAAAGAGTGTCCTTCTTTACAAAGGTTCCAGTAATAAACAGATGACAATTGTTGATCTCTTCACAATTAGGTGCAAGGGATAGATGGAGGAATTCAATTCATTCCTGGGTAAAACAACTAAACAAGGTTTCTTCTTATTTACAATGTCGCTATGGATTCCAGGCTAGTAGCCATACACAAACTACAATCCATAGGTTCTTCTTGAGGAATGGAAATAGTGTTTGCATTTTCTATTTCCATAAATTCTGCCTCACTACTTTCCCCCTCAGAGCACATGCTGTCCCTGGCAGTTACAGCTTTATATGGACTGTCTCTGGTATCTTGCCTCCAATAAGACTGTGCTTTAAAGTCTCTTGGTAGTTCTTCAAACCACTCTGGTTTCTTTCCACTTCTTATAAAGTGAGTTTTAGTCTTAGCAGTGCTTTTAGGAGTTAAGCTTTCATTAGCAGGAATAAAACTTTCATACCTTGAGTTTCTGTAGCTTGAAGCTCTGGAGCCTTCTCTCTCATGCACGTCTCTGTGACAACAGGTTTTCTGTCGGTAGCTTCTGGGCAGTGCTGGACTTCCTGAAAGCTTAGTAAAACCTGGTGCGGATTCTCCAGCTCTATGCTTCAGTGACACAGTAGCTTTGTTAGAAACTCCTTTTCCTCGGGTACCTGGTAAAGCTTGTTCAGCATACTCCAATGCCTGCAGGCTTTCCTCCAAGCCTGGCTCTCTGGCTCTCTGTATATGTCTTTCAGCTTTGGACTCAGGAACGTTGCTTAAACAGGGAGTGGCATACCCTCCAGCCTGACTGCTTTCTTTAGCAGACTCCCTCTGAACAGCAGCTCTCGTAGCTTGGCCCCTCTGAACTCTACCTCTGTGGATTCTGTCCTTTTGGGCTTGCTCAAGGAGGATTCCTTCCTTCAGGTCGTTCCTTCTCTTCCTGCTGCATCTGTGTCTGTGTGTCTATCTATGTCTGCTTTGCTAGCATTAAGCTTCCGTTTATAAAGGGATCTTCTCTTTGAATCTCCCGGGCTCATTTCCAGGTGCAGCCGGTTAGCTCTCCTAGCCTCATTAGCTTCTGTAGAGTCAATCCTGCCCCTCTAGCTGTGCTTTGAGGTAATTGCACACCTAGAGCTCTGTGAAAAACAGAGTTTCTTTTCAACTCTGCAACTTTATTGGCACCAGCCTCATGACAATACCATCCGACCCAGGTGATTTGCTACTCTTCAGTTTATCTAATAGTTGTAATACATCTTCCCGATATATCGATATTTCCTTCAATTCTTCCGCACCTTTAAATACCACTTCAGTCATGGGTAACATCCCTACATCTTCCTCAGTAAAGACTGAAGCAAAGAATTCATTCAGTCTCTCCGCTATCGCCTTGTCGCCTCTTAGTGCCCCTTTAACTCCTCTATCATCTAATGGACCAACTGACTCTCTCACAGGTTTTTTGCTACGAATGTACTTGAAAAAATCTTTATTTCGCGTTTTTGCTTCCGCAGCAAGCTTCTTCTCAAATTCTCCCTTTGCCTGCTTTATCAATGCCTTGCATTTAACTTGCCAGTGCTTGTGCTGTTTCCAGGTTTCGTCGTTTGGCTCTTTTTTCCATTTCCTGAAAGATGCTTTTTTGGCAACAACAGCCTCTCTGACCTCCCCTTTAAACCAGGCTGGCAGTTTTTTGGACTTCCTTCCACTTTTCTTAAAGCATGGAATACAGCTGGTCTGGGCTTCCAAGATAGTATTTTTCAACAACACCCAAGCTTGATGTAAGTCTTTAACCTTTGCAACTGCTCCTTTTAGTTTTTTCTTAACTATTTTCCTCATTTTATCATAGTCTCCCTTTCGAAAGTTAAAAGGTAGTACTGTGGATTTCCTTACTATCCCTCCTCCACTAATTAAATCAAAGGCGATCATGCTATGATCACTATTGCCAAGTGGCCCCAACACCACTGTTCCCTCTAAGCTGTGCGCGTGTGCGCGCGCACACACCTCGTCGAGCGAGCGCACATACTTTACAACAGAGCGCACAAAAATTACAGTTCTGATTCTGATAGAAAACAATACAGACATCTTAAAATTTAAAAGTTATGATTGTAATTACTAGAAATTTCCTGCTTCATTTAGTAATCGTCTATTTTCATTTAATTTGATTAAAATCAATGTGGTGTACATACTGTATTCTGACATGTAGTCAAATTTTAAAGTATATAACTCCGAGTGTCGTTATGTGGCGCACAAAAATTTAACCTTCCTTCAAAAGCTGCACACAGCTGATATTTTATGCACACACAGCCTACAGAAAATTAGAGGGAACACTGCCCAACACCCATATCTCTTGCACTAAATCTGGTGTTCCACTAGGGACTAGGTCTAATATGGCTTCCCCTCTGGTCGGTTCATGAACCAGCTGCTCCAAGAAGCAGTCATTTATGTCATCTAGGAACTTTATCTCCCTAGCATGTCCTGCCGTGACACTGACCCAGTCGATACCGGGGTAATTGAAATCACCCATTATTATTACTGTGCTATAACTTTTGTTAGCTTCCTTGATTTCTTTGAGCATTTCATCATCCATTTGTTCATTCTGGCCAGGCGGTCGATAGTACACCCCCGCTGCCATCGCTTTCCCCTTTTTATATGGAATTTCAATCCATAGAGATTCTACAGCAAATTTTGTTTCCTGCAAAACTTTAATCCTTTCTGACTCAATGCCCTCTCTAACATAGAGCGCAACCCCTCCACCAATTTGATCAGCTCTATCATTACGATTTAGTTTGTATCCAGGTATCACAGTGTCCCACTGGTTGTCCTCCTTCCACCATGTCTCTGATATTCCAATCATATCTAACCTCTCATTTAGTGCTATATATTCTAACTCTCCCATCTTATTTTTTAGACTTCTAGCATTTGCATGCAAGCATTTTAGAGACTGTATTTTATTCATATTAGTTTGGCTGTTGGTAGACATGGGTAATTTGGGATCTTTAAGCTCTGTCTGCTCCATACTCGAGGACATTTGGGCTACTTTACTCTTTTTTGGAACCTCTCTGCTTTTGGTAGTATCCTTCAAGGATACATTCTTCCGAACCATCCGCTCTTGGGCGACTGTCGGCTTTCCCCTATTATCTAGTTTAAAAGCTACTCTCTCTCCTTTTTAAAGGTTAATGCCAGCAGCCTGGTTCCATCCCGGTTAAGGTGAAGCCCATCCCTTCGGAAGAGCCCCTCCTTTCCCCAGAATGTTCCCCAGTTCCTAACAAATCCAAAACCCTCATCTCTGCACCACTGTCTCATCCACGCATTGAGACTTCGGAGCTCTTCCTGCCTTCTGGGTCCTGCACATGGAACGGGAAGCATGTCGGAGCATTTCTGATAGCAGAAAGCTGTCCTAAATGCTATTTGGTAGCTTTTATTGCTGCTGGCTAAAAAGTGCTGCTATCTAGATAATGTAGCGATTATCCAAATAATGGCTGCACAATTTAGATATTTATTGGTAACCACTATCCTGGTAGTGCCGCTAAATATACAGATGTTTTTTGCCCATGGCAGCCAGCATTTAAAAAAATGCTGACTACTATGGGCTGAATATTACCCAGATCATTATTCCTATGCAATTACAGGTATGTATTCTGAGATACAAGAAGATTGAGACCTACTTACTAAGCTGTTTTAGCTGTTAACATGGCATCTTAACAGTTAATGTGCAGGAACTTCCACATTAATAGCTAATATGGAATGCGGTAGAGAATGGGCAGGGACTGCGCCTTATAGTTAACATACCACTGTTAACTCCACCCGAATAGGTGTAGCTAACTGTATCATTTAATCTGCCATTCAGTTAACATGCATTAAAGAACTTTCATTTGCATTAACTGAATGGCAAAATGTTTGGAATGCTTCACTAGCTCATACAGAAGCTTTGCAGTTACTGCACTTTATTTAGGATCATTAACCTGTGCTAAGTGCAAAATCTTAGCATACTTTAGTAAATAGGTCCCTTAGCAACTTATTTTAAGTCTTGCGCAGCCAGTGAAAGAGGGGGGGATTCATTTAAGTTTCTGGAGTTCATCTGACTCATAGTTCAAAGCTCGGACTGTTGGAACTCCCACTCCTCTAACTAGCTCTCAATCTTTTGAACTGGACTTTATATTCTGCTCTAATGCTTTCTTCTTACATTTGTTAAATTCATGTAATTTGGCTTGTGGTTTGTTTTAAATCATTAACTTCTTAACTGTATCTTCTTGACTCTATGCTGAATGATCTTTGTGGACTAATTGTACTACTGCAGAAAAACATTGCTGTCCTGTCCCTGTAAGAATGTTTTCATTCTAAAATGTATCTGATTTATTTTGTTTTTTTATCTAGTCTTCCAACTTCCAGTCATTCGATACAGACTTCATTTCACAGTCTTCACTGGTAATTGCTTTCATGTCTAAAGGTATTTAAAATGTATATGCCAAGAAGGATCTAAAACGGTTTATGAACATTGTTCCCATTAAAGTCTGTTGTAAGATGTGTGTTAAAATAATTCATCTACTACATTAGCAATTTTCTGCACATGACTGGATTTATAGTTTATTTGAAATTGATATACTGCTTTTCACCAGCATTCAAAGCAGTCTACAATTACATTTTAAATTAAGTAATTAAGATAATGCCCTGAACAATAAAAATTAAAATAAATAGGAGAGAGAACAGCTTTTTTTAAGCTAGATATTGGGGGAAAGCTAACTGTTGGTCAGGAACACATTGTTCAGAGTATGGTAACTTCAAAAGATACTGGCAAAATGCTGAAGTTAGACTATCCCAGTAGAAAGGTTGTGGTAAAAGCTGAAGTAGCCAAGGTGCATTTAAAGAACGTTCCCAATATAAACTGACACACAAATAGGGAAAAATGTGTATGTGCACTAAGGAAATTAGTTATGACAAGTACCAAAAGATCCTTTAGAGACCAAAAATATGTGAATGTGTAATCATATGGGACCCAAAAAAATCTCACTTGTAATCGTAAACTCAGTGCACGTATTGTTAAAAGTAAATCATTAAAAAATAATCTATCCAAAGGATATCCAATAGTAAAAAGCATAGAACAGGGATAACCTGTATGGGAGCGACAGTTTCAACTCTAAAAACCTTGCTGAGCAAGCTGGATGGGCCTTGCTGGTCTTTATCTGCCATCATGGAATATTATTATGCTAACTGAGACATTATTTTTGAAAAGCACTTTTTCCTAGCTTTTTATATATGTAATGCTGAATCAAGATTTTAGCCTTCAACAAAGCCCATGTTTTGCCTAAGGCTGCTTCAGAAAGGCAATATGCAAATACTCTAAACAAGAAGTTAGCTTGTTATCCAACACAACAAAAACACGTGTTATAGAAAAGCTATTCGTTTTCATATTTAAAGTAAATTCATTTTAAATGATAGCAACGGGGAGGTCGTGTGATGCAGTGAGCTCAGCAGGACCCTTTTCACTGAGCTCTGAGGCTCCCCACCTCAAAAAGCCTGAAAATCTAACAAAATACCGTTCTGAACGCGCTCAAAATATTAGATGCCACTCTGACAAATCCCATTTGAAGGGGGAGTTGATTAAACGAGCTCATGACCTCCAAAAAGGCACGGAAAGACTGGCAAGATCGGATGAAGGCATCAGAGACTAAAATGGTGGGCCCAGCACCAGCAATGCGAAATGGAAGCCTGGTAGAGGCAGTATCAGCCACAGAGGTAAAAGCACTGGATAGCAGGCTCCAGGGTCTGGCAGATCATATGGCTCAAATAGCACAGTCCATGGCGGAAAGACTGGGAAGGCCTAGAGCAGAGGGTCTCAGATCTGGAGGATACATCACCAGTACAAGTAAGCACTATTAAAAAGATGGAGGAATAGCTCGCTCAACACGAGGCTAGGCTCGAGGATCTAGAAAAAAGAGGAAGAACCTCAGAATTGTGGACATAGCGGAATCTATCAATGATAACGAGCTGTGGGGCTTTTTGGACACCTGGCTCCCCACTAAGCTACATTAGGAGAGCTGCAGGATAAAATGCTAATAGAGTGCGCTCACCGCCTAGGCCCCAGGCAAGAAGGGAAGAATCAACTCCGTGTGACCATTGCCTGTTTCCATAATTACGTACACAAGGAAATGGTCCTATGGGCAGCCCGGGAGAAGTGGTGATGAGAACGGGATGGCCGCAAGATCTTGCTTTTTCAAGATTATTCCACTGCAGTGACCAAACAGCGCAAAGACTTTGCTAGCCAGTTTGTGCAGAAAGAGATGAGGCTTTCTCTTCTGTATCCCGCCCGACTGTGTCCTCGTGCAGGGGCAAGCCACCTTTGTATCGCTGGAGGCTGCAGCTGCATATCTGAATATGCTCCTGGACGCTTAAGACATGCACTGAAGGGAGATACCAATGGATGCATACTGTTCATACATATTGAGATCACATATGTAAATAGTTTCAGTTTAAATTTTTCCCCCTTGTTTTATCCAAGTTCTTGTTCCTGTTATATGTAAAACCAAACAACCTGTTGTTCTGGTATATTGTTGTTATATTGTAAACCGCGCCGATCTCAAATAGTGCGCTATATAAGAGCCTGTAATAAATAAATAAAATAATAAATAATAAAATACATCGGATGTGTTGGACAGACATATAGGATAGTCCACTAAAGGGTAAAGAACTGGTGAACATTAATTTGGTACCGTGGGCCATTTGCCGATCCTGGGGGCTGCGATGCTGAGGCACCTTTGGAGGCCCCAGAGAGCCGAGAACCAGGACGCATCCTGCCAGGCCTGGTGGCGGGGTCCGAATCAGGTTTTCTAACTTCCAATATTTGGGCCCTTTCCTGGAGCACACTGGTAGGCCCTGTGATCTGGAGCCCCCACACACAGCAGCTATGCCTCCCAGGCCTAGTAACACTGAACGCCGTGGTCCCACTACTGGGCCAGATGCCAGTGGGCGGTTGTAGCCGATTGGGCCACTCAGTTGGTGGAAATGCTTTGTTATGTTGAGTTATTAGTATATAATGTTCTGTGTGACGCTATATAAGTATGGGAGAGTAATTATAAATGATATCTAACATTGAACACTGGGAGTAATATACCTTCTGTAGACCTCTACAGATGTTACAGATGTGTTGGCAGAGATGCCTCCCATCTTTCTTTCTTCTATAAAGTGTTATCTGTGGGTGCATACACCCTGATATATCACAAGAACTGGGACTATAGGGTTCCCTGATAGGACGTTGATAAATCCTGCATAATATTGATAGGATTATAAATGGGAACCACATGTAGGATGTGTGCACCGGGATTCGTACTGGAAGAAGGGGGGGCATTCGGGGAAATGTGGGATGTGTTGAAATTGAACTTGTAAATGTAATTGAAATGGACTCGACTTTTACATCGAAATTAAAAGTGAAAAGGGATTGCACAAGACCTGATGGAGCTTTGTGGACAGGTATGTGCGGAGCGTATGATAATATGGATGTGATGGATGGCCCAGATTGACTCTGATGGCATGCATAGCTATCAAGGCTTGGAGAGTGCTGGTTATGATTGGGGCTGAGAATGTATTGATATGACTGTATGGATGCAAGTCATGGAAGTGAATATCTGGGAGAGCATGGAATGGGGGGGGGGAAATAAGTGGTATATAAGGAGAGTAGCAAACAGGGAAGGTGGGAGAAGGAATGATAGATGGACGTGTGGTGGGGAGATTCAATGCTTCACTACCTACTTGGAGAGCTCCAGATGGAGAAGATTGGGAAGAAGGACGAGAAAGGAGAAAGGAAGAGTGAGAGGGAAGGATGGGAGCTGGGGTGGGAAGCGAGGATCAAGGGAGGGGAAGGGAAAGGTTTAAGGGTAAATTCTGTCAATCAATCTTTGTTACACTCTGACACTATCAGAAAGATGCAATATGATTCATACAGAAAACATGATTATTGTCATACTAAGTAAGCAACAGGTCTCAGACTTATCCGGGTATTAAAATACTCAAGACTACAACCAGTCTACTGAATATACGTCCTAGTTGCATCAATGACCTTTAGATTGTTGCTTGATGAAAAATAGCTTGTGACTTATGACTGGTAAGCTCGAAAAAGAAACATTCAATGGAACCTCCAAGGAGATGATCTGTTTAATAGAGTGCTTTCAATAAAATAATCCCCTGAGGAAACTAAGACACAATGAAACGCAGAATAAGCGCTGAGGTTGGCGTTGGGGATTACATTGAAAGCTAAGCACTGCTTTGTATTATTTTATAAGTCATAAGCTATTTTTCATCAAACAACAATCTAAAGGTCATTGATGCAACTAGGGCATATATTCAGTAGACTGATTGTAGTCTGAGTATTTTAATGCCCGGATAAGTCTGAGACCTGTTGCTTACTTAGTATGACAATAATCATGTTTTTTGTATGAATCACATTGCATCTTTCTGATAGTGTCAGTGTAACAAAGATTGATTGACAGATATTAAAATAATGGCAAAGGTGATAGCAGACCACCTTGCACCTTTTCTGACATTTTTGATGGAGGATTCGCAAGTTGGGTTTGTGCAGGGTCAAAATATTGCATGTAATGTGAGGAAGATTTTGTCTGTACAATGGGTGAGCCTTCAGTGGGAACTCCCAACATTGCTCATTAGCTTTGACGCTGAAAAGACATTTGACAGAGTGCAATAGGATTATATGTACAATGGTGCTAGACATAATGGACATCAAGGGATATTATGTCGATATGATCTGCCTTCTGTACATGCACCCATGCAGATCGATTCTGGTCAGTGGGGTGCAGACCTCTGTTTTTTCCTTAGAAAGAGGCACGAGACAGGGGTGCCCCCTCTCTCTTCTCCTGTTTGTACTCCAGCCGAAACTGCTGTTAGAGCATATTCGTACACACCCGGAAATACAAGGAATGCAGGTGGGAGGAGAGAATTTTTGGCTTTCATCTTTTGTTGATAAAATGTTGATTTGCTTGGGGAACCCTTGTGCGCCCTTGGAAGTACTATTATAGGAGTTTCATGAGTATGGTAAGTTTTCAGGACTCAAACTGAATCTTGATAAATCAGAAGCCTTGCCTCTTCGGCCTGAGACACAAAGTAAATGGCAAGGACTTTTTCTGCTGAAGTGGGCAGTGTGCAGTTTTAAATATCTGGGCTTTTGGCTACCAGGAGACCCCCAAGGAGTTTTATGATTTCAATATTATGGAATTATTGAAGGATCTAGAACACCGCCTGCTTTGGTGGTGAGATTTACCACTGTCATTAAGTGGACAGATTAGTCTATACAAGATGACCCTTTTCCCAAGGTGGTTGTATATCCTTCAGATGTTACCTATTATAATTACACAGAAAGCTCTAAGGCAAATGGATCAGCACTTCCTCTGGAAGGTGAGGCAAGCGCGCATCAAACTTGAGGCGTTGTAGAGACACTGAAAGGAGGGGGGGGGGGGGCATGGGATTCCCGGATCTGTGGCAATACAATTTGGCATGTGTAGGACAACATTTACGGGACTGGATCTATGATAACGTCTGATCATACCCCATTAGACATGGAAAAGGCCTTGTTGGCTCCACTCTCACTCATATACGTGCTACATCAAATGCCAGCATGAAATAAAAATCTCTTGGGAGGTGGAATGCTGATATCCTCGGTTTGTCAATGCTGGCAGGTGTTATGCACCAAATTAAGGTGATCCTATCGCTATACCCCATTTCTTCCCCTATGAGGAAATGCTGACTTTTCACCAGGTCTGACAGGGCAGGCCTTCCTTCGATAGGCACAGTCAGGGATCGATGGAATAGACCACCTAGTGAATGAGGAAGGGCAGGTATTACCATTCTCAGCAGTACGTGACAGATTTGATCTGAAAGAGAGAGATCAGTTTCCCTATATGCAAGCACAGAACAACATTAAAAGCCTACCTGAGCGACACCTTGGGGGTACCTTTAATCCAAAGATAGATGAGGTTCTGGTGGCCAGACCAGAGGGACACACAAAGATTATGGTGTTGTGACAAGCCGTGGCAGAGTTACAGACTCCGGTAACATTTACAGTGCTGGCAGACAGATGAAACAAAGAATTAACTACACAGGTGACTGGGACAGATCTGCAAGAGACCCTGGCCGGGACTCCGGAACTTAGTGTTAATTCTGACCTGAGAGAAAAGCAATATTGAGTACTTAGGAAACTTTATTTTACTCCACATCGTGCATATAGAGCTGGGATAGCAGCATCTCCAGGTTGTCTATGGTGCAGCGCAGATCGTTTCACCTTAGGCCATATGTTTCGGACATGCCCGGTGGTAATGCGTTTCTGGGGGTGAGTCAAATTTTTTTAGAAAGAGTCCATGGGGGGACTCCCCATTTGTCACCATGGTTGGCAGTGCTAGATTGTGGAAATAGTGATGGGGACTGGTCGGGCATTGAGAACAAATGAATGCCCCTTTCCCCTATTATTAGCACTTAAAAGCATTTTGAGGGCATGTATGATACCAAGCGGCCCGTCGGGTAGGAAACTGGAGAGCTACAATTATCTGGTTGCTATTACTTGAAAGAGAACGGGATAGATGTCAAGGAAAGGGATGGGACTCTCTTTGATGATTTGGGAGCCATACATCCACACTCTGTTCCCCGTGGCTCAGAGCTATGTCCTGAATCACTGTTCTGGATAGGAGACTGGATGTGTGGTATGATGGAATTGGCTGATTGTATGGGGGATTGCAGCAGAAGGTGAGGAGCAGGGGGAAAGTCTATGTGAGCCAAAGCTAACAACAGAGATTGGAGTGGGGTCTTTGGTTTTTCTCGTTCTTCTTTTCTTCTTCTTCTTTTGTCTTTTTCTGAGCCACCAGCTCGGATGCTGAATGGCGCTGTAGGGGGGAGGGAGGGATTGATTGAGGGGGGGATTGATGGGGGAGAGGTTATTGGTCTTGTGTGATATTCCCATGACTATGGAAGAGTAAAACATGATCTTGGAAGTAAAACCTTTGAAATATGGGTTGGGGGGTGGGGAGGGAGGGAGGCAAACGGGGATAAAACTGAAAATGGAAATCTGGTGATTGCACTTATTGTCATTGGTGTTATTGAACAGATGTTCCTTTGTTTGCTGTTACTGTTATGCTGACAAGTGCAATATTTAAATATTGGTAACTGTTAATAAAAAAGATTTGAACATGCAATGCAATGTGTGCCTTCGAGTCAGTCGAATTGAAGTACAAACATCTTAACAGTCCATTAGTCTGTCTTCTCAATACTCTGTTTAGGATAAGTACTGTAAACTATTTTTGAAATTTCGACCAATAAATGAACCAAAGAATTCCAAGTATTGGAAGAAACAATCAAATATGTTTAATCCAACACACTGCTGGCTGCTGGTCTTTATTCAAATAAGGGAGTTAGTAATTCCTTTTAAATTTACCTTTTAAGATTTCAGCCAGTAGGAGAAAACTAAAGGGCAAGATGTTCTGAATAAAGGTGTTCTCATGAAAAACACGCAATCTCATTTGTTTTTTAGCATCTCACTGTCATTCATAAAAATCTGTTCCATGCACTCTCACGGTTAAAATTTGCCAGTTAAAAATATATTCATAAAAATACATTTCATTCAGTCCATGGTTTTAGAGCCAAACACATTCCATGAGGTTTACTCATCAACAAAGAGCCAAATCTCTATTCAGATTTTGCAGAATTTGTAGATAAGTGGAATGTAGTGTTAAACTAATGCCATCTTCCTCCCTTCTCTTTCTGTTTCCTCAGTTCGCAACCTTGGGGTCATCTTTGACTGTAATCTCTCTTTCTCTGCACACATCCAACAGGTAGACAAAACCTGTCACTTCTTTCTCTATAACATCAGCAAAATTCATTCCTTCCTATCTGAACACACCACTAAGGCCCATATTCACTCTTTAGTCACTTCCCATCTTGACTATTGTAACCTGCTCCTTGGTGGTCTCCCTCTGAATTCTCTCTCTCTCTGTCAATCTCTTCAAAACTCAACTGCACAGTTTATCTTCCGCCAATGTTGCTATGCTCATGTAACCCCTGTTCTCAAGTCACTTCACTAGCTTCCTATCCGTTTCCGCATCCAGTTCAAACTTCTTCTACTGGTCTACAATTGCATTCTGTTGCTCCTCTCTCAAGGGAAGTAAGATGGCGACAGTGTGAGCAAACACATGCTGAGTTGCTCTGGCAGCGGCATTTTCCTTTATCTTTTACCTGATGCCACATACGGCAAAGATGCGGAAAGCCAAGCTTCTGCTGGGGCAGCCAGTGTCAGCCGGGCCAGTGGATAGTTTCCTCATGCCTGTTGGAGGAGGTGTGGCTTCGGGCGGCTCGCTAGCAGGTGCGGAGGTGGAAGGAGGATCTTTGTCCAGCACTGGGCCAGATGTTTCACTTAGCCCAGAGTGCAGGTTTCCTTCTGTGCAGCCAGTGAGTGAGGTGAGCATAGCTTCTCCTTGTGAAGTCTCGCTTGGTGTGCCTGCGAGAGTCTTTAGTCTTGGAGTTCAGCCCCCCGACCCTGGAAGAGATCCCCAGGGTTTGGAGGTTTCGGCTGGAGCTGCAGGAGAGGTGAGAACTATGGAAGAGGGGTCGGACCTGCAGCATGGAGAAGTTTTCTGCCTACTGGGTTGTCTGGATTACAGCAATTTCAATTGGGCCCTGTTACTCGGTCAGTTTTGGTGAGACCTTCTGCTTTTACTGGGAAGCTTTATTTTGCTTGGAACAAACTATCTCAGGCCAGCTCCAAGGGATTTCTGACCAGCTTGCTTCTTTTGGATGTTTGGTAGAGGCTCATGAGTCTGCTTTGGGTTCTCTCCCTGCAAAGTTTTCTTCTTTGGATAGCAAGTTTGTTGCAGTCCAGGATTCTGCTACTGTGATTATGAGGGATGCAGAGAATTTACAAAGAAAGACTGAGGCTCTGGAGAATGTGCCCAGGAGTTAGGAACCTGAGAATTCTTAACTTTCCAAAGGTTCCATCTTTTTCAGCTATTGAACTTTTCAAGAAGTTTTTGCTTAATGTGTTGAAAATTCCAGAGGAATCTGTTCCACCAATATCTAGAGCCTATTACCTGCCTTCTGCTAGAGTTCGTTAGTTGGATGGCCAGAGTCAGGCCTTGGAGGGGTCTTATGGTCTGTCCTTTGATAGTTTGAACCTTACTGGTTTTCTGGAGTGATCGGGGTCCAATTCCGGCGTGACTGCTACTTTGTTAGTCACGCTGGTGCTGGATGTCGACAGAGACTGAATCCTAAAAATGTATCTCTTCACACCTATTAAAGAGTTCATGGGTTCTATTATTAGAATATTTCCTGATGTGGCTAGGGCAACCCAGAAGAGGCGGAAGCAGTTCCTTATTCTTAAACCGGGAGTTCTACAACTTGGGGGGTTGTTCTTTTTACATTTTCCATGTAAATGTCTGGTCAAGTTGGCTGAACATAGTTATATTTTTCTTGACCCCCAACAGTTGTCAGCTTTTCTTTCTGTCAAGCTAGTGGGATGGCAGCCCCCTCCTATTGAGCCCACTTAAATCAAGCCTTATATTATGGTAGGGTAAGATGACTGGTAGGATATATCATCTCCTTGTCTGCTTGGTTTGTTATAGCAAATGTTTTTTTGGTATATGTTTCCTTGGAATTGTGACCTACTTCCTCTTTTATTGGGGACTGGTGGGGATAAGCTTATGTTTGTTTGGGGGGGCTTTTGTCTTTGATGAAGTTTTTCTTGCTACCAGTTGTTCTGTTTGGCTTGTCCCTTTTTCTTTACAAGTGTTGTACTTGTTATATTATGGAAATTTGCATAAATTTAAAAAAGCACATGTTGAGTGTCTGTTCCTTGCAACACTACTTGCTTATGCACTTTTTATTTTGAGGCAATCTGTAGCTAGGAATTCCCATACGTGAGAATGTTATCCTGCTTTTCCACAGAGAAAAAGTTACCCGAAGACTAGAGTGTGGCCAGTGGAACTCCATTTTTTAAAAGGACTCCAGAGGTGATCCAAGAACCTATAGACCAGTGAGCCTGACATTGCTGCTGAGAAAAACCACAGAAGCTATCCTGACAAAAGAGAATTACTAGACTTATAAATATACATGGCTAATTTGAAATGAGTCAGCATGGATTTAGCAAAGGCATTTCTCCGTGGACAAGCAGGAATGAGTCCTCACGTATGGGTGACTTCCTCCAACAGAGTCCACACGGGAATGCACCCAGGCTCCCATTGGAAGCTTTTGGGAGGCTCCACCATGCCTCTGCGCCTCCTTCCCACCTGCTGCTATGGCATCATCTTAAACCAGTCTTCGTTTTTCCACGAAGCCCTTTGGATGTATTCCGTTGTCTTTCCACTTGGTAATTGATTTTTTTCCCCTCTGGTGATCCTGCACTTTCCGGTATCCTCATTTTTGCCTGCTATCGCAGTCTTCTCTTTCCTTTTGCATTTTTGCCATTTTCATTCATTTTCTCTTTAATTTATTTTCTGCAGTACCTCTGCCCTCTTAGGCGCCAGTGCATTGGCTGGGCCCTCCATCAATTAAACATCGAGCCATTTGATTTTGCCATGGCCATTTGTCTGAACGATATGTCCCCAAAACCAGTCAGCGGTTTTAAAAAGTGTTCACAGTGCTCAAGGACCATATCCGCCATGGATACCTATAGTTGGTGCCTTCAGTGCCTGTGACCTGATCATCAGCCCTCTTCTTGTAATTTATGTTTGCAGATGACAAAAAGAGGCCTCAAGGGTCGTTAAAAGCAGAGAAAATCACTTGTTGGCACTCAGAAGTCCGATCCATCATCATTGGCATTGCTGTAACTGGTCTTAATGACTTCAAAGGCTGCATCGGACACTGGCGGTGCAGTGACATGAAGGAGTTTCTCAAGCCTACTCAGAGCCAAGCACCCATAGTGCCCCAGAGCATTGGCCATCAATGATTTCCACCTGAAGATGAGGAAGCATATGGCTTCATCTTCATCAATGTTGAAGGGTGATTGAACCAAGCACAGAATGAAGACACTGGTGAATCGGCATTGGAGCCCATTGAGCATGGCATTGAGAGCGTTGAGGGTCCGCGAAAGCGCCCCTCAAAGCTTGCCACTAAGGGAGGAAGCTTATCCTCCTGAACATCGGAGGCGCACCAACGGCCTACCGAGAGCTGAGACCAAACCAACAATACCCCTGTACAGATATCGGGTATATCGGTCGAAGTTTCTGCGGCTCCACAGCCTTCAGAATCAGCAGCCATAGAGAAGTGCTTTCTGCGAACTCTCAAGGAACACATCGCGGCACTCTTGGTGGTGCAGAGGCTGGGGCCTCGATGTCAGCTGCATCGACATCTACCACCGTACAGCCAGTCTTTGAGACGCATGCTTTGCCTGCATCAGATGCATCAACATCAAGGCATCAAAGGACCCCAGCACTGGTACTTGCCTGGCCAATATCCCTCTCTAGCATTTCAGGGTCTGATGCACCCTTGAAATCTAGAAGAGCATCAGTGCATCATTGCTCCTGAAGGAGCTCCTGATCTCCAAGTGTCCAGAGAGAGATCCAATACTTAACTTCCTTTCTGAATCTGCTTTGGAAGGCTGGCTGACCTATGTGGAATTGCAAGATTTGTCAGAGTACACGTCTTCTGAACTTCCATGGGACCCTTCTCCACCTCATGAATGACGTATGTCCCTCCGAAGGATATGATCTTCCAGGATTTTGTAAGGGACATGGCAAAGGCCATACCATTTTCTCTGGAGACTGAAGATGAACTCAGGGAAGATCCTGCAGTACTCCTCAGCCCCTAAGGAGGCAGTGACCGTGCCCGTGCATTGCAATCTGCAGAGAGTGCAGATGAGAATGTGGCAAAGCTCCCTCACTGTACCTCCAGTCAGTAGAAGGCTTGACTCCATGTACAGAGTTCAGAAGGCTCTTAGACTCGAGAAGCTTCAGCTTCCTCACCATTCCTTGGTGGTCAAATCCAACCTTAATCTGCATGGCCTCTTACCAGCTCTACATAGGCATGTTCTTGAAGAGCATCATGTGCAACCTCACCGAGCTGTCTGTTTCTCCCTCCAGAGAAATTGGAACTGTATCATTCCCTAGTGTCTCATGATAAGGACTACTCAAAGTTCATGGTCTGGGTGACCTATGATATCTTCAAAACGGCATCAAGAGCATCTGCCATAGGTATGGCGCCTGGAGACTCGCCTGGCTCTAGTCCTCAGATCTGTAGCAATCTGTGCAGAATAAGTTTGTTGACCTGCTGTGCCATGCTGTGGAGAGAATCTCTTCGGAGAACAGGTTGAAGTGAAGGCTGGCTTTATTTAAAAAGCAGTATATCACCCTTCGTAATCTCTCAAGGTGCACTTGCGAGCCGTCCTCCTATCACAGGAAGTACCAAGGAGGGGGACAGAAAAAGACCTATTACTCTCGTAGGCATAGGTACTTTCATGGGCCCCAAACCTCCCAACCTAAACAGGCTCCTCCTCAACAACAGTGTCATGAGAAGCTTCAGAAAGCTTAGCTGACTCCTTAACGAAAGCCTGGGGCAGGATTTTGATTGGTTCCTTTGGAGCATAGCATAGCCACTATACCAGTAGCCGCAGTAGGAAACCCTCCAGTCGGGGGAAGACTCACTCTTTTTGCCCAAAGGTGGCCCCTCATAATCTCAGACTCATGGTTTCTACAGATAATCCAAAGTGGTTACAAACTATATTTATTGGATCTGCCACCAAATTGTTCCCTGAGGGTGTATCACCTCAACCTTCTGCATCAGATCTCGTAATCGAGCTTGTGCCACCAGAGCAAAGAGGGCGAGGATTTTATTCCAGGTACTTCCTCATACCCAAGAAAACAGGGGGGATTCCATCCCATCCTAGACCTAAGAGATCCGAACACATACTTGGTAAGAGAAAAGTTCTGAATGATTTCTCTAGGCACCTGCTTCCAGTACCAAGTGTTGCTTTTTGGCCTAGCCTCAGCACCTCATGCTTTCACAAAATGTGTCGTTGAAGTTGCTGCTTACCTCTGGATGCTGGGAGTGGTTATCTTCCCCTATCTGGATGATTGGCTGATCAAGAATACCACTCCAGAAGGGGTCTAAGAATCAACAGGTTTGACCATTCGGGTTTTGGAATTACTAGGCTTCGTTATAAATTACTCCAAGTCCCATCTGCAACCCACCTAGCAGTTGGAATTCATAGGAGCTCTAATTGACACGCCTTAGATGAGAGCCTTCGTTATGCACAACAGACTTTTGTGGGAAACTCAATTGAATCAGGTATCAGTTCACAGGATGTTGACTGTACCAGGCCACATGGCCTCCACAGTGCATGTCAGAGCCCTGGCACACCTCCAGATGAGGCAAGCTCAGTGGACTCTAAGGACTTAATGGACTCAGGCCATGGGTTGAATCAGGGATCATCGGTATGTCACCAATCCTCTCACCCAGTTATTGCAGTAGTGGACAGTCTACCACAATTTGCTCAGGGATCTCCCCTTCTAAATTGCTCCACCTCACAAGATTTTGATGACAGATGCATCCAAGCTGGGGAGGGGAGCTCATCTCGATTGGTTGAACACCCAAGGCAATTGGTCCATCCAAGAAAGTCTCCATCAGATCAACTTCTCGAGGCTAAGAGCTGTAGCAAACACTTTAGAGGCATTCCAAGATCGGTTAGATATCCAAATTGTTCTGATCCAAATTGGCAAGCAATTTGCAATGTTCTACATCAACAAGCAGGGAGGAACAGGCTCATACCTCCTGTGTTAGGAAGCAGTTAGGTTGTGTAAGTTTGTTATTGCACATGGGATGGACTTGAGAGTCACTTACCTGCCAGGCAAGGAAAACACTCTGGCAGACAGACTGAGTTGAGTCATACAACTGCACGAATGGACACTGGACAGAGAAGTCGCGACTCGCATCTTTCGTGATTGGGCACCACTCCGCAGAATGCCCAGGTGGATTAGTTTTGTTCCAGGGTAAGATCACACAGCAGACTAGTCTTGTATGCTTTTCTCCAATACCTTTCATTACAAAGACTCCCGAAGCTCAAAACAGATGGAGGCACTATGATTCTCATTGCTCCCTACTAGTCCATACAGTTTTGGTTTTCCCTCCTACTACAGTTCTCCAGTTTGGAGCTGCTCCAGCTCGACCATGCACCAGATCTAATTTCGCAGGAAGACAGGATGATGTTGTACCCCAACATCCAGTCCTTGCCCTCACAGTGTGGATGTTGAGAGGATAATGTTGTCTGAGCTCAACCTGCCACATGGTATGACTGAAGTCCTTTAGGCCTCCAAGAGGGCCTCAATGAGAAAGTCTTATTCCTGTAAATGGAAGAGGTTTGCTGTCTGGTGTGAGGACCAGGGCCTAGATCCTTTTGTCTGTTCCACCCAAAATCTGCTTGAGTATCATCTGCACTTCTCTGAGTTGGGACTTAAGTCCAACTCCATCAGGATCCACCTCAGTGCAATTGGCGCTTACTACTACTACTACTACTACTATTGAGCATTTGTATAGCACTACAAGATGTAAAATACAGTCCCTGCTCATCAGAGCTTACAGTCTAGTCAAGACGGACAACACAGTAGCTGTAGACATGGGATACATCTAGGGGAAATGGTAAGGAAACACAAAGGAGACCAGGTAAGTCAAGATCCAAAGGTAATGGTGAAGAGGTGAGTTTTTGGCCTGGATTTGAAAAGAGCCAGAAAAGGTGCCTGACATATAGACCCAGGTAGTTCGTTCCAGGCATAAGGAGCAGCAAGGTGAAAGAAGCAAAGTCTGGAGTTAGCAATAGAAGAGAAGGGCACAGATAGAAGTGATTTGCCAGAAGAGCAGTGTTCCTGAGGAGGGGTGTAGGGAGAGATAAGAGAGAAAGGGTAGTGAGGAGCTGCAGAGTGAATGCACTTATATTAAGGTCAGCAGGAGAAGTTTGAACTGGATGTGGAAACAGATAGGGAGCCAATGAAGTGACTTGAGAAGAGGGCTAATATGGGCATGATGAGGCTGGTGGACAGTTCGCCCACAGCAGAGTGTTGAACTGATTGAAGGGGATAGAGATGATTCAAAGGGAGACCAGCAAGGAGTAGGTCACAATAGTCAAAACGGGAGGTGACTAAAGAGTGGATAAGTGTCCTAGTAGTGTGTTCAGAAAGGAATGGGTAGATTTTGTTGCTGTTATAGAGAAAGAAACAGCAGTTTTTAGCTATCAGTTGGATGTGTGTGGATAAGGAGAGAGAGGAGTCAAAGACAACCTCGAGCTTGCAAACCAAGGAAACAGGGAGGAGTAGAGAATTATCCACAGAGACTGAGAAAGGAGGAAGGGGAGAGGAGGGTTTAGGGTGAAAAATAAGCTCAATTTTGGCCATGTTCATTTTCAAGCGGCAGTGAGACATCCAAATAGCAATGTCAGAAAGGCAGGCAGAGATCCGGGCTTAGATTGCCAGGTAGATCTGGGAGTCATCATTGTAAAGATGGTACTGAAAGCCATGAGAAGAGATGCATGCACCAAGGGAGTGGGTATATAGAGAGAAAAGGAGTGGACCCTAGACAGATTCTTTGGGTGTACACCAACTGAGAGCAGGATAGCAGCAAAGGAGGATCCACCAGAACAAACACTGAAAGAGCAATGGGAGAGCTAAGAAGAGAACCAGGATAGCACAGATCCCTTAAGATCAAGTGAGAACAAGGTATTGAGGAGAAGGTTGTGATGAACAGTGTCCAAAGCAGTAGAAAGATCAAGAAGGATGAGGATCGAGTTAAGGCCCTTGGAGTTTGCCAGGAACGAGTCACCGGAGACTTTGGCAAGAGCTGTTTCAGTAGAATGTAAAGGATGTAAAGGAGAATAATGTAGGAGAAAGGTAGAAATAGAGGTATGAAAGGAAAGTTTCTCTCTGTACATCCTTTAGTTGTTTGCTTTATTTGTTTAACCTGTTTTTTATACTGCCTTATCCTTCAGTCAAAGCAGTTTATATTGTGACTTAACTGATTACATTAAACGAGAGTATACATTGTAACTGAAACTTAGAACATGAAAATGAGATGATAGAGTAGGAGGGAATTGGCATGCAGGGCAAATTTACAAGTTATAGTCTATAGCTTTCATTTTAGGTATTGGCTTGTGGCTGAAACATGGTAGGCCGGGATTAGGATGGTCCAGAACATTGCATTTGCTGGGGTTAGGTGACATTTTCAAAGTGTTCTGTGTAGAGGAATGTTTTCAGTTTTTTCCAGAAGTCCTTAATGTTTACTGTGATTTGTATGTCTTCTGGGAGGGAGTCCAAGCAAACAAACAAGGGCGAGCAGAAAGGGGTCACTTGCGCTTTTATTGAAAAAACAAAACCCCGACGCATTTCGGCAGATGCCTTCATCAAGGGGACACTGTATTAGTTCAATACATTAAATGGAGCGCATGAGAATATGTAACCAGTAATGTGATTAATAATGCTTCAGCACTGACACGTACCTACAGCACTGGCAGTAACAGCAAAACAATCTTGTTTTGCTGTTACTGCCAGTGCTGTAGGTACGTGTCAGTGCTGAAGCATTATTAATCACATTACTGGTTACATATTCTCATGCGCTCCATTTAATGTATTGAACTAATACAGTGTCCCCTTGATGAAGGCATCTGCCGAAACGCGTCGGGGTTTTGGTTTTTCAATAAAAGCGCAAGTGACCCCTTTCTGCTCGCCCTTGTTTGTTTGCTTGGACTCTCTGCGAGTCAGTGCTCTCTTTTTTTTGTGTCTTCTGGGAGGGAGTTCCATAAGGCTGGGGCAGAGAGGGAGACTGCTCTTCTGGACTTGGATTGTTTAGATTTCTGTTATACGGTAGGTTGGTAATCAGGTTTTCGTTATTTCTCCTGGGGCATTTGCTTGAGTCTCTTATAATTAGGTCTTGCAGGATGTTTGCTGAGGAGTGATGTATGATTTTGAAGATGTTTAGCGGGGTCTTGAACCTGTTGCGAGAGTGTATTGGGAGCCAGTGTAGTCCGTTGAGTATGGGGGTGATGTGGTCATGTTTGGATGTTCCGGTAATGATTCTACCTGCTGTGTTTTGTGCCAATTGGAGGGAATGTATGGTATGTTTTGAAAGTCCCTAGTATAGTGAGTTGCAGTAGTTTAATATAGGAGAAGGAGTTGACAAAGCGATGGGACTGGATGGGATACACCCTAGAATACTGAGGGAACTTGGGGACGTTCTAGCAGCTCCACTGACTGACCTTTTCAATGCCTCGTTGGAGTCGGGAGTGGTGCCAGAGGACTGGATAGAGGCTCATGTGGTGCCTTTACACAAAAGCGGAAGTAAGTATGTGGTTGAAAACTACAGGCCAGTTAGTTTGACTTTGGTGGTGAGTAAATTATTGGAAACGCTGCTGAAAGAGAAAATAGTGAGGTTTCTGGAGTCCAGCGGATTACAGGATCCGAGGCAGCATGGATTCACCAGAGGCAGGTCTTGTCAGACAAATCTGATTGATTTCTTTGACTGGGTGACCAAGGAGTTGGACCGAGGGAGAGCCCTAGATGTGGTGTATTTAGATTTCAGTAAAGTCTTTGACACTGTTCCTCACAAGCGACTTACAAACAAACTGAGCATCCTAGGGATGGACCCTAAAGTTACTGCTTGGGTTAGAAATGGTTGGGTGGGAGGCAACAAAGAGTACAGGTAAATGGAGCTCACTCTGAGGAGAAGGAGGTTACCAGTGGTGTGCCCCAGGGATCTGTCCTTGGTCCGATTCTTTTTAACATCTTTGTTAGTGATATAGCGGAAGGGCTGTCAGGTAAGGTTTGCCTCTTTGCGGATGATATCAAAATCTGCAATACAGTAGACACCCAGGAAGGTATAGATAACATGAGGAGGGATCTAGCTAAGCTTGAAGAATGGTCTAGAATTTGGCAGCTGGGATTTAATGTTAAAAAATGTAAGGTCATGCATTTGGGCTGCAGCAATCCAAGGGAGCAATATAATATAGGGAAGTGAAGTACTTTTGTCCACTAAAGAAGAGCGGGACCTAGGCATGGTTGTGTCTGATGATCTTAAAGTAGCTAAACAGGTAGAAAATGCGACGGCAAAAGCTAGAAGGATGCTTGGGTGCATACGAAGAGGAATGGCTAGCAGAAAAAAGGAGGTGATAATGCCTCTGTATAAGTCTTTGGTGCGATCTCATTTAGAGTATAGTATGCAATTTTGGAGACCACACCTTCAAAAGTATGTGAACAGGATGGAGTCGGTGCAGAGGGTGGCTACTAAAATGATTAGTGGTCTTCATTATAAAGCATATGAGGACAGACTTAAGGATCTTAATATGTATACCTTAGAGGAAAGGCGGGATAGAGGTGATATGATTGAGATGTTTAAATACCTCCGTGGCATAAATGTTCAGGGAGAGAGCCTCTTTCAATTGAAAGCAAGTTCTGCTACGAGGGGATATGGGATGAGGGTGAAGGGAGATAGATTCAGGAGTGATATGCGGAAATATTTCTTTACGGAAAGAGTAGTGGATCTGTGGAATAGTCTCACAGTGGAGGTGGTAGAGATGAGGACAGTAACTGAATTCAAAAAAGCATGGGACAAACACAGAGGATCTCTAAAGGTAAAAAGGGGACTGTTATAGTTGTTGATATGGAAGGACAGACTAGATAGGTCATGTGGTCTTTTTCTGTCGTCATATTTCTATGTTTCTATGATGACAGGCTGACATACTGTGTGAAAATGGTCCTGACTTAAGATTGGTTTTAGTTTCCTAATGAATTTCATTCTGTGGTAGGCATTTGAGGTGGTCTTGTTTATGTGAGATTGAAGAATTAGGTTTTGGCCCAGGGTAACTCCTAGATGTCTGACTTCGTTTCATACTGTTTTAGTCCTGTGTAATATGTTGATTGATTGTGGGGGGTTGAATGAGATGTTTCTTGTGATGTAAAGTGCTTCTGTCTTGGCTGTAGTTTACTGTTAGGTTGTTGTAGCTGAGTCAGTTGATCATATCTTCCATACATTTGATTATGGCTGAGAGGTCTGGATTGTGTAAGTCGATTGGGGTGAATACCATGATATTGTCGGCATATATCCGGTATTGTATTTGTGTTTTTTGATGATTTGCAGATGGGCTGTATGTAGAGGTTGAAGAGCAGTGAAGAGATTGAGGATCCTAGTGGTATGTCCTGATGTATGGGGAATGGAGTAAATAACATGAGGAGGGATCTGACTAAGCTTGAAGAATGGTCTAGAATTTGGCAGCTGAGATTTAATGTTAAAAAAATACAGGGTCATGCATTTGGGCTGCAAAAATCCAAGGGAGTGGTACAGTCTAGGGGATGAAGTAATTGTGTCCACAAAAGAAGAGTGGGACTTGGGTATGATTGTGTCCAATGATCTTGAAGTAGCTAAACAGGTAGAAAAGGCGACGGCGAAAGCTAGGATGGGTGCATAGGAAGAGGAATGGCCAGCAGAAAAAAGGAGACGATAGTGCCTTTGTATAAGTCTTTATTGTGACCTCATTTGGAGTATTGTGTGCAATTCTGGAGACCGCACTTTCAAAAGGATTTAAACAGTTTGGAGTCTGTGCAGAGGGTGGCTACTAAAATGGTTAGTGATCTTTGTTATAAAGCATATGAGGACAGACTTAAGGATCTTAATATGTATACGCTAGAGGAAAGGCGGGATAGAGGAGATATGAAAGAGACATTTAAATACCTCTGTGGCATAAATGCACAGGAGAAGAGCCTCTTAATAGCAAGCAAGCTCTGCTACAAGGGGACATAGGAGGGGATAGACTCAGGAGTAATATGTGGAAATATTTCTTTATAGAAAGAGTGGTAGATGTGTGGAATAGTCTCCCAGTGGAGGTGGTAGAGATGAGGACAGTATTGGAATTTTAAAAGCATGGGACAAACAGAGGATCTCTAAAGGAAAAAGGAGGACTATTGTAGTAGTTGATATGGAAGGGCAGACTAGCTAGACTATGTGGTCTTTTTCTGCCGTCATGTTTCTAATAGCGTGGACTTTTGCATTCCACATTTGACTCGCTGTAGTCTCTTACTTAAGTAGAATTGAAACCATTTTAGTGTGGTATTGCGAAGACCAATTTCTTGGGAACGTCACAGCATGATAGTGTGGGATACTGTATCGAATGCAGGTATGTCCATAAATATGAGGAGGGATCCGGTTTTGATGTTATCTATGCCCCTGATGATGGTGTCGAAGAGCGAGGTTAGAAGAGTTTCTACATTATGGTTTGAGATGAACCCATGTTGGGGGTTCAGTAGAGTGTGTTGGTCTATGTGATCTTGCAACTGCTTCTGAACTGCTTTTTCTATAATTTTTGCAGTGAATGGTAGGTTGTAAATTGGGCAATTTGCTGCAGGGTCACTTTTGTTGAGTAATGTGTTCTTGAGGATTGGCCGTATGGTTGCTTGTTTGAGAGATGATGGCATGTAGCCTTGGGTGAGGGATGCTGTTGCTATTTTGTGTTTGAAGTGTTTGTGCTGTTCCTTTGCTGATTTTATCTATGTTACAGGGCAAAGGTCGGACAGAAATGTAGTAGTATTAAAGGAGGATATTATATGCTCTATTTGTTGACAGGACGGTATGCTAAATTCACCACATGTTTTGGTGAAGGATGGGTCTTGTGTATTGCTTGTTATGAGGGGGAGGATGTTCTGAATGAGTTTCAGGTGTTTGTCCATTAGGTGGTTTGCTATGTTTTGCGGATGTATTTCAGGGTCACTTCGTTGAGATGGCTCTCTAGTGAGCGTCCATTGATATCAAAAAGTTCTCTGGGGGGACTTCCGGTGACGTCACGGAGCGAATGGCTGTGTGCTAGCTGCGCTCCTGTGGAGTCCTGCATTATTAGGGGGAAAAGTGTGGACCCCGGCGCCCGAGTGAGAGGAGAACGGGTCAGGACGATGGCCCAAGCAGCGAAAAAGAAGCTGGCGGGCTTCCGATCGCCATATGTGACGCGGAAGGAGGATGCGGAGCGGACGGCTGCTGAAACGGCAAGGCCTGGTAGCAAGGCGAGCTCGTCGGAGGATGAGGAGAGCGAGGAGATCCAGGAGATGGAGCTGCCTCTCCGGGAGTGGCTACGGGCTTTCAGAAGAGGCATGCGTGCCGACCTGGCGGAGATGCGAAAGGACATTAAAGACTCGCTGTCGAGTTTGCATCAGGATCTGAGCGGCCTGGGCGACCGCGTGGTGGCTCTCGAAGAGCACGCGGAGGCCTGTAGTGGTGAACTGCAGGGGATGGCAGAGGCGCAGTGCAAATTGGAGAAGCAGCAGGAGGCGATGGTGGAGAAGTTGGAGGAGATAGAGGATCGGGCCCGCCGGAATAATTTGCGGGTGAAAGGCATTGCAGAGTCGGAGGGGCAACAGAACTGTGAGCAGGTGGTCCGGCGTCTGTGTGCGCATATTTTGGCCAGTGGAGCGGGAGATTGGGATAGAGCGGGCGCATCGCAGTCTGGGCCCGCGGCGTGATAAACAGTCCCGCGACATCATCGCATGTATGAGCAGCTTCCCACTAAAAGAGAAGATCCTGCAGATAGCCCGGAAATATGGGCGGATTGCGTGGGAAGGAGCGGAGGTGGACATTTTTAATGATTTGTCCAAAGGGACTTTGGACCGTCGGAGAGGCCTGCGGGAAGTCACTGCCTACCTGAGAGGGAAAAGCTTGCGCTACAGGTGGCTGTTCCCTTTCGGCCTCTTAGTAACTGTGAATGGCGTGACACGGAAGGTGAAGGAGGCCGAGGAAGCCTGGACTGTGTAGGGTGAGCTGGGTTGCGAACAGCTCCCGAAGAGAGTAGGCAGTGCGGGAGAGAAACAGACGGGCGGCGCAGCAAACCCCCGGTGGCAGCGCGTGGCAGAGAAAGGACGTCGACTGCAGCGGAAGGGGGCAGACAGAGATGTGGGGCAGTCAGCGCACCCGGTGGAATGAGAGCTTGCCCCTTTGACTCTGGGGCTGGACTTAGAACTGTGAGAGGGTTAGCCCTCTGGACTTTGGGGTGATAGTTTTGGGGGACTGGGGGGGGAGGGCGAGTAGGGGAGCGGGAGCGGGGAGGTAGGAGGGCTGTGTTGGAGGGTAGGTGGTGTGGGAGGAGGGCGGGGGGTGGTTGGGGGGAGATGCAGGACCGTCACAATCGGAAGGAAGGTAAAATGGGGGAGCGGGGGAGGGGGGGGGGCTGGGTTCGGACACTGGGCAGAGGAAGGGGGGTTAGTAGGAGTAAGGAACACGATGTTGCGGGTGGGCACGCTTAATGTGCGGGGTTTAAACACGCCTACCAAGCGGCGTTTATTGTTCCGGGAGGCTGAGAAGAATGACTGGGATGTGATCTTAGTACAGGAGACGCATCTGCGTCGTCGAGATGTGGGGCTGATGAGACACCCACGGTACGGCGAACAGTACTATTCTTGTAGTCGGGAGGGGGGTAAGAAAGGGGGGGTAGCGGTGATCTTACGGGGGGTAGCGGGATTCAAGTAACACGGAGCTTTGAGGATGGGGAGGGGCGGGTGGTGGGGGTGGTGGGCAGCTGGGGGGGAGAGGAAATAATGATTGTGTCGGTGTATGGGCCGAATGGAGTGCAAGGGGGGTTCTGGCAGAGGGTGTGTAAGTTGTTGGGGCAACAGGGGGGGGGAAAGGGTGGTGGGGGGTGATTTTAATGTTGTATTGGAGCACTTGATGGATAGGGAGTCGGGGAGGGATAGGAGGGCCTTGCAGCGGTTGATGAAACGGTTGAATTTGGTAGATGCCTGGCGCGTGCTGCACCCTCGGAAGCGCGAGTTCACACACTACTCCATCCCCCATAATAGCTGGAGCCGGATAGATATGATGCTGGTGGATCAGGAATGGATGCTGGGGGTGGGAGGGGGGGGGATTGTACCCATTGCCTGGTCCGATCATAAAGCGGTCGAAGTTGGGTTTAAGGGGCGGGATAGGGACGGGTTGCGGTTTTGGCGCCTGAATGAAGGGTTGCTGAAGTGCCCAGCGGTGGTGAGAGATATCAGGGAAGGGATTAAGGAATACTTGGCGAGGAATGACATGGGGGAGGTTCGGGTGGCGATGGTGTGGGAGGGGCTCAAGGCGGTTATTAGAGGGAAGTTCATTCAGTGGGGCGCGTAGGAAAAGGGAGCGATATGAAAAGGAGCGGGATTTAGGGAGGAGGTTGCTGGAGGCAGAGGAGGCGTTTAGGAGATCTGGGAGGGAAGGGGCTCGGGGGGTGATGGAAGCGCTACGGGGGGAATTGCAGGGTCTGCAGGTGGAGAGGGTCGCGATGGAGCTGGCCTGGGTGCAACAACGGTTTTATGAGTTTGGTAATAGAGCAGGGCGGATGTTGGCCCAGCGGCTGCGGAGTTGCAGGGTGGCCTCGGATTTATCAGATTAAGGGGAAAGGGGGGGAGGTGCTGTTTCGGGAAGGGGAAATTCAGGAACGCTTTCGGCAGTTTTACCAGGAACTCTATACGGCGGTGGAGGGGGAGGGTATAGAACGGTATCTGGAGGGGGTCAGGCTTCCAAGTTTGTCCGGGGAAGCCCGGGAGGTAATGGAGGCCCGGATTGGTTTGGCGGAGGTGGAGCGTGCTATTCAGGGGTTGCCCAGGGGAAAGGCGCCGGGGTTAGATGGACTCCCGAGTTCGTTCTACCGGGTCTTCCAGGCGGAGACTGGAGAGGTTCTGTGTAGGGTGTTTAATGGGATGTTGGAGGAGGGGGGTGAACTGCCGGTGGGGATGTTGACCGCTGGGATTACGGTGCTGCCGAAGGGGGGGAGGGACCCGCTGGAGTGTGGGTCTTTTAGACCTATTTCACTTCTAAATGTGGATGTTAAGGTGCTAGCCAAGATTCTGGCGGGCCGTGTAGGGCCCTGGCTGCCAACAGTGATTAAGAATGACCGGACGGGGTTTATCCCGGGACGCCAGGCGGCTGATAACATAAAACGGGCGGTGGGGGTGCTCTGGGAAGCGCGGCGTGGGACGGAGGAGTTCTTGTTAATGTCTGTAGATGCCGAAAAGGCTTTTGATAGGGTGCACTGGGGCTTTTTGATGAAGGTGTTGGAGCACCTGGGGGTGGGGGAGAATATGGCGCGATGGATCCGCGGGCTATATAAGGGGCCGAGGGCTCGGGTGAAGGTCAATGGTTGTTACTCGCGGGACTTTAGTTTGGGAAGGGGGACGAGGCAGGGGTGTCCTCTCTCGCCGCTGCTTTTTGCAATGAGTGTGGAGCCCCTGGCGGAGGCTATTCGATCAAATGAGCGGATTCGGGGTCTGGAAAGAGGGGGGTGGCTCATAAAATATCCCTTTATGCGGATGATATTCTGCTGTATTTGGAGCGGCCGGAGGAGTCTCTACCGGAGGCCATGGCGGAGATGCAGGCGTTTGGGGCAGTTTCCAGATTCAAAATGAATGTGGATAAGACGGAGGTATTGCGGGTTCGGGTTTCGCCGAGGGTGGAGGGGCGGTTGCGGGGTATGTATCCACTGAGGTGGGTCAACCAGACGTTGAAATATCTGGGGGTGCACCTGGGAGCCAAATATGGTGATCTGTACCGGATTAATTACCCGGGAGTAGTGCGGGCGTTGGAGAGGGATATGGAGGGTTGGATGAGACAGGACGTTTCGTGGTTAGGACGGATGGCCGGGGTTAAGATGAATGTGTTACCTAGGCTGTTGTACCTATTTCAGGCCTTGCTGGTGCGGGTGCCTGATGCCGTGTTACGGCGAGTGCAACGGAAAGTCTTTCAGTATATTTGGAACAAACGACCGCCGCGGTTGGCCCGAGAGGTGCTTTATGCTCCGCGGATGGAGGGGGGGCTTGGGGTGCCTAATATCCTTGATTACTACCGGGCGGCGCAACTACAGCATGTTCTGGACTGGCGGAAGCGGGAGGATATGAAGCCTTGGGTACATTTGGAGCGTACAGTGGTGAAGGGCGGTCACCTGGAGGCCTGGCTGTGGGCGGGGAGGAAGAATCGCAAGGAGTTAGGAGCGGGGTCGCCGGCTATGCAGCAGGTGGCCCGGGTGTGGGACGGGGTGAGACGCGGAGGTCGGGGACGGGGACTTGTTTTCTGTAATGATGCCGTGGCGTGGATGGAAGCCATTCACACCGGGCTGGGGCGGGGGACGGTTTGATAGTTGGACGGAGAAGGGGCTGGTGTGTTTCTACCAACTTATGGAGGAGGGGGTGGTGCGGTCCTTTGAGGCAGTTCGGGTAGAATATGGATTGGAGGAGCGGGATCGCTATGCGTATGTTCAGGCGAGCTCATTCTTAAGAGGGGGTAGGGGGATAGGGGGGATGGGGGAGGATGTGTCGGCAATTGAGGCGCTCTGGTATGGGAGGTTCGGGTCCAGAGGGATGGTTTCTGGGTTATATCAGGCTGTTCGGGAACGGGGGGAGGGACGGTTCCCCTATATGCTAGAGTGGGAGCGGGATTTGGGGAGGCCCTTGACAGCAGTAGATTGGAAACAGATATGGGATAGGGTTAGGGGGCTACCCTGGGCCAGTAGCATTAGGGAAAATTGGTATAAGATCTTATTCTGGTGGTATTATACCCCGGAGCGCTTACATAGGATATTTCCGGGGGTGGCGGAGGGTTGCTGGTGGGAGTGCGGGGGGGTAGGCACTTTTTGGCATATCTGGTGGGGGTGTCCTAAGGTACAAACCTTCTGGGGACAGGTGATACAGTGGATCCATCAGCATCTTGGAGAGGAAGTCCGGTTAGATCCCGGGGTATGCTTGCTGTCCTGGTGGGGAGGGGGGCAAGGGGATGGGGGGCCCATGATACGAGCGTGCATGAGTGCGGCACGGTGTGCATTGGCGGCAGCGTGGAAGAGGGTGGGGGTACCTACAGTGGGGGAGTGGGAGAGTAGGCTTCGGCAGGTGGTCCTCATGGAACAATTGACAGCGGTTAGGAGGGAACGTGTGGCGAAATTTATGGCCAAGTGGGGTGACTTATGGAGTGTCCTGGGGGGGGGGTGGGCAGGGGGGGAAGGGAGGGGGGGATGGTTAGTGGGGGGGGGAAGGGTAGGCAGTAGGTGTAGCAGGGGAGGTGGGAAGTGGGGGTTCTTTTGGGGGGGTGCAGGGGGCTGGTTGGTTGTGGGGTATTTACTGGTGTTGGATGTTGCTGTTTTGTGTTTTGCGGAAACTAATAAAAATATTGAAATATAAAAAATAAAAAAAAGTTCTCTGGGATTATTTGCTGATTTCATGATGAGATTTGTGTGAAATTGTTGCTTACAGCTGTTGATCAAGTCATTGTATTCTTGTTATTTGGTTCTGTATTGTAGGATGTGTGGGGTCTTGTTCTGTCTCCATTTCCTCTTGTGTTTGCATAGGGTTCTCTTTGTTTCTCTGATTTCATTGGAGTACCATGGCGTGTATTTCTGTGTAGTTGTATGTTTTCTACTTGGTGCTGGTGCTGATGCTGCTGTAGATATGATGTGGTTCCTGTTTTTAATAGTGTTGTCGAGATCGTCTATGTCTTGATGCAGTTTCGGCGTTATTTCTTGCAGGAAGTTTTCTTTGTTAAAGCTCTTGAACCTTCTGTTTTTGTGTTGCTGGCATTTATTGCGATAGGTTTTGCGATCCTTATAGAGAATGTTATTAGGTGGTCTAACCAGGGAGTTGGAGTGATTGATGGAGGTGTTATGTGGTTGGGTTCAAGCAGCACTTTAGGGATGAAGATGAGGTTAGGGGTTGTGTCTAGTCTGTGAGTGGGGTCATTAATTAGTTGGTTGTATTTTAACGATTCCATTGTTTTCAGGAATGATCTTGCCTCTTTGTTAGGCGTCACACTGAGGTTGAAGTCTCCCAAGGCTATGAATGGTTTACGTGGTGAGTTATGGGCACACACTACTTCAAGTAATTTGGAGAGTTAGTCGGACTTGGCATTCGGGGCTCTGTAAGTGAGGCATATATTTAACATAGTTGTTGGAGATTGTGATTGTGTTGGAGTCTGCTTTGTTGCTTGATAAGAGAGTTTTGAATTTAAACTGGCTTCTTGCTAGTATTAGCATTCCTCCTCCTCTCTTGTGTGTTCTGTGACAGTTGAAAGCTGTGGGTGGGATAATTTGGTTAAGGATGACCTGGTCGGTATCACTGAGCCATGTTTCCGTGATGCATAATGTGTCTGTCTGATGGGACAAATGTTAGACAACAGGGAAGCAAAGCAGGAAGACAAATGCTGGGCAACAGGGGGCGGGGAGACAAGGGGACAAATGCTGGACAACACTGGAGGGGGACAGGGAGACATGTTGGATGGGGGGAAGTAGAGAGACATGCTGGACAATGGTGGGGGGAGACAGAGGAAAAATGCTGGACAACACAGAGTGAAGAAGAGCTGGGGAATGGAAGGACTGGGGGTGAAGGTTGAAAAGCGGTAGGTAGATGGTATAAGAAAGAGGGAGATTGAGAATTGGATAGTAAGGAGTAATAAAATCTTGGTGGCCAGAGAGAGAGAGAGAAATAAATAGAAGAAAGGTGGGAAGAAAAAAATCAATATCCAAGATGGAAGGAAGTGAAGAAAACAAAAGGAGAGAGAAGAAATGGCAGATGGAGTCAAGACCGTAGAAGGAGAGCTAAGAAAGATAGAAGAAAGCAGAAGCTTCAGATCGGCACCAGCATGATCAGAGTATAAAATGGTCAGACAACAAAGGTAGAAAAAATAATTTTATTTTCAAATGAGTGATTGGACCTTGCACTATTTTTATATTTTACACAGTACCGGGAAATGAGTCTCTTTTATTTCTCTGGTATTGCATTGTATGCAGAGTCTGTCTTCTTGGGCTTTCAGTTTAATTTTTGTCTACATATTTTTATTTTCACTTTAGGTTATCCTCACTTATTCTGTACTTGGTGAGGGTCTGTGTTCTGAATGTGTGACTGAGGCCAGGAGTTCTGATAATAACATGCAGTTTGTACGAAGGGACCTGTACTGTAGTAATTTGACTTGTTTAGCTTTTCAATCGGTGTATGGATGTTCTAGGACCCACTGCAGTATTTATAGTGCTGCTTTTATCTGGGTAGGCCCCTTGTTGTATGAGTTTTGGAAGTTTATGCTGGTATGATATGGTTGATCTGGCCTTGTAGATCATCTGTGACTTTTGTAGGGTTTTGTATTAGTTCACATTATGCCTGGTACTGGAGAATGTTTGTTAGTGAGATGACCAGAATCAGATTTTTTTTTTAAATTAGATACTGAGTTTTTGTGGGTGAATGTCCTAGTTCTGCTCTGCACCCATTGTTGGGGGGGGGATTTGGTGTAAGAAAAAGCAACAACCATAACACAATTTATAACAACAAAATAAAAATGAGTTATTTAATTTGGTGTTACAAACTGTGCAGTGGTTCTCGATCTCTTTTATAGTTCCATGGTATGCGAACATCTTTTTGTTTCTTCCAAATTATCTAGTGAACTTTTTGATTTGGTTCAGTCCTTGACTGCAGTTTTGAGAAACCCCCACCCCGGCTCGGGTGGGGGGGGAGAGGGGGCGCGCACCATCTCATCCCTCGCCTCAGGCAGCAGATTGCCTTGAGCTGCCCTTGGCTTTCTTTCAATTTGGCTAGCAGACTGCATCACTTTTGCTTATGCCCAGGCAGCCCTGAGCCTTGATGGTCATGTCACAGCTCATAATGTCAGAGCTATGGCTGCTTTGATGGCCAACTTGCACTTGGTCTTCATGAAAGAGATCTGCAGGGCTGCTATGTGGTCCTCTATCCACACATTCACATCTCACTACCATCTAGGCGGGGGCTTCCGACATGACAGCAACTTCAATCAATCTGTACTCTGGAATCTGTTTGGAGATTAGAATCCAACTGCATCCCTCAACTAAGCTTATTCTGTTCTGTCCAGGGTACCAAAAAAATTGGGAAAAAAAATCTTTGCTTTTGTACATAGTTTATCTGCCCCTGTTGGGCTTCTCGGTGTTCTCTTTGGGTTTCAGTAGCCTGTAGCTGGGGAGTCTCTTATGTGAGGACTCATTCCTGCTTGTCCATGGAGGAAAAGGACACTATAGCAGGTGTTCTCCAAGGACAGCAGGAATAAGTTCTCACAACCCTCCCACCTCCCTGAGGAATTGCCTTCTGCTATAACTATGCAATCAGACTGGTTTAAGATGTGCTGCAGTGGCAGGCGGGAAGGAGGCGCACAGGTGCGGTGAAGCCTCCCAAAGGCTTCCATTAGGACCTGGGGAGCATTCCTGCTTGTGCTCCGGCGGAGGACATCACCCATACGTGAGAACTTATTCCTGCTGTCCATGGGGAACACCTGCTACAGGTGAGTAACTACCTTGTCTTGCCTTGACAGTTTATTTATTTATTATTTTTTTAAGGTATAAACAAACGTGGATAAATCTGGATCAGATGAAATAGTACATTTGGATTTTAAGAAATGATTTGAAAAAGTCACCCAGAGACTCTTCAGGAAATTAGAGTAATGAGATAGGAGGCAGTGCCCTTTTGTGAACTGGAAATTGACTAAAAGACAGGAAGCAGTGAATATGACTAAATGGTAAGTTTTTCTCATGGAAAAAAGGTTAATAGTATAGTTCCCCAAGATCTGTACTGAGATCTGTGCTGTTCAACATATTCATTAATGATCTGGAGAAAGCAGCAACAAGTGAGATGATCAAATTTGCAGATGACACAAAATTATTCAGTCATTAAAATGTCAAAAAGTTGTGAAAATTTGCAAAGGGATCATGTGAGACTAAGACACTGGGCATCTAAACTGCAGATGAAAAATGTAGATAAGTGCAAAGTGATACACAGAGGAAAAATAATTCCAATTATGTTGGATTTTAAATTATTTGTCTCACCACTCAAGAAAGAACTTGGTGTCACTGTGGAGAATAGATTGAAATCTTTAGTCCAGTGTGCTGTGGCTGCCAAAAAAACAAATAGAATGCCAAGGATTATTCGAAAAGGAATGGAGAACAAATCTAGGTCCATTATATGACTGCATCTTGAGTACTGTGTTCACTTCTGGTCTCCCCATCTCAAAATGGATATTGTGGAACTAGAAATGGTGGATAAAGGGGATAGAACACCTTCTCTTACAAAGAAAGGTTAAACAGGTTAGAGTTCTTCTGCTTGGAAAAGAGGCGACTAAAAGGGAATATAATAGAATGAGCCAATACTGTACTTAAACTCCACAGTCGGCGTTCCCTTTAAAAGCTGGTTGCAGCATTTAAAGATACACCCAGCTATTCAGTGTTGGCCAGTATCCGGATAGCAGCACTAAATATTTGGATATGCTGGTGACCACCTCTATTATCTAGATAACAGCAGTTTTCAGCAACATTATCCAGTTAGCCATGCAGATAGTTGTTGTATCTGGATAATGGTACTGACAATTGCTGCTGAAAATCAGTGGCTGGTCCTGGTCATGTGAAGAGAGAGATCATTAGAGAAAGACATCATGCTTGGCAAGATAGAAGGTCAACGCAAAAGAGGAAGGCCAGCAATGAGATGGACTGATACAATAACAGCAGCTACGGGTACCAGTCTGTCAACAATGAGCCGTCTGACTGAAGACTGAACACAATTTAGGACAACTATCCAGAGGGTCGCCATGAGCTGACACTGACTCGACGGCACTTAACAACAACAACAACAAAATAAGGCACTCCATAAAACTAATGATGAGCAGATTGACAACAAATCATCATTTTTTTCATGTAGTGCATAAGTAAGATGTGGAATTTGCTGCCAGAAAATGTGGTCAGGGTGACTAACGGGATTCAGAAGATGTTTGGGCAAGTTCCTGGAGGAAAAGTCCCTAAAAATGTATTAGCCAGGTAGACTTGGGAGAGCAATCACTTATTCCTTTAAATAAACTATAAGAAATAATTCTATTTTCTGAGATCTGCAGGTTACTTGGGACCTATTCTAGAAACTATTAGAGAAATGATCCTGGGCTTTGATGGACCTTGTTCTCAGTTAGTATGGTATTTCATATGTTCTTAAAATAAAAAGGAATTCTAAAATTCAGCTACAAAACAAATAATGATTAGATAAAGCAAAACGTATTAAAAAAATCAGATTTTGAATAATTTTGACTGATAAAAACACATCAAATGTTAGAAAAACTCTTTTATAACATGCCATACAACATACAGTAGTAAGTTGAGGTGCAAGAACCATATGACAATTCTATCATGTTTTTCCAAGAGAATGGTATAGATCTATCAGATCTCCAATAGAAGATCATTTTTGACATTGTTTATTTTGTCAGAAGCAGCAATTATCATAACACCTAGTTGTACATCTTTGATAGAGTATAGTTTCTCTGTGGACAAGCAGGATAAGTCCTCATATATGGATGTTGTCTCCAGTGGAGCTCCGTGCGGGAACTTCCTCAGCTTTTTCTAGAAGCTTTTAAAAAGCTCATTATGTATGTGTGTCTGTCCCTGCCATCCGCTGCTGCACCTGAGAGCCTCAGTCTGTTTTTTTCCACAGAGCCATTTGACCACTTTGATTATCCACATGCCACTAATATTAATTCGTCCTCTTAATGCTTTTGTTTATTTATTTATTTATTTAATGGCATTTCTATCCCGCCTTATCCTTTAATCCTTGTGTAGGTGCTTTTGCTTACCTGCTGCCATGCTGATTTTTCTCACTGTTACTTCCTTCAGTTAAATTTTTCAAACATTTCTTTTTTTTTTTAAACCTTCAACGCCACTTAGACAGCATTTAGGTCTCAGGCATACCTGGCCAGGTTGCTATTTTTTTACTTTCAAATTTGAACTGTTGTATTTTGCTATGGCTATTTTTCCATCATCTATGTCCCAAAAACTTGCCAGCGGATGTAAGACGTGCACCTGGTGAATCAGGATCATGTCCAATATGGACACTCATAATTGGTGCCTACAATGCTTGGGGTCTGAACATAGCCCCTCTTTGCAATGTGCAAACACAAACAACAAAGTTAAGTCTGTATGGTCGAGAGGGGAAATGCAGTCAGCTTTATGGCACTAAGAAGACTCTCCCATCGGCATTGTTGGTATAGGTCACCATGGACCCAGTAGCTGCACCAGAAATTTGCAGAGCATAGGCAGGAGGAGCCTCAGTTCCCCCTCAAAGCCAAGCACCAGCAGGACTTCTAGGGATTGGTCCTGTATTGATTCCATCCTGAAGAAGAGGAAGGATTCATTCTTGTCTTTAAAGGCATTGACAGTTCTTGATAATGAGCACTGGGTGGAGGTTTCAATGCATCGACATTGTGGTTGATCGGAACGTGATGTCAGGAATACCAGGGAATCAAGCAATGCACAAACCCCAAAGCAGTCCTGACATGCAGACTGCTCATCCTCCCTGCCATCAGAGGGGCTGCACCATACTCCAAAGGTCTGTGACCAATCAGATGATATGCCTCAGTCGAAGCCCCATTCCTTCATCTATGGCAGGAGGAGCGCTTGGCCAAGAGAATGGAGGAGAAGCTCATGATGATGCTTCTATGGAAGTCAACTCAGAAAGAGACTCAGATCTCCCTTGAGTACATTTTTGATTCTGAATCCGTCTGTGTGCTGTTGGGTAACTGACTACAACTCTGCATATTTTTCGAAGAGGACTCCAGAAACCATTGGACTCCCAAAACCATTGGACTCCCCTCCAGCTCATAAGAGGCACAAGTCTCTTACTGAGGATATTGTCATGAGTTTGTCTGGGTAATGACTAAGTCTGTTTCAGTTGGACACCGTGGAGGCATCCAAGGCCGAGGAACTGGAAACCCTCCAGGATCCAAATCCATCAGAGGCTGCAGAAGAGAATGTGGGAGAACCCCTCTCTGTGCCTCCTGTCAATAAAAAGGTCAACTCCATGCATTAGAGCCCAGAAGGCTCCCAGATTTGTGAAGCTCCAGCTTCCATACCACTGCATAGTTGTATCTATTCTCAAAAGCACCAGGAGCTCCAAGTTGCACTCGGGGCCTGCCTAGCCAGTCGGCGATCTAGGTAGTCGCCTAGGGCGGCATGCCCTGGTGGACAGCATGCCGATCCTTCCTTTGAAGTGGACGTTCGGCCGCTGTTTCAGCGCTACAGCAGATCTTTACAACTATTCAGAATTACTTTTAATGCAACAACCATCAACATATGCTATCAAATTTTATTTTATTAGATCAACAGTAGGACTGTAATGCTAATTTTAATATAAGATTCTATGAGAGTTCTGTATCAGTGTTAAATCTCTTCAGTTTTCTGTCAGAAGTAAGATTGTAATATCTTCAGTTTTATAAAATATCAGATTTTTTTTTATTGTGCTCTTAGACACCTGGAGTATCAGTCTCCTCAAATGGAGATTTTTCACTTCCTGAAGATAATTCCAGTCGTCAGGGCCAGTGGCAGCGCAGGAGACGTCTGGATGGAGCCCTCAACAGGGTTCCAGTTGGCTTCTATCAGAAAGTTTGGAGAATTTTGCAGAAAGTAAGCACAATAATTGTAATACTTTATTTTTATGTTTTACTTTCAGGTCCACTTTCCAGCTATGCATATGTGGAAGGTAATTTTATAATGGGGTGCCTAGGCAGAAAAGGCATACAAATGCTTATATTGAACCTATTCTTGCACTTATTTTTTAAAGGCAATATATGTGCCTATTTGCCCTTATAAAATAGCCTACACAAAAGCTCCTGCACTAAGTTACAACTGCTCTGAGGCAGTAGTAACTTTGTGCATATTTGGACTGGTTGAAATTGGTTCATATGTGTGTATTTTATAAAATACAAGAATAAGTTCCACTTCTCTGTCCCCAGGAATGCCTGTGTGCATAAAAGTAGGCTCTATGGGCCCTAATATTCAGCGCTCTTGCTGATTGGTAACCAAGCAACGGCGATATTGAGCCACTGCCCAATTACTGAAATGTGTTAAGCCAGGGTTGCCTGCATCTGGCTTTCACCACATATCGCTAACCAGGAAGCGACTCAATATCACTACTGATTGGTTACTGATTGGCTTCGCTACAGAAGGCCCCCAACACGCCCCGATGCTAAGCAGTTAGCATTTTAGTGCCACTTAATATCTCATTCACCACGATTAACGTGGTTAGCAGCTCTGCTAACCGCATGAATTGCTTTGAATATCGGGCTGCTTGCCTACTTTTATGTGCAGGTGCCCCACTAAGAATAAAGCATTGTACACACTCGGGTTTCTTATAAAATTACCTTCATATTGTTCAAAATCCACTTTCAGGGGGATTCTCTCTCAATGTATACCATCCATTTCTCACAGTGTGTCATACCCTCCCTTCTCTGCCTCTACATACATACTCAAAGGAGGATACTAGGTATATTGTTTGTGTGTAGGTTGAAAGGTGAGAAGAAAGCAAATGTTTGTGTGTGTTGAAAGCAGGGCTGGCCAGTCCACTAGGTGGACAATGTGGCCATCTAGGATGGCGGGATTTGGTTTTGAAAGTGGCAGCTTTGTGCAGCTGCTTTCAAAACAGAGTCGTGCTGCTGCTGCCACAGACCCTGGTGGGTGGAACAACTCTGTTTTGGTGCAGCTTTCAAAGGCAAATTGTGTTGCCGCCGCTGCTGCTGCCATTGCCGCCAGAAGATGAGAAAATGGATTCCGGGGGTGGCGGCAGCAGGGGAAGGGCAGCACAGCAGGGGCTTCTGCCTGGGGCAGCAGAAACCCTTAGGCCAACCCTGGTTGAAAGGCATATGTAGCATGAGGGAAGACACCACTTCACATATACATACTTGTGTGCATTTTGTCATCTGGTCTGTGTTCTTCATTGTTGTTCTTGTTTATTACACAGTGCCACGGGCTCTCAGTTGAAGGTTTCGTGCTACCATCTTCAACCACTCAAGAGGTAATCTTTTCTCTTCTACTTTCATTGATTTTATTGGAATAACTCGCTTTCAGTTGTGTGGATATCATTTTTCTAAGACAGCTTCTCCAGAAACAAGCAGGAAGTCAGTCCTCACATATGAGTGATGTCGGTGCCGACGGAGCCCATGTGGTAATCTCTCCCCAGCCCTCAAAGAAAGCCTTTGGGAGATTCACCACACATGCGTGGTCCCGTTCCCACCTAAGGGTGCCATCTTGCCTCAGTCTCCTTTTTTCCACAGAGCCCATCAGATGTGTGTCTGTTCTCCTCTGGAAAAAGTTGATAGTTTGTCTTAAAATTTGCTTTTCTCTGGTTGCGAACCGGTCCCTTCTCGCCCCCGAGTCCGCTTGCCTCGGCATCGCGTTTTCTTGGGTTCTTTTCTTTTCTTTGTTCTAATTTTCATTCAGCATGGGTTGTGGAGTCAGTCAAGCGTAGGCTGAAGAGCCAGAAGATGCATTCTTCATTGCCCCCAAGTAGGGAGGCCCATGCCATGGATGCTGTAGGCAGGAAGTGCTTCCAGGGCTCGATGCTTGTTAGCCGGATCAGGCCTAACAGCTGTACAAGGGCATGTACCTGTGGAACCTGGCGAAGGAGCTCGCTGGGTTCTCAGAGGAACTCCTTCAATGGTTCCGGACCTTGTCCTCTGCAGTCAGAGAGTGCTCCGATGATGGCTTCAAGTCATTAGTGCCTGACACGAGGCCCGACTACAGTCATCCAACCTGGAGCAATGGGTACAGGACAAGCTGGTCAATGTCCCCTGCCAAGGAGAGAACCTCTTCGACAAACCCATGACGGACAAGACCACAGAGTTGGAGTCCGAGTACCTGACAAGGACCAGGCTTTCCAAGAAGACCGCTGACCCTTCCCAAAGGAAGGCTTCGGGGCAAAAAATCTCCATTCCCGAAGAAGAGGAAGGCTTATGGAAACTAGCCCAAGTACCCAGCCTTCCCAGTTCCCCAACAGGACCAGCAGGCCAAGGAACAGGGGCATGGCCTGCGTAATCCTAAGACCCCCCCAAACCCCAGACCGCACCACCAGCGCAACCTGGAGAGGACTTTTGACTCTTTAGGCATAGCTGCTCTTCCCCCAGAAGGCACAGCCCTGCAGAACACAGGGGGTCAACTGGTACATTACACCCACAGGTTGTTGGTCATCTTGAACTCCAGGTGGTCAGGGAGGGTTATCTTCTACAGATGCCCCCACCATTTTTCCCAGGAGAGCCCTCCAGGACTCCCCTTCACTGGGCCCTGCTCCAGCAGGAACTCGCAGGCCTTCTAACAAGCAAGGAAGTAGAACCCGTCCACATCCACCTCAGGGGGCAGGGGGTTCTACTCCCGCTATTTCCTGGTCCTCAAAAGGACTGGTGGATTTCATCCTATTCTAGACCTGTGGGTGTCATTCCATTTAAACCTGTGGAACCTCAATAGGTTCCTGGTGAGGGAGAAGTTCAAGATGCTCTCCATTGGAACATTGCTGCCATATCTCCAGCAGGGAGACTGGCTGTGCTCCTTAGACTTAAAGGATGCGTACATGCACATCCTTATCCCCCCCTCCACTGGCAGTACCTTTGCTTCATGGTGGGCAGAGGTCATTATCAGTACAGAATACTCGCCTTCGGGCTGGCCGCTGCCCCTTGGGTATTCACCAAGTGCCTGGTGGTCATCGCAGCCCAGCACAGACTCCAGGGAGTCTTCATCTTCCCTTATCTGGATGACTGGTTGGTAAAGAGCAGCACTGCCGCTGAAGTACAACAGGCGACAGGCCTCACAATCTTTGTCCTAGAACACTTGGGGTTCATAGTCAACTGCCCAAAGTCTCATCTTCAGCCAACTCAAAACCTGGAGTTTATAGGGGTGCAGCTGGACATGGTCCAGGCCAGGGCTTTTCTTCCAAGGGACAGGGCACTGTGCCTCTAGGCGCTCGCAGAGGGCACTCAGCGCTGCTGCTCGGCATCTGCCTGACACATGCTCTGCCTACTGGGGCACATGGCATCCACAGAGCATGTCACCCCGGACGCCCACTTGCAGATGTGGGCGGCCCAGTGGGCATGCTGCTATCAGTGGTCGCAGGCCACAGGGCGACCCTCACCAGTTCACTAGCTGACTCCCTTGGCTGGTGGCAACACCTCCCTTACCTGCTGGCAGGGATGCCTTTGCAGACCCCCACACCTCAGAGGATCCTCACGATGGATGCCTCAAAATTGGGGTGGGGAGCCCACTGCAGCAACCTCTTCACTCAGGGCAGCAAATCAACCTCTTGGAGCTCCGGCTGTTGCTTTAGCCCTTCAGGCTTTTTGCCACTACCTGTGGGACCAACCGATACTGGTCCAGGCCTGCAATCAGGGCGATTTTCTACATAAAAAAGCAAGGGGGCATGGGATCTTCCTTCCTTTGCCAGAAAGCAGTGAGCATCTGCACTTATGCCTGCAACAATGGATGCTCCTGCAGGTAGTATATCTCCCCAGCCAGGACAATGCCCTGTGGACAGGTTCAGCCAGGTCCTCCAGCCACACGAGTGGAGGTTGGACCCCAGAGTTGTCTACCAGTTATTCCAACACTGGGGGCTCCCACAAATGGATCTGTTTGCCAGCCCAGCCAATGCCCAGCTGCCCTGTTTGTGCTCTCAGCATCCGCACAATGCCAGGGTGGCGACCGATGCCTTTCTGATCTTTATGCCTTTCCACCCATGCCCCTGATTATCAAGACCCTCTTCAAGGTCCAATGCAACAGAACCACGGTGATCCTGATAGCTCCACAATAGGCCAGGCAGCCCTGGTTTCCCCTGCTTCTCTGCCTGTCCATGGTGCCTCCTGTACCCCTGGGGTGAGTCTCAGGCCTACTGACACAGGCTTTCTCCTGCATCCCAACCTGGGGTCCTTGACACTCTCAACCTGGCTGCTGAGCAGGTAGCCTGGCTCCCTTCAATCTCTCTACAGAGGAGGAGGAGGAGGTACTCCTGGCCTCCCGTAAGACTTCCACCTGCCAGGCTTATGCCTTCAAGAGGCGAAGGTTATCCTTCTGGTATGTAGCGAGGTGGATCAATCCCTTCTCCTGTTCCATCCAGCTGGTGCTGCAGTATCTGCTTCACCTGTCTCATACAGGCTTGAAGACTAACACCGTTAGGGTGCATCTCAGTGTGCTGGCGGCGCACCATCTAATCGAGGGCTAACCCCTCGCCACTCAGCCTAGTGGCTCACTTCCTTAGAGGTCCCCTCGAAGCCTCCTATTCTTCTCCTGGCGGCAGAGTGGAACTTGAACATGGTACTCTGAAAGCTTAGCATGCCACCATTTGAGCCACCTTAATTATCTCTCTTGGAAGGTGGTGCTCCTCATGGTGCTCACTTCCGCTTGCCAAGTCAGCAAGCTCCAAGCATTGGTGGTGGACCCACAATACACTAGATTGGGGACTGCGGTCACTAAACACACCCAACCGCCTGGTTAGTGGACTGCATCATCTTTATGAGCAGGCTGTTCTCTCACTGGAGCGCAGTGTCATGGCGCACAACGTCCAGGCCATGGTGGCCTCAGTGGCAAAACTGAATTCCGTTCCCTTGTTGGAAATCTGCCTGGTCCTTGGTCCATACTTTCCCAGCTCATTACTGTCTCGAGAGGGAGTCCTGTCAGGACAGGGCCTTCAGCAAGGCAGTAATCTGTCATTTGTTCAGGGTGTAGGCAACTCCTGCCCTCCAGCCTTTGCTGTGTTCGGGCTACCAGTGAATTGGTTCCTCACTGGACACTTGGGTCGTTCGTGGTCTCTTGTCTTCTGACTCAGTTGCTGCTGCTCACGGCTCACCTTTTTCTGGTCATCCATGGCTTTTTACAGGGGGGGTTTTTGGTAGCCTTTAGCTGGGGAGTCCCAAATGTGAGGACTGACTTCCTGTTTGTTCCTGGAGAAAGCGTAGTTACTCACCTGTAACAGGTGTTCTCTGGGGACAGCAGGAATCAACCCTCCCTCCTCCCCGTGGAGTTTCTTCTTGCTGTTTTTTGCTGTCTTGTGCTATATCATACTGAGGGAAGATAGCACCCTTAGATGGGAAGGGGACCATGCATGCATGGTGTATCTCCCAAAGCCTTTCTTTGAAAGCTAGGGAGAGATTACCACACAGACTCCATCAGCGCTGACGTCACCCATATGCGAGGACTGATTCCTGCTGTCCACGGAGAACACCTGTTATAAGTGAGTAACTGTGCTTTATACATAATATATTCTTTGGAGTATGTAACCGTGATATAGAAAGAAGTTCACAATAAAAAAATGAATTTGACTAGAGACAGGTGTATTAGTGTTAGTTGGCTAGCATCCCTTCTTTGTGTGTTGTGGACAGGCTACTGCCCCCACACAGGTGAGGAAGATGTCCCTGATGTATGGTGAGGGACATATTTCCTGATATCTTTTTTAAACTGTTACCTTTCTCTGGAAGTTCACTGTGATGGCCTTAAGTTAGAAAGAGACCTTTTACCCTGTCCCCATAGCTGTGCAAATCATCAGGCTTGAGCACAGCACATAGCCATACCCTTTTTTTTCAGTTCATAGCTTAGTTATATAAAAAGATGATACATGTTTTAATTTATTGAAATTGTTAGTACCTTGAATTCTGACTGGTTTGACCTCTTCAGTAATAATTTAAAGAATGATTAGTAATGCTTGTGCTCAAAGCAATAGTTCAGATTTTTTGTTTGTTTGTTTAAGGCAGAGCCTGTGGGTTTCTTTTACTGCACTTCATTTATAACTTTGCTTATACTATAGCCTTCTTTGGCTGAACAGTATCTCTGCAGTGTACTGTAGGAAAGCATTTAATTGGTCCAGCAGGTGGCATTCTACCATTTTTATCATCTGCAGAATTCCCTGTCGTACACACATTGTAGCATATATGTTTTATTCTTGTCTCTATTGTATTGTGCTATATAATGTTTTATAACTATCATAGACTAATACACATTCAACAAACAAACCCACAACAAACATGCAAGAAAATCTGCTCTAACAACCCATCCTCACTATCATGCATCCTTATTAATGCACGATCAATGAAAAATAAACTCCCCATATTTAATGATCTGATAACCGACTTAAAACCAGACATTTTATGCGTCACAGAGACATGGCTTTCTGAAACAGATACAGTCTACCTAAATCAACTTGATAAAGAAAACTATGACACATTTTACAAACACAGATCCAATAAAAAGGTGGAGGAGTACTAATGATGACAAAAAAGATATTAAACGCCAAATCAATCCAATCAAATATCTCTAATAACATGGACACATTATTGATAAAAATCGGTCTCATGAAAATTTGCTTAATATATAGACCCCCAGACCAAAAAACAGATGGCCTGGATTCTCTTATTGAACTCCTTAGCTCATCTACTGAACAAAACCCTGTAATCATGCTAGGCGATTTTAACCTTCCGTCACTACTAACACTGGACTCTAAACTATTCCTAGACACCATAGCAGACATAGATTACCACCAAATAATTAACACAGCAACACATATCAAAGGAGGAACACTAGATTTGGTTCTTCTTCCTGATACATTCTTCAAGCTAGTCAACTCAAATTCCATTAAATGCACAGAGACGCCTTGGTCTGATCATTATATCATCAAAATAAATCTCACATATCCTACATCTAGCATCAAAAACTACATAAGAAGTGGCCCTACTTCAAAATTCAAAAAATTTAATGAAATAGAATTCCTTGACTCAACAATCCCCCACTTCTTATCATCAACATCAGATTTGGATGATGCTGTTAACAACTGGAATGATACTATCAACAATGCAGCTAAAAATAATCAACCAAATAAAAAGACCATACACACCAAAACAAATAGTACACCATGGTTTAACAACACACTAAGACAAATTTATTTATTTATTTATTTATTTAACAGTTATTTATATACCGCTCTTTCCCTAGTATCAAGTGCGGTTTACATGGAACAGTAGGTTAATTGGTATGTAATATACCAAGTCAGTTTACATAGAACAGATAATTATGATTTACAAGGAATGTTGTAACATTAAAGGTATAACATATTAGAACATATATACATTGTTAGTTTAAATCTATAATCATCATGTGAATGAGAGTGTGGTATGGTTAATAGTGTATTAGTGATATTTATTTTGAAAATAGAGTATGTAATAATAATGTATAAATGTTAGCCTGTATCTATTTGAGTATTCTGTTCTGAGGGTGTATTGTAGTGTAATATGAATAAGTGAGTTTTTAATTTTTTTCTAAATTCCTTTATATCAGATAGCAGGCGAATGTTGTCAGGTAGATTGTTCCAAAGAATTGGAGCAGAGTGTGAGAAAGCTCTCTTATTTGTTTGTTTTCTGGCTTTTGTGAAATCTTTTGGTATTGTTAAGGTATTTAAGTTTCTGCTTCTTTGGGATCGTTTATCGATGTCTATATTAATCAGTGTATTGAGTGCCGATGGTGCAAGATTATTTATAAGTTTAAATGTAGTGACAAGAATTTTATATTTGATTCGGGAGTAAATAGGTAGCCAATGAAGTTCAGCCAAAATTGGTGTAACATGTTCAAGTGGGCTTATATTCATAATCATCCTGGCAGCTATGTTCTGAATTATTTGTATCTTTTTAATATTTTGTTTTGAAATGCCATTAAGTATTGTGTTTGCAAAATCAAAATGTGGGGTGATGATAGCATGAATTATATTAATAAAGTCTTGTAGATGAATCAATGGTCTTAATTGTTTTAGTGTTTTGAGTTTGTAATGTATTTTTTTAGTTAGATATTTTATATGTGAATCCATATTTAGATTATTGTCAAGTATCACACCTAAATATTTTATTTCTTTTTTTGTATTTATTTCATGAGTATCTAGTGTGATCGTGTTTGGGGGTATGTATGTTTGATTTTTAGTGATGAATAATATATCAGTTTTAGTAAAGTTGATAAGTAGATTTTGTTCTTTGAGCCATTCAGTTAGTTCATTGAAACATTCTGTTATTTTTTGAAGAGGTGGGTGTGGGATTTCAAATGGGAGGTAGAACATTATATCATCAGCGTAGATATGATAATAAACATTGTGACGTTTAAAGATGTTACAAACTGGTTGTAAGTAAATATTAAATAATAGCGCAGATAATGCAGAACCCTGCGGGAGACCCTGAGTTTGTTTGAAGGTGTTAGAAATTTGGGTGTGGATTCTTACTGTTTGAGTTCTGTTTGATAGATATGATTTGAACCAATTATAAACAGTAGATGTAATTCCAATTTGTTGAAGTCTGTTTAACATTGTTAAGTGATTAACACTGTCAAATGCAGCTGATATGTCAAGGAAAACAAGAATAAAGGCTTGTTTAGGATTATCAATACCTCTTAATATTGTGTCATAAAGGATCGTTAGCAAGGTTTCTACTCCATGGAAGGGTCTAAAGCCATATTGATGTTCATCAAGGAGGTTTAATGTGTCAATAAAGTCTTGTAGTTGAATTTGTACAAATTTTTCAATAAGTTTGGCCATAAAAGGAATACTTGATATGGGTCTGTATGATTTTGGGGATAATTTATCTAATGTGTTATTTTTAAGTATAGGTCGTATTTGAACGTGTTTGAGAGATGGTGGTAAGTAGCCTTTTTGTAAGGATAGGTTCACTAAGGGTAGAATGAAAGAAGAGAGTATTGAGAAAGTCTTCTTTATCCAATCAACTGGGCATGGATCAAGGTATGAGGTTGTTGTATTAATGTTAGTTATTGTAGTTTTGAGAGTAGATTTTGATATTAAGTTGAAGTTGGTCCAGTTATCAAATGTAGCTTGCTTTGTTTGTGTTTGAATTTGTGGTTGAGTAATATGTAGAGGTGTTATTTGTAGCTTTGTTTTATTGATATAGTATTGAGCTAATTCTTGTGGGGAGATATCAATTGATATTTCATCAGAATTTAGTGTTTTGTTTGTTAGTTTTTGTACTATACAGAATAGTTCTCTTGGGCGATTAGTGGCTCTTGAGATTATATTAGAATAATAATTTTGTTTGGAGTTGTTTATTGTTTGTTTATAAATTTGTAGTGTATTAGTGTAGTTCTCATGATTTATTAATGATTTTGATTGTTTCCATTTCCTTTCCTCTTTTCTTAGTTGTCTTTTTAATGTTTTGATAGATATATTAAACCATGGAGCATGTCTTTTTTCAATTTTATTGTTGTTTATATTTTGGTGTGATTGTTTTGGATTACTTTCAGCTGCTTTAGAGATTATATTGTTCCAGTTTTTGATAGATTCTTCAAGATTTGTGGGTGTTTGTGTTAGTTGTGGTATTATTTGATCTAGAAATTCTTCTTCATTGAATTTTCTGAATCTATTAGTTTGAGGACGTTGTGGTCTTTTAGTTTGATTGTTGTAGGTGATGGTTATATTGAATTTTAGAAGATAGTGGTCAGACCAGGGGACTGGAATGTTTGAGAGGGATTCAGAGTTATATAGGTTGTGTAGAGAGTTTGGTAGGAAGACCATGTCAAGAGTTTTTCCTTTATTGTGTGTTTGTTCAGTTATTATTTGGTGAAAGTCCAAATTATTTATCATTTCTAAGAATTGATTAGAGTGATTGTTGGGTATTGAAGGAAGATTAAAGTCTCCCATAAGTATTACAGGATTTGTATCTGTGGATGATGCTAGTAATTCAATTAAATTGTAAATTTTATCTATGTTGTATTCTGGCGGTCGATATATTAATGATATAGTTGTGTTTTTAATTTTTATGGTGAGTGTGTCAACATTATCTATATTATTAGATGATATTAATTTTGCATTGAGGTTTTTCTTTATTATTATAAGTACTCCTCCTCCTTTTTTTAGTGTTCTGTGAGTATGGAAGATCTCATATTCAGGTGTCTTTAATTGGTTTAAGAATACTGAGTCAGTATCTTTGAGCCAGGTCTCTGTTATACAAAGGATATCAGGTTTATCATCATTGATAATGTCTACAAAAATTGGTAGTTTGTTTTTCATAGATCTTGCATTAATGAGTTGGCAGGTGAGAATTGTGTATTTCTGTGTCTGAGGTGAGTGTGGTGTGTTGCCTATTTTTGTTGTTGTTATATATAAAAGTCTAGATTGTCTAGATCTAAGGTTGGTTCCTATTATGAATGGGTGTATTAAGTTATCATGTTTTGATATTCTTTGTATTATGGGAATTGGTCTATTATTCTTATTATCTATGGATTTTATTAGGTTAATCAGTGTAAGGATTGTGATACTTATAAGTATAGCATTGATGGGAGAAAGGAATTGTTTATGCATTTTTGGTTTGTATTTAGATTTACTTTTTATGTTTTAACTAGTAATAGGTTCAATAAATAGAATAGTGCTAGTGATTAATATCAGTGATAATTACCTGTGGTAGAGATACTACTGATAATACCAGTGTTTCAGTGATAGTAGGATAATTGAGGCTTACGTGAAGAATGAGTAACTATAACATTAATACTAGTGTCACAATGATAGCAGTATAACTGCAGATGATATTGTGAATGAGAAGCTATTTAGAGATAGCAGGATAACTGTAGCTTACAGGGAGAATGAGAAACTATAATATTAATACCAGTGTCCCAGTGATAGCAGTATAATAGTAGCTTACAGGGTGAATAAGAGATTATAACATTAATACAAGTAATTCAATGATAGCAGGGTAACTGCAGCTTACTTGATGAATGAGAAGATATAACATTAATACCAGTATTTCAGTGATAGCTGGATAGTTGCAGATTATAGAGTGACAAAGAAGCTATAACATTAACATCAGTGATTAATACTAGTGATAATACTTGATAATGATGCTAGTGATAATACCAGTGTTTCAGTGATAGCAGTATAACTACAGCTTATATGGTGAATGAGAGGTCATTCAGTGATAGCAGGATAACTGTAGTTGTAGTTTACAGGGAGAATGATAGACTATAACATTAATACCAGTGATTCAATGATGGCAGGATAACTGCAGCTTATGGTGTGAAAGAACAGCTATAAAATAACATCAGTGTTACAGTGATAGCAGGATAACTGCAGTGTACTATGTGAGTGAGACGTTATAATATTAATACCAGTTATAACTTAATTACTTGCGATTTCGATAATATAGTATTGATTTAAACAGAGTTGGCTGACATAGCATGATGAGGTGTAGACTCCATCAACGGGCTCCGTCTAAGGGCCACGCCAAAGGGCCCTCTGGCGAGGCCCTCAGGCGCGGGCCCGCCTGTTGACAGTTGTGATTTAAATCCCTGCTGCTCCTCCCCCCTCACAGCTCCGATCGGGCTCAAGTCAGCAGAGTGGTGTTGGATTCTGACTCGGGGGTTTGCTGATAGCCTCTTTTGTTCCTGCCTGTTGACAGTTGGGATTTAAATCCCTGCTGCTCCTCCCCCCTCACAGCTGAATGAAATGAAATGAAAAGAGAACTAAGAAAACTTGAAATGAAATGGCGGAAATCCAAGCTGTCTGTACACAAGGAAATATACAATAACCATCTCACAAAATATAAGGAAACAATAGACAACACAAAGAAAAACTTCTACGCAGCAACCTTAGCAAAGTCATATAATAGACCTAGAGAGCTATTTTCCATTGTCAGAAATCTAACCAATAACGCTCAAACTTCTAGCAACGAAATCACTGACATCTCAGTACAAACACTAGCTAATCACTATCTAAACAAATCAAAAAAACCTACTATGTCCTTAGAAACTATCAACATTCCCTACCAGTCTGTAGATGAATGGTCAGACTTTTACCCCATTTCAAAAGTGTCATTAAAAACTATCATCTCCGGACTAAATACCACAACTTCGTATTTAGATCCATGCCCAGTATCATGGATAAAAAAACACACTGCCAACACTACTATCCTATATTCTCCCAACAGTCAACCTCTCTCTAACCCAAGGATACCTTCCACCCTCGCTCAAACATGCACAAATACGCCCAATCCTAAAGAACTGCAAATTAGATAAAACATCTCCAGCATCATACAGGCCCATCTCTAGCATACCATTTTTGGCCAAAATAATTGAAAAGGTAGTGCAATTACAGACACAAGAATATATAGACTCATCTTACCCACTTGACGAACAACAATATGGATTCCGGCCCCGCCACGGAGTAGAAACACTTCTAACAGTATTAATCGATACACTCCTAAAAGGAATCGACAATCATAAACAGGCATTCATCCTCCTTTTCATTGACATATCAGCAGCTTTTGATAGTGTGCATCACTCAATAATGCTCAACAACCTAAGCCAGATAGGCATAAACTCCACCGTACATAAATGGTTCACCTCATATTTAAATAACAGAACGCAAAATGTAAGAATAGGTAATCAAACCTCCAGTACATACAAACAAGAAATAGGTTTACCACAAGGTTCAGCACTATCAGCCCTACTTTTCAATATTTACATAAAACCGGTCTGCAATATCTTTAACAAATTTGGAGTACAATATCACCTCTATGCGGACGACATTATGATGTACATACCTTTTACGATCCCTAACCTACCGATACAACTCCTATCAGACTGCTACAACGAAATTACAATTTGGCTAAAAACTCAAAACCTCCATATAAACCATGCTAAAACCGAAGTCCTAATCGTAACAAAAAACCAATCATTTATTCCTCCAACCCACATAGCACTACAAAACCAAGAAATTAAAATAAAAAACGAAATAAGATACCTAGGTGTCATTTTAGATACACACCTTACAATGGAAACCCACATCAGAAATACCATAAAGAAAATCTACTTCAAACTTAAAATCCTCAAACTACGCCCCCTTGTATTTATACAAGATTTTATTAATATAACACAGGCTACCATAACTCCCCACTTCGATTTCGCCAACCTAATACTTATGGGCATGTCAAAACAAAACATCAAAAGAATTCAACTAGCGCAAAATGCAACAGCTAGAATTATATTAAAAATAAACTCACTCCAACACATAACACCGATACTAGCATACCTTCACTGGTTACCAATACAAAGCAGGATAATATGCAAAACAATAATAACTGCATTCAAAGCCTTAAATGACATGGCTCCGAAGACATTATGTAATCTAATATGCAAAGAACTACCTAAGCCTACTCATAGAAAAGGACAATTAAATAAACTAAAGATTCCAAAAGAATTCATAAAAACTCACAAATTAACAAACAATAGAGCCTTTTCCCACATAGCTCCAACCACCTGGAATTCACTACCAGAGGACCTACGATCACTAACAGAGATCACGGAATTCCGGAAAAAATTGAAAACGTATCTATTCACTAAACACTATAATACCATAGAAAACCCTCCACTCGACTTAGATAAAGGCTAAACAGGAACCTGCCCACATCAAGTTTATACTCCCTACTATAACGGACAACATACATAGCTTAAACGAAATGACACTCCATTCTAATATGCCCTAATACCTCCACATGTATATAGTTGCAACTGTTATGTACTGCCTTACGTTGTACAGACATTACATTCTGTTTAGATAAATTATTACCCACACTGTTTTAGTTGAAATATTCTGCTTAGTTCTTACTCTCTGCTTTGTTAAGTTAAGATGTTCTATGTAAAAAGTTAAAATGTTCTATGTTCTATGTAAAACAAACTTCGCTTTGTTAAGTGTTGTTAATTGTACACCGCAACTGATCGCTGGAAGATGCGGTATTTAAATGAGTGTTAAATAAATAATAATAATAGTTGTATATTGAAAAATAGTCTAGGTTCAGTATCTGTGCACCTGTGTTTATTTATTTATGTGCCTGTATGTGCTAATTCCTTCACTTGGTTTGCAGCTTGTCATGCTGTGAGGGCTTGTGTGCATCAGTAATGTTGAGAGCTAAGCTTTTGGTAGCTTAACTACTGGCAGGGTCTCCCAAGATGGACAGATCTCAACTGAGGTGCCAGACCAAGACAGACCACCCATCTGGGCAGCAGCAGAATGGGATAGTGTTGGCGACGGAGGATCACACGTCTTTGACAAGATTCGTGGCAATCTATTTCCGTATCTTGCCACGAAAACCCAATGGATAGTCACAACAAAACAAATTGCACTATAGTGCTGGAAGATGAGACCCCCAGGTCAGAAGACACTCAAATGGCTACTGGGGAGAAGCTGAAGACTTTTCAGAGTAAAGCCAGCATTTATGATGTGGTTGGATCAAAGCCCTCGGGATGTCTGATTGCTGATGTAGCTGCACATGAAATGAGAGTCAGAAGCTGCAAAGATGTCTTACATTCTCCAGGACCAAGCAGGAAGTCAGTCCTCACATATGGGTGACGTCGGCGCCGACGGAGCCCTCGCGGAGCAATTTTCCCCAGCTTTCAAAGAAAGCCTTTGGGAATTGCAGCGCGCATGCGCGGTCCTCTTCCCGCCCAAGGGTGCCATCTTGCTCAGTCTTCTTTTTTCCGCGGAGCCCTACAGACGTTGTTTGTAATTCCCCGCAGAAAAGTTGATTTATTTGTCTTTTCTCGGTTTTCGACGCCGGTTCTTTTTCCTGCCCGGACCCGCGACGCCGGTTGCGAGTCCGTACTTAATTTTTCGGGTTTTTCATGACAGATTTCGCGCCTTTTTACTTTTTCACTGGCAGCCCGGTCTTTTGACCTCGCAGGGGCCCTTTTTCCCCCGATGGCTGCCAGCGGGTTTAAGAAGTGTGATCTGTGTAAGAAGCTCATGTCTCTTACCGACACACACGACTACTGCCTCCGCTGCCTCAGACCCAATCATGACCCGATGATCTGTGGTCCGTGTGGCAAAATGTCCTCAAAAGCGTTGAGGAGTCGGCAGCATCAGCGGGAACGTATCTTCTCTGACTCCGGCCGGGCTCGGACCTCGTCAGAGGCTTCGACGTCTCGGGACTCTGGTCCTGAGCATCGTCGAAGTTCCTCTGAAAGGGGGTCTCCTACCCGGGAACATCATCGGAAGAAGAAACCCGCGAGGGCGGGATCGGTGGACGCTTCTGGTTCCTCGAGGGCCAAGTCGCATAGCCCCGATTCCCGTCCCGGGTCCTCGGAGATGGAGAGGCCTTCCAAACATCCTCGTCTCGAGATGGACTTGCCCGCTCACGTGAGTACTGTTGTCCTCGTGGACTCGCCTCCGAAGGAGCCGACGTCGGGCCCGACGCCGTCGGGGGCTGCTGGGTCTCCTGAGCTCGGACTCAGGATGACGGCCTTGGAGAGCAGTCTGACTGCCTTCATGGACCAGCAGCGGGCATTGATCGCTGGCCTCGCCGGTGCTTCTGCCCTGACCGCCGGGACGTCGACCTCCAAGTCGACCCCGGAGACCGAGCCGATCCTCGAGTCCATGAGGGCTCGAGTTGATCCTCGGTCGCGATCTCCTTCGGCCTCCCGTTCGGGTCCGAGGTCGTCGACGCCGACCCCCTCGGCGTCGGGGCGAATGGCATCGACGCCCGCCCGACCGGAGCCGCTCGACTCCTCCTCCGAGGAGTCAGCCTGGGAATCCGAGGAAGAAGAGTCACCTGGTTCTTTTCGGACTCGGTGTGTCCCATCGGACTCCCCCGAGTCCGAACCTCGGAGACGGTCCCCCCCGGAGGATACCCAGTTCTCGGACTTCGTGCGGGATATTGCAAAAGCCTTGTCCTTCCCCGCGGATCCCGAGGAGGAGCCTCGAGTCAAAGAGCTCGATGCCCTCCAATATGACTCTCCCCCGAAGGAGGCCTTTATTGTACCGGTTCCTCCGATGCTGGAACGACTTCTCTTCTGCATGTGGGAGAGCCCGGCGTCGTCACCGGTGTTAAGCAAGCGGGTCGATTCCATTTATCGAGTCCGCAAGAGCCCCGGGTTCCAAAAGGCACAACTACCGCACCATTCAATGGTGGTGGAATCGGCCATGCATAGACTTAAGAGTCAAAAAATGCACTCCTCGGTGCCTCCCGGTCGGGATGCTCGAAGCCTGGATGCCCTCGGTAGGAAGTGTTTCCAGGGCTCTATGCTTGCTTGTCAAGTCCAGACCTACCAGCTCTATATGGGCATGTATCTACGAGACCTGGCTAAAGAAATAGCCGGGTTCTCTGCTGGTCTCTCCGAGGAACCTTTGCAGAGGTTCCAAGCCTTGTCAACTGGTATTCGGGAGTGCTCGAAGTTTATCTCTCGAGCAGCCTACGATGGCTTTGAGGCATCGGCTCGAGTAGCCGCAGCCGGCATCGGTGGCCGCCGACAGGCTTGGCTTCAGTCATCCGACCTTGAGCCATGGGTGCAGGACAAGTTGGTCGATGTCCCCTGCAGAGGTGACAACCTCTTTGGCAAGCCCATGGATGAGAAGGCTGCACAGATCGAGACCGAGACTCTCACCAGGACTCGTCTCTCAAGGAAGACCTCTGCCCCTTCTCAGAAGAAGAAGGGCTCGTGGAAAAAGCCCTTTTACCCGAGGAAGGCGGCTGCCTATCACCACTACCCTCATTATCAGGCCTCGGCAGCTCCCCAGCAGGGTAAGCAAGCCAAGGGACGGGGTAATGGATCACGTAGGCAGCAAGCCCCCAAGCCTGCACCACCGGCCCCTGCTCAGCAGGGTGGGGGTTTTTGACTTCATCAGCATAGCCTCTCCCCCTCAGCTGGTTTCTCTCAGCACGGGAGGCCGGCTGGTCCACTTTGCCCACAGGTGGACCAACATCACTACAGATACCTAGGTACTTCACATAGTCCAAGAGGGCTATCTTCTGCACTTCCACCAGGTACCTCCCTCCTACTTTCCAGGGGAGCCTCTCAGACTCCCTCTGCACAGGGACTTACTCCTTCAGGAGTTAGCAAGTCTTCTTCAGGAACAGGCTGTGGAACCGGTGCCCCACCACCTGAGAGGTCAAGGCTTTTACTCCAGGTACTTTCTGATACCAAAGAGAACAGGAGGCCTCAGACCCATCCTGGACTTGCGGAACCTCAACAAGTTCCTCGCAAAGGAAAAGTTCAAGATGCTTACCCTTGGAATCCTGCTGCCCTACCTCCAGCAGGGAGACTGGCTATGCTCCTTGGATCTAAAGGATGCCTACACTCACATCCTCATCCACCCCAGCCACAGACAATATCTCAGGTTTGTTGTGGGGGGCAATCATTACCAGTACAGAGTACTACCCTTTGGCCTATCCTCCGCGCCACGGGTGTTCACCAAATGTCTAGCAGTGGTGGCGGCTTATCTAAGACTTCAAGGCCTCTTTGTATTTCCATACCTGGACGACTGGCTCATCAGAGCACAGTCTTCCCAAGAGGCCACTCACGCCACGCACCGCACTGTAGCTCTGCTCCAGCACTTGGGCTTTGTCATAAACTTCGCAAAGTCCACTTTGCTCCCCTCTCAGGATCTCGAGTTCATCGGCGCAAGATTAAACACGCTTCAGGCGCGTGCCTTTCTGCCTCTCGACAGGGCAAACAGACTCATGGATCTTGCCAGCCGCTTTCACAGCAATTCCCTGGTCTCTGCCAGGCAATTTCTGAGACTGCTCGGCCATATGGCTTCCACAGTCCATGTGACCCCCAATGCCCGCCTGAACATGCGGCCTGCTCAATGGTGCCTTCGCACACAATGGCATCAGGCCACTGGGAGCCTAGCGGACTCTGTGCAGATCTCTGACCCGCTGGTCTCTTCTCTTCAATGGTGGCTTCATCTGCCAAACCTGGTGCTCGGAATGGCTTTTCAGTCTCCTCCGCCTTCTCAGGTCCTGACGACCGATGCTTCTCTCCTGGGTTGGGGAGCACATTGCCAAGGGACATGTACTCAAGGCCTCTGGACTCCTTGGGAGTCTGCCCAGCAGATCAACTTCCTGGAACTCAGAGCTATCCGCCTAGCTCTGAGGGCCTTCTCCCACCTCACTTCTCACCAGTCTGTGCTGGTCCAGACGGACAATCAAGTTGCGATGTTCTACGTGAACAAACAAGGGGGCACAGGCTCCTTCCCTCTCTGTCGGGAAGCACAAAAGCTGTGCTCTTGGGCCGTCAGCCACGGCATCCTCCTCAAAGCTGTTTATCTCCCGGGTCAAGAAAATTGCCTGGCAGACAAACTGAGCAGAATCCTCCAGCCGCACGAGTGGAGATTGGATCCGTTGGTGCTTCAGCGGATCTTTCTCAAATGGGGCCTACCCACTATGGATCTCTTTGCCAGTCCTCTCAACCGGCAACTTCCCCAATTCTGCTCTCGACAACCGCATCCTCACAGAGTAGCGGCGGATGCTTTTCTTCTCTCCTGGTCCTCAGGCCTTCTGTATGCCTTTCCTCCCATGCCTCTGGTGTCTCGGACGCTCTTCAAGGTTCTCCGGGACAAAGCCTCAATGATCCTCGTGGCTCCTCGGTGGCCGAGGCAACCTTGGTTCCCGCTTCTAATGCAGCTGGTGGTGGACACTCCACTTCCTCTGGGGTTTCAGCCCGATCTCCTGACCCAGGATCACGGGACTCTCCTACACCCCAACCTCCGGTCCCTTCATCTGATGGCCTGGCTGCTGAAAGGGTAGTCCTGGCTCCCCTCCTGCTGCCTCCAGATGTGGAGGAAGTCGTCTTGGCCTCCAGGCGACCCTCCACCCGGAAGTCCTACGCTCTGAAGTGGCGTCGGTTCTCCGTCTGGTGTGCTCAGCAGTCTCATGATCCCTTCTCCTGTTCGATATCAGTGGTCTTGCAATACTTGCTTTGCCTCTCCGAACTTGGACTTAAGTCCAACTCGGTCAGGGTCCACCTCAGTGCTCTTTCTGCGCATCACATGCCGGTGGATGGCAGGCCTCTTTCCAGCCACCCTCTAGTGGCTCGTTTCCTCAGAGGCCTCCTTCTCCTTAAACCACCTTTGCACCCACCAGCCCCTGACTGGGATCTGAATGTGGTTTTATAGCGGATTACCTGTCCGCCTTTTGAACCTATGGCTACCTGTCATCTTCGTTTTCTTTCTTGGAAAACCTTATTCTTGGTAGCCCTCACTTCTGCTAGACGCGTTAGTGAGCTACAGGCCCTAGTCTCTGATCCTCCTTACACTCGGTTCTACAAGAATAGGGTAGTCCTGCGGACTCACCCTAAGTTTCTTCCTAAAGTGGTTTCCCCTTTTCACATCAACCTGGAGGTGGTACTTCCGACCTTCTTTCCCAGGCCACACTCCAGCCGAGCTGAGATGGTCCTGCATACCCTGGACTGTAGAAGGGCGTTAACCTTCTACCTTGACCGTACGCGGGAGCACCGAAAGGCTGTTCAGCTCTTCGTGTCTTATGACCCCAACAAGTTGGGGCTCCCTGTCTCCAAGCGTACTCTGTCCATCTGGGTTGCTGACTGTATCGCTTGGGCTTATGAGGCAGCCGGCCTCTCATTGGAAAGTCGAGTCACGGCTCATCGTGTTAGGGCGAAGGCTGCGTCAGTGGCTTACCTCCGCTCTGTTCCGTTGGCAGACATCTGCCGGGCCGCTACTTGGTCTTCAAGCCAGACTTTCGCAGCCCATTACTGTCTGGAGAGGGAGTCCCGCAGGGACAGTGCTTTCGGTCAGGCAGTCCTCCGTAATCTCTTTGAGGTATAGGCAACTCCTGCCCTCCGTCCCGGATGTTGGGCTACCGGTTGGGGGCGTACTCAGAGAAGATTCCTTCCTTCTGTGCTACTGAGCTTGAGGGAGCTCCTTTTTTGTGCTTAGGGTCTCCGGTAGCCTTAAGCTTGGGAGTCCCATATGTGAGGACTGACTTCCTGCTTGGTCCTGGAGAAAGAGTAGTTACTCACCTGTAACAGGTATTCTCCAGGAGCAGCAGGAATCAGTCCTCACAACCCTCCCTCCTCCCCTTGGAGTTGCAGTTCTATAATTTCGTTTTTGCTAATTTTTGCTGTCTTTTAGCTATGTCATCAGACTGAGCAAGATGGCACCCTTGGGCGGGAAGAGGACCGCGCATGCGCGCTGCAATTCCCAAAGGCTTTCTTTGAAAGCTGGGGAAAATTGCTCCGCGAGGGCTCCGTCGGCGCCGACGTCACCCATATGTGAGGACTGATTCCTGCTGCTCCTGGAGAACACCTGTTACAGGTGAGTAACTACTCTTATTGGGACATGGAACGTACGAAGCATGAACTAAGGGAAGTTGGAGGTGGTCAAGAATGAAATGGAACGTGTACAACTCGATCTGTTGGGTGTCCGCTAACTGAAATGGACTGGCATCGGGCACTTTGCATCTGATGGTCAAATGGTCTACTATGCCGGAAATGAAAGACAAAGAAGAAATGGTGTTGCGTTTATAATTAAGAAGAAACTTGCAAGAACTGTAATGAAATACAATGCAATCAGTGAACACTTAATTTCTATTTGTCTATGAGGATGCCCATCAACACAACTGTAGTTCAAGTATATGCCCCAACAACAGCTGCAGAAGAGGGTGGACAAAGTTGATGAGTTCTACGAATAAGTACAAGCTGAAATTGACAGAACATGCAAACAGGATATCCTGATGGTTCTGGGTGACAGGAATGCAAATGTTGGCAACAAAGAAGAAGGCAAAATGGTTGGAAAATATGGACGGCAACAGAAATGAAGCTGGAGAAAGACTGATAGATTCTGCAAGACCAACGAGCTATTCATCTCAAACACTTTCTTCCAGCAACACAAACAACAACTGTACGCATAGACTTCACCCAATAGATTGTACAAAAATCAAATTGACTACATCTGTGGAAGTCAATGATGGAAAAGCTCTATCAAACTCCAGTCCTGGAGGGCCGCAAACCAGTCTGGTTTTCATGATGCCCCTAATGAATATTCATTAGATATATTTGCATACAATGGGGGCAGTGCATGCAAATATATCTCATGCATATTTATTAGGGAACCCCTGAAAACCTGACTGGTTTGCAGCCCTCCAGGACTGGAGTTTGACACCCCTGCTCTATAACATCAACAAAGACAAAACCTGGAGTGGACTTTGGCACAGATCACCAACTACTAGTATGCAAACTCAAGCTAAAGTTGAAAAAAAAGCAAACCACTCATGAATGTAGCAAAATATGACCTTGAGAATATACCACCAGAATTTAATGACTGCCTGCAAAATTGATTTGCTGCTTTAAATACAAATGACAGAGCTCCAGAAGAGTTATGGGATGACATCAAGAAGGTTGTGTTGGAGGAAAGTGAGACGTCTCTACAAAAGGTAAAAAAGCAAAAACGGCCAAAATGGATGACCAAAGAAACTTTGAAAATTGCTCAGAAACTCAGAGAAGCTAAAGCAAGAGGAGAAGGATGCAATCGCAGAACTCAACAGAGATTTCCAACATGCAGCAAGACAAGACGAGGAGAAGTACTACAATGATGCATGCAAGGAAATAGAAGCAGAAACTATTAGAGGAAGAACAAGATCAGCTTTCCTAAAGCTACGAGAGTTAAAGAAAAAATTCCAGCCTCAATTTGAAATGTTACAAGATTCTCAAGGATCCATGTTAGAGAAGATCCATGCTGAGAAGATCAAGAAAAGGTGGAAAGAATATACATTATACGATAAAGACCAAGTCGACCAATGGCCATTTCAACCTGCACCTTATGATCAGGAACCATTGGTGATGAAAGAAGTCATCGAAGCAGCATATCAAAGAACAAAGCACCTTGCATGATGGCATTCCCATTGAAGTATTACAGCAATTGGATGCAGCTGTTAAATACTTACAAGGCTCTGCCAGGAAATTTGGAAGACAACATTTTGGCCAACTGACTGGAAAAGATATGTGTTTATACCAATGCTAAAGAAAGGGGATTTAACTGACTGTGGAAATTATTGCACAATCGCTCTCATCCCACATGCCAGCAGGATTTTGTTGAAGATTATTCAGCAGAGACTACAACCATACCTGGAATGAGAACTGCCTGAAGTGCAAGCAGCGTTCAGGAAAGGGCGAGGAACGAGATGGATCCTTGAAAAGACTAAAGAATACCAAAAGGATATTTATATGTATTTTATTGACTACAGCAAGGCTTTTGAATGTGTAAGCCATGAGAATCTCTGGGCCACATTAAGAAGCATGGGTATACCAGAACACCTGATAGTTCTCTTGCGCAACCTTTACATTGATCAAGAAGCAACAGTTCAAACAGAACAAGGAGAAACAGAATCGTTTAAAATCAGCTAAGGTGCACAGCAAGGCTGCATACTTTCCCCATACCTGTTTAATTTATATGCAGAACAAATCATCAGAAAAGCAGGACTGTATGAAGACAGCTAAAGTGTGAAGATTGGTGGAAGACTCGACAACAACCTTCGCTGTGCTGATGATACCACTTTACTGGCTGAAAGTGAAGACGATCTGAAACATTTGCTTCTCAAGATCAAGAAACATAGTCTTAAAATGGGCCTGCACCTTAATGTAAAGAAGACAAAGATAGTTCCATTCCGTTCCATGTAAAGTATACAAAGGTATGCAAAATTGTTAACTGTTTTATATAAACCGCCCTTGATCTCTGGAAGGGGCGGTATAGAAGAAAAAGATAAATAAATAAAGATCCTGACAGCTAGCGAACTCAAGTTCATCATTGATGGAGAAGAAATTGAAATAGTGGACTACTTTAACCTACACGGATCAACTATCAATAAAGAAACAACAAGCGGTCAAGAAATCCGACGACGCATTGCTCTTGGCAGAATAGCTATGAAGGACCTAGACAAGATTCTCAAGAGCAGAGATGTCTCTCTCCATACAAAGATTTGACTTATTCAAGCCATGGATTTTCAGTAACACCATATGGATGTGAAAGTTGGACAGTGAAAAAGATAGACAGGAAGAAAATTTATGCCTTTGTATTGTAGCACCTGCCACAGTATTATGGTGCTGGCGACGAATACTGTGTATACCATGGACTGCCTGAAGAACAAACCAGTCAGTACTAGAGAAGATCATACCTAAGCTTTCTTTAGAAGCTCAGATGACAAGACTTTGACATTCATATTTTGGAGACATCATGCGAAGAGAGAGATCATTAGAGAAAGACATCATGCTTGGCAAGGTAGAAGGTCAACGTAAAAGAGGAAGGCCAGCAATGAGATGGATCAATACAATAACAGCAGCTATGGGTGCCACTCAGTCAACAATGAGCTGCCTGACTGAAGACTGAACACAGTTTAGAACAACTATCCAGAGGGTCGCCATGAGACAACACCGACTTGACGGCACTTAACAATAACAACATGTGCTAATTATAGGCATAACTGATCCAATATAATACTTAAAGTATAATTGGCACACAATGGAAATTCAATAGTAATTTAATCTTAGAAGATATGATCAAATACAACGTAATGAAAACAAAAAATACATGTGATTTTTATAATGTTGCACCTTATTACATGCCATTCTTTGTATTACCTAAACAGCTTTCCCACGTATACACAGATGTTTCTGTGCAGCTGCCATGTGATCCTCTTCAATCCTCTGTAAGAGCTTACAACCATTTTTAGACAGGAGGGAGGGAGAATATATGTGTGACTGATTATCCTGCTGTTCACAAAAAACTGCATCTGAAATGTCCTTTTCATTGCCTTAATTTGATTTGAAAAGTTTGTCATGTTGAACCAGTGATGCTTGGTTATTACAGTAATGGTATGACATCACAGTGACCACAGTCAGTTAGCCAATAGCATTGCAGCTTTATTCTTTCCACATTTCAGGCCATTGAAAGAGTAGAAAAACTGGTGAAGTACAAATTGGGAGAGGTACAAGGACGTTTCAATTCTGATTGTGCTTTGCCACTGGTAGTATGTAAATTTGTACAAGCTGCTTCATCTACATGCATTCAAGTTTGCCTTACCGTGATCCAGTAATCAAATATTTCTTCATTCCACCTCCGCCTTTGGAAAAAAAATCATGCAGATCACGTAAATATCTGCATATATTTATAAAATATGCTTTAAAGGGAATTGGATTTAGCTCACGCTTTTTTCTCAGAAGTTCATGGTCTGTTACATTCAAGTTTCTTGTCTCCGGAGGGCTCACAATCTAAGTTCATACCTGAGGCAATGGAGGGTAGGTGACTTGCCCAAGATCACAAGGAGCGACAGTGGGATTTGAACCTGACTTCCCTGGTTCTTAGCCTGCTGCTTTAACCATTAGACAACTCCTATTCCACGCCTCTGGATTAAAGATGCACTATCCTCTGAAGTTACTGGCATCTACATACCATGTACTATATCTGTTGAAGTTGAGTAGATACCTAATGGTTAAAGCAGTGGGCTGACAATGGGAGAAGAAAAGTTCAAATCCCACTGCTGCTCCTTGTGATCCTTGAGCAAGTCAATTAACCCTCCATTGCCTAGGGTACCAACTTAGATTGTAAGTGCTCCGGGGACAGGAAACTACCTACAGTACCTGAATATAACTCACCTTGAACTTTTGAAAACGGTTAGAGCTAAATCCATTCCAGTTTTATTTTTCAGCATATTAAATGAATGTCTTAGAAATGCTCAGTAATCCATATATGTAGAATTAATGTCTTTATTTTGCTGACAGATGACTCCTGGTGAGATAAAGTTCTCCGTGCATGTGGAATCTGTCCTGAACCGTGTGCCACAGCCCGAATACCGCCAGCTTTTGGTGGAAGCCATTCTGGTGCTTACTATGCTGGCAGACATTGACATACAGAGCATCGGAGGCATCATTCATGTGGAGAAGATTGTGCATATGGCCAATGATTTATTTTTCTATGACCAGGTAATATCTGAATCTTCCTGAGGGGAACTAAGCAAGCTTATAACAAGTTTAGCATGTCTGAATCAAATTTTTCTGAAGTTTGAAAAATGCTCCCCCTGTTTAATTAAACTTGCTTCAAAAAAATCCAGAAAAATGGAAGTTTCTATATCATCCCTCCATTCCAGTCCAGATACATGGGTTTATGCCCGCCTAACAGCAGATGGAGAGTGAGAACCACTGGGTTTGATGATGTCACCTTATAAGGGTCCTACAGTAGTTTTAGGCTCCTCACATCAGTATTTCTTTGTCTCCAGCAGATGGTAGGCATTTAGGCTGCAGGCTTCTGGACTCACTGGATAGCTTGACTTTAGAGAAGGGAAGAACAGAACTTACAAAAAAGATAAAACAAAAGAAAGCTTACAGCTTAGGGGGGAACTGCCAGGCTTGAGTAAGCCATACAGTGGAATATCCCTGCCCCTGGCTTAGCTTGGCTGAGGGCTTGGGGCGGCAGGCCTGGGGTGCTACACTCGGTGGGCCAGGTCCGTCCCCTGATTAGTTCTCACCCTCTTGCCTCCTCCTGCATTACAGAGGATGTTGAGCTGATCGGGCCCCAGAGCCATTGAGCTAGTTGTGCTGGAGTTCCGAACTGCTCACGGCAGCCGCTTAAGGAAAAAAGAAATAGACAAGGAGGGCCACAGCTGAGGAGAAGCTGCCTTCTCTCCCCCTCAGAGACATCGCAGCAGTTTCCTGCTGTCGGGAATGTCCAGAGATTGGTGGCTCCGGTGGGTAAGTAAAAGCGTGGTAAACGCAAACAGAAAAAATAAAAATAAAATAGATGACTGGATCGAAGGCAGCATGGTGCGGCCTGCAGCGGCCACCGAAATCTCTCTCCCGACTCCAGGGTCTGCTGCAGTTGTGAGGAGGAAATGTGTGGCAGCTCAGGAGGGGCCAGGTAGCATGCAGAGGAGCCAGCTGGGGCCGCGGTGAGTTTAGAGCCAGCGGCCTCACAGTGGCAGGACCCATTTTTGGTGGTAATGGCTGCCATTTTACAAAGGCCTGCTGCATGTTCTGGAGAGCTTTGCCAGAACTTGGGGAGCCAGATCAGCCAACAGCTAGTCAGAGTTCCTTTGATCCCTTGAGACGGGAAGGCTCTATGGCAAGGCTCCCAGAATTTATCCTTCATCAGGCTTATTGCCTGAAGCAGAGGGTGGCACCCATGGCTGGAGAGGTCCTTGTTGAGCAGTGGCACACTCAGGGCTAACGTTTCCCCCAGCGAAGTGGCGTAGGCTCGAGGACTGGAAGGAGCAGGAATTGTTGGCCTCGGGTGGCTCAAAGGACCCTCTTGAAGGGCCTTCAACATGGTTTGATGATAGCCATGGTGAGGGCCTGGAGAAAGGCGAGATTCCCTCAGAGGAGGATACTGCGGTAGTAACGGTGTTTCATCGGGATAAGCTGGCATCCCTTATTACACAGTCTATGGCGGCGCTTAATATCCTGACGGACCTGCCCACTGAAGGAGAGCTTGAAGATCTGTTGCTTGAAGGGATTCGCAATCCATCACAGTTTTCTCGGTACATAGGGCTATCTGTAATATGATTGACACAGAGTGGAAGATGCTGGTGGCAAATTTGTGGACACATAGGTCCATGGTGAGGCTCTACCCTGTGCCTTCTGAGGATAAGAAACAATTTAGGTTCCTGACGGTGGATACCTTGGTAACAGCTGTCACAAAAAAGATGACCATTCTGGTGGAGGATGGTACAGCCCTCAAGGGATAGGAAGCTTAAGGTGATGCTCAAGCAGTCCTTTGACATCTTTGCATTATCGCTGCAAGCCTCTATTTGTGAAGCGTATGTCACTAGGGCCTGCATGCGGTGCTCTCAGAAGTTGCCGGAAGTCATGGAAGAGTGAGGTTCCTTATTAGAAGCCACTCTGATTGAGTTGGGTGCTGCCTTTCTGGCAGACATCTTCTGTGATCTCATCAAGGCATCAGCTAAGAACATAGAGTCCATGGTGACGCCTTGGCAATTGTTGTGGTTATGGAACTGGTCTGCAGATGTTTCCACTAAAGGCCGCCTGAGCAAGCTTCCCTTCCAAGGTAAATTGCTGTTTGGTGACACGCTTGAAAAACTGGTCAAGGATTTAGGGGAGTCCAAGGTGCCCTGGTTGCTCAAGGACAAGCCTAAGGCTCAGAAGCTGGCGACCGCGGTTCAGAGGCGATTCCATGATTTTTGGAAGTTTCGTCCCTCAAGATTTGGGTCCCCCCTAGAGGTTGCAGTTCCTTCCCAGAGGGGCTTCCTTTCAGGGGGGTAGTGGCGGTGCAGGAGCAGAGATGGGCGAATCAGAGGGTCTGTCAGCTCTAAGTCCTAGATGACATCTGATCAGTGGATACTTGAGGTATTACGAGAAGGGTATGCCCTCAAATTCATCTGTCCCCTCTCCCTGGAGGTCCTGAAAGAAAGCCAAGGCAGTGTGAGACACCGTACAGTGCCTGCTTCAGCTCCAGACGATTGTGGCAGTGCCACCACACGAGCAAGGCTGCAGACATTATTTGATCTAGTTTGTGGTTCCCAAGAAAGAGGGGTCTTTTCAGCTGATAATGGACCTCAAGAGGGTGAACAAGGCCTTGCGAGTTCCACATTTTCGTATGGAGACTATGAAGTCCATGATTGTAGTGGTCCATCAGGGGGAGTTCTTGATGGCACTAGATCTCGCGGAGGCATATTTGCATATCCCTATCCGGCCGGAACATCAGAGATTCCTGAGCTTCACGGTACTAGATGGGCATGTTCAGTTTCGAGCCCTACCCTTTGGGCTCACTACAGCCCCAGGACCTTCACCAAAGTGATGGTGGTAGCGGCTGCAGCTCTACAGAAAGAAGGGATTCTTGTGCACCCGTATCTCGACGATTGGCTGATCCGAGTGAAGTCTTATCAAGAGAGCCATCTGGCAATGCAGCGGGTGATCGCTTTGTTGCAGCAGTTGGGCTGGGTCATCAACTTTGCCAAGAGCAGGGTAGAACCGACTCAGTCGCTGGAGTACTTAGGGGTGCTCTTTGATACGCAAACGGGCAGAGTGGCGCTGATCTCAGAGAGAATTTGGAAGCTCCAGAATCAGATTGCGCACCTGCTGAGGAGACTGCTTCCCCGAGCATGGGACTAACAGCGGGTGCTTGGATCCATGGTGACCACTCTGGAGCTGTTGCCCTGGGCCAGAGCACACCTGCGCCCTCTCCAGAGAGCTTTATTAATGAGATGGTCGGCCCAGAGGCACTCATTGTGGTGGAGCTTGAGGCTGCCAGCAGAAGCTCGGGGAGTCTGTGTTGGAGGCTTTGTTCAGACAACTTGACAAGAGGCATGCCCCTTGAGACACAAGACTGGGTAGTAGTTATGCCAGCATGGTGGACTGGGGGGCTCGCTCCCTAGGCTGGGTGACTCCAAGGACAGTGGTCACCAGAGGAGTATACATGGTTCATCAGTTGGTTAGAGATCAGATCAATCTTCCTAGCGTTCACCCTCAGGGCAGTCCAAATCCTTTCCAACAGTGCGACGGCAGTGGCTTCCATCATTTGCTGGGATGGGGGGGTCACCAGGAGTCCCCAGCTGGCGAGGGAGGTGGTGCTGTTGCTCAAGTGGCAGAAACACACTTGGTGGCGCTGTCAGCTGCTCATGTGACAGGTAAGGAAAACGTTCAGGCCGATTTTTTCAACAGAAACTGGTTAGACTCCAGGGAATGGTCGCTGGTGGAATTGATTTTTCACCAGATTGTCCAGCGATGGATCTCATGGCCACAGTGGACAATGCCAAAGTAGCAGGTACTTCAGCCCATGGCTGAGGGCCTCGATGCATTGGTTCAACCGTGGCCTCAGGACGGCCTGCTGTATGTCTTTCCTCCATGGCCACTCACTGACTGAGTGATCCTGAAGGTGGGGACTCATCAGGGTCCAGTGGTGGCACCCAGTTGGCCAAGAGGGCTGTGGTACGGGGCCTGGTTCGACTAGCGATGGAAGATCCTTGGACCTTACCGGTGGTGGAAGATCTCCTTTCGCAGGGGCCAATAGTAATGCTGGACGTGGGTCTGTTCTCGCTTAGCTTGGCTCTTGAAAGGGCATGTTTGAGAAAAAGAGGTTATTCATATCAAGTCATCATGACATTGCTGCGGGCACGGAAGCATTCCATGTCGTCAGCTTGTGTGTGAGTGTGGAGGTTGTTTGAGAGTTGGGTGATGGAAAGGGGTTTGCATCCACTCTCCTCTGCTCTGCTGGAGGTTCTCGCGTTCTTGCAAGCAGTTCTGGAAAAGGGGCTGGTGTACAGTTCCTTGCATGGCCTGTTTCTGGGGTAGGATCCAGGGGGTCTCCTTGGCCTCCCATCCAGATGTGGTACGTTTTCCGAGATGAGTGAAACGTGTTTGCCCACCAGTCTGGACGATGGTCTGTTCATGGGATCTGAATTTGGTTCTGACGGTGCCATTCGAGCCAATGGCGCAAGCCACAGTGAAGGACTTTATGCTGAAGACTGTGTTTTTGGTGGCTATTTGTTCGGCACAGAGGATCTCCGAGTTGTAAGCGTTGTCATGCCGTGATCTTTTTTTCGTGTTTTCCAAGGTGATTTTCTTCAGACCAGTGCCCTATTTCCTGCCCAAGGTGGTGTCCCCTTTTCACTTGAACATCCCAGTGTCTCTCCTGGTGTTTGCTAAGAGAGAGGAGTCTCTGGAGAGCCAGTCCCCTGCACATGCTGGATGTCTGCAGGATATTGTGGTGGTATCTACGGACTAGTCTTTTCGGAGGTCTGATCATCTGTTCATGCTGTTCAGGGGCCATGCAAAGGGGAAGCTTTGTCTAAGGCAGTGGTTCGCAACCTTTTTTGTACCGTGACCCCCTTTACCATTGGTCAACTTGTGATGACCCCCAATGATAAAATCAAATGTGTCTCTCTTCCTTTACCGTTAACGCATTGTCACTGTAATCATTTGTTGAATTATATTATAGGCCTTTGCATTATGTTTTTATTTATAAAATTTACTTATTTAAACCACAATAATTAATCCCAATAACAAGTAACAATATTTGATTTCAAAATTATTATGATTTTGTAGTCAAATCACTAATATGAAATAAAATTATTTTTTCTACCTTTGTTGTCTGACCAATTTATTCTCAGATCATGCTGGTCCCGCTGCTTTCCTGTCTTCTCTTAGCTCTCTTTCTGTGGTCTATGGTCCATCTGCCATTTCTTATCTCTTCTTTCGTTTTCTTCACTTCTTTCCATCAGTCTATTTCCAGTCCCAGTAACCCTCCCCAGTATCAGCCCCTTTCCAGTACTCACTCCCAGTACCTTTCAATGTCAACTTGCATTCCCATGACTGCCACTGGTGTCCATTCCCTTCCAGTCCCCCTCTTTCCCCACTGACCAGTCCCTTCTAGTACAAATACCATGGCAGCCCCTCTCAGATCCACTCCCTTCCAGTTCCATTCTCCCATCCCCTCATATCAGCCCATTTGTAGCCTTAGCCCCCAGTTTTCTTCCAGGGCCAGCAGCTCTATCCTCCCTTCCCCACAATCAGTCCATTCCCAGTCGAAGCCCCCCAATCAGCTCACTTCCAGTGCTAGTCCCCCCTCAACCCCATTACCAGTGCTAGCCTCGCCTAATCAGCCAATACCAGTCCTACCCCCCCATCAGCTCATTACCAGTCCTAGCCTCCACTAATCAGCCCATTTCCAGTTATAGCCCCCCCCCCAATCAGCTCATTTCCAATGTTAGCCTCCCATCAGTCCATTACCAGTCATACCCCACCCCATCAGCCCATTACTAGTCCTAGCCTCCCCTAATCAGCTCATTTCCAGTACTAGGCTCCCCTAATCAGCCCATTACCAGTCCTACCCCCCCCCCCCCATCAGCCCATTACCAGTCCTAGTCTCCTCTAATCAGCCCATTTCCAGTCCTAACCTGACCGATCAGCTCATTTGCAATGCTAGCCCCCCATCAGTCCATTCCCAGTCCTAGCCTTCCTGAATCAACCCCTTACCAGTCCTAGCCCCCCCATCTGCTCAATACCAGTGCTAGCTCCCCCATCAGCCCATTATAATCCTAACCCGCACTGTCTCTACCCTGTCCAGCATTTATCCCGTCTGTCCAGTATGTCCCCCTGTCTCTCCCCTCGCTCCATATCAGCCCCCCTCGCTCCCTCCCCTCGTTCCATGTCAGCCCCCCTCGCTCCCTCCCCTCGTTCCATGTCAGCCCCCTCGCTCCATACATCCATGTCAGCCCCCCTCGCTCCATCCATGTCAGCCCCCTCCTCCCCATGTCTGCCTCCTCCTTCTGCAGCCGCGGCTCCCTGTCTCCTAGGGAACCGCAGCTGTGCCTGTGAAGCCGTTGCGGAGCCTTTCTGTCTCTAAACAGGCTCCGTGCAGCATTGTCCCGCCTCCAAAGGAAGCGGTAAACTTCCTTTGGAGGCGGGACAATGCTGCACAGAGCCCGCCGAGAGACACAGGAAGGCTCCGCAACGGTTTTACAGGCATAGCTGTGGTTCCCTAAGAGGTAGGGAGCCGCGGCTGCATTAGAAGGGAGGCGGTGAGTTTGCCGCTGCCGAGAAGCGGACTCGGCAGCAACTTGTGCGCTTTTTAAAAAAAAAATTTAACTTGGCGGAGTGAGGCGACCCCCGCTTAATCCTGTGGCAACCTCTGTGGGGGGGCGCGACCCACAGGTTGAGAACCGCTGGTCTAAGGCATCCATGGTGAGATGGCTGAAGGAGGCCATTGCATCAGCATATGTGCTCATGGGCCGGCCAGTTCCACAGGGTCTCAGGGTGCATTCGACTAGGGCCCAGTCTTCATCATGGGCAGAGTTTGGCCTGGTGCCACTGCTGGACATTTGTAAGGCAGTGATGTGAGTGTCCTTGCATTCCTTTGCTTGGCACTACCCACTGGATCTGCAGGCATGGGAGGATGCTGGCTTTGGGGCACATGTTCTGCAGGCCGGGCTCTCCTGTCCCTCCTCCCTCCCTCCCCATTAAGGTACTGCTCTGTTACATCCCACTCGTCTGGACTGGAATGATATGGAAGGTTCAATTATGTCTTACCTACTAATTGTACTTTCTTGAGTCCCTCCAGTCCAGTCCCGAACCCTCCCTATCTTCTGTTGTCTGCTATTCATATATGCAGCTATTCTGCGGTAGTTATGGTGATCAAGCCCGGGGGTCGGTTGTGGACATGGGGCTGTTCCTGGGCAGCTTCCAACACTGAGGAGTGCTGGCGGCCCTTGCACGGTAGGTCCATACAGGAGTGGGGTGTCACCTGGGGTTACCGCTCCTGCAGCCTCTGCTCAGGGCTGGTAGTTCCATATTCTTGTACAGTTAGGTGCTTAGGATTCAATGTTTTTAAAAAATTGGTTCTGTTCGGGCCAGGTTGTGGAGTCTGCTTTGCTAAGAGAAATACGGATGTGAGGAGCCTAAGAATTATAATCCTTATAGGGTGACATCGTCAAACCAATGGTTCATCTGCTGATAGGCAGGCATAAACCCACATGTCTGGACTGGACTGGAGGAACTGAAGGAAAGACAGTTAGCAGGTAAGACCTAATTGAACCATTGATATTCAGCTCAAAATTCAAAGAATTGTGCAATTAAAGAGAACTTGATTCTGAGCTGAGGGTTTTAGAAGAACTGAATCTGTTGCAAACATAGTGACTGCTTTGAATATCAAGTAGTGACACTTTTTTCCTTTTACTCTTCTTCTCTGCTACCAACATACTCGGATATCACATTCTATCCTTTTAGTTTTCATCAGATCACTCTCTAAGGTTTGTCTTTCTCGCATCCCCTGATGCACCATCTGCATTCAGAATGTACCTGCCACCTCCTTTGCTGCTCTAGCATTAATTTAAACTTTACCAGATCACATCTATGCTTTTTTGGCAGCAGACTTTTGACCTACATTCTGCATGCTATATCTATAGTTAACGTAGCATAGCATCTCAAGAAATTTTCTTTGATGTCATTGATTCTCTGGCAAGCCCTGTCCTTTCAATATTAGAGAACCTCCATACAGATAAGTGAGATATCATGTAGAACTGTTATAACCAATGTAAGTAGGTTTGTTCTCTTTTATCTTACTAACTGAATCACAAATGTTTGGATTTACTGCTTACATTTTGAGGCAAATAGAGGTATGTATATCACCACTTTTCCAAATAACTCACTGCACTAGTTCCTGTGAAAATGTATTGGTCAAGAGCCAAAAGGTTTTCATTTTTTTAAAAAATTGAATAGATTCCTTCTCTGGGTGATATAAGAAGGGAAGGGCTTCACAAGGCTTTTGATGGATGCCTGGAGCTCAGTTTTTGGCTTCATTCTTTTCATAAGAATATAAGATATTCCAAACTGGGTCAGACCAACGGTCCATCAAGTCCAGTATCCTTATGCTAACAGCAGCCAATCCAGGTCACTAGTACCTGTCAGGTTCCCAAAAAGGTACACAGATTCAATGCTGTTTATCCCAGGGGTAAGCAATGGATTTCCCTTATCCTCTTTAAAAATGGTTTATGGTCTTTTCCTCCAGGAACTTGTCCAAACCTCTTTTAAATCCAGCTACACTAACAATTTATACTACTGTACATCCTCTGGTAATGAATTCCAGAGTTTCATTATGCATTGAGTGAAAAAAGATTTTCTCCAATTAGTCTTAAATATGCTACATTGTAGCTTCATTGCATGTCCCCTAGTCATCCTACTTTTTGAAGGAATAAACAACTAATCCACCTTTACCAATTCCATGCCATTATTTTATAGACCTCTATCATATCTCCCCTCGGGCATCTTTTTTCCAAGTTGAAGGGCCCTAACCTTTTAAGCCTTTCCTCATAGGGGTATCTTGGAATTTCCTAGCATATCTAAGCCAGAAAAAGATTACTTTGCTAAAATTGTTTTCATAAGCAAAGGTCACAAGTAGCATTTCTGTGAAAATAAGTACCATAGGCTACTCTGATGGCCCAGTGCCAGTATTATGTGCTACCATATAGAGACTTGGGTTTCATTCCTGAATTCTGCTTCCCCATCTGAAGCCCATAAGGGCTAGGGTTGTTGTGGAGACAGTGTATATAGACTCTGTGGGAACGGATTCCCAGTTACTGCATAATGTCAACACCTGACAATGATCATGATGGTGCACACATACCAATTTTTAGAAAATGCCCGTGGTCTATGGATTCTGACCAAGGCCCATTACTAAAATAACTTGACATGAAATAGGAAGTGTTTATAGAGTGAGTAATTTTCGAAACTATTTCTGTGGGTAAAGCATGATCTCCAGGAACAGCAGGAATCAGTCTTCACATATGGGTATCGTCAGTACCAATGGAGCCTGTGTGAGAACACTCCCCAGCATCCATTAGGAAAGCCTTTGGGTGCACTCCACTGCACCTGCGCATCTGCCTTCCCAAGTCCTCCCAGCTGAGTTTGTAGCTGAGCGATAGAGGAAAAGAGAATACCCTACAACTCCTAGGGGAGGAGGGCAGGTTGTGAAGACTGATTCCTGCTGTTCCCGGAGATCATCTGTTACAGGTGAGTAATAACTATGCTATCTCCAGGAACAAGCGGGCATGCAGTCTTCAAATATGGGACTCACTAGCTCCCAGGTATCAGACTGGGTTAGGAGCGGTATCCCCAAAGCTAAAGGATGGAGCCAGAGGGTGTGGATTCAAAGTGGCCCCGTCAAACTCAATGACAGTTGGCAAGGACATTGACGTTGAAGTCTGGTGCCAGAAAAAAGTCCGGGTTGGAGGGTAGGAGTTGCAGTTAAGTCCCAAAAAGGTGCTGGAGGACAGCTTGGCCAAAGACAGAATCCCGATGGGAGTTCCTGTCTAGGCAGTAGCGAGCAGCAAAAGTGTGAATGGAGGACCAGGTAGCTGCTCCACAGAAATCATCAATGGAGACAGAATGAAGGTTGGCAACTGAAGTTGCCATTGCCTGCACGTTATGAGCGGTCACGTGACTCTCAAGGGAGAGTCCTGCTTGAGCATAGGCAAAGGAAATGCAGCCCACAATCCAGTTGGATAGTGTGCGCTTCATCACTGGAAGTCCAAGGTGACTTGGATCAAAGTAAATGAACAATTGTGAAGATTTCCTGAAAGTCTTGGTTCTGTCCAAGTAGAAAGCCAATGCACACTTGCAATCTAAAGCGTGCAGCACTGCCTTGGCTCTAGAAGCATGCGGTCTGGGGATGGAGACCGGTAACATGACTGTTTGGTTGAGATGGAAAGCCGAGACCACCTTCGGAAGGCAATGTGAATGGGTACAGAGAACCATCTTGTTGTAGTGGAACCGGGTATACAGAGGATCCGAAACTAACACTTGCAGTTTACTGATGTGGCGAGCTGAGATGAGAGCAATGAGGAAGATTACCTTTCAAGGCAGGAATTTTAAAGAAGTGGTGGCCAAAGGCTCAAAAGGAGGCTTTAGAAGCTGTGCTAGGACCACATTGAGGTCCCAAGCCACCAGTGGTGGTTTAATTGGCGTTCTTCTCATAGAGATCATGTTACACCACTTCTGTATCACTTACATTGGCTACCTATCGAGTTCCATATTCACTTTAAAATTCTTACTCTAGTTCACCGAGTCATTTACACCCAAACGCCTCAGTACCTCACTGAACTTCTACAGTTCCACACTCTTACTCGTTCCCTCCGTTCAATCCATGTCAATCGCCTTCACCTTCTCTCACACGTCACGTGCAAACCTTCAATCAACCCGGCATTCAGCTTTTTTCTTCCATGGTCCAGCCTTGTGGAATTCCTTGCCCACCTCACTCCACCTTGAAACTAACTATCCTGCCTTTAAGTCACAGTTGAAAACTCATCTCTTCACCACAGCTTATAACCTCCCGGCCTCTCAATCCTGACCTGGTTTATTAATGTTTGTCTAAGTTCCTCTCTTATGTATTCTCTCTATATGCTTTATAATTTCCCCTTTCCTGTCCAAGATTGTAGTTCTTTTCCTTTTCCTGGCCTTGTGCCTCTCTCCAATTGTTTGGCTTATTGTGAACCGCCCTGATGTCATATAGGGCGGTATATCAAATCCAAATAAACTAAACTAAATTAGACAGCAGGAGACCCTACATAAATTGTTACACCAAGGGGTGGGACAAAATTGGATGCCTGTCGACCTGCCTGTGATAGTTCATTTTAGTACCATCTCAGCCTGAGTTAGTCTTAAGACCTGTCGATGACAAATGGAGAAGATATTGTAAAAGAAATTCCACTGGACAGGCAGAGGGGCCAATATGTTGTGGGGTACACCAGAAGGTGAACCTTCACTGTTTGAAGGCATCAGAACATCTAGTAGACGGCTTGCTTAACACAAGTAAGATGTCCTTGACCTGTTGAGAAAGGTCAAGGCCAGCAAATATTATGCTTTCAGAAACCATGCCATGAGACGGAGGGCTTGTGGATTGGTATGGAGAAGCATCCCATGATCCTGGGAGAGGAGGTTGGGCGCATACCCAGACTGAGGGGTGGAGTTTGTGCTAGTCAAAGCAGCAGAGGAATCCATGGCTAACGGGACCAGTAAGAGGCTATTAGAATCATGGAGCTCCTGTCAGCCTACAATTTGAATAGTGTTTTGGGTATTAAGGGGATGGGAGGGAATGCATAAAGAAGACCCTTCCCCCAGTAGAGAAGGAAGGTATCTGTTCCCTGACTGTTGAGGGAGGGAAGCCTTGAGCAAAACAGTGGCAGTCATGCATTTTCCTAGCTATTGAGGGGGGTCCCCCACAGGTGGAAGGTCCAAGATGCCATTTCCTAATTCAGAGTCCACTTGTGCGGATGCAGGATGTGGCTGAGCCTGTCCACTAGGAGATTGAGTTTGCCTGGGAGATACACCGTCCTGAGATGGATGCAGTATGTAATGGAGAAGAATCAGAGATGAAGGGCTTCCTGGCAAAGGGGATAGGAACCTGTTCCCCCCTGCTTGTTCACATAGAATATGGCCACCTGATTGTCCATCTGGACTAAGACTTCTTTGCCCGAAAGTTGGGGTTGAAAAACCCAAAGGGCATTCGTGAGAGCACGTAGCTACAGAAGGTTGATCTGCAACTGAGAGTCCTGCTGTGTCCACGGCCCTTGTATAGTGAGATGTGCCCCCAACCTTAGTTTGGAAGCATCCATTGTCAGGGTGCAGTGAAGTGGAGGCATCTGAAAAGGTGACCCTCCAAGTAGGTTCTGAGAGGTAGCACTACCAGCGAAGGGAGATGTCAAGAGGAGGAATAACGGAAATCTTGTCTGAGAGATGCCCAGTTGCCTGGATCCATTAAGGCGACAGTGTCCACTGTGCTTGTTGCATGTGCAGGCGGGCATAAGGAACAACATGGACTGTGGAGACCATATGTCCCAGAAGACGTAGCATTTCTCAAGCTGTCACAATACTGTGACTCCCTATAGTGTGGGCAAGCTCGATGAGACGGGCAGAGCAATCCTGTGAAAGGAAAGCTCGGGCCTGACAAGTGTGTAGAAGTGCTCCGATGGGATGGGACCAGATGTGACCTGGGAAAGTTTTTAAGCAAATCCCAGGTTTTGTAGTACCATAATGGTCAGATGAAGAAAAGGTTTCACCTCTTCTGGGGAGTCTCCCCTGATTAACCAGTTGTCTAAGTAAGGGAAGACAAAGATCCCCAATTACAAAGGTAGGCAGCCACGATGCCATGCATTTTGCGAACACTCGGGGTGCGGAAGCTAACCTGAAGGGGAGCACCCTATTTTGGTAATGATTTTGCTGGCACAGAAAGTACAGATAATATCTGTGTTGAGGGTGGATCAGCAAATGTGTGTATGCCTCCTTGAGGTCTAGAGAACATAGCCAGTCATTCCTCTGAAGATATGGCAGAAGTATCAAGGAAAATCATTTGAATTTTTCTCGAACAAGGAATTTGTCGAGATCCCTTAGATCCAGAATGGGCCTGAACCCTCCTGTCTTCTTGGGGATGAGAAAGTAAGGAGAGTAGAAACCCCTGCCCTCTTGGGTGAGAGGAACTCTTTCTATTGCCCCCTGAGCTAACAGGATTGCCACCTCGACTGGCAGGAGATTGACCTGCAAGGGATTTTCAGAATAATCTCTTGCGGAGTTGATGGGGGTAAGCTCTAGAAATGAAGCAGATAGGCCCTTTGGACAATGTTGAGAGTCCAATGCTCTGAAATGATAAGGTTCCATCTATGGGCTTAGGATTGAAGTCTGCCTGCTATGTGGAGGGGCTGTGGACCCTGCAGAGACACAGTAGCTATATCTCTAGGAAAGAGTCAAAAATAGGTGCAGACTGTGGCTGTGCTGCTGGTTGTGGCTTAGGAGTCTTAGACTTCTTAACCTGAAAAGGACTCTTGTTGTCTCTGCTGTTGCTGCTGAGGTTGATAAGCCACTGCAGGTGGATAAGAAGGATAATAGTTCTTCTTAGGATAGAAAGCCTTCTTTGGATTGGTTTTTCTCCTAGAGGAATCTGACATCTTCCTGGAAAGATGTTTGAGGGTGAGATCATCAGTCTCTCTGGCCTTCTCCCTCCAACCTTTACCAATGAGGTTCTCTCCAGAGCAGGGGATATTGGCCAATTTATCTTGGACCCACTGCTCAAGGCCTGAAACCTGGAGCCCAGGCCATTCTGCAAGCACCGATCTAGACTGCTGCAGCTCTGCTGGATGACTCAAAAGCATTGAAAGATGCTCTGGTAAGGAATTTTGATGTATTCTGGTTTTGCCTAATTCAGGCCAGGAACGTTTCACATTTGTCATCAGGAAGGATGGGAGCAAGGTTCTCTAGACTTCTGGAGATATCCTTGAGATACATGCCCATGTAGAGCATGTAAGAGGTAATCCTTGAAGTGAGCATACATGCCTGAAAGCAACGATGCCCAAAGGCATCAAGAGTTCTGGAGTCTGCCCGGAGGCATGGATGAATGATTTAGAACTCTTAATGTGACGCATCGTCAATTCCACTACCATGGAAGGTGTGGTAATTGAGGCTTTTGAAAGCCAGGGCATTGTGGGACTTAGTATGTGGTATCGAGTCATTTACTGATAGGCAGAACCATTAGTGGGGCCTTCCACATACATAGCACTAGATCCTGCAGGATGCGATGCACCGGTAATGTGGCAGCCTCTTTGGCCACCGAGGGGTATTGGAGGATTTCTAATTCCTCTGGCCTCTGTTCCAACTCTGGTGTCACGGTACTCTACAGACCTGCTGCCATGTCTCAAATGAAGTCTTGGAAAGACATGTCCTTTGGTGGGACCAGCGCCGCTCATGAGGAGGGGAGTTATCAGAAGGGAGATCTTGGATTTTCCTGGAGTCCTCCAATACCGCATCGGAATTGGAGGAGGAAGAGTCTTATTCAGATAGGAAATCAAAGTATCAACGGTCTTGTATCGATGCCGATACCAATGTTGAGGCGGCAAGGCCTCTGGGAGCCTGTTGGGTACTGATGATGCCTGTCTGTTCCAAAGCAAGCATTGGAGGAAGAGGAGCCATCGATATGGGCTCATGGGCTGGCATCGGCCCAAGAGGAATCGGTGTCAAGCCGGAGGTTGATGCCTGCACTCCTGGGGCTGTGGATATCCTCGGTACTGAGGCCACCAGAAGTGCTACCAAGCTCCCCTCGATAGCCAGGATGCACTGGTCAAGGGAGGAGGCTGATGCCTGAGTGGATTCCCATACAGGGCTTTGAGCCACCATCCCAGAGCATGGAACCAGTAGTTCTCTGGAGGTCGAAGCTCGCGAGCATCCTGGAGCCCCTGTGGTGCATTGGAGGACTGGTCTTCCCGCTGGGTCTGTTTGGCAGGCCGATTTGCATCAGATGCACCTTTCGATGAATCCCAATGACGATGAAAGGACTTACCTTGAGAATCGGCATTAGTCTGCGATACCAATGACTTAGACTTAGTTTTATGCTTGGACTTTGAGGAGACCTAAGAACCAAGAGAGGAGGCCGATGTCCTCGACGATGCTGAAGCCACTGAAATCGAGTCTGGGGCAAACAGAGACCCATACTGTCTGGCTCTGTACTTTAGGCCTCTTTTTGTCATATGTTGGAACAAAGGACAATCAGTTGGTAAATGGTCTGGGCCAAACATTTTAAACACCAGTCATGTTTGTCAGTAACTGAAATTGTACCAGAACACTTGGGACATTTCTTAAAGCCACTGACATGTTTTTCCATCGTGACGTTAAAAGGGTAGGCCGAAGCTTAATTTGGTGGTGAAACCACCAAAAGTTGAAAAAAAGAAAGAAAAGAAATATACTAAAAATAAAGAAAATATTGGGGCCGGTATCAGGGAGGTACCGGCATCAATGGAAAGGCAGAGCACAGATTTTAAACCAAAAAAATAATGCGTTCGGCAGTGACAGGAAGAAAACAATCTGTTGGCTCCGTGGAAAATGAAGGAGAGGTCTTGGGAAGGCAAATGAGCAAGCACCATGAAGTGCTCCTAAAGGCTTTCCTTTTGGATGCTGGGGAGCATTCCCACACGAGCTCCGTCTGTACTGACAATACCCATAAGTGAAGAATGCATTTCTGCTTGTTCCTAGAGATAATCATACTATACCCATGGAAAATTGTCTTTTTAAAAATTGGCCAGTCTATTTGTGAATGAACTTAAATGTGTAGACTCACTACATTTGGTAAGTTTATGTGCAATGAGAGGATGGGCTTGCTGTCCCTAATAGCGTAGAAGTAATTTGGTGTAGATTTACACCTCCTCCAGAAGTGTAAATGTTTGAGTGTATTATATAGGTACATGCATATTTTATAAAATAGACACATGCACCGTAACACTGCCCTAGCTCCACCCCTTCACCATCCCTGGGAATTCAACATGCATTATGTTTGAAAGTATGTGGGCGCACATACTTGAATGCAAGTATTCAGCTGCACAGTTGCAGAGGAGCCATGTGTAAAATGTGATCTCCAGGAACAAGCAGGAATGAGTCTTCACATATGGGTACGTCGGTACCGACGGAGCCTGCGCGGGAACGCTCCCCAGCATCCAATCAGAAAGCTTTTGGGAGCATCCCTCAGCGCCTGCGTGCTGCCTTCTCGCCTTTCCAACTGTCTCTCCTCAGTTTTCGTTTTTCCGCGGAGCCGGCAGGACGTCGTCCTGTCACCGCAGAAAATTTTTCTTTAATTCTTTTGTTTTCTTGTGGTCACGGCTGTCTCCCCGACTCCACCGGTACCGCCGGTGTTTTTCTTTTTCTTAAATTCAGGGAATTTTTTCCCTCAGTTTTTTGTCTAAATTTTTTGGGCCTTCTAGGTCTCTACATCATGGAGCCGCCAACCTCTTTTCCTTAGAAATGTCAAAGCTGTGGCGGTACAGTTTTATTTTTAGACTCCAAAAACTGGTGTCTAACCTGTTTGGGTCCTGACCGTTTTCCTCCGGAGCCATTAGACTGCAGTATTGTGAGAAGAGATTTTCCATTTCGAGTTTCCCTCGATACCGGGTCCCTTTCCAGCGTCAGGGCACCGACCATTTCTTCTTCTCCACAGGATCAGGTAACCCACAAACAGTCTGTTAAGACTAGCCAGCCCTCGAGTGGTAGGTCTCATGCACAGCATGATGACGGCTTTGGATTTGCCCTCGAGGGTCCTTTGGCTTCAAACCCCCGGCTAGAGTCTTCGGCCTCCAAAGCCTATAAGGGGTTTCAGGTTGTTCCTGGGGCTCACCCCTCACAGAACATACCTGAGCCATGCTCGGTGCTGGCATCCGCTTCGAGCGGTACCGATACCCCGGCATCGGCACTGGTGTTGGATACACTCCTCACCAGGGATCGTCATCTGACTTTCTCGGTACCTTCGGGACCGATGGATACGCTCCAGATTGACTTTCCAGTATCGGCATCAACGCCGATACTACCACCGACGTCGGTACCCTCTGGACATGCATCGATAGACTCGCTTCCTTCGATGCCGAGTCTGGAATCGATCTCTAGTCTGGAAGACTGGGTACCGACACGTCTCGGTACTGATGCTTATAGGTACCGGATGCTCGGTACCGAGGGTGATTACCAAAGGCCTTCGGTTACCTCGGTACCGATTGAGCAGCCACCGATGACTGCTCCTATGTCGGTGTCGCCTTCGATTCCGACAGTGCTACCGGTATCGGTACCGGTATCCGCAGTAGCATCGGGGCCAGCTCCTTCCATGCTTCTTTCACCAGGGTCGCTCCTTTCTATACCAAGTTTGGAGTCGATACCTGGCATGGACAATGCAGTACTGACTGTCACAGGTCCTGACCTCCAGTACCAGCATCCATCCCTTAAGGATCCTTTTTTGCACCGTGCAGGATCTTATATTCCTATATACTCAAGTAGATCCTCCGGTGCCCAGGCTAGTTCTTCAGGTCTAGCCTGTCCAGGGACGGTTCCCTTTGGAGATTCTTCTTTTCAGAATTTCCTCCTGGATATGGCAAGATCTCTTGCTATTCCTATCCCTGGCCATGATCCTACACAAGGCTCTGTTTCTACTGAGGAAAAGGAAAACATAATGCTTCCTTTACATCATTCCTTGCAGGATCTTCTTCTAAGAATGTGGGAAGCACCTTTAAAGGTACCCTCGCCTTCTAGAGCAACTGATCTTCTGTATCAGGTGCCCCCCTCTCCGGGTTTCAAAAGACTCAACTTCCCCATCATTCCATTGTGGTGGAATCAGCAATGAGGAAGGTGAAAAGTAAGAAGAAGCACTCTTCTTACCCACCAGGTCGTGAGTCTAGGACACTAGATGCCTTTGGACGTCAAACCTTCCAGACATCCATGCTGTCAGCAAGGATTCTCTCATATATTTTTTATATGAGTCTATCTCTTCAGGAGGTCACAAAGAAATTATATCTTTTGACTCCTTTTCTTTCAGAGCCCAAGACTACAGACTATTCCTTACTGCTTAGTCATATGCAAAATATCTCTTTGTTTCTTGCTCGTGCTTCCCTAGACTCTTTTGAGTCTGTTAGCCGAACTTCTGCTATAGCCATAGGGGCACGACGTAGAGCCTGGCTTCAAGCTTCAGACTTAAACAAATGGGCACAACAAAGACTGGGTAATACTCCTTGCTCTGGAGAAAATCTCTTCAATAAGGAATCTTTACATCAAGTTGCTCAGTGGTCCACTGACTTCCCTGTTTCTGAAGGCTATCCTAAGCCTTCTCCTTCCCCAGTAGGTAGGAAATGCCCTACCAAACCTTCTTTCCCTAGGAGGAGAAGGTTTTACTCTTCTCCTGCCCATCATACAGATGTTCCCAAGCAGGGGACACATCGCTCTGGTCTGAAGAATCAAAACTCTCGCCAGGCTAAACAAACCCAGCAACCATAGGGTTCTGGTTAATCTGTTTTCTGCCTCTTGGAGTTTACAACCTACAGTTGACTTATTCTCAGCAGACGTTTTTCACTGTTTTTCATTCAAAACGCTACACATGGATTCCTTTCCTCAGGATATCCAGTTGCTCCTAGGTATGCTGAACTGTCAGGATATTCATGTCTATAGGTCACAGGTTTCTCCTCTTCTTCCTGCCAAGAAGAGAGGTTTAACAACTATCCCATGATAGTTTTCTGTACCAACATGAATTTTTTTCTTCCACAGACTTACCATATGGTAAGTCACCCTTCAGCTCCTGTTTCTCTACCCTCTTATCTAGGGTTTCCCCTGTACGAGTGGTACCATACCACTGGAGGGCTTCTTAGCCTTTCTTTCCAGTCCAGTGTGGAGTTTTTTCTCTTGAGTAAACTCCCTCCTTTTGCCTTATCAGACAGGGACAGAAATTTCTCTCTTGTTCTGTCTGTTCTTTCTGTTTTACACAGAAAGATTCTCTCTGCTGTCTTATTCAGCAGCTGCCCATGCAGGAGTTCCAGTGATTGGACTACTGGTACTTTACCACAAGTTTCCAGTCTTGTCCTGCACTACTTTCTGTCTAGCCTTAGTAATGATTCCAAGACAGTGCTTACATCTTTCTTGGATATCCCTTATCACTTCAGGCTTCTCACACTATCTTCTATTCTTGCCATCTCCAATTCCTTTGGGTTTGGCAGCATAGTTGACGTGGCTGCTGGATTTTCTCCAACAGCCTCCTCTATCTCCCAATTCTCCTGCATAATGCTCTCTGCAATCCTACAGAGAAGCTTTCCACTATGGGCCCTTGCTAGAGAGCATGGGGTTTTTTCTCTAATGACTATCCTATATGGTTGGAAAAGGCTTCCTCAGTCTTTCCCATGACTGTGAGGGTTCTTCACACCCTTCTATCTCCTTTTAAAATAAAGGACATAAGCCTTCTCTACGTGAAAGTCTAAAGAGTTGTCCAATTCCTACAGGGAATATGCTCTTTTTTCCTTACAGCTTGTCCTCATAGTATCCTAATCCTTCATGGACAGCACATATTTAACTAAAAAACGCATGATCCCCTTTTTGTCCCTAAGTGGGTCAACCTGGTATCTCATCCTATGCATTTTCTGTCCATTTACCATGCTAGAGTCCTACAGGACTCAGGACTTGCTGTTTACAGACTGATATTATCCTCTGTTTTTTCACGCAACCATCCTGGTTATTTCACTGGATAGCATTCCTGCACCATCATAACCAGGGGGAATAGATTCTCTATATATCTTCTCAAGTAGGTTCCACCTTCTTGTTATTGGATGAATCTTTCCTCTTCACATCTCCCATGTGAATGTTCTTATAGGCATATCTCTGTCTGCTTAATTGCAGACATTTATCTTTAGACCTATATATTCATATATGTATATATGTCTATATACATCTCTATAGATACATATGTCTGTCAGCTGCGTGTGCATATGTTATGCCTCTCTAGATCTCACTATCAACATATCTATATACGCATATATATATATATATATATATAGACACATATATCTGTCGAGATGCTTCCTTATAGGTAGATATGTATTTACATACTTATCTCTCTAACTGTCTATGCTCATAAAGGTTTTACCTTCCTATATGTTCCAGACAGTGGGCTTTGCACATGTTCATACTGTTCCACAGTATGTTTTGGGGTATTATGCACACAACCACTGCTGTGGTACTGACAGCTCCTACCATAACCTTAGGTTTAGGTATCCCTGAAGCTCCATGCTCCAATATCTTCCTACCTCTCACCAGTTAGGAAAGACATGGTGGATCTTCAGTAGATCTGAGGTTTCAACTCCTCAGACATCTGTCCCTTTGGGAATACGGGGTTTTTTCCCATACCCCTTCTTCCCTCAAGGACTAGCCCAGTTTGTCCAAATCGGTCAGTCTTCCTCTTTTGCTCCTAACTGTGAGTAACTCTGTAGCCAAAAGAGTTTTCAGCTTTTTCCATAAAGCTTCCCACTAAAGATCTACCGCTTTTGTACTACCCCAGTTAAATCCTGGGGTCACCTGTCACTTCCAGATTTTGACCTTCACCTTCACTTCAGTGAGGTCACCTTGGAGATTCCTCTACTGGATCCCCAGTAGACTCCATCAGCCTCTCTACGTCCTGCAATCCAGTAGGTGAGGTTCATATTGTGATTCTTCATTTCAATATATTTCATGATAATTATCATACATACAAGGACTCCTTGCCTGTAGCCCTATCTTAGGTTAGCTGTTTTCTACAGCTTCTCTCTTTTTCAACTCCTACCCTCCATCCTCAGGATGCCTGGCCATATGAGGTGTAGCATGTTTCAATCTCCAACATGCTAGAGCTCCAGGCATCTTAGCTTGGGAGTCCCCATATGTGAAGACTCATTCCTGCTTGTTCCTGGAGATATCACAGTTACTTACCTGTAACAGGTGATCTCTGGGAACAGCAGGAATAAGTCTTCACAACCCACCCACCTCCCTTAGGAGTTGTATTTCTCTATCTATCTTTCCTTTCCTCTCTCTCTCTTTGTCTCAGCTATAAAACTCAACTGAGGAGAGACAGTTGGAAAGGCGGGAAGGCAGCACGCAGGCGCTGAGGGATGCTCCCAAAAGCTTTCTGATTGGACGCTGGGGAGCGTTCCCGCGCAGGCTCCGTCGGTACTGACGTACCCATATGTGAAGACTTATTCCTGCTGTTCCCAGAGATCACCTGTTACAGGTAAGTAACTGTGCTTTACATGAGGAAAATGCTTCATAAAAGCACCCGCTTTGACATGCCTGAAGTATACTCACCAACTGTCTCTAGTATAAGTGACACTGAGGCTGCTTTGGTTTGGTTTTTGCTGTGCTAAGTTTCTGTTTAACATATACACGTGATTATTTGGTGACTGGAATGGTTGGATCTATTGCCATTTGAATTTTCAATTCTGCTATGTTCCTCAGACCTTATGGATATGGCGGAGTTTATTTTATGAACATCCCACTGGAATATTACTATTATACTGTATTTTTCAAATTCTAATTTGCTTTCTTCAATTTCTCTTCCTCCAAAACCCCCGAAATGAAACAGAAAGCCTTGGGTGCTGATGACGAGATGCTAGAGAGAGACCCCACGACAGGAATCTGCAACTTGCTGTATGACAGCGCACCTAGTGGTCGTTTTGGCTCCATGACTTACCTCTCCAAATCCGTGGCCGTGTATGTGCAGGAGTTCCTCCCCAACACCGGCTGCTCCATGCAGTAGAGTTTCCCATGTTTTAGAACACAAGTTTTAAAAACAAAATATTTTTGTTTTGCCTTTTAACCTTAAAGAAAAAAACTGTGACTGAAATCACTTATCTAGACAGCTTATCATTTTAAAGTTTTCTATGGACAGGGGTCCTCTTTAAGTGTATAATCCAGAAAACATATGCTTTGCTGGATTAGAAATAGGGATCTGTGTGGCCGAGAAAATCTTTGCATTATTCTCAGTACGGACATGCTGCTTTGCCCTATGACAAGCAGAAGTGAGGTAGCTGCTAGAATAGCAGTCTGCATGTTCGGGGTCCTAGTCTAAACTCTACCAATGGTCTTACTTTGCCCTTAGGTAGGTCACTGTTGTACCTTTTCTATGTACCTCATTATGACATGTTACCCACCTATAATTAAGTAGTGGCCAGTAATATATTGGACAGTAAATATTTGATTAGCTACAACAGGATTTCCTTAGGTTTTATTCCTTTTGAGATAACTGCTTATTTATTTTAAAAAAAAAACTTCCTTTCTTTACTGTGGCAATGGAGATCATCATCAGTGGTTACTTTTAATATCTGATTGCCAAATATTTTTGACTGGAAGCTGCTTTTGTATGTGAGTGCAGGACATAGTGAAGTATATTCACAAAAGCTGCTTAGATCAAAATTTAAATAATGTGAGATGCGGCAGTCACTGTAAATAGTTGTCATTGTATTGTATGCCATTAAATTTAGGACTTTAGAGAATTTTTATCATGGCAGTCAGTTTGCACAATAATGGTGACCTATAAATATTAAGAGTTTGATAGTACAGTTCAATGCAAAATCAGATCTAATATTTTCCTGTTAGCACTTAGAAAGTTTTGATTTTGCAATAAAAGCTATAGAACAGAAAGCATAGAAAGAAAGCTGCAGCTTCTGAGGTATGTAGTGTTTTCCTTTTTTTGTTTCACTTGTTATTCCTTTTGCTTCATAAATAATTGCAAAGTTTATCAGAGAGAGAGGAGTAGCCTTAGTGGTAAGAACAGCGGGCTAAGAACTAAGGAAGCCATGGTTCAAATCCCACTGACATGCCTTGCATGTTGGAAAGTCACTTAACCTCCTTGCTTTTGGTATAAATTTAGATTGTAAGCCCTCTGAGGTCAGGGAAATAGCTAATGTGCCTAAATGTAACTTGCCTTGAACTAGTACTGACAATGTGTGAGCTAAATTTAAAAAAAAAAAATCTTAGGGGGCCAATATAAGCTTAATGCACCTTTCACTCATGTTTTAAAATACATATTTGTGTATTAATTATACTTTACTTACAATTTGATAAGGCTTTTAGTTGTAAAAATGTGCACTAAAATTAGCACATCCTCATGCAAATCCCATTTAAATGAAGGGATTAAATAGTACTCTTCAATGCAGGGAGGTTCTTGGAAGTCCTAAATACTTAGCTCAAGTGTTTTTGACACTGGAAATGTAACTTCTGGGTCATAAGTGGAGTAAAGGCAACTCAATTTCTGGGGCTTGTGTTACTCTATATGCTTTTACAGCATATTCTTAGACCCTGGAGTTTGTAGCTTGTGGATTTTTTTAATTCAGATCCCTTGAGTCTGGAGTGGTCCATTGCACCTGGGAACCCCCAGGTCCAGGACTATGCTGGCACAGCACTTTAGACTAACACTTGCCTCAAATTTGTGAATTAACTTTATTCCTGTGAGTTAAATTTCCAGTTCTAAAAAAAAAAAAAAAAAAGCTGGCTAGGTACTGGGATAACAAACTCTGGATCCCAAGCTATAGAAATCTTATGCCCTAGGATGCCCAAGCCAGAGGAAGTCTGCCCTAGGAATCCACATCAAGACCTAAGCTTAGAATCATCTTTTCACTCCATATTTTGCACATATAAAGGCAGCTCAGCTTTTTATGCCACTGAGGCTCTCAGGCAGGAAAAGGTAGGTATGCATGGTGAGCTTTCTAAAAACTTCTAGAAGGAGCTGAGAGAAGTTCCTGTATGGGGCTCTGTCTTAAACGTCACTCGTACATGAGGTCATCCTGCTGTCCATGGAGAACACCTACTACAGGTGAGTAACTTTTTTTTCTTGATTTTCTTCTTGCTTTGCATTAGGATTTCAGGTAAAGATCCAAAACCACCATTTTGCATGCAAAAATAACTGATTGATTTAACATCTGTGACACCCTTGAATTAACAAAAAGCTGATCTGATACTGCTAAGTGTTGCATATGATGATAACATAATACTTCTTAATATCAAAGCTGCTCGGTTGTAGTTCCTGCCTTGAGTTCTGTCCTATTTGTATTCTTGTCATGCTTGCTTTTTCTTGCAAAAATGATCATAGAATAAAGAGACTCAGCAGATCTGTATGAAAAATGGGGATCATGATCAGATGGCAGGAATATAGAAACAAACATATTGGTGGTTTGAAAGCAACGTCCACGCTGCTTACGAGTCACTTAGTTAAAATGAAACCTGAGGTTGACGGTGCATGTGGTTTCCAGTTCTTAATGACCCCGTTTGTGGACTCTTCTCTAATCTCATGCTTTACTACAGGAATTAGCCAGTTAAAACCTTGCTTTTAGAAATGTTCTTCCCTTCTCCCAACTAGCCAATTAAATTTACTCCTTTAAACTCACAGGGTGGGCAAATTTAGCTGGTCAGAGTGGATCCTCCCATGATACTTCTAGGGCAGTCTTCAGACTTAGCTAGTCAGGGCTAATTTTCACCACTGGCAACCTAAGTTTAGGTGGGCAACCCTAGACAGAAAAAAAGAATTGTCTTGATTTAAGACCGACAGATTTTCAACCAAAAACCTGGCTGATTATGTTTGGCCAGAAATTTGACTAAAGATAATTGGTTGCAGCACAGGAACACAGCCTGATTTTTATATTCTGTTTTCCCTGCAGTAACCATGTACAGTTTTCTTAAAAGGCTGTCTGTTAATGGTACTGTCCAACAAATCTCAAACAGAATCAAATCTGTTCTCCCTGCATGCAAAACAAGATTTATTTTTATGTTTGAAATTTACAAATCCTTCAGCAACCCGTCAAGAATGGAATAGAGGACTCCTTCATTGCCTGTGTCTCTCTTAACCTAGAAATACAAAAGCAGGTCTAGGCATTTAAAGAAAACTTAGATTATTGTCACAAACATACACAAAAGCTGAAGCAATAGCCCCTTAAAAGGGGATCTGTTAAGGAAGATGATGGAGAGTTTGGTCATCTTGTTCCTTATTTTACTTACAGGCTTTGCTTAAATAAAAAAGGCCTATCCTTTTTTTTTTACTATGGAGAAAAAGCTGTATTTATTAAGTTACATTGTATATTTTTACATAAGTGATTCTGAAGTACAATAGTGGCATCATGTGTAATGATTTATGTGATGTCACCAGAATTCAGAAAACACCAACTGGTTCATGACACGTAGACCCACTAGGAGCTAGGTTTTCATTTTATATATATATATATAGAGAGAGAGAGGCCAAGTCAGACATGTGCATACCCGGGCCATCTAGACGGCCCAGGGATGCACCCGATTCTGTGCCTGCGGGAGCATAATCATGGCATAAGGTTGGGATGTCCAGGACATGCCCCGATTCAGGCACCCCAGACATCGTGGCATTTACCCGGCTAGCCCAGCCAGGCTCTTGCGTGGAGCGGCAGTGGCATGGTGTTCTGTTGCCATGCCACCACGGCTCCATGCAGGAGCCACGATCACCGGCGGACCCCGATATGTTTCTTTCCCTGCAGCCTGATCCCCCAATCGAGCCTGCCATGGCCAGGGTAGGGCTGCTGTGAACCCCCTGCATCCCCTCACCTTTTTGGTGGGCCCAGGCTCCGGCATCCCCTGATGTCTGGGGGGTACTTATTCCACCTCTGAGGTGGAATAAGTCCCCCATTGAGATGGCCGACTCTGAACGTACAGGGCTGACTTCGGATTCGGCCCTGTACATCCGGAGTCAGGCTCGTACCCTCTGCCCACCCTCGCTCCACCTGTACATGTGGGGAGCTCTGTTGGCTGCAGAGGCACCCCGACGTTTAGCGGGGATGAATATCCAAACCGGACATCCATCCCTGCTAAACGCCATATGGAATCTACCCCATAATATCTAGATGTGTACTCTCTCTTAGGCAGCAATGTTCTGTTGAATTTGTGCAGTACTACTCTTAGCACTGTACACTCTTATGCATTTTTTTAAAAGATTTAAAATGACCCACAGGGCATAAGGGGACCATCAGAATGCTTCTGCTATTCTCAGCTGTTCATTGCTAGCCTCAGGAGGTTGAAGCACAGATGCAATAAATATCGACTATTTGCAAAGTAATTGTTTTGAAAGGATTGCTTTGTAAGCCTGCTGTGGAGCACTTCCTGTTAAGTGGGATTTCAGTAGTATTTATTTATTTAGCAATGCTTATATACCGCTTTTCACCGTGTCAAAGCGGTGTACATTCAGGTATGGTATATATTTTCCTTATCCCCGAAGGGCTCACAATCTGTGTTTTGTAACTGATGCAACGGAGGGTTAAGTAGCTTGCCCAAGGCCACAAGGAGTGCCTGTGGGACTAGAAACCCCAGTCCTACTGATCCGAGGTTGCTGTCCTCCAGCAGGATTCAAACCCCCGGCCTGAGGCCACTCCTCCCTATTACTGTTAAGAGCTGAGCATCCTGTGTTAATATTTATATTTTCCCAAATAAGAACATACACATCACACTAGTCCTATAAAATAAATTTTAACCATTTATTAAGAGCTTAGTACAGACTTACCATCCTCAGCCTGTTGTAGCAGAAATGGATGCTGATCAAGGAGGACCCCCACTGTTCTCTGATCACTGTCCAGCAGATCAAAGAGCAATTGGAAGGGAAGACAGGGAGGAAATCTGAATCCCAAGATTGTGGCTTTAATTATCTGTATACAAAGAAAGCTTTACTAAATTCATAATTTCTTTAAAAAAAAAAACACCACCACCTGCTGTGATAGGCAGAATGTTTTGCCTGTTAAGTCAGTGATGCTGAACCTCTGGATTAAGTCAGATTTCACATTTGAGAGCCATCATCCTGCATCTTTTTGCTCTAATGATTTTTCTAACAGTACATTTCAGAGCTTAAAATGAAGGATACATGTGACCCTGGACCACCTTTTGTTCATAGCTGTAGTTGTTAAGTGAATGGCAGAGATTACATATCACTGGGGTAGACGAAAAAGGAGTTTAACATACACTTAAGCTTGAGTGCATGTGAGGTGAGAGCCACAGCATGGCCACTTTAGTCCTATGGTCTTTTTTCTTACATTCTGAATACATAGAGGGGGGATATGTTTCAAATAACATGAATACTTTACATATATTTTCAAAGAGAAATTATTCATGTTTCTCTGAAAATTGGCAAGTGCAAAGTATTGCGCTAAAAGTAGCTTCCTGCTTTGCACCCTTTATTTGGGCGGGTGGCAGGAAAGAGATGCAAAATAGTATGCATACGTTTAAAAATCAAATGATGTGTGTTTTACTCACTAACTTAAAAATGCCACAGAATTGCTTCTTTTTTTCTGTAGCTAAAAATACACAAGCTATGGAAGTCCCCATATTGGTTTATATGCTCTGAGGAGAGCAATTTTCAGCCAAGTTGTTTTACCCAGGGCAAATGGCTTTGAACACTGTCCTCTGAATGATGTGATATATATTGTTCTCTTCCAAGAGCAGTGGTATAAATCCTGCCCAAGCAGCTCCTGCAGTGTTGGGGTGGGGGTGGGAGAGGGAAAGGCCCCATCAAGGAGGCCTGACTCCCTGCACTGCAAGTTGGAAACAAGGCATGGCAACATTGCACTTAGCATTTAACAGTATTGCCATCCCCTTGTCTCCTATAAACCTAAGGGTTGGGAAGGGAAAGGGAGATCTCAGCAAAATGTTGTTAGGCAGCCCCATATTTGAACTTCTGTATTTGCTCAAGAGGCAAGTTTTGGTTGGCTTAGATGAGGTGGCAGTGATATCATAGCCGATACAATGGTTTACTCACATTTGGAGTAGTATCGGATTGTCTTAAAGCAAAGCAAGTTTACTGTTAAAGATTCATGTTCTTGAAAGTGCCTTGTTTTGATGATTTTAAATATTGTAGAGAATACATTTAAAAATAAAATTACATTAAAAATCTTTTTGTCAGATTTATTTTGTGTGCCATCCAACGATGACTGTGATTATTTATTATTTAAAAGCATTTATATACTGCTCATAACCAGAGATATTGGAACAGCGTAATCTAGTTAAAAAAGACACCACATAAAACTAAACAGATACTGACTAATTAAAACACAACCAACAAAAGGTATACTATGTAAATGAAAGATACAGAAGGAAAGGTATAAATCAAGTATGTCAAAGTTGCAGAGGTCACCAGTGACATTTTTCAGAGAGCTTTCTATTCTCAAATCTGATGTGGCCAGAGAGGGGAGTGATCTTATTTCTAAATAGGTGCCTTGAATCTCATTTCATATCCCAACATGAGGTCCAGCCATTTGATAAGATTTCCCTACTCAGTTGTCTGTCAAACTAGCCAATGAATGACCTTTGCACTGCAACTTGATGTGCTGATATTTGCAGTGCTTACTCTGCTGCGGACATCTTGCCTATAGATGTGATATCCACCCACCACATTACCTGTTTCCACTGCATCTTTGTTTTTCTCATAAATTTTTAGTAGTGAGAAATCTGACTACTTCTAAAGTTTCCTCGGGCCCTGCCACTGTTCCCATTTTTGTCAAAATAAAGGAATAATGTAAATAGTGTAATAGTAGCTATACATTTCCACAAGCAATGTTGCTCATCTGTAAAAGGTGTTTTCCATAGACAGCAGGATTGGTAAAGCATCCAAGTGGAGTGACAGTCATCTGATAATGTCAGGGCAGAACTGCCCTCCCAGAACTCAGAACTATAAGATAATGTTCTGAGCATGCACCACTCCTCCTGTGCAAAACGGTCTGCTCAGTTTATTTCAAAGCTCAAGCATAAAAGCAACTCTCAAGTTGGAGGTAGGATGTGTACCTGTTTCAGTCCTGCTGTCTATGCAAAACACTTATTACACATGGGCAACATTGTTTTTTCCATCGACAGGATAGGAGTCAGGCACATAAATAGATAAGTTCCAAGCTTGGAGCTACTTTTCGTTAACATGCAGTCTTGGTCTTTAGAGCAGTCCAAAATAGAGAAATTGAGTATTGCACATTTAAGCAGACAAGTTGGCCAGCACAGCTTGGCCGAAGACACTGTCTTATGGAGGCTTAGTCCAGGCATTAATGCACAGTAAAATTATGAAGAGATGCTTTGCAGATGGTATTTAGCAAGGCAGATTTCAGGAATGCTACTGTCACTGCAATAACTGATTTGATCTGAAATGACTTTAGAGCTAAGAGGAGTATAGCATAGTTACTCACCTGTAACAGATGATCTCTGGGAACAACAGCAATTTAGTCTTCATATATGGGTGATGTCAATACCGATGGAGCCTGCGCAGGAATGCACCCCAGCATCCAATTGGAAAGCTTTTGGGAGCACTCCACTGTACTTGTGTGACCGCCTTCCCAACTTCCTCTCTTCAGTTGAGTTTGTAGCTGAGAAAAGAGAGTAAATAAAACCCTATAACTCCTAGGGGGGGAGGGTGAGTTGTGAAGACTAAATTACTGCTGCTCACAGAAATCACTTGTTACAAGTGAGTAACTACGCTATCTCCAGGAACAAGCAGGAATGCAGTCTTCACATATGGGGCTCCCAGATGTCAGATGAAGTGACCTCAGAACCTGTAGAGGTTTGCTTTGGAGTAGGCATGATGAGGTCAGAGATCCCACATGGATTTCTGGTATCTTCAAAGTCCAGGACAGAGGGTAAGAGTTGCATCTAAATCTGAAAGAAGTGCTGAGTACAGCCTGACCAAACATGGTATTCCGACGGGAGTCCTTGTCCAGACAATAATGGGCAGCAAAGATATGGATGGAAGACCAAGTTGCTGCTTTGCAAATTTCGTCGATGGCTACCGAGCGTAGGTTCGCCATCGTGGTGGCCATGATGCAAATGTTGTGAGCAGTGGCATGCCCTTTCAGGGAAAATCCTGCTTTGTCATAGGCAAATGAAATGCAGTCTGCTATCCATCTGGAGAGCGTAAGCTTAGAAACAGGTAACCCCAGATGACTAGGGTCAAATGAGATAAACAATTGCAAGGTTTTACAATGATCTTGAGTCCTTTGGAGATAGAAATCCAAGGCACGTTTGCAGTCAAGAGTGTGCAGCGTTGCTTCCGCTCTAGATGCATGTGGTTAGGAAAGAAAACTGAAAGGTAAATTGACTGGTTTAAATGGAAGGGAGACACCACCTTTGGCATAAAGTGTGGGTGAGTCCGAAGAACTATTTTGTCATGGTGGAAGCAGGTATAGGGTGAATCCGCCACCACTTGTGTCTAGCTGAAGTGAGGAACTTAAGTGAGGTCATGGCTAACAGTTCAAAGGGCTGCTTGAGAAGCTGTGCTAGAATGACTTTGAGGTCCCAAGCTACTGGAGGTGGTTTAATGGGCAGTTTGGACAGCAGGAGACCTCTCATGAAATGCACTACTAGTGCTTTTGTGGAGATGGGCTGTCCATCGAGTAGATGGTGAGAGGCCACAATGGCAATGAGGTGGACTCTCACCGAGATTGTTTTTAGACCTATTGAGAACAGGTGGAGGAGATACTGGAAGAATGACTCTACTGGAGCAGAAAAGGGATTGAGATATTTCTTGGAACACTAGACAGAGAATTTACGCCACTTAAAAGCGTTTGAATGTCTGGTGGAGGGCTTTCTAGAAGCCAGAAGGATCTCCTTAACCTCTTGAGTAAGATCAAAGCCTTGTAAAGCTATGCTCTCAGCAGCCATGCTGTGAAGCGGAGAGACTGTGGATTGGGATGGAGTAGTGAGCCATTGTCCTGGGAGAGGAGATCGGGCACAAATCCGAATCACAGATGATGAGTCTGAGTCATACGCAGTAACAATGGAAACCACAGTTGCCACGGCCAGTGAGAGGCTATGAGAATCAAGGAGCCCTTGTCTGGCTGAAGCTTGAAAAGCTTCTTGGGAATAAGGGATATAGGAGGGAAAGCATAAAGCAGACTCTGACCCCAGTATAGGTGGAAGGCATCCACTTGTTGGTTGGTGGATGTTTGAGTTCTTGTGCAGAAGCAAGGAAGCTTGGCATTTTGTGGAGTCGTGAACAGATCTATGTCTGGAGTTCCCCAGATCCGGAATATGTAGGACATTGTGTCTGGATGGAGAGACTATTCGTTGGGAAGATGGATGTGACTCAGTCTGTCTGGCAAGACATTGAACTTCCCCGGGAGGTACACCGCTTGGAGATATATTTGATGAGCAATGGCAAAGGACCATAGATATAGTGCCTCCTCGCAGAGGGTCCAAGAGCCTGTTCCTCCATACTTGTTCGCATAGAACATGGCAACTTGATTGTCCATCCTGACTAGGACTTCTGCTCTGAGGTGGTGTTGAAACATCCAGAGAGCATTCAAAATAACATGAAGTTCCAGGAGATTGATCTGGAGTTGTGACTCTTGCGTTGTCCAGAGCCCATGTGTAGTCAGGTTGACCAGATGGGCTCTTCAACCTAGTTTGGAGGCATCCATCGTCAGGGTGCATTGGAGGCATCTGAAAAGGTGACTCTACAAGCAGATTTTCTGGAGAACGCCACCACTGAAGGAATGTGGTTAGATGGGCAGTGATTTGGATCCTGGGACACTAATTCAAACAGACAGAGCTGGGGCAGAAATGCCCTGGACCTGTTGGGTGTCTAGTAGGGCTCCAATGAACTCTAGCTTTTGAGTTGGAGTGAGCTGGGATTTTGGGAAGTTTATCACAAATCCCAAGTGTTGTAGTACTGTGATGGTATGATGCAAGGAAAGCGGTACCTCTTGGGAGGTGTCTGCTTTTATTAGTCAGCCATCTAAGTAAGGGAAGACGAATATCCCCAGAGATCTTAGATATGCAGCTACGACCACCATGCACTTTGTGAAGCGTATTGGGGCAGAGGTGAGTCCAAAGGAAGGGACTCTGTATTGATAATGTTTTCCTTGAAAGGTAAAGCATAGATATTTCCTGTGTCCTGGATGGATGAGGATATGTGTGTACACTTCATTTAGATCTAGAGAACAGATCCAGTCCTGACTCTGAAGGTAGGGAAGAAGAGTCCTGAGTGAGATCATCTTGAACCTTTTTTGGACTAGAAACTTGTTGAGATTTCTGAGGTCCAGGATGGGCCTGTATCCTCCGGTTTTCTTTGGAATGAGAAAGTATGGAGAGTAGAAGCCCATCCCCTGTTGGGATGTTGGGACCTCTTCTATAGCGTCCTGGAGTCAGAAGAGAGGACACCTCATCCTGTAGGAGAGTAGTAAGAGGGGGTTGCATTTGATATCCCCCCATGAAAGTGGATGGGGGCAGAGTTTGAAGAGGAAGTCTGTACCCTTCCTGGATTATGGTGAATGTCCACAGCTCTGAGGTGATGAGAGCATAGTGATAGTGTCTGCCTGCTATGTGGAGGGGGGTGTGGGTCTTCCAGAGCAGGGTGGCAATGTTCTCTAGGAAAGAGTCAAAAACCAGGCATAGATTGCGGCTGTGGAGCTTGTTAAGATTTAGCCACCTGTGGCTTCTTTTGTTGCTTAGGAGGCTGCTGCCTCTTCTGTGGGGCCTCACCCTGGTACTGAGAAACAGAAGGATAAGAAGAGCAAAATTTCTTATTATTTTAGAAAGACTTCCTTGCAAGTGTCTCTTTCTAGCAGGGTCAGCTGTTACTCTGGATAGTCCTATTCTCTGACTCTAATTGGAAAAAATTGGCAAGATAATGCCTCTCAAAGAGGCTTTCCCCTGTGCAAGGTATGTTGCCCATCTTATCTTGAACCCACTGTTCAAGATCTGAGGCTTGAAGCCATGCAATTCAATGTGCACCAATGCATATTGCTGAGGCCCTGCTTGTGCATTCAAAGGCATTGAAGGTAGCCATGTTGACAAACTTTAAAATATTTTGGCTATGCTTAACTAGGGCAAGATAATCTGCCCTCTTGTCATCTGGGAGGAGAGGGGCAAAGGCCTCGAGGTCCCTGGAGGTCTCTTTCAGGAACATTCCCATGTAAAGGATATAGGAGTTAATCCTAGCCAAAAGCATGGATGATTGGAAGCATTGATGCCCAAAGGCGTCGAGAGTTCTCGATTCTCTACCTGAAGGATTAGAGGAGGGGGTCTTTGAGCTTTTGATTTGGCGCATCACCACCATAGAGTGGTGGAGAAGCTGTGTCTTTTGGAAGCCGGAACACTGGTATGGAGACGTTGACTTTGAGGAGAGACCATGAGGGGCGGTCTCCCACATATGGCGCATAAGGTCATGAAGGATATGGTGCACTGGTAAGGTACCTGCCTCTTTGGATGCTGTTGGGTATTGGAGGATCTCAAATTCCTCCACCCTTGGCTACTCCACCGATATTAGATAAGGCACAAGGAGAGCAGAACTCCTGCAGACTAATCCTGGGTGCACAACAAGCAGGAGCAAGAGATGAACACAGTTGCTTAAAAGGGTGCTTTATTGGAGTCCCCAATGCATTTCGGCTGACGCCTTCTTCGGGGGGAGGGGTATAACTATGCACTGGAGTGTCGTTGAATTGATCTTAAGGTGTAGAGACCCTTTGGTCATCAATGGCGTGAGTCTCTTGCTACTGAAAAAGGTACACGACCTAAAACCATATGTTTATAAAGAGACGTCAAAAACCAATGATAAGAATTGCGGAAAGCAAAGCTTTGAGAGTACAGTTGACTCACGCCCGAAGAAGGCGTCAGCCGAAACGCGTTGGGGACTCCAATAAAGCACCCTTTTAAGAAACTGTGTTCATCTCTTGCTCCTGCTTGTTGTGCTCCACCGATATTACCATGATAGAGAAACCTTTGGCTAGGTCTCAAATGAATTCTGGAAGGACATGTCTTCTGGAAGCAACATTCGTCACTGTTGAGGTTGTAGAAGGGTCCAAAGGTGGGTCCCCTGGCCCCTGGGAATTGAGTGACGCCACATCTGAAATGGGGGAATTGGAATTGGTGGACTTGAAGTATCGACGGGCATGGTGTTCGCCAGAAGCTAGATGCTGGTACCGATGATCTGAGGTATCTGCCTTGGTGAGCCGCTTGGGTTTGGCACCAGTATCAGTAAGAGTTTCAAGGGAGAGCATGGGTGGGAGCGATGTCGATGTCATCTGCAGCAGCCCTGATGCCATGCCCGGAACTGGTATTGATGTCTGTACCATCGATGGGGCGGTGCCTATAGCCAAGAGTTTTATTGGTACCGAGGCTGCAAAGAGGGCTGCCAAGCTCTGCTCGACGGCCAGTATGTGCTGGTCTATCGAGGCTGCCAATGCTTGGGTGTTGGTGACAGGTATTTGTGCTACCGTCCCACAGCATGGCACCAGTAGCTCTCCAGAGGTCGAGGCCTCGGGAGCATCCCGGGACCCCTCGATGACTTTGGAGGACAGGGCCTCCTGCCGGGGCTGTTTAGCAGACCAGCTCCGAGGCAACACCCGAGGGATCTCGATGCTTTGAGCGAGATCTTCCCCTGGAGGTATTGTCAGATTTCGATGCAGCCTTGTGCTTTAACTTCAAAGATACCTGAGATCCATGGGAGGATAATGAGGCCCTTGACGAAGTGGACACCATCAATACCGCATCCGAAGCGAAGAGTGCTCCAAATTTAGAAACCCGGTCTTGTAGGCCTCTCCGTGTCATTTTTTGACAAAGGGAATAGTTAAGGCATTTTAAACACCAGTCATGTGTATCAGTCGCCAAAGTGGTTCTGGCACATTTGGAACATTTTTTGAAACCACTAGTAGGTTTCTCCATACCTTCGAGGATGTGAAGGGGATTTGCTTCCTGTTGGCTCTGTGGAAAATGAAGAACTGAAGAAAGGGAGTTGGGAAGGCAGTCGTGCAGGCGCATGGAGTGCTCCCAAAAGCTTTCCAATTGGAGACTGGGGAACATTCCCAAGCGGGCTCCATTGGTATCGACGTCACCCATATGTGAAGACTACATTCCTGTTTGTTCCTGGAGATTTGCTTGTTCATAACAGAACTGGATGCAGGATGCCAGCCAATTGGCCAAAGTCCTTTTTGTGACTGGGAAGCTAGGTCTATTCAGATCAATGGAGAAAAAGTTGCTTAGATTTCCTAAAAGAAATGGATCATCTCCAGGAACAAGCAGGAATGTAGTCTTCACATATGGGTGACTTCAGCACAAACGGAGCCCGCGCGGGAACGCTCCCCAGCATCCTACAGGAAAGCTTTTGGGAACATCGAAGACTGTTCGGTCCTCAAAGGGTAGATCTCCTTCTAAGCATCGAGAGCTGTTACTGTTGCCCTAGAGGAGAATACACTGGCCAAACAGCCCCGGCGGGAGTTCCTTGCCTCCAAAGCATTGACGGGGTCCCAAGATGTTCCAAAGGCTTCCACCTCTGGAGAGCCATGTTCTGGGGTCGTGGCCCACTGTTCGGGTACCAATACCCAGGCATCAGTTGGTTCCATGGATCAGCGTATCCTGGCCATTGAGCGGAGTCTTGCTGCCTTGCTGGCAGCTTCAGTACCACTAAAGAGTCTGCAATCGGTTCCGCAGTCATCAGTACCGACGCCAGTATTGAATGTTTCTGCATCGACCATTGCGCCGCTCTCCACGCTACCATCCATGCCGGCCCTAGAATCAGGGTCTGGTACCGAGGCATTCCGATGCTGATTTTGATCGATACTGTCGACGGGCTGGGCGGGAGCACCCGGCCCGTCGATACTTCGAGTCTTCCGATTCTTCCGATGAATCGATTGGTACTGGAGAGGCTTTTCCGGAAGATCCTTCTCCTTCCCCACAATGCCGTATATCTCCTCCAGAGGAAATGTCTTTTCAAGACTTTATATGGGATGTGATTCAGGGCCTTTCCATTACAGTGACCTCCAAGAAGGAACCGAGAGCCGAAGAACTTGAAATTCTTCAGTATCCGGCAGCCCCTAAGGAGGCCGCTACCTTACCTATTCATCGGATATTGCATGACTTCATACTTAGGATGTGGGAAACACCTTTAGCGGTGTCTCTGCATTCTCGGAGACTTGATACCATGTACCGGGCACCGCAGTGTCCTGGTTTCCAGAAGATGCAGTTACCACACCATTCCATGGTTGTGGAATCGGCAATGCGTCGAATCAAAAGTGCTAAGACACATTCATCGAATCCTCTCTCAAGCCAAACCTCTGCAGTTGGGATGTGCTCCAGGAGAGCGGGATGCTTCTGCACCCAAACCCCCAGTCCATACACCTGTTGGTGTGGCTGCTGAGAGCTTAGAACTCCAGGATATCAACCTCTCTCAGCAGGTTAAAGATATCCTTTAGTCCTCAAGGAAACCTTCCACAAGGCATGCTTACGCTTTTAAGTGGAGAAGGCTTTCCATCTGTTGTTAAAAGAGGGAACTTAATCTTTTTTCTGTTCCCGTGGAGGCGTTACTTGAGTATCTTCTCCATCTTTCGTCTTCTGGACTCAAAACTAATTCAGTAAGGGTCCACCTCAATGCCATGGCAGCTTTCCAAATGCCCTTTTATGGACAACCTATCTCTTCTCAGCCACTTGTAGCACGATTTATGAGAGGTCTACTCTTAACTAAGCCTCCCATTAAGCCACCACCTGTGGCATGGGATCTCAATTTTGTCCTTGGACAGCTCATGAAGCCGCCCTTCGAACCTCTAGCCACAACATCTCTGAAGTTTCTTTCTTGGAAAGTCATCTTCCTAATTACCCTCACTTCTGCAAGGCGCATCAGTGAGCTCCAGGCTTTAGTGGCTGACCCTCCTTATACACGGTTCCACAATGATAAAGTAGTCCTTAGGACTCATCCTCACTTAATGCCAAAGATGGTCTCAACTTTTAATTTGAACCAGTCGGTTTACCTTCCTGTTTTCTTCCCTAGACCTCATGCCTCTAGTGCAGAAATTAATCTTCACACTCTAGATTGTAAAAGAGCTTTAGCCTTTTACCTTCAGAGAACTAGGCAGCATAGAAAGGCTTCACAGCTTTTTGTTGCATTTGATTCCAGTCACCTGGGTCTAACAGTTTCCAAAAGAACACTCTCCAAATGAGTTGCAGACTGTATATCTTTTACCTATGAGAGTAAGAGACTTTCTCTTGAAGGTCATGTCACAGTATACAATGTGCAAGCAATGGCTGCCTCCATGGCAAACCTACACTCAGTGGCAATTGATGAAATTTGCAAAGCAGCAACCTGGTCCTCTGTCCACATTTTTGTGGCCCATTATTGCTTGGACAAGGACTCCCATCGGGATGCCTCATTTGGCCAGGCTGTTCTCCAGCATCTCTTTCAGACTTAAAACAACTCCTATCCCCTGTTCTGGGTTTCGATACCAGAGATCCATGGGAGGATACATGACCCGCTTAAGCCTGTGTTTCATTGCTCTCTCTGGGGTCATCTCCCTGGCATCTCCAAGCTAGGAAGTCCCATATGTGAAGACTACATTCCTGCTTGTTCCTGGAGATAGCGTAGTTACTCACCTGTAACAGGTGATCTCCGGGAACAGCAGGAATTGAGTCTTCACAACCCACCCTCCTCCCCTGGGAGTTTTATCTCTCTCGCTATCTCTCTGCTTCTCTCCTCAGCTACAAACCCAACTGATGAGGGAGAGTTGGAAAGGCAGCTACGCAGGTGCAGTGGGATGCTCCCAAAAGCTTTCCTATAAGACACTGAGGAGCGTTCCCGCACAGGCTCCGTCAGTGCCAATGTCACCCATATGTGAAGACTCAATTCCTGCTGTTCCTGGAGATCACCGGTTACAGGTGAGTAAATACGCTTTCTCAGGTAATAAATGAGAGTATAGAGGGCTTTCTCACATGGATTTGAAAGTGGTTTAAGGCAAAAAGGTGGGAAGCATTATTTCCCACCTTAGGTAAGAACTTGGGTGAATTCGGAGAACCAATATGTGATGGTGAAATTGCAGGTATGGTTCATATGTGACAGTGTTTGATGTTCACTGACTCTTCTAGCTGAGGTAATTCCTAATAGGAAGAGTACCTTCCAAGTGAGGAATTTGAGCACAGCTAATTCCAAGTGTTCAAAGGGCATCTTCATGACTAAAGATAACACCAAAGTGAGGTCCCAAGGAACTGGGACTTTTTGGAATGAAGGTCTAAGATGAAGAAGACTTTTCATAAGGCTAGCAATTAAGACTGCATTGAGAGACCATAAGGTTATCCACTGGAGTGTGACATGCAGCTACAGCACTGAGATTGTATTCTAATGGAGGGCGGCTGAAGACTCGATTGATATAAATGATAAAGATATTGAAAAATGGTAGTGGGTAGACGTAATTGGATCATGTCCATTTGAGAAGCACCAGATGGAAAACCTTTTCCATTTGAACACATATGTCTGCTTATTAGAGGGTTTTCTAGTAGAAGTAAGAATGTGCTGCATAGATTCTGGTAAACTGAGATCGGAAACTAAGTACTACTCGACTTCCGTATCACTAAAACTAGAGATTCAAATATGGATGAAGGCGTTAGCTGTGATGTTGGGTTATGAGCATTGGAAAGGGTGGCAGTTGTCTTGGCGACTGAACTGCTAGCCGTTGTAACATACATAGTAACATAGTAAATTATGGCAGATAAAGACCAGTATGGTCCATCTAGTCTGCCCAGCAAGGTGGCAAGAGTAGGTACACCTGCCGCCCTGTGCAGGTCATCCCTCCCCATGTCTTTGTTTAGGGGTGAACCCACCGCTTTGTGTAGGGCACCCCTGTTTGTTGAGAAATTATATAGTTATGTTTATTTTGATTTTATCCTGTTGCTATAAAGGGATCCACTGTGTTTGTCCCATGCCATTTTGAATTCTTTCACTGTATTTGCACCCATCACTTCCATCGGGAGGGCATTCCAAGCATCCACCACCCTTTCAGTGAAAAAGTATTTCCCGATGTTGCCTTTCAGTTTACCCCCTTGCAGCTTCATATTATGCCCTCTAGTTTTCCAGCTTCCCCATCTTTGGAAGAGGTTTGTTTGTTCATTAATACTCTTTAAGTATTTAAAAGTCTGAATCATAACTCCCCTATCCCTCCTCTCCTCCAGAGTGTACATATTTAGGTTTTCAAGTCTCTTCTCATAAGGCTTCTGACGGAGGCTCCAAATCATTTTGGTCACCTTCCTCTGAACCATTTCCAGTCTTTTTATATCCCTTGCGAGATATGGCCTTCAAAACTGAACACGGTATTCCAAGTAAGGCCTCACCAGTGACTTATACAGTGGCATTAGTATCTCTTCCTTTCTGCTGGTAATTCCTCTTTGTATGCAACCCAACATCCTCCTGGCTTTTGCCACTGACTTGTCACACTGTTTTGCCACCTTGAGATCCTCCGAAATAATCACACCAAAGTGGTCCTCCTGGTCTGTGCACACCAATCTCTCGCCCTCTATCGCGTACTTTCCCTTGGATTTCTGCTTCCCAAGTGCATGATGCTGCACGTCTTCACATTAAATTGTAACTGCCAAGCATTAGACCATTTTTCCAGCTTTTGTAGATCTTTCTTTGTGTTATCCACTCCCTCAGGGGAGTCCACTCTGTTGCAAATTTTCGTGTCATCTGCAAAAAGACAGACCTTCCATTCAGTCCTTCAGCAATATCACTCACAAATACATTGAACAGTGCTAGTCCCAGGACCGAACCCTGGGGCACCCCACTAATCACCATCCTTTCATCCGAGTGAGCTCCATTTACCATCACCTTCTGATGTCTATCAGTCAACCAATAGTCCTGTTGGTGTCAGTATGGTGCTGTGAGGATCATGGTGGTTCAACGATGTTGGAATTTGTGAACTCATGAGAGGAATGGAAGGATATGCATACTGAAGAGGCAAGATTCAGGCATGGCATGGTTAAATCATCTGACATTAACTGGTGGGGGGGATGGATGCAAGTAACCATAAAGTGGAAGTTTTGCATCTTCGTTGTTGGAGAAAAGGTCAATTTGACGAGTTCACAATTCCTGAAAGAGGGAGTTGAGTAGGGATGCATCCAGAGACCACTTGTGAGGCAGGAGGACTCTGCTGAGCTTGTTGGCTAATTGGTTGTTGAGTCCAGGGATATAGGTAGCTTGAATCTGGATGTGGTTGGGTATGGCAAAGTCCCAAATCTGTGCTGCTTCTCAAGAAAGGCAAAGAGAGCCTGTGATCCTTTGCTTGACGACATAAAACATTACTACTTGGATATCCATCTGAATCAAGAGAGGAGACTCTTGAAGATGAAGGAAAACCATAGAAAATCACATTGAGCTCCAGATGATTGGCCTTGAGAATGATGGGTGTTGAGATGAGCATTCCTCCCCCCCCCCCCCCCCCCCCGGTTATCTTGGAAGCATCTCTTGTCAAAACATATTGGTGCTGCCATGGCGCAAAAGGGACACTTCTAAACAGGTTGTGTACATGAGCCTACCAGTGCAACAACATTCACAGTCGAAGAAGCAGATAGAGAACTGACAAAAGATGTTGGGAACATTGGTCCCACTGGAATTTGAGATCCACTGGGAACATCTCATTTTTAGATAGGTGAAAGGGACTACTGCTGCCATGTGCCCCAATATCTGCAGACACTCTCTTACTGTTACCTTGATTGCAAACTGTATAAAATGTATATGGGTGATGAGTGTTTGGATTCTGTCCTTCAGTAGAAAAGTCTTGGCTTGAAGAGTGTCTAGTACTACACTATAAAGGAGGTGATGTTTCTTGGGTGTAGTATTGACTTCTTGAAGTTTATGAGAAATCTTAGACTGGAGAGCTTTAGCAATTCTTTGAAGAAGAGTTGAAGCTTGCATTTCTGAAAAGACTAAGAGAAGCCAATAGTCTAGCCACAGAAATACTGGATGACCTTGCCAGTGATGAGATATGCAGCAACTACTTAAGACACGTGAATATTCTAGGGGTTGATACCAGATCAAAATGTAGTACTTTATACTGGTAATGATTAGATTGAAATGTAAATTTGAGATATTCTTGTAATTAAGATGGATTGGGATGTGAATGTGAGTCTAAGGGGCTTGTTTACAAAGCCGCGGTAGTGGTTCGCGATCGCGATCGCAGCCGCGGCCCCATTGAAATCAATGGGGCCGCGGCTCCGATTACGATCGCAAACCGCTACCGCGGCTTTGTAAACAAGCCCCTAAGTATCCTTGAGATCCAGAATACACAACCAATTTCTCTTGTTTATTAAAAGAAGAATGGTGGGGACAGTAGACATTTAAAATTTTTCTTTGAGCAGAATCTAGATTTCTCTGATATCCAGATGGAGCACAAGTATCTGGAGCAGAATCCTTGGTTCTTCTCAAAGGGCAAGACTGGATTTTATGGCACTGGAATGTAGCAGAAGAAGCACCTCCTTCTGTAAGAGAGTGATGTGAGAGAAGGACAGATGGGTCCAGGTTAAAGTATAATTTGGGGAACAGCTGGTGAATTTGAGGCAGTAGTCTTCCAGTTGTACTGAGGTAATCTGCCATGAAGGAAGAAAAAAATCAAGAAGGGTAGGTTGACTAGTCTAAATCTGGAGGACTGGGGGATAATCAAAAAGATGTTTGCTGTTTTGACTGAGGAGGGGGCACTGGTTTAGATTTAGCTCTTTCCGTTTACCACAGCTTCTGTAATACAGGGGCTTGTGGAGGCTGTTTTTGATAGTAATCTCTTTTATAGTAATAAAAGCCTTAATGATATTGGCTTAGCCAAAGGACCCCATGAAGGTGCAATGACTGAGAGATGCTGAAGCATAGATCTTTAATCATATCCACCATTTCCTTGACTTTCTCTTGAACAGACAGCCTTTAGTAGAAGAGGCATTTGCTGACCTGGAATAAACATATTTATGCAAGCCAGAGGGTTTTAACCAGGCCAGGTGTTTGACTGCAGTCACTGAGGCAGAAACTCTGGCCAAGGTTTCAAAGACGACATTTGCAGTGTGAATAAAATGATTGCCATACTCATCAACCTCTGTAAGAATGGTCACTAGCTGCATTTAAGCTTGAGATGAAAGATTTGGATGAAAGGACTTGAATGTTCTGAAAAATGGTATGAACCATGCATAACTTGAATGGGCAACAATAAGTACTGTATGTATAGCTTCCAGGAACACTTTCTTCCTCAAATCTTCCAACATACAAGGATCTTTCCCAGAGGATTGTTAGAGAAGTATCAACAATTTTTGGCCTTTTTCAGGCTGCTTCTACAACCACAAAGGAGTGGGAAACTTAGACTATGATCAAGCTTGGAGCTGACTGAACCTTATACTTAATATCCAGTTTCTTGGAGCCCAGCTGAACACAAGCGGATTCTGCTACATACAGACATGCTGGAATTTCAGAAGACTATGAATAGGAACGGTTGCAGTGAAAATGACTGTATGTATTTAAGAAGGCTAACAACAACATTTCTGGGTTTCACATCCCGATATGGTGAGAAAGGAACTCCCTGGCCATCTTTTAAACAAATTTTGAATATTAAATGTCCTCATATGGTGATTCTTATTTGCTGCTAGAGGGGAAAAAGTTAGAAGGAACATCTCGGTGAACCTTCTTCCACATTTCCCAAATAGGGTAAATCGAAAAAATCATCACCTCAAGACATAACAGGCTCTAAGGAAAAAGGAGGAAGTGAATGTGCTCGCTCTTGTTCAGTCAGAAGAGGACAGTAAAGAAACAGGATCTTGCAATCTAATGTGTCTCTGCACTGGTGTAAGACCAGAAGAATGGGAAGACTCCACCATGCTTTGTTGAGGAGTCATGTCAGGCAAATTCTTAAAATAACTCTTAACAAAGTCTTGAAATATCTGCATGAAAGAATACCCATGTTCTGAAAGCTGTAAAGAGACAAAAGAGGATGATTCATCCACTACAGGCACGTAAATTGGAGACTGATGTGCAACAGCTTGCATAGATGACTGCACAGAAGCTTGGTGTCTGAACTGAGGATTTTGGTTTTGGGCGTGTGATCTGCAGAGTTCCAAGCACAAAAAGAAAGCTAGTTAGTTTTCTTATGGCCTACACTGCCTACAGAGATGCTGGTGTTGGTGTGTTTGCACTTCTCCTATGCTTTGTCTTTGCCATTACCATTACCATCTTGTCCTCAGGCTTTTACAAGCACTCCAATAGTGGGCGCACAGTAAACATGGAAACCTTAATGAAGAGGCCCTCTATTTTTGAAGATTTGAGGGTAACCCTTTGGGCAACTAGACTTTGAGTCACTGTGCCTAGCAATTGAAGGCAAGTCCTTAGAAGATTCTTGACTTATCTGCACAGAAGCAGATGTTTTATTTGCAGAGGCGCAGAATGGATGTTGTATTCTTTTAGGATTTTTGAAGAAGAAAGTTTTGCTCAGCTTCAAAGCATTCAAAGAAACGACTTAAGTGATCCAATCTGGGGTCATCCAAGCACAATGCATACAGTCCATTTAGTTGTGGACAGGCCCCAGGCACAGAAAACACATAAAATTAATATCAAAATTCTGGATCTTTCTATTGCATTGCAGGCTAGTCAAAAACATGAGTTTGGTGACACTTTAACCATACCAGACACTTTTTTTAATTAGAAACTAAAATAATTGAAATATCTGATGACAAAACATCATGAAGACTTTTTAAGACAAAAATACATCCATTCAGCACAGCACAAAAAAACAAAACTGAGAAGTGGAGGGGACTCTGAACTTTACACTAAAGTTCTGAGCTCTGGGAGAACAGTTACATCATGATGCCATCACATGATGTCACTTATGTGCCTGACTCAATCCCACTTAGAAACATGACAACAGATAAAGACCATATGGCCTATCCAGTCTGCCCTTCCATACTAACTACTACGTACATTCCCTTTTTTTCCTTTAGAGACCTTCTGTGCTATACATAATTGTAAATTAATTTATATTAGTAACATTACTATGACAACAAAAATTGAAAACCTTTAACAAATGATAAACTATGATCAAGACTTTTCGCTTCCAGAAAATGTTTATATTTTCCCCCTTTTTATACATTTTAAATCTTCTATATTTGTATGTACAATGGAACCCAAACTTTCCCATTTTCGGGAACGAACCCAAAATGTTTCCCCTTTTTCAAACAAACACCAAAAGGAACATTTTTGGGCAAAAACACTGAGTCACCCTCACACGTTGAAAAAAAAAGCACAATGTTTCATAATGTTTAAATTCTCCATTTTATGTACAATAGGAGACTAAAAATAACTTCATTTGTATTATAATCTTCATCTTAATCATCTGTCAAACTTTTACAGAAATTTCAGGACAAGTCAGGACAAAATGCCAAAATTCAGAACAAAATCAGGACAAGCTTCCAAAAATCAGTACAATCTTGATAAAATCAGGACATCTGGCAACCCTACCCATGCTTTCTTGAATTGAGATACTGTCCTCGTCTCTGCTACCTCCACTACCCATCTACCACTCTTTATGTAAAAAAATATTTCTGCATATTACTCCTGATTCTATCCTCTTTCACCTTCATCCTATGTCTTCTCATTGCAGAGCTCCCTTTCAATTGAAAGATGCTCTCCCCCCGAGCATTTGGAAAACATGGTATGTTAGATTACTGTAAGAAGGGGCTGTCTCAAAGTGTGCTGTTTAAAGAGTGCCTTTTTATAATTTTAAATGGAATCAGTTGAGGATATGATTGCTGTTTGTTTTCTCTGGTTTTAAAACTTTTTTTGTCCTGTGTCTCTTTATTGTGCTAAACTTAAACTCTCTTAATCATTGTCACAGAGGTCTTCTTTGGCTGAGACTTACTAAATGGCATATGATGGTCAGTGTTTTAAATATGCTGTAGCCCAGAAAAGAGTTGTAACTTACCTCTGAAAACAGCCACCATCAAACCACTTCTAAAAAATCACAGGTTAGATCCTAGAGACTTGAACTCCTACTGTCCTATATCGAGTCTTCCCTTCCTAACCAAAATAATTGAAAAAAATAGCACAACAACAAATCCAAGACCACATTGACTTGTATGCTCCGTTGGATCCTCAACAGCATGGCTTCTGTCAACATCATGGTGTCGAGACCTTGCTCACCTCCCTATTTGATAATCTGATTAAAGGCTTGAACAAACCCAAGCAAGGCTTCATCCTTATTTTTTTAGACATCGCATCAGCCTTCGACACAGTTTCTCACAGCCTTTTGCTTACTCAACTTCAGCTTAAAGGCATTCAGAACTCAGCACTAGATAGGTGTCGCTCATATCTATCTAATCGCCAACAACAAGTACGCATTAGGACACAAACATCAACTATGTTTCAGTAAATCCAAGGAGTACCTCAGGGCTCATCCCTTTCAGCCCTGCTCTTCAATATTTATATTCAGCCATTATGCACTATCATTCAATCCTTTGGCATCCTACTGTATACCGCATCTATGCAGATGATGTGTTACTTTATGCCCCTTTCTCTGGATAACCCTAGCACCACCAGAATCACAGACTGCTTTAATGCAGTATCTGCCTGGTTAGGAGCCCGCAATCTGAAAGTAAACTATAAAAAAAACAGAAGTTCTGTTCATCACGAAGGATCCAACATTTATACCACCCCCACCACCACATCTACATGTTAAGATAAGAATGCGGAGCTGAAGTCTAATCATGAAGTTAGATATCTTGGTGTCATTTTGGAACAACATCTAAATATGAAATCCCAGATAAGAAATATCACAAAGACTGTCTACCTCAAAATACGATCCTTCCGCCAACTCTGACCCCTATTGGAACCTACTGACTTTCGCACCATCTTCCAAGCCTTGGTCACTCCTATTTGTGATTATGCAAATATCATACTGCATGGTCTACCTGCATATACCCCCACCACGAAAAGGCAAATAATCACATATAGCAACGAACCCAGTACAAGACGTGATTATATAAAAACAGAGTTTATTGACTAATTCTTACTGCCAACCCGACACAGGCCGTGTTTCGCACACTTCGTCAGGGGTTGATCAGGCAGATAAAACTAAAAACAAGAACATATAAAATTGATTAATACTAGATACATAAATCACTTTAAAACACATAAAAGAACAGATGATACAATAAAAATGAAAACTTCTGACATGTATAAAACCATTTATGAACTCTAAAAACATAAATATATGCATAAGGGTAAAAAAGTGTGAATAAAACTAATAATTAATAACTGCATGACTACTTACAACAAATGCTTCACAAAACATTAAAAAACTCATTAAACAAAATCTTATACACATTAATATGAGGAAATAGAAGAGAAGAACTGTAGAATGTGACAACACTAAAAAGAGGGATAAATGCCTCTGAGATGATAATAGAGGACAACTTTATGAATGACCTTAGTATAATGACAATCAAGCTAAAAAATAAAAACAAATACAAAATTATTCTTATTTAAAACACTAAAATAAACAACACCATATATATATATATATACTTTTGTGAATAAAGGACCAGAAGAGAACAAAAAGGAAAGTGGCAGGAGCGTGTGGTGAAAATTCTTATCCTCATTGGGGTAAAAACATGCCATCAAAAATTGCCCATTGTAAAAATGACTCAAATAAAAACCTAGACCATTACCCATAAAGGTATACTAACCTACATAAATTTTATGTAAAAACAAATTATTATCGCTGGAAGGGGGCTATAAATAACATAGACGACCAACTGCTTTTATTTAGATAGACACTCACCTTTTATTTTTAAAAACAATCCATATAGGAGAAAATTGACCTTACATATGCTGAAACTAAGATAAGATTTGATGAATAAAATGTAATGAATAAAATTTAAACCAACCAAGAGCCGTTAGCAACTTCTGCAGACTGCCGGCACCAGCGCACTTTCTAACTAAAAGAAACAAGGAGAAACGCTAAGGAAGATACAAGTAATATAAAGTTAAACGAATTGACCATGCATACGCTAAAACGAAGATTAAATGAAATATAATGAATAAAATCTAAACCAACCGAGAGCCACTTTCTCATATACTGCTGCTAGCAGTGTCCGCAGAGTGCCAGTACTAGTGCACTTTATAACTAAAGGAACAAAGAAATACGCTAAAGGAAATGCAAATAATATGAAATTAACAAATCCAAAGTTATATCATAAATGAAACCTTATAAAAACCGTGAAAGGGCTCCTCTTCCGCTGTCAAAGAACATTCTTCAAAGAACGCCGGCGCAGGCGCACATACGAAGTGTGCGAAACACGGCCTGTGTCGGGTTGGCAGTAAGAATTAGTCAATAAACTCTATCTCTACCTGCATATACCCTCCATCCCTTACAAATGGTTTTAAACACTGCTGCCTGAACCATTTACGGAGCATCCAGATATGAACATGTATCACCTCTCCTAGCTCAGCTACTTTGGCTTCCAATTAACCGTCGACTTAAATACAAAGCTCTTCTATTGTCATTTAAAATACTTCATCATCTCTAGAAAACCTATTACAATGGACACCAGATCAAGGAGATCCAATATGACTAACACTCTTGCCATTCCAGCTATGGCTAGTAAAAGCACCCAATTTTCCAGAAACAGAGCCTTCTCCATTTTGCCCCACTGCTCTGGAACTCTCTCCCTGCTTCTATCCGTCTTACCACTGACCTTTCAACTTTCCGCAAGGCAATCAAGACTCATCTTTTCCAGATTTCTTTCGGCCATGTACCATAGCTTGCCACGGCCTCCCTTGTAATGCACAGCTTCTGTTCAGCTTGTATATAGTTACATTCACCAAGAAATCTGTCTTAATGATATTATAGTTCTTTATACCTGATTAATTTAAATTGTTTCTGTTCAATGTAACTTAACATGTCCTGTTCAATGTATTAAGTTGTTCTTATGTAAACCGTGCTCTTAAAAAGTGCGGTATATAAAACCAAATAAAATCAATAAACTGAAGACTAAAATTAAATGTTATTACACAGTCTCTTATTGATTCTCAGCTCAACCCAGTCAGTCATCGCATAGCTCACGTGTCCATAGCTAAGCTCCTCAATGTGAATTTATGCATAATCTTATAATATGCAGAAGAATACTGTATATATATATATATATCCAACAATAATTCTTAAAGAAAAAAATATTTAAATAAGGACTGCCATAAAATGAGTGACCATATCCAATGATAAATTCATGTGCCATTTTCAAATCACTCCTCATTCTAATCATGGGTCCAATATTTATTTATAAGATAAATATTGGACACTGAATGGGAGTAAAAATTATCATACATGCATGTCCATATTCATAAATTCAATTATCAACAAAACAAAAATGATTTATCTTCATATTAAAGTAACAAATCTGACAGAGTACTATGCTTCAAGTAGTTGGTGTCAGGGATTAATCTTCACAGTCCATCTCTGTGCTTTATTGTAATTTCACATCTGTCAAAATCTGGCAGCAGCATTATTTAAGGATCAGTGTCAGATCATATTAGCAAGTCAGTAAGTAGCAACAAATTTAAAGAAATATCTTCATATTAAGAGCATCCACCCTGTTTCATTGTTTAAGCCAATTGGGTTAAAAATTGGAGAAAAAAAATCACATTTCTCCCTTATAATTCAGCAAACGTTCTCTATTACCACCTTTTTGAGTTCAGGTAATTTGAGCAATAATTTGCCATCGTAAATCCTGAAACTTATGACATTTCTACACAAAATGTTCTACTATGGGTGCCATCAGGGTTTGAGCATTCAACCAGCTGTGATATTCTTTTTGTCAGACCCACAAATTAATATATAAATTACAAAGTGAATCACAAGATATCAAAGTCCAGACAGTAAACACCAGTCCATCCATAGGATGTTTTCTAAAGGCAAAATGACCAATATGAGAGGCATCCTCATTTTTGATAATCTTATAATGGGCATGGCCATAGTGAGTATGTATCTTAACGTATTCGATGTGGCCAAAAACTCCCATGTACATGAAGGGGTGTCTAGTATGGGATCTGAAGCAGCACGAGCTGTAGACAGTAAGACAGAGATGTTATAAGAAGACTTGATGCTTATGCTGCTGATAGAAATTTTTAAGGCACCTGCTGGTTAACTGAGAAGATGAAAAACAACACGCTGGAATCCTGCAAGAACTGTAACTAAGTAAACGGGTAACGTACATAAGGAAAACCCAACCTGTCCTGTATATCAGTGAAAATACTTCACAACAACAAAGGGGCATGTTTACTAAACTGCATTAATCTTTTGCAGCATGTTAGTGAAAGTAGCGCTGCACTAGCAGTAAATGCCATGTGGAATCTGTTGGGGGTGTGCACAGTATTGCCCCAGAAGATACCGCTCCAAAAATGCAGAGATCATGGTCAGATAGCAGTCAGGATGCAGCTAACGCCACTATTAAGTCTGTCTGTAAATCCAACAGTTGCCACAGGCGCACATGCTCTTTGTCCTCGCCTCTCCCACACACTCATCTAATGTGTGATCTGCAGACAGTGCAAAAACTCACTGTGCTATGTGCATTTGCCCCATGTTAGCTGTTAACACAGTGCACTTAGCAAGCACTATCTATCATGTTAACAGCTAGCATGGTTTAGTAAACATGCCTCCAATTGTATTGCCAAAATCATTTACATTTTTTTAAAAAATTTGGACTGTGTGTTCTTGGGAAAGGTAACTTATTAATATTATTTTTGATCCTCACCGAGTAACACTTTTACTGTAAATTTATCATTTTCTTAGAATCTCATTCATTCATTTATTAAAATGTTTTACTTGCCAATTTACATAGGTGAGTTACATTAATACACTTTTATTTCTGTGGTTCACATGTCTGATGCAAAAATGACAGCCAGGTGGTATAGATTAGAGACATGAGGAATCCTGGCTTTCCATCCAGATCAACTTACGAACCTCTTAGGACGGAGGAAGGATTGTGACACTGACTGTGTTTATGGATGGCAGAAGCCTACTTCTGTCAGCGTATACGATCAGTGCTCTTTTTGCTATTAGAGAAATCTTTGTTCTATACAGGATAATGTGCGAGTTGTGATAACTTTATAACATGCACCACGGCTTTTATAAAGTGAAGGAGGAGGGTGACCTTTTTCTTATACTGGATTTTTATAGAAACTGATTTCTTCAGCAATACAGCATAATTTTGGTTTAACTGCAGAAGAGAAATGTATTAAGCTAGACATTTTTGGTCCATGTTAATAACCTAACAGCTGAAACGGAAATTGCTGCCAGCTCACTTGTTTATGTGATCACATGACCAGCACGCTAGAGCCGAAAATAGCAGTGTCACCCATAGGCTAAAGATCAGCGAAATAATAACAACATAACATTCCACACCTAAGAGTGGAGGAGTAGCCTAATGGTTTCAGCACTGGCTTGGTAGCCAAGGGCCCAATTTTCAATGCAACCCGCTTAGCCCTCTGTGCCTTAAAGATAGGCGAGAAAAAACCCTTGCCTATCTTTAAGGCACAGAGGGCTAAGCAGGTAGTATCAAAAAAATGCTGCTACTTGTATAGCCTCTGTGGCTGCCAGCATAACTTGGATTTTCACTTCCGCCACCATGGAAGTGAAAATCCAGGTTAAGGGGGTCGGCGCATAGCCTGCCTAAATCAAAATTGGGCCTTAAGAGACCAGAGTTTGATTCCTACTAGCAATCCTTTTGGACTTGGGCAAGTCACTTAACCCTCCATTGCCTCAGAAGAAAGGCCTGGCAATCTGCTTTTGGTCACACTGCCAAGAAAACTCAGGAGCTGCTGGGTTACCAGGAATCAGGATTGACTAAAGGCACACACTCCATTTTGCTGCACCTAACATCACGGCTGACTCCATAGTCTGACCATTCTATTCTGGCTTTTTCTTGCATTCCATGTGTTGCTATGAAAGAATATGATTTTGATCCACGCATTAAAAGAAACACTAGAGCTGATTTAGATATTAAATGTTCCCTGTATACTACCACTGTAATAGGAACCTGAGTGAAGAAAGAATTACCCAATAATCCAGACTATATAGACATGTTATTTATTTATTTATTTAATTTTCTTATATACCGCGCTATTTGTCATCAGTGCGGTTTACATTGAAACAATACAACAATTGGTCAGATATAACAGACCTATTACAAGTAACAGGAAAATTAACATGGAAGTAAACAGGGAAATCATTTATCAATTCATCACAGCATTTCTTCATGATTGGTCCTATTTTAGTACAGTGTAGTCCCGATTGGAGAGAGTCTACTGTACTCTTATCTCTAGCGAAGCAGAGGAAGAGAAGTTATCACTAGCAAGCAGAGAGAACCGCAGGACAAAGGAATAGGGGAGGGATGAGCATGTATCAGGGTATGATTTCACCAAGGGGGTGTATCCTTTTCACACAGCATAGGGAAGAGAGAGATGTCTCAATACCTTTCTCAGTTCTCATTAACCCCTACAGCTCTCAGCCCTGCCTGGATTTCTACCTCATTCCCCCTCAGGGAACCAAATGTAATAGGAACCCGAGTGAAGAAAGAATTACCCAGGGGTCTCTATTAGGAAGCAAGCCTTTAATGTGGCCACAGTCAGATGAACTCATATGAGAAAATTGGTTTCCTTCATATTGAGGACAAATTTTTCCTTTAAAAAGGGGGGAATGAGGTAGAAATCCAGGCAGGGCTGAGAGCTGTAGGGGTTAATGAGAACTGAGAAAGGTACTGAGACATCTCTCTCTCCCCTATACTTTATAGATTTCCCGCTCAAATTTATGAGTCCCTTTTCTCTATAGAGGGCCCCATGGGCATGAAGTGTAGTGAATGCATACTTAGTATCAGTGAAGATGTTTGCCTTCAGACCTGCAGCTCATTGGAGGGCTTGAGTAAGGGCAATGGGTTCAGTTCTCTGGGCAGAAGTCCCCAGGGGTAAGGGCTCAGCCTCCACAACAACCCCAGGAGTGACCACAGCATATCCAGCCTTCCACTGTCCATCTTCCACAAAACTGCTGCCATCGGTAAAGTACTGAACATCAGGAGAGGCCAGCGGTACATCCTTCAAATATGGGTGGCTGGAATATACTTCATCCATAACCTGGATACAATCATGTTCAGGTAGTCCAGGTGCTACAGGGAGTAGAGTAGCAGGATTGAGTGTTTTCACTATCTCCAAGTGAACCCGAGGATTTGCATACAGCATGCTCTGGTACTTTGTCATCCGCTCATTGGTAAATAATTGCCTTTGTACTCCATCAGTGTCAGTACTGCATGCGGCACTTTAACATACAGTTCTTGCCCAAAGGACAATTTATCAGCCTCTTTTGCCAGAAGAGCTGTCGCTGCTACTGCGAGGAAACAAGAAGGCCACCCCCTCGCTACTGGATCCAGCTGTTTGGACAGATAAGCCACCGGTTGTTGCCAGGAACCTAGGCTCTGAGTGAGGACACCAACTGCCACCCCCCTCTCTTCATGGACGTACTGATGGAATGTTTTTTCCACGTCAGGCAGTCCTAGACTAGGGGCTGATAGCAAAGCCTTCTTCATATTCTGAAAGGCCTCCTTTTGGTCCGGGCCCCAGTCGAAAGGATCTTGTTCTCACCCTGTTGTAGCTGCATACAGGGGCTTTGCCAACACTGCATAGTGGGGTATCCAGATTCGACAAAAAACCGGCAGCCCCTAAGAAGCCTCATAACTGCCTGCAATTTTGTGGCTCAGGAATAGAACAAACAGCCTTCCTCCGCTCAGAGCCCAGTCTCCGGAGGCCTTGGGCAACATGAAATCCCAAGTACTTGACTTCAGTCTGGCACAACTGGGCTTTACTTCGAGACACCCGATAGCCAGACATCCAAAGTAAGTGCAGAAGTTCTGAAGTGGCGGCAAGACATTCTTCTGGGGAAACAGCGGCGATGAGTAGATCGTCCACGTATTGTAGCAATACACATTGAGTCGGGCATGACTGGAACTGATGCAAATCTTGACTAAGTGCATCCCCAAACAGCATGGGGGAGTTCTTGAATCCTTGGGGTAATCGTATCCATGTCAATTGTCCCTTACTGCCAGTAATAGGGTCTTCCTATTCAAATGCAAACAGTGGCTGGCTTGGAGTGGCCAATCTCAAACAGAAGAAGGCATCCTTTAAGTCCAAAACAGTAAAACAGGTAGTTTGTGCAGGAATCAAGTTCAGTAAGTTGTAAGGGTTTGGCACAACCGGATGAATGGTAACAACAGCTTCATTAACCCTCTGTAGGATCTGTACAGGTTGGTAATCATTAGTACCTGGTTTTTGAACTGGCAGCAAAGGGGTATTCCAGGGTGATTGGCATGGTTTCAGGAGTCCAAACTTGAGTAATCGCTGGAGATGTTTATGAATGCCCTCAACTGCTCTTCGGGGCAGGGAATATTGCTTGACACGAATGGGACAGGTGTCTGGTTTTAGTTTCACTATAATAGGCGGGATGTTCCAGGCAAGGCCAGGAGGATTACCTTCTGCCCATACTCCAGGGAAGTTTTGCAGTTCTGGTGGTAGGGGTTGTTGCCGATCAGCTTGGGAGTACAGCCGCCACTCTTCTTCCTTTGGAATTTGTAGAGAAAATAATCCCGATACTGGTGGCCCTAAAACCATCTGAGCCTCTCCTGTGGGGGTAAACGAGATCCGGGCATGTAGCTTTGATAGGAGATCCCGGCCCAGAAGTGGTACCGGACACTCAGGCATGTACAGAAATTGATGGGTGATTTGCTGTCCTCCTCCTTCACATACTCGGTTATGGAGAAAGGGCCGAACTGCCTGGTTTCCAGTTGCCCCCACCACTGTGACAGTCCTTCCGGAAGCACTTGCTAGCAGTTGGGACAGAACAGTATCAACCATAAATGGTATTTGCTGGTCCCCGATTTTGATTGTGACTATGGGCTCATGGGGACCGAGAAGAATCTGCGAGCCCGGTCTGTCCTATTCCTGATCATCCTGGTTCTGGTCCATAGCGGTCAATCCAATGAACCCCGCTAGACCCTCACGCTCCTCGCCGGTGTCCTCAGCTGGTCTCCGAGTATATCGTCCTCCTTCAACTCTGAAGTTTCCTTCGACTGTCCCACAAACGCTGTATTCACCATCCGCTGGTTTTCAGGTGTCTTGGGGTCGAATGGAGTATAAACACGGAAAGATTCACAGTCTTTCATAAAACTGGCCAGGGCTCTCATCGGGGGTTTGCAGGACCTCAGATATTTTCCCTACATTCATTGCTTTCTGGCCCCCCTTTTTGAGGCCTTCCAGGAGAGCCCGTTGATAGCGATCCAGTGCAAGGCGGCCTGCAGCACTGTTTGCAGCCCAGTTAGGTTCTAGGTCAGGAAAGTCTCTCAGAGCTGATTGCTGGGGATCCTGTTCACCTGGAGGGTTCTCTTCCAACCATTTCATGGCTGACCTAGTCACCTGGTATCTCTCTTCGGTACTGAGTAAGGTTAAAAGGAGCTGACGGCAGTCTGCCCAAGTTGGACGATGGGTTGAATAATAGATGAAAACAAATCTATCATAGCTTGAGGTTTATCAGTATATGAAGGATAATGAGTTTTCCAGTTCAACAAGTCTATGGTAGAAAAAGGTACATACAGAAATGTCCGAGGGCCCTCGACGAGCTCTCCTTGGGCATTAAAGGCAGCTAGTCCTCGAGCCTCTCGGAGGGGTAGATGAAGACAAACTTCTGGAGTCTGTTTGCTATCACGTATTGTGTGGTGGTCTCTCCGGAGGTCGTAATGCTCCAGTACTGGGGGAGAAGGGGTACTAAACTGAGAATGACCTCCTTTAGATCTGGGACTCGGAACTTTCTGAAGTGCTGGGCAGGTCTGTATCTGAAAATGGCATTCTTGCCTCACTGCTCTTCTGACTATCAGAGAAAGTAGTATCTGTCGAGAGGGGTGGGGGAGACGTTGTATCGGTTCTAGCCTGAGTCCCTGCTGAGCCTGGTAATTGAACTGGAGTCATAGGAATCTGCCTGAGAACATAAGGGGGAGGGAATTCTTATGTCTCTGGCTCCTGTACTAAAACTGGTAGTTTTGATTTTTCTTTCGGCAGCATTTCCTGTGGACTATGAGACAGAAGTATGCAACAGTGTTCCTCGTGGCATTTCCTGATCCACTGGGGTTTTTTCCCGACATACATCCAGCCAGGAATCAATATAAGGGAATTGATCTGGATGATGAGCTACAACAACGTTGTGCACTCTGCTAACCAGGTCATAAGCAAAGGTTCCTTCCTGGGGCCAATCAGTATTAAAACTCGGCCACTCATTCTGACAATATTTCTTTAACAGGGAGGGGGTCATACGAGACCCATAATCTGCAGAGAATCCTTTCTGAAAATTTGTTATCATACACTCTAAGGGGCTGTGTTTTGACTCTGAGCCACCCATATCCCCAGTCTCTGAAAACACAATGCAGCCGGTAAGGGATCCTGCTGCCCTAGACACAAGAAGGGTGACTAACAAAATGGCGCTTCCTGCTTCATGCGACCTGGCGCGGTTGCCCGACCAGGAACTGCGCACTCTCACTCCCCAAGCCTCTGCTCGTTCCAAGCAAATCAATCAATCACACACCAACACAGAGACACCCCAGGAAACAGTCTGACTATGAGGAACACGGTTTCACCCACCCCTGGGCTACTAAGGCGTTTTCTCGAGAGTTGATCAGGCTCTCCTTCCCGCAGGAAGGACAGCTTTTTCCTGAACTTCAGATACAGAAACAGATCCCCTTTATCACTTACCCCATACAGATGTCTTCCGGAGAATAATGGGTTGTTTCCTGAAGGGTTCGTAGGTTTCTTTCGGACAGAGCCAGCAGCCATGGCGAATCAGGAAGCAATATTTATTTATTTATTTATTTATTTAACATTTCTTATATACCGCGCTATTTCTCATCAGTGCGGTTTACAATGAACAGAATATTTGGACAACATTCATCCTACGTTACATAAAACAGGAGTTTTAAACTTGGGTTAACTGGGGAATTAATACTCTCCAGAACAATTGGTCTGGGGGCGCCTGATATTTCCTCCCGTGTTCGCCACCCCCCCGGCTCAAACCGATCGAACCTAGAGGCAGCAAGACAAATCGTTTCTTTCTTATCTCGCTCCTTTCCTGGTCAAGGGAACCAAGTGTAATAGGAACCCGAGTGAAGAAAGAATTACCCAGGAGTCTCTATTAGGAAGCAAGCCTTTAATGTGGCCACAGGCTCAGAGAAAATAATTTTTCCAAAGTCTGAGCCCCGCAGAGAAATAATCCAGACTATATAGACATGTTATCAATTCATCACAGCATTTCTTCATGATTGGTCCTATTTTAGTACAGTGTAGTCCCGACTGGAGAGAGTCTACTGTACTCTTATCTCTAGCGAAGCAGAGGAAGAGAAGTTATCTCTAGCAAGCAGAAAGAACCACAGGACAAAGGAATAGGGGAGGGATGAGCATGTATCAGGGTATGACTTCACCAAGGGGGGTGTATCCTTTTCACACAGCATAGGGGAGAGAGAGATGTCTCAGTACCTTTCTCAGTTCTCATTAACCCCTACAGCTCTCAGCCCTGCCTGGATTTCTACTTCACCACTACTGTTAATCATTTATATAGCTCTACAAGGCATATGCAGCGCTGTACAGGTACATATAGAAGACTGTCCCTGCTCATCAGAGCTTACAATCTAATTAAGACAGTATGATATTTGAGAACAAGGGTACTAATAGGGAAAGTTAAGAAGAATAAGGGATCAGGATCCAAAGGTAGCCTCAAAGAGGTGAGCTTTTAGCATGGATTTGAAAAAGGGGCGAGTTAAAACCTGATGTATAGATTCAGGTAGTTTGTTCCAGGCATAAGGAGCAGCAAGGTGAAAGGATCAAAGTCTGGAGTTGGCAGTGGAAGAAAAGGGCAAAGAGAGAAGTAAGCTAAAGGAAGAGTGGAGTTCATGAGCAGGGGCAGCCCAAGGTGGGTACAGGGCCATGTGCAGAGACTCATTGCAGGGCTCATTTGCATAAGGGACCTCATCTGCATAAATATTTGCATAATGTTAACATGTGCTAACTTTTAGTAAACATGCCTCTTAATGAGTATCTGGATAAAGAAAGACTACCAGATTTCTACATTACTATACTCCGGTGCCAACTGCCAGGCACATTAGGACGTACCAGGACTCACAAAGCACCAAACCCTACCTATCAAAAGGCAACACTGCAAATATTAAACTAATACATCTCAGAGAATACCAATACATCTCCTACTGGGGAAAGAGAACAAGTGGCACTGTCAAATAGAAACTACATAAACAGAATACCTCTGCCCAGTTACAAATGCAGAATATCGACCGTCACCAAACAAAGAACAAGGGATCACAATTTAGAAATATGAAGACAATAATTAAACTGGAAATCCCAAAAGCCAAACTTGGAATGTACAACAACACTGGAGAAATAAAACTATGCATTAATTTCCTCTTGTACTAAACAAAAATGCAAAGATGTTAGCAATGCACATTTCCCAGAGCTGACATATTCCAGTTAATAAATTCAAAATAAAAAAGTATTTTCTACCTTTTGTTGTTAGGGCATTTTTATTTTTCAGTTGCAATAGCTCCCATCACGTTCTTCTGGTTTCTTCATGTCTTCGGCTAACTCTCCATTGTCTGCTGTCCATTTGTCCTTTCTTCTCTCTTCTAGCTTTTTCCATTCTCTCTCTACATCTGCTTTAACATACTGATCTTCCCTTTTTGCTCTTTCCTCTATTTCTTTCTTTATTTCTTTTTCATCCACTCAAATTTCACCCTTCCATCCTCAATATTCACTTACTCTCCCAATACCCATCCAATCCTAGATTTTTCTTCCCTCCCACACAAAATATCTTTTCCCATCCTGTGGGCCTGGTTTCCCCACAAAGGTTCCCCAAATATTACCAATTACCAATGAATAGTTCAGACAACAGTTGCTTGGCTACAAAAACTTTTATTTAGCATAGCAAAAATAATTGTAAATGTAGATGGGGAGAGGGAAGGCTGCCCATGATTCTCTATGGTTGCCATCTTATATACCCTCTGTAGCAAATTTCTAGCAACTTCTGCATGAATTCTTATTCCATGTGCAAAACTTGCTATGCTGTCTGCAAAAGCTTGCAAAGCCGTCTGCAAAACTTAAAGCCGTCTGCAAAAGTCTGCAGCGCTGTCTGCAAAAACTTCTGCAGAGGCTCTTTCCTTGGGGCAAAGGCTCTTTCCCTGGGATCCACCCTCATTAGCATATTAATGGATTTTATTCTTGCTAATGTTGAGTCATTCTGACTGCACTCTGCCATTCCCTTTGTTTCATTAATCACTGTAGCTTCCGGCACCGTCTGTAGTCTTCAGGGCTTATGAGCACTTTGTATCCCCAGCTTTGCTTGGCCTGTTTAGCTTGTCCAGGCTTGCCCAACTTGCTAAGGCCTGTTCAACCTGTTCAGGCCTGACCTGTCTTTTCTTAGCAGGGTCCATTCTCTGTGCACTTGTCTTTTCTTAACTGGGTCCATTCTCTGTGCACTTCTGCTCAGGGTATGGTTCCCTCTGGCTTTACTCTTGTTGTGCTGGGCTCTGGGTACTCATTCTCTCAGCCCACATGCTTTTCTTCCGTGCCATCATAATGTATTACAGCCTCAGGCAAGGATGCAGCCATACTAGACATACCTATCAGCCAGGGCATTTTTATTTTTCATTTGCAATAACTCCCATCACGTTCTTCTGGTTTCTTCATGTCTTCGGCTAACTCTCCATTGTCATAAGAACATAAGATATGCCATACTGGGTCAGACCAAGGTCCATCAAGCCCAGTATCCTGTTTCCAACAGTGGCCAATCTAGGTCATACGTACCTAGCAGTTTCCCCAAAAGACACAGGTTCCGCAATGCTTGTACTGGGTCAAGCATTGATATCCTGGGTCCCTTCTTAATAATGGTTTATGGACCTTTCCTCCAGGAACTTGTCCAAACCTTTTTTAAACCCAGCTACACTAACAGCCTTTACTACATCCTCCGGTAACAAATTCCAGAGTTTGATTACACGTTGAGTGAAGAAATATTTTCTTTTATTAGTTTTAAATAGTTTACCCAGTAGCTTCATTGCATGTCCTCTAGTCTTTCTATATTCTGATAATGTAAACAATCGATCTACGTTTACCCGTTCCACTCTGTTCATTAATTTATAGACTTTTATCATATCTCCCCTCAGCCGTCTCTTTTCCAGGTTAAAGAGCCCTAACCTTTTTAGCCTTGCTTCATAGGAGTATCATTCCATCCCCTTTACCATTTTGGTGGCTCTTCTCTGAACCTTTTCTAATAACGCTATATCCTTTTTAAGATACGGTGACCAGAAATGCACACAATATTCAAGGTGCAGTCTCACCATGGAACGATATAGAGGCATTATAATATATTTTGTTTAATTTTCCATTCCTTTCCTTATGATACCTAGCATTCTATTTGCTCTCTTGGCTGCCGCTGCACACTGGGTCGAGGGTTTTAACATGCTATCCACAATGACGCCTAAATCTTTTTCCTGGGTGGTGGTTCCTAATGTGGAACCTTGCATCGTGTAACCATAGGTTGGGTTGTTCTTCCCTAGGTGCATAACTTTGCACTTGTCCACATTAAATTTCATCTGCCATTTTGATGCCCAGTCTTCCAATTTATCAAGATCCTCTTGCAATTTTCCACAATCCTCTTGGATTTTAACAACTTTAAATAGTTTTGTGTCATCTGCAAATTTGAAAACCTCACTCGTTATTCCACTTTCCAGGTCATTTTTGAATATATCAAAAAGCAGCGGACCCAGCACAGATCCCTGGGGTACACCACTATTCACTTTTCTCCATTGGGAAAATTGGCCATTTAGCCCAACCCTCTGCTTTCTATCTTTTAACCAGTTCTTGATCCACAGTAGTACACTGCCTCCTATCCCATGACTCTTTAGTTTTGCCAAAAGTCTCTGATGAGGGACCTTGTCAAAGGCTTTCTGAAAGTCCAGATACACTATATCAACCGACTCACCTTTGTCCAGCTGTTTATTCACACTTTAAAAAAAACATTATAGATTAGTAAGACAAAATCTTCCTTGTCTAAAACCATGTTGGCTGTCTCCCATTAGGCCATGACTATCTACATGATGAGTAATTTTATTCTTTATGATGGTTTCTACCATTTTTCCCGGTAGTGACATGAGGCTCACCGGTCTGTAGTTTCCCGGATCACCCCTGGAACCCTTTTTAAAAATTGGCGTTACATTGGCGATCCTCCAGTCTTCAGGTATTACAGATGATTTTAATGAAAGTTCACAGATTACTAATAGCAGGTCTGCAATCTCATATTTCAATTCTTTCAACACCCTTGGATGTATACCATCCGGCCCAGGTGATTTGCTACTCTTCAGTTTAATAGTTGTTCCCGATGTATCGATATTTCCTTCAATTCTTCCGCACCTTTAAATACCACTTCAGTCATGGGTAACATCCCTACAAATTCCTCAGTAAAGACCGAAGCAAAGAATTCATTCAGTCTCTCTGCTATCGCCTTGTCGCCTCTTAGTGCCCCTTTAACTCCTCTATCATCTAATGGACCAACTGACTCTCTCACAGGTTTTTTGCTACGAATGTACTTGAAAAAATCTTTATTTCGCGTTTTTGCTTCCGCAGCAAGCTTCTTCTCAAAATTCTCCCTTTGCCTGCTTTATCAATGCCTTGCATTTGACTTGCCAGTGCTTGTACTTTTTCCAGGTTTCGTCGTTTGGCTCTTTTTTCCATTTCCTGAAAGATGCTTTTTTGGCAACAACAGCCTCTTTGACCTCCCCTTTAAACCATGCTGGCAGTTTTTTGGACTTCCTTCCACTTTTCTTAAAGAGTGGCATACAGCTGGTCTGGGCTTCCAAGATAGTATTTTTCAACAACACCCAAGCTTGATGTAAGTCTTTAACCTTTGCAACTGCTCCTTTTAGTTTTTTCTTAACTATTTTCCTCATTTTATCATAGTCTCCCTTTCGAAAGTTAAAAGGTAGTACTGTGGATTTCCTTACTATCCCTCCTCCACTAATTAAATCAAAGGTGATCATGCTATGATCACTATTGCCAAGTGGCCCCAACACCCTTATCTCTTGCACTAGATCTGGTGTTCCACTAAGGACTAGGTCTAATATGGCTTCCCCTCTGGTCAGTTCTTGAACCAATTGCTCCAAGAAGCAGTCATTTATGTCATCTAGGAACTTTATCTCCCTAGCATGTCCTGCCGTGACACTGACCCAGTCGATACCGGGGTAATTGAAATCACCCATTGCACTGTAACTTTTGTTAGCTTCCTTGATTTCTTTGAGCATTTCATCATCCATTTGTTCATTCTGGCCTGGCGGTCGATAGTACACCCTCACTGCCATCGCCTTCCCCTTTTTACATGGAATTTCAATACATAGAGATTCTACAGCAAATTTTGTTTCCTGCAAAACTTTAATCCTTTCTGACTCAATGCCCTCTCTAACATAGAGCGCAACCCCTCCACCAATTTGATCAGCTCTATCATTACGATATAGTTTGTATCCAGGTATCACAGTGTCCCACTGGTTGTCCTCCTTCCACCATGTCTCTGATATCCCAGTCATATCTAACCTCTCATTTAGTGCTATATATTCTAACTCTCCCATCTTATTTTTTAGACTTTTAGCATTTGCATACAAGCATTTTAGAGACTGTATTTTATTCACATTAGTTTGGCTGTTGGTAGACATGGGTAATTTGGGATCTTTAAGCTCTGTCTGCTCCATACTTGAGGGCATTTGGGCTACTTTACTCTTTTTTGGAACCTCTCTGCTTTTGGTAGTATCCTTCAAGGATACATTCTTCCGAACCATCCGCTCTTGGGCGACTGTCGGATTTCCCCTATTATCTAGTTTAAAAGCTGCTCTATCTCCTAAAAGGATAGGAGGTGACAGGGCGCAATTGAGGTGGGGAATGATTTAGAGTGAAGCTTAGCAGGTGATGGTCAGGTAAGAGAAGAACTGAGGTATGTAAATTAGAGGGTAAACAATTAGAGAACAAACAAGGTCAAGGCAGTGATTGTGCTGATGAGTGGGGCAGAAGAGCAAAGCTGAAGGGTGAATGAGGAGGTAACGGAAAGGAGCTTAGAAGCATTATGGATCAGAAGGATTATCAACATGAAAATTAAAGTCAACAAGAATAAGGGAGAGGGAAGAAGAATCCAGAAATAAGGAAAGCCATGAGTCAAAGTCAGTCAGAAAGATAGAGATGGACTTGTCAGGGGGTTAATAAATAGTAGCTATCCGGAGAGGTAAGGGATTAAAAAGGCAGATGGAGTGGACTTCAGAGGAGGAAAAGGGCTGAGACTGAGGTAGAAGAATGGGTTGAAATTGGCAGGAAGGAGAAAGCAGAAATCCAACACCACCACCATGGCCAGTAGCACAAGGAGTGTGGGAGAATTGGTAGCTGCCGTAACAGAGAGCAGCGACTGAAGCAGTGTCATCAGAAGGAGCCAGTTCTCAGAGCTAGAAGATGGAAAGCACGAGAGATAAAGAGACCACGAGTACAGGAGAGTTTATAATAAATAGAATGAGCACTCAATAAGGCACATGAGAAAGGGAGAGAGGAGGGGGAAAGGAGAGGAATAAGAATGAGACTGGAGTAGTGGAGAAAGAAACTATCATGGGAGTGAGAGAAAAGTCTAAGGGGAGCCAAGGCTGGGGTTAATATCACCGGATGATAGAAAGAGAAGGTGAAGAAGAGTGTGTGGCAAAAAGGAGACGGCATTGCGGAAATGAGGATGAGATTGCATCACAGAGAAAGGAGAGGGATGAATGAGAGGAAGAAAAAAGTGAAGCTCAAGAGCTGAAGAAAGGGTGGAAGACAAGATGGGGAGGAAATGGGGATGGTGGAGAGAGGGTGAAAAGGAGGGGGGTTTAAGTTGATAATATGAGAGGAGAACGTTAGGGAATCTCAGAAAAAGGAATAAAAGGTGGTGAGGAGCTGTAAGAAAATGGGGATGTAAATACAACCTAAGAATGTAGTGTAGGAGGGCAAGGTTCTATCAGGAGAAAGGAAGGATAAAAACAAAATTAGTTGGCAAAAAAAAATAAAATACAGAAGTAAATAATCAACCTAGTCTAAAAATTATCTTGTTTAAGATGGCTACGATGAAAATGCAGTGACTGAGTCAGGCCTGGACTGATGGATATCAAAAAGTCCCCAGTAGGTTGGAAACTGTATAGGGAGCAATCTGTCAAACAGAAATTAAATGATGTTGATTTGCTGGCACACAGCCCTCTATTGGATCAAACACTTTGGCATATGTTTACTAAGCTGGCCTGACCGTTAATCCATGCTATTTGCGGATAGGTCTGTTGTTATTCAGTGGGACATAGTTGCAGATAGCATGGATTAACCATTAGCCAGGCTTAGTAAACATACCCCTTTGTGAAGCTTTACATCAACTGGCCCCAGAGAGAACTTTAGTTACAAAATGCAGGAACATTAGTCCTTGATATACAGAGGATATTACGATATTACGGGGGGGGGGGGGGGGAGAGAGGGGGATAGTGTGAGAGAGTGCAGGATGTTCTTGTTGTGGGTTGGTTGCTGGGGATGTACCAGAGTATTCTTCAAATAGGAGTGTTTTGAGGTGCTTCTTAAAGATGATGTGAGATTGTATGCAGCGTAAGGTGGGGGGAGTTGGTTCCATAAGGTAGGGGCGTAGAATTCAAATGCTCTGGTGCAAGTGCGTTGGGGTTCCTTGCAGATTTGCATTGATGGAAGGAGAGGATTGACTGCATTTTGTTGACGGGGTCTGTTGTTAATAGCTTGCTTGATTAGGGATTGGATCTGTTCAGCCAAAGTGTTGAAATAAGCCCTGTGAATGATGGTGAGTATCTTAAATTTGATGCGGGATGCAACAGGGTGCCAGTGAAGGGATTTCAAGTTAGGGGTGATGTGTGACTGTCTTGGAACGCTGGTTATGATGCAAGCTACAGTGTTTTGAGCAAGCTGGAGAGGAGCAATGGTAGCCTTAGGGAGCCTATGGAGAACAGAGTTACAGTAGTCAAGGAGTGGGGTAATGGAGGCTTGGCAGATTGTGCGGAAACTGTCTGGTGATAGGAGGGGTCAAAGGTTTCGGAGGATTCAGAGTTTGAAATATATGTTTTTGGTAACGTTCTTGACTTGATATTGGAAGGATAGATGTTGATCCAAGGTGGTGCCGAGGTATTTTGTTTGGGATTTGACTTGTATGTCCACATTTCCGAGTATGATAGTTGGGGGAGGTGTGAAGTTGTGGCCTTTGGAGACATGAAGGATCTGTATTTTCTTGAAGTTTATTGCAAGGTTATGATTATGCAGCCATAGGTTGATTTTGTTGAATAGCCAGGGGAGGAAGTATGAAATAGAGTGAAGATCATTATATCGTCGGCATAGAGTTGGTAGCTGACCTTGCATTTCTGTATGATGAAGCATAATGATCTGATGTATATATTGAAGAGGAGGGAGGAAAGAGCGGAACCTTGAGGGACTCCTTGAGGAGGGTGTAAGGTGCAGATGCTTGGTTACCTATCTTTACTGTTTGGGTTTGATTGGATAGATAGGAATGGATCCATTTGAGGGGGCACCTTGGACTCCGATGGTGTTGAGTTGGTTCAGCAGAGTTTGGTGGGATACAGTGTCAAATGTGGCAGAAATGTCCAAAAATAACAGAATGAAGCCAGAAGAGGGTTTTTCAGTTCCAATGATGAGTGTATTCAGTAGGGAGGTGAGAGGTTTCACACTATAATCTGTTACGTATTTTATTAGATCTTAGAGTGAGCATAGTAATCATTAAATGGTTTTAATCCTACCCAGTTGACAGTAAACAGAGTGTGTTTTGATAATTCTTGGTCTTATGCATTTTAAAACAAGGCTCAACCTCTGTCAGCTGTATTATTTAACATCTATCTTTTACCACTGTGTCAATTTTTGAAGAACTGTAATATTCAATGTAGGCTTTATGCTGATGATATTATGTTACTTCTCTGAGACCAAGCAGGAAGTTGGTCCTCATGTATGGGTGATGTCACCGATGGAGCCTGCGTGGGAAATGCTCCCCAGTTTTGGGAGGACGACCATGCATGTGTGCCCGTCTTTCCACCTGAAGGAGCCATCTTACCTCATTCTTCATTTTTCTGTAGAGCCCTCCAGACATCCAACTGTGTCCCAGAATTTAGCTGATTTTTCTTGGCTGATTCCAGTCTCTTTTTCGGGTTGCATGTATTTTTGTTTTTTTTCATCAGTGCCTCAACATTGCATTTTTCGGGGATTTTTCTTTTCTTCTTTTTAGGCATGTGGGGTTTTTCTCTCGCGCCCCCCTGGTCAGCTAGGATGTTGGGGTCCTTTGACTTGGCGGAGGCTGTCTTCCCAACTATGTCAAAGCCGCCGAGTGGCTTTAAGAAGTGCTCCCAGTGTGGTCTGACCATCTCCATGACGGATCACCACAACTGATGCCTTCAATGCCTCGGGCCCATCTCCATGACGGACCAACATAACTGGTGCCTTCAATGCCTCGGGCCCTCGACCTGCCCTCTGTGTTTACAGATGACGTGCAAAGGGCTGAAGAACCAGGAATGGCAGTGGGAATCACTGTTCGGTTCTGAGGCATCAGTGTCAACATCGACCCCAGCTTTGACACCCTCAAAGGCCACCACCAAGGCTTCAGCTTCACACAGGGGTCGGGCTCACTCGGAGCTGAGAGATTGTGGGGAACCAGAACGGTGGCTCTCCTTTGAAGAGGAGAACCTGTAGGCGGGTTCTTACCTACAAAGCATCCCTAATAATCACCAAGATTGCCTGGGCACATGGGACCCGTATACCAGGAGAAAAACAAAACAAAAGGAACTCAGATCACAGTCACCTGTCAGCAAAAACTCTTTATTTGGTACAAGCAGCAAAGCTGTAAGCACAAATATACAAGTGTCTGTCTGAGGGACCTGAGAGCAGGTGACGTTCTCCCTACCCCTCAGTGGTGAGAGAGAAAGTCACCCCCGAGCTATGTAGCTGCCTCCTTATATACATCTTTCTCTGTCACAAAGTTCTAGAAAGTACTACATAGCTTCTGATGTCATATACAGGGTTTTTTCTATGGAGTACGTGTAGCTTTCTGCAAAGTCTGCAAAGTTTCTCCTTGGGACCCTCCCCATGATTATTTGGGCCAGCAACTGCTTTTCTTCAAGGTCCTCGCTTATCTGGTGCTGTCAGGCATTTCATTCTCTGCCTTCCTGTGTCCGGCCTGTGTTCTTCTATTTCTTGGCACTAAACGTAATCTTCAAGGCTGAAAGTATTTCCGCTAATTAGTTTTAGCTTGGCCTGTATTTTCGTAGTAGGCCCATATTCTGAACACTTCTGCACAAAACATGGGCCAGGCTGTAGCAGGCCTCATAACATATACTTTCTCTTGTAGCCCACATGCTGTCTTCTGTGCCATAAACAGGATGCTTGTGTACGTTGCAGGCCAGCAGGAGTGTGAACATAAAAGGCATATGAAGCAGATCTTGGCAGAACTATCCCTAAGCCAAAATATCCCAACAAACCCCCAGAAGGAACAGTCTTTGGCCCCTTTGGCATCAAAGGGCGATGCTGAGTCCAAGGCTAAATCTCATGGACCGGCATTACAGCCCTCAACACAATTCCGAAGGCGAGAGCCGAGAGCAGCCCTCCAAGCTGCCCCAGCAGGAGTTGCCTCCAGAGGCCTAGGATGGCCGGCATAGGACTCCTGAGCCTGTTACCATTGAGGAGTTCCCGCCGAGGGAGCAGGCATCGGAGACCTTGCTCCTCGTGAAGAGGATGCAGGCACTGGAGTGTAGTCTCACAGGCTTCATGGCTCAGCAGGCTCCCAAAGAACTGGTCACCTCTGGTTCTTTGGTTCTGGTGACGGTCCTGCCAAGTGCAGCTCATTTTGGAGATATTTGCCATCTCAGGCAGTTTTCCGTAAACGCTCTTGCTCCCATTTGATACTGAGGGTATCGCCACCAAGCCCATTGTGGTCAAGCGTTCCATCATCCCTGCCTCTTCGACACCGACTCGGAATGGGAGACCAAGGAGGAATCGCTGGAGATGGTCTGGCACCGTGACCTTTCCTCTGATCCCTCACCTCTACTCAAGTGCAGGAGGTCTCCCCCCAAGGATCATTCCTTCCTCAGGTTTGTTTGGGACATAGGCAGAGGATGAGTCTCGAGTGGAGGAACTCGAGATCCTCCAGTACCCAACTCACCTGAAGGGGGTCATGAAGGTGCTGGTGCACCCCATTCTTGAAAGGCTTCTCTTTTGAATGTGGGAGACACAATTTATAGTGCCAACAGTCAGCAGGTGCCTCGACTCCCTCTACCAGGTGCGCAAGAGCTCTGGATTTGAAAAGGCACAACTGCCTCACAACTCCATGGTGGTGGAATCAGCTATACGATGCACTCCTCGGTGGCCCAGGATTGGGAGGCACGCACCATGGACAGTTTGTCAGAAAGTGCTACCAAGGCTTAATGCTTGTGGCCAGAATCCAGCTATATCAAATGCACATCAGTATGTACCTGCGGGACTTAGCAAGGGAACTGGCTGGGTTCTCAACTGGGTCTTTCTGGAGAATACCTCAAGCGCTTTAGGAGCCTGGTGAAGAAAACTAGAGTGCTCCAAATACACCACCAGGGCCGCCTACAATGGCTTAGAGTTCGTAGCTAGGGGGCTGAGGTGGGCATTGGTTCCTGCTGCCTGGCATGGCTACAGTCCTCAAACCTTGAGCAATGGGTTCAGGACAAGTTGGCCAATATCCCTTGCCGAGGGGAGAATCTCTTCAGCAAACCCATGACAGAGAAGGTTGTTGAGTTGAAGATGGAGCACTTCACTATGACCCGCCTTTCAGGAAGACCGCTGACCCCGCTCAAAAGAAAGCCTTGAGTAAAAAGTATTTTCATCCAAAGAAGAGAAGGTACTATGGTATATACACCCTGTACCATTCATACCAACAACCCCAACAGGGGCAACAGCCGAAGGGTCAGGGCCAGAAGCAGAACTACAAGCCTAAGGTCCCTATGCCCCAGCCACGTGGGGAGTTTTGACTCCTGCATGAGGACCATGACACTTCTTCCTATCCAGGATTCCTTTCCACCTCAGGTGGGGGCAGCTAGTATACTTCACCCACAGGTGACCCATCATAACATCCGACACTTAGGCCCGCCAAGTAGTCTGCGAGGGATGCCGGCTGCATTTCCAACAGCTTCCTTCCATCTTCTTTCCAGGGTAGTATTCTCTCCAGCAGCACCATCATGTGCTTCTCCAGCAGGAGATCTAGGCCATCTTAGCAGAGCGGGCTATGGAACTCGTTCCAGCATCTCAAGTAGGAAGAGTGTTCTACTTCCGCTATTTCTTGGTCCCCAAGATGACTGGCGGTTACAGACCCATTCTGGATCTCCACAATTTCAATCGCTTCCTAGAAAAAGAGAGGTTCAAGATGGTCTCCCTTGGAACACTGCTGCCCTCCCTCCACTGCGAAGATTAGCTGTGCTCCTTGGATCTCAAAGATGCCTGCACGCACATTCTAATTCACCCCATGCACTGTTAGTACCTCATGCTCCACGGACAGCATTATCAGTACAGTGTGCTATCCTTTGGGTTTGCCTCTGCCCCACGGGTCTTCACAAAATGCTTGACATTCATCGCCGCCTTCCTTTGGACCTAGGGCATCTTTGTCTTTCCCTACCTCGATGACTGGCTCAATCAGGGGTGCAATGCTGGAAGAGGTCTGGCAATCCGCGACCTGCACCATTCAAGCACTGGAGCAGCTGGGGTTTGTCATCAACTACCAAAGTCCCACCTGCAGCCCTTTCAGTGCCTCGAGTTCATTGGAGCTCTCCTCGACACTTCTTTGACTCAAGCCTTTCTCCGGGCAGCTCGAGCACAGCATCTAGCTACCCTGGTGCAAGAGATCTAACGTTACTCATTGGTCACAGCTCGACAAATACTGTGCCTCCTGAGTCATTTGGCCTCTATTGTCCATGTCACCCCTTGGCCCACCTTCAAATGCATCAGGTGCGGTGGACACTCTACACGCAGTGGCATTAGACGGCTGGCAGTCTCTTGGACAGCATCACTGTAACCCTGCCACTCAAGGAATCCCTTTCCTGGTGGCAGAACCAACAGAACCTGCTTGTGGACCTTCCTTCCAGGCCCTGCCACATCAGAGAGTGCTGATGATGGATGCTTCCAAGCTGGATTGGGGCACACACTTGGATGGCCTGCGCACACAGGGTCTGTGGATGACGGCAGGGAGCCTCCATCAATCAATTTCCTCGAGCACTGGGCCATTGCAAATGCCTTACAAGTGTTGTGGCAAATTCTCTCCAATCAGGTCATCTTTATACAAATGGACAATCAGGTGGCCATGTTCTACAACCACAAACAAGGCGGCAGTCCATCTCTGGAAGTTTGTCTTCATCCACAACATACTCCGCCGGGTGATTTATCTTCTGGGGGAGCTCAATGCATTGGCGGATTAGCTCAGCAGAATTCTCCAACCGCACGAGTGGTCTCTCAACACCCGGGTAGCCAACCGCATCTTTCAGATGTGGAGCACCCTGACCATGGAACCTTTCTGCTCACAATGCCAAGTTGCCGCAGTTTTGCTCCAGGGTCCCCTGCAGCAATCGGATAGCCTCCGATGCCTTCCTTCTGGATTGGCATGATGGCCTTCTCTATGCTTACCTGCGGACTCCATTAGTGGCCAAGATCCTCTTCAAACTACAGGTGCACAAAGCCACCATGATACTCATAGCACCGCGTTGGCCCAGACTGCCCTGATTTCCCCTGCTGCTTCAACTCTCCTGGAGGCCGCCGATTCCTCTCGACTATGTCCCGGATCTGCTAACTCAGGAAGAGGGGACCCTCCTCCATTCCATCCTCAAATCCCTATCGCTCATGGCTTGGATAGCTGAGCGGATAGCTCTTGCAAACTTCAGCTTACCAACAGATGTCGAAGATATTCTTGTTGCCTCCCTCAAGGACTCCACCAGACGTGCCTATGCTTTTAAGTGGTGCAGATTTTCACTCTGGTGTGTGAACAGGGCTTTAGACCCCTTCTCTTGGTCTGTGAAGATGGTACTCTCTTACTTGCTCCATCTCTCTAACTCTGGAATGAAATCTAACTCGGTCAGAGTGCACCTCAGTGCCCTGGCAGCTTACCATCATGCAGTAGCTGGTAAACCTCTTTCCACCCATCCTCTCATCGGATGGTTCATGAGGGGACTTTTGTTGTTCCGTCCCCCAATCCGGCTGCTGCCAGTTGCATGGAACCTGAATGCTGTCCTTGGCCAGCTGCTCGCTCCACCCTTCCAGCCACTCGCCTCTTGCTCTCTCAGATTTCTTACCTGGAAGATTATCTTTTTGGTAGCACTCACTTCAGCGCACAGAGTCATTCATACTGATTTTCATAGGCATTGCATCTGCATTCGACAGTATCGACCACCAAACACTTATTAGAAGGCTAAAACAGATAGATAGGTCTGCAAAGAATAGTCATTCAATGGTTTGATTCTTACCTGTCAAACCGATCTCAACAAGTCCGGATTGGCCACAAATCATCCACCACCTTCAAACATAAACACGGAATCCCCGAAGGATCCTCCTTATCCTCCTTACTGTTTAATCTGTATATACAGCCAATATGCAACATATTTAGAAAACATAATAAACTATATGATCTCTATGCAGGTGATATAATGATGTATCATCCCATAAACACCTCCAAACCAGACTACTCACAGATAACCACATGCCTAAGCGATATAACTGATTGGCTCACTGCATACAATTTAAAAATCAACTATAAAAAACGGAAGTATTTTTCATCCATAGGAACCCGAACTTCACCCCGCCTAACAAGATCCTATTACAAGAAACCGAAGTCATGGAGGAAGTGAAATATCTTGGCGTAATCCTTGACCAGTCGATAAACGTGATCTCCATTATAAAAACAATCACAAAAACTGTGTACTACAAACTTCGCATGGTCCAACACCTAAGGCCACTTCTAGAAGAACATGATTTTAGAACAATCTTACAAGCTCTCATAATCCCCCACATTGACAACTGCAACAGCATCCTGCATGGCTTACCAAAGAAATCAATTCACCAACTCCAATTAGCACAGAACCTGGCAGCACGCATCTTATATAAAGCTCACCGCACTGATCACATCACCCCAATTCTCTGCAATCTCCATTGGCTCCCAGTTGGAGCAAGGATGAAATACAAGTATTAATGATCATATTTAAGCACCATAACAAAATATCCATAACTCCCCTGACTTCACTTCTATTAACCCCGACAGAATTCAGACTGCGAAGAAACTGCTCACAAAACACATACACTATTCCAAACCACATCCGTAACACCAACCAATCCACTAGCGCCAGAGCCTTCTCATATGTTGCCTCTGCATTGTGGAATGCCCTCCCAGATAACCTAAGATCAATCAAAGATCTCCTACAATTCAGAAAAGAGCTAAATACATATTTGTTCATCGAGAATTATGGCCCATAATACGTCTCAACCCCCGATACATAAGCACACTTAATCCCTCATTAATATTCCACTGTTTAGTCATCATCCAATAGTCTGATCCAATAGTGATGACTATTGTGTTGGTGCAATAGTAGGCTGCTGTTAGCTCCCTGGATGTGTCGAAGTCTGATTACCTACAGATAAGTGCCGGACTGCTTTCTTTGAATGTTATGCGACGTTGCCTGTCTTTGAGAGTATAATTTTTTTTTTTTTACAGGGAATCGAAAATTGAGGTATTTGAAAAATTGTGTTTTGATGCTTAGCAGTTGCATCTGCATGTGTTCTTGGAGTGTGGTAATCAGTCCACCTGTGCTGATGAAGAAGATAACATCACATGCATGTTCAGCTGTGTTGAAGCGGTTCGGGCACTATTGAAAAGTAAAACGAAGTAAAGCAAACACTTCTCTTCCATAGCGGTTATCGTGTTGTAATGTGGTGTATTGTTTTTATGTGTTTATATGTGGTATGAATCTCATTAAGTATCCTTTTGGATTGAGAATAATTGTAGTTAATTGAACGTATTTGTTAATACAATATAAAGGGCGGTATAAAGCTATGGGACCCATGATGCGAGTGTCTGCCATTTCCCTATGGTGATGAATTTCGCCAAATGTAGGGGTGAGCAAAACCTGAGGTCCTTTTGAGCTATATTGAGTGATTGTGAGTAGGTTATGTGTGAATGTGATTGACGTTATAAATTGAAGTGATTTGGGTGATTACTAAGGGGTTTTCTGATAAGTAATGTTAGTTTTGTGCATACCATGACAGTCATGAACCTCACTTCTAAGCCAGGGTATGTGGAGAATGATCTCAATCTCTCAAATTTATTGCTAATGCTCAGCATAATACTTGCATCGTGCCAAAGAGAGTCTCCTGCTGGAGTTCGTAAGATGTAATATGTATGGGTAGTTTGTCAAGATGTGCTCAGAAATTCTTCTTTATCAAGCCTATGGCACCCAACACAGTGGGAAATATTTTTGTATCTTTCTGCCACATTTTCTTGGTCTCTGACTGCATTTCCTGGATCTTCTGCCTCTCCACTTAATTCACAGAGTGGTCGCTTTAAACTGACATCTATTATCAATGCAGTTCTGGTGTTTTTCTCCTTAACCACTATATCTGACTTCCTTGCATCCAGCTTTTTATTGGTCGGAATGGGAGTATCCCAGGTGATCATAACCTCCTCATTCTCTGTAATACTCTTAGGGTCATGATCGCAGTGCTTTTCGGGCACAGTGATATTGTAGTGCTTACAAAGTTTCCAATGGACAAGGTGCGCTACTTTATTTTATCTTTTTGTATAGAAATTTTCTGCCATCAGAACTTCACAGCCAGCTTCACCGTTTCTAGGTCTTTCTTACAGAACTGAAATATGTCTGTATCTGTTCTTGATCGACAGAGTTCCTGGAGTAACATCCTTTATTTCTCACTGTATTTGTGCATCTGCCACTTGTTTTTCCTTGTTTGTTGTCTAATTCCTTGAAGAGTTTTTTCTCTTGTTTTGTAAATTCTGTTACTTCCTTCCCTGTGGATACTTGTGGATTTTCACTCATGCCTTCTAGTCGTTGGAATGCTTGTCTAAGTTTGAAGATGAAGATAGATTTTGGACCTTTACTCTCATATTTCAGCACATTTTTGCGTATTTGGATCTGAGGATGCAATTAAGTAGGTCTGGAGGCCGATGATAGTAGCTCTGTATGTGTAATCAATCTCTATGTGTCCTAACCCTCCTTCAGCTCTAGGGATGTAGTCTTGGCATACACTGGTTCTTGTAAATCACTTCATGGGCATGAGGAGTTTTCATGTTCGCACTTCCGGTTTTTCAAAATCTTTAAGAAGCCAGTCCACAACCCCAAAGCTGTATGAAAGTATGGGAATTGCCAGCTGATTGATGGCTTGTAGTGTAGTGGTGTCAGAAGTGTGCTTTCAAATGTACCTTGAAATACTAGGCCTGTGGCCTAGCTGGAATGTCTTTGTCTCTTTTGTTTCACTGTAGCCTGCTTAGTAGTAGAACCACGCAGTAAGAAATGCATAGTTTAGCAGCTTCTCACCTTACATAACACGCCCCAGCTGACCTCTATTGGTGAGCGATCAAGGGGAACTTAATATGTGCCTATCATGAAGTAGCTAGAATGTGCTAACAAATTATTAGTTTGCATATAGCTAAAAGTCTATAAATGTAGCTGAAACCTTTGCCCAGGGGTCTCAGTCTTTTTGGAAGCTATTCCACTGAGTTCTCGCATGCTATTAAAACTGTTTGATTTCATGAAGGCCTCAGGTGTCTTTTCTTGGTCTGGTAATCTACTACAGTATCTTATTCGGTGATGTTAAAGCACTTTTCAATAATAATTTTAATCTCCTGTAATATTCTTTATTGATCTTTTCTCTCAGTAATTTCTGCTTGAGCGTTGTTCCTTTTTCTACTCCGAGATACTTATATACGCCTTCCTGTTCAAGGTCCTTGATGTCACAGTTTTCAACCAGGGAGATGTTTTTTTGTTTTGCTCAATTTTCTTCTAAAAAAAAAAAAGTTGCCTGAGCAAATTTGTTAAGCTCAAAGGTCATTCTGATGTCATCAGAAAAGCTTTTCACCACATGGAGTTGCTCTGCTCATTGTTGGTTGTAGGGTTGCCAACTTTTTCACCGAGAAAAACCCGACACCTGTGGCTCGCCATGCTCCACCCATTCTCCACCCCTAGTCCCATCCCTGCCCCGACCCCCAGCCCCACCCACAATAATTACCGAGGATACGTGTAGGCTAACTTCCTTGGTCAGATAATAATTAAACTGGGAACCCCAAAATCCAAACATGAAATGTACAACACTGGAGAAATAAAACTATAAAGTAATTTCCTCTTGCACTAAACAAAAACGCAAAGATGTTAGCAATACACACTTCCCAGACCAGACATATTCCAGTTAATAAATTCAAAATAAAAAGTATTTTTCTACCTTCTGTTTGGGCATTTTATTTTTCAGTTGCAATTGCTCCAGTCACTTTCTTCTGGTTTCTTTGTGTCTTCTGCGAGCTATCCATTTGTCCTTTCTTCTCTTTTAGATGTTTTCCATTCTCTCTCTATTTCTGCTTTAACATACTGATTGTTTCCCTTTTGCTCTTTCCCCCAATTCTTTCCTTATTCCTTTATCATCCATTTAAATTTCACCCTTCCATTCTCAAGCCCCTCTTACTCTCCCAATACCCAGCCCATCATAGACTTTTCTTCCACACAAAATATTTTTCCCCTCTCCATTCTCATTCCCCATCCATTCTAGTCCTCCCCCAAAATCAGTTCCCTTATAGTTCTAGACCCACCCAGCATCCACTCCCTTCTAGTCCCATTCTCCCATGCCCCACATCAGCCCATTTCCAGTCCTATTCCAGCTCTTCATCAGCCCATTTCCAGTGCTAGCCCTCACATCACAGGCCATTTCCAGTCCTAGCCCCCCCCCAATCACAGGCCATTTCCAGTCCAAGTCCCCCATCACAGCCTATTTCCAGTCCTGGGCCCCCCCACCATCACATCCCATTTGCAGTCCGAGTCCCCCCCCCACCATCACAGCCCATTTGCAGTCCTAGCCCCCCTAATCACAGCCTATTTCCAGTCCACGTTCCCCCTCCCTCCACCAAAGCCCATTTCCAGTCCAAGTTCCCCCCCATAGCCTTTTTCCAGTCCAGGTCCCCCTCCCCATCACAACCCATTTCCAGTCCAAGTCCCCCCCCCCCCATAGCCCTTTTCCAGTCCAGGTCCCCCTCCCCATCACAACCCATTTCCAGTCCAAGTCCCCCCCCCATAGCATTTTTCCAGTCCAGGTCCCCCTCCCCATCACAACCCATTTCCAAACCATGTCCCCCCCCCAGAGCCCGTTTACGGGCCAGGTCCCCCCCCCGTCACAGCCCTCTTTTTTCCAGTCCAGGTCCCCCCCCCATAGAACTTTTCCGGTCCAGGTCCCCCCCGCCATAGCCCTTTTCCGGTCCAGGTTCCCGTCCCCATAGCCCTTTTCCGGTCCCGGTCCCCCTCCCATAGCCCTTTTCCGGTCCAGGTCCCCCCCCCCCTAGCCCTTTTCCAGTCCAGGTCCCCCCCCATCACAGCCCATTCGTAGTCCTTGCCCCCCCCATCCCAGCCCATGCAGTCCTTGTCCCCCCCCCCCCGACCAGCACCGTGGCTGTCTGAGGGAGCTGGGGAAGCCCGCGCGAGGCCCCGGCTCCCTCTGTACGACCGCCAGCGTGAAGAGCCTTTTCCTTCACGCTGGCGGTTGTTTCTGTGAAGCCGCGAATGCTGGGAAAGGTTAAAGGGTATTTACATCTGCGCCGGCAGCCGGCCTGGCCATGGGAAAACCGGCCAGTTGGCAACCCTAGTTGGTTGCTAGAATGGTACTCAATAGCACATCAGCTTCCTGTGTCTTGCAATATCAGTATCCTCTGTAAATATGCAAGAGGACTTCTCTGTCAACAGAGTTACTTACCTGTAACAGAGTTCTCCGTGGACAGCAGGATAAGTCAGCCACACCTGGTGTCGTCCCCCGACGGCGCCATGATGGAAGTGCTCTACAGCTCAGAAGCTTCTGAGCATGTGTGAGGTGGTCCCACCTCCCCAGCCCGCCCCTAGCCGGTCAGTTAATGACTAGCTATGCCCTTGCGGCTAGGTGCGGTGCGCAGGCCACCCTCATGCAGGGGAGGCGGGTGGGATGGTGTGGCTGACTTATTCTGCTGTCCACGGAGAACTCTGTTACAGGTAAGTAACTCTGTTTTCTCCTAGGACAAGCAGGATGTGTCAGCCACACCTGGTGTCTCCCAAGCTTTGCATTCACGCTGAGGAGAATGAGGGAGGCATGCGGAGAACTGCAAAATGTTTATTGCGAACACAACAGGCTTACAGAATAAAGTGCAACTCCACCATATCCTTTGCGAATGCAAGAGGTAGACATTAACTGTGCAATCCATTGAACAGTGCAACACAACAGTGCAAAGAAAAACAATAGTGCAACACAACTAGTGCAATAACAATTCTGAGCAATAGCGCCAGTGCGTGGTCAGCAACTGGTACATAGTATCTGAAGTCTGGCCCTTAGTCCCTCGGTTCAGTCTTGTGCAGTGCCCGCACCACGGGTGCCGTAGCCACAGATAGGACTGCTCGGCCAAACGAGCCGTCGGTCGCAGAGTGGATGTCAAGGCAGTAGTGTTTCTGGAAGGTTAGCTGAGAGGACCAGGTGGCGGCTTTGCAAATCTCGCTCACCGGAATTTCCTGTGCGCAGGCCAGAGAAGCGGCTATCGCGCGGAGCTGGTGTGCACTCGCCCTATTTGATGGGAGTGCGCCCGCCTTCTGTAGACAATAGGCAACGCAGGCCGAAATCCAAAGGGAAAGTGTGCGCTTGGTGACAGGTCTCCCTGGTTTGTTCGGGTCAAAGGAGACAAAAAGCTGGGTCCCCAGGCGAATGGCAGATGTCCTGTCGATGTAGATGCGTAGGGCACGTACGCAATCTAGGGAGTGAAGACGTTGCTCTTCGGGTGATGAGTGTGGGGCTGGAAAGAAGGATGGCAGCTCCACTGTCTGGTTGATGTGAAAGGCGGAGGCGACCTTTGGCACAAACTTGGGGTGAGTCCGCAGGGACGCCCGGTTGTGGTAGAGTTTTGTGTATGGCGGGTGTGCCACAAGGGCCTGCAACTCGCTAACCCTCCGAGCAGAGGTGATGGTGACGAGGAAAAGGGTCTTCCAGGAGAGATATTTTCCCTCAGCTGTGGCCAACGGTTCGAATGGCTCCTGCATGAGCTGTTGTAGAACGATGTTAAGGTCCCAGGAGGGTACCGGTTTCTGTACCGGGGGTTGCAGATTTCGGAGCCCTCTCATGAAACGCGTCACAATGGGAAGGGCGGCAATGGAGCCTGAAGTTGTGTCTTCTGTGCGCTCGTGTAGAGAGGCAATGGCCGCAAGGTGTACCTTGATGGATTGCGGTTTCAAACCCGAGCTGAAGAGGAAGGCAAGATACTGTAAGATCATGGGTATCGGGCAAGAAGCTGGGTAGACTCCTTGGTCCTTGCACCAGATACTGAAGCGTTTCCGTTTGAGGCCGTACGCCCTTCTGGTAGACGGTCTTCGGGAAGCCAGAACAATTTGCTGTACATCCGGGGAAAGGTGTGAGCCGTTGAAGGTTATCCTTTCAGCCTCCAGGCTGACAAGGCTAGCGTCTGGAGGTTGGGGTGCCAAGTTCGTCCCCCGTTCTGGGTTAACAGGTCTGGTCTCAGAGGTAGTCGGATTGGAGGTTCTTGAGCGAGCTGCAGCAGCAGGGAGAACCACATCTGTCGTGGCCAATAGGGGGCGATCAGAATCACGTGCGCTTTCTCCTTGATGATACGCTGTATCGTGGTTGTTCAGAGAGGTGTTGGAGGAAAAGCGTATGCCAACTCCCAAGTTCCCCACGGAATGGCAAACGCGTCCGAGGCCACCCTCTGCTGTGACGAGTGCTTGGAGCAGAACAAGGGACATCTGGCGTTCTCTTCGGTCGCAAAGAGGTTGATCTGGGGAGCATCCACTCGTGAGGCTGAAGCTGTCTGCTGAGTCTGTCTGCCAAGGCGTTCTGATCCCCAGGAAGGTAAGTCGCCTGCAGGGCGCAGTTGTTGGCTAGCGCCAAGGCCCATGTCTCGAGGGCTTCCTTGCATAGCAAACGGGAACCAGTGCCCCCTTGCTTGTTTATATAGAACATGGTCACCTGGTTGTCTGTCTGCACCAAGACCGCTTTTCCCGCCAGGTGAGGCATGAAAGTCTGGAGGGCATACTTGACAGCCCAGAGTTCGAGGATATTGATGTGGAGGGCTTGTTCCGCTCTGGTCCATGCTCCTTGTGTGCTGAGATGCAGTAGATGGGCCCCCCATCCCGTGGAGGATGCATCCGTGGTGAGGATGAGTTGATGAATGCGGGGTTGCAGATACTTGCCCACTGAGAGGTTGGCTGGTTGTGTCCACCAACACAGGCCCTGGACAACACGGGCAGATATCGGTATGCGGGTGCTGAGTGGTTGGGAGAGTTGCTTCCAGTGAGTCCGCAGGTGCCACTGCAGTGTACGCATATATAGCCTCGCCAAGGGGAGGACCGAAGTTGTCGCAGCCATGTGGCCTAGCAGGCACAGGATCTCACGGGCTGAAGTCTGTTTTGCCGCCGACATTTTCTTGGCCAGGTGAGTGATGGTGTTGATCCGGAGCTCGGGTAGGAAGACCTTGCAGGCCTTGGTATCGATTATCGCCCCGATGAATTCCGTGCGCTGCACCGGTTCAAATCGGGACTTTTCTTTGTTGAGAAGGAATCCCAATCTGGTCAGTAGGTATGTAGTCTGGTGCACTGCCCTGCGGAGGTCGGGGCAGAATTCGCCGACAGGAGCCAGTCGTCCAGGTAGGGAAAGATGGCGATTCCTTGTTTGCGGAGGTGTGCAGCGGCCACCGCCAGACACACGGTGAAAACTCTGGGTGCTTGGGATAGGCCAAATGGCAGGACTCGATACTGGTAATGACATCCCAGTTCTATGAATCTGAGGAATTTCCTGTGGGAAGCGTGGACTGGAATGTGGGAGTAAGCGTCCTGTAGATCCAGCGTCGCCAGCCAGTCCCCCACTCTGATGAGGGGAAGGATGGAGTTGAGCGAATACATCCTGAACTTCTCCTTTGTGATGAAGTTGTTCAGCTTTCGGAGGTCCAGGATGGGACGTAGGCCCCCTGACTTCTTGGGAATAAGGAAGTACCGGGAGTAGAAGCCAGTGTTGACCTCGTCCGGGGGCACCCACTCTATCGCCCGGGCCTGGAGAAGTTGCTGTAAGAGTTCCAGAAGTGGTTGTTCCAGGTGCCGTGGAGGCTGGCTGGTAGGTCGCTTGTGCTGCCGTGGAGGGGAGGAGAAGGGCAAGCGGTAGCCCGACTGGACTATCTGAATGACCCACTTGTCCGTGGTGATCTCCTGCCAGGCCGAGAGGAATTGAGACAGGCGACCCCCTACCGGGGGATAGTCAGAAGGAAGAGGTGTCTTTTCCGGAATGAGGAGGGTTGGTCTGCTTCTGTTTGCGTTGTCGCGGTTGCTGTCGCTGAAAGGGCGACTTATGATAGGTCTGCTTGAATTTGGGCGTCTGCCACTGTCGGTTGGATCCATAGTATTGCTTTGAAGTGGAAAAGGGCTTGCGGAAATAGCTCCCTTTCTGTGACCAGGAGGGGCGTTCGAGTCCGTCCGCTGCCAGTGTCTTTAGAGTGGTGCAGTCCTCTTTTAGGCCGTTCACCGTGTCGGCGACTTTGTCCCCGAAAAGGGAGTCGCCTGAGCAAGGTGCATCCGCAATTCGGTCATGGGTATTGTCCGAGAGCCCCGAGGCATGAAGCCATGCCCAGCGACGGGCCGAGATGGCCGTGCCCGCTGTCCGGACAGCCGTATCAAAGGCATCAAAAGCTGTACTCATCAGGTGCTTGCTGCATTCAGCTAGTTCCTGCATGGAGTTTGAAGCAGATGTACGTGAGTCTTTGGAAAGGTCCTGTAGCTGTTTTTTAAGGTCAGCCAGGAGGGCGTCCTGGAATAGGACATGCTGAAATTGATGGGCTGCTATCTTGGCGTTGAGCATGACCCCTTGAAACACTTTCCTCCCCACGTCGTCTAGGCGCTTGGGGTCCCGGCCTGGCGGGTGGTTGGATTGGGCACGCGTAGACTTAGATTTCTTAAGAGCTGATGCCACCACGATAGACTGGTGGGGTAACTGGGTCTTGTTGAAACCTGGGGCCATGTGGATGATGTATTTGCTGTCCAAGTGTCTGGAGAAAGCTTGGCCAGACGCTGGGGATTGCCAGAGCGTCAGCTGCTTGTCCTTCAATCTGCGGTGTAGGGGAAGAGCCATGGCTGGCTTAGGGCCATTGAGGTATTTCATGACCTCCGGTTCCTTCTCGTCTGATGCCTCCTCCGTGGCCAGCCCCAGCTTGGAAACCACTTTTCGAAGGAATTTGGGGTATGTGAGGTCCTCAGGCACTGTTGTCGGTGGCTCCTCTGTCTCATCCGTTGGGTTCTTGAAGGTGTCAGAGCCTGGTCCTGATTGCTCCACATCCGAGCCTGGTCCCAGCTCGTCTGCATCGCTCCCCCCGGATTCCAGCTGCGCTGGGGAAGAAGATCGCGCTCTGAAGGGTGCAGGGGAAGGAGTCCGCGCTCTGGAGGGTGAGAGCCTAGGGAATCGAGGAGAGGGGGCCTGCTCCGAGCCAGGCAGGGTCCCCGGTAGACTGTGTGTTACCCGCTCCTGGTCCGGCCGCAGGGGGGCAGTCTGCTCTACAAGGCGAGAGAGCAGGTTGAGAATGGCAGAAGAGGTGTAGTCTGAAGATCTGCTGCTTCTGTGCCGCTTGCTGTGGTGAGAACGTGATCTCCTGCTCCTCTTGCGGCTACTGGAGGACCCACAGTGAGAATCCCTTGCCCCCGAGGGGGACCGATGTCTACGTTGTTTGGATGTCCTCTTCCTGCTCGTCTCACCGCCACCGCGCTGTCTGGGGGATTCCCTGCTGTCTGCGCGGTGATCGCGGCTCCCTCGTTGGCGCTGAGGCTCAGCATGGTCTTCTGAGCCAGAGCGGTGTTGTCTGCCTCCGTGCCGATGCGTAGCTGCACGGTTTTCAGAGCGGTGTTGGCTGCTCCCACGCCGATGCGTGTGAGAAGTAGATGCTGTCTCGGCGCGGTCTCCCTTCACTGCGCTGCTCTGAGGCTCCCCTTCAGCACGGAGAGACGTGCTGGGCAAGGGGGAGGGCGGTCTGAGCCGATCGCTGACTGGGGCGGGACAGGAACCGCTGCGGCCAATCCGGAGAGAGCGGGCGTGTCTGGAGGCGGGGCCAGGCAGGGCCACGAGGGCAGCGCCATCTTGGCCGGCTGTAGAAGAACCGCATGGCTGGGGAGAATGGCCCGGGTTGCTGCGAACCGTAGGGGGGCTTACCGGAAGGGTAGAGGCCTCTTCGGGGGCAGAACGTTCGGAGTTGGAGGAAGCGCTTGGGTCTGGGTGAGGAAATTTGGCCTGTTTGAGCAGCGCTTTTCCTGTGGCAGTTCTGGGACGCTTCTCTGATCCGGAACGCTCAGCAGGCTTGGACAGTTCAACGGACCTGGGATGCTCATTACTCCTGAGGTGCTCCGGGGTCCGGTTCGTGGAGGCTGCAGAGGAGGAGAGCAAATCTTGCAAAGAGTGCTCACGGTGCTTCCTTGCCCTGGGGGACATCCGGGCGCAGCTGGCACAGTTCTCCACTTGATGTGACGTCCCCAGACATCTGATGCAATGCTGGTGAGTGTCCGTGATGTTCATCTTTCTGCTGCAGCATAGACACTTTTTAAAACCTGGTTTAGGCATGGAAGATGTTTGTTTGTGTAGGAGAGCTTAGGAATCCGTCTTGAGGCAAAGGCGGAAGGAAAAAAAACTGACTGGCTAGGGGCGGGCTGGGGAGGTGGGACCACCTCACACATGCTCAGAAGCTTCTGAGCTGTAGAGCACTTCCGTCATGGCGCCGTCGGGGGACGACACCAGGTGTGGCTGACACATCCTGCTTGTCCTAGGAGAACTGCTTGTTAGTCCCAAACCACTACCTTTTCTCCAGTTGTTCCAGATTTGTCTTACAAAAATCTGGACCTTACTGATGGGTGTCCAGTCAAGGTTTATGGAAAAGTTGGAAGCCCTAGTCCATAACATCATTAGAGAATCCGTGTAAAGCCTGAAGGTCTAGGGGGGTTTTCCCCCGTTATTGCTAGTTTCATATTGGCTTCCTAACGGCCAAAAAGAGGAAGCACGCCTTGTCTTTTAGGGGCTCATTTAAAGAACTACACCTCCCATAATGCTGTGCACGCCATGTCCCTTTGTGAAATGGGCTCTGACTGAAACTTTTTTTAAGCGACGAAAGAAGCCTTCCAAGGTATTGAATCGTAATGCTTTGCATTCCTCTTTACGTAAGAGTCTCTCAATATTCTAAGTGGGGAGCGTTGGGGAGAATCATAGACCGGAACCTTTGGCCTAGCTCTCGCGGGCGTCGGGGACTGTTGACGGCGACGCACCGAGCACGGTTACGGGAGCCCGGAAGATGCCGGGGAGCTGTATGTAGGTTCTGGGTGGCCACGGTCTGTACTCCAGAGCAGGATGGAGAGTGGAGGGAGTCCGTCGCAGCCCCCGGTCTACATTTACAGCCCGGAGTACGTCTCGCTGTGTGACTCCATCATGTCCAAAGTGCCCAAGAGGGTAAGTGGAGAGAGGAGTGTACTGTTCTCGATTGGTTATAGTCCATCCTCATGCTGACCGCATAATGTCCCATTGTTTTCTCGCACTGTTCTGGAATAATATTTCATGAAAAGCGAACGTGAAAAGTTGCCCGGGGACAGAGGGCGATAGAGGTATGCCAGGATTCGTAAGGTGCTCTGAAAATCTGACATGCTAGTCAATCGTTCCAGTGACATATTGTTTAAAAACTAGATGTGGGTGGTTTGTTGAGCTTTTCGTGGCATTTAATTTTAGAAGTTTTTATGAGTTTTTGATGTTGGGATTTGCCACGTTGGTACTTCTTTTGCGCTTTAGTTTTCAGGAGTGAATTCAGTCTTAGTTAACCAAGGGCCATCCCCAGAGTTGGCTCAAGGTGTTGGCGCCCTAGACAAACTTTAAATCGTATGCCTCCCCCCCCCCCCCGGCTGTCAGACTCTATTTATATAGCTTTGAATGCCCTGTTCTTTGCCACCCCCAGAAGCTGCTGCCCTAGGCAGGTGTCTGATTTTCCTAATAGTTGGGCCAGCTTGGAGTTCACCTCCTGATTTCCCCCCCCCCCCCTCGCCGCACACGTAGGTTCTGTAATTTAAAAAATGCATAAGACGTGGAATAAGAGACGATCAAAAGACAGTGCAGCCACTGCGATTCGTGCTGCTAGGTGTGGCTGCTTTGGGCAGCTTTTCTCGGCTGCTTCGGGTGTGAACCTTGCATTACAGTGATGGCGATTTTTAAATATGTGAAGCGTTGTAAAATAAAAGGCTGAAGGGGGAGAAGAGTGATCAATTTGCAGCAGAATTAGAAAAGTAAAGGATGCACAGAGCAGAATTTACTGCTACAGGAGGATTGTCTGGTAGTGTTGGATGAAACCAGTATCCTTATTGAACTCCTTTGTGTTTCATCTGGGTAATTTAGAATAGCTTACATTACTGGATATTTCTGGAGCTCCTTTTTCAGTATTCTCATCATACGGACTTTGGTTTCCTTTACTCATAATCCTTCTGTAACTATAAAGTCTACGGATTTTGTACATCTGTTTTCTCATCCTCCCTGCAATCCTATAACCCACCCCTATCCTTTTGTGTTACAATTTTAAAAACAAACGCCACTACATCCCTAGCTCATTCTGCACTGACCTGATGGAGGGGAACATGACTCTTGAAAGCTAGTTGCAAACCTCTTATTAACCTTAACCAAAAAAGGTATCACCTTTAACTTATTTGTCAATCTTTATTTCTTCCTTGCCTTTTTTTTGATTGGACAAATACTGAAAACACCGGCACAGATTAAACAAATAAAACTGGTATAATAAATACAGAGGGGAAAGGCATCAGTAATTTCATTATCTCAATTATAATTATAACATTCTTGCTAGACCAGCCCAGATGAATTCCTTGTTCTTGCCAGTAGATGGAGGGGTTCTGTCCTGTCCTGGTTTTCTTCCTATTTCTCCCATTGCCCTTTTAGTATATGTTCTGGTGGATCCTACTCTACTGCTATTCCGCTTTCAATCAATGTATCTCAGGGCTCTGTCGTGGGACTTCTCCTTTTCTCTCTCTACACTCAGTCCCTTGGTCACAGGGTGGGCAATTCCGGCCCTCGTGCACCGCAATCCAGCCTGGTTTTCATGATGTCCCTAATGAATATTCATGGACCTATTTCCATACAATGGAAGGCAATGGATGCAAATAGATCTCATGAATACACACAGTACCGGTCTAAGACAGACTGCATGTGCTCTGGAGTGCTCAGAAAGCCAAAAGCTAAGACTATAAATTTCTTTATTATCTCTGCTGGTTTCTAGCTACCAATATAGAGTTTAAGTGTTTTGTTTTTTGGGGATATCAGAAATATAAGGTTTAACTGTGGCTAAACATTAAGTTTGGGGATATTCAGACTACTGGGGCCTGAACTCTGGATTGCTCATAAAGCCACAAGCTAAGACTATAAATTTCTTTATTTCTGCTGGTTTCTAGTTACCAATATAGAGCGTAAGTGTTTATTTGTTTTTGGGGGATATCGCCAATATAAGGTTAACTGTGGCTATACATTAAGTTTGGGGATATTCAGACTGACTGCTTTCCTGTGTAGCCTTGGAGCAGATATCTGTAGGTGCCCCTGTTCAGGAACAGCCTACTGGCCAGAGACACTTGGGTTCCCACCCCACGAGCTACATTGCCTATATAGTTGCATTCGTTGCCATCTATCCTTTCAACTTGGGTTAAGGCCCGCCCCTTCCTCTTCCTTTCTTCTTCTTCTAGGACTGCTTATTCAGCATGTCGTGTATTCAGTGCAATAACTGCGGTACATTTATTCCAAGACAAATCATTTGGAACCTGAGAGCTTGTCCTCTGTGCTTCAGGTCAGCTGCCATGCATAAAGAACTGACTCTACTATGGGAAGACCTAGCTGCCAAGCATAAAGAAGTGACCCTACTGAGGGAGGAACTGGCTGCAATGAAGCGCACCTCTTTTAGGATACAAACTGTACAACGTCCACCACCGCTCCCACAAAGAATCAAACACCCCAGGAGTAAATGGATCGCAGTGGGTTCTGGTAGATTGCGACCTGTAACACACAGACATCCTATGCATCAAGAGATATCCCTGCTTAATGCCTCCTCTTCCTTGCCTAATGAGGACGTGGAACTGAGGGAGGAATTGGCTGCAATGAAACACACCTCTTCTAGGTTACAAACTGTACAACATCCACCACCGCTCCCACAAAGAACCAAACACCCCAGGAATAAATGGATCACAGTAGGTTCTGGTAGATTGCGACCTGTGACACAAAGACATCCTATGCATCAGGAAACATCCCTGCACAGTGCCTTCTCTGCCTTGGCTAATGAGGATGCCCAATCCAAAGAAACTGAAGGGCTCTTAAATGAGACAGACAATGCCCAATCTCCTGCTAGAGGACCAAATATGAAGAAAACCTCACCAAACAGCAAACTACTAATACTTGGGGATTCCATCATCAGAGGCACCAACTTGGGAACACAGTTCATTGGAGAGAAGATATTCATATGCCTCCCAGACTCTTCAGCCAGCAGGAATACAAACCAAGTTGTTGAAGTACTTAGAGCAGAAAGTGAACACAGATGTGGAAGGTCAAGCTCTGGACGTCACCCCCTGAAAAAGCAGAATAACATCAGAAACAGCCACACTTTTAAACCACACATCAAAAACAAGCGGGAAGATGTGGGCAGAACAAAAACAATGCAAAATACACACAAGCCAGTTAAATCCTGGAAAGCAATGAGCACTAATGCTTGAAGCTTAGCCAACAAAGTTCCAGACCTGGAAGCCCTAATGGTGTAAATGGATTTGGACATCGCTTTGACCCGGTGAAAAGCGGGATACAAATATAGCTAAATAAATAAAAATAAATAAATAAATTGTGGCCATTACAGAAACCTGGCTAAATGAATCGCATGATTGGGATATAGCTATAGCTGGCTATAATCTATTCAGAAGAGACAGAGGAAATGGAAGAGGAGGAGTAACCTTGTATGTCAAGGGCAATATTAAAGCTACTGAAATGCAGGGGGCATGGGGAAAAGAAGAAGTGCTCTGGATTATGTAGGAAAGAGGAGATGGCACTGTCATCCATACTGCTGTAGTATACAGACCTCCGACACAAACTGAAGAAATAGATAACGAATTGATTATAGATATTGCCAAGATAGCCACAAAGAGAGAAGCGATCATATTGGGTGACTTTAATCTACCTGATGTGGATTGGATTACTCCTTCTGCAAATCTGGAAAGAAGCAAAAAAATTGTGGATGCTCTCCAAGATGCATTACTTAGACAAGTGGTGATGGAACCAACTAGGGAAAGCTCAACGCTGGATTTAGTGCTCACCAACGGTGATAGCGTGTCGAATGTCTGCTTGGGTGCCCCTGTGAGCAGCAGCGATCATCACACGGTGTGGTTTGAGATAAAAGCCATGGTACAGGCCAATCATAGCAAGCTCAAGGTCCTAAACTTCAAAAACACAAACTTCAATAAAATGGCTGAGTTCCTAAAGGAGGAGCTGACAGGGTGGAAGAAGATAAGGGAAGTGGAATTGCAATGGGCTAAACTAAAGGTGGCAATAAAAGGGGCAACATAAATATGTAAGAAAAGTAAACAAAAACAAGAGGAAGAAAACCTATTTGGTTTTCCAAAGAAGTGGCTGCTCAAATAAAGGCAAAAAACACAGCTTTCACAAAATTTAAAAGCTTGCAAACAGAGGAACACAGAAATGAATACAGGATCAAACTCAGAGACAAAGAGAGAAATAAAGATAGCAAAATCAAAGGTAGAGGAAAAGATGGCTAAAGATGTGAAGTGTGGCCACCAAAACTTTCTTCAGGTATATTGGGGAAAGGAAGAAGATCAGAGGTGGAATTGCAGGACTCAGAAGTGCTGGGAACGCACTCGTGGAAAGTGACATTGAAAAAGCGAAATTGCTAAACAAATACTTCTGTTCTGCTTTTACTAAGGAAAGTCCTGGAGAAGGACCACCTGTGACTCCCAAATATAAAACTTGGAATGAAGTAGATACCACACCATTCACAGAAGATGATGTGTTAGAACAACTTGCAAAACTGAAAGAGGACAAGGCCATGGGACCGGATGAGATACATCCCAAGATACTGAAAGAGCTCAGAGAGGTTCTTGCAGGGTCGTTAAAGGATGTTTTCAATAGATCCTTGGAAACAGGAGAGGTTCCTCAGGACTGGAGAATGGCTGATGTCGTACCTCTACACAAAAGTGGTGACAGGGAAGAAGTGTCAAACTGCAGGCCTGTGAGCCTTACCTCAGTGGCGGGAAAAGTAATGGAGGTGCTCCTGAAAGAGCGAATTGTGAACTTTCTCAAAGCCAACAGCTTTCAAGATCCGAGGCAACATGGTTTTACCGAAGGACGATCTTGCGAAACAAATCTGATTTGAGTTTTTTGACTGGGTGACCAGGGAACTAGATCAGGGGCATGCGATGGATGTCATCTACCTGGATTTCAGCAAAGCGTTTGATACTGATCCTCATAGGAGGCTTATCAATAAACTCAGTAGCTTGGGGATAGATCCCAAGATGGTAAATTGGATCAGAAATTGGTTGACTGACAGACAGAAGGTGATGGTACAAGGAGCTTACTTGGATGAAAGGAAGGTGATTAGTGGGGTGACCCAGGGATCGGTCCTTGGCCCGGCACTGTTCAATGTATTTGTGAGTGATATTGCTGAAGGACTGCATGGAAAAGTCTGTCTTTTTGCAGATGACACGAAAATTTGCAACAGAGTGGACTCCCCCGAGGGAGTGGTTAACATGAGGAATGATCTACAAAAGCTGGAAGAATGGTCTAATGCTTGGCAATTAAGATTTAATGCAAAGAAGTGCAGAGTCATGCACTTGGGAAGCAGAAATCCAAGGGAAATGTACGGATCAGGAGAAAGACCTTGGAGTGATTATTTCTGAAGATCTCAAGGTGGCAAAACAGTGCGACAAGGCGGTGGGAAAAGCCAGGAGGATGTTGGGCTGCATACAAAGAGGTATTACCAGCAGAAAGGAAGAGGTACTTATGCCACTATGCAAGTCACTGGTGAGGCCTCACTTGGGATACTGTGTTCAGTTTTGGAGACCATATCTTGCAAAGGATGTAAAAAGACTGGAAATGGTTCAGAGGAAGGCGACCAAAATGATTTGGAGCCTGCGTCAGAAGAGACCTGAAGACCTAAACATGTACGCTTTGGAGGAGAGGAGGGATAGGGGAGATATGATTCAGACCTTTAAATACTTAAAGAGAAATAATGAACAAACAAACCTCTTCCAAAGACGGAGAAGCTGCAAAACTAGAGGGCATAACATGAAGCTAAAAGGTGGTAAATAGAAAGGCAAAGTCAGGAAATACTTTTTCACTGAAAGGATGCCGGATGTTTGGAATGCGCTCCCGATGGAAGTGGTGGGGGCAAATACGGTGACGGAGTTCAAAAGGGCATGGGACAGACACAGTGGATCCCTTTACAGCAGGGGTCACCAACCTGCGGCCCGCGAGGTCCCTTTGTGCGGCCCGCGAGGCTCTACCCCGGTGCGGCCCACCAAGGATTTATTTACACGATGGGGAGCGAGGAGGAGCTTACCTTCCTGTTCCCTGCAGGTCTCGTCATCAGTCCAGTGGACCTTACCTTCCCCCTCCCTGCAGGTCTCGTGGATCAGTTCACCTAAACTGAAGTTGGGAGGCACCTGAGAGCAGGGAGCTGCAATATTTATTACAAAGGAGTAAATCAAGATTTGAGGACCTGGTTGCAGCAGTTTTGCCTTCATCACTTTTAAAATACAGGTTAGAGCTGATTTGATAATCATTATAATTCATGGTGTAATTATTCCCGTGAGCATTGTTTTTTTTCGCGGGGGCGGGGAGAAGGGGGGTGCGGCCCGCGAGGCTCCCGGTAGTCGGCTGTGCGGCCCGCGGCCCTCTGGAGGTTGGTGACCCCTGCTTTACAGCAACAAGAAAATATCAAAATAATCGGAACCATCTAATTCCTTAACAAATAGGGGTATCCTACATGGAGTGGCGGGATCACCCCTGGACAAAGACATGGGGAGGGGGGCCTGCATGGAGCGGCAGGTGTACCTACTCTTGGCATCGTACTGGACAGACTAGATGGACCATATTGGTCTTTATCTGCCATCATTTACTATGTTACTATTTGTTACTATGCATATTCATTAGGGACATCATGAAAACCAGGCTGGATTGTGGTGCATGAGGGCTGGAATTGCCCACCCCTGCCTTAGTGCCCTCATCTCCTCCCACGGTTTTCAGTACCCTATCTATGCTGCTGGCTCCCAGATCTACCCCTCTGCACCTGAAATCTCTCTGGGAATCCAGGCACAGATCATAAGAACATAAGATATGCCATGCTGCAGAGGTTCCCAACTCCAGTCCTGGAGGGCCAAGCACTATTCAGGTTTTCAGGCTGTCCCTAATGAATATGCATGAGATGCATTTGAATACAAAATGCATCTCATGCATATTCATTAGGGACAGCCTGAAAACCTGAATGGTGTTTGGCCCTTCAGGACTGGAGTTGGGAACCTCTGCCATACTGGGTCAGACCAAGGTCCATCAAGCCCAATATCCTGTTTCCAACAGTGGCCAATCTAGGTCATACATACCTAGCAGTTTCCCCAAAAGAGACAGGTTCCACAATGCTTGTATTGGGTCAAGCATTGATATCCTGGGTCCCTTTTTTAAATGGTTTATGGACCTTTTCTCCGGGAACTTGTCCAAACCTTTTTTTAAACCCAGATACACTAACAGCCTTTACTACAACCTCTGGTAACAAATTTCAAAGTTTGATTACATGTTGAGTGAAAAAAATATTTTCTCTTATTTGTCTTTAATAGTTTACCCTGTAGCTTCATTGCATGTCCCCTAGTCTTTCTATAGTCTGATAACGTAAACAGTCGATTTACGTTTACCCGTTCTACTCCATTCATTAATTTATAAACTTCTATCATATCTTCCCTCAGCTGACTCTTTTACAGGTTAAAGAGCCCTAACCTTTTTAGCCTTTCTTCATAGGGGTATCCTTCCATCCCCTTTACAATTTTGGTGGCTCTTCTCTGAACCTTTTCTAATAACGCTATATCCTTTTTAAGATACGGCGACCAGAATTGCACACAATATTCAAGGTGCAGTCGCACCATGGAACGATAGAGAGGCATTATAATATCCTTTGTTTTATTTTCCATTCCTTATGATACCTAGCATTTTATTTGCTCTCTTGGCTGCTGCAGCACACTGGGCAGAGGGTTTTAACATGTTGTCCACAATGACACCTAAATCTTTTTCCTGAGTGGTGGTTCCTAATGTGGAACCTTGCATCATGCACCCAGGGAAGAACAATCCAAACTATGGTTACAGAACTTTGCACTTGTCCACATTAAATTTCATCTGCCATTTTGATGCCCAGTCTTCCAATTTATCAATATCGTCTTGCAATTTTCCACAATCATCATAGGTTTTAATAACTTTAAATAGTTTTGTGTCATCTGCAAATTTGATAACCTCGCTCGTTATTCCCTTTTCCAGGTCATTTATGAATATGTCAAAAAGCAGCAGACCCAGCACAGATCCCTGGGGTACACCACTATTCACCTTTCTCCATTGGGAAAATTGGCCATTTAGCCCTACCCTCTGCTTTCTATCTTTTAACCAGTTCCTGATCCACAATAGTACATTGCCTCCTATCCCATGACTCTTTAGGTTTGCCAAAAGTCTCTGATGAGGGACCTTGTCAAAGGCTTTCTGAAAGTCCAAATACACTATATCAACTAACTCACCTTTGTCTACCTGTTTATTCACACCTTCAAAAAAACATAACAGATTAGTAAGACAAGATCTTCCTTGTCTAAAGCCATCTTGACTGTCTCCCATTAAGCCATGACTATCTACATGTTCAGCAATTTTGTTCTTTATGATGATTTCTACCATTTTTCCCGGTACTGACATCAGGCTCACTGGTCTGTAGTTTCCTAGATCACTCATGGAACCCTTTTTAAAAATTGGTGTTACGTTGGCCATCCTCCAATCTTCAGGTATTACAGATGATTTTAATGATAGTTCACAGATTGCTAACAGCAGGTCTGCAATCTCAGATTTCAGTTCTTTCAATACCCTTGGATGTATATCATCTGGTCTAGGTGATTTGCTACGCTTCAGTTTATCAAATAGTTGTAATATATCTTCCCGATGTATTGATATTTCCTTCAATTCTTCCGCACCTTTAAATACCACTTCAGTCATGAGTAACATCCCTACATCTTCCTCAGTAAAGACCAAAGCAAAGAATTCATTCAGTCTCTCTGTTATCGCCTTGTCGCCTCTTAGTGCCCCTTTAACCCCTCTATCATCGAATGGACCAACTGATTCTCTCACAGGTTTTTTGCTACGAATGTAATTGAAAAAGTCTTTATTACATGTTTTTGCTTCTGCAGCAAGCTTCTTCTCAAATTTTCCCTTTGTCTGCCTTATCAATGCCTTGCATTTAACTTGCCAGTGCTTGTGCTGTTTCCAGTTTTCGTCATTTGGCACTTTTTTTCCATTTCCTGAAATATGCTTTTTGGCAATAACAGCCTCTCTAACCTCACCTTTAAACCATGCTGGCAGTTTTTTGGACTTCCTTCCACTTTTCTTAAAGCGTGGAATACAGCTGGTCTGGGCTTCCAAGATATTATTTTTCAACAACACCCAAGCTTGATGTAAGTCTTTAACCTTTGCAACTGCTCCTTTTAGTTTTTTTTTAACTATTTTCCTCATTTTATCATAGTCTCCCTTTCGAAAGTTAAAAGGTAGTATTGTGTATTTCCTTACCATCCCTCCTCCACTAATTAAATCAAAGGCGATCATGCTATGATCACTATTGCCAAGTGGCCCCAACACCCTTATCTCTTGCACCAGATCTGGTGTTCCACTAAGGACTAGGTCCAATATGGCTTCCCTTCTGGTCGGTTCATGAACCAGCTGCTCCAAGAAGCAGTCATTTATTTAATCTAGAAACATTATCTCCCTAGCATGTCCTGCCGTGACACTGACCCAGTCTGCTGCTTATCTGACATTTAATGCCTGGATATCTCACCACCATCTGAAATTGAACATGGCCATAACTGAGCTCCTTATCTTCCCCCTAAGCCCACCCCCCAACTCTTTCTGTGGCTTCTGCTCTACTCTTCCCCGTTTCCTCAGCTCACATCCTTCTGGTCATCTTTGACTCCTCCCTCTCCTTCTCCACACACATCCAACAGATAGCTAAAACCTACCATTTCTTTCTGTATAATATTGGCAACATTCGTCCCTTCCTTTCTGAACACACTACCAAGACCCTTTATCCATTCTTTAGTCACCTCCTGTCTAGCTATTGCAATCTCCTCCTTCCTGGTCTTCCTCTGAATCATCTGTCCCTGCTTCAATCTGTTCAAAACTCAGCTACACGACTTATCTTCTGCCAGTGTCACTATGCTTATGTCACCCTTCTATGCCTTTCTTTTCCACAGCTAACTCCAGACCGATCTTTCTACCTTGCTGCTCTTTATGCCTGGAACAAATTACTTGAGTCGGTAGGTCAGGCTCCATCTGTGGTCCTGTTCAAATCCAGGCTAAAAGCTCACTTTGAGACTGCTTTTGGATCCTGATCCCCCTAGTCTCCTGTTCCTGTTTCCTTACCATTCCCCTAGATACATCGTAGTCCCCACTTGTGTTGTCTGTCTTGAATAGATTGTGAACTCTTTTATGAGCAGGGACTGTCTCTTATATGTCTCTGGATAGTGCTACATATGCCTTATAGTGCTATACAAATAAGTAGGAGTAGTAATAGAGACAGCAAAACTTCTTGCCTTTCCTGTATAAGCTGGTACAGCTGGAAAGTCAGACAGTATGCTTTGCCTCTAGCAGAAAAGAGACCTTTGGGCTTGTGCATGAAGGAACAGCGGGCTCCTACAGCTGAGGCCACTGGATCTGCTTCTGTCAGTTGGGCTGGAGACATAGCAGGCGACAGCAAGGTAGTGGCTGATCCTCTCTCCCTGGGAACTATCTCCTATTGGTTTGGGTTCCCTAAGGGCGATAAGGCTAAGATCCCCCTCTAGATGAAAAGTGATCCTTGTGGCAACCTTATACATTTATTTGAGAGAAAACAAAGAACAAATGACTAGAGTATAGTGTTGAATATGCTGGCTTACCTGCAGCAGCAGTAACTCGTACTGCCGCATGCCCCAGTCGACTGCTGAATGAGGCACCCATGTGATTCATGATGTAGTGGCAATAATCTTTGCCAACAGAGAGCCATCAGGAGCCCACAGGTAGCATGGAAGTGAGACTCATCATTGCCTGGACAAAGAAACATTTGGAGGCTCGCTCTGGGAGTCGCAGTGCCGCAGTGGACAAGGTAGAGGCGTACCACTTGACTTGACATAGCTTGGACCTGGGGGAATGGGAATTACCCGACAAGGTATTTATATTGATCAGGAACAGGTGGGGACACTTTTCATCTTGTTTGCATGGCAATGAGACCGAATACTTACGTACCAGGATTTCGTCAGCTGCAGGAGGGCATCAGGGTTGAGGAGATTGGATGCATTAATTCAGATATGCCCAGATAGAGCTCTCTTTGTATGTTTTCTCACTATAGCATCTAATAGGTAGACTGATTCAGAAGGTATTGCTGTGTATGTGGACCCCAGATGTCCATATATAGTGATGAGACAAGGACCATTTCCTGTGTCAGACCTTTCTACATTGTGATAAGGAAGCTTATCAGGACCTAGAAGAGAGGGGTAAAAAGAATGAATTTACCATAATAAAGGGACCCATTTTAAAAGGTCCAGGACTTAAAACTCCATTTGCTCCTAGAAAGCCAGTAATTCCTGGCTACAATGAGGAACAGAGTGCCCCTAGTGGTAGAAAGGATAGGGAATACAGGCCCAGGGTAAGGAACCCTTACGTCACTGCATCCCCTAATCACACAGCTGCCACCAGGAAGTTTGATCTTTCTCACCTGAGAGGGGAGAGGGTAGAGCAGGAACATGAGGGGTTTATGTTTAGCTCAGTTAGACCAGGAAGTTGGGCAGGAGGAGGAGCAGGAGCAAGAGGACGAAGAGGGACAAGCAGGACACATGGAGAGAAACTGGAAGGACTCCTGAGACCAGAGAGTGCTGCAACTGCTGACCAGAGAGAAAGAGAGAGCAGAGGTTTTGCCTACTCAAGGAATGGAGCAGTGAGAGCCAGAGGCACTAATTGGAGAACAGGACATGCTAGATGGTGGCCAGAGCATGTAAGAAGTGAAGCTACTACAGGCTTTGATCAAGGTATGAGCCCCAGAAGCTTAGCTAATAAGGAGCACTACGTATTTGCCAGAGACAGCTTTAACCCTAATAGAAGGCAGTCAAGTAAGCTATCTGAATCTGAGCCAGAGAGTGAACCCATGGAATTGGGGGAGCCAGATTTACCTTGTGATGAAGAGGTCTCATACATGGACTGCTCTACATGACAGTCTGCCAATTAAGGATGGTTGCAAGGGGGATGTCAACTGTAAAGAGAAGCCTCCAGTGTCCAAAGCTTTGAGAGCTGTGTTTGCTTGTTAATGCTCTAAGCTCAGGAAAAGTGTGATGCAGTGCAAAGCTGAATCTTCCTGATTATCTTTTGAGAAACAGCTGTGAGCAGTGCAGAGCTCAGTTTGGATGCCGTTTCAATTGAAGGAAGTAAGAAATGCTTTTGTCTATTCTGAAAACCTGGAAAATAGTTTTTATCTGCTTGTATGAATTGAACTATCTGTATGAAGTGCTGAGTTTAAGCATACAAGATAGCCAGGTATTTATTCTGGACTGGAAAGGGAAAAGAAACCTGGTTTACATAGAAACATGATGACAGAAAAAGACCACATGGCCTATCTAGTCTGTCCTTCCATATCAACAACTACAACAGTCCACTTTTTACCTTTTAGAGATCCTCTGTGTTGGTCCCATGCTTTTTTGAATTCAGTTACTGTCCTCATCTCTACCACCTCCACTGGGAGACTATTCCATGGATCCTCTACTCTTTCCGTAAAGAAATATTTCCGCATATCACTCCTGAATCTATCTCCCTTCACCCTCATCCCATGTCCCCTCGTAGCAGAACTTGCTTTCAATTGAAAGAGGCTCTCTCCCTGAACATTTATGCCACGGAGGTATTTAAACATCTCAATCATATCACCTCTATCCCGCCTTTCCTCTAAGGTGTACATATTAAGATCCTTAAGTCTGTCCTCATATGCTTTATAATGAAGCCCACCAATCATTTTAGTAGCCACCCTCTGCACCGACTCCATCCTGTTCACATCCTTTTGAAGGTGCGGTCTCCAGAATTGCACACTATACTCCAAATGAGGTCGCACCAAAGACTTATACAGAGGCATTATCACCTCCTTTTTTCTGCTAGCCATTCCTCTCCGTATGCACCCAAGCATCCTTCTAGCTTTTGCCATCACCTTTTCTACCTGTTTAGCTACTTTAAGCTCATCAGACACAACCACGCCTAGGTCCCGCTCTTCTTTAGTGGACAAAAGTACTTCACCTCCTATACCATATTGCTCCCTTGGATTGCTGCAGCCCAAATGCATGACCTTACATTTTTTAACATTAAATCCCAGCTGCCAAATTCTAGACCATTCTTCAAGCTTAGCTAGATCCCTCCTCATGTTATCTACACCTTCCTGGGTGTCTACTCTATTGCAGATTTTGGTATCATCTGCAAAGAGGCAAACCTTACCCGACAGCCCTTCCGCTATATCACTAACAAAGATGTTAAAAAGAATCGGACCAAGGACAGATCCCTGGGTTTAAAAGTTTCTTTCTGTTTGTTTTGACCTGCACGGCAAGCTCTGCTGAAAGCAGGTGCAGTTAATTAAGCTGAGGAAAGCTGTTTGTTTTAGTTCAAGTTATCCTGTAATGAGTTACAAGAATTCCTGGTGAAAATATCTTAAAAGGTGGATCTGTGAACCTAGCGTGTCTTTCTGTGCTAATGAATAAATTGCACACACTCAAACCCAACTACAGTGAAGGTGTTTTTTTTTCATCTGAGCCCAAATGATATCTAACTGAACTACCTTTCCCAGAATGCATTTAAAGGCATCCAGTTAGAAAAGGCCAGAAAGTTGAAGCACCACAGTGACAAAAATAAACCCACGCTCCTCCATACTAATGTAAGCATATTAGATACACCACATGTGTAGATGTACATGAGGTATCCCAGCGACGGTAATACATATGTAAAGTAACTGGATGGGACCAGGATACTCCCGTCCAGGTTGTAGCACAATATCCACATGCATTACAAGGAGTGTGTCCGTTCTTCACAGATCGGTGTTCAGTGCGGTCAGATGGCAAGGCAGTTTTCACTAAACGATCACCCAACGATGAACCCCGAGCATATGCCACTCTTAGAGGTTGTTGGAAACATGTATGAAGGCGCAAAATAGGCCAATGGGTTTGTAGAATCTTCATGACCGCAGAGCTCCGATCCGTAAAAGGTAAAACACCAGTAATAAATGTCTCCTGAGAAGATGCTGTGTTTGTATATTGCGGGTCCAGTAACCACTCCCGATGGATATGTAAAGCGCGTTGGTATGCGCGTCGTATTATTAGATCTGGATAACCTCTAGCTGAAAGTCGAGAACAAAGTTCCAAAGCATGTCGTCTATAATCAACTTCAGAATTACAAATCCTCCGTAGACGTAAGAATTGCCCAAAAGGGGACCAGGATGGCAGCTTTTATAATGTAGAAGACTGTTCCTTTGAACAGGTTTACGATAGAGGGAAGAAGACACTTTCCCATCAACAATACCAAGTTGCATGTCCAAAAATTCGATAGTGGCAGAGCTAATTTTCTCAGTGAACTTGATGTTATGCCGCAAAGAATTTAAAAATCCTATAAATTGATGTAAAGTAGGCAAATCAGATGTCCAGATGAAAAAAACATCATCCAAAAAACGCTTCCACACGAGAACATTAACATAATATAGAGATGTAAAAATGGACGAACTTTCCATCTCAGCCATATACAAGGTGGCGATGGAAGGCGCCACCGTGGCCCCCATCGCTATCCCGGATTTTTGCTGATAAAATGTACGATCTGACAAAAAATAATTTTTAGTCAAAACTAATTCCATTAGTTGGTAAAGAAAAGCCCGAGGAATACGAGCTGGGGCCTTAGTGAAGCAACAACGTAAAAGCTCTAATGCTGCCCTCTGATCAATATTTGTATATAAAGATATAACATCTAAGGTCACCATGAATGCACCATCCGGAGTTAATAAAGGGGAAATGACCTGTAAAAAATGTGATGAATCCCGTGTATATGACGTTACTGTACAAGCCTCCTGTTTTAGAAAAACATCACAGAAAATAGACAATGGCTCTAATACCGAACCTTTACAGGAGACAATAGGTCGTCCAGGGGGAGAAGTCATTGACTTATGAATTTTTGGGACTAGATATATTATTGGAATCTTTGGATGTGTATTAATCAAAAAAGACCGTTCCTTAGAGGTTATCCAACCACCTTGATGAGCTGAATCTACCAGTGCTGTGATTTCTGTCAAAAGAGATAATGTAGGATCCCCATCCAAAATACTATATGTAGATTGATCATCAAGATGACATTTTAATAGATGTTGATAAGAATCTAAATTCTGTACTACCAGGGCGTTTTTTGGATGATGTTTTTTTCATCTGGACATCTGATTTGCCTACTTTACATCAATTTATAGGATTTTTAAATTCTTTGCGGCATAACATCAAGTTCACTGAGAAAATTAGCTCTGCCACTATCGAATTTTTGGACATGCAACTTGGTATTGTTGATGGGAAAGTGTCTTCTTCCCTCTATCGTAAACCTGTTCAAAGGAACAGTCTTCTACATTATAAAAGCTGCCATCCTGGTCCCCTATGACGGGGTTTGCCTTTTGGGCAATTCTTACGTCTACGGAGGATTTGTAATTCTGAAGTTGATTATAGACGACATGCTTTGGAACTTTGTTCTCGACTTTCAGCTAGAGGTTATCCAGATCTAATAATACGACGCGCATACCAACGCGCTTTACATATCCATCGGGAGTGGTTACTGGACCCGCAATATACAAACACAGCATCTTCTCAGGAGACATTTATTACTGGTGTTTTACCTTTTACGGATCGGAGCTCTGCGGTCATGAAGATTCTACAAACCCATTGGCCTATTTTGCGCCTTCATACATGTTTCCAACAACCTCTAAGAGTGGCATATGCTCGGGGTTCATCGTTGGGTGATCGTTTAGTGAAAACTGCCTTGCCATCTGACCGCATTGAACACCGATCTGTGAAGACCGGACACACTCCTTGTAATGCATGTGGATATTGTGCTACAACCTGGACGGGAGTATCCTGGTCCCATCCACTTACTTTACATATGTATTACCGTCGCTGGGATACCTCATGTACATCTACACATGTGGTGTATCTAATATGCTGTCCATGTCGGTTAATATATATTGGTAGAACAATTCGTCCTATCAAAAAACGTCTAATGGAGCATGCATCGCGGTTACGACAATGGATTGAAACCGCTCCGATGGTGCAACATTGTGTTGCTCTGCAACATGTTTTTGAAGATCTTCAATGGACAGTAATAGATCATATACCGGAAAATCCCAGGAGGGGAGATCGCGAAACACATTTGCAATGGTTAGAACAGAGATGGATATTTCTTTTGAATTCAATGGAACCAGCTGGCCTCAATCGTGAGATCGATTGGTTGAGTGTCATCTGATGGATCAGTTTCGATTGGACATGTCATCTGTCATTTTTCCTTTCTACCAATTGGATAAGGGACTCCCTTTGCAGTGGGTGTTTCCTGTTCTATTGGTTGGTTCTTCTTTAAAAGCAGCAGTTATTCAGCCTATAGGTAATTGCCTCTACCGTGGCCACAGAAGACGGCGTTTTTTCAACAATGTTGCCATTTTTGCTTTTACAACTAAGCACTTGATACAGAGTTGGATACTCGAAACGCGCGCGTCGTGTAAAGGGAATTCTTCTTGAGCAACTTTTCTCTCCGGTGGAGTGTTTTAAATCAGATAAGTTAAAAAATATAAGTATAATATATAATATATCAATTTTAGTGGTGAAGAACCATTTTTGAATAAAAGGCAGCTTACTGCTTGGCGTGAGTGGTTAAACCCATACCACCTCTCCTACAGTCAGCTTCGACAAAAATGAAATAAAAAAGTCTTTTTGGGGGTATTTATGGTGAACTTTTTTGTGATAGTACTTTAATTTGTTCACATAATTGGGGTTTTTTTCTTTTCACTAAGGAAGTAGGAGCAGATGACGACAAAGAACAATATAAGATCTGCCATACTGGGTCAGACCAAAAGTCCATCAAGACAACAATGGCCAATCTAGGTCATAAGTGCCTGGCAGGATCTCGGAAGCAGACAAGACCCTATGCTGCTTTCCTCAAATCTTCCTTGTCAATAACAATTGATGGACTTTCTCTCCAGGAACTTTTCCAAACCTTTTTTTAAAATCCAGCTGTGTCAGCTGCTTTTACCACATCCTTTAGCAACAAGTTCTATAGCTTTATTATATACTGAGTGCAAAAATATTTTCTCTGATTTCTTTTAGACACGATACTTGGTAACTTTATGGCATATCCCCTAGTTGTACTTTTTGAAGTAAACGGCTGATTTGTGGTTTTTTTATAGACCTCTAGCCTAGGCGCCAGGTCACCATAGCGCCTGGGATTTACTTGTCCCCCCCCTTTTAAAAAAACAGGATCATGGGGCAAGAACCCTTCAGTCTGCCTGAGGGAAATTGATCCCCATGGGCAGAAGAGAAAGGGAGTGGCTGCGATAGCGGCCCTGATGCAAGCTGTCTACTCGTGGGAGATCAGATCCCCACAGGCAGAACAGATGGGGAAGGCCAGGACCGCACCTGGAAGGCAGTAGAAGGGAGCTGATAGGTTGGGAATTTAACCCTCCCCCAAAAAAAAACGTTACACAGGAGGGAGGGGGGAGCAAAACTGTAAAAACTTAAAGCCAGTAACAAAAACAAAAAAATAAAGGAAAGAGGATGAGGGAATGTAGGGTAGGGGGATGGGAGTGCTAAGGGGGAAGTAGAAGAGAAGAGAATCTGGAAGGGGAACAGTGTGAGACGGGGTTGGAGTGGGGAAGGAAGAGTGCAAAGTGTTGGATGTTAAAGGGATGAAATCATGAGGACAACAGGGCACAATCTATTTGCCAAAAAGTGCATTCCCCCTCCTCCCCCGAACATGCACACAAACACCCTATCCCTCACACTCGCACATGCAGGCATCCCACTTTCGTAGGACACACACACACGCGCACACGCTCACGCTCCCCAGCTCTGCAGAACACACACATGTGTACTGCAGCTCTTCATCCCATCTACCACCACATATGACGCGTGGTGTAGGAACACGGGCTGGTTGCATGCGACTTGAGAACATGAGACCAGTATGAGAGAGAACTAGGGGTAGGGTGGGCATGAAGAAGTCATAAGTACTGGCTCCTAAGAGTTTGGCCTGGCTCCTAAATCCACACACAATTTGTCAAGGCCTGCTCTATCATATCTCCCCTCAACTATCACTTCTCTAAGCTGAAGAGCTCTAACCTTTTTCACCTCCATCCCCTTTATCATTTTGGTCATCCTTTCTAAACTTTGCTAATCCCACTATATCGGGACTTGATGAAGCCCAGGCATCAGGTTGCAATGGCACCTAGACATTGCACCCCGGCACCTGGTATGTCATCCACCCCCCCCTCCCCAATTTTTTTATTTATTTTTTGACTGCAGCTCCTGAAAAATATGAGCTTCAGACTTCCCCCGCCATGATTGACTGTCTACGCCATGTGATAGAGGAAGTTTGAGCTGTTTTTTTTTATTTTCAAGGTTCACAAAGCTTGAAATCAATGAGATCAGCCCAAACTCCTTAAATCATGCAGAAAGCTAATTACAGTGGGGAAGTCTGAAATGCCCTGATTCTAAGCAACTGCAGATAGGCACAAGAATCAGTGAGAGAGAGACTGGGTGAAGCTGGGGAGATTATGAGAGAGAGAGACGGGAGAAGCTTGAGGGATCATGAGAGAGAGGAGGGGCTCATGGCAAAGAGAGAGAGAGAAATTGAGTAATAGCAAGGTGCCAGGGGCATAAGAGAGACTTTTTACTTGTTTCACATATCACCAGGCCATGGTAATATGTGAAACAGCAACAACAACAAAAATTCTCATGTGCAGCTGCTATTATTATTTATTTTATTGGTTTTACATACCGCCTTTCAGCAGAATCAAAGCCATTTACAGATAACTGTTAAAAACATTACATATGAACAGATTTCAACATAGAACCAAGAGGATATTTGAAAACATTTGCAATTGCATTATACCATGTAACATTATAACGTATATACAAGTATGTTCAATATGTACAAGATAATTAATTAATTTCCAGGGGTGAGGATACCCATATATTAGTAGGGCATCTAATAGCATTTAACAACTAGCTTTGGTTTAGCTACATTAACATGGATGAAGGTCAGAGGGATAGAAGGGGCGAGAGTGGAGAGAGAGGGAGGGATCAGTATCCCGTTTGTGCTGGAGTCCGGGTTATGTGGGGAAGAGGTCTTGTGTTGGTTCATATGTGCCGAAATATTCTTTGAACAGATGTGTCTTAATCCGTTTTCTGAATGAGATCAGGTCCGAGGTGGCTCTAAGATTATCTGGGAGGGAGTCCCAAATCATTGGTGCAGTGAAGCTAAAGACTCTGTTGGTTGTTGCTCTGATGAACTTTCTGTATGTGGATGGGACGAGACGTGTATTCTCACTACATTCCCTTCTTATTCTGTCATTTGGGGGGTTCTTTATGAGGTTAGCTAGGTATGATGGTGACAAGTCCTTTATTAATTTGAATGTGGTCGTTATTATTTTATATTTAATCCTGCTATGGATTGAGAGCAAGAGCAAGTTGTATAGAATGGGTTCATTATGTTCTGATGCGTTTGCTTTGACAACTATCCTAGCAGCAACATGTTGAGCTGGGTAGCCCTTGGAGGATGCTATTAAGAAGTCAATATGGGGGACTACCATAACTTGGAGCATGGTTCTAAAGTTGTGGTATGGTAGAAGGGGCCTCAAGTGCTTAATAAGCCTTAGCTTATCTGTTTCCACATCCAGTTCAAACTTCTCCTGCTGACCTATAAATGCATTCACTCTGCGGCTCCTCAGTACCTTTCTTCTCTTATCTCCCCTTACATACCCCCTTGGGAACTCCGCTCTTCTAGCCAACTGCTTCTATCTATGCCCTCCTCTTCTACCACCAACTCCAGACTTCTTTCCTTTCACCTTGCTGCACCCTATGCCTGGAACAAACTACCTGTGTCTGTACGCCAGGCACCTTCTCTAACCCTCTTCAAATCCAGGTTGAAAGCCCACCTCTTCACTGCCGCTTTTGGATCTTGACTCACCTATTCTCCTTTTCTTTCCCTTGTTTTTACTCCTGCTTAAACCTTCTGTGTTTTGTCTTGACTAGATTGTAAGCTCTGATGAGCAGGGATTGTCTCTTACATGTCTGTGCAGCACTGCGTATGACTGGTAGCGCTATACAAATGCTCAGTAGTAGTAGTAGTAGTAGTTTGTTGTAGATTAAACCAGCTGCTGTTTTAAGATGGATTGTTTAAGTTTTTAAAGATCTAGCAAAAGTGACACCAAGGTATTATACCTCATTATTTGTTGCTAGCATTACATCATCTATAATGAGGTGTGGAGGCGGGGTAAAATGTAGGTTCTCTATCGTCCCTCCAATCCATTCCCGCACCTCTTCCAGCAGCTTGGAGACTGAGCATGTCATCTTTTTGATGATAGCAGTGTACTTAAGCAGCTGGCACTGCCTACCAGCCCTAATATGCTCAGTCTCCAAGCAGCTGGATGTAATAATTAAGACATCAGTTTTCTTATAATTAATTTTGAGGTTACAGTCGTTTAGCCATTATGCAACTTTGGAAAAGCATGAGGTAATGGTAGTAAAGATAGGTTGGGCCAAATCAAAGGGGAGACATAGCATTACATCATTTGCGTAGATGGAATAATCGACATTGAATTCTTGGATAATGTTACAGATATATTTGCAACCTATGTTAAATAACATAGCAGAAAGGGCCAAGCCCTGAGGTATCCCTTGTTTCTGCGAGAATGACTTTGATGTCTGTTGTCCTATTTTCACTTGTTGAGATCGATCAGAGAGGTAGGATTGGAACCATTTTAAAGTTGTCCCTTGTAGTCCTATTTGTTTGAGCCTTTCAATGAGGATTGCATTGCTAATCAAATCAAAGGCAACAGCTATATCTAAAAATATTAGAATGACTGCTCGTTTAGGGTTGTCAGATTGTCAAAGAGCCCAATTAGCAGGGTCTCGGCACAGTGATGTGGCCTGAAACTGTATTGGTGCTTGTCTAGTGGAGCATGGGTATCAATGCGGTCGTGGAGTTGTGAGTAAACAGCTTCTTCTATAATTTTGGCTAAAAATGGAAGGCTGTATATTGACAAACTCTGCCCTACATCCTATAGGCCAAGTGATTTTGTTTTTTAATATTGGGTGAATTGAGGCTCGCTTCAGAAGTTTAGGCATTATCCCCTGTGGCACTGATGCATTGACCATATCAAGGATGAAAGGCACCAACTCTGCGCGGGCCACTTTCAGCCAGCTTACTGGATCGGGGTCAAGATTAGAGGTTGTGGTGTTTGATTTTGGAGATAATTCTGTTGGGCTCTTTAAGATTTAATTTGTGGAACGCAGACCAAATTGGGTTGGATGGGTCACTGGGGGTGGTGGAAGAAGGAGGAGTAGGGCCATTGCTTTCTGTTGGCATAGTGCAATGGCACGTTAAGGGCCTGATTTATTAAGCTTTCTTTTCCTGTGATATAGGTCTCTGAAGCCAACTCCTAAATTTTTAGACTGGCTTCTAGATTTCAAGAAAAATTGTCAAGTCCTGCTTATATCATTTTTGAGATGCGGCAACCAGAATTGCACACACTTCCTCATTGTCCCTCCAGTCTAGTCCAGACGCATGGGTTTACCTCGCCTATCAGCAGATGGAGACTGAGAACACTGGTTTGTCATCATATAAGGGTTCTATGCAGCCAACCTCTCAGTCTCCAGCAGATTGAGGTTGTTGTAAACCTGTGCAATCTGGAATGGATTGGAATGACAGAGTGGACCAGGGGGCACAAGTCAGCTTGACCACCTGTAAAGCCATGGGGTGCAGAACCCGATGGTATTGGGTCCCTCCCTCCACAACCAACCCTCTCTCTCTCCCTCTGAGGTCATGAGAAGAGAATTGGTGGAGATCTACCCTCTTTCTCCTCCCCAGCCTTTGGGAGGGGGCATGGGAGGCTGTGCTGTTGGTCAGCCTGGGAGCTCAGATCTTCTTCTCCCCTTGAAGTCAATACCTTTACAGTGAAGACCTGATAAGCTCATGGCTGCTTAATATTGCTGGGATGCATTCCTCAGCATCTGTGATGTTGTCAGTGTAAATGTGATCCTCCTATCTCTCTGGTATGGGGTGGAGTCAAGAGGTAGGCAAACATCCTCTTGAAATGAAGTCTGCCGAGGCCACGGAAGCAGCAAGCTGCTTTGAGGGCAGGCACTGGATTAGTGAAGTAGTTCTTTGGGTGCCGGTTGGCCACAGCTGGGGCCACTGCCCCCGCATGATTGAGGGGAGGCAAGTCATGCTCTGCAGACACCATGGCACTTTAAGAAAGAAAAAATGAAGAGGAGTGATCAAGCTCACTGGGCAGGATCATATGGGAAAATGCCCCACTACGTTTTCTGAGGGGCGTTCCGGTTTTGTCTTCATTTGATTATAGCGGCGGCATCGGTATTGACCATCCACACTATGTTTTTGGTCAAAATCCATGCAATTTCCTGGCTGGGAGGGCTTCCCAGGCGATGAGGGCAGCAGGCTTCATAGTTCACTTGGAGTGGATAAGCTCGAGTTTTGGGCGGGAAAGACCATCTATTTTTTTTTTCCTCCCCTCAATTTTCCACGTTTAGTTTAAAGGAATTTTTAAGAAAATAGAGTACGGGGAAGCATAAGCCTGGAGGTACTTCCTGTGGCTTCTTGATTTGACTAAGCTATAATTCTTCTTTTATTTGATTTCCTTGTTTTTCCTGTCATAAATGTCATTGTTAGCTCTGATTATACTGTGGTATGATTGCCTGGAACCTCTGGGCATGAAAGGGAGTATTTGCAGCTTTATTCTTCCTTTTTACAGTCTGGGTCAGCAAGCCTGTCCCGGAGATCAGTCTATGGTTATGTTTCCCTTGCCATCTGCTGATCTGAGAGCTAGTTTCAGTTGTTGTTAAGTGCTGTTGAGTCTGTGGCAACCCTCTGGATAGTTGACCTAAACTTTGTTCGGTCTTCAGCCAAGCGTCTCATTATTGATAGAGTGGTATCCATAGCTGCTGTTGTTGTATCGATCCATCTCATTGCCGGTCTTCCTCTTTACAATAACCTTCTACCTTGCCAAGCATTATGTCTTTCTCCAGTGATCTCTCTCTTCACATGATATGTCCAAAGTATGAAAGCCAAAGTCTTGTCATCTGAGCTTCTAAGGAAAGCTTGGGTTTGATCTCCTCTAGTACTGACTGGTTGGTTCTTCGGGCAGTCCACGGTATACACAGTATTCGTCACCAGCACCATAATTCAAAGGCATCTATCTTTTTCACTATCCAACTTTCGTATCCATATGACATTATTGAAAATACCATGGCTTGGACAAGTCGAATCTTTGTATGGAGAGAGAGAGATCTCTGCTCTTGAGGATCTTGTCTAGGTCCCTCATAGCCATTCTACCAAGAGCAATACATCATTGGATTTCTTGACTGCTAGTCCTTTCTTTATTGATCCAAGTTTGTTAAAGCTGTCAACTGTTTCAATTTCCTCTCCATCAAAGATGAACTTATTGATTTTGCCAGTTGTCAGGAGTTTTGTCTTCAGTTTCAGCTATGGCAGGTTTATTGTTGATTGCCCCATGGCAGGGGACTCTAGCTCTAATTAGTGGCTTTTAGGGATTGACTCTGGTTCATGTTTGCTGGTGGTTACTCCTCTGGATCTTTTGATTTTGTTTTGGGAGCTACAGGTGTCTTTCTGAAGCTTGATGGTGCTGTAATGTATTTAGGTAAGTACTCCAGTGGTGGAGCTCCTTTTGTTGCTCTTTATAAGAATACAAGAACATTAGAGGTGTCATATAGGGACAGATCAAAGGTCCTTCAAGCGCAGTGTCCTGATTCCAAGAATGGCCATCCCAGGTCACAAGTACCTGTCCAATTTGGAGAGGGGGGGATCAAATTAAGCTTCATGTGTTCAGAATTAAGTAGTTTAGAGACTCACTAGATGATAGCATTGTATTTAATTAAGGGCAAGTTTGGTACATGCGGTCTTCTCATTGTTGTCTGTGAAGCTGCCTCATAAGAACTGCTTGGTCTGGCTCCAAGGGAGTCTCAGGACCTTTTGTAGTGGTATGCCATTGCTATTGGCCACTGTTGGATACAGGATACTGGGCTTGATGGACCTTGGTCTGACCCAGTATGGCATATCTTATGTTCTTATGGCATTCAGGAGCTGGCCGCCAACGCTATTCTATAAGTAAGACCCGTGCATAGCCATATTGAGGTTGCTGGGGCAGGTCGGGGCCAATTTTGTATTAATAAAAAAAATACTATTTATTTACTGGCCTGTTTTATTTGGCATTTAGCAGTTGGACTAACATTATATGTTAGGCAACGAGTTATCAGGTTTCTTGTGAGCTGATAGTTCATTGCAAGGCAAAGTTTGGGCAAGTGCTGTGTGTTACAGTTTGCCTGCATTCACTCGAGGCAAGGTAGCTGGCATTGATTTTTGTCTGCATGGTTTGTAGGAGAGGACATCGTAGTTTCATTAGTGGTAAAATGGCAGGCAGGTGCCTCATGTAGGAGGTTGCAGTTGTCATATTTTTGCTTTTTTTTTCTGCTCATCTTTCGTGCACTAGAGTTATTAGGTTTCCCGGTTATGTGGAAGATCAGAAGTATGTTGAGCGGTGCCAGTTTCCTTCTCTTCCTCAGGATTGATGAGGTAGTTAGAGAGATGGATGGCACACTTCCATTCAGGTCTTAGTTTTTAGTCCTGGTTGTGCAGACCTTCTGGACAAGTTATGCTTAGACAGGTGGCTTAGTTTTCTCCAATAGGTTTGCCTCGGGCATCTAGTAGCCTGTGTGTTAGTTGATTTTTCTTGGTGATTGGGGGATATCTTGGAGGCATGTGCCCTAAAGGCTTTACCTGCAGGATCTCTGCCTTATATAAAGGCATGTTAAGGTCCAGTCTCTGGCAGTTTAATAAAAAACAAACAAAGCAAACAAGCCTATTTGGTTAGGGTCAGTTGAAGTCAAGCTTTCAGGGCCCAGCTGGTTGTCGGCCAGTGAAGCAATGGCCAAATGAAGTCCCTATAGGCTTCTGTGGCCTTAGAAATTCTTGGTGTCATAGGAATGTGACAGCAGTGCTTTGCCTGCAGGTTGTCTGGTGCCTGGAGGTGCTACTGGAGTCATTGCTTATGAAGAATGGAACTCTCTGCGCTGCGGGGACAGAACAGGCCAGAGTCGGCCAGTTTTGAGACCATGAGTTTCTAACAGCTTACAACAGTTTCACCTTGGATTTGTGTCAGTCATTCTAGCGAAGGCAGTTTGCAGCCAGGGTGTTTTGGCTTCGCGTAGGTAGCAGGGGCATCTGCGCAAGTTTCAGCCTTTCTGGTGCCAGTTCTGTCTATCGGTTGGGAATGTGATTGGTGGTGTTCGCACCACTTTGTGAGCTCACTATAGTTCGGCAAGGAGATAGCCTTGGTAAACTTTGGCTGCTGTAGGTAGCTTACAATGCATGTCCAAACAGTGAAGTACAGGAGGTGAAGGTTCATCAGTTGGCTTTTGGTCAGGGGATCAAGCCGGCAATGGGTCAGAGAACCTGTCAAGTCAGTAGATCCAGTTTTCTAGATTGCTTTCACTTCAAAGCCCAGGGATTTTCTCTAGATTTTTCTTTAAAAATCTTATGGTGTGCCATTTCGGCATTGCAGATTTCTGGGTTGCTCAGACAAGCCAAAGACTGAGAAGTTGCAGCCCATCCAGGGTTGCATTTTGGGAGCTCTGGGAGTTTGTCTGTAGAGACTGTCTTCGAGACAATCCAAACCTCTGGCAATAGAGAGCCCCTTCCTTGTGTCGGCAGCTGGGCAAGTGCCTGCCATAGGGCAGTCAGTTTTTTGCACTAACTGCAGATTTGGGCAAGCCCTCTAGTCTTGGGCTCATTTTTCAGACTTGGGGGGGGGGCGCACACTAAGGATTCTATTTTGGTTGGTCTCAGAAGAAGGCAGGGTTCAGGAAGGAAAAAGCTATTTTCCTAGAGTCATTGCTGTTCTCTTTCATTGAAAACCTTATGCTTCCTGGCTTAGGATGAGTTGGGTGGCTGCTGTCTGCAGAGTAAATGACGTTCAACTCTGAGTTCAGTCTACTCTGATGATTGGAGTATGATTGGACCAATAGTGAGTTCAGAAGCACTGGCACAGCCATGGCTGCGAGTGCAAGTAGCAGCACTACTCTGTTTTCAGAGGTAGGTGGCAGGGATTAGTTCTTGCCTCTCTTCTAGTTGTAGTGCAAATCTTAACAAAAAAAAGCTGGAAAGCTGCATGCTTTCCCTGATGTGGTGTAACTCTTGGAAAGGGTTGGCTGTTGGTGCTCGCTGCCTGGTGTAGTTCTTCTTCCTGGCAATTTGCTGCTGTTGGCTAAGCAGTTTTGAAGGTTCAGGGGGAGCCTCTTTCTTTGGAGGGGGTCCTGTGGAATTGGACGGTGATTTGCCAAAGCTTTGGTGATTGTCCAAAGGGCCTCATCGATTGAGTGGTGAATATGAGTGGAACCTCCAGGAATCTTCTCTTTTCGACTCTAGGCAGCTGGTCATTTCAATTGTTCATTGTCTCCTCTCAAAGGCAGCTAGGGCTTCAAAGTCTCTGGCCCCCTCGTGGGGGCCGACTAGTCCTGTGTCAATATGTTTAGAGAGCACAAAGGCTTTTTGTTTACACACTCCTCCAAGGGAAGAAGCAGAGGTCACGCAGGGAGAGCCGACTCCAAGGCTGCTTTGCTTTTGATTTTTCATCTGGTCTCACAGATCAGGCATTTAGGAGATGGGAAGATCTGAGTCTCTGAACGCTGGGACAGCTTTGGAGGGAAGGGCAGGTTCTCAACCTTTTCTGTAGCGCAACAAGAGTTTGGACTTGATGAAAGGGACAGATTCCCATTTTTACAGGTGTGTCACAACTTGAAGGCGTGCGAGCTGGGCAACTGGGATGCGGAGCAGAGTGCCCTGAAAGCTGTCTTTGTGGGTGACTCCATGAAGGGTTATTTATCTCTGTTGCAGAAGGCTTTGGGGGCGAAGGACTCTGGGGAAATCTGTGCACCAATTGCATTGGGAGGAGGAATTGGGGGTGGAGTGGACCGAAAGGGAGCGGGCCACCAGTGATTCAGTACTTTTATAAAGATTTGCAAGCAGTGTATTTATTTGAAAACTCATATAAGTTGTATTACAGATGTTGTTATATACCACATAGGCTGCAGTGACTGGGGTATGTTGATGGGAAATGTTGGTGCTTGGTGAGGTGCAAAGGGGATCCTTTTGCACACTTGGTGGGACTGCCCCTCTATAGTTCCATTTTGGGAAGGGGGTCCTTGACCTCTTCATTAGTGTCCTCTGCACAAGATGATTCCTTCGGCAGCCTTGATGCTCTTGAATATTGGGTTAGGCATCGCTGGAGAGACAGACAGGAACTGGCTGCCCCACTTATTTATTGCCACAAGGCTGGTTTTGGCTCAGTATTAGAGGCGGTCAGAGCCCCCCCCCAAGTAGGACTAGTGGTGGCTAAGCTTAAGTACCTTGATGGGATAGCTAAACTTACTGCCTTGCGACAATTGAGATTGCCAACTTTTCAAAGGGTATGGGGTCTGTTTGAGGAGAGGTGCATGGTGGATGAAAGGAATGAGCTTGAAACATCAGAGGGAGTTGTCTAATTGATGGGGGGAAGGGTTTCAGGGGGGGTGATTTTATGCATGGTTGGAGGGAGATGTTACGCAGTGGAGTAATTGGGGTGTTTACGTTACACCCCATTATTACGTTGAAGTCCCTTGTCTTCAAATGTTAACATACACGAGGGCAATGCAGAGTAAACATGTGTTTTCCCCATGGGGGGGAGGGGAAGTTTCAATAAAATTATGGAAACCTACTTGTAATTTTGACACTTCTACTCCATAATGTTGTCTTATTTGGTTTAGCTTTGGATGTATAGTACAGTTTGCTAGTGGGTGGTTGTTTTGCTGAGTTAAAGTTTTCAATAAAGTTTAAATGGAAGAAATGCACCAAATGTGGCAAGACCATTTTGGCCACCGACTGCCACAGTTGGTACTTAAAACGCTTTGCTTGCACATGACGCGCTGAGGACTGAAGGGTCAGGAAAAAACAGAAGGAGTCCCTCTTCTGCTGATCGGATTCAGCATCCGTCAACGCCTGCCAAGGTTTCTGAGGTGTCCAAGGGGAAGGAGCTATGTGCCCAGTTGGAGCAGAGGGACCCGAGCAGTGAGAGGAGACTCTGATGAGACTCCATTGACATCGAAGGGTCAGGACTGGGAGAAAATCCAGGTGTGGCACCATCGTAGCCCTTCTCTATGTAATATGGAGAGCGATGGCTGGGGAGTGACTGGCCAAGTTTTCCCGGTGGGAGGAATCAACCTGGACAGTGGAATCTACCCCCATTGCCTAGGAGGGCAGCCAGATGTCTCCAGATGCATTAATCATCGTGGAGTCCCCACTCGAGGTGTCGATGCCAGAATCTGCAGCTGAGGCATCAGCCCCCTCACAGGTGGTGGTTCTGGAGGAACGCCTTTGAGCCCTTAAAGCTCACTTGGCAGCAGTTGTAGCCTTGCAAAATGCAGACTTTGTGGCGCTAAGAGTATTGTCACCACACTCTGTCCAGCCCTTTCTGGAGACCCATGCCCTGCTCACTGAGGTAGGGACATTGGTTAGGAGATCAGAATCAATCCAGGAATCGGGATCAAAATCCCTATCCAGCATGTCAGTATCCGAGGCCCAGGGGCATCACCATCAGCGCATCAGGCGACATGGGGGCCACTGGCTGCCAGCCTCTCCCAAGCCGAGGAACAGGCAGGAGGAGGAAACCCTTTGCTACTTCGACTTCCTCTCAGCATCTGAATTGGAATGGGAAACAGAGGAGGAAACGATGGCTTTGGACCTTCGGTCTCCGGACCTCCCGTCCGACCCATCGCTTCCATCCCAATCAATGCAAGTCACCCTCGGAGGACATGTTCTTCTTCCAAGACTTTATTAGGGCCATCCCCAAGGCCATCTCCTTTTCTTTGGAAGAAGAGGAGGAACAGAGGGCAGAAGAGCTGGAGCTGCTCCAGTACCCCTTGGCCCCCAGGGAGGCGGTGACTGTTTCCGTGCACCATGTCTTGTAGCGGTTGCTGCCATGACTGTGGGAAATGCTTCTTACAGTTCTTGTCATCAGCCACAGACTCGACTGCTTGTACCAGGTCCAGAAGGCCTCGGGCTTTGAAAATCCTCAGTTACCACACGTCTCTATTGTGGTTGAATCTGCCTTAAAGCAGGCTAAAAGCACCAAGACTCACCTTTTCATGCCTCCAGGCCGTGAGGCTCATAACCTGGACTTCTTCGGGAGGAAATGCTACCAGAGTTCCATGATGGTTGCCAGGTTCCTTGCCTACCAGACCTACATGAGCAGGTTCTTTAAAGGATATCATGCTGGACCTTGAGGACATTGTCCCTTCATCCCCAAGGACCGTTTGGAGATGTTTCGGGGCCTGGTGGCCCACGGCAAAGATTGCTCAAAATTCATGGTGCATGACGCCTAGGACACCTTTGAGCCCGTGAGCAGAGTGGTGGCAGTGGACGCTGCCGCCCACCGGCTGGCATGGCTGCAGTCCTCTGACCTAGAACATTGGGTCCAGGACAAGATCGTCAATGTCCTCTGCTGAAGGGAGAACCTTTTCGATAAGCCGGTAGAGGAGAAGGCGAAGGAGTTCAAGAAGGAGAATGTGAATCTGTCAAAGCTCTCCAGGAAAACCGCGGATCCTGCACTGAAGAAACATCAGTTAAGAAGGTCTTCTACCTGGCACCCCTGCCAGTATTACCTGGCCCAGTGCAGAGCCCAAGCTGGGGCAGGCTTTTGATGGGTTCCTCAGGAGCATAGCCAGCCAGCCTGCCTGCCACTGTCCACCGGGGTGCCCCTGCAGGTAGGGGGGCAGCTTGTCCAGTTTGCCCACTGATAGCCCCTCATCACCTTGGACACCTGGGTGCTGCAGATCGTCCAAAGCGGATATCTGCTGCACCTCACCCAGCTGCTGCCATCATACAACCCTGGGGAATACCCCATGGACCCCATGCACTGGAATCTGCTGCAGAAAAAAAGGCTTCTCTGCTAGACGACCTAGCCATTGAGTTGGTTCCCCTGGCTCAAATCTGTTGGAGCTTCTATTCAAGATTACTTCCTGGTTCCCAAAAAGACCGGCAAGTTCCGGCCCATCCTGGGCCTGCGAAACCTGAACTGGTTCCTTGTGCGTGAGAAGTTCAAGATGATCTCGCTAGGAACTCTGCCCCTGTACCTTCATCAGGGCGATTGTCTATGCTCCTTGGATGTAAAGGATATGTACACACTCATCCCAATCCGCCGAAGTCACAGACGGTGTCTAATGTTTGTGCTGGTCGGCGAGCACTTCAATACCACGTGCTTCTCTTTGTACTGGCCTCAGCATATTTGTCTTCATGAAGTGCCTAGAAGTCATAGCTGCCGTCCTTTGGAATAGGGAATCTTCGACTTCCCGCACTTGGACGACTGGTTCTTCAAAGGTCCCATGCAAGACAGTATCTGGCACTCTACTGAGCTCACCATTCACATGCTCGAGTAACTGGGCTTCACGATCAACTACAACTACATCTCCATCCCACACAGCAGCTGGATTCATTGGGGCCCTCCTTGACACTAATCAGGCGTGGGCCTTTCTACTGGCGGACTGTATGTAGCGGCTCGTCAGGGTGGTGAGCAAGGTGCAGTGCTAGCGTCGTATAACAGCCCGCAGTTTGTTGAGAGTCCTCGGCCACACGGTTGCCATGGTGCATGTCACCCCTCAGGCCCTTCTCTTCATATGCTAGGTTCAATGGACCTTAAGCATGCAATGGAAGCAATGGACGGGCCGCCTTCGAGACAGGGTTGCATTCACTGTGTCCCTGGTGCAGTCCCTCACCAGATTGCTCAAGCTAGGAAACCTGCTGAAAGGCACCCCATTCCAATTGGCAGCCCCTTGCAAGATGCTCATGATGGATGCGTCCAAGCTCGGCTGGAGAGTGCACCTGAACAGTCTGCGCACCCAGGGCCTGTGGTCCAAGAAGGGAGAGCCTGCTTCAAATCAACATTCTCGAGCTCTGGACAATAGCAAATGCCCTCTGCACCTTCCAAGTGCACCTGGCCAATTAGGTGGTCCTGATCCAAATGGGCAAACAGGTGGTGGTGATCTGTGTGAACAAGTAGTGAGGCACAGACTCGTACCTTCTCTATTGGGAGGCTTTTTGGCATGGGCCTCCGTGCGACTTACCTGCCCAGTCAGCTCAGCGTTCTAGTAGACCAACTCTGCTGGGTGCTTTGACCACATGAGTGGACCCTCAAGAGGGCCATGGTGAACCAGATCTTTTGGAAGTGGGGCACTCTGGTGGTGGACCTCTTTGCCACGGTACATAATGTCCAGGTTGCTTGGTTCTGCTCTCAGGGACCAGCAGTCATCTGAGCTCAGACACCTTCCTCCTCCACTGGAAGAAGGGCTTGCTGTATGCATACCACCCCCCTCCCCCGATACCACTCGTAGCGAAAACCCTCCTAAAGCTCCAGGCTGAAAAAGCTCTGTAATCCTCATCACCCTCTACTGGCCTCGGCAGCTGTGATTTTCCCCACAGCTCTCACAGAGGGAATCTCTCTGCCTGGGCTTTGCCCCAGACCTCCCCTCACAGGAGGACTGCACCTTGCTGCTCCCCAGTGCCCGCTCATTGGCCCTCACAGCATGGATGCTGAGCGAGTAGTCCTATCCAAGTTCAGTCTTCCAGAGGGTGTGACCAAAGTCCTCCTGGTGTCTCGCAGGGACTCAACAAGCAAGGCTACCTGGTGTGTGGGCAGGGTGCTGGACCCCTTCTCCTGCGCCATAGACCTAGAGTACTTTCTGCACCTTTCTGACTCCAGCCTGAAGTCCAGTTTGGTGCTAGTTCACCTGTTCACCTCAGCGCGATAGGGGCATACCATTGTGGCTCCTGGGGGGGGGGGGGGTGCCAACCCAACCCAACCCAGCCCAGCCACTTGTGGCTTGAATCATGAGGGGTCTGCTCCTCTTGAAGCCCCCAGCAGTGGCTTGAGATCTCAATGTGATACCCAGCTGATGCGGTTCCATTTGAGCCGCTGGACTTGTGTCCCTCAAATTTCCTGACCTGGAAGGTCCTCTTCCTGGTGCCAGGAATGTTGGCATGAACCATCCACTCCAGGCTCTGGTCTCTTACCCTCCATATATCAGGTTCCATCATAACAGGGTGGTTCTCTGCACGCACCCACACTTTCTACCGAAGGTGGTCTGTGCATTACACCTCAACCAGTTGATAATCCTACAAATCTTCTTCCCCTGGCCTCACGATAACCAGAGAGAGGCAATGTTGCATACATTGGACTACAAGTGGGCGACAGCCTTCTACCTGGAGCACACACAGGTGCACTGCCAGTCCATCCAGCTGTTTGTTTCCTTTGACCCCAGTAGACTGGGTGCCGCTGTCTTGAAGCACAGGACCATGTCATGGCTCACAACATTCATGTGATGGCTGTGTCTGTGGCCAACCTCCGCTCAGTTTCTGCAGAAGAAACCTGCAGGGCTGTGACATGGTCTTTGGTCCATACCTTTGCAGCCCATTACTGTCTGGGTGGGGATTCCTAATGGGGCAGCAATTTTGGCCAAGCTGTGCTCTAGTATCTCTTTGGGTCTTAGAATCAACTTCTGCCCACTAACCTTTCTGTCTGTCCAGGCTACCTGCTAAAACCCCTCAGGTCAATGTCTGCTGAGGATGCTGAATCAGATGAGTCCCTTGATGGGACTACCTTACTGTTCTTTCTGGCTTCTCCAGTTTCGTTGCCCCTTTTGGGCTGTTGATCTCCTTGGGTTCTAATAGCCTGTAGTTTGGGAGTCCCATACCTGAGGACTGATTTCCTGCTGTTCACGGAGAAAGTGTAGTTACTCACTTCTGGCAGGTGTTCTCTATGAACAGCAGGAATAAGTCTTCACAACCCTCCCCCCTCCCCGGGGAGTTGCCTTTTTGGCTCATGCTATGTTGTTAAACTGGAGAAGATGGCACCGCAGCAGCCAGGAAGGCAGGCACACGTGTGGTGTACCTCCCAAAGGCTACTTTTTGGAAGATGGGGAGCATTCTGTATGGGGCCGTCTGTGATGTTGCCCATACGTAAGGACTTATTCCTGCTGTTAAAGGAGAACACCTGCTACAGGTGGGTGGGTACGCTTTTTGTGCCATCTCCAAAAGGGCAAGAGATTTCCATCAGCTAGCGAGGCCACTAATACTCCTTGTGGCCCTGGGCAAGTCACTTAACCCTCCATTGCCTTGGAAGAAAGGCCTGGCAATCTACTTCCGGTAACACTGCCAAGAAAACCCAGGAGCTTCTGGGTCGCCAGAAGTCAGGACTGACTCGAAGGCACACATTACATTGCATTTTCTTTATGAATGGCCACAGCCCTACTATTGGTCTGTCTACTGCCATACATCTGTACTTACATCATTCTAGATTGTCTGGGACTAAAGATGTTCTGCACAAGAGTGCATCTGAATCCTTTCTTCAATTATCAGGCTCCGGTGGATAATCTTCTGGCCTTTGTATCCCATTATTTGACATTTCATAAAAGGACTTCTCTGTGACTAACTCTTTATTCCTTGGGGCCTCAGTCTAGTATCAGCTACTTTTATGAAGCCACTTTTTTGAGCCCCAGGAGTCTGCTTCTCTTTAAACACCTTTTCATGGAAGATATTCTTCCTTGTGGCTATTACCTGTGCTAGGACAATAACAAAATTTCAAGCACTAGTAATCTACTAACCATACAAATAATTTCATCATAACAAGGTAGGAACTTACCTGAAATTTCTACCTAAGATACCAACAGTTTTCTACATTATGAGGAAATGGTGTGTCCTGCATTCTGTCTGAAACCTCTTAAGATTTTACATAAGCCCTTCACATTCTAGACTGTAGTTGCCAAAAAATCTCTGGCAATTTGCATTCTGCAACCAATTCTGTTACAAGCGAATGAACTGGTACTCCTCCAAACTCTAAGCAACTGTAGCTTTCCTGAAATCTGCCTTGCTGGATGCAGTTTGTGAAAAGACATGGACCTCTGTTCATACCTTCACTGCCCACTATTGTCTTGATCATGCCTCGGTAAAGTATAGTTTCTTTGGATAGGCTGCACTGTTTAGTGTGAAGTACACCTCTTGCAGTTTTCAATGCATAATGCTTGTAAGCATGGGACAATGCAAAATGAAACGAGCAGCCCTAAGTTTGGGAATTACCCACTTGTGTGCCTGATGCGATCCTACTTGTCAGTGGGGAAAAAAAGGAATGTTGCTCACTTATAACGGGTGTCTTGTGTAGACAGCAGGATTGGTCAGGCGCACAACCCATCCAACTTCCTTGATAGTGGCGTGAGTTCTAGAGCTTTGGAACAAACTGAGAGGAGACTGCTGGATGCGGGAAGGGCTGCACATGCTCAGAACTTTGCACTAAGTTCTCATCTTTGGGTGAGCAGTTCCATCTTGGTGATGTCACCCGCTTGTGTGTCCGATCAGTCCTGCTGTCTATAGAAAACACTGTTAAAGACAAGCAACAGTGCTATCTCCCTCCTCCAAGATCCTTTCTCTCTTTCCAATCATTGACCAACAAAAAAGTAAATTAGCCAGACACACAAGAAATGTAAGAAGACATTGTTTTTATAAAGGAAAATGCAGATTAACATTTAATATGCAAATATGCTACACAGTTGCAGCAGAATTTTGAATTTCATGCCGTAGAATCTACCCTTAAGCTGCACAGGATTCTGGACCATACATAGAATAATCACTGCAATCAGCAAATGTGATTAAAGGTGATAAAAGAAAGCCAGATATGAGAACAAAATGTTTTATGAAGACTGATTTGCAGAAGAGCTGACATACAATTTATTAAGGGTGTACACAGGGCAAACATTTTTGATTTATTTTCAGTTCGTTTGGTCATTTTTCATGATTTTCATGCTTTTGTTGGTTTGTTCCTCACATTTGTTAATAAAAAATATTTTAATGCACACTAGAACTTTTTAATGCATGCAAATCGACTTTTTTACATATTAAATCAAATTTTGACGGCACTTAATTTTTTAAGGCTCACAAATGCACATCCTTGCTAGTTATTATATGCCGTAGTTTATGGAGCTATGTCCTGTTCTCATGTCTGGTTCGTAAAAAAGATTAAAAACAATAAATACATGGCTTTGAATTTACCACTCGTGCATATACCATCCCAGAAGAAGTTGTGCTTAGTCTCTCAGGCTACATAGGAGAACATGAAGATCCTTTTGTCCCAGTGTTTCCTGCGGTGGATATAGGAAGAAGCTGATTGTACTGAATAGTAACACATTCTAACCTTCTACCTTCATCTGCAGGCCAGCATGGTGCATTCATTAATAGAAGCCTATGGGTTACTGAGCGAAATGAGGTGAGTTCAGTGTTTAATGTATTTCCTGTACACTTTGCTCTTTTATCAGGGTGGGGCGTGCAGACAGTTGGCAGCGTGAGCTCCCTTGAGGCTTATGATGGGGTCAAATTCACAACCCTTTTCTATTGGGCAGTGTTATGTTTGTGTAGTTCCTGAGCGGTCCTCCAGTTTAGTCCTCTACATCCGGGTAGTGTACCTCCTCCTGTAGCACGGAGACTGGACCAATCAGAATCTTGCTCTCATGATGTATGCTGTTGGAGCTCCCATCAGCCCCCCAGTGTGTCCAGTCTCCGTGCAGCAGGAGGACTTGTGAGCCCGGTACTGGGCTCACTTAGGGATATTGGAGGCAACACTAGTTAGAATTTTTGGGGTTTCTTTTCCTAGATTCACTTGAATCTTTCTGTTGCTTTATTTAGGTAGCTATACCTTTAAAAAAAAAAAAAAAAAAGCCGATCGAGGAGTCGAGCCTGCACGGACCTTCTGACCCAGCCGCTGGCAGAGATGCTGAAGGCAGTTGCTTTTTAGATCTCTCCTCCTAGACAGCACGGGGGAGAGATCTTTCATTGTCAGTCCCGTTCCTTGCTTGAGCCGCTGGCTGTGCCCTGATCACGGCTCTAGCGTGCTGATTCCTCTGGGGACTTGTGTTTCGCAGATCGGGACTGTGGCACAGGCATAACTCACGGGACCAGCAGCGGTCCGGCTTACAGCTCTCCAGAGTCAGTGGGGTGAGTTGGTTAGAGCCGGTGCAGTGTATGCGTGCATTTTTTCTTACTTTATTTATTTGTTAAAGCGTGTTTTGTTTTCCCGCTGTTTTTTACCCTCAGCCGCCGGGGCCAGCAGCCATTTTAAAGCGCCGTTTTTTCCCGCGCAACTACAACTCGCTGCTGCAGTTATTGGTATTTTGGGGTAGTCCCGGGGTGGCGTTTTTCAGCCTCACGGTCTTTAGATACTGGTGATTGGTTTACAAAAAAAAAAAAGAAAAGGGGGTTCTTTTGTTCAGTTTTTCATTGGTGGCTCATTGGTCCTGTGAGGGACGTCTTTTTCTAGTTCTCAATGTCTGCAAGACCACAGTGCTTGGTTTGTGGTTCTCGCAGAGGGGCTGTATCTGAGTCAGGGATTTGCAGGGGCTGCGCTTCTGTTTCCTCTGACATAGAACAGCAAATGGAAGGCAAGGCTCTCTTAGACCCCATCAGTCCTACCAGGCAGGCTGAGAGGGAATCGTCTCCTGGTCCTCACCCGCCCGCTTCTCCGGTGGCACCTAAGGGGCAGGGGGTTCCCATGCCCGGGGATGCGTCAGACCCTTCCTCGATGGACTTCTCCCCAGATTTTGTTCTTATTATGCATCAGGCTTTTTGCTTGGGCCGTTTGGGCAAGCTGCCAGAGGCCGGGTCTTCTCCGTTGTCCCTCCCCCCCCCGTTTTAGGTGAGGAGAGCCGGTGGAATACCCCGAAGCCAGCTAAGCGGTGTCGGTACTCAATGGAACACGAGGACATAGACTGGCAGGAGCCTGAGCTGGCGGTGGAGTTCGAGGACGTCGGTGAGGAGCTGGAGGAAGGGGAGATACCGGAGCCCGAAGATCAGGCACGGATCATTTGAGTCTTTCGTAGGGAAGAGCTGGTTCCGTTAATTACGGAGTCTCTTCAAATGCTCAATCTTGTGTCAGCGCCACCCGTTGAGGAAAAGAGGTTGGAAGATCCCCTCATTCAAGCGGTAAGGGACTCTCAGGTGGTTTTTCCAGTACACAGAATGGTGGATCAGATGATTCAAACTGAATGGGATCAACCAGAATCTGGTCTAAAGGGCATTCGCACAACGAACCGGTTATATCCGTTAGCGGACAAGGACAAGTTTAAGTCGCCACGAGTTGACACAGTAGTTTCGGCAGTAACCAAGAAGACAACAATTCCGGTCGAGGGGAGTGCGGCTTTGAAGGACACGCAGGACCGGAAAGTAGACTGTTTGTTAAAACAGGTTTTTGAAACCAATGCCTTGTCTCTACAGGCCTCTATTTGTGGGGCCTGGGTGGCTAGAGCGTGTTTAAGATGGGCTCAACGGTTGGGGCAGGACGCCAACTTGGACCAGCAGAAATTGTTAGAAGCGACTCGGCTGGAGTCTGGATCAGCTTACTTGGCGGATGTCCATTATGATTTGATTAGAACTTTGGCTAATAGTATGGCTTCCTTGGTGGCGGCGAGGAGGTCCATTTGGTTGAGAAATTGGGCAGCTGACGGGTCCTCTAAGTCGCGCCTTAGTAAACTTGCCTTTAAGGGAAAATTGTTGTTTGGGGAAGATCTGGATAAGTTGGTGAAAGATTTAGGAGACTCTAAAGGTGGTAGACTACCGGAGGATAAGCCTAAGTTAGGCAGAAACTTGCCGGCCACGCGAGGGCCGTTTTGGGACTTTTGGAGGTTTCGGTCTTCCCGCCTGTGGGGTTCCCAGCGTGGTAGGTTTGGGTCTCGACCCCAAGGGTGTCGAGGTTTTCGTGGAGCAGGCAGGGGGTTTGCCCCTGCTGCCTCCTCTTCTTCCTCTTCCTTCACTCGCAAGCCGCAATGAAGCGAGGCGGGCCCCGGAGGGAGGGCAGGTTATCGGGGGTCGCCTTCGGAGCTTCCTTCCTTCCTGGGCCCAAATAACCTCAGATCAGTGGGTGCTAGAGGTCATCCGAGAGGGCTATGCACTGGAGTTTGCCTGTCCCCTTCGGGATTCCTTCGTTCTTTCTCCCAGCAAAGGACAGAACAAGGAACTAGCGATTCGCTTAACGTTAGATCGACTCATATCCTTAGGAGCGGTAGTTCCCGTTCCGCCTTCCGAGCGCGGCCTGGGTCGTTACTCCATTTATTTCGTTGTGCCAAAGAAAGACGGATCGCTCCGTCCTATTCTAGATCTCAAGGGCATCAATCGGTGTCTCCGGGTGCCCCATTTCCGTATGGAAACCTTGAGGTCCGTCATCGTGGCGGTGCGTCAAGGGGAGTTCCTAACTTCTCTGGATCTCTCCGAGGCATATTTGCACATTCCAATCAGGTTGGTGCATCAACGTTTTCTTCGGTTCGCGTTCCCGTGGGGGCACTTCCAATTTCAAGCTTTACTCTTCGGGTTGGCGCCGGCGCTGCGGACCTTCACCAAGATCATGGTGGTGGTAGCGGCAGCATTGCGAAAGGAAGGTGTCCACCCTTATCTAGACGATTGGTTGATTCGGGTGAAGTCCGAGGAGGAGAACTTGCAGGCCACATCAAAAGTACTTGCACTGCTGCAGTCTCTCGGCTGGGTGATCAATGCCAAGAAAAGTCAGTTAGTGCCGTCACAATCCCTCGAGTATCTTGGAGTTCAGTTCGACACAGCGAGAGGTTTGGTGTGCTTACCGGCTCGGTGTGTGCAGGCCTTGCGAGATCTGGTCCCCGAGTCCTCGGGATACCCGCGCCATCCGCTTGGTGGTACCTGCGGTTGTTGGGAACAATGGCGGCAACTCTGGATGTGGTTCCCTGGGCCAGGTTTCACATGCGTCCGCTTCAGAGGGCCCTGTTGCGTCGTTGGTCGAACCAGTCTGCTTCGTTGAGCAAGCGGTTGCCTTGTCCGAGCCGCGTTCGTTGGGCTCTATAGTGGTGGATGTGCTCGCGGACATTGCAAGCGGGTCTGCCTTTGGAGCAGCCGGTTTGGGTTCCGGTAATAACGGGTGCAAGTCTATCGGGTTGGGGAGCCCACTGCAAAGGTTGTTACGTGCAGGGGACGTGGTCAGCCCGCGAAGCCTCCTGGTCGATCAACCGGCTCGAGCTTCGAGCGGTGCGAAGGGCGCTAGAGGCCTTCGAGTCGGTGCTGAGGGGGCGAGCGGTCCGAGTCCTATCGGACAACTCTGCAATGGTGGCGTACATCAACCGGCAAGGCGGCACAGGAAGCGTAGCCTTGGAGGACAAGGCAGAGGCGGCGTTCCAGTGGGTGGAGCCCCGTCTGCCAGCTATTTCGGCAGCGCATATCGCGGGAAAAGACAATGTGATGACGGATTTCCTCAGCAGAGTGCAGGTGGATCCCGGGGAGTGGGAGCTGCACCCGCAGATTTACGCACAGATAGCTTGCCGGTGGGGCCCTCCCATTATGGACTTCATGGCGACCTTTCAGTCGGCAAAGACAGGTCGATTCTTCAGCAGACGGAGGGAGCGCATGTCCGAAGGTATCGATGCCCTGATTCAGCCGTGGCCGGAGGTTGGTCTTCTCTATATCTTCCCGCCGTGGGCCTTAATCGGCCGGGTCATCCAGCGCATCGAGGTGCATCGCGGTCAAGTTCTGCTAGTGGCTCCGGATTGGCCCAGGCGACCCTGGTATGCGGATCTGGTCCGGTTGATCGGGGTACCGTGGAGGCTTCCTGCCTTGCCGTACCTGCTGATTCAGGGGCCTCTGCGACTGCCTCAGGTGGCTCGATTCTCGCTTACGGTTTGGCCATTGAGAGGGCTCGCTTGAAGAAAAAGGGTTATTCATCAGCGGTCATTGCCACTCTGCTGTGGGCTCGCAAATCGTCCACCTCGCTCGCGTACGTGCGGGTGTGGAGAATTTTTGAAGACTGGTGTTCGCGTCATGGGGTTCGCGCAGCGACGGCTCCTGTCTCCATGATCCTCAGTTTCTTGCAGGACTGCTTTGACAAAGGTCTAGCCGCCAGTTCCTTAAAAGTGCAGTTGGCAGCTCTCGCGTGCTACAGGGGCAAGGTGCTAGGGGTTCCTCTGGGAGCGCACGTGGACATACGGTGTTTTCTCAAGGCGGTATTCAGGCTGCGACCGTCGCGCAGAGTTGCTATTCCCCCATGGGATTTGAATCTGGTGTTGCAAACCTTGGCTCGACCGCCCTTTGAACCTCTTCGACGAGCGTCCGTGAAAGATCTGACTCTGAAGACAGTTTTTCTAGTGGCCATCTGTTCGTCTAGGCGCATTTCGGAGTTGCAGGCGCTTTCGTGTAGGGAACCATTCTTATCTTTTTCTAGAGAGAGAGTGGTCTTGAGACCAGTACCTTCCTTTCTCCCCAAGGTGGTTTCTCCTTTTCATTTGAATCAGTCTGTTTTCCTACCGGTGTTTCATTCTGACACGGCAGGTGACTCGGATGGCGGATTGCATCGCTTGGATGTGCGACGGGTGCTGCGTCGATACTTAAAAGTCTCAGAGGCATTCCGCAAGATGGATCGATTGTTTGTGCTCTTTGGCGGGGTACAGAAAGGTGAAGCAGCGGTGAAGTCGTCTATTTCTCGGTGGATTAAGGAGACGATTGCTTCGGCGTATATTGTGCAAGGGCAGGTGGTCCCGTTGGGGTTACGGGCCCACTATACTAGAGCGCAAGCGACGTCGTGGGCGGAGCATAGTCTGGTTCCGCCAGTAGAAATTTGCAGAGCGGCTACTTGGTCATCTCTCCATGCTTTCAGCAGGCACTACCGATTGGACGTGTTGGCCGCTTGGGATTCTTGTTTTGGCTCGGCGGTATTGCGCGCCGGTTGGCAAGGTCCCGCCCGTTCATAACTGCTCTGTTACATCCCGGATGTAGAGGACTAAACTGGAGGACTGCTCAGGAAATAGAAATTACACTTACCTGGTAATTGTAGTTCCTGGAGGGTCCAGTTTAGTTCTCCTTCCCTCCCAACAGACAATTTTTTTTTTCGGTTCGGCGCGCTTAAGGCGAGGAGAGAGAGAGTTATTTAAGCAATTTTAGGGGGGCCCTTGTGGTAGGGGTTCCTAGGCTTTCTCTCTTCTTTCGGGGGGAGATCAGTTCTTTATTTTTATGCCTGTGGCTGCCAGTTGTCAGGTAAGCGGCAGAGGCAATGTGCGGAGGTGGTTTTTTTTTTTTTTTTGGCTTCCTCGTTTGGGGAGGGGGTCTGATTAACTGTAAGGGGAATTAGTTATGATAAGGTTAAGCATTTATACTTGTTTCATGTGTTGCTTCTTTAAGTCTGCTTTGTTAATAGTTCACTGGGGGGCTGATGGGAGCTCCAGCAGCATACATCATGAGAGCAAGATTCTGATTGGTCCAGTCTCCGTGCTGCAGGAGAAGGTACACTACCTGGATGTAGAGGACTAAACTGGACCCTCCAGGAACTACAATTACCAGGTAAGTGTAATTTCTATTTTGCCTCCTTTACTCCTGCTACCAAAGGGTTCTTCTGAAATCTGTTTTCATAAAGGGGTTCGCAGATCTCCAAGTATCCCTTTCCTTGCCAACTTCTTATAACGATCCATTTTTCTGTTCTCTATGCATGTCTGCTAGGTCGTGTTATTGACAGCAAGGGTGAAATGAATTTAGCAAATGGGAAAACTTGGGGATAGCTTCTCCTGTGTTTATAATGTTCTAGTCATGCTAGCCAGACTGTCATTAAGAGAATTTTCAGCTGAAAATGTGACTTAATATAATTATCAGTCAAAATTTGGACAGTTAAATTTAGCACAGCTCCATGTATTGGTATCTGGTTTCCATGACCAAGTGTAGCTAATTATTGTTGAGTGCCGTTGAGTCTGTGTCGACTCATGACGACCATCTGGATAGTTGTCCTAAACTGTTTTTGGCCTTCAGTCAGGCGGGTCATTGTTGCTAGAGGTGACATTCATAGCTGCTGTTATTGTGTCAATCCTTTTCATTGCTGTCCTTCCTCTTTTGTGCTGCTTCAACCTTGCCAATTGAAAAAAAGCAGTTCCTGCCGCCTGCATCCCAGCAGTTGATGTATTATTTTTATTCTTTCCAGCCTACTAGAAGTTTGAAAGAATTATACAAAAGGGGTTGAGAAATGTGTGTCTGGAGGCTCAGTAACTCTAAAAATTTAATGGAATGTGATAAAATCTGGCATATGGGAAGAAACAGAAAAAAATACACCTTGAGTTATAAAATGAGCCAAATCGGACTGGGAGTTCCAGAGAAATAAGTCTGTCCCCATCCCCTCCCCCCCCCAAAAAAAAGGACTCCATGCATTTCTATGGGAGGAGTTAGAGCTTCTGTAGCACAGAAACATACATACATACAGTAAGTGGCCTATATGTTATGAACTCCAGAAGGAAGTTCTCTTTGGTATGATGCAAATACTGCACTGAGCATTAGCAGTAAATCTGAGAGACTGAAATCATACTCTTACATATTCTTACATCTTCAGCGTGCTGCCCAATTGGGGCAGACGCCTGCGTTTAAAAAGGAAGCGCCATCGGGCGCATTGAGAGACGCTCTCCCACCATCAGCAGCTCTCCCTCCTGGGATTGAGCAGGGTCATCGGAGGCAGCAGCCATCTTCAGCGTGCTGCCCAATTGGGGCAGACGCCTGCATTTAAAAAGGAAGCAAATTCGGGAGCGCCCGCACCTGGCGGTCCCATGCCTGAGGGCCTCGCCAGAGGGCCCTTTGGCGTGGCCCTTAGGCAGGGCACGAGAGGCCAGGGACCGAGTATACCTGCCAAGTTCCATCCTAGTGCCTTCACTCTATGCTGAAACCACTCCCAAAACACCAAGAGGCAGTCGAAGCGTGCGTGATTGCTACATAACTGGAAATTAACCTGCAGACACAAAGTATGACTGCTGAACCAGTAACTTTAGATACAAAGTAACTCACTCTGGGCTTACCCGAGTTTAGATCTCTACCATTGCTACCAGATAATTATATCTATTGTATCAGTCCATTGTTGCTATACAATTATACCTCGTATACCTTGCTACTAGATAACTATATTTATTGTAATATACCATTGCTACTAGACATTTACATCTATTGTATTATACCATTGCTACTATACATCTATATATTCTGTACTACACTATATAACTTACTAACCTGCCATTATACAATTATACCTATTGTATAATACCCTTGCTACTAGACAACTATACCACGTGTGCAGACACCACGTGCAGACCCAAAACACAGCAGCCCAACATGGCCCTCGCCCTCACCAGCGTTTATCTCCTTACCAATGCCATCCAAGATGCTCTGGCACTCTCATCTGACTATAACCCCATCCCCATCTTACACTGTTTAGGAAGGAGACATTATAGCAGCCCCCACCACCCACTACCACACACATACCATGTTAGACACTCACACCTACTCTATGTAACATGCAAACACCCTGATTACACCTGTGACGGCACAAGTACATAGTAACTTGAAATGTGCCCTCATAAACTCACGCTCAGTTTGTAAGAAATGGCCAGCCATCACAGATCTCATAGCAAACCATAACTTAGACATCCTAATGGTTACAGAATCCTGGCTTACAGAGACAGACTCAGTCCTCTTAAACCAACTCATCCCACCTAACTTCTCAATCCACACCTGCCATAGAGCCAGCCGGAGAGGCGGTGGGGTTTTCATCCTGGTAAAAACCGAACTCCAGTATCAGCTGCTCTCCTCCAAAAGCACTGTGCACATAGACACAGTCACCATAGCCAACAAGCATAACATCGTAAATCTCATCTATAGAGCTCCAACCTCCCCTACGGAAGATCTCTCCAACATAATTGACCTAGCCTGCAACCCTGAAAGCCCACGCAAACCTAACTGGTTGTTTGGTGATTTTAACCTTGCATCCCTGCAACCCACCCATGCTAACATCTTCCTCGATACAATGACTGAACTCGGCTACTATGGGGAGTGTGTGAGAAGGAGTTCTGCCCGGTCTGTGCTCCGTGTGCTGTGTGGTCTCTCCAGGCTCCTGTAGGGCTTGCATCCACACGGCGTCTTGCCCCAACATCATCTACGGGGTATAAGATCTGTTCTGCTCCACGGTTACGCGGTCGCGACCGTGTTTTGAAGGGGCGTGTTTTAAAGGGGCATGATATGCTCCTTATGTGCTCCTTTGGCGCTTGAGGTGCTCTAAGAGGTGGTATCCTTGGTATGGGCAAACGTAGAAAACATTATTTGAATGTAAGTACTGTGAATCCCTCTAAGGTTGTTAAAGTTGTTGGGCCCATGGATAAGCATGTTGTTTCTGTGAATCTGGAAGAAGAGGATTCTAGTCTTGCCACCAAGTTTTCTCCCCTCTCAGATGGTTCCTCTCGGGGGTTTTCAAACTCTGCCCTGCTTACTGAACTGGATTGCATCGACCCAGTGATATCCTCTCCGGCGGTGGAGGCTCAATCACGGAATGGGGATGTTTTATCTTTTCCTGTTCCGTTGAAGAGTGACTGTGAGCCTATGGTAGTTCCGCTGCCACAGGTGCTTCAGCTACCGCTGGACTGTGCTGTGGTACTTTCGGAAGGTACTCCTGGTAATGTGGACATTCAAAATGTTTCGCTTGCTGATGTTTGGTCTGTCCTCTCACGAATAGAGGCCTCTATTACTTCATTAGCTTCTGTTGCTTCTCAATTTTCTGAATTTTCGAAGGGCTCAGTAGCTAAGATGGCTCAGCATGATTCTCAAATTGCTGTTTTGGATACTAAATGTCAGAAATTGGAAAGTCAGTGTCGGTATTTTACAGAAATCTTCAAAGGGTGGTAACCTGAGGCAGCGGTTGACCTGTTTTAAATCCAGGATTGGCCGAAAGGACCCTTCTTTCTTTGGTACTACGAAGTAAATCGAGTATTGACCCAATCCGAACTGGTCTGGTGGTACTGGAACCACTGCCCCGAGCGCAATTAACCATGCAAGGGTTGTCTCTATCGCCGACCTCTTTGCAGGAGATCCGCTGGGGGATTGGATGAATGCTGGAGGTATTTGCTTCGCGAATTCGAGAGCATAGCCTTCTCTGATCACCTCCAGTACCCATTGATCCGAAGTGACTCGGGACCAGGCGAGAAGGAACTGCCTTAAGCGGCCTCCCACTTGCCGTTCTTCCCCCTGGCCCCCCGCTGCTTCATTGGTGTTTTCTAGGGGCCGAGGAGAAGGAGGAGGCCCCAAAGCCGCGACCTGCTCCCTGAAACCCCCGGAAACCTTGACTCCTGTTGGGGAATCGCCCCCTGGAAGGGGGTTGGATCTGGCTGGGCGGAACCTCCGAGAGTCCCTAGGCTGGGAGCGAATCGGAGGCAGAGGACGACTTTGCTTCGTTGTGTCTTCTGGGAGCCTGCCTCCCTTGGACTCGCCAAGGTCCTTTACCAGCTTCTCTAAATCCTCACCAAACAGCAGCTTCCCCTTAAAGGGGAGCCGACTCAGGCGTGCCTTTGAGGAGGCATCCGCTGCCTAATTTCGTAACCACAAATAACGCCTGGCTGCCACCACCGAGGCCATGTTCTTGGCCAGGCTCCTGATGAGGTCATACTGACTATCCGCCAAGTATGCTGCTCTGGATTCCAACCTAGCAGCGTTGGGCCGGGCGTCACCCGCGGGGGTCTCCGCCGCCTGAAGTTGCTGCGACCACCTTAAGCAGGCCCGAGCTACCCAAGCTCCCGAGATAGAGGCCTGTAAGGCGAGGGCGCTTACGTCAAAAGCTTGTTTCAGAAGCGTATTCAATTTTCTGTCCTGAGAATCCCTTAAGGCTGTGCTGCCCTCAACTGGGATAGTAGTCTTCTTCGTGACTGCTGATACCGCTGCATCCACTCTGGGGGACTTCAACAGCTCCTTGTCTGTCTCTGGGAGAGGATATATGCGCAGTATGGACCGGGTCCCATTCCTCCTGAATCATCTGGCGCACTACCCTGTGGACCGGAAAGACCTTCTGGGATCTCCTAATGGCCTGGATCAATGGGTCCTCCAACGCCTCCTCTTCAGTTGGTGTATCTGAGGCCACATTGAGCGCCTTTAGGGACTCATTAATTAATGCCTGGAGCTCCTCCCGACGAAAGACTCTGATGATCCTGGATTGGTCTTCCTCGGGGATCTCTCCTTCTTCCAGCTCCTCCTCCTCCTTCGTCCACGTCCTTGTCCGAGTAAGCCTCCTCCGGGGTACCCTGGGAGAGGGACGCCAGGGGGTCCTCCTCACTCATTCGGGGGCGCTTCGTTGGTATGGCAGATTCTGGGTTGCCCGCCGCCAAGAGCCTGGCTGGTTTGTCTTCCCTCGACGGTCCAGCCTCAACTGCCCCTAAGCCCTGCTTCGTAAGCAATAGGCTTTATGAAGTAAGAGAATGAAGTCCGGGGAGAAAAAAATCCCCTGACCCTCCTTCCCCCGCAGGGAGGAGGGAGGGGGGTAGGGGAGGAGAAGGCACGTCCGAGGGCGTAGAAAGAGGGACCTGGGATCCTCCCTCCCCTCCTAAGAGCTCTCCTGACCCCTGAGGAGGGAGATCCACAGCCAAATTAATCTCCTGCTCGACTGAGGCCGCCACTGCGGCGCAGCTCCTGCAGATTCCTGCTTCTGCGGAGGTGCCCCTGCGTGTTCCGCAGGAAAGACAGCGGGGCTTGGTCGCCATGCCCTCGGTCTGGGGACTCCCTGTGAGAATAGCAGTTCAAAATACTTGTCCCCGAAGAGGAAACAAACCAGCCCCTTAGCTTGGTACCCCAAGAAAAACAAAGGAAATTCCAAACAGTTCAAACCTAAAACCACTTTAACTGAAAAGGATAAAGATTCAAATTAAAATGAAAATTAAAATTAACGTTAAAGTAAAAATTTAGCTCCTTTCCTCCAACGGAGGTACTTGCGTTTGAAATGTTGCACCTCCTGGGTCCAGCTCGGCGATCCTAGCCCGCAGGCTCTACACGTGGTAGGCCTCACCACGTGGAGCCAGAGCACGGGACCGCGGAGCTAACCTACGAACTTGCTGAACTCCAGTTTCGCTGTCCTGAGCTGTATTTTGTAGCACTGCACTTTAGCCGCTCCCCCGCGAAACCGGTAAGCCTGGTCCTCATCGCCGCGTCCAGCCGCTCCGGGATGGGATCAGTGGGAGACCCGGAATGTCGGCCTTGCCTCCAGCACTCAGCCACCCGGAGGGCTTCGGCGCTAGGCAGAGAAAGGCTGAGTGCTCCCTGAGGCTGTTCTTCTTATGCGAGGGCTGTTCCTGGCAGAGGCAGGAGGGCAGAAGTTCTCCTTTACGCTGCCGGCTGCTGCTCACCTCCAATGCCTGACCCGAGCAGAAGGGGAGGGGGGGTGGAGGGGGGAGAGGGGAACAGGCAGGATTTAAAGGTGCAGGAGCTCACTAACACTAAACTGCAGAAAGAAAGGAAATGAAATGTAAGTAGCAAAATTAAAAGTATGAAAAGTATTAACTAAAGGTATTAAATAAATAAAGTAGGACTCCAGTAAGCCCTAGGCTTACGGAACCCTCCAGCTGCTTGGAGGCTGAGAAAACTGGAGTTGGGGGGTAGTCCCAGTGGTATTTATACCGCCCCACCTCCAAAAAGGTTGGGCTCAGCCTCCAAGCTGCTGGAAGGGTTGCATAACCCAGAAGTAAAGGGACTGGACTGTCGTTCCTTCAGGAACAATAATTAGCAGGTAAGACCTAATTACTTCTTTGTCCTTTATTAAGGATAGCATTACCCTGCATACCCAGCAGGAATTATTGGAAAATTCTTTAAGAGCAATGAATATTCGATGTTTAAATTTCCCTTATACTCGTTTATTATCTCCTCAGATACTGTTTGACAAATATTTAACTGAAGTTTTGGGGTATGAGGCTAATGCGAAACCGGTTATAAAAAAGCTTTACTATCTTCCTGTGTCTGGGGTGCCCCCGGGTGGTGGTTCCCCTGGAGTTACCCCTAAAGGTTTAGTAGATTCTTTGGATGTATCTGAGTTTATAGAATCTTCTCATGATATAATTTCTTCTCGTGCTACTTTGCTTGTTTCTTTTGTGTCTGAGGTTGATAAACAATCTGTTATGCGTTTGTTTTTTGCAAATAAGAATGCTGAATTTTGTGGGGGGAAGGTAAACATTTTTCCTGATGTCTCTCGGCAAACACAGCTTAGACGTAGGGCTTTTTTGTCTTTAAAGCCCCGCGTCTTAGCACTTGGTGCATCCTTTTTCCTTAAATTTCCTTGTAAATGTGTGGTTATATTTGGTGGCACCAAGTATGTTTTCTCTGAGACTTCATCCCTTTAATCTACATACTAAGTTGAAGGAACCTGATTTGCAATAAATAATTTATGTGTTAATTTCAGTAAGCAAAGTAATAAGAGTTTTGTACAATTTGTGGGCATTAGCTCCTTCCTACCCTGATTTCTAATTATATTGTGTATTTTCCTTCGCCCTTTTCTTTAAATTTGTAATGGCCGCTCCCTTGGATGTGGACTATGTTGTTTTCTGTATTTTTTCTTTAATTTAAAATTCCTTGTTTTATCCTCAATTTGTTAATAAAAAGATTTCTATAAAAAAAAAAAAAAACCTCGGCTACTATCAGGTGGTGAACGCTCCCACTCGCTACAGAGGAAACACACTGGACCTGATCTTCGCTCCACATTCGGTTACAGGACACAACCTCAACCTTTCCATCAATCCTGTACCATGGTCCGACCACAGCTTAATCACATTCCAAATTCCATCGTCCCACCCAGCCACATGAATACAGCCTCTTCAGTAAATACTCGTCACTTCAAACCCCTCGACAAGGATGAGTTTACCAAAAGTGCACTTCCAATACTTGATCAGCCTTCACATAACCTCGATGATATGATCGCTACATGGAATACCACTCTGAATTCATTTTCCCAGCTATCCTCCTCGGACAAATCATTAACCTCCAACAGACTGCCAAGAAAAAGAAAAACAGCCCCATGGTTTTCTGTGGAACTACGGACATCTCTTCTTCTCCTAAGGAAATACGACATTCCCGTTCCACAGTGGACCAAGCAACATACATTGACCACTTGAAACTTCACCGTGAGACAATATCCAACAAAATGAGAGAATACCACGCCGAGCTCCTTCTCTGCTCTCTAAATAAACCCCGGGACCTCTTCAGCATAGCAAAATCCTTAACCAAGGAACCTTCCCCCCCCCCTCACCCAGAACCAATTCAACCCCAGTTATATGCAGACTACCTCCAAACGAAAACCCTCAAAATAAACATTGCACCAAGACCCACACCTAGCCATATTCCCTACCTACAGCCACCGCTTACAGAGCTCACACCTCCAGCCGAGAGAAACATCGAAGACCTTATTGCCACCATCAATACCCCCACCGCACCACACGACCCTTGCCCGGCGTACTGGATCAAAGCGATGCGCACTGAACTCTGCCCAATTCTAGCCAACATCATAAGACTTTCCTTCTCAACAGGAATATTCCCATCATCCCTCAAACAGATGTCCATACATCCACTCCTGAAGAACAACAGACTAGATCCGATGAAGGCAGAATCATACTGCCCGATCTCGAGTATACCCCTTCTAGCCAAAATAATTGAGAAGGTTGTCCAAAGACAAATCCAGCAACACATTGACATTGTAGCCCCCCTAGATCCTTGCCAGCACGGGTTCCGAGAATCCCACGGAGTAGAGACACTACTCGTCACGCTAATCAATACCTTAAGCAGAGGAATAGACAATATCTAAAATGGGTTTGCATTTATCTTCCTTGACATTGCTGCTGCATTCAATTCTGTCAATCATGATCAACTCCTTACACGCCTCCATGAGAAGGGAATCCAGGGCCTAGCCTGGGAGTGGTGCAAATCCTATCTAGCTGACCGATGGCAGCATGTATGTACAGATGGGATCCATCACATCCGAACCATTCCAGCAATGTCAGGGAGTACCCCAAGGCTCCTCTCTGTCCGCGCTACTCTTTAACGTGTACATGCAGCCTATATGTGAAATCATCCGCTCATTCAATATCTCCAGCCTGATCTATGCAGATGATGTCCTGCTGTTTGCACCAATCAAAGTTATGCATCCCGACTTTACCGCCCTAGTGGAATGCTTCAATGCAATCACAGACTGGCTTCAAGACCAGAACCTCCGCATAAACTTCAAAAAAACTGAAGTCCTGTTCATCACAAAGAACAAAAACTTCTCGCCCCCCACTACCTTGAAGGTGAGAGATGCAGTGCTCCCGCGCAAGCCCGCGATACGCTACTTGGGTGTTACGCTTGACCAACATCTCAACTTCAAAGAGCACATAAAGAACACTTGCAGGTCTATATACAATAAAATCAAAACACCAAGGCACCTAAGACCCATGTTAGCCCCCGACGATTTCCGAACAATATTCCAGGCACTGGTAACACCACATTTAGACTATGCGAACGTCATTCTACATGGCCTCCCCAAGAGCACCCTCAACCCTTTACAACTCGCAATGAATGCGGCCGCCTGCATTCTCTGCGGATTATCCAGAAGAATCCACATCACTCCCATCCTTAAGGACCTTCATTGGCTACCGATAAACTGCAGGCTCGCATACAAGGCACTACTCCTCACCTTCAAAGCCATCAACAAGATATCCCCCTCGTTCCTCACAGCCCTCATCACCCCCACCCCCAACAACAGGTCCAGAAGGACAGTAGCCGCCAACACGTTGGTTATCCCCATGGAATCTACAAGATGTACACAAGCAACTAGGACTAGAGCCTTCGCTTTCTATGCTCCAAAGTGCTGGAACAACCTCCCACCAAATATCAGATCGATCAGAGACCTTACACAATTCAGGAAAGCCCTCAAGCATCACCTATTCCTTCTACACTTCTTGCAGCCAAATGATACTCAACCCCCTCCCATGCCCCAAATCACTCAAGCAGCACCCAACACATTACAAACAAACTAGGACAAACCGAGCCGCAGAACCACCCATCGGGTACATTCATCAGTATCAATCTAAGGTGTATATATCAGCTCGACGACAGAATACTATGGATATGACTAATACCTATACTGTAACAATTAACATGTGTTGATATACATACGATAAAAATTAATGTAATAACCGATAAGACCCAGCCTTTAACCATGCAGTTTGGGTCTAACATCTAACATGTAAATAGTTACCTCGTCACATCTTTGATGGCGAATATGTAAATAGTTCACCCAGTTTCAGCTCCAAGTTACCGATTCTGTTCAATGTAAGCACAAGCCAGATCTGACTGGTCTTGTGCATGAATTGTTAATTGTCAACCGCACTGATAATAAAGAGCGCGGTATAAAAAAAGCATTTAAATAAATAAATAAATAAATTCTAGCTTAGGAGTGAGGTTCATTGCAGGGATATGCACAAAACTATCCAATTTGGGGACATTGCCACCGACATCCCACAAAGTGCCCCAACCCAAAAACTACCCCCCAAATTCTATCCCCACTCCTAAAAACTACCCCTGCAACTGCCCACCCCTACAAACTACCTCCCTGCAACTGTCCCACCATTCTACAAAATGCACTTACTACCAAAAATTACCCTCCTCCCCCCTGCAGTGGTCCCACTGCCTCTGACTTCCTGCAGCCTAACCCATCCCCCCAAATACTTCGCTGCTGAACAAACCCTCATGCTGCCCTGCCCCCTGAAAGCCATGTCCCCTAGAACTACCCCATCATCACTAGCTAGCCCGCACCACAAGGCAAAACACAGTCACAGAACACACAACAGAGATACACATGCACGCCATAATCACATACAGTGATGTGCGTACTGCATTTTAATTTATTCAGGTACATATGTCATTTACTTTGCTGTTTCTACTGTGAGAACTGCTGACAGAATTGTATTGCTTGCTTCTTGGTTGCTATGTGTACTACCAATTAATATCTGTTGTCAAAGGCAGCGCTAGATTCAGACATCAAGCTTGGGTTCTGTTTAAAAAATACTATCTTGGAAACCCAGACATCTGCATTCCACGCTTTAAGAAAAGTGGAAGGAAGTCCAAAAAACTGCCAGCATGGCTTAAAGGTAAGGTCAGAGAGGCTGCTGTTGCCAGAAAAGCATCTTGCAGGAAATGGAAAAAGGAGCCAAATGACGAAAATTGAAAACAACACAAGCACTGGCAAGTTAGATGCAAGGCATTGATAAGGCAGGCAAAGAGAGAATTTGAGAAGAAGCTTGCTGTGGAAGCAAAAAACGCATAATAAAAGTTTTTCAAGTACATTCATAGCAAGAAACCTGTGAGAGAGTCAGTTGGACCATTAGATGATGGAGGGGTAAAAGGGGCACTAAGAGGGGATAAGGCCATAGAGGAGAGACTGAATGAATTCTTTGCTTCGGTCTTTACTGAAGAAGATGTAGGAATGTTACCCATGACTGAAATGGTATTTAAAGGAGATGCTGTGGAAGAATTGAAAGAATATGGATACACCAGGAAGATGTATTATGACTATTTGGTAAACTGAAGAGTAGCAAATCATCTGGACCGGAGGGTATACATCCAAGGGTGTTGAAAGAACTGAAATATGAGATTGCAAACCTACTATTACTAATCTGTGAACTATCATTAAAATCATCTGTAATACCTGAAGATTGAAGGATGGCCAATGTATCACCAGTTTTTGAAAAGCGTTCCAGGGGTGATCTGGGAAACTACAGAATGGTGAGCCTAAAATCCAGTACTGGGAAAAATGATGGAAACCATCATAAAGAACACAATTACTAACAATGTAGATAGTCATGGCTTAATGGGAGACAGCCAACATGGCTTTAGCCAAGGAAGGTCTTGTCTTACTAACCTGTTATGTTTTTTTTGAAGGCGTGAATAAACAGATAGACAAAGGTGAGTCAGTTGATATAGTGTATCTGGACTTTTCAGAAAGCCTTTGACAAGGTCCCTCATGAGAGACTTTTGGCAAAATTAAAGAGTCATGGGATAGGAGGCAGTGTACTATTGAGGATCAGGAACTGGTTAAAAGATAGAAAGCAGAGTGTAGGGCTAAATGGCCAATTTTCCCAATGGAGAAAGGCGAATAGTGGTGTACCCCAGGGATCTGTGCTGGGTCCGCTGCTTTTTAACATATTCATAAATGACCTGGAAATGGGAATGAGTGAGGTTATCAAATTTTAAGATGACACAAAACTATTCAAAGTTGTTAAAACCCATGAGGATTGTGGAAAATTGCAAGAGGATCTTGATAAATTGGAAGACTGGGCATCCAAATGGCAGTTGAAATTTAATGTGGACAAGTGCAAAGTTATGCACCTCGGAAAGAACAACCCAAACTATGGTTACACAATGCAAGGTTCCACATTGGGAACCACAACCCAGGAAAAAGATTTAGGCGTCATCGTGGATAACATGTTAAAAACCTCTGCCCAGTATGCAGCGGCAGCCAAGAGAGCAAATAGAATGCTAGGTATCATAAGGAAAGGAATGGAAAATAAAACCAAGGATATTATGATGCCTCTGTATCATTCCATGGTGCGTCTGCACCTTGAATATTGTGTGAAATTCTGGTCGCCGTATCTTAAAAAGGATATAGCATTATTAGAAAAGGTTCAGAGAAGAGCCACCAAAATGGTAAAGGTGATGGAAGGATACTCCTATGAGGAAAGGCTAAAAAGGTTAGGGCTCTTCAACTTTGAAAAGATTCGGCTGAGGGGAGATATTATAGAGTTCTAGAAATTAACGAATGGAGTGGAATGGGTAAACTTAGATCAATTCTTTACGCCTTCAAAATATAGAAAGACTAGGGGGCATGCAATGAAGTTTCAGGGTAACCTATTTAAGACTAATAAGAGAATATTTTTTCACTTAACATGTAATCAAACTCTGTAATTTGCTACCGGAAGATATAGTAAAAGCTGTTAGTGTAGCTGGGTTTAAAAAAGGTTTGGACAAGTTCCTGGAGGAAAGGTCCATAAACCATCATTATTAAAGTGGACCCAGAATATCCACTGCTTGCCCCAATACAAGCATTGTGGAACCTGTGTCTTTTGGTGAAACTGCTACTGTAGGTACTTGTGACCTATATTGGCCACTGTTGGAAACAGGATACTGGGCTTGATGGACCTTGGTCTGACCCAGTATGGCATATCTTATCTTACATGACAAACTAAGAACATACCTAGGGTCTCAAATGTGTGGAGGGGGGGGGGGAGGGGTGCGATCAGATGTACTCAAGACTGAGGAGGTTAAGATTGACAGCTATCTGCCTTTTATTCAGGATTTTGCTGATCTCTACATTAATATCTGGGCACTAGAAGGATGCTGAAGATAACTGAAGATTGATTTTTTTTAGTTCATAAACTCTATCTGCAGATCTCTTATCCTCCCCACTGTGTGAATGAGCCTGCTCTGCCTGCTTCCAGTCTGTCTAGCAGCAGACACTGGATGGGAAGATTGTGGTGCTGGAGCACTGGAATGCTGCCGTGGTCACAGGATGAGAAGAGATGATTTGGGGGACATTTCTACGCTGTAGAAATGAAGTGTCTGAATGTGGTGGGAGATCGAAATGAACCTCTCCCATCCCCTCAGAAAAAATACCCCAATGCATTTCTGTAGGAAGAGCAGTTCCAACAGCTGCAGTAACATTGTAATTATTAAATTTCACCTTTTTAACACTTCTCCTCATCTCCTCTCCCAGTCACCAACACAATATAATACCTACGTACACCAATGCACACAAATGCAAGCATGTACAGACACGCACATGAACTCACATGCACATACATACAAAAACAGACACAAAGATATAAATACACATACAAAATGGTGCTCCTTGTGGTCTTGGGCAAGCCACTTAACCCTCCATAGCCCATGTTCCCTGTAAAATAGTTATCTCCAAGTTATAATGCCCTGTTCAATGTAATTTCAGTTTGTTCAATGTAAACCGCACTGATGCAGAATAGCGCGGTATATAAGAGAATGTAAATAAATAAATAAATGTAAATAAATTTACACAGAAGACTTTCAAGCACATACACACACACACATACAGATGAGATGGTTTAAAGCAAGCATAGAAAAAATTGGCAAAACAGATATGTAAATTCTATAAAAAGCACCTGAAACAGTGACTCACCTAATAGCGGCTGCAAAGTTCTGATGGCAGAATATTTCTATATAGAAAGGCACAATAAAGTAGCATGTTTCATCCACTGGAAACTCTGTGAACACTACATCACTGCACCAGAAAAGCACTGGGATCATGACCCTAAGAGAATTATGGAGAATGAAGAGGTTACAGTCACCTGGGATACCCTCATCCTGACCAATAAAAAGCTGGATTCAAGGAAGCCTGACATAATGATAAAGGTGAAGAACACTAGAACCATTGATTTTAGTCCAAGCGACTGTTCTATGAATTGGATTGAGAGGGAGAAGATCCTTAAAATCAAGAAATGCAGTCAGAGACTCAAAAAATATGGTAGAAAAATAGAGATATTTCCCATCATGTTGGGTGTCACAGGTTTGATTAATGGGTATTTCCAAGCGCCCCTTGACAAATTACCCATATATGTTGCACCTTATGAACTACAGAAGGAAACTCTCTTTGGCGCAATGCAAATACTATGCTGAGCGTTAGCAGTAAATTTGAGAGGGGAAGGCTAATTCTGTTGGCCAGATAAATCATCAGACCACCTTCTCCGTGCAAGAGGGGAACAAAACTAACACGCACACAGGGAGGGCTTACCGCCCCCTGGCCCAATATTCTCACATATTTTTCTTACCAAAAAATCCTTTATTTCTTATATCACAGAAGCAAGGATTCAGAAAGCATAACAAAACTAACTAACTAACTAAAAGTAATTTTGGAATATTTCCCTCACCCTCTCCTTACAAGTAAAACACTTTTCTTTCTTCTCTTTCTGTTACAGCTATAAAGTAATCAAGAGATTTCCTGTCCCTCCACAGGTCCTAGCACAGTGAGAGAGAAGGATATATGATTCCTAGCTACACTCAAAGATAAACTAATAAAATCCTTTCACACAGACAGATGCACACAGCACAAAGAATCAGAATCATACCCACTCACTCGTTAGCAGACATACAGTAGAGATTTGCAAGCCACCTTCTTCAGAAAATGGAGTGCAAATCTTGGTCCTTAAAAGTTCTGTCCCATTATATGTTTTTTCCTTTTCAAACTAGTCCCTTTGTTTTCAACTCCAGGCATCTGGATTCTCTCTTCCATGCCTTCCTTTGTCCTGTCATATCTGCACTCCCATTCCTGTTGACCTTTAGTATAGCCATGCTTGTAACTGTTTGCTTGGGCCTTTGTCGGATATTCCCTGTTATCTGACCCTTTTCCCACTTATTCAGTTCTTCACCTGGTTTGTTTTTTTGCATCCCTTATTTTCGAGAAATATAGAAAATATATCTTTTTAGTTCCCTGACATCTTCTGACAGTTTTTATGCTGGGCCCCACTAGGCCTCATGCTAAATTGGCATATTTATGCTTGTTATGCCTTCTCTCTTTGTGCTCTGTAGATAAGGGTGTGTGGTTTTTCTCACATTTCTTCCATCTGATGTCACCTAATACCTCTAGCAACTTATGGAGCTTATCAAATGCCAATGCTAGCAATTTGGACAACAGTTTAGATGTTCTGTGTTAACCCTTTCCCACTAGCTCTCACAACACAATGTGTCACACAGGACATGCCTTATTGGAATCTCCTCCTTTTGTCCTTTTGGGTGACTTTAATATTCATTGTACTGTTCCTTCCAACATTGGCCCATGTTGTTTTTTCCTTTGTTTATGACATGGGCTTATTACAGCACCTTCCTGCCCCTGTCCATTTAAAGGGCCACACTTTGGATCTTGTTCTGACAGATGAAAACTCTCTGATTTCTGACCTGAAAATCACTCCTGTCTCTTGGATGGACCATTCTTTTGTGACTTTAAGTGCCATTATGTCATTTGCTTAAGGTTGTGATCTTTTGAAGGTTGTCTGTGGAGACATTTTTCTCGTGTTGTGATCCTTTGTCTTCACTTTTGACAAACAGCTGTATGGTATACTATCATATCTTCTGCTTTAGAGAAGGCTGCCCCCAAGCTGACCCAGTCTCCGTGGACTTTGTCCCATTTTCCTTGGTTTCATTCTGGACTGTGACTTTGAAGAAAGACAATTGTGTCAGCTGGAATGCCATTGGTGTAAAACCCTTTGTTCACTACCTTGGCTAGTTACAAGAAGCACGCTTTCTATGATAGGTCTGCAATGAATGCTGCTAAAAAGGATTATTTCACCCAACTTGTTCAGCAAGATGTGCTTCTGGTTTCTCTAAAGGTAGACCTGCTGCAGAACTGTCTACCAGTATTGCCTGGCTCTTCACCAATTTCTCTGACTCCTTCGGTCTCTGGTTTTTCTGAAGATCCTTCTGCTAGCTGTTCAGCTTCTTTCGTTGAGCTCAGTCTACCTAGTAAGTTGGAGGTTGAGAAAGTGGTAAGTAGGCTTAGACCATGTTTCCTTTGCTTTTATTCTCTTCCAACTTCTCTTTAAGTACTTCTTGCCTTTTCTTCTTTACTTTCATAATATGATCTCCTCTAGTCTGCCAACATGGATTGTCCCTGAGGCATGGAAGTTGGCCATTGTCTTTCCATGTCTGAAGGATACTAAGGCTGACCCTTTGGTGGTTTCCAATTTCCATTCTATTTCATATCTCTTTTGTCTCTAAGGTACTTGAGAAATTGGTAGCTTTCTTGATAAAATCAGTGCATTACACCTCAGCAAACAGGTTTTTGTTCCCACTATTCAGCTGAACAGGTGCTTCTTGGACCTGCTGATTTTGTGAAGACAAACATAGATTAAGGAAGGGAAGTGCTCCTTCTCTCTTTAGATCTAACCGCAGCCTTTGACTGTGTCAGTCATTCCATTCTCCTCCTTCAGTGGAACTGTGTTCTTACGTGGTTTCCCTCCTATCTTAAGGATAAGAAATTTTGGGTTTCCTGGGCTCAGAACTTGTCAAGTCCCCGTACTTTGTCCTGTGGGGTCCTGCAGGGATCAGTCCTCGCTTCTTCATACACTTGGATTTACATATTTTTGTGTACACTGATGATATACAGCTGCTGGAAAGTATTGAATTCCTGTACCTCTGTTGAAATGGCTCATATCTCCTTTGCTTTATCTAGTAACATCATAACAAGCTCATAATAGGTTGTAACTTCACCCTCAAAAGACTGATGCTATTATCTTTTCTTTGAAGGTTTCTCCTGCTTTGCCAATGCCCTCAATTAATGACATCCAGTTCCCTCTGAAGGCTACTCTTTAAAGTCTTAGGTGTTAAATTGGATGCCAATTTTACCTTTGACCAGTGTATTTCTAGTATGGTCAAAAGTTCATTTTTCGCTCTAAAGCAAATTTGTGCAGCTAAATCCTTGCTTAACATACAGGTTCTCATTCTATCTCTGGTTTCCACCCATCTTGACTCTTGTAACTCACTTTTTTCGAGGGTCATCTAGATCAATTGCAGAGATTATAAATGATTCAAAATGCGTCTGTAAAACCTCTTCATGGTAAACAGAAATTTGGTCATATCACCCCACTCCTTCATGAGGAACTTTGGTTTAGAGCTTTGGTTTCCATTTAACCACTGGGTCTCTTTTAAGGTATTGACTATAGTGTTTTGGGTCTATGATATTGGCCTCCCTGTTTGTTATTTATCCCTTCTGCTCCCCAGTACTCCCTTGCTTGCCCCAGCAAAATCTCCTTTCCATCCCTTCACATTTGATCATGGGCAAAACTCCACCTTTAATGTTCTTACTTTAACATTGTGGAATGCTTTGCCACCCTATATTCACCTGGAAAATGATTTTAAGTAGTTTAAGGCTGCCTTAACCCTTTCAAGGCCTACTTTAAATTTTTAATCCACATTCTGCAGCTGGGTTAATTTTTGCATATTTCAGGAAAATTGTACCCGTCTTATTCAATATGTTCTAATAGTGATTTTCCTTCTGCTATGGTCATGTATTATATACCATTTGATAGGAATATTTAGTCAGAATTTTGGATCCCAAGAGTTTTGGGCTCGGCCTGGAAAGGGTTAAAGATATTTCATTTTGAACAGGTTTATCCCGTCATTTTGCCTTTTTACCTTGCTTTTGGTAAGCTGCAGGGGGAAGCAAGTGACCAAGTGATCCTCAGGCCCACTAGCCACCCAGCTATCTACATGCCTAACTTACGCATCCAAGTGCTCAAGGTGCAAAATGCAAATATATGCAATGCACCATGCACACAACAGACACAAAGGCGTGCATAGAGAGGGCTTGGAAAGAATTCTAAGAGCCATGCTCTGCGTGTGTTTTCCTCTTATATTAGGTTCTCCTAGGTGCGATGTCCTTCTCGTCTCCAAACGTTTGGCTTGCTCTGCCAACCCCGCACCCTTTAGAACCCCTAAATTTGTTCTAAGCCAGGCTAGCAGGAGGATCACACCTAGGGGTACTTTCTATATCGGGGTTCCAGGGAGGGTTTAAGCCTGCTGTTGTAACAATAAGATTTATAATTATCTGGTCAAATATAGCCACTTAGCACTGGACATCGTTGTAACAATATTAAAAATCCATGCTTTGGCCCCTTTTTCAGCTAAATATTTGCATATAAAGTGTAATCTGATAGTTGGGCATTGAAATTTTAACCACTTAAATGTTTTAAAAGCCTTTTTTAACCGCATCTATCTTTTGAATGCTTTCTCTCACATGTGTAGTCTTTTGTAGAGTTACACACAGATTAAGCAAGACTGACCTCTATTATAGTGTCAGATTTTAGGTTTTAAGTTTATTTGGTTTACTGTGTGTCAATATTTTGAGCAGTTTGGGCTTGAATTAATTCTTGGATAGTAGTTTGGTGTTGCCAGGAAGTTGGGACAATAGGCAGGATTGATGTATGAGGCCGCAAGCTGCAGTGTCCTTTCCTGAATCTTGCCATACTTTTGCTTCCGCTGGATGACCATGTATGTCTTGCCACGTAAGGAAAAAAATGTGGACAGAATTTTACTTTTTGTGCTTGAAAATCCTTTTTTCTGAGAGTCTTAAAGAGGGAGAGGAGTTGTGTGATGGTGCAGCACACTGCTCATATGAAAGCGTTAAAAACTAGTTTGAGCCCAATATGAAAGGTGTTCTGTGGCAGTATAAAGCAGTTTGTTTTGCAGCTGAAACTAGTTTACCAGTTATTTTTTTGATTGGATGAGTCTAGATTGTGCTTCACTGCTGTACTGAGCTAGCATTTCATTGGCAAGGCTTCCCCATCAGTATCGGTGGTTTGTGGGAGAGTTTTCCCCGAGGTACCAGAAATTAGTGCAGTCTTTGTGCAAGACCCTGGCTCCTAGGCTAAGGACACTACTATGGCAAGTAGATATGTTTCAGCTGTCTTTGCACTCCGTTCGCCATCCTTGTTGCTTTCTTTCCTGCTGGTGTAACTGCTGCCATTACTTCCTCTCTGTCTTGGCTCATTCCCATCCTTTGTTCCTCTTTTTTGTGCCAGGATAGTGAAGCCTAGAGCAGCTTCCATGGAGGAGATGGCCAGCTTCCATACGGATGCCTACCTACAGCACCTGCAGAAGGTCAGCCAGGAGGGAGATGACGATGACCCAGAATCCATTGAGTATGGGTTAGGTAAGGAACTCTTACCGGATATACACTCCCATCTCAGATTCCTTTGCTTCCTGTTCATCTTTCTTGTTTACTCCCACCTTTATTTTATTCTCAAGGCCTCCGTTTTTCCTTTAGTTGTGACTTTTCCTTGTCCCCTCCCTTGCTGTCTCCTCGCCTCCCTCTCCCCAGTCCAAAGGCTTTCCCTTGTCTTCTCTACCATGTTTCCTTTCTGTTTAGAACTGAAGCTGTTGAAGAAAAGGAAGGGCGTCAGCTGAGGAAATAGCCCTGGTGCTCATTAACTCCATTTTTTTTTTTAAACTAAGAGGTGATCTGGTCATGGTTTTGTGTTAGGGACATCTGAACTAAATGCCCATGTATGTAACAGAGTAAAAGGCTGATCCATTCTCTGTATCTGTAACAAATGGAATCTGTTGGCAATCATAGAACACTGTCACACGCATTTATTTATTTAACCAGTTTTGTATACCACCTTAACCTTCAATCAGAGTGGTTGACAAGACAACAAAGGCTTACATACTGAGGGTATGGGAAAACAAAAACGATACATTACAATATAAATACAAAACAAAACAGTATGTTATAATACTATGTCATAGTGAAATTAAATATACATAATAGTTAATTTAAATTATTTCACCAAATGATTCTATAAATAAATAAGTCTTTAAAGATTTGCGAAAGTCCTTAATGTCTTCCTGAGTTCTTAAGTCTTCAGGAATAGAATTCCATAACTCTGGTGCCATAAAGGAAAGCGCTGTTTTAGAAGTCATTTGTTTCGATTTGTTGAAGTTCAAAGGAGTATTAAGTTTATTGATATTTTGAGATCGTCTTGGTTTATGCTCTTGTCTTTTGAAATTATAGATTGTAGAATATCCGCTGAGGATTGGTGAAAATTTTTGAAAATAGTCATTAGGTTTTTATATTTTGCTCTTGCAATAACCGGAAGGAAATGTAACTGTTTGAGGACAGGAGTTATGTGTTCAAATTTTGTAGAGCCAGTTATAATACGTTCAGTGGTGTTCTGAACTAATTGGAGAGGATGGATAGAGTGTTTAGGAAGACCTTGATACAAGATGTTTCCAAAATCAAGTAGAGGTGTTATGACTGCCTGACATACCGTGCGAAAGTGATTTGTATTTCGTATTGGTTTTAATCATCTTATAATCTTTAAATGATGGTATGCTTTTAACGCAATTTTGTTTATATGAGATTTTAAATTTAAATATTTATCTAATGTTACACCTAAATATCTTACTTCATCTTTAATTTTTATTTCTCTATTTAATAAATTTAATTTCAATTGGTAGTTTTAAGGACTGGCATTTAGATATGAACATTGCTTCTTTTTTGTCAGAATTAATTTTTAAGTTGTTGTTGTTAAGCCAATCATTCATATCAGCCAAACAGTTATTAATTTTAGCCCAGTCGCCCCTTCTCGGGGTTCATAAAGGTCTCCTGCATCAGGGTCTAACCACCATGAATGACCCCGTTCCCTATTTGCTTTATAGCCTAACTCTTCAGTGCTGGCGTTTGAGTCACAGGGGTCTTTCTCATCGAGTAGTGGCTACCCTGCGTCCCTCTGTCATTAGCATTTAGGTGGGTGTGGCGTATATCTGAGTCATGGTGCTCCAGGCACCACCTCTCGCCGTGGTGGGCACAAATTCCTTGAGATCCTAGCCTTTCTGCAAAAGGGGTTCGATAGGGGCCTGGCCCTCGGCTCTCTCTGAGTCCACATCTCTGCTCTTATTTGCTTCCGTGGGTGGAGGCTCGATCGCCTCATATGGATGTGGCCAGGATTCTCAGAGGTGCAAGCAGGCTACGCCCTCTGGCCCATCCGGTCGTCCTACTCTGGGATCCTGCCTTGGTCCTAGGGTTCTTTCCGGAAGTGCCACTCAAGTGTATATCACTCTGGGACTTGTCCCTTAAGATGCTGTTCCTCGTAGCTATAACCTCGACCAGAAGGGTCTCCGAGTTGCAGGCTCCATCATGCTGATACCCTTTTCTCTCCTCCTTGGCGAAAGGCGTATCCCTGCAGGGGGGTACCTTCCTTCCTGCCAAAGGTCCTTATGGCCTTTGCCTGAACCGGCATATATTCATATATTGCTCCCGGCCTTCTCTATGGACCAAGGTACAAGCCCTAATGAAGGGCTTCAGGTTATGGATCTCAGCAGAGTACTCAGCCGTTCTCACTGGCTCTGCCAGACTTTTTTCTATCGGCTTCCATAATCCAGGGTAAGCTTGTGGGTCAAACAACTGCATGGGCAGAACGCTCGCAGGTCGCTCCCCTCCAAATTTGTGGGGCGGCCACTTGGTCTTCTCTATCCACATTTGTGCGTTACTATCGTCTCGATCTCCAGGCTCGAGAAGACTGCACAGTTGGGGGCCAGCGTAGTTACAATGGTTGCCTCTTCCTGCCCTAGGGTCCGTTGGTTTAGGTACTTCCCACTAGCCCAATGTATTTGAAGAGAAGGAGTTCCAGCTTCTCTAGCATAGAAACTTACATACAGTGATATTGTGGAAGGGCTATCTGGTAAGCTTTGCCTCTTTGTGGATGATCCCAAAATCTGCAATACAGTAGACACCCAGAAAGGAGTAGGAAACATGAGAAGGGATCTAGCTAAGCTTGAAGAATGGTCGAAGATTTGGCAGCTGAGATTTAATGCTAAAAAATGCAGGGTCATACATTTTGGATTGCAAAAATTCAAGGGAGCAGTACAGTATAGGAGGTGAAGTACTATTGTCCATGGGACCTTGGGGTGATTCTGATGATCTTAAAGTTGTTAAAAGGTAGAAAAGGTGATGGCAAAAGCCAGAAGGATGCTTTGGGTAAATAGGGAGAGGAATGGCCAGGAGGAAAAAGGAAGGTGATAGTGCCTCTGTATAAGTCTTTGGTGCATCCTCATTTGGAGTATTGTGTGACATTCTGGAGACCTTCTAAAGAATGTAAACAGGATAGAATTGGTGCAGAGGATGGGCTACTATAATGATCAGTGATCTTCATTATAAACTATATAGGGACAGATTTAAAGATCTCAATATGTATACTTTATAGGAAAGGCGGGATAGAGACGTTTAAATACCTCCATGGCATTAATGCACAGGATGAGAGCTACTTTCAATTGAAAGCATGCTGTGCAATGAGGGTACATAAGATGAGTGTGAAAGAGGATAGACTTGGGAGTAAAATGTGGAAATATTTCTTTATGGAAAGAGTGGTAAATGCGTGGAATAGTCTCCCAGTAGAGGTAGTAGAGATGAGGACAGTATCTGAATTCAAGAAAGCATGGGACAGACGCAGAAGATCTCTAAAGTTAAAAAAGGGACTATACAGTAGTAGTTGATATGTAAGGGCAGACTGACTAGATAGGCCATATGGTCTTTTTCTGTCATGTTTCTATGTTTCAAAGCAATTAGGGAATTGCTCCTTTCAAACACCTTCTACCTGTTCTCCATGCCCCTCCCCCCAGAATGCCCCCTCACAACTGCCCTACTGACCCTCCAAATGCTGCCACCATGAAAAAAATACTCCCCACAAATGCCTTACCACCTTGCTATCTGCCCCACCTCCTCCAAACGTACACCCCCATGATTGCTCCACTACACTGCAAACTACCCCATTCCAAAAAACAACCTCCTATAACTGACTTTCTCTCAGAAACTGCACTCCCACAATTGCCCCTCTACGCAGCAAACTGTTCCACTCCCAAGAAACACCTCCCCATAGCTGGCCCGCAATCCAAAAAATGCTGCATCGTTACAGCCTCACCCTTACTGCAACTGCCCTACCATACCGCAAACGTTTGCACTGGGAAAAAATAGCCGCACCTACAACTGCCCCACTACCCTGTCAACCAAACCTACCTCAAAAGCTACCCCATCCCAACTTCCCCATGCCCTGCAAGCTACCTCCATCCCAAAACCTATCCTGTTCAAAATGCTGCCCTCCCTGCAAACATTACCTCCCTGCAAACTAAACCAAAGACCAAAGCACAAACCATCCCATCTCAACTGCCTCTCCATCCAACAAAATACCCACCCCAACTATCTCCCCTGCAACTGCCCCATTGTCCCACAGACTTCCCCATCTCTAAAAGCCACTACCTGCAACTGACCCACCACCCTATAAACTACTCCAAAAACAACCTCCTTGCAGCTGCCTCACTCCCCCAAAAAATTTCCCCTTCCTCAAAATCTGCCCATACAAGTGGTTCATTGTCCTGCAAACTACAGTCACCCACAAAAACTGCCCTGCAAACTACACCCACCCCCAAAACAATTACCCTTCATCTGACCCCACCTGCAAAACTGTTACCTTGAAATGCTCCATCCATCACCCCCTTAGTTACCCTGACCACAGACACAACAGAGATACAGGGATTACTAATAATTGCCTAGTTCTTCTGACCCAGTATGGCATTTCTTAAGTTCTTATGAAGTACACCTGTCCTACAGCCCTTCCCCCACCCCCATCTCCTTTCCCAATCTCAGATATGCAGAGAAACAACATAGATATAAACACATGCACATACTTTAATTATTGATCTCTGGAATATCCTCATCTTTAAAGAGCTCCTATCTAGCCATGTGGTCTTCTGGACCTAATCCATACAGTTCTGTATAAAATGCTAGAAACTGTTTTGCAATGTTCTCCACTAAGGTTACCAGCTGTCCTCCTCTACTGCTATCCTGCTCTCAGTTAGTGTATCCCAGGGCTCTGTCTTGGGATCTTTCCTTTTCTCTCTCTCTGCACCCAATCCCTTGGTGCACTCCTCTCCTCCCATTTTTTTTCAGTACCATCTTTATGCTAGTAACTCTCAGATCTACCTCTCTGCACCTGAAATCTCTCCAGGAATCTAGGTCCGTATCTCTGCCTGCTTATCTGACATCGCTGCCTGGTTGTCCCGCCACTGCCTGAAATTGAACATGGCCAAAACTGAGCTTATTATCTTCCCCCTCCCTAAATCTATTTCCTCCTATCTCCTTTCTCTCTTTCTGTGGATAACGCCCCACTCCTTCTTGTTTCCTTGGCTTGCAACCTTAGTATCATCTTTGATTCTTCTCCTCTGCTTCTCCGCACGCATCCAACAAAGAGCTATAACATCAGCAAAATCCATCCCCTCCTTTCTGAACACACTACCAAGACCCTTATCCACTCTGTAATCACCTCTTGCCTAGACTATTGCAACCTGCTCTTTGCTGACCTCCCTTTAAATCATCTCTTCCCACTTCAACTGTTCAAAACTCAGCTGCGCGGCTAATCTTTTGCTATGCTTATGTAACCCCTCTTCTCAAATCACTTCATTAGCTCCCTATCTGTTTCCTCATCCACTTCAAACTACTGGCCTATAAGTGCATTCATTCTGCAACTCCTTCCTAACTTTCCTCTTTCATCTCACCCTACACCCCTCCTTGAACTCCCCTCCTCTGTCAGACCCCTTCTAACTGTGCCCTTCTCTACCACTGCCAACTCCAGACTTTGTTCTTTCCACTTTGCTGCTCCTTATGCCTGGAACAAATTACCAGAGTCAGTACGTCAGGCTCCATCTTTGCCCTATTCATATCCAGGTTACAAACTGCTTTAGGCTCCTGATCTCTTAGTCTCCTGTTCACCTCCTGTGTGTATCTTTACCATTCCCCTTGAGTTACCCTATTCCCCGGTTGTGTTGTCTGTCTTGTCTCGGTACAGTGCGGCGTACGCCTTGTAGCACTATACAAATAAGAACTAGTAGAGTTCTAAGGTGCTATCGGATCTCTTCAGAAACAATTGCGCTCCCCTCCACCCACCCACTACTTGCTGCTGCTCTAACAGCATTGTGTCTGAAGTGATCTAGCCCCTGAGGTGACGAGACACCGCTCCCCTTTCCTTTTAGCTCTGCTTCAGATTGCTCAACACAGGAACACGTATCGCCTGTACCTCTTTCACTCCTCCGCCTTCCCTTCACAGACGCAGACTCCCCAGTGCTGGCGACACTGTCCAGGAGAGACCCCTCCCTAAGTAATGGTGGCACTTTTAGACCTTTGTTCGTGTGTTTTCAAGCCTGGTTACTCTCCTTTGTTTCTACTCCCTAGGTTACGACTGTCCCACAGCTGAGGGGATCTTTGACTACGCAGCAGCAGTAGGGGGGGCCACTGTCACAGCAGCGCAGTGTCTGATGGATGGCAAGTGTAAAGTTGCCATTAATTGGCCTGGAGGCTGGCACCATGCAAAGAAGTAAGCACAGGCCGGTCTTTTCTCATCTTTTGTCACCTGGCGCAATAGCGTATATCAGGGGTAGTGAGATATAAAGCTACTGTTTATGAACACGAAGACCTTGCCAGAGTTGGAGCTAAGGTACAGCCATGTTTGGTTTGGTTTGGTGAGTGTCTGCTCTGGATCCCAACCCCTTAAAGGTAACAGAAATTTGGATCTTCAAATTGAATCGCTACTAGTTCCCTCACCTCACTTAAAATCAGTCCTTCTCGGAGTTCCTCCAACTGCCAGCAGAGGACAATGTAGGTTAAGAGAATGTTTTCAGAAGCAGATTTCTGGATGGGGAATGAATGAAGAATGTTGTATCTGTACTGTAGTACCTCAGAGTTTTGGGATGATTTCAAAAAATGAATGAAAAGTAACTAAGTTCTCTCCTTACCTCAATCCTGTGAATTCTTCTTGAGATACTACACTCACACGGCTTCTATCACGAGTATAAAACTAACATCATAAAGTGTCAAGCTAACACTGTCACACATTCATTATTTAAAGTTTTGCGTATAATATTCAAATATCTCTGTATTGACACCATTTTGCTAGCAGCAACAAGCTAAGTATTGTTTTTAATGCACCTTTTAAAAAATTAACAATAGTAATTGATAGCACACGGACATGGACAGATTATTTTTGGAGGATTGATGAGTGGATCCAAGTATGGCAGCTCTTCCTCTATATGACTGTCCTGTTTCGTACATATTTTCAATGGTTTTCTTTCTGGAAAATACTTATGTTTCTGATCGCCTCTACAGTCCAGTCCCTGCATCCTGGGTTGTGCCTCTCTACCTGCAGCTTGGAGACTGAGCCAGTCAATCTTCTGACGTCACCAGGACCCATATAACCCACTGGCACACCCACCAGCCCCAGTACTCAGTCTCCAAGCAGCTGGAGAGAGCAGCAACCTAGTGATCTAGTTAGCTGGAGAGGTGTAGGTTTTTGGCTGGTTTAAGCTTTTGTTTTCTTTAAGTCTTCTGGACTTCTTATATCTTTATTTCTTTTTGTTACCTGTAGCAGGGTTTTAGTGTTTGGTTCCCCCCCCCCTCCCCCCCCCCTGGAGGAGGCTTGCAGCACCGGGATCGGTGTTTTCAAAAAAAAAAAAAGACAAACAGGACATCGGAGCAGCGCAGACTGGCTGGTTTGGTGAGCCGGATAATTTGCCAGGGCAGGGTCTCCTCTTCAGTCTCCCGCCTCGTTGCCGAAGCCCCGAGGTGGCTGAGCACGAGGGCGGGAAGACTGCGGCTCCTCTTTTCTCTTCGTGCCGTTTGAAGGCGCTTGCAGAGCACCGCGGATATCAGCAGTAAGGAGACGGCCGCGGGCGGAGCAGCCGGGCCACGTGGAAGGAGTGGACCCGGGCTCTCTGCACTCGTGGCACAGCGGGGGAGATAGCAGCGACATCTTTTTCCCACGCAAGGACCAAGGCGGCTTGTGCTGGAACGGGGGGTGTAATCTTGGTAGGAAACAAAGCTGGTTGGGATCAGCCGTTTCGGTGGGGGGAAGGGCCATATAGCTTTTATTTCTTGGTTAAGGGTTTTCTTTTTGAGATAGATAGATATAGATATATATATATATATAGATATATAGATAGATATAGATATATGCTAGAGATATATATTTTATGTATATGATTGCTCTCTATTTTAAGCATTAGTGTGTTTTAAAAAAAAAAAAAAAGTAGAAACAGAAGTAATAAGCAGAGCTATGCCTTCTCGCCCTTAATGTCTGGTCTGTGGGGCCCGCAGGGGGGCGTTGTCTGAGACCGGAGTATGCAGGGGCTGCGCGTTGGAGGCAGTTTCTGTGGAACAGGAGCTTCCATCTGGGAATGACTTGCTCCTGGCAGCTGCCGGGGCAGCGGAGTCGGTAGAGCCTTTAGGGGAGACCAGGGACGAGGGGTCTTTGTCATCGGTTCCCTTAGGTCACCAGGTTCCCTCCCCCCAGCCTGGCCCTTCCTCGGTAGAGGGCGGCCTTGGGGGGTTCTCTCCGGAGTTTGTTCTCTTATTGCATAAGGCTTTTTGTATGAGACAGCAGGAAGGTCCGGGGGGGGTTCCTGTAAGAGGCAGTTGTTGGACAGGTCTCTGACGGAGGCTGTTTTTCCCTCCAAGCGTCCTAGACCGGAGGAAGAGGAGCCCCTTTCCCCAGAGTCTGAATTGGTGGAATCAGATAGAGAATGGGTGGAAGAGGAGCTCAAGGAGGGAGAAATCCCGGAAGAGCAGGCAAGAATTGTGAGGGTACTTCGCAAGGAAGAGTTACCCGCTCTGATTGGTGAGTCCTTGAAGGCCTTGAACATGTCCGTGAGGGCTCCAGAGGACGAGGAAGCCTTGGAGGACCCATTGATTCAGGCGGTCCGGAAGTCCCAGAAGGTATTTCCCGTCCACAAGGTGATCAAGCAGATGATCCAGGAGGAGTGGGATCAGCCCAAAGCTGGCCTTAGGGGCGTGCGCTCCATGGCATGCTTGTACCCCGTACCAGATGCGGAGAAGGAAATGTTGGTCGTCGTCCCCCCCCCCCCCCCCGGGTGGACGCAGCGGTGGCAGCCGTGACCAAGAAGACCACCATCCCAGTGGAGGGCAGTGCAGCACTGAAGGATGTTCAGGATAGGAAGCTGGACACGTTGCTAAAGCAGGCCTTTGACATTAGCGCTATGGCCCTTCAGGCTTCGGTGTGCGGAGCTTGGGTGGCCAGGGCGTGCTTGCGGTGGTCCCAGCAGTTACAGGGGGCTGGAGAGTCGCAAGTTGGAGTGCTGGGGGAGGCCGCACGCATAGAGTCGGGGGTGGCGTCCTGGCGGATAGTCAATACGATCTGATTAGGAGTTTGTCTAAGAATATGGCTTCTGTGGTTGCGGCTCGTAGGTACCTTTGGCTCCGAAATTGGGCTGCCGATGCTTCTTCCAAGGCTCGCCTTAGCAGGCTTCCTTTTAAGGGGAAGCTGCTTTTTGGAGAGGATTTGGACAAGTTGGTAAATGATCTGGGGGAGTCTAAGGGGGGTAGACTTCCAGAGGATAAGCAGCGGCAGGGTCGTTTTGCCTCCGGGGGGCGTTCTCAACAGTGGGACGTCAGGAGGCCTAGACCGTCTCGCCAGGGCTCCTTTCTGAGGGGCCGATTCTCTTCCAGAGGCCAAGTTTTTCGGGGGTTTCAAGGAGCGGGAAGGGGTTTTGGCGCCTCTTCCGCTTCCTCGGGCCCGAAGAAGCCACAATGAGACGGGGGTTCAGGTGGGGGTGCTGCCGGTAGGAGGGCGTTTGCGGCAGTTCCTTCCCGCCTGGGCCCAGGTCATATCAGACAGATGGGTTCTGGAGGTCATCCAGTTCGGTTATGCTCTGGAGTTCTCAAGACCAGTTCTTCCTTCTTTCGTTCAGTCTCCGTGCAGGACGGTAGCGAAGCGTGCGGCGGTAGAACAAACGCTGTCGAGATTGGTGGCGCTGGGGGCCATAGTTCCGGTGCCAGGCGATCAACGCGGCTGCGGTCGGTACTCCTATTTATTTTGTCGTCCCCAAGAAGGAAGGCTCCTGGCGTCCGATTTTAGATCTCAAGCACGTCAATCGGTGTCTCCACGTACCGCACTTTCGGATGGAGACTCTGAGGTCGGTGATAGTAGCGGTGCGACTAGGAGAATTTCTTACCTCGCTTGATCTCATCGAGGCGTACTTACACATTCCCATCAGAGCCGCCCATCAGCAGTTCCTGCGGTTTGCGGTGCCAGAGGGTCACTTTCAGTTTCAGGCGTTGCCGTACGGCCTGGCGACAGCTCCTCGCACATTCACCAAGGTGATGGCAGTGGTGGCAGCGGCCCTGCGCAAAGAGGGCGTCCTGGTCCATCCTTATCTGGACGATTGGTTGATCAGAGCCAAGTCCGCGGAGGAAAGTACGAGGGCGATGGCCAGAGTGGTAGCATTTCTTCAGAGCTTGGGATGGGTAATCAATGAGGCGAAGAGCAAGTTGACACCCTCCCAGGACGTGGAGTACTTAGGAGCAAGATTCGACACAAGCGTGGGCGAGGTGTTTCTGCCAGTTCACAGGGTAGAGAGCCTCCTTCGGCTGGTGCGAGAGTTTCTAGCACGGGAGGCACCCTCAGCATGGCACTATTTGAAGGTTCTGGGGACCATGGCGGCGACGTTGGATCTGGTTCCTTGGGCCAGGGCTCATATGAGGCCTCTGCAACGGGCGCTGCTGCGGCGCTGGTCCCACCAGACGCAGTCTTTGACGACGGTTCTTCCATGTACAACGGAGGTCAGGGAGTCCTTGAGGTGGTGGCTCTCACCGGGGAACCAGGAGAAGGGAATGCCTCTAGAGTCACCATGTTGGATTCAGGTGACAACAGATGTGAGTCTGTCAGGCTGGGGGGCTCACTGCGAAGGCCATTTTTCCCAAGGGGCTTGGAGTGTTCAAGAGGCTCGGTGGCCCATCAACAAGTTGGAGTTGAGGGCGGCGACGCTGGCCCTCAGAGAGTTCCGTTCCTTGGTGCTGGGGAAAGCAGTCAGGGTTCTCTCGGACAATGTGACAGCAGTGGCCTACATCAATCGGCAGGGCGGCACAGACAGCAGACTATTAGAAGAGGAGGCGGCCGATTTGTTCGCTTGGGCCGAGGAGCATCTGCTAGCCCTGTCGGCTCAGCATGTCGCCGGAGTGGAAAATGTGACAGCAGACTATCTCAGCAGGCACAGAGGTGGACCTTGGTGAGTGGGAGCTCTGCCAGGACGTCTTCAACCAGATAGTGCGCCGGTGGGGGCCGCCGGTGATGGACTTGATGGCACGGTGGTCGTTGGCCAAGACAGGCAGATTCTTCAGCAGGAGAAAGGAAAGGATGTTGGAAGGGCTCGACGCTCTGGTTCAGAGGTGGCCCGCAGAGGGGATGTTGTATGTGTTTCCTCCCTGGGCGCTCATAGGTCAGGTTCTGCACAGGATAGAGGCACATCAACGGGTAGTAATCCTGATAGCACCAGACTGGCCGAGGCGGCCTTGGTATGCCGATCTGGTCCGGTTGCTGGTGGACCGCCCCTGGCGGCTCCCGGTCCGGGAGGATCTTCTCAGGCAGAGCCCGCTCAGGATGCTGCAGGTTGGTCGGTTCTCGCTTACAGCCTGGCTATTGAAAGGGCAAGGCTGAAAAAGAGAGGATACTCGGGGGGCCGTGATATCGACTCTGTTGAAGGTCCGCAAGCGGTCTACCTGCTTAGCGTATGTGTGTGTTTGGCGTATATTTGAGAACTGGTGCGAGGAGCGAGGTAAGTGTCCCCTGGCGGTTTCTGTGGCAGAGGTGTTAGATTTTTTGCAAGCTGGGCTCGAGAAGGGGCTGGCGGCCAGTTCGTTGCAGGTCCAGCTGGCAGCCATCGCTTGTTACAGAGGTAAAGTTAAAGGTAAGGCCCTGGGGCAACACCCCGATGTGGTGCGGTTTCTTAGGGTGGTTAGGAGATTACGGCCGCATCGGGGGGTGGTAGTGCCGCCTTGGGATCTAAATTTGGTGTTGGACGCTCTGGCTGGTGCGCCCTTTGAGCCGCTTGGTAGAGCTTCACTGAAGGATTTGACACTTAATGCTGTATTTTTTGTGGCCATTTGCTCAGCTAGGCGAGTGTCGGAGTTGCAGGCGCTGTCCTGTCGGCTGCCCTTTCTCGTATTTTTTGAGGAGAAGGTAGTGTTGCGCACGGTTCCTTCCTTTTTGCCTAAGGTAGTCTCGCCTTTTCACGTTAATCAGTCGGTGTCTCTCCCTTCCTTTGCTGCCGGGGGCAGGAGGAGGGGGATGCTCGTTTGCGGCTCCTGGATGTCCGTAGAATTCTAAAGAGGTATTTGAAGCGGTCTAAGGCTTTCTGTAAGTCGGAACGCCTATTTGTGTTTGGAGGACTGTGTAAGGGGGAGACGGCGGCCAAGGCCACGATTTCTAGATGGATCAGGCAGGCCATTGCGTCAGCTTATATTGTGAAGGGTAGACAGTTCCCGGTGGGCTTGCGGGCGCATTCCACAAGGGCTCAGGCGACGTCCTGGGCAGAGTTCAGTCTAGTTCCTCCTTTGGATATCTGCAAAGCGGCGACTTAGTCGTCGTTGCATTCCTTTGCCAAGCACTACAGGTTGGATGTGCAGGCAGCGGCAGATGCCAGTTTTGGTAGAGAGGTGCTTCGATCCGGCTTGGTGGGCCCTTCCCGTATTTGAACTGCTCTGTTACATCCCAGGATGCAGGGACTGGACTGTAGAGGCGATCAGGAAGAAGTAATTACGTCTTACCTGCTAATTAGTGTTCCTGGAGAATCTACAGTCCAGTCCCTGGCCCCACCCAGATTCTTAGTGCTGCATCGAAGCGCCTCGGGATGGTTAGTGGGCTCCGGAGTTGGTGTTGCTTGCGTTGCCCTGCGGTTCTGGTGGCAGGGCGGTTGGGACTGTGGCGGAGCCCTGTTGGGTGGTGAGCGCTGTGTTTGTCCTTAGGTAATTTGGGGGGGCTAGGTTCTGTAAGCCTTTTCCTTCTCCTCCTCCTTCCTCTGCCTTGGGAAGGGGGACCCAGGCTCCTCCCCAGTCTGGGGCGGGAGGGGCGTGGTTGAGTTTGGTAAGTTAGTTAGTGGTTAGTTGTCTCTCCGGTTACTTTGCTTTGTCAACAGGATACTGAAGCTGGTGGGTGTGCCAGTGGGTTATATGGGTCCTGGTGACGTCAGAAGATTGACTGGCTCAGTCTCCAAGCTGCAGGTAGAGAGGCACAACCCAGGATGCAGGGACTGGACTGTAGATTCTCCAGGAACACTAATTAGCAGGTAAGTCCTAATTACTTCTTGGTTTTCTTGAGTGCGATCTTATTTGTGGCATCTGTTTCTGCCCAGAGTATTTGATGTAACTTCAGATGCTTTTCTGAATAAAAGTAGAGTGAAAGCCGTGACTAGTCCATTATAATGACAGTTAAATAAAATGAGAAACAAAAAAAGAAAACAAGGTGATACCTTTTTATTGGACTAACTTAATACATTTGCAGACTAGCTTTCAACGGAAAGACTTTATTCCTCAGATCAGGACAGTGTAAGCTCTATAGTTTCAGTGACATGTAGAGTATGTTCTCCTACTATATATAGAGGTAGGTGTAATCTGTAGTAAATTTTAATATACCTTTTTGTGTGTTAATCATAATTCAGTCACATAATAGCTGTGTTAACATGTAGATGTGTTCTAAAAGTAGCACTCCTCTTTGCAAACCCTGTTTAAATTAAGGGATTAGCTCTTACTCCCCAGTGCTGGTGGGCGAGTTAAAGTCCCGAAGGCTTAGTTCACATTTTTTAATGCTGGAATTTTAACTCCTGGTGAAAGGTGGAATGAAATTCTCTCGCATTTCTGGGACCATTGTTAGTCTATGGTGCTGAGCCCGCATGGTCTCGGAACTGGAGCTCCTGGGTATAAGAGTCCTGGACTCAGAACCAGGACCTTGTACAGTTGGTGTATACATGGGGGGGATGTTAAGTGATGGGTAGGTGGGTGTCTTTGTATTATGTTGCCACTTTGTTGGAGTATCAAAAATAGTATTTGCAAGTTTATTTTAGATATTTGTCAGCACAGATGTGTTTTCACTTTTTTGGCCTGTTCTGTGTATTCTGTGAGATCAAATCTGGCCTCCCTGTGTGTGAAGATTTTCATTTCGGACAGTAGCCTTCTGCTAAGTCTGTGGACCCCTGCTGTATGTCTCTCTGAGAGCTTAAAGAAAACAGCTTCTTGGCTAAGCCTGCAGTTCCTTGTTGCCTTTGTCTCTCTGAGACCTACAAAAAGCATTGCTTTTTTTACCTGATTCAGCAGAGCATTCTAAGACTGCTTCAATCTACCTGACACAGTTCAAAGACTTTGTTTCAGATTATACTTCATTTAAGTAAGATTTAGGTTTTCTAGTTTGTTTCTCAGTAAATGTTAGCAGTTTATGAAATGGCCTGTTTTTCATATATGGCGCTGAAGAGGAGTTCAGTTGTCTCTACAGTTCTACAGTGAGGATAAAATATATGGTATTTTCCTGTTCCCTTTGCTCATAGGGAGAACACAGCACTGTTGAACGCAGAAGGCTTTTCCATAATTGTTGCAGAAGAGCTGGATTTTAAGCTGCTCACTTGAAACAGATGAGGCTTACAGGGCCATCTAGTCTGTTCATTTCCCTTTCCTGTTGCAGTATATCAGACACTACTTTGGTTCTTGTTGGCCTGAGAGCAGTGGACACAGTTAAGGACACATTTTTTCAGCAATGTTGGGACACCTCCCCCCCCCCCCCCCCCATGGAGGGCCCAGGACCTGATGCTGATTTTGTTACCTCTGCTGCATCTCCCACGATTTTCCCTCCAATGGGAACAGCGGGCATCTTGGATGGCTTCAGAATCCCTGTGGAGGGGAGCATGGTAAGGAGTCCACTAGGCTCCTGAGGACTCTCTGGGACCCATTCCTTGCCAGGCTTTCAGCCACAGCTCCAGAAACGGCTCACGCACTGATTTCAGTCTCTGTTAGCTGCATGGCAGCTCCCTTCAAGGGGGTCCAAGGCCCTGACCTTCCTTATGAAATATTTAGGTGCTCATTGTTTTCCCAATGGTGGTAAGGGGGCTAAGTGTCCCCCCCCCCTGCCTTTTTGCCTCTCCATTCCTCTCGGAGCCCAGACCTGTCCACTATGGGCAGAGGCTGGGATGACGAAGACGATTCCCTCCCTCCAGTGGATGAATCGGCAGAGCTACCCCTGGCAGAGCTTGAGAATCAGTCTTTGATCCGACTTTCACAGGGAGGATCTTTCCACCTTATTCATGACACCATCATGACTTTACGCATTTCGGTAAGTGGAGGTTTACAGGTGGACGCTATCTAGGTTTGTAGCGTTCTTCCTGCTTCTTTCCCCTCACGAGCAATTGCATAAGCTCATTATCTCTCAGTGGGAGATTCTCTGTCTGCAATAGCTACTTAGAAGTATCAATATACTGGAAACCAACTGACCAATGCAACTACCTTCATAGCTCCAGTTTTCACCCTTCACATATAAAAAAAATAAATCCATTATACACAGACTGGCTACAAGATACCACTGCAATTGCTCTGACCCCTGAGACAAGAATAAACACCTTAAAGTCCTAACAGAATCCTTTTAACAATAGGGCTGTCACCCCAAAATCATCTCCAAGAAAACTGCATCATCTCTCAAAACACCCAGAGAAAAGTTACTGCAGTAAGAGAAAAGAACAACCATGGAACATGCACCGCTTGTGATAACTTATGAGCCAGAACTAGAGAACGTAAGGAAAGTTGTCAAAGGTCTCCAACCTCTGTTTCTGGAGGATGAATTACCAAAAGAAATTTTTACCATCCCTCCAATTCTAACCTTTCGTCAGTGCTGACTCCTGGCAATCCAACTGCATCTGGGTTTTCTTGGCAATGTATCACTGGAAGCAGATTGCCAGGTCTTTTCTTCCGAGGCAATGGAGGGTAAAGTGAATTGTCCAAGGTCACAAGGCGTGCCGGTGGGAATTTAACCCTTGATCTTCTGGGTGCTAGGCAGCCTGAAACAAAAGCTTATATGATGTAAACTCCATACAGAATCCCAAATGGAAGAAACTGACACACAACCTTCTAATGTTCACTTGAAACAGAATAGGACAACTGATGAGGCTTACAGGGCCATCTAGTCTGTTCATTTCCCTTTCCTGTTGCAATATATCAGACACTACTTTGGTTCTTGTTGGTCTGAGTGCAGTGGACACAGTTAAAGACACATTTTTCCAGCAATGTTGGGACTCCTCCCACCCATGGGAGGCCCAGGACCTGATGCTGATTTTGTTACCTCTGCTGCATCTCTAACATATATCACAGGACCTTGCAGCTAACCACACAGGGAAGAGATTCATAATAAGACTCGCATTCCTGTTGCTCAGTGGATGTAGAAGAAACAGTCACAGGCGTGAATGAGAGGAAAGACAGAGTCCTTTATTGAACCAACGGCCGCCTGACACAGGCCGTGTTTCGTACCCTTCGTCAGGGGCTAGCCAAGCAAAAACAACTCTGTTGTGATTCATAAACCACGTATTACTTCCCGCTGTATTGTGCAAACATACAGATTATATTCTAACGCTTGAAAAACTGCCGTCAATGCAATGACGTATGCAGACAGCCAGGAGCCTAGGTGAGTTTGCACTATTTAAACTGTGTGTAATAGCATTATGTCCTTGTAGACTTGATGAAGAGAATATAACGCTTGAGACCTTCTCAAAAATATATTAAATTAGTGTAGTAAAAAGGTATCACCTACAAACTCTTTGACCTTTTATCTGCACTTATGTTATTAATTGATTGTAATTGTTATACTCCACTGACATTTATGCATTGCTCAGATTGTGCGTAATATGAATTTTATTAAATAAATAAATAAATTACAAAACAAAACAAATGTTGTATAGAATCTAAGAAAAAGGAAAAAAGGTTTAAAAAGCAGAGCAGGAGGCTGTTCCAGAAATAGATAGAAACGAGTGCCGGTTTAGGCCTGGTAGCATGCCCTCCCTAAGCTGGCAAAACTGGGAGGCCTTTTCCAGTTTATATGCAGCTGCTTTACTGTGTTCTTAGAAACACAGTGCTTAACTTTGGTGCTTTCCTTGCTATTTCTTTTACCAACTCCCACTATGCTTTGCAACTAATGCTTACATACCATGCTGACGGAAATCCGTTTTTCCTCAGCAGAAGCCTAGTATTAGAACAGAAAGGTGAGTTAGAGACCACCACTGAACTGTTCTTGTTTCTGTGTTACATTTATCAGAGTTAGCAATTCTGGAATAGCAGGGGCTGCTGCAGATTAGGATTGAGGTGCACTGGCGAAGCTGAAATAGTAGGGAGTACTGCAGGCCAGAATGAGTGCTCCGGTAGAGCAGTGTATGGGGGACTCGCTACTGGATGGCAGACAGTGCCGCAAGTCAAGACTGAGCTACACTGATGGAAATGTGTGTATAGGTAAGAGTGAAGTGTAGCTCTGTACTGGAATAGCAGGGGATACACTGGTAGAGCCAGAACACTAGACAGACTTTACGGTCCCTTATCTGCTGTCCTTTTCTCTTGTTTCATTTTCTTCAGTCATTACGTCACCAGCATGCTAAAAATGTCTACCTGTAAAATCTAATTTCTTTCTGCAGTGGCACCTCATTCCCTGTCTTGCCCAGCAGTCTGAGCCACACTAACAGTTCCCCAGATGCCAAATAAAATGCTGCTCAGTCTTGAGAGAATAGGCTGCTGGTGTGAGTAAACGTTCTCCTTGATTGCTTCTTGGGGTCATAAATGAAAAAGTGTAGCTCTGTCCTTTTCAGGGAGTGTTTTGAACTTCTCCGATGGGAGTGTTTAGGAATCCTTATGATTTTCTTTTTCTGTATTTTTGTGATTTTGATGAATTCGTATCCTTAAGAAATTGTCCATTAAAACATAGGAACATAAGAAATGCCATGCTAGGTCAGACCAAGGTCCATCAAGCCCAGTGTCCTGTTTCCAACAGTGGCCAATCCAGGTTGCAAATACCTGGCAGGTTCCCAAAAAGGCGTACAGGTTCCACAATGCTTATCCCATGGAAAGCGGTGGATTTCTCTGGTCCTCTTTATTAATGGTTCATGGACCTTTCCTCCAGGAACTTAGCCGAACCTTTTTTTAAACCCATTAGCAGTGGCTGAAGTTGTGCTACTTAACATTACCTCTTGGAGTTCTACATGGGGCGCACACTGTTATTCCAGTACAGAGTCCTCCATGCACAGTTCTGCCAATGCAGCTCCGTCCTCGCCTGCAGCATGTTCTGATATTCCAGTACTGACAAGTGCACCTCAGTCCTGACCTACAGAAGTTCCTCCAGTACAAACCTCTGCTGCCATATGAGTTTGTGCTGTGAGGAGCAGTGATATCCCGGGTCCCTTTTAATAATGGTTTATGGACCTTTCCTCCAGGAACTTGTTCAAACCTTTTTTTAAACCCAGCTACACTAACAGCTTTTACTACATCCTCCGGTAACAAAATTCCAGAGTTTGATTACACGTTGAGTGAAAAAATATTTCTCTTAGTCTTAAATAAGTTACCTTGTAACTTCATTGCATGTCCCCTAGTCTTTTTATATTCTGATGACTAAACAATCGATCTACATTTACCCTTTCCACTCCATTCATTATTTTATAGACCTCTATCATATCTTCCCTCAGCCGTCTCTTTTCCAGGTTGAAGAACCCTAACCTTTTTAGTCTCTCTTCTTTGGCGTATCCTTCCATCCCCTTTACCATTTTGGTGGCTCTTCTCTGTACCTTTTCTAATAATGCTATATCTTTTTAAAGATACGGCGACCAGAATTGCACACAATATTCAAGGTGCGGTCACACCACGGAACGATACAGAGGCATTATAATATCCTTTGTTTTATTTTCTATTCCTTTCCTTATGATATCTATTTGCTCTCTTGGCTGCCGCTGAACACTGGGTGGAGGGTTTTAACATGTTATCCATGATGCCTAAATCTTTTTCCTGGGTGGTGGTTCCCAATGTGGAACCTTGCATACACTCCTTTGCATGCTATCAGAATGCCCATTGCCCTATGCTTTAGCGCAGTGGTTTTGCTCAGGATTCTCCTGGGCTACCTTGCTTTCTGCATTGGGAGCAAGACTAGCAGCTCAATGCAGCCAATTGTGCTATGTTCTAGGGCAGCATTTTACTAGAGATTTTCAGTGCTAGTTTTGCTCCCCAATATAGAAAGCAAACTAGGACACGAAAATCATGACCAAAACCACTATGCTATAGCACAGTGCCATAGGCATGCTAATTAAATCTTTTGCATGCAATCTGAATTGTTCTTGATGTAAAAAAAACTGGCCAAGATGCACTATGCTGGGCTAGGTGCCATTTTCCAAGATGTCTGCATAGGAGTAGGAAGCCTACAGGCATTGTTCCTGCCCAACAGTTAGGTGCAAGGGGGAGAAAAATCAGTGGGACACCAAGGAAGATTTTTCTCAGGGGGGGGGGGGGGCTGGTCTACCAGGGGATCCCCCAGGCCACCAGTGATTGATTGTGCCCCCCTCCCTCCCCAGCACAATCAGGTGGTCTGCATTAATCATCTGAGAAGAAGTGCCCCAACATCACCTGGAATGACTCTTTAAAAGCAATCCAATACATGCGCATAGGTGCGAAACTTAACGGAGACTCTGTGCATCTGCCTGGTTTAGCACAGATTTTCTGCAGAACTTTATTTGCCTGTTTGCTTACAGCATTATTGCTCAAAACGCCTGTGTTCAACCGGAGTTATGAAACCGTGCGCTAGAGATTAATAGCCAGGTTTCTGCATCAAGCTGTAGAAGAGCAGGAAAATCTCCAGCAAAACTTGGCACTAGAGCACAGCATCGAGCTGTAGGGTCAGGCTGGAGACTTGACTTTTCACCGCCGTCTTATTTTGGGCCCTTTTAAAATTGTTTTAACACCCCGTGCTGCGTATGCTTAGTAGTGCTATATAAAGAAGTAGTAGTAATTAACTGAATTGAAGAATTTGTCTTTCAGAGATGAAGCTTCAGGGTTTTGTTATGTAAATGATGCTGTCCTGGGAATTCTACGATTGCGGCAGAAATATGATCGTGTCCTGTATGTCGATTTTGACCTGCACCATGGTGATGGTAAGAGACATTTAGCTGCTGTAGAGACAGAACATATGCTCTAAAGGCATCAATGCATGTCATAGACCTTAAAGAACTTCTATAGCATCACATAAATTTGACCTACAATCTCGGTGTTTTTGAAGTTTGTCATATGGCAAAGAGCAAGTCACACCTTCCACATATAGGATGGTAGTATGCCAGAGCTCAAAATAGAATGGTAAAACATTGTGCCTTGACTCTCAACCTTACATTTAGTTGCCTTTCCGAATGCAAGCACAAGATATATTTTATTTATTTATTCAACCAGTTTTGTATACCACCTTATCCTTCAATCAAAGTGGTTAGCAACATAACTTGTGGGTCTACATTCAACAGGAGGGGGGATGACAGGACATATATATATATATATATATATATATATATATATATATATATATATATATATATACTATTGGCAATTAGTTCTCAGTTCTTAGTCGGGGTGCAGGCTGTTGGTGGGCCGTATGCGGCAGAGTTGTGGTGTTTGATAATTATATTACTTGTCCATAGAAATCCATGAACAGGTGGGTTTTTGAGAGATTTGTGGAAGTCCTTGAGGTCATTTTGGGCTCTTAATTCTTCAGGGAGGGAGTTCCATAGGTCTAGCGCCGAGAGTGAAATGGCTCTTTTGGACGTTGTTTGCTTTGTCTTATGATATCCCGCAGGTGTGCAGAGTCTGTTACTACCATGGGTTCGCCTGGATCTGCTGCTTGTGTCTTTGGTTATTATGGCTTGTAGCACGTCTGCTGAGCAATGATGTATGACTTTGAATATGTTTAGTCTTGCTTTGAATCTCGCCCGTGCAATTATCGGTAGTCAGTACAGGTGTGATGTGTTTGTACTTGGCGGTGCCTGTAATAATGCACGCTGCAGTATTCTGAACCAATTGAAGTGGGTGGATAGTCTGCTTAGGTAGACCTTAGTATAATGAGTTTCTGTAGTCCATATCGGGGTGATGACTGCTTGGCATACAGTGCTGAAATATTCCTGGCTGAGGATTGGTTTAAGTCTCCGATGAGTTTTAATCGGTGATATGCCTTCGCTGCAGTTTTCTGTATGTGCGATTGTAGATTCAGCTTCTTGTCTAAGGTGATGCCTAGATACTTTACCTCGCCCTTTATTGCTTATTGTCCTGTTTAGGATGCTGGTTACTTGGGGTGGGTTGAATATTGAGTTTCTGGAAATGAACATTGCTTCTGTCTTATCCAAGTTCACCTTTAGATTATTGTTGGCAAGCCAGGTGTTCATATTTTCGAGGTACTTGGTCAGTGGGATCATATCAGGTGCACGCAGGTCAATTAGGGCATACACCATGATATCATCTGCGTAGAGGTGATATTGTATCCCATGTCGTTTGTTGCATATGGGTTGGATATATATGTTGAATAGGATGGATGAGAAGACCGATCCCTGAGGTATTCCCTGCGTGGTGGGGAACTGAGTTTCTTTTTTTCTTTCCGCATTTGACTTGCTGCGTTAGATTGCTCAGGGAGGAGGTGAACCATTTTAGTGTGTTTTTGCGTAGTCCGATCTCTTGTAGGTGCTGTAGAAGTATGGAGTTGGACACCATGTCAAAGGCCGCCGAGATGTCCATGAAAACTACTAGAAATCTGCTCTTTGTTGTCTAGGCACCTCAGGAGGTTGTCAAAGAGGGAGGTGAGCAGAGTTTCTACATTGTGTTGTGGTTTAAAGCCATGTTGATGCGCATCTAGCGGAGCATGGAGATCGATGCGATCCTACAGTTTGTCTTTGTACTGCTTTTTTGATGATCTTCTAGATAAATGGTAGGCTTGAGATGGGGTGGTAGGATTTTGGATCAGAGGTGCTTAGCGTGGTGCCCTAGAGAAATGGTCATATCATAGCTTGCTTGAGTATTTGTGGTAGGTGTCCTTGTTGGAGGGACTCCTTCATGATTTTGTGTAGATGGTGGCTTAGTTGGTCCTTGGCAGCTTTGATCCTTTCCACTGGGCATGGGTCAGATGGGGAAGTTGTTGTATTCAGGGTGCCCACAATGTTTTCTATCTGCTGGGTTGTTGGTATATTAAAGTCATCCCAGGTTTGGTGGGATTCCATCATTGTTGCGTTGTATTCTGTGTGGGGTAGGGTGTATGCTTGATTGGAGTGCTTGTCCATTATGTCATTTGCAAATTCTTTGGGGGGGGTCTATTTGATGGACACTGGGGAGGCATGTCTCCAGTGAGTTGTTGTACAATGTTATATAGTTCCCTTGGTTTGTTGGCTGATTTCATGATTAGGTTGGTGTGGTGTCGTTGCTTGTGATCGTTGATCAGGTTATTGTACGCTAGTTGTTTAGCTCTGTATTGGAGCATAGCATCTTGTGACTTGTTTCATCTCTATTTTCTTTCCAGTCTTCTGAGTGAACGTTTTGCTTCTCTGACTGTGTTTGAGTACCAGGGAGCATTGGCTTTTCCTGTGTGTTTACATCTTTTCTTTGTTTGGATATGGTAGAGTTCCATTTATTTATGGCTTCATCTAGGTTATCGCATTCTTGTTGTATTTGTGGCATTATTTCCTCCAGGAAAGTTTCCTTTTGGTAGGCTCTGAATCTTCTTGTTTTGTTTTCCCCTTCTGTGTGGTGAGAGGGGGTTTCTAGGAGTAAGGTGAAGGTGAGGGCATTGTCGTCCGACCAAGGGACTGGGAGTGGCCATTGGGGTTGTGAATTGATTCTGTTTTGCTAGTTGTATCGGGACGAAGGTCTGGTGGTGTTCCATGTTGTTGTCTCGGTGCATTGACCATCTGTCGGTAATCTAGCGATTCCAGGGCTTTGAGAAATGCTCTGGCTTCTTTGGTGGGTGCGGAGTTTAGGTTGTAGTTGCATTAGCATCTGCACAGGCCAGTGGCCTCACTACCACCAGACTAGCACCTCCCACAACCGATGAAGACAGCCCGCGCCTTTCCACAGCCCCACTGGAGCAGCCCAAACACAAAGAGAAGCTGGGAGGAATTAACGGCAAAACAAAAAGGAATCCAGGCAAACTCTCCTATTCATCCCGTCAAGGAAAGCAAACATGCATACAACCTACCAGCGTCTCATGGCATACCTTACTATGCTGCTCCTAGCACATGGAGTCCGACCAAACACGCATATACCAATATACTCTTTCCTGCCCACTCAACCTTGGACCACCCCCTTGCAAGGGTTCCAGTGTCCCAAGCAGATAACAAGCAAAACACCCAACAATGTGCATATACTACCACCACGAACATCTACTATCAAATGCGCACTAATAAATGCAAGGTCAATCTGAAACAAACCAAATACCATCTATGACTACATTTTGGACCAAAAGCTGGATATCATATCCATCACCGAGACTTGGCTTACGGATACAGACCAGGTCATTGTGAAACAAGTTAGCCCGCCAGACTTCACAGCATTCAGCTGTCCTAGAGAGCACAAGAGAGAAGGAGGAGCCCTAATAATGGCCAGAAAAAGCTACAGGTTTAAAGCAATCTCTACTAGCAACTCAACTGAGTCGAACACAATCATCATATCTAACCACCACATCAGCATTTGCCTCACCTACAGGCCCCCTAATGACACGAAGGAGCATCTTTCAGCAATATTTGAATCAATATGCGCATATAGTGTCCAGCACAAGCTGCTCATTGCCCTGGTGGTAGTGAGGCCACTGGCCTGTGCAGATGCTAATGCTGGAGGGCCTTCTAAGGAGAGTTTTGGAGGCTGCAATCTGGTTTCTCCAGGACCAAGCAGGAAGTCAGTCCTCACATATGGGTGACATTGGCGCCGACAGACCCCCCCGTGCAGAGCATTTCCCCAGCTTTCAAAGAAAGCCTTTGGGAATGCAGCGCGCCTGTGCGGTCCCCTTCCCGCCCAAGGGTGCCAGCTTGCTTAGTCTTTATTTTTCCGTGGAGCCCGACGGACGTGAGTTTGTGTCACCCGGGAAAAGTTGATTTTTTTTCTGCGATTTTCGCGTTGTCTTATCCGGTTCGATGCCGGTTCCCCTTCCCGCCTGGGCTCGGTACACCGGTATCGAGTCCGGAGTTTTGATTTACGGTTTTTGTTCTTCGTGGCTAGCGTTCGCGCTTTTTTTTTGTTTTCAGTGGCAGCCCGGTCTTTTGACCTTGCAGGGGCCCTTTTTCCCCCGATGGCTGCCAGCGGGTTCAAAAAGTGTGATTGGTGCAAGAAACTTATGTCTCTCACCGACACACATGACTGCTGCCTCCGATGCCTCGGGCCCGACCATGATCCGCTGGCCTGTGGCCCGTGCGGCAAAATGTCGTCGAAGGCGCTTCGGAGCAGTCAGCATCAACGTGAGCGAATTTTCTCTGACTCCGTGTCCGGCCAGGCCCGGACTTCGTCAGAGGCCTCGATATCTCGGGAGTCTGACCCTGAGCGCTGTCGGGGTTTCTCTGAAAGGGAGTCTCCCTCCCGGGAGCACAGAAGGAAGAAAAAGCTCGCGAGGGCAGCGTCGGTGGAGGCTCCTGGTTCCTTGAGGGCCAGGTCACGTAGCCCTGACCGCCACCCCGGGCTCTCGGAGTCGGAGAGGCCTTCCAAGCTACCTCGTGTGGAGCCGGAGTCCCCGAGTCACGTAACTGCAATTGTCCTCGTAGACTCTCCTCCGGGGGAGCCGACGTCGGGCCCGACACCGTCTGGGCCCGAGTTGGGGGCTGCTGAGTCTCCTGAACTTGGACTCAGGTTGATGGCCTTGGAGAGCAGCTTGGCTGCCTTCATGGAACAGCAGCGGGTGCTGATCGCCGGTCTGACTGGTGCATCTGCCCTGACCACCGGGACCTCGACGTCTAAGTCGACCCCGGAGACTGAGCTGATCCTAGAGTCAATAAAGTCTCGAGTCGATCCTTGGTCAAGGTCCCCCTCGACCTCCCGTGCGGGGCTGAGGTTGTTGACGCCGATACCCTCAGCGTCGGGGCGGGTGGCACCGAGGCCCACACAGCTGGAGCCGCTCGATTCCTCCTTGGAGGAGTCTGAGTGGGAGACGGAGGACGAGGAGTCCCCGGACACCTTCTGGACGGTACGTCCCTTCGGATTCACTGGAGTCCGAGCCTCGGAGACGGCCCCCCCCCCCCCGGAGGATACCCGGTTCTCTGACTTCGTGAGAGACATGGCCAAGGCCTTGGCCTTCCCTGCGGATGCTGAGGAGGAGCCTCGAGCCAAGGAACTCAATGCCCTCCAGTGTGATTTTCCTTCGAAGGAAGCCTTTACTGTACCGGTTCCTCCGATGCTGGAACGGCTGCTCTTCCGTATGTGGGAGGCACCGGCCTCGACACCAGTTCTTAGCAAACGGGTTGATTCCATTTATCGAGTCCGTAAGAACCCTGGGTTCCAAAAGGCGCAGCTACCGCACCACTCCATGGTTGTGGAATCGGCCATGTACCGTCTGAAGAGTCAGAAGATGCACTCTTTAGTGCCCCCCAGCTGGGAGGCCCGGAACCTGGATGCCCTCGGTAGAAAGTGTTTCCAGGGCTCTATGCTATCTTGCCGTGTCCAGACCTACCAGCTGTACCTATGAGACCTGGCAAAGGAGATTGCCGCGTTCTCAGCTGGCCTCTCCAAGGAACCTTTGCAGATGTTCAAGGCTTTGTCAACAGGGATTCGAGAGTGCTCGAAGTTTATCTCTCGAGCAGCCTATGTGGCTTTGGCCCGGGTAGCTGCGGCCGGCATCGGTGCATGCCGTCAGGCCTGGCTACAGTCATCAGACCTAGAGCCATGGGTGCAGGACAAGTTGATTGATGTCCCTTGCCGAGGTGAAAACCTTTTCGGTAAACCCATGACTGAAAAGGCTGTGGAAATCGAGACTGAGACTCTCACCAGGACAAGGCTATCCAGGAAGACTTCTGCCCCTTCTCAGAAAAAGAAGGGCTCAGGAAAGAAGCCCTTTTTCCCGAGGAAGGGTGCTGCCTACAAATCCTACCCTCAATATCAGGCCTCTCCAGCTCCCCAACAGGGCCAGAGGCCAAGTGGCAGGGCCATGGGCCCCGTAGGCAAAAGACCCCCAAGCCGCCAGCTTCAGCACCTGCACAGCAGGGAGCGGGGTTTTGACTCCCACAGCATAGCTTCTTCTCCACGGCTGGCTCCACTCAGCACAGGAGGTCGGCTGGCCCTGTACGCCTACAGGTGGCCAGCCATCACAGGGGATACCTGGGTCCTCAGCATAGTCCAAAAGGGCTACATGCTCCACTTCTACCAGATATCCCCCTCCTACCTTCCAGGGGAGCCTCCAAGACTCCCTCTGCACAGAAACCTCCTCCTTCAGGAGTTGGCAAGTCTTCTAAAGGAACAGGCGCTGGAACTGGAGCCTCACCACCTGAGAGGGCAAGGCTTCTACTCCAGGTACTTTCTGGTACCAAAAAGGACAGGAGGCCTCCGGCCTATCCTAGACTTGCGAAACCTAAACAAGTTTCTGGAGAGGGAAAAGTTTAAGATGCTTACCCTTGGGATACTGCTGCCCTACCTCCAGCAGGGAGATTGGCTATGCTCCTTAGACCTAAAGGATGCTTATTCTCACATTCTCATCCATCCAGACCACAGACAATATCTCAGATTTGTAGTGGGAGGAAACCATTTTCAGTACAGAGTACTTCCCTTTGGCCTAACCTCCGCCCCCAGGGTTTTCACCAAATGCCTGGCGGTGGTAGCGGCCTATCTCAGAAATCAGGGAATTTTTGTCTTCCCATACCTGGACGACTGGCTCATCAGGGGTCAGTCTCTCCAGGAGGCCAGACAAGCCACTCTTCACACTGTCTCTCTTCTTCAGCATCTGGGCTTTGTCATAAACTACGCAAAGTCCACTTTGCTCCCCTCACAGAACCTAGAATTTATAGGGGCAAGATTAGACACCCTGCGGGCAAGAGCTTACTTGCCCGAGGACAGGGCCCACAGACTGATGGACTTGGCCAACCAGTTCCAAAGCAATTCTCAGGTCTCTGCCAGACACTTCCTGCGGCTCCTGGGCCACATGGCATCCACGGTACATGTGACCCAGAATGCCCATCTGCACATGCGGGGGCGGCTCAGTGGTGCCTCAGAGCTCAGTGGGCGCAAGCCATAGGCAACCTCAGACAGAGTAAGGGTGTCCAAACCACTCTTGGACTCCTTGCAGTGGTGGCTACATCTCCCAAACCTTCTCAGGGGGGTACCCTTTCAGGCCCCAGCACACACAAAGGTGCTGATGACCGATGCTTCCTTAAAGGGCTGGAGTGCACATTGCCAGGGCACGTACACTCAAGGCCTCTGGTCTCCTCGGGAGGCCACACAGCAGATCAATCTTTTGGAGCTGCGAGCAATCAGCCTTCAGAGCGTTTGCCACAGTTCTTAGTTCCAAGAAGTTGATCTGATGGAGACTTTCGTGGATGGATCAATTTTTTTGGGTGTGCAACCTGTCAAGATGAGCTCCCCACCCCAGCTTGGCTGCGTCTGTCATTAGAACTCTTTGAGGTGGAGCAATTTGGAAAGGAAGACCTTTGAGCAGATTGTGATGGACTGCCCACCAGTGCAATGACTGAATGAGAGGGGCAGTGACATACAGATAATCCCTTAATCGACCAATTTCTTGATTCCATTGAGTCCTCAGTCCATTGAGCCTGTCTCATCTGGAGGCATGTCTAGGGTGTGACATGCACTCATGCACTGTAGAGGCCATGTGGCTTAGTAAGGTCAACATCTTGCGAATTGTCACCTGCTGACTCAGTTGAGTCTCCCGCACCAGTACTGTCAGCCTGTGCAGACAGTTGTGTGGAAGAAAGGTTCTCACCTGAGTCATGTCGAGCAAGGCTCCAATGAATTCCAATTGCTGGGTGGGTTGAAGGCGGGACTTTGGTTTTATGGGTGTTGGAACTACTAGGGTTCATTATAAATTACCCAGTCATGTTGATTTTTGAACCCCCTTCTGGAGAGGTATTCTTGATCAGCTAGTCGTTCAGATAAGGGAATACAAAATCTCCTAGCATCTGAAGGTAAGCAACTACTACTGTGAGGCAATTTGTGAAAACGTGAGGAGCTGAGGGCAGGCTAAATGGCAACACCCGGTACTGGAAGTGTTGTTCCCCCAGGACAAATCGGAGATACTTCCTGTGAGTGGGGTGTATAGGTATATGTGTCTCCTCCTTAAAGGTAAGGAAGCAGGGTACCTAGAGAAATCATTCTGATCTTTCTCTTACTGAAGGAGAAAACCAAAAAGCGGGTACAAGAGACTGGCAATAATCAGATTCAGGTTTAAAAACCCCTTTTATTAACCCCTACGCGTTTTGGCTCATAGGCCTCCTTCAGGATTTTTTTTGAGGGAGCAAACCTCAAAGAAAAATAATAAAACAATAAGTATTGACAATAATAAATACATAAAAACTGTTAACCACAAATTGGTCATAAATAATAAATATATATAAATGAATGTATAATTACGATATGTCTAGAGAAGTAAAAACCGCTCACATACATATTTAAATAATACAGTAGGACATAAGTTATTATAAGTAAAAGTATAAATTTGTTAAAAAGACCTCTTTAAACATAAAGTTATTATTAATTCTATATTTATAAAAAACGTAGCTCCTATATGTTGCTATATTGTGTTATAAAACTTTAATAAAATAACAGATGCATGAGTCAAAACTAAAAATAAAAACAAGGATGAGGAGGACACGGACAGGAAAAAAATATATAGAGTATGTGACAATACCTTTAAAAGCTTGTCAATTCACAAAAATAATAGCCACTAAAAATGGGTAAAAGACAAAATAATGAGTAATGAATAACAAATAGATGAATAAACATATTCCCTATGTGAATCTGTTGTAAAGCTTATTTGCCACTAAAAATTGGTAAAAGACGTAAGATAGTGAATAATAAATAATGAATGATAAATAAATAAATATGTTCCCTATATGTTACTACATATATAATCTTACTAAATACATATTCAGGTCTCTTAGTTCTAGGATGGGACGGTATCTTTCCCCCTCCCCCACCCTGATTTCTTAGGGAGCAGGAAGTATCTGGAATAAAACTCCTGACCTCTTTGCTCTGGTGGCACGAGCTCAATCGTGAGATCTGACAAGAGGGTGGTGATTTCTCTTTGAATCAGTCCTTATGGGACAATTTGGTGGCAGTTCCAGTAAATGAAATCTGTAACCGCTTTGGATGATCTATAGGACCCAGGAGTCTGAGGTTATGGGATATGAGGATCCACCTTTGTGCAAAAAGAGTGAGCCTTCATTTATCAGAAGAGTGGCTATGCTGCAAAGGAAGTAGTCAAACTCCCACCCCAGGTATTTGCTGAGAAGCTGGCTGGCCGCCTGAGGCTTTTCTCTATGTTCTGTTAGCAAGAAGCCTTTTTGGGATGGGAAGTCTGGGCCCCAGGGAAGTACCTACGCCTATGTGGGTAGTAGGTCTTTTTCTGGCTTCTACCCTGGTACCTCCTATGGTAGGATTACTGCTCAGATGTGCACTTCAAGAGTCTGGTGAGAGTGACATGCTGCTTCTCTGTATAGCCAGCCTTCTCTTCAACCTGCTCGCCGAAGTGATTCTGTCCATTGGCATGGAACGTCTACCAACTTGTTCTGCACTGATTGCTCCGGGTCTGACAACTGGAGCCAGGCGAGTCTCTGGGCACCAATACCTATGGCAGCATTTCTTAAAGCCATCTCAAAAGTGTCATAGGATGCCTGGACCATGAACTTCGAGCAGTCCTTGCTGTGGGCCATTAGGTAACTATATTGATCCAGTTTCTCTGGAGGGAGATACTGAGCCAGGTCGCACATGATGTTCTTCAACAACATGCCCATACAGAGCTGGTAATAGGACATGCGGGGCTAGAAGCATGAAACTCTGAAAACATCTTCTCCCTAAAAAGTCCAATGTCGGAGCCTTCTTCCCTGGGGGTGCCAAGGAATGAGTGTTGGTACTCTTGATTCTTTTTAAAGCAGATTTGACCACTAAGGAATGGAGCGGAAGCTGAGGCCTCTCGAATCCAGGATCCTTCTGAACTCTGTACATGGAGTCAAGCCTTCTACAGTTCTCCCATGTTCTCATCTATACTTCCTGCAGGATGCAGTGCATGGGCACTATTATTGCTTCCTTGGGGGCCAAAGAGTACTGCAGGATCTCCAAGTCTTTGCTATGAGCTCATCCTCCATCTCCAAAGAAAATGGTATGACTTTGGTCATGGCCATGACCCTTACAAACTCCTGGAAGGTCATGTCCTCAGGAGGGGACTTAATCTGTTCATGAGGTGGAGAAGGGTCCAAGAGGAGCTCCAGGGAACTGCCCTCTGACAAGTCCTCTGATTCCACTTTGGTGACCCAGCCTTCTAAGTCGGACTTGGAGAGGAAGTCAGAGTACTTATGAGTTTCTGCCTGGATCTCTCTCCTACCCTGAGGGAATCGGAAGTTCCTTCAGGAGAGATGATGCGCCACAATCCATCTAGACTTACACCACATCACTAGAGAGGGATATTGGCCAGGCAGGCACCGGTGTCAGGGTCCTTCAATGACCCGATGTCGATGCCTCTCCTGCAGGCAGGGTATGATTCTCGAGGATCAGCTGTACAGTGGCCAATGTCATTGCAGCCGATGTTGAGGCCCGGCATACTACACCACCAACAGTGCCGTGATGCATTCTTTGAGCACTTGCAGAAGGAGCTTCTCCATGGCTATCACTTCCAAAGGCTGCAGAGCATGTGCAACTTCGACCAATTGTACCCAGTATCTGAACAGGGGTATCGGTGACTGGGTCTCTACTGTTAGTAGGCTGTCAGTGCCCCTCCGATGTCCTGGAGGATGAGCTGTCATCTCTTTCGGGAAACTTCAATGGGCACTCACGCAGACCCTCCTTGCTCTCGATGCCGTGCCTCAATGGGCTTTGACACCGATGCACCAGAGCCTTCACCCTGTGCTTGGTGCAATTGCCCCTCCATTTCGGGTGGAGATCGATCAATGGTTGATGCTCTGGGGCACTACGGGTGCTCTGCTCTGACTGAGCCCAAGAGCTCCTTGATGTCAATGTACCACCAGTATCCGATGCAGCCTTAAGCCATAGAGACTGATGTCAGCGATGCCGAAGGTGATGGATCGGAATTCTGTGCGCCAAAAGGTGCTTTGCACTGCTTCTCCTGACCTTTTGAGTCCTTTTTTATCATCTGCAAACATAAATTACAAGAAGAGGGCTGATGATCGGGTCCCAGGCACTGTAGACACAGGCTGTGTGTATCGCTGGCAGATATGGTCCTAGCACACCGGGAACATTTTTTTTTTAACCCGCTAGCAGGTTTCTGGGACATGTCATCTGGGAAACTAACAGTGGTGAAGTCAAACGACTCAGTGTTGAAGTGAGGCCTCACCGGAGCACTGGCGCCAGCCAGGTAGAGGTGTTGTGGCAAGAATAAAAACAATGATCGAATGGAGAAAAAATAAAAGAGTAAAGAGAACTGTCATAGCAGGTGACTAGATGAAAAACCCTAAGTGCACAAAACCCCCACAGGGGAGAAAGGAAGAATTTACCAAGCAGAGGATAACTGGAACATGTCCGTGGGGCTCCATGGAAAACGAGAAACTGATTCAAGATGGTGCTGCGGCAGGCAGGCAGGCGTGGTGGAGCATCCCAAAAGTTTCCAATAAAAGCTGAGGAGTGTTCCCGTGTGAGGACTTGTTCCTGCTTGTCAATAGAAAAAACTGAAGGTAGTTAAGTGAATCTGGCATAAAAGATGTATAATATTTCCTTTCCATCTGTATGTCTATAATGAGAGGTTGTTGCAAAGTTTTCATGCTGTCTGCTTAGTCTCCCTTGCACTAATAGGGCATTAATATGGCTTTGCTTGGCTTGCATTCTCATAGACTTTCATAGTGGCAAGCATGCCTCTCTATTATACAGTATAATCTAGCCACATTCTGTCTGTTGGATTGAATTTCTGGTCATTCGATTTGTGCTTGGGAACGTTGCTCCAGATTGCAAATGCATCTTGCTGTATGTGCACCCCCAGTACACATCCTTATCTAGTTTTACAGAGGCTATAGGCAAGGAAAGACTTGTCCAAATTTCAATTCTAAAGTAGTTTTAGTCACTGTCTGTCAAGCAAAGCTGAACTTTTCCAAGCACTTTCTCCTGTTAACATTGTGTGACCATTTCCTAGTGTATAGCTGTACTGAGGAATAATGTGGACCAAACATGTCCTGAGGACCTCACAACAAATGGCATTCATGCATGAAATAAATTTGCATATTCATTATGTAGCTTCAGAAAATGTAACTGACTGTGGACAACTGTGCATCCTCTCCCAAGATGTCCCAAAGTGATGCAGTCTTTTTTTATTCTACATGTATATTTACTGACTGAAAGGATGAAGTAAAATACCTTGTCATGTTCAATTTTCTGGTTTCCCTTTTTGTTTTTCTTGAAGAATTGTGCCCTCTAGATTAGTGGTTCTCATGCCTGTCCTCTGGTGCCTCCTAGGCCAGTCAGGTTTTCAGAATATCCATAATGAATATGCCTGAGATAGATTTGCATGCACTGCCTCCATTATAATGACAGGAAAAATCCTCCAGGGGCTATCCATGAAGTCAGCTACTCCCCCATCTCCCTGTCTTCACTCCCAACTTCCCCTCCTACCTCCTACCTCCTACCTCTGCTACCTTTTCTTCCCTTTCTATGATCTCCGAGGAGGAAACCATTCACCTTCTATCATCATCCAAACTCACTACCTTCTCTGATCCTATTCCCACCTATCTGCTTAGCTCCATCTCTTCCACTGTAGTCCCTTACATCTCTCATTCTCAACCTATCGCTGTCCACTGCAAGTTTCCCTGCAGCCTTCAAGCATGCTATGGTCACGCCTCTCCTCAAGAAACCCTCACTAGACCCTACCTGTCCTTCTCACTATTGACCCATCATTTCTAAACTACTTGAATGTGTGGTTCACCGCCATTGCCTCAACTTTCTCTCTTCTCAAGCCTTTCTGGATACTCTACAATCTGGCTTTCATTCTTTACATTCTACCAAAATGGCTCTTGCCATTGTCTCCAGTGACCTGTTCCTGGCAAAATCCAAGGGCCTTTACTCGATCCTCATCCTTCTTGACCTTTCTGCTGCTTTTGATGCTGTTGACCACAACCCTTCTACTTGATACCTTGTCCTCGCTTGGTTTTAAGGGGTCTGTGCTATCCTGGTTTTCTTCTCTCCCATCGCTCTTTCAGTGTTTGTTCTGGTGCATCCTCCTCTACTGCTGTCTTGCTCTCAGTTGGTGTACCTCAAGGATCTGTCTTGAGTCCACTCCTTTTCTCTCTCTATACCCAGTCCTTTGGTGCACTCATCTCTTCCCATGGCTTTCAGTACCATCTTTACGCTGATGACTCCCAGATCTACATCTCTACACAATCTCTCTGGTAATCCAAGCCCGGCTCTCTGCCTGCCTTTCTGACATTGCTGCTTGAATGTCTCACCGCCGCTTGAAATTGAACATGGCCAAAACTAAGCTTCTTATTTTTCCCCCTAAACCCTCCTCTCCTCTTCCTCCTTTCTCAGTCTCTGTGGATAACTCTCTACTTCTTCCTGTCTCCTCAGCTCGCAACCTTGGGGTCGTCTTTGACTCCTCTTTCTCCTTCTCCACACACATCCAACTGATAGCTAAAAACCTGCTGTTGCTTTCTCTACAACATCAAGCAAATTTGCCCATTCCTTTCTGAACACACTACTAAGACACTTATCCATCCTTAGTCACCTCCCGTCTAGACTATTGTAACCTACTCCTTGCTGGTCTCCCTCTGAATCAGCTCTCCCCTTCAATCTGTTCAACACTCTGCCGCATGGCTAATCTTCTGCCAGCCTCATCATGCTCATATTATCCCTCTTCTCAAGTCACTTCATTGGTTCCCTATCTGTTTCCGCATGCAGTTCAAACTTCTCCTACTGACCTATAAGTGCACTCATTCTGCAGCTCCTCACTACCTTTCCTCTCTTATCTCTCCCTACACCCCTTCTCGGGAGCTCCACTCTTCTGGCAAATCACTTCTATTTGTGCCCTCCTCTTCTATTGCTAACTCCAGACTTAAATCCTTTCATCTCGCTGCTCCTTATGCCTGGAACAAACTACCTGAGTCTGTACGTCAGGCGTCTTCTCTGACCCTTTTCAGATCCAGGCTGAAAATTCACCTCTTCACTGCTGCTTTCAGATCTTGACTCACCTGATCTCCTTTATGTTTCTTTACCATTCCCCCTAGCTGTATCCCATGTCTATAACTGCTGTTCTTGACTAGACTGTAAGCTCTGATGAGCAGGAACCATCTTTTATATGTGTCTGTGCAGCGCTGCGTACGTCTTGTAGCACTATACAAATGTTTAGTAGTAGTAAGTTGTGTCAGAAGGGGATCAGATGTGGCAGATCATGTGTGCCGAAGCACATGGCATGCCGCAAGCAACAGAGCGGCGGCACAAAGCCGCCCACCCGAGTCAGCCACCTAGCTCATCTAGTGGACAGGCCGGCCATGCTAGTGAACACTTTTTACAACATATATAGAAAAATACACATAAAAATTGAAATGAAGTAATAGATTGATTTTTGAATGGACAAATGGAGTGCATTATGAGACGGACTACTGATAAGGGAGCCTGTGACTTTGAGCCACATTTGGTCAGATGTAATTATACCAATCTGATGATCTCCCTTCCACCTTTATAATATTTTGAGTGAGGCGTGAGTATGCAGTGAGCGTTCACTACAGTCACCTAGGTAGGTGGATAGTCCCTGGAGGTGTTTTCTTATCATTTTGATCATTTTTCCTCTGGCGTGGTTATTAGAGGTTCTTGACCTGCGTCCATTATATGCAGATCTATCTCATGCATATTCATTGTAAATATCTTGAAAATCCAACTGACCTAGGGGTACTGAAGGGGTCTAGGTTGAGAACCACTGCTTTAGATCATAGGAGTCAAACACCATTCCATGAGGACCACACAGGAATTGAGCTGGCTATGAGCCATTAAGACTCATAGCCGTCCCTACCGATCTCGAATCCCGGATATTCAATGCTGGTGTCATATGAGGCCCTGGCATTGAACATTTGGGATTGACACACATGCCCCAGAGCCTCAGAAGCTAACCGAGTAGCAGCAATATTGCACCGCTGCCCAGTTAGCTCCTGCGGGTAAAACTAGGCCAGCTTTTACTTCGCCTAGCTTTACCCACAGTTCGCCAACGGTCTAGCAGTGCAGTATCGCCACTACCCGTTTAGTGACTGTGGTCGCCTCTGCTCCATTCTGCAATGCCCACAACACGCTCGATGCTAAGCGGTTAGCATCAGAGCGTATAGGGGAGATAATCGGGGATATTCGGCGGCACTGTTAGTACGGTTGACTATCCTGTTCAGCGGCATTTACACAGTTTACAGGTCTGTAAACTGTGTAAGTGTTTCGAATATCTGTCACTATAGTTTTTAGGATATCTGCAATGAATGTCTATGAAATGTATTTGTTCTAGAGTCACAGTGGGTTAATCAGTCTTATGAATATTCATTGTTGATGTCCTGAAAGCCAGACCTGTTTATGGCTTTTGAGGTTCAGCATTTAATATGTCTCTTCTAGACTTTGTACATTTGAGGACTGGGTGACTGGTCTTGGTACGCTGGGAGAGGCTCATCCACTGTAGAGCATTTGTCGAGAAATCGTCACTTGTGACAGCCAGCTGGTTGTCTGTCTTGGCACTTGTGGATATTTGTCCTCAAAACTCAACTCCATCAGCAGAAGTTGCACCTTAATTTATGATCACTGCCAAGGTGCCAGTCATAAAGTGCATAAGAATGCCCTGGCAAACTGTTCAACATATCAGTTCTGAATTAATTATCACATCTAGATGGTGCTAACTTCTCTTCAGGTTGTAGTGCTGCTGTCGTCTTCCTCAAGACACCCTAATAATGCATGAACCTCAGCAGCGCTTGCCCGTTTGCATTCAGAAAGGAAGTTGCTGTTGTGGGGTGGAAAGCTCAATCCAGTTCTTTTAAGAGATCAGCATCACTTCTACTCCAGGGTGCTTGCTGAGCTGCGCCTTACTCACCGAAAAGGAGTAGCAGCGTTGAGAAGGGAATGTGGACAGATCTGCAGGATCAGGACTCATGAATGTACAGCTCAGTGAGTTTCTGTCTTCTGCACAGGTAAATATGATATTTGCCTCTCGTGCTTCTTCCTCACAGGTGTTGAAGATGCCTTCAGTTTCACATCCAAAGTCATGACGGTTTCCCTGCACAAGTTCTCACCAGGATTTTTCCCAGGCAGGTGATTTATTAACCGGGGTATAACTTACATAGGCAGCCAAGTGTAACAGGTCTATGCTGGGATTAGTAGATCTATCAATTTTAGTACGAGGACAGCTAAAATCTTCCCTTCTAAAATGTAAAGACAATTCTCCAGGAACAAGCAGGAAGTCAGTCCTCACTTATGGGTGACGTCGGCACCGACGGAGCCTGCGCGGAGCAATTCCCCAACTTTCAAAGAAAGCCTTTGGGATTGCTACCACGCATGTGTGGTCCTCTTCCCGCCCAAGGGTGCCATCTTGCTCAGTCTCCCTTTTTCCGCGGAGCCCTTCGGACGCATGTTCTTGTCCCTCGGAAAAAGTTTAGTTTTTTCGCCTTAACAGGCTCTTTTTTTTTTTTTCCAGTTGCATCGGTCCTCTACCCGTCCTACCCCTGTTCTACTTTTTAGAGCTATCGGGGATACTCCTTTTTTTTTTTTTTTTTATTACGGGATTTGCGCTCTTTTTTTCTTCTCTAACCGCTGGCCGCGTGGGTCTTCGACCTCGCAGGGGCCATTTTTGCCCCCATGGCCACCGGATTTAAAAAATGCGATAGATGCTCTAGGAACATGTCGCTTACGGACACTCATGACTGCTGTCTGTGGTGTCTAAAGCTGACCATGACCCAGAGCTCTGTTCGCTCTGCAAGAAAATGTCCTCTAAGGCCCTGCTCAGTCATAAGCATAAGTCTGAAGACATTTTCCGAAAGGCCACCTCGGCGCCCCCTGTGGTGCCCTTGGTCATCTCTCCTCTGGTTGGTTCTCTTCCTGCGGCCCATGTTCTCGGCGGCACTCTGACCAGGGGTCCCCCGAGGTGAAGCGGTTCAAAAAGAAGGTGGCCTCGAAGTTACCGTCCGGGGCTCCTGACAAGCGCGAGCGCTCCCGCACCCAGTCGCTTAGACCCCTTCGGCGTTCCCGAAAGTCAGACAGGGAGCGGCCCCGCAAGGTACCCTGCACAGAAGCGGAGGCCTCCGGCGAAGGCGCCTGGTCTCCTGAGGGTCGTCCCGGTGAGGACCCCTCTTCTCCTCGATGCCCGATCTGGTGACCCCGGTATCGGCGTCACAGGGTCCCATGCCCGCGTGGGAGTCCCGCATGCTGGCGCTAGAATGCAGCGTTTCTGTGTTCATTGCTTCCCAGCAGGCACTTACGGCCAGCTTTGCTGACTCACGCCCAGAGACTGCGGGTCCTTCGCGTGGGACACCCAAACCCATTCACGAAACCCCCGAGAGCCGTGGGCCTCGTGAGGGGCCTCGACGGGAGGGCGAGCGAGATAGACATTCCTCGGAGGCGAGATCATCCAGGGCCTCAGGCACCAGGCCACCAGCCATTGGACAGGGTGACCTGCACGGCTCGGACTCCTCGCCGCCCGCATTCCACAGCTGCTCGCCACCTGAAGACACCTCTTTTCTGGTGTTCATTCAGGACATGGCATGGGCCCTTAACCTTGTTACCCAGGCTAAGGAGGACCCTCATGCTGAAGAACTCAACATTCTTCAGTACGAGTCCCTGCCCAGGGAATCCCTCATTGTGCCTGTACCGCCAATTCTTTCTCGGCTGCTGCTCCGCATGTGGGAGGCCCCAGCTTCGGTCCCCATCGTGAGCAAGCGCCTGTACAAGGTGCAGTGTGGGCCAGGCTTCTGAAAAACCCAGCTCCCGCACACCTCGATGGTGGTGGAATCGGCCATGAGGAAGCAAAAGAGCCCGAAATTGCACTCATCGGTATCACCCGGCCAAGAATCGAGAGCCCTTGACGCCCTGGGCCGTAAGGACTACCTAGGTTCCATGCTCTCTTGTCGTATCCAGGCATATCAACTGTACGTTGGTATGTTCCTGCGTGATTTTGTGAAGGAACTCCGGGGGTTTCTCAAAAGACCTCGAAGAGAGCCCCTCGACAGATTCCACGCCCTGCTCAAGTCCGTCGCCGACTGCTCCAAGTACCTCTCTCGACCTCCTATGATGGCTTTGAGACATCGGCTCGGGTAGCGGCTGCAGGCATTAGGGCCTGCCGCCAGGCATGGCTCCAATCCTCTGATTTGGAACAATGGGTGCAGGAGAAGCTCCTGGACGTGCCCTGCCTTGGCAAGCAGCTCTTTGACAAGCCGATGGACGAGAAGGCTGCGGAAATTGAGACGGAGTTCGTCACCAGGACCCGTCTCTCCCGCAAAACGTCTACCCTGCCTCAGAAGAAGCAGCCAACCAAGAAGCCCTTCTTCCCTAGAAAAGGGTCTCCAGTATCGAGGCTATCTACCATATCCAGCCGGCCACTCTGGCGCAGGGAAAGTCTGGTCAGGGGCATTGTAAGCCTAAGGGACCGAAGGCCCAAATGCCGGTTCCCCCACAACCCACTCAGGGGTTTTGATGCCATCGGCATAGCCCCTCGCCTTCCGGCGATGCATCAGCCAGTGGAGGGGATGCCTGTCCCGCTTCTCTTCATCGTGGGCTCTTGTCACCTTGGACACTTGGGTCCTCCAAGTCGTCCGGATGGCTATCGCCTTCATTTTGACAGGCTTCCACCTCCTCTCTCCCTGGCGGAGCCTCCTCGACTCCCCGCACACCAGCTTCTGCTGCAGCGGGAATTGCACTCTATCCTCGCCCAATAGGCAGTCGAGAAGGCCCTCCCCATCTTCGTGGTCGGGGCTTCTATTCCCAGTACTTACTCGTCCCAAAGAAGACGGGGAGCCTGCGGCCCATTCTCGACCTCCGCAGACTAAACAAGTTCCTGTTGTGGGAGAAATTCAAGATGTTATCTCTTGGCGTGCTGCTGCCCTTCCTCCAGCAGGGCGACTGGCTATGCTCCTTGGATCTAAAGGACGCTTATGCCCACATATTAATCCACCCCCAACACAGGCAGTATCTGCGTTTCAGGGTACAGGGAGAGCACTTCTAGTACAGGGTGTTCCCCTTAGTCCTTGCATCCGCCCCAGGGGTCTTCACAAAGTGCCTTGTCGTGGTCGCCGCTTACCTTCGGCGTCAGGTCGTGCCGGCTTTTCCCTACATCGACGACTGACTCGTTACGGTCTCCTCAGCTGAGGAGGCTCGGCGAGCGATGTCACGCACTGTCCTCTTGGAGAGCTTGGGGTTCTTGATCAACTACCCGAAGTCTCACCTCGAATTGGTGCAGGCTCTCGAGTTCATCGGGGCGTGCCTCGATACTCAGCAGGCGATAGCCTTCTTGCCGGTGGATCACTGCACCCACATCCGAGCTCTGGCGGCTCGCGTCCAAAGTGCTCACCAGGTCACTGCTCAGTCTATGCTACGTCTCCTGGGTCACATGGCCTTGAACGTACATGTGGTTCCTCACATCTGCGTGCATATGTGGATGGCTCAGTGGTGTCTCAGTGCCCAATGGATCCAATCCCTCGGACATCTCAGGGATCCCGGCAGGGTTCTTCCCGACCTCCGCTTGTCCCTGAGCTGGTGGCAAAACCCCCGCAACCCTCTGCGGGGATTGCCCTTTCAGGCCCCACGGCACGATGCAATGCTGATGACAGACACTTCCCTGTTAGGGTGGGGAGTCCATTGCGGACCTCTCTGCACACAGAGGCAATGGTCACCCGAGGAGCCTCAGCAGCAGATAAACCTGCTTGAACTCCAGGCCATTTGGTGGGCCCTGAGGGCCTTCGAGGACCACCTCAGTGGGAAGTCGGTTCTAGTACAAACAGACAACCGTGTAGTGATGTTCTACATCAACAAGGAGGTGGGCACACGACCGCTTCCCTCTGCCGGGAAGCGGTCCTTATCTGTTCTTTTGCTGCCCGACAGAGGATGTCCCTCAGGGCAACATACCTCCTGGGTCAGGAGAATGGCCTGGCAGACAGACGCGGCTGGATCCCAGCATAGCAGGCTGGCTGTTTCTCCACCGGGGGACTCCGGCGATAGACCTTTTCAGCAGCTCCCAGAACATGCAGCTACCCCTCTTTTGCGGCCCGGTGCCACATCCGAGCAGGGAGGGCCCTGATGCATTTCTTCTGGACTGGTTCTCCAGTCTTCTCTATGCATACCCTCCTTTCCCCCTCATTGTGAGGACTCTGTTCAATGCTCAATGGGACGGGGCATTGTTGATTCTCATGGCCCCCTCGTGGCCTCGGCAGCCTTGGTTCCCACTCCTGCTGTCGACGGAGCCTCTGGTTCGCTTGGGCTCTGCAAGGGGTCTGCTAACGCAGGAGGAGGGTCAGGTGCTGCACCCGAACCTAACCTCCCTATCCCTCATGGCCTGGCTGCTGAACGGATCTCCCTAGCCTCTCTGGCTCTTCCGGAAGAGGTCGAGGAAATCCTCCTCGCCTCGAGGAAGGACTCCACTAGGCAGGCTTACGCCTTTAAGTGGAAACGCTTCTCCATCTGATGCTTGGAACACCAGATCGACCCCTTCTCATGCCCTGTTCGGCGGATTCTCCAGTATCTCCTCCACCTCTCAAGGGAAGGGCTGAAATCGAACTCTGTCAGGGTTCATTTGAGTCCACCAAGAAACAGCAAGCTGCCACATGGGCAACCAAGAACCAGTCAAAAACCGTGGCAGGGAGTTCTAAAATTGCCTTTATTGTATTAGTACAATTGTTTTATTTGGTGTGGTTTCATTTAATGTGTAACTAAAAACAAAACTCAGAAGAACAGAAAGAAAATGGAGAAAAACCAAAAATGACACTGACAAAACAAAATACCTATATCAACTCAACGCATACCACTATGAGACTGACAAAGCAAAAAAAGCCTACCACACGAAAATCATAAACACATCCATAAATAAACCTCGTGAACTCTTTCAGATTGTCAAAAAACTGACAAAAACACCCAATAACTTTGACCAGCTGCCGAAGATTCCACCAGTCACTGGCCCGACAATACAAACAGCTCCAAAAACCACAAAACCCTCATCTGAACGCCGAGGCAATCACAATAAACCACCACCCCAACATGCACAGTGAATGGACAACCTTTAAAGAAACCACCACAGAAGAAATATCATCCACCATCTCCTGCCTAAACACCACCACCTCTCCTCTGGACCCCTGCCCCACAGACTGGATAAAGAAATCCAAAGACGACCTGAGCTCACCACTGACCCATATTGTCAACGAATCCTTCTCCCAAGGTCACATGCCAGACATTCTCAAAACTACAATCATCCGACCATCCCTAAAAAAACAAAACCTGGATCCCCTAGACCCTGCATCCTACAGACCAATAGCAAGCCTGCCATTTACCGCCAAGATAATCGAGAAGATAGTCCAGCAGCAGCTTCAAGAACACCTGGACAACAACAATATACTGGACCCACAGCAACACGGCTTCCACCCACTACATGGAGTCGAGACCCTCATGACCACACTAATGAACACCCTCATCATAGGAACCCAAGAAAAACAATCTGGATATGCCATGATCTTCCTTGATATATGCCTTCGACACCATCTCCCACAACATCCTCATACGCAGATTGCACTCAATTGGGATCAAAGACAACGTACTTCAATGGTTTCAATCCTACTTAACTAATAGACAACAACTAATCCGCACTAGCACCTCAACCTCGCCCCCCTTCCAACAACACCAAGGAGTACCTCAAGGATCCACGCTGTCCGCCATGCTCTTCAACATCTATCTTCAACCACTCTGCTTAGTTATACGTTCCCACAACATCAACTTTCATATATATGCTGATGATATCATGCTCTACGCCCCAGTTACAACCGCAAATCCAACAAATATACATCTATCAGCATGTTTCACCGAAGTGACCGACTGGCTTCAAGAAAATAACCTATCCATAAACATAAAGAAAACTGAAGCCCTCATAGTGACAAAAGACCCAGACTTCACACCGCCCACACACCTTAACATAGGAACCACAAGCATTCAAATACATCCACAAATAAGATATCTAGGCATTATCATTGACCAAGCCCTAACCCTCAAGCAACAAATTACTAAAACCTCCGGAATTATATTCCACAAAGCAAAAACAGTGCAACGTCTCAGACCCCTCCTCGAACCTCAAGACTTCAGGATGGTAATGTAAACTATGACACTTCCACATCTGGACTACTGCAACATAATCTACCATGGACTACCAGCCACACAGACCAACCCCCTTCGAACTGCATTGAACACCACAGTGAGAATCATTCAGAGAGCAAGGAAAAGCGACCACATCACCCCAATCCTAAGAGACTTGCACATACTCCCCTTCGAAGCACGAACTAAATACAAATCCATCCTACTCACCCACAAAGCCATCCACCAAACACAGAACACACAGCTCCGCACCCTGCTGTCTCGTCCAGCCCATGGAAAAACCACCAGACTGGCCTCCAGCAACTCCCTCACCGTCCCTCACAAAAGAACCAAATGCTCTCAACGGACATGCAATCGAGCCTTTGAACTTTATGCTCCATCCCTATGGAATTCTCTACCAAGCCACCTCAGAAACAACAACGATCTAATGTCCTTCAGAAAACAGCTAAAAACCATCCTATTCCAAGAATGCTTCAAAGCAATCCCCACCAGAAAGTGCACCAACCCCTGATATCACCCATCAGGGACCCCTGATTGAAAACTGACCTATACTGTCCATGTCTAAAGTCTGTCCTATGTCGAAATCATCAATGTTGCCTACCCGGTGATGGCCCCACCCTTATACTTAATTACCCCACCCTTAAATGTAGCGCCGCTTTGACCCGGTGAAAAGCGGGATATAAATACAGTTAAATAAATAAATAAATAAATAAAAATAAATATGGATGTTTTTTTAGTGAGCCCTTGACCCCTGAGGAAGTGGTGAACGAAACACGGCCTGTGTCTGGTTTGGCACACTTGATCCGTGGAACAATAAAGGCAATTTTAGAACTCCCTGCCACGGTTTTTGACTGGTTCAGGGTTCATTTGAGTGCCATCTCGGCTAATCATCTCCCCATCGAGGGAAAACTTCTCTCGGGGCAACCGTTAGTCTCCTGCTTCATGTGGGGTCTTCTGCTATCCAAGCCGCCCATCCGTTCTCCAGCAGATTGGGACTTAAATGTGGTACTCACACAGCTCACTTGTCCACCCTTTGAGTCGATGGCGACGTGTTCGCTCTGGCATCTGTCCTGGAAGGAGGCCTTCCTGGTGGCGCTGACCTCGGACCACCGAGTCGGTGAGCTCCAGGCTCTCAAAGCTGGCGCCCCTTACACCAGGTTTTATCAGAACAGGGTGGTCTTCCGTACCCAACCTAAATTCCTGCCTAAGGTCGTTTCGGACTTCCATCTCAACCAAGAGATAGTACTGCCGACTTTCTTCCCAAGGCCCCATGGTGACCAGGTGTCGACGGCTCTCCACACCCTTGACTGCAAATGGGCTCTCGCCTTTTATTTGCAGCATACCCAGACTCATCGCAAGTCTGACAGGCTCTTTGTGACCTACAATCCCAATAGACCGCAGCAAGCAGTCACCAAGCGCACCCTCTCAATTTAGGTGGCGGACTGCATCGCTTTTGCCCATGCGAAGGTGGGTGTCCCTCTGGATCGTCCAGTCACTGCACACGAGGTCTGAGCCAAAGTGGCCTCGGTGGCCTTGCTGCGCTCCGTGCCCCTGATGGATATCTGCTGGGCGGTGACCTGGTCTTCAACAAACACCTTTGCCACTACTGCCTGAAGAGGGAGTCCCGCTGGGACAGCGTCTTCAGCAAGGCTCTACTCCGTAATCTGTTTGGGGTATAAGCAACTCCTGCCCTCTGACCCTTCTTCACGGCTACTGAGGGCTTCGCCCCAAGGACTCTGGCTCCTTCGGGCTTCGGCTTCTGCTTGTGGCCTCGCGGAGGTGTGTTTTGGTTACAGGTTCGATAGCCTGTAGCTAGGGAGTCCCATAAGTGAGGACTGACTTCCTGTTTGTTCCTGGATAAAGCGTAGTTACTCACCTGTAACAGGTGTTCTCCAGGGACAGCAGGAATCCATCTTCTACCCTCCCACCTCCCCTGATGAGTTGCTGGATTTTGTCCTTCCCTTGCCATCTACTTGGTAGGGCTCGAGCTAAGGGACCTGACTGAACAAGATGGCACCCTTGGGTGGGAGGAGGACCACGCATGCATGGTAGCAATCCCAAAGGCTTTCTTTGAAAGCTGGGAAATTGCTCCGCGCGGGCTCCATCAGTGCCGACGTCACCCATAAGTGAGGACTGATTCCTTCTGTCCCTGGGGAACACCTGTTACAGGTGAGTAACTATACTGTTCAGCTGTTTGTTCAGACTGTACTTTTCTGTATTTCTTATGCTTGAAGTATCAGTTCTTTGCAAGACTTATGTTCTGCTTAAAATGTTTTCTTCATGTCCTCCCTCCACCTGAGTTCTGCAGAGATCTTTGTGATGCTAAAGACATAGGTTCTGGAAATGCTCAGCACTTGGGACTATTTTATGTCAGAATTTGAAGAACATTTATGATTCCTTATATTTTTTTAATTAATCTAAACTCCTGAAGTGGTGCTCTTATGTGCCTTCCATTAAACCATGGCCTGGTTCACTAAACAGTGTGCTGGAAATTCATAGCAAGCTGTTAAAAGGGGGTGTGATGGTTATAGGGATGGAAAATGGTAGCCGTATGAATAAGACAGCCAAATTACATATTAATAAACTGATGGCCTGTTACAGAAGCACATTGCAACCTCCTTCCCTCTCGCTTTTAGATGCAGTACACACATGTCAGAGTGGACAGGTCTATAAACAGAGAACATTCAAATGGAACTCGAGTCTCATGGCACCCTTAAGTGTAGTAGGCATCATGAAAGCATAAATTAAAAAAAAACAACTATTCTAAACGTGGGATGACACAAAACAGTTATCTGATTCAAGGCTGGTTGTCTACAAACTGATTATATAAAAGAAGGATGAATAGGTCGGATCACTCGTTCTGCTCTTCCAGTACTGACACCTCTTTATTAAAATGTTATCACATTTCCTTTGTCGTGTTAAAGAGTTCTTTAAATACCTCTCTAGCATTGAATGTGGTCATACACAGGACTCTCATTCTGCACTTGTCATGATTTTCCTCATTTTTTGATTGATATCCACGATGACTACAAAGGGTAGACCTGCCCAATTTATCGTCCCGTGTTCTGCGATTGGTACTGGGACCCAGCAGAGGTTTCCTGGAGAGTGCATCGGATTACACTGGTAAATAATATTTTATCTTAGGTTATGGCACTTGCTGTCTCCTGCTTCTGTGTCCTGTCTTTGCATGCTTCTGTTGAAGGCCTAGTATTACTGGGTAAAGGTGTGCTTAGCTTACTTGTGTCTGTAATTTTCTGATGTGTATTTGTCTGTTTTGCAGAATGATGCTAGATTAGCACAGACTCTTCTTGGATGGTTGGGAGATGGGCAAGGGAAGGCACAAAGCACCATATCTCCAGGCCACCGAGCCCAGGAATATTAAGACACCTCTGTAGCTGCAGGTGGGTGCGTCATGCAAAGCACAGCATCCCTGGCAAGTACTGCACTGCTGGTCAATGAATGTATTTTTCTGTTACAGTGAATGCTTGTATGCTTATGCGTGTTAGTATGTAGCTGCAAATTGAACTGATATGATTTATTCATAACACCCGCTCATGCTGGCTAGCTGGCTTGTTTATCTCTTACACATTAGTCCAGTCGAGTTGTCACATAATGCTTATTGTCTGATGTCTCATCCATGTATGATGCCAACAGGCACTTGCAAATTTCACTCATTTGCAAAACATGTTGGTGTTGATCACTCCTATTGCGGATAGGAAGAGGGCTAGGTGGCAGATTTGGTTATTAAGCTCTTTGATCTTGTGTTTGGAATCCTGTTCTTCAGAGCATTTCTCTCTCTGAAACGCTTTTGGATTTCATTGGATATAGTGTTCATGATTTGTCAGTTCTGATTTTCTGATACTTTCTGCTCTTTTGTCCATTTCTTGCTGGAGTCTTCTTTCTGTACCACTCTGTAGGCATTGAGGATAATTTTATATAGGTCAGGTCAGGTTAATCTAAAAATGGGCGACCTAAATGTGTGCCTATGTTTTATAAACTGTGGAAGGAGTCACATAATTTATAATATAGGCGTATCTCTTCCCTCTGAAGTACATGTGTACTTATCGAAGGTTGATGCATAAAAATGTTTGCATGTATACATGTTAGAAATGGTGTTTCCAATTCATCCTGCTAGACTAGTCCAGACAAGTGGGTTGTGTCCCCCTGTCAGCAGATGATGAGACAGAGAAAATACCAGAAGCTTAATGACATCACCCTTGGTAGATAACCTCATACTCCTAGGGGTCATCTTTAGTATTTTCTCTGCCTCAACAGATGGTGGAAGTCTATTAGTCTCCTGAGTGCTCTTTCCAGGGCCCTGTCAGTGTAGCTGCTCTCTGGGGAACTAATTGGCAGATTCTGTTGCTATTCTCTTTGAGACATTTCCCCAACTCTTGCCAGATGCGTTTCTGATCAAGAGGATCAGAACACCTCTGAAGGGTAGGACTCCTGCTCAGGAGGAGCAGTGCAGCCCTCTGCAGCACATAAAGCTCATCCTCAGTATATTCAACAGGCTTCAGCTTAAAAAAACAAACACAAAAAAACAGGCAGAAAACAAAACAAAACAAAGGAGCAAACGGATCAGGGGCTGGGCTGCACCATGTCGGAAGAGCCTGCAAGGAGTCCTCGACTTCAGCGGGCTGAAAAGGGCTGTGAATTAATTTTTCTTGGGCAGAATTTCCCCCCCCCCCCCACACCCCGGAACTTGGATCAGGCTCCTACCGCTCAAATCTCCTCGGGAAGGGCTCTTCTGTTGTGGGTACTCCTTTTTGGGTGAGAGCCTCTCCTGCCTATACTTGAGCAGCACTTTCACCTTGCCTTGCTGCTCCTGCCAAAACTCACGCATGCCATTTTGCAAGCTACCCTGTTTTTCTCTTCAGCGCCATTTCCCAGCCTGGGGCCTGCTCCGCGATATTTTTCTTACCAGGGCTTCCATCTCCAACAGCGAATATGCCCTCCTCCCTACTGAGGTGTATGGGGTGCGGCAGGAAACGCCAGTTCTTAGTGGGAGATCTTTGCTCAGGCTGTGCTGCAGACAAGGGGGGAGGCCCTTCCTCAGCTTCCAGTTAGCCTATAGTGCCTGCTTCCTCGGGCCAATTAGCTCCCTTAGCACTGGTGGATTCGGGTCGTCCAGCTTCCCCTGCTCAACACGATTTTGCTCCTCTGGTCCTCCTTCCAGAACAACAGTTCCCTGCTTTTCAACAGCCTGCACATCTTCAGGACCCCAGCCTTCAGCAGCCTCAGCCTCTGCAAACTCCATCCGCCTCAGACACACAATTTATGCATCTCTTCCACCAAGCATGGTGCTCGGGCTCCTCGCCCAGTCCACTTGTTGCAGCCCTGCCGCTCACTAAGCGCTCCAGGCAGTCCACGGCAGATCCCAAGGTGGCTCCCACTCCTGCAGGGGACTGGCACCCTGTCAAGGAAGTCCTCTCCATTCAGACTCAGAGTGTGAGGAAGGGGAGCTCTCTGCTCCTGAGAAAGATCTGGAGGTGAGGGAGGACGGGCAGAATATGTATCTCTTTTGCAAAGAACTCTGCCCTCATTGCCCAGATTTCTGAGGCTCTCCATCTGTCAGACCCATTGGCGCAGTCCACGCAGGACCTGGACAAGCTGCAAGCGAACCCCATTATTGTAGGGATTAAGAAGCCTTTGAAGGCTTTTCCCTTTCTTCCAGATTTACAGCAAATGGTGCCCTTGAAGTGGGAGTCTCCAGATCTTCTATGGTCCGCACATTGTCTGGGCCACTGTTATGTGTGGGCTCCAGAGGATATGGACCCGGTGGCTCAGTTTTCCCAAAGTGGGCACTCTATTAACAGCTGTCACTACGCATACCACCATTCCTGTAGAGAGCGGGACTGCTCTCTGGGACCCGACCAATCGCAAGGTCGCGGGTCTACTGAAGATGACATTTTCTTCGTCCTCCCTTGCTCTTCAGGCTTCGGTGTGTGGTGGCTTGGCTGCACGTGCATCGCTACGCTGGCTGCAGTCGCTTCCAGAGGATCCCACTCTCGCATGTTTGGGGTCGGTCATAGCTTTTCTTACAGATCTCCTTTGTTTAGTGGCGTAGTTGGTGGCAGCAGCAATTGTAGCTTGGTGCTGACTTTGGCTTTGCCATTAGAACGTAGATGCCGCTTCCAAGGCCCGGCTCGCAAAGCTTCCTTTCAGAAGTAAGCTTTTGTTTGGTGAGGATCTGGACAAGCTCATAAACGACTTGGAGGAAATCAAGCTGCACTGTTTGCCAGAGGACAAGCTGAAATCAGGGTCTCGTCACCCCCACGACTGCATCTATGCCCTCCTCTTCCTATAGAGGGCACTTCAGAGACATGTGTCGTTACCGCCCAGGAAGATCCACTGCTTATTCTGCTAAAGTGGGCTCCAAGCCTCAGTCCTTTTCGGAGAGTCCGTCACAGAGAGAATTTCTCTGTGACCAGCAAGTTTTCAGGGGTCGCCCGCTCCTCCCATTGACGGGCTCGCAGCCCATTCCAGGGTTCTACCTATGGGTGGTTGGCTCCAACTATACTCCTGCGAATGGGCCAACATCACCTCAGACAAATGGGTGCTCAAGATGATTGCTCACGGATACATTTTGGACTTTGCAAGGCCTGCCCCGTCCTCATTTCTTCTATCCCCATGTGGGGCACACGACAAGTGGGTGGCGTACAAGAGATTCCGCAGCGCCTTCTCAGCTCCAGGCCATGTGCCCAGTCCCTCTCTCAGAAGTAGGATCGGGATACTATTCCATCTATTTTGTCATTTCCAAGAAAGACGGTTCCTTCCAGCCTATTCTGGATCTGAAGGGCGTCAAGTGTCTGAACGTACCTCGCTTTCGGATGGAGACACTCAGATCTGTCATTCAAGCAGTTCGCCCTGGCGAGTTCCTAGTATCTCTCGACCTTGCTGAGGCTTATTTTCACATCCCTATTCACTTGGATTATCAGCAATATCTGCGCTTTGCAATATTGGGCAGACATTATCAGTTCAGGGCTTTACCATTTGGCCTGTCCACAGCGCCCTGAACCTTCTCCAAGGTCATGGTTGTAGCAGCAGCTGCCCTCCATCACCAAGGCATCAGGGTGCACCCTTACCTAAACAATTGGCTTATCCATGCAGAATCTCAGGAGGAAGCGATTTCGGCAGTGGCTCAAGTTGTCCAGTTTCTCAGTGGCCTTGGTTGGGTGGTCAAACAGGCCAAGAGCTGCTTAGGACCTTCTCAATCCTTGGAGTTTCTGGGGGCTCGATTTGACACGGCTGAGTCGTGTCTTCCTTACCCAGGCCAGATGCGACAAACTTCTCATGCAACTTCGGTTCTTTCTGCAGCTACCGGCTCCCTCAGCTTGGGTGTACCTGCAGGTGCTGGGCACCATAGCAGCCACCCTAGATGTGCCCTGGGCAAGGACTCGCATGCGTCTGCTGTAACATGCTCTCGTATCCAGATGGTCGCCTTTCACACAAAATTGCCAGGCCCGCTTTCCCCTCCCACTAGGGGTGCACTGCAGCCTCAATTGGTGGCTTTGCTGCCTGCATCTCTTGCGGGGAGTCCTATTGAAAACTCCTCACTGGGTACCCGTCACCATAGATGCCAGTCTGAGGGGCTGGGGAGTCCATTCCCTAGGGCGGATAGCGCAGGGATCTTGGTTGACGCAAAAGGCTTCTTGGCTAATCAATCGCCTCGAGGCTCAGGCTGTTCAGCTAGCATTGCTTACCTTCCAGCCTCTTCTCTGTGGCAAAGCTGGTTGGATACTCTGACAACGTGACCACAGTGGCTTACCTGAACCGGCAGGGTGGCACCAAGTGCCCAAGAGTGGCATGCGAAATGGCCTTCCTGTTTCCTTGGGTGGAAAGCAGTCTGAGGGCGATCTCTGCGCAACATATTGTAGGGGTGGAGAATATTCGTGCTGACTTTTTCAGTCACCATCTCCTCGACCCCAGCAAGTGGGAGCTCGCTCCATGGGCGTTTCAGCTGATTGTGACCTGTTAGGGCTGTCCGACCATGGACTTGTTGGCCACTGCCTCCAACTCCAAAACTCCTACCAATTTCAGTCGGTGGAGAGAGCCGGGACCTCACGGACTCGATGCCCTAGTCCAACACTGGCCTCGGGGACAGCTTCTATATGCCTTCCCACCATGGCCACTGATAGGCAGACTTCTCCGCCAAATAGAAGCGCACGCAGGATGCATCATCCTCATAGCACCAGATTGGCTGCAGGACCCGTGGTATGCCGATCTCCTTCGGCTCTTGCAGGAGGCGCCTCTTCCTTTCGGCATCTGAAAGGGTCTTCTACGGCAAGGCTCTTCTCCTGGATGACCCAGCTCCCTACTCGCTTACGGCTTGGCTCTTGAGTGGCGCTGCTCTAGTGTGCAAAGGTTATTTGCCACGCGTGGTGGCTACTTTACTACAGGCGTGACGACCATCCACTTTTCGGGGTTATGCGAGGGTCTGGTGTCGGTTTGACTCATGGTGCTCTCTCAGAACACTATCTCCATGGACAGCGTAGATTCCTGACATCCTCTCTTTTCTTCATGCTGGCTTTGATCAGTGCTTAGCCCTAAATTCTCTGAAGGTCTTCCATCTGGATCTGGTGCATTTTTTGCAAGGCATTCGGGCAGTAAAGCCATCCATATGGCCAGTTATCCCATCCTGGGACCTATCCTTGGTACTTCAGGCCCTTAGCAGGCCACCCTTCGAACCCCTCCATCACATGTCGTTGAAAGATTTGACCCTCAAGACTGTCCTATTGGTGGCAGTCACCTCAGCTCATCGTCTTTCAGAGCACTCTTGCCGAGACCCCTTCCTGATCTTCTCTTCCGAGGACATCACTATACTGCCAGTTCCCTCCTCCTTGCTGAAGATCATCTCCGATTTCCATGTCAATCAGCCAGTAGTCCTCCCTTCCTTCTCGAGGAAGCATGCCTTGGGGGGCACTCCCGATCTCCATTCGCTTGATGTCAGCAGAGCGTTATGATGCTACCTCAAGGTAACTAATCCTTTTCGCCTCTCCAGTCGACTATTTGTGCTACTCTCTGGTCTGCAGAAGGGGGCAGCTGCCTCTAAAACGACCATTGCGCTGTGGATAAAACAGGCCATTGAGTCTGCCTATATCCTTCAGAACGAGCTAGTGCCTAGTGGGCTTTGAGCCCATTCCACAAGGGCTCAAGCTGCCTCTTGGGCAGAGACGGCACACATCGCTCTGCTAGACATCTGCAGAGCAGCAGCTTGGTCTTTCCTTTTGACCTTTGCCCGGCACTATCGCTTGGATCTCCACGTTCGGGAAGCAGCTCGGTTTGGGGCCACTGCAGTTTCTTCCCACCCAGAAGGGGATTTAGTTTTGGTACTCCCCACTTGTCTGGACTGGTCTAGCAGGATGAACTGGAAGGAGAAATTTCACTTACTGTTAATTTCCTTTCCTGAATTCCTGCTAGACTAATCCAGCACCCTCCCTGCTTCGCTGGCTTTTGAAGTTGCCACCTAAGAAAATTGCTCAAGAGCACATTGTTAGCATCCCTGACAGCTCTGACTGGTATTGTCTTGTAAATTCTTCTTGACATGATGGCATATAACCCCTGTATATAGTTCCCTCATTAGGGGAGTTCCACATGTTTTGTATTCTGTTGCCTGCTGGTTGTTTCGATAGCAGGTTTTTTGTGCGGCTATTTGAGCCAATCTGCATCCATTCTGCTTGCTATGGATATAACGAAGCTGACCCATAGAGGTACGAGGTTATCTACCAAGGGTGATGTCATTAAGCTTCTGGTATTTTCTCTGTCTTGTCATCTGCTGACAGAGGGATACAACCCACTTGTCTGGACTCGTCTAGCAGGAATTCAGGAAAGGAAATTAACGGTAAGTGAAATTTCTCCATTTAGTAAGAATTGCAGCATGACACAAGCACAAACCGTGACCAGAACTTTCTGCTATTTCAGTGTTTTCTGACAATGCAACTATGGTACAGTAGCCAGTTAGTTCAAACAGCACTGAAGAATTCCCTCCTCCAAAAACCACTCAGGATGATAGAGACAACAGAAGACGACCAGATGGTATACAAGCCTTGCACAAGAATGGACCAAACAGCCAGGATCCAGCTTTCCAATTTGCCTCTCTCCATATATGTCTCAAGTGGTCCGAAGAAAGCCCAGTCTTTGTTTTGAGAGTCCAGCCACACAGGACTTGATGCCATTGTGAAAATACTGCCTGCACTTGCCTGCTCACCCACTTGCCAAGTCTTGGTTGAAACTGCTACCTTGGCCTTTGCTTTACCCTGGACCCCAGCTACCATTATATTACTGTATATGTGGATAACTGGCTTGTAAATAGTTCATTGTATCATAGTTCAACATGTTCTTTGTAATTGAGTTACTTGTTCAATATAAACCACCCTTGATTGTTGGAAGGGGCGGTATATAAAAACTGTTCAAATAGATAAATAAAATGCTTGATAATTTTTCTACATTTGGTAACGGGGGCAGCAGAACACCTTTTTGCTTACAGGGAGAAGAGGACAAAATAACTCCCCCCCCCCACCCCCCCAGTTGCTTAGTTGCTGATATCATGTGTGGTAAAAAAACGTACTGGGCCAAGGCTCCAGTGCTTACCCTTTTCTGCTGCATACGTTTGGTAAGACAGTAGCAGAGTGTAGTCAGAACTACCAGTCCCTGCATGCAGCAGATTCAAGCCAGCACAGAAGCAAATAGACCTGAAAGACTGCAGGCAATAGGACAAACACAGCCAAAAGCAGGCCCAGCTGCCTGTGGCATCAGACAGCAAACAGCTCGCAGTAGCCAGGTGTACATCAGGCCATCATCTTTTAGACACTGAACCTGTCACACATGACACCAGCACTAAGGCCAAGACCCAGAAGGGTGGCTCCACAGTTTTTACACACATATGTACCCTGAGAGCCATTTCAGTGAACAACCAAAAATACTATATGATAAAGGACACAAGGTTGGCATATTTTAAATGATGAAGATTTTCCACATCCAGCTTACTTGTATTCCATCCTGAAGCTTCAGCTGCCATTGCTTCCTCTAGGCTTCTACAGCTTATTAGAGGACATCATTAACAATGAAAGGAGAGAGAGGCCAAAAGGCTGAGCCTGAAGGAGCCCTGGTTACCTGGCATGTTAGAGCATCAGTCATTTGGAGCAAGCAAGGTATCTAGTATCCAAAGATTTATTTATTCACATCATTTGCCCAGACTTTTTTTCCAGATGTTCTGAACAGTGCATCCTGTTACTCTTGTCAGTCTTCAACATTGTATTAGGCAAGACCTTGTGGTGCTAGAGAAAGCAAAGGAGGAAGCATAGCCAAACCCAAACCTCTAAAGAATGTTTCTCAACTACACAGATGTCTCTACCATAACTGCGGCATGGTTACACTATGGGCATCTTGCTCAGGGGCTTACAGCAATGCAAGGCAGCAGAGGTGAACTAGTAAGGAGGAAACCCATTGACCTTCCCAGTCCTGAGGACCCAAGCTCTCTCCAGGTGAACATAAGGTGCAAGCAGATCAGCTTCAGCTAACTCCATCTTTTTTAAAAACTATCAGGCTGTCTTGCATGTATATGATACAATACATAGCCGACCAGAGCTGACTCAGACAACTACATTTGAGTCAAGGTAGGCACAAAATGGTATCCCACATAAGTTACACCTATTTTCTAAGTTAGGATGCAGGCAATGAAGCATCATTGGATAGAGCACATTTGTTCTCTGTGGACAAGCAGGAATGAAGCCCTTCTGTATGGGTGATGCCATCCAACGGAGCCCACACAAGAACTCTCCCCAGCTACTAATGGAAACTTTTGGGAGGTTCCACTGTCCCTGCACGCCCTCTTCCCACCTGCCGCAGTGGCGCTATCTTGAACTAGTCTTCATAAGAACATAAGATGTGCTATACTGGGTCTTACCAAGGGTCCATCAAGCCCAGTATCCTTTTTCCAACAGTGGTCAATCCAGTTCACAGGTATCTGTCAGGTTCCCAAAAGGTATCCAGATTCCATGTTGCTTGTTGAATGAGTAAGCAGTGATTTCCCTGGTCCTCTGTAATAGTAGTTTATGGACTTTCCCTCCAGGAACTTGACCAAATCTATGTTAAATCCATCTATACTAACAGCTTTTACGACATCCTCCGGTAATGAATTCCAGAGTTTGATTACGCATTGATTAGTCTTAAATGTGCTACATTGTAACTTCATTGCGTGTCTTCTAATTTTCCTACTTTTTGAAGGAGTAAACAGCCGATCTACGTTTACCCGTTCTGCTCCATTAATTAATTTATAGACCTCTCATATCTCCCCTCAGTTGTCTCTCTTCCAAGCTGAAGAGCTCTAACCTTTTAAGCCTTTCCTCATAGGGATTTATTTATTTACTATTTTTTAATACCGCCTTTCAGAAAATCAAAGCGGTTTACAATGAACAGTTATCAAGTACGTTATAACAGTAGTAAATATTACAGTAAAACATAGCAGAAGAGCTTCGGTACAATGAAGATCAACAAAATTACAAATGATTAATTTAGGGGATAATGTTAATTTCAGGTCAAATCAGTGGAATATAAATCAACTTTTTACAATCTAATCATTTTGAAGATAGGAATTTATATAAAGTGTCGTGGTAAAGGAAACATGGGAGCATAGGGAGTCTCTCTCTTGGGGTTTTAATGTGGAGTGTTGACTGCTGATCAATGATTTGGAAGAAATGGTATATGAGTGCTAGTTTGGGTCAGTCTTGTCATTTATACTTGAATCACCAAAATGCTCTATGAATAAGTGTGTTTTGAGGTTTTTCCTAAATATTGAGAAGTCAGTATTAGCTCTTAGCCTTTGCTCTGTGTGCAAAGGCTAAGAGCTTATGGAATGCCCTCCTAGAAAAGTTATGTTACTTGTGCAGCACTTTGTTTTGTTGTATTCTGGGAGTACACTTAAAGGCACATTCCCTGCATGCCGGATCGGAAGCAGAGCGCACCAAGGCAGAACCGATTCTGATCATGCGGGGGCTAGACATGCCCTGCGGGATCAGAATTGGGTCTGGGCCTGTACGTGCAGGCTGGGACCCAATTCAGATCGGCCTGCACATATGGCCCCTGCCTGGCTAACTCAGTCAGGCTCCTGAATGGAGCCATGGTGCCATAGGGTCCTGTTGCCATGGCACTGTGGCTCCATTCAGGAGCCGTGATCCCCAGCCTCCAGCCACTTCTTCCTTTCCCCGCAGCTTGACCCCGATCTGGTCTCCCATGGCCAGGGTCAGGCTGTGGGGAACCCCACTGCACCCCCTCGCCCCACTTCTGCCACCCGGGCCTACCGTCCCCTGAGGTGGAATAAATCTCTCAGTCCAGTCTGCCAGCCCTAGACATACAGGACTGACATCCGAATTGGCCCTGTTCATCTGGGACCACGGATTGCCCACTGCCTGCCCTCGCCCTGTCTCCACGACACCTCCTTCCACCCCCCTATGGGGAGGCTTTCGTTGGGGATGGCAAGGGGGACATAATGGACCCCTTAGTGTATTCTGGGTACAACCTCTTCTTATTCTATTGATTGGGTTTATTCTAATGAGTTTGGATAAGTGTGAGGGCGATATGCTTCTTAGAAGTTTAAATGTAATTATTCTTCCATCCCCTTTACCATTTTTGTCACTCTTCTCTGTACCATTTTTATTTCTGCTATATCCTTTTTAAGCTATGGTTGCTATATCCTTTTTAAGCTATGGTGACCAGAATTGCGCACACTATTCAAGGTGTGGTCGCACCATGGAATGATACAGGGACATTATAATATCCTTTTGTTTTATTCTCCATTCCTTTCTATATAATTCCTAGCATTCTATTTGCTTTCTTGGCCACCGCTGCACACTGGGCAGAGAGTTTCAATGTATTATCCATGATGATGCTTAAATCCTTTTCCTGGGTGGTGGTTTCTAATATGGAACCTTGCATCTTGTAACTGTAGTTGTTTTTCCCTAAGTGCATAACTTTACACTTGTACACATTGTGTCATCTGCCATTTGGACGCCCAGTCTCCCAATTTGTCAAGGTCCTCTTGCAAGTTTTTACAATCCCCTTGTGTTTTAACAGCTTTAAATAATTTGGTATCCTTTGCAAATTTGATCACCTTACTCGTTATTCCCATATCCAAGTCATTTATAAATATGTTATTTATAAAAAGCAGTGGGACCAGCATATGTCTTTCTGCAGAGTCCAACGGGTGTGTTTCAGCACACCTCTGCTTGGCATTAATTTTTTCTCCCCTCAGGGGATTCTGTGCCTTCTGGTTCCTTTTACATATTACCTGCCATCATGGTTCCCCTCTTTCCATTTTAGTTTTTGTCCTATTCAGTCATTTTTATTTTATTTTATTTTCCGCAGTACCTCTGCCCCCTTCACCGCCATTGCACTGGCCGAGACCTCCTTCTTTAAAATTCAGCCATTTTATTTTGCCGTGGCTATATTTCTGGACAACATGTCCCAAAAACTAGGCAGTAGGTTCAAAAAGTGTTCCCAGTACACAAGCATACCCATAATTGGTGCCTTCAGTGCCTGGGGCCCAACCATCTTCTTGTAATTTGTGTTTGCAGATGACAGCAAGAGGTTTTAAAGGTTGAGAGAGGCAGCGCAAATAACATTTTGATGCTCAGAAGTCCGATCCATTGACATTGGCATCTGTCTCCATGACTTCAAAGGCTGCATTGGACGCTGGCAGTGCATCAACATCGAGGAGTTCTGGAGCCCACTAGGAGCCGAGCACCCTAGTGCCCCAGAGCATCAGCCATCTATCAGTCTCCACCCGACGATGAGGAAGGATTCAACTTCGTCGTCTTCAACATTGAACAGTGATTGCATCGAGTGAAGAATCTGGTGCATCAGCGTCAGAGCCCCTCGAGGCATGGCGTCAAATGATTTCTCTGGGCACCTTGCTCCCTTAACCTCCAAAAAGGAGATTGACTATGCTCCCTGGATCTAAATGATGCGTATACCCACATACAGATACATCCCGCTCACAGGAAGTATATCTGATTTTGTCCTGGGGGGACAGCACTTCTAGTACCAAGTGTTGCCTTTCCGCCTTAGTCTCAGCACCCCCACGTTTTCACAAAATGCCTCGCAATAGTAGCACCTTACCTCTGACACTGAGAATGTTTGTCTTCCCCTAATTGGATGATTTGCTGATCATGAGTACTACTTCGGAAGAGATTCAAGAATCAACATGGCTATCTATTCAGGTGTTGGAACTACTAGGGTTCATTATAAATTACCCCATGTCCCATATGCAACCCACCCAGCAGTTGGAATTCATAGGAGCCCTGCTCGACTTGACTTGGGCGAAAGCCTTCTTCCCGCACGACCGACTTTACAAACTGACAGCTCTAGTGCGGGAGACTCAATTGAGTCTGCAGGTAACAGCTCGCAGGAGATTAACCTGTACTAGGCCACATGGTCTCCGCTGTGCACGTCACATCTTTGGCACCTCTGTATGAGGCAGGCTCGGTGGACTCGTCACAGTTCGACTCGGGTACTATCTGTGTGCCACCAGTCTTCTCTTCAGTCACTGCGATAGTGAACAATCCACCACAGTTTGCTCAGAGGTCTCCCCTTCCAAATTGCACCACCTCAGAAGGTTTTGAAGATCGGTGCATCCAAACTGGGTTGGGGAGCTCATCTGAATGGGTTTCACACTTACGGGGATTTGGTCTCTCCAAGAAAGTCTCCACCAGATCAACTTCTTGGAACTAAGAGCCGTGGCCAATGCTTTAAAGGCTTTCCGAGATTGGCTGGCTAATCAAATTGATTTGATTCAGACCGACAAGTCGAAATGTTTTACATCAACAAGCACGGAGGAACTGGCTTATACCTCCTGTGTTGGAAAGCAGTCAGATTGTGAAAGTTCACCATTGCACATGGGATGGACTTAAGAGTCACATACCTACTAGGCGATCAAAACATTCTGGCAGACACACTGAGTCAAGTCCTCCAACCACGTGAATGGGCACTGGACAAGGGAAGATGGCAGCCTGTACCTTTCAGGCGTGGGGTACCCTCTTGATAGCTATTTTCACCACTTTGCAGAATGCCCAGGTGGACCTGTTCTGTTCCAGGTTAAGCTCTAGCAGCAGGCTAGCCTTGGTTTCTTTCCTCCTACACTGGGGGGAAGGTCTTCTGTACATGTATCCTCCAATAATTCTTATTGCAAAAATCCTCCTGAAGCTTAAAACAAAGGCACAATAGTTCTCATCGCTCTCTACTGGCCCAAGCAGCCTTGGTTTCCTCTTCTCCGGCAGCTCTTCAGTCAGGAGCCACTCTGGCTGGGCCATTCGCAGGATTTGATTTCGCAGGAAGACGAGATGATGTTGCACCTCAACATCCAGTCTTTGGCCATCATGGCATGGACGTTGTGAGTCTCATGTCTGAGTTCAACCTGCCAGCCAGTGTGACCAATGTTTTTTTGGCCTCCAGGAGGGCCTCAACGAGAGTATTATTTCTGTAAATGGAGGTGGTTTGCTGTCTGATGAAAGGGCCAGATCCTAGATCCTTTTGTCTGCCCCCCACAAAAACTGCTTGAGTATTTTCTACAGTTACAGAGACATTGTTCACGGACAACCATGACTGGGATGTAACTATACCAGGCTATAGGTTATTCAGAAAGGACAGGTTAGGAAGAAGGAGAGAGGAGGAGTGGTACGATATGTAAAAAATAATATTAAAGCTATGGAAATACAAAGTTTAAAAGGGAGAGAGGAGGCATTGTGGGTTAAACTAGAAAGAGGAAAAGAGAAATCCATTTGCATTAGCGTGATATACAGACTTCCATCACAGGGAGAAGTGGACAGAGATTTAATAGAAGACATATGCAGCATTGCCAGGAAAGGGGAAGTGCTACTGATAGGGGATGTCAATATGCCAGATGTTGATTGGCACATCCCTGCTGTGGTGTCATCTAGAAGCAAGGAGATCCTGGATTCTTTACAGGAAGAACTATTCAGGCAACTGGTAACAGAACCCACATATGAAGGGGCCATACTGGACTTGGTACTTACCAATGGGGAAAGTGTTTCTGATGTTATAGTGGGAGATCATCGGACTGATAAAATGCATTCAAAAGCGAGGGCCTTAGACTTTAGGACAACTAACTTTTCCAAGATGGGCCAGTACCTCAAGGAGTTGTTAGCGGGATGGGAACAGCTGGGGGATGTAGAAAAAACAATGGGCAAAACTGAAAGGGGATATTTTAAGGACAGCCAACCTTTTTGTTATAATGGTAAATAAAAGGAAAAGGAAAAGAAGGCCACTATGGTTCTCAAAAGAGGTAGCTGAAAATGTGAAGAAAAAGAGGGAGGTCTTCATGAAATACAAGAAATCACAGATAGAGGAAGACAGGCATCAATATTTGAGGCTGCAAAGTAGTCAAGAAAGCAAAGATACAAAAAGAAGAGGAAATAATCAATGCAATAAAATGGGGGGGGGGGGGAATAAGACATTTTTCAGATATGTTAGTGAGAAGGGCAAAAGTGGTATTGTCAAACTCAAGGGTGAAGGGGAGGAATATGTAGAAGATGATGAGGATAAAGCGGAATTGCGTAACAAATATTTCTGTTCTGTGTTCACAGATGAAGGATCGGGAGCAGGACCTCAGACAATACCCACAAACAGGAACAAAAGTGATTTTCAGAAGACTGTGTTCATGAGGAACTAGCTAAACTAAAAGCGGGCAAAGCGATGGGACCAGATGGGATATATCCAAGAATACTGAAGGAACTTGGGGACGTTCTAGCAGCTCCACTGACTAACCTTTTCAATGTCTCTTTAGTGTCGTGGATGGCGACGGCAAAAGCTAGAAGGATGCTTGGGTGCATAGGGAGAGGAATGGCCAGCAGGTGTAAGGAGGTTATAGTGCCTCTGTATAAGTCTTTGGTGCAATTTCATTTGGAGTATTGTATGCAGTTCTGGAGACTGCACCTTCAAAAGGATATAAACAGGTTGGAGTTGGTGCAGAGGTTGGCTACTAAAATGGTTAGTGGTCTTTGTTATAAAGTATATGAGGAGAGACTTAAGGACCTTAATATGTATACTGTAGAAGAAAGGCAGGATAGAGATGATGTGATTGAGGCATCTAAATACCTCCATGGCATAAATGCACAGGAGGGGAGAGCCTCTTTCAATTGAAAGCAAACTCTGTTAGGAGAGGACATAGGATGAGGGTGAAAGGGGATAGACTCAGGAGTAATATGCAGAAATATTTCTTTACGGAAAGAGTGGTAGATGCGTGGAATAGTCTCCCAGTGGAGGTGGTAGAGATGAGGACAGTATCTAAATTCAAAAAAAGCATGGGACAAACACAGAAGTTCTCTAAAGGAAAAAAAAGGGACTCTTGTAATGGTTGATATGGAAGGGCAGACTAGATAGGCCATGTGGTCTTTTTCTGCCGTCATGTTTCTATGTTTTTGTCTCTCCGCGTCTCAACTTAATTCCATTAGGGTCCACCTCAGCGCAATTGGTGCTTATCATCGAGGTCTGGAAAAGAAGCCAATTTCGGTACAGCCTTTAGTTGTTCACTTCATGCAAGGATTGCTTCTCTTGAAGCCTCCCCACAAACTTTCAAGCTTTCCCTTTGTTTACAGCCTAGGTTTTTTGATTATATTGAGTATTTGTATTGGTTTTTTTTTTTTTGAATATTTCTTTTTATTAAACATTTTCCACAAGTAAACAGATACAACTTGCACACTGTAACCAACTAAGTTCTATACAAGAGAAAAATGTGTTTTTCTTTTTTACAATTATAACAACACAATTTCACTCCATGAACATTGGGGTCATCGAGCCCGAGGAACCCCACCCAGAATATTGTCCCCGTATTCCCCCCCCCTTGCGGGATCCCCTCCCAAAATCCCCCCCCCCCTGCTAAGTACCCCCCTCACCTCCACCCTACGAAACGCTCTCTCACCCTCCTTCCCACTCCCCCTACCTCCCCAACCCCCCTTTCCCCCCACCCTTTGCTAATCATCGAGGGACTCGGAGTGGGCATGCCTCCCCCCCTTCAAATATGTTAGCAGCACTGTTCCCTCTAAGCTGTGCGCGTGTGCGCGCGCACACACCTCGCCGAGTGAGCGCACATACTTTACAACAGAGCGCACAAAAATTACGGTTCTGATTCTGATAGAAAACAACACAGACGTCTTAAAATTTAAAAGTTGTTATGTATGTACGGCTTTTACAAGTTCTACAATGTTTTCTAGTGCAATCAGTGTGGTGTACATACTGTATTCTGAAGTGTAGTCAAATTTTAAAGTATATAACTCTGAGTGTCGTTATGTGGCGCACAAAAATTTAACCTTCTTTCAGAAGCTGCACAGCTGATATTTTATGCGCACACAGCCTACAGAAAATTAGAGGGAACATTGGTTAGCAGCAAGCACCAATGGTCCTGAAATTTCTCTCCCTGTTGACGCCTAATTGCTGTCAACTGCTCCATCAGTACAATCCGTCGGAGCCTATGCTGCCAGGCTACTAATCCCGGCAATTGGGATTGCTTCCAAGCCCGAGCTATCTCACTTCGGGCTGCCTGAATGCAAGCTCGTATTGGATGAGCGAACCCCCGGGGCCATACAGCTCCCCGAATCTCCAACAGGCCCAGTCCCATATCCACCTCCACCCTCTGCCCTAGGATAATCTCCAACTGGCCCTCTACCAAAGCCCAGTATTCACGCACCCTGGGACAGGACCACCATATATGTGCGAAGGTTCCCCTTTCCCCACACCCCCCGCCAGCACTGATCAGAAGACCCGGGATACATCCTATGCAACCGCTCCGGGGTATAATACCATCGAAACAGAATCTTATAGGACGTTTCTCGGATAGCGACCGAAATCGCTTGGCGTCCAATATCTACATGCACTTTCCGCCACTCCTGCACCTCCATCTCCCTACCCAGATCCCCTTCCCAGTGCTCCTGGTGGGGGAACCTCCCCGGTCTCTCCACCACCAGGTCCTGGTACAATCGGGAAATCAAACCCCGGGAACCCTCCCAGGCCTGCCACAATGTCTCCCCGGGACCTTGGGCTCCCTCCCAACTCGATCGAATCTGGGACTGGAGCAAAAAGTGGCGTACCTGGAAGTAGGGAAAGAAGTCGCTCCCCCTCAATTGATACCGCACCCGGAGATCCGAAAAGGGAATAAACAGTCCCTCCTTAATAAACTTCCCAAAGGTATCCAACCCCTTCCGTTCCCACCTACTAAACACCCCTTCCCTGCCGGGCACAAACTCACTCGTCCCCCGCACTGGGGACAGCAAAGAGAACTCCCCACCAGGAGCCGCCCATCGGCGGTGTGCCTTCCGCCGTTGCATAGTAAGATGCCACATAAAGGGGTTAGCCTTCCATCTACCCGAGGGCAACTTACTGAAAATCCATGGTAAAGACTTTAACTGAATCTCCTCGGCCCAATACTGCTCAATCTCTCGAAACCACTTCTCTACGCCGCCCCTATCGCGCCACTCAAATACCTGCCTCAATTGGGCTGCCTGATAGTACCGGGCCAAATCAGGGACCCCCGGCCTCTCGGGTTGCATACATTACGCGTCTACTTACTCGCGGCCGAGATCCCCCCCCATACAAATGCAAAAATCTGATTCTGCAAAGTCCGGAGGGTCCCAGCCGGGATCCCCACTGGAAGTGACTGGAAAAGATATAACAATCGCGGTAAAAGGTTCATCTTCAAAACCGCCACCCTCCCCAACCAGGAAAGTTCTACCGTCCGCCACCGAGCCATGTCCTTCCGCAGTTCCTGGAATAACCCCGGGTAGTTGGCCTTATATAGTCTCAGGGGGTGGGCAGTGATCTGCACTCCCAAGTACTTTATGGACCACTTTGCCCACCTAAAGGGGAAGGAACTTCGCAAACTGTCCACCACTTTCGAGTCCAAGGAAAGAGACATAGCCTCCGTTTTATCCCAATTTACCTTAAACCCTGAGAGGGCCCCGTATTTCTGAAGCTCGCCCATTAATGTTGGGAGCGACACAATGGGTCGGGTCAGCGCAAATAGAACGTCATCCGCAAAAAGTGCCATTTTGTGTTGTTCAGGGCCAACCGTTATCCCCGAGACGTCACCATTAGAGCGAATGCGAGCTGCCAAAGGCTCCATGACCAAGGCAAACATCAACGGGGAGAGCGGACAGCCCTGGCGGGTACCCCTCCCCAGGGGAAAAAACTCAGAGAAACCACCATTGACATTCACTGCAGCCACCGGAGCTGCGTAAAGTGCTCGTATCCAAGCCCGAAACCGGGGTCCCAGACCTACGTACTTCAGCACCTCCTGTAGGAAGGTGAAGCTGACTCTATCGAACGTCTTTTCGGCATCGATTGAGAGGAACATAGCTGGTTGCTGGACCTGCCGCGCAAGCCACCCAAGCTGAATCACCCTCCGAATTCCGTCAGTCGGTTGCCTCCCCATAATAAAACCAGATTGATCAGGGTGAACCAGGTCCGGCATATACGGAGCTAATCGCAAAGCAAGCACTTTGGACAAGATCTTAACATCAATGTTCAAGAGCGAGATAGGGCGATATGACCCACATACCGCCGGGTCGTGTCCAGGCTTTAGGTATCACCACAATTGCAGCTTGAGCCATAGAGGGTGGTAAATCCTCCCCACGTAAAACAGCATTAAACACCCGCACCAGCAGGGGGGCCACCGTCGCTCCCATTACTTTATAGAAGGAGCCCGTAAACCCGTCAAGGCCCGGAGCCTTCCCAGGGACCAGGGCCCTAATAGCACCCTGCACCTCCTCCAGAGTGATATCCGCCTCCAACGAGTCGCGCTCACCCTCACCCAACCGAGCACTTCCTTTCCCCTCATTTTCCAAGTAACTCGCTACGTCCCCCCCCCCACTACCGGGGAGTCCGCTGTGTGTATATATATATATATATATGAGTCTATAAATAAATAAATATAGCTTCTGGTAATAGGTTTTAAAACACTCGCGGATCTCCTCCGTCTTATAAAGCAATTTATCTCGGGGCCCCTTGATTTTGACAACCGTACGTTTCTGCCGCTGGACACGAAGCTTGTTAGCCAAGAGCTGCCCTGATTTATTATCAAATTCATAGTATCTTTGCCCGACCCTATCCATCTGTTCAGAAATCTTTTCCAGCTGGAGGGCATTCAATTGTTTACGAGCCTCCTCCATCTGGCGTTGTAAGGTCCTCCCCCCTCTCCTTTTATGCTCCCATTCCAGGTCCATCAAGCGCCCCTGGAGTAACCGTTCTGCCTCTTCTCTCTTCCTTTTCCGCCGAGCCCCTAACTGAACCAGATGGCCACGCACCACCGCCTTGAGCCCATCCCAAAGGATACCAGTCGAGACATCGTCGGTGTCATTGAGAGCCATATAATCCAAAATCACCTCCCGAAGTTTCGGTTCCGCTCCCCCCTCCCGCAGCAAATAATCGTTCAACCGCCAAAACGTCCTCTTCCCACGGTCCCCAGGCCCCCCCATCACAATCTGCACAGGGGCATGGTCCGACCAAGTCACTGGACCAATGCTAGCACCTTCCAACCGGTCACTCCAATAACTATCACCCAGCACATAATCAATACGGCTGTAAGAGCCATGCACAGGCGAAAAAAAGGTGAAGTCCCTAATCAATGGGTTCGCCATCTTCCAGAGGTCAACCACCCCCAATTCCTTCATCCACTGTTTTAGCACCCTTCCACCGCCCTCCCCTCCCCCAGGGCTCCCCCTCATATCATCCAACGCCACATTGCAATCACCTCCCACCAACACCTTCCCCTGGACCCGCCCACCCAACCAGGAACCGAGTTCCCTCCAAAAAGCCTCCCTCCCTGAATTGGGACCATATACTGAGATCAATGACACCTTTTCCCCCCCCAGGTCACCCACCACTACCACCGCTCTCCCATCCGCTTTGGGATGCACTTGTTCCACTGTAAGGGGAACCCCCTGCCCCCCGAGAATGGCAACCCCCCCGTCTTCCGCCCTCCCTACTCAGCAGCAAAGTAGCCCTGATAGGCCCCCGAGCGCATCAGCCTCTCATCAGCCTTACGCAAATGCGTTTCCTGGAGGAATGCTTCCTCCCACTTCCGTGACCTGAGCTCCTTCCACAGCAATTTACGTTTATGAGGAGAATTCAGGCCCCGCACGTTAAGGCTCCCAATAATCATGCCCACCACCATAGTGCTTGTTCACCCCTCCCCCCATGCCCAAAACAGCCCCTCCAAGCTTGATGGCCCTCCTTCCCCCCCTCCCCCCCCACTGTCCCCCCCCTTGAATACAGACCTCTCGTCTGACCACCATCGAGGAAGTGGCTCTCCCCAAGACGCTGCCCCTCCCTCCCCCCTGGCCAGCCCCCCCTTTCCCTATCCCCCTCTCAAACAAAACCATTTGCATGCTTCCCCCCACCTCCAATAAAGAACAACAGTAACATTTCTCATAAATGCGTAAATCACTACCCCAACATTTACCATATCAAAACCCCCCTCCCCCTCCCCCCGCCCCCTGCCCGCCATTGCCCAAAGAGCATCTCATCCCCTGCACAAACAAGGCCCCACATAGCACAAGTCCTGGACAAACTGAGTCTTTCACCCAGTCCCATTAGAGGGTCCCCCCGAGTGACCAACGGGGTGTTCCTCCAACTCCGCTTCTCCGGATCGCCACCGCAGGCGCTGGCCCCGCACTGGCACCCTTTCCCACACCGATCTCCTCTCCTTGCTGGCACCAGCGTCCGAGGCAACGCTCAGCTCCGGGAGCCTAGGAGCTCCTTCTCTGCGCAGTATGGCCCAGGCTTCATGCACTGTCCGGGCCCAGAAACTGCGGCCATTAACATCCAGCATTAGCGCAAACGGGAATAGCCACCGATAGCGCTTCTTTTCGGACTGCAGGTAAGATGTCAAAGGTTTCATCTCACGCCTCCGCTGTAATGTGGCAGCTGAAAGATCGTGGAACACCTCCACCTTCTGGCCTTCCCATTGAAATGTTCTCCGGGCCGCGGCCACTCGCATCACCTGCTCCTTCACTGCAAACGATCCCAGGCAAGCCCACTATATGTCGGGGCTGGCCCCGGCGAGCAGGACCTAAGGCCCGATGTGCCCTCTCCACTGCCACCTCACTGGCCTCCGCAGCGGCCCCCCGCTCCAACAGGAAATGGCAAATTTTCTTTATCACCGCCGTGGCATCGCCAAATTCCTCCGTCTCAGGAAGGCCCCGCACCCTCAAGTTGTTCCGCCTGGAACGATTCTCCAAGTCCTCGATTTTATCTCGCAGCAGCCCTTGCTCCAAAAGGCACTGTTGCATGCGGGTCTCCACCTCCGTATCTTTTTCGTCCCGGCGTTCTGTCTGTTCCTCGAGGGCCTCAACCCGAGTGCCAAGGTCTCTAAGATCTTCCTTAATGGTTCCTAGGGTTTCTTTTAACTCACTCCTCATTGCACCAATGTCTCTTTTGAGTGAGCGCATCCAACCCCAAATGTCACCCGGGTACAGGTATCCCCTGCTCGCTCTGGCTCTTCCTCCATTTCCTCAGCAGACTCCACGTGGTCCGACGCTTCACGGGCCATTTTCTCAGTTTTGGCGGCATAGGAGGATTGAAATCGGGCCAATTTTTTGGTAACCGACATCCTGCCACCTTCGCACCTCCGTGCACCAAAATAGCAGTTTGGGGGGAAAGACTGGCCGCTAATTTCACCGCTAATACTGCGTCCCAGTGGGAGCTCCAAAATCAGGCAGCCATCTCCGAGATGACGTCACTTCCTCGTATTGTTTGGTTTTAATAAGTACGTTTTATGTTTTTATTTTTTATTTTTGTATTGTTTTATTGAAATATTGTGAATTATTGTGAGTGTCTCTTGTACTTTGCCATGTCAGTGTGTGGATTATAAATTTTTTAAATAAAATATATTGGGAGAGACAGAGATGCATCAAAATCTTATATTGAGTCTCCTGTATCAACAGACTTTTTGAAAGCAAGGGAAAAGCTTTAATTCTAGCTGCTAAAAATTTGGAGGTAAGAGCAACATTAAGATTTGCATTCCATTTATTCACCAGTTGCAAAAAATCACAGCAGGGTCTCAACTGCCAAAATATGATGTATAATCCTCTTACTAAAGGTTGCGTTTCTGTCTCCAGTAGTAGACTCTCCAACAGATTATCTGCTTTATCCTCAGACAAATTGATTCTATCATGCACCTCTAAGCAAGCTGTAAATAAGCATAGAAATTTCCTGCTAGCAATTCAAATTGCTGTCTCAGATCCTGCAAGGGGCTCCTTCTCTCCAGAACATCGGTCAGGTAGTTTATCCACTGGCCTTCCCATCATGTAAAGTCACTATAATGTAATCCTAGGAAAAATTAAGCATTACTTCTAATAGGCAGAAAAACCTCCATACCCAATGCAGTGGTGCCACTAACGGATGCACTATAACAAATGAGGGAAGAGGTGAGGCTTTTACATGAAGTAGATATCATAGATCTAATGGGGTACATATCACTCTTTCTAGTGACAAAGTAGTATAGTAAGTTGTCCCCTTGATTCAGTCCTTGACATGTCGGTGTTGTGCACCTAAATTATACAAATACAAGAGTGACAACCCCCCCATCCTATTTATCTATTATAAGAGCTAAGGGCGTTGTGGCCCTCTTACCCTGCCAAAGAGATCCCCTCAACAATCTATGAAGCACCAGAACATCCCAACTATATAAAACCAAAGGGGACATCTGCACGATATAGAACTATTTTAATAAAGTAACCATCTTAACCAAATGAATCCTTTTTGTGTGTATTATGACGTTCACTGCATAGAACAGTATAAACCAGTTTTGTGATTAATAAGCTATTTTATATAAAATAAATATCAAGGACCATGGAAGAAGGTTCCGATTTCTGTAGCAAGTTCTTCAATTCCGATAACAATGGCGTTATATCTCCTGTTGAGGAGGTATATACCCAAATGTCAGATAGCCTGTCACCCACTTCAAAGGGAATACTGCCCTCCAATTCTGTCTGGTAATGTCTATTGGCACCAGGGCCTCAGATTTAGCATAGTTTAAACTTAAACCCCAGAACTCATTAAATTGGTTAATTACCTCTAAAATGTGAACTCATGAATCTTGAGGATCCATAAGATGAACCAACATATCAGCAGCAAATGTTGCTACTTTAAAGGTGGCTTTCTGAATATCTACCTCATTGATCAAAATGTGTTCCCTTATTTTAATAAGTAATGTAAATTGTAAACAGTTGTAATATACTGTATTATAACGTTTCATGTGAACCGTCTTGACTTGTAGAAAGACGGTATATAAAAACTGTTAAATAAATAAATAAATAAAATAATGTCTCTAAGAAAATAAAAAAGAAAAGCAGGGAGAAAGGGCAACCTTTCCTCATCCCTCGCCACAGTGGAAAAGGCTGAGACACTACCCCTCTAATCGCCATGGAAGCAGTAGAGGAGCAATATAAGGCCTTTACTGATGCAAGAAAAGATTATCTCAGCCTAAACTCTCATCGCGTGGGATAAATATCCCCAGCCCACCCTGTCAAAAGCTTTCTCTGCATCAAAGCTAACTTACAATAAAGGTTAGCTCCTTTTGCTGGCACTATTCCATCAAGGCAACAATATGCATACTGAATACCTGCCCTGCACGAAACTCACTTAATCCTCCATTATCAAATAGAGAAGCTTCTCTGTTAGCTAAAACTTTAATATTAAAATTTAACAAAGATAAGTCTGTACGATTCTGGGCAAAGCAGATTCTTCCCCAGTTTAGTAGAACCATAATGAAAGCCTTGATCATTTCAGAAGGTAAGGAGATATGATCTACTATATAGCAGATTGGAAAACTGACAACAAGACAGATACCAGATCCTCAAAATTATAAAAATCTCCACTGAAACCATCTGGGCAGGAGCTTTCTGTAATGGGGCTCTACGTATGACTTGCTGAATCTCAGTGGGTGAGAGGAGCTCCCAACTTTTCCTCTGTGCTTCAGTGAGTATAGTTAACCTCACAGTCTTTAGGAATGCATCTCCCCAGCCACCTCCTGGTCCGCTCTGTACAAAGTAGCAGAGAAGTCACAAAATGCCTGGGCAATCTTCTCTGCTCTATAAATAATTTCTCCTCAGATAGAACATACGACAATCAAATTAGGCCCTATCCAGGGCTTTGTAAGGTTTAGCACGTGTTCTCCAGGAACAAGCAGGAAGTCAGCCCTCTCATATGGGTGATGTCGGTACTGACTGAGCCCATGCAGAGCATTTCCACAGCTTTCAAAGAAAGCCTTTGGGAATGCCACCACAATTGCGTGGTCCCCTTCCTGCCCAAAGGTGCCATCTTACTCAGTCTCCCTTTTTCCGCGGAGCCCTTCGGACACGTGTCTCGTCCCCGGAAAACATTTTCTCTGTTTCTAACCTGTTTTGGCTATCTGGTCTCCGCCAGTCCTCTTCCTGCCTCTCGAGCACCTCTGCTTCGGCCTTGGTCTCGTTTTTTTCCCCCTTTTTGCCACACTTTTGTGCCCTTTTTAACCGCTGGCCATGTCGAGGATCTTTGACCTCGCAGGGGTCCTTTTTCCCCCAATGTCCTCCGGTTTTAAGAAATGTGATAGGTGTTCAAAAAACATGTCGCTCACAGACACCCATGACTGTTGTCTCAGGTGTCTAGAAGCTGACCATGACCCAGAGCTATACTCCCTCTGTAAGAAGATGTCCTCCAAGGCCATCCAGAGTCATAAGCAGCAGCTGGATGATCTCTTCCGTAAGGCAGCCCTGGTATCCCCGGTAGCCTTCCACTCTTCGGCCCCGCAACCTCTGGAGTCTCCCAAGGCCCGGCAGCACTCTGACTAGGGGTCGTCCGAACACGAGCGGAAGAAGAAGAAGAAGAAGGCTGCAAGGACAAGCGTGAGAGGTCATGCACCCAGTCGCTCAGCCCCCCTCGGTAAACTTTCGAATTGGAGAGGGAGCGGCCCAGTAAGGTACCACAAACCGATAGGGAGGCCCCTGGCAAAGGTGCCCAGTCTACCGAGGACCCCCTCTCCTCGACACTCGACCTGTTCACCCCGGCGTCTGTGTCGCAGAGCCCCGCTCCTGAGTGGGAGGCCCAGATGCTGGCCTTGAAGCGCAGTGTTTGTGTTCCTCGCTGCCCAGCAGGCACTGGTGCCTGGCCCCGCTGGCACACGCTTTGAGACTGCAGGGACCTCGACGACTCCCCGGGCCAATGCAGTGACCCCCGAAAGCAAGAAGCCTCGTGAGGATCCTCGGCACGTGTCTCGATCTCCATCCCGGTCTTCGGGTGCGAGAGCTTCTCGGGTGAGAGCCTCCTGCTCTGGGCAGATTTTGGCCTCAGAAACCCGGTGTGGGTCACCGACCCATATTGAGCCACCCGATCTTGATTCCTCCACAGACTACTCAGAGTGGGAGTCTGACGGGGAAACCTCCCCAGACACTCGGTCCCACCGAGACCTCCTCTTTGCTGACCCAGAAGCGGCGGTCACCTTCCGAGGACACTTCTCTCTGGAGTTCATCCAGGACATGGGGCGGGCCTTAGCGCTCGCTACCGAGTTGGAGGAGGAGCCTTGTGCGGAGGAGCTCGATATTCTTTAATATGAAGCCACTCCGAAGGATGCTCTCTTGGTGCCGGTTCCTCCCATTCTGAACCGACGACTTCTCTGCATGTGTGAGACCCCGGCCTCTGTCTCTATCATGAGCAAGTGCCTGGACGCTAGGTTGTATAGGGTTCAGTGGGGCCCGGGGTTTCAGAAAGCCCAGCTTCCTCTCACCTTGATGGTGGTCGAATCGGCCATGCGGAAGCTAAAGAGCCTGAAGACTCATTCTTTGGTCTCGCCGGGCAGAGAGTCTCGTACCCTCGATGCCCTCGGGCACAAGGCTTATCAGGGCTCCAAGCTGTCATGCCGCATCCAGGTTTATGAATTATACATTGGGATGTTCCTCCATGACTTTGCTAGAGTGCTCCGGAGGCTTTGTGGCGAGCCTTGACGGAGACCATCACAGATGTTTTCAGGCCCTCTCAAAGTCCATCGGAGAATGCTTGAACTATCTCTTGTGAGCAGCATATGATGGCTTCGCATCTTCCACCCGGGTTGTGGCAGGTGGCAGCTGGCATCTGAGTCTGCTGGTAGGCTTGGCTCCAGTCCTTGGACCTGGAGCAGTGGGTCCAGGAGAAGCTGCTGGACATCCCTTGCCTCGGGGAGCAGCTATTCGGCAAGCCCATGGAGGATAAGGCAGCGTGGATTGAAGTGGAGTACGTGACTCGTACTCTCCTCTTCCGGAAGACCACCTCCCTCCCCAGGAAGAAACAGCAGAGAAAAAAGCCTTTCTCCAGGACCAAGCAGGAAGTCAGTCCTCACATATGGGTGTCATCGGCGCCGATGAAGCCCCAGCGGAGCATTTCCCCAGCTTTCTATGAAAGCCTTTGGGAATGCAGGCAGGCATGCGCGGTTCCCTTCCCGCCTAAAGGTGCCATCTTACCTCAGTCTCTTTTTTTCCGTGAAGCCCACCGGATGTGTGTCCGATCATCCCGGATAAAAGTGATTTTGTTCTTCGGCGATCCTCGCTGTTTTTTCTCCTGGTTCGATGCCGGTTCCCCTCCCGCCGGGTTCGGTACACCGGTATCGAACCCGTTCCTCTTTTTCGGTTTTTGCCCTTCGTGACTGGCGTTCGTGCCCTTTTTTTGCTTTTCCCTGGAAGGCCGGTCCTTTGACCTCGCGGGGACTCTTTTTTCCCCGATGGCTTCCAGTGGTTTCAAGAAGTGTGATCGGTGTAAGAAGTTAATGTCTCTCACCGACACACACAACTGCTGCCTTCGGTGCCTCGGTCCTGATCACGAATCTAAGACGTGTGGACCATGTGGGAAGATGTCTTCCAAGGCACTTCGAAGTCGCCAGCAGCAGAAAGAAAGGCTTTTCTCAGACTCTGCCTCCGGCCGGGCCCGAACCTCGTCTGAGGCCTCGACATCTCGGGATTCCGATCCCGAGCGCCGTCGAAGCTCCTCGGACAGGGGGTCCCCCGACCGGGAACGTAAGAGGAAGAAGAGGCTCGCGAGGGCATCGGAGGAGGAGGTCCCTGGCTCCTCGAGGGCCAGGTCTAAGACCCCCAACCGTCGCCCCGGGCCTGTGGAACAGGAGAAGCCTGCCAAGATCCCTCGTGTGGAGCCGGAGTCTGCTGGACACGTAAGCCTTGTGGTCCTCGAGGACTCTCCTCCCAGAGAGCCGACGTCGGGCCCGGCGCCGCCGGGGCCCGAGTCGGTGGCTGCTGCGTCTCCCGAGCTGAGTCTCAGGATGACAGCCTTGGAGAGCAGATTGTCTGCCTTCATGGAGCAGCAGCAGGCACTGATGACCAGCCTGTCTGGTGCATCTGCCCCGACCACCGGGACATCGACTTCGAAGTCGACCCTGGAGACTGAGCCGATACTAGAGTCCATCATGGCTCGAAGTCGACCTCGGTCACGGTCTCCCTCGACCTCCCATTCGGAACCGAGGGTGTCGACGCCGGTGCCTCCGGCGTCGGGGCGGGTGCTCCAGGGCCCCGCGGGGTCGGACCCCGATTCCTCGTCAGACGAGTCCTCCTGGGAGACGGAGGACGAGGAGTCCCCCGATATGTTCAAGACTTGGTGCGTCCCGTCGGACTCACCGCAGTCTGAGCCCCGGAGTAGATCGCTTCCGGAGGATACTAGGTTCTCGGAGTTCGTTCGGGATATGACCACTGCCTTGGCGATTCCGGCAGACCCCGAGGAAGAGCCTCGAGCTGAAGAGCTCGAGGCCCTGCACTATGACTCTCTTCCGAAGGAGGCCTTTACTGTCCCGGTTCCTCTGATGCTGGAACGGTTCCTCTTCCGGATGTGGGAGGCACCGGCCTCGGCGCTGGTTCTTAGCAAGCGAGTCGAATCGATCTATCGACTCCGAAAGAGCCCTGGCTTTCAAAAGGCACAGCTACCACACCATTCCATGGTTGTGGAATCGGCCATGCATCGTCTGAAGAGCCAGAAGATGCACTCCGCGGTGGCCCCCGGCAGGGAGGCCCGGAACCTCAATGGCGTCGGTAGAAAGTGCTTTCAGTGCTCGATGCTTGCTTGCCGTGTCCAGTCTTTACCAGCTGTACATGGGCATGTACTTGCGGGACCTGGCCAAGGAGTTGGCCGGATTCTCTGCTGGTCTCTCCGGGGAGCCCTTGCAGAGATTCAAGTCCTTGTCCTCGGGGATTCGGGACTGCTCGAAGTTCATGTCCCGCGCCGCCTACGATGGCTTCGAGGCCTCGGCCCGAGTAGCGGCAGCCGGCATCACGGCTCGACGCCAGGCATGGCTGCAGTCATCGGACCTCGAGCCATGGGTTCAGGACAAGTTGGTCGATGTCCCTTGCTGAGGTGAAAACCTTTCTGGCAAGCCCATGACCGAGAAGGCCGCCCAGCTCGAAACCGAGCACCTTACACGGACAAGGCTGTCTAGAAAGACATCTGCCCCTTCTCCTAAAAAGAAGGGCCCGGGTAAAAAGCCCTTTTACCCGAGGAAGGGCACTGCCTACAAACAGTACCCTCAGTATCAGGCTGCCCAAGCTGCACCCCAGGGTCAGCAAGCCAAGGGGCAGGGTAATGGGCCCCGTAGGCAGAGGACCCCCAAGCCTCCGGCCCCTGCTCCCACTCAGCAGGGTGGGGGTTTTTGACTCCTTGAGCGTAGCCTCTCGGTCCCTGCTCTCCCAACCCTGCACAGGAGGTCGCCTCGCCCTCTTTGCCCACCAGTGGCCCCTCATCACCAGGGACAGTTGGGTTCTGGACATAGTCCACAGAGGCTATGCACTGCATTTTCACCAACTGCCTCCTACATACTTTCCAGGGGAGCCTCCAAGGCCTCCCCTGCACACACCTTCTCCTTCAAGAGCTCCAAGGTCTGTTGGTGGATAGGGCGGTGGAGCCTGTGCCTCCCCACTTGCAAGGTCACGGGTTCTACTCCAGGTATTTCCTAGTGCCCAAAAGAACCGGTGGCCTTCGACCCATCCTGGACCTCAGGAACCTCAACAAGTTCCTAGAGAAAGAAAAGTTCAAGATGCTCACTCTTGGAACACTTCTGCCCTACCTCCAGCAGGGAGATTGGCTATGCTCCTTAGATCTAAAGGATGCGTATACCCACATCCTCATTCATCCAGACCACAGAAAGTACCTCAGGTTCATTGTGGGAGGAAACCATTATCAGTACAGAGTGCTGCCCTTTGGCCTCACCTCCGCTCCCATTGTCTTTACCAAGTGCCTGTCTGTGGTAGCGGCCTACCTGAGAAATCAGGGGATCTTTGTCTTCCCCTATCTGGACGACTGGCTCATCAGGGGTCAGACATGCCAGGAGGCCAGACAAGCCACCCTCAGGACTATTGCTCTTCTTCAAAGCCTAGGGTTTGTAATAAACTTCGCAAAGTTCACTTTGCTCCCCTCCCAGAACTTGGAGTTCATAGGAGCAAGGCTGGACTCCCTGCTGGCAAAGGCTTTCTTGCCAACAGACAGAGCCCAAAGACTGATAAACCTAGCAAACCAGTTTCTCAGCAGGTCACTGGTCTCCGCCAGGCTCTGCCTGAGGCTGCTTTGCCACATGGCTTCGATAGTGCATGTGACCCCCAATGCCAGGCTCCATATGAGGCCTGCCCAGTGGTACCTTCGGACTCAGTGGTCACAAGCCTCAGGCAGCCTCAGAGACAGGATAAGGGTGTCCAGACACTTTCTGAACTCCCTCAGCTGGTGGCTGCACCCACCCAATTTGCTAAAAGGCGTGCCCTTTCAGATTCCTCGGTACACAGTGGTACTGACCACCGATGCCTCCCTGCAGGGCTGGGGAGCTCATTGTCTAGACAAGTGCACCCAGGGCCTGTGGTCTTCTTGGGAAGGCGGCACAGCAGATCAATCTCCTGGAACTCAGGGCTATTCGCCTAGCTCCCAAAGCTTTCTCTCATGCCCTGGCTCATCAATCTGTCCTGATTCAGACAGACAACCAGGTAGCCATGTTTTATGTGAACAAACAGGGCGGGACGGGGTCCAGACTCCTTTGCCGGGAGGCTCAGGACCTTTGTTCGTTTGCCCTCAAGCACAACATGCTCCTCAAGGCTGTGTACCTTCCCGGCCAGGAAAACTACCTGGCCGACCGGTTGAGCAGAATTTTGCAGCCCCACGAATGGCAGCTGCATCCTTTGGTTGTTCAAAAGATCTTCTTAAAATGGGGTCTCCCTTTGATAGACCTGTTTGTCAGTCCAGGGTCTCAGGGCCTCCTGTATGCGTTTCCTCCCACGCCCTTGGTGGCCCGGACTCTCTTCAAGATTCGTCAGGACAAGGCCTCAGTCCTGCTGGTGGCCCCCAGGTGGCCGAGGCAACCTTGGTTCCTTCTACTGCTTCAGCTAGCAGTGCATCCCCCACTGCCTTTGGGGTTGCAACCGGACCTTCTCTCTCAGGATCAAGGTTCCCTTCTGCACCCCAATCTCAAAACTCTCAATTTGATGGCCTGGAAGCTGCAAGGGTAGTTTTGGCTCCCTGGGGCCTCCCTCAGGAAGTTGAGGAGGTTCTCCTAGCCTCTAGGAAACAGTCCACTAGGAAAACCTATGTTCTCAAGTGGAAGAGGTTTTCTGTGTGGTGTCAGCTACGTACAGAGGATCCTTTCTCCTGTACTGTACCAGTGGTGCTTCAGTACTTACTGCACTTGTCCAATCAGGGACTCAAGTCCAATTCTGTTCGGGTGCACCTCTCAGCTCTAGCAGCTCACCACTCACTGGTGGAAGGACATTCTCTGTCGGTTCACCCCTTGGTGTCCCGTTTTCTCAGGGGCTTGCTTTTGCTCAAGCCTCCAATCCGTCGTCCTGCCCCTGAGTGGGAGTTGAATGTGGTCTTGCAGCAACTGACTCGCCCACCTTTTGAGCCGATTGCTACTTGCCCACTATGCTTCCTCTCCTGGAAGACACTCTTCCTGATAGCCCTTACTTCGGCTAGGCGAGTGAGTGAGCTTCAGGCCCTGGTCTGTGATAGGCCTTACACTAGGATTTATAGGAACAGGGTGGTCCTGAGGACCCATCCAAAGTTCCTCCCAAAGGTTGTCTCCTCTTTACACCTCAATCAGGAGGTAGTTCTTCCAACATTCTTCCCTAGGCCTCATGCAAGCCAGGCTGAAGCAGTCTTGCATACCCTGGATTGTAGAAGGGCCTTATCCTTCTACCTTGACCGTACGCAGGGGCATAGAAGGGCTGCTCAGCTCTTCGTTTCTTTTGACCCTAATAACTTGGGGTTGGCTGTGTCCAAGCGGCTGACCTTCCTTTGCAGGGTCGGGTTACGGCCCACCGTGTCAGGGCAATGGCTGCCTCAGTGGCTCATCTCCGCTCTGTGCTCTTGGTAGACATCTGCAGGGCTGCAACTTGGTCTTCAAGCCAGACTTTTGCGGCCCATTACTGTCTGGAGAGGGAGTCCCGTAGGGACAGTGCTTTTGGCCAAGCAGTACTCCGGAATCTCTTTGAGGTTTAGGCAACTCCTGCCCTCTGTTGGGCTACTGGTGGAGGTTGTCAGTGAAAAGCCTTTCTGTGCAGCTGGGACTAAAGGGAGTCCTCTTGTTCAGCCAGGGTTCCTGGTAGCCCAGAGTTAGGGAGTCACCCATATGTGAGGACTGACTTCCTGCTTGGTCCTGGAGAAAGAGTAGTTACTCACCTGTAACAGGTGTTCTCCAGGAGTAGCAGGAATCAGTCCTCACAACCCTCCCTCCTCCCCTGGGAGTTGCAGTTGTATATAGTTTATTTTTCATTTTTGTATGCTGTTCTTAGCTATGTCATTTGACTGAGGTAAGATGGCACCTTTAGGCGGGAAGGAACCGCGCACGCGTGCCTGCATTCCCAAAGGCTTTCATAGAAAGCTGGGGAAATGCTCCGCTGGGGCTTCATCGGCGCCGATGACACCCATATGTGAGGACTGATTCCTGCTGCTCCTGGAGAACACCTGTTACAGGTGAGTAACTGGAGTGAAGGAGTGGCCTAGTGGTTGGGGCAAGGTACTTCAGGCCGGAAGGTCGGGGGTTCAAATCCCACTAGAGGACAGCAACCTTGGGCCGGAAGGACTGGGGTTTCTAGTCCCAAAGGTGCTCCTTGTGGTCTTGGGCAAGCCACTTAACCCTCCATAGCCCATGTTCCCTGTAAATAGTTATCTCCAAGTTATAATGCCCTGTTCATTGTAATTTCAGTTTGTTCAATGTAAACCGCACTGATGCAGAATAGCGCGGTATATAAGAGAATATTAATAAATAAATAAGTAACTACTCTTTCTTCTACCGGAAGGGGCTCCCGTACAGGGGCTTACCTGTCTTACCTGCCAGCATCGACCCCTGTTAAGTGCAGACAGGGCAAGAGCACGGTCCTTGTAAGCTGAAGGGTCCCAAGACCCAATCCCCAGCACTATCTCGTACCCTTGACGCCCTCGAGTGCAAGGCTTACCCTCAGTCATCCTCGGGGTTTTGACGCCATTGGCATAGCCTCTCGTCCGCTGACAGATCGGCTGTCTGTCGGAAGGCATCTGGTCCACTTCTCCCTCAGGCGAGGGCCATCTCCACTGATGCCTGGGCCCTCCAGGTCATTTGGGAGAGCTATCTCCTCCATCTGCACCAGCTCCTCCTCTATACTTCCCCAGGAGCCAGCACTAGGCCCTCTTGAGTCAGGAGCTCACAGGCCTCCTCGAGGATGGGGTGGTAGAACCAGTCCCACCGCATTTCCGAGGACAGGGGTTTTACCCTGATACTTCCTCGTCCCAAAGCGGACAGGGGGCCTTTGGCCCATCCTCGACCTGTGGAACCTCAACACGTTCCTGGTGCAAGAGAAGTTCACCATGCTCTCCCTTGGAACATTACTGCCCTACCTCCAGCAGGGCGATTGGCTATGCTCCTTGGACTTAAAAGATGCTTGCGCTCACATCCTCGTCCATCCCAAGCACAGAAGGTATCTCCGCTTCATGGTTCAGGGAAAACATTACCAGTACAGGGTGCTTTCCTTCAGCCTCGCGTTTGCCCCGTGGGTCTTCACGAAATGCCTGGCAGTGGCTGTGACCCATCTTCGGCTGCAGGTCACCTTCGTCTATCCATATCTAGATGACTGGCTCATAACAGGGGGCACGGCCTCCGAAGCCTGGCACGCCACAGACCGCACCATTCACCTCCTGGAGCATCTGGGGTTTGTGATCAATTACCCAAAATCCCACTTCACTCCATTTCAGTCCCTGCAGTTCATCGGGGCTCGCTTGGACACCCTGCAGGCCATTGCTTTCCTTCCTCAGGACAGGGTGGACTGCCTCGTGTCCCTGGCGTCCGAAGTGCAGTGCTGCAGCACCGTCTCAGCCTGGACGATGCTTCGCCGCCTTGGCTACATGGCCTCCACGGTCCATGTTATGTCCAATGCCGTCTCAACATGCGGGCAGTGTAGTAGTGCCTCCAAGCACAATGGGCGCAGTCGACTGGCTGCCTCCAAGACCCCATCTCGGTCTCTCCCAGCGCGGCGGAGTCTCTTATTTGGTGGTAGGAGTCTTGGAACCTTCTTCGAGGTATGCCCTTCCAAACTCTGGTGCATCATGTGGTCTTGACTGCAGATGCCTCCCTGGTGGGCTGTGGAGCCAACTGCGAGGGGCAGAGCACTCAAGGGACCTGGTCCCTTGTGGAGTCTCGGCAGCAGATCAACCTGCTGGAGCTCCGGGCCATCCGCCTTGCACTCAAGGATTTCAGAGACTGCCTGCAGCTCTGAGTGGTGCTGGTCCAGACGGATAACCAGGTCACAATGTTTTCTGTGAACAAACAAGGAGGTACTGGTTCCTACAGCCTCTGTTCAGAGGCGACAGCCCTGTGCTTCTTTGCGGTTAGCCAGGTTATGACCATGCGGCCACTTACCTCCTGGGCCAGGACAGTGCATTGGCAGACCGGCTCAGCAGAGTCCTCCGGCCGCATGAGTGGTTCCTGTGTCCCTGGACAGTGCAGCGGCTTTTCCAGCACTGGGGAACTCCAGACCTGGACCTCTTCTCCAGTCCTGCGAATTCACTTCTCCCCCAGTTCTGCGATCCCCTCCCGCACACGGGCAGGGTGGCCCCAGATGCCTTCCTCATCTCATGGGAAACGGGCCTGCTGTATGCTTTTTCCCCCCATGCCCCTCATTGCCCAGGCCTTTCTCAAGGTCCAGTGGAACAGGGCTTCGGTGATTCTCATAGCCCTTAGGTGGCCCAGGCAGCCTTGGTTTCCCCTGCTGCTCCATCTCTCAACGGAGCCACTGGTCTCTCTCGGGTTTTTTTCAAAGCTGCTGACACAGGAGGGGAGGGTCTGCTACTTCACCCCAATCTGAGGTCCCTATCCCTCACAGCTTTGCAGCTGAGTGGGTCGCTCTAGCCTCCTGCCATCTTCCCGTGGAGATCGAGGACATTCTTTTGGCCTCACGAAAGGACTCGACCAGACGGGTTTATGCCTTCAAGTGGCATTGGTTGTTAGTGTGGTGCTCGGAACTCTGAGCAAACCCATTTTCATGCCCTACCAGTTTGGTCTTACAGTACCTGCTCCACCTTGTGCAGTCTGGGCTGAAGTCTAACTCGGTCAAGGTTCACCCTGAGTGCCATGTCAGTGAACCACAACCCCATCGAGGGCAAGCCTCTTTCGTGGCAAACGATCGTCTCTCATTCCAGGCCCCCTACCCACCCTCCTCTGGCAGAATGGGACCTCAATGTGGTCCTCATGCAGCTGACCAAACCGCCCTTTGAGCCCATGGCTACCTGCCCGCTGCAGCATCTGTCTTGGAAGGTTGTCTTCCTGGTGTCTCTCACTTCTGCCCGGAGAGTCGGCGAATTCCAGGTGCTGATGGCTGAAGCACCATACATAAGGCTCTATAGGAACAGGGTGGTCTTGCGGACTCACCCCAAGTTTCTTCTTAAGGTCATCTCGGATTTTCATCTCAGTCAAGAGATAGTGCTGCCCACTTTCTTCCCGAAGCCCCAGTCGGCGATTCTCCACACCTTGAATTGTAAGAGGGCTCTCTTTTTCTACCTGCAGCGGACTCTGGACCACTGCAGATTCGGGGAGCTCTTCGTCTCCTTCGATCCCAGTTGTCGGGTTTGCCCTGGACTGCCGAGTCATGGCTCACAATGTCTGAGCGATGGTGACATCGGTCACCAGCTTGCGCTCTGTGCCACTGGCAGACATCTGCCGGGCTGCCACCTGGTCCTCCGCTCACACCTTCGCGATACATTACTGCCTGGAAAGGGAGTCCCGTTGTGATGCCGTCTTCAGCCAGGCTGTACTCCGTAATCTGTTTGGGATTTAAGCAACTCTACCCTTCGACTCTTCTTGTTCCGGCTACCGGGAGCATGGCCATCAATGGACCCGGGGTCCTCAGACTGCCTTCGACTTTCACTGGCGACTGCTCATGGTGCTACCATGCTTTTTCCTACAGGTCCTCAGTAGCCTGTAGCTAGGGAGTCCCATATGCGAGGACTGACTTCCTGCTTGTTCCTGGAGAAAGTGTAGTGACTCGCCTGTAACAGATGTTCTCCATTGACAGCAGGAATCAGTCCTCACAACCCTTCCTCCTCCCCTTGGAGTTGCCATATATATATTTTTGCTGTATACTTTTGCCGTCTTCTTGAAGGGGCTGCAGCTATGGCACCTGACTGAGTAAGATAGCACCTTTGAGCGGGAAGGGGACCATGCATGTGTGGTGGCATTCCCAAAGGCTTTCTTTGAAAGCTGGGGAAATGCTCTGTCGGTGCCAATGTCACCCATATGTGAGGACGGATTCCTGCTGTCCATGGAGAACGCCTGTTATAGGTGAGTAACTCTGCTTTTTACTCAACTTATTCCCAAATTTAAAGAGATGGAATTTGTAATAGGCCACATTCCTTTTAGTTGGATCATGGTAAGCAAGTTTAAGGCCACCTGCATAGCCATGAAACTTGCTTTATTGGCAGGAGATGGATTTTCCTTATACTTCCTCTTATCCACCACTAATTGTCTCTCCAAATTTAAGATACCCCTAACCAAATCCCTATTCTTTCTAGAGATATAAGAAATATCTTCTCTTAAGACTGTCTTGACTGACGCCCAAAATGATCCAAGGTATATATGTGGTGTTTAATAAACTGTCCAAGGTATTTCTTAGGGCCCAAAAATGCCTCTTGATGGCCTGGCATTTGACTGGGGTGGGGGGTGGTGGGTGGAAATGGATGGAGGAAGACTGAAGTTGGGGTGGGGAATTTTGTTAGAATTTATTTCAATGGACCTCTTGCTTGTGGCTTGGTGTACGCAAGGTCTCTGGACAGCTCAGGATTGCCTGCATCAGATCAACTTCCTGGAGCTCCAGGCCATTTTGAACGCCCTTCGAGTGTTTCGGGAGCAGTTGGCCTACCAGATCGTCCTCATTCAGACGGACAACCAGATGGCGATGTTCTGTGTCAACAAGCAGGGTGGCACTGAGTCATACCTTCTATGTTGAGAAGCGGTGCATCTCTAGAAATTTGCCTTTTCCCAGGACATGATCCCCCGGGCCTTGTTTCTGCCTGGGGAGCTCAGTGTCTTGGCAGATCGTCTCAGCAGGGTTCTACAGCCACAAGAGTGGACCTTCAGCAAATGGGTAGTCGGTTGCATCTTCCAAATGTGGGGCACCCCAAGCATAGACTTATTTGTGTCTCCGGACAACTTTCAGGTGCCGCAGTTCTGCTGAAGGATTCCATGCAGCCGTCAAATAGCCTCCGATCCCTTCCTGCTGAACTCAAGTGAGGGCCTGTTCTGTGCATATCTACCGATCCCGCTGGTAGCCAAAACACTGTTCAAGCTTCAGGTGGACAGGGCAACCACAATTCTCATTGCCCAACACTGGCTCAGGCAACCCTGGTTTCCTCTTCTGCTACGACTGTCTCGGAGGCTGCCACTCAGACTGGGCTGTGACCCAGATCTGGTCTCAGGATAGCGGGTCTCTTCTTCACCCCAACACCTGCTCCCTGGATGCTGAGTGGGCAGTTCTTGCAGAGCTTCACCTCCCAGCAGATGTGTAGAACGTGCTCCTCGCTTCATGTAAGGACTCCATCTGCTGTGCCTACACCTTCAAATGGCATCTGTTTTCCATCTGGTGTGCTGGACCCTTTCTCCTTGCACTGTGGAGGTATTGCTGACTTACTTCCTCCACCTTTCCAACTCTGGCCTCAAGTCCAACTCTGTGAGGATGCATCTAAGCGCAGTGGTGGCATACCACTGTGGTGTAGATAGTAAACCCATCACCGCACATACTCTCGGCTGCTTCATGAGAAGTCTCCTGCTCTTGTGACCTCCTATCAAGCCCCTGCCAGTGGCATGGAATCTGAACGTGGTACTGGGGCAGCTCCTTTCAGTCCCCTTTGAACCTCTTAGCTCCTTTTTGCTTAAACACTTCACCTGGAAGGTAGTGTTCTTGATAGCGGTCACCTCTGCATGCACGGTTAGTGAACTCCAGGTTTCACCACAATAGAGCAGTCCTCCGGACTCATCCTAAGTTCCTTCCTAAAGATGGTTTCTACCTTTCATCTCAACCAGTCGGTGGTGCTGCCCACCTTTTTTCCTTCTCTACTCACACTCAATTGCAAGAGAGTTCTGGCTTTGTTTGGAGTGGAGGAAAGCCCATCGAAGTTCCTCCCATCTCTTTGCTCTTTTGATCTTAATAGACTGGGCATTGTGGTTGCCAACTGAAACCTCTCTGTGGATTGCGGACTGCATCATCTTTGCTTATGCTCAAGCTGGTCTGACCCTGGAGCACCATGTCATGGCTCATAACATCCGAGCTATGGCTGCTTCAGTGGCAAACGTGTGCTTGGTCTCCATGGTGGAGAGATGTAGGGCTGCTACGTGTCTTCAGTCAACACCTTCACAGCCCTTTACTGTCTGGATGGAAATTCCTGGTGTGACAGCAACTTTGGCCAAGCCGTACTCTGGCACCTATTTGGAAATTAGTTTAACTCCTCCCACCATCCCTTCTGTCTGTCCAGGCTACCGTAGAGTCATTCTGATGTTGTCCTCGCTGGATGCTAACTCTCGGAACCTTACAGAGATTAATCACACTGTTTCTCTCGGGGAGGTTTTCTGGTCACCCCCATTGGGCTTTTTACAGGGTTTTTTTCAGTAGCCTGTAGCTGGGGAGTCCCATATGTGGAACTTCCTGCTTGTTCTAGAAGAAAGCATAATTACTCACCTGTAACGGGTGTTCTCTGGGAACAGCAGGAATAAGTCCTTGCTACCCTCCCTCCTCTCTGTAGAGTTGCTTGTTTTTTTTGCTTGATTAAGCTATGTCATTATACTGAGGCAAGATGGCTTCTTGGGGCAGGAAGACAGACATGCATGCGTGGTGGACCTCTCAAAAGCTTCCTATGGAATCTGGAGTTCCTGCATGGGCTCCGTCAGTGACATCACCCATATGTGAGGACTTTTTCCTGCTGTTCTTGGAGAACGCCTGCTACAGGTGAGTAACTACGCTTTATGTGTCTAAATTGTCCAGGAGAGCAAATTAGGCTGGAGGGGCAATTGATGATTTAATTTTTGTATCTGTTAATTTAACCCAGTTTTTGGAAGAATTGGAGGATATTATTTTCTCACGAGCTACTCTTGTTTCTTTTGTTAATGAGACACACGCTTATGATTCTTAATTGTTTCTTTAAAAAGAAGATCTTAACCTTTTTCGGGCAATGGATTTCCTTATTTCCTGATGTGTCTTGTGTCACGCAGGTTAGAAGGAAGTCCTTTCTGTCTTACCATGCCAAGCTTTTGGCTGCAAGGGGTACTTTTTTCCTTCGGTTCCCCTGTAAGTGCCTTATGACCTTCCAGGGGCGTAATTACATAGTTATGGCATCTATGCATCTGGAAACATTTTTACTTAATCATAATATCTCTTGAGGCTATGTGTTGGGTATCATATTGTTATGTGCCATCTATAGTAAGAGGTTATCGTCTCTTGATTTATTCTGATCTTATTTTATACATTTATGTATGTACTTCCCCCTCGATGTGGGCTATATTCTCATTGCCATTTAGTTTTTCCTCTACTAAATTTGCTTTGTTGGTGATGGTGGTGAGTTTTCTTTTTCCTTTCCTTTTGTTTTGTTTTGTTTTGTAATATAATATCTAAAAACGCATATAAAAAAAAAAGGAAATAGGCTTGGTAATCTTTCTTACAAGAGCATAGAAGGTAAAGTGACTTGCCTAAAGTCACAAGGAGTACAAGTAGAACTCAAAGCCTGGTCTCTTGGTCACCAGGCCACTGCTCTAACCACTAGGCTATTCCTTCACTTAACAGAAGCATATAAATAAATAAAACCAAGCAATAAAACAATAAACCCAACTCCAACCCACAAATGTAGATTTCACCAGCCCTGCCGTGTTACTTAAATGACTTGAACAACCTAGTCTTGAAAACAAATGTAATCTCTTGTTAACAAAATTGAAAAGGTTTCACTTGCTAACTAAGTGATATAAATGTTATAGTTATGTTCACTCATTAATCCACCGAGCAATGTACATATGTTTATAGTTATCATGTAAATAGTTATGTGTTTTAACACCCCTACATTGTTTTATGTAACTCGTTTGTTTTAATGTAAACTACCTCTGAAGGGGCGTATAGAAAAACCTTTCAAATAAAAAAATAAATTTAATTAAAATTTTCTGGAAAGAGAGTTTGACTTCAGCCTTGCCTCGAATGGAATCCTATTCAACAAAGTTGGGGTGAAAAACTGGATTCTACATAGAATGTCAACCAGTCTAGCTGGCCAGTGTGTCAAAATGTCTTTCACAAGAAGTAATGGGACCTACATTGAGGTGAAAGACTGCCAGAGATAAAAAGGTGCTCTGTATATAAAAATATAAAATACGTATTTGGATAAATGGAGCATTTGTGAGCAGAGTGAAGGCCCCAAATGGAGCATTAACAGGGGCATCATGACCTGAACACTCCATATCACTTTTCATGTACTTTCTATTTTTTGATGATTATCTCCAGAATATTTGCTACACGATCATTTCCATTTGGATTTATTCTAACTCCTGAGGCCAAAAATAATTTTTAGTTGAAATTTTGAATCGAGATTAAAGCCAAATCAACTCCTCCACCTTCTGCTAGCATTCCTCGATCTTAACCTGCACTCAACCACTGCATTTGCCTTCCCCTGTGCTCAGCTTCCATTGCTGACTCTGGTGAACCAGGTGTATTTTTGTGATACTTTTTATTTCACATTTATTATACAGACAGGCCAATGACGGGAACAACCGTGGGGCAGATAAAGTATTGTCTGTTCACTGGAAAACAAGTTTGTGTTATAGATTTCGTCAAGAATAGCTCTGCTTCTCTAGACTTGTACTGCGGCGGCTGACATCTGTGCAGAGATGGCTTAGAACAGGTTTTCTCAAGCTGCTGTGGATACTCTCTATCTAGTCAGGGGTTCAAATCCAACTAGAGGACAGCAACCTTGGGCCGGAAGGACTGGGGTTTCTAGTCCCATAGGTGCTCCTTGTGGTCTTGGGCAAGCTACTTAACCCTCCATTGCCCATGTTCCCTGTAAAATAGTTATCTCCAAGTTATAATGCCCTGTTCAATGTAACTTCAGTTCAATGTAAACTGCCTTGATATCATGAAAGGTGGTATATAAGAAATGTTAAATAAATAAATAGTCTGCTTTTCAGGATATCCACAGTGACTATTCATGAGATAGCCACTGCAAGCAAATTTATTTCATTGAAATTTGCCTAATGCATTTTCATTGCGGATTTCCTGAAAACCAGACTGGCTCGAAAGTACTTCAAGGCCAGCTTGGGGAACACTGGTTTAGACATTGCTAGGGTCTCTCCCAGTTCTTCTCATCTATAGTTGTCGCTCCCTATAAAATAGGATACCTTCCAAACCCAAGTCGTGTAGGACTTAGATAAGTATTTTACGTGTGGGGTGGGTTTTTTTTTTTTTTTTTAAGATTTAACAATTTTTATTTATTAACTTGCATCCTAATATACAATCCACCTTCCGTTTTCCTTCTCCACCATTTCAATTTTTCACATGTTACATATCCTCTACACATCCTTTTGTGCTCTCCTCCTACTTCTTAACACAGCTTTACAATTACCAATACTAATATCAACATTGCCAACAGTTACCATAACAATGTTACTTATAGCAATTTTTCTCCCCCCATCTGCCTTTTATGTGGATGTCTGCATCCTTAAATGTTTCTGACCCTCCTCCTCCCATACCAGACCCGGTCAACCCAAACCTTTCCCCCACCCACTCTCATTAGTCCTCATTCGCCCACCCATAACATAGAACCTCCGTCAACCACTTAAACTAACAACTAACCAATAACCTGTAATTCCAATGATGGCAACCCCTATTGGTTCTGGCTCCCGTTTGCACCCCTTATTGCCAGCAATTAATATGTTTAGTTCGTTTACTCCTCTCCCCCCCCACTACCCTTCCCTCCCCCCCCTATTCTTTCATCCATTCACTCCACCCTCTCTTCCTCCATTCTTCATAGGCTTGCCAAATCTCCACATGCTTTGTTTTCTTATTGCATCTATGCGCTGCCACCGAGCTTACATTCCAAAGGAACGCCAACCTCCCAATAATTTCCCTCATAGTTGGTATTTCACTATTTTTCCACTTCTGCAAAACTGCCAATCTACCCGCCACCACACAATAGTTTAGGAAGGTGTATAGCATTAAATTCCCACCCTCCTCTCCCTCATTTAAGCACCAGTAGTGCTGAGGATTTCCGTATCTTCACCCTTGTTACATCTCTATAGAAACTCACCATTTCTTTCCACAGGAATTGGATTTTTGGGCATCCGCAAATCATGTGTAACAGATCCCCCCCCCCCCCTTTCCCCACAGCCTCTCCAGCAGTTAGCAGTCCTATTTTTATAGATAGCCTGTAACTTGGCTGGCGTCCACACCATCCTAAGCCTAAATTTCAGGCAGTTCTCGACCAGGGCTGTTCCCCATGCTAATCTTCTTTCCCCCTCATAAATTCTCTGTCACCTCCCCTCCTCCCATGAGCCTCCCAATTCTTTTTCCCATTGTTCCTGCCATCGAGCCTTACCCCCTTGTTTGGCATTTAAAATCCGGTACAGTTTTGGGACCAGTCCCTTCACAGTTTCCTGTTTACCCATTAATTCCTCAAACTCTGTTGGACAGCTTTGTAAGTCCTTCCGTACCTCTTTTCTTTGCAGGTAATACCATAGCTGCATATAAGCATGGTATTCTTTATCTTTCACCCCATAGGCATTTTTGAGCTCCTCATATGTTCTTATCCGCCCTGTCTTATCAATCACTTGCCCCACACTTACCAGTCCCCTAGCTGCCAAGTTTTTAAATATACCTCCCACTCTCCCAGGCTCAAAAGTTCCCATGCTTTGCAAATGGGTCTCCCGAGACAAATTTTTCCCTTGCAACAGATATTCCCTCCACTTACCCCAAATCTGTAGCGTTAACTCCCTTTGAGAATTCCACATCTTCCTCCCCATTCTTTTCTCATCTCCATCCCGCACTACTGCCTCCAAACTCTCCCCTCGCTCTTTCTCCATGTGCACCCATTGCGGTGTTTCCTCCCTCTCTCGCCATACAAACAGAGCTCTCAGCTGGGCTGCCTCATGGTATTTCACTAAATTAGGAACTCCCAATCCCCCATCTTCCCTTGCCTTAAACATTGTGGGTCTACCCACTCGTGGGATCTTCCCCGCCCAAATAGACCTCATAATCATATCTTGTAGAATTTTAAGACAGGGCCTAGTAACTTTACACGGCAGTGCCATAAAGACGAACAGTAGCCTTGGTAGTACATTCATCTTTATTGTAGCTATCCTTCCCAATCAGGACATATGTAGCCCCTTCCATCTATCTAAATCCCTCCGTATCTCCCCTAGCAGAGGTCTATAGTTCCATTCCTGTAGGTTACCTATAGAGCTTCCTATTTGAATACCCAGATATCGAAAACTACCTCGTACCCACTTAAATGTAAATCCTTCCCGCAATCTCTCTTCCAAACCCTTTGTGAGGTTAAATCCCAGGATTTCTGTTTTGCTCATATTCATCTTATAGCCCGCCACCTCACTATACCGCTCTATGGCTTTCAATAAATTTGGGAGGCTAACAAAAGGTTGGCCTAGAGTGTAAATCACATCATCAGCAAAGAGAGCCACCTTGCTAAGCTGTTCTCTCACTTCTATCCCCCTAATATCTATCTGTCTCCTTATGTAGTCTGCCAGTGGCTCTATTACTAAGGCAAACAGTAAGGGTGACAAAGGGTAGCCCTGTCGTGTTCCCCTGCCCAGCTGAAAACTATCAGAATAGCCTCCATTAACCCTTATCCTGGCCCTTGGACAGGCATACAGTGCTCTCACCCAACTCAAGAACTTTTCCCCTACTCCTACCTTTGCCAGCACTTGCATCATAAATTGCCATTCAACTCTTGTCAAATGCCTTTTCGGCTTCAACTGTTAAAAATACTGCCTCCTTCCCCATGTCCTGCAAGGACCAGATAACATTCAATAACTTCCTTATATTATCCCCTCCCTGTCTCTCTTTTATGAAGCCCTTCAGATCCCTATGCACCAGCTTCTGCATTACCCTCTGCAGCCGAGCCGCCATAATTTTGGCAAGGACTTTGGCATCTAAATTTATAAGCGATATAGGCTGATAGGCTCCACATGTGGTATGATCTTTTCCTGCCTTGGGTATGACCATTATGCCCGCTTCCTCCATTGATCTGGGTAGCCCCTACCCCGTAGCACCCCATTAAATACTTCCATTAACAACCCTCCTACCTCTTCCTGCATCAGTTTATAAAATTTTGTGGTATAACCATCTAATCCCGGTGCTTTCCCTTCCTTAAAGGATTTAATTGCTTCCCTCACCTCCTCATATCTAACCGGTCTCCCCAACTGGTCCGCCTCCTCTTCCGACAAGTTCCCCTACTTGCACTGCTCCAGAAACTCCTTCCCTTTCTTACCATCCCCCTTCACTTCACTCCTATATAATTTTTTATAATAATCCCCAAAGACCTTCCTAATTTCCGCTGACTTATACACCATTACCCCTTGTTGGTTTCGTATGCCCCCTATACTTCTGTTGCCTCGCTTTTAACCTACTAGCCAGCCTTCTCCCCATCTTATTCTCACCTTCATACCACTCCTGTTTTAATTTTGTCAAATTGTATACTATCTCTGCTGTCCACAGCTGGTTCAATTCTCCTCTTACTTTTTGTAGCTCCATTAACACTTGGGGGGTCTATTCCCTCTTGGTGCCTCTTTTCCAACATCCCAACCCTCTGCATTAGTCTCTCTTCCACTTCCTTTTTTTTTTCTTCTTCTCCTGGGCTGCGATGCTAATCAGATGTCCCCTCACCACCACCTTCAAACCATCCCAAACTATCCCTGTTGACACTTCCTCATTGAAATTATGTTCTAAATAGTCTTGTATCACCCCCTTCACTCGCTCCACATATTTCTTGTCATCCAAAAGTGCCTCATTTAATTTCCAGAATCTAACTCCCTCATCCTTCTCCCCCATATCGAATTCAGTATGTACTGGAGCGTGATCTGTCCATGTTATACTTCCTATTTCCACATGTTTCGTCTTGGACACCCAATTCCCATTCGCCCACAGCATGTCCAACCTGCTATATGTGCAATGTACTGCTGAGTAAAAGGTGCAACTCTTTTCTCCCTGATGTTGACTTCTCCATATGTCAACCATGCCCAGTCGTTCCTTCAACCTTAGAAGGCTCCTCCTCTCTTTTTTTCCCCCCTCCCTCTCCGTCCCCCTTATTGTCCAACCTTGGGTTGATCGTAATATTAAAATCCCCTCCCAATATGATTGGTGTACCCCCCCCTCCACCCCTCCAGCTTAGACATCAACCTCTCATAGAACTCCTCTCTCTGCGTGTTAGGCCCATAAATACTTACAATCCACACCTCCTCCCCCTTTAACTTTAGCTTTACTGCCGCCCATCTTCCTTTCCTGTCCCTCCGTTCCTCCACTACCACTTCTTTAATCTCGTGCCCTAACATTATCCCCACCCCTCCCTTCCTTGGGTGATCTCGTTGCCCCGCCAATAATAATACCCTAGGGTAAGTCTGTGAACATATTAACCCTTCTTGCTCCATTTTCAAATGTGTCTCCTGTATACATAAAACATCTGCTTTCAACCTTATGCCTTCCCTTTCCAACAAACGTCGCTTGCGCCAGGTTTGTAGCCCTTTAACATTTACTGTTGCTACTATCAACTTCTCCCTACCCCTTCCTTCATTCTTCTCCTTCCTACTTCCCCCCCTTTTCCCCCCTCCTCCACCCCCCTTTTACTCCCCCTCCCTGCCTCCCTTCCCTGCCTCCCTGCCTCATCTCTGACCAGTCTAACTCAGTCGTGGGCCACCCGCCGGTTACCTCCCCCGTCCCTCTCCTTCCCCCCCGCCCCCTCCTACCCGTTCCTCCATCCCCCCTCCCCCTTCCCCCATCCCCCTTCCTCCTTCCCTTCCTCCACACCCTTCCACTCGTACCCCTCAGCCCACCGCCCCTCTCCCCTCCTCCTTAAATCCTCATTCATTTATTCCACCCCCCAACTTTTCCATTTGTTTCCCCGCCATAAAACATCTGAACACCAGTGTGCCATCATTATACATTACTCATTTACCCTTCTTCCCCCATACTGCTTTGCTATTCCTTAATCCAAACTCTTTTTATGCAGTCAAAACATGTCCAATTTAATCAGCACAGCATCTCCTTCTACTTCACTGTCCATCCTTTGGCTCCTCAGCACTGCGATCTTCTGTGGTCTCCCTCGGTCTCCACACGCCTCTCCCTCTGTTCTCTCCCCTGCTGCTTCTTCCTCTCTCCCTCTTGTGCCATTTGGGACCACTCAGCTCTGGCTTCCTCCACCTGTCCTTCCATACCTGCTGCCTTCAGTGCTAGCCAAGCTGCTTCTATCGTTTGTACTCTCCAAGTTCTTTCTCCCTTTGAAAAAGCCAGGCCAAAGGGGTATAGCCACTGATATCTCACCTCTTCTTTTCTTAGCACTTTAATAATTTGGCCCAAAGCTCTCCTTCTTTTGCAGGGTCCCCAACGATAGATCAGTATATATGGCCATCGAGTATCCCTGCCACTTGAAGGTACCCAGTCTTCTCAGCTGCAGTTTTCACTTTTATTTTGTAATCCTTCAGACATATTATATCTCTAGGCTGATTGTTTCTAACCGGACCCAAGGCTCTGTGGGCCCTATCCAGATGTATTTCATCTACCATTTCCTCCTCACCTCCTTGCCTCAGAGCTTCCAGGCACACCGCCTCTGCCACTTTTGCACACTCTGAATTCCACTTCCTCAGGTACCTCTTTAATTCTCAGGTTATTTCTCCTGGAGCGATTCTCCAAATCTTCCAGCTTCAGTGTTATTTGCTCTCTTCAGGCCTCTTCGGCTCTTTGCTTTGTGTCCCGCTCCTCGTGCTGCGGCTCTGAGGTTTCCAACCGATTTTCATGGTCTGCCATCCTGCATGTGACCTCCACCACCTCTTCTTTTAAAGTGTTCATACGCTCTTCCAGAGCCTTTTTTGACGACTACACTTCTGTTTTCAATTCGGCAAACCACTGTTTTAATTCTTCTCTCAAGACCAGCTTAATCACACTTGCCTCCGTCTCTCCTTCTACCCTCTCTGTCTCCCTTCGCATTTGGCTCCGCTGGGTCCTGCCGCATGGCTTCTCCCATCGCCATCTTGCCTTCTGCCACAGATGTGCTCGGCCCTCCAAATGCATAATCGCACAGGTCCACTGTCTTCTTTCGGGTTGTCATGTTCCCTGATCTTTGCGCTTTCCGCTGTGCCTGTTCTCCTCAGCTGGGTCGTTTGGGGCTTCTAACTCTGTTTTTCACTGGGGTCGGTCCCGAGCTCGCTGCTCACGCAGCCATTCAAGCGGGTGATGTCCACGTGTGTTTTTTGAGGCATGAGTCATCTTAGTTGCTTGGTAATATTTTAAATATCAAAAATCTGAACTGAAAGTGCTGCCCCTGTCCTACGGCAGAGGCTTGACCCATGGGACCCTGTCCATCAGATCTGACTGGGTCTTCAGTTCCTGAAATGCAGGGAACTGAGATTCTGGATCCTATTAAGGTCTTCATGGGTGTCGCCCAGCTCAAATGTTTGTTCTCTCACAATGGCTTCCATAGACTTAGAACAGAGAAAAAACTCCTAGTAAATAGCACCCATTGTTTTATTTATTTATTTTGCTACTCTATATACCTCTTTATGTGATAGTCAGTTTACATGTCAACTGAAAATTTTAACTTTACGTATGAGACAGGTGCAGAGGTAAGCAAATCAATGAAATGTGAACTAGAAATGAAAAAGAGGTTTATATGGTCAAGGGGTACTGCAGTGTGTTATGCTGTACTTATGTATTGGGGAAGCATGTTCATAGTGGACAAAAACTTTAATACTAAGGAGGTATGTTTACTAAAGGGCGCTAAGGTAGCACCCTTTTGTGAGCGTTAAGGATAGTGATAAGTGTTTTCCTACGGAAAGAGCGCTAGGCGTGTTGGAGGCATTCCGGCATTGAGGGCGCTGTTGGACACTTAGCACTTGCTCACAGGATAGCGTACGGTAGGGTATCAAGCATGCACCCTAGCAGGAAAACCTTTGTAAGGCAGAAAGGGGGTCAGGGAGGCCAATGCAAAAGGTATGGATAGAAGAACTGGTGGTAGCTGATGGAGCTGATTAACCTGTTGCTGCCTCAGCAGAGTACACCCCAAGTCTGGCCGGTCTTCTGTGGGGATGTGTTATCTCCTTTCCTCTCTCCTTCTTCTCTTTTTCCTCTCACTCGCAATGGCCCACTGCGGCTGTTGCTGAGATAGGGGGCGTTGCGGGAATCGCTGTGTATCTTCTACTTATCCACCTGTCTCCATCTGTTAGGGTGGGTGTACGCGTTCTTTCCTTATTTCTTATGTCCGTAGGGGAGGGTGGGGAGCCATGGGACTTGGGCTTTGGCACTGGGATTCCTATGGGGGGGGTCTCACGGAAAAATGGGGGGCCTTGCAGTTGTTATTGTTGGTGATTTGTATATTTTTATGTGCTTTGGACTGTATTGGTTGGCCTTGATTTCGGCTTTGTGTTTAAATATTTCCTTGTGCTGGCTTTCTTTTTGTAACTTTCATCATGATGTATTTGTTGGTTTTTTTATGAATAAAAAATAGATTAATCATAACCTGTTGCTGCCTCTGTTGCAGTACGTGTGATGAGCATGTTGGACCTAACCTATGGACTGTACTGTTGACTAGGCAGCTGCCTAGGGGATGCTAGCCACTGTGGGTGGTGGCAGTGTTGTGGGCCAGGTGGTGGCAGTAGTGGAACTAGCAGAGGGATGGCAGCAGTGGGGGGCGCTGTGCATGGTGTGCAGTCCTAGGTGTTGCTGAAAGCCTGGGCCTTGCTGTAAGTTACAGTATAGTGTCTGTGAGGTGAGGATAGGTATCCATCAGTACTGTCAGTATCTGGCATGCCATAGGCCTGAACAATATCTGAGTGGAGGCACCATGTACCTGATGTGGGCAGCAAAATGTGGGCTGATTGAGTGGTGATGTGGAGCAGTCACAGGAGAGGTGTGTGTGATTTGCCCAACTGTTGCAAAGGACCCTTGATGGTCATGGTGGTGTAGCTGACTGGCAAGTACAGGAATGCACCTGCCAGCCAGATGTTGGTTGAAGATCTGTGATATGGAGGTTCTGAGCAGAGAGTTCAGTATGTTTGTTCTGGGTGGATGTTTGGGATCTGACTGTTCAAGATCATTTAGTGTGTGTGTGATCCGTAGGTAATGGTGCCATGGAACACATGAAACACCATTTGTGTGGGTGGAACAGGTGCCTCAGCCTGTGCAACTGCAAGATAATACACCTGACACAGTGGCATGATAGAAAAGGACAAGTTGATCCCATACAGTGCCTTGCAAAAGTATTCACCCCCTTGGTTTTTGTCCTGTTTTGTTGTATTACATACAACCTGGAATGAAAATGGAGGTCCATTTGGATGTTAGGTAGTGGACCTAAAAATATAGTCCAAATTGGTGAAGTGAAATGACAATAAAATACCTTGTGTGTGTATATATATATATATATATATATAAAACAAGTAAAAACTGAAAAGTTATGAGTGTATATGTATTTATCCCTTTTGCTATGAAACCCCTAAATAAGATCTAGTCCAACAAATTAACCTCAAAAGTCACATAATTAATTGATTAGGGGTCTACCTGTGTGCAATCAGTGTCACATGATGTCTGTATAAATATACCTGTTCTTAAATGCCCCTGATTCTGCAGTATCACTAAGCAAGCAACATGAAGACCAAGGAGCACTCCAAACAGGTCCGAAACAAAGTTGTGGAGACGTATAGATTGAGGTTGGGTTATTAAAAAAACAAAAAAAAAAACAACCGAATTCTGAATATCCCATGGAGAACCATTAAATCCATTATAACAAAATAGAAAGAATATGGCACCACTACGAACCTGACAAGAGAAGGCTGCCCACCAAAACGGGGGGGTGGCGGGGGGGGGGGGGGGTGGGGCGGGCGGGGGGGGCGGTGGCGGGGCGGGGTGGGGCGGCGGGGGGGGGGGTGGCGGGCGGGGGGGGGTGGGGCGGCGGGGGCGGGGCGGGGGGCGGGGCGGGGCGGGGGGGGCGGCAGAGGTACAAATGTACGGCCACACATCTGATGCCTCAGGGACTCCGTCCGTGCCTGCCACCGATAAGTCTCATGGATAGGATGGCCCGGGCGCCTACATTTAGAGCTACCTGGAGGGCTATATCTGCAGGCACTTTTGGCCTCATCCTCCGCATGTGGGATTAGCGGCTGCAAGTGGGGCCCTCCGGGATATCTGCCTGAGTGCAATATCCCTTGGACCGCCCCATGTGGCTCATCACCTTTCCATAGCAGCAGTATGTCTGTGTTCTGCCACTGTCACTATATGATTGTGACAGCTGTCACAGATGGTGATGGTAGGATACCCCTATGTGAGGAGGTTACAAAGGTTTGGACTCCTCACCCTGGAAATTAGACAGCTGAGGGGAGATATGATAGGGGTCTATACATTACTGAATGGCATGGAATGGATAAACGTAGCTCGGTAGTTTATGCCATCACATTATGGGGAGACTAGGGGACAGACAATGATGCTACTTCAATGCCTAGGAACAGTCTGGCACTCACTACCAGAGGATGTCGGGCAAGCTCCTCATCTAGCTGGGATTTGGGAAAGTTTGGTCAGATTCCTGTGGGTCAGGTCATTACCATTATTTAAGGGACACAGGGTCAGCTGCTTGCCACAATACACGCAGTGACTGGCTGGGTAGACACGCAGTGCAAGAAGGAGGCAAGCATTTGTGCCTTGGGCCATGTCATTGGTCCTCTGCCTCTGGAGGCCCAGCAACCACTTTAAACCATGCAATGTCTGTGCCTTTAGCAAAAGAAGAGGGTGTGATCCAAGACACTGCCACTTATCACTTCCCCTTGTTGACTCCAATTGGTATCAGAAGGATTGGCAAGTGAAGGGATTATGAACTGGCAGAGAGAAGTTTAGACTGGGAGGAAATCAATGAGGAGGGATTTGTGTCTGAGCAAGAAGACGGGAGAATGTGTGTGTGTTTGTGTGAGAGAATGAATATTCTCCTACCCTGGCCCTTTAGATCTCCTGTCCAGCCTTCATCCTCTGAGACTCTTTTCTCTCCCTTTTATCTCAAATCCTCCATCCCATTGCCAATACTTTTGTCCTTCAGCACACAGATCACAAAGATCCCTTTTTTCTGCCTCCCAAACAAAACTCTAAAAGAACAAATTAAATTTTGTGGACACACAAGGTCAGAAGGTGACTTTATAAAATAAGGAATACAGGCATACACATCTCGTTTCCTGCAGATTCCTGAAAGGGCAGAGCTACAGAGCACTCTTTAGAACAGAAGTGTACATAAGAAAAAGAGCTTTAGATATAAAACAGCTAAACACAAAGCCGTTTTCCTAATGAGTCATGTATATAGACCTAATGGGAAGGTGTGGTGGACATGCATGACTCATTAGGAAAGGGACTTTGTATTTAGGGAAGGGCCAGGGCCAGGTCGAGTGTCATCCTTTCATTGTCCTTTCTGCTTATCTGTTTTTCCTTCTTCCCTTCCCTTTTGTTCCTCTCTCAGTTGTACTGAAATGGACTATATGTTTGTTTTACGCATTTCCTTTGTAGTTTCTATTCGTTCAGAAATCTCTATGCTTTTTTTGTGTTTCTTAGGATTAAAGAATCTGTGTGCACAGTCTTGTATTACTTATTCTGAAATTTCTGTATGCAGATACTTTGTATAATTACTTATTAAGGTTTTTCCTCTTAGGTGTTTATTTTCCAGTGGTTCCTGGAGAGTACCAAAATAAATCTGTTTTGTCTGTGTTTTTGCAGCTTAAGCGATGTTGCTGGATGCTTTTCCGGCTGAATGAAATATATACATTTGTGCTAATAAGGAATTGTCAGCACAGTAAAGGGCACAAAGCAGAGTGGAGGATGCAAGGCAGGCAGGGGGAAGGGTGAGAGCACCAGCGGACATGGAGATTTTCTGGTGTTTGTTGGATGAATACGTATTTTATTATTTTGCACTGTTGATGGTGTTTATGTTTATGAATTATATCAAAGCCTTTATTATGTAAAAGAAACTTTTCAAACACTTAGATGTGGAAACCCTGTGCTTGAGCCCAGCACTAAAGCTCTGGCACAGGTTTAGCACAGAGGTTTTGCTCAGCAATGCTGTAAGCACACAGCACACAGCATGCAGATGAGCTGTGTGCTAAAAGTCTGCGCTAAATAAGGAGGACAAGTCCGGCACATACATACAAGGGTCTGCGTTTGCAGCTCCTATATCCTGTACACACACAAAAAACCACGTGTGCATGTGCTGGATTGCTATGTGCCACATAGACGGCAATATTATTCTGAGAAAAACTTCTGCACAGAATAATATTGCCATCTATGCACGACATAGCAATCCAGCACATGCGCATAACATTGTTCCAGCACACCTTCCCTGACATTTTTTTTATAGCCTCTTCCTTCAGTAGAGACCCTAAAAGGTTGCAGAAGCAATACACTGAAGAAATGAGCATCAATTCCTCCTCAGCACTGATTGCAGACCTGTGCGTGAACCCTTACATCTCCTCAGACCTGGTGTTAAAGTCCCAGCATTGAGCTCAGCCTCCTGGTTTTCTGCATCTATGCTGCGTAGCTAGTTGATTTGTTAAATCTCTTGCTACATTCTGCATTTACACAGAAAATTGTGTGAAAACACTGTGCTATTGCCTGCACAAAGGGCAGTGCACACTGCTGCATTGGTTCCGTAGTGACATGGCATTTGCTAGATAAAACAGCATTCTAGAGAAAATTTGCTTTTGGGGCTTGCATGCCCACAAACTTGCAGACTTCCTCAAAAGGACGGCTTGGCATCCAGGGCAGTTGGCCCATGACTTGAGATGGCCCTGCATAGTCATGTCTGATACGGTTATTTTGATTACATTAAAACACAATAAATTTGATGAAACCCCTAAACCTACACGAACTGTTCTTGCTGAAGCTGCTGTGTGAGCTTTGATATAAATGGGTTTTTGGACAGTGGGAGGAGGAGGGGACTGTGGGGGGTGCGGGGGGTTGAGGGTCATTTAAAAAGGTTTAGTTGTGATTTGGATGTCAAAATCACGGACACATCTCCATAGCCATTCCACAAATGTTGTTTGCTGACATCTTTGGTCAGTGATGTCCAGGAAGGCACAGGGGTGGGGCAGATGTGTATCTGGGGAGGAGCAATGGACTTACACATCACCATTCAATCTTAGAATCGTCTGCAGACACCTTCATGTTTATACCTGCAATAGGCATCAGGAAAGTGTAGAGAAGATAGAGAATGAAGTGACTAGCCTTAGATCACAAAGGCCCACACTGGGGTTTGAATCCTGGCCATCCTGTTGTTAAACCACTACTCTAACCATTATGCTATTAGACATTTTGGTTCTGAAATGCTATGCTGGGGACGTCCATATAGACATTTGATATACGTGCATGTCGGGCATGTCTGCATTTCTGAAATCATGCCTGAACTTGCATGTGCCTGCTTTTTTTTTTTTTCTTCCAGATGTTCTGGCTTTGACATCCCAGATTGCACTTGGACGTCCCATTATGAAATGTGCCTCTCTGCCATTACAGATCCTGAAATTCTGCCTCCGGGTATAGTCCAATTGTACTGTGAGCTTTCTCTTCATAGCTCAAACACTTGCTTATAGTCTCACAGCCTTGCTCCTCCCACCTTGTGTAGCTTAAAATACTAAAGCCCTTATTTTAGAAGCATCTCCATGTTTAAAGAGTGGCATGCACGTGTATAGATATGCAAAAAAAAAAAAAAGGAAATAAAAGGAAACCTCCACAGAAGTCACAAACAGGGGCACTGCTATTTCAAAAAGTTCCTTTATTATGCCTGACACGGCCATGTTTTGGTGAGAAATGCCTGCATCTGGGTCACTTTAATACAGCAATAAAATACAATAAAAACAATAATAAAAAACATTAAACTGAATATACATATTAATATCATATAACCATAGATAATGAAAATAAATTGAATTGAAAAAGTATAAATAACATACCATAATGGAATGCCAAAAAATAAAAGAAAAAAGAGAGAACATAAAAATATTTTGACAATGACTACATTCCTTTTCGTCCCTCTAGTCCAGTCCCGGAACCAGTGAGTTGAGAATCTCCTCCAGCAGCCTTGGAGACTGACACCCTTCATTATTTTGATGACCTCAGGCTATATATATAGTAGGACCGCCCCTTCACCTTCAGTATGTCAGTCTCCAAGCAGCTGAGGAGGCTTCTGAGCTCTAGGCTCGCTCAGCACAAATAAACAGATTAGCTTAGTCCCTTTTGTCTTCATTTTTGGTTTTTTCTTTCTTGCCAGATTTACTTACTGGGGGTTTCGTTTCTTTTTTTTCAGGTGGTGCTGTGGCTGGAAGTCAGACTGTCTGTTAGACCAGCTCTTCATTTCTCTCTTTCTCTCTGCTGGCTCCTGCTCCCCCCCCTCCCTCCCCCCTCCTTTTTTGGTTCTTTTCTTTTACCTTTTCTTTTTGTTCTTGGGGCCTGTTGTTCTCCCCGTCGTGACGAGCATTTGGGGGGGGCGTACTTCAGCCCAGCACCTTGACCCCCTGCCTCCCTGCTCCCGAACCTGCGGTTACGGGTGAGGAGCAGGTTGCAGGCTCAACACTCACGGCGCATCAGCCGTTGCCACCGGAAGCTGAAGCCACGGTTCGGCTGAGCTCCGGCGTGCTGTGAGCACCCGCTGTCCAGTTGCGGTCAAAGGAGGTGAGTGCTGCTGGGGACAGCTAGTTTTTTTTGAGCGGGGCAACGTCAGGAGCGCTCCGTGGGTGCAGGCCGCTCACCCGATTTCGGTGGGAAAATCGGAGCGGCGGCCATTTTCTCAGCCACGGCTGCGTTGAGCTGTTGCTGCGCGGCTTTGTTCTTTGTTGGGGGGTTTTCGTGCTGGCATTTTCCCAGTGGCTTCAGCGAGGCTGCTTGCTGGCTAACACGCTGTGCTGTTAGAGTTTGTTAAAAAAAAAAAAACATGGTAGAACATCCAGCCCAGGTGTCACAGGCTCTGTCCCTCCTTCTTGTCAGCAGCAGGCCTGGTTGGGGGGAGTATGTCTCCTAAGCCGCGCTGTCTCGTGTGTGGCACGCGGCGTAGTGAGCTGCTGGAAGCCGGGGTGTGCAAGCCCTGTACCAGAGAGGCAGCCCTCATGGAAAATCCCCTGGAGGGCACCAGCAGGGATCATATGGATTCCGATGCTGGGGCCCCGCCTTCCCTTGATGTTTCGGGGGAGCAGCTCCCGGGTCCCGTGGGGGAGAGGGGACGGTTCCTTCCTTGTCAGCGAGCCAGCCTAGGTCGGCAGCGGAGATTCCGCCTGACTTTTTTGCTTTGCTGCAGCAAGTGTTTGCGCTGTTGCAGCCAGCGTTAGCGGCAGCCTCCCCCCCCCCCCGATTCCTCGGGGTCAGAAGCGGTCGGCACCGGCGGGGGGGCAGCCGGCTCCGCACAAGCGCTGTAGGACGGACAGCTTAGTGGAGCCTGTTCCTTCTCTTTGGGAGGACCTGGCATCAGCGGACGGTGAGCTCCCGGGCTTCTCGGATGAGGATCTAGAAGAGGGTGAGTGGCCCGAGGAGGAGCAGCGCAGTAGAGTAGTCAGGGTATTTAGGAAAGAGGAGCTTCCGGCTCTGATTGCTGAGACGCTTAAGGCGTTAAATATGCCCTCAGGGGAGCTGCCTTCGGATGAGGTTCTGGAGGACCCTTTGTTGCAGGCTGTCCGCACCCCCCAGCACGTCTTCCCCCTGCATAGGGTCTTTCGGAAGATGATCCAGGAGGAGTGGGACGTGCCCGAGTCGGTCCTCAGGGGGTCTAGGGCGATCGCTAGGATGTACCCTCTTTCAGATCAGGATAAGGAGCTCTTTCGCTCTCCGAAGGTGGATGCTGCAGTTTCGGCAGTCACTAAGAAGACTACCATTCCAGTTGAGGGGTCTGCGGCCTTAAAAGATGTTCAAGACAGGAGATTAGATACCTTATTGAAGCAGGTGTTTGATATTGGTGCTCTATCCATGCAAGCCTCGGTAGCGGGGGCGTGGGTTGCTAGAGTCTGTCTCCGGTGGTCCCAAGCACTGCAAGGGGATCGGTTGGAGGCACAGGATGCCAAAATAACGCGTCTAGAGTCCGGATCCGCTTATCTCACGGACGTTCACTGTGACCTTATTCGGGGCATAGCGAAGGCTATGGCCTCGGTTGTGGCGGCGCGTCGGTATTTATGGTTGCGGAATTGGGCGGCGGATTCTTCGTCCAAGGCCCGCCTCAGTAAACTTCCCTTTCGGGGTAAGCTTTTGTTTGGCGAAGATTTGGATAAGTTGGTGACGGATCTTGGGGAATCCAAGGGCGGTCGTTTGCCGGAGGATAAGCCTAAGCAAGGGAAAGCGCCCGCGGGTTCCAAAGGGGGTCAGCGGGACTTTCGTAGGTTTCGGTCCTCTCTGTTTGGCCAGTCGCAGCGGAGCAGGTTTCCCTGCGGGGGCACGGATTTCGGGGGTTTTGAGGGGCAGGTAGGGGTTTTGCTCCCTATCAGTCCTCGGCCGGTAAGAAGGCGCAGTGAGATGAGGCGGGCTCAGGTGGAGGTGCTGCCCGTCGGAGGTCGGTTACGGGAGTTTTACCCTGCCTGGGTCCAACTTACCACGGATCAGTGGGTTCTAGAGGTTATTCGAGAGGGCTATGCTCTCGAGCTCCATCGACCCGTCGTAGATTCCTTTGTGCTTTCTCCCTGCAAGTCCCCACTCAAGGTGTGCGCGGTGGAGGAGACGTTGCGAAGGTTACTTCAGCTCCTGGCGGTGGTTCCCGTTCCCTCGGATCAGTGCGGGTCCGGTCGTTACTCCATTTACTTTGTGGTCCCCAAGAAAGAGGGTTCCTTTCGGCCGATCTTAGACTTAAAGAGGGTAAATCGTTGTCTCCGGGTCACGCATTTCCGGATGGAGACTTTGCGGTCGGTGATCGCGGCGGTACGAGAAGGGGAGTTTCTCACGTCGTTAGACCTCACGGAAGCTTATTTGCATATTCCCATTCGGCCAGAGCATCAGCGGTACCTTCGGTTCGCGCTTCCCATGGGACACTACCAGTTTCAAGCGATGCCGTTTGGGCTGGCAACGGCGCCACGGGTTTTTACCAAGATAATGGTGGTAGTGGCAGCGGCGTTTCGAAAAGAGGGAATCTTAGTCCATCCGTATTTGGACGATTGGTTGATTCGGGCGAAGTCGGAGGAGGACAGTGTGCAGGCCACGGCCCGAGTGGTTCAAACTTTGGAGAACCTGGGCTGGGTGGTCAATCGAGCGAAGAGTAATCTCGTTCCCTCCCAGTCGCTGGAGTACTTGGGCACACGTTTCGAGACGAGCTTGGGCAAGGTATTTTTGCCGGATCGTCGGGCACATGCGTTGAGAGTTCTGGTGAGAAGATTCCTGGCAACGCCGGCGCCTTCAGCCTGGCAGTATCTCCAGCTGCTCGGAACGATGGCAGCGGCGATAGAGGTGGTTCCTTGGGCGCGGGCTCATATGCGGCCGCTGCAGAGGTCCCTTCTACGGCGCTGGTCTCATCAAGCGGATCCTCTAACCCGCCGTCTGGTGTGTTCGGCGGAGGTGCACCGGGAGCTCCATTGGTGGTTACGGAAGCAGTCGTTGGACTCCGGAGTTCCGTTGGAGCCTCCTTCTTGGAGGTTGGTGACAACCGATGCCAGCCTGTCGGGCTGGGGGGCGCATTGCGAGGGCCGGTTCGCGCAAGGCCAGTGGTCTCCGGCGGAGCGGAGTTACTCCATAAACAGGTTGGAGCTGAGGGCGGTGTCTCTAGCTCTCCTACGGTTTCAGGACGCTTTGCAACGGGCAGCGGTTCGGGTGCTGTCTGACAACGCAGCGGCGGTGGCCTATATCAATCGCCAGGGAGGCACCGGCAGCGCGGCTCTCGAGGAAGAGGCGGGCCAGCTGCTGAGTTGGGCAGAGCGACATCTGCTAGGCTTGTCGGCGCAACACGTGGCCGGGGTACACAATGTCGAGGCCTATTTCCTCAGTCATCGCAGGGTGGATCCGGGGGAGTGGGTGCTCCATCTGGAGGTGTTTTCCCTGCTTGTCCGGCGTTGGGGTCGTCCGCTCATGGATCTCATGGCAACCTTCGACTCAGCGCAGGTGGACAGGTTTTACAGCTGGAGGAGAGAGCGGATGGCGGAAGGGCTGGATGCCCTAGCACAGGCTTGGCCCCGGGGGGGTCTGCTTTATGTGTTCCCCCCGTGGGCTCTGGTAGGTCGAGTGGTGCAGCGCATAGAGCGGCATCCGGGCCGAGTGATCCTGATTGCGCCCGACTGGCCCAGGCGGCCATGGTATGCAGATATGATTCGTCTGTTGGTGGCGCCCCCCCTGGAAACTGCCTCTTCAAACGGATCTCTTGCGTCAGGGGCCCTTACGGATGCCGGACGTGGCTCGATTCTCGCTTATGGCATGGCTCTTGAGCGGGCGCAGCTAACAGCTCGTGGTTATTCCCCGGCGGTCATTTCGACCTTGTTGAAGGCTCGGTGGCGTTCTACTTCGCTAGCTTAGGTTAGGGTCTGGCGTATATTTGAGAGCTGGTGCGCTGATCGGCGTTTGCGACCGTTACGGACGTCGGTGCCCCAGATTCTTTCCTTCTTGCAGGATGGGGTTGAGAAGGGTTTGGCGGCCAGCTCCTTGCGGGTTCAGTTGGCGGCCCTTTCTTGCTTTAGGGGTAAGGTTCAGGGCCAAGCGTTGGGGTCGCATGGCGACATCCGCCGGTTTTTGCGGGCAGTTCTGCTTATGCGGCCTCCGCGTAGAAGTTCGGTTCCGACCTGGGATTTGAACTTAGTGTTGGAGGCGCTGTTACGTTTGCCTTTTGAGCAGTTGGGGAAAGCCTCTATAAAAGATCTGACCTTAAAGACTGTGTTTCTGGTAGCTATCTGTTCCGCTCGCCGCATATCGGAGCTTCAGGCCCTCTCTTGTAGGGAGCCTTATCTATCCTTTTCTGAGCACAAAGTGGTGCTACGTACGGTTCCAGCATTTTTGCCAAAGGTGGTTTCCATGTTTCATGTGAACCAGGTGGTGTCCCTTCCGGTATTTGAGGGCGGTCCGGAGGTTCAGTCGGATCGTCGTTTAAGGCTTTTGGATGTCCGTCGGACGCTGCGGTATTATCTTCGTGGTACGGGGCCTTTCCGTAAGTCGGACAGGTTATTTATCTCCTTCAGGGGTCCTCTGAAGGGGGAGGCGGCGGCTAAGTCGTCTATTTCCCGGTGGTTGAAAGAAGCCATTGCCAGGGCTTATCTGTTAAAGGGTAGATTGGTGCCGGCGGGGCTCTGGGCTCATTCGACTAGGGCGCAGGCTACTTCCTGTGCGGAGTTCAGTTTGGTGCCGGCGGTGGACATTTGTAGGGCGGCGACGTGGTCGTCGTTGCATTCGTTCACTAAGCATTATAGGCTCGATGTTCAGGCGGCGGGTGATGGCCGTTTTGGGGCGGCAGTGCTTCAGGCTGGTTTGGCTGGTCCATCCCGTTAGGTAATCTACTGTTCTGATACATCCTCACTGGTTCCGGGACTGGACTAGAGGGACGAAAAGAAAGACAAAATTAGACTTACCTGCTAATTGTTGTTCCTTAAGGAACTCTAGTCCAGTCCTGGAGCCCGCCCGAGATTGTGTGTGGTTGGGGGTCCAGTCTGCACTGCCTTCTCCGATTCTTTCTCAGTTTCCTTCTCCTGTTTCTTCTATGCGGTCCGGGCCGGCTGCGTTCCGGTTGCAGCACTGTTTCTTCCCGGGTTCCTAGGGATCATGAAGGTAACCCAAAATCCGTAAAAAAAAAAAAAAAAAGGATATTTATATGACTGACTTATACCAGAAGCGGAAACCTCTGGGGCAGTACTGCCAGGACAGTAGGGGGTTTGTGCTTCTGTGTTTTCTTTATTACAATGTTTGACTACTTATTTGTTGCTCTGCTGAGTTTGCTTTGTCAATAGGTACTGAAGGTGAAGGGGCGGTCCTACTATATATATAGCCTGAGGTCATCAGAATGACTGGTGTCAGTCTCCAAGGCTGCTGGAGGAGATTCTCAACTCACTGGTTCCGGGACTGGACTAGAGTTCCTTAAGGAACAACAATTAGCAGGTAAGTCTAATTTCGTCATATGTCAGAAACCAAATGGCAATTTCATATCTTATATTTGTGCGGGGTAGATGACTCATGCAATTTTGAGTAATTTTTAATGTGGATGTTTTTCCGTATATTTGTGTGTGTGTGTGTGTATATGTAGTTATTAGCGTATTACCACTTGATTGGTTTTTCATACATATAAATGTCCCCTTTAGTTTGTTTTATGAACTTTAATTGTATTTTGGTACATGTAAGTATGTATTGTCTGCTTTACAATTACATGCACTTGTAGTTTGGATATTGTATAAGTCATCTACCCTGCACAATATAAGATCTGACATTGCCATTTGTTTTCTGACAAATTGATATTGATACAGTATGTATACTCGTATTAATGTTTATATTTATTTTATTGTTGTATTAAGGTGCCCCTATGCAGGCATTTCTCGCCGAAAGATGGCTGTGTCATGCATAATAAAGGATCTTTTTGCAATAGCAGTGCCCATGCTCCCTTTAGATTGGCTATACATATAAATAGTGATTTTAGAAAGAGATTTCAAGGGGATGTAGTTTGGGCAGGCCCAGAATCTAGACATGTATTCTCCGCTTCAGAAGGGGAAAATACATATACCAAAAGGTTTCCGTGGCTTTTATATCTGTTCCAAGACACGCACAAATGGAAATGCTGACAGACCCCCAGACAGCACAGATGTGCCCCTGAACTCCCCTGATGCACCTACCAACCCCACTTCACATCTCCAGCAACCACTCCCCATGCCCGACGGCATGACCAGCCTCCTTCCTTCTCCTGGACTAGCAGTATTATCACAAGCCTACTGCCACCAGACATCTGATGAAACAGGAGTAACTGCGAATTACTCCTGTTCCCTGTTGGACCACAATTAGAGATGTGGGTTGTGGAGGCTGGCCATGTTGTTGGGGGGGGGGGCAGTGTTGGGGAAAGAGTGGATGATCTTGTGCTATTGGGGGACTGGGATCTTAAGGGATGTCTGTACCAGGTGGTGTAAATGCCAGCAACTAGATTGCAGATTGCAAAAGTCAGCTGCCAGCACTTACACATGGAAAGCCCTGCAAGGACCATGCACTTTGCACACGCCGATATTTCTGGAATTGTTATTGTCCCTGTACATGCTAGCAAATAGATGTGCTGTCCATACAGGTAATATATAAAAGGCTCTGCGTCCAGCAGAGACTTTTATAAAATACTGGAGGAATTGTGCACATCTTAACTTGGACGTCTGAATTCCTATCTCAGTGTGTTATGTAAAATGGGCCTTAGAAGCTAGAAAGTCCTAAGTATATCCTGAATCGTGCTAGAGACCTCTGAAGCTGGGACGTGAAACCGTTCCCAGACACTGTGTCACTGTGTTTACAATCCTGTTGTGCAGTTAAAATAGTTTCATTCTGACAAAGACATCTGTGAGGCTGTGAATACTGTCGTAGGGTTTCACATATAGCTGGCAAGGCTTTCAGCTTTGCCCTTGTGGCTTGTGGTGGTGATAGACAACCTCAGCAATTTAATAGTCTTGTTTTGTTTTATTTAAAAAAAAACCAAAAACCTCTCCATATAAGAAAGGTTGGTTGAAATGAATGCTTGCTGCAGTGATGCCTTCATTGGGGATGCCATGCATGTCCTCCCATAGGATGCAAATGCTGCTATTGCTGTCTGTGGAATTTCCTGCTGTTTTGTACCAAGTTCCCAGCCTTACTTCTACCTAATGGTGCCTTGTCGCCTCGGCACAGTGTATGAGAACCAGCAATCTGCGTTCACAAACTCACTTTTAACAGACATTTATTATGGCAGTCGGTACAGTCTTTGTAGGCTGCGGCTGGATCCAGGTGGTCTTTCTTTTGTTTTCTGATTGGTCCCTCTGCCTGGTGGTAATATAAGGCCTTTTTTTCCCCCATTGATTTATAAGTGTATGGGCTCTTTTGCACTCTGAGAAGCATTTTATCTGTTTTAAATTAAATTCGCAGTGATTACATTTTTCTTTTCTCCTTTGTTTTTGAGTTGCTGGCCCAGTGGGCATGCTTCATCAACACTAGGCAACCCTCACTGGCCCGAAGGCTGGAGAGGCATCACCTCTGTGGCAAATCCCTTGTTGACCAGTGGGTGTTGCCTGTCTTGCTCCCATCCCTCTCTCCCTCCCAGGCCTGACCACACCACTTCTGCAGCATATCCAGGTCCGACTGGCCCCAATAGATAGTGGAATCAGCACTAATCAGAGGCTTTGTTTATGTTTTAGTACTTTTCTATACCTTTCACAAAACAATGACAAAACAGGTTACAATAAATCAATCATAAAAATAAAAAGTATGTTTTTGTCTCTGTTTCTACCCCATGCTGAGGCTATCTTCTGTTATAATTCTTTATGATGCCTTTTACTGAAATAACATTGAATTAGTGAGCTAAAGAGAAATTGCCATAACAGGCATCTGGCAAGCTGTTTGGACCAAAACAGACACAGCGAGAACTAAAGATCTAGTTACTTATCTTACTTGTTGATTTGTCTGAAAGCTATATCTTAATGTATTTTAAACCATCAGCTCCCTGCCTCCACGCCCTAGTTCGTTCCACACTGTTACACTCAAACAGCAGCAGAGTATCACCAGTAACATTTAGAATTTGTGTGAAAACCAGGAAACTAAAGCAAAATCAGATACCTGCTCTGCTAATCTATATGATTATCATGGCCTAGAGACTGGAGATTGGTGGAGTGGGGCATGATGTAAATATGGCTGTCCCACCCCTTTCCAGTGAAATCCCTGTAAGGACGGTAAATGGCATGACTAGCATTTCACAGTGATTCTCTCCCTCTCCCTCTCCCTCCCCACCCCCTCACCATTTCCCTTTCTTGTTTTGGAACCATGGCACACTTTTTCTTTTCCTGTTCCACAGGAACAGGTGACGTATCGGACATCGGCCTGGGAAAGGGACGATATTACAGTGTTAACGTGCCTCTCCAGGATGGCATTCAGGATGAAAAATATTACCAGGTCTGCGAGGGGTAAGGAGGAAGTGTTTCATATATTTATTCTTCTTTCCCCCCCTCCCCAAGCCAAATCAGCTGTTTGTGTTTATCAAAAGGAGACAGACATATGTCAAGTTTCATCAGTATAGGTGCATGCATTGCCATAATTTGGCTGGCTGTGTTGCTTATGGTTTGAATGGTTGTACATAAAGCACCAGTGTTTGGTTGGTCCATCAGAGTTTTCCAGACAAGTTAATGTCCTAACTTTCTAATCTCCAGGAACAAGCAGGAATGAGTCTTCACATATGGGTACGTTGGTACCGACGGAGCCTGCGCGGGAACGCTCCCCAGCGTCCAAAAAGAAAGCTTTTGGGAGCATCCCACACGCATGCGCGCTGCCTTACCGCCTAGTCACTTCCCTCTCATCAGTTTTCCGCTTTCCGCGGAGCCGGCAGGATGTATTCCTGTCACCGCAAAAAATTCTTTTTTATTCTTGTTTTTTGTGGTCGCATCTGCCTTCCCTCGACGCCACCGGTAGCGCCGGTGCTTTTCTTTCTTTTTACTAAAAATTTCTTCTTTTTTCTAAGGAATGTTTTCCTGTTTAGTGCCTGACTGTTCTAGGCCACTAGGCCTCTACCCTTTCCATTATGGAGAAGCCAGCCACTATCCTTAAGAAATGCCCAAAGTGTGGCGGTACAAATATATTTTTAGACACTCATTCTTGGTGTCTAAAATGTTTAGGTCCTGACCATTGCCCATTGGAGTGTCTTTCCTGCTGGAGCTCAAACAGAAGAAGTCTTCAGGATCGAGCACAACTCGATACCCGGTTCACATCGGACTCGATGTCACCAGCCAGAATATCTTTTTCACAGGATCAGGTAACCAAACAAAAGTCTGTTAAGACTAGCCAGTCCTAGAGTGCTAGATCTCCTTCTAAGTATCGAGATGCCTCTGGCCTTGCCCTCGAGGACATTTTGTCAATAAAGCCCCGGCGGGAGTCTTCGGGCTCCAAAGCATTAACGGGGCTTCAGGTTGTTCCCGAGGTTCTTACCTCCATGGACATACCTGGGCCATGCTCGGTGGTTGTGGCCGCTTTGAGCGGTACCGACACCCCGGCATCAGCTATGGTGATGGATGAAACACTCCTCACCGATGAATGTAGTCTAGCGCTCTCAGCTACTTCGGTACCGCTAGAGTCGCTGCAGACTGTTCCCCAAGTATCGGCATCGGCTTCGGTACCAGTACCAGTATCGACATCGGCTCCGGTGTCGGTACCGTCGATGTTTTCTTCCACAGACTCGCTTCCTTCGATGCCGAGCCTGGAATCTCTCTCTAGCATGGAGGATTCGGTACCGACTCGTCTCGGTACCGACCTCAGCCGGTACCGAAGACATCGCTTTAAAGAAAATCCGATGCTTCATCCTTTCAAGTCTTCTGATCTCAATGACTGGGATGAATCCATCGGTACCAAGGCTGAATTCTCAACAATTCTAGCCTTTACCCCTCATTTTAGGGGGTCCTCGGGAGATTTTTCTTCAAGTTTTTCTGCTTGATATGGCAAAGTTACTTGCCATTTCTATACCTGGTGAAGAATCCATACCAGGAGATTCAGAGACTCTGCAATCCCCCTGGATTCCAAAGAAGGGAATCATGCTTCCTTTGCATCAGATCTTACAGGATCTACTATTAAGAATGTGGGAAACTCCTTTAACGCTATCCCCACATTCTAAGACACTTGACACTATGTACAAGGTGCCACCTTCTCCAGGTTTTCAAAAGACTCAACTTCCTCATCATTCTATTGTTGTAGAATCAGCAATGAGGCGTATTAAGCAAAGAAGCACTCCTCTTATCCGCCAGGTCGTGAGTCTAGGACTTTAGATGCCTTTGGACGTCGATGCTTCCAGGCATCCATGCTTTCAGCAAGAATTATCTCATATATTTTCTATATGGGATTATCTCTTGAAGAGGTCACAAAGAACTTAAAGCTTTTGAACCCTTTTCTTCAAGAACATAAAAGAGCAGACTATTTCTTATTAGTCAGTCATGCTCAAAATGTCTCTAAGTTCCTTAATCGTGCTTCCCTGGACTGTTTTGAGTCTATTAGCAGAACTTCTGCTATAGCCATAGGGGCACGACGCATGGCCTGGCTCCAAGCTTCAGACTTGGACAAATGGGTACAAGAAAGGCTGGCAAATACTCCTTGTACTAGTGAAAATCTCTTTAACAAGGATGCTTTATTCCAAGCTAATCAGTTAAACACTGATATTGTTGCTTTCAGAGGATTGTCAAAACTTTACTCTATCCCAGCTACTAAAAAATCTCCTAACAAACTTTATCCCCCTAAGGGGAAAAATTTTTATCCATCTTCTACCCATCATGCAGATGTTTCCAAAGAAGGGCAACATCAAACCAGGCTAAGAAAATCAAAACCTCAACAGGCTCAGTAAACCCAGCAGTCGCAGGGTTTCTGATATTTTATTCATTAAATTTCTTTTTCCTGTTTGAGGTTTAGAACCAGTAACCTACTTCTTATCAAAAGAAGCATCTACAGTTCATCTCATCCTTACTGAGATATCAGTGATACACTGACTCAATCCTCGACTCTAGGCATAAATCTCTTGCTACAAGAGAAATCCATTCTTTTAGCTCCAAGAGCTATTGAGGACAATCATGCCCTACAGGTAATAGGGTTCTCCTCTTCTTGAAGGAAAAAGAGGAGTAACAACTAACAACAAGGTAGGCTATGTCCTTCACCTTGACAGTTTTCCTGTACGAGGATATCTCTTAGTTTTTGACTGCAAGGGGGCTTCACCTTTTCAGGGACTTACCAAATTGTAAGTCTTCTCAACTCTGTATTACTTCTATCCCTCTTAGTTGAGACATTTAGTCTCTGAGTGATACTATTCATCTGGAGGGCTTACTTTTGAGCCCATAGGTTTTCCTCAATACCTACTCCAGTAACTGGTTTCCATACAGAGTTTTCTTCCCCTTTACAGTCTTCTCAAATATTTCTTTTAAGACAGCTGATCAGACAGTAATTGAGTTTTTACCACTCCTAATTATGTCTGTCGGTCCTTTTCCAATCTATAGGACCTAACTTTTCTGCTGCCTTAATAACAGATAATTCCAAGAGAGGTTCCACAACCCACTTGGACAATTTATCATTGCAGGCAACCGGCCTGTCTACTATTCTTAGCCATCTTCAATTCTTTTTGGCTCCAACAGAATAGATTAGGTTGCACACTGGCAATTAAACAGCCAGTTCTCACCTAAGCAACCTACAACATGCTCTCTGCAATTATACAAAAAAGCTCTGCAACTATGGGCCTTTGCTAGAGAGCATCAGAGCCATTCCTAGTAGGTATCTTCTAGATGGTTAAAAAGGCTTTGCCCAGTCATATTCCTACATGACTGTTTTTTTCCTACTCTTACCATCTTCCTTAAAATTTCCTTTTAAGGAAAAGGAACCAGGGCTTAGACCACGTGAAAACATAAAGAATTGCTCAATTCCCTGGGTTGTTCCACATCTCCAGTGGAACTCTTACAACAGGGATGCATTTCTTTTCACTGCAGTTGGTCCTTGTCTACTGCTTTCCTTCTAATTCCCAAAACTTCATTGAAGCTTATGCTGAACAAAGAACGCATGATACTCATATTGCCCTCATAGAGGGGCAAACATGGTACCCCCTTATATTGCGTCTTCTTCTCCAGCTACTACACTGAAGTTATAGAAGGATCCAGACTTGCTGTCTTAAGACTAAGGATCTCCTCTGCACCCCTTCACGTAGGTCTCCATTCCTGGTTATTCAAAGGCTAGAATTAAAAAAAAAAAATCTAGACCTCTCCTTTATAAGTAAGAGCATTCCACTGGTTTCCATGAAACCTTCTCTATGGCTCTTCCACTAATACCCTCTTTTACTGTAACCTTTCCGGTTATAGAAACATAGAAACATGATGACAGAAATAGACCACATGGCCTATCTAGTCTGTCCTTCCATAACAACAACTACAACAGTCCACTTTTTACCTTTAGAGATCCTCTGTGTTGGTCCCATGCTTTTTTGAATTCAGTTACTGTCCTCATCTCTACCACCTCCACTGGGAGACTATTCCATGGATCCACTACTCTTTCTGTAAAGAAATATTTCTGCATATCACTCCTGAATCTATCTCCCTTCACCCTCATCCCATGTCCCCTCGTAGCAGAACTTGCTTTCAATTGAAAGAGGCGCTCTCCCTGAACATTTATGCCACGGAGGTATTTAAACATCTCAATCATATCACCTCTATCCCGCCTTTCCTCTAAGGTGTACATATTAAGATCCTTAAGTCTGTCCTCATATGCTTTATAATGAAGCCCACTAATCATTTTAGTAGCCACCCTCTGCACCGACTCCATCCTGTTCACATCCTTTTGAAGGTGCGGTCTCCAGAATTGCACACCATACTCCAAATTAGGTCGCACCAAAGATTTATACAGAGGCATTATCACCTCCTTTTTTCTGCTAGCCATTCCTCTCCGTATGCACCCAAGCATCCTTCTAGCTTTTGCCGTCGCCTTTTCTACCTTATGTTACATCTGAAGCTCTCCATGTAAAGTCATTATCCTAAGTGTCATCACTTAGGGAAGACATTACTGATCTTCAAGAAATTGGAGGCTACACCGCCTACTACAAATGTTTTTTTCTTTCGTTTGGATAAAGGGGTCTTAAAGACCCATCCTTTTTCTGCAAGGTGTATTTCTACTTTTTCGTCCAAACCAGTCAGATTTATCTCCTCTCTTTCCTAGAGCCTTATTCTGCTCCAAGGACAAAGAGCTTTAAACTTTGGCCTGCAGAAGCTTCAGCTTTTTCTCCAAAGTCCAACCTCTTTAAACTCCCCCAGTTTTTCTTCTGGGATTAGTTCTAGCCATTAAGGCTTCTGACCTCTGCCTGTATTGCAAAATTTATTTTCCTCTACTTCACAGTGAGGTAATTTCTTTGAGGATAATCTACTGGCTCTTAGCAGCAGAACCATATTAGCTTCAATAAACACTTTCGCAATACTTTTGAGTAAGGTCCACATTAGAAAATTGGAATTCAATATTTTCTAACAATTATGGTCTACACAAGGACTCCCCTCTAGACGCCTTGTTTAGTCAAGCTGTTCCACAGCACACCCTTTTTTATTCAACTCCCTTGGATGCCTGAGGTTCTGGGAAATAGCATGGCCCATCCATTAGATTTGCAACATGCTGGGACCTCCTCTAGGCATCTCTAGCTTGGGAGTCCCCATATGTGAAGACTCATTCCTGCTTGTTCCTGGAGATAGCACAGTTACTTACCTGTAACAGGTGATCTCTGGGAACAGCAGGAATAAGTCTTCACAACCCACCCACCTCCCCTAGGAGTTGTGCGCTCTCTCTCTCTCTCTCTCTCTAATTTGTCTACTTCCATCCTTCGGACTCAGCTACAAACTCAACTGATGAGAGGGAAGTGAATGGGCGGGAAGGCAGCGCGCATGCGTGTGGGATGCTCCCAAAAGCTTTCTTTTTGGACTCTGGGGAGCGTTCCCGCGCAGGCTCCGTCAGTACCGACATACCCATATGTGAAGACTTATTCTTGCTGTTCCCAGAGATCACCTGTTACAGGTAAGTAACTGTGCTTTCCTTGTGTGAGCCAAAGCTGGAAATGTTATGTGCTTCAGTAATGGGGACATCTGTTGGCTAGGTTTGGAATAGCAGCAACTTAATCATGGTGCAGTATCCTGCCCTTTTGTTATTTCAAATACTTGCCTTTTAGTTAGAGAGTAAGAGAAGATGACGCTGGCTACATCACTTTGAATGTGTCTGATTTGGTCTGATCTCGAAAGCTAAGCAGGATTGCAGTTGCTTAATGCTCTGATAGGAGACCACCTTGGAATACCAGGGAGAATGTTTACTAAAGTGTGGTAGCTGGGAGTGTGTGGTTTAGCATGGGACTAATGTACATCTTGGCCCTGCGGTAGCTGGAAGCATACCTGAGTACTGCACAAATAGGCAGGTTTAGGACAGAACTGGGGCAGAGAGTAGGCAGACACAGCTGGGCACAGTTAGTGCAGCTGTTAGGGGAACTTTTAACCACAAAAGACGCCGCTGATATGGGCATAGACCACGCCTTCCTGCTGTGCCAGTGCATTCAAAATGCAGAGTTTGAGGGTAATTACCATACTACAAACTGCCCGGGGCCATCCCACAAATATGCCATCCAGTACAAGAGGTAGGACAGCATCCATGGAGCCAGCCCACATGCTATCTTCTGCAGCATGGCAGATGATGGCTTAAGCCTATGTGGCAAACAGCAGGGGGGCAAGCCCTTACAACACCAGTAGCAGCAGCAGGGGTATGGAGGTACATTAAGAACATAAAATATTCCATACTGGGTCAGACCAAGGTTTATCGAGGCAGTGAATGCATGTGGGTTGGTGAGGTATCCCTCCATATGGACATTGATGAAATTATGGGAGAGCATATGCAGGGCAGTTATGCATGAGTGGACAGCCAGCGCTGGTGGGGAGTTAGGAACTAGAGCATGCTCTCAGTGAAACAACCTGAGATGGCTAAACAGCGTTGGGGGTGGGGAATGCAAATCAGAAGCAGATGGTTCATTAATCAAGAAGAGGGGAAGCTATTTTGAATCTAGTCCTTTAGTGGAACACAGGATCTGGTGCAAGAGATAAGTGTTAGGGCCACTTGGCAATAGTGATCATAGCATGATCGCATTTGATTTAATAAATGGAGGGAGGATGGCAAGGAAATCCACAGTACTACTTTTGAAGTTTCAAACGGGAGACTATGATAAAATGAGGAAAATAGTTAAGAAAAAACTAAAATAAGCAGCTGCAAAGGTTAAAGATTTACATCAAGCATGGGTGTTGTTTAAAAATACTATCTTGGAAGCCCAGACCACATGTATTCTACACTGGGAAAAATGGAAGGAAGGCCAAAAATCTGTCAGCATGGTTTAAAGATGAGGTCAGAGAGCCTGTTGTAACCAAAAAAAGCATCTTTCAGGAAATGAAAAAAGGATCCAAATGATGAAAACGGGGAAACGCCATAACACTGGCAAGTTAGATGCAAGGCATTGATAAAGCAGGCAAAGAGAGAATATGAAAAAAAGCTTGCAGTGTAAGCAAAAAGACACAATAAGAACTTTTTCAAGTACATTTGCAGTAAAAAAAAAACAAAAAAACGGAGTCAGTTGGACCATTAGATGGCAAAAGGCTAAAAAAGGGTGCTAAGCAAAGATAAGGCCATAACAGAGACTGAATGAATTCTTTGCTTTCATCTTTACTGAGGAAGATGTAGGGAAATTACCCATGTCTGAAATGGTATTTAAAGGTGATATATCAGAAGAATTGAAACAAATTTCAATAAACTGGGAAGATATTTATTTATTTATTTATTTATTTAAACTATTTGATAAACTAAAGAGTAGCAAATCATCTGGACCTGATGGTATACATCTAATGGTGCTGAAAGAACTGACATATGAGATTGCAGACCTACTATTAGTAATCTGTAACTATTGTTAAAATCATCGTAGTACTTAAAGATTGGAGAATGGCCAATGTAACGCCAATTTTTAAAATGGGTTCCAGGGTTGATCCGGGAAACTACAAACCAGTGAACTTGACATCAATATTGGGAAAAATGGTAGAAACCATTATAAAGAATAAAATTACTGAACAGACTAGATAGGCCATGTGGTCTTTTTCTGTCGTCATGTTTCTATGTTTCTATGTAACATGTAGATAGTTATGGTTTAATGGAAGAAAGCCAACATGGATTTAGCCAAGGAAGATCTTTTCTTACTAATCTGTTATATTTTTTGAAGGTGTGAAATAAAAGGTAGATAAAATGAGCTGATTGATAAGTATATCTGGATTTTCAGAAAGCCTTTGATAAGGTCCCTCATGAGAGACTCTTGGCAAAATTAAAAAGTCATGGGATAGGAGGCAATGTACTATTGTGGATCATGAACTGGTTAAAAGATAGAAAGCAGAGGATAGGGCTAAATGGCCAATTTTCTCAATGGAGTATGGTGAATAGTGGAGTACCTCAGGGATCTGTGCTTTGCCCGCTGCTTTTTAAAATGGTCATAAATGAACTGGAAATGGGAATAATGAGTCAGATTATCAAATTTGCAAATGACACAAAATTATTCAAAGTTGTAAAAACAAAGAGGATTGTGAAAAATTGCAAGAGGACCTTGATAAATTGGAAAACTGGACATCCAAATGGCAGATGAAATTTAAGGTGAACAACTGTAAAATTATACACCTAGGAAAGAACTACCCAGACTATGATTAAATGATGCAAGATACCACATTAGGAACCACCACCCAGGAAAAGGATTTAGAAGACATTGTGGATAATACATTGAAACCCTCTACCTAGTGTGCAGCGGCAGCCAAGAATGCAAATAGAATGCTAGGAATCATAAGGAAAGAAAACAAAGGATATTATAATGCCTCTGTATCGTTCCATGACCGTACCTTGAATATTGTGTGCAGTTTTGGTCGCCATATCTTAAAAAGGATTTTTATTTATTTTATTTAGCTAATAAAATATACTGGTTTATATACCGCTTTTCACCGGGTCAAAGCAGGTTACAGTGAACAGAACATCAGTTACATAGAACAAATATCATCTTAGATAAGAATTAACAGAGTTAACATAGTTACATGGAACCAATAACACCTTAGTTATATAATATGTATAACAGCTATCTATTTGCAGTCAGTGAACTATTTACAATATGAGGGCAATGTATAAATGGTATATTCTCTAACTGTTTCATGTGCAGAATCTGTCTTGATGGTGTCATGTTGGGGGGGGGGGGGTTAGGCGGAGGGTCCAAAATGTTCAAGGAATAAGAGTTTTCAGGTATTTGCGGAAGGAGGGGAGGTTGGTGATATTTCTTATTGTGTCTGGCAGAGAGTTCCAAAGGGATAGCGTTCATGGTCTGTTTGTAGTAAGTTTATGAAGGAGGGATTGGAGGTGGGGGATTGAGTGGGAGTACGGTGCTTTGTGTGTAAGGAGTAATGATTTATATTTGATTATTTTATGAAGGGGCAGCCAGTGGAGCTGTTTTAGAATGGGGGTATTGTGCTCATGTTTAGCAGGTCCCTGGATTTATGTGCTGCAGGATATAGAGCAGTTTGGAGAGGGAGGAGGGAGGCTTTTATTAGGCCTTGGTAGATGCTGTTGCAATAGTCTGCATAAGGGAGAGTGAGAGCTTGAAGTGTTGATCAGAGGTCTACTGGTTCAAGGAGGGGACGGAATCATTGTATGGTCTTTGTTTTGAAATAGATCATTCTCTAGGAACGAGCAGGAAGTCAGTCCTCACTTATGGGTGATGTCGGCACTGATGGAGCCCACGCGGAGCAATTTCCCAGCTTTCAAAGAAAGCCTTTGGGATTGCTGCCACGCATGCGTGGTCCTCTTCCCACCCAAGGGTGCCATCTTGCTCAGTCTCCCTTTTTCTGTGGAGCCCTTTGGACGAATGTCCTCTTCTCTTGGAAAAAGTATTTTGTTTTTGGCCTACTGGCCTTCCATTTTCCAGTTGCACCGGTCCTCTACCCATCCTTCCCCTGCTCTGCCTTGTTAGAGCTGTTAGGTGATGGTTTTCTTCGCCTTTTTTGCTTCAATGGCCTTCGCGCCCTTTTTTTTCCCTTAACCGCTGGCCACGTGGGTTTTCGACTTCGCGGGGGTCATTTTTGCCCTATGGCCATCAGATTCAAAAAATACGATAGATGCTCTAAGAACATGTCGCTTATGGACACCCACGACTGTTGTCTGCAGTGTCTCGGGGCTGATCATGATCCGGAGCTCTGTTCGCTCTGTAAGAAAATGTCCTCTAAAGCCCTGCTCAGTCGTAAGCAGAAGTCCAAAGACATTTTCAGAAAGGCTGCCTTGGAATCCCCAAAAGCGCCCTTGGTCATCTCTCCTTCGGTGGGATCCCCCACCTTGGCCCTGCGCTCTCAGTGGCACTCCAACCAGGGGTCCCCTGAAGTGATTTTGCCACCAGCTCAGGGACCAGCGAAGGTCGTGGGAGACCCTGATGGGGTCCCTGAGGTGACCGACGGACGGGCTCCACTGGGCGCTGAGGCACCACTGAGCTGTCCGCATGTGCAGGCGGGCATGGGGAACCACATGGATGGTAGAGACCATGTAGCCCAGGAGGTGCAGCATAGTCTGAACTGTGACTCGGGGGGGGGGGGCGGGGGGGTGCGCTCTGGACCCAAGCTGCCAGGGCTTGGAGGCGGTCGGCGTGTTCCGCTGGCAAGAATGTTGTTGCCCGCTGAGTATTGAGGCGTGCCCCGATGAACTCAAGCCTGCATCGGTTTGTGATGGGACTTGGGGTAGTTGACCAAGAACCCCAGGCTTTCTAGCAGAAGGACTATGCGTGACGTTGCTCACTGGGTTTCCTTGACCAAGGATCCTGTGACCAGCCAGTCATCGAGGTAGGGGAAGACCAGTACGCCCTGATGGCCTGAGAAAGGCGGCGACTGCGGAGAGGCATTTTGTGAAGACCCGTGAGGTGGACACGAGGCCGAAGGGGAGTACCCTGTACAGGAAATGCTCTCCCCGCACCCTGAAGCGCAGGTACTGCCTGTGCTGGGGGTGGATCAAAATGTGGGCGTAAGCGTCTTTTAGATCCAAGGAGCATAGCCAGTTGCCCTGCCTGAGGAAGGGCATCAGGATGCCAAGAGATAGCATCTTGAACTTCTCACGCACCAAAAACTTGTTTACCCTTTGGAGGTCGAGGATGGGCTGCAGACACCCCCGTCGTCTTCGGGATGAGGAAGTACCGGGAATAGAAGCCCCGACCTCAAAGGTGCAGAGGGACCTTCTCGACCGCCCGCTGGGTGAGGAGAGACTAGTTCCCGCTGCAGGAAAACCTGGTGCGCGGGGAGTCAAGGAGGCTCCGCCGGGGAGAAGGGAGGTGAAGGCCTGTCGAAGTGAAGGCGATAGCCGTCTCAGATGACCCGGAGGACACAGATGTCCGAGGTGATGGAAGCCCACAGAGGAGCGAAAGAGGACAGGCGTTCCTCCCCACTGGCTGCTGAGTCACCAGAGGGTGAGAGGCTATGCAAATGACATTAAAACTCCTGTGTGGGTTGTGGTGGAGCCGGTGTTTGGGCTTTGGGCCCTTTCAGCTTGCGATACCCCTGGCTGGACTGGCCCTGCGCCAGAGTGGTTGGCATGGGGGTGGTCAGGTATGGCGGGCAGCCACGGTATGGAAGGCCCTTCCTCGGAAAGAAAGGTTTTTTGGCCTGTTGCTTTTTCCGGGGGAGGTTGGAGGTCTTGCGAGAGAGGCGGGTTCTGGTGACGAACTCCATCTCTATCTTCGTGACCTTATCTTCCATCGGCTTGCCGAAGAGCTGCTCGCTGAGGTAGGGGACGTCTAGGAGCTTTTCCTGCACCCACTGCTCCAAATCTAACGATTGGAACCATGCCTGGTGGCAGGCCCCGATGCCCGCAGCCGCCACCCGAGCCGATGACCCAAATCCATCTTATGCGGCTCGGGAGAGGTATTTTGAGCAGTCTGCTACGGACTTCAACAGGGTACTGAACCTATTGAGAGGTTCGCCCTTGAGGCCCGCAGAGAAACCTCCGACTCCTTGGCCAAATCATGCAAGAACATGCCCATGTACAGTTGGTACACTTGAAAGCGACAAGCGAGCATGGAGCCTTGGTAAGCCTTGCGGCCCAGGGCATCAAGGGCTCTCGACTCCCGGCTTGGGGAGACCGACGAGTACAATTTCGGGCTCTTCTACTTTCTCTTGGCCGACTCCACCACCATGGAAGTGTGGGGAAGTTGAGTCTTTCTGAGCCCAGGTCTGCGTTGTACCTTGTACATAGTGTCAAGGCGCTACTCATGATGGGGACAGAGGCAGGTGCCTTCCACATGCGCAGCAGCAGCCGGGACAGGATGGGAGGGACTGGAACAATGAGAGACTCCCTAGGTGGGGACTCGTACTGAAGAATGTCGAGCTCTTCAGCTCGAGGGTCCTCTTCAGCCTGGGTGGCCAGGTTAAGAGCCCGTGTCATATCCCGAACGAACACCAGGAAGATGGTGTCCTCAGGTGGCGAGCGCCGCTGAAACGCAGGCGGGGAGGGGTCCAACGGAAGGTCCCGGTGTGTGCAGATTTTCGGGGAGGTGTCCCCATCAGACTCTCAGTCCGAGAACTCGGTTGAGGAATCTGAACCGGGCAGGTCGCCCTGTCCAGCGGCGGAGGCCTGCTTGGAGCAGGAGGCCCTGGAAGACCTCACCCCGAGGAACGGGAGGGCGAGCGAGACTGACATCGAGAACCCTCACGAAACCCACAGCTCTCGGGGGTTTCCTGGATGGATTTTGGTGTCCCAAACGAGGGACCCATGGTCTCTGGGCGTGAGTCAACAAAGCTGGCTGTGAGCCCCTGCTGGGAAGCGATGAATGCAGAAACGCTGCATTCCAGCGCCAGCATATGGGACTCCATGTGACGCTGACCCTGGGGTCACCAGGTGAGCGTCGAGGAGGAGAGGGGGTCCTCACCGGGACGGCCCTCAGGAGATCGGGCGCTTTCTCTGGAGGCCTCCATCTCTGTGTGAGTACCTTGCGGGGCTGCTCCTTGTCAGAGTCTTTGGAACACCGAAGGGGGCTAAGCGACCAAGCACGGGAGCGCTTGCACTTGTCGAGAGCCCCCGACAGTGACTTCAAGGCTGCTCTTCTTGAAATCACCCATTATTATTACTGTGCTGTAACTTTTGTTAGCTTCCCTGATTTCTTTGAGCATTTCATCATCCATTTGTTCATTCTGGCTAAGCTGTCGATAGTATACCCCAACTGCCATCGCCTTCCCCTTCCCCTTTTTACATGGAATTTCAATCCACAGAGATTCTACAGTGAATTTTGTTTCCTGCAGAACTTTAATCCTTTGTGACTCAATGCCCTCTCTAACAGAGAGCGCAACTCCTCCACCAATTTGATCTGCATTACGATATAGTTTGTACCCAGGTATCACAGCTTTGACGCCCGGCCCCACCAGTGCATGTGCCAAGACCACAGGAACCTCACTCTTGAGGACTCCCCGGGCCGCCAAATTGATCCTCGAGAGCCTGGAGCCTCGAACTGATCCTTAGCATTGGTCTTAATCTCACGCCCGGTCTTGGTGAGTGAGGATCCTCCCCAGCAAGTGCTTGTGGCTCTGGCCAAGTAGCTGCCGTGGATCACCGAGTCCTTGACCCATGTCCTGCACCTCAGGTGCCATCGGTCGTCGAGTCCTCAACTGACTACTATGACTGACTACTATGACTGGGAGTTCAAGGACGAGACATCCTTGGAGATGCAGAAGCACCACTATCTCCCATAGGACCGGTCTCCCCCAGTGTCAAGACGCCAGTCCCCACCTGAGAACACATCATTCCCCGAGTTTGTTTGAGACATGGTGAAAGCCTTTTACCTCACCATGGAGTCAGAGGAGGATCCTTGCACGGAGGAACTTGAAATCCTCCAATATGAGGCCCTACCCAAGGAGGCCCTGATGGTTCCTGTCTCTGCCATCCTCGGGCAGTTCCTCCTCCACATGTGGGAGACAGCAACATCGGTATCCATAGTCAGCGGGGCCCTGACTTCAGGAAGTCGCAACTCTCAAACATTTCCATGGTGGTGGAGTTGACCATGCGCTGGCAAAAGAGCCCAAAGACTTATTCCTCTATGCCCCCGGGCAGGGAGTCCCGCGCCCTTTACTCCTTCTCCCGCAAATGCTACCAGGGTTCAATGCTGGGTTGCCGAATCCAAGCCTACCTGCTGTATATTGGCATGTATCTTTGGGACCTGGCAAAGGAACTTGCAGGTTTCTCAGTGGGCCTCAGTGGGGATCACCTCCAGTGGTTCCAAACCCTCATGAAATGCGTTGCGAAGTTCTGAAAGTACATGTCCCAGGCTGCCTACGATGGCTTCTTTATCTTTATCCTTGTTGCGACATTTGATATACTGCCTGTGCCGAGGCATCTAGGCGTTTTACAAAAACAAAAAAGGCTACAAACAATGTTGGAAGAAGGAAAGGAACCCCATTATTAAGGCAGGAAAGGAAAGAGGAGAGAGGGACAGCAAAAGCAGGAGGGAGAGATGTAGTGGCGCCTTGGAGTGACAACTAGGAGGGGAGGGTGAGATTGCAAGAGAAAAGAGGGGCGTCTTCAGTAGGGTTTTAAAACAGGGAAAGGATAGCTCCAGACGGAGATGGGGTGGGAGAGAGTTCCAAAGGGAAGGACCAAGGAAAAAGAAAGCGGAGGAATGGGTGGATTCAATATGGGCATGTGTGGCAGATAGGAGGAGTAGGAGGTTAGCATGAATCTGTCGAAGCGAACGTTGAGAGGAGTGCAGATAGATTAGGTCTGAAAGATAATGTGGGATGCTGGTATGGATGGAGCAGTGAACCATTGTGAGGATCTTATATTGAATGCAATAGGATATTGGTAGCCAGGTGAACGAGTACTGGGGTGATATGGTCAAAGTGGGAGGAGTGTGTATGAAAGTGTGCTGCAGTGTTCTAGAGTAATTGAAGGCAACACAGTTGGTATTGGGGAAGTCCAGCAAGGACGATGTTGCAGTAATCAACATGGGTCAAGACTAGAGAGAGGAAGAGGGTGGTTAGTGAGTGGGGTGAAAGAAATGGGCAAACAGAGCAGATCCGGTGGAGAGAGAAGAAAGAGCATTGAATAATGGACAAGAGGTGCTCACAGAAGAAAGGGGAAGGGTGACGCCAAGGTAACAAAGAGAAGAAAGAGAACAAGCCTCAAAACTAACTGGAACAGGAGTAACCCACGCCAGACGCTTCAGACCCTTTGACAAAGAGGAGATCATCAAAAATGTCCTCCCCAGCATCATGACCACAGCTTCAAATCTCGAAGAAATGCTGGCCTCATGGAATAACAACCTGAGTTCATTTGCTTACTTACCTACCCAAACTAAACCACATATTACGGAGAAGCAACCTAAAAAGAAGGAACCTGCACGCTGGTATACCACTGAATTAAAGACACCACTACGAACGCAGAGGAAATTAGAAAGAAAATGGCGACATACCCGCACCACAACAGACCAGACACACTACAACTCCCACCTACAAGCTGTGATAAGGAAGCTTATCAGGACCCAGGAGACAGGGATAAAGAGAAGGAATTCACCCTTATCAAAGGACCTATTTTACAAGGTCAGAGACACAAAACTCCATTTACACCTAGAAAGCAGGTATTTCCTAGCTGCAATAGGTTGCAGAATGCCCCTAGTGGAGAAAAGGAGAGGGAATGCAGGCCCAGGGTAAGGAACCTTTACGTCACTGAATTCCCCAATTGCTCAGCTGCCACGAGGCAGTTTGATCTCCAACACCTGAGAGGAGAAGGGGTGGGGCTGGAGCCTGAGAGGTTTAAGTCTAGGTCAGATTATCCAGAGAGAGAGAGGCGTAGGAATGCTTACTGGAAGAGGAATGGAGCTGGAACAGTAAGAACAGCCGGAACCAGGAACACAAGTTGGAGGACAGGACGAGGAAGCTCAGGTGAATGGTGGCCATAGCATGAGAGAGGAGAAGCTGATACAAGCCTTGACCCAGGTAGGAGCATTAGAAGCTTGTCTAATTTGGAGCACTACAGAGTTGCAAGAGACAGCTTTTGCCCTAACGGGAGGCTGTCAGCCAAGCCCTCTGAGCCAGACATGAAGGTACAGCCTATGCAACTGGGTGAACAAGACCTAGCTGTAGAAGAAGAAGACTCATACATGGACTGCTCTTTATGCCAATCTTCAAATATAGAGGGTTTGGAAGGGAGTCAACTGTAAGAAAAACCTCCCGAGTCCGGTAACCCTGAGAGCCTGTAGATAACTTGTGAAAGTCCCTCCCTCCCCACACCCACCCACCCCTGGGATAATCGTAGCTTTATAGGTACTTACACATTTTAAAAGACAGGAGGTGCTCTCAGGTGAAGCTCATTACCCAAATCAGTCATACACTAAGGACCTGAGATTAGTTAAGCTTCAGGTGAACAAGCTATATTACACGTATTAGGTACAGTTTTATTAGTATAAATATCCATAGCAACCTTTAGTAAGTAAAGAACTTAGATCTAAACACAAACTTAAAACTAAGATGCAGACAGCAGTCCAGCAGCGGGATGGGGGCTTTCCAGTCTTTTGCATTGAGTGTCACATGTATGATTTTCTCCCAGTTGGTGAGAGGTCTTATGTGTGCACTAGGTGCAAGGAGCTCTTTGCTCTCAGGGAACGAGTCCGTTCTCTAGAGGCTAAAGTAGCAGACTTGGAAAGCATAAGACAGAGAGGTACATAGACGAGACCTACAGGGATATAGTCCTGAAGTCCCACCTCCAGTCTGGCAGCATCCCTGTTGCCATGGAGGAGAGAGGTCACGTGACAGGAGAGCATCACCCTGGTGTGGCAGGAAGTGATCCTGTAACTAGGACCTGTCCTCCAGGTGATGTAAAACCCTCTTGCACCGAGGAAGTTTCTCCAGGGCCATGTGCCCATGAGGGAAGGGTTAGGACAGCCGTTATAGTTGGTGATTCGATCATTAGGCATGTAGATAGCTGGGTGGCTGGTGGACGTGAGGATCGCCTGGTAACATGCCTGCCTGGTGCGAAGGTAGCGGACCTCACGCGCCACCTAGATAAGGTCTTAGATAGTGCTGGGGAGGAGTCTGCTGTCTTGGTACATGTTGGTACCAATGACATAGGAAAATGTGGTAGGGAGGTTCTGGAGGCTAAATTTAGGCTTTTAGGTAGGAAGTTGAAATCCAGAACTTCCAGGGTAGCATTCTCCGAAATGCTTCCTGTTCCACGCGCAGGACCCAAAAGGCAGGCGGAGCTCCGGAGTCTCAATGCGTGGATGAGACAATGGTGCAGAGATGAGGGTTTTGGATTTGTTAGGAACTGGGGAACATTCTGGGGAAAGGAGGGGCTCTTCCGAAGGGATGGGCTTCACCTTAACCGGTATGGAACCAGGCTGCTGGCATTAACCTTTAAAAAGGAGAGAGAGCAGCTTTTAAACTAGATATTAGGGGAAAGCCGACAGTTGCCCAAGAGCTGATGGTTCGGAAGAATGCATCTATGAAGGATACTACCAAAAGCAGAGAGGTTCCACAAAAGAGTAAAGTAGCCCAAATGCCCTCAAGTATGGAGCAGACAGAGCTTAAAGATCCCAAATTACCCATGTCCAACAATAGCCAAATTAATATGAATAAAATACATTCTCTAAAATGCTTGTATGCAAATGCTAGAAGTCTAAAAAATAAGATGGGAGAGTTAGAATATATAGCACTAAATGAAAGGTTAGATATGATTGGAATATCAGAGACATGGTGGAAGGAGGACAACCAGTGGGACACTGTGATACCTGGGTACAAACTATATCGTAATGATAGAGCTGATCAAATTGGTGGAGGGGTTGCTCTCTATGTTAGAGAGGGCATTGAGTCAGAAAGGATTAAAGTTTTGCAGGAAACAAAATCTGCTGTAGAATCTATATGGATTGAAATTCCATGTAAAAGGGGGAAGGCAATGGCAGTGGGGGTGTACTATAGGGCGCCTGGCCAGAATGACCAAATGGATGATGAAATGCTCAAAGAAATCAAGGAATCTAACAAAAGTTACAGCACAGTAATAATAATGGGTGATTTCAACTACCCCGGTATCGACTGGGTCAGTGTCATGTCAGGACATGCTAGGGAGATAAAGTTCCTAGATGAAATAAATGACTGCTTCTTGGAGCAGCTGGTTCATGAACCGACCAGAGGGGAAGCCATATTAGACCTAATCCTTAGTGGAACACCAGATCTAGTGCAAGAGATAAGGTTGTTGGGGCCACTTGGCAATAGTGATCATAGCATGATTGCCTTTAATTTAATTAGTGGAGGAGGGATAGTAAGGAAATCCACAGTACTACCTTTTAACTTTCGAAAGGGAGACTATGATAAAATGAGCAAAACAGTTAAGAAAAAACTAAAAGGAGCAGTTGCAAAGGTTAAAGACGTAAATCAGGCTTGGCTGTTGTTGAAAAATACTATCTTGGAAGCCCAGACCAGCTGTATTCCACGCTTTAAGAAAAGTGGAAGGAAGTCCAAAAAACTGCCAGCATGGTTTAAAGGTGAGGTCAGAGAGGCTGTTGTTGCCAAAAAAGCATCTTTCAGGAAATGGAAAAAAGAGCCAAACGACGAAACCTGGAAACAGCACAAGCACTGGCAAGTCAAATGCAAGGCATTGATAAGGCAGGCAAAGGGAGAATTTGAGAAGAAGCTTGCTGCGGAAGCAAAAACGCGAAGTAAAGACCTTTTCAAGTACATTCGTAGCAAAAAACCTGTGAGAGAGTCAGTTGGTCCATTAGATGATAAAGGGGTTAAAGGAGCACTAAGAGACGACAAGGCGATAGCGGAGAGACTGAAAGAATTCTTTGCTTCAGTCTTTACTGAGGAAGATGTAGGGATGTTACCCATGACTGAAGTGGTATTTAAAGGTGCGGAAGAATTGAAGGAAATATCGATACATCGGGAAGATGTATTACAACTATTAGATAAGCTGAAGAGTAGCAAATCACCTGGGCCGGATGGTATGCATCCAAGGGTGTTGAAAGAACTGAAATACGAGATTGCAGACCTGCTATTAGTAATCTGTGAACTATCATTAAAATCATCTCTAATACCTGAAGATTGGAGGATCGCCAATGTAACACCAATTTTTAAAAAGGGTTCCAGGGGTGATCCGGGAAACTACAGACCGGTGAGCCTGACATCAGTACAGGGAAAATTGGTAGAAACCATCATAAAGAATAAAATTACTCAGCATGTAGATAGTCATGACCTGATGGGAGACAGCCAACATGGCTTTAGACAAGGAAGATCTTGTCTTACTAATCTGTTATGTTTTTTTGAAGGAGTGAATAATCAGGTGGACAAAGGTGAGTCGGTTGATATTGTGTATCTGGACTTTCAGAAAGCCTTTGACAAGGTCCCTCATCAGAGACTTTTGGCAAAACTAAAGAGTCATGGGATAGGAGGCAGTGTACTATTGTGGATCAGGAACTGGTTAAAAGATAGAAAGCAGAGGGTAGGGCTAAATGGCCAATTTTCCCAATGGAGAAAGGTGAATAGTGGTGTACCCCAGGGATCTGTGCTGGGTCTGCTGCTTTTTGACATATTCATAAATGACCTGGAAAGTGGAATAACGAGTGAGGTTATCAAATTTGCAGATGACACAAAACTATTTAAAGTTGTTAAAACCCAAGAGGATTGTGGAAAATTGCAAGAGGATCTTGATAAATTGGAAGACTGGGCATCAAAATGGCAGATGAAATTTAATGTGGACAAGTGCAAGGTTATGCACCTAGGGAAGAACAACCCAAACTATGGTTACACGATGCAAGGTTCCACATTAGGAACCACCACCCAGGAAAAAGATTTAGGCGTCATTGTGGATACCATGTTAAAACCCTCGACCCAGTGTGTAGCGGCGGCCAAGAGAGCAAATAGAATGCTAGGTATGATAAGGAAAGGAATGGAAAATAAAACAAAAGATATTATAATGCCTCTATATCGTTCCATGGTGAGACCGCACCTTGAATATTGTGTGCAGTTCTGGTCGCCGTATCTTAAAAAGGATATAGCGATTTTAGAAAAGGTTCAGAGAAGAGCCACCAAAATGGTAAAGGGGATGGAAGGATACTCCTATGAAGAAAGGCTAAAAAGGTTAGGGCTCTTTAACCTGGAAAAGACAGCTGAGGGGAGATATGATAGAAGTCTATAAATTAATGAATGGAGTGGAACAGGTAAACGTAGATCGATTGTTTACGTTATCAGAATATAGAAAGACTAGGGGACATGCAATGAAGCTACAGGGTAAACTATTTAAGACTAATAAAAGAAAATATTTTTTCACTCAACGTGTAATCAAACTCTGGAATTTGTTACCGGAGGATGTAGTAAAGGCTGTTAGTGTAGCTGGGTTTAAAAAAGGTTTGGACAAGTTCCTGGAGGAAAGGTCCATAAACCATTATTAAGAAGGGACCCAGGATATCAATGCTTGACTCAGTACAAGCATTGCGGAATCTGTGTCTTTTGGGGAAACTGCTAGGTACGTATGACCTAGATTGGCCACTGTTGGAAACAGGATACTGGGCTTGATGGACCTTGGTTTGACCCAGTATGGCATATCTTATGTTCTTATGTTCAGATTTCATGATAGCCAAAACCAATAACGTCTGCAAAGTTACACTATCTTGCCCTACCAAGAATCCACCCAAGCAACTCACCTCTTTCTCAACACCATCAGATACAAGCATTGAGAGCATCATAGCTAACATCAATGCCACCACTGCCTCTAATGACCCTTGTCCAGCTTTCTGGATAAGGTCACTACGTTATGAGGTCAGCCCAATAATAGCCAAAATCATTGACCACTCCTTCTCCTCTGGTCAATTCCCTTCAAGCCTTAAGCAGGCATCCATTAGGCCCCTCTTGAAGAATGCCAAATTAAATGCTCAGAAGATGGATTCATACCGACCCATCTCAAGCATCCCGCTGTTAGCTAAGATAATTGAGAAGGCTGTTCAGCGACAGATACAGGATCATGTAGACTCCACTGCTTCCCTTGACCCAAGCCAACACGGCTTCAGAGAATCTCATGGTGTCGAAACACTACTCACCACTCTCATCAATACACTTAGCACTGGGATTGACAATATCAAACAAGGGTACGCCCTAATTTTCTTAGACATCGCTGCCGCATTCGACTCTGTAAACCACGAGCAACTCCTAATTCGGCTCAAAGATAAAGGGATAAGCAAATCAGCATGGCGTTGGTGCAAATCTTATCTAACTGATAGGTGGCAGCAGGTTCGAACAGGAACCACAACCTCTCAGTCTTTCCAACAACAGCACGGTGTTCCCCAGGGCTCGTCTCTCTCTGCCCTCCTATTTGACGTCTGTATGCAACCTATATGCAAAATAATCCGCTCTTTTAACATGCCTGCTCTATGCGGACGACGTGTTGCTCTTTACCCCATTCACAATTGAAAACCTGGACTTCACCCAACTGATAAAATGCTTCGATGCCATAACCGACCGGCTCCAATCCCAAAGCCTCAAGATCAACTTTAACAAGACTGACATACTATTTGTGACTAGAAACCAGTCCTTCTCTCCTCCGCCAACCTTGAAGACAAGAGATGCAGAACTCTCGAGCAGACCCAGCATCTGCTACCTAGGCGTTACATTAGACCAACAGCTCAACTTCAAAGTACACATCAGCAACACCATCAAACAAATATACCACAAGATACAAACTCTACGACACCTTCGACCCTTGTTGCAACCTGAGGACTTCAGATCAGTTTTTCAGGCACTGGTTATCCCCCACCTTGACTATGCCAACGTGATCCTGCAGGGCCTACCCAAAAACACCTTAAACCCCCTACAGTTAGCTATGAATGCTGCCGCACGCGTCCTAAGTGGAGCTGCCAGAGGTGATCACATCACCCCGGTCCTTAAGGACTTACATTGGCTACCGATCTACTGTTGGCTATCCTATAAAGTAATCATCATAACCTTCAAGGTCATCAACGAAATAGCCCCTACAGCCTTAATGGACCTTGTTCACCCCATGTCAGCAAACAGAGAAAGGAGAACCTGCACAACCAATACTCTACAGATCCCCAGCGATATAACAAAATGCAACAAAACAACAAGGAACAGAGCCTTCAAGTTCTATGCCCCCGTCTGCTGGAATGCTCTCCCAGCGTCCATCAGAGCCATAACAAATCTGACCCAATTCAGAAAGGCGCTAAAACACCACCTCTTTCTCCTGCACTACTCTCAACCCTCCAACCTAACACCACCCATCATGCACACAACAAGGAACACATGAAATACTGTCGCATGATGTACATACTGTAGATTCATATTGTAGATAATCTGTTAATATTGTACATAGTTCCCCCAGTTGAATTCCGAGTTTAATCTCCTATTTCATTGTAAGTGCCTATTTGGCACACTATCGTTGTATGTAAACCACGCTGATTTTTAAGAGTGTGGTATATAAGAACAATAAAATAAATAAAAAAATAAGTGACCAGAGGGATAGGAGTTTGGCCCAGGGAGGAAGCGAGAGAGGGAGCACGCATGGAGAGAGAAAACCAAATGGCGATCTTAGAGAGGTTGATATGGAGATAGTTGTAGGCCATCCAGGAAGCTACAGCATAGTAGTAAGCTGAAATGCCGTTTTGCTGGATGATGAGGGTGAGGAGGGCCGAAAAGACATTAAACAGAAGAGGGGCAAGAACAGAGCTTTGGGGAACACCACAGGCTAGGGGTTGCTGGGAGAGGAGGAGGAGGGACCAGTATGGACAGAGAAGGTTCAGAAAGAAAGGAAAGAGTGGAACTAATGGAGGACAGAACTGGAGTCTAATGCGAGGGTGGCCGCTGCAGGCATCGGTGCTCGACGCCAGGCCTGGCTCCAGGCATCAGACCTCGAGCAGTGGGTCCAGGAGAAACTCCTCGATGTCCCCTGCCTCTCTGAAAACCTCTTTGGCAAACCGATGCAGGAAAAGATGGTGGAGATAGAGACAGAGTTCCTCACGAGGACTCAGCTCTCTAGGAAGACCTCCACCCTTCCTAAGAAACAAACATTGAGGAAGAGGCCCCCTTTTCAGAGAAAAGGCCAGCCTTACTGAGGATACTTGCAGTACTAGGCTCCCCAGACCCCACAGCAGAGTCACCAGAGCAAGGGATCAGGACAAAGTCTGCGTAAGCCTAAGGGCCCCAAGCCACAGACCCCAGCTCCTGCCAAGGCAAAGACAGGATTTTGGCGCCCTGAGCATAGCCTCAGTACTTCTGGGGGAACAGTTGCCTACTGGGGGACATCTGGTACATTTTGCCCTTCAGCAGCCCACCATCACCACTGACTCCTGGGCACTCCAGATAGTCACGAAGGCTATCTTCCCCCCCCCTTCTTCCCATGAGAGGCCTTTCAGATTCCCCTGCACCAGGCCCTGCTGCTGCAGGAACTCGCAGGCCTCCTCACGGACAGAGCTGTGGAGCCAGTACTCCACCACCTCAGGGGCAGGGGGTTCTACTCCCAATACTTTCTGGTCCCAAAAAGAACAGGGGGCCTAAGGCCCATTCTGAACGTTCAAAACCTGAACAAGTTCCTTGTGTGGGAGAAGTTCAAGATGTTCTCCCTGGGAACATTGCTGCCCTATCTCCAGCAAGGAGATTGGCTATGCTCCTTGGACCTAAAGGATGCTTACACCCACATCCTCATTCATCCCAGTCACAGGCAGTACTTAAGGTTCATGGTCAGGTGCAACCACTACTAGTACAGAGTACTACTATTCTGTTTAGCCTCTGCACCAAGAATCTTCACCAAATGCTTGGCAGTGGTTGCCGCTTACCTGCGTCTTCAAGGGGCCTTTGTCTTCCCATACCTGGATGACTGGCTCGTAAAGGGGGACATGGCCACCGAGGTGCAACAGCCTCCGGCCTGCATCATCAGTGTCCTGCAGTATCTGGGATCCTTAATAAACCACCCAAGTCCCACCTCATCTAATGCTGGACTTTGAGTTCATAGGGGCTCAACTGGACACTCTTTAGGCCAGGGCCTTTCTTCCCTTGGACAGGACAGGTCACGTTGGGGCTCTGGCCACTTAAGTGCAACACCATCATGCAGTGTCGGTGTAGTCCATGCTTCGCCTACTGGGCCACATGGCATCCACAGTCCATGTGCGTCCCAACGCCCATCTTCACATGCGGGCGGTCCAGTGGTGACTCCGCTCCCAGTGGACACAAGCCACAGGCAGGCTCCGGGACAAAAGTTGTAGTGTCCCGCTAGCTTGCGGAGTCACTCGACTGGTGGCAGGCCACACAGCACCTGCAGCAGGGCATGCCCTTCCAGCCCCCAAATCCCCAGAGGGTCCTCACCACAGATTCCTCTTTACTGGGCTGGGGTGCCCATTGTGAGGATCTCCTCACGCAGGGCAACTGGTTCCTGGTAGAGAGCCGGCAGCAGATCAACCTGTTGGAGCTCAGGGCCATTTATCTGGCAATCAGGGCCTTCCATCATTGCCTGCAGCACCAGTTGATGCTAGTCCAAACGGACAACCAGGTCGCGATGTTCTACCTGAACAAACAGGGGGGCACAGGTTCTTACTGCCTCTGCAGGAGGCGGTAGCCCTCTTCTTGCACGCGATTAGTCAGGGAATGCTCCTCAGGGTGATATACCTTCTGGGCCAGGACAATGCCCTAGCAGACACACTGAGCAGGGTCCGCCAGTCACACAAATGGCAATTAGACTCCAACATGGCACAGTGGCTCTTCCAACTCCGGGGCACCCCAAGTCTGGACCTTTTTGCCAGCCCGACCAATGCTCAGCTGCCCTGCATTTGCTGTCCCCAGCCACACCCATCCCAGGTAGCGGCAGACGCCTTCCTCATCTCATGGGCAGGGGGCCTCCTGTATACCTTCCCTTCCATGCCACTAATCGCTCGGACCCTCTTCAAGGTCCTGCAGGACAAGGCTTCCATGATCCTGGTGGCTGTGTGGTGGCCTAGGCAGCCTTGGTTTCTCCTGTTGCTCCACCTCTCGATGGAGCTGCCGATTCCTTTGGGGAATGCCCTGGGGCTGCTCACCAAGGAAGGAAGGCTCCCTTCTTCACCCCAATCTGGAGTTCCTGATGTTAACAGCATGGCTACTGAAAGGGTAACCTTAGCACCCTTCAACCTTACAAGGGAAGTAGAGGGGGTCCTCCTGGCCTCTCGTAAGAACTCCACGAGATGGGCCTACACCTTCAAGTGACACAGATTCTCACTGTGGTCCATAGAGCAGCGTGTTGACCCATTCTCTTGCCAGCTGCACATGATGCTACAGTACTTGCTTCACCTCGTGCAAATGGAACTTAAGTCCAGTTCCGTCAGGGTGCACCTGAGTGCACTCTCAGTGCATCATCATTCTATGGAGAAGAAACCGCTTTCTTCTCAGCCCCTCATTACCCAGTTCATGCGGTGCCTTCTGCTCTCAAAGCCTCCCATCCGCCTGTTCCCGGCAGGATGGGACCGCAACGCAGTCTTGACGCAGGTCACCAAGCCGCTATCTGAGCCTCTGGCTACCTATCATATGTGTTTCCTCTGCTGGAAGGTTGTTTTCCTGGTGGTGCTCATCCTCTGCATGCTGAGTCAGTGAGCTTCAGACCCTGGTGGCCGAGCCACCCTACACCAGATTCTATAAGAACAGGACCGTGCTTCGCACCCACCCTAAATTCTTTCTGAAGGTGGTATCTGCATTTCTTCTTAGGAGGTGATGCTCCCCACCTTCTTCTCATAGCCCCATGCCGACGGCTGTTCTCCATATTCTGGATTGTAAGAGGGCCCTGTCCTCCTACCTGCAACGTCCCAAGGTCACCATAAAGCCTCACAGCTTTTTGATTCCTACGACCCTAGTCGCCTGGGGGACGCTATAACTAAGTGGACCCTGTCCACCTGGGTGGCATACTGCATTGCCTTCGCTCATGATCAGGCTGTGCTCTCGTTGGAGCACCGGGTCACGGTGCACAACGCTAGGGCTGTGGCAACCTTGGTTGCAAGCTTTCGCTCTGTCCCTATGGCAGGCCACCACCTGGTACTCAGTCCACACCTTTGCAGCTCACTACTGCCTGGAGAGGGAGTCCTAACAGGACAGTGCCTTCGGCCAGGCCGTACTCTGTAATCTCTTTGGGGTCTAGGCCTACCCTCCGACCTTTCTTGTTAAGGCAACCGGAGTGATAGTTCTCCCTGGACACTGGGGTCCTTAGAGTCTCTCACTTGCGGCTGCTCATGGTTGGGCCATGTTTTCTACAGGTTCTTGGTAACCTGTAGCTAGGAAGTCCCGTATGTGAGGACTGACTTCATGTTTGCTCCTGGAGAAAGTGTAGTTACTCATCTGTAACGAGGACAGCAGGAATCATTCCTCACAACGCTCCCTCCTCCCCATGGAGTAGCTGTATAATTTTTTGCTATCTTCTTGTCGGTTCTAGCTATGTCATCTGACTGAGTAAGATGGCACCCTTGGGTAGTAAGGGGACCATGTATGCGTGGTGGAATCTCCCAAATGCTTTCTTTGAAAGCTGGGAAGATGCTTCCACGAGGGCTCCATCCACGCTGACGTCACCTATATGTGAGGACTGATTCCTGCTGTCCCTGGAGAATACCTTATCTCCAGGAACAAGCAGGAATGTAGTCTTCACATATGGGTATCGTCAGTACCGACGGATCCTGCACGGGAACGCTCCCCAGCGTCCAATTAGAAAGCTTTTGGGAGCATCCCACAGTGCCTGCGTGCTGCCTTCCCGCCTTTCCCAACTGCCTCTCTCCAGTTCTTGGTTTTCCGCGGAGCCAGCAGGTCGTTGTTCCTGTCACTGCAGAAAATTTTTTTCCTGCTTCTTTTTTGTGGTTCGCGTCTGCCTTCGACGCTATACCGGTACCGCCGGTGGTTCTTTCTTTCTTTTAAAAAATAAATATATTATATTTAGGTCTTTTTCCAATTTTTCTTCCTCAGGTGCATGCGCCATTTTGGGCCTTAGGCCCAAAATTTCCTCCATTATGGAAAAGCCCGCTTCGGGTTTCAAGAAGTGCACTAAGTGTGGCGGTACCATCTCCGTCACCGACACCCATGAGTGGTGTCTTAAATGTTTAGGTCCTGACCACTCCATCTTGGAGTGTATGGCTTGTGCCATGATGTCCAAGAGGGGTCGACAAAACCGAGCTGCTAAGCTCAGTACCCTTTTTCCTTCTGATGCAGCTTCTGTGGCATCGACGTCTTCTAGGGCTTCGTCTTCCTCCCATGGATCTCAGGTAACTAAACATAAGTCTGTCCGGTCCTCAAAGGGTATTTCTCCTTCCAAGCATCGAGATGCCTCCGGCGTTGCCCTTGAGGGTTCTGTACTGGCAAAATTGCCCCGGTGGGAGGCTTCAGCTTCCAAAGCATTATCGGGGCTCCAGGATGTTCTCGAGGCCTCAACCTCGGCAGAACTACTGGTGCCATGCTCTGGGGTACCAGCTGTGTTCTCCGGTACCGATACCCAGGTATCGGCAGCGTCGATAGACCAGAGGTTTCTGGCTATTGAACGCAGTCTGGCGGCTCTCCTTGCGGCATCGATACCCTCGGAACCGCGTCAGACAGTTGTACCGGCACCAACTCCGGCACCGGTATCGGTACCGGTACCGACAGCATCGACATCGGTGTCGGCTTTGCCGGCATCCAGTCATGCTATGCCTTCTGGTACCGATACACCGGTACCGATTCCCCCCGGTACCGACCTCGGTCGGTACGGGTATCGTGCTTTACAGGAGCATCTGGACAGAAGGTACTTTGAATCCTCGGAAGAGTCTGAGGATTCTGATAGATCTGTCGGTACCAGAATACTTCTCCCAGAGGAGCCTTCCTCTCTTAAACGTAGGATGTCTCCTCCAGAAGATATCTCCTTTCAGGATTTTATCAGGGAGGTGGCTCGAGGTCTTTCCATCACTGTGGCTCCTGAGACAGAGCCCAGGGCAAAGGAGTTGGAGATTTTACAATATCCCAAAGCTCCTAAGGAGGCAGCTACCCTGCCTAGCCATGAGATCTTACATGATGTCATGTTAAGAATGTGGGAAACCCCCCTTACCACCTCTCCTCACTCTCGTTGACTGGATACCATGTATCGGGTTCCTCCGTGTCCTGGTTTCCAGAAGACTCAGCTGCCTCACCGCTCTATTGTAGTGGAGTCAGCTATGAGAAGGATCAAGAGTGCAAAGAGGCATGCCTCTAATCCTCCAGGACGTGAGTGTAGAACTTTGGATGCCTTTGGACGTCGTACCTTCCAGGCTTCCATGCTTTCTGCCAGGATCAGTTCCTATATTTTATATATGGGAATGTTCCTTAAAGAAGTCACAGGAGATTTAGAGCTTTTGAGCCCTCTTCTTCCTGAAGATAAGAGGCAGGATTTTCTCACACTGGTTAAACATGCCCAAGATGTTTCTAAATTTGTCAATTGTGCAGCCTTTGACTGTTTTGAGTGCATAAGCAGAACCTCTGCCATTGCCATAGGTGCACGTAGAATTGCCTGGCTCCAGGCATCCGATAGTTCTGGGTGCAGGACAAACTGGGCAATATTCCTTGTACAGGTGAGAATCTATTCGGTAAAAATTGGCAAGAAAAGGCCAATGAGTTGGATGCTGACAATTCCACTTTGGATAGATTATCCAAAGCCACAGCTGATCCTGCAAGAAAGAAATCTTTCAAGAAACCATTCTTCTCCAAAAAGAAGAGGTTTTATCCCTCTTATCAGCAGGGGCGTTCTGCAGGTGAGCCTGTCAGGAAAACTCAGCAGCCACCTAAACAAAGGAAAGTAAAGACTGCTAAGCCTCAATTGTCTCAGCAGTCTCAGCCTCTGCAAGGCCTTTGACTTCCATCTAGAGAACCTAGCCTTTCTGGCCCTCAACAGACCAGAACCTTCCACCATTCCAGGAAGGTTATGTCATTTTGCCCCCAGATGGGGGCAAATAACAGCAGAACTTTGGACTCTTTCCATTATAAGAGAGGGGTACAAGCTTCACTTTATCCGCATGCCCCCTCCCACAATGGTAAGACAGTTCAATTCTCAGACCTCGCTCAACAATCTGTTAGATCAAGAGGTCACTATGCTTCTTGCCCAAGGGGCCATAGATGAGGTACCCATTCCTCAACAGGGTACAGGGTTTTACTCCCCCTATTTCCTTATCCCAAAGAAAACAGGGGGGACACAGACCTATTTTAGATATCAGAGAATTGAACAAATTCCTGTTCAAAGAGAAATTCAAGATGATTTCTCTAGGAACCCTGCTACCGTACCTTCAAAGTCAGGATAGGCTTTGTTCTCTAGATCTTAAGGATGCGTACACTCATGTTCTCATCCATCCAACTCACAGAAAGTTCCTTTGGTTCCTTTTTCAAGGAAAGCACTACCAATACAGGGTGCTTCCTTTTGGCCTGGCCTCAGCACCAAGGATGTTCATGAAATGCATGGCTGTGGTAGCAGCATTTCTTCGCACTCTGGGAATATTCGTCTTCCCCTACTTAGACGACTGGCTCATTCGAGCCCCATCAGAGTCAGAGGCCAGAATTTCTCTATCCTGCACAATGCATATCCTGCAATATTTGGGTCTGGTCATAAACACCCCAAAATCCAACCTAACTCCCACTCAATCTCTAGAGTTCATAGGAGCTTTGTTGGATACCAGGAAAGCAAGGGCCTATCTCCCCCAGACCTGTTGCCTTCGCATGGTGCAGTTAGCTTCTCAAGCAGTGCTAAAGTCTCATCTCACTGCTCGGGAGATGTTACAACTACTAGGCCACATGGCATCTACCGTGCATGTGGTTCCTTATGCTCACCTCCATATGAGAGCATCCCAGTGGACTTTATCCACTCAGTGGACCCAGGCATCAGGGTGCCTGTCAGACAAAATAGCAAACACAAATCGCCTTATTTTGTCCCTCCAATGGTGGCAGTCCACTCAAAACCTGTTGCTGGGGTCCCCATTTCAACAACCTTCACCCCAAGCAATTCTCAAAACAGATGCTTCACCAATGGTTTGGGGAGCTCATCTGCAAAACCTCTCCACCCAAGGCACCTGGACTCCACAGGAGACTCATCTACACATCAATCTTTTGGAGATCAGAACAATCTTCCTTGCTCTGCGAGTGTTCCACACCCTGCTCAGCTACAAGACAGTCCTCATTCATACAGATAATCAAGTAGCCATGTTCTACGTGAACAAGCAGGGAGGAACAGGCTCTGTTGCTTTGCAACGAAGCTTTGCGACTATGGGCCCTCGCCAGAGAGCATCAGATTCATCTCCTGGCTGTGTATCTTCCAGGTATCGAAAACTCTTGGGCAGACAGATTCAGTCGAGTTCTGCTTCCACACAAATGGTTTCTACATGCAGACCAGGAGGCCAAGATTTTTCAAATTTGGGGAACCCCGGACATAGACCTCTTTGCAAGTCTGTTGAATGCCAAACTTCCCTGGTTCTGTTCCAGAATTCCGGCTCAGGGCTCTTAGGCCAAGGATGCTTTCCTCCTTCATTGGGGTCAAGACTTCCTTTATGCCTTTCCACCCATTCCCTTGATCCCCAAAACCCTGTTCAAGCTTCAGAGAGACAGAGGCCGTATGATTCTCATAGCTCCACATTGGCCTCGGCAAGTGTGGTACCCTCTACTTCTACATCTCTCTCAAGCTCCCTCTCTGGAGTTAGGCTCTGCTCCAGATCTCCTATCTCAGGAGGACGGAATGTTATGGCATCCCAATCCCCACTCTCTGCATCTCAGGGCTTGGTTGCTGAAGGCCTAGATCTTCAGGATCTTAACCTTCCTCAGCAAGTAAAGGATATCCTTTATGCTTCCAGAAAACCTTCCACAAGACGCTCTTATGCTTTCAAGTGGAAAAGGTTTACCATATGGTGTTTGCAGAAGGGTCTTAACCCCCTTGCGATACCTCTGGAATCATTACTAGAGTATCTCCTTCATTTATCTAATGCAGGACTTAAAACTAACGCATTAAGAGTCCATTTAAGTGCTATTGCGGCTTCTTTCAAGCCTTTAAATGGACAACCTGTTTCCTCCCATCCTCTTATAGCAAGATTTATGAGAGGCCTTCTTCTAACTAAGCCTCCCATTAAGCCACCACCGGTGGCATGGGACTTGAATCTGGTTCTGGGTCAGCTCATGAAGCCACCTTTTGAACCCTTAGCTACTACCTCATTGAAATTCCTTTCTTGGAAAGTTATCTTATTGCAATCACATCAGCACGTCGCATCAGTGAGTTGCAGGCACTAGTGGCTGATCTACCTTATACAAGGTTCCATCATGACAAGGTCGTCCTTAGGACTCATTCACACTTTATGCCAAAGGTGGTCTCGCCTTTTCATCTTAACCAAGCGGTCTACCTGCCTGTGTTTTTTCCAAGGCCTCATGCATCAAATGCAGAAAGGAATCTTCATACTTTGGACTGTAAAAGAGCTTTAGCCTTTTACTTACAAAGAACACAGCAACATAGAAAGTCCTCTCAACTCTTTGTTGCCTTTGATCCTTCTCATTTGGGACTTCCAGTCTCCAAGAGAACACTGTCCAACTGGATTGCACTTTGTATTCCCTTTGCCTATCAGAGTAAGAATCTTCCTCTGGAGGGCCATGTCACAGCTCACAATGTGAGAGTCATGGCAACTTCAATGGCTAATCTGCACTCTGTGTCTATCGACGACATCTGTCGAGTAGCCACTTGGACTTCGGTTCATACCTTCACAGCCCATTACTGCTTGGGCAAGGACTCCCGCCGGGATGCCTTGTTTGGTCAGGCTGTTCTCCAACACCTGTTCCATACCTAATCAGCTCCTACCCACCATCCCTGGTTGGATGCCAGAGATCCATGGGGGGAAGTGGAGCCCTTTCACAGGGACACACTTCTTCTGGGGTCTCTCCCTGGCATCTAAAGCTATGGAGTCCCCATATGTGAAGACTACATTCCTGCTTGTTCCTGGAGATAGCATAGTTACTCACCTGTAACAGGTGATCTCCGGGAACAGCAGGAATTTAGTCTTCACAACCCACCCACCTCCCCTAGGAGTTGTATCTCTCTATCTATCTCTTTCTCTTTCCCTCTCTCTCTCTCTTTGTCTCAGCTTTAAACTCAACTGGAGAGAGGCAGTTGGGAAAAGCAGAAAGGCAGCACGCAGGCGCTGTGGGATGCTCCCAAAAGCTTTCTAATTGGACACTGGGGAGCATTCCCATGCAGGCTCCGTCGGTACTGATGATACCCATATGTGAAGAATAAATTCCTGCTGTTCCCGGAGATCACCTGTTACAGGTGAGTAACTATGCTTTACAGGTGAGTAACTACGCTTTTAGTGACTTGCCCAGGGCCACAAGGAATGCTAGTGAGAAATGAACAACTGGTCTCTGTATTACCAAGCCAGTGCTCTAACTACTAGGCTACTCCTCCGCTCCACTGGACTCGACTGCACTTATAACAAATAAGAGAAGATGAACTGCTAGGAAAGAAGCCTTGTGCAATGGCTTGGAGAACACCTGCCATGAAATTAACAGTTGAAATAAGGAAGCTGGACTTTGTAAGCAAGTAGCTATGTCTAATCAGAAGTAGCAGATTACGGGGCCTGATTTCAAATTTTAGAAATCTTGAGACCCCCACATTCTAAGGGCCTGATATTCAAAGAAAGTTGAGTTACTGAATTTGTGTCCTTTGTTCAGCCGAACTTAGATGCCAAAGTTTTCAGCTAAAAAGTCACAGATACTTAGAAGTTTAAAAGTTATGCTTTTTAAATTTAGGCCTGACAATCATTTGCTTGGATTTATGAGCCCAGTTTAAGTGCCTTATGCTGAAAATCAGTACTGAGCTCCTAATTTTTTTTTTCATCCTAAATCTTCCCCTTTTAGCCCCCGCTTTTTTTGTACCTAAATTTAGAGCATTGTTCCTAAATTTCGAGCATCAGTGAAATTTTGACTATAACTTTAGGCACTCAGCCCTAGTAAACTTTCAATCAAGCCGTTTTAAGAGCATAACTCTCAAAGATAGGAGCTTAAACCCTTTGAATATCAACCTCCTCTTTTTTATTTAATTATTGACAAGACAAATATTGAAGATTAATTAAAAAAAAAATCCTTAAGTGACTCCTTTTGCGTGATGAAAGGAATTAATCAAAGATGTGTGTCTGATGTGATTCATACTGTTAGGATCCTGTTTCACTTGCTGAGGTAAATTTCCAGCAGGAAACTGACGGCATAAAGTTAATCTGATACCTTATCTGATTAGCTTGATATGAATTTTTAAGTAGCACTGAAGATTTATGGATAGGATGTCCATACTATTTTGTGTGGTACCATTTAAATCCATTTAGTAGGTGAATGTCGCTGCTTAAAAGGATAACTTATTGGCCGGCCCTGGAACGCCCATAACCATGCCATTTAACTGTTAACTCTGACCACTTATTAATGAAAATGGCTGGAGTAACCTGTCTGCAACCCAGATGTGTAAAAAAAATCCTAAAAGGCACTTACACAATAAGCATCACTGCTTTTGAATATCAGCCCTACTATTTAAAGGTGCACCCAAATCATCAGTCAAGTAGCCATCTAGTACAAAGCAGCTTGATGCCTTTGAGCAAGAGTTTGCAAGAAATCATATCGGACTTGGGGTATAATAGTCCATGGCAACACCACATGCTCCATTATATTTGTAATTAGGGCTTCTGATTTTTGTTTAAAACTGAAAAACCCTGATGAAACACCCCTGATGGGGAATTTGGGGTTTCTAGTTATAACTGAAACCCTTGAAATATCAGCCTTTCTTGGACGCTCTGAAGTTGTTATCCTTCAGTTGCCATCACAGCCAGATGAAATCAGAACAGACCACTACAATAGTCTCTCTCATTGGCAGTGGAAGCTTATGCCTTTGCTCACGCCACTTTCTGCTTCTTCATCCACCATTGCTGCCAGCACTGTGGGAGGATTGGAGATGTGAGAATGGGCTCTTCCTGTTTCTTGAGTACTTGCAAGCACTTCAGAAGCAGGAAGTGCCTTTTCTTGTGTTTCAGACCCTCCTGCAGTGCTGTACGAAGAAGCAGAGAGCAGCAGGAACAAATGTACAAGCTCCTGCCACTGTGGAAGGTGGCTGGAGCAGGGCCAAGGGGACGCCCGTGCTAAAGCTGGGACTGATGCTGTTGCTGGAGAGCTGATGAAAGGGAGCGGCTGATGCTGTTGATGTTGGGGATGGACGTGAGAGAAGGAAGCTGTCAACCAGTGGCATAAGTTACAATGAGGGGCCCCCAAGTAATAAATATTTCTAAGGGACCCCCATTGTTGTGGTGGCGATGCGCCCCCCCCCCCCATGCGGCAGTGCGGCAAGCTTACTTTATCATCTTTGTTGCGCTGCTCCACTCTTGTAAGTTCGCCGTGGGGAACGCAGGCCTGGCAGCTGTTCCCTGCTGGGCTGAACTTCCCCGTGGCGAACTTACAAGAGAGGAGCAGTGCAGCAAACATGTTAAAGTAAGTTTGTCACACTACCGCTGCCGCTGTGTGGGCCCCTTTTCTGCCTGGCGCCCCCCCCCCCCCCCCTCCACATTTTGGAGGCTGCTTGAGCAGAATTTATGCCAGTGCTGTCAGCATAAAACCACTAGAAATTATTTTTGGGCCATTGAATGGAATCCACTCAAAAAGCCATACATTTTTTGTTCATGAATACACCACTAAATCGCTTTCTAACTCTGTCTCGAAAATAAACCTCGAAAATTCTAAATGATAAACACCTAGGATCAGGAATTGTATCTATATTCCATTTTATCAGTCTCAAAGGATTGTCTGCAGTGGCTTACAGCAAATTTATGAACAAACATTTCTAAATTAAATTATAAATAAACATTTGGTACAAGAAAACAATAATACCCTATTGCCAGTGAGGCCTCTCTTCCTCTGCATACAATGGGAAAGGCTAGAATGTATCAAAATAAATTATAACAGAAAAAAATGTGACATTTCTAAAACAATATAAAGTAACATCTACCCCAAAAATGTTAGATTAGAATTGCACCTAATTTGAAAAAATGTAATTGATAGAATCTTGTTTAACAACCGTTTTAAATAAAGCTATCTGGTTTGGTTCAAAGTTTTATTTTACTTGTGAGGAGAAGTACTTTTAAAGTTTTTGAAAGCTTCTCATGTGTAACTGTTTCCATTGTTATGAATCTAAGTAAACCAAGGTCTCCGCTGTGCTGTTCCCATCAGACCTTCATGCAGCTGAAGCTGAAGGTTCCAGAAATGACAAAAAAGGGGAGTTTGGTCATAATAAAAATGTGTACAAAAAGTTCTGATACTACCAACTTATATAAAGACTATGCTTTAGGTCCAGCCATTTGGTATCTGATGCCAAGTGGGGCATGTAGCAATATGCATTTTGATTCTACCATGAGACCTACAGGGCTGTAAACATCACTGCAGGCAACAGAAGCACCGTGGGAGCAGAGAGAGACTAGAGGCAAAGTGTCATGACACCACAGCCCTGTGGGACAATGGGATGCCACTGCAAGACCCAGAAGGCCATTAGAGTGCTGCTTAATGTGAGCATCACAGAACCACAGAGAGACTAGAGACTGAGTGACATGGTACCCTAGGACTCCAGGCCATAACGGAGAAGGATAAATTAAGAGTATAGTAGCTTCTGATTTGCTTTGATGAAGGATAGGAAGGGATGCAGATGGAGATGATGGGCGATAGTGGGGAGGAGGCCTGTGAAAAAAGACAACAGACATATGACACCCATCCTCCAGTGAATTTCACCACATGTAATAGGTATCAATATAATTAGTATTGCTATAAAATGTATAACCAGCTAAATAGATTATCGGTCTAAAGGTGTCATCATAATAAGTAAAATTGTTCATCTACTGACAGCCAGGATGACTTAATTGCCATTTATAAGTAAGGCTTCTGACTGTGCTTTAACTGATAAATACCTACAAAACACCTCGATCCAAAACATTTAAATGAATGTTAATTAGATAAACTCCAGGAAAAACGCCACTTCCCCTGATTTTCTCTAACACCTCCCCTAGCTTGTCTTGTGTCCTCCACTGAGTTTTTTTTTCTGTACTTACAGCTCCTAGGTGACAGAAAAATAATAATGTCTCACAAAAACACTGATAAGCACTGAATTTTGTATCCTCTAAGAACCCTTAATTAGCTGGAAAATAAACACCTTGGTGAGCTGAAGGGAAGACTGGAGGACCCCGAGGGGGGTTGGTAAGTTGGGCCATTCTGGTAGAAGGGGACATTGAGCTCAAAGAATCTTTGTGATAGGAGGATGAATGCCTTCATTAAAAATGCTTTCTTGGCCTCAGCTTTCAGCTGTCAGGTGGTGCTGTGTGTGGACCTGTTGGTCTTGCTCTCTTACACTGCATCCAGCAGTTGTCGGAGGTTGCGAGACTGGAGTCATATTCTGAACACATGGCAGATGGCCTGTATGACTTAATCCAGAACTCCTTCAAGTCTCTGGTGGTGATAGTTGTAGCCAGGTTGTAATCGTGGCTCTTCAGTTTGTCAGCGAATGCTGCCTCCAAGCTCTGTTTGAGTAAACTCCTCTTTCAGGGTAAGTTACTCTTTACGGGGTACTTGGAGACTCGTTCGGACTGCTAGAAGTTCGAGTAAGGCCTCCTCAGCCTATAATGCCAGATCTAAGAAGGCTTGACCCTTTTGGAGCTCTCAGCAGTCTCGTGATTCAACCAGAGCCGGGGAAGGCCCTACAATGGAATACAGCAGGTCCCTTTCGAGGGGCAACTGGTTGGGGGATGGCTCTGGCTATTTCTCTGCGTGTACTCGGATCACTTCAGATAAATGGGTCCTAGAGATCCTAGGTCAGGGATAAGAATTGGAATTTGCAGAGCCTCTGTGGGACGCCTTTGTGGAGTCTCCCTGTCTCTCCCTGTTCAAGTGGATTGTGGTTGAAGAAATTCTTCAGCTCCTCCTGCGATTGCAGGCTTTTCTTACCTGCACCCTCCACAGAGCAGAGTCGGGGCATTTTTCTATCTACTTCATAATGCCCAAGAAGAGAGGTTTCTTCTCTCCTATCCTAGATCCAGAGACAGTCAGTGCCAAGCTCCATGTTCTGCATCTCTGCATGGAGACCACTGGATTGGTCATTGTGTTGGTCCAGCAAGGGAGAGTGTCTTACATTGCTAGATATGGCCGAGGCCCACTTTCATATCCCTATCTGGGAATAGCACCAGCAGTTTCTTTGCTTCTGAGTCTTTGGCTACCATTTCCAATTTTGGACTGTGTCTTTTAACCTGACCACAGTTCCTTGCACCTTCTCCAAGGTCATGGTGGTTGTGGGTGGCATTCCTGCGCAAACAGGGAATCAGAATCGATCTGTACCTGAACGATTGGTTGATTCAATCAAACTCTCTGGAGAAGTCCAGGGAAGACTCTACCCTGGTGATTCGGCAGCTGGAAGAGCAGGGGTGGGTGATCAGTTACCCTAAGAGCTAGCTCATGCCTTTCTAGGACCTGTAATATCTCGGAGTCTGGTTCAGCATGCTCCTTGGTCAAATATTCCTGACACCAGAGAGGTCTGACAAGCTGTAGAGCCAATTCACAGTTTTGTGGGCCCAGTCAGCTTCCTGGGCCAGGGACTACCCCTCTCTATGCTTCGATTCTGGAGCTGGTCCCCCTGGGCCAGAGCATACATGCAACCACTGCAGAAGCATCTACTATAAACTTGGTCTCCCAGCTCTCAAATGTTTGTCCAGACTCTTCCTCTCTTCCTGGAGATCAGAGCAGCTGTGATGGTTACAGTCACATCATCTGATGGTTGAGATACCCTTGGAGGCACCAGATTGGGTGATGGTCACCATGGATGTTAGCCTCAAGGGCTAGGGAGCTCACTGCCTAAGTTAGGTGATCCAGGGGCAGTGGTTCCTACTGGAGGCATCTTGACCAGTCAACAAGCTGGAAGTCAGAGCTACTCACCTAGCTTTGCAGAGTGTTTGCTCCTTTTGGAAGACAGAGTGCTCCAGGTGTTCTTATGCAATGGCTTACGTCAACCAGCAGGACAGAACTTGCAGTGCCAGAATGGCCTGCTATATGGAAGAACTGTGTAGCCTGATTGTTATTTTGGCAGCCCACATAATCAGGGTTGACAAAAGCAAGCTGACGTTTTATATTGAAACACAGTGGATCCCGGTGAATGGAAGCTGAGCCCTCACACCTTCAACCACATAGTGAGGAGGTAGAGCCTCCCAGTATTCAACCTGATGGCCACTCAAGAGAATGCCAAGGTGACTAACTTTTTCAGTCATAGGAGGGACCCACAAGTGGTGGACTACGGTGCCCTGTTCCAGATGTGATCTCAGGATCTCCTGTACAGTACGTCTTCCTCTTAGCCCTTGGTGAGCTACCTCTTGCACAGGATTCGATCTCGCCCTGGATTGGCCACCCAGACCATAGTATGTGGATCGCCTGAGCCTATTGGCTGGGCCTCTTCTATTATCTCAGGAGAAGGGCCTTCTTTGGAAAGGGCCCCTGGTAATGGAGGACCCTACTGTCTTCTCGCTTGCAACCTATCCAAGAAGAACTATTCAAGAGTGATAGTGGATACCCGGCTTAGGGGCCATATGGTGTCTACCTCATTGGACTTTGAGAGTCTGGATACTCTTTGAGAGGTATTGTGTCTCTTGGGCGATGGTGGCCAGGAATTTGGACATAGTTGCGCTGTTATCCTACTTGCAATCTGTGTGGACCAAAGTCTGTCTCTGAACTCTCTCAAGGTTCAGCTAGCAATCTGAGCATGTTATTGGGGGAGGGGGGATTCAGGGTATTTCCTTGGCAATTCTCTCCAATGTTTCCCACTTCCTCAGGAGAGAGAAGCAGATCATCTGTCAGTGTATCCAGTGGTACCTCAGTGGAGTCTTTCTCTGGTTCTGCAAGCTCTTTAAACCCCCCCCCCTCCTTGAGTCTATTCATAAATCCCAGTCAAGGATTTGACACTTAAGACAATCTTCCTAGTGGCTATTGCCTCTGTTAGAAAGATATCAGAGCTGCAGGCCTTCTCCTTCAGAGACCCCTTTCTGGTTCTCTTGACTGCTTCTGTCTCCTTGAAAACAGTGCCATCCTTTCTTCTAAAGGTGCTGTGTCCCCCTTTCATTTCATGTCATGTCGCCTCATTCTTGGAAGAGAATCTTCATTCAGACCCCTCTGTGCATCTGCTAGACATGAAAAGGCTGTTGGTTAGGTATCTGGAAATCACCAACCCTTTTCAATGGTTGGATCATCTCTTCATCCTCTTCAGTGGTCCAAGGAATGGACAGGTGGTAGCCAAGTCCTCTGTTGCCCGTTGGATTAAAAAAGCTACTGCTTCGGCATACTTTCTGGCTGGAAAGCATGTGCTGGAAGGAATCTGAGCTCACTCCATGGTACACAGGCTGCATCCTGGGCGGAGTCTCTCTTGGTGTCTCTGGAGGACATATGTAAATAGTTACCCCTGTTATCCCAGTTATTTGCCCTGTTATCTGTGAACTCATACGTGTTAATTGTACTGAGCATTTTTGTTCCATGTAAACCGCGCTGATGCTGAATAGTGCGGTATAGAAGAGACTTTAAATAAATAATAAATAAATCTGCAAGGCAGCTGTTTCTGAGCTCCTTTGTGAAACATTACAAGGTACACGTAATAGTCAGAGCAGATGGTGCTTTTGGCAGGACAGTTCTCTCCAGATGTTGTCTTCCTCCCACTCTGGGTCCTGACTGCTTGGGTACATCCCACTTATCTGGACTGGTCTAGCAGGATATTAAGGAAGGAAAAATTTTACATACCTGAACAATTTATTTTCTTGAATTTTGCTAGCCCAGGCTATGACCCATCCAAGAAGACTTCTCCTGAAGCTTTAGGAGTCCCGCTACCACTTGATTGCCTTGTGAGTATCAGTATCTGACAGGGGTGGCAGAATGGCCATATGATAGGGTGGGGGGGGCCCCAAGCTCCACCCTGACTTTGCCTCAATCTTCTCCCCTAGCCCCCATGGCTTTTCCTTCCTGTTCTGCCCATGGGGATCCAATTTCCACAGGCAGAAAAGGAAGATCATGGCAAAGACTCTTTCTCTTGGCCCCAATGTCCCGCAGGCAGACAGACTCAAGAAGGAGTCTTTGCTTCGATTATGGCCATTCCCTTCTCTTCTGCTCGTGGGAGATCGAATCCCTGTGGGCAGACAACCTGCATGGAGGCCACAAGTGGGGCCTTCCCCTTCTGTTCTGCTTGTGGGGCTTCATTCTCCAGTGGGTGGATAGGAGTCTTTGCTGCGATTGCAGCTGCTCTCTTTGCCTGTGGGAGATTGGCTCCCTGCGGGAAGAGCTGGAAGGGGAGGCCATGATCGCAGCCTCTATGCAGTTTGTAGCTGGCACTTGGTAGGCAAAATTTTGATGGGGCCAGGGTCCATGTGGCCCACCCTGTTCCTACTCCTATGGTATCTGACACAGAGTTGAATATGGTAAGAGAGCTAAATACCCATTCCAAATGTTGCAATTTATGGGTGGTTATTAACGTTCAAGTTTCTGGGTTTCATTCCTGCTTACTTCTTGGGAAGTGTCATGTTTTATTTTTATTTAACAGCTTTTTTAAACCACTGTATCTCTGTGTTGCACTAGTACTTATACAGAGTGACATCACTAAAAGTTGTTCAAATCTGCTTCCACCTGCTGGCATGGGAGCATAACCCACTTGTCTGGACTGGTCTAGCAGGATTCAAGAAAAGAAAATGTATCAAGTATCTTAACATTTCTTCTTGGGTGATCTGCATTAAAGTTGTGATGCTGGTAGGTCTGGTGGTATTTACAAAAGACTCTGCTAACCATGGAGTCTTTTTTAAAATACAAATACATCTATGTGTTGCTATGTAGAGATGGAGGAACAATTTTGCAAATCCACACATAGATAACATCAGTGATGTAAACATGGCTACCATACACATGTAAGTGCTGGATTTCACAGTATGACAGCTATTTTGCAAGCCTACACAAATAAATGCTGCTGATTAATAACATGCCGCTATCTCTATCTGCTTTAACTTTTCAGGAAGGAATAAACAATGGGGGATTAAGGAAGATAACCCCCTTTAATTCCTCCTATAAAGGGCTGGCCGAACTGAGCACTTTTGTAAAACTTAAATGTGCCAGGGAGCATGTGTAAATCTCAATATGTACAAATGCAGTCTATATGAAATGGGGAATATGTGCATGGATTGTTGACCCCTGCTGGACTACTCCCTAACTAAGACTCTCACCATCCCCCTTGCAATTTCTACGTAGTAAGGACATCCATATGTAAATTCAGCCCTTTCTAAAATCACCCTATATATAGGGCTGCCTAACATTGTGTACGATTGCTGAAGAAGTTGTTTCTCATGACATGGGAATCTATCTTACGGTTGCTAAGCTCATGTTTATGGCACTCCTTGATTAATTTCATAGCAGTAGGAGGGCAATAGGGCACCTTTTACTAAAGCCTGGTGACTAGTTAACGTGCGTTTTAATGTGCAGCAACTGACAGCTGGGAACACTAACCTGCGGGCATGTCAATCATCACACATTCAAACGCATAGTAATCTGCCATCATGGGATGGGGTGGGGAATAGGTGGAATATGGGTGCGGAGAGCGCATTATTGCTAGCACCAGGTCAATTGCAATAAATTCGGTGGCAATGCGGCATTAATGCGAGTGCATCTGACGACATCTCTATGGGTTTTGTTAGGTGAATCTGCCTTACTGGAGCACACATTAGAGTTTGGTTCTGAGCATTAACAGCTGGGACCTGCTGTTCATGCCCCCCCGATGGCTAATGCATAGGCTTTGCACTTAACGTTAATTTGTTTTGCATATTAAATGCAAACCCCTAGTGGACTTTAGTAAATGGAGCCCTTACTAAGGGATTGGGAAGGGGGAGAGGATGGGGTTAATATGGGTTATAATATTTTTATCGGTGTTGACAATATGGTTAAACTAATTAATGTACTTATTTTGAAACTACTTATAAGAGTTGTAAGGCAACACCTTGATTTAATTCGATTATTATAGAATGGTCTTATGTCAACTATAATGATGTTGAACTATGCTGAAACTTAATAAAAAGCTTTAAACATATATGTAGATACCATTTCCATATGTAACTAAGGTTTATAAAATAATCCCCTTAAAACATTAGAATAAGCTCTAAAGAGGAATGGACACAATAAATAAGCCCATGGATATTATGCCAGTCTTTAGAAAAAGTCTTTCTTGAAGCATCCTTTATAAGAGTGCTGTAGCTGATCTCTCCTGGGACCTTGCACATGTAATAGGAGCAGCGTATTACAGCTCAAATTGTTTTTCTTTTCTCTGTGCATAAGATCCTCATAAGTAAATGATGTAGTGTGCTTAATATTCTTGCAATATCCTTTTTAATAAGGAACACATAACATTTGGCAATGGGCGCCAAACTAGGACTTTTCTGTGGAGGAATTTCATCCAGATTATTTATCCTAAATTAGAGTTTAGCAGTGATGGGAAATTTGGCTTGCACACTTTTAAGTAAATTGTCCATAAATTTGAACAGAACTCGATTTAAAGTCACTTCCTCTAACATCATGGTTGAGCGCAGATGTTTAAATCTTTCTGTTGACCGATTCCAGAATAACTTCCCAGTGTGTGTTTATTATTTTACACATTACAAGATTCAAGTATGACACAGCAATTGCAATTGTTCATGTTTCACCCCTCCCCCACCCCCAAATCATCCCTCTATCCTTCCCTGAAACCTGCACACAAATGCATTGACAGGGCACCTTCAGTCAGAACCACACTTCTCTCAAGCAATAAGTACCATATTTCGGGCTCTGTGTGGCAAGGCATCTAAATAGACTCCCCAAGCTCTCTCAAACTCCTTCCCAGAACTCCTAGTTGGTCCCTCACCCATCAATTTGTCCTTCACACACATCTCTTGAAATGCCAGCCTCCACTGCATGTGTAGGTGTTTATTTGTTTACCCACTTCTCCAGAATACATTTTTTGACTACAAGCAAAACCTTTCTCAACAAAACCTTCTCAAATTTAGTACCCGCTACCCCCACCACCCACATCAAGCAACATTAATTATATTTCCCAATATTTCTGGATGGCTGCGTGCAACCAAACAGCATGTTCTAATGTCCCCCTTGGAGTAACACATTTCAAACAGTTGTCTGACACAGCATGCCCTTGGTAGGCCTGAGATTGGGAGAGGTACAGCCTCATTACCAATTTATAGTGAGTGTCCCCAAGTTGTTGATGCCTTGTAACTATAATATTTTTTACCACCCTCTCTAATTGCTGTTGAGATAACTCCATCCCCAAATCAGCATTCTACTTAATTGCCTTCAGGGAATGGACTATTCAAAGTAGCCATCAATTGATGATGAAAATAAACAAGCATGCCCCTTATATTTAGGCAGGAGAAGTTTTAATAGTATTGACTCAGAGCAGAGGGAAGAGTACCCTCTGCCCCCCAATATCATGTTTGGGGCACTGGTTTAGGGCCAGCTCAGAGGAAGTGTGGCCTATAGCATCATTCTATGGCATTAGATCTGTGCTAGCTTAGAGCCAGGAGTCTTCAACCTAGTCCTCAACCAGAGTTGCCCGATAGTTGCCATAGTTTCCAACCCCTGCCTTCTTCTTTCATTGGCGTGACCTTCACCTTCCATAAATGGCTGGTCTTGCAATCATTTGGGTGTGGCTACAACTACTTTGCCACATGACCACGCCCTTCCCTTTATTGATTGACTGTAATTTGACAGCCAGCCATTCCCATCCTGTCGCATCTCATTAGTCAGCTCCTCTGGGTCCTGACCAGTGAGATGCAGCTAAGGGAAGCGATAAGACTTTTTGTTTCCCTTTCTTTCCTTTATTTTACTACCTACTACTACTACTACTACTACTACTTCCTCTACTACTGAGCTTTTATATAGTGCTGCAAGACTTACGCAGCGCTGCACAGACACATGTAAGAGGTAGTCCCTGCTCATCAGAGCTTACAATCTAGTCAAGACAGACAACACAGTAGCTGTAGACACGGGATATGTCTAGGGAGAATGGTAATGAAATGCAAAGGAGATCAGATGAGTCAAGATTTTCTGCAGTTTTGTTTCCCAAAGTGGCAAGGCAAATCTCTCAACAAAACACAACCTGTGAACTGCAAATTTCTCCAGGAACAAGCAGGAAGTCAGCCCTCACATATGGGTGACATCAGCACCGACGGAGCCCGTGCGGAAGCATCTCCCCAGATTTCAAAAAAAGCTTTTGGAAGATGCCACCACGCATGCGTGGTCCCCTTCCCGCGCAAGGATGCCATCTTGCTCAGTCTCCTTTTTTCTACGGAGCCCAATGGACAGATGTCCAGTAACCCCAGAAAAATTTCTTTAAAACTTAGTAATTCAGTTTAGCTTTCTGGTAAGCATACTGGTTCCCATCCCGAGCCAGCGTCTTTGGACCCATCCTTTTTCCACTTTATTTCCTTGAGGTTCCCTCAACCGGTGCTTCGCGCCCTTTTTTGCCCTGGGGTCATAGACCCCATCCGGGTGCATCCCACCATGACCCCTACTGGGTTCAAAAAATATGACCGCTGCAGTCAAACCTTGTCCATCACCGACACCCATGACTGCTGCCTGTGTCGCCTGGTACCGGACCACGACAGTTCCAATTGTGACCTTTGCCAGGCCATGTCAGCAAAAAACAAGAAAAAGAGGTTGGGATTGCAGGAAAAGATGTTCTTGAAGTCTGACTCCGCGCCCCCGACATCCAGCTCCAAAGCAAGCACATCACACGATGCCCGGGCATCCTCAGAGTCCCGTGGCCACGGATCCTCTGAGAGGACCCTGGAGCAGAAAAAAAAGAAGTCCTCAAAGATCCCGGAGGTTGGTCCAGAGAAACCTGGTCAATCGCACTGGAGAGACACTGAGGAGTTGAAGAGATGCCAAGCCAAGCTTTCCAAAAGGGACCTTTTGGCATGCAGAGACCGGCCAAGGGCACTCGAGGCCATGGTGGTCATCGAGGGCACACTGTCCGGAGTGTCGGTGTTGGGCCCAAAGCAGTCGGTGCCCGTGCCGAAAGCTGCAGAGCCATAAGAACATAAGATATGCCATACTGGGTCAGACCAAGGTCCATCAAGCCCAGTATTCTGTTTCCAACAGTGGCCAATCTAGGTCATATGTACCTAGCAGTTTCCCCAAGGGACACAGGTTCCACAATGCTTGTATTGGTTCAAGCATTGATATCCTGGGTCCCTTCTTAATAATGGTTTATGGACCTTTCCTCCAGGAACTTGTCCAAACCTTTTTTAAACCCAGCTACACTAACAGCCTTTACTACATCCTCCGGTAACACATTCCAGAGTTTGATTACACGTTGAGTGAAAAAATATTTTCTTTTATTAGTCTTAAATAGTTTACCCTGTAGCTTCATTGCATGTCCCCTAGTCCTCCTATATTCTGATAAGGTAAACAATCGATCTACGTTTACCCGTTCCACTCCGTTCATTAATTTATAGACTTCTATCATATCTCCCCTCAGCCGTCTCTTTTCCATGTTAAAGAGCCCTAACCTTTTTAGCCTTTCTTCATAGGAGTATCCTTCCATCCCCTTTACCATTTTGGTGGCTCTTCTCTGAACCTTTTCTAAAATCGCTATATCCTTTTTAAGATACGGCGACCAGAATTGCACACAATATTCAAGGTGCGGTTTCACCATGGAACGATATAGAGGCATTATAATATCTTTTGTTTTATTTTCCATTCCTTTCCTTATGATACCTAGCATTCTATTTGCTCTCTTGGCCGCCGCTGCACACTGGGCCGAGGGTTTTAACATGGTATCCACAATGACGCCTAAATCTTTTTCCTGGGTGGTGGTTCCTAATGTGGAACCTTGCATCGTGTAACCATAGTTTGGGTTGTTCTTCCCTAGGTGCATAACCTTGCACTTGTCCACATTAAATTTCATCTGCCATTTTGATGCCCAGTCTTCCAATTTATCAAGATCCTCTTGCAATTTTTCACAATCCTCTTGGGTTTTAACAACTTTAAATAGTTTTGTGTCATCTGCAAATTTGATAACCTCACTCGTTATTCCACTTTCCAGGTCATTTATGAATATGTCAAAAAGCAGCGGACCCAGCACAGATCCCTGGGGTACACCACTATTCACATTTCTCCATTGGGAAAATTGGCCATTTAGCCCTACCCTCTGCTTTCTATCTTTTAACCAGTTCCTGATCCACAATAGTACACTGCCTCCTATCCCATGACTCTTTAGTTTGCCAAAAGTCTCTGATGAGGGACCTTGTCAAAGGCTTTCTGAAAGTCCAGATACACAATATCAACAGACTCACCTTTGTCCACCTGTTTATTCACTCCTTCAAAAAAACATAACAAATTAGTAAGACAAGATCTTCCTTGTCTAAAGCCATGTTGGTTGTCTCCCATTAGGTTGTGACTATCTACATGCAGAGTAATTTTATTCTTTATGATGGTTTCTACCATTTTTCCTGGTACTGACGTCAGGCTCACCGGTCTGTAGTTTCACGGATCACCCCTGGAACCCTTTTTAAAAATTGGTGTTACATTGGCGATCCTCCAGTCTTCAGGTATTAGAGATGATTTTAATGATAGTTCACAGATTACTAATAGTTCTGAAATCTCATATTTCAGTTCTTTCAACACCCTTGGATGTATACCATCCGGCCCAGGTGATTTGCTACTCTTCAGTTTATCTAATAGTTGTAAGACATCTTCCCGATGTATCGATATTTCCTTCAGTTCTTCCACTCCTTTAAATACCACTTCAGTCATGGGTAACATCCCTACATCTTCCTCAGTAAAGACCGAAGCAAAGAATTCATTCAGTCTCTCCGCTATCGCCTTGTTGCCTCTTAGTGCTCCTTTAACCCCTTTATCATGTAATGGACCAACTGACTATCTCACAAGTTTTTTGCTACGAATGTACTTGAAAAGGTCTTTATTTCGCGTTTTTGCTTCCGCAGCAAGCTTCTTCTCAAATTCTCTTTGCCTGCCTTATCAATGCCTTGCATTTGACTTGCCAGTGCTTGTGCTGTTTCCAGGTTTCGTCGTTTGGCTCTTTTTTTCCATTTCCTGAAAGATGCTTTTTTGGCAACAACAGCCTCTCTGACCTCACCTTTAAACCATGCTGGCAGTTTTTTGGGTTGTGAAGACTGATTCCTGCTGTTCCCAGAGATCACCTATTACCGGTGATAACAACACTATCTCCAGGAACAAGCAGGAATGCAGTCTTCACATATGGGACTCACTAGCTCCCAGGTATCAGACTTGAAGTGGTCGCAGTGGTATCCCGGAGGTTAAAGAATAGAGCCGAGAAGGTGTGGATACAAAGTGGACCCATTGGACTCTATTGCAGTCGGCAAGACCATTGCCAAGGAAATCTGGTGCCAGGAGAAGTCCGGGACAGAGGGTAGAAGTTGCAGTTAAATTTCCAAAATTTATTTCAAAATGAAACAAAAATTACAAAGAAAACATTACATAAACTGTAATATCCAGTCCACATCAAGGAGCAGCTTCACACATTTGCAGTCAAATTTAAAAGGAAACCTGAGAAAACCAATAAGCTCAATATATTAAATCAAGTGATACACTATATTCCCCCTATAATTACACCAAGTTATACCAGTTCCCTCTCACTCAACAAGCTAACTAATTGATCAGGTTCAGAAAATATATATCGCTTACCTTGAAAGGTAATCTGACATTTACAGGGAAATTTAAGATAAAATAACCCCCCCCCCCCCAAAGCAAGAACACGTGGACGGAGAGCTAAGAAAGCCTTACGGCGTTCTTGTGTGATTTTAGCCACATCTGTAAATATCTGAATAACTTGACCACAGAACTGTTCGGTTTTCTTCTGAAAGTAAACCGTCAAAACCCTATCCTTATCCATCTCCCAAACAAAGGAAACTAATAAGGTATCTCTTGTAGGAATATCATCTGTGGAAGATTCAAGAAAGCCAGATAGATCCAGAGTGGAAGAAGCCAGCTTTTCACTTTGGATATTCCCTGACATGTTACCATCCAAATCTTTTTTAACTCTAGGTATATAATACAATTTCGAAATTAAAATATCCGAAGCATCTTTAAACATCAGAATTTCCTTAAAGTATTTTTGCAACAACAACAAGGGGGATAAGTAATGTGTCCTAGGAAAATTTAGAAAACGTAAATTTTTTGACCAATATACATTTTCTCGAAATTCATCCTGTCGTTGCAAAGAACTAAAACCCTGGGAAAATTTCAAATTAACTTCACTTTGAGAGGAAACAAATTGCTCAGTAGAATTAACAAGCCTTTCCACAGATGTCAGCCGAGCTTCATGATCAGTTAGTTTACCAACCGTCTCTTTCGAGAAAACAGATATCTTCTGCAATGAAGCACTTAACGCTGTTTCCATCTGTGAAACAACAAGCCAGACATCTTTCAAAGAAACATGTTCAGGAGGGGAACATCGTTCAGCAAAACCCGGAAAGGAAACCACCGATGGTAACGGTAATGACAATGGTAGATTAGAAGAAGTTACTTGCAAAAACAAATCTGGAAGTAAAGCTGGAGAAACATACAAGCCCTTCGTATCCACAGGAGAAGAAACGGCACAATTATCAAGAACAGTTATCTCTTGATCGGGCTGAACTAAACCCGTAGCGGAAGCAGAGGTGGATGAGGAGGCGGTACTCACAGTTGATGAGTCCAGCGAATCCGATAGGAAGGAACCCAACAGTGCCGGAGAGTTCTCCACACGTACGTGGGCATCCATGGGGCCAATAATCTTAACCGCCTTCGATTGCGCTGGCTGAGAGTGCTGTTTCCTCCGCTTCCCCATAACCTGAATACCACCAATGCACCTTGTGCACCGAAGGGGCACTAAAGGGGCGTGTCCTGCCCCTTTGGTCACGCCCCTTCGGTCACGGAACTGCGGGAACGCGCCCGCTTAACGCATCCCGCGTAGAGGCCGGTCTTTAATGGCCCTCCTCCAGTCCAGCGGCCCAATGAGGAGCTAGGCAGGCAGGAACCTCAGGTAAGCAATCAGGAAATCAAAAGAAGCAGCTCACTGTTCCACCTGAGAGCTGGTCTTTAATGGCCCTCCTCCAGTCTAGTGGCCCAATGAGGAGCTAGGCAGGCAGGAACCTCAGGTAAGCAATCAGGAAATCAAAAGAAGCAGCTCACTGTTCCACCTGAGAGCTGGTCTTTAATGGCCCTCCTCCAGTCCAGCGGCCCAATGAGGAGCTAGGCAGGCAGGAACCTCAGGTAAGCAATCAGGAAATCAAAAGAAGCAGCTCACTGTTCCACCTGAGAGCTGGTCTTTAATGGCCCTCCTCCAGTCTAGTGGCCCAATGAGGAGCTAGGCAGGCAGGAACCTCAGGTAAGCAATCAGGAAATCAAAAGAAGCAGCTCACTGTTCCACCTGAGAGCTGGTCTTTAATGGCCCTCCTCCAGTCCAGCGGCCCAATGAGGAGCTAGGCAGGCAGGAACCTCAGGTAAGCAATCAGGAAATCAAAAGAAGTTGCAGTTAATTCCCAAAATGGTGCTGGAGGACAGCCTGGCCAAAGACAGCATCCCGATAGGAGTTCCTGTCTAGGCAGTAGTGTACAGTGAAGGTATGAATGGAGGACCAGGTAGCGGCTCGACAGATTTCTTCAATGGAGACCTCTCACAGATTCCAGAGTGGGTGAAGATGTATGAGTCATGGCAGGAACCTGGGAAAGACATCAGTTATCAGTTTTGTTGAGTAAGTAGAATACCTTTCTATTGTGATAGTGGTGTCAACCCCTCCCTCATGGGGTCTGAGGGCTACTTATGTGCAGTTGATGACATAGTAACATAGTAGATGAAGGCAAATAAAGACCAGAATGGTCCATCTAGTCTGCCCAGTAAGATGGCTAGAGTTGTAAAGCTGCTCCTGCTACTCTGTGCAGCTTACGCCTCCTCTAAGCCTTTGCTTAAGGTTGTATCCTGCCACTTCAGGCTGGTTACCCCCTCTCTGTTTATGAAGTTATTTGTATTTGCTTTGATTCCATCGTCTTGCTATATATTGATCCTCTGAGCATGTCCCATGCCTTTTTGAATTCCATCACTGTTTTTGCTCCCACCACCTCCTTCCAGAGGGCATGCCAGGCATCCATCACCCTTTGCATGAAATCGTATATCCTGATATTGCTTTTAAGTTTACCTCCTTGAAGCTTCATTTTAAGTCCTCTAGTTCTACAGCTTTCCCATCTTTGAAAAAGGTTTGTTTGTACATTAATATTATTTAAGTATATAAAGGTCTGTATCACATATCCCATGTGTCTCCTCTCCTCTCCTCTAGAAATGGAGAATAAAACAAAGGATATTATAATGCCTCTGTATCGTTCTATGATGAGACCGCACCTTGAATATTGTGTATATTTCTGGTCGCCATATCTTAAAAAAGATATAGCAGAATTAGCAAAGGTACAGAGAAGAGCCACCAAAATGGTAAGGGGGATGGAAGGATACGCCTATGAGGAGAGGCTTAAAAGGTTAGGGCTTTTCAACCTGGAAAAGAGATGGCTGAGGGGAGATATGATAGAGGTCCATAAATGAATGAATGGAGTGGAATGAATAAATGTAGATTGATTTGTTTACGCCATCAAAAAGTAGAAAGACTAGAGGACACGCAATGAAGCCACAGTGTAATCCGTTTGACTAATAAGGGAAAATATTTTTTCACTCAATGTGTAATCAAAATATGGGATTTGTTACCAGAGGATGTAGTAAAAGCTGTTAGTGTAGCTGGATTTAAAAAGGTTTGGACAAGTTCCTGGAGGAAAGGTCTATAAACCATTATTAATGAAGACCAAGGTAATCTGCTGCTTGCTCCAATGCAAGCATTATGGAACCTGTCTTTTTTGGGGAAACTGCTAGTTACTTGTGATCTGGATGGGCCACTGTTGGAAACAGGATTCTGGGCTTGATGGACCTTGGTCTGACCCAATAGGCATTTTTTATGTTCTTAGGGTATATATGTTTAGGTCTTCAAGACTTTTCTCATATGCCTTCAGGTGCAGGCCTCATATCATCATCTTGATCGCCTTTCTCTGAATCATTTTAAGTCTTTTTAGATCCTTTGTAAGGTATGGACTCCAAAACTGAACACAATACTCCAAGTGAGGCCTAACTAATGACCTGTACAGAAGCACAAATACCTCCTCCTTCCTGCTGGTTATTCCTTTCTGCATGCAGCTTAATATTCTTCTGGCTTTGGCCACTGCTTTGTCATACTGCTTTATCACTTTGAGATCTTTATCTTTATTCACAAACTTTCTATACCGCCCTTTATAACATCAGAGCGGTTTACAATATTGAAAATAACAGAAAAAAAACGGCCATTGGCCAGAAAGGAAAGGAACTACAATAGGACAGTAGACAGGCATTCATAATGAACAGAGCAGAGGTAAAAACAATAGGGAAAAGTTAAGAGGTGGTAAGGGTAGATCAAAAGCAGAGAGAAACAAGTGCGTTTTTAGAAGAGATTTGAACTGGGGGAAAGAAGGTTCGAGGTGGAGGTTAGATGGGAGAGAATTCCAGAGGGCAGGGCCCAAGAGGGCAGAAGATTCTCAGACACTGTCACTCCAAGGTCCCTCTCTTAGTCTGTACACACCACCCTATTACGTACAGTTCCTTTGGGTTTCTGCATCCCAAGTGCATCACTCTGCACTTCTTTGCATTAAATCTCAATTGCCAAGCATTTGACCATTCTTCTAATTTTTGTACATCTTTTCTCATGTTGTCTATTTCCTCCAAAGTGTCTACTAAAATTTTCATATCATCTGCAAAAGGTTAAATGTTTTCTTTTAACCTGTCAGTAATATCACCCACAAAGACACTGAACAGTAACGGACCCTGGACCAATCCCTGAGGCACTCCACTATACTCACCCTCCTTTCTTCAAAGTACATTTCATTCACCACCACCCCCTGTAGTCTGAGATACAGTCCTTGATCTAGTTCACCACCTTGGGATCCATCTCCAGGCTGCTTAGTTTATTCACAAGCCTCCTGTGAGAAACAGCATAAAAGGCTTTATGAAAATCTTAGTAGACCACATCCATCACGTGCCCATGATGGAAATCGGGCCGCCTCATTGAATTGGGTCATCGTTTTCTGCTTCTTCTGCACAGTCTGTGGGATGGCTATATATTATGCAGCATGGTTTAGAAAGGCCCTCTGGAAATGTGAGGTGCACTGTAAGATGGCTGAAGGGCTCTGACCTGTAGTGATGACCAACACAAACTGAAAACGGCTAGTGGCTGGGAAGGCAAGGGCCATGGTGATTTTGAGTAGATGGGCCTGGGCCTCTCTGTATGTGGAGTGGAGGAGCAGCTCAAGCTCCTGACAGAGATAGTAGCTGGCTGCCTTGTCAGAGCAGAACCTGATGAGGCACTGCTTATCTGTGCGATCCAGGAATTGGGTTTTGGGGCTGTAGACCCTCTGATATGGGTGCCTCCTAGTGGCTTTGCTGTGTTCCCTATGGGGCTCATGCAGCATGGCCAGCGCAAATCATGTATTCATAACATCCATGGCTCCTCCCATTACCAGCCCCCAGTGTTTCCCATCACCAGCATGAAGTCACTCCTACCTCCAACATCTTGTGACTTCAAGCACCAACACCCACACCAGTGCGCACACACCTCCACACACACACACACACACACACACACACACACACACACACACACGATTGGCAAAGCTGGGGAGGAGGGTATTTAGGAGTGAGACTCTACAGGGGTCTTGGAAAGGGTGAGGGGGAGGATAGGGTTGAGAAAAGGCACAGGATGCACTGCATGGAAACAAATGGTAACTCCAAAGACACCCACGTGGAAACAAATGACAGTCAAGCCAAATATTCACAAGCCAAGCTCCTCCAGTCATCAACACCACAAGCAGTCTCAACAAAGTCCCATCCTTATTCATGATTTATAGGAGGAGTAGATTAGCGCGTTTTAAAAAATCTGCCTTGCTCATTGCTATCCTTTGTGAAATACATCATGGATGTGCAAATACCGGCGCCATCCAGGCCGCACCCAGGAATGCTTCTAGAGGAGACGTGCAAAGTCCAATGTGCCCAGCATGAAATTGTGCACCACATGTCCTTTCTAAAATTGTGTTTTGAATGTGGGCACAGCTTCCACATTTTTATGACATCGTAACCACATTTAAAACATAATTGTCCATGTATGTTTTGAAAATACATAGGCAAGCCATACCTTCACTGGCTGCTGGTGAACAGATAATGTGCTTATCAGACTGGTTGTATTTCTGTCTGTACTCTGCCTTTTGCAGCCTGAGTTTGAAAACACAATCTAAATACTTAATTTCAAATTCATGGCATATCCTCAAGAAGGATTGTCTACTGTCTGTAAGACTGCTGGTTTTCAGTTACTTTGGCGACCCTGCTGGTTAAGACCCGTTGTCCTCACACTTAAGCCTTTCTTTTTTAGAAGTTCTCTGCTCTATGTTCCTTTTTGGTTTCAGCCTTGATGCAGAGAATCCTTACCAAACTATCTCACTGTCGTTCTCTCAACAGCAAGTGCTTTCCTGGTCTCCATGGAGATGGATCCTGGCACCACTAATATCAAGAAGGCGACAGCCAGAGAAAGGAGTCCTGCCATGCACTTCTTTTAAGCAAGTGCACTTTGAACTTGTCTTCCATAAATAATAATCTACTTGTTTTGGAGAAAAGCTTTTGTCTCCCCTGATAACCTCTCCTCTCCTGCTTATGGGCAAGATTCCTTGAGTATAATTGCCTATTGTTCCTGGAAATTGAATAACTCGGACACCTATTAAACCACATTGTTCAGAGGGTCCATGGGGCAACTAAGGCCAAAGGAGGCATTTACTTTACTTTTTCTCACACCCGTCAAATCTTATAAATATCTAAAGCTAAAACAATAGCGAGGGATTATATTAGATTCTCCAGAACAAGCAGGAAGTCAGTGCTCACATTTGGGTGACGTCGGTGCCAACGGAGCCCGCACTGAAGCATTTCACCAGTTTTTAAAGAATGCCTTTGGGATATGCACCATGCATACGTGGTTCACTTCCTGCCCAAGGGTGCCATCTTGCTTCAGTCTCCTTTTTTCTGCAGAGCCCAGGTTTTCCCCAGAAAAAGTCTGATTTTTATTGTTTTATTTCTCCAGTTGCGTACCGGTTCTTTTCTGCCCCCAAGCCAGCTTTCCTCAGCGTTGCTCCTTGAGTTTGTCGATTTTTTTTTTTTTTTAATTTTTTCATCGAGGTACTCCTCGACTGACGTTAGTGCCCTTTTCCACCTGAAGGACTGGGACCCCTGCTGGGATGCAAGTACCCCCTTTTTCCGATGGCCTCTAGTGGCTTCAAAAGATGTGACCGGTGTGGCAAAATAATGTCACTCACCGACCCACATGACTGCTGCCTCCAATGTCTTGGCCTGGAGCACAATGACTTTGACTGCGAGCTCTACAGAACCATGACCTCAAAGGCCTTGAAGATCCACCATCAGCAGCAGATAAGTTTCTTTCAGATGTCCAACTCCACACCGGAGTCTCCAGTGACACCACGCTTCAAGGTTCCTTCCAATACCTCGGAGCCCAGCGAAGCTAGAGCCTCCTCGGAGTCCCATGTTGCAGTTCCTCTGAGTGAAAATTCCTGGAGGTGGAGCACAAGAAGAAATCCTTGAAGACCGCCTTGGAGGACGGATCCGGGAAGAAGGGGAAATCCCACCCCAGGGACCCACAGTCCCAGGTGTGAGTCCGAGGAGTCGGGGCAGGAGCGGCCTGCCAAACTGCCCTGTAAGGAGTCGTCAGCACCCGCCGACCAACCTCAGGCCTCCAAGGCCATCCTCATCAAGGACTCCCCCTCGACAGTACCGATGCTGGGCCTGAAACCCTCAGTGCCCGCATCAAAGGTTGCAGAGCCAACTGGTATGGAGACCAGAATGGCAGCCCTAGAGAACAGTATATCTGCCCTAGTGGCCATGCAGCAGGCTTTCATGTCTGGCTTGTCCGGTTCATCCGCACAAACGACGGGACTCTCGACATTGAGGGCTTTCCTGGACATTGAGCCAGTCCTCAAGTGTCATCGGCCTCGAGAGAGCCCCGGGCCCAGACGAGGCCCTGTTCCTGTTCTTCAGGACACCAGTCCTCTCCAGTGAGTACCCGCGGCTTGGACGACGATTCCCCGGAGATCACAGACCGCTAAGAGTGGCCCTTGGATGAGGCGATCGCGCGACATCAGATTCGTACTCGAACTTCGAGTCCAAATGAGAGTCTGATGACGAAGAGTCTCCAGACACGAGGTGGCACTATGATGTGCCCTCGGACAACTCTATGCCGCTCCCCACCCGAGGATGTTGCGTTCCTCGACTTTGTGCAGGACATGGCCAGGGCCCTCATTATCAAGACCGAGGCCGAGGAGGACCCTCGCACCGAGGAATTGGAGATACTCCAGTTTGAGGCACCCCCGAACGAAACCCTTACGGTTCCGGTTCCCTCAATCCTCAACTGCAGCCTCCTCCAATTGTGGGAAACTCGTCATCGATACTAATTGTTAGCAGACACCTCGACACCATGTACCGGGTACACCAAAGCCCTGGATTCCAAAAGACCCATCTTCCTCACAACTCCATGGTGATGGAGTTGGCAGTGTACCAACTTAAGAGTCAAAAAAACCATTTGTTTGTGCTACCCAGCAAGGAGGCCTGAACTCGCGACGTCCTCGGCCGGAAGGCCTTTCAGGGCTCGATGCTGACATGCCGGATCAAGTCTTACCAGCTCTACATTGGCATGTACCTGAAGGAACTGTCTTAGGAGCTTGGTGGATTCTTGACAGGCCTCAAGGGGGGGAAGCCCTTCAGAGGTTCAAGACCCTAACATCGGCAGTAAAGGAATGCTCAAAGTTTTTGTCCTGGGCAGCCTATGATGGCTTCGAGGGTGGTCGCCGCAGGTATCGGGGCTCAATGCCAGGCATGGCTGCAGTCATCCGACCTGGAACAATGAGTGCAGGACAAACTGATAGATGTCCCCTACATAGGTGAAAACCTGTTCGGGAAGCCCATGGAAGATAGGGCAGCAGAGATAGAGACTGAGACTGTGACGAGAATCAGAGTCTCAAAAAAGATCTCTGTGTACCCATGGAAGAAAGCCCCAGGGAAAAAGCCCTTCTTCCCGAGTAAAAAAGGAAGCTTCAGCAGTATCCACACTTCTAGGCCTTCTCGGCCCCTCAACAGGGCCAGCAACAGAAATGACAGGGATACGGTCCCAGAAAACAAAAAGCCCTAAAGTCCCAGGTGCTGGCCCCCCAGGGGGTCCTCTGCTGCTCACAGGGGGGCACCTAGCCATGTTTGCCCACAAGTTGACAGCCATCACCATTGACACCTGGATGCTACAGGTGGTCAAGGAGGGCTACCTCCTCCACCTACATCTGGCGTCACCCAGACCCTGCTCCTCATTGAGCTAGCAGGCCTAATCAATGTCAAAGCAGTCGAACCAGTGCTGAAATATCTCTGGAGCACAGGCTTCTATTGCAGATACTTCCTCGTCCCTACAAGGACGGAGGACCTCAGGCCCATCCTGGACCTGCAAGAGCTCAACAGATTTCTGGTCAAGGAGAAGTTCAATATGCTCTTCCTTGGGACATTACTGACATTCCTCCAGCAGGGAGATTGGCTATGCTTCTTAGACCTAAAGGATGCCTACACTCACATCCTAATTCATCCCAGCCACAGAAAATGCCTCCGGTTCGTGATGGGAGGACAGCACTATCAATACAGGGTGCTGCCCTTCAGTCTGGCCTCGTTGCCAAGAGTCTTCACTAAGTGCCTCACGGTGGTCACACCCTACCTCTGTCTCCGAAGGGCACGTGTGGTGCCCTCATATGCCCACCTGCACATGAGATTCCATCATCAAACAAAGGTCACTTTTCAGAGTGAAAATATCAAAATCAGAAAAAACACTCTATACAAAACAAAACACTGGGATAAGTGCTTAAAAGCCACAAAAAATGTGCATGGAGAAAGGAAGGTCTCAGAACCAACGGGCTTCTTTCAGAAAACCGGCCTTCAGAAAAACCTCTGTATGCCGCTGCCCTTGTATATCAATGACCATTCCTACTCCTACTTTGAATTCATACTTTTCAAGTGACAAACAAATAAGTCAAGAATGTCTTAAACTTAACTTGAGCAGACAGGGAAACAGCCTCCTACTGATCTGCTATGCCCCAACACCAATTTCAAGGCGCCCATAAAGCGTTTCGCTAAACAGCTGCTTCAGCGGGATTCAGACTTTGAATACCAGTGCATACCCACATATACATTCAGGACAGATCCTTGAAATTGGTGTTGGGGCATAGCAGATCAGTAGGAGGCTATTTCCCTGTATGCTCAAGTTAAGTTTAAGACATTCTTGACTTATTTGTTTGTCACTTGAGAAGTATGAAATCAAAGTATGAAATCAAAGTAGGAGTAGGAATGGTCATTGATGTACAAGGGCAGCGGCATATAGAAGTTTTTCTGAAGTCCGGTTTTCTGAAAGAAGCCCGTTGGTTCTGAGACCTTCCTTTCTCCATGCATGTTTTTTGTGGCTTTTAAGCACCTACACATGAGGGCAGCCCAGTGCTGCCTCTGCTCTCAGTGGACTCATGCCACAGGCAGGCTTAGGAACAGAGTGAAGGTGACCCATCAGCTGACAGACTCCCTCGGATGGTGGCTGAATTCACACCACCTTCAGGCCGGGATGCCCTTCCAGGCACCCAAACCCCAGAAGGCCTTCACCTGGATGTCTTTCTAATGGTCTGGGGAGCGCATTGTAGGAACTTCCAGATGCAAAGCTGCTGGTCCCAGGAGGAATCCTGGTTGCAAATCAACCTGCTAGAACTCTGGGCAATATACCTAGCCCTCTGATTCTTCCGTCACCAACTCCAACACCACTCGGTGCTGATCCAGACCAACAATCAGATCGCAATGTTCTACGTGAACAAACAGGCGGTACAGGGTCGTATCCCCTCTGCCAGGAGGCGGTAGCCCTCTGCTCCTATGCGGCAGGCAGAGGGATGCTCCTAAGGGCGGTGTACCTTCCAGGCCAGGACAGTGCCCTGGCGGACAAATTGAGCAGGGTCCTCCAGCCACACGAGTGGCACCTGGATCCAGTGGTAGCCTCATGTCTGTTCCATCTCTGGGGTGTCCCCTCAATGGACCTGTTCACCGGTCCGTACAAAGATGCAGTTGCCCCGATTCTGCTAATGCCAGTTGCATCCATCCCGGGTGGCAGCAGATGTGTTCCTCATCCCATGGACGGAAGGCCTCATGTACATCTTCCCACCGACACCGCTGGTAGCTAAGACACTATTCAAGGTCCAGCACAACAGAGCATCGCTAGTGCTGATAGCCCCTCAGTGGCCCAGGCAGCCCTGATTCCCACTGCTCCTCTCCCTATCGACAACCTCGCTGATTCCCCTGGGCCAAGCTTCAGGGCTACTCTCAAAGGTGCTCTCCTGCACCCCAATCTGGGGGGGTCTCTCATTCACAGCTTGGTTGCTGAAAGGGTAGCATTAGCTCCCTTCAACCTCCCACGGGATGTGGAAGAGATTCTTCTGGCCTCTCGTAAGGCCTCCACTAGAAGAGCATGTGTCTTTAAGTGGCACCGATTCTCGGTGTGGTGTGGTGTGCGGAAAGACTGATGAACCCATTTTCCTGCTCAGTATAAATAGTTCTTCAGTACCTGCTTCACTTATCGCAGGTAGGACTGAAATCTAATTCGGTCAGAGTACAGCTCAGTCCCTTGTGTCCTGATTTCCTCATGTTATCCAAACCACCTATCTGTGCCCCAATGGCAGAGTGGGATCTTAATGTGATGCTCTTGCAACTCACTAAGCCTCCGTTCAAACCTCTGGTACCTATCCTGGAAGGTCGCTTTCTTGGTAGCACTCACATCAGATCGCAAAGTCAGCGAGCTCCAGGCTCTGATGGCAGAGCCCCCCTACATGAGGTTCTACAAGAACAGGGTGGTGCTCTGCACACACCCCAAGTTTCTGCCGAAGGTGGTGTCTCCATTCCACCTCAACCAGGAGGTGGTACTCTCCATCTTCTTTCTGAGGCCTAACACCAGTAGGTCATTCTCCACCATCTGAAATGTAAGAGAACCCTGTCCTTTTACCTGCAATGGACCCAGGGCCACCACAAAGCACCACAGCATTTCGTATCCTACGAATCCAGCCGCCTGGGACTCCCAGTGACTAAGTGAACCCTGTTCACTTGGGTGGTGGACTGCATTACCCTTGCCTATGAGCAAGCAGGAATCTCACTGGACCAGAGGATCATGGCGCACCGCATCAGGGCCATGGCTACTTCAGTGGCAAATCTGTGTTCCGTCCCCATGACGGAAATCTGCCGGGTCACCACCTGGTCTTCGGTCCACACCTTTGCAGCTCACTGCTTGCTGGAGAGGGAGTTCCGGTGTGACAGCACCTTTGGCTTGGCTGTACTCCGTAATCTCTTTGGGGTGTAGGCAACTCCTGTCATCCGACCCTTCTGTGTTCAGGCTACCAGTGCTGGCTTTTCACCGGACACTTGGGTCTTGTGAGAGTCTCTCAGTAGGGACTCAACTGCTTCTGATCACGGCTCACCCTCTGCAGGTCGCAGTGGCATTTTTGTTTTACAGGTTCTTGGTAGCCTGTAGTTGGGGAGTCCCATATGTGAGGACTGACTTCCTGCTTGTTCCCAGATAAAAGCGCAGTTACTCACCTGTAACAGGTGTTCTCCAGGGACAGCAGGAATCAGTCCTCACAACCTTCACTCCTCCCCTTGGAGTTGCTTCTTTACCATATTTTATTTTTGCCATCTTAACTATGTCATTAGACTGAGGCAAGATGGCATCCTTGGGCAGGAAGTGGATCACACATGCATGGTGCATCTCCCAAAGGCTTTCTTTGAAAGTTGGGGAGATGCTTCCGCGTGGGCTCAGTCGGTGCCGACATCATCCATATGTGAGGACTGATTCTTTCTCTCTCCGGAGAACACGTGTTACAGGTGAGTAACTACGCTTTCTCAACTGTTCTTTTGTCCCCAGGGAAAAGAAAACTCCTGGGAATTCTCTTTTTTTTTTTTTTTTAATCCATACTGGTTAGAGGTTTGAAAAGTTACCTCAGCCAGGAATTAATGTGGAAGGTAATTCAAGCTTTGTTTCTGCTGCATCTAGATTACTGTAATGGCATCTATTTAGGACTTTCAGGATCTGTACTCAGGCCATTGCAGTCAGCTCAGAATGCAGCTATCGGTGTCATCTTTTGTCTAAGACGAGCAGACCATATTTCACCCAAAATGCAAGAGCTCTCAAGAAATTTAGTTTAGTTTATTAAAACATGATATACTGCATTTTCAATCCAGCAAAGTGGTTTACGATAAAACATATAGGATAAAATTAAGAAAAGAACTCCATTAGTAAGAGAGTTCATAATAAGGGAGAATAGACAGAAATGACAGGGCAGTTAGAGAAAGCAATACAATCAGAGACAGACAAATTAAAATATACAATAAACAACTCCACTTTAAAATACAGAAAATATTTATCTTTAATCTGGACAGTATTTACAGTCTGCAGATCCCCAGGGAGTCTAATCTATCAACATGTTGATTTAATGACTGGTCTTGATCAGTTGTCTTGACCACCAACTGTTCGGCATCTTGCTTCATATTTCCAGCAAACTGTAAAAAAAGAAGTTTGTGATTGCTCCCAAAGGCACTGTCATGATAGATGTTTTTCCATGATACTGTGTCCAAAATTAAACATAGTAACATACTATATGACAACAGATAAAGACCAGCATGGTCCATCTAGTCTGCTCAGCAAGATGGCAAGAGTAGGTGCACCTGCCGATCTGTGCAGGTCACCTCTCCCCATGCCTTTGTTTAGGGGAGTACCCACCACTCCGTGCAGGTCACCCCGACTTGTTACGATATCAGAGACAGTTAAGTTTATTTTGATTTTATCTTGTTTCTATAAAGGGATACACTGTGTCTGTCCCATGCCATTTTGAATTCTGTCACTGTATTTGCCCCCACCACTTCCATCCAGAGGGCATTTCAAGCATCCACCACCCTTTCAGTGAAAAATTATTTCCTGACATTGCCTTTCAGTTTACCCCTTACATCGTCATGTTATGCGCTCTAGTATTACAGCTTCCCCATCTTTGAAAAAGGTTTGTTTGTTCATTAATACTCCTTAAGTATTTAATGGTCTGTATCATATCTCCCCTGTCCCTCCTCTCCTCTAGAATAAGCATATTTAGGTTTTGGAGTCTCTTTTCATACGTCTTCTGGCGCAGTCTCCAAATCATTTTGGTTGCCTTCCTCTGAACCATTTCCAGTCTTTTTATATCCTTTGGGAGATATGGTTTCGAAAACTGAACTTTTCTGGGCGCAAAATTAAAATTAGAAACTCCCCTTTGGCCCCACCACTACCAACTCTGACATCTTAAGGCACTCTTTTCATCGGATTTTCAATTTCTGAAGGGGAAGAAGTAGCTACAGGGGTCACCTCCATTCCTGGGGTCAAACACAAAGATAATTCCTCCATTGGCCCTGGCTGCACCTTCTGTTTCAATTTGCTTCTGGGTCATGAATATGTATGAGAGAGATTTACATACACTGCCTCCATTATATGCAAATCTCTTCCATGCATATTCATTGTGGTTATCCTGAAAACCCGACTGGCTAGGTGGGTCCCGAGGACAGGGTTGAGAGAACCCCTGCTCATGAGAGACTCTTGGAGAAATTAAAAAGTCATGGGATAGGAGGCAGTGTCCTATTGTGAATCAGGAACTGGTTAAAAGATAGAAAGCAGAGGGTAGGGCTAAATGGCCAATTTTCTCAATGGAGAAAGGTGAATAATGGAGTACCCCAGGTATCTGTGCTGGGCTCGCTGCTTTTTAGCATCATCTTAAATTACCTCAAAATGGGAATAATGAATGCAAATTTGCAGATGACACAAAATTATTCAAAGTTGTTAAAACACAAGAGGATTGTGAAAAATTGCAAGAGGACCTCTATAAATTGGAAGACTGGATGTCTAAATAGCAGATGAAATTTAATATGGACAAGTGCAAAGTTATGCCCCTCGGAAAGAACAACCTAAATTATGGTTACATGATGCAAGGTTCCACATTAGGAACCACCACCAGGAAAAAGGATTTAGGCATCATCGTAGATAATACAATGAAACCCTCTGCCCAGTGTGCAACAGCAGCGAAGACAGCAAATAGAATGCTAGGAATCATAAGGAAAGGAAGAGAAAATAAAACCAAGGATATTATAATGTCTTGGTATTATTCCTTGGTGCGACCACACCTTGAAGATTGTGTGCAGTTCTGGTCACCATATCTTAAAAAGGATATAGCAGAATTAGATAAGGTACAGAGAAGAGCAACCAAAATGGTAACGGGGATAGAAAGTACCCCCTATGAAGAAAGGCTTATAAGGTTAGGGCTCTTCAATTTGGATAAGAGTCGGCTGAGGGGAGATATGATAGAGGTCTACATATTAATGAATGGAATAAAATGAGTAAACGTAGATCGGTTGTTTACTCCATCAAAAAGTAGAAGGACTAGGGGACATGCAATGAAGCTACAATGTAAACCTTTTAAGAGTAAGAAGAGAAAATATTTTTTTTCACTCAACGTGTAATCAAAATCAGGAATTTATTAGCAGAGGATGTAGTAAAAGCTGTTAGTGTAGCTGGGTTTAAAAAAGGTTTGGACAAGTTCCTGGAGAAAAAGTTTATATAGCATTATTAAAGAGGGCCCAGGAAATCCCTACATTTATTTGAATTTGATTTTAATTGTACACCACTCTGCTGCAGCAATGAAGAGCAGTTAATCAAATACTATAAACATAAACACTGCTTACCCTGGGACAAGCATTGTGGAACCTATGTATCTTTTTGGGAATTTGCCAGGTACTTGTGACCTGGATTGGCCACTGTTGGAAAAAGGATACTGGGTTTAATGGACCCTGGTCTGATCAAGTATGGCACTTTTACATGTTCTTATGTTTTTACAGTTGTGTTCAACATTATTAGTACCATCCACTAGGCCTCTGCCTAGGGCGGCAGATCTCTTTGAGTGGCAAGTCATGTGTTTTGGCACATATGGCCTGTTGCGGCCCCCCCCCCCCACACCGAGCTGCACTGCCCCTCCCCCTGTGCACAGAGCTGCACCACCCCCCACCCCCATGCTGAGCTGCACCACAGTTGCTGCTGATTCCGGCGGTAGGGAGGTGACGGCTAGGCTTAGCAGTAGGCCATGTACTTTGGCACACATGGCCTGCCACTTCTGAACCCCTGAAGTTATGTCAGAGATGGGTCAGAAGTCGCAGGCCATGTGTGTCAAAGCACATGCCTTGCCTCAGAGCCGCACGCCCCCCCCCCCTATCGACCCCACTACCGCTGCTCCCAATGATTTTGGCCTTCTATGAGTCACATTATTTCTCTGTGTGTTTGTAGGTGCTAATTGGTACTGAGGAGGGAGGGGGAAATTGGTTGTTTGTCATGTAATTTTTATGTTTTACTTAGTTGTAAACCACCTTGAATGTCTTGAAATATGGCTGTTTAAAAATGTTTTAAAATAAAATATATCTCCAGGGCCCAGTCGCAAACAAAGCAATTGACTTAATCTGGCTTTCCAGACCAACAAATTAAATTATGGAATAGTTGAGTAATTTATTTTGTTTTGTGTCTTTTTTAAATAGGAAATGTAATCCTCCTGCTTTGGCAATGGCCATTACATCATCAAGCCTCTAGTGGGGCTGGAAGCAGGACATTAACTCTTCATGTTGTTTAAGTTCTCAGTTTTAGTTAGAAAGTGAAAAAAAAGGTCTATCTCCAGGAACAAACAGGAATGTAGTCCTCACATATGGGTATCGTCGGTACCGACGGAGCCTGCGCGGGAATGCTCCCCAGCGTCCAATAAGAATGCTTTTGGGAGCATCCCTCAGCACATGTGCGCTGCCTTCCCGCCTTTCCAACTGTCCCTCTTCAGTTCTTCATTTTCCGCGGAGCCGACAGGACCTATTCCCTGTCACCGCAGAAAATTACATCTTTAAACTTCTTTCTGTGGTCGCGTTTGCCTACCGCACGACGCCTACCGGTACCGCCGGTTCTTTTCTTTTCCTTCTTTAAAAAACAAAACAAAAACTTTTACTGTTTCTTTCAGAAACTTTCCCTTTTGGTTCTAGGCGCCATTTTGGGCACTAGGCCCCATTTTCCTGAATTATGGAAAAACCAACTAGTGGTTTTAAGAAATGTACTAAGTGTGGCAGTACCATTTCCGTCATTGACACCCATGATTGGTGTCTAAAATGTTTAGGACCTGATCATTCTCCAACTGAATGTCTCTCCTGCATTGGGATGACCAAAAGAGGAAGACAGAACCCGGCCGCAAAGCTCGGTACCCTTTTTCTTCAGATGCCAGATCCATTGCATCGACATCGTCGAGGGCCTCTTCTTCCTCCCATGGATCTCAGGTAACTAAACATAAGAGCCGGTCCTCAAAGGGTAGCTCTCCTGCTAAGCATCGAGAGGCCGTTGGCATTGCCCTTGAGGGAACTACACTGGCAAAACAGCCCCAGCGGGAGGCTTCGGCTTCCAAAGCATCGATGGGACTTCAGGATGTTCTCGAGGCCTCAACCTCGCAAGAACTACCTGTGCCATGCTCAGGTGTTCCGGCCGTCCTTACCGGTACCAACACCCAGGCATCGGCAGCGTCGATAGACCAGAGGTTCCTCGCTATCGAGCGCAGTATCACAGCTCTTCTCTCGGCAGCGGTACCGGTGGTCCCAAGAGCACTGGTGCCGACATCGACACCGATGCCAGTACCGACACCGGTACAGACACCGGTGATGCCAGTACCAACGGTGCTGGCCCCGGTGGGAACTCTTCCGATGCCATCTCTGGCTGGAGGGGACAAAGCAGTACCTTCTCACCTCGGTACCAACTTCGATCGGTACCGGAATCGTGCTTTGCAAGAGCATCAGAGTCAGGAATACTTTGATTCCTCTGATTCTGAAGACTCTGACAATTCTGCTGGCACTAGAGGGTTTCTCCTAGAAGATCCCTCTTCTCCCCAATGCAGAATGTCACCTCCAGAGGACATGTTTTTTCAGGATTTCATCCGTGATATGGCCAAAGGTCTTTCAATCACAGTACCTCCTGAAGAAGAACCCAGAGCAAAGGAATTGGAAATCCTCCAATATCCTAAAGCTCCCAAGGAGGCAGCTACTCTGCCTATCCATGAAATTCTGCATAACTTGATGCTCAGAATGTGGGAGACACCTCTGACCACTTCTCCTCACTCTAGAAGGCTTGATACTATGTATCGAGTTCCACCATGTCCTGATTTTCAGAAAACCCAGCTGCCACACCATTCAATGGTAGTGGAATCAGCCATGCGTAGGATGAAAAGTGCAAAGAGACATGCATCCAATCCTTCAGGTCGTGAATGCAGGACTCTGGATGCTTTTGGACGCAGAACTTTTCAAGCTTCCATGCTTTCAGCTAGAATCAGTTCATACATCCTTTATATTTATTTATTTATTTAGGGAACATTTGTATACCGCTGCTTCCAGCGATCGGCATATGGGAATGTTCCTTAAGGAAGTCACAGGAGACTTGGAACTTATGAGCCATTTTCTCCCAGATGATAAGAGACAAGATTTTCTTACTCTAGTTAAGCATGCTCAAAATGTCTCCAAGTTTGTCAGTCGTGCAGCTTTTGACTGCTTTGAATGCATTAGCAGAACTTCTGCTATTGCCATTGGTGCACGACGGATTGCCTGGCTGCAGGCATCAGACTTGGAGACTTGGGTACAGGACAAATTAGGCAACATTCCTTGCACAGGGGAGAATCTCTTCGGCAAGAACTGGCAGGAAAAGGCTAATGAGTTAGATGCTGACAATTCTACCTTAGATTGTCAAAGTCTACAGCCACTCCAGCCAAAACAAAGCCTTATAAAAAACCCTCTTTTAGCAAAAAGAGGACGTTTTATCCTTCCTATACCCAGCAGACTTCAGGTCAGGTTGCCCAAAAGGGACAACCTAGACAGCAAAAGAAACCAAAAGGACCGAGAGCCCAACCAGCTCTCCAGGTTCAGCCCCCTCAAGGGCTTTGATTCCTTCCCAGAGAGCTTCGCCTTCCTGCCTCTGAGGGGTCCCCAACCCCCCAATATTCCGGGCAGGTTATGCCACTTTATCAACAGATGGCATCAAATAACAGCAGAAGATTGGACTTTGTCCATTGTAGGAGAGGGGTACAAACTTCATTTTCACAGCATAGCCCCTCCTACAATTCTAAAGCAGTTCAATTCACAAACCTCTGCAGACAATCTGCTAGATTACGAGGTCTCCACACTTCTTGCCCAAGGGGCAATAGAAGAAGTACCCATTTTTCAACAGGGAACAGGGTTCTACTCCCCCTATTTTCTTATCCCAAAGAAAACAGGGGGACACAGACCCATTCTAGACCTCAGAGAATTGAAAAAATATCTGTTTCGAGAGAAATTCAAAATGATTTCTGTAGGAACTCTTCTTCCATACCTTCAAGGCCAGGACTGGCTTTGCTCTCTAGACTTAAAGGATGCATACACACACTCCATCCAGATCACAGGAAATTCTTACGTTTCCTTTTCAGGGGAAGACATTTCCAGTACAGGGTTCTTCCTTTTGGTCTGGCTTCAGCACCAAGGGTATTCACGAAATGCATGGCAGTAGTAGCAGCATTTCTACGAACCCTGGGGATTTTTGTCTTCCCCTGCTTAGACGACTGGCTCATTCGAGCCTCCACAGTTGCAGAGGCCAGCACTGCACTGTCTCGTACAATGCGAATCCTCCAATACTTGGGATTGGAAATCAACTTTCCGAAGTCTCAACTAGTTCCTTCCCAATACCTAGAAGTCATAGGAGCCTGTCTGGATACCAGGCAGGCAAGGGCTTTCCTTCCACAAGCCCGGTATCTTCGCATTATGCAGCTAGCTTCCCAAGCAGCAGGAAAATCCTCCCTCACGGCTCGGGAACTACTGCAGTTACTGGGACACATGGCATCCACAGTTCATGTAGTCCCATATGCTCGCCTCCACATGCGAGCAGCTCAGTGGACCCTCTCCACACAGTGGACACAGGGCACGGGCAATTTGTCGGACAAAATAATAGTCTCTCAAAGACTAATTGTGTCCCTCCAATGGTGGCAATCACTAGAAAATCTGACAGCGGGGTCTCCTTTCCATCAACCCCTCTTTCAGGCCACCCTAACAACAGATGCATCACAGGTGGGTTGGGGAGCACACCTGGATCATCTCTCTACCCAGGGCACCTGGACTCCACAGGAGGTAGGTTTACACATAAACCTCCTGGAATTAAGAGCAATTTATTTAGCTCTTCGAGTGTTCCATGCCCAGCTCAGCTACAAGACAGTCCTGGTCCAGACGGATAATCAGGTAGCCATGTTCTATGTGAACAAGCAGGGCGGAACCGGCTCTCGGTCGTTATGCAACAAAGCTTTACGATTATGGGCCCTTGCCAGAGAGCACCAAATTCATCTCCTAGTGGTATATCTTCCAGGCATTCAAAACCTTTGGGCAGGCAAACTCAGTCGAGTACTGTTACCTCACGAGTGGTCATTCCACCTAGAACAGGTGGCAAAGATATTTCATCTCTGGGGCACTCCAGACATAGACATCTTTGCAAGTCCACTGAATGCTAAACTTCCCTGGTTCTGTTCCAGGATACCGGCACACCACTGTCAGGTAAGGGATGCCTTCCTCCTTCATTGGGGTCAGGACTTCCTTTATGCTTTCCCACCTATTCCCCTCATTCCCAAAACACTCTTCAAGCTTCAGAGAGACAGGGGTTGCATGATTCTCATCGCATCACGATGGCCACGCCAGGCGTGGTATTCCCTGCTTCTGCATCTCTCTCAAGCGGCACCTCTGGAGTTAGGGTATGCTCCAGATCTCCTTTCTCAGGAGAGCAGGATACTATGGCACCCAAATCCCCAGTCCCTGCACCTCATGGCCTGGTTGCTGAAGGCTTAGACCTCCAGGATCTCAACCTGTCTCAGCAGGTAGAAGAGATCCTTCGAGCTTCTAGGAAACTTTCCACAAGAAGATCTTATGCCTTCAAGTGGAAACGTTTTACTATATGGTGCTCCAGGAGGGGATTAAACCCCCTGGTCCTACCCTTAGAATCGATACTAGAGTATCTCCTTCACTTATTGAATTCTAGGTTAAAGACCAATTCGGTAAGAGTCCATCTTAGTGCAATTGCAGCTTCTTATAAGCCTCTGAATGGACAACCAATTTCCTCTCATCCACTCATATCAAGATTTATGAGAGGCCTTCTATTAACCAAACCTCCCATCAAGCCACCACCGGTGGCATGGGACCTAAATCTAGTTCTCGGGCAGCTCATGAAGCTGCCCTTTGAGCCTTTAGCCACTGCATCCCTTTGACCTGGAAGGTCATCTTCCTAATTGCAATCACCTCTGCCCATCGCATCAGTGAATTGCAAGCTTTAGTGGCTGATCCTCCTTATACCAGGTTTCATCATGATAAGGTTGTTCTTCGAACTCACCCTCATTTTATGCCAAAGGTGGTTTTGCCTTTTCATTTAAATCAATCAATTTACCTTCCTGTATTTTTTCCCAGGCCTCACGCCTCTAATGCAGAAAGGAACCTTCATACTTCGGATTGCAAAAGGGCCTTGGCCTTTTACATACAAAGAACACAGCAACATAGAAAGTCTTCACAACTTTTTATAGCTTTTGACCCTAGACATTTGGTACTTCCAGTCTCCAAAAGAACTTTATCTAAATGTATTGCCCAATGCATATTCTTTACTTATGAGAGTAAGGGTCTTCTTCTTCAGGACCATATCACAGCTCATAACGTCAGGGCCATGGCAGCTTCTATGGCTAATCTCCACTCTGTGTCTATTGATGACATTTGTCGAGTGGCCACCTGGGCTTCGGTACACACCTTCACAGCCCACTACTGCCTCGATAAAGTCTCCCATCGGGATGCCTTCTTTTGCCAAGCTGTTCTTCAAAACCTTTTTCAAACGTAAGCCAACTCCTACCCACCAACCCTGGTGGGATGCCAGAGATCCATGAGAGGAAGTATCCTCACCCTTGACGGTGGCACCTTCCTGGGGATATCTCCCTGGCATCTTCAGCTAGGGAGTCCCCATATGTGAGGACTGCATTCCTGCTTGTTCCTGGAGATAGCGTAGTTACTCACCTGTAACAGGTGATCTCCGGGAACAGCAGGAATTTAGTCCTCACAACCCACCTACCTCCCCTAGGAGTTGTCTCTCTCTCTCTTTGTCTCTTTCCTCTTTCCTCTCTCCCTCTATCCTTTCACTCAGCTTGTCAGACGGCTGCCTAGGGTGAGAACTTACACAATCTTGACGATGCATATATTCATATGATTCTTGCAAGGTATTGTGGGTATTGTAGTTCATTCACTCCCAAACACAGCTGATGACAATAATTTGAGTTGTGAAACCAAGTGGTAAGATCAATAAAATACTTCTTTTATTGATGGGGTTTAATTCACCCAGCACATGTATGCTTGATAGCACTATAAATGAGGTTACTTGCTTGCAGTGTTTAAATGGATAACAAAAAGTCACAAAGTAAACCAGAAAACAACCTTCAGCTTGTCAGGCATTTAGCTAATGTTTTCTTAGCAAATAATTACCAAATACAAAGGCACAAAGTAAAGAATAAACATTGCTGGTTAGGTTAACTTCTGCTTATTTTCCACGCCCATCTCAGCAGTGATTCTCCCTTGCTCACACACACAATCAGGTGCAGCCCTAATTACTATCAATGGACCAGCTGAAAGCCTTTAGCTGGCTGGCTGCTACTGTGTGAGCCCAAATCCTGCTTTAAGAGCTGTTTGCAGTGGAAATAAAGAACAAAGTTAGGTTTCTTTGTGATGGCTGATGTGTTTGCTCAGAGAAAGCTAGTAATAGCATTTAGATAGAGAACAGTCCATATAAACTGTACTTTCATCTGCTGTATCACCCCCTTCATCAACAATCATAGGGTCAATATCATACATTGGCACAGATGAGTCTTTCATTAAGGCACTATCATGAGAATGCTTATTCCCTTGCTGCCATTCTCTATTATAGATAGGGTCTGGATCAGTGTTCATACCTGAGCCTCTCCTGCCATCATAATTCCTCTCTGTAAAGCCTGGCCAATATGTAATCCAATTCTGATGTCCAGCCTTCCAATCTTGATCCCTGGACACTGGATCTCCTCTCACATACCTTCTGGCCTTGGTCTGAAAGTCCCTTCCACATGCAGTCTTCTCTCTTCCAGGTAGCCACTGGGGATTCCTATCTCTGCCACTCCATTCCTCTGGCTGAATCCAGTCCAATGGACTCTGCTGGCTTTTGGAATACCTCCCAGTATGAGTACTGCCTTGGAATCTCCCAGACCTTCCAATGGCCTTTCTTCTCTTCCTTCCAGAGAGTTTCCTTCTCTCTCTATCTGCTTGGCTTGGCTTCTGTTTCTCCAGGTGATACTGGTGCTTGTAGCCGTTGCTGAAGCTCTCCCTCAAGCTCTTTCTGTGGCTTTTGCTGAAGCTCTCCCTGAAGCTGTTATCTGAAGAATAAGCTCTATTCTTATCCTGTTCTAATGTGTGCTGCTCCCTAACACAGCGCAGCTGTGTTGAATCAGGCCCTGCCCTTTGAGATGAGTGCTTAGGGATTACCTCATAGCTCTCTTGATTGCACACACATTCTCTCACTTCAGCCCCTCTCATGGCTGCTGGAAACCTGGTGCATTCTGGGACTGGTAGTCTTTTATGTGAAAACTCTGTTTTCTTGCTTCTACCAGAACTGACAGGTTGCTTGTTCAGAGTCACATCATCTTTTCTATAGCTCCTACCTGAGCTATAATAAGCTTCCTTATCACAAGCAATGTTCCCTCTAATTTTCTGTAGGCTGTGTGCACATAAAATATCAGCTGTGCAGCTTTTGAAGGAAGGTTAAATTTTTGTGCGCCACATAACGACACTCATAGTTATATACTTTAAAATTTGACTACACGTCAGAATACAGTATGTACATCACATTGATTGCACTAGAAAATATTGTAGAACTTGTGAAAACCATAAATACACAACAACTTTTAAATTTTAAGATGTTGGTGTTGTTTTCTATCAGAATTAGAACCGTAATTTTTGTGCGCTCTGTTGTAAGGTATGTGCGCTCGCTCGGCGAGGTGTGTGCGCGTGCACATGCGCACAGCTTAGAGGGAACAGTGATCACAAGCTACACACTTAACTGAAGAGGGACAGTTGGAAAGGTGGGAAGGCAGCGCGCATGTGCTGAGGGATGCTCCCAAAAGCGTTCTTATTAGACGCTGGGGAGCGTTCCTGCACAGGCTCCGTCGGTACCGACGATACCCATATGTGAGGACTAAATTCCTGCTGTTCCTGGAGATCACCTGTTACAGGTGAGTAACTATGCTTTCTCTGCTCAGAACTCAGACCCTGCATTTGGATCTTAGCCAAAAAGTGCCCAAGAATACCATTTTAAGATGTTAATCTCTGGAATGAAACTAGTGTGATGGTACAGAGTGAAAAAGATAATCCCTCAGTAACAAATTGATGCTTATCTTTTTCTTAGGAGTTTGGTCTATGAAATTGCTGCATTAGCTCAGTGCTTGAATTTTTGGTTTTAAAGCCTGTGGCTTGCTTATTCATTTCTTCAACAGAGAAAAGAATCTGTAGTATTGGTGATGGTAGTGAATAAATAGTCGTCTTAAAAAGTAAATATTGATCCCCCCACCCCAGTATCTTGCCTTCTACTTTGATTTTCTTCATTGTCTGGCTTTTCTCCCCCTCACTTCCTCCCTCTCACTTCAACACTAGATCCATTCGAATGTGAACTGGGGCCACTTCTCCTTATCTATTGGCGAACCCCCAGCTCAGTGAAAGCATCTGAAGATACTGAGCCGTCTTTAAAGGATTGCATTTCAGTGTTAAAATGCCTGATTTCAAATGGATGCCTTGTGTGTTTTGGAGGAAGTCACTGATATGCTGCAGTTTGAATTCTCTCTCTCCCCTCCCCTCCCCTCCCCATAGCTTTAGTTACAAATTGATCTACAATTGATCATTATGAGAATTTAATGAAGCTGCTGCATGCCAGGTAGTGCTTTTGGCTGAAGTTGACAGTCAAACATCATGCCAATAATAGACTCTGGTGAATAGTGGTATAATATTGTAGCTGATAACCTCATTTGTAAACTAGTGCATGAGACTATTTGTAAATTAGCTTTAATTTTTCTTATATGACTATTTCCAAGATACGAAATACTTAATTGTGGTTGGAGAGCTACAAACATAGAAATATGATGGCAGAAAAAAAACATATGGCCTATATAGTCTGCCTTTCCATATCAACTGCAATAGTTCCCTTTTTTCTTTTAGAGATCTTCTGTGTTTGTCCCATGCTTTCTTGAATTCAGATACTGTTCTTGTCTCTGCTACCTCCACTGGGACACTATTCCACGCATCTACCACTCTTTCCGTAAAAAAATATTTCCGCATATTACTCCTGAGTCTGTCCCCTTTCACCCTCATCCAGTGTTCCCTTGTTGCAGGGCTTGCTTTCAATCGAAAGCGTCTCTCCTCTTGTGCATTTACAGTATGCCACAGAGGTATTTAACCATCTCTGTCATATGTCCTCTTCTTTATTCATATTGAGATGTCTAAGTCTGTCCCCATATGATTTATAACGAAGACTGGTAACCATTTTAGTAGCCACCCTCTGCATGACTCTCATGTATATCTTTTTGAAGGTTGGTCTCCAGAATGTACTCAACACTCCAAATGAGGTCACACCAGAGAGTTATACATAGGCACTATCATCTCCTTTTTTTTCTGCTGGCCATTCCTCTCCCTATGCACCCAAGCATCTTTCTAGCTTTCGCCATTGCATTTTCCATCTGTTTAGCCACTTTAAGATCATCAGAAACAATCATGCCATAGTCTCGCTCTTCTTTCATGGACAGAAGTACTTCACCCCCTACACTGTACTGCTTCTCCCTTGGATTTTTGCAGTCCAAATGCATGACCCTGCACTTTATAGCATTTAATTCTTGACCATTCTTCAGGCTTAGCTAGATCCCTTCTCATGTTATCTACTCCTTCCTGGGTATCTACTCTATTGCAGAGTTTGGTATCATCCGCCATCTTCAACTCCCCCCTGCATCGGGGTAGAGCACCGTCCCAGCTGCTGAGCTCCTAATTGCTCCAGCTCAGTCCGGGCTGTGGGAGGAGGAGCATCAGCTCTCTAAAAGCTACCCGCTCTCGGGCAGGCCCGCGCCTGTCGGGCCCGCGCCTGAGGGCCTCGCCAGAGGGCCCTTTGGCGTGGCCCTTAGGCGGGGACCAAAAAAAAAACAAAAAAAAAACAAAAAATAAAAAAGAGCTGCTCCAAACGACCGCTGAACCACATCCAGACAGACAGTGCTCCCAAAAATCACTCCCATCCAGCCTCAAACATCCATATCATTGAACCAATTGCATGAATAAAGAGTCAACGCTGGGTCCAGCAAACACATCCAAATACAGCTGAGCTCTCACATGGTCGAGCTCGCTTACTACACCCTCTCAATGCAACTTCAACCGCAGCAAGTATACTATTCACATGTAGACTCAACTGACTCTTCTCTTATAGCCTAACCATTGTTTATATCATATCATAACTATTCTCTCCTAACCAACTGTATTTATACCATTGTAAATGCACTAGTGCTAGCAGGTACATACCATATAGTAATGTATTATTACTGTTGTCAGTAGCAATTTATCTCCTATTTATACTGTTGCAATTTATACAGTAACAATTTATCTCCTATTTATACTGCTGCAATTTATACAGTAGCAATTTGTCTCCTATTTATACTGTTGCAACTCAATTATTTCTGTGGTCAGTAACACCTACTTAATACTGTTGACAGTAGCACTCAAGTCATAGTTCCTACAACCTTTCTACCATCCCAGGATTACGCCATGGCTACCATTACTTGTTCACTCCTGCTCCTCTCCATCCTCTCTTGCATATTACATATTTCCTCTGCTCTAACATCTGATATCAACCCTATACCTATCCACCAAACCCGTAATAGGAAACCCCACCAAAATTATCCACAAAGTACATATTATAGTAGGCACAACTACTGTATATATGTACCTCTTGAAAATACAAACAACAAGAAACCTAATCTAAGAACTACTCCACAGAATCTCAAATGTGCTCTCATTAACGCACGATCAGCCCGCAACAAATGGCCAGCTATCATTGACCTTATATCAAACCTCACACTAGACATCCTACTGATCACAGAAACATGGCTATCTAATACCGACAATGTCCTAATGAACCATCTGACCCCACCTAACTACACCATCTATACATGTAACAGAGAAAATAGAAAGGGAGGAGGAGTTTGTATAATAGCAAGAACAGATTTGAAATATCACGTAATATCTACCAATGCCACAAACTACACAAATACGCTATCCATCTCCAATAATAGCAACACCATAAACCTCATCTACAGAGCCCCAAATGCTCCAGCTGATGATCTCTCAACCATAATTGATATTGCCATCAACCCATCGGATACCAACAAACCGAACTGGATCCTCGGAGATTTTAACCTTGCCTCCACACCACCTTCAGTATCCAACTCCTTCCTTGATGCCATGATCAACCTACACTATGATCAAATCATAAAAACATCCACTCATAAACAAGGAAATCTTCTTGACCTCATATTTGCACCATCAGTGCACCCGAATCTGATAAACCAACCCGAGCCCCTATCAACCCCCGTCCCCTGGTCTGATCACAAACTTATCACATTCATCATTCCATCTACTGAATCTCCAAACAAGTCACCACGTGCTTACCTACTACCAAAACCAGCACGATTCCAACCTTTCAACATGGATACAATCACCTCCTTTACCATGCCAAAACTCTCCACTATACCTAACAACATCGAAGACACTGTATCAAACTGGAACAATGCTCTCCGACTATCAGCACAACCTACCACTACACATGACAAAACCTCTACCAACTCTTCTATTGCCAAGAAAAAGAACGCACCATGGTTCTCCTCAGAGTTACGAACCTCCCTTCAACGACTGAGAAGATTAGAGAAGAAATGGAGACACTCCCTAAGCTCTCATGACCAGTCCATTTACCTAGCCAACTTGAAGTCCCATCGTCAGCTAACCTGGGATAAGAGAAGAGAACACCATACAAAGCTACTTAGCCGTTCCCTCAACAAACCAAGAGATCTCTTCCAAATAGTAAAATCCCTAACTACTGAACCCCCCTCACCACAGCAGGAATATATACACCCACAAATATATGCTGATTACATCCAATCCAAGGCAATCAAGACCAATGAATCAACCATAAGTGTAACCAAGCAACCCTCCAACGCCCAATTCATACTCAATAATTTCTCATCTCCAACTCCAAAGTCTATTGAAGAAATTATTACATCCATCAACGCCACCACCGCTCCAAATGATCCTTGTCCAGCCTTCTGGATCAAATCACTGAAAACAGAACTTAGCCCATACATATCAGCATTAGCTGACCAATCCCTTAGATCCGGGATATTTCCATCAGCTCTCAAGCACACCTCCATCCGTCCACTACTGAAGAACAGCAAACTGGATCCGAAAAAGGAAGAATCCTATCGCCCAATCTCAAACATTCCTTTATTAGCTAAGATCCTAGAAAAAGTTGTACTCAGACAAATTCAACAACACATTGATTCCGAGGCCCCACTAGATCTAAACCAGCATGGCTTCAGGGAAGCCCACGGAGTTGAAACCCTTCTAACCTCTCTATTGAACACACTCATTAATACAACAGACAATATCAGAAATGGAGTCGCTATGATCTTCCTAGACATAGCAGCAGCTTTTGATTCTGTTGACCACAACCATCTACTCACCAGGCTCCATGAAAAAGGAATTCAAGGAACGGCACTGAATTGGTGCAGATCCTACCTAGAAGATCGCTGGCAACAAGTACGGACTGGTGATACCACATCGCAACCTTTTCATCAGAAGCAAGGAGTTCCACAAGGTTCCTCGCTTTCAGCCCTCCTATTTAACATATATATGCAACCTCTCTGCAACATCTCCCGCTCTTTCGGAGTATCATGTCTTATCTACGCAGATGACGTGCTCTTATTCACTCCAATCAATGTATTAAAACCTGACTACACTACACTAATCACCTGCTTCAACTCAATATCAGATTGGCTACTCTCCCAAAATCTCAGAATCAATTTTAAAAAAACCGAAGTCCTGATTATCACTAGGAACAAAGACTTCTCTCCTCCACCAACTCTAAGAACACGAGATGCTGAACTACCACTCAAAACCTCAATACGTTATCTGGGTGTTATACTTGACCAACGACTTGAATTTAAAGATCACATAAAAAATACTGTAAAAGCCATTTACTACAAAATCAGGACCCTTCGGCACCTCAGACCTATGCTTGAACCATCTGACTTCCGTACTACCTTCCAGGCATTAGTCACTCCTCACTTTGACTATGCAAATATCGTTCTTCATGGCCTACCCAAAAGCACTCTCAACCCGCTTCAATTGGCCATGAATACAGCGGCCAGAGTTCTTCATGGATCCCCAAAGAGCCAACATATTACTCCCATCCTATTTGACCTTCACTGGCTCCCACTAGCTTGCAGAATTTTATACAAAGCTCTCATCCTGACCTTCAAAGCATTCCACCATATCTCATCATCCTCCTTATCTGATCTCCTCCAACACACACAGAACACCAGATCTAGGCGTTCTGTAACAGAGAACATGCTAACAGTCCCAAATGACAGCAAAAAACTCACTCAAACAACCACATTAAGAGCTTTCTCTTCCTTCGCCCCTAGATGCTGGAACAAGCTACCACCTAGTCTTAGAGCACAAAAAGACCTGTCCCAGTTCAGAAAATCCATAAAAACGCATCTCTTCCTACAACACTTCTCTCAATATACTGACCCCCCTCTCACACAAACCATTGATCACGGCTAGCCAAATAAGCTCCCGAAATCATACTACTCGATCTAGACCAAGCCTCACAAATCCTACCTTTAGAACTTGAGCATTTAAGAACCTATTGTAAATAATTGAAAATATCTGTTAATTGTTAATCCCTGTTATCCATGTTTTTATTCCTTGTTCTCTGTAAACTTAACATTTGTTTTATGTTTAAGTACAAAATTTGTTAAAATGTAAACCGCGCTGATGTCAAGAGTGCGGTATATAAAAGCTGTTAAATAAATAAATAAATAAAATAAATAAATAAATCCACAAAGAGGCAAACCTTACCAGATAGCCCTTCAGCAATATCACTAACAAAGATGTTAAAAAGAATCGGACCAAGGACAGATCCCTGTGGCACACCATTGATAACATCCTTCTCCTTACCCTTTGTCACCTCCCACTCAACCATCCCTAGAGTGCTCAATTTGTTTATATGTCATCTGTGTGGAATAATCTCAAAGGCTTTATTGAAATCTAAATACACCATATCTAGGGCTCTCCGTCGGTCCAACTCCCTGTCAACCAGTCAAAGAAATCAATTAGATTTGTCTGACAAGATCTGCCTTTGGTAAACCCATGCTGCCTCAGATCCTGGAATCCACTGGACTCCAGAAACCTCACTGTCCTCTGTTTTAGCAGCGTTTCCAATAGTTTACTCATCATAGAGGTTAGACTAACCAGCCTGTAGTTCTCAACCTCATCCTTACTTCCACTTTTGTGTAAAGGGATAATATGTACCTTTCTCCAGTCCTCTGGAACCACACCCGACTCTAAAGAAGCATTGAAAAGGTCAGTCAATGGAGCCACTAGAATGTCCCCAGGTTCCTTCATTATTCTTGGATATATCCCCTCTGGTCCCATCACTTTGTCTACTTTTAGTTTAGCTAGTTCCTCACAAACACAGCTACATCCATGCCCTACTTCCTTTTGGCACTGATCCCCAGTAACTCCTAGCTCATATGACCAAAGGGATAAAGAAAAATAGATGGCACATCAACTGTGGTTGGCTCTGTCAGTCGAGAGACATTCTGCCCATTTATTACTAATTAAGCAATGTTGCACTATCAAAAAATCTTAGAAATAGAATTCACAGTATCTTGTAGAAAATATTCAAACAGGTGTGTTTAGATTCCACAAAGCTATCGCATCTATTTATAATATTTTTGGCCCATATTGCATTGTTGGTGCTTTTCTGAGTGGTAGAGTGTTTAAGCTTCACTCTTGTGAATTACTGGCATCAGTAGAATGTCTAAAAACCACTGTAGGTAGGTAATGGACGGTATTCTAATCCATTCTTTTCCTCGTGTGGTTGCCTTTTGCTTCTCTCTGGTGGACTTTGGACAGCAGCAGAGCCTTCCTAGAAATATATACATTACATATTCTCATTCACATTGGAGTATAGGTCCAGAGTCCCTAGCTTCAATATGGATTTTAGATTTAATTACTCGCCTTTTCAAACTCTAGCTCAAGTCAAGTTGTATTCTGGTACTTGTGATAAGGAGGACTCTAGTGAGCCCATGGAAGTAGAAGAAAAGAATGATTCCACATTTAGGAAAGGTCACAGCCCTGCAAAGCACACGTTCCAGCATTTCTATGGAGAAAACAAACACTGGGATTCAAAAGCTAAGCTGACACTCCCAAGCCCTGATGACGTAGCAACAGGCTTGGAAACTGATTACAAACACCTGTCTAGAGAGTCAGGGAGGTTGATCAGAAAACAGGGATATAAACCAGGGCTGGAGAGTGAGAGGGAGCAGCCCGAGAGAGAGCAGCACGAGGGAAGGCAGCCCAGACGGGAGCACAGTTGGAGGAAACACAGTAGCTGGGGGAAGGAAACCACGTGGAGGAAAGGAACTGAAGCAAGCAAAGCAGAAGGGGAGAGGACACGAAGGTGGTCTTGAGTGCTCAGAGAGAAAGAGCAGGAAAACCTTCAAACCCCAGCACTGAAGGAAAAGGTTCAGAGAGTTCAGAGGTGGGTGCCTAAGACTCAGTGCAGAAGTTTGCAGAGCCCAGCCTTGAACGGAGAACCGTGGCAGAGCTCCAGGGAGGAACCTAAGCTAAGGGACAAGGAACTGTTTCCCCAGAGCTGGCAAGAGATAGCCGCACAGCTGCAGAGAGGAGTTTCCTCAGGCTCAGGTACTGCTTATCCCTATTCACTAGAGCTGTGTTTAAAAGACCCACAGGGAGTTTTAGGGAGAAAACACCCTGAGGCATTCGCCAGTAGTTTAAAGCAAGGCAGAGCAGCACAAGAACCTGAAGCAATGCAGGTGGACTCTAAGGAGAGTGATTCCTTACAGCCAGAACAACCTATGGATTGTACTTTGTGCTTTGCAGACAGTATTGAAAGCCTTTGCTAAACTGTATAGTATAAGATGAGTGTAACCTAAAGAAAAGAAGATATTTTCTTTGGTAAAGGAAGCTGCCATGTTTTGTTCTTTTTCTGTATACGTGAGAAGCAGCTGCATTTGGTGAATGAATGTACAAGCTCAGCCAGCACACTTGTATAAAGAACCTTTTTGAACAAATACTGGAGAATTATCCTGGTGCAACTTACTTTGAACCTTTGCTTTTGGGAGAAATAAACTGTTATAGTTTTGCCTATAACTCTGGCTTCATGACTATTTTCTATCAGAAGGAAAACTACTTTTCCTAGCATGCATCATGAGAGGAAAGTTGGTTGATTTAACCTTCAATAGAGAAAAATAATGGCTACCCCAGCCCTCCAAGCCTAAGGCAGAGGGCGGGGTATGACATACTGTGAGTACTTTCCATATTCTAGAGGACTTGCAATCTAAGCTTTGTACATATGGAAATGAAGGGTTGAAGTAGCTTGTGTCAGTGAGAGAAATGAATTTGAATTCTGGTTTTTAGCCTCCTGTTCTAAGCACTAGACTGCTCCTCCACTTCAGAAATTATGTATTTATTTAATTAGGAAACATACCACTATGGGATGATATATGCCTTGGACTCTATGAAAACCCAGAAAAATCACCATAAATTATCCCAAAAGACCTAGACAGAGTAATTTTTGTCGGAGCGTGCCAATGGAGGATAGAACCTGAACCTGTCCACTCTAGGTGGCAAACTCCATTTTATTAAACATATGGGTAAAGCCCAAAGAAATAACTTAACTTAATTGTGAACGTAGGATCTCGGTCCATGAATGAAATGCAGCAGCACAGCATGAAGCACGACGTGCAGATTTCAGGATCTATTCCCTGTATCAAGTGCAAACTTCTAACTTGCTAACTGCCATCAAACGCATGAAGAGTAAAAATCTCTCATTCTTCAAGGGATTACAAACTCAGTAAGTGGCCAGGATGTCATATCACTCAAACCGAACCTCCAATCATAGAAGGGAAGCCCCATGGAAAATGGGGAAACCCTGCTACGTATTGGATGACTTCAAAGCAGACTAAGCCAATCCACCTCCCTATTCAGACGAGAGGGGTGGACCGAATTCAACCAATAGATCCAGCGCTGCTCATGCCATTGCAGCCGAGCTATCCGATCGCCACCCCTAGGATCCTCCAGAACGTGGTCTATTACAGACCACTTCAAGTCCAGGAACTGATGTTGATACATCAAGCAATGTTCGACCACTTGTGCTGAAAGAACCTGCTGCCGTATGCGAGAGGCGTGTTCCGTCAACCTCACCTTAATCATCTGGGAGGTTCGACCAACATATAAAAGAGTGCATGGGCACTGCAGTACATACACCACAAAAGTGGAACAGCAGGTGGTACACCATTTTCTTTCAAATATCCGAAATCATAATCACCCTTATCACGAGTATACTTCTTCAATTTAAACGACCTTAAATAGTCATGAAAGCCTTTGATCTGGAGATCCATGTCATCAATCTTAGCTTTGAAGTGGTCTTCCTCCAGGACAGTTTTTAAACCAGTAGTGGCCGCTTGTATTTGTGATGTCAAAGTTTTCTCCTCCTGAATAGTCTGTTCCAAAATTAAAGCAATGAGATCAAAGCTACATTTGTTAGAAATCTGATTCCACTTCAGAATAAAGTCCGAATCTGAAAGAAACATTTTCGGGGCTCTTGTCATTCTCAGACCTCGCAGAATAATCCGTGCTTTAAGGTACTGAGCATCGATGGCTCAGTACCTTCAGAGAGGAGAAAATCTATCCACCATCTGCTGGAGTCAAAGAAACACTGAAGGGTCTGGTGGCTGAGGCGAATAGAGGCATAGGAGTGATGTCATTGAAACCTGGGCTTTTCATTGGTTCTTTGTCTCCACCAATTTGCTGACAGCGTAACACAACCCACTTGTCTGGAGTGGTCTAGCAGGACAATATAGAATCAAACAGTTAAAGGAAGAAAATGGAAAAGAAAAGCGAATATAAAACAAAGTATAAACAAAAACATATATTCTTGCAGTGAAAGATGTGATTTGTCACTATTTCTGGTACTGATAAAGTAAAAGCATGGCAAATGCCTTCATAGAGTCCAAAAATATCCCAACAATAGGTGATAAATTAGATCAAAACCCAGAAAAATCACCATAAATTATCCCAAAAGACCTAGACAGAGTAATTTTTGTCGGAGCATGCCAGTAGAGGATAGAACCTGAACCTGTCCACTCCAGGCGGCAAACTTGAGAGGAAAAAATTGATTAAATGCTTGTGAACAACCACCTTAAGGTTCACTCTCTCATTTGAGCGCGAAGTGTGAGGCTCCACTAGATTGCGGTATTTTTGGTAGCCATAGGAGGAGGGAAAATTGTTTCATCTCCACACTCTTATCATAATAAGAGCCTGTTGAGCAGTCAAAAATTGGAAGGATCTGGAAGAGTGCCACAGCCTCACACCTCAGCGCCCCTCCCTCCTCCTCTGTCCCCCCTGCGCTCTCCTGAAGATTGCGAAAGACTCTCAGGGATCTGCTTGCCAGCCACCTTAAATGCAGTGCTGCAAAGCAGTAAAACAGTTTCAGGGGAGTAGAACTGAGTTTGGCATGGATTCTGTCCCTGGGGCTCTCAGTGGGTGAGTACCAAGGCTTGACCTTGTCATTGTCCTTATTGGGTACTCCAGATTCCTTCTTGGGACGCAATTCGGGGTGGGCCACTAGTGACCGTTGGTGCAGTATGGGGGTTTCCTGTCGTTTTCTACACATGTTAGTAGTGTTTTTACTGTCTGTATTGTGTGCCTAGCAGTCACCCGGTCTTAGCGAGTGTTCCACTCAACCGGCTCCAACGCACTTTCCTTCTCTAGCGCCTGTAATGCATGTTGCAATAAAAGTGCAGTTAACATGTGCTTTTTGGGCCATCAAGGCCTTAGCACGCGCTGTTGTGATACTTGCCTTAACTCTCTGTCTTCTTCCAGGAAACAGTGTTTGACCTGTGGTAAGGGAGGTGCCTCATTTCCAGATTCTGGTGTCTGCTCTTCTTGCATAGAAGCTTCTGAGTCATCCCTGTAGGGCCTACTCCTCCTCGCTCAGCCAAGGGATGCAGTTAGTCCAGCTTTGCCTGCCTCAGGGCAGGAGGTGATGGCTGGTGCTATGGGTAAGGATATTCAGCCGGCCGGAGGTTCTGGCAACCGTGCTGTGAGAGGACTAGGGGGTCTGTGATGACTGTTAACCCTTGGGTTGGGGGGTCATTTCCGAGAGGAGAGATTCCAGACTCCGGATTGTCGTCCTCAGAATAATCTTATTTTCTCTGGGAACAAGCAGGAAGTCAGTCCTCACATATGGGTGACGTCTGTATTGATGGAGCCCCTGCAGAAGCATCTCCCCAGCTTTCAAAAAAAGCCTTTGGGAGATGCACTTCGCATGTGTGGTCTCCTTCCCTCCCAAGGGTGCCATTTTGCCTCAGTCTCCTTTTTTCCATGGAGCCCTCCGGACGTCTGTCCAGTTTTCCCCCTAGAAAAAGTGTGTGTGTGTGTGGGAGGGTTAATTTCATTCCTTCCAGTTTGCGTACCGGTTCCTTTCCTACCCCCGAGCAGCTCACCTTGGCATTGCTCCTTGGGTTCGTTTCCTTGTTTTTTCTTTCTGCTTTGAGGTTCCCTCGACCGGCGTTTGCGCCTTTTTAAGCCTGAAGACCTCAGACCCCTGTTGAGTGGCAGAGACCCCCTTTTTTCCAATGGCTTCCAGCGACTTCAAGAAGTGCGATCAGTAGAGCAAGATGTCTCTCACCGATCAGCATGACTGCTGCCTCTGGTGCCTTGGCCCAGAACACAACAATTTGGACTGTGAACTCTGCAGAACCATGACCTCAAAGGCCCTTAAGAGCCATCACCATCAGCAGGAAATGTTTTTCCAAAAGTCTGAATCCGCACCTGAGTCTCTGGTGACACCCCACTCCAGGGCCCTCTCTGGTACCTCGGAGCCCTGCAAAGCCCAGGCCTCCTCAGAGTCCCACAGCTGCAGTTCCTTTAGGAGGAAGTCGCCAGAGGTGGAATGCAAGAAGTCAAAGTCCTCGAAGACCTCCTTGGCGACAGGGTCCGGGAAGACAGGAAAATCCCACTCCAGGCCCTGCAGTCCCCAGGGTGAGTCGGAGGAGTTGGAATGGGAGCAGCTGGACAAGCTGCCCCAGAAGGAGTCATTGGTACCCACTGACTGGCCTTGGACAATTAAGGCCATCATTGTCGAGGACTCCCCCTTGATGGAACCAGCGCCAGACCCGAAACCCTCGGTATCCATGTTGAAGGCTGCAGAGCCATCTGACATGGAGACCAGGATGGTGGCCTTAGAGCACCCAGCAGCTGGTGTTCATGTCCGGTTTATCGACACTGACTATGGGACCCTTGACATCGAGGGCCTCCCTGGATGTTGAGCCGATCCTTGAGCATTATCGACCTCGAGAGCTGCATCAGATGAGGTCCTGGTCCCGTTCCTCAGGTCGCCAGTCCTCTCTGGCAAGCACACACGGCTCAGACCACAGATTCTCTGGAGGCCCCAAGCCCCTCATATCGGACCTTAACTGCGATGACCGCGAAGCCTCAGAATCGACCTTGGACTTTCAGTCTGATTGGGAGACCAAGGATGAAGAGCCCATGGACACTTGGCACCACCGAGATGTACCTTCAGACCCGTCCCTCCTGACGTCCTGATGCCGTTCCCCCCCAGAGGATGTTGCCTTCCTCGACTTTGTGTGAGACATGGCTAGGGCGTTGTCAGTCGAGACCGAACCAGAGGAAGATCCTCACACAGAGGAACTGGAGATCCTCTAGTATGAGGCCCCTCTGAAGGAAGCTCTCACAGTACCAGTTCCGCTGATCCTGCAATGCCGCCTCCTCTGCATGTGGGAGACATTGGCATTGGTGCCCATTATCAGCAGGCAACTCAACTCCATGTATCGAGTCTGCCAAGGCCCTGGGTTCCAGAAAGCCCAACTTTCCCACAACTTGATGGTCATTGAGTCCGCCATGCGCAGACTCAAGAGCCAGTAGACCCGTTCCTCGGTGCCCCCTGGCAGGGAGGCCCGGATCCTCAATGCCCTTGGCCAGAAGGCCTTTCAGGGCTCAATGCTGACATGCCGAATCCAATCCTACCAGCTCTACATCGGTATGTACCTCAAGGAGCTTCAAAGGAACTCAGTAGGTTCTCGGCAGGCCTTGACGGGGAACCCCTCCATATGTTCTTCACTGGCCTCTGCAGTTAAAAAGAGTGCTCAAAGTTCCTTTCTCGAGCAGCTTATGACAGCTTTAAGTCGTCTGCCAGAGTGGCTGCAGCCAGCATAGGGGCTTGATGCCAAGTATGGCTCCAATCATCAGACCTCGAACAATGGGTTCAGGACAAACTTATTGATGTCCTCTGCATTGGAGAGAACCTCTTTGGGAAACTCATGACAGACAAAGCAGCAGAGATCGAGACTGAGTTCCACACAAGGACCAGACTGTCAAAAATGACCTCTGTGCAGCCTCGAAAGAAGGCCGCCTTCCTGAGGAAAAAGGGTGGCTTTGGCAACGTCTCACAGTTCTAGGCCTTCTGAGCCCCACAGCACAGCCAACAGCACAAGGAACAGGGGCATGGCCTCTGTAAGCAAAAGACCCCCAAGTCCCAGGCACCGACCCCAGCTCAACCTGTGCGGAGCTTTTGACTCCCTAGGCATGACCTCCTCTCCCATAGGAGGTCCCCTACAGCCCACAGGGGGGCAGCTGGCCCTGTTTGCTCACAGGTGGTCCACCATCACCACCAATACCTGGGTTCTACAGGTGGTCACGGAGGGCTACCTTCTCCACCTTCAGCAGACGCCACCCTCTTACGTTCTGGTAGAGCCTTTAAGACCTCTCCTCCACCAGACCCTGTTCCTCACCAAGGTTGCAGGTGGGACTAAAGTCCAACCCGGTCAGAGTAAACATGAGCGCTATCGTAGTACATCACCATTCCGTTGAGGGCAAGCCCCTCTCGGCTCAGCCCCTTGTGTCTTGGTTCTTGTGGGTCTTCATGCTATCCAAATCCCCCATCTGCCCTCCAGCGGCGGAATGGGATTTCAATGTGGTGCTCTCGCAGCTTATTAAGCTGCTGTTTGAGCCTCTGGCTACCTGCCATTTGAGATACCTCCCTTGGAAGGTCGTCTTCCTTGTAGCACTCACATCAGCTCACAGAGTCAGCGAGCTCCAGGCTCTGATGGCGAGCCCCCCTACATGAGGTTCTACAAAAACAGAGTGGTGCTTTGCACACACCCCAAGTTTCTGCTGAAGGTGGTGTCCCCATTCCATTTATTTACATTCTCTTATATACCGTGCTATTCTGCATCAGTGCGGTTTACATTGAACAAACTGAAATTACATTGAACAGGGCATTATAACTTGGAGATAACTATTTTTTTTTTACAGGGAACATGGGCTATGGAGGGTTAAGTGGCTTGCCCAAGACCACAAGGAGCACCTGTGGGACTAGAAACCCCAGTCCTTCCAGCCCAAGATTGCTGTCCTCTAGTGGGATTTGAACCCCCGACCTTCCGGCCTGAAGTACCTTGCCCCAACCACTAGGCTACTCCTCCACTCCATCTCAATCATTCCATCTCAAATCAGGAGGTAGTGCTCCCCATCTTCTTTCCGAGGCCTCACGCCGGCAGGGTGGAGACTGTTCTCCATACTCCGGATAGTAAAAGGGCCCTGTCCTTCTATCTGCAGCGGACTCAGGGCCACCACAAAGCACCTCAGCTTTTCATATCCTATGACCCCAGTCGCCTGAGGCTACCAGCAACTAAGAGAATTCTGTCCACTTGGGTGGCGGACTGCATTACCCTCGCCTATGAGCAGGTGGGGATTTCACTAGACCAGAAGGTCATGGTGCACCGTGTCAGGGCCATGGCTACTTCAGTGGGAAATCTGTCGGGCTGCCACCTGGTCTTCGGTCCATACCGTCACAGCTCACTACTGCCTGGAGAGGGAGTCCTGATGGAACAGTGCCTTTGACCTGGCCGTACTCCATAATCTTTTTGGGATGTAGACAGCTCCTGCCCTCTGACCCTTCTGTGCTCGGGCTACCAGAGTACTGGTTCGCTGCCGGACACTTGGGTCTTGCGAGAGTCTCTCAGTAGGGACTCAACTGCTGTTGATCATGGTTCGGTCTTTGCAGGTTGCTGTGGCATTTTTACAGGACTGACTTCCTGCTTGTTCCCGGAGAAAGCATAAGTTACTCACCTGTAACAGGTGTTTTCTGGGGACAGCAGGAATCAGTCCACACAACCCTCCCTCCTCCCCTTGGAGTTGCTTCTTTGCCATATTTTATTTTTTGCCATATTAGCTATGTCGTTAGACTGAGGCAAGATGGCACCCTTGGGCGGGAAGGGGGCCGTGCATGCTTGGTGCATCTCCCAAAGGCTTTCTTTGAAAACTGGGGGGATGCTTCTTCAGAGGTCTGTCGGCACAGACGTTATCCATATGTGAGTACTGATTTCTGCTATCCCCAGAGAACACCTGTTACAGATGAGTAACTACACTTTTGCAGCAAGCCTGGTCCCTCTGACATGGAAATTCAGACCCTGTGGCATCTGGGTGCCCCTGGGTGCAGTCTCATGCGGGGCAGGCTGAGATTGGAAGCTCTCTTCGATTGCCTGGAGATGGGCAACAGCTGAGAGTAGTCCGAGATTTTAACTATGATTTGGAATCAGATGGCTCAGTACTAGACTCTGATGTGGATGAAGAAGTACTCTCACCTTCAGAAGACTGTGAAGAGGCTGGGGTGATCTGCTTATTCCAGAAGGAGGAGCTGGTGGTATTGATTGCCAGGGTTTCATCTGCTTTGAACCTGATGGATACTTCTGGCACGGAGCAGGCGCCCAAGGCACACACCAGCTCCTTCAAGGAGTCCGTAAAGCCACTGTTAAATGCTGTCGAGTCTGTGTCGACTCATAGCGACCCTATGGATAGTTGACCTAAACTATGTTTGTTCTTCAATCAGGCAGCATATTTGTGATAGAGTAGCACCTATAGCTGCTGTTATTGTATTGATCCATCTCATTGCTGGCCTTCCTCTCTTGCGTTGACCTTCTACCTTGCCAAGCATTATATCTTTCTCTAACGATCTCTCTCTTCACATGATTGATATATTGAAAGTATGAAAGTCAAAGTCTTGTTAGAGCTTCTAAGGAAAGCTTAGATTTGCCCTCTTCTAGTACTGACTGGTTTGTTCTTCAGGCAGTCCATGATATACACAGTATGCGTCACCAGCATCATATTTATCACTATCCAACTTTCGTATCCATATGATGATATTGAAAATACCATGGCTTGGACAAGTCAAGTCTTTGTATGGAGAGAGACATCTGCTCTTGAGAATATTGTCTAGGTCCTTCATAGCCATTTTGCCAAGAACAATGCATCGTCAGATTTCTTGATTGCTTGTCTTTTCTTTGATTGTTGATCCAAGTAGGTTCAACTTGTCAACTATTTCAATTTCTTCTCCATCAATAATGAACTTATTGAATTTGCCAGTTGTCAAGCTCTTTGCCTTCTTAATGTTAAGGTGCATGCCCATTTTAAGACTATGTTCCTTGATCTTGAGAAGCAAATGTTTCAGATCGTCTTCACTTTCAGCCAGTAATGTGGCATTGATTGGCAGGGTTTCATCTGCCTTGAACTTGTTGGATACTTCTGGCATGGAGCAGAAGCCAAAGGTGCACCGGCTCCTTCAAGGGGTCCAGAAATTCACTACTGTCTTCCCATTCCAGGATGTGATGAAGGATATGATCCAGTTGGAGTGGGACTCTGACTCCCTACCTAAAGAGTTAAGGGTGTGAAAGAAGATCTATGCTCTCCCGGAGAAGGACTGCATTGAGTGATTTGGCATTCCCAAGGTGGATGCACAGGTCATGGCAGTTACTAGACGACTACCATTCCTGTGGAAGGCAGATCAGCCTTAAAGGACTTTCTGGATCATAAAGTGGATTCGTTGTTGAGGATCCAGTTCGCTGTGGTAGCTGCTATTCTGCAACTGGTGGTATGTACCAGCCCTGACGTCTTGAGCCCTGCTCCAGTGGATTCAGTTTCTTCCACCAGATACTACTCTTCTTCTGATGCTATGTAGGATCTGGTACATTTGGCAGCCAGGGATAGTACTCTGACAACTGTGTCTTGGCATTGGCATTAGATTTGGCTCCAGCACTGGACAATGGATACATCCTCCAAAGCCCGTTGGCCCAACTGGCTTTTAAGGGGAAGCTTCTCTTTCGAGTGGATTTGCAGAAGCTGGTGAATGACCTGGGTGAGACAGAATCTTGCTGCCTTCTGGAAGACAGGTCAAAGGGGCCTGTGAAGCGGGCTGGCACCCTTTTCTCATCAGTCTCTGCCTGTCCACCAAGGTTGCACTGGTCAAATCTCCAGGGTCTTTAGACTGTTGTCGTTACTGACCTCGAAAACCTTTCTTCTCCTCTGCTTCCAGGTTTTGGGTTGGTTTGTTCTCAGTCCTTTCATGGAGCGTGTGGCCCAGGGACTTGGTTCCCTTCTTAAGGGGACCCTCCTGGGCTGAACAATGAAGATTTGGGGGCCCATTCCCTGTTTCCATCAGTTGAAGGCAGGCTTTGCCTTTTCTTTCAGGAATGGACCTGGGTTTACCCAAAGATTGTTGAGTGCTAGACCCCTTTTAGTTCGGCTATGTCCTGGAATGCAAAGAGCTAATTCTGCATGCCTTTGTCATCTCCTCTTGTGGGTCTGTGATCAAAAGAATCACTGTGCGGACTCCCTTGGATAAGTTACTGCACCTAAAAGGTGATGGTGCCCATTCCTCCAGACGAGCGGAACAAGGGTAGATGCTCCATCTATTTCATGGTGCCCAAAAAGGACAGTTCCTTACAGCCCATTCTGGACATCAAAGGGGTCAACGAGCACTTGTGTGTCCAGTGCTTTTGATGGGAGGGGAGTTCTTTTCTTCTCTGGATCTGGTGGAAGTATATTTTTATATTCCAATCTGGGCAGATCAGCAAAAGTATCTGCATTTTGCCTTGCTTGGCTCTCACTACCAGTTCGCTGCTATCCCTTTTGAGCTATCCACCGCCCCATAGACATTCTCCAAGGTCAGGGTGGTGGCGGCTGTAATGCTGCGGCACCAAGGGATCTGTGTCCATTCTGGATGATTGGCTCATCCGGGCCCATTCCATTTCAGAGGCATCTTGGGTGGCATCCTGAGTGGTGTCCTTTTTGGAAAGCTTCGACTGGGTGACCAGGCGGGGAAAGAGTCAGCTGTTGCCTTCCCAGCCTCTGGAGTTCCTGGGAGCACGTTTTGATACTTGAATGGGCAGAGTTTTCCTGCCAGAGGAGAAGGTCAGAAGACTCTTGGATTGCCTGGCGCTGTATTGTACGCAGCAGGCTCCCAGAGTCTGAGATTATCTTCAGCTCTTCAGATTGATGGTGGCGACTATAAAGATGGTGCCGTGGGCGTGTGCTCACATGCGGCCTCTCCAGTAGTCCTTGCTGACTTGGTGATGCCCGAGTTCTCAGGAGTTTGAGCACAGGCTCCTGATGATGGTGAAGACCAACCTATGATGGTGACAGCAGCCCTGTCATCTGAGGAACGATTTCTCCTGGATCCTGTTGATGGATGCCAGTCTCTTGGGCTGGGGAGCACATTGCCAAAACCATATGAACCAGGCCGTTGGAACTGCGGGGAAGTGGTATGGACCATCAACCGTTTCCAGGCAAGGGCCGTTATGTTGGGTCTTCTGCGTTTCTGGCCCCTGGTCAAGGGCCGGGCAGTTTGAGTGTTTTCAGACAATGCCACTGTGGTGGCTTATGTCAATCAGCATGGCAGCATGAGGAGTGCTGGGGTAGCTCTGGAGATGGCTCTCCTGTTTGTCTGGATGGAGAAGAACCTCCTAGCCTTGTCGGCTCAGCACGTTGCCAGAGTGGAAAATATGGAAGCGGGCTTCCTCAGTCATTGTTCTCTTGATCCTGGAGAGTGGGAGTTGAGTCAGGAGGTGTTTTGGTTGATTCTGTGCCACTGAGGTAGCCCCAAAATGGATCTGATGGTGACCCACTCCATTGCCAAAGTTTGCCGCTTCTTCAGTCGCCACACTGAGACAGGGTCCAAGGGCATTGATGCCCTGACCCAGCCTTGGCCAAGTCAGCACCTGCTGCACGTGTTTCCTCAGGGGCCCCTGGTGGGGCATGTGATTCGGTGTATAGAATGCCACCTGGGCAGGATTGTTCTGGTGGTGTCAGATAGGCTGAGGAGAGTGTGGTTTGGAGATCTGATGCAGCTCCTGCATGCGCCGACTCTTTGGTTGCCTCCAGCTCGGGGCCTATTGGACAGGGACTGATCATCCTGGAGGACCCGGTTCTCTTCTCACTTATCGCTTGGCTGTTGAAAGGAGATGGCAAGTATGTAAGGGCTACTTTGCAGCAGTAGTCTCCACTCTCCTCGGAACCCGGAAGAGGTCAACCAAGCTAACATACGTATGGATCTGGTGCCTCTTTGAGTGATGGTGTGGTGCTCGGCAGTTGGCTCCTGAGGTGGCTAAGGTGCCATCTCTTTTGGCCTTTTTACAGGATGGCCTGGAGAAGGGACTTTCCCTTAGCTCCCTGAAGGTTCAGGCAGCAGCTTTGGCATGTTTCAGAGGTTTGTCAGACGGCTGCCTAGGGTGAGAACTTACACAATCTTGACGATGCATATATTCATATGATTCTTGCAAGGTATTGTGGGTATTGTAGTTCATTCACTCCCAAACACAGCTGATGACAATAATTTGAGTTGTGAAACCAAGTGGTAAGATCAATAAAATACTTCTTTTATTGATGGGTTTAATTCACCCAGCACATGTATGCTTGATAGCACTATAAATGAGGTTACTTGCTTGCAGTGTTTAAAATGGATAACAAAAAGTCACAAAGTAAACCAGAAAACAACCTTCAGCTTGTCAGGCAATTAGCTAATGTTTTCTTAGCAAATAATTACCAAATACAAAGGCACAAAGTAAAGAATAAACTTTGCTGGTTAGGTTAACTTCTGCTTATTTTCCACGCAGATCTCAGCAGTGATTCTCCCTTGCTCACACACACAATCAGGTGCAGCTTTAATTACTATCAATTGACCAGCTGAAAGCCTTTAGCTGGCTGGCTGCTACTGTGTGAACCCAAATCCTGCTTTAAGAGCTGTTTGCAGTGGAAATAAAGAACAAAGTTAGGTTTCTTTGTGATGGCTGATGTGTTTGCTCATAGAAAACTAGCAATAGCATTTAGATAAAGAACAGTCCATGTAAATAGTTTCATCTGCTGTATTTCCCCCTGCATCAACAATCATAGGGTCAATATCATACATTGGCACAGATGAGTCTTTCATTAAGGCACTATCATGAGAATGCTTATTCCCTTGCTGCCATTCTCTATTATAGATAGGGTCTGGATCAGTGTTCATACCTGAGCCTCTCCTGCTATCATTATTTCTCTCTGTATAGCCTGGCCAATATGTAATCCAATTCTGATGTCCAGCCTTCCAATCTTGATCCCTGGACGCTGGATCTTCTCTCACATACCTTCTGGCCTTGGTCTGAAAGTCCCTTCCACATGCAGTCTTCTCTCTTCCAGGTAGCCACTGGTGATTCCTATCTCTGCCACTCCATTCCTCTGGCTGAATCCAGTCCAATGGACTCTGCTGGCTTTTGGAATACCTCCCAGTATGAGTACTGCCTTGGAATCTCCCAGACCTTCCAATGGCCTTTCTTCTCTTCCTTCCAGAGAGTTTCCTTCTCTCTCTATCTGCTTGGCTTGGCTTCTGTTTCTCCAGGTGATACTGGTGCTTGTAGCCGTTGCTGTCTCTGTATCTCTTCCTCCCTCTGTAGCCGTTATCTGAAGAATAAGCTCTATTCTTATCCTGTTCTAATGTGTGCTGCTCCCTAACACAGCGCAGCTGTGTTGAATCAGGCCCTGCCTTTTGAGATGAGTGCTTAGGGATTACCTCATAGCTCTCTTGATTGCACACACATTCTCTCACTTCAGCCCCTCTCATGGCTGCTGGAAACCTGGTGCATTCTGGGACTGGTAGTCTTTTATGTGAAAACTCTGTTTTCTTGCTTCTACCAGAACTGACAGGTTGCTTGTTCAGAGTCACATCATCTTTTCTATAGCTCCTACCTGAGCTATGATAAGCTTCCTTATCACATACCCCCCTGCTTAAGTTATTACGGACTGGTTTTACTGGTGAAACTTCTTCTCTACAGTCTGTAATACGGGAAAGTGCATCCGCATTCTTGTGTAACTTCCCGGCACGATGTTCAACCTGAAAATCAAACGCCTGTAAGGCCATGTACCAGCGTGTCAACCTGGCATTGTGGTTCTTCATTTGCTGCAACCACTTCAGTGGGGCATGGTCCGTGACCAACTGGAACTTTCTCCCTGTAAGGTAAAACCTTAACGCCTCCACTGACCACTTGATAGCCAAACACTCTTTTTCTATCGTGGAATACTTTTGTTCAGCCAGTGACAACTTCCTGCTCAGGTACATCACAGGATGCTCCTCCCCATCATGGCACTGGGATAGGACCGCTCCTAGCCCTACATCCGATGCATCGGTTTTGAACCAGAAAGGGTTTCTTGAAGTCTACTCCTTTCAGTACCGGTCCTGTACACAATTTTTCTTTTAATACTGAAAACGCTTTTTCAGCTTCTGGTGTCCACTTTATCTGGTTTGGACAATTCTTTCGCAGCATATCCGTGAAAATGGCACTTTTCTCTGCGAATTGCGGTATAAACCGGCGGTAGTATCCAATAAGTCCTAAGAAACTTCTTAGTTGTTTCTTGGTTGTTGGAGGAGGAAAATTCCTGATGCTATCTATTTTGCTTAATAGAGGTTTAATTTTTCCTCTTCCCACTAGGTGGCCTAGGTATTTTACCTCCCTATTTGCAAAGGCACACTTCTTAGGGTTTAAAGTGATTCCCGCTTGCTTCATAGAGCACAAGACTGCCCTGATCCTCTTCAAATGCTCCGCCCAGGTGTTACTATGGATTATGACATCATCCATGTATGCAAAAGCATAACTTTGGTGGGGGTCGAAGTACCTGTTCCACTAACCTTTGGCAGGTAGCCGCTGCTCCATGCAGTCCGAAAGGCATCCTCTTGAACTGGAAAAGGCCAACGGGGGTGCTGAACGCAGTTTTCGGCTTCGACTCCCTGGTGAGCGGGATTTGCCAATATCCTTTTGTCATATCAAGGGTGGTTAAGTATTGAGCCTGTCCCAGCTGGTCTAGCAGCTCCTCAATTCTTGGCATTGGATATGCATCAAAAACTGATATGGCGTTTTACCTGCCGAAAGTCAATACAAAATCTTAAGGATCCATCAGGCTTCGGCACCAGGACTATGGGGCTATTCCAGGGACTCTTTGACTCTTCTATTACCCCCATGTCCAACATCTCCTGGACTTGTGCCACTACCTCCTGTCTTTTGGCTTCAGGCAAGCGGTATGGCCTTTGACGAACCAATTTCCCAGGTGGAGTTATTATTTCATGGGCCACCAAATGGGTCTCCCCAGGTATGGGTGTCAACACATCTGGGAATTCCTTAAGCAACTTCCTAATTTCTTCCTGTTGTACCATTGTCAGGTCCTCACCTATTTGGGGCTCTGATTTTTCTTTACAATCAGATACCTGGGGTCCCAAATCTTCCTCTTCACTCACCTCCCTCTCTCGGGCACAGGTGGCAGCTAAGCTTTTAACCCCTTTGACATCAGTAGAACCAAAGCCTTTGGCTCCACGTTCAGAATTCTCTAGGGATGTGACCTCCTCCACAGGAGGAAAAACCCAGCCTCTCACAGATCAATTGGGCAATTTTGTCTCCTGTCTTCACATGATACTCATTCTGTCCAAAGTTAAACAACAGAACTTTAATATTGCCCCTGTAATCGGGATCAATTACTCCCGCACCCACATCGATGAAATATTTAAGGGCTAATCCGGAACTTGGGGCTACTCTCCCATAACATCCAATTGGTATTTCCACTTGGAGACCGGTGTCAACCAGGGCTCTCCCTTGGCTAGGTACAATCACATTTTCTATGCTGCACAGGTCAAACCCAGCAGACTGAGGGTTTGCCCGCCTAGGAGCTTGGGCCTTCTCAGAGACCTTATGGTACTTTAGGACGAATATCTGCTTTGGGGTAGCTTGGTCTTCTGGACGCTTAACCATCTTTTTAGCTGGGGCCTGAGGACTTCCAAATAAAGGCCCGGGAGCTACTACCATTAAACCTTCTCCCTCCTTTTTTCCTAGTCCTTCCACTAGACCAGCGATGGCGAACCTATGGCACGCGTGCCAGCTGTGGCACGCGAAGGCCTTGCAGCTGGCACGCGGGAAGGTCCGCAAAAAAGAAAAAGCTGGCTCTGACTGCTGCCGCGGACGCGGCAAGGGCAGAATGCAGTGTCCCGCGGGGCCCCTCCGCCCGCTAAGCCCCTCTGCAAGGGCTTTCAGATTCGCGAGGGAGAGCGTCTCCCTCGCGTCTCTGTTAAGCCCGCAGGGGCTAATGGGAAATTTCCCATCAGCCCCTTTAGACGCGAGGGACTGATGGGAAATTTCCCATTAGCCCCTGCGGGCTTAACAGAGACGCGAGGGAGACGCTCTCCCTCGCGAATCTGAAAGCTCTTGCAGAGGGGCTTAGCGGGCGGAGGGGGCCCCACGGGACATTGCATTCTGCCGCGGCAGCGGCAGCAGCCAGAGCCAGCTTTTTTTTTTTTAAATTTGCCAGGGGGGGAGGGGTTAGGACTTCTAATGGGCTAGGGGGGGGGGGTTAGGACTTCTAATGGGCTAGGGGGGGGGGTTAGGACTGCTAATGGGCTAGGGGGGGGTTAGGACTTCTAATGGGCTAGGGGGGGTTAGGACTTCTAATGGGCTGGGGGGGGTGTTAGGACTGCTAATGGGATCGGGGGGGGGTGTTAGGACTGTTAATGGGCTGGGGGGGGTGTTAGGACTGCTAATGGGCTGGGGGGGGTGTGTTAGGACTGCTAATGGGCTGGGGGGGGGTTAGGACTGCTAATGGGCTAGGGGGGGGGGTAGGACTGCTAATGGGCTGGGGGGGGTTCGGACTGCTAAAGTGCTATGGGGGGGGTTCGGACTGCTAATGGGCTGGGGGGGGGTTAGGACTGCTAATGGGCTAGGGGGGGGGGTTAGGACTGCTAATGGGCTAGGGGGGGGTTAGGACTGCTAATGGGCTAGGGGGGGCGGGCGGGGGGGGGTAGGACTGCTAATGGGCTGTGGGCTGATGGGGGCTGTCTGGAAATGGGGTGATGGGGGGTTAGGACTGGTAATGGGCTATGGGGGGGTTAGGACTGCTAATGGGCTATGGGGGGGTTAGGACTGCTAAAGGGCTAGGGGGGGTTAGGACTGCTAATGGGCTAGGGGGGGTTAGGACTGCTAATGGGCTGTGGGCTGATGGGGGCTGTCTGGAAATGGGGTGATGAGGGGTTAGGACTGGTAATGGGCTATGGGGGGGTGAGGACTGGTAATGGGCTATGGGGGGTTAGGACTGGTAATGGGCTTGGGCTGATGGGGGCTGTCTGGAAATGGGGTGATGGGGGTTAGGACTGGTAATGGGTTATAGGGGGGCTTAAACTGAAAATGGGTGATGGGGGTTTAGGACTGGAAGTGGGTTGATAGGGGGGGCTAGGACTGGTATTGGGTTGGGGGGTTGCTAGGACTGGAAATGGGCTGATGGGGGGCTAGGACTGGAAATGGGCTGATGCAGGGACTAGAAGGGAATGGATGGATGCTGGGTGAGGTTGGAAACTAGAAGGGAGCTGATGTTGGGGGAGGATTAGAATGGGATGGGGCTGGGAGAGAGTAAAATGGAGAGGGGAAAAATATTTTGTGTGGGAGGGATAAAAAATCTACAATTGGCCGGGTATTGGGAGAGTAAGTGGGGATTGAGGATGGAGGGGTTAAAATTTGAGTGGATGAAATAGGAATGAGGAAAGAGCAAAAGGAGAAAGATTAGTGTGTAAAGCGGATGTAGAGAGAGAGAATGGAAAAAAAAACTAGAAGAGAGAAGAAAGGACAAATGGACAGCAGATGATGGAGAGTTAGCAGAAAACATGAAGAAACCAGAAGAAAGTGGCTGGAGCAATTGCAACTGTGTAACTGAGCTGAGGTATTCTGTTTATGTAATTCCTTTTTGACATTGCCACTTGTTCTCTTTCCCCAGTAGGTCATGTATTGTTATTCTCTGAAATGTATTGGTTTAATATTTGCAGTGTTGCCTTTTGATAGGTATGGTATGGTGCTTTGTGAGTCCTGGTAGTGCTGTTAGGATACGGCGGGTTTGCTATTGGTTCTAAATGGGCAGTGTTTGTAGTAGTTCCTAATGTGCCTGGCGGTTGGCACTGGATTATAGTAATGTAGAAATCTTTTAGTCTGTCTTTATCCATACACTCATTAAGAGACATGTTTACTAAAAGTTAGTGTATGTTAGCATTATGCAAATATTTATGCAAATTGACGTGCTGGCACTTTGAGGAAATTCTTTGGTTTTGTGCGGCAGTTTGGGCACTCGGGCTCAAAAAGGTTAGCCATCACTGCACTAGACCCTGCTTAAATCTTGGCCAGTCTCTTCCTAGAACCAAATCAAAGGGTAGCCTAGGCACCACTGCTAATAGGACTTCCTCTTGTTTCCCTAGGCACTTAACCTTTAGCCTATAGGTGGGATATGATGATGCAGCACCATGAATGCATCTGATGTGAACTTGGCTTTCAGGGGTTCTAGGCACAAATCTTTCTTGGGTCTCTATCCTCTTCCAAAGCCTTTTTGACATCATACTCTGGTCTGCCCCAGAGTCTAATAATGCATTTGTGGTAATTCCTTGCACATCAACCATCAAAAGAAATCCTTCCTTGGGCTGTTTTAAATCCAGACCCATTAAACTAGTGTGTGTCTGGCATCTCTTCTCTAAGTGTCCCACTTTTCCACACTTGAAACATTTCTTTCTATTCCACTGTGTCATCTGGTTTGATACAGTACATTCCATTTTTAGAAACATTCCTAATTATTCCTTTTTCTGATACAGCACATCTAGCCTCAGCATCCATCTTTAGAGGGCCACCCATTCTATGGCAAGCCTGCGTGGCTTCCAAGAATCTCTCTGCTAGCATGGTTGCCTCTCCAAGATTTTGGCAATTTTGCTGTATAAGAAAAACATTCAAATCTTTAGGTACCCCAAGCATAAATTGTTCCAGCATTATAATATCTAATAACATTTCTACTGTCTTTTTCTCAGGCTCCAACCATTTTACAGCTAAACTTCTGATTCTCTGACTCAGAGCCCTGGGTGTCTCACCCACTTTCAATGTAACAGCTCTAAACATTCGCCTATACTCTGAAATAGACAATCCTAGGCGATCTCTGATAGCTGCCTTTACATCCTTATAAATCAAAGCCTGGGCTGCTGGCATTGCTCTGTAAGCTGCTAGTGCCTCACCAGTTAATGAGGCTGCCAGCCTTACTGCCCACTGGGTCTCTGGCCATGCTAAAGCCTGTGCCACTCTTTCAAAAGACTCTAGAAAATCATCAACATTATCTTCTGGAGTTAATTTCCCAAAATTAAATGCCCCAATCCCTTGATTGAGTCCCACAGTGTCCACATGTGGTGCACCAGTACTAACTGCTGGTCTTGCATCTGTTCCACTTTGGCTCTGCAGCTGAACTAGAGCTTGCACCAGATCAAGCACTGGTTTCTGCTGTTCCATTATGGCCTTCATAGCAGTGTCCTGGGCCTGCTGTGACAGCTCCTGCTGCTTGCTAAATTGGGCTGCCATCCACTGAGCCATCTCCGTCGGATCCATCTTGACCCCTGCAAGAAAAGAAAAAAGAAAAACCCAAGAGCAGCACCTTCCAACCAGGTATGGTTTTTTTTTTTTTTTTTTCCCAACTTTTTTTTTTTTTTTCAATTACCCCCTGTGCTTACACACATCCACCACTAGACATGCCCAGGTACATATTACCTTGTCTCAGTGATGAATCCAGCTTTGCACAGGGTCTTTTCCTCTGGGACAGCTTCCTGGAACAACCACTTTTCCTCCAAAGTGCAGACGAGGGCAAAAAATCTTCTTACAGCTTTAAACTTGACTTTTATTTGTAATCCACAACAAGTAAATCCTCTTGGTGCAAGAGCAATCCGAAAAACTACGCCATTTGTCAGACGGCTGCCTAGGGTGAGAACTTACACAATCTTGACGATGCATATATTCATATGATTCTTGCAAGGTATTGTGGGTATTGTAGTTCATTCACTCCCAAACACAGCTGATGACAATAATTTGAGTTGTGAAACCAAGTGGTAAGATCAATAAAATACTTCTTTTATTGATGGGGTTTAATTCACCCAGCACATGTATGCTTGATAGCACTATAAATGAGGTTACTTGCTTGCAGTGTTTAAAATGGATAACAAAAAGTCACAAAGTAAACCAGAAAACAACCTTCAGCTTGTCAGGCAATTAGCTAATGTTTTCTTAGCAAATAATTACCAAATACAAAGGCACAAAGTAAAGAATAAACTTTGCTGGTTAGGTTAACTTCTGCTTATTTTCCACGCAGATCTCAGCAGTGATTCTCCCTTGCTCACACACAATCAGGTGCAGCTTTAATTACTATCAATTGACCAGCTGAAAGCCTTTAGCTGGCTGGCTGCTACTGTGTGAACCCAAATCCTGCTTTAAGAGCTGTTTGCAGTGGAAATAAAGAACAAAGTTAGGTTTCTTTGTGATGGCTGATGTGTTTGCTCATAGAAAACTAGCAATAGCATTTAGATAAAGAACAGTCCATGTAAATAGTTTCATCTGCTGTATTTCCCCCTGCATCAACAATCATAGGGTCAATATCATACATTGGCACAGATGAGTCTTTCATTAAGGCACTATCATGAGAATGCTTATTCCCTTGCTGCCATTCTCTATTATAGATAGGGTCTGGATCAGTGTTCATACCTGAGCCTCTCCTGCTATCATTATTTCTCTCTGTATAGCCTGGCCAATATGTAATCCAATTCTGATGTCCAGCCTTCCAATCTTGATCCCTGGACGCTGGATCTTCTCTCACATACCTTCTGGCCTTGGTCTGAAAGTCCCTTCCACATGCAGTCTTCTCTCTTCCAGGTAGCCACTGGTGATTCCTATCTCTGCCACTCCATTCCTCTGGCTGAATCCAGTCCAATGGACTCTGCTGGCTTTTGGAATACCTCCCAGTATGAGTACTGCCTTGGAATCTCCCAGACCTTCCAATGGCCTTTCTTCTCTTCCTTCCAGAGAGTTTCCTTCTCTCTCTATCTGCTTGGCTTGGCTTCTGTTTCTCCAGGTGATACTGGTGCTTGTAGCCGTTGCTGTCTCTGTATCTCTTCCTCCCTCTGTAGCCGTTATCTGAAGAATAAGCTCTATTCTTATCCTGTTCTAATGTGTGCTGCTCCCTAACACAGCTGTGTTGAATCAGGCCCTGCCCTTTGAGATGAGTGCTTAGGGATTACCTCATAGCTCTCTTGATTGCACACACATTCTCTCACTTCAGCCCCTCTCATGGCTGCTGGAAACCTGGTGCATTCTGGGACTGGTAGTCTTTTATGTGAAAACTCTGTTTTCTTGCTTCTACCAGAACTGACAGGTTGCTTGTTCAGAGTCACATCATCTTTTCTATAGCTCCTACCTGAGCTATGATAAGCTTCCTTATCACAGGTTTCATGGCTAGTAATTCTCTAATCTTGCACCCAGACGTCTCACACTTTCTCCAGAGGGCTCAGCATCTGTGTCTTCCCCTCCAGTCTGATCCCTTCCTGAAATCTGGGTCTGGAGTTATTGACCCTGATGGCTGTGCCCTTTGAGCAGTTAAAGTATGCTGCTTTGAAGGTTTTGATGCTCAAGATGGTCGTCTTGGTTGCGATTCGTTTCGCAAGGCGGATTTCCAGGCTGCAGGCTCTGTCTTGCCGAGATCCTTTTCAAATAAGACATTTTCCATTCAGCCTGTACCTTTCTTCTTGCCTAAGATGCTTTCTTCCTTTCACGTGAACTAGTTGTTTGACTGCCTTCCTTCTCTAAGGAGCAGTGTCGGGGGAAGGATAAGGATCTTCGCCTTGTGGATGTCCGGAGGGTGCTTCTGCAGTATTTGGAGGCTAAGAATTCCTTTCATAAGTTCAGTCATCTTTCTGTGCTGTTTGCTGACCTGTGCAAGGGTGACATGGTGGATAAGTTCTATGTAATTTCAACATATGAGTTTTATTTTTGTTCTATGTAAACTGGGCATAAAAGTGGTATAAAAAAATCTGTTAAATAAGTCGACCTTGGGGCGCTAGATTGAGGCCCTTGCCTCAGTGTATCTGTTATGGAACAAGCTGGTTCCTGAGGGTTTGTGTGCCCATTGTACCCAAGCATGCGCATAAGCATCCTCTTGGGCGGAGCGGAGCTCGGTAGTCCCTGCATACATTTGTCAGCCAGCAACGTGGGTATCACTTTCCACTTTTGTCAAGCATTACCACTTGGATGTCCATGCATGGGCAGGCATGGCCTTTGGCTTAACGGTTTTGTGAGCTACTGTGTCTTCTTCCTGCCCAGTGGAGACTTTGGTACGTCCCACTTGTCTGGACTAGTCTAGCAGGATGATATGGAAGTTGACATTTTACTTACCAGTTAATGCCCTTTCCTCAAGTCCTCCTAGACCAGTCCAGGTCCTGCCCCTGAAACTGTATTGCTCTGTTTTTCTGCTGCGGTGGTACCCTTGGGTCCACCATGATTTTTATACTTGGCTCTGCAGGTTCATCTTCTACTGACAGCTTCCATAGTTCTCTACTGTTGATTACTTATTGTTGCCAATGATTGAGACTGTGTGAGGCTTGCCATGTTTCTCCCATATGCTTTTGGACGAATACTGAAGGGACCTCTGGTGGCGGAGGCGAATAGAGACATGGGAGTGATGTCATTGAAACCCAGACTGGTTGTTCGTTCTTTGTCTCCACCAATTTTCTGGTAAGGGAACACAATCCACTTGTCTGGAGTGGTCTAGCAGGACTCAAGGAAAGGACATTAACTGGTAAGTAAAATGTCACCTTCATTTTTTCCTTTAGGTTAAGGAAGTTACCCAGCATCAAATTCAGAATATCATTATAAAAAGGTATTTGTCATAGTTAATGAACTGTTACTTTTCTTATCCAGTTATTAAGCAAGCCTTGTCTATTTGATAGCTTTATCACAATACAAGGTGCTATCTGTAGGATTGTTTTAAGATTGCCCTCATTACTATCTCCAGCTGACTAGTTACCTATATTCTTGCTCTCTGAACATAAGAACATAAACACAAGTTGAAAAGCACCAGTGTGGATTTAGCATAGGGAGGTTGTGTCTTTCCAGTCTATTAGAATTCTTTGATGATATGTGAATAAGTATGTTGAGAAATCTGAGCCAGTTGACTATAGGCATTTGAAAAAGTACCTCACTGGAGACTTCTCTGGAAGTTAAAAAGTCATAGGATAGGAGGCAATGATTTACTGTGGATTAATAACTGGTCAAAATATAGGTCTGTTTTCCTAATGGAGAGAGATAAATAAGTGCCTGTGAGATCTCTTTGTAACCAGTGTAGTTTAGCTTATTCATTAGCAATCTGGAAAAGAAAGGAGCAACAACTGAAGTGATCACATTTTCAGATGATACAAAATTTATCAAAGTAGTTAAGACAAACGGTGAGGAACTGCAGAAGGACCTTGCTAGACTGGGAAATTGGGCATCTAAATGGTAGATGAAATTTAATGTAGACAAATGAAAAATGATGCACGCCTGGAAATTAATCCTAACTAATGGTGTACAACACTGAGGGGTATGTTTACTAAACCGCGCTCATGTGTGCGGCGCACATTAGCGTGCGCTAAGGTACCTTAGCACACGCTAATGATGTGTTTTTGTGCCATGCACACGTGCATGCCGCACTAAAGTGCCCGCTCATGTGCGCGGCACGCTGATGTGCGATAGAGGCGTGGAAAGGCTCCCGGAGGGCGGAGGAAGGCTCCCCAGGGGCGGAGAGAAGGGGTCAATGGGTGGAGAGTGGGAGGGGAGAGGCTCCCCCGCACACGAGCGGGGCTGAAATTCAAGCCAAAAAAAACCGCGAGTGAAAACCTCGCGGTAGAGCCGATTTAAAGGGAAGAGAAACCATTTCTGTCAGCAATGTACAGCAAAACCAGGGAAACCTACAAAACAGTGATAAGTGTGATACATGTGCACGGTACAAAAGTGCAAATAAACATTGAAAATGACCCCAACAAACTCTAAAAAAAATTATAATCAAGCTGGGCAATAGTGATAGTAATGGGAAACATCAAAAAACACTCCCAAGAAAGCCCCAAAAAATAAATATGAATTTTAGAAGGGTCTACGCTCCGTCCCCATACAAAGTGAATGATCCCACAGTGAAATAGCACTGATCAGGGTTTCCCTCTCCATTGGACAGGTTACCTATGGCATGCACATTTCCACAACAGCAGGGCGGGCAGGTCGGAATGGGCAATTGGACAGATGCTGGGAAAGGGGATACAGAGGGCTGCAGGCGGCACATGCTGTGGTGCAGCTGGGGCACAGTGCGGACTAGGCAGATGCCTAGATGGCACCTAGGAATGCTGAAACTGAACAGCAGCCAGACAGCAACTGATGAGGGCCCAACATGGGCACGAGAGTGTTTATCACAGTGTCACAGGGGATAGTACCCAGCAGGTACCCCCAAGGGCACAGAACATTGGCAGGCGGTGACTGGGGGACGTGCGGACAAATTTGCAGGCACCCCTACCCCAGAACCTGCACCATAGGCAGTTGCCTACCCGCACACAGGATGGCCTGAGACTGCGTACCACCAGCACCACCAGCAGAAGGGCATGTCAGCAGGGTGGCACAGGGGTACTGGAGGTGGAGGGGGGCAGTGGCAGTTGCCCAGAGCAGACCATGGCCTAGCCCTGTGTAGGTGGGTGGTAATGCACTGCAACAGACAGGCCCTGCCGGACAAACAGTCATGGTATCATCAGGGAATGCACTGTCTCTGTGGCAACACGGTGGTGCAGTGCACACAACCAGCGTGTTTGGAGACAGAAGGTCACAGGTTCAAACCCCAGCTGGGGCTCCTGCCAATCCAGTCCCCATATTTTACCCACAACTAACTAGTGATAGTAAAGACGAACCTTTATTGCAGAGAACATAAGCATGGCTCAAACACCTCTATTTTACCCTACAGAGCACAGACACCAGAAACATGCACATTACCTAGAGCAGATTCCCCCAAATGCAGTCCTGGAGGGCCACAAAACCTTCAGGGTTTATGCTGTCTCCAATCTAAGGATGGAGCGGTACTGGTGGTGGAGGTGGCAGCAGCAGCTGGTGGCCACAGCAGACCATGGCCTAGCCCTGTCCAGGTGTGTGCCGTGCACTGCAACAAACAGGCCCTGTCGGATGTACAGTCATGGACTCCTCAGGGAATGCAGCATATCTGTGGCAACACGGTGGTGCAGTGCACACAGACAGTGTGTGCAAGAACAGAAGGTCACAGGTTCAAAGCCCAGCTGGGGCTACTGCCAATTCAGTCCACATATTTTTCCCACAACTAAACCGTGATAGTAAGGACAAACCTTTATTGCAGAGAACATACGCATGGTTAATACGCCTATATTTTACCCTACAGAGCACAGACACCATAAACAGGCGCATTACCTAGAGCAGAGTCTCCCAAATGCAGTCCTGGAGGGCCAAACACCATTCAGGTTCCATGCTGCCTCTAATAAAGATGCCTGTGCTGCATATCTATGCACCACCCCCATGGTATGCAGATGTATCTCATGCATATTCATGAGGGACAGCATGAAAACCCGAACAGTGTTTGGCACACCAGGACTGGAGTTGGGAACCTCTGCTGTAAAGCAGCAGCCAACAGGGGCAGACACACCCACACCCACACCCACAGGCCCCATTAGCCAATGCCTCCTGGAGAGGGAGGACATTGGGCCCTGCGTGCATCTCCCAATACTAGCACTTGCATACCTTAGCAATGCCACCCTACACCTGGGTATATGGTACACAGCTATCAAACGTTTCCTATGATTACTGGCAGATAGCAATTCCTACGTTAAGCACAGTTTGCTCATTGAGCTCCATCATAACAATCTTTCTGATGTCTGTGGTGTGTGCTTCAGGTATGGTCTCTGACAGTGTTTGCCACCCTGGGGAGTGACCCCCAACAGTATTGCGTACCATATCCATGCCTGTACTGTGCCCAGGACTGGTGTGGTGGCCAGGGTTGCTAAACTCCTCTATAGTAGCACAATGCTGGCATAGGTGTGGGGGTGTCTGTCTGTCTATCCAGTGTGTGGTGGCTGCAAACACCTTCCACAGCCCACACTGCCAGCACTGTTGCCAGTATTGGCCTTCCAATGTGCATAATGAGGAGCAAGGTACCATGGGTATAGCCCGGACAGGGTGACCTGGCCAGGATGTATCTGCACAGGGCATAGGGCACTGGCTGGGACATTTTAGTGCCCGGCCACCACCTACACAGACAGGGTGGCCTCAGCATGTCCTGCTGGGAGATCACTCTCACCCTGACTGTGCAGTGACCACAGCATGGCTAGGCACCCCCATAGTGCTATATAGTATTTCTTTCATGTGATATTTATGGTTTTCCTTTTGGAGCCCAGTCACTGACTTATCTGCTTGTTGTGTATGCTGACATCCCAGTTCTGGGTGCACGCATTTCCACCAGGAACATGCACTATGGACTAGCTAGCAGACTGTTTGCAGCTGGTATGTGTCTTGATGGAGCGCCTTGCAGGGTGCAGCGGCTGAAGGCTTGCTGCAGGAGAATATCAGATAGTGGTGGGGTGCAGCTTAGCATATCCAGGCCTAATGTCTGTCTGCTATTGCGTTATGGATGTGTACAGAGCTGCATTGACTGCCCTGTAGGGTGTCTGTTCCCCAGCAGGACCGGGGTTGATGGTCCCCTCTACTGCCACCATTGCAGGGAGGTAGAATGTGCATCTGTTGATGGGAGACCATGTTTACCACCCTCACCCCTGGAGGAGGAGGGTGGTGGTACATAATCCTCCTAGGGGTCCATAGGGGCTACACCTGACTGAGACAGACAGATATATCCAAGGTGTTTCTGCAGAAACTACCTATCTCACACATTAGCACTGCTGGGGACCTGCAGCATGGCCTATTTCTGCCATGGAAGGTGCTGTGGACCTGGTGCTGGGCGCCCCACCGCACACTCAGGGTGAGCACAGTACCCGCACAATGTGACGGTGTGTAGCTACTCTGTGCCAGTAACACACACGGTCAGTACCCCCTACCAGGCCGAGGTGCTGTGGGGGTGGACATGGTCAGTTCCCCCTACCAGGCCGAGGTGCTGTGGGGGTGCATACCCCATCTTGTGTTCATCTGTGGACAGTGTCATGCTGCCGCCCCAGAGGCCAAGGTTGGTATGGGCAGGTCAGATGGACATGAGCGTTTTTTATATATTTTAAATTTGGTCCTTCTGTAAGAGGTCTTGGTAATGTTCCCAGGACCTACCGGGGGCCAAAGTTCAAGAGAACACACTAGCCAGAATGTAGGGAAAATAAGGCTTTATTTCCCTTTAAGCACAATGGTTCAAGTTATGGGAGACTACTTCAACAAACTGAAAGAAACCTTGCTTCAGGCAACAAAAAGAAAATATATTCACACTTGCTTTGTTTAACTGTTGCTTCACAGTACTTGGCATAAACAAACTTTACAGGCATTCGCTACTATTCACTGTTTTATGTTTCATGCACAGACCTTAGGCTATCCGCCTGACAGTAGCTACAGTCCATCGGGGTTTCAGGTGGGTCTTCGTTGAATTCCACCTGCATGGGCTGAGTATCAGACAGCTGGGAATCAGTGTCAGTAAACTCTTGAGGAGTGTACTGAGGTTTCTCATATAACACATTTACTAGCTTCCAATGTTCAGCATTCAAGTCAGGGCCGCGCCCATGTGAGTGTTTGTTATGGCAGTTACTTCCCCTTGCAGGCTGCCTTATGTTATACAGTCTTTTTACCAAGGGCTTGTGCCCTGTTTCACAAACAGTTTGATAGGGAGGATATACTCCAGTATCTTGTGTTTCCTGTCTTCTTAACTTATATTGCTTATCAGAATAAAAAGGTATTTTACCTTGTTTAATTGAATCCCATGGCCTGGTCCTGCTGTAGTTCAGCGTGTCTTGAGCAATAGGCTTTTCACACTCCAGCTGGCCTTCATGCAGAGTCACCACTCTCTCACATTCACACCTTTTACCATTTGAATAAGGAATATTACCATTTGCAGCAAAGACTTCATCCTTGCTCAGATAATGCTTACTGTGTCTTGCATTTACTGCTGCCGGTTCTTCACACCAAACTCTGGGGTTTATTTCTCCCCTTGTGCCTTTCTTTCCAGTACCTCTCAACCAAGGACTCCTGGAACTCTGTGGGCTCGGATTCACTATGCCCTCCTGCCAGGAACTCCTTCCTCTCTGGTGCTCTGGACACTCCTTATGGTGCTCTCCTCCTTGGTTCCTTTCCAGCAGCTCTCTGTGGTGTGACTCTCCGTGGTCTGCTTTTCCTTGATAAGCCTCTTCTTGATATGCCTCCTTTTGGTAGGCCTTCCTTGGTATGCCTCTCCTTGGTCTCTCTCTCCCTGGTCTTTCACTAACTTGTCCTAGTTCCTCCTTTTCAAGTTCCCAGCCTTTCTTCAGGGGAACTCCCCCTTTTCTCCATTGGCTGTTAGGTTGCATTTCCTCATCAGCTCTGAGGTGCAGTTCTCTGGGCCTTGGAAGGTCACTCCTGCTCCCTCTATTGGGCTCCTCATAATATTGCAGCTGATGATAAAATCTTTTTTCAGGATTTAAAACCCTTTTTTCTCCATGAATAGGCTCTGCGGTACCACAACAGCTGATTTGCATGTGCAGTGCATCATGGGTACGGGTGGCCTAACCCTATCCTGGTGACCACAGCAGACTGTCTGTGTGGTGACGTGCAGTCCCTCTACAGCCAGCCAGGTGCTTGCTAGCAGCTATAGAGCTGTAGCCCACTGGTTACTTCACTGCCTGTGGAGCCAGAGGTCATGGGTTCAAACCCACAGTGGGGTTATTTGATAGGGCTGCCCAAAGCATTTTCTCTTTTTAATGTACATTATTGCTGCCAGCAAAAACACTCTCTGCATACTGTACCCATAAGGTGCCTCAGAGGGCGCTTTATAGGGCGCCCTATAGGACACCTTATGGTTACCGTCCATATAAGGTGCACTATACGTTATCCTGTGGAGCGACTTATAGGGTGCCCTATAGGGGACATTTTAGGGTGCCATGGCGGACAGTGCACATGTGCCCTAAGGAGTGCCTTATAGGGTGCCTTATGCAGCACCTTCAGTTATGGCACGTGAGGGCGTGTTTGCTGGCAGCAATTAATAAAATACAAATGAAGTGCTGCAGGAAACAATACGTACATTGCAAAGCTGATGCCTCAGCCAGCCTTACGTATTAGGCACACTGGGGAGCAAACTCATGACCCCTGTATCAGCAGTCAGTGCCTTAACCATTGTGCTACACTGCTGTTCCTCCTTGCATGTCAGCGCACGTACTTCAGATTTCCATGCGTTTAAATGCACAGTGCTGCCATCAAACACAGTGCTATGACCTTGCTGTGCCTCATAGGGCACCCTATATGGCGCCCTATAGGCCACCCTTTCAGAAACATTGTAGGGTGCCGTGGCGTACAGTGCACTTTAGAATGTGCCCTCTGGGGTACCCTATGAGGCGCCTTATGCAGCACCTTATGTTACAATACTTTGAGGGTGTGTTTGCTGGCAGCACTAATTAAAATAAAAATAAAATGCCCCCTACAGCACTATTACCTATAACAGGTAATGCCTCAGCCAGCCTTCTTCATTAGGCACAGTGGGGGATTGAACCCATGACTCCTGCATCATTGGTCAGTGTCTTAACCATTGTGCTACACTGCTGCTCCTCCTTGCATGTCAGCGCACCTACTTATGATTTTTATTCTTTAAACTGCACAGTGCTGCCATCAAAAACAGTGCTGTGACCTTGCGGTACCTCATACAGCACCCTATAAAGCGCCCTATAAGCAACATTCTAGGGTGCCTTGGCGGACAGTGCACTTTAAAATGTGCCTTATGGGGCGCCTTATGTTAACACGCTTTGAGAGTGCGTTTGCTAGTAGAAGTAATTAAAATATAAATAAAATGCCTCCTAAAGCAATCTTCCCCATAAAAGGTAATGCCTCAGCCAGCCTTCTTCATTCGGCACAGTGGGGGATTGAACCCATGATCCCTGCACCATCGGTCAGTGTCTTCACCATTGTACTGTGGCTCTGTTCCTGTGCTTGCACATCAGTGCGCCGCTTATGCTTCCCGCGCAAGTTTCTCATGCGCTAATGTGCGTGGCGCACATGAGCGCAGCGCACATTAGCACATGATTAATCCCGGTTTTGCTTTTTTCTGACTGAAACGCCCACTCCTTATATGGCATCCCGCACAATAGCGCGGCGCGCACCTAATGGGGTTTTAGTAAACATACCCCTGAGTTTATTTATTTGGTTTTATATACCACACTATTTATAATCAGCCCGGTTTACAGTACAACTCATTACAAGGAATAGGTTAAATTACGTGGAACAGGTACAATGAATAAGAAAACATAAGTTAACGCAATAACCAATTACATTAAATATGTGAAAAAGTTCCATATCAGGAGTCATTTCACTACCCAGGAAAAGGATCTTGGAGTCATTATGGAAAATACATTGAAATTTTCAGCTCAATGTGTCAGCAGTCAAAAAGCAAATGGAATATTCAAAATTATTCGGACAGGATGGGAAGGAAATTGTGCGTTTAGAATATATTGCCTCTATAGATCCTTGAGTATTGTGGGTATCTTTGATCACTCCTATCTCAAGAGATATACTGCAACTTGCAAAGAATCAGAGAAGGTAACAAAATAAGAAAGGGAATGGAACGGCTTCATTATGAAGAAAGGCTGAACAGGTTGGGGCTCTTCAGCTTGGGAAAGAGATGACTGAAAAATATGACACGATTTTTATAAAATCCATGAGTGGGCTACTTATTTACCCTGTAATAATATGAGGACTAAGAGATGCTCCATGAAACTCACTGGTAGCACATTAAAACAAATCGGAGGGAGGAGCAAGAAATTCTGGTGGTCCGAGCTTGGCTATCCTGTGTGTGCCTGCCTGCCTTTCGCTGCTGCAGGAGTGTTCTGCTTTGAGGAGGTGTTGCACCGCCCACTCACGTCACCAGCAGGAGACCCGGGACTGAATTTAAAACCCTTCAGCGGGCTGCTTGAGTTGGGAGCAAGTAATTCTGGTGGTTGGGAACCTGGCTATCCTGTGTGTGCCTGCCTGCCTTTTGCTGCTGCAGGAGAGAGTTATGCATGGGGAGATATTGCTTCGCCCACCCATATCACTAGCAGGAGACTGAAGACTGAATTTAAAACCCTTCAGCCGCTCCATGGCCATGTTCCCGAAGGGGTGCGTGACCAAAAGGGTATGCTCCCTTTGGTGTCCCGACCTTTTGCTGCGTAAGATGCCCAGAGGGGCTGGGAAGCAGAAAATTAAGGAGCAAAGGAATAAGACGATGGCTGTCATCTACCCCTAAAGTCACTGAACCCATGGACCATCACTTACTTGCAATGTCTAAGGTAAATGGGATATCGATGACTTCTCCAGTGGACCCCTCTTTATCCCAGCACTCTGGGGTGTCTCTAGGTCCAATAGTTCAGATCCCACCCCCTAATCCGGGAGTAGTATTGAACAGAAAGAAGGGAGGTGTTTCCATTCCTCTAATGGGTCCAAGCCAGGTGCATGAAGAAGCCCTGACTGTTAACCCACTGCAAGCTTCTCAGGAGAGATTTCTTGAACTTTTGCATGTGTCATGTGTCCTCGAAGGCCTCCAAAATCACACTTTCGGACATATGGAAGGTAGTGTCTGAGACTAATCATCTATTGCAGGGTTTCATGAACAGACTGAACTTTTCTGAGCAAGTTGTTGGAAAATGTCATGAGTTAGATTTCAAATCTTCCAATGTAACCCGGAGGCTCAGTAAGATTGAGGGCCAGATTGGGTCGCTACAATCTGAGGGCTCTCTGGGTGTTAAAGATAGTTAGTTACTTATTGCACAAACATATCAAGTCCTTGGATACTTCTTTGAGATCTAGAAACCTTTGATTCCTAAATTTTCCAAAGACTCGATTCTTGTCTCCTTTAGTGTTATTAAAGAAATATTTTAAGGAAATTCTACTGCTTCCTGATTCTGATAACCTGGCTGTTTCAAATATATTTTATTTACCAACCAGGTCTTTGGCTCGGGGGGGGGGGGGGGGGTGGAAGAGGTGGCACAAGTTGAGGAGGAAGCTAATTTTGATTTAACTAATTTCCTAGAATCATCTAATAATAACATTCCTCTCCGCGCAATCTTGCTTGTCTCCCTAAAATAGAGGTGGATAAAATTAGAATTATGTAAGAAGGCATATTTCCTTAAGGAAGACTATTTGGTGGTCATAAGATAACTGTCCGGATGTCTCTTGATTCACTCAAGTACGAAGGAAGTCTTTCCTGCAGCTTAAGCCGTGAGTTTTGGCAGTGATGGGAACTTTCTTCTTATGTTCCCATGTAAATGTTTATTTACTTGTGAAGGGGGTGCACTATGTTTCTGTAGACGCAACACAACTAGAAGAGTTTCTTGATGGAAGATGAGGGCTTGAGTTAGAGATATACTCCGATTTCCTCATCTAATATATTTTTCTTTTTGGTAGGGATGGATTATCTGATTATTATTTCTTTGTTTTCTCCTTCCCACCAGGGTTGCTTGAGTACTTCCTGTAATGTGGGCTATGAAACTGGTATATTGTATGAGTTGGTATTGTTTTCCTTTTACTAGTTCAGTGTAATTTTGTGCATATTTGTTTGTAAATTCAAGCATATTTAAAAACAACAAAAAAACAAAATTGGAGGAGGCATATTTTTCATTGAACGCACAATTAGGCTGTAGAATTTATTGCCACAAGATGTGGTCAAGGGAGTTAGCATACTATAGCTGGGTTTAAAAGTTGTTTGGAGAAATTAATGGAGGAAAGGCCTACAAACCATTATTTGCAAAACTGACTTGAGCGCAGCCAAACATCTTCCTGGTTGTGGGCAACAGACTGAATCTATTGTTTTGGATCTGGCAGGTACTTCCTAATGACCCTGATACAGCCATGTCGAAGACAGGATGCTGAGCTTAATAGACTTTTGCTTTCACTCAGCATGACATTTCATATGTTCTAAGGCCTCTGAGAAATCACAACAGGAATAATGAAGTGGGAAAACACAATAGATTAAATTTACTTAAGTGCTTTGTAAAAATGTTCAGCACAGAGATCCTGGGTGGCCATAACTGGGTGCTATACATTGTGTAGGGAGACAGCGAGAGGCATCCTGGATGAAGAAATAGCATAGTAATTATTATATTATTCAATCTTCAGGATATTTGCCATTTTACTGAAGTGGGATTCATATTTATGATGGTATCTTAACTTTTTTTTACAGTGTTTTGAAGGAGGTATACAGAGCGTTCAATCCTGAAGCAGTGGTCATCCAGTTGGGAGCAGATACTATAGCTGGAGACCCCATGTGCTCATTCAATATGACAACGGAGGGCATTAGCAAGTGCTTGAAATATGTGCTACAGTGGCAACTAGCCACACTCATTCTCGGAGGAGGTGAGTACATAGAGGAAGTCACATAGACAATGAACATTAAATAGGATTGTCCCACAGTTTAATAGAATGGTGGCTCTATAATGAGAGACCTGGGATTAGGAATGGCCAGCGAGCTATATCCTTGATTTAAACATTTTCCTTGGCTGTATCCCCTCCACATAGAAGTGATTTTTCAGCATAATTTAATTTTATTTGAAACCACGGTGCAGCAGCGTATCTTTGCAAATTGAATCAACAAAGTTAGCACTAAAATTAGCTCAGCAGGATGAGTCAATCTAGAAAATTGAATTTGGCTGTGTTTGCTGTTGCATTAATGTCATGTACTTTCACGTTTCGATGTAGCAGCTCTGAGAGTATCCCTTTCAACCAGGAGACTGGCAACATATTTTTTGGCAAAATATTAAAAATTCTGCACTATCTCCTTTAGAGGTGATACTGGAGCCCCATAATGAATCCTGTTTCTAGGGACTGCTGACTTTTGCTTTAAACAGTATTAGATATCATATGATTCAGGTGATCAGGATATGTATGATACTGCTACAGTGGAAGTCACCTGGAGACAGGCATACTAAAAGAAAATATTATGGAGTACATAAAGTGATTTTATAGCAACCGTAAAATGCATTCCCAGATGAAGCTTCTGCAGCTTGGGCTAGCGGGGGCTGGTGACATTCCATCATCTATAAATGAGGGAGTACGAGGTATCACACAATGATAACTCCTGCTGGCTGGTTTGGGAGGGCACTTGTGCCAGGTGCTCGAGCAAATCATGGTCTCCAGTTGTTGACCAGGGACTATCACGAAAATGGCTGAGCTAAATGGAAGAGAGGATAGGGAATACAAGTGAGGGAAAACACGGGGTAGCTGTTAAATTTTGGTTTATTGCACCATTGCTCCAGCTAGGACTGAGCTGGGAACCTAGAGGAAAGGAATGAAGCTGGTTTAGCATTTTTAAGTGGGCAAATATAAAAAGGTGTAAGCATCCTACAGTCACTAAGGGATATGTTTACTAATTGGTGGCAGTGGCTTCTGTGTGATATCAGAGCCGCGGCCTCATTGACGTCAATGGGGCCGCAGCTCTGATATCGCACGGAAGCCGCTATCACCGATTAGTAAACATACCTCCTAGTGAAGCAGGGGAATTGAAAGTATCAAGTGTTTCATATCATTTAATAGTGGGGGGATTTTCTGCAGATGCAGATACCTCTAGAAATGCCTCTTTGAAACTGAGCCTCGCCCCCCCCTCCCACCTTCCTCCCTACTCCTGATTAGTATAGAAAAAGGGAAAATACTGGGGTGAAGGTTTGAGTAGACCTCAAAAGGATACATGGGGGTTTTGTTTTGAAATCTCTGTGCTTTCTTTATCCCACATACTTTCCACTTGGAAAGAGGCATGTCTTGTGTTCTTAGGTTGTTACCTGGTAGCTAATGTGATTACTTTGGGGTTTTTAAAAACAATTTTTGGGACATCACCTGAGGAATGGCTGCCCATTCTTAAGGCTCTCGAGTCGCCCGTGCTTTTACCCTAAAGGTGAGTTTGATATTTTTGCGGAAATCCTCTGAAAGGGGTGGAATGGTATCTGGAAAGCCTGCTGGGCAGAATGGTGTCCGAAAAAAAGAGCACGGAAAGCCAGCAGAACAGGCAAATGGCAGGGAAAGTGGTGGTGAAAACTGCACGGAGCTCAGCCATACACGTGCTGGCAGTCATGTCAGAGGGGGAATCTGAGGAGGACAGAGTGTAGGTTGCTGGTACAGACAATGGTGATCTGACAAAAACAGATATGCTACGCTGGGTGTCTGAGCTGAAACGAGAGGTTGGGGTGGTGAAGGTTAAGATTAAAGATGCATTAAAAAAAATTAGGTTGGAACTGGGAGAACTAGGCTCCTGCCTGGAAATGGCTAAACAGAGTGGAGGAGAAGGAGGAGACCCTGAGAGCGTTGGGGAAAGTGGTGGAGGAGGTGAAAATGGAGCAGAGGGATCTGGGGAGTAAGGCTGAGAATCTCAAGAACCAATCCTGCTGGAAATTTGTGCAGGTCCAGGGTATCCCAACGCGTGCTGACTATCAGGATCTATTGCAGTGGTGTAGAAATGATATGCACATGTTTTGGGGAAACCAGAGGAGCCAACACTGCAGATTTATAGGGCCCACTGCACACTGGGGCCAAGGGATGAGCAACCGAGGTAAGGGGACATCATGGTGTGTTTCTATTATTTCCTGGAGAAAGAACTGTTTTTGAACAAGGCAAGGAGTATGGGGGAGATCGGATGGAGCAGTGTGAAAGTTGAAGTGTTTCAAGACTTGTCAGTGGTAACTTTGCAGAGGAGGTGTGAATTCTGTGAGGTAACCAGACTACTGAAGGAGGAGGAGATCAAGTACAAATGGCTTTATCCCTTCAGACTCCTAATGACAGTGCTGGGCTCAGTGGTGGTTGAATGACCTGCTGATGAATAATCAACAGGATAAGTAAGTAAGTATTAATGACAAGCAAGATATGTCTCCAGGGATCATTTGGGAGTTTAAAAGTCATAGTGTGGGGTAAATTTATTGCATTGGGGTTATATAAGAAGAAGATTAAATTGGTAAAAATGGAGGACCTGAGGGTGCAAATTGCCTGATTGGAACTTGATCATAAACAGGGAATGGGGGGAAAGGTACCCTGGAAAAACTGTAGGAGGCACGACACCCCAGGGGGGATCTGGGAAACTACAGACTGGTGAGCCTGACATTAGTATCAGGAAAAATAGTAGAAACCATTAAAAGAATAAAATTACTGAACATTTAGATAGTCATGATTTAATGGGAGAAAACCAACATGAATTTAGCCAAGGAAGATCTTGTCTTACTAATCGGTTATTTACTTTTGAAGATGTGAATAAACAGATAGCCAAAGGTGAGCCAGTTGATAGTGTATAGTGATCTAGATTTTCAGAAAACCTTTGACAAAGTCCCTCATGAGAGACTCTTGGCGAAATTAGGATAGGAGGCAGTATGCTATTATGGATCAAGAACTGGTTAAAAGATAGAAAGCAGAGAGTAGGGCTAAATGGGCAATTTTCTCAATGGAGAAAGGTGAATAGTGGAGTACCTCAGGAATTTGTGCTGGGCCCACTGCTTTTTAACATATTCATAAATGACCTGGAAATGGAAATAGCGAGTGAAGTGTTCAGATTTGCCGATGACACACAATTATTTAAAGTTGTTAAAACACAAGAGGATTGTGAAAAATTGCAAGAGGACCTTGATAAATTGGAAGACTGACATCCCAATGGCAAATGAAATTTAATGTGGATAACTGGAAAGAAGAACCTAAACTATAGTTCACAATGCAAAGCTCCACATTAGGAACCACCACTCAGGAAACAAATTTAGGCATCATCGTGAATAATACGTTGAAACAATGTGGGAGGGTTGGCACTTTTTTACATATTTGGTGGGAGTGCTCAAAAATTGTGGAGTTTTGGGATAGGGTTAAAGAGTATCTGGGGAAGTCTTGGGGAAAGGGGTGGGTTTAGGGGGAGATAATGTGCTATTGGGGTTGAGAATAAGGGAGTGAAGGTGAAGGAGAGCTAATGGGCTAGGTTGGCAATCCTGGCAGCTAGAATAGTGATTGCCAAACATTGGAAGCAAAAGGATTCCGCCACCCTGGGGGGGAATTCAAAGCTAAATTGCGCTGAGTCTGTTTGATGGCCAAGCTTACTGCATTGAAGTGAGATCGTATGGATTGTTTCAGAGAAGTATGGTGGTCTTACTTGTGTAAGGTGGAAGAAATTTAGATGGGTAGCACAGAGTAGGGTGAGGGAGCGTGGGGGAGGGCGGGAATTTTGATAGTTTGTTAGGTTCTGTGTGTTGCCTATGCAAGCTGGGGAGGAAGGTTAACAGAAGGCAGGTAGATAGGAAGGGTAGTTGGGGACAGGAATTCTGTTGTGGGATAACCCTGTATTATGAAATTATGGTGGAATTGGAGTGGAATATTATGTTGGAAATACATTGATGGCATGCCCATTGAAATATTACAGTAATCGGATGCAGCTGTTATCATACTTTCAAGGCTCTGCCAGGAAATTTGTAAGACAACATCATGGCCAACTAACTAGAAAAGATCTGTATTTATACTGATACTGAAGAAAGATGATCAGATTGACTGTGAAAATGATCGCACAATTGCTCTGATCCCACATGCTAGCAAGATTCTATTCAAGATCATTCAGCAGAGGCTACAGCCATACCTGGAATGAGAACTGCCTGGAGTGGAAGCAGGGTTCAGGAAAGGGCAAGGAATTAGAGACATCATCGCGGATGTGAGATGGATCCTTGAAAAGACTAAAGAATACCAAAAGGATATCTAGGTGTTTTATTGACTACAGCAAGGCTTTCGACTGTAAACTATGAGAAACTCTGGGCTATATTAAGAAGCATAGGTATACTAGAACACTTGATAGTTCTCTTTCACAATATTTACATTGATCAAGAAGCAACAGTTCAAATGGAACAAGAAGAAACAGAATGGTTTAAAATCAGCAAAGGTGTATGTCAAGGCTGCAAACTTCCCTCTGTTTAATTTATATGCAGAACAAATCTTCAGAGAAGCAGGACTGTATGAAGACAGCTGAGGTGTGAAGATTGGTGGAAGACTCATCAACAGTCTTCGCTATGCTGATGCTACCACATTACTGGCTGAAAGTGAAGATGATCTGAAACATTTGCTTCTCAAGATTAAGGAACATAGTCTTAAAATCGGCCTGCACCTTAATGTAAAGAAGACAAAGATCCTGACAACTGGCAAAATCGATAAGTTCATTATTGATGGAGAAGAAATTGAAATTGTGGACAACTTTCACCTACTTTGATCAACAATCAATAAAGAAACGACAAGCAGTCAAGAAATCCGATGACGCATTACTCTTGGCAGAATGGCTATGAAGGACCTAGACAAGATTTTCAAGAGCAGAGATATCGCTCTCCATACAGAGATTCGATTTGTCCAAACCATGGTATTTTCAATAACGTCATATGGATGCAAAAGTTGGACAGTGAAAAACACAGGAAGAAAACTAATGCCTTTGAATTATGGTGGTGGAGATGAATACTGTGTATACCATGGACTCCTCGAAGAACAAATCAGTCACTATTAGAGGAGATCAAGCCTAAGCTTTCTTTAGAAGCTTAGAGGACAAGGCTTCAATTTTCATACTTTGGACACATCATTCATGCGAAGAAAGACGACATGCTTGTCAAGGTTGAAGGTCAGCGTAAAAGAGGAGGGCCAGCAATGAGATGGATCGATACAATAACAGCCGCTTTATCAACAATGAGCTGGCTGACCGAAAACCGAACATAGTTTAGGTCAACTATCCAGAAGGTCGCCATGAGTTGACACAGACTTGACGGCACATAAGAACAACATGGGAAAAGAACCTTGTATTAAGCTACTTATAGGCAAATAAAGAAGAAACTTGCAAGAACTGTAATGAACTACAATGCAGTCAGTGAATGCTTAATCTCTATTCGTCTATGAGGAATGCCTGTCAACACAACTATAATTCAAGTATATGCCCCAATAACAGCTGCAGAAGTGGATGAAATTGAAGAGTTCTATGAACAAGTTCAAGTTGAAATTGACAGCATGCAAACAGGATATCCTGATAGTCATGGGTGACTGGAATGCAAAATTTGGCAACAAAGAAGAAGGCAAAGTGATTGGAAAATATGGACTTGACAAAATAAATGAAGCTGGAGAAAGACTGATAGAATTCTGCAAGACCAACGTTCTATTCATCTCAAACACCTTCTTCCAGCAACACAAGCGGAGACTGTACACATGGACTTCACCCAATGGATTGTACAAAAATCAAATTGACTACATCTGTGGAAGTCAACAATGGAAAAGCTCTGTAACATCAACAAAGACAAAACCTGGAGCTGACTGTGGTACGGATTATCAACTACTGGTATGCAAACTCAAGCTAAAGTTGAAAAAGAGCAAATCACTCATGAATGCAGCAAAATATGACCTTGATAATATACCACTGGAATTTAAAGACTGCCTGCAAAATCGATTTGCTGCTTTAGATACAAATGACAGAGCTCCAGAAGAGTTATGGAATGACATCAAGAAGGTTGTGTTGGAAGAAAGCGAGAAGTCTCTACAAAAGGTGAAAAAGCAAAAACGGCCAAAATGGATGACGGAAGAAACTCTGAAAATTGCCCAGAAATGCAGAGAAGCTAAAGCCAGATGAGAAAGAAAGACAATCTCAGAACTCAACAGAGATTTCCAACATGTAACAAGACAGGACAAGGAAAAGTGCTACAATGACACATGCAAGGAAATAGAAGCAGAAACTATTGGAGGAAGAACAAGATCGGCTTTCCTAAAGCTACGAGTGTTAAAGAAAAAATTCCAGCCTCGAATTGGAATGTTACAAGATGCTCAAGGGTTCTATGTTGAATGATGCTGAGAAGATCAAGAAAAGGTGGAAAGAATAAACAGGTTTTATATGATAAAGATCAAGTGGACCAACAGCCTTATGATCTGGAACCATTGGTGATGAAAGAAGTTGAAGCAGCATTGAAAGCTTTATCAAAGAACAAAGCACCAGGCACTGATGGCATTCCCATAGAAGTATTTTTGTTTATTTATTTATTTGTGCGTTTTTTTATACCGCCCCTTCCAGAGATCAGAAGTGGTTTACAGAGAACATGTCAAAACATTAACATTAAACTTACATGGAACAATGATAGTGGAAAATTAACAGTGGAAAACCTATTTACATAGGAACCTAACATAATTATAAACAAATTAACTATTTACATTGGTTGAGAGAGAAATAATCATACTGTGGTATGTAATTCAACAATTACATACCTCAGTATTACAGCAATCTGATGCAGCTGTTACCATACTTACAAGGCTCTGCCAAGAAATTTGGAAGACAACATCATGGTCAAGTGACTGGAAAAGATCTGTGTTTATACCAATACTAAAAAAAAGGTGATCCAACTAACTGTGGAAATTATCACACAATCACTCTGATCCCACATGCCAGCAAGATTCTACTGAAGATTGTTCAACAGAGACTGCAACCATACATGGAACAAGAACTACCTGAAGTGCAAGCAGGGTTCAGGAAAGGGCGAGGAACGAGAGACATCATCGCGGATGTGAGATGGATCCTTGAAAAAAACTAAAGAATACCTATTTGTGCTTTATTGACTATAGCAAGGCTTTTGACTTTGTAAACCATGAGAAACTCTGGGCCACATTAAGAAGCAAGGCTATACCAGAACACCTGATCGTTCTCTTGCACAATCTGTACATTGATCAAGAAGCAACAGTTCGAACGGAACAAGGAGAAACAAAATGGTTTAAAATAAGCAAAGGTGTAAAACAAGGCTGCATACTTTCCCCCTACCTGTTTATTTATATGTAGAACAAATCATCAGAGAAGCAGGATTGTATGAAGACAACAGAGGTGTGAAGATTGGTGGAAGACAAATCAACAACCTTCGCTATGCTGATGATACCACATTACTGCCTGAAAGTGAAGATGATCTGAAACATTTGCTTCTCACGATCAAAGAACATAGTCTTAAAATGGGCCTGCACCTTAATGTAAAGAAGACAAAGATCATGACAACTGGCAAAATCAACAAGTTCATCATTGAAGGAGAAGAAATTGAAATCGTGGACAACTTTAACCTACTTGGATCAATTATCAATAAAGAAGCAACAAGCAGTCAAGAAATGCAACGACACATTGCTCTTGGCAGAATGGCTATGAAAGACCTAGACAAGATTCTCGAGCAGCAATGTCTCTCTCCATACAAAGATTCGACTCATTCAAGCCATGGTATTTTCAATAACATCATATGGATGCAAAAGCTGGACAGTGAAAAAGATAGGAAGAAAATTGATGCCTTTGAATTATGGTGCTGGCGGTGAATACTGCGTATACCATAGGCTGCCCGAAGAACAAACCAGTCAGTAGTAGAGGAGATCAAACCTAAGCTTTCTTTAGAAGCTCAGATGACAAGACTGACTTTCATACTTTGGACACATCATGCGAAGTGAGAGATCATTAGAGAAAGACATCATGCTTGGCAAGATAGAAGGTCAATGCAAAAGAGGAAGGCCAGGAATGAGATGGATCAATACAATAACAGCTATGGATACCAGTCTGTCAACAATGAGCCGCCTGATTGAAAACCGAACACAATTTAGGACAACTATCCAGAGGGTCGCCATGAGTCGACACCGACTCAACAGCACTTAACAACAACAGGTAAATAACATATTTATTGCCAAATAAATAAAATATATTATTGCTATAATGCAGCTTAAGAGGCAGGCTCCTAAGTTTATATCTGAGGCAATGGCAAATGAAGTGACTTGTCAGGGGTCCATCAGTTGACAAGTAGGATTTGAACCCTGGCTTTTCTGGTCTTTTCCTGCTGCTGTAAGCACTAGGTTGCTCCTTGCTATGCACCTGTGGATGAATAAAAGCTTCTGTGAAAAAGAAAAGACTGCTTTGTTTTAATTCTGAATGCCCTCATCCCCCCCCCCTTTTCATCCGGAGGCGTGAGAGGGATTAATCCATTGTCTTGCTGCCATACTCACATTTAATGCTCCAGTGAAGGTATGGCATAGGTAGTGGTCATGGCCTTTGGGAAGGGTGGGAAAGGTAGGTGACTGTCAGAGACTCCAGACCCAGAGATTGCCAATGCACCTCGGGGAGGCAATGCAAGCCCTCCATGCTACTATTATAGAAGCAATTACACTCCTTAGCCTTTATGTAACCACTAATATGCGGTCCCGTCATTGAATGGGTACCTCAATAAGGCTGTCTCATCAGAAGGATTCCTACTCCCTCCTTGGTAAGCTCACCGCCCTTCCTTTCCTCCATCTCTTTTCCAACTCCCTCCCCCACCCCTTCCCACCCCCAACCCCAAATCAGACTGCCCAGGATACCAACTGGCCTAGCGATGGGCTTAGTATTGTTATCAAGGCACTGAGAATGAACAATTCACCAAAGTTGGTTATGCTAGATAAAGTTTGATGGATTTATGTCTTCTTTCCCTTAGACTGTATAACAGTTTGTTAGAGTTGTAAAATCAGATTAATGTTTCAGGCAGTGTTCAGGCAAAAAAGTGCAGAAAGCCTGCAAGTCAGCTTGCTTGCAGAATCTTCACATAGCACATTTTTTACATGTCTACCATTTCCGTTTTTTCTCATCTCTCTCCATACATTGCTCCTCATCATCTTTCAATCTTATAGTTCCATGTCTGGTTGTCTGGTTATTGTCCTTTCTCTGGGAACAAGCAGGAAGTCAGTCCTCACATATTGGTGATGTCGGCGCCAACGGATCCCGCGCGGATCCACTCCCCAGCTTTCAAAGAAAGCCTTTGGGAGCTACACCATGAAAGCATGGTCACCTTCCTGCCCAAAGGTGCCATCTTGTTTCAGTCTGTCTTTTTGCATGGAGCCTTGCAGACGTTCCGTCTGTGCACCCCGGACAAAGTAGATTTTTTCGACCCTTTATTCGTTTTTTCTAATTTTCTCGAGTACTCGATTCGATCACCTTTCCACCGCTCGAGTCTCCTGCCTCAGTGTTGTGATTTTCGCTCGGGTATTTTTCTTCAGTTTTTGTTCTTTTGGCACGGGGGTTTTCTTCTCGTGGCCCACCTGGTCAAGACATCAGAGTTTGATCTTGCAGGTCTCGTTTTTCCCGCTATGTCCTTGACCAGTGGTTTTAAGCAGTGTGGCAATTGCCACTGCACTATGTCCCATACGGAAAGCCACAGTACATGCATCAAGTGCCTTGGGGCAGACCACGACGGGTCTTCTTGCCTGCTTTGCCTGCTCATATCAGCTAAAACCCAGAAGGAATGCGAAAAGCGGCAAGGGGAGCTGTTTGGTATGTCTGGCGGAATCCCTGCTTTCGACACCAGAGCTTGGAGATGTGGCATGGCATCGCATGCCTGGGCTCATTCTGAGCCAGAGGTCATCAGGCATCAGAGTAGTCCTCTGAGGATCTCCGTCCTGTGTTGGAGTCTTCCTCGAAGTTGATGCCGAGGAGCGACCCGGCATCGAGTGGTAAGTCCACCTCGACCTGGCCTCGGAGCCCTCAGCTCGACTCTGGAGACAACGGACAGGAACGCCCATTGAAGCAGCCCCAAAGGGATGAGTCGCCTGTGATGTCGAGGGATCAATGAGTCACCTCTGACTTCATCACGATCCGGGACTCCCTGGCCAGGGATCCGACTCTGGCCTCGGGCCGGCATCGGAGCCATCTGGCATCAAGGTCTGCATGGCAGCCCTTGAACGCAGTTTCTCTGCGTTCCTCGAGGCGCAGCAGAGCCTGACTCCAGGTCGTCTGCAGCCCACATGGGGACCTCCTCAATGAGGACTTCCCCAGAGGATGCTCCACCCATCCTGGAGTGGCTGGCATGGTCTGTGTTGAGACCATCGATGACTGACACGACGCCATCGGACCACCGATTTTGGGAGTCGTTGGTGCCAAGTCAGTCCATGGACAGTGGGGCACTCGCTGATTCCTCCAGCTTGGAGTTGGCATGGGAGAAGGACAAGGAGTCCACCAACACTGTGCTCCATCAGTGTGTCCTCTCCGACCTCCCTCTGCTGCATCACTGGCGGAGGTTCTCTGCTGAGGACCTTGCCTTCCTGGAGTTCATGAGGAAGATTCCCAGGCACTCGCCTTCATGGCGGTGCCCAAGGATGAGCCGCTTGCTGAGGATCTCAAAATCCTCCAGTACGAAACTCCTCCTCAGGAGGCGCCGATGGTGCCTGTACCCTCCATTCTGGAGCACCTGCTGTTCAGGATGTGGGAGACCCCAGTGATGGTGTCGATTGTGAACCGTTGACTCAATTCCCATTATCGAGTTGGCAGGAGCTCCGTGTCCCAGAAAACGCAGCTTCCACATAATTCCATCATAGTGGAATCTGCTCTGCATCGAATCAAGAGCCATAAGATGCACTCCTCGGTGCCCCCTGGCAAGGAGGCCCATACCATGGATGCATTTGGTAGGAAGTGTTTCCAGGGTTCTATGCTCACAGCCCGGATCCAGGCTTACCAGCTGTACATGGGCATGTACCTGAGAGACCTGGCGAAGAAACTCGCTGGGTTCTTGGCTGGTTTATCAGGTGAGCCCCTTGAGCGCTTTCGGACTCTGGTGTCCTCGATCAAGGAGTGCTCCAAATTTATGACTTGGGCAGCCTTCAACAGCTTTGAGTCGGTGGCTTATGTAGCTGCGGTGGGCATTGGTGCTCGCTGCCTTGCCTGGTTGCAGTCCTCCAACTTGGAGCAATGGGCTCAGGAGAAACTAGCCAATGTCCCATGCCGGGAAGACAACCTCTTCGGCAAACCCATGATGGAGAAGGCTGATGAGTTGGAGAAGGAATTCATGACCAGGACCAGGCTGTCCAAGAAAGTGTCGGACCCTTCCCGTCGGAAGGCTTCGGGGGAAAAAGCCCTTCCACCCAAAGTCCAAGAAGGCTTACGCAAACTACCTTAAGTTCCAGGCGTACCCCACTCCCCTTGGAGGCAGCAGGCCAAGGGCACAGCCCCCGTAAGCCTAACGCTTCCAAACCCTAAACAGCACCCCAGCCGCAGCTTGGGGGCAATTTTTGACTCTTTGGGTATAGCCTCCCTCCCACAGGAGGTAACAGGCCCAAGGTTCATGGGAGGATGGCTGGTCCACTTTGCACACAGGTGGCCCTCTATCACCACAGATGTTACAGTGTTGCAAGTGATTAAGGTGGGATACCTCCTTCATTTTACTCAGCTGCCTCCTCCCTTTTTCCCAGGGGAATTATCTGTGGACCCCTTGCACAGGGAGCTTCTTCAGAAAGAGCTTGGGTCATTACTTGAGGATCAAGCGGTCAAGCCCATCCCTCCTCATCTTCGGGGCCGGGGCTTCTACTCCCGCTACTTCCTGGTCCCCAGGGAGCTTTAGGCCTATCCTGGATCTTTGGGCCCTCAATGGCTTCCTGGTCAAGGAAAAGTTCAAGTTGGTATCCCTTAGAACCTTGCTGCCTTACCTCCTCCAGGGAGATTGGCTATGCTCCTTGGATCTTAAAGATGCTTACACCCACATCCTGATCCATCCAAGGCAATGTCAGTACCTCCGGTTCATCGTAGGGGGCCACCACTATCGGTTCAGGGTACTTCCCTTTGGCCTTGCCTCGACCCCGGCCCTTCGCATGTTCACAAATGTCTTGCAGTCATGGCCGCTTGCCTCCAGCTCCTCGGAGTGTTCATGTTAACCTATCTGGACGACTGGCTCATACGGGCCAGCATACTGGACGAAGTGCGCATTGAGACTCAAGCACTCTAGGGCTGCTACAGCACCTAGACTTTGTGGTGAACTTCCCAACGTCTCACCTTGCCCCAACACAGTGCATGGAGTTCATTGAGGTTTTGCTAGACTCCACTTGAGCAAAAGCCTTTCCGCACCTGGAGCAGGCTCAACGCATCGCCACCCTGGCACAAGAAGTACAGCGCACCAGTAACAGCTCGAAAGATGCTCCACCTCCTGGGACACATGGCGTCCACAGTCTACGTGACCCCTTTTGCCTGCCTGCGCATGTGGCAGGCCCAATGGATGTTCAGCGCCCAGTGGTTGCAGGCATCAGGCCGCCTAGAGGACCGTATCCAGGTCTTGCCGGCCTTGGCAACTTCCATAACCTGGTGGTAGGACCACTGCAACCTAAGAGCTGACCTGCCATTCCAAGCCCTGCCAGTGCATGCTGTCCTCACCATGATTGCATCCAAGACAGACTGGGGGACCCACTGCGATCACCTGCAGTCATAGGGGCCATGGTTGTCAGTGGAGAGTGCCTCACAGATCAACCTGTTCGAGCTCCAGATGGTCTATTATGCCCTATGAGTCTTCCAGGACCATCTGGAAGGACAGGTAGTCCAAGTCTGGACAGGCAACTAGTTAGCGATGTTTTACATTAACAAGCAAGGGGGCATGGGTTCATACCCCACCTCTGTTGGGAGGCAGTAAGCCTCTGGAATTTCACGGTGGGGAGGAACACCTCCCTCGGAGCAGTGTACCTGCTGGACCAGGACAATATACTGGGCGACCAACTGAGCCGCATCTTCCAACCCTACGAATGGAGGCTGAATCCAACCATACTGGAGGAGATCTTCCTGTGGTTGGGTACACCAGATGTCGACCTCTTCACCAGTCCAGAGAACGCACAGCTACCACTCTTCTGTTCCCGGAAGCCGCCCGGAGTTAGGAGGCACCTCGGGCCCTACTGAAGATCCAAGCAGAGGCAGCTTGGATCCTCTTCATTGCACCCAGGTGGCCAAGGCAGCCCTGGTTCCCCCTGCTCCTGCAGCTGTCCCAAGGGGACCCCTGGTCATTGGGGTATGCCCTGAACTGCTCTCATAAGAGGATGGAATGCTGTGGCACCTCAAACTCCAGTCCCTGGCTCTGACGGCCTGGATGCTGAGAGGATAGCCATTGCGCACCACGCCTCCCTCGGTCGGTGGAGGATATCTTGCTGGCCTCGTGTAAGGACTCAACTCACCGAGCTTACACCTTAAAGTGGCGCAGGCTCTACCTCTGGGGTGTGGGACAGAGCCTTAATCCTTTCTCCTTTGCAGTGGTGGAGATATTGTGGTACCTCTTGCACGTGTCAGGCGTAGGTCTAAAATCCAGCTCAGTTAGAGTACACCTCTAGCCATCTTGGCTGAGCACCATGAAGTGGAGGACCAGACCGTGTCTGTCCACCCCTTGGTAGGCCAGTTCATGCGGGGCCCTCTTCTCACATAGCCCCCTGGTTCACCCATCGCCGGTGGCATGGGACCTCAATGTGGTCCTAGGGAAGCTTATGGGGGCCCCTTTCGAGCTCTTGGCTACCTGTCCTCTCAAATACCTCTTGTAGAAGGTCATCTTCCTGGTGGCACTCACTCAGCCAGGAGCATGAGCGAACTACAGATGCTAATAGCGCAGGAGCTCTACACCAGATTCCATAAGACGTTCTTACCAAAAGTGGTCAAGGCTTTCCATCTGAATCAAGATGTGGTGCTACCCACTTTTATCCCCAGACCTCATGCCTCCAGAGTGGAGGCCTCCCCTGCACACACTTGACTGCAAGCATGCCCTGTCCTTCTACCCCCAAAGGACACAGTCCCATCGCTGCTTGACGTAGCTTTTTGTGGCCAGTCTGTGATCAGTGCCCTTGCTGAACATCTGCCAGGCCGCCACCTGGTCCCCTGGTCCCGGCATTGACTATCTGGGTTTACTCTTCAGCGGCGATGGCTAGGCGCTGACTCACGCCAGCTGCCACCACTGAATATCAGGCCCTTACACTTTATCAGAGAGCTTGTAGTTTTAATTTAATAGTTACTCAGGGCCTAGTATCAGCAAAGTACTTTTAGTTTAAATTTAAAACACAGAAGAGAGCTTTCTGGTTAAATTTAGAACCCAGCAGAGAGTTTGTAGTTTAAATTTCATAATAAGTTAGAGCCTAGCAGCAGCAAAGAGCTATAATTTAAATCAAATAAGAATATAGCTTACCTCAGCAGCACAGGACAGGGTACTGTGTAGCAGCCCTCTTTTAATATGTGTTATTTCCCTCCCTCCCTCCCCACACCCACCCACCCCGGGATAATCGTAGCTTTATAGGTACTTACACATCTTAAAAGACAGGAGGTGCTCTCAGGTGAAGCTCATTACCCAAATCAGTCATACACTAAGGACCTGAGATCAATTAAGCTTCAGGTGAACAAGCTATATTAAACGTATTAGGTACAGTTTTATTGGTGTAAATATCCATAGCAACCCTTGAGAGTCAACAGTAAGTAAAGAACTTAAAGATCTAAACAAAAACTAAAAACTAAGATGCAGACAGCAGTCCAGCAGTGAGATGGGGGCTTTCCAGTCTTTTGCATTGAGTGTCACATGTATGATTTTCTCCCTGTTGGTGAGAGGTCTTACGTGTGCACTAGGTGCAAGGAGCTCTTTGCTCTCAGGGAACAAGTCCGTTCTCTAGAGTAGCAGACTTGGAAAACATAAGAAAGACAGAGAGGTACATAGACGAGACCTACAGGGATATAGTCCTGAAGTCCCACCTCCAGTCTGGCAGCATCCCTGTTGCCATGGAGGAGAGAGGTCACGTGACAGGAGAGCATCACCCTGGTGTGGCAGGAAGTGATCCTGTAACTAGGACCTGTCCTCCAGGTGATGTAAAACCCTCTCGCACCTAGGAAGTTTCTCCAGGGCCATGTGCCCATGAGAGAAGGGTTAGGACAGCCGTTATAGTTGGTGATTCGATCATTAGGCATGTAGATAGCTGGGTGGCTGGTGGATGTGAGGATCGTCTGGTAACATGCCTGCCTGGTGCGAAGGTAGCGGACCTCACGCGCCACCTAGATAAGGTCTTAGATAGTGCTGGGGAGGAGTCTGCTGTCTTGGTACATGTCGGTACCAATGACATAGGAAAATGTGGTAGGGAGGTTCTGGAGGCTAAATTTAGGCTTTTAGGTAGGAAGTTAAAATCCAGAACTTCCAGGGTAGCGTTCTCCGAAATGCTTCCCGTTCCACATGCATGGCCCAAAAGACAGGCAGAGCTCCGGAGTCTCAATGCGTGGATGAGACAATGGTGCAGAGATGAGGGGTTTGGATTTGTTAGGAACTGGGGAACATTCTGGGGAAAGGAGGGGCTCTTCCGAAGGGATGGGCTTCACCTTAACCGGGATGGAACCAGGCTACTGGCATTAACCTTTAAAAAGGAGATAGAGCAGCTTTTAAACTAGATAATAGGGGAAAGCCGACAGTCGCCCAAGAGCAGATGGTTCGGAAGAATGTATCCTTGAAGGATACTACCAAAATCAGAGAGGTTCCAAAAAAGAGTAAAGTAGCCCAAATGCCCTCGAGTATGGAGCAGACAGAGCTTAAAGATCCCAAATTACCCATGTCTACCAATAGCCAAATCAATATGAATAAAATACAATCTCTAAAATGCTTGTATGCAAATGCTAGAAGTCTAAAAAATAAAATGAGAGAGTTAGAATATATAGCACTAAATGAGAGGTTAGATATGGTTGGAATATTAGAGACATGGTGGAAGGAGGACAACCAGTGGGACACTGTGATACCTGGGTACAAACTATATCATAATGATAGAGCTGATCAAATTGGTGGAGGGGTTGCGCTCTATGTTAGAGAGGGCATTGAGTCAGAAAGGATTAAAATTTTGCAGGAAACAAAATTTGCTGTAGAATCTCTATGGATTGAAATTCCATGTAAAAAGGGGAAGGCAATGGCAGTGGGGGTGTACTATCGACCGCCTGGCCAGAATGAACAAATGGATGATGAAATGCTCAAAGAAATCAAGGAAGCTAACAAAAGTTACAGCATAGTAAGAATAATGGGTGATTTCAATTACCCCGGTATCGACTGGGTCAGTGTCACTGCAGGACATGCTAGGGAGATAAAGTTCCTAGATGAAATAAATGACTGCTTCTTGGAGCAGCTGGTTCATGAACTGACCAGAGGGGAAGCCATATTAGACCTAGTTTTTAGTGGAACACCAGATCTAGTGCAAGAGATAAGGGTATTGGGTCCACTTGGCAATAGTGATCATAGCATGATCGCCTTTGATTTAATTAGTGGAGGAGGGATAGTAAGGATATCCACAGTACTACCTTTTAACTTTCAAAAAGGGAGACTATGATAAAATGAGGAAAATAGTTAAAAAAAAAAAAAAAAAAAAAACAACTAAAGGAGCAGTTGCAAAGGTTAAAGACTTATATCAAGCTTGGGTGTTGTTGAAAAATACTATCTTGGAAGCCCTGACCAGCTGTATTCCACGCTTTAAGAAAAGTGGAAGGAAGTCCAAAAAACTGCCAGCATGGTTTAAAGGTGAGGTCAGAGAGGCTGTTGTTGCCAAAAAAGCATCTTTCAGGAAATGGAAAAAAGAGCCAAACGACGAAACCTGGAAACAGCACAAGCACTGGCAGGTCAAATGCAAGGCATTGATAAAGCGGGCAAAGGGAGAATTTGAGAAGAAGCTTGCTGCGGAAGCAAAAACTCGAAATAAAGATTTTTTTCAAGTACATTCGTAGCAAAAAACTTGAGAGAGAGTCAGTTGGTCCATTAGATGATAGAGGAGTTAAAGGGGCACTAAGAGGCGACAAGGCGATAGCGGAGAGACTGAATGAATTCTTTGCTTCGGTCTTTACTGTGGAAGATGTAGGGATGTTACCCATGACTGAAGTGGTATTAAAAGGTGCGGAAGAATTGAAGGAAATATCTATACATTGGGAAGATGTATTACAACTATTAGATAAACTGTAGAGTAGCAAATGACCTGGGCCGGATGGTATAAATCCAAGGGTATTGAAAGAACTGAAATCTGAGATTGCAGACCTGCTATTAGTAATCTGTGAACTATCATTAAAATCATCTGTAATACCTGAAGATTGGAGGATCGCCAATGTAACACCAATTTTTAAAAAGGGTTCCAGGGGTGATCCGGGAAACTACAGACCGGTGAGCCTCACGTCAGTACCGGGAAAAATGGTAGAAACCATCATAAAGAATAAAATTACTCAGCATGTAGATAGTCATGGCCTAATGGGAGACAGCCAACATGGCTTTAGACAAGGAAGATCTTGTCTTAATAATCTGTTATGTTTTTTTGAAAGTGTGAATAAACAGGTGGACAAAGGTGAGTCGGTTGATATAGTGTATCTAGACTTTCAGAAAGCCTTTGACAAGGTCCCTCATCAGAGACTTTTGGCAAAACTAAAGAGTCATGGGATAGGAGGCAGTGTACTACTGTGGATCAGGAACTGGTTAAAAGATAGAAAGCAGAGGGTAGGGCTAAATGGCCATTTTTCCCAATGGAGAAAGGTGAATAGTGGTGTACCCCAGGGATCTGTGCTGGGTCCGCTGCTTTTTGGCATATTCATAAATGACCTGAAAAGTGGAATAACGAGTGAGGTTATCAAATTTGCAGATGACACAAAACTATTTAAAGTTGTTAAAAACCCAAGAGGATTGTGGAAAATTGCAAGAGGATCTTAATAAATTGGAAGTGTGGGCATCAAAATGGCAGGTGAAATTTAATGTGGACAAGTGCAAAGTTATGCACCTAGGGAAGAACAACCCAAACTATGGTTGCACAATGCAAGGTTCCACATTAGGAACCACCACCCAGGAAAAAGATTTAGGCGTCATTGTGGATAACATGTTAAAACCCTCGGCCCAGTGTGCAGCGGCGGCCAAGAGAGCAAATAGAATGCTAGGTATCAAGGAAAGGAATGGAAAATAAAACAAAAGATATTATAATGCCTCTATACCGTTTCATGGTGAGACCGCACCTTGAATATTGTGTACAATTCATGTTGCCGTATCTTAAAAAGGATATAGCGTTATTAGAAAAGGTTCAGAGAAGAGCCACCAAAATGGTAAAGGGGATGGAAGGATACTCCTATGAAGAAAAGCTAAAAAGGTTAGGGCTCTTTAACCTGGAAAAGAGACGGCTGAGGGGAGATATGATAGAAGTCTATAAATTAATGAACGGAGTGGAACGGGTAAACGTAGATCGATTGTTTACATTATCAGAATATAGAAAGACTAGGGGACATACAATGAAGCTACAGGGTAAACTATTTAAGACTAATAAAAGAAAATATTTTTCACTCAACGTGTAATCAAACTCTGGAATTTGTTACCGGAGGATGTAGTAAAGGCTGTTAGTGTAGCTGGGTTTAAAAAGGTTTGGACAAGTTCCTGGAGGAAAGGTCCATAAACCATTATTAAGAAGGGACCCAGGATATCAATGCTTGACCCAGTACAAGCATTGCGGAACCTGTGTCTTTTGGGGAAACTGCTAGGTACGTACGACCTAGATTGGCCACTGTTGGAAACAGGATACTGGGCTTGATGGACCTCGGTCTGACCCAGTATGGCATATCTTATGTTCTTATGTTCTTATCCTATATGCCACAGAAGGCAATGGAGTTTCTTAAGAACTAGAGAAATATAATCATACCTCATTAAACCAACAAGTAGCCTAGACAACATATTCTGGATTAATTGCAGTTTTAGGTAGCCCCAAAAAACCCCTGAATTGCAGTAATCAAGAGTATTTGTAACCAAAGTAAGTACAGCCATCATAAAATCTTTATAATCCAGGTAGGTCCTCGATTTCATTATAAGTGCAGATAAACAACTGATCTACCATAACAGAAATCTGAGCAGAAAAGGACAGATCAAAGTCTAGTTGAAATCTCAAGCTGGAAACAACTTCTTATTGATTTGAGATGTGACCTAGTACAGCTAGAAACTCTCATGCCTACTAATCCACAGCAATATGCATTTGTTCAGATTCAGTATAAGCCTCTGGCTTGCCTTTTTCTTTACTTTTTGTTCATAAAGATTTATCATAATATTTATAAATCCTTTAGTTTGTCTGACTGTTTCTCTGCATCATCTACTTTCTTCTACCCTATCAGTGCTTCTTTGAAGTATCAAAAACACTGTTTTTGAAATTCGGGGCCTTGAGTTTCATGTGATGCCTCCACTTCTTGGCCACTATATCAAATCATATCGTCTGATGCTCACTGGTGCTTGGAAGAGCTCCTACCTTGGCATTTGAGACACTATCTCTTTTTGCCAGTACTCTGTCCAGTATTATTACCATTTCCCACATGGCTCCATTGATTCATTTTGATTTATTAGTATTTGCTTAACCGCCTTTCATTAATGGGGGTCATTTTAGAAGCCTTATTCATGATTTGAGCATCCAAAAACGATCATGTAGATGTCCAAATTGCAGAGACGTCCCTGGATCCATTTTAATAGACTGGTCTAGAGATGTCTCCAGTGTGCGCATGTCTAAATACAGCAGTGGGTATGGTTTTATTTATTTATTTTATTTATTTATTTAATGCTTTTATATACCGCGCTTTTTAAAATCAGTGCGGTTTACAGATAACATTTTGTGCAGAGCAGGAAGAGCCTGCTTCATACTGACATTGAACAGGAAATACAACTTGGGTTAATAACCATGGGGAGATAAATACAGGCTATATACAGTCTGGGCAGGAAGTTGCTGCACGGCTATGGTAACATGGTTTTCCTTGCGAGCTATGTACAAGGGTGTAAATTGGGTTGTAAGGTTGTGTCAGGTAGGGATGTGTTGTTAGCCTGGGCATAGTGCAGGAGAAATAGGTGGTGCTTTAGTGCTTTTCTAAATGGTGAGGGTGTGTCCAGGGTGGTCCATGGAACTTAGATGTTCATGTCCAATTTCAGAAACAGCTGGCACATCTAGGTAAATCTGTATCTGCTTCAGGGCAAGAATAAGCATTGGAAAAGTTTTTATTTTGCCAGTATACTCCCCAGATGAGACAGTACTCTGGTATTCCTAGTACTGTCCACAGCCATAACAACCTCCGAGTTGGGGACACCTGTATTGCAGTTCTCCCTCTGCTGCTTGCAGAATGGCTGTCTGGGATGCATCCCCTGTCTGGAATACTGTCACAGGGACTCTATAGATGTCCTTGGAGATGTCTGTATTGGGTGTGTTCACATTTCTGAAATCGTGCCCGAACTTGGAAGTGGCCGCCTTTTTTTGGCATGTTTTCACATGGACGTCCCCGACTGCACCTGGATGTCATTTCTAAAATGTGCCTTCACAAGTCAAAGCAGTGTACAATAGGTAAACAAAAGAATAAAATAATAAAATTTCCAATAACGTATAATAAAAAAAAGAAAAAATAGGAAAATGCAAGAAAAAATAGCAATAAAAAGAACTGTAGCTGTCAGATGGTCAAATGTTTCGCATACTAAATATAATTAACACAAGCTAGGTTTAAAGACCTACCTTTTTAGCTTTCTTAAACCTGCAGAAATAATTTTCCTGCCATAAATGAAGGAAGAGTGAATTCCATAGTACGGGGGCTTGTTGTGAATAGGCAGTTTCATACAGTAAGTAATCACAAAATTGAGTGGAAAATAGAAAAGGGATAACATGCTTGTTTGATACTGGGAGCAAAGAGGCCTTCTAGGAATATAGGGAGTGATTAGATTACAGAGATATCGGGGTTCAGGAGAGTACAATGCCTTCGGTGTGAAAATGAAGATTTTGTATTGTATCCTATAAATAACTAAGAACCAGTATTCAGTAATTAACACTGGAGTGACATGATCACATTTTTTGTATTATGTAGCAACATAACTGTAGTATTTTACATAATCTGAAGCCATTTTATGGAAGACAATTTGAGACTATTTATAAGGGAAATACAGTAAACTAAACGAGATAAAATGGTAATGTAGGATATAGTATGCAGGTTAGCGGGATCCAATAAGATGCTGATTTGGTAATTGCAGAAATATTGGCATCGGAGGAAAAATGGCAGTCTATAATAACCCCTGATATTGTCAGTTCAGATGAATACGTAAATAAATGACCCTGTAATGACAATTGAAGATCTGGAACAGCAGCATTCCTGGTGATCCCCATGGCTTGTGAATTGCTTGAATTTAACGTCAGTTTTTGATCAAAACGCCATTTGTAAACAGTATCAAGACAATAGTTAAGTTTAGCAAAGTAAGTATGTGGAGAATTTGGGTCCATACCAAAAGCTCTTTAAATGTCATCTGTGAAAAATAAAACTTTTATCCCTTGTCTTTGAATTAACATAGCCAGAGGAATCAGAAAAATATCAAAAAAGAGATGAGATGCCAAGATTGATCCTTGAGGACTGACACAGTTAACTAAAATGATGACGAGGAGGAGGAAGCAGTTGCCACCTTGCAAGCATGGCAAAATAAATAACTATCGCCGTTTGTGTGGGCAGAGCCTCCTGTGGGGCCTGCAGGACCTTTCTATTCCTCACTAATTCTGCAGAAGGGATGCTCCAAGCCATGTCTTTCAGGTTAAAGTTGTCTACCAACAATACTTCCCCCTTCCTTCCCACTTTTACAAGTCTTTGGCCAGATCTTGGTCCACTTCTTCCATCTGAATCGGAGGTCTGTAGACCATGTCGGTGAAGATGGAGATGCTGTAGTGTTCTTTTTTTCCAAAGTGGCCTACAGCACATTCTCATTTCACCATTCCCACTGCTTTTGGTGATACTTTATTTACATAGAGCGCTGTTATTCCCCTTTTCTGCCTTCTCTCTTCTTCCTGGACAGATGTTATACCAGTACGGCTGTATTCCATTCACGAGTGCCGCTGAACCATGTCCCTGTGACAGCAACAATATCCAAATCTACCTCCACCATTAGATCTTGCAGATCTGGAATTTTATTGCCTGGACTATAAGAATTTGTGCTTATTGCTGCACTTAGCTTTCCAGCTATGTCTTCTTTGCATGGTATTATTCTGCAGGTGATGTAAAATTATTTAAAGTTGTTAAATCACAAGAGGCTGGTGAAAAATTGCAAGAGGACCTTAAGAAATTGGGAGACTGGGTGTCCAAATGGCAGATAAAATTTAATGTGGACAAGTGCAGTGTTGTGCGCTTAGAGAAGAACAACCCACTCTGTATATCCTCATACCTTCTCCTGCTGTGTCATTCAAGAATAGTCTAAGGAAATCGTCACCTTCAAGGTGTTCTCACAGTCCTCTGCTTTTCAGGGCAACCCAAATCAACGAACTTCTGTCTCTCGCCCCATCCTTTCGTTTAAATGCCTAGCAACATTTTATGTGAGAAATTCAGATCATATCAATTCAGATCATATCATTTTTCCAGAGACAGAGAGATGTATTGCAGTATAGCATTTTATTCTATGTATGCTCCTGGCCCGCAGCATACCTGAATCATTCTTTACACCAGGTTTTGAGCCATGTCTTAAAGTCAGATGTATGACATTATCTTTGTCTTCCTTTTCCATGAAGAGACAGTACCTCTGAAAAAGCTGTGGTCTTTGGTAGGTGTCAAAGATTATCTCCTAAATTCTAGAAGTGTTCCTACTATGGATTTTTTGAGTTGGAGGAATTCTGCAATCAATGAGACTGAAATATTATTCACAGTTTATTTGAGATCTTGATGTTAATGTGAATGGTTGAAATTTCTATTCTCCAGTGTTATGAAACATTGAAATCTCGCCAGGGAACCTAGGTATATGCTGCCATTCGATATCTGAAACATCATTTTATCAGAGAGCATTATACTATACAGAGATCAGAGCCCTTTCTCTTGTGTGGTGTTCCAGCAGATTTAGCCCCTCGGCCCTCTTTCTGCCCTGCTTCCATCCTTTCTTATTCCCTACTCAGTTTGACTCCTCTGCTTTCATTTCCCCATAGTCGTTACTCTTCCTCTACTGCTTGATTGTTCATTCTGATTCTGCATAGTGCATCAGCTAGCACTCTCTCTCCATGGATGCCATCTTCCTGACCCTTCTCCCCACGCCATATCATTTGTCATCTGTTAGAACTGCTGACTACTCAACCCCCAGCTGAAAATCGTCTGTAACACAAATTGAGGTGAATATTCAAAAACACTTTTATGATTGATGGTAAAATTTGTTGCTTCTTTGTTCCTTCCCAAGTTTACTCCACTCTTCCTGGCTGTTAGGCTCATTGGGAATTGAAAATATGACCTTCAAGAGCAGTGATTTGAGACTTGCTGCTGAAGCGTTGGGAGTTGTACAGAGAAGTCAGTAAAGGTTATCCTCTAGAAGCAGAAACATATCCATGGAGCAGCCCACTGGGCAAACCTGGGGTATATCATTGATAAGAGATCAAATGCTGATAATTATTCACTGGCTTCTACTATGACTACACCCGCGCTTGTGCAAGGTGAAGGTTATGATTAACCCTTCCAACAATTGTATGCATCTTTAATGATCAGACTGACCCCTGATGCAGGCCTGAGTGCCGAAACTTGGCCAAGTTGGGTCACCGAATAAAATCTTTTGTGTGAAGACTTTTTGGTGTGGCCGTGGGCTTTATTTTCTCCGCTTTGTGTTTGGATGGGCAAGCAAAAAGAAGTACTGTAAGTGCAGTAAGTGAGGAATGATTTTCTTAGGCTGTATTCAAGTGTCTAATATAGAACAACAGTAATATAACTGTGAAACTGTTTTCAAGTGTGTTAAAGATTTTTTAACTGATCGCACTATGGAGTCCAGTGACCAGAGACAGCTATTTTTCTATTTAATGGCATTATCACTGGTAGGCCCTGTTGCTTCAGCAGAGACCCGTACAAAGCAGATATTTTATTTACTTGGGCCAGATGAACAGTGGACTAAGAATTTTTCTCATAGCCATAGAAAGCCCCTTTGTTATTCCTTGTTTCTTCAGCAATGCATATGCAGCAGACGGGCAACTTATTGAAGACGGCTATGATAAGGAAAGACGTTGGTCTTGCAGCTAACGAGTGATGAGCCCATGAGTTTGTTATGGAAATACCTTTTCTCAAGAGTGGGTATTTAGAGGCAGCTGTACACATTGGAGGTTATTTTATAACAGGGCACCTGAAAACGCTTATTTTTTACCTATTACTATCAACAATATAAGCACTTATGTGCTCTTATAAAACAGGCTCCTAATGTGCTAGAATAAACTTATACCTGCTTTAAAGCAGGTATAAACGTGTGCAACTTTGCCCCTGCTTTATACTTGTAAATGCCTCTAGGTAGATTTCATAAAAGTGGGCACACTCTTTCTCTGACCTTCTTGTTATTCATGCAGTTTTATAAGAACCATTTTCTGTAGCTAAGACATGCTTTACGTGTAGAAGCCGCTTCATAGAATTATTCCCAGTGAGGATAATTTTGCAATAGAGCACCTAAGTACATACGTTATTCTAGTTTTACAAAAGCAACATGATCACTTATGTGCCTTTATAGAGGCGTGGAGAAGTAGCCTAATGGTTAGAACAACAATCTAAAATTCAGGGAAGCCAGGCTTCAAATCCCACCGATGCTCCTTGTGCCCTTGGGCAAGTCATTTAATCCTCCCTTTGCTCAGGTACAAACAGATTGTAAGCTCTTTGGAAACATGGAAATTAATTTTATTTATTTATTACATGCACTTATATACCACACTATTTTCCATCAGTGCGGTTTACATAGAACCAATTAAATACACATCTCAAAACAGTCAATTTGTGTTTACAATTAACAGGCGACAGAACTTGGAATAGACAACAAGGGGTAACTATTTACAACTGTACAGAAAGAGCTGGCTGAACTTCTGTTTGACGTGGTTAGTTTACTGATGAGGCATTTGAGGTGCTGTCATCCGGGTAGTGTGCGAGGAAAAGGTGATATTTTAGAGCTTTCCTAAACTGCGTTAAATTAGTGATTGCCCGTATACTGGGAGGGAGGCTGTTCCAGCATTTTGGTGCAGAGAATTTGAAAGCCCTGTTCACTGTTGTATGGCAGCACTTGGTTGTTTCTCTTGAGACTATTAGTTTATTGTCCTCAGGGGATCTTCTAGGTCTGTTCAGAGGGGTTATCTGAATGAGGTCTGCTAGGGCTGGTGGAGCAAGCTTATTTATGATCTTGAAGGTCAGAATTATGGTTTTGAACGTAATTCTGCCTTTTATGGGGAGCCAGTGGAGTTGTTTAAGGATGAGTGTCATGTGTTCCCACTTGGAAGCGCCCTGGAGCACTCTTGCAGCAGAGTTTATTGCAAGCTGTAAAGGGTGTAGCGTAGATTGCGGGAGACCCTGGAGTATGGCGTTTGCATAGTCAAAATGCGGTATGATCAAGGCTTGGTATACTGTGCGGAAGTCGCCAGGTTCCAGTAAGGTGCATATGTGTCTAAGTGATCGGATTTTATGGTATATAGCTCTTGCTACATTGCCTATATGGGTCTTCATGTCTAGTCGCTGGTCAAGTGTGACTCCTAGATATCTAATAGAGGATTTGGTAAGTAGTTCTGCGTCTAAGACCTTCAAGCACGGTGGTGTGATGAATTTCGGATCTCTGGTGACGAAAAGGACTTCGGTTTTCTTATGTTGGATTCGCAGGTTTTGTGATTGGAGCCATCTGGATACTGCGTTAAAACAGTCCATGAATGGTGAGAGTTCAGGGTTCTCTGTTGCAAAAGGCATATATAGGAGCACGTCGTCTGCGTATAACAGGCATTCCACCTTGAAGGACTGGACGATCTCGCAGATCGGTTGCATATAAATATTAATCAACAGGGCAGATAGAGAGGATCCTTGTGGGACTCCTTGGCTCTGGTGGAAAGGTTCTGATGTTGCTTCATTTGATCTTACTTGTTGCCATCTATCCAAGAGATATGACTTGCACCATTTGAGTGCTAAGTCACAAATCCCCTTCTCTTTGAGGCGGTGTAAGAGGATGTCATGGGAGACAGAATCAAAGGCCGCCGCTATATCCAAGAATATGAATACGTATCCTTGGCGTATGCTGTCAATTCCTGCAATTATGGTTCTGAAGAGGATGTTGAGGAGAGTTTCGACCCCATGTGCGGCTCTGAAGCCGTGCTGACACGGATCAAGTGGTGCGGAGGCGTCAATATGATCTTGAATTTGATTTTGGACGTCTTTCTCGACGATTTTCGCCAACAGTGGTATGCTGGATATCTGTCTATATGAGTCGAGCTTCTTAGGGTCCAGTTTGTTGTTTTTGAGGAGTGGCCTGATTGAGGTATGTTTGAGGGATTGGGGAAAGGTGCCTGTCGTGTATGAGCAGTCCATTAGCTTTGCTATAAAAGGGCTGACTGTCGGTCGTAACTCTTTTATCCAGGACACCGGGCAAGGGTCGGTTTGTGCGGTTGTTGTGTTCATTCCAGCAATTATGTCCTCAATGTATTTGGCAGATGGCTTAGAGAAGGCAGACAGTCGAGCTGAGGATCTCGGCATGGGTGCCATGGTATGTGTGGGTGACTTATTAGTTTGGCACAGTTTCGCTTTTAAGTAGTCGGCGAAGGCTTGAGGGTGGATTTGACTAGGTTGTTCTGGTACTGGCTCTTTTGCTAGGTTCTTTACCATGGTGAAGAGGTCATGTGGCTTGTTTAGGGACCGCTTGATACCTGCTTATCTGTATGCAACTCACCTTGAGCTACCAATGAGAAGGAAGAGTTGAATTCTAAAAAATAAAAACAGTTGCCTCCTTGAAAGCTATCTAAAGTTACACCTACACCAAAGCAGGAGCATCGTGGTGCATATGCATGTATTTTATAAGTTATGCACATAAGTGCCCATCTCTCCCCCTCTTCACCCAAGTTTCCCCTCAGGAATATCTGCACTTATATCGCTTAAAAGCAAGCACTGTGATTTCCTAGCACTTACTTTTGTGTTCATGTTCTGGGGCACTTTTATGTGTCTGCCTGAGTGTGTAAAATGCTGATCTGCACACTCCAGCCATTTAGATAATTCCCCCCTAATGGACAGTCTGTATATGGACTGTCTCCTGGGTACTAAGATCGTTTTATTTGAAACTAATGTAAAATCAACACCATGTATTGATTTTCATGGCCATTCTTGCATAGAATCCCACTCAAAATTAACTGTATTAATACGTGCGAATTGGTAACGCTTCTTAGTAACTCTGGCTCTTATTTGTATATTCAGCCACATGTTTAGCTGGTTAGGTGTGACTGCATATTCTGGATAAAGACAAAAAAGTAAACATATGTGATTATCTTTAGCCATTCTACAGCGGCTCAGCCGCTAAATGACAGAAGCATTAGTATCTTCATTTTTAGCAAAGATTAATTCAGGCAACATAAGGAGAAGAATATCATTGCACTGGTCGACCATACACACCTTTCTAAATAGGCGCTAATATAAAGAATCCAATGGCTCTGATGATAGGAAAACACAAAATAATTCTTCAGTTGCTAATAAGAGGAATCCAGGTCTAGTGGGTTCCTTGAAACCTTCAAAACCAAGAGAAATAAATACTTGACTGGAATTCTTAAAGGCCCTTAAAGTGTTTCTGTCCACTAGACTGCCTAAGATGTAATGTATCCCACACTTGGCTTTGAATTGTAATGACATGCACACTACACAGAGTTTAATTAAACCCAGTGTAACTGCATTGCCCCTTCATTGACCTGATGAAGAGAGTATAGCTATCGAAAGCTTGTCAAAAATATGTTAGTCCAAGAAAGAGGTATCACATACAACTTGTTTGTTGACATTTATTTGCACATATCCAAGTGGACCAGGGATTCCCAAACCTACCTCCCAGCCATTTGGGTTTTCAGGATATCCACAATGAATATGCATTTGCATGCACTGCCTCCATTGTATGCAGATCTCTCTCATGCATATTCATTGTTGATATCTGGAAAACCTCAGGACAGGTTTGGGAACCCCTGAAGTGAACTAACACAACAACTACAATTTTCTGTCCACTAGAGAGAGATGTTCTATTAACTGCTTCCTCCCTCCCCAAACAGCTTTTTAAATGTAGATAGGTTAGAAAATGTGCTCTGTTGAAATGCTTCCTTCAAGGTGTGTACAGCTAATATGTGGCACTTATTCAAACTTTTAAGGAGAAAATAACCTCAGAACCCCTTAGTTCCCTCCCAAGTCTTGGTCCCAGCAGAGAATTGGCATGTAGAACGATCTTCCAATTATAGAGAAAGTGACTTGATTTTAATTGAAAAGCTAGTTTACTTTTCATGATGATCTCTGCTGTCATATTTCCAAAATACAATTTTTTAAAAACTTTTTACCTCAGAAATGTTTGTGCATTTGTGGAAAAAATTAAAGTGTGTAGCAACAGCTATTCAAGCACTGTTTTAGGATTTTTGCAGGCCTACATTCCTTGAACAGATGATCGGCGCACCCAGCCAGACCTGAAGGAGACTCATCAGAGACAGAAATAAAAAATCTTCTTCATGTGATCTGTTTGTTTAAAGTATGCAAGCTTTATCACAATATGTTTCTTTCATTAAAATGTGGTCCCTTTTTTTTTTCCTCTTTCCCCCCACCTTCATAATGGCTCCTTCCCTTTTCCCTGATTATTGCTGGAGACAGGAGGCTATCACCTTGCCAATACAGCCCGCTGCTGGACATACCTGACTGGGGTCATCCTCGGGAGAATGCTTCCTTCTGAGATTCCAGATCATGAGGTAAGGCTTCCAATGAAAGGACCCCCCTCCCCCAGCTGAGTCATTCTGCCTAATCAAATGTGCAGCAGAGGCATTCAATGCGGTGTTGTTGAGAGACACTCATGTAACAATGGCACACTGTCCCCGAAGCATAGTGGACTCTTGTTCCGAAAACTCGAGACCGTCTGCCTCCTCTTTTTTTTCCTTTCCACAGATTTTCGAAAGTTAATCACTCTGAATTCTCAAATAATTGCTCAGGGACTGTAAAGAGAAAAAAATAAGGTTCACCTGTTCACACAAAGAGCTCTTTGGTGCTTTTATATAATATATATATTTTTCTTCACCTAAAAAGGTTGTTTTTATTTTAAAGGTGCGTTGCAAAGCTTTTGTATAGCTATTAGAAAGGACACCTGCCTGTCGCTAACCACAGTTCGCGATGAAGCTTGTATAATGAAGGAAATGGTGCAGCATTTTGATTTATTGAAATGTTTTTGCTATCTTCCCTGCAATAGCTTAAAGCAGTTTACATCAATAAAGATATATAAAATTACAATTATTAACAAATATCACTAACAGCACAGTAGCACAGTCAAAAATAAAACAAATAGTCAATAAGAGAATTCATGAAACATCTCCTTTAAAAGTAAAATACTGGGAAAATAACGGCCCTCAGTTCAGTAACGCAGTAATCAGCCTGAATCATCTCAAAGATAAATCTAACTATGATATACTGTATAGGGAGTTATATGCCGGTTCCACAAAGGAAGAAATGAGTGGCATCCCAGGAAAGGATCGGTGCTTGAAACACTGCTACGTAATAATTTTAGCAGTAGAGGAAGGATTAAACCGTCAAAAGCTATTGCATTATATACCAGCTGCTGGATTTGTCTTAGAGAGGGGTGTTCATAACTTGGGTAAATGTATTTCACCTGGTTGACTAAACAGAGCAATCCCTGCTGTTACTGATGAGGAAACTCTCCTAAGGATAATAATAGTTGATAATAAATTGAAAGTGAATGCCTAAAATCAAACAGGAGCAGCAATCAAAACTGGGTTTGCCTTGGTGATAGAGAAAGTCTTACAGGCCAATGCAGAAACCCTCGCTAAAACTCTAGCATAGGATTTCCTAACGTGAGTTTAATGATGGGTATTTGCACAGCGATGCAGTAAGCAAATAACATGCAACTCAGCTGTGTGCGAAAAGTCAGCGTTAAGCAAAAGGAGCAAGCCAAACATATTCGCACAGGACACCTGTGTGCGTGGACTGGATTGCCAAAAAAACAAACATCTGAGGTGACGTGTAACCCATCATCTCGGATGACCAGACCTCCCGATAGTTGCCCATCCCCTAATCCTGCCCTGATTGCTGCTTCTCTGATTTCCCCCCCCCCCCCCCCCGAGCTGAAACAATATCATCTCCTGGTGGCCTAGGAACCGCTAGCCCCCACCCTTGAAACAATAAAATCTCCTAGTGGCCCCTAGTCTCCACCATCCTGAACCCTTCCAAGAAGTTAGAAGCCCCTGCGTGCTCTCACCCCTTGACCTTTAGGTAATGTCCACATGCTCCTGCCCCATTGATGGCACCTGGCCCAAACAGATTGCCATGTTGTTGTTAAGTGCCGTCGAGTCGGAGTCGACTCATGGCGACCCTCTGAATAGCTATCCTAAATTGTGTTCAGTCTTCAATCAGGCGGCTCATTGTTGACAGACTGGTACCCGTAGCTGCTGTTATTATATCAATCCATCTCATTGCTGGCCTTCCTCTTTTGCGTTGACCTTCTATCTTGCCAAGCATGATGTCTTTCTCTAATGATCTCTCTCTTTGCATGATGTGTCCAAAGTATGAAAGTCGAAGTCTTGTCATCTGAGCTTCTAAGGAAAGCTTAGGTTTGATCTCCTCTAGTACCGACTGGTTTGTTCTTCAGGCAGTCCATGGTATTTATTTATTTATTTATTACAGTTTCTTATATACCGCGCTATTTAGGATCAGCGCGGTTTACATCATAACATAACGACCATAACGACGACTGTCAGGTTTTTACAATGAACAGGAGTACAAACTTGGATAACCGGGTTAACTATATACATAAGCTATCTACACTGCAGATAAAAATTGTAAGGGCCTTTCTAGATTGGGTCATTTCTTGGGAGGGATATCTAGTTCAATTGCTGTCTGGGAAGTATTGGAGGAAAAGGTGGGTTTTGAGAGCCTTCCTGAATTGATATAGATTGGTAATGGCCCTAATGTCGGGGGGTAAAGCGTTCCAACATTTGGGGACGTAAAAACTGAATGCCCTGTTTGTGGTTTTTGTGTTGGACTTTGTCGAAGCCTTTGGTATTGCAAGCAAGTTTACAGCTGTTGTTCTTCTGGATCTGTTGGGGGGGGACCATGTGGATAAGATGCGCGAGTGAGAAGGATGAAGTACACTTGATTGCCTTGAATGCTAATAGAAGTGATTTGAAGGTGATTCTCCCATGGATCGGTAGCCAGTGCAGCTGTTTGAGAATAGGAGTCACGTGGTCGTTTCTGGATGCTCCGTAAAGGACCCTAGATGCGGCATTCATGGCCAACTGTAAGGGGGTTAGTGTAGATTGGGGGAGACCTTGTAAGATGGCATTTGCAAAGTCAAAATGCGGCAGGATCAGCGCTTGGTATATGGTTCGGAAATCTTCTGGGTCCAGCAGGGAGCGTAGGTGTTTGAGTGAGCGTATTTTGAAATAGATGGCTTTGACTATGTTGCTTATGTGGCGTTTCATGTCTAGATGTTGGTCCAGAGTAATTCCCAGGTATTTTATTGCATCTTTAGTTTGCAAATCAGCTTCCTTGACGCTGACGTGGGACGGAGGAGTAAAGTTGTAGTCTCTGGTGATGAAAAGGACCTCTGTTTTTTTATGTTGGATGGTATACACAGTATTTGCCGCCAGCACCATAATTCAAAGGCATCAATTTTCTTCCTGTCTATCTTTTTCACTGTCCAGCTTTCACATCCATATGATGTTATTGAAAATACCATGGCTTGAACAAGTCAAATCTTTGTATGGAGGGAGACATCTCTGCTCTTGAGATGGGGTGGGTGGGAGCTGAAGTGTGTAGGGAGGTATCTAACTCCTGATGAAGTGTCAATGGCTTCAAAGAGCTGGGAAAGAGAAACTAAAAGCTGAGTTTTAAACCAACACCCGCAAAAAAAATTCCCCTTTTGAAATACAGTACCTAAAAAAGAATGTAGCTTTTTAAAAATGTACACCAAAAACCTTTTAGGAGCTCTCAGACAGAGAGCTAGTAATTAAAAGTGACACACTCTTACCTTGCTTGCAATGGAGATCCTCTTATGCTGGTATGATCCTCCTCGGCCTCTGTGTTCATCATAAGAGCAGCTGTTGGCCGTCCCCAGTCTGGATGATGTACAAAAGACACATTGGAGGTCTCATGCATTTCGAGTAGTGGCGTCTGAGAAATGGAATGAGCTGCCTGAGGAGTTGCGGGCATTGTCAAGTTTGTTGAGCTTTCGTAAGGTTTTGAAGACATATTTTTATTTTTGGGAGACTGAAGAAATAGATTGGTGGGGGGCGGGAAGGTTGGTTCTTTGTATTGTTTTATTACATTATAATGCTATTTGTACACCCTTTTGATTGACCATGGTCAGAAAAGTAGTATAAGCTTTTAGAAATAAACATGGATGGTATAGTGAAAATGTAACTACACCTTACTGAGGTATAATAAAAATTTATAGTGTCAATACAACTACACAGAAGTTGATGTGCTTGCCTTTTCACTGCATTAAAGGATATTGAGACATTTTACAGAGTTTTGCATCTCCATACTGCAGCTTAGATTTTGCGTTCAGACTATCATTAACATACACAAACTAGCTATGCCATTCCTAGTAATGTGCATGAGGAAAAAATTTGTTTATAAAATGTAGCTTTTTCTCATGATTTTTGTTTAAGAACATAAAAATTATCATACCAAACGGTCCATCGAGCCCAGTATCCTGTTTTCCAATTCTTCTGATACTGTTACACTGGCTTTGCAGCATTGTGTTTAAGGTGGCTGGCTGGCTGGCAGATCCCTCTGAGAGCCAATCTAGATCAGAAGTACCTGACAGGATCCCAAAAGTAGCCAGATTCCATGCTATTTACTGGACCCCCCCCCCCCCCCGGATAAACGGTGGCTTACCCCTGGTTTAGCTTATCAATAGATTATTATTTTTCTTCAGGAATTTGTTCAAACCTTTTTTAAATCATGTCCTCCAGCAGAGATTTGCTATAAATCATCTAAGGGTATCGGTGGCCACTGTAAGAGTGTATGGGGGGTATATTTTGTTGTCATTTATTAATGTTTTATTGTCATTTGTTACATATGAGTCTGTTTATTTGGGGGATCACTAATGAACAGCTCTTGAGCCAAGTTAAATAATGAGCACTAATGGAATTAGCATATGCTAACTATTCGTAAATATCAGTCTTGAGGTTTTGTGTTAGAAATCTGACTTTTTTGCTTGTAATCCATTATACACAAATATTTTAGATTAGTGTAAAATAAATATGCCATTTTTTCTACCTGCATTGTGCTCACTACCCAGATGCCAGTTGCCATTTTTTCTACCTGCATTGTGCTCACTACCCAGATTTTCAAAGGAACAAATACAAAATCTCAAGAGGCAAAAGAGACAGAAAATCACTAATTACACCAAAGAACTATGGGCACAATATTGAGAATGATTATTGCTGTTAGCAGACTTGCTAACTGCGTTCACTGCCTTGGCACTAACATTAACATCCATATCGTACTGCTAGACCAGTCCAGCAAGTGGGTTGTGTTCCCCTGTCAGCAGATTGGTGGAGACAAAGAACCAATGAAAAGCCCAGGTTTCAATGACATCATTCTCATGCCTCTATCTGCCTCAGCCACAAGAGGTCTCTTCAGTATTTCTTTGTCACCAGCAGATGGTGGATGGATTTTCTCCTCTCTGAAGAAAATTCAGAAAATTGATAGGAAAATATTGATTAAACACTTGTGAACAACCACCTTGAGGCTCACTCACTCATTTGAGTGTGACGTGGGAGGCTCCACTAGACCGCAGTCTTTTCGGTAGCCATAGGAGGAGGGAAAATTGGTTCAGTTCCATGCTCTTATCATGTTAAGAGCCTGTAGAGCACCCAGGAATTGGAAAGCTTTGGAAAGATCTGTGAGAGTGCAGCAGCCTCACACAACCTCAGCACTTTCTCCCTCCTCCTCTGTTCCCCCCTGCTCTCCCAAAGATTGCAGAAGGTTCTCAGAGGGATCTGCCTACCATCCACCTTAAACACAGTGCTGCAAAGCCAGTGTATCCTCTGCCTGGGGGCTGTCAGGGTGCGTACCAAGGCTTGACCTCGTCATTGTCCTTGTTGGGGGCTCCTGATTCCGTCTGTGTAGGATGCAATTTAGGGTAGACCACTGACAACTGTTGGTGTGGTCTGGAGGTTTCCTGCATGCGCTAGTAGCGTTTTCTCCTATTGTGTGCTTGGTCATGCAGTCTGTATGCGCATTCTGCCCAAACAACTCCAATACGTGTTCCTACCTAGCACCCATATTGCACATTGTAGTAAAAGTGCATCTAACATTCACCACAATAAAAGCTCAGTTAACATGCACCACAATAAAAGCTCAGTTAACATGCACCTTTAGGACGCCGCAGCCTTAGCACACACTGTTGTGATACTTGCCTTAACTCTCTTATGTCTTCTTCTAGTGATTGTTGTTTGGCCTGTTGCAAGCATGGTGCCTTATCTCCAGCTTCTGGACTCTGCTCTTCTAGCATGGCATCCCCTGAGCTGTCCCTGAAGGGACTGCAACCCCCTCTCTATGCCAGGAGATACAGTTTGTCCAGTCTTGCCTGCCTAAGGGCAGGAGGTGGCAGATGGCGCTGTGAGTAAGGATAACCAGCCAGCCAGAGGTTCTGGTGACCATGCTGTGCGCCACTCCCCAACCTCTAGGGGATCAATGGTGAGTATGTCACCTGGTGTAGTGGGGCTCATTTCTGCAGGGAGAGCTTCTGGAGTCTGAATTGTCCTCCCTGGAATTCTTTTCCTTTTTACAACAGGCTTGGTCATTCTGGCTTCCAAATTCAGAAGCTGCGGCCTCTGAGTCCCCCCAAGCACAGGAGCAAGCTGAATGGAAGCCCTATTCAATTGTCTATGGCAAGCACCCCCAGCAAAGGGTGCCCCCTGGAGATGAGGATTAACTGGGATCTGTCTGTGGCTTGGATTCAGATGTCTGATGTGAATGAAGAAGTACTCTCACCTTCAGAGAATTGTGAGGAGGCCAAAGTTGTCCGCCTGTTCTGGAAGGAGGAAATAGAGGCATTGATTCCCAGTGTCTTATTCACCTTGAGCTTGGCAGATGCTCTAGGCATGGAGCAGGAACTGAAAATGCATGCACTCCTGCAAGGGGTATGGAAATCAATTACTGTCTTCCTGCTCTCAGAGGTGCTTAATGGCCTGTTCCGATCAGAGTGGGATTCCATCGCCTCCCCGCCTAAAGGGCTAAGGGTGTATAAGAAAATGCATGCTCTCCCAGAGAAGAAGTGCGTTCTGCGGTTTGATATTTCCAAGGCGGATGCACAGGTCACGGAGGTTACCAGTAGGAACATCATTCCTGTGGAAGGTGGATTGACCTTAAAGGTAGACTGAAAGGTGGATTCATGTTGAAGAACCAATTTGCTGCGGGGACTGCTATTCTTCAGTTGCAGTATGCGCAGGCCTGACGTCTCGAGCCCTGCTCCAGTGATTCAGTCTCTTCCGCTGGATGATTCTGCCCTCTTTTGGAGTCTGCTATGGCCTTCCTTTCTGATGCCATGTACTGTCTGGTTCATCTAGCAGCCAGAATTATGTCCTGCTGATGGTGAATGGCATTGCCTTGTCTCTGACACGGGACAGCAGTTTTCTCTTCCAAAGCATAATTGCTCATCTGGCCTTAGAGAGACGCTTCTCTTATGTCTGATTTGGAGAAGCTGATGAAGGATTTGGGTGAGACAATATCTTACTGTCTTTCGGAGGACATGTTCAAGGGACCTGTGAACTGGCAGGAGCCCCTTTTCCATCATCCTCCACTGCTCCTAATGGTCATATTGTTCAGACACTCAGGGGTCTCGGGAATCCCATCGCTGCTGGCCTGGAAAGCTTTTTTTTTCCTTCTGGGCTTATGGACTTTGTGCTTGTTCTCACTACTTTCATGGAGCACTTGGGCCCAGGGACCCAGTCCCATCCAGAGGCGGACCCTCCCAGGCTGCATAATGATAGTTTGGGGGCCCATTCTCTGGTTCCACCGGTTGGGGGCAGGCTTCTCCTCTTCCTTCAGGAATGGGCCCAGGTCACCAAGGATCACTGGGTACTAGTCCCCATTCAATATGGCTATGTCCTGGAATGCAAGAGCTGATCCTGGCCGCTTTCGTCTTCTCCCCCCTCCCCCTTGTGGGACTGCGAACAGCAGGACCATTCTGCAGATCCCATTTGACAAGTTGTCTCTTCTGAAAGCAGTGGTGCCCATTGCCCCAGACGACCAGGGCAAGGGAAAGTATTCCATCTGTTTCGTGGTGCCAGCATGGAAGGAACATTCCGACCCATTCTGGACCTCAAGTGTGTCAACAAGTGCTTGCACATCTGCACTTCTGGATGGAAACTTTGTGATCCATGATTCAAGTGGTGCGCCAAGGGGAGTTCCTGGCATCTCTGGATTTGGCCAAGGTGTATTTTCATATCCTGATCTTGGGGTATCAGTAAAATATCTGTGTGTGCCATGTTTTGGCTCTTAACTTCAGTTTGCCGCCCTCCCATTCAGACTCTCCACTGCCCCAAGGACATTCTCCAAGGTCATGATGGTCAAGGCCCTGGAGTTCCTGGGAGCACGTTTCAATACTCGAGTTTGCAGTGTCTTCCCGCCAAAAAAAAAAGTCCTTGGAGTAGGCTGTTCTTTTCTCACATTAGTTTATCCTGCTGTTTTATCAGGCCTACAAATTGCAGAAGAAAAATGGTTTGGAGCAGCTGTCCTTTCCTCAAGAGGGGAGAGAATCAATTCAGAAACGGATTAGGCAGGAAGGGCCCCAGGAATTGCCTAAAAAGTGCCAATGGTTAGCAGAGGTGCTCTCTGAAGAATTGGAGCACTTGTCTGAGATCTCAGAGGGATCGTTGGACCCCCTGAAAGGTCCTTCAGTGCATGAGGAAGAGACGGAGGCCAGGGGGCTAGAGGAAGCCAAGCTTCCTCCGGGAGAGGATCCTTCCATTGTTCAGGTCTCCTGGAAGGAGGAGCTGCTTACCTTAATTTCACAGTCCTTGGCAGCCCTGCATTTCCCCTTTTGGGCGGCGGAGGAGGACACATCTTTGGAAGATCCACTGTTGCAGGGCATGCGTTCCCCTCAGAATTCCTTTCCAGTGCTTAAGGCCATCATGCAGATGATTGAGGCCAAGTGGAAGCTTCCGGAAGCAAGCCTGTGGAAAGGGCAGTTCAATGGCTCAACAAGACCCCTTCCCTCCAGCAGGGAGTTCTTTCAGAATCAGAAAGTAGATTCCTTGGTGATAGCAGTCACTAATAAGACCATTATCCCTGTGGAAGGGGGCATGGCCTTTAAGGATCCCCAGGATAGTTGGCTGGAGGCACTGCTCTGACAGATCTTTGACATAAATGCGCTTTCCCTGCAGGCCTCTGTGGGGCGTACGTAGCATGAGCATGTATGAGTTGGTTGCAGGCTCTGCTGAACTCGGTGGAATCATTTGGGGAAAAATGCTGGTAAAGCTTCCTAAATTGGAAATGGCCTCCACTTATCTAGCGGATGTGTGCTATGATTTGGTGCAGGCTGTGATAAGGAAGCTTATCATAGCTCAGGAAGGGGCTATAGAAAAGGTGAAGTGTCTCTGAACAGGCAACCTGTCAGTGCTGGTAGAAATGAGAAAACAGAATTTTGCCATAAAAGACTACCAGTCCCAGAATGCACCAGGTTTCCAACAGCCATGAGAGGAGCTGAAGTGAGAAAACGTGTGTTCAATCAGGAGGGCTATGAGGTAATCCCTAAGCACTCATCTCAAAGGGCAGGGCCTGATTCAGCACAGCTGCGCTGTGTTAGGGAGGAACACTCATCTAAGTAGAATAAGAGTAGAGTTTATTCTACAGATGACCATCTTCATGATCACCTTGGATATCCAGAGAATTGTCCTCAGTATCCTGAGAATCAGCTTGAGTTTGATCATCAGTTTCATCTGAAGGATCATCAGAAGCAGAAGCCAAACCGGACGGACAGAGAGGGAAAGAGACCCTTTGGAAGAAGGAAGAGAAAAGCCTTTGAGAGGTCTAGAAGAGTCCAAAGCAGTACGTATACTGGGAGGTATTCCAAGGGCCAGCATACACCATTGGACTGGGAAAAGCCAGAGGAATGGTGCTGCAGAGCTAGGAATCACCAGAGGCTACCTGTGAGGGAGACGGCTGCACGTGGAAGGGACCCTAAGACCCGTGCCAGAAGGTATGTGAAGAGAGATCCAGTGTCCAGGGATCTGGATTGGAAGGCTGGACATAAGAACTGGACTACATACTGGCCAGGCTATATAGAGAGGAACTCTAGCAGCAATGGAAGCTCAGGTATGAACACTGATCTATGCCCTAGCTATAACCTTGAAAGACAGCAGGGAAACAAGTATTCTCCTGAAAATGCTCCATTGAGAGATTCATCTGTGCCAATCCATGATATTGAACCCATGCTTGTTGAACAAGGGGGGAATAATAGCAGATGAGGATCCTGTTTATATGGACTGCTCTCTATCTAAACTCCGTTGGTAACTTTCTGTTATAAAGTACAGCAACCATCACAAAGAAATACAAATTTGTTCTTTAATCTACTCAGAAAAGCTCCTGAAGCAGGATTTGACCCACACAGTGGAAGGCAAGCCAGCTAAGGGGTTTCAGCTGGTTACTGCTAGCAATTAAGCCTCATCTAATTGCTTGTGAGCTAGGAGAGAATCACTTCTGTATCTATGTGGGAAGTAATCAGAAGTTAACCTAAAAAGAACAGTTTGTTTCTTGCTTTGTGGCTTTTCATTTGTTGTTTTCCTGATTTCAACTTTGTTTTTCCAAGTTAACACTGAAAGCAAGTAACCTAATTTATGTGCTACCAAGCATATCTGTGTTGGGAGAAATAACCCCCTAAATAAATATCTTATTGGCTTTACCCAAGAGCACAACTAAATTATTGTCAGCAGCTGTGTCTATTGTGAATGAACTACATTGCCCACAATACCTTGCAAATCATATAGAGATATGCACTTGCAAAGACTGTGAAGATTCTCACCCAGGCAGCCGTCTGACAAGGCCTTGGCCAAGAACATGGCCAAGTGGTGGCAGCCCAGCATTTTGTGTGGCTCCGTACTTGGGCGGCCGATGTCTCATCCAAGATTCAACTGAGTAAGCTTCCTTTTTAAGGGTAAGCTGCTGTTTGGGGATGCCCTTAAGGAGTTGGTGAAGGAGCTGGGGAGAAGAAAGGTACTAGTTTGCCAGAAGACAAGTCTCGGGGGGGGGGGGGCAGGGCAAGAGATTTCTGAAATACGTGTTTTTCTCTCATCCCAGAGGGGACCTAGCCTATCCATTCAGAGCAGGGGGTCCGCCCATGGCTTCTGTAGCTTTGGTAATGTGACCTCGTCCAAGAAACCACAATGACGCAATGCAGATCCAGGGAGAGGACCAGTTCATAGATGGCTGCTTACAGCACTTTTACCCCTCCTGGGTCCACATCACAACAGACTAATGGATGCTGGAGGTCATCAGAGAAGGATACACCTTGGGGTTTGTTCAACCTCTTCCCAAAGCCTTCATGCTTTCCCCCTGCAAGTCCCCTCGGAAAGCCAGAGCCATAGACCGGATGCTCCAGCGACTCCTGGAATTAGGGGCAGTGGTTGAGGTATCAAGAGACCAATTCGGCACCAGTTGATATTCGATTTATTTCGTGGTTCCCAAAAAAGAGTCCTTTTGACCTATACTGAATCTCAGGCTCATCAACAGGGCCTTGTGAGTTCCTGGTTTTTCACATAGAGATCTTGCACATGGTCATGGTAGCTGTCCAAAGGGGGGGGGGGAGTATTTGACAGCTCTAGATCTCAAGGAGGCATATCTGCACATTTCTATTTGTCCCAAACATCAGACGTTCTTGCGATTCTCTCCACCAGTAGGCCATTTCCAGTTTCAGGTAATGCCCTTTGGGCTTGCGATGGCCCCCGGGGTGTTCACCAAGGTGATAGTGGTAACAGCAGCTGCTCTTAAGGAAACGAAGAATCATGGTGCATACCTACCTGGGTGATTGACTGATTCATGCAAAGTCGAGAGAGGAAAGTCAGGAGGTGATGGGCGAAGTGATCTCTTTTTTCCAGGACCTAGGCTGGGTCATCAATGTGCCCAAGAATAAGCTGGTTCCAGTTCAAAGATTAGTCTACTTGGGGGTAGAATTCAATATGGCACAGGACTTGGTGACTCTTTTGTAGGAGAGTAGACAAGCTGGTGAGGATGATTCCGTGATTACAGAGGATGCAGGCGCCATCGGCATTGCATTATCTACAGGTACTTGGCCTGATGGCAGCAGCCTTGGATCTGGTGCCATGGGCAAAGGCTCACATGAGACCTCTTCAGAGGGCGTTGCTCTCGAGGTGGTCCCCCCAACACCATCCCCCCTCCAGAAGGTTTCAGTGCCCACAAGAGGTGAAGGACAGTCTGAGGTGGTGGTTAGCTCAGGCAAATCTGCTAAAGGAGGTTCCATTGGAAACTCCAGACTGGTTTGTGGTCACAACGGATGCCAGCCTGAGCGGTTGGGGGGCACACTGTCAGGCTCAGTTGGCCCAGAGACACAGTGGTCCATGGAAGGGAGTTATTGGTTGATCAACTGGCTTGAGATCCGTGCAGTTTGGATGGCATTCCGGTGCTTTGCTCCCCTGCTACAGGGCAGGGCGGTGAGAGTATTCTCCGACAATGCCGTAGTGATCGCATATATCAACTGACAAGGGGCCACGGGCAGCATGGTGCTGGCAGCAGAGATGGCCCCGCTGTTGTGGTGGTTAGAGGAGAACTTGATAGCTCTCTTGACTGCACATGTGGCTGGCAAAGACAATGTTGAGGCGGATTATTTGAGCAGATAAAGGCTGGATTCTGCGGAGTAGTCTCTGGAGGCGTCCGTATTCCAGAATCTGGTTCAGCGCTGGGGGCAGCCAGTAATGGACCTGATGACCTCTGCTCTCCGTGCAAAGTCACTTGGTTTTACAGTCGAAGGCACGAACATATCAGAGGGGCTAGACATTCTGGTGCAGCCGTGGCCACAGGAAGGGCTCCTGTATGTGTTCCCTTTGTGGACACTGATCAGTCACCTGTTACAGAGGATTGCTCGGTACAGGGGGCTAGTACTTCTGGTGGCGCCTGGCTAGCCTTGCTGGCTGTGGTACATAGACCTGGTTTGTTTGTCAGTAGAGAGTCCGTGGAGACTCTCGACCGAGCCAAATCTTCTGGCGCAGGGACCCATCCTCATGCCCCAGGTGGATTGCTTCTCATTTATGGCTTAGCTCTTGAAAGGGCAATGCTGAGGAAGTGTGGGTACTCTTCAGGAGTCATTTCAGCCCTGTTCAGGGCACCTTCATGGCTCCAATGGGCTCCTGAAGGGGCCTATCAAGCCCCTTATAACTCGCCCCTTAGAACTCACCCCAGCCGCGCACCTAGGAGAAGTGCCCTTTTCAAGCCCCAGCTGGTGTCAGTGCATTTCTGTACAGAGCCTGCTGCACTCCTGCCCCTGCTGCACTCCTGCTCCAGCTGCACAATTAGTATTCTCCCAGCTAGATCAATCACCAAGTGCCCTTTTCAAGCCCCAGCTGGTGTCACAGAACCTGCTGCCCCTGCCGTGCTCCTGCTCTGGCTGCACAATCAGCGTTCTCCCGACCAGATCACTCACCAAGTGCCCTTTTCAAGCCCCAGCTGGTGTCAGGGTGGTCCTGCACAGAGCCTGCTGCCCTTGCCATGCTCCTGTTCTGGCTGCACAATCAGCATTCTCCCCTGAAGCGCGCTACTTTATAGAATTTGATGCTTAAGATGGTGGTCTTGGTTGTGGTTGGTTCTACAAGACGGATTTCTGAGCTGCAGGCTCTGTCTTGCCAAGATCCTTAGCTATCTTTTTCAAAAGAGGCTGTTTCCATTCGGCCTGTGCCTTCTTTCTTGCCTAGAGTGCTTTCTCCCTTTCATATGAACCAGGTGGTCTACCTGCCCGCCTTCTCTAAGGAACAGTGTCAGAGGAAGGATAAGGATCTTTGCCTTGTAGATGTCTGGAAGGTGCTTTGCCGGCATGTGGAGGTTACAAATTTCTTCCTTTCGTAAGTCCAACCATCTTGTATTGTTTGCTGGTTTGTGCATAAATATCGCGGCAGCCAAGTTGGCCTTGGTGTATCTGTTGCTGAACCAGCTGGTTCTGGAGGGTCTGCATGCCCATTCTACCCAAGCGCAAGCATCTCCGTGGATGGAGCAGAGCTTAGTAGCCCCAACAGACATTTATCAGGCAGCGATGTGGGCATCTCTTCCCCCTTTTGTCAAGCATTACCATTTGGATGTCCAAGCACAGGTGGACACTACTTTTGGCTCGAGGGTTTTGCGAGCAGCTGTGCATTCTTCCCTCCCAAAGGAGTTGTAGTTTTGGTGCATCTCCCTTGTCTGAACTGGTATAGCAGGACGATATGGAAGGTGACATTTTACATACCAGTTAATTTCCTTTTCTTGAGTCCTGTTAGACCAGTCTAGGGCCCACCCCTGAGACGGTATTTGTCAGTTCCTCTGCTGCGATATCCTTGAGTCTGCTATGTTTTAAATGCTTGACTGCAGGTTCATCTTCAACTGATAACCTTCTGCTTAGGCTTTCCTGTATATTGTTCTCTACTGTTGCTTACTTCTTGTTGCCAATGATTGAGGTTGTGTGAAGCTTGCCATGTTCTTCCATCTACTTTGAGAAGAATACTGAAGGGACCTCTGGTGGCTGAGGCGAATAGAGGCACGGGAGTGATGTCATTGAAACCTGGGCTTTTCATTGGTTCTTTGTCTCCACCACTCTGCTGGTAGGGAAACACAACCCTCTTGTCTGGACTCAAGGACAGAACATTAACTGCTAAGTAAAATGTCACTTTTTAGAGGGCCTCCCAACTATCCAGAGAAGGGATGACTGGTTGATCTAATGCAGGGGTCTCAAACACGCGGCCCGCGGGCCGCATGCGGCCCGCGAGACAACTTTGTGCGGCCCGCGACGGCGGAAAACCAAAAATCCCCCAAAACCCTGGCTTCTGCTGCTGCCGTTGCCGCCGTGGCAGCAGCAGAATCAATTGTCAAATTAAAAAAAAAAACTGACTTCTGCTGCTCAAGCAGCTGTCCTGCGGCCCCTTTCCCTCTGCCCGGAGATCCGACTCTGCTCTCAGCGGCGTGCTTTTCAAGCCGCGAAGAGAGTATTCCCCTCTCGCGCGGCTTGAAAAACCGCGCGAGAGGGGAATACTCTCGTCGCGGCTTGAAAAGCACGCCGCTGAGAGCAGAGTCGGATCTCCGGGCAGAGGGAAAGGGGCCGCAGGACAGCTGCTTGAGCAGCAGAAGTCAGTTTTTTTTTAATTTGACAATTGATTCTGCTGCTGCCACGGCGGCAACGGCTGCAGCAGAAGCCAGGGTTTTGGGGGTTTTTTTGTTGGCCGTTAATGAGATATGGAGGGGCGGACTGAACTGGAAGTGGGCTATTGGCAGAGGGGGGGAGGGGGGGTTATGACTGGTAATGGGCTGGGGGGGGTTATAACTGGTAATGGGCTATGGTGGGGGCTAGGACTGGAAATGGGCAGATGGGGGTTAGGACTGGAAGTGGGCTATTGGCAGGGGGGGTTATGACTGGTAATGGGCTGGGGGGGGGTAATAACTAGTAATGGGCTATGGTGGGGGCTAGGACTGGAAATGGGCAGAGGGGGGTTAGGACTGGAAGTGGGCTATTGGCAGGGGGGGGTTATGACTGGTAATGGGCTATGGTGGGGGCTAGGACTGGAAATGGGCAGATGGGGGTTAGGACTGGAAGTGGGCTATGGGGGGGACTAGGACTGGTAATGGGCTATGGGGGGGGTAAGACTGAAAATGGGGTGATGGGGGGGTAAGACTGGAAGTGCGCTATGGGGAGGTTAGGACTGGTTATGGGCTATGGGGGGTCTAGGACTGGTAATGGGCTGGGGGGGTTGCTAGGACTGGAAATGGGCTGAGTGGAAGGGGGGCTTGAACTGCAAATGGCTGATGGGGAGGGGGGCTTGGAATGGAAATGGGCTGTGAGGGGAGGGAGCTAGGATTGGAAATGGGCTGATGGGGGCTAGGATTGGAAATGGGCTGATGGTGAGGCTAGGATAGGACTGGAAATGGACTGATGCAGGGACTAGAAAGGAGCAGATGCTGGGTGGGGCTGGAACTAGAAGGGAGCTGATGTTGGGGGAGGATTAGAATGGGATGGAGCTGGGAAAGTGAAATGGAGAGGGGAAAAATATTTTGTCTGGAAGAGAAGACAAATCTACAATTGGCCAGGTATTGGGAGAGTAAGTGGGGATTGAGGATGGAGGGGTAAAATTTGAGTGGATGAAATAGGAATGAGGAAAGAGCAAAAGGAGAAAGATTAGTATGTTAAAGCAGATGTAGAGAGAGAGAATGGAAAAAAACTAGAAGAGAGAAGAAAGGACAAATGGACAGCAGACGATGGAGATAGCAGAAGACACGAAGAAACCAGAAGTGGCTGGAGCAATTGCAACTGAAAAAAAATGCACAAAAGGTAGAAAAATATCTCTTTATTTTGAATTTATTAACTGGAATATGTCAGCTCTGGGAAATGTGCATCATTAATGTCTGTGCTTTGGTACAAGAAATTATTTATAGTTTATTTCTACAGTGCTGAGGTATTCTGTGTAATTCCTATTTGACATTGCTACTTGTTCTCTTTTCCCAGTAGGTCATGTATTGTTCTCTGAAATGTATTGATTTAATATTTGCAGTGTTGCCTTTTGATAGGTAGGGTCTGGTGCTTTGTGAGTCCTGGTAGTGCTGTTATGATACGGGGGGTTTGCTATGGGTTCCAAATGGGCAGTGTTAGTAGTAGTTCCTAATGTGCCTGGCGGTTGGCACTGGATTATAGTAATATAGAAATTTTCTAGTCTTTCTTTATCCATGCACTCATTATGCAACATTATGCAAATATTTATGCAAATGAGGCCCCTTATGCAAATGAGGCCCGTGTCTTATGCGGCCCCCAGGTTACTTTACAAGTCCTCATTCGGCCCTCAAAGCAATTTGAGTTTGAGACCCCTGATCTAATGCCTAGAGCAACTGAAGGGTTAAATCCACAGCTGTAAGTATGGCTTGTTGCACTATTGTTATCAGAGAATACCTCTTACAGGTAAGCTGTTCACTTTAATTTCAAATGCTCTTTTCATTAGTGCAATGTTTAAAAATATGACTTGTATTCTTAGTTTTATGAGAAAAGGCCTAAACCCTGCAAAGTGCCAATGTGTCTGCTCATGAGGGGCTCATAGATGTTGTTAACTATTTTATAACCACTGTTATAACTATATTCTTGGAATGCTTCTGCCAGCTGTTTAGCTGCGGGTTCTTCCAAACTTAAGTCTCATTGTAAGCTCTTTGGATCTGACAGCTACAGCAGAAGGTGAATATTTTAAAATGTAACGCATTCAGAATTATGTTTTTGAAAAATGTTTTGTTTCTGTTCTTGAAAAGTGATAGACCCTCACGGATATTTCAGGAGTTCTGGTTTTCATTGCAGGCAATTAGTTACTTCATCCTGTAGCCTGCTAACACAGGGACTGCTGCTTAAATAGAACTAGGTTGTTTTAATTATCTTACAGTCAGATTTGTATCAATCATTTCTGTGACTGAGCAGATGTACTAAATGTATCTTGAGGTTTTCCCCAAGGGCATTAACTGTATGAGGCTATCCACTTCATTTTTCTCAGTATATGTAATATTTCCAATACATGAAGATGTATACTTCCAATTACAAACTATATAAAATGTTCAGTTAACGTTTGAATAGTCCAGTTGGCTGTGGAATACTGGGTGATGATCGCAAAGCATTAGCAATGTATTATTTCATTAAACTTACTCGTCTGTATCAACTTTTTCATGAAATAGGATGATGTATTATTTATAAAACACCTAAAAAGCCAAGATATAATAGCACTAATTCCCTCTTAACATGGCATTGTCTGCAGGCTTATCTTGTCTGGGCTGACGACTCCATTTTAAGCCTAAAACATCTCTAGACAAGGCAGTAACTGTGTACTCCATTAATCAGAGATTATTGACCTTGAGCAAGTCATATCACCCTCCGTTGTCTTTGGTACTACCTATATTGTAATCCCTTGTGGATAGAGATTTAACTGATATACCTATCTGTAACTTGGATTTAGAAAGGCAAGCAATTAAATCCAAAATCCACATCGCAAAATTAAACTGTTGCTTTGTTAAATGACAGATCAGCTGATGAACAGTAAGTTCCACACAGCTTATCTGATCGAGGCATATTGAACTTCATAGTTGAAGTAACAATGAGGAGAAAGTTTAACAGTTAGGTTTTGTAATCCTTTTGTTTTTCAAATCCTGTTTTCTAAGAACAGTAATCTCTATCACAAGAATAATTATATTTGTCATCTTTGTTCTTTCATCCCCAGCATGGAATAATATTCATGGTCCTTTGTGTCAGAAACAGTTATTTGTCCATAAAGTCCTGTGCTATGGGAGCAATTGCCTACTCATTTTGTTTTGATTTTTCGCTTGCTGATCTGGACATCTAGATTAAAACTGGTCTTCAGGGAGATCAAGGGACTTGCCCTAGGTCACACAAGGTCCATGCAGAGATGAGAATTTAGCTTATTTTGCAGGACTTTTTTTGAATCACAGATGAATTCTGTAGATCACAAAGTATTTCCTCATTTCTGTAATATAGGCCTGGGTCCCAGGGAATAAAATCTGCCCTCTGATTGGCTCAGAAAGCTGCCCTATCCAACTCTTCTGTTTTATAAGAGTGCCTTATTAAGGTCTAAGGAAACAAATAGAAAGATTTCACTGTGTTTCTATTATATATAATTTTAAATACTCTTTTCAGAATCATTGCTGATAGTCAATTTTCAATGTTCATTAGAAATACATTGCACAAATATCAATTGAAAAATATATGCTCAAGAAAAATTACTCCCTGTAACTTCCAAGTACTCCAGAAATACAGCATGTCAGTATTGAAAAGCACTTAATCCAGATAGCAACAGCCACTGTCTGGATAAATGCCCTTTAGCGCTGCTGAAAATACAGACCAGCCAGGCTCCGTCTATTCCATTTGACTCCACAAATATTTGGCAATATTGAGCCGCTATCTGCATAGCTATGGCTGGCATTCTGAGCACCAAATAGTGGGGTTGGATGTCCAACCTGTGCACAGCTCCTGGACCATATTCTGCCCCATTTGCTCCTCGCATGTACAGGAAGGGGCTCTCTCTTCAAATGAAAGTGGAAATTGGCATCTGTTCAAGGGTGACATGTAATCTTCCTGTGGCCTTTTCTGGGTTGGTTGTAACAAGGGGTTGTGACACACCTAAGCACAGTTGTTCTGGTGCCACCAGTATGCCTTAGGAGTCTGTTCTATGCAGATCTTGTGAGGCTGAAAACAGGAGGAGATCTAAAGATTTCTCAGGACAAGTGTCAGTTGGTGCAAGATCCTGTACATATTGAAGACCAATCTTCCTGAAATCCAGGAACAGGGAACTTGGAAGGTTGAAGTGAAAAGGTTTTTTCTCCAGGAACAAGCAGGAAGTCAGTCCACCCATATGGGTGACGTCAGAGCTTGTGCAGTAACCTCTTCCCAGCTTTGAAAGAAAACCTTTGGGAGATGTACCACACATGCGTGGTTCCCCTTCCCGCCCAAGGGTGCCATCTTGCCTCAGTCTCCTTTTTTCCACAGACCCCATCAGACATGTGTCTGTTCCCCCAGAAAAAGTTGGTGATTTTTGTCTAATTTTTGCTTCTCCAGTAGCATACTGGTGCCTTTTCCCACCCCTGAGCCTGCTTGCCTCGTCATCGCATCCTTGGGTTCCTTTTTCTTTTTCTTACTCATTCATTTGGCACGGGTTTGTGCTTTTTCCTGGCCAGTCCTGGTGAATTTGACCTCGCAGGGGCCGTCTTCCCTGCCATGGCCTTGGCCAGTGGCTTCAAGCTGTGTGACTGCTGCACTCATAATATGTCGCACACTAATCCACACAACTGCTGCCTTCATTGCCTTGGGCCAGACCATGCATGATGCTTTGGTCTGCGGTCTCTGTAATCAGGCCCTCAAGAAATGATGATAGCAGTGTGAGTTGATTTTTCAGAAGACCGACTCAGCCCCAGAGTTATCTGTGAGAGCCCGCTCTGAGACTCCTTCCAGGACCTCAAATACCCATGGAGACCATGCGGCCTCAGAGCCCCGGGACCATGGAACTGCTAGCCAGAGCTCCCACATTGAGGATTGCACCATGAAGGGCCGGAAGACTTAGAGGACTCTGTCGGGCAACAAGTCAGGGAAAGTGGGGAAATCTCATGGGCCCCGGTTCCACAGCCCTTGATGGGAGACTGAGGGCAACGGCAAGGAGCAGCCATCCAAGTTGCCTTGCTGGAAACCATCCACTCCCCAGGACTGATCTCTGACCCCCGAGGCCATCCTAGTCGAGGACTCCCCTAGACAGAGCTGGCACCAGGCCGAAGTCCTTGGTGCCTGGGCTGAAGGCTGCGGAGTCACCTGGTCTCGAGGACAGGATGGTGGCCTTGGAGTGCAGTTTGTCTGCCTTCTTGGCCCAGCAGTGGGCTCTGATGCCTAATTCCTCCGGGTCGTCATTCCCAACCACTGGGCCCTCCACCACGAGGAACTCCTTGGAGGTCAATCTGATCCTTGAGCATCACCAGCCTCGAGAGATGCTTCAGCCGGGTCCTGGTCCTGGTCCTCGGGACTGCGGTCCTCACCGTTCAGTGCCCTCTGTGCTGAGCACCAGGCCACCGTGGCCCCGATATCCTTAGGGTTCCAGAGGACTCCCGACTCCTCCTCTGAGCTGGACTCGGACTGGGAGACCAAGGACAATGAGTCCCCAAATACCTGCTGTCACTGTGACGTGCCCTCGGACCCATCCCTTCCAGAGTTGAGGCACCAGTCCCCATCTGAGGACATGGCCTTCCTCGACTTCGTTCGGGACATGGCCTGTGCCACTGAGTTGGAGGAGGACCCTTGCACGGAGGACCTTGAGATTCTCCAGTATGGGGCCCGCCCCCCGAAAGAGGCACTCATGGTGCCCGTTCCTCCCCATTCTAGAACAGCTGCTTCTCTGCATATGGGAGACCCCTGCATCGGTGGCTGGACTCGATCTACCGGGTCCTCCAGAGACCTGGGTTCCAAAAAGCCCAACTGCCTCACAACTCCATGGTGGTAGAGTTAGCCATGCAGAGGCTCAAGAGACAGAAAATGCACTCCTCTTTGCTCCCGGGTAGGGAGGCCCATGCCATGGATGCCATGGACAGAAAGTACTTACAGGGCTCACCGCTTGTTGGCCGGATACAGGCTTACCAGTTGTACTTGGGTGTGTACCTTCGAGACCTGGCGAAGGAGCTTGCTGGGTTCTTGGTTGGTCTCTCAGAGGAATCTCTCCGTCGGATCCGAACCTTGGCCTCAGCAGTCAGGGAGTGCTCCAAGTTTATCACTCAAGTAGTCTACGATGGCTTTGAGTTGGCGGTTAGAGTAGTTGCTGTGGGCATTAGTGCTTGGTGCCAGACTTGGCTACAGTCCTTCAACCTGGAGCAATGGGTCCAGGACAAATTGGTTGACATCCCTTGCCTTGGAGAGGAACCTCTTTGGCAAACCATGACAGACAAGGCCACCGAGCTGGAGTCCGAGTTCCTGACTAGGACCAGACTCTCCGCTGACCTTTCCCGGAGGATGGCTTCGGGCCAGGACAACACCTGGTAGACCGACTCAACCAGGTCCTCCAGCTGCATGAGTGGAGACTGGATCCCAGTGTGACCGGCCAGCTCTTCCAGCACTGGGGGCGGACCTCTTTGCCAGTCCAGCCAATGCACTGCTGTCCCGCTTCTGTTCCCAGCAGCCACACCCCTCCTGGGTAGTGACGGATGCATTTTTGATCTCATGGGCGGAGGGCCTCCTTTATGCCTTCCCGCCTACACCACTGATCGCCAAGACCCCTGTTCAAGATCCAGCGCGACATGGCCACAGTGATCCTAGTGGCCCCACATTGGGCCAGACAGCTGTGGTTTCCCCTGCTCCTCTGCCTGGCCACATCACCCCCGGTACTCCTGGGGTGCAACCCAAGCCTACTGATGCAGGAGGAGGCGGCTCTCTCCTGCATCCCAACCTGGAGTCTCTGCCACTCACAGCCTGGCTGCTGAAAGCGTAGCCCTGGCCCCTTTCAATTTCTCTATTGAAGTCGAGGAGGTCCTCCTCACTTCCCGCAAAACCTCCACTCATCAGGCGTATGTCTTCAAGTGGCAGAAGTTCTCGGTCTGGTGCACAGAGCATCGGGTCAACCCTTTCTCCTGCTCTATCCAGCTAGTGCTGCAGTACCTACTTCATCTGTTTAGGGCAGGGCTGAAGTCTTACTCCTTAAGAGTGCACTTCAGCACTCTCATGGCGCACCACTATCTCATTGAGGGCAAACACCTCTCTGCTCAATCCCTCATGTCTCGCTTCCTGATGGGGCTCCTCCTGTTGAAGCCACCCGTCCTTAATGTTGTGCTCTCCAAGTTCACCGTGCCACCCTTTGAGTCTCTTGGCTCCTGCCACCTCAAGTTTCTCTCCTGGAAGGTGGTGTTCCTTGTGGCTCTCGCCTCTGCCTGAACAGTCAGTGAGCTGCAGGCGTTGGTGACAGAAACAGTCAAGTCCACAAAAAGCGGAGGAAAGCATGGATCTGAGCAAGATGCATGTGTGGACTTTTGTTAAGTGTTTTTTTCACTGACATATCCCCTATTGCATTTTGGACTTCTCCCTGGAGAATTCTCCTAATTGAGTTCCTAGCCCTGATGCAGGCTTACAGCCGAAACTTGGCCAAGTCGGATCTTGAATCTTGAAGGTTTTGAAATAAAGGCATTTTTATGATCAACATGGTGCTTTCCTCTGCTTTTTTGGGACTTGTTTGTTTTCTGTGGAGGTTTCTCCTCCTTTTGTGTTCCCTCTGCCTTGGTGACAGAACCACCATACACAAGGTTCCACAAGAACAGGGTCGTGCTCTGCAAGCACCCCAAGTTTCAACCCAAGGTGGTATCTCCATTCCATCTCAACCAGCTGGTGGTGCTCCCCACTTTCTTCCTGCGGCTTCATGCCAGCAGGGTGGAGGCAGTTCTCCATACACTGGACTGCATGTGGGCGCTGGCCTTTTGTCTCGGGCGTGCTCAGAAGCACTGCCAAGCTTCTCAGCTCTTTCCTACGACCTGAGTTGGTTGGGAGCTATGGTCTCTAAGCAAACTCTGTCCAACTGGTTGCCCCAATAAAAGCGTTATAGAACCTGTGTGTTTTTGGGAAACTGCTAGGCACTTGTGACCTTGATTGGCCACTGTTGGAAATAGGATACTGGATTTGATGGACCTTGGTCTGACTAAGTATGGTATTTCTTATGTTTTTAACTAGGTTGCTGACTGCATCGCCTTCACAGATGAGCAGGCTGGTGTCTTGCTGGAGTGCCGTGTCACGGCACACAGCGTCCGGACCATGGTGGCCTCTGTAACGAACTTGCGCTCCGTTCCCTGGTCCTCAGTTCACACTTTTGCAGCTCACTACTGCCTAGAGAGAGAGTCCCGTAGGGACAACAACTTTGGCCAGGCAGTACTTCATCATTTGTTTTGGATATAGACAACTCCTGCCCTCCGGCCCTTTGGTGTTCAGGCTACCGGAGCATTGTCTCCTCACTGAGCACTTAGGCTGCTCGGGAGTCTGTTATCTCTCAACTCATTGCTGCTGCTCACAATTCCCCCCTTTTTCTGGTCACCTGTGAGCCTTTTACAGGTTTTTCGGTAGCCTGTAGCTAGGGGGTCCCATATGTGAGGACTGATTCCTGCTGTCCCCGGAGAACACCTGCTACAGGTAAGTAATTACGCTTTGTCCTGGGATCATTGTAACTCCTTTGTGGCATGAAAGAGATCTACAGCCTTTGATTTTTCCAGAGTCTGAAAGATATTTGAGGCCTGGTGCAAAGGTAGAGGAGTCTCTTGCTGTCGGGCCTCATTCTCTTTTATTTTGGGCCTTCTGATGGAGGCTGTGCATTTCTTGACGATGCAGACAGTGGCATCTTGAGCGTCTTAGGGATGCTTATGTCTGTAGAAGGTATTGTCAGTAGCAGATAAATACACATGTATAAATACTCGGTATGTCTAGGGAAAACTGCTACTCTCCATTTTCCCAGGATTCCATAGCACTACCTGGCAAACAAACCACGTGATAAAAAAAGAACCTACTCCGTGTTTGTATATAAATTAGACTTTATTACTGATATGAAAATAGTGTAAAATTAGCATAAATTAGTTTTCTGAGGTAGTAAGTTATGCAGCCCTATGATTACAATTGCCAAGCTACTGTACCTAATCTCTGTTTTAGCAACCAACATCACTTATTCATTCTGCACTCTGTGTGATTAAGCTAGCCCCAACCTCGGGGAGGAAGGGGAGGGGGGAATTAAAGACCAGTACCTTAGCTCTTGCCAGAATGCTTGTTGCTGGTTTTGAGAGATTTATCTCAGGAATGCACGAAATCAAAGTATGGCAGAGGTCTGTGGGAGAGATTCACTCTGTCCTGAGGTTAGTCGTCCATCCTTGAGGCAGGCTAAACAACTCCCATCCACAGTTTCAGGAAAAATGATATATCAGAAGTCTGTGCGTGACTTTTCTGTGGAGATAACTAAATCAAATTTTTTGCTCCTGTTCAATTCTTGCTTTTTAGAAGTTGGTTCAAATAATTTGGGAGGACTTATATTTCTCCAGGAACAAGTAGGAAGTCAGTCCTCAAATATGGGTGACGGCGGCACCGACGGAGCCCACGCAGAGCATTTCCCCAGCTTTCAAAGAAAGCCTTTAGGAATGCTAGCATGCATGCATGGTCCCCTTCCCGCCCAAGGGTGCCATCTTGCTCAGTCTCCTTTTTTCCATGAGCCCAATGGACGTGGTCCTCTACTCCCCCAGAAAAAGTTATTTTATTCCTTCCCTTTGTTCAGTTTGCGTACCAGTTACCTTCCCATCTTGAGGCAGCACCATCGGTGCCAATCTCGGCTACCTTTTTTTTTTTTCATGCTTCCCCGAGGTTCTACCTTGAATGGCCTTTGCATCTTTTCTTCTCCCAGGGGTCCTCGACCCCAGTCGGGTGTGCCCCCACCATGACTCCCGGTGGGTTCAAGAAATGTGACCACTGCAGTCAGACTATCTCAGTCACTGATGCTGGGCCCAGGCCACAACAGTTCCACCTGCGACAGGTGGCAGGCCATGACCCCTAAAACCAACAGGAAGTGGTCTGAGTTGCAGGGGAAGCTTTTCCGAAGGTCGACTCTGCCCCGGCTTCCCCATCATCAAGCCCCAAAGCCGGCCCTTCGAGAGAGGTCTGGGCGTCCTCGGAGTCCCGCAGAAGCAGCTGCTCCACTGCGGCCCCAGACCCTCCCAAAAATAAGAAGTAGGTCCCAAAGGAGGTGCCTCCAATCAAACCTGGCAAGGTCCCTCTACAGGACTCGGGCGACTCTGAGCAGCGCCTCAGAAAGTCTTGACAAGAGTCTTTGGCTAGCGGAGACCACACCAGGACCCATGAACCTATAGTCGTCCTCGAGGATATACTCTCTGGAATGCCGGCATCTGACCCAAGACCCTCAGTATCCATGCCAAGTGTTGCACAGCCATCGTGCCTCGAGTCACGCATGGCAGCCATGGAGCAGAGTCTCTCCTCCATCTTGGTCTTGCAGCGGGCATTGATGTCGGGCCCACCAGCATCTTCAGCCCTGATACTGGGCCCTCCTGGCATTGAACTTAGCATTGAGCGCCACCTGCCTCAGGTAAGTCCTTGGTGTCGATCGAGGTCTCGATCACGCTCCTCGGGATTCCGGTCCTCCCCAGCGAGTTTCCAGGAGTCTGACCCCAGGTCCTCTGGGAGGGCCTGATTCCTCGGGGCTGCCCCCAGGCTGTGACTCCTCAATGCCCTTGGGCTCTGACTGGGAGACCGAGGATGAGGCTTACCCAGACACTGGGATGTCCCCTCCAAGCCATCTTCCCCGGAGCCTTGGCGCCACTCCCTGCCTGAGGACGTGGCTTTTCACAATTTTGTTTGTAACATGGCCCGGGCTCTTTCAATCCAGACGGAGTCTGAAGAGGACCCGCTCACCGAGGAGCTCGAGGTCCTACAATATGAGTCCTCTCCCAAGGAGACTCTCACGGTGCCAGTTCCACCCATCCTCGAGAGATTGGATGTGGGAGTCCCCCTGGACTCTGTGCCGGTGGTCAATCGGCACCTGGACACCATATCGCATCAGGAAGGGCCCGGAGTTCCACAAGCCACAACTCCCCCACAACTCGATGGTGGTTGAGTCCTCTATGCAAAAGTTGAAGAGCCAAAAGACCTAATCTTCAATTGCCCCCCAGCAGGGAAGCCTGGGCCTTCGATGCCATGAGGCGCAAGTGCTATCAGGGCACCATGCTTGGGTGCTGAATACAGGCATATGAATTGTACATTGGAATGTACCTTAAGTGCTTGATACAGGAACTCTCGGGGTTCTCGGCGGGCCTCGCCAGGGAACCTCTGCAAAGGTTCCAGTCCCGGGCAGTAGGCATCCGGGGCTGTTCCAAATTCCTGTCCTGGGCCGCCTGTGACGGGTTTGAGTCTGTGACCAGGGTTGTAGCTGCCGGCATCAGCGCCTGGCACCAGGCATGGCTACAGACCTCGGACCTGGAGCAGTGGGTACAGGAGAAGCTCCTGAATGTCCCCTGCAATGGTGAGAACCTATTTGGGAAATCGATGTCTGATAAGGTTGCGGAGATTGAGGCCGAAATAGTAACCTGGCAGAGGCTGTGCAAAAAGACCTCAACTCTCCCAAGGAAAACATCCTTGGGGAAAAAGCCCAAGCCTTACTTGGGGCAGCCTCACTTGGGGCAGCCTCACCAGGTCTCACAGCCAAAAAATCAGGGACACAGCCTGGGAAGCCCAAGGCTCCCAAGTCCCAAACACCAGGTCCCACCCAATCGGGGGGAAGCTTTTGACTCCCTGGGCTGGGCCTCCCCCCTCCCAGGAGTCCCACCTCATCCCGCAGGGGACCGACTGACCTCTTTCGCCCATAGATGGGCCAGCATCACCACAGACCAGTGGGTTCTGCGGGTGGTGCAGGAGGGATATTTCCTTCATCTGCGGCAGAACTCTCCAGACGTCGTCTTAGGAGAGCTACCACAGCCTCTCCTCTACCAGGCCTTGCTTGCCACAGAACTCGCAGTCTTGCTCAGGGACAGGGCGGTGGAACCGGTACCCCATCACCTCTGGGGAAAGGGGTTCTACTCAAGGTATTTCCTTGTCCCAAAAAGAACAGGGGGCCTCTGGCCCATCCTGGACCTGTGCAACTTGAACAAATTCCTGGTGAGGGAAAAGTTCAAGATGCTGTCCCTTGGGATACTGCTGCCCTACCTCTGCCAGGGAGACTGGCTCTGCTCCTTGGATCTCAAGGATGCTTACACCCACATACTGATCCACCCCTCCCACAGGCATTACTTGAGATTAATGTTGGGGGGGGCAGCACTACCAGTACAGGGTGCTGCCGTTCGGCCTTGCCTCCTCTCCAAGGGTTGTAGCTGCCCATGTACGCCTCCAAGGGGCTCACATCTTCCCTTGCTTGGACTGGCTCATCAGAGACAGCACAGCTCTCGAGGCCAGGCAGACCACAAGGCTCACTAACCACACCCTGCAGCAGTTGGGGGTTCATCATCAACTGTCCCAAGTCCAGCCTCTCTGCAGCCCAAGACTTGGAATTCGTAGGGGCCCAGCTGGATGCTCTGCGGGTCAGGGCCTTCCTCCCTGTGGAAAGGCCCACCGCCTGATGCAGCTGGCAAGGGACGTGCAGAGCTCCAGTTCAGTGCCAGCTCACCTACTCCTCTGCCTGCTAGGCCACATGGCCTCAACATTTCACGTTATGCCTCTGGCTTGCCTGCATATGTGGGCAACCCAGTGGTGCCTCCGTTCCCGGTGGATGCAGGCAATGGGTAGGTTAAGGGATAGAGTGAAGGTCACCCACCAACTGGCAGCCTCCCTCACCTGGTGGCAGTCCCTACATCACCTCAGGGCAGGGATGTCCTTCCAAGCACCAACCACTCAGAGGGTCCTGATGACAGACACCTCCCTTGTAGGCTGGGGCGCACATTGTGAGAGTCAGTGCACCCAGGGCACCTGGTCTCCAGAGGAATCCCACCAGCAAATCAATCTCCTCAAGCTCAGGGCCATCTTTCTGGCTCTTCAGGCCTTCCGCCACCTCCTGAGCGACCTCCCAATCCTCATACAGACTGACAACCAGGTTGCCATGTTCTTTGTGAACAAGAAGGGAGGTACGGGCTTCTACTCCCTCTATCAGGAGGCAGTGGCTCTCCACTCCTTTGCAGTGTGCAACCATTTTTTATTTTATTTATTTATTTACATTCTCTTATATACCGCGCTATTCTGCATCAGTGCGGTTTACATTGAACAAACTGAAATTACATTGAACAGGGCATTATAACTTGGAGATAACTATTTTACAGGGAATGTGGACCTAGTCCTTAGTGGAACTATTTTACAGGGAATATGGGCTATGGAGGGTTAAGTGGCTTGCCATATCCTTTTGAGGGCGGTGTACTTACCATATCCTTTTGAGGGCGGTGTACTTACCGGGCCAGGACAACTGCGTGGCAGACAACCTCAGTAGGGTCCATCGACCTCACGAGTGGCACCTGGACCCAAAAGTGACCCGGAGGCTCTTCCACCTATGGGGAAGACCCTGTTTGGACCTTTTCGCCTCTCTGGACAACTCCCAGCTGCCCAAATTCTGCTCTCCTCAGCCTCACCACAGGAGGGTGGTGGCATCCTGATTGCGCCCAGGTGGCCCAGACTGCCCTGGTTCCCCCTGCTGCTCTTCCTGTTGGTGGCAACCCCAGTTCCAATGGGCCGGGACCCGGACCGCCTGTCCCAGAGGGGGGGGGGCTCCCTGCTACTTCCCAACCTGGGGCCCCTAACGCTGACAGCATGGCTGCTGAAAGGGTAGCACTGGCTCCTTTCAACCTCCCAGGTGAGGTCTAGGAAGTCCTCCTGGCCTCCCAGAAGCCATCCACCAGAAGGGCACATGCCTTCAAGTGGAGGAGGTTCTCTGTCTGGTGTGCAGAAAGGAATGAGAACCCGTTCTCCTGTCATGTAGAGCTCGTGCTGCAGTACTTGCTGCGCCTCTCACACTCGGGCTTGAAATATAACTCGTTGAGAGTGCATCTCAGTGTCATAGCGGCTAACTATCACCCTATAGAGGGGAAGCCTCTCTCAGGCCAGCCTTTGGTCTCCATATTCCTCAGGAGCCTCCTGCTATCCAAGCCCCTCTCCACCCTCCGGCAGCAGAATGGGATCTCATTGTGGTGCTCTCCCAGCTCACTAGGCCGCCGTTAAAGTCTTTAACCACCTGCCACCTGAGACACCTCTCCTGGAAGGCAGCCTTCTCGGTGGCATTGACATCTGCTCGCAGAGTAAGCGAGCTGCAGGCCCTGGTGGCGGACCGGCCCTATACCAGGTTCTATACGAACAGGGCGGTGCTTCGCACGCACCCCAAATTCCTCCCAAAGGTGGTGTCCACTTTTCACCTCAACCAGGAGGTAATTCTCCCCACCTTCTTTTCATGGCTGCACGCCGGCAGGGAGAAGGTCATCTTGCATACACTGGATTGCAAGAGGGCCCTGTCCTTTTATTTACAGAGGACTAAGGCCTATTGAAAAACTCCTCGGCTTTTTATCTCCTATGACCCCAGCAGACTGGGACTACCTGTGACAAAGCGAACGCTGTCCACCTGAGTGGTGGACTGCATTGCCCTCGCCTATGAGTGAGCTGGCCTCTCTCTGGAGCGCCGGATCACTACTCATTGCGTGATGGCTATGGCCACATCGGTGGTTAACCTACACGCAGTGCTGATGCAAGAAATCTGAAAGGCCGTCATGTGGTCTTCAGTCCATATGTTCACAGCCCACTACTGCCTTGAGAGTGAGTCCCGCAGGGACAGTGCCTTTGGTCAGGCAGAGATCAGAAGCATTATCGGTGTATAGGCAACTCCTGCTCTCCAGTCCTTCAGTGTTCAGGCTACCGGAGTTATGTTGATGCTAGACGCTTGGGTCTGCAGTCTGTTTGTAGGAATTTACCTTCTGCAACTCACAACCTCCCTTGGGTCGCCACTACTACTGCCGTGGTTCGGGCCCCGGCAACCTAGAGCTAGGGAGTCACATATGTGAGGACTGACTTCCTGCTTGTTTCTGGAGAAAGCGTAGTTACTCACCTGTAACAGGTGTTCTCCAGGGACAGCAGGAATCAATCCTCACAACCCTCTCTCCTTCCCTTGTCGTTGCCTCCTTTACATTTCTGTCTTTTGCCTAAGCTATGTCATCTGACTAAGAAAACAAAATAACACTGCTCTGAAAATATAAATTAAAAAAAAGAGCAGAAATGTCTGAGCACTATATTCTGTTTATATGTTGGAAGGTTAGTCTTGAGGAAAAAATCCCTCTTGTGACCACTCTTCTGCTTTACTCAGTGAAAGGTTTACTACAATGTGAACCCTTGTTAAAATTATGTGAAAAAGCACACAACAATGCGCCTCACACAACATTAACCTAAAAATTACATGAAAACCATTCATGTTATCTTATCTGAAAAATTCACTCTGTGAACAGCAGTATTTCACCAAAACCATAATTACAATAGCGCAAAAATATTTGTGCACTTATCTGAAGAGATGACCTTCGCAAACAATTTTTCATTGCAGAGAAATTGCGGTATCAACAGCAGACACAGCACTGAGTTTAGGGCGCAATCAGCAATGAACGCCCTGTTTCCATGCTCCAAAGACCGCAATGTCCTGTGAAAACCTTCACACAGGACATTATTGCTGACTGCGCCCTAAATGCAGTGCTGTATCTGCTGTTGATACCACGATTTCTCTGCAATGAAAAATTGTTTGCAGAGGTCATCTCTTCAGATAAGTGCACAAATGTTTTTGCGCTATTGTAATTATGGTTTTGGTAATTATGGTTGTGGTGCTCTCCCAGCTCACTAGGCCGCCGTTCAAGTCTTTAACCACCTGCCACCTGAGACACCTCTCCTGGAAGGCAGCCTTCTTGGTGGCATTGACGTCTGCTCGCAGAGTAAGCTGTTCACAGAGTGATTTTTTTCAGATAAGATAACACGAACGTTTTTTACATAATTTTTAGGTTAATGTTATGTCATGTCATCTGACTGAACAAGATGGCACCCTTAGGCGGGAAGGGGACCACACATGCGTGATAGCATTCCCAAACGCTTTCTTTGAAAGCTGAGGAAATGCTCCGCGCGGGCTCCATCGATGCCGAGTCATCCATATGTGAGGACTGATTCCTGCTGTCCTCTGGAGAACACCTGTTACAGGTGAGTAACTACGCTTTCACTGCTGTTGAAATGACCTCCTCAGAGTGGTCTAACTTTTTTGATTTAACAATATTCTTTGACAATACCTCACATCAAGCATGTCTCCCGAGTTTCTGATGGCTTTCTCTTATAACCTAGTATAAAAGCTGCTCTATCTCCTTTGGAATTATTAGCACCAGCAGCCCTTCCTTTCAGAATACAAAAATGCAATGTGTGCCTTTGAGTCTGTGCTGACTCCTGGTGATCCAGTAGCTCCTAGGTTTTCTTGGCAATGTATCACCGGAACTAGATTGCCAGACCTTTCTTCCAAGGCAATGGAGGATTAAGTGACTTGCCCAAGGCCACAAGGAGTGCTAGTGGGAATTGAACCCTGTTAGCCAGTGCTCTAACCACTAGGCTACTCCACTCCTGCATTCGGAATAGGTTCCCCATTTAAAATCTTCCCCATAGTTTCATCTCAACCTGCCTCTGGGGTCCTGGAGTTAGAATGCTACCCTGCAGGTTCTGGCTTCAGTCTCTTACCTAAAAACCTAAATGAAGCTTACAGAAGTCCCCTCTTGTACCTCCTGATGTCTTGGGTACTCACATGTACTAGAAGAGCATTTCTCGGCACTTTCTAAAATCCTATCTATATGACATATGGGGTTTGCTACCTTCACACTAGGCAGGCAAGATACGAAGTTATTCATACAGTAACTCTCTCGAAAGGTGTAAAATACCCAGTACAGTGACCATTAAGTATGGTAAACCATCCTTTGATTTGACTTGACCTTTGTGTTTGTTCTCAACGGTATATTGTCACACATTTTGAGGCTGATTCGCTAAGCTGTATTATCATTTTTAATATGGAAAACCAGCATCACCAACAAATGCCCCCTACTGAATAAAAATGGGATGTGCAGTAAATAATGCTGCTTTTTCTTCATTAAAATAATAACATGGCTTAGTGAATCAGCGGCTTTAAAACTTCTCAGATTCATCAGGCCACTTGCTGGCTATTTCTAGTGCCTTAATGAGTTCCTTTGGTGGGAGTCAAGAGGGAAAGAAGTAGATATGTGATAGAGAGTACAGTATATCATAAAGGGCTTAAGCTACTCGGCATCTAAAAGTAGACTTGTTAGTGAAGGGAGGACAACTGGAGAAAAGGTATTTGTCTTTAATAGTTGATGGGATCTTGGTTATTATTTAATAAGATACTGAGCTTTAAAAGTCCTATGAGGTTTTAGAGGGGTACCCTCACCCCCACCAAGCATCAGTGCACAGGCAGAGACTGTATAAATGGTCACACTTCTCAAATATTTGTATCCAATAACAAGAAGTCAAATGAATCCAAGCAATTGTACAACACATTCAGTCCCCGAGGCATAAAACAGCCTAAGCATGTTTAAAAGTGAGGAGGTGGGGAAATCTGCTGGTATCTCAGTGACAAGGGCTGATAGTCAATAACTACCGGAGGAGGGGAGGTGAGGTACTAAGGCAGCAGACTGCTGCTGTTGTGGCAGGGGGTAAGGATAGGTCTTTTGCAAGACAAAGTCCTCCCAGGACCAGTGGGTAGGGATCGTCATTCTTTAATTTAGTCTTTTGTACTCCTTGAAGGACTGGGGATCAAAGAGGCGCTGCTGTAGTTCTGTAAAGAGACCCGAAACAGTAGGTAGTGATTTTGCTAAGATATCCCCCTCCCCCAGAGACTGGTTGGGATAAAATGTGGAGGGGTGGAAAGGGATAAAGAGAGTGAGACAGAGACCCAGCACTGTCTCAGAACAAAAAGTACTTTGTACCCAGTTGAATAAACTCCACTCCACTCCCACTCTACCAGCTGCTGCCGATGGACACACAAGTGAGCAAACAGGAGGCCTTTGCATTTGAAGGCAAAATTGCTTGGGAGGGGGGCAGCAGTGAGAATTTGTCATTGAAATGAAAAAGCAAAACAAAGAAATGATTGTAAATTAAGTCTTTTGTTATTTCTCCTATTTGTTAGAGGGTTGTGGGGTAGTATCGGTGATAGTAATCTTACTGTGGCAAGGTCCTTAAACACACTGTAACTGGACTGTGAAATTGGTTTGTAAGATCCATGCCATATTTTTTGTGATAGTAATAGTGCTTTGGAAAATTATGATTTTGAACAGGTGTGGTTGATGATAAAGCATGCAAGTTTCTTATACCAGGAACCAGACCCAATCTGCCAAATTTTACCAACCAGGGAAATATTCAGCTTTTAAAATCGGTGCCAGAAATTTTCCTGCAGAGCGATATCCTGTCTGTGTACCAGTTAATAAAAGAGCCCTGTACAACTGCAGAGGGGGAGTTCAGCTGTGCCAGGTTTGAAATAGATTGTGCTAAACTGTTGCGTTAGAAGCATAGTTAGGGATGAGTAAATATTGGTACAATGCTGGGAATGGGACAGATGCATACTAGATTCTGGAAGGACTTTCACTGTAATGGTTAGGCTATTTAGGAATAGAAGACGTGTTATAAAATAGTAAAAATCCTTAGGTTGCTGCAAATAAAGGATTATGGTACCATAGAGTTCAAAAACAGAAGTGTCAGAAAGTAAACGAGGACAACATATTCAATGCATAAGCCACGGAGGGCTAATAAACCAGTGAAATAAAATGAATCCCTAAAAAATATCATAGACTTTTAAAATGTGTAATAATAGATATAACAAACAGCTAATAAATATAAAAAAGCAGTTCAAACAAATGTTAGTATTTAGAGCCACAAATGTGTGTATATATGAAAGATTGAAGCAGAACTCCTTAACATGTTATGAATGCCTAAAACTATATACATATATATGTTGGACACATGGTAGCATCCACAAAAAAATGAATAGAGCACATGTTTTGAAACAAGTGGTTAGTACTAATCATCAAAGCTTTATCCCAACTTACTTTAATGTTTGTTCATTTTTCATGTATATTCTTATTTTGAACATCTTTCATAAGTATTCATGCATTCACGTTTGGTAATATTAGTGCATCCAACGTGTACAATTAGAATTCAAGTTGGGAGAGAGATCAGAAAATGGAAAGTAAAGCTTGTTTGTTTTCCCAAATTGGCCAATTTTAAATTTGCAATTGGACTGTTGTGGCATGGGGAAGGAAATAAGAGGGAAAGGTGGTGTTTCGGGAAAAACGGCTATAGAAACAAGAAGCAGGTTTGGGGAGAGAAGCTAAAAAAAAAAATATATATATATATATATATACACACATATATATATATAAATTGTAAACTTAGTAATTCAGTTTTTCATTTCAAGTCTTAGGGGTATGTTTACTAAGCAGCGGTAGCGGCTTCGATATCGCACGGAAGCCACTACCACTGCTTAGAAACAATACCCCTAAGACCAGAATTATGCAACATCTGAAAGTCAGTGGAAAGTGATGTAAAACTTTGGAAGTAGATGTTCCCCTAATGTCAAAGTATAAACAGGAGTTCTGTAGAAATTGCAGTTACTAAATGGGTTGCTTCTTTAGCCCCGGCTGTGGATCCAGTAACTCCCTTGAAGGAGAATCCATTAATACATCTCAGACCACACAGTGATGGTCTAACTCTGTTCAGGAGATGAAAAGAGGTTGTTGCTAATTAAAAGGTTTATAGCAACACTTTAAATTTTCAGTTATGAAGGTGTTTTAAGAAATATAAAGCTGAGGTAAATAATGCTTAAAAATGTATTTTACCAGGCCCATTTTGAGTGTTAACAATCCCACCAGAGTACTCCGGTTAAACATTTGTTAGAGGATCCTACATTTGTTAGAATATCCTTTCATGAATTGGTATTATTCTTTTATGATACAAGATCCAGTATTCAAACTGCTTTTAATTCTGAGAGCAGCATCCAGAAAGAACAACAAGATGTTTTGTTGCTGCCATCAAAAGAAGTCTTTAGGAGGGAGGGGATTTCTGTCATAGAGACTCTGGAGAGTTTACATTGGTGAAACTTAAGACATTTGCAAATTTGATTCCTCAAATAGAAAATGGAGAGTGGGATCTCTGTCCCCCATGGCTCCGAAAGTATTTATCTTAGAATGTTTAACTATTGTCAACACTTCTTTCATTTTGTCAGTTTACAGAAGCACTGACATGTGCTTATATGGTAACCCCTTTTGAAACAAGGGGGAAAAGCATATGGATTCTTTCCAATGCCTTACTAGTCACTCCTATTGCCAGATCATTTATGAATATTTTAAACTACACAAGTCCCAGTATAGACCTTTAGTGCACTTCATTACTAACCCTTTTCAATGTGGATAACTGACCATTGAGTCCTATGCTGTTTCCTGTCTTTTAACCTGCCACCAAAGGGCACTATCTCCTATCTCGTGACTCTTTAATTTCCTAAGGAGTCTCTCATGAGGGACTTTGTCAAACGCTTTCTAAAAATTCAAATACACTCTATTCACCACCTCACCATTATCCACTTGTTAGTTTATACCTTCAAATAAATATATCATAAATTAGTAAAGCAAGGTTTGCTTTTGCTGTGAATCCATGCTGACTCATTCCAATTAATTTTTGTCCGATATGGTCAGTGACTCTCAGTTGGATTTTCGTGACAAGATCTGAAAACAGATTGCCGTGCCTTTCTTCTGCACAGGTATTACCAGTGTTGTTGCTGTTGTTACAAAAATGTGATCCTCTGCCACCAGCACTGTCCCACACTGCTGCTACCCAAATGGATGGATTGTCTTACTCTGACACCTTTTCATTTATGACATTTATTACAGCTGTTCATCTTGGGAGACCCTGCTAGTAGTTACGCTACCAATGGCATAGTTCTCAGCATCATTCATATACATGATTGCAGCCAGCAGAAGCTGCGATCGTAGCAAAGACCCTTCTTGTCTGCCTGCAGGGATCTGATATCCCGCGGGCAGACAGGAAGGGGCTTTTCTTCTGCCCACGGGGCACACAGACTGCCATGCCAAGAGTTTTGGTGGGGCTAGGGCACATGTGGCCCACCCCTTTGTCTTTCTACTTTTACTACCTGTTCCAGGAAGACATCACTCATACTTTGTAGGAAAAACAATATTTCATTACCCTTTGTCCTAGCAGTTCCTGTCCAGTAAGAAAAGTGTTCTTCAGGTGCCTTATTAATACTTTTCATGTATTTAAATATCTCTTTCCTTTCTCACCTATCTGTCTTCACCATATGGCTTCTGTATAGACTGTGTATCATTTTTGTAGTGCTTCTCTGAACTGCTTCTGTTTTCTTGTATTTTTCTAGAAGTACAGCCTCCAGAGTTAGACACAGTATTCAGATGGACCGTACGACGGCATAAGCATTTTTTTCTGATAGTTATACTTTTTACTACTTACCTTAGTGTCCTCCTGACAGAATACTGCTTTGTTAACACTATTTTGCTACCTTGAAATCATTGCATATATTCCTCCCTCCTGTTTTGTGGACTCCTGTGGATTCCTGTTTTGTATCTCACCAACAGTCCTGCCACATTTTCTTTTCGCTGGAATTTTTGTGCTTCTGCTCCACCAGGCGTTCTGCTTGCGCCAGCAGGGGGCAGGGAAAGCACCTGCGGCGTTGAAGTGGGGCAAAAAAGGGCCAGGAATGCTCAGTGAGGAGTCTGAGACGCTACCGGCGAAGCAACCTAAGCCCACGGAGGATGGGCAGGGGCAGTCACCGTTGTCTGATGGTCTGGAGTGGGAAGACCTGAACACGGGGATGGATTTGGAGGATGAGCTCGAAGAAGGAGAAATCCCAGAAAAGGAGGACCAAGCGTGGATATTCAGGGTTTTCCGTAGAGAGAAGTTGCCGGCGCTCATCATGGAATCTTTGAAGGGGCTTAATATGCTCGTGGGTCCTCCGGCGGAGGAGGATGCACTAGAGCAGGCATGTCCAACAGGTAGATCGCGATCTGCCTGTAGATCGCGGAGGGGTCAGAAGTAGATCGCCAGCCCCATTTGGCTCCATCTCTTCAGCAGCTCGCCCCATCGCTAGGAGAGAGCTCGTGACGGCAGGTTGTCTGCCGAGGGCTTGCCGCCGCTGCTAATCCTTTGCCTGTCTTTTTTCCCTGCCTGCGGGAATCTTGTCTGCGGGTGTTTTGGGGGAGCTTGTTGTTTTCGTGCCAATAGTTTGTGGGTACCCCAGGGGGCTGCTGCCGCCCATGCTCCGCAACAAGATGCCACAGGCCTGGCATCATACCTGGTCTCCTGCCTCTCAGAATCACCCATTCCTGCCCCCGCCCCAACACCCCTTAGAAGTGTCTTATATACCGGGCAATATCCATTCGCCTGGGCTTTACCTGAATACACTTACCGTATTAGTTGTGTCGTGTGCTGGTCATTGGTCCCTTTATAGTTCGCATTCATTAAACGTTTTCGGGCAGACACAACAAAGTGTCAAGAATTTGGTGATTTTGGAGGGCTTTTCCAATTTTGTTCTAACTTGCCTATGCCTTGCCTTCGAATTGGTTCAAACCACTGTGACTTTTGCTTGCCTCTGCAATTTTATTTTGCCTAACCTTTGCGTTGATTCTACACTGCAATTTTATTTCGCCTTGCCTTTGCGTTGAGTCTACACAGTGTGCAGAATTTATTAAATCGCGTGTGGTGGTATTTTAACTTGTTTGGCGTTATTTGATTTTATCTGGTTTGCTGGACAGGTGTTTGAGTTTTTTTGATGATTGTTTGGTGGTATTTGATTATTGGTGCCAGTATGATGAATTCTTAATTTTAATTTTAGAACTGCATGTGTGGTTTTGGCATCTCCAGTCCTTGTATTGCACATCATCCAGAGGTCTTCAGTTCCTGTTGATCTTTAATACTTTGGGACAGTGACAGTTTTGGACCAGATTCAGCCAGTGTTTATACTAACTTAGCAGATTTGGCCTTCTTACATCCAGCCACCCCAGCATAACGAAGATGAGTGTTCCAAAGAAGAGCAAAACCTACCACTTTCATGATGAATGGGAAATGGACTACTTCTTCATCATGGTGAAAGACAAGTGTTGTCGTCTAATTTGTAACGCCCCAGTATCCTTGCCCAAAAAGGGTAATCTGGAACGTCATCATAAGGCTCTGCATAGCAATAAGTTTGATGCTGATTTTCCACCCAAAAGTGAAATTCATAAACTGAAGCTCAAAGAACTTAAATTGAAATTGGCTACTCAGCAATAGTTGATAGCGAAGCCAAGGTCACATTCAGTCAATACAACTAAAGCATCCTTCAAGGTCAGCAACCTGATTGCAAAGAAATGCAAACCTTTCACTGAAGGGGAATTTGTAAAAGACTGTTTTCTTGAAGCAGAGGACAATCTTTTGAAGGATTTAAAAATAAGAAAGAGATCATAGCTGCTATACAAGATGTACGATTGTCAAGAAACACCATCGTGCGGCGAATAGAAAAGATGTGTGGAGACACAACTGAACAATTGTTGGAGGATGTTTCAAATTGTGTTGCTTTCTCACTCCAGCTGGATGAATCTACAGACATAAGAGACATAGCCCAGTTTCTAGTCTTTATCCGGATGGTTTTTGAAGACTTCAGTGTTAAAGAAAAACTGCTGCTGCCTCCTCCTACAGTTGCTGCTGTTTCCTGTGCCTGCTGTATGCTACCACCTGTTTGTTTGTTCCCCCTGCAGAATACCCGGTACCTGCCTGCCTTGGATTGCCTCTCTCCTTGCCTCTCCGTGAGGTCCCGCCTCCCGGAAGTGACGCGGACGCGTCATCATCCAGGTACTTCCCGGTATTTAAAGTCTCCTGGTGCGGCGTTCCGCGCGCGCACAAGGAGCAGGTCCTGCTCCTTGGGCGAGCTCCTTGGGGCGACGACTGGGGTGAGTGGCACCGTCGACTCTCCCCTCGCACCTCTATCTTCTGGCTATATCTTTTCCTCCTAACGATCACCTCTAGTCTGTTTTCTACTCCATATAGCCCCCACCCTATGGTTGCTCCGTTGTCCTCTGTTCCAGTCCGCCCTACCTATTCGGGTATGGCCACTATTCCCGTTATCTGGGGATATCGGCCGTTGCCGAATGTTCCCCCCCCCCTCTGGTCTCCTTGCCCGTAATCATGCCAATCTCCTCCCTTGTTGCCCCCAATCGGCCCCTCTAATTCCCACTCCCCCCTCGTCCCTGCCTTCTCCAGCCGTTTCCTTCATCACATTTTCATTGGCCCTCTTAAATTGTCGTTCCCTGCACTCCAAGACCCACCTTGTTCATGATCTCCTGGTTCAGCACTCCTTAGACGCCCTCTTTCTCATGGAGACCTGGCTCCGTGAGGGAGAGGATGCCCTTCTTCACCAGTGTCTCCCCCCCGGCTATTCAGCTTTTCATACCCCGCGCCTCCGGCACTCTGGGGGCGGGATGGCCTTAATTTTCAAATCCACCCTTGCATTCTTGCAGGTGTCTCCCCCTCCAGCTTATCCCGAATCCCTCCTAGTTCGTTCCGATTCTTCCACCCCAGTCTACTTTCTCCTCCTATATGTTCCCCCCTCCCTGTGCCCTGATCTCTGGGACTCGCTTCAGCTTACCCTATCTGACTCCGTCCTTCTGTCCCCCCATTTAGTTATCCTAGGCGATTTCAATGTCCACTTGGTTTCCCCTTTGCGCTCGCGCGATAAGACTCTTATCTCTCTTTTTTCTGATTTGGCCCTTACCCAACATGTCCTCTGTCCCACCCACGCTTCCGGTCGGTCATTAGACCTCATCCTCACTCTCGATCCCTCTCCCTATCTACCGTCTAATATTCATACCGTTCCCGTCCCCTGGTCCGATCACCTCTGCCTGTTCTTCTCCTTCCCTTTCCCCTCCCCTGTGCCGTTAGATACTCCCCTTCCCGATCTCTCCACTTTATCCCTTAGTCGACGCCTTATTCCTCATACCCTACGTTCTTTCCCCCCAGCCAGCTCTCTCCTCCCGCCAGATTTTTCCTCTCTACCTGTTGACCAACAGGTCAATACCTGGTCCTCCGCTCTTTCTACCACCCTCGATGCTCTTGCCCCTCTTCGTCCTGTATCCCCTCGCCCTTCATCTCACCATCCCTGGTACCATCCCGGACTGTTCCTCCACTGCTCTCACCTACGTCGGGCGGAGCGCTTATGGAGAAAGCATCGCTCCATTGCCGCCTACCTAGCCTTCCGCCAAGCTCATCTCTCCTACCGTTCCCTGATATCATCGGCCAAACAGTCTTATTACTCTCAGCTCATATCTTCCTCTTCTAATTCTTCTAGACATTTATTTCTCGTTCTCAGATCCATTTCCTCCTCGTCTACCCTTCCCCCACGGCCCCTTCCGTCGGCCCCCAGCCCATCTACCCTTGCTTCCTTTTTTACCAACAAGGTCCTTTCCCTCCGTTCCTCCTTTCCCGCCTGTCCTCTCCCTCTTTCCCCTCCCCCTGCTTCCCCTTCCCCTTCTACTTCCCCCCCCCTGCCAGCCCTCCATCCCCCTCTCACACTTTCCCCCATACTTGGTGTACTTTCTCGCCCGTTTCCGCCCCTGAAATCCTCAAGGCTATTTCATCAGCCCACCAGACTACCTGTCCTCTTGACCCCCTGCCTTCTTCCTGGCTGCTTAACCCAGACCTTACTCTTGTGCCCTACATCGTCTCTATCTTTAACGCTAGCCTTTCCTCCGGTCTTTTTCCCTCCAGCTGGAAACACGCCATTGTCCGCCCTCTCCTGAAGAAGCCCACCCTTGATCCTGCCACCCCCGCAAATTGGCGACCTGTCACCAACCTCCCTTTCCTTTCAAAGATCCTCGAAAAACTGGTATTCTCCCAACTTGCAACACACCTCGATTCTACTCTTGCCCTTCACCCCCGTCAATCTGGATTTCGTGTAGGCCATAGCACTGAAACTATTCTCACAGCCTTACTGTCGGAGCTTCACCGTGCGCATGACCGTGGTGATTTCTCTCTTGTGGTGTCCTTGGATCTTTCTTCTGCTTTTGATGTTGTCGATCACCGCACTCTCCTGTCCCGTCTATCTGACTTTGGGGTTCGTGGGACTGTCTTGCAGTGGTTCCGTTCCTTCTTGGTTGCTCGCACTTTCTCAGTTCACATTGGCCGCTCCTCCTCCATTCCATCCCCTTCCCTCTGTGGTGTTCCTCAGGGGTCTATTCTTGCCCCCCTACTCTTCAATGCTTTCCTTGCACCCCTGGCCCTACTCATCCAACAGTCTGGCATCTCCACGTACATTTACGCCGACGATATCCTGCTGGTCCATCATACCTCCTCTTCTGCCCCCGACCTCACTCCGCTCAACGACTGTCTTTCCTCTGTTGCATCATGGTTCGATTCTAACTTCATGCATGTTAACCCCGCCAAATCATCCGCGATTTGGATCTCCTTTGGGCTCTCTTCCCCTAGCTTGTCACCTGTTATGTCTTCTCGCTCCATTCCCCTAGTCCCAACTCTCCGTTATCTAGGTGTTACCTTGGACTCCTCCCTTTCCTTCCATCAACACATCTCCTCCGTCATACGCACCTCTTTTTTCCATCTACGTCGGATCCGGGCCGTCAAACCCTTTCTCCCCCCTTCCTCTGTTGTTACCCTCATCCTGTCCCTGGTAATGACCAGGCTAGACTATTGTAATGCCATCTATGCAGGCCTCCCCTCCTCTCAGATTCGACGCCTTCAACTAGTACAAAATGCCGCCGCCCGTCTTGTCACTGGTTCCCCAGCTCGCTCTCACGTGTCTCCCTGCCTTCTCACCTTACACTGGCTTCCGGTCAAGTTCCGTTTTGTCTTTAAAGTGCTCATCCTCACTCACAAAGCTATCCACTCCAGCACCCCCCAATACTTGTCGGACATTATCCACCTCCAGCCCTCCCCATGTCTTCTCCGATCGGCCCACGGTAACCGCCTCTTTTTCCCTTCCCCTGCCCAGGCCCGCCTTGAACTGACACGTCACTCCGCTTTTTTCTTTTTGGGTCCCGCTCTCTGGAATTCACTCCCTTTGCCCCTTCGTCTAGAACCATCCTATCTCCACTTTAAGACTCTCCTCAAGACTCACCTCTTTTGCCAGGCTTTCGATCTTCCCCCCCCCCCCCCCCCGACGATGGTGTCCCATCACAGAGCCTCGCCCTCCACCCTCCATAACCCTCCCCCCGCTGGTCCGCTTCCCTTTTCCCTTTCTTTCCCCCCTGCCCTTTTGTCCTCCTGCCCCCCTGGGCCTTTCCTATTTTCTGCCTTTAATCTGTCTCTCCTGTCCTGTCGATTTTTGGCGTTCCCTTTCTGACTTTGTTTCCTGCAGCCTTATTTTTTTGTATTGTGCACCGCCCTGATGCTCCGGCCCGGGCGGTCAATCAAATCATGTAAATAAAGATAAAGATAAAGATACTTGGAATGATTTCTTTAAAAGGGAGAACTACCGGTCAGGAAATATTCAGTTCTTTCCATTATTTTGGGACAAAGTGTAATCTTCCATTGCATAGACTTGTTTCCATCACTACTGATGGAGCAGGAGCAATGACATCTGAGGTTAACGGTTTCATAGCCCTCTGTAGACAGCATGACGACTTCCCAGATTTCCTTTCTTACCACTGCATCATTCACCAGCAAGTTTTGGCAAGCAAGAGGCTCAATACAAAGACTGTCATGGACATCACTTTCAAAATTGTAAATTCAGTTCGTGGAAGATCACTTCAAAGACGGCTTTTCAATCTTACTCTTGATGAAGGGGCAGCGGAAATCATTTTGCACACAGATGTAAGGTGGCTAAATAGGCACAAAGTTCTGCAAAGATTTCGTGATTTGCTGAATGAAATATGAAGTTTTTTGAAGGAGAGGGGAGATGACCAAGCAGAGTTGGAAGATGAGGAGTGGTTATGTGATCTGGCATTTCTCGCTGACTTTACAGGCGAACTAAGTGATATGAACCTTGAACTACAAAGTATAAACAAATGCATTGGCGAGATGATGAGTACAGTTTCATCCTACAAGAGCAAATTTGAGCTAATGATGACTGACCTTGCAAACAACACTTTTGATCATTTTCCTAATACGCAGGACCATCTGGGACAATATCCAAATTTTGTTTTTCAGAACGAGAAGTATGTGACAGAAATCTGTTCTGTTATCCAGGAATTCGAAAATAGATTCTGTGACTTCCAAAAAATTGGAACAGTTCTGGAGTACTTGTCATACCCATTCAAAGTAGATGTGGACATTAAAGAAACTGCAGCTGCTATCAGTAAAAATTACTCATTGAACAAGCCATCTCTTGAAAACGAAATATTAACCTTTAAAAATGACATTTTTCTCAAGACCCGTGCTGAGCAAGAATTGTTTTGGGAGCTAGTGCCTAGAGACAAATTTCCCAACTTGAGAAGATGCAGTGAAGCTGTACACGCCTGTTTCGGTTCAACTTATTTGTGTGAATCTGCGTTTTCCCATCTGAAAATGACAGAGTACACAACGTTCCAACATGACAGATGAACATCTCCAGGATTCCCTGAGACTGGCCCTCACGCAGTATTCACCCCACTTCAAAAAGCTGGTGGATGAAATGCAGGCTCAGACGTCTCACTAATGAGCAAGAGCGAAATATTAAAGATTGTGCAAGATCAGCCTGGATCAATACTCGACCTAAATTTAACACAAATTACTCAATAAAAGTTAAAGAAAGTTATTAAGGCAGTTAAAGAAAGTTATTACTCAATAAAACTTTAAGAAAAAATGTACTTTCCATTTGCCCTTGCAGTTCTTACTGAATCTTCGTCTTTCTGTTTTGTTTTTGCTTAATTTTCTTAACAGCTGATCACATCCAAGTAAATGACAGAAGGTTCATTAAAAATGGGGGGGGGGGGGAAATCCTCCAACTTTATTGGGTTAAAATTTAATTTGAAACTTATTTGAAACTTAATTTTCATGGTGGTAGATCACCGGCACTTTTGGCCGGAAAAAGTAGATCACGACCTGTTCGAAGTTGGACATGCCTGCACTAGAGGATCCTCTTCTGCGAGCTTTGCGATCAACGCAATCAGTCTTTCCCATACATAGGGTGGGGCAGTAGATGATCCAGGATGAGTAGGATCTGCCAGAGACTGGCTTCGGGGGACTAAGGTTATGGCATGCCTCTATTCATTGTTGGATCAGGCTAGGGAGCTTTTTCGGTCTCCAAAGGTAGACACAGCAGTTTTGGCTGTACTAAGAAGATGACGATTCCCGTGGAAGATGTGGCAGCACTGAAGGATGCACAGGATAGAAAGTTAGATGTATTGTTGAAACAGGCCTTTGATGTTAATGCCATCTGTGGAGCCTAGGTGGCACGAGCCTGCCTCTGCTGGTCCCAGCGAGTGCAACAACAGGGGGAACCGGACCAGTCTGGGGAGGCATCCAGGTTGGAATCGGGGGTGGCTTATCTAGCGGATATCCATTATGACCTCATTAGAGGACTCTCAAAGACCATGGCCTCGGTAATCACGGCCCGCCATTATTTGTGGCTCCATAATTGGGCAGCGGACAGTTCTTCCAAGGCCTGGCTCAGTAAGCTGCCATTCAGGGGCAGGCTACTGTTCGGGGAGGATCTGGAGAAGTTGGTCAAGGACTTGGGAGATTCCAAAGGTGGGCAGCTGCCGGAGGACAAGCTGAGCTGCGTTCCCTCAGCCCCCTAGGGACAGCAGCAAGAATTCAGGCATTTTCGGGCCTCACACCTGGCCTTTTTCGAGGCTTTCGGGGAGCAGGGTGAGGATTCACTGCCGCCCTGTCCTCCTGAGCCTAAGAAGTCCCAATGAAACAAGGGGGATCCAGGTGGAAGTGTAGCTGGTAGGAGGCTGCCTGCAGGACTTCTACTCCGCCTGGGTCCAAATCACATCCAATCAGTGAGTGTTAGAGGTCATTTGGGAGGGGTATACCCTCGAGTGGGCTCGACCAGTGGGCAGCTCCTTCGTGCAGTCTCCAAAGCGCAGGCCAAGGCAGCGGCGGCAGCAAGAGACACCTTAATACGACTTGTGCGGCTCAGGTCTATGGAGCTGGTTCCCCAAGACCAGTAAGGCTGCGGTCTGTACTCCATTTATTTCATGGTGCCAAAGAAGGACGGAGCTTTTTATTTATTTATTGTATTTATTTACATTTCTTATATACCGCGCTATTATAATCAGTGCGGTGTACATTGAACAGAACAACCACAATGTAACAGGCCACATTGAGTTTACAGTAAACAGGGGTAGCAAACATGGACGCAACCGGGGGAACTATTTACATATTATGGTAACTAAGTACAAAATGTAGACTTTATGCGAGAGACATATTTTTGTCCGATTCTCAACCTCAAGCGAGTAAACCGCTGCCTGCAGGTACCGCATTTTTGCATGGAGGCCTTGCGGTCCGTCATAGTGGCAGTCTGCAGCAGAGAGTTCTTGACATCCCTCGATCTAACGTAATTGTACCTGCACATTCCCTTACGGCCAGAACATTAGCAGTTCCTCAGCTTTGCAGTGCCCATGGGACATTTTCAGTTCTGGGCACTGCCCTTTGGCCTCGCAACGGCTCCACACACCTCCACCAAGGTGTTATGGTGGTGGTAGCGGTGGCACTATGCAGAGAAGGCGTGCTAGTGCATCCAAACCTCAACGACTGGCTCATTTGGGCAAAGTCCAGGTACAAAAGTGAGCACTCAATGGCCCATGTGGAGAAGTTCCTTCAGAGTCTGGTTTGGATAGTCAGCGTTGCCAAGAGCCAGTTGCACCTGTTTCAGGTCCTGGAGTACATGAGTACTGTCAGACGGCTGCCTAGGGTGAGAACTTACACAATCTTGACGATGCATATATTCATATGATTCTTGCAAGGTATTGTGGGTATTGTAGTTCATTCACTCCCAAACACAGCTGAAGACAATAATTGAGTTGTGAAACCAGTGGTAAGGCCAATAAAATACTTCTTTTATTGATGGGGTTTAATTCACCCAGCACAAATATGCTTGGTAGCAATATAAATGAGGTTACTTGCTTGCAGTGTTTAAATGGATAACATAAAGTCACACAGCAAATCAGAAAACAACCTTCAGCTTGTCAGGCAATTAGCTAATGTTTTCTTAGCAAATAATTACCAAATAAAAAGGCACAAAGAAATAAATGAACTTTGCTTGTTAGGTTAACTTCTGCTTATTTTCCACACAGATCCTAGCAGTGATTCTCCCTTGCTCACACACACAATCAGGTGCAGCTTTAATTACTATCAATTGACCAGCTGAAACCCTTTAGCTGGCTGGCTGCTACTGTGTGAACCCAAATCCTGCTTTAAGAGCTGTTTGCAGTGGAAATAAAGAACAAAGTTAGGTTTCTTTGTGATGGCTGATGTGTTTGCTCACAGAAAGCTAGCAATAGCATTTAGATAGAGAACAGTCCATGTAAGTAATAGTTTCATCTGCTGTATCTCCCCCTTCATCAATCAGCATAGGGTCACTATCATACATTGGCACAGATGAGTCTTTCCATAAGGCACTATCATGAGAATGCTTGTTCCCTTGCTGCCATTCACTATTATAGATAGGGTCTGGATCAGTGTTCATACCTGAGCTCTCCTGCTATCATAATTCCTCTCTGTATAGCCTGGCCAGTATGTAATCCAGTTCTGATGTCCAGCCTTCCAATCTTGATCCCTGGACACTGGATCTCCTCTCACATACCTTCTGGCATAGGTCTGAAAGTCCTTTCCACGTGCAGTCTTCTCTCTTCCAGGTAGCCACTGGTGATTCCTATCTCTGCCATTCCATTCCTCTGGCTGACTCCAGTCCAATGGACTCTGCTGGCATTTGGAATACCTCCCAGTATAGGTACTGCCTTGGAATCTCCCAGACCTTCCAATGGCCTTTCTTCTCTTCCTTCCAGAGAGTTTCCTTCTTTCTCTATCCGCTTGGCTTGGCTTCTGTTTCTCCAGGTGATGCTTAAACCTGTAGCTGGGCTGGAGCTTGTAGCCGTTGCTGAAGCTCTCCCTGAAGCTGTTTCTGTAGCTGTTATCTGTAGAATAAGCTCTATTCTTATCCTGTCCTAATGTGTGCTCCTCCCTAACACAGCGCAGCTGTGTTGAATCAGGCCCTGCCCTTTGAGATGAGTGCTTAGGGATTACCTCATAACTCTCTTGATTGCACACACGTTTTCTCACTTCAGCCCCTCTCATGGCTGCTGGAAACCTGGTGCATTCTGGGACTGGTAGTCTTTTATGTGAAAACTCTGTTTTCTTGCTTCTACCAGAACTGACAGGTTGCTTGTTCAGAGTCACATCATCTTTTCTATAGCTCCTACCTGAGCTATGATAAGCTTCCTTATCACATACCCCCCTGCTTAAGTTATTACGGACTGGTTTTACTGGTGAAACTTCTTCTCTACAGTCCGTAATACGGGAAAGTGCATCCGCATTCTTGTGTAACTTCCCGGCACGATGTTCAACTTGGAAATCAAACGCCTGTAAGGCCATGTACCAGCGTGTCAACCTGGCATTGTGGTTCTTCATTTGCTGCAACCACTTACGTGGGGCATGGTCCGTGAGCAACTGGAACTTTCTCCCTGTAAGGTAAAACCTTAACGCCTCCACTGACCACTTGATAGCCAAACACTCTTTTTCTATCGTGGAATACTTTTGTTCAGCCGGTGACAACTTCCTGCTTAGGTACATCACAGGATGCTCCTCCCCATCATGGCACTGGGATAGGACCGCTCCTAGCCCCACATCCGATGCATCGGTTTGAACCAGAAAGGGTTTCTTGAAGTCTACTCCTTTCAGTACCGGTCCTGTACACAATTTTTCTTTTAATACTGAAAACGCTTTTTCAGCTTCTGGTGTCCACTTTATCTGGTTTGGACAATTCTTTCGCAGCATATCCGTGAAAATGGCACTTTTCTCTGCGAATTGCGGTATAAACCAGCGGTAGTATCCAATAAGTCCTAAGAAACTTCTTAGTTGTTTCTTTGTTATTGGAGGAGGAAAATTCCTGATGCTATCTATTTTGCTTAATAGAGGTTTAATTTTTCCTCTTCCCACTAGGTGGCCTAGGTATTTTACCTCCCTATTTGCAAAGGCACACTTCTTCGGGTTTAAAGTGATTCCCGCTTGCTTCATAGAGCACAAGACTGCCCTGATCCTCTTCAAATGCTCCGCCCAGGTGTTACTATGGATTATGACATCATCCATGTATGCAAAAGCATAACTTTGGTGGGGTCGAAGTACCTGATCCACTAACCTTTGGCAGGTAGCCGCTGCTCCATGCAGTCCGAAAGGCATCCTCTTGAACTGGAAAAGGCCAACGGGGGTGCTGAACGCAGTCTTCGGCTTCGACTCCCTGGTGAGAGGGATTTGCCAATATCCTTTTGTCATATCAAGGGTGGTTAAGTATTGAGCCTGTCCCAGCTGGTCCAACAGCTCCTCAATTCTTGGCATTGGATATGCATCAAAAACTGATATGGCGTTTACCTGCCGGAAGTCAATACAAAATCTTAAGGATCCATCAGGCTTCGGCACCAGGACTATGGGGCTATTCCAGGGACTCTTTGACTCCTCTATTACCCCCATGTCCAACATCTCCTGGACTTGTGCCACTACTTCCTGTCTTTTGGCTTCGGGCAAGCGGTATGGCCTTTGACGAACCAATTTCCCAGGTGGAGTTATTTCATGGGCCACCAAATGGGTCTCCCCAGGTATGGGTGTCAACACATCTGGGAATTCCTTAAGCAACTTCCTAATTTCTTCCTGTTGTACCATTGTCAGGTCCTCACCTATTTGGGGCTCTGATTTTTCTTTACAGTCAGATACCTGGGGTCCCAAATCATCCTCTTCACTCACCTCCCTCTCTCGGGCACAGGTGGCAGCTAAGCTTTTAACCCCTTTGACATCAGTAGAACCAAAGCCTTTGGCTCCACGTTCAGAATTCTCTAGGGATGTGACCTCCTCCACAGGTGGAAAACCCAGCCTCTCACAGATCAATTGGGCAATTTTATCTCCTGTCTTCACGTGATACTCATTCTGTCCAAAGTTAAATAACAGAACTTTAATATTGCCCCTGTAATCGGGATCAATTACTCCCGCACCCACATCGATGAAATATTTAAGGGCTAATCCGGACCTTGGGGCTATTCTCCCATAACATCCAATTGGTATTTCCACTTGGAGACCGGTGTCAACCAGGGCTCTCCCTTGGCTAGGTACAGTCACATTTTCTATGCTGCACAGGTCAAACCCAGCAGATTGAGGGGTTGCCTGCTTAGGAGCTTGGGCCTTCTCAGAGACCTTATGGTACTTTAGGACGAATATCTGCTTTGGGGTAGCTTGGTCTTCTGGACGCTTAACCATCTTTTTAGCTGGGGTCTGAGGACTTCCAAATAAAGGCCCGGGAGCTACTACCATTAAACCTTCTCCCTCCTTCTTTCCTAGTCCTTCCACTAGACCCTGCTTAAATCTTGGCCAGTCTCTTCCTAGAACCAAATCAAAGGGTAGCCTAGGCACCACTGCTAACAGGACTTCCTCTTGTTTCCCTAGGCACTTAACCTTTAGCCTATAGGTGGGATATGATGATGCAGCACCATGAATGCATCTGATGTGAACTTGGCTTTCAGGGGTTCTAGGCACAAATCTTTCTTGGGCCTCTATCCTCTTCCAAAGCCTTTTTGACATCATACTCTGGTCTGCCCCAGAGTCTAATAATGCATTTGTGGTAATTCCCTGCACATCAACCATCAAAAGAAATCCTTCCTTGGGCTGTTTTAAATCCAGACCCATTAAACTAGTGTGTGTCTGGCATCTCTTCTCTAAGTGTCCCACTTTTCCACACTTGAAACATTTTTTCCTATTCCACTGTGTCATCTGGTTTGATACAGTACATTCATTTTTAGAAACATTCTTAATTATTTCCTTTTCTGATACAGCACATCTAGCCTCAGCATCCATCTTTAGAGGGCCACCCATTCTATGGCAAGCCTGCGTGGCTTCCAAGAATCTCTCTGCTAGCATGGTTGCCTCTCCAAGATTTTGGCAATTTTGCTGTATAAGAAAAACATTCAAATCTTTAGGTACCCCAAGCATAAATTGTTCCAGCATTATAATATCTAATAACATTTCTACTGTCTTTTGCTCAGGCTCCAACCATTTTACAGCTAAACTTCTGATTCTCTGACTCAGGGCCCTGGGTGTCTCACCCACTTTCAATGTAACAGCTCTAAACATTCGCCTATACTCTGAAATAGACAACCCTAGGCGATCTCTAATAGCTGCCTTTACATCCTTATAAATCAAAGCCTGGGCTGCTGGCATTGCTCTGTAAGCTGCTAGTGCCTCTCCAGTTAATGAGTCTGCCAGCCTTACTGCCCACTGGGTCTCTGGCCATGCTAAAGCCTGTGCCACTCTTTCAAAAGACTCTAGAAAATCATCAACATTATCATCTGGAGTTAATTTCCCAAAAGTAAATGCCCCAATCCCTTGATTGAGTCCCACATTGTCCACATGTGGTGTACCAGTACTAACTGCTGGTCTTGCATCTGTTCCACTTTGGCTCTGCAGCTGAACTAGAGCTTGCACCAGATCAAGCACTGGTTTCTGCTGTTCCATTAAGGCCTTCATAGCAGTGTCCTGGGCCTGCTGTGATAGCTCCTGCTGCTTGCAAAATTGGGCTGCCATCCACTGAGCCATCTCCCTCGGATCCATCTTGATCCCTGCAAGAAATAAAGAAAAAAAAAAACCCAAAGTGCAGCACCTTCCAACCAGGTGTGTTTTTTTCAACTTTTTTTTTTTTTTTTTCAATTACCCCCTGTGCTTACACACATCCACCACTAGACATGCCCAGGTACATATTACCTTGTCTCAGTGATGAATCCAGCTTTGCACAGGGTCTTTTCATCTGGGACAGCTTCCTGGAACAACCACTTCTCCTCCAAAGTGCAGATGAGGGAAAAAAAATCTTCTTTCAGCTTTAAACTTGACTTTTATTTGTAATCCACAGCAAGTAAATCCTCTTGGTGCAAAAGCAATCCGAAAAACTACGCCATTTGTCAGACGGCTGCCTAGGGTGAGAACTTACACAATCTTGACGATGCATATATTCATATGATTCTTGCAAGGTATTGTGGGTATTGTAGTTCATTCACTCCCAAACACAGCTGAAGACAATAATTGAGTTGTGAAACCAGTGGTAAGGCCAATAAAATACTTCTTTTATTGATGGGGTTTAATTCACCCAGCACAAATATGCTTGGTAGCAATATAAATGAGGTTACTTGCTTGCAGTGTTTAAATGGATAACATAAAGTCACAAAGCAAATCAGAAAACAACCTTCAGCTTGTCAGGCAATTAGCTAATGTTTTCTTAGCAAATAATTACCAAATAAAAAGGCACAAAGAAATAAATGAACTTTGCTTGTTAGGTTAACTTCTGCTTATTTTCCACACAGATCCTAGCAGTGATTCTCCCTTGCTCACACACACAATCATGTGCAGCTTTAATTACTATCAATTGACCAGCTGAAACCCTTTAGCTGGCTGGCTGCTACTGTGTGAACCCAAATCCTGCTTTAAGAGCTGTTTGCAGTGGAAATAAAGAACAAAGTTAGGTTTCTTTGTGTGATGGCTGATGTGTTTGCTCACAGAAAGCTAGCAATAGCATTTAGATAGAGAACAGTCCATGTAAGTAATAGTTTCATCTGCTGTATCTCTCCCTTCATCAATCAGCATAGGGTCACTATCATACATTGGCACAGATGAGTCTTTCCATAAGGCACTATCATGAGAATGCTTATTCCCTTGCTGCCATTCACTATTATAGATAGGGTCTGGATCAGTGTTCATACCTGAGCCTCTCCTGCTATCATAATTCCTCTCTGTATAGCCTGGCCAGTATGTAATCCAGTTCTGATGTCCAGCCTTCCAATCTTGATCCCTGGACACTGGATCTCCTCTCACATACCTTCTGGCATAGGTCTGAAAGTCCTTTCCACGTGCAGTCTTCTCTCTTCCAGGTAGCCACTGGTGATTCCTATCTCTGCCATTCCATTCCTCTGGCTGACTCCAGTCCAATGGACTCTGCTGGCATTTGGAATACCTCCCAGTATAGGTACTGCCTTGGAATCTCCCAGACCTTCCAATGGCCTTTCTTCTCTTCCTTCCAGAGAGTTTCCTTCTTTCTCTATCCGCTTGGCTTGGCTTGGCTTCTGTTTCTCCAGGTGATGCTTAAACCTGTAGCTGGGCTGGAGCTTGTAGCCGTTGCTGAAGCTCTCCCTGAAGCTGTTTCTGTAGCTGTTATCTGTAGAATAAGCTCTATTCTTATCCTGTCCTAATGTGTGCTCCTCCCTAACACAGCGCAGCTGTGTTGAATCAGGCCCTGCCCTTTGAGATGAGTGCTTAGGGATTACCTCATAGCTCTCTTGATTGCACACACGTTTTCTCACTTCAGCCCCTCTCATGGCTGCTGGAAACCTGGTGCATTCTGGGACTGGTAGTCTTTTATGTGAAAACTCTGTTTTCTTGCTTCTACCAGAACTGACAGGTTGCTTGTTCAGAGTCACATCATCTTTTCTATAGCTCCTACCTGAGCTATGATAAGCTTCCTTATCACAGTACATAGGGGCACGCTTCGACACTCAAGTGGAGAGAGTCTTTCTACCGTAGTAGCAGGCGCGGGGGCTCTGGCACTTAGTGCAGGAATTCCTCAGAAGGTTGGAGCACACAGCGTGGCATTACCTCCTGCTCCTGGGAACCATGGCAGCCACTCTCAAGCTGGTACCATGGGTGAGGGCACACATGTGACCCTTCAAAGAGCCCTGCTCCAATGCTGGTCGCACCAGTCTCATCCCCTATCCCAGAAGTTCCCCTGCCCGCAGGGGGTCAAGAGAGCCCTCAGGTCGTAGCTTACGGAGGAGAATCTGGAAAAAAGGAATGCCCCTCGAGTCACCATCCTGGATCCCATTGGTGATGGATGCCAGTCTCTTCGGGTGGGGTGCCCATGATGAGGGACTGTTTGCACAGGATCAGTGGAGTCCGCAAGAGGCTTGTTAGTCAATCAATAGTCTGGAGATACGGACGGTGGCCTTCGCACTGTGGAGCTTCAAAACAGGTTGCAGGTTACGGCAGTACGAGTTCTGTTGGACAACGCAACCATGGTAGCCTACATCAACTGGCAGGGCGTTACAGCCAGTGCAGCCCTGGAGGCGGAGGCCAAGGCACTAATGAACTGGGCAGAAAGTCACCTCCAGGCGTTGTCGGCAATGCATGTGGTGGGAGTTGACAATGTCATGGCGGACTACCTGAGTCAAGCGTGGGTAGACACCGGAGAATGGGTTCTGAATCAGGAAGTGTTCGACCAGGTGGTGTGGTGCTGGGGGGCATCAGTTCTGAATCTGATGGCGAAGTTCGAAAGCGCCAAAGCAAGCCAGTTTTTCAGCAGAAAAAGGGAAAAAATGTCGGAAGGGTTAGACGCCCTGGTGCAGCAGTAGCCTGTGGAGGTTGTAGGGATAGTCTGTCTCATGTGCAGGTTGTCTCAGCAGGTTGTAGGGATAGTCTGTCTCATTTGCAGTGCTCGATCTGTGGAGTCTCTTTAGTAAGTTCCCTCATCTTGGTGGGGGAGGGGTAGGGGGAATCTCTTCTCCAGGATCGGGGGGAAATTGTTTATAGTTCTAGTGAGGTAGTACTCTGTGTTTAATTTTTTCTTAACTACTTATTTGTTGCTCCTGTGAGTTTGCTTTGTCAATAGGTTACTGGAGAGGAGGGGCAGTCCACGCTCTATTAGTACTACTGTCATGAAAAGATGGCATGCTCATTCTCCAAGCCGCAGGAAGAGGTGTACTATCCAGAGGTTCGGGACTGGACTGGAGTTCCTCAAGGAACAACAATTAGCAAATAAGTCTAATTTTGTTTTACGCCTTCCAGATTGTGTATATTGGACCTGATTCATTAAAGCATTTTTCGTATTATATGTCTATGGGAAAAGACTTTGATGAAATTCCCATCATAGAACAACCCAATAAGGTAACTGAAGTGTGCAACAGCAAATCCTTTTCAGTAAATAATATTAAGACATTTTCAGCATACATGAAAAAGATCCCTCTTCCTCCACAGTGCTCCAGGTGTCCTTAAGTTTATGTTTATTGTTTTTTAAAAGCTTTATATACTGCTGTTCTATTTAAAGGCAAAGCGGTTTACACATTAAAATTTAAAAGGGTATGGAAAAGACCGCCATAAAATAACAGGAAAGGAACAAAAGGAGCAATTAAAGAAGAAGAAAACGAGGAAAGCAACAGAAAAAGATGACTCGCTGGGCTCCTAGCTAACCTAGGCTCCAAAGATCTGGAGGAATAAGTGAGTTTTTATTTGCGACTTGAAGGCAAGGTAGGAAGATTCAAGATGAATACACTGAGGTAGGGAATTCCAAATGATAGGAACACAGAAGAAGAACGCAGAATGAAAAATAGATTCGAGCCTAGCTTTAGAGGGAGGAAGAATATGAAATCTGTCATTGTGCAAAGAGCGCAGTGTCCAAGATGGGGTATGAAAAGTAAGAAAAGAGGACTGTTGACCGCTGCACATTTCTTGCTATACAAACTAGTTTTTGCTGATATACATCTGATATACAAAGTAGTGATTGTTGTACAACATAGTCCCTGCTACACAGTAGGCCTTGCTTGTCAGAATAGCCACTGCTATACAAAGGCATTATTACTACACAAAGGAGTTACAGCGCAACATGGCCATTTCCATCCTAACATTCACCAGTTTTTATCTCCTAGCCAATGCTCTCTATGGCATACTCGCACTCGCTTCCAATCAAAACCCCATTCCTATCCATCAAAGCCTAGGAAAGAGAGGTTACAACAACACACGTCGTCCACCAACAGAAACCCTCCATGCCCGGCACCCGCACTTAGTCTACATATCGCTTCAACACTCTGCAAAGCCCAAGGCGACACAATCCCAATGTCCACACCACCTGAAGTGCGCCCTGATAAACGCACGGTCAGTCCGCAAGAAATGGCCAGCCATCTCTGACCTTATCACACACCTTGACCTAGATATCCTATTGGTAACAGAATCATGGCTGTCCGACTCAGATACAGTCATTAACCAGCTCATCCCTCCCCGGCTTCACAATCCACACCTGTCACAGAACCAGCCGCAGAGGAGGTGGCGCCTTCATTCTAGTAAAGACAGAGCTCCAATTTCAGCTGCGCACATCTAGCAGCTCAACACACCTGGACACTATCACCATAGCCAACAAACACTGTACCATCAACCTAGTCTACAGATCCCCATCACCCTCCTCTGAGGACCTCTCAACTATAATTGACCTTGCCTGCAATCCCAAGAACACACATACACCAAACTGGATATTGGGTGATTTTAACCTGCCAGCTCTCCAAAGTATCCAGTCTAATGCCTTCCTTGATGCACTAGACTAACTGGGCTATGAACAGATAGTTGATGCACCAACCCACTTGAAAGGAAATAAGCTGGACCTTGTCTTCGTTCCACAACCAGACACAAGTCTGAACCATAACTTCAACCTAGCCATCACCCCTGTCCCATGGTCTGATCACAGCCTAATCAAATTTCAGATGCCCATACATCAAGACCGCAACTCGACCAGCAGGCCGACTTTAGCCCCTTCAGCACCCATAGGGCGATTCAGGCCCTTCAACAAAGAGGAGATCATCAATGGAATCCTTCCAAACCTCAAGCTAACATTGCTTTGCCTGGACGAAATGATAGCCACATGGAACAATAGCCTGAGCTCCTTCACACATCTACCGTCCTCGGACAAACCTCCCGACACAGACAAACCACCAAAAAGAAGGAAATCAGCTCGCTGGTTCTCCTCGGAGCTACGGACCTCACTGCTCCACCTCAGAAAGCTAGAAAGAAGATGGCGACGCTCACGGTCGCCAGACGGCCAGGCAGCATACACATCACACTTAAAAGCACACCGAGAAGCAATCTCAGAGAAAATGAAAGAACGCCACTCTGAACTCCTGCAACACTCTCTAAACAAACCTTGGGACCTTTTCAACATAGTGAAGTCCCTGACGAAAGAGCCCTCGTCTCCCCAACCTAGTCAACTTCACCCTCAGAATTTCACAGACTACCTACAAGCCAAAACCAGCAATGCAAGCGTAGCCACATCACCCACACCTAATCACAACTCACTTTATCCAACACCATTCACTCCTCATCACGACTCTCACCAACCAACCACTCACTCATTCACACCTCCATCCGAAAGAGACATCAGGGATACCATCGCAGCAATCAACACCACCACTGCCCCAAACGACCCCTGTCCGGCTTTCTGGATAAAATCACTGCAAGAGGAATTCAGCCCAAGCCTAGCCGAGATCATGGATCGGTCCTTCTCAATGGGCACCTTCCCATCAAGCCTCAAGCAGACGTCCATCCGGCCCCTTCTTAAAAACAACAAACTGAACCCCCAGAAGGTGGAATCCTATCGACCCATCTCAAGCATCCCCCTGCTAGCAAAGATAATCGAGAAAGTCGTCCAACGTCAAATCCAGCATTACATTGAGACCACCGCCCCTCTAGACCCATGCTAGCATGGCTTCAGAGAAGCTCACGGCGTGGAGATGCTACTCACCACACTAATCAACACCCTAATAAAAGGGATTGACAACATCAGAAGTGAGTACGCACTTATATTCTTGGACATAGCCGCTGCATTTGACTCTGTCAACCATGAACATCTCCTGACGCGCCTCCACGAGAAGGGAGTCCAGGGCTCAGCCTTGAACTGGTGCAAGTCAAACCTGACAGACAGATGGCAGCAGGTACGCCTAGGCCCTAAGTTCTCTGAACCTTTCCAACAAAAACAAGGAGTCCCACAAGGATTCTCACTCTCCGCCCTCCTGTTCAATATATACATGCAGCCCTTATGTGCAATCATCCGCTCCTTCAATACATCCTGTCTGATATATGCGGATGATGTACTGCTGTTCACTCCATTCAACATTGACCATCCGGACTTCTCGAATTTAATTAATTGCTTTGATGCCGTCACTGACTGGCTCCACTCACAGAATCTTAAGATCAACTGCAACAAGACTGATGTACTATTCATCACAAAAAATAAAACCTTTCCCCTCCCCTCCCGCAGCAATAAAGGTGAGAGATGCCGAGCTCCTAAGCAAACCCACCATCCAATACCTGGGCATCACTCTCGACCGGCACCTCGACTTGAAAGCACACATAAATAACACCATCAAAGCAATCTAACATAAGATGTGGACGATTCGGCACCTCCGACCCTTGCTACAGCCAGAGGACTTCAGAACAATTTTCCAAGCACTGGTAACTCCCCACTTCGATTATGCCAACGCTATCCTGCACAGACTCCCCAAGAGCACACTAAACCCACTACAGTTGGCAATGAATGCTGCTGCCCGCTTCCTACATGGGGCATCTAGAAGAGAGCACATAACCCCAATCCTAAAAGACCTACACTGGTTGCCGATCAACCGCCGGCTCATCTACAAAGTAGTACTAATGACCTTCAAGGCCATCAACAAATTATCCTCCACTGCCATGATGGACCTCCTCCACCCTACCCCTCCAAACACATCCAGGAGGACCTTCACCACCAACACACTAGTAGTCCCCAAGGAAATAACAAGATGTTCTCATGCAACAAAGAACAGAGCCTTTGCACTCTACGCACCTATCCACTGGAATGACCTACCTACTGCTATCTGAGCGATCACTGACCTCACCCAATTCAGGAAGGCACTAAAGCACCATCTATTTGTTCAACACTACTCACACCCCAACGACACAATTCTCCCCACCATACCCCCACCCACCTTAAAGTCTCCATCAACACACCCTGGGCCGGGTGAAGCAAACACTCCCAGCAGCCCAACTATTTAGATTAAATAACTGACAATCCTGTACATAGCTCACTGACAAATCTGTACATAGTTACGGAGCAAGCAAGCTGTATTAACAGCACAGTGTCAAATTGCTCAGTTTGGATATAGTACACCGAAACATCTGTACATAGTTACGGAGCAAGCATGTCGCGTTAACAGCGCAGTGACTAATTGCTTAGTTTGTATATAGTTACCCCCAATTCTGAAGCCAAGTTGCTACACCTGTTCATTGTAAGTGCAAAGTAGGTCCTCCTGCTTTGTACAAAGAAATTTTCCTTGTAAACTGCACTGATTTTAAATAGCGCGGTATAGAAAAGCTTTTAAATAAATAAATAGGCGTGCAAACCAGTAAAAAGGACTCTGCAAGTGTCAGGAGTGTGAACTGAATACGGGCAGTAACTGGCAACCAGTGGTGATATTTCAGGAATGGGGTAACATTGTCTGGTTTTTTTTTGTAAGGGATAGAATGTGAATGGCTGTATTTTGGGCTACTTGAAGACCCTTGAAAATAGAAAGAGAGAGACCAGCATAAACAATATTACAATAGTCCAGATGTGAAATAACACAGCACAAGAGACAAGAAGTTAGGGATGGAAGATCGAGGAATGGCTGAACAGTACAACACTGGCAAAGTGCAAAAAAGGACTTTTTAACAACTGAGTTAATGTGCTGTGAGAAAGACAAATTGGAATCTAGAATTACATCAAGATATTTAAGAGTAGAAGTCATTTGAATTGGTGAATTGTCGATAATAGACACACGGGTCGGTGGGACTAAGCCACTGGTGAACTAAATAGCAGAAATCTATTTTGGATTTCATTTAAGGTGCATGGATTGAAACCAGGAGGAGATAAGATTGAGAGTGTGATTAACAAATGTAAGTTTGAGAGCCAGGGAATCTATGTGAAATAATAATAAAACATCATCTGCATAATAGTAAGCACTGACATTGAGATCTTGAACCAAGATACGAGCAAGTGGATTGAGAAAAATGTTAAAAAATATTAGGGCTAGAATGGACCCTTGCAGAACACTACAAGGGAGAGATAGAGGAGTAGATGAAGAGGAATCAATGATAAATATTATTTGTAACCATTGTAGTTGTTTCTACTGTCACAATTCCAGTGGACAGAGCTAGGCATTGATCGTCTCTGTGGGCATATAACTGGAGTATCTGCATAACTAGAATCCAATGTTAAGCAAGTGTGACATCCATAAAGTGGTGCAGGCCTCTGAATTTGTCATGTTGCCTTTGTAAAGCTTTCTTGGCGGGCCACAAAAAACAGAATGGAATAACACGATGAGAAGGAAAGGTGCCATTCAGTAGCCAGGGCTGGTGCTAGGTACTGGACACTCTAGTCAAACCTTCAGCCTTATTGCCCCCCATGAGATTTGGATAATTAAGCTCATCAGTCATGATCACCTGAACACCACCCTTCCAACAACAATCCTGTAAAGATGCATAATTGTGTATGCCTGCTCTTCCTGCAGGTAAAAGAATGTGTTGATAGTTCTTTGTCTTTGTATGGCTGTCAGAAATCTGTTTTGCTTTGAATGCTGCTGATCTTTGCTGCCCCTCCTCCCTCAGAAGCTCAGGGCCCTTCCGTCCACTAGGCGGGCTAGGCAGCCGCCTAGGGCTGTAGATCTCTGTGAATGGCAGACCATGTGCTTTGGCACACATAGCCTGCCGTCTCTCCCCCCCCCCGCATGTCAAATTGTGTCATGCTGCCGCTGATTCCAGCAGCAGGAAGGGAAACGGCTAGGCTCGGTAGCAGGCCATGTGCTTCGCCACACAGGCCTTCTGCTTCTGAACTCTGAAGTTATGTCAGAGGAGAGTCAGAAGCGGCAGGCCATATGTGCCAAAGCACACGGCCTGCCGCAGAGCTATGCCCCCCTGACCCTGCCGCCAGAATCGGCAGTAGCGTGGCTTGGCAGCATGGCTGGGGGGGGGGGGCAGCACGGCCGGAGCTTCTTCCTAGGGTGTCAGAAACCCTTAGGCCGGCCCTGCAGAAACTGCTGCTTTAATGACTGCCTAGTCTTGCCTCATGGTTGCGCTGGCCTTGGCAGTAACTGAGGCTTCTGAGTCATAATTTTCCTACTGCCATTTGTCTTTATTACCATGACTAGCCAATGACAGATTTATCACAGAATATAGATACTCATCATGTGACAATGCACTTGTTTAATGTGAGCAAATGCTTCCAAGAGCTGTTTTTCTACATGGTTTCTAGCGTCAGTTGTAATATAGATAAGATCCAGCTTTGAAATTGCTTTGGCTTTAACACTTGATTCCTTTTCTTTGCCTGTTCAGTGAAATATTGATTAGTCTTGATGCACAGGGAAATAAATTGATCCAGAAGCCTGGTGAATCGAGTTCTACTAGCTTCTCTTTCATTTTATTAGCTAGATGACATTGATTCAGGAAAACCTAAAATTTCCGTTATCCCTGTTATGATATGATGAAGGGGATGAGGGATCTATTGGGTAGTTATTGGTATGAGTGCCTTTTGGATACAAACTATACTTACATGTTATGAATGTCAATTCTGTTCCCTTGGTATATTCAAGTGGCCAGCAGTATCAATCTTGGCACAGTGTTCATTGGTAGAAATTATTAAGCTTGAAGCTGAGGTGTGAGTAGGTGAGTTAGATTCAAGGTTGAGTTTAGAAATAATAAAGAAGAGCCTGGTGAACAGTCTACGTGACTGTTTTACAGGAACATAAAGCTAGAAATCAGGTTGACTAATTAGTACAGGTCAGGGACTGAAGAACAGGAACAAAACAGCAACAAAGAAGGGCAGATAAACCTTTCCAAAAAATACAGAAGCTGTTCATAGGTGCTGGGATTTAAGTCTAAGTTGTACCAGCAAAAAAAAGGAGCAGAATAGGACGTGTTAAATAGTTTCAGTTAGACTGAACTGTTTGCTGCTCTAGTGAGCTGATAACAGAGTGGCTCCAGTACAGATTCAAAAAGAGCCAGTGAGCATACTGGAAAAATCTGCTAGCTTACTGGTTGACTCACTCTGGAAGTGTCTGAACTTGGGAATCCATTGATTGCTAGTTTGATTGGCAAGTTCTGACAGAACAGACGGTATGGAACCTTTATTAGAATCACATCAACTTGAGTTAAAGATGTATGAATTTATCCTTAACCTTCTCCTGCTGTGTCCATCCCCACACCCACAAACAGGAACAGAAGCGAGGGGCATCTTGAACAATTTTCAGAAGACTGTGTTCGTGAGAAACTAGCTAAACTTAAAGTAGGCAAAGCGATGGGACCAGATAGGATACACCCTAGAATACTGAGGGAACCTGGGGACGTTCTAGCAGCTCCACTGACTGACCTTTTCAATGCTGCGTTGGAGTCGGGAGTGGTGCCAAAGGACTGGAGAGAGGCTCATGTGGTGCCTTTACACAAAAGCAGAACTAAGGATGTGGTTGAAAACTACAGGCCGGTTAGTTTAACTTCGGTGGTGAGTAAATTATTGGAAATGCTGCTGAAAGAGAAAATAGTGAGGTTTCTGGAGTCCAGCGGATTACAGGATCCGAGGCAGCATGGATTCACCAGAGGCAGGTCTTGCCAGACAAACCTGATTGATTTCTTTGACTGGGTGACCAGGGAGTTGAACCGAGGGAGAGCCCTAGATGTTGTGTGTTTAGATTTCAGTAAAGCCTTTGACACCGTTCCTCACAGGCGACTTATAAACAAACTGAGCACCCTAGGGATGGACCCTAAAGTTGCTGCTTGGGTTAGAAATTGGTTGAGTGGGAGGCCACAAAGAGTATAGGTAAATGGAGCTCACTCTGAGGAGAAGGAAGTTACCAGTGGTGTGTCCCAGGGATCTGTCCTTGGTCCGATTCTTTTTAACATCTTTGTTAGTGATATAGTGGAAGGGCTGTCGGGTAAGGTTTGCCTCTTTGCAGATGATACCAAAATCTGCAATAGAGTAGACACACAGGAAGGTGTAGATAACATGAGGAGGGGGAATCTAGCTAAGATTGAAGAATGGTCTAGAATTTGGCAGCTGGGATTTAATGTTAAAAAAATGCAAGGTCATGCATTTGGGCTGCAGCAATCCAAGGGAGCAATATAGTATAGGGGGTGAAGTACTTTTGTCCACTAAAAAAGAGCGGGACCTAGGCGTGGTTGTGTCTGATGATCTTATAAAGTAGCTAAACAGGTAGAAAAGGCGACAGCAAAAGCTAGAAGGATGCTTGGATGCATACGGAGAGGAATTGCTAACAGAAAAAAGGAGGTGATAGTGCCTCTGTATAAGTCTTTGGTGCGACCTCATTTGGAGTATAGTGTGCAATTCTGGAGACCACACCTTCAAAAGGATATAAACAGGATGGAGTCAGTACAGATGAGGACAGACTTAAGGATCTTAATATGTACACCTTAGAGGAAAAGCAGCATAGAGGTGATATGATTGAGATGTTTAAATACCTCCGTGGCATAAATGCACAGGGGGAGAGCCTCTTTCAATTGAAAGCAAGTTCTGCTACGAGGGGACATGGGATGAGTGTGAAAGGAGATAGATTCAGGAGTGATATGTGGAACTATTTTTTTTACGGAAAGAGTGGTGGATCCGTGGGACAGTCTCCCAGTGGAGGTGGTAGAGATGAGGATGGTATCTGAATTCAAAAAAGCTTGGGACAAACACAGAGGATCTCTAAAGGAAAAAAGGGGACTGTTGTAGTTGTTGATATGGCAGGACAGACTAGATAGGCCATGTGGTCTTTTTCTGACATCATTTATTTATGTTTCTATATAACATGTGGCAGTAAGGGGCTCAACATCAGCAGCATCTGACTACATATTTTCATGTATATAATTTATAGGCCTGCTATTCAAGAAAGGTTTATATGGTTTGTAAGACATCCTAACTGCATAAAACTTGCTGAGCCCAATATTCAGTGGCACTGGCTGACCAGTGCCACTAAATTCCCCACAGGCCAGCTTGGCACAATCTGAATAGTGCTGACACAGTCCATGGGTAGGGTTGGGGTAGTCCTGGCAATTTTCAGTCCACTAACCAGATAGCCAACTGCATAAAGATAGATCTCCAGGAACAAGCAGGAATGTAGTCTTCACATATGGGCATCGTCGGTACCGAAGGAGCCTGTGCGGAAACGCTCCCCAGCGTCCAATAGAAAAGCTTTTGGGAGCATCCCACAGCACCTGCGTGCTGCCTTCCCGCCTTTCCCAACTGTCCCTCTCCAGTTCTTCATTTTCCGTGGAGCCGGCAGGTCGCACATCCTGTCACCGCAGAAAAAATTTTCCCTCTTATTCTTTTTTTGTGGTTGCGTCTGCCTTCCCTCGACACTACACCGGTACCGCCGGTTCTTCTTTCTTTTAAAAAAACAAAACAAAAAACCTTTCTTTCTGGAGTCTTTTTCAGTAATATTCTCCTCAGGTGCCATGCGCCATTTTGGGCACTAGGCCCAACTTTTTCCTTCAGAATGGAAAAACCCGCTTCGGGTTTTAAAAGGTGTTCTAAGTGTGGCGGTACCATCTCCGTCACCGACACCCATGAGTGGTGCCTCAAATGTTTAGATCCTGACCACTCTATTTCAGAGTCTGTTGCCTGTGGGATGATGTTGAAAAGGGGCCTGCAAAACCGAGCTGCTAAACTTAGCACCCTTTTTCCCTCCGATGCAGCTTCCGTGGCATTGACGTCTTCCAGGGTTTCGTCTTCCTCCCATGGATCTCAGGTAACTAAACATAAATCTAGCCGGTCCTCAAAGGGCAGATCTCCTTTAAACATCGAGATGCCTCTGGCGTTCCCCTTGAGGGACTTTCACTGGCAAAATTGCCCCAGCGGGAGGCTTCGGCTTCCAAAGCACTAACGGGGCTCCAGGATGTTCTCGAGGCTTCAGCCTCAACAGAACTACTGGTGTCATGCTCTGGGGTTCCGGCTGCTTCATCCGGTACCGACACCCAAGCATTGGCAGCGTCAATAGACCAGAGATTCTTAGCTATTGAACACAGTCTGGCGGCTCTTCTCACGGCCTCAATGCCTCTGAGACCGCTTCAGACAATTCAACCGACTCCGGTACCGGCACCAACTGCATCGACATCGGCAGGTGTTTTACCGGGACCGAGTCATGCGTCTCTATCCGGCATCGACAAGTTGGTACCGGAGCACTCCGATGCCGACTTCGATCGGTACCGGTACCATGCCTTGCACGATCACCCGGATTGGAAATACTTTGAATCCTCGGATGAGTCTGAAGACTCTGAGAGTTCTGCCGATACCAGAGTACTTCTTCCTGAGGATTCCTCTTCTCCTCAGCATAGTATGTCTCCACCAGAGGATATGTCCTTTCAGGATTTTATCCGAGATGTGGCCCGAGGTCTTTCCATTACAGTGGCTCCTGAAAAAGAGCCTAAGGCAAAGGAATTAGAAATCCTACAATATCCTAAGGCTCCCAAGGAGGCAGCTACCTTACCTATTCATGAGATCTTGCATGATCTTATGTTAAGGATGTGGGAAACACCTCTGACCACATCTCCTCACTCTCGAAGACTCAACACCATGTATTGAGTTCCTCCTTGTCCTGGGTTTCAGAAGACTCAATTACCACACCATTCCATGGTGGTGGAGTCAGCCATGAGACAGATAAAGAGTGCAAAAAGGCATGCATCTAATCCTCCAGGACGAGAGTGTAGGACTCTTGACGCCTTTGGACGTCAATCCTTCCAGGCTTCTCTGCTCTCTGCTAGGATCAGTTCCTATATCTTGTATATGGGAATTTTCCTTAAAGAGGTCACAGGAGATTTAGAGCTTATGAGCCCTCTCCTTCCTGATGATAAAAGGCAAGATTATCTCACCCTTGTCAAATATGCCCAGGATGTTTCCAAGTTTGTGAATCATGCAGCCTTTGACTGCTTTGAATGTATAAGCAGAACCTCTGCCATTGCCATAGGTGCACGTAAGATTGCCTGGCTCCAGGCATCTGACTTGAAAATTTGGGTACAGGAAAAATTAGGGAATATTCCTTGCACAGGAGAGAATCTCTTTGGCAAGAATTGGCAGGAAAAAGCTAATGAGATAGATACTGACAATATCACTTTGGATAGATTGTCTAAATCTGATCCTGCGAGGAAAAGATCCTCTAAGAAAACATTCTTCAGCAAGAAGTTTTATCCCTCCTATACCCAGCAGGGACATCGTTTAGGTCAGTCTGCCCAAAAGGGACAGCAGCAACAACCTAGGCAAAGGAAGCCAAAAGCAGCCAAGCCTCAACTGGCTCAGCAGACTCAGCCTCCACAGGGGCTTTGACTCCTATCTAGAGAACTTTGCCTTCCTGGCCCTGAACGGCCCAGAACCCTTCACCACTCCAGGAAGGTTATGTCATTTTGCCCCCAGTTGGGGTCAGATAACAGCAGAAAATTGGACTCTGTCTATTGTAAGAGAGGGGTACAAGCTTCATTTCCTCAGCATGCCCCCTCCTACAATGGTAAGACAGTTCACTTCTCAGACCTCTCTCAACGACCGGTTAGGAAAGAGGTCACTATGCTCCTTGCTCAAGGGGCAATAGAAGAGGTACCCATTCCCCAACGGGGTACAGGGCTTTACTCCCCCTATTTCCTTATCCAAAGAAAACAGGAGGACACAGACCCATTTTAGACCTCCAGAGAATTGAACAAATTCCTGTTCAAAGAGAAGTTCAAAATGATTTCTCTAGGAACTCTGCTGCGATACCTTCAGAGTCAGGATTGGTTTTGTTCTCTAGATCTCAAGGATGCGTATACTCATGTTCTCATCCATCCAACTCACCGAAAGTTCCTTCGCTTTCTGTTTCAAGGGAAGCACTACCAATACAGGGTTCTTTCTTTTGGCCTGGCCTCTGCAGCAAGGGTGTTCACGAAATGCATGGCTGTGGTGGCAGCATTTCTCCGCACCCTGGGAATATTCGTCTTCCCTTACTTAGACGACTGGCTCATTCGAGCCCCTTCAGAGCCAGAGGCCAGGGTTGCTCTCTCTCGCACAATGCGCATCCTTCAGTATTTGGGACTTGTCATAAACTTCCCAAAATCCAACCTTGCTCCCACTCAATCCCTAGAGTTTATAGGAGCTCTGCTGGATACCAGGCAGACAAGGGCCTTCCTTCCACAGCCCTGCTGCCTTCGCATTGTGCAGTTAGCCTCCCAAGTAGTGCAAAAGCCTCACCTCACTGCTTGAGAAATGTTTCAGTTGCTAGGCCACATGGCATCCACCGTGCATGTGGTTCCCTATGCTCACCTCTATATGAGTGCAGCCCAGTGGACCTTATCCACTCAGTGGACTCAGGCATCAGGTTGCCTGTCAGACAAAATAGCAAACTCAGATCACCTTATTTTGTCCCTCCAATGGTGGCAGTCACCCCAGAATCTTTTGGTGGAGTCTCCTTTTCAGCAACCCTCACCCCAAGCCACTCTAACAACAGATGCTTCACAAGTGGGTTGGGGAGCCCATCTGCAAGGCCTCTCCACCCAGGGCACCTGGACTCCACAGGAGGCCTATTTCCACATCAATCTCCTGGAACTCAGAGCAATCTTCCTTGTTCTTCGAGTATGCCACAACCAGCTCAGCTACAGGACAGTCCTAGTTCAAACGGACAATGAAGTAGCCATCTTCTATGTGAACAAGCAGGGCGGAACAGGCTCTCTGTCGCTCTGCAATGAAGCTTTGTGACTATGGGCCCTCGCCAGAGAGCATCAGATTCATCTTTTTGCGGTGTATCTTCCAGGCATTCAAAACTCTTGGGCAGACACTCAGTCGAGTCCTGCTTCCACACGAATGGTCTCTCCATGCAGACCAGGTGGCCAAAATTTTTCAAATTTGGGGAACCCCAGACATAGACCTCTTTGCAAGTCTGCTGAATGCCAAACTTCCCCTGTTCTGTTCCAGGGTTGTCAGGCCACGGATGCTTTCCTCCTCCATTGGGGGCAGAGCTTCCTGTATGCCTTTCCACCCATTCCCCTAATTCCCAAAATCCTGTTCAAGCTTCAGAGAGACAGAAGTCATATGATTCTCATAGCTCCACGTTGGCCAAGGCAAATGTGGTACCCTCTGCTCCTACATCTCTCTCAAGCTCCGCCTCTGGAGTTAGGATCTGCTCCAGATCTCCTTTCTCAAGAGGACGGGAAGCTGTGGCATCCCAATCCCCAGTCTTTGCATCTCAGGGCCTGGTTGCTGAAAGCCTAGAACTTCACGGTCTTAACCTTTCCCAGCAGGTAAAGGTTATCCTTTATGCTTCCAGGAAGCCTTCCACAAGATGCTCTTATGCATTTAAGTGTAAAAGGTTTACCATATGGTGCTGACAGAAGGGTCTTAACCCTCTGGCGATACCTCTGGAATCATTACTGGAGTATCGCCTTCATTTATCAAATGCAGGGTTTATGACCAATTCAGTGAGAGTTCATTTGAATGCCATTGCAGCTTCTTTCAAGCCTCTAAACGGACAACCTATTTCTCTCATCCTCTCATAGCGAGATTTATGAGAGGCCTTCTTTTAACTAAGCCTCCCATTAAGTCACCACCAGTGGCATGGGACTTAAATCTGGTTCTTGGCCAGCTCATGGAACCGCCCTTTGAACCATTAGCCACTACCTCTTTGAAATTCCTTTCCTGGAAAGTCATCTTTCTCATTGCAATCACATCAGCACGTCGCATCAGTGAATTGCAAGCGTTGGTGGCTGATCCTCCTTATACAAGGTTCCATTATGACAAGGTAGTCCTTAGGACTCATCCACACTTTATGCCAAAGGTGGTATCCCCTTTTCAACCAAACCAGGCGGTTTACCTTCCTGTATTCTTTCCAAGGCCTCACACTTCAAATGCAGAAAGGAACCTTCATACTCTGGACTGTAAAAGAGCTTTGGCCTTTTACTTGCAAAGGACACAGCAACATAGAAAGTCCTCTCAGCTCTTTGTTGCTTTTGATCCTAGTCATTTAGGACTTCCAGTCTCCAAAAGAACACTGTCCAACTGGATTTCACAGTGTATATCTTTTGCCTATGAGAGTAAGAACCGTCCTCTGGAAGGCCATGTCATAGCTCACAATGTGAGAGCCATGGCAGCCTCAATGGCTCATCTTCACTCTGTGTCTATCGACGACATCTGTCGAGCAGCTACTTGGGCTTCGGTTCATACCTTCACAGCCCGTTACTGCTTAGACAAGGACTCCCATCTGGATGCCTTGTTTGGTCAGGCTGTTCTTCAACACCTGTTCCATATTTAATCAACTCCTACCCACCATCCCTGGTAGGATGCCAGAGATCCATGGGGGGAAGTGGAGCCCTTTCTCAAGGGCACACAACTTTCTGGGGCCATCTCCCTGGCATCTGCAGCTTGGGAGTCCCCATATGTGAAGACTACATTCCTGCTTGTTCCTGGAGATAGCATAGTTACTCACCTGTAACAGGTGATCTCCGGGAACAGCAGGAATTTAGTCTTCACAACCCACCCACCTCCCCTAGGAATTGTATATCTCTATCTCTCTCTCTTTCCCTCTCTCTTTTGTCTCAACTTTAAACTCAATGGAGAGGGACAGTTGGGAAAGGCGGGAAGGCAGCATGCAGGCGCTGTAGGATGCTCCCAAAAGCTTTCCTATTGGACGCTGGGGAGCGTTCCCGCGCAGGCTCCATCGGTACCGACGATACCCATATGTGAAGACTACATTCCCATATGTGAAGACAAAATTCCTGCTATTTCCGGAGATGACCTGTTACAGGTGAGTAACTATGCTGACAGGTCAATGAAGGTTGGCAGTAAAACTAGATATTGAATGCTAATGAATATCCAACATCTGGCGCAGAATATCTGGTTTCATTTTTGCCCACTGCAGAGAGGCGCTTTTACGAATACCATGGTCTGAATATCGTGCCCTATATTCTTAGCTATATAACAGTGAGAGTGGCTAAACAGGGAGGATCCTTCAAGAACTTTGAATAGTAAGATGCCTTCCTCTTCCTCATTGTAATAAAGATCTGAATACAAACTTGAATGATCTTGTCTGGTAACTGGAGATTTTTTTTTTTTTACTAATACCGATGATTTAATGAATCACAGAATTGTCCAGGAGTTTTTATTTCTACTTCAACAAGTCAAAAAACTTAGAGAAATTGATATTCAAAATTATTTATGCAGTTACTGAGTAAATGTTTGTTTTTAAATCTCTTGGGCTGCTAAAGCCATAACTTTTGACCAGACATATAAGTATCATTCTGCTAAATATTGGCCCTGTAGTTTGTGAGAAGTTTGTAACTCTCAGCAATTTTAGATCCATTGTGTGACTTACAAGTACAGTAATAGAAAATAGCTAAAGACCTCTAAGCCCAGTCTACATATTTTCCTTGGCTACTGTAATACCACAGAATCTACTCAATCTCCAGTTTTGTCTTTACTTTCCCATATTTCTCATGTACCTGTGAAATTAAGTATGGAGGCCCTGGTTTTCACCCAGGATATTAGATAATAAGTGGGACAAACCTGCATTGGGAACGGATGTGTGTCCCACTAATTTACTTCTGGAAAATCATGAGAGTAGAAAATGACTATATGGCTTATCCAGTCTGCCCATTCACACCAACAAGATACTTCTGTGAGTGTATGTGCTTTACTTTATAGAATAGGGATGCACCTGGAGAGATGCTCATGCCAGATCTGGGTATGATCACTTACACCAACTCTAAACTTGGTATAAATGCCCGTGACTAGATTTGTTGGAATCGCACGTGTTAAAGTAGTCTATAACGTATGTGAATAAATTTGTGCTCTGTTTATGCTCGCCCAAGCCCCATCCCTGTACTTGCCCACTCCAAAAGTTCGTGCCATCGCCCTGATGCACATATTAATAGAATAGCGACTGCTTCTACTGTGTACATAAATGACCAAAATACCATGATTTTATGCACATATACTCAAACTGTGGAACTCTGGCTGCACCTTACAGAATTATCTTCCAGCTGCTCAGCTCTTTAATTCCTTTCCCTCCCTCAGCCATCATCTGCATTTGTCCCAGATACCGCTTGCATGAAGCTATAGTCTAAATTTAATCCTAGATAAATAAAGTTAGCTATGCTGAGCTGTAGCTTTAACACTGTAATAGAGTGCTTTGCATATTTCAAAGCAGTGAATATCTTTAAAAAAAACCCCTAAAACAACTTTATTGTTGTTAAGTGCCATTGAGTTGATGTCAACTCATAGCAACTCCACCCTAAGTTCTCTACAACTTGCTATGAATTCTGCTGCAAGGGTTCTACAAGGAGCGTCCAGGAATGATCATGTGACACCAATCCTCAAGCAGCTTCACTGGCTCCCAATACAACCCAGTCTAGAAATGCCCTCACAACTTATATCTACAGTGTAGATAGCTTATGTATATAGTTAACCCAGTTATCCATGTTTGTACTCCTGTTCAATGTAAAACCTGACAGTTTTTCGTTATGGTCGTTTTGTTATGATGTAAACCGCGCTGATTCTGAATAGCGCGGTATATAAGAAACTGTAATAAATAATAAATAAAATAAAGCCAGGCTCATATTCAAAACACTGATTCTCACGTACAAGGCCATCCATGGCTTGTCAGCCAATTCACTAACTGATCTCATACAAACTGTACCACCAACAAGATCCAGAAGACAATTATCACTAAACACTCTATTTATTTATTTATTATTTATTTATTACAGTTTCTTATATACCGCGCTATTTAGAATCAGCGCGGTTTACATCATAACAAAACGATCATAACGAAAAACTGTCAGGTTTTACATTGAACAGGAGTACAAACAAGGATAACTGGGTTAACTATATACATAATAATAATAATAATGCCAAAGGCCATAACAACTTGCAGCCGATCAACAGCGAGTAGAGCCTTCATGTTTTGCGCCCCAAAACTCTGGAACTCCCTACCACCTGACATACGTGCCTTAACCGATCTAACCCAGTTCAGAAAGGCCCTAAAATTTAACCTATTTATCAAATATTACCCTACATAAAGTTCAAAAGAATAGCCTTACCACAAACCTAACCACAATCTCCTCCTGACCCTTGCACTACTGCTATTTTATGTAAATAGTTTTTTCATGCTATAGAACTAATTGAATATTTATTCTATGTATATAGTTTTCCCATGTTATCCAAGTTTATACTCCTGTTATATGTAATACCGAACAGCCTGTTGTTCTGGTCTTTGTGTTCATCTGTAAACCGCGCTGATTATAAATAGTGCGGTATATAAAAAACTGAAATAAATAAAATAAATAAATAAATAACTCTGTGGATAGTTATCCTAAACTATAGGTCTTCAGTTAGACTGCGAATTGTTCATAGAGTGGTACATAAGAACATCAGATATGTCAGACTGAGTCAAACCAAGGGTCCATCAAGCCCAGTATCCTGTTTCCAACAGCGGCCAATCCAGGTCACAAATACCTGTCAGGTTCCCAAAAAGATATACATACTCCATGCTGCTTATTCCAAAGCTAAGCAGTGGATTTCCCTGGTCTTTAAGGTTTAAGGACTTTTCCTCGAGGAACTTATCCAAACCTTTTTTCCTTATCGTCTCTCCGGGCCAGTCCAGAACAGATGGGTAGTCAAATCCCCCTCCTCTAGCAGCTGAGTGAGGACTGAATGCTGATTCTTGTTGCTAGGATACCTATCTCTCCCCTGGCGACAGAAGGCAGTCTTAATGTCCTCAGCAGCTAGACTGGATGTGTAGAGATTTGTCTCCCCATTGCTGTTCTGTTACTTTGCCCTTCTGGCCTTCTTTATGCTTTATTTTTGAAAGAGTTTCACCTTAAGTTGGTGCTTAGCCCTGGCTGGGTATTTAGCACTTTCTATTGCGGTGAGTGCCTGCCCTGCGGTGCACAGGGAATGGGACAGAGCCTGTCTCCTCTTCTCGGTGCCATGTGCTGCTAGGGATCAGACCTGGGGGCCCAGTTACTGTCCTGAATCGCAGGTGCTCTGGTTTTTCGGCACTCCTGTCTTCGGGACACGCAAATAGCAGCGGTTTCCTGGCTCGATGTGAGCGTCTCGCTACCGGCTCCTCACCAGGTATTTTTGTGTTGATTTCTGATTCCCTTGTTTCTGTCGCGGGCGCGCGCTTTTCCGTGTGTGGGGGCTTTTGCCGGTATTTTTTTTCTCACTCCTTCGTGCTTCTGGGCTTCCGTTGGGCTTCGGCCGCTTCTCCGTCATGCTCGAACGCTCCGGTTCTCAGGGGGACCATTTTGAGGCGTTTCAGACTCCCGCGGAAAGCGCGGGAGCGGCGGCCATTTTGTCCGCGCCAGCCGCGTCGACAGACCCGCCGGCTAAGCTGGTGAAGAAAAAGGCCAAATCACGCCATGTAGTAGTGGAGCAGGAGAAGCCTTCCATATCTCCTCTCCCTGCCGTGCTGGATCCTCTTCTTAGTCCCGAATTCATTTTGGCGTTTCATCGGGCGTATTTGCTCAAGCACTCGCAGACTCCTTTGCCTGGGGGGGCAGGATCTCTGCCGCAGTCTCAGGCTGGGATTTCTGGCTGTTCAGGACCTGCAGAGGGGGTTCCGGCCTTGCCTACCCTTTCAGCTTCTAGGGGGATGGCATTTCCCTGCCTACAGAGGCTCTGGGGCCAGAGGATGGTGAGCTCCAAGATGATTCATGTTTGGACCCCTGGCCGGCTGATTTAGAAGAGGGTGAATTGGGGCCTGGGGAAGACCCTAATTTGTTTAGGGTTTTTAGGAAGGAAGAATTGTCTGCGCTAATTGCGCAGTCTCTGCTGGCGCTCAATATTGTTCCGCCGGTGATACAAAGTGAGCCCTTGGAGGATCCCCTATTCCAGGGGTTTAAGTCTGAACAGAAATGTTTTCCCTTCCACCGAGTCATCAAACAGATGATTGAGTCGGAGTGGGAGTTCCCCGAGGCTTCCTTGAGAGGGGCTCGGAACATGGCTCGCTTGTATCCGGTGCCCCAGGAGGAGTTGGAGCTCTTGCGCATGCCGAAGGTGGATGCGCTAGTTTCGGCGGTCACCAAGAAGACCACCATTCCGGTAGAGGGGGCTACGGCCCTGAAGGATGTGCAGGATCGTCGCTTGGAGGGGCTCTTGAAGCAGGCCTTTGATGCCAACGCTCTGGCGCTGCAGGCCTCGGTCTGTGGGGCGTTCGTTTCTCGTGCTTCTATTCGGTGGAGTCAACTGGCGTCCAGTTCCGAGGGTCCTTCTTCTGCTTCTGAAGCAGCGAAGCTGGAGTCGGCGGCTGCTTACCTGGCGGATGCCTTCTATGATTTGATTCGCATTACCGCAAAGGCGATGGCTTCCGTGATTGCCGCCCGTCGGTTTCTCTGGTTGAGGAATTGGGCGGCGGATGCCTCTTCCAAAGCGCGTCTTAGCAAGCTGCCGTATAAGGGTAAGCTTCTGTTTGGTGAAGCGCTGGAAAAGATTGTCAAGGATTTGGGTGACTCAAAAGGGGGTCGCCTTCCGGAGGACCGTCCTAAGGGGGGTAAGCAAGGTTCCTTCTCGAGAGGCCAAGGGCGTGATTTTCGCCGCTTTCGGGGAGCTCGTTTTAGCCCGTATCAGCGCGGTCGCTTTCCGTCTCGGGGTCCTTCCTTTCGGGGAGCTAGAGGCTCCGGCAGAGGCTATTTTGGTGCCTCTTCTGCGGCCGCCAAGAAGCCCCAATGAAGCGAGGCCGGTCCAAGCGGAGCTCCCAGTAGGGGGTCGTTTGCAGGAGTTTCTTTCCGCTTGGGCCGCCATTACCACCGATCGCTGGGTACTGCGGATTATCAGCGAGGGTTATGCACTCGAATTCGCTTCTCCTCTGTCGGATGCGTTCCTTTTTTCTCCCTGCGGGCCGGCGGTCAAGCGACAGGCCGTTCACGACACGTTGATGCGTTTGCTGCGGCTCCGGGCCGTGGTTCCAGTTCCTCGAGACCAGTGCGGTTTCAGTCGATACTCCATTTATTTTGTGGTTCCCAAGAAGGGAGACTCCTTCCGGCCAATTTTGGATCTGAAGCACGTCAACCGCTGTCTGCGCGTCTCTCATTTCCGTATGGAAACGTTGAGGTCGGTGATCCGGTCCGTGCATCAGGGGGAATTTCTGTCTTCCATCGATTTGACGGAGGCTTACCTCCACATCCCGGTCCTTCCAGCTCATCAGCGTTTCCTTCGGTTTGCGGTTCCCCTGGGTCATTTTCAATTTTGGGCCTTGCCCTTCGGGCTGGCGACAGCGCCCCGCACGTTCACCAAAGTGATGGTGGTGGTGGCGGCGGCTCTCCGCAAGGAGGGCGTGCAAGTGCATCCCTATCTCGACGACTGGTTGATTCGAGCTTCATCACGCGAGGAGTCGTTCGCTGCCACCGCGCGAGTGGTTTCTTGTCTCGAGAACCTGGGTTGGATAGTGAACCAGGCCAAGAGTCGCCTGCAGCCGGTTCAGCAGCTTCACTACCTGGGGGCCTTTTTCGACACGAGCAAAGGGCTCGTCTCCTTACCGCTGGACCGTGTCCGCAAGCTTCTCTCTCACGTGTCCGCCTTCTTACGTCTTCGTGCTCCCACAGCTTGGAAGTACTTGCAGTTGCTGGGACTAATGGCGGCGGCCTTGGATCTGGTGCCTTGGTCTCGGGCGCACATGCGGCCTCTTCAACAGGCTCTTCTCTCGCGGTGGTCTCCGCAGCGTCATCCGCTCTCCCGGCGCTTGGGCTGTCCCGAACAGGTGAAAGCCAGTCTCCGCTGGTGGATGGTTCCCAATCATCTCCTAGCGGGCGTCCCCTTGTCTCTGCCGGAGTGGGTCTTGGTTACCACGGATGCCAGTCTGTCCGGTTGGGGGGCGCATTGCTTAGCTCGAATAGCACAGGGCTCCTGGTCGACGGAGGAGGCTCGATGGTCCATCAATCGTCTGGAGCTCCGAACCGTGTTTCTTGCGCTGCTGGCGTTTGTGGAGTTGCTGGAGGGAAAGCCTGTGCGCGTCTTTTCCGACAATCTCGTGACGGTGTCTTACATAAATCGCCAAGGCGGAACGGGCAGTCTCGCTCTCCTGGAGGAGAGTCAGCGCTTGTTTCAATGGGCGGAAGTGCACCTGGTGGCACTTTCGGCGTCCCATGTTGCGGGCGAGCACAATGTGCAGGCCGACTATCTCAGTCGTCACCGCCTGGATCCCGGGGAGTGGGAACTCCATGCGGACGTGTTTCTGGAGGTCACTCGACGCTGGGGTCACCCGGTCATGGATTTGATGGCGACGCTGCACAATGCCAAGACCGAGCGTTTTTTCAGCAGACGCAGGGAACACATGTCGGAGGGTCTCAACGGTCTCGCTCAGCCCTGGCCGTCGGGTCAACTTCTCTATGTGTTTCCGCCGTGGCCCTTGATAGGGCGAGTGATTCAGAAAGCAGCCACTCACGAGGGCCGGGTGATCCTTATTGCTCCAGATTGGCCCAGGCGCCCTTGGTATGCCGATCTGATGCGGCTACTAGTAGCGCCGCCCTGGCGGTTGCCCGCTCGAGCGGACTTGCTGATGCAGGGTCCCGTTCCAATGCCCCAGGCGGATCAGTTCTTGCTTACGGCCTGGCTCTTGAGCGGGATCGCTTGCGACGAAAGGGTTATTCCTCTTCGGTGATTTCCACGTTGCTGCAGTCTCGCCGACGCTCCACGTCGCTAGCGTACATCCACGTGTGGCGCGTGTTTGAAGCTTGGTGTGGTGATCGATCCCTGCGAGCACGTTTCTCTTCAGTTCCAGATATTCTCGCGTTTCTCCAGTGTGGGCTGGAGAAGGGTCTTGCTCTGAGCACCTTGAGGGTGCAGTTGGCGGCATTGGTGTTTCGGGGTCCGGTTCGCGGGTCTCGACTTTCTTCACATCCGGATATCTTGCGATTCCTCAGGGCGGCCAAGCTTATTCGGCCTCCTGTCCGGCAGGTTATTCCTCCGTGGGATTTGAACCTTGTGCTGGAGGTTTTGATTTCCGCTCCCTTTGAGCCGCGCTCCTCCAGTTCCATTCGGGAGCTGTCCTGGAAAACGGCCTTCTTGGTCGCCTTGTGTTCGGCTCGCCGCATTTCTGATTTGCAGGCTCTTTCCTGTCGGCCTCCCTTTCTTCAGTTTTCTGCGGAAAAAGTGGTCTTGCGTCCTGTTCCATCTTTTCTGCCCAAGGTGGTCTCTGCCTTCCATTTGAATCAGTCGATTTCGCTTCCCACCTTTGGGGCTACCGCAGCAGGACCTTCGGTTGATCGTTCGCTCAGACGGTTAGATATGGGCCGCGTCCTGCGGCGCTACCTTAGGGAGACCGAGCCTTTTCGTAAGTCCGATCATTTGTTTGTGCTGTTTGGCGGGCCGTCCAAAGGTCAGGCGGCCTCTAAGGCCTCCATTGTGCGTTGGGTGAAGCAAGCCATTCGGGTGACGTATGAGACCAGAGGCAAACCTGTGCCGGTCGGGCTGCGGGCGCATTCTACCAGGGGACAGGCCACGTCCTGGGCAGAGTCGGCCTTGGTTCCGCCGGTGGATATTTGTCGAGCGGCGGCCTGGTCGTCTCTTCATGCGTTTTCGCGTCATTATCGCTTGGATGTGCTTGCGCGTCAGGATGCTTCGGTGGGGGCTTCCGCCGTGATAGCGGGGCTCACAGGTCCCTCCCTGGGTTAGTCACTGCTTTGGTACTACCCATCTGTTCTGGACTGGCCCGGAGAGACGATAAGGAAGACGAAATTAGAACTTACCTGCTAATTGTCTTTCCTTGAGTACTCTCCGGGCCAGTCCAGATCCCGCCCTGCTGTGTTTTATGCGGTTTCTGTGAGCTCAAGGTCTTGTTCATAGTCAGTTTGGTAAAATATGGTAATCGAGAGACAATATTCATATGCAAAACAAATAAAAAAAAAATAAAAAAAAGAATGGGGCACTGCGAGGTTCCCTCTGTGGGTGGTTCCTCGGGCGCGGCTCTAGTCCATGCGTCACCGTGCCTATTATTGAGCAGTGTAGCCGGCTTCCTTAGCGGCGCGCTGCACACGCTCAGAGTCTTTTGGTGTAACTCTTTCTCCATTTTTCCTGTGCCACTTTGTTGTTTTTTATCTGCTTGTTACGTTAAGACTGCCTTCTGTCGCCAGGGGAGAGATAGGTATCCTAGCAACAAGAATCAGCATTCAGTCCTCAGCTGCTAGAGGAGGGGGATTTGACTACCCATCTGTTCTGGACTGGCCCGGAGAGTACTCAAGGAAAGACAATTAGCAGGTAAGGTCTAATTTCGTCTTAAACCCAGCCATACTAACAGCTTTTACTACATCTTCCAATAATGAATTCCAGAGTTTGTGTTGAGTGGAAAATTATTTTCTTTGATTAGTCTTAAATGCAGCGACCGTCAACCTTGCCAAGCATGATGCTTTTGCTAATAATCCTTCTCTTCACATGATGTCTCCAAACTATGAAAGTTGAAGTCTTGTCATTTGAGCTTCTAAGGAAAGCTTAGGTTTGATCTCCTTTACTACTGATTGATTTGTTCGTCGGGCAGTCTGTGGTATACACTGTATTCTTTACCAGCACCATAGTTTGAATGCATTGATTTTCTTCTGTCTTCTTCACTGTCCAATGTTTGCATCCATATGCTTAGGTCCTTCTTAGCCATTCTGCCCGGTCGGTTGCCGCAGGGTCACTACATGACTCTGGAGTCTTGCATAGGGCCCTGGATTGTGGGGTCACCAGGGACTCTGGGGCAGTCTGACCTGGAGAAAATTTGGTCATGCTTCTGATGACGAAGTTTGATTGCTTTAGTGCACATCTGCTTGCAGAGGCCACAAACCTCCGGATCATGGTCAGGGCCAAGACAATGGAGGCAGCAATCATGTGTGTCTATAAGGGACATATTTTTGGGCACCGATCGCACTTCTTGAAGCCGCTGGCCATCGGGGGAAAAAGTACCCCGGCGAGGTTGAAGACCCAAGGAACTGCCAGCCGGTGGAAAAAAGGCGCGAAGCCGTGCCGGGGGAAAAGGAACTTAACTAGGAAAAAAAGGACTGTCCAAGATGCAATGCTGAGGCAAGCAAACTCAGAGGCGGGAAAGGAACCGGTCACTATAGGATGAAATTTAACTGTTTTTTTCCAGGATAATCAGACACATGTCCACTGGGCTCCACAGAAAAAAGGAGACTGAGCAAGATGGCACCCTTGGGCGGGAAGGGAACCATGCATGCGTGGTGCATCTCCCAAAGGCTTTCTGTGAAAGCTGGGGAGATGCTTCCGCGCAGGGCTCTGTCAGTGCTGACGTCACCCATATGTGAGGACTGATTTCCTGCTTGTTCCTGGATTTATTAATTTATTTATTTACATTCTCTTATATACCGCGCTATTCTGCATCAGTGTGGTTTACATTGAACAAACTGAAATTACATTGAACAGGGCATTATAACTTGGAGATAACTATTTTACAGGGAACATGGGCTATGGAGGGTTAAGTGGCTTGCCCAAGACCACAAGGAGCACCTTTGGGACTAGAAACCCCAGTCCTTCCGGCCCAAGGTTGCTGTCCTCTAGTGGGATTTGAACCCCCGATCTTCCAGCCTGAAGTACCTTGCCCCAACCACTAGGCCACTCCTCCACTCCACACTGGATAATATGGATTATACTACTTCATTAGTTACTTTTTTGTTACAGTCAGACTGTGATTGTGTTTGAATTATATTTCTCTAGGCATAATAAAAAGTTTTTAGGTCAGACTATTAGAATTTATCCTGACTTGGCATGGGAGTCTCAGAATCCTAAATGGAAATTGTTAGCTTTAAAGTCCAAAGTTCTAGCTATGGGAGCTTTGTATCTTTGTATTTTCCTTTTAAATATAAAATAATTTAACAAGAAAATACGTATATTTTTTAAAATAAATAACTTGCTTAGTTTTTGTATACCCATTTACAGGCATCTTTGTTAGAGAAAGTTGATTCTGAATTGGACTTGGGGGTATGTTTACAAAGCAGCGGTAGCGGCCTCCTTGCGATATTGGAGCCTCAGCCCCACTGAATTCAATGGGGCTACCGCTGCTTTGTAAACATACCCCTTGGATTCTTAAATATTTGTGTAATCAGGTTGATGCCGATGAGGTATATCTGAGCTTCTTTGTTACTATTGAATTGATTTTCTTCTTTTTGGACCCCTTTGTGATATGATTATGTAATAATGAAAAAGTAGAACATGTTTTTTTCAATGTATTATTGTATTTTGCCAATTTAAAAGTGTATATTCATTGATGTATCTGTTAAGACTATACTATCAATTTCTTTAAGTTTTAAAAAAAAGTGTGGGTATACCAGAACAGCTGATGGTTGTCAAGCATAACCTTTCCATTGTGCAATGAGCAACAAGGAGAGACAGAACAGTTTAAAATTGGCAAAGGTGGATGACAAGGCTGCAAACTTTCTCCTACCTGTTCAATTTATATCATCAGTAAAGTGGTACTGTATGAAGATAACCAAGATGTGAAGACTGGTGGAAGACTCATCAACAACCTTCACTATGCTGACAATACCATTTTACTGGATGAAAGGGAAGACAAAACATCTGCTTATCAAGATCAAGGAAATTACTCAATTTGCATGAAATGATCATCCAAACAGGTCACATTAATACATGTTACCCTCGGATAAGTTGTACCAATTCATAACAGTGAAAAAGGAAAATGCTTTTTATCTTTTTATCGGGTCTCAGACTCATGGGGAGCTACAGCTATAACATTAGCCAGCATCCGCTCCGTGTTGCATCAACGACCCTCTTTTTTCCTTTTTTCTTTTACAAAATTTCCACAGTGTTATGTATGTTCTGTTTCAAATAATTTAAAAGCAGTGGTTCAAATGATAGAGGGAACTATAAATGAGTCAGGCTTATCTTAATACATACATAACACTGTGGAAATTTTGTAAAAGAAAAAAGGAAAAAAGAGGGTCGTTGATGCAACACGGAGCGGATGCTGGCTAATGTTATAGCTGTAGCTCCCCATGAGTCTGAGACCCGATAAAAAGATAAAAAGCATTTTCCTTTTTCACTGTTATGAATTGGTACAACTTATCCGAGGGTAACATGTATTAATGTGACCTGTTTGGATGATCATTTCATGCAAATTGAGTAATTTCGTTTATTTTTGGTTCAACTGTTGATATTACTCATAAGTTTTAGGACCAATTAAGATTGTTATATCAAGATCAAGGAACAGTCTTAAAATGGGCCTGCACCATAACATGAAGAAGACAAAGTTACTGATAACTGGCAAAATCAATAATTTCATCCTTGATGGAGAAGAAATAGAAATAGTAGACAGCTTAAACCTGCTTGGATCAATACTCAATAATGAAACGATAAGCAGTCAAGAAATCTGGGCACGCAAGTCCTCTGACAGGGATTCCTTGGACCGGGAATGCAAGAGGAAGAAGAAATCCTCGAGGACCTCTTTGTGGGACTCGACGAAAGTGAGCAAACCCCATGCCAGATCTTTCAGCCCCTGAAGAAGGCCCAAAGTGTCGGAGTAGGAGCGGCCGTCCAAGGTCCCCAGGAAGGAATCATTGGCCACAGCTATCAGCCTCGAACCTCCAAGTCTATCCTCGTTGAGGACCCTCCCCTCCTTGCCGGCACCGGACTCGGCTACCCCGGCATCTATGTCAAAGGCTGCAGTACCATCTGGACTGAAGCCCTGGATGAGAGTCCCTGAAGCGCAGACTGACTGCCTTCCTGGAGATGCAGTGGGTGCAGTTGTCCAGCTCAGCCGGTTCATCTGCCCAGACCACCGGGACCTCAACTTTGAGGACTTCCCCGGTTGTCGAGCTTACAGCTTCGAGTCGATCCTCGACAGCGGTCTCGATCACGGTTCCATTCCTTGGGCCGTCAATCATCTCGACCAATGCTCATGGCTCCGGCCATGCAGCCTCAAAGGCCCATGGACCACTGGTCCCAGACCCATCGCTGGCACGACCCACTATCAAGTCCTTCACCAGGTACTCTGACTGGGAGTCTGAGGACAAGACATCCCCGGATACTCGCAAGCACCGCAACATACTGTTGGACCTGTCTACACCCAAGGCCAGGCGCCGGTCACTGCCTGAGGAATTTGTGCGGGACATGTCAAAGGCATTGACATTCTCCAATATGAGTCCCTACCAAAGGAGTTAGTCATGGTGCCTGTCCCGACCATTCTGGAAAGGCTACTCCTCCGAATTTGGGAGTCACTGGCCTTGGTGCCCATAGTCAGCCGTCGACTCAATTCCATATACTGACTCCACCAGGGCCTCGGCTTCAGGAAGGCTCAGCTTCTGCACAACTCCATAGTGGTGGAGTCCTCTATGCATTGGCTTAAAAGCCAGAAAACACATTCATTGGTTCCTCCGGACAGGGAGGCCAGGACCCTCAGCATGTTGGAGGCGTAGTGTATAGATCATGATCTGTGTCCTTTTGGGACAACTCTCCATGACTCTTTCCATGTTGTTCTAGTTTTTTGCAGGAAGGTCTCGACAAGGGTTTGGTATGGAATTGGGTCAAACAGTGGATATCCTGGATCCCCTTTAATAATAGTTAATGTACCTTTCCTCCAGGAACTTGTTCAAACCTTTTTTAAACCCGGCTACACTAACAGCTTTTACTACATTCTCTGGTAACAAATTCCAGAGTTTGATTACACGTTGCGTGAAAAAATATTTTCTTTTATTAATCTTAAATAGGTTACCCTGTAACTTCATTGCATATCCCCTAGTCTTTCTATAATTTGATGGCATACACAATCGATCTAGGTTTACCCATTCCACTCCATTCATTAATTTATAGATCTCTTTCATATCTCCCCTCAGCTGTCTCTTTTACAGGTTGAAGAGCCCTAACATTTTTAGCCTATCTTCATACGGCGTATCCTTCCATCCTCTTTACCATTTTGATGGCTCTTCTCTGTACCTTTTCTAATAACGCTATATCCTTTTTAAGATACGGTGTCCAGAATTGCACACAATATTCAAGGTGCGGTCACACCATGGAATGATACAGAGGCATTATAATATCCTTTGTTTTATTCTCCATTCCTTTCCTTATGATACCTAGCATTCTATTTGCCCTCTTGGCCGCCGCTGTACACTAGGCAGAGGGTTTCAATATGTTATCCACGATGACACCTAAATCTTTTTCCAGGGTGGTGGTTCCTAATGTGGAACCTTGCATCATGAAACCATAGTCTGGGTTGTTCTTTCCTAGGTGCATAACTTGGCAGAGGAAATTTAATGTAGACAAGTGCAATTTGGATGCCCCGTCTTCCAGTTTATCAAGGTCCTCTTGCAATTGTCCACAATCCTCATGGGTTTTAACAACTTTGAATAGTTTTGTGTCATCTGCAGATTTGATTACCTCACTCGTTATTCCCATTTCCAGGTCATTTACAAATACGTTAAAAAGCAGTGGACCCAGCACAGATCTCTGGAGCACTCCACTATTCACCTTTCTCCATTGGGAAAATTGGCCATTTAGCCCTACCCTCTGCTTTCTATCTTTAAACCAGTTCTTGATCCAAGATTCTTTAATATTGCCGAAAGTCTCTCATGAGGGACCTTGTCAAAGGCTTTCTGAAAATCCACACACCTTCAAAAAAACATAACAGATTAGTAAGACAAGACCTTCCTTGGCTAAAGCCATGTTGGCTGTCTCCTATTAAGCTATGACTATATATTCGGTAATTTTATTCTTTATAATGGTTTCTATCATTTTTCCTGGTACTGACATCAGGCTCACCAGTCCATAGTTTCCCAGATCATCCCTGGAACCCTTTTTAAAAATTGGTGTTACATTGGCCATCCTCCAATCTTCAGGTGTTACAGATGATTTTAATGATAGTTCACAGATTACTAATAGTAGGTCTTCAATCTCATATTTCAGTTCTTTCAACACCCTTGGATGTTTACCATCCGGTCTAGGTGATTTGCTACTCTTCAGTTTATCAAATACTTGTAATACATCTTCCCGGTGTATCAATATTTCTTTCAATTCTTCTGCGGCATCACCTTTAAATACCATTTCATTCATGGGTAACATCCCTTCATCTTCCTCAGTAAAGACCGAAGCAAAGAATTTATTCAGTCTCTCTGCTATGGCCTTGTCCCCTCTTAGTACCCCTTTTACCCCTCTATCATCTAATGGTCCAACTGTCTCTCTCACAGGTTTTTTTGCTACGAACGTACTTGAAAAAGTCTTTATCATGCGTTTTTGCTTCCACAGCAAGCTACTTCTCATATTCTCTCTTTTCTTGCCTTATCAATGCCTTGCATCTAACTTGCCAGTGCTTGTGTTGTTTCCGGTTTGTCAATTGGCTCCTTTTTCCATTTCCTGAATGATACTATTTTGGCAACAGCCTCTCTGGCCTCACCTTTAAACCATGCTGGCAGTTTTTTGGACTTCCTTCCACTTTTCTTAAAGCATGTAATACAGCTGGTCTGGGCTTCCAAGATAGTATTTTTAAACACCACCCATGCTTGATGCAAATCTTTAACCTTTGCAACTGCTCCCTTTAGTTTTTTCTTAACTATTTTCCTCATTTTATCATAGTCTCCCTTTTGAAAGTTAAACGGTAGTACTGTGGATTTCCTTACCGTCTTTCCTCCATTTATTAAATCAAATGCAATCATGCTATAATCACTATTGCCAAGTGGCCCCAACACCCTTATCTCTTGCACCAGATCTTGTGTTCCACTAAGGACTAAGTCCAAACTGGCTTCCCCCCTGGTCTGTTCATGAACCAGCTGCTTCAAGAAGCAGTCATTTATTTCATCTAGATATTTTATCTCCCTAGCATCCTGCCGTGACACTGACCCAATTGATACTGGGGTAATTGAAATTATTACTGTGTTGTAACTTTTGTTAGCTTCCCTGATTTCTTTGAGCATTTCATCATCCATTTGTTCATTCTGGTATTACGATATAGTTATTACCCGGTATCATAGTGTCCCACTGTTTGTCCTCCTTCCACTGTGTCTCTGAGATACCAATCATGCCTAACCTCTCATTTAGTGCTATATATTCTAACTCTCCCATCTTATTTTTTGGACTTCTGGCATTTGCATACAAGCATTTTAGAGGCTGTATTTTATTCATATTAATCTGGTTATCGGTAGGCAGGGGTAATTTGGAATCTTTCAGTTCTGTCTGCTCTGTACTCAAAAGGCAGTTGAGTTACTTTTGTCTTTATTGGAACTTCTCTGCTGATATGCCCTAACTTTGACTGTCTGCTCTCCCCTATTATCTAGTTTAAAAACTGCTCTATCTCCTTTGTAAAGGTTAATGCCAGCAGCCTGGTTCCATCCCGATTAAGGTGGAACCCATCCCTTCAGAAGAGCCCCTCCTTTCCACAGAATGTTCCCCAGTTCCTAACAAATCCAAAACCCTCTTCCTTGCACCATTGTCTCATCCACACATTGAGGCTCCGGAGCTCTGCCTGCCTTTTGGGTCCTGCATGTGGAACGGGAAGCATTTTGGAGCATGCTACCCTGGAAGTTCTGGATTTCATCTTCCTACCTAAAAGCCTAAATTTGGCCTCCAGAATCTCCCTACCACACTTTCCTATGTCATTGGTACCGACATGTACCAAGACAGCAGACTCCTCCCCAGCGCTATCTAATACCTTGTCTAAGTGGCTTGTGAGGTCCACTACCTTTGCACCAGGCAGGCATGTTACCAGACGATCCTCACATCCACCAGCCACCCAGCTATCTACATGCCTAATGATCGAATCACCAACTATAATGGCTATCCTAACCCTTCCCTCATGGGCACCTGGCCCTGGAAAAACACTCCTCAGTACAAGAGGGTTTTACATCACCTGGAGGACAGGTTCTAGCTACAGGATAACCTCCTGTCACACCAGGGTGATGCTCTCCTGTTGCATGACCTCTCTCCTCCATGGCAACAGGGAAGCTGTCAGGCTGGAGGTGGGACTTCAGTACTACATCCCTGTAGGTTTAGTCTATTTACCTCTCTGTCTTCCTTATGTCCTCCGTCTGCTAATCTAGCCTCCAGAGATCGGAGTTGTTCCCTGAGAGCAAAAAGCTCCTTGCACCTAGTGCACATGTAAGACCCCTCACCAACTGGGAGAGAATCATACACATGAAACTCAATGGAAAAGACTGGAAAGCCCCCAACTTGCTGCTCTACTGCTGTCTACTGCTGTCTGCATCTTAGTTTTAAGGTTTTGTTCAGATATTAAAGTTGTTTACTTACTTACGTTTGTTGGGGATTCATATACTAATACAACTATACCTTATGCGTTAAATGTACTTTGTTCACCTCAAGAATAATGAATCTTAGGTCCTTAATAAATGTATTCCTGATGAGGATAACCAGCCGCACCTGGAAGTGATTATGGGCACCTCCCCCCTTGAACAGGTTTAAAAGCCTATAAAGCTAAGATTATCCCTGGGTGGGGAAAGTTAAGTCTTCTTTCCCTCCTTCCCTCCGACCCCACCCAGGGGTGCTACACAGTGCCCTGACCTGTGCTTCTAAGGTAAACTCTTACCAATTTCTTGGGTGATTCAAACAGCCCTTGGTTTGATAACGGGGGCCTTTCAAATTTCCCCTTTGATCTGTCACTTGCCTTAAACACTTATTTAAGACATCTTCACAGATCTTTTGCCTCCTAACTGGAAAGTCTCTTTGTAAAGTTCACGAGAAACAAGAAATAGGTAGATTTGGTTGCTCCACTTCCTTTCTATTTTTGAGTTGCAAAATAAAATAGAATGCCTTTTTGGTTTGATTTAGGAAGGATAAGTCGGGGGTTATCAGCACTGTTCTTATCCAGTCAGGTTTTTAGGATATCCACAGGGAATATGCATGAGACAGATTTGTATGTGCTGCCTCCATTACATGAAGATCTCTCTCATGTATATTCATTGTAAATATTTTGAAAACCTGACTGGCTAGAGGATACGCCAGGACAGGATTGAAAACCACTGGGATGATAGTTTTGCTTTATTGCAGAAATAATAGCTCTGGGCTGCACAGGGCCCATACTTCTTAGTCTCCATCTGCTGACAGGATAGCATAAACCCACACATCTGGACTGGACTGGAAGGACTCAAGGAAAGAAAATTAACTGATAAACCCTAATTTCTCCTTATATGTGTTCACAACATATAGATCTGCAAATTTTTAGACTTTGTAATCTTTCCCAAAGCATATCAGAAATAAAACATAAAAAATTCTAATACAAAACAATAACTAAAAAAACGCATAAGAAAAGTTATCAGCAATTAATTCACTTAGATCTTCCAAAGCTATTGGCCACAGGTAAATAGCAAGTGGTGGATGGAAAAGTGATTAATAAACAGAAAAGAAGCCTATGAGATCTGCAGGGAGGTTTATAGGAAATTTTGCTTATTAAAATTCTTTCTCTTATATTCTCATAGCAGGCTTAAGGAAATTACTGACTCCATGTCCTTCAATTTACAAAGTCTGAAAAAGTTAAGAAAGGGTTTTCATTTATCTAGCATGTGAGCAAAACCTTCCAGAGCAGGAATGATCTCCAGTGCAAGGAATGGCTATGCATTGCCCTCCCTTGCAGCCAAGATAAACATGCTGCTGGTCTGAGAGTCTCCGTTCTTTTCATGCCATTTCAGAGCGACGCTGTTTGCAAAAGGAAATGCGATTTTTTCCCAGCAATTGTTTTGCTAATGATGGAACTGGCACTTCCTCCAGTCATTCAAGGGCTAAACAAAAAAAAAAATAGCAACAGGCGCTAATCTGACTGAGTTGCTTTCCTGTCAGAAGTCATCTGACATACAGAACATCTGCCAGAAAGCACTGAAGACCAGATATTCAAATACATTATTTGGTAGAATATTCTAGTACCTCTCATTTCACCTTTAAGGCTCATGATTTGGCTGGTTCACTTTTCTGACAGAAGATAATCTAAACAATATAAATTTAAGAGAAAATATGATTGTTAGGCCAGTATTATGACCTACTGGCAGTGCATTATATTAGCAAACAGTTTCTCTTTTACTAAGGGGTATGTTTACTATTTGGTGGTAGTGGCTTTTGTGTGATAGAGCCATAGCCCCAGCGACCGCGCCTCCGATATCGCACGGAAGCCGCTATTGCCGAATAGTAAACATATCCCTAAGACTATTAAGCTCCCTAAAAGCCTAGGTAAGGTGTTCTCTGCATTGCCATGTGGAATGTCAGAATTCTAGTTCAAACATAAGTCTGGAACTGCGTGCTAATGTAGTCTCTCGGGCCCTGGTGTGACCCACTTCTGACTTTTAGCAAAAAAATAAAAAATAAATTACCTAGCACACATAATTTTAAAGCATTTCAAAGAGATTCATACATTTTTATAAGTATACTGTAAATGAGTATAAGAGGCTAAAATACACGTAAGTATTTCTGATCACGTGGTCCACTGCTGAAAAAACTTGGATGCCTCTGCAATAGAGCAAAATGAAGCTGTTATGGCAATAGTTGATGGTGGAAAAGTAGTCCACGGAATATATTCTATTTTGAATTTGTGCAGTCAGAATTATTTTGCTGTAAGATTTTATTCTACAGACAAGAAATCTATTAAATGACAGTGATGTAATTATTCACACAGGTGGCCCAAGGATATCCGACACCCTAGGTCAGTGATGGCTAACCTTTTTGAGCCCGAGTGCCCAAACTGCCGCACAAAACCAAAGAATTTCCTCAAAGTGCCAGCACGTCAATTAAACCTTAACAACATGATTTTAGTATCTAAAAACTCTTTATAAAGTTGCCTGAACTATGTAACATCATTTGTAAAGGTTGGAATCTTTGTATTGTCAGAGAATCAATTTGATTCACAATCCTTTGGTTTTCATTTCAATTTATTGGCAATTTATAATGTTTTAATGATTTCATTCAATTTAATGAATTTAGGAAGAATTTGATTCAGTTACACAATATATTTTAAATGTATTATTCACATAACATGTCAAATGTATCCTGAGTAAAAAAAAGATAAACTTCTTAAAACTGTTAACTGTGTCAGGACTCGGTGTGTATTCCCAAAGAATCTATACATGAAAAAAATTAATGTGATGTTTGTTGTTGCATGCATGCTGATAACTTGTCAAAGAGATATCTTTCTACCTTTTGTGCATTTTTTTTCAGTTGCAATTGCTCCAGCCACTTTCTTCTGGTTTCTTCATGTTTTCTGCTAACTCTCCATCATCTGCTGTCCATTTGTCCTTTCTTCTCTCTTCTAGTTTTTTTTTCCATTCTCTCTCTCTACATCCGCTTTAACATACTAATCTTTCTCCTTTTGCTCTTTCCTCATTCCTATTTCATCCACTCAAATTTTACCCCTCCATCCTCAATCCCCACTTACTCTCCCAATACCCGGCCAATTGTAGATTTTTTATCCCTCCCACACAAAATAATTTTTCCCCTCTCCATTTTACTCTCCCAGCCCCATCTCATTCTAATCCTCCCCCAACATCAACTCCCTTCTAGTTCCAGCCTCACCCAGCATCCATTCCCTTCTAGTCCCTGCATCAGCCCATTTCCAGTCCTAGCCCCCCATCAGCCCATTTCCAGTCCTAGCAACACCCCAACCCAATACCAGTCCTAGCCCCCCCCATCAACCCACTTCCAGTCCTAACCCCATCAACCCATTTCCAGTCAGCCCCCCATAGCCCATTGCCAGTCCTAACCCCCCCCATCAGCCCACAGCCCATTACCAGTCCTAACCCCATCAGCCCACCTCAAGTCCTAACCCCTCCCTATCAGCCCATTTCCTGTCCTAGCCCCCCCCATAGCCCATTATCAGTCCTAACCCCCCCATAGCCCATTACCAGACAGCCCCCATCAGCCAACAGCCCATTACCAGTCTTAACCCCCCCATAGCCCATTACCAGTTCTAACCCCCCCAACAGCCCACAGCCCATTACCAGTCCTAACCCCATCAACCCACCTCAAGTCCTTACCCCTCCCCATCAGCCCATTTCCTGTCCTAGCCCCCCCATAGCCCATCAGCACTCCTAACCCCCCCCAGCCCCCCATAGCCCATCAGCACTCCTAACCCCCCAGCCCATCAGCACTCCTAACCCCCCCAGCCCCCCCATAGCCCATCAGCACTCCTAACCCCCCCAGCCCATCAGCACTCCTAACCCCCCCAGCCCCCCCCAGGCCATCAGCAATCCTAACCCCCCCAGCCCATCAGCAATCCTAACCCCAGCCCAGCCCAGCCCAGCCGAGGGAATTTTTTTTTTTTTAAAGCTGTCTTCTCCCGCTGCCGGGGCCGCCGCGGCAGAATCGAGTGTGCCGCGGGGCCCCCCCTGCCCAGCACAGCCTCTCGTCGCAGCTCACAGTGACACGCGCCGGCTTTCTGAGCGCAAAGGGATTAGTTTCCCTTTCGCGGCTCTGTTAAGCCCGCGGGGGCTGATGGGAACTTCCCATCAGCCCCCGCGGGCTTAACAGAGCAGCGAGGGAGAAACTCTTCCCTCGCTCTCTGAAAGCCGGCGCGTGTCACTCTGAGCTGCGACGAGAGAGAGCGGATAGAGGGGGAGGGCAGGCTGTGCTGGGCAGGGGGGGCCCCGCGGCACACTCGATTCTGCCGCGGCGGCCCCGGCAGCGGGAGAAGACAGCTTTTTTTTTTTTTTTTAAATTTTACTTGCGGACCTTCCCGCGTGCCAGCTGCAAGGCCTTCGCGTGCCATAGGTTCGCCATCGCTGCCCTAGGTGAACCTTCATTCGTGATCCCTTTACCCCCCACCCTGGGACAGCAAAAGGCCTTACTCCCTACACCCTCTGTAGTCCAGCATCTCCCCTTCTCTTCCCCTTCCCTATTCCCCCAGGTGCCAGCATCACCCCTTCCCTCACTCTCACCTCCCTGTCATTTCTCCTCCCCTTCTGGCCTGTGTTCAACATCTCCCATTCTCTTTTCCCAAAAGAGTCCAGCATTCCTCCTTCCTTGCCACTCCCCACCTCCTCCTCCTCCTCCTCCTCCTGCTGCTGCTGTACCTCCAGCAGAGCAAACTTAGCAAAACTAAGAGCAGCATGGTGGCAAGCCTTTGAGCACTGCATACCTCATTGCCTGCCAAGTCCTGCCCCCTCCAATGCAAGCTTCCTGTCAGAGGAGACAGGATGTGGCAGGCCTTGAGTGCACATGGTACTCAAAGACCTGCCTCTGTGTGCTCTTATTTGTGCTGAGTCGACTCTGATAGAGGTAGCAGAAGCGGTGGCAGGGTGCTCAAAGGCCTGCCGCTGTGCTTCTGCCCTGCTTCTATCTAGCTGGTTTTGTGTCATGTTGCTGCCCCCCCCCCAACCCTGCCTCCCTAAGGGTCTGCCTAGTGGTAGGGCCATCCAGGTATTCACCAAGGGGCCGGTTCAGGCCTGGATGTCCCTGCCCTCTGTGCGCCCGGTCGGAACCGGACACACAGAGTTAGCTGGGATTCTGATACCACGGAGCACGTCTAGCCCCGCGGGGTCAGAATTGCGTCCAGGCCTGTACGTGCAAACTGGGACCCTGATTCAGGTCGGCCTGCACGTACAGGCCTTGCCCGGATAAGTCAGGACTTTTGAATGAAGCCGTGGTGCCATGGCATTCGGTTACCATTGCACAGAGGCTTCATTCAAAAGCCGCTATCCCTGGCCGCCAGACCAAAAAGTACAATCTCCAGGAACAAGCAGGAATGTAGTCATCACATATGGGGTATCGTCGGTACCGACGGAGCCTGCGTGGGAACGCTCCCCAGCGTCCAATTAGAAAGCTTTTGGGAGCATCCCACAGCGCCTGCGTGCTGCCTTCCCGCCTTTCCCAACTGCCTCTCTCCAGTTCTTTTTTTTCCACGGAGCCAGCAGGTCGTGTTCCTCTCATCGCAGAAGAATTCTTTTTTCTTTCTTTTTTGTGGTCGCGTCTACCTTCCTCGACACTCTACCGGTACTGCCGTTTTTTTCTCTTCTTATTTCTGTAAAAAATATATATATATTCTCTTTTTTCTTTTTCTTCAGGTGCACATGCCTTTTTGGGCCTTAGGTCCAAAAACCTTTCCTTACCATGGAGAAACCTGCCTCAGGTTTCAAAAAGTGCACCAAGTGTGGCGGTACCATTTCCGTCACCGACACGCATGAATGGTGTCTAAAATGTTTAGGCCCTGACCACTCCATCACGGATTGTATGTCCTGCGCCATCATGTCTAAAAGAGGACGGCAGAACCGAGCTGCTAAGCTCAGTACCCTGTTTCCCTCTGATGCAGCTTCGGTGGCATCGACGTCTTCCAGGGCTGCTTCTTCCTCCCGTGGATCTCAGGTAACTAAACATAAATCCAGCCGGTCCTCAAAGGGTAGATCTCCTTCTAAGCATCGGGATGCCTCTGGCGTTGCCCTCGAGGATTCTGCACCAGCAAAATTACCCCGGCAGGAGGCTTAGACTTCCAAAGCATTATCGGGGTTCCAGGATGTTCTCGAGGCCTCGACCTCGGCAGAACTACTGGTGCCATGCTCTGGGGTACCGGCGGTCTCCTCCGGTACCGACATCCAGGCATTGGCAGCGTCGATAGACCAGAGAGTTCTGGCTATGGAACGCAGTCTGGCGGCTTTCCTTGCAGCATCGACACCCTCGGGACCGCGACAGACAATTTCACTGGTACCGGCACTGGCTTCGGTATCGGTACCGATAGCATCGACATCAGCATCGGTGTCTGCTTTGCCGGTACCCAGTCATCCGATGACCTCCGGTACCGATACTCCGATACCGGTTACTCCCAGTACCGACTTTGGTCGGTACGGGTATCAGGCTCTTCAAGAGCATCCGGACAGACGATACTTCGAGTCCTCAGAAGAATCTGAGGATTCTGACAATTCTGTCGATGCAGCGATGCTTCTCTCAGAGGAGCCCTCCTCCCCTAAATGCAGGGTGTCTCCTCCAGAGGATATTTCCTTCCAGGATTTTATCAGGGAGGTGGCTCGGGGCCTGTCCCTTACTGTGGCCCCTGAAACAGAGCCAACGGCCAAGGAGTTGGAAATTCTACAATATCCCAAAACTTCTAAGGAGGCAGCTACCTTGCCCATTCATGAGATTTTATATAATCTCATGTTAAGGATGTGGGAAACACCTCTTACCACCTCTCCTCATTCTCGTAGACTGGATACTATGTATCGAGTCCCTCCTTGTCCTGGATTCCATAAGACTCAGCTTCCTCACCACTCTATTGTAGTGGAGTCAGCTATGAGAAGGATCAAGAGTGCAAAAAGGCATGCCTCTAATCCTCCAAGACGTGAGTGCAGAACCCTGGATGCTTTTGGACATCGGGTCTTCCAAGCTTCCATGCTTTCAGCCAGGATCAGTTCCTATAGTCTCTACATGGGAATGTTCCTGAAGGAGGTCACAGATGATTTAGAGGCTTTAAGTCCTTTTCTTCCTGAGGATAAAAGACAGGATTTTCTCACTTTGGTCAAACATGCCCAAGATGTTTCTAAATTTTCCAACTGTGCAGCCTTTGACTGCTTTGAGTGCATAAGCAGAACCTTGGCTATTGCCATAGGTGCACGTAGAATTGCTTGGCTCCAGGCATCTGATCTAGAGCTCTGGGTACAAGACAAATTGGGAAATATCCCTTGTACTGGTGAGAACCTGTTTGGTAAAGATTGGCAGGAAAAGGCCAATGAAATGGATGCTGAAAATTCCACCTTAGATAGATTATCCAAGTCCACTGCTGATCCTGCTAGAAAGAAATTGTTCAAGAAACCATTCTTTTCTAAAAAAAACAAAACGATTTTATCCTGCTTATGTTCAGCAGGGACGTTCTGCAGGTCAGCTTGCCAGGAAAGGTCAGCAACCACCCAAACAGAAGAAAGCAAAGCCTGCTAGGCCTCAACCGGCCCAGCAGGCTCAGCCTCCACAGGGCCTTTGACTCTCATCTAGAGAACTTAGCCTTCCTGGTTCTCGGGGGAACAGAACCTTCCACCATTCCAGGAAGGTTATGTCATTTTGCCCCCAGATGGGGGCAAATAACAGCAGAGCATTGGACACTCCATCATAAGCATGCCCCCTCACACAATAGTAAAGCAGTTCAATTCTCCAGCCTCTCTCATCAACCTGTTAGGTCAAGAGGTCGCTATCCTTCTTGTCCAAGGGGCAATAGAAGAAGTACCCCTTCATCAGCAGGGTACAGGGTTCTATTCCCCTTATTTCCTTATCCCAAAGAAAACAGGGGGTTACAGACTTATCTTAGACCTCAGAGAATTGAACAAATTCCTTGTCAAGGAGAAATTCAAAATGATTTCTCTCGGATCTCTGCTGCCATACTTTCAGAGTCAGGATTGGCTTTGTTCTCTAGATCTCAGGGATGCGTACATCCATGTTCTCATCCATCCAACTCACAGAAGGTTCCTTCGGTTCTTTTTTCAGGGAAAGCACTACCAATACAGGGTGCTTCCTTTTGGCCTGGCCTCAGCACCAAGGGTGTTCACGAAATGCATGGCTGTTGTAGCAGCATTTCTCCACACTCTAGGGAAATTCGTCTTCCCCTACTTAGACGACTGGCTCATTCGAGCCCCAACAGAGTCAGAGGCCAGGACTTCTTTATCCTGCACAATGCGTATCCTTCAGTATTTAGAGCTGGTAATAAACATCCCAAAATCCAGTCTAACTCCCACTCAGTCTTTAGAGTTCATAGGAGCTTTGCTGGATACCACAAAGGCAAGGGCCTATCTCCCCCAGGCCCGTTGCCTTCGCCTGGTGCAGTTAGCTTCTCAAGCAGTGCTAAAGCCTCATCTAACTGCTCGAGAAATGTTATAACTACTAGGCCACATGGCATCTACTGTGCATGTGGTTCCCTATGCGCGCCTCCATATGAGGGCAGCTCAGTGGACTTTATCCACCCAATGGACCCAGGCATCAGGATGCCTGTCAGACAAAATAGCAAACACAAGTCGCCTTATTTTGTCCCTCCAGTGGTGGAAGTCCACTGAAAACCTGTTGCTGGGGTCCCCTTTTCAACAACCCTTACCCCAAGCAACTCTCACAACAGATGCTTCTCCAATGGGTTGGGGAGCTCATCTGCAAGACCTCTTCACCCAGGGCACCTGGTCTCCACAGGAGAGTTATCTACATATCAATCTCTTGGAGCTCAGAGCAATCTTCCTTGCTCTGCGAGTGTTCCACACCATGCTCAGCTACAAGACTGTCCGTATGAATGAGGACTATCAAGTAGCCATGGTCTATGTGAACAAGCAGGGGGGAATAGGCTCTCTGTCGCTTTTCAACGAAGCTTTGCAACTATGGGCCTTCGCCAGAGAGCATCAGATTCATCTTCTGGCAGTGTATCTGCCAGGCATTCAAAACTCTTGGGCAGACAGACTCATTCGAGTTCTGCTTCCACACGAGTGGTCTCTGCCTGCAGACCAGGTGGCCAGGATATTTCAACTTTGGGGAACCCCGGACATAGACCTTTTTGCAAGTCCGTATAATGCCAAACTTCCCCAATTCTGTTCCAGAATTCCGGCTCAGGGGGCTCAGGCCAGGGATGCTTTCCTCTTTTACTGGGGTCAAGACTTCCTGTATGCCTTTCCACCCATTCCCCTAATTCCCAAAACCCTGGTCAAGCTTCAGAGAGACAGAGGCCATATGAGTCTCATAGCTCCACATTGGCCATGGCAAGTGTGGTACCCTCTGCTTCTACATCTCTCTCAAGCTCCCTCCCTGAAGTTAGGGTCTGCTCCAGATCTCCTATCTCAGGAGGACGGAATGTTATGGCATCCCAATCCCCAGTCTCTGCATCTCAGGGCTTGGTTGCTGAAGGCCTAGATCTCCATGATCTTAATATCCCTCAGCAAGTAAAAGATATTCTTTTTGCTTCCAGTAAACCTTCCACAAGATGCTCTTATGCTTTCAAGTGGAAAAGGTTTACAATATGGTGTTCGCAAAAGGGTCTTAACCCCCTTGTGATACCTCTGGAATCATTGCTGGAGTATCTCCTTCATTTATCCAATGCAGGTCTTAAGTCTAATTCAGTAAGAGTCCATTTGAGTGCTATTGCAGCTTCCTTTAAGCCTCTAAATGGACAGCCTATTTCCTCTCATCCTCTTATAGCAAGATTTATGAGAGGCCTTCTTTTAACTAAGCCTCCCATTAGACCACCACCGGTGGCATGGGACTTAAACCTGGTTCTTGGGCAGCTCATGAAGCCACCTTTTGAACCTTTAGCTACTACCTCCTTGAAATTCCTTTCTCCAGGACCAAGCAGGAAGTCAGTCCTTACATATGGGTGTCATCGGCGCCGATGAAGCCCCAGCGGAGCATTTCCCCAGCTTTCTATGAAAGCCTTTGGGAATGCAGGCACGCATGCGCGGTTCTCTTCCCGCCTAAAGGTGCCATCTTACCTCAGTCTCTTTTTTTCCGAGAAACCCACCGGACGTGTGTCCTGTCATCCCGGATAAAAGTGATTTTTTCTTCGGCAATCCTCGCTTTTTTATCTCCCGCTTCGACGCCGGTTCCCCTCCCGCCGGGTTCGGTACACCGGTATCGAGCCCGTTCCTTCTTTTCGGTTTTTGCCCTTCGTGGCTGGCGTTCGCGCCCTTTTTTTGCTTTTCCCTGGAAGGCCGGTCCTTTGACCTCGCGGGGACCCTTTTCTCCCCAATGTCTTCTAGTGGTTTTAAAAAGTGTGATCGGTGTAAGAAGATAATGTCTCTCACCGACACACATGACTGCTGCCTTCGGTGCCTTGGCCCGGACCACGATTCTAAAACGTGCGGGCCATGTGGAAAAATGTCTTCCAAGGCCCTCCGAAGTCGTCAGCAACAAAGTGAAAGGCTTTTCTCGGACTCGGCCTCTGCCCGGGCCCGGACCTCGTCTGAGGCCTCGACATCTCGGGATTCCGATCCCGAGAGGCATCGAAGCTCCTCGGACAGGGGGTCCCCCAACCGGGAACGTAAGAGGAAGAAGCGGCTCGCGAGGGCGTCGTCGTCGGAGGTCCCTGAGCCCTCGAGGGCCAGGTCTACGACCCCCGACCGTCGTCCCGGGCCCGTGGACCAGGAGAAGCCATCTAAAGTTCCTTGCGTGGAGCCGGAGTCTGCTGGACACGTAAGTCCTGTTGTCCTCGTGGACTCGCCTCCCCGAGAACCGATGTCGGGCCCGGCGACGCCGGGGCCCGAGTCGGGGGCTGCTGCGTCACCCGAGCTGAATCTCAGTTTGACAGCCTTGGAGAGCAGAATGTCTGCCTTCATGGATCAGCAGCGGGCACTGATGGCCAGCCTGTCTGGCGCATCTGCCCCGACCACTGGGACATCGACTTCGAAGTCGACCCCGGAGACCGAGCCGATACTCGAGTCCCTTGCGGCTCGAAGTCGTCCTCGGTCGAGGTCTCCCTCGACCTCCCGTTCGGGACCGAGGGTCTCGACGCCGGTGCCACCGGCGTCGGGGTGGGTGCCTAGGGGCCCCGCGGGGTCAGACCTCGACTCGACATCGGACGAGTCTGCTTGGGAGACCAAAGACGAGGAGTCTCCTGACACCTTCAAGACTCGGTGTGTCCGTTCGGACTCACTTGAGTCTGAGCCCCGGAGTAGATCCCCTCCGGAGGATACTAGGTTCTCGGAGTTTGTCCGCTGCCCTGGCTATCTCGGCTGACCCCGAGGAGGAGCCTCGAGCCGAAGAGCTCGATGCTCTGCAGTATGACTCTTCTCCGAAGGAGGCCTTTACTGTCCCGGTTCCTCCGATGCTGGAACGGCTCCTCTTCCGGATGTTGGAGGCACCGGCCTCGGCGCCAGTTTTGAGCAAGCGAGTCAATTCCATCTATCGACTCCGAAAGAGTCCTGGCTTCCAGAAAGCACAGCTACCACACCATTCCATGGTTGTGGAATCGGCCATGCATCGTCTGAAGAGTCAGAAGATGCACTCCGCGGTGCCTCCTGGAAGGGAAGCTCGAAGCCTTGATGGCGTCGGTAGAAAGTGCTTTCAGGGCTCGATGCTTGCTTGCCATGTCCAGACTTACCAGCTGTACATGGGCATGTATTTACGAGACCTGGCCAAGGAGTTGGCCGGATTCTCTGCTGGTCTCTCCGGGGAACCCTTGCAGAGTTTTAAGTCCTTGTCTTCGAGGATCCGGGAATGCACTAAGTTCATGTCCCGCGCCTCCTACGATGGCTTCGAGGCTTCGGCCCGAGTAGCACCAGCCGGCATCGCGGCCTGACACCAGGCATGGCTACAGTCATCAGACCTCGAGCCATGGGTTCAGGACAAGTTGGTCGATGTCCCTTGCCGAGGTGAAAACCTTTTTGGCAAGCCTGTGGCCGAGAAGGCCGCTCAGCTCGAGATAGAGCACCTCACGAGGACAAGGCTGTCGAGGAAGACCTCTGCCCCTTCTCATAAGAAGAAGGGCTCGGGTAAAAAGTCCTTTTACCCGAGGAAGGGCACTGCCTACAAACAGTACCCACAATATCCGGCTGCCCAAGCTGCCCCCCAGGGTCAGCAAGCCAAGGGCCAGGGTAATGGGCCCCGTAGGCAGAGGACCCCCAAGCCTGCAGCCCCTGCTCCCACTCAGCAGGGTGGGGTTTTTTGACTCCTTGAGTATAGCCATTCCTCCCTTGCAGACCAAGCCCTGCACAGGAGGCCGCCTAGCCTTGTTCGCCCACAAGTGGCCCTTGATAACCCAAGACAGTTGGGTGCTGGACATAGTCCATCGAGGCTATGCCCTGCACTTTCACCAACTGCCTCCGCCACACTTCCCAGGGGAACCTTTCCGGCCTCCCCTGCATACAGCCCTTCTCCTCCAGGAGCTACAAGGTCTGTTGCTGGACAAGGCGGTGGAGCCTGTGCCTCCCCACTTCCAAGGTCACGGGTTTTACTCCAGGTATTTCCTGGTGCCCAAAAGAACCGGTGGTCTTCGACCCATTTTGGATCTCAGAAACCTGAACAAGTTTCTGGTGAAAGAGAAGTTCAAGATGCTTACTCTTGGAACACTTCTGCCCTACCTCCAGCAGGGAGATTGGCTTTGCTCTTTAGATCTCAAGGATGCTTACACTCACATCCTTATTCATCCAGACCACAGAAAGTACCTCAGGTTCATTGTGGGAGGAAACCATTATTAGTACAGGGTACTGCCTTTTGGACTGACCTCCGCTCCCAGGGTGTTTACCAAGTGCCTGGCAGTGGTGACAGCCTACCTGAGAAATCAGGGCATCTTTGTGTTTCCTTACCTAGACGACTGGCTCATCAGAGGCCAGATTTCCCTGGAAGTTCAACAGGCCACCAACAGGACCATAGAACTGCTCCAAAAGGTGGGCTTTGTCATCAACTTCGCAAAGTCCACTTTGCTCCCCTCCCAGAACCTGGAGTTCATAGGGGCAAGGTTGGATTCTCAGCTGGCAAGAGCATTCTTACCAGTGGACCGAGCACAAAGGCTCATGGACCTCGCCAGCAAGTTTCTGCACAGGTCCCTAGTCTCCGCCAGACTCTGTCTCAGGCTTCTGGGCCACATGGCGTCGACGGTACAGGTGACGCCCAATGCCCGGCTCCATATGAGGCCTGCCCAGTGGTGCCTTCGGACTCAGTGGTCACAAGCCTCAGGCAGTCTCAGAGACAGTATCAGAGTGTCCCACCGTTTCCTGGCCTCCCTCAACTGGTGGTTACACCCCCCCAATCTGCTGGTGGGGGGGTGCCCTTTCAGATCCCACCTCATACAGTGGTACTGACCACCGATGCCTCTCTGCAGGGTTGGGGAGCACACTGCCTAGACAAGTGCACCCAGGGCCTGTGGTCTCATTGGGAGGCGTCCCAGCAGATCAATCTGCTGGATCTCAGAGCTATTCGCTTGGCCCTCAAGGCCTTTACTGCTTCCCTGGCTCAACAGTCTGTCTTGATCCAGACAGACAATCAGGTAGCCATGTTCTATGTAAACAAACAGGGCGGGACTGGTTCCCAGCCCCTTTGCCAGGAGGCCCAGGACCTCTGTTCCTTTGCCCTGAAACACAACATGCTCCTCAAAGCAGTCTATCTTCCAGGCCAGGAGAATTCCCTGGCCGACAGATTGAGCAGGATTCTGCAACCACATGAGTGGCAGCTACATCCTTTGGTGGTTCAAAAGATTTTCTTGAAATGGGGGCTTCCCTCCATAGACCTGTTTGCCAGTCCACTGAACAACCAGCTGCCAAGGTTCTGCTCCAGGCAACCGCATCCTCTGAGAGTAGTGGCAGATGCTTTTCTGATTCCCTGGACTCAGGGCCTACTCTATGCGTTTCCTCCCACCCCTCTGGTGGCCCGAACACTGTTCAAGATTCTCCGAGACGGGGCCTCAGTCCTCCTGGTAGTTCCCAGGTGGCCAAGGCAGCCTTGGTTCCCCCTCCTGCTTCAACTTGCAGTGGATCTGCCTCTGCCTCTGGGATTGCAACCCGACCTTCTCTTTCAGGATCAGGGTTCCTTGCTACATCCCAATCTCAGAGCTCTCCATCTGATGGCATGGAGGCTGCAAGAGTAGTGTTGGCTCCCTGGGGCCTGCCTCCCGAGGTTGAGGAAGTTCTCCTAGCCTCCAGGAAACAATCCACTAGGAAGACCTATGCTCTCAAGTGGAAACGGTTCTCTGTGTGGTGTCAGCTACGTGCTGAGGATCCTTTCTCCTGTACTGTGTCAGTAGTGCTTCAGTACCTGCTGCACTTGTCCAATCAGGGTCTCAAGTCCAACTCTGTTCGGGTCCACCTCTCTGCTTTAGCAGCTCACCACTCCCTAGTTGAGGGCCATTCCTTGTCTGTGCACCCTTTAGTGTCTAGGTTTCTCAGAGGCTTGCTTCTGCTCAAGCCTCCCATACGTCCTCCTGCTCCTGAGTGGGAGCTTAATGTGGTCTTGCAGCAACTGACTCGCCCACCTTTTGAGCCTATGGCTACTTGCCCTCTACGCTTCCTTTCCTAGAAGACTCTCTTTCTGATAGCCCTTACTTCGGCTAGGAGAGTGAGTGAGCTTCAGGCCTTGGTCTGTGATAGGCCTTACACCAGGTTCTATAAGAACAGGGTTGTCCTCAGGACTCACCCTAAGTTCCTTCCTAAGGTTGTCTCCTCTTTCCACCTCAACCAGGAGGTGGTTCTTCCTACTTTCTTCCCTAGGCCTCATGCAAGTCAGGCTGAAACAGTTCTCCATACCTTGGACTGTAGGAGGGCCTTATCCTTCTACCTTGAACGTACGCAGGGTCACAGGAAGGCTTCTCAGCTCTTCCTTTCTTTTGACCCCAATAACTTGGGGAGGCCTGTGTCCAAGCGTACCTTGTCCATCTGGGTGGCTGACTGTATCACCTGGGCTTACAAGGCAGCTGGCCTTCCTTTGCAGGGTAGGGTCACGGCCCACCGTGTGAGGGCAATGGCTGCATCAGTGGCTCACCTCCGCTCTGTTCCATTGCAAGACATCTGCAGGGCTGCTACTTGATCTTCAAGCCAGACTTTTGCAGCCCACTACAGTCTGGAGAGGGAGTCCCGTAAGGACAGTGCTTTTGGCCAAGCAGTACTCCGGAATCTCTTTGAGGTCTAGGCAACTCCTGCCCTCCTGCCCTCTGGTTGGGCTACCTGTGGAGGGTGTGTCTTTGCAAAGCCTTTACTGTGTTGCTGAGACTAGAGGGAGTTCTCTTGTTCAGCCTGAGTTCCTGGTAGCCCAGAGCTGGGGAGTCACCCATAAGTGAGGACTGACTTCCTGCTTGGTCCTGGAGAAAGAGTAGTTACTCACCTGTAACAGGTGTTCTCCAGGAGCAGCAGGAATCGGTCCTCACTCCCCTCCCCTTCTCCCCTTGGAGTTGCAGTTGTACATAGTTTAATTTTTACATTTTTGTGTGCTGTTCTTAGCTATGTCATTTGACTGAGGTAAGATGGCACCTTTAGGCGGGAAGGGAACCGTGCATGCATGCCAGCATTCCCAAAGGCTTTCATGGAAAGCTGGGGAAATGCTCCGCTGGGGCTTCATCAGCGTCAATGACACCCATAAGTGAGGACTGATTCCTGCTGCTCCTGGAGAACACCTGTTACAGGTGAGTAACTACTCTTTACCCGAGGAAGGGCACTGCCTACAAACAGTACCCTCAATATAAGGCTGCCCAAGCTGCACCCCAGGGTCAGCAATCCAAGGGGCAGGGTAATGGGCCCCGTAGGCAGAGGACCTCCAAGCCTCCGGCCCCTTCTCCCACTCAGCAGGGTGGGGGTTTTTAACTCCTTGAGCGTAGCCTCTCCGTCCCTGCTATCCCAACCCTGCACAGGAGGTTGCCTCTCCCTCTTTGCCTACCAGTGGCCCCTCATCACCGGGTACCAGTTGGGTGTTGGACATAGTCCACAGGGGCTATGCCCTGCATTTTCACCAACTGCCTCCTCCATACTTTCCAGGGGAGCCCCCAAGGCCTCCCCTGCACACAGACCTTCTCCTTCAAGAGCTTCAAGGTCTGTTGGTGGACAGGGCAGTGAAGCCTGTGCCTCCCCACTTGCAAGGTCATGGGTTCTACTCCAGGTATTTTCTAATGCCCAAAAGAACCGGTGGCATTCTGGACCTGAGGAACCTCAACAAGTTCCTAGAGAAAGAAAAGTTCAAGATGCTTACTCTTGGAACTCTTCTGCCCTACCCCCAGCAGGGAGATTGGCTATGCTCCTTAGATCTGAAGGATGCGTATACCCACATCCTCATTCATCCAGACCACAGAAAGTACCTCAGGTTCATTGTGGGAGGAAACCATTATCAGTACAGAGTGCTGCCCTTTGGCCTCACCTCTGCTCCCAGGGTCTTTACCAAGTGCCTGGCTGTGGTAGCAGCCTACCTAAGGAATCAGGGTATCTTTGTCTTCCCCTGTCTGGACGATTGGCTCATCAGGGGTCAGACGTGCCAGGAGGCAAGACAGGCCTCCCTCAGAACTATTGCTCTTCTTCAAAGCCTGGGGTTCCTCATAAACTTCGCAAAGTCCACTTTGCTCCCCTCCCAGAACTTGGAGTTCATCGGGGCAAGGCTGGACTCCCTGCTGGCAAAGGCTTTTTTGCCAGCAGACAGAGCCCAGAGACTGATAAACTTAGCCAACCAGTTTCTCTGCAAGTCTCTGGTCTCCACCAGGCTCTGCCTAAGGCTGCTTGGCCACATGGCTTCGACAGTACATGTGACCCCCAATGCCAGGCTCCATATGAGGCCTGCACAGTGGTGCCTTCGGACTCAGTGGTCACAGGCCACAGGCAGCCTCAGAGACAGGATAAGGGTGTCCAGACCATTTCTGAACTCCCTCAGCTGGTGGCTGCACCCACCCAATCTCCTCAAAGGCGTGCCCTTTCAGATTCCTGGGTACACAGTGGTACTGACCACCGACGACTACCTGCAGGGCTGGAGAGCTCATTATCGAGACAAGTGCACCCAGGGCCTGTGGTCTCCCTGGGAGGCGGCACAGCAGATCAATCTCCTGGAGCTCAGGGCTATTCGCCTAGCTCTCAAAGCTTTCTCTCCTGCCCTGGCTCATCAGTCTGTCCTGGTTCAGACAGACAACCAGGTAGCCATGTTTTATGTGAACAAACAAGGCGGGACAGGGTCCAGACTCCTTTGTCGGGAGGCTCAGGACCTTTGTTCATTTGCCCTCAAGCACGACATGCTTCTCAGGGCTGTGTACCTTTCAGGCCAGGAAAACTACCTAGCCGACCGGTTGAGCAGAATCTTCCAGCCCCACAAGTTGCAACTGCATCCCTTGGTAGTTCAGAAGATCTTCCTGAAATGGGGTCTTCCTTCGATAGACCTCTTTGCCAGTCCACTGAACAAGCAACTGCCAAAGTTTTGCTCCAGGCAACCGCATCCTCTGCGGATGGCGGCAGATGCTTTTCTGATTCCATGGTCCCAGGGCCTCCTATATGCGTTTCCTCCCACGCCCTTGGTGGCTCAAACTCTCTTCAAGATTCTTCAGGACAAGGCCTCAGTCCTGCTGGTGGCTCCCAGGTGGCCGAGGCAGCCTTGGTTCCCACTACTACTTCAACTGGCAGTGGATTCCCCACTGCCTCTGGGGTTGCAACCCGACTTTCTCTCTCAGGATCAGGGTTCCCTTCTGCACCCCAATCTCAAAGCTCTCAATTTGATGGCCTGGAGGCTGCAAGGGTAGTTTTGGCTCCCTGGGGCCTACCTCGAGAGGTTGAGGAGGTTGTCCTAGCCTCTAGGAAACAGTCCACTAGAAAGACCTATGCTCTCAAGTGGAAAAAGTTTTCTGTGTGGTGTCAGCTACGTACGGAGGATCCTTTCTCCTGTACTGTGCCAGTGGTGCTTCAGTACTTACTGCACTTGTCCAATCAGGGACTCAAGTCCAATTCTGTTCGGGTCCACCTCTCAGCTCTAGCAGCTCACCACTCACTGGTGGAAGGACATTCTCTGTCGGTTCACCCCTTGGTGTCCCGCTTTCTCAAGGGCTTGCTTTTGCTCAAGCCTCCAATCCGTCCTCCTGCCCCTGAGTGGGAGTTGAATGTGATCTTGCAGCAACTGACTCGCCCACCATTTGAGCCGATGGCTACTTGCCCACTGCTCTTCCTCTCTTGGAAGACACTTTTCCTGATAGCCCTTACTTCGGCTAGGCGAGTGAGTGAGCTTCAGGCTCTGGTCTGTGATAGGCCTTACACTAGAATTTATAGGAACAGGGTGGTCCTCAGGACTCACCCAAAGTTCCTCCCGAAGGTTGTCTCCTCTTTCCACCTCAATCAGGAGGTGGTTCTTCCAACATTCTTCCCTAGGCCTCATGCAAGCCAGGCTGAAGCAGTCTTGCATACCCTGGACTGTAGGAGGGCCTTATCCTTCTACCTTGACCGTACGCAGGGGCATAGAAGGGCTACTCAGCTCTTCGTTTCTTTTGATCCTAATAACTTGGGGTTGGCTGTGTCCAAGCGTACCTTGTCCATCTGGGTGGCTGACTGTATCACCTGGGCTTACAGGGCGGCTGACCTTCCTTTGCAGGGTCGGGTTACGGCCCACCGTGTCAGGGCAATGGCTGCCTCAGTGGCTCATTTCCACTCTGTGCCCTTGGTAGACATCTGCAGGGCTGCAACTTGGTCTTCAAGCCAGACTTTTGCGGCCCATTACTGTCTGGAGAGGGAGTCCCGTAGGGACAGTGCTTTTGGCCAAGCAGTACTCTGGAATCTCTTTGAGGTTTAGGCAACTCCTGCCCTCTGTTGGGCTACCGGTGGAGGTTGTGTCAGTGAAAAGCCTTTCTGTGCAGCTGGGACTAGAGGGAGTCCTCTTGTTCAGCCTGGGTTCCTGGTAGCCCAGAGCTAGGGAGTCACCCATATGTGAGGACTGACTTCCTGCTTGGTCCTGGAGAAAGAGTAGTTACTCACCTGTAACAGGTGTTCTCCAGGAGCAGCAGGAATCAGTCCTCACAACCCTCCCTCCTCCCCTTGGAGTTGCAGTTGTACATAGTTTATTTTTTCATTTTTGTGTGCTGTTCTTAGCTATGTCATTTGACTGAGGTAAGATGGCACCTTTAGGCGGGAAGGGAACCGCGCATGCGTGCCTGCATTCCCAAAGGCTTTCATGGAAAGCTGGGGAAATGCTCCGCTGGGGCTTCATCGGCGCCGATGACACCCATATGTGAGGACTGATTCCTGCTGCTCCTGGAGAACACTTGTTATAGGTGAGTAACTACTCTTTCTTGGAAGGTTATCTTTCTCATTGCAATCACATCAGCACGCCGCATTAGTGAGTTGCAAGCACTAGTAGCTGATCCACCTTATACAAGGTTCCATCATGACAAGGTAGTCCTTAGGACTCATTCACACTTTATGCCAAAGGTGGTCTTGCCTTTTCATCTGAACCAAGCGGTCTACCTACCTGTGTTTCTTCCAAGGCCTCATGCATCAAATGCAGAGAGGAATCTTCATACCTTGGACTGTAAAAGAGCTTTAGCCTTTTACTTACAAAGAACACAGCAACATTGAAAGTCCTCTCAACTCTTTGTTGCTTTTGATCCTTCTCATTTGGGACTTCCAGTCTCCAGAGAACACTGTCTAACTAGATTGCTCAGTGTATTTCTTTCGCCTATCAGAGTAAGAACCTTTCTGTGGAGGGCCATGTCGCAGATCACAATGTGAGAGCCATGGCAGCCTCAATGGCTCATCTGCACTCTGTGTCTATCGACGATATCTGTCGAGCAGCCACTTGGGCCTCGGTTCATACCTTCACAGCCCATTACTGCTTGGACAAGGACTCCCGCCGGGATGCCTTGTTTGGTCAGGCTGTTCTCCAACACCTGTTTCATACATAATCAACTCCTACCCGCCATCCCTGGTAGGATGCCAGAGATCCATGGGGGGAAGTGGAGCCCTGTTCAGGGGCACACAACTTCTGGGGTCTCTCCCTGGCACCTAAAGCTAGGGAGTCCCCATATGTGATGACTACATTCCTGCTTGTTCCTGGAGATAGCATAGTTACTCACCTGTAACAGGTGATCTCCGGGAACAGCAGGAATTTAGTCCTCACAACCCACCCACCTCCCCTAGGAGTTGTATCTCTCTATCTATCTCTTTCCTTTCCCTCTCTCTCTCTCTTTGTCTCAGCTTTAAAACTCAACTGGAGAGAGGCAGTTGGGAAAGGCGGGAAGGCAGCACACAGGCGCTATGGGATGCTCCCAAAAGCTTTCTAATTGGACGCTGGGGAGCGTTCCCGCGCAGGTTCCCTCAGTACCGACGATACCCCATCTGTGAGGACTAAATTCCTGCTGTTCCCGGAGATCACCTGTTACAGGTGAGCAGCTATGCTTTCCCTGCAGCCCAACCCCCGATCTGGCCTCCCAAGGCCAGGGTCAAGCTGCAGGGAATTTCCTCTGCCCCCTGCCTTCTCTTTTGGGCCCTGGGCCTGCCCGATCCATCTGACTAGGGGAACTTATTTCACTTCAGCAGTGGAATAAGTTCCCTGTTCAGACCACCAGCCCCGGACATACAGGGCAGACATTGGAATCAGCCCTGTATGTCCGGGGCTGCTGACTGCCCGCCCGAATGCCACCCCCGCTCCGCCCCTTTCCTGCCCCCCCGTCTAACTTCCACGTATAATGTGCAGGGACATTAGTTGGGGTTGGAAGAGGGCCCAAATAGCAGGGATGGACATCCCAATGGGACATCCATCTCCGCTGTTCATGCCTCGGAATGACCCTGCAACTGTTTATCCACATTGGCATCTTCTTACCATTAATACTTGTGAAATGTTGAATTCACAGCATTAGAAACCAGAGTCTACCATTTATTCACGCATGGGTAAAGTTGATGCAAGTTTCCCATGGCCTTAAGGTGTGGTCTACATGAGATTTTTAGCAAAAAAATATTTTTATCTATTTAGATAGCATACATAATTTTGAAAATGTTGCAGAGCTAGCTGATAAATATGACGTCACGGTTTCAGAAGTCATACATTTTGATGCTATAACAGGCAAATCATGCTATATAACAAGCTAAAATATTCATTGGCCCACACACATATGGATTTCTGTTCAAAAGCCGCGATCATGTGACCCACTGCTGGAAAAACGTGGATATCCCTTCCATATACTGCTCAACCAGTGTACCATAACCCCGCTGTATCGCCATCTTTGTGATGGAAGAGTTGTGATTTTATCCTCATCTGATCCATGTCTCCTCTGCAGAGGGCTCATCAAGAGTGTCAGGTGTGATGATGGTTTTCTTGATGCTCACCTTGCTTACCGGGTACTAAATTGAGATTCACCATCATTTTGTAAAGGCTACCAAACTGTTGCTTTGTTTAACAACTGCAGCAGCTTCACCTGAGACAGTAAATAATTTGGAAATTTAGGGTGCAACTTTGATGTAACCCGATGAACATCTTCAGAAGTATAAAATAATAAGATAGCAAGGAAGACACCATGATTAAATGTTAGTAACTATATAAATTGCATTGAGTTCTATTGTGTCCTCTCCTAGCTTTTTAACTTGTCACAGTGTATTGAGGAATTGCAGTCTAGGTTTGCAGCATTTGAGTTGCCTGAAACTAAAGACATCATACATACAAGCTAAGATTCCACAAGTAAAAATGAGGGTTTGGGATATGAGGTGCGTGCTCCACTATTAGTGCAGTGTTTCTTGAGTTCACTGAAAGTTGAAACACGGCAGAAATCTTAGCTGAAAAGAAATCTTAAATGAAGTCATCTGTGGACCAATCCAAAAAATTGGGGAGGAAATAATGAAAGGCTATGCACTTAGTAGTTCTGACTTTCCACAGATGCAAGCGATAAGGTTTGCTTAATGTAGATTTTTGAAACTCTGTCAAGCTACCTTTCCAGGATTTACTTCTTGGTTTAGTTGGCTGCCAAGAAAACTCAGGAGCTGCTGGGCCGCCAGGAGTCAACACTGACTCGAAGGCACACTTTGCATTGCATTAGTTGGCAGGTTGAGGGAAGAAATTTCGTACAGGATAGCCAAGAGATTCTAGATTGTGCTCTTGGTCGTAAGTTAACACCATTCTTAAGAAATTAAACTTGCCTTATACACTTCTATTGTCTTGAGGCACAAAATCAAACAGTCCAGAGCTGACAAGTGACTATAATGAATAGGTTGTTTTTGTTTGTTTATATACTACTGGCTCTTGATATCCCACATGGTCAATGAACTAATAGTGTTACGCATGGTTGGGTGTTCTTAGCCAGTACAATTTTCAAGTGTAGGATATTCTGACATGCTCGCGTTTTCCTTTGCCTACTGAAATATAGGGCTGCACATGCTAGAATCTAGTTTGATAAATATAAAAATGATGGTGAGAATAGCATCATGGCTGTTCAACATGAAGGACAATAAAGGTGCATTCATTGCAAGTCAGTTGATAGACCTGCTCTCTCTCTTCTTCCCACTTACTTGGAAAGATCTTTTGATCAGAGTTAACAAGTTACTCTACTGTCTGGTACAGGCCAGTCTTATAGGCCGATGTAAAAATCCAGCACTGAAGTCGCGTGCTATCAACTCTGTACGCCTCTTTGCAGCGCACCGATAGCGCACAACTTCAGCACCAGCATGCAGAAAGGGGCTCATATGCAAATTAGCCACATGTTAAACTGTGGCTAATTTGCAAATGGTAGCATTAAACTGGGAGAGCAAGCCAAACACATTAGCACAGAAGTTGTGCAAGTTTGGCATGCTCTCCCAGAGAAACAGGGGCACTGTGTGATTAATTTGCATATGTGCCTTGATAGTATTTTGAAGGCATCGGGGGCTTTCCCCAATCCATGGATCATCTGAGGGGAAGTTTGTTCCAGGATGCACCATGTGGGACCAGGCGCTGCCATTTTTCAAGATGGCGGCACAGCAGCGGGAGTGCATGAGCGGCACTCCTGCTCCTTTGTAAAGGGTACTGGGAGAGAGGTGGGGACTATGAAGTTGCTGGACCACAACGGTTATTTTTAGTTGGCTGGGTGGAGGGATCAGGGTCACTGGGCTACCAGGGATTTGCCTTCTGTCAGGGGCACCAGCCCCCCAATAATATTTTGATGGCATCAGAGGCTTTCCCTGATGCCTGGGTCCTTTCCCGTCAGATGATCCAGGCATCAGGGAAAGCCCCCAATCCCATCAAATTACTGTTGGGGGCATGCGCTAGATGTTTAAGCCACCTCAAGACCAGGAAGGTGTAGATAACATGAGGAGGGATCTAGCTAAGCTTGAAGAATGGTCTAGAATTTGGCAGCTGGGATTTAATGTTAAAAAATATAAGGTCATGCATTTGGGCTGCAGCAATCCAAGGGAGCAATACAGTATAGGAGGTGAAGTACTTTTGTCCACTAAAAAAGAGCGGGACCTAGGCGTGGTTGTGTCTGATGATCTTAAAGTAGCTAAACAGGTAGAAAAGGCGACGGCAAAAGCTAGAAGGATGCTTGGGTGCATACGGAGAGGAATGGCTAGCAGAAAAAAGGAGGTGATAATGCCTCTGTATAAGTCTTTGGTGCGACCTCATTTGGAGTATGGTGTGCAATTCTGGAGACCGCACCTTCAAAAGGATGTGAACAGGATGGAGTCGGTGCAGAGGGTTGCTACTAAAATGATTAATGGGCTTCATTATAAAGCATATGAGGACAGACTTAAGGATCTTAATATGTACACCTTAGAGGAAAGGCGGGATAGAGGTGATATGATTGAGATGTTTAAATACCTCCGTGGCATAAATGTTCAGGGAGAGAGCCTCTTTCAATTGAAAGCAAGTTCTGCTACGAGGGGACATGGGATGAGGGTGAAGGGAGATAGATTCAGGAGTGATATGCGGAAATATTTCTTTACGGAAAGAGTAGTGGATCTGTGGAATAGTCTCCCAGTGGAGGTGGTAGAGATGAGGACAGTAACTGAATTCAAAAAAGCATGGGACCAACACAGAGGATCTCTAAAGGTAAAAAGTGGACTGTTGTAGTTGTTATGGAAGGACAGACTAGATGGGCCTTGTGGTCTTTTTCTGTCATCATGTTTCTATGTTTCTATGTTTCTAGGTGTAGAAAATTGGCGCCAAGGCTGGTTACAAAATCCACTACACATTTCTCTGCATCGGGCATAAATAATATTAGCATGCCATTTTAATACGTGCAGCTCATTTGCCTTTAAATTTAAATACTTTTGGCATTATGTGTGCACTAGTTTTTCCTTTGCTGTTTACGCACCCGTCCGTCTCGTTTCTGCATTTGGCTGTGGCAGTAATTGTGCCTAACAATTGTATTATCTGCACATAAAGGCCTTGCTAGTTTTCTGCATCGGCCCATTAGTTTTGATCCAGTACATCTTAGGTTCTGCTCAGAGAGTTGGGGGGAAGAGAGGGTATGGAGGTGTTGCACCTGAATATGGGTTTGTTGCAGAGACTAAAGATATGAAAGGAAGTTCAGGAAGCCTGGGGACATTATCTTCTGGAGAACAGTGGATGTGAGAGTTCAGTGGGGCCGTTATGGGAAGCTAGGAAGGCAGTGCTGAGAGGCAGATTAATAGAGATGGTACAAGAAAGCAAAGAATAGGGAGCTGGAGGCTTTCTATCAGAGGCTGAGTGTCTGCAAGAGCAGCATAAAGAGATGGATTGTAAGAGGGGGTATGGGAAATTGGAATATCAGTTGCACTTAGCAAAGAGGAATTATATGGACTATGGGAATAGGATGGGAAAGTTGTTGGCTGACAGCTGAAGACGTAGAGGGGGGAAGCAGTTGATTATGGAAGTTGTGGGATCAGCATGGCAGGGTACAGGGAAATAGAGTATCTGTGAAGCATTTCTGTGCTTTTATGAGACGTTATATAGTTCTGGATGTGAAGTGGCAGAGGAAGAAATTGAAGATATTTTTAGGATCTGATATACTTCTCTTTGCTGTAGCTTTAGAGCCTTTTGCATGTCGAGTACGACAGAATGCAGGGACACTGTATTGAGGAGAACAGAAGGTGCTTATGTATGCTAATGGTACACTAATTTGAGGGGAAGAGCCCCAGTTGCTAGGGGAAATAGAAGGATTCTTAGTGATTTTGTGGTTTAAGATTAATGTGAAGAATTCCTCAGCATTTGGGTCTGGTTTGGATGGCGAATGATTTACAGGACATAATGACGATTCAGTGGACCTCAAGAGGGCTGAAATATCTTAGGGGTTCAGATCTCAGAGGATCGATAGTCAGTGGTATGATTTAAATTCTGGGTCACGTTTGAGCTCTATTGGGGTGGAATCAGAGAAATAGAAGGATTTGACCTTGAGCTGGTTGGGATGGGTAGTAATAATTAAGATGGTAGTGTTTCTGCAGCTGTTGTCTTTTTACGGTGCTTCTGACAAATCTGCCTCGGTCTTTAAATAAAAATGTAGCCTGGTTCGTATGAAGAGGGTAAAAAGCTAGGATACTTTTGGGAAAGGTTTGCAGCTTCCAGCATAAGGAGGATGACTGTCACATCCACGTTTTGAGTTGCACCATAGGGCTGCAGTTTTGAGGGCACTATAATATTTTTCTCCACCAGTGGTAGGGGATGGGAGAAGATTGAAGTGTAAGTAGCGGGAGGGAGGCACTTCTTTTTTGACCTACAGGAGGAATTGGATAGGTGAGAGGTTTGTGGACTTCCAGGGGTGTTGGGACATTCTTTTTTAGTGTCAGTGATTAGGCATTGAAAGCAGTGGACAACAAATGGGGGTTTTGGGAAAGGTTTTTCCTCACAATAAGATTGAGCACTATTTCCTCTTTTTATAGGCGGGGGTATGGAAAATGGAATAAGAAATTGCAAGAGGGGGCTGAATAACATTTGTCCAGATAGCTTGGTCTTTTGATTCAGCAAGTGGAAGAGAAGTCGGGGGTACGGTTGTCTTTTTTTTTTTCATTATTAACAGATGTTCAATTTTGCCACAACCAGGAAAATTTCGGAATACTCGGAGGAAAGCAAGGAAGTTAGAGGCAGAAATCTTTGGGATTCTGACCTTTAAAAAACTGCTATCAAGAATGTATAAGATGCTGCTGGACTGAGATATCAGAACTTGCCTGCATGTAGAGGTCTAGAATGTATGGTTGGAGACTCTTCTAGAGCAAAGTGATTGTAAGGAGGTGTATAGGTATGCCGGCCAGTGTTCCTTCAGCATTTTGGGGAGACAGCTTCTGTATAAAACATATGTAGACCTCATCTGATATTGTCAGAATGGCGCAGATACAGTAGATGCAAGTTGGCCCTGCAGTGTTGGAGGGGTTGTGGACAGGAGGGGTCTCTCTTTCATTATGGTGGGAATGTCAAGTGGTGAGGGAGTTTTCGGTTGTTAGACAGGAGATTGGGAGGTTTTGCAATGGGACTTTGGAAAGTTGCCTGAAGTTGTTTTTGTTAGATTATTGGGGCAGCAGGAGGATGTGGGACAATGATCCTGGCTTAATGCTTTTGATAACTGTTAGCAGTAAGATTTATCATTGCTTGTAACCGGAAGCCTAATAAAACTCCAGTATATGGGGAATGACTGGGTAGGCTGGTGCAGATGGTATGCATAAAGTATTGCAAGCTTGCTGAAGGGTGAGGTGGATGTCTTCAATTTGAGGCAGCAGCCAGTTCTGGTCTTCCTGCAGGAGGGTGTGAGGCTGTGTTGATCTTGCCAGCCAGGACAGCATAGAAGGTTGAGGCTCTTTGTTACTGTTGAGCATTGATGTTAGAGGGGATTAGTTGTGGAAAGGGAAGTTATTTTCCAGGATTTAAAATTCCCACGAGTTAGACAGAAGGAGAAGAAGGGTCTGCAGGAAAAGAGAATACAGGTGATGGAAGTACTGAGAGGGGTGAATTGGTCTCGGGGAGTGGGGTTGAATGAAGGGATTGTATATTGCTGAAAACACTTGTAGCCTGGAGTGGAGCTGGTGTTGAGATTATAACACTTTGTCACAAGTTGTTAATAAAAACTGACTTAAAATAAATTCATAGTTACCACTTTGCCATTTGTTCTGGTAGAAGCGTCAAATTGGGCAAGGTTGAAACTGTGATGCAGCCCCGAAGACGGTGGGTACGTGCTGTGTCACAATTTCAGGACCATTGCTGCTGCCGCCGCCAACCCCGAAGAGGAGGTTATGTTGATGCTGGCTGTGTCTGTGAGGACGTTATTTGTAGGGGGTTTGTGGGTAGGGGAGAGGGTGTGTATGTTGCATGGGTGTGGGGGTTGTATGCATGTGGTGAAGGGATCATATGGGGGAAGTTAGAGGTATGTGAAAAGGTGTAGTTGAGATTGTGTAGAGTGCAGAGTATGGGGACAGTTTGGGATGTGGCATATGTGGAGGAGTTGGGGTGTGACGGTGGGTAAGTGTGGAAGTGTGCATATGTGTGTGAATATGTATGTGTTGGAGGTGCATGGGTATGAGAAGGTATGGGGAGCAGGTGATGGAGGTGTACAAGGGGGTATGATTTTTAAGTATGGGTATATGTGGTGGGGTTGGGATGGTGGGAGGGTGTGTGGGGATGTCAGGGATGTAGAGGAATATATATGTGAGGGTTTGAGGTGGGGATGTTGAGAGGCAGTGTGGAGTACATTTAAATATGAGTGTTGGGGGCTTTGCTTTGGTTATTTTTCCCTGTCTCTATCCGTCTGTGTTGCTGGGGAAGTTTTTGGATGGAGAGGCAGTCAGCATTTTACAGCACCTAGAAGTTCTCTGGAAATACTGATCAGTGTTTCTGGTTTTCACATTGAGATATTCACATTTTTTTCCTGCAGGCTGAATTTGGTGAATTTCTGTCCATTGTTTGGAGAGTTAGTTCATCTGTCCATAGGCACAATAACAGACAGACATTGATCCCTTTTACATAATTCTTTCCAACATTCCATTTACTGGAAAACAGATATCTTGGTAAATGTAAAATTATTTATAGAGATGTTTTTATGTTGTACAACAAATGGAATGTTGGAAAGAATTATGTAATGTAGCTCCCATCTTCACAAGATCTGAACTCGGTGCTAAAAGTTTTTTTTTCCCTTAACTTGCATCATTCTTGATTCATTAGGAAACAGCCAGGTTCTGCAGTCCATTGAAGAGCCTGGAAATGTTTCTGATGAATAATTTTTTAATCCACTCCTTTTTTGTGTCCAGCACAAAAATAACAAACAAGGTTCCAGTGGCAGAAACAGTTTTAAGAAATGTTTCCAACTCTTGGATCAAAGGGCATTTGTTCCGAGGCATGATAAATAAAAGGGAGCTTATTACATGGCATTCTTTAAGCAAAGAGAATTTTGTATGTTCTTCTAGCTTTAACTAAGTAGTCCTTTGCCACCATAGTCTTAAAAATATAGTTTGTTGTTTTTTTTTTAAATTTTGAATTAAAATAAGATTGCTGGAAACGGTCTTAATTACTCCCTGGATGAGACTCCAGTGTTGCTTTCAAGGTATTTGCTCTTCTCTTGAATAAAGCTTAAATGATAGCTAGCATGCCGTAAAGCCTCCAGGATAATCTCGGAAGCAGCTTTACAAACCTCAGTGCCTGCTCTGCCCGATACAGCTTGGCTCTGCTTAGCTGAATTTCCACTTTGCTCTCAGCAGACTAAACTCTAGAAGCACAGCTCTCTGCCCTCCCTCACCTCCAGTAGGCCTCTCCTGTCTCAGCTCAGAGGCATGCAGAGGCTTTAGAGGGGTAAACACCAAAACTGAAGGACCTGTGCAAGGTATGGTTGCCAGCAGTACAAACATTTCTAGCCATATGGACAAGAATCTGAATTCCACTGGCACAACTTTGGCATCTCAAATAGTGTTCCTTTTGTAGAGCCTGGTTTAGACAACATATCTTCAGACGTACTTGCTGCTGTTACAGTGCAAATAAATTTCTCTATCTAGTACAGCATCTTTAGAGGGAAACCCCCAAGGAGCTCACTCAGGCTTGTACAAGACATTTTTGGGAGCGTGAAGAGTTTTGAGACAAGCTAGCTTGTTGCATGTAAACCTCATTGACTTTTAGAAAGGTGGTATATAAAAAAATGTGAAATAAATAAAATAAGCTAGATTTATTTTACTACTGCTAAACATTTGTATAGCACTACAAGTTGTATGGAGTGCTGTATATGAACATATAAAACACAGTCCCTGCTTAAAGAAGCTCACAATCTATCCAAGACAGACACGTACAACAAACAGGAAATATTTACCACCCTTATGTATTATAACCAGGAGGATAAGGGATCTGGACACCCTAACGCAGCCTTGAAGAGGTGGGTTTTAGCCTAGATTTGAATAAAGCCAGAGATGGAGCCAGTGGATTGAACAATCTGATGAAACATGAAGATTAATTATAGGGTAGGTTAGGATGGTGTGTATTAATTAACTGTTAGAAAAGATGATCTATTTGTGAGCTGTGCCAGCTGAACACAGTGGGACAGGCACTGATTGTGACATGCAGAGGTTGTTATAGTAGTTTGCCAATAGTTATTCCAAAGAAATATCTTTAGCAGGTGCAGAATGCAGCAGCCAGGATTATTGCAGATGTGAGACATGATGCCAGAATCGTGCCAATCTTGTTTCATCTATACTAGTTGCCAGCTGTTCAGTAGGTAATTTTTAAAATCACCTGCCTGGTATTTAAAACTCTTGGAGGATCTGCCTCCAAATTCCTGTGTACATGGACCCTCTGAGATCCTCTTGGTCATCTTGTTCAGCAGTTGCATCTTTGTGGCCAGCTGGTCATCTCAATTGGTGTCGACTAGCGAGAGACTTTTCTTATGCTGGCCTGGTGATCTGGAATTCCTTGCAAGTGGGAGTGCATTCTTATAGTGAGATTGACATTTCAGAAGATGGTAAAACGTGGCTATTTAAGAGAACTTTTGATGGGGAAGGAATGAGGATATTATTTTCTAATTTAAGTTGCTTAAGAATGCCTATTAAGTTTATTATGGTCTTTTTATTTATTTGTGATATTTCATTTTACTGTTGTAAACTGCTAGGAATGCAGCTTGTGGTCCAGCAGGAGCCTACTTTTTTAGAAATTTCCTGAGCAGCCATGTCTGATTCTTTTTTTAAATTTATGATGGTAATGTTTGTTTGGAGTGGAGGAGTAGCCTAATGGTTAGAGCACTGGCTTGTTAACCAAGAGACTAGGGTTTGATTCCCACTAGCACTCCTTATGGCCTTGAACAAGTCACATAACCCTCCATTGCCTCATAAAGAAAGGCCTGGCAATCTACTTCTGTTCACAGTGCCAAGAAAACCCAGGAGTCAGCATTGACTTAAAGCCACACATTGCAATGTTTGTTTTATAATCTGAAATTGCATGTTCAATGAAATATTAGTTGATATATATAGAATAAAGTCTGGATAATGATGAGTTACTATGTTTGTGCAAGATCATTTTATAAACCTTTTCACATGTAAAATGTCCTTATAAAAATTAGGTCACATCTAAAAAGTATGTGTGATTCAAGCTGGCGTACATGTCTACAATAGGCTTGCGCAGGGATGGAGTTTGGATGGAATAATAATTTACACATACACTTTACACATTTTAAATACCCACACTTTTAATCTAGGCTCAGTTTCTGTAGGATTTGTGCTAGTATTTTATAAAGACATGTAGGCACCTATGTGCCTTTATAAAACAGGTGCCTTCTCCATCTCCAAATCTAGGTACCTATTATAAAATTACCTCTTTGGTGTTTTATTTTGTGATTTAAAATTGCACATTTATTTATATTATAATATTTTATATACCTAGATTGTTTTTTTATGTAACCTATTTTGAACTTTTTTTAGGAATAGAGATTATTGTGTTAATTAAATGAAGAAAATGGAGGATAAGATGAAGACGAGCAATATGATATATGGGATTATGCATTCTTTTGCATTGAATGCCACATGAATCTCACAGTTGTGAGAGTTTGTGTGTTCATTTGGTGCAAAGAGCTCCTGGTTCTCAGGGAATGAGTGACGTCTGTGGAGGCTAGAGCAGCCAATTTGGAGGAGCTGAGGCAGATAGAGAGGTTTATAAAGAGCACCTTCAGGAGCATAGTAAATATGTTAGATAGATAAACCGATGGGAAACTCTCAATTGTAAATATCCCACCCCTCTCAGTGATGGGTTCCTCCTCCCCCTAATTATGTCACAGTTTATTTAAAGTACCCCTCCTCCTTTTCTGTATATTGTAAACTGCTTTGACCAGATGAAAGGTGGTATATAAGCACAGCTAAATAAATAAATAGTAGAGAAGTCCCACCTCCATTCTGATAGCTTTTGTGCTGCCTTGGAGGAGAAAGGTCACTGGATGGAGAGCGTCATCTTGGTATGGTAAGAAGTGATAGCAATATCTTCTCACAGTGAGGGTTGCTCCAGGAATATGTGCCCAGGAGGGAAGGGTTAAGATGGCCATTATTACTGGCGATTCCATCATTAGGAATCTAGATAGCTGGTTGGCTGGTGAGCATGAGGATCGCTTCATTGCCTGCTTGGTGCCAAGGTGGCAGACCTCATGCATTACTTAAATAGGGTTTTAGGACGTGCTGGGATGAGTAGGGGCTCTCTTGGTACATGTGGTTATCACAGACATAGGAAAGTGCAGGAGAAAGGTTCTGGAAGCAAAATTTAGGCTTTGAGATAGGAAGTTGAAATCCAGAATCTCAGGGGGAGCATTTGCAGACATGGTCCCTGTTCCAAGCACAGGATCCAAGAGGTAGGGAGAGCTCCAGAATATCAGTGTGTGAATGAGATGATCATAAAAGGAGGAGGGGTTTTGATATGTTAGGAACTGGGCAGCATTCTGGGGAAATGGGAACCTATTCTGAAAGGAGGGGCTCCAGCTTAACCAGGGTGGAACCAGATTACTGGTGCTAACCTTTAAAAATGAGAGCAGCTTTTAAACTAGAACATGGAGGAAAGCTGACTGGCATTCAGGAGTGCATGGTTTGGAATAAGGTATCTTCAAAATATAGTGGCAAAACACAGCAGATAGAATATGCCCTAACCTCTCTCTGTAGAATATAGTGAGAGGTTATGATAAAAATTGAAGTAACCCAGGAGTATTTAAATAACAAATAAACAGATGTAAATGATTCCTAATTACCCCCATCAATTGCTATGTAGGTTGCAAATACAAATAAAAAAGCTCTTTAAATTGTCTTTATGCAAATGATAGAAATCTAAAAAATAAGATGGAAGAGTTTGAATTAATGGCAGAAAATGAAGAGTCAGACATAATAGTCTGAGAGACCTGGTGGAAGGAGGATAATTAACAAGACTCCAAGAAACTGAGGTACAAAGTATATCAAAGTGACTGGGTGGTCCTTTATGCTAAGGATGGCATAGAGTCCAACAGGATAAAAGTGCAGGAAACAAAGTGCACTGTGGAATCTTTATATATGGAAATCCCATGTGTGATGAGGAGAAGCGTACTGGTGGGGTATACTGCTGTTCATCTGGACAGGAGGACAGTATTTTATTTATTTATTTAACAGTTTTTCTATACCGCTCTATTTTAGATCAGAGCGGTTTACATTTAACAGCAACTATACAACACAGGCACTTTGAGTTGTATTTACAATAAACAGGGAGATCAACTTGGAAGAAACTGGGGGAAACTATTTACATTGTATTTACACTGGTATATGATTTCAGGCAGAACATATCTACATCTTATTTACACTGGGAGTCTGAATTCAATTTCAGGGAGTACTTCTGAGGGATCAGTTGATTATCCTTTTTCATGCTGAGTCTGATTGTTTAGTTGTAGTGAGTGATTGTCTGAGGGGCCACATGTATGATCACTAAGGCTGGATTCAGGGTAGTATGTGGTGAACAGGTGCCGCTTTAATGCCTTCCTGAAGTGGGTTAGGTAAGTGATGTTTCGAATAAAGGTGGGGAGGGCATTCCATGCTCTAGGTGCATAAATTGTAAAGGACCTATTTGTTGTTGCTAAAAGAAAATAGAAAAGCTATCAAATTTGGTAACAGAAGAATAATGGGAGATTTCAGTTACCCAAGTATTGATTCGATAACATTTCATCAGGATGTGCTAGGGAGGTAAAGTTTCCAGATGCCATACATGACTGTATAATGGAGCAGTCGGTGCAGGAATCAAGCAGATGGGAAAGTACTTTAGATCTAGTTCTTACTGATGCAAAACCTGGCACAAGGGGTAATGATGATAGGGCTGCTAGGCAGTAGTGGTCACAATGTGATTAAATTTGCCATCATTGGAAGGTATACACTAAAAATATTTCTGCTCTAGCACTTAATTTTTAAAAGGGAGATTACGATAAAGGGGATGTTTAGTAAAATTCGCTAAGCAGATAGCACAGACCTGTGCTAACAGCTCCTGTGTGCAAAAAAACAGCCTGTGGTAAGAATCCTGTACTAACGGCTTAGCACAGGTTGGGGTGGGATCGGGGCAGGTTATGGGCAGAGTTAGGAGCTGGCCAGCACTGACAGCTAGTGCGCGGTACATTATTACGTACTATCATGGCTGCCAATAGCAAGGTGCACTACCAACAAGCAGGTAGCACAGTCCCTGTCCAAACCTCAGTAGAAAAAAAGCGCAGGCTAGTCGTCAACCCTCCCCAATCACAACCCCCCTCCCCTCTAGCAGTAGCAGCATTCCCCCCTTGCAGAACTCCCCCTTCCACAACCTACACCTGGAACGGGAACTCCCCATCTGCTGTTCACTTGACCCTCCCCCCAGGGCCGTACCAAGGGAAGATCGCGCCCTGTGGAACTTGCACATCTGGCGCCCCCCGCGGCAGGAGAGAAGAGGTGTGCCCGATGTGCAAGTCGCCGGCATGCTAAGCAGATCTGTCCCTAGATCTGCTTAGCATGCCGGCGAGAAGGTTTAAGGGGTGCATTTTAGCTGTCCTGCCATTGCCTGCCGCCGCTGAGAGAAGAAAAATTGGCGGCAGCAGGCAACGGAAGACAGCTAAAATGCACCCCTTAAACCTTTGCGCCCTGTGCAGCCGCACCGCTCGCACAGGGCTAGGTACGGGCCTGCCTCCTCCCACTCCCCATCACTTACCTCAAGGGTATCCCTAATAGTCTAGTAGATTTCAATCTACTGTCGTCATTGTACAGTATGCATATTCATTGTGGGAATTCTGAAAACCCAACTAGCCTAGGTGCACTCCGAGGACTGGCTTGAGAACCACTGGTCTAATGTAAAGGGCAGGAGTAGTCCTCCTCCAGTCCTGCCTTGAAACCACCCAGCTTCAAAATGGCAGCTCTGACCCCTAGTGGTACACCGCTACAGGACAATCTGCCGAATCAGGGGTTAAGTGATCGGGGAAGGGACAGTCAGAGGGTGTGCAACTGAGGCGTGGCTTCTGCTTCAGGTGGGATGTGGAAGGAGGGGTCTGCAAGAAGAGTGTATGAAAGGGGGAGGTTGTGGAAAGCAGATCTGCAAGGTGGGAGTGCTGATATTTATTTATTTATTTATTTATTTATTTATTAACATTTCTTATATACCGCACTATTTGACAGCGTGGTTTACATAGAACAAAAACATCCAACAAATTGCATATGTCTGGTCATTACAATTAACAAGGATATGGAACTTGGATAACAGGGTGAACTATATACATAATATAATTTTTAGGATGGGGTTTCATCATTTAGTCGTTTTCAGGTGGATCCAAAACAGTAGAAGGTTGGAGCTTGGTGTGGGACCTGAAGCATTGTATTGCCATGGACTTGTTTATTTGTCATAACTGATGAAAAGGCCATCAAATGCTAATGAGATGATTTAGGTCCTGTAGAAATCAGCTTCATGTTTACATCAGTGTGAAATGGTAATAATTGCTTTATCCTGTGTATGTGCTCAGAGCTACTGTCCTACCAACAGATTTATTCCATTGCCTGCTGGCGAGGAACTGCTCCTAAATTAATGACTCGTCAACACTTTAGCAGAGCAACAAGGGTTGGCATTTCCTGCTCCCTCCTCCTTTTCCTTTTGCTTTTGCTTTAAATAGGAATTCCTCTTCCCATCCCCTAGAAACTGGAAGCAGGTCCTGAAGCAAGAGCAGGCTGAGTTCTGTCCTGCTACCACTTTCCTGTTCTGCACAGCCATAGTGGAGGGAGCTGTGCCTGCCTGGAATTCAAGTCTCCTCGTGGTTCCAAGATTAAACAGATAGGCAAAGGATGGCCCAGGGAGCATGGAGCTGAACCAATTTACTTTGCAATTTTTCCTTTTAATTTCAGCCTGGAACCTGGCTCTGCATTACTGCCCACACTTTGCTTACAAGTTGACTGCAGGGTGGGCTAACCATTAGGCAAACTAGGTAGTTGCATGGGTGGAGGGGGGGGGGAGAAGGCAGCAAAAAGAAATGGCATTCAAAGCAAAACATTAGGTTTGGCAACCACACAAACTCAAAGAACCATCAGCCCGAAGTTTACCAACAAGGAGGAGGGGCAGTTGTCACATAGGCTATTGAATGGGGTAAATGACAGAATTGCCTTTATTTAGTTTCCGTTTATTTAAAAGTGTGATGTCCAGTTATACTTTTTTTTTTGTGATGGTTCTGGAATGTGTAGTTTTGGGATAATCGTAATTGTTGCGCCCACATATCAAAATCTCGGGGGAGGGGGCTTAGTAGCCTGAAAGCTCATTGAGGGATGAAAGGCACAAGGATGGAAGCTTGCTACGTGGAATCAATCTAGAGGAGTCTAGAGACGAACCTGCTCCAACATGCCTCAAACCAACAGCAGCATGGAACCAGTTCTGGATCGGCATTAAAACTGCAAGCTCAAAGAAAGAATAAGAAACTAGAAAATATCATCTCTGTTCCATGCTCCCTTAGCTGCTTTGTCTGTCCTTGTAAAAGCAAGGGGAGTAGGAAGACTGTCTAACTATGGTGGCAGTCAGTGAAATTGCTCTGTCACATACTAAACTCACATAGTTGGAAGACTGAGGGGCTGATGCAATAAAGTGCGTTAGGCCTTACACAAAGGATAGCTTGGCTCTTGTGCACAATTTTGAGCGCTGCCATGGATGCCCTATGTAAAAAAGAGTCCTGCACATGAACTGTATACAAAGCATTGGGCAGACAGTGCACAGCTCATTTAATTCCCATGGTAATAAAGGTATTAACTATTAAACATAGATGCAGAGAAGTGTGCGGAAGACCAAAAGGCCGAGGGAAGGGCTTTCTAATGTTTGGGCTTAAACACAAGGTCTGAGGAGGAATAAAAATTCAACTTGTTTTATGTGCGGTCAGTAATGTTAGCAAATATTTCAGAATCCTAGCAAAAATAGCAATACATAACTATATTTTCAAATTAATCAGCAACATAATAAACTGTAAAAATCATTAAAAATACAGTATTTACTATGTTGGTCATTTTAGAAGCTTTGTTCATGAGATGGATGTTCAAAAATGGGCACACAGACGTTCTCTCAACCATTGTAGAAACTGATTCTGTAAGCATCCTCAGTGCGATACATCTATGTCGCACAGGGGTGTGACAGAGGATGTTCTGGTAAAGTTAAACATGCGTACCCATTATCAGAAACGGCGAACGTATCCTCCACCCTCCGCTGTAAAGTCCATGTCTCTTCCTGCTGCATGGCACAAATAGGCATCTGAAAAGTTCTTGTTCTACTAGTAAAATACATGCAGGGATTAGAGAGAAAGGTACTCTGATATCCCTAATACTTTTCATGATGATAATGAAAACTAAAGGGAAACGAGAACACATGTTTTCTCGTCAGCACGCCAATGCACATTTCCGCTTGCAAAATAGCAGGCATGAACATGCATTTCAGCATGACTTAGACGTCCCCATCCTAAACCTTTATCATGGGAACGTCTTTGTGGACCGGGCCACTGCCATTCATTCGGGCATGTGCAAATTTTTAAAATCAGTTCAAAACTTGCACATGGATGGCCATTTCACAAACGTTTTGACCTGGATGTTCCAGATTGCAGCTATATGCCATTTCTAAAATTTGCCTTTATATTACCAATATATTTTTAGATAGTTCGCTTTTTTAATTTACATTAACCCTGCAGAAAAATGATCTTGTCTAAACATTTGGTCCCCTGGTCTTTCAGTTTGACAGTCGAAAATGTCTTGGAACAGTTAAGAGGTATGGTGTGGACCCTATGTCTTTGTTTTGCATAGGAGTGCAGATCCTTCTTGCAACTTGGTGATCATGTGTCTAGTTAATGAAAATTGATAATTTAGTATGGTCCCATTGACCACTGGATTTCTGCTGATTATTGGGAAGGTGAATAATCTGAATTCAGAATAATTTATCTACTAATGTGGATGGTAGACCTGTAATAACAAAATGCAAAGTAGAAATTGCAAGTAATCCTTGAACATTTCATGAACAGTATACAGGAAGATCCATAAATCCTTTTTAATGTGTTTATATATGGGTCAATATTCAACAACGTTGGCAGGTGGAACCACTCATCAACTCTGCCCCAGCCAATAAAATGAATCATTCAGTAACTTGGACAACTCAGCATATGTGGAAATAATTGGCTTCAGCTTTATTTAAGCAACAAAATGGAACTTATGGGAGCTGGGAACCTACATAATCATCCGAGCCAATATGAAGTGAAATCGCAACTGCATCTAAAAAAAGATATAGCAGAATTTTAAAAAAGATACAGAGGGGAGGAAGTGAAGTCAGCGGGCAGAATGGATGCATGCTGAGGGAGCTCTGTGGCACCCTGCCTTTAATATGCAATAAAGCGAGGCAAAACTTACCTCCGCCTATCCCAACATACACTGGAATATCTGAAAGATACAAGAAGGCTATGTCAGTGAAGAAGCCGCTGGCCGAATACCTCTGCCCTTACGCACCAACTAAAATGGTAAGAAGCACTTAAATTGAAAATAAGATGGCCGTCGGGAAAAAGAATGACGCAGAAGTGGAATTAGATGAGGAGTGGGGCTCCGGGGTGGCCGGAATGCTGAAAGCTTGGTTAACAGAACTAAAAGAACTGAAGGCTGAAATAAATGGGGTAAAAAACGACATAAAGGAGACTTTAAATGCAATGTGGCACAACATAGCAGATCTTGGCACCAGTGTGGAGGAGAACAAGGGGCACTTGGAGCAACAAGTAGAGGCACTCCGGGAACTGCAGAGTGGTTGGGAAGAACTGAAGCAGGCACAGGAGCTCTTAAAAGAGAAAACCAAAGGACCGATCACGGAGGTGTAAAGTGAGGGTCCATGGCATTCCACAGGAGCCTAAATACAAAGATTGTGAAGCTGTGCTGTTAAAAATGTTTGGGGCATTATTGAAATCAGCAGATCCTGAACAGGAATGGGACATGACACAGTTACAGATTGAAAGACCCCATCAGGGTCTAGGGCCTATCAAAGAAAGAAGGCCTAGGGATATGGCAACATGTCTGAGCTTTTATAAGACAAAAGAGAGGCTGGTGGCAGCATCCCAAAAGTTGGGACCCTTTAAGTGGAATAGATGCACCATAGAACTGTACCAGAACTTTTCAGCGGGTATTCTGCAAAGACCCCGGGAATTGAAAGAGGTATCTCCAGGAACAAGCAGGAATGTAGTCTTCATATATGGGTATCGTCGGTACCGACGGAGCCTGCGCGGGAACACTCCCCAGCGTCCAATTAGAAAGCTTTTGGGAGCATCCCACAGCGCCTGCGTGCTGCCTTCCCGCCTTTCCCAACTGCCTCTCTCCAGTTCTTTGTTTTCCACGGAGCCAGCAGGTCATTGTTCCTGTCACCGCAGAAAATTTTCCTTATTGCCCTTCTTTTTTGTAGTCGCGTCTGCCTTCCTCGACGCTTTACCGGTACCGCCGGTTCTTCTTTCTGTTCTTCTTTTCTTTAAAAAAAAAAAAAACGTAGTACTTTTTTTCCCTTTTTTTTCCAGGTGCACGCGCCATTTTGGGCCTTAGGCCCAAAATTTTTTCCACAATGGAAAAACCCGCTTTGGGTTTTAAAAAGTGCACCAAGTGTGGCGGTACCATCTCCGTCACCGACACCCATGAGTGGTGTCTTAAATGTTTATGTCCTGACCAATCCATCACGGAATGTATGGCCTGTGCCATGATGTCCAAGAGAGGTCGACAGAACCGAGCTGCCAAGCTCAGTACCCCGTTTCCCTCTGATGCAGCCTCGGTGGCATCGATGTCTTCCAGGGCTTCGTCTTCCTCCCGTGGATCTTAGGTAATTAAACATAAGTCTAGCCAGTCCTCAAAGGGTAGATCTCCTTCTAAGCATCGAGATGCCTCTGGCGTTGCCCTTGAGGATTCTGCACCGGCAAAATTGCCCCGGTGGGAGGCTTCGGCTTCCAAAGCATTATCGGGGCTCCAGGACGTTCTCGAGGCATCGACCTCGGCAGAACTACTGGTACCATGTTCTGGGGTACCGGCTGTTTTTTCCAGTACCGACATCCAGGCATCGGCAGCGTCGATAGACCAGAGGTTCCTGGCTATTGAACGCAGTCTAGTGGCTCTCCTTGCGGCATTGACACCCTCGGAACTGCGTCAGACAGTTCAACTGGTACCGGCACCAACTCCGGCACTGGTATTCGTACCGGTACCGACAGCATCGACATCGGTGTCTGCATTGCCGGCACCCAGTCATGCGATGCCTTCCGGTACCGATACACCAGTACCGATTCCCCCTGGTACAGACTTCGGACGGTATGGGTATCGGGCTCTTCAAGAGCATCCAGACAGAAGGTACTTCGAGTCCTCAGAGGAATCTGAGGATTCTGACAGTTCTGTCAATACGGGAATACTTCTCCCAGAGGAGCCTTCCTCCCCTAAACACAGGATGTCTCCTCCAGAGGACATTTCCTTTCAGAATTTCATCAGGGAGGTGGCTCGAGGTCTGTCCATTACTGTGGCTCCTGAAACAGAGCCTAGAGCAAAGGAGTTGGAAATTTTACAATATCCCAAAGTTCCTAAGGAGGCAGCTACTTTGCCCATCCATGAGATCTTGCATGATCTCATGCTAAGAATGTGGGAGACGCCTCTTACCACCTCTCCTCACTCTCGTAGACTGGATACTATGTATCAAGTCCCTCCTTGTCCTGGTTTCCAGAAAACTCAGCTTCCTCACCACTCTATTATAGTGGAATCAGCTATGAGAAGGATCAGGAGTGCAAAGAGACATGCCTCTAATCCTCCAGGACATGAGTGCAGAACTTTGGATGCTTTTGGACGTCATACCTTCCAAGCTTCCATGCTTTCTGCCAGGATCAGTTCCTATATTTTATATATAGGAATGTTCCTGAAGGAAGTCACAGGAGATTTAGAGGTTTTGAGCCCTCTTCTTCCTGAGGATAGAAGGCAGGACTTTCTCACATTGGTCAAACATGCCCAAGATGTTTCTAAATTTGTCAACCGTGCAGCTTTTGACTGTTTTGAGTGCATAAGCAGAACCTCTGCTATTGCCATAGGTGCACGTAGAATTGCCTGGCTCCAGGCATCTGATTTGGAGCTTTGGGTACAAGACAAACTGGGCAATATGCCTTGTATTGGTGAGAGCCTTTTTGGCAAAGATTGGCAAGAAAAAGCCAATGAGTTGTATGCTGACAACTCCACCTTGGATAGATTATCCAAGGCCACAGCTGATCCTGCAAGAAAGAAATCTTTCAAAAAACCATTCTTTTCCAAAAAGAAAAGGTTTTATCCTGCTTATTCCCAGCAGGGACGTTCTGCAGGTCAACCTGTCTGGAAAGGTCAGCAACCACCCTAACAAAGGAAAGCAAAGACTGCTAAGCCTCAACCGTCCCAGCAGTCTGAGCCTCCACAAGGCCTTTGACTTTCAGCTAGAGAACTTAGCCTTCCTGGCTCTCAATGGACCAGAGCCTTCCACCATTCCAGAAAGGTTGTGTCATTTTGCCCCCAGATGGGGGCCGATAACAGCAGAGCATTGGACACTCTCCATCATAAAAGAGGGGTACAAGCTTCATTTTTTGAGCATGCCCCCTCCCACAATGATAAGACAGTTCAATTCTCAGACCTTTCTCATCAACCTGTTAGATCAAGAGGTCCCTATGCTTCTTGCCCAAGGGGCAATAGAAAAAGTACCCATTCATCAACAGGCTACAGGGTTTTACTCCCCCTATTTCCTTATCCCAAAGAAAACAGGGGATTACAGACCTATTTTGGACCTCAGAGAATTGAACAAATTCCTGTTCAAAGAGATTTTCAAAATGATTTCTCTAGGAACTCTGCTGCTATTCCTTCAGAGTCAGGATTGGCTTTGTTCTCTAGATCTCAAGGATGCGTACACCCATGTTCTCATCCATCCAACTCACAGAAAGTTCCTTCAGTTCCTTTTTCAAGGAAATCACTTCCAATACAGGGTGCTTCCTTTTGGCCTGGCCTCAGCACCAAGAGTGTTCACGGAATGCATGGCTGTGGTAGCAGCATTTCTCCGCACTCTAGGAATATTCGTCTTCCCCTACTTAGACGACTGGCTCATTCGAGCCCCATCAGAGTCAGAGGCCAGGATTTCTCTGTCTTGCACAATGTGTATCCTTCAGTATTTGGGTCTGGTCATCAACATCCCAAAATCCAGTCTAACTCCCACTCAGTCTCTAGAGTTCATAGGAGCTTTGCTGGATACCAGAAAAGCAAGGGCCTATCTCCCCCAGGCCTGTTGCTTTCGCATGGTGTAGTTAGCTTCTCAAGCAGTGCTGAAGCCTCATCTCACTGCCCGAGAAATGCTACAACTACTAGGCCACATGGCATCTACCGTGCATGTGATTCCCTATGCTTGCCTCCATATGAGAGCAGCCCAGTGGACTTTATCCACTCAGTGGACCCAGGCATCAGGATGCCTGTCAGACAAAATAGCAACCACAAATCGCCTTATTTTGTCCCTCCAATGGTGGCAGTCCACTCAAAACCTGTTGCTGGGGTCCCCATTTCAACAACCCTTACCCCAGGCAACTCTCACAACAGATGCTTTTCCAATGGGTTGGGGAGCTCATCTGCAAGACCTCTCCACCCAAGGCACCTGGACTCCACAGGAGACTCATCTACATATCAATCTCTTGGAGCTCAGAGCAATCTTTCTTGCTCTTCGAGTGTTCCACACCCTGCTCAGCTACAAGACAGTCCTCATTCATACGGACAATCAAGTAGCCATATTCTACCTGAACAAGCAGGGGGGAACAGGCTCTCTGTCGCTTTGCAACGAAGCTTTGCGACTATGGGCCCTCGCTAGAGAGCATCAGATTCATCTCCTGGCAGTGTATCTTCCAGGTATACAAAACTCTTGGGCAGACAGACTCAGTCGAGTTCTGCTTCCACACGAGTGGTCTCTGCATGCTGACCAGGTGGCCAAGATTTTTCAAATTTGGGGAACCCCGGACATAGACCTCTTTGCAAGTCTGTGGAATGCCAAACCTCCCCAGTTCTGTTCCAGAATTCCAGCTCAGCGGGCTCAGGCCAGGGATGCTTTCCTCCTTTACTGGGGTCAAGATTTCCAGTATGCCTTTCCACCCATTCCCCTAATTCCCAAAACCCTGTTCAAGCTTCAGAGAGACAGAGGCCGTATGATCCTCATAGATCCACATTGGCCACGGCAACTGTGGTACCCTCTGCTTCTACATCTCTCTCAAGCTCCCTCCCTGGAGTTAGAGTCTGCTCCAGATCTCCTATCTCAGGAGGACGGAATGTTATGGCATCCCAATCCGCAGTCTCTGCATCTCAGGGCTTGGTTGCTGAAGGCCTAGATCTCCATGATCTTAACCTCCCTCAGCAAGTAAAGGATATCCTTTATGCTTCCAGGAAGCCTTCCACAAGACGCTCTTATGCTTTCAAGTGGAAACGGTTTACCATATGGTGTTCGCAGAAGGGTCTTAACCCCCTTGCGGTCCCTCTGGAATCATAATTGGAGTATCTCCTTCATTTATCCAATGCAGGACTTAAGACTAACTCAGTGAGGGTCCATTTGAGTGCTATTGCAGCTTCCTTCAAGCCCCTAAATGGACAACCTATTTCCTCCCATCCTCTTATAGCAAGATTTATGAGAGGCCTTCTGCTAACTAAGCCTCCCATTAGGCCACCACCGGTGGCATGGGACTTAAACTTGGTTCTTGGTCAGCTCATGAAGCCACCTTTCGAACCCTTAGCTACTACCTCCTTGAAATTCCTTTCTTGGAAGGTTATCTTTCTCATTGCAATTACATCAGCACGTCGCATCAGTGAGTTGCAGGCACTAGTGGCTGATCCACCTTATACAAGGTTCCATCATGACAAGGTAGTCCTTAGGACTCATCCACACTTTATGCCAAAGGTGGTCTCACCTTTTCATCTAAACCAAGCGGTCTACCTACCTGTGTTCTTTCCAAGGCCTCATGCATCAAATGCAGAAAGGAATCTTCATACTTTGGACTGTAAAAGAACTTTAGCCTTTTACTTACAAAGAACACAGCAACATAGAAAGTCCTCTCAACTCTTTGTTGCTTTTGATCCTTCTCATTTGGGACTTCCAGTCTCCAAGAGAACACTATCTAACTGGATTGCTCAGTGTATTTCCTTTGCCTATCAGAGTAAGAATCTTCCTCTGAAGGACCATGTCACAGCTCACAATGTGAGAGCCATGGCAGCTTCAATGGCTCATCTACACTCTCTGTCTATCGACGACATTTGTCGAGCAGCCACCTGGGCCTCGGTTCATACCTTCACAGTCCATTACTGCTTGGACAAGGACTCTCGCCGGGATGCCTTGTTTGGTCAGGCTGTTCTCCAACACCTGTTCCATACCTAATCAACTCCTACCCACCATCCCTGGTTGGATGCCAGAGATCCATGGGGGGGAAGTGGAGCCCTTTTTTTTCAGGGACACACAACTTCTGGGGTCTCTCCCTGGCATCTAAAGCTAAGGAGTCCCCATATGTGAAGACTACATTCCTGCTTGTTCCTGGAGATAGCATAGTTACTCACCTGTAACAGGTGATCTCCAGGAACAGCAGGAATTTGGTCTTAACAACCCAGCCACCTCCCCTAGGAGTTGTATCTCTCTATCTCTTTCTCTCTCCCTCTCTCTCTCTTTGTCTCAGCTTTAAAACTCAACTGGAGAGAGGCAGTTGGGAAAGGCGGGAAGGCAGCACGCAGGCGCTGTGGGATGCTCCGAAAAGCTTTCTAATTGGACGCTGGGGAGCGTTCCCGCACAGGCTCCGTTGGTACCGACGATACCCATATGTGAAGACTAAATTCCTGCTGTTCCCGGAGATCACCTGTTACAGGTGAGTAACTATGCTGTCAGCACTTTTGAGGAGAGAGGGTTGGAAATACAAATGGCTTTACCCCTTTAGACTCTTAATAATGGTAAATGGCATGTCACAACGAATAATGAGCAGCAGGAAAGCCTGGCAAGTGCTAAAAGACTTAGGACTACAAAATATCCCAGAAACCACATTGTCCCAATCGGCACCAATGAGAATTGTAACGCCTAAGACCGCTGGACTGAAGTGGCAGAAAGTGGCCACTAAAAGCAGGCACTTAACACGATTATTGAAGGGGCATGGCCCAAGAGAACATTCGGAGACTGGAGCAACTTGAAAGAAACTATGTGGACATGTGTGAGATATGACCTAATAATGTTATGGGAATCCAGGTGGTGGAGCCCGGAGTGTTTCTTAATATGACTAGTTGAAGCAAGTTAATGTTTAAAGTTTAGGGGGGGGGGGGGGTAACTATGTGTGTAACTTTAAGGTCTGGGTGAAAGAGGTAGACAGTGTTGGGTGGTAACAATAAATGAATGGGTAGAGGGTTCTGTTAAGAGGAATGCATTTATGAAGGGAAGCCTGCAAACAATTAAGGGGGAGTTTAAATCTAATGACATGTGTGAAATATAGGCTTGAGCCAAAGGGGGTGAAGGGACTAAGTTGCATTTTTAGGACAAGACCAGGAGAGCGGTGGGTTTATGGAAACTCATTTTTATTAAATCAACAACACTTCCAAAAGTACACTATCACATTTTCTAACATCTTTTTCTCACTTTCTTCCTTCTCATCTTTCTTTATAGTTCTAGACATAGTTATTGCTATGACATCTAGGCACATATTCACATACCCATACGCCTAATGCTGTATACCTACACATAGTACAGTACAATACAATACACATTGCTTTCAAACTGACATATTCCTTCCTCTCCCTTCCTCCGACCCCTCTTTCCCGTCCGCTCAAAAAAAACATCCTATCTTAACCCTTCCCTGAAGCCAGTACAGTGATGATTTAACCTACGGGCCTATATTAACATTTCTACAATGCATTAAAGCTAATCTGAACTTCACAACTTTACAAATTTCCCTGATTGTACTCTTTGAGCAATCTTTCCATTCAGACGAGTGGGGTGGGGGGTGAAAGTTCCCATCTCTCGAGAGTAGCCACGTCCTATTAAACTGCTCAGGTGGCCTTCCCCCACAGACCCATCTATTGATTCCCCCTTCCCTCCTCTCTCAGCTAGTTACTCACCCATGGTTAATTAGCTACACCTACATACCTGTACCCACTCCGTCCCTCCCCTTCCCTTAGCCCCTTTCTCCCACCCCCTACCCTACCCCATTTACCGCCTTAATCCCTCCTCCCCACCTCCCTCCACCTACCTCTTCTCCCCCCGTGACTAGCCAGAATCTTCGATACCCTCCTTCTCCATGGACGTCTGCCATCCCCACTTCTATCACAGCTGTTCCTCTCTACTCCTCCCCCATTCCATTTACTGATTTGCTAGTTCATGGTTCCGCCCAAGGCTTCCTCATCCCCAACCCCTAGGGTTTGTTTAATCAGAGGATCGCAGGTCTCCTCAAACAGCGCCAATTTGTTCCCTCCCAGTAACTGAACAGTTTGCCTTTCCATACCCATCAAATCTAGCATTGCCCCATACCTCTATCTCTGGGGGGTTTTCCGATAACCATTTGCGCAAAATACCTTGCTTAGCCAGTACAAATCCCTTCTCACATAGTTTCCTCTGCTGGCTCTTTAAAGGTCTTCCTATATCGGGTGCCCCAAATGGACACCATTCTGAGGAAATAGTCATCTGTCGTCTTAACCACCTACTCAGCTTGGCACAGACCCTCCGCCAAAAAATCTGAATGCGTGGGCAATTCCAAAAATGGTGCATGAATGTACTCTTCTCTTTCTCACAAAGTCTACACAAATCTGTCTGGGACAAACCCGCCTTCCAGGCCCAGACATCATGGACATACGCCCGCCACAGAAACCTGTATTGTATTTCTTGAAGTCGTACTGATTCAGACAAATTAGCCATGTTTGCAAACGCCTTCTACAATATCTCTAACGTTATCTCTAGTAGATCATCTTTTCCCCATTTTAATGCTAAACTAGGAGCGGGAATTAGTTCTTCCCACAATCTTTGTTTAATGATCTTCCCTTTGATGGAGTTCACAAATTCCACTAAACCACCTGCCTGGAGGAGTGTAGGGAATTCTTTCTGCAGATTTCTCACATAGTGTCTTGTTTGCAAATAAAAATAGAATTCCTGTGGCCCTAACTGATATCTTTTCTGCAACGATTGGAATGAGTCTATCTCCAAAGCATTTTCCATCTTTAATTGCCCCACATAGGTCAGCCCACAAAGTGCCCATCTCATTGAGACGTTCTCCCTCATGCCCGGGGCAAAATCAGTGTTTCCTGATGGGGGAGACAGTCTGTCCCCCTCCAATTGGCTCGCCTATATTGGCAGAGTATCCTCCACGCTTGCCGTAGGGATTTCAAATAAATCAATGTCTTCCACTCCGCAGGCAACTTCTTATTGGGCTGGTGCAATAAAAAAGCTCTGTGCAGTCCCCCAGACATATCATCCACCAACTCCACTGGTATAGTTTCCGTTGATCCCATTAAGAGATCTTGCAGTGGCCGAGCCAGACAAGCCAAGTTATTTTATTTTATTTAGCTGTATTTATATCCCGCTTTTCACCGGGTCAAAGCGGTGTTACATTAAAAAAGGGGCGGGATTTAAGTATAAGGGCGGGGCCATCACCGGGGAGGTGACATTGATGATTTCAATATAGGATTATGTTATAGGCTCGGATTGTTATAGGCTCGGATTGACGGTAGACCCGCTCCTCCAGCTCTTTTGGTTCCATTAATACAGACAGCGCGATATGCAGTCTCCGGCCCTGCCACAAAAACTTTCCAATGTGGCTATGCAAGATTCCCAGATCTCTCCTCGTAACCCACAACGGCACATGCCGGCAAAAGATAGATCCACCGGGGGAGCTCCATCATTTTAAAAAGGGCTATCCGACCCTTAAGATTGATAGGGAGATCCCTCCATTTTGCCAGTCTCACAATCGTCTTCTCTATCTGCGGCTTAATATTGACATTGTAGAGCTGCATCATCGTACTTGGTATCTGAATACCCAAGTAACAAATCTGATCGTCGGCCCACACCAATGGGAAGTTCCCCCGCCACTGCGGTTTCACCAAGCCCCCAACATCTAAACGCGTTAGACTTTGCCTTATGAATTTTCAGTCCTTAGAAGGTCCCAAACAGCTCAATTTGCCACAACGCTGCCTCCAAGGACTTTGCGGGGTTCTGGAGACAAAGAAGCATGTCATCTGCAAAGGCACTTAATTTTATGTCCCCCTTCTTCCAACTAATACCCCGGATCTCCTCCATATAAGAACATAAGATATGCCATACTGGGTCAGACCAAGGTCCATCAAGCCCAGTATCCTGTTTCCAACAGTGGCCAATCTAAGTCATACGTACCCAGCAGTTTCCCCAAAAGACACAGGTTCCACAATGCTTGCATTGGGTCAAGCAGTGATATCCTGGGTCTCTTTTTAATAATGGTTTATGGACCTTTCCTCCAGGAACTTGTCCAAACATTTTTTAAATCCAGCTACACTAACAGCCTTTACTACATCCTCCGGTAACAAATTCCAAAGTTTGATTACACGTTGAGTGAAAAAATATTTTCTTGTATTAGTCTTAAATAGTTTACCCTGTAGTTTCATTGCATGTCCCCTAGTCTTTATATACTCTGATAACGTAAACAATCGATCTACGTTTACCCGTTCCACTCCGTTCATTAATTTATAGACTTCTATCATATCTCCCCTCAGCCGTCTCTTTTCCAGGTTAAAGAGCCCTAACCTTTTTAGCCTTTCTTCATAGGAGTATCCTTCCATCCCCTTTACCATTTTGGTGGCCCTTCTCTGAACCTTTTCTAATAACGCTATATCCTTTTTAAGATACGGCGACCAGAACTGCACACAATATTCAAGGTGCAGTCTCACCATTGAACGATATAGAGGCATTATAATATCTTTTGTTTCATTTTCCATTCCTTTCCTTATCATACCTAGCATTCTATTTGCTCTCTTGGCCGCCGCTGCACACTGGGCCGATGGTTTTAACATGTTATCCACAATGACACCTAAATCTTTTTCCTGGGTGGTGGTTCCTAATGTGGAACCTTGCATCGTGTAACCATAGTTTGGGTTGTTTTTCCCTAGATGCATAACTTTGCACTTGTCCACATTAAATTTCATATGCCATTTTGATGCCCAGTCTTCCAATTTATTAAGATCCTCTTGCAATTTTCCACAATCCTCTTGGGTTTTAACAACTTTAAATAGTGCTGTGTCATCTGCAAATTTGATAACCTCACTCGTTATTCCCCTTTCCAGGTCATTTATGAATATGTTAAAAAGCAGCGGACCAAGCACAGATCCCTGGGGTACACCACTATTCACCTTTCTCAATTGGGAAAATTGGCCATTTAGCCCTACCCTCTGCTTTCTATCTTTTAACCAGTTCCTGATCCACAATAGTACACTGCCTCCTATCCCATGACTCTTCAGTTTTGCCAAAAGTCTCTGATGAGGGACCTTGTCAAAGGCTTTCTGAAAGTCCAGATACACTATATCAACCGACTCACCTTTGTCCACCTGTTTATTCACACCTTCAAAAAAACATAACAGATTAGTAAGACAAGATCTTCCTTGTCTAAAGCCATGTTGGCTGTCTCCCATTAGACCATGACTGTCTACATGCTGAGTAATTTTGTTCTTTATGATGGTTTCTACCATTTTTCCCGGTACTGACGTGAGGCTCACCGGTCTGTAGTTTCCCGGATCACCCCTGGAACCCTTTTTAAAAATTGGCGTTACATTGGTGATCCTCCAATCTTCAGGTATTACAGATGATTTTAATGAAAATTCACAGATTACTAATAGCAAGTCTGCAATCTCATATTTCAGTTCTTTCAACACTCTTGGATGTATACCATCCGGCCCAGGTGATTTGCTACTCTTCAGTTTATCTAATAGTTGTAATACATCTTCCCGATGTATCGATATTTCCTTCAATTCTTCCGTATCTTTAAATACCACTTCAGTCATGGGTAACATCCCTACATCTTCCTCAGTAAAGACTGAAGCAAAGAATTCATTCAGTTTCTACGCTATCGCCTTGTCGCCTCTTAATACCCCTTTAACCCCTCTATCATCTAATGGACCAACTGACTCTCTCACAGTTTTTTGCTATCAATGTACTTGAAAAAGTCTTTATTTCGCATTTTTGCTTCCGCAGCAAGCTTCTTCTCAAATTCTCCCTTTGCCTGCCTTATCAATGCCTTGCATTTGACTTGCCAGTTCTTGTGCTGTTTCCAGGTTTTGTCGTTTGGCTCTTTTTTCCATTTCCTGAAAGATGCTTTTTTGGCAACAACAGCCTCTCTGACCTCACCTTTAAACCATGCTGGCAGTTTTTTGGACTTCCTTCCACTTTTCTTAAAGTGTGGAATACAGCTAGTCTGGGCTTCTAAGATATTATTTTTCAACAACACCCAAACTTGATGTACGTCTTTAACCTTTGCAACTGCTCCTTTTAGTTTTATCTTAACTATTTTCCTCATCCATCTTGAGTAACGTCAATAACAAAGGTTCTAATTGCAGAACAAATAGAAGGGGGGATAACGGGCAGCCTTGCCTCGTCCCTCTTTTCAACGAAAATGTCTGAGAGCATTGGCCTCCTACTAAGATGCAGGCTACCGCATCCGCATACAGCACTCTTATCCAGTCCAGAAAGGGACCCCAAAGCCAAACCGTCGTATTGCTTCGAACATATAGGCCCACGAAACTCCGTCAAATGCTTTTTCAGCCTCTAAGCTTACTAGCATCAGAGGGCTCTGCTGTAACGGGCATGTTTCCATACCAAGCAAAACTTTACTTATGTTCAGAAAAGCCTCTCTTCCTTTCACAAAACCTGATTGATGCGACCCAACCAATTTGGGGAGAATGTTCTGCAAGCGATTAGCTAACACCGAGGCTAGAAGCTTCATGTCATAATTGATTAAAGATATCATAAGAACATAAGATATGCCATACTGGGTCAGACCAAGGTCCATCAAGCCCAGTATTCTGTTTCCAACAGTGGCCAATCTAGGTCATACGTACCTAGCAGTTTCCCCAAGGGACACAGGTTCCACAATGCTTGTATTGGTTCAAGCATTGATATCCTGGGTCCCTTCTTAATAATGGTTTATGGACCTTTCCTCCAGGAACTTGTCCAAACCTTTTTTAAACCCAGCTACACTAACAGCCTTTACTACATCCTCCGGTAACAAATTCCAGAGTTTGATTACACGTTGAGTGAAAAAATATTTTCTTTTATTAGTCTTAAATAGTTTACCCTGTAGCTTCATTGCATGTCCCCTAGTCTTTCTATATTCTGATAAGGTAAACAATCGATCTACGTTTACCCGTTCCACTCCGTTCATTAATTTATAGACTTCTATCATATCTCCCCTCAGCCGTCTCTTTTCCAGGTTAAAGAGCCCCAACCTTTTTAGCCTTTCTTCATAGGAGTAGCCTTCCATCCCCTTTACCATTTTGGTGGCTCTTCTCTGAACCTTTTCTAAAATTGCTATATCCTTTTTAAGATATGGCGACCAGAATTGCACACAATATTCAAGGTGCGGTCTCACCATGGAACGATATAGAGGCATTATAATATCTTTTGTTTTATTTTCCATTCCTTTCCTTATCATACCTAGCATTCTATTTGCTCTCTTGGCCGCCGCTGCACACTGGGCCGAGGGTTTTAACATGGTATCCACAAGGACGCCTAAATCTTTTTCTTGGGTGGTGTTTCCTAATGTGGAACCTTGCATCGTGTAACCATAGTTTGGGTTGTTCTTCCCTAGGTGCATAACCTTGCACTTCTCCACATTAAATTTCATCTGCCATTTTGATGCCCAGTCTTCCAATTTATCAAGATCCTCTTGCAATTTTCCACAATCCTCCTGGGTTTTAAACAACTTTAAATAGTTTTGTGTCATCAGCAAATTTGATAACCTCACTCGTTATTCCACTTTCCAGGTCATTTATGAATATGTCAAAAAGCAGCGGACCCAGCACAGATCCCTGGGGTACACCACTATTCACCTTTCTCCATTGGGAAAATTGGCCATTTAGCCCTACCCTCTGCTTTCTATCTTTTAACCAGTTCCTGATCCACAGTAGTACACTGCCTCCTATCCCATGACTCTTTAGTTTTGCCAAAAGTCTCTCATGAGGGACCTTGTCAAAGGCTTTCTGAAAGTCCAGATACACAATATCAACCGACTCACCTTTGTCCACCTGTTTATTCACTCCTTCAAAAAAACATAACAGATTAGTAAGACAAGATCTTCCTTGTCTAAAGCCATGTTGGCTGTCTCCCATTAGGTCATGACTATCTATATGCTGAGTAATTTTATTCTTTATGATGGTTTCTACCATTTTTCCCGGTACTGATGTCAGGCTCACCGGTCTGTAGTTTCCCGGATCACCCCTCGAACCCTTTTTAAAAATTGGTGTTACATTGGCGATCCTCCAATCCTCAGGTATTAGAGATGATTTTAATGATAGTTCACAGATTACTGATAGCAGGTCTGCAATCTCAAATTTCAGTTCTTTCAACACCCTTGGATGTATACCATCCGGCCCAGGTGATTTGCTACTCTTCAGTTTATCTAATAGTTGTAGGACATCTTCCCGATGTATCGATATTTCCTTCAATTCTTCCACACCTTTAAATACCACTTCAGTCGTGGGTAACATCCCTACATCTTCCTCAGTAAAGACCGAAGCAAAGAATTCATTGAGTCTCTCCGCTATCGCCTTGTCGCCTCTTAGTGCTCCTTTAACCCCTTTATCATCTAATGGACCAACTGATTCTCTCACGGGTTTTTTGCTACGAATGTACTTGAAAAGGTCTTTATTTCGCGTTTTTGCTTCCGCAGCAAGCTTCTTCTCAAATTCTCTCTTTGCCTGCCTTATCAATGCCTTGCATTTGACTTGCCAGTGCTTGTGCTGTTTCCAGGTTTCATCATTTGGCTCTTTTTTCCATTTCTTGAAAGATGCTTTTTTGGCAACAACAGCCTCTCTGACCTCAGCTTTAAACCATGCTGGCAATTTTTTTGACTTCCTTCCACTTTTCTTAAAGCGTGGAATACAGCTGGTCTGGGCTTCCAAGATAGTATTTTTCAACAACACCCAAGCTTGATGTACGTCTTTAACCTTTGCAACTGCTCCTTTTAGTTTTTCTTAACTGTTTTCCTCATTCTATCATAGTCTCCCTTTCGAAAGTTAAGGGGTAGTACTGTGGATTTCCTTACTATCCCTCCTCCACTAATTAAATCAAAGGCGATCATGCTATGATCACTATTGCCAAGTGGCCCCAACACCCTTATCTCTTGCACTACATCTGGTGTTCCACTAAGGACTAGGTCTAATATTGCTTCCCCTCTGGTCGGTTCATGAACCAGCTGCTCCAAGAAGCAGTCATTTATTTCATCTAGGAACTTTATCTCCCTAGCATGTCTTGTTGTGACACTGACCCAGTCGATGCCGGGGTAATTGAAATCACCCATTATTATTACTGCACTGTAACTCCTGCTAGCTTCCCTGATTTCTTTGAGCATTTCATCATCCATTTGTTCATTCTGGCCAGGCGGACGATAGTACACCCCCACTGCCATCGCCTTCCCCTTTTTACATGGAATTTCAATCCATAGAGATTCTACAGCAAATTTTGTTTCTTGCAAAACTTTAATCCTTTCTGATTCAATGCCCTCTCTAACATAGAGCGCAACCCCTCCACCAATTTGATCAGCTCTATCATTTCGATATAGTTTGTACCCAGGTATCACAGTGTCCCACTGGTTGTCCTCCTTCCACCATGTCTCTGATATTCCAGTCATATCTAACCTCTCGTTTAGTGCTATATATTCTAACTCTCCCATCTTGTTTTGTAGACTTCTAGCATTTGCATACAAGCATTTTAGAGACTGTATTTTATTCATATTAATTTGGCTATTGGTAGACATGGGTAATTTGGGATCTTTAAGTTCTGTCTGCTCCATACTCGAGGGCATTTGGGCTACTTTACTCTTTTTTGGAACCTCTCTGCTTTTTGTAGTATCCTTCAAGGATACATTCTTCCGAACCATGCGCTCTTGGGCGACTGTCGGCTTTCCCCTATTATCTAGTTTAAAAGCTGCTCTATCTCCTTTTTAAAGGTTAATGCCAGCAGCCTGGTTCCATCCCGGTTAAGGTGAAGCCCATCCCTTCGGAAGAGCCCCTCCTTTCCCCAGAATGTTCCCCAGTTCCTAACAAATCCGAACCCCTCATCTCTGCACCATTGTCTCATCCACGCATTGAGACTCCGGAGCTCTGCCTGCCTATTGGGTCCTGCGCGTGGAACGGGAAGCATTTCGGAGAACGCTACCCTGGAAGTTCTGGATTTCAACTTCCTACCTAAAAGCCTAAATTTAGCTTCCAGAACCTCCCTACGACATTTTCCTATGTCATTGGTACCAACATGTACCAAGACAGCAGACTCCTCCCCAGCACTATCTAAGACCTTATCTAGGTGGCGTGTGAGGTCCGCTACCTTCGCACCAGGCAGGCATGTTACCAGGCGATCCTCACGTCCACCAGCCACCCAGCTATCTACATGCCTAATGATCGAATCACCAACTATAACTGCTGTCCTAACCCTTCCCGCATGGGCACTTGGCCCTGGAGAAACCTCCTCGGTGCGAGAGGGGTTTACATCACCTGGAGGACAGGTCCTAGTTACAGGATCACTTCCTGCCACACCAGGGTGATGCTCTCCTGTCACGTGACCTCTCTCCTCCATGGCAACAGGGATGCTGCCAGACTGGAGGTGGGACTTCAGGACTATATCCCTGTAGGTCTCGTCTATGTACCTCTCTGTCTGTCTTATGTTTTCCAAGTCTGCTACTCTAGCCTCTAGAGAACGGACTTGTTCCCTGAGAGCAGAGAGCTCCTTGCACCTAGTGCACACGTAAGACCTCTCACCAGCTGGGAGAAAATCATACATGTGACACTCAATGCAAAAGACTGGAAAGCCCACATCCCGCTGCTGGACTGCTGTCTGCATCTTAGTTTTAAGTTTGTGTTTAGATCTTTAAGTTCTATATGTACTAAAGGGTGCAATGGATATTTATACCACTAAAACTGTACCTAAGAAGTTTAATATACCTTGTTCACCTGAAGCTTAATTAATCTCAGGTCCTTGGTGTATGACTGATTTGGGTAATGAGCTTCACCTGAGAGCACCTCCTGTCTTTTAAGTTGTGCAAGTACCTATAAAGCTGTGATTTTCCCAGGGGAGGGTGGGTGTGGGGAGGGAGGGAGGGATATAACACTTATTAAAAAAGGGCTGCTACACAGTACCTTGTCCTGTGCTGCTGAGGAAAACTATATTCTGATTTGATTTAAATTATAGCTCTTTGCTGCTACTAGGCTCTAACCTATTATGAAATTTAAACTACAAGCTCTCTGCTGGATTCTAAATTTAACCAGAAAGCTCTCTTCTGTGTTTTAATTTGAAACTAAAAGTACTTTGCTGATGCTAGGCCCTGAGTGACTATGAAATTTAAACTACAGCTGTCTACTGGGTATGAAAGGTAACCAGAAAGTTCTCTTCTGTGTTTTTAAATTGAATCTTAAACTGTTGCTACTAGGCCCTGACTGATTTAACAAAAAAAAATAGTGGGTTCACAGATTAATTAGCTTTAAAAGAAAAACAATTCCTTTCAGAAAAATTCCCAGAAGTATATACTCACAATTTCAGATTTCTCTCCAGAAGTAACAGCCCCCCTTTCCAGTCCGTATCGGCCTATATGAAGCGGGGTCATTTAATTCTTTGCCTGCCTTAGGAATGGCGGTTATGCTGGCTGTCCGCATATCCCTGGGAAATTGTCCCCCCTCTACCACTTCGTCATACAGGGCTGCCAGAGTGGGCGTTACTTGTGACTCAAGCATTTTATAGAATTCTACCCCAAAACCATCTGGCCCCGGTGCCTTGTGTGGGGTTCCTGTCTTAATGACCTTCTGAATTTCTCCCCCTGTAATGGGCTTATTCAGTTCGAGGGACTCCGCCTCCGTCAAAGTCAGAATCGATATCGTGTCTAAAAAGCATTTCTCTTTCTCCCTATCCTCTGCATCTGGGGTATATAGCTTCTCATAGAATTGCTTAAAGTCCTCTGCTATGGCTCGCGGATCACTGTGCCGTACTCCATTTGCAACTTTGATTACCGCCACTACTTTAGTGCTCCCCCATCTTTTACTAGTCTTGCCAATAATCATCCTTATCTATCTCCATATCTGAAAAATTGGTGTCTATAATATTGCATAGACTTCACTGCTGTCTCATGCAACAGGGCATTCAGCAGGGCTTGAGTTTGTCGGTACAACTTTAAATGGGCCCCCCCCCCCCCCCCCGGTCTGGGCAGGGTCATCTTCTTGAAGTTTTGAAGCTCCTGTGTCAACTGCAGGATTTTACTATCTAATCACTTTCTCTCTTTCACTACATATGCAATCATGCATCCTCTAATCACTGCTTTCCGCGCTTCCCAAAATAAAGCCGTTGTGCGTACCTGGGGTTCATTAAATCTCACATATTCTTCCCAATTCTGTACCAAATTTTTCCGGAACTCCTCATTTTTCCACAAATGCCTCGGGAATGACCACCTGCTCCCCGAGGGGCCTCTTCCCCTCCAAGTCATTTTTACCATCGCATGGTCAGACACTATGATTGGTTCTATTTCAACGTTCCTAATCCTTCCAAAACCACATTTCAAGACTAAGATATAATCTATTCTAGACCAGGTCTGGTGCACTCTGGACAAATGTATGTAGTCTTTTTCTCCCTCATGCAACACTCTCCATGCATCTATTACTTTCCCCATTTCACATAAATATCCCACACCTTTGTGTTTCCAGCCCCCTTTGCCCTTCGAGCCTGTCTTGTCTATTTCAGGATCATGTGGGCAATTAAAGTCTCCTGCCAGCACCACAGGCATCTTAGGTGTCTGCAGTATCTTCATGAGAATACCCTTAAAGAATTCATGTTCATACTGATTTGGTGCATATATATTGCCTAGTAACATTTCTTCGCCCCCTATTTTTACACACAAAAATATATATCACCCATGGTGGTCTATCTCCTCAGAAACAACATCCAGTGGGACCCCTTTCCTTATCAGAATCGCTACTCCTCTCTTTCACCCTCCCGACGAGGCACCATACACCTGTCCTACCCAATCTCGCTTTAATTTATCCTGTTCTTTCTCACTAAGATGGGTCTCCTGTAAAAATGCCACCTGAGCCCCCTTCCGTTTCAAGGCCTGTAAGATCTTTGTGCGTTTAATGGGGGTACTTACTCCACCCATGTTCCATGTGATCATACAAAGATCCTTAGCTATTGCAGTGGTGTTGTTTATCATCCTTAATACTTCTCAATTTATTCTTGTACCTTGCCCGGAGCCGCCCAGCCTTAATCCCGGGACTCCTACTGCGCAGACTTCTCATGTGTGTCAACTTTCCCCTCCCTATTATCCCTTGATTTTGGATCCATGCTCTAGCCACTCCTCCCCTTCCCCCCTCCCCCCACTCGTGCCTCCTCCCCCCCTTCATTCACCCCTTCTGCTGTCCAAACCCTCCCCCTGACATTCAACATTCTCATCCCTCTTTCCCCCCTCCCTCTTCTCCCCTTCCCTCTTCCCTCCCCTCCCCACCCTCCTCCCTTCCCCCAGTAACAGTTTCCACTCCTCAGCTGCTCTCCGCTGAGGTCCAGTCCAAATTGGTGCTGCGGGGCTGCCTAGAGTCACTCCCAAAGTCTCGTGGATCATTCTGTCAAACAAGAACCATTCTCTTAGCGGTCCCGTGCATCTGTAATCCCATCTTGTGGTCATAGTCTAATAACACACTATACAGGCACAACCTCAGTCCAACTCTCGGTACTGAAAAATTAGCTGAAGCAAAGATTGTCCCGTACCGGAGGTGGGGGACCCACCGTCTCAATTTAAATGCGTCCCTTTCTCAAGCGTTATCTCCATTTACTCCTTTATCTGCTGCTCATCTCGCAGATGGTGTTTTCACAGTCTCTCAAGTAGCTGGCTTTCTCGATTCCTCTTTATCTAGATCTGCCACAATCCGCTTAGCCGCTGCTACTGTATCAAACACATGGTTATGGCCTTGGTTGGAGATCCTAAGCACTGCTAGGTATGCTAGCGTAAATCACGTTTTCTGTTTGAATAACGTGGCGCACAGCGAGGCAAATTCTTTTCTCTTCGCTGCCACTGCCGCTGAATAGTCTTGAAATATCAGAATTCGCTGATTCTCCAACATCAGCTCCCCCTTCTTATGATAGGCTTGGAGTATCTGCATTTTGTGCTGAGAGTTAAGAATGCAGGCAATCACCACTCTTGGTCGCTGCCTGGTCTCTATTCTAGCCCCAAGACGATGCGCACACTCCACCTGTATCAGGCCCATCACTGAATCCAGGCCTAGTTCCTTTGGAAGCCACGTTTCAATCAGGGACAGCAGCATTCAATCTGTCATGGACTCCGGGACCCCCACTATTCGTATGTTGTTCCTCCGCGACCTATTTTCTAAGTCGTCAACTTTCGACAGCAATGCCTCGATTTGTACTCTCTGCGCTGCCATGTCCCTAGATTGCCGTCCCTCCTCATCCTCCATGCGGCCACACGGTGCTCCAACTCGTCCACTCTCCGGCCAGCTTCCCCCAAAGAATCTCCTACCTCTTCCAGCTTCTCCAAATTAAATCGAATTTGGGGTCTAGCAACTTCACGATCTCTTTCGCCACCTCCTCCGTCGAGGAATCTGCACTTTTGGCTCCAGGTGACGCTGGCTGAGGCACCACTGTGGCAGAGGTTCCGGCCTTGCTCCCTTTCTCCCAATCTTTCTTTGCAGGCAGGGGCATTTCTACTCCGATTCGTTCCCACAGTGTAGCCCACTTGCTCCCATTCCTTATCGTTCACTTTGAGATCCTTTTTTAAGGGAAAATGATCAGTTTAAATGATTAATTCATGAGGCAGTCCCGGAGTGAGCAGAGAGACGTCCTCACTCGCTCATGCATCATGTGACCTCGAGCGGTGGGTTTAAACGGGGGCTCTGGTACTAAATATAGGCAACAATACAAAGGAGGGTTGGAGGGTGTGGATACTGGAGAGAGGGGAAATGGAGGGATATGGATGGATGCAAATGGGGATAGAGCAAAGGGGGGGCAGGGAAGGAGGGAAGGGAAAGGTGGAGGGTGGAATCTAAAAACACGTCACTTATTCTCAATCTATGTCAGAAGGAGTGCGGACATCAAGGAGGAGGGAGGTGGAGGGGGAGGTTAAGAGGGAAATCTGCTCAGTGCCAGCAAAAATTCAAAAGTTTGATAGTGTGGATAGGAACTATCAACACTAAGGGGCTGAACACCCAACAGAAGAGGCAACAACTCTTCCAAGAGACAGAACGGTTGAGATGGGATATAATATATATATTCATTTGAGGTATAAGGATGAGAGATTATTGTTTAGAAATCATTACCTGCAACAGTACTTTGGAGGCCCCAGGGGTGAGGGGGGAGGGAAAAAGGAGGGAGTGGCATTTTAGTGAAGAGAGGATGCCCACTTCAAATAGGAGAGATACTTTGAGATAAAGAGGGAAGAATGTTGATACTAAAAAGGGAATTATTGGGGGAATGCCATACACGAGACAAGCCTCCTTTTGGAGGGAAGTCAAAGAGCTGCTTGCCCAGTCAGTACAAGGGAAATTGGTGCTTGAGAGAAATTTAAATCTGACACTACATCCCAGTTGAGATTGGCAGACCAAGGGAGGAGATGGGAATAAAAAGAGCAGACGAATAGTGAAGGGCATCATGAGGAAATATTATTTATTAGATATTTGGAGGGTACAGAATAAGGGATGTATGGATTATATATTCTGTTCAAACCTGCATAAAAGCTATAGTTGGATCGACTATGTTTTGATTGATAAGATATGGGAATTAAGGTGCGAGAAGTGGATATAGGTAACATAACATGGTCAGATCATGCCCCAACCTGGGTAGAGATATGAGAGGCTTGGGGAGAGGGAGGGGTACAGTTTTGAAGATTGAACGAGAGCCTCCTTAAGCAGGAAGAAGTAGTGAAAGATTTAAGAGCATGCATACAGGAATACTGGCAGGTGAATGACAATGTGGAAGTAAGAGGGGTGGGAGTATGGGAGGTCATGAAAGCAGTGATTCATGGGTGCCTGATAATATAGGCTGCCCTATTTAAAAAGTAGAGGATGGAAAAAGAACAGCTGCAAAGGGATATTAAAATAGCAATGGAGCACTATAGAGAAAGAAGAACGGCACAAGGATTAAAGAAACTGAATCAGTTACGAATGCAGTTAAACAAATTGCAGGTGGAGACAATTACAATTCAAATGAACAGGGTTAAGCAGAGATTCTATGAATGGGTGGATAGGGCATGCATACTACAGAAAAGAGAGATATTGGCCACAATCACTGCTATTAAAGGAGGGGAGGGAGATATTCTGAAGACTGGGAAGCAAATTGGGGCCCAATTCTGCCAGTTCTATAAAGAATTATATACCCAACAGGGGGGAGAGACTTGGACACAGGCCAAGAACTATCTAGAAGGGATTGAACTGCTCAAACTAGGAAAAGACATGAAGGTAAGACTGGAAGAAGAGATACAGAGGGAAGAACTTGAGAGAGTGCTTAAAGAGCTGCCTAGCGGGAAGGCACAAGGGCTGGATGGGCTACCTAATGGTTTTTTATAAGACCTTCAGCAAGGAGGTGGAAGATGTCATGGGTAGAGTGTTTAATGGAATACTAGAAGAAGGGAGGCATTTGTCTGTGGAAATGTTAACAGCAAGGATCACAATCTTACCAAAAGCGGGAAAAGACCCATTACAATGTGGCTCATACTGACCAATCTCACTACTTAATGTAGATGTAAAGATCTTTGCTAAAGTGCTTGCAAACAGATTAGCTAGGTGGATGTCCACATTTATTGTTATAGATCAAACGGGTTTCATAGAAGGGCAACAAGTTTCCAATAACATTAAGCGAGTGTTATAAGTGATCTGGGCGGCACACCAAAAGCGAGTAGGAACGATGGTGCTCTCTATTGACACTGAGAAGGCATTCGATAGGTAGATTGGGCATTTTTGTTCTCAGTTAAGCAAAAGATGGGATTTGGGCCCAAGTATTTGAGCTGGATATAAGCCCTATATCAGGACCCTCGGGCACAGGTAAAAATAAATGGCAGATATACAGAAGCATTTTGCTTAGAACGAGGTACCAGACAGGGATGCCCAATGTCCCCACTCTTATTCGCCTTGGTGGTGGAACCCTTAGCGCAGACAATTCGCACAGAGGTGCATGTGAATGGTGTGGAGGTAGAAAGATAGCAACACAATATATTGTTATTCGCAGACGATATACTGTTGTTGATCACACGACCTGAGGAAATGTTGCCAAAGGTACTGGACGAAATAGGGCGGTATGGAGCTGTGTCGATATTCAAAATTAATCTAGACAAGACCGAAGTGCTGAATATTAATCTAAGAATGTCCTAGGAAGGCTAAAGCAAAGGTTCCCCTTCAGGTAGATCCAAAGGGCTATAAAGTAGCAGACTCCGTGCGATAACGGTGCCATGGCCCCATTGATTTCAATGGGGCCACGGCTCCAATATTGCACGGAGTCTGCTACCACTGTTTAGTAAACACCCCCTCTTAGTCTTCAAGTTCAAAGAGGAGGAAAGGTAGCAAATATTCTTTGAAGCCATTCTACTGCTGATATGTTAGATCCCACCCTTTCTATCCCAGCTCTCACCTACCGCAGTGTGGAATCTTGCTAAATAGACTAGTTCCCCCAATTAAAGAGCAAGATTAGTTTTATTGCTGAGTGGGCAGATTAGGGGGTAAAGATGTGGGTCAAATTTAGGTTATTTTTGGAAATAATTCACTATAATATATTTCAGGGATCTTTGATTGGTAATATCTTAAAAAGTCCTGAAGTAATTCTTTGAAGGGGACACACCATACTACATACCCCAGATAAATAAACACATTTTGCATTCTGAAGAGAGAAGGTGCACTACTGCAGATCCCAATAATAGGTCATCAAACAAATAGGAGTACACACAGGGAATCTGAACAAAGGTATTTGTTTTCACATAAAAAGACTAGTTTTTACTGAGAGGACAGCTAAAGACAGGGTAGAGACTTTGGTAGGCCTTTTTTTCTCTCATTTTTTTCCAACAGATACCAAAGCTTCAACAGCAGAAATATGACTGTGAAACATCATGGTGCCAAGCTGTCATTCCCATTACCACTTCTACATCCACCCAGATGGACAACCAGATCCAGGGCATGGAAATGATACAGTGTTCAACATGCCTATAGGTTGAATCCCTCAGGAAACAAGTTGAGAAACAGAGAAGAGATGGTGAGGCTCAGAAGCATCTGTGACAATGAGCAGTGCATTAATGAAATGCATCTAAGAGACATCTAAGATCTCAAGCAGAAAGGAAGATGACCCTGTACAAAAAGATGACAGCCAGACACAGATGGCCTGAGCTGCAGACTGAACACCCCTACTCCACTTTCCCTAGAACTGAGGAAATGGTATGTAGTCCTGAAAGTGGAAGAGGATATATTAAAAACCCTAAAGCTGTTGTATCAGCAGCCACTAGGAAGCAAAAGGTAGTGGAGGTTGGTGACTCCCTTCTGAAGGGTACAGAGGCGTCCATCTGCCATCCAGATATAATGCCTGAGAGAGTGCTGTCTGCTTGGTGCTAAGATCCAAAATGTTGTGGAGAGTTTGCAGAGACTCCGCAAGCCTAATGAGCATTATTCAATGCTACTTTTCCACGTTGGCATAAACGATGCTGTTAGGTTCCCACCTAAATGTATCAAAAGTGATTTTGTGGCTCTGGGAGAGCAAGTGAAGCAGTTAGTGGTGCAGGTGACGTCTCCCCAATGCTGCCTGTCGAGGGTTAGGGCCGAGAGGCCTGCATCCTGGAGATTAATGCCTGGCTGCATGAATGGTGTATTTGAAAGAGTTTTGGCTTCCTATACCATGGCATGATTTTCCAAAGGCTACTGAACAGAGATAGCATCCACTTACTGAAAAAGGGGGACATTGTCTTCTGCAACAGGCTGGCTAATTTACTGAGGAGGGATTTAAATTAAGATTGTTGGAGATAGGTGAACAGCCCCCAGGTAAATAAAAGCCCTCATGTAAATAAAACATTAAAAAATAATTTAGAAATGGGAAAAAAGGACAACATCTGGAGAGCAGTTTAATCCAACCAAAAAGCACAAAACCACGTGCAGTAAATACCCAGTCACAAACGTGGATAGCAGGGGAAGGATAATTTATTAATGAACACTCATGAGCCAAAACCCAACACAGGCCATGTTTCGATCTCTCTTCTTCAGGGGCTGTTTTTTTGGCTACAAAAATATATATAAATATACACGTTAAAACAAACATATGGCTATTATGCATATTAAACATATATATAACAAATAAATCCACCAACCATAATGTAGAACTTGTATAAAACAATACCACAGTAGATTATACATATGTATTCAGTAATGTGAATGACATAAAACCATAAACTAATATGGCTCTATCCACACATTATACAGTAATAAAAAATTAAAAAATTAATATAACTTAAAATACATAAGGCATAAAAACATGAATAGATGAAAAACTTGAATGGATCAAAAAACTTATTAAAAAGGCCAAAAAGAAGTGATGTACTATAACACATTTAATTAAATTCCTACCTGCCTTAATGTTTATATGTTCTTGCCAATCTATATTATTTTTGAGAAAAGGGGATAAGGAAACTTTAATGTTATGTATAGTGCATCAATGCATTAATTTATTAATAGCGCAACAGGAATGAACCAAGATTATTGTACCCTATCTAACAAATTATAATTCATATTTAGCAACAAGGGAAAATTATCATTGTTGAAAGCATCAAACATTAAAGACACTTATAAAAATTGTAATTGCTCATCATACGATTGCCACCGCACGGTATAAACCCCAAACGAAGACTAGAATTCTGACTTGTGTCAAAAATAAGCGGCTTGCTTTCAAATACACATAAATAAATAAACTTATGTAAAAATGAGAGACTGAACCAAAGATTATGGGTGAAGTACTTCAATGCATGAATGAAAAGCAGAACCTGGAGATGATGGTATCGGATAATCTTAAGGTGGTCAAACCGGTAGAAAAGGCAATGGCAAAAGCCAGAAGGATGCATAGGGAGAGAAATGGCCAAAAGGAAAAGGAGGTGACAGTTCCTTTGTATACTCGTAAATCTCTAGTGATACCTCATTTGGGGTGCTGTATACAGCAGCTATGGGTGCCACTCTATCAACAATGAGCCGCCTGACCCAAGACTGAACACAGTTTAGGTCAACTATCCAGTGGATTGCCATGAGTCGACACCTATTCAATGGCACTTAACAACATACAGTTCTGGAGACCATAACTTCAAAAGGATATAAACAGGATGGGGTCTATCCAGAAGGTGGCTATTAAAATATATACTATGGAGGAAAGGCAGGAGAGGGGTGATATCATAGAGGTATTTAAATGTTTCTATCATATAAATTCACGGGTGGTGGCCTCTTTCCAGTTGAAAGGAAGCTGTGGAATGACGGATCATAGATGAAGATGAAAGGGACTTAGGAGTAATCTGTGGAAATTTTTCTTTTTTTAGGGAAGGGTGGCAGATGCATGGAGCAACCTCCCAATGGAGGTGGTGGAGATGAGAACTTTATCTGAATTCAAGAAAGCTTTGGAAAAATACAGAGGATTTCTGAGGGAGAGGAAGAGATTGTAGAACTTAATAGATCCCATGGAATGGGCGGAGTGGATAGGACATGTGGTCTTTATCTGCCATTATTTTCTATTAGGGGCATATTCAAAACAATTAATGCTAACCATGTTAATTGCGGTGAGTGGGATATTCAGAAGCACAGAGCCATTTTTTTGCCACTGAATACCACTTCCTAACCAAGCTAAATGCCCCAATGCTAACCACGTAGCATTAGGGCGTTTCAGAGTTGGTGCTCGAGATAACCAGTTAGCAGCAATATTCAGCCTCTGGCTAGTTATCTTAAGCTGGCTAAAGTTAGGCACTTTGAATCGTGGCCTAACTTTAGCTAGTTTAGCTAATCAGGGAGTGGCTAAATATTGCCTGCTGCCCAGTTAGCTAAAACATTATCCAGGCAAACTGAATATTCAATGCCAGTGGCTGGATACGACCCAGGCATTGAATATCTGGGTCTATGTTAAAGCTGCGATGGCCAGCTGCTTTAAGGGACATGTTTACTAAGCCCACACTACTAGTGTGGGCTTGGGCTGCATGACTAGTGTGGGGCACCATGCTAGATGTAGGGGTAGGGACAGCCATTCCCCCGAATTCAGCATGACTCACCATGTTAAAACCGCCATGGGAAGCAACTACCAACATTCATTGTGCTGTGAATAGTTGCCCCCCACCAAGTGCCGGCAGCATGGGCTTTCAAGGCCTGCACTAGCGATGGTGCAGTAGGAATGTCCACATCCCACCCAGTCGTCACCCATACACGCACAGGGCACCATGTTACTCAGCTAGCACCCTTTAGTAAACATGCCCGTTAATGTGCCGGTCACTGCAAATAAATGTAAATGCTATTTTGTGCTGTTTTTTTGCTGAATTTGTGAAATAAGACAATGCTCACATTTTTTTCTACATTCTACCCTGGACGCACCATTTGAAAAATCTCATCATTCCAATTACTATTTTGTCTCTTATCCTTATGTTCGTCACGGGATGAGGGCAAGTTGATTTTGGTTTTGTTGAACAGTTGACAGCCTAAAGAATTAAAATTATGATGTAATTTTTGGTCCTAATATTTAAAATTGAACCTCAGTCAGTTTGAACTGAATCATTTCCCTGTGGATGTACAGCTGAAGTATGATTTTAAATCAAAGCATCAGGGTGGGGTGGGGGAGGGAGAGATATTCAGCAACAGCGTCTAGCCCTTATAAAAGCTGAACCTTTAGTCCACATTGAATATCTGGGTTGGCCAGTTAGCTACAGCAGTGAAAGTTAGGCCAGCCTAACTTGTCGCCATTGGATGACCAGCTATTGACTGAATATCACCACTAGCCAGTTATCCCTGCTCCTCCCCCACTATGCCCTGATACTACCTGACTAGTATCAGGGCATTTAGTGGTGGCACTTGGAGATATCAGCGTTACTAACCACGTTAGTGCCACTGAATATCCCGGTCGCCACAATTAAGATAGTTAGCAGGTCTACTAGCTACATTAATTGCTCTGAATATCAGCCCCATCCAGTCGGCGTATGTTAAATTATGGTTATTGCTAAATACTTTTGTTGCTTGTACTAAGCACTTATTAGTTTTAATGTATGTTGTAAAAGGGGATGCATATGCTATTTCATAAATCTATTAAGCCTAACTTCTCAAACAATTATGGCAATGCTACCGTTCTCTATTTATGGCCCCTAAAGTGTGTCTTCACGTGTATTAATTAATCCCTTTGAATATTGACTCAACACTGTTTAGTGTAACTTTTTAATATTAAAAATAGATTATGCTGTTCTTTCTCTGAGGTAGTTATTTTGCTTGTGGAAATATGTCCTATAAATTCCTTAGCAGTAGTGGGAACTATAAAAATTGAAACAACTACTATCCTGTTGGAACAAATAATATGTGCTTAGATTTTGATATTTTTCTGTTAGCTTGTATTTCTAAAAGGAATCCAACCACTCCTTTGACATCTAAAAATAAACAAATGGAATCTGCTAACTGGAAAAATTCAGATATAGACTTTGTTTTCATCTGGGGTGACAAAGGCACATGCAAATGAAGTAGCTTTCCTGAATTGCGCAGTGTCTTTAGCGGAGATGAGTCTTGAACTTATGACCAAGAACGTCTCCTGAATCACAATACAGTGCTCCAGTCACAAAGCTATTCTTTAGTTATGTTATTATTAACATCAGTGCTTTTTCCCAGCAAAAAAGGTGCCAAAACTCATATACACAGTGCTCTTTCATTAATACATGAGGACCATGGGTCAGTTTTAGCAGGCAAAGAAAAAGGTGCCGGTACTTAGTACCACAGAGTACCCCATCAAAAAAAGCCCTAATTAACATTTATATCTTGCCTATCTTTACACTTTTAAACAAGTTACTATGATAATTTCATAAAAATGTAAACAATATATTGCAACTGACATTTGAAGTCATCGGAGATAACCCCACTCAAGTTATATACAACTTATCTATGAAATGTATCCTGAAACTTTAACACACAGCGGTCTTTTATTTAACAAACTGAAACTGTCATTAAAGTATGAGGTCCTACGTACATGGGGGCAACTTTCAACAAAAGTATATATGTGTAAAGTCTGGATATTTACTTGCAAACTACATCAATTTTCAAAAAAGATATATCTCCCTTTGAAAATTGACTTGGCAAAAGGACTTGCACAAATCTGCACTACTGTCTGCAAGGGTGTTTTCTCTGTGAAAACGTACCTGTGTGCTTTGGAAAACCAAATAGCACTTTCTACTCCAAACCTGCCCCTGGGAACATCTCCCCAATGTACAATTTACACATGTATGTGATAGGAAGATTTCAAAAGCCACATTTCTGTGCATAAAACCCTGTTTTGTGTGCAGAAATGCCTTAGAAGGAGTTTTCAAAGTTTATTTTTCTCATAAACACAAAATGGGAAGAATTCCATGAGCATATTAGGCCCTAAGTGAAACCTATAATGTTACAATGTCTTGGAGACATTCCCAAATTCACACCACCCCCATGAAGCTTTGGTTAATTGGCATATCAGGAAACTGCGCAGCTATCTTTCCTGATTTACAGAAGAACCATCCCTCCATCCTGATGAAGTGATTCCTTTGTCCTTTCACTTTCCCCAGTTTTTCACAGAGTACGGCCCTGATTATGTACTGGAGATTACCCCAAGCTGTCGACCAGACCGCAATGAGCCCCAAAAAATCCAGGAAATACTTGATGCTATCAGAGGTGAGTAAGAAAATTGAACTTATTGTTTTGTATGCATAAAGCATGAGTCAAGTACATTTCATCTTGCATTATGGTAAATATTGTCAAGGGCTATAGTAAATGTGCAGGATTCAGAGCCTGCATGCCACAACTAATAATCCTAAGACTTTTGTTCAGCAATAAAGTTAAATCACTTCCAAATGGAACGGCCAGTAGCAGAAGAGGAAGGAACTTTCTTGATGAAATTGTACAAAAGAGTGGCTTATCAAGTTGTAAAAAGTTCCAAATGTCCTTTAAACTTATTAGTAGCATTATCATTTCTAAGAAGGCAGCAATCAAGAGGAAAATTATTCAGTTTAAATTACCATAACTCTCAACATATAATACTTGTCAATCTTTTATACTTTATTGCAGATAATCTGTTCCCTGATTTGTTCCTAATAGTGCTAATTGCACCAGACAGTATGTTAGTTAATCTGTTGCCATGTCTGGACACTCATTTGATCATCTCCATTCTTATAAACAGCAATACTGAAGTGATGTATCACGGAATACCATCTGAAATGTTCAGTTGATGACAAATGTTCCTGCCTATGAAGTTTCGAGGTTTTTGTTTATTGAGCATCTAATATCTCTTTCCATGCTTACATAAGATGAGAACTTGGTTCAAATCACTGCTCTCCCTAAGAAAGACAAAGATCAAAGTAAAATAGAAAGTGACAGACCTACTTCACTCATAAAACGCACAGTAGGAATCAAAATCAAATCTAGAACATGATGGCACTTTACTTCCTAATGCAATGTTGTAGACCCTGGTTAATTTTGGTTTTCCCTGCTAAAGACCTCTGTCCAGTCGTCTCAGTTTCTTGCCCTCACCACTGATATCTCTATCTATCCTATCCCAAACAATGCTTGAATTAGGTCACAGTTTTGGTTACTGCTCCCTTTACTGGTAGATTATTTTGGACATCCACTACCCTCCCAGTAAAGATGAATTTCATTCTAAGCCTTCTAGCTTCACATCGTGATGTCTAGTTCTTCCCCTTTCTGACTATCATCTGCTAGCTTTCACTCTTAACCACCCCCCCCCCCCTCCTGCCACAGCCTTGTCCTGTCTTCACCAACATAGTTGTGAATCTTCAGGCTATTGATCTTTCTGCTCTCTCCACTCTGTCTTATCTCCTCTCTTTTCTGCTATACCATCTGAATCTCTTGACGAGACAGCCTCTTCTTATAACACTATATTCTCCTCTGTTCTGGATGCTTTTGCTCCTTCCTTTCCATGCCTTTCAGACGTACTATGCCTCAGCCTCGCTGACCTCTAAAATCCACTGCCTACTTTCCTGTGCCCATTCTACTGAACACTTTTAGCTTAAATCCTGTACCCATGCTGACTCCAGTCTGCAGTAGCAGTCACCAAGCAAGACTGCTATATCCATCTGATGTTTATTGCCTTTGACCCTCACCATCTCTTTTCAAAGCTCAACTCTCTCCTCAAAGTCCTCCGCCCCATCCCTCCTTCACTTTCTGCCCATACTTGACTGACTACTTCCATAAAATTCACAATATTAGTCTTGAGTTCTCCACAAAGACACTTCCATCTCCACCTCCCCCTCTTCACTCTCAAGTCCTTCCTTCAGCCTCTGTCACCCTTTCTTCCTTTTCTAAAATCGCTGAGGAGGAAACTGCACTAATTCTGTCCTCCTCCAAAATCACTGTCTGCTTCTCTGATCCCATTCCCACGTTGCTACTAAGCTCTCTCTCCCCTGCTGTTGTCCCTTCCTTTTGTCATATCCTCAATCTAGCGCTTTCCATTGCAATTGTTCCTGCGGCCTTCAGACATGCTGTGGTCACACCTCTCCTTAAAAAACCTTCATTAGACCCTACGCCCCCTTCCAATTATAGGCCCATCTCCTTTATTCCTTTTGCATCCAAACTACTTGAAAGTGTGGTTCACCATTGCTGTCTTGACTTTCTTTCCTCTCAAGATATTCTGGATCCACTGCAATTATGCTTTCATCCTTAGCAGTCTACAGAAATGGCCGTTACCAAAATCTCCAGTGACCTATTCCTGGACAAATCCAATGGTCTTTACTCGATCCTCGTCCTTCTTGACTTTCTCTGTTGCTTTTGACACCATTGATCAGCACCACCTCCTTGACACTTTGTTCTCGCTTGAATTTAGGGGCTCTGTTTTGTCCTGATTTTCTTTTTATCTCTGCTATCACACTTTTAGTGTATGTTGTGGCAGTTCTTCCTCCACTGCTATCCTGCTTTCAGCCAGTGTACCTCAGGGCTCTGTCTTGGGATCTCTTCTCTCTCTATACTCACTCCCTAGGCCCCTGATTTCCTCCCATGTTTTAAGTACCATCTTTATGCTGATGACTCTCCAGGTTATCTCTTTGCACCTGAAATCTCTCCAGGAATCCAGGCCTGCTTGTCTGATATTAGTGCCTTGATGTCCCACCACCGTCTGAAACTTTACATGGCCAAGTCAGAGCTCCTTATCGTTCCCTTTAAATCCACCTCCCCTGTTCCTCCTTTCTCTCTTTCTGTGGATAACCATATCATTCTCCCTGTTTCCTCAGCTTGCAACCTTGGGGTCATTTTTGATTCTTCTTTTTCTTTCCCTGCACATATCCAACAGATAACTAAAACCTTTTGGGCCAGATTTTCAAAGGCATTTACACGGGTAACTGCCCTAGTTACCCATGTAAATGCCTTAACAGGGGAATTCTTGAAGGCATCTACATGGGTAGTGCCTTCGAAAATTCCCTGGTTTTTCCCTTATGCACCCCGATGCTATGCGGTTAGCAGTGGGGCATGTCAGGGGCGTTCTGGGGTGGAGGAAAGGGCTAAGCAGGTAGCAGCGATTTTCGATGCTACCCAGTTAGCCCTCAGAGCCTTAAAGATAGGTGAGGGTTTTCCTGAAAGTGTCCAGCCAACCCGAATTTTCACTTCCTTTGCTGTGGAAGTGAAAATCTGGGTTAAGGGGGTCGGCAGGCAGGCTGCCTAAATGAAAATCGGGCCCGTCATTTTTTTCTATATAACATCAGCAAAATTTGTCCCTTCCTTTTTAAACACAGTCCCGAGGCCATTATCCACTTTGTAGTCACCATTCTGTTTAGACTATTGTAACCTGCTTCTCACTGGTCTTCCCCAGGATCATCTCTCTCCCTTTCATTCCATTCAAAACTCAGCCACATGGCTAATCTTCAGCCAGTGTCACTGCACTCTCATAACCCCTCTTCTTGAGTCACTTCATTGACTCCCTGTCTCTTTCCGCATCCGGTTCAAACGTCTCCTGCTGATCTGCAAGTGTATTTATTCTGTGGCTTCTCATTACCTCGCTTCTCTTATCTTTCCCTACGCCTCTCCTCAAGAATTCCACCCATCAGACAAATCACTCTGCACCCTTCTCTTCCACTGCCAACTCCAGACTTCATTCCATATTGCTGCACCGTATGCTTGGAACAAACTACTTGAGTTGTATGCAGGCTTCATCTCTTGTCCTATTCAGATCCAGTCTAAAAACCCACCTATTCAAGGCTGCTTTGGATCTTAATATCCTTATTCTCCAGTTTACCACTCGTTTGTTATAACCATTTCCCCTTAGTTTTGCCCTAGACCCCTGTTTGGTACGTTTGTAGTCTTGAATAGATTGTAAGTTCTATTGAGTAATGACTGTCTCTTACGTGTAGTGATATACAAATGATTAGTAGTAACAGTAATAGTAAAATGCTTTCTTCTTAGATGTGTTTCACAAAAAATGAAAGTGCTTGTTAGGAAGGGTGTGACTGTCTGGATGTCTATGCTCATCAATCCATGTCATAGGCTGTAGTGCATGCGCATAGCCATGCTGCCATAGCCAAGTTTCTCCACATGCATGAGCACTAACATTGACAGGCAGCTGCTGACTGATACAATGGGGACACCCGCTGAGAAATACTTCCGTACACTGCTCTTTGTCCATTGTGCTGTCAGGTTTCTGCCCACCATCACTACAGTCCACTGGGCTTTGTGATTTATTTTTTAGGTCTTCACTCGCCTCTGATCAATTAACAACTTCCACCAACTAGGACATCTAAAAGGAGAGCTGGTACAATGAGTGAAATAGAGAAAGACAGCAGTTGCACAGGTGTACCTGGGCCATTTCCACTTGCACTGCCAATATGAGAGTTGAGGCCCAAGGAGCACTACAGTTAGTGTTTGAGGGGAAGCCTGGGAAGTCCCAAGAAGCACTTGCCGTCAGAGTGCTTGGAATTATGGGATAACAGTGGTGCCAAGGAGAGGCAAGGGGAGGAGTGCTGAAGAAGGGTGGAGAATGTGCTGGGAGGAATGGGTGGGAGAGTTCCTGGAAGAAGTGAGGGAGCAGACCGAGCTGGAGACGGCCTCTGGAGGAGCAAGGGAAATGCATGCACTTTACAGCTGTGCTTTCTTACATCCCGCTAATAGATATAGGAATGTTTCAGTCATATTGTCTTTTACTATCTTTTTTCTGGAGTTTTATTTTGAGTTCCTTGTGTCTTTTTGTAGAGGGCTTGTGTTGCAAGCACTGCATCATTTTGGAAGCCCTCCTTTGAATTACTTTTATCCTTTGCATTCTTACAAGAGCATGACCTCTAGACCTAATGATTTAAACCCCCTATTCTATAAGCCAAGGAACTCTGCAAATAATCTTTGTATTGAGAAAATGACTGTTAGGCTTCAGGGTCCCTCTTAGTGTAGTCATCATTCTCCTGGCCATCACGCATTCCAATTTTTCCACTGCAAAAGTGAGCCAGACAAATTGTGCTAGTTTTGTCTCCATAAAGTTTCTACATTTTTAAAATTTTGCTTCAGCAAGACAGTTTGTTAAAATGCATAGGGACATCTGTTTTTTGACCCAGCAATTTCCTCCTGCTCCTTTGGGCTTCCAGCTCAGTCAAAATCTGTCCTGAGATCTGGTACAGTGTAAGCCTTCATTCACAACTCCCTGGGTATATTTTCCTCTTATTTTATATCCCCTCCCCACTTACTTTAGTCCCAGTCATCGCAGCAGCAGTTCTCAGCCAGGGACTATGCACAAGGTCTTCTTACAGGATCCCGCAGTTATTGGCTCCAGACATGGCCATTAGTTGGGATCATTGTGCAATGACCGTGACTCCTTCCCCCTCCCCAGGAGCTATAAACACAGCCTCTGCAGCATCCCAACCCTGGAAGGGGGAAGACCCCAGCCAAGAATCAGACTCTGCTTCCTCTGCATGAACTGTGAATGGCACTCTGAGCCAAAGGGCCAGCCTCACAGAAACTTCTTAACATATTGATTCTGCAAAATTTACACAGATTTAGCAGAATGTTTGCATTTCCCAAATTAGTTCTGCAAATTTCACCCCTCTCTAGTAATCGGTATCGTTTAACAATAGTATGCTATATTAGAGAGTTTCATTGGATAAAATAACTGGGCTGGAATAAGTTAATTGTACCTTTGAGCAAGTGATTTTTATGTGAAATACTTATGTACTGGCATAGTAAACTATGGCCATGTAAATAACTAGTACATATATTGAGCAATCAAAGAGGAGAGATCAGGTCCAAGACATTTGACTCATATTTTTCATTGAGGTTTGGGGTCGATTTTCAGAGGTGACTGGACAGAAAAATCAGGCATATATGACATGAACCATGTTCAACTGAATAGCTGAAGAATAAATGAAAGTTTGGACATCTGATGAATATTTGATGAGACACTGAGTTTTGTATCAATTTGAGGAGAATGGTAGCTCACTGCACATTTTTATCTAGCTAAGATTTAAATGCTCAGAAACTTCCTAGAGCTCCCTCCTGATCCTGTGCCGCCACCACTGCTCCCCTCTTCCCTAGCTTCCACTCACCTGGCTGTCATGGATGCCAAGTTTGTCAAATTGCTAGTGTTGCCCAGCTTGATCCTTGGTCCTCTCTGCTTCATTAGCTCTACCTGCTTTATTTATTCACATCGTAGTTTTTTACACACCTTTCTAGCTAAAGAGCGCATAGCAAATTACAGTGGGTTAGAATCTACAGCAAGATACTCCCATTCAATAATACAAGAAGCTTAACACATGCTTTAGGCAGCAGAAGGTTCCTCTCCCTGACCCATGAAACCAGTGTGCCGATTTGGATAGGGGAGAAGAGTCTGTCAGTCTTCATGCTCTGTGGTTTACACAGTATCAAAAGTAAAGTGCAACCAACTCTTAAAGGACGGGAGGGATTTGGATTTAGCTCACACCTTTTCAGTAGCAGCTCAAAGTAAGTTCGATTCAGGTACGGTAGATATTTCTCCAGGAACAAGCAAAAAGTCAGTCCTCGCATATGGGTGATGTCGGCACTGACGCAGCCCGTGCGGAGCATTTCCCCAGCTTTCAAAGAAAGCCTTTGGGAATGCCACCATGCATGTGTGGTCCCTTTCCCGTCCAAGGGTGCCATCTTGATCAGTCTCCCTTTTTCCACGGAGCCCTTCAGACACACATCCCTGTACCTCGGAAAACGTTTTGTTCTTCTATTCCGGGTTCCCGGTCCTCTTCCTGCCGTCCCAGTGCCCCTGCTTCGGCAGCAGACCCCGGGCCTTTAGTTCCCTTTTTTTCTTCTTTTCTTCATGAGTTTGTATCCAGCGCGTTTTTGTGCCCTTTTCAACCGCTGGCTGCACCAAAGGTCTTCGACCTTGCAGGGATCCTTTATGCCCCCATGGCCTCCGGTTTCAAAATGTGTAACAGATGCTCCAAAAACATGTCTCTCACAGACACCCATAACTGTTGCCTCCGGTATCTGGGAGCGGTCCATAACCCGGAGCTCTGCTCCCTTTCTAAAAAGATGTCCTCCAAGGCCATCCAGAGCCGTAAGCAGAAACTTGATGATATTTTCTGCAAGATGGCCCCAGTGTCCCCAGCAGTTTCCCTCTCCACCGACCCTCTGCCTCTTGGGTTCCCCGCGACCGCTCTGCGGCCCCAGCATCACTCCGAGCAAATGTCCCCCGAAAGGGAGCGGAAGAAGAAGAAGGCCTCAAGGACTCTGTCGGGGGCTCTGGACAAGCGTGAGCGTTCTCACACTAGGTCCCTTAGCCCTCCTCGACAATCCCTGGAGTCAGAGAAGGAGTGGCCTGAAAGGTACCCCGTATAGATACAGAGGCCTCTGGCGATGGCATCCGGTCTCCTGAGGGTTGTCCCGGCGAGGAATCCCTCTCCTCTTCGATGCCCTATCCGGTTACCCCGGTGTCGGCGTCACAGGACCCACTCCTGAGTGGGAGGCCTGAATGCTGGCAAAGAAGTACAGCGTTTCTGCCTTCCTTGCTGCCCTGCAGGAGCTGGTACCAGGCTCCGCTGGCACGCGCCCTGAGATCTTGAGGGAGATGCCTGTCTTGGCTCCCCAAACTGCTGTGACAACCCCAAAGAGCCAGGGGCCTTGTAAGGGATCCCAGCAGAGGTCTCAATCTCCATCCTGGTCCTCAGGTGCGAGATCTTCCCGAGCCAGCTCCTCGGGCTCCAGAAGAGCTTCGGCCGCGAGAGTTCAGCATGCTTTATGGGCTCTGCTCAAGCAGCCTAGTTTCGAGTCCCCCTCGGAGATTTCAGACTGGGAGTCTGACAGGGATACTTCCCCTGAATCCTAGGCTCATCGGGACCTCTCCTTGGATCCCTCCCCGCCCACTCAGAAGTGGCGGTTGCCTCCCGAGGATACCTCCATTCTGGAATTTGTGCGGGACATGGCTTGAGCCCTTGCACTCTCTACGCAATCCGAGGAGAAGCCTCATGCGGAGGAACTCGATATATTACAATACAAGACCCCGCCGAGGGAGTCCCTCACAGTTCCGCTCCCACTCATTCTGACCCGGCTGCTCCTCCGCATGTGGGAGATGCCTGTGTCTATCCCCATTGTCAACAAGTGCCTGGACACCACGTATAGGGTCCAGCGGAGACCCAGCTTCCGGAAAGTCCAGCTTCCCCATACCTCAATGGTAGTGGAATCTGCCATGCGGAAGCAGAAGAGTCCAGAAACCCACTCTTCGGTCCCACCAGGTAGAGAGTCTTCCAGCCCATCCTCGATTTAAGAAATCTCAACAAGTACCTAGTGTGGGAGAGGTTCAAAATGCTCTCCCTTGGTGCCTTCGTGCCCTTTCTCTGGCAGGGCGACTGTCTATGCTCCTTGGACCTTCAGGATACATATGCTCACATCCTGGTCCACCCGAAGCACAGAAAATACTTGCACTTCAGAGTATAAGGGAACCACTACCAATACAGGGTGCTTCCCTTCGGCCTCGCGTCCACTCCATGTGTGTTCACCAAGTGCCTAGCGGTAGCCGCAGCCCACCTTCGGTTACAGGGCACCTTCGTCTACCCTTATCTTGATGACTGGCTCGTTACGGGGGAGACGGTCAACAAAGCACAGTGGTCGCAGCCTGCACCATCCATCTCCTCGAGCACCTCAGCTTTTTGGTGAATTACTCAGTCTCACCTCACTCCGGTCCAATCCTTGGAGTTCATCGGCGCATGCCTCCACGCTCAGCGGCCGACGGCCTTTCTTCCCCAGGACAGGGCAGACTGCTTCATCGCTCCTTGCTTCTGCGGTTCAGCGCTGCGACGCAGTTTCTGCTCGATGGATGCTCTGTCTTCATGGCCATGTGGCCTCAGTGGTCCACGTCATCTCTGATGCCCGTCTGCACATTCGAGCGGCACAGTGGTGCCTTCACACGCAGTGGGCTCAGGTGACAGGCCATCTCCGGGACGCCGTCTCAGTCACTCCCCAGCTGTCCGAGTCCCTCGATTGGTGGCAGGACACCCGGAACCTGCTCCGAGGCGTGCCGTTCCAGACTCCACATCATGACGTGGTCTTGACCATGGACGCCTCGCTAGCAGGCTGGGGAGCACACTGCGGTGAGCTCTGCATGCAACAGACATGGTCCCTCGAGGAGTCCCGGCTGCCGATCAACTTCCTCGAACTTTGAGTGGTGGTCCTCGCCCTCCAGGCATTCAGGCACCGCATTCACCATTGGACGGTGCTTGTCCAGACAGGCAACCGGGTGGCAATGTTCTATATGAACAAGCAGGGGGGCACCAGCTCTTACAGAATCTGCCTGGAGTCCTTTGCAATCTGCCAAGGCATAGTCCTATGGGCTACTTTTCTCCCAGGTCAGGACAACGTCCTGGCGGACAGACTGAGTCGGATCCTCTAGCCACACAAGTGGCGTCTCTGCCCGCAGACAGCGCTGTGGCTGTTCCGGTGCTGTTCACCAGCCCCACGAATTCTCAGCTCCCACGGTTCTGTGGCCCGGTTCCCCACCCGAGCAGGGAAGCCTCCGATGCCTTCCTGCTGCCGTGGATGCACGGCCTCCTGTACACGTTCTCTCCCACCCCACTCATAGCGCGGGCCATTCTCAAGATTCATCGGGATGGGGCCTCAGTGATCTTCATGGCCCCATGTTGGCCTTGGCAACCCTGATTTCCGCTGCTGCTTCGCCTCTCATTGGAGCCTCTAGTTTCCCTTGGCAGCACGCCGGGCTTGTTGACACAGGAGGAGGGCCTCCTGCTTCACCCGAACCTGAGGTCTTTATCCCTCACAGTTTGGCGGCTGAGTGGGTCGCACTAGCCCCTCTTCATCTCCCGTTGGAAATTGAGGACATATTGCTGGCCTCGCGCAAGGACTCAACTAGGAGGGCCTACGTCTTTAAGTGGTGTCGGTTCTCGGTGTGGTGCTTGGAGGTACGGGTCAACCCGTTCTCTTGCCCCACTCACCTGGTCCTGCAGTACCTGCTCCATCTCTTGCAGGCGGGCCTGAAGTCCAACTCGATTAGGGTCCACCTGAGTGCGATCTCAGCCAACCACCACCCAGTCAAGGGCGGACCCCTCTCAGGCCAGCCATTGTTTTTACGCTTCATGCGCAGGCTACTACTTTCCAGGCCTCCCATCTGACCGCCTCCGGTGGAGTGGAGATCTTAATATCGTCCTCACGCGACTAACACAGTCGCCTTTCGAGCCGATGGCATCCTGCTCACTTCGGCACCTTTCTTAGAAGGTGTTTTTTCTGGTAGCCCTCACCTCAGCCCAGAGGGTCAGTGAGCTTCAGGCCCTGATGGCCGATGCTTCCTACACGAGGTTCTGTGGGAACCGGGTGGTTCTCTGAATGCACCCCAAGTTTCTTTCAAAGGTTGTCTTGGATTTTCACCTCAGCCAGGAGATAGTGCTGCTGACCTTCTTTCCAAGGCCTCACGCCAACCGGGCATCAGCGGTCCTCCACACCCTCAACTGTACTCCATAACTTGTTCAGGGTTTAGGCAACTCCAGCCCTCTGACCCTTCTTCTGCGACTACTGGTCGTGTGGTCTTCCGGGATCCTCGGGCTGTCTTTGATTACCAACTTCTGCTCACGACTCCCTGTGGCATTTTTTCCTGCGGGTCCTCAGTAGCCTGTAGCTGGGGATTCCCATATGTGAGGACTGACTTCCTGCTTGTTCCTGGAGAAAGCGTAGTTACTCACCTGTAACAGGTGTTCTCCAGGGACAGCAGGAATCAGTCTTCACAACCCACCCACCTCCCCTGGGAGTTGCCCACTGTTCTTGGTATTTTTTGTCTTTTGCCTGAGCTATATCATCTGACTGATCAAGATGGCACCCTTGGGCAGGAAGGGGACCACGCATGTGTGGTGGCATTCTCAAAGGCTTTCTTTGAAAGCTGGGGAAATGTTCCGTACGGACTCTATCTGTGCCGATGTCACCCATATGTAAGGACTGATTCCTGCTGTCCCTGGAGAACACCTAACTATGCTTTCTCCATCTCCAGAGGGTTTACAATCTAAATTGTGACTTGCCCAAGATCACAAGGAGCAGCAGTGGGATTTGAACCCTAGTTCTCAGCCCACTACTCTCACCATGAGGTTGCTGCTCCTCTGAGATAAACTGACTTGCTGGCTTCCGAAATGAATGTCCTTCCCATGCTATCATACCTCACATGCTGGAAGTGGCTGGCTTTGAGTAGCGCCCCTTCCTAATATACTTTTAAGGCAGGGAGCTCATTCAATATCAATGCTAGGAGTTCCTGTAAATACTGGCTTGAATTCTTAAGTGGAAGGGAGATTCACCTCCAGGGCCCAAGATGTTGAGCAGGAAACAAATCCAAGGAAATAATGCAGACTTGGTTTTGAGTTCAAAAAGAAAGGGAGGGATATTCAGCGGTGGCAGCTAGCCTTTGTAAAGCGGCTAGCCATTGATGCTGAACTTTAAACCTGGATATACAATGCCGGGGTCATATCTGGCCACCAGCTTTGAATATCCAGGTGGGCTAGATAGTGCCACAGCTAACCGGGCAGTGGCATTATTTAGCCGCTTCCTGGTTAGCTATGGTGGCGAAAGTTAGGCGAGCCTTTCAGGTGCTTAATTTTTTCCACAATGGGATAACCAGATAGCGGCTGAATATCGCTGCTAGCTGGTTATCCTCGGGTGCCACCTCTGTTCTGCCCCTGAAGTGCCCTGGTGCCGGCTGGCTAGTCTCAGGGCATTCAGTGGTAGCACCCAGGGATATTCAGCATCATTGAATATTTCTGGGTGCTGCTGAAATCTCGGTCGCTGTGATTAATCGCTTCAAATATCAGCCCCAAAATGTTTACTGGGAAACATTTTTCAAAAACAGCAATGCAAATCATGATTGTTTATTTGCAGTTTTCAAAGTTTCATATATAAAGCAGAATAGGGTTTCTGATCCTTGATTACACACACTCCTGGGAGACGTCTTCCCTTACCTTCATTTTAGGTTCCCTTTGGGCTGGTGCTGGGCTCCATGATGCCCCAAGGACCCGTTTTTGCTAAATGCTCGAATCTTTTCCCTTTATTAAAATGTACTTTCCCTCCTCTGAACTCTGGGATAGAATAACATTTCGATACCATTCGTTTGTTCTTTTCACCTTCCACACTGATGGGCACCTGACACTCTTCTCACTGCTCATGCAAAATCTTTGTTCACACATTAAACCCAAATCAGGAGCAGAAATATATTAAAGGTTCCAAAATCCCTTTATATTTATGTAAAGCTGCATCTAATCTTGATACAGAATAGGACCAGAATTGGGCCAGTACTTCCATATGGTAGTGCAACCTGGAAACCTATTGAATCTGTATTTGAAAATACTTACTGGAGCTGGGACATTTTCCATGAATTAAAAGTCCTGCATCTAATCAGCTTAGCGACACAAGCATTATCAGAGCAGAACAGTATAGACTGCCCAACCAGTCCTCCCCCCCACGACTACCCAACACCATGTCTTGATACTCCAGTTAAACTGTATGTAAAAGTAATTATTCCACTAGACCATAGGACACGTGGCAGTTTTAATGAGAACCATGTGGCCATTGACGTGCTTGACAGACTGAGCTCATGTCTGTGTCAGATATGCAAAGTCCAAATTAAAGCCTGATTTCATGGAAATCTAACAGGAATGAGGGAATGGATTGCTTGCAGTTTGACCTGCAAGGGGTTTTGGTTATTACTAATATTGAAATAACCTGTTAAAAATATCATTGCTTTCCAGAAAATAGTGCCTTCTGTGGTAGAGAATTCTATTGCTGGCAGGGGATCCCCAAGCTCCCCACCAGCTGAAGATACCCCTGCACCATGCAGTTCTGTGCTGTCTGTAACCATACTACATTGAAAACTCTAACATGGCAAGTGGCATTGATGATCTGCTGCATTTACTCACAACTTTATCCGATCTTATGCAGCAAGTTCGTAGGCTATCGAGAAGAAAACCCTGAGCTGGGCCCTAAGGTTCTGTATCAGCTATACCTGTCTCCGCCCCAGGGTGAACTGGATTAGCCTTTTGGACTCCCTTGGGTGGGAGCCAAGATCACAGCTGTGACAAAGTGCACAACCATCCCCATGGAGGGAAGGTGCTGTGTTCAAGGACTCTCAGGTTCAGAAGGTCAAGGCCCTCCTTAAGAATGTCTTTGCAGCCTCTACCTTAGGCTCTCAAGCAGCACTTTGTGCAGGTTTGGTTTCAAGCCCTATCAAGTCCTCTTACTCTGGATCCAGCTGCTGTGCTCAGCCATGAGGCTATGAGGTTGAAAGTGGACTGCCTAGATGGCTAGTGCCCTCGGGGCCAACCCAACCACCAGGAAAACTAGGTGGTTGCCTAGGGTGGCAGCTTCTGTGGGACATCAAAGAGCAAGGCATTCAAGCTAAACAATAAATTCTGACAGCTGGGGGGATATAAGACTTAGCATTTGCCTAGGGTGTCAACACTTTGAACCAACTCTAGGGCTGGCCCTGTGTGCCTTCTATGACTCAATCAGAATCTCTTCCAGGTCCATGAAAGCAGTAGGAGTAGCTGGGCAGTAGCTCTAGCTCTGGCTCTGCGCTTGGTTGGTGGATGCTGCCTCTAAGCTGCAGCTCAGCAAACTCTCTGGTTATTCTTTGGAGTGGACCCAGTGAAATGATGCAAGTCGTTAAGAAGACTCGTCCACAGAGACTATTGGAGGCTAGGTCTCAAGGTGCTTGGGTTACTTCTAGTAAGGCTGTGTATAGAACTTAGAGAAGCAATCAGACTGCTAAGAGTTCGGATAAGGCTTGATCATTCTAAGAAAAGAATAAAATAAAATAGAAACATGATGGCAGAAAAAGACCACACAGCCTATCTAGTTTGCTTTTCCATATCAATTACAATAGTCCCCATTTTTCCTTTAGAGATCTTCTGTGTTTGCCCCATGCTTTCTTGAATTTAGATATTGTCCTTGTCTGTACTACCTCCACTGGGAGACTATTCCATGAATCAACCACTCTTTCCATAAATAAATATTTCCACATATTATTCCTGAGTCTATCCCCTTTCACCTTCATCCTATGTCTCCTTGTAGCAGAGTTTGCTTTCAATTGAAAGAGGCTCTACATAAGCTAAGCTGAGCATAAGAAAGAATAGTCTTTTCAGAGCTTTCTTTGAACTCATGTCATTACAGTGGCTCCACTGGGAGCCAGTAATCCCCCTCAGTGGTTTCTGGCTGTCCTTCCCCAACAGTTGGGGTGTTGCTCTGGCTGTTTCTCTCTGAAGAGACCTATACCACCTCAGACCATTGAGTCCTTGTGGTCCTCAGTCAAGGCTGGAGGCATATTTTGTTCCTCTTGCAAGATTCCTTTCCTCTAGCCATGTCCACTGTTTTAGACCAGCCTTAGGTTAAAAAAAAATCATTTATGGCAGTACTTCTATGGGATATCCTTGCAGAGTCTCTCTGCAGTTCCTTGCTCAAACAGATGACATTCAAGGGCACTCATCAGCACTTCCTGCAGTTGCAGGCTATTCTACTTGTGCCCTCTGCAGAGCAGGGCCACAAAAGTCATTCCATCTACATTGTAATGCCCAAGAAGGGAGGTTCCCTCTGGCCTTCTTGGAACTAAATGAGGTTGGGGCCAAATTCTGATTCCCTTATTTCCATATGAGGACCATAATTGAATTGGTCATGCACGAGGAGTTCCTCACCTCCCTAGACCTCACTAAAGCATATTTTCACATTTTCATTTGGGAGCAGCATCAGTGGGTTTCTGCTTTTGTGCTCTGGGCCACCATTTCTAGTTCCAGGCCCAGACCTTTGGCCTAACCATGCTTCTCATGTCTTATCCAAGGTCCTGTTGGTGCCAGCAGGAATCTGGGTTCACCTGTTCCTTGATTCTGGCTGATCATGTCAGAGACTCTGGAGAAGCCAGTCTGGTGGTTTACTTGTTGGAAAGGCTGGAGTTAGTGGTCAACGTTTTCCAAGAGTAGCCTGCTTCCTTCTTAGGATTTGGAGTTCCTCAGGCCTCAGGTCAAGTTTTCCTCATGACAGAGAGGCCTCTTAAGCTTCGAGCCAACCAAGGGCATTTTGCACTCAGTCTGTTTCAGGCCTGCTCCAGATCCTCCGCCCTCTGCAGAGACACCTGCTAGCTCTCTGGGTTCTCTTTTTCTGGTTGTTTGACCAGACCTTTCCTCTCCCTTGAGAGAGCAAGGAACATTTGAAGGAGTGGTTGTAGTCCAACCTTCTGATGGCTGAGATGTAGAGAGAAGTGCCAGATAGAGTGATTGTCACCTCGGATGCCAGATTGGAGGGCTGGTACATATTGCCTGGGCCAGTTGACTCAGGAACTTTGGTCCCCTCTAGAGGCCTCCTGGGCGATCAGCTTCCTAGGGAGAAGATTGATCTGCCCTGGCTCTGGAGATGTTCTGACCTCTCCTGGTATGAAAAGTGGTCTCGGTGTTTTTGGACTATGCTAGTGGTGACATACATCAACAAACAAGGTAGAACTCACAGTATCAGAGTGGCTGTCGAAGTTGCGTAACTGTGTCAGTGGGCAGAGGCACATCTGTCTTGTCCTTCGCACACATTGCAGGCATTGACAGTATACAGACTGCCTTTCTAAGTCAGATTATCATGGAACTGAGTGAATGAAAGCTCAGCTCTCAGAGGTTCTGCCTCATAATGCAGTAATAGGCTTTCCAGTGATCAGCTTGTTGGCCACTTGGGAGAATGTCAAAGTGAAGAGCTTTTTCAGACACAAGAAGGATCCGCAGGTTACTGTTTAATGTATATTACCAAGTTTAAGCTACAATATAAACTGTTTTGACTGAAATGATAAAGCACTATTAAAAAACCCTAATAAATAAAATAAATAAATATTGTTAGTATGTGGACAAGGCATTAAAATGTTTAATGTATGGGGAGGGCGAGGCACATTTGGCAGCTTTACCAGGCCAGGAGAACGTGCAGAGTGATTGACTCCCCAAAGAACATCTGCCCTATTGGATATCAGGCAGAGGGATGCCCGCTGACATCATTGAGGGGTGCTGTTTAAGGACCCTTAAAAGCAGATGTACAGTGTGACACATGGCTACAAGTACATGCCTGAAGGGGTGTGACAATAGGGAAGGTATCGCCCCTTTGCAGTTAGGAGCCCTGGACTTTGTCCCTTGGACTATCTGTGAATATTGCTGCAATGGCAAAGGCAGAAAAGGAAGGACAAATTGGGACAGCAACCTAGGCCTATGACAGATTCCTCCCAGGAAGGAACATCTTTGAGTCCCCTGAAAGGCTTCCTCTTCAACCTGGATCCTCCTTAAGAATGTCTTCTATTAATTTAAAGAATGATTCTATGTCTCGGCAATTATTTTCTAAACAAGTAGTTAAGTAGTATTTGCCTAGTGTTGTGCCACTTGCAGTAGAAGTGCAGTTAATTTGAGATGCTGAATTGGTGCTGCAAGAACTTTCATTAGCAGATGTCTGGAGAGAAGTAACCAGGAGAGGGTCCATGATAAAGAGGACAGTGACAGAATTCTGTGAGTTTACGAGAGCTGAAAGCCCAGTTGGGCAGGGTTGAATGGCAGCTGGCTAAGTTGGAGCCACAGTTATCCAGGAACAAGCAGGAAGTCAGTCCTCACATATGAGTGACGTCGGCACCGACGGAGCCCTCGTGTGGAGCAATTCCCCAGCTTTCAAAGAAAGCCTTTGGGATTGCATCATGCATGCATGGTCCCCTTCCCGCCCAAGGATGCCATCTTACTCAGTCTCCCTTTTTCCACGGAGCCCAACGGACGTGGTCCAAATTCCCTCGCGGAAAAAGTGTGTCAAATCTCCTGAAGATTCTTTTCTTCGGCCCGGTTCGACACCGGTTCCCCTTCCCGCCTCGGTTCGGTACACCGGTATCGAGTCCGGTCAGTATCTTTCGGTTTTTGTCCTTAGTGACTAGCGTTCGCGCCTTTTTTCTTTTTCACTGGCAGCCCAGTCATTTGACCTTGCAGGGGCCCTTTTTCCCCTGATGGCTGCCAGCGGGTTTAAGAAGTGTGATCGGTGTAAAAAGTTAATGTCCCTCACCGACACACATGACTGCTGTCTCCGCTGCCTCGGGGTCGACCATGACCCAAAGGCCAGTGGCCCGTGCGGCAAGATGTCTTCTAAGGCACTAAGAAGTAGGCAGCAGCAGCAGCATGAAAAGGTTTTCTCTGAGTCCGCATCCACCCGGATCCGGACCTCGTCAGAAACCTCGACGTTTCGGGAGATGTCTGACTCCGAGCATCGTCGGGGGTCTTCTGAACGGGGATCTCCCTCGAGGGAACACCAGAGGAAGACGAAGCTCGCGAGGGCGTCGTCATTGGATGCCTCTGATAGGCCTGGGTCCTCTCGGGCCAGGTTGTGGAGTCCTGACCGCTGCTCCAGGTCCTCGGAGTCGGAGCAGCCTGAAAAGGTACCTCGCACGGAGCCGGAGACACCGAGGAAGGTAACTGCTGTTGTCCTTGTTGACTCTCCTCCAGGAGAACCGGCATCAGGCCTGATGGCGTTGGGACCCGAGCTCGGTCTCAGAATGGCGGCCTTGGAGCACAGCATGTCTGCCTTCATGGAGCAGCAGCGGGTGCTGATGGCCGGTCTCACCGGTCCATCTGCCCTGACCACCGGGACCTCGACGTCCAAGTTGACCCCGGAGGCCGAGCTGATCCTCGGCTGAGGTCTCCCTCGACCTCCCATTCGGGACCGAGGTCATCGATGCTGGTGCCATCAGTGTCAGGGCAGTCGAGACCGAAACCCTCACTGCCAGAGCCCATCGATTCCTCCTCGGAGGACTCGGCATGGGAAATGGAGGATGTGTCCCATCGCACTCGCCGGGGTCTGAGCCTCGGAGAAGGTCCCCCCCCCTCCCCGGAGGATACCCGGTTCTCTGAGTTCATCAGGGACATGGCCAAGGCTTTGGCATTCCCGGCGGACACCGAGGAGGAGCCCTGAGCCGAGGAGCTTGAGGCCCTCCAGTATGATTTTCCCCTTTGGGAAGTCCTTACGGTACTGGTTCCTCCAATGTTGGAACGGCTGATGTTCCATATGTGGGAGTCACCGGCCTCGATGCTGGTTCTCAGCAGGCGAGTCGATTCCATCTATCGAATCCGCAAGAGCCCTGGGTTCCAGAAGGCACAGCAGCCACACAACTCCATGGTTGTGGAATCAGCCATGCACAAGCTCAAGAGCCAAAAAAACGCACTCCTCGGTGCCTCCTGGCAGGGAAGCCCGGAACCTGGACGCCTTCGGCAGAAAGTGCTACCACGGCTCGAAGCTGTCCTGCTGTGTCCAAACATACCAGCTGTACATGGGCATGTACTTGCGGGACCTGGCAAAGGAGATTGCCGGGTTCTCAGCTTGCCTCTCTGAGGAACCCTTGCAGCGATTCAAGGCCTTTTCCATGGGGATTCGAGAGTGCTCAAAGTTTATGTCTTGGGCAGCCTATGACGACTTTGAGGCTTTGACCCGAGTAGCCGCAGCCGGCATCGGGGGCCCGACACCGGGCATGGCTAATGTCGTCGGACCTAGAGCCATGGGTACAGGACAAGTTGGTCAATGTGCCATGCCAAGGTGACAACCTTTTCGGCAAATCAATGACTGAAAAGGCTGCCGAAATCGAGTCCGAGTAGTTGACCCGGACAAGACTCTCCAAAAAGACTTCTGCCCCTTCTAAAAAGAAGGGCTCGGGTAAAAAGCCCTTTTTCCCGAGGAAAGGTGCTGCTTACCGCAACTACCCCACTCACCAGGCCTCCCCGGCTCCCCACCAGGGGCAGCAGGCCAAGGGACAGGGGCATGGCCCACGTAAGCAGAAGACCCCCAGGCACCAGCTTCTTCCCAGCCGGTAGGGGTTTTTTGACAGCCACAGCATAGGGATGAGGCTTGGCGCAGGAGGAAGGCTGGCCCTGTACGCCCACAGGTGGCCAGCAATCATTATGGATACCTGGGTAATAGTCCAGAAGGGCTATTTGCTCCATTTCAACCAGGTACCTCCCTCCTACTTCCCATGGGAGCCTCTCAGAGAACAGCTCAGTGGTGCCTCCGGGATCAGTGGACGCAAGCCACAGGGCAACTCCAAGACAGGATAAGGGTGTCCAAACGACTGCTGAAGTCTTTGGCCTGGCAGCTTCAGCCACCCAACCTGCTGGGAGGAGTGCCTTTTCAGCCTCCAGCGTACTCAAGAGTTCTGACGATAGATGCATCCCTGCTGGGCTGGGGAGCCCATTGCCAGGACTCATGCATTCAAGGGTTGTGGTCTCCTCAAGAGAGGAGACAACAAATCAACCTCTTAGAGCTACGAGCGATACGCCTAGCTCTTCGAGCCTTCTGCCATGTTCTCTCACATCAGTCTATCTTGGTGCAGACAGACAATCAAGTGGCTATGTTCTACGTGAACAAGCAGGGAGGGACAGGGTCCCCGTATCCTGTGCCAGGAGATACTGGACCTCTGCTCCTTTGCCAACAAACAGGGTATGTCTCTCAAGGCGGCCTAAGCAGAATTCTTCAACCTCACGAATGGCAACTGAACCCGGAAGTGGCCCAGCAGATCTTCCTCTGCTGGGGACATCCATCCATAGATCTCTTTGCCAGCCCGCAGAATCATCAGTTGTCCAACTTTTGCTCCAGACAGCCACATCCCCAAAGGATGGCTGCCGATGCTTTTCTATTCTCCTGGTCTGTGGGTCTCCTATATGTGTTTCCTCCCATGCCTCTGGTGGCCCGAACTCTGTTCAGAATCCTGCGGCACAAGGCCTCGGTCATCCTGGTAGCCCCCAGATGGCCAAGACAACCTTGGTTCCCGCTTCTCCTCCAGCTGGCAGTGGAGACCCCACTCCCTCTGGGGATGAGGCCTGACCTCCTGTCCCAGGAGCAGGGCTCTATCTTACATCCCAACCTCAGGTCTCTCAACCTGATGGCATGGCTGCTGAAAGGGTAGTGCTGGCTCCTCTCCTCCTACCTAAGAACGTAGAAGAAGTGTTACTGGCCTCAAGGAGGCAGTCCACTAGGAAAATCTATACCTTCAAGTGGCGGAGGCTTGTGGTGTGGTGTAACCAACACAATGAAAACCCTTACTATTGCCTTGTACCAGTGGTGTTGCAGTACCTGCTTCACCTCTCTGACTTAGGCCTCGTCTAACTCTGTCAGGGTCCACCTGAGTGCTCTGTCAGCACATCACTCACCAGTGAAAGGACAACCTCTTTTGGTTCACCCCTTGGTGTCCATATTACTTAGAGGTCTACTTCTACTAAAACCCCCGGTTCGTCCTCCGGCGACCAATTGGGATCTGAATGTGGTCTTGCAACAGCTTACTCACCCACCTTTTGAGCCGATGTCCGCTTGCCATCTGCGCTTCCTCTCCTGGAAGGTACTCTTCCTGGTGGCACTCACATCTGCCAGGCGAGTGAGTGAGCTACAAGCTCTGGTTTCAGAAAGACCATACACATGGTTTTATAGGAACAGGGTGGTCCTACGCACCCACCCCAAGTTTCTCCCAAAAGTGATCTCTCCGTTCCACCTCAACCAAGAGGTGGTTCTTCTGACATTCTTTCCCAGACCGCATGCTAGCCGGGCAGAGGCAGTTCTGCATACCCTTGACTGTAAGAGGGCATTAGCCTTCTACTTGGAGCATACGCGGGGGCATCAAAGGGCTCCTCAGCTCTTTGTCTCTTTTGACCCCAGTAAGCTGGGGCTACCTGTCTCCAAGCGCACGTTGTCCACCTGGGTGGCAGACTGCATTGCCTGGGCGCACAGGGCGGCCGACCTCCCGTTGCAGGGTCGAGTCACGGGCCACTGTGTCAGGGCTAAAGCCGCATCAGTGGCTCAATTCTGCTCTCTTCCGCTGGCAGACATCTGCCGGGCCGCCACCTGGTCTTCAAGCCAGACTTTTGCAGCCCATTACTGCTTGGATGGGGAATCCTGATGAGACATTACTTTCGGCCAGGCAGTACTCCGCAACATATTTGAGGTTTAGGCAACTCCGACCCTCTGGTGTCAGGCTACTGGGGGTGTTCTGTCTCCACTGGATTCCTATCACAGCTGCTGCGGCTCTTCTAGAGGGAGCCATTTTTCAGCTATGGGTTTTCGGTAGCCTATAGCTAGGGAGTCCCATATGTGAGGACTGACTTCCTGCTTGTTCCTGGAGAAAGCATAGTTACTCACCTGTAACAGGTGTTCTCCAGGGACAGCTGGAATCAGTCCTCACGACCTTCCCTCCTAACCTGGAGTTGCAGTCCTATTATTGATTTTATTCTTTTTGCCGTCTTTTTAGCTATGTCATTAGACTGAGCAAGATGGCACCCTTGGGCGGCAAGGGGACCGCGCATGCGCGATGCAATCCCAAAGGCTTTCTTTGAAAGCTGGGGAATTGCTCCGCACTAGAGTCCGTCAGTGCCAATGTCACCCATATGTGAGGACTGATTCCTGCTGTCCCTGGAGAACACCTGTTAGCAGGTGAGTAACTACGCCATATCGTCTTTCTAGGCTATGAGGTCTTCTGCATTGAAAGATAGCTTGATAATTTATACTAAATTGGAAAAGATGGAAGATTCCTACAAGAGTAAGAATCTTCATTTTTTAGAATTTCCCAATTACTTAAGAAAATAAGAACATAAGATATGCCATACTGGGTCAGACCAAGGTCCATCAAGCCCAGTATCCTGTTTCCAACAGTGGCCAATCTAGATCATAAATACCTAGCAGTCTCCCTAAAAGGCACAGGTTCATCAATGCTTGTATTGGGTCAAGCAGTGATATCCTGAGTCCCTTTTAATAATGGTTTATGGACCTTTCCTCCAGGAACTTGTCCAAACCTTTTTTTAAACCCAGCTACACTAACAGCTTTTACTACATCCTTCGGTAGCAAATTACAGAGTTTGATTACACGTTGAGTGAAAAAATATTTTCTCTTATTAGTCTTTCTCTTATTAGTTTTGTTAAACCGCTTTGACCCAGTGAAAAGCGGGATATAAATACAGCTAAATAAATAAGTAGTCTTAAATAGGTAGCCCTGTAGCTTCATTGCATGTCCCCTAGTCTTTTTATATTCCATTCCATTCATTAATTTATAGACCTCTATCATGTCTCCCCTCAGCCGTCTCTTTTTCAGGTTGAAGAGCCCTAACCTTTTTAGCCTCTCTTCGTAGGAGTATCCTTCCATCCCCTTTACCCTTTGATGGCTCTTCTCTATACCTTTTCTAATAACACTGTATCCTTTTTAAGATACGGTGACCAGAATTGTACACAATATTCAAGGTGCGGTCGCACCATGGAACGATACAGAGGAATTATAATATCATTTGTTTTATTTTCCATTCCTTTCCTTATGATACCTAGCATTCTATTTGCTCTCTTGACTGCCGCTGCACACTGGGCGGAGGGTTTTAACATGTTATCCACGATGACGCCTAAATCTTTTTCCTGGGTGGTGGTTTCCAATGTGGAACCTTGCATCGTGTAACCATAGTTTAGGTTGTTCTTTCCTAGGTGCATAACTCTGCACTTGTCCACATTAAATTTCATCTGCCATTTGGATGCCCAGCCTTCCAATTTATCAAGATCCTCTTGCAATTTTCCACAATCCTCTTGGGTTTTAACAACTTCAAATAGTTTTGTCTCATCTGCAAATTTGATAACCTCAATCGTTATTCCCTTTTCCAGGTCATTTATGAATATGTCAAAAAGCAGCGGACCCAGCACAGATCCCTGCGGTACTCCACTATTCACCTTTTTCCATTGGGAAAATTGGCCATTTAGCCCTACCCTCTGCTTTCTATCTTTTAACCAGTTCCTGATCCACAATAGTACACTGCCTCCTACCCCATGACTTTTTTGTTTTGCCAGAAGTCTCTGATGAGAGGGACCTTGTCAAAGGCTTTCTGAAAGTCCAGATACATTATATCAACCGACTTACCTTTGTCTACCTGTTTATTCACACCTTCAAAAAACATAACCGATTAGTAAGACAAGATCTTCCTTGTCTAAAGCCATGTTGGCTGTCTCCCATTAAGCCATGACTATCTACCTGTTGAGTAATTTTGTTCTTTATGATGGTTTCTACCATTTTTCCCGGTACTGACGTCAGGCTCACCGGTCTGTAGTTTCCCGGATCACCCCTGGAACCCTTTTTAAAAAATGGCATTGGTAATTCTCCAATCTTCAGGTATTGCAGATGATTTTAATGATAGTTCACAGATTACTAATAGCAGGTCTGTAATCTCATATTTCAGTTCTTTCAACACTCTTGAATGTATATCATCTGGTCCAGATGATTTGCTTCTCTTCAGCTTATCAAATAGTTGTAATACATCTTCCCGGTGTATCGATATTTCTTTCAATTCTTCCGCAGTATCACCTTTAAAACACTAGAAGCCCCAAAAAGGCATTTTACCTAGAAATCCCAAAGTGCGTCAATTGACGCATTATCATGACGACTGCGTTGAGGATGAAATGCGGATGTGAATTAATTTGAATGTTACTTATTTGTTTACTACGTGCAGTATGTGACATCATTACATAACTGACATGGTTCTAGCAGTGGTGCTGGTATAAACCTTCGAGGATGCATTTGTGTCAATTGACGCACTTTGGGGCTTCTAGTGTTAAATACCACTTCAGTCATGGGTAACAACCCTACATCTTCCTCAGTAAAGACCGAAGCAAAGAATTCATTCAGTCTCTTGTCTTTTATTACCGGAGATTTTACTTCTTATGCTGAGAACGATAAAGTTGCTATTTTGAAAAGTTATTTTTGAACATATTTGGTTTTTTGTGGTCAGCACATTTCAGTTTTCACAGATGAGGTTCGAGCAACCCAACCCTGAGGGAAACTGTTTTTTCTCAGTGCCCTAAAATAGTGGCAGGTGATAGAATTTTTTTCCTGAGTTTCCGCTCTAAATGTTTGACCATAATATGAAGTAGTTGTTATCCTGTTGAGGGTTTTGGAATGAGGTTTGGTTTGTTTAAACATTTAGGGCTGCATAGGTGGGATATAATATATCTAATTGTTACTTTAATTATGTCTTATATTTATCCTCTCTCCTTAAAAGGTGCTACTGGCACCATTAATGGTCTTGTTCTGTCTTTCTTTTCCTTTTTTCTTCTCTTTTTGGATTAATGATCTGTTTCTTCATCAAATGTGAATTCTAATATTGAAAAATTCTTAATGAAAAAAAAAAAGAAAGAAGGCGATTAATGTACCCTGTTTGTCTTGTTGGGGCACTTTCCCAGGCAGTCTAGATCCCAAGCAGTGGGGTAAATTCTACCCAAGTGGCTCCTGTATCTTTTGAAGTGGACTTCCCCCACTCTGGAAGCCTTATAAAATTGTTGCTTGGGACCCCACAATTTGAATTTCTGCCATGGTCCCTGGGCCGGATTTATTTGCTCTGCTCCCATAGGCAATGAGGGGGAGGGGAAGGTGCTCTAATCCCCTTCTATACTGAGCCTACCGCCTGCCGTCTGTCAATGGGAGGAAGGAAGAAAAATACTCCATTCCTCCCTCCCCAAGCTTGCTTACTCACCTGCATTCGGTCCTGGAAAGGCAGCAGCAGCAAATATATTTCACAGATTTGGCATGGCCATGGCAGGGAAGCCATTGAGCTCTGGAGAGGCCCTATGGCTCTCTGTCCCCTCTTTTTGCACATGTGGGATAAGGGGTGGGGCATTGTAGGGCTTATGTAGAGTGTGAGGTCTTGCATGCCCTGGCTCATGCTGAATCTTTAAAATTTATTTGCTGTTGCTGGTGGCGCTTTGATGTCGGTTCAGATTGAAGCAAGGCAACAAAGGCAATGTTCTGGCATCTATCTGAAGATGGCATTGGAGACAGTTGCCTGTGCCTAAATCTAGACTGCTAAGTCCCCTTACTAGGCAGAAGCCCTTGGGTTCCAGCACCTGAGCCCGAGTGCATGACCTCCATAATGCACCTGACCCCCATCAACCCCCTGCACAGAAAGCGGAACCTTGTGTCCGTGCCAGAGCAGTTTATTGTGCTGTCCCATCCAAGTCTGTGGGCTAGTCAGCTTTCTTATAAGCAGATTTCAGCTTCCTGAGGGTTAGAAGTCTCTTCACTGGACATGATTAAGTTAGACCCTCGGACAGCATAGGGCAGGGCCCCAAAATCTGAGGTGCCAGTTCACCATGGTGCACTAGAATTTCTTCATGGTGCTCAGGATTTCTTGTGCTTCAATGCAGCCACAGCTGCCGCCACCATTTAGCTGCCAGAGGAACTGTTCCTACGAGCTTGTACCACACAGCACCCAATGTGTCTGAATTGCTCAGTGCCTAAACTCTCATGAGGCTTAAGACCACAAGACAGTGTGGCTCAGACTCGCTAAAAACTGCATAGTGCCAACCAGTATGAAATAGCTTTTAAAGTGACAGCCAAAAGGGGAGGAGGAGGAGGAGGAGAGGGACTAATTAGCTGGAATGTAGGGATGCGACTAACTGGAATTGCCTTATTAGGAGGATGGAGTGGCTGGTTAAAGGGTTGAGACAGAGGGGAGAGGTAAGTTGGCTGGCTTGTTGCGGGTTGACTGACTGGCTGAGTGAGGGGGAGGAAGGGGATAGCTGGCTGAGTGAGGAGAGAGGAAGGGGGTGGCTAGTAATGGGAGGTCAGATGTTAAGACTGCTGGACAGGAGGTGGAATTGAGAAATGGAGACCGCTGGTGTCAGGGTGGGGGATTGAAATGGAGGGAGACTACTGGAGACAGAGCTGGGAGGATTGGGAGTGAGAGAGTGAGAATGCTAAGATGAATGGTGTTGAGAGAGGAGGAGTGGTGGAATTGAAGGGGCTTGAGAGACTGGTGGGGACCAAGATTAAATTTAATTGGCACCTGATTGTGTATTTTTGAAGAACAAAGCATAGGTAAATGGGCAAACAGTCTTTGTAAATCAGGCCCTAAAGGAATTGTGGCAAGCCTCGGAGAAAGATTCTTCTCACCTCCTCCCTTCCATCCCATTTACAGACTTTTTCTTACATCCAACAAAAAGTTTTGATGGAACAAATGTCATATCCCAAGTTACAAGTTGGACCTCGGAACATGACATTTGTTCTGCCAAAGTGAATTAATGGATAACAATATTAACAGGGCCAGCTTAACTGTTAGACCATTAATGAATAGCACAGAAATTCTCATGCACAAATTTACACCCACTCCAAAGAAGGGGTGTATATGTGCAAGTGCACTCTATGCAAACGCATGCATAGTTTTATAAAATGCATGTGTACATCATAGCTCCATCCCTGTTTCAACCAGACTATGTCTTCAGGAGCACCTATACGAGTATAAGTACATGCAATATTATCCACATCTAAAAAATGTGCTTATGTAGAAAATGGTTTATGAAATTGCTCCTATTATGTGTATATATACCATATATGACATGAGGCTTCATCTTTAAAAGTACGTGGGGGGGGGGGGGGGAGCATATTCAGAAGTGGTGGCCAGCATGAGTAAAGCAGCTGGCCATTATCCCTTTAAATTAAACCTAGATATTCAATGCCAGGGCCATATCCATCCATAGGCATTGACTAGCCGGATTTCCCAGATACTGATTTAGCTATCTGGTCAGCAGCGATATTCAGCCACTAGCCAGGTAGATAAACTGGCTAAAGATAGGCCAGCTTTTTTTTTCCTAACTTTAGCCAGTTAGGGTTAATCATCCAACAGCTCAATATTGCCACTGACCAACTAATCCTCAGTGCTCTGCATCCAAAATGACCAACTGCTAAGCGGTTAGCATTGAGGTGTTTAAACTGGGTAAGAGGGGATAATCAGTAGCACTAGATGCTTTAGTACCACTGAATATCCTGCTGACCCTTGTTTAGCTGCTTAGCAAAATGCTAACGGGCTAAACTGTTTTGAATATGGCCCCCTATGATGTCCAGTTATGCATTTTCTATAGGCTTATTCTGGGAGGAGTAGTGTTGAGTGATCAGAATTTTTGAGTTCACTTATCGAAACCTCAGGGGGCCCTGAAAGTTAATCTAAAGGGGTGTGTGGCTGAAGGTTTGCCTAAGGCACCTAATACTCGTGCACCAGCCCTATATATTAAGACAGTTACGTTCATTGGCATTTGGGGGGAGGGTATCACTTAAGCATCAGTAAAATAGGTCACAAATGCCTATGACTCATTCTCTCTACTTTGAATTATGATGCTGACGGAGACCTTTCTGGCCACTTTGGTAAATGCCTGTCAAATGACATTGTGTAGCATTCTGAGCATTAATGGCATTAAGTGCAGATTTCCCATTGGCTTGGATCTGAATATATTTGGGATGTAGCCTCACTGCGAAAGGCTATGTTGGGCAGTGATCTCTGTGCTGATGATTTTCAAAAAGAGGGGGTGGGCCCTCTATAACATACATTATTATTTGAAGCAGCTGGCATATTAAAGATGTAATAAAGTACAGAAACTAAGGAAGAGAGGGAGGATTAGAGTCAACACGCAGGAAGGGTTGATGGTCTGAGCATACTACATGGGGCTACTGCACACTTTTCCGAAGTGTTTTAGTACTAAAACAAGTCACTTGGCTAAAACCTGACTGATCCAGACACACCAGTGATTTTGCAGTTTCTGTTCCTTACACTACTTTTTTTCAACCCAGTCTTACCTGTTAGTTGTAAATGAATTTTAGCCAGAAAGATTCATTAGTGAAAATAATTTGGCAGTTAAATGATGATGTCCCACGATGGGCTCTACTGCTTTTCTGAGGCAAAACTTATCATAGTCTTCATGTCTGGGTGCAAGGGCTGCGCTTTACGAAGAAATTCACTGAAAGGATGGCACTGCTTCCTCTATGTCTGAAAGGTCAAAATGAGCATAAGCAGGCAGTGTGCAGCCTGGGCCCTTGGTGTGCATTTTCCCTACCTGCATCTCTCCTTTGTACCCTGCAATTGCTATCTCTGCTGTTCTTGCACATGTAATATGAGGATGCAACAGATGTTATGGGTTTAAGTTTAAACTGTGGTGAGTTTATTAAAACAAGTTCTTACTGCCAAATGATTTCAGTCTGGGAGAGGAGCTGTTCTGCTATAATACACTCGACTCTGTTCACTAAAGACTTTTCCCATGGGCACAAAATGAGAAAAAACATATGACCAAATCTGGTCTATCAGAAGGTAAAAGAAGTCTTGAAATACTGGTTGTGTCAGCTGTCCAGCAAAGTAAACACTGCTAAACAGACACACCGTATGTACATTACTATGCATACAGTATATACTTTCTCCATGAACAAGCAGGCCTAAATCAATTCCAGATGTGGGTGATGTCATCTAATGGCGCCAAGAAAGGAATGCAGCTTGTCGTGCTGTGAGGGCTTGTGTGCATCAATGATACTGAGGGCTAAGCTAACTACTTGTAGGGTCTACCAAGATGGCAGGTCTCAGCTGAGGTACAAGACCAAGACAAACCACCCATCTGGGCAGCAGCAGAATGGGTCAGTGTTGGCAATGGAGGATCACATTTCTGTGACAATTACCTGCGTGGAAGAAAGGTCTGGCAATCTACTTCTGTATTTTGCCACGAAACCTCAATGGATAGTCACAAAACAAATTGCACTATAGTCAACAACAACAACATAATCGCCATACCTGCAGGCTAGCACAAAACCAAACAAACTACTTCGAAACAAGCACCATCACTACTGGCATCCACACTATGGAACTCCTTACCAATGAGCTTGAGGGAATTAGATGACCTTACAGACTTCTGCAAAGACCTCAAAACATTCTTATTTATAGAAACATATGAGCATTCAGGCAACACCCCCTACCTAAACAGATAAACTACTTCCTCCGCCAACTAAGCACGTACTGTACTCATCCTATCCATACTGTAACACGGAAGATCTGCCCTCTGCCTCAGAAGCACAGAAATCTGCTGTTTGCAGTTTAGATTCTGACAGGCAGGCAAGTCACAAGGTTCCCAGTTACCATAGGCAACATAAACAAACTCAGACACGAGGTCTGCAGTCACGCCTAGCTAGTAAGCATTCCTCAGCTGCTGATGAAAACGGCTTTCACCTGTGCAGGGGAACGCCCAGGAAGCTGTATAAAAAATGCTCAGTGCAGTCAGAGTTAGACTGGCAGGACACGAGAAACTTGCAAGACTGGCAAGACAAGGGAGACTTGCAGGACTCAGAAGAAAGCTCAGAATATCCAGGAAATACAGACACAGAGTCAGAACTGCCTGAAACTTCTAGCAGGAAGTCACAAAGAAATTCACAGAAAGAAACACGGAGAGTTTCACACAGAGAGGTCAGCTGTAAGAAGCACTTACCTCTGACGCAGCTTGAATTTCCTAAGCACCGGGCTGTGCTGAATGAATGGGAGGCAGCAAAAGGCAAACCGTATGTATCTGAAAAGCATGGCAGCTTAAAGCAGTTACAAACCCTAGAGAGGGAAAGAAATGCTATTGAAGATGTGTGTATGTCTGACCCTGAAGAGTGTGTGCCAGTGAAACCCTGCAAAAGATTTCCAAGGGAGAAATCTTCATATAATAGAAGAGAACAGTGTTATGGGTTACAGCCAAATGTAAAAGGCAGGAAGTTTAAAAGTTTTAAGGATAAAGCTTACTCAGAGAAAGGTGTCTCTCCTTCCTGCTATTACAAGCTATACGACAGCTATTTGCCCTGCTGTGAAGAAGGCTGTTCAGAGAGCACTGATAGAGATACGGGACTAAGAAAGGTGCAAACTTTCTGTTCTAATGAAAATACTGTAAATGATAAAGCAAAGTGTGAGCCTATGATTACAGAGGCTGGTATTGAAAGCCCATGTGATGAAGCCATGGATTGTACGCTGTTGTTATCCGATATGGGTTCCTCCTTATGCTGAAGCCAGGATAAGAGTGCCTCGTGAGTGCTGAGAAAGCTAAGAAGAGACAGCTAGCATATCGGATAAGCTTTATACTGTGATTTATGATTTCTGTTGAAGCAAGATGCTATGTTTAAGTTTTCTTCAGTTTACCAGAAGAATGGTTGTATCCTGAGTTTTTTGTATTATAACCTTTTTGAAAATCCAGCCCCGGGAGGGGAATAAAAATCCTTTTGAAAAACCTGACCACTTGACTCACAACTACAACTTTCTATAAGAAAGGTCAGGTCCAGCAGTCTGGCTGTTAGCTTAGGCCACAATCCAGCTCCTGCTGGTGACAATACACACAAGTTTATAATATCAAGTTATCAAATACTCTCCCGTTAAATGTTAACCCTCAATTGTACTATCTAAATACTGTTAAGTGTACTGTCTAAATGTTTGCTGTTAAGTGTACTGTCCAAATGTTTACACGTAACCTAATGTTAAATGTAACCCTCCAATTGTGATGTGACGTGACCACCTTGATTGAAGGATAAGGTGGCATACAAATCCGTCTAAATAAATAAATAAAATAAATATAGTCCTGGAAGATTAGACCCCCAGATCGGAAGGAACTCAACTGGCTACTGGAGAGGAGCTGAAGACTTTTCAGGGTAAAGCCAGCATTTATGATGTGGATGGATCAAAGCCCTCAGAACATCTGACTGCTGTTGTAGCTGCACATGAAATGAAAGTCAGAAGCTGCAAAGATGTCTTACATATTGGGACATGGAATGTACGAACCAAGGGAAGTTGGAAGTGGTCAAGAATGAAATGGAACTTGTATAACTTGTCAGACGGGTGCCTGGGTGAGAATGTTCACAGTCTTGGCAAAGGCATATATCAATATGATTTGCAAGGGATTGTGGGAAATGTAGTCCATTCACACCAGACCCAGCCGTTCACAATAATTAGTTGTGCTTGAGTGTAAAGCCAATAAGATATTTATTTATGGGGTTATTTCTCCCAACACAGATATGCTTGGTAGCACATAAAACAGGATACTTGCTTTCAGTGTTAAACTTAGAAAAACAAAATCAGGAAAACAACAGTTGAACTTGTCAGGCAATCAAATCAAAAGAATATAACATAACCTAAGAGAATGGATAACAGCACTCCAATCCTCCCAAACAACTGAATATATATAAAATATGATTCTAGCACCACTGTAAATAGCCCACCCTGTATATAGCTCAAACAAATCAAGCACCCAACACATCCCTCACACAACTAAGTTTTATCCTCACTGCATGTACAACACACACACTTTACCTGATTGCTTGCTGTGATACCACCTTGATTATTAAGATAAGGCGGTTTAGAAATACTGTTAAATAAATAAATAAATAAAGACCTGGTTGGTAACAAACTGGTCTTTTCTGTAGGCTCTAGCTAATATTTTCTTAGCAGTGCATCAAACAACAAGCAAAACCCACAAAGAAGGGAAAAACTGTTCTTTCCAGGTTAACTTCTTATATCTTCACACATAGACTCAGAAGTGATTCCCTCAGAACTCACAAGCAATTAGGTAAGGCTCAATTGCTAGCAGTTACCCAGCTGAAACCCTTTAGCTGGCTTCTTTCTGCTGCGTGGCTCAAATCCTACTCAGGAGCTTTTCTGAATAGATTAAAGAACAAGTTTGTATTTCTTTGTGATGGTTGTTGTACTTTGTAACAGTAAATTACCAAAGGAGTTTAGACAGAGAGCAATCCATGTATTCACAGCCTGTATCTAAGACCTCTCCCCCTTCTTCAACAATCATGGGTTCAATATCATGGATTGGCACAGAGGAATTTCTCAATGGAGCACTCTCAGGAGAATACTTGTTTCCCTGCTGTCTTTCAAGGTTATAGCTAGGGCATAGATCAGTGTTCATACCTGAGCTTCCATTGCTGTTAGAGTTCCTCTCTAAATAGCCTGGCCAGTATGTAGTCCAGTTCTTATGTCCAGCCTTCCAATCCAGATCCCTGGACACTGGATCTGTCTTCACATACCTTCTGGCATGGGTCCTAGGGTCCCTTCCAAGTGCAGCCGTCTCCCTCACAGGTACCGTCTGGAGATTCCTAGCTCTGCAGCACCACTCCTCTGGTTTTCCCCAGTCCAATGGTGTATGCTGGCCTTTTGAATGTCTCCCAGTATACGTACTGCTCTGGACTCCTTTAGACCTCCCAAATGCTTTTCTCTTCTTTCTTCCAAAGGGTTTCTTGCCCTCTCTGTCCGTCCGCTCTGGCTTCTGCTTCTGATGATCCTCCAGATGATGAAGCTGTCCAAGATCATGAAGATGATTCTGAGGATGATTCTCTGTAGAATAAACTCTACCTTTATTCAGCTTAGATGAGTGCGCCACCCTAGCACAGCGCAGCTGTGCTGAATCAGGCCCTGCCCTTTGAGATGAGTGCTTGGGGATTACCTCATAGCCCTCCTGATTGAACACACGTTTCCCCACTTCAGCTCCTCTAATGGCTGTTGGAAACCTGGTGCATTCTGGGACTGGTAGTCTTTTATGGAAAAATTCTGTTTTCTTATCTCTACCAGAACTGACAGATTGCTTGTTCAGAGTCACTTCACCTTTACTATAGCTCCTTCCTGAGCTATGATAAGCTTCCTTATCACAAACTCGATCTGTTGGGTGTCAGCGAACTGAAATGGACTGGCATCGGACACTTTGCATCTGATGATCACATGGTCTACTATGTTGGAAATGAAGGACAAAGAAGAAATGGTATTGCATTTATAATTCAGAAGAAACTTGCAAGAACTGTAATGAAATACAGTGCAATCAGTGAACACTTAATTTCCATTCGTCTACGAGGAATGCCCATCAACACAAATATAATTGAAGTATATGCCCCAACAGCTGCAGAAGAAGATAAAGTTGATGAGTTCTATGAACAAGTACAAGCTGAAATTGACAGAACATGCAAACAGGATATCCTGATAGCCATGGGTGACTGGAACGCAAAAGTTGGCAACTAAGGAGAAGGTAAAGTGGTTGGAAAATATGTACTTGGCAACAGAAATGAAGTTGGAGAAAGACTGATAGAATTCTGCAAGATCAACAATCTATTCATCTCAAACACCTTCTTACAGCAACAAAAGCAGCAACTGTACACATTGACATCACCCAATGGACTGTATAAAAATCAAATTGACTACATCTGTGGAAGTCAATGATGGAAAAGCTCTATATCATCAACAAAGACAAAACCTGGAGCTAACTGTGGTACAGATCTCCTACTTCTAGTATGCAAACTCAAGCTAAAGTTGAAAAAGAGCAAGCCACTCATGAATGTAGCAAAATAAGACCTTGAGAATATACCACTGGTATTTAAAGACTGCCTGCAAAATCGATTTGCTTCTTTAGATACAAAAGACAGAGCTCCAGAAGAGTTATTGGATGACATCAAGAAGGTTGTGTTGGAAGAAAGTGAGAAGTCTCTAAAAAAAGTGTAAAAGCAAAAATGGCCAAAATGTATGACCAAATAAATTCTGAAAATTGCCCAGAAATATAAAGAAGCTAAAGCCAGAGGAGAAAGAGAGGCAGTCACAGATCTCAACAGAGATTTCCAACGTGCAGCAAGACAAGACAAGACAAGGAGAAGTACTACTATGGCACATGCAAATAAATAGAAGAAGAAACTATTAGAGGAAGAACAATATCGGCTTTCCTAAAGCTATGAGAATTAAAGAAAAAATTCCAGCCTCGAATTGGAATGTTACAAGATGCTCAAGGATCCATGTTGAATGATGCTGAGAAGATCAAGAAAATGTGGAAAGAATATACAATCATTATACAATAAAGATCAAATGAACCAACAGCCATTTCAACCTGTACCTTATGATCAGGAACAATTGGTGATGAAAGAAAAGTCGAAGCAACATTGGAAGCCTTATAAAGGAACAAAGGACCGGACATTGATGGCATTCTCATTGAAGTATTACAGCAATTCGATGAAGCTGTTAGCATACCTACAAGGCTCTGCCAGGAAATTTGGAAGACAACATCATGGCCAACCGACTGGAAAAGATCTGTGTTTATACCAATACTAAAGAAAGGTGATCCAGCTAACTGGAAATTATCGCACAGTCGCTCTGATCCCACATGCCAACAAGATTCTACTCAAGATTATTCAGCAGAGACTACAACCATATCTGGAATGAGAACTGCCTGAAGTGAAAGCAGGGTTCAGGAGAGGGGAGGAATGAGAGACATCATCCCAGATGTGAGATGGATCCTTGAAAAGACAAAAGAATACCAAAAGGATATCTATATGTGTTTTATCGACTGTAGCAAGGCTTTTGACTCTGTAAACCATGAGAAACTATGGGCCACATTACGAAGCATAGCTGTACCAGAACACCTGATTGTTCTCTTGTACAACCTTTACATTGATCAAGAAGCAACAGTTTGTATGGAACAAAGAGAAACAGAATGGTGTAAAATCAGCAAAGGTGTACGACAAGGCTGCATACTTTCCCTCTACCTGTTTAATTTATATGCAGAACGAACCATCAGAGAAGCAGAACTGTATGAAGACAGCTGAGGTGTAAAGTTTGGTGTAAGACTCATCAACAATCTTCGCTATGCTGATGTTACCACAATACTGACTAAAAGTGAAGACGATCTGAAACATCTGCTTCTGAAGATCAAGGAGCATAGTCTTAAAATGGACCTGCACTTTAACATAAAGAAGACAAAGGTCCTGACAACTGGCAAAATCAATAAGTTCATTCTTGATGGAGAATAAATTGAAATAGTGAACCTACTTGGATCAACTATTAATAAAGAAACAACAAGCAGTCAAGAAATCTGACAACGCGTTGCTCTTGGCAGAATGACTATGAAGGACCTAGACAAGATTCTCAAGAGCAGAGATGTCTCTCTCCATACAAAGATTCGACGTGTTCAAGCCATGGCATTTTCAATAACATCATATGGATGCGAAAATTGGACAGTGAAAAAGATAGACAGGAAGAAAATTGATGCTTTTGAATTATGGTGTTGGCGATGAATACCGTGTATACCATGGATTGCCTGAAGAACAAACCAGTTAGTACTAAAGGAGATCAAACCTAAGCTTTCTTTAGAAGCTCAGATGACAAGACTTAAGTGTCAGCTACCTGCTTCTTTGAACCTGATGTCTGCATTGGTGAATGAGGGGGCAGTGGTACTTCAAATTTAAAAAAAAAGGTTATTTCACCGGGCTCGTTAATTGGCTGTTCTTGTAGATGTAGTTTAGTGAAATCTGGCATTTAACATGTGTAAAAGCCCTGCATGATGCCACACTCTTTTTTTTTTTTTTTTTAAACAAATTTCTTACTAAAGTGGTTGTTGCCCCCTGAACATGCTGACAAATCACATGTATTTTGCTTTTGTAAACAGGAGAAAGGATTTATTCTTGTATGTTATGCTGAGTCTTACACTTGAATATTTAAGAGGTTCTAGTTCATGGCATGCTTGAAGTTAGGAGAACCTGAGAAATGTTGTTCTTTGCAGTTTTCTGGGTCATGCCATGACTCAGTAAGTGGAACTGATATTTCAGCCACCAATTAAGCAGCATGACCTGGAAAACTGTAAAGATCATGATACTAGCTGCAGAAGCCTAAGAGAACTGACAAATGTTGCTTGAACACGTGATCGAGGAAACTGCTGTCCTCTCAACACCCAAGCTGTTAGGGCAGAGGAGTGGATATTTGGATGATGCGGTGTGCTTTGATTCTGTGACACTAATGTTGGAGGAGGCTTCAGGTGGTTTGGATCTCTAATGGACAATTGAAGATGACGACCCCATACCTGCCTAAGGCAAAAAAAGGGTAATGGGAATAGGCATGAAGAAACTCTTGTCCTCAGTGTATCCAGAATAATTTATAGCTGGATTATCTGAGGCATTATTTTCTGAACCTTGTAGATGGAATACTTCTTGATGCAGTATATCAAGCGCAGTTAAAAAAAAAAATAATAATAAAATAAAATTAATACATTTGTTCTGGAACAAAACATAATAACATTAGATATGCCCTACTGGGTCAGACCAAGGATCCATCAAGTCCAGTATCCTGTTTCCAACAATGGCCAGTCCAGGTCACAAGTACCTGTCGGGTTCCCAAAAGGTATACAGATTCCATCCTGTTTGTCCCAAGGGTTAGCAGTGGATTTACCCAGTCCACTAATGGTTTATGGACTTTTCCTCTAGGAATTCATCCAAACCTATTTTAAACCCTGCTACATACCAGAATTTGATGATGGGCTGAGTGAAAAAATATTTTCTGTGGTTTGTCTTAAATGTGCTACATTGTAGCTTCATTTGAACCTTGCTGAGTTGGGATGCAAATAAGTCTGTATCTGGGATTTATCATTGAAAAAAATGCTGATTACTACCTTAAGGTTTAAAAACCACTCATGAGGTTAAGGACTCTTCTGAGGCTCAGAAAACAGTTGCACGAGCCGTTGCTAAACCCCACACTTTTATCGGTTCCAAACAGACAATAAAAGATCTATTTTCTTCCTGTTTTGAGATGTAAAACATTGCAAACTGATTATCATTTTGGATTAAAATAATCTTTTTGGGTATCAGGTGATAAAACTTAGAAGTATGAACTATAAGACTAATTCTCGAAGAGGTTGATATGGTAACACATCTCCTAAGAAGATAAGTGATCCTGCATTAGGAAGCCTTGGGTATGTGCTCCCCAACCTGGGAATGAAATATTGTTAGAATATCCTGATGCAGAGGCCTGTGGAACAGAAGGATGTTTGTGAGATTGTTCCTGAACAACCACTAAGATGAGAACTTTTATGAGTTTCTCAGTTACCCCCATATCTGGTGATGCAAGCTTTAGGAGGACTGATTCTAATGTCAGTTTAATGTTTACTGGCATTATCTCATGTGGAATCTTGCCATATGAGACTATGAACAATTAAAGCCATATAGCCTAGCATTCTGAGAAAGACCACCAATATAACTAGATCGTTTATTCTGTTATTGGGAAAGGAACACTTTTGCTAGCTGAGAACTAAAGAGGGCTCCTATGAATTCCAACTGTAATTGGGTAAGCCCAGACTGAATTTTGGGTAGTTTATGACAAATTCTAAAATTCAGAAGAGCTGAACTACTAAATTCAGGGCTTCCACTGTTGATTAGACAGTCATCTGAGTATGGAAAGACATGAATGTCATGTCTTCTCAGGAATGCTGCAACTATTGCTAGGCAGTTTGTGAAGACAGTTTGCTGTTGTTAAGCAGGGCTGGCCCAACCATTAGATAAGACCAGGCAGTTGCCTAGGGCATCATTTTCTGAGTGGTGGCAAAAAGCAACAGCAGTCAAAAGACAACAATAGATCCCGACAGCCATATTAACTCAAAAAGTAATCAGCACCTTCTGTTAGCTGCAGGGAGAGCAGGCATACACATACATACAAAGCAAAAGTATGATGTCCAGTTATGCATTTTTACAGGATTGTTTTGTGAGGGGTGGTGGTCGGATGATCATGATTGTTTATAATTATCAAAATCTCTCACTCATTGTCCCGCAGCCATCACTCAATATGTGTCTCTCTCATTGCCCCTCTCCCCATCACCCAAAGTGTGTCTCTCTCATAACCACCTCCCAGGCTTCATCCAGTCTCTCTCTCATACCCTTCCCCCAGGCTTCACCCAGTCTCTCTTTCTCTTTCATAACCACCCTGAAGCTTCACCCATCTCTTGCTCTTTCTCCCCCAGGCTTCCCCTAGTCTTTCTGTCTGTCCCTCTCTCTCGTTTAATTGTTTTTATTTATTTATGTAACCTGGTTTTTTTATACCGCCTTATCCTGAAATCAAAGCAGTTTACATTAAACTCAGAACAAGAACAGGGTACATTATAATTGGTTTGGGATATTTAACAGGGGAGAACTATATACAACCTATTTACATATCTTCATGGGTTCTGTGCATTAGGATCTGACTAGATTGTCATGTCCGATGGAGTGTATCATAGATCCTTTGGTTGGGGCCAGTGCAGATGTAGGATTACATGTGGCCATAGTGTTCTGTGAACAGAAGTGTTTTAAGTTTTTTTTGGAAGTCCATGATATCTCCAGTTGCACGTAATCTTCGGAGAGAGTTCCAGAGTTGTGGTGCGGCAAATGACCATGCTCTTTTGGAAGTTGATTGCTTACTTTTTCTGTAGTCAGGTGGGATGCTGATCCAGTGTCTGTTGTTGATCCTTCTGGATCAGGTGTTGTCTTCAAGTACATCTGCTGAGGAGTGATGGATGATTTTAAAGATGTTTAGTATGGTTTTGAACTTTGTAAGTGCTTGAATTGGTAGCCAGTGTGGTTAGTGTAGTACTGGTGTAATGTGGTCAGTCTTGCTGGTTCCACTGATGATTTGTGCTGTTGTGTTTTGGACCATTTGAAGTGGGTGTGTAACTTGTTTTTGAAGTCCTTGGTATAGTGAGTTGGCATAGTCCAGTATTGGTCTGATTATGGCTTGGCAGACTTTTCGAAAGTGGTCTTGTTGTAGGAGTGGTTTGAGTCTTTTTATGAGGTTCAGTTTGCGGTATCCCTTTGTGGTAGTTAGGTTTATGTGTGATTGGAGGTCGACATTTTTATCTAATATGATGCCAAGGTATCATACTTCTTCCTTTACAGGAATGGTATGGTTCAACAATTGGATTTGCTGTGGAGGGTTGAAGGTAGTGCTACTGCTGATATATAATGCTTCTGTCTTCTTATAGTTCAATGAGAGGTGGTGGTTGTTGAGTCAGCTGGTTACATCCTCTAAGTATTTTGTGATGGCTGTGAGGTTCGGTGCTTCAAGATCAATTGGGGTGCACAGCATGAGGTCATCGGCGTACAGATGGAACAATATTCCATGTTTCTTGATAATGTCACAGACAGGGCGTATGTACAAATTAAAGAGTATTGACAAGAGTGCCGATCCTTGTGGGACGTCTTGTGATATAGTGTAGGGATCTGAGTAGTTTGCTCCACATTTAACTTGTTGTATCCTGTTGCTTAGGTATGACGTGAATCATTTTAGTGTGGTATTGCAAATGCCAATTGCTTGGAGGCATTGGATAAGTATAGGGTGTGAAACAGAGTTGAAAGTTGAGGAGATATCCATGAAGATGAGGAGAAATCCATTTTTTTGGTTTGTCAATTCCTTTCAGGATGTTATTGAAGAGTGATGTTAAGAGAGTTTCCACATTGTGACGTGATTTGAAGCCGTGTTGTTGCGGGTCCAGTGGTGCGTTGCATCCAGGGCCGGCGACCGCCCACTGCCTGTCCTAACTCTGCCCCCGGTCTGCCCCTTCCCCGTGCCCATCTAACCTCCCCGTACAACCAGCAAGGAGGTTAGACGCCGGCGGGGATGGCATGAATAGTGGGGATGGACGTCCCATTGGGGTGTCCATCCCCGCTATTTGGGGGACAGAATCAGACCCATAGGGAAGAATAATCTAAACTATAGATTCATAATGCTAGGTTCTGCATTAGGAGTCAACGCCTAAGAAAAAGATCTAGGCATTATTGTGGACAATACATGGAAATCTGTTTAGTGTGTGGTAGAGGCCAAAAAAGCTAATAGAATGTTAAGAATCATTAGGAAACAAATGAAGAATGAAACAGAGGAAATCATAATGCTTCCGTATTGGTCCATGGTGCAACTGCACCTTGAATAATGTGTGCAATTCTGGTTTCCACATCTCAAAAAAGATATAACAGTATTAGATAAGATACAAAGAAGGGCAACCAAAATGATAGAGGATGGGACAACTTTCCAGTGAGGAAAGGCTGAAGAGGTTAGGGCTCTACAGCTTGAAAAAGAGACAGCTGAAGGGAGATATGATAGAAATCTATAAAATCCTGAGAAAAATGGAATGCATAAATGTGAATTGATCATTTACTTTTTGAAAGTTTGCAAAGCCTAATTATGAATAATTCCACTTTGGAACTCATTGGCAGAGTAAACAGGTAGATAAAGGGGAGCCAGTTGATATAATGTATCTGGATTTTCAGAAAGCATTTGACAGAGTCCCACATGAGAAACTCTCATGCCTTTACATAGTAACACTATACCTCGTAGCCTGCTGGCTGGGTAATACCGAAGGATTTTCCACAAGCCACAACCAAATACCCATCCTTCAAAACCACAGGAGGAGGGGGGCAAGCACACCCCACCACTCATCCGATGACGAGGCGCACCCTCGTCAACCCTACCTACTACATATAGTACTGCAACACAACACGAAAACTAAAAAAGAAATACCCGCAAAATATAAAATGTGCCCTCATAAATGCACGATCTATACAAAAGAAATGGCCAGTCATACATGACATGATTTCCCTCCATCGCCTAGACATACTCTTCATAACTGAAACATGGCTCTCTGATGATGATAACGTCCTCCTCAATCAGCTACTACCTAACAACTTTTCAATACACACATGCCACAGGAGCGGTAAATGAGGTGGAGGGGCACTCGCTATCACCAAAACTGACCTCCATTTCCACCTGAGCCATGCAACCAACACACCATCCATAGATGCAATCACAATTACCAACAAACACTGCTCCATCAACCTAATATACAGGGCCCCATCTACTGACCCCGACTCCCTTGCAACAACAATTGATCTCGCATCCAACTCACAACACCCAAACACGCCAAGTTGGGTTATAGAAGACTTCAATTTACCATCCTTGCCAGAGGCACAAGCCTCAGCTTTCCTCGATGCCCTCGAGGAATTAGGATACACACAGCTGATCCACAAGCCCACCCATGTGAAAGGTGGTACACTGGACCTTGTCTTTGCCCCACAGAATACAGGCAACACAATAAACACTACTATACTCTCCAACACTGCAGTCCCCTGGTCCGACCACAGGTTAATCATTTTTCAAATATTACTGCAAAACAAACCCCAGAACAATCCCGATAAGTCCAACAATACCACAAAAGCAGCACCACGTAAGTTCCATGCCTTTGACAAAGACGCGATCCTCGACCAAACTCGCTCATTCCTCGACTTGACATCGATCGACCCTGATGAGCTGGTATCTGCCTGGAATGAAAAGGTTCACTGCTATTGCTCTGCGACCACCAGCAAACAATCCAACTAAGAAAAGAACCTCTGCAGCCTGGTACTCCGCTGAACTTAAAGCGTCATTAACCTGCCTAAGAAAAATGGAAAGACGCCGGCGCAGAACCCACTCCACGGATGATCTAAAAGCATACAATGTGCAACTGGAAAAACACCGCCAAACAATATCTGAGAGCATAAAAAGATTCCACACAGACACACTAAAGCGGTCCCTAAACAAACCACACGACCTATTCACCCTGGTAAAGAACCTAACAAAAGAGCCAGCACCTGAGAAACCTAGCCTGATCCATCCTCAAGTCTTCGCTGACCTCTTACAAACGAAGCTGTGCCAGACCAATAGGTTCACTGCCCCCAACACTCCAATCAAACCAGGATCACTAGCACCACTGTTCATTTTTTCCAAGCCATCTAAAAAACAAATTGAAGATATAATCGCCGGAATCAACACAACCACTGCACAAACCGACCCTTGCCCGGTGTTCTGGATAAAAGAGCTACGATCGCCTGTCAGCCCTTTTCTATCCAAGCTAATGGACTGCTCCTTCACAAATGGGACCTTTCCCCAATCCCTCAAACGTACCTCTATCAGGCCACTACTAAAGAACAGTAAGCTTGACCCTAAGAAGCCAGACTCATATAGGCCGATATCAAGCATCCCACTCTTGGCGAAAATCATCGAAAAAGAAGTTCAGACACAAATCCAAGAACATATTGATGCTTCTGCCCCACTTGATTCTTGTCAGCATGGTTTTAGAGCTGCTCACGGCGTGGAGACTCTCCTCACCATCCTCTTCAGTACCATAATAACAGGAATTGATAACATACGCCAGGGATATGTGCTCATCTTCTTAGACATCGCAGCCAAGTTCGACTCAGTCTGCCATGATCTACTCCTACACCGCCTCCAGGAGAAGGGGATATGTGACTCTGCACTTAAATGGTGCAAGTCGTATCTCTCCGATAGATGGCAACACGTAAGATCAGGAGAAACAACATCAGAACCTTTCCACCAGAGTCAAGGGGTCCCGCAAGGATCATCTCTCTCTGCACTCATGTTTAATATATATATGCAACCTATCTGCGAGATCATCCGGTCCTTCAAGGTGAGCTGTCTGTTGTACGCTGACGATGTTCTCCTATATATGCCATTCACTACTGAGAACCCTGACCTTTCCCCACTGACAGACTGTTTCAACGCAGTATCCAGCTGGCTCCAAACGCAAAATCTTTGGATACAACATAAGAAAACCGAAGTCCTTTTCATCACAAGGAACCCAAATTTCATCACTCCTCCTTACCTGAAGGTCCAAGATGCAGAACCTCTGACCAAACCCTCGATCAGATACCTGGGAGTCACACTTGACCAGCGACTAGACATGAAGACCCATATAAGCAATGTAGCAAGAGCTGGATACCATAAAATCTGACCCCTCAGACACCTACGCTCCCTACTTGAACCAGATGACTTCCGGACAGTGTATCAAGCTCTGGTCTTACCACATATCGACTATGCCAACGCAATACTCCATGGTCTACCACAATCCACTTTGCTTCCATTACAGCTAGCAATGAACTCAGCAGCACGAGTTCTTCAGGGCGCTGCCATGAGGGAACACATGACACCCATCCTGAAACAATTACACTGGCTCCCTATAAAAGGCAGGATCACATTCAAGACCATACTAATGACCTTCAAGACCATAAACGGACTCGCCCCATCTTCCTTATCCAACCTCATACTGATAACCCCCCTAATAGATCTAGAAGATCTCATGCCGCCAATAAACTAGTAGTCCCAAAAGAAACGACCAAGTGTTGCCAAAGCACAATGAACAGGGCTTTTAAGCTCGCCGCATCTAAATGCTGGAACACCCTTCCACACAGTATCCATGATATCATCAATCTAACCCAGTTTAGAAAAGCCGTGAAACATTACCTCTTCCTCTTACATTACCCGGATGACTGCACCACTGATCACTCACTATCCAGCTAGGCAAATCTATGCAAATGTCCAATCAATTTGCATTGTACAGATGTAAATAGTTACCCCTGTTTCTTTCCAAGTTCCTATTCCTGTTAATTGTAAACACAAATCAAGTAATTTGAAATGTGTATGTAAAATGTTCCATGTAAACCACACTGATGGAAAATAGCGCGGTATATAAGAAAATGTAAATTAATTAATTAATTAATTAAAAAGTCATGGTGATAGGAGGCTGTGTAGTATTGTGGATCAGGAATTGGTTAAAAGATAGAAAATTGAGACTAGGGCTAAATGGCCAATTTTCCCAATGGAGAAAGGTGAATAGTGGAGTAACCCAGGGATCTGTGCTGGGTCCGCTGCGTTTTAACATTTATTTATTTAACATATATTTATAACCCGCAACTTCCAGAGTTCAGTTGCGGTTCACAATAAAACAACAATCTACAAAGCATAAGCTTAGTTTTACATCGAACATTTTGTAACAATAAAAGTAATGGTTAACAGTATGAACTAGTGCAAAACAACAAACTGGCTTGTAAACTATGTACAAAAAACTATATACAAATACATGTTGGGGGTACTTTGGAATTGGATCATAGTGTTTTTATAATAGTGTATAGTCTGTTAAATTGTTGGGATTAGTATTACTCTGTCATAATTTTTAACCTTTATCTGAGTGTATCCAGGGGTTATCTATGTTGCCGTAGTGCATGGAGAATAAATAGGTTTTTAGTTTTTTTCGGAGTTCCATGATTTCAGTTATGGATCTTAGGTCCTCCGGAAGGGAATTCCACATAGATGGGGCAGCATGAGAAAAAGCTCTTAAATATTCAGGTCATATTCATAAATGACCTGGAAATGGGAATAACGAGTAAAGTAATCAAACTTGCAGATCACAAAATGATTCAAAGTTGTTAAAATCCATGAGAATTGTGAAAAATTGCAAGAGGACCTTGATAAATTGGAAGACTAGGCATCCAAATGGCAGATGAAATTTAATGTGGACCAGTTCAAAGCTATGCACCTAGGAAAGAACAACCCAAACTATGGTTACACAATGCAAGGTTCCACATTAGGAACCACCACCCAGGAAAAGGATTTAGGTGTCAAATGGATAACATGTTGAAACCCTCCCCCCAGTATGCAGCAGCGGCCAAGAAAGCAAATAGAATGCTAGGAATCATAAGGAAAGGAATGGAGAATAAAACAAAGGGTATTATAATGCCTCTGTATCGTTCCATGGTGCTACTGCACCTTGAATATTGTGTGCAATTCTGGTCTCCATATCTTAAAAAGGATATAGTGGAAGAGATATAGAGAAGAGCCACCAAAATGGTAAAGGGGGTGGAAGGATACCCCTATGAAGAGAGGCTAAAAAGCTTAGGATTCTTCAGCCTGGAAAAGAGAGGGCTGAGGGGAGATATGATAGAGGTCTATAAATTAATGAATGGAGTGGAACAGGTAAACATAGATCGATTGTTTATGCCATCAAAATATAGAAAGACTAGTGGACATGCAATGAAGCTACAGGGTAACCTATTTAAGACTAGTAAGAGAAAATATTTTTTCACTCAACGTGTAATCAAACTCTGGAATTTGTTACCAGAGGATGTAGTAAAGCTGGTTTAAAAAAGGTTTGGACAAGTTGCTGGAGGAAAGGTCCATAAACCATTATTAAAGGGGACCCAGGATGTCCTTGCCTCAATACAAGCATTGTGGAACCTGTATCTTTTAGGAAAACTGCTAGATACCAAGATTGGCCATTGTTCGAAACAGTATACTGGGCTTGATGGACCTTGGTCAGACCCAGTATGTCATATCTTTTGTTCTTATGTTCTCTTTTTATTTAACTACTATTAAAGTAGACCAATGCTTGAGTCTGCCTCACTGTTCTCCTTTTCTCAGCCGCGGGAGCATTTCTTTTTGCTCCCATGGCTGTGCTACACCTTCAACGCCAGCACCGAGAGGTTTTAATAAATAAACGGAAGCACTTCCTGTTTCTTGCTGGGGACAGGAAGCACTTCTGTTTATATTATTAAAACATTTAGTGCTGGCATCAGAAGTATAGCACAGCTGTGGGAACAAAAGGCAATGCTGCTGCGGGTTAGGCAAAAATAGTGAACAGCTAGGAGCTGTGACGTGCTGCTGGTGAGTTGGATGGGTAATTGGGGGCTGAGGTTGGCTGCTGGGGAGTCAGGGAAAGATGGCTGTGGGCTGAGATAGGCTGCTGGGAAGTCAGGGATTACCGGGGACTGAAATGGGCTGCTGGTGAGTCGAAGGAGTGGATAAGGGCTACTGGTGTATGAGGTGGGAAGAAAGAAAGGTGGAGGTATGTGTGTGGGAAGAAAGGAGGAGAGGTAAGGGAGAGATAAGCTTTGATGCATGGGAGGGGAGAAAGGAAGTGAGGTGAGAGTATGTGCATGAGGTTAGACCTTAGGAACACAGGGCAAAAGTGGTATTGTCAGACTCAAGGGTGAAGGGGGGGAATATGTAGAAGCTGATGAGGATAAAGCGGAATTGCTTAACAAATATTTCTGTTCTGTGTTCACAGATGAAGAACCAGGAGCAGGACCTCAGAAAACACCCACAAGCAGGAACAGAAGTGAGGGGCTTTTTGAACAATTTTCAGAAGACTGTTCGTGAGGAACTAGCTAAACTTAAAGTAGACAAAGCAATGGGACCGGATGGGATACACCCGAGAATACTGAGAGGGACGGTCTAGAAGCTCCACTGACTGACCTTTTCAATGCCTTGTTTGGAGTCTGGTGTGGTGACAGAGGACTGGAGAGAGGCACATGTGGTCCCTTTACACAAAAGCAGAAGTAAGGATGAGGTTGAAAACTACAGGCTGGTTAGTTTAACCTCGGTAGTGAGTAAACTATTGAAGCGCTGCTGAAAGAGAAAACAGTGAGGTTTCTGGAGTCCAACAGATTACTGTCCAAGGCAGCGTGGATTCATCAGAGGCAGATTGATATGGAAGGGCAGACTAGATAGGCCATGTGGTCTTTTTCTGCCATCATGTTTCTATGTTTCTAGTAGGGATCTTTCTAGAAGTTATAGGGAAAGAGAAGGGGGAGACCAAAGGCTTGGTGAGTGGGGCGAGAACTGTGATTGAAGGGAAAGGCAGGGAGAATTTCAGGTCTAGAGGAGGAGTTAAGCTTTATGATGGGAGAATTCTATGCAAACAATTACTAATAAAACATGCAGAATTTTAAATTACTGTGCGCAGAATTTTCTGAATTTTTATGCAGAATTCCCCCAGGTGTAATTATATGAAGGATCCATGTTTTGGGCCATTGGTCTGAAACTGTAACTTTTGGCATTGCTTTCTCTTAGGAGTCAAATGCTTGACTTTAACTGAGAAGTCCAGTCAGATTGAGGATGATAAGGGTATAATTTTCACAAGGTAAAAATTGAGTTTAATGTAAACCACCTTGATTTAAGGAAAAGGTGGTATGTAAATACTGTTAAATAATGTATTTTGTGAAAAGGGAACTGTCCCTTTTGGGTGGGTGATTGGAATCTTCTGAAAGCTGGAGGAAGGTCCACTATTGCTATACATAGTGTCTGCAAGATGGAACAGTAGTTTTTTATGAGGTCTGTGGGCTGCTTCACTTTACTCCTAAAGAGATAAACCTGTACATGGAGCTTTGACTAATCTTCCATGGATGTCGTAGGGCTGTGGCTTTCTATGGAGAGAGTAGAAAGTCTTGCCATACTATTAAAAGAATTGCATGCAGATCTTACAATATTTTTACCACTCATTTCCCATAGATAATAGCTTAAGAAAATCCTCTCGTTTTTATCTGTAGGGAAGAAGTTTGAGTATTCTAGTAATTTCTTCATTATAGAAAAGATATATTTGAGTAAAGCTAACTCACATTTCGGGGATTAGTTATAGTCTATGGTGCTTTGCCCAGCGTGGTCTCCACACCTGGAATTTCTGGATGCGGTGGTTCACCCCAGACAGAAGAGAAATGAGTCCAAAATGCCCACACCAAAGAACTCCAGATCCAGGATCACGTTGGCACAGATCCATAGACTAACACTGATCCCAGAAATTAGTTAACTTGACTCCACTTCTGACCCAAGAGTTAAATTTCCACGCTGAATAAAAACAACAAGTTAAGCCTTCAGGACCTCCACACACCACCTTGCATTGGGAAATAAGTAATCCTTCATTTAATAGGATTTGCATGGAGATGCACTAATTTTGGTACATGTTTAATCACGGTTTAGTGTGCCAGTTTTGAGTTAGAAACATATTAAATCTTGAATAATCTTCACTTTCAGCCAGTAATGTAGTATCATCAGCATAGCGAAGGTTGTTGATGAGTCTTCTGCCAGTCTTCACACTTTGGTTGTCTTCATACAGTCCCGCTTCTCTGATGATTTGTTCTGCATATAAATTAAACAGGTAGGGAGAAAGTATGCAGCCTTGTTGTACACCTTAGCTGATTTTAAACCATTCTGTTTCTCCCTGTTCCATTCGAACTGTTGCTTCTAGATCAATGTAAAGGTTGTGCAAGAGAACGACCAGGTGTTCTGGTATACCGATGTTTCATAATGTGGCCCAGAGTTTCTCATGGTTTATACAGTCAAAAGCCTTGCTGTAGTCAATAAAACACATAAAGAGATCCTTTTGGTATTCTTTAGTCTTTTCAAAGATCCATTTCACATCCGTGATGATGTCTTGTGTTCCTCACCCTTTCCCGAATCCTGCTTGCACGTCAAGTAGTTCTGGTTCCAGGTATGGTTTAGTCTCTGCTGAATAATCTTGAATAGAATTTTGCCGGCAGGTGGGATCAGAGCGATTGTGTGATAATTCCCACAGTCAGTCAGATCATCTTTCTTTAGTATTGTATAAACACAGATCTTTTTCAGTCAGTTGGCTATGATGTTGTCTTCCAAATTTCCTGGCAGAGCCTTGAAAGTATGGTAACAACTGCATCAAATTGCTGTAATACTTCAGTGGGAAAGCTATCAATGCCTGGTGCTTTGTTCTTTGATAACGCTTTCAAAGCTGCTTTGACTTACTCTTTCATCACCAGTGATTCTGGATCATGAGGTACAGGTTGAAACACTGTTGGTCCACTTAATCTTTATCATATAATGACTCTGTATATTCTTTCCACCTTTTCTTGATCTTCTCAATATCATTCAACATGGATCCTTGAGCATCTTGTAACATTCCAATTCGAGGCTGGAATTTTTTCTTTAACTCTCGTAGCTTTAGGAAAGCCAATCTTGTTCTTATCTAATAGTTTCTGCTTCTATTTCCTTGCATGTGTCATTGTAGTACTTCTCCTTGTCCTGTCTTGCTGCATGTTGGAAATCTCTGTTGAGTCCTGCAATTGCCTCTCTTTCTCCTCTGGCTCTAGCTTCTCTACATTGCTGGGCAATTTTCTGAGTTTCTTCGGTCATCCATTTTGGCCGTTTTTACTTTTTCACCTTTTGTAGAGATTTCTCACTTTCTTCCAACATAATCTTGTCACAATGTTTAACTTGACTTGCCCCGACGCCACCATTCGGCACCGAATGGTGGCGTCGGGGCAAGTCAAGTTAAACATTGTGACAAGATAAATTACAAGATAAGTTTTCCTCACTTATTGCATTCATTCCTAGCCTACAGAAAAACATTATCGAGCTAATCTATGTTAAGTACTGAATGCATGTGTATGAAAACTAATATGAACTGTGGTTGTTGATGCAAAGGTAGTACAGCGGGGAGTCAATCCCGTAACATGTACTGATGAAGTCTGAGACCCAGTTCACAAACTTAACTGTGAGATGAGTGGAAAAGAGAGTTTTTGGAAATTCCACAACTAATTGAGTAAACTGCCTTGAACATATTGGAGGAATAAATAATACGTATTGCAATAGGCTCCATATGAGGCCTGCACAGTGGTGCCTTCGGACTCAGTGGTCCCAAGCCACAGGCGGTCTCAGAGACAAGATAAGGGTGTCCAGACCATTTCTGCGCTCCCTCAACTGGTGGCTGCACCCACCCAATCTACTCAGAGGAATGCCTTTTCAGATCTCAGCTTATACAGTAGTGCTGACGACAGATGCTTCCCTGCTAGGCTGGGGAGCTCATTGTCTGGACAAGTGCACCCAGGGCCTCTGGTCTCCCTGGGAAGCTGCACAGCAGATCTATCTCCTCGAGCTCAGAGCTATTCGGTTAGCACTCAAGGCTTTCACGCCTGCCCTAGCTCACCAGTCTGTCCTGATTCAGACAGACAACCAGGTTGCCATGTTTTATGTGAACAAACAGGGCGGAACTGGGTCCAGGATCCTCTGTCGAGAGGCTCAGGACCTTTGTTCTTTTGCCCTCAAGCACAACATGCTCCTCAAGGCTGTGTACCTTCCAGGCCAGGACAACTGCCTGGCAGACAGGTTAAGCAGAATTCTGCAGCCCCACGAGTGGCAGCTACATCCCTCAGTGGTTCAGAAGATATTCCTGAAATGGGGTCTCCCTTGGCTGGATCTCTTTGCCAGCCCAATGAACAAGCAACTGCCCAAGTTCTGCTCCAGGCAGCCGCATCCTCTGAGAATGGCAGCAGATGCTTTTCTGATTCCATGGTCTCAGGGCCTCCTGTATGCGTTTCCTCCCACGCCCTTGGTGGCCCGAACTCTCTTCAGAATTCTTCAGGACAAGGCCTCGGTCCTGCTGGTGGCTCCCAGGTGGCCGAGACAGCCTTGGTTTCCACTTCTACTTCAACTGGCGGTGGATCCCCCACTGCCTCTGGGGTTGCAACCCGACCTTCTCTCACAGGAGCAGGGTTCCCTTCTGCACCCCAATCTCAAATCTCTCAATTTGATGGCCTGGAGGCTGCAAGGGTAGTCTTGGCTCCCTGGGGCCTACCTCAGGAAGTGGAGGAGGTAGTCCTAGCCTCTAGGAAACAGTCCACTAGGAAAACCTATGCCCTCAAATGGAAAAGGTTTTCTGTGTGGTGTCAGCTATGTACAGAGAATCTGTGTGCCAGTAGTCCTACAGTACTTACTGCACTTGTCCAATCAGGGTCTTAAATCCAATTCTGTTCGGGTCCACCTCTCAGCTCTAGCAGCTCACCACTCTCTGGTGGAGGGGCATTCTCTGTCTGGTCACCCCTTTGTGTCCCGCTTTCTCAGGGGCTTGCTTTTGCTCAAGCCTCCCATCCGTCCTCCTGCCCCTGAGTGGGAGCTGAACGTGGTCTTGCAGCAGCTGACTCGCCCACCTTTTGAGCCGATGGCTACTTGTCCACTACGCTTCCTCTCCTGGAAGACACTCTTCTTAATAGCCCTTACCTCGGCTAGGCGAGTAAGTGAACTTCAAGCCCTGGTCTGTGACAGGCCCTACACCAGGATTTACAGGAACAGGGTAGTCCTCAGGACTCATCCAAAGTTCCTACCTAAGGTTGTCTCCTCTTTCCACCTCAACCAGGAGGTGGTTCTTCCAACATTCTTCCCTAGGCCTCATGCTAGCAAACTGAAGCAGTCCTGCATACCCTGGACTGTAGGAGGGCCTTATCCTTCTACCTTGACCGTACGCAAGGGCATAGAAGGGCTATTCAGCTCTTCATATCTTTTGACCCCAATAAGTTGGGGTTGGCTGTGTCCAAGCGTACCTTGTCCATCTGTGTGGCTGACTGTATCACCTGGGCTTACAAGGCGGCTGACCTTCCTTTGCAGGGTAGGGTCACGGCCCATCGTGTCAGGGCAATGGCTGCCTCAGTGGCTCATCTCCGCTCTGTGCCCTTGGTAGACATCTGCAGAGCTGCAACTTGGTCTTCAAGCCAGACTTTTGCAGCCTGCCTGGAGAGGGAGTCCCGTAGGGACAGTGCTTTTAGACAGGCAGTACTCCGGAATCTCTTTGAGGTTTAGGCAACTCCTGCCCTCCTGTCCTCTGTTGGGCTACCGGTGGTGGTTGTGTCCTTGACAAGCCTTTCTTTGCAGCTGGGACTAGAGGGAGTCCTCTTGTTCAGCCTGGGTTCCTCGGTAGCCCAGAGCTAGGTAGTCACCCATATGTGAGGACTGACTTCCTGCTTGGTCCTGGAGAAAGAGTAGTTACTCACCTGTAACAGGTGTTCTCCAGGAGCAGCAGGAATCAGTCCTCACAACCCTCCCTCCTCCCTTTGGAGTTGCAGTTGTACATAGTTTATTTTTCATTTTTGTGTGCTATTCTTAGCTATGTCATTTGACTGAGGTAAGATGGCACCTTTAGGCGGGAAGGGAACTGCGCATGCGTGCCTGCATTCCCAAAGGCTTTCTTAGAAAGCTGGGGAAATGCTCCGCTGGGGCTTCATGTATTTGATTCGACTGGAAAAGAGATTCAGCAATAGCACCAGCACCGTAAAAAATACCCATAAACCCTGATATTTTTTTCACTGGCAGAGAACCCATAATTGGTTGGGAAAATAAGCCTCTAAATATGCAACTTTAAACAACTAGAACCAGAAGATGTAATTATGCCCTGATCATGTGGGATAGTCATGCAAACAGAAAACCTAACTGCATGTCTTTGGAGAGAATAATTTCTTCTGCAGTTTGTATTTGACCCGGTGAAAAGCGGGATATAAATGCAGTTAAATAAAATAAATAAATAAAATAAATAAATAAAAATAAATTTGAGAGAAAAAAGCAATCAGCTTGATAAGTCATTTGTACTTTGGAACAATGTAAAAGATTTGAACATGCTATAAATAGATTCTACAGTAATAAATATCATCATTGCAAGCAACACGATTTGTTTCTCCAAAAGAAATTGAACCTCTAACATTAAGAAGAGGAGACATGGTTGGACGATATACTTTCAAAACAAAATATGGCAACCAGCATAATTTCATCATTGTTCCAGGTTGTTGTTTTTTTTACTGGATGGTGACACCAGTCTGCTAGAATATTCTGGAACATGGGAAAGGAATTTAATGTTAGCTTGACTGAAGAAAACTGAGCAAATGAAAGAGAGAACAAATCAAACATTGTGGTTTAGTAAGTGTGAACTCCTACGGAATCATTCAAAGGTAGTACATGACACCAGCTGAAAGGAGGTAAAATACAGCTTGGCCACTCTATGCTCTGCTGAAGGGGGTTGCTGTAGACAGGAAGGATCTCTGGGTCGTATGAGGTTGGACTTGATCAGTGATTCACTTGTTCTGGAAACAAGTACACATCACAGTTAACAACTTGCCATACATCCCAGAAACATTCTTCTTTTGATTACTGGTGGAGGAAGTATACCACCTAAGTAGAAAATTAATAACACATTTATTGATAGCAGTAAGGCGAGCCGTTGTCCCTAAATGAAATACCACACTTACCCCTGAGAGAGAATGATTATTTTACTAGAATCTTAACAATTAGGGCAGGAAGAGTTAATGAGTAATCGGAGAGGTGATCCAATTTCGTATCGTACATGAAAAGCAAGTTGGAGTAATAGAAAACCATAAGAATTAAACAAATCTAATCCATATTGAAAGAGGACAAAGGAATATCTGAGTGTTGTTCATGCAATCGTGTGTAAATTCGGCAGAGATTAGATTAATGGCCCCCAGTTTGCCATAGTGTTGCAAAACTGTGGCAAACCAGAGAGAGAGACCAGGGGATCGAATCCCACTGACACTCGTTGTGGCCTTTGGCAAGTCACTTAACCCTCCAATGATTCGGGTGCAAATTTAGATTGTAAGTCCTCCTTGAACTACTACTGGAAAGGTGCAAATCTAAATACAAATGAAAACAAAACTGCTCTCCAGCCCCCACTCACTGATACTGCCAGCACAGCTAAGGCTTGTGGTCACTGTCACCGTGAAGAACTGCTCTAGGCTTTTCTCTCCCTCAAGGGGCAATGCGGTAAAGCAGTTTTAGGCTTTGCGCACAGGTTAGCTCCATTATAGAACAAAATAAAGTCTCTGAGCAGGCAGCCGTGCAGTGTATTTAAATGTATGTACCTTGATGGTAATGAGATAAGTAGCTATGCAGTGCTGATGCAGACTAGTGCGCAGAAGACCCCAGCAGCTTCAGCGCAAGGACAGCGTTTTAATGGAGGGTCTGAGGAGAAGTAAAAGGTTGCTCGTTGTTCTGCACTTAGCAAAAGTGAGAAGATGATGTTTATTTCTTCTGCGGCATATACTGGAATACTATTCTGCACACTGCAGTACTATTACTTATGTGCAGAATAACGTTCCATCGTGTATGCATGCTCTGAAACACTGACCTGTATATGGCACTTTGAAGTCACATGTAGAATGCTGTTATGCGCATAAATAGCATAGAAGGCTTAACGCAGGTAACTGCATGGGCCTGTCAGTCGGCATCTTATGTGAATTCACTTTGCATCTCAGTAGGGGAAGAATGGTATTGAGTATTGAATGCCCAGGAGAGGGTCACACTGTAACTTTGACTTTTGCTCCTGTAGTTAAAACAGATCACAGCCATTTCTTGGTATTTAGCTGCCCAGAGTTTGAAGGCATCGGATTTCAAACTATCAGCTGATCTTTAACCCTGGTGCATGAGGAATGTCTTTTCATTGAACAACAGAGTGCATGCAGGTGGATGGGATTAATCATCTTGCGAGCTCTAAAGCTAGGCAACAATCAGTTCTTTGAAGTCAGATGCACCTCCCAGTTTGAAGAAGAGTATGTGGAAACTGGGAGCCCTATTATATGGAACATCCTATCAGTGTGAAATGATAACTAATTCCATTGCTCATTCCTGATACTATATGACATTTCAGTAGAACTGAAGCATGTATAAATGAACCATGTTTCCACATATTTTATAAAAACCTAATTCATTAGTTGTTGGTATGTTATGATTCTGATCAGTTTATAGCACTTGAGAGTCAGACTTGTTGAACTCTGGCCCGGTATTTATCTTAGATTGTTAGTTTCCTAGGACATAAGAACATCAGACTTGCCATACCAGGTCACAAAGGTCTATAAAGCTCAATCGGGCCCATGCAGAAAAGCTAGCTCAGACTTTACGAGCGCCTAACGCCACGTGTAAGCACACTTTACAATTCTTTAAATGCAAAAAACAGACGTAAACACTGATGGAAAAACTAGCACCCAACTAACTCCATGCATATTTACATCTATTTAAATGATCTTTTAATTATTTAAATGCATTTTAATCAACTGGTCTGGTATGCAAGTGATGCAGAGACGGGCGTAGAGAATTTCACAACCAGCCGTAGTGCCAAACTTTTTACTTCGGGGTCTGAGCAGACGTTAACCTCTAAATCGTGCCCCCAACAGCATTTTGATGGCACCGGGTGCTTTCCCTGATGTAGGCCCCCAATGCCATCAAAACACTGTCGGGGGCCAGTGCCCCAACAATAAAAGAATCCCTGATGGTCTAGTGGTCCTTGTACCCCCCCTACCCTCTGTTAAATAAAAAAAGTAACCTGATGGTCTAGCAGCCCCGATCCCGCCCCCCAACAGTATTTTGATGGCATCGGGGATGATCACGGCAACCGGAAAGGCCCCCAATGCCATCAAAATATTGTCGGGGGCCAGTGTCCCAACAATAAAAGAATCCCTGGTGGTCTAGTGGCTCCTGTTACCCCCCACTCCCCATTAAATAAAAAAGAGTAACCTGGTGGTCCAGTGGCCAGTGTACCCCCCACCAAAAAAAAAATGTAACCTGGTGGTCCAGTGGTCCCTGTACTCCCCCACCCCCCATTAAGTAAAAAAATAAAATTAAAATAACTTGGTGGTCTAGCAGCTCCTGTACCCCCCAAGCCCATTAAGTACAAAAACAACCTGGTGGTCTAGCGGCCCATCCCACATGGTACCTTAAAATAAGCGGGAACGCTGCCTACACGCGCCCGCTCTGCGTCCACCATCTTAAAATATGGTGGCGACTGGCCCCATACGGTGTATCCTGGGATGCACCAGGTGAAGTCAGACTGCCATATAAGGAAGACTATTCCTTATATGGCAGTCTGACCTTACCTGGTGCATCGCGCGAGGTCAGATGCCACAGTTTTTCAAGATGGCAGATGCAGAACAGGAGCGCGTAGGCAGCACTCCCACTTATTTTAAGCTACCGGATGGGATGGGCCGCTTGACCATCAGATTATTTTTGTTTTATTTAATGGGGGTGGGGGTACAGGGGCCACTAGACCACCAGGTTACGTTTTTTGTATTTAATGGGGAGGAAGGGACTGCTAGACCACCAGGTTAGTGTTTTTTGTATTTAATAGGGGGGGGGAGCTAAAGGGGCCTCTAGATCACCAGGGGTTTTTTTGTATTTAGAAACATAGAAACAAAGAAAAATTACAACAGAAAAAGACCACATGGCCTGTCTAGTTTGTCCTTCCAATTCAACTACAACAGTCCCCTTTTTTCCTTTAGAGATCTGTGTTTGTCCCATGCTTTTTTGAAATCAGATACTGTCCTCATCTCTACCACAATATAATGGGGAGTAGGGGGGTATAGACCACCAGGTTATTGTTTTTGTATTTAATGGGGGGGTGGGGGGTACATGGCCTACTAGTCCAGCAGGGATTCTTTATTGTCGGGGCACCGACCCCCGACAGTATTCTGATGGCATTGAGGGCCTTTCTCGATGCGCGATCGTCCCCAATGCCATCAAAATACTATCGGGGGGGGGGGAGTCGGGGCTGCTGGATCGCCAGGGATTCTTTTATTGTCAGGGCACCGGCCCCTGAAAGAATTTTGATGGCATCGGGGGCTTTCCCCGATGCCTTCAAAATACTGTCAGGGCTAATATGCAAATTAGCCATGCGGTGCCCAGAGAGCAAGCCAAACTAGCACAGGCTTCTTGTGCGCATGTGTTTGGCTTGCTCTCCCATTTTAACGCTGCTGTGGCTCATTTGCTTGCACACGGTTAACGTGGGGGTCATTTTCATACCATATCCTTCTGCATTGCACGTTAAAATGTGTGCATTGTCAGGAATGTAAAAAATCGCTTCAGCACATGTCTAGCACCGGCTTTCTGCATTGGCCTGAATAGCCGGTTTCTAACAGTGATCCATCCAAGTCACATATACCTGGCAAGATTCCAAAAAACAGATACCAGACTGCTTATCCCAGTGATAAGCCGTGGATTTCCCCTGGAAACACTCCATAGTCCCCTCCCTCTTCTGTTAAAGAAACAGAACCTGGACCTGTCCTTACTGTGTAACTATTGTCTTATATTCAACCTTCCCTTCCCAGAAAATCTGCTAAAAAAGCAAAAAAATGTTTTCATGCAAGTATCATGTTTCTGAGAAGGAAACAATTTCCACCCCTGGCAATCAGGTTTTCGTTCTCATCATAGTATTGAGACCACACTTTTTGCCTTTTTGAATGAAATTGCCACGCACCTGTGCAATCTCATGGATGTTCTGATCCTTCAACTGGACCTAAGTGATGCTTTTGATGTTATTAACAATTCTCTCTTGCTTGACATTTAAAAGACTCTGGTATAACTTATTTCACCTTAAACTGGTTCCGCTTATACCTCTCAAATCGTACTTTTCACGTTTTTATTAATGGCTCGTTATCCACTCCCTTTCCCCAGAATTTAAGTGTCCCACAGGTTTTCATCCTTGCGAACATTCTGTTTATATCCCCCAGGGCTCTCTTCATTTGAGATCTCAATATCAGTTCATACTTCTACGCAGATGATAGCCACTTGGTCATAGCCCATGAATCCTGGGAGCTCTCATTTCAGGCAGATTCCAATCTACATTCACTAGCAGCTTGGCTTCAAACCAACAAAATGATACTGAACCCAAGGAAATCCAAAGCACTGTGGAACTCTCATAACCAGAAACCGCCTCTCTTTCAGCCCAGCATCCTCTTCTCCTATTTCAATAAAAAAATTAATTCATTGAGCAACTAACTTTTATCCCTATATTTCAAAAACTGTGCAAAGGTGCTGCTTTTCAGCACCTTTATTCTTTATCTTTATTCAGGCTTTTAATATACCGCCCAACACACAGGCATCTGAACAGTTTACAATAAATCAGTAATGCTACTAGGAAATAGGGAACGGAACACCAGAGCTCAGCTAGGAAAGGGTTAGTAAAGTAGACACTCTGCAAGAAAAAAAGAGGGCAGGGATGGGAGAGTAACAGAGACCATCTGTGGGGGGGGGGGGGGGGAATGTCTGAGAGGGAGGGAGATAAAAGTAGTACAGAAAAGGTGAGTTTTTAACAGTGATTTTAAATTGTTGAAGGACTCTTGGTGACCCAGAAGCTTCTGGGTTTTCTTGGCAGTGTGACCGGCATGGTCCTCTCTTTCCTCTCCTCTGGTGTGACTGTGTGCTTTCCTGCCAAAATTGTAGCTCTTTTTCCGTTTCTGGTCATGACCACTGTGCATTTTGTGACTTTGTAAACCACCCTGATGTTGTGAAGGGCGGTTAATCAAGGATAATAATAAATTATAAAGATAAGGAATGCTTTCAGCACCTTTATTCTTTAACAATGAAGCCCTTAAAATTGTTCTTCATTTCTTAGTAATAAGTAGTCTAGATTACTGTAATCCTCTGCTAACTGGCATCTCAATTTAACTGAAATGACTTCGTACCATCCAGAATTTTGCCATTAAGTTCATCTACAATGCCAAATGCTTTGATCATGTCACACCATTGTGGTATGAACAGCACTGTCTCACTGTCTTTTTCTGAATCAAGTATAAACTCCTACTGCTGACCCATCGTGCTTTCTATACCGGACTTCCTGCCTATCTTCCACTCATATTTCATCCCTTAACGCCCCTCTCGTACCCTTCAGTCCTCAAATGTAAATATTTTTAGTAGTCATACATAATAAATAAATAAATTTTTCTTATTTAACAGTGTTTTTTTATACCGCTTTATCATTTCAATCAAAGAAATGCCATACTGGGTCAGACCAAGGTCCATCAAGCCCAGTATCCTGTTTCCAACAGTGGCCAATCATGGTCACAAGTACCTGGCAGGTTCACAAAAAAGATTCCACAATGTTTGTCCTCGGGTAAGCAGTGGATTTCCCAGGTCCTCTTTAATAATGGTTTATGGACCTTTCCTGCAGGAAGTTATCCAAATCATTTTTAAAACCAGCTACACTAACAGCTTTTAATACATCCTCTAGTAACGAATTACAAAGTTTGATTATGCATTAAATGAAAAAATATTTTCTCATATTTATCTTTAATGGGTTACATTGTTACCTCATTATGTGTCCCCTAGTCTTTCTACTTTTTAATGGAGTAAACAACCGATCTACATTTACCCATTCTACTCCATTCGTTATTTTATAGAAATCTATCATATCTCCCCTCAGCCATCTCTTTTCCGAGTTGAAGAGCCCTAATTTTTATTTTTATTTTTTTTCAAAGTTTTATTTATAAACCATCAAACAGGAACGGCAAATACACAACTGGTAACAGTCGCTCCCTTGGGTGGACTCTGATCCCCAGGGGGCGGAACACATAGATGGTTACATGATTTTTGAACAATGTCCCCATCCCCCCTCCCCCACCCAACCTCCCCCTGGTTAACCCCCCACCCTCCCAAGCATTACCAAATAGGACCAGTATATACCTCCGTGTGGATCATCCAGAAATCTCCCCCTGCTAATCGGGGCATCAATAGCCTAGTTGCAGGATGACATTGCGGGTCCGAGGACTGAGATTTTGAATATAGGGCTCCCACAATAGCCAGAAGGCGGACCATCGCTTAACATGGCCTCGAGCAGCCCTACACTCCAGGAGCATAAGTTGGTGGAAGGAGTTCCGCCACTCCCAAAAAGAGGGAGGGAGGCTGTCCCTCCACCCACGTAGTATTGGCCCTTTGCCCACCAGACATGCCTTCCGCACCAGCCAACGACTCCATTTCCCCCTCGGAGAGGTGAGGCCCATGTGGTCCAAAACGATCAGGGCAGCGTCCCAGTAAACAGGTTGTCCAAGAAGGTCGGCCATAAATGAGGCAATTCTCTGCCAGTATGGGCGTATCCGTCGGCACCCCCACCACATATGATATAATGTCGCCAGAGGCTCCGCACATCGTGGGCAGCGACCATCCGCAGTCAAGTGGCATCGAAGGGCCCGCCGTGGGGAGAGGTGAACCCTAGTCAAACACTTAAGCTGTATTTCCCGCCAGCGGGCACCATCCGCCAGGCTCGCCACTCTCCGAAGGGCCTCCAGAATCGTGCCAGGGGGAATCTCCTGCCCCATTTCCACCCCCCAGGCCCGTTCTACATCGCTATAGTCCGGCTGCGGTCGAGACTGCTCCAACCTAAGGTGAAAAGTCCGAATAGATGGCCGTTCAACTTCGCCAAAACCAAAGAATGCTATTATCTGGGCCGAACGATCGCTACACAGTTCCGTCCGCGGAAGGGAAGCCACATAGTGGGCCACTTGCATATACGCGAAAAACTGCCGAGGCCCCAACTCATACTCACGGGATAATGCAGGAAAGGGCTTGGGTTGGCCCGCCAAGTCCACCACATGGCCCAAAGTATGCATACCTCTCTCTCCCCACAGACGGAACGCAGCGGTTTCAGTGCCCGGGGTAAAGTTGGCATTGCCCTGGATGGGTAACCAGCTCGACACCTGCCAGCGGCGACCCCAGTAGGCATTTAAATACCTCCACGTCTTACAAACCGGTGCCAATAACACACTGTCCGCCAAGTGTGTAGGCCACCTACGTACCTCCAAATGCAAAAGGGCTTTGAGGGAGTGGGGTGCCACGTAGGCCTCCTCAAAGGCCCGGGGAGTATAAAGATCAGTGTCACCCAGCCAGTCCCCTAGGTGGCGGGACTGGCAAGCCAGTGCATAGGCCCCAAGATCCGGGAGCCCCCACCCCCCACAGCGCACCCTCCCCACCAGACGACGATAGGAGATACGTGCTCTCGACCCCCCCCAAAGGAGGCCCCGAAACTCCGCCTCGAAACGCCGAATGTCCCGTCGGAGGATCCATACAGGGAGGGTCTGTAACCAGTATAAAATTCGCGGCAGGATGACCAGTTTAATCGCCGCGATTCTCCCCATTAGAGACAGGGGGAGAGGCCGCCATGCTTGCAGCTGAGTTCTTACCTTATTCAACTGCCGTCGCAAGTTACTCTCAAACAGTTGACCTGGCTGACAAGACAGTACAATCCCCAAGTATATGAACTGACGCTCAGCCCATCGAAGGGGGAACTCGCCCACCCAGCTGCCCCGAAGTCGGCCTGAGACATCCAGGGCTTCGGATTTATCCCTGTTAATACTAAACCCTGCGAACTGCCCAAAGACTCGAAGCTCTTGCATAAGAAGAGGCAGGGATTCCCCAGGGGAAAGCAAGTGCACCAATAAATCGTCAGCAAAGGCTGAAATCTTAAATTCCTGTTTGCCAACACCCACTCCCTGAATTGTCCGCATACCCGCCACTTGCCGCAGGAGCGGATCCAACGAGAGAACGAAGAGAAGAGGAGATAGGGGGCAGCCCTGGCGAGTCCCCCTTTGCAGCGGGAAGTTGTCTGATACTACCCCGTTACAAAGTATCGCAGCGGTCGGATTGGCATACAAACCCGCGACCATATTACAAAACAACGGCCCTATACCATATTGTGGGAGGATAAATTTCAAATATTGCCAGTCCACCCGGTCAAAAGCTTTTTCCGCATCAAAGCTGACCAACAGAGAGGACAGATGTCTATGCTGGACCCACTCTAGGGACGCGATGATCTTGCGTAAGTTACGGACCGCATATCGCCCCTTAACGAAACCGACCTGTGACTCATGCACTAGTTGCCCCAAAAACTCCGCCAGTCGGTCTGCCAAGATCTTAGCCATTAATTTAAGATCGAAATTAAGTAAAGAGATGGGACGATACGAGGCCGCCGAAAGAGGGTCCTTTGCCGGCTTGGGGATAAGAACGATGTGAGCATGATTGGCCCCCCACCGAAAGTAACCTTGCTGTGCTCTCCGATTATGTACGGCGGCCAACATTGGGGAAATCTGTTCATTAAGAATCTTGTAGAGTTCGGCACCCAGGCCATCCGATCCAGGGGTTTTATAACAACTAGCTTTTGAAATAGCCCCTTGCAGCTCAGCTACCGTAATCGGCCGGTCCAACTGTGCTCTTTGCTCTAACGATAGGCAAGGCAAGTCCAGTCGCCGCACATAATCTGCCATCTGCGTGAGGGAGGTCGCCTCCGCGGCATAAAGGTTCTGAAAAAAGGATCGGAAAATACGCACTATGGCCGGGTTCTCCCTATGTAAAGTCCCCGATTCATCTCGCAAGGCTGGCACCAGTTTCGAGCCCCTGGGTCCCCGAAGGCACCGGGCCAATAACTTCCCGGGCTTGTCCCCGTATCGATACAATTGGTAGCGATAATATAACACTGACTTCTTAGCCCTCTGGTGTAGGAGTTCATTTAGTTCCATTTGGGAGTCCCACAGCTGCTTTCTAAGCCCGGCGGTGGGAGTATGGGCCCATCGGCGTCTTAGCTTGGTCACCAATCTCTTGAGTTCAATGATACGTTCGGCCCTCAATCTTCTTTTCCTGGCCAGGAACCCGATTATATCTCCCCGCAATACGACCTTCGCCGTTTCCCAGAGCAACTCTGGGTCATCCTGGTGACCCTTATGATCAGCTTCAAATTCCTGCCACCGCCTCTGAATAAAGGAACGAAATTGCGCGTCTCTATATAATTCCAGGGGAAAACGCCATTGAAAGGCTCGAGGAGTACTCCCACTCCAAAGGACCTCCAGCCAAACATAAGCATGATCAGAGATCTCCACAGGCCCTATCTGGGCATCCCCAACGGTGGCAAACAGCCCGGTGGACAGCAACAAGTAATCTATACGTGCGCTCGTGCCATGAGCCCGGGACTGATGCGTGTAATCCCGCTCGACCGGATGTAATAAGCGCCATGGGTCCACCAGCCCCAACCTAGAGCAGAGTCGTCGTAATGCCCGAACCGTCGCCATCCTGTCTCTTTGCTCTCCCCCTTTTGAGGTATCGAGGTCGACATCCATGACCCCGTTGAAATCACCCCCCAGGATAACGGGGATCTCCGGTAACGTCTCAATTTTAGAGGCAAGGCGCGCATAAAGGGACAAGTCAAGCACATTGGGACAATACACGTTACCGAGAATTACCGGCCTCCCCTCAAGGACTCCCTGCACCAGTACAAATCTGCCCGACGGATCGACCAAGTCCTTCACCACCTCCATCCGGACACGTTTGTGTATCAAAAGTGCTACCCCCCCTTTCTTACCAAGGGCCGGGGCCCCCCAGACCTGTCCCACCCACTCCCGGCATAGCTTACGGTGCTCTTCGGCGGTCTGGTGGGTTTCCTGGAGCATAGCGATGTCCGCCCCCTGCCTTGCCAGGGCCTGCAAAATTTTTGCCCGTTTAATCGGGCTGCCCAGACCACACACATTCCAAGAAATGATCTTAAGCGGCATGCAGTACTAGACTAGGCTCAATAGTATCTGTTATATACCATACAGAATGTAGGGAAGACACCCCCCCAGCCTGGGGTCCTCCCCCATTTCCCTCCCAAAATGGTCCTCGCACCATCCCCTCCTCTACTGGTCCCCTAAGATACAGCTCTCCTTCTCCTCCCCTTCCCTCTCCCCCCACCCCTCCCTCTCTACTCCCCTATCCCTTCCCTCCCCCTCCTATCCCTTCTCCACCCCCTCTCCTCCCCACTCCAATTCTTTATTTCTACTACCATCCTCCTCGCCTCCTCAGTGAATTCCTAGATGCGTAAGGTACCCCCCCACCCCGCCATTATACCGGCTCAGCTAGGCCATCCGGGGTCCCCCCGAGACTCTCCCCCCTCCAGGTTCTGTCCCCCTCCCCGCTTCCCCCCCCCTCCAGCAGACACCCCCAGCTACTCGGGCCGTCCCCTGCCCACCCCCACACCCAAAGAAAACAACCAACACTTGAGGGTAATGTAAACAAACCCCTTAGCTCCCCCCTCCCCCATCCCGGTTACCATCACCATCTCTTCTACAGTCCAAAGTGAAGGCTCCCGGCTTGTTCTTCAGAGAAATAGTCTCCACCTCTAGTCCTCAGGACTCGACCGCCACTGCGGCCCTCCGCCGTATCTCCTCCACGTAGGGCGTTGCTGCTGTCGCGGAGTCAAAAGACCGGCGGGTCCCGCCATGGGTGAAAATCAGCCGTGCGGGGTATTGCACCATAAATTTGATATTATTGTCTATCAGGATCTGGCACAGGGGTCCATACTCTCGTCGTCGCTGTCCCAGGACCGCTGAGTAATCCTGGACGATGCGTATCCGGACATTGTCCTTTTGGATGGTCCCTTTCTTTCGCGCAGCACGCAGGACCGCTTCCTTCTGTGGGAATCTCAGGAACCGTGCCAGGACCACTCTAGGTCGGCCGTCACTGGTTCTCCTAGGCCCGACCCGGTGCGCCCTCTCTATTTGTACTGGAGTGCCTTCGGGATCATTCACCAGAATGTGTTTCACCAGGTCTTCTACGTACGGTTGTAAATCCCAATCCTCTATGGCATCCGGGACCCCTAGAAATCTCAAGTTATTACGGCGGGACCTATTTTCGAGGTCGTCGAGCTTAGCCTCCTGCCCCTGGAGTAATTTTTTCATCCGGGCCATCTCCTGCTGTAGCTCCAGCACGTGCTCCTCCGACCTCTCTATCCGGTGCTCCGCCTCTTGCAGTCGGTTGCCCAGGGCCTCCACGGAGGATTGGATTAGGTCCATGCGGCTCCGCAGGTCGTCAAACTGCGCCGACAGCGCCCCTGCCACAGCCACGGAGATTTCGTCTACCATCCCCGCCAGGACTTTAGCCTCTCCTTTCGACGGCGAGGATTGCTCCCCCCCCCCCCTTGGCTGCAGGGGGGTCTTCTCCTTCTCCATTCGCCGGCCTCCCTTCGCCGCCATCGCCAGGGCCGCTGTTGTGGTCTGCACGGGAGGGGGGGGTCCCAACCCCCTTCCCCTCACCTCACCGCCGGGCGACGAAGGCTTTAGTTGCCCTCCTCCAAGGTGCGCTGTACAGACCCCGTCCCAAGACTCAGGTGCCACCGACTCCTCTCAGGCTCCCGTGCGCTGGAAGCAGGGTGCGAGTCTCAGGCTGCTGTGCACTAAAGATAGAGCACGTGTCTCAGGCGTCTGTGCTCTTATGCGCCGGCAGCAAGGGCAGGGCTCAGACCTCCGAGAGCCAAGGATAGGGCACCGGGCCCCGGTTCTTGGACGTTGAAGGGAAGGTGCGGGTTGCAGCTCCAATGCGCTTAACGCAGAGCACAGGTCTCAGACTCCGTTGCGCCGAAGACTGGGCGTCGGGTACAGGTCACAGGCTTTTGTGTGCTGGTGGCAGGGCGTCATTCGGAGGCTCCGGCGTGGCAGAGGCAGGGGGGTACAGCTCCCATGTGTTTAAGGTAGGTTACAGGCTCTCACATGCCAAGGGCAAGGCACTGGTCTCCGTCCTCCGTGTGCTGGAGATATTCGGCCCTCAAGGGGGGGGGCGGTCAAACAGGCAGCGGCCCCGATCAAGGCCCCTCGACAACTCTCTGCCTCCCCTCGCAGCCGCCACTTCAGCCACTCTCTCAGATCCGGCACTGCTGTCACGCGGGGGGGGCGGGAAAGGGCAAAGTGCACCGCCCAATGAGCTGCCGCAGCCGCGGGACCCCGCTCCACCCGCCGCCGAAGTCTTCAGCGAGTCTACTCACCCCGCAGCGCGGCCTCTCCTACCATGCGGCGTCTGCTGTCCGGGTCCAGGCCGCTTCCTCGGATCGTCGTGTGAGGGTGAGCTGGGAGTATCGGGGCACCATCCCCTGCCACGATCCAGTTGGGGGAACTCCGGGGGGGGCGAGAGACCCCAAACTTAACCCCCGGTGTCACATTTACCGGTGCCGGAGGGGCGAGGGGGCCCGGAGCTCAAGCAGCGTGCGTCTGCTCCTGCTCACCGCATCACCGGAAGTCGAGCCCTAATTTTTTAAGCCTTTCCTCATAGGAGGTATCTTTCCATCCCATTTGCTTGGAAAGCTTTTGGGAGCATCCCACAGCACCTGCATGCTGCCTTCCCGCCTTTCCCAACTGTCCCTCTCCAGTTCTTCGTTTTCCGTGGAGCCGACAGGTCGCACATCCTATCACCGCAGAAAATAATTCCCTTCTATTCTTCTTTTTTGTGGTCACGTCTGCCTTCCTTCGACGCTACACCAGTACCGCCGGTTCTTCTTTCTTTTTTTCCAAAAAACCCAAAAAAACCCCTCTCTTCTAGAGCCTTTTCCAGTTATTTTCTCCTCGGGTGCCACGTGCCATTTTGGGCACTAGGCCCAACATTTTCCTTTAAAATGGAAAAACCCACTTCGGATTTTAAAAAGTGTTCCAAGTGTGGTGGTACCATCTCCGTCACCGACACCCATGAGTGGTGCCTCAAATGTTTAGGTCCTGACAACTCTATTTTGGAGTGTGTTGCCTGTGGGATGATGTCGAAAAGGGGCCGGCAGAACCGAGCTGCTAAACTTAGCACCCTTTTTCCCTCCCATGCAGCCTCTGTGGCATCGATGTCTTCCAGGGCTTCGTCTTCCTCCCATGGATCTCAGGTAACTAAACATAAATCTAGCCAGTCCTCAAAGGGTAGATCTTCTAAGCATCGAGATGCCTCTGGCGTTGCCCTTGAGGGACTTTCACTAGCAAAATTGCCCCAGCTGGCGGCTTCGGCTTCCAAAGCACTAACGGGGCTCCAGGATGTTCTCGAGGCCTCATCCTCAGCAGAACTACTGGTGCCATGCTCTGGGGTACCGGCTGCTTCATCCGGTACCGATACCAAAGCATCGGCCACGTTGATAGACCAGAGATTCTTGGCTATTGAACACAGTCTGGCGGCTCTTCTCACGGCCTCGATGCCCCTGAAACCGCTTCAGACAATTCAACCGGTACCGGCACTGACTCCGATACCGGTACCGACTGCATCGATGTTGGCAGGTATTCTACTGGGACCGAGTCATGCCTATCCATCCAGTATCGACAAGTCGGTACCGGACCCCTCCGATGCCAACTTCGATCGGTACCGGTACCGTGCCTTGCACGATCACCCGGATCGGAGATACTTTGAATCCTCGGATGAGTCTGAAGACTCTGAAAGCTCTGCCGATACCAGAGTACTTCTTCCTGAGGATTCCTCTTCTCCTTAGCGTAGGATGTCTCCACCAGATGATATGTCCTTTCAGGATTTTATCTGAAATGTGGCTCGAGGTCTTGCCATCACTTTGGCTCCTGAAAAAGAGCCTAGGGCAAAGGAATTAGAAATCCTGCAATACCCTAAAGCTCCCAAGGAGGCAGCTACCTTACCTATTCATGAGATCTTGCATGATCTCATGTTGAGAATGTGGGAGACACCTCTAACCACATCTCCTCACTCTCGAAGACTTGACACCATGTATTAAGTTCCGCCTTTTCCTGGGTTTCAGAAGACTCAATTATCACACCATTCCATGGTCATGAAGTCAGCAATGAGAAGGATAAAGAGTGCAAAAAGACATGCATCTAATCCTCCAGGACATGAATGTAGGACTCTTGACGCCTTTGGATGTCGAACCTTCCAGGCTTCCATGCTTTCTGCTAGTATCAGTTCATATATTTTATATATGGGAATGTTCCTTAAGGAGGTCATAGGAGATTTGGAGCTTATGAGCCCTCTCCTTCCTGATGATAAGAGGCAAGATTACCTCGCCCTTGTCAAACATGCCCAGGATGTTTCCAAGTTTGTCAATCGTGCAGCCTTTGACTGCTTTGAGTGCATAAGCAGAACCTCTGCCATTGCCATAGGTGCACGTAGGATTGCCTGGCTCCAGGCATCTGACTTGGAAATTTGAGTACAGGATAAACTAAGGAATATTCCTTGCACAGGAGAAAATCTTTTTGGCAAGAATTGGCAGGAAAAAAGCTAATGAGATAGATGGTCTAAATCTACAGCTGATCCTGCAAGGAAAAAAATCCTACAAGAAACCATTTTTCAGTAAGAAGAAGAAGTTTTATCCCTCCTATACCCAGCAGGGACATCGTTTAGGTCAGTCTGCCCAAAAGGGACAGCAGCAACAACCTAGACAAAAAAAAAACAAAAGCAGCTAAGCCTCAACCGGCTCAGCAGACTCAGCCTCCACAGGGGCTTTGACTCCTATCTAGAGAACTTTGCCTTCCTGGCCCAGAACCTTCCACCATCCCAGGACGGTTATGTCATTTTGCCCCCAGATGGGGTCAGATTACAGCAGAAAATTGGACTCTGTCTATTGTAAGAGAGGGGTACAAGCTTCATTTCCTCAGCATGCCCCCTCCTACAATGGTAAGACAGTTCAATTCTCAGACCTCTCTCAACGACCAGTTAGGTCAAGAGGTCACTGTGCTTCTTGCCCAAGGGGCAATAGAAGAGGTACCCATTCTCCAACAGGGTACAGGGTTTTACTCCCCCTATTTCCTTATTCCAAAGAAAACAGCAGGACACAGGCCCATTCTAGACCTCAGAGAATTGAACAAATTCCTGTTCAAAGAGATTTTCAAAATGATTTCTCTAGGAACTCTGCTGCCATACCTTCAGAGTCAGGATTAGCTTTGTTCTCTAGATCTCAAGGATGCATGTACACATGTTCTCATCCATCCAACTCATCGAAAGTTCCTTCGCTTTCTGTTTCAAGGGAAGCACTACCAATACAGGGTTCTTCCTTTTGGACTGGCCTCTGCACCAAGGGTGTTCACAAAATGTATGGCTGTGGTGGCAGCATTTCTTCACACCCTAGGAATATTCGTCTCCCCTTACTTAGACGACTGGCTCATTCGAGCCCCTTCAGAGCCAGAGGCCAGGGTTGCTCTCTCTCGCACAATGCGCATCCTTCAGTATTTGGGACTTGCCATAAACTTCCCAAAATCCAACCTTGCTCCTACTCAGTCCCTGGAGTTTATAGGAGCTTTGCTGGATACCAGACAAACAAGGGCATACCTTCCACAGGCCCGCTGCCTTTGCATTGTGCAGTTAGCTTCCCAAGCAGTGTTAAAACCTCACCTCACTGCTCGGGAAATGTTACAGTTGCTAGGCCGCATGGCATCCACCGTGCATGTGGTTCCTTATGCTCGCCTCCATATGAGGGCAGCCCAGTGGACTTTATCCACTCAATGGACTCAGGCGTCAAGTTGCCTGTCAGACAAAATAGCAAACTCAGATCGCCTTATTTTGTCCCTCCAATGGTGGCAATAACCCCAAAACCTTTTGGTGGGGTCCCCTTTTCAGCAACCCCCACCCCAAGCCACTCTAACAACAGATGCCTCACAGGTGGGTTGGGGAGCCCACCTGCAAGGCCTCTCTACCCAGGGTACCTGGACTCCACAGGAGACCTATCTACATATCAATCTCCTGGAACTCAGAGCAATCTTACTTGCTCTTCGAGTATTTCACACCCAGCTCAGCTACAAGACAGTCCTAGTTCAAACGGACAATCAGGTAGCCATGTTCTATGTGAACAAGCAGGTCGGAACAGGCTCTCTGTCGCTATGCAACGAAGCTTTGCGACTATGGGCCCTCGCCAGGGAGCATCAGATTCATCTCCTTGTGGTGTATCTTCCAGGCATTCAAAACTCTTGGGCAGACAGGTCCAGTCGAGTTCTGCTTCCACACAAATGGTCTTTCCATGCAGACCAGGTGGGCAAGATTTTCCAAATTTGGGGAACCCCGGACATAGACCTCTTTGCAAGTCTGCTGAATGCCAAACTTCCCCGGTTATGTTCCAGAATTCTGGCTCAGGGTTGTCAGGCCAGGGATGCTTTGCTCCTCCATTGGGGCCAGGACTTCCTGTATGCCTTTTCACCCATTCCCCTAATTCCCAAAACCCTGTTCAAGCTTCAGAGAGACAGAGGTCATAAGATTCTCATAGCTCCACATTGGCCACGGCAAATATGGTACCCTCTGCTCCTGCATCTCTCTCAAGCTCTGCCTCTGGAGTTAGGATCTGCTCCAAATCTCCTTTCTCAGGAGGACGGGATGCTGTGGCATCCCAATTCCCAGTCTCTGCATCTCAGGGCCTGGTTGCTGAAAGCCTAGAACGTCGCGGTCTTAACCTTTCTCAGCAGGTAAAGGATATCCTTTATGCTTCCAGGAAGCTTTCCACAAGACGCTGTTATGCTTTCAAGTGGAAAAGGTTTACCATATGGTGTTCGCAGAAGGGTCTTAGCCCTCTTACGATACCTCTGGAATCATTACTGGAGTATCTCCTTCATTTATCTAATGCAGGGCTTAAGACCAATTCAGTGAGAGTTCATTTGAGTGCTATTGCAGCTTCTTTCAAGCCTCTAAATGGGCAACCTATTTCCTCTCATCTTCTCATAGCGAGATTTATGAGAGGCCTTCTTTTAACTAAGCCTTCCGTTAAGCCACCACCGATGGCATGGGACTTAAATTTGGTTCTTGGGCAACTTATGAAACCGCCTTTTGAACCATTAGCCACTACCCCTTTGAAATTCCTTTCCTGGAAGGTCATCTTTCTTATTGCAATCACATCAGCACGTTGCATCAGTGAGCTGCAAGCATTGGTGGCTGATCCTCCTTATACAAGGTTTCATCATGATAAGGTAGTCCTTAGGACTCATCCACATTTTAAGCCAAAAGTGGTGTCACCTTTTCATTTAAACCAAGCGGTTTACCTTCCTGTATTCTTCCCAAGGCCTTATGCCTCAAATGCAGAAAGGAATCTTCATACTTTGGATTGTAAAGGGGCTCTGGCCTTTTACTTACAAAGGACACAGCAACATGGGAAGTCCTCTCAACTTTTTGTTGCTTTTGATCCTAGTCTTTTGGGACTTCCAGTCTCCAAAAGAACACTGTCCAACTGGATTGCACAGTGTATATCTTTTGCCTATGAGAGTAAAAACCTTCCTCTGGAAGGCCATGCCACAGCTCACAATGTGAGAGCCATGGCAGCCTCTATGGCTTATCTTCACTCTGTGTCTATCAACGACATCTGCTGAGCAGCTACTTGGGCTTCGGTTCATACCTTCACAGCCCATTACTGCTTAGACAAGGACTCCCGCCGGGATGCCTTGTTTGGTCACGCTGTTCTTCAACATCTGTTCCATACTTAATCAACTCCTACCCACCATCCCTGGTAGGATGCCAGAGATCCATGGGGGGAAGTGGAGCCCTTTCACAAGGGCACACAACTTCTGGGGTCTTCTCCCTGGCATCTGCAGCTAGGGTGTCCCCATATGTGAAGACTACATTCCTGCTTGTTCCTGGAGATAGCATAGTTACTCACCTGTAACAGTTGATCTCCGGGAACAGCAGGAATTTAGTCTTCACAACCCACCCACCTCCCCTAGGAGTTGTATCTCTCTATCTCTCTCTTTCTCTCTTTCCCTCTATCTTTTGTCTCAGTTTTAAACTCAACTGGAGAGGGACAGTTGGGAAAGGCAGGAAGACAGCACGGAGGCGCTGTGGGATGCTCCCAAAAGCTTTCCTATTGGACTCTGGGGAGCGTTCCCACGCAGGCTCCGTCGGTACCGACGATACCCATATGTGAAGACTAAAGTCCTGCTGTTCCCGGAGATCACATGTTACAGGTGAGTAACTATGCTTTCCTAGTGGTGATTCCTAATGTTGAACCTTGCATCGTGTAACCATAATTTGGGTTGTTCTTTCCTAGGTGTATAACTTTGCACTTGTCCACATTAAATTTCTTCTGCCATTTGGATGTCCAGTCTTCCAATTTGTCACGGTCCTCTTGCAATTTTTCACAATCCTCTTGCATTTTAACAACTTTGAATAATTGTGTCATCTGCAAACTTGATCACCTCACTCATTATTCCCATTTCCAGGTCATTTATGAATATGTTAAAAAGCAGCGGGCCCAGCACAGATCCTTGAAGTACTCCACTGTTTACCTTTCTCTGTTGAGAAAATTGGCTATTTAGCCCTACCCTCTGCTTTCTATCTTTTAACCAGTTCCTGATCCAAATAGTACACTGACTCCTATCCCATGACTTTTTAATTTCACCAAGTCTCTCATGAGGGACCTTGTCAAAGGCTTTCTGAAAGTCCAGATACACTATATCAACCGTCTCATCTTTGTCTACCTGTTTATTCGCACCTTCAAAAAAATATAACAGATTAGTAAGCTAAGATTTCCTAGGCTAAATCCATGTTGGCTTTCTCCCATTAAACCATGACTATGTACATGTTCAGTAATTTTATTCTTTATAATGCTTGCTACCATTTTGCCTGGTTCTGATGTCAGGCTCACCGGTCTGTAGTTTCCCGGATCACCTCTGGAACCCTTTTTAGAAATTGGCATTACATTGGTCATTCTCTAGTTTCAGGTACAAAGCATGTGAACATCTTGAGACCAGGGGCGGTTCAAGGCACTGCTGCCTGAGGCAAGGAATGATATGGTGCCCCCCTCCCCGGAGTGGACGGGATGTGGCTTTCTCAAAACTTCAGTCGGGGACTAAACCAAACCAAACCAAAAAATCTGATTGGCTAATGTGGAGAAAATGCAAGATCTTCACACAGAAAGAAATTAAAAGAAAGAGCAAGAACCACAGCACAGTTTATAACACAAATTGTAATTCATTTGTATTTTGTTGTTTTAAACTGCGTTATGGTTCTTGCTTTTTCTTTTTGAACATATATTTTGTATTCACAGAACTCCTTCACTCAACAATTGGGACAGAGCAGAACTAGGACAGTTTCCCACAGAACTCTATATCTAAAAAGAAAAATTTGATTCTGGTCATCTCACTACCAACAAACATTCTCCAGTACCAGGCATATTATGAACTAATACAAAACCCTACAACAAAGTCACTGAGGATCTATAGAGCAAATTCCCCAGCACCAACTTCCAAAACTCACATAAGGAACCTACCCAGAAAAATCATCACTGTAAATACTTCAGTGGGCCCTGGAACATCCATCACCTATTTGAAAAGCTGAACAATTCAGATTACTACAGTACAGATCCCTACATATAAACTCCATGGCCTTGGTCACACACTCGGAATACAGACCCTCACCAAGTACAGAATAAAGTGACCATAAGCTAAAAATAAGCATATATAGATAAAAATTAAACTGCAACTCCAAGAAGTGAGATTCTGCATACAATGTAGCACCAGAGAAATAGAAAGAGATGCATTTCCCTGTACTGTGTAAAATATAAAGATAGTACCAAATCCGATCATTAAATTGAAAATAAAATTCTCTTCTATCTTTGTTGTCTGACCATTTTATTCTCTGATCATGCTGGTCCCAATCTGAGGTTTCTGCTTTCCTCCACCTTCCAGTGCCCCCCTCTACCTACTTCCTCCCAGGGGCAGCATGAGGGTGATGGAGGGCCATGTGCAGAGATTCATTGCTGCATCATTTGCATACATTTAGTATACTTTATTTTAAAATGTATATGCCACCCATCTAAAATCCTAGGTGGCTTCCAAACATACACATGCAATTTAGTAAAACAGATGTTATGATAAATAAAATAATAAAACATTACATTTGATTAATGAAAAGCCACTTACACCGCCCCTCTCCCCCAATCAAACCATTATAAGTATCTGCACATTAAATTTATTTTGCTATGACCAGATTATTGATGAGGGAAGATCTAAAATGAGAAACTAATCCTGTTAACCATGAATTCAAATGCTGGATTGGATTGTGCTAGAGCTGGAAAAGCCCAGAACTCAGCAGCGGTGAAGTTATCAGGCTACTAAACAAAATTAAACTGAGATGTTCCCTTAAAATTTGAAATTTCCTTGAATCTAGACTGACAAAACATTTTAAATTTCAGTCTGGCAGCATAAAGAACGCAAAACGTCAAATCTCAAAGACAGTACATATTCCAATACCCCCTCAACCAATACCCTACATTTAACTACACCAAGAACCCAGAGTACAGGACCCATAGAGCAAATCTACTATTCCATAAAAGCACTAACTTCCAAAACTCACACATCATGGAGCGTACCCAAAAAAGAGCAGCACCATAAGTATTGCAATGGGCCCCAGAACATCCATATTCCTATTCAGAAAAATGAAACAAGCCAGATTACTACAGATCCCTACATAGAGACTCCATGCTAACAGAACACATAGCCTCAGTCACACATGCAGAACAGAGATAGATCTTCACCAAGTAGGGAATATGTTAATACAAACTAAAAGCAGACCTATGTAGGCAAAAAAAAATGTTTTTACCCATTACTCTTAGGCTTACAGGATTTCTTTCCCAAAATTATACTTTACTCCAGAGTGAGGCAAGAGAAAGAACTCTCACACACAGGCATCTGCATTGTTGGCAGAAACTAGCATAATAGCTCAGCGCAAATAAAATGAGTGCAACTAATGCAACCTCAGTTGGTGGCCTTAGTTCCACCAGCAGCCATTTTACCATGTTGAAATGCAGTAACTGCAGGGGGGTGTAATTGCCTCCAGGCAGTTAGCCTACAGCCTCATGTAATGAAACTCTGGAATTAGTTTCCGGAGGATGTAGTAAAAGCTCTTAGTGTAGCTGTGTTTAAAAAAGGTTTGGACAAGTTCCTGGAAGAAATGTCCATAAATTATTATTAAAGAGGACCTGGGAAATCCACTGCTTGCCCCAGGACAAGCATTGTGGAACCTGTGTGCCTTTTTGTGAACCTTACCAGGTACTTGTGACCTGGATTGGCCACTATTGGAAACATGATACTGGGCTTGATAAGAACATAAGATATGCCATACTGGGTCAGACCAAGGTCCATCAAGCCCTGTATCCTGTTTCCAACAGTGACCAATCTAGGTCACAAGTACTTAGCAGTTTCCCCAAAAGACACAGGTTCCAGTACTTGTACTGGGGCAAGCAGTGGATATTCTGGGTCCACTTTAATAATGGTTTATCGACCTTTCCTCTAGGAACTTGTCGAAATCTTTTTTAAACCTGGCTACACTAACAGTTTTTACTATATCCTCCGGTAGCAAATTCCAGGCCAAATCTACCATACTATACCAACTTCCAAAACTCATACAAGGGGCCTACTCAGAAAAAAGCAGCACTATAAATATCGCAGCAGGCCCTAGAACATACATACACCTATTTGAAAAGCTGAACAAGTCAAAGTATTACAGGACAGATCCCTAGGTAGAAACTTCATGTTAACAGAACACCTGGCCTCGGTCACACACTGAGAATACAGACGCTCATCAAGTACAGAATAACCACAACCTAAAATAAAAATATGTAGACAAAAATTAAACTGAAACCCCAAGAAGCCGTACTCCACTGGGGTGCAACATAAGAGAAATAAGAGATGCAGTTCCCTATACTGTGTAAAAAAAAGTCCAGTCACTAAATTGAAAATAAAATTATTTTTTCTATCTTTTGTTGTCTGACCATTTTATTCTCTAATCATGCTAGTCCCGATCTGAAGCTTCTGTTTTCCTCTGTCTTCTCTTAGCTTTCTTTCTACAGTCTCTAGTCCATCTTCCATTTCTTGTCTCTCCTTTTGTTTGCTTCACTTCTTTCCATCTTGGATATTGATTTTGTTTTCCTTTCAGCTTTCTTCCATTTATTTCTCTGTCTCTCCCTGTCCACCCAGATTTCACTACTCCTTACTGTCCATCTCCCTCTTTTTTTTTTACGCCATCTACCTACCGCTTTTCAACCTCACCCAGTCCTTCCATTCCCCAGCTCTTCTTCCTTGGTCCATTATTCCCTAGTCTTTTGCTCACTCTCTCCCCCCCTCCATGTCTAACATCTCTCTCCCCATCATCTAGTGTCTCTCTCTCTCTGGCTCTCTCTTTCCCTCCATCTAATACTTCTATTCTCTCTTTCCTTCCAGGCCCTATCCCTTCCTATCCTCCCTGCAGCAGTATCTACCCCATCTCCTTACCATACCATCCCCTCTCTATTGCTCCCATGTCCAGCATCTCTTCGTCTCTTTCTCAATCTATTTTCCCTGTGTCCATCTTCTCCGCTCTCACACCCCCATGCCCTGCATCTCCTTATTACCCTATGTCCAGCATCTACCCTCTGTCTCCCCCCTCCCCAAGTCCAGCTTTTTGTCATAGTCTCCCTATAACCCCCTGGCTAACATCACCACTCCCTCTTTGCTTCTCCCTTTCCATGTCCAATATCTCCCTTTATCTCACTATCCCCCACCTCAATCTTATCCTTGCTGCCTCCTTCTTCCCCCTCCCCCCACACCCAGCATCTCCCTTCAGACTCACTGTGCCCATCCACATCCCAATTCCCCTTCATGTCCACCTCTTGTATGTACAAGGGGTAGAGCCTGTCCGCGGAGCAGCATATCCCATGGACAAGGACTGCGCAAGCAGTGATCCCAGCCCAGAGAGGCAGGGAACAGTTGGCCTTGCACAGCACCTGCCCACAGGACATGCTGCGCCCACAGACAGGTTCTGATCTCTGGGCCACAACTGCTGCCTCTCAAACCTTCTGCCTGTGGAAGCAGCATATTCTGCAGGCATGGGCTGTGCAAGTTGTGACTGCAGCCCTGAGAAACAGAGCCTGCCCGCAGGAGCTGACATCAGGAGGATGCCGTCGCTGTCTGCTCACCCCCCCCCCCCCCCCAGTCAGGATGGCTTGCAGAGCGCTGGCAGCCTAGTGGAGAGCCTTCTGCCCGCGGGAGTAGCGTGTCCTGTGGGCAGGCTCTAAACTAAGCCGCCAGTGCTCTGCAGGCCATCTGGAATGGGGAGTGGGGGGGGGGGCGGCTAGTGACGGCACTCTCCTGACGTCTACGCCTTCCTGCCGCACTTATCCAACTTACTGGGTAGTGCCGGCCCTAGTCCAGCTTTTGTCTTCTTGCTTCCCCCTCCCCCTCCATTGTCCAGCATTTGTCTTCACGCTTCCCCCACCTTGTCCAGTATTTGTCTTACTGATTCTCCCCATGTGTCCAGCATTTGTCTCTGCTCCCCCCTCTGTCCAGCATTTGTCTTCTTGCTTCACCCCCCCCCTGTTGTCCAGCATTTCTCTTTCTGCCCCTCCCCTGTTGTCCAGCATCTGCCCTCCATCTCCACCTCTCTTCCTGCTGCTGCCACTTATGTTTCTTGGCAGCAGGAATGCAAAAGGGCGGGATTTTCACTTGGGCAGCGGCGGCTCGCTATCACCGTTTGCCCAAAAAAAAAAAATTCAAAAGCATTGGATTTTCAAGCCTCTGTCATCTTGTAAGTTCCTGCTGGTTCCGCCCCACCTCTGACACAAAAAACATCATCAGAAGGGATGGGACTAGGACCACCCCGGCCTCGCTGCCCGCCCTCCCCTCAGCTGATGCCATTGCCGCTGCTGCCACCTCTCCCAGCTGCCACGATTCCATCTTGGGAAGGGGAGGTGGCAGCGGCAGTATTTCCAAAAGCGGTGACGTTTTGCCACCGCTTTTGGGAATACTGCCGCTGAGCGCCTCCCACCCAACTGAATCAGCGGTAGCTGGAGGGTGGCATGGCCACCCATATGTGCTGCTGCTGCTGCTACCACCACCACCCCCCACCTGGTCCAGCCCCCCCTAGGTAGCCAACTAGCTTGCCTAGTTAGACGGACTGGCCCTGGATGGGACCCATCAGGGTCTTACAAGCATGCTGCTAGGCTCTGATGGATCCTGTCCCTTCTGATGATGCTTTTCGCGTCAGGGGGGAGGGGGGGGCGAAACCAGCAGGGATTACAAGCCGACAGAGGCTTGAAAATCCCATGCTTTAGAATTATTATTATTTTATTTTTTTGCCATCAGTGATAGCTGGCCGCTGCTGCTCCACTGTCCTCGGATCTGGGGCAGCGGCAGGAAGAAGGGGTGGGCATGTGGCTTGATTCTGCCGCTGCTAAGAAGCAGATGCAGCCGCGGCAGCGGCTGCTCCACTCAATTTTTTTAATTTAACTTTTGAAGGCAGAGTGAGGCAGCTATTTTGGGGACATTTCCTTATCGGTCCTACAGTTCAGTCCTCCACCTCTGGGTAGTGCACCTCCTCCTGCAGCATGGAGACTGGACAAGTCAAACTTGTGACATCACCGGGTATATCCTGCTGGTCTTCTCCCATGATCCCCCAGTGTGTCCAGTCTCCATGCAGCAGGAGGACGTAGTGAGCCTAGGTGCTGGGCTCACTTGAGAAGCAGTTTAGGAACAGTTAGTCAGGATTTGATTTACCTTGATTTTCTTTTTTTTTCCTTTTTTTAGGTGAAATCCTGTCAATTGTATTCATTTTCATCTTAATTTAATTTCATTTACTTTTACTTTATTTATTTTCACCTAGTCTGCCTTAGTGTAAAAGGGGGATCTGTCCCTTTTTAAAGTCCCTGCTGCCAGCTATCATTTCTGATTGGGATCCTTCGGTCTCTCTGTGCCCGGTGATGATCTCTCCCCCAGGACTGTACGGGGGAGAGCTCTATGGAACACCTGCATTCTGGCAGTGTGCATGCGGCAGATTCCCGTCGTGGCGGGAGCCTCAGGCCGTTGGAGGTTCTTCAGCCGGCGGGCCGGGACTCACAGCGTCTACTACTTCCGGGGGCGCACAGCAGCAGCGTGTCTTGACAGCTCTTCACCCCGCAGCTACAGCGGGGTAACTGCTGCTTTCTGACACTGCAGGAGAGGCTCTCGAGCCCGAATGGAGGGGCTCGGAGCTCTTGCCGCGGCTGTGGTGTTTGGCGCCAAACGGGCCTGCTTCGGATTGGCGCCATTTTCTCTGCAGGGCTGAGGCCTCGTGGCGGAGAGCAGAGCAGCCCCGCGTTTGAGCAGGCGACGCTGTTCCACGATGCTGCACCCAGATAAGAACTTCATTTTGCTATTAATTTAATTAATTTAATTTTAATTTTAATTTAATTTTCCTTTTAATCTCATGTTAGAATGCAATGTGATTGTTTTGGGGTTTGCTTCATGTGGTGTGCTTTTACCTTTGCCTTCATTCTGGCAGTTAGCAACGTCTGTCAGCAGCAGGTTTCCGTACTAGGATTTAGCCATTCAGGTACTTCTGCGGCCGCTTAGAACAGCGGTTGAGCGAAGCCACCTCTCCAGTGTTCTAATCTTTGGTGTAACTTTCTGCTGTAAGCCCTTCCAGTTGAATAGAAGTTACCTCTGCGCTTTTCTTCTGTTCTGGAGGGAAAAGCAGGGTGAACCTTGTCTCTCACCTCTAGAGCAGATGAGTGTCTTGGAGTTGTATTCATTTACCTCCTAAAGGTTAACGATATCAGAAGATCTTTTACATTTTATGGGGCGGTTCCACCTATGCCTTATGCATTTGGGGAACCTTTGGAGATTCAATGCTATTAATAACGAGAATGCAACTGGTATCCAATAAAGGCAGGCACGATTGTCCGTGGCCTCCAGGGGGGCGGCTAGGGCATTCAATTCTGCCTTTCTGTGACAGAGTGTAGTTATTCTCTGTCTAATCTCTGGGAGTTTAACAGAACATATAAAAAAAAAAAATAAAAAAAAAAATAAGCAGGCATCTATGAGCTTCTGCACATCCAGACGGTGTGACACGGATTCAAATCCTTATCTGCTGGATCGTTTTTCGGGGTACTGTGTTCTACAGGCCATGAAGTCTATTTACTATTCATGAAGCATATATCCTCTTCAGTGCTCCCATCCATAGGGGGGGGTTAAATACGAAATCACATTCGTTTTTTGGTTTCTCGCTAGATGCAATCTCGAACATTTCCAAGCCCAAGGCTGTGGGTGTTCCCTGCCGCTATTTTGTTCGCTTGTAGGAATGCCGGAGGGGGTGCCTGTGTTTCGTAGCTTTCTTTAGCAGGTCCATCCTGGGATCCGAGGCTACCTCCCCGGTTTGTCGACAGATGGGAGTTGCTTTCTGGCATGTAGCGGGGACGGGTCAGTCGCATTGGTTTCTAGAGCCTATGCTCTCAGAGCGCAGCTTGACCACTTGGCGGGAACACTGGCCCATCTGCGCCATCTGGGAAAAGGCCCCTGCTGGGGGTTATGAGAGGTATTGCTGGATGGCACAGTCCGGGGCTTACTGTTCCAGGGTCCTAGAAGGTTTGATAGCGGAAGTCAGGCCTCGCTGTCTTTCCTATGACGGTCACCTAGGTTCAAGCGGGCTCGCTGTCCTGTGTTTTGGGTGACAGGAGTGGGACACCAGGACATGTGGAGCTAGTTGTTGGATAGGCTCGTTGGCTTCAGCATACTTCTTAGGTGCACTCACCCTTGAGTGCGTCTGCATGTCCGTGTTCCGTCTGTAGTCTCATGCTCAGGAAATTGGTGCAGCAATGAGAGAGCTCGCTTGGGAGATCGTGAGCGGGGTTGTCATGGTGTTGCATGGGGTTACAAATGCAAGACGGGGCCATCCTGATGAGTTGGGGCCTCAGTCCTCAGCTTTCCCTTCTGTGTCCCTGCTGTCCAGGAGGCACCCTCCCAGCTCCGCCGGTCAAGTTATTCTCTGCCTCTTCACAATGGGGGCAGGGGGGCTGGAAGGACAGGAAAATCATGTCCACTGCACGTTCTACTGTTCTACCTCTGCCTTGAGGTTCTGAGGTCATATTTTCCCAATCATTTGTTTGGTTTGGTTCTGCTGTCTGTTGTGCAAGACAAGGTGGTCAACAGTCGGAGACTGTAGTCTATTTCCCCTTGCCCTGAAGGTGCTCCCAATTTAAGTATTTTGTACCTGCGGAAGTGTATGTTGTTCCAGGCTAGCTGGCGCACCTGTGGAACCAGAATCCTCAGTTCTTCCGACCCTACTTTGAGGTACGCGCGTGGGGTTCACTCCGTTGGTCGGCTGACGACTTGCTCCAATCACTAGGCCTTCCCTTTCCTCAAGGCATCGTTGCTTCCCACTGCTTCGTGGGGGCTCGCCGCAGGTCCTAGAGTTATGCTCAGCCGGTTCCAACCAGGGAAGAGTCCTTGGGGGTGGCTCTGGTCCTAATGCTGCAGGGATTGCTAGGCTCCGTTCGACCAGGTTCCTTCGGGCCCAGCGTCCGACGTCTTTTGCTGGCCCGTTTAGGTCTTCGGGTCCTGACGGTGCTCCGAGAAGGCCAGTACACTACACAGTGTTTGTCTCGGAGCAAGCGCGGGATGTCTGTAGGTTCATGTTCAAAGCCGTCCGTTACATGTCCCTCCATTGTGGCATACTGTTCGGCTGTGTGCCATGTGGCCCTTATGGAGTTGTAAAAAAAAAAAAAAAAAAGAGAAAGCCTTCATAGTTGTCCCAACTTCTTTCTTATTAGGTTCTGCACCTTTCCTCCGGGAGCTTGGCCGGAGCGTGGTTAGACTCAGCTACATTTTGGAGATCCTTTATGCGTGCGACGTGAAACACCCAGTGTTCTGTCGTCTGACTGGAACGGTGAGTGGTACGTCCGCCGGGGCAGGCGTTCGCGGCCACGGTAGCGGATCGAGCGGTGCAAGTGCTGTCGGAGAACTCCGGGATGGTGGCCTCCTTCGGTCGGTCGGGTGGCCAGAGTGGCCCAAGCGAAGGGGCAGCATGCGCAGTTGCGGCCCCGGCGGCCTGCGTTTTCGGTGGGGACAATGTGGTGGCGGATATCCTTAGCAGTCTCCGAATACTTGCCGGAGTAGGGGGATTGCATCCGGAGGTGTGCGCGCCGTGTGTGCTCGGATGCGGTCAGTCCATATTGGACCTCATGGCGACCTTTTCAGTCTGCGACGACGGGTCGATGTTTCGCATGGGACATGTGCAGCTGCCGGATAGCATCGACGCATTGGTTCAACAGCGGCCGTGGCCCGGTCCTTTCTATGACTTTCAGAAATCATAATGAAAATGGCTGATTAGGTCTGGTTGCTGAGATATATGCTCTTACTTAGTCTGTAAGGGCCATTAGCTGTGTATTATGCAACATTTGTGTGAGATTGCATGGTCTCTACTTGCAACCAATGGAAATCTCTGTCCAACACCAGATGATGCAATCAGTGCTTAAATTTGCATCACTTGACAGTAAAAAAAAAATAAAAAAATTTTAGGGTGTCTTAGTCACAATAAAAAATTTAGGACATAATTATTTTATACCGATAGGTTAATCACAGCATATTTGGCGATATATCGTTCTTGTGTTATTCATGCAGATAATTTCTGCTATATTTGTGGTGAGGTGACTTTTATTTCACAACAATGGAATATGACTGTGGCGGTTAAGAAAGCCTACAACTTATATTTTGGCTGCAGATTAGGTGATCGGGATAAAAGCTGGGCGCCACACGTTTGCTGCAATACTTGTGCAACAAATCTCAGGCGATGGATGGATGAGAAAAGGCAATCAATGCCTTTTGCGGTCCCAATTATCTGGAAAGAGCCCACAGATCACGTCAGCGATTGCTACTTCTGCATGGTTCCTCCAATTCAGAAAGGCATATCCAGGTGACATAAGCGGGTGGCCAACTGGCATTGAGTCATGGGCGTGACTGCCAGAGTCTCTTTTCTTTTTTGTCAATCCTTGTAAGACTCCACTTCTTATGAAACACTGGACTCTAGGGCGCTTAACACCCTCTTACATGCCCTTGGTGGAACGTGCTTGGATTATTGCAACCCATTGCTTAGCTGCATTCCACATTATCAATTAAAAAGACTCCGACTGGTCCAGGGCATAGCTGTAAAGCTACTTTATGTTGCAAAGGAAATAAGACCATAAGAGGTGTGACAAATAGAGTGTTTTGCCGCAGGTGGTTTTTCCATTTCCTCCATTTTTGCTTCCCACCTCTGTCTGGATGGACCTCGGTTCAGTTCTCCCTCGTGGAATCCGCCTGTGCCTGTCTAGTTGTTGGTTTGAGACTTACGCAAGAACACTTTGCTTGTAACCTGCGTTCCTTGGACATTAGGTGAAGGTGCCGTCACTTTCTGGAAGGTCTCTTCGCTGCCTGTCCCTCCGTGGGGGTGGGTTCTGCAGGAGGGCAGCGGTGGCTAACACTTGACACCCTGGTGGGGTCGAGAAACGAGGGGGATCTCCAGAGGATTTTTCAGGCGGGGCTCCGGTAGCCTTCTCAGTAGGTCTGTTTCTAGGCCGTTCAGTATGCTTGCGGTGGCGACTGTGTCTTTCTGTAGCACTATGCTGTTTCGCCAGTGAAAAGGGTCCAAGGGGGCTCTCGGTCGTGTCTTCCTGGTTGGCATAATGCCGGTTGACGAGAGGAGCAGGCCGGGATCGGTGCCTGTTCTGTTCGTTTAGGGGCCGAGCCGACTAGAAAGGTCCCTCCCAATGGTTACTGCTCTGGTACATCCCAGAGGTGGAGGACTGAACTGTAGGACCGATAAGGAAATGGAAATTACACTTACCTGGTAATTGATGTTCCTTGAGGGAGTACAGTTCAGTCCTCATTCCCGCCCGGGGATGGATATCTCAGATGCGAGGCGTCAGTTCCGAGTGTGCTTTCGGATCCTTGAGTCGGCAACGGGCGCTGATTAGCAGGTAATCGCGAGAGCAACCTTTTCTGCCTATGCTCTTCCTTAGTTCTCCTTCCTTCTGGCTCTCTGTCTTCCGCTGTTTGGTGCGCAGGGGGACAGGGGCACGGAGGAGGGTGTTTTCGGCATTTTCTTCTTGGGGCATTGTAGTTTTTAAAGTTGAAGTTTCAGCATAGCATTGTATTTAGTACCTTAACTGGTTGTTTGTTTGCTCCTTTGATTCTGCTTTGACAGTAGGTCACTGGGGGATCATGGGAGAAGACCAGCAGGATATACCCGGTGATGTCACAAGTTTGACTTGTCCAGTCTCCATGCTGCAGGAGGAGGTGCACTACCCAGAGGTGGAGGACTGAACTGTACTCCCTCAAGGAACATCAATTGCCAGGTAAGTGTAATTTCCATTTTTTTCCACTCCCAAAACTTTGCCACCCGAGGCGGCTGCCTCCCTCACCTCATTATAGAACTGCCCATGCTTGAGACCTACAAATCCATTGCCTTTTGCTACTTGTCCCCTTACTTATGGAGCTCCTTTTCAACAGAACTTTGCTTAGAGTCCTCTTACATAAAATTCAAGGCATGCCTGAAATCCTAGTTCTTAGCTCAAGCCTTCCAGTGAAATCTTCCCCCACCTTTCAGCATCACTCTTCTCTTTCTTTCAGTGTCCTTTGACCCCTTTTGCATTTTCCCCTTGTTTTTGCAGTTAAACTTCATATATCTTCCTCTGAAAGACTGTTGTACTACCTCATTTCCCAACCCCATGTTTCCGTTCAATTGTCTTGTCCATCTTTGTTTTTTGGAATTTTTACTGTTCACAATTTGTGTGCTGTACCAACAGGTTATTGTAAACCACTATGAAGTGGACACCATTAGCGGTATATCAAATAAATAAAACCTCTATCTGCAGTTCTGTAATCCTCTCTCCCTGTGTGAGTAAACCTGCCCTGCCTGTTTCCAGTATAACCAGCAGCAGAGGCCATGGGTAGGATCCAGCCAATCAGAAGATTGTGGGGGCGGAGCACTGGAATGCTGCTCTAGTCATAGGCAGGGAGGTAGTAAGTTGGGAGACGTTCATGTGATGTACAAGTTAAGATTCTGCATGTGCTTGGAAATGAAAAAGAAATGAAGCCACCCCCACCACCACCCCCAGCCCAAAAAAAAGTGCCTTAATGCATTTCTGTAGGACAATCTGTTCCAAAAGCTGCAGCATACAATGATTCACAATAACATAGCAATTGCGGAATTGCACATGTCAAACAGTTCTTCGCTCTCATCTCCTTTGCCAATCACATACACAGATATAAATACACACACACAGATAACATGTATACACATTGATAGACACATGCATGCACAGACATACATATAAGCACATAGACCAGCCCACAAATATACAGTACACACACAACACATACACAAGATACACACACACACACAATGCAGATACAGGCAGATGTGTGCATGCACATACACACAGGACTGGACCTAGTCATGTGCGGACATTTTTTTTTTTTTTTTTGCACACTGCTCACTCTGTGCATGGTTCTGCACTCAGCTCTCTCTCTTTCATGTGACTCGTCAACTCTGCTTCCCTCTCCTACTCACCACTGCCATTGCCAATGCAGAGCTGGAGCAAGCCAGGAACAATGGCTGGCACCTCTGACTTCTCCTGTGGTACCAGCACTGGACTTGGACTCACACCGAGGCTCCTTCATCACTCATTGACCCGCTGCAGACTGGAGGCTCAGATAACCAGATGAGACCAGGCCACGCTCATTCAGCCCTAATGCACCCATGGTAGAAATGTCCCAACCCTGCCACGTGCAGCACAGCTTAATCCCTGGGCTTCAGGGCGTAAGGTGTGGGGATGCCTGCGATGTGTAGGAATGGAAGGGGTGTTTTGTGGAATGATGAGGGGTAGGGGATAGAGGGGGTATCTGAGATTAGGGGGAAGGGGTGTGAGATGTGCGGCTGTATGGGGGAAGGGGTTGCTTATGGGAATAGAGGGGTGTCTGTAAGGTTGGTTATAGATGGGAAGAGGGGGTTGCTTGTGGAAGCTGCTGTGTCTGTGATAATGTGGGGTGGATGAAAGGAGGGGATTTTGGGGGTGTCTGAGGTTCAGAGATGGAGGGGTATCTGTATGAGATTGGGGGAGCGAGTGTCTGAGGTGTAGGATGGATGAGGAGGAGAGGATTGTTAGTGGGGATGGAGGGATGTCTGCTAGTGGTGGTGTCTCTGAATGGGATGAAGGTAGAGATATTTATTTATATTCTCTTATATACCGCGCTATTCTGCATTAGTGCGGTTTACTTTGAACAAACTGAAATTACATTGAACAGGGCATTATAACTTGGAGATAACTATTTTACAGGGAACATGGGCTATGGAGGGTTAAGTGGCTTGCCCAAGACCACAAGGAGCACCTGTGGGACTAGAAACCCCAGTCCTTCCGGCCCAAGGTTGCTGTCCTCTAGTGGGATTTGAAACCCCGACCTTCCGGCCTGAAGTACCTTGCCCCAACCACTAGGCCACTCCTCCAAAATATATTTTATTTCTTCATGGGACTTGCTGTACTGTTCTTTGAACTAGGAAGCCCTCAAGGTGGTTTTACCTTTGTAGTGAAGTGTGAGGATGGAGGAGGTTGTCTGTGAGGCTGTAGATTGAGAAGGAGGCCTGCAAGATGGGAAAGAGATAGGGCTGGTGAAGGGATGAGAGGCAGAGGATAGTGGATGAAGGTCGAGGGGGTGAGTATAGATGGTAGAAATAAGGAACTAGAGAGTGGGTAAAAGGTAGGGAGGTTATACTCGTAGGAACAGAGGAAAGCTGGCAGATGGGTGAGAGGTAAAAAGTAGACTAAAGGACTGGAGGGTGAGGGGTAAAATCTAGATATGAATGAATAGAGAGGCAGAGGAGAGAGATGGGGGATAAAAATAAAAGATCAGCATCAAAGACATGTAGGGGAGGAACATAAGAAGACAGGAGGAGAGAGAAAAAATTGAAAGTAGTCACTGAGAAGACAGACACAAGGAAAGCAGAAAAGAAATACTGGAACATGCTCAGTTAGAAAAATAAAATGTCCTGACAACAAAGGTAGAAGAAATCATTTTATTTCCAATTTAGCGATTTGAATAGGTCAATTTTTTTAGATGTGCTGTCTTTGTATGCATCTCTTTCTATTTCTCTGGTGTTGCACTGCATGCAGCGCCTGCCTTCTTGGGATTTATTTAATTTTTGTCTATATATTTTTATTTGTAGTTTGTGATCCCCTCTTCTCTACTTGGTGAGAGTCTATCTATGTTCTAAATGTGTGTCTGAGGCCAGGTATTCTTTCAGCAATGTAGTAATATGAGTTGTTCAGTTTTCCTGATAGGCATATGGATTTTCTAGGGCTCACAGCACTATTTATGGTGCTGCCTTTTTCTAGGTAGGCTTCTGGGTGTGGAGTTTTGGAAGTTAGTGCTGTTATGGAATGGTAGATTTGCTCTGAAGGTCAACAGTAGATTGCCTCCCATGACTTTTCTATTTCCTGAAGAGTCTGTCAAGAGGGACCTTGTCAAAAGCTTTCTGAAAATCCGGCTCACTTTTATCTAGCTGTTTATTCATGCCTTCAAAAAATATAAGAGATTAGTTAGTGAGACAACATTTTCCTTGGATAATTCCATGTTGGCTTTCTGCCATTAAATTGTGACTATTTACGTACATGTTAAGTAATTTTTTTTTTATAATGGTTTCTACCATTTTGCCTGGTACTGATGTCAGGCTCATTGGTCTGCAGTTCCACAGATCACCCCTGGAACCCTTTTTGAAAATTGGCGTTACATTGGCCAGTCTCCAATCATCAAGTACTACAGATGATTTTAATGATAGTTCAAAGGTTACTAAAAGTAGGTCTGCAATCTCATATTTCAGTTCTTTCAGCACCCTGGAATGTATACTATCTGGTCAAGGTGATTTGCTACTCTTTAGTTTATCAAGTAGCTGTATTAGAGTCTTACAATTTATCAAGATTTGTTTCAATTCATCTGATACATCATCTTTAAATATAATTTCTGGCATGGGTAAGTTTCCTACTTCTTCTTAAGTAAAGACTGAAGCAAAAAATTCATTCAGTCTCTCCATATGGTCTTAACCTCTCTTTGTGTCCCTTTTACTCGTTTGTCATCTAAGGGTCCATCTGACTCTTTCACTGGTGTTTTGCTATGAATGTACCTAAAAAAAATGTTATGCGCATTTGCTTCCACGGCAAACTTCTATTCACTTTGCCTGCCTTATTAATGCCTTGCATTTACAATTCCAGTACTTAATGCTGTTTTTTGTTTTGTTATTCGGCTCTTTTTTTCCATTTTTTGAAAGATTCTCTGTTAACTATAACAACCTCTCTGACCTCACCTTTATGGTACACTTATGAATTAATAAAATTAAAACAAAAACTAAGGGGCTTGTTTACAAAGCTGCGGTAGCGGTTCGCGATCGTTATCGGAGCCGCGACCCCATTGATTTCAATGGGGCCGCGGCTCCGATAACGACCGCGAACCGCTACCGCGGCTTTGTAAACAAGCCCCTAAGAAAGCTGGAACCCGGAGGAATACTAAATCTGCATCAGATAAAATACTGTATATGAATACTCTACAAACATATAGAGAATCTATTAACAATAGAAAAAAAAGCGTAATATACTACAATCCTCACACAATCCCTTAATTGACCTAGGGAGCTGTTCAGCATTGTTAAATTTTATTTATTTATTTATTTATTTAATATCTTTTATATACCGCGCTATTTGTTTTCAGTGCGGTGTACAAATAACAAAGGCTGCACATTCAGAGGACACTTGTGTGCTTACATTATAACAGGAAATCTCTAATTATAACACCAACCCCAGAAACAAACAATATTACTATCAAACCGCAGATTCTTGCTGAATATTATATGAACAAACTCAAATGCCAAGAAGCAGATACTACACCCCACATCAACAGTGACTTGCAAATCACAAGTAAATGGCATAGCTTCCACCACATTGACCTAAAACAAATGAAGAACATAATCTCCAGTATAAACACAACTACTTCACCAATTGATCCATGTCCAGTAAATCCTTAAAAGCATTAAAAGCTGAACTAGCCCCATTAATTCTATCTATGGTTAATCAATCCCCAAAGCAAGGCTATATGCCTAAGGAACTAAAACATGCAATAATACATCCTATCTTGAAATCATACTCACTAGACAAGGAACTTCCAAACTCTTACAGACCAATTTCCATTCTCTCGTTCATGGCCAAGGTGACGGAAAAAATCGTCCACGACCAGTTACAGGATTTCATTGATCTAAATGCCCCTTTAGATGAATATCAACATGGTTTCAGATCATTCCATAGTGTAGAGACGTTCATGTTGGCTCTCTTTGAAAAACTTATCAGGGGTTTGGACAACCCTAGGCAGGCCTTTGTATTAGTATTTCTGGATATTGCTTTTGCTTTTGATAATATTAGTCATAAAATCCTCATTTCAAGATTACAACGGATAGGCCTAAATGGCACAGTAATCCAGTGGTTCGAGTTCTACATTTCTGACCACACACAACAAGTTCAAATAGGACAAACAGCTTCAAATATCTTTAAACAGGAACAAGGCATTCCCCCAGGATCCACCCTCTCAACCTATATACCCAACCAATTTGTAAAATCTTCAAAAAAACCACAAAGTGAGCTATCATATCTATGCAGACGATATCATGTTGTATCTCCCCATAGATATAATCAATCCTAACCATCACCAAATAATAGAATGTCTCAATGAATCAGAGAATTGGCTTTCTACACACAATCTAAAGATAAACTATAATAATTCTGAAGTGTTATACATAACCAGAAATCAAAACTTCATCCCTCCAACGAAATTCCTCATCCGTGGGACAGAACTAGAAATCAAAAAAAGTAAAATACCTTGGGGTCACCATAGATCAGTCTCTTAACATGCTAGCACACATGAAATTAGTTAATAAAATTATCTATTTCAAATTACGCATGATTCAAGACGTCAGACCGCTACTTGATAGCTATGACTTTAGATCCGTTCTCCAGGCCTTGATCATACCCCATTTTGATTTTTGTAACAGCATTCTTCAAGGATTGCCTAAGAAAACAATCAATCAGCTCCAATTGACGCAGAATTTTGCAGCACGAATCATTTATAAGGCTCAACATTCGGTACATATCACTCTACTCCTCTATGACCTACACTAGTTGCCCATAGCCAGCAGAATAAAATATAAGTACCTAATGACCATCTTTAAATTGATATTAATCATTGCCCCGTCCCATCTTTCATCCCTTCTCACCACTCCCTCAACTACAAGGACTTAAAAGAACCTGCTCACAGAACACTATTGAAATCCCCCTTGGATTTCCGTAATACCAAACAAACTACCAGTGGTAGGGCATTCACCTGTGTCTCCCCTACTATCTGGAATGCCCTTCCATACAAAGTATGAGCTATCTAAAGACCTTCAAGTGTTCCGCAGAGAGATAAAAACATTTCTGTTTGTTGAACACTATGGCAATTTGACTGACGAAACAGAAATATATCTAAAAAAAACCAACATATGACTAAATAAATTAACTTCTGACTTTTCACACCTTCCCTCCTAATTTCCCCTCCCCAACAGTCACCCCACATAAATACAAAGTATAGATTAATTCAGTTGTACCTATATGCGCACAACAATCAAAACAGGAACACCTACACCTATCCACTATGGACATATATAATACAAGAAGAGTCATAAATGATTTTTGCCATAGCTAATATGCACTTAAGTTGATTATAAACATATCACCTGTACATAGTTAGCATGTATATAGTTATTTTCTTGTTTTTAACATTACACTTTGTTTCAAATTATAATATAACTTCCTTGTTCAGTGTTCTTATAAACCACCCTTGATCTTTGGAAGGGGCAGTATAGAAAAGCTATTAAATAAATAAAATAAAAAGGACGGTTCCTTTCGGCCCATTCTGGACCTCAGAGGGGACAACAAGCATTTGCGTGTCCTGCACTTCTGGATGGAAATCTTGTGCTCCGTGATTCAAGCAGTGTGCCGAGGGGAGTTCTTGGCTTCTCTGGATTTGATTGAGGTGTATTTTCATATCCCAATCCAGGCAGATCAACATAAGTATCTGCGTTTTGCTATGCTTGACTCTCACTATCACTTCACCGCCCCCCCTTTTGGACTACCCACCGCCCCAAGAACGTTCTCCAAGGTCATGGTGGTAGTGCTGTGGTACCAAGGGATCTCTATCTATCCCTATCTGGATGACTGGCTCATCCGAGCCCGTTCCCATTCCCTTTCAGAAGCATCTTGGGTGACGTCCTGAGTGGTGTCCTTTTTAGAAAGCCTCAGCTAGGTTATCAATCAGGGAAAGGGTGAGCTGTTGCCTTCATGGTTCTTGGAATTTCTGGGAGCTCGTTTCAACACTTGAATGAGCAGAATTTTCCTGCCAGAGGAGAAAGTTAAGAGACTGTTGGATTGTCTGGTTCTATTCTGTTCTATTCGGCTTGATGGCGGCGACCATAAAGATGGTGCCATGGGCACGTTCACACATGCGATCGCTCCAGCAGTCCTTGTTGACTCAGTGGTCCTCGAGTTATCAGGAGTTTAAGCACAGGCGTCCACTCCCGTTGATGGTGAAGTCCAGCCTGCGATGGTGGCAGCAGTGCTGTCATAGTAACATAGTAACATAGTAGTTGACGGCAGATAAAGACCAGCATGGTCCATCCAGTCTGCCCAGCGATATGGCAAGAGTAGGTGCACCTGTCGCTCCGCGCAGGCCACCCCTCTCCATATCCTTGTTCAGGGGTAAACCCACCACTCCATATAGGACACCCCTATTTGTTGAGACGTTATATGGTTCGGAAGTTAGATGGTACCGTTTATTTTGTTTTTTTCCTATTTCTGTAAAGGGATCCTCTGTGTTTGTCCCATGCCTTTTTGAATTCCGTCACCGTGTTCGCCCCTACCACTTCCATCGGGAGGGCATTCCAAGCATCCACCACCCTTTCAGTGAAAAAATATTTCCTGACATTGCCTTTCAATTTACCCCCTTGCAGTTTCATGTTATGCCCTCTAGTTTTACAGGTTCCCCGTCTTTGGAAGAGGTTTGTTTGTTCATCATTTCTCTTTAAGTATTTAAAGGTCTGAATCATATCTCCCCTGTGCCTCCTTTCCTCCAAGGTATACATATTTAGGTCTTCATCTGAGGACGGGCATACCACTGGACAATTTCTCCTGGATCCTGCTGGAGAGCCCATTGCCAAGACCATATAGCCCAGGGCCATTTGAACTAAAGGGAAACGGTGTGATCCATCAACCACCTTGAGGTGAGGGTCATCAGGTTGGCTCTTCTGAATTTCCAGCCACTGGTTGATGGCCAGGCAGTTCAAGTGTTTTCTGACAACGCCACGGTGGTAGCTTATGCCAATTGGCAAGTCAGCATGAGGAGCGCCGGGGTAGCTCTGGAGATGGCTCCTCCTGCTTGTTTGGGTGGCAAAGAACCTCCTAGCCTTGACGGCCCAGCACATTGCTGTGATGGAGAATATGGAATCGAACTTCCTCAGTTGGTGCTCTTTGGATCCTGGAGAGTAGGAGTTGAGTCAGGAGGCGTTTCAGTTGATTCTGCACCGCTGGGGTCGCCTTGAAATGGATCTGATTGTGACCTCCTGCAATGCCAAAGTTTGTCACTTCTTCAGTCACCACATGGAAACGGGGTCTGACGGCATTGACACCCTCACCCAGCCTTGGCCAAGTGGGCAACTGCTATACGTGTTTCCTCCGTTGTACCTGTTGGGGTGTGTGATTCGGCATATAGAACGCCACCTGGGCAAGATTGTTCTAATGGCACCGGATTGGCTGAGGAGAGTGGTTTGGAGACTTGATTCAGTTTCTGCAGGCACCTCCTCTTTGGTTGCCTCCGTCTCAGGGTCTAATGCGACAGGGACCAATCGTCCTGGAGGACCCGGCTCCCTTCTCGCTTATGGCATAGCTCTTGAAAGCAGATGACTAGTGTGTAAGGGCTACCCTCCAGAAGTGATTCTCTATTACGCTCGGTACCCGGAGGAGGTCTACCAAGCTAGCATATGTACGGATATGGTGCCTCTTTGAGCTTTGGTGCGGCGCGCAGCAGTTGGCTCCTGAGGCAACCAAGCTGTCCTCCCTATTGGCCTTTCCTACTGGATGCCCTAAAGAAGGCCCTTTCCCTTAGCTCCCTGAAAGTTCAGGTGGCAGCTCCGGTCTGTTTATGAAGTCTGGGGGCAGGCAAGTCTCTGGCCTTGCACCCAGACATCTCATGTTTTCTCCAGGGGTTTGGCATCCGCGTCGTCCTCTGTTCTGTAATTCCTTCCTGGGATTGTGTCTGGTGCCCAGGGCTTTGATGGCAGCACCCTTTAGCCGATGAACATGCTGCCTTAAAGGATTTGACGCCCAATCAGTGGTCTTGGTCACAATTTGTTCTGCAAGGCGGATTTCCAAACTGAAGGCTCTGTCTTGCTGAGATCCTTATCTGTCCTTTTCAAAGGAGGCCATTTCCATTCGGCCTTTGCCTTCCTTCTTGCTTAAGGTGTTTTTTCCCTTTCATGTGAACCAGGTGGTCTGCTTGCCCTCCTCCCCAAAGGATAAGGATTTTTATGTAGTGGATGTCCAGAGGACGCTCATCTTTTGGTGCTGTTTGCTGGCCCACGCAAGCGTGAAGCGGTGGCCAAGTTGACCTTGGGGCGTTGGATTAAGGAGGCCATTGCCTCAGTATATCTGTTGTGGAACTGGCTGGTTCCAGAGGATTTGCGTTTCCATTCTGCCCAAGCACAAGCGTCCTTGTGGGCGGGGTGGAGCAAAGCTCAGTAGCCCCTGCAGACATTTGTCGGGCAGCAGCGTGGGCATTACTTTTCACTTTTGTCAAGCATTACCACTTGGATGTCCATGCACAGGTGGACACGGCCTTTGGCTCAAGGGTTTTGTGAGCTGCTGTGTCTTCTTCCCACCCAGTGGAATTGTAGCTTTGGTACATCCCACTTGTCTGGATTGTTTAGAAGGACAATATGGTCTTGAGCAAGCCACTTAACCTTCCATAGCCCATGTTCCCTGTAAAATAGTTATCTCCAAGTTATAATGCCCTGTTCAATGTAATTTCAGTTTGTTCAATGTAAACCGCACTGATGCAGAATAGCGCGGTATATAAGAGAATGTAAATAAATAAATAAATATGGAAGGTGACATTTAACTCGCCAGTTAATATCCTTTCCTTGAATCCTGCTAGATCAGTCCAGGGCCGCTCCTGAAATTGTATTTGTTTTGTTCTTCTGCGGTACCCTTGATTTTTCTACTTGGCTATGCAGGTTCATCTACTGGTAGCCTTCTGTTTATGCTTTCCTGTACATGGTTCTTTGTTTATTTATTTATTATTTATTTGGCAAAAAATTTATACACCGCTCCTTCCAGCGATCAGAAGCGGTCCTTAGGTGAACAAGACAAGGGAATAAGTACAGCATAAATTTAGGAATACAGTATGATTACGGTAGAGGGGACTAACAACCACCAGATCACAGTTATACAATTGATTATTCAATAAATTACAGATTGAGCAACCAGAGAGGTTATAATTGTACATAGAGATTGCAAATATACAAGCAATTAGCAGAGCAATATATACATATAAACAATTTTTTTTTTGTTCTTTTTTAAGAATCTTCAAGGATGTGATGCATCAATGAGAAATAGGTTCCTATTAACCTTATGCTTAAGAGGTAGGAAGGCAGCATGGGAAGATATAGTTGAGATCGGCTAGGTGATGCCGTAATACGATTGGAACAGGTGTGTTTTAAGCTCTTTTCTGAAGGTGTGTAAGTCTTTGGTCTGACGTAACTCGTGTGGCAGCCGGTTCCAGAGCATAGGTGCTGAGTACGTGAATGCCCGGTTGCTCGTCCGTTCTTTGACTGATCTTATGCTGCTGGGTACGCAGAGTGTGTTTAGGTTTGCAGTCCGTCGGCATCTGTTGGAGGGCTGGGTGGTGATTAGGATATCGAGAAATGAGGGAGATATCTTATGGATAATTTTGAATGTCATTATCAGCATTTTGTAAATTATTCTTGCGGGTATGGGGAGCCAGTGGAGCTCTATAAGAACTGGAGTGATGTGATCTGTCAGGCTCTTATTCATAATAATCCTGGCTGATACATTCTGCGCCATCTGTAGGATGCTTATTGTTTTGGTTGAGGTTGTGTGAGGCTTGCCAAGTTTCTCTCATATGCTTTGGGATAAATACTGAAGGGACCTCTGGTGGCTGAGGCAAATAGAGGCATAGGGGTGATGTCATTGAAACCTGGGCTTTTCTTTGTTTTTTTGTCTCCGCAAATCTGCTGGTAGGGGACAACACACTTGTCTGGACTAGCAGGACTCAAGGAAAGGACATTATCTTGTAAGTAAAATGTCACCTTTAGTTTATTTTTAATTTTATATACTGCCTTTAATCCAGTTAGTCTAGTAAAAAGGTATCACCTTTTATTCTTTTTCTGTTAGCTTTGGTTTTATTTCTCAAAAATTATACAGTTATCTCTCTTTGATTACTTTATGGTATTTTTTTTCCTGGCTGGTTAAAATCTTTTGCTTGTCCCTATCAAGAAACAACCTGAAAATAAGTCCCTGAAGGTCAAAGAGCAAGAAACCTAATCATTCCCCACAAGGACTAGAGAACAGCTCACTGCATGCAGGCACCCTGATAGGACACAGCCAGGTTCAGAAAGCTGTTCCCAGAGCACAGCATCCTGTTAGATGGAGCTCATCTGTCACAGGATAGTGTTTCCAAATAGGTTAATTTTGTACATACCGTGACAGAAATGAACCTTCCTGGTAAGCTGGGGTATGATGTTAGTCTCTCAAATTTACTCCTAGTGTTCTTTTAATAATTGTATTATGCAAAGCTAGCCTCCTTCTGGAGTTCGTAGGATGTAAAATATATTGGCAACATACCAAGATGTGCTTGGAAAATGCTATTAATGAGGCCTGTGGCCCAAGATAAATGTGGGATCATTTTTGTACCTAATATTTTCTTGGTCTCTGATTGTATGTTTAGGTGCTTTGGGATCTTCTCTCTCTGTACGTTGTAAAGAATAATAGTCTGTACTGATGCTGCCATTAGCAATGCTGTTCTTATATTTTTTCTTCTTTGTCCCGATGTCCAGTTTACTTTTATTGAGCTTTTTATTTTGTTAAGGCCCAGCAGAGTTTAGAGAGTTCACAGAGTGCAGGGACCCTGAGAAGCACCAGCAGGGCTCTGAAAGATACTGAATAAGGCAGAAAGATTGATGGCATATACTAGTTGAAAACAATTAAAGAAATAACTTATTTTAAATGATTGTAGCCTCAGATATATGACATCACACAGTTGCAGTTCTTTATGTATCTGCAGCACAATGCTTGAGATTTGAAAGGGTGAGGAATGAAACTCATTTCTCATCCTAATGCTGCTGTAACGCCAAGCCTTGACTTCTCCCCTTGTTTACAGGCAACCTGAGGCATGTGGTGTAGTTATGAAGGAGAGATCCTGTTTCCAGTGCGGAGCCCTTTCCTGTACTAGAAGCCACCCATCTGCGAGCTGCCTTCAGACTTCATGTCCGTAGGGGGAACATTTCCAAGCAGCAGCAGCAGCAGCCAATTTCCTCCAACGACATTTTCTGTGGACACAACAGACGTGGGATGAGGGGGAGGATTGGTTTTAACATTCCTGTTGTGTGGGGGTCTTGGGAGTGAGGGAGTGACTTTTTTACTTTAAAAAAATCCATTTCCTATTTTAGAATGAATGTGGCAAGGAGGGGATGCAGTTTTGATAATCTAACTTCTTGACTTCATGCTATTGGCTACAGTCTTGTTTGTTTGATATATATATTTTTTTAACGTCCAGCCCAATGTCTACTAGACAAGCCCCAGATTAAGAGCTAGATTTATTAGTATGCATTAAGATGTTAATGTATATTAATGGGCATTAAAGTGAGTTATGTGCTTAATAAATAGGCTCCATTGACCATAATGGAACTTGCGTTAATGCGCATTGAGATATTAACGCATGTTAGTAAATTTAGCCCTGAGTGGAGAAACCGAACCTGGAGCAGACTATCAGGCTGAGTGTGGAGTTAGGCTGGCTGCTAGATCTCATATTAGAGCAGTGGGTTTTTATCCCATCTCAGAGGGGTGAGAGAAGAGACAATTTTATGCCATGTTTTAAGAATTAATGAATATTTTAATGCTTTGTTCATTCTTTTTACAATAAAAATATTTCTCATACACCTAGGCTGATCTGCCATGGAGACTTGTTATCTTATTGTCAACATTTTGCTTGGTGAATAGGATATTGCTGAGACCTAATAAAACAAGTACAGCCTGGATAGCAGTACTAGTAACTTCCCACGCCTACTAGCCTTATGGAATATGTATACATACAGGGTGACCCAAAAAAAGTGAGAACATCTTGTAGCATATAAGTTATTTAAAAATTCAAAACGACAGATGTAAACGATTGACAAAATTAAAAAAAAAAAAAAAAGATGGCGACCCGAAATTGTCGAAATAAAGACGTTATCTAGCTAAAAAAGGTAAAAAAGTAAACTATTTAAGCTTTTAATTTACGAGATGTTCTCACTTTTTTTTGGGCCACCCAAATGTCCTCTTTCCAAGAGTGGCCAATCCAAGTCACAAATACCTGACATATCCCAAAAGCAGCCAGTTCCGTGCTACTTATCCCCATGGATAACCAGTGGATTTCTCTTGGACTACCTTAATAATGGTTTATGGGCTTTTCCTCCAGGAATTTGTCCAAAGGTTTTTTAAACCCAGCTGCACTACCTTTTACCACATTCTCCAGCAATGAGTTCCAAAAATTAATTATACATTGAAAGAAAAAATTGTTTTTCTCATATCTATTTTAAATATACTACTTTGTAGCTTCATGGCATGTCCCCTAGTCCTTGCATCTTTTGAAAGAGTAAATAATTGATTTGTATCTACCCAATCTACTCTACTCAGGATTTTTTAGAACTTTATCATATCTCCCCTTAGCTGTTTCTTCTCCAAGCTGAAGAACCTTAACCTCTTTAGCCTATCCTCATAGGAAAGTCATTCTATTCCCTTTATAATTTTGGTCGCCCTTCTCCGTACCCTTTATAATGCTTCTATCTATTTTGAAATGCATTGACCAATGGAGTGATACAGAGGCATTATGACATTGTTTTATTCTCTAATCCTTTCCTAATGATTCCTAACGTTCTGTTTGCTTTTTTTAACTGATGACGCACACTGAACAGAATATTTCAATCTGTAGTCTTCGATCACACCCAAATCATTTTTCTGGGCAGTGATTCCTAATGTTAAACCTATACTTTGGGTTAATTTTCCCTTCATGCTTCACTTTACACTTGTCCACATTAAATTTCATTTACCATTTCGATTCCCAGTCTCACAAGATCTTCTCGCAGTGTCTCACAATTCACATGTGAATTAGCAACTCTGAATAATTTGGTGTTGTCTGCAAATTTAATTATCTTGCTTATTGTTTCCATTTCCAGATCATTTATAAATATGTAAGCATAATACACTGTCATGAGCCTTTTCCTTTGCCCAACAAAAGTTCTCATTGCAGTGATGCTTTTTCATTAACATGGCTTGCAAAAGCTACCTTTTTCTGTGGAAACACTCATAAGCTGTACATGAGATCCCTCCCCAACCCTCCCCCCACTCAAGTCCCACAGAACAATAACCTTTTAGGAAGCATCTTTGAGTTTCACATTATATAGCATTGAAACTTATATTAATCAAATTATATTTAAAAAATAGGTTGCATAAGGAAATGCCTCCCATGGCCCTCTGTGTAACAGTCCAGCTGACATTCTGTGGTGTGGTGGCACGCTATCAAAAAAATCATGTTTTGAGAATACGACGAGGAGTAACACTGGTGATTCAACTGACTGGAATACGCTTCGTTTTTTTAAATAAGAACTAGAACTATCACCATCACTGCCCGCTGTAGGGTGGTAGAATAGAGCTCATACTTTGTTAACCATCTACTGTAGTTGCCTTGGCTATCGGTGGTATATCAAATAAACTCAAACTGTAACTGTCATAATCGATGTATCTGATTGTGCATTTCTCCATGGTGCTCACTTCTGGGAGTCTGCGCAGGAACTCTCTCAGCTCCTATTCCGCAAGCTTTTAGAAAGCTCAACTGTGCATGCACACCTTTTCTCGCCTGCCGCCGCCACAGCTGAAGAGCTCAGTCTGGTTCTTTCTGCAAAGCCCAACTGATGTCTTTCATACTGCGGCATTTTGCCTTGTTTCAATGAGCATTTTTTTCTTTTATTTGGTAATTCGCATATATTTCTTCTACCTGTCACCACTGTACTTCTCCCTTAGTACTCTTTAGACATTTTCAGTCATTTAAAGTTTCCTTTATTTTTCCTATGGTGAAATATAGGCCCTCTTAGGCTTCCAATGCATCTGGTCACAGTTCTATTTTTATTTTATTTTTTACAAATAAGATTGAGTTGTTTGATTTCACCACAGCTGTCTTTTCATCCAAGATGTCACAGAAACATGCCAGTGGTTTCAAGAAATGCACCCAGTGCTTTAGACTTATGTCCCTTATGGACACTGTAAAAGGGGGTGCTTGTTATGAAGGTACCACCATCTTGGCAAGTATGTAAATTAACTGTCTTGCAAAGGATTGTGGTTATTGAAGTCCATTCACATAAAGCTTGCCTTTTTAAAATAATGAAGATTCTTGTAGTTGGTCGAGTGTAAGGCAAAATTGGAATTTATTTATGGGGTGAATATCCCACACACAGATATGCTTGGTAACACCATCCAGATAACTTCTCCAGGGTTTATTCAATAAATAAGGCAACTGAAAAACTTAGGCAAATTAAGTATCAAAGTCCTTTATGGAACAGAAAGACTTCTTTCAGCCACTGCTAATAAACTTCTTAGCAGTGCTGAGGTGAACAAATCAAAGAGGAAAACTTCTTCTTACAAAAACAATGCTCACTTTCTCCATACAGAAAAGAACTTTTAAAACCCACGTGTGCACGGCTTGTGCTGGGCTCTCCTTTACCAGCAGGTGACAATTAACTGCAATCAGTAGCTTGATTTCAGCACACGTGCAAAACTTTCCAACAAAGCTTTTTTCTTTTCAACAACACTTTATGGGAAGCCAATATTTAGAATGTTTCCTTTTGATGTTTTCTCTTTTATTTAGGATTTTCCTAAAATAACAACCTACTCAAAGAACAGTCCATATAATTATCCTCTGCATCAGATATTAAACCTTGCTCTTGAAATTGCATAGATTCAGTTTCTCCGTCTGACTCAGAGGGCTTTAGGAACTGACCTCTACATGGAGAGAAACTGTTTCCCTGCTGTTTGCACTGCTCAAAGCTAGAGAAACGTTCACAGTTCCTACCTGAATCCAGGCAAGCATCAGGCTGCTTCTTCTGGTATTCTGGCCAGTATGCAATAGAGCTTCTGTGTCCTGTCCTCCAGTTGGTATCTCTGGACCTCAGGATCTTTTCTCCAAATGTCCTCCAAGAGGTATTTGGGCTCCTTTCTTCCTTAGCTGCAACAGACCTCTTCCTAGGTGTTGCTTGAGGGTCCCTGGCTGTGGATCTACAGACCTCTGGCTTTTTCCAGTCCTCTGAAGATTCTTTCCCCCAGGTAACTCTCCAGGCATAGGTATTTCTCTGAGCTCCTCTCTTGGACCGTCTGCTTCCTTGTCCTTGTTCCTTCAGGTTCTGGTTGTTCTTCCTTCTGTTCTGATTCTCGCCCCCTCTGTTCTCTCCTCCTGAAGATTCCCCGCTAGTTTTAAAGGGCTTAGATTGCAACTCCTCCCTTGCATTCTTCAGGTGTTGTGGATTAAGCATTCTTCTAGAGGCTGTTTGATTAGGGATGACATAATGCTTTCTCTGATTAGACTCATGCTTTTCCACTCTAGCTCCCCTAGGGGCTTTCTGCATACTAGTGCATTCTGGAACATGTAGTCTTTTAGGGAAACAAGCTGTCTTATTTCTATAACCTGCCAGCGCAGATCCCTTGATCAGAGTAAATTCTCCTCTATTGTCATTACTCCCTGAGCTTTGATAAGCTTCCTTATCACAACACTCATAAACTGTGTCTAAAGTGTTTGCGGCCCGACCATAATACCTATTTGTTCACTCTGCTTACAAATGACAGAGGGATCTTAAAGGTTGAGAAAAGAAGCTTCCAAGACCGGCCCATCGGCAATGGTGGAATTGGTCACCATGGAGTCAGGAGCTGCACCAGATGCTGGCAGTGCATCGGCAGCAAGGAGTGCATGAGCTCTCTCAGAACTGAGTACCAGTTAGGGTGCCCAGGGATCAGTCACATTACAGTTCCACCCTGAAGAAGAGGAAAGATTCTTCCTTAACTTCATTGGCATCAAGAACCATCAATGATAGGCATCGTGTACAGGCTGAGATGCATCAGCTTCAGAATTCTTCAGATCACAATGCCAAAAGTGCAGGGAACTTGAGCAATACTCGAGCCCTGAAGCGGCCCTGAAGGGATGGTAGCTCAATGTCCATAACATTGGAAGGGCTGTGCCAGACTCCAAGCCGGCCGATACACCCCAAAAGCACCAGAGACACCGACTGATTCTGCTGAGCCCATGGCTTCATTAATGACAGCTCTAAAGGAGCACTTGTCTACAAGAATGAAGGACAAGCTCATGCAGACACTCAGCTTGTGTGAGTTCTTGACTTTGATGCCTCCAAAGCAGCAGCATCAAGCCATTGAGCTGATTCTTAGAACATAAGATATGCCATACTGGGTCAGACCAAGGTCCATCAAGCCCAGTATCCTGTTTCCAACAGTGGCCAATCTAGGTCATACTTACCTAGCAGTTTCCCCAAAAGACACAGGTTCCACAATGCTTGAACTGGGTCAAGTATTGATATCCTGGGTCCCTTCTTAATAATGGTTTATGGACCTTTCCTCCAGGAACTTGTCCAAACCTTTTTTAAACCCAGCTACACTAACAGCCTTTACTACATCCTCCGGTAACAAATTCCAGAGTTTGATTACACATTGAGTGAAAAAATATTTTCTTTCATTAGTCTTAAATAGTTTACCCTGTAGCTTCATTGCATGTCCCCTAGTCTTTCTATATTCTGATAATGTAAACAATCAATCTACGTTTACCCGTTCCACTCCGTTCATTAATTTATAGACTTCTATCATATCTCCCCTCAGCCGTCTCTTTTCCAGGTTAGAGAGCCCTAACCTTTTTAGCCTTTCTTCATAGGAGTATCCTTCCATCCCCTTTACCATTTTGGTGGCTCTTCTCTGAACCTTTTCTAATAACGCTATATCCTTTTTAAGATACGGCGACCAGAATTGCTTACAATACTCAAGGTGCGGTCTCACCATGGAACGATATAGAGGCATTATATCTTTTGTTTTATTTTCCATTCCTTTCCTTATGATACCTATCATTCTAGTTGCTCTTTTGGCCGCCGCTGCACACTGGGCCAAGGGTTTTAACATGTTATCCACAATGACACCTAAATCTTATTCCTGGGTGGTGGTTCCTAATGTGGAACCTTGCATCGTGTAACCATAGTTTGGGTTGTTCTTCCCTAGGTGCATAACTTTGCACTTGTCCACATTAAATTTCATCTGCCATTTGGATGCCCAGTCTTCCAATTTATCAAGATCCTCTTGCAATTTTCCACAATCCTCTTGGTATCCTCAAGCTGCCTGCGGGAGATGGGTCTTCATCGGGACTCACAAAGGCCTCAACACTGACTGATGTCTGGCTTATAGCTGGGTCCAGTGCATCAGGAGGAACATCGCCCCCAAAACATTGGAGTTGGTCAGTACACAGTGACTCCTAAAGGAGATCTGAGCCTTTCATGTCTCAGAGACCAGTCCAGGCAGAGGCTCAGATGTTTGTAGAAAACCTCTCTGAGTCTGATTCTGAGTGCCCCTGGGTAACCAACTATGATTCTGAATACTTCTCAAAGGAATGTCCCCATAACTATTGTCGGACCTCTCTCCACCTCAAGAGTGTCATCAGTCACCTACTAAAGATATAGCTTTTCATGATTTTGTCAAGGATTTGGCTAAGGCTATACCATTTACTTTGGATATGAAGGAGGAGCCCAGGGCAGAAGAATTGGACATCCTCCAATATCCTGATCCTCTGAAGGGAGGTAGTGACAGTGCTCATGCATTACATCCTTAGAGGCTGCAGAAGAGAATGTGGGAGACCCCCCTCCCTCTCTGAGCCTTCTGTTAGTAAGAAGATTGACTCTCAGTACAGAGTCTAGAAGTCTCCAGCTTCCTCACCACTCCTTAGTGATAGAATCTGCTCTCAAAAGAGCTGGAAGTTCCAAGTTTCATTCCTCGGCACAACCTGTGAGGGTGTCTTGGTCTTTAGATTCTTTTGAGATAAAATTTTATCAAAATTCCATGCTCACTTTCCATATGGCGGCCTACCAACTCTACATAGGCATGTACTTGTGGCATACTATGGTGACAGAAAGGAATACTCAAGCTTTCTTCCCTCCAGAGAAAGTTGTGAGATTCCATTACCTAGTGGGCCAAGGGAAGGACTGCAGAAAATGCATGGTCTGAGTGATCTATAATATTTTCGATACAGCATAGAGGGCTTCTGCCATGAGTATTGACGCCCAGAGACTCTCATGACTTTAGGTCCTCAAACTTGCAACCCAATGTGCAGATACAGCTTGCTGACATGTCATGCCATGAAGAGACTCTCTGGAGATAGGGTCCAGACACTGCTCCATGATCAAGCAGTAGAAAGAAACCATGAAAACTCTCTCCAAGCCCAGCTCCAATCCATCCTCCTCTTCCAAGAGGTTTCAGAGTGGTGGGCACAGGAAAGTCTACTACTGTTATAGTCATAGATATCCTTCTCTGTCCTCTTGCACCCATCCTAGGTAGCAGAGGGTTCCTAAGGCCCAACCAAATCCACAGCTAAAACCAGGGACAGGGTTTTGATTGGCTTCTGGCGAACATAGTTGATCTGCCAGTGCCCTAGGCGGACACCCAAAGTAGGAGGGAGGCTCACCTACTTTGCAGATCAGTGACCCCCTAATCACTTCTGACACTTGGATTCTCAAGATCATCCACCGGGGGTATAGACTGCATTTCTTCAAAATCGCTCCAGATTGCCCACCGAGACCAATTCTCCAGGTCTCCCAGCATCAGGTTCTGCTTCTAAATGAAATTGCTGCCCTTCTCATGGTGAAAGCTGTCAAACCTGTGCTACCAGGACAAGAAGGGCTGGGGTTTTACTCAATGTATTTCCTGATGCCAAAGAAAATAGGAGGATACTGTCTCATCCTAGACCTCTGAGACCTGAACACCTTCCTTATAAAAGAAAAGTTCAGGATGCTTTCTCTCGGCCTCCTTCTGCCCTATCTTCAAAAAGAAGTTAGACTATGTTCCCTTGATATACAGAATGCCTATACACACATCCAGATACATGCAGGTTACAGAATGTATCTCAGATTTGTTTTTGGAAAACACCACTTCCAGTAGTGTTCTGCCTTTTGGCCTCGTGTCCACTCCTTGGGTGTTTACCAAGTGTCTAGCAGTCATCATCAGCGTTTTTACAGAGACTGGGAGTGCATGTTTCCCAACTTGGATGACCTGTTGCTCAATAGCACCACCCGGGAAGGAGTTCAAGGATCTGTGTGCATCACCACCTGGGTGTTGGAGCTACTGTTACCCAAAGTCCCAATTGACTCCATCCTTCCAATTGAAATTCATCAGAGCCTTCCTGGATACGAAGCAGGCGAGAGCTTTTCTTCCTCCAGATTGCCAAGATCACCTGATTAAGTAGGTCAGAGAACTTCTCAGGAGTCCGTGAGATTTCAGCAAGAACCATGTTGAGAACGTTGGGCCAGTTCATATCGTTCCCATGGCTTGGCTGCATTTTAGACAATCTCAGTTGGGACCATGAGCACTCAATGGACTCAATCCATTCATGGTCTCAGAGAAGTTATCACCATCACAAGGCCTCTATGGGAGTCTCTCTTTTGATGGATGCTTCCCAAAATCTGATAAAGGACTCTCTTTTTCAAGAGCAATCTTACCAAAAACTACTCAAGATAGGTGTGTCCAAGTTGGGTTGGGGAGCCCATCTCAATGTGTTTCACGCTCAAGGCTTGTGGTATCCCCAGGAAAGTCTCCATCAGATAACTTTCCTGGGTCTAAGAGTAATTGCAAACATTCTAAGGAATGCACCTTGCCCACTCACAATCTTAAATGACAGAGGTGTAAGGAAGAGGTCTCCAAATCCAGCCCTGGAGGGCCACAAACCAGTCAGGTTGGCAGGATATTTCTAATGCATGTATATCTCATGCATATTCATTAGAGATATCCCGAAAACCTGACTGTTTTGCGGACCTCCAGGACTATATTTGAGTAGCTCTGCTCTATGGCTTCTGTCTTAGCAATGGCTGGCTACAGAAAGACTGCAGGTCACCGCACAAACTGTCTGCTGTGTCCACCAGGATAGGTTAAACCCATCAGCACACATGATGCAATGCACATGCAGAACAGCATTCTACATCTGATCACCAGATGGGGTATGCAGCTCTCCAGTCCTGCTGGCGAAAGGGCGCAGTCCAGGGCAGTTGATGCAGATCTGTACTTATCACACATGCACTGGCAGACAGGCAATAGGCCTGGAAAAGCTCAGCTGCCCACAGATATCAGTTAGCCAACCTAAATTGTCATGATTCAAACACAACCAAGTAGCCATATTCTACATCAACAAGCAGGGTGGCACAGGTTTGTACATCTTGTGTTGGAAGACAGACTGTAGAACTTTGCAATCTCTCATGGAATGTCACTTCATGCCACTTATCTGGCAGGAGAGCACAATGTTGTGGCAGGCAAGTTGAAACTAGTCCTTCATCCTCACAAATTGACTCTGGCTTGGCAAGTGGCATTGACCATCTTTCGAGAGTGGGGCATTTCCTCAATAGATCTATTTGCATCTCTCCACAATAATCAGGTCCCTCAGTTCTGCTCCAGGATAGGGACACATGGCAAACTAGCCTTGGATGCCTTTCTCCTTCATTGGGAGGGGGGAAGGTCTTCTGTATGTGTATCCACCTATCCCTCTGATAGCATAAACTCTTCTGAAACTTCACCAGCAGTGTTGCGGCCTGACCCTTGCACCAGGGTATCACAAAGAACACGCTCTCTCAGGAGAAAATAAGACTGTATGCCTATTAAGTGTCGCGTACCAAGCGCCTAATCCACAATGATGGTGCGCGACACCTAGTAGGCATATAGTCTTATTTTCTCCTGAACACAATTTTGTGATCAAGTGGACAGACAGAGGTTTTCTGTTTTATATACCCCCTGAGGAAGGCACAAGTTTCCACGTTGAGAGGGCGTGTTGTCTCTTTGCTTTTTGTGGTACACTGGTGCAAGGGTCAGGCCAAAGATCTATACCACACAAAAACTGCTTGAATACCTTCTACACCTCTCGCAGTCTGGTCTAAAGTCCAACTCTGTAAGAGTCACCTTAGTGCGATTGGAGCTTACTATCATCATGTAGAGGGTAAACCCATCTCTGTACAGCCTTTAGTTGTCTACTTTATGCATGATCTGCTTCTATTGAAGCTTTCCCTAAAACCACCGGTGGTGTCATGGGACTTCAATGTGATATTAACTCAGCTAATGAAGTTTCTAACATGGAAGATATTGTTTTTAGTAGCAGTGACTCCAATAGGCAGAGTGAATGAGCTCCAGGCTCTAGTTGTCGACCCACCCTATACAAGGTTTCTCCAGGACCAAGCAGGAAGTCAGTCCTCACTTATGGGTGACGTCGGCGCCGACGGAGCCCTCGCGGAGCAATTTTCCCCAGCTTTCAAAGAAAGCCTTTGGGAATTGCAGCGCGCATGCGCGGTCCTCTTCCCGCCCAAGGGTGCCATCTGAGCCAGTCTTCTTCTTTTTTCCGCGGAGCCCTACAGACGTACCCTGTCGTGTCCCCGCGAAAAAGTTGATTTTTACTCATATTTTCTCTTTTTTCTTCGGTTCGACGCCGGTCTTTTTCCGCCCGGACTCGCGACGCCGGTCACGAGTCCTCTTCTTCTTTTTCGGTTTTTCTGACTTAGTCAGTTTCGTTTTCGGTTTTTCCCTGGCAGCCCGGTCCTTTGACCTCGCCGGGGCCCTTTTTCCCCCGATGGCTGCCAGTGGTTTCAAACGGTGTGGTCAGTGTGACCGAAATATGTCACTAACTGACACACACGACAATTGCCTCCGCTGCCTGGGCCCGGATCATGAAGAAATGATCTGTGGGCCCTGCGGCAAAATGTCCTCCAAAGCGCTGAGAAGTCGGCGGCATCAGCGGGATAGGATCTTCGCTGACCCCAGCCGTACCCGGACCTCGTCGGAGGCCTCCGCGTCCAGGGGTTCCAGCTCGGACCGTCGCCGGAGTTCCTCCGACAGGGGTTCTCCCTCCGGGGACCATCGACGAAAGGTGAAACCCGCGAGGGCGGCGTCGGTGGACGCTCCTGGCTCCGCGAGGGCCAGGTCGCATAGCCCCGATAGCCGTCCCGGGTCCTTGGAGAAGGAGCACCTCTCGAAGCGACCTCGCCTGAAGTCGGAGCTGCCTGCTCGGGTAAGTCCTGTGGTCCTCCTGGACTCGCCTCCGAGACCGCCGACGTCGGGCCCGACGCCGTCGGGGCCCGAGTCGCGGGCTGCTGGGTCACCTGAGCTCGGACTCAGGTTGACGGCCTTGGAGAGCAGACTGTCTGCCTTCATGGACCAGCAGCGGGCACTGCTCGCTGGCTTCGCTGGCGCCGCTGCCCCGACCGCCGGGACGTCGACGTCTAAGTCGACCCCGGAGACCGAGCCGATCCTCGAGTCGATGCGAACTCGAGTCGATCCTCGGTCGAGGTCACCCTCGGCCTCCCGTTCGGGACCGAGGTCGGGGCGGCAGGCGCCGCGCCCTGCCCGGGCCGACCCCACCGAGTCCTCGTCGGAGTCGGTCTGGGAGTCTGAAGAGGAAGAGTCGCCTGATTCTTTTCGGACTCGGTGTGTCCCCTCGGACTCACCTGAGTCCGAACCTCGGAAGCAGTCCCCCCCGGAGGATGCCCGGTTCTCGGACTTCGTCAGGGATATGGCCAAGGCTTTGGCCTTCCCTGTGGATCCCGAGGAGGAGCCTCGAGCCGAAGAGCTCGACGCCCTCCAGTATGACTCTCCCGCCAGGGAACACTTTACTGTACCGGTTCCTCCCATGCTGGAACGACTACTCTTCCGCATGTGGGAGAGTCCGGCCACCTCGCCGGTCCTGAGCAAGCGGGTCGATTCTATCTATCGAGTCCGCAAGAGCCCTGGCTTCCAAAAAGCACAGTTACCACACCATTCCATGGTAGTGGAATCGGTCATGCATCGTCTTAAGAGCCAGAAGATGCACTCCTCGGTGCCTCCTGGCAGGGAGGCCCGTATCCTGGATGGCCTTGGTAAGAAGTGTTTCCAGGGCTCTATGCTTGCGTGTCGTGTCCAGACCTACCAGCTATACATGGGCATGTATCTCCGAGACCTGGCTAAAGAGCTAGCCGGATTCTCCGCTGGTTTGTCCGAGGAACCCTTGCGGAGGTTCCTGGCCTTGTCCACTGGCATTCAGGAATGCTCAAAATTCATATCCCGAGCAGCCTATGATGGCTTTGAAGCATCGGCTCGAGTGGCCGCAGCCGGCATCAGTGCCCGCCGACAGGCTTGGCTTCAGTCGTCTGACCTTGAGCCCTGGGTGCAGGACAAGTTGGTCGATGTCCCCTGCCGAGGCGAAAACCTCTTTGGCAAGCCCATGGCTGAAAAGGCTGCACAAATTGAGACGGAGACTCTCACCAGGACTAGGCTTTCTAGGAAGACCTCCGCCCCTTCCCAGAAAAAGAAGGGCTCGGGAAAGAAGTCCTTTTACCCGAGGAAGGCGGCTGCCTACAAACAATACCCCCAATATCAGGCCCCTGCAGCTCCCCAACAGGGCCAGCAGGCCAAGGGACGGGGTAACGGGTCCCGTAGGCAGCAAGCCCCCAAGCCTGCACCACCAGCCCCTGCTCAGCAGGGTGGGGGCTTTTGACTCCTTAAGCATAGCCTCTCCCCCCCCGCTGGTTCCTCCCAGCACCGGAGGCCGGCTGGTTCACTTCGCCCACAGGTGGTCCAGCATCACCTCAGATGCCTGGGTGCTTCAAGTCGTGCGAGAAGGCTATCTTCTCCACTTCCACCAGGTCCCTCCCTCCTATTTTCCGGGAGAACCTCCACGACCCCCTCTGCACAGGGACTTACTCCTTCAGGAGTTAGCAGGTCTTCTACAGGAACAGGCGGTGGAACCGGTGCCCCACCACCTGAAAGGTCAAGGCTTTTATTCCAGGTATTTTCTAGTACCAAAAAGGACAGGAGGCCTCAGACCCATCCTGGACTTGCGCAACCTCAACAAATTCCTCGTGCGGGAAAAGTTCAAGATGCTTACCCTTGGAATCCTTCTGCCCTACCTCCAGCAGGGAGATTGGCTATGCTCCTTGGATCTAAAGGATGCCTACACGCACATCCTTATCCACCCAAGCCACCGCCAGTACCTAAGGTTTGTGGTGGCCGGAAATCATTACCAGTACAGAGTACTACCCTTTGGCCTGTCCTCCGCACCGCGAGTCTTCACAAAATGTCTTGCGGTGGTGGCGGCCCATCTCCGGCTTCACGGCCTCTATGTCTTTCCGTACCTCGACGACTGGCTCATCAGGGCAGCGTCCGCTCCGGGGGTCACCAACGCCACACGCCGCACGGTGACTCTTCTGCAGTACTTGGGCTTTGTTATAAACTTCGCAAAGTCCACTTTGCTCCCCTCACAGGATCTCGAGTTCATCGGCGCAAGGCTGCGCACTCCTCAGGCACGAGCGTTCCTACCGCTCGACAGAGCTCAACGGCTCATGGACCTAGCCGACCGTTTTCGCAGCCAGCCCCTGGTCTCCGCCAGGCGCTTCCTGAGACTACTCGGCCATATGGCTTCCACCGTCCATGTGACCCCCAATGCCTGCCTGAATATGCGGCCTGCTCAATGGTGTCTCCGCCAGCAGTGGCAACAAGCCACAGGCGGCCTAGCAGACCTAGTGCGCGTCTCCGAGCCGCTGATCTCGTCTCTCCAGTGGTGGCTTCATCGGCCGAACCTGGTACTCGGCATGCCTTTCCAGTCACCTCAGCCGGCCCGGGTGCTGACAACAGATGCATCCCTCCTGGGCTGGGGAGCACATTGCCAAGGGGCACGTACTCAGGGCCTCTGGACCACGTGGGAGTCTGCTCAGCAGATCAACTTCCTGGAGCTCAGAGCGATCCGCCTGGCTCTCAAGGCCTTCTCCCACCTGACCTCTCACCAGTCCGTCCTTGTCCAGACGGACAATCAAGTTGCCATGTTCTACGTGAACAAGCAGGGGGGCACGGGCTCCTTCCCTCTCTGTCGGGAGGCACAGAAGCTCTGCTCTTGGGCCGTCAGTCACGGCATTCTTCTCAAGGCAGTTTATCTCCCAGGCCAAGAAAATTGCCTGGCGGACAAACTCAGCAGGATCCTCCAGCCGCACGAGTGGCGCCTGGATCCCTTGGTAGTTCAGAAGCTCTTTCTAAAGTGGGGCCTCCCCACGATGGATCTCTTTGCCAGCCCTCTCAACCGGCAACTTCCTCGCTTCTGCTCTCGTCAGCCGCATCCCCTTCGAGTTGCGGCAGACGCTTTTCTACTCTCATGGGCGGAGAGCCTTCTGTATGCTTTTCCTCCCATCCCGCTAGTCTCTCAAACTCTTTTCAAGGTTCTCCGAGACAGAGCTTCCATGATCCTGATCGCCCCTCGCTGGCCCAGACAGCCGTGGTTTCCACTCCTGCTGCAATTAGCGGTGGAGGATCCATTCCCTCTGGGGTTTCAACCGGATCTCCTCACTCAAGATCAGGGGTCTCTGCTACACCCCAACCTCAGATCTCTCAATCTAATGGCCTGGCTGCTGAGAGGGTAGTCCTTGCTCCCCTTCTCCTGCCGGCAGAGGTGGAAGAGGTCGTCTTAGCTTCTCGGCGACCTTCTACCCGCAAATGCTACGCCCTTAAATGGCGTCGCTTTTCCGTTTGGTGTACCCAGCAGTCTCAGGATCCCTTCTCCTGCTCGGTGTCGGTGATCTTGCAGTACTTGCTCTACCTCTCTAATCTGGGACTTAAGTCCAACTCCGTCAAAGTTCACCTCAGTGCTCTTTCAGCACATCATGTACCGGTGGACGGCAGACCTCTTTCCAGCGACCCTCTCGTAGCGAGGTTTCTCCGAGGTCTCCTTCTACTTAAACCACCTCTCCGCCCGCCAGCGCCTGACTGGGATCTGAATTTGGTTTTGCAGCGGATCACCTGTCCGCCTTTTGAACCTATGGCTACCTGTTCTCTCCGTTTTCTTTCTTGGAAAACATTGTTCTTGATAGCCCTCACTTCCGCTAGGCGTGTAAGTGAATTGCAGGCCCTCGTGTCTGATCCCCCTTACACTCGGTTCTACAAAAATAGGGTAGTCCTACGGACTCACCCAAAATTTCTTCCAAAAGTGGTCTCCCCCTTTCACATCAATCAGGAGGTGGTACTTCCGACCTTCTTTCCCAGACCACACTCCAGCCGAGCTGAAACGGTCCTCCATACCCTGGACTGTAGAAGGGCATTGAACTTCTACCTTGACCGTACGCGGGAGCACCGTAAAGCTGCTCAGCTTTTTGTGTCTTTTGACCCCAATAAATTGGGGCTCCCGGTCTCCAAGCGTACTCTGTCCATCTGGGTTGCGGACTGTATCACTTGGGCTTATGGGGCAGCCGGACTCTCCTTGGAAGGTCGAGTCACGGCTCATTGCGTTCGGGCAAAGGCTACGACAGTGGCTTACCTCCACTCTGTTCCGCTGGCAGACATCTGCCGGGCCGCTACTTGGTCTTCGAGCCAGACCTTTGCGGTCCATTACTGTCTCGAGAGGGAGTCCCGCAGGGACAGTGCTTTCGGACAGGCAGTCCTCCGTAATCTCTTTGAGGTTTGAGCAACTCCTACCCTCCATCCCGGATGTGGGCTACCGGTGGGTAATAATTCAGCGAAGATTCCTTCCTTCTGTGCTGCTGAGCTAGAGGGAGCTCATTTTTGTGCTTAGGGTCTCCGGTAGCCTTAAGCTTGGGAGTCCCATAAGTGAGGACTGACTTCCTGCTTGGTCCTGGAGAAAGCGTAGTTACTCACCTGTAACAGGTGTTCTCCAGGAGCAGCAGGAATCAGTCCTCACAACCCTCCCTCCTCCCCTTGGAGTTGCAATCATCTGCTTTAGTTTTTTTGCAAATTTTTATGCTGTCTTTTTTAGCTATGTCATCTGACTGGCTAAGATGGCACCCTTGGGCGGGAAGAGGACCGCGCATGCGCGCTGCAATTCCCAAAGGCTTTCTTTGAAAGCTGGGGAAAATTGCTCCGCGAGGGCTCCGTCGGCGCCGACGTCACCCATAAGTGAGGACTGATTCCTGCTGCTCCTGGAGAACACCTGTTACAGGTGAGTAACTACGCTTTTTCCACAATAGGGCATACACATTCTAAATTCCTTTTTAAAGTAATGTCGGATTTCCAACTTAACCAGTCAATTGTCCTACCAACATTTTTCCCCAAACCTCCTTCCCACGAAGGGAAAAAAGTGCTACATAAATTAGACTGCAAAAGAGCCTTGGTCTTCTCCCTAGAGAGGACTAAAGCCATTAGAAAGTCTAGCCAACTTTTGTTTGTTTTGACCCCAGCAGAGAGGGTGCTGTCATGATGGAGCAAATGCTATCAATTTAGCTCGCAGATTGCTTTTCCTTCACTTATACCAGGCAGGCTTGACACTTGAGGGCCATGTCACAGCTCATAATGTCTGAGCCATGGCTGGGTCAGTGGCCCACTTGAAGTCGGCTTTTATGGAGGAGATTTGCAAATCTGTGACCTGGACATTTGTCCATACATTCACATGGAAAGGGACTCCCAATGCATCTGCAGATTCGGTCATTCAGTCCTATGGAGTATTTTTGTGGGTTAGAATCCAACTCCACTCCTTCCTAGGCTCTTTTCTGTTCAGGTTACCTAAAAAAAAAAGAAAATGTATTACTGTTCCTGCCTGCTTGTTGGGGCACATTCTATGGTTTCTGAGGCAACCTGTAACTAAGGATTCCCAGAGGTGAGCACGTATCCTGCTTGTCCACAAATAAAATAAGGTTACTCACCTGTAGCGGGTGTTCTCCAGGACCAAGCAGGAAGTCAGTCCTCACATATGGGTGTCATTGACGTCGATGAAGCCCCTTGCGGAGCATTTCCCCAGCTTTCCATGAAAGCCTTTGGGAATACAGGCACGCCTAAAGGTGCCATCTTACCTCAGTCTCTCGTTTTCCGTGAAGCCCACGGACGTGAGTCCTAGTCATCCCGGAAAATTGTTAGATTTTTGAGATTTTTCGCTGTTTTTCTTCCCGGTTCGACGCCGGTTCCCCTCCCGCCGGGTTCGGTACACCGGTATCGAGCCCAATCCTCTTTTTTCGTTTTTTGCCTTTCGTGGCTGGCGTTCACGCCCTTTTTTCTCTTTTTCCCTGGAAGGCCGGTCCTTTGACCTCGCAGGGTCTTTTTTTTCCCCGATGGCCTCCAGCGGTTTCAAGAAGTGTGATCGGTGTAAGAAGTTGATGTCTCTCACCGACACACACAACTGCTGCCTCCGGTGCCTCGGTCCTGATCACGACCCTCAGACGTGTGGACCATGTGGGAAGATGTCTTCCAAGGCACTGCGTAGTCGACAGCATCAGAAAAAAAGGCTTTTTTCTGACTCTGCCTCCGGCCGGGCCCGGACCTTGTCTGAGGCCTCGACATCACGGGAATCGGATCCCGAGCACCGTCGTGGCTCCTCGGACAGGGGGGTCCCCCGACCGGGAACGGAAGAGGAAGAAGCAGCTCGTGAGGGCGTCGTCGGAAGAGGTCCCTGGCTCCTCGAGAGCTAGGTCTCAGACCCCCGACCGTCACCCCGGGCCCGTGGAACAGGAGAAGCCTTCCAAAGTCCCTCGACTGGAGCCGGAGTCTGCTGGACACGTAAGCCCTGTAGTCCTCGTGGAGCCGCCGCCGGGGCCCGAGTCTGTGGCTGCTGAGTCTCCTGAGCTGTGTCTCAGGTTGACAGCCTTGGAGAGCAGACTGTCTGCCTTCATGGAACAGCAGCGGGCACTGATGGCCAGCCTGTCTGGCGCATCTGCCCCGACCACCGGGACATCGACATCAAAGTCGACCCCGGAGACCGAGCCGATACTCGAGACCATGAAGGCTAGAGGTCGACCTCGGTCGCGGTCTCCCTCGACCTCCCGTTCGGGACCGAGGGCGTCAACGCCAGTGCCTTCGGCGTCGGGGCGGGTGCTCGCAGGCCCCGCGAGGTCGGACCCCGATTCCTCCTCGGACGAGTCCGCATGGGAGACGGAGGACGAGGAGGCCCCAACACTTTCAAGACTCGGTGCGTCCCGTCGGACTCACCACAGTCTGAACCCCGGAGTAGATCCCCTCCGGAGGATACCCGGTTCTCGGAGTTCGTCCAGAATATGGCCACCGCGTTGGCTATCCCTATGGACCCCGAGGAGGAGCCTTGAGCCGAGGAGCTCGAGGCCCTGCAGTATGACTCTCCTCCGAAGGAGGCCTTTACTGTACTGGTTCCTCCGATGCTGGAGCAGCTCCTCTTTCGAATGTGGGAGGCACCGGCCTCGGCGCCGGTTTTAAGCAAGCGGGTTGATTCGATCTATTGACTCCGGAAGAGCCCTGGCTTTCAGAAGGCGCAGCTACCACACCATTCCATGGTTGTGGAATCGGCCATGCATCGCCTGAAAAGTCAGAAGATAAACTCCGTTGTGCCCCCTGGCAGGGATGCCCGAAACCTCGATGGTTTTGGTAGAAAGTGCTTCCAGGGCTCGATGCTTGCTTGCCGTGTCCAGTCTTACCAGCTATACATGGGCATGTACTTGCGAGACCTGGCCAAGGAGCTGGCCGGGTTCTCAGCTGGTCTCTTCGGGGAACCCTTGCAGAGGTTCAAGCCCTTGTCCTCGGGGATCCGGGAATGTTCAAAATTTATGTCCCGCGCTGCCTACGATGGCTTTGAGGCTTCAGCCCGTGTTGCGGCACCCGGTATCGCGGCTCGACGCCAGGCATGGCTGCAGTCATCGGACCTCGAGCCATGGGTTCAGGACAAGTTGGTCGATGTCCCTTGCCGAGGTGAGAACCTGTTTGGCAAGCCCATGACCGAGAAGGCTGCACAGCTCGAGACCGAGCACCTCACAAGGACAAGGCTGTCCAGGAAAACTTCTGCCCCTTCTCACAAAAAGAAGGGCTCGGGTAAAAAGCCCTTTTACCCGAGGAAGGGCACTGCCTACAAACAGTACCCACAATATCAGGCTGCCCAAGCTGCCTCTCAGAGTCAGCAGGCCAAGGGGCAGGGTAATGGGCCCCGTAGGCAGAGGACCCCCAAGCCTCCGGCCCCTGCTCCCACTCAGCAGGGTGGGGGGTTTTGACTCCTTAGGCATAGCCTTTCCGTCCCTGCTCTCCCAACCCTGCACAGGAGGTCGCCTTGCTCTGTTTGCCCACCAGTGGCCACTCATCACTGGAGACAGTTGGGTGTTAAGCATAGTCCACAGGGGCTACGCACTACACTTCCAACAACTGCCTCTTCCATACTTTCCAGGGGAGCCTCCAAGGCCTCCCCTGCACACAGATCTTCTCCTTCAGGAGCTACAAGGTCTGTTGGTGGACAAAGCTGTGGAGCCTGTGCCTCCCCACTTGCACGGTCGAGGGTTCTACTCCAGGTATTTCCTGGTACCCAAAAGAACCGGGGGTCTTCGACCTATTCTGGACCTCCGAAACCTCAACAAGTTCCTGGAGAAAGAAAAGTTCAAGATGCTTACTCTTGGGACACTTCTGCCCTACCTCCAGCAGGGAGATTGGCTATGCTTCTTGGATCTAAAGGATGCGTACACTCACATCCTCATTTATCCAGACCACAGAAAGTACCTCAGGTTCATTGTGGGAGGAAACCATTCAGTACAGAGTGCTGCCTTTTGGCCTCACCTCCGCTCCCACGGTCTTTACCAAATACCTGGCAGTGGTGGCGACCTACCTGAGAAGTCAGGGAATCTTTGTCTTCCCCTACCTGGACGACTGGCTCATAAGGGGTCAGACATGCCAGGAGGCCAGGCAAGCCACCCTCAGAACTATTGCTCTTCTTCAAAGCCTGGGGTTCGTCATAAAATTCACAAAGTCCACTTTGCTCCCCTCCCAGAACTTGGAGTTCATAGGGGCAAGGTTGGACTCTGTCCTGGCAAGGGCATTCTTGCCAGAAGACAGAGCCCACAGACTGATAGGCTTGGCAAATCAGTTTCTCAGCAGGTCACTGGTCTCCACCAGGCTCTGTCTGAGACTTCTTGGCCATATGGCTTCGACAGTACATGTCACCCCCAATGCCAGACTCCATATGAGGCCTGCACAGTGGTGCCTTCGGACTCAGTGGTCACAAGCCACAGGCAGCCTCAGAGACAGAATAAGGGTGTCCAGACAATTTCTGACCTCCCTCAGCTGGTGGCTACATCCCCCCAACTTGCTGAAAGGGATGCCTTTTCAACCATCTGGGTTCACAGTGGTTTTGACCACCGATGCCTCTCTACAGGGCTGGGGAGCACACTGTCTGGGCAAGGGCACCCAAGGTCTGTGGTCTCCTTGGGAGGCCCAGCAGCAGATCAATCTACTGGAGCTTTGAGCTATTCGCTTAGCCCTCAAGACTTTCTCTCAAGCCCTGGCTCATCAGTCTGTCCTAGTTCAAACAGACAACCAAGTAGCCATGTTTTATGTGAACAAGCAGGGCAGAACTGGATCCAGGCTCCTTTGTCAGGAGGCACAGGACCTTTACTTGTTTGCTCTCAGACACAACATGCTCTTAAAAGCAGTGTATCTACCTGGCCAGGAGAACTACCTGGCAGACAGGTTGAGCAGGATTCTGCAGCCCCACGAGTGGCAGCTCCATCCTTTGGTAGTTCAGAAAATTTTCCTGAAGTGGGGACTCCCATCCATAGATCTGTTTGCCAGTCCTCTGAACAAGCAGCTGCCAAAGTTCTGCTCCAGGCAACCGCATCCTCTGCGAATAGCAGCAGATGCTTTTCTGATTCCCTGGTCTCAGGGCCTCCTGTATGCGTTTCCTCCCACGCCCTTGGTGGCCCGAACTCTGTTCAAGATTCTTCGGGACAAGGCCTCGGTCCTGTTGGTGGCTCCCAGATGGCCAAGACAACCTTGGTTCCCACTTCTGCTTCAATTGGCGGTGGATCCTCCACTGCCTCTGGGGTTGCAACCCGACCTTCTCTCAGGATCAGGGTTCCCTTCTGCACCCCAATCTCAAATCTCTCAATTTGATGGCATGGAGGCTGCAAGGGTAGTTTTGGCTCCCTGGGGCCTACCTCAGGAAGTTGAGGAGGTTGTCCTAGCCTCTAGAAAGCAGTCCACTAGGAAAACCTATGCCCTGAAATGGAAAAGGTTTTCTGTGTGGTGTCAGTTACATACGGAGGATCCCTTCTCCTGTACTGTACCTGTTGTGCTTCAGTACTTACTGCACTTGTCCAATCAGGGACTTAAGTCCAATTCTGTTCGGGTCCACCTCTCAGCTCTAGCAGCTCACCACTCACTGGTGGAAGGACATTCTCTATCGGTTCACCCTTTGGTGTCCAGATTTCTCAGAGGCTTGCTCTTGCTGAAGCCTCCAATCCGTCGTCCTGCTCCTGAGTGGGGGCTGAATGTGGTCTTGCAGCAGCTGACTCGCCCACCTTTTGAGCCGATGGCTACTTGTCCTCTATGCTTCCTGTCCTGGAAGGCACTCTTCTTGGTAGCCCTAACCTCGGCTAGGCGAGTGAGCGAACTTCAGGCCCTAGTCTGTGACAGGCCTTACACCAGATTCCAAAGTTCCTCCCAAAGGTTGTCTCCTCTTTCCACCTCAACCAGGAGGTGGTTCTTCCAACATTCTTCCCTAGGCATCATGCAAGCCAGGCTGAAGCAGTTCTGCATAACCTGGATGTAGGAGGGCCTTATCCTTCTACCTTGACCGTACGCAAGGGCACAGAAGGGCTACTCAGCTCTTCATTTCTTTTGACCCTAATAATTTGGGGTTAGCTGTGTCCAAGCGTACCTTGTTCACCTGGGTGGCTGACTGTATCACATGGGCTTACAAGGCGGCTGACCTTCCTTTGCAGGGTCGGGTCACGGCCCATCGTGTCAAGGCAATGGCTGCCTCAGTGGCTCATCTCCGCTCTGTACCGTTGGTAGACATCTGCAGGGCTGCTACTTGGTCCTCAAGCCAGACGTTTGCGGCCCATTACTGTCTGGAAAGGGAGTCCCGTAGGGACAGTGCTTTTGGCCAGGCAGTACTCCGGAATCTCTTTGAGGTTTAGGCAACTCCTGCCCTCCTGCCCTCTGTTGGGCTACCGGTGGAGGTTCTGTCAGTGAAAAGCCTTTTTTGATGCTGGGACTAGAGGGAGTTCTCTTGTTCAGCCTGGGTTCCTGGTAGCCCATAGCTAGGGAGTCACCCATATGTGAGGACTGACTTCCTGCTTGGTCCTGGAGAAAGAGTAGTTACTCACCTGTAACAGGTGTTCTCCAGGAGCAGCAGGAATCAGTCCTCACAACCCTCCCTCCTCCCCTTGGAGTTGCAGTTGTACATAGTTTATATTTTTCATTTTTTTTGTGTGCTGTTCTTAGCTATGTCATTTGATTGAGGTAAGATGGCACCTTTAGGCGGGAAGGGAACCGCGCATGCGTGCCTGCATTCCCAAAGGCTTTCATGGAAAGCTGGGGAAATGCTCCGCAAGGGGCTTCATCGACGTCGATGACACCCATATGTGAGGACTGATTCCTGCTGCTCCTGGAGAACACCTGTTACAGGTGAGTAACTACTCTTTCTCCATGGACAGCAGGATAAGTCCTCACTGCCCTCCCACCTCTCCTTGGAGTTGGCTGTTATACTCTTCAGCTAGACTGAGCTCCTCAAACGCGGAGGCAACAGGCGGGAAGAAGCATGCATGCGCAGTTGAGTTTTCTAAAAGCTTCTAGAATAGGAGCTGTGAGAGTACTGCACAGGTTCCATCAGTGACATCACCCAGAGGAGGACTTATCCTGTTGTCCATGGAGAACACCTGTTACAGGTGAGTAACCTAGTTTTATCCACCTATCCGGTTCTGGTTGCATGTGTAGGTCTAATTTAATTTATTTTGCTTATGCAGAAAGTCTAGCTTCCTGGGTCAAGCAACTGTATTCTGTAATATCCCTGTTGTATATTTACTGTTCTAGGGAGGGGATGAATAGAGCATAGGTCTGTCACGGATATAAATCTTTTTTTACTTTAAAATAACCTCACTTCATGGACATTTTTTCATTCCAAAGGAAGTTTCTCATCTGAAGCCCAGTTTTCCCTGCTGCCTCCCTTGCCATCCTGCAAATTACTTCTGTCGCTGCTTTCTTCTGCTTTCAGAAATGTTGCAGTATGTTCACATACAGAAAACTTACTTTGATTTATTCTGTTATTTTTGGCAGCTTGCTGTTACCTCCAGGGCAGCTGCCAAGCTCCATCTTATAAGGAGCAGATGAGATGGTCCTGGTTTTTCAGTAGACTAGCCGTGTTAATCTGTAACAACAAAAATACGTCTGTAAAAGTGAACTCAGAGAGCTCATTACTAAGCTGAAGTAAAATCTCTGATTTTAACACAGCTTAATTTAGCACAGGAGTCACTAACCTGCAGTAACTCAGTACCACAGGTTAGCGATTCCCGTGGTAAAGGAATAATGCAGCTTGTTTTGAAGGGCGCAAGCTGTGTTATTCTGAAGGACAAATAACACCATCTCAAAGCTGGTATTAATTTTCTTTTTGGGAACATTAGGTTGCAAACATGTAGCCCTACTTGGCAGCTTAATCCCCTACTGCTAGGGGTCACAATTTTCTTTTTGAACCAGTGCCAGCCCAGATGGGAGTGAATGGGAATTGCTCCTGTCCAGGTCCCTCTAGATCACCAAGGAGAATTTAAAGAAGGCCCAGGATGGCCTTCGGGAGAGGGTTGTGCTTTGAGGACGGGGGGGGGAGGGGGGGGGAGGGGCATTCCAATGTGGTTGTGGGGTGGGGTGGGGTCTGTGTGGGAAAGGGTATCTTTGGGGTTTGGCCTTTACTCTTTGAGGCTGGAGGGAGGGGGATTCCCCAACCGCAGATTTTCTTTAAAAGCAATGGCCCGCAGACCACGTGCCGCATGAGCGAGTAAGAGGTGTCTCTGCTCGCTCCGGGGCTGTCCTGCTATTATTCGGCAATTTGTAGAGATTACCCCAGAGAATTGCAGCGGAAAATCCTTCGTGTGGAAGGTGGTGTTGGTATGCAAGTGACTGCGGACTGGGTAGGTTGGAAATGCCTCCTCCGACGAGAAAAGAGAGAGAGAAAGTCCTGAAGCCCGGGGCCTCTGCTACTGCGGGGTCGGCAGCAAATATGGCGGCGCCGCAATCGCTGGGTGGTGAAAGCGTGGACTTGGAGCCTGAAGAATTGGCACGTGAAGTGGCGAAACTCCTTGAGCCCAAATTTGATCTGATTTTAAGTAAATTAGAGACTATGGTGGAGACACTCACGGAGTGTACACATAGAGTGGACGAGCTGGAACATCGAGTAGCAGCGCTTGAGGATGAGGAGGGCAAGCAAGCCCGAGAAATGGGTCGGCTACGTCAGAAGGTGGACGCCTTACTGGACAAAGTTGACGACTTGGAAAATCGTTCTCGGAGGAACAATGTGAGGCTCGTGGGCGTACCGGAGTCCAAAATGGATGCCATGTTGTTGGAATTGGTGGAGACATGGTTGCCACGGGAACTGGGGCTCGAAGGGCTCATTGGCAACCTGAAAGTGGAGCGGGTTCACCGGCTGGGGCCTAGGACTGGGTATCGGCAGAGGCCCAGAGTGATCATTGCGAAGATTTTGAATTTCCAGCATAAGTGGCTATTGCTACAGGCGTTCTGCAAGAAACGGGACCTGAATTTGGACAATCACACAGTCTTACTGTTTCAGGACCATTCTGCACCCGTGGCGGCGAAGAGGAAAGAGTTCTCGCCGCTATGTGCGGCCTTATTTAAAAAGCATGTGCGCTTCAACCTAGCTTTCCCGGCGATACTAAGGGTGCATCATGAGGGGAAGCAACATGTGCTGTCCACGGTAGCGGAGGCGAAGCGGTTCGTGGAAGAGCTGGATAAGTGCGGACAGGAGAGTGAGCAAGCACTCGTAGGAGCACGTAGTGAGTGAACATAAGAACATAAGATATGCCATAATGGGTCAGACCAAGGTCCATCAAGCCCAGTATTCTGTTTCCAACAGTGGCCAATCTAGGTCATACATACCTAGCAGTTTCCCCAAGGGACACAGGTTCCACAATGCTTGTATTGGTTCAAGCACTGATATCCTGGGTCCCTTCTTAATAATGGTTTATGGACCTTTTCTCCAGGAACTTGTCCAAACCTTTTTTAAACCCAGCTACACTAACAGCCTTTACTACATCCTCCGGTAACAAATTCCAGAGTTTGATTACACGTTGAGTGAAAAAATATTTTCTTTTATTAGTCTTAAATAGTTTACCCTGTAGCTTCATTGCATGTCCCCTAGTCTTTCTATATTCTGATAAGGTAAACAATTGATCTACGTTTACCCGTTCCACTCCGTTCATTAATTTATAGACTTCTATCATATCTCCCCTCAACCGTCTCTTTTCCAGGTTAAAGAGCCCCAACCTTTTTAGCCTTTCTTCATAGGAGTATCCTTCCATCCCCTTTACCATTTTGGTGGCTCTTCTCTGAACCTTTTCTAAAATCGCTATATCCTTTTTAAGATACGGCGACCAGAATTGCACACAATATTCAAGGTGCGGTCTCACCATGGAACGATATAGAGGCATTATAATATCTTTTGTTTTATTTTCCATTCCTTTCCTTATCATACCTAGCATTCTATTTGCTCTCCTGGCCGCCGCTGCACACTGGGCCGCGGGTTTTAACATGGTATCCACAATGACGCCTAAATCTTTTTCCTGGGTGGTGGTTCCTAATGTGGAACCTTGCATCGTGTAAGCATAGTTTGGGTTGTTCTTCCCTAGGTGCATAACCTTGCACTTGTCCACATTAAATTTCATCTGCCATTTTGATGCCCAGTCTTCCAATTTATCAAGATCCTCTTGCAATTTTCCACAATCCTCTTGCAATTTTCCACAATCCTCTTGGGTTTTAACAACTTTAAATAGTTTTGTGTCATCTGCAAATTTGATAACCTCACTCGTTATTCCACTTTCCAGGTCATTTATGAATATGTCAAGAAGCAGCGGACCCAGCACAGATCCCTGGGGTACACCACTATTCACCTTTCTCCATTGGGAAAATTGGCCATTTAGCCCTACCCTCTGCTTTCTATCTTTTAACCAGTTCCTGATCCACAATAGTACACTGCCTCCTATCCCATGACTCTTTAGTTTTGCCAAAAGTCTCTGATGAGGGACCTTGTCAAAGGCTTTCTGAAAGTCCAGATACACAGTATCAACTGACTCACCTTTGTCCACCTGATTATTCACTCCTTCAAAGAAACATAACAGATTAGTAAGACAAGATCTTCCTTGTCTATAGCCATGTTGGCTGTCTCCCATTAGGTCATGACTATAAACATGCTGAGTAATTTTATTCTTTATGATGGTTTCTACCATTTTTCCCGGTACTGATGTCAGGCTCACCGGTCTGTAGTTTCCCGGATCACCCCTGGAACCCTTTTTAAAAATTGGTGTTACACTGCCGATCCTCCAATCTTCAGGTATTAGAGATGATTTTAATGATAGTTCACAGATTACTAATAGCAGGTCTGCAATCTCGTATTTCAGTTCTTTCAACACCCTTGGATGTATACCATCCGGCCCAGGTGATTTGCTACTCTTCAGTTTATCTAATAGTTGTAATACATCTTCCCAATGTATTGATATTTCCTTCAATTCTTCCGCACCTTTAAATACCACTTCAGTCATGGGTAACATCCCTACATCTTCCTCAGTAAAGACTGAAACAAAGAATTCAATCAATCTCTCCGCTATCGCCTTGTCGCCTCTTAGTGCTCCTTTAACCCCTTTATCATCTAATGGACCAACTGACTCTCTCACAGGTGTTTTGCTACGAATGTACTTGAAAAGGTCTTTACTTCGCGTTTTTGCTTCCGCAGCAAGCTTCTTCTCAAATTCTCCCTTTGCCTGCCTTATCAATGCCTTGCATTTGATTGCCAGTGCTTGTGCTGTTTCCAGGTTTCGTCGTTTGGCTCTTTTTTCCATTTCCTGAAAGATGCTTTTTTGGCAACAACAGCCTCTCTGACCTCACCTTTAAACCATGCTGGCAGTTTTTTGGACTTCCTTCCACTTTTCTTAAAGCGTGGAATACAGCTGGTCTGGGCTTCCAAGATAATATTTTTCAACAACAGCCAAGCCTGATGTACGTCTTTAACCTTTGCAACTGCTCCTTTTAGTTTTTTCTTAACTGTTTTCCTCATTTTATCATAGTCTCCCTTTCGAAAGTTAAAAGGTAGTACTGTGGATTTCCTTACTATCCCTCCTCCACTAATTAAATCAAAGGTGATCATGCTATGATCACTATTGCCAAGTGGCCCCAACACCCTTATCTCTTGCACTAGATCTGGTGTTCCACTAAGGACTTGGTCTAATATGGCTTCCCCTCTGGTCGGTTCATGAACCAGCTGCTCCAAGAAGCAGTCATTTATTTCATCTAGGAACTTTATCTCCCTAGCATGTCCTGATGTGACACTGACCCAGTCGATACCGGGGTAATTGAAATCACCCATTATTATTGCTGTGCTGTAACTTTTGTTAGCTTCCTTGATTTCTTTGAGCATTTCATCATCCATTTGGTCATTCTGGCCAGGTGCTCGATAGTACACCCCCACTGCCATTGCCTTCCCCCTTTTATATGGAATTTCAATCCATATAGATTCTACAGCAGATTTTGTTTCCTGCAAAACTTTAATCCTTTCTGAGTCAATGCCCTCTCTAACATAGAGCGCAACCCCTCCACCAATTTGATCAGCTCTATCATTACGATATAGTTTGTACCCAGGTATCACAGTGTCCCACTGGTTGTCCTCCTTCCACCATGTCTCTGATATTCCAATCATATCTAACCTTTCATTTAGTGCTATATATTCTAACTCTCCCATCTTATTCTTTAGACTTCTAGCATTTGCATACAAGCATTTTAGAGAATGCAGTGAGATCTGCCGGTGCAGCGGCTGGAGCGGGAGAAGCTGGAGTTGGCGGGAGAGAACGACATGTTAAGAGGACTTGTGGATGTCTGCTTTATTCTCTGGGTATTTGTATGTGGGTTAGGAAGGGCTCTCTGTTGGTATGAGAATGGATTTGCGGGTGCCAGTGGAAGACTGGGTGAGCAGCGGGGATGTTTGGAGATGATTGATGGCCCGGAGGGGGGTATGTGATGTTGGGTAAACTGTAGATCTGAGCAGCTAGCAAATGCTGTTATGGTAGGGTTTGTAGAATATTATATGTGATTATAGGATACTGTGATATTGTATGTTATCGCTTATTAGTTTGGTTGAGTAGTGAGATTGTTTGTGTGAGTGTGAATGGTTGAGGTATGGTACAGGTGTGTGCTAAGTGGGGTTTTTATCTGAGGGGGTGGAGAGGAGATGAGGGCGGGGCGGCCCTGCAGCGCACTGCGGTGGGTCTCGAGCCTGGCGGGGTGGGCCAGGAGTAGTATGCATGGTTCTTTTAAGGGGAGGGGGGGTTGGGGGAAAGGGGTAGAGTGGTGGGAGAGGGGGGGGAGGGTGCTCAGGAGGGGGGGCACGGGGGGGGTAAGGAAGGAGGAGGGGGACGGTAGTGTGAGAGGGAGGGGAGGGGGGGCGGTGAGAGGTTAGGAGCGGTTGCTTGTAGGGGATCCTGTCTGTGGTGGCCTATTGGGCAGGGGGGGAGAGAGGATCAGAGAGCCGAGGCTGGGCAGCACTCGGTCCGGTGGCTACAGCTGTGGGCCTTGTTATGTTCGAGTGGGGGTTAATGGGGACTGACTTGGGCTTTATTTCCTGGAATATAGGCGGCCTGAGCACTCCTATAAAGCGTACTAAAGTACTCCAGGCACTGAGCAAAGCAGGGGCTCAGGTGGCGTTTTTACAGGAGACACATTTAAATGCTCGGGAACATGCCAAGCTTAAAAAGTTGTGGGTTGGGCAGATATGTGCAGCGGAAGCCGCGGGGGGACGGAGGAAAGGGGTTGCACTTCTGTTCCATAAGCGCCTCATAGTAGAGCTAATAAGTGAGGATTATGATCCGTTGGGGCGTTATCTCTGGGTACATGTGAAGATCAATGGGGAGGAAATGGTCTTAGGAAACGTGTATGCTCCCAATGTGTATACCCATGGGTTCTTTGAGGCTCAGGTCCGGAAGCTGGGCAGTCTACCTAATGTACCGGTAATTTTGGCGGGGGATTTTAATTGCCCACATGACCCAGTACTGGATAAGTCCTCTCCGATGCAGGGAGTCGGCGGGTGGGCATCGAAAGGTGTGAACTATCTATGCCAGATGGGCGGCCTCCTAGATATTTGGCAGATCCTGCACGGAGGAGAGCGGGACTATACGCATTTGTCGAGAGCCCACCAGACGTGGTCCAGAATTGATTATATTATAGTGCGGCAAGCGGATCTAGGTAGAGTCCAGAGGGCGGATATCCGCCCATTCGTGGTGTCCGACCATGCAATGGTGGCTATGGCTTGGGCTGGGCATCACGAGTTGGGGGGTAGATGGTCCTTCCCCAGGCACCTATGGCATAGAAGGGAGTTTCAGGAATATGTCCGGGCCAAATGGCGGGAATTCTTGGAGGATAATGAGGGGAGTGTGTCTTCCGTGGCCACCTTGTGGGAGGCGGGGAAGGCGGTAGTTCGTGGGCAGGTGATTGCGTTTGTGGCTAGGAAGAAGAAAATGGTAAATGAGGACCTGGTGAGGCTAACGCAGGATCTTCAAGGAAAAAAAAAGGCTTCTCTGCGGAATCCTGGGGGGGAGGTGCTACAGGAGTATCTAGAGATTCAGAGACAAGTGAACAATCTCCTCCAGGAGAGGGTGACCTATGATCTGCAGTACTATAGACATCAGTTCTTTCGTTTTGGAAATCGCTCAGGGAGGTTGTTGGTGAGACTTGTACGGGAATGGCATGGCACCAATTTGGTGGTGCGGATCCGAGATGAGAAGGGAGAAAAGAGAACGGAGCCCGCGGACATAGCAGAGGTGTTTAAATGCTTTTATAGTCGGCTGTATACCCCGGAATGTGAGGATAAGGTGCAAGAACAGGCCTTTTGGGATGGTGTGCAGCTGAGTCAGGTGACTCCACAGGAGAGGGAGATGTTGAACCAGCCGATATCGTGTGCAGAGATCCAGAAGGTCATAAGAGCGGGGAAATTACATAAGGCGCCGGGTCCAGATGGTTACGGCGTGGAGTTTTATAAACTACTGGAGCGGCAGGTAGTGCCTACTTTGGCAGCGGTGTACGCGGAAGTCCTAGATACGGGAAAGTTCCCAAGAGATATGCGGACGGCCTCCATATCGCTGATACACAAGGCAGGAAAGGATCCAGAAGATCCTGCATTTTATAGGCCTATTTCGCTCATTAATTTTGATATGAAAATCCTTGCATCGGTGCTAGCTACGTGGGCACAGGAGGTATTGGCTCGTATCATCGGACAGTATCAGGCGGGATTTGTACGGGGGAGGGTGGCAGCTCGGAATATTGTTCAAGTGTTGTTGAGCATGGATAGATGCCTCCAGCAGAATAGCCCATTATTATTGGCCAGCCTCGATGCTGAGAAGGCTTTCGACCGGGTCTCGTGGGATTATATGTTTGAGGCCTTGCATCGCTTTGGATTCATGGGACAGTTTGTGGGTTGGGTGCGCGCCTTGTATGCTGATCCAAGGGCGTTTATCACGGTGGGGGGAGCGAGGTCGGATCCTTTTGTTTTGAGGAGGGGGACTCGGAAGGGGTGCCCTTTGTCACCACTCCTCTTCATTTTACATTTAGAGCCCCTTTTGGTGAAGTTGATGCAACAGAAAGAAGTGACTGGTGTTGGCTGGGAGGCTGGCGAACTCAAAATCAGTGCTTTTGCGGATGATATGCTGTTTCCAACAGTGGCCAATCTAGGTCATACGTACCTAGCAGTTTCCCCAAAAGACACAGGTTCTGCAATGCTTGTACTAGGTCAAGCATTGATATCCTGGGTCCCTTCTTAATAATGGTTTATGGACCTTTCCTCCCTTCTCGGGTTTGAGAATTAATAAAGCTAAGTGCTCTAGGGCTTGATGTAGGAGGGAGTTGTTGGCTGGTGGTGCGTGGGAGCGGTTCCTCACGGTGTGGGGGCCCCTACGAGCTGTAGTTCCCAGGATTGAGGATGGAGGAGGGTGAGAGTCAAGAGCTAACTTGGTATAGGTTGGGGGGGGGGAGGGGGGGTTGGGCAATGGGGGGGGTTGGAGGATGCTGGGTTTGAATGCTTTTGTTTGAGGTATTGTGTGGCATATTTATTAAAGTATATTGTGGGCGAGGCTGGGGAGGTAATGAGAGGGGGAGGATATTGTTCTGTTCTGTTTTGGATTGTTGTTATGGTTCTGACGTATATTCTGTAATATACTAATAAAAATGATTTACCTAAAAGCAATGGCCCCTTTAAGAGTGCTCTCCCAGGAGGGATCGAGCTTGTTTCCAGCAGCGGGACATAGCCAGCATCATTTGGTGCCCAATCGGGGCAACCTCGGCCGCCAGCCTCATCTCCTGCCCAATCGGGGCAGTCCGAGTACAATAAAAGGAGCTCGGCAGCACAGAGGAAGTCCTCTGCAGACCGCGTGCTCTCCCAGGAGGGATCGAGCTTGTTTCCAGCAGCAGGACATAGCCAGCATCATCTGGTGCCCAATCGGTCCCCCCCCCCCATCACAGCCCATCCAGTCCTAGCCTCCCCCTCTGAAGAGCCCCGCGCCATCTAAGGGGCTGCAGAGGGAGCTGGGGAAGCCCAGCCCGGCCCGGCCCCAGCCCCCTCTGCACAGCCTGCCAGTGCGAAGAGCCTTTACCTTCACGCTGGCGGCTGTTTCAGTGAAGTCGTGAATGCCAGGAAAGGTTAAGGCAATACCCTTTAACCTCTCCTGGCATTCGCGGCTTCATTGAAACAGCTGCCAGCGTGAAGGAAAAGGCTCTTCATGCTGGCGGCTGTGCAGAGGGAGCCGGGGCCTCGTGTGGGATTCCCCGGCTCCATCTGCAGCCATCCATTGAACGAGAATGTGGTTCGCGCGGGGCCCTGTGTGAACAACATTCTCGCTCAATAGATGGGCTGGCCCTGATTAGGAGGAGCAGATCACTTGTTTGCGGCCTGGTTCTCCCAGGAGGAAAATAATGTCTAGGATAACATAGCTTACACTGTTCAATGCAAACTGTGTTATCCATTTGCATCATAATTAGGTGTTTTGCATGCATTTGCATGCTTTTCATTATGAAGCAATGTACACTGGAATATATTAATGTATGTTGAGACAAAAAAATCATGCATTATTTCACCATAATGCATGTTAAGGGGCAAATATCATGTGCTATTCCCTTAACGCATTGTAGTAACACCACCCCCCCCCCCCAAAAAAAATGTTAGACTATAATGTGCTACCAGCCTGTATATCTGTTTTTCCTGATTGTTTCAATTTTCCTTTCAAGAATTTCCATTTGAGAAACTCACAGCATAACTTGCAAAAGGAACTGAAAAGCTTGCACTGTCTTGCTCTTCAGCTGAAGTCAGGTAAACTTTCCAGCAATGATCCCGATTAATACCTGAAAACTCAGCCCTTATTCCACCCTCCCCTGGTATCTCAGCAGACAGATTATTTCCAAAAAGTGCACCAGTATCATAAACCTCAAACATACGTTTGTCAAGAAATCTGCAAACAATTCAGGTCTTTGTTTTGCAAGAATATAACCTGGAATGAAAGAACAGAGTGCAGGAGGATTTCTACAGTAGCTGCCTAGATGTGATTTTTTTTCAACCAAAATGTATGGGTTTCCTGGGCTAGGAGGTTATTATATACTTTATGGCAGATCCTCGTGTCCTGTAACTTTACACTGGGGAGGGAGCTGTTTCTGGTTTGCAAAGAGGAGTAATTCTCACTGAATGAGCAGCTATTCTGTAACCCCTGTTCCTGATAGCTCTCTATCCAGTTAACTCCAGTACTTCACGTTCATTGTAAAACAGACAACTGACTGTTATTTTGTTGTTAAATGTAAACCGCACTTGATCTTTGGAAGGTGTGGTATATAAGCGACTGTTAATTAAATTAAATTGAATTAAATTAGGAGCAGGGGCGGTGCAGGGCCATGTGCGGAGATTAATTGTGGGGCCTCATTTGCATAAATATTTGCATAATGTTAACCTGCATTTTTAGTAAACATGCTTCTTAATGAGTGTCTGGATAAAGAAGACTAACAGATTTCTACATTACTATATTCCAGTGCCAACCGCCAGGCCCATTAGGAAGTACTACAAACACTGACCATTTAGAACTCATAGCAAATCCACCATATCATAACAGCTCTGCCAGGACTCACAAAGCACCAAACTTTACCTATCAAAAGGCAACACTGCAAATATTAAACCAATACATCTCAGAGAATACCAATACATCTCCTACTGGGGAAAGAGAACAAGTGACACGGTCACATAGAAACTACATGAACAGAATACCTCAGCTTGGTTAAAACGCAGAACATAGACTGTCACCAAAGAACAAGGGATCACAATTTAGAAATAGGAAGACGATAATTAAACTGGGAATCCCAAAAGCCAAATTTGGGATGTACAACAACACTGGAGAAATAAAACTATAAATTAATTTCCTCTTGTACTAAACAAAACACAAAAGATGTTAATGATGCACATTTCCCAGAGCTGATATATTCCAGTTAATAAATTCAAAATAAAAAATAAAAAAGTATTTTTCTACCTTTTGTTGCTTGTGCATTTTCTTTTTCAGTTGCAATTTCTCCAGTCACTATCTTCTGGATTCTTTGTGTCTTCTGCGATCTATCCATTTGTCCTTTCTTCTCTTTTAGATTTTTTTCCACATTTTTCTCTATATCTGCTTTAACATACTGATCTTCCCCTTTTGCTCTTTCTTCCATTTCTTTCCTTATTCCTTTATCATCCACTCAAATTTCACCCTTCCATTCTCAATCTCCACTTACTCTTCCAATACCTGGCCCATCGTAGACTTTTCTTCCCTCCCACACAAAATATCTTTTCCCCTCTCCATTCTCATTCCCCATCCCTTTCTAGTCCTCCCCCAAAATCAGCTCCCTTATAGTTCTAGACCCACCTAGCATCTGCCCTCTTCTAGTCCCAGTCTCCCAAGCTTCCACATCAGCCCATTTCCAGTTCTAGCCCCCCATATGCTGTTTTCCAGGGCCCCGCGCGAACCACATTCTCGCTGAATGGATGGCTGCAGATGGAGCCGGGGAATCCCACGTGAGGCCCCGGCACCCTCTGCACAGTCGCCAGCGTGAAGAGCCTTTTCCTTCATGCTGGCAGCTGTTTCAATGAAGCCACAAATGCCAGGAGAGGTTAAAGGACATTGCCTTAACCTTTCCCGGCATTCACGGCTTCATTGAATCAGCCGCCAGCGTGAAGGTAAAGGCTCTTCACACTGGCGGGCTGTGCAGAGGGGGCCGGGGCCGGGCGTGGGCTTCCCCAGCTCCCTCTGCAGCCCCTTAGATGGCGCGGGGCTCTTCGGAGGGGGAGGCTAGGACTGGATGGGCTGTGATGGGGGGAACCGATTGGAAATGGTTCCATTCCAGCCCCCCATATGCTGTTTTCCAGTTCCATTCCAGCCCCCCATCAGCCCATTCCCACTCCAAGCTCCCCCATCAGCCCATTTCCAACCCTATTCCAATTCCCATCAGCCCACTTCCAGTCCTATTCCAGCCCCCATCAACCCATTTCCAGTCCTATTCCAGCCCATTACCCATTTACAGTCCACACATTTTTCTGGTTTTTCCTATAGTGAATGACTTGGCTGAGTAAAGAATGTTCCCCTGAAGAACCTCAGAATTTTTGAGAGAAACGCAGTTATGGCGTCATATGTGAGGCGTTGTGAAACAATCTGGGAAATTGATCTATTTTTGAGCATACTATAATCTTGTGAGAGATAGTAATCATCGCTATAGAAGATAAGTGTGAAACACCATTGGTTAGGGAAACTGCTAAAAATAAGCCGTATAGTGTGTCATTGATGCTAATAGGCGCCGCAAGATATTCAAGATACTTAAATATCTTTGTAGAGGCAGCCGATAAGTCTGAGACCACTTCCGTGTAAACTAGAAGATAGCAGAGAGTTCCCCTTTTTCTGTTGACATAATTGTTCCTAGTGGAGTAATTTTTATCTATACTTATTTTGATATTACTCTTATACATTAGACCGTTTGCATTTTGTATAAATACAACAATGGAAGGTCAACCCGTTTGGAAGGATGTTTTAAGTTTTACACAATCCCACATCGCTGAGGTATGCAAAGAGAAAACACCCTTCACATTGGCAGACAGTTTGCAGGGAAGCATGGAGGCAACATGGGAAGCATTATTTAAGAAACAGAAACAGATTATAAAGTCTGATCTTCATAGGCTGTCCATGATAGAATATGTTAACAGACAGCAGATACCTAGGGGGCTGCGGGTCTACAAGGAACCCCGGATATTCACCACAAGCCCAGATTTTGTAGCAAATTGGAATCGAATATTGAACAAATGTTCTCTAGACCTAATGATACTGATCATAAATACGTCTAAATCAGTCTTGGAAGCATTCCATCAAAAAGTAGATCAGATGACGTCGGAACTGAAAGAAAAAGAGCCTGAAGAGCAATTCAAATATAAATTGGGTGAACAAAAGAAAAAATTAGATCTTTTAAAATCAGAAGTTCAAATAGCAAAGGTCAAGAAATTGAAACGAAATTATGATGACTACACAAGTGGGTATGTTTACCCCTGGATGGATTTAAAACGTAAAAATATGAAAAAATCATCACGAAAACAGGTGTCATTTGAATCAACCTCAGATGAATTGAGCTCCGTGGATTCCAATACTTCGAAGGAGGATTTTCACGACGACGACGAGGACACACGCAAAAAGAAAAAGAAAACAGGTGGAAAAACACGACAGTCTGAACGGAACACAACCCACCGGCGTTAACATCTTCCTCAGTGAGTAAGGATAAAGGGCTGGTGATTAATATATCAGGTAAACCCCTTACAGAGGATCAGCTGACAGTGTTAAATCGGGGCTTGTCTTACGTACCGACCACCAGTTTTGATTCTTTTCAGTTTCATATAGATATGGAGAGTTTGATTCGCAAACTAAATTTGAAGATATATTTTGCTTCACAACTTAAATCTGAGATAGAGGAATCATCGGAGGCAAATAAGCGTCGCATACCACTACCTTTCAAATCCACCTGGTCCCCTCCTGGTGCACTGCATCCAGCATTGTCAATTTTTAAGGAATTGGTATTAAGAGATGTAGCAATTTTAGAACAGGCTCAAAAATGCTCCTCTAATGTGCTACCAGTAAAGGAACGCGTCGCCTTACGAGAATTGATGAACAGGTTGGATATAGTCATAAGGCGGGCGGATAAGGAGGGAGTAATAGTGATTATGAGTAGGGAATATTATATTCAGGAAGCTATGCGACAGTTATCCGATACAACAGCTTATTTAAGACTGCAGGATGACCCCACTAGGGAGCTTAAAGAGGAAATATCAAAGATTACAGCTCAAGCTGTAGAAGATAGACTAATTACCTATAAAGAACGAAAATTTCTGGTTGTAGAATACCCGACAATAGCGTGCTTCTATTTAGTTCCCAAAATACATAAGAATATTGAGCGGCCACCGGGCAGGCCGATCGTGTCAACTAAGGGGTCACTTTTGGAACCTTATCTATTTTTATAGATTCTTATTTACGCCCTTTGCTAGTGGATATCCCCTCATATATCAGGGACACTTCCCATTTTTTGCAACTTTTGGATAGTAATCCCCAATGGGCAACAACTCCAGATATAATTTTAGTGACTCTGGATGTAGCAGCTCTTTACACGAGTATTCCCCAGTCTCAAGCATTGGAAACGGTGGCAAGAGCCCTACAAAATAGGGGGGATTTATCAAAGAATCAAATTCAATTTCTTCTACATTTGACAAGATTGACGATTTGCTATAATTATTTCAAATTTGAAGATCTGATTTTCCAACAAATTTCGGGGGTAGCGATGGGGGCAACGTGCGCCCCCTCCATAGCCAACCTTTTTATGGGGGATTTCGAGCGCCAGAAGGTATTTTCTTCACTATACATGCTAAATATTAAGTTCTGGCATCGCTTTATAGATGATATTTTTATGCTGTGGTCAGGCTCTATGGAGTCTTTGAGCCTTTTTGTGAGTTGGTTGAATGCCCAGGATAAAAACATCCAATTTACTCATGTAGCGCACATGACAGAAATTGTTTTCTTGGATGTTATAGTCAAAAAAGGAACCACCAATTGGATAACTTCAGTATTTAGAAAGCCAATAGACCGTAATACACTGCTTCATTTCTGCAGCGCACACCCTTTACAATTAAAGGAAGGGTTGCATATCATCGGGCGCTATATAATGATCGATCAATATTACTTGAGCAGCCTATTAAAGCTAGGAGAAATGATGCAGAGGTGGTGAATTTGAAAACACAATATTCACCATTGAGTTTCAAAATAAGGAAGATTATCTTGAAGCATGCTAATGTTCTTAGCGCAGTATCTGGGTTAACAAATAAAATCATATGTTGCGTCTGGCGCAGGAACAAGAACTTGAAAGAAAAACTAAGCCCAGCTAAATTACGTCCTGAGTCTATAGAACCAACAGAAGCAATAAGATATGGACATCTGAAATGTGGCCACTGTTCTATTTGCAATGTCACGAGTGGAAGAGAGCGATTCACCTGTCATAGTAAAGAGTACGTTTTGAGAACGCTCACCACTTGTGACTCTTAAGAATGTCATCTATGCGATTACTTGCACTTGTGACTTGTTTTATATAGGGAAAACGATTAGACCTTTTAAAATTAGAATTTTGGAACATAAAAGTAGGCTAAAACATGAGGTGATCACGGCACCCTTAGTTCAACATTGCCTGGTCAATAAACATAACTTTGAAGATCTACGGTGCTTCTGTATAGAACAAGTTACTATGTCTATGTACGGCAAGTCACTAGAACAAACATTGCTCTATCGGGAGCAACGGTGGATTTATAATCTTCAAACAGTTATACCCAATGGCTTAAATGTGGCAATAGAATGGGGAGCCTGTTGAATGAGGTGAATGATCCACTAAGGGACTTGAGCAAATACTGCGAGTTAGTAGCCTGCTCTTGAGTGTTAAGGTCCTCCCTAGTGAGGAGCTCTAGGAATGTCTAACATGGCCAGTCTGCACATGCGCGGCGTTTTTTGGAGAGAAGAACGGCAATTGTCTTCTAAAGGAATATGAAGGAGAAAATAATTTAAGAACTACGTTGGCAGCATGCTTCAGCTATAGTGGGGTAGGATTTTAAATAAGATATTAGCTACTATTAGAGAAAAAACATTTTATGTCGTTACTTGTTTAGTTTCTACACACATTTTTCTGGTTTTTCCTATAGTGAATGACTTGGCTGATTAAAGAATGTTCCCCTGAAGAACCTCAGAATGTTTGAGAGAAACGCAGTTACGGTGTCATATGTGAGGCGTTGGGAAACAACCTGGGAAATTGATCTATTTTTGAGCATACTATAATCTTGTGAGAGATAGTAATCATCGCTATAGAAGATAAGTGTGAAACACCATTGGTTAGGGAAACTGCTAAAAATAAGCCGTATAGTGTGTCATTGATGCTAATAGGCGCCGCAAGATATTCAAGATACTTAAATATCTTTGTAGAGACAGCCGATAAGTCTGAAACCACTTCCGTGTAAACTAGAAGATAGCAGAGAGTTCCCCTTTTTCTGTTGACATAATTGTTCCTAGTGGAGTAATTTTTATCTATACTTATAAGTAAGATTAAAACAAATAGGAAAATGAATTCCATTAAAAAGATAGGAAGGGGATAGCAAGGAAATAGGGAGGAGAGGTAGGAATCTGCAGCAGAATCCTAGGACACCTGTGGAGGAAGATCAAGGGCAAGCTGAAATAGATGAATTTTCAGGGTGGATTTGAACTTGGGGTAGGAGGACTCAAGACGGATGTTAGCAGGGAGGGAATTCCAGAGGTGGAGTCCTAAAAAATAAAAGGTTGAATGTCGAGTGGTTTTGAAACAGGCTTGTGAGAGAGATGGGAGGTGGAAACAGTTTGCATGAATTGAACAAAGGATCTGAGGAGGGGCATGGAGGATGAGATGAGAGGATAGATCAGGGGCGGCTCAAAGCAATCTGCTGCCTGAGACAAGGGATAAGATGACACCCCCCCTCCCCCGGAGCGGTTGGGGGGCTTTCTTAAAACTCTAGTCAGGGACTGAACCAAATCAAAAAGCCGATTAGATAATGTGGAGGAAATGCAAGATGTTTGCTCACCAAGGAACTAAAAGAAAGTGAGAACCACAGCACAGTTTATAAAACTAAATTATAGCTCATTTTTATTTTGTTATAAACTTCATTATGGTTTATGCTTTTTTCTTTTTGAACATATACTTTGCATTCACAGAACCTCCTCCCTCAACAGTGGGAGCAAAGCAGAACTAGGACATTCATCCACAGAACTCAATAACAAAAAAAAAATATGATTCTGATCATCTCACTAACAACAAACATTCTTCAGTACAAGGCATATTGTGAATTATTACAAGACCCTACAACAAAGTCACTGAAGATCTATAGAGCAAATCTACTATACCATACCAGCACCAACTTCCATAACTCAGATAAGGAGCCCACCCAAAAAAAGCATCACTGTAAATACTGCAGTGGGCCTGGAACATCCAACATCTTTTTGAAAAGCTGAACAATTCAGATTACTATAGTACAAATCCCTATGTACATCTCCATGTTAACAGAACACCTGACCTTGGCCACACATTCAGAATACAGACCCTCACCAAAGTACAGAATAAGTGACCATAACCTAAAAATAAACATTGTAGATACAAATTAAACTGCAATCCCAAGTCAGATTCTGCATACAGTGCAATACCAGAGAAATAGAAATAAATGCATTTCCATGTACTGTATAAAATATAAAGATAGCACCAAGTCTGATCATTAAATTGAAAATAAAATTCTCTTCTCCTTTGCTGTTTCACCATTTTATCCTTTGATCATGCTGATCCCAATCTGAGGTTTCTGCTTTTCTCCATTTCCCAGTGCCCCCCCCCCACCTATTTCTCCCCAGGGCTGGCATGAGGGTGATGCAGAGCCATGTGCATAGATTCATTGCAGCAGCATTTGCATAAATTTAGTATACTTTATTTTCAAATGTATATGCCACCCATCTGAAATCCTAGGTGGCTTCCAAACATACACATGCAATTTATTAAAACAGATGTTACAATAAAGTAAACATAGTAATAAAACATTAAATTTGATTAATGAAAAGCCACATACAAAGCCTCCCCCACCCAAATCAAGCCATTAGAAGTATCGGCACATCAGATTTATTTTGCTATGACCAGATTATTGATAAGGAGGGAAGATATAAAATGAGAAACTAAACCTGGTAGCCATGAATTCAAACGCTGGATTGAATTGTGCTAGACCAGGAACAGCAACAGTGAAGCTATCTGGCTGAATAAAATTAAATTGAGACATTCCCTTAAAATTTGAAACTTCCTTGAATCTGAATGATAAAATATTTTAAATTTCAGTTTAAATACAAACTAAAAACAGACATATGTAGAAAAAAATGTTTTTACCCATTACTCTTAGATTTACAGGATTTCTTTCCCAAAATTATACTTTATTCCAGAGTGAGGCAAGAGAAAGAACTCTCACATGCAGACATCTGTATTGTTGGCATAAACTAACATAATGGCTCAGCGCAAGTAGCGTGAGTGCAACTAATGCCACCTCAGTGGGTGACCTTAGTTACACCGGCAGTTGTTTTTCCACATTGTAATGCGGTAACAGCAGGGGGATGTAACTGCCTCCCTGCAATTAGCCTACAGCCCCATGTAATTAAAGTCTGGAATTAGTTATCAGAGGATGTAGTAAAAGCTGTAGCAACAAACATTCTCCAGTACTAGGCATATTGGGAACTAGGAAAAAGTTCAAAACATTTCTATTTCAGGAACATTTTGGCACTGCCAAAACCATGGACCCCTTGTCAGATGTGACTTAGTACCATATTTTACCCTCCATGAACTCCTCGGACGTAGCTCCCATACATACACCACGCATGGATTATGACACCAACATTATCCTCAGCTGACCCCCACCCCCCCCCCCCCACACACACACACCCTGTATATGGTTATTGTTTCTGTTTTTATTCATTACCTCTTATTGTTTCATTAGTTATATATCCTCAGTGTTCCATTTCTATGTAAAATAGCTGCTCATACACTGTTAACTGTTTGTTCTATGTAAAGGAATAGTAGAAAGGCAGTTATATAAGCAATGTTAAATACATAAATAAATTAAAATAAATAATATAAAACCCTACAATGCCAACAGGGCTTTTCATGGGGCAGGGGCAAGCAGTGATCCCAGCCCAGAGAGGCAGGGTTCAATTGGCCTTGCACAGCCACTGACCGCAGGACATGCTGTTCCTGCAGGCAGGTTCTGATCTCTGGGCCACAATTGCTGCCTGCCACACCCTTCTGCTTGCAGGAGCAACATGTCCTGCAGGTATGGGCTGTGCAAGCCATGCCTGCGGCCTTGACAAACAGAGCCTGCCCGCAGGAGCCCAACTCAGGAGGGCACTGTTGCTGTCCCTCCACCCCCACTGCCCAGTCAGGATGACCTGCAGAGTGTCAGCAGTCTAGTGAAGAGCCATCTTGTGGGACACACAGCTCCCGTGGGCAGAGGGCTATGAGTAACAATTGTAGCTTCTCACAGCTTTCTGCCCATGGGAGCAGCGTGTCCTGCAGGCAGGCTCTCAACTAAGCCGCTGGCATTCTGCAGGCCATCCTGAATGGGGGATGGGCAGCTAGAAATGGCACTCTCCTGATGTTGGCTTCTTCCTGCCCTGCTTACCCAGCTTACTGGGTACAGCCAGCCCTGGTCCAGCATTTGTCTTCTTGCTTTCTCCCCTCCTCCCTCCTGTTGTCCAGCATTTGTCTTCCTGCTTCCTCCCCTCTGTCCAGCATTTGTCTTCCCCCCCATCCCCGTCTAGCATTTGTCTTCCTGCTTCCCCCCATTGTCCAGCATGTCTTCCTGCCTCTCTCCCCTATTGTTCTGCATTTATCCTCCTGTCCCCTCCCCTGTAGTCCAGCATTTGTCCTCCTGCCATCCCTTACCCCACTATCCAGCATATGCCATCCTCCTCCACCTCTCTTCCTGCTGCCGCTGATGCTTCTTGGCAGCAGGAATGCAAGTGTGGGATTTTCACTGGGGCAGGGGCAGCGGCAGCGAGCTATCACCGTTGGCCAAAAAAAAAAAGTAATTGAAAAGTGTGGGATTTTCAAGCCTCCGTCAGCTTGTCTCTGCTGGTTCCACCCCCCCCCCCCCGACGTGAAAAGCATCATCAGAGGGGGAGGGACTCATCAGGGCCTTCAAGCATGCCAGTTTGGGGGGGGGGGTCCATCAACTTTGAAAAAAATAAAACCTGGAAAGCAAAGTTGCAGGCTCTTGCGACTCTGGCATGCTTTTAAGATCATGATGGGTCCCACCCCCTCCGATGATGCTTTTCAATTACTTTATTTTTGGCCAATGGTGATAGCTCACCGCTGCTGTCCCACTGTCCTCAGATATGGGGCAGGGACAGGCGGGTAAGGGCCGGAGGGGTTGATTCTGCTGCTGCCGAGAAATGGACACAGCAGCGGCAACAGTTGGTCCACTCAATTTTTGAGTGAGGTGGCTGTTTTGGGGGCATTTTTTGCTGCCCCCAAAAGTTTGCCACCTGAGGTAGCTGCCTCACTCCACCTCATTATAGAGCTGCCACTGAGATAGATAGGCGGAAGTACTGGAGTGCAGAATCTTATGAGTGAGAATTATGTGAGAGGCAGCCAGTGTGATTTGATGAACAGGGTAGAGACATGGTCAAATTTAGTGGCATAGTGAAGAAGGCAAATAGCTGTATTTTGAATGGATTGGAGGTGTTTGAGTTGGTAGTGTGATAAACCGTCTCATGCGGACTCCCTTTGAGCCATTCGATGCTTGCCCTCTCAAATACTTGAGTTGGAAGGTCCTGCTTTTGGTGTTGGTCACATTGGCCCACTGTGTCTGTGAACTTCAGGCTCTGGTGGTGCATCCACCTTACACAAGATTCCACCAGAATTGGGTGGTCTTGTGGACGGACTCATGATTTCTGCTGGTCTCCGAGTTCCATCTCAGCCAGACGATTGTCCTGCTGACTTTCTTCCCAAGGCCACATACAATCCAGGGAGAGGCAGCATTGCACACGCTGGACTGTAAGCGTGCCTTGGCCTTCTACATTGAGAGTACCAAAGCCCCACTGGTGGACCACCCAGCTGTTCGTCTCTTTTGACCCTAACAAACTGGGGATCGCTTTCTCTAAGTATATGCTGTCCTTGTGGCTGGCAAACTGCATCACTTTGGCGTATCCCAAGCTTTGAACCTGGAGGGTCACATCACGGCTTCTAATGTTTAGGCCATGGCTATCTCCATCGCTAACCTGTGCTCAGCCTCCATAGAGGAATCTGTAAGACTGCGACGTGATCTTCAGTCCACACGTTCACAGCCTACTCTGTCTGGATGGGAATTCCCGATGGGACAGCAACTTCGGCCAGGCCGTGCTCTGGTGCCTTTTCAGGTATTGGGTCCAACTCCTGTCCACCAGCCCTTCTGTCCATTCAGCTACCTGCAACTGTTGACCGACTTTGGTGCTGCTGTACGCTGAGGATGCTGAATTGGTGGAGTCCTTAGAGGGACCATCATGCTTTTTTTCCTGTTCTCCAGTTTTTGTTGCCTCTGTTGGGCTTTGGCTTCCTTGGTCTTTCGGTAGCCTGTAGCTTGGAAGTCTCATGCGTGAGGACTTCTTGCTTGTCCATGGAGAAAGCGTAGTTACTCACCTGAAACAGGTGTTCTCTGAGGAGAGCAGGAATAAGTCCTCACAATCCTCCCACCTCCCTGGGGAGTTGCTTTTCTTGGCTACTGCTTTGAAATTTGACTGGAGAAGGTGGCTCCATGGCAGGCGGGAAGGTAGGTGCACATGCGTGGTGCAGCTCCCAAAAACTTCCAATGGAAGCTGGGGAGCGTTCTGCATGGACTCCATTGATGACATCACCATATGTAAGGACTTATTCCTGCTGTCCATGGAGGACACCTGCTACAGGTGAGTAATACTGTCCATTGCGGAACCTGTGTCTTTTGGGGAAACTGCTAGGTACGTATGACCTAGATTGGCCGCTGTTGGAAACAGGATACTGGGTTTGATGGACCTTGGTCTGACCCAGTATGGCATATCTTATGTTCTTCTGTTCTTATACACTTTATATTCATATTGGACATGCACGTGTTTCCCTTCTTGGATGATTGACAGATCAAGAGCACCATTCAGGAAGGGGTTCATGAATCTGTATGTCTCACCATCTGGGTGCTGGAGCTACTAGGGTTTCTCTTCAGTTATCCCCAAATCAAACTTGAGCCCATCACACCAACTGGAATTCATTGGAACTCTGCTAGACATAACTCAGGTGAAGACCTTCCTCCCACAAGAAAGGCTCAACTTATTGATAGTGATCATAGAGGGAGTACAACAGAGATAGCAGACATCAGCGAGAAACATATTGAGAAAGTTGGGCCACTTTGCTTTGACAGTTCACATAACTCCCTTGGCATGTCTCAACATGAGACAGTCTGAGTAGACCCTGAGAATGCAGTGAACACAGGCCACTCACAGGCTTCATGACATAATTTCTGTCACTCCTCCTCTCCAGGACTCACTGTCCTAGTGGATGGATCATTCCAATTTCTAAATGTCTCCTATTTCAAATTACTCCTTACCAAAAATTGCTCATGACAGATGCATCCAAACTGGACTGGGAAGCATATGTAGATGGCTTCCACACCCAGGAACTTTGGCCCACCCTGGAGACTCTCCATTGGATAAATTTCCTGGAAATGATAGCAATTGTGAATTTCCCGAAGTCTTTCAGAGATTGATTGGCCAACCAAATTGTCATGATCCAAACAGACAATCAAGTGGTAAAGTACTACATCAAAAACAGGGAGGAACAGGGTCATATCTCCTATGTTGGGAGACAATTGGGATGGGAACTTTACCATCTCTCAAAAGATGATGCTCAGCCACATACCTGACTGGCTAGAACAATGCTCTAGTGGACAAATCGAGCCGTGTAATTCAACCTACTGAATGGACCCAGGACCAAGGGGTAGCTTAATCCATCTTCTAAGAGTGAGGCACCTTCTAGATAGATCTGTTTGCCATTCTTCAGAACAGCAAGTGACTCAGTTCTGTTTCAGGATGGGGATGCACGGCAACAGCCTTGGATGCCTTCCTCCTCCATCGGGGGGAGGGTCTTCTGTACACATCCTCTGACGGTGAAATTTTTTCTAAAATTCAAGGATAATGGGAGCACAGTGATACTCATAGTGCCTTATTGGCCCAGACAACCATCGTTTCCGCTTCTTCTCAAACTTTCCATCAGGGACCCTGTGAATCTGAGTGACTCACCAACTCTAATTACATAAGATCAGGGTATTCTATTGCAACCCAATATCACATCTCTTGTCCTCACAGCTTGGATGTTGAGGGAGTAACTGTGATCATTCTGAACTTGCCAGTTGGTGCCAACATCATCATCCTAGCTTCCGGATGAGATTCCATGCAGAGATCATGTGGTTTCAAGTGGAAGAGAGTTGCTGTCTGCAATGAGAGACAAGTCCTAGATCCTTTATTATGCCCCACACAAAAACTGCTTGAATACCTTCGACATTTGTCTGAGTGTGGTTTAAAAAACAACTCTGAATGAGTACATCTCAATGCAATTGGAACTTACCATGATCATGTAGAAGGTAAATCTATCTCTCTACAGTTTTTAGTTGTTTGCTTTATGCAAGGCTTGGTTTTTACAAAGCCTCTCCGAAGCCTTCTGCAGTGTCTTGGGACCTCAACATAATTTTAACTCAGCAGATGAAAGCTCCCTTTGAGCCACTGGATTCCTGTGCTCTGAAGTTCCTGTCCTGAAAGATCTCGTTTTGGTGGCAATGACTTCAGCATGCAGAGTTAGCAAGCTCCAGGCTCTAATAGTGGATCCACCCCTGTGTACTCATCCTAAATTCCTTCCGAAAGTGGTGTTGGGCTTCCTCCTCAATAAGTCCTTTCAACAATTTTCTCAAAGATTCATTGCACATGCCGAACTGCAAGAGAACCTTGGCCTTTTATTTGGAGCAGACTAAAGCCTATAGAAAGTCCATCCAACTTTGTTTTATATTTATTTATTTATGCTGTATTTGATATACCTATATATCTGTTTGCGTTATAAATCAATTTAACCACGGTGCTTTAGATTAACTTGAGATGTTTTATGGAATATTGTGGATTGTCAATTAGCAAAGCATTGCAGTAATGTTTTTTGTTCATATTAACAACCCGCTTATCAGTTGATGGGGTAATTTGGAATCCTTCAACTCTGTCTTTTCTTTATTAAAAGCACCTGGGTTACCTTAACTTTTAATGCAGTCCATCTTTTCAGAAAGGATCTGTTCTTGACAAATGGGGCTGCTGCTCACCAGTTTCAAACATGTGTTGCATGTGTTACCGTGTGTTCAGTATATGCATGTGTACTACCCTTTATATACACCCTGGAATCCCTTTGTCCTGTAACCCCAGTTCTGTTTTATATCTACCCTCAATTATATCTTGTCCTCTACCACCAGCACTGTTCCGTCTTTTCCCTTAGTAACACTTTATCCTGTAATCCCAGTACTGTCCTATATCAGTCCTCAGTGACCACTTGTTCTGTAACCCCAGCAGCACTGTCCTGTATCGCCGCCGTAGCTGCTTACATCAACTTACATCAATCTTGGGTTTCTGACAGCCCTATCCTGATGCATTATGGGAATACTAGTACTGATTTCAGTGAACAGAGTCAGGGATTACAAACCAGGACTGGCCTAAGCTATCCCTACTTGAACTGTGCAATTTAGTAGTTATGTATCTCTCTTCAATGATCCCTTTTTCTGTAGTCCCAACACTGTCGTTTACCTGCACTTTGTAATCCCTTGTCCGGTAAGCCCTAGCTCTAGTTTTGATTTCTTCACCAGCTTCCTTCATCTCTGCCTGTTTGCCCCTCACCTGTTCATCGAGGGGTTCATCAGGAGAACAAGTTGCACATTCACTACAGTAAGGTCAAGTATGGCTAGCTGTGTCTATAGCAAGGATTCTAATCTCAAAGGTCTGTAGTAAAAGGGCTCCAGAGCATGGGAGAATCTGTGCTCATGGTTACCACCAGCCAGATGGTTCAAGAACAATATGTAAAGTGTCTGTAGCAGGAGCCGTTACAGAACAAGTGCTCACATGGCCTGTAGGGAGCACAATGGGATTGGCAGGTGCAGATGTTGCAAGTTATCCTCTCCCGGCCCTAGTGTAAGCTGCAAAATGGTAATTGGGTAGAGGGGTATATGACTTGGAGTTATCCTCACACTGCAGATAGTAGAGAAAACTCCACACCTGTATCGGTCCTCTGGCAGCCCACTCAAAAAATGGTTGCATTAGCAGAAGTTTGATATTTGTAACTTGCAGTTCCAATTGTTAAGGCTTCAGTGGTTCTACTATAATAGTCAGTCACTTTCATTAGCAGTCGTAATTCAGACATCTTCCATGCTCGTTAATGCATTTGTTCTTGCGTGAACTGCTGCATTACAGAGCAGAAGAGCAGTCCATGACATGGAAAACGAGGCTTGTGGAAGTCTTGACCCCACACTACAGTAGAGGATATTGCATCATGAAAAAGGAGGAAGAAAAGATTTTTAGAGCATGGGGGTAAGGAATGATGTCTCTCTCACCATAAACTGTGCAGCAGAACTCACAGATCTGCAGGAATCAGACTAGAGCTGCAATGTGAATGACCTCTAAAACTGGACAGAGCTCTCCCTCTAATTTTTGATAGATCACCGTATCTGGGATATGAGCTAGTGATGTAGATTCTATAATGCTGTGATCATTCCCCTGGAAATCTACTTCCCCCCTGGATTGGTCTAACATTGGGTTATAGACGCAGAATGGAACGCTGAAGAGAGAGGCTACATCCACAATGTGTAGGAAAGTTCAAAAACTATTCTGATCCATTTCTAAACCCTGGTTAATACTGTTTTGGCTTCTAGCTTGGTCAGATTTTGTGAAAATGCATTGCAGGTTACTCTCATGGCAAAGCAACATGCTTTGCCAAAAAGGGCTTCCATTACCCTTAATCTTCAACGAGAATAACCTTAACGGGTTCCTGTGGACATAGGCCATTGCTTTCACTAGGAAACTGTAATCATCAGGGCAAAGTTTCATCTTTTGTTTTGGAGCCTGCTCTCCCTCTCCCCCCCCCCCCCCACCACCTCCCATAGTCAGTGTAAATTCAATGTGCCCCTTCCTCCCCCCCCCCCCTTCAACTGCTGAGTACTAAAAGGCTGAGTTGCAAGCTGAAAAGTCCAAATGGGCATGCCTAGGGCACAGGACAGGAGAACAGGATATTAAACAAAAGTACAAAATACTAAAACCAGAATATCTTTAGTTACAGAAAAATGGATGCCCTGACTTTTGGCCTTTTAACAGTTAAATGACACTTCAATGTAAAAAAAACCAAACCCTCAATCTAATGCAACTACTAAACTGTGAATGAGTCCCTTTCCCATAAGAACAGTTCTGCCAACTATCTTCGGGAAAGTCTTGCAGTTGCCATGTTAGTCTCCTTGAGTTCTGCGTATGTTTTTGAAAGTTTGTGCTTTATGCATTTAGATGCTGAGTAAATGCAATCATAAGAGATGTAGGCATCCGCCCCAGACGAAACAACAACAAACATATGATCAATGTGCCCACAGATTACTAGAAAAGCAAATAAGCCACAGAGATATCAAAGACTTCAGAAAGAAACTCAAAACCCTTCTGTTCATGGAACGCTATGGAAACGTTACCTAGTCCAGCAATTGCACCGGTCTGACCAACCTGCCACACCATTAGAACTGCCTTCTGCTAACCTGTAAACTGTAACTAACATGATCAGACTGTAAATAAGTCCAATCAATATAAATAGGTTATACCTTTGTTAAATACCCTGTAAGCCAACTTTTTTGATCCTAGTTCACTGAATCCAGTTTAAGTTTGAGTTGCAATGTAAACCGCTTTGATTAAAGGATGAGGCAGTACAGAAATCTGGTTAAATAAATAAACAGGGCAGGGGATACCTATTCAACCAGAAGAGGATCATTAGCTACTTTCTGACCTGAAATGCCCAGTCTTCTCAGAGTTATTCACACTGTAACTCGCTCTCTTGACTATCTCACTCACATTCACTTTCATTTGGATTTATTTATTCACTTTCCAAATTGGAGTTCAAGGCAAGTTACAAGTTCAGGCATGCAAGTTATTTCCCTGTTCATGTGGACTTACAGTCTAAGCCAGTGGTTCCCAGGCTAGTAAGGCTTTCAGGATATCAGTAATGAATATGCATGAGATAGATCTGCATACAATGGTGCATACAGAGCTATCTCATGCATATTCATTGTGGATATCTTGAAAACCAGACTGGCCTGGGGGTACCGAGGACTGGGTTGGGAACCACTTGTCTAAGAAGTGCTACCTGAGGCAATATTGAATAAAGGGTGAATGAAGTGACTTACCTAAAGCCACAAGGAGAATCAGTGGGAAAAGTAGGATTCCCTGATTCTCAGACAGCTGCTCTTAACCACTAGGCTATTCCTGTACTCCATCCATGAAGCTGAAGGACAGTCACTTAAGGTAGAAAGTATTAATCTAGGGCAGAGGTAGACAACTCCAGTCCTGGTTCACCACAATCCAGCCTGGTTTTCAGGATGTCCCTAATGAATATTCATGAGGTATATCTGCATACATTGCCACCCATTGCATGCAAATATAGCTCATGAATATTCATTAGGGACATCCTGAAAACCAGGCTGGATTGTGGTGCACCAGGACTGGAGTTGGCCACCCTGACCTAGGGTCTTCTTGCTTTTCTTATGGCCAACTTGTAACATGCTCAAGAGCTGAAAATGGAAAAAATTTGCATACGTTCACCGCTAACTCTAAAACAAAACCATTGTATATGCCAATGCTTTCAATAACAATCTGATCTAATATATATTTTACAAAGTTTATTTCACTTTGACCATTTTCTAATATGTCAACCATTACATATATTTCCTGAGCAACGCCAGATAATTCAGCTAGTGTAGAAATAAGGATCAACAGACAGGTTGTAGGTGAAACTTATTTTATTGGGCTACCTCCAGATGTGCTGAGTTAGTGCAATAAAAAGTTATTACCTCCAGCTTATTTGCTGACCTCCTTTCCTTTTTTTAATTTTTGCCATTGTCTACAAATTATCATTAAGCATACACACTTGAATCAGAAACCTAGAAAAAGAAATTACATTTGAGAAAATAAGAGTAATATTACACACTCGATCACAGGTAATAAGAGAAAACCCAGAGTCCACAAGCAGCAAGGAGGGGGGGGGGGGGTGAAGAAAAGCCTTTAGGAACTAAACACAGAAGAAATAAACATAAGAAAACATATATTAGAGGACGTTACCACAAATTACCAAAAGATATCATGAATGCCTGCGTATATGGCGGTCTAAAAATGTTTTAAAATAAATAAATAACTCAGTCCCCTGAGAAATTACAAATTCACATTCCCCCACCTAGACTCTGAAAAAGCATGAATCTGAAAGAGCTCGAAGATATTTTTAACATTTGCAAGCTTAATTATACACTTGCAATGTAATTGAAGCAAAAAGATATGCTAATGGCCAAAACCTGTTGGTGCATAGCAATAAATATCTGTTTCCACTCCTGTGAAATCTTGCAGAGGTCAGAAAATATCCAAACATTTCACATTGTCTTCTATAGAAATATAATTTCAGCACATGATCCCTGTCCATTTCGAAGGCAAAATTCCTCTACTAATCTCTTCACTTGCAGACTCCTTCAATAGTCTGGTGATCTCCAGATTGTCCATGTTCACGTTCCCAACTGGAAATTCCCTTCCAGGTTCCTTCACCTTCCTCCCAATAGGCAAAAAAAAAAAAGGCTTTTGTGATAGCGCTCCACTTGGCTCTGGATCTCCAAAATTTAACAGATATACTTTTTAAATAAATCTATAGTGGGAAGAGAGGGAAACCTTGGGAAAATGCCAAAACACATAGATTTAAACCACTCAACTGCCTCTCCATATTCTCCAGTTTCTGTGTAGGAACATCTCCCAGCTACTTCTAGAAGCATTTTGATTGGTTTCATCCTGCATGTATGCAAATACTTCCCTGCTGCCGCCACCAAGCCTCTTCTCAGTTTTTTAGTTTTTCCGCGGAACTGCACTGACATGTTTTTCATCAATCCACGTGCTCCATAGTTTCTTCAGAGGCTTCATTTTTGTGAGATTTTTCAGCTCTGCTTCCGTCATTGCTACATTTTGATGCCATTTTTAATATCTTTAGGTAGTTTTTGGTTATTTCCCTTTATTTTTTTCCACATCACCACTATGTCACATTTAGGCCTCACGCGATCTGGCCACTTTATTTTTTTCAAGATAGAGTTTGATTTCACTGCAACTATTTTTCCAGACAATATGTCCTAAAAACTAGTCAGTGGGTTTAAAAAGTGCACCCAGTATGGCAGGACCATGTCTATCACAGATACTCACAGATGGTGCTTTCAGGGCCTGCCCAACCATTAGGGCAAATTAGGTGATTGTCAGGGGCAGCAAAGAGATCGGCAATCAAAGCTAAAGAATACATTTTGACAGCCAAGGGAAGATATAAAGCAGTAAGTTCTGCCTAGGGTGCCAGCACTTTAAATCCTGGGTGCTTGCAGTGCTTGAGGACCGATCATGAGCCTTTTTGTTGTATTTTGTGTTCACAGATGACAAGAATAGGGCTCTAGAGTTGTAAGAAGTAGCGCAAAAGAAGTTTGGCATCAATTTGAATGATTGTTCATCTTTGGCATTGGCAGCATCAGTTTCCATGGTCTGAGGAACTGCATTAGATTCTGGCATAGCATTGATAATCTAGGGGTCCTTGAAACCACTAGGAGCTGATCACCAGTAGATTGCCTAAGCAGTGGTCACACACCAATACTGCTCTGAAGAAGAGAGATGATTTGTCCTCATCCTTTAAGACACTGAGAACCAAAGTTGCTGAGCATCAGGCAGAGGCAGGGATGCATCAACATCAAAGTTCATCGGAGTATTGAGGTATCAAAGAACCCTGCCCCTCAAAGCAGCCCAACTTCGGGGTTGCTTATCCTCCTCATGTTGTGAGGCGCCATGCCAGAGTCCATGAGGCCATGACCAGTCTTCCCGTACTTCCCGTCAGATTCCAGAGACATTGGCTGAAACTGCTGAAGGCCCCATATCTTTGTCAATGGCAGCCCTTGAGGAACAGCTCATGAGAGACTTCAAGAAGAGGATGACTATGTTCTTTGCCCTGTGCAAAGCTGCTACTTTGACAGCACCATCAATAGGTTTGATGTGTCAGTGTTCTATCTTTGAAATTCACCACTTGCCTGCTAGAAAATAATTAACATTGAGACCTCGAAAGGGCCTCAACATCAGTTCTTACTCAACTGATATCACTCTCGAGTGCATTGGAAGTCAACGGTGCATCAATGCTCTCAGAGAAAATCTGCTTCCCATGAGAGGTTGAGGACAACCCATGCAGAGACTCAGAGCACCTCTCAGAGTCTGCATCAGAGTGCCCCTGGGACTCTGAAATTGCTGGGACTACTTTTTGGAGAAGTCTCCAGACTTCCCTCAGATGCCACTCCTCCTCATGTGTGCAAAGGTCCCTACCTGAGAAGTTGGCTTTTCATGATTTTGCGAAGAAAATCTCAAGTCCATTCCATTTCCATTTCCATTGGAAAGGGAGGAGAAGCCCAAGGCCAAAGAATTTGATATCCTCCAGTATTCCATTGCCCCATAGGAGGCGGTGACAGTGCTCAGGCATGGCATCCTTCACAAAGTGCAGATGAGAATGTAGGAGACCTTCCTTTATGTTTCTTCAGTCAGTAAGAAGATGAACTCTGTACAGAGTCAAGAAGGCTCATGGATTCAAAAAACTACATCTTCCGCATAATTCCATGGTCATCGAATCTACCCTGAAATAAGCCAAACGTTCCAAGTCTCATTCTTCAGTGCCCCTGGATGGGGGGGTTAGGACACTAGATTCTTTTGGGAATAAGTACTTTCAGAACAATATACTGTCATGTAGCATAGCCTCCTATCAGCTCTTCATGGGCATGTACTTGTGGAACATCATGCACAATCTGGAAGAGTTTATGGATTTTCTTCCTCCAGAGAAAGCTGCAGAATACTGATCCCTAGTGATGCAAGGAAAGGAGTATTGAAAATACATTGTCCATGCAGCAAATAATAATTTTTGATATGGTGTCAAGAGATTCCTCTGTAAGCACTGGAGCCTGGAGATTCTTATGGCTCTGAGCCTCAGACTTAGAACCAAGTGTCTGGGAGCAACTTGCTGATGTGCCATGCTATGGAGAGAATCTTTTCAGAGATATGGTTCAAGAGGCTAAGACTATGATCAAGAAGCATATTCGTATGTTGAAAACCCTCTCTAGATCATCTTCCAACCTTGCCTCCACGTCATCTAGGACGTTCTACAGAAGGCAATGGAGATCCTATTACTCTCAGATATTCTCCTCCTTTCTGCTCCACCCAGCCTAAGCAACCTCCTTATTCCCATCCTTGGCAGCTGAAGGTTCAAAAGCCATAGCCAGCATCCCAGCTAGTACCAGGGACAGAGTTTTGACTGGTTACTAGAGGACATAGCTAGTACCCTTGTTCTGCTCCCAGACAGGGCTGGCCCGTCCACTGTGCGAGAATGTTGTTCGCACAGGACTCCGTGATTCATTCGCGCACAGTGTACGGCTTCAGAGGTGAGCCGGGGAAGCCACATGAGGCCCTGGCTCATCTCTGCACAGTCGCCAGCGTGAAAAATGCCTTTTTCCCTCACGCTGGTGGCTGGGTTACTGTGAAGCATGCTGAATGCCAGGAAATGCCCTTTAACCTTTCCTGGCATTCAGCGCACTTCACAGTAAAACAGCCGTCAGCATGAGGGAAAATGATACTTTTCACACTGGCGGCTGTGCAGAGGTGAGTCGGGGCCTTCTGCGGACTTTCCCAGCTCAACTCTGAAGCAGTTTAGATAGGCGCAGGGCTCTTGGGGGGGGGGGGAGAGAAGGGGGTCTAGGATAGGATAGGACAGGAAATGGCCGATGGGGGGCTAGGATTGGAAATGGGCTGATGGGGGGCTTGGACAGGAAATGGACTGATGGGGCTGGAATAGGACTGGAAATGGCTGATGGGGGGTAGGATTGGAAATGGGCTGATGGAGGGCTAGAATGGGATTGGAAATGGCTGATGGGGGGTAGGATTGGAAATGGGCTGATGGAGGGCTAGAATGGGATTGGAAATGGCTGATGGGGTGGGGAGCTTGGACTGGAAATAGGCAGATGGGGGAGCTTGGACTGGAAATGGGCTAATGGGGACTGGAATAGGACTGGAAATGGCTGATGGGGGCTAGAATGGGACTAGAAATGGGCTGATGGGGTGGGGAGCTTGGGCTGATGGGGCTGGAATAGAAATGGCTGATGAGGGAGCTTTGACTGGAAATGGGCTGGGGGGGGGGGTGCTAGGATTGGAAATGATCTGATGTGTAGGGATGGGAGAATGGGACTAGAAGGGAGCTAATGTTGGGGGAGGACTAGAAGGGGATGGGGCTGGGGAATGAGGATGGAGAGGGGGAAAATATTTTGTGTGGGAGGGAAGAAAAATCTGAGTAGCCGGGTATTGGGAGAGTAAGTGGGGATTGAGGGTGGAAGGGTGAAATTTGAGTGGATGAAAAAGAAATAAATGGAGGAAAGAGCAAAAAAGGAAAGATCAGTATGTTAAAGCAGATATAGAGAGAGAATGGGAAAAAAACTAGAAGAGAGGACAAATGGACAGCAGACAATGGAGAGTTAAATGAAGACACAAAGAAACCAGAAGAAAGTGACTGGAGCAATTGCAACTGAAAAATAAAATGCCCAAATAACAAAGAGTAGAAAAATACATTTTTTATTTTGAATTTATTAACTGGAATATGTCAGCTCTGGGAAATGTGCATTGCTAACGTCTTTGTGTTTTTGTTTAGTACAAGAGGAAATTAATTTATAGTTTTATTTCTTCGGTGTTGTTGTACATTCCAAGTTTGACCTTTGGCGTTCCCAGTTTAATTATTGTCTTTCTATTTCTAAATTGTGATCCCTTGTTCTTTGTTTGGTGATGGTATATGTTCTGCAGGTGTAACCGAACTAAGGTATTTTGTTTGTGTAGTTTCTATTTGACAGTGCCACTTGTTCTCTTTCCCCAGTAGAATATGTATTGGTATTCTCCAAGATGTACTGGTTTAATATTTGCAATGTTGCTTTTTTGATAGGTAGAGTTTGGTGCTTTGTGAGTCCTGGTAGTGCTGTTATGATATGGCGGGTTTGCTATAGGTTCTAAATGGGCAGTGTTTGTAGTACTTCCTAATGTGCCTGGCGGTTGGCACTGGGGTATGGTAATGTAGAAATCTGGTAGTCTTTCTTTATCCAGACACTCAATAAGAGGCACATTTACTAAGTGCACGTTAACATTATGCAAATATTTATGCAAATGAGCCCCCATGCAAATGAGGCCCTGCAATGAGTCTTCACACTTGGCCCCGCACCCCCTTGGGCTGCCCTTCCTCCCAGTCAGAGGAAGGCTCAAACTCTTTGCGAGTCATTGACCCCTTACTACTTCTGACTCTTGGGTACTCAAAATAGTCTGAGAGGGGTACAGAATTTACCTATTCAAAATCCCTCCAAATTGCCCACTGGGAGTATATTTTTTTACCTCTCAGCACCAGGTGATACTTTTCCAGGAACTCTCCACCTTTCAGGTTGTAAATGCATTTGAGCCTGTCCCACTAGGGCAGGAGGGGCTGGTATTTTACTCAAGGTATTTCCTAGTACCCAAGAAAACTGGAGGATCATGTCCCATCTTAGACCTGAGAGATCTGAACTAATATTTGGTTCATGAAAAGTCATGATTGTTTACCTCAACACCCTGCTATGTTTTCTTCAAAAAGGGGGCTTGCTATGTTCACTGGACCTGCAGAATGCCTATACCTACATACAAATACATCCCACTCACTGTAAGTATCTGTCATTTATCATATGGTCGCGCATCCGCTCCTTGTGGTAGTTGCAGCATTTCTACATAGACTGGGCATGCACATGCTTCCCTACTAATCGCCATCCAGTTGCTGGAACTACTAGAGATCATCAATTAATTACTCCAAATCAAACTTCAGCAACACACCAATTGGAATTCATTGGAGCTCTGCTAGACAGACTCAAGTGAAAGCCTTCCTTCTGCAAGAACAGTTCATCCTCTTGGTAGCGATCGTGGAAGAGGTACAACAGAGTAATCAGACATTAGGGAGGTAAAACGTGGCAGGCCAAAGCACATGGCCTCTGCAGGCTGCCACCACTGCTGTGCCAAGCTGAACTGTCCCACCGACGGAATCAGCAGGGGTGGTGGCATGGCTCAGCACTTGAACGGGGCAGCGTGGCTTGGAAGTACTGGGATAGTGCACCTCGGAAGGGGGAGGGGTTTGGCACGGCTGGAGCTTCTGCCTGGGGTGGCAAAAACCCTTGGGCTGGCCTTGGAATCAGCTGATATACATCCTTCAACTTCAGAAATAGATCCTGAACTAGGGAGTAGAGCACCCCCTCAATAGATGCATTTGCCACTCCTCAGAACAGGCAAGCACCTCAGTTCCAGCCTCTGATACCTTTCTGTATCATTGGAGGGGGAAGTTCTTCCATACACCTATACTCCTATTCCTCTGATAGTCAAACCTTTCCTGAAATTCAGAAATGATAGGAGCATAATGATACTCATAGTGCCTTAATGGCAAGGCAACTATGGTTTCCACTTCTTGAATTTCCTGGTTGTTTAGGTGGCTCAGCAATCCTAATTATGCAAGATGAGGGGACACTGTTGCACCCCAATATCAAGTCCCTTGCCCTCATAGTTTGGATGTTGAGATGATAACTTTGTCCTCTCTGAACTTGCCAGTTGGTATCACCCTTGTCCTGGTCTCCAGAAGAGCTTCTTCACAGAAGTCATATGGTTTCAAGCGGAGGGCATTTGCCATCTGGTGTGAGGGACAGGTCCCAGAGTCAATTCATAGTGTTGGCACCCTAGGTAGGCCTTAAGCTTTACACTCCTACTAGATTTAAATGCCCTAATCTCTTTGTCCTCCAGAGGCTACCGCCCTAGGCAACCACCTAGTTTGCCTGATGGTTGGTCCAGCCCTGGGCCCTAAACTTTTTCCTATGTCCCACACAAAAACTGTTGAATACCTTCTACATTTGTTTGAGTCTAGTTTAAAGACCAACTCCATAAAAGGTACACCTCAGTGCAATTGGCACTTATCACCATCATGTAGAAGGTAAAGCCATCTCTTTACATTCTTAATTGTTTGCTTCATGTGGGACTTGCTTCTTACAAAGCCTCTCTTTAAGCCTCTTGCAGTGTCTTGGAATATCTGTGTGGTTTTAACTCAGCTGATGAAAGATCCTTTCGAGCTACTAGACACTTGTGCTCTGAGATTCCTGACCTGGGAGGTCGTGTTTTTTAGTGGTGGGAACTTCAGCATCCAGAATTAGCAAATTCCAGGCTCTCATAGTGGATCCACCCTTTACAAAATTTTTCAACAATAGGGTGGTTTTATGTTCTCTCTAAAATTCCTTCCTAAGTAGGTGTCTGACTTCTACCCTAATCAATCAATATTTCTTTCAACATTTTTCCTAAGACTTCATATTAACAAAGGGAAAAGCACATTGAATGTATTGGACTGTAAGAGAGCATTGGTCTTCTATCTGGAGTGAACTAAAGTCAATAGAAATTCCACACTACCTGTTGTGGTTTTTTTTACCTCAATAGGTTGGGGGCTACCATCAACATATGTACTCTTTCAATTTAGTTAGCAGATTGCATCCTTTCACTTAGGCCCAAGGCAGGTCTGATGCTTAAGGGCAATGTCACTAGCCATGGCTGCGTTGATGGCATACTTGAGCTCAGCCTTCATGGAAGAGATTTGCAATGCTGCCACTTGGATTTCTGGCCACACGTTTACATCCCACTACTGCCTGCAAAGGGACTCCCGACACATCTACCTGGATTTCAGCAAAGCCTTTGATACTGTTCCTCATAGGAGGTTTATCAATAAACTCAGTAGTTTGGGGATGGGTCCCAAGATGGTGAACTGGATCAGAAATTGGTTGACTGACAGACGACAGAAGGTGATGGTAAGTGGAGCCCACTCGGATGAAAGGCGGGTGATTAGTGGGGTGCCCCAGGGTTCGGTCCTGGGCCCGGCACTGTTCAATGCATTTGTGAGTGATATTGCTGAAGGACTGAATGGAAAAGTCTGTCTTTTTGCAGATGACACGAAAATTTGCAACAGAGTGGACTCCCCTGAGGGAGTGGATAACATGAGGAAAGATCTACAAAAGCTGGAAGAATGGTCTAATGTGTGGCAGTTAAGATTTAATGTGAAGAAGTGCAGTGTCATGCACTTGGGAAGCAGAAATCCAAGGGAAATGTACGCTATAGGGGGCGAGAAGTTGGTGTGCACAGACCAGAAGAAGAACCTTGGTGTGATTATTTCTGAGGATCTCAAGGTGGTGAAACAGTGCAACAAGGTGGTGGCAAAAGCCAGGAGGATGCTGGGTTGCATACAGAGAGGAATTACCAGCAGAAAGGAAGAGGTACTAATGCCACTGTATAAGTCACTGGTGAGGCCTCACTTGGAATACTGTGTTCAGTTTTGGAGACTATATCTTGCAAAGGATGTAAAAAGACTGGAAACTGTTCAGAGGAAGGTGACCAAAATGATTTGGAGCCTGAGTCAGAAGCCTTATGAGAAGAGACTTGAAGACCTAAATATGTACACTCTGGAGGAGAGGAGGGACAGGGGAGATGTGATTCAGACCTTTAAATACTTAAAGAGAAATAATGAACAAACAAACCTCTTCCAAAGACAGGGAAGCTGTAAAACTAGAGGGCATAACATGAAGCTTCAAGGGGGTAAATTGAAAGGCAATGTCAGGAAATACTTTTTTACTGAAAGGGTGGTGGATGCTTGGAATGTCCTCCCGATGGAGGTGGTGGGGGCAAATACAGTGACAGAATTTAAAATGGCATGTGACAGACACAGTGGATCCCTTTACAGCAACAGGATAAAATCAAAATAAACGTAACTATCTAATGGGAAGGCTAAAAGGACCATACTGCTCTTTATCTGCCGTCATTTACTATGTTACTATGTTACAACAGCAGATTTGACTGATCTGTACTTCAGAATCTTTTTGGGGATTAGAATCTATCCCCATCTCTCGTGGTCCCTGTTCTTATTCTATGCTGCCTCATTTTTGATATATAAATGCCTGAAAGCCTATTAACAATAAAATAAAGTTGTTCTCCTGTGTCTGCCAGTAGTGACACTTCATCACCCTTTTTTCTTTACAAGGCAGCCAGTAGCTAGGGAATCCCATAAGTGAGCACTTATCCCGTCTGCCCATAGAGAAAACAAAGCTACTAACCTACAGCAGGTATTCTCCATAAGCAGTAGGATGAGTCCTACACTCCTCTATGCTTGTTGCACTCCCTAGTTTGTGTGTGCTGCTTCTTTTGTAATCTGCCTGATTGCTCGTCTCCCTTCTCCATGCTCCAGACACTGTGCTTTTAAGTTGTCTTTACCATCCATGCAGTTCACACACTCACTGGAAGTAAGCTGCCAGGGGATTCCGGTTTCTGCTATACGTTTAAAGCCACAGCGGTGTGCCCAAGGAGCAGTACATGCTCCTTGGGCGAGTTCCGTGGGGCGACTCCAGTAATCTAAGGACCTGCTTTGCTCCTAGGCGCTAACAGGTAATCTCCCTCACCCTCATTGTGCTGTAGTGGCCCCTTGTAGCTACTTGCCGAAGTCTGCTCCGCTCGGCAATGGCGTTTATCCCATCCTTTTGGAGAAGGCATCCATCCCGTGCTCCTGCCCCACCTGGACGCTTGGCTAGGGTCACCTCCAACCTCATATTCTGCTGCCTCCTGCCCTCGCTCTGCCCTTCTATCTGTCCTCCAGCTCTCATGGTCGGGTGCAGCCTCCAGGTGGTCTTTTGAATTGCAGGTCACTCAGGAGTAAAACAACATTGGTTCAGGATCTGGTTTTGCAGTCTCGTCTTGACCTCCTTTTCCTGACAGAAAACTGGCTTCGTGAAGGAGAGGACCCTATTCTGGCCCGTTGCTTTCCCCCAGGTTTCTCTGCCTTGGCCACTCACCATGTAGGGTGCTCTAGGGGGAGGTAGCGGAGTTTAGAAACCAGAGAGATATGGGTGCCTGAAAAAGAGGGAGTAAGTGACGGAGTAGGGGAGCTGTGGGGGAACCAGATTGCAGCGGTCTTAGCAATATTGAGCACTAGACAGTTGGAGGCGAGCCATGAGGAAATTGAAGATAGACAGATTTCTAGCGGGGTTATATCTGGATGGGCCGACGAAGTGTGGTGCAAAAGAAAGATATCGTCGGCATAGTAGTAGCCTGAAATCCCAAGTTGCTGAATGAGTACCACCAAGGGAGCCAAAAAAACATTGAATAATAAGGGGGCCAGAATGGAGCCTTGCGGGACACCGCAGGGGAGGGGAAGAAGGTCTGTAGTAAAACAGGTGGATGTGACTGCAAAAAACCTGGAGAATAAGAAGGAGTGAAACCAATGATAAACAACACCACGAATACCTGCATCCCGTAAACGAGAAAGAAGAAGAGAGTGGTCTACTAGATCGAAGGCGGCTGAAAGATCAAGGGATACCGCCACCGTGATGTTACCTTGGTCGTGGGAAGTGTGGATTTCGTTCATGACCGCTGTGATAGTAGTCTCGACACTGTAGCCGGGACGAAATCCGGATTGACGGGGGTGCAGAAAGTGCGTGGAATCCAGATGTTGTGAGAGTTGCGAAAAGACTACCTTCTCCAAAGGTTTAGAAGCAAAAGGGAGGTCGGACACCGGACGATAATTTGCGGGTACGGAAGGGTCAAGTGAGGGATTTTTCAGAAGGGGGCGGACTACGGCGTGTTTCCAAGGGTGAGGAAAGGTGCCACATGACAGACTGGAGTTAATGATGGTCAGGAGAGATTGAAGTAGCTCAGCGGGAGGCTCAGAGAACCATGAAGAGGGAATGGGGTCCAGAGGGCAAGTAGTTTTGTGAGTAGTAGACAGTAGCTGAATAAGTTCCGGAGATGTGATAGGGTAGAAATTGGCCCAAGTATGAGATAACAGCGGGGATGATGGGGGTGAGATAGGGGGAGGGGAAGTCAGGGCCTGGTGACAAAGGGGAAGGGAGGAACGAAGGTCTTGGACCTTGGAGGTAAAGAACGAAGCCAAGCTGGTAGGGCTAGGGGCTTGCGTGGAAGAACGGGAGTCTCGAGTGGAAGGGGATTGTAGTTGAGAGAGTGTGTTCAAGGTGGCAAAAAGATACCGTGACTTATTGGGGGCTGAAGCAATGGAGGCGGAGTAGAAGGAACACTGGTTTCCTCCTTTCGGTACCTGGGAGTAATCCTTGACCCTGAACTGTTCTTCCACGATCATATTTCTGCTGTTGCACATTGTTCTTTCTTCTTTCTCCATCAGATCAGAGCAGTTAGTGATGATCTGTCTCTCTCCTCACTCACTACACTTCTTCTCGCACTGGTTATTTCACGTATGGACTACTATAAAGTTCTTTTCGCCAGTCTTCCCCAATACCAGATACATCGCCTGCAATTGATTCAAAACACTGCTGCCCAGATCATTTCTCACACTTCCCGTTAAAGTCATATCACAACTCATTTAATTCAGGTTCACTGGTTACCGGTTCCCCAGTGTATAGTCTTAAACTCTTCTAATTCATAGGGCAATTCAAACCCACACACCGCATTACCTGGCTGACTCCTTGCAGTTTCGTTCAGTGCCTCACAGTCTCCAGTCCATCCACATCAACCATCTTGAGCTTCCTTCCCTCACATGTGCCCATTTACAGCGCACCCGCAATTCTGCCTTTTTCTTCCTAGCATCATCCTTATGCAACTCCCTCCCTTCTCCCCTCCATCTGGAACCATTCTATCCCAAATTTAAGGCACTCCTTAAAACACATCTGTTCTGTCTTGCCTATGATCTCCCACCCAGTTCTCCCAACTAGTTTTTTTCTCTCCTCTCGCCTGCCCTCTCTCCCTTCTTTCATTTCCTCTTCCTATCTGGTGTGCTTGCTGCTTTCCTATCTAGAATTTTCTGTTTCCTGGCCATGCCTGACCCTATGTGTTTTGAATGCATTGTAAACCACCCTGCTGGTTTCCGAAGGTGCAGTATATTAAGTAAAGATAAAGAAGTCTTCCCATCTCCCCATGGAGTTGGATTCTTCCATTAGCTAGTTCCTAGATTAAGGAAATGAGGTGCAGCAGTGGAAGATGGAAATTTGTGCACATGCTCAGTGGAACCAATCTAAAGGCTTCTAGAAGGAGTTGGGAGAGGTTCCTGCATCAGGCTCTGTCTGTGACATTACCATTATGTGAGGACTTATCCTGCTGTATACAGAGAATCCTTGCTACAGGTGAATAAAGAAACTTATGCAGTCCAAGTTGAGTCCTTCATAATCTGGGGTGGGGGTCTCAAGGAGGGATCGATTCTGGATAAAATCAAGGATATTAGCTGCAGAAGATGGGAAAGGGGGACTTAATCCAGACCACAAAGGGGCTTGCAGAGCAGCTGCCCTTGATAATTCTTCCACTCCGGCAGCACCCAAGATGGTATCCAGTGAGATACCACCTTCTCTGGCATAACCAGTGTGCTCCCCCTCCTGCCATGAGCCAAATACATCACCTCTGGTGTCATTGAGGTCCAGAAAGACTGAGATTATTACTGAAAACTGGCTGCAAAAACTTAATCCGACTATCTGGGCTCAATGAAACATGGAACAGGCCAGCAAGGGCTTCCCTCAATTCCTGGGTCTGTGAGACCACTAGCACCAGACCTAACAAAACCAGTATGAATCAAGTGCTTGATGACACTGGTTGACAAATGGATCATGCAGAGGGATTGGGAGGGATCGCAAAGAGTTTCCCTTTCCTTTTCAGCATGCTGTCTCTCAAACCACAAGAAAAAAAATAATACAGTATTAGTAAAAGAACCTCCAGCAATGCAGAACTCCTGACTTCACTCCTCTCATTCCGCCATCTTGCCCCACCACTCTTTTTTTTTTTACTCTTTCTTGAAAATCCTTTGTTCCAATGCATTTCAGTGGAACATTAAGAAATCTCCTCTTCTAAATTCCCCTCCTAAGGTACCTTCTCCAATGACAGACAAAGCAATGAAATGCAGCACTCCAGCTGATTCTCTCAGAATGGGAACTGTGAATGACATTATCAGACTAAGCCAGTCATTGGACAATGACATCACAGCATGAGACAGAGTCAATATGAGTTTTCTCACAGCATTGTTTTTGTTAAGTACCATCGAGTCAGTATCGACTCATGACGACCCTCTCGATAGTTCTCCTAAACTGTGTTCTGTCTTCAGTCAGGCAGCTTATTATTGATAGAGTGGCATCCATAGCTGCCGTTATTTTATCAATTCATCTCATTGCTGGCCTTCTTCTTTTGCGTTGACCTTCAACCTTGCCAAGCATGATGTCTTTCTCTAATGATCTCTCTCTTCGCATTATTTCTCTCTTTGAAGTCTTGTCATCTGAGCTAAAGAAAGCTAAGGTTTGATCTCCTCTAGCACCGACTAGTTTGTTTTTTGGGTAGTCCATGGTATACACAGTATTCTTCACCAGCACCATAATTCAAAGGTATCAATTTTCTTCCCATCTATCTCTTTTCAGAAGACTGTGTTTGTGAGGAACTATCCAAACTAAAAGTAGACAAAGCAATGGGACTGGATTGCATACATCTGAGAATATTGAAGGAAATTGGGGACATTCTAGCAGCTCCACTGACTGAACTTTTCAATACTTCTTAGAGTCAGGAGTGATCCCTTTACACAAAAGTGGAAGTAAGGATGAGGTTGAAAACTATAGGCCGGTTAGTCTAACCTCTGTGGGGAGTAAATTCTTGGAAAAGCTGCTAAAAGAGAGGTTTCTGGAGTCCAATGGATTGCAGGATCCAAGGCAGCATGGATTTACCAGAGGTAGGACTTGTCAGACAAATCTGATTGATTTCTTTGACTGGGGGACCAGGAAGTTGGACGGAGGGAGTACTTAGATTTCAGTAAAGCCTTTGACATGGTTCCACACAGGCGACTTATAAACAAACTGAGCACCCTAGGGTTGGACCCTAAAGTGACTGAATGGGTTAGAAATTGGTTGAATTGGAGGTGGCAAAAGGTACAGGTAAATGGAACTCACTCTGAGGAGAAGGATGTTACCACTGATGTGCCACAAGGATCTGTCCTTGGTCAGATATTTTTTTTAACATCTTTGTTAGTGCCATTGCGGAAGGGCTGTCGGGTAAGGTTTGCCTGTTTGCAGATAATACCAAAATCTACAATAGAGTACACACACAGGCAGGAGTAGATAACATAAGAAGGGATCTAGCTAAGCTTGAAGAATGGTCTAGAATTTGACAGTTGAGATTTAATGCTAAAAAATGCAGAATCATGCACTTGGGCTGCAAAAATCCAAGGGAGCAATACACTGTAGGGGGTGAAGTACTTCTGTCCACAAAAGAAGAGCGTAACCTGGGTGTGATTGTTTCTGATTATCTTAAAGTGGCTAAACCTTCCAGGGGTGATCTGGGAAACTACAGACCGGTGAGCCTCACGTCAGTACCAGGAAAAATGGTAGAAACCATCATAAAGAATAAAATTACTCAGCACGTAGATAGTCATGGCCTAATGGGAGACAGCCAACATGGCTTTAGACAAGGAAGATCTTGTCTTACTAATCTGTTATGTTTTTTTGAAAGTGTGAATAAACAGGTGGACAAAGGTGAGTCGGTTGATATAGTGTATTTGGACTTTCAGAAAGCCTTTGACAAGGTCCCTCATCAGAGACTTTTGGCAAAACTAAAGAGTCATGGGATAGGAGGCAGTGTACTACTGTGGATCAAGAACTGGTTAAAAGATAGAAAGCAGAGGGTTGGGCTAAATGGCCAATTTTCCCAATGGAGAAAGGTGAATAGTGGTGTACCCCAGAGATCTGTGCTGGGTCCGCTGCTTTTTGACATATTCATAAATGACCTGGAAAGTGGAATAACGAGTGAGGTTATCAAATTTGCAGATGACACAAAACTATTTAAAGTTGTTAAAACCCAAGAGGATTGTGGAAAATTGCAAGAGGATCTTGATAAATTAGAAGACTGGGCATCAAAATGGCAGATGAAATTTAATGTGGACAAGTGCAAAGTTATGCACCTAGGGAAGAACAACCCAAACTATGGTTACACAATGCAAGGTTCCACATTAGGAACCACCACCCAGGAAAAAGATTTAGGCGTCATTATGGATAACATGTTAAAACCCTCGGCCCAGTGTGCAGCGGCAGTCAAGAGAGCAAATAGAATGCTAGGTATCATAAGGGAAGGAATGGAAAATAAAACAAAATATATTATAATGCCTCTATATCGTTCCATGGTGAGACCGCACCTTGAATATTGTGTGCAATTCTGGTCACCGTATCTTAAAAAGGATATAGAGTTATTAGAAAAGGTTCAGAGAAGAGCCACCAAAATGGTAAAGGGGATGGAAGGATACTTCTATGAAGAAAGGCTAAAAAGGTTAGGGCTCTTTAACCTGGAAAAGAGACGGCTGAGGGGAGATATGATAGAAGCCTATAAATTAATGAACGGAGTGGAACGCGTAAACGTAGATCGATTGTTTACGTTATCAGAATATAGAAAGACTAGGGGACATGCAATGAAGCTACAGGGTAAACTATTTAAGACTAATAAAAGAAAATATTTTTTCACTCAACGTGTCATCAAACTCTGGAATTTGTTACCGGAGGATGTAGTAAAGGCTGTTAGTGTAGCTGGGTTTAAAAAAGGTTTGGACAAGTTCCTGGAGGAAAGGTCCATAAACCATTATTAAGAAGGGACCCAGGATATCAATGCTTGACCCAGTACAAGCATTGCGGAACCTGTGTCTTTTGGGGAAACTGCTAGGTACGTATGACCTAGATTGGCCACTGTTGGAAACAGGATACTGGGCTTATTAAAAGAGGGCTGTTACACAGTACCCTGTCCTGTGCTGCTGAGGTAAGCTATATTCTTATTTGATTTAAATTATAGCTCTTTGCTGCTGCTAAGCTCTAACTTATTATGAAATTTAAACTACAAGCTCTCTGCTGGGTTCTAAATTTAAACAGAAAGCTCTCTTCTGTGTTTTAAATTTAAACTAAAAGTACTTTGCTGATGCTAGGCCCTGAGTGACTATTAAATTTAAACTACAAGCTCTCTGCTGGGTATGAAATTTAACCAGAAAGTTCTCTTCTGTGTTTTAAATGTAAACTTAAACTGCTGCTACTAGGCCCTGACTGACTTAACAAAAAATAGTGGGTTCACAGATTAATTAGCTTTAATAAAAAGAATTCCTTTCAGAAAATTCCCAGAAGTATATACTCACAATTGCAGATCTCTCTCCAGAATAACAGTCCCCTTTTCAAGTCCTTCAAGGCCTTGTGGTCTTTTTCTGCTGTCATGTTTCTCTGTTTCTTTTTTGCGCTTTGATATAGCAAGGTAAAGAGACCTGAGGCACAAGTCAGGCTTGAAATTATTTGTTCTTCTTTAATATCTTCCTTTGCCCCAGACACAGCCCTGTGACAGTAGCCACTAGTCAAACTGGTGTGTTTTGTTTTCTTGTTTGCAGTCCTTGCCCCAGTCACAGCCAAACCCCTGTCACTCCTTTACAAACGTAGACCATATGCCCTCTGACTGTAACTCACTTTTAAATTACTACTAGAAAGGTGTGAACTAAATTCTACTAAATATAGGGAACTGAGTCAAACAGGATAAAGGTTTTGCAGGTAACAAAATACATTTTAGAATCTCTATGCAGTGAAGCTACAATGTAGCACATTTAAGACTAATCAGATGAGATATTTTTTTCACTCAATGCGTAATCAAAGTCTGGAATTCATTACCAAAGGCCGGGCTGGCGTTAGACACGCAGGGGCCCAGGGCAGAAACTGGTGAAGGGGGCCCCAAAGCCAGCCTGCAGCTTTCTCCTTTAGCTTGAAGCAGACTTGGGGCTTACTTGTGGCATGGGGGCCCAGGGAAATTGCCCTTTTTTCCACCCCCATAGGCAAGCCCTGGCCAGAGGATGTAGTAAAAGCTGTTAATGTAGCTGGATTTAAAAGAGGTTTGGACAGGTTCCTGGAGGAAAAAGTCCATGAACCATTATTAAAGTGGACTGGGGAAATCCACTGCTTTACACCTGTGATAAGCAACATGGAATCTTTCTACCTTTTGGGGACCTGACAGCTATTTGTGACCTGAATTGGTTATTATTGGAAACAGGAAACAGGAAACAGGACTTGATGGACCTTTGGTCTGACCCAGTATGGCATATCTCATGCTCTTATGCTTAATATTTAAAAGCATGGTGTTCAATTATGCATTTTTACAAGATCGTTGTGAGAGGAGTGGTATTGAGATGACCATGATTTTTTAGTTTAATTATCGAAATCTTAGTGGGGGGAGGGGGCATAAAGCCAAACGTTTGCCTAGTGTGCCCAATACTCTTGCACCAGCCCTGCTGGCAAACCACACTTCCTTCCCTCACTGGCTGATAGAAAAATGTGCAATTGTAATCATCCCGACAAGCTGAGAACCACGAGATCTGTTAGTTGTAAAGGCAGCTTGCCATAATGTATATATGGAACAAATAATACCCAGGAGTAACTTTGTTACAGCCAAAGGTTAAAAAATAAGGGAAATGTTTCTAAATTAGCATCAGTCATTCCTTGGAATTTCTGCAGAACCACTACAATAAGTATCTCTGTGTAATAATAACTCTGGCTAGGTTAAAGAAGTACAAACACACTTCATTTGTGCCTCTCCTCTACTGTCAGGAAGACTCGCACATCCTCTCTTTCCTAGAATAAAATAGCATGCTTTCCCGACACATCCTGTCCATCTGCAGAGCTTTCTGCAGTACTAGCTTCAAGGGTGCAGACATCATTTCACAGTGCAGTGTCCCCCTGGCCTTTTGTGCTGACCTTCCCGGCAATCAGGAACAACTCCACGGCTCAGAAGCTGTTGGTTCATTCATGAGAAGGTTTTAATACTGCTAAACCCTCCAACACCTGAGGCCCACACATAGGAATAGTTTCGGTTCCAGCTGGACCTGTTCCAGGTTTCATCGCGCATTGTAATGGCTTTCAAGGCTGTGCTCGGGGAAATTCATTGAAGCAAAACAATATGAAATATCATTACTAATTCTGAGCATTTTATGCGTTTAAAAGGGTGATGGGTTTGCTTTGCTTTCTAATGGATATTAATTAAAGGTTTGTATGAAGTTCCATTCAATTGGAAAAATACAACAATATAGTATCATGAAATGACTAGTACATCAAAAAGACATCCAGTAGATTGAAACAGAATTGAATATATTTATTTGGGTCATTCCTCATGTTGTCTTTCTTCTTAAAAGCGACCATGGCAAGCACTGACTATTCTCCTACTAGGAAACCAAAGAGAAACCGATAAAAAGAATAAATCTGACTCTTTTTAGAGAATTCCCAGTGCGTTTTCTCTGAAATTTCTGGCTGTGTCCTGGGTGCTGCAGACTCTGGGGTGATCCTGGTGGGTTGACAGCCCTACAAATGACTTAAGCAGATGTCTCTCGTGGGTAGTATCAGAGCTTAGGGTAAACTGCCTCGGCTCACTGTATTTTCACAGCATATTGTAAAGCAGCCAGGGAACCTGTGGGAAAGGTGATAGAGGAGCAAAATGATAGTGACAGGAAAGGAGATAGAGACAAGATAGAACATATAGCTAGGCCAACCTGTAAATAGTTATGAGCTGCCCACGTAGCCAGTGACAGCCGTTTTTTTGTCTGTACATAGTTACCCTATTAGCCTTGTTAGAAACCCCTGTTCATTGTAAGTCCAGTGTAGGTCCTGCCTGCACTGCACAAATTTGTTTTCTGTAAACCGCGCTGATTTTAAAGAGCACGGTATAAAAGAGACGTTAAATAAATAAAAGAGATGTTAAATAAGTGAGAAAGGGGGAAGAAGACCGTGATGAGAGAAGCAGATAAAGCAATAGAGGAGAACGAGAAGGGCGCTAGAAGGAGGGAGAAGAGGCGAAAGACATAGAGAAGCAAAGGAGAGGTGGCAAGAGACGCATGATACAACAGCACAAGGGTGATAGAGGAGAAAGAGGATAGTGATGAGAATTAGAAGAAGCTGACAGCACAAAATGATGGTAATAGGAATACAAATGGTTACTGGAAAAACGTTTTATATATAGAACGTATTAGCCACAAAACTAATTGTAACCATTCTGTGCCTTAATGTAAAGCAGCAAGAGGAGGCAGATAGAAGAACAGGTGAGCTGAGATGGGGCGGAACAGCGCTAGGAAAGGAAGGGCAGACAGCATAAGGCACAGGAGCCCTGGATTAGGCACAGTCTTGATTTGATAGGGAAAGCTGGAAGGTGCGATGCTGTACACTGGAACGGTGACCGATTTTGTCATGGGATTGATCCAGTCTTACCTGTGCAGTCTTTAATAAAATTGACACTTGGTTTCAGTCCAGACGAATGATCTGATTTACTAAGATTTTTCTCCCATTCTATGGGGGCGGGGGGGGGGGGGGAGAAGGAGTTTAGAAATCAGGTCCCGAGGGAGAGAAAGCGAGGAGAAGAGTTACAGGTAACTTCCCCTTTCACTCTTCTCACTATCCTCTAAATTTGCTTGAGCTCAGTTATTATTACTATATTTTTAAAGGTAAAAAATGAATGTGTCAGAGTCTGAAACTATTATTCATAATTGTTTTCTTTATTCTTCATTGTCGAGTGAGCAAAAGTGGAAAGACTTTCAAAGTCCGAATTCCCCCAAAAGAAATACAATACGGTTTTGGAACACTTTCCTCCCTTTTCTCTCTATAGGGCTTTGATAGGTGCAAAATCCTTTAGACTGAAGTCAGTGGAAGCCCTGCTTGTGAAAGCTACCATACCCCTCCCCCAGCATTCCTCCTCTCCTCCCCACCACCCAAGTGTCCTCTACCACAGTAAGCACAGCCCGACCATGCAAATATATTCACAATTTCCCAAATTCGCCTCTCCGCCCCAAAATAAAGCTCCCCTGTACTAAAGAGGTGGGGGGGGGGGGTGCTCTGTGTGCCCCTCTCCAAAGTGGGAGCAGCTGGAGGGAGGGGTAGCTTTTGTGCTTGGCGTCTGAATAGCTGCTAGCTCTTTCTTTCCTCTCTGGCGCTCATTATGCAGCTTTTGTGGGGCCAAGCAGCGCCATAATACAAGGAGCTTGCTGGGTTGTGTCAGGGAACAGAGGACGAAGGGGTGGTCTGTTCAGGGAGATCCTCTGGAAACTGGAAAGGAACATATGCCCCTTTCTCTATGTATCCCCCTTGGATCCTTGGAAAAAGTGGAAAAAGGAGCAGCTTCCTCACTGACCTGCACTCCAGAGATCTCCTAGTGCTGCTTGTTCTTGTAGCGAGCGAAACCTTTCTTATTTTCCAGGCGAGGAATAAGTGACGAGTCCTAAAGCTGCAGTACTAGCGAAGGTGTTCAGGAGATTAAGAATATTGGCTTGCCTGACTCTCTGTTCTGTTGCATCCACCAGTTTGCTTTCTCTTTTGTTCGCCTTGGTGCAATAGCACAGAGAGGTTTATTGTGTGTACTGGGAATAGCTAGAGCTAGTTGTATCAACTTTGTGTGGAAGTAGGTTCTTGGGAAGATATCAGACTTTTTGTTTCCACTTGCTAAAGTTGGTAAACGGGTGGGGGGAGGAGAGGGAATTTGGCATTTTCCTCATAGGAAATGTAGGGTTGGGGGGTGCAGCTGAGATTATCGAGAATGTCACACGTTCTAGTGGTCATATAGGCTTCTGCTGTTATACTTCTTGGGAATATAAAAGTGCTAAACTTTTAAGATCCTCATTCCTTATGCTTGGGAATCTCATTTTCCAAGTCAGTTCTTAAGCTGTTTCTGCTTAAATGTCTCAGCGCAATGAAGACTTGAGGGTCTTGATGATTGTCCACAGGTGAAGCATAGTGGGAGAGCTGTCAAAAAACATATAAGCACTGATACCACTCCAAGAAGTAAAGACAAATCAGATCAGAAAAGGGGGGCTCTTACAACATCCTCCCTCCCCCCTAGAAAGATCAACAGCTGACGTGTCCCTGGAAGACCCACAAAAGGCAATTCAATAAAAGCTGCTTTTTACCTTTGGTTTTTAAATCCTATGTGATTCTGTGTTACTGTAAACCGCTTTACCATTACTGAAGGGCAGTATATCACATTTTAATAAAACATTATCTAAGTGCAGGGACCTTTATCTGTCCTCCAGCATCACAAACCAATGTCCTCACGCAATCCTAAACCATAGTAGCATCACTGATGCTGCAGAAATGTATACTGGAGGGTCCGGGAGCAGTCGCACACCTCCCCGAACTGACGACAGTGTAGTAGGGAAGGCTGAAACCAGGATGAAGAGTCCCTCAAAACACGTCAGGTCCAAAGTCTGGAAAATCTGCGCTCCCTGTAGCATGCTAGACTTTCTGATCTGCACGTTAACATTATTCAGTAGAATAATGTTCGTTTGGAATTAGCTGGCCTCTTTTCATCAGTAGCTCAAGGTCAGCTACCTTCAGATGAGTAGCTTCTGCTCTTTTTGTTGTCCTCAAATCAGAGCCAGCCCAACCATTAAGAAAACTAGGTGGTCAGCTAGGGCAATAGCTTGTGGGGAGAAGGCAGCAAAGAGCAACTATAGCGAAAGCAAAACAATGGATCCTGGCAGCCATAGAAACTGAGTCAGTGCGTACATTTACCTGCAGAAAGAATGGACAATACGCAGTCCATTTACCCTTGTGATCAAAGCCTGAACTTGAGGGCAAAGAGCGAGTCAAGTGAAGGGGCCAGAAGAGATCATCATAAAAGTGCACCCCTTTATTTGAGAAAAAAAAGCAAAAATGTCATATCATTAAAAAAAAGAGGAGAGACATAAGAATAGGATCCAAAGAGGAATCAATACAGTGCAGGAAGTGGATCAATTCATATTAAGTAATGCAAAGAATATTGTGGTTTTGACCAGAATATATAACGGACACACAAAGAGGTTGAACGAGCATGAGTGTGAAACCTGTGAGCAGTGGTGTCGGTTCAGGCTTCACTCCTCCCTACTGTCCATTTGTGCATCTTTCATAAACACCCATAATTCATTTTGCTTAAAAAACAGAGATTCAAAGTACTTGAAACAGAAACATGTGGTATCTAGCAGCTTCTCGTCTGGGTTCCTGTTTTCCTACAACACACACACGCGCTTCTCACAACTTTTCTGCATTCACACCCCGAGTTCATTAACAGTATCATAGACTTAGGTGCAGTCAATGTGATTTAAAAAAAAACTAAATTGCAAGGACAGCTCAGAATGTTGCCTGTACATATTCCACCCAGTGGACTGCAGAAGGAAGCTCCCTTTGGCACCATGCAAGTATTAAGAATAACTCTAGCAATAAATCTGAAAAACTGAGATTATACTCTGGCTTTGATACAAGCAAGAAAAAAACATTTGGAGGCCTGACCCCAAGAGATACCTGGTATCATGTTGATTCATTTGCCTTACATCCCTACTGGCAGCAAAATTTCCTTTTTGCAAAATGTATTCACAAAACTCTTTTGAATTCCACAGGGTCAAAGTAAAATGCATTTTCAATGACTTTTTACTTTGTGAAATATATTGTAACCTTCAACTCTATGGCCTTTTTTTTTTTTACAAAGTAAGTTCTGAATAGTAGCGGAACTCATCTAGATACTAAGGGACATGTTCACCAAGCCCTGCGTTGGTAATGCAGGTGTAGACTGTGTTACTAGCGTGGGACTTCTAGCTAACAACAAGGGGGTGTGCAGTTAGCGCAGTCAAGAGGTGCTTTAGTGCAGTACACAGCCCTCTGGTGCAACTAACCACCCATTGAGGTGATATTAGTTGCATTCATGCTTCATGTGAAGCGTGAGTAATTAATGCCTATGCTAGCCCTACCATGCTGGGAATGACCCAGTCCCCACCAATACGCGCATGGAATGTCTCATGCTACTCTTAGCATGGTGCCGATACCATGCATTAACCCCGCATTAACCCAGTAGTGCACTTTAGTAAACATACTCCTAAGTCCTTTGGGCTAGGGACTTGTTATCCTTGTTACCTGTTTGTTGTTTTCCAGTACTTGTACAACCCTACTTGTTTTCCAATGCTTGTATAACTTGTATGCCCTATATGTATTTCCATCACCTCTCATGAAGGGTACTGTGAACACTGCTAATGCTCTAGGCATGATAGATGGGACAGAACGAAGGTCCTTCTGAACCTCGTTGGGATAGGTCTTGAGAACGGACAGGAAACATCAACGTATTTGTTACTTTTGGAAGAGAACATATGTGGAGAAACTGGTGGTGGGGGGTGGAGTTTGATCTGATCAGTGGATTTACTTTAAACTAATGGTGGAAGATTTTGATGGCTCAGAAGTGATGGCAAGTGTGTGGATACAGGCCAGAGGTCACAGAAAATGAAGGAAGAAATCTTAGTTGAAGGCACTATAGGCCACAAAACATGAATAGAACTGACAAAGAATCAGCTGTTGAAGAAAGGATTACTGAGAAGTCAGGGCAAGGGATCATGGACCAAATGCTCAAAGGAAAAAGATGAAGAACGTAAATGGGAGAAAGGCAAGGGGGAAAGACTTTAAGAAGTCAGTGCAAATAAAAATAAGTGTGAGAACCAGAGAATTAGACCAGGGTGTATACATTTCAAGTAGAGAATGGAACATTTTTTATAAAAAAGGCAATTAAATAATATGTGATTACTCACCATGGTATATCAAGACTTTAAAGCAATTAAAATAGGCATGCTGGGAGAGCAAGCAAATTTGGAAGGTTGCATTATTGCCATCTGATAGACTTTTCTGGAGATCCAGGATGAAACTGATGAAACTGTATAAAAAGGATACTGAGATTACAAAAAAAAGCTTTGTTTTTAACTAAGAAAATTGTAGAGGGCCAGAGTTGGGTCTAGAGAGCTTTTTTGATAGTGGAATAGTTAACGTGCTCCAGTTGCTCATTTGCATCGAACGACTAGAACAGGTAGTGCTTCTGATTTTGCAATTTTAGAACAAAAGTTAACGACATAAAAGCCTTTCTCCCTCAAGTACATTTGCCACATAATAATGACACCCCTCAATTCCTCCTGAATTAAATGTTCTTGGAAAAACTATATTGACTGCGTCAAATGAAAGTTTTCTGAATATTAGCAGTAAGAACTTGTTGGTAATTTTGGATCCATGTTGTTTGAATTACTCACCGATCCAAGAAAACATCTTTCTCTTAGTGGGCTACAAGTAACATATATAATCACAAAACATGTTGGGCCCGATATTCGAAAGGCATTTACACAATTTACAGCCCAATAAACCGTGTAAATGCCTTTAATCTGGGATATTCAATGGCACTTGTACAGTTAATGCTGTTGAACATCCCCTTCTAACCCTACTACATGCCCAGACGCTATGTGGTTAGCATTGGGAAATGTTGAGGCGTTCCGGGGCGGGGCCTATCTTTAATGCACAGGAGCTAACTGGGCAGCATGCAATATCACCGTTGCCTGATTAGCTATTGCAGCTTCCAGCATGTGCGGCAATCCCTGGATATTCAATTACGGGGCCGCATATGACCCCAGTATTCAATATCCAGGGTTAAGGGTCAGCGGGCAGGGCTATGCGCCATAGTGGCGCATAGCCTGTCCAATTGAATTTCAGACCCACTATACATAACGAGATAATTTATAGTTTATTTAGAATTTGATATACCACACTTCACAGTAACAAAGCAGTTTACAAAAACAAATATAGTAACATTAAAAAAAACCCCAAACATGAACGATAAAACATAATAAGAAAAATAAAGTAATGCAAAGTAAAAATAGTACATGGGATCAGTAGGAAGCAGCAGAGATCCACTAAACCCCATACCTCTACAATCCCAATAACATTTTCCCTACCTCTACCGTATGCTTCTACAAACAACACTGTTTTTAACTTTACCAAATATTTTTCCACTTTTGAGAAATTCATTACTAGAGATGGATTGTTGTAACACTATTACCCAGTTGCTAACACTGCCTTTATAGCTAAAATGTTGGAGGAAGTAGATACCTCTTGGCTTCAGGGTTCTTTTTAGGGCTCTTCTCGTCAATTATTGGGTCCTGCCGAGCTAGTTTAACAAAGTTCTATAGCACAGAAGCAATACTGATCGGTATATTAGAAGAGGTGCAATCTTTGATGGATAAAGGAAGGAAGGATTGGGATTGCAGCTGGATCTAATGGCTGCATTCAATCTTGTTGTTTCTTTCTTGCTGAATAAACTGAGGGCTATTGGGATTGAAAGGAATGCCCTTAAATGGTTTGGAGAATGATGCAAGTGAAGCAGTATAACATATTTCCCCCCCTAGCGTTGGGTGGTGTATATTTTGCCGCTAGTAAATAATGTATGTCCAGCTTAAGTGCTGTGCACCGCAGCGTAGAGGCATGGGTTTGATTCGCAGACCAGGCTTCTGTTTCTGCTGGAGCTGGGGATACTGTAGAGGCTGCAAGTACAGTCACCAGGGAAGGATGACCCAATCATTGCACAACAGCAGCATCTAGTAGCCAGAGTCAGGGTCCGCTGTAGGCAGGTTCAGAGGAGCTGTGGCTTGTAGCCTTTGATTAATGACTTTTGCTGTGATGCTAGAGTTGGCTTCGGTGAGTGTAGTTGCTAGAGAAGGCTCATGGGCCCATTCTACTACTACTTATCATTTAGGCCAATGAAAGCCAGTTCCAAACTAGAGACCAAAAAGAGTGAGGGAGGAAATGGCTTGCCCCAATAAAAAAATATTTATTTTCATTTGATTTCCTCCATCTTTGAACATTATTTCTGGCTGATTTTGCCTGTTCTGTTTCTGCCCCGGCGGCGCAGATAATGAGCAAATCTTTCATTATTTGATCATTCTCAGACTTCAGAAGGACATGGTGAGTAAGCCAAGCATCCAGACATCCAGAACAATCTTGAAAAGTGAACAATGAAACACTCGGTCACACTCTCTAAATCAGTGTGCCTTTTACCACTTGTTTTCATGAATAAAAGTCAACTCCCATGATTTTTGGAAAGTTAATTCTATGGTTCCTCAAGCATGTTGTAACTGAAGGTGATTGTCTATGGACGTTTCTGTGGCGTGCAGCACACGTGCTGACTCTGTCAGGAACTGTGACATCATCAGACAAGAGGAGACTCCTTCTATGCCCTCATACAGTTTTACAGATAGTGCAGTTCTACTATGTAGAGACGCTGATTTTTTTTTTTCGATCAGGATGAGTGATTGCCTGCAATCTGCCTCTGACTATCAACATAAAGGCTTCTTTTCTCAACATGTGGCCCTTTAAGGGGATTCCTGGACAGGAAGTCTCCGGTGTGTGTGTTCTGCACCAGGAGGGATACAACAAAGTTCCAAGAGACCTTGACAAGATCATTTATAAAAGCAATACCTATTGGATCTCCTTCTCCAAAACAAAGATGGAATTGTGAGAAGCAAGGGGGGGGGGTATTTGTGATTTACATGTGTGTAATCGAGCAAATACACACATCCATCGCATGCATATGTAAATGACCACTTTAGAAAGAGCCCAGTGTATATGTGGATGTCCATACCACTTCAAAATTGCATGGAGGCATGCTGGGGGCATGGCCTGGTCCGGACCAAAATGTACATGTAGTCCCCATTTCATATAGGGAATGCACAGCTTAACCTAAAATTCTCCACATCTGGATTTACACCCGCTCCCTGGCAAAAGTAGGTTTTAAAAAAGTGTGGCATTTGGTAAAGATCGAGCCCTCTTAATTAATTAAGGATATCTGCATGTCTAGGTTTGCAAAATGGCTCAGATACATGTAAGTGATGACATTTATACTTGCCCATTGGGTAATGCCAGCAATTACACTGTAAGTTGCCAGGTTTCCTCTGTCGATTTGCCGTATGTGTACATTTGTAAAATGCATGTGCGCAGGACCGTACCAAGCTAGAAATGTGCCCTGTGTGACTAATCAATGGTGCCCCCTCTTCATCCAGACACAAGCAGTAACTTACTATTTTTGAGCTTCCTGGAAGCCCAGTGATGATATCGGCACCCCTTTTGTAGTTGCATCCTGTGCGGCCGCACTGCTCGCACAGCCCTAGATACGTCCCTGGCTGTACGTTCCTACATTTCTTTCTATATATTACAAAACACGTCCATTTTGAAGAGCAGAGATATATTGATTTTACATCAACCTCCCACATGCACCCCCCCTCTTCTAAAATTGACATAGATCTGCAGATATTTACCCTTCCACACCTCTTATACCACATAAACAGCCTTTCTAAAATATGCCTTAAACCATTGCTCACGATGTCACCTGAATCTTTTCAGTAGTCCTATTTCTGTTAAGCAGTGATGAAAGGTTTCTACTGAGGACCTCGCCTTACCAACATCCCCTCTTCGGCCTGCCTGGGCCAGTCAGTCTCTGGCTTGCACTTTCCCCGTTAAATAGCTAAACTATGGCTTTTGTGGTACCTTTGATATTTTCTGCTAGACTATATTCAAAATCTCTTTAACACCCCTGACTGCAGTTTTTAGAGTTTGATTTATGGCAGAATTGTTGTTTTTCCACATTTGAAACTCTATTTAATTTAATTGCACATTTAGATTCCACTAGAACTCTCACAAGCTCAGAGCAGATTACAAACTCCCAACATGGGGAGAAAATAAAAGCACAATTCTAAAGTAAAATTAAGCAAAACAGAATTAAATGATATCCATAAAATGCGATCATCAATCAACTATAAAATTAATTCCTAGATAATCAATCTCAACAAAAACACATTCACATGTTAGAGCAACTGTATGTCCCAAAAGCAGGCAATAGAATTAGAAATAAATTTAGGAAGCCACCTGACCAAAAAGTCAGGTCTTTGGCATTTTGAGAAAGTGTGTGCTACCGAATCAATGCTGAGTCCCGGTGACCCAGCCCCTGGATTTTTACAGAAGGTAAAATAATTGAGTTCTTGCCAAGGCACTGCAAATTTGAGGAGCTTTTCCCTTGAAGGTTCTTGAGTAGAGGCATATTTAACTCCCTTGCAGGCCCAACCACTAGGCAAACTAGGTGGTCACCTAGAGCAGCAATGTCTGATGGGGCAACAAAAAGCAGTTTCGGTCAAAGCAAAGCAATGGGTCCTGGCAGCCACATAAACAGTCAATGAAGTACTTTTACCCAGGTCTGGCCCCAAATTTAGTTGAAGGTGTCAGTGCTCTAGACAAGCCTCATGCCTCCCTAGCAGTCAGAAACTATGTTTAGCTTTCAATGCCCTGCTCTTTGCCACTCCCCCCCCCCCCCCAAAAGCTGCCACCCTAGGTGACTGACTAGTTTCCCTAGTGGCTGGGCCAGATCTGCTTTTATTTGCAGGAAGAATGGGCACTATGCAAATAATCCATTTACCCTTGTAAGTGCCTTTTGAAATCTCCCTCATTATGGATATATTTACAAAACAAAGTTTAATATTTAGAAGTCTGATGTCCCAAATATGCATTTGTGTAGGGTTATTCTGGGAGGCATGGTGTTGAGATGATTACAACTGAATTTAACCAAGAAAATCTTGGGTGGGGAGGTGCTAGAGGTGGAAAAGCTAATTGCAAGGGGGGTGCAGGCTGACGTTTTGCCTAATGTGCCTAATACCCTTGTACGGGCCCTGCTCCTTTGCTGCAGGTAGTTTAAATTGATGCTCATTTTAAGATCATAGACTGGCATGTGCATTATACAGCAAAATACGTGGCTAAAAAGCCCGCTTCTTTGCCATGAATGGATCTAGAAAACAAAATACAGATTTCAAATAATATCCTTAGCTGCATCAGAAGCCAATACAGTTGCAATCAAAGGGGGTGTTCCTCCCGCCCACTTCTTACTGCATGCAAGGGTCTCAACTGCCATGTTTTTAACTAGTTCTAGATGAGCAATCACCTTTTTTGGCAACTCCAGAAGCAAGACTTTGCAGTAGTCAAGGTGGGAGAGAACCCTGCATCACCTGCCTTAAATCACATTCCATGAAAAAAAGACAAAATTCGTCTCATCTAACAGACCTTTATAAAGCATTTCCCCACCACTATGGAAATATGATCCTTCATGGAAAGAAAATAATCCCACAAGATATGTAAGCTATGCCTCGATTTATGGAGGGGCACAACTAACCGCCAAATAGGCTGCCATTGATTGGGTGTTCGCTGTTCTCTGCCCTCCATGGTTTCTGTTAGTTTTTTCCTTTCCTATCCTATTGATTTTGGAGTTCCTCTCTGATCTTCCAATTTCTGGTTTAATTTTGTAAACCACCTTGATTGTTGACAGAAAGGCAGTATATCAAGAAATAAACCATAATAGGAGGGACCAAAATCGACATCTGCTTAGAAGGCCAAATAGCTGTAATCCAGGTTTCCACGCAAGCAGATTAATCATTTAGAATCACATATGTCTGTCTGAGTTAAAACACCAATAGGAACCACTATTTGTATGTTATCAACATACATAAAATAAGTGCACCCCATCTCCTGAATAATGAGCCCCAAAGCTTGCATATACTCATTAAAAGGAATTGGTAAATTGGGGGTTCTTGGTAGACCTCATCATCCATAACCCAGGAGGAAGATAATGGGCTTTCCCTGAACTAAATAGATTTCCCAGGCAACAGTAATGAAAATCAGTAAATGTTGATTTTATTAATGCCTGGTTCAGGGCTTCCTTAACTTGTCCTGCCAATCAAGTTTTCAGGATATCCCCAACGAATATGCACGAAAAAATATGCATACATTAGAGACCCAGTATATGCAAATATATCACATGCCTATTCTTTGAGGATATCTTGAAAATCTGATTGACTGAAGAGTCCCCGGAACTAGATGGGGAAGCCCTGAACTATTTCCTAGTTTGTTTGGCATATGGAGTCTAGATGGAGTGTCCAGCTGCTTTGATTCTATTTTGCTGCATTTGTTAGTTGCTTAATAACCAATGGCTTCTCCAAGCCAAATACAGTAAAAATGATAACTATAGATCATTTAAATCCAGGTGTAAACACCTAAGAAAGGTCACAGACACACCTAAAGAAAACTAATATCAAAAAATAATTTTAAAACATACAAAAGATAATAATCCTTTAACATAACCCAGAAAATAACTAAATAAATGTAGAACAATAAATATACTTTGAATGCTCACAGTTTCCTTCACCCACTACTCAAATAGTGGCCACAAGATCCCGTTCATGACATTACTTCTAATATACCTAGATCATCTAAAATCATCCATCGGATTATCTCATTTCCACTCAGTTCTCAAAAGGAATTAAAGAAGCCCAGTCCTAGCAGCATCAGCCTCCCTATGATTGATATGGCAGCCTCCCTGGTACCTCCATACCTCAGGATCTAGGGTGTAATAGAGGTGAAGAGTGTAGACACTCCTATTGGGGTTGTGTGGAATGGGAGGAGGAAAGACTGCTTTCCACTCCAGGACCCTATACCTCTGGACACACTTTCTTTTCTGCAATCAGTCACGAAGTGACTCGCCCAAAGAAAGTCATTCTTCAGTGAGGATGTGACTAAATAAAAAGTGAAGTCTTACCTGAGTGATAAAAATAAGAACAATTCACATCAGCAGGCAAGAACTTAGTACATATTCTGACTTTTTCCTCTGAAGCTGTGGTCTCCTTGGACTTCTAGCTGAAGTAGGGTGCAAGTTTTACTCCCTCCCCCCTACCCCGGCTCTCAAAATCTATTGTTTAGCTTTGAATGCCCTGCATTTTTCCACTTCTGGGGGGCAGCAAAGAGCAGGGCATTCAAAGTTAAATAATAGATTTTAGCAGTCAGGAGGAATGTAGATCTTAAGGTCTGCCTAGGGCGCCAACACCTTGAACCAATTCTGGGGCCGGCCCTGTCCAACATGCACTCATATAGCCAGAACTCTGAGGTAGCTCCTTCCCCACTTCTACCTGGAGCTATGACCAGGGGCGGCTCAAGACAATCTGCTGCCTGAGGTGAGAAATGAGCTAGCACCCCCTCCCCAAAGCCAAAATGGAGGGACCTCCGCAAAGCACTAGTCAGGGAATGGGGGATCCCCTCACTCATAACACCAAGAATAAAGAAGTAAATATATTCCCAGGCTACAGGGCCAGTGCTACCATTAGGCAAACTAGGCAGTTGCCTAGAGTGCTAGACCTCGGGGGGGGGGGCCCATTGTTGCCACTGTCAGCCATCTCCAGGACTGACAGTGATAGCAATAACTGCAAACAGCCCTGTGGAGCTTACCTTCAAGCTTTGGCACCACGGGGCTGTTTGCTTCTGCCCCTCTCCAACTCTCGATGCTGACTTCCTGTTTCCACAGGAAGTTTGCATTGCACATCAAAGAGTGGCAGAAGCAAACAGCCCTGTGGCGCCGAAGCCTGAAGGTAAGCTCTGTGGGGTTGTTTGTGGCTATTGCCGCTGCTGTTGGTCCCGGAGACGGATGGCAGCGGTGGTAATGGGCGCTGCGGGGAGGGGATCATAAGGGATGAGGTTTGCCTAGGCGCCTCATATCCTTGCGCTGGGCCTGTCAGGCTATAGAATTTTTTTTAAACTTTGCAATGATATTTATATGCAGCAAATATTGTAGCAATTTAATTCTGTAGCCTAGAAATCTAATATAAAATATATCAGCTCCTGACATTGCACACTGGACTAGCATGGTATTTAATTTAAATATATATTATGCAAAAGACAAAGGAGATGCAAGGTGATAACACACCGAGGAGCAAAAAGAAACAGCGAAAACTACGCTGTAGTTTATAACACGTAGTTTAAACTGTGCTGTAGTTCTCGCTTTTTCCTTTTGAACATATGTTCTGTATCCAAAGAAACCCCTCTCTGAACAATGGGTGCAGAGCAGAACTAGGACATTTCACACAGAACTCAACATACCAAAAATAATTTCTGATTCTGGTTTCATCTCAGTAACAGCAATATAAACCCTCACCAGTACTGAGTATATTGTGATCTAATGCAAAACCTTACAAAATATTACTTTATCTTATTAAAATACTTGATATACCACTTAGGTCGAAACATAAAAGCGGTTTGCAATAAATAATTTAAAAACTGCTGAAAACACAAGGAGAAGAATGCCAATAAACGACAAGATAGCCAAGAGAAAGCAAAGAGGACCTATAAACATAGGAACAGAAATATGATGACAGAAAAAGACCACATGGCCTATCTAGTCTGTCCTTCCATATCAACAACTACAACAGTCCCCTTTTTACCTTTAGAGATCCTCTGTGTTTGTCCCATGCTTTTTTGCATTCAGTTACTGTCCTCATCTCTACCACCTCCACTGGGAGACTATTCCATGAATCCAGTACTCTTTCCGTAAAGAAATATTTCCGCATATCACTCCTGAATCTATCTCCCTTCACCCTCATCCCATGTCCCCTCGTAGCAGAACTTGCTTTCAATTGAAAGAGGCTCTCTCCCTGAACATTTATGCCACGGAGGTATTTAAACATTTCAATCATATCACCTCTATCCCGCCTTTCCTCTAAGGTGTACATATTAAGATCCTTACGTCTGTCCTCACATGCTTTATAATTAAGACCACTAACCATTTTAGTAGCCACCCTCTGCACCGACTCCATCCTGTTCACATCCTTTTGAAGGTGCGGTCTCCAGAATTGCACACTATACTCCAAATGAGGTCGCACCAAAGACTTATACAGACTTATCACCTCCTTTTTTCTGCTAGCCATTCCTCTCCGTATGCACCCAAGCATCCTTCTAGCTTTTGCCATCGCCTTTTCCACCTGTTTAGCTACTTTAAGATCATCAGACACAACCATGCCTAGGTCCCGCTCTTCTTTAGTGGACAAAAGTACTTCACCCCCTATACTATATTGCTCCCTTGGATTGCTGCAGCCCAAATGCATGACCTTACAGTTTTTAACATTAAATCCCAGCTGCCAAATTCTAGACCATTCTTCAAGCTTAGCTAGATCCCTCCTCATGTTATCTACACCTTCCTGGGTGTCTACTCTATTGCAGATTTGGTATCATCTGCAAAGAGGCAAACCTTACCCGACAGCCCTTCCGCTATATCACTAACAAAGATGTTAAAAAGAAATCGGACCAAGGACAGATCCCTGGGGCACACCACTGGTAAAATCTACTGTAGTGTAACAGCATCAACTTCCAAAACTCACAGAAGGGACATATCTAGAAAAGAGCAACACTTTAAATATTGCTGTGGGCCCTAAAACATCCATACACCTGTTCAAAAATCTGAACAAGCTGGATTACTACTGATCCCTATATAGAAATCCCATTCTAACAGAACACCTGACCTCAGTCACACACTCAGAACACAGATAGATCCCATCAAGTAGGGAATGACTGACCACAAACTAAAACCAGATATGGTGGTGTGCCATCAAGTCCTGACTTCTGGCAAGCCAGCCCCTGGGTTTTCTTGGCAAGAACATAAGATATGCCATATTGGGTCAGAGCAAGGGTTCATCAAGCCCAGTATCCTGTTTCCAACAGTGGCCAGTCCAGGTCACAAGTCCTGTCAGGTTCCCAAAAGGTACAGATTCCTTGCTGCTTATCCCAGGGGTAAGCAGTGGAATGATTGGAAGTAGACTGCCAGGCCTTCTTCTGCACAGTGATTTTACAGCCCCTAGTATTCCAAGCTGGTCACCCATCCAAGTACCAGCCAAGCCCAGTGCTACCTAGATTCAGAAATCATACAAGAATGAATTAATTCAGGAAAGGGCAGTACAATACCAAGGAAGTAGAAAGAGATGCATATGTCCCTGCATTGCGCAAAATAAAAAGGTAAAACATGTCGATTCCAAAGACTGACAGCTGCTAAATTCAAAATAAAATTAATTTTCCTACCTTTGCTGACTGGCCATTTTATTCTCTAATCATGTTGATCTCAGCCTCTGGTTTCTGCTTTTCTCTGTTGCCTCTTAACACTTTCTAGGATCCCTGCCCCATCTGCTAGTTCTTTCCCCTCCTATCTTCTTAATTTTCTTACATTGCTGGCATTTAACTTCTATTTTTAACTTTCTTCCATGTATTTCTTTCTCTCAACTCAGATTTTGCTTATCCCCCCTCTTGTTACTGCACCTAACACTTTTCAACCCTTAACACTGGCCTCCTTACCTAGCCTCTCATTCCCATCTTTAACTAACTCTTCCCTTTCTCTCCCCCTCCCCTCCCTGTCCAGCATCTCCCCTATCCAGTGTCTCTCCCCTCTCTCTCTTCCATCCAGCACCTCACACACTTTTTCTCACCTCACCATGTTCACTATTACCCCTCTCTCCCTATTCCTTCTCAGTGTCCAATGTATTCCTCTTTTTCTCCCCACATCCCATGTCCAGCATTTCACATCTTCCTCCCCTTCTCCCTCCTGTGTCCACCTTCTTTCCTCTCTCTCATTCCCTCCTCCTGTGTCCACCATCTCTCCTCTATCTCATTTTCCACTCCTTGTGTCCCCCAGCTCTACTCTCTCTCTCTTTCTCCCCCACCCATATCCAGTATCTCCACCTTCTCTGCCTCATGTCCAGAGTCTGCCCTCCATCACCCCATTAACAGAATCTGTCTTTTCCCCCCTCTTTCCATCCTATGTCCAGCATCTGCTCTCTGTCCCCTTACCCTGAGCCTAGCATCTGATCTCTACCCCATTGCATGTCCATCATCTGTCCTCTGCCTCCCCCACTCTGTGGCCACCATCTTCCCTCTGCCCCCTCACTCAAAAACAGCATCTGTTCTCTACCCCCACCCTGTGGCCAGCATCTGCCCATTCTCCTCTATCTCTACCCCATGTCCAGCATTGGCTCTCCATTCCCTATCCCCCACCCTGAGTGCTCTCTACCCACATTCCATGTCCACCATCTGTCTTCCACCTTCCCCACCACATGATCACCATTTGCTCTCTGCCCCCCACCCCACCCCATGGTCACCATTTGCCATCTGCTTTATAATCCCATGTCCAGCACCTGTCCTCATCACACCATTCTCTCCCCATGCCCAGTATCTAGTCTCCATCCCCCTATGTACCTCATCCAGTATCCAGGATCTGCATTCTTTCTCCATCCCATGTTCACTATCTGTCCTCCCCCTCCCCCATCCTTTGACCATCATCTGTCCTCTGTCCCCTCAGCCCATGGCCAGCTTCTGTCCACTAGCCGCCTCACCCAATGGCCAGTGTCTGTCTCCACCTCTGTGCTCCCAACAACTACATCCAGCATCACTGTAGCCTAATGGTTAGAGCACTGGCTTGGTATCTAAGAGACTAGAGGGGATGGGAACAGCAGGACCTTTGAAGAGCACAGTGTTGCCGAGACCCCACACTTTATTTTGATTTTCTTTAAACTGATATCTCTTGCCGCCACCGCTGCCCTTCTTCTCAGCATTTCTGGGACAGTGTCGTGACAAGAAGGGGGGGGGGGTGATGTTGCCACTGCCACCAACCCAGCAGAAGTAATGGTGACAGCGGTACCAACAGCAACAGAAGCCGGTCCTGTCAACCTTTTTTTTTAACGATTAGACAGAGTGAGGCAGCTGTTTTGGGGGCATTTTTTGCCGCTTCCAAAACATTGCCTCCTGAGGTGGCCAACTCACTCTGCCTAATGATAGAGCTGTCCTTGGCTGTGACAAGGGGAAATCTTTCTGGTCTTCGGTGCCTTGGGGTGGGGGACACCATCTCATCCCTTGCCTCAGTCAACAGATCACCTTCAGTTGCCCTTGACATCGTCTCCTTTCACCATCTCCTCCTATAATATTCCAAACAGGGAACTTTTGCACATTTATACTCTCCGTTTATATATTTATTGCCAACTGGCATAGAATATATCCTAGAGGGTAACAAAAATACATATGCCATTGGAGACTGATAAAATCTCTGAGACAAGTAAATTGCAATGTAATTTGTAAGGCGTGTGGATGGTAATTTTATAAACTGGTGCCTAGTTAATGCACATTTTTGTATTTGTACTGTACACCTGTTTTATAAAGTCAACTATGCAATACTTGACTTTATAAAATAAGGCCTAAGTGCGAAAGTACGTATGTTAATTTAAGGTGGGATCATTTATAACCGCCCTTGAGCTGGTGTAAATGACCGTGCCTAGATTTGTAAAGAATCTTATAATTTACCTATGTACTCGTGCATTTCACCCAGGTGCACACCCACAGTGAAAGTGCATGCCAACGAGGCATCATTTATGCACATATATGCTAAGTGATGTCATAAATCACTAGAATACCATGATTTACACATGTTAATGGCACGTAACTTTAGACAGCTCCTACCTTGTTTCTATCTCTTGTTCGGGACTTGTGTGGGATCACATGTGTGGACTGGTAACATAGTAACATAGTAAATGATGGCAGATAAAGACCAGTATGGTCCATCTAGTCTGCCCAGTAAGATGGCAAGAGTAGGTTCACCTGCCACTCCATGCAGGCCACCCCTCCTCATGTCTGTTTTAGGGGTAAACCCACAGCTCCGTGTAGGACACCCCTATTTGTTGAGAAATTAGATGGTTCCGTTTATTTTGATTTTATCCTGTTGCTGTAAAGGGATCCACTGTGTCTGTCCCATGCCCTCTTGAATTGCGTCAATGTGTTTGCCCCCACCACTTCCATCGGGAGAGCATTCCAAGTATCCACCACCCTTTCAGTGAAAAAGTATTTATTGACATTGCCTTTCAATTTACCCCCTTGAAGCTTCATGTTATGCTCTCTAGTTTTACACCTTCTCCGTCTTTGGAAGAGGTTTGTTTGTTCATTAATTCTCTTTAAGTATTTAAAGGTCTGAATCATATCTCCCCTATCCCTCCTCTCCTCCAGAGTGTACATATTTAGGTCTTCAAGTCTCTTCTCATAAGGCTTCTGACGCAGGCTCCAAATCATTTTGGACGCCTTCCTCTGAACAGTTTCCAGTCTTTTTACATCCTTTGTGTGTCCAAAACTGAACACAGTATTCCAAGAGAGGCCTCACCAGTGACTTATACAGTGGCATTAGTACCTCTTCCTTTCTGCTGGTAATTCCTCTTTGTATGCAGCCCAACATCCTCCTGGCTTTTGCCACTGGCCTTGTCGCACTGTTTTGCCACCTTGAGATCCTCAGAAATAATCACACCAAGGCCCTTCTCCTGGTCCGTGCACACCAACCTCTCGCCCCCTATCGCGTACATTTCACCTGGATTTCTGCTTCCCAAGTACATAACACTGCACTTCTTCGCATTAAATCTTAACTGCCAAGCATTAGACCATTCTTCCAGCTTTTGTAGATCTTTCCTCATGTTAACCACTCCCTCAGGGGAGTCCACTCTGTTGCAAATTTTTGTGTCATCTGCAAAAAGACAGACTTTTCCATTCAGTCCTTCAGCAATATCACTCACGAATACATTGAACAGTGCCGGGCCAAGGACTGAACCCTGTGGCACCCCGCTAATCACCCTCCTTTCATCCAAGTGAGCTCCATGTACCATCACCTTCTGTTGTCTGCCAGTCAACCAATTTCTGATCCGGTTCACCACCTTAGGACCCATCCCCAAACTACTGAGTTTATTGATAAGCCTCCTATGAGGAACAGTATCAAAGGCTTTGCTGAAATCCAGGTAGATGACATCCATGGTGATTGTCTTATTGTCTTTGCTACTAATAAAGAAATGTAAACATAAAATTATCCCCTTAGTGGCTGAGGACCAAATACATTCAGGAGACTTAGCTGCCATAATCTAAGCCAATATCCCCACTTAACTGGTAGCACACAGGGAATAATTTAACTATATGAATGGTAACAGTTAATGAGGCCCACCTTTAGACACAGACTGCCTCCTTAGTCAAGCATCACACCAATAAGAGACACTCAAAACATTACAGCTGTTAAATACCTCCATAAAAACATGACACCTTGTATTGTGTGAATTAATCCTTCTGATAGTCAGAGATACACCCCACTATTTAAAAGATCTGACCAGAAAGATACACACAAAGAATACATCTGTTATATGCCTTTCTGTAGCATATATTCAGCAGTCATATGATATGTATGGGAATTACCCAGCCCAGAAGGCAGAAGCCTTCACCATCTGAAATACCAGGTGAATAAAGATCACTGTATCATATAAATGGATGTTAAACATTTCCTTGAATAACGTAGTCTTCATTAACTTTCTAAAGTCCAGATAATAAAGACTTATTTTAGCTTCCAGAGGAATGATGACCATAGTTTGGGAGAAGGGGGGCATCAAATGTTGCAGGAAATGATGGTGATCTGGTACCCCTGCCCCCACTCTCAGTATGACTTCCTTACCCTTTGCCCCCCCCCTCAAATAAGAAGGCAATCTTCACCAATGAGAGGAATGTGTATCATAGATTCAGAGCTACAAACGTAAAGGCCATTCATCTAGTGATCAAAACTCTGGAATCCTTCACTGAAGGTTCCACCAGCTGAGTGGTTTGTGAGAAACATAGGACCTAGTTGAGGGACACCAGCTTACTTTTTCTGATAGCTATTATGTGCCCATTCCTCTTGTTGTCCTAAATGTTTGGTATAGCGTCCTAAATGGCATCCTAGACCCAACTGAAACCAATGTAGTGACTCCACATTCAGATTTGTTTTTCCCTGATACAATATTCCGAGACTATCCATGCTCCAGCATTCTTTATTAACTGCGGGCTATGCATGTGCTCCTCTAGGAAGCCAATATGCAGAGGCAGCCCATCCACTAGGCAGACTAGGCGGCTGCCTAGGTGGCAGACCTCAGTGGGCTGCACCCCCTCCACATTCTTCAAAGCAGGCAGAACAAGCCGCTTCAGCACTGTGGTGAGCCTTGAAGCACCCGCACACATGCAAGCACTCATGGCCTGTCGCTCCTACTCCCTCCAATGCAACTTCCTATCGGAGGGGGCAGGAGCGACAGTTCATGAGTACACGCATGTGTATGAGTGCTTCAAGGCCCACTGCGGCGCTGGAGGAGTTTGCTTTTCCACCACTTCCAAGAATGATGGAGGGGTCACAGTGCTGCCCCCCCTCAGGTGTGGGAGAAGAGCAGATGATGGATGCTGGGGCAGGAGACTAGGACCTGGGCTGCCCTGGGGTGGCAGGAGCTAGGCAGGCCTAAAGCAGAAGAAAACCTTGGTTCAGCCCTGAGGGATGTAATAGTCTACTTGGGCACCTATTAAAGCATGAACTGTCTTAATAAGGTTTGCTTTAGCTAGAAATGCTCCAAGCCAGTGATATTCACTAGCAGTCCTTGAGGGACACCAATGGGTTAGATTGTCAGGATATCCCTAATGAATATGCATTAGAGAGATTTGCATGCATGTTACCTCCATTGTATGCAAATATATCTCATGCATATTAATTAAGAATAGCCTGAAAACCTGACCCGTTGATGGTCCTCGATGACTGGGCATGAATACCACTGCTCTAAGCTTTTGACAGATATGAAGATGTGTGAAACACTAATAGGTTCAACTTATCATCCAATAATATGCTCAAATTTCAGACTGATTTGTTTACTCACACTTGCTTCCCATCCAGGAATTTTACAAATTCTATTTCAGTAGCTGCAAACTGTGAAAAATGAATCATCTGTTGTTTCGAGGAGTTTTATCTAAGCATGGTTCCAGACATCCAGCTCTTAACTGGCATCATGTAATCCAGCAGCTGGCCGAACATCTTCTAATAGTATGTACACACTTGATCATCCTTTTTTGATTTGTGGGAAAACCATTGTCAGCTTCCATAAGTCTGGAATAATTTCTTCCCAGAGGGGATACCTATTTATTAGACTTAATACATTTTTGGACTAACATTTTGGACTAACTAGTGGGAAATTAATCAAAAAAGTATTTAGTTAGTCCATTAAAAAGGTATACCTTATTTCTGTTTCTACCAGAGGATGTAGTAAAAATCTGTTAGTGTAGCTGGGTTTAAAAAAGGTTTGGACAAGTTCCTGGAGGAAAGGTCCATAAACCATTATTAAAAAAGAACTCAGGATATCACTGCTTGACCCAATACAAGCATTGAGGAACCTGTGTCTTTTGGGGAAACTGCTAGGTACGTATGACCTAGATTGGCCACTGTTGGAAACAGGATACTGGGCTTGATGGACTTTGGTCTGACCCAGTATGGCATATCTTATGCTCTTATGTTCTCTTTTTATTTAACTACTATTAAAGTGGACCAATGTGGATTATACGGCTATCACACTACTTACTCCCAAATGCACTCAGATTAGCTTTGGTTTCAGATAAATCTCCCAATCCTGTTTTAACAGGCCATGCAGGACAGGGAAAACTGAAAATGGCCGTGACCTTTAAAGCAAAGCTTTACAATTTTCTCTAGCTTCTGGTCAGTGATATAATGGAAATGATCTACTGCCATCCATCCTGAGGTAATTAACCTGAAGTTATGGCTCTGATCTTGTAGAGTGGCGGCTCCCAAAGCTCTCCTGGGGGACCCCCAGCCGATCAGGTTTTCAGAATATCCACAACGGATGTTCAGGAGATGGGCTGACATTCGCTGTCTCATTACATGCAAATTTCTCTGCTCCATACCGATTTCCCAGAGAATCCGATCATGATGTCACGATTCTCTGTAATCCCATAGCAAGAGGGGCCAGGTAGATGGGAAATAGCTTTATTTCAGGATCATGAGGATTCATTCAAGCACACGATAGGTAGGGAACTTCCTGCATCATGCTGACCATGTTTAATTCAGGAGTGAGGAAAGGCTCCACTTTAACAGTGACCGCCCATAGTAACACAGCCCATGTCTTTTAGCCTAATTAAAACCAAATTCTTCCTTAGTAGCTGACCCAGTGAACGCCATAAAAAATAATGAAGGAATTAACCTATAGACCTGTGTACCCCAGCATTGTCAGAACAACAAAATCTTGGAATAGGTTATGGAAAACATTTTACAGAAAAAAAATACTTTTAAAGTGTGCGGCCTGCAATAAAGTGGTAAAACCATGATCTAATTCACAGGAGTGATGTCACTCTCCTTTAAAGAAGGGGACCTGTGTGGGCTCATAATGTTATTGCTGGCTTTTTTAAAGGTATCACAACATATGAAAATTCTGCTTCATTGGGAATAGTGTCAGATGACAGCAGCCAGTTCAGAGAAAAGGCAAACTTGGCACAAAACATTGTGACTGGAGGGGTGCGTGCTGAGAGCTGGGGAAGTCCAGCAATTACATACAGAAGCAGGTCCTAGGATCACAGACAAATACCAGGTGGAGATCCATTGATCTCAGATTGGATAAAATCCAAGGGTTCAAATGCCATCCAAACCATTCAAGTGTTATTCTCATGGTTTAGTACAAAACCACCAGAGTCCCTGTTAGAATTAAACCCTGGCAGCTTTGTCATGACATAATTCAAAATTTAAGTTGAGGTTCATCCTTCCCCGCTCCCACTCATTAATTGTATTTTAGCTAGAGAAAACCTTGAAAATGATTGTATTACTTCTTCAAATTCAAGGCAAGAACCCAAGGCAAAGTAAAGGTTTGAATTAATACATTTCCCTGTGTGCTGTATAAAGAGTGATGCCAGTTCAGTAAATCTCTGTTTAAAAGATTTAGCAGTCAGGGTGATCTAATCTACTCAGTCAGTCTTGAGCTACGATTCAGGAGAAGTCCTGGGATTTAAGAGCAAGGCTTTCCTCTACAACTGACCGATTTTCAATTGGCAAAACATTGTTTGCGCTTCTAAAATGCTGTAATTTAACAAGCCCTTCCAACATTTTGGGGGTGACCTTGGACAAAGACACTTTTCCCAATTGACTTTCTGCTCAACAAAGTTTCCATATAAAATCCAGTTTCTCTTCACTAATATTACCATGAATTGAAATGAAAATATAAAAAAAAAATAATAACCCGTGGACCTACAAAAGTCTGGCAATTTTAAAAAATGCTAATAATCCCAGCTGTAATTTATTATTTCAAACCCATGCTTGTAAACATTGGGATTGAATTATTTTATTCAGGTTTTTTTTTCCATCAGGGCCCCTTGAGACCAGGAAAACCTTCCGTTTATTCTCTGGTCTAGCGCTGAGATTATGACAAAAATACCGGTTATCAGGTCTGGCTATCTTCTGAAATCTACTTCACACTTCATCACCGAGATAGCCTTGTTGCAACGGCGGTGCCTAATTTACAAATAGGTCCTAGGGAAAGCGACATCACGAATAATTTATAACTTAAAACTTATTATATTACCATTGACCCCCAAAATGGAAAGGCACAATGCCTTGGTCATTAGCCATCGCAGTGCTAATTTAAACGTTTTAGACGCATAAAATCGTTAGACGTTTGCCGATTATATTTCTGCTTATGGATTCCTTTCCTTAAAATTTGCTTTGCAATACGGTTCAAATGAGGCCAAAGTAGGGCCAAATGAATCGACCAATTGTTCTGATTCTGTAAAAGCCTCCGTTCCACACCTTTCCCTGCCTCTTCCCACTTAAAAAAAAAAAAAAAGTACAAGATGTTGTTAGCAGCTTGTGATCTTTAAACTCCGAGCATCTGGATTAAGGTGGACAGCTATGATTTATAGTTGCTAGCGTCAAAGCTTAAATCCCGAGCTGTCGTGGGTCCCCTGTACGTAGGAAGGAGCTTCCCTATGCGGGTACAGAAGTTTACCCTGCCCGTAACATCATCTCCCTCCTATTCACTCCAGATTTCTGCCCCGCATAGGCAGCGGAAGACTTTTCTTTCTCCCAGAAAAGCAGTGCCCCTCAATGGTCTCAAGTGAGCCTGTCTTTAATTCGAGAGCCGCTTCACTCCATTCTGGCTTCGGCATCACTCATTAAGCGAGTCTTAGCACCTCGCAGGCTTGACAGCTCTGATAATGAGTTAATTCCCTGTCAATGAAGTGGGAGGGGGTGAAGAAAATGCCTCATATTGAGAGGAAGCTCGTTCCCGTCTGTCAGGCAGACCCTCTCAGTCTTCTCCCCTCTGTGGCTAGCCCTAGCCCACCATTGCAACCCCGTTCCCCGGCCAGCACTCCATCCCGCGTTTTAGGACTGAACCTGCCTCCCCGGATGCCTGACATGTGCTGCAGGCAATGATCTGAACTGGTTATAAAGAGAGAAAGCTCCGATTAAAAAGAAAGAAGCCGGACTGTGCTGGGGTGGGCAGACGTCCTCCCCCCAACAACTTGTTCACTCAGCCTATATCCAAGGCACATTGAAAAGGACTAATGCAAAGAGACGGTGCGGCTCCGTAGATCTACCTCTTCGGTTCTGGTTCGGAGGAGTTGGACATTTTTTGCAGTTCCAGTCCTGCTGGTGTTGCTCAGAGGGGTAAGTGAAGGTTTTCCTGAGCTTCTCCGTGTGCCGAGCCTTTGGAAATGTAATAATCATAACTCTTTATACGAAGACGGGTTTGGGTTGGTTTTTTTTTTTCCTGCCTTGGTTGGGAAGGACAGAACAGGTCTGCAACTCATTAATGCGAAGTTCAGGGGAAAATGTCCCCGGGGGATCGTGCTCTGGGTTTACAAGGGCGGAGGGGAATGTGAACAACCGGCTGAGAGTTTACACATACCGAAGCACCGAGTTTACTTAAAGCGACTCCGAGGGATTGAAGGTTTGATAGCGTGATAGTTGCTATTCTCTCTCTGTGCAGGGCTATAGCAGGGGCACCCGCTCTAGGTGCTTCTCTGGAAGGGTTGGGGTGGCCAATATGTTCCCTATGGTAAACTAAAGCTTTTAATATCTTGTAAACTTAAAGGAGCTCTTAATAGTCATGGTTTTAAATGTTAACACTTAAAAAAAGGGGGGAGGGGAGGTGATATCTAATAATGCATCAAAACATTTCACTTTGGTCTTGTCTCCAGAAGGAGAGAGATGTTGGAAAAGGGGGATAAGCACGTGTGAGATCCCGTAAACGTGTATGAAGTGCTCGCATTTACAGACACCCTCCCATTGTCTCTTTAGCCGAAGCCATTTGATTCTTTGGTGCAGTCGAGTTATATTTCCAACCTGTTGATATTCCAGAAGAAAGTCGGTGTTCGCCGTAGCTTGGAAATGAAGACGAGGCAATATGCAAAGTATATTACTGTACTAATCGCAAATGGCCCACCTGCTTAAACTTTAGGGGGACTTTATTAACGTTCCTAGGAATGGACACGGTGCTCGGTTTATGGGAGCACATTAGATTTCAGGCTGCTTCTATGGCACAAACATGAGAACGAGAAATCCAGTTAAGGGGGTTTACAAACTAAGCGCGGAGCCTCCTTGTTCTGTGTGTCTAGGGACAACTTGGTAATTAGTCCGGTTTAATAGAATAGAGGAGAAGGAAAACAAAAGGGGGGGGGGGTAGTAGAGTATACATTGACTTGGAAAGAGATTCGGTGCCCTGTATGTTGGATCAGCCGTTTACATATAGCCCCAACTACCTAAACGCACACATTACAGCGCGATTAACGAGCATCTGCGACTTGATAGTTCCTGAGTGCTCAGCTTTGCGCTCTCTCAGGGTTCGAGTCCCACTAGCACGCCTTGTGGCCTTGGGCAGTCACTTAACCCTCCATTGCCTCGGAAGAAAGGCCTGGCAATCTACCTCCGGTGATACTGCCAAGAAAACCCAGGAGCTTCTGGGCCGCCAGGAATCAGGACTGACTCGAAGGCACACATTGCATTGCATATCAGATTCGACAAGCTATGTAGAAGGGCAGGGTTGAGATCAGAACTCGGGGCTCTTACCAAGATGCACTAAAAAAAAGGGGGAGGGGGTTCTCAGTAATAAATGGGGTAAGCATCTTGATCCGAAGCATATTCGCTACACATTTAGATACAGAACTGAAAAGTTATTGGTGGATAAGAGGCGTTGTAGCAAAACTCAGACTGGATTAGCATATGACGGGCATATGAAACTAAAACTGGTTCGTACACATTAAGGTTGGAAAAAGAAGGGAGTTAAGTACTTGCGAGTTAATTCACTGACATTTACAGTTGCCTTTCTAGTGCAATGGGGGAGGTGTGCCGCCCACCCTCTCCCACGTTACTTCTAAAGCGTGAATCCATAGCACTGGGGGCCATTCAGGCTTCCAAAATTTGGACAATGTTATCATGGGAAAGAGGCAGACGGAGCCGAGAACAGTTTTCATCCAGGAAACAGAACTAGTCTGTTTAATCGATGAGCTGTTTTATTCCACCACCATCTCGGAGGGTTTTGCTCTACCTTCCCTTCTAGTTTTGGGGAGGGGATGTTCAGGTGCCTCTGTTGGTCGCATTTGGTTAGTTCACGTAATCCGATCTATCCCATCTTGTGCTTCTAGAGCTGTGACGCTTTTTAATTTCCTCTTTATACGTGTAGCAACACTTCTGGGGTGTGTATTAAAGAGAAATTCTGACACTGAAAATACTCCTTGCTTTTGACCTCATCTCTCGCAATAACTGCTGGGCCATACCATAAACCTGAAATCTGTTTCCTACTTTTTGGAACTGTTCATTCTTCGGGAAACGCTTACCATACCCGCTTTCCGTGATATCGACGTAAAGTAGTCCTTACAATACATATTGTACAATACCCGCTGTCATAGTCTTTAAACTAGACTTCATAGGCTCCTGGCACTTTCGTGATTATAATGGGAAGCCTTACAAATTATACATTCAACTGGATTGGTCCGTTCTGACTATGATGTCATAGAGGGCATCACCGCATGCAGGCTAGTTGATGACTTGGAGTACGGAGAATTGCAGGGAGGAGCTTAGAACCGATTCATTTCACACCATCACGAGATGGCAGACGCACAGTTGAAAGAGAAGGAGGATAAGGCGACCAATGACAAATGTTCATTTACCCCCCTCCTCCCACCATTATAACTATGTTGTAAACCGTTTTGACGATATGGCTAAAGGAGATCATATCAAATTTTTAATAGGCCAAACAGTAGGTTTATGGTTTATCATCACTGCGATCTTAAAAAAGAGCTTTGGAAGATGATTCTAGGCCAGTTGGGTTTTTAGGATTCTCACAATGAATATGTAGGAGAGATTTGCATTAGCTTCGTTATATGCAAATCTCTCTCATGCATATTCATTATAGGAATCCTGAAATCCGACTGGTCTAGCTGTGCCCTGAGGACTACTGAGGCTATAATACTTGCCCTACGCCTCTCTTGGCTTTTCCTCTGTTCTCTCTATTCCACCCACTGTGCCTTCTCTCTGGTTCTACCATCACCTTTATTTTATTTATTTAACATTTTTTATATACCGCACTATTCATCATCAGTGCGGTTTACATTGAACAACAATACCTGCCAATACATGACTGATCTAGGTTTACATATAACAGGGAAGATAAACTGGGTGTGAACTGGGGATAACTATCTACATAATTATATATACATTGAATAGGTTACATTTGACATTTGACAAACACTTTCAAACACTTACACTCGGAGTAATTTCTCCAAATGGGTTAGTTTTGCGCCTAACATGACAGGCATGCACCTTGCTCCTAAGACACGGTATGTGGAATATGATCTCAGTCTCTTAAATTTACTGCTAAGGCTTGCTATAGTACTTGCATTGTGCCATGACCGCACTGCCCCCCCCCCCCCTGCTTCAAGCTACCCTCCCCCGCTCCAAGCTATCCGTGCCACTGCCCCCTGCTGCCACCGATTCTCTCGGGGGGGGGGGGGCGGTGAGACAGTGGCAACAGCAGTACTTTAAAAGTGGAGGCTTTGTGCTGCCGCTTTGTTGCCTGTGGCAGGCCGTATGCTTTGGCACACACCCCTCCCACAGTTAATTGCATCAGAGGGAGGACAGAAGTGGCAGGTCATGTGTGTAAAAGTACATGGCCTGCCCCAGACAACAAAGCCTCCACCTGGATTAGCCACCTAGCTCCCTAAAGAACGGGCTGGCCCTGATTGTGCCAAAGAACTTGCATTATAGGAGCTCCAGAAGGAACATGTATTGATAACTTATCAAAGGGTTATTGGGGAAACACAATGGAAACCACATTTTTTTTTCTTGGTTTCTGACTGCATTTCTTGGCATTTGAAGATCTTCTTCTTCCTATCGGCACCTCTATAATCAATGTCCTTCTGACAGGGCTGGCTCCAGAGTTGGTTTGAGGTGTTAGCACTATAGGCAAACCTTGTCTTATTTCCCCCTCCAGCTGTTAAGAATCTATTGTTTGTCTGTGAATGCCCTAATCTTTGCTGCCCCCCCCCCCTGAGCTGCTGCCCTAGGCAACTGCTTAGCTTGTCTAATGATTGGCCTGGCCCTGCGGTCTGTGGTTCTTCTCCTTGCCCTACTGGGAGTCTCTCTCAAATCCATTCACCAATCATCTGACTTTTTCCTTTTCATCCTTCAAACCCCATCATACATCTGGCTGTTATTCCCTACTCACCCCCCCCCCCCCTCACCATTTCAGGCTCTGTTACCTTCCATATTCCTACTCCAACACCATTTCTGGCCTTTCAGCCCCCCCCCCCCCCCCCCATCATTACCTCCTTAGTTTTGTCTTATTCCTCTACTGCCTTTTCAAACCCCATCCCTGGCTTTCTCATGACCCCATCTACACTCCCTACCCCAAGCTATTTATACATAGGTGGCTCTACAATAAAATACATGGGGGTGGGGAAAGAGTTTGGGGTTGATTTGCATTAGACAACTTTCAGAAACATCTTTCCAAAAGGGAAGAAGATCAACTGAGCAGAAATTTAGAGCATGATGTCCAAAAGACCATATGGAAATCCAGTCTACCCATCAAACCAGATGCCCATTCTCTTCAAAAGATTCCTATCCCTCAGATCCTCTGTACATTCTTGGCTTCAGATACTGTCCCTCCTGGGAGGTTATTCATGCTTCCACCAACCTTTCTGTGAAGAAATATATTTTTAGACCATCACTGACTATTAACTTGTCAGTCTGACTCTCAGAATTACATTAACAGATCATTGTAGAACAAATGGTGAAGAGAGCTGTTTGGTGGTTTCACATCTTTGGCCTTAGACAGTCCTGGTTTTAAATTCCTGTCTTAAACCTGTTAACTCTGGAGAACTACCATTTGCATGCAAATAGCATGAAATCCTGAAATGACCAAACCCAACTCCAATGATCTGTGAATACGTCTGGCCCTCTGAGTCAAAGTGCCTCTGTTGTATCTGAATGGAATGCACTTTTTGAGCTACTGCTGAAAGGGCAGGAAATAAATTCCATCACCACATAAGAAATGGCCCATCCAGTCTACTCAATTGAGATTTGTCCACTTTTGAGATAAATGCTTATAAAGTTACAAATACAACCCATCACTAGCTATCTTTTACCTGATCTCTCAACCCTTTTCTTATCACTGCTCTGTATATCACACCCAACTGTGTACAAAATCTTCCATAGTGATGGCCTTGGCCTCTGCCTCTACCGCCTCCATTAACAGGTCCTTTTAGGATCTGCCATATTGCTCCTTAAAAAACCAATACTTAAGCTAACATCATTCATATAGACTCTTTCTAGGTCTTATTACCAAAGTTTTGCAATAATCCTCACAGCCCCACAATTGGTGAGGGGGCAAGGGATACAGGGGGAGGAACAAGTCAGCCTCTCTATGGTGGCTGACTTTTAGGTTTTAACCATGGTCCTTCCATGCACGTCACACCAGTCTTCTTGAAATTGCAGTAATGTACCAGCACTATCTTAGGACTACAAGTGCTGTGAAGGTCACTTTCAGTGCTTACCTGGATACCTAATGTAATTGTACCACTGCTGCTTAGGACTCTCAGGTGCAGGTTATCCCAGTGTATTCTTGAAAGCACACAGTAGTCATGCCATCTCTATTGGTGCAGTGGAGGAGTAGCCTAATGGTTAGAGCACTAGCTTAGGAAGCCAAGAGACCAGGGTTCAATTCCCACTAGCACTCCTTGTGGCTTTGGGCAAGTCACTTAACCCTCCACTGCCTCAGAAAAATCCAAGTTATCAATGTCCCTGTTTAAGTTGCAATGTAAACTGCTTTGACTGAAATGATAAAGTGGTATAAATAAAACCTGTTAAATATTTTTGGGAAGAATCTCAATGCAGGTTACCCAAGTGATCCATTACTATCGGGGCTATTGCAGGGTGACTGCCAAGGGAAACAGGCTTTTTTTGAGCCAGTTTATGAAAAAGCAAGCCCAGCTTTGAAGGGGACAAATCTGGGTGCAGATTTATCTAGGGACTGTCCTAATCACACTTTTTCTCTAATATTCTGTTTTCTCACAGGAGATGGTTCTTTATAGGAAGAAGAATCTCTAGAATGAGAGATCATAGGATGGAGGTGAAGAGGGGTAGAGACATAAGAACATAAGAAATGCCATACTGGGTCAGACCGAGGTCCATCAAGCCCAGTATCCTGTTTCCAACAGTGGCCAATCTAGGTCATACGTACCTAGCAGTTTCCCCAAAAGACACAGGTTCTGCAGTGCTTGTACTAGGCCAAGAGACGGGAGTAATATAAAGAAAAGCTTTAAATGGAAAAGTTGGTAGATGCATGAAACAGCCTTCTAGTGAAGGTGGTGGAGACGAGGACAGTATCTGAATCTAAGAAAGCATGTGGGAGTTACAGAAGATTTGAAGGAGAGGAAGGGATTATAGAGCTTAGTAGCTGGTTTGGTTGTGTTGCTTGGATAGGTTGCAGACTTTTTATCTGCCATGTTCTATGTTTCTCTACGTATATGTAGTACAGCATACAATAGGAACCTACAACACATTTAAGATGACTTATCGTATAACATTTCTTGATGTGCATCAAGCTCATAATGAAGCATTGTACACCATGTCATGGTATAATGCAGGGGTTCCAGTAACAAACTGCAGTGTGAAAAGGATAGTCTACAGTGAGATTACATGATATCTTATTTTTTATTTTTTTATGGAACCTTGCATATGTTCAGAGGCCAGGTGTATAAGGAGGCCTGAAGTTAAATATCTAGCACCTGCACACAATACAGACAGTGGTATAGTATGTGAGCACTAGTTAAGCTCTAAGTTGGTCATACTCTGCTTGCTGAGTAAAGGAGACAGATTTACATTAAAGGTTCATATTTAAGCTAGATAAAATTCATCTCAGAAGCTGTTGGGATTGTAAGAGTATTAGATAAGATATAGTATGCTAGGTTATGCTTATGGGAGTCTGATTATCTCCCATCAATTCTTTGGCACAACTCTGGCAATGAGTCACAACAGAGGCCATTTCTGTGCTTATATATTAGGCTTGTATTAGGGTACAAACATAGGAAATTATATAGAGTTGAGATAATAACTTGGTAGTAGCACCACTAACTCTTATGTAGCAACGATAGATCACCAACTACGACCAAAAGGTCATAGGCTCACTTTGCACTTAGGTTGTTCCATTCCTGCACTTTTCTGACTAATTCCTACTCATGAGAGAAGACATGAGACTGATACTTTATCTCTGCTGGATGAACAAATGCAGCTGGGGTCCAAAGTAGTTTCTGGAACTACAAGACGTCCAAAAAGGCAGATAGGCTGGCAATGCAGGCTCCAGTTGTGGTAAGTGAGCTGTGTGATGTAACACAAAACACAATAAGTGGGAGATGTAGATATCTCACAGGGTTAGAGAAACTGCCTTGGGAAGACAAGAGTCTTTTGAACATGTTTACTAAAGATTAAAGTGTGTCAAGTGCTGCAATGGCCCATAGACATGAATCTGGTTCTCAGCAGGCCATCAATATCCACCCCACATTGGATGCTGCCATGTTTCTATAAAAAAATAAATATATATATATATATATATATATATATATATATCCTGAAATCCCTAGATTGCAAGATATTTGGCACTTGTAATAAAAACCAAGCCTACCTTAGAGTCACTGTCCTCTTTGCTGCTTAGGATGTTTCATTGTATACAATCTCTTGGGGGAGGGGAGTGGTATTTCTCCAAATGGGTCAGTTTTGCACATTCTACACCAGTCATGAACATGTGCATCAGGCTTCATCTCTGGCCCTTTTCAAAGCCAGGCTGAAATCTCTTCAAGGCTGCTTTTGGGTCTTGATCCACTTAGTCTCCTATGTTTCCTTATTTCCTAGATGTATCCTTGTCCTTTAGCTGTTGTGTTGCCTGTCTTGACTGGATTGTAAGCTCTGAACAGGAACTATCTCTTTTTACATGTGTCTGTACAGTGCTGCATAAGCCTTATAGCACTATACAAATGATCAGTTGTAGTCAGTAGGGAACCTTGCTCCTAAGCCAGGTTATATTGCATATGATCTCACTCTCTCTCAAACTTACTGCTAAGGCTTGCCATGGTGCTTGCATTGCGCTAAACAGAGGTTCCTTCTGGAGTTTATAAGATGTATGGGTAACTTGTCAACACGTGATCAGAAATTCTGCTTAATCAGGCCTGTGGCTCCCAATACACCGGTTGGTTACTCTGCATTTTGATTCTGGCAGTTCTGCAGGTCTCTTGACCTGTTATGTATATCTCTGACTGTAATTCTTATTTCTGTTTAGTTAGGGTAGAGATAGACATACTATGACACACTATTGACAAAATAAAAATGATATACATTAACAGCATGATAGTATACCCACCATCACTGTTCCCTCCTAAGCTGTGCGTGTGCGCACACACCTCACCGAGCGAGCGCACATACTTTATAACAGAGCGCACAAAAATTGCGGTTCTGATTCTGATAGAAAAAAAACACAGATGTCTTAAAATTTAAAAGAGTTGTGATTGTAATTGCTAGAAATTTTCTGCTTCATTTAGTAATCGTCTATTTTCATTTAATTTGATTAAAATCAGTGTGGTGTACATACTGTATTCTGACACATAGTCAAATTTTAAAGTATATAACTCCGAGTGTCGTTATGTGGCGCACAAAAATTTAACCATCCTTCAAAAGCTGCACAGCTGATATTTTATGCGCACACAGCCTACAGAAAATTAGCGGGAACATTGCCCACCATGTCAGTGCAGTACAAATGATTCGCCATAAAAAGGCAACATGGTAGAATATTCAGTAAGAGAGTTACAGAGAATGAATGCGAGGAAACTCAACATAGTGGTAAAAGAGAAAAACCCATCAAAATGGCATCGATCAGTCAGTCATGCACTGCAAATAGGTATAAAACGTTGATAAAGCGCGACCAGCACCGGCTTTCTGCATCAGCCTGTTAGATTGTAAATGACTCTGTAGCTAATTGGCAGAGGGCGTTATAGCAAGTTTTTAATAACCGTAAACTATGGGAAATATTTCTGTATTTTTCTGCCACATTTTCTTGGTCTCTGACTGCATTTCTTGGTACTTCAGGACCTTCTCCCTCTCTGCGATTCACAGAATAATCACTGTAACCAATCAATACCGTTCTGGTGTTTTTCTCCTTTACCACTATGTCGCGTTTCCTCACATTCATTCTCTGTAATTCTCTTATTGAATGTTCTACCATGTTGCTTTTTTATGGTGAATCATTTGTACTCTACTGACATGGTGGGTATACTATTATGCTGTTAATGTATATCACTTTTATTTTGCTGACAGTGTGTCATAGTATGTCTCTCTCTCTAAGCTTCTCACTGTTCTAATTGTCTATTATGCTGACTTACAGGGTGGTTTTGTTATTGTTACCCTGCTACCACAATGTAAGTTCTTTCTCAGGAGAGAGCTAGTGTACATTGCCTTGGGTGACTCTCGAGTATGAAAGAGATTATCAAAGAAATGATATGGTGGCTTTAAGATGCCAATGATGTACAGTAGGGTCAAAACAGAACTAAATTTAGTCCATTGGAAACTTTAAGATAAATATCCAAAATGCATTCTGATCTGTTGGTGAGTGAGAACCATTTTTCATTTTGGTTGTTAAAACCTAATTGCTTCTGCTTAGGCCTGGGTTTAGTACTGCAAACTTTCTAGATAAAATTGAATACTCCCAATTGCATATGCATGTTTTGTAGTAGTGTGCGTGTGTGTGTGTGTGTGTGTAAAGAAATCCCCCCCCCCCTTCCCCATAAAAGCAACTTAATGATCTTTGCAAATGTGAAGATCTGGGGAAACTGGGCACTGTAGAGATGAATAATTCTAGGCCTTCAGTGCCACAAAATCATGATTGTCAGAATCTCCAAAATGAATATGTATGTATCAGTCTTGCCTCCCTTCCCCAAATATCTTTCAGATCTCTGCATATTGCCACTAAATGGCCAATGCTCAGGTCTAGTGAAATTGGATATTTTGGCACCGGACAGCAGATAAGCGGAATATCCTGTTTTAATTAAAGCAGTAGTGGCCAGCCACTTTAAAAGCATTGACCATTACTGCTGAATATCAATCAGCCCCTAGAATTTTTCACACACCTGCATGAGGACAATTTTCAAAAATGATTTATCAGAGTAAATGAGTTATTTGAAAATAGCCTTGTAGATAAACGACACACCAATGGCTCTTAAAGTCACGTTGCTTTGACTGAAGCTGCTTGCTGCCGCTCTATCAACCATCTAATCTACCTAATTTTATTTAATAGACTTCGAAACCATTAGGTCACTAACAATTGTAGATTGGTAGTAAAGCCAGCTCTGAGAAGTGAGAGAGAGAGATGCATGGAAATTCCATATGTATTTGGCCTTTAGGACAGTCCCACATTAGACTGCCTCACTGACTGGTTGATCCTTAAGGACTAGACTGAGAAACTGAGACCTTGGGTCCTCAAATCCATTATAGGTGTGTCGTCTTTGCCACTGGATTTGAGATGCCATTTTTCACTCTTCTACCCTTGTGGTTTTGCTCTACTTCAGATCTGATATGATGCAGATCTTGTCTGAAAAGAGGCATTACTATCAATCCTTATGTTGATGATCTAGAATTTAAAGCCATTAGGTATGACACATATGAAATGCTTAAAGTTCTGTGTGGAATAGGAAGAACCTCTTTTAACATCTGAAGGAAAGAGAGGCACATTTTCAGCATTGCTAGTTTCCTGACCCTGAGCTTTCAGAAAACGTGCAATGAACCTTTTTACTAGGCCGACATCACCATAAACTCCTCATATTTGCAACCTTTTTGTATTCTCTTGGCTCCCTTCATTTTTAGCTCAGCTGCTGTAGTGATTTGTCCTTAACCAGGATTCGCAGTCTATATGGTTCCTTTTTGAACCTGTATAACTACTTCTACTTACTGCTGCTATTAATCACGTATGCTTACCTATCAGGTAGATGTTGCTGGAGTTTCCATCTCCCTCTTCCCGTAGATGCTGGCTCCGCAGTATCTGACATCTTGGCAGGTCTAAAGAGCAGAAGCCAGACACAAACTAACTTGGATGCCCAGCATCCATTTGATCGTAATCAGTGCCGCCATCTCAAACTGACAAGAAGTATTGGACTTGGCTGCTGACTAAGCCAGTCCATACATTTTGGTAAACCATGCCAGAGAAGTTCCTTTGTGCTCAAACTTCCCATCAACTTTTAGTTTAAAAAACATTAACACACAGTGGTAAGCTTATTCAGTAATTACCAATTTCAGGAATGCACCAATCATCATTTTAGGGATCAGTCTTACATTGAACAGAGCAAAATCTGGGTGAAGTTCTGCAGGTTCCTCTTCACCCCCCCCCCTTCCCTTCCCCATTCTCTGAATTGCTAAAAATAAGTGACCTAATGTGAAAAGTTACAATGATGTCTGTAGACTTTGCAGTAAAATATTTTCTTTATATTAAGAAAATAGCATGCAGGTCTTCTGCTCTTTAGAGCATTACACCCAAACCCATTTTGTTTTTTTTCAGAACCCTTCAAAGGCAGGAGATGAGTTCTCTGGTTTATCCCAGTTTGAGCATGAAGGACCGTGAAGCAGTGACCATTCTACACTATCCAGGGGCAGGCATGAATTCCAACAAGGCCGGTGGTGGAAGCTCTCACATTCCTGGGGCAGGACTCGCAGCTTCTGTAGTACAACCATCTAAATCCTCATTAAGCCTGCAGACATCTCCTCACTTGCTGGCCAGCATGCAACTACAGAAACTCAACAGTCAGTACCATGGCGTGACTGCTTCTGCACACCCTGGTGACTCTGCCTCCGCCTCCATTCAGGCCTGGAGTTTTGGTACACAACCACTGGGCTCAGCACTGTCATCCACTAGCACTGCCCACCATGGTCCTGGAATTATTGACTCTGACCCCGTGGATGAAGAAGTTCTAATGTCACTGGTGGTTGAGCTGGGACTAGACCGAGCCAATGAACTCCCGGAACTCTGGCTGGGGCAGAATGAGTTTGATTTCACAGCAGATTGCCCCCCAAACTGTTGACTGACTTCACTTATGTTTTTGAAAGTAAATAAGTCAACACGAGAGAGCAGATGACCACTTGTGTAAAGGAATGACACGTTATACTCTTTGAGTGTCGCACAACTGATTGAGGACAATCTCTATGATTTGTGCAACCTATGGTGTGCCGCCTTTGTTTTTGTCCCTTTCTGCTATTAATTTGATTAGAAGTTGTATTCCAGATATGCCTTTTTTAAATTCCAAAAACTGGATGGAGATGCTGTGTTCCAAGCCCCAGACAAGTAAGTGGAATTTCTAGCTCAGGATCTTTCCCTCATCTGACAAAGGGGAAGGTTTTTCTATCGGATGGAAGGAAGAGTATATGCCTTGTTTGACTTTGATCCCACTTTGAAAGAATAAAGGATTTACAAGCTAAGGAGCCTGGAATTACTGGAATGGCAACACTCCCATGTGCTTTGCATTAACCATAAGATGAACTTGTGCAAGTGGTTAAGAACAGAAATAGAGTCCAGATGGAGATTTTTGCTTGGGGTTTTTTTTTTTCCTTCTCATTTTGTATATTGTCTACCAGCTGCACAGGCATAGTGGTGGAGGAATAGGGTAGAGATATGGGGATTAGTATAGGAGGGGAAGATTAAGTCACCAGTTTTGTGACTTTAAAACAGTCTCTTCCCCCCCCCCCCCCATGTACAGATATTTTTGAGTACATTTGAATACATTACATAAGTCCATTCATGCAATGGGATAAAAACAGGAAGGCATCAGCCTATCCCTCAAGAGAAGGTTAACTCAAATCAGCAGTACTTGCTTTGGAAAAAAAATTACTGACTGCATTATATTTAGGTTTTTGTTCTGGTCCTTCTTGGTTTCCAATGATATAACATTCATAGATGTCAAAGTTTAAGCCCATCATAACTTCTTCACTGGCTGTTAATTATTATTATGGTACCCAATAGCACCCCATTTTCGATTAACTTTTTGTATGAATGCAAGTACTACAGCAAGGTACTTTAGTGCCACCTAGCAGTCCAAAGCAAATTCTATGTAACTTCTGTACAGACATGGAGCTTTGACAATGTAATGAAAACAAGTTTGAAAGATCACTTTTGAAGGTTTCCTTTTTTTCTTAGCCTAGCTCTGAGTAGACCTCATACTATCCCATGCACCTCTAGCAACCCTTTTAATGTAGACCTTATGCAGAAGAGGTAAATAATTCCAGTCCACAAAGATTTAATCAATCTGGGTTTCAAAGGTCTTTAAAAACAAAAACACAGAAGATAAGCCTTGCATGTATTCTAGGGTGGGGGCTATCCTGAAAGCCAGATTAGCTGGCCGGTCCATCTGCAGCCTGGATGAGAAAACAAGTTTGGACTTAGACTCAATTACCTCAAATCCAGTGAAGGAGGAAGAGCAATATCCATATACAGAATAGCAGCACTCGCTCTGCCATCAGTTTGCTACATAACCACCTACATATGCTATTTAAAGTGACAAATCAGCTGTCATAGTTGATGATCTGCTAGCTAAGCCCTGGAGTTATCACAAAGGCATTAATCAGAAAGCCTTAGTATTTATTGTATGAAGAATAATTTGTAGTCATGGTGGTACTTTAACAGGAAAGTTCATACCTATGTGCCTGATCATGGACAGGCCAGAAGCTTATCTGAACAGTCTCTAAGCAGTAGAGCCTTAAATTTTCATATTGGAAGGGGGGGGGGGGGGAGCCTGACAATTTGATTTTATTTTAAAATCTGTTTTTAGCTCCTTTCTAAAATTGTTCTCCTTATGAGTATTCACACAAGTGTGCTGTGTCCCTGATCTTTATCTTATAGATACTGTACTTCAGTTACATCTATGCTCAGAGCATGTGTCACAACAAAAGGTCATCTGCCTCTCTGGATGCGATGGAAGGAGATGCTGAAAAAAATCATTAGTGAGATTATTGGAATCTCTGCTATGCTGCTAATGTGTCTTTTGAAGATCAATATTCTCTAGTTGTGTTTTATATATACAAATGAGATTATATCATCATCCAGTAAAAAGTCCTGAACAAAAATTAAAAAATTATGAAGGACCTCAAAACAGTTGGGCAAACATTACTTCTAGCAAAACAACCCAATATATTTAAAGCTACAAGGCCAGAAATGCTCAGAAATCTGTCCTCATTGAAATAACTGCAAGCCTTTTTTTTTTTTTCTTCAAAGGGCCACAGTTATAGATTTTAAATAGTCTATTTCTTTTATTTCTTTTATAATTGGATATTTCAGGTTTTTTTTCATGTTTGTTTTTTCTCAGATACTCAAGTGTTGCACACTCTAAAAATCTGTCACTAGTTCTTAAAGTCTGAAGCCAATATCAGGAAACAAGATATCTATATAACACATCCATCTGGACATAATGTGTTTTTGAACTTATCTACATCAGGGAAGAAATGTCTCACATATACTTTACACCGACTCTTTAATAGATTCAAACATCCACCCTTATGTCAGCCAGCTGTAGGTGGACAGTCCAGCAGACTGCTTAAAGTAAACTCCTCTCAAAAATACCAAGGATGGCATCAGAGGGTCGCATGATATATTGAGCCAATATTAGTATAGATTTATCAAATTGAATGACATTGCTTTGAATTTCCCTCTATCTATTGCTTGATTAAGACCCGGCTTTTTCTATATACGCTCAATGGAGCCTTCAGGAGTGTTCACATTCATTCAGTCTCCTCTCATTATCACCTCCCTTCCAAGTAGGACAAAGCTGATCCAACACACGTCAATGGAGATCAGCAAGAACATGACTAGATTGAATCCAATGGAGCCATTTCAATACCATTCACAATTCTGGTCTGATGTTCAGTGTGACCAATATAACTCGGGGGGGGGGCGGGCAAAAGCAAACAATTATATATATATATATATATATATCTCCCACGTTGAATTACAATCGATATAACCCCCATGTTTATAAATGGTAACATCAGAATGAAACCAAGATGGTCTGGTTAGTATAGAAGCACACCAAAAGCAATGTCCAGAAACACAGTGGCTCATTTGGTAATGAGCAGCATCAGGTAAAGCAAAACTTGTCAAAGTTTCCCAGATTTCGCACATGTTTATAGGCTAGCTTCGAAAACTCTGTCAAAGCAGAGTGAGAATAAAGCAAGACTGGACCAAGCTTTCTCATAGCATGAACATGTTTAGAAGCTGTAGAACAGGGGAGAAAACACTACAGGATCATCAGGTGTAGACTTATATTGTAAAAGCAAATCCCGCTGAGTATATTTAGTATGACTATGCCTGCATTATTGAAGAACGAGGGTAACCATGCGCAGCAAAGCACCATGCTAAAAGATCCACTTCAGCCTTAAAGGATTCATCAGTGGAACATATCCTGCATGCTCTTAAATTGACTTCTTGGTAAACCATGCTTCATCGAATAAGGATAAACTCTGGAATTGAAGTAAGTATTTTTGATCCACAGTTTTCCTATATATGTTAATACGGCAACCTGCAGGCTATTTTTCCACCAGAACATCTAGAAATTCCAGCTTCTTAGGATGATAGGACATAGTGAACTGCAAATTCATATCCATCGTGTTCAACCAGGTTTTAAACTGAAGAAGCTTGAATTCTGATCCAGTCCATAAGAAAAAGTCATCTAAATAACATTTTCCATAGGACAACGGTGGAAGAATATCTGGAATTAGTAAGATGCTGCTCTTCAAAACAGGCCACATATAACGAATCTACAGAAGCTCCCATAGCCACTCTGTGGCACTGCTAGTAGACCCCTCAAACCAGAAGTAATTTTGAGTCCAAACTAATGCAATAATCTTTAAAAAAAAAATCAACGGAATTCGATGAGCACACTCTAGAGATTGTAAAATCTGCCAAATAACAGCCAAAACTCTGTCCTGTGGTATATTTGCATACAGGGCAGCAATGTTGATATCCCTTTCGTATCCCTAATAGTCTAAATGGACATTTTGTCTGAAGTAGTCTTAGAAAATTATGCAGTGTCCTATACATTGTGGCCAACAGTTTTGGCACCCTTGCATTATAGGTATATTGTGTACAATATCTTGAGAAATAATTGGAAATATTCCAATTGTCATACTATTTTAATAGTATGGTCAAAGATATACAAAAACGTCTGTGCAACATAAATGTAGTAACTTCTGAGAAAAAAACAACAAAATATGACCTGGACAGGAATAATGGCACCCTTCACTAATAATATTTGGTTGCACATCCCTTAGCAGTGATGACAGCCTCTAGATGTTTCTTGTAGCCATTTATAAGTTGTGTGGCTTTTTTTTTGTACATCTGACTGCTGGTAGGTTCTTCCACTCTTCAACTGTGATTTATTCCTGCTCATGAATGTTTCCAAGATTCCTCTTACTAATGGCAGATTTCAGCTCTTTCCAAAGGTTCTCGATTGGACTTGAGATCAGGACTCATTGCTGGCCAGTTTAAAACAATCTATTTGTTCCTTACTAACCATTTTGATGTATGTTTTGGGTCATTGTCCTGCTGGAGGACCTTTGACCTAAACCTAGCTTTGACAGTTGGTAGCACATTTCACTCAAATACCTAGGAAGTCCTCTGTATTCATGATTCCTTTAATATGTTCCTTGCAGCAAAACAGCCCCACAACATTATTATTTAGCTGTATTTATATCCCGCTTTTCATCGGGTCAAAGCAGGATATAACATTAGCAGGTCGAACATCCAGCATATTTAACTGTAAGAAGGGTGTGGGTTTTTTTTTTTTCTTATAAGCGTCATTTATTTGCCTGTAAATGTATCGCTTGTCTGCATTGCCAAAGAGCTCAAGTTTGGTTTCATCTGTCCCCAGAACATTTTTCCCAGGATTGTGGTTTCTCAAGGTGGGTTTGGGCAAAGATCAGGCATGCCTTTTTTTATGTCTCTTGAGCAGTGGGATCCTCCTTGGTCTTCATCCATGAGTCTTTGTTTTAGTGTGTGACATATGGTGCAGGTTGAAACCACTACTCCAGATTGCTCCAGGTAAGCCTTAAGCTCTTTGGATATTGTACGTGGTGCTTTTTCCAATAGTTCGTACTAATCTTCGAAGACTTCTTGGATTCATTTTCCTGTTACCATCATGTCCTGGAAGGTTCTTGACAGTTCCATGAGTACAAAACTTCTTAACATTGCAAACTGTAGACAAAGGAATCCCAAGGTCTTTGGAGATGGCCTTACACCCCTTTTTAAAGTTTGATGTTAAGTGATAATGGCTTTTCTGATGGTCTCAGACGGCTTTCTTATCTTCACTATAGTGAAAATAGAACAGAGAGTGAAGGTGGCCATGTTAAGAGCCATCATTCATTGGTTGATTCAAGTCATGCGAGTACTGACAATGGATCACAGGCATGTCTAATTTTACTGCAATGGGAATGTGGTTCTTCTGTTCAAACTGATTTGAAACATGTAATTTTTATACCACTTCCTACTATTTCCTTTAATTGGCCTTTTTTTATGTGTCAAGTATGTGTGCATGTATAGTCCAAAGTCAAAGTCACTGGCCCCCCTCTTTTTTTTATTTATTTATTTATTAAAGGAGATACTGGATATTAAGGGGTTGAACTGCAAGGATGCTAACAGTGTCAACCACAACTGTATATAGGATGGAATTGTTTGCAGCATAGGATGTAAAAATACATCAATGAATGTTTAACAGCAATTCTAGTATTTACCCTTGGATAGACCCAATAGGCTGTCCAAGGGGAGGAAGCAGATTCTTATGTACTTTCAGAAGAAGGTATAATCGTAAGAGTAACTGAATGTTGATCATACAGAAAACACTGTTCCTTAGGAGTAAAACTGTTGAAGCATCGCAGAATCCAACAACTGAGCTATCCATTGCTGTTAAGCTGTCTTCTGATCCTACATTAGTATTAACATAAAATTTGTTATCTGACAGTTGCAGGAGGGTCACTACACAATAGGCAGTATGGACTTGAATAATAATAGCACCTCCCTTATCTACTGTACAGATCACAATAGATTCTTCCTCACACAGCTGATCCAAAGCAAAATGTTCATCCTCGGAGAAATTAGATGTGGAGCCAAAAGTATAAGGATCCTCAAAATGGCCAATGTCACATAGTACCAGATCCCTAAAGGTACTAATGGCCAGATCCATTAACCCAGGTGGCATCCAAGAGGATTTGGGACATATCCAGGAAACATCAGGCATAAAAGATGTTTCTCAAAAAATATTTGCAGCTGTAACTGATGTATAAAACCATGAAAGGCTATCCGAAAATGGAATGGATCATGGCAAACCATGCCCACAATTCAAAACCTTGATATGAGTAGGGCTGAGATGAAAATGACAGAAATGAATTATTGAAGATTGGTGCGGGTTTGGGAGCAAGTCACCAGTCTCTGAATGCTCCCAATTCCAACCTTGTCCTCAATGACAGCCTCATTTCTTGCCTTTTTCCTCTTCCTAAAATAAAAAAACTCTCCTCACTGATCATTTCCTTCCTTCGGTACTACTCCAGTCAGATTCATCTGATTTTAATCCAGAGAAAGACATGCTTTGCATATCTCTCCCCCTGATATTTTCTTAATTCTCCAGGACCAAGCAGGAAGTCAGTCCTCACTTATGGGCGTCATCGACGCCAATGAAGCCCCAGCAGAGCATTTCCCCAGCTTTCCATGAAAGCCTTTGGGAATGCTGGCACGCATGCGCGGTTCCCTTTCTGCCTAAAGGTGCCATCTTACCTCAGTCTCTCTTCTTCCGTGAAGCCCATCGGACGTGTGTCCTTTTTTTCCCGGAAAAGACGTTTTTTCTTGGCGTTATTTTGCTTTTTTTCCTCGGATTCAATGTTGGTTCCCCTCCCGCCGGGTTCGGTACACAGGTATCGAATCCCCTTTTTTCCTTTTCGGTTTTTGCCCTTAGTGGCTAGGCGCTCGCACCAACTCTCTTTCTTTTTCCCTGGAAGGCTGGTCTTTTGACCTCGCGGGGACCCTTTTCTCCCCGATGGCTTCCAGCGGTTTCAAAACATGTGATCGGTGTAAGAAGATAATGTCTCTCACCGACACACACGACTGCTGCCTTCGGTGCCTTGGCCCGGATCACGATTCTAAAACGTGCGGGCCATGTGGAAAGATGTCTTCCAAGGCCCTCCGAAGTCGTCAGTAACAAAGTGAAAGGCTTTTCTCGGACTTGGCCTCTGCCTGGGCCCGGACCTCATCTGAGGCTTTGACATCTCGGGATTCCGATCAGCATCGGAGCTCCTCGGACAGGGGATCCCCCGACCGGGAACGTAAGAGGAAGAAGCGGCTCACGAGGGCAGCGTCGGAGGAGGTCCCTGAGCCCTCGAGGGCCAGGTCTAAGACCCCCGACCGTCGTCCCGGGCCCGTGGACCAGGAGAAGCCAACTAAAGTTCCTCGCATGGAGCTGGAGTCTGCTGGACACGTAAGTCCTGTTGTCCTCGTGGACTCGCCTCCCCGAGTACCGACATCGGGCCCGGCACCGCCGGGGCCCGAGTCGGGGGCTACTGCGTCACCCGAGCTGAGTCTCAGGTTGACAGCCCTGGAGAGCAGAATGTCTGCCTTCATGGATCAGCAGTGGGCACTGATGGCCAGCCTGTCTGGCGCATCTGCCCCGACCACCGGGACATCGACTTCGAAGTCAACCCTGGAGACCGAGCCGATACTTGAGTCCCTTGTGGCTCGAGGTCGTCCTCGGTCGAGGTCTCCCTCGACCTCCTTTTCGGGACAGAGGGTCTCGCCACCGGCGTCGGGGCGGGTGCCTAGAGGCCCCGTGGGGTCGGACCTCGACTCGACATCGGACGAGTCTGCTTGGGAGACCAAAGATGAGGAGTCTCCTGACACCTTTAAGACTCGGTGTGTTCCTTCGGACTCACCCGAGTCTGAGCGCCGGAGTAGGTCCCCTCCAGAGGATACTAGGTTCTCGGAGTTTGTCCAGGATATGGCCGCTGCCTTATCTATCTTGGCTGACCCCGAGGAAGAGCCTCGAGCCGAAGAGCTCGATGCTCTGCAGTATGACTCTCCTCTGAAGGAGGCCTTTACTGTCCCGGTTCCTCCGATGCTGGAACGGCTCCTCTTCCGGATGTGGGAGGCTCCGGCCTCGGTGCCGGTTTTGAGCAAGCGAGTCGATTCCATCTATCGGCTCCGGAAGAGTCCAGGTTTCCAGAAGCAACAGCTACCACACCATTCCATGGTTGTGGAATCGGCCATGCATCGTCTGAAGAGTCAGAAGATGCATGCCGCGGTGCCTCCTGGTAGGGAGGCCCGAAGCCTAGATGGCATCGGTAGAAAGTGCTTTAAGAACATAAGAAATGCCATACTGGGTCAGACCGAGGTCCATCAAGCCCAGTATCCTGTTTCCAACAGTGGCCAATCTAGGTCATACGTACCTAGCAGTTTCCCCAAAAGACACAGGTTCTGCAGTGCTTGTACTAGGCCAAGCATTGATATCCTGGGTCCCTTTTTAATAGTGGTTTATGGACCTTTCCTCCAGGAACTTGTCCAAACCTTTTTTAAACCCAGCTATACTAACAGCCCTTACTACATCCTCCGGTAACAGATTCCAGAGTTTGATTACACGTTGAGTGAAGAAATATTTTCTCCTATTTGTCTTAAATAGTTTACCCTGTAGCTTCATTACATGTCCCCTAGTCCTTCTATATTCTGATAGCGTAAACAATTGATCCACGTTTAGCCGTTCCACTCCATACATTAATTTATACACCTCTATCATATCTCCCCCTCAGCCGTCTCTTTTCTAGGTTAAAGAGCCCTAACCTTTTTAGCCTCTCTTCATAGGAGTAGCCTTCCATCCCCTTCACCAATTTGGTGGCTCTTCTCTATACTTTTTCTAATAACTCTATGTCCTTTTTAAGATACGGTGACCAGAATTGCACACAATATTCAAGGTGCGGTCGTACCATGGAGCGATACAGAGGCATTATAATATCCTTTGTTTTATTCTCCATCCCTTTCCTTATACCTAGCATTCTATTTGCTTTCTTGGCCGCCGCTGCACACTGGGCGGAGGGTTTTAACATGTTATCCACGATGACTCCTAAATCTTTTTCCTGGGTGGTGGTTTCTAATGTGGAGCCTTGCATCGTGTAACTATAGTGTGGGTTGTTCTTTCCTAGGTGCATAACTTTGCACTTGTCCACATTAAATTTCATCTGCCATTTGGATGCCCAGTCTTCCAATTTATCCAGATCCTCCTGCAGTTTTCCACAATCCTCTTGGGCTCAATGCTTGCTTGCCGTGTCCAGACTTACCAGCTGTACATGGGCATGTATTTACGAGACCTGGCCAAGGAGTTGGCCAGATTCTCTACTGGTCTCTCCAAGGAACCCTTGCAGAGTTTTAAGTCCTTGTCTCCGAGGATCCGGGAATGCTCTAAGTTCATGTCCCGCACTGCCTACGATGGCTTCGGCCCAAGTAGCGGCAGCTGGCATCGCAGCTCGACGCCAGGCATGGCTGCAGTCATCGGACCTCGAGCCATGGGTTCAGGACAAGTTGGTCGATGTCCCTTGCCGAGGTGAAAACCTTTTTGGCAAGCCTGTGGCAGAGAAGGCCGCCCAGCTCGAGACAGAGCACCTCACGAGGACTAGGCTGTCGGAAGACCTCTGCCCCTTCTCATAAGAAGAAGGGCTCGGGTAAGAAGTCCTTTTACCCGAGGAAGGGCACTGCCTACAAACAGTACCCTCAGTATCAAGCTGCCCCCCAGGGTCAGCAAGCCAAGGGCCAGGGTAATGGGCCCCGTAGGCAGAGGGCCCCCAAGCCTCAGGCCCCTGCTCCCACTCCGCAGGGTAGGGGTTTTTTTTTTTGACTCCTTGAGTATAGCCATTGCTCTCTTGCAGACCCAGCCCTGCACAGGAGGCCGCCTGGCCTTGTTCACCCACCAGTGGCCCTTACTAACTCAGGACAGTTGGGTTCTGGACATAGTCCGTCGAGGCTATGCCCTGCATTTTCACGAACTACCTCCGCCACACTTCCCAGGGGAACCTTTCCGGCCTCCCCTGCACACAGCCCTTCTCCTCCAGGAGCTAAAAGGACTGTTGCTGGACAAGGCGGTGGAGCCTGTGCCTCCCAACTTCTAAGGTCACGGATTTTACTCCAGGTATTTCCTGGTGCCAAAAAGAACCGGTGGTCTTCGACCCATTTTGGATCTCAGAAACCTAAACAAGTTTCTAGTAAAGGAAAAGTTCAAGATGCTTACTCTTGGAACTCTTCTGCCCTACCTCCAGCAGGGAGATTGGCTATGCTCTTTAGATCTAAAGAATGCTTACACTCACATCCTTATTCATCCAGACCACAGAAAGTACCTCCAGGTTCATTGTGGGAGGAAACCATTATCAGTACAGAGTGCTGCCTTTTGGGCTGACCTCCGCTCCCAGGGTCTTTACCAAGTGCCTGGCAGTGATGGAAGCCTACCTGAGAAATCAGGGCATCTTTGTGTTTCCTTACCTAGACTGGCTCATCAGAGGCCAGACGTCTCTAGAAGTTCAGCAGGACCATAGAACTGCTCCAAAAGGTGGGCTTTGTCATCAACTTCGCAAAGTCCACTTTGCTCCCCTCCCAGAACTTGGAGTTCATAGGAGCAAGGTTGGATTCTCAGCTGGCAAGAGCATTCTTACCAGTGGACCGGGCACAGAGGCTCATGGACCTAGCCAGCAAGTTTCTGCACAGGTCCCTAGTCTCTGCCAGACTCTGTCTCAGGCTTCTGGGCCACATGGCGTCGACAGTTCAGGTGACCCCCAATGCCAGGCTCAATATGAGACCTGCCCAGTGGTGCCTTCAGACTTGGTGGTCACAAGCCTCAGGCAGTCTCAGAGACAGGATCAGAGTGTCCCACCGTTTCCTGGCCTCCCTCACCTGGTGGTTACACACCCCCAATCTGCTGGTGGGGGTGCCTTTTCAGATCCCACCTCATACAGTGGTACTGACTACCGATGCCTCTCTGCAGGGGTGGGGAGCACATTGCCTAGACCAGTGCACCCAGGGCCTGTGGTCTCCTTGGGAGGCGTCCCAGCAGATCAATCTGCTGGAACTCAGAGCTATCCGCTGGGCCCTCAAGGCCTTTACTGCTTCCCTGGCACAACAGTCTGTCTTGATCCAGACAGACAACCAGGTAGCCATGTTCTATGTAAACAAACAGGGCGGAACTGGTTCCCAGCCCCTTTGCCAGGAGGCCCAGGACCTCTGTTCCTTTGCCCTGAAACACAACATGCTCCTCAAAGCAGTCTATCTTCCAGGCCAGGAGAATTCCCTGGCTGACAGATTGAGCAGGATTCTGCAACCACACAAGTGGCAGCTCCATCCTTTAGTGGTTCAGAAGATTTTCTTGAGATGGGGGCTTCCCTCCATCGACCTGTTTGCCAGTCCACTGAACAACCAGCTGCCGAGGTTCTGCTCCAGGCAACCGCATCCTCTGAGAGTAGCAGCAGATGCTTTTCTGATTCCTTGGACTCAAGGCCTACTCTGTGTTTCCTCCCACCCCTCTGGTGGCCCGAACACTGTTCAAGATTCTCCAAGACAGGGCCTCTGTCCTCTTGGTAGCTCCCAGGTGGCCAAAGCAGCCTTGGTTCCCCCTCCTGCTTCATTTGGCGGTGGATCTGCCTCTGGGATTGCAACCCGACCTTCTCTCTCAGGATCAGGGCTCCTTACTGCATCCCAATCTCAATGCTCTCAATCTGATGGCATTGAGGCTGCAAGGGTAGTGTTAGCTCCCTGGGGCTTGCCTCCTGAGGTTGAGGAAGTCCTCCTAGCCTCCAGGAAACAATCCAATAGGAAGACCTATGCTGTCAAGTGGAAAAGGTTCTCTGTGTGGTGTCAGCTACGTGCTGAGGATCCCTTCTCCTGTACTGTCTCAGTAGTGCTTCAGTACCTGCTGCACTTGTCCAATCAAGGTCTGAAGTCCAACTCTGTTCGGATCCACCTCTCTGCTTTGGCAGCTCACAACTCCCTAGTTGAGGGCCATTCCTTGTCTATGCACCCTTTTGGTGTCTAGGTTTCTCAGAGGCCTGCTTCTGCTCAAACCTCCCATATGTCCTCCTGCTCCTGAGTGGGAGCTGAATGTGGTCTTGCAGCAGCTGACTCGCCCACCTTTTTGAGCCTATGGCTACTTGCCCTCTACGCTTCCTTTCCTGGAAGACTCTTTCTGATAGCCCTTACTTCGGCTAGAAGAGTAAGTGAGCGTCAGGCCTTGGTCTGTGATAGACCTTACACCAGGTTCTATAAGAACAGGGTGGTCCTCAGGACTCACCCTAAGGTTGTCTCCTCTTTCCACCTCAACCAGGAGGTGGTTCTTCCTACTTTCTTCCCTAGGCCTCATGCAAGTCAGGCTGAAACAGTTCTCCATACCTTGGACTGTAGGAGGGCCTTATCCTTCTACCGTGAACGTATGCAAGGTCACAGGAAAGCTTCTCAGCTCTTCCTTTCTTTTGACCCCAATAACTTGGGGAGGCCTGTGTCCAAGCGTACCTTGTCCATCTGGGTGGCTGACTGTATCACCTGGGCTTACAAGGCAGTTGACCTTCTTTTGCAGGGTAGGGTCATGGCCCACTGTGTGAGGGCAATGGCTGCATAAGTGGCTCACCTCCGCTCTGTCCCATTGCAAGACATCTGCAGGGCTGCTACTTGGTCTTCAAGCCAGACATTTGCAGCCCACTACTGTCTGGAGAGGGAGCCCCGTAGGGACAGTGCTTTTGGCCAAGCAGTACTCCGGAATCTCTTTGAGGTCTAGTCAACTCCTGCCTTCTGGTTGGGCTACCTGTGGAGGGTGTGTCCTTGCAAAGCCTTTACTGTGTTGCTGAGACTAGAAGGAGTTCTCTTGTTCAGCCTGGGTTCCTGGTGGCCCAGAGCTGGGGAGTCACCCATAAGTGAGGACTGACTTCCTGCTGGGTCCTGGAGAAAGAGTAGTTACTCACATGTAACAGGTGTTCTCCAGGAGCAGCAGGAATCAGTCCTCACTTATGGGTGTCATCGACGCCGATGAAGCCCCAGCGGAGCATTTCCCCAGATTTCCATGAAAGCCTTTGGGAATGCTGGCACGCATGCGTGGTTCCCTTCCCGCCGAAAGGTGCCATCTTACCTCAGTCAAATGACATAGTTTAATTTTTACATTTTTGTGTGCTGTTCTTAGCTATGTCATTTGACTGAGGTAAGATGGCACATTTCAGCAGGAAGGGAACCACGCATGTGTGCCAGCATTCCCAAAGGCTTTCATGGAAAGCTGGGGAAATGCTCCGCTGGGACTTCATCGGTGTTGATGACACCCATAAGTGAGGACTGATTCCTGCTGCTCCTGGAGAACACCTGTTACATGTGAGTAACTACTCTTTGTGGATAAGCCATTTCTGTATGGTAATCTCTCTTCATCTCGTTTAAACATCTTGAGTTTTATAGAACTTTTAAATTGATCCACAGCAGTATGGAATTCCACTACTTTAACTGAATAAACATCACTTATCCTCCTTGAGTATTGAATCCAACTCAAGAGATTGATGTGTGCAATTCCACTTCTATCTTTGAGGTAGATTCAATAATCAGCACCATTAAATCTGTGCTACATTTATTGAGGATCCCAATCCATTTATCCATAAACATAGTATCAGATGAAAACAACTTAAGTTCCTTGATTATTCTCAAACCTCTGAGAATCATTCTACTGTGTACATATTGTGCCAGCGTATCACTGTGTTGCTCAGCCCGAATAAACTGATTGTTGCAATGGATATAATTCTGCCCAAGATAATCAATTTCTTTTAGGTTTACCATTTTAAACTCTGTAACTTGGGGGAGGGACCTGTGGAGTAAAGGCTTGCGGTTATTTCAATGAGGACTGAGTGAGCATTTCTGGCCTTGTAGCTTTAAATATCTTGGTCTCTCTTGCTAGAGGTAACATTTGCTCCACTGTTTTGAGGTCCTTTTAATAATTATTATTTTTTGTTCAGGAGTTTTTTTATTGAGGACATTGCCTTGAAGCCTGACTTTGAAACTTAGTTTATGATAAATTGGATATATGTGCATAGAAGTACTGGGGGAGGGTATTGATCCTTATCAGAATTTTAAGTGCTTCCCTAGGCACCTAACAAATCGTGGCGGTGTGGTTAAGATCTCGGAACGGGCAACTATTGATATCATCCTTAATAAAAGGAGATGATGTACATCTGTTTCATGGTTCTTCACTGATACTAAAAACTAACTTATACTAAAATGTTAATTCTATTTGACTATTACCATGTGCTGAATTTGCTACATGTTGAACAGTCTAATAGATTCAGTCCTTACTAGTACACTACTGTAGTAGTTGCTGCTTTCTCCTCTTCAGATCACTTAGGTCTGAGTCTGCAAGAGTTCTTCCCTACCAACACCACAGCAATCGTAGCTTTCTTTTTTCACGGAACGCTGCTGGCTAGGATGTTCCAATGGAGTCTTGTGGTGAGGTGGGGGAGGCAGAAAGTTAAGATTAAAAGCCAGGATCAAGAAAATGAAGAGCATTTAGGAAAAGGGAACTAGGATTTAGCTCACTCCTTTTCTCAGACGTTCAAGGTGTGTTACATTTCAAAAGGATCTTGGTCTAGCTTATTCCCTTTTCTAAAAAGATCAGTATGATTAATTGTGAGAACATGCCAGCTGAGTGCTAATAATGTTATCTGAATTTGACTAACCACCAAAACATACTAATCATATTTGGGTAGAAGAAATGTTTATTTACCTTCTCTGAAATTATAGGGTTTTCTTCCATACCAGAACCATCTGCCTGTCCTGACACCATGTGAGTCTAGAAGGTCATGGCAGGCATGCCCAGTTCTAAACTTCAACAGGTGAAAAGAGCTCTTATGGCCCATCAAACCCCTACATGTCAGAATTTTACTAATTACCTCTCAAGAACATATCACGCATGTGGTGCCTACAACTACCACGGAGCATGCAGTTAGAGACGTGATCCCTACCTTTCTCTTATAAACTCCTGCATAATGGTTTGTTTTAATCTACACATAGAAAACTAAGCCATACAAAGAAGAGTAAAGGCTCTATGCTCTCATTGTAGAAACAGGGCACAGATGCATTCAGTGAAGGCAGGATCAGTATAGCTCAGTGTGAATGAGCCATGAAACGCTATACGACAAGAGCTTATTATAAAAGCACTTCTAACTTTGTATACTTAAAAGATTAAAAATATGGTTTATAAACAGCAATGTGCCACCTCCTGTGATTTCTTAGACAATAGATTTGAGTCAAACAGTAATTTATTATTTCTGTTTCAAAATGACTATATGTTTTTATGGTACCTGTCACTGAAACAGGAGCCCAGGATTTTGGTACTTAATCCCACACACTGGGCCATGTTTACTAAACCTCACTGCATATTACCCGCAGGAATAACATGTTCATAACCATGACTGCCATATACTAATGGCAGGGCACCTGCTGACCTCTAAACCAACCAGAGAAGCTTGGCCTTAGCAGGCTGCTGACTATGGGCAGCTCCCTGTGGGTTGACGGACAATGGCAGAGGGACCTACCCTGCAGATCAGAGAGAGAGAGAGAGAGAGAGGTTCTGTTCATTTCCTGTCCTCTCAGGTAACATCCCACTATCTGTTATTCCCCATCTACTCGGCCCTTGTGTCTCTCCTTCACACTTCTCTTACAAGCTCCCAACATCCTTGCCTTTTAAAAATAATGGATAAATTCTACTTTTAAGAGGTAAATGTGAGCTAAGCAATGGCATGGCAGCATCTGAATACTTTATGAACCTACATCAAAGTAAAAACAGTAGGAGGGCAGGTGAGTAGCATGGGCTGTCTCGCAAATAATGTGTTTTTACTGCACCACGGCCTAGTGGCATTGGTAGGAACACGAGACTGCAGTAGGTGCAAATGCTCAGCTATAACACATGGAACACGCTCCTGCCAATTGTAAGCAGTGGCAACAGTGGGCTACAGAACCATTGAAGACTGTAATAACTGTGTCCCAACCCTAACCTCTAGGCCAGTGCAGAATAGAAGGATGATTGGGAATAGGCACAAATGACCCCACAGTTCAGAGCAATGGGGCTAAATACAAGAGGGCAGAGCACTCAAATAAGAAAGCAAAGAAATGCAGTAAGTTTGTGCTGCACCCCTGTGGGAGCTAGAGTGTAAATGTGGCATCTGACAATGCTAGGGGTCTGGTATCGAATCAAACAAAGTGGCAGCAGTGTCCATATGGATTGGGTGTAGAACACCCCCCCCCCTCACCCAGAGGCACCTTGGCTGCAGGAAACATAGTACAAAGCCTCTGGTGTGTGGGGAGGGAACCCCCTCTTACTCCACACTGGCTAGAAGGATATCTAAGCTTTGTATGTCCCCCATGTTGGGGGAATGGGGGCACTAGAGCATATGAATCAGGCGGCCTGTCCACTGCCCCTGAGCAATGCTCCCTTCACAGTGAGCTCCTAAGCCCAAGAGGCTGGCATCCATTGTCAGCAGAATCCCAACTGAGAGTTCTCGGGACATAACCATCATCTGAGCGCAAGCCTGGTCAGTTTTGGACAGGACAACAGCTGCGTTAGGGGATGCAGTTGGTGTGACCACCTGCACAGCTGAGCCCTCTGCAACAGGGGCATGTGGGACCAGCTCGATGGTCCCTATCTGCTGAGAATAAAGTCACACTGACAGTGCTTTCATCATGAGGAACTGGCGTACCAACTGACATAGTGCCTGCACCTCTGCTGTGGTAGAAAAATCTAGCTGCTGCAGGTGTCAAAGTGGGACCCCAAATACTCCAGATCCTATAATGGTACCAATCGACTCTTGGTCATGTTAATAACCCAGCTGAGGCTTTGTAGGAACTCAACCACCCTCGCTGTCGCTAGCACAATCTCTCATCTTCTTGATTTTGGCCAAATGAGCCAGTCATCAAGGTAAGGATGTACTAGGATACCTTCCTGGCAGAGCGCTGCTGCCACCACAACCATCACCTTGGTGAAAATAGAAAGGGCTGTCGCTAGCCTGAAGGGTAACGCTTGAAATTGGTAGTGTCGCATGGGCACTGCCAAGCAGAGAAACTGATGCTCCGGTCTGATGGGAATGTACAAATACTCCTCTGTGAGATCAAGTGATATCAAGAACTCTTCTTCTCGCATGGCCATGATGAGACCTGAGGGTTTCCATGTGAAACCAAGGTACCAGCAGACACCAGTTCACTTGCTTGAGAATGGGCCGAAAAGAGCCTTCCTTTATGGGTACCACGAAATAAATGGAGTATCAACCACAGCCCCCAACTGTAGTAGCTGCACAAGGGGGCCCTGCACAGCCTTGGCCTTGCCGCGGTGCATTGCAGGGCAACTGTACAAAGGAGGGAGCCAGCGGCTTTGCAAACGCCAATGCATAGCCTTCCCGGATGATCTCTAAAACACATTAGTAGAACATGATCTGGACCAAGGTACAGTAAATATTCCACAGCTGACCTCCCACTGACTGCATCCCTGCCTGCCTGCCTGCCTGCCCCCCCCCCCCCCTGCATCTTTTTCAGGCCCAAGGAAGAGCAATAACCTCACCCTACTCCTCAAAACATCCAGAAAGCTTGTCCTCTAGGGTTAAAATTACCCTTTTGGTAAGGTGCAAACCACACCATGCGGAAACATTGAAAATCCCTTGACTGACCCACACCTGTGCCGAGGATCGTGCTTGCCTCTGCTTGTCCTCTAGAAGGCATCCCCCTTTTGACTTCAAGTCCTTTACCAACTCTTCACTGAACAAAAGCTTACCCTTAAATGTTAGCTTACTTAACCAGGATTTTGAGGAGACATCCGCTGCCCAATTATACAGCCATAGGTAGCAGTGTGCTGTCACTACCAATACCATGCTCTTCGAAAGACCTCCTGAGGAAATCATAGAAGGTGTCTGCCAGATATGTAGTCACCATCTCCAGTCTAGCTGCTGTAGGTTCCTAGGATTCTTTGTTCAGTTCCAGCACTCCCCTGCAGACAGGATCTGGCCACAATGGTACCACAAACAGAGGCTTGTAAAGATAGGGCATTGATATCAAATGCCTGCTTCAACAAACTATCCAACTTCAGTGCTCTACTGCCCTCCACTGAGATTGTAGTCTTAGCCACAGTCAAAACCATGGCATCTACCTTCAGGGAATATAGCATCTCCTGCCCCAACAGCAGGTAAAGGTGGAGCATTGCCCTAGTTCCCCTAAGGCCGACCTCCAGGAGGACCCATTCATCCTGGGATCATCTGCTTGATCACCTAATGCAAGGGAAACACCCTCTGTGGCTTTCAGACAGCCTGAAATAACCAGTCTTCCAGCACATCTTCCTCCGGCAGCTATCCTGCTAGTATATTGTGTTTTCAATGACTCAGTTATGAGCGCCACCAACTCCTCCAAGTGGGAGACACAGACAATGGGAGGCTCCTCTTCTTGTGGGATATCACCTTCCTCCAGCTTGTCTATATCCATGCACAACTCCACTTTCATGTCCAAATCCTCCTGCTCCTTTAAGTGAGGGGATTTCCTTACCTCAATCCAGTCACTCTCGAGCCTATGCCTGCACAGGACCGTCTCTTTGTCCATCTCTTGCTCCATAGCTGTTACCAGCTGCTTTCTGACCCATCCAGGTGCAGAGGAAGGATCTTCTTTCCCCCACTGTCTCATGCAGAGGGACTTATGCATGAGGAGGACGAACTCAGGTGAAAACCCCCCTGGGGCACTCTCCCTCCCCCCAGTCCCTGAGAAGTTGAGGGTCTTGGAGAGGTGTGTTCTCTGCTGTATGGCTCTAACAGAGACCATGTGGAACCAGACTCTCCTGCTACACCTGGCAGCAAGCTCAGAATCTCCTTGGACTGCGAACCACTCCCTGATGTCTCCAAGGAGCCTGCACATCCTGAGATATCCACACTCTTCTCCTGCACCGGCTTCCACTTTACATCCACAGCAAATGCCCAATGCAGAGATCATTCCATGCTGGGATTTACAAGCCAAACATTGTGGCCTTGCAGGTATGTTCAGGCCAGAGAAGGAAGGTCTTTTAACACCCCTTCCAAACTCTCTGCCAGACTTGCTCTTTTAAAACAACAACAAAAAAAAAAAAAAAAAAGAAAATGCAACAAAATATGTGTCAGCTCCCAAGGCCCCTAGCTGTAGAAGAAAACAAGAAATTATGGGGGCTGAGACTCAGCATGTGGAGAGTTCTTCCCGCCTGCTCCCTTCTTCCTGCAAGTTCCCAAAATGGTACGGCTTCCTACCAGCTTCAGTGCCGAGGCGGGAATTTTGCCAGAGAGCTGCTTGCAGGCCTGATTTCCTGTAGCAGCTCCTCACCCAATGACGGGTTCAGAAGCTGCTGTCACTGAGACTATGGGACCAGCCACAAAAACCCCCTCCTCCTTTCCTGGGGGGAGAGCCTCTGTCCTAATCACTTTACCTCACAGCTTATTTCCTCTTTTTAACTTGTCGTTTTTTGTTTTTTTTTTGCTTAACTTAATGGGGCCGAGAACCAATTTTTTTCCTTTTAAACTGTAGCCAATAGAAAATCAATGTAATACAGCCTTCTGCAAAGGTAAGAAGGCACACAAAAAATAACAAAGTACTCCTTAGTTGTCCCTTCAGCGAGTCCCTTTCTCTGGAAGCACCTGCTCGGAGAAAGGCAGCTGGCTCCAGCCCCAGTAAGCTCAAAGTACACTGTCATCATCAAAAGATGACATGCTCAGTCTCCAAGATGCTGGTGGGGGTTGACCACCCAGAGGTATGGACTGGAGGGATGATAAGGAAACACATATGGGGGGGGAAGGGCTGTGGAGGAACACACTCTGGGCAGCCTGCCAGCACCTCTGCCACATGGGGTCAAGAAGCAACCTCATGATCCATCATATAAAATGCCCCCCCCCCCTTCTTTAAGATACCAGGCCACAGGGGTGGGTAAGGGTAGTCCAGAGGGCACCTATACCCCCTCCCCCTGGGAAATGCCCCATGGGGGTGGCCAAACCAGGCTGAGCATCCTCTCAGGGAAGCTGAGGCCCAAAGGAGCCCATAACAGCTACCCAGTTTCATGAATGCCTCAATCTCTGAATAGAGAGGGGGGCAGGGAGAAGTCAACTATCAGTGAGCCCCAACAAAGAAAGATCATATTCAGTGCTAGAAATGTTACTGTAAGTAGCAGCTCAGAGCCAGTAGGCCTCATCCCTATCCTCCCTTGCTCAGGATGAAGGGCCACCTGCCCACAGGAACAAGGCCATGGTAGTGACATGGTCCCTCAGGTGCATATATGCACTGCTACATGCCACCGCCCCCCCTCCCCCCCATGCAGGGGACAGATATCCCCTATTTGATGCCACACTGGCATGTAGCTAGTATTCTCAACACCTCATTTGTATGCCCCACCCCCTGCTGCACTCTGCTGGTTCCAACACTGACTATGTGGGTAATGATGGATGACACCCAGGCTTTATCTCCTTACACACCCTCCCAGCACATAACACCAGCAACCCTCTGACAACTCTCCAGTGCATAGGCAGACGTGAACAGCAGTCAGTTGCTGCTGTTTCTGTGGCTGTTTGCTCACTGGCCCAGCAGGGCCACTTCTGACCTGCAGGCCCTGGTTTTGTGGCTGTCAGCCTGTTATGGTCCACTGCCATGGAAGCTACACCATGCAACCCCTTCAAACAGGTGGCCCAGGTATTCTGCTAACACCACCTCTTTGCCCTATTTTAATTTTTTGCTCTGCTTCTGCCCTTCATATTTCCTAAACACTCACATACACACTGTGCATTCAGACTGCATGAGCATGGTGAGTGCAACTAGCGCCTGGTCAAGGCGAGTGGTAGTTGCACCCTCGCTAGCCTTGTGCTCCTGGCTACTGTGCTTTAGTAACATGCCCCCAAGATCTAATATAACGCCCTTTTCTCCATTTTCTTCCTTTTTGTCTTCTCATGTTTTGACTCCTTCAACCATGCGAAAATGGAAAGAGGTCAACTTTTCCCATCTTTCTTATGTTTCTCTTCCTTCCACTACTTTTTCATCATTGTGAGAAGGGAACCAATTCTGTTTGATTGTATGTTTTTTGTTGTTTCTTTTTAAGCTTGTACATCCCCTTGCTTGACACACTGGCAGAATTAAATCCTTGGGCAGAGAGATGCTGTTCCAGAGTTCTCGTATATGAATTGACCTGCATATTTTCTTTGCCCTACTTTCAGATGTGCCGAAATGCTAGGCAGCCAGTTCCAATGGCATCTGAGGTTTCCTGCCTGATGATTTTGGGGCATGCTTACTTATTAATTACTGTCAAAACAGACCCTCAATCGGAACAGATAAACACATCCAAAATGAAAAGTCCGAATGGTAAAGTGATTCCCAAAGAACTCGCAGAAATCCTTAACAAGTTTTTTTGTCGGAGTATGTCAGCCCAGTGCCAGGAACTAGACCCAAGGCACCACCGTGACCGCTCCTTTTATTAGAGAATTATACTTTTAGATAAAGTTAAAAAGTCCAAACTTAGCTTAGCTGCTGCTACAATACTGGCTGCCAAAACGCCGAAACTACTTCAGACGACGTGGCTCACGTTTCGGGTTTACCGCCGACTGGCATAGAAACCCTGCTTCAGGTCCAGAGGTCAGCTAATGGCAGACATTCAGCTTTTTAACTGAACTGGACTTTTTAACTTTATCTAAAAGTATAATTCTCTAATAAAAGGAGCGGTCACGGTGGTGCCTTGGGACTAGTTCCTGGCACTAGGCTGACATACTCCGACAAGAAAACTTGTTAAGGATTTCTGTGAGTTCTTTGGGAATCACTTTACCATTCGTACTTATTAATTACGGCAACAACCCATAGACATGAAAGGGCAGTTGTGGCACTTAATGCACATTACTGTCAGTAAAAACACCTCTCTATGGAGGAGGGGCACTAAGCGGTGCTTTGGTGCTCATTAGGTGAGATTTATTTTGACAATAGGGCCTTTAGCGCAGAAGAAAAAAAAGGATAGGAGTGCACAATTTATTTATTTACCCCATTCCCTATAGCTTCTCAGAAAGAAACCCAACGGCAAAATCCTCCACAAAAAGCACAGTAAGACTTTTGTCCAGAATGACTAAATAGTGGAACTTTTGCTGATCTTTAATGCTTTTCCACTTTTGTTTATAGTGTCTGAGGCTTTTTCTTCTGTTCCAAAAACTGCAAGAAAACCCAAAACCAAACTATTTCATGCCAAAGTAATGCTGCCAACTTAGATTGAAAAGTATTCTGGTATTATAACTAGATTACAGCGGTAACATAAATGCTGCTGACAGCATGCGAAAGAAGACAGGTGCTACTAACATATGATAAATGCAATGTGTCTTTTCAAGTCAATGCTGACTCCGGATGACCCAGCAGCTCCTGGAGTTTCTTAGAGTGTAACTGGAAGTGTATTGCCAGGCCTTTCTTCTGCGGCAATGGAAGATTAAGTGACTTGCCCAAGGCCACAAGGAGTGCTAGTGGGAATCAAACCTTGGTCTCTTGATTATTAAGCCAGTGTTTTAATTCAGCTACTCCTCCACTCCCATATGATTATATATGCTAGGCACTAAATACCAGTGAGAGTGCAGTAAGTATGTTTTAGTCCCAAAAAGGGGATAATCACTGGTTTTCAGTTCAACTTAGATTGTGAGCCCGATAGGGAAATGCATAATATATCCAAATGTAACTTACCCTGATCTGCTCATGAAAAGGTATGAGATAAAAACTATAAATAAATTTCATACCCAGCAATCTCAGTAACACCTCAGTAGTCTGTCCTAAATAGTAATAGTATAAGAAGAAATTTCACTTACCATTAATTTCCTTTCCTGAAGTCCTGCTAGATCAGTCTAGAGTAATGGGTTATTTCCCCTTGCCAGCAGATGACGAGAGACAGAAAAAAGAAAGCAAAACTATGCCGTGACATCACCACTGGCATAAAACCTAGCACAGCTAGAGGGAGCCCTCAGTATTTTCATAAGCAATGGAAGGTAGCCAAATCCTCCCAAGGAACTGCTCAACGAGGACAACTATATACAATCTCTGCATGGTCCAAAAAGGGACAAAACATATATAGAAGGTTGCACAGTCCAAGGCACAAGGCTGAACAGGGAGGGTCCTGGACATCTAGCAGGACTCCAGGAAAGGAAATGAATGGTAAGTAAAACTTCTCATTCCAGATCTTCTTGCTAGAGCAGTCCAGACTAGTGGGGGATGTACCAAAGCTATTCCATCCCAAAGGTGGTAAGTGCAGTGGAAGCAAACCCAAGCCAAACCACATTGCCACTTGTGCATGCACATCTAGCCGATAGTGCCACACCAAGGAGGATCAAGTAGCCACTCTGCAATTGTTCAAGGGTGACACATGAGACTACTCTGTCCAGGAAGCTGCCTGGGCCCAAGTCAAATGAGCCTGCAGGCCTGGGGAAATAGACCTATCCTGCATTAGGTCAGCTGAGGCAATAGTGTCTTTGATCAAGTGACCTAAGGTCACCTTGAATGCCGCTTGTTCACTCCAGGGTCCAGCAAAAAAGGACAAAGAGGACAAAAAAGTGCATGACGGATGTCCACAAAATACAGTCCCTTGTCTGGTGCGGTACATTGGTTTGATGAAAAGGCCAGTAAGAACAGCACCCGATTGATGTGAAGGGAGAGAGCGAGTAGGAGGGAACTGGGCAAAAGGTCACCCCATCCTCCCAGTTTTCAGGGACAGATCCTTAATGGTAGCCCGCCTGAGCGGCTCGAAGGGCAAACACATGAGCGCTTGGAGAATGAGCATCAAGTCCCACAGTGGAACTAGGGGGTGTACTGGTGGAAAAAAGGGTCTGAACCCCATGGAGAAAGCAGTCAGCATTCCAGTGCACCGCCAGCACGCAGCACAGACTGCAAAAACAGGAAAGTGCCACTACTTGCATCCTGATCAAGCTCCACAAACCCTTCTCAACTTCCTCTTGAAGGAAGGCTAAAATGGAGGGGATCAAGACCCCACCATGGGGAAAGGAAACGTTGACGAAATCACTGCTCAAAAAGATACCAGACCCAGGCATCAATCAATGAGGTGGAGTGCAGCCTGGCCTTCAGCAGGGAATAGCCCTTACACCTTAGGTGACCCTGCTGTAGTAAGCCCCTCCTGCGCCCGAGGCCCAGAGGCTGTTAAGCGAGGAGAAAGGATGACATCCATGTACCACAGCTGAGGCCAGTCCAGGGCCACCAGAATCAGGTGACTCAATCCTTTGAAGGACTGCAGGTATCATGGCTCACGGGGCAGGCCACAAAGGAGGGGATCTAGGAGCCAGGGCTGGACCAGTACATCCACCCCCTTGGACATGGACACCAAGCGATGGCCAAAGGAGGGGACCTTTGCATTGGCTGCTGTCGCCATCCAGTCTGCCCCCAGGAGGCCCCACTGATCCACTATCCGGTTGAATGCCCATGGGACATTCCCATTTCCTAGGATCGAGGAGGTGAAGGCTGAGGAAATCTGCTTCCCAACTGTCCTCGCTCATGTGTGCTGGGCTGCAAGTGCTTGGATGTGCAGTTCCGCACAGGGAAAAGCAGACATTTCCTGAGCACTTCGTTCCACCTTTGCTGTTGACATAAGCCACCATGGTAGCTTTGTCCAAGAGGACTCGCACAGTATGCCCATGGAGCAGCTTGCTTAAGTGTAGCAATGGCAGACGGATGGTCCTGGCCTCTAGACGATGGGTAGTCCATTTCGCTTCCACCAGAGACCACTGACCTTGTGCAGTCTGGCCAAGACAGTGAGACTGGCATCAGGGGTGAGGAGCACCCGGGCTGGAGTTCTGAGGGACATCCCCCTTAACAGGTGTTGGGGGAGGTCCACCAACGGAGGCTGTGTTGATACGAGAGAGGAAGCAGAAGGTGGATTTGATATTCTGAGCACAGGAACAAGCGAGTCAGCAAGGCCTGCTGTAGATGATGCATGTGTGCTTGTACTCCATGGCACCCGCTCCAGGACTGCAGCCATAGCTCCCAAAAGGTGAAGGTAGCCCCAAACTGTGGGAGCAGAGTTCCCATAAAAATCCTGAGGTTGTTTGTGGAACTTGGTCCAGTGCTCCCCTGTAAGGAAACCTTTGCCTACACAGAAGTAGAAACAAGCCTCAATAAAGCTCAGGTTTTGAGACAGCATCAGGCAGCTCTCACTGCTGCTGATGACCCAACTGAGCCACTTGAGAAGTTGGATCACTCGATGCAGCATCTGAATGGCTTCCGGCTTCAGAGACTTGGCCCAGATGAGCCAATCGTCCAGGTAGGGCTGTACGCAGATGTCCTCATCTCACTACAACTACCACCATCATCTTGAAGAACATCCAAGGGGTGGTGGCTAGGTTAAAGGGTATCGCACAAAATTGGTAGTGAGAGACCAAGATCGCAAACTGGAGAAAGTGCTGCTGGTCCTCTCAGATGGGAATGTGAACATTGGCCTCTGCCACATCTAATGTTCAAGGAATCAGTCTTTTCGGACCGTCTGGATAACCAACCACAGCATTTCCAAGCAGAAACAAGGAACTCTCAAGTTGCAGTTGACTCCTTTGAGCACACTCTAAGGCATACCCTTAATTTATAATGCTGAGCACCCAGTGATCTGTTGTCAGATAGGCCCATTCACAATAAGATTGTCACTGATGGCTTCCCACTTGCAGGAGGTGGGAATGGGCCCCAGAACAGTCAGTGGGAGAAGTAGGAGGAAGAGGACTTTCCCGCCACGGAAGCATGCAAATAGGCCCAGCGTCTGCCTTAAAAAGGACTGGGACATGGATCCAGTTCTGGAAGAGGAGGTGGTCTGCTTATTCTGTTGATACAGACGATAATAGCAGAACTTTGGCAGCAAAGATGACTCCCCTGATGATGATGAAGAATGCTTGGAGGAATCCTTGGGCTTATCCTCTGGCAGCCACTGGAGCTTGACCTCACCAATGTCCTTGACTAACTTTCCCAAGACTCACCAAACAGGAGCCCGTCCCTAAAGGGCAGTTTGGCTAAGTGCCCTATAGATGTAACATCTGCCAAACAATTTCTGAGCCATTGCCTCCGGTGAGCCAGTCACTGCCATGACTCCCCACACGGAAAGGCATAAGAAGCCACTGGAGATTTGAGGCAGGCTGAATATTCATCCTTAGGAAGGAGCTGAACCTAATGGTGGAGGGCATGTGCACCAAGGACAACCCACATCATCCCGAGGGGCTAGGAAGGAGACAGCCTTCAGGCAGCTCCACCTTCTATGGGAATGGTGGTATGCTTGGTGACCACCATGATCAAAACATCAGCCCTGGGAAACCGCAACCATTTTCCAAGGCCGTCGGTGTCCAGGCATAAACGTGACTCAATTACTCAGTCTTCTTGAGGGGTGCATCATGAGAAGCTCTGGTGGGAAAGAAAAGACTCTGGAAGGCCCCCTGAGGCTGGGATCAGAAGTGGAGGGGGGGGTCTGGACTAGTCCAGAGAGATCTGAAATGCGCAGGTCAGTGGAAATCTGGACAATCAAGAGGGAGTGGTGGGGGAGATCTCCCCTCGGCAACAAAAAAGCACCATGCGAGAGTTGCTACGGTCCTCCCCCTGAAAGAGTTACCCCCTCCTCAGCATTGGAGGCAGCTGAACCAGAGCTGTCATGGGAAATGTCCTCAGGGTACTCATCGCCAACAGATTCTGCCTCGCTCCAATAGGGGACTTTGGAGGGGGCTGCGGACCCTCCCGCATAGAGTCCTACCCTCTTGATCGTTTATGGGAACCACCCTCAGGGGCTAGCAGAAGAGCGGTGGAAAATGGGCCTGGTTGAGAGGAAACAAGACCTTGATCCCCCCAACCTCTTCCACAGCCCCCAGGCATGTTGGAAGATGAGCAAAAACTCTGCCATTGCAGGGTCCAACAGCCGCTGTGGCTGGGAGCGCTGCGACTGTGGAAACAGAGGGGGAGCAGACTCCTCATCCACCACAGGAGCTGGTGCCATGGTGAAATTCTGCATCGCAGGAAAAGCAGGTCTGTCTGAAGAGGAGGGCACCCCGAGCAAAGATGCATTGACATAGAAGGTAGCAATGAAGCCTCAATTGCATTGGGAGCTGGAGCTGTTAACAAGGATGCTGAAGTGGCAGAAGTCTCCCCCGGATCGGCTGTGCAAATGGCAAAGAGACAATCAACAAGGGAGCCTTTGCCATTTACTGCAGTCGAGGCACCAGAGCAATGAGACAGGCATTGATTCTAACGCACCATCAAATTACACTGGCTCTTGTAGCCAGGAGCTCGCCCCAGGAGAAAGAGAACTAACCCTCAGAGGGGCATGTCGTATACTCCCTGGGGGTCTCTGCTGGCCAAGCTACACTGAAACCAGTATCAAACTGGCCAGGAGCTGTAGGCCTTCGAGAAGGAAAAATGGTGTGTGGCCTACACAGGCCAGGGATGTCAGGCAGGAAAGGCAGGATCACAGCAAACACTCATACTTAGGTGCAGCGGCCCCTTTTTGCTGCTAGCAAAAGTTCAGGCGGCAATCCTCTGCAGTTGCTCACTGGAAAAGGTGGCGAACAACTGCAGCCTCAATGCTGCAGTTCCCTGGGAGCGGTGGTGGGAGGGTACAGGGAGGAAACCATGATCTGCCACATGCTAAGAAGCTACAAGGAGCTGTGCAGAAGACTCTCAGACATATTTGGTTTTTTTGTTTTGTTTTTTTTTAAAGAAAGAAAAGAAAATGGCCAAAAGACAGCTAGGGGTCCCTGAGAAGGATCCTCATGATCCAATAACCCCTACCAAGCTCCGCTGGCTCTCCTAGCCAGGAGCTAGCCGTAAAGTAAGCACAGTTACTTACCTGTAACAGGTGATCTCTGGGAACAGCAGGAATTAGTCCTCACATATGGGTACGTCGGTACCGACGGAGCCCGCACGGGAAAGCTCCCCAACTTCCCAGAAGGAAAGCTTTTGGGGCCTCCCACTGCGCATGCACGCTGCCTTCCCGCCCAACTCTCCTCAGTTCGAGTTTAAAGCTGAGACAATAGAGACAGGAAAGGAAGAGAGAGAGAGATACAACTCCTAGGGGAGGTGGGTGGGTTATGAGGACTAATTTCTGCTGTTCCCAGAGATCACCTGTTACAGGTAAGTAACTGTGCTATCTCCAGGAACAAGCAGGAATGAGTCCTCACATATGGGGACTCCCTAGCTAAGATGCCCGGGAGATCCCCTCAAGGGTATGAGACCCTGAAAGGTTCCTCATCTTCCTATGGATCTCAGGCATCCATTCAGGGAAGGTGGGCTGGAGTTGTTCAAGAATGGAACAGGTGTCTGAGGACAGCCTGACCAAACAAGGCATCCCGGCGGGAGTCCTTGTCCAAACAGTAATGGGCTGTAAAAGGTATGAACCGAGGCCCAGGTGGCTGCTCGACAGATCTGGTCAATGGACACAGAGTTTAGATGAGCCATAGAGGTGGCCATGGCCCTCACATTGTGAGCGGTGACATGGCCCTCCAGAGTAAGGTTCTTACTCTGGTAAGCAAATGAAATACACTGAGCAATCCAATTGGACAGTGTTCTTTTAGAGACTGGAAGTCCTAAATGAGAAGGATCAAAAGCAACAAACAGCTGAGAAGACTTTCGATGTTGCTGTGTCCTGTGGAGGTAAAAGGCAAGAGCTCTTTTACAATCTAGAGCAGTGGTCCTCAACCCAGTCCTCTGGGGCCCACAGGCCAGTCAGGTTTTCAGGATTCCCACAATGAATATGCATGAGATATATCTGTATACAATGGAAGCAGTACATGCAGATCTATCTCATGCATATTCATTGTGGGTATCCTGAAAACCTGACTGGCCTGTGGGCCCCAGAGGACTGGGTTGAGGACCACTGATCTAGAGTATGAAGGTTCCTCTCTGCACTGGATGCATGAGGAGCTGGAAAAAAGACAGGTAAATATACCTCTTGATTAAGATGAAAAGGGGAGACCACTTTAGGCATAAAGTGGGGATTGGTCCTAAGGACCACCTTATCATGATGGAACCTTGTATAAGGTGGATTAGCCACTAGAGCTTGCAGTTTACTGATACGGCGAGCTGAGGTGACTGCAATAAGGAAAATAACCTTCCAGGAAAGAAATTTCAAGGAGGTAGTGGCTAAGGGTTCAAAGGGTGGCTTCATAAGCTGACCAAGAACCAAGTTTAAGTCCCATGCCACCGGAGGAGGTCGAATGGGAGGTTTAGTTAAGGTTAGGCCTCTCATGAATCATGCAATAAGAGGATGAGAGGAAACAGGTTGTCCATTGATGGGCTTAAGGGATGCTGCAATAGCACTCAAATGGACTCTTACTGAATTTGTTTTGAGTCCTGCATTGGAGAGATGCAGGAGATATTCCAATAGAGAATTCAAGGGGAGTGCTAGAGGGTCAAGACCCTTTTGAGCACACCAAATGGAAAATCGTTTCCATTTAAAAGCGTAAGAATGCCTAGTGGAAGGTTTCCTAGAGGCATGGAGGATATCCTTCACTTGCTGAGAAAGATTGAAGTCCTGAAGGCCTAGGCCTTCAGTAACCAAGCTCTGAGGTGAAGGGACTTGGGGTTTGGGTGCCACAAAGTCCCCTCCTCCTGAGACAGAAGGTCTGGAGCAGCTCCCAAGTCCAGGGAGGGGGCTTGGGAGAGATGCAGAAGTAGAGGGTACCACACTTGGCGGGGCCAGCATGGAGCTATGAGGATCATAGACCCTTGATCCCTTTGAAGTTTGAACAGAGTCTTGGGAATCAAAGGAATGGGTGGAAAGGCATACAGGAAGCCCTGACCCCAATGAAGGAGGAAGGCATCCTTGGCCTGAACTCCCTGACACGGAATTCTGGAACAGAACCGGGGAAGTTTGGCATTCCACGGACTTGCAAAGAGGTCTATGTCCGGGGTTCCCCATTTCTGGAAGATTCTGAGTACCTGATCCATGTGCAGGGACCATTCGTGTGGAAGCAGAACTCGACTGAATCTGTCTGCCCAAGAGTTTTGGATTCCTGGAAGATATACTGCCAGGAGATGGATTTGATGCTCTCTGGCAAAGGTCCATAATCTTAGAGCTTCGTTGCAAAGCGACAGAGAGCCAGTCCCTCCTTGTTTGTTTAGGTAAAACATGGCTACTTGATTGTCCGTATGAATAAGGACTGTCATGTTGCTGAGGAGGGTATGAAAAACTCAAGAGCTAGAAAGATTGCTCGAAGTTCCAAGTGGTTGATATGAAGGGTGGTCTCCTGTGGAGACCAAGTGCCCTGAGTGGAGAGGTCTTGAAGATGAGCTCCCCAACCTGTTTGGGAGGCATCTGTTGTGAGGGTTGCTTGGGGCAACAATGGTTGGAAGGGGGCCCCCAACAACAGATTTTGAGTGGACATCCACCATTGGAGAGACCAAAAGAGACGTTTGGAGGTTGCTATTTGGTCTGAGAGAGCTCCTGATGCTTGAGTCCACTGGGTGGACAAAGTCCATTGAGCTGCTCTCATATGTAGGCAAGCATAAGGCACCACATGTACTGTGGAGGCCATGTGGCCTAATAGTTGGAGCATCTCCCTGGCAGTCAAGTGGCTTCTGGACTGAGCCTGGGAGGCCAAGTGCACTAGACGTTGGCAACGGGCCTGAGGAAGATAGGCCCTTGCAGTGGTGGTATCCAACCAGGCCCCTATGAATTCCAGGGACTGAGTAGGGGTGAGTTGAGACTTTGGCAGATTGATCACAAGTCCCAGATACTGCAGAATGCGTCTGGTGCGATCCAGGGAAGTCTGAGCCTCGGACTGAGATGGAGCTCGGATGAGCCAGTCGTCCAGGTATGGGAAGACAAAAATTCCCAGGGCGTGTAGAAATGCAGCTACTATTGCCATGCATTTGGTAAATACCCTTGGAGCAGAGGCTAGACCGAAGGGAAGTACTCTGTATTGGAAATGTTTTCCCTGGAACAGAAACCGTAGGAATTTTCTGTGGGATGGATGGATGAGTATATGTGTGTACGCATCCTTGAGATCTAGAGAACAAAGCCAATCCTGCCTCTGCAGGTATGGAAGGAGAGTACCTAGAGAAAGCATCTTGAATTTCTCCTTGCATAGGAATTTGTTCAATTCTCTCAGATCTAGAATGGGTCTGTACCCCCGTTTTCTTGGGAATGAGAAAATAAGGGGAGTAAAACCCTGACCCCTGTTGAAGAAGAGGAACCTCTTCTATTGCCCTTTGGGCGAGAAGAGTGGTAATCTCCTGACCCAACAGGTTCAGGAGAGATGGGGGAGAAATGAAACATCTCACCATGGTATGGGGAGGAAGGCTGGAGAAATGTAGTTTGTAGCCCTCCCTGATGATAGAGAGGGTCCACTGTTCTGATGTGATTTGCTCCCATCTGGGAGCAAAATGAATTAACCTTCCTGGAATGGTGAGAGGCTCTGGATGTTGTAGAGCCAGAAAGGTTAAGTTCTCTAGTATTAAGTCAAAAACCCTGAGGGGGTTGGGACTGCTGGGCTGTAGCAGCCCCTGCAGGTTTTGCCCTGGCCTGTTTAGGCTGCTGACGCTTAGGAGCAAAGCGAGCTGCAGAAGATTGTTGGCCAGTATTTGTAGAAAATCTGGCCTTCTTGTAGAAAGGCTTCTTGAAAGATTTTTTCTTGACAGGGGTAGAGGTAGACTTAGAAAGTCTATCTAAAGCAGCATTTTCTGCATCCATTTGAGTGGCTTTGATTTGCCACTCCTTACCAAACAGATTCTCACCTGTACAGGGCAGATTTCCCAACCCATCCTGGACCCAGGGTTCTAGGTCAGAGGCCTGGAGCCAAGCAATTCTGCGAGCCGCTATGGCAATACCTGAGGCTCTGCTAGCACCCTCAAAGGAGTCAAAGGCTGCTCTGTTGGAGAACTTTGAAATATCTTGGGTATGCTTTAGCAAAAGAAGGAACTCCTCCTTTCTATCCTCTGGGATAAAGGGGAGAAAATGGCGTATTTTCAATGCAATCTCCTTCAGAAACATGCCCATATAGAGGCTGTATGAATTGATTCTGGCAATAAGCATACTGGCTTGGAAGATTTTTCTACCAAAAGCATCCAAAGTCCTACATTCTCTTCCTGGAGGAGTAGAAGAGTGTCTTTTGGTACTCTTTATCCTTTTCATAGCTGACTGCACCACAATGGAGTGGTGAGGGAGCTGAGTTTTTTGAAAACCAGGAGAAGGAGGGACACGATACATGGTGTCCAAACGACGAGAATGTGGAGAGAGGGTGATGGGAGTCTCCCATAAGTCCATCATGTGTTCTTGAAGAATTTCATGAATGGGCAAGGTGACTGCCTCTTTGGGAACCTTAGAGTATCCCAAAATATCTAATTTTTTTGCTCTAGGTTCTTTTTCAGAGGTTACTGAAATAGAGAGACCTTTAGCTACTTCAATGATGAAGCCTTGAAAGGACAAATCCTCTGGAGGAGACATTCTCCTCTTTGGAGAAGAGGGCTCTTCAGGTAGAGTAAGGGATACTTCAGCAGAGTCATCTGATGAATCAGAATCATCAGAAGACTCGAAGTATCGTCTGTTTGCTTCCAGGGATCGATAAGCGTATCGACATCGGGGGTACCCGGAACCGGATCGGTATCGGGAAAAACCCTGGAACCGGGAACCGGAATCGATATCCTGGTCGATGTGGATGCCCTGGGTACCGGTATTGGTTGTGGTACCGGAACCGGAGTCGGTACCGCTGGCTGCGGTACCGAGGGCGTCGCAGCTCTAATAAAAGCCATTATGGCCTGCTGCATGGATTGAACTGTATGATCCATAGACACCACGACTGTCTGGATGTCGGTACCGGATGATTGAGCCGGTACCCCAGAACAGTCTAACAGGTGATCGGTCGAGGCCATGCCATCGATGTCAACCTGTAACCCCATAGGAGGAGCTTTGGAAGCCGGAGCTTCCTGCCGGGGTTGTTTGGCTGGGGCAGGGTCAAGCTCGGGGGCATCTCGATACTTAGAGGGAGATTTGCCCTTTGAGGACCTGCCAGAGGAATGTTTGGTTACCTGAGATCCATCAGGAGAGGAAGACCTGGAATTCAAAAAAGCATGGGATCAACACAGAGGATCTCTAAAGGTAAAAAGTGGACTGTTGTAGTTGTTATGGAAGGACAGACTAGATGGGCCTTGTGGTCTTTTTCTGTCATCATGTTTCTATGTTTCTAAGATGTCGATGCTGGAGTATCTGTAGAAAACAGCATGTGAAACTTGGCTGCCCGGTTTTGTAAGCCACGTTTAGACATCAAAGAACAGGATGGGCAATCCGGAATGGAGTGGTCAGGCCCCAAACATTTAAGACACCATTCATGGGTGTCTGTAACCGATATAGTACCGCTACACTTGGTGCATTTTTTAAAACCAGATGCTGGTTTCTCCATGGGGGAGAATTTTGTGAAGGCCTAGAGGCCCAACAGGACAAACACACCAAGTGGGGAAAAATAAGATATATATATACGGTACTGTATATATCTTTTTAAAGAAATAAAGAAAAACGACCGGCGCTACCGGTCCGGATTCGGGGAAGGCAGACACACGGCCAAAGAAACAAATTAAAATAACTTCTTCAGCGGTGACAGGAATACGACCTGCTGGCTCCGCGGAAAAAGAAGAACTGAGGAGAGTTGGTCAGGAAGGCGGGAAGGCAGCGCGCATGCGCAGTGGGAGGCCCCAAAAGCTTTCCTTCTGGGAAGCTGGGGAGCTTTCCCGCACGGGCTCCGTCGGTACCGACGTACCCATATGTGAGGACTCATTCCTGCTTGTTCCTGGAGATACAGATCATCCAGAAAACAGCATCTCATATAACCCCCCCCCCCCTCTGGATCTAAAGTGACCGAGCTACACTGCACCCAGATGCAGATTGGGCAGCAGCTATAGGCCTTTTTGGAAGAATTCCAGGAACAGAAGAAACCACCATCTGCTGGAGATACAGAAAATACTGAGGGCTCCCTCTAGCTGTGCTAGATCTTATGCCAGTGGTGATGTCACAGCATAGTTTTGCTTTTTTTTTTCTCTGTCTCCCATCATCTGCTGGCAGGGGAAGATAACCCACTAGTCTGAATTGGTCTAGCAGGAAGATCTGGAAATAGATGGTTGGGCAAAGAAGTGACAGCAGCATTTTTTTGAGAAGTATTCATGGTACAGGAGACAAATCAGGATCAGAAGTATCCACAGCTGCTTCCAATATTGGTTCAGTGACATCAAGAACACTGGATTTTTTTCTAGAGCTAGTGTAAGTGACTGTGACCATTACCACGACTGGCCTGTCCACTAGGCGGCAGACCTCTGTGGGCAGCACGGCCCACATGGCCTGCCACTTCTGTTTCCCCTCCAATAAGACGTTATGTTGGAGGGGGGTCAGAAGCAGCAGGCCATGTGTGCCAAAGCACATTGCTTTCTGCGAGCCACTGTCGCACCAAGCTAAGCAGTCTCCCCCACAGATCTTCTAGACGAATTGGCAGCAGCAGCGAGGGGTGGCGGAAACCCATGGGCTGGCCCTGACCACAACAGTATCTATGCACGACTACTTATACTAGTAAGCTATGAAGCAAAATCCATGCATATTTCACTTTATAGAAAAGATGCTATCAACACCCAAAATCAATTGGAAATCTAAGCACCACAGAGAATTACCCAGAGGCATAACAATCTACCTATCCTATCTGCCAAGAAAAGGGCCCCACAAGCAGCACGCTTTAAAACACAAAATTATCCTACTGCTCAGCTACACAGTGTGAAAGTTAGTCTTTCCAGTATTTTTTTTAAACTACAAAAGACCCATTTCTAACTGCAATCAACAACTATTCTGTAAATTACACTATGGTTGCCCACTAGTGCTGGTAAACTGTCCCCATGATAGACTTGTCCAGTTGCTCTATAACCATTTTACCTTCAGAAGTAAACCCGGAAGTGTCCGGCCCAGTGGGATATTGCCCCAACCTCAGTATGGGTTATACAAAGTGTGCCATGTGTGACATCATGCACATTACTAAATATTCTGGCTCAGATTTACTAATTTCTCTTTATTTCAGCTTGGTTCACAACCTTTTGTCATCCTGTTCTGGGAGTTTGTTAAATGCTGGGGTTTCTAGAGAGAAACCTAGCATGTGACAAACTTCCTAGGCTGGCATAATGCTAATATCAAATGATCAAAATCTTAATTAAAAGGAATAAAAAGCCACCACCTCACATGTATAGGCACAGCACAACGCACACAGAGAGACAAGATACTCAAAAAAGAGTTTATTAAACCAAGAGTTACTCAATAGAAAATCAGGAATGCCAATACCACAAGACCCTACATGTGCTGTGTTTTGGCAAGAACCTTCTTCAGGGGTCAAAACTCTGAAGAAGGCTCTCACCAAAACATGGCTTGTGTACAGTCTTGTGGTATTGGTATTCCTGATTTTCTATTGATTAACTCTTGGTTTAATAAACTCTTCTTCGAGTATCTCGCTTCTGTGTGCCTTGGACATTGACAAGTACCCCTGTGCTTTTTGTAGGTTTAGGCACAGCACAACTACATTTTGACTCGAGAAGTCTGTACCAAGAAACAAGCCAACTGATTTCAAAGAAAAAAATGCATTCATACACAGGCTTCAACTAGAGGCCAAGAAAACTCCACCCCCCTGGCTAGCTGCTGTCAGAATTTAAAATGCAGAATATTTGGTATATGACAGATGTGTGGTCAGGTAATTAAGTCAGCCAATTACAACTCATAAGCTGTCAACAATAGGTGCAACATATTTTATGTTATTTAGTGCTGAATGGGGACAAAGTATTGATTTGAAATCCTTTTGCTGAAAGCTGATCTTGTTCTGTCAGTTGAAAGTGAGCTAATATGTGGTATAACTGGGCACTCAAGAGTATGCTTTACCTTCTTCAGTTACCATACATGTATTTTTCATGGTTTTCCAATATAAAGTAAGTTTACTCAATTTTTATATATCACGTTGAACAAACAATGAAACCCCCAGCAATGTCTTAGTTAATCAAAATAATCTTCTATGTCAATATTTGGATCCAAAAGATCTTCCCCATATACTGAGAGATCCATTTGATTTAAAATTAAATTTTCAAACGTTTCATCTAGGTCTGTTTCACCAATCAGTACAGCCCCCATCATTCGACCATTCTGCATTACCACTTTGACATATTCATGTCCTTTAGTACATCGCAACATTAAATCATGATTTAAACCCAAACCCTGGGCATTGAATTTTCCTAAGAGAACCACCTTGTAATTAAAAAATTTAGTGACATGAGCAAAGAGTTCAAAGCAGAAGTCTGGTTCAATAGATTCACCACGTATATCTGCTGCTATACACTTTGCTGCATACCATCCCATCTGCCTAGCTTGAGTCCACAGTCTCATCTGTTGCCAAAGCGGGCTATGTTTCCAGGAAGCTGTGCAGACATCACCTGCCGCATATATGTCAGCTACAGAAGTATGCATGTGGTCATCCACCTTCAGACCTCCATCTTCAGCTATAGCAAATGTATTGCCACTCAGAAAAGGCTGAACATTTGGCAAAACTCCAGTTGCACTCACAATGAAGTCACAGCCATATTTCTTCCCAGTGGTCAGCTCAATATAGACTGGCCATATCTCTGCATCTAATTTTGTACTTTTTTCATTTTGATCACCATTAGGAAAATCTGAGGACATTTCACCTATATGCTTAAATTCGTCATGGAGATAAATCTTCTTTACTTCACACTGGGTCTCAACGTGAACTCTATGGGAAAACTGTTTAGTTGCTTTGAGCTTTAAGTCTTCATGCCAGTCAGGACCCAAGGCACTGCCCAGTTCAATAGTCCCTGTTTCTCGCCTTACTTCCTGTTCATTTTCTAATTTTCCTTCAGTCGTATATTTGGTTCTTTTGCAAGAGATCGGAACTTCCGGCTTTTCCGCAGTCAACTGTGGAATAAAGAACTCGGCCGCCCCCGGATCGAAGAAAGTGTTCCCAATCGCTTTGTCTTTGATGGCCCAAATCACCTCACACCCTTCAATTTCGTAGACCAATTCAAGAGCTATACCGCCATTCCCTACAATTACCACTCGTCTCGCTTTAGCCAGGTGCTTCTGGAATTCCTGGACGCTGTCCGTATCACGGATGCCTAGAACATAGGGGTTTCCATCCGAAATCAACTTAGGCCTGGCTCCCGTACAAACGCAGAGCTTCTCATAGGGGTACTGCCGGCCATCCTCCGTCCAAAGCTGGTGCTCGGCACTCTCCAACCGTTTGACAGCTGACTGGATCACCTGAATGTTCTCATAGCGGCTCTCCAGTAGGGTGCTCAACTGCTCCTCCACCTGGAACTCCTCCAAAGTTTTGGAAAGCTGTTTAAAGTTGGTCACAGCTTTTATCAAGGGAGAGGCCGTCAGCAGGCGCACCTGGCGGGACGGAAAGAACAGAGCCAGTTGCTCAGCACAGGTCACACCGGCAATTCCACCTCCCACTACCGCCAGCGGTAGAGGTGCGGCCGCCATTTCTCTAGCAAAACCAGCGTGTGAATCTGAATGGCGTCGTTGTAAAACTTCCCGAAACTACGGCGCACCATATGGCTCTAACTTCACTAATTTCCGTTCAGAATCTTTGCGTGGAACGACTTTCCTCCCATGATGTCTGTTGTCAGTCTTTCAGGCTCGCTTTGGTTTTTATACAGTCCTCCACGGGTAGGGGGCGGTATCATCGAAGGCAGTCGGTGCATTGCACAAGTTTGTCCCTTCTGCTTTGCCAGCTGCTGGAGACTCGTTTTCACTAGCGGACCGGAAAGAGAAGATCTTTTTCTCTGCAGCTGCAGCCATGGTGAGAGAAGATTGCTTTTGTTTGTCTTGGGTTATCCGCGGCCATCCTTCTTTTATGTCAGGCTGTTGGGTTTTGTCTGGACGGTCTGAGTTTGCGAGAGCTCACGAGACTCTGAATCTGGGCCTATGGCCTGGGGACGGGATTAGGGGTCTGGAGAGGGATCCCGGTGGTGAAGGACGGAGAAGTGTCCATCGCAGCCTGGGCCCTATGGTGGAGAAAAGTGCCTGGATCACCGGGGGAAGCAGGCCTTGGTCTGCTAGTGACGAGAATCTCTAGTTCTAGTAAACTATGTCTCGGTTGTGGGCGGATGTTACTTTGTCTATTTTGACTTAAAAGCTCCTGGTACGTACAAAGAAGATTAGGAAAGAAAGCGTGTGATCAGGTGACGGTACAAGCTTTCTGCGAAATGGGAGCTGTTGATTTTTACAGTCTGCGTGTTTGATGGTAGTATTTTGGATTTAACAGATAAGAGAAAACAAATGGATAACCGGAGAGCTTTAAGGGAACATTTACTAAATCGAGCTAAGCTAGTGTGCATTAGATCCCTCCCGGAAGACATAGGAGCCATAACAGACATTAAAGACTTCCGAAGGAAACTGAAAACATTCCTATACACAAAACACTTGGGAGACATCATATAGCCCCAGTCATTGAAAGGTTCTGGACCCCCCTCCCAGCTGCAATAAGCCAAAATCCAATGCTTAAGACTTAAACTGTACATATGTTATAGCCTAAGTTGCCCTATACATAAGTTTAACCTGTTAACTTGCCCTGTATGCCAATTTGTGCCCCCCCAACTGTGTTTCTTAATGTACCCAGTGAAGTTACAATGTAAACTGCTTTGATTGAATGATAACGTGGTATAAAAAACTGTATAAATAAATAACCTGGAGGGGTGGTGTGTCCACATATCCTCCTGCAGTTAGTGAATTGGAGCTGCGCCTTACTGTGCTAATCGACGAGTACACTTAATATAGGTGCCTTCTGTTGAGTGGGCAGTAAATGGCAACATTTGGGTTTACCATGCACCAGTGTTACCCATGAAAACTGTGATGCGCCACTAGTGCCTAGTCCCTGCCCCTAACCTGTCCAGTCCCAGCCCCTTTGTGTGCTAATGGTTAGTGTGGGATTTTTATTGTACTGCCTCCTGCTGTCAGCATATTGTGTTTATTATATAGTAAACACTGTGCGGTTAGTGCAGTTTACTAAACACACACCTTAATCATTTACAGACAGTAGAGTCGCAGCCATAGTCACCAAAGTATCCTAACTACTTTAGCAGGTGCTTGCATTGTTTTATTTTTTGATAACACATTTTTCACATTAGTATGAGTACAGTAAAGATATTACTGAACACACGAGTTGTGTATTTATTTTTTTGGATGGGAGCAGTCCTATAATTTTATCCTGTAAGGGGGCTGCTTTTCTACAAGTTATATGTCAATAGCGAGACACTGTGAGACTTAAAATAGTTTGATGTAAATGCTGGGTAATCCATAACTTTCAGCACTTTGGGTGTGTCTTCAAATTCTTTACTAACTACACAGCTGGCACTTTCATTACAAAGTGATTTTGCATGATTTTAAATATTTTATATTCTGTATGAGACATTAGCCCCCTTTTTTTCCTAACGGAGTGGAAGACTAGCCTAATGGTTAGAGTAGGGGTTGAGAACCAGGAAAGCCAGAGTTCAAATCCCACTGCTATTTCTTTTGACCTTGGGTAAGTCAATTAGGCTTCCAGCGTTTCAGGTACATGCAGAGATGGTAAACCCTCAGGGGAAAGCAAAATACCCGTTGTACCTGAATGTAACTGACCTTGAGCTATCACTTGTTAAAGTGAGCTAAATCCAAAATCCCATTTTTTCCCTTTTCCTATTGGGTGTTTTATGCTGGCATCTGAGAGCATCTTGTTTTGCTCTTGGGAATATTCAAAGGTATCCTTTGAAATATAAAGTTCCCCAAAATGTTCACAGGTGTGGCTGGGGGTAGGGGCAATTGCCATTTTCTCAACTCGTGTGTTTAATTCATTGCTCAGTCTTCTGTGTGCTTGACTTCATAGGGTTTCAATAGGAAGTATGTGTCAAATTGCTGCTTGTTTTTCTAACTATTTTATGCTGTTAACACATTCTAGAATACAAATTTGGTGATCTTTAACATATGTTTTTTCTCTTTAAGTGCAGTGTAATTTATGAAGTAGTCAGACTTGCTAATATTGTATTTTTATATTAGAGGAATTGAGAGAAAGGGGTGGGGGGCACTCTGCCTTGAGAATTGGGATGTTTTTGCAGAAACTTTTGAATGGAATATTTACAATTTTTCTATCTGAACTAATGCTAAGTGGTCAATGTGCTGTTTAAAAATGTGCAGAAATTTGTTGGCCTTAAATTTATTTTTTCTCCATAAGGCTCGCGGTCCCAAGAAGCACCTGAAACGTGTCGCAGCTCCAAAACATTGGATGCTGGATAAATTGACAGGCGTGTTTGTAAGTACCATATAATTTGGTTTCTACTCAATCTAATTGTGTTTGTAACACAGTGGACTACTGTAAAGTAAGATAGCAATCTTATTTGTAGATTCAGGATATTTTTTTAGTTTTATAATATGAAAAACCATTTTTCTGTTGCCATTTGAAAGTTTTTGACTTTACTGCTGAGTTACATGGTAGAGACATTGCCGTTGATGCAGGTGTGAAATACTGTTTATGCTTAATGCTGGGATGGAGTCTAGTGGTTTGATTTATTAAAGTTTATTTTTCATGATTCTAAATCAGCCCTAAGATATCTTGTATTGGACAAACAACTAAATTATTCACTTTCTGCAATTTGCAATCTAATCTGATTATAACCTGCTTTGGGCAAAGTAGGCTAAAGGTAACATGATTAAATTAGATGATACCCAATTTCATGTACTGGCATGGAGTAGAAATCAGCATATAGATGTCTAGAATGATCCTATAGCCAACCTGTACTATTACAAACCAGAGCTCAAGATTAACTCTTTTATTGAGCCATAGACATGTTAAGACACAGAAATGTATTTACTCCTTTCACCCTGCTTTTGTTTGTAAGTGAGCAAATGATATTGTTAAAGATACTTTTGGTGTTTGGGGAAAACACTGTTTTGTGGTAAAATATATTTGGAGTGTCACTTAATATTATCCCCTCCTCTATCATGGCCCTGTTTGTAATGATGGTGCTGGGCATTCAGCTGTATTTTCTGAATTTCATGCTTCAGCTATTTATCATCAGAATAATGTATGGAGTAGCTGTCACCATGCAAAGCCTGTTTGCCACATGTCTGATTTGTGAGGTGCAATATATTGCTGCTACATTTGGGGGCTCTAGTTCACCACTGACCTCATCAGGTGTTAGGTCCCACCCCGACACCCCCCCCCCCCATGTGAGCAGCCTTGCTTTATAGGGTAACTTCCCAATTAGCTACATACAGGGACATAGACAAGCACTGTTAGAACATACTTAAGAGGTTAACTGCTTTTTCTCTTAAAGGATGGCTGAGGAACAGGTAGGGACTTTGGTAGGTCTCTCTCTTTTACTTCAACAGGTACCAAAGCTTCATCAACTAAACAATGGCTGGGAAAAATTGTATTGCTAAAGCTTTGCCCCCGTAGCAGCTGCTGCCTCTGTCCAGACAGAGATCCCAATGCCAGTTGAAGGACTGGTTCCATGTGCAGGATGCCTGCATGCAGAGGCTCTCAGGAAAGAAGTGGAGGAGCTTGGGGAAGAGGTGGTAAGGCTGAGAAGCATTCAAGACAGTGAGAAGTACGTTGATGAGATGCTTCTTGAAACATTCAACAGAGGTGAAGATGGGAGACTGTAGGAGGAAGAAGGTTGGACATGAGTCACCAGAGTCTGCAGTATCAATAACTCTTCCAGCCCTTGAATTGAAGAACCAGTATGCGGCCCTGGAAGTGGAGGAGGTGGAAGCATCCGACGAAAGGGAAGAAGCACAGCTCAAGCACCCCAAAGTTGCAGAATCAGTCACCACAAGGAAGGGAAGGGTAGTGGTGGTTGGATGCCTCAGTACCCCTCAGGGTCGCCATCTGCTGGCCAGATTTGATGTCTAGAGAGGTGTGCTGTCTACCAGGTGCCAAAATCTGAGATGTAACGGAGAGTTTGTTAAATTGTATTAAAGAAAATGTGTGAAATAAACTGAAAAAAAAACCCACCAGAAAAATGAGGAAAATTTGTGAAAAAGAAAATAAATCAATTTTGGGGGCTAGTTTAAAAAACAAAAAAACAACCTTGATACTATCCATGCACTTCACAGGACATGGCTTTTAATGGACAGCCTTGTAACATAACAGTAGACTTGCTCCTCCTTTTCCTGTAATTCTTGGAAAATCAGGACAATTTCAAACTTTGTAATTCAAATAAGTATATTGTCCCTGTGCCTGAATAAGGATTTGAGGACCCACTTTCAATTTGGCTCCGATATGAACTATTAAAGGTTACAGGTTCTTAAGAAATGTTATCATTTGAGTGTATTCTAGTAGCTAAGGTGCATATCTTATTTTCCTATTTAACTATTGAAGGAAATTATTAATATGGTTATGTGGTTTGTGAGCGATTGGGGACATCAAAAGATAGAATATTCAAGTTTTAAGCTGGTCTTTGAATAGCATGGTCCCACTTGAAACAGAATTGTGGTTTTAGCCTTTGTCCTTTGGACTTCGTTCCTCTGAAGCAAAATAAAAGGACAGTTTTTAGGTTTCCAAGTAAGAAGCAGACAGGTTTTGATTTTATTGTGGAAGGCTTGCTTTGTTATGGATTTGTCAGACACTTTTTGTTCAGATGATGAATTGCTTGCTTATCATTTCCTCTGTTAGGCTCCTCGCCCATCAACAGGTCCTCACAAACTGAGGGAGTGTCTCCCTCTCATCATCTTCCTCAGGAACAGGTTGAAGTATGCCTTGACAGGAGATGAGGTCAAGAAGATCTGTATGCAGAGGTTTATCAAGATTGATGGCAAGGTCCGCACTGACATCACCTACCCCGCTGGCTTCATGGGTAAGGATCAAATATAGGATAATGAAAGGCCTTCCCTAGCATTGCAGTGACGTTTTTTTTGGGTTGGTTAGCTGGTCACCAGGATGTGATGGCAGTGAGGTAAAGACCACAGATGAGGTGAAAAGTAGTAATCCCAGACACTCCTAAGTGAGGCATTTTATTTCTCTGCTGTTTGTATTTCACCTTATAGTACAAGGAAGATTCTATGTGTAATACTAGTGGAACAGTGCTGATATGACTGTGAGAGATTAAGTGCCCATTGACATTTTGCTGTGAGCTTTGCTCGCCACTAGGTGTTCGCAGTCCAATGTTGAACATACTCAGAAGATTTTGGTTTCATTTTACTATCTTTTTTGCTGTATGCTGCAGTCTTTGGCCTTCCTTTTATTTTTGGTTTTAAAAGCAACCTCAACCTTTGGCACTGACTGACTGACCAACTAAAAAAGTTTCCATCTGGTGATTTGCAGTCAATAATAGAGGGGGGGTGTGTGGGGATGGTTGTTGCAGCTGATTTGGGATGTCTGATCTGAGAGAGAGATGTGAAATTTAATGAGCTTGCACTTTTGTAGTATATCAATTTTCTTCTGGTATCACATAAATACTGTGCTGTTACTGAGCCAGGAGTGACATCAGAAAATATGAAGTGGCCTCCCAATGAAAGTGGTGGAGAAAAATATAGGAGTGCAATTCAAGAAATTCTGGTATAAGAACAGAGAATCCCTAATCAAAGTGATGGGAAAGGCAGAGATCACCTGGGGTCTGTGGCATTGCATTGCGAAGTAAACCAGGAAAACTAGCTTGGTCTTATGGTCCTTATCTGCCGTCATTCTGCTTCCTTTCTAGATTCAGGCTTAAAATCTTTGCAGGTTGTGATACCTTTGATTGGACCAACAGTATTGTACAATAGATTTCAAGATCATATAAGTCACCTGTTCAGACGCCTCTAACAAAGGGCATTGGTCTCAAAAACTCTATCTCAAACATTTTTGCTTGGCCCAGTAAGAGCTATCACTGTCTACAGTGATTCCAGTTTTCTTCAGGACTGGTAGAGCTGCAAGAACTCTGCACTAGCCTTGGTACTGAAAATCTCAAGTCGTACAGCTTGGTGTTGTGCCACACTTTTAGTGACTCAAGAAAATTATTTCCTCAGCATACAATATGTAATGCTTCAGACATGCACATGAGTAGTATTAACACCCTCTCTGTGGTAATCAAATCAAATTTTAAGCGGTTGTTCTGGAACACTCCTAACCACCAGCATATGCTCTGTTTGGAAACTTGTCAGAGAGAGCATCTTGCACGTGGCAGTTTCATGACGTTTAGGACCCTGTTTTCAGTATAACTGCTTTAGGATGTTGTGTAGCTGGGTTTAAAAAAGGTTTGGACAAGTTCCTGGAGGAAAGGTCTATAAACCATTATTAAAAGGGACCCAGAGTATCACTGCTTGACCCAATACAAGCATTGTGGAACCTGTGTCTTTCGGGGAAACTGCTAGGTACTTATGTCCTAGATTAGCCACTGTTGGAAACAGGATACTGGGCTTGATGGACCTTGGTCTGACCCAGTATGGCATATCTTATGTTCTTAAGTCAGAGGAACAACCTGTGCAGTTTGGAAATTTTCATTCATAACAGATTAATATTACATTTTTAATTTGATATCATATGTGATATATGCGGAAGTATTTTTATAATACATAGTGCTTTTCAACACGGTGACCAGAATGTTGACTGTTAACATGCACAGCTATGTGTTTGTACAATTAAATCTGTATCTATTGTATTGTATGTTTTGCAAATTATATTATTTCATATAAAGCACGTTACTTGGCTGTCTCTCAGGGACCCTGTGCTTGGAGCTGTTTGATAGTCGAACCAGAGTCCTGCTGAGAAGGCAGGAACTGGGAGGCCAGCTGAAAAGCACTATTGGCTTTTAGTCTGGTACAGTTGTGATAACATTGGCACCCTTGCATTTTAGGTATGTTGTACACAATATCTTGAGAAATAATTGGAAATATTTCAACTGTATATCATCATAATATTAGTATGTTCAAAGGTATACAACTACAAAAACTATCTGTGCAATTTAGACGTAGTAATTTTCTGAGGGGGGGAAAAATGACTCTGACAGGATTAATGGCACCCTTCACTAAGATTTGGTAGCATAACCCTTGGCAGTGATATCCTCCAAATGTTTCTTGTAGCCATCTATAAATTTCATACACCTGTCTGCTGATAGTTTCTCCCACTCTTCAACTATGATTTGTTACAGTTCATGAATATTTGCAGGATTCCTTTTACCAATGGAAGATTTCATCCCTTTCTAAAGGTTCGCGATTGGACTGAGGTCAGGACTCATTGCTGACCAATTTCAAACAGTCCATTTGTTCCTTTTTAACCATTCTCTTGTACTTTTGGATGTATGTTTTGGGTCATTGTCCTGTTGGAGGACCCATGACCTTTGACACAGACCTAGCTTTCTAACCCTAGGTAGCACATTTTGCTCCAAAATAATTTGATAGTCCTCTGACTTCACGATTCCTTTAATACGTTCTAAACCTCCATTTTTTAATTGGCCTTGTTTTATATGATTCTGTTATGTGTCAGATATGTGTACATATATAATCCAAACTTTTAGGAGATATTGGATATTAAATAGTTGAACTGCAGGGGTGCCAATAATGTTGACCACAACTGTATGTTTTGCAAGTGGTACATGTCATAAAGAGCAATTTTTGGTTGCCTGTGCATTATATTCCTAACTTCTGGAGCCTTCTGAAAGAGAAGCAACCTGTGGCCTTGGATCGGTACACTGGCACTCTGCATGGGGGTGTGGCTCTTGAAAGCAGTACCTTCTGGAAGTCCCTCCCTGGGTAGCCATTCTTTGACTAGAATGGGAAAAACTTTAGATGACTGATATATTGGACTTAACGTAAAGAATTTGCTTTTGTATAGATGTTATCAGCATTGACAAGACTGGTGAGCATTTCCGTCTGGTGTACGACACAAAGGGGCGCTTTGCAGTCCACCGCATCACCGCTGAAGAGGCCAAGGTGAGAACGGCTGTCCTATCCCAGACACAACTTTTTATTATGTGCACAGACATGGGTTAACCCAGGATGTCTGTCTAAGCTGTTACTAGTCAAGTAGTAGCATTATTGAGATTGCTAATTCGCCTTTTGACTTAAGGTTGTGTGCAAATGTTTAGACACCCCTAGTCAAGTGGTATGCTTTAATGAATCCTTAAGGGTACAGAAGCTCAGGGCCGTCTGTCCATTCTGCGGGAATGTTGCCCGCACATGGCCCTGCACCTTGTGAGGCCTCGCGCCTGATTTGGTTTCAGGGGAAGCCGGGGAGACCCGAAGGCCTGGCTGACCTCTGAATAGCCGCGGGAGTAAAGGGTGGCATTTGCTTTTTCTCCCATTGCTGTGATAAAAAGGAACCCACCGGCATTCTGAGTCTGGGAGGTTAATTGGGGCTATGTCCAGCATTCCCTGACTTCATGGCACTCAGTGCGCTGGCGGGTTCCTTTTTATCACAGCCACAGCAGAGAAGGCAAATGCTGCTGTTTACTCCCACGGCTGTTCAAAGGTCAGCCGGGGCTTCAGGCCTCCCCGGCTCCCTCCTGAAACCAATCAGGTTTGGGGCCCCTTTTTAGTGTATGGCAGGGGGGGTACTAGGGGCTAGAATGGGAACTTGGGGGGGGGGAGCAGGACTGGAAGTGGGCAGGGTATGGGGGACTAGAACTGGAAGAGAGCGGATGCTGGGAGGGACTGGAGGAGGACTGATATGGGGAGGGTTAGGACTGGAAATGGGCTGATGCTGGCAGATGGGGGATTGGGACTGGAAGGGAGTGGATGCTTGGAGGGACTGTAACTAGGAGAACTGATGCTGGGGGAGGACCAGAAGGGGGTGGGAGAAAAAAAAAGCTGGGGGAGTGAGGATGGAGAGGGGAGCAGATATTTTGTGTGGGAAGGAAGAAAAATCTATGATTGGCTGAATATTGGGAGAATAAGTGGGGATTGAGGATGGAAGGGTGACATTTGAGTGGATGAAAAAGGAATAAAGAAAGAAATGGAGGAAAGAGCAAAAGGGGGAAGATCAGTATGTCCGAGGCAGATGTAGAGAGAGGATGGAAAAAACTAGAAAAGGACAAATGGACAGCAGACAATGGAGAGTTAGCAGAAGACATGAAGCGAGCAGAAGAAAACAACTGGGGCAATTGCAACTGAAAAATAAAATGGCCAAACAACAAAAGGTAGAGAAAAACTATTTGAATTTATTAACTGGTATATATCAACTCTGGGAAATGTGCATCGCTAACTTTTTGCGTTTTGTTTAGTACAAGAGGAAATTTTATAATTTTATTTCTTCAGTGTTGTACATTCCAAGTTTGGATTTTGGGGTTCCCATTTTAATTGTCTTCATATTTCTAAATTGTGATCCCTTGTTCTATGTTTGGTGACGGACTATGACATGTTCTTTTTATGTGACAGTCCCACTTGTTCTGTTTCCCCAGTAGGAGATGTATTGGTATTCTCTGAGATGTACTGGTTTAATATTTGCAGTGTTGCCTTTTGATAGGTAGGGTTTGGTGCTTTGTGACTCCTAGTAGTGCTGTTATGATTCAGCGGGTTTGCTATGGGTTCTAAATGTGCAGGGTGTATAGTACTTCCTAATTGCCTGGCAGTTGACACTGGAGAATAATAATGTAGAAATCTGGTAGTCTCTTTATCCTCACTCCCAAGCAAGTGGTATTGAGAAACTTATTAAGAGACATGTGTACTAAAAGCGCACATTAAGATTTGTGAATGCTCATTAAGTGCAGCAATGCACATTTATTTCCTTTGGCGCAGAAGCACTTAACGCACATTAATATTTAGTAAACATGCCCTTATGTCCCTGCCAGGACAAAATAAAGGCTTGTGGAGGGCTCCTTTGAAAGCCACCTACAATTTTAAATGGGCAACATATGCATTTTAAAATAAAGTAAATTAAATTTATGCAATTGAGGTCCAATGGTTATGCAAATGAGGCTCTGCAATGAGTCTCCACACATGGCCCTACATCACCCTTGTTGTGTCAGCTTCTGCAGGGACAGCCCATCTACATAGTACAAAGTTTAAATACAAAATCTCTCTGCAATTTTTGATGCAAAATTATGATTCAGCTTTCCTAAAGCTACGAGAGTTAAAGAAAAAGTTCCAGCCTCGAATTGGAATGTTACAAGATGCTCAAGGTTCTATGTTGAATGATGCTGAGAAGATCAAGAAAAGATGGAAGGAATATACAGAGTTTTTATATGATAAAGATCAAGTGGACCAACAGCCGTTTCAACCTGTACCTTATGATCTGGAACCATTGGTGATGAAAGAAGAAGTTGAAGCAGCATTGAAAGCCTTATCAAAGAACAAAGCACCAGGCATTGATAGCATTCTCATAGAAGTATTACAGCAATCTGATGCAGCTGTTACCGTACTTACAAGGCTCTGCCAAGAAATATGGAAGACAGCATCATGGCCAACTGACTGGAAAAGATCTGTGTTTATACCAATACTAAAGAAAGGTGATCCAACTGACTGTGGAAATTATCGCACAATCGCTCTGATCCCACATGCCAGCAAGATTCTACTGAAGATTATTCAAAAGAGACTACAATCATACCTGGAACAAGAACTACCTGAAGTGCAAGCAGGGTTCAGAAAAGGGCGAGGAACGAGAGACATCATTGCGGATGTGAGATGGATCCTTGAAAAGACTAAAGAATACCAAAAGGATATCTATTTGTGCTTTATCGACTAATATCAAAGCTTTTGACTGTGTAAACCATGAGAAACTCTGGGCCACATTAAGAAGCATGGGTATACCAGAACACCTGATCGTTCTCTTGCACAATCTGTACATTGATCAAGAAGCAACAGTTCGAAAGGAACAGGGAGAAACAGAATGGTTTAAAATAAGCAAAGGTGTAAGACAAGGCTGCATACTTTCCCCCTACCTGTTTAATTTATATGCAGAACAAGTCATCAAAGAAGCAGGATTGTATGAAGACAACAGAGGTGTGAAGATTGGTGGAAGACTCATCAACAACCTTCGCTATGCTGATGATACCACATTACTGGCGGAAAGTGAAGATGATCTGAAACATTTGCTTCTCACAATCAAAGAACATAGTCTCAAAATGGGCCTGCACCTTAATGTAAAGAAGACAAAGATCATGACAACTGGCATAATCAACAGGTTCATCGTCGAAGGAGAAGAAATTGAAATCGTGAATAACTTTAACCTACTTGGATCAAGTAACAAGCAGTCAAGAAATCAGATGACGCATTGCTCTTGGCAGAATGGCTATGAAAGACCTAGATAAGATTCTCAAAAGCAGAGATGTCTCTCTCCATACAAAGATTCGACTTGTTCAAGCCATGGTATTTTCAATAACATCATATGGATGTGAAAGCTGGACAGTGAAAAAGATAGGAAGAAAATTGATGCCTTTGAATTATGGTGCTGGCGGCGAATACTGTGTATACCATGGACTGCCCGAAGAACAAACCAGTCTGTACTAGAGGAGATCAAACCTAAGCTTTCTTTAGAAGCTCAGATGACAAGACTTTGACTTTCATACTTTGGACACATCATGCGGAGAGAGAGATCATTAGAGAAAGACATCATGCTTGGCAAGATAGAAGGTCAACATCATGCTTGGCAAAAGAGGAAGGCCAGCAATGAGATGGATCGATACAATAACAGCAGCTACGGGTACCAGTCTGTCAACAATAAGCCGCCTGACTGAAGACCAAACACAATTTAGGATAGCTATCCAGAGGGTCGCCATGAGTCTACTCCGACTCGATGGCACTTAACAACAACAACAAACAGATTGAAAGTAGGAAAAATAAAAATGGTATGTGCAGAAGTTCAGACACTCCTAGTAGATTCATTGCTACATTTTTTTTTTAAGGTTGTTAATAAGGTCAACAAATTTGACTTGCTAGGTCTTCATTCTTTGTATGATAATTTTGTGATTTAAGCAAATATTCTGGCTCTTCTGACGTCTTATGTTGTGATGATTCTGTTTACTTTCAACAAACATGGGCTTCACTAAAGCAGCTGTTTGAGCACTTACGAATGAAGATAATTCACTTAGAAAGCAGGATAAGGCTATACAAAATTCCAAAACACTTCCAGCTAGCAATTTCAACTGTCAAACATTGTCAAAGGATGGAAAGTACATGGGCAGGATCTAGAAGGCCAAGAAAGATCTCTGGTGTAGCTATCTGAAAGCTGCTCAGATTTGCAAAACAGAACCTACCGATCACTGAAAACATGCTGAAAAGTTTAGCTGACACTAGAATAGTTGTCAACAGTATAGTGTTGCTTACACAACAATGATCTGCATGGGCCATTTGTCAGAAGGAAACCTTTATGACCTCATCCCCAAAATATATTAACCCCCCCCCCCCAAAAAAAAAAAAATCCCAAACACAAACCCCTTGATAAATGTGAAATTGTTTGATGAAACTAGAATTGAACTGTTTAGCCATAGCCATGCAAAAGATGTTTGCAGAGAAAAGGATGAAGCATTTGAAAAAAAGAACACCTTGCTAACAGTTAAGCATGGGGATGGATCTGTTACGCTTTGGGCTTGTGTGGCAGCTAATGGCACAGGAAATATGGTGCAGGCAGAAGAGAGTGGATTCAGCTAAGTATCAACATATTCTAGAAGCTGCTGTCCCTTCAGTTAATGAAGAAATTGAAGAGCGGTTTGACTATGTCAGTAAGACATTGATCCAAAACATACCTCACAATCAACTATAAAGTACTTACAGGAAAGATATATAAAACGTTTGGAAAAGCTTTCACAGTCCCCAGGCTTTGATTGAGATCGCCACACAGATTTTCAATGATGAACATACAGTGCTTGCAAGATGACCCAAGAATAATTTCTGAGCCAGAAGAATTCTGCAAGGAAAAGTGAGGAAACGTTCAAAAGCCAGAATAAGTGCAAATAAAGGTGGTAAACAAGCTGTAGGTGATACCTTTTTTGTTGGACTAACCTAGTATATTTTTGACAAGCTTGCTTGGCCTTTCTTTGCCCATATTCAAGCAGACTAACACAGCAACTATAACTTTCTGCTCAAAAGCCAGAATGGAAAGACACTCATCTGACTACAGGAAATGTTTGGAAGCCGCTGTTTCTGCCTAAGAGGGTATTATAAAATATTGACTGAACAGGTATCTAAACGTTTGCACCTGCCATATTCACTGTTTTTCTTATTTTGAATGTATAAAACAAATCTGCACATTAATGTGCATTAACATTTAATAGATATCATATTTAACTTTCTACCATATGGAGGTTGTGTCAACTCCTGTTCCTTTAGGGATTTTTTGGTTTTGTTTATTTTTAAATACACGATTTTTAGCTAGGAAGACCTAAACATTTGCATGCAGCTGTGGCTAAACATGATAATCAGTAGTGATTAAGAATGTGTGAAGCATTTTTGAGATCTTACAATGTTAGGGACTATAATATTAGAGTTAATAAGTTGGGAACTAGTGTTAGGGTAATGTTGATTTTTAGGAGGAGAATTGTGGGTTTGAAAAGCAGTCTCCAAAGTGTTGTTTGACGTCGTAGTTGATGCGTCTGCTCCCTCTAGCTATATTTGACTCTGTTCTGTAAGGGAGTAAGTACATAGTCTGAAATTAGGGATGGAGGAGAGGGCATCATTAAGAAGATTTTGCCTGACATATGGGGATCATAAGAGGGGGGCTGCAGGAATAAACAAGGAGATGTCATATGAAGCGGCAGAGTAAATGCACTGGTGGGTGAGCAGCAGTCGTGTGAAGCGGCGCAGGAAATGCACTGGTGGGTGAGCAGCAGTCGTGTGAAGCGGCGCAGGAAATGCACTGGTGGGTGAGCAGCAGTCGTGTGAAGCGGTGCAGGAAATGCACTGGTGGGTGAGCAGCAGTCGTGTGAAGTGGCGCAGGAAATGCACTGGTGGGTGAGCAGCAGTCGTGTGAAGCGGCGCAGGAAATGCACTGGTGGGTGAGCAGCAGTCGTGTGAACTGAATGCAGAAACATGGGGAGCCAGTGTAGAGTCTTGAGAAGAGGTAACATGGTTGTAGTGATACTGGAGGCAGACTGATCTTTGAAAGACACCACCAGTAAAAGCTGAGTAGGAAAGCCATGAGGAAACTATCGCAGTAGTCCAAGCAAGTTCTTATTCTTGGTCATGATAAGCTTAAGGTGGTGGTGGGGCATACACACAGCTACTTCAGATAAAGAAGTTTCTGGATTGACGTTCTAATGCAGAGAGATCTAGGATTCTCCAGCCTAAGGATAGTATTAAAAGCCCTGGGAGTGGAAATAGTTTATCTAGGAGTAACAAATTACTTTGGGTTTTATCTTGTACATAATAGTTTGATATTGATATTGTCTTGCATCCATTTGGGAAAGTGTTTTCCCGTTTTTATTCTATATCCTGGAGTACTACTGCTCCATTCGTGAGTGTCGATTTGCAGAATTGGACCTGGAGCTTGCATTATTTAGTCAATTCTCTAAAAAAAAAAAAAAACCACCCCAAAAAACATTATTTGGTCAAATGTTTTTCTTACCTGCTCTTAGAATCCTCCATTGACACACATTGCACTCCCACCTTCTTTAGAAACCCAAGAACAAACTCAAAGAAACACCCAGGAAAGTTGCTTTGCAGTGTGCTGCTAAGTCCTGATTCTCTCAAGAGTGGCTGTGATACCTTTTTAGTTTTGCAATATTCTCAGTAGAAAACTTTTGGAGGGAACATTTTTAAGAATTATTTGCAGTGACTCAATCCTCTAGTGACCACCTACTCATGGAAAATGGTAGTCAACTCTGTTGCTGTCACTGAAGTTGGTCATTTGATCTTCAAATAAGAGTTTTTTTGTGGTGGTCAGTGGCTTCTGGATTTCTTACACATGCTTGCTGAGGTAAACATTTTGCTGTCCTGGTTTGATATCCATAGAGCCTTAAGGGTGGATGTGTTTTTGTTTAGTTTTTTAGTTTTTTTAAATTGCTGCAGACGTTTCTTTTATAATAAAACAAGGCATATGCCTTCTCATTTTATTTGTTTTTTCACAGTATAAGCTGTGCAAAGTGAGGAAAATTCTAATTGGCACCAAGGGAATCCCACACTTGGTGACTCACGATGCCCGCACTATCCGCTACCCAGATCCACTTATCAAGGTGAATGATACTGTGCAGATTGATTTGGATACAGGCAAGATCACTGACTTCATCAAGTTTGACACAGGTATGACACCCTGCCCCCCTGAGTAAGAGTGCTGGTTGTTATGAAAGTTAGATCAGCATTAACCATATTGTTGCCTGTTTAAAATGGCCTTCAGAGGCAGTGGTGCTAGTCCTTTGGCTTCCTTGATGGCATTGCTCTGAGGACTGTAACTCTGAAAGTGGAGACTAGAATATGCACCCTTGTGAAAGGGCCTTGCACTGGGCAAGATATCTGCTTACGTAATCCAAGATCTTTGAGTATGTTTCATATGATCATCACAGCCTGTTGGTGGTTTAGGTTTGAAACCAAAGATTCATGCTACTGCGTATTAAGTTGCGTCTATCCCTTTGCCTCTACTTATTCTTTCCTACTCGTACCCCTTCTTCCCTCTCTTCCCCTTGTCTTTTCTGTCTACAGAAGGAGTTCTTTTCTTTTTCTATTTATTTATTTTATTTATTTACTTCTCTTATATACCGCGCTATTAAAATCAGTGCGGTTTACAATTGAACAAAAAACATACTGCAATGTCACACGACAATTGAGTTTTTACATTGAACAAGGACGAGATAACCTGGAGGTAACAGGGGTAACTAATTACAGAGTAATTATTCATGGAGTATGGTGAGAAATTATACATATAGTATAGCTTGGTTTCAACATATTTATAAGAGGTTTAATCAATAAGATGTGTGATCAGTACCAATAATAAATAAGAGAGGGGATATGTTGGTAGAGCTAGTCATTTTCTTTATGGTGTTGGATTTTGGGTGGGGTGGAGTAGGGTGTAGGATGTGAGGATGGGTGGATGTTTCTGGGATTGGATTCTGGGTAATGGATGAGGAAAAGGTGGTGTTTGAGGGCTTTTCTAAATGACAATAGGTCTGGGGTGGAACGGAGCTCAGTAGGGAGGGCATTCCAGGTCATGGGTGCAAATAGGGAGAAGGCTCTATTGACGGTATACGTGCAGTCACTTTGCTTTTGTACAACGCCCTGACGCCATTGCTTGGGCAGCATATCAAATGCTGAAATAAAGATAAAAATTAAATTGCCTTGCCATTACAGAGCCAAACCTTGAGCATTGTACACAAGATAAAAGACTCAAAGATATGACCTTTTTTTAATCTCTTATATCAAGATAGCTTAACTGCTGCAGAATTTACCTCTTGCTATGAAATAACAGGTAAACTCAGTATATTCCACGATAAAGTACCCACACCTAAGGTAGATCTCATATAACAAACAAAATAAGTTGGACCGTTCATAAAATTAACTCAAATGCACCTGTGTGCCTTCATAAAAATCGGCACTACAAAACATACTGTATATATGCATTCATTTAAAGAAAAGGGGAACATAAGTCCACCAGGTATGGTGTCTAGCAAAAATATACATATAAGTTGATAAATGAGGGCCTCGGGTGAGGGAGCCTGGTGTCCTGCTTGTTTACAGAACAATATCTCTCTAATGCAGACTAATAACCCCCAATCGTATTGTTCATTGGCCCGAACTAAGTGTTTTTATTTTTGAAATACATTTATAGTTATAGTTATGCTTCCTGATCGTCCCTCCAGTCTAGTCCCGGAATCCTTGGGGTCCTCAACCTCTACCAGCAGCTTTGGAGACCGAGAAACTTTAGTGCTGTGATGTCACTGTCATATAAGTGCTGGCACCACCTCCTCTCACCAGTTATCAGTCTCCAAAGCAGCTTGAGAGGTGGTGAGCCCAGGGATTTCAGGGCTCACATGAGGAACAATTAGGCAGAGTTTTTTTGTTTTTTTTAAGAAAAAGGGGATCGAAGGCCCGTGGTTGTTCAGGGGTTAATTGGTGAATACTTATTGGAAGGGCTGTTAATCGGGCCGGTGCCTGCCCTGAGGTTCTCGTCCCCCTCCCTTTTTAGGTGTGGGGGAGCGTCGGAAGCCTGCGGGGTGCTTCTGCAGTGTACAAAAGAGACCCGCGCCTAGTTACCTCAGCCTGTTATCTTCCATCTGGAGTCACCGAAGGGCTGGACTCAGCGCGCAGAAGATCTGCCTGCTAGCACTTGAGCCACCCTCTCTACTCTCAGCGCGATCGGAGATGATTGCAGTGCCGGCGTTGACAGCGGTACAGAGGCTCTGGTGCAGCAGGAGAGCTCAGATCGCTGTGTCTCGCTGAGTTAGAGGTGAACGGAAGGCCTGAGAGGTGAGGCAGCCTGTTTAGCGGCAAGCGGCAGAACCGAGGGAGGCAGGCCGCGCCGTGTGTTTTCAGCGCGGGAAAACTCGCCGGGGGACAGTTTGATCTGCTGGGGCCCGTAGAGGGCTCAGAAAACCGCGGTTTTGGTAGTTTGCTTCATATTTTCGCTGTAGCACAAGTCTCCCAAGTTTATTTTAAAAAAAAACCATTTTCTTTATACTAGGAAGCATGCCGACCAAGCAGCTTTGTCTTCTGTGTGGGGCCAGAAAACGTTCAGTGACTCCAGAAGGTGTGTGTAGGGGCTGTAGTCTTGAGGCCGGTTCTGGAGAGATGTCTGCAGAGGTGGGGGCAGAGGGAAGAGAGGGCTCTGTGGAGATGGTGGAGCCGGTTCTTGTCCCTCTGCCTATCCCTGAATCGGGGGCCACAGTTTTGTCGGTGCCAGATCCTCTGCAAACAAAGCTGCCAGTTTCGGGAAGTTTGGCAGCTATTTTTTCTTCAGATTTTTTTACTTTAATTCAGAAAGCCTTGGGCGCTTCCCAGGAGGCACAGTTAGCAGGACCTTCAGGGGAGAGCTTTAGAGGAAAGAGGTCTGGTTCTCCTATTCCGGGGGACGGCTCTAGCAATATTGTAAAGAAGGCCAGAATGGACAGAGATAGATTGGATCAGTCAGTCTTGTCGGAGGACATACGCGCAGAGGAAGCGGATCTTGTTGTGGGCTTGGAAGATGACAGAGGAAGGTGAGATTAAAGAGCAAGAGGATCAAGCGAGAGTGGTTAGGGTGTTCCGTAGGGAGGAACTACCGGCTCTCATTTCTGAGTCCCTTAAGACCCTGAATATGCCAACGGTAGGTCAGGCGGAGGATGCCACCCTGGAGGATCTGTTGCTGCAGGCTTTCCGTAAGACACAGGGCATTCCCGGTGCACAGAGTGTTTAAAGAAATGATTCAGGAGGAATGGGATATGCCCGAGGCAGTGCTCAAGGGCTCTAGAGTGATGTCGTGGCTTTACCCACTGATGGATCAGGATCGGGATCTGTTTAAGGCTCCAAAGGTGGATGCAGCGGTGTCTGCGGTAACTAAGAAAACCACCATTCCGGTGGAAGGGTCAGCTGCACTCAAGGATGCGCAGGATCGTAAGCTGGAAACTTTGCTGAAGCAAGTTTTTGAAGCAAATGCGTTATCTTTACAGGCGTCTATTTGCGGGGCTTGCGTAGCCAGAGCCTGTTGCGATGGGCGCAGCGGATTCAAGGTGAGAGCTCGGTGGAGAAGACCTAGGAGGCGTCCAAATTGGAGTCCGGAGCGGCGTATTTAGCCGATCTTCTTCATTATGATCTCATCCGGGGTTTAGCGAAGAGTATGGCTTCAGTAGTCGCGAGTCGGAGGTGTCTTTGGTTCCGGAATTGGGCAGCTGATGGTTCTTCTAAGGCTAGGTTGAGTAAGTTACCTTTCCGGGGCAAGCTACTGTTTAGAGAGGATTTAGAGAAGTTGGTAAAGGATTTAGGAGAGTCCAAGGGAGGTCGGTTGCTGGAAGACGAGCAGAAGCAGGGTCGTTCTGGATTCTGCTTTTGGGGGCAGCAGCGTGATTTTTGCCGCTTTCGGAACCCGAGGTTTGGACAGGGGCAGCGAGGGCGTTTCCCTACTCGGAACCAGGGGTTTTGAGGGTTTCGAGGGGCGAGCAGAGGTTTTTCGCAAGCGTCCTCCTCTTCTTTCTTCAAAAAGTCCCAATGAAGTCAGGTGGGCCCAGGAGGGGTTGGTTCCCATGGGAGGTCGTTTGCGGGAGTTTTACCCTGCCTGGGTCCAGCTCACGTCCGATCAGTGGGTGTTGGAGGTGATTTGAGAGGGTTATGCATTGGAGTTGCAGCGGCCGGTAACCGAGGCATTCGTTCAATCCCCATGCAAGGCAATAGCAAAGCGCAGGGCGGTGCAGGAAACGGTTCAACAGCTGCTGGTGCTCAAGGCGGTTGTACCGGTTCCGGACAACCAATTAGGCGGCGGTCAATACTCCATTTACTTTGTGGTTCCAAAGAAGGAAGGGACGTGGCGTCCCATTCTGGATTTAAAGAAGGTGAATCGCTGTCTCCGCGTATCCCATTTTTGTATGGAAAACCTCAGGTCGGTTATTGTAGTGGTAAGAAAAGGGGAGTTTTTGACATCTTTAGACCTGTTGGAGGCGTACCTTCATATTCCAATACGGCAAGAGCATCAGAAATTCCTCAGGTTTGCGGTACCGATGAGTCATTTCCAGTTTCAGGCACTACCCTTTGGCCTGGCAACTGCACCACAAACGTTTACCAAGGTGATGGTGGTGGTCGCAGCTGCCTTGCGAAAGGACGGGGTGATGGTGCACCTGTATCTAGACGATTGGTTAATAAGGGCAAAGTACTGAGCGGAGAGTGTCTCGGCCATGGCCAAGGTGCTGGAGATGCTGCAGAGCCTAGGTTGGGTGGTCAACGTAGCAAAGAGCAAGTTTCTGCCGACTCAACAGCTAGAGTATCTGGGAGCTGCGAGTTATGTGGCACTGAGAATATGTTCTTTAACTCAAGTATGTTCAGCATGGTTCATTTCCGATGTACTCGGTAGAGCTATGAAGTGATAGAGCTGGGCAGTAGTAGTGACTTCAGTGAGAGTGCTGTAACTTGTTTAGTAGATGCTGTGCTGCTACACTTGTGTGGCATTGTACAGATGCGCAGAAGAAAATCCAGTGAAGAAGCCTCAGCAAATACGTTATGTCTTGTTCTAATTAGCCTAGCTATGGTCAGGTGGAGCCCGAGTGAGATTTTAAAAGCATCCTCAGAAAGGTGGGTTTTTAGACTTGTTATAAACTGGTCCAGAGAAGGGAGCATGACACACCAGCTCAGGCAGAAGGGGAAGAGAAAGGGAGAAGACCTGCAGATGCCAAGTGTTGGAGTGGGGAGGGAAGAGAGATGATGGGGGAACAAGGAGTGGAAGAGGAGAAGCATGAGGAAGGGCACGCTGAGAGATACCAGGGAGGAAGACTGGGAAAAGAGAAAGAGAAGAGACGGGAGGGGTGGTTGGGAGTTCAGCAGAAGAGCAAAAGATAAGACAATTTGAAAAGATTTAGACCATCTTTTTGAGAATTCTGTGTGCATATTAAGAGCCTGATTCACTGAATTTTTTTTCCGCCATAAAGGGGAGAAAGGCCTTTGTTAATGACTTGTATAAATCTTATTTTTTTCTTAGTCGATATAAAATTTTCTCATGCTGCTGCAAGGACTGGAAGCCTTGTTTGTTCAGACATTGCAAGCACATAGGTTGAGCATGGGCAATAACCTGTATATCACTCAATACTTGTTTGTTTTTTTTTGGAATGCTGATTAAAATGAGGCTTTTGGTCATAAAATATTTTTGCTTGATTCAAATGCTTTTATTAATTTTAAATTTGTAATTTTGAACTACAGCATTGCTTTCAGTTCTGCTTAGTTCTTCCCATTCATGAAAGTTTATGGGTGGACATAAACAGGTCTCAACTTGAGCTTCAAGTTGCCATGGTTTGCAGAAATACTCCATTTGATCAGAATTCAGTTGTCCTTATCGATGAAGGTAGTAAGTGTAGTCAACAACTTATTTTATCTCGCTTTTTAAAGTTACAAACTAGCAGCTTCCATTTAAAAATGCATTGATTTTAAACATAATGGATGTTACATGTTGGGTGATCTGCTTAATAGGTAATTGAAACCCTGCAAGCGGTTCAGTTTTCTTAAAAGCATTGGGGGAGGTTAACTTGCATGGAACAGCTGTTGCAATTGTAGATGGCAGTGGTACTATGGTAATAGGTTAGGTGAGAGACGTGGGGGGGGGGGAAGGACTGGGTGTGGGTTCCATATAAGGATTTGTGTGCACATCTGACCAAAGTAGACAGATCACTGTAAAGGCAGATTGGATAGGCCATTCTGATCTTTGTCTGACCTCATTTACTACGTTACCTTCTGTCGATTGTGCTGGCAGATGTAAATGTTGCATCTGTCTCCGACATCTACTGTATATTGTCGAGCTCGACTTAAGATTTATTTTAAGATACAACTTAGAGTACAGTCAGAAAACAATTTCCCATCCCAAAAGCATTTACATTCGAATTTACTAGTCGTCCTTATTTCAGGTAGAAGTATGGATGCCATTGTCTTTTGGACAGTAATTGTGTTACTGGAAATTCTCTGCTTCCAATTTGCTATATAGAGGCACAGGGGCATTATGCAGGCAAGAGACATCTTGCTTGTTGGAAAAGCTCTCTTCCCCCTTGTTGGAATACATAAAGCTGATATTTCATGTTCTGCTTGTGATAGATTTGGTTGTTGATGTAGGCAAGACCCAGTAATACAGTCTTGATGAAACTGTAGTAAGGAGACAGATTAATGCTAATTTACAGCAAATGGCTACAGTGTTGGTTCTCTTCATTTTTCCCACCAGAAACCGAGCACCTGGGATGGGGCAAATGGCTGGTCTCTGAATGGTGGTGGTTAGTGGCAATACAGCTCTTAACATAGGGGCAAAATATCCTTGCAGTTTGCTACCAGGAAAGTCTGTGGCATGGGTGGCCTTTCTTTGAAAGCAATATCATAGCCTCCATGCATAACTAATAACCTTGTTTTTTTTTCTCTTCCAGGTAACTTGTGCATGGTGACTGGCGGTGCTAACTTGGGTCGTATTGGAGTGATCACCAACAGGGAGAGGCACCCTGGCTCATTTGATGTTGTCCATGTGAAGGATGCTAATGGCAACAGCTTCGCCACTAGGCTTTCAAACATCTTTGTGATTGGCAAAGTAAGTGCAAGATTTGAACAAAAAAACCGGGCAATTTTGAACACCAGCTTGCAGAAAGCAGCACAAGAATCTTTTTTTAGACAAAATGTAGTGGTAGATATCACCCGTGTCCAACACAGAGCAAAGAGCCACGTCAGAAGAGGCACACAGTCAGAGAATGTGGTGAGGAACGACCAAGGAATGAAATAAGTAAAAAACTTTATTTGATTTGCCAATAAAACCCGACACAGGCCGTGTTTCGTTTAAAAACTTCCTCAGGGGTAAAAGGCAAACTGGGGTCAAGGAAATAAAAACAACAAAACAAAACAAACCATTATAAACACCATAAATAAATACCATAAAACATGATAATGCTTAATTATGAAATACAATTATAAAAAACACATTTAAATTTGTGTCAGTAACATCCAAAAACATATATAAAAAAACCTGTAAAAAATCTATAAAAGATGTTGGAACGCTATATACTAAAATATATCACTAAAACTCATAAGGAATAAAAAGAGCAAAGCGATAACATAAACATGAATATTCTAGAACCATACAATAAATAAGCATCAGACAAAATAAAACATCAGGAAACTAATTATAAACTAAAACCTGAACATATTAAAAACTAGAGGGTGACAATAAATTAAACTAGACCAGACACCATTACACATAAAAAACATATACATATAAAAAGTCTTTACACCTCACCGATGGAATGAAATCCTGTACTAAACGATCGATGAGCATGGGAAGGAAAAGAAAAAGGCAAGAGGAGTGAGTCTATGTAAAATTTTTTTAAAACTAATTAAACTGGAAGAACATAAACAATCTATACATATATGTACATAAGAGGCATAACATACAAAATAAAGGAACTCAAAAAATTGAAAATTAAACAGACCACTTTTAAAGCCTGGAGTAAAAAGGAAGCAAGGAACAAAACTGATACTTTGTCTTTGACCACTACGAGGGGCATAAGTGAAAACAAAAATTAAAAATGCAACATAATAACTTTAGAGATGGAAGGATAAAATCAACAGCCCCAAAACGTGCTTCAAAACTGTACAAAGAATACCAATGACAGCATTCATAAAGAAGACACCACAAGCTATAAAATCATATTATTTATATGGCCTAAAGAAACAAAATGAAGACTCGGTCAACGCGACAGCAAAAACCAAAGAACCGCTGTCATTGTACTTTGATAAATAAATAAAGCCCAATTAAAAACAGAGGGAGCTAAGACGGCACACACCTTCCAAACGATAATGTATAACTAAAAATATAAAGGAGACAGTAACCCAACAGGCAAACCATGTTACTAGGGGAAGAAAAATGAATCAAGGGCTAAATCAGATATTAATTGTAAATGCATCATCAAATGTATCGATAGCCAAAAAGGGGAACGCCGCCACACATTTACAAAAACGCTAACTTTTCAATCCTTTAAAATTATCAATGAATTTAAAATACCTTAAGGGCTGGAGATTCAGGACACTTCACAAATCCTTGCACCAACCACAATGAAAGAAACTCAAACCATTCCAGCAACCACGGTAGCAACAGACTAGCAGACCACTTTCACTTTCTGTTCATGTAGAACACCGGCGCATGTGCATAGCGTTCCTATGCAAGGGGCAGGTATCGATCTCAAGGTCAGCCCTTTTGCGGGGGGGGGGGGGGGGAAGGGGCGTGCGACTCAGGGTGTGGGGCTTTTTCAGGCACCTCTGCGGCCCCTAAGAAATTACAGTGAAGGGCATTGGGCCCAGGCGGAGTTGGTACTGGTAGGTGCGCGGCTATGCAAGTTTTACTCCACCTGGGCCCAAATAACATCTGACTAGTGGGTGCTGGAGGTGGAGGGTTATGCCTTGGAGTTTGCCTGAACAATCAGGGACACATTCCTGCCTTACCCTGCAGGGCTTGGGATAAACGGATGACAATCCAGTCGACCCTCTAGCAGCTCATACAGCTCCAAGCAGTGGTGCCCAAGAAGGAAGGCTCTTTTTGACCAATTCTGGATCTCAAACATGCCAATTGTGCTCTTTGCGTGTCACACTTTTGCATGGAAACATTGCATTTGGTGATCTCTGCCGTCCACGAGGGAGAATTTCTCACCGCCGTGGATCTTACGGAGGCCTACCTGCATGTTCCGATTCAGGCGGATCATCAGTGATTTCTCCCTTTTGTGGTCTCGATGGTACACTTCCAGTTTCAAGCACTGCCTTTTGGACTGGCCACAGCACCACACACCTTCACAAAGATTATGGTGCTGGTGGCAGCGGATGTTCAGCAGGGAGGGAGTGTGGGTGCACCCCTAATTGGACAATTGGCTTGTCCAGGCCAATTCGCAAGAAGATAGCCAAGCCGCAACGGATCGCGTGCCGGAGTTATTGCGGACGCTCAGTTTAGTCATCAATATGCCCAAGAGCCATTTGGTCCCATCGCAAACTGACGTATTTGGGCTCTCACTTCAATACGCAGCTGGGGGCGGTCTTCCTGCCAGAGGAGCGAGTCCTCAAGCTGCAGGGCCAGATTCGGCGGTTCCGGGAACGCCAGTCTCGGATAGCATGGTCCTTCCTACAAGTGTTGGGGTCCATGGCGGTGACACTGGATCTCGTGCTGTGGGCACAAGTGCACATGTGTCCTCTCCAGAGCTCGTTACTCTTGCATTGGTTGCCGCTGCAGCATCATCCCCTCTCCCGCAGACTGAAGTGTCCTCTGGAGGTGAGGCTTAGTTTGGAGTGGTAACTATAAGCGGATAATCTCTGGAGAGGCATGCCATTGGAGACCCCGCAATGGTCAGTAATCATGACAGATGCCAGTCTCATGGGGTGGGGAGCGCACTGTCAGGGTCAGATCGTCCAAGGAACTTGGACTGTGGAACAGCAGGCATGGTCCATCAACCGTCTGAAAATACGGTCTGTCTGCCTGGTGCTGCAGCAATTCCAGCACTTGCTGGAACTGAAGGTGGTGTGGATTTTTTCAGACAATGTGACAACAGTGGCCTACATCAATCGTCAAGGCAATACCGGCAGCCATACACTAGCCAAGGAGTGTGCCACGTTAACTTCAGTGGGCGGGAACTCATCTTCAGGCCCTGTCCACAGCCCAAGTCCTGGGCAAGGACAATGTCGAGGCAGAGTTCCTCAACCAACACAGAGTAGATCCAGGGGAGTGGGTGTTGGCAAACTCCTGGTCTTCCAACACCTCACACAACGGTGGGGACAGCCCTGTATGGATTTCATGGCCACGCACGACAATGGCAAGATGTCACGCTTCTTCAGTTGTTGGGGCTTGATGCACTGACGCAGCCGTGGCTGTTGGACAGTCTCTTGTATGCCTTTCCACCGTGGCTCCTGATCGGTCGAGCAGTTCAGAGAGTAGAGGTACATCGGGAATTGCTTGTCCTGGTAGTGTCAGATTAGCCCAGGAAGCTGTGGTATGCGGATCTCATCTGACTTTCTGTGGACGCTCCATAGTGGTTGCCGGCGGAGAGGGACCTTCAGTCTCAGGGTCCTCTGCACATGCCTCAGGTGGCTTGACTGTTGAAAGGGTGCAGCTGAGACACCGTGGTTACTCGCCAGCTGTGATTTCTACCTTCCGAGCATGAAAGCAGTTAATCTCATTGGCCTCCGTGCAAGTGTGGCGATTGTTCAAGCACTGGTGTGCCGAGAGAGGAGCAGAGACCTTGCGGACCACTCTTCTGGGGGTGTTGGCTTTCCTACAGGCAGGTGCAGACAAGGGTTCAGCCGCCAATTCCATTCGGTTTTAAATGGCTGTGTTGGTGTGTTTCAAAGATAAGATTATAGGGCAGGCTCTGGCGTCGCATTACGATGTGATCCAGTATCTTCCGATGATGCGGCAGATTTGCCCACTGGTGTGTAATCCGGTTCCGAGGTGGGATCTTAATTTCGTGCTTTGGCTTTGGCAGCAGCAGCAGCACAGTTTGAGCCATTGGGTGTGGCCACTTGAAGGACCTGACTTTGAAGGTAGTGTTTCTAGTGGCCATTTGCTCAGCCAGGAGAACTTCGGGGCTCCAGGTCCTGTCTTGTTGGGAGCCTTTCCTTGTCATCTCTAAGGAATGGGCGATGTTGCATCCAGTGCCTTCATTCCTGCTAAAGGTCCTCTCTGCTGTTTACTTGAATCAGTCTGTCATGTTGCCTGGTTTCCCGGGGGGGGGGATAATGAGCAGCTCCATCGGTTGGATATGCGCCGTGTGCTCTGGTGCTACCTGAAGCGGACCCAATCATTCCAGAAGTCAGAGCGTGCGTTTGTCTTCGTTGGAGGCCCCCATAAAAGGGAGGTGACATTGAAAGCCACCATTGTTTGATGGATCAAGGAGGTTATTTCTTCGGCTTATCTCTTGCGGCATCGTGTTCTGCCGGTGGGGTTCTATGCGCATTCTACCTGGGTGCAAGTGGAGTCCAGTCTCGTGTCTCCAGCAGATATTTACAGGGCGGCAACCTGGGGGTAATTTCATACCTTGGTGAAGCATTACAGGTTGGATATGCAGGCCTGTTCGAATGCCCGGTTCGGGGCTACGGTCTTGGTGGCTGGGCTTGTGGGTTCTGCCCACTTGTTGAGTACTGCCTTGGCACATCCTGGTAGTCTGGACTGGACTGGACTGGAGGGACACTATAGAAGGTGAAATTAGGCCTTGCCTGTTAATTTTCTTTTCTTTAATCCCTCCAGTCCAGTCCAGATCCCGCCGCTGTAGCTTTAGTCGGCAAGCCTGTGGCAAGGGACGGTGATTGACTTATGCTTCTGTGGCTGCTGCCAGGAGAGTGGGTTGTTCCTTCATCCCAGGGGCAGTCGTTTTCTTCAGGGCCAAAGAAATTATGGTTCCTTTGTAATATAGTTTAGTTTTTAAGTAAGTGGACAGTGTGTTGGTTTCTGCTTGGTTATTCATATACTGGCTTGATGGGAGGAGTCCTGGCTCCTATATAGGGTGACATCACCAAAGTCTGGAATTCTCAGTCTCCATCTGCTGGAATGGGGAGAAGACCCGGTAGTCTGGATTGGACTGGAGGGACTAAAGAAAAGAAAATTAGCAGTAAGGCCTAATTTCACCTTTGGCATCTGGGCCTAGCTAGCCCTAGGATACTGTGGAGACAATGTTCACAGCCCCGGGGTGGGGGAAGGGACCACAAGGAGCCTGCCATTGGTCAGTAATTGCATATGGGATTCCAGTAGGAGATCTGTGCCTGCAGGCCAAGCATTGTTCCTTTAATTGCTTGGTTTAGGTGGGTTCTAAAAAAAAATTTACTTTGATTAGCCATTGTCTTATTAGCATGACATTGTACCCCAAAGTAAGATGCTGTTTTTTTCCCTTTTTCCACTTACTTTCATCTATTTGTTATTCCTGTGGGCATTATTTAAAAACTGATATAAACCTCAACAAAACTAGGATGGAATCTTCTACAGTAAAGTGCATTTCTTTGTGCTAGTAAGCAATCAGTGAGGCATCTGCAGGCCTTCCATCTTTTCATTCCCTCCCTCCCTTCCCATTTCCTTAACAGTCTGTATTAAATTTAATCCTGTGCTTTAGAAATTGATATCTAATGGTCATATTTAGTTTGATTAAAGTTCTTAATGTAGTTTCATGTGAACCCCATCTAAAGTCTACATAATCTGTAGCAGCACTTTCACTTAGCCTGACAGAGGTTTTCTTTCAGCTTGTAGTTCCTTTGCGTCCCTCTAGTCCAGTCCCGGAACCATAGAGTTGTGAACCTCCACCAGCAGCTTTGGAGACTGAAAGATGTCATCACTTTGATGTCACTGGTACAAGTAGGCAGGAACCGCCCCCAATCACCAGTACTTTCAGTCTCCAAGCAGCTTGGAGGTTCTGAGCCCGGGACTTGGGCTCAGAGAGAGAGCAAATAAGCAGACTTATTTTTTATCCTTTGGGGTTTTCATTTCTGATACTATTTCTTTGCTTTATTTTAGATCTGCTGCTGCCAAGTTTCCCTTTTTCTTTTCCCTTTCTTTGGCTCCCTTCCCTTCCTCCCCCCCCCCCCTCCTCCTGCACCGGAACGAGAGGTTTTTTTTAGTTTTCAGAGCCCCACCGTTTAAACGAGCAGCCCCGCTTAGCCTCCCTGCTCCCGAACCCGATTTGAAGGGGTGAGGAGCAGGTGGTAGGCAGAAAAAGGTAGCAGCAGGGGAGACGCCGGTTGACGGGCCCTGCGAGATTTGCCTGCTTCACCGAGCATTCTTAGCACCGCAGCCAAAGCCGTGCAAGGGCTGAGCTGCGAGGTGCACTGTGTCTCCCTCCCCCCCCCCCCCTGCCTTCCTACCCGGTCGGAGGTGCCTGGACAGGGTGAGTACAGCCAGTTCCCTGGGGCATTGGAGGGGTGCAGACCTTGCACGACGGCCCTTTTTGGGGGTAACTGCAGGCACTGGGTTTATTGCCGCGTCTATTCAGTGGCGGGAAAATGGCCGGCGGCCATTTTGAGAGCCGCGGGAGTTTCTTTTTTCATCGTTGCTTTTTCTTTTGTTGCCTACGGCTCTTAGGAGCTTCGTTTTTGGTTCAATTTGGCAGGATTCTTCTAGTGGGGCCCTTCCTGAGCGGTTGGTGTACAATTTAAAAAAAAAAACAAAAACGAAGATTTTACTAGTCGGGGTTTTTTGCTTCTGTTGCAGCTGTCCCCTCTGGGGGGTTGCCTTACTATGCCAGCTAAGCCCCGCTGCCTCGTGTGTGGGGTGAAGCGCACCAAGGTGATGGAGACAGGGCTGTGTAAGCCCTGCTCAGTGGAAGCTGCAAGTCTGGAAAGGCCTTTGGGGAAGGTTGCTGGGGATGCGGCACCTGTTTCCCAAGGGGAAGGGGAGGTTGGACCGCCTTCTCTTGGGGCTCCGGAGGGGCCGGGCTCGTCTGGGCTCAGTCCTCCAGGAGCAGACGACTACCGGTCAGCCGGAGGGGTTGAGATCCCTCCAGACTTCTTCTCCCTGATGCAGAAGGCGTTTGCCTTGCTGCAACCTGCTGCGGGGACAAGGTCCATAGTCCACAGGGTCAGAAGCGGACAGGGTTCAGGGCACTGTTCCCTCTAAGCTGTGCGCGTGTGCGCGCGCACACACCTTGCCAAGCGAGCGCACATGCTTTACAACAGAGCGCACATAAATTACGGCTCTGATTCTGATAGAAGACACCACAGATGTCTTAAAATTTAAAAGTTATGATTGTAATTACTAGAAATTTCCCCTTCATTTAGTAATCGTCTATTTTCATTTAATTTGATTAAAATCAGTGTGGTGTACATACTGTATTCTGACGTGTAGTCAAATTTTAAAGTATATAACTCCGAGTGTCGTTATGTGGTGCACAAAAATTTAATCTTCCTTCAAAAGCTGCACACAGCTGATATTTTATGCGCACACAGCCTACAGAAAATTAGAGGGAACATTGGTTCAGGGTTCCCCGAGATGAGGAGGAGGTTCCTCTCAAGAAGCTTCGGAAGGGAGCTGATGAAGGTTCTTCTTCTTCCTTTGGAGTGGAAGGGGAGGAGACGGTGCAGGAGATGGATCTTGATGTTCCCTCCGAGGAAGAGTTAGAGGACGGAGAATTACCGGACGAGGTGCAGCGGAATAGAGTGGTCGGGGTGTTTCGGAAGGAAGAGTTGCCGGCTTTGATTGCAGAAACCTTAAAAGCGTTAAACATGCCTATGAGCGTTCCTGTGGCGGAGGACGCGTTGGCAGACCCGTTATTACAGGCAGTGCGGATCCCTCAGCGGGTCTTCCCGGTACATCGGGTGTTTCGGGCGATGATTCAGGAGGAATGGGACTCGCCTGAATCCTCTTTGGAGGGGGACCAGGAATCTGGCCCGCTTGTATCTGCTTTCGGACCAAGATAGAGAACTTTTTCGTTCTCCAAAAGTGGATGCGGCAGTGTCAGCGGTCACGAAGAAAACCACCATTCCGGTGGAAGGCGCCGCGGCATTGAAGGACGTACAGGATAGGCGGTTGGATACCTTGTTAAAGCAGGTGTTTGACGTTTCGGCCCTGTCCTTACAGGCCTCCATAGTGGGGGCATGGGTGGCGAGAGGCTGTTTGAGATGGTCCCAGCGATTGCAGGGAGATCCGCTGGAGGGACAGGCGGAGGACAGGGCGCGCCTGGAATCTGGTACGGCGTATCTGTCCGATATCCACTATGATTTTATTAGAGGGCTGACCAAGACGATGGCTTCGGTGGTGGCCGCTTGCCGATATCTTTGGCTCCGGAACTGGTCGGTGGATGGTGCCTCCAAGGCTAGGCTTAGTAAACTGCCTTTTCGGGGAAAGCTTTTGTTTGGTGAGGATTTGGAGAAGTTAGTCAAGGATCTGGGGGAGTCCAAGGGGGGGCGCCTCCCGGAGGATAAGCCCAAGCAGAGCCGTAGTACATCAGGGGCCAGGGGTCTCTTGGGGACTTTTCGTAGGTTCAGATCCTCGCGCGTTCCCCTGCCCCAGCGGGGGAGGTTCCCAGCTAGGGGTCAGCCATTTCGAGGGTTCAGGGGGGCGGGCAGAGGTTTTGCCTCCTTCCAATCCTCAAACAGTAAGAAATCCCAATGAGATAAGGCGGACCCAGGTGGCCGAGGTGCCCGTGGAAGGAAGGTTGGAGGAGTTTCTCCCTGCCTGGGTCCAAATCACCTCGGATCGGTGGGTGTTGGAGGTCATTCGGGACGGCTATGCCCTGGAATTTCAGCGGCCCGTGCTGGACTCCTTTGTCCTTTCTCGGTGCGGGTCTCCGAGGAAGCTTCGCGCAGTCAAGGACACGTTGCGGTGGCGGCTGCAGCTCGAAGCAGTGGTTCCCGTCCCGGCGGGCCAACGTGGGTGCGGTCGATACTCTATCTATTTTGTAGTTCCGAAGAAAGAAGGCACCTATCGGCCAATTTTGGACTTAAAAAGGGTAAATCGATGTCTTCGTATTACCCATTTCCGGATGGAGACCTTGCGTTCAGTCATTGCGGCAGTCAGGATGGGAGAGTTCTTGACAGCCTTAGACCTGACAGAGGCCTATCTACACATTCCCGTGCGTCAAGAGCATCAGAAGTACCTTTGGTTTGCAGTGCCGATGGGGCATTTCCAGTTTCAGGCATTGCCTTTCGGGCTCGCGACGGCTCCTCGGACGTTCACCAAGATTATGGTGGTTGTCGCGGCGGCGCTACGCAAAGAAGGGATTCTTGTGCATCCGTATTTGGACGATTGGTTGATTCGGGCGAAGTCCGAGCAGGAAAGTGTAATGCGTTTTTGGAGAGCCTAGGTTGGGTGGTCAACTTTGCGAAGAGCAAGCGGATGCCCTCTCAGACTCTGGAGTACCTGGGAGCGCGTTTCGAGACTCGACGGGGCGCGGTCTTCCTGCCCAGCAGCAGAGTGAAGACCTTACAGGATCTCGTGCGGAACTTTCGGGGGCAGCCAGCTCCAACGGCGTGACAATATCTGCAGCTGCTGGGTACCATGGCGGCGACCATCGAGGTAGTCAGGTGGGCCAGGTTTCACATGCGCCCTCTCCAGAGCGCCCTGCTCAGGCGTTGGTCACATCAGATGGATGCGTTGTCTCGGCGGCTAGTGTGTCCTTCGGAGGTGCGGCAGGACCTTCTTTAGTGGTTGCAGCCCGGCAATCTAGAGGGCGGCGTGTCCCTGGTGACTCCATCCTGGGTACTGGTGACGACCGATGCAAGTCTCACAGGATGGGGAGCGCACTGCGAAGGCCAGATAGCCCAGGGGTCGTGGTCACAAACAGAGCGGCAGTGGTCCATCAACAAGTTGGAGATGCGAGCAGTGTTTCTGGCTCTTCAGGAGTTTTGGGAGCTCGTGCACCAGAAAGCGGTAAGGGTGCTGTCCAACAATGTGACGACGGTGGCCTATATAAATCGTCAGGGCGGCACGGGGAATCCGTCCTTAGTGGAAGAGGCGTCTCGGTTGTTGAGCTGGGCCGAGGGAAATCTCAGCGCGTTGTCGGCTCAGCACATGGCCGGCACCGACAATGTCCAGGCGGATTTTCTGAGTCGGCGCAGGGTAGACCCGGGGGAGTGGGTCCTGCATCAAGACGTTTTCGCACTCCTGGTGCGCCGCTGGGGACTGCCGGTGATGGATCTAATGGCCACCTTCGAATCCGCCCGAGTAGAACGGTTCTTCAGCAGGAGGAGAGAGCGGATGTCGGAAGGCTTGGATGCGCTGGCGCAGAGGTGGCCGATGGAGGGGCTCCTCTACGTTTTTCCTCCGTGGGCGCTGATCGGCAGGGTGATTCAGCGCATAGATCGGCACCGGGGTCAGGTGGTGCTGGTGGTGCCCGATTGGCCTCGGAGGCTGTGGTATGCCGATTTGGTGCGGCTGCTGGTGGACGAACCGTGGAGGCTCCCTCATCGGGAGGATCTCTTGCTTCAGGGGCCGCTTCGCATGCCGCAGGTGGGTCGATTCTGGCTTATGGCATGGTTCTTGAGCGGGCGCGGCTAAAGGATACTCTTCAGCGGTCGTTGCTACCTTGTTGGGCTCGCGTAGGCGGTCTACTTCTTTAGCGTACATCCGTGTTTGGCGCGTGTTTGAGTCGTGGTGTGCGGATCGCGCTCTTCCGCCTCTTCGGGCTTCCGTACCGCAGATCCTAGCCTTTTTGCAGGACGGGGTTGAGAAGGGTCTCGCGGCTAGTTCCTTGCGAGTACAGCTGGCGGCGCTTTCCTGTTATCGGGGGAAGTTCCAGGGTCAGGTGCTTGGGTCCCATGTCGATGTTCGCCGGTTCCTGCGGGCGGTGTTGTTGCGTCCTCCGCGGCGCGACTCACTGCCTTCCTGGGATCTCAATTTGGTCTTGGAGGCCTTGATTGCGGCGCCTTTTGAGCCCTTGCGAGAGGCGTCGCTTAAGGATTTGACGTTGAAGACTGTCTTTCTGGTAGCCATTTGTTCCGCCCGCAGGATTTCGGAGTTGCAGGCGTTGTCTTGTAGAGAGCCGTATTTAACCTTTTATCGCCACAAGGTGGTTTTGCGCACGGTACCAGCCTTTTTGCCGAAGGTGGTCTCGCCGTTCCATGTTAACCAGGTAGTGGCCCTTCCGGTGTTTTCGGCGGAGCGGTCTGGGCGATCCAGCGGTCTTCTTCATCGTCTCGACGTACGTCGGGTGCTCAAGATGTACCTCCGTAGGACGGTATCTTTCCGGAAATCGGATAGGTTGTTTGTTGCGTTTGGCGGTCCGCGGAAAGGGGAGGCGGCAGCGAAGTCGTCCGTTTTGCGCTGGCTGAAGGAGGCTATTTCGTCGGCTTACCTGTTGCGTGGCAGGGAGGTGCCTAGTGGCCTTTGGGCGCATTCTACTAGAGCGCAGGCGGTGGCGTGGCGGAGATTAGCTTGGTGCCGGTGGCGGACATTTGTAGGGCGGCAACTTGGTCCTCGTTGCATTCTTTTTCCAGGCACTATCGACTGGATGTTCAGGCGCAGAGTGTTGGGCGTTTTGGTTCAGCGGTTCTTCAGGCTGGCCTCGCTGGTACCTCCCGTTGATCTTCACTGCTCTGTTACATCCTCTATGGTTCCGGGACTGGACTAGAGGGACGCAAAGGAAGAGTAAATTAGACTTACCTGCTAATTGATGTTCCTTAAGGAACTCTAGTCCAGTCCCGGATCCCTCCCGTTGCTGGGCTCGGCATTCAGCCTGCAGTTGTTTTAGTTCAGAAGTACGGTACAGATCATATGCCTAAACAGCTGCAGGAGAGGGTTAGCGGTGCCGAGGTAAGAGAAAAGAAGGGACATCTTTTTGGCGCTGCAGAGCCTCGAGGGCTCCGGAGAGTGTTTTCTTCTCTTTCTGGGGCTGGAGGTTTTTCTTTTCATTTGGGTAACCACATGAAAAAAAAACCCCAAAAAAACCAAGACACACAGACGGAACATGTTCCTATTTTAATGGAGAAGAGGCGGTATTGGCATCTTGGTAGCGGATGCTGCTGCTTCTTCGGTAGTTTTGATCTGTTCTTTGTTCGGGTCTCTAGCCTGATTACTTTCTTATGCCTGTTTCTACATATTTGTTGCTCTGCTGAGTCTGCTTTGTCAATAGGTACTGGTGATTGGGGGCGGTTCCTGCCTACTTGTACCAGTGACATCAAAGTGATGACATCTTTCAGTCTCCAAAGCTGCTGGTGGAGGTTCACAACTCTATGGTTCGGGGACTGGACTAGAGTTCCTTAAGGAACAACAATTAGCAGGTAAGTCTAATTTACTCTTAGGCTGCATACTGTTTTTGGCAGAGTGCTCTGCAGATTGGTCCTGATCTCAGCCTTCTCTCTAGCACTCCTCATTCCACTTATAGGCATTCGTGTATGGCTCCTGATATCATCCTCCTTTACGTATTCACTAAAGCTTTTTTTTTTTTCTTCCATTCCATTTCTCTGTTTTCTTTTGGCTGCTTCCAGATCAAAATGTTAAAATTCTGTACATACGAGTAAATCCTAAACCAGTGTGTGAATGTCTAGTATACTTTTGGAGCAATTTTATAAAGAGATGCCTATTTTTTATGCACTAACAATGCACACAACGGTTGGTATTTTAGTCTACATATGTAAATGCATTCTAATTAAATTCCGACCGGTGTAAAAGTACACATGTTTGCATGGCATGCACTTTCACTGTGGCAGAGCATGGGCAGTGCGAGCAAGTACATGTTGACTATGAAATACAATAATTTACGAATGCACTTGCAAAATATAGGCATGTTCATTTACATCAACCTGGTGTAAGTACACCTCCAGGAACAAGCAGGAATGAGTCTTCACATATGGATACATCGGTACCGACAGAGCCCGCGCGGGAACGCTCCCCAGCGTCCAATCAGAAAGCTTTTGGGAGCATCCCTTAGCGCCTGCGTGCTGCCTTCCCGCCTTTCCAACTGTCTCTCCTCAGTTTTCGTTTTTCCGCGGAGCCGGCAGGACGTCTTCCTGTCACCGCAGAAAATTTTTTCTTTAATTCTTGTTTTCTTGTGGTTGCGGCTGTTTCCCCGCCTCCACCGGTACCGCCGGTGGATTTTTTCTTTTCTTTTTCTCAAACTCGGGGAGAGTTTTTCCCTCAGTTTCTGTCTTAAATTTTTGGGCCTGTAAGGCCTCTCCATCATGGAGCCTTCTTCTCCTAAGAAGTGCCTTAACTGTGGAAACAGTTTTCTTTCTAGACTCCAATAACTGGTGTCTAACCTGTTTGGGTCCTGACCCTTTTCCTCCGGAGCCATTAGGCTACAATTTTGTGAGATTTTCCATTTCAAGTTTCCCTCGATACAGTTTTCCCCTCCAGTGTCAGGGCACCGACCATCTCTTCTCTGCAGGATCAGGTAACCCCCAAACAGTCTAAGACTAGCCAATCCTTGAGTGGTAGGTCTCATTCAAAGCATGATGACTGCTCCGGCCTTGCCCTCAAGACCCAATTGGCTTCAAAACCCCGGCGGGAGTCTTCGGTCTCCAAAGCATTTCAGGGGTTTCAGGTTGTTCCTGGGGCTCACCCCTCACAGAACATACCTGAGCCATGCTTGGTGGTGGCATCCGCTTTGAGTGGTACCGATACCCCGGCATCGGCACTGGTGTTGAGCGATCCACTCCTCACCAGGGATCGTCATCTGGTGTTCTCAGTACCTTCGGGACCGATCGATACGTCCCAGATTGACTTTCCAGTATCGGCAACACCGCCGATACAACCACCGACGTCGGTACCCTCTAGACATGCATCGATAGACTCGTTTCCTTCGATGCCGAGTCTAGAGTCGATATCTAGTCTGGAAGACTGGGTACCGATGCGTCTCGGAACCGATGCTTACCGATTCCGGATGCTCGGTACCAAGGATAATCACCAAGGGTTTTTGGTTACCTCGGTACCGTTTGAGCAGCCTCCAATGACTGCTTCGATGTCGGTGTCGCCTTCGATTCCGGCACAGCCACCGGTATCGGTATCGATGCCGGTACCTGCAGTATCATCAGGACCAGCTCCTTCCATGCCTTTTTCACCGGGATCGCTCCTTTCGATACCCAGTTTGGAGTCGATACCTGGCATGGACGATGCAGTACTGACTGTCTCAAGCCATATCCGCCAGTACCAGTATTCATCCATTAGAGCTCCTTTTCTGCACTGGCCCAGTACATCCTCCGGTGCTCAGGCTAGCTCTTCAGGGTTAGCCTGTCCAGGGATTGTTCCCATTGGAGATCCTTCTTTTCAGAAATTTCTCCTTGACAGGGCAACATTCCTTGCTATTCCTATCCCTGGCTATGATCCTACACAAGGCTCTTCTGGGGAAAGGGAAACTATAATGCTTCCCTTACATCATTCTTTGCAGGATCTTCTTTTGAGAATATGGGAAACACCTTTAAGGGTTTCCTCACCTTCTACAGCAACTGATCTTCTGTATCAGGTGCCCCCCTCTCCAGGGTTTCAAAAGACTCAACTTCCCCATCATTCCATTGTAGTGGAATCAGCAATGAGGAAGGTAAAAAGTAAGAAGAAGCATTCTTCTTATCCGCCAGGTCGTGCTTCTAGAACACTGGATGCTTTTGGACGTCAAACCTTTCAAACATCTATGCTGGCATCTAGGATTCTCTCATATATTTTTTATAAGAGTCTATCCCTTCAGGAGGTCACAAAGAAATTATCTCGTTTGACTCCTTTTCTATCAGAGCCCAAGGCTGCAGACTATTCTTTACTTCTTAGTCATAGCCAGGATATCTCTTGCTTTCTTTCTCGTGCTTCCTTAGACTCTTTTGAGTCTGTTAGCAGAACCTCTGCTATAGCCATAGGAGCATGACGTAGAGCCTGGCTCCAAGCTTCAGACTTGAACAGATGGGCACAGCAGAGACTGGGTAATACTCCTTGTACTGGAGAAAATCTCTTCAATAGGGAGTCTTTACGTCAGGTTGCTCATTGCTCCACTGACTTCCCTGTTTCTGAGGGCCATCCTAAGCCTTCTCCTTCTCCAGCAGGTAGGAAATGCCCTACCAAACCTTCTTTCCCAAAAAGAAGAAAGTTTTATTCTTCTCCTGCCCATCATACAGATGTTCCCAAACAAGGGAAACCTCGTCCTGGTCTGAAGAATCCAAACTCAAGCCAGGGAAATTGACCCTAAATAGGGTTCTAATTAATCCCTTACAGTTCACTTCTTCTCAGTAGAAGTTTTTTCATTTAAACCTCTACATTTGGATTCCTGTTTCCAGGACATCCACTTACTCTTAGGTATGCTGAGCTGTCAGGATATTCATGTCTATAGGTCACAGGTTTCCTCCTCTTCCTACAATGAAGAGAGGTTTGCCATCTATCTCATGATAGTTTTTCTGTACCTCCATGAATTTTCCTTCTACAGACTTACCTTATGGCAAGTCACCCTTCAGCTCCTATTTTCTCTACCCTCTTTTCCAGGGTTTCCCCTGTAGAGTGGTACCATACCAATGGAAGGCTTTCTTAGCCTTTCCAGTCTTCCTTTTCCATTCCAGTGTCAAGTTTTTTTCTCTTGAGTAAACCCCCTTTTTCTCATCCGGGCAGCTCGTCAGACAGGGACAGGATATTCTCCTCTTGTTATCTCTGTTCTCTCTGTTAAAAACAGAAAGATTCTCTATGCTGTGCCATTCAGCAGCTGCCCATGCAGGAGTTTCAATGATTGGCTAGTCTTCCACTACTTTCTGTCTAGCCTTAGTAGTGCTTCCAAGATAGTACCCATCTATCTTTGATAATCCTTATAACTTCTTTCTGCCATCTCCAAATCCTTGGAGTTGGCAGTACAGTTGAGGCAGCTGGTTGTCTTCAACAGCCAGTTTTATTTCCCAACTCTCCTGCATAATGCTCTCTGCAATCCTACAGAGAAGCTTTCCACTATGGGCCCTTGCTAGAGAGCATAAGGGTTTTTTTCTCTAAAGACTATCTTTTATATGTTGAAAAAGGCTTCCTCAGTCATTCCCCATGACAGTGAGGGTTCTTTACACCTTTCTTTTTTCTTTTAATAAAGGACATAAGCCTTCTCTACGTGACAGTCTAAGGAGTTCCCAAATTCCTACAGGAAATATGCTCTTTTTCCCTGCCGCTTGTCCTCATGGTATCCTAATCCTCATGGACAGCACATATTTAACTAAATAACGCATGATACCCCACTCCTTGTCCCTCAAGTGGGTCTAACTGGTGTCTCTTCCTATGCGTGTTCTGTCCATTCACCATGTTAGAGTTCTACTGGACTCAGGACTTGCTGTTTACAAACTAATATTATCCTCTGTCTCTCGCAACTATCCTGGTTATTTCCCTGGATAGCATTCCTGCTCCATCTTACCCAGAGGGAATAGATTCTCTATATCTTCTCAAGTAAGTTCCACCTTCTTGTTATAAGATGAATCATTCCTCTTCACATCTCCCATGTGAAGCTTCCTGCAGACATATCTCTGTCTGCTTAATTGCAGACATTTATCTTTAGACCTATATATTCATATATGTACATATGTCTATATGCTTTCTTTAGATACATATGTCTGTCAGCCATGTGTGCATATGTTATGCCCTCCTGGATCCCGCCATACACATAGGTATATATATCGGTGAGTATCTGTCGAGATACTTCCTTTAGATGGATATGTATTCACATACTTATCTCTCTAACTGTCTGTGCTCATAAAGGTGTTTTCCCTCCTATCTGTTCCAGACAGCGGGCTTACACATGTTCATACTATTCCTCAGTATGTTTAGGCTATTATGCACACAACCACTGCTGTGGTACTGACAGTTTTTACCATAACCCTAGGTTCAGGTATCCCTGAAGCTCCCTATTCCTTTATCTTCCTACCTCTCGTCAGTTAGGAGAGACATGGGGGATCTTCAGTGGATCTCAGGTTTTCAACTCCTCGAACATCTGTCCTTCCTTGGGAATACGGGGTTTTTCTCTATACCCCTTCTTCCCTCAAGGACTAGGCCAGTTTTTTGTCAGAATCGGTCAGTCTTCCTCTTTTGCTCTTGACTATCAATAACTCTGTAGCCAAAAGAGTTTTCAGCTTTTTCCATAAAGCTTTCCAATAAAGACCTACCGTTTTTTGTACTACCCCAGTTGATTCCTGGGGTCTCCTGTCACTTCTACAGTTTGACCTTCACTTTTACATCAGTGAGGTCACCTTGAAGATTCCTCTACTGGATCCCCAGTAGATTCCAACAAACCTCTCTACTTCCTGCAATCCAGTAGGTAAGGTCCATATTGTGATTGTTCATTTCAATATATTCATGATGAGTATCACACATACAAGGACTCCTTGCCTGTAGTCCTATCTTGGGTCAGCTGTTTTTTTTCCTACAGCTCCTCTCTTATTAACTCCTGCCCTCCATCCTCTGGATGCCTGGCCATATGAGGTGTAGCATTTTTCAATCTCCAACTTGTGGAGGCTCCAGGCATCTTAGCTTGGGAGTCCCCATATGTGAAGACTCATTCCTGCTTGTTCCTGGAGATAGCACAGTTACTTACCTGTAACAGGTAATCTCTGGGAACAGCAGGAATAAGTCTTCACAACCCACCCACCTCCCCTAGGAGTTATATCTCTCTTTCTTTCCTCTCTCTCTCTTGTCTCAGCTGTAAAACTCAACTGAGGAGAGACAGGCGGGAAGGCAGCACACAGGCGCTGAGGGATGCTCCCAAAAGCTTTCTGATTGGACGCTGGGGAGCGTTCCCGCGCGGGCTCCGTTGGTACCGACGTACCCATATGTGAAGACTTATTCCTGCTGTTCCCAGAGATCACCTGTTACAGGTAAGTAACTGTGCTATCTGCGTTAGGCACATTCTCTGCCATATATGCTAGTTTTTTTATGAAGACAAGTAGGTATTGATATCCTTATAATGAAATGAGTGCCTTCAAGTCAAGGCTGACTCCTGGTGACCCAGCAGCTCCTGGGTTTTCTTCGCAGTGTGACTGGAAGTAGATTGCCAGGCCTTTCTTCCGAGGCAATGGAGGGTTAAGGGACTTGCCCAAGGCCACAAGTGGGAATGGAACTCTGATTTCTTGGTTATCAAGCCAGTGCTCTAACCATTAAGCTACTCAGATATCCTATAAAGTAGGGTTAATTTAAGAAACCGTGTTATAAAATTACCGTCTTTGTGCCCACTTGGGTATGAGGCTGTTGTTCTAACCACTAAGCTACTCATCCACTCGAGAGGCAATTACCATGACATTATTCCAGTGCTAAATGCAAAAGGCCATAAAGCTTTCCTCTCTTTTAGTGCATCTTATTAGGGAATTTGCATTTTTTGTAAGTGCATGAGATTGAGTATCTGCAGTGTACATTGATCGTTTTTCTTTTACTCCAGGGAAACAAGCCTTGGATTTCTCTTCCCCGAGGAAAGGGTATCCGTCTTACCATTGCTGAAGAAAGAGATAAGAGACTGGCAGCCAAGCAGAGCAGCGGCTGAAATATGGACAAATTACTTGTTCTGTTTGTGAAATAGTGTTTGCCAATAAAGCAGTTCTTTACTTTTGATCATGGCTATGAATTTCAAGTATATAAAGTGTCTGGGCCTTCTTGAATAGTTAGCAGTGCCTCCTGGAAGAACATCTGAAGTTTCAATCTCGTGATTTATAATCTCATCAGAACATCGGAGTGATTCTGTTATAACAGGTCTTATGCAACTCTGACATGGCAATTTTGCCATAAAGAAAATACATTACAGAGCAGTTCAGCTGTACAAGTTCTGTTCCTTTCAAATATTTTTCCAATTTTGAGCTACATCTTTGTTTTAAATAGGAAAAGATAATTTTGCTTTCTAGTTTTTATATACATATACTTATCCCAAAAAGGTAGTTGCTGTAGGATGAATGATTCAGGAGAAAATGTGTGCACTTCTTTTCATAAAAACAAAAAACTCAATGTAATTTCCTTAATTTTTATTCTTTGAAAATCCAAAGTGTCATGAATTCGCACATGAAGAGTAAGATGGTTTGACTGGAGAGTGTTTACTTACTCTATCAGCTTTTTCCAAACTGTGGGTTACGACCCCAAATGGGGTCGCAAAATCCTCTTTTAGGGTCCTGGCTGCATGTTGGGTGTGGGGCGGGGTAAATCGTGCTAACATAAGATATGCCATACTGGGTCAGGCCAAGATCCATCAAGCCCGGTATTCTATTTCCAACAGTGGCCAGTCCAGGTCACAAGTACCTAGCAGTTTCCCAAGAAGACACACAAAGAGGTTCCACAAATCTTGTATTAAGACAAGCAATGGATTTTCCAGGTCCTCTTTAATAATGCTTTCCAAATACAGCCTTCTAGACCAGTTCAGACTAGTGGGTTGTGTCCTGCCAGCAGATGTTGGAGACAGAGAAAAAACTTCCAGAGCTCTGATTGGATGGGCTATGGCTAGTATAGGTCCACCCCTAGGGGTTCTCCTCAGTATTTTCTCTGTCTCCAGCAGATGAGGGTGTTTGTTATTTTCTCTCCTCAAGTTTAAATTTATCCTTTAATTTCTGGAAGTACCCACAGCACACATGAGGTGTCCCGTTGGGTTTCCCAAAACTTACTAATACCTTCAGGTCAAGAAGTCCTGAGGTGTGCTCCTGATCGCTGCGATCAGTTGAGCTCTCTCTGTTGAGGAATCCCCAGCATCAAGCCGCGTGGGCAAGTCTGCTGGACGAAGGACTGACTGACATTTTTAAAACTTTGCAGTTATTAAATTTAATTTCATAAATTCACTTAAATTGGGTAATACGTCAGTTTCAGTCCTTTTCAGAGCCTCAGCGCTGACCGGCACTGAGTCACAACTCCCCCTGCCTCCTTCATCCGCGGCGGGCATACTGTTTTTTTTTTTTTTTTTCTTGTGTCCCTCAATGTTCCCTCTAATTTTCTGTAGGCTGTGTGCGCATAAAATATCAACTGTGTGCAGCTTTTGAAGGAAGGTTAAATTTTTGTGCGCCACATAACGACACTCGGAGTTATATACTTTAAAATTTGACTACATGTCAGAATACAGTATGTACACCACATTGATTACACTATAAAATATTGTAGAACTTGTGAAAACCATAAATACACAACAACTTTTAAATTTTAAGATGTCTGTGTTGTTTTCTATCAGAATCAGAACCGTTAATTTTTGTGCGCTCTGTTGTAAAGTATGTGCGCTCGCTTGGCGAGGTGTGTGCGCGCGCACACGCGCACAGCTTAGAGGGAACAGTGGTGTCCCTGCAAGCAGTCGTCAGCACTCCTCTCTCCCGGCTTTCTTTTTTTCAGGACTGTGATGGGGTTTTCAGGGCACGGGAATCCTCTCAGCATCATTTAAACTTTCTCTTACCCTTCCCTGAAGGACTCCTCCCCTCCCCCCTGCTGAGTTAGTGTTGTGGTCTTCCATTTTCTGTGCTGCACACGTGGGTTTAGCTCAGATTGCCTTGGTGTTCCCTAAGAAGAGGGGTGCTTCCAGAACTCTCCCAAAGGTGATTTTTTACTGAGTTGCTGCATAACTGTGAGTCTTGTTTCCAATAACTGTGAATCTGTTTGTCTCCACATAGCTCTCTATCTGTCCATAGTATTGGGTTCCCTTACCCACTCCTTTGCTGTAGAGGTTTACATTTTAAACTTTCTCTTACCCTTTCTCAGCTGTAACTTACCTTGCCTCTCTCAACTAACTGGGCTTTATGTGGTACCCCCCTCCCCCCTGCTGAGGGTTCAGGACAGGGTACCTTGTAACTGCCCTCTTTAATAGGACTTATCTCCCTCCCTCCCCAGCACCCACCCACCCACCCCTGGGGTAATTGTAGTTTTATAGGTACTTGCACATCTTAGAGGAAAGGGGCTGCTCTCAGGTGCAGCTCGTTATCCAAATCAGTCATACACTGAGGACCTGAGATTAATTAATTAAGCTTCAGGTACGCAAGATGTATTAGGGGTATTAGATACACTTTTATTGGTATAAGCATCTACACCAATCCTTATTATATACAGAATTTAAAAGACCTAAACACAAGCTTTAAACTAAGATGCAGACAGAAGTCCAGCAACGAGATGGGGGTTCTCCGGTCTTTTGCATTGAGTGTCACATGTATGACTTTCTCCCAGTTGGTGAGAGGTCTTACGTATGCACTAAGTGCAAAGAACTCTTTGCTCTCAGGGAACGAGTCCGTTCTCTAGAGGCTAGAGTAGCAGACCTGGAAGACATAAGAAAGACAGAGAAGTACATGGACGTGACCTACAGGGATATAGTCCTGAAGTCCCACCTCCAGTCTGGCAGCATCCCTGTTGCCATGGAGGAGAGAGGTCACGTGACAGGAGAGCATCACCCTGGTGTGGCAGGAAGTGATCCTGTAACTAGGACCTGTCCTCCAGGTGATGTAAAACCCTCTTGCACCGAGGACGTTTCTCCAGGGCCACATGCCCATGAAGGGAGGGTCAGGACAGCTGTTATAGTTGGTGATTCAATCATTAGGAATGTAGATAGCTGGGTGGCTGGTGGACGTGAGGATCGCCTGGTAACATGCCTGCCTGGTGCGAAGGTAGCGGACCTCATGCACCGCCTAGATAGGATCGTAGATAGTGCTGGGGAGGAGTCTGCTGTCTTGGTACATGTTGGTACCAATGACATAGGAAAATGTGGTAGGGAAGTTCTGGAGGCTAAATTGAAGCTTTTAGGTAGGAAGTTGAAATCCAGAACTTCCAGGATAGCGTTCTCCGAAATGCTTCCTGTTCCACGTGCAGGACCCAAAAGACAGGCAGAGCTCCGGAGTCTCAATGCGTGGATGAGACAATGGTGCAAGGATGAGGGTTTTGGATTTGTTAGGAACTGGGGAACATTCTGGGGAAAGGGGGGGGCTCTTCCGAAGGGATGGGCTTCACCTTAATCAGGATGGGACCAGACTGCTGGCATTAACCTTTAAAAAGGAGAGAGAGAAGCTTTTAAACTAGAAAATAGGGGAAAGCCGACACCCAGGAGCGCATGGTTCGGACGAAGGTATCCTTGAAGGATACTACCAAAAGCAGTGAGGTTCCAAAAGGGAGTATAGTAGCCAAAATGCCCTTGAGTAAGGAGCAGACAGAGCATAAAGATTCCAAATTACCCATGCCTACCAATAGCCAGATTAATATGAATAAAATACAGTCTCTAAAATGCTTCTATGCCAGTGCTAGAAGTCTAAGCAATAAGATGGGAGAGTTAGAATATATAGCACTAAATGAGAGGTTAGATATGATTGCACTCTCAGAGACATGGTGGAAGGAGGATAACCAGTGGGACACTGTGATACCTGGATACAAACTATATCGTAATGATAGAGCTGATCAAATTGGTGGAGGGGTTGCGCTCTATGTTAGAGAGGGCATTGAGTCAGAAAGGATTAAAGTTTTGCAGGGAACAAAATTTGCGGTAGAATCTCTATGGATTGAAATTCCACTTATGAAGGGGAAGGTGATGGCAGTGGGAGTATACTATCGACCGCCTGGCCAGAATGAACAAATGGATGATGAAATGCTCAAAGAAATCACGGAAGCTAACAAAAGTCACAACAGAGTAGTAATAATGGGTGATTTCAATTACCCCGGTATCGACTGGGTCAGTGTCACGGCAGGACGAGCTAAAGAGATAAAGTTTCTAGATGGAATAAATGACTGCTTCCTGGAGCAGCTGGTTCGTGAACCGACCAGAGGGGAAGCCATACTGGACCTAGTCCTTAGTGGAACGCCAGATCTGGTGCAAGAAATAAGGGTGTTGGGACCACTTGGCAATAGTGATCATAGTATGATCATGTTTGATTTAATTATTGGAGGACAAATAGTAAAGGAATCCACAGTACTACCTTTTAACTTTCAAAAGGGAGACTATGATAGAATGAGGAATATAGTTAGGAAAAAAACTAAAAGGAGCGGTTCCAAAGGTTAAAGACTTACAGCAAGCTTGGGCGTTATTTAAAACTACTATCCTTGAAGCCCAGACCAGCTGTATTCCACGCATTAAGAAGAGTGGAAGAAAGTCCAAAAAACTGCCAGCATGGTTTAAAGGTGAGGTCAGAGAGGCTGTTGCTGCCAAAAAAGCAACCTTCAGGAAATGGAAAAAAGAGCCAAATGATGAAAACTGGAAACAGCACAAGCACTGGCAAGTTAAATGCAAAGCATTGATAAGGCAGGCAAAGCGGGAATTTGAGAAGAAACTTGCTACGGAAGCAAAAACACAGAATAAAGACTTTTTCAAGTACATTCGTAGCAAAAGGCCTGTGAGAGAGTCAATTGGACCGTTAGATGATAGAGGGGTAAAAGGGGCAGTAAGAGGAGACAAGGCTATAGCAGAGAGACTGAATGAATTCTTTGCTTCGGTCTTTACTGAGGAAGATGTAGGGATGTTACCCAAGTGAAGTGGTATTTAAAGGTGATACTGCAGAGTAATTGAGAGAAATATCGCTACACCGGGAAGATATATTACAACTATTTGATAAATTGAATAGTAGCAAATCACCTGGACCGGATGGTATACATCCCAGAGTGTTGAAAGAACTGAAATATGAGATTGCAGACCTGCTATTGGTAATCTGTGAACTTTCATTAAAATCATCTGTAATACCTGAAGATTGGAGGGTCACCAACGTAACACCAATTTTTAAAAAGGGTTCCAGGGGTGACCCGGGAAATTACAGACCGGTGAGCCTGACGTCGGTACCAGGGAAAATGGTAGAAACCATCATAAAGAACAAAATTACACAGCATGTAGATAGTCATGGCCTAATGGGAGACAGCCAACATGGCTTTAGACAAGGAAGATCTTGTCTTACTAATCTGATATGTTTTTTGAAGGTGTGCATAAACAGGTAGACAAAGGTGAGTCAGTTGATATAGTGTATCTGGACTTTCAGAAAGCTTTTGACAAGGTCCCCCATCAGAGACTTTTGGCAAAGCTAAAAAGTCATGGGATAGGAGGCAGTGTACTATTGTGGATCGGGAACTGGTTAAAAGATAGAAAGCAGAGGGTAGGGCTAAATGGCCAATATTCTCAATGGAAAAAGGTGAATAGTGGAGTACCCCAGGGATCTGTACTGGGTCTGCTACTTTTTGACATATTCATAAATGACCTGGAAAAGGGAATAACTAGTGAGGTTATCAAATTTGCAGATGACACAAAACTGTTTAAAGCTGTTAAAACCCAAGAGGATTGTGGAAAACTGCAGGAGGATCTGGATAAATTGGAAGACTGGGCATCCAAATGGCAGATGAAATTTAATGTGGACAAGTGCAAAGTTATGCACCTAGGAAAGAACAACACACACTATAGTTACACGATGCAAGGCTCCACATTAGAAACCACCACCCAGGAAAAAGATTTAGGAGTCATCGTGGATAACATGTTAAAACCCTCCGCCCAGTGTGCAGCGGCGGCCAAGAAAGCAAATAGAATGCTAGGTATCATAAGGAAAGGGATGGAGAATAAAACAAAGGATATTATAATGCCTCTGTATCGCTCCATGGTACGACCGCACCTTGAATATTGTGTGCAATTCTGGTCACCGTATCTTAAAAAGGACATAGCGTTATTAGAAAAAGTACAGAGAAGAGCCACCAAATTGGTGAAGGGGATGGAAGGCTACTCCTATGAAGAGAGGCTAAAAAGGTTAGGGCTCTTTAGCCTGGAAAAGAGACGGCTGAGGGGAGATATGATAGAGGTCTATAAATTAATGAATGGAGTGGAACGGATAAACGTGGATCAATTGTTTACACTATCAGAATATAGAAAGACTAGGGGACATGTAATGAAGCTACAGGGTAAACTATTTAAGACAAATAAGAGAAAATATTTTTACACTCAACGTGTAATCAAACTCTGGAATCTGTTACCGGAGGATGTGGTAAGGGCTGTTAGTATAGCTGGGTTTAAAAAAGGTTTGTACAAGTTCCTGGAGGAAAGTTCCATAAACCACTATTAAAAAGGGACCCAGGATATCAATGCTTGACCCAGTACAAGCATCGAGGAACCTGTGTCTTTTGGGGATATTGCTAGGTACGTATGACCTAGATTGGCCACTGTTGGAAACAGGATACTGGTCTCGATGGACCTCGGTCTGACCCAGTATGGCATGTCTTATGTTCTTATGTTCATGTCTCTTTTTGGCCGGCGGCCATTTTCACGATCGTGCCATCGCTATCCGGTCAGTCTTTTTTTTTTTGGCAGGAAAGGCCTTTTCAAAGCTGCTTCTCTTCATTTTTCTAGTCCAGGAGTTTCCCTCTCTCCTGCAACTCGTTTCTTTATCTTGATTTCTAGATCGGAGAGTGAGAACAGCACAGAGTCACTTCTACTTCGTTAAAAACAAACAAACAAACTGCACTATGCCTTCATCTCTGCAGAGGTGCTTGGTATGCAACAAGAAACAAGAAGGAACTAACAGACTGTGTCCAACCTGTTGTTCTCATCCAGGAGAGTCCTCTGGTACCTTTTCCACTGACTCCCTGCGCTGAACACCAGTACAGCAACACCTCCTCCTTTGGAATCTGCAGAGGGTTTACTAAGTGCTCCACCTTTGAGTATGCAGCCTCCTTCTACTTCCTCACAGATTGACCTGCCCTTACATTCCTCTGATGGTCAGTTCCTAGCGCTGTTTCGCCAGGCATGGGCACTGTGGTGCTCAGACTCCTCAGGAAATCCTTCAGAACATTTGCCTGCTCCGGACAACATTCTTTCTGGATCTACACCTCGTAAGTCCTCAGACCTCAAGGAGAGGCGTCCTCCCAAAGGGGTGTCATGGATTCTGCAGGATGAACCGGCGACCCCTGAGGACGGCAGATCTTTGGCAGAGAGGATCCTAGAATCCTCTGATCGGGAGGATGGCGAATATTCCGCGTCAGACTCCTCCATAGCGGCAAATGAGGAATCGCAGGATATCCAACTTTTTCGTAAAGAGGAGTTACCCACCTTAATATAGGGCAAGTGGTAGAAGCGCTACGTCTCACAGATCCTCCTGAGAATCTGAATCCCCAATTACAGTCTCAACTGGATCCCATTTTGCAGGGAATTCGTAAGCCTTTCCAAGTCATTTCCTTTCCCAGCTGAACTACAGCACATGGTGTCTCGAGAATGGGAGACCCGATACTGCTCTGTGTACAGCACGCCGGCTTGGTCAATTCTACCTCTGGTCCCCGACAGAGCTACAACGGCTGACATACCCAAAGGTGGATGCATTGGTGACAAGCGTCACTAAGCATACCACCATTCTGGTAGAAGGTGGGGCGGCCCTCGCGGACCAACAAGACCGTAAGGTGGAAAGTCTCCTGAAGACAGCCTTCTCATCTTCGGCTTTTTCACTCCAGGCGACCATCTGCAGAGGTTTGACGGCCCGTGCAGTACTGCACTGGATTCAACGGATGCCAGAAGATCCGACCTCAGGACGTCTGGAATCTGCCGTAGTGTTCTTACCCGATGCTTTCTATGATTTGTTACGCCTCTCAGCTCGCTCAGTGGCAGCGGTGACGGTAGCTAGAAGATGGCTTTGGCTCTGTCAGTGGGCTGCAGATGTCGCCTCTAAGTCGCGGCTCTCTAAGTTGCCCTTTAAGGGAAGACTCCTCTTCGGTGAAGATCTAGATAAATTGGTCAAGGATCTGGGGGAGGTTAAACCTCAACGGTTGCCGGAAGATCGGCCAAAGGCGTTTTCACGCCTAGCCTCTCGCTCTCAGCCTTTGACGTTTCTCTAGATTTCGAGATTCCCACAGATACCATTCTTATAAACCGAACCCCGCCTCTGCTCCCCCCAATCACTTCAGACAGAAATCGCAGTCCTTTCACGGAGCCCGTAAAGGCAATGACTCCTATTCAGGCCCAGGAAAGTTTTCAGCTATCACGTGCTCTTCCCGCTGCTGGGATGAGCGGCCCACTCGAGTACTTACCTCTGGTGGGAGACTGCCTTGCTCTTTTTTCTTGACAGTGGGCAAACATAACTTCCGATCAGTGGGTCCTCGACATTGTCTCTCAGGGGTATTCCCTCGAATGTTGGTGGCCCATTCGCGATGCCTTTCTAGTCTCTCCGGCGGGATCTCACAAGAAAAGATTAGCTATTCAGACCACCATTCAGCGTCTCCTCTTCCTCAATGCCATTTGTCCTGGCCCCTCCTTAGAAAGAGGATTAGGCCGTTACTCTATCTATTTCGTGGTGCCCAAGAAAGACGGATCCTTGCGTCCAATTCTGGACCTCAAAGGGGTAAACCGCAGTCTTCGAGTGCCACATTTCCGGATGGAGATGCTACGCTTCGTGTTCCAGGCAGTGCGCAAGGGCGAGTTCCTAACGTCTCTCGATCTCGCGGAAGTGTATTTTCACATCCCCATTCGAACCGAGCACCAGCGATTCCTTCAATTTGCCATACTCGGGCAACATTTTCAGTTCCGGGCAATGCCCTTTGGCCTCGCTTCCGCACCTCGAACCTTCTCCAAGGTAATGCTAGTGGCAGTCTTGCACAGGCAGGGGATCCGGGTACACCTCTACCTGACGATTGGCTAGTTCGAGCAGATTCATTGCAGGATGCTCACAGGACCATATCCCTGGTAGTCGCCTTCCTAGAGGACTTGGGGTGGGTGATAAATCACGCCAAAAGCTGCCTTCAGCCATCTCAACTGATCAACTTTCTCGGAGCGCGATTCGACACCCGTTGGGGGCGCGTATTCCTGACTCGGGAGCGCTTCCGAAAGCTTTCATCTCAGCTCTGTTTCTTCTTAAGCAGTCGCCTTGAACTTGGGACTACCTTCAAGTACTCGGATCAATGGTGGTTACCATCGAGCTGGTCCCGTGGGCCAGGGCACACATGCGCTGCCTGCAGAATGCACTCCTTTCTCGTTGGTCACCGGTGTTGGAAAACTATCAGTTCCGTCTACCGCTCCTACCATCGATCAGACACAGCCTTCGCTGGTGGCTGTCTCCATGCAATCTATTCCGGGGAGAGTCTTTAGAGATTCCACGCTGGATCTTAGTAACGACAGACGCTAATCTGGCTGGGGAGCTCACTGCGGAACTCACACAACACAGGGAACTTGGTCACCACGAGAGTCTCAGTGGACCATCAATCGTCTAGAGACACGAGCAGTCTGTCTGGCCTTACGATCCTTTCAAAGTCTCCTCCAGGGTCAAGCAGTTCGAGTCCTGAACGACAACGCAACTACGGTAGCTTATCTCAACCGCCAAGGGAGCACGAAGTGTCCGGGAGTGTCGAAGGAAATGACCCTCCTTCTCCCTTGGGCAGAGAGACATCTTCAAGTGCTCTCGGCACAGCATATTGTGGGGACGACCAATGTCAAAGTCGATTTTCTAAGCCGACATACTCTCTATCCTGGAGAATGGGAATCTCTCAAGCAGCATTTCAAAAAATAGTTCAAAGATGGGGTCGACCAGCGATAGACCTCATGGCATCAGCAGCGAATGCCAAGACGCCAGTCTTCTTCATGCGTTGGAGGGACCACAGGTCACAGGGCATGGATGCCTTAGCACAACCTTGGCCAACGCACCTCCTCCTGTATGTGTTCCCTCCATGGTCCATGATCGGGAAAGTTCTCCATCGGGTCAGGGAACACCACGGTCCCGTGGTCTTAGTAGCTCCAGACTGGCCCCAGAGACCCTGGTATGCAGATCTCGTCCATCTATCTCGGGCGCCTCCGTTGAAACTGCAAGTTCCATCAGGCTTTCGCAAGGGCCAATCACCATGGAAAATCCCGCTCCCTACTCGCTTACGGCCTGGCTCTTGAACACTGAAAGTTAATCCACAAGGGTTACTCGAGCAAGGTAGTGGTGACACTTCTCAATGCATGCTGATCTTCCACGTCTTTAGCCTACGCTCGGGTATAGCGTGTGTTTGAATCATGGTGTTCTACGTGCCAGCTTTCTCCAGGACACTCCGGGATCCCAGACATAATCGCCTTCCTATAGAACGGTCTTGATAAGGGTTTGGCCCTCGGTACCCTCCCATTCCATCCCTTCTCCGAGTCTGGCAGGGAAGGAGGAGAGCTCTTGCCATTGGAAGGCGACCAGGATCCTTGAGAAGACAGGATATCTGGTTATTCTGTAAGGAAGAGCTTCCTGCTCTCTGCTCAAATTACGGAGGCTCTGCACCTCTTGGTCTCAAGCGCAACAGCTTTCGGATTCCTCTAAACCCCAGGCAGACCCCATCATCGTGGGCATCAGGAAATCTTCTAATGTTTTTCCCTTTCCTCTGAAACTACAACAGATGGTCACCTTTGAGTGAGATTCTCCTGATGTGTCTCTACGCTCCGCTCATCACTTGGGGCGCATTTACATTTGGTCTTCGGATAATTTATTTATTTAACAGGGGTTTTTTTATACCGCTTTATCATTTCAGTCAAAGCGGTTTACATTGTAACTTAAACTTGGTAATGTACATTAAACAGGGACATTGATAACTTGGATTTTTCTGAGGCAATGGAGGAATAAGTGACTTGCCCAAGGCCACAAGGAGTGCTAGTGGCTCAGTGGTTCCCAAGCCAGTGCTCTAACCATTAGGCGGCTACTCTTTGACAAGTGGTTGTGTTTCCCTATAATAGATGCCCTGGTCACTGCAGTCAAATGCACAGCTATTCCTATGGAGGGAGGTCCTGCCCTTTGTGATCGGATGGATCGCAAGGTGGAGGGCCCCTTAAAATCCACTTTGTCATCGGCCTTGGCATTGCAGGCCTCTGTCTGCGGAGGTCTCGCTGACATGCTCTGCTCTGATAGCTTCAGTCACTTCTGGATGATCTGGCTTTGCCTTGTTTAGAGTTGATCACTGCCTTTCTTGCAGAATCCTTTTGTGATCTGCTGTGCTTATCTGCTAGGTCTGTGGCTGCTGCTACAGTGGCTCGTCGGTGGCTGTGGCTCCGTCATTGGAATGTGGATGCTGTTTCCAAGTCCTGTCTTGCCAAGCTTTCTTTCAAGAGCCTCAACATTTGCCGGAGGATAAGCCCAAATCCAATTTTCATCATTCTGCCATGTCATCGTCTGAGTCCTCATCTTATGGAGTCCGTTTCAGAGATATCTGTCATTATCAGCCTGGCAAATCTGGTTCTTCTTTGACTAGGGCTGGTTCTGCCTCAGTCATTTCAAGGTATCCGTCGCAACTGGGACTATTTTCTCCTCGTTCAACAAGTTTCTGCTTCTGCCAAATCTTCCCATTGATGGTTTCTGGATCTATTCTGGGGTGCCTCCTGTGGGTGGACCCTTATATTTTTCCCACAAATGGACCCAGATAACATTGGACCAGTGGATACTCGAGGTAGTAACACCACTGACCTACCTCAACAGACAGGGTCGGATCAAATGTCCTGGAGTGGCCCTGGAAATGGGTCTTCTATTTCCCTGGGCAGAATCCATCCTCCCGGCTCTTTCTGTGCAGCACATTGTGGGAATGGAGAACATTTAAGCGGATTTCCTGAGTCCGTTATGTCCTGGACCCTGGCGAGTGGGAGCTAGCTCCGTTTGCAAATGTGCGTTGTGGGGTCACCCGACTCTAGACCAAATGGCCACCTCTTCCAATGCCAAGATGTCAATCTATTTCAGGTGTCGAAAGGAACCAAATTCTCACGGTCTAGTTACTCTGGTTCAGATCTGGCCCTCAAACCAGCTTCTCTACATCTTTTCTCCTTGGCAGTTAATCGACCGTGTACTTCATCGGATAGTCACATGCCAGACTGGTAGTGTTGGTGGCCCCGGATTGGCCTCTGCGTCCTTGGTATGCCAATCTCCCGTGCCTCCTGCAGGAGGTGCCCCTATCCCTCAGTGTCCAGAGACACCGAGGAGTAGGGATTGGTTCTTATGGCTGACCCCGTTTCTTACTCGCTTACAGCTTGGCTATTGAGCAGCGTCACTTGCATTGCAAATGTTACTCGCTGCAAACAATGGCTACTCTAATATGGGCCTGACATTCTTCTACCTCATGTGCCTATGTACGTATCTGGCATCTTTTTTTCTTCTTGGTCTAAGAGATCCCTCTCCTCTTGGCGAGTTGATATTCCAGACATTCTTTCCATCCTTCAAGACGGATTTGATAAAGGTCTTGCCCTTAATTCTTTAAAGGTGCATATTGTGGCCTTGACATACTTTCGGGGGCCTCTCTATGGATGGTCTCTTGCTTCCCATGTAGCCGTTTCCTGTGGGGTGTTCGTTCCCTGAGGCTCCCATTTGTCCAGTTGTCCCTTCTTGGGATCTGTCCTTTGATCTTCACAGGCTCACCCGTGCTCCGTTTGAGTCTCTCCATAGAGCATCTCTCAGAGATTTGACTCTCAAAACTATTTTTCTTATAGCAGTCACTTTGGCACAGCGCCTTTTGGAGCTCCAGGCACTTTCTTTCCGGGATCCTTTTTCTGTCTTTTTCCCCAGAGGGGGTTACCATTCAAACAGTGCCCTCTTTTCTGCTAAGGTCCTTTCTTATTTTCATGTCAACCAATCTGTTGTGCTTCCTTCCTTTAAGGAGCAGTCTTCGGGTGACAACAGAGCCCTTCACCTGATGGATGTTGGTAGGGCGCTATGCCATTACCTCAAACTCACTAATACGTTTAGTCTCTCCAATTAACTTTTTGTCCTGGCTTTTGGTCCACGAAAAGGAGCGGCCGCTTCCAAAGCCACCATTGCATGCTGGATCAAGCAGACCATTTAGTCAGCTTATATTTTATTGAAAAAACCCGTCTCCATAGGTCTTCGGGCACATTCTATGCAGGCCCAGACTACCTCTTGGGCAGAATACTCATGGGTAGCTCCACTAGCTATTTGCAGGGCAGGCACCTGGTCCTTTCTCTCTGCTTTTGCATGTCACTATCGCTTGGACGTTCAAGCTCGAGAAGCAGCTTGTTTCGGAGCCTCTGTCCTGGCTGAAGCTGTTTCTTCCCACCCTGGAGTAGTTTAGCTATGGTATGCTCCACTAGTCTGGACTGGTCTAGCAGGGTGTATTTGGGAGGATAAATTTTACTTACCTATAATTTCCTTTCCTGGAATCCTACTAGACCAGTCCAGCACCTGCCCCTCTAAACTGTTTAGTCAGTCAACTGGCTAAAATTCTCTTACATATCTGTGACATTGCTGTACCTTGCCATATACATACTTCCTTGGACTGTGTGTCCTGTTTCACATTGTTCAGTTTAGCTTGTTATAAGAGTTATTTATTTATGAACTCACTTTTGGTCTGATTGTATGCTTTTTTGGCTGTTTGAGCTCCTGCTGCTTGTTATGGTTATACTGAAACTCCCCTTGGGGGATGGGTTTTTATACCAAGGGTAATGTTGCAAATCTTCGGGAATTTTTCTCTGTCTTGCCATCTGCTGGCAGGGGGATGCAACCCACTAATTTGGACTAGTCTAGCAGGATTCCAGGAAAGGAAATTATTGGTAAGTAGAATTTCTCCTTATGGTCCTTTCCTCCAGGAACTTGTCCAAACCGTTTTTAAACCAGCTACACTAACAGCTTTTACTACATCCTCTAGTAATGAATTCCAGAGTTTGAGGCTACCTCCTGTCAAATCCAGCCTGCCGTCCACCATTGGTAACAAAAGTAGTACAGGCACAGGGCCTTTCTGATAAAAGCACGCGCCTGCCTCTAAGATCCTGCTATGCCTTGCTATCCCACCCTCTAATGTGAGTCAGAGCAGGTGGAACAAGGAAGATCAGTAGGGTTTTAGAGGCTCGCATATGCCTCTAAACCTCTGCCAGCCTGCCCTTTTTTTGACACATACTTGCATCAGAGGAGGCTGGACCAGGAGGGCTGCCAGGGACTTAGAGGCACGCACGTGCTTGTAGCAGAAAGGCCCCGTGCCTGTGCTGCCTTTACCAGTGGGCTGGATTTGAAGTGAGGTGGTCTCCCGGGGCATACCCAATTCACCCCTGCTCTGAAACGAACATGCGACTGTGACAAGTATGTATCAGGGAGGGAGACTGAGGGGATGCTGGACATATGAAGGGGGGGGGGGTGTGGAGATGAGTGACAGAGGGATGGATGTTGGACATGGGAGGGCATAAGGAGAGAGAAATAATGCTGTACATCAGAGGCGATATGAGACAAAGGGTTAATGCTGGACATGCAGGTGGGGAAGAGACAGGTGATGCTTGACATGAGGGGGGGGGGGTAGGAAGATGGCTGGTGGGACAGAGAAAATGATGACTTTGTAGAGGAACTTAAGAAACATGAGATACTTGATATGGGAGGGGAGGATGAGGGACATACAGGAGATAACTGTCATGGGGGGAATACTATAGAAATAAAGGAGATGCTGGAATGGGAAGGAGGAAGACAGATGGGATGTTTGACATTGAGGGCATGTGAGACACAAGAGATGCTGGACATGGAGGGTGCAACAACTGGTGAGACTGAGCATAGAGAGACATAAAAGATGCTTGGACGGTGGGGCCTTCAAGCATGAGGCGGGCGCAGGATGACCTTCCTCCACTATCTCTCTCCCCACCTCGCACAGATGACTCAGGGAGATCAGTGGGAGATGCAGTGAGCACAGCTTGGGAGAGTTGGGCAGTCGACATGGACGCGGCTGAGTTTGCCGCCATTTTTAAGAATGCATGGTCTCTGGAAGGGTGGCCAGGACTCTCAGTCTACTCTACCAACTCTGGAAAAGACTTCCAGCCACCCGCAGTTCCAGCAAGTCCCTCAGGTACACAAATGGCACAGGGGCCTCACTTGGGAGCTTGAGTCCCCAGAGCAAGAGGTTGGGGATCCAGGGTCAGAGATGTCTGCAGTCGAATCAGGTTCAGAGGACCTCAAGGCCCTGCTCCCAGTTGAGGAGAGCAAGGCATGGATTGTTTGCCTTTTCTGGTGGGAGGAGATAGCTCCCTGGATCATACAGATTGCAGCAGAGCTCCACATCCCTGAAATCTCAGTGGTGGACCCTATTCTTAAAGGCATCAGGACTCCATCACGGCTTTTCGGTTCCCGACTGAGCTGCAGCAACGGGCAGTTCTTCCATTAGGCCACCTGAGGCGATCACCTCAGGTGGCACTCCGGTTTTGTTTTAATTTTAGATTTTACAGCCTCTGGCCTGCCTTTGATTTCCCACCCGGGAAGGCAGAGGCTGCAAAATCTAAAATTAAAAACAGAGCCGCAGTGCCGCCGGCATCAGACAAATCAGCCTGATCGCTTGCAGAAACCCTGCAAGTGATCAGGCTAATTTGTGCGGCGGCACTCTGGTTGTTTTTATTTTAGATTTTGCCTCCTCTGGCCTGCCTCTGTCTTCCCGCTGCTTTTTTTTGTTTTTTGTTTTTTTTGCTGCAAGCATTCTTGAAGAAAAAAACACGGCGGGAAGGCAGAGGCAGGCCAGAGGTGGCAAAATCTAAAATAAAAACAGCCGGAGTGCCCCCGCCACTGCCGGATGAGAGTACAGGTGGAGGGAGTGGGGACAGGAGGAGCACAAGGAGAGACAAAGGTGAGAGACAGGGGGGACATACTAGACAAAGGGGAGAGACAGTGTGGGTTAGGATTATAATGGGCTGATGGGGGGCTAGCACTGGTAATGGGCAGATCGGGGGGGGCTAGGGCTGGAAATGGGTTGATTAGAGAAGGCTAGGACTAGGAATGGACTGATCGGTGGGGGCTGGGACTGGTAATGGGCTGATTAGGGAAGGCTAGGACAGGTAATGGGCTGATGGGGGGAGTAGGACTGGTAATGGACTGATAGGGGACTAGTATTGTAAATGAGCTGATCGGGGGGGCTAGGACTGGAAATGGGCTGATTAGGGGAGGCTAGCACTGGAATGGGGTTGAGGGGCAACAAGCACTGGAAGTGAGCTGATTGAGGGGCTTTGACTGGGAATGGGCTGATGGTGGGTAGGGGAGGATAGAGCTGCTGGCTCTGGAAGAAACCTGGAGGCTAGGGCTACAAATGGGCTGATGTGAGGGGATGGGAGAATGGGAGTGGATGCTGAGAGGGGCTGCCATGGTATTTGGACTAGAAGGGGCTGGACAGTTTGGAAGGAGGGGGACTGGAAGGGAATGGACACCAGTGGCAGTCATGGGAATGCAAGTTGACATTGGAAGGTACTGGGAGGGAGGACTGGAAAGGCGCTGATACTGGGAAGGGTTACTGGGACTGGAAATAGGCTGATGGAAAGAAGTGAAAAAACAAAAGAAGAGATAAGAAATGGCAGATGGACCATAGACCACAGAAAGAGAGCTAAGAGAAGACAGGAAAGCAGAAGCCTCAGATCGGGACCAGCATGATCAGAGAATAAAATGGTCAGACAACAAAGGTAGAAAAAATAATTTTATTTCATTTTAGTGATTGGACTTTGTGCTAGCTTTATATGAGGGTTATTTTTAAAGTAAGGTCTGTTTGGCTGTAGCTTTGTAAATTGTAGAAACAAGCATGCGTGCCGGCTCCCGGCATGCCTTGTGCAAAAGCAGATGCCATTTGCAGTCGTAGCGTCACTTTGTACGGTTTATACTGAGACGTTAAAATGTTTAAGACAATTGAGCGGCCCTCTGACTGTGAAATACGGTCTGTGATTCGGTTTTTGACAGCAAGGACCGTGTCATCAGCGGACATTCATCACCAGATATGTGAGGTGTACGGCCCCAGTGCGATGAGTGACAGCAAAGTGCGTAAATGGGTGAGATTGTTCAAGGATGGGCAGGACAAACTGTGCTCACGATGGGTTCCCAGGCTGCTTTCCGAGGAACACAAAAAAAGGAGAATGGCTAGTGCTTTGACATTTTTGATCCAATACAATGAGGAAGGAGATGAACTTTTGGACCACATTGTGTCGCGCCCCCTAGTGGCCAGGCGGTAGCCTAGTGGTAGGAGACGGAACTTATTTATTTTTATGTCCCTTGTTTAGCCTCTATGCAAAGTAGTTGTGAACAGTAATTCAGCTTATATACAATACTAGGCAATCAGTGTATCTTCAGGTAGAAAATAGCCAGTACTCTTTAAGCCAAACAGCTTCCAGGTTGGTTACAAACTTTGCATTCTTCCAGTTAGTTAAACCAATGGTACTTTTTACTGCAGCTATTCTTCCCTTCACAAACGTTTCTTAGAGGCTGAGTTAACAACTCTGGCATTCACTTGTAACACAGTCTTTTAACAAGTCTGAAACAAACCACGGAGCTCAGCAGCTCATTAGCATAATCTTCTCAGCACAGCTCAACTGAAATCCAAGCCTCTAGGTTTCTTCACTTTTTAAAACCTTATGGCTTGTCAGTTTGGGCATAGACTAAAGAACAATCCATCTCCTGATCTGAAGGTAAATCTTTCAACACACATTCTCCCAAATCCATACTTTCCCCTTCAGAATCAGAGGGTAACTGGTCAGACTTTGGGTCATAAGTAACAGGCTTTAATCTTTCTAAAACCTTTAAAACTTTCTGCCAAATTGCTTCTTTTCTCTGCTGGGGACTCTTGAGAGAATTAGGAGACTTCTTATCTCTCAAGGAACTAGGAGAAGCTTTTAAAGTGCTCACCTTGCTGTGGGGAAACAAACTCTCCTCAGAGTTTAGTGCCACGGGCTCAGTTTCCATACACTCAGGTGGAGACAACTCTCGGCCATTTCCATAGCTTACTTCCTCTCTCTCATAAGCTTTCCCTCTCACAGGATTACCTCCATAACTCTTGCAGGACTCCTTGGGCTCTTGCCTTACTCTGCAAACAGGCCTTGCATCGTGTTCCTCCTGTTGCTGCCTCCTGGGCTGCCTAGGCTCCACGTGCCAGCAATGCTTGCCACTTGCAATGCCTTCTCTGCTTGCCTCATCACTTCCTGCTTCTCCTGTGGCTCTGGTTGCTCCTCCTCTCCTCTCGCTCCTCAGGCTTCCCTGGCTCCTCCTGTCTCTAATTTCCTCCACCTTATATTGGTGAATCTCCCTTTCCTTTCCTAGCTCCACCCCCAGCTGTTCCTCATTATCAATGCTGGTTGCCATAGAGCTAGGGCGTGTCTTTCTACCACTGACTCTGTGCAGGGAGTTTTTTTCTAACTCTAAAGTTTTAACCCCTGACGTCCTGGAGCTAACTGCATTTTTAGGCGAAAATGCCTGTTTTTTCTCCTTTTCTTCATACTCTCCGCTAGCTGCACCATCACAATTGTCACAGGGGACGAGACATGGGTTTCTCACATGACTCCAGAATCAAAGCGGCAGTTGATGGAATGGAGACACACGTCATCTCCAGTCAAAGTGAAAGCCAAACAGACAGTCTCAATATGCAAGATATATGGCAACTGTGTTCCTCGGAAAGCAGTCTGGGAACCCATCGCGAGCACAGTTTTCTGAACTGCAATTTTTCAGAAACGATTTTGTATAGCACTGACCTTGAAACTTATGGAAATTTCAGTGACAAAGTGGAAATCGTGAATCACCGTTCTTCATGAATGTTTGCGTCAACTGTGTGCACCAAATCTGTGATTACTGAAGGTCGACCCTATCGCGGTTCATCATGGACATTGTCCTGCCCGTCCTTGATCAATCTCATTCATCGCATTGGGGCCATACACCTCACATATCTGGCGATGAATGTCCGCTGATAACACGGTCCTTGCTTTCAAAAACCGAATCACAGACCATATTTCACAGTCAGAGGGCCGCTCAATTGTCTTAAACATTTTAACGTCTGATCCAATGGTGGGGCGATAGCGGAGCTCCGCCAGTAATACCTGCCAAAGGGGAAAAAAAGCAGACAAGGAGTAGCGGAATGGCACTATAAACAGCAAGCGTACAGCAGGATATACTCCGGCGACAAAGGGAAAGAGCGTAGCTCGTGAACTGCCCCTAAAATATCCAGAATAGCAGTAGATGAGCCGGTGCGAGGAGCCGTGGGGTGAGAAGAGCGGCAGAAGGAGAGGCCCGGGTGTCTCTGTCCACAGCTGGAGGGTCAGAGAGCGTGGCGACCCCAACGGGCTGGCGAGAGACAAGCCGCATTAAAGCGGAAGGGGATGTGAGCAGTGGCTGGCTCCTGAAGTGCTGGCGCGGGCCATGAGAGACAGTGGCGTGGAGAGCCATGTGGCAGGCCTGTGCGGAGAACAGCGAAGGCCAAGGGTGCACGGAAGGCAGCAGGAGGAACTGTATGGGCAAAGCGAACGAGAACAAGAAAACGAAGGGTGAGGAAGCAGGGGGAAAACAAACTCCCTGACGGGCCCGCAGAGGAGGAGCTGACCGGAAAACTAGGGCTGGTAAGTCCGAGAAGCTGAATTGAAGAGCATGGCTGGGAAGGAGTGAGGAACGCTGCAGAAGGGCTGAAGAGGGAAGGGGGAGTGCAGCAAGATAAACGGCAGAGACCCAGCAGAGTGAGTGGCCAGCAAGACAGCAAAGGAGGGGACGTAAGAAAGACTGCAAGGGAAACTGCCAAATAAAGCACAAAAACAGCAAGAGAAAGCAATAGCAAGGAGACTATCTGATCTCACAGACCATAACTGAAAGAGACAAGCGATGGAACCAGGTGGAAGATTGAAGCAAGAGGGGAGCAAGAGATGGAGAAACAAAGAGGGGCAATGACAGCCAAGAAAAAACTAGCAGAATTTAGATCATCTTACGTGACCCCAAAAGGAAGAAAAGAGGGGGAGAAGGAAAACAAAATGGGGGCAGAACAAGGAGATGAGCAGGAAGAAGGGACGGAGAGACCGGGAAGTCCTGGAGTAGCAGATATGATCAAGACATGGCTGGAGGAGCTAAAAGAAGAGCTCAAGGTGGAACTTAGTGGGGTGAAAAATGAAATAAAAGAAACCCTGCAATCCCTAAGACAAGACATTGTGGAACTAGGCTCCAGGGTAGAAGAAACAGAGCAGCAGGTGGAACAGCATTGGGAAGCAATGGAGGAGTTACAAAAAGGATGGGAAGAGCTCAAGCTAGCTCAAGAAGAATTGAGAGAAAAAACGGAGGACCTGGAGGACCGGTCTAGATGCAACATCAGAGTGAGAGGCATCCCGGAGGATGCTAAGTATAAGTGTGAAGAAGTTGTTACAAAAATCTTTGGAAGTGTATTAAGTGACGCTGCACAAGAGGAAGGCCTGGAGGAGGAACCTCTGAAAATAGAACGAGCACACAGGGGGCTGGGGCCAATAAGGAATAATCGCCCGAGGGACACTGTGGTATGCATGAGCACTTACAAAACCAAAGAACGCTTATTGCAGGCTGCTAGAAAATTAGGGCGCATCAAGTGGGAGGGCCATGTGGTGGAGTTGTTTCTTGACCTGTCTCAGGGAACGCTACAGCACCGGAGAGATCTGAAAGAGGTGACAGCCTTCTTGAGGTGGGAGGGGCTACGATATAGATGGTTATACCCTTTTGAACTTTTAGTAACTGTGAAAGGCGTAAATAAGAAGGTGAAGACCAAAGAGGAAGCATGGACTACACTTAGGAACTTGGGGTTAAATAATCTCCCAGAAGGGGTAACGGGACCAGCAAAAAACAGAGCACCTACTCCACCCAAATCCAGAGTGGAAAGTTCAAGATGGCACCGAGTACCGATCACAGGACAGCGACTGACACGTCTTGCCAAAGGGAGTCAGAGAGGAGCTACAGCAATGAATGAAGATGGCTGAGGAAGAGGGCAGAGAGATGCCAAGGTTTCAAAGAACTATAATGGGATTGGGCGTGATAAATACTGTTTCATGACCTGTATTACAAGGGGAAGTGGGCGCCGGGTGGGGAAGACGGGGAGGATATATTATATGCATTGTTGGGATAAAGAGCATATAAATTAATGGAAGGGGGGACATGGGATGGCAGGGGGGAAGGTCGAGGGGCGAAGCGCCAAGGGAAGAGAGTGGGAGAAGAGGGAAGAGCAGGAGTAGAGGTGGTAGGGCAGGTGGGTTTCTGATTGACTGCCATAACATATGGAAGTCAAATCTCTATGGCAGAAACGGGGAAGGAGGCAGGGCGGGAAAGTGGAAGGGAGGCGGGGGGAGGGATGGGTAGGAGGGGGAGGGAGACGGTAGCCGTAGTGAGGCACAGTAGGGGGAGGGGTGAGAACATCTATAAGGTGAGTTAAAAATTGTAACATTGAATGTTAAAAGGCTGAATTCAAAATCAAGAGATAATTTGCTCAAATTTCTCACATAATCAAAATACTGTGATTGTTAAGGAAATAGGTCTCAGAATGAATGAGGAAGGGTCAAATCAGGCGCAAGCCTTAAGACTCACAATCCCCTTCGTTACATCAAGGACCCAAATATTCCTTTTACTAAGGTAAGACGAACTTGTAAATGCAGGCACAGTTCTACTCATCAATGCAGTCACTGTTCAAACGAAACTAAGCTGTAAGAAGAATCCCGACTCTTTAAACCGTTTAAAAAAAGCATAATAGCTTATCTGAAAATGCAGTTTGAGTCAAGAAGTAGCTCCCAGCTCCCAACGCTAATTCTGAGCGCTGATGCGTTTCACCGCCAACGCGGCTTCTTCGGGGGAGTTCAGCTTATGGCATGCAGCAACTGGTCTGCTCGACACACGCTCAGAGCTTATTCGTTGAAGCCTGGCAACATCAAAAAACGCCGTACATGCCTGAATTCGCCAATTAACAGGCAGAAGCTCTACAAAGAAATGAGACGCCAAGGAACGTCGGTAGTACTTCTACAGGAGACACACTTAACAAGGGCAACAGAACATTTGGTTAAATTATAAGGATACAGCCTATCTCTATATGCATCAAACACAGTAGAGAAAAAGAAGGGCGGGGTGGCGGTCTTTTATAGCCTCTAAGCTCAAGGGGGAGGTACAGAAGATAATTTGAGATAAAGAGGGGAGGTACATACTGATAAGAATACAACTAGGGGATGAATGGTATTGCATATTGAATGTTTATGCACCCACAGGGGGGCAAGGCGCATTCTCGTCGACACTAGATGCTGAAGTGGGGAAAGTAGGGGATGGCAAACTCATATGTGGGGGAGATTTTAATTTAACATGGAACCCAGGAAGAGACGCAATGGGGAAACGAGAGGGTAAAAGGGCAGATAGAAGAAAATATAGAAATTTTGTTGAACAGCACTGTTTGATAGATGCTTGGCATTTCCAGCATCCACGTAAAAGGCAGTTCTCATTTTTTTCCTTAGTGCATGGGTCGTACTCCAGAATCGAAACCATTTGGGTAACAAAGGAGTTGGCGGGTAGAGTAATAGGGGCGGATATGGATTCCATAACATGTCAGATCATGCGCTGGTGGAGGTGAGGTTGGCAATGGAGGGGGGGGAAGGAGGTGGAATCCAATTCTGGAGATTGAATGAATCCCTGTTGGAGAATGAGAGGGTCAGAAAGGAGAATGAGCGGGAGACAGTGAAATATTTTAGATGGAATGACAACGGGGAGGTGGCTTGGGGGGGGTATGGGATGGTTACAAGGCAGTAGTGAGGGGAGTTCTTCTCAAATGGGGGGCACGCAAGAAAAGAGAGAGGGAGCAGAGAGAACGGGAACTGAGAGAAAGATTAATGGTACTTGAAGCATTAGATGTGCAAGATGGAAAAGGGACATATAGGGGTCGAGTGTTGGCGGTTAGAGCGGAATTGAATGCAATGCAAGCTGAAATTATAAAGTACCGTATGCAGCTGCTGAAGCAGGGTTTTTTTGAGGGGGGAAATAAAGCAGGGAGGTATATGGCACAGCGGTTGAAGCAACAGAAGTTAAGATCACAGATATTGAGAATCAAGGACAGAGATGGGAACGTAATTCACAAGGATGGGGAAATGTGGAAGGCTTTTAAAGGATACTATCAAGCACTATACGCAGCTCATGAGTCTCCTGATCCGGACAGAATACAGAGCTATTTGAACTCCATAAAGATCCCAACTTTGGTTGAGGAGGATCAAAAACAAGTAAATGAAGTAATTAAAGCAGAGGAGATCATACAAGCCACAAAACAGTTAAAGCTAGACAAGGCCCCAGGGTTGGATGGGCTAACTGCAAGGTTCTACCGGAAATTCAGTGAGCTTTTAACTGTGCCTTTGCTGAGGTTATTTAACTTACTACGGGAGGGAGGGGTGCTAGCGGATACTATGGGATGGGCTGGGATCACAGTAATACATAAAGAAGGTAAAAACCCGCAAGAATGCTCATCTTATAGACCAATCTCACTAATCAACTTAGATGCCAAATTACTGGCCAAAATATTAGCAACACATTTAAACAAGGTTATTGGGAACCTGATCCACCAAGATCAAGCAGGCTTTATTCCAGGGAGGCAGGTGACAGATAACATCAGAAAGATTCTGAATATTATATGGTCGGTGGGGTACAATAAAAAGGAGGCCTTGTTAATATCCCTAGATGCGGAAAAAGCGTTTGATCAGGTGTCGTGGGACTTCCTTTTTCGGGTGATGGATAAAATGGGTCTGGGAGGAGAGTTTAAGGGGTGGGTGGAAGCACTTTATCAGCACCCGAGAGCCTGTGTCAGGGTAAACGGAGCATATTTGGACTTCTTTGAGCAAGGGAGAGGGACAAGGCAGGGATGCCCACTGTCACCCCTATTATTCACGATATCACTAGAACCGTTCACAGAGAGAGTGCGAGAAAGGGAAGATTTGAAGGGTATAAAAATCGGGAAGGCAGATTATAGAATATCATTGTTTGCAGACGACATCATAATGAGTGTGACCAGACCGCGATGCTCAATACCAATATTAATGTGGGAATTAGAAGAGTATGGAAGGATATCGGGCTTTACTATCAATTGGGCAAAATTGGAAATAATGAATCTGTCAGTACCAGAGGAAGAACAGGCGAGATTACGAATAAAGTACCCATTCAGATGGGCTAAGGGGGCAATCAGGTATTCAGGGATTCAAATAAGCAACAGGTTAGAGGTCTTATACAATTTAAACTACAAAAAGCTATTTGGACAAGTAGAAAGTTTACTGGCAGGGTGGGGGAGGGGATATCTCTTGTGGTTTGGCCGGATAGCAACAGTAAAGATGATGCTCTTGCCACGCTTTCTGTTCTTGTTTCAAGCACTGCCGATATCAGTTCCAACAATATATATCGGTCAAATCTTTGGGAGTAATCCAAAATACATACAACTACTATAATATTACTCCATTAGAACAGATTCACTAACATAGATTAGGGGATTAGTTTGCAATGCGTTACCCCGTAGCATGGAAGTTGTCTCAGACTCCTCGTGGCGTTTTTTGTACAGATGAGAAGAAAGTGTTTCTGAAAAGAAGTGAAGAAGAAACAGATTCGTGTGAACGTCGGAAGCACGTCTTAGTTTTCATTGGTGAATTGTTCCTTTGATGAAATCCAATACTTTGAGAATGTTCCCCTGAAGAACCTCAGTAATCTGAGAGAAACGCAGTTACGGTGCCATTGAGTGGCATTGGGGAAACAATAAAACAACTGAAAATAAATAGTTGAACAATAGAAGAATGTCCAAGGAATCATCATTGTTTTAAAGTTAAGTGTGAAATAATATTGATTGAGGGAACTTGCAAGTGATTTACCAAAAAAGCCGGAAGGTTAGTCATTGATGCTAAAAGGCGCCGCCGGATACTATGTATCATTGTTGAGGCTGCCGAGGAGTCTGAGACAACTTCCGTGCTACGGGGTAACACATTGCAAACTAATCCCCTAATCTATGTTAGTGAATCTTTTCTAATGGAGTAATATTGTAGTAGTTGTAGATATCAATTCCAAGGCAACAGTTAAAGTTGCTGCAGCAAAAAATTAATCGCTTCATTTGGCAAAATAAGAGCCCTAGGGTTGCTATGTCCATACTACAGAGAGCTAGGGGAGAGGGGGGGCTGCGAGTTCCTAATTTCAGCAAATACTATGCCGCAGCACAATTGAAAACGCTATATGATTGGCATAGAGAAAAGCATTGGGTGCAGATGGAGGAAGATTCTGTAAGGGGAGGAGGATTGGAAAAGCGGGTATGGAAGGGGAGCATAACCCTGGATAGCAGAGACACAAACCCCTTTGTAGGGCACACCTTACACATTTGGAAACAACATAGGAAAGCATTAGTCCAAGATAAAAGTTACATACAAGGGATGACACTAGAGGCCTGTTTCAAGAGGGGGCAGGGCCCAGGAGGGGTCTATATTGAAAAGATGGGCACAGCAGGGCCTTACACATACCTCCCATATAGTGGTTCAGGAGAGACTACGGGAGTTTGAGGGTATCAAGGATTTATATGGACTATCTAGCAATGATATCTATAGCTACATTCAGGTCGGTCATTTGTTGCGGCAACAGAACGTATGGAGGGACCTGTGGAGTAACAGAGGGTGGTTCGAGGCTCTCTGCTCAGAGAATCTAGGCAAAAAGGGAACCTTATCTAAGATATATAAAGGGCTAATGGAGGGAGGAGAGGGTAAACTAAAGTTCATGAAGAAATGGGAGACAGATTTAGAAATACAATGGACTGAAGAGCGGTGGGATAAAGCTATACAGATTATAGCAAGCATATCGGTTGCTACTCATATAAAAGAGAATGCATATAAAGTACTCTATAGATGGTATTGGACACCGGCACGGCAAAAAAGAGTGGGGTTGGGCATATCTGATCGGTGTTGGAGAGGGTGCCAGGAGAGAGGAGATATGATACACATGTGGTGGAAGTGTGAGAAGATCCAAAGCTTTTGGGATGAGGTACTCCTGCTAATACACAAAATGACAGGACATAGATTACCAAAGAAGCCAGAAATATGTCTTCTACATCAGGTGGGGGAGGATATCCCGGCAAGAGAGAGGGGGGTAATACATCACTGCATAGTGGCAGCACGAAACAAGATAGCACAACACTGGACAGGGGTGGGGGATCCCCAAAGTGTAGGATTTATTAGAAGAATAGAGGATCTGTGTTTGATGCATCGACTGACAGGGTTGCGACATGGGAAAGGGGAACAATGTATGGAACAATGGAAGCGGGTCTGGAAATGGAAGGGTACAAGGAACGCACGGGAGCAGGAGGGAGGAGGGCCAAGATAAAGCGGTCTAGTAAATGATGGGACATGGCTATGCAATCAGGCGAAGGATTATATAAGTATAAGCGACACACAAGCGAGAGCTGCTGAGTGCTAATAAGGCAGGGTTAAGAGGCAGAGATAATCAAGTGAGCTGGGGTGGGGGGGGGAAGGGAAGAAGAATAGGCAATAAGTATTGTAATAGATATTGGGGGGGGAGTAGTTAAGATGTTGACAAATTGCACAGATGTTGATAGATTGCAGATATAATACATATGTATAATGTTGAGTTGAGCAGAACGAATTGATACTTTGCATGGAATAAATTAAAATAATAAATGGGGGGAAAAATTGTGCATGCAGAAAAATATAATCTTCATTGAAAGGGTTAATAGCAATTTAAGCTGGAGGTGGGACATACAAGGATATAGTTAAATGATGCTTGATTCTAATAGAGATGTGCAACTTGTACAATGTTGGCTTTTGAGATTGTTTGTGTTATTGCCTGAAATAATCAATAAAAAACTTAAATGGAAAAAAAAATATTTTAACGTCTCAGTATAAACCGTACAAAGTGACGCTACGACTGCAAATGGCATCTGCTTTTGCACAAGGCATGCCGGGAGCCGGCATGCATGCTTGTTTCTACAGGGGGAAAAAATTTACAAAGCTACAGTCAATCAGACCTTACTTTAAAAATAACCCTCTTATTTTACACAGTATGGGGGAACTGCATCTCTTATTTATCTGATGTTGCACTGCATGCAAAGTCTGGCTTCTTGGGGTTTCAGTTTAAATTTTGTCTACATATTTTTATTTTTACTTATTTATTTAGCTGCACTTCTATACCGCTTTTCACTTTAGATTGTAAATCACTTATTCTGTACTTGATGACTTGATGAGGGTCTGTGTTCTGAGTGTGTGACTGAGGCCAAGTGTTCTGTTAACATGGAGTTTGTACATAAAGATCTATACTGTACAGTAGTAATTTGACTTGTTCAGCTTTTCAAATAGGTGTATGGATGTTCCAGGGCCCACTGTAGTATTTACAGTGACACTTTTTTTGGATGGGCTCCTTATGTGAGTTTTGTAAGTTGGTACTGATATGGTATGGTATGGTAAATTTGCTCTATAGATACTCGGTGACATTGTTATAGGGTTTTGTATTAGTTCACAATATGCCCGGTACTGGAGAATGTTTGTTGTTGTTAGTGAGATGATCAGAATCAGATTGATTTTTTTTTTTTAAGATATTGAGTTCTGTGGGTGAATGTCCTGGTTCTGCTCTGCACCTACTGTTGAAGGGGTGTTCTGTGGTTGCAAAATATATGTTGAAAAAGAAAAAGCAAGAACCATAACACAGTTTATAACAACAAAATAAAAATGAGTTATAATTTAGTTCTCGCTCTCTTTTAGTTTGTTGGTGTGCAAACATCTTGCATTTCCTCCATATAATCGAATCAGCTTTTTGTTTTGGTTCAGTCCCTGATTGGAGTTTTGAAAAAGCCCCGCCCCCTCTACTCGGTTGGGGGGGCACCATTTCATCCTTTGCCTCAGGCAGCAGATTGCCTTGAGCCGCCCCTGTACAGTAAAAGGTGACTGAGGAATGGGACCGGCCTACGCTACCCTTTGTGCAGCTAGGCACTTTGGCCACATTTCCCTTTCTGGTCTTGAAGGACTAGAAAAGGGGACTGTTACTTCTGGAGAGAGATCTGCAATTGTGAGTATATACTTCTGGGAATTTTCTGAAAGGAATTCTTTCTATTAAAGCTAATTAATCTGTGAACCCACTATTTTTGTTAAATCAGTCAGGGCCTAGTAGCAGCAGTTTAAGTTTAAATTTAAAACACAGAAGAGAACTTTCTGGTTACATTTCATACCCAGCAGAGAGCTTGTAGTTTAAATTTAATAGTCACTCAGGGCCTAGCATCAGCAAAGTACTTTTAGTTTAAATTTAAAACACAGAAGATAGCTTTCTGGTTAAATTTGGAACCCAGCAGAGAGCTTGTAGTTTAAATTTAATAGTCACTCAGGGCCTAGCATCAGCAAAGTACTTTTAGTTTAAATTTAAAACAAAGAAGAGAGCTTTCTGGTTAAATTTAGAACCCAGCAGAGAGCTTGTAGTTTAAATTTCATAATAAGTTAGAGCCTAGCAGCAGCAAAGAGCTATAATTTAAATCAAATAAGAATATAGCTTACCTCAGCAGCACAGGACAGGGTACTGTGTTGCAACCCTCTTTTAATAAGTGTTAGTTTATATTTACATTATTCACTCACTTTTGGACTATATTATTGTTTTATTAATTCCCCCTTTTTACAGATGTATTGTTTCTGTACGTTAGTTGATTTTAATATGCAAGTGTGTTATTTATTGCTCTTTTGCACATTCATAGACCTGATATTTATGTACACATTGTTTTTTCATGTCACCCTTGCACAGCTCAATGTTTTTATTGCTTTTTATTCTTTATTTTACATTTATGAGTTTGATGTTAGGATCATTTATATATGTTTTATGTTTTTATATTTATAAGATAATGTATTTATATGACGATATGGGGAGTCCCATGTGACACATGAGCGAGTGAGGACATCTCTCTACTCGCTCCGGGACCGCCTCGGGATTAATCGATAAAAATCATTAATCATAACCCTCAAAAATCGAAGGAAAGAAGGAGTAAGACATCTGCAGGAGAGAGGGCTTGGCGCCAGAAAAAGAGATCAAAAGATGCCGTTGCCAACACGTAAAGAACGTGAGAAAGCTCTCAAACCTGGGGCCTTGATGCCTGCAGTAGCACAGCCATTATCCCCGGGCACGGAGAGTGCAGACTCAACTACAGAGGATTTAGCAAGAGAGGTGGTAAAACTACTGGACCCTAAATTTGACCAGATCCTGATGAAATTGGAATCGATGGGAGCATCGTTGACAGAAATGAGCCACAGAATGGATGAGTTAGAGCATAGAGTGGCGTCGATTGAGGATGACGATGGGCGGCAGGCAAGGGACAATGAAGTGCAAAGATAGAGGCCCTACTAAATAAAGTGGATGATCTAGAGAATAGATCATGTAGAAATAATCTGCGACTAATAGGTGTGCCAGAATCGACTACGGATCAGATGCTGATACCTTTACTTGAGAAATGGCTCCCGAAAGAGCTGGGTTTGGACTCACTAGTTGGGGAACTCAAAGTGGAGCGTGCACACAGACCTAGAGCAAAAATGGCAGCACGGCAACGCCCGAGAGTGGTGATTGGAAGAATCCTTAATTTCCAACACAAAGTGCAGCTGCTTCAAGCATATAGAAGGAAACGGGACTTATTTTTAGAAAACCAAAGACTGTTAATTTTTCAAGATTACTCAGCGGCAGTGGCGGCGAAGCGCAAGGAATTTACACCAATCTGTGCAGTGTTGTTTCAGAAGAAAGTGCGATTCACCTTGGCATTTCCCGCTGTTCTCCGAGTCTCAAATCTGGGACAGAATCACGTCTTTGAATCAATTGCAGCAGCAAAGACTTTTCTGACGGGACTGGACAAAACTGCATCGAAGCAGACACCAAGTATATGAGAAGTATGGCTGTCGAACACAATGGCGGAGGAGCGGCGGGAAGGGAGAGTGAGAGACTTGAGGCCTGAGGGAGAAGGGCCGAAATGTGTAGAGTATCTGCATTCTGTTAAAAGTTAAATTTTGAATGGTGCTGTAATGTGAGGTGGAACAGAAAGATAGAGGATTATTAGACTGGTGGAGTAAGATTATTATTGTTAAACTGTATTTTCTTTTGGCGTGGAAGGACAGAAAGATGAGGGGTAAATGTTTTAAATATCACCAATGTACAATGAGGGGGGAAGGATAAGACTAGTAGGTGGAAGGGGGCCGAGGCGGCCCTGCAGTGCCCAATAGGGATTAAGACCTCGGCCTGAGTGTGCTGAGGATAGGATTTAAGAATATATTTTTTAAAGGGGTGGAGGGGGGAAGAGGTCTGAGAGGGGAGGGAAGGGGAAAAGGGGGTGGGGGAAGGGAGGGGGATAGGAGGAAGGAGGGGAGGGGAGATGGGGGCAAGAGGCTGGAAGAGGGATTGAGTGGACGAGAAAAGGAGCAGACACTAGATAGTGGAAGCATATGGAGGGGCCCTAGGAAAAGAAGTTTCGAACAATTCAAATTAAGGGAAGGAAATCAGCTGGGGGTTGAGGCTGGGCAACCCCGAGCTGAAATGTTCAAGAAAAATCTTGGAGTAAGAGCCCCAGTACATGGTACTAATGGGACATGATTTACGTATAATAACTTGGAACGTAGGAGGGGTGAGTACGCCTATGAAGCGGACAAAAATTCTACAAGTGCTGAGAAGGAGGAAAGCCCTAGTGGCGCTGCTACCAGAAACACACCTGAATGCTAGGGAACATGCTAAGCTCAAAAGAGACTGGGTAGGACAAGTATATGCGGCCTCTTCGGGAGGGAGGAAGAGGGGACTAGCGGTTCTAGTTAAAAAAAAGGGATTCAGGTAGAGGTGTTGGGCGAAGAACTAGATCCTTCGGGGAGATTTATGTTTATGCATGTAAAACTGAATGGGGAGGAATTGTTTCTTGGAAATATCTACGCCCCTAATGTGTATGATCATAATTTTTTTAAGAATATCCTTCAGAGGATTGGGAATGTACCAAGAATACCAATAATAGTGGCGGGAGATTTCAATTGCCCACATGATCCTGAACTGGATAGGTCAAATGTGAGAGAGAAAGGAGGATGGAGTAAAAGAGGGGTGAGCTATTTATGTCGAATGGGGGGATTGGTAGATACCTGGAGAATATTACATGAGGGAGAAAGGGACTTCACACATCTGTCAAGAGTGCACCAAACCTGGTCCAGAATTGATTATATATTGGTATTAAAGAGCAATTTTGGACGGGTGGTAAATACGGAGATTGAGACCATCTGGGTGTCGGACCACGTGATGGTGAGAATGGATTGGAGAGGGAGATGGATTGAGGGGTGTAGGTGGTCCTTCCCTAGACACATGTGGCAGAATAGGGACTTTCAAAAATTCTTAGAACAAAAATGGGAGGAGTACTTAGAGTTTAATGAACCACATGCAAAAACAGTGGCCCTATTTTGGGAGGCCGAGAAAGCAGTGATGAGGGGACAATATCATAGCATATGTGGTAAAAGAAAAGATTAATGAGGATATTCTGAAGCTGACACAGGAATTGCAAAACCTGAAAAAATTAACTGTGGAGAAACATGGGGCGAAGCATATAAAAGTCTGTTTAGAAGCTCAGCAGAAATGAAATAGGCTACTCCAAGAAAGAGCGGTTTATAGTATGCATTACTATAGGCATCAATTTTTCAGATATGGGAATAGATCAGGCAGATTGCTAGCTCGTTTAGTGAAAGAGTGGGGGAACACAAAAGTGGCAACGATTCTCCGAGATAAAGAAGGAGTCAGGCAAAATGACACTAAAAAGGTGGCAGAGATTTTCTGGCAATTTTATAAAGATCTATACACCCCAGATGAGGAGGATAGGGAGCGGGAAGAGAAATTCTTGGATGGAATTTCACTCCCGCAGGTTTCTCAAATAGAACTTGCAGAGCTGAATAAACCCATAGAGGGGGGGTGGGGGGGTGGGGGAAATCCAGAGGATTATCAGGGAGGGGAAGCCACATAAGGCTCCGGGACCAGTCGGATGCAGAGCAGAATTTTATAAAATGTTTGAGTCTAGGGTGGTCCCAACCTTGGCAGCCTTATATGGAGAGGTGTTGGGAACAGGAGGATTTCCAAGAGATATGCGGACAGCCTCCATTTCGGTTCTTCATAAAGCAGAGAAGGTTCCGTAAGATCCTGCTTTATATATCTTAATCTTAAATCTTACATCTTAAATCTTACATATATCTTAAACTTAAATCTTACAAAGAAACAATAAATACAGCAAAAAAGAACTATCACACCAAAAAACTAACTAATGCTTTAAATAAGCCAAGGGAATTATTTGAGCTTGTAAAATCACTCACTAAACCCCCAAAAGATGATCTCAAAATATCCTATAAATGCACAAGAACTGGCTGATCACTACTCTAAAAAACTAAATCCTAGCGAAGAAAAAATCCCCCATAGAATTGAAACTAATGCGTTTCAAAGGATAACACAAAATACCAACCCCACTATAGTATGGGAAAACTTTTACTCAATAGATAACAGACAACTTCTAAACATCATCTCAAACCTGAACACCACCACATCCCCTCTTGACCCTTGTCCAGTAGACTGGATCAAGAATGCTAAAACAGAATTATCGCCTATAATACTAAACATTGTAAACCAATCTCTAATACAAGGAAACATGCCAACAGAACTAAAAAGATCTTTAATACGACCTATACTAAAAAACAAATCACTAAACAATGCAGATCCATCCTCATTTAGACCCATATCCAGTATACCCTTTCTAGCCAAAATTATTGAAAAATCTGTACAATACCAGTTGCAAGAACACATAGATGATACAAATGCACTTGATGCTCAACAATATGGGTTTTGTCAATCGCATGGAGTAGAAACACTGCTTCTAGTATTATTCGACAGACTCTATAAAGGCATTGAAAACTGCAAAAAAATGTTTGTCTTAATTTTCATCGACATATCTGCAGCCTTTGATTCAGTGAATCATAAGATCCTCATTGAAAGACTAGAAACTATAGGTATAAATGGAACCCCCCTAAAATGGTTCTCGTCTTATATATCCAACAGGATACAACAAGTATATTTTGATAGAAACCTATCCAATACCTTCCCGCAGACACAAGGTATCCCACAGGGCTCAGCACTATCCGCTATATTATTTAACTTATATCTAAAACCAATTTGTGGAATATTCCAGAAACATAAAATTGACTATCATCTCTATGCAGATGATATAATGCTTTATACCCAATTGGATATATGTAATCCTGACTACAGCCACATAGAAAAATGCCTTAATGAAGCACAAGAATGGCTCTAACAAAACAATATGCTTATTAATCACAAAAAAACTGAAGTTATGTTTATCTCTAAAAATCCGGAGTTTAAACACCCCCCTACAATCATATTAAATAATACTACTTATAACACAAAACAAGAACTAAAGTATCTAGGTGTCACACTAGATAGCACACTTAACATGGAAACCCACCTAAGACTTTTAAATAGAACCATCTTCTACAAACTAAGAACTCTACAGCCATTATGTAACATCATTGAACTATCAGACTTTAGATCAATAATACAAGCAATCGTAATGCCACATCTGGACTACTGTAATGGCATACTTCAAGGCCTGCCCAAAAAAACAACAAATATACTTCAGATGGCACAAAATGTAACAGCCCGAATCCTAATGAATGTACCCTTCTCTGATCACATCACACCTATCCTAAGAGAACTTCACTGGTTACCGATACATGCACGCATACGCTACAAATTAATAATTACTACATTCAAACTAATAAACAATTCTGCCCCATCTCATCTGGCTACACTCATAATGCCGCAAACTACAAACAGGAAAAGACGTACTCACAACCTAAACATACTACAAACCCCCCTCTCCATTTGCAAAACAAAGGCATTCACTAGTAATAGTGCATTTACATACACTGCTCCATCACAATGGAACAAACTCCCCGACAACTTAAGAGCTAACAAAGATCTCACATCATTCCGTAAATGCCTTAAAACACATCTATTTCAAGAATACTTCAATCAGTCAGAAATAACATAGAGTAATTTCCGTGATGAAAACAAATTAAAGTGAGATATTCTACCAGTTAGTTCCCCCAAGTCCATGAAAAATCAAAATAATGAACCTACTTATATTATCTGCACAAAGTATGTATATAGTTAACCAAATTCATGTATGTTAACATGTTCCCCCCCCCCCTATTTTGTTTTTAGCATTTCAGTATTTCTATCCCTATTTTTGAGTTATCCTAAACAATTTTAAACATTTAATGTTCAAACATTATGATTCTACTGTTTTATGTAACTTGTCGCCCCCGCCTGGCCAGGTAGGTAACTGGTAGCAGGTGAGGTCGCCTTTTGGCTTTAAAATAAGATTCCCTCAAAATGGCTGCCAGGAGGGCTGCTGGGAATTGTAGTCCTATATTAAAGCAAGGAGTTGTGACTCAAGGGTTCAGGCGTAAGACAGAGAAATTTATTCAATGTATTCAGGGGTTCCTTCATACACAGGACGCGAGGGGTAAATTATATAAAGGAGGTTTTTAATCCACAGTACAGCTTCAAAAAAGAAACCAGGAACAACTTGCTTTCTATTCCAAACTTCAAAGAAACAGGCACAATCTTGCTTGTAAATCAAAATTGCCACTTTCCAAAACTTTTAAACTCTTAAAGGTTTTCTCCTTTGCAGGAACAAACTTCTGCAGCAAAATAAACTTTTAAATGTCCCTTGAACAGTTACATCCAGCTCTCAACCTTATCAGTTGAACACAGCTGTTTCTTTCAGTTGTGACGTCTTCAGAATTAGGCTGCTTCCTAAGCACGGCACACATACAATTGCTCTCTAGGACTCTTCCACATCAGAGACCTGACATATAGCACATTGTAAATCCATGGTACTGTTCTCCACACTTGTTATGTCCATTTCCTCTACACTATCTCTCTCACTTACATCAACAGGTATCTGAACAGAGAGCTGGCTATTTTCTTTCTCTATTAGTTCATTTAACTTCTTAAGTAGAGCCTGCTTTTGCAGTAGCTCTTCTGTTAAGTGAGCTACTTGGTGCTTGGATAAACTTTCTCCCTTTATCCTGGTACTTTGTCTATAACTAGAATTAGCTTTCCCTTCTATAGCTAATTCTCGTGGGCATTTCCTGTCTAGGAATTGAGAAGGACACACTTGCCTTGATTCTGAGGTATTTAGAAACTCTCTCTGCTCTGCAAGCCAGTCATGCTGTCTCTCAGCTGCAGCACCTTCGTTTGCTTGCACCAGCCTCTCGTTCCTTGCTTCCTCAGCTGTGCTTGGCAATCTCTCATCAAGCTTCTCTCTTCGGCTTCCAGTGTTTCTTACACTCTGCCTTTCATGCTCTGCAAGCACTCTCTCACTTGCTCTCCATGCTCCTTGTCTTTCTCCTTGTCCTTCTCTTCCCTTGCTGCTTCTCCGTCTCAAGAGTGGCACCTTCTTACCACCTCTTCTACTTCTATCTGTGTTACTGCATATCAGCTTTTTAAACTTTCCTTCCTCCTGAGCCACACCTTGCTCCCAGCACATGTGACTAGGGTCAAGCTTCTCCTTGACGTGCTGCTGTGGGCGGGGCTTAGGGATGACTATTCTCTGAGTCACAGACTCTTGGTTACTAGGGAAACCCTTGATACATTCTGCCTTAAAGTGACAGGACTCATTTTCCTGTGTATTTCTAGGTTCAGCAGTGGTTTCCTCACCACAAACTGCTAATCTTTGCAGAGTTATTTGTTAATTGTAAACCGCTGCTGATCACTGGAAGGAGCGGTATAAAAATGTTCTCAAATAAATAAATAAATAAATAAAATAAATATAGACCGATATCTTTAATTAACTATGATATGAAGCTTTTAGCTTCTATCCTGGCTAGGAGACTGCAGTGATTCTCTCTAGGATAATAGGCACTCATCAGATGGGATATGTAAAAGGCAGGGAGGCTTTCCTAAATATAAGCTGAGTCCTTCTAGGATTGGAGGTGTGTGAGCAGCAAGGAACTCCATTACTATTAGTCAGTCTAGATGCAGATTTGGCTTTTGATAGGGTTTCTTGGAAATATATGTTTGAAGTGATGCGCAGATTTGGCTTTGTGGGGGCATTCCTGAGCTGGATAAAGGCGCTCTATGCTGAACTCTTGGCGTATATAGTAATGGGCGGTCAATGCTCCGAACCTTTTGAGTTATGGAGAGGAACAAGGCCGGGATGCCCATTGTCACTCCTGCTGTTTGTGCTGCAACTCGAACCTTTGTTGAGAACCCTAATACAGAAAGACGAGATACGGGGGATAGAGTGGAAAAACGGGGGAATCAAAGTGAGTGCCTTTGCAGACGACATGCTGCTGTGCCTAACTAATCCTCAGAGCTCTTTGGAATTGGCCTTGCAGCAGATCGAACGGTTTGGATCGTTCTTCGGACTAAAAATAAATAGAGCTAAATCTGTTGTGTCAGATATTGGGGATAGTGTCAAGAGGCAATGGGCAGGAACCTTCCTGCTGGTGTGGGCAAGGGGGCCAATTCGATATTTAGGTATTCAAATACCAAAAACGGCGAATCAGCTTTACAAAGCGAATATAGGACCAATGATGGACAGAACGATAGGAAGGTTGAAAAAATGGAGAGAACTCCCTATTTTGTTGAAGGGGCGGATAGCCCTCTTTAAAATGGTAGAGCTTCCGAGGTGGATATACCTAATGCGAAATGCTCCCATATGGCTACTACGAAGAGATCTAAAGAAGCTAGAGGGACATATATTAAAATTTTTATGGAAGGGGAAGAGGGCTTGGATAGCACTAGCTACATTGATGAAGCTCACAGAGGAAGGGGGTGCTGGGTTAATATCCTTACGAGATTATAATTTGGTTAGCTTAGTGAGGCCCCTAAGGGACTTAATAGTAGGTACAACTGAAACTGTATCGATTGAGTTAATTGATATTATGTCGGAGACGAAGCATAGAGTATTCCTATTGCACAGACCAAGAAGGGAGCTGCCACGGGCGTGGAGTCGGTCGGTGTATTTATTGGCGATCCGGCAAGCTTGGAAAGCCCTGAATCAAATAAGGAAGACCTGCTGGAGGAGATCTGACTGTCTCCCTTTGGTGGGGAATGAGGACTTCCTATCGGGTTTACAGGGGACTTCAGCACAGCAATGGGCTAAAGGGAGAGTGAAATATATAGGGCATTTAAGAATGGAAAGCTTGCCAGAAATTGATTCTTACCAATCACTACAAGGAAGATACCAATTAAGAACCCAGGACTTCTACTTTTACAGGCGAGACACTATGTGAGAAGTCTCCACAAACAAGGGAGCCCCCTCTTGAGCGTAGGGGGAATGCTGGATCTCTTCTGAGCATTAGAAGGGAAAATCACAGTACGGGCACTGCGAGGAGAAATATGCCCGGGAGAGGAGGGAAGAGGTTTGGAGGCCCTAGCAAGAAAATGGCAGGAGGATAAGATACCGGAAGGATCAGTTGAGCGCCTACAAAAAGCGTTTAAAACAATCAAAGAAGTGTCGGAATCAGTACACCTCCTGCCACCATCCTCAGCTCTCCCCTGCACGGGGATCGAGCCTCCGACGGCAGGAGGGCAGCGGAAGCAGCATCGCCCAATCCGGGCTCTCCACAGGCCTTAAAAGGCCGCGCCAGTCGGGTGCAGGGTCTCTTCACCTCCTGCCACCATCCTCAGCTCTCCCCTGCACGGGGATCGAGCCTCCGACGGCAGGAGGGCAGCGGAAGCAGCATCGCCCAATCCGGGCTCTCCACAGGCCTTAAAAGGCCGCGCCAGTCGGGTGCAGGGTCTCTTCACCTCCTGCCACCATCCTCAGCTCTCCCCTGCACGGGGATCGAGCCTCCGACGGCAGGAGGGCAGCGGAAGCAGCATCGCCCAATCCGGGCTCTCCACAGGCCTTAAAAGGCCGCGCCAGTCGGGTGCAGGGTCTCTTCACCTCCTGCCACCATCCTCAGCTCTCCCCTGCACGGGGATCGAGCCTCCGACGGCAGGAGGGCAGCGGAAGCAGCATCGCCCAATCCGGGCTCTCCACAGGCCTTAAAAGGCCGCGCCAGTCGGGCGCGCCCGCGCCTGGCGTCGCGCCTGAGGGCCTCGCCAGAGGGCCCTTTGGCGTGGCCCTTAGGCGTGGACCCTAGAAGCAACGCTGAATTGTGTGCTCCCTCGTTCTTCAGCAATAATCCTCCATTGCCTGCAGCAACAACTCCCTTTGGACGGTACCTAGCATCTCAGTGGGCTCTTCTACAAACCTTATCAAACTGCCGACACTGCAAGTATAACACAGCTAAATTGTCTGTACTAAATATTGTTTGCATAACTACTATTACTAGTTTATCTAGTCATACCTAGACATACCATCTTCAGCAGCCATTCTTAATCTAGCCTAGACACCACGTTGCTATTGTTGTTAACTAATATAATTACCACCTGCAACGTTCTTAACCTCATTACTATTACATACAAACGCTCTCTATTGTGAATAGCCTGTATTTAGTATTGTTATTGCACTACCTATCTGATATACATCACTGTGGTCTTGTTATCCATCTGTAATATATCACTGTAGTATTTCTACCCTTATGCCTACTGAGACAATGTAAAGCATCAAAGTGACAACAACCACTCCACCAAGGAAACAAGCTATTCAAATAGTAATACATTTTGTCTCTATCACTCTGCTCTGACTGCCCTGCTGCCCGGTACAGGACACTCTAGAAACTCGCAAAGTTACTACGACGCCCATCCCTTGCCTCCTACCATGTATCAAATAATTCACTTGATACTTATCCTGCTTATCGCAGCAACCCCTGCCATAACACTCGCACTAGATCCTGGAATCAAGCAGATCCCTATACTTTATAGCACGGGAAGGCGCCCAACGGAAGATCCATGCCGCGCCACCTTGAGAAACAAAATACCTTATTCTCACCTACTACATATCCCGTTACTACCCACTGCCAAGGACCCTACTGAGAAACATAAGGCCAATCGACTACTCAAGTGTGCCTTAATTAATGCCAGATCTATACGCTCCAAATGGCCTGTAGTTATTGATCTGATAGCAGCACATAACCTGGATATATTGCTGATAACCGAGACATGGCTAACCGACAACGACAACGTCCTCATCAACCAGATGATCCCACCAGAATTCTCCATCTTCACCTGCCACAGATCCAATCAGAGAGGGGGTGGCACACTCATCCTTGCTAGATCGGACCTCCAATTCAAACAGATCAATACATCCAGCACATCACACCTTGATGCTCTATCAATATCAAACAGGTCCTGCACAATCAACTTACTCTATCGAGCACCATCACCTTCCTCAGATGACCTCTCACCAATAATCAACTTGGCATGTAACGCCCCAAACCCACATGCTCATAACTGGCTAGTTGGTGATTTTAACTTACCTTCATTACAAGCATCACATGCCTCAGCATTCCTCGAAGCCATGCACCAACTAGGCTATGAACAACTTATTGACGCTCCCACCCATACCAGAGGAAGCACACTGGATTTAATATTCGCCCCTCAATTGATAACCAACACATCTCAGAAGATCCTGATCTCCATAACCGCTGTACCCTGGTCTGATCACAATCTACTCCTCTTTAACATCCCCACTGATCATTCTACTACTGATCGCAACAAACCAGGTCGCCCCCCAAGTGCCCTTGAAACACGCTTCTGTCCTTTTAATAAGATCGAGGTCCTGGAGAAAATCCTACCTGCTCTCCACAAAGACTTACCTTCGCAAGATGACTTAGTAACCAACTGGGACAATACATTAAAAGCCGCGGCCTGCATCTCTACTACCGACAGGATCAAGACCAAAGACAAACATAAACCATGGATCTCCTCTGAATTACAAGAATCTCTCCTTCACCTGCGCAGACTCGAGAGACGCTGGCGCTCCTCTCGCTCTCCTGACGCACTCTGCTTGTACAATTCATACCTACAAACTCACCGGAGAATGACAATTGAGAGAAAAAAAAAATTCCACTCAGATGCACTAATGAGGTCCTTAAACAAGCCACATGACCTCTTCAATATAGTTAAATCCTTAACAGGTGACCCAACCACAACCCAAACACCTATGCCACACCCCCAAGACTATGCCATATACCTACAATCAAAAATGATACAGTCTAGTACGATTACCACAACATCATCACCTTCTACTCCACAGACCGTGGTCCAATTAGCATCGCTTGACAAATTTTCCCAGGTATCCCACAAAGAGATCGAAGATACCATAGCAGCTATTAATTTAACTACTGCACCAAATGACCCCTGCCCAGCCAGGTGGATCAAAGAACTACGACATGAACTTAGCCCAACTATTAGCAAGATTGTCAATCACTCCTTCTCAACAGGATCCTTTCCTCAGAGCCTGAAATACTCATCCATCCACCCGCTCCTAAAGAACAGTAAACTTGACCCAACAAAAGTTGAATCCTTCAGACCCATCTCCAGCATCCCTCTACTGGCAAAAATCATGGAAAAAGTAGTCCAGCGACAAATACAGCATCATGTTGACTCCGAATCCCCTTTGGACCCATCACAACATGGCTTCAGAGAAGAACATGGCGTCGACACCCTTCTCACAACACTGTTCAATAGCCTAATCATAGGCATTGATAATATCCACCAAGGGTTCACTCTTATCTTTCTCGACATAGCTGCAGCATTCGATTCAGTAAACCACAATACTCTACTTCAGCGCCTCCAAGACAAGGGAATCCAAGGACTAGCCCTGAAATGGTGTAAATCCTACTTATCTGATAGACAGCTGCAAGTCAGAACAGGAGAATCAACGTCTGATCCATTCCCCCTTAAACAAGGTGTCCCGCAGGGTTCCTCATTGTCCGCCTTAATGTTCAATATTTATATGCAGCCAATCTGCGATCTCATACGCACCTTCAACATACAATGTCTTGCCTATGCTGATGACATCCTGATGTTTGCCCCATTCAACATAAAACAACCAGATTTTACACCAATAGTTCACTGCTTTGAAGCTGTATCCAACTGGCTCCTCAATCAGAATTTACGGATAAACCATAACAAAACAGATGTTCTATTCATTACACGGAACCCAACATTCATACCACCTACCTCTCTCCAGGTAAACAACATTGAGTTGAAAGCACAACCCACAATTCGATACTTGGGAATTATATTAGATCAACAGCTTAATATGGCAGCCCACATTAAGAAAACAACGAGTGCAATCTACCACAAGATACGATCATTACGTAATCTCCGACCTTTACTTAACTACTCCGACTTCCGTACCATATTCCAAGCACTGGTATTACCACACTTGGATTTCGCCAATATCATTCTACACGGTCTCCCGCAATCCACCATAAATCCCCTCCGTCTAGCCATGAATGCAGCCGCGAGAATCCTCGTAGGTGCTCCACGATCAGAGCACATAACCCCAATATTGATGAGCTTACATTGGCTACCCCTACAAGCCAGAACTCTATACAAGACCCTGGTCATGACTTTTAAAGCATCAAAGTGCCCATCTCAATCACCTCTCAGCAATATGATTCATATCACCCCAAATAACAGATCCAGGAGATCTGTTACATTAAACTCCATCGACCTACCAAAAGTCATCACAAAATGTTCTAAATCAACAGCCTCTAGAGCTTTCTCTCTGTTTTCACCCAGAGCCTGGAATGCCCTTCCACCCGAAATCAGAGCTATCTCAAGTCTGATTAAGTTCAGAAAGGCACTGAAGCACTATTTGTTCCTAACATACTACCCCGAAGCTACTCCATCCGAAGCTACTCCATCTGAAAACAGCTCTCATGCAGATCTTTCATATTTGACCCCTGTAGAGAATGGATAATTACGATGATTATTACCTGCTCACTATAGGACATATTTATTCTCACTATATTTAGCATATTTACACTTTAATTTAATTAACCTCTTATCCACGGCATTAATAATTAACCAAAATATCCATGTATATAGTTACCATGTATATAGTTATTTATATATAATTACCATGTTTTACCAAGTTTATTTACCTTGTTCATTGTAAAAACCAATGCTGTTTGTTACAATTGTGTTTATATTTGTTCATGTGTAAACCGCACTGATTTAAGAGCGCGGTATATAAGAAAAATAAATAAATAAATAAAATAAATAAATAAATGCAAGAGCTACAATATAAATTTCTGTGGCGGGCATATGTTCATGATGTCTGAGCAGCACGAGTGGGTTTATCCTTGACAGATGATAAAATAATGCAAAATAATTAATTTTTAATCTTTCTGTGACTAATACACCTTAAGATTTATACTGTCAAATGATGCAAATTTAAATACTGATTGCATCATCTGGTTTTGGACAGATATTTCTATTGGTTGCAAGTAGAGATTATGCAATCTCACGCAAATGTTGCATAATACACAGTTAATGGCCCCTAATGACTAATTAATAGCATATATCTTAGCAACTAGACCTAATCAGCCATTTTCATTATGATTTCTGTGTTCAGCAGCCTTAAATTAGTTTAGAACAGCTGCTTTCGTGGCCGAAGCATTTTGGCTATTGAACAGTGTTTTTTAGCAAATTTATTGGTTCTGTACCCCATACCTCTGCTGGTAGGCATACTTCATACCCAGTCCAAAACAAGGTCTCTTACAGATTACACTATACAAAAAAACATGTAGCACTCTAATGATTCACCACTTAACAGCAGCTTATACAAAAGGAGGGGAAAAATCAGGAGAAAAACGGGTCTCAGAGATTCTGGGGTATTATCATGTGAACAACTTGCTGTTATTAATGACGCCCACCAAGACGTTCATACTCTCACATTACCCCTTCACATCAATGACCCAGCTCAGCTCCTTATTAGGCTACTTTTCTTGAAATTGGTTGTTTAAATACTGTTTGGATTGGAAAATACGGAGCTCTGCTGGGTCATTGATGTGAAGTGGTAATGTGAGAGTATGATCTCAGTCTCTCATATTTACTGCTAAAGCTCTGTGTAGTACTTGCATCGCGCCAAAGAGAGACTCCTGCTGGAGTTTATAAGATGTGACATGTATGGGTAGTTTGTCAAGATGTGCTTGGAAATTCTTCTTTATCAAGCCTGTGGCATCCAACACAATGGGAAATATTTCTGTATCTTTCTGCCACATTTTCTTGGTCTCCGACTGCATTTCTTGGTATTTCAGGATCTTCTGTCTCTCCACATGATTCACAGAATAGTCACTTGCAACTGACACCTCTATTAATGCCGTTCTTGTGTTTTTCTCCTTAACCACTATATCTGGCTTCCTCGCATCCAGCTTTTTATCAGTTGGAATTGGAGCATCCTATGTGATCATAACCTTTTCATTCTCTGTAATTCGTAGGGTCATGATCCCAGTGCTTCTCAGCACAGTGATGTTGTAGTGCTTACAGAGTTTCCAATGGATGAGGCGCGCTACTTTATTATGTCTTTCTGCATAGAAATATTTTGCCATCAGAACTTTACAGCCAGCTCTGAGGTGAGTCACCATTTCCAGATCTTACAGAATTGACATATGTCTGTATTGCGTTTTTTTCAATGCTCTTTGTAAACCACCTTGTCCGTAATCTGCTGTCCTGGGCTGCAACTATCAACCTCTCATCGTTCGGTTTCAATTTACCTCTCCTCAACAACTCATGTGTCCATTCTTAATCAACAAAGTGTTCCTGGAGTAATAATCTGTATTTCCCACTATATTTGTGCATTCGCCACTTGTTTTTCCTTGTCGATCAAATTCTGTTACTTCTTTCTCTGTGTAAGCCTGTGGATCCTCACTCATTCCTTCTAAAGTGCAGTAAATTACATTTTTTTTTTGCCAGTGCTTGGTAAGTGTAAAAATCATGTAGTAACTGTCATGGACATGCACGGCATGTTCCCTACACTTACCACATGAAAAAGAGCCTTCCTGTGTATATAACGCGTACCCATGCTAACTGCAGCAATGATGACACATGGTATGTACTGTGCGTTTAGCCACAAGCTATAGTCCAGTCCTAGGCCTCACCCCTTTGAGTGTTAAGGAGTTAGTGTGTGTTCTTTTTATTAAATCTTACTGGCTACCTTTACAGTATGGTAAGCATTACCATGTAATAAAATGTGTTAACTGCTTAGCGCACTTTAGTAAAAAGGTCCCTTTGTCTTTTACATAGTAACATAGTAAATGACGGCAGATAAAGACCAGCATGGTCCATCCAGTCTGCCCAGCAAGATACAGCAAGAGTAGGTGCACCTGTCGCTCTGTGCAAGCCACCCCTCCCCATGTCTTCGTTTAGGGGTGGACCCACCACTCCATATAGGTCACCCCTATTTGTTGAGAAGTTAGATGGTTCAGTTTATTTTGTTTTTATCCTGTTGCTGTAAAGAGATCCGCTGTGCTTGTCCCATGCTGTTTTGAATTCTGTCACCGGAAAGCCAAACAAAACCTTTTTCTAAATGGGAATTGTAATTTAATTGGGTAGTCCACGGATATATAGAAATAAGGGTTAACAAACAAGCTGTAACTGATACCCTTTTAATGGACTAATTTATGGGCCACTTACTATCTATTAAATATGTACATTAAGTGCAAAGCCTCTACATTAACCGTTGGAGGTGCAATCAGCATGTTCCAGGCAGTTAACACGCAAATGTGTACATTAATGTGCAGTGCAATTAAAGCAATGATAGCCATAGAGGTAATGAGGTAATGTACTCTCCATGCCTACACTCTACCCCTAACCCACCCACTCTCCGCATTAGTGCATGCTTGCCAGTTAACATGTCTTCTGGTGGCCAGTAGCTGGTATGTCTGTACGTTAGCATTCACTGTGGCCAGTTACCTTCTGCTAAAAAAGTGCATTAACAGTTATCTACTGGAGACAGAATACTGAAGGCGACCTCTAGGGCAACCGGTATATGTACCAGTGCTGAGGTCACTGAAGCTTCTGGTGCTTTCTCTGTCTCCAGCATCTGCAGGCCAGGGGAGATAACCACTAGAGACCTTTAGGTAAAAAAAATATATTTTTTATGTATTTATCAAATAAGATTTACATTCCACAAAATACAAAATTTTCCACTAAAGACACCCAAGAAAGAAAACTAAAAAAAAAACCAAAACATCATAACTGAATGACAGTGCTATCATGTTTTTGATTTATCTTCAAAGAAAAATCAGTATACAAGATACCAAGCAAATCAAATCGGACATCCATAGGATCATACAGCACCTCTTCTCCTTAGACAGCAAAAATGCTTTCAACTGATCCATTTCATAAAGACATAAGTATCAGATAATTTGTCTTACACATGCAAGGATAGTTCAATATAAAATTAGCATGGATTAGATTCAGCCTGGCTTTTAATGCCAAATCTTGTGCTGGCGAGATTTGGGTTTCAAATGAAACATCTGGATACATTCGAATAAATTACCCTAAAAACCTTTTTAGCCCTGGAAGGAAAAAAACATTTTGAAAGCCCATTCTTGGTCCAATTAGAGAAGCACTGAAACTAACAAAAGTGGATTTACTAACAACCTGGGGCAAAAGACTCCAGATAAATCCGCAGAAGAAACCTCAGTAACAGAAACTTTGTGATTGTGTTTAATTTCTTTGATAATCTCAATATTGGGTTTCTTTGCTTGTAAATAATATGCATTTAAATAGGTGGTGGAGACAAGCAGGGAGATGCAGGTACACTCAGTTGGTGATGTCTGAAACAGAACCAGTGTGTCAAGCTCTCCCCTAGCTCAAAGAAGTCTTTTGGACTTTTGAGCATGTGTATACCTTCCCGCCTCGAGTCCCTGTGCTTCTCCAGGCTTTTCTGACTGCAGCTTCAGTCAGGGCTTTGTTAAATCCAATTTTCAGCATTGCTATTTCTCATTGTCAATATCGCAGAAGTGAGCACCATCGGCAGCAGCTCAAAAAAAATTTATCTGAAACATGGCAAAAGGAACTTTGAACCACTGCGCTATGGTGTTCTCCTTCTCATGCATTGGCACATGTCAACATTAAAAAAAACAAAATCAAAACAAGAGAAAGCCTTCTTCAACGCGCTGAGCTGTAAACCGCTGGGGCCATCTTCTTCTACAGCCTCTGTTAAGTATTCCACAGGGCAGCTCCCAACTCTGTTCTCACCCCAGTCCCATCAGGCCCAGACAAGGCAAAATTGGAGACAAAGGGGGCTGCCGAATAGCCGGAGATAGATGATCTGCCAGCCCCAACACTTCACAGCATAGTCCAGACCCTTAAAAATCAGGCCCTTGGCTCCATCCCCTCCCCTCCAAATCTGGAACTGCCAATTCTGCTCCCATGGGTCAGCCCCCTCCCCCCCCCCCCCCGGGTCGAGGTCCAAGCACAAATCTAAATTCAAGCATGCTAAGAAAGAGACACTTGGGGGAGCTCTGACAGCCTGCAGGACCCATGGATCCATAAAAGAAAGACTATGGAGGACTTACAGGACATGAACCGTACTTAGCTAAATGGATGATTCCAGGCTTCTACCATGCCCCTGTGCTCTCCCTGTCTGATTCTGCAGCACATGGTAGGTCTTTTCTTAGTGATTCCCTACTGCTTCTCAGACGGTTCGTTCAGGACAACACAGCCCTTCTTGATATCACTGCCACTGAAGAGCAGGCATCCATCTTGCTCCAACATGACTGTCCCACTGAGCCACCTGCTGTCTCCCATGGCTATCAGGAACCCCCTCCTCTGACACACTTTAGGGCCTCTCAACCTCTGGGTGTTTGACGTCTGTTCCAGCGGGAGTGCCCCCTACTCTCATCATTGGGAATTGGATCTGTCCCTCATCGGGGACAATGAGGTTCCCCCATCATCTGACTAACTGGCCTTAGATGAACCGCCTGAGGATTTCTCCTATCTGAAATTTTTCCAGAAGATCTCCCGCACTTTAGCGCTTAGTGGTTCCCAGACTCCAACCAATAAGAGTGATTTTCAATCCATTACACCTGTAGTATGCCTAAGGAAATCCTAGCTCTTCCAATTCCCCAGATCCTACAGGACCTTCAACCCTCCATCTGGAAAACAGTGGCCTCAGTGCATGCTACTTTGAGACATCTCAACCTCAAGTACAAGATGCTGCCAGCACCAGGGTTCCAACACTAACAGCTCCCACACCAGTCCATAGTCTCTGAGGCAGTCCTCAAAAAATCTAAGAGTACCAAATCCATCACCCAGACCTCACCTGGGAAAGACTAGTGGACCCTGGACTGTGTTGGCAGGAAGTCCTTTCGAAGTGGTCTCTTGGCCCACCAACTCCAGATTCTCCATTATCACCATGACCTCCTTCTGCAGATGGGGGACTCCGAGAGCCTCACAGGGGAGGATAAGCAGCAACTCCAGGCTAATCTCCAAGAGTCTCTATATCACATCATCCACACAACCTACAATTCATTCTCACAGTCAACAGCAACAGCCATCTTTGCACACTGCACAGCATGGCTCAGGGTCTCTGGCCTTTTTGAGGATCTCCATGATCATCTGGCCGATGACTCTTGTCAATGTGACAGCTTCTTCAGGCCCAAGGTTCAAGAAGTGGTGTCTGAGGTGAAAGACCACTCCTCCACCATCAGGGAGTTGGTGGCCCAACCGCCAGAGCCCACTCGGTAGTCTCGCTGTCCGCAATACCCTCAGTACCAATACTATCAATACTTCCAGCAATTCTATCCCCATCGTTGGTTTCAGCCATAACCTAGACTATCAACCCAACACCTTCCAAATGCCAACTATGGAAAATGTCCTAGGCAATGCGAGAGGAAGCAATCTTTGGCTGCACCGGCACTTCTCACCAAGACGGCCCCTAGCTTTTGACTTCTATCTGTGGGCAGCCATGTTCAACATTTCAGAGAAGCTTGGTAGTCAATCATGACAGACAGATGGGTTCTCAACATCATCACAACTGGCTACAAGATCAATTTTGCTGTGCTCCCTCTGCCATGCCCACCCCCAGCCAGCAACATCCCAGCATATCATCTTGCCCTGCTGGCAGAAGAGATTGTGGACCTGCTCAACAGCAACACCAGCCAACCGGTACCAATATAGGAGCACAACTGGCATTTCTACTCCTGGTTTTTCCTCATCCCCAAGAAGTCTGGTAGCCTTCCCCCCATCCTTGACCTCCACAGACTGAACCTTCATATCAAAAGAGAAAAGTTCAAGATGAATTCCTCCCACAATCCTTCTGTTGCTCTGCCAAGGCAACTGTCTTGCTTCTCTGGACTTAAAGGATGTTTATGCTCATATCCTCATTCATCCTCAGCATTGAAAATATCTTCAGTCCTGCTTCAAAGCCGACCACTACCAGTACAAGGTAACTACCCTTTGGCCTCTCCTTGGCTCTGCAAGTCTTCACGAAATGCCTAGCAGTGGCGGCAGTGCACTTATGGCACGGGGACACTGTACTTACCCCTCTTTAGATGACTGGCTCATCTCAGGCCCTACCATCGAACAGGCCCTTGCCTCTGTATGCCATACCGCAGACCTACTACAGGCACTGGGTTTCATCATCAATGCCCAAAAGTCCAAATGGGAGCCCATGAAGTGCTGTGCTTTATTGGGGCTCGCTTGGACACCAAGAGCGCCTGGGCCTTCCTACCCAATGACAGCAGCCGTCCTTCAGCAGCTCAGTGCCTGGACATCCCAACTCCGGGGTGCCTCAGCTCACACACTGCTTCGCTTCCTGGGATACATGGCAGTGTCCGTCCACGTAGTTCTCCTAGCACACCTGTATATACGATCCCTGCAGTGGCATCTCAAGCTGAACTGGAGTCATTATTCGTAATCCCTTCATAGGGAAATTCCCTTGAGGGACCCAACCAGAAGAACCTACAGCAGTCCCTCTGGTGATGGACTACCCCCTTCAACCTAAAAGGCGACTGGCCATTTCTGGAGCTGCTGCATCAACTCCCACTAACCACCGATGCCTCTACTCTTGCCTGGGGTGTGCATCTCCTGCAATTCACAATGCAAGGGAGATGGTTCCTGTTGGAAGCCATGACGCACTCAATGCCTTCAAAAGATGGACCCACAATGAGCCCTTGCTGGTGCAGACCGACAACCATATTCTAGATCAGTGGTTCTCAAGTCAGCCTCTTGGACCCCCAGGTCAGTCAGGTTTTCAGAATATTCACAATGAATATGCATGAGCTAGATCTGCATGCACTAGTTCCATTGTATGCAGATCTCTCTCATGCATATTCATTGTGGATACCCTGAAATCCCAACTGGACTAGGGGTCCCAGAGGACTGAATTGAGAACCACTGTTCTAGATCAACATACAAGAGGTGGTAAGGATCCCTCCATCTGTGTTGCGAGGCAGCCCGTCTTTGGCTTTTCACTCAGTGCCTTGGAGTCTCCTCGTGGGCCACCTAGCTGCCAGGAGCTCAAAACCAATTTGCTGATTCCCTCAGCTGCCACTTTGATCCACATGAGTGGTCCTCGACTTGAGTGCTCTATCTTGCCTATTGCATGAGTAGGGAATGCCGGAAGTGGACCTCTTTCCCTCGGCACAGAATGCCAAGCGCCCACTCTTCTGTTCCATCCGTCCCGCCCCCGCAGATGGACTTCAGACACCTTCCTCATCTCGTGGGAACATCTTTCCTCTCATCCCTTGTATCCTCAAAACTTGAGCAGACCATGCCATGCTGATTCTAATAGTTCTAATATTTCTGGTACCCACATCTATTTGCAATGACGCAGAAAGGTATCCTACTGCTAGACCCTCACCCCTTTCTACTCATGCAGCAAGGGGGGTCTTCTGCTTCACCCAATCTCCTGTCGCTTGCCCTAGTCACATGGAAACTGCACAGCTAATGGATCTACAGGATGGCCTTCTGGATGATAGCCAAGCCATCAGTAAGGCGTCCCGGAAGTCGTCAATTCAATGCTCCTACCAGTGCAAATGGTCTTGTTTTCCTCACTGGGCTAGAATTCGGGGACTTGACCCCATATCTTGTCCCTTCAACCATCTGCTTACCTACCTCCTGCATCTTTCCAACTGGGGTCTGCAGACCTCCTCTGTCCAATACCCCCCTCTCCAGCATGGGATCTCAATATAGTCTTGTCTGAACTCATGAAGCCACCCTTTGAACCGCTGGGTTCGGCTTCCCTCAAACACCTCACTTGAAAATCAGCTTCCTGGTGGCTGTGACATCTGCAAAAAGAGTTAGCGAACTCCATGGCACTAATTCACTATCCCCCCTACACGCAATTCCTCCATAACAAGGTCTCCCTGCGGACTCACCCAAAGTTCTTGCCCAAAATCATCTCTGATTTTCATCTCAATCAATCCATCATGCTCCCGACTTCCTTTCCAAAAGCACAGGCAGACTTTCCATTCTCTGGACTGTTATCGAGCTCTGCTCTACTACCTGTGTGCAACTCAGCTAATTTGTAATTCCTTGCAGCTATTTGTGACCTTCTACCCCAACAATCCAGGACAGCCTGCCTCCAAGCAGACAATTTCTTCCTGAATAGCAGATTGCATCACGTTCTGCTACTCTCAAGTGGGCCAGGCACCACTGGGCCACAGTGACAACCATCGCTAGTTTGGCCTCCATTCCACCTCAGGAGAGTTGCAAAGCCACTACCTGGTCATCCCTGCTCACCTTTGAGAAACATTACAGCTTGGATCGCTCCTCAGCCCAAGACCTTGCCTCCCTCTTAAATTTCTTTGCTTGACCTTTGACCACCCCCAAGCTCAAATCCAGGCTGCATCAACTCAAGATGACTCGGGGCCTTCAGCTCTGGACTCATCAATCGAGTTTGCCTGCATCCCCTTGCTTGTCTCCCCGCCCACCTTTCCCTCTTTATAAAAAAAAAAAAAAGGAACAAGAGAACAAACCGAGGATGCATATCTAGAAACTATAAGAAAAGCAAGTTGCACCAGCCGCAACATCAGCTCACCATTCAAGACTTTGGCATCCTTCACTGCACTCTCGGATCCTACAGCTCTCCTCACCATTACACACAGACTGCTCTGCGACTGACTCGAGAAGCATAGGGACTCAGGGCAGGAAGGCATATGCATGCTCAGAAGTCCAAAACACTTCTCTGAGCTAGGGGAGAGCCCGGCACACTACTTCTGTCTCAGACATCACCAATAGAGTGTGGCTGCATACCCCTGCTGTCTATGTAGAACCCCTGTTACAGATAAGCAGCCATGTTTTCCTGGAACATTCAGCATCTCTTTAAGATGACTTTTATACAGATCTGACCTGGAGACATTATACAAAATAGGAAAATTAACAATTCATTTATTATGCCTTTTAAGAGTATTTTCAAGCTTTCGGGACATAATGCCACAAGATTTTACCATTTCTTCACACATTCCTTGTTTTTGACACTTCTCCACATTAATAAATTCCTGAGAAATACCTTTCATATTATGCTTACATTCCTGCAACCTTGATTCAAATTCACCGTGACGTCATGCCGAATTTCCAGCTTGGTTAGCACCAAATTCTCCAAATGAGAGAGCACTTTCAAAATTAAGTCAACAGCAGGATCTTCCATTGCCTAGGTTTAGAATTAGCATTGAAACCAGAAACTACAGTTATTGTCCTCTTTGAAGAAATCACATCTACATTATTGAATTCACTCACGGTTCAATCCAGTGCAGGTGAAGAAACAGTCTCCAAAGTTACTGTTGCCATAATGCAGCAACAATTTCTTTTGAAGATTGCTAGTAGAGAAGCTTGGGGAAAGTTGATTTACCCTGCTGGTCTGCTGACTCCTCCAATGCAGCACAGCGTTCATCTATTTTCAAACAGAGAAGTTCCTGATGCCGATGAACAGCCTTTTTCTCTCAACCTGAAAAAGGACTCAATAGATGAGTTCCATGAATCAAGACCTTTGTCTGTATCCTCGAGAGAAGCAAACAACTCATCATCCAAGAGGTCTCCAGGTAGCCCTGAAATGGCCCTGGAGCCCTGACACTGAAGAGCCACTCTTCTGCTGCAGTGGATCCGGCCCTGGAGCCCTGACAATGAAAAGCCACACGTTTGCTGCAGTGGATCCGATAAAGACTGTCTGTGAAGCTTTGGAGGCTTGAATGTACTCTGGACTAGTGAGCAGCATTCTGGTTGGAGACTTTGCTGAAGAGCTAGAATATCAAACCATGCCAGGTGAACTCCCAGAATCTTCCTTCCTAACTAGGTAAGGAAGTATTGATAGCTGAGAAGGATCTTCCATCAGCTTAAAAGAAAAATCCTTATGCTTAGCCATAATGCAGAGCTGAAGTGGAGGTCTGACAGATGGAGTCAACAGGTAGCCATCTTGGAATCTGTTGTACCTAGTGACTTTTGGTATAAGGGCCCCTTAATATATTTTTTGAGTTTTGGAGAGTTATCATCTCTTTATCAGGTCTATGACTTCTTAATTAAGCTAATGAAGGGAGGATAACTCTGGAAGCGTTATTATTAGCCTAACAATGTATTCCCTATAACTTGTTTGTTAACCCTTATTTCCTTGCATCTAAATGGGATTGACAGAGATAATTAGCAGAAATATCTTGGGAGGAGAGGGATTTAGGGGAGAGAGTGCTCATTCAGCACTGGGACAAAACAGTGGAAGAGAGAGAGAGGGAAAGGTTTTTTTTAACCGTAAGAGGTCCTATTAGATGCTATAGTGGTTGTAATAACAATGTAGCTGCCAAAATGGTGCAGTCATTTCAGTGGGCCTGTAAACAAGTACCACAAGCATTTCTATGTAATTTAGTTTATAAAAGAATGCCTCCTCTTTTAATAAAGGCAACATAGGCACCCAGAGCTTTCTTCAACAGCACACAAATTCATACCCGCTCTAAAGAAAAATGTATGTGTGTTCTCATGTGTTTATAATTTGCTATAGCGCTTCCCAGTATTAGTACCGAAGCAGTTTACATAACTAAAAATAAATGGGAAATAAGAAAGGAACACCAATTAAAATATAGTAAAGGACAGTAACGTAGAGGGAAAAGCACATATACAGACAAGACAAGGTTCGGTCCTACCCCAGCCCCCACCCGAGGGAGCCTAGAAGACTGTCAAAGAAGTAGGTATTCAACATAATTTTTTTAAATTTTATATTTATTGAATTTTACGTTTTATCAAGAACAAAACTTGTACAGAAAGGTGAATCACCAAGAAACATACAAAAAGAAAGAAGAAAACATTCCCTATTGAAAAAACAACAGTGAAAACATCTATAGTTCACAAACGAGGGAGGGGGAAAGAGGGACGTTTAGATACCCAGCGGGGTTGGAAGAAACTCAGCTGATTACACTAAAGATATTACATCATCAAAAGAACCACAAGAGGGCTACAGAGGGTCTAAGACCTATCTATACATACACACAGCTAGGGCCCTACTGAGCGTGAATCGCGCCCTGTTCAACTTGCACATCGGGTGCACGCCCCCCTCCCTCGTACCTCCATCTAGCCACTTTCTAGAGGCGCGCTCGATGTGGAAGTTGCTGGCGTGCTAAGCAGATCTGTCCCTTCCTCTGACGCCACATCAGAGGAGGGAGGGACCAGACCTTCTTAGCACGCCGCGAGAAGGCTTAAGGGGCACATTTCAGATGTCTGCTGTTGCCTGCCGCCGCTGAGAAAAGAAAAAGTGGCGGCGGCAGGCAACGGCACACAGCTGAAATGCGCCCCTTAAGCCTTTGCACCTTTTGCGGCCGTGCCGTTCGCACAGGGCTAGCACACAGCTATGACACCCCAGTTTGTTCAGGGGAAATAAATGTCACTGTATAATCTGGCACTAATAAATGCAGAAAGATCACTAGGTTGAAAAAAAATAACTCTGTGTTTTAAACACAACCACATACTTGCATGGAAAGTGCAACTAATAGGTGGTCCCTAAATGAAGAACACCAGGTTTAAGAAGAAGGAACTATTTCCGTCTGTTTGTGTTTCCCGTGCAATATCTGGGAACATAGAAATTTTTGCACCAAAAAAAGAGCTAGGACCATTTTTTATAATATAGCTTAAACAGCCAATCCCTGTCAGATGCCAAAGTGCAGGTTACCAAAAGCGTAGAGAACTGTACAGTTTCTGAACTAAGGGAACCTGTATCATACAACATGTTAAGTATAACCATATTTATGTCCACATTTGCCAGATCCAGCTCCTTTCCATGTGGCAAATAATATGTTCTAGCAAATGGTGGTATTAAGTCTGGCAGTACAGCCAGAACCTCAATAAGATACTTCTTAAATATATCAATAGGTGACATGCCTGGAACTATAGGAAAGTTTAAAACACGCAAGTTTGCAGATCGAGCTGAATTCTCAAGCATCTCTACTTTGGCACAAAGTGCAATATTGTCTTTAACCAGAGCCGATGTAACGTCAGACATGGAATTCAGTTTCTGGTCACAATCTTCCATTTTTAGTTTCAAATTGTCAGACAAACTCACATAGTTCTCCAGCTTCTACGCCATTCGAGTAACTTGTCCAGAGATTCCAGCCATCTGTAGAAAAATAGCATCCGACAAACTTGTAATTGCATCCCAGATACTGTCCAATGTGATCTTCTTTGGGTGAGAAAGAGCAAAGGAAATTGGTGATGATATAGTCGAGGGACCTTCCAAACCATCATCAGTGCCAGTCCCCTTGGGTTTGGGGTCTTTTGACACTAGCACTGCTCCAGATGAGTCACCGGCAGTGGCCAAGGCATCCATGCCTTTCTGAACCAGTATGTCTCCCTGCACAGTCTCCCTACTTGCACTATCACTGTATGTGTCAGGCACAGACTACTGACTAGGGCATGCACTCCTGGAGGTGGAGGTGATTGCCATGCATCGAGAGAGAGGGTGACGTCTAAATCAGTATGTGCGGTTTCTTCCAGCACAGCCACTGCAAAGCCTGATCGAATATCCCACCTGCTGGTCTCAGAAACATCCACAAAACGACCCATTGGATTGAAAACTGCAGGTTTCGGCTCAGCAGTGTAAGCCTTAGCCTTGCCTTTTTCTCTTTGGCATGCGGCTTAGGAAAGGAGCTCTACCCTCACGTAGCCATCTTGGATAAACCACACCTCTCCTAGGGTACACTTTTTCAGTCCTTCAACATAATTTTGAACTTTTTGTGTAAAGGTTCAGCATACATTTCCAATGGGGGAGAATTCCATAAGGAAGGGGCCAAAAAAATAAAGAACTGTGTATCGTGATGCTTCTAAATGGGCATGAGAAATGGGAGGAATAACCAACAGATGAGCGTTTTGAGAATGAAGATTATGAGTAGGACAGGTGTAAGTAAGGTGGAGAGGTATAGCAGTAGACCTGTGTGATCAGTCTTGTTTTCCAAGATCAGAACCTTGAATTTAAACTGGTAAGGGACTGGCAACCAGTGATTTTGCAAAAGGAGAGGGGTAACATGGTCCTATTTGTAAACAAACGTATAGCTGTATTCTGAATTAGTTGCAATTCTTTTAGATTTGACGTTTTGAGGCCACAGCAATGGAATTACAATAGTCTTTGGGAGGTGAAGAGAGCATGGATAAGAGTTTAAAGAACCAGGAACCCAGCTTTCATTCTGCCCACCGCTCTGAATGTACGAGATGCAGAGCTCCTCAGCAAGCCCACAGTACGGTACCTAGGGGTCATGCTAGACCAACAGCTCAACATGAAAGCCCAGATAAGCAACATGGTCAAAGCGGTCTACCACAAAATAAGGACGCTCCATCACCTACTACAGCTGCTTGAGCCAGACGATTTCCGGACAGTCTATCAAGCCCTAGTAATCCCACATTTTGACTATGCTAACGTGATACTACATGGACTCCCGAAGAGCTTGCTGAATCCTCTGCAGCTTGCGATGAATGCAGCAGCCAGACTATTGCATGGGGTCTCCAGGAGAGAACACATAACCCCAATATTGAAACATCTACATTGGCTACCGGTCCACTGCAGACTCTCCTTTAAAGTCTTATTAATGACCTTCAAGGCTATCAACAAGTGCTCCTCCACCTCCATCATGGACCTCATCCAGCCCACACCCCTCAACAGAGTGAGGAGATCAGCCGCCGCCAACACCCTGGTACTTCCAAAGGCGATTACGAAATGCTCACAGTCAACAAGAAACAGAGCCTTCGCGCTATATGAACCCACATGCTGGAATGCCCTCCCACCGGCCATCTGTGCCATCACCGACCTCACCCAGTTTAGGAAGTCGCTAAAGCACCATCTTTTCCTCCAGCACTATACCGATCCAAATGACATCTCACAACCAGTCACTCTCAGGAACCAGGTTGTCATCCCCAGCACAGCCCCTCCGCACGAGTGCAGCCCCACCCTCTAGATCACGATTTTCTCGGCAGGTGGAAGGTATACATACTCTGACCTGTCAATCTGTACATAGTTGAACAAACCTGTAAATAGTTGTGAGCTGACCGTGTCGCCTGTGACAGCCAGCTTGCCTGTACATAGTTACCCTGTCAGCCCATGTAGAATTCCCTGTTCACTGTAAGTCCAGTGTAGGCCCTGCCTGCACTGCACAGATTTGTTAACTGTAAACCACACTGAGTCTAAAGAGCGCGGTATAAAAAAAAGACATTAAATAAATAAATAAATAACCTTCAAAGGACAGAAATGGCTTAATGGAACACATCCTCCAGAGAGTAAAAAGATGAACCGACTACCATAGTGACATGGGCATCAAAAGACAAATGAGTATTAAAAATAATGCCCAAATGAGTAAGGGTATGAACTAATGGCACTGAAATCCCTAGTTTCTTTGGAGTAACAGATAGAGAAGAAGGACTCCTGCTAGTCTAGAGAGCCTGTGATTTTTCTGGGTTGAATAGAGTCAAGCATGCTTTAAAAGAAACAAGATCAGGTAAAGAGGGCATGGCAGTATAATAGACAAGGAGAATTTTTTTCGGCATAGCAAAAACTGCTCAATCCACAGCCCTGAATAAATGTGAAAAAAGGAGCGAGAAAAAATTGAGCTTTGGGGAATTGCACAAGGGAAAGAAGCAGACACAGAGCAAGACCTAAGGGGCAGTTTGAACCCTGAATGTATGGTCACATAGAAAAGAGGTAAACCAATTGAGTACTGTATCTCTAAATCCAGTATCATATAGCCAGTCAAGAAGTAGTGAATGGTCAATAACATGAAATACTGTGGAAAGGTCAAGTGAAACTATTAATGCTGTATTATGAGTCCAGATTACAAAGTAGTTTATTTTATTTATTTATTTGGTTTCATATATCACACTACTTTGAAATCAGCGCAATTTACAGAGAACAAGCATCCACTCATTACATAGAACAGACTTTGCATAGAACAGGTATAAAGCAGTAACCGTTTACATTAAAACAGGGGTATCAACTTGGGTAGTAACAGAGCGAACTATCTATAGGGTGGATAGTGGACCATGAGAGATAGGTGGGTTTGAGCTATGGCAAGTAGCTGGATCGAAAGTGAAGCTATGTTATATGGTCATAATACAGTTGGAAAAGATGTGGGGGTTTTTTACTTTCCTGAAGGTAGACAGGTCGAAAATGGTGTGGATTGGGGCAGGGAGGGAGTTCCAGAGAGTTGGCGCGTATAGTGGGAAAGCTCGGTTCTTAGCAGCTTGGGAGCTCTTTCTTATTACTGACCGGATGGTGAGTATGTTTGCCATGATTGTTCTTCTCCTTCTATTGTCCGGTGTCCAATGTATGACTTCTTCCAGGGAGATTGCGGAGAGGTTGCACAGGATTTTAAATGTCATTAGGAGGGCTCTGTACTTTAAGCGGTTAGCTATAGAGAGCCAATGCAGTTGTTTTAGGATGGGTGTCACATGTTCATATCTGGTGGCTCCATACAGTTTTTGTTATGAAGTCAGAAAGCTGAACAAACACTGCTTTTTCAGTGATCATATATAAAAATGGTAGATTTGAAATCGGTCGATAAATGGCAGGGGAAATCATATCAAGATTAGGCTTTTTGGGACAAATTATTTCTTGTTTAAATGGTACAGGAAGGTCTCCAGAGGAGAGTGTTATGGAGAATGCTTTGGATTAAAGGAAGGAGTTGAATACTGGGCAATTTGAGTCACTGTAAGGAAACAGAATCAAGAGCACAGGGTGTATACCTGCGATCATGCAGAGGTTTGTCATTAAAAGCTGACCATGTACTATGGGCCATAGATGTCAGGGGATCCAATGATGATAAAGGGGCAGCAGGCTATGGATGAAAAGTGTTGAAGATGATCATCACTTTTTTCCTGTAATCTGCTCGACTATCCACTGCTGGGAGTGTGGGGACATTATTAGAGGGACAAGTAGAAGAAGTGAATTTAGAAAAAAAGCAAGAATAGAGATTAAGCTTTGTTGCCACTATTTTTAAAAGCAGTTGAGAAGTTCTTGGCCAATTTATGTTTATGTTTATTTAAAACTTGTTATACCGCCCATAACAAATGCTTCTGGGCGGTTTACAATCAAAAATTAAAAGCTGCAGATATATAGAACAGAACGCCATTTAAAAATCAAAGCAGGACAGAGACGAGAAGCATAAGGAGAAAGGAAGTAACTTGTGCATCAGCGAGGAGGAGGGGAAAGGGGCGAGGAGGGAGGAGGAAGGTCGAATGCTAGACAGAAGAGGTGGGTTTTAAATTTAGCCTTGAAAGATTTAAATGATAGTTCTAGGCGGAGGGTGGAGGGGAGCGAGCTCCAGAGTCTTGGGCCCAGGAAGAAAAATGCAGATGAACGGGTAGATTCCAGGTGTGCTTGTGAGGGGGAGGGGAGGGACATACGGTTAATATGTATAGACCTAAGTCAACGATGGGACGTTTGCAGATGAACCTGATCAGCATGGTAAAGGGGCGTGCCTGTGTGAATTGATCTGTGAACAAAGATAAGGAACTTATACTGGATACGATAGGTGATAGGGAGCCAGTGTAGATGAAGAAGGAGGGGAGTGACATGATCAAACCGGGCAGCGTGTGTCAGGATACGTGCAGCAGTATTTTGGACACGTTGGAGACGAGTGAGCTGGGACTGGGGGAGGTCGGCCAAGGAGACATTACAATAATCAAGACGAGATATGACAAGAGAGAGAAGCAAGGTAGTCAGAACGGAGGGGGAAAGGAAAGGACAAACAGCACGCAGTTGTTTTAAAGAGAAGAAGGAACGCTGAACAACCAAAGAAATGTGCTCCTTAAAAGAGAGAGAAGAATCGAGAGTGACACCCAAATACCGAAGAGAAGAGATGAGAGGAATGGGCTGGGAAGACAGTAGCGGGGCAGAAGTGGGGGGAGGGGCTCCCAAAAGTAAACCAAATAGCAAAAGACTTAGAAGGGTTGACATGTAAGAAATTAGATGAAAACCAAGAGGCTACAGCATAGAGACAGGTGTTCAGTGGAATAATATCAGGGGTGTGAGAATCCGTGTGATGAAGAAATATATCATCTGCATAGTAATACGCAGAGATACCATGCTGTTGAACCAGAAGGGCAAAGGGGGGGGGGGCCAGGAAAACATTAAATAGGAGGGGAGCGAGTACAGATCCCTGTGGGACACCGCAGGGAAGAGGTGTGGAGGAAGAGGAAGATGACCCCGAGATAACTGAGAAGGACCGACAAGAAAGAAAGGAATGAAACCATTGAAGTACCGTGCCAAAGAGACCAGCATCCTAAAGACGTGCTAAAAGTGTGCGATGGTCAACCAGATCGAAGGCAGCAGAAAGGTCAAGAGAAACAGTGAGAGTGAAAAGGCCATGATTGTGAGCAAAGTGTAGTTCGTTAAGAAGAGAGAGAACAGATTCAGTGCTGTGACCAGGACGGAAACCAGATTGACATGGATGAAGAGTGATGGAGGCTTCAAGGTGGGAGGAAAGTTATGAGAAGACCAATTTTTTGAGAAGCTTAGACAGAAAAGGGAGATTAGAAATGGGACGCCAATTAGAAAGAGAGGAGGGGTCAGAGGAACTATTTTTCAGGATCGGACAAACAAAGGCGTGTTTCCAGGGTGTAGGAAAGACACCTGAGGAGAGACTAGAATTAAAGAGAGAAAGAATAAAAGGAGAAAGAGTGAGAGAGGGTTCCAAGAGCCACCGGGAAGGGATGGGGTCTGCGGGAGAGGTTGTTTTCTGGATGGAGGAGAAAGTGTTAGACAGAGCTGTGGGGGGAGATAGGTTCAAAGGTAGACCATAGATGGGGAAAGTGAGGGAACTGACAGGGAAGGGGAAGAGGGAAGAGAGGGGGATAGATAGAGAAGTGGGGGGGGGGAGGGGGAAAGGGGAGGAGGACAGGAAGAAAAGGAGAGGCGCAGGGAAAGAACCTTGGAAGCAAAATGAGAGAGGAGGCGAGAGAGGAGGAAGGCGAGATGAAGAAGAGTGAGAAGCAGAGAGGGTGCGGAGAACAGAATAAAGTTGACGAGAAGAATTTGAGTAGGAAGAGATAAGCTTAGAGTAATAGTCACGTTTAGCTGAGTATAGAAGGGAACTATAGTGACGATGACAGAGACGGAATTGTTGCAAGTTAGAGGAAGAAGGATGTTTACTACAAAGACGCTCTGCACAACGGAGATATCTATGATGAAGGAACAGACCAGGATGGAACCAGGGGTGCCGGGGGTGACGATGTGATGAAGGGCGGGACTGGAGAGGAGCGACATTATCAAGGGCAGCAGAAAGAGAAGAGCTCCAAAGGTGAGCCTGGACATCGACAGTGAGTGAATGGAAATCAGTTGGGAACAAGGAGTCGGAAGAGGGAAACTGAAGGAGAGTGTTAGCAGTAATGTGGCGTGTCAGAGTCGAGGGATCAGAACTAGTAAAAAGAGTATTCGGGGATCCCAGCGAGGAGGTAGAAGAGCGGGAGGGATGGCTTCTTCTAGATCCTAAGTATATCTACAGGTTTGCCTCTTAAGAAGTATAAGACCCAGGTGATACTGGGGATGGCATTGTTTCTGGCCATGTTCATCAAAATATGATGAAGGTGGTGTTCCAGATTTCTATTTGATCTATGATAGATAGCATTATGTAATTTTTATGGAATAGTTCTGCTAGAGAGGGCAATGTATCAAATGAGACCTTATGAAGGGATCTAGTCAATCTGATATTACGTGAGCTAATGGCCTTCACTTAGAGAAGAGTCTGGAATGGAAAAGTAATGAGATAGTGATTGGTCCAAGAGAGAGGAGCTGAGTCAACAGAGCTGAATGTGTGATGCGGATTATTTGATGAAAAAAATAAGATGAAGAGTGGGGACAGAGACATGTTGCTGGAAGCCAAGATTAGATAAAGAAGTCTAAAAAGAGAGACTCCCATGCTTGTGTGGGTTTCTTAGCATGAACGCTGACGGTCCCCTCTAACAAGCAGGTTAGGGAAATGAATGAAACTATCTGATAGCAAAGAGTGAAAAAGACCCCACAATGAGGAGGACATTTGTAGGGAGCAGTATACTAGCATTTGATAAATAGGACAGGCCAGACCTTTTATCCTAACCAACATGGCTTCTGTTGAATCAGTTAGATACAGAAAGGGTTGGAGCAGCAATATTTGTTAATCCCTCTCCATGACGAGATAGATAAGAGTGAGGAAGGAAAGAGTACCCAGGAAGAGCAGATTGGAGTACATCACCAGATGCAAGCATGTTTCTGTAAGACAAAGTAGAGATAGGTGAGAATAAGGTCATGGATAAGAGTAGCCTTAGACCGAAGTGAGTGAGCATTTAATAATCTCTTATTAATGGTATAGAAGGAGACTCAGTTGCTGTATGCGCATAGAAGGAACAAGTGGTTAAATATCTTGTTGCAGGAGCTCCAGATCATCCTGTTTTTCTAATGGCTACTTTGTCAGAATAAAACTTGGCAGTGCGATAATATAAAAATCTATTATTTTTAATAGCCACCAATCTTCTTTTTGCTGCCAATAACATATGTCTGCCTCTAATCTTCTAATCTTGTTTTAAGGATAAATGCAATGTACTTGTTATCCTAAAAAGATCCTGGTAAATATGAACACAGTGATCCTTAAACACATGCACCTCCCCTTTCCCCTCCCTCCCCCCCCCCCCCCCACCAAATACTTAAAATGGCACTAAATCCTTACCTCGTTTGAGATAAATAACAAAGAAGGATTGATTTTTGTTTCCTGGTTATGATTAGAACAAGAATCTGGTCCGTTCTGGGTACATTATTATCAGAGTTGAAGGCAAGCTCTGTCTAAGGAAACCACTTACAGGGGATTAGACATCCTATATGCTTTGCTCATGTGCAAGAGGTGATAAACAGATTAAATCTGTCCTAAGAGCGGTATAACTTTCTCTTTCTCTAATTAACTCTTCTATGCTATTGGGCTAGCTAATACGGATATTTTATGCTGAATTTTATTTCAATACTTTATTTGTATAGAGTTGCCTTTAATTAAAGTTGCAACTACAGTTGTTATAGTCAGCTGCCTGTAATCATTTTCAGACCATTTTGGATTAAATTGCCAATTGTTTGCGGCTTACTAAAAGTGGGAAAAATATGCAGAATGTGATTTATGTAATTCTCTCCAATCTCTCTGTAGGAGAAATTATATCTAAACATGCTTTAGCACAACAGTTTGCTCAAGATTTTCCAACACTAGTTTCACGCCCGATGCAGAAAAACCTCTAGCATGAAAAACCTTTGAGCAAAACCACTGTGCTAAAGAATAGTGCAGTAGGCAAGCCAGTCATTTGCAAATATCCAAATATAAAATTGTTTCCAATGTAAACAAACTTCAGTGAAACTTAGCACAGTTTTTTACTCTTCTCTTTATGCTCAGGACCAGGATAAAGATGCAGTTGGAGAGCAAAGATGAATTGTAACACTGCACTTCAGAGAACCCAAGCCGGCCCTGAACCCCTGCTCTCCCCATTTGACATTCTCATTGCACTTTCCAATCTTCCCCTCTCTCTAAAGCACCCAACACACACCACCGACTCCCTGACTGCCCCCAGAACAACACATTTGTGGCCCAAGCAGCCTCTACGTCCCACCACTCCCCAAAAAATAGCATCGATGACCGAAGTGGCCTCTACCCCTCCACCCCCAATTCCTAAAAAATAGCTTTGCTAGAGCAATCAGCCCCTATCCCTCCAAAAAAACCTCATTGATGGCCTGTGGCACCTCCCTGTAACACCTTGTATCTCCAGCACAGGAAGGCTGGAGCTCACATGCTCATGCCTCTGTGCCACATCTTGAAAAATGGTGGCATAGGACCCTGCACGGCGCATCCCGGAATTCATTGCATGGGGTTAGTCTATCAAATATGGCAATAATTGCCTTATTTGGCAACTGACCCCATGCACAGTACATGCCAGGATGTAAGATGGCAGCACGAAGGCAGGAGTTTGGTTATCACTTCTGCCTCTCAATTTTGGAGATACTTGGAGGATGGGGGTACAGGGAAATTAGGGATATGGACCACCAATGAATTTTTCTTGGAGGATGGGCCACCAGTGAGTTTTTTGGGAGGGGGGGGGGGTTCAGGAGGAAAGGACTGTGAGTTTGGGGCCTGCTCTCTTTCTTTTTTAATCCCCTTCCTGTCAGCGCATAAGCCAGTTCCTGTTCACACACTGACAGCACAGGAGATTACTCGGTGATGCAGCAAACAGCTGCATCTTACTGCTGTGGTGTACACAGTTTTTTTTTGGACAATGCACACTTTTTACCATGGGGTAATTTTCATGCCATTGGTTTACTGCATTGGGGTAAACATTTGTTTTAGCATTTGCATTAAAATATAGAAACATGACTGCAGAAAAAGACCACATGGCCTATCTAGTCTGCCCTTCCATATCAACTACGCTAGTCCCCTTTTTTTCTTTAGAGATCTTCTGTGTGTTGAAGCTTAGCACAGTGTTCTAATACAATGCTTGCTGTATTGCGGACTTTATTGGTATGGAAACAATAAGAAAATGCAACCAAGTGTGATATTATATATTACCAGTAGAGGTCACTATCAACAGCCTTAAAAGGCTGGATTCTACAGTCTTACTACTGTTCCAAGGCAACAGGTATTGCTATACTTCACCATTACGAAGCTGAACACCTACAGTAGCAACCAGCTACTAAGTTCAGTCATTAGGTGTTACCTTACATAGTAACCATTAAGAAAGCTATGCAATTCATTCAGTAGGATTCACAGCAAAATTTATGACAAGGCAAATGAAAAACACATCAAAAGCCAGTCCTGCAGGGAAAGGGGTTTTGGGGTGTAGGGATCAGTGTTTGCTGAGAAATATATGCAGAGCATGCCTCGTGGCATTATTTTCAGTCCGTCTGTGTGTGTATTTTTCTTCCTGGGGCAATTTCCCCAAATGGGTCATTCTTCTGCATCAGATGACAAGTAATGAATCTCACTCTCAAGCCAGGGGATGTGGAATATGATCTCAGGCTCAAAGTTACTGCTAACATTCAGTGTAATACTTGCATCATGCCAAAGAGGACCTCTGTCTGGAGTTCATAAGATGTAACATGTATGGGTAATCTCTCAAGGTGTGCTTGAAAATTCCTCCTAATAAAGCCTGTGGAACCCAACACAATGGGAAATATCTCTGAATGTTTCTGCCACATTTTCTTGGTCTCTTGACTGCATTTCTCCTCTCCACACGTTTCATAGCATAATCGCTTGGAACCAATACCTCTATGAAGTGCCCCGTGGCGGCCACCTCCCCGGAAGAGCCCTCGCTTACCTCCCCTCCCCCCCATGCCAGCTCAGCTTTGCAGAGCCGCACGAAGGGAGAGTGTTTCCCTTTAGCGTGGCTCTGTTAAAGCTGAGCCTGCGGCGCTGATGGGAAACAGCATTTCCTGTTTCCCATCAGTGCCATGGGCTCAGCTTTAACAGAGCCACGTGAAAGGGAATCACTCTCCCTTCGCGCGGCTCTGCAAAGCTGAGCTGGCGCGGTGGAGGTTTGTGAGGGCTCTTCCGGGGAAGCGGCCGCCGTGGGGCACTTCATGCTGCCACAGATATCTGGGATGGTATTTAGACTAGAAGGGACTGGACAGTGGGGAAGGAGGGGGACTGGAAAGGAATGGACACCAGTGGCAGTTGTGGGAATGCAAGGCAGTTGACATTGGAAGGTACTGGGAGGGGAGGACTGGAAAGGGGGCTGATACTGGGGAGGGTTACTGGAACTGGAAATAGGCTGATGGAAGGAAGTGAAGAAAACAAAAGAAGAGATAAGAAATGGCAGATGGACCATAGACCACAGAAAGAGAGCTAAGAGAAGACAGGAAATCAGAAGCCTCAGATCGGGACCAGTATGATCAGAGAATAAAATGGTCAGACAACAAAGGTAGAAAAATAATTGTATTTAATTTTAGTGATTGGACTTTGTGCTATCTTTATATTTTACACTGTATTGGGTAACTGTATCTCTTATTTATCTGATGTTGCACTGCATGTGGACTTTGGCTTCTTGGGGTTTCAGTTTAAATTTTGTCCACATATTTTTATTTTTACTTTAGATTGTGGTTACTTATTCTGCACTTGGTGAGGGTCGATGTTGCGAGTGTTTGACTGATGTCTGGTGTTCTGTTAACATGGAGTTTGTACATAATGATCTATACTATACTGTAGTAATTTGACGTGTTCAGCTTTTCAAATAGGTGTATGGATGTTCCAGAGCCCACTGTAGTATTTACAGTGACGCTTTTTTTGGATGGGCTCCTTATGTGAGTTTTGGAAGTTTGTACTGATATGGTATGGTATGGTAGGTTTGCTCTTTGTTGTAGTGTTTTGTATTAGTTCACAATATGCCTGGTACTGGAGAATAGTGGTGGTTGTTGTTGTTGTTAGTGAGAGGATCAGAATCAGATTTTTATATATTTTTTTAATATTGAGTTCTGTGGGTGAATGTCCTGGTTCTGCTCTGCACCTATTGTGGATGCAAAATATATGTTGAAAAAGAAAAGGCAAGCACCATAACACAGTTTATAACATCAAAAAATGAGTTATAATTAAGGTTTATAAACTGTGCTGTTGGTTCTTGCTGTCTTTTAGTTCCTTGATGTGCAAACAGCACTGTACCGAGCCTTGTACAAGCGGTGCAGCCGCACAGGGCGCAAAGGCTTGGGGGTGCATTTTGGCTATCTGCTGTTGCCCTGCCGCCACTGGCAGGACAATAGCAGGCAGCCAAAATGCGCCCCAAGCCTTTTCGCAGCACTTTAAGTAAGTCTGGTCTCTCCCTCCTCTGACGTGATGTCAGAGCAGTGAGGGACAGATCTGCTTAAAGTGCCGGCTCCTTTCAGATCAGGCGCATGCCCCCCCTCCTCCTCCCCATACCTCCGTTCAACACTGCCTGCTCTTTCCCTGCTGCCAGCGCTTCCTTGAAAAAAACAGAGGGCGGCAGCAGCAGGGAAAGAGCAGGCAGCGCTGGACGTAGGTATGGGGGAAGGGGGGGTGTTTGCCTGAGCTGCAAGTCGCACAGGGCCCTGTGTACAAACATCTTGCATTTCCTCCATATAATCTAATTGGCTTTTTGGTTTCGTTCTGTCTCTGATTGGATTTCTGAAAAAGCCCCGCCCCCTCTAAGGTGTGTGTGGGGGGGGGGCACCATCTCATTCTTCGCATCAGGCAGCAGATTGCCTTGAGCCGCCCCTGAGAAAAGGCGACAGCAGGGTAATGATCCAAAACATACATCCAAAAGTACAAAAAATGGTTAAAAAGGAACAAATGGACTGTTTTAAACTGGCCAGCAATGAGTCCTGATCTCAATCCAATCGAGAATCTTTGTAAAGAGCTGAAATCATTGGTAAAAGGAATCCTGGAAACATTCATGAGCTGGTACAAATCACAGTTGAAAAGTGCGAGAAACCACCAGCAGACAGGTATACAAAACTTGGCTGCAAGAAACATTTGGAGGTTCTCATCACTGTCAAGGGTTGTGCAACCAAATATTAGTGAAGGGTGCTATTAAGTCTATCCAGGTTATATATACAGGGTGGCCCAAAAAAAGTGAGAACATCTCGTAGCATATAAGTTATTTAAAATTCAAAAAGACAGATGTAAACGATTGACAAATTAAAAAAACAAAGATGACGACTGGAAATTGTCGAAGACGTTATATAGCTAAAAAAGGTAAATAAGTAAACTATTTAAGCTTTTAATTTACGAGATGTTCTCACTTTTTTGGGCCACCCTGTATATATATATTTTTTTCTCAGAAATTACTATGTCTAAGTTGCACAGACATCTTTTTTTTGTTGTGTACCTTTGAACATACTATTAAAATATTATGATGACATATAGATGGAATATTGCCAGTTGATTCTCAAGATATTGTACACAACATACCTAAAATGAAAGAGTGCCAATAACGTTGACCACAATTGTATATGCCTTCCTGTTCAAGTTCCTTGATATCAGAGTCATCAGTCGGAGAGATGTTTCATTTTTGCTCAGTTTTCCTCTAAGGAAGGTTGCCTTAGCACAGTTCCTGATCGTGTCCACAGGCTAGTCCCGAAACCTCTGGGTTCCCCATCTCATGTAGCAGCTTGGAGACTGAGAAACTCCTCCTTTTTGTGACATCAGTAGTATATACTCTCTGGATCCGCCTCGAGTCACCAGTTACCTCAGTCTCCAAGCAGCTGGATGGATGTGAGCCCAGAGGTTGGGCTCACTGGAGAAACAATTAGGAATAGAGTAGTTTGAATTTAGGGATATATTTTTGTTTTGGGTTAAACAAACAAACAAATATAAAGACTTAAGAGACCTGGGCTTTGGGTGTCTGTGCCTTTAAATTCTGTCAGGCCTGACCTCTTCCCCGGGTCCCTCCTCCCGCTTTCCTGTCTCCCTTCGGGGTCTCGGGATCTCTGCTCAGCTTTATCGCTAAGAGAGAAGCAGCTCCAGTCATACCTGCCTTAGTGGGAGCGGTGCCTAAGACATGCCGGCGTCAAGCAGAAGTTTGCCTGCAAGCACGCCTGGCAGCGTGACAGAGATGGCACGAGGTAGGAGGAGGAGAACGGGTGCCTATCAGCGTTCAGAGCACCAGCGGGCCCCTGCCCCCCCCCCAGTTCGGAGTCGTGATCCGGGAGGCGGGCTTGACCGGGCTAGAGCTCTCTGCCGCCGGCGAAGGTAAGAAGCCGCGCGCTCCTGAGGGATAGGCCGACAGTGTGGTTTTGGCGCGAACCAGGCTTCAGGCCTTGCGCCGCGTGCGTTCGGTAGTTTCAGGCACCGGGGCCCGGGCGGGCAGGCTGGGGTTTCCTTCTGGGAGTTTGCGGGGGAATCCACGAAGCGTGCCTTTGCCTCACAGGGCCATGCGCAGAGGTCTTGCCTTAGGGTAAGATACTTAAAAAAAAAAAAGAAAACGCTGGTGGCCGATTCAGTTTTTGCGGGATACCCGTCCTATAAGGCAGGCCCAGGGCCCGGTTCCTGCTTAATCTTCCTGCGGGGGTACTTTTGACCAGCCCCCAGTTTTGCTGGAATTCGCAGTTTTTATCATGCCCTCAAAACCCCTGTGTGTAGTATGTGGCTCTAAGAAGGCCACAGAGTCGGGGGTTTGTAAGTTATGTGTGAGGGACGCGTCTGGGTCGGAGCAGGAGAGAGAGGAAGCGCCAGGGCCCGGCGCACTGCCCTCGACCTCGCAGGCTTCCGAAGGTCCGCAGGAGGAGCCGGTGGCAGGGCCCTCATCCGCAGTGGAGCTTGCTGTGTCACCGGTGGCCTGGCCGCAGCAACTGGCCTCCATTTTCTCTCCAGATTTTCTTTTATTGCTGCAGCAGTCCGCACTAGGTAGTGCGCAGCAGCCAAAAGCTACAGCATGCGGGCGCACGGTGAAGCGCCCCCCTACACAGGGGCCACTGGAGGACCTTCCACACGGGTTTAAGAGGCCGCGTGGTGAAGGGACTGTCGCAGAACAGTCGGTGGTCTCTGAGGGGCCCGTGTCAGACAAGGAAGGTTTGAGTCTGGATTTAGAAGAAGAGCTGGAGGAAGGTGAGCTGGCTGAAAGTGAGGACCAAGCCCGAGTGGTAAGGGTCTTCCAAAGAGAGGAATTGCTGGCTCTAATCGCGGAGGCCTTGAAGGTGTTGAACATACCGGTTCCGGGATCACAAGAGGATGAAACCCTGGAGGATCCTTTGTTGCAGGTCTTCCGGAAAAGCCAGAGTGTTTTTCCGGTACACCGAGTGTTTCGCGAGATGATTCAGGAAGAATGGAATACCCCAGAGGCTCCGCTGAGAGGGGTGCGAGTCATGGGCCGTCTGCATCCCCTGGCAGAGCCGGACAAGGAGGTGTTTAGATCTCCCAAGGTGGATGCGGCTGTCTCCTCAGTAACTAAGAAAACTACTATCCCGGTTGAGGGCAGTGCAGCCCTTAAGGACTCTCAGGACAGAAAGTTGGATGTGCTGTTAAGACAGGTGTTCGATGTCAATGCACTGTCACTTCAGGCCGCTATATGCGGGGCCTGGGTGGCCAGAGCCTGCTTGCGCTGGTCTCAGCGGGTGCATGCTGGTCAGGGAAGTGGATTGTCGGAGGAGGCATCCAGGTTGGAATCAGGGGCGGCTTACCTGGCGGATATTCATTATGATCTCATACGCGGCTTGTCCAAAAGTATGGCGTCGGCCGTGGCAGCGCGCCGCTACCTGTGGCTACGTAACTGGGCGGCGGATAGCTCCTCCAAAGCTCGGTTAAGTAAACTTCCCTTTAAGGGCCGTCTGCTCTTTGGGGAAGACCTCGAGAAGCTGGTTAAGGATCTTGGGGAGTCCAAAGGGGGCAGGTTGCCTGAGGACAAGCCCAGGACCGGGCGGACATTCCCGACGGGCAGAGGTCAACAGCGGGATTTCCGCCGGTTCCGATCACAACGCTTCAGTTCCTTCCATCGCGGTCGTTTCCCTAGCCGGTCTCAAGGCTTCCGGGGGTTTCGGGGGGCGGGTCGGGGCTTTGGGGCGGCCTCCTCGTCCTCCTTCCCCTCCAAGAAACCACAATGAGATAAGGGGGGCCCAGCCGCCCCCACTTGCCGTAGGGGGGCGATTGCAGGAGTTTTATCCTTCCTGGGCCCAAATCACTTCCGATCATTGGGTTCTGGAGGTCATCCGAGAGGGTTATACGCTGGAGTTCCTGCGGCCCGTGAGAGAGTTCTTTGTGCGGTCCCCTGGCAGGTCGCTCGCCAAACGGAGGGTCCTCCGGGAGACCGTGCAAAAGCTTCTGGCGCTCCGGGCCATAGTTCCGGTTCCACCAGAACAATGTGGCAGCGGTCGATACTCCATCTACTTCGTTGTTCTGAAAAAAGACGGCGGGGTGCGGCCCATTCTAGATCTCAAGGGCGTGAATCGCTGCCTCCGGGTGTCCCACTTTCACATGGAAACGCTGCGATCCGTTATCGTGGCGGTGCAGAAGGGAGAGTTTCTCACCTCGCTAGATTTGTCCGAGGCCTACCGTCACATTCCCATACGTCCGGACCTTCACAGGTTCCTCCGTTTCGTGCTTCCCTTTGGCCACTTCCAGTTCCGGGCGCTACCCTTTGGCCTGGCGATGGCCCCGCGGATTTTCACGAAGGTCATGGTAGTGGTAGCGGCGGCCTTACGGAAAGAAGGCATCCTAGTGCATCCCTATCTAGACGATTGGTTGATCAGAGTGAAGTCTCATGCAGAGAGTGTGACAGCGACGGCCAGAGTGGTAGCCTTCCTCGAAGGGCTCGGGTGGATAGTCAATATTTCCAAGAGTCACTTAGTACCATCGCAGAATCTGGAGTACCTGGGGGCCCGGTTCGACACGCGCGTAGGGAAAGTTTTCCTCACGGAGCAGCGGGCACAGGCCCTGCGGGGGCTGGTAGCCAAGTTCTTGACGTTCGGATCACCAACGGCCTGGCTTTACCTGCAGTTGCCGGGCACCATGGCGGCGACCATCGAAACAGTGCCGTGGGCGAGTGCGCACATGAGACCCTTGCAGGGAGCGCTCCTTCGGCGCTGGTCGCATCAGCGGGACTCTCTGTCCCAGAGGCTCCCATGCCCAGAGGAGGTTCGGCAGGCCCTGCGGTGGTGGCTACTTCCCGATTCGCTGGAGCGCGGAAAGGATCTGGAGTCCCCAGCCTGGGTTCCCCTGACGACCGATGCCAGTCTCCTCGGCTGGGCATTTAAATAAAATCAGGGTCGGGCTGTGGGGAATGTCCTCCGGCCCCCCCTGCCCCATCCGTGCCCAGGCATTTAAATAAAATCACGTCCAGGGAAGTTATTCCATCTCCGAGGTGAAATAACTTCCCCGCACATGTCGCCGGCCCTGGATGTACAAGGCTGACATTGGAATCGGCCCTGTATGTCCGGGGCCAGCAACCGTCTACCGCCTGCCCAGACTCCACCCCCGAGCCACCCCTTCCTCACCCCCGTCTAACTTCCCCGTACAGCCAGCGGGGAGGTTAGACGTAGCGGGGAAGGCACAAATAGCAGGGATGAACGTCCCATTGGGACATCCATCCCTGCTACTTGTTGCACAGAATAACCCCCAATGTGTCTTTTCACTTGTTTTCCCCTCATGCCAATTTTGATCCCTTTTATGCCCCTGGACAGACAGACAGACACATTTTTAATCCCTTATGTATAATTTCTTTCCGACAATTTCTGGATTGGAATAAATCTGAATCAAATGTTGGACAGCATCTAGAATGAGGAAGAAGAGCAAGGGGTAAAGGTATTTACATGTTCTGAATGACAGGTAAAAGAATGATTAATTGACTGTGCTATGGCATTGACAGAGTAAATCATCGCATGCTGGTAGACATCATGTGTAGAACTTGCATATCTGAATGTGAGATCAGGTTGATCATGAATTTATATTGGAGCCAAGAGCAATAGTCAAAGCAGCAGCAGGGAATGCAAATAATGTACAAATAAAACGTGATGCAAGACAAGGATGTGTGCTTTCTCTACTTTTATTCAGTGTGCATGATGACGTTCTCTGCTCTGAATCTCAGGAAGAATGGGAAAGCATGTGCATCAATGTTTCCTGCCCAGAGCAGCCATGCTTACAACCTTAATAGCAGCAGTACAGTGGCAATGGGCTTCCGTGATGGCGCAGAGAAGCAATGACTATAGTCAAAGCAGTAGGTAGAGGACAGTGGTGGGAAGAGGGTTGCATGAAATAAACTAGTGTTGGTTTGAGGCATTTATATGCTTATCTACATAAACTGATGGAAAATAGAGGAACACAACTGGGAATATTGGATGGACCACTTGGAGGCACTTTTACTAAAGTGATGAAATGATGGCGCATTAGGCGCAACACTGCCGTGTTAACTGTCAGAGGCGTGGAAAGCATTTCCCTGCCAGTTAACGTGAATCCCTGTCCCATAGTGTGAGCGGTGGATGTCCCTACTGCCTCCTATTGAGGTGGCATTAGATGATCCTGTGCTAATGCAGTTAGCGTGCCGTGTGAACCCTGCGCTAATAGCATAGAGCACACCACGTCCACTCTCCTCCCCACTTGCGCGCTTAATGTGTGTTGGACAGTTAGTGCGGAAATCATCACACGGTAACTGTTTTGGCTCCATGCTAGCTGGCAACACATTTCCCAAAGCGCATTCAGTGCACATCAGAACACACATTGCCAGCTACCTCCCTTTAGTAAAAGGGCCTCTTGGTCTTTATCTGTCATCATTTGCTATGTTCATAGGTAGTGACAACCCTGCTTATGAAAAAGAGGCAATGCAAACGCTATAATGTGCCTAAAGCATCAATATACCCCCTTTTGGGAGGCACAGATAAGCAAACAGAGCACACTGGACTGCTACAGATCCAATACAGAAAAAACACACTTACATCAGTCACACATACTAAAGAGAGACAAACCCTCATAAAATACAAAATAAGTGACCACAGACTAGCAATAGAAAGATGCAGGCAAAACTGAACTGGAAATCCCAGGAGGCCAGATTCAGCATGCAATTCAATACTGGAAAAATAGAAAGAGAGATGTATGTCCTCTTGCACTGCACAGAGTAAGAAGATATCAGAGATGCACACTTCCCAAAGCTGGCAAAGAAAATCAAAAGCTCCTTACAAAAAAGGGAGCAAGAAAACCTCTGTATAATCCTGGAGAAAAGAGGAGCAAGAGCAGCTGTCGCAGCAAAATACATCGTATTTAGAGCAGGCTCAATCATTAGGCAAGACGAAACTGTCACCTAGGGGAGCAGCAGTCAAAGCAAAACAATAGATCCTGACAGCCTCATAAACACAAAGAGCCATCGGCCCATTCTTTCACTTGCAAGGAGAGGGGCCACTCACATACATACAAAGCAATGTTTAATATCTAAAATGATGATGCCTAATTATGCATTATTACAGGATTGTTGTGGGAGGGCTGATGTTGGAATGATCATTGATTGTTTATGTTTATTGTATTTGATTTGAGTTTAATTATCAAAAACTGTTTACTTCAGTCCTCCCTGTTGAAGGTGAAGGTAAAGGCCAAGGCAGAGAAGCTTGCATCCTGGAGATGAATGCATGGCTGTGTAGATGATGTCATCAAGAGTGTTTTGACTATGGGATGATGTTCCAAGGACTGCAGAGCAGAGATGATATCCATCTGTCCAAGAAGGATCGACAGGTCTTCAGTAGCAGACTGGCTAACCTACTGAAGAGGGCTTTAAACTAGATTCATTGGGTATGGGTGAAGAAAGCCCCCAGGTAAGGGAAACATTAAATACCTTTATAGAAATAGGTAAAAGGGGCAACATCTGGAAAGCAGTGTCAATAAATGCCCATAGAATGGGAAATAAGATCCCAGATATTGAGGCTTCAATGGGAGAGGCCAACTTGGATTTAGAGCAGTTATAGAGACACGGTTCACAGACAACCATGACTGGGATATAACTATACCAGGCTATATGTTATTCAGAAAGGACAGGGTAGGAAGAAGGGGAGGAGGAGTGGCACTATATGTAAAAAATAATATTAAAGCTATAGAATTACAGGGCTTAAAAGGGAGAGAGGAGGCACTGTGGGTTAAATTGGAAAGAGGGAAAGAGAAATCCATTTGCATTGGCATGATATACAGACCTCCCTCACAGGGAGAAGATGTGGATGGAGATTTAATAGAAGACATACACAGCATTGCCAGGATAGGGGAAGTGCTACTGATAGGGGATTTCAATATGCTGGATATTGACTGGCACATTCCTGCTGCAGTATCATCTAGAAGTAAGGAGATCCTGGATTCTTTATAGGAAGAAGTATTCAGGCAACTGGTAACAGAACTCACACGTGAAGGTGCTTACCAATGGTGAAAGTGTTTCTGATGTTACAGTGGGAGATCATCTTGCATCCAGTGATCAACAGATGTTGTGGTTCAGTATTAGGGCTAGGGCTGATAAAATCCATTCTAAAGTGGGGGTCTTAGACTTTAGGACAACTAACTTTGCCAAGATGGGCCAATTTCTCAAGGAGTCGTTAGCGGGATGGGAACAGCTGGGGGATGTAGAAAAACAGTGGGCAAAACTGAAAGGGGATATTTTTAAGGGCAACCAACCTTTTTATTAGAATGGTAAATAAAGGTAAAAGGAAAAAGGAGGCCTCTATGGTTCCCAAAAGAGGTAGCTGAAAAGGTGAAGAAAAAGAGGGAGGCCTTCATGAAATACAAGAGATCACAGAAAGAGGAAGACAGGCATCGATATTTGGAAAAACTTAGAGAGGCTGGCAAAATAGTCAGGAAAACAAAGGTACAAAAAGAAGAAGAAATAGCCAATGCAATAAAATGGGGGGATAAGACATTATTCTGATATGTCAATGAGAGGAAGAAGGGCAAAAGTGGTATTGTCAGGCTCAAGGGTGCAGGGAAGGAATATGTAGAAGCTGATGAGGATATGGCGGAATTGGTTAACAAATATTTCTGTTCTGTATTCACAGATGAAGGGCCAGGAACAGGATGTCAGACAACACCCATAAACAGGAACAAAAGTGAAGGGCATTTCAAACAATTTTCAGAGGACTGTGTACATGAGGAACTAGCTAAACTAAAAGAGGACGAAGCGATGGGATTGGATGGGATACATCCAAGAATACTGAAGGAAGTTGGGGAGATTCTAGCAGCTCCACTAACTGACCTTTTCAATGCCTCTTTGGAGTCTGGTGTGGTGGCAGAGAACTGGAGGGAGGCACATGTGGGACACAAAAGCGGAAGTATGTGGTCTTTTTCTGTCATCATGTTTCTATGTTTCTAAGTAAGGATGTGGTTGAAAACTATAGGCCGGTTAATTTAACCTCGGTGGTGAGTAAATTATAATTATAATTATAATTATTGGAAACGCTGCTGAAAGAGAAAATAGTGAGGTTTCTGGAGTCCAACGGATTACTGGATCCGAGGCAGCATGGATTCACCAGGGGCAGGTCTTGTCAGACAAATCTGATTGATTTCTTTGACTGGGTGACCAGGGAGTTGGATCGAGGGAGAGCCCTAGATGTCATGTATTTAGATTTCAGTAAAGCATTCAACACTGTTCCATATAGGCGACTTATAAACAAACTGAGCACCCTGGGGATGGACCCTAAAGTTACTCCATGGGTTAGAAATTGGTTGAGTGAGAGGTGACAAAGGGTAAAGGTAAATGGAGTTCACTCTGAAGAGAAGGAAGTTACCATTGGAGTGCCACAGGGATCTGTCCTTAGTCAGATTCTTTTTAACATCTTTATGGGTGATAACATGGAAGGGCTGTTGGGTAAGGTTTGCCTCTTTGCGTATGATACCAAAATCTGCAACAGAGTAGACACCCAGGAAGGTGTAGATGGCATGAGGAGGGATCTACTAAGCTTGAAGACAGGTCTAGAATTTGGCAACTGAGATTTAATGCTAAAAAATGTAGGGTCATCCATTTGGGCTGCAACAATCCAAGGGAGCAGTACAGTATAGGGGATGACGTACTTCTGTCCACGAATGAATAATGGGACCTAGGTGGGATTGTGTCTGACGATCTCAAAGTAGCTAAACAGGTAGAAAAGGCGACGGCGAAAGCTAGAAGGATGCTTGGGTGCATAGGGAGAGGAATGGTCAGCAGAAGATAGTGCCTCTGTATAAGTCTCTGGTGCAACCTCATTTGAAGTATTGTGTGTAATTCTGGAGACCGCTCCTTCAAGAGGATATAAACAGGTTGGAGTCGGTGAAGAGGGTGGCTACTAAAATGGTTAGTGCTCTTCATTATAAACGTATGAGGAAAGACAGGACAGAGGTGATATTATTGAAAGACTGGTAAGGGGGACTGTTGCTTCTGGAGGGAGATCTGCAACTGTGAGTATTTACTTCTGGTAATTTTCTAAAAGGAATTCTTTGTATTAAAGCTAATTAATCTGTGATCCACTATTTTTGTTAAATCAGTCAGGGCCTAGTAGCAGCAGTTTAAGTTTACATTTAAAACACAGAGGAGAACTCTCTGGTTACATTTCATACCCAGCAGAGAGCTTGTACTTTAAATTTAATAGTCACTCAGGGCCTAGTAACAGCAAAGTACTTTTAGTTTAAATTTAAAACACAGAAGAGAGCTTTCTGGTTACATTTGGAACCCAGCAGAGAGCTTGTAGTTTACATTTAATAGTCACTCAGGGCCTAGCATCAGCAAAGTTCCTTTAGCTTAAATTTACAACACAGAAAAGAGCTTTCTGGTTAAATTTAGAACCCAGCAGAGAGCTTGTACTTTAAATTTCATAAGAAGTTAGAGCCTAGCAGCAGCTAAGAGCTATAATTTAAATCAAATCAGAATATAGCTTACCTCAGCAGCACAAGACAGGGTACTGTGTAGCAGCCCTCTTTTAATAAGTGTTAATTCCCTCCCACCCCTGGGATAATCGTAGCTTTATAGGTACTTACACATCTTAAAAGACAGGAGGTGCTCTCAGGTGAAGCTCATTACCCAAATCAGTCATACACTAAGGACCTGAGATTAGTTAAGCTTCAGGTGAACAAGGTATATTACACGTATTAGGTTCAGTTTTATTAGTATAAATATCCATAGCAACCCTTAGTAAATAAAGAACTTAGATCTAAACACAAACTTAAAACTAAGATGCAGACAGCAGTCCAGCAGCGGGATGGGGGCTTTCCAGTCTTTTGCATTGAGTGTCACATGTATGATTTTCTCCCAGTTGGTGAGAGGTCTTACGTGTGCACTAGGTGCAAGGAGCTCTTTGCTCTCAGGGAACGAGTCCGTTCTCTAGAGGCTAAAGTAGCAGACTTGGAAAGCATAAGACAGACAGAGAGGTACATAGACGAGACCTACAGGGATATAGTCCTGAAGTCCCACCTCCAGTCTGGCAGCATCCCTGTTGCCATGGAGGAGAGAGGTCACGTGACAGGAGAGCATCACCCTGGTGTGGCAGGAAGTGATCCTGTAACTAGGACCTGTCCTCCAGGTGATGTAAAACCCTCTCGCACCGAGGAAGTTTCTCCAGGGCCATGTGCCCATGAGGGAAGGGTTAGGACAGCCGTTATAGTTGGTGATTCGATCATTAGGCATGTAGATAGCTGGGTGGCTGGTGGACGTGAGGATCGCCTGGTAACATGCCTGCCTGGTGCGAAGGTAGCAGATCTCACGCGCCACCTAGATAAGGTCTTAGATAGTGCTGGGGAGGAGTCTGCTGTCTTGGTACATGTTGGTACCAATGACATAGGAAAATGTGGTAGGGAGGTTCTGGAGGCTAAATTTAGGCTTTTAGGTAGGAAGTTGAAATCCAGAACTTCCAGGGTAGCATTCTCCGAAATGCTTCCTATTCCACGCGCAGGACCCAAAAGGCAGACAGAGCTCCGGAGTCTCAATGCGTGGATGAGACAATGGTGCAGAGATGAGGGGTTTGGATTTGTTAGGAACTGGGGAACATTCTGGGGAAAGGAGGGGCTCTTCCGAAGGGATGGGCTTCACCTTAACCGGGATGGAACCAGGCTGCTGGCATTAACCTTTAAAAAGGAGATAGAGCAGCTTTTAAACTAGATATTAGGGGAAAGCCGACAGTCGCCCAAGAGCAGATGGTTCGGAAGAATGTATCTTTGAAGGATACTACCAAAAGCAGAGAGGTTCCACAAAAGAGTAAAGTAGCCCAAATGCCCTCAAGTATGGAGCAGACAGAGCTTAAAGATCCCAAATTACTCTTGTCTAACAGACAAATTAATATGGATAAAATACATTCTCTAAAATGCTTGTATGCAAATGCTAGAAGTCTAAAAAATAAGATGGGAGAGTTAGAATATATAGCACTAAATGAAAGGTTAGATATGATTGGAATATCAGAGACATGGTGGAAGGACGACAACCAGTGGGACACTGTGATACCTGGGTACAAACTATATCGTAATGATAGAGCTGATCAAATTGGTGGAGGGGTTGCTCTCTATGTTAGAGAGGGCATTGAGTCAGAAAGGATTAAAGTTTTGTAGGAAACAAAATCTGCTGTAGAATCTATATGGATTGAAATTCCATGTAAAAGGGGGAAGGCAATGGCAGTGGGGGTGTACTATCGAGCGCCTGGCCAGAATGACCAAATGGATGATGAAATGCTCAAAGAAATCAAGGAAGCTAACAAAAGTTACAGCACAGTAATAATAATGGGTGATTTCAACTACCCCGGTATCGACTGGGTCAGTGTCACGTCAGGACATGTTAGGGAGATAAAGTTCCTAGATGATATAAATGACTGCTTCTTGGAGCAGCTGGTTCATGAACCGACCAGAGGGGAAGCCATATTAGACCTAATCCTTAGTGGAACACCAGATCTAGTGCAAGAGATAAGGTTGTTGGGGCCACTTTGCAATAGTGATCATAGCATGATCGCCTTTGATTTAATTAGTGGAGGAGGGATAGTAAGGAAATCCATAGTACTACCTTTTAACTTTCGAAAGGGAGACTATGATAAAATGAGGAAATGAGTCAAGAAAAAACTAAAAGGAGCAGTTGCAAAGGTTAAAGACGTACATCAGGCTTGGCTGTTGTTGAAAAATACTATCTTGGAAGCCCAGACCAGCTGTATTCCACGCTTTAAGAAAAGTGGAAAGAAGTCCAAAAAACTGCCAGCATGGTTTAAAGTTGAGGTCAGAGAGGCTGTTGTTGCCAAAAAAGAATCTTTCAGGAAATGGAAAAAAGAGCCAAACGACGAAACCTGGAAACAGCACAAGCACTGGCAAGTCAAATGCAAGGCATTGATAAGGCAGGCAAAGGGAGAATTTGAGAAGAAGCTTGCTGCAGAAGCAAAAACGCGAAGTAAAGACCTTTTCAAGTACATTCGTAGCAAAAAACCTGTGAGAGAGTCAGTTGGTCCATTAGATGATAAAGGGGTTAAAGGAGCACTAAGAGGTGACAAGGCGATAGCAGAGAGACTGAACGAATTCTTTGCTTCAGTCTTTACTGAGGAAGATGTAGGGATGTTACCCATGACTGAAGTGGTATTTAAAGGTGCAGAAGAATTGAAGGAAATATCGATACATCGAGAAGATGTATTACAACTATTAGATAAGCTGAAGAGTAGCAAATCACCTGGGCCGGATGGTATACATCCAAGGGTATTGAAAGAACTGAAATATGAGATTGCAGACCTGCTATTAGTAATCTGTAAACTATCATTAAAATCATCTCTAATACCTGAAGATTGGAGGATCGCCAATGTAACACCAATTTTTAAAAAGGGTTCCAGGGGTGATCCGGGAAACTACAGACCGGTGAGCCTGACGTCAATACCGGGAAAAATGATAGAAGCCATCATAAAGAATAAAATTACTCAGCATGTAGATAGTCATGAACTAATGAGAGACAGCCAACATGGCTTTAGACAAGGAAGATCTTGTCTTATTAATCTGTTATGTTTTTTTGAAGGAGTGAATAATCAGGTGGACAAAGGTGAGTCAGTTGATATTGTGTATCTGGACTTTCAGAAAGCCTTTGACAAGGTCCCTCATGAGAGACGTTTGGCAAAACTAAAGAGTCATGGGATAGGAGGCAGTGTACTATTGTGGATCAGGAACTGGTTAAAAGATAGAAAGCAGAGGGTAGGGCTAAATGGCCAATTTTCCCAATGGAGAAAGGTGAATAGTGGTGTACCCCAGGGATCTGTGCTGGGTCCGCTGCTTTTTGACATATTCCTAAATGACCTGGAAAGTGGAATAACGAGTGAGGTTATCAAATTTGCAGATGACACAAAACTATTTAAAGTTGTTAAAACCCAAGAGGATTGTGGAAAATTGCAAGAGGATCTTGATAAATTGGAAGACTGGGTATCAAAATGGCAAATGAAATTTAATGTGGACAAGTGCAAGGTTATGCACCTAGGGAAGAACAACCCAAACTATGGTTACACGATGCAAGGTTCCACATTAGGAACCACCACCCAGGAAAAAGATTTAGGCGTCATTGTGGATACCATGTTAAAACCCTCGGCCCAGTGTGCAGCGGCGGCCAAGAGAGCAAATAGAATGCTAGGTATGATAAGGAAAGGAATGGAAAATAAAACAAAGGATATTATAATGCCTCTATATCGTTCCATGGTGAGACCGCACCTTGAATATTGTGTGCAATTCTGGTCTCCGTATCTTAAAAAGGATATAGAGTTATTAGAAAAGGTTCAGAGAAGAGCCACCAAAATGGTAAAGGGGATGGAAGGATACTCCTATGAAGAAAGGCTAAAAAGGTTAGGGCTCTTTAACCTGGAAAAGAGACGGCTGAGGGGAGATATGATAGAAGTCTATAAATTAATGAGCGGAGTGGAACGGGTAAACGTAGATCGATTCTTTACCTTATCAGAATATAGAAAGACTAGGGGACATGCAATGAAGCTACAGGGTAAACTATTTAAGACTAATAAGAGAAAATATTTTTTCACTCAACGTGTAATCAAACTCTGGAATTTGTTACCGGAGGATGTAGTAAAGGCTGTTAATGTTGCTGGGTTTAAAAAAGGTTTGGACAAGTTCCTGGAGGAAAGGTCCATAAGCCATTATTAAGAAGGGACTCAATGCTTGAACCAATACAAGCATTGTGGAACCTGTGTCCCTTGGGGAAACTGCTAGGTACATATGACCTAGATTGGCCACTGTTGGAAACAGAATACTGGGCTTGATGGACCTTGGTCTGACCCAGTATGACATATCTTATGTTTTTATGTTCTTATGAGATGTTTAAATACCTCTGTGGCATAAATGCACAGGAGGAGAGCCTCTTTCAATTGAAAGCAAGCTCTGCTACGAGGGGACATAGGATAAGGGTGAAAGGGGATAGACTCAGGAGTAATATGCAAAAATATTTCTTTACGTAAAGAGTGCTAGATGTGTGGAATAGTCGCCCAGTGGATGTGGTAGAGATAAGGACAGTATCTAAATTTTAAAAAGCATGGGATAAACACAGAGGCTCTCTAAAGGAAAAAAGGGGACTCTTGTAGTGGTTGATATCGAAGGGCAGACTAGATAGGCCACGTGGTCTTTTTTCTGCCATTATGTTTCTATGTTTCTAAGTTTGGGGAGGAGGAGAATAAGGCTGAAGGTTTGTCTAGGCCTAGGGCGTCCAGTAATTTTGCACCGGTCCTGGTTGTATCCTGCGACCAGGCAAGAAATGTGACCTGAGCAGGAACAATGCAAACCAGCAGCAGAACCTGGGAATTGTCCCTGTTATTGTCCTCTCCGTACATTGAAATTTTATTGTACTGTTATTACTATAACTCTGTAAATTTTCTCCTATTGTCTTTTTTCCTACCTTAGCTACCACACATATTATTTTGCAATACATGTAAAATAGTCATGCTAATGAAGTAGTCTGAAGCTCAATCTGTTTTCCGAGGATCAGGTGAAAAGCTACCTAAAGCTAGTACTGGAGACCGTGGTAAAAAGCAGCAAAGAGAGGAAACAAAGCACATCCTGGGGCAGAAGCATTAAACAAGTTAAAACCTGTATCATATGCCATCGGCATTGCACAGAGACACATTTCGCATCAGCAGTCTGGTAAGGTTACCAGACTTTTGGCAGGCAAATCTAGGACACTTGTTTTCCCAAGCTGGGGGAGTGGGAATCAGGGCCGGCCTGTCCATTGCGTGAGAATGCTGTTCGCACAGGGCCCGGCGCTTCAGGGGGCCCCTCGCCAACATCATTTCGCATTCGGCACCAGCAGGTAGGGTGGCTTTAGAGGGAGCCAGAGAGCACCTTTTTTCTTCACTTCATTGGCTGTATTACAGTATAGGATGCTGGCATGCTGAGTGCCGGGAAACAGGAAGTCCCCTTTGACCTCGGCACGCCAGTGTCCTATTTATTTATTTATTTAGATAGCTTTGTATGCCACCTTTTCCTTCAATCAAGGTGGTCACGTCACATCACAATTGGAGGGTTACATTTAACATTAGGGTACGTGTAATCATTTAGACAGCACAGTTACGTAACAGTATTTAGACATTTAGACAATGTTTAGACATTACAATAGAAGTAACATTTAACATAAAGGTATTTACTAATGAGGTGTGTTGAATTTGGGTGTGTGGATGGAATGAGTGTGTGTTTAGTTGGCGGAGGTAGTAGTGTTGCTGCTTGGGTAAGAGATGTTGCTTGAATGCTCATAGGTTTCTATGAATAACCATGTTTTGAGGTCTTTGCGGAAGTCTGTGAGGTCTTCTAAAGCTCTCAGGCTCAATGGTAGGGAGTTCCATATTGTGGATGCCAGTAGTGATGGTGCTCTTTTTGAGGTTGTTTGTTTGGTTTTGTGGTAGTCTGCAAGTGTGCCGATCATGTTGTTGTTATTGGTTCTTCTTGGTCTATTGCTGATGTCTCTTGTTATAACGTTTTGGAGTACGTCTGCTGAGAGATGGTGAATGACTTTGAAGATTATCATGATTGTTTTGTATTTAGCTCTTGCCACCACTGGAAGCCAGTGTAGTTGTTGTAGGATGGGAGTGATGTGCTCTGTTCTTGGGGTGTCTGTGATAATGCGTGTTGTGGTGTTTTGTACCATTTGTAGTGGGTGTAGTGTCTGATGAGGAAGGCCTTGATATAGTGAATTTCCATAATCAAGCAATGGTGTAATGAGTGCTTGGCACACTGTGAGGAAGTGGTCTTGACGGAGCATTAGTTTGATTTGTCAGACTATTTTCAATCGATGATATGCCTTGTTTGCAGTTTTGGTGATGTGGGATTTTAGGTTCAGAGCTGTGTCTAGTGTTATACCCAGGTACTTAACTTCTTCTTTGACTATTATGTGTTTGTGGAGGTATGAAGGTGGGGTTCCTGGTGATGAACATTTCCTCAGTTTTTTCGTAGTTGACCGTTAAGTTGTTGGCTATGAGCCATTCATTCATGTCTTTGAGGCATTTTGTTGTTGTTGTAGTGTTTAGTGCTAGTAAGTTGATTGGAGTATACACCATGATGTCGTCAGCATAAATGTGGTAGTGTAATTTGTGGTGCTTAATGATGTTGCATATGGGCTGTATGTAGATGTTGAAGAGCATTGAGGATAGGGCTGAGCCTTGAGGTATTCCCTGCGTGACGGGGAATTGTAGGGATTTCTTTTGATCGCATTTGACTTGTTGTGTTCGCCCTTCCAGGTATGATGTGAACCATTTTAGGGTAATCTCCAGGAACAAGCAGGAATGAGTCTTCACATATGGATACGTCGGTACCAACGGAGCCTGCGCGGGAACGCTCCCCAGCTTCCCAAAAAAGGAAAGCTTTTGGGAGCATCCCACAGCGCCTGCGCGCTGCCTTCCTGCCTTTCCTAACCAACTCTCCTCAGTTCTTCTTTGCCGCGGAGCCAGCAGGTCGGGCCCTGTCACCGCTGAAGAAGTTCTTTATTTTATTTTATTTCTTTGGTCGCGTGTCTGCCTTCCCCGACTCCGGACCGGTACCGCCGGTCTTTTCTTTCTTTCTTTAAAAAAAAAAAAAATCGATATTTTTCCTCACTTGGTGTATTTTTCTTCTTAGGCCTCAGGGCCCACAAGAAAATTTCCCTCATAGAAAAACCAGCCTCCGGGTTCAAGAAATGCACTAAGTGTAGCGGTACTATTTCTGTTACAGATACCCATGAATGGTGTCTTAAATGTTTGGGTCCTGAACACTCCATTCCGGATTGTCCGTCCTGCTCTCTAATGTCTAAACGGGGGTTACAGAACCGAGCAGCTAAGCTCCATGTGCTGTTTCCCGCTGATGCACCGGCGGTAGCATCGACATCTTCCAGGTCTTCTTCTCCTGATGGATCTCAGGTAACCAAACATAAACCTAGCAGGTCCTCGAAGGGTAGATCTCCCTCTAAGCATCGAGATGCCTCCGGGCTTGCCCTCGAGGATCCTGCACCAGCCAAACAACCCCGGCGGGAAGCTCCGGCTTCCAAAGCTCCTCCTATGGGGTTACAGATTGACATCAATGGCACGGCCTCGACCGATCACCTGTTAGATTGCTCTGGGGTACCGGCACTTTCTCCCGGTACCAACATCCAGGCTTTCATGGCGTCAATGGATCAGAATGTTCTGTCCATGCAACAGGCTATCAAGGCCTTCATTCAAGTTGTGACGCCGATGATACCGCAACGAGCTCCATTGTCGGTATCGGCTCCGCTACCGGCACCAGCACCGATGCCGGTACTGATTGCGTCGACATCGACCAGGATACCGACTGCAGCGGTTCCTTGTCCAGGGCTATTTCTCGGTACCGATCCGGTACCGGGGACGCCCGATGTCGATACCGCTCGATACCCGTATCGAGCGTTAGAAGAGCACCCGGACAGGCGATACTTCAATTCCTCTGATGATTCTGATTCATCAGATGAGTCTCCTGAAGTATCCATAGCCCTTCCTGAAGAGCCTTCTTCTCCAAAAAGAAGAATGTCTCCTCCAGAGGACTTGTCCTTTCAAGACTTCATAAGAGAAGTAGCTAAAGGACTTTCTATTTCAGTAACCTCTGAATCAGAGCCTAGAGCAAAAAAATTAGATATTTTAGGGTACTCTAAGGCTCCTAGAGAGGCTGTCACCTTACCAATTCATGAGATTCTTCATGAACACATGATTGATTTATGGGAGACTCCTCTCACTCTCTCTCCTCATTCTCGCAGATTGGACACTATGTATCGTGTCCCTCCTTGTCCTGGATTTCAGAAAACTCAGCTTCCTCACCATTCCATTGTGGTGCAGTCAGCTATGAAGAGAATAAAGAGTACAAAGAGACACTCTTCTGCTCCTCCAGGAAGAGAATGCAGGACCTTGGATGCTTTTGGTAGGAAAATCTTCCAAGCCAGTATGCTTATTGCCAGAATCAACTCATATAGCCTTTACATGGGTATTTTTCTAAAAGAGGTTGCACAAAAGCTGCACAACTTCCTTCCTTTTCTTCCAGAGGATAAAAGGGACAAATTCCTCCTTTGGCTTCAGCATACTCAAGACATTTCAAAGTTTTCCAACAGGGCAGCTTTTGACTCCTTTGAAGGTGCCAGCAGAGCATCAGGCATTGCCATAGCTGCTCGCAGAATTGCTTGGCTCCAGGCTTCTGATCTAGAACCCTGGGTTCAAGATGGCTTAGGAAATCTGCCCTGTACAGGTGAAAATCTATTTGGCAAAGAGTGGCAAATAAAAGCCACTCAAATGGATGCAGAGAACTCTGCTCTGGATAGACTTTCAAAGTCAACCTCCATTCCTGCCAAGAAAAAGATTTTTAAGAAGTCTTTTTACAAAAAGGGCAGATTTCCTTCTACTTCTGGCCAACAATCTTCCACAGGTCGCTTTGCCACTAAGCGTCAGCAACCTAAGCAGGCCAGGCCTAAGTCTACAGGGGCTGCTGCAACTCAGCAGTCCCAACCTCCACAGGGTTTTTGACTTGATGCTAGAGAACTTAGCCTTTCTGGCTCTACAACAGCCAGAACCTCTCACCATTCCAGGAAGGTTAGCTCATTTTGCTCCCAGATGGGAGCAAATCACATCAGAGCAGTGGACCCTCTCCATCATAAGAGAGGGCTACAAGCTTCATTTTTCAGACCTTCCTCCCCACACCATGGTGAGACATTTCAATTCTCCCACATCTCTTCTCGACCTTCTAGGTCAAGAGGTAGCTACCCTTCTTGCCCAAGGGGCAATAGAAGAAGTTCCTCTTCTTCATCAAGGGTCAGGGTTCTACTCCCCCTATTTTCTCATTCCAAAGAAGACAGGGGGATACAGACCCATCTTAGATCTCAGAGAATTGAACAAATTTCTATACAAGGAGAAGTTCAAGATGCTTTCTCTGGGCACTCTCCTTCCATACCTTCAAAGTCAGGATTGGCTTTGTTCTCTAGATCTCAAGGATGCATACACCCATGTCCTCATCCATCCCTCTCACAGAAGATTCCTACGGTTTCTTTTCCAGGGAAAACATTACCAATACAGAGTTCTTCCTTTCGGTCTGGCCTCTGCTCCAAGAGTGTTCACCAAATGCATGGTAATAGTTGCTGCATTTCTACGAACTCTGGGAATATTTGTCTTCCCATACCTAGATGACTGTCTCATTCGAGCTCCATCTCAGCCAGAGGCCCAGAATTCTTGAACCGCACAAGGCGCATTCTGCAGTATCTGGGACTTGTGGTAAACCTCCCAAAGTCTCAGCTCACCCCTACTCAGTCTCTAGAATTCATAGGGGCCTGGTTGGATACCACTACTGCAAGGGCTTACCTTCCTCAGGCCCGTTGCCTACATCTAGTGCAGTTAGCCTCCCAGATTCAGTCAAAGAGCCACTTAACTGCCCGGGAGATGCTACAACTGCTAGGCCACATGGCTTCCACAGTGCATGTGGTACCCTATGCTCGCCTACACATGAGAGCAGCTCAATGGACTTTGTCCACCCAGTGGACTCAAGCTTCAGGAGCTCTCTCAGACCAAATAGCAACCTCCAAACGTCTCTTTTGGTCTCTCCAATGGTGGATGTCCACTCAAAATCTGTTGCTGGGGTCCCCCTTCCAACAGTTGTTACCCCAAGCAACCCTCACAACAGATGCCTCCCAAACAGGTTGGGGAGCTCATCTACAAGACCTCTCCACCCAAGGCACCTGGTCCCCACAGGAGACCTCTCTTCATATCAACCACTTGGAACTTCGAGCAGTATTTCTAGCTCTCAAGGTCTTTCATACCCTCCTCAGCTACAAGACAGTCCTCATTCATACGGACAATCAAGTAGCCATGTTTTACATAAACAAGCAAGGAGGAAGTGGCTCTCTGTCGCTTTGCAACGAAGCTCTAAGATTATGGGCCTTCGCCAGAGAGCATCAAATCCATCTCCTGGCAGTATACCTCCCAGGAATCCAAAACTCTTGGGCAGACAGACTCAGTCAAGTTCTGCTTCCACACGAATGGTCCCTGCACATGGATCAGGTACTCAGAATCTTCCAAGAATGGGGAACCCCGGACATAGACCTCTTTGCAAGTCTGTGGAATGCCAAACTTTCCCGGTTCTGTTCCAGAATTCCATGTCAGGGAGTTCAGGCCAAGGATGCCTTCCTCCTTCATTGGGGTCAAGACTTCCTGTATGCCTTTCCACCCATTCCCTTGATTCCCAAGACTCTATTCAAACTCCAGAGGGATCAAGGATCTATGATCCTCATAGCTCCATGCTGGCCACGCCAAGTGTGGTACCCTCTACTTCTGCATCTCTCCCAAGCCCCCTCCCTGGACTTGGGAGCTGCTCCAGACCTCCTGTCCCAGGAGGAAGGGACTTTGTGGCACCCAAACCCCAGGTCCCTTCACCTCAGAGCTTGGTTGCTGAAGGCCTAGACCTTCAAGACTTGAATCTTTCTCAGCAAGTGAAGGATATCCTCCATGCTTCCAGAAAACCTTCCACTAGGTGTTCCTATGCTTTTAAGTGGAAAAGATTTTCCATTTGGTGTGCTGAAAAGGGTCTTGACCCTCTAGCACTACCTTTAACTTCTCTGTTAGATTATCTCCTGCATCTGTCCAATGCAGGACTTAAGACAAATTCAGTAAGAGTCCATTTAAGTGCTATTGCAGCGTCCCTTAAGCCCATTAATGGACAACCTATCTCCTCTCATCCCCTCATTGCAAGATTCATGAGAGGCCTAACTTTAACTAAACCTCCCATTAGGCCTCCTCCGGTGGCATGGGACTTAAATTTGGTTCTTGGTCAGCTTATGAAGCCACCTTTTGAACCCTTAGCCACTACCTCCTTGAAATTCCTTTCCTGGAAGGTTATTTTCCTCATTGCAGTCACTTCTGCTCGCCGCATCAGTGAACTGCAGGCCTTAGTGGCTAATCCACCTTATACAAGGTTCCATCATGATAAGGTAGTCCTTAGGACAAATCCACACTTTATGCCTAAAGTGGTCTCTCCTTTTCATCTTAATCAAGAGGTATATTTACCTGTCTCTTTTCCAGCTCCTCATGCATCCAGTGCAGAGAGGAATCTTCATACTCTGGATTGTAAAAGAGCTCTTGCTTTTTACTTACAAAGAACACAGCAACATAGAAAGTCTTCCCAGCTTTTTGTTGCTTTTGATCCTTCTCATCTGGGACTTCCAGTCTCTAAGAGAACTCTGTCCAATTGGATTGCTCAGTGTATTTCTTTCGCCTACCAGAGTAAGAACCTTTCTCTGGAGATTCATGTCACAGCTCATAATGTGAGGGCCATGGCCACCTCTATGGCTCATCTAAATTCTGTGTCCATCGACCAGATCTGTCGAGCAGCCACCTGGGCCTCGGTTCATACCTTCACAGTCCATTACTGCTTGGACAAGGACTCCCGCCGGGATGTCTTGTTTGGTCAGGCTGTCCTCAGACACCTGTTCCATTCTTAAACAACTCCTGCCCTCCTTCCCTGGATGGATGCCTGAGATCCATAGGAGGACGCAGACCCCTTTCAGGGTCTCATATCCTTGGGGATCTCCCAGGCATCTTAGCTAGGGAGTCCCCATATGTGAAGACTCATTCCTGCTTGTTCCTGGAGATAGCACAGTTACTTACCTGTAACAGGTGATCTCTGGGAACAGCAGGAATAAGTCTTCACAACCCTCCCACCTCCCCTAGGAGTTGTATCTCTTTTCTATCTTTCCTTTCCTCTCTCTCTCTATTGTCTCAGCTTTAAACTCGAACTGAGGAGAGTTGGTTAGGAAAGGCGGGAAGGCAGCGCGCAGGCGCTTTGGGATGCTCCCAAAAGCTTTCCTTTTTTCGGAAGCTGGGGAGCGTTCCCACGCAGGCTCCGTCAGTACCGACGTACCCATATGTGAAGACTTATTCCTGCTGTTCCCAGAGATCATCTGTTACAGGTAAGTAACTGTGCTTTCTTGCAAAGTCCTATCTGTTGTAATCGTTGCAATAGCTTAGGATGTGACAGTGTCGAAGGCCGCAGAGATGTCCATGAACACTAGCAGGAATCCGTTTTTTATGTTATCTATGCCTCTTAGGAGATTGTCAAAGAGGGAGGTAAGTAGTGTTTTCACTCCGTGTTGGGGCTTGAATCCATGCTGATGTAGGTCCAGTGGGGCATTGATATCTATGTGGTCTTGAAGTTGCCTTTGGACTGCTTTTTCCACGACTTTAGCAAGGAGATAGGACGGTATGACTTTGGTTCAGATGGGCTCAGATTGCTACTTTTAAGTATTGGTCGTATCATTGCATGTTTTAGGGGTTGTGGCATGTATCCTTGTTGGAGTGAATCTTTGATGATTTTTTGAATGTGATGAGAGAGCTGACTTTTTGTGGCTTTGATCCATGATACTGGGCATGGGTCTGATGGTGAAGTTGTTGTGTTTAGTCCAGATATGATGTCTTCTACTTGCTGTTTTGTTGGTATATTGAAGCTTTCCCATACTTGGTGTTGCTTTTTTATCGTGTGGTAATTTTTTTGTGGTGAAGTAGAGTATGTTTGGTTGGTGTTTTTTGACTTCGTGTAGTCTGCATATTTTTGTGGGTCAAGATGGTGGGTGCTTTGTTGCGTGTCATCCTTGGTGAGCTTTTGTACAATGCTGAAAAGCTCTCTTGGCCTATTGGTAGATTTCATGATTAGGTTGGTATGGTGTTGCTGTTTACGCTCATTTATTAGATTGTTGTATTCCCGTTGTTTGTCTCTGTATTGTGTTAGGAGGTTGTGTGATTTGTTCCGTCTCTATTTTCTTTCTATTCTTCTTAGTGTGCGCTTTGCGACTCTGACTTCGTGTGAGTACCATGGGGCGTTGGATCTTTTGCTGGTTTGTGGTTCTTTAATGGCTGGGGCAGATGCTGCATTGGATATTATTGTGTTCCATTCTTCTATGTTTAGGTCCAGGGTGTCGTGATCCTGTCGTGATCCTGTAATACAGCTGTTGAAGTGAAAAAAAAAGGTGCTATTCACTTCGGCGGCTGTTAGAGGTGAGCCAGGGCCTCTCCGGTTCCCTATAAAGACATTTGGACAGCTGTGGGGCTCTTTGGGGGGGGGGGTTAGACTGAAAATAGCTGATGGGGGGACATGGACTGGAAATGGCTCAGTAGAGGGGGTGTTGGACTAGAAATTGGCTGAGTGGGGGGGAGCTAGGACTGGAAATGGCTGATGGGGAGGGGGGCTTGGACTGGAAATGGGCTGAGGGGGGTGAGCTAGGACTGGATATCGTCTGAGGGGGGGGGAGCTAGGACTCGAAATAGCTGATGGGGAGGGGGACTTGGACTGGAAATGGGCTGAGTGGGGGGGCTTGGACTGGAAATGGACTGAGTGGGGGGGGGAAGCTAGGACTGGAAATAGCTGATGTGGAGGGGGACTTGGACTGGAAATTGGCTGAGTAGGGGGAGCTAGGACTGGAAATAGCTGATGGGGAGGGGGCTTGTATTGGAAATTGGCTGAGTGGGGGGGAGAGCTAGGACTGGAAATGGGCTGATGGAGAGGCTAGGATAGGACTGGAAATGGATGGGGGAGCTAGAATTGGAAATGGGCTGATGGAGGGGCTTGGATTGGAAATGGACTGATGGAGAGGCTAGGATAGAACTGGAAAGGGCTGATGGGGGAGCTAGGACTGGAAGTGGGCTGATGTGGGGCTAGGAGTGGAAATGGGCTGATGCGGGGGGATGGGAACGGATGCTGGGTGTGGCTAGAACTAGAAAGGAGCTGATGTTGGGGAGGACTAGAATGGGATGAGGTTGGGGGAGTGAGGATGGAGAGGGGAAAAATATTTTGTGTGGGAGGGAAGAAAAATCTACAATTGGCCGGGTATTGGGGAGAATAAGTGGGGATTGAGGATGGAGGGGTAAAATTTGAGTGGATGAAAAAGGAATAAAGAAAGAAATGGAGGAAAGAGCAAAAGGAGAAAGATCATTATGTTAAAGCAGATGTAGAGAGAGAATGGAAAAAAACTAGGCAGAGAGAAGAAAGGACAAATGGACAGCAGACAATGGCGAGTTAGCAGAAGACACAAGGAAACCAGAAGAAAGTGACTAGAGCAATTGCAAATGAAAAATAAAATACACAAACAACAAAAGGTAGAAAAATACTTTTTATTTTGAATTTATTAACTGGAATATGTCAGTTCTGGGAAATATGTATCATTAACGTCTGCGTTTTTTTTAGTACAAGAGGAAATTAATTTATAGTTTTATTTCTCCAGTGTTGTTGTACATTCCAAGTTTGGCTTTTGGGGTTCCCAATTTAATGATTGTCTTCCCATTTCTAAATTGTGATCCCTTGTTCTTTGTTTGGTGATGGTCTATGCTCTGAGTTGAGGTATTCTGTTCATGTAGTTTCTATTTGACAGTGCCATTTGTTCTCTTTCCCCAGTAGGTCATGTATTATTCTCTGAAATGTATTGGTTTAATATTTGCAGTGTTGCCTTTGGATAGGTAGGATTTGGTGCTTTGTAAGTCCTGGTAGTGCTGTTACGATACGGTGGGTTTGCTATGGGTTCTAAATGGGCAGTGTTTGTAGTAGTTCCTAATGTGCCTGGCGGTTGGCACTGGATTATAGTAATGTAGAAATCTTTTAGTCTTTCTTTATCCATACACTCATTAAGAGGCATGTTTACTAAAAGTTAGTGCATGTTAGCATTTTACAAATATTTATGCAAATGAGATCCCTTATGCAAATGATGCCCTGCAATGAGTCTCCGCACATGGCCTCGCACCCCCCTTGGGCCGTCCCTGGGGGGGAATACCCCTTAGTTCCAAGAATGAGGAGCGGGGAAGGTACTCCCCCTCATTCATCCGGTGATAGCAACAATATCTCCAAGCAGTCTGGGGCACAGATAAGAGATAAATGGAAGCGTCTGGCAAGACTGAGAGAACATTCCTTCAGAAAAAAATTGACCAACTATGTATCAAAACATACAGGGCCCGTTATTCAAAGGATTTATGCTCCTAACTTTGAGAGTTATGCTCTTAAATTAGCTTCTTTGAAAATTTACTAGGGCTGAGTCCCTAAATATTTTCTTAAAATTTCACTAAGCTCCTCAATTTAGGAGCATAAAAAGTAGGTGCCAGCAGGGTGGATTTAGGGCAGGGAAAAGAAGTTAGGCACTTAGCACTGATTTTCAGCCCTAGGCACCTAAATTAGCCACATCAATTTAGGCACATGATTGGCAAGCCTAAATTTAGGTGCATAACCTTTAAGAGGGGATATTTAGTGCCAGCACATAGCACTGCTAACTGCCGGTGCTGAAATCTAAACCCAGATATTCAATGCCGGGGTCATTTGCCCTCACTAACCAGGCAGCAGCAATATTGAGCCGCTGCCCAGTTAGCAATATGGGGCAAGAGTTAGGCCAGGAATTCCATTGCCTAGCTTTTGCTGCATATCCCTAAGCTGGCGGTGGCTCAATATCGCCTCTGTCTGATTAGCGACGGGTGCCATCTCTGCTCCACCCTGGAACACCCTGATGCTAACCACTTAGCATCGTGGCATATGGTGGCGATGCCCGGGGATATTCAGCATCACAAAGCAGGTTACTGCCACTGAATATCCAGCTCATAACCCCCCTAAGCTCCTAAATCACGATGAATTTTCAGCTGAAAACCTTAGGCTGTTAAATGTGGCTGAAAACAGAGCCCTAGGAGTTTAAATTTAGGAGCTGGCTCCCCTTTCTGTTTCCGTATCCATTTCAAACTTCTCCTTCTAACCTTTAAATGCATTCACTCTACTGCCCCTCACTACCTTTCCTCTCTCCTCTCCCCCTCGTGAACTCCGATCCTCCTCTGGCTTTCTTCTCTATGTCTTTTTCTTCTACTGCAGATGTCGATCTTCCCACCTTGCTTAATCCTTATGCCTGGAAGAAACTTTCTGTATCTTTACATCAAGTTTCGTTTCTCTCCCTCTTCAAATCCATGCTAAAGGCTTACCTCTTTGAGGCCGCTTTTGGATCCTAATCTCTTGCTCCCCTTGTGTCTCCTCTCCCTATTGAACCCCTTATTTCTCTTGTATTGCGCTGCCACTAGTCTGTAAGCTTCTATTTGTGTTCATACAGCGCTGCATACACCTCTTAGTGCTATATAAATGATTAATAGTAGTAGTAGCTTTTTTAAATATTGGGCCCGCAGTTCTTCTTTTCTAGAAAAAAAGGATTCTGGTATTTGCATGCATGGTGCAGACCTGTCTTTCTGGGAGGGACGGGAGGGTGACTACCAGTGGTTCTGGTCTTGAAAACCGACTATCAGCCTATGAAAATGTAACATTGCAAATATCATATCGGCCTCTGGAGCACAACCACCTCTGACTGGGAAAACAGAACACGCTAGACTGTTACTGAACCCTACAGAGAAGCTACAGACCAGCAGAATATCAGCAAAGTTATAAGCAGAACATGGAAACGTCTCCACCAAATACATCATAAGGGATGATAACTGCAAATAAAACTGTGCAGTCAAAAACTTAACTGGAAATCCCTTGAAGCCAAATTCTACATGCAATGCAACACTGGAAACACAGAAATGTATTTCCTCCTGTACTGTACAGAATACAAATATATCAGAAATACTGCACATTCACTTTCCAAAAGCTCACATATTCAGATTACTAAACCAAAATAATTAATTTTCTACCTTTGTGGACTGGATTTTTAGGTCTTACTTTAGCTCCACCACCCCCACCCTTCTCCCAACAACAGTAATCGTTATCCTTCTTACCTCACCCAGAAAAGAGCCAAAGGGCTCAATGTTCCAACAGGACATTCCTTACCCAGTGATTAATAACCGTGGTGCCAATGGTGGCCTTAGGGGACAGAAAATCAGGCAATTGCCCAAAGCGTACGCCTACAGAAACCCCCAAATTTTGCAGCTAAGATATGCAGAAAAGAGGAGTCCATAGCTACATCCATATTTGCAGTTTAACATTCAAATATTAGCTAGTCACCCAAAGAATATTAGAAAGATTCATAATACAACATTTGTTCCATACACAGCAAAGTAATATTGAAGCCAAGAATGCCCGACTTGCTCAGTGGTCATCAAAATTAAGGGGCCTCTTTATGAAATATGTGTGGAGGAGTAGCCTAGTGGTTAGAGCACTGGCTTGGTAACCAAGCAACCAGGGTTCAATTCCCACTAGCACTCCTTGTGGCCTTGGGCAAGTCACTTAACCCTCCACTGCCTCGGAAGAAAGGCCTGGCAATCTACTTCCGGTGACACTGCCAAGAAAACCCAGGAGCTTCTGGGTCACCAGGAGTCAGGACTGACTTAAGGCACACATTGCATTGTATTTATGAAATATTAGTGCATTCTAATGGGTCTCAGCCCCAACTCTCAATTGCATAGCAATGCTTTTGAAGGACTTCATCACCTTGGAACACAACTTCAGAAAAAATCACTTGTAATTAAGTTCATAGTAAAAGAATCAAATTAAAATGGCCAATAATAGCTGCATTTAAATTTCAGTACATCAGAACCAAGAGCCATGATACTAGCACCCAATAAGTACTCCTTAATGTATACACATGCCACTCATAAAATAAAAGATTAGGACGTTACAAAAGATTAGGACGTTAATGCAGTACAAAAGTTGGGGCAACAGAATCTACCCATTGCATCAATATACATAAGTAATTTAAAATAAATAAACCTGTGGTCCATGGATCTCTGCAGGTCCATGAGACAGAAAGAGAAAAAAGAGAGAGAAGTTGGTAGGGACTGGCTACAGGGAAGAGAGGGAGACTGGAGGAAACTGATTGGAAGAGGGAGAGAGAAAGAGACAAAGACTGGTGGGGAAGGACTGGAGGGAGAGAGAGACTGGTGGATACAGGAAGGGTGATAAAGAAGGCTAGTGGGAACAGATTTGACATTGAGAGGTGGGGGATCTGGGAAGAGTGATGGGGATGAAGTGGGGGAGTTTCTGAACTTTTTTGGAGGTTCATAAGAGATCCATGCAACCTAAATGTTTGGGAGCGTCTGTCTTAGAGCATTCTACCGTCTTTTCAATATGTGACTGTATTCCCAAAAACCTGCCTCAGTGGTAATGCTGTAACTGCTATGGAAAGGACCCGGCTTGGATTCCTGAGTCTGATCTTCCGCTTTTCGGGTTATCCAGGACTAAGAATGCTGCAGAAGTAAAACTCACAGCCCTTGGAAAGAAAAGGTTCGTCATTATGCAATGGTTGGATTTCAGGCTTATGATTGCAGCATCCCAGAAAGGGAGCTGGTGTCTGGACCCCAGCCAAGGATTGTCACTGCAATTAATAGGTTTTTTTAAAGTGCTGTCAAGTCAATGCTGACTCAGCAGCCCCTTGATTTTCTTGGCAAGGGTTTAACAAAGTAGATTGCTAGGCCTTTTCTTCCAAGGTAATGGAGAGTAAAGTGACTTGCCCAAGGTCACAAGGAGTGTCAATGGGCATCAAAGCCTGATCTCTTGGATACTAGGCTGTTGCTCTAACCATTAGGCTACTCCTCCATGCCATTAATAGGCTAAATGAGTAAATAAGGGAGCAGAGGCTCGTTCTGGTTGAACTGGAAGCCCAGAGAAGCAGGTATGAATTGACTAGCCTTAAGAAAGGTTGAAAGGAAAACTAGATTTATTTTCTGGAATGTACCAACTATTTATGACCTATAGGACTTGACTTTAGCTAGAATGAACATTTTCCTTAAAAAAATGTTTTTCAGCATATTGTTGTTTTCTATCAGTATCAATTTTGAAGGGTAGTAGATTCAACTGTTCATTGAGGCTCAATGAACGTGATAAGAACTCAGTCATCGATATGTGCACGTCTAGAACAATGCTGGATTTTCAGAGTGAACAGTTTACAACCTCATGGTCTCAATGAAGACATCGAATGTTTTTTCTATATTGTGATGATCCATCACATTGGCACGCTCCTTTTTGCAGGTTCCCATAAAAACCCAGAAGTGAAATTAAGATTCACAGGAACGCCATGGTTATCTCTTGTTACGCTGTTCTATTCTCCTGAAGCAGCCATCAGAATATACTAATGAAACTCAAATCAAGCACTGGTACAGCGGATATAAATGCCTTTAGAGCTTCCAATGATGTTGAGCTAAGTAGTCTTTTAAATGCACTTTAAAAATTAAAAATCATGGACTTGTTTTATGGTTTATGATTTATGGCTTATTTAGATTTGACAAACAAACCAAAAGGGCGAACAGAGTGAGGATCACTTGCGCTTTATTAAACCAACAAACCCCGACGCGTTTCGGCCAAGGCCTTCATCAGGGGGCTCAGAGGACTGCAAGACAAACAATACGAACATAAAAGCATATAAAAATTGGACATATTTAAAAATAATTAAAAAACAATGTTAATAAATAAGAATTGAAGACAACAATGTAAAAAACAATGTTACAATGACACAATAAGATAAAATCAACACTAATGAAGTTAAATATACTTACAAAGTGAATTATACACTAGGTGAAGCGCACATTACAATGTGAACACTCGGCACATGACCAATTAAAGATTGAGAATGCTAAAAGAGTAATGAAATGACAATTAAAACAAAATTGATAAACAATTGATGAACATAAGAGCATATGGGAAACCCAGACCCAAAACAAAAGTACTAACAAATTCATTGAAATAAAAATGGAACGATGCATTGTACTTTAGTTATAAAAAATATTATCAAATGAAAACCACGTTTAAAACTACATTAAAATAAACACATTCTGAGACAATAAATATGATAAATAATTGCATATAAAACATTTGTGTCCTCTATAAGAGAGACTGGTGTATCGTGAAACACTGACGCGTGCTCAATTCTAAAGCAACATTAAACTGATATAGAGGAGACGCCCAGAACAGGAATAAAAACATAGTATAGCAACAACCCATTAAAAGTGGGCAAAAAGATGTGAAATGCAAAGATTGTTGGAGCCCGATTGTTTAACAAACCAAAAACATGGCCACCAGGCATTGAAGACACTTAAAAATATATAAGGACACCTATCAAAACTGAAAAGCAAGAACCAAAAACTTTGCTAAAATATAACACATTTAAAGAGCTAACTCATAAGCATGTATAGCCCATAATTGCAATGAAACCATGGCCACATGGCCAACTTATAAAAAAGTACTAATGCATCAATAACATGTACAAGAAGAATATCACATCCCGTCAAAAAATGCAAAAAGACTGTCTTTAAGAGTGGTGCTACAAAAAAATACTAAAGCTGCGAGGTGCCGGCCACATACGTGGCTGAAATAAAGGTTCTGGCATTCAAAGGAAAGAAGTAACAAATGCATACTCTTATACTAGAATCCCAGCATTAATAAAACCAAATGAAGCTAAAAAACAAAGATAGAAGTGTAGAGAGACCTTACTTCCAAAACAACACTGACTCAACAACCTGAAATGCACACTAAATTTCACGCGTTTAAAAGGTCTGGCTGTTTGCTCATGCATATTAATGAATTCATGAAACATCAAAAATAAAAATAAAGATAGCTAGTATTCACATAAATATATCACGATCATTAAAAAATAGTATAAACCGAAAAGCACTAAAAAAAGGATAACTGTAGAGACGCCTGAAAAACGGCGCGTATAAAAGAACTAGCTCATGAATATGTATAGTTCATGATTTCAAAGCATTTTTTGCAGGGAACTCTGGAGCACTTATTGGAAATAGAGGGTGTGGGGGGGGGGTAGACACCTTAGTTCTAGATTTGAATAACAAGATGTGGAGGAGGGACGATGACTCAAATATCCCCCCCCCCCAACATCCATGCCATGACAACAATAATTTATTTATTTTATTTATTTAACAGTTTTTTTTATACCGCTTTATCATTTCACTTCCAAACAGACAAATCAACAAAACAAATAGAAACAGTGATGCATTTCCCCCACATTGTGCAAAATATAAAGATAATGGATGTAAATTCTAATAACTGATATATTCAAATCACTAAACTGAAAATACATTTTTTTCTACCCCATGCTGGAATCAGGGACAGAAGGCTACCAAACAGTTGGAAGTTGGGAACACAGCTCTAACATCAGGGAAAATACCCCAAAATCGGGGACATCTAGTAACCTTACTATGTGTATACACTGCTGGATAGCATGTTGAACATTATTTCAAAAGACATTTTGTGATTGGATTACGTTCAGCTTGAGCTGTCTGGAGCAGAGTTCTAGCAAATATATTACCTGTTCTTAGCAGTGCCGGTTGCCTCCCTCTGCGGCTCCTGGCTAGGCTCAGGGTCCCCTATACAGCAGTTCCATACCCACTGAAACATTATGCTCTCCTCCCTCCCAATCAACCACTCTAGCCAATATACTCTTTCTCTTTCTTGATGCCTCCAGTGAAATGTTCTCCCTCCAGCCAGAAAGATGAGAGTGCTTCATGCTATGTCTGACTCTGCCAGTTGGCTTCAGCCTTTAGTTTGAATATGTGGGGGGCCTTTCAGTCTTGTAGGACCTGCAGGCACCATGAATTCAAATAGTCAGAATGAAGTCAGTCAGCAGAGGAGGCATACATGGGAGAAAATTTTGTGTGTGTCCGGAGAGAGATGGGAAGACAGACTTGTACATAGAGTGCAAGGATTGAGAGAGGAAAGGATCACAAAGGTGTGGGGAAAGGCAGAGAGAGAGATCATTTTGGGGGTAGGAGTGGGGGTGAGGAGGAAGTAGAGTGAGAGGGTCATGGGGGGATATGGTATGTGGACCCTGGGAGGCTCCTAGAAATAATCTACGAGAATGTGGTGTTAATTTCTACTAGATTTGTTTATAGCAAAGGATCTAGCCTCACTGTCCCTTGCTAGTGGCTTCTCTTTTAAACAGAGGAGCTGAGAACTGGGTGAGATGAATCCCTTCCTTCACTTTACTCTGTTTCTGTTGATCTCTGAACTGTGTTTGAAAATTCTACTTGACATTATGACATCATCAGGTTCCATTAGAAGAATATACCACAGAATCTTGAGGGTTACTGTGGGAATGGGAATCAACAAACACATTTAAAACATACTGTACCAGTAGGTTCCTGGCATTTCTCAAACGGAGTGCACAGTTAGAGGAGACTTCAGACAACTTATTAAGAGTCAGTTTGATCTCTTCTATTCACCTTCCTTCTACCCAAGCTTACTTAATGCTTTACCTATATTTTTGATCTCTTTGACATCAATTAATAACAGGTATGTCATTATGGACTCTCCAACAGGAACCTCCAGTGTCCTTCCTCTAAATTCCTCCTGATCTATAGACACTACTCCTGAGAAAATACAAAGGTTAGGTTTGAACTGATGGTTGATTTCTGTGCATGATTTAAGGGTGTGCCTTAAGGGAGTGAGTGCTTTGTGGTATGTTCCCTGAAGTTTGGTCTGAGGAAGTCATTGATTTCAGTCAAGATTTTGAATATGGAGGCAATGTGGAAATGTTAGCGCATAGGTAATGTGACATCTGTGCATATTTTTCAAGCATAGACATTGCGCCTCAATGCAGAAAAGGGATCAGCGCGACTGTAATCACTACGCAGATGCCAGCGTCATTGATGTGCTAGCACAGAGCCCATGCAAATCCATTAAAATTAAATGATCATCAAGCGATTAGTTATTCTGCCCAGATGCAGTGCGCAGAAGAGCAAAAACTTAACCTAACCCAGGAACTTTAATGCCCACTCGAAGGAGATGTAAGGGATTTGTGCTGAGGAGGAATTTATGTCTCATGAGCGGAGAACCCCCCATAGCATTTTCTGGGTTCTGCTGAAATGAGTTCTGAAAAGAAAAGGCAGGGGAATCATGCTGGAATGAATGTAGGCACATATGATGGAATTGTATGTGGCACATGACAGCAACCATTCTGCTCAGAATATTGTTCAGAATAATATCAATGTTCAAAGATACCGATACTGTTAGAGTAAAATTTATGTGGAGATATGCGCTACATAGACTTCCAGCACATGTAAACATGTGCCTTTTTGTATGCAGGATCTAGGCGTTGCTAACGCCAGATGCCTGTGTGCATGTGCCTGCCAGTTTAGCGCAGACTGTCTGCACCTACCTTATTCGGATGCCATTTGCTTGCTGCATACAGGAACACCACGTCTGCGTTACTCTCATGGTAGAAACCCATGTGCACAGGTTTTAGCTCACAACCCCAATGCTGGCTTTCTGCTTTGTCCCCCGTGTGCTTCAAGGGCTTATAAGTATGTTCTTTTAGGATCTCTATACTTTTTTTTCAAAGTAGGAGTAGCTTAGTGATTAGAGCCCTGGGTTGCAAGCAAGAAACCCAAGCTTTAAACCCTACTGCTACTCCTTGTTATCTTGGGCAAGTCACTTAACCCTCTATTGCCTTAGATATAGACTGGGAACAGAGAAATTTCCTATTATACCTGAATGTAACTCACCTTCAACTATGAGATAAATTTGCCTGTAATGATGGTATCCTAAATTAAAAATATAAAAATTATTATTGGGGCAGCGGAGCTCCCACTATTAACATCCTGTTTAATTTTTTGTCTTTGCAGATCAATTTTTGCATACATTTTTGACAGACATTTCTAAGCCTACTTCATCTGTATTGAATACAAGTTCCTCTGTAATCCCTGTTGGAGTTAAGCATTTAGGTCCTTATCTGCAGATCTGAAGAGATGGAGCTTTTACATGGCACATTTACAAACCTTGTACTGCAACAAATACCCTCTGCCTCTATCAGCTACACCGGTTTTGATGGATGGAGAACTCAAGCAGCTACCTCCATCAGTGCCACTAGAAAACAAAGGATGTTCCAAGAGTTTACACCAAAAGGATTGGTATCCCAGGAAGAATCCATTCTTTGTATAGCTGCTAAACAGTGTGGAATGCTCCAGTCTGGAAAAGCAGCTACTGTCATCCCAGTGGATAATATGCACAGACAGTCCCAGCCTTTTGAAAGCCAGTGCTTAGTGCATATCGAGCTCCAAAGTGTAATGCCAATGGAGCCTCCATACATCCAAGATCTGGCCCAACAGGACATCTTTGTTGATCTAATGTTGCGACCAGTGGTGTCAACTGAGCTACATCCCTGTACTCAGCAGGAGAATGCTCTCTCCAATGTGTCTAGTATGGGCAGCACAAGCTCTGAACTTGAGAACACTCAAACCAGAAAAATTCCAGTTCTGAAAGAAATTCACCCATGCAGTGAGAATTCTGCTTTATCTGCTGGATCCTGTCATCCATTGTTCATTCAACAAGGAGGAGGAGATCTAAAAACCAAACCACAAAGAAGCGAGTCAAGGATCCCTTGTGAGTACAGTACTGGAGTGGTGAAGCTTCAAGAGAGCAGTTCATTTCTAGGTGTATGTTTGGTGAAAATGTAGAGCTGTAACTAGGTACTTTTGCCTCTAAAGCAAGCAAGAGTATTTGCAACTCCTTTTTTCCACTCTACTCCCAGGGCTGACCCCAGAAGTGGTTCAAGTTATTGGAGCCCTACGCAAACCTTTAGACTTATTCCTTGGCTGTCAGAATCTCTTGTTTAGCTTGGAAAGCTCTGCTCTTTTCCGCCCCCCTCCCCCGGAAGTTGTCACCCTATGTGACCACCTAGCTTGCCTAATGATTGGGCCAGCCCTGTCTGCTCCCTTCTGCTTTCCTCATAGACTCTGTCCACTCTGATCCTTGGTCCTTTTTGCTCTGTCTTCTTTCCTTCAACCTGGATGGTAGGAGGACAGTAAGGGTGTGCATTTGTGAGTGTGCATGCAATTGGTTTGGGTGCTCAAAAGCTAAAGTGCATGCAAATTGTTTGTGTAAATGCGTACTTACAAATTAACACACGTATAATCGACTGCGTGTATTTTGAAGTTCTTGCGCACATACAGTGTGTGCTTAAAAAAATCAAATAGGTCAAATAAACCCAAAAAATGCCCCCAAATCATTTTAAATGAGCATGAACTGAACTTTTTTTGGCAGTGCACATCCTCTAGAGAAGAGCTACACTGCTTCCAGTTTTTCATCTGCTGCCTGCCTTCATTTGCACTTCAGTCAGGGCTGGTGCAAGGAGATGAGATACCATAAGCAAACCTCATCCCCTCACTCCCTCCTGCACCCATTCCCGCTGTTCCCATCACTCTCTGGCACATACAGCAGTAGCAATGGGTACAAACAGCCCCACAGCATTTACCTTTAAACTTCGGTGCCGTGGAGTTGTTTGCTTCTGTCCCCTTTCTGATGCCCGATTCTGACTTCCTGTTTGCAGCAGGGGCAAGAGGGGCGACAGCAGCGACAATGTGCACCCCACAAAGGGCCGACACTCTAGACAATAGGCCTGCTTCACCTCATGGTAGCACCAGCCCCAGCATCAGTCATTATTCCACCCTCAATGGGTTTTACACTCTGGATGGCCACCTCTCTCATCTGCCCAGTTATGGTCCCGTGAGAAGGGTAAGGAATGGGAGCAGCCTGGTAAAGAAACTTGGAAGTAAGTTAGAAAGATCAAAATATGTATCCAGACTTTTCCCTTTGTCATTGAAAGGATCCATTTTTCCATCAAGTTCAAATTATGTCTTTAATTTTGTTTTCTTTTCCTGAAATGGTAGCAATAAAATAGTTCATATGATTTTCTAATTCAGTGATCTGCATACCCGGATCTCAGAATTATCACCTAAATTAAGAATAGCATAATGTAATAATAAAATGAGGAGTAAAAATAATACTAGTAAATAAACTAACATACCCAGACTCGGTTTAATACTATATTCCCATCCAAATTTGATCATTTTCAAAATGTCAACACAGCTTAAAGTGTTTTTCAGTAGCCATCCAGTACAATGTATAGTAACAAAGAGTGCAAAATTGCTAAATGTAAGACTTTAGGAGAAAGTAGGGTGAGTAAATTATACATGAGAATGCAAATTTTTGCTCCCTCATTTACATTTTTGTATACTTGTATGTATAGGACAACCAATGGAGTAACAAAATGTTCCCACTGTTGTCACTGAGGCCTGATTTATAAGTGGGCTAGAGGATGGTGAAGGAAGAATCCTGAGACAGAGAGGGACTGTGACCATCCAGCCCATATAAACTCCTTCCATGGTGCTTAGCTTGGCCTGACTTCAGCTGCTGCCCTTGTTGGTGGTCCCACCCCCTGCTGATGTCATAAAGACCTGAAAAAGGGTGGGCCACAGCCAGAGTCAGGCTGCTCCCAAACGGGTGATCCTAAGGGGATTATCTCTTATGGAGCTCCGTCAGGAGCATCAGGGAGCTTTGGGAAGTTAACTAAGATTGAGGGGTATGTTTACTAAAGCACGTTAGCTGTCTTCGCAGAACAAATGTGGGATTGTCGTACCACAAAGACAGATAACGTGGGAGAAATCCTGCTACCACAGACCTTTTTCTACAGTACCTGTATTTTGTGTGCTGCCTGGAAAAGTGGGCAGGTGTCGGGTGGAGAGTGGGTGTTTCAATTTGGATCAGCTACCGCAGGTATTTGCATTGTGTGGTAGCTGCTTTTTTGCAGGCTTCGCGGATCCAGTTATTATTACCTTAATGGGTGGTGATAACTGCATCTGTGAAGCTGACTTCCCTCGAAGCTTGTGTTTTCTCCACAGTATCTACAGCAGAAACATTGGGAACGCTCCCTGCAGATACCATGGAACTTTTGCAGCTAACACCAAGCTTTTGCAGCTATCACCTGGCATTAACTGCAAAAGCCCATCACAGCTTAGTAAACATACCCCTTAGTGTAGTGATCTTGGAGTGTGGTTCGGGCTGGTAAAGTTATTCAGATAATGAAATAAGTATTTATTATTGATAGGGAGGGATTGGTGTAAAGTTACGTTATGTTCATATATCCTCTTTACTTCTCTAGTGATTGTGGGAAGGGGATGTGGCTACTTTGGATTTTATTGAGTTTTGTTATATAATTCAAATTTAGTAAAATTTAATAGTAGTGAAAAAATGTAACTTTTTAATGCATTTTAAATATTCATTAAATGTGGATTTAACTTGTATTTTTCTTTATGTAATGAATTATTGTTAGAACATAAGAAATGCCATACTGGGTCAGACCAAACATCCATCAAACTCAGTATCTATCCTGTTTCCAACAGTGGCCAATACAGTAACAAGTACCTGTCAGGTTCCCAAAAGATAGAAAGAGTCCATGCTGCTTATACCAGGGGTAAGCAGTGGATTTCCCCAATCCAATTTAATAATGGTTTATGGACTTTTCCTCCAGGAATTTGTCAAAACCACTTTTAAACCCAGCTACACTAACAGCTTTTACTACATCTTCTGGTAGTGAATTCCAGAGTTTGATTGTGTGTTGAATGAAAAAATATGTTCTCCTATTAGTCTTAAATGGGCTAAATTGCAGCTTCATTGTGTTTTGATTGTTTTTTATTCTTATTGATTGTTGTTTTGATTAGTTATTTGACATCGTACCTAATGATTTATTATCAAGTTTATTTTTATTGATGGACAATTGCAATGGTTGTCAAACCAATCTTCAGGATACCTCCATTACATGCACATTTAGCTCATGCATATTAATTTTGGCTATCTTGAAAACTCTACTGGCTGGTTGCGTCCCCAGGACTTTGTTATTGTAGTACTGGCTTACGTTTGTTTATCTGCATTTATTTATGCATTTTTGTATTACAATTTTGTTATAGAAACATGACGGCTGAAAAAGATCATATGGCCTATCTAGTCTGTAATTTTAGAGATCTTCTGTGCTTGTCCCATGCTTTCTTGAATTCATATACTGTCCTCATCTCTACTACCTCCACTGGGAGACTATTCCATACATCTACCACTCTTTCTGTTGAAAAATATTTCTACGTATTACTCCTGAGTCTATCCCCTTTCATCCTCATCCTATGTCCCCTCGCTGCAGAGCTTACTTTCAATTGAAAGAGGCTCTCCCCCTGTGCCTTTATGCCATGGAGGTGTTTAAACATCTCTATTATATCCCCTTTATCCCGCCTTTCCTCTAAAGTATATATATTGAGATCTTTAAGTCTGTCCCCGTATGGTTATATCTATTGATATATCGAGTACTGGTATCATCAGTTAAGAGAAATGGTCGAAATGAAAACTGCATTACATTGCAATTTCACTCACATTTTGAGAGACAATTCGAAGGCACACCAGAGCTTAGGACACCATATCCCCATCAAGGGAAAACAACTGCTGCACAGTCCAGAGTTGGACTGGACACTGGGGAATTTTTTAAATAGAAAAGATATTATCCCACAGGATGTTAAGAGAGTATGGAATAGGGAGTTGTGTTAGCACCTCCCGAAATGCGACTCTTGCTCTTCATATTCTCTGCTATCATTTAGTAACTGTGCTCTAGAGTGGGCAGTCCACTTAAGAACATAAGATTTGCCATATGGGATCAGACCAAAGGTTGATCAAGCACCATATCCTGTTTCCAACAGTAGCCAATCCAGGTCACAAGTACCTGGTAGAATCCCAAAAGGTATAAAGATTCCATTGTGCTTATCTTTAGGGATAAGCAGTGGACTTTCTCCAGTCCACTTTAACATTGGTTTATGGACTTTTCCTCCAGGAACGTGTCCAAATCTTTTTTAAGCCCAGCTAAACCAACAGCATTTACTACATTCTCCGGCAGAAAATTCCAGAGCTTAATTATGTGCTGAGTGAAAAAAAATATTTTCTCCGATTCATCTTAAATGTATTACTTTGTAGCTTCAATGTGTGTCCCCTAGTCTTCGTACTTTTTGAAGGAGTAAACTACTGACTCACGGTTACGCTTTCCACTTCACTCATTATTTTATAGATCTCTATCCTTTAAGTAAACCCTCAGAATTCAGATGGGGAAAATGATCGTGAAGGTCTGTTAAATGGCAGTCTTAGCTTTCATAATTCTGCAGTCTCTTAAAAACTCTTGATGGAGTTGCTGGCTTTTCATATATGACTCTGCACAATTTATTCTTTTTTTTAATGGGAAAGAATTTTGGGAAGCAAGCAAATATTTACAGGCAAATGCCCCCTATCATAATCATCATCATCAAAAATGATTTGTATTGTGAGATAGTTTTTCTTTCTCTATTTTGCCCCTTTTGCATTTCAAATCAGTCTTTCTCTTCATTGACCTCACTTGCCTCTCCTAAAAGTGTTATCCAAAAGCTACTTTCAATACTGCACATTGATCACAAGGGGTCATTAAAATAGCATTACTTTGCTGTCCTCTTAATCTGTTCATCTCTCTTTCCTTTTTACTCATATTTTGGGGATTATTTTAGAAGTCTTATTCAAAATATACATGTGCCAGGGCTTTTTTTGAGGGGTCACTCTGTGGTACATAGTACCTTTTTCATTGCCTGCTAAAAGTCACCCAATGGTCCTCCTATATTAATGAATAACCCTCCATATGAGTACTGGCACTTTCTTTCTAGCTAAAATGCACTGGTATGTGTAAATCAAATCCATGTGTAAATGGCCAGTTTGGAAAGGGTCCATTTTATATGCAGATGTACTTAGTAAGTTTCAAGGGGGCTATCGGGGGCATGGCCTGGGTGGGACAAAATGAACACATGTATTCCCCATTTCATAAAGGGATTGCAAGTGTAAGGCCAAAACCTACTCCTTGGCACTTGTACATTTTTAAAAGTTTCTGCTAGCCCTTTACAAGAGGGATAAAGGAGTTATCCTCCGTCCCCCCTCCTCCCCCCAGATTATTTCCCACTCCAAACTGAAATGAGTTCAAAGTAGCATCTTCTATAGTTAACTAGTAGCAGCTACATGTCCAAGTAATTGAAATGACTTTCATGTATATACAAGTGCCAAGATTTACACGTGCAAGTTTTTGATGCCGGCTCTTACACGTGTACACTATGTTGTCGGGTTTCCTCTACTGATTGTTTCCACATATAAATTTGTTAAATGGCTCCTCCCACTATACATGGATGTCAGTCGACCTGCATTCCTGAACTTCCTTCCATGTATTTTAGAAACAGCTCCACATTTAGCAGAGCCTTTTCTAAAATACTGTCAGAACTGAATACATCCCGGCCTCGTTATCTCAGTTCCGATCTCCAGTGCTATCTAAAATGTGCCTTCACATCTTTTTTTCTGGATTACCTGTTTTAATCTCTCATAATGTTTTACATTTCCTGAGATGAAGATTTCCTCTCTCTTTATGGGCTTTTCCCCCTCAGAATCTCTTTTTAACTCTCTTTTGGAATGCTTTAATTTTACATTTTTTTTCTCAATCTAGATTTATCTTTAGTTTTGTCTCTTAGAGTCTCTCATTTTAATTTTCTCTATGGCATTGTCTTTCTTTTTATATTTAATATAATTTGATCATTGTTGAATGGTGAAATTTGAAAAATTTGCTGTATAGTGAAATTTGAAAAAGTTGTAATTTGAATTCTTTTGCGTTCTCTCAACTCTTCTGTTTTACAAAATCTTTTTCACTTCTTTATGCTTTTTTTTTTTTACCTGGCAGTTTCCTCCTGCTCCTCTTTGTACTTGCTCCTCAATTCAGTCTAGTGCCATAATTCTCCAGTTGCAACTTTCTGAGGCTTTTTCTCCTATTTTCTATTCCTCTTCCCTATCATACCTGGTTTGTTCATTATAGTTATGATCCTGGGCTGGGAGCCATCCGTCAGAGACTCTCTCAGAACCCTGCAATTATAGCTCTTGAATCTAGCTTACAAGCCATCACTCATGCAAAAGACCTGGCGAGGCGATTGAATGAGGGACCTACATGGCAATGTGGCTGGCTCTGTTTTCTCTTCTTTCTGATCATTCTCTATTTTTACATTTTCTTTATTTTGCTCTCTTTATCTTTCTTAATTTTTTCTCACTTGAATTCCCTCTTTTTTTTCAGAGAAGCCAGAACTGATTTGAGAGAATGAGACATTACCTATGAATAATTCAGCTGAATAAGCTAGGCACAGTTCTCCACTAAATTCACACAGATGTTCATAAAATTTCCTAATGATATCCTTTTACTTTTTTTTGTAATTTCTTCTATTCCATCTTTTGTATTCTATCTTCTTTAGGAATCCCAACTTGAATTTTAAATGTATATGTTGACTATTTTTTCAGTTCTTGAATATTTTTCTCAGATTTTTTTAACATGTTCTCTCTCTTTTCTGGATTTCCTATTTGAGTACTCATTTGAATTCTCTCTCTTTCCTAATTCTATTTAATCTTTTTCTCATGCAGTGTTGAAAACAAGATATGGAAGACAACACTATCCACAATCCAGGACCTGCCTTCTTCAACAAGCTGAAAGTGCAGTTGACATCAGAACCTGCTCTATTGCAAAGATGACTTGTCCCTTTCAGACAGAGAAAACAATGACAGATACTACACAACCAGAGGAGGAATTGACATGTCCTTCGAAGTCAGAGAAATTGACACTGAAATGTCCTCCAAAGTTTGAAGAGCAATTGTTGTGCTCCACAGACATGAAGAGTCTTACATTTTCCACACAACTTGCAGGCAATGTGAAATATCCTGCACAGAAAAGAGAAAAACGGAACTGTCCCATTCTAAAACGTCCTTCAAACCCAGGAAAAATGTTAACAAGTCCTAGAAACCCAGAAGAGAAGTTATTTTGTCCAAGGAAGGCAAGTAAGTATATTGTTTGTGCTATACAGACAGGAAATAAGATATGTTCAACAAAACCGGATGTTGAAGTCTCGTGCTCAGAGGGTCTCTATGCATCAGGCAATCCTTGTCCGAGAGAGTTGGTCATTAGTGATTCTGGGGAAAAAAATGCAGAAACCCTACTTTTGACACCATCATATATTCCCTTAATTATTTCTAAACATAAAGGCCTACAAAAGGAAGGATCCAACTCATGGCAAGTTGATAAGGATCCAAGAAGGCCTAATCTAATGACTGTTTCTGATAATTACAGCAATGAAGCTGTATGTTCCACGATGGACGTCAAGAGTTCCAGTATGACTGGAGTCCTTCAGAAAGAAACCAGATCAGATGTTCATCTAGAACAAATCTCCAGGGCCATCAAACGAAAACAGCCGGACAATAATGATCATTACTATGCTAAGAAAGTAAGACAAGAGGTGGTAAAACCTGAACAGGTGCTAATGAAGGAGACTGGGAGCAAAACATCTGGAATAAATACATCTCATCAGAGGCCCCCTGGAGAAAATAAGGGCCCCCAAGCATTCCATGGCTTATCAAAAATGAATCAGTTTGTGCCCCATTGTACTGGTTTAAACCAGAATCCACCTGTACCGCAGCATTCTGCTGTCACCAACTATCCTCCTGTGGCCCAATGCTCTTATCAGAAATTCAGTACATCTACATCTTATTATTCGATTATTAACCAGAATCCATGTGCATCCCAACATTCTGGTCAAAACCACTATCCACATTTTTCCTACCACCAATCTACAACTTTAGATCAAAGGTTTGCCAGATATTTTCCAGGTCCTAGCTCTGGACTCCACGGTTCAATAAAACAAGGCCTAATGATTCCTTCATTCTCTTACCCTCATCTTAAGCAGCTGGAGGTATCTCTGCCCATCACCATGGAACAGAGGGAGGAGAAAGAGAACATGAAGAGAAAGGCCCGGGTGGAGAGAGAAAATGCTTGCCAATATACCTCCAAGGGTAAGATTCAATTTTTTGTACAGAGAGAAAAGGACCATGAGATCTCAAAAGCTTATGGATACCCTGCGTACCTGCTTCATGTGACCAAGAGCTGTCTGGAATCAGACTGACTCCTATCACCATCTCAGCTCTATTTTCTGTACAGTTTGATATTCTCTATATGTAAATAGATCCAATGTACTTTGACCACATGTTTTAATTCAGATATCTGAACCAGTTTCATATTTTGTACATTTAATCCATAGTTCCATATCAGTTTCATATTTAAGTTCAAGAAATATTCATAAGACAAAAAAGGGATAACCTAACTTTAAGACCGAAATCAATGAGGGGAAAGAGGGATTTACGGGATATGCCCTGATACAGGCAGAAATGAGAAAATATGGTCCATTTTAAAGATAGGGGAAACTATTTTCCGGTCTTCCATCTCTTCCCATCCCACCTACACATAATTTTCAGACCTGCAGGAGCAGATTTTCCCCCATCACAAAATTTCTAAGCAGTTTAAAGGAATAGCATACATAATAGTACATTCAATCAGGACCGTACCAAACTGAAAATGTGCCCTATTTGACTTGTAAACCTGGTGTCCCCCTGCCTTCCCAGCTATATAAAGGATCTCACTCTTATTGGGCTTCTTGAAAGCCCAGTGATGACATCACTACCCCTTTTCTTCTTGCGCCTTGTGTGGCCACACAGCCCTTGGTAGGGATCTGCAGAAAATACAGTACAGACATTCATTCTTTCAGAGTACTAATCATTTAAAAGCAAGCCGAAAAAGATGGGCCTTAACGTTTTTCTGAAAATCCAAATAATCGCGAATGGTGGAAGGTGGCACATTCCATGTTTTGAGTCCTGCAATCGAAAACCCCCTAGCACATGTAGCCTCATAACACACCTCAGATACAGGGGAGAATGCCAAGAGACCTTTGGAAGCTGATCTCAAAGCATATGGGGACAAGGCGCAGTATAGCTCTGATGTTGTAGACATACGCAATATCTTAACTATATAACATAGGCACTTAAACTGTAAACAAAAGCAATGGGCAACCCATGAAGTTTAATGAAGATGGGGTAATGTGACTGAATCACATGGGCAGCAGTATTCTAAATGAACTGCAGAGGCTTAAGAACACTTTGAGGCAACCCCAGATAAACCATATTAAAGTGGTCCAGATGAAGAAGTACCAACATCTGGAATACTGTATGGAAATCTGAGGGTTCCAAAAAGGAACGCAGCCTCGGAACCAATCTTACCTTAAAAAAACAAATCCCAGATAATAGCAACTATTTGTTCCCAGAATGAGAATTCAATTGTGCGTCCAAATTAATCCCTAAATATTGAATCTCATTCTTCACTGGAATGGCATGATTATTCAGAGGGATAAATGGAGAAGGATTGTAAGTGGGATCTTTATATTCATGGGCTCTGTTTTCTGGAAATTTATCAATAATCCATTACTGGTCATCCACTGAAGAACAGTAGGAAAACATTGTATAACTATGAACAGGAAACATCTGATGTCACAAGGAATTGTTCAAAAATTAAAATATCATTTGCATACAGACAAAAGTCAAGTCAGAGACTGCAGAACAGCTTACACAAGGGTGTCGATGAATATATTGAACAAGGTGGAGAGGAGCGCTGATCCCTGCCTCACACCACAATTTTAATATCTCCAGGACTCTACTCCCCCAGGAAGGTGAATCTGCCAGACCCTATCAGACAAAAAAGACTTCAACCATTTCAAACCCATGCCTGAAATGTCCACCTCAGTCTGACAGTCTAACAATATGGCTGGAAGTGGAACCACAGAATCAAAGGCTAAGGCAACCTCAAGAAACAAAACCAAGTATGCTACCTGCTTCTGTTGAAGGCCATGAGGCGCACAATCAGAGTCATCAATAATGACTCAGGGACATGGTCACTCCTAAAACCATGCTACCTAGCTTCCAAAATTGGTGATCCTCAACAAAAGATATCATATTGGACACAGACTGATCTCAAAGCATATGGGGACAAGGCGCAGTATAGCTCTGATGTTGTAGACATACGCAATATCTTAACTATATAACATAGGCACTTAAACTGTAAACAAAAGCAATGGGCAACCCATGAAGTTTAATGAAGATGGGGTAATGTGACTGAATCACATGGGCAGCAGTATTCTAAATGAACTGCAGAGGCTTAAGAACACTTTGAGGCAACCCCAGATAAACCATATTAAAGTGGTCCAGATGAAGAAGTACCAACATCTGGAATACTGTATGGAAATCTGAGGGTTCCAAAAAGGAACGCAGCCTCGGAACCAATCTTAACTTAAAAAACAAATCCCAGATAATAGCAACTATTTGTTCCCAGAATGAGAATTCAATTGTGCGTCCAAATTAATCCCTAAATATTGAATCTCATTCTTCACTGGAATGGCATGATTATTCAGAGGGATAAATGGAGAAGGATTGTAAGTGGGATCTTTATATTCATGGGCTCTGTTTTCTGGAAATTTATCAATAATCCATTACTGGTCATCCACTGAAGAACAGTAGGAAAACATTGTATAACTATGAACAGGAAACATCTGATGTCACAAGGAATTGTTCAAAAATTAAAATATCATTTGCATACAGACAAAAGTCAAGTCAGAGACTGCAGAACAGCTTACACAAGGGTGTCGATGAATATATTGAACAAGGTGGAGAGGAGCGCTGATCCCTGCCTCACACCACAATTTTAATATCTCCAGGACTCTACTCCCCCAGGAAGGTGAATCTGCCAGACCCTATCAGACAAAAAAGACTTCAACCATTTCAAACCCATGCCTGAAATGTCCACCTCAGTCTGACAGTCTAACAATATGGCTGGAAGTGGAACCACAGAATCAAAGGCTAAGGCAACCTCAAGAAACAAAACCAAGTATGCTACCTGCTTCTGTTGAAGGCCATGAGGCGCACAATCAGAGTCATCAATAATGACTCAGGGACATGGTCACTCCTAAAACCATGCTACCTAGCTTCCAAAATTGGTGATCCTCAACAAAAGATATCATATTGGACACAGACTGTTTGCTTGATCATTTTAGCCAAAAAGGGGAGCATGAGATAGGCTGGACATTGTAGAATTTCCCCTAGATCAGCCATCCCAGTGGAGCCTGTGGCTATTTAAGGGGTACATTTTATAAAGGATTTGTTGTACTTTTTTTTATTTTTTAAGTGCCATCAAGTCAGTGCTAACTCCTGTCAATCCAGCACCCTTTAGGGTTTTTTTGGCAAGGTATGACCAGAAGTAGATTGCCAGACCTTTTCTTCCAAAGCAATGGAGGGTAAAACAACTTACCCAACATCACAAGTGCCAGTGGGAAATGAACCCTGATCTCTTGGGTACTAGGCTGTTGTCCTAACCACTAGGCTATTTCTCTGCTCTATTTGCTGATATACATACGTAAAATGCCTCTTATAAAATTACCTGCCACATAGGACACATAGGCACATATTCTTATGTGCTCCAGGGATAGGTTGTTCAGGGTGCAGTTTGGGCGGAACATGGGCAGAGTGATGAGGGACATGGATGGGTTATATAAAGTGGCATTTTAGAAGGAACATCTAATAGGAATCCGGAATGTCCAGACCAAAACGTCCAAAAATCTGGGGGAATGGCAGCAGTGAATGGAGACACGTCTGTGCCTTCTGAAACTGCTCCATCTCCATCCTGAAAAATGAATGTCCCTGTAACCGGTCATGGAGGCTGGCCCTGTGCAGGTTGCAAGGCTGGGTATGAGCATGGGTGAAGGCCATTATACAAAAGTGGATGTCCCCGATTTGCACGGCCTCAGAAATGGGTACTTGGACATGTCGGCAGGGTTATTTCAGAAGGGGATCAACTATGCTATGAGACTTACACATCTCGGCCTGCCATTTTAGATACTCAGATGTGCAGTGGGGGGTCACTTATATGTGTGGAGTATGTACGTATTTGCGCTCAGTTGTCTTCGGGCAGGAAATAACAACGGTGGCAATGTAAGCACATTATGCAATCCCCCTCGGACGCGTTAAATCCATGAAATGAGCACATTTTCCACCTTATTCATGGTTAGGAGCAGGTATAGGCACGGACATCTCACCAACCAGGGCCAGATGTACTTGTACCCTACTGAGATCACACCATGATGTGCATCTTCCTTGCTCCACCCAGGTCTTGCCCCCCCCCCCCACCCCTATGCTACATAGACACTCTCACGCTGGGGACATCTATATATCCAGTTTCTAAAATGGCCCCAGAGAGATCTCCAAGCTATGCCCATCTAAGTGTTCGTTTTTAGATGTCCAACTCATGAATAGGGCTTCTAAAATACCCAATAATATGCACCTAAATATATACATCAAAAACCTGGGCATGTGTAAATTTATATGGTTGCATTTTAACAGTGATTTTGGCTGCATTTGTGGGCAATTTTAGAAAGACATATAAGTGCCTATGTGTCTTTATAAAATAGGCTTACAATAGGTGCCCTGCTTGGTTTCCCAACCTAGGTTACATGTTATAAAATTGCTCTCCACGTGACTTTTTTTTTCTATAAGTAAATACCATTTGCCTCTTACAACCCCACTGAAAATTGCCTTCAGAAATTTTTTTTAGAAAGGCACAACAAATCCAATGTGTGGACAGACCCAAAGGGAAGCATCAGCATCAAAGTCTTAAACCCAAACAAATGATAACTATTAACTATTAACACAATTATGCACCTTTAATTGCAGGGCACCTTTGTGAAATGTTCAAATTCTAAAGTAACTTATGTGCCTATATGCAATAGGATCTTATCATGACCCCTTGCATGCAAATGCTCTCCCACAAATTTCCACCTGCTCAGAAAATGATGTAAATGTGTGTGTGCACTCTTTGCATCTTCATGCACTTATAATTTCTGCATATATCGCAACTACATCACAGGTTTGCCTAACGTTGCCTCTGGGAATGCCTTTGCGCTGATCACACAGAAGTAGGCACAACCTTGCAGTGCACCTAGTTTTTGCTTTACGATGGATGTTTAATTACATAGAAGATTAACAAGAGAGGAAAGCATGAATGCAAAATATGAATTAACTAGCACAAATCAATTAACTACAAGGGGTAAGGCCTAAAAATGTGTAAGACATGTAGAATCGATGGCATTGAATCACTTCAGGTCAATCAATTTCAAGATGGAGGGCAACTTCTTAATAAAATGATTAGAGTCAATAACTTGTGGAAATGGGAACAAGATTAAGGCTTATGTAAAAGATGTGCTAAAGTTATTTTTTTAGCTTGCACATGGTAACATTTTTTACTTGCATGCTGCAGTTTTTTGAATGCCGCACAGAATGCAACTGTTATGTAAAATAAAGTATATGCCGAAGGCAAAAACTGTGGGGAATACCTGCTGTGTCTTGAAAACACTATGCTAGCCAGCCCAAAATGAAAGGACTAGTGAACCACAGGAGATTTTGAGGCATGGAAACCAGTTCACTAAGGGGCAGGTCCAGGCCGTCCAGACGGCTCGCAGCAGGACGTGCCCATTTCGACCCGATTCAGAACTGCGGGAACAAAACATTCCTGTGCAGTCAGAATCGGGCCCAAGGACGGCCCGGAGTCCCCCTTCCATTGCCGTGGGGATGTCCTTCCCGTGGCAGCACATATGTGGCGTACCCCAGGACCCCGATTCCTCGCTGCCTGTGCCCAATGGGGGCAGCGGGGACCCACATGCGCTGTGATCTGACTCCGGTGGGGGGCTGACGGGCGGGATCAGCGGGGGCGGCCTGTTCTTATTCCACCTTCGAGGTAAAGAAGCAGGCCATCCCCCCGGTGACCCACAGACGTACAGGGCCGACGATGGAATCGGCCCTGTACGTCCTGCTGCCTCGGCTCATCCCCGCTCCGCCCAGACCCTGCCCCCTTCTACCCCCACCGGGTCTCTCTGTCCTGCTGCTCTAGCTGTGCGGGGAGAGTCGGAGGGGGAATAGGGGCAAGACGGCTTGCGGGGCTGCTCGTCTCAGCCGTGTCTCAGAATTGGGCCCATAGTCTACACACAAACATTGAATATGTACCAAGAGATGAGTGTTACATTTCAGTCTTTAGCAGATGCAGACAAAATAATGTATGAAGGACAGCATGCCTAGCTATTTCATGTGAATCTATTAAAACTTAATTTGCATCAAACATTGCATCATTCTGCTTGCTGATTTTAGCACATGCCTGTGTTTGAACAGTGTTAGTTTGCATGTTAAGTTCATAGAAACATAGAAATATGATGGCAGAAGAAGACCACATGGCCTGTCTAGTCTGCCCTTCCATATCAAATACTAAAGTCCCCTCTTTTCCTTTAGAGATCCTTTGTGTTTGTCCCATGCTTTTTTAAATTCAGATCCTGTCCTCGTCTCTACTACCTTCACTGAGAGACTATTCCATGCATCCAGCACTCTTTCCATAAATAAATATTTCTGCCTATTACTCTTGAGTCTATCTCCTTTCACCCTCATCCTATGTCCCCCTCATAGCAGAGCTTGCTTTCAATTGAAAGAGGCTCTCCTGTTGTGCATTTATGCCATGGATGTACAGTGCCTTGCAAAAGTATTCACCCTCTTGGTTTTTGTCCTGTTTTGTCACATTACGTACAACCTGGAATGAAAATGGAGGTTTATTTATTTACATTCTCTTATATACCGTGCTATTCTGCATCAGTGCGGTTTACATTGAACAAACTGAAATTACATTGAACAGGGCATTATAACTTGGAGATAACTATTTTACAGGGAACATGGGCTATGGAGGGTTAAGTGGCTTGCCCAAGACCACAAGAAGCACCTGTGGGACTAGAAACCCCAGTCCTTCCGGCCCAAGGTTGCTGTCCTCTAGTGAGATTTGAACCCCCAACCTGAAGTACCTTGCCCCAACCACTAGGCCACTCCTCCACTCCATTTGGATGTTGGGTAATGGACCTAACAATATATTCCAAATTGGTGAAGTGGAATGACAATAAAATGTATTCATTATTTATTTATTTAACAGAGGGCTTTTTTTTATACCGCTTTATCATTTCAGTTAAAGCGCTTAAATTGTAACTTAAACTTGGTAATGTACATCAGACAGGGACATTGATAACTTGGAATTTTCTGAGGCAATGGAAGGTTAAGTGACTTGCCCAAGGCCACAAGGCGTTCTAGTGGGAATACCTTGTATATAAAAAAAAACAAGTAAAAACTGAAAAGTTGTGAGTGCATATGTATTCATCCCTTTTGCTATGAACCCTCTAAATAAGATCTGGTCCAACCAATTAATCTCAGAACTCATGTAATTAGTTGATTACGGTCCACCTTTGTGCAATCAGTGTCACATGATCTGCCACATGATGCCTGTATGAATATATCTGTTCTGAAAGGCCCCTGACTGCAACACCATTAAGCAAGCAACATGAAGATTTCCAAACAGGTCAGAGACAAAGTTGTGGAGAAGTATAGATCAGGGTTGGGTTATAAAAAAAAATATCCCAAATTCTGAATATCCCACGGAGCACCATTAAATCCATTATAGCAAAATGGAAAGAATATAGTACCACTATAAACCGGGCAAGGAGGGCATTAATCAGAGATGTCACAAAGACACCAAGGATAACACTGAAGGAGCTGCAAAGATCCACAGCGGAGAGGGAGTATCTGTCCATAGGACCACTTTAAGCCATACACTCCACAGAGCTGGCCTTTATGGAAGAGTGGCCAGAAAAAAGCCATTGCTTAAAGAAAGAAATAAGAAAACACGTTTGGAGTGTGCACAACAGCATGTGGCGGACCCCCAAACACATGGAAGAAGGTTCTCTGGTCAGATGAGACGGAAATTGAACTTTTTGGCCATAATGGGAAATGCCATGTGTGGCGCAAACCCAACACTTCCCATCACCCTGAGAACACCATTCCCACAGTGAAACATGGTGGTTCAGCATCATGCCGTGGGGATGTTTTTTCATTGGCAGGGACAGGAAAACTGGTCAGGATTGAAGGAACGATGGATGGCACTAAAAACAGGGCAATTCTTAAGAAAAACCTGTTTCAGTCTGCCGGAGATTTGAGACTGGGACGAAGGTTCACCTTCCAGCAGGACAATGACCCTAAACATACTGCTAAAGCTGGTTTAAAGGGAACCATTTAAATGTCTTGGAATGGGCTAGTCAAAGCCCAGACCTCAATCCAATTGAGAATCTGTGGCATTACTTGAAGATTGCTGTACACCAATGCAACCCATCTAACTTGACGGAGTTGGAGTAGTTTTGCCTTAAGGAAAATCCCTGTGGTTAGATGTGCTAAGCTAATAGAGACATATCCCAAGAGATTTGTAGCTGTAATTGCAGCAAAAGGTGGGTGACTTTGGGGGGTGAATACATATGCACACTCCTGCTTTCAGGGTTTTTTTGTCTTAATTATCGTTTGTGTCACAATAAAGGATATTTTGCACCCTCAAAGTTGTAGGCATGTTGTATATATCACATGGTGCTAACCTCCAAAACTCCATTTTAATTCCAGGCTGTAATGCGACAAAACAGGACAAACACTGAGGGGATGAATACTTTCTTTCCTCTAAAGTATATATGTTAAGATCTTTAAGTCTGTCCTCATATGCTTTATAACGAACACTACTAACCATTTTGGTAGCCACCTTCTGCACCGACTCCAATCTGCTTATATCCTTTTGAAGGTGCGGTACTGAGAATTGCACACAATACTCTAAATGAGGTCGCACCAGAGACTTATACAGAGGCACTATCACCTCCTTTCTTCTGCTGGACATTCCTCTCCCTATGCACCCAAGCATTCTTCTGGCTTTCGCTGTCACTTTTTCTACCTGTTAAGCCACCTTAAGACCATCAGAAACAATCACGCCAGTTCCTGCTCTTCTTTTGTGAACAGAAGTACTTTGCTCCCTACATTGTACCACTCCCTTGGATTTTTGCAGCCCAAATGCATGACTGTGCAGTTTTTGCATTAAATCTCAGCTGCCAAATTCTAGACCAGGGATGGCGAACTCCAGTCCTGGAGTGCTACAATCCAGCCTGGTTTTCAGAATATTCATGAGGTATATTTACATCCACTGTCTCCCATTGTATGTAAATAAATCTCATGAATTTCATTCAGGACATTCTGAAAGCTAGGCTGGATTGGAGCTCCATTTGCTTGTACCCTTTGTCATCTTCCACTCAACCAATTTCTTACCCAGTCAGTCACTTTAGGGTCCATCTCTAGGGTGCTCAGTTTGTTTATAAGTCGCCTGTGCAGAACAGTGTCAAAGTCTTTACTGAAATCTAAATACCCCACATCTAGGGCTCTCCCTCGGTCCAACTCTCTGGTCACCCAGTTAAAGAAATCAATCAGATTTGTCTGACAAGACCTGCCTCTGGTAAACCCATGCTGCCTTGGATCCTGCAATCCATTAGACTCCAGAAACCTCACTATCCTCCCTTTTAGCAGCATTTCCAATTTACTCACCACAAAAGTTAGACTAACTGACCTGTAGTTTTCAACCTCATTCTTACTTCCGCTTTTGTGTAAAGGGACCACATGTGCCTTTCTCCAGTCCTCTGGAGGACGGTTTTCAAATTCCCAGAGTTTGTGGGCCCTGTGTACCCTTAGGCCTACAAATGTATTTATTTATTTATGTATTTATTTTTAGTATTTAGCTCACACTTTTCCAATAATTTATTTTCAAAGGGAAACTCTGAGTGTATTCTCTCTTCCTTGACTCAAACCTGCCCACTTCTTTATGCAAATAGTAACATAGTAAATGACGGCAGGTAAAGGCAAGCATGGTCCATCTAGCCTGCCCAGTAAGATGCCAGAATTGTAGAGTTTTACGTGCCCCTCTCCATTTAGAAGTTATTTTATGTTTGTTTCGATTCCATCCCTTGCTATTTAGCGATCCTCTGTATCTGTCCCATGCCTTTGTGAATTCCGCCAATGTTTTTGCTCCCACAGCCTCTTTGGAGAGCTCATTCCAGGCATTCACCACGTTTTCCATGAAAAAGTATTTCCTGATGTTGCTTTTAAATTTACCTCCTTGCAGCTTCATTTCATGTCCTCTAGCTCTACAACGTCCCCGTGTTTGAAAAAGATTTGTTTGTTCATGAATACCCTTTAAGTATTTAAACATCTATATCTTCTCCTCTAGAGTATACATATTTAGGTCTTCGAGTCTTTTTTCATATTCCTTCTGATGCAAGCTCCAAATCATCTTGGCCGCCTTCCTCTGAACCATTTCAAGTCTGTTTATATCCTTTGTAGTGTACGGTCTCCAAAACTGAACACAATACTCTAAGTGAAGCCTCACCAACGACCTGTATAGGGGCACTAATACCTCCTTCTTCCTGCTGGTTATTCCTCTCTGTATACTGGCTAACATCCTTCTGGCTTTGGCCACCGCCTTGTCACACTGTTTCACCAATAAACGTATGAGCCCCGTGAAACCGTGGGAGTACTTTTCCCCCACATATGAAAGGGAAGCGATTTTCAAATCACACTTTCACACAAACACAGTAGCATGCTCTATTGTTTTGCAAGTATTATGCATTGAGAGAAGTATGTGTAACAGTTATATGTGATCTGTTCTACATCATGTCTCCAGCAGATACCATTTTGCTTCGAACCTCAATGCATGCTAGCAGCAGTTGCACTTGATGCAAAGGCACTTAATGCTATCCACTGAGGTGGTTTAAGTGCGCGCATGTTAACTGCAGCATTGATGATGAATGCGTGTTACCAACCCTTGCACTAACCACAGTGTGAAGAGACACGCGTTTTCCACTTCTATGCCGCTCATTTCCCGCCCATCGTGTGCTAAGCAGATAGCACACAATGTCTTTTTTGCATCCACGCTGTTAACATGTGTCTGTGCATGCTGGTTAGTGAATGCTCAATTGCATGAGAACAGTTAAAACAGTTTAGCAAATGTGGCCCTTATTGTTCCCTTTGTGCATAGCATGATATTCTGTGTGCCTGCTAAGCGGCCTGCACAAGCTGCATAATGTTACTTATCCTCTCTGGGAGACATAAATAAGTTTAACATTTCCATGGAAGCTCTCTCCTAGACATAGGCATTGGAAAGGAGTGGGCCACATGGGCCCTGGCCCCACTAGGGGCCAGCAGGCAATAGGCTTCCCATGATGAACCCAACCCCCGCTGGCTTCTCTTCAAACCACAATTGGGGCAAAGACCTTTCCTGTCGACCTGTGGGAGATTGGGTTCCCCATGGGAAGAACAGGAAGGGTCTCTGTCTGCGGGGCGGAGTTAGTATGGAGATTGGGGTGGTGCTTGGGTCCCCCCGAAGGAAAAAGGTCTTCTGCGCCCCTGCTCCTGCGCCCCTGTGCCCATCAGCTGAGGAACCATGCCAAGGATGTGGCATTTTATCAAGAGGCAGGAACATGAAAGAAGAAATTAGTAGTCGCTGGGTAGATGGAATCCGGATGTGCTCCAGTTGTATAGTAGATATCCTCCATTTACAACATAAAAGCCACAGTAACAATTCTGCCTTTCTAATGAAGCTTTTTTTTTCGTCTGATGGGTCTTGTCTGCTCAGTTGTCTGTAATAATTGCATGAAATGCAGTAGGACTCAGGGTGGTCCTAGCATTGGCGTAGTTTGGGGGAGCAATAGCCCCACCAAATGTTGCGGACACTAATGGTGATCTGGTATCCCTGCCCCCATTGTCAGTATGACTTCCTTACCTTTTGCTCCCATAAAACAAGAAGGCAAATGACTCCGATGGGTTCTTGAGCTGACTTCAATAGGTGGTAGAATCTGATTGTCTTATAACTTCACCTTCAAAAGCAACAACCAAAATTTTGAGCTCTTGCTATTTTTTGATCCCTAGAGAGATTTTAAAATTCAAATAAGTAAATATTCAGTCATCCAGTGAACACATACAATTATATTGATTATCCATAGAGCTGTGTATTTTGAGCCACACTATGCATAAAAGTCTGACCACTGAAAATGCCAGTATAACACAATGGGGTTCATTTTAAAAGCCTGAGTCATGATTTGGACGTCCGAAGATGTGCATGCAGACATCCAAACCATGGAGACATCTCCAGAGCCATTTTGCAAATGGTTTTGGACCTTGCTTATAACCAGTTATCTGACTACTAGTCTGCAAGCGGAGTTTGGGAATGAGGCAGTAGTTATACCTTCCTTTTCCCATTTGCCTCTCACCCCCTTATTGTAACCTTCCCTTGTCCTATTCCCTCCAGCTTTGCTTGTATTCTATCTCCTTTTAAGTTATGTACTAGAATTTTTTATTGTAAACCACCCAGATACATCATGATAGGGCGGTCTATCACGTTTTAAATAAACTATAAAGGCACATTTCCCGGTTCCTCCATTCGCAGACTCAGGAATGTCAAAGAGGGACTTGGTGAAACATCCACAGTAAGGTCTGCCTCAATAGGGTAGCAGGGAATGTCTGAGTGGGCGGGTGAGCATAGTGACTGATGGTGGATGTGAGGTGTGTGTGTTCATCAGTAGCATGATGTGTATATTTCTACAGGCAGAGTTTAGCTGCTTACCTGTAAGAAAGTGAAGATGGGATGTCAGAGAGTGGGGACATATGTATGTATGTGTGTGACGGGTGTTTGTGTGTGCTGGGGTTTGTGCTTGTCAGTGTGTGTGGTAGGCTGTGTATGTGTGTCTGTCATAGCTGTGTGTGTGTGTGGGTGGGGGTGGCATGTAGGTTTTTCTCTCCCTTGCATTTTTCCCTACCCCTTGACCTCACCTACCATCTTGTACTATTCCCCCTCCCTGCCCTTCACCACTCTCTCTCCTTCCCTGCCAGCCCCATGCACTCTCTCTCTCCTCCTTTTCCTGATACCCCCTTTCATGCTGTCCACCCCTCTCTCCCTTCTTGCACTCTATGCCTTCCATATCCCCCTGCTCTCTCTCATTTCCCCTCCTCCCTCTACACTCTTCCCTACCTTCCATTCTCCTCTTGCACTCTTTCAATACTCCTCCTCCTCCCCTCCAATCTTTCTTTCCCTCCTCTCTACCCCGCCTATCCCTTATGCTCTGCCTCCTTATCTTACCCCTCTCTTTTCCTTCTCTCTAACCCCACTTTTCCTTTTTACTTTGCCCCTTTCCCCCTCCTCCATTCTTCCTCTTTGTCCACCACCCCTGACTCCACTCTGATTACTTCCCTCTCCAGGGTTTACTATGTGTAAACTGCACAGAAATTAATGTGATGTGCGGTATATCAAAGTGAACCTGGAAACTTGAAAGCTGCACCGCGCCACCTCCTCCTTGTTCATGGGACCTGGGGACTCCCGCTGGCTCTTCAGCATTGCTCTGTCTGCCCTCTACTGGTGGGACCTAGGGACTCCCATCAGCTGTTCAGCATCTGCCCTCTACTGGTGGGACCTAGGGACTCCCATCAGCTGTTCAGCATCATTCTGGTCACTCTATGTTGGCAGGACCTAGGGATTCCCCCTAGTTCTTCACTATGAGGCGCTGTTCTGCCCTTCTCTAAGAAAGTCCTATGCATCTTTTTGTTGATGCATCTGCCAACAAACTGATACCTATGGACAGATGGACAAACAGACAGACTCTTCTTAATAGGCGCTATTATTTAATCAAAAAGCACCTAAAAGCTTTTAGACAACCACTTAAGGATTTATGAACATTGACTCCAAAGAATAGTGTATATCACCTCACTGTGGTCTTATTAGGAATATTTAAACATGTAAAAAGTACCTGATTGGCTCCTAATTTTCACAAAGAAACTTTGCTGATGATTTCCTTTTTAAATTTAACTTGAAGATTTGCATGTACAAAGCAAACTGCCCACGAGGTTTAAAAGTCGCCTTTCCAGATGATCATAGCACAAACTGCTAGGTACTGTCATGAGGCTGGTATCAATAAAGATGCAAAGTTGAAAAGAAACCCTGTTTCTAAGAGAGATCTAGATGTGCAATTACCGCAAAGCACAGCTAGAGGGGGCAGGAGTGATCATACAGGAGCTAATGAGGCTAAGAGAGCTAACTACTTGCACCTGGAAATGAGCCCGGGAGATTCAAAGGAAAGATTCCTTTATAAGCAGAAGCTGAATGCTAGCAAAGGAGGAACAGCTCCAAGGGCAGGAGAAGGAGGAACAGCTCCAAGGGCAGGAGAAAGGGGAACAGTTCCAAGGGCAGGAGAAAGAGGAACAGCTCCAAGGGCAGGAGAAAGAGGAACAGCTCTGAGGGAAGGAGCAACTCTAAGAGAAGGAGAAGGACTTGGAGAAGGAACAAGGAGCACGGCTAAGGAAAGAAGGAGAGACCTGAGGGAAGGAATCCTCCTTGAGCAAGCCCAAAGGAACAGAGTTCACAGAGGTGGAGTTCAGAGGGGCCAAGCTATGAGAGCAGCTGTTCAGAGGGAGTCTGCTGGGGAAAGCAGTCAGGCTGGAGAGTGTGCCACTCCCTGCTCAAGCAACGTTCCTGAGTCCAAAGCTGAGAGACGTAACCAGAGGACCAGGTTTGGAGGAAGACCTGCAGTCAATGGAACCTGCTAGACAAGTTTTACCAGGTACTTGAGGAAAAGGAGTTTTTAGCAAGGCTACTTTATCACTGAAGCATAGAGTTGAATCCATACCAGGTTTTACTAAGCTGCCAGAAAGCACAGCCCTGCCCAGAGGCTACCGGCAGAGAACCTGTTGCAAGAGAGATGTTCTTGGTAGAGAAAGCTCCAGGGATTCAAACTACAGAAACTCAAGGTATGAAAGCTTTATTCCTGATAAAGAATGCTTAACTCCTAGAAGCACTGCTAAAACAAGTATTCAGTTTGTAAGAAGGAAGAAACCAGAGTGGTTTCAGAAAATACCAAGAGAACTTAAAACACAGTCTTATTGGAGGCAAGAGCCTAGAGACAGTCCACGTAGAGCTGTAACTGCCAGGGACAGTATTTACTCAGAGGGGGAATGTAGTGGGGCAGAATCTATGGAAATTGAAGAGATAAATGCTATCCCCATTCCTCAGGCAGAAGATATGGATTGTGATTTGTGCATGGCCACCAGTCTAGAGTCTATAGCCACTGTATAAATAAGAAGAAACTTGTTTAATTGATGTTGCTTTGGAATGAAGTGAATTCCTCCAGTTAACCTTGGCACTAATTGTGAAGATACTAACAATTAGTTAACCTGTTTAATACTGGCACCTTTACAAACAAAGGACATTCTTTAATTTTCTAGTGTCTTAATGAACCCTTGCACAGAGGGGAAATAAAACTCTTGGCTTGATTATTGAGTTCACATCAGGAGCTGAAATATCTAAGGCCAATCTCCATTTTTGCCTTACATAAACCTCACGCTCCTGGAAAATAAATATATCGTGGAGCATGCCCTTACCGCCCTTGGCCACTAGGGGCTGCCACCATGACAGTACGTATGACCTAGATTGGCCACTGTTGGAAACAGGATACTGGGCTTGATGGACCTTGGTCTGACCCAGTATAGCTTATCTTATGTTCTTAATGTACCATAGAAATGTATTAATTTGCCCCATAGGGATCTCACAGATTATCCTTTTACATCAGGAGCACTAAAAACAAGAGCATGGCAATTCTGAAGCTACTAGAAAATAGATTTTTCCATCTTCCAATGAAGGGGGCTCCTTTCTGAAAGAATAGTGGAATTATGGAACATTTTGTTAAAAGGGATAACCATGGCAAACATACCCAAAGTTGGCTCAATTCATCCAAAGTTGGGATTTAGAAAATCAATCAAGTGAATACTATTGGCGGACTTTGTTATATAAAAATAATCCAAACAGAAGGAGGACGTGATGTCACCAACTGGTATGGCCGCCTGAGACGAGAGCTCTCTTCGGGACGGGGAGATTAAAAGCTATTAGCCGGTGCAGTTGGCCTCTTTTTGTTCTCCTGTACCACGGACCTTGGTCGTGGAGTCCTCTTGAATGTCTGTGAGGAAAAAATTGGATAAATTCCGATCCTCCTATGCCCCACTGGCGTTACAAAGTGAGAGCGGTGATGGAGTGGAGGAGGATACAGATGAGGAGCCTGAAAACGCGGAGGAGCAGTGCACGAGGGGAGACCTTTGGCGCTGGTGCAAGGAGCTTAAGAGAGAGGTAATCGTCGGAAAGTTGGAAGTTAAAGAAGTGGTCAAAGAGCTGCGCCAAGACTTGCAAGCGCTGGGCCACTGGGTTGATTATCTCGAGGAGCACGTGGACGCGGTGGTGATGGCGGCGCAAACTGCACAAGCGTCCCTTAGCAGCTGGGAGAAGGAGCGGGATGAACTGCGAGATAAGCTGGAGGATTTAGAGAATAGATCACGGCGCTGCAATATTAGGATACGAGGGGTTCCGGAGGGGTTTCAGAAAGCAGGACAGATTGTCAAAGATATATGTGAGGCCCTTCTGCGTGATGGTGAGGAGGGCGCGATGGCCGAGCTACCAGACATTGGTATAGAACGAGCTCATCGGGCGTTGGGACCCCAGTTAGCCACAAGGCCGAGAGATATTATCGCATGCCTATCGAGTTACAAGATGAAAGAGGACATCATGCGCAGGGCGGCAAAGAAGGGCAAGATGACCTGGGGGAATGCCTCCATCGAGATTTTTCAAGACTTGGCGCCCTCCACTTTGCAAAGACGGCGAGCCCTTCGACCTGTGACTACATATTTGCAGCGCGAAAATATCAGATACAAGTGGCTATTTCCCTTTGGGATCCAGTTTGAAATTCAGGGATCGTCTAAGCAAGTTCGGATTGAGATGGAAGCGTGGGAGATTTTGGAGAAGAGCAAGGCTCCCAACTTGCCGGAACGGCCTAAAAAGTCCTCTGAATCGGAGCGAGTGCAAGGGACTGTGCTAGACAAACTGAGATGGCAGCGACTTCCGGAGAAGGGACACCGACTACGACGTTTATCGAAGGATCATGCGACTGGATGCGACAGTGACTGCAGCAGCCTTCTGGCGGGGAATACTTGAACAGAGCAGGAGGAGATGTTGGATGGCATTTTGATTAGTGGGCAAGGTGGTACATGAGGGAGAGGGGTGGTGAGGGTTAAGTGTATGGCTGTGCTGCTGTTGTTTCTATTACTGTTTTACTTACTGTTTTCGATCTGTTGGGGTTCTGGGAAAGGGGGGGCTCAGTGGGGAATGTGTGTTGTTAACCTGTTATAAATATGGTGGGCGGATGCTACGGTGTGGGTATCGTAGGGGACATGGGGGGTTTGGGGGTGGACTGGGGAAGGAGAGGTTCAATTTATAGTTGTGGGTGGTCCCGGGAGGTGGGGGTCATGTACTCTGGGATAGGTGCAGCAGAAGGAGGGTCTGCTGGTGGGAAGGGGGGGGAGGGGGGGAGGAGGGGGGAAGGGGACAGGGAACATTGCGCAGAGAGGGAGGGGGGTAAGGAGGGGGGCTAACGGGGGGCAGGTAAAGCGGGTGTTGGGGGTGCGGAGGAATGACAGGGAGGGGTTGCGTATGGGATCTTTGAATGTTCGTGGGCTAAATACTCCCCAGAAGCGGAAACTGCTCTTTACGGAGGTGCAGAGGTGGCAATGGCAAGTTGTGTTTCTACAGGAGACACACCTGTTGCCAAAGGATGAACATCTATTGCAAAGTGGGGCCTTTCCTCATTTGTTTTTTAATGCCGAGGGCAACACTAAAAAGGCGGGAGTTGCGACCTTAATATGGGGGGACGTGCCCTTTCAGTTAGGGGGGGTGCTGAGAGGGATCAAGGGAAGAGTGTTGTTGGTATGGGGGGAGCTACAGGGCCAAGAGGTCACGTTGGTTAACATTTATGGTCCCAATGAATCTGGGGCAGCTTTCTGGAAGGAGGTGGGGGATTGGTTGGAAGGCAAGATACATGATGCTTTGCTGGTTGGGGGGGATTTCAATGAAGTTCTGAATCCTGGGTTGGATAGGTCCGGGGTAGGTAGCAGAGGGGGGAACAAGGGGAGGGATGGGTTAGTTGAATTGGTACAGCGATATCAGCTACAAGATCTGTGGCGGACTATGCACCCGCAGCGAAGGGATTATACATATTACTCCACTGCGCACTGCAGTTATAGCAGGATTGATCTTTTCTTGGGTGATGAGTCATGGGGACAAAAAGTGGTGCAAGTGGAGATAGGGCCGAAAACCTGGTCCGATCATGGGCCATTGTGGGGAGACTTTCTGGGGGATGTGGAAAGGGGGGGGTCGAACATTTTGGAGGCTTAACGAAAGTCTACTGCAGGATCAAAGGGTACGGTCGGAGGTGGAGGAAGCAATTGCCAATTATCTGGTAGAGAATGACACGGATGAGGTGTCAGTGGGAATTTTATGGGATGGGCTGAAAGCAGTGCTGCGGGGGGTGTTAGTGAAGTGGGGGGCTAGGAAAAAACGGGAGAGAGTAGACAAGGTTGAGCGCCTCACCAGCTTGATTATGGATCTTGAGCAACAACACAAGCTGAGTTGCGGGTAACGGGTTCAGAAGACCCTAGAGCGCGCCCGGGCAGAGTTGGGGGAGCTACAATTGGCGCAAATTCAATTTCAATTGAATAGGCTTAATCAACATTATTATGAGTTTAATAACAAGGCCAGTTCCTTATTGGCTAGGCGGCTGCGAGAGCGGGAACGCCGGACCAATATAATCAAAATCAAGGGGGAGAAGGATAAAGTTCTTTTTCAGACTAGTGATATTCGAGAGCAATTTCGGCATTATTATCAAAGTTTATATACTAGTGAGACAAAGAGCTCGCTCGGGGAAGTGGAAGAGTACTTGAAGGATACGGAAGGGCTGGGACTACTTACTGAGGGCGAGCGAGAGCTTTTAGATGAGCGGATAGGGCTCGGGGAAATAATTACGGTAATTAAAAATCTGGCGGGTAACAAATCCCCCGGATTGGACAGACTCCCTGCGGGATTTTATAAAAAGTTTTGTGATCATTTGGCACCGGTGATGCAGAGGGTGTATAATGGAGTGTTAGAAGGGAATCGCCTAGCGCCTTCTATGTTACAGGCGGGAATATCGGTCCTAGCTAAGCCCGGTCGGGACCCGGCCTTATGCGGGTCTTATAGACCCATTTCCCTTTTAAATACTGATGGTAAAATACTGGCGAAAGTTTTGGCCAGTAGGATGGGCCGGATATTACTGAGATTGGTGCATCCGGATCAAACCGGCTTTGTACAAGGGCGGTGCACGGGGGATAACATTAGACGAGCTCTGCAGGTTATGTGGTCGGCTCAGACTTTAAAGCAAGAAATGTTACTAGTAGCAGTTGACGCAGAAAAAGCTTTCGATAGAGTGGAGTGGGGTTTCATGTTCTCAGTGCTACAAAGGGTTGTGGTGGGGCCAGGTTTATTGGCATGGATCAAGGCGCTGTATGAGCAACCTGTAGCAGCGGTAAAGATCAATGGACGATATTCGGAATTTTTTCCATTGCGAAGGGGGACGCGGCAGGGGTGCCCTTTATCCCCACTGCTTTTTGCATTAGTGATGGAGCCGCTTGCTGAACGGTTGCAGAAGAATCCCGATGTGTCGGGAGTGAAGATAGGGGGGGAGGAACATAAGATAGCTTTATTTGCAGATGATATCTTGCTGTTTGTTACGCAGCCGTTATTGGCCTTGCCTAACTATATGATGGAATTGAAACGATTTGGGAGGCTGTCCGGTTTTAAAATTAATTGGGACAAGACAGAGGCCTTAGATGTGTCTTTGCGTAGTGGTTTGCAGCAGCATCTTCAACAGACTTTTAAGTTTCGCTGGGCTCAGCGGTCCATTAAGTATCTTGGTGTTCAGTTGCATAGGGATTTTCAGGGCATGTATGGAGCAAATTACCCGCCTCTGCTGGCCCAAATTGAAAAAGATCTTGCGCGATGGCATAAGGATGATTTTTCCTGGTTAGTGCGTATAGCGGCCTTAAAGATGGTGGTATTGCCGCGCCTGCTATATTTCTTCCAGGTGTTACCGTTGCGGGTACTGCGATTGGTGATGCAAAACTTGCAACGGAAGATACTACTTTTTGTGTGGCGTCATCGACCGCCTAGGATAGCGAGGAGGGTGTTATATGGTACCACAACCACAGGGGGATTGGGCATGCCTGAGATAGGGGTCTATTATTTGGCTGCGCAATTGCGACAGATAATGGATTGGAGAGAGCAAGCGGGAAATAAGCGTTTTGGGAGTATAGAGCAGTTTTGGGCAGGGGAGTATAATCTGCAGTTTCTTCCTTGGCTGCCACAGGGGGAGGGTGCGTCGGAACTGGACAGAGAATCCATATCTTCGGCATCTGTGAGAGGTGTGGCAGGCGGGGTGGCGAAGGATTAATACTAGGCCCCGAGATTCGATTTCCTTGCTAGCCCCCATAGGATCCGCTCAGTCTTTTGGGCCTGGGAGGGAAGGGGTTTTCCGTCAATGGGCGGAGAAGGGTTTGGCTAGATTTATACAGCTGCTGGATTCAGGGGAGATTAAACCGTTCCCTCAGCTACAAGGGGAATACCAACTAGGAACCCGTGACTTCTTTGCATATTTACAACTGATTCATTTTTTGCAAACTAAACAGAATAAAACAGTGATTAAGGATGGCCTTAATGGGGTGGAGGGGATTTGGTGGGGACATGGTCACTCACGGGGTCTGATACGGGTGTTATATGCCACTCTGTGCCTCTCCAGGGCGGAGGGTGAGAAATTTTGTTACATGGCAGATTGGGAGAGAGACTTGGGGGTAACTTGGGGTGAAGAGGAATGGAGTAGGATCTTTAAAGAGATCAAGCGATCATCCATCTGTACGATCATAAAAGAGAATTCGTATAAGATACTGATGCGCTGGTATTATACTCCTGTCAGATATAGTAAGATGGGGTCGGGAGCTTCGGATCGATGCTGGAGGGGATGCGGGGCTCAGGGGACTTATATGCATATGTGGTGGGAATGTGATATAATACATGGCTATTGGGTGGGGATTAAGGATCAAATTCGAGATATCTTTGCTTTGGGGATAGATATACCCCTTTCCCCACCTTTCTTTCTGCTGGGGGTATGGCCGGAGGATCTACCAAGATGTTGGACTAGACCAGTGCGGGCCTGCTTAATAGCGGCTCGGTGTGAAATAGCTTGGCGATGGAAGCAGCCTCAACCACCCAGACTAGAGGCCTGGGTGACCAGGCTACGCAGGGTCGTCATGATGGAACGACTGATGATGCTGCGTAGAGCTAAGGAGGCCAGCTTTGATACACAGTGGAAACCGTTATTGGATTATTTGAGGAAAGAGGGGTAATGGGTGAGAGGTGGGGGGGTGGGGTGGGGTGGGGTGGGGGAGGGTGGGGGGGCCGGAGGGCTTCGGGGTGGGATTCGGTTAGGGGGGGTAGGGGAGGGAGAGGGGTGGGATTGGAGGAAGAGAAAGGCGGATGGGAGGGGGCACATGCTTCTGTTTCTGTCTAAAAGTGTATTGGAAAATGGAGCCCAGTTATGTGGTTGTTAGATGTGCACCTCATTCTCTGTTTGTATGATGTTTGATTCTCTTTTTGAATGTGACGTTATCCTGTAACCGATACCAAACGGTACAGGGGAAAAATTTCTTCTTTTAATAAAGACAAAGTTATAAAAAAAAAAAAAAATCCAAACATATGTTAAGAAGGTGCCCAACCTCTGCACTGAAAAAGTCGCATGAGTCTCCTTTTTAGAGGATTTTTAGGACAGTTCATTACAATGACTAGTGACCCGATTACAACATATATTGCACATATCCATTTTGGACTTCCAAATTCACCTTTATGACATCGGCAACATCTGGAATTGGTCAAAGAAAACTCACTGAACGTATTCAGATCATGAATGAAGTCAGTGCACAGGAAGAGCAGGAAGCCTAAAATGCTTGCCTACGCTTCAATTATTACACAGATTAATTTGAATCTCTTTATTGACATGCATTCCCAATGACATAGAAACCAATGAATAGATGAGTAAAAGAGCCAGCATTCTAAACAGCCTCAGAATTATTCACCCCTCCATTAATATATGAAGTTTCTCTTACGGCTTGCCGCTATGCAGAATTCAGTGTACCATACATAGATATGTTGGTTGCACATATTCCTTTTCTAATCGCTACACAATCTCAGAAACTGAAAAACCAAATCTCATTCCAAGTGCCTACAAGTTTGAAAGTCACATCTCTAACCATTCCCAACAAAATGGAGAACAAGTCACAGGGTTGCCAGGAGTCGACATCACCTCAACAGTATTTAAAAACAATAACAACAATTTCAAGTAATGAGAAAACATACACGCACAAAGACAAAAATTACTATACCCACAAACATCACTATGACCCAGTAAAGCTAGAAAGGAAAAGAAACTGAAAATTAGAAACTTCCAATTTATGCTTAAATACTGCTTTTATATTTATATTGAACTTAAAGAGCTTGGAATGGCTGACGTATATATAACATGTAGAAGTCGAAGACTTAAAAAGAAATGCCGCCTCATCGCCCCAGGACACATTGTCTTGTCCTCCCTTCCTTATATAAATCAAGATGGATCATTTTTTTCCACCAATACATTTCTGCATTCCGCAATTATGAACTTCATTCTCTACTACATCCTTCCTAGGATGGTATACCTTTGTATCTATATAAAGAACTCTATAATATAAGACACACGGAGAGTGATTTTATGAACTTTTCCCACGCATAGAAACCAGTTTATGTGCATAAAAAGGCTTTCCAGGGATTATGTTTTAAGCAACTTACTGTATAGGTTACGTTGTAATCCACTTACAGTGCTGTAGTGTGGAATATAAATAATTTTAAATAACTAAAAATAAATCAATAAAATATGCACAGTGACAAGAAGGTGCATACTTTTATGCAACACAGTTGTAGGCTTGTTCTGGATTGAAGTTTGAGTGACATATGAGCAGAGTTGCAAAGTGCCTGCATTCTTTATAAAATATGAGTGGTCCAATAGATTGATCGCATGTATTTTACATCAGCTTAACATAATATAAGAACATAAGATATGCCATACTGGGTCAGACCAAGGTCCATCAAGCCCAGTATCCTGTTTCCAACAGTGGCCAGTCTAGGTCATAAGTACCTAGCAGTTTCCCCAAAAGACACAGGTTCCTTAATGCTTGCATCAGATCAAGCAGTGATATCCCGTGTCCCTTTTTAATAATGGTTTATGGACCTTTCTTCCAGGAACTTGTCCAAACCTTTTTTAAACCCAGCTACACTAACAGCTTTTACTACATCCTCCGGTAACAAATTCCAGAGTTTGATTACACGTTGAGTGAAGAAATATTTTCTCTTATTAGTCTTAAATAGGTTACCCTGTAGCTTCGTTGCATGTCCCCTAGTCTTTTTATATTCTGATGACATAACAATAGATCTACGTTTACTTGTTCCACTCCATTCATTAATTTATAGACCTCTATCATATCTCTCCTCAGCCGTCTCTTTTCCAGGTTGAAGAGCCCTAACCTTTTTAGCCTCTCTTCATAGGAGTATCTTTCCATCCCCTTTACCATTTTGGTGGCTTTTCTCTGTACCTTTTCTAATAGCGCTATATCTTTTTTAAGATACAGCGACCAGAATTACACACAATATTCAAGGTGCGGTCACACTATGGAACGATACAGAGGCATTATAATATCCTTTGTTTTATTTTCCATTCCTTTCCTTATGATACATAGCATTCTATTTGCTCTCTTGGCCGCCGCTGCACACTGGGTGAAGGGTTTTAACATGTTATCCACGATGACGCCTAAATCTTTTTCCTGGGTGGTGGTTCCCAATGTGGAACCTTGCATTGTGTAACCATAGTTTGGGTTTTTCTTTCCTAGGTGCATAACCTTGCACTTGTCCACATTAAATTTCATCTGCCATTTGGATGCCCAGTCTTCCAATTTATCAAGCTTCCAAACTGATGTAAATGTCTGTGGCTTCAAATTAGCTACTGCCAGTGTATTTTGTTTTATTTATTTATTATGATTTATTAACCTCCTTGACATATTGTAGAAACAGCATAAGAATAGCAAAATGACCAAATGTCAGCATGATAATATGGTAAACTTGGAGGTAGGCAAAATTAAATACTAGTAATAGAAATTATATGAAACTGTGTCAGTAACACATTTATTTATTTATTTTTTATTTATTTTATTTACTTCTCTTATATACCGCGCTATTAAAATCAGTGCGGTTTACAATTGAACAAAAAACATACTGCAATGTCACACGACAATTGAGTTTTTACATTGAATATGGACGAGATAACCTGGAGGTAACAGGGGTAACTAATTAAAAAGTAATTATTCATGGAGTATGGTGAGAAATTATACATATAGTATGGTGAGAAATTATACATATAGTATAGCTTGGTTTCAACATATTTATAAGAGGTTTAATCAATAAGATGTGTGATCAGTACCAATAATAAATAAGAGAGGGGATATGGTGGTAGAGCTAGTCATTTTCTTTATGGTGTTGGATTTTGGGTGGGGTGGAGTAGGGTGTAGGATGTGAGGATGGGTGGTTGTTTCTGGGATTGGATTCTGGGTAATGGATGAGGAAAAGGTGTTGTTTGAGGGCTTTTCTAAATGACAATAGGTCTGGGGTGGAACGGAGCTCAGTGGGGAGGGCATTCCAGGTCATGGGTGCAAATAGGGAGAAGGCTCTATTGGCAGCAGCCTTTTTGCACTTAGTTAGAATGTTGGGGATCTCTAGAGTGTTTGCTTGATTAGATCTCCTGATCCTGTTGAACGGCCGTCTTTGAATGAGTTTGCTGATGGGTGAGGTGATCTGGTTCCTTAGGGCTTTGAATGTTAGTACTAGGGACTTATACTGGATTCTAGCCTGAAGTGGAAGCCAGTGGAGATCCATCATGACTGGGGTTATATGTTTAGCTCTTGATGTCCCTGCAAGTACCCTTGCTGCAGCATTCATTGCAGGGCGAAGAGGTCCTAGTGTTGACTGAGGGAGGCCATGAAGGATAATATTTGCAAAGTCTAGATGTGGGAGCACCAAGGCTTGGAAGATAGTTTGGTAGTCATTAAAGTCCAATAGGGGGCGCAGGTGACATAGTATCCGGACCTTATGGTAAATTGCTTTCGTGATGTTCTTCACATGTGTAAACATGTCGAGTCGTTGGTCAAGCGTGATGCCGAGATAGCTAGTTGATTTTGCTATCAACTCAATATTGTTTACTTTTAATGTGGGGGGGGGGAGAACATCTGGTTCTTGGTGAGGAATAAGACATCTGTTTTACTATGGTTGATCCTTAAATTTTGTGTTGTAAGCCATTGTGATACAGCTTCGAAGCAGCTTGATATAGGTGAAAAGTCAGGTTGATCAATCAGGAATGGTGAGTAGATTAGGACGTCGTCTGCGTAGACTAGGCACTGGATGTTGAAGGAGCGGATTAGGGTACAAATTGGTTGCATATAATACATATAATACATACATAAAACAGCACAGTAGAACATTCATATAACAGAAATATGATACAATATCAGCAGAATATCAATAAGACACCTAGGTCCTTATGTGCTTTTATAAAATAGACTGGAAGTAGGTTCCTTCTTGCCTTCTCAACCTAGATGACCTGTTACAAAATTACCCTGAAGGGGGATAATTAGGGACCAACCTAATTCACGGGAAAAAATGCGCTATTTCACAGGAGGTCTTTGAAAATTGACATATTTCATGGAAAATTCACGGGCCCTGTGGCCTTTATTTCAACGTTTATGCGAACCTTAACTAGCAGTTATAGTGTCTATTTCTAGTAATTCCTGTCAACTGTCGGAACAACAAATAGGCATTCACAGTTTTGAGCTCTTTGCAATAATCACTTGATTTGTCAAATTGCTCGTCGACAGTCTCTGGCGCTGCGATGCACTGACAGTTGTGTATTGGCTCACACTCCTTTCAGTATCAACACTGTGGGCACCGATAAGTATTGTAGCGCCAACCAGCTCAACAGTGGGAACCTACCAGTGCTTGCAAACCAGAATAATGTGACAGACGTTTCTGCAGGAACATCTACAACCACTGCTTTGTAAGCTGCAAATTCAGCCAAGAGATGACGGTCATCCATTCCAGGTATGTATCAACTCATCACATTGCAAAAGCAAAACCTGCGTAAAGTCAAACACTCTGACCGACTTCAAGAAGTTCAGCCCTGGCTGGGAGGATCGTTGACGACCTGTAGGTTTGTAGTATTGACTAAGCTTGTCAGCGGTATCTTCAAACGCCTTTTTTTACTTAGCGACAATGGCAATACTTGCTTCATATTCTGCCCAAGCCAGAACGTCTATCACTTTGTTGTATGCCAGATGGATGCGAACATCGGTGGACTCAAGCCATATGAGCAAGTCTACAAGCTTCACTGCATTAGCAGCGATGAAGTTCACATCTTCTGCGACTACAGCAGGATCATCAAGAAGCTCGTACAATTCAGTCAGTGCATTTGTTGCATCTCTCAGTTGCAATTTTTCAGCAATGAAATCTTTGTAGAACTCGATGTATTTGGCATGGTGCATAACAGTTTTAAACCAGCTGTTCCATCTGGTAACTACTGGGATAGGAGGCAGCGGAACATCTGTTTCAGTTTCCACAGCCAAGAACTCCTTGTATCTGCGCTTCCTAGCAGAGCAGTAAATAAAAATGGACTTGAACAATGCCACCAGATGATCGATGTGTTTGAAGTTTCTTCGCCAGGTCTCCCCAACCAGGCTAACAATGTGCGCGTTGCATGTACAGTGAACAGCGTTTGGTAGCACTGCTGCTATTTTCTCAAACACTCTGGACATGCATGACGCATTATCAGTTATGAAAGCACTAACGTTATTGTAAGAAATTCCCATGTTAGCCACACAGGCAAGTACAGCTTGGCTAACAGTAACTGCGTTTACCTTTTCAAGATAAATGACGTCAGCTAAATAAGCAGTCAGACGAGCTTCAGACGCTTTAACTTCAGTAACAAACAAAATATGCAAACATAACCTGTCCTGAGAATCGCTGGTTTCGTCAATAACAATCGCAACGGTGTACGGGTTAGGGATATGTTCCTGGTTCATAATCACTCAATGGCCTTTATAAATGTCTGCTCTAATAAAATATATGTCAACCAAACTACTATATTGTGGACAAAGAAAAACCTTAGGCCAGCATAAGGAACCATATAAGGAAATATCATATATCATAAGCCTTAGCAAAGTGTATGCCTGGACTGAAGAGTCCATGCAGAGGCTTTGTGCAAAGGGCATGTACACAGGAAACCATGCAAAAAAGTATAGGCTGAGCCGTTAGTCCTGAAGAAAGTAGATGGTTTTGACAGTTGGTGAGTATAAGCAAGACAGAGAGGCCTGGGGGAATGTTGAAACAGGAACATAGAGGGGACAGAAAGGTCAATGACAGGAAACAGAAGGAGGGAGGGGAGAGGACCCAAAGAGGAATGGATTTGGAAACTGTACGCATACACGGAAGCAGAAAATGTATATATGTAACATGATTATTGTACTCGGGGGAGGGAGATATTCTGGAGATGCCTAGTGCTCAATAGAACTCTCTTTCCCCATCTGCCTGTATTGGTCATCAGTAATCTAATAAACAGAGACTCTGATTGCACCTGTACTGACTTTTGGTTCTGATCATTACAGGCAATTAGTAATAATTAGGTTGTGGTCTATTTTGTGGGTAACAGGGCCCCACAACGGATGGCGCAGCTGACAAAAGTTCCTTCAATTGTTGTTTGTGGTTAGAAAAAACTTTCTGTTGGAAGTCTGTTCGCAGGTATTGAGAGGCAGGCAGTTTTGTAGGTAGGAGCGCAAGAATGATCTAGTTTTTCCAATGGAATGTTAGCTTCAGTAAATGCTTCAACCAATTCAAATACAGCCATATTGCGAGCGTCCCTCACTTCCGTGTTACGTGAAAACATTCCCGTAACCATCGCCTGCTTTTTTTGCCTTTCTATCCTGTGCTTCTTCTGCTGCTTTTCTTTTGGAAGCATGAACTGACGATTCTAAGTACCTGTCAATACTTCCTTTCCTGGTGTGATCAACAGTAACATTACAGTACGAACAAAATAATGTTCCAGAATCGGCATTTAAAGTTCCCTTTGGATATTGCTTAGCTCAGCTTTCTTCATCGACATGATGCACTTTGACATAATTCAATACTTAGAATAAACAACTAGTAATAACTACTGTAGTACTAATAACTAATAAACAAAACAGACCTTTGGTGGCGTCATGAATGGTGCGAAGCTCTCTGCTGTGTAAGTAAGTAGGAATCAAAGTAGAATGACTTGCAGAACTAATAGTAGGAAGTAAGCAGTGTCAATTATTACAATGATAATACTGTATTAATTAATACTAATTAATTACATCAGTTACTATGCGGCGAAGTGTGACACGCAGCAACGACAAAATTGGCGGAGAACAGTGTCCATTGAACTCTGAAAACCTTCACAGATGAAATTAAGTGCACCGAAGTTCTCGATAATCGAGGATTTCCTTGCATTTCACTGAATTTCATGGAAGCGCGCATTTTTCACGGAAGACAGCCAGTTTCACAGAAAATGTCACGGCCGTGAAATCGTGAATTAGGTTGGTCCCTAGGGATAATTTTCTAAACTTTTTCCTTTTTGTAAAAGGGCTTTTATAAAATGACCCTACAGGTTACGCACACAAAAGTATGCATGGTGACAAGAAGGCACATCATTTTAAGAGACATGAGTGTAGGTAGGGTCTTGAGTGGAGTTTGGTGGTGCATGGGAGGAATTGCAAGGCATGTGTGTTAGTTATAAAATATGCATAGTTGCACAGATTGAAGCTGGTGTATATATTTGCTGCATGCAATCTAACTGCAATTTAGCTAGGTTAGGTATTGGACCTCAGATCTGTGACTGGTTTACATCATATCATCTGATAGGCTGCAACACTTCAAGGTGGGTGAATGCGTATCTAATTGGATACAGATGAGAGCAGGAGTCCCACAGGGTTCTGCACTATCTGTCCTTTGATTTCATATTTATTTATGTCTGCTTTGTGATATTTTAGAAGATATATAAGTAGGGATATCTTATGTTCTTACATTCTTATGTAACAATTTAAACCGGGACCTAAATACTACTGGCAACCAGTGAAGCTGATGGAGGATGGGTGAAATATAGTCATGTCATTCAGGACCAAAACGCAGACATAATGTGCACAACAGAAACGTGGCTCTCAGAAACAGATCATGTCTTACTAAATCAAATCACACCTCACACTCACACGGCATTTAACTGCCCATGAGCACGCAAGCAAGGAGGTGGGGTGCTGATTCTGGCTAGGAGTCATTTTAAATTCAAATTGATCTCAAAGACCAGCACAAAGGAGTGTAACACCATAGTAATTGCTAATAAGTACATCACGCTCTGCCTCACCTACAGAACCCCAACACCACAATCGAAGAGCTCTCATCAATTCTGGAATCGGTATTCACGTTCACCTCAACACATAAACCCATTCTGACCTTGGGGACTTCAATCTCAATTCAGTATCACAAAAGGAGGCAAAGTCATTCCTCAGAGCCATGGAGACCATAAACTATACGCAAATAATACAGGCACCCACACACAGGGATCCACCCCAGACCTCACCTTTGCCCCCTTAATGCTATTAGAGCACAAACACATCACCATTCCAGTTACAATGCCAACTCCCTGGTCAGATCGCTATATAATAACATTCCATCTAACACTGCCCACCTTGGATACACACACCCAAGTACAACACAATGGAAGGAGATTCAAGAGCTTTAATAAAGAACAATTCTTAAAGGAAGTCTTACCCAAATTGGACCATTCTCACACTGACCTTGAAAATATAATAGAGAACTGGAACCAATCCATAACAGAGGCCACTGAAGCACCTCGAAACAGAGCAACCACAGCACAAAAGAGACAACAAACCCCCTGATACTCTAAAGAAATCAGAAAAGCCAAAGGAACCTCAGAAGAATAGAGAGGAAATGAAGACAAAGAACCACGATATACTACAGGAATACAGAACTATGCAAAGTGAATACAACAACATAATCAAAAGATGTAAACAAGAATATAACACAAACCTGATCATGAAGGCTGCAAACAAACTGAGAGAACTCTTTGGAATAGTCCACACATTAACAAAGGAATCCTCACAGGATGACTGCCCAGACATATATTTGCAATAGATCGCAGACTACGTAATTAAGAAGTAGGACAGCACACAAACACAAGCCCATTAACAACAAACCTTGGAATCCAATTAAGACCCACAAGGACATGGAGTAAATTCACAATACCAACAACTAGACAAGTAGCTAACACAATAACTACTCTGAATACAACATCACCAAGCGATCCCTGTCCAGTTGCATGGATAAAGGCAGTCAGGGAAGAGCTCACACGATTCATACACAAAATCATACACACATCCCTCACACAGGGACAAATGCCTACAACCCTTAAAATGGCATCAATCAGACCCATCCTAAAAAAACGAAAAATGGACAAATCAGACCCTAAAGCATACAGACCAGTTTCAAGCTTACCTTTCATGACCAAAATCATCGAAAAGACAGTACAGACACAACTGCAGGATCACATCAACACACATGCACCCCTAGATCCACATCAACACGGATTCAAGCCGAACTGCGGTGTGGAGGCATTACTAACAGCACTCTTCGACCACATCATCAGAGGAATAGACAGACTAAAGAAAGGCTTTATACTAATCTTCCTCGACATAGCAGCTGCCTTCGACTCTGTATCGCACACCATACTCCTGAGATGCCTACAGGAGATAGGCCTATATGATAAGACATTGAAATGGTTCCAATCATACTTAGAGAACAGACAACAGTACGTCAGATGCAGGGGAGACACATTCGCTCCTTTCATAATAAAGCAGGGAGTCCCACAAGGGTCAGCAATATCATCTCTATTCTTCAACCTCTACATTCCGTCAATCTGCGACATCATCAAGAAAAACTAGATTCACTATAAAACATACGCTGATGACATCATGTTGTGCACATCATTCAGTGTTGAATCTCTGGACTACACAAGCATAACAGGATGTCTCACAGAGGTTTCCACATGACTCAGCACAAAAAACCTCAGCATCAATTATGACAAAACTGAAACTCTAATAGTAGCAAGAAACAAGGCCTTCACTCCTCTTAGCACGATAACCCTAAAGAACAAATACATAGCTGTCAAAAAAGAAATCAGATACATGAAGGCCGCAAGGGCAGCGTCCCAAGCCGGCCGCCTGTAACAGGGCGGCTCAGCGAGATGTGGGGACAGCCTCGGGGGGGGGGGGGGAGTCAGAGACGCTGGGGGAATTTGAATTCATGGGCTCTCCTAGCGTCGGGTGCGTGGAGGAGAGCCAATGAGGAAAGTAGGAAGAGGCGAGTAGGGCGAGGAGCGGGAAGTCGGGGCCATTCGGAGGAGCTCCAGGGAGCGGCGTGACGGTGCTTGGGGTGTTGGGTTGCTGGAGAGCGGCAGGACGGCGATCGGTGGAGCTGGTTACCTGGAGCGCAAGCTGGAGGCGGAGGTGCAGGGCTGCGGACATCGGTGAGGCTGCAGAGAGACTCCGGAGCTGTCGGGAGTGGGAGCGCGGTTCTTGGCAGCTGGCAGCAAGGAGCAGAGAGTAGCGCATGGCAACCGGAGGGGATCGTATGCACGCGGAGGCGGGCAGTGCCGGATCAACGGGTCCTGGACAAGGCAAGTGGAGAATGCCTTCGAAACGGGGCAGTGGAGCAAAAGGGGGAATGCCTAGTCGGGGGCAGGGGAGGGGGTGGGGGAGGGGGGCCACGGGTCAGCGGGGACCGGAGGCTGGGGGGCGGGCCCAGACAAGGAATTCAACAATGGCAGGGCAGCCAACGGTTGACAGTGGGCCACAAAGGGGAAGAGGAGCTAGGGGCTCAGGGAGGAAAGCTAGGGGAATGGAGACTCCGTTAGGAGGGGGGGTTGCGGTGAAAGGGCGCGGGGAGCTGGTCCTCGGGGTCGGGGCAGGCCTGAGAGAGGTGGAGCGGATTTTCAGGTTGATTTAAGGGAAGGAAGTGAGGGTAGGTCGGTTAGAACTTCGAGGCTGCATAGTACTATGGGGGCAGACGGGGATATGGGGCAGCAGGGGGCCATGGGCTCACAGGTGGGGGGCATGTCAGTGGAGAGAGGGGTGGGGTTTTGGAGGGGTGTTGGGGACTCTGGTGCGCAGGTGCTGCATGGGGGGTGGCAGGGGAGAGCGCCGGGGCAAGGCTGGGGGCAGCGAGGGAGGGGGAGGGGGGGTCTTGGCAACATTGGGTGAGTGGCGGTCAGGAGTCTTCAGCGCCACCTTGGGGGAGTGGCGGTCTCGGGTCTTCAGCGCCGGATTGGGTGGGTGCTTGGCAACCTGCTTGGCCGGCTATGGGCCCTCCCCAGGTCTTTTCTTTCATGTCTCCGCAGGTGCCGGTGATGATCCCATATGCATCGGTTCCGAGAGGCGGAGGACACGTAGGACTGGAGTTGCAGTGGCGTAGTGTGGAGGATAGTGCGGTGGAGTCAGTGGCGGGTCCTGAGCAGGACGATGCACAAGCGGATGCGGGTGAGGTTCAAGTGGAAGCAGGGGGAGGAGGGGCGGGGAGGCTGGTATCTGGGGGAAAGGTGCATAAGAAAAGAAAACACAGATGCCGGCCGGCGGCAGGGTTCGGACACGTCTTCTTCGTCTTCATCCTCTACAGGGTCATCTTCTTCGTCGGCAGGCAGAGGGGAAGTGCCAGCGGGGAGCGGCAAGGAAGGGGGGGCAGGTAATACAAAGGGATGTGCCCCTTCGTTGGCCGCATACACAGAGTTATGGGAAGGCGTGCCTAGAAAGCTGTAGCAAAAAATTCGCAAAAGGCGTTACATTGATATATTCCGACTACTCGAGGGGCGGCGGCGGTCTGGGGATAGTAAGAAGAGAAGGAAGGAAGAGGAAAAGGCGGGGCGGGTAAAGAAAGTTTCTAGAAATGTTGTGAACTGGACTAGGGTTTTTTACGTTTGGCAAGTGTTTGGGGGCATTACTTTCCGGACCAGTACGGAATGCTGTTAGCATATGCGGATGCTATATTAGAGGCGGCACAGACACACGAGGGATGGTCGTGGTTGAACTACGACGAGAAGTTTAGAGATAAGATGGAAGAGAATCGATTCTTGTCATGGGGTGCACAGGATATTAACCTGTGGCTCACGCAGATGTCTGTGAAGCCTGTGGGCGGGGGTGTTGTGGGAAAGGTAGGAGGAGGGTTAAGTGGCCCTTTCGGACAACGGGAGCCACGGGGCAGCCGAAGATTGGTCTTACCGGTTCAGGGGACATTTGTTGGAGGTTCAATAAGACGTCTTGCCCCTTTCCGGATTGTAAATTCCGGCACGCGTGTTCAAGTTGTGGAGGGGAGCATGCGGCGTCGAGATGTATTAAAAAAGGGACAGCCGGGTTTAGTGGGCCAGCCCTCAAGTAGGGGGTCAGTGTACAGCTTGGCCACCACTCCGATAAAGTGGGAAGTGTTGTCGGCCAGGCTGCAGCAGTATCCCAGGCGGGGGGATAGGGAGGTGTTGCTGAAAGGATTTCGGGAGGGTTTTGTTATTCCGGTGGTGGGGACGGTTGTATCGGGGAGGTCGCACAATCCTCCTTCGGTTCGGCATTGGGCATCGGTAGTTCGGGGGAAGTTGGCAAAAGAGCTGGCGGAGGGGAGGATCGCTGGTCCTTTTGTGGAAAAGCCGTTCCCGAACTTTGTAGTGTCTCCTTTGGGTATTATTCCAAAAAAGGAAGCGGGGAAATTTTGATTAATTCATAACTTATCTTTCCCTGATGGAACATCAGTCAACAATCACATACCGCGGGATAGCTGTACAGTTAGGTACGCGTCCTTTGATCGGGCGGCGGATCTAGTTCGGAACGCAGGTGTGCGGGCATGGATGGCAAAGGTGGATATTGAATCTGCGTTCCGCCTGTTGCCAGTCCACCCCAAAAGTTTTCTGCTGTTAGGTTTTTCTTTGAAGAGCAGTTTTACTTTGATAAATGCATGCCGATGGGCTGCTCCGTGTCATGTGCTTACTTTGAGAAATTCAGTTCATTTTTGCATTGGGCGTTGGTGCAGGAGGTAGAGTGCGCCACTGTGGTGCATTATTTAGATGATTTTTTCTTTATGGGAGCGGCGCAGTCGGGGGATTGTGGGCGGTTGCTGGGTGGTTTCATGAGCTTGGCTGATGAGTTGGGTGTGCCCCTAGCAGCGGATAAGACAGAAGGACCAACTAGCCGAATTACCTTTTTGGGGATTGAGTTGGATTCCCAGGAGATGGTAGCGAGACTTCCGGAAGAAAAAGTGATGAAGCTACGGGTATTGGTGTCCAATGCGATAGCTTCCAGGAAGTTGAACTTGAGAGAGTTGCAGGCCTTGATCGGGGCGTTGAATTTTGCATGCCGTATCATCCCGATGGGTAGAGTGTTTCTGAGGAGGTTGGCTGGGGCGACGACAGGGGTACTGAAACCACATCATAGGATTAGGGTGTCCAAAGTGATGAAGGAGGATCTGCGGATATGGGACATCTTTTTGCAAGAGTTCAATGACACGTCGGTGTATATGGAGGCCGAGATGTCTTCGGGAGACATGCAGTTGTTTTCTGATGCGGCTGGGGGGGCGGGCTTAGGCATATATTTTGCGGGGGCTTGGTGTGCCGATAGATGGCCTCAGTCATGGCAAGACGTGGGGCTGGTCACCAATATTGCGTTGCTGGAGTTATTTCCTATATGGGTGGCTCTGGAATTGTGGCCTGAGCGTTTGCGTAATAAAAGATTGCTATGGTGGTGTGACAACGAAGCGGTGGTGGGTATTATAAATCAGTACAGTCCTAGATGCGTGCCAGTAGCTGAGTTAATGCGGGAGGTGGTGTTAGCTTGTTTGAGGCTAAATGTGATGATCAAAGCCCGTCACATTCCGGGTTGTACTAATGAGATTGCGGATGCTTTGTCTCGTTTTCAGTGGGACAGGTTCCGGAAGCTGGCGCCAGGAGCCGAGGAGATTGGATTACGGGTCCCAGGGCACTTGTGGAAGATTGGCCTGAAGAGATGAGGAACTTGTTGAGAGCCTCGGTGGCGAGAAGGACATGGTCGGTGTATCAAAGGGGCTGTGGCGCAGTGGAAGGATTCTTCCGGGAACGGGGATGGCGCATAGAGGAGGTGTCGGACTGGATGTTAGCCAGTTATGTGGCGGAGGCCAAGAAGCGGGGATGGTCCCAGGCAGCGGTTCATTCCCATTTAGCAGGGTTTGCGTTTTTTGCGAAGGCGGTTGGATGGATCCAAGAGGGGGGTGGTTTTTTGACAAGGAAGTTGATGCAAGGATGGGCCAGAAGGCGACCGACACCTAAGGACAGCAGGCGGCCGATTACGCATGACCTACTGCTGAGGTTATGCGAGGCGCTTCCGATGGTGGCGGCGTCGGCCTATGAGGCGGGGTTGTTTAAAGCGGTGTTTTGTTTAGCGTTTTTTGGGGCCTTTCGAGTGGGTGAATTGGTTGCATACTCCGCGAAGACGGGGACGGGTAGTGAGTTGCAGTGTCAACACGTGCAGCTGAGTAGGGGATCGGTGAGGGTGCTTTTAGCTCGTTCTAAGACTGACCAGCAAGGGAAGGGCTGGTGGGTGGTTTTGCAGGAGATGGTGGGAGTGAGGACCTGCGCAGTGTCAGCATTGCAGTAGTATGTGCACATTCGACCAGAGGTTGAGGGTCCGTTTTTTATCCTTGAGGATGCAAGATTGCTGACACGTTTCCAAGTGTCAGCTGTGTTAAGGTTGACTCTGCGTCGGATAGGAGAGGTACCGCAGCAATTTGCGACGCACTCGTTCCGCATCGGGGCAGCCACGAGTGCGGCGGCAGCGGGGTTGTCAGAACAGGAAGTGCAACGAATTGGGCGATGGCACTCTAGAGCGTTTCGGGGATATATCCGTTTATAGGTGGTTCGGCGGGGGGATGGTGGGGACCTAATTGTGTTTTTTCTTTTGCAGATAAAGTTCCATATGACTATTGGCTGATTGGCCATTCCTTTATGCACTGGGTGGGTCGGCGTGCGACAGTACGGCCTCCAGGGGTGAATTTGGGCCTGGATCCTGAGGTGGTGTCCGTGTCATGGCTGGGTGAGCGAGGTCTTCGTTGGACACAGTTGCTCCCTTTGCTACGGCACCACAGGCGCAGTCGGCCGGCACCGGACCTGCTCTTGATTCATTTGGGGGGCAATGATTTGAAGGCGTGGACCTGCAGACAACTCATCAGAGCGGTGCAGATAGATCTTGCAGAAGTGCTGCAGTTGTTTCCAGAAGTAATACTGATGTGGTCGGACATTATACAGCGGCCTACTTGTCGTCATCAGAGGCATTGGTCACGGGGACTTACTAAAATTAACAGGCAGATTGGCCGCTGGGTTTGTGAGCATGGGGGGGTACCAGGTAATGCATTCCTGGGTGGATGTGGATTGTGCAGGATTATACAGGATGGATGGGGTGCATCTATCTCCAGTGGGTCTCGATTTATTGTTAAACGATTGGCAGGAGGCACTTGAGTGGGTAGTGTTGAGAGATGCTCGCTGGTCGCAGCTTTTGGGGGGGCGGCGCAGGGGCGGGGAGGTCGCCCGCGCCGGTGGCGGGATCCCGGAGGTTTCCGGGGTCCGGAGCCTTGGATAAACTTGGGACGGGGGTGGGGTACCCCCGACCCGGAAAACCCCTGAGCGGGCTTTTGCTGTTAGCTGTTAGACAGAAAAGCCGCTCTGTACTGCCTTGATAACATGTTCTCTCTCCTGTGAGATAAGAGAATAAAACTTTCTTACTGTTTATTGTTTTGGAAAGCCAGATGTCTTTGCTGCTTCGCTGTGTTTTCGCGAGCTGTGCTCTGACCTTGCAATTAGGCTGAAAATACAGCAGAGAAGCAGAACAGTGTAAGAATATTTTGTCTAGCGTCTTGAGCCAGGGCTAGAGAAATGTGCACAGAGGGAGGAAGGGGGGTCAAAGATGGCTATTGGATGAAGGTATGTGGGCTACCAGAACCAATGAGAAGTTTGGCCTGTATTAACTTGGAGAAGAAATGTATAAATGCTGTTGATTGACTGAGCTCAGGGCTCAGACATTTTGTATGCTAGTGCTGAGACTGTATATACAATAAAAAGGGAGTTGAATACTCGTCCATTGACTCAGGGTATTATTGGGGTTGCGGGCCCTTCGCTATTACAATATGGCGAAGTAAGGTGCCCGGGGGGGGAGAGAACTAGGGAAGGCGGAGGCAGGCGCACCTTGCTATGGACATGGCTGGTGAGGCTTCATTCCGCAGGGTCTGAAAATGATGGTGATGAGATGTTTATGGTTATACGGTTTCTTGGTTTAATAAAGCTGCGACCAGAAGTGTTTACCAAAAGTGCGGTGTCCGTGTGTTATTTAAGAGGTGGGGGTTGGGGGGAGGGTGAAAGGGGGGGTTAAGGATAAGGTTAAGTGATGGGTGGAGCATTGAGTCCGACCTGCTCCAGTTAATGAAGGCCGCAAGGGCAGCATCCCAAGCCAGCCGCCTGTAACAGGGCGGCTCAGCAAGATGCGGGGACAGCCTCGGGGGGGGGGGGGGGGGGGAGTCAGAGACGCGGGGGGAATTTGAATTCATGGGCTCTCCTAGCGTCGGGTGCGTGGAGGAGAGCCAATGAGGAAAGTAGGAAGAGGCGAGTAGGGCGAGGAGCAGGAAGTCGGGGCCAGTCAGATGAGCTCCAGGGAGCGGCGTCCCACCCTCCCGCCCTAAGGTATTAGAAGGGGTGTAGGGGTGTCGCAGTGGGGGTTGAGCGGGATCCCGGAGGTTTCCGGGGTCCGGAGCCTTGGATAAACTTGGGACGGGGGTGGGGTACCTCCGACCCGGAGAACCCCTGGGCGGGCTTTTGCTAATGATATGACGAAGTCGGGTGCCCGAGGGGGGGGGAGAGAACTAGGGAAGGCGGAGGCAGGCGCACCTTGCTATGGACATGGCTGGTGAGGCTTCATTCCGCAGGGTCTGAAAATGATGGTGATGAGATGTTTATGGTTATACGGTTTCTTGATTTAATAAAGCTGCGACCAGAAGTGTTTACCAAAAGTGCGGTGTCCGTGTGTTATTTAAGAGGTGGGGGTTGGGGGGAGGGTGAAAGGGGGGGGTTAAGGATAAGGTTAAGTGATGGCTGGAGCATCGAGTCCGACCTGCTCCAGTTACTAGGAGTCCTCCTAGATTTGCACTTAGACCTTCAATCCCAAATAAACAGTACAGCATGCATACCACAAACTAAAAATCATCCAGAAATTGAAGCCTCTTAAGCCAAAATGATTTCCATACGGCGCTACAAGCCATAGTCAAACCATTTTTTTTTACTACCAAGGCCTGTCAGCACATACTATACACACACTGCAGTTGGTCCAAAACACAGCTGCCCCATTATCACTGGAACAGCAAAAAGCGAATGCATAATACCAACATTGGCCCAATTATACTGGCTACCGATGAGGAGTCGCATCAGGTTCAAGGCCACACTTAATATATTTAAAATAATACATAATACTTCAGCTGAGTCTCTCCAGGATCTGATAACAAAATATCCTGAAAACCGGCCAACTAGAACAAACTGTAAGAACACATTAGTTACGCCCAAAGATTACTCCAAAACCAAACAGACCACCCCCAACAGGACACTATCATTATATACATCGAACTTATGGAATTCCCTCCCGGGGGATATTAGAAACACGAGGGACACCAGGACTTCAGAAAACAGTTGAAGATATTCTTTTACATAGAACACTTTGACGGCATTACATAGCACACCACCAACTGTCCATCCGCACACTAACGGACCCTGAGAAATGAACACCACCAAACGAACACTACACAAGGCCCCAATTTGTAAATAAGTTATGCTAATTATACTGTTAAGTTTTGATCTTATCTTAAGCTTCCTGCATGCTGGGCAATTCCCACCCTCTATATAATGATAAATGTAAAGTTAAATGTAAACTGTTTAAGTGCAAACCACCTTGTTATAATGTAAACCTGTTGGAAATGTAATGTAAACCACCTTGATTTAAGGAAAAGGTGGTGTATAAATCTTGTTAAATAAATAAAGAAATAAATGTCAAGGCCTTTCAGTTAAAAGCCTCACCATCAAATTTTGTTCCACCCAAAATGCCTTTAAAGAGATGCTTGTGAGATGCTCTAGGTACAATGTATTACAGGAAAAGTTAGAGCCTGAACCCCAGTTCTAAAATCATCCACATCTAACAGGGGATTCAGCCTTCATAAAGTATACAAAATATAGGCGAAATAGCAGCTTTTATTTGAGGCCTCATGTTAAGTTGAGAATCGAGCATAAACACTCAAATATGTAATTTCAGGTTGCAGAGGTATATTAAAATTTTCCATATTAATAGTGACAGGCAAATTGTGTGGCAAATTCTTTGATAAAGTGCCTTCATCTTATTCAGAGTAATAACTAATTCATTCTTTAGCATCTACTCAAAGACGATCACCAGACCTTCATATGCTTGAGAAAACCCAAATCACTAATACATTGTGCTAGAAACAATATAATATTTTCGGGATAAAGCCAGTTTGCCATACTGGATCAGACCAATGGTCCATCAAGACCAGTATCCTGTTTCTAGCAGTGGCCAATCCAGGTCACAAGTACCTGGCAGAATCCCAAAAAACTAGGCAGATTCCATGCTGCATATCCCAGGGACAAACAGTAGACTTCCTGCTGTCTGCTTTAATAATGGTTTATGGACTTTTCCTCCAGGAACTTGTCCAAACCTTTTTTAAACCAAGCCACACTATCAGCTTTTATTACATCCTCTAGCAATAAATTCCATAGCTTAATTAGGTAGATTGAAAACATATTTTCTCCAGTTCATCTTACATGTACTGTACTACTTTGTAGCTTCATTGCATGTCCCCTCGTCTTTGTTCATTTTGAAGGAGTAACCAACCGAGTCACATTTACTTGTTTCCACTCCACACATTGTTTTACGGACCTCTGTCATATCTCCCCACAGCCATCTCTTCTTCAAGCTGAAGAGTCTTAACCTTTTAAACCTTTTAAACCTTTCTTCATTCCCTTTATCATTTTGGTCACCTTCTCTGTACCTTTTCCAGTTCAGCCATATCTTTTATTTAGCTGCGGCAACTAGAACTACAAACGATATTGAAGATGAAATTGCACCACGAAGCGAGACAGAGGCATTATGATATCATTTGTTTTATTCTCCATTCCTTTCCATCCTTAAAATCATCTGTAGTGCCTGAGAATTGGAGACTGGCCCATGTAATGCCTATTTTTAAAAAGATTTCCAGGGGTGATCCAGGAAACTACAGACTGATGAGCTTGACGTCTGTACCAAGCAAAATGGTAGGAACCATTATAAAGAACAAAATTACTAAACATGTATAGTAATGGCTTAAAGGCAGGAAGCCAATATGGATTTAGCCAAGGAAAGTCTTGTCTCACTAATCTCTTATATTTTTTTGAAGGTGTGAATAAACAGGTAGATAAATGTGAGCCAGTTGGATGTAGTGTATCTGGATTTTCAGAAAGCCTTTGACGAGATCCCTCTTGGTAATTTCTCCAAATGGGGAAATTTGCACATAACCATGCCAGTCATGAACCTCACTTCTAAGCCAGGGTATGTGGAGTATGATCTCAGTCTCTCACATTTAGTGCTAATGCTCGGCGTAGTACTTGCATCGTGCCAAAGAGAACCTCCTGCTGGAGTTCGTATATGGGTAATTTATCAAGGTGTGCTTGGAATTTCCTCTTAATTAAGCCTTTGGCACCCAACAAGATGGGAAATAACCCGGTATCTTTCTGCCATATTGTCTTGGTCTCCAACTGCAGTTCTTGGTAGTTGAAGATTTTCTCTCCCTCTCAACGCTATTCGCAGATCTTCATTAGGGATACCCTGAAAACCCGACTGGTTTGTAGCCGTCCAGGATCAAAAGTTTGAGATCTCTGGTTTATGTGCACCTGGGGTGGGCAATCTTCAAAAAGGTAATTTTTCTGTTAAAATCCTTTTTAATGTGTGGAAATACTTCTTAAAATTGCATCCCCAGAGATTAAGGAAACACAATTTTATTTATATCCACATATGTCTACAATAATATTAAAACAGATCTCCACCAATGACATCAGCGGGCCATCATCCTGAATGAGACTCTTGATTGGATGAAGGTCCACAATAATATTAATACATAAAGACTGGCATTCTAAAAGGAACGTCTAGAGAGCATCTGGGAAGTCCAGAGCAAAAAGTCCAAAAACCTGGGGGAGTAGCTGCAGTGAAGGGAGGGATGTATATACAGTATGCCATCTAAAATCCCCCCCCCCCCGATCCACCCCAAAAGTTGGGCATCCACGCAGCCAAGGATGGAGACAAGCCTGTGAGACCAGATACGTGCCTGACTGTTCATCATGTTAGAAAAGTTGGCGTCCCCACATTTTCCTGCGTGCGTCTTTGCCGACCTCACATATTCACACATCAGACTGAACCAAGCAGAATGAGATCAACATAGGATAAAAGTGCTGCTCCCCTTCTGTTAGTGGGAGGAAATGAGAGTGAAGGACTGAACAAACTCAAATGTGCCATAAAATACAAAGGCTAAGGAGCACTGACCTCCATTACTGTAATTCCCTGTTCCATGGGCTAAAATACAAAGGCTAAGGAGCACTGACCTCCATTACTGTAATTCCCTGTTCCATGGGCTAAAATTGTCACAGCTGCAGTGTTTGCAAATGATCCAAAATACCTTAGTTAAGTTGCACTGTGGCGCCAAAATATATGATCATGCCGCACCCTTCCTCAGGTAAGAACATTAGCTCTTTCTAGTATACAAAATTCCTTTTAAAATTATGGCGATCATCCATCATGTCTTTTACACCAGCCTACCTGTCTTCTTATCCAGTTCTTTAATTTTGTACACTCCCACGCAAGCGCTGTGTTCCTCCCAGCATCTTGGTGGTACCATCCCACAGGCGCAAGGCGCTCTAGATTCAGTGCTTTGCTCCATCTCTTTAGAACAGTCTGCTCCCTCACATTAGGCTTCAGTCTTCACTTAAGCAATTTAGAGCCATATTAAAAACACTTTTCTTTATATGAGCCTTCCCAGGGTATTAATCATTGTCAATGTTGACCTCATACTACTGGCCTCTTCCCCCTTTGGCAAACTGGGGATGACCTGCTGGGTGTTAGTCTTCATTTTCCTACTGTCTTTTATCAGGTAAACTTTAATGTAACTTAGGCCTCCTTGTGGTGTTTCCCTTATGTTGTCAGTCCCTGGAATTTGTATTGTGCTTGTCTGATTGTTTGTTGCCCCCTTACAGCCTTGACTTTGTAAGCCGTTTAGATTCATAATGATTTTACAGTATCTCAAATAAAAATATATAAATGTAAGTAGTATATTTCTATTACTTTGATCTGTATAATGCATTTCATTTCATATAAGTGTTTTGTGGAGGACTTATCTGCCTTTGGAGGTAGTTTAGTTGAATCGTTTCATATAGTCCCCTTCAACCGAACATCAAAGCAGTTTACATTAAAATCCATAAAATAAAACCATAAAAACATTATACATAAATGAGTTTATACAAAACAAAATGTTATATAATAAAATACCAATACAATACCTCTCTCCCCGTCACAATTGTGTCTTCTCTCCCCCGATACCTGGAATCCCTCCTTCTCCATTTCGGATCCAGCCCCCCCCCCCCCCCATGTACTTTCTCCTCCTCTATATTTCTCCTTCACTCCGTCCTGATCGCTGGGATTCCCTTCCGCTTTCTCTTTCGGAAGTGTCCCTTCTGTCCCCTCATCTCGCTGTCCTGGGTGACTTCAGTATTCATCTTGATTCCCCAACCAGGCAGCGGGACAAGGTTCTCCTGTCACTCCTTGATGATCTGTGCTTCTCCCAGCATGTTCCCTGTCCAACCCATGCCTCAGGGCACACCCTGTATCTTATCTTTATACCCGCCTGCTCCCCTTATCTCCCCTCCCACGCCACGTCTCTCCCCCTTCCCTGGACTGATCATCTTTGTCTTTTGTTTCCCTTTTCCCTCCCCTCTTTACAGACTACCAGGGCAAGAACCACTGACCCTCTCCCCTGGCACCTCAAGCATCACATCACTCTGCTTACCCTCCAACGATTTCCCCCAGCAGACTATCTCCTTCCATCAGACTTCTCTAGCTTTTCCGTAGATGCGCAGGTCGACACCTGGACTTCCACTCTCTCCTCCGCCCTCAACAATTTGACCCCCCTCCGTCCTGTTCCTTCATGGTCCTCCTCTCACCACCCTTGGTATCACCCTGAATTGTACCCGCAGCATACTTATCTGTGCCGTACTGAACGCATTTGGTGCAAGCACCTTTCTCCAGATTCTCTTGCATCATTTCGCCACTGTCATCAGCAATACAGGTTCATGATTACCACTGCCAAACAGTCATATTACTTGAATCTTATTTCCAACTCCTCCAGATGTCTCCACCAAGTCTTGCATCTTCTCTCCACACCCTCCACCTCCCCAACCCTTCCTGCTGATGCCCCAAGCCCAACTCGTCTTGCCTCCTTTTTTGTCGATAAGATCCAGTCCATTTGCTCCTCCTTCCCATCCTGCCCTCCCCTCCTATCCCCCCTCCCTCCCTCCTCCCTTTCTCCTATGTCCTCTTCCCCCTTGTCTCATACCTTTCCACATACCTGGCATTCATTCCAGCCCATCAAGTCCTATGAACTCAATAAAGCCATCACTTCTTCCCACAAGACCACATGCCCACTTGACCCCCTCCCCTTCTCTTGGCTTCTTGACCCTTCACTCACACTCCTTCCCTATATCTTACTTATGGTCAACACTAGTCTCCTCTGGTCTCTTTCCCACCAACTGGAAGCATGCCCTTGTCCGCTCCCTTCTGAAGAAGCCCAATCTTGACCCCACTGTCCTAGCAAACTGGCGCCCAGTATCCAACCTCCCTTTCCTTTCTAAAGTTCTCGAAAAGCTCGTCTTCACACAACTCTCTGCACATCTCGATTCGACTCACTTCACCCCCGTCAATCCGGCTTTAGATCTGGTCACAGCACTGAAACCACCCTTCTGGCACTGCTAAGCGAGATCTATCAATCCCACAACAGTGGTGACCTCTCTGTTGCTGTCTCTTTGGATCTTTCCTCTGCCTTCGACATTGTCGACCACCATACCCTTCTCACTCGCTTGTCCAACCTTGGGGTCTATAGGACAGTTCTTCAGTGGTTCCGCTCCTTCTTAGCACTCTGCACCTTCGCAGTTTAGTCAGGCTCCACTGTTCCCCCTTCATTTCCCCTTCACTGTGGTGTCCCCCAAGGCTCTGTTCTTGCCCCTCTTTTCAACGTCTTCCTTGCACCACTCCCTTGATCATCCAACTAACTGGGATTTCTGCTTACTACTTTGCTGACGACATCCTACTTTTGTATCACACTAGTCCCCTGACCCCCGATCTCACTGCCCTCGATGCCTGTCTCACACGTATCTCCACTTGACTGGCCAGCAATTTCCTTCACGTAAACCCCTCCAAGTCCACTGCTCTCTGGTTCTCTTTCGTTGCTCCCTCTTCTTCCCTGTCTCCTATCCTCTCCTCCTATCCCATTCCCCTTGTCTCCACCCTCCGCTATCTTGGCGTTACCCTGGACCCGTCGCTTTCCTTCCATCACCACATCTCTGTGCGAACCCGATTCCAAAAGGGCATGGGACAGACACAGTGGATCCCTTTACAGCAACAAGAAAATATCAAAATAAACTGAATCATCAAATTCCTCAACAAATAGGGGTGTCCTACATGGAGTGGTGGGTTCACCCCTGGGCAAAGACATGGGGAGGGGGGGCCTGCACGGAACGGCAGGTGTACCTATTCTTGACATTGTGCTGGGCAGACTAGATGGACCATACTGGTCTTTATCTGCTGTCATTTACTATGTTACTATTTAATTCCTTTTTTCATCTCTGCAGAATCCGTGCTGTTCGGTCTTTTCTTCCTTCCTCCTCTCTCACTACTCTTGTCTTATCCCTCATGGTTTCCCGTTTAGACTATTGCAATTCCACTCTCGCAGGCCTTCCACAGTATCAGTTACTATGTTGTCAGCTTGTTCAGAACATTGCCGCTAGCCTTATCACTCACTCACCCTCTTTTGCTCATATCACTCCTCTCCTCCTTGACCTTCACTGGCTTCCCGTCAAGGTCCGATTCATCTATAAGCTGCTCATCATTACTCACAGAGTCACTTCACACTGGCACATCCCAGTACCTTGCCAATCTCATCCACCTCCAGCCCGCTTCACGTCTTCTCCATTCCGCACATGGCAACCGTCTCTTTCTTCTGGCTCCGTCCCAGGTCCACCTTGAACTCACTCGCCACTCTGCTTTCTTCTTCCTCAGCTTAGCTCTTTGGAACTCACTTCTGCACTCACTCTGCACAGAGCTCTCTTTTCCTCGATTCAAAGCCCTTCTTAAGACACATCTCTTCTGCCAAGCCTTTGACCTTCCCTCCGCCCCAGAGTATCTTAACTCACCCTTAGCTACAGGCCGCGATTGTCATAGCACCCATAACAGCTCCTTGCCCTCCCGTCCCTCCCTCCCCCGCCCCCTCTCCCCCTGCAACCTGATATTAGATGTCTTTTGTTGGTCTTTCTCTCTCTTTCTTTTCCCCCCGTCTGTATCTTCTCTTTCCTATAGTTAATGGCATTCTTTTCTCTCTTTGCCTTTCTAGCAGCCTGCATTTTATTGTACACTGCTCTAACGCTTATGCACGAGCGGTATATCAAGCCTTGCAAATAAAGAATACGGACAAAAAGAATCATTAATTCAATCAGTAATAACATAAAACACAGACACTGACTGTGTAGGAACTGGGTTGTTTGACTATCCTGTTGTGAAGGTTATATAATTTGCTTTCTGTGTTTCTTTTTTCTTTTCATGTTTTACACAGTGAAACCAACACTGTAACATGGGTGTGGGCATCAATGAACGGTCATCGTCATATATAGGAAGGACAAAATGGGGAATTCCTCCATGACATATGAATACTATGGCTAATTAGATGGATGTGTCATGTCCTATGAGTATTTAATTTTATTCTTTCTTGGTCACTTACATGATTGTGTGCTCCTGGTTTTATGTGGTTTATCACATGTTTTTATGGCAGCATGTTTGTGTTAAGGTAGTGAGTGCTGTGATATATTTTTGTGTGCGATTCAAAATAGTGATTATCTTTCATTGTAAGATATTCGTTGTAGTTGTAAGATCATTATGGGGGGAATTTTAAAAGCATCTCCACAGGTAAACAGCAACTTCCTTTACGTCACTCCAGTCCAGTCCCGAAATTTCTGGGATACAAATATTCTCCATGTGCGACTATAAGCTAAAGAAGTAGATTTCCTTCTTGATTTTAATAAAGTAGAAATCACTGCTGAAGAGTAACCCCTGGCTCTTAATCTCACCCTTTCAAGAGCCAAGCCGTAAGCGAGAATCGATCCACTTGAGGCATGTGTAAGGGTCCCTGACTCAAAAGATCCTTTCTTACTGGTACACGCCAAGGACGGTCTACTAATAATCTCATGAGATCCGCATACCATGGCCGTCTTGGCCAATCTGGAGCTATTAATATCACTAGTCCCTTGTGACATTCTACTCTTTGCAGAACTCGACCTATTAACACCCACGGAGGGAAGACATATAACAGCTGTTTTTCCGGCCAACTTTGAACTAGTGCATCCAGACCTTCTGACATTCTTTCTCGCCTTTGACTGAAAAATCGATCAACCTTTGCTGACTTGAATGTTGCCATGAGATCCATCACTGGAATTCCCCATCGCTTTATTATTAACTGAAACACCTGGGGGTGCAGAATCCACTCTCTGGGATCCACCTTCACTCGACTCAAAAAATCGGCTTCCATATTGATTGCTCCCGCAACATGGCTCGCAGATAAAGCATCCAAGTTTCTCTCGGCCCAAATGTACAACTGTTCTGCCTCATCCTCCAGAGCAACACTGCCTGTTCCTCCCTGACGATTGATGTAAACCACTCCGGTCGCGTTGTCTGACAGGACACGAACAGCTTTTCCCTGAATGTGACACTGAAATGCTCGTAGATCTAAAGTCACTGCTCTCAACTCTAATCTGTTTATTGACCACACCTTCTCCTGTTTGTTCCATTGACCCTGAACAAACTCTCTTTCGCAATGTGCTCCCCAGCCCACTAGACTGGCATCTGTCGTAAGCTGAATCCAAACTGGAGACTCCAGGCGCATTCCTATCTCTAAAACTTCCAGTCTTAACCACCAATGCAGAGCTTGACGCGTCTCCCGAAGACAGGGTAACTTCTCTGATAGCGGACTATTTTGATGCAACCATCTCCTTAGTAATGCTCTTTGCAACGGTCGCATATGAGCTCTCGCTCACAGCACTAAGTCCAAGGTTGCTGCCATGGTCCCTAGTAACTGCAGATAATGCCATGTCGTGGGTTCTTTTCTGTTCAAAATTTTTTTTACTAGATTTCTTAGTGCTAGTGCTCGAGAGTGAGGAAGAAAAACTCTTCCCTTCTTTGTATCGAACCGAGCGCCCAAGTGTTCCAGATTCTGCGACGGAATTAACTTGCTTTTCATCATATTGACCACCCAACCTAAACTTTGTAAAAATTCCACTACTCTGTTTGTTGCTAGCCTGCTTTCCTCTTCGGACTTTGCTCGAATCAACCAATCGTCCAGGTACGGGTGGACCAGAATTCCTTCTCTTCTCAATGCTGCCGCCACTACTACCATTACTTTGGTAAATGTTCGCGGAGCTGTTGCCAAACTGAAGGGCAACGCCTGAAACTGGAAATGGCCCATTGGAACTGCAAATCTTAAAATCTTTTGATGTTCCTGATGAATGGGAATATGAAGATACGCCTCCGTTAAATCCAGAGACCTAAGAAATTCCCCTTTTCTTACCACCATTATCACAGATTTTAACGTTTCCATACGAAAATGAGCTACCCGAAGATAACGATTTACTCTGCGAAGATCCAAAACCGGCCGAAAAGAACCCTCCTTTTTTGGAACTACAAAATAAATTGAGTATCGACCGTAACCGCATTGATTTAACGGCATCGGTACAATAGCCTCCAGTCTCAAAAGTCTTTGCAAGGTCTCGCGTATTGCTGCACTCTTTATGCGAGCCTTGCAAGGAGATTGAATGAACAAATCGACCAGCGGGCGCTGAAGTTCCAGAGTGTATCCTTTTTGAATAATCTCCAACACCCACCGATCGGATGTGATTTGAACCCAGGTGGAATAAAAATCCCGTAGCCGGCCCCCTACGGGAACAAAATCCACCTGGGTGTCTTTCATCTCATTATGTCTTTCTCGGGTTTGCAGAGGAAGAAGAAGCTGTAAAACCTCTGCCTGCTCCTCGAAATCCTCGAAACCCCTGACTCCTGAAATACTGACGTCCTCTTTGAAATTGACCAAAACGCACAGAACGAAAACAACGAAAATCCCTATACTGACCTCTATACGCCTGAACTGAGCGTCCTAACCTTTGCCTATCCTCAGGCAATCTGCCTCCCTTACAATCTTCCAGATCCTTTACTAACTTATCCAAGTCTTCTCCAAATAAAAGCTTACCCCTAAAAGGAAGCTTAGAAAGTCTTGCTTTAGAAGAAGCATCTGCAGCCCAGGTACGCAACCATACATACCTTCTAGCTGCAACCACTGAGCCCATACTCTTTGATAATGCTCTAATAAGATCATAATGAATGATCCTCCTCTGCAGAGGTCTCTTCAGTATTACTATGTAAACTCTGTGACCAACGCAAACATGTTCTAGCTACCCATGCTCCACAAATGGATGCCTGAATGGACAACGCATTTATATCAAACGCTTGTTTCAACAAAGTGTCTAACTTTCTATCATAACTATCCTTGAGAGCTGCACCGCCCTCTACTGGAATAGTAGTCCTTTTAGTAACCGCCGAAACTGCTGCATCTATCTTAGGTGGATTAAATAATTCACGATCCCGATCCTGTAACGGATACAAACGAGCCATAATTCTGGAGCCTTTTAACCCAGCCTCAGGAATATTCCACTCTTGCTGAATCATCTCTTTAACTACTCTATGAACTGGAAAGGCTTTTTGCGTTTTCCTAAACACCTGTAACAAAGGATCCTCTAATTCGGAGTCTTCCTCTGGCTCTGACACTGGCATATTCAATGTTTTAAGAGTTTCCATAATTAATGCTGGTAACTCTTCCCTATGAAAAACACATACTATTCTAGACTGATCCTCCTGCTCTACAAGTTCTCCCTCTTCTAATTCTTCCTCCAAATCCACCTCTAAATCTGAATGTATCTCTTCAGATGCTATTGAAAAATCCTTTGAATCCTTTCCTATCCTAGTCTTCTTACTAGGTAGTGTAGTTTCATCAATCTTTAAAGGAACAGCCGAACGCTTCCTTCCAAGATCAGATACAAGAGGCGGTACAGATACTCTATGATCAACTCTAAAAGTTTGCTGAAGTAAGGAAACAAACTCCTTTGAAAACAATGCTGTTAAACCTGAAGAAAAAGTTGAAGGCATCATAGGCACATCCGGCATGGAAGAAGGACCTGGAACTGGTTCAGGTAAAAGCTACGGAGGAGAATCAACCTCTCTCAATGGTGAAGAAGGCTGCTTAACCCCTTCCGCAGTGGCTTCTAAAACATTTTGCAAATCTGCATTCTCCTGAACACAAGATTTGCAAACTCCTGAGTCCAAACATATGCCCCTCCTAGAACCACACACCAAGCATTGTGGCTTAGAAGGCATTTTGTATTAAAGTGCCAAAGATATAAATATTATTCCTTATTAACTAATCTCTTTTTTTAATGAAAAGGTAAATAAAATACTAATAGATACTAGTAAATCGTTTTAGCAATACTTTTCTAAGAAGAAAACTCAAGAAAAAGACATCAGAATTACTCACAACCACCGTTTCAGTGTACCTTCGTTATTTAACATTTCCGCCTGCACGTGGTTAAACGGTGCGGCCTTCAAAGAATGTAAACCGCCATTAAAACTGTGCAGCAATCAATTTACCAAAGCTGCAGCGCTTCCAAAGAAGAAATGCTTAAATTGCTTTCTTCCACCCCCGGGTCTCCGATACCAAGCTTCTCTGCACGTCAGATAAACCCGTAAGTGCCGTCAAATTCAAATCAGCCAGAATGAAACCGGCAACTTAATTAGTTCTCCGCAGAGACAAACGGCAAGGCTTTACCCCTCGACGAAAAACAAGCCTTACTTCTTTCAAGTGCTCCTCTCCTAACCAAAGTAGGATCGGGAGACCAGATGCAATCTAAAACACTGTGGTTTCTAACGCGGCAGAGCAAACTCCTCCAGAGAGAGAGAGAGAAGGCATCAGTTAGCTCTTAAAGCTACAGTAACATTTTATCTGTCTTCTTTTTTTTTTTTTAAACCAAAACAAAAGATTAATTAAAAAGAAATAAAACACTTAATTGTCCCTCTATAGAGCCCAGAGTCCCTAGGCTCTACAACCTCCAGCTGCTTGGAGACTGAACAAACTGAAGCCAAGGGGCGGTCCCTCAGAAGGTTATAGTGGTGACATCAGAAGAGTGTCATTGTTCAGTCTCCAAGCTGCAGGAGGAACCTGTATCCCAGAAATTCTGGGACTGGACTGGAGTTCCTAAAGGAACAACAATTAGCAGGTAAGTCTAATTTAACCATTTGCATGTGTAGATTGCCATATATGTGTAAATATGATTTCAAAAAGCTGCTATTTACATGATGAGATTAAACACCAAGTAGCAATTTCGAGGGGTCGTAGTTTGGGCAGACCAAAAAGCTACTCATGTATCCCCCATCTTGCATAAGGAATACAGGTGCATTTAAGGAAATTTCCCTGACAGCTTTTGTGCCAACTTAGAGGGATGCACAGATTTTTAGAAAGTGCTCATTTTGGCCAAGGCTTTACACGAGGGATTAAGGTAGTAATTGTCCTTAATCTGATATGTTTTATTTCCCTCTCCAAAACTAAAAATATAGCAGCACCACTAGTTAACTGGTGGCATTGATACATTTAGATTTGCAAAATGGCCCTATTGCATGCATACATGCCAACACTGCTTCTATATGAAAATACTGGTATCTGTATGTGGAAGATGCCATGTTGATGCCGCTCTTGCTCCTCCCAAAGTATGTACTGCACAAGCACTCCTGCCCAGCCTTATACATATTTTACAACTGCTCTGTGTTTGATGGGGCCTTTAGTAAACCACTGGGGCACTTGAGCATGTCCCAACCTCAGTTCTGATCTCCACACCCTATCCAAAATGGGGCTTTATGACTTACAGTAACATGTTCTTGCTCTCTACAGAGTCATCTACAATGTACGGAAAGTTTTTTGTTACGCCTTTGCTTCAGGATCTGATTTTACAAATTCCAATGCTAAATGTTTGCTGTGCTTTCAAGATGTCGTTATCCAACTCAGCAATATTATCATATCTTCACCTGCCTTGTTCTCTACTGTAATCCAATGACATTCTAGAATTCTGTGTAGCTGATATATATCATGCAAGGATAGTAGACTACATTTAAGAAAGAATTTGCTTGAGTCCATAGTAATGTTTATTTTTCCTTTGTCCATGCCTACAAAAATTACAGCTTCTTGCCTGAGGGACAGAGGTCTGAAGGAATAGAAGAGCATGATTCCCTCGGATCAATAGGGAGCAGATGAACAGACAACATGGAAGAGTCTATAATCGTGCTTTCCCCTTCCAGAGCTACAGGACTCATGATAAATGTAATTTAATGTTTTTCTTTTATTAATAAAAATCTTTTCTATTTATTAGTGTTGAGTTCATAATGACATATATGGAAAAGAGCAGGGGAATGTTGAAGTGTGAATGGCAATGGCAATGTCAATGTGCATGAGAGCTGAGAATGAGGCATGGGTGTAGCTCGTATTGTAGTGGCGCGTGAAGTGACCGTACTCTATGCCTAGAAAAGATGACCATCTAACATCACAAGTAGAACATCCAATCCAAGATAAAGAGGGAGAGACCACGTGAAGAGGAAACCCCTCACAGCATTGGTGATCTAAAAAAGACTTGGCCAATCGATTTCAAGATTTAAAGATTTTATAAGGCGCAACTTGTCTGCTATGAGAAGTTTCCCCAATAAAGCCTGAAGCAGAGTCCTTGAGGTTTTGGACTCGAAATGTGCCACGTTGCATCTTTGGGGCTTCCTTAATGTTTTTTTCAGATAACTACTACATTCTTTCATTTCTTGAGTCGTTAAATAAATATAAACAATTTGAGGGTTTTTTTGGTTCAATAAAAGTGATTGAAATGGAACTTAATGTTTAGCAGGTTGATACATGTACTTTCTTGTTGCTTTCTTAGGGTTCCAACATGCCGGTAGCCTTTTTGGTGGTGGTTATTGATTTGGGCTATTCCAGTTCATTTGGGTTCTTTATATTGGATTTATTTTGCACACCCTTGGTGAACGGATGGCTTCTGACATTTTTACATTTTCTGATGAACAACTGGCCAGTTTCAAAGACCTTCTCTTTTCAATGACATTGACGGGAAGTCTGAGAACCACTCGTTCTGCACCTTCACTGAACTCAAAGAGCTACACAAGAAACTGATATGGACTCAGTTGCACAATTCTGCCATGACACAGTATTTGAAATCCAATATTATACCTTGGGGTTTGTGTATGTCTCGAGTTCCAAAGATGTTTTTGGATGATTCAGCTTTCATAGCAAAGTGGAATGTTATATTCAATAAGTGCAGTTTCGACATTATCGCACTTTTGATCGAATGCACCATGGTGGGCGTGGGCTCAGCTTTAATAGAGCTGCGCAAAAGGGAAACACTCTCCCTTTGCACGGCTCTGCAGAGCTGAGCCAGTGCACAGAGGAAACGCTGAGCTCTCCGGGGAGGCGGGGCCACAGCGCGGGGCTCTTCATTCTGCTGCTGCCACTGCTGCAGCAGCAGCAGCAGCAGCTGCTTCTTTAGCCTGAGGGTTTTTTTTTTATTTTTCAATTTCCTTGGGCTGGGAGGAGGCTAGGACTGGAAATGGGCTGATGGGGGGGGGGGTTAGAACTGGAAATGGGCTGATGGGGGGGTAGTACTGGAAATCGGCAATGGGGTGGTGAGAAAAGGAAATGGGCTGATCGGGAGGGGGCTAGGACTGGTAATGGACTGATGGGGGGATTAAGACTGGAAATGGGCTGATGGGGGGGTTAGGACTGAAAATGAGCTGATGGGGGGTTAGAACTGGAAATGGGCTGATCGGGAGGGGGGCTAGGACTGGTAATGGACTGATGGGGGGTTAGGATTGGAAATGGGCTGATGGGGGGGGTTAGAACTGGAAATGGGCTGATGGGGCATTAGACCTGGAAATGGGCTGATCGGGAGGGGGGCTAGGACAGGTAATGGGCTGATTGGTGGGGTTAGGCCTGGAAATGGGCTGATTAGGGGGGCTAGGACTGAAAATGGACTTATTGGGAGTGTTATAACTGGTAATGGGCAGATGGGGGCTGACTGGAGTGGGCTGATAAGGGGGATAGGACTGGAAATGGGTTGGAACAGGAAATGGGTTAATGGGGGAGGGGAGGAGAGTGCTGCTGGCCCTGGAAGAAAACTAGGGGCTAGGGCTACAAATGGGCTGTTGTGGGGGATGGTAGAATAGGACTGGAAGGGAGCGGATACTGAGAGGATCTGCCAGGGGAAGGAGGGAGCAGGAAGGGAGCTGACATGGGGGAAGGCGGGGGATGGAAAGGAGCTGACACCTGGGATGTACTGAAGGGGAATTGGAAGGGAGCTGACACTTGGGGATGGGAGTGGTAGGTGGCTGGGTAATGGGGAGGAGGCTGGAAGGGAGCTGACTGGAGGGGGGGTGGAACATCTGTGGTGATCTAAAAGTAGTGATACTGCTACTAGGAATGCAGCTCAGGTATACCAAGTACTGTTATTTCATTCGTGAATGGGACTCCCATGCTATAGAGTCTCATTAGATTAAAAAGAACTGGCTGCTCCAGAAGTGTTTTGTTCCAGGACAGAAATATGAGGCACATGAACCACTTGTCAACACAAATAAGATATTTTTGTCTCCTCTTCATATAAAACTCAGACTGATGAAAATCTTCATGAAAGTGATGAACAAGGAAGGTGAAGGATTTTGATATTTGAGACAGATATTTCCAAGAATAACTAACACCAAGATTAAGGAAGGCATTTTTGTGGGTCCACAAGTCAGACACGTCATCAATGACAAGCAGTTCAAAGATCTGCTACTGGGACCTGAGAAAATCACAAGGAAGGCATTCAGGGATGCTGTTGAGAATTTTCTTGGCAATTACAGGGCACCAAGCTGTGTCTAGCTGGTTGACAACATGCTTCACGCATACAAAGTCTTGAAGATGTCACTGAAGATTAATTTTCGACATTTACACTTGGAATTCTTCCCTGTTAATCTTGGTGCAGTCAGTGACGAACATGGTGAAAGGTTTCTCCAGGACATTGCGACGATGGAAAAGCAGTATCAGGGCAAATGGAACCCATCAATGCTGGTCGACTATTGTTGGATACTGAGACGAGACACATCAGATGCTGAGTACAAACGAAAATCAGGAGCAAACTATTTTTAGCTCAGGTGAATTACTGCAATACAGTATATCAGCATCATTGTGCGATTAAACATGCTAAATTCAGTCAAAATTTAATTTCATGTTTCTCCAAAATCCTACTTGAAGCAGTCATCCTGAAATTATATTTGTGTTCTTCTTGAAGATGTCTATCATAATCACAAAAAAAAATTTCAGGAAGCAAAACTTTTGAACTATTTATTGTCCAGTGTGGTTAAATATTTTTACTTCTTTCCTCTTCTGTTCATTTCATGACTCTGTCACCCCTGCTATAGCCTGTTTCTTTTCTTAGGTAAATTTTACTGAAGTGGTAGCACTTATTAGGGAGGGTACATATGTCTGTCTGTCTGTCCACCCATCCATCTGCACACATCTGTTTATTGGCATATGCACCAACAAAAAGATGTGTAGGGCTTTCTTAAAACAGGGAAGAGCAGCACCAAATAGTAAAAAGCCAGTTGGACTCTCCAGGTCCCGTCGGCATAGAATGAGCAGAGTGACTGCAGAAGAGCTGGTGGGAATCCTCAGGTCCTGGCCACTTGAGAAGGGAAAGGGTTTAAAGATGGGGTGGGACACAAGGGAGGGGCAGGATTAGAGAGGAGGAAAGAGAAGAGGGGTGGGGTATGGGGCAGACAAAAAGGAAAGGGGTGGGGTTACAGAAAAGGAGAAAACAGAGGGGCAAGGTGAGGGGACAGAACCTAAGGGAAGGGGTGGAGTTAGAGGGGAGAGAAACAGAGTTGCCAAGTTACCTAGTTCCAGGAGTGAGATTTTAAGCCAGTCCTGGACTTCTGACAATCTCATTCTGATACATTATGTGACCTGCAACACTAATTCCAGGGTTTGATTCCCACTAGCACTCCTTGTGGCCATGGGCAAGTCACTTAACCCTCCATTGTCTCAGAAAAATCCAAGTTATCAATGTTCCTGTTTAATGTGCATTACCAAGTTTAAGTTACAATGTAATCGCTTTGACTGAAATGATAAAGCGGTATACCCCCCCCCCCCCCCCCGTTACACAAATAAATAAATAAAAATAATTCCAATAGATAAATTCAGAGACTACAAATGCCATACTGAATTGCAATGCAACTTTAAAACCAGAACTGGCAAAAAATCTCACTCCTGGAACTGGGTAACTTGGAAATTCTGGGGAAGGAGAGGGGCAAGTGTAGGAAGAGAGAAGAGTGGAGGGAGAGGAGAGGTATGGAAGGTAAGGAGGGAATGCAAAAAAGGAGGGGGAGGGAGGCAGTGAAAGAGGAGAGGGAGAGTGCATGGGTTGGTGGCAGGAAAGGATGGAGAAGGTCCAAAGATAGGGAGGGGAAATAGTGCAAGATGGTGGGAGGGAGAGGGTGTGAGTGCAGGGGAACAACGAAAAGTACAAGTGAGCGAGAAGCCTACATGCCTAGACATGCACAGGTTCCCAAAACATAATGCCAACATGTGCACCCCCCTATACACACATGCAGTTACGTACACACAGCTTCCAAGACACACTGAGGCCAATTCCGAAAATGTGCACATCCGGGCAGTGGGCACGTCCAAATGGAAATGTGCAGGAATCAAACCCAATTCCACACACGTGGGGATAGACGCAGCCATGTGTACAGAATCATGCACATAGACGTGCTAGGCGAGGCCCGCACACAGCACTATTTTGTATGGAGACAGGTATATAACAGCAATGGCTGCGTACATCCCTGTGCTCACTGTATTCCGAAAAGATGTATGTATGTGATCCTGCCCGTCTCTGAGAAATACCCGCAAACGGCCATGCCTCCCTTTTAAAATGTGCAGCTCTGAAGCTGCTGTGCCCACAGCCAGTGCTGTTCTGAAAGCTCAAGATACATATAAGTGACAGCAAGTGATGCAATAGAAACCTGTCTGTGGCATGCCCAGAACACTACAAAGCAATCGCAGTGCACTGCAGTGTAGTAGAACAACAGGTAGAGAGTGATCTGTCTGGCACAGGATGCAGTGCAGCACAACATACATGGCAGTAGAAGACCTCCCTAGGTATGCATGTTGTGAACATCTCTGGAACATGTCCGTACAATGCTACGTAAGGACATGAACACAGCAGAACAGGTCCCCCATAGCAAACTGTCCACACATTTTCCTTTCACTAATAAAGGGATATCGGAATAACAGTAGTCAGCAGTGCAAGCACCACACAGACATGCCCAGAGACACCATTGTTTCTCCCTACAACAGTGCACATTTGTAAAGATCAATAAGGTTGAGACTGGGCAGGTCGTACTGCGTTACGCACTGTTGCATGCAGCCATTCCTGTCCCCCCTAGATATGTGGATGAGAATCTGGATACCCCTGTGTGTCCTCCAACTACACACACATGCGCATTCTCACTTGCAGTCTCACAGAAACAGACATCTGCCAAAAGGATGCCCTGCACTGAATAACTTACATGAGGGAGAGGACACCATAGAAATCAATGCTTCCAACCCAGCATCATACCTGACAACAACATTTCTGAATTTACACATACATACAGGATACCTACAGAAGTGGACCTCAAACAAATACAGAGCTGCATTAAGCCCAAACAGCCTCAAGGGCCAAATCACGTATATGCACAGCACATCATAGGCCCACATATTTAACCAACCGCAATAGTGACCTGTGCACAGAATATTTGCCATTAGATACTGGCGTAATACATCGCCACTATTGTGTTCCGATAGGAATTGCATATGACCTTATTTGCATCAGGAGGATGTACACATTGCATAGCGCATATTGTGAAGATCCACTGTGTGGCGTGCAACACTCCAGCTGGTTGGGTGCTACACATAGCACCGATAGCTGGGATTACATTTTCACATGGCGTCCCAGGACTCTGTCACCAGTATCATTTCCAGGACTGGGGCATTGTTAGGGATGCCCCTTTAGCACACACAGCAAATGCCAGAATGCACACCAGTGCTTTTGCTCATACATTTGTGGGGGTGTTTCTTTATGTTACTTTGACTTACATCCTCCCTCTCCTCTGCTTTCTGTGGTTTTCCAGACTGCAGGCACACCAGTGCACAGCCATTCACCAACATGGGCTGCACTGAGTTGCAAAGCAGACATATTTCTAAGTCCTACCCTTATTCCATGTTTCTGCAGGTATAACGTGGACATCTGCGGGTCTCTCTGGAATATGCTTTATACATCTCTGTGCCTGGCCACGCCCTCATCCGCCTCCTCCCACCCACATTCTGAGATCCCCGTTTAAGTGCCGTGTACGTGCAGGGCCGTGAAAGTTCGGAATATGGTTGTGGACGTTTTCACGAGTAAAACGTCTATCCCACACATCCAAGCGGCTTATTCGTGTTTCAGAATGATCCCCACTGCTAACATACATACATTCACACACACAAATACAGAAACATACATACGTACAGTCTGTGATGCACTGGCGACATGCAAAACCTTTGACACACACATGGGCATCGTTTGACTGCTTCACTGGGGGGGGAAGGGGGGGTGACATATTTGCATTTCATTATGGTTATCTTAAGAAAAACACTAGGGGTCTGATATTTAACGGCATTTATGTAGTTTAAAACCCTGTAAACCATGTAACTGATGCTGTACTGGGATATTCATCGGTTCTTCCTCTACATGCCCTGATGCAATCCACATAAAATCAAGGTGTGTAATGGCCTTTCCGGGGCAGAGCCGAGGTGGCACCATTGCTAACTGAGCAGTGGTGATACCGAGCCTCTGCCTAGTTAGCAACCCATAGGTAAAAGATAGGCATGGGAAAAGCTCACCTTTAATTACCCGTGGGAGCTAACCAGGCAGTGGCTCAATATCACCGCTGCCCAGTTAGTTTCTGCGGCTTGCGGAGCATTTCAGCGTGTGGCAGAAGACCCAGATACTCGTATTCAATTCCGGTGCCCGAATATGGCCTCCGATTGAATATCTGGTGTAAAAGTTCAGTTGTGACGGCTCTGCACCTTAGAGATGCATAGTCATTACAGCTCAATAGCAGACCCTAGAAGCCAGTATATCGAACAGGCGAGAGATGAACTGGCACCCTCAAGAGGGAGCAGAGGTTCTCATTCAGTGGCTTTGCCAAAAGAAAACAACGTATTCCCAGGCTATATAATTGAAATGCAGCAAAAATTGCAGCTGTTTAATTATTTAGCTTGGTACTCTAAGATTAAAAAAATACTGGGAGGCCCAAAAAAAGGGGGAACATCTCGTAGCATATAAGTTATTTAAAAATTCAAAAAAACAGATGTAAATGATTGACAAATTTTAAAAAAAAGATGGCGACCGGAAATTGTCGAAATAAAGACGTTATATAGCTAAAAAAGGTAAATAAGTAAACTATTTAAGCTTTTAATTTACGAGATGTTCTCACTTTTTTTGGGCCAACCTGTATATTCTCCAAAACAGAGGGGAGATGTAAGGTGCTCATAGGCCAAGGGAAAAAAAGAAAAAGAGAACCACCGAACAGTTTCTAACACCAAAATAAATTATAACTAATTTTATTTTGGCATTAGAAACGACACTGGTTCTCTCATTTTCTTTTTGAACTTCTATTTTGCAACCAATGAAACTCCTCTTCCAACTGTAGTTGCAGAGTAGAATTAGCACATTTCACCATAGAACTCAACATACAAGACCAAAAAATCTGATTCTGGTGTCATCTCATTAACAGCCTCTCCAATATCAGGTAGATTGTGAACTAACACAAAACTACAAAAGTCACTGAAGACCTAAAATGCAAATCTACCATCCCTAAAATTAACACAATAAGGCACCTACCCAGAAAAGAGCAGAGCCAAATATATTGCAGTGGGTCTTAGAACATCCTTACATCTATTTGGAAAACTAAACAAGCCAAATTACTACAGATCCTACATAGAAACACCATGCTAACAGAACACTTGGGAGTATGTTTACTAATCAGTGGTAGCAGCTTCCTTGTGATATCGGAGCCGCAGCCCCATTGAAGTCCAATATCGCATGAAAGCCGCTACTGCTGATTAATAAACATACCTCTTGGTCTCAGTCACACAGAAAGAGCACAGTTAGATTGTCAGCAAGTATAGAATAAATTATAACAAACTCAAAGTAGAAATTAAGTTTTTATTTAGTACCGAGCTAGTGTTTTCTTGGTAATGTATCACCAGAAGTACTGTAGATTGCTAGGCCTTTTCTTCTGTGGCAGTGGAGGGTAAAGTAACTTACCCAAGGTGTGCCAGTGGCAATTGAACCCCTGACCTTCTAGGTACTAAGCAGCTGCTCTAACCATTAGACTACTCCTCCACTCAGATTGAAACCCCTAACAAGCCAGGCTCTGTATACAGTACAACACAAGACAGAGGCGGCAGGTGACACTTTACCTCACCTTTGCTGAACAGTTGCATGAGACACGCAGGCCTCTCTGATCCCAAAGGCAGGCAGTGCAGTCTCTCCCCCCCAGTCTTCTTCCTGCATTGATAATGCCCCTTGCTCAGAGGTGGCCGTGTCTGCATTTGGGATCAGAGAGAACTATGCCTCATGTTACTGCTTAGCGTATGAAAAGCAATAGCTAACAAAGAGGTGCACCTAGTAACAGTCTTTATTTGTGCAGCCTTTAGCTGGCGCCAAAATTCCAAACATGTTGTGCCTCTATTGCAGGCCTCAACAATTTTGTGTGGATTTAGGAGCCGGGTCAAAATTTTAGGAAGCAGTGCTTGTGACATCCTTGCACCCCCCCCCCCCCCCACCCACCCCCATTGGTCTCATATTCTTAAGTCTCATGAGACCAGTATCAGTGTTCCTATACCATGTAGCATCTTTAGGCAGAAATACAGATTACAACAATTATAGCCTCAGATATTAAGTGGCAGTGTGTGTGGTGCAAAAATGCTATGCCTGTCTATGCATGGGATGTGGATGCCTTTGTTTGGGTGGGGTGTGGGACTGTGGTGCATATGTGTGTGCACTGCAGAGCTGGGTATGTACATGTGTGTGTGTGTGTGTGTGTTTTGTGGTGTGGAGGTGAGGTGCCTGTATGTATGTGTGCTGCGGAGGTGAGGTGCCTGTATATATATATATATGTGTGTGTGTGTGTGTGTGGTGCAAAGGGCAAAGGTGTGAGGTACCAGGTATGTGTGTAGTTCGGAGGTGAGGTGCCTGTGTGTGTGTGTGCATGTCTGTCATGGTGAGGTGTGGTGCCTCTCTGTGTGTGCGTGTCTGTTGTGTGGAGGTGGGGTGCTTGTGTGGGTGTTCTGGGGGAGGAGAATGCACCTTTTGGCAACACCTTGCACTCTTTCCTCCCCCTCCAACCCCTCTCCTCCTTCACAACCTCCCCTAGCAGGCCCATCTCCTGTCCTAAATAGGCCAACTGCCCCTTTACATTTTCCCTTCTTTCTCTACCCCACTTCCTCATCTCCCCCCCCCCCCCCCCCGACAAAAAAACTTTTTTTCTTGCAGGCTGCCTTACAGCCTACCTTTTCTCTGTCTGCCCATGGGAATTCCATCCCTCATGGGCAGAAAAGAGGATGGCCCCGATTGTGGCAAAAACCTCTTTGATCTGCCCGTGGGAGATAGGATCTCAGCAGGCAGGGAGAAGGAGGAGGCCATGATTGCAGCCTCAATGCAGCCTATCTGCCTGCTGGGATCCAACCTCCCATGGGCAGATCGAAGAGGTTTTCGCTGTAATCGGGGCATCCTCTTCTGCCTGCAGGGGGTGGGATCCCAACAGTCAGAGAGAAGAAACCTTTGCCGCTATTGTGGCAATGCTGTTCCTTTCTGCCCCCTAGTGGCTGCAGCAGCAGTAGCAAACTTTAACATGCCACACTGCCTCCGCTCTTCGGCAGCTGTTACCTCCCAGGCTGAAGTCTGGTGGTGTGGCAGTTATTGTGGGACTTCGGCCTGGGGCTAACAGCTGCTGGGCCTGGTGGAAACGTAAGAGGTGGAGGCAGTGCAGCAGACATGTTAAAGTAAGTTTCCTGCTCTGCCTTCCCGCTGGGTGTGTGGGCTCTCTTCTTGCCCGGCCCCCCCTGCATTGTGTGGACCGTTTGAGCGAAATTTACACCACTGTCAATAACCTAAAATCCATAAATCTCTAACATGGAAGGAAGGTTAAAATAAGGCAGAGGAAAATACATCAAAAAGGCAAACCTGAAGATCAAAAGGATTCCACATACTTCCCGAACAAGAAAAATAAAACTCTTAAGATGTCAGGAGGTCAAACTACTGGATATTATTTCAAATAACTAGGGCTGATCTTCCTGACTAGATTAATTCAAGAAAATGAAATGGGTCAAAAAGTACATGCTCTTATCTCAAACATTTCCTAGGAGTTTTAAGAAAATAAGGGCTCTGTTTCCTAGGGTGCATTAATCAGTAACCTGCATTATTATGAGTTAAGGGCATAGTTAATAAATAGGCCCCAACAAGAATAATATAGTTAGCACACATTAGTAAATAGACTCCTAAATATTCTATCCCCAGGAATCAAAGCTATAGGGCAGTGGTCCCCAAATGTTTAGGGCCAAGGGCCACATTAGACCTTTCTGCTCACCAGAAAGACCAGAGTGTTTGTAGAGGAAGGGGTCCTTACCCCTCCCCCCGTCACTAACAAAAGTAGATCTTCCATAGCTCTGGGGACCACTGGCATCTTCCATCTCTCCAGTTTCCTCACAGTCCAGCATCTCTCCTCTCTCATCCCTTCCTTCCCTCCCTCACCCCGTGGGTCCAGAATCTCGCTGCATTTCTTCCCTCCATCCCTGTGGTCTGCCTCTGGCCTCTCAATCCGCCTCTTCCCCACCCTGCAGTTCATATTCTCTCCCTCTTTCTCCCCACCCCACCTTGGCCTTCCTTTATATAGTATCTCCCTGGCCCCTACCCCCTGTGGCCCAGCAGTACTTCCCTCTTTCCCACCGAGGCAGAGGAGAGCCTTGCAGCCAACGAAAGGCAGTGTTTGCAAATTGCTGGCTCTGCCTGCGACACTCCTGGATATAAAGCTAAGTGGGAGGACAACAGAAGGAGGGAGGAAAGAGAGAGCTGTTGGACCATAGGGGTGGTGGAGGAGCGGCAGTGGCATATGCTGTTTCCTTTAGTCACACCCCTTAAGAGGTCCAAGCAGAGCCACACAGCATGAGCCCTTCCATCCTTTAGCTGGCGCTGTGGGTGCACCCACATGGCATCACAAATACTCTTCAGCAATAGCAGTGGAAAAAATACTGGATAAGGCATTTAGAGCTCAGGTCTCGGATGTTGCTTTTCCTCTGCCTGCAGGCATAGGACACACTTTGCTGGCAACCTCCGGCAGGCATGTGGCCTGGGCACAGGTGGAGTTGCACTTATGCGTGTTGTTTGTAAAATACTTTCATCTACGCACGTGATTACAGCAAATATGCAACTAGGAGTAAGTGATCATGCTTACGTTCAAGACGTGTTCTTTGCTGCATACACCATTTATTTTATCAAGACAAGTAAGTGCCTACCCCTGGTGCCCTGTTATAAAAATAACCTTCTGGGCATATATTTTATAAAATAAGTAGGTACACCCAAACTATGCCCATTGGAATGCTTACATAGGACACTCCTATAAATATGTGTCTTTACATCAGCATGCATATACCACAGAACAATTTTATAAAAGGCCTTTTCCCATGTACGACAGCCTTGACATGCAGAATAACCTTTATAAAATTACACCCAAAATCAATATTTACCCGCATATGCAGCTCTGAATATTGCTCTCAAGGGATGATGCTAAGGGAGTGAAGGAGTAGCCTAACGGTTAGAGCACTGACTTAGACCATGGTTCAATTCCCACTAGCACTCCTTGTGGCCTTGGGCACATCACTTAACCCTCTATTGCCTCAGATCAAACTTTCAAGCCATTCTCCATATTAAGCCTTTCAGAGGGCCCTGATACCCCACTTCACATCTCTCTCAACAACTTAACCCTCTATTGTCTCAGAAAAATCCAAGTTATCAATGCCCCTGTTAATGTACATTACCAAGTTTAAGTTACAATGTAAACCACTTTGACTGAAATAATAAAGCAGTATAAAAAAACCTGTTAAATACATGTTTGTTTATTGTGCTTTATATTCTGCCAGTCCAAGGAAACAAACCATATTCTATCCTATAGCTGCTCACATTAGCAAAACATGCATACACTTCCACTTTAAAAATTACCCCAAGGGAGTAGAGGAGTAACCCAACAGAGCGGCAGGCTAAGAACAATGGGAGCAGGGCCAGCCCAACCACTAGTCAAACTAGGCAATTGCTGAGGGCAGCAAAAGCAGGACATTCAAAGCTAAATAATAGATTTTGACAGCTAGAGGGGGTGTAAAGCTTGAGGTTTGTCTTGGGCTCCAACACTTTGGACCAACTCTACGGTTGGCCATGCATGGGAAGCCAGGTTCAGATCTCACTGCTGCTCTTTGCCAAGTCCCTTAACCCTCCATTGCCTTGGGCACAAGCTTAGATTTTAAGCTCTCTGGGAACAGGAAAATACCTACTGTACCTGAATATAACTTGCCTTGAACTTCTGAGAAAGGCATGAGCTAAATCCATTTCCCCTTTCCTTATACCTTTTATTTGGTTTGCTTAAATTTTCCATGAAAAAATATGCGCAGGCAGTTGAATTTTCAAATGTACATGTGTAAGTGTAAGCCCCTCCCCAATCCTATCCCCAGGAATGCCTTTTCTCACTGTAGAGAAAAAGTACACTTGACTGGGCTATACACCAACTTTAACCAACATAATGGCAGGCAATTTTGTAAAAGCTTATGTCCACCATTTTACCCACAGACATAGCTTTGAAACTTATTCTCTTATTCTCTAATGCATTTTGGAGTGGAGGAGTAGCCTAGTGGTTAGAGCAGCAGCTACTCTAGTACCCAAGAGATCAGTGTTCAATTCCCACTGGCTCTTCTAGTGATCTTGGGCAAGCCACTTTATCTTCAATTGCCTTGGAAAAGAGGCTTCATAATGTTCTTTAGGTCATACCTTGCCCTGAAAACCCAGGAGCTGTTGGGTTGCCAGGAATCAGCACTGAGTTAATAACATAAAAAATGAGATGGCTTGACAAATTCTTTAGTATAGTGGGACAGGGTCTGGTGCTGTTTCATTTAGACTATGACAATCGTCTGGGAGTGGCCCATCCTTTGAGGCTCAAGTTGGGTCAGGTAGCCCAAAATGGAGCAGCCAGTGCAATCTTGGGGAAATATAGATGGTCCCCTGCCCTTCCCCTCCTCACTGTTAGACCAATTGATTTGTCTTTGTCATTTAAGGTATTGAGGGGTAATGGTCTTTTGTATCTGAGGGATAAGAACCAAAAAGAGTGCTACTAATAAATAAATAAATAAATACTATTGGTTCCTATGTTCAGGGGGCTGTAAAAAGTGTACAGGCCAGGGTAGTAACTCCTACGTTATGGAATGCACTTTCCTGAAGGAGTTAAATTACTTGTTATTCTTTTGATTTGTTGTCTCACTCTGTTACTTCTTGTGCTTCCAACTTATATTGTAAAGTTTGTTTTCGCTTGTGTAGAGGTAATTTTATGTTTTTACTTATATGCAGTTTTGGGCATCCTTATTTTGGGCTGGGAGATATAGTTATACATTTCATAATAAATGAATGATAATTAAACACATTTTTTACTTTAATTTTGACTCTGTTTATATCCCTTTAGTTCAAGTTGTAGAAAGGGTCAATATTCCCATGCAAGGTGAATCCTTCCCTTTGCTGTATATATCTTGGTTTCTAAAGTCTAGTTCAGTTCGACATTATGACATCTTCAGATTTCATCAGAGGGAAGAAAACTGTGGTGGTTCATTGTGATTTCATGGAATCTTCATGATTACCATGGGAATGGAACTTAACACATATATTTAAAACAAACCTGGATTTCTTAAACAGAGCACACATGGTTATGGGTGACTACAATAACTGATAGAAAGCATATCAAGATTCAGTGTTACCTCTTTCAGTTGATGTCCCTCTCCTCTGCAGTATGGCAGGTACTGAATGAGCGACCTTTTGTGCTCTCCTGACCTTTTGATATCCTTCCAATAACAACCTCAGATCTAATCATATAGACTGTCCCTAAGAGAAAAATGTGATAGCCTCCATCCAAATGGCCCTACCTACTCTTCTTCTGACTGTGATGTTTTTGGATTCTAGTGTGTAGGTGGGGCCTCAAGCCTTGTTTTGAAGGATCCTTGAATTATCTTCAATGGTTTCTGAGTTTATTCTTCTTCAAAACTTCTAGTTGCCTAGAGGAGCCCAGAAGCTGTCACTCTTTGTTCTATGTGTTTCTCTTTCATGCAGATCAGTTTCTACATTTATTTACAACAGAAGCTCCAAAATCCAGCAGCTCAAGTGCAGTGACCACAACTTCCCCCATGCTTCTGCAATCTCCATGGGAGCTGACCCTTTTGAACAGAAGAACTGGAGCATATATGTACAGGTCAGAAGAGATGTCTCTTCTGCATGGGACTTCTGGAAATCTTTCACAACTACATCAATCTCCTAGTGCTTACATGAGCTACCCAACTGTCTGTGGAGGGGAAGCCCAGAACACCATTACTAGTAATGTCAGTAGGAAATATAAGAAATTCCAAGATATGCCAATTTCGTGTCTGTCTGTAGCACAATGTGATGTACCTCAGACTGAAAGAGCTTCCACTGCCAGCCCAGTAGGCAACATCTATAGACCATCCCAATCTTCCAACAGTTTGCATATGGTACAAGTGCAGCCCCAGAATGTGATACCAATATGGGCACCATGTACCCAAGGACTAGAGCAACAGCTTCCTCTCAGTGATGGAACATCAATCTATATCTATGATTATCCAATACTGGCACAGTTGCCATCTACCAAAATAGGCCACCTTATACAGTTGGACAGCACCTATTCCAATGTGGGCAGCAGAGGGAACACCAACACTGGGTATACTGCTTTTCAGACAAGACCAGTTCTGGTTCTGAAAGAGATCTACCCAACAGCCAGTCAAAAATCTACAGTACCTCTTGTGGCAAGTTACTCAGTGTCCACACCAGGACAAGGAGGTTGGCATGTCCATGAGCAAGGGAGTGGGACAAGGGTTCCTGGTGAGTACAGAACAGGGACAGGGTAAGTATAGGTGGAAAAACCTTCTGCAATTGGGCAGTTCTTTCTGTAGATATATATATATATATATATACTAGGGAAAAGTGAAAGTAGTGATATGGAGGATGAGCACTGGATACATAGGCAGAATTTTTTTAAGGGAATGGTACTAGTAGGATGGCAAGAGTTCTTACACTAAGGAGGCAATTTTATAAGGAGCCATATAAAGTTATGTGCCATCCATGCATATAAATTACATTAGTGATTTGCACATTAATGGGTATTTACATGCGTATTTTAGCTGGTTTCTATTCTATAAGTATGCATGTAAGCCTGGTGGTGTGTACTTGTACTGTGGGTATGCACATGGTAGAGTTTATTTATTATTTCAAAAGATGTATATTCCGTACAATAACCTAGATGGAGTACAAGAAAAATACATAATAAAGATACATTATAAAAATAAATTTATATCTACAATACACATAGCAAAAAAACATAAAATAAAAACAGCTCAATAAAACAAATAAATCAAATAAATCATACCATCTGCTCTTGATGTAATTACCAACTAAATAAGTGGTAAGTTAGGGTGAAACATGGGCAGAGTACACAAGTGCACGTGTAAATTATAAAATACTATAATTCACATGCATTCTTGACAAATCTAGACACAGGCAATTACACCATCCATAGGGCTGGTGTAAGTAATTGCCCTAGATTTAATGTGTTTTTGATCCCTTATACCCCTATTTTATGAAGTATGCACACTTTATAAAATAGACATAAAATACATGTAGAAAAAGGTATATTAACACCGCAAGACTTTATAAACTTACCCTCCATATGTCTGCTTTTGGGTTGCATACACATTTAGTTCTCTATTAGCTTCTTAATCAGTTGTTTTTTGTCTTACTGCGTGCTTCTCACTCGTTGTACCGTATTTCTTCATTCACCTCCATTTCCCTAAAAATGATCACTTTGCTTCTTTCCTTTATGTGTTGCTGCTATATTTATCAGGGACGTGCATGTCAGGCTTTTTGGCTTTGTTTCATTGGGAGAGTTTCAAAGATTTTTATTTTCTTTGGGGGGTTTTCTACATTTTATTTTAATTTTAGTTTTAGTGCGTGCTTCTTGCAAATAGCATGTGATAAAGCCAAAACAGAATGAAAAAACTAATTTTGTTGTGTTTTTCATTTCTTTTCAAAATGAATGCACATCACTAACTTTTACTCTTCAAATAGAGCCATCAGAAGCAGACAATTATTGAAGCGCCACTATTTTTCCCTTTTTCTGTCCAAATTCATTCAGAAGTTTCATATTTCTGGATCGTGAAATAGATTCACATTTTTTCATTGACTATCATGCCATTGCCTTCATTACTGTTTGGATTATGTATCTCATAATGTGACTCCCTTTTTTATTCTCATGTCTAGATTCACTCTGAGATTCTTTATGATATTCTTCCTTTTTTCAATTCTTTTGCAGTGCTGCAGACCTCTTATGTAGCCCAACATGATCCTCATACACATTTCATTCATCAAGCCCTGAGTGTAACTGAGACCAGAAGTGCCTCTGCCTTGTATCCCTCCCTTCATGAAGAACTATTAGTTCAATCATTAATTCCCCCACTACATCAGGTAACAGACAGACAAGTCAATCCATCTCCTGCCAGGCCTGCAACTCTTCACTGCCAGGACAACATGGAATTTTCTGCTCCTGACAGCGAGGAGCCAAGTACGGACACAATAGATATGACAGAAGGAAGCACATCTTTTCAGGATATAAGCTCATCTCAAGACTCTGATTTATCAAAGGAATCATCGTTGTTAGCCTTAGATATTTCTGATATTCATGAGCTGTTAACCTGTACTACTCCCCTGTGCTCCAGTAACTGTTGTGTACCGCTAGGAGACCTAAATGAATCTAAGCAGACAGATGGTTGCAACTCCGTCAAAGAGGGACTAGAAGGAGGTACCGAAATTTTCCAGGATATTGCTGGGGTCTTGAGAAATGTTAATGGGCGAGAAAAGAACCGGTCAGCATCTAAAATTCCATCCCCATTGACACAATTTCTTCCTGCATCTCCAACATTGCTTCCACTTCCTCCACCAATGAAAATGATTAATCCTGCAATATGGAAAGTCAAATATTCAAGGGAAAGCACACAATCATGGGAAAAGCTTGTATATACCACACAGTCTGGAGAGAAAATTACATATCCTATTCAGCCTGGACAGAAAGCGGCATATCCCATTCAGCTAGGAGAGAATATAGCATTTCCAATTCAGCTAAGGGAAAATAGGGCATATCCCATTCAGTTAGAAAACAAGATAGGGGAGGAAATATCAAATCTCACTCAGATAAGTAAGAAAATAGCTTGTCCTACACAGTCATGGGAAAAGATAAAATGTCACACAGAGGCAGCCACAAAGGAGATGGACCCATTGAAATGTGTTACTCAGCTAGATGAGAAGCTGGCATACCCTACACCAGCAGGACCATTGCAATGTCCTAGTAATGTCTCTTCTCGTGGGGCTTTTCATTCCTCCATTGCACTGGACATGATAGACTCTAAGGAAAAGGAAGTAAAAAGCCTATCTGAGAAACTGGTAGCATCTGATGCAATCCCTAAACCTAAGGTTCTTGAATTAGAGGAATCCAGCGGCCCTAAAGTTGTTAAGAGTCCAAAGAAAACTAAGCAAATTGCTCCTTCTGTCGACCAAAATCCTAAATATTTTGCAAAAAAGTTTTTATGTGATGCTAAAACTGTGGGACGGTTAATGGACATCAAGGATACTAGTGAATCTGGATCTCTTAAGAACGAATCTGGGGTGGATTTTCTTTTGGAGCAAGCCTGTAATAGCACCAGATGGAAAAAGACTGCTAGCAATGAGCAGCACACTATAAAAGCAAAGGAAGAGAATGTCTTTTGTGGAATCAAGGAACCGGCAGAAATGACAGATTCTGATAGCAAAGAACCCGAAAAGGGCACTGCCTCTTCTCAACCAAAAATGGAGGAGAAGCCATCCACAATCTTGGGTAAACAAAAGAAAGTGCTTCAAGATCAAGAACCTGAAGTATTTAAAATACCGCGCAGTCATCTAAGCCTGCATATGTTTGAATCTGTCCAGGTTTTTCACAGGCTAGGAAAGAAAAGTGATTCCAGAGCAGATATGTGCATCTCTGGTACTGTTACCGCTAGGAATCCCACCAAGGATCCCCCGGGAAGTGCTTTAGCTCCAAAGACAAAGGCTTCAGAGAGACCACTAATAGGCATACAGAAAGACTTGCTGTTCTTTGAAGAGCCTAAGTCCGCTTCTCAGCAAATGTCATCTAGTGCCAAGAAGATGAAAGTAGAGATCTCCAGAAAAGAGGGCAGCTGTGTTGAGAGCATGAGACTGAGCGCCTGGGTGAAGCTTGGGCAGGAGTTAAGGAAGGAAAATGTGAACAGAGTATCTGGCATCAGTCTATCTAATGAAAGACCAGTTGGAGAACGTCAATGTTATAAACCCTTCTCTGTCTCATCAAATCTTAGAACACCTGTCCCTCCCAGCCTGGAAGCAAACCAGAATCCAACCATATCTGAGCACCCTACTCTGAACCTCCATCTGCCCGCATCTCATTATCCCAGTCATAACTATAATCTTTCAATTCCCTACCATCATGTTCCAAATCGCCATTTGGCCTCGTATACTCAAGAGCCTGTCAGATCCCCCCAAGGTCTTATCTCTCGGATTCAACGTTCAGGAAATGGAACACTGATAAATCCTTCCTTCCCTCACTGTCCCTTTGAGGAGCTGGAGGTGTCTTTACCTATTCCTGCACAGCACAGAAGGGAGAGAGAGACCATGAAGAGGAAAGCTCAGCTGCAGAGAGAGATTTCTTGTCAATACACCTCTTTGGGAAAGTTACAATTCTTTGTCCAGAGGGAAAAAGATCATGAGATCTCAAGATGTTATGGCTATCCCGAGTACCTGTTGTATGTCACCAAGAACTATCTGGAAACAGACTAATTTGCGCCTCTTCCCCAGTACCTTTATCTGTACAGTTTTTTATATCTGTAAAAACATAAATATAGCATTACTAGATTTTATATTTAACCTATAGATTATGATTATTAGAAGGGGTTGGTGGAGAAGATTTATGCATTATGATACTTGGATGTATTTGTTGGTACTGAGACATTCAGTCTGGTAGTGAGGGGAGAGATCTTCCCTGACAGTGTATGTTGGACGGAGTATTAGCTAGGTGGTTATGGAGGTCATTTTTGAAGTCTAGCATGGTTTCTACGTGTGTAAACGATGGCATTTACCTGCAGGGCTGGTGGTACCTTTAGGCAAACTAGGCTGTTGCCTGTAGTACCAAATCTTTGGGGAGGGGGTAAGCAGAAAGGCTCCCTCCCCAAAAGCCCTTGCAGTGGTATCCATCCAAAACTCCACCATTACTGCCACTGTACCACAGTCACATCTCCCCAGGTCCTCCAGCAGCCGTGGCAATGGCAATAAAACATACCATATGTGCAGGGTGAGGCCTCTGAACCCCTGCATGCTTTGCTCTGAAAATTCAGCTGGTCCCGCCCCTCCAATACAGATTTCCTGTTCATGTTATGGTAGAACCAACTGGACTTTCAGAGCACAGTGCACAGGGGTACAAAGGCCCCTGCACTGCACTTCTTTTATGTTTTATTCCCATCGCTGCTGCTGCTGCTGCTGCTGGTAGACCCGGAGAGATGAAGCAGCAGTAGTGCTGGTAAGGGCCAGAAGAGATTGGAGGCAGGGCCAGTAGAAGGATATTAGGTACGTGTGAAACCAGTGGGGGCAAAGGAGGAAAGTTTGCCTAGGGCATTTAATATCCTTGCACTGGCCCTATTTACATGTGTAGATTGGTTACATATAGAAGCCTGAAACAGAGATTTAAAGGGGGGTATGTCATGGACGGGATAGGGCAGGCCAAAAAGCTATAAATCAGTGGGTTGATATTCAAAGCCCTTAACTGGCCAGCCAAAGAGAGGACAGCCAGATAAGGGCACTGACCACGATATTCAGAAGCACTGTCTGGATATTGCTGCTGAATATCTCCACAGACACTGTCCAGTTAGTTTAACAAGAATGGCTCGCAGCCGGTACCGGTGCTAAGTGGGCAAGTGCTAACACTTGCCCAGTTAGCATGATTTTCAGTGGCCTCAGTCTAGACAATTTAGGCTACACAAAAAGCTGGCCTAAGTTGCAGTCCTCACAAGGGCAGACTGAAAATCACACTAACTGGGCAATAGTCCGCACTTGCCCGGTTAGTGCCGTTGAGCCCAGATATTCAGTAGTAGCTCCAGTCCAGCTGCTGCTGCTGAATAGCCCACCAATATTTAATCACCCCGGCTGACCTCATGGCATTTAAATATTGTTTTTTCTAAATAGTGGCCCCCTATTTCCCATTTTACAGTGGGAGAACACGTATATGCAACATGATTTCCTCATTGGCTTTTTCACCACCCTTTGTAAATGTCATAAAATGCTTGTTTCAGCTAGGCCTTTGAATGAGACATTAAGGGTGGTAATTTTCCTTAATCCACCATTTTTTGTGTCCAAATGTGAAAAAAAAAGTTTTGCAGCTTCCCTGCTTATTTGATTTCACTTATACATATACAAAGTTGATAATCGGTGGCACGTATCCATATCTTAACAATTAGGACAGTTTTTTCTGTCCAAACTATGCCGAGAATTATCTGTAGAATGTCACTGAAAATCACCACTATATGGATTTGTCATTCTGCCCATGGACCACCCCCAGCACTATCCAGACAGTGCCATTGAATATTCTCTCACAGTGCTTTTCATCCTTCTCCTAGAGGCACACCTATCCAGTCAAATTTTCAGGATCACCACAATGACTATACATGAGGATCGTTTGTATGGATTGAAGACGCACCATATGCAAATTTCTCTCATTCATATTCATTGTGGTGATCTTGAAAACCTGACTGGCTAGGTATGCCAGGCAAAAGAGAGCGAGGTGCAAAAAAGAAACAACTTTATTAAAAAGAAGACCCCGACACGGCCGTGTTTCGGCAACCTGCCTTCGCCAGCAGCCAAGCCTCTAAAACAAAAAATAAAACATTATGATATATAAATATTAATAAATCAGAGTAAAACATATAGGAAAAACATAAAAACATCAAAAAATATAAAAAAAAGAAAGCAGATATACATACTTAGTAAGTCAAGTAAAAGAACAGTACAGTGCTCGTTGGACTACATCCTTGTGAAACCATATAAATTACAATAAAATAGGACTATAAAACTGATAACAAAAGATACATGGTAGATACCAATATAATGAAAAGATACACAAGTAAAAACCATGAAAGCATACATAAATATAAATGAAAGACATAAAAATGCAGAGAGGTGGAGGGGTGGAGAAGGGAAGGACAACTGACAGGCATAGAATGATCTCAGGTGGGTAGAGGGGCTCCCTCCACCGAGAACAGAATAGTAACTGTTCTCAGTGGAGGGAGCCCCTCCACTCACCTGAGATTATTCTATGCCTGTCAGTTGCCCTTCCCTTCTCCATCCCTCTCCCTCCCCTCTTTTTAATTTCTTTCATTTATACTTATGTATGCTTTTATGATTTTTGCTCTTATACTCTCTTTTATTATATTGGTATATACCATGTATCTTTTATTCTTATCTGTTTTATAGTCCTATTTTATTGTTATTCATTTAACAGTTTTTTTATACTGCTTTATCATTTCAGTCAAAGCAGTTTATATTAAAACTTAAACTTGGTAATATACATTAAACAGGGACATTGATAACTTGGATTTTTCTGAGGCAATGAAGGGTTAAGTGACTTGCCCAAGGCCACAAGGAGTGCTAGTGGAAATCAAACCCTGGTTGCTTGGTTCACAAGCCAGTACTCCAACCATTAGGCTACTCTACTTATGGTTTCATAATGATGTAGTCCAACAAGCACTGGACTGTCCTTTTACTTGACTTATTACGTTATGTATATCTGTTTTCTTTTTTCATATTTTATGATGTTTTGATGTTTTTCCTATATATTTTACTATGATTTATTAATATTTATGCATCATTTTTTGTTTAGAGGCTCGCCACTTGACGAAGGCAACGTGCAGAAATGTGGCCATGTCGGGGCCTTCTTGTTAATAAAGTTGTTTCTTTTTTGCACCTTGCTCTCTTTTGCCTGGTTTCCTTTATGTGAGTGTGTGTGCTCCCTTGTGGACCCATGGCTAGGTGTGCCTCCAGAAGAACGATGAGAGTACTGTCCTTTGTGACCACATTGGCATTATCTGGATAGTGTTTAGGATGGTTCATGGGTGGAGTAGCATTATCTGTATGGCGGCAATTTTCAGCACCTACTAATGTGGGATAGCTCTCTGTATAGCTTAGGACAGAAAGAACTGATCTGATTGCTCCCCAGATAGCCTATCTGTATAGCAGCACTGAAAACTGCCACTATATAGAGTACCAGAGCTGGCCGTATTGGCCCGATATTCAGCACCAGTCACTATCCAAATACCAGTACTAAATATCCTGTTTTTTTTGTTTTAGGGTTCTGGCAGATATTTAAAAAAAAAATATGATGACCGCTGTGACTGAACATCTACCTGATAGTTTTTGAAATGGGGCCATAATGTGCGTATTTTACATGCTAGTATATAGTCATAAAATGCTTCTTATAAATTACCCTGTACAACACATGTACAAGTATGCATGATGACAAGAATGAAGAGCACGCGTTCTTGCACATGACTCTGGTGTAGGTGTTTTGAGGGTGGAGTTTGGGAGGAGAGCAAGGGGCGTCGTATTTACTTGTGATCGCGCCTGTCTAAGCACGTCCATTTATACAGCTGCCATTTCTGCAGGATTCATGCTAGTATTTTATGAAGACACTTAGACGCTTATGGTTCTATAACATAGACCCAAAATAGGCTCCTACTTGTCCTTCGCACGTAGGTTACCTGTTATAAAATTACCTTAACATTGATGTGGTGAAATCTTTGCTTCCATGTATCATGCTGGCGCTTGTTTGTGGAAGCTGCTAAGTGGTGGCACTCTTATTCTATGAAAAGCATATTCCAAAGGATTAACATGGTTAGCAGACTTGCAGACTGCATCAATCCCGGTGAGAGGGGTATTCAGCGGTACCTACCCATTTTGTGCTGTTTCATATCTTCTCCTAACTCTGCTGCTTGCACCAATGTTAACCACGTAGCATCCAGGCTTTCTGGGGGACTTTCCAAGGGGTGGAGCTTGAGTTAATCAGTCAGCGGCAATATTCAACCGCTGGCCGGTTACCTTAATCCAGCTGAGGTTGGGTAGAGGAAGGCTGCTGACCAGTTTGCTACAATGCGAACTGGGCAAACCGGATCTTCAGTGCCGGTGCTGAGATATGACCCCCCAGCATTGAATATCCAGGCCTAATTTACAACGGCAATGGCCAGCCGTTTCAGAAGCGCTGACCGCCATCATTGAATATCGGTTCCAATGTGTATTTCTATAAAATCATTGCTCTTACTGTATGTGCCATGAAATTCATGTGTATTTTTGCCAGTCTTCTTGTACGTATTTTTCAAAAGATCAAGTGTGAACACCCTGATCTGAAGGTCCCATTTCCCACATACAGCCCCTATGCAAAATGGGGCTTTATGTGTGTTAGTGAGAAAGAGAGGTGACGGAGGCAGAGATAGCAAGCCTTTCTTCCTTACAGTAATAATTGCTCTTTAGAATAGAGCTTCACTGATTGAGCACATTGCATTTTTATTTTGTTACTATTTATATAATGCTATCAGTACATATACTATTGTGCCATGATTACACAGTCCTTTGTCTCAAAGTACTCGCAATCTAAGTGCTAAGTACATAGGAAGCAAGTGACTTGCACAAGGTCACACAGTGATTAAAAAGCTCATTCTACAGGGCTGGTGGACCTATGCTTCTGTGCTAAGTGCTGTGCGCTACCATGTGGAAGACCTTGGTTTGATTCCTGAATTGGATATCTAATCCCCAGAGGTGGGAATGCGGCAGACAGATAGAGGCCAAGCCCTGTGGGGAAAATGATTCTTAATGACAGCACCTTAAGATTTGCAATAGCCAGTTTCAGAACTCAGAATGCTCCATTTTGCCTAGGGGACATGGGAAATGGGACATTTCACATTTCCCTAATATTTTACAAGAGATTGCCGAATGCAGAGTCTTTTGTAAAATACTTACAAGGTTTGTAGCTCCTGGCCAAGAACTATCGCTGTAATGACTGGGCTAAGCTGGGAGGATATCAAAAGTGGGGGTAGGAGGACCCCAGGGAGAGGCAAAGAAACAATTAAGGCACCAGAGTAGAGGAATAGCTTAGTGGTTAGGACAGTGGGCTGGAACCAGGGAAGCCAGGCTTCAAATTCCACTGATGCACTTTGTGTCCTTGGACAAGTCACTTGATGCCCCATTGCTGCAGGTATATTGTAAGCCCTCTGGCGACAAGAATACCTACTGTACTTGAACATAGTGGAAAGACATGAGCTTAAGAAAACCCAAAGCAACCGTAGTCTAATGGAGGCCGGTTCTAAATGCAATAGAAGCCCGAAGGTGCAGAGAAAAACACTGGGCCCGAAATACCCAACCATTGTTCTCTAAATTTCACTGCTTTGTTCTCTAGAAATATACAAATATTTATGTTAGCAAATTAAATTAAAAAAGTAAGAGGAAAATGAGATCAGCATGGCTGATAAAGTAAGGAAAAATGCTTAGCACGCTATAAATACAGAGGGCCTGATTTTTGAAGGCATTTACATGGGTAACTTCCCTAGTTATCCGTGTAAATGCCTTATCCGGGATTTTCGAAGGGTACCTAGATGGGTAGTGCCCTTCGAAAATCCCGGATATGTCTCTAATGTATCCAGATGCTATGCGCTTACCATTGGGGCGTTCCAGGGTGAAGTGGAGGTGGGCCATGGCACTACCCGTGTTGCATTGATTTTCGATGCTACACGATTAGCGCTCTGCACCTTAATGATAGGCATGGGAAAACCTCACCTATCTTTAAGGCGCTGGGGCTGTGTAGCATCAAAAATTGGTGCTTCACGGGTAACTCCTGCAGCTTTCTGGCTGTGCGATGACACCTGGACTTTTGATGCTGCGGCTGCATATGATCCCGGCACGGAAAATATGTGTAGCAGAATAACAGAAAGAACATGCTTTTAGGCAGGGCCGGCCTAAGGGTTTCTGCTGCCCTAGGCAGGCCCTCCATGCCACCTCCCCCACGGTGCCTGCGGCGCTGCCCGGCCCACTATGCCGCCCCCGCAAACCTGGCATGCATCTATCTACCTGGTGGGGGGGGCAGCATGACAATTCTCCCTTTGAAATGGCAGCTAAATTGCTGCTTCAGCACCTTCGTGGGTCTTAAAACGCCCCTGTGTGCATGCAGTCATGGCCTGCCACTCCTGCCCCCTCTGATGCAACTTTCTGTTGGAGGGGGCAGGAGTGGTAGGCCATGACTGCATGCACACATGCAGACATGTTAAGGCCCGCCACAGCACTGAAGCAGCAGTTCAGCCGCTGCTTCAAAGGCAAAATCGCCATACCACTCACCAGGTCTGCGCCCTGGACAGGGCAGCCTTGCTTTTAGGTATAGTTTGAGAGTAAATTACTACAATTTTTCATGAAGTGAGTCCATTGGACTTCCTTCATCCTCCCTACCCAACTGAACTGATTGCTTACCCTAGCAGCCCCCTCCTCCCATTGGTAGGACAGCAGCACTTCTTACCGGGCTAATTTCTCCAAATGGGTTAGTTTCGTGCATACTATGACTGTAAGGAACCTTACTCCTAAGTCAGGGTATGGGGAGGAGTCATTGGTCTTAATCTGGTGTTTGAATGTATGGAGCCCTGCCATCTTCCATGACCTGCTGGCGTCCTACGTTCAGATTGAATCCAGCAGAATGAGGCACCCTCAGGTAAAAAGTGCTGCTCTCCTTCTACTAGGGGGAGGACCAAGCAGTGAGAATAATGCAAACGGGGCTGGCCCATCTTCTAGGCACACTAATAAGTTGCCTAGGAAAGAAGCTTCTTGGGGGGGGAAGGGGGAGGGTGCAGCAGAGCTGCTACAGACAAAGCAAAGCAATGGGTCCTAACAGCCACACAAACGTCAGCGTGTGATTTTACCTGCAGGAAGAATAGGCAATATGTAAGTAGTCCGTGATCCCTTTTAAGTGGCTTTTTGAAATCTCCTACATCATACATATATTTACAAAGCAAAGTTTAATTTTTAAAAATATGATGTCCACATGTAGGTTTTTCTAGGATTGTGCTGGGAGGGATGGTATCGAGATGATTACAATTGAATTTGCTAAGCAAAATCTTAGGGGGGTGGGTTAGGGGTCTAAAAGCTAATTGTGGGGGAGGCGCAAGACTGAAGTTTTGTCTAGGGTGTCTAATACCCTTGCATTGGCCCTGCCTGCAAAGTTTGGTATGTATGCCCTGAGGACTGAACAAACTTAAAAGTGTACCACAAAATAAAAAAGGTTGAGAAGCACTGTCCTAGCACCCTGAATTCCCTTGCATTGGCCCTGAGTAGGCAGTAAGAGAAGTAAACTAGGGAGTAGTGCAAAAGTGGGAATGGTATGAAAGGGGCACATGTTAGGGTGATGAAGAAGGGCTTGAATGCTGGGAAGAGAACAAGGAGGGAGAAATGCTAGGGAAATAGAAGAAGGGAATGAATGATACCTCCTCGCCGACTCACTGAAATCATAAATGGAAACTCAGATTGTCTGACACCTATTTCTTGCTCAAGGTCTGTGATCTGTATTTAGCTTTTGGATGTCAGGTCTTCTGCAGACATGAGAGGATTGGGGATAGAGTGTGTGGATTTTTTATTTTTATCTTTAGATTTAATTACTTGCCTTTTCCATATCTGAGCAAGGAAAGGGGTGCATAAGAACAATGCTGGAAGAGGGTTGAGCATGAAAGGGTGCAGGAGGGGAGCAACGGGGGTACAAAAACTGAGGAATGAGTGTGTGTGATGGAGTGCATGGGAAACCCCCAATCCCCTGCAGGGAGTCTCCCCAGCCAAGGCCAGAACTGATGAAGTATTGCTCTGATAAGAACTTTACCCCATCCCTTTAAAAGAATAGGCTGGAGAATGTCTGGGGAGGGTGTGGCTAGGTCCCTGGGTTTAAACCAGGAAGCAGGAGACCTGGGGGAAAGAGGAGGCCTGGGTTCTAGAGCATACCTGAAGACTACTTACCTGTAAAAAAGAGCCTGTTGTGGAGGTAGGAAACATTTGAATGTATTACTCTCTGTTCAGCCTTGCTTCCAGAGTTCTACTTGGTTGGAGAGATTGTTGCTGGGCTGTGTTGCCCGAAGTAAAGAAACTTTGAGGAGCCAGTTTTGTTTTGTTTTGCCATCTGTGCTGAAACAGTGTTCAACTATTCAGCAGAGTAGCCCTGCTGAGGGCAACTAAGGACTTGTTATAGCTGTAGAAAAGCCTAGGGTAACAGAGGGTTTAACTCTATGGGTGCTTAAAACCTAAGGAGGGCCAGGGCCATTGTCTGGAGACTTGTCCCCAAATAACGCATGTTTTCTTTAAATTTCTTGGCTGTGGAGTGCCTCATGCTGGCCGCACCTACCACAGCATGTTAGTGCAAAGGGTGCACAGGGATGCAGGAGAATTGAAGAGGAGGGGGATGAGAGAGAACCAAAAGTAAAGGGTGCATGTATAAGAAAGACAGAGGTGCTGATGGGGTTGTGAAAGAGAACCAAAGATGGTGTTGGGGTGGGAATAGGGCAGAGGTGATGGAGAGTGAGCGTGAGAGAGAGTTAGAGATGGTAAAGGGGAAGAAAGGGTGACAGCTATAATTGGTAAAGGTGAGGGGCTTTACCCACAACCTTGGGATCATCTTTGACTCTTCTCTCTCTTTCTCTACATACTGTATACCCAATACATAGCTAAAACCTGTTTCTTCCACTACAACATCAGCAAAATTTGTTCCTTCCTTTCTGAACATACCTTTAGCCATTCTCTCATCACCTCCTATCTAGAGTGTTGCTCCTCACTGGTCTCCCTTTCAACCTCTCGCTCCCTTTCAGTCTGCTCAAAACTCAGCTGCACTGTTAATTTTCCGCTAGTGTCGCTGTCCTCATGTAATCCCCCATCTCAAGTCACTTCATTGGCTCCCTATCCATTTCCACATACAGTTCAAACTTTTCTACTCATCTACAAGTGCATTTATTCTGCAGTTCATTACTTCTCCTCTCCTATCTCTCTCTATACCCCTCCTTGGCAACTCTGCTCATCAAGCAAATCACTCATCCATCCCCATCTCTTCTACTGCCAACTCCAGACTCTGTTCGTTCCATCTTGCTGTACCATATGCCTGGAATAGACTATCCTGAGTCGGTATGTTAGGCTCTATCTCTGGTCCAATTCAAATCCAGGCCTAAAACTCATCGCTTTGAGGCTGTTTTCATTTCCTGACCCCCTTTATTCTCTTATGTATATCCATACGTAATAAATAAATAAATATGTGTTTTAATCCTTTCCTTTAAGAATCACCCTAGTCCCATTTATTCAGTTTGTCTTGAACAGACTGTAAGCTGTTTTGGTAGGACTGCCTCTTATCTATATATGTACAGTGTTGTGTATGCTTAGTAGCGCTATAGAAATGATAAGTGGTAGTAGAGTGGCAGAAAGCTAGAGTTGATGTTGGTGGAAAAAGGTATTCTGAAGTGGAGGAGTAAGAGAGTCAGATAAAGTGACTGGGAAGGAAAAGGGTTTGAGAGAGAAAAAAGGCAGAGAGTAATAGGAGGCAGGAGAGGAGTATGGTAAAGAATTGGTCTGGGGGAAAGTATTTCTCTTTCTCTCCCTCCATCTCTTTCCTTCTTGCCCTCTGCCCCTCTCAAGTTTCTTATTCTCTCGCCTCCTTACCTTTCCGTTCCAGTCATCACTGATTTCAACAAGTGCCAGCAGCACATTTCATCCAGCTCTGGTCCTTTAAAGATGCAGGGACTCAGGACTGGCAGCAATTCCAGTTCCGCCAGCTCTTGAATCTCTGCATCTTTAAGGGATAGAACAGGATACTATCAGTACGGATACACTGGCAAACACCACCTCTGACTGCAGGATGCCCAACTCGTCACTGGACACTCCTAGAATGGGTACATGACAGCCAGAAGCGATGATGGGGGAGGATATATGAGATCCAGAGAGAATACTGGGGGGGGGGGGGTGTTAGGGGAGAGTATGCAAGGGAATAACTTATCAATCTGATTTTATGTACATTTAGCACTGGAGCATGTAACGACAGCACCGTTCTAGTGCTGCTGAATATCCTGCAGAATGGCATTTACATGATTTGCAGGTCTGCAAATTTTAATGCATAATTACTATTTATTTTTTCTTCACTTGGTTTGCAGCTTGTCATGCTGTGAGGACTTGTGTGCATCAATGATTCTGAGAGCTAAACTATCGGTAGCTTAACTACTGGCAGGGTCTCCCACGATGGACAGGTCTCAGCTGAGGTGCCAGACTAAGACAAACTACACATCTGGGCAGCAGCAGAATGGGATGGTGTTGGCGGATCACATTTCTGTGGCAACTGCAACAACACTAGCATTACCCGTGCAAAAGAAAGGCCTGGCAATCTACTTCTGTATCTTGCCACAAAAACCCAATGGATAGTCGCAACAAAACAAACTGCACTATAGTACTAAAAGATGAGATCCCTCCCCCCCCCCCCCCCCAGGTCAAAAGGCACTCAACTGGCTACTGGGGATGAGCTGAAGACTTTTCAGACAGTATTTATGATGTGGTTGATTCAAAACCCTTGGATCAACTGAGTGTTCTCGCATGAAATGAGAATTAGAAGCTGCAAATGTGTCTTACATATTGGGACATGGAACATATGAAGCATGAACCAAGGGAAGTTGGAGGTAGTCAATAATGAAATGGAGCGTGTACAACTTGATCTGTTGGATGTCAGCGAACTGAAATGGACAGGCATCAGGCACTTGGCATCTGATGATCACATGGTCTACTAGGCTGGAAATGAAAGACAAAGAAGAAATAGTGTTGCATTTATAATTAAGAAGAAACTTGTAAGAACTGTAATGAAATACAATGCAGTCAGTGAATGCTTAATTTTTATTTGTCTACAAGGAATACCCATCAACACCACTATTCAGGTATATGTCCCAACAACAACTGCAGAAGAGGAAGAGATTGATCAATTTTATAAATATGTACAAGCTGAAATTGACAGAATATGCAAACAGAATATCCTGACAGTCATGAGTGACTGGAACACAAAAGCCGACAACAAAGAAGAAGGCAAAGTGGTTGGAAAATATGGACATGGCAACAGAAATGAAGCTGGAGAAAAACTGATGTAATTCTGCAAGACCAATGATCTATTCATCTTAAACACCTTCTTCCAGCAACACAAGTGTCGACTGTACACATGGACTTCACCCAGTAGATTGTATAAAAATCAAATTGACTACATCTGTGGAAGTTAATGATGGAAAAGCTCAATAACATCAACAAAGATAAAACCTGGAGCTGGTACAGATCACCAACTACTAGTATGCAAACTCAAGGTAAAGATGAAAAAGATCAAACCACTCATGAATGTAGCAAAATATGACCTCAAAAATATACTGTACCACTGGAATTTAAAGACTGCCTGTAAAATCAATTAGCTTCTTTGGATACAAATGACAGAGCACCAGAAGAGTCATGGGATGATATCAAGAAAGTTGTGCTTGAAGAAAGGGGAAGTCTACAAAAAAAGGTGAAAAAGCAAAAATGGCCAAAATGGATGACCGAAGAAACTCTGAAAATTGCCCAGAAATGCAGAGAAACTAAAGCTAGGGGAGAAAGAGAGGTAATCAGAGAACTCAGATTTTTAACATGCAGCAAGATGAGACAAGGAGATGTACTACAATGACGCATTCAAGGAAATAGAATCAGAAACTATGAGAGGAAGAACAAGATCGGCTTTCCTAAAGTTACCAAAGTTAAAGAGAAAATTCCAGCCTCAAATTGGAATGCTACAAGATGCTCAAGGATCCATGATGAATGATGCTGAGAAGATCAAGAAAAGGTGGAAAGAATATACAGAGTCATTATACCATAAGGATCAAGTGGACCAACAGCCATATCAACCTGTACCTTATGATCAGGAACCACTGGTGATGAAAGAAGAAGTCGAAGCAGCATTGCAAGCATTATCAAAGAACAAAGCACAGGGTATCGATGGCATTCCCATTGAAGTATTACAGCAATCGGATGCAGCTGTTACTATACTTACAAATCTCTGTCAGGAAATTTGGAAGACAACATCATGGCCAAATGATTGGAAAAGATCCGACTGACTGGAAATTGTGCAATAATCGCTCTGATCCCACATGCCAGCAAGATTCTACTCCCAGAGACTACAACCATACCTGAAATGAGAACTGCCCAAAGTGCAAGTATGGTTCAGGAAAGGGCGAGGAATGAGAGACATTATCGCGGATGTGAGATGGATCCTTGAAGAAACAAAAGAATAACAAAAGAATATCTAAGTGTTTTATTGACAACAGCCAGGATTTTGACTGTGTAAACCATGAGAAACTATGGACCACATCAATCAGATGTTCTGGTATACTCATACTTCTTGAACTGTTGCTTCTTGATCAATGTAAAGGTTGTGCAAGGGAACTAATGGAACAAGGAGAAACAGAATGGTTTAAATCAGCAAAGGTGTATAACAAGGCTGCACACTTTCCCCCTACCTATTTAATTTATCTTCAGAACAAATCATCAGAGAAACAGGACTCTATGAAGACAACTGAGGTGTGAAGATTGGTGGAAGACTCATCAACGACCTTAGCAATGCTGATAATACCACAATACTGGCTGAAAGTGAAGATGATATTAAACATTTTCTTCTCAAGATCAAGGAACATAGTCTTAAAATGGGCCTGTACCTTAACGTAAAGAAGACAAAGCTCCTGACAACTGGAAAAATCTACAAGTTTATTGTTGATGGAGAAGAAATTGAAATAGTGGACAACTTTAACCTGCTTGGATCAATAACCAATAAAGAAACAACAAGCAATCCAGAAATCCAATGACACATTGTTCTTGGCAGAATGGCTATGAAGGACTTGGACAAGATTCTTAAGAGCAGAGATGTCTCTCTCCATACAAAGATTTGGCTTGTCCAAGCCATGATATCTTCAATAACATAAGAACATAAGAACATATAGATGCAAAAGTTGGACAGTGAAAAAGAATAGGAAGAAAATTGATGCCTTTGAATTATGGTGCTGGTGAAGAATACTGTGTATACCATGGACTGCCCGAAGAACAAACCAGTCAGTACTAGAGGCGATCAAACCTAAAGCTTATTTTAGAAGCTCAGATGACAAGACAAACATTCACTCTTTGGACACATCATGCAAAGAGAGAGATCATTTAGAGAAAGACATCATGCTTGGCAAGGTAGAAGGTCAATGCAAAAGAGGAAGACCAGCAATGAGATGGACCAATACAATAACAGCATATATGGGTGCCACTCTATCAACAATGAGCCACCTAACTGAAGAGCGAACACAGGACAACTATCCAGATGGTCGCCATGAGTTGACACTGACTGAAAAGCACTTAAAATCAGCAAATAGTGTTGTTTTTGTTGTTAACAGATTAAAAATAATGAAAAAGTGAATATGGGAGGTACAAAAGTTTGGACACTTTTTTTTTCCATTTTATTCATTACTATTTTTTTAAAATTGTTAATAAGATCCAAAGAATGGCTTGTATCATTAGTTTCATAATTGAACAACTACTCTAACCCTTCTAACCTCTCAGCTTGGGATTGTTGTTCTGTCTAATGTTAACAACTATTTAAAAATAAAGGTCCCAATATTCAAAGGTATTTACACGGTTTGCAGACCTGAAAACTATGTAAATGCTGCTAAGCAGGATATTCATCAGCAGTAACATGGTTACTGCTGCTGAATATCTGTATGTGCCACCGCTACATGCCCCAGTGCTAACAGGTTAGCATCGGGGCGTTACATGGGCAGTGCCCAGGGATAACTGATCAGCGGCGATATTCATCTGCTGCCCTGTTATCCCTCAGTGGTGCAAGTTAAGCACAGAAAACACTGTGTCCTAACTTCTGCGGTCAAAGCTAACTGGGCAGTGGCTGAATCTTGCTGCTGCTGCTCCCCGGTTAGCTCACTGCTTCACCAGCTGACCCAGATAGTCAATGCTGGTAGCCGGATATGCTCCCAACATTGAATATCTGGGTTTAGCATTCATTGGCAATGGCCATCCTCTGAAATTGCACTAGCTGCCTCCTCCAAATATCAGGCCCAAAGAGAATTCCCTCTCGCAAAGAAGAAGGCTATAAAAAGCTCTCAATGCTTCCAGCTAGCAATGTCAACAGTTAGAAATATTGGGGCCTGTTCACAAACGTGAGGTAAAGTTTTGCAGTTACTGTGCATTAGTTGCAAAAATTAATGCAGTGCAGACTTTTATTGCACCTTAAGTGCATTGCCGATAGCCCAGTTGTATCCACACTATTAGCAATGCACTAAGGGGCTATTGCAGCTAAAAATGAACCCCACACTCCTGAATGGCCCTCAGGATACCCCCCCCCCCACTCTTACACCTTTTCTGGCATCTTCTCACCACCCTTAGACTTCCCCAACATCTGCAAGAACAACCTCCCATTCCCCCAGATCTCTCTCTGACACTTGGTAGAGTAGCCTCTACCACCTGACCATATCAGGTAGAGTAACTCATCACCCCCTGAACCCCCCCCCCCTCCAGCTCTTACTAGGAGTCCCTAGTTGCTAGTGGGGTACATGAGCAATTCTAGGATGCTCCTTCCCTATCAATACCTGTGTTCAAAATGGCACCTCTAATCTCTACTGCACACTCTTTATTTGCAGCTTGATTCACAGCATGGTGGTACCATGAAACTATTGCTGGGATTACAGGTGCCATTTTGAAATTGGATGCCATTAGGGAAGAAACATCTAAGGATCACTCAGGGGGAGGGGGCCCCTCCCCACCAGCCATCAGAGCTCTCTGCTAAGAGCCAGGGAGTCCAGGAGGATGGGGGTTACTTTTTCTGATGTTGGGGGGAGTTTGGGATTACTCAATCGTATATCAGGAAGTGTGAGTGATAAGGATTGTTTTCTAGCTGTATTGGGTGCTGGTAGGGGGTTCTAGGTGGATTGGTGGTGGGGTCATGTTACAGAATGACTGGCTTCTCTGGGTGTTTGGGCTCAGGAGAGAGAGGCCACAAAGAAGGCATGCTTACCATAGGATGTACAAGCCAAGGACCTAATTCCTGGAACTCTCAAAGGCAACCTGCATCAGAGGGCTCTGCTTCAATAGGACCCTTCTCCACCTCTGCCAGCAGCTCAAGCCTCAGCTGCAGTTAGCTACACATTGGGGGGGCATCCATCACTGTACACCTGGAGGACCGTCAGCCATGTATGGCTAAAAGCAGCTTCCAGTCCGCTCTAGCAGCCACAGCTGACATCAGTCAGTCAGCCATCTTACTCTGATCACTCATTTTCTGAGTGCTTATTGCAGCCACACAGTCAAGTACAATTGCCTTACCTAGAATGTGCTACAGAAACTGAAAATTATGACAGAGTTCTATGAGATAGCTCATGTCTCATTAGTATTGAGAGCAACTGATTGCACACACATATCCATCAGACTACCCTGAAGTGAGGTAAGCTAGTGCAACAGAAAGGTCTTTCATTCCTAACCTGCTGGTGGTCTGCAATGCCCAAGGTCTCATCACAGAGATCTTCCTGACTTTTCCAAGTACTGTCATGATGCATACATTCGATCCCAATCAGGAATATATGACAAATTTGAGAGTGGCCAGTTCCCTGGAGGATAGCTTCAAGTATAGTCAATAAAGACAATAATTTACTTACTACCTTCGGTGGTCCTCTCTGGTGGGACACTATCTCGAAGAGTGTCTCTATAACTGTCACTGGTACTAAGGAAGCAGGTCGGACCCCAGCAGGCTTAGTTAGTTGGCATGTAGGGCATAACTGGCAATAAATTTGGACTTGCTTGTGCAACTCTGGCCAAAAGAACTGAGGGCCTGATATTCAAAGGCATTTTCACAGATTACAGAGCTGTAAACCATGCAAATGCCTCTAAACGGGATATTCAGCAGCACTAACATGGTTAATGCTGCTGAATATCTCCGGGTACTGCCACTAAACGTCCCGATGCTAACCATGCTTGGCAAGATAGAAGGTCAACGCAAAAGAGGAAGGCCAGCAATGAGATGGATCGATACAATAACAGCAGCTATGGGTACCAGTCTGTCAACAATGAGTCGCCTGACTGAAGACCGAACACAATTTAGGATAGCTATCCAGAGGGTCGCCATGAGTCGACTCCGACTCGACGGCACTTAACAACAACAACTGCCACTAAACGTCCCGATGCTAACCACTTAGCATCAGGGGCGGTACTCATCGCAAACCGGTCAGCGGTGATATTGAGCCACTGCCCGGTTTGATCCCACGGGTAAAGATACGCCAGTTTTCCCCACGTCTATCTTTACCCATGGGAGCTAATAGGGCAGTGGCTCAATATCACCACTATGGCTTAGCTTCCGGGCTGTGTGGCTGTCCCAGATATTCAATGCCAGTGGCTGGATATAGCCTTGGCATTGAGTATCTGGGGTTTGTGTTCAGCGGGGACGGCTAGGAACTGTAATCATGCTGGCCGCCTCTGCTGAATATTGGACCCTGAGTCAATATTTGCTCATGGGTCTTTTCTTCTCCCAAAGGCCCCCTAGTAAGTGGCTATGAGCTAACTGAAGCACTTGTTGATGGTAAGGTTGGGGTACTCTACTACTACTGAGCATTTGTATAGCACTACAAGACATACGCAGCGCTCCACAGACATGTAAGAGACACTCCCTGTTCATACTCTGAGTTGCTACCCCTCTAGGCTTCCCTTTATTACCCTCTACAGTAGGTTCTGTATTATAGTTTTTACCTTTAGCAGTGAGAAAACCTGCTTCATTAATTATGACATGAATGGCATCCTTTGGGCTGTTAGCACTTCCTTGGGTAACCCAACTTGAGAGAAGACTTCAATTAGTGCACTTGCTACTGTGGTGGTCTTCATATTATGCAGTACTTACAGCTTCAGGGTACAAGGTAGCAGATGAAGAAGGGTGGGTGTGTCCTCTGTGTTCCTTAACTGGTGACTCGTTTCCCATCTATGACTTGCAGTTGTTCCCAGGCATACTTAAGAGATTCATCCTCCTTCGGGGCTGTCCTAAAGTTCCCAGTGTTACTCACGCTATCCCATTCAGGTATAATGTCTAAAGGCCCCTATAGAATTTGTCTATATCTTCAGCCAGACCAGGGTTCTCCTCTATGGTCACCCCTAAACCCTTAGGATATTGGGACTTCTCTAAATGTCATTGGATAAAGACGTATGGAAGCCATGTTAATCCACTATGATGGTGGTTAAAAAAAAAGGCAAATAAAAAAAAATTATTTTAACTAACAATTATTGACATTGGGGCTTAGATATCTTAGAGTTTTTAATATACAAGTCTGGGTCCTTTAAAGGAAAGGCCTCTAGAGCTGACTCTTCCTTCAAGTCAACTGACCCAAGGGTCAGCCAGCTCCATAGAGACCCAAAGTCTAGATAGTGCTATCCCAAAATACAATTGTGGTCAACATTACTAGCAGTCTTGCAGTTCAACCCCTTAGGGGCTTGTTTACAAAGCCACGGTAGCGGTTTCCGATTGTTATCGGAGCCGCAGCCCCATTGATTTCAATGGGGCCGCGGCTCCGATGACGATCGGAAACCGCTACCGCGGCTTTGTAAACAAGCCCCTTAATGTCCACTATCTCCTAAAAGGGTGGCCAGTGAAATGGCTTTGGACTATATATGCACACATATTTGACACACCAAAAAATCTAATAAAATAAGACCAATTTAAAAAGGAAATAGAATAAAAACTGGGACATTACCAGGACAAGATTATTGGCACCCTTTTAAATCAAATCAGTTTGAACAGAAGAACCACATTCCCATTGTAGTAAAATTTAGGTGCACCTGTGATCAATTGTTAGTACTCACATGACTTGAATCAACCAATGAATGATGGCTCTAATGTATAAAATGGCCACATTCACTCCCTGTTCCATTTTCACAGTGGTGAAACAAACAGAGCTGCTTGAGACCATCACAAAAGCCATTATCACCAAACATCAAACAGGCATAAGGCCATCTCCAAAGACCTTGGGATTCCCGTGTCTACTGTTCGCAATGTTATTAAGACATTTTCTGCTCATGAAACTGCCAAGAACCTCCCAGGACGTGGTGGGAAGAGGAAAATTTAATCCAAGAAGTCTTCAAAGGTTAGTGCAAACTGTTGGAAAAACACCACGTACAACATACAAAGAGCTTAAGGTTGACCTGGAGCAATCTGGAGTGGTGGTTTCAACCCACACCATACTCTGCGCACTAAACAATTAAAGACTTCATAAGCGAAGGCCAAGGAGGACCCCACTGTTCAAAGACAGATATAAAAAGGCACACCTGATCTTTGCTCAAACCTAACTTGAGAAACCACAATCCTTCTGGGAAAATGTTCTGCGGAGAAATGAAACCAAACTTGAGCTCCTTGGAAATGCAGACCAGCAATACATTTACTGGCAAAGAAATGAAGCTTATAAGGAAAAACACACCCTTCCTAAAGTTAATATAGTGGAGATTTAAATAATATTGTGGGGCTGTTTTGCTGCCTCAGAGACTTGAGGCCTGGAACATATTAAAGGAATCAAGAAGTCAGAGGACTGCCAAGGTATTTTGGAGCAAAATGTGCTACCTAGTGTCAATATCAGGAAGCTAGTTCTGGGTCGAAGGTCATCGGTCCTCCAGCAGGACAATAATCCAAAACATACATTCAGAATTACAAAAGGATTGTTAAAAAGAAAAAAATGGACTGTTTTATACTGGCCAGCAATAAGTCCTGATCTTAATCCAATCGAGAACCTTTGGAAAGAGCTAAAATCTGCCATTGGTCAAAGGAATCCTGGAAACATTCATGAGATGGAACAAATAGCAGTTGAAGAATGGAAGAAACTACCAGCAGACAGATGTGCGAAACTTATAGATGGCTACAAGAAACGTTTGGAGGCTGTTATCACTGCCAAGGGTTGTGCAATCAAATATTAGTGAAGGGTGCCATTAATCCTGTCCAGGTCATATTTAGTTTTTTTTTCAGAAATTACTATGTCTAAGTTGCATAGACATCTTTTTTTTGTAATATACCTATGAACATACTATTAAAATATTATGACGACATACGGTTGGAATATTTCTAATTATTTCTCAAGATATTGTACACAACATACCTAAAATATAAGGGTGCATATAGACTTGATGAAAAGAAAATGCAATGCAACATGCAACATGCAACAAAACTGTTGCTACTTGGGATGCAGAGCGCGTGCCAAGCACACATTTGCTGAGAGAGACTGCACACGGTGTGATCCGCTTTGTTCACGATCATGCTGCTGCTGTCGACACGAGCATGTCTTCTCAAGAAGAAATCGGGAGTCTAGTCCTTGCTAGTGGCGCTATAATAATTTTAGCACATCTCATTAGAAAAAAAAGAAAAAGCCTCGACATTGGTAGCACACCAATTTATTTAAAATAAGATTTGGCTAAGAGTTACTTCAAGATTTAAAGTTTCAACTGTCCTTTACATACTGGCGTTCTTTTCATTTTCTGCTTCAGTTTTTATTGTATTCCATTGTAAATAGCTTTGCTGTACCCACATTAAGTGGTATATCAAATCTTATATAAATGAAATGAAACATGTGAGTGGACAGTTTAAAAACTTCATCTGTATGACGCCTACAGACTTTGAAAACCTATTGAATATGGTAGAACACAGGACTGCAAAACAGGAAACAAGTTTTCAAACGCCCATTTCAATTCAAGACAGGTTAGCTGTAACTCTATAGTTCCTAGCCATTGGAGATTCGTACCCAAGCCTTCAGTATCTATCTATGCAGAATATCCACGCTGTCTATTAGAAAAATAACTCCAGAGGTTTCTGCAGCACTTATTGAGGAATTAAAACGAAACATTAAGGTAAATATACAAATATTTTCTTAATTTCTTATCTATTTAACTGCATTATTACTATTTCACTTCATCATTTATCAAATCTCATACATAATCTGACAAATCATTGGAAAATTTGGATGCTTGAGGAGATGGAGTGTATGTGGAATGATGTGGAGACTGAGTGGAAGTGAACTGTTGTGGCGGGGGTTCCGAGGGTGGTATATATGACAATACATGAATAGACTGATGTGAAGAATGATGTAGTGGTTGCATTTGTGGAAATGGGCTTGGGCTTAGCCCTTGCATTGTATGGCGTGGTCATTGTTTATTGAACCAATAGTTCTGTTGCTGGAAGTCATAAAAATTGCTGTCTGCTTTTACAATGCTGTCAAACGTAGCATCCTGAACACTTGTCCTAGTTTGTGGTGAATACAAATTCATTTTGGTCACCATCAAAGTAAAGAATAACTTTATCTCTTCATCAACAGAGGAAGAGGTTTCTACTTTATTTGCTGCAGGTTTTAAAATCCCCAGAGCGTCTTTTATCAATACACTGTTAACCTCCCAGAACCAAAAAATGAGATTTCGGTGCTACAAACTCAGCTGAATCTGGACGATTTGCACTGACTTCATTGTCTTGTTCCTCATTTTCTCCTACTCCTTGTTCTTCCTGAAAATGAATAATCAAATTAATAAAGAAATATTTGCTAAAAATGATTTATTTTTTGCTTTTGCAGCTTCCTACTACTCCCATGGCCTGGATGGAAATGAGCAAGATATCTGAGGTCATCTGGCATCTTCCTCACTGTGTTGGGGCTATGGATGGGAAGCATGTTGCATTTCAAGCACCGATGAATACTGGTACTGAGTTTTACAATTACAAAGCACAGTTTAGCATTGTGTTATTTGCATTAGTTGATAGAGATTACAACTTCTTAGTTGCAGACACAGGATGTCAAGGAAACGTTTCAGATGGTGAGGTTTTTAAAGATGCTAAACTATACAATATGATTCAATATGGCAGTTTGGGATTACCTCCACTGGAGGAACTTTCAGGACAACACACAAAATTGCGCTTTTTCTTTTGCTGCAGATAGTGACATTTTCACTAGGCACAAATGCATGAAACCATACCCAGGAGATCATGAACATGGATCTACTAAACGAATATTCAATTATAGATTAAGCAGAGCTCGCAGAGTGGTGGAGAATGCTTTTGGCATAAGTGTGGTATTTAGAGTTTTACGAAAACCAATTCTTTCGGAACCCGAGAAAGCAGAAACAGTTGTGATGGCTATTATTCATTTGCATAATTATCTTAAAAGGTATTCACGCAACATTTATGCTCCACAAGGATCATTGAACTATGAGCAAGACTGAGTTTTAATGGAAGGTTCCTGGCATAGTAATCAAAACATGGCTTCCAGGTTGCCCCTGAGGAATATACCTAGATCTCAAGCTCTTCTTCATAAAATAAGAGATGAGCTAGCTGATTATTGTGTAAAAGAAGGAGTTATACTATGGCAAAATGAATATGCTTAATTATATTGTTATCACTCACCCTGTTTGCGCTTTCTGAGCATTTCCCTATCTCCCAAGAAACTGAGCGCTTCATATGCAACCATTGGCTACAGTAAACCTCTGATGCACCTCTAAAGAGTTAAAATTGTTATTAAAACCTGGGATGTGATCCTAATTGTTCTTTATGAAAAGCTTTTGAACAAAGTCACTTTATTTACCTTTTCCTGTCCCCTTGGACTTATTCTCCTTTGCTCTCTCTCTCTTCGGTAGGATGAGAGTAAACTTAACATTTTGTTTCGACATCTATCTTCTGTTTGCCCAAGAATGGTGGCTATTTCCCTCCATGCATCTTCCTTCAGATTATTTTGTAGTGTTTATGTCCTTCGGATCCCACAACACCGTATGGTATTTATAAATCTCTATCAGGTGCAAGGCACTTTCTTCTGTTCAGTTGTCCATGTTCACGAGCACTTACTAGTTGAATGGAATGCCACAACAACGTCCTAACTAGAAATGCACACCCCTTTGTGTTTGCAGCAAAAAACGACAGTTTTTGATCCGAACGAGCATGAAACGAATGCACGTAGCGATTCGTGAACACATCCCAACTCAGCAAACATGTTGCAGGCTAGGTTGCATTGCACCTAGTGTATACACGGCTTAAGGGTGCCAATAATGTTGACCACGATAGTATTAAGATAGGGAGGCCAAGGCAGAACTTCTACTTTCAGGACTGCTTGCCTCAGGGCCATTACTACTGAGTCATAGGTGGTGCAATATTGAACACAAGTCAAAGATATTGTCCATTCATAATCTATCTGGGCTCTCCTGATCAGTTCCCTCTAGATAAGTGTTTTGCCATTGCCTGAGTCCACAAGAGCTTGAGTGGGCAGTTCCTCAAAATCAACTCGGATTACAAAATTATGTGATCCCAGTCGAGGGGCATCTACGAAGTTACACGCAGGGCCAGCCCTACACAGGTATCAGCATGTTGATGAGCACAGGGCCCCGCTGTACAGGGGGTCCCACGCCAATCTCATGCTGCACATAGTGTCTTTGCTCATGCCTGCTGCCAAGCCACCTTACTACTACTACTACTACTACTACTACTACTAAGCATTTATAAAGCACTACCAGGCACAAGCAGCGCTGTCCAATGAAAACACAAATGACAGTCCCTGCTCAAAAGAGCTTACAATCTAAAATGACAAAGCAAGAAAATGAGTAGAAAAAAGATAAGAACAAGGGCAAAGAGACAAGAGCAGGAGAGACAGGATAAAGGAAAGAGGTAAGAACAAGTGTAAGAGGAAGAAAGAAAGGTGAAATAAAAGAGGGGAAGGAAGGAGAACAGCAAAATCAAGTCAAAGGCAGAGGCGAAAAGATGAGCTTTTAACTTGAGTTTGAAGAGGGGCAAAGAAGATGCCTGATGTATAGACAAAGGAAGTTTATGCCAAGCGTAAGGAGCAACAAGGTGAAAAGAGCGGAATCTGGAGTTGGCAATAGAGGAGAAGGGCATAGCAAGAAGCAACTGGGAAGAAGAACGGAGTACACGAGGGAGGAAGTAGGGAGACATGAGAGAAGAAAGGTACTGAGGAGCTTCTGTATTATTGGCCCCAGTAGCGGCAGGGACAGGAGACATGATTGCACCGGCCCCGGCAATTCTTGTTGAATGTAGATTCAGCCATGCTCTCTCAGTGCCTGGGGCTCTTATTATGATTAAAATTTTAGGTGTGTTCTGTGCACATGGAAGTAAAATCGCTTAAGTACCACTTGCTGCTGCGGCTGGGAGGAGGAAGCACAGCTGAACTTATACTAGACAGAAATTGCCAGGATCGGGGTGGACACGGCTCCTGCCCCTGCTGTTGCTTGCACGACTCCACAACACAAGGTGAAACTGCATCATTAGTGCCGGAGGGAAAAGGGAAGGTGGCGCCGTGTTGGTTGAGAGGGAAAATCCTGTTCTGTTTGGGGGGGGGGGGAGGGAGGAGAGAGGACAAGGAAATGCTGGATTACAGAGGTGGGATAAAGGGGGAGATGTCTGGCTGCATGGGGGAAGGAGGAGAGAGAGAGGGATGTTACCAGGCTACATGTGTGGATGGGGGGTGGGGGGAGAGAGAGAGGAGATGAGAGGGATGGGTGAGAAAGAGAGAAGGACGATGTTGGGCTACGTAGGTGGGTGGGGGAGAGGGGTGATGCCCAGCTACATAAGGTGGATGGGTGGGAAGCAAAGTTTGGAGATACCGGGTTACATGGATAGACGAGAAATAGAGAAAGTGAGGAGTTGCTGGGTTATGTGGATGGAGAAGAGGGATAGAGAATGAGAGGGAGGAGAGATGCTGAGCTACAAAGGTGGGTGGGGGAGAGTGTGGAGATGCTGAGCTACAAGGATGGGGGAGAAAGGAAGAAGATAGAAGCTGGTCACAGTGTGGAACCTTGTGGAAGATTGTCAAGGAGAGACAAGTGAGAGGAGACCGGTGAGTACAGAAGTTAGAAATGTGGTAATGGGGAGTGGGTGAAAGACAGAAGGGAATAAGAAACTGGGGAAGGAGTGAGATGCGGAAATGGAGGAGCCTGGGGAGATGGGCTAGGTGGAAGATGGAAAGTTGATAGATATGTGAAAATTAAAAAGGAGGAGATGGAAGACTGGAAAGTGAAAAACAGTGTGAGATTTGAGTGGACAGAGAAGCAGGAAAGAAAGAAAAGGGAATGATCAATATGTCAGAACAGATGTAGTAAGGGAATGGAGGAAGATAGGATAAACGTACAGCAAACACTGGAAAAAGTTGGCAGAAGACAGAGAAAGCAGAAAAGAGAAACTGGGATCAACATGATTAAAAAAAAAAAATACCCAGGGGGACCTCATTCACATGAATATTTACATAGCTATTAGGCCTCATTTGCATAAATTTAATTTACTTTAATTTAAAACATATGTGCCACCCATCTAAAATCCTAGGTGGCTTCCAAACATACTTACACAATTTTTTGAAAGAATACAATAAGCATAATAACAATTATTAATCAAATTATCTTAAGACTACTTTTCACAACCCCACTAAAAAACAAACCATTATAAATATCTGCACACTGGATTTATTTTGCTATGACCAACTTATTGATGAGGAGGGAAGATTAGAAAAGGAGAAACTATTCCTGGTTGCCCAGGCAGGATTGGACCATGCTAGAGCTGGAAAAGTTCAGAAAGCAGCAGCAGGGAAGCTATCAGGCTGTTTATCTCTCCCATTGCTCCTTCAGCATTTGTTCTGGTGGTTTCTCCTCTACTGAAATCCCACTCTGAAATGGTGTACCCCAAGGGTCTGTTCTGGGCCCTGTCTCTCAGTCCCTTGATGCTCTGATCTCTTCCCATGACTTTCAGTATCATTTTATGCTGATAACTCTCAGATCTATCTACACCTGATATTTCTCTGACACTCCAGGCCCACATCTCTGCTTGGCTATCTGACATTGCTGCCTGGATGTCTCATTGCCATTTGAAACTGAACATGGCCAAAACCAAACTTCTTATTTATCCCCCTCCCCCCACCCCTGTCCTCTTTTCTCTATCTCTATTGATAACACTCTTCTTCTTCCTGTTTCCTCAGCCCACAATCTTAGGGTCCTTTTTGACTCTCCCTCTCCACATATATCCACCGGATAGCTAAAACCTGTCATTTCTTTCTCTATAACATTAACAAAATTTGCCTGTTTCTTTCTGAACACACAACTAAAACACTTATCCACGCTTTAGTCACCTCCCGTCTCTACTATTGCAATCTCCTCCTTGCTGGTCTCCCTCTGAGTCATCTTTCTCCCTTTTAATCTGTTTAGAAGTCTGCTACACGGCTAATCTTCCACCAGTCCCAAAGTACTCATATATAACCCCTCTTCTCAAGTCACTTCATTGGCTCTCCTTCCATTTCTGTATCCAATTCAAACGTCTCCTACTGACCTATAAATGCATTCATTCCACTGCTCCTCTCTCCTCTCTCCCTACATCCCTCCTCGTGAACTCTGCACTTCCACTGGCTTGCTTCTCTCTATGCCCTTTCTTCTACTGCCAACTCCAGACTTTGATTTTTTTTCCTCTCACTGCTCCTTATGCCTGGAACAAACTACCAGAGTAGGCTTCAGGCTTCATCTTTCCCCCTCTTCAAATCCATGCTAAGCTCACCTCTCTGAGGCTGCTTTTGGATCCTGACCCCTTTGTTCTCCTGTGTTTCTTTACTTTTCCCTAGTTGTATCCTTGTTCTCAGCTGTTATATTGTCTGTCTTGATCAGACTGTAAGCTCTGACGAGCAGGGATCGTCTTTTATATGTATCTATACAGTGCTGTGTACACCTTGTAGCGCTATATAAATGATTATTATTAGTAGTAGTAGTAGTAAACTGCTCAAAAATCGAAAATTCCCTCAAAACTGAGAATTTCTTTAATCTGGCAGCATCAAGAACACAAAACTGCAAATCTCAAAGACAATCTTTATTCCTCTAATCCCCAACCAACATTCTACAATTGACTACACACCAAGAACCCACAGTATAGGACCCACAGAGTAAACCTTCTATTCCAAAACAGCACTAAGTTCCAGAATTCACACAACAAGGAGTGTTTTCCCCAGAAAAGTGTGCTACCAGAAATATTACAGTGGAACCTAGAACATGGCCTCGGTCACAGAATGTATATAGGCCCTCACCAAGTACAGAATAAGTGGCCAAAAACTAAAAGCAGAACTATGTTGAAGAAGCCACACTCTGCATGCATGGCTGGCCCAACCACTAGGCAAACTAGGCAGTCACCTAGGGCGACAACCTCTGGAGAGTGGCAAAAAGTAGGACATTCAAAACTAAGCAATAAATTTTGACAGCCAAGGGAGGAGTAAGGCTTAAGGTCTGCTTAGGGCAGCAACAGCTTGAACCAACTCTGGGGCTAGCTCAACACCAGAGAAATAGAAAGATGTGTATAAAGAAAAAACATATAAATTACAAACACTGATATATTCCAGTCACTAAATTGAAAATAATTTTTTTCTACCTTTGTTGTCTGGCCATTTTATTTTTCTAATCTTGTTGGTTCCAGTCTCTGAATTCTGCTTCCCTGCATCTTTTCTTAACACTTTCCAGGGTCTCACGTCTGCTAGTTCTCTCCTCTACATCCATTTCTGGCATTGATCTTTTTCTTTTCAGCTTTCTTCTATGTATTTCTTTTTCTATGGACTCAAATTTCTCGCCTTCTTACCATCTTGTCCTTGATCTATTACTTTTCAGCTTTTAACCACAACCTTCCCATTGCCTCTCTCTCTTTCTCTCTCTCTTTCCCCAGCTTCTTATTCCCCAGTCTATTACAAATTCTCTTCTATCTCTCTTCCCTGTTGCGGCCAACATTTCTCCATCTTCCCCACTGTCCAATATTTCACCATCCAATACCTGCCTCCTCTCTCTTCCCATCCAGCATCTCCGCCTCTTTCACTTCATATCCCTCTGTCATATCCAAAATATCTCCTCTATTTTCCTGTGTCCAGCATTCCCACCCTTCTCCCTATTTCCTCCCATGTATAGCATGTTCACTCCATCTCTCTATATCCTGTCAAGTCTACTTTTTCCCTTCTCTACCCCTTCCCCTGTGTTCAGAACTTTCCCCTCCATCTTTGTGTGCCCTATGCCCAGCTTCTCCCTTCCCTCTCACATAGGGCCAGCCCAAGGGTTTCTGCTGCCTAGGCAGAACCCCCAGCCTCTCTGCTCCACCCAGCTGCCACCAATTCCATCTTGGAAGGGGAAGGGGAAGGGGGAGGCAGGCAGTGGCAGTATTTTTGCCACCACTTTTGGAAATACTACCACTGCCCGCCTCCCCCCCCCAAACGGAATCAGCAGCAGCTGTGGGGGGGAGAGGGGTGGCATGGTCACCCATATGTGCTGCTGCCACTGCCCACCTGGACCAGCCTCCCCAGGTGGTTGCCAAGCTCACCTACTGGACAGGCTTGCCTTGCTCTCCCCCCTCTTCAAGTGCTTCATCACCCCTCCATCTTCCTATTCCTGCTGCCCCCATGACAGCATCATTCTCTTCTCTATCTCGCTAGCTCCCCCTCATGTCCATCCCCCTATAACCCCCCATGTCCCGCATCTCTTCATCTCCCTATTCCCCTTGTGCCCAGCATCCCCCCTCTCCCTATGACCTCTCCCTCCCCCTCCCACATGTGTCCAATACCTCTCCATATTTCCCCTCAGTCACTGCAGTCTTCTAATATGCTCATGTCGGTGGCCGGGGAGGACAGCCTTCTGGACAGAGTTCAGCTGCTGCTGAAGACCATTGTACGGGCTCCTGCCTCCTTTGGCCTGATCTGCTCAGCCTCTCCCGATTAGCCACCGGCTCCTCCTCGTCCTCTGCTGGGGCTGCTGGGCTTGGGACGACGGCACTAAGGCCTAGAGCACTCCTAGGATCAGGCCTCTGTCGCACTGCCCTTCTCCTCTGCGGTGACAGTAGTGGCCAGCAGGAGGAGACTCTGCCCCAGAGCTGGAAGACAGTCCCCGTGCTGCGCCAATACCATTGCCCAATTGCTGCCGTGGCGCCGCTGCTGTGGTTCAGTAAGTGCAGTGGTGTAAGTGCAGCGATGGAGTGTAATTTTTTGTGTTGCGCAGTGGTGCCAGGCTTGTCATAGCATGGGGCCACATGCAGACAACATGCCTGCACATGCCTAGGGCCATCCCTGTTTGCCAGCATAATCTGGGCGCTATGAATGTCCCCTAAGGTTTTCTTAGGAAATTATAAAGTACATTAGTTCTCATGTATGTAGGGTCACAAGTACTGGAGGATCTTTTTCCTTATGACATGGGGTCAAATGGCTACCTTAAAGCTCCTTCTACCCCCAACCCAACACCCTGTCGTCTTACCTTAAAAAATGTTGCTACTTTTAACTAAATTTGTGGATGAACTAGAATACTGTAGATGCATGTGAGAGAGTAAACTATAATTACTCAAGGCGGGTGTTAGAAAGATGATGCAGCTATGAGTATGAGAGAAGAACGGGTTGTCGGTGTAGGCTACAGTTTGATGGAAACATCTTGGAGACCTTGTCTCACAAAAGGTAGAAGCTACAAATTTTTAATCCGCAGCACTTTGTAGGCATTTTTGGTAAGTTAGCTGCTTGGTCTGTTTACACTTGATATCCTTACCTTTTCAATAACCATAAACATATCTGTCACCTTTCTATAACTGATGGAGCCCAGCTACATGAGCTGTGGAGAGATGGAGGAGAGGGCAATATGCAAGATGGCCTGTTTGCTAGCTGTTGCAGCTGGCCTTGCTGTGCCAGCAGTTGCAAATGTAGACTGTGTGGTGAGGAAACTTCTCAAGTAGTCATGTGCCATAGCGTGATCTGCTGTACCATGCCAGTTGGAAGCTATGCTTTGCACCACCTTGTAAAGCAGCATTGTCTGTACATGTTGGATACTTGAAGAGTAGATACTAGAGCCTAATAAAAATGTACTACCAATCTTGCTTTTCTTTCAAAAAATGCTTATTCCCTCCATGAGCCCTGGGTTTCTTGGTGCTAATCTATGAAGACTCCAGATGCTGATGGTCAACTGACAGATTTCTTCTGCAGCTCCTTGTCTATTTATTTATTTATTTATTTATTAACAATTCTTATATACCGCACTATTAGCCATCAGCGCGGTTTACATTGAACAGAAACATCCGACAATTAACATATGTCTGGTCTTTACATTTAACAGGAGGTATAACTTGGAGAAAAGGGCAACACACAGCTTTGGGGTCACCAATATCTTGTGAAAAGGTGCCAGCAAAGATGGGAGCATGTCCAGAGTCATCACCTGTGAAGATAAGGAAGACAGGACATATGATGGCAACTAAAGGTATTTAGTTACAAAAAATTGGAACTCTAAAACATAAACAAAAGAACTGTGTGTGTGTGTGGGGAGAGGGGGGGGGGGTGATATTTAAAGACATGTACATGGTTTGCAGACCGTGGTGTTCCAGGGCAGCACCCATCACTAACTAACTGGGCAGCAACGATATTGAGCTGTTGCCCGGTTAGTGATACGTGGTGAAAGTCAGATGCAGGATCCCTGACCTAACTTTCACCGCAGAAGCTAACTGGGCAGCGGCTGAATGTCGCCACCCTTGAGGCAAGCCAGATATTCAATGCCGGAAGCTAGATATGACTCCAGCATTGAATATCCAGAGTTAAAGTTCAGCACTGGCAACTGACAGCGAGGAACATCAGGCCCAGTATGTATATGTATAAAAAAAGATAAATGCAAAATAAGCCTTGGATCTCAGAGGCTGAGCTACATGCCCTCCCCCCAACTCCAGTGGAGTAAAGGTATAGCCTGATGGTTAGACCAGTGGGCTAGGACCAGGGAAGCCAAGGTTTGAATCGCATGGTTTCTCTTGGGCAGATCACTTAACCCTTCATTGTCTCGGCTACAGTGAGGCAGGCTATGTGCCACTATGATGCATAGCCCTGCCCGCTGCTCTTTAACTCTAGATATTCAATGCTGGGGTCATATGTGGCATCAGCAATGAATATCTGGGAATTGCCGCACACGTAGAAGCCGCATTAGCTAACCAGACATCAGCGATATTGCATGCTGCCCAGTTAGCTCCTGCACCTTAAGGATAGGCGAGGGTTTTCCTCACCTATTTTTTAGGAACAGGTTGCTAACGGAGCAGCATGCAATATCGCTGATGTCTGGTTAGCAACAGTCTCTGCCTCCGCTTCACCCCAGAACACCCCCAACACACCTCTATGCTAACCGCATAGCATCGGGGCGTGTACATAAAAACAGAAGATATGCCATACTGGGTCAGACCAATGTCCATCAAGCCCAGTATCCTGTTTCCAACAGTGGCCAATCTAGGTCACAGCTACCTAGCAGTTTCCCCAAAAGACACAGGTTCCTCAGTGCTTGTGTTGGGGCAAGCAGTGGATTTCCCGGGTTCCCTTTAATAATGGTTTATGGACCTTTCCTCCAGGAACTTGTCCAAACCCAGCTAAACTAACAGCTTTTATTACATCCTCCGGCAGGGCCGGCCCATCCATTGTGCGAGAATGTTGTTTGCACAGGAGACCGTGTGAACTTCATTCTTGCACAATGGACGGCTTCACAGGTGAGTTGGGGAAGGCACTTGAGGCACCGACTTACCTCTGCACAGCCACCAGCGTGAAAAGTGCTATTTTCCCTCACGCTGGTGGCTGTTACTGTGAAGTGTGTGAGTGCTGGGAAATGCCCTTTAACCTTTCCCAGCATTCAGCGCACTTCAAAGTAACAGCCGCCTGCATGAGGAAAAACGGCACTTTTCATGCTGGCGGCTGTGCAGACGTGAGCTTTCCCGGTTCACTTCTAAAGCAGTTTAGATAGGTGCGGGGCTCTTGTGGAGGGGGTCTAGGATAGGACAGGAAATGGCAGATGGGGGGCTTGGACTGGAAGTGGGCTGATGTAGGGGGTAAGGATTGGAAATGGGCTGATGGGGGCTGGAATAAGACTGGAAATGGCTGATGGGAGAGCTAGGACTGGAAATGGGCTGGCGGGGGGGCTAAGATTGGAAATGGGCTGGGGGGAGTTTGGACTGGAAATGGGTTGATGGGGGCTGGAATAAGATTGTAAATGGCTCATTGGGGCCTAGGAGTCGAAGTGGGCTGACGAGGGGGGCCTAGGATTGGAAATGGGCTGAGGTGGGGAGCTTGGAGTGGAAATGGGCTGCTGGGAGCTGGAATAAGACTGGAAATGGCTGATGCGGGGGGGCTAGGATTGGAAATGGGCTGATGGGGGCTGGAAGACTGGAAATGTGCTGATGGGGGGCTAAGACTGGAAATGGGCTGATGGGGGGGCTAGGATTGGAAATGAGCTGAGGGGGGAGCTTGGACTTGAAATGTGCTGTTAGGGGTTGGAATAGCACTAGAAATGGCTGATGGGGGGCTAGGATTGGAAATGAGCTGAGGGGGGAGCTTGGACTGGAAATGGGCTGATGGGGGCTGGAATAAGACTGGAAATGGCTTATGGGGGGGGGGCTAGGCTTGGAAATGGGCTGATGGGGGCTAGGATGGGACCGGAAATGGCTGATGGGGACTAGGACTGGAAATGAGTTGATGGGGGGGGGGCTAGGACTGGAAATAGGCTGATGGGGGACTGGAATAAGACTGGAAATGGGCTGATGGGGGAGCTTGGACTGGAAATGGGCTGATGCAGAGGGATGGGAGAATGGATGCTGGGTGGGGCTGGAACTAGAAGGGAGCTGATGTTGGGGAAGGACTAGAAGGGATGGGACTGGGGGAGTGAGGATGAAGGGGGGAAAAGTTATTTTGCGTGGGAGGGAAGAAAAATCTACGATTAGCCAGGTATTGGGAGAGTAAGTGGGGATTGAGGATGGAAGGGTGAAATTTGAGTGGATGAAAAAGAAATAAAGAAAGAAATGGAGGAAAGAGCAAAAGAGGAAAGATCAGTATGTTAAATCAGATGCAGAGAGAGAATGGGAAAAAGAAGAGAGAAGAAAGAACAAATGGACAGCAGACAATGGAGAGTTAGCAGAAGACACAAAGGAACCAAAAGAAAGTGACTGGAGCAATTGCAACTGAAAAATAAAATGTCCAAACAACAAAAGGTAGAAAAATACTTTTTTATTTTGAATTTATTAACTGGAATATGTCGGCTGTGGGAAATGTGCATTGCTAATGTCTTTGCGTTTTTGTTTAGTACAGGGGGAAATTAATTTATAGTTTTATTTCTCCGGTGTTGTATGTTCCAATTTTGGCCTTTGGGGTTCCCAGTTTAATTATTGTCTTTCTATTTCTAAACTGTGCTTCTTTGTTTGGTGATGGTCTATGTTCTGCATATGTAACCAAGCTGAGGTATTCTTTTCATGTAGTTTCTATTTGACAGTGCCATTTGTTCTCTTTCCCCAGTAGGAGGTGTATTGGTATTCTCTGAGATATATTGTTTAATATTTGCAGTGTTGTCTTTTTGATAGGTGGGGTTTAGTGCTTTGTGAGTCCTGGTAGTGCTGTTATGATACGGCATGTTTGCTATGGGTTCTAAATGAGCAGTGTTTGTAGTACTTCCTAATGTGCCTGGCAGTTGGCACTGAAGTATAGTAATGTAGAAATCTGGTAGTCTTTCTTTATCCAGAGACTCATTCAGAGACATGTTTATGAAAGGTTGGTGCACATTAATGTCATGCAAATATTTATGCAAATGATGCCCTTATGCAAATGAGGCCCTGCAATGAGTCTTCGCACATGGCTCCGCACCCCCCTTGGCCGCCCCTGTCCTCCGGTAACAAATTCCAGAGTTTGATTACACAATGAGTGAAAAAAATATTTTCTCTTATTAGTCTTAAATAGGTTACCCTGTAGCTTCATTGCATGTCCCCTAGTCTTTCTATATTCTGATGACGTAAGCAATCGATCTAGGTTTTGCCCGTTCCACTCCATTCATTAATTTACAGACCTCTAACATATCTCCCCTCAGCCGTCTCTTTTCCAGCTTGAAGAGCCCTAACCTTTTAGCCTCTCTTCATAGTGGGGTTAGAAGGGGATATTCAACAACACTAACTGTGCAAATGCCATTGAATAACCCAATTAAAAGCTCCTGCTGACCCTATGGATAGTTGGCAATGCCATGACTATCCCCTGGGTTCTTGGCAATAAATTGCCAGGCCTTTCTTCCACACAGTGTTTGCCTGTAGCATCTTGCATGCCAAGGTGGTCTCCCATCCAAATACTAACCAAGCCTGGCCCTGCTTAGCTGCAGACACACTCAGGGGGCGATATCTGCTGATGTACATTTGATTACAAACATTGGGAGAGAGAGACCAAAGAGTGCACCGAATACTACCCGATTTAAAGACCAACCTTTCTCTGTCGTCCCTCTTCTTTGGCAGTGAAATAAGCAGCAAGCTTGTAGCATAAGGCATAGAAGAAGAACCAGGCAAGCAGCATAAACCATGCCCTCAGTGCCCACTATTTCTGATTCTGTACACACTTCTGCTTTGGGCATTTTCTTGGGATCCAAAAATGCGATTTATAAAATGTTAAATAAAATAAATAAAGAGAAGTGGTACAGCGGCAGATGGTGCAACCCAGAAGCCAAAATGCCCAGTTTGGTCCTTGGACAGCCACAGGACCAGAGTGGCCTCTAAAATAAGGAAAGTGGAGCAATGCCCCAGTTGCCAGGCCCATTTCCAACTCTGATGATGTAGGAAATGTCCACTTCCAGTCTCTGTGGATTCACTCCTCCATCCCTTATTTATTTATTTGAACAGAATTTCTATACTGCCCCTTCCAATGATCAGGGGCGGTTTACATCAAACAATTGTTTATTACAAAGAACAACGTAGAGAACTTATTTACATTAAACTATTTACATACCAGCTGTCCACACAGATCGGAGTCTGGTGGAAGTTGCTTAACATTTAATTATTTACATAGTAATTGAGCTATTACTACCAGTGGAGAAGGAATAATCATGTTTGATAGGTAGTTGCTGAGAAGGGAGTTGTTGATCACAAAGGAAATGCGCACCATGGGAGAAGAGCAGCTTAGGAGACAGGAAGTGCATGAGCACAGTATCCCTGCCCTGTTGGCCTGTCAGTACTGGTCCCCAAGAAACAGCAAGGAGCCTGAAGGAGAGGAGGGAGACAGCCAAAGTGAAATCTGGGAAGACAGGTGAGGGTAGGGTTGCCAACTTTTTCACCGAGAAAAACCCGACACCTGTGGCTCGCCATGCTCCACCCATTCTCCGCCCCAGTCCCACCCCTGCCCCGCCCCAGCCCCACCCACAAAACTTACCGAGGATTCACTCACACCCCCCCTCAGTGCTGGTTCACTCACCCCCCCTCCCCTCAGTGCTGGTTCACTCACTCACCCCCCCCCCCCCGCTGACTCACTCACCCCCCTCCCCTGCTGGTTCACTCACTCACCCCCCTCCCCTGCTGGTTCACTCACACCACCCCTCCCCTCCCCTCCCTGCTGGTTCACTCACCCACCCCCGTCACTCACTCACCCCCTCCCCTGCTGGTTAAATCACACCAACCCCCCTCACCTGCTGGTTCACACCAACCCCCCTCCCCTGCTGGTTCACTCACACCAACCCCCCTCACCTGCTGGTTCACTCACACCACCCCCCCCTCCACTGCTGGTTCACTCACCCACCCCCCTGTCACTTACTCACCCCTCCTGCTGGGTCACTCACTCACCCCCCTCCCCTGCTGGTTCACTTACACCACCCCCCCCCCCTCCACTGCTGGTTCACTCACACCACCACCCCTCCCCCCCCTTGCTGGTTCACTCACACCATCACCCCCCTCCCCTGCTGGTTCACTCACACCACCCCCCCTCCTGCTGGTTCACTCACACCACCCCCCCCCCCCCCCGCTGGTTCACTCACACCACCCCCCTGCCCAAGCCGCTGCTTCTGCTTTGTACAGAACAGCGGCTGCAATACACTTACTTTGAAAAGTAAAGACAAACTGTGTGAGGAGCCCTCCGGTCATCGCAGTGCCCGAGGAAGTGAAGTCATGGGGGCGGGCTCCTCACAGGTTGTCTTTATTGCAGCTAAAGTTAATTTGAAAAGGAAAGACAACCTGTGAGGAGCCCGCCCCCATGACATCACTTCCTCGGGCTCTGCGATGACCGGAGGGCTCCTCACACAGTTTATCTTTAGTTTTCAATGTAAGTGTATTGCAGCCACTGCTCTGTACAAAGCAGAAGCAGCGGCTGCACTGCTATGGGGAATCGCGTTCGTGCCACGGACTTCGGGACAAAAGCCGTTTTTTTGCTCTGGCCGCTCCCGATCTTGCGGCCAGAGCAAAAAAACGGCTTTTCAACGGCCGGTTTTACATCTGTGCCGGCAGCCGGCCTGGCCATGGAAAAACCGGCCAGGCCGGCTGAAAACCGGCCAATTGGCAACCCTAGGTGAGGGGCACTATGGAAGCAAACATAAGGCGAAGGAAAGGCGTGATAGAGATGAATCCTAGAGAAAAAGGAGATGGACGGATACCCTTATGAGGAAAGGCTTAAAAGGTTAGGGCTCTTCAACTTGGAAAAAAGATGGATGAAGGGAGATACAATAAAGGTCTATAAAATTAATGACTGGAGTGGAACAAATAAACGTAGATCGATTTGTTTACACCATCAAAAAGTAGAAAGACTAGGAGACATGCAATGAAGATAAGGGTAACCCGTTTAAGACCAATAAGAGAAAATATTTTTTCACTCAACGCATACTCAAACTCTGGAATTCGTTACCAGACGATATAGTAAAAGCTCTTAATGTAGCTGGGTTTAAAAAAGGTTTGGACAAGTTCCTGGAGGAAAGTTTCATAAACCATTATTAAAGAGGACCCGGGAAATCCACTGCTTGCCCCAGTACAAGCATTGTGGAATCTGTGTGTCTTTTTGGGAAACTGCCAGGTACTTGTGACCTGGATTGGCCACTGCTGGAAACAGGATATTGGGCTTGATGGACCTTGGTCTGACCCAGCAGGCCCGTACCTAGCCCTGTGCGAGCGGTGCGGCCGCACATGGCGCAAAGGCTTAAGGGGTGCATTTTAGCTGTCTTCCGTTGCCTGCCGCCGCCACTGTTTCTTCTCTCAGCGGCGGCAGGAAATGGCAGGACAGCTAAAATGCACCCCTTAAGCATTCCGCTGGCATGCTAAGCAGATCTTTCCTTCCCTGCAGGGAGGGAAAGATATGCTTAGCATGCCGGCGACTTGCACATCGGGCGTGCCTCTTCTCTCCTGCTGCGGGGGGGGGGGGGGTTGAGGGGTGTGCACCTGATGTGCAAGTCACACAGGGCGCGATCTTCCCTCAGTACGGCCCTGTGACCCACTATGGCATTTCTTATGTCTACAAAATAATGAAAGATGGGGAATGGGTAAACGCAGATTGTTTACTCCTTCAAAAAGTAGAAAGGCTAGGGGGACACACAATGACACTACTAATCAGAGGAAAATATTTTTTCACTCAATGCTTAATCAAACTCTGGAATTTGTTACCAGAGGATATAGTAAAAGCTGTTGGTGTAGCTCGGTTTAAGAGAGGCTTGGACAAGTTCCTGGAGGAAAAGCCCATAAACCATTAAAGAGGTCTGGGAAATTCACTACTTATCCCTGGAATTAGCAACATGGAATCTGGCTATCGTTCGGGAACTTGTTAGGTACTTTTGACCTAGACTGGCCACTGTTGAAAACCAGCATACTGAGCTTGATGAACCTTTTCTCTGACCCAGTATGGCATTTCTTATGTTCTCTTATGTTCTTATTAAGAGGATCCTGACTGGGAAAGAGAAGATGGATGGAGAGTTAATTGAAGACATACACAGCATTGCTAGGAAAGGGGAAATGGTACTGATAGGGGATTTCAATATGCCAGATGTTTGACACATTCCTGCTGCAGTATCATCTAGAGGTAAGGAGATCCTGGATGCTCTAAAGGAAGAACTATTCAGGCAACTGATAACAGAACCCATACCTGAAGGGGCCATACTGGACTTGGTGCTTACCAATGGTGAAAGTGTTTCTGATGTTATAGTGGGAGATCATTTTGCATCCAGTGATCACCAGCTGGTGTGGTTCAGTATTAGGACTAGGACTGTTAGAATCCATTCAAAAGAGAGGGTCTTAGACTTTAGGAAAACTGACTTTGCCAAGATGGTCCAATACCTCAGGGAGTCATTAGCAGGATGTGAACAGCAGGGGGATGTAGAAAAACAGTGGGCAAAACTGAAAGGAGATTTTTTAAGGGCAACCAACCTTTTTGTTAAAATGGTAGATAAAGGTAAAAGGAAAAGGAGACCACTATGGTTTTCAAAAGAAGTAGCTGAAAAGGTGAAGGAAAAAGAGGGATGCCTTCATGAAATGCAAGTGATCACAGAGATAGGAAGACAGGCATCTATATTTGGAAAAACTTAGAGAAACTAGCAAAGTAGTCAGGAAAGCAAAGATTCAAAAAGAGGAGGAAATGTCCCCCCATTTTATTGCATTGGCTATGTCATTTTTCAGAGAAGAGAAAGGGCAAAAGTGGTATTGTTGGACTCAAAGATGAAGGGGAGGAATATGTAGACGCTGATGAGGATAAAGCGGAATTGATTAATAAATATTTCTGTTCTGTGTTCATAGATGAAGAACCAGAAGCAGGACCTCAGAAAACACCCACAAACAGGAACAGAAGTGAGGGGCATCTTGAACAATTTTCAGAAGACTGGGTTCATGAGAAAATTGGCTAAACTTAAAGTAGACAAAGTGATGGGACCAGATGGAATACACCCTAGAATACTGAGAGTACTTGGGGACATTCTAGCAGCTCCACTGACTGACCTTTTCAATGCCTCAATGGAGTCAGGAGTGGTACCAAAGGACTGGAGAGAAGCACCATGTGGTCCCTTTATACAAAAGCAGAAGTAAGGAAGTGGTTGAAAACTACAGGCTGGTTAGTTTAAATTCGGTGGTGAGTAAATTATTGGAAACGCTGCTGAAAGAGAAAATAGTGAGGTTTCTGGAGTCCAGCAGACTATAGAATCCAAGTTTGCATAGATTCACCAGAGGCAGGTCTTGTTAGACAAATCTGCTTGATTTCTTTGACTGGGTGACCAGGGAGTTGGACCAAGGGAGAGCCCTAGATGTGGTGAATTTAGATTTTAGTAAAGCCTTTGACACCATTCCTCACAGACAACTTATAAACAAACTTAGAACCCTAGGGATGGACCGTAAAGTTACTGCTTGGGTTAGAAACTGGTTGAGTGGGAGGCGACAAAGGGTACAAGTAAATGGAGCTCACTGAGGAGAAGGAGGTTATCAGTGGTGTGACCCAGGGATTTGTCCTTGGTCTGATTCTTTTTAACATCTTTGTTAGTGATATAGCAGAAGGGCTGCTGGGTAAGGTTTGCCTCTTTGCGATGATACCAAAATCTGCAATAGAGTAGACACCCAGGAAGGTGTAGATAACATGAGGAGGGATCTAGCTAAGCTTGAAGAATGGTCTAGAATTTGGCAGCTGAGATTTAATGTTAAAAAATGCAAGGTCATACATTTGGGCTGCAGCAGTCTAAGGGAGCTATATAGTATAGGGGGTAAAGTACTTTTGTCCACTAAGAAGAGCGGGACCTAGGCATGATTATGTCTGATCTTAAAGTAGCTAAACAGGTAGAAAAGGCGACAGCAAAAGCTAGAAGGATGCTTGGGTGTATATGGAGAGGAATGGCCAGCAGAAGAAAGGAGGTGATAGTGCCTCTGTATAAGACTTTGGTGCGACCTCATTTGGAGTATTGTGTGCAATTCTGGAGACCGCACCTTCAAAAGGATAAAAACAGGCTGGAGTCGGTACAGAGGGTGGCTACTAAAATGGTTAATGGTCTTCATTATAAAGCATATGAGGATAGACTTAAGGTGTGATATGTACACCTTAGAGGAAAGGCGGGATTGAGACATTTAAATACCTCGATGGAATAAATGCACAGGAGGAGAGCCTCTTTTGATTGACAGCATACTCTGCTATGAGGGGACATGGGATGAGGGTGAAAGGTGATAGGTTCAGGAGTGATATGCGGAAATATTTCTTTACAGACAGAGTGGTAGATCTGTGGAATAGTCTCCCAATGGAGGCGGTAGAGTTGAGGACAGTATCTGAATTCAAAGAAGCATGGGACAAACACAGAGGATCTCTAAAAGAAAAAAATGGGACTGTTGTAGTGGTTGAAATGAAAGGACAGACTAGATAGGCCATGTGGTCTTTTTCTGTCGTCATGTTTCTATGTTTCTTCAGTTCTGAATGGGAACAGCTGGGGGATGTAGGAAAACAGTGGGCAAAACTGAAAGGGCATATTTTAAGGGCAACCAAACTTTTTTGTTAAAATGGTAAATAAAGGTAAAAAGAAAGGAGGGCCGCTATAGTTCTCAAAAGAAGTAGTTGAAAAGCTGAAGAAAAAGAGGGAGGCCTTCATAAAATACAAGAGATCACAGAGAGGAAGACAGGCATTTATATTTGGAAAATCTTAGAGAAGCTAGCAAAGTAGTCAAGAAAGCAAAGATTCAAAAAGAGGAGGAAATAGCTAATGCAATAAAAAGGGGGGATAAGACATTTTTCAGATATGTTAGTGAGACAAGGAAGGGCAAAAGTGGTATTGTCAGACTGAAGGGAGGAATATGTAGATGAGGATAAAGCGGAATTGCTTAACAAATATATTTCTGTTCACAGATGAAGAACCAGGAGCAGGACCTCGGAAAACACCCACAAACAGGAACAGAAGCAAGGGGCATCTTGAACGATTTTCATAAGACTGTGTTCGTGAGGAACTAGCTAAACTAAAGATAGACAAAGCGATGGGACTGGATGGAATACATCCAGGAATACTGAGGAAACTTGGGGACTTTCTAGCAGCTCCATTGACTGACCTTTTCAATGCCTCGTTGGAGTTGGGAGTGGTGCCAGAGGACTGGAGAGAGGCACATGTGGTCCCTTTACACAAAGCGGAAGTAAGGATGTGGTTGAAAACTACAGGCCGGTTAGTTTAACCTGGGTGGTGAGTAAATTATTGGAAGCACTACTGAAAGAGAAAATAGTTAGTTAGGTTTCTGGATTCCAATGGATTACAGGATTTGAGGCAGCATGGATTCACCAGAGTCAGGTCTTGTTAGACAAATCTGATTGATTTTTTTGATTGGGTGACCAGGGATTTGGACCGAGGAACAGTCCTAGATGTGGGGTATTTAGATTTCAGTAAAGCATTTGACACCATTTCGCACAGGTGACTTATAAACAAATTGAGCACCCTAGGGAGCAACCTTAATGTTAGTGCTTGGGTTAGAAATTGGTTGAGTGGGAGGCGACAAAGGGTACAGGTAAACGGAGCTCACTCCAAGGAGAAGGAGGTTACCAGTTGTGTGACCCAGGGATCTGTCTTGGACGATTCTTTTTAACATCTTTGTTAGTGATATTCCAGAAGGGCTTCATTATTAAGCATATGAATGCAAACTTAAGGATCTGATTATGTAGACTTTAGAGGAAAGGTAGGATAGAGGTGATATGATTGAGATGTTTAAATATCTCTATGCATAATTGTCTAAGAGGAGAGCCTCTTTCAATTGAAAGCAACTCTGTTACGAGGGGACATAGGATGAGGGAGAAAGGGGATAGATTCAGGAGTAATATGCAGAAATATTTCTTTACGGAAAGAGTGGTGGATCCATGGAATAGTCTCCCAGTGGAGGTGGTAGAGATGAGGACAGTATCTGAATTCAAAAAAGCATGGGACGAACACGGAGGATCTCTAAAGGAAAAAGGGGACTGTTGTAGTGGTTGATATGGAAGGGCAGAGTACATAGGCCATGTGGTCTTTTTCTGCTATCATGTTTCTATGTTTTTAACAATTTCATTATGGAGCCCTTACACCCTACAGAGCACCCTGCATTTCCTACAGTATCTGTCCTGCTGCTTTTCGGTACTGTCCAAATCCATACAAATAGACAACACCGTAAAGTCTATATCAACAACTGAATAGCAAACTTATCTGCTTCATTCCATCAACGTTGCTGTTTCATCTTTCCCCAATGCCAATATAGATGCCATCACTAGCATTTTACGCCAACTTCTTCAGGGGGTCATATATTCAGACAGTGCTGTGTGGGTTGAAAGGAACCATTTTAACATTTTTATCAAAATTTATTTTTAATGAAAAACCAAATAAATTAAAACCAAAACCCACTGTGTCAATAATAGATAAAGCAGGAAGCCACAGATGCCAATACACTAACGGTAATATAAACATGAACATAAATACTCACTATGAATTAATATCTAAGTTAAGTTTATTCTCACATGGGATATGCTGCTATTGAATGTGTTTAAATAGCCATTTGATTGTGAAGGCTATGTCTTGCTGTACCTGTACATCTGAACTTGACCATGAAATGGTCATCTTTCATAGGAAAAACCCAAATCACATTAGAAAATAGCATTGGTTAAACAAAATAGTTCAGTGTTCGTGTGTCCTTATGTATACGTGGAGCCTGATTCCGGTAGGGGCATGTCTGAGCCGTCCAGATGGCCCCAAGCAAGACGGGCCTGTTTGGACCCGATTCTGGACCACGGGAGCAAAACATTCCCATGGGAGCCAGAATCGGGCACGAGGACGGCCTGGCATGCCCCTGCCACCTGCAGGAATGTCCTCCCCGCAGGCGCCCCTGACTCCGGCATTCCCGGTCACCCTTTTTCCCATCACCTGTCTCAAGGCTGGCCTGCTGTGGTCTGGATCAGGTGGTGGGGATCCCCCTATACCTGGCCATGGCCCTAGGGGGAGGGGGAATCCCTGGCCCCAATGGCGCAAAAGTGCTGCTTATTCCACCATTGAGGCGGAATAAGCAGCGCGTCCCCACGAGCCCAGCAGCACGTACAGGGCTGTGACCCGAATCGGCCTTGTACGTGCTGCCGGGCTGGCCCACACCTGCTCTGCCACGCCCAGATCCCACCCCCTCCTGCCCCCCACTGGCTCGCTCTGTCCTGATGCGCAGGACGTATAGGGAGAGCCGCTGAAAGAATCTGGCCCCAACGGCTTGTGAGGCTGCATGATCCACCGGTACATGCAGCTCTGCAACCCACGTTTCGGAATGGGGCCCATAATGTCCCAAAATTTCCTTAAAATAAAACCCTAATTCTATTACTCACAAGAAATTATAGGACTCACAAGGAATACTATTACTACCACTACTACTTATCATTTATATAGCACTACTAGGCATACGCAGCACTGTAAGGACACATGTAAAAGACAATCCCTGCTCATCAGAGCTTACAATCTAGTCAAGACAGACAACACAGCAGCTGAGGACAAGCATATATTTAGGGGAATGGTAAGGAAACACATAGGAGATTAAGCAGATCAGGATCCAAAAACGGCCTCAAAAAGGTAAGTTTTCAGCCTGGATTTGAAAAGGGCCAGAGACTACGCCTGATGTACAGACTCAGGTAGTTTGTTTCAGACATAAGGAGCAGCAAGGTGGAAGGATCAACGTCTGGAGTTGGCAATAGAAGGGATCTGCCAGAAGAGTGGAGTTCCCGAGAAAGGATGTAGGGAGAGATAAGTGAGGAAAGGTAGTGAGGAGCAGCAGAATAAGTGCACTTATAGTCAGTAGGAGAAGTTGAAGTGGATGCGGAAACGAATAGGGAGCCAGTCAGGGGCGGCTCTATAATGAGGCCGAGTGAGGTGGTAGCCTCAGGCGGCAACTTTTTGGGGGAGGCAAAAATTGCCCCCAAAAAGACCGCCTCACTCGGCCTTCAAAATAAAATAAAAAAAAAACAACAACTCCTCTGTCTTCAGAAGCTGCTGCCGCTGCAGCAGAATGAACTGCGCTGCGGCCACGGCCACGGCCGTGGCCGTGGCCTCCTCCCCCGCCTCCCTAGAAGAGCCCAGCATTTCCCCTCCGCACCGGCTCAGCTTAACAGAGCCGCATGAAGGGAGAGTGTTTCCCTTCCCAACGGCTCTGTTAAAACTGAGTCCGTGGCGCTGATGGGAAACAGGAGCAAGCTTAGTAGATGGGCAGGGATGGGATCAGAAGAGCAAGTAGTCAGTTTGGAGGAAGAGAGAAGATTTGCAGTTTCTTCCTTAGTAATTTCAGAAAAGGAAGAAGTGAGACTGAAGGTGAGGGAAGAATATGGGATTGAAGAGAGGGAAGATGAGGTGGAGTTAACCTTGCAGAGAATTCAATTCTAATCATCTGGACTTTGTCATGGAAGTAGTTAGTCAAGGTCTGGACAATGAAGGAGGGATTGGGGAGGAGGGACTTTGAGGAGAGAGTTGAGCATAGCAAAGAGATGGTAAGGGTCAGAGGCAAGAGAACTGGTCAGATGGACATAGTACGCTTGCTTGGCGAGTACTATGGCTGACTGGAAAGAGGTTAGCATGAATTTGAAATGTAGGTAGTCAGCACGGGTATGTGATTTAAGCCAAGGGCGCTCAGCTGAGTGGGCACAGGAATGTAGGTAGCTGGTTGTCAGACAACCAGAAGAGGTATGGTATGCCTCACAAGGCATGGAATGGGAGGAACCAATGCATCCAGAGCAGAGCAGAGTATAGTATTATAGGAGGATAATGCCCCATCGACAGACTCGTATAACATAGTGGAGGAAAGAGGTGACAAGCCAGCAATGGAAAGCCTGAAGGTGAAGATTCCTAAACATCTTGATGGAGATTGGGCGAGACCAAGATGGAGGGGTGGTTAAGGGTGAAGGTTAGCAGGTGATGGTCAGATAAGGGCAGAACTGAGATGGAGAGGTTTGAGGGTGAGCAGTTGGAGGAGAGGTTAAGGTCAAAGCAGTGGCCATACTTGTGAGCAGGAGCGGTAGAGCACAACTGGAGGTTGAATGAGGAAGTTAGGGAAAGGAGCTTTAAGGCATAAGGGTCAGAAGGATCATCAAAATGAATGTTAAAATCCCCAAGAATAAGGGAAGGGGAAGATGCATCCAGAAAGGAGGAGAGCCAGGAGAAAGTCAGTGAGAAAGGTAGAGGTGGACTTGTTGGGGGGTCGATAAATGACAGCTACCTGGAGAGATAGTGGACAAAATAGGCGGATGGCGTGGACTTCAAAGGAAGCAAAGGAATTAGATGGAGGCAGAAGGATGGCCTGTTTCCTGAGTGCAGTTGAAGCCTGCATAAAAAGGCTCCTGTGCCCTGCCCCTTTGAGGCTTTTCTAACCAGGGCTCCACACATCAAACAGTAAGTAAGGTTTTGAGGGTTTCTTTGTTTGGTTTGTTTTTATTACATTGCTAGCTCTCTGACTGGGAGCTCTTAAAAGGGTTTTGTGTATATTTTTAAAAGCAAGGTTACTTCATTTTTGCTGTTTTAGGGGAACCTTAATTGAGCACAGTAGGTTGCTGACTCCAGTGACCTCCTCAGCTTTAGAAGCTGCTAACACCTAATCAGGTGTTAGTGGGCCTGTTTCCTGAGTGCAGTTGAAGCCTGCATAAAAAGGCTCCTGTGCCCTGCCCCTTTGAGGCTTTTCTAACCAGGGCTCCACACATCAAACAGTAAGTAAGGTTTTGAGGGTTTCTTTGTTTGGTTTGTTTTTATTACATTGCTAGCTCTCTGACTGGGAGCTCTTAAAAGGGTTTTGTGTATATTTTTAAAAGCAAGGTTACTTCATTTTTGCTGTTTTAGGGGAACCTTAATTGAGCACAGTAGGTTGCTGACTCCAGTGACCTCCTCAGCTTTAGAAGCTGCTAACACCTAGCAGGTGTTAGTTCCCGCCCTACCCACCCCGACTCCCACCCACCCCTAGTGAGCAGCCTTGCTTTATAGGGCGCATCCCCTTTCACAAATCACAGTGAATTGGACCAGCACATTTGTATGTAATTAAAGTGTTTTAACTTCTTTTTCTCTATAAAGACAGCTGCGAAACCGGCTGGTACTTGGTAGATCTCTCTCTTTTGCTCTAACAGATACCTAAGCTCCACGAAAAGAACAATGGCTGGGAAAAATCGTATTGCTAAAGCTGTTGCTCCCGTTACAGCTTCTGCCTCGGTCCAGACAGAGGTCCTAATGCCGGTTGAAGGACCGGTTCCATGTGCAGGGTGCCTGCATGCTGAAGCTCTGAGGAAAGAGGTGGAGGAACTCAGAGAGGAGGTGGCGAGGCTGAGGAGCATTCAAGACAGTGAGAAGTACATTGATGAGATGCTACTTGCAGCAACCAAGCTCTCCAGCTCCGGAGAAGATGGGTGCCAACAGAATGTCGATGGTTGGACACAAGTCACCAGGGCCTGCAAAATCACCAATCCAACTTCTCCATCCCTTGAATTGAAGAACCATTATGCAGCCCTGGAAGTGGAGGAGGTGAAAGCATCCCTGGAAAGGGAAGAACCAGAGTTCAAGTACCCCAAAGTTGCGGAATCAGTCACCAGAAGGAAACGAAGGGTGGTGGTGGTTGGAGACTCTCTTCTGAGGGGTACTGAGGCGTCCATTTGCCGACCAGACTTGATGTCCAGAGAGGTATGCTGTCTGCCTGGTGCCAAAATCCAAGATGTTACGGAGAGTTTGCCGAGACTCATCAAGCCCACAGACTATTACCCAATGTTGCTAATCCATGTTGGAACAAATGATACTGCCAGGTATACCTCGAATGTATCAAAAGTGACTTCATGGCTCTGGGACAGAGGGTGAAGCAGTTAGGTGCACAGGTGGTGTTCTCTTCAATCCTCCCTGTTGAGGGTAAAGGCCAAGGCAGAGAGGCTCGCATCCTGGAGACAAATGCATGGCTGCGTGGATGGTGTCATCGAGAGCGTTTTGGTTTCCTAGACCATGGGATGCTTTTCCAAGGGTTGCAAAGCAGAGATGGCATCCATCTGTCCAAGAGAGGTCAACGCATCTTTGGTAGTAGACTGGCTAATCTACTGAAGAGGGCTTTAAACTAGATTCCTTGGGGATGGGTGAAGAAAGCCCCCAGGTAAGTGAAAGCCCCCAGGTAGGTGATACATTAAATACCTTTATGGAAATGGGTAACAGGGGTAACATATGGAAAGCAGTGTGTATTAATGCCCGTAGCATGGGAAATAAGATCCCTGAGGTTGAAGCTTTGGTGGGAGTGGCTGACTTGGATTTAGTGGCAGTTACAGAAACATGGTTCACAGAAAACAATGACTGGGATGTAACTATACCTGGCTATACTTTATTCAGGAAGGACAGGGTAGGAAGAAGAGGAGGAGGAGTGGCACTATATGTAAAAACTACTATTAAAGCTTTGGAATTACAGAGCTTAAAAGGGAGAGAGGAGGCATTGTGGGTTAAACTAGAAAGAGGGAAAGAGAAATCTATTTGCATTGGAGTGATATACAGACCTCCCTCACAAGAGAAAGAGGTGGACAGAGAGTTAATTAAAGACATATGCAGCATTGCTAGGAAAGGGGAAGTGCTACTGATAGGAGATTTCAATATGCCAGATGTTGATTGGCACATTCCTGCTGCAGTATCATCTAGAAGTAAGGAGATCCTGGATTCTCTACAGGGAGAACTATTCAGGCAATTGGTAACAGACCCCACACGTGAAGGGGTCATACTGGACTTGGTGCTTACCAATGGTGAAAGTGTTTCTGATGTTGTAGTGGGAGATCATTTTGCATCCAGTGATCACCAGATGGTGTGGTTCAGTATTAGGACTAGGGCTGTTAGAATCCATTCCAAGGTGAGGATCTTAGACTTTAGGAAGACTAACTTTGCGAAGATGGGCCAATACCTCAGGGAGTCGTTAGTGGGATGGGAACAGCTGGGGGATGTAGAAAAACAGTGGGCAAAACTGAAAGGGGGTATTTTAAGGGCAACCAACCTTTTTGTTAAAATGGTAAATAAAGGCAAAAGGAACAGGAGACCGCTATGGTTTTCGAAGGAAGTAGCTGAAAAAGTGAAGAAAAAGAGGGAGGCCTTCATGAAATACAAGAGATCACAGAGAGCAGAAGACAGGCATCTGTATTTGGAAAAACTTAGAGAAGCTAGCAAAGTAGTCAAGAAGGCAAAGATTCAAAAGGAGGAGGAAATAGCCAATGCAATAAAATGGGGGGATAAGACATTTTCAGATATATTAGTGAGAAGAGGAAGAGCAAAAGTGGTATTGTCAGACTCAAGGGTGCAGGGGGGGAATATGTAGAAGCTGATAAGGATAAAGCGGAATTGCTTAACAAATATTTTTGTTCTGTGTTCACAGATGAAGAACCAGGAGCAGGACCTCAGAAAACACCCACAAATAAGAACAGAAGCGAGGGACATCTTGAACTATTTTCAGAAGACTGTGTTCGTGAGAAACTAGCTCAACTTAAAGTAGACAAAGCGATGGGACCGGATGGGATACACCCTAGAATACTGAGGGAACTTGGGGACGTTCTAGCAGCTCCACTGACTGACCTTTTCAATGCCTCGTTGGAGTCAGGAGTGGTGCCAAAGGACTGGAGAGAGGCTCATGTGGTGCCTTTACACAAAAGCGGAAGTAAGGATGTGGTTGAAAACTACAGGCCGGTTAGTTTAACTTCGGTGGTGAGTAAATTATTGGAAACGCTGCTGAAAGAGAAAATAGTGAGGTTTCTGGAGTCCAGCGGATTACAGGATCCGAGGCAGCATGGATTCACCAGAGGCAGGTCTTGTCAGACAAATCTGATTGATTTTTTTGACTGGGTGACCAGGGAGTTGGACCGAGGGAGAGCTCTAGATGTGGTGTATTTAGATTTCCGTAAAGCCTTTGACACTGTTCCTCACAGGCGACTTATAAACAAACTGAGCACCCTAGGGATGGACCCTAAAGTTACTGCTTGGGTTAGAAATTGGTTGGGTGGGAGGCGACAAAGAGTACAAGTAAATGGAGCTCACTCTGAGGAGAAGGATGTTACCAGTGGTGTGCCCCAGGGATCTGTCCTTGGTCCGATTCTTTTTAACATCTTTGTTAGTGATATAGCGGAAGGGCTGTCGGGTAAGGTTTGCCTCTTTGCGGATGATACCAAAATCTGCAATAGAGTAGACACCCAGGAAGGGGTAGATAACATGAGGAGGGATCTAGCTAAGCTTGAAGAATGGTCTAGAATTTGGCAGCTGGGATTTAATGTTAAAAAATGTAAGGTCATGCATTTGGGCTGCAGCAATCCAAGGGAGCAATACAGTATAGGAGGTGAAGTACTTTTGTCCACTAAAGAAGAGCGGGACCTAGGCATGGTTGTGTCTGATGATCTTAAAGTAGCTAAACAGGTGGAAAAGGCGACAGCAAAAGCTAGAAGGATGCTTGGGTGCATACGGAGAGGAATGGCTAGCAGAAAAAAGGAGGTGATAATGCCTCTGTATAAGTCTTTGGTGCGACCTCATTTGGAGTATGGTGTGCAATTCTGGAGACCGCACCTTCAAAAGGATGTGAACAGGATGGAGTCGGTGCAGAGGGTTGCTACCAAAATGATTAATGGGCTTCATTATAAAGCATATGAGGACAGACTTAAGGATCTTAATATGTACACCTTAGAGGAAAGGCGGGATAGAGGTGATATGATTGAGATGTTTAAATACCTCCGTGGCATAAATGTTCAGGGAGAGAGCCTCTTTCAATTGAAAGCAAGTTCTGCTACGAGGGGACATGGGATGAGGGTGAAGGGAGATAGATTCAGGAGTGATATGCGGAAATATTTCTTTACGGAAAGAGTAGTGGATCCGTGGAATAGTCTCCCAGTGGAGGTGGTAGAGATGAGGACAGTAACTGAATTCAAGAAAGCATGGGACCAACACAGAGGATCTCTAAAGGCAAAAAGTGGACTGTTGTAGTTGTTATGGAAGGACAGACTAGATAGGCCATGTGGTCTTTTTCTGTCGTCATATTTCTATGTTTCTATGTTTCTATGAATTGGCAGGAATGAGAGAGTAAAACCCAACACCGCCATCACGGCCAGTGGGTCAAGGGGTATGGGGAAAAAAGAGAGCCTCCATGACAGAGTATCAAGTTTCAGTAACAGCCAGGAGATGTAGAGTATTAGAGATAAAGAGGTCATGAATGAAGGCAAGTTTATTGGAGACAGAATGTGCATTCCACAATGCGCAATAAAAAGGGAGGGAAGAGGGAGAGAGGAGAGGAATATGAACAAGATTAGAAACATTATGCATTGACCTGCCCTGGGAGTGTGAAAAAATCTAGGGGGGGGGGGGTAGGATTGAGGTTGACATGTCCAGATGAGAGAAGAAATAGGAGAGATTGGGGGAGAAAGGAAGCGGCACGATGGAAGCAAGGGTAAAGTTCCCTCAGTGAGATTGGAGATGGCTGAATGAAAGGAAGAAAAAGGTGAAGCTAAAGGGCAGATGATAAGGTAGAAGACAAAATGGTGAGGGAGGTGGGGACAGTAAGGAGTGGGTAATGAGAAGTACAGTAGGGTCATGGAACTGTGGGATTGAGTGGAAAAGATTAGGGAGAGTTAACATCAAGAACACAAAGTGATGTAGAGCCATAGGAGAGGGTGAAGAGGAGAGAATGCAAATCAAAGGAGGTACAAGTAGAGCAAGGGGGGAGAAAGTCCTGGTGGCTTCAGGTGCACCTGACTAATCGCATCTATGAGCAGAGGAAGGCTATGAAAGCATGCTAGGCGTGTAGTGGGCCATAAAGTGTTGAGAAGGGAGACACAGCACTGCAGAGGGCAGGAGTTGGGTAAAGGATAGACAGAAGATAGGACACACTGTGACAAAAGAGAAATATAGACAGAATAATAAACAGGCAGCTAGATTCTAAACAGGCGCAGACGAATGCCTGAACAGAGCATACAAGATTTGCAAGCTTCAGCTAGGAGGGTGCTCTCCCAAGCAGGAACCAGGAAGAATACTAAAATGTGACAGTCCTTTCTCAAAAGAGCTGACCATCTAGTCAAGACATACAAGCATAACAAAAGAACTAGGGAATTTAATTTATAGGAAAATGATTAAAACACACACACATAGGTATTAAACAGGATCCAAAAGCAGCCTCATAAAAGTGGGGTTTTAGCTAGATTTGATTAGGACCAAGGAATGGAACCTGACCTACTATTCCAGGCGTATTGCCCTGCAAGGTGGAACAAACAAAGTATGAAGTTGGTGGTGGAGAAGAAGCGCACAGATAAACATGATTTACCTGATAAGCAGAGTTCCCGAGAAGAAGTGTAGGGAGAGATAAGAGAGGAGAGGTAATGAGGAGATGTAGAGTGAATACCCTTGTAGGCCAGTAGTAGGAGTTTGATAGGAATAGGAATCCAATGAAGTGACTTGAAATGATTCATAGTGCTTTCTCATGCAGTGAGAAGCTCATTTTCCGGTACTGTTTCATAAGCTATGATGGCAACATTATTCCTTTCCTATATTATTTTAGATTCAATATCCTCCGGGCGGAGCAAAGATTGGAGGTGCCTCAGGTGGGCCCTCCATCCTACCACCCCCATTGCTACTCCTCTTCATAGCCTGCAGCAGCAGCAATAGCTATGTAACCGTGATGCAGCGTTTAACTGGGAGTCTGCGTTGAAGGATGGCGGAAGCAGCAACTAGTAAAAGCTTGAAACTATGGCACAGCCCTGGAGCCCCAAGGTAAGTGCTGTCGCAGTTTCATACTATTGTCATTACTGTAGGCCCTGGAGAAGGGCAGCAGTGATGGCAATTGGTGCACCCGGAGGACCAGCGATCTAGGCAACTGCCTGGTTTGCCTAATGGTAGCGACAGTCCTAAATATCCTAAGCAAAATACAGACTTCCATTTTTATTCAATATCATACAATACCCCAACCCGAAAGACATCAAATGTAATTGACAGCGGGAGCTACTGTACAAAGTTTCTATAGCATAACTAACAGGCAGTATTTCTTTTGGTTGACCAGTAGAGCTGCACTTCTGGACCAGATAGTTATTGATTCTAATCCTGGCTAAGGCACTTTCTCAAATGTTTCTATGGCTTTGTTACTCAAATGTAAGAGGAACACGTCCTCGTTTAGTCTCTGTTCTCTTCCTGGACTCCATATTTTCTGCGAGTGACCTCGGTGCCACATAGAACCGAATATATCTCCTACCTTCCATGTTCTACCCGCAATTGTGAATATGTGGTGCTACAGTTTTTAGATACAAATGCCCGTTATTTAAAAACGATTTTACAAGAACACTAGCACCTAGCAAAGGGCAGAACGGAAATGTCATTTATGTTGATGACTCCCTAAGAAGACCACTATTATCTGTTGGTGCTCTATGCACATTTGATCTGAAAGCAGATCATAGCAGTTTCTGGAAAATATGCTTAAACTTTGGTTATTTGAGTTCAGAGATTATTTTGAAAAATGAAACGTTTCTACTAATTAGATCTCTGGTCTCTGCTCCTGCTCATCCTGCAGCCTGCAAACTGTTTTAATTTGCAGGACATATTGTTATAGCTGAGAATCTTGGAACACACTCACAATAAATTAAAGAAACGTTTAACAGAAAGAGATCTGAATTTCCATAATTACAAAATCTGAGCAGTGACACTGTTGTTCAGTCCTCAGCTCTTGCTGCCATCTAGTCCAGGGGTCTCCAACCAGTCGTGGAGGGCCACAATCCTGCCAGGTTTTTGGGATTTATCTCATGCATATTATCTCATGCATATTCATTAGGGGTATCCTGAAAACCTGACTGGTTTGCGGCCCTCCAGGACTGATCTAATCATTCACCGCTCATCTGCCTCCATTGCACCCATCTAGCCCACAAGCAGAGCTAAAGCAGAGAGCCCTTGGGTGTGATGGAGATTGTTTTAAGATGACGAACTGAAAATTCTTAGGGGGTTCAGTTCTATTCTGGATGACAGAGAAGGGAAGTTGAAATTTTTCTATTTTATTTTATCCTTATAGATTTGCAATATTTCCAAGCATTTACATCTTCTACAGAACATAAGGAGGACACAGAATAAAAAAATAAGGAAATATATAATAAAGAAAAATAAATCATTTTAGTGCCCCTTTAAATCAAGCCCACAATGTGAAAGGAATCCAGATTATAATAGCCAAACCAAACCTGAAGGAAAAAGACTCAAACATTAGCAGCCAAAATCAAAATATTACGGATCACTGGTGCCAGTAACCCGAGGAACAATGGGTCTTCGTGCATTAATAAAGGAAAGCAGCTGGGGAAGCTCAAAGAAAATATAACTGATTGAAACTTCTCCAAGCACTTACAAGGAATTAAAAATAAGCCTCGGGGCCTCAGAAGAAACTTCCTCCTTCTCCTCTACATCTCCCTGGCCAGATCAGGAAAAATACTGACCATAAGTCCTTTAAAGGAAATATTACTTTTCTTGTAAAACATCCTCAACCAACATGGTCAGACGATAAGGCAAATGTGACAATCGGAGTAGCTGAAACTACAAGGGTCAGCCTCAGAAGTCCCCAATATAGCAGAGAGATTCAAAACATACATCCATCCATCTACTGGAGCTCCCACCTGAGTCCTCCTTAGCAGGAGGGAAATAATATAAATGGGTCAGTGGTGTATGTGACTCTGGAGCCACACCCACAATTTCAACTTCTAAGCATATCGCTAGATGAGATGAAGGGTGATTTAGGAAAATGAATCAGTCTCACATTAGAAGAGCAAACTAAATTCTCCAGATGTTCAATCTTGGATTTCACCGAAACCCTCCACACGAAGAAGTCTAGATTCCACCTCTGGGAGAGTCTGCTGAGCACTAGCTAAGATATGCCATACTGGGTCAGACCAAGGGTCCATCAAGCCCAGTATCCTGTTTCCAACAGTGAGCAATCCAGGTCACAAGTACCTGTCAGCTTCCCAAAATGTACACAGATTCCATGCTGCTTATCCCAGGAGTAAGCAGTGGTTTTCCTCGCTCTAATGATTTATGGACTTTCCCCAAGAGAGCTCTCCAGTGCAATGGGTGCCTTTGAGTCAATGCTGACTCCTAGCGACCTAGCCACACTCAATATATTTAAAATCATACATAATGCTTCAGCTGAGTCTCTCCAGGATCTGATAAAAAAAAAAATCCCAAAAGCCGGCCGACGAGAACAAACTGCAAGAAAGTATTAGTCATGCCTAACAAATATTCTAAAACCAAATAGACCACTTCCGACAGGGCGCTCTCATTATATACATCGAAATTATGGAACTCCTTCCCGGAGGATATTAGAAATATGAGTGACACGAGGGACTTCAGAAAAACGTTGTAGACACTTCTGTTCATAGAGCATTTTGGTGACGTCACATAAGGCATCACTGACTGTCCATCCATAAACTAACAGACCCTGACAAATGAACAACACCAGACATAACCCCAAATTGTAACTACGTTATGCCAATGTTACTGTTAAGATTTATCTTATTAAAACTGCCTGCACACTGTGTGACCCCACCCTTTTATACAAGGTTAAATGTAACAGTTTGACTTCAGTGTAAACCACCTAGTTATAATGTAAACAGTTGAGTTGAAATGTAAACCACCTTGATTTAAGGAAAAGGTGTTATATACAGTAAATCCTGTTAAATAAATAAGATAACGGTGACTTGAATTGCACACAATATTCAAGGTGTGGTCGCACCACAAAGGCATTATAATATCCTTCATTTTATGCTCTATTCCTTTCTTTATGATTCCCAGCATTCTATTTGCTTTCTTGGCCGCCACAGCACACTGGGCACCGGGTTTCAATATGCCATCCACAATGACGCCTAAATCCTTTTCCTGAGTGGCGGTTCCTAATGTGGAACCTTGCATCATGTAACTGTAGTTTGGGTTGTTCTCTAAGTGCATAACTTTGCACTTATCCACATTAAATTTCACCTGCCATTTGGACACCCAGTATCCCAATTTATCAAGGTCCTTTTGCAATTTTTTACAATCCTCTTGTGTTTTAACGACTTTCAATAATTTGGCATCATCTGCAAATTTGATCATCTCACTCTTCCGTATTTTCGGAAATAGCAGTAATATTACTTTGAAGTTGCAATGTCAATACCTGCATTTGTGGAATCGGTGCTTCCCCTAACTTTGATATAGCAGACCATATGGTTTCCAAAGTGAAAGTGTCTAGCTGGGTCAGAGGAGGCTGAGATCCAGGTCCAGGCAAATCTTGAGGAAAAGCTAAAAATGAAAGAGTTTCTGCTTTTTGGGTATGTAACAGAGCAAATATAAAACATACTACTAACAGTGTATAAAGACCAATGCAGCCAATCCAGTCTGCTCAGTAAGGTAGTTAGAGTTGTTATTGACACCCCCCACCGTACAAGTTACCTCTTCCAGGCCTTCGTTTCTGACATTGTACCTGCTGCTTCTTGCAGGTGACCTTCCTCGTGTCATCTCAGAAATACAACTAAGCCATTTCACGGCTCTTCTGAGCTGAAGCAACTGGGATTCTATCTTTGTCTCCTTTAGGGGTCCTCTGTGTATATCTCACTCTCTTTTTTATAAATTCCATCAGCATTTTTGTTTCAAATCTGAGGGCAGGACCCTGAGCTACCACAGGCCTATGAGGCCGTCTAAGTACTTGGCCCCGGGCAGACATCCTGAATTCCCTTCTCCTCCTAAGGATGGCCCTCCATCTGCATATGGCTGTTTCTTTCTAGAATAAAGCACTGGCAATATACAAGAAGAATGACAAATTGCACACATTCTCTCATAAACCCATCTGTTCACCATACAATTTTCAAACACTTGGCTGTTTGGGTTCTTAGCTTGTCCAATCATAGTTAAAAATACATTCGGGCATAGGAGCCAATTTTCCAACGCAAATGGGTATGCTAAACTCAACACAAATTAACCCTTCATTTATAAAGTCATAGAGTTTGGATCATGTTGTGGGTGTTCAAGCACCCACTACACTCACGTTGCTCATACTGATGCATTTCCATGACTCTCACTGCAGAGTAACCGCCTGCAGTAAACAGGATCCGTAATCCTGTCATTGCTATAGAGAATCCTTCACAAATATGCAAATAGGCTCAAGGCCAGATTTAGATTTAGACACCATGGGCCCGATATTCAATTGGGACCGTCGCTGCCGACCTCTAACCTTGGATATTTAATACCGGGGTCATATGTGACCCCGGCAGTGAATATCTGGGGTCACCGCACAGCCTCCGATAGCACAGACGTTAACTGGGTAGCGGCGATATTGCACCGCTGCCTGGTTAGCTCCCACAGGTAAAATTCGGCCAGCTTTTGCAGTGCCTACTTTTACCTGCACGTCCCTAATCGGGTAGCGGTGCAATATCGCCCTTACCTGGTTAGCAACTGTCGCCATCCCCAGAACGCGCACGACATGCCCCAATGCTAAGCAGTTAGCATCAGGGTATTTAGCAGTGTGTTGGGGATATTGAGTGGCACTAACCATGTTAGGAGTTTGTGCCGCCTATTCAGCGGCATTTACATGGTTGACAGGTCTGGAAGCCGTGTAAATGCCTTTCAATATCAGGCCCCATAGGCATATTTTATTTATTTTTATATACCGCGCTTTTTCAGATCAGTGCGGTTTACATATAACGTTAACAATAAACTGGTTTAAATAGAACAGATTGCATAGAACAATTTGCATTCAATTAACACTGAATTGGCATTAACATAAACGGTTAACAGTAAAACATTAAAACATCAAACTGTTTTGGTTAGGAGAGGTTAGCTTGGGTAGGAAGCAACAGAGAGCGGTAGTATACAAGAGCTGAGAGCCGGTAGCTGTGTGTTAAGTGCCTAGGGTGGCTGGTTGTAGGCTATGCCAAGGTGTCAAATTCTGAAAGCGCCCAAAAACTGGAAGCCTTCCCTCTGCTGCTCTCTGATCTTCAAGAACCCGCCTCCTTGCAGTTCTCTAGGGGGATCCCTCCTCCTCTAACTATGGACAGTGGTGGGTTTATCCTCTGGCTTCCCTTAGTATAGACAGAAGAACGGGGTGTCCACTGGAGCTATGGCCCTACCAATAATATGCCCAACACAGCATCCGTACCTAGAGAGCTTGGGGATAGGACTGAAGATTGGTTTGCTTGACCCTTCCAATCAAACAGGCTTTCCACAGTTTTTTTGTGTAACTGCAGAAAGGGATTCTTTTAATAGATAGGTTCTGTGTAGGAATCCATAGCAGTCTGGCTTATTCTCTTTTTCCAAATGGAGGTACACTGGTGTTCTAGATTCTTTGCAGTGCTAACCTTTATAGGTAGAGTTAGAGCAGTTTGAGTTATTGGACTTTGTGCTGGTATGATATGGTAAACCTCTGAATGTCTGCTTGCAAAATTTTGTGGTACTTCTCACAGTGTCTAGTACTGCAAGGAGTTTATGCTACTGACTGAATGGGCCTGACTCTAAAGTGACAGGGCCATTGCCTGCCCAAGTCCATCCATGGCTATGCCCCTAGACATTAGGGATCTATCGCTGGCTTTTACTTCATAGATATCTAGAGCTCAAGACAACTCCTTTCAGAATTTAAAAAATTTATCAGCCAAAATCTGACAAACTGACTAAATACAAATATTTGTATCCTACATTTAAGTACGGAAAGGAGTTGTGAATTTTGAAGAAGTCAAACACCTTTTACACAGATGTCTTTAGAAGGTAAAGAGCAGGCAGATAGAAGCAGGGGTGGATTGTGACCAAAAATGGTTCAAGCATGAAGACCCTCTCCCTGGCGAATCTTCTCCCTTCAGTCTCTCTCTCCTGGTGCTGTAATCTCTGCTGCTTCAGGCTCCAGGCTCCCGCTGCTATTGCTCTATGCCCCTACCTCAGCTAATGTAAATGAATTCTAATAGCAGTATGTCCTCTCTTAAAGGCACAGGGGCTCATGAGTTGACAGCTAATCCTATCGGGGTGGACCAAGGGAGGCGCGCGGCCATGTACTCATTGCAGGGCCTCATTTACACAAATATTTGCATAATGTTAATGTGCTCTTAGTAAACAAGCCTCTTAATGAGTGTCTGGATAAAGAAAGACTACCATATTCTACATTACTATACTCCAGTGCCAACTGCCAGGCACATTAGGAAGTACTATAAACACTGACCATTTAGAACCCATAGCAAACCCGCCGTATAACCACATGAACAGAATACCTTAGCTCGGTTACACATGCAGAACATAGAGCGTCAAACAGGGGCGGCCCAAGGGGGGTGCGGGGCCATGTGTGGAGACTCAGTGCGGGGCCTCATTTGCATAAGTGGCCTTATTTGCATAATGTTACCATACACTAACTTTTAGTAAACATGTCTCTTAATGAGTGTATGGATAAAGAAAGACTAAAAGATTTCTACATTACTATAATCCAGTGCCAACCGCCAGGCACATTAGGAACTACTACAAACACTGCCCATTTAGAACCCATAGCAAACCCGCCGTATCCTGACAGCATTACCAGGACTCACAAAGCACCAGACCCTACCTATCAAAAGGAAACACTGCAAATATTAAACCAATACATTTCAGAGAATACTGGGGAAAGAGAACAAGTGGCAATGTCAAATAGGAATTACATGTAAAAATGTAAATATGTCTAAGTAGAATCCCTTTTGTAAAATTATGTAAATATGTCTAGGCTAATCTCGATACCATATTCTGTGTGATGTGATTTACCTCTGAACTATTGTATATATGCCCCAACTTCTCTGTCTTGATTTTTGACAAATCCCAAAGATGTAATCAAACCGCTTCTGATCGCTGGAAGTAGCGGTATATAAGTGTTACTAAATAAATAAATAAATAAATAAACATAAACAGAATCCCTCAGCTCAGTTACACATGCAGAACATAGACCATCACCAAACAAGGAATCGCAATTTAGAAACAGGAAGGCAATAATTAAACTGGGAACCCCAAAAGCCAAACTTGGAATGTACAACAACACTGTAGAAATAAAACTATAAATTAATTTCCTCTTGTACCAAACAAAGCGCAGACGTTAATGATGCACATTTCCCAGAGCTGACATATTCCAGCTAATAAATTCAAAATAAAGAGATATCTTTCTACCTTTTGTGCATTTTTTTCAGTTGCAATTGCTACAGCCACTTTCTTTTGGTTTCTTCATGTTTTCTGCTAACTGTCCATCGTCTGCTGTCCATTTGTTCTTTCTTCTCTCTTCTAGTTTTTTTTTTCCATTCTCTCTCTCTACATCTGCTTTGACATACTAATCTTTCTCCATTTGCTCTTTCCTCATTCCTATTTCATCCACACAAATTTTACCCCTCCATCCTCAATCCCCACTTACTCTCCCAATACCCGGCCAATTGTAGATTTTTCATCCCTCCCACACAAAATATTTTTCCCCTTTCCATTTTACTCTCCCAGCCCCATCCCATTCTAATCCTCCCCCAACATCAGCTCCCTTCTAGTTCCAGTCTCACCCAGCATCCATTCCCTTCTAGTCCCTGCATCAGCCCATTTCCAGTCCTAGCCCCCCATCAACCCATTTCCAGTCCTAGCTCCCCCATCCATTTTCAGTCTGAGTCCCTTCATCAGCTCATTTCCAATCCTAGCCCCCATCAGCCCATTTCTAGTCATTTCCTAGCCCCACCATCAGCCCAAGTCAAATCCTAGCTCCCCTCCACTCAGCCCAATTCCAGTCCAAGCCCCCCATGAGCCTACTTCCAGTTCTAGCCCCTCCATGAGTCCATTTCAATTCAAGCCCCCACCACAGCCCATTTCCAATCTTAGCTCCCCCCAACAGCCCATTTCCAGTCCTATCCTAGCTGCTCCATCAGCCCATTTTCAGTCCTAGCTCCCTTCCCTCACAGCCCATTTCCATTCCAAGCTCCCTCCCCATCAGCTATTTGCAATTCAAGCCTCCCCTTCCACTCAGCCCATTTCCAGTCATAGCAACCCCCAACCCATTACCAGTCCTAGTCCCCCATCAACCCACTTCCAGTCCTACCCCCCCATCACCCACCCATTTTCAGTTTAAGCCCCCCCTATAACCCATTACCAGTCCTAACCCCCCATCAGCCCACTTCCAGTCTTAACCCCATCAGCCCATTTCCAGTCAGCCCCCCATAGCTCATTGCTAGTCCTAACCCCCCCCCCCATCAGCCCACAGCCCATTACCAGTCCTAACCACATCAGCCCTCCTCAAGTCCTAACCCTCCCCTCCCATCAGCCCATTTCCTGTCCTAGCCCCCCATAGCCCATTATCAGTCCTAACCCCCCCATAGCCCATTAGCAGTCCTATCCCCCCATCACCTCATTTCCAGACAGCCCCCATCAGCCAACAGCCCATTACCAGTCTTAACCCCCCATAGCTCATTACCAGTCCTAACCCCCCCAACAGCCCACAGCCCATTACCAGTCCTAACCCCTTCCCATCAGCCCATTTCCTGTCCTAGCCCCCCCATAGCCCATTATCAGTCCGAACCCCCCCCTAGCCCATTACCAGTCCTACCCCCCCCCCCATAGCCCATTAGCAGTCCTAACCCCCTATCACCCCATTTCCAGACAGCCCCCATCAGCCCACAACCCATTACCAGTCTTAACACCCCCCCTATAGCCCATTACCAGTCCTAACCCCCCCCCCAACAGCCCACAGCCCATTACCAGTCCTAACCCCTCCCCATCAGCCCATTTCCTGTCCTAGCCCCCCCATCGCCCATTATCAGTCCTAACCCCCCCATCGCCCCATTTCCAGATAGCCCCCATCAGCCCACAGCCCATTGCCAGTCTTAACCCCCCCCCACCCATTACCAGTCCTAACCCCCCCCCCCCCCCCCCATCGGTTTATGGCAAAATTTTTTTTAAAAAAAAGCTGGCTCTGGCTGCTGCCGCTGCCGCCGTCGCGGCAGCGGCAGAATGAAGTGTTCCGCGGGTCCTCCTCTGCTCGCTGAGCCCCTCTGTAAGGGCTTGCAGATTCGCGACGGGAGAGTGTCTCCCTCGCGTCTCTGTTAAGCCCGCAGGGGCTAATGGGAAATTTCCCATCTGCCCCTTTAGACGCGAGGGGCTGATGGGAAATGTCCCATTAGCCCCTGCGGGCTTAACAGAGACGCGAGGGAGACACTCTCCCTTCGCGAATCTGAAAGCCCTTGCAGAAGGGCTCAGCGAGCAGAGGAGGCCCCGTGGGACACTTCATTCTGCCGTTGCTGCGGTGGCAGCGGCAGCGGCAGCAGCCAGAGACAGCTTTTTTTTAAAAAATGTAATTTAAAAAAAGCAGAATGCTCTTTGCGCGGGGCCCCCTGAAACGCGGGGCCCTGTGCAAAAAACATTCTTGCTCAATGGACGGGCCGGCCCTGCCGTCAAACAAAGAACAAGGGATCACAATTTAGAAACAGGAAGATAATAATTAAACCGGGAACTCCAAAAGCCATACTTGGAATGTACAACACTGCAGAAATAAAACTATAAATTAATTTCCTCTTGTACTAAACAAAACGCAAAGATGTTAGTGATGCACATTTTTCAGAGCTGACATATTACAGTTAATAAATTCAAAATAAAAAAAGTATTTTTCTACCTTCTGTTGCTAGTGCATTTTATTTTTCAGTTGCAATTGCTCCAGTCATTTTCTTCTGGTTTCTTCGTGTCTTCTGCTAACTTTCCATTATCCGCTGTCCATTTGTCCTTTCTTCTCTCTCTACATCTGCTTTAACATACTGATCTTTCTCATTTTACTCTCTCTTCTATTTCTTTCTTCATTCCTTTTTCATCCACTCAAATTTCACCCGTACATCCTCAATCCCCACTTACTCTCCCAATATCTGGCCAATCGTAGATTTTTCTTCCCTCCCACACAAAATATTTTTCCCTTCTCCATTCTCACTCCCCCAGTCCCATCCCCTTCAATTCCTCCCCCAACATCAGCTCCTGCCTAGTTCTAGACCCACTCAGCATCTGCTCCCTTCTAGTCCTATTCTTCCATCCCCTCACATCAGCCCATTTCCAGTCCTAGCCCCCCATCAGCCATTCCAGGCATGTCCCATCCCCCCACCCATCAGCCATTTCCAGTGCTAACCCGCACCTCCCCGAAGAGCCCTGTGCTTGTCTGCTTGGCTTTAGAGGCAGCCAGGCAATCCCTGGCTTACCTCTCTACAGCCACCATAGTGAAGAGTGCTGTTTTTCTTCACTTCGTTAGCTGTGTTCTAATGTAGGCTGCTGGCACATTGAGTGCCAATAAGCAGGAAATGTCCTTTGACCTCTGGCGCACCGGCGGCCTACATTAGAACACAGCTGCCAAAGTGAAGAAAAATGGCATTCTTCACTTTGGCAGCTGTAGAGAGGTGAGCCAGAGTCTGCCGGGAGCCACTGTAGAGTAGTGCGCCGGGGCTTGCCAGGAGCCGAATAGTTTGTGCGCGATGTTGTTGGCATGGGGCCCCCTGAAGCGTGGGGCCCTGTGCGAACAACATTCTCGCACAATGGATGGGCCGGCCCTGATTCCTATAGTTCTGGCCTGAGGGTAAACAAAAAGGGAATGTTTACATCAGTGGCTCACTAGGAGATGCCTGAAAGGGCAATACGACCCTGGAAAGGAATACTTTAAAACCTATCATGCCAAGGATCAGCTGTAAATACTGACATGGATAATTTTAGTCAGGCATGGTGAATACATGTATAGATTTTTGACCCATCCAGGCCATGTCTTAATCATACTCCCAGCAAGCCCCTTGGCCATTTCTATTTATTATAGACATCCAAGTGTAAATTTAGTCATTTCTACATGGAAATGCCAAATTTTCCATACATAAATTGCGAATAAAGCTTCTAAAATAATCCCCTAAGGGGCCCTTTTACTCAAGTGTAGCATGTTTTTGCCCTAATGCATGTTCCAAGTCAAAACTCAATGCATGTTAGGTGGCACCACACTGCTGTGATTGTCACAAGCGTACGGCACAAGCACGCCCTTTAATGTGCGTTTCAGTCTTTGGCAATAGCCAAGAGTGCGCCTAACATCACCTATGGAGGTAGTAGTAGGTGCACCCACATTAACTGCAACATTGGCTGGCCACGTTAATCACATTGTGCAGCCAACACTCAATCTCTGACCCAACCCCACCTCATTGCCCCGCCTGCACAGTAACAATTACTTTGGGCCCATGAAAGTGATTAACACGTGTTGAAATTCGTGTTAATCGCATAGCACACTTTAGTAAAAGGGCCCCTCAGTGTCTATTGTCTTTTTGCACCAGTTTGCAATATACAAAAGGAAGTGAATCTTGTACTTCAGGGCATTCCAGATATATCCTGTTAATCCTACAGCCAGTTGCATTATCGATGTATTCACAATGAATATGTTTGAGATACATTTGTGGAATCAACATCTTCAAACATATCTCATGGATAATCTTTGTGGATATACTGAAAAGCAAACTGACTGTGGGGTCATCGGCACAAGTTTGAGATGCTTAATGCTTTGCTTTTTTGGTTGGGCAATTATGGAACGCAACACTTCCCTCACCTTTGGTTACCTTTTTTCCTTTTCTGAAATCACTGAGGAGGAAACTGCAAATCTTTTCTCCTCCTACAAACTGACCACCTGCTCCTCTGATCCCATTCCCTCCCTTTTGCTAAGCTCTATCTCTTCCACCGTTATCCCCTCCATCTGTCATATCCTTAAGCTATCGCTTTCCACTGCAACTGTTCCTGTGGCCTTCAAACATACTGTGGTTACACCTCTACTAAAAAAAACCCTCACTAGATCCTATCTGTCCTTCCAGTTATCAGCCTGTCTCTCTCGTCCCCTTTACTTCAAATCTACTTGAACAAGCAGTTCACTGCTGCTGTCTTGACTTTCTTTCCTCTCAAGCCCTTCTGGACCCACTACGATTTGGCTTTCATTCTCTACATTCCATAGAAATGGCTCTTGTCAAAGTCCCCAGTGACTTGTTCCTTGCCAAATCCAAAGCCCTCTACTTGATTCTCATCCTTCTTGACCTTTCTGCTGTCTTTGATACTGTTGATCACCACCATCGCCTTGATACCCTGTCCTCACTTGGATTTAGGAGCTCTAGTCTGTCCTAGTTTTCTTCTTATCTCTCCCATTGTACTTTTAGTAGCCTAGTGGTTGGGGCAAGGTACTTCAGGCTGGAAGGTCAGGGGTTCAAATCCCACTAGAGGACAGCAACCTTGGGCCGGAAGGACTGGGGTTTCTAGTCCCACAGGTGCTCCTTGTGGTCTTGGGCAAGCCACTTAACCCTCCATTGTCCATGTTCCCTGTAAGTATTAGTGTGTGTGTCTCATATCCCCGCGTGTTAAATGTATCCCCCACTTGTGTTGTGACCGCTTTGATTGAAGGATAAGGCGGTATACAAAACTATCTAAATAAATAAAATAAATAAATAAAATGTTCTGGTGGATCCTCCTGTACTGCCATCCTGCTTTCAGTTGGTATACCTCAGGACTCTACACTCAGTCCCTTGGTGCACTTATTTCCTCCCATGGTTTTCAGTACCATCTTTATTCTAATGACCCTCAGATCTATGTTTCTGCCTGAAATCTTTCCAGGAATCCAGGCCCAGATCTCTGCCTGCTTATCCGACATTGCTGCCTGGATGTCTCGCTGCCATCTGAAACTGAACATGGCCAAAACAGAGCTCCTTATCTTTCCCACTAAACCCACTCCCCTTCCTCCCTTTTCTATATCTGTGGTTAACACTATACTCCTCCCTATCTCCACAACTCGCAACCTTGGGGTCATCTTTGACTCTACTCTCTTTCTCCGCACACATCCAACAGATAGGTAAAATCTGTCACTTCTTTCTGATCGCTGGAAGTAGCGGTATACAAATGTATGCTAAATAAATAAATATATAACACTGGCAAAATTTGTCCCTTCCTTTCTGCACACACTACTAAGACCCTCATCCACTCAGTGGTCACCTCCCGCCTTGACTATTGTAGCATGCTCCTGCTGGTCTCCCTCTGAATCATCTCTCTCCCCTTCCCTTCAATCTGTTCAAAACTCAGCTGCAGGGCTTATGCATTATGCTCATGTAACCCCTGTTCCCAAGTGCCATTATGCTCATGTAACCCCTGTTCCCAAGTCACTTCACTGGCTCCCTATCCATTTCCTCATCCAGTTCAGACTTCTACTTACCTGCAAGTGCATTCATTCTGCAGCTCCTCACTAAATTTCCTCTCTTATCTCACTCTATATTCCTCCTCGGGAACTCCGCTCCTCTGGCAGATCCCTTTTATCTGTGCCCTTCTCTGCTACTGCCATCTCCAGACTTCATCCATTCCACCTTGCTGCTCCATATGCCTGGAACAAACTACCTAAGTCGGTGCATTGGTCTTCTTCTCTGGCCCTATTCAAGTACAGGCTGAAGACCCACCTCTTTGAGGCTGCTTTTGGATCCTAAAGCTCCTCATTCTCTTGTCCACTACTGTATCTTGTGTCGTGCACTGCCCTGGTGGCCAGTGGTCGTAAGGGTAGGTGGGACACAAAAATTATTTTATTATGAAAGGAGGGTCTTTTAAGAGTCAGGTGTAACCTGGTCTTAGCACTTCAACTCCTAACTAAGAAAAATTGTGAATGCAGAGTAGAGGGTTAACAAGGCATTTATTTCCCTTTACGCATAAGATTCAGCTGGGTTACAACCTAAAGAAAAATTCCTTAACTTCAGGAATGAAAGGTTAACGGAAAAACTGTTATGCTTCACAGTTGTAACAGTGCTTAGTTAAGCTTTCCAGAGTAAAGCAAATGTTTCAGCTCTCTTCTTCCATTTAGCAAATGAATAACATTCTGAAGATAACATATATCATTCACAGGTTTAGCAGTGACTCTGCACTGCCTGAAATACACAAAGAACAGTCCATCTCTTCCTGAGATAAAAGACTTGGCTCTATAAGTTCCACTTGCATCGGCTCAGAATTATCTCTATCTGTATCAGTGGTTTCACTGGCTATAATTTCTGGCCAGGCCCTACTCCTGTTCTCTGGATGTTTAAAGAGTTCCTCTAGTGTTTGCCAATGAGCATGGCCTACCCTCGGGCGTTGGCTACTTGGCTTATGAGAGGTAGCTTTGCTTTCCTTTCTCACAGGTTTAGCATTACTTTCAAAAGGCTTTTTATAAGGTAAGGTTTTCTTCATAGAAACAGAGTCAGCATACCTTGGCTTCCAGCAGCATGTAGAACTGGGATTTCCTCCTTTCCTCTCTGAAAGCTTCTGTTACCTTTTGGTTTAGCCCCAGGTTCCTCTGGTCCAAGCAGGCTTCTTTCTTTCACTCTGCTTTGCCTCCAAAGGTGATTGTTTCTTTTCCCAGCACTAGTTTCCCAAGTGCTTCTTTCTGCTTGGTCCTTGCTTGTGGTGCTTCTCTCTCGTAAACCTTCAGCTTTACCTCCAGTTCCACACCTGCAAGCACTGCTCTGCCCTCTCCAGTCTCCAGTCTTCCGTTTATAAAGCTCTCCTGTGTTTGAGCTTTCCGGACTGACTGTCAGGTGCTCTCGATTAGCTAAGTGTGTCCACTCAGGCTCTGTGAGTGCATACCTGCTCCCTCTAGCTGTTCTGTGCGGATATTGCATCTTGTGCACATCTTTTTCCTCATGAAAGACAGCTTCTTCTGCATTTTTACTTTCATCAGCCCCTGCTGCATGACACTTGCCATACTCTAGTCCCCCATTTTGCGATGTTTCTTCATCTTGATTACATTGTAAGCTCTGATGAGCAGGGACTGTGTCTTACATCTATATGTACAGTGCTGCATACACCTTGTAGTGTTATAAACATGATTAGTAGTAGATTAAAAGTACTTACATTGTAGTATAAGAAAAATGATATTGACCATGGAGAAATTGGAGCATACAGGATATGTACACTAATAGGAGACTGGCCTACAGGTTGGAGTAATGTAATCATCACTCCTTATGAATTTTGATGGGCAATGGTCTAAGGAGTTTTACTCTTTAAGTACCATTTATGAACACACTCCTGACGCAGCAAAGACATACAAAATGCAGGCCTCGTCAAGTGTGCTGAATAGATAAATGCAGAATAAGTAGACAAGTGTGTCAGTGATGATAGTAATTGTTAAGAGCAGGGACTGCAAAAGCATTTATTTAAAAGTTTCACAATGAGGTAGTAAATATAAAAACAGAGAAGGGGTTTTATTCTTGACCTGTGAAGAGTAGTCCCTGTAGCCAGCCAAACGCCCTGTGAGAGGTATTTTATGGCTAACAAACAAACTGAGGACACTATCTGAAGTCTTTTTCCCTTTTTACTATGGCGATTTTGGTGTATGTGATAAGAAGATTTGTTATCATTGGAAAACTCTGGGCATACATGAGATATTTAAAAGTCCTCTGCATTTTGTTTTTCAAAGGAGACATTGAAAGGAATTTTTTTTGGTCCATGCTTCTGCACATAAAGCAGATGATCCTTCTTTTAACACTCTAAAAGGACACCGGAAATGTGGTCGTTGTGTTATGTACCAGTATGTTTTGGAAACTGACATATTTCTACATGCTCAGATGGGTTTCCAATTTGCACTTAAAACCAGAACAAATTGTGATAAAGAGGGTGTTTTATTTATGCTATTTTGTGCCAGTGGCAAAAGATTTATATTTTAAAAAAAAAACATTTGCAAAGTGAAAACTGGAATGATTGAGCATTTTGTTCCACTATTTAGAGGAAGATGATGTCGGCGCCTTGGCTTTCTCATTGGTTGTCACCAGTCTCATGAACTGAGTGGATTAAGTTTTTTTGTGACTGAAACAATTTCTTTCTTACTTCCAGCAGGTGTATACACCCAAACATTTAGTCCAGAGTGAACTGGAATACATTATTATGGTCAAATCTTTTTATTGAACTATCAGGAACCAAATGGCAACAACAGAAACCAACTCCAGCTCATGGTGACCTGCACGGAGAGGTGGGTACACCCCTAAACAAAGACATGGGGAAGGGTGACCAGCATGAAGTGGTGGTACACCCTTAAACAAAGGTATGGAAAGGTGACCTGCACGGAGTGGCAGGCTCACCTACTCTTGCCACTTTGCTGGGCAGACTAGATGGACCATGCTGGCCTTTATCTGCCGTCATATACTATGTTACTATGACACAAGCTAGGTTACAAACTATATAGTACAATTCATTTTAATCTAAACCTCCAATGGACCTACCACCCTCCACCCACACAACCCTCCCCCACCCATGCATCCCGCAAAAAGAACTCAAGGAACACACATACCTAGACAAATTATAACACATACCAGAACAACCCATCCCCCCACCTCACCCCTCCACAGGAGGACCGCATATCATCAGCTTCATAAGTAGCTGCTTCAGTGGAATGTCTCAATGGAATGACTGTGGAGAAGCATGAGAAGCAACCAACAGTGAAATAAATACACAGTTCAAGGCCATACTCCGACCCCTACAGGATAGGGATTGTATATAAGGCTCCCAGATTAGCAGGAAATGCATGTGTCAAGGTCCCCCCATCTTGTGCTGCGCGGTTCTCCATCCACATAAGTTTATGGAGCCGGTTCAGCCAGGCCCAATACGCTGGGGGATCCGGTGTCAACCAGGTCTGTAGAATACCCTGCAACCCTAGCAAAAAGGCTGTATGGAAAAAACGTTTCCTCCCCATCCTTCACATGGAGACCCGCAGGGTCCCCCAACATGAGACTCTCCACCTGAAATCTCACAGGCTGCCCGAGCACGGTCGAGAAACAACCGTGCACACGATCCCAAAAGTTCCGCACTACTGGGCATAAGCAGAACATGTGGCCCAAGTTGCCCCGCGTCACGTCACACAGAGGCCATGCACCTGTATCACGAAGACCAGCCACCCAAGCTCGAATTGGGGCAAAAAAGGCCTGCAAAATGACCTTGTAGAGTAATTAATGCAAGACCACCTGAGTAGTGACTTGAGCCATTCTCTGCTCTGCACGAATAAGGGTCTCACCAAACCATGTCGCAACCAACTCCTCATTACAACGACCCGCCAGGGCCTCATATCAATGGGATGTCTCCCTCCAATGCCTTCCGCATTAGGAAGAGAGAAATGTATCCATCTCGAAAAAAGATGCCCCTTTCCAAACAAAACCCTGCCCAAGGTCCGCACGCAACATTGAGCAAATATAGTGGCTCACCTGCAGACATGCATATTCGCACCCAGGGGCAAGCTGGAACTCCCGCCTTAACTCCTCCCAAGATTTAACCTGACCAGTCTCCATCAGAAAGTGTAACAAATGGGACAAACCCTAACGCTCCCACTTCCAAAACACACAAGAGGTCTGCCCAGCCGGAACCAGAGAATTACCTCGAATGGGGAACAGCCCAGTGTGCTCTGGATTTTGCTGGAGCAGAAGACAAAGAAACCGCAACACTGCCTGTAATAAGCCCACCGAGGTACTAGACCATACCAATGGGGGCAGTGTGTGTCGAGGGGCATGGAGCATGAAAACTAGATGCAGAGCACCTAGCACACTGCGCTTCATATGCAGAGGCGTGCAGGAGGCTTGTTGATACACCCAGCCTCAGATGTGCCGCAGCATGCAGTTCAAATAGGAACCCTCCAAGTTAGGCATGCCTAAGCCCCCTCTGATCCACCCCTCCTTGAAGGCTGGCAAAGGAGATACGTGAATGCCAGATTATGCACAGAAAATGGCTTAACTAGTACTTCCAGACTCCCCAAATCATGCTGCAGTAACCGGAGGAGCAACACCTGCAAAAGGTAAAGCCAACGTGGAAACAAAGTCATCTTATAAAGTGCCACCTACCCCAACAACGAAAGCAGCAACCCCTCCCAGCAGCGCAGCCGTTCCCCCTCAAGCAGCAGTAGCGGCAAGACATTTAATTTATACAGCCGGGAGAGATCCGCAGTCAAATGGACACCCAAATACTTAAATGAGCCAGACATCCATCTGAGGGGGGAGGGGGGAAATATCCTTCCACTACTCTGGCAGCCTGGGATCAAGAGGTAAGACTTCCGATGTCCATGTTCAGCCGCAGACTAGAACCAGTGCCAAACTGGTAAAACTCCTCAAGGAAGACCACCAATGAGGTCTGTGGCTGACACAGATATACTAAGCTATCATCAGCATATGCTGCAATTTTGAACATTGCCCCCCCCCCCTCCACCCGCACATCCTCAATCCACGGATTGGCTTGCACTGCTCGCAACAGGGGCTCCAGAAACAACAGGAAAATCAATGGGGATAGCGGGCCACCCTGACACGTACCCACCCAGAGGAAAGTGCTCTGAAATTTGTCCTTTCACCACCACTGCCGCCTGAGGCGAGGCATACAAAAGCCGGAAAGCCTTCAAGAAGAATCCAGAGAACCCCATTTGCTCCAACACCCCAAACAGGAATGACCAGTTCACCAAATCAAAGGCCTTTTTGTCATCAAAGCTTACCAGCAGAGAGTCCTGCGGTGCTGCCTCACTGGCCTCCAACAACGCCCCACATGCTGCATATTCAATACCGGCTGACGATCTTGCACAAACGTCTCCTGGCAGTCTTGTATCAAAGTAGGCATCACCCCAGCAAGGCAGGTGGCCAAAATTGTTGCCAATAACTTATTGCAATTGAGAAGTGAAATGGGTTGGTAACAGAATGCAAAAAGAGGATCCTGTCCCTGCTTGGGTAAAACCAGAATATGGGCCAGATTGTTGTCGAAGGGAAAAATCTGCAGTGATGTAAGGTGCATGAACAGTTGTTGTAAGGAGGACACAACGGGGTCCCTCATGAGCTGGTGCCACTCATTCCTGAAGCCATCAGACCCTGGGGTCCTGTATAGCTCCCATGGTGAAATAACCTGATCAATCTCCTTCTCCGTGATAGGCCGATTGAGAGCACACCTCTACTCCTCCGTCAGAACCAGAAGGTACACGCCATCCAAATAGGTCATTTCCCCAAATTCAGGGGCATTACTAACCGCATACAGACTCTGATAGAACTGGCGAAACACTGTCAGAATCCGCTGTTCATCAATAGTAACTGCACCCACAGCCAGTCCGTCCACTAGGCGAACAAGGTGGGTGGCAGCAGCAGTGGCAGCGGCACACATGTGCAGCCACACCACCCCCCACAGCTGCTGCTGATTCCATTTGGAGGGGAAAGGGGCAGTGGCGAAAGCTGGGGGGGCAGCAAGGCTGCGGTTTCTGTCTAGGACAGCAGAAACCCTTGGGCCATCCCTGACTGCACCACCATCCAAAAGTGCATGCACCCCTCTAGAGCCCTGCCAGCATTTCACAAGAATCAAGAGCAAACGGTCTGCCCTGTTGCCAAAGCGGTGCAGCTTGCAATGATATTATAACATGGACTTATATGTGCATTGATGCAGAAGGGAATTCAACTCAACTTGGAGCATAATTAGCTCCATCGGCAACACAGCATTACCCTGCAGACCCAGCCACCGCCAAGTCTCACAAAACTGCCAAGAAAGCTGCACTATCTGTGCCATTACGCATATGATGACTAATCTCATAGCTAATGATCTCACCTCATAATACCACCTTAGCTGTTTTCCCAAACAGGGCTGGGTTGTGTCACAGTGGTCCACATTGACCAATTCAAACAGATCCCACCTTTCCTGCAGGTATCAATAAAAGGCAGAATCCCTATAGAGGTGCACTGGGAACCGCCAGTCAGTGGATCCGTGCCATCCCCCCAGACAATCCAACTCAATCCACACTAGGACATGATCAGAAACCACAAAGGACGCCATACCCACCTTCCATATCTGCCCAAGCGCCCCTGAGGAGATCAGAAAATGGTCAATGTGGGATAGTGTCCTATGCACCCTGGACAAATGTGGAAAATCATGTTCCAGCAGATGGAGGACTAGTCAGATATCCACAAGGTCCAGCACTACTCACGTTGGTACTCTACCTCTCTGCCTTTGCTTCCTAACCCTGGATCCCCCGCTGGCACCCTATCTAGGGTCACATCAAGCACACAGTTAAAATTGCCCCCCACTAACAGAGCATTCCCAGCAATTTGCTCAAATACAAAAAGAAAACCTGATCAGGAATGTTGGGTCCATAGATGTTGCGAAATGTCATGGGGGACCCTGCCATCTTTCCCTGCACAATCAAATAGCAGCTCTGGGAATCCACTACCTGGGATTCCATAACAAAATCTATGCCCTTGCAAATAAGTATTGCCACACTGGCCTTGCAAGGTCCCGCTGGGGCACCAAAAATTGGGCCACCAACCACTTCTGCAGCTTATCATGCTCCTTGGGTTCCATGTGAGTTTCTTGCAGGAAGGTCATATCGGTTTTTAAGTCCCTCAGGTGCTTCAAAACCTTTTATCTCTTAATAGGGAGCCCGAGTGTAGAGAGCGTTCCTTTTGGCACACAGGCATTTTGGCCTGCTTCCCCCCATGCACTCAAATTCTCAACTCCCACTCTTGTGCAGTCTTCTCTGCCTTCCGCCCCTCCGCCACACTCTTTCTCACTCTCTCCTCCAACCCCCGACCCTCCTCACCCCACTTTGCCCTCCCTTCCTCTGCTACCCCAACCCTCTCTCCTTCTCCTTCCCCTTCTGTGTAAGTTAAAAACCATACTTTTTTGGATTCCTGTTCTTCTTGGTCACAGCTTCAGCCTGGCACACTCCTTGGCCGGCAGGGGATGAGGTCCCAGCCACAGACACTGCCGATATTCACGGCAGCCTCTGGAACTTTCTTATTCTTATCGGAAGTGTAAGTTTTGTTTCTGCAAATTCAAACAAACCTATGCATGGGTACAGACAGACAGTCCTAAAGAACCAGCTGGATCCTCCCTAATAAGCTCTATCACCCATGCAAAACACGCCTATTAATATAGAGCGGATATTCAGCGCTGGCGGCTAGCGCGGCTCACTGGCTAGCTGCCGCCACTGAAATCTAAACCCGGATATTCAATGCTGGGGTCATATCTTGTCCTGGCGTTGAATATCTGGGTTCGCCATATTGCCATGAGGCTAACTGGGTAGTGGTAATATTCCTGCGCCTCGCTTTCACTGCATTTCATTAACGAGGCAGCTGCTCGATTAGCGATGGGTGCCGCCTCCGCTCCGCCCTGATGCTAATGGACTGGCATGGGGGCAAGTAGCGGCAGCACCTGGGGATAATCCGCATCACTAACTGTGTTGATAATGCCGCATATCCTGCAGAGCGCGCCTGCAAACCGGGTAAATGCCCCACAATTCTCCATTGTATCCAGGGAAAATATTTTTTGTTTAGCTAAACAATTGCATGCAATCTCTGTGAATTTTGGGGCTGAAATATGACAAGAATTTGGTATCCTCCCTGGCTGTACTTGAACCTGCTACTGGAACCTATAGAGGCCTCCAGTTCCCACGCGGCACTCAGAACCCCAAGGGATGTTGGCACTCATAGGCAGGATTGTAGAATGGTGGGAAGGAGCAGAGCTGAATTTTAGTGTTCTTAGAGCCTAGGCCCTTTCACTTCAAAATGTGGACTTTGAGGATGTTATTAAAGACTTTGCTGAAAAGAAGCCGAAGAAAGAAACTCTCTTAGGAAATGTCTAGAAATTCTGGAATTCTGTTTTTGAAATGTGATTTTGACGTTTTAGTGGCATAACATTTCTGCCTCACAATCTTTTTTTTTCTTACTTTTTCCTCTTTTTAAAATTTTTTCCCTCCTTTGTAGGCCCTAGATTTTTCATTGTGGCTACACCTAATGGGAAATATGAGGAGGGGGAGGAGAAGTTTGTTCCCTGGAGATCATAGAACACAAGGCTACAGAAAGCGGGCTCGGGCTCCTCTTTAGCTCAGGTATTCGGTGCCTTCAAAATTTGGCAACCTAAATCTGGGCCTGCATAATGGCAATGTAACAGGTCACTTCATGATTGTATTCTAGATGTGTAGAAAATGTAATGGAATTGACTGACAAACATAAACACGCACAAGCAAGCATTAAAAAGGTCAGTCCCATCACCCTTTTAAAAACAAGATCCCCCAGCATCACGTGCAATTTTTCAGTTTAATTCATGAAACACTTCTCCTTAGTGCACGCATGAAAAATCTGACCTCCGCATGCTGCTGTTAATTTTCCAGGGTTGCAAACTCATGCTATGGGTTTCACAAAGCCCAGTACTTAAAGCAATTACATCATAAGATGACATCTCCAGGAAAGGGTGCAGCCGGAGTTTGCAACTCTGATAGTGCTACATGAGAGTGCTGTGCAGGGTCGTATTTTGCTATTGTCAGTTTCGATCAATCATAGGTAATTTCCAACCACCTTCAAGTAACTTACGTGGCTACAGTTCGCTCAGAAAACAACAAATTGCAACTGTTCTACAGTAACTGCACAGTTTGCTGGCTTCAGTCCCTTGGCAAGCTGTAACTGTTCAGTGGAAACAGAAAAATATGAAGGTCAGAATATGTTTTCTTGAGCTGATGTTACCACACAATTCCTGTGGTCGACAGAGACATCATTGTGCAGCAACTGAGCATTTTAATACGTCTTTCTGGCGAGGAACATGACTGAAATGGGATGCCACTGTGACAGGAATGGGGGGACGTCATTAGACAGCAGGCCGGTGCCACAATTCCTGACAGACTGAACACACCTAGGCCCAGAAGTGTTCTTTGTACTTCCAGCCCAATGGGAACCAGGGCTGCGATCTGGTACTATGAGTTTTCAATTATTTTATATCGCCTCTCCCCATTCTTAATATATTAAGGGGTTTATTTCAAAAGCCTTATTCACAATTGCCACATTGAAAATGCGCAAAAACAAACAAAAAGCATACTCCCAAAACACAGAGGTTTTTCTTAAAAAGAGAAGCAGTGGCTCTCTAATTTTCCATTAAAATGGGTATATTGTGATCTGGCATCATTATATAGATGATATGTTTTTGATCTAGAAAGGGGGTGTTTTGGAATTGCAGTATTTTTGTCTATGATTGGATGGTCGAGATCCCCATATTTAGTTTTCTCTGCCACTAGTATTTCCTTTTTGGATGTTCGGGTATCACACATTCATGAGAGACTGACTACTTTGGTATATAGAAAAGACATTGATTGCAACACATAGTAAATGACGGCAGATAAAGACCAGTATGGTCCATCTAGTCTGTCCACTAAGATGGCAACATGCCTTCATTATTCTAGTGCTCATCCTGTCAAACTAAAACACAGTCTCCCTTTTTCAGTTTATCAGATACTGTTGGAATATTACAGGCTTCTCTCCTATGAGTCATCAGATATAAAAAATAATTAGAAAGCATATGTCAGTATTGTGGGTTGTTCAAGGTCTTGGTGAGATTCAAGCGAGGTTTATTTTCTTGTGGGGTCAGAATCTTAGATTTAGTTAGTCTGACTCTCATGTTTACCTCTGATCTGCTTAAGGAAGTCCCATTGGGCCGTCAACAATGCGAGGACTGTTCAATCTGTTTCATAATTTTAAATTTACAGAAGTTCTCATATCATGGAAAAAGTTATGATTTGTGCTGTTCAACTCGATGTACTTCTGCTTTTCTTCGTTATGGCATTTTTTGCTCTTGCACTAAACTTGATGTCAGGAAAACAACTCGGTCCCTTAAGACCAGGATGTTGGAGCATAAGAGCAGATTTGCCTGCAATGTTTTGGAAGCTCCGCTAGCAAAACATTGCAGAATTCTGGGTCATGTCTTCTCCAATCTTCGTTGCTTTTGTACTGAGCAGGTTAATTCAAGCGTGAGTGATAGTGGCAAATGCTTGTTGTGTTGTGAACACAGATGGATTTATCGACACAGTAGAACCGAAAGGTCTGAATTTTAATATTGGCTGGAGTGCTTGCTGTTGATACTCTCCTCATGCTTTTTTGTTTTGATTGGCTCTGTGGGTTGTGTGGGTGTTTCATTTTTTGTATTTTGTTTAAACATCTGCGTATATGGGTGGTAGACCTTTTGGGTTCATTTTCAATGTTGATTCTTTATATCTGTTTTTAGCTGTGAGTCTGGTTTTTACATTGTGTGGTTCTTTAAACTGAAAGTGGGTGATGTTGGGTGTTAGTACAAAATGTGCTGGCATGGTGTTTTTTATCTGTTGATTTCTGGCTCAGTCCCGTTGGAGTATGGTATGGCTGCAAAGCTCTGTCTGTAATGTATGCTGGTAGGTTTATTCTCTTTTAATGTTTTCAGAATGGATTATTTGGGTTTATTTTTTGTTTGCTTTATTGTCTGATATTGCTGTCTTTTTTGTAGCCTGGATATGGTGCAGTTGCAAGCTTGATCAGATTACTAATGGTTGAGATGGCAAGCCGATGGGATTGAAGCTTCATTGTGTATGTAAGATGGGTCTTTTTTGGTTATTTTGGTGTTGTTTGAAGAGGGTGGTTGTTGTATACTAATTTCATTTTTTTTTCTTTGTTGTAGAATGTGCATTTGGAAAATTGTGTATCTCTGCTAACTCCTTGATGAAGCTCTTTTGAGTGAAACGCTCGGGCGCTGGTTAGCATTGGGGTAATTTGGGAACCCTTTGTGAAGACTCCCTTACTGAAAGCTTATTCAGCATATATTTAAGATAAGTAATTTTTTGTGACGTTGATGTCTATGAAGACTTCCAAATGCTTATAAATAATTCTAAACAGTTTCAATGTTGAGGTGTGGATTCTTTGATGTGATGAGCCCTGACTGGCAAAAGATTTTCCCTGTTGATTGTGGGTTGTAGATGGCGACACCTAAGATCCACTTCCTCTGTTTTATCTCTTTTTTTCTTTTTAAGAAAAACCTCTGTGTTTTGCGAGTATGCTTTTTGTTTGTTTTTGCTGATTTTTTGCCTTACTCCTTGGATGATTGGGTCTTCATATGGTGTTTTTAAGTTGAAAATGTGGCATTTGCATGTACAAATGGCATTTATGTGTAGAGTGATTTTAGAAAGGGACACATTTAGCACATGGATGTCCTTATTACTTGTATGTAGAAATTGCAAGAGGGTATGGTTAGGGTATGGCCTGGGTGGATCAAAAATCTACCCACACATGACGGCAATTGTCCGCACTGGAATTTACAGATGCTCACTGGCACATATAGGTTTTTAAAAAATGCTCATTTTGGCCAGCCCTTTCCAGGAGGGATTAAGGGGGCTTTTCTTCTAACCCTCCATTGTTTATTTCCCTCTCTACATTGAAATCATATAAAGATATCAGCATGTGCAGTTCATCTGGCAACATTTACACATGCAGGATTGCATAATGCCTGATATACATGTGTTAAGTGCAGGTGGAAGTTGCCAAGTTTTCGCTGTTGATTTTTCTTGCATGTAGATTTGCAAAATGGGTCCACAGATCAGAAACTACAATTCACTCTTGCCAGGGCTGTATTTATTTTCTTGGCTCTACTCTTCCTCCCAACCAAGCCTGCGGCCTGCCCTCTGTCAAAGGAAGCAGGGGGGGGGGGAGGGTGCTCCCATCCTGAAGCAGCACCAAATAGATTTTAAAGATTCAGTGCGGGCTGTGGCAGTTCTACGGTGCTCCGCTCCCTCCTTTTGCGAATAAGGGAGAAGGGGGCAGGGCGCTGTAAGGCCTATGCAGAGCATGAGGATTTGCATACCCCGGTCTGCGCTAAACCTTTAAAATCTATTTGCTGATGTTCTGGCACCTATCGGAAGATGGCGTCGGAGGTGGTTGCCTATATTGCCAGTGCCTAAATCCGGGCTTGACTCCTGAACTATTTTAGACCAGGCTCCATTTGTAGCAGAGCTTTTTTCTAAAATACTGTTCTGATTTTGCAGGTCACGACCGTGGCTTTTCAAGTCTAGTCTCCACATACTAAGATGCGCCTTTGCATCTGGTTGTTGCATTGAGGACATGCACCAAGACCCTTCAGCACCCTATAGCCATGAGTTTTGAATCCAGCCACTAAGTGTCAGCCTTGAGCAAAGATCACAAGTTCCTATTGTGGGCAGTGGACATTGTCTTTGCAGTATTCCCAGCCCTCCCTAACCCATATACCCTCTTGCCCTGCAGCAGGGCTAGTGTTTCCCTTAGGCAAACTAGGCAGTTGTGCAGTGTATCAACATTCTGGGGGTGGTAAATGGTCACCAGCAGGCCAGCAGCTCAACCCCGGGCTCCATGGCTATCATGAGAAGTAGTGCGTAAGAGTGGGTCGGTTTCCTTTGCAACATGGAGTCAATATCGTAAAGCATGTCACGAGACTTGACTCCACACCGCAGAGGAATTTGATGCACTCTTAATTGTCTTTTCTTATGCATGTGAGCCACTGAGCTGTGGCCATTAGGCAAATGTGCAGCAAGGGAGGGGGTCCCCAGAAGGAAGATTTTGGTGGTGGGGAGGGGCTGCAATAGCATAGGAGGAGAGTCAGAAGGAAGTTTCACCTGGGGCACCTGATATCCGCGCTCTGGTCCTGCCAGCGCAGCATTTCAATAGCCCAACTTAAAGTGGATGTAAGTAGGAGGGATAGAGTTATAAAAAAAAATAGGGGAATGGGGGGAGGGAATCTCTGGGGAAGTGCAAAAGAAGGGTCTTGACACTAAGTCCCAGCTTGGATCAAACTGAGCCGAGAGAAAGTAGATGAGAAGACTACCAAGTCAAAAAAAAAAAGGCAAGAAACTTGCAATGTAATGTGTGATTTTATTTGTTGAACATACTTATTCCCCATGTTTCTGTTTTTGTGTGCAGGCCACTAACATCCGATCTTCCAAGGAATGTGCTTTTCCTCTGGTGACGGTGAGACTGAGTCAGCGGCAGGGCGAGGAGCGCGACCCCTGGGGACTTTCGAGTGGCTTCTTGGCCAAACCTGCTCCAACCACGCCTCCTCCTCGCACATGTGTGCGAAAGCAAGAGCCTTAGGAATTACTGTTCCTTTACTCTCTGCAACAGCTCAATAAACAGTAGAAAATCCCTCCCTCGGAAAAAAAGAATGACATGTAACTTCTCTCTGCATTGCCTCTCAGTACACGAGCCCCATCATGAAAGGAGCCGAAGTCTGCCGCCTCCTCCCTTTTCCTCCCAGCCTTGACATGGAAGTGTCTTTTCATCAAAAAAGCAAGCAAAAGTACTTTTAGTTTCCAGCCGTAAAAGAGCTGCTGGGCTATTCCAGCTGCGGACCGGAAAGAAAGCGAGAGGTGGCAGGCGAACAAGGCTCCCCACCGTGGACGTTGCTCTGACCAGCAGCAGCAGCAGCAGCAGCAGAAGTTTTTACGCGCATTATTCCTCCGAAGTGATGGCAGTGCGCGGACGCCTGCCGCGCAGAAGGTAACCCGGCTCTGGCACGCTCCCCCCAGGCTCGATGCCTTTCTACAAGCAGACGGTGGGGCCCGGGCGGCTGTGGCTGCGCTCCGCCGCGCCGGTGCGGGAGCTGGGCGACGTGTGCAGCTTGGCCGCGGTCAGCCTGCTGCGGCAGCTCGCTGATGTCTGCGGGCACTCGCTGGCCATGCTGGACGAGCTGGAGGAGCACCTGCTGGCCCTGCGCAGCCGGACGCGCAATCTGGAGCGCAGGGTGAGCCGCCTGTGCGCGCTGCTCTCCGGGCGCAGCGGCCGCCAGAAGCCGCGTCCCACGGAGCAAGGTAAGGGACAGTAGGGTTAGGGGGCATCAGTTTGTGGGGAGAGCGCCTGTCACACGCCTCCTCTTAGCCCATCCTGTCCTTAACCTGCATCCTCTCTATTCTCATCCAGCCTAGTCCCTCATCCTGGTTTGACTTTTCGTATATAGCTAGATAGATTTTTCCTTCTTCATTTTCCATTCTCAGGTTTCCTCTTTTCTGTTCTGTTTTTACGTACTTTACTTTCGATGTTGCCTGTAGTTTCTAGACCCATGATTCCATTTCTTCAGTCTTTCTATTCTAATCTTACTTTTCTGCCTTCTTTTTCTTCCCGGTTCTCTCATTTTTATCTGCTTTATTGCTTTCCTGGTTTTTATTCTTTTCATCTAATTATTCTTTTTTTTCCCCCTCCAAACCTTTTCTTCATTGCATTGATGGTCCTTTAGCATCTCCGGTTGCTGACTCTTTCTTTATCTTTATGTTCCTTGTTCATGGTTCATTACCTTTACATTTTGAAGTTTATTTTTAATGCATTGTTGTGACTGTTAATCCACAAGGAAAAGAGCAGGGTGGATAGTGAGCTCACTTGAGGATTACATTGGGTTTTATATGTTACAGCTGTGACAGGTTTTCTTTGAAAGCTGTTCAATTATTCAGAAACTGTAAGCATGTAGTAACCTTTAGCCCATGTCTTTCTATAGTGCATTGTTGTAACAGGTGGTTTAATAATGCACTTTGTTTAACTGATAAGGCAATTGAGTTTACCTATTTAAAAAGTCCTACTAAAGTTCCAGATGACGGGATGGCTGGTGTTCAATACCGTTCCAGGTGCTAATGCTTTTCTATTATTCTACATCTATGTACTACAAGAGAAGCTGCCCTCAGTCTCTAAAACAGCTGACAAGAAGCAGTCTTTGTGTGCCATTTAGTTCCTCTTCAAGATGCGGCATGTTTGCTCTAGTGTGCTACCCAGTAGCACAGGTGTCAGCGTGCAGTTAGAGCAAAATGCTAAAAAATAGCATGTGCACCTGCACTAAAAATCCTCCACCAAGCGGGTAGTGCATGATTGGACGAGGATTGGGAGGGTTGAGGCAGAATAGAGGTATTGACTGCAAGCTGCAGTTTGTGTGGGCATTAGTAATATGCACTAATGAAGCTTCTTGCCTTTTAGCATGGGTGCACTTAATGCCAGTGGGTGGTGATAACTGTGCCCACCTGCCGGCTTGCACAGTGCAACTGCAGGAGGACAGATGCACATGCCCCCTGAAGATAGGGTGGGCCCGCCGTGCTGGTAATGCAACCCACACACATGTTACCAGTGTGGGCTTTAGTAAAAGTGCTCCAGTTTGCGTGCCTTGCTAACTATCCCTGTTCTCTAGCTTAGGGATGGTGACTACTGGTCCTTGAGTACTGCAGACAGGTCTGGGTGAATTTGCATAATTTAGTTATCCCAAGAACCTCACTTGTTTGCAACATTTGAGGACCAGAGTTTGCCATTGGGGAGTAATTTTTTAAAGTCGTTTTTGCACGCATGTGGCCACATCCGCACATTAATGGCCTTATGTAAAATACCAACAGGCCTAAAAGTATGCACGTTGGAATGAATATGTATACTCTGCTGGTAGGTAGCGTGCACAGTCTGGTCTGGGCAGCATGCAGGTGAGCTCGCAAGTGCATGCAACTTATTATGCAATACCTTAATCTACACCCCTACTTAGACTTTCCTTACATTCATTTTCAGCTGCTGCTTTTGAGTAGGTGTGGATGGCCATTCCTGCTTTTAATGTGTAATCCTTGCTAGATATTTTATAAATATCAAATATCAAGTCGTCACTTCACAGAACTAGATGCTATATAGCTCCAAAATAATATGACTAGCTCTACTTTTTCACCATTGACCAATTCTATTTTGGGAGTGTTATATTTCTTCTGTAGCGAACAGATCTCAGAATCGAATTGGCTATAGACTGCTGACACTGTCATGGTACAGCCAGATGCCATCAACACATCAATGATCTGTATTTTCGCTATTATTTTAATTTATTTGCTCTTTTTTTTCTCTTATTTTCAATAATTTATTTACTCTTATTTTTTTCTTTTCTATTTTCAATTTCTTATTTTTAATAAAATGTACTGCTGTAAAAGGCTTTTACAGCAGTACATTTTATTAAAAATAAGAAATTGAAAATAGAAAAGAAAAAAATAAGAGTAAATAAATTATTGAAAATAAGAGAAAAAAAAGAGCAAATAAATTAAAATAATAGCGAAAATACAGATCATTGATGTGTTGATGGCATCTGGCTGTACCATGACAGTGTCAGCAGTCTATAGCCAATTCGATTCTGAGATCTGTTCGCTATAGAAGAAATATAACACTCCCAAAATAGAATTGGTCAATGGTGAAAAAGTAGAGCTAGTCATATTATTTTGGAGATATTTTATAAAGACAAATAGGCGCCTATGTATTTTGTAAAATAGGAGTCTTCTTGCCCTGTTATAAAATTAGCCTTCACCGCTGTGCAGGGGAAAATGTCTTTTTTGTTTTTCAATCATTTTTGGGTCATTTTCGTTCCATTTTACTATATCCTATTTCATTTTAGAGTGCACAAAAACAAAATGCATGCTAACTTGAGATAATATGCACCAAACACAAATAGCGCGTGTGCCAAATTAACATATGCTAAATGACAACACATGCTAAAAACGGAACAAAACTGACCATAAAGAAATCACCTTCCCATTTGGCTTTGCCCTTATAAGCCCTTTCCCCAAATTATCGGTCCATTTTTGCTGCAGTTTTTTGGCAAGTCCATAGAAATCTATTACCTCTCAGGGGAGTAAAGAAATATGCTGAGATGTTCTGGACAGAATTTCCCACAGTAACTCAACTTCCAAATAAAAACATCTACCATCTGTCTGTGCTGTTGGAGTTTTCAGGTAGAGGGTCATCACTCTCTATGGCAAAACTTTGAGGCGTCTTTGAATACCTTTGGAAACTTGTATATCGTGTTTTAAGCTGACTACAAGTATTAGGGTATTGCTTCCTATGCACCTTTAGTGTTAGAGCAAGATGCGATTAAAATTGTTTCTGACACTGTGGAGGTCATATCATGTTTCATGGCCATAAGGGAAAGGCTAAGTTGGTTCTGGTTTTATGTATACTCCTATTTTTCTTAAAGGAAATGGAACTACGTGTCTGTAAAAGTAGTGAGGTAAAACCAGGAGTATCGTTTAGGTTTTTCCAAACCTGTCTTCTGGACCCCATGCCCTGTTAAAGTTTTCAAGATATCCATAATGAATGTGCTTGAGATAAATTGCATACCCTAGTGACCTACTTTATGCAATTTGATCTCCTGCATAGTCACTGTGGGTATCCTAAAACCAGGACCGGTCCCAAAGTTGGTTCAAGATGTTGGTGCCCTAGGCAGACCTTAAGCTTTACATTCTCTCTGGCTGTCAAAATCTATTGTTTAACTTTGAAGGCCCTTCTCTTTGCTGCACCCCAGAAGCTGTCACCCTAGGCCACTGCCTAGTTTGCCTAATGTTTGGGCCAGCCCTGCCTAAAACCTGACTGGCTGTGGAGTCTCCAGGATAGGTTAGGGAAACTCTGATTACAGGTATCTAGAGACTTTTGTACTAGGTTTCCATGCTTACTATGAATCACAATACAAAGCGCCATTAAGACATTCAGAACAGAAATTTTGAACATCCAGACAGTAGTTTCCTTTCTGTTTTGGAACCATGAAGGCCACGCTACCTGGTTGTTTGTAAAATCAATGGCTTTTGCCATTTTGCAATATTTATAACCATAGGATGTGCAGGGATTAACACTGCTTACTTGACGCAGTCATGTTCTGTGGAGGGTCCTGTGATCTTGGCAGAGTTCCTAGGCTTAGAGCATCCCAAACACAGCCTCAAGAGAGAGGTTCATTTCTTCATTGCATTGCCGTTTGAGCCATTTAAATTTTTCCAAGCAGATGGATCAGGCACACTGGACTCTCTTATCTGCACAGGTACTGCTTCAGGTTTTTGCCTCTAGCAGTTATGGCTCAGCACACAATTGAAGCTGGACTGGGGGTGCAAATCCTTTCTTTCCATATCCTTTAATGAAGAGAGTGTCGTAGTTCTCGGCAACTCAGATGTTAATAAGGGCAGGGCTGGGCCAACCATGAGACAAACTAGGCAGCTGCCTAGGGTGGCAACTTCTGGGGGTGGGACAGAACAGGGCATTAAATGCTACATGATAGATTTTTACAGCCAGGGGAAGTGTAAGGACTAAGGTTTGTCTAGGGCACCAACACCTTCAAGCAACTCTGGGGCTGGCCCTGAGTAAGACTGATGCCACTGAATTCGATAAAGACACACAGGGGTAATTTCATAACACTTGAAATGTAGAACGTCATCTTACAGGCTCAGTAGGTTCTTATAGAAACTTTTAGGGGTCTATGGCTGTACAATGTAGGCACAGAGCCTATGTATATGCAATTGATGCATAGGAGTTCCTGGGGGCTGAGAATAGATGCAGTGGGATGCGATTGGCTCATATGCTCTTGTTTTATAAAATATGTACATATGTTGTTGTTAAGTGTCGTCGAGTCGGAGTCGACTCATGGTGACCCTCTGGATAGTTGTTCTAAACTGTGTTCGTTCTTCACTCAGGCAGCTAATTGTTGATAGAGGACTGATTAATGTGAACTAAAAAAATATATAATGTCGTCATGCCATATGTGGCCTACTTTAATGATATTTTTACCTTGATATATCCCAAAGTGTCCCTAAAATCACCAAACAAAAACATGCTTAATAAGTCAATCGCACTTTTTTGAAAAATTCATTCTTAAGGGGGCATGTTTACTGAAGAGCGCACTGGTAGCGCCTGTTTGGGCCACTAATCTAGTGCATAGGCCCATGCTGTCTTCGGTGTCATGTGCATCCATCCCCCTTACATTCGCACCTTGCAAATGCACGGCACCACCCTAACTGGTGCACTTAACGCCACCCACTGACGTGCACCTGTACAAATGGCAACCTTCACGGTTAGCATATGCCCAAAAACGTTCCCAGTAACCACGATGCGCCAGGAATGCCCACAGTCCACCCCCAACCTGTCCATTCGCGCACTACCCAGTTAGCTCAGGATTTCACGTGGCGCACTTACTGCACGCTAAACTCCATGCTAATAGTTAGCATGGTTTAGTAAACATGCCCCTAAATATTTTCATTCCCAAGAATCATCAATTCTCCAGTGCTAGCAAAACTTAAGTGAGAAGTTCATCGGTAAACATTTTCATTCTCGTGAGCGGTGAATCTCTGACATAGCGCTGCATTTCTAATCCAAGATTCTAGTTCATGGGTCTTCAATTTGATACTGCGAAACTGGGTCTGCTGGCACTGGAGAATTTATAGTTCCTGGGAGTGAAAACATTTAAGGATGAATTTTTCAGAAGAGCTCCATTGAGTTATAAAGCATGTTTTGGGCTGGTGACTTTTGGGACCCTTTGGGATATACAAGGTGAAGTGATCATTAAAGTGGAATGAAGAAATTACATATTTTTAGTTCATATTAATTGAGCCTACATTTTTAAAATAAAATTTAATACTATTTGGGCTTGATAAGATTACTAGATTGATCTATAATTCAACCCTAGCAATTCGGGTGGTTCATTATACCCTTTATAGGCACAACATTTGCACCCGTGTGCATGGATAGCCTAGGTGCCCTGTTATAAAATTACTCTACACATATATGCAAGTTGGTAACTGCAGTCTCAGTTGGAGTAAGACTGAGTTGAGAGGTTTCCAAATTCACAGTGTTTGGGCATTTCCAGTGCCCAGGGAGTATTTTGCATTCTCTCCTTGCCAATGCAGAAGGACTTGCCTGACCACTAGAGCAGACTACTAATGATTTATTACATTTCAGACTGCCAGATTTATTGAGCGAGGTAAAACATAGTTATAGTGGGATATTTGGTGAAAGGCAAATTTTTCAAACTTCTGGTCCGCTTCATATAGGGCACACAGAGAACTATGTTATTGTCAGTAAGTATAGACTGAGGTTATCTGTGGCATAGTTTTAAATTAGCCAGTCAAGATGACCTATTCCTCTCATTATCGGGGGCATAGCTATGAGTTGGCTCGAGGGGCACAGGCCCTTTTACTTTTGCCTGTGGCCCCTCCAAAATGTCCTTATTTACTTACTGAACAAACTTCGCCTGGCCACTCAGTCACTTGCTACTAGCTCGCTCTTTCAGGCGGCAGGCGCAGTGCCAATACCTGACTAAATGAGCGAGCAATGTACTGTCTTTAAGTTTGCAGGCAAAGGAACTCATGTCACAATACAGCCCTCCCTCCCTCCCTCCCTCCCTTACATGGTCCCTCCAGAATCGCAGCCAGCCACTAATATAATTTGCCACATTAGCACAGCTAGGGCCCGATGCCGCACGATGTTGGAGAGAGCAACGGTGATCAAAATACTGCCCCTGCTGAGCTGGGTGCACACAGAACTCAAACCGAGTCTCACTTGCCCTGGTTCCTGCATGCTGCTGCCGGCTGGGTGCTGTGGCAGCACGGAGGGCCTATGCCTTCACGCAGCTCGATTTCTTGAGTTCTGCTCCTCCTGATTTGTCGGGCAGTTGAGCTGTGGGATTGCGTAAGGGCTTGGGAGAGATAGAATGGAGACTTTGGTTGGGGATGACCTGGGAGAGCGTGGACTCTGTGACTCAATGGGGCGTGAGAGGAGGGAATGAAAAAGTCAGAGCTATGGATGTGAGATGGAGAGGCAGAAGGGACTGGTAAAAGGAGTGAGAGACCGAAGAAGGACTAGAAAGACTAAGGAGGGGGAGAGAGTAGGAGTAAGACTGTAGAGGAGGATGCAAGACAATAAAAGATGAGGAAAGATAAGAAAAGATGCTGTAATGGGATGGCATGAGAGGGGATGACTGGAGGGGATAGGAGAGCTTAGACGGGGTGAGTGGAAAAAGGAATGGTTGGGAGAACGGAGGAGTATTTGGAAAGAGTCAAAGGGGGGTAGTTTGAGAGAACCATAAAGGAGGCTGCTGTTAACGGGAAGGAGAAGGGAGACTGGTGAGAGGGAATGGAGGGGACAGTTGGAGAAATGAATAGATGAGCGGGGAAGAGGAGGGATTAAATCTAGCTGTGAGTAAATAGGCAGAGAAGGGAAAAGTGAAATGAAAGGGAAAGAGCAATGTCAAAGACAAATATAAGGGAGGAAGCAAAGAATGCAGGTGAAGACAAAAGAAACAGAAAGGAGGCCCAGGAAAAGGAGTCTGAAAATCCAGCCAGAAGGAAGTGGAAAAAAAGACAAGGACAAATGAGATTAAAAGAGAAAACATCCAATGAAAGGAAGAAAAGAATGATATTTTTTTCAATTTAGTCAGCATCTTTAGTTTTCTAGTTTGCCTGGTTCAGGAGGAAATGTATTTCTGTGGTGATGGTTTCCAAACAGTAGGTTTTGTCTGCATGTCTCTATTTATAATTTGAGGTCCCTTATTCTGTATTTGGTGAAGGTCTGTTCTTTGTTCTCACTGTGACCAAAGTGTGATGTTAGCCTACAGGGTCTGTGGAGGGATTTAAAGGAGTCTGGCTGGCTCTGATTTCCCAAGAGGAGGAAGATTGGGATCCTAGGGCCCGGTATAATATTTGCAGTGCTGCATTTTCATAGATAGAGATGCTGTTGCTTGAGTTCTGGAAATTAATGTTGGCTTGTTTTGATATGTAGCAAACCTGCCATAGGTTCTGAATGGTTTTCATAGGGGTTTTCAACTATTGTTTTGGGTGGCCTCACAGCACTGCATGCAAATATAATATACATGTCACAATGAGTAATCGTTATGTCACAGAAGACTGGACTTTGAATATCTCCTATTTGTGCGCTGTTCATGTTCCTTTTTTCTTTTTTTTAATGTAACATAGATCTATTATTGTGGGTGCAGAATTTGCAATTATACTGATGCATAATATAATTTTCAAAAGTTACTTGTGTGTGTTTATTTTTAATATTTGTTATACCACCTTTAAAACATTGAAGTCAGCAGAGCAGTTTACAAAATGAGAGTAAAAAAAGGGACAGAGATTAGAGAAAAGTATAGGGGACAGTTTACATTGCCTGATGCCTAGAGGAGGATGAAAAGAGATCCAAAATAAAAAAAAAAAATGAAAAGGAAGGACATGGGTAAGGTGTTCATGTGCCTATTCTATGGGGCTAGAGAAGGGATAGGATAGGCCCTCTGCTGTATGATCCGAAACAAAGCCATGTTCAAAAAGCCTGGTCTTAAAGCTACTAGCACCAGTCCTGTCGTTAAGAGTATAACTGGGGTTCAGACCTTTGTTTGCAAACAGGAAGTCTGCGTTGGAGGGGGCAGAAACACCAACAGCATGCAGTGCCGAAGGCTTTTGGTGACTGCTGTGGCACTGTTTTAAAGTCATTGCTACACCTGCAGGCCCCGGAGAGGGTGGCAATGATGGCAATCAGAGTGGGAGCAGAGGGATGGGAGGAATGAGGTTCACCTAGGGCACTTTATATCCTTGCCCTGGTTCCCAGAGGCATGTTTTGGACAGGATCAGAAAATAAAATAATGTGCATATCTTTTCCAAATGTGCATATACTTTCCCTTTGAGATTCGGAAAAAGTCTGTGGGTCAAGAGTACCTGTGAATTTTGCACCAAAGTGGAAAGTTTGAAAGTTGACCTTTCAAAGAGCAATTTTAGAAACTCCAACGCCGTCAGCACATGTATCCATATGCATATTTTGGGCCTATTTTATAAAATGAAGAATGTGTGCACTCTGCTTTAGGAAACAGGCGCATACTGACGTGCCTTAACCTAGACGTAGCAGTTATGCCTATCCTAGAGCAGATTTAACTACATCTAGATTGGGTAGAAACGCACATAAGTGATGATATTTTATAACTTACATGCCTAACTTTAGGACCTGCCTGCTCTTCCAAAGCTCTGGCTCCATGCACACCCTGACTGACATGCGGTGGGACTTATGCATGCACATACAGAATAGCAACCACCCAAAGCACATGGGTAAATGTCCATTCACACATGTAAGCTCTTTAAAAGAGGGACTTGCATGAGTTTCTAATGCTTTTAACTGTATTTGCATGCATCACAGAATCAGCTTCTTAATGTGTGCTAGGTGGTTTATATATCTTATTGATATGATCATTCAGGGCCAGATTTCCAAGGAGGTACAGCAAACGTGGGTAAGAGTGCCTGTGTCGCATAGGGCACCATGAGTTAAACATGGGCAGAGAAGCTTACTTTGAAAAGCAGCTAGGAAAGATGTCCTCCATTGGCTGTACAAAATAATCTCCCAAGGCATCTTTCATACTCGCCTCCTCTCCATTGCCAAGAAAGTCGCATACACAAGACGAAGAATAACATAGGCGGACATTAGGCCCTACATAGTATGTATACTATAAAGAATGCATAATTACAAACAAAGTAACACAGGAATCCAGGGGGGAGCTGTGCTTCAGCATCACACCATGCAATTCCCCCTCCCACCCGTGTGTAATGGGAGGGATTTAAAGATCCTGTAGCTGAGGCACATGGGATATAAATCTAACCTGGATCACATTGCCTCTTTATTATAATTAGCTGTCTTAATTAACAAATGCACTTTCATGTTTGCATCTCTATTGGTTGTCACCCTGTTCAGATCTAGGCTGCCTTTGGATCCTGACCCCCTTCTACCCCGTTTACCACCATGTGAGTTATAACCATTTCTCCTTAGTTCTTCCTCAGTCCCCTATTTGTTGTATTTGTCTATCGTGCGTAGAGTAAGACCTATAGAATAGGGGCACTCTCTCTCGTGTATGTTTGTGTACAGTGTTGTATATGCCTTGTAGCACTATACAAACGATGAAATAGTAGTAGTGGAAACAGTTGTCCAAGACATTTCTGTCTGTATGTCTGGCCTTGTGGGTGTGGCAGTCCTTACTGTTCAGATTTTCCAAATGACAGAAATTAAATACTGTACGGAGTCATGCTGCTTTAGTGCATTTTACTAATACCTTGGAATCCAAATTTATACTACCTAATCAGAATAGAATGAAGCTGCAACTCGTCAAAGTAGTATAAAAAGCATACACTCAGCTTTATTGGGAGGATTCTTAAAAATTAGGAGGAAAAGGATCTCAAGTGTCAAAGATCTTAATAAGTATACTTTAGAGGAAAGTAAAGTCTGTCCTCATATGCTTCATAACGAAGACCTCTAACCATTTTAGGTGCAGAGGGTGGTTACTAAAATGGCTAGAGGTCTTCGTTATGAAGCATATGAGGACAGACTTAAAGATCTTAATATGTATACTTTAGAGAAAAGGCAGGATAGAGGCAATATGACAGAGACCTTAAATGCACAGGAGGGTCTCTTTCAATTGAAGGCAAGCTCTGCTAAGAGAGGACATAGGATGAGAGTGAAAGGGGATAGACTCAGGAGTAATATGCAGAAATATTTCTTTATGGAAAAAGTGGTAGATGCGTGGAATAGTTTCCCAGTGCAGGTGGTGGAGACAAGGACAGTATCTGCATTCAAAAAAGCATAGAACAAACACAGAGGATCATTAAAGGTAAAAAGGGGAGATATGGAAGGGCAGACTAGATAAGCCATATGGTCTTTTTCTGTAATCATGTTTCTATGTTTCTAAGAATCTTTAATGTCTGACAGTAATAACAATCAGACAGGACTTACCACATCATAGATCCTAAAAACTTCCAACTTAATATTCTATGTTGAAACTCTTCTGTAGAAACGAGACATTTTTCTTAAAAAAATATACTTATCTTTTAAATGTGCAAGTTGGTTGACAGGCATAATTTCGGGCATAGAGAATCCATTATGGGCCCAATATTCAAAGGACAGTAACACGGTTAGTGACGTTGAATATCCCCGATTATGGCCCTTACGCACCACAATGCTAACCGCTTAGCCTCAGGGTGTGTCAGAGGCGTTCCGGAAAGGAGCAGAGGCGGAGACGATCAATAACTGGGCAGCAGCGATATTGCAGGCTGCTCAGTTAGCGACCTGCCCCTAAAAGATAGACAGGGGTTCATCAGCATTCTTGGTTCTTCACTTTCCTTCATACAGGGTGACCCCCCTCTTAGGGTGTTGTACCTATTGTGCCAAAAGTGTCAAAACTATGGAGCATTAGGTGCAACATCATTGTGTTAATTATCTGAGGTGTGGAAAGCACTTCTCCAGCAGTTAGCATGGAGCACTTTCCCTTAACACAGGCACCAACTCCATCTATTGAAGTGGGGGTAAGGTGAACTTGCGCTAATGCAGTTAGCATGTGGTGTGAACCCACTGCTAATTGCTCTGAGTTCAACACGTCCGGTCTCCTTCCTTAAGCTGCCCACTTTCTTTTAAACGGCATGTGGTCTTCCCAACCCATTAGGTAGACTACATGCTGGACCTCATCTTGTCTTCTCCTGATTCGCCGTATCCTCCAACCTCATTATCCACTTTGGCCCTCTCTTGGCCGGATCATCTGTCCATTCTCTTCTCTTTACCAATCCCTCAGGCTCTACCACTCTCCTTCTCCCACCTCATCTAGCTTCTAGGGATAACCTGAGCTTATTCCTCCAATACCCTCGAGTTCTCGCCTTTGGCAGATGCCCTCTTTTCCGCTGACTTCACTATGCTCCCTGTAGACCGTCAAGTTGACTTCTGGCATGCTACCCTTTCATCAGCTCTGGATAAGGTGGCCCCCTTGCAGCCTAGGCAGAAGAGTACTAAGTGCTCTCATCCTTGGTACCACCTTGGCCTGCATCTCTGCCATCGTCATCTTCACTATGCTGAGCACTGTTAGAGGAAACATCCCTCTACTGCACCCTGGACACACATCATTTTATCATTTGCAGCTTCAGTCTGCCAAATGTTCTTACTATAATAACTTGATTTCTTCTGCATCTAGCTTCTCCTGTCAGTCCTCAATAGTCTCTCATCTTTGTCTGCTGATCTACATTCTACCTCCTCTGTCTTTCCTGCTCCAGACATTCTTGCCTGCTTCTTTCAGGACAAGGTTCTTTCTCTGTCTTTAATTGTCCGCCACCACTAATCTCCATCCGTTCCTGTCTCATCCCCTCCTATTACCCCCCCCCCCCCCACACACACACACACCTTTCCCTTCCCCTGTACATATTCACACCTGGACAAGCTTCCAGCCCATCTCCACCACTGAATTGTACATTACTTTGTCGTCTTCACATAAAACCACCAACCCTTCCGACCCTGTGCCAGCTGCTTGGCTCACTGAGTCATCTCTTACACTTCCCCTCTTATCCTGTCCATTTTTAATAACAGCCTCTCTTCAGGTACCTTCCCTTCTCTCTGGAAGTGGGCCTTGGTTAGACCGCTTCTGAAAAGCCCCTTTTTGGATCCCGCTATCCCTGCCTATTACCGCCCAGTCTCAACACTTCCTTTTCTGTCCAAAATCTTCAAGAAAATGGTCTTTGCTCGCCTCTCCTCCCACCTGGAATCAACCCATGCACTCCCTCCCCATCAGTCAGTCTTTTGCACAGGACACAGTACGGAAACTGTTTTAAACAAAATCAGTTATATTCACAATCGGGGTGATATCTCTCTAGCTGTTTCTTTGGATTTCTCTTCTGCCTTTTGGTCTGGTGGACCAAGTTACTCTTCTTGATCAACTGCACTCCCTGGGTATTCGTAGCTCTGTTCATTGCTGATTTTGCTCCTTTCTTCACCAGTATTCCTTCTCTGTGTTGGATGGTCCCACTTCCACTTCTTCTCCATTCATTCCCCTCACTTGTGGCGTCCCTCAAGGCACCGTTCTTGCACCATTACTTTTCAATATTTTCCTCATTTCCTTGACACTCTTTATCCAGCAGTCAGGAATTTCAGCCTATTACTATGCTGATAACATCATTTTACTCCACCATACTAGTCCCACCACCCCTGATATTTCTTCCCTTAACACCTGCCTTACTCATATTTCTTCTTGGCTGGCCAACAATTTTCTTCATTGAAATGCCTCCAAGTCCACGGCCATTTGGTTCTCCGCTTCAGCTTCCCTACCCACTCTGGCCCCTCTTTTCCCTTTGGCCTGATTCCCATGGCAACCTCCTTCCTCTATCTTGGGGTCACCCAAGGATTCTCTCTCACTTTCCGGGCATACATTTCCTCTTTGATCCAGCACTCTTTTCTTTCTCCGTTGATCTGTACCGTTTGGCCTGTTTTGTCACCTTCATCTCTCACTTCCTTTCTTTTTGCCTTCGTTCTGTCTAGACTTGACTATTGCAACACAGTTCTTCTGGGCTTTCCTCAGTACCAGATTCAACTGTTACAATTGGTCCAAAACACAGCTACACGTATTATTGCCCACGTTACACGATTCGACCACATCACTCCACTTCTCATCTGACTTCACTGGCTTCCCCTACGTTTCTGTCCTCAGTATGAGCTCCTTACTATTACTCACGGGGCTCTCTATACCAATACCCCCAGGTACTTCTCTGATCAACTATACTTCAAAGCCCCCCCCCCCCCGTGTTCTTCAGAATATCCATGCAAACCGCCTCTACCTCCCCCCTCTCTCTGCTGCCCATCTAGAATCGACTCACACTTCAGCCCTCTACTTTCTTGGTCCAGCCCTCTGAAACTTCCTGCCTGTGACCTTGCGTCTGGAGCCTTCCAATGTCAAACTCAAATCCCTCCTAAAGTCCCACCTTTTCCAAAGGGCCTTTAACCTTTCCCTCCCGGAGTCCTAGCTCCCTTCTCTTGTCTCCCTCTGTTTATGTTGTCGTGTGACTGTGTTGCTTTCCTATCCAGATATTGGCGTTCCTGTCATACTTTCTTATTTTTTGGTATTACATTGTACACTGTCCTGCTACCTGGTTATAGGTGCGGTATATTAAATAAACATAAACTTGTGACCACGGGTTGCACAGTTAGCACAGGAATTGTCCCACGCTAGCTGGCGACGCGTGTTCCAGCAAGTCTTCTGCATGTGCCAGAACTCATGCTGCTGCCTAGTGCCCTTTAGTAAAAGGCCCCCTCAGTGTTCACTTTTCAAGTGTGGGAGCTGATTTTTGCACAGTAATAAGTTCATTTCAGTTCCAAAAAAACAACTGGAAGCCATATAAATTGAGACAAATGCAGAATAAGAATAGGAAAACACACTAAGACAGAATGATTCACAAGAATAAAATTAAAGCAGAGCATTTAGTCATTAGGAGGGAGCTTTTTACCCCTTTGTGACATCTGTGGTGTTATTCCTGTGAGCCTTAACAGTCCTTTCCTTGAGGCAACCTCTACGAAGGGAAGGGAAAGGAAGTACTGTAAATAGCTTTGGGGTCACTGCCTGCTTGACCTTCTCTATGGATTGTATCCCAACAGGAATAAATCTAACTAAAAGAAGAATTCTGCGGTCAGGGTCTAGGATGAAACATAGAAACATGATGACAGAAAAAGACCACATGGCCTATCTAGTCTGTCCTTCCATAACAACAACTACAACAGTCCACTTTTTACCTTTAGAGATCCTCTGTGTTGGTCCCATGCTTTTTTGAATTCAGTTACTGTCCTCATCTCTACCACCTCCACTGGGAGACTATAGTTGAGTCTATAGAAGCTTTCACCAGACCACAGTCTGACCTCAGTTCTTCTTAAGACTACTGATGCTGTCCCTACTTTCATTTGTTCTTTCCTTAGCTCTTCGTTCTCCTCGTGTATTTTTCCCACAACTCGGCTGTATATATTACAAAACCTTCTCTCTAGTCAGTATAGGCCTATTTCTTTGCTTCCTTTTCTCTAAGGTTTTGCTGCTTACTGTGCACAGCAGGCCCTCGATTGTCTTCTTTCCATGAACTCTATTGATCCTTTTCCATCTGGCTTCAGACCAGCCCACGCCACAGAATCTGTTCTTCTCCAGCTATTCAACAAGCTTCACATGGTTTCTCTCTCCCTGCTGTGATCATGCTCCCCAAACCTCCCCGTATCTCCTGTTTATTATTTATTTTATTGCCGTGGCATCTTGGCAGAGTGGGCAAAGCCTACCCTGTTTCTCACAACTTGGTTCTCACATCTTTTAAGTTTCATCCATTTCTGCAGCCAAGAATGTTTGCTATGAGCGTCTGTTTATTGCTTCCTGTATCCTACTGATCGCCCCAAAATTGCTCAAGCTGGTGAACAATGTGACAAAAATAGCAGACATAACGATAAAATAACATTCTAGAAACCTTGCTTGGCTTCTGCACATGCCAGTGCTGCTATTTACATGTGCAGAGTGGCTACACGTGTAAGTGACGATTTCAGATTGTGTAGAAGCCCAGAATCCACAGATTCAAAGGGAGCATGTCATACTTCACTTCTTAATGGGCACCACTAATGCATAGTTATTTGGAAATGGGGCCACTATACATATAACTGCAACGACTTATATGTGGAAGTTGCCAAGTGAGGCCGCTCTCTCTGTACAGGTAGTTTTATTAACCTTTTTCCTGGCACTACCACAAAAACGCTATTAATTTCTTAACAGTGTTCTTTTTCTTACTACATGTAATGACTACAAGACGTAAGTATAGTGTCAATAGATTCAGAGTTTGTCTTTGTAGTTTTTTATCTATGTTCCTATACAGGAACATTGCCAAGAAATTGTATGTTCAACCCATGCAAGAGAACATCCTACTAGAACGCAAAAACAGATAAATCAAGCAGATACTAGTGACTAATGCTACAGTATGCATGTCTGTTACTTGTGGTAGTCCACAAAGCAAGTTGTGCCCTTATCGGAGTGAAGCTGGACCTTGCAGACCCTGCACATGACCGTCGTGTTCTTTGAACACATGCGACAGCGTCCCTGCGTGCAGCTGATGCGTTCATGAAGTAACTCCTGTGCTTGCCGGACATCTTTTGGCAAGTTGGCTACATGATTTGATCTGATTGAATGTTCCTGAATGGCAGTGCCCTTCAAGAGACACAAGGTGATGTCCCTTCTGAATGTCAGATGATCCATGTCACTTCCATGAAGGTGACAGTGTATTTTCCAAGCAGCCATGACAGATACGTTGAGGACGTTTGTGAATAGTGGCCACCACCATTTCTTTCCACACACAGATGGCCTGTAGCTTGTTAAGAGCCTGTCCATGAGATCCACGCCACCCATTCCTTCATTATAGCGTTTTACCACAAAGGGTTGAGACACAGCAACATCTGATGTACCCTTGACTCGGCGACGTGCGGTTTGAAGTGGGTCATGTGTGAGATTGTTGCTGGCAATGCAGACAACAGAATTGTCATGCCACTTTGCTACATAGACTGACCCATCACATCGGTAATCATAGTCTCCTCGTTGGCCACTCTTCTTCATGTCCTTTATACTTCGAAGTTCTTTGTGTGCTTCGCCAGTTCTCAGTTCCCAAATGGTTCCTGTAGCTGCAACATTTCTCTCTGCGAGTGACATGATCAGTGCGTAACTTGTAAAAAAAATTATCGAAGAAGAGGTGGTGACGAATTACATATGAATGCTTTTCATTAACATCAACCACCTGGTTTATGACCCTGGAGCCCAGAGGTTCCATCGAATGCATAGAACTTTCTTGTCTGGTGTACAGCTTAATGTTGTAAGGGTAGCCGTTGATGCCACACATACACCACCACTTAAAACCAAATCTAATTGGTTTTCCTCTTATAAACATTTTCATGCTGTGGCGGCCAAAGTACAGAGTCATTGACTTGTTAATCCTTAATTCATGGTGGAAAAACCCAAACTGCACCAAATTCGTGTCGACAGCAGTAATAAGTGGAGCAACCTTAGCCGTCTTGTCGCCTGCTTTGAGTTCAGCATTGTCAGCCAAGTGAAAGTATTTTTTGATGGTCTGATACCTCTTGCTGCTCATGGCCTCACGGACAATAGGCACGCCTAGATCTTGCTAACTGCTCCAGTGTTGAGTTTGTCAATCCCAATAGTGGCCATCTTTCCTTTGAAGCAGCTTGACAGGTGCCACTTCTCTCAACTACCTTTCTACTGCTGACACTTGTCTACTCCCTTGGGATATCCCTGCTAACGTTTTAAAGGGGCAGCACCAGGTAAAAAGAAGGATTTGAAATAAAACACACTGAGCAAGGCCAAGGAGGAAAAGGACAGATGCTGAGGGGGAGGAAGAACAAAGAGGTGAGATGCTTGTTGAGAAAGAAGAGAGAAACACTAAGAAGAAAGAGGAGAAGTTGAGGAATGAGCGAGGAGAAGGGAAGGATAAATTTGGGGGGGGGAGTGTAAAGCTGTGGTCATCATGTACAGTAGCCATTGGCTGATGCAGTCTGGATAGTCACCCCCTTTTAACATTCGCCTCAGAATTTTGTGTGCGTTTGACTCTGGGTCAAAGCTGCAAAAGAGTGTGTGCTTTTTGAGTCAATGCTGACTAAGCAGCTCCTGAGCTTTCTTGGCAGTGTAACTAGAAGTAGATTGCTAGGCCTTTCTTCTGAGGCAATGGACGATTAAGTGACTTGCTCAAAGCCACAAGGAATATTAGGGGGAATTGAACCCTGGCCTCTTGGTTGCCAAGCCAGTACTCTAACCACTAGACTACTCCTCCACTCTAGGTCAAAGCTAGTTCACCTTAAATTATTAGACATATCTACAAAGCATCAAGCCCATACTGTAGTCTCAAGCAAACTCCCTCAGTCTCTCTATCTTAGTCGGCTTTCCTTCACCAGGGCAAAGACAACTTTAGCGGGTTGGAGACTTAGTCCCTTTTAAATACTCCAGGGGATTTTCCGAATACTACTTCATTAGTCAATTAACAGAAACTATCCTCCCACAGGGACTGTTCATTCCAGTTTCTGAGAGTCCACACTCGTCCTCAATACTAGTTTCCTTATTACATTTTTAGACACTATAACCATAAAGCTCAAAACAACTTACAAAGTGGAACAATAGTATAGTACAGCACAAAAGAGACCAAAAAGTTCCCAATTCTCTTTATTAATCTTCACGTTGAGCTTTGAATTTGTATTTTCCCTTTAAAAGGGTCAGACAACCAAATTGCAGAACTAGAACCATGCGCTGCAGGTCTGTCCAAACCCTTTCATCAAAGAAACAGTTTACCTCAAAGCTTTCATTCTCCTTCACTCTGGTCTGCAAGCTCCTCTCCTGTGAGTCTCCAAGCAGAGACTGACTCTGCTTTGCCCCTCGGTTTTTAAAGTGGCTGACTCCTCCTCTTCCTGGTCTCGCCCTCACATCTTCCTGGTTCCACCCTCTCAGATTGTCATAGGACCTAGCCACACCTGATTCCTGATAATTAGGGGAGAATTCTTTAGTTGTAGTTGCCTTCTTCGTATTTTCCTTCTGCTTGGATTCTTGGACCCTCGTCTTCCTGGGTTCAGTGACAGGACATACATCCCATCACATGAAAGGACAGCAGAAAGACATGGTGGAAGAGCAAAGGGGAGGGGAGGGGAGGAGAAAAAAGGATGAAAGAAGAGGGGAGACAGTGGAGAAAAGAAGGAAAAAGGAAAATGCCGGAAGGAGACAGTAGTGAGGAGATATTGGAAGACTGAAAGGAGAGTGAGAGGAAGATTTTGGGAGCAGAGGTCATTAACATTTTTATCCAGCCCTGCCTTGAAACAACATGTGGATTTTCTTAATAAAAAGTCTGGGACTCCTGCTCTAGGATCAGCATTCCCCTCCTGGATTAGCTGCAGTTTTCTAAAGCTGAAATACTTTTTTTCCTGGCCTCTGCCCATATTTTTCACTTATCACCTGTTTGTTTTTCTGTAGACTCTGTCCCTCTTCCCTTTTCTGACTTTGCAAAGAATTTTGGTATTAGCCTTGACCTTATGATCAGGATACTCAAACGAAAATTTTAAACAATCCAGGAATGTAAAACCTTTGAAGTTAAAACGATAAGACACTAAGAAACAGACATGAAAGTACTGAATAAAGATCTTGGATTTCTAACTCATTATGAGCCATAAGATTCTACTGCCTGTCGCATTCTGATCACCCATCAACCTCCTACCACCCTCTTTCCCCTTCAGACGACCTTTGGAATACTTTTTATGATTCACTTATATTTTCTAGTAATGGCATTTTTTGCTTATTCAGTTCTGACCTGAGGAAGGAAGCTGAGGCAGCAAATCCAGTGTTAAACACAAAAGAAAATAAGCAGGGTTTGCCAAAAAGTCACATTCATATGAGTACTTGAACAACTAGCGCCAATTCTCATTGCCTTAAATGAAGAAGAAAAGACCCTAGAAAAATATAACCACAGTCAAGGCTTTCAGACTATATAGCTTCTCGGTCATAGGTCAAGAACCTCCTAATACGTGGAGGTGGATGGTCAAAAGCACTTATGCAGTCATTGACAGGGCTGACTACATAAACTGTGTTTCGGATCATGTAATATTTTAAAATGACACGTCCCTCCTCAGAGGGGTTCATTTACTTACCTCTCAACTGGAGTGCCAATCTCTGTTCTGTTGAGTGTTTCTCCTCAAGCTTGTATGATTCCACCATGGCTCCATCAGCCATTACTGCCTCATCCTTTTTGAGATGTCCAAGGGATTGCTGGTTAGGATTCCCGCTGTCCATCCTTAAAGGAACCATTTCTTGGACTGCGATTATACTAATGACATCCAGTCTATGCCCATGTTCAGTCCTTTAGGATCTATTGATTGTAATTGATATGTCCAATGTTGTTCCAGATAGTTTAAGCGGCCCTGTCAGTTGCCTCCCCTCCATCGAATCAGCACATGATCAATAACGCTCCAGCACAGCCTACTGAAAACACATCCTGCTTCCTCGCAATCTTTCACCTTGAGGGCTGATGTATTAGACATCCAGAGAGTTCGCACAAATATCAGGTTTAATTTGAAATGTCTAACTTAGGACATTTCAAGTTACACAATGATATTTTGCAGCGCTATCAAAATGAGTAGCGTCACTGAATATATGTATGGTTTGAAACAGTCTATGTTAGATATGTCAAATTTATACCTTGGTCCCGTGGCTGAATATCAACCTTCTATTGCACTGTTATTTCTTTAGCTTTTACATAAAATTGAAATGATGCTTGGTAAAAATAGCGCTGGGTGAAAAAATCACTCGTGAAACCAAAGTCCATTTGATACAGACCAAATCCAGGATAAAAACCAGAACTTGCTATTCATTTTCCTAGATTTAGGATCCTTTAGATTAGGTAGTAGTGCTAAGCCTGTAACTATTAAAATCAGTGCTGAGCCTCTAGCTATTTCCGGCTCTAATTCTGATGCTGTTGTCGCCTACTTTTTAGGCTCCTAAATTTAGGGGTCTCATGAAACTAGGAGAATAAATTTAAGCCAGCCATAGGAAATTTTCAAAGAGGCTGCCAGTTTAGGCATCGAACTCTCAAAAAAAGAAGCATAAACCCTTTGAATATTGGCCTCTTAAGTTTTTGGCTTCCAAATATTGGTGAAGTTTTACCTGAAAACTGAGGCTTCTGTGATTGGCTGATAATAGGATCCTAACTTAGGAACATAAGTTAAGTTTCTAAATTTAGGGACTCGGCTCTTTTTGAATATCATTCTCTCAGTGTTAACTACGTTGGCAAAGAGGCCAAGTCAATGTTACTGGATCTTTGGGGATGATTCTGGGGAAGGCGTGTGAGGACTGTACCATTTTTAAATAGGTATTAATGGAATCCTCAGTCGAGGACTGTAAGAAACAGCCTGCAGACCGCTAGCAAGAGAGAGAGCCAGGCTGGGTGTGGACCTGATTAGAGTTGCTGGTTGAGCAGAAGGGAAGCTGATTGGTGAGAGTTGCAATATGAAGTTTGGCTTGCTTTTCCTCCAAGGAATTGAGTTGGAAAACCAAGTGAGCTGTTTCCTGTGAGCACAAAGAGCTTTTAAGTCTTGCACCTGGCAAGTTCTATGCAGAAGATCCATTGCCATGTATGTGTTATCTTGCAAAAGATTCTTACTATACTACATTTACGAAGGAATTAAAACTGTGGCCATCTCTGATTTAAGGCTGTACAACAGCAAATCTTAACCATGTCTGGGATTTCTATGTTAGAAGCTTGATTTTTATTGCTTGGTTTAAATACCGGTAAGTGTTTTCTTGAATGTTGTAAAACTTTACTGCTTGCCAATCTCCCCCCCCCCCCCCTCCTCTAGGGTTGCCAACTGGCCGGTTTAGATGGCCAAGCCGGCTGCCGGCAGAATCCTAAAACCAGCAATTGAAAAGCTGGTATTTTGTGATTTGAGAGTCAGAGGCAGTTCTCAGCATCTTTTATTTCCCTATCTCGCGCTGTCATCTCTGCTATTTCTTCCAGACCCAAGCTCGGTGGCAGCGGCAATAAAATCCACGTTAAACACCGCGACGGGACCTTTGAGACATTCCTGCGCTTCAAAGGCCTTGGTGGTCCCGCCCCCTCTGAATGATATTTTTCACTTCAGAAGGGGGCAGGACCAGCAAGACTTTTGAATTGTGCAGATGTCTCAAAGGTCCCACTGCCACATTTAGTGTGTCTTTTATTGCTGCTGCCGCTGAGTTTGGGAGAAGTAACAGTGGCAAAGATGAGACAACACAAGGTGGGGAAATAAAAGATGCTGAGCCTACTGGCACGGATGGGTAAAGATAAGACATATTGTTGCGTGGCAAGGAGGGGCATGCTAAAGATAATAGAGGTTGAATAAGGGGAAGGGAGGGCGACAAGAGTTGCTTGGCATGGGGCAACGAGACAGAGGGGAAGTGTACAAAGGGAAATGGAGAGGGCATGCTGGATATGGGGCATATTGAAAGAAAAGGGGGACTATGCTAGACAGGGGGGAGAGATGATGCTGAATGTGGAGGGGGAGGAGGAAGGGAGATATTCAATTCGGGGAAGATCCTGGACTCAAGGGGGAAGAGGGAAATAGAAGAGAGAAACTGAACTTGAGAATAAGAGATGGGGGATACAGAAAGAGAAGGACAATACTGGATATGGGGAGATGGGGTGAAAAAAATGTGAGGAGGCACTGGATGGGGGGAGAAAGGCAGCAGATACTGGATGGGGTCAATCTGGACAGGGGAGGAGAGAAGAGAAGGGAATAAATGCTGGACACAGGGAAGAGGCAGAGAGAAGGAGGAATAGTTAGTTAAAGGCTGGGAAAGGCGAAAGTTGGGAAATGGAAGGGCTCTGTTAAGAGTTGAAAAGTGATTGCTAGATGCAGTAAAAAGAGGAAAATTGAGAACTGGAAGTAGGAAGGAGGACTGAAATCTGAGTTGATAAAAAGAGAAAAGAATAAATGGATGAGATAAGTAATATAGATGGAAGGAAGTGAAAAAGATAGGAGGAGAGAGAAGTTGACTGGAGATGCTAGAAAGCAAGTTAAAGACAGAAGAAAGCAGAAACCAGAGACTGAGATCAAGATGATTAGAGAATAAAATGGCCAAACAACAAAAGGTAGAAAAACAGAACTTTATTTTCAATTTAGAGATTGGAATATATCAGTCTTTGTAACTTAGGGGCATACCATTCAGAATCCTTAGCTGGATGGCCAACAGAAAGCTGTCTGGATAAAGGTGCTAACCGCAGTATTCAGGGTACTGTCCGGATAGAGCCACTCAATATTTTCACAGACCTCTCCTGCACTATTGGCCAGGTATCCTTTTAGCTTGGATTTTCTATGTAGCAGCAGAGTTGCCAAGGTTCCCAGTTTCAGGAGTGAGATTTTAAGCTGTTCCTGGATTTCTGACAATCTCATCCTGATGAATTTTGGCACCTGCATCATTGATTCCAAATACCATACTGCATTGCTATGCAAATTTAAACCCAGAACTGGCTAAAAAATCTTACTCCTGGAACTGGGTAACTTGGCAACTCTGTAGTGGCCCATACTAATCCAGCTTGTTTGGTTTTCTCAGTAGGTAGCTCGATACAGTATTCTAGGACTCCCTGCAATGTTTAATATGCTGCCTTTTCCTAGGTAGGGACCTTTGTGTGTGAGGTTTGGAAGTTAGTGTTGGCATGGTAGACTTGCTCTAGGTTCTGAGCAACGTTTTGGTAGAGTTTTGTATTACTTCACTATATGCTTGGTACTGAGAGGGTTTATGTTGCTGTTACTCAGATGATATTGTGGGGAAAATAACTTAGCTCTCCTCTGCACTGGTTTTTGAAGGAGGTGCTGTGGGGAGGGGTTCTGTGGATACAGAATCAGAGTTGCCAAGTTACCCAGTTCCATAAGTGAGAATTTTTGCCAGTTCTGGTTTCAAATTTGCATTGCAATGCAGTATGGTATTTGTAGTTCCCAATTTTCCCATTGGAATCAGTGCTGCAGGTCCCATAATACATCAGAATGAGATTGTCAGAAATCCAGGACCGGCTTAAAATCTCACTCCTGGAACTGGGTAATTTAGCAACGCTGATAGTGCAACCTCTTGTACTCCCCACCTCGATGTGACCAGCAGGTGCTGAAGCTGGCACTGCTGCCATCACTGCAGTTATGTTGGGGAGTGGTGCAAGGGGAAGGTCGGGGTGAGTCACAGAGGAGCACAGGTGTGACATGTGGTGGGTTTTTCTCTTTCAAAAAGTTGGCAACCCTACTCCCCCCATCGTTCAACTCTCTGACGGTGGTTTCATGACAGCAAGATTCATCTACCACCACATGAAGATTGAGATATTGGCTAAATAGAGTATATATACTTGGAGTGGCCTAGTGGTTGGGGCAAGGTACCTCAGGCCAGAAGGTCGGGGGATTCAAATCCTACTAGAGGACAGCAACCTTGGGCCGGAAGGACTGGGGTTTCTAGTCCCACAGGTGCTCCTTGTGGTCTTGGGCAAGCCACTTAACCCTCCATTGCCCATGTTCCCTGTAAAATAGTTATCTCCAAGTTATAATGCCCTGTTCAATGTAAACCACCTTGATATCATGAAAGGCAGTATATATTAAATAAATATATTTTGAGGGGACAACTTCTTCCATGCCTGGCTGATTGTCTTACCGTAAATAGTGACCCAGTTAAAATGAGTGAGAGTCATATTGAAGTGCACTGCAAAATTATATTCTAGTGTGCTGTCCCTGATCACTGGATTATTCTGTACCCCAACAAATGAATTTACAGAGAAAGGTTTCTAGTGAGAGCAACGTTCCTGCAATGAGAGCTTTCTGCCTGTGCTGCCACACAGGGCTGACCCAACCATTAGGCAAACTAGGCGGTCGCTTAGGGTGGCAACTTCTGGGGGCAGACTAGAGCAACGCATTCAGAGCTAAACAGTAAGGCTTGCCTAGGCCTCAAACACCTTTAACCACCTCTAGGGCCAGCCCTACTGCCACAGGTAGAGAGAGGTGATGCAGTATCATGTTTTTTTTAGTCATTTGGAGTTTTGTGGGTTAGAGTGCTGTGGTACTGGGTAAACTATCTCGGGGTGTTCACTGTTTGGATCTGAGGAAAGGTGTGTTAATTCCCCAAGGCTAGTCAAGAAATGGAATAAGTGAATCTGATAAAACGGTATTGTCTAATATACAGGGTGGCCCATGGCCCAAAAAAAGTGAGAACATCTCGTAGCATATAAGTTATTTAAAAATTCAAAAAGACAGATGTAAACGAATGACAAATTAAAAAAAAAAAGAGGGCGACTGGAAATTGTCGAAATAAAGACGTTATAGAGCTAAAAAAGGTAAATAAGTAAACTATTTAAGCTTTTAATTTACGAGATGTTCTCACTTTTTTTGGGCCACCCTGTATGTTTTTTGTTTGTTGACCCTTCTTTCCAGGCAGGGGATTCCCTGAAATGGAATTCTACAATAGCTGCTTTTCTGCGGGGGCTACGGAACGTTGTGCTACCTTGTGCTCCGGAGGCCGTGGGTTGCATTATAGGGAAATGTACTGGGATTGTGCGTGAGAGAATAGGGAACTTCTAGCTCAGAGTAAAATAGGAGGGATTGCTCTTAATTAAAATTTCATTACTTTGGATGCAGACGTGGAACAGAAATTAATCACATGCAGTAGAAAGGAAAAAAAAAACATTTTAAGTATTTATGATTTCTTTACTGTCTGAAGGGTGGAGCCAGGCAGCTAAGAGTTTGTAGGCTCAAACTGTTTACAGATGGAGGAAACACATGTTCCAGACTGTAGATGCAATACATAAACCGTACATCTCCTACAGTGGGCCAAGAATGAGAGAGAGAGAGAGGCAGCGATGCTGGCATCCTTAGAAATCTCAAACATTACAACATTTAGGTGATTCAGTTAATACTAGCATGTCATCAACACCTCATTGAGGCTGAGTGGCAGTTCCTATAAAACAAGCAGGAAACCCCACTTTTGTGGAACAAGCAAGTGTTTTTGCATACACACAGGAAAATGTGGTATTAATGAATCGTAGATAGGCAGACACTTCCATTTTGGCCCCAAAATGGCTGTGGTAAAGATAGAGAACGATAATTTATGCAGGTTAACTGCATCCATTATTGTTTTACAACTTGGTCAATCCTTTCCTTTTCTATCCGCCACACACACATATATTCAGGACACATTCTGACGTTTTGGTTCCCTGAACCCTAACTCACACGTTTTAAGAACATAAGATAAGAACATAAGATATGCCATACTGGGTCAGACCAAGGTCCATCAAGCCCAGTATTCTGTTTCCAACAGTGGCCAATCTAGGTCATATGTACCTAGCAGTTTCCCCAAGAGACACAAGTTCCACAATGCTTGTACTGGGTCAAGCATTGATATCTACGGTCACTTCTTAATAATGGTTTATGGACCTTTCCTCCAGGAACTTGTCCAAACCTTTTTTAAACCCAGCTACACTAACAGCCTTTACTACATCCTCCGGTAACAAATTCCAGAATTTGATTACACCTTGAGTGAAAAAATATTTTCTTTTATTAGTCTTAAATAGTTTACCCTGTAGCTTCATTGCATGTCCCCTAGTCTTTCTATATTCTGATAAGGTAAACAATCGATCTACGTTTACCCGTTCCACTCTGTTCATTAATTTATAGACTTCTATCATATCTCCCCTCAGCCGTCTCTTTTCCAGGTTAAAGAGCCCTAACCTTTTTAGCCTTTCTTCATAGGAGTATCCTTCCATCCCCTTTACCATTTTGGTGGCTCTTCTCTGAACCTTTTCTAAAATCGCTATATCCTTTTTAAGATACGGCGACCAGAATTGCACACAATATTCAAGGTGCGGTCTCACCATGGAACGATATAGAGGCATTATAATATCTTTTGTTTTATTTTCCATTCCTTTCCTTATCATACCTAGCATTCTATTTGCTCTCTTGGCCGCCGCTGCACACTGGGCCGAGGGTTTTAACATGGCATCCACAATGACGCCTAAATCTTTTTCCTGGGTGGTGGTTCCTAATGTGGAACCTTGCATCGTGTAACCATAGTTTGGGTTGTTCTTCCCTAGGTGCATAACCTTGCACTTGTCCACATTAAATTTCATCTGCCATTTTGATGCCCAGTCTTCCAATTTATCAAGATCCTCTTGCAATTTTCCACAATCCTCTTGGGTTTTAACAACTTTAAATAGTTTTGTGTCATCTGCAAATTTGATAGCCTCACTCGTTATTCCACTTTCCAGGTCATTTATGAATATGTCAAAAAGCAGCGGATCCCTGGGGTACACCACTATTCACCTTTCTCCATTGGGAAAATTGGCCATTTAGCCCTACCCTCTGCTTTCTATCTTTTAACCAGTTCCTGATCCACAATAGTACACTGCCTCCTATCCCATGACTCTTTAGTTTTGCCAAACATCTCTCATGAGGGACCTTGTCAAAGGCTTTCTGAAAGTCCAGATACACAATATCAACCGACTCACCTTTGTCCACCTGATTATTCACTCCTTCAAAAAAAACATAACAGAGATTCCTTGCTATCGAGCGCAGTATTGCAGCTCTCCTTACAGCTACGATACTGTTGACACCGATGGTTCAACGGGCACCGGCACCGGTACTGATGCCAGTACTGGCACAGATACTGGTACCAGCACCAACGGTACCGGCCCCGGTGGGAATTCTTCCCATGCCGTCTTTGCCGGGCATTGAAAGATCGGTACCGGATCAACTCGGTACCGACTTCAATCGATACCGGGTCCATGCCTTACATGAACATCGTGATCAGAGATACTTCGAATCCTCCGATTCTGATGACTCTGATAATTCTGCCGGTACCAGAGATTTTTTCCCGGAAGACTCTTCTTCTCCCCAACGAAGAATGTCGCCTCCGGAGGACATGTCTTTTCAGGATTTTATTCGTGATGTTGCCAAAGGCCTTTCAATCACAGTAGCTCCTGAAAAGGAACCTAGAGCAAAGGAATTGGAAATTCTCCAATATCCTAAGGCTCCAAAGGAGGCAGCCACTCTGCCTATTCATGAAATTCTTCATGATCTGATGCTCAGAATGTGGGAGACACCTTTGACCACATCTCCTCATTCTAGGAGGCTTGATACCATGTATCGAGTTCCACCATGTCCTGGATTTCAAAAGACTCAGCTGCCACACCATTCAGTGGTAGTGGAGTCAGCCATGCGTAGGATGAAAAGTGCAAAGAGATGTGCATCCAATCCTCCAGGTCGTGAATGCAGGACTCTTGATGCTTTTGGGCGTTGAACGTTTCAGGCTTCCATGCTTTCAGCTAGGATCAGCTCATATATTTCATATATGGTAATGTTCCTCAAAGAGGTCACAGGAGATTTGGAGCTTATGAGCCCACTTCTCCCAGATGACAGACGACAAGACTTCCTTACGCTTGTCAGGCATGTTCAAGATGTCTCCAAGTTTGTGAATCGTGCAGCCTTTGACTGCTCTGAATGCATCAGCAGAACCTCTGCTATTGCCATTGGTGCACGACGGATTGCCTGGCTTCAGGCATCAGACTTGGAGATTTGGGTACAGGATAAATTAAGCAACATCCCTTGCACAGGAGAAAACCTCTTTGTCAAGAATTGGCAGGAAAAGGCTAATGAGATAGATGCTGACAATATCACCTTAGATAGATTGTCAAAATCTACAGCCACTCCAGCCAAAAAGAAACCCTATAAAAAACCCTCTTTCAGCAAAAAGAGGAAGTTTTAGCCATCCTACACCCAGCAAAGCCAAGCTCACAGTCAAGTTGCCCAAAAGGGACAACAACAACAATTTAAACAGCAGAAGAAGCCAAAAGGCCTGAGAGCTCAACCAGCTCCGCAGGTTCAGCCCCCTCAAGGGTTTTGACTCCTTCCTAGAGAGCTTAGCCTTCCTGCCTCTGGAGGGGTCCAGAAACCGTAAATATTCCAGGCAGGCTGTGTCATTTTGCCAACAGATGGCACCAAATAACAGCAGAAAATTGGACTCTGTCCATTATAGGAGAGGGGTACAAGCTTCATTTTCACAATCCTCCTACAATCCTAAGGCAGTTCAATTCCCAGACCTCTGAAGACAATCTGCTAAATCACGAGATCTCAACACTTCTTGCCCAAGGGGCAATAGAGGAAGTACCCATCCTCTAGCAGGGTTCAGGGTTCTACTCCCCCTATTTTCTTATTCCAAAGAAAACAGAGGGACACAGACCCATTCTAGACCTCCGAGAATTGAACAAATACCTGTTCCGAGAGAAGTGCAAAATGATTTCTCTAGGAACTTGTGATAAGGAAGCTTATCATAGCTCAGGAAGGAGCTATAGAAAAGGTGAAGTGACTCTGAACAAGCAACCTGTCAGTTCTGGTAGAAATAAGAAAACAAAATTTGTCCATAAAAGACTACCAGTCCCAGAATGCACCAGGTTTCCAACAGCCATTAGAGGAGCTGAAGTGGGGAAACGTGTGTTCAATCAAGAGGGCTATGAGGTAATCCCAAGCACTCATCTCAAAGGGCAGGGCCTGATTCAGCACAGCTGCGCTGTGCTAAGGTGGAGCACTCATCAAAGCAGAATAAAGGTAGAGTTTATTCTACAGAGAATTATCCTCATCCTCAGATTCAGCTTGGAGATCCTCAGTATCTTGGACAGCTTCATCATCTGGAGGATCATCAGAAGCAGAAGCCAGAGCGGACGGACAGAGAGGGCAAGAAACCCTTTGGAAGAAAGAAGAGAAAAGCATTTGGGAGGTCTAAAGGAGTCCAGAGCAGTACGTATACTGGGAGACATTCAAAAGGCCAGCATACACCATTGGACTGGGGAAAGCCAGAGGAATGGTGCTGCAGAGCTAGGAATCTCCAGACGGTACCTGTGAGGGAGATGGCTGCACGTGGAAGGGACCCTAGGACCCGTGCCAGAAGGTATGTGAAGAGAGATCCAGTGTCCAGGGATCTGGATTGGAAGGCTGGACATAAGAACTGGACTACATACTGGCCAGGCTATTTAGAGGGGAACTCTAACAGCAATGGAAGCTCAGGTATGAACACTGATCTATGCCCTAGCTATAACCTTGAAAGACAGCAGGGAAACAAGTATTCTCCTGAAAGTGCTCCATTGAGAAATTCCTCTGTGCCAGTCCCTGATATTGAACCCATGATTGTTGAAGAAGGGGAAGGAGAAGTCTTAGATACAGGCTGTGAATATATGGATTGCTCTCTGTCTAAACTCCTTTGGTAATTTACTGTTACAAAGTACAACGACCATCACAAAGAAATACAAACTTGTTCTTTAATCTACTCAGAAAAGCTCCTGAAGTAGGATTTGAGCCACGCAGTAGAAAGCAAGCCAGCTAAGGGGTTTCAGCTGGGTAACTGCTAGCAATTGAGCCTTACCTAATTGCTTGTGAGCTCTGAGGGAATCACTTCTGAATCTATGTGTGAAGATATAAGAAGTTAACCTGAAAAGAACAGTTTTTCCCTTCTTTGTGGGTTTTGCTTGTTGTTTGAAACACTGCTAAGAAAATATTAGCTAAAGCCTACAGAAAAGACCAGTTTGTTACCAACCAGGTCTTTATTCTTTTGCTTTGATTGCCTGACAAGTTCAACTGTTGTTTTCCTGGTTTTGTTTTTCCAAGTTTAACACTGAAAGCAAGTATCCTGTTTTATGTGCTACCAAGCATATCTGTGTTGGGAGAAATAACCCCATAAATAAATATCTTATTGGCTTTACACTCAAGCACAACTAATTATTGTGAGCAGCTGTGTCTGGTGTGAATGGACTGCATTTCCCACAATCCCTTGCAAATCATATTGATATATGCACTTGCCAAGACTGTGAACATTCTCACCCAGGCAGCCGTCTGACAAACTCTTCTACCATACCTTCAAAGTCAGGATTGGCTTTGCTCTCTAGACTTAAAGGATGCATATACTCACATTCTGATCCATCCAGATCACAGGAAATTCTTACGATTCCTTTTCAAGGGAAAACACTTCCAGTACAGGGTTCTTCCCTTTGGTCTGGCTCCGCACCAAGAGTTTTCACGAAATGCATGGCAGTAGTAGCTGCATTCCAGTGAACCCTAGGGATATTCGTCTTCCCTTACTTAGACGACTGGTTCATTCGAGCCCCCACCAGTGCAGAAGCCAGCTCTGCACTGTCTCGCACAATGCGAATCCTCCAATACTTGGGATTGGTAATAAACTTCCCAAAATCCCAACTTGTTTCTTCCCAGTCTCTGGAGTTCATAGGAGCCTGTTTAGCTACCAGACACTCAAGGTCTTTCCTTCCACAGACCCGGTGTCTTCGCATTAGCTTCTCAAGCAGCAGGAAAATCCTCCCTAACTGCTCGAGAACTGCTACAGTTACTGGGACACATGGCATCCACTGTTCATGTAGTTCCCTATGCTCGCCTCCACATGCGAGCAGCCCAGTGGACCCTATCCACACAGTGGACACAGTCCACAGGACATCTGTCAGACAAGATATCAAACTCTCATTGACTGATCTTGTCCCTTCAATGGTGGCAATCACTGGAGAATCTTTTGGTGGGGTCTCCTTTCCAACAACCCCTATTCCAGTCCACCCTAACAACAGATGCATCACAGGTGGGTTGGGGAGCACACCTGCATCATCTCTCTACCCAGGGCACCTGGACTCCACAGGAGGCTTGTCTTCACATAAACCTCCTAGAATTAAGAGCAATCTATTTAGCTCTTCGAGTATTCCATGCCCAGCTCAGCTACAAGACAGTCCTAGTCCAAACGGACAATCAAGTAGCCATGTTCTATGTGAACAAGCAGGGCAGAACAGGCTCTCTGTCATTATGCAACAAAGCTTTACGACTTTGGGCCCTCGCTAGAGAGCATCAAATCCACCTTCTCGTGGTATATCTTCCAGGCATTCAAAACCTTTGGGCAGACAAACTCAGCCGAGTACTGCTGCCTCACGAATGGTCTCTCCACCTAGACCAAGTGGCAAAGATATTTCACATCTGGGGGACTCCAGACATCGACCTCTTTGCAAGTCCACTAAATGCCAAACTTCCCCGGTTCTGTTCCAGGATTCCGGCTCACAATTGCCAGGGAAGGGATGCCTTCCTCCTTCACTGGGGTCAGGACTTCCTCTATGCTTTCCCACCTATTCCCCTCATCCCCAAAACACTCTTCAAGCTTCAGAGGTCATATGATCCTCATAGCGCCACAGTGGCCACAACAAACATGGTATCCCCTGCTTCTACATCTCTCTCAAGCTGCGCCTCTGGAGTTAGGGTGTGCTCCAGTTCTCCTTTCCCAAGAGGGCGGGACCCTATGGCACCCGAATCCCCAGTCCCTGCATCTCACAGCCTGGTTGCTGAAAGCTTAAATCTTCAGGATCTCAACCTTTCCCAACAGGTAAAGGATATCCTTCAGGCTTCTAGAAAACCTTCCACAAGACGATCTTATGCCTTCAAGTGGAAACGTTTCACTATATGGTGTTCCCAGAAGGGGTTAAACCCCCTGGTGATACCTTTGGAAGCAATACTAGAGTATCTATTTCATTTATCAAATTCTGGTCTAAAGACCAATTCAGTAAGAGTCCATCTTAGCGCAATTACAGCTTCCTATAAGCCTCTAAATGGACAACCAATTTTCCTCTCATCCTCTCATATCCAGATTTATGAGAGGTCTTCTGTTAACAAAACCTCCCATCAAAACACCACCGGTGGCATGGGATTTAAAGTTAGTTCTCGGGCAGCTCATGAAACCGCCCTTTGAACCTTTAGCCACTACTACCCTGAAGTTTTTGTCCTGGAAGGTCATCTTCCTAATTGCAATCACCTCTGCACGTCGCATTAGTGAATTGCAAGCGTTAGTGGCTGATCCTCCTTACACTAGGTTTCACCATGATAAGGTTGTTCTCAGAACTCATCGACACTTTATGCCAAAAGTGGTTTCACCTTTTCATTTAAATCAATCGATTTATCTTCCTGTATTCCTTCTGAGGCCTCATGCCTCTAATGCAGAGAAGAACCTTCACACGTTGGACTGTAAAAGAGCCTTAGCATTTTTATCTACAAAGAACACAGCAACATAGAAAGTCTTCTCAACTTTTTATTGCTTTTGATGCTAGTCATTTGGGACTTCCAGTCTCCAAGAGGACTTTATCCAAATGGATTGCACAATGCATATCCTTTGCTTATGAGAGTAAGGGGCTTGTTTACAAAGCCGCGGTAGCGGTTCGCGATCGTTATCGGAGCCGCGGCCCCATTGAAATCAATGGGGCCGCGGCTCTGATAACGATCGCGAACCACTACCGCGGCTTTGTAAACAAGCCCCTAAGAGTCTTCCTTTTCAAGGCCATGTCACAGCTCATAATGTGAGAGCCATGTCAGCCTCTATGGCTAACCTTCACTCTGTGTCTATTGATGACATTTGTCGAGCAGCCACCTGGGCTTTGGTACATACCTTTACAGCCCACTACTGCCTAGATAAAGCCTCCCGTCGGGATGCCTTCTTTGGCCAGGCTGTTCTTCAAATTCTCTTTCAAACTTAATACAATTCCTACCCACCAACACTGGTAGGATGCCAGAGATCCATGGGAGGAAGCATGGCCCACCTCACTATAGGTGGCAGCTTCCTGGGGTCATCTCCCTGGCATCTTCAGCTAGGGAATCCCCATATGTGAAGACTACATTCCTGCTTGTTCCTGGAGATAGCGAAGTTACTCACCTGTAACAGGTGATCTCCAGGAACAGCAGGAATTTAGTCTTCACAACCCACCCACCTCCCCTAGGAGTTGTCTCTCTATCTCTCTGTCTCTTTCCTCTCTCCCTCTATCCTTTCACTCAGCTATAAACTTAACTGAAGAGGGACAGTTGGAAAGGCGGGAAGGCAGCGCGCATGTGCTGAGGGATGCTTCCAAAAGCATTCCTTTTGGACGCTGGGGAGCGTTCCCGCGCAGGTTCCTTCGGTACCGACGATACTCATATGTGAAGACTAAATGCCTGCTGTTCCCGGAGATCACCTGTTACAGGTGAGTAACTATGCTTTCCTTGCAGTATTGAATTCCTTGGTCTCCCTCATGTAAGCTTCTAAAGATTTCTTTCCCTGCTCCTCTAGGGACAACTACTGTTTCCCCATATGACACAAGGTCATTTCAATCCCTAGTAGTTGGTTTGTCTTGGCAGTGGGGTGTAATTTCAGTGGATGTTATTTTCCTTCTGAATGTTCAGCTTTGGGCCTTCATATTTGTCTTCTCAGAGGGCACGTATCATCTCTACTCCCATGTTTGATGTCCCACACACATCAAATACACCTCGTACATTTTGCATGTTCAAAAATCCCTGAAAATCAATGCAGCACATATTCTACACAATGTAAGAATAGAGATCTTAGCACAGGGTGGTCTCTCCAGCTTTAAAACGCCATGCCCACCTCCCGTGTATTCAGGTACTAGTCCCATAAACACTCAATGCATTTTGTTCATTTTTGAATAGTTGCATTTCGAAGTCCACGGTGAGACCCAATATTTGTAGTACTTATCTTCGTGCACAGTCTGCTGGGCTATTTGTTTCAACCTTTCTAAGCCTCCATGGACGCCGCCAGAATACGATGGCAAAGTTGCTGTCCGAGATGTTCCCATCTCGAGTTTTGTCAGCCAAAAGCTGACTGCTTCAAGAGATATTATTAATCTGTTTGATGTGGCATCTGCGGCATGTATGATCACAGCAGTGCTCTGGGAGTCAGAGCAATCAGGGTTAAATCCTATTGACACTTAACCCATCATCTATGTGCTCCTTTGTGTTCTGCACAGCCACTCATGTCGGCAATTCTGCTATTGGCTTTATCTGCCTGACCTATATGCAATTGATAGGTCATATTTCTCCAAAGTATTGATTTTCCATTTTTAAAAAAATGTATTGAATTGCGATCAGCTGCAGCCGCCACCTTCTACTCTGGCTACAATAGGGAAAAGGCTAGCAGATTTTAAACTGGTAACCTGACATGAGATGGCAGAACATAAGTACTGCAATTGAAACAACATCTGCTGTAACCTCATTGGTGGTCTGTCAACTAAATAGTTTGGCTACATTGCTTCTAGAGACGTATGGTCTCAATAAAATGTCATTGTCTGGCCAACTATATACTGTGGAAATTGGTTTGTGCTGTGTATACAAAGATGAGTGGTTCTTCATCTGAACATAGTTTTGTTCTGCAGGTGTTCACGCTGTTGATGCATGTGCTATGAGTTACCTAGTCTGTCTTTTGAAATATTTGCTTGCATGGTCGTGACTAGTGTTGGATCACATAAATTTAGCTGTAGGGCACTGCAGAGTGTCTTCAGAGACCGTGTGGCTTCTGTGTGCTTGAACCTTTTGCCACAGATGTATCCTATCCAATATAGCCAATCCAGTGCTTTTAAAAAAAAAATCACAAAAACTGGCATCAGTATTAGACTATACCACAAATGCCTCAATACTGCAAATGCCTTGACGCCGATAGCGTTTCTCCGCTGAAGCTGCATCAGGAGGCTATAATAAAAATTGTACACACCAGACGAAAAGATGAGATAAATAACTATTCAGATACATAGACATTGATCCACCCATCTGCACAAACACTCTGAACTTGAAAAAACATTTATAAACACAGCAAGACGCTATCAGCAAAAACCCAATACTAAAATTTACCTTCTGATTCAAACAGACTGCATATCGTCTGAAACCATGGGCTGGTTCAACAAACGGATACTGCCCACGAGAAAGGGTGACCTCTCACATTCCTCAGGCTCAGTTAGTAACTCAGCTTCCAAAAAACACTGGTATTTAAAAAAAAAAATACAGCCAATCATTAAAGCCAGACCACAAATGGGTCCTCCCCCTGCTTAAAGCAGTATCCTATATGGCGTTATCTATCAAAAAGGGAAGCACACTTTGTCAGCATCCATTTAACAGCATGACTAAGCTAATCAGCCCCTTTCAAACACATATCTTAAGAAAAACATTCATACTGCAAAGACTTAATAATCTATAAAGATCCAGCTAACAAGCCTCAAAATCTTGATAGCCATCACGCAAAAGATACTAAACCCCGTTCCAAGCAGCCAATGCTAACACACTCCTACAAAAGCCCCCTATAAAATCACAACACCCATCGCTGTCAATAATGCTACTGTCATATCTAGATGGAATCACCACCATCAACACTGTGACTACACTACAGCTATAGCTAAAAAGTTGGTTCTACTGCCGTCATCTACCTAATCATAAGATCAACATAGGTGTCAGTCTATTCCAGTGTTCAATCCACCCGGAAACACTGTTCCTAAGTTGAAAATCCATCGCTGCTTTCTCCTCACTAAATTCTTAGTACGATCCCCTCCTCTCAATCAAGGGAGTATCTGATCTATTGCAAATACACGCAAATCATCAAACTTATGCCCAAGGGTAACACAATGCCACACGAGTGGCACCTCAAAGTTTTACACTTAAGTCGGCTTTTATGTTCTAAAATTCGTACTCAAAGTTCCCTTGTGGTCTGCCTAATGTGTAGCAAAACACAAGGGCATTGTACGGCATAAACAACAAACGTGGATCTGCAGTATGTCTGCCAGCGTAATTTATACAACTGACCTTTATATTTAAATTGGGTCAACGTAAGCAAAACCACACACATTGCACAATATCCACAATGGGAATGCCTCCCTTTTTTGACATCCTTCCTATCCAGAGGAGAAAAACAGCTGGACACAGAAACTTTAATATTCATATTCCTGGAAAATACCACACAGAATTGTATATCTTGTAGACCCGGGATGATATGCAAAAAATTCTCATATTTACGAAGAATATTTTGAAGCTTCCCCCCAAAAGGTGAAAATCGTATAATCAGATGAACAAAAGAAGTTCCTGCCGAGTTATTTAAACTGCGCTCAACCAATAGAAGATCTTTATCATTATAGAGAACACGAACCCTCACCCTCAGAACTATATTATCTGGTAACCCAGATGGATAAAAGCTTTCATTAAATTAGTGGATTGAGCCAAAAATTATTTTCTGGAACTACAGTTCTCTGATACCTCAAAAACTGCAAAAACAGCAAACTGTTTTTTTAAGGCAGGTGGATGTGCACTGTCATAGTGCAGTAAGGTGTTCCGGTCTGTCTGTTTCTTAAAGGCATTGTTTCGCTGGATCCATTTGTCTTGCTAACCAAGATGTCAAGATATGAAATCTGATAATAGTCATACATGAAAGTAAATTTTATATTTGGATCCACTGAATCAAGCCATTTACCAAAATCTTCTAAAGCACTAATAATACCACTCCAAAAGATAAAAATGTCATCTATACAGCACTTCCATAGTTAACTTTATATGGAGATCGTGTTAGCCAGTCCCTCTCATATCTGGCCATGTGGAAATTCGCCAGAGATGGGGCCATTGTGGTCCCCATCGCCACTCCCCTGGTTTGTTGATAAAAAACATCATCGAAAACAAAGTAGTTTTCAACCATGGCAATGAAAGCCAAATGTATTAGAAAATCCACATGACTGAATCCCAAATCACCCCTACTAATAAGCACCTCTTTGATGGCAACAAGAGCTACATCCTGAGATATACTCATATATAGCGAGGTTACATCCATCGTAACTATAAGCAGATCATCCACTCGATGGTCTCTCACAAAATCTTGCAAAACATTCAGGAAATGCTGAGAATCCTTAAGATAAGATGGAATCCCCTTCAATAGAGGACAGAAGTACGAGTCTACCAAGGTAGATAAGGGCTCAAGCACTGACCCCCTTGATGACACAATAGGATGACCAGGGGGGATTGTTTAGCATTTTATGGATCTTAAATAGTAAATAGTAGATAGTGGATAGTAAATATAAGGCTGAAGTATCAGGACTAGTGGGATTCAGAAACATATTCTTTTCTAGTTAAATACTTCTCAGTTAAATGTTGCTGTGTAAGAGATTTTATACGCACTTGTAAAGACGTGACTGGATCTACTGGAAGTTCTATGTAGGTAGATCTGTCATTTAATTGACGTAGATCTTCCCTACGATAGGCAGCCACATCCATTACTACTATAGCTCCCCCCTTATCGGCTCTTTTAATTATAATATTGGTATTCACTTGCAACTGTGCTAAAGCCTCTCGTTCTTCCAAGGAGATTATGTTCTAAGGAGATAATCGTCACTCTACCTACTTCAACATTCAATACATCACCCCCTGTCCTATCTTCACAGCCCTTACTACATTCCATTTCCCTACCAAAAAAAGCTTTAATTTAGTCAGTTCTAAATTAGAAGGGATCATACTTGGAACAAAGGATAAATCTCATTCCAAGACCTTCTCTTGTACCAAAGTTAACATATATGAATAAAGATTTATCAAAACTGATTCAGATCTGTTTTCTGTAATCTGGTCCATGGACAACATTGCTGTTTATGGTTGTTGTCCTTGTTGTTGTTCTTGCCAATATCCCTGTCCTCGACCTCCACCGTCTTCTGTATCTTCTTCCTCTTTCTAAAAAATGATGGTCATCATCTGATAAATGCCATCAGAATTAGAATTAGAAGACTCATCAGTAGAAAAACCAACTTGTTTCTGCACTTTTCTATCAGGATTCATCCATGCATAAATAGGACCATCCTTATAGTCCTGGTCATCGCTTGCTAATGTACGAATTTTGCGTTGTTTAATCTCCAAATGTAAAGTGTCCATCTGTTTTCTTAACTTGTCAAATTCCTCCTCGAAAGTGGTAGCATGATGTTTGTGCAACAGATCAACTCTCTGCATCTCTTGTTGGGTTTGCTCTATAAAGGTTTGACTGATGTCTACCACTAGAACAATGAGATCCAGTGTGCATTTATTTAAAATCTTATTCCAACTTTCGAGGACATTTTTGTTGTTCATAAAAAGTCTAGAGGTCCAATTATTGAAGGCATTTACACGGGTTACTGTCTTAGTTATCCGTGTAAATGCCTTATCTGGGATTTTTGAAAGGCACCTACGAGTAGAAGTGTAGTGCCCTTCAAAAATCCTGGATAAGTTCCTAACGCGCCCAGATGCTATGTAGTTAGCATCGGGGTGTGTTAGGGGCGTTCCGGGGTGGAGTGGGGGAGGAGGAAAGGGCTAACCGGGTAGCAGCGATTTGAGATGCAACCCGCTTAACCCTCTGCTCCTTAAAGATAGGCAAGGTTTTTCCTCACCTATCTTTCAAGCGCAGGGGCTAAGTGGGTAGCGTCGAAAATCGATGCTACCTGGCTAGCTCCTGTGGCTTCCGGATTGTGCGGTGAGACCAGATTTTCAATGCCGGGGCAGTATGTGACCCCCAGCATTGAAAATTGGGGTTAGATGGATGGTGGGTGGGCTATGCACCGACCAGATGCAAATTGGGCTATAGATTCTTTATATACACGTAATCTGCTTGGTATTTGCTGTCCAACAAAATTCACCCCACAAGTGAAACAAATTAGGTAACGAATTAATAAGGAACACTTATGTCAAGAACCTCTTTATTTTTTTTTTTTTTTTTTTTTTACATTTATATAAATTATGTTTAAAACAAAATTTTTGTCGGAGCTAGGCCGTAGGAAGGGCTGGGGGAATCCAGACCTCCACCAGGCTGTCAGCTTCTTTTATTTTATTAATGGTTCTTTACCACAAAAAAACTTTTTCACTTATCTCAATCCTTTGTTGACCATCCACAAAAGCGTCGCTCTTCAGAAATGTATATCAGCACGACGTGCACGTTTCGGGGAATTAAACCCTGTGTCAAGTGTTTTTCCAAATTGCAGAAGTTAAGGCAACAAAGAGACCAAAAAACGCCGTCATAGCAGCTAAGGTTTAACCTTAGCTGCTATGACGGCGTTTTTTGGTCTCTTTGTTGCCTTAACTTCTGCAATTTGGAAAAACACTTGACACAGGGTTTAATTCCCCGAAACGTGCACGTCGTGCTGATATACATTTCTGAAGAGCGACGCTTTTGTGGATGGTCAACAAAGGATTGAGATAAGTGAAAAAGTTTTTTTGTGGTAAAGAACCATTAATAAAATAAAAGAAGCTGACAGCCTGGTGGAGGTCTGGATTCCCCCAGCCCTTCCTACGGCCTAGCTCCGACAAAAATTTTGTTTTAAACATAATTTATATAAATGTAAAAAAAAAGAAAGAGGTTCTTGACATAAGTGTTCCTTGGTATTTGCTGTCGCCATGTGTATTCTATAAGAGATGACCTGTGTAGATCAGAACAAATCTTCTTCTGCCATAGAGTTGACAGAGGCTGAATCTTGCACAGCAGCTTTCTCAAGTAGTGTTAGTCTCTCCTGGGATGTAGTGTGCTAGATACCTCACCATGCCTGGAAACCTCTATAAACTGTTCTTGTCCTCTGGCACAGGCAAGGTCCTGTGCCATTCCAATGGCAGTCAGTATGTGCTTCATATATTTAACTTTTGAGTTTCTTCTCTGTCTGCAGTCTGCCCATCAGAGCTTTGGGGATGGAGTTATGTTTTGCCTCAGTCATTGCAGCTGTGATTCTGTCTTTATGTATATGCCTGGGATGTCTCAAAAATCCTCTGTGTTTTCTGCTGAAAAGTTAGTGTCTACCCCATGAGGAACTGAAGATGCACAGAAAGAGGACCCAGGGTTAAGCTGGACCTACCAATAGCTAGCTTTCTCGTCAAGAATGATGAAGACTTGTTGTCAAGCAAACTGGCCTTATAGCTCTCCAAGTGTTGCTGCTGCTGCTGCTACTACCACTTATCATTTTTGTTATATTTTTATTTTATTTTAAGTTTTCAATTATAACATAAATGCCAAGCATTTTACACTTGTACAAGCAATAGAAAGGACATGGAATGGGGGGAACATGATATGGATACAAAATGAACAGAAAAATAACCACTAAATGCTCAAGTCTCTCTAGCCCAACAACAATGAGGATCACCATGAAAGAGAAAAAAAAATAATTCATACATGCCAGGAAAGCAAAATCGGCTAATCAACAGATCTACGAGTATAACTAATATGTTGCAAAACTCTGCAAACAGCCTGAGAAGCACCCAGTAGATGAGCACTGATAAAAGCTGACAACTGAGGGGGATCAAACAATGCATAATCCCCCCATCTGTAACTAGGGTTGCCAACTGGCTCCAGATACGCCCGACAGGCTTGATCCAGTCCTGTGTTTACCCCATTGCATGCAGGGATTTGTAGTCTTGCTTTTCTTATGGAGTGCAATGGTGAAATCAGAACTACCTGTCCCTGCGTGCAATGGAGTAAACCCAGGACTGGATTAAGCCTGTCGGGCGCATCTGGAGCCAGTTGGCAACCCTATCTGTAACACTGCTGGCTTTAGGAGAAGGAACTCTCTCCCTCTCTTCTATGTTTACCGGTTCAAGTCCAGATAGATACAAACCAACAAGTCCTTGAAAGGAACAGACTTTTTCTTAAAGTAAAGCTTAAACAGCCAGTCACGGTCTGAAGGTAATGCTAATGAAATCAATAGAGCAGATGGAACTAAAGTTTCAGCATCTGAGGTCTTGAGGATATTGGAAATATAAAGAATATACATATGCTGCATCTCTGAAAGGGATGACTGTTGGGTCTCCACAGATAGTCTTTTAGGAGATGGAATATAATAAACCTTGGACAGAGTGACTGGGACTTTGGGGGGAGGACCCTAAGAGCATCCACTAAATATTGCCTGAACTTATCCCTAGCCCTAGGAAAGAACAAGGAAATTTAGAGTGGAGTGGAGGAATAGCCTAATGGTTAGAGCACTGGCTTGGAAACCCAGAGACCAGGGTTCATATTCCCACTAGCACTCCTTGTGGCCTTGGGCAAGTCACTTAACCCTCCATTGCCTCAGGAAAAATCCAAGTTATCAACATCCCTGTTTAATGTACATTGCCAAGTTTGGGTTACAGTGTGAACCACTCTGATTGAAATGATAAAGCAGTATATAAAACCTGTTAAATAAATAACTAATCATAAATTGGTGGACTGCACTTGGTTCTCCAGGGCCTCCATTTTAAGTTTAACAATAGATATATCTTCAAAAGCAGAGATAAAAACTCTCCTGCTTTTGAAACTTTAATCTTAAGTCCTCAATAGTCTTTTTCACAATGGTTACTTCTTTAACAGTATTCTGAATCGCCAGGGTATTAGCTTGAACTTGAGAAGTAATCCTATTAGTCTGTGATACCATAACTTCTCCAAGATTGACAATTGCACTCCATATTGCTTCTAAAGTAAACAGGGCATTCCAGAGTAAACGATAATCCAGGACTTGAGTTGCCCAACAAAGCAGAAGAAGAAGGGAACCTCCTATTGCACCAGACTGCAGGGACACCACTTGCTCGGTTTCCAGGGCCTCCAGACGCTGCTTCCTCTTGCCACCGAAACACCTGGCTCAAACGTCGGCGTCAAAGCTGGTCCTAACCTAGATGCACTACTTCCTTTGAGCAAACGTGCAGCCTGACATGGGACCCACTGCTTCAGAGGCACCAGGGCAGGAAATACCAGATGATAATGCAAGAGGGAAGCACAGCACTGTGACAGCTCACAGCCCAAGGAAGATGCTGAGCTCTCCAGTCCTGGCATCGACACAATTGGGACAGCATCGGTTCCCTCCTGCTGACTCCCCGGACGTGCAATGAAAGGATCCATAGGACCAGTAAGGCTCAAGGAAAGAGAGGTGGAAGTGGTCTGCATGGGCACAGGAGGTTTCTTGCCCTGTTTACCCTTCCTTTTTGGCATCTCAGGGAAAGCGCGTCTGGCAATATAGCTGACTAAGCGGCCATCTTGGATCCCTCCAATTTCTGCTATATTGAAGTGATACCATCGGATGGGATTTGTTCAGATGTTGCAGGCCTAGACAGATTCTCGGGTCACCATTGGCTTTATTGGTTATCACTAGACGGTTAGGCCAATCTGTCGCTATAGTTACCCTGGCTATTAATCGACCTTCTCTAATTGCCCAATGATCATTGCAGTTTCCCAAGAGTTACAAATAAAGACCTTCCTACAACCTTGAATTACTGAGGCCACAATGGGATCCATGTACATGAGATAAAGACCCTTAAACTATTCTAGGCTTGTGAATACATTTGGATGTGCTCTAGCCAAATCTTTTGTTTTCAGTTGTCTCTATGACACCATGACTGCATACTCTCCACATAAGGATCAGATGTATATATTCTCTCTTTTGCCCAGAATGGAAGTTGATTTGTTCTCCATTGCTTTCTTCTGTTTTTTTCTTCCTGGCAGTCTAAGATGATTGTTCCTTGGGGGCAGTGTCATTTCTCTAAAGGCTACGATAAGTTTTTGTGGGTTTTATGTTGCCTTCAGTGACAGTTGCTTCTTATTGCTTGAAGTCAAGGTTTTATCCTGAGCCCCGATGTCTAATTTGAACTGTATAGATGTACTATCAGCACTCATGCTTACATGCCAAGCTGCTGCTTCCCTGTAGAGAAAGATCCAGTAAACAAGGATTTATTCTGGTATCCTGGGCATTCTGGTGTTTTGGTGCAAGGAACCAGATTTTAGCAAACTGATTATTCTTTTTACATTGGAGACATACAGCGCCACGAGCTGGACTCATTCAGAGTGCCTGTGAGCTTCGAAGTTTGTGGTACACTGTATATTCTCAGTGGCCCTACCATTTGCTTCAGGAGTCCTCATGCAGGGCTGTGGCTTACTTAACTTTCTTATTTTCCGAACATCTCTTGCTTTTTTATTGTTGCCAGTTTATTTTGTTTTGAATTTCACTGATCCACGGCATCTTTACAGTCATCATTTTGAGATAAGCTCTTCAGATGTTACTGATTGAGCTCTTGAGCTGTCTGTTAGTCTGTACATGTCTGTTGAGGTGAGGTCTTTAAGGTGAGGTGAGGTCTTTTCCCTCAGATGTTTCATCTTGAGCATTCTGTCTTGTCTACTGAAAGTAAGTTGGTCCTTGATGTTATCTTGTTCTGTTTCTGCAAACACATTGTCAAAGACATTGAGTTGTAGCGCATTCGCTTAGAGCAGAGGTTCCCAACTCCAGTCTTGGAGGGCCAAACACCATTCAGATTTTCAGGCTGTCCCTAATAAATATGCATGAGATACATTTGAATACAATGGGGGCAGTGCATGCAAATGCATCTCTTGCATATTTATTAGGGACAGCCTGAAAACCTGAATGGTGTTTGGCCCTCCAGGACTGGAGTTGGGAACCTCTGGCTTAGAGGGTCATTTTATAAAGTCTTACGTAGTTAACAAACATTTTTCTGCTTGCATTTCATACCTAATTTATAAAGTAAATACTGTACATGCTTTATAAAATAAGGGTGTAAGTGTTTGAAAATGCACGTTGATTTTAGGCAAGATCACTACCATGAGCCCTATGGCTGCTGTAAATGCCCATGTTTAGATGTCGCAAGAATGTGCCCGAAATACAGTATTTTATAAATTTACATGCATACCTCTGTGCTCCATCCACCCTCCGCCTATGTGCACGCCCACAGTGAAAATACCCACCATCGAACAGCTAAAGAAGGCATTCAAAGGCCCATTTAATACATGAATCACTAAGAATCCATGATTTATATGTATAGATGGTGTGTAACTTTCCACAGCTCCTTATAAAATTACTCCCATATTGACCAACACCTTGAGTTCTCATATCAGGGTGAGTCAAAAATTGGTTTCTTTCATACCTTGGATTTTTCTTTGGCTGCAAAGGGCTTCAGCTATGTTAGTTTAGCTGGTACTCGTGCAAGAGGGTATTATAGAAGCATAGAAAATGATGGCAGGCAAATGCCATGAGGCCTATTCAGTCTGCCTGTCTACCTCTACAGTTCTCAACACATGAATGCTTAACAGCCACCTGCATTGGTTTATTCTATAGTGTCCTTTTCTGTTCCCTATGCCAGTGGATCTCAACCCAGTCCTAGGGTCACACTTAGGCCAATCGGATTTTAAGGATTCCCACAAAGAAGAGATGAGAGAAAGATTTGCCTACAATGAAAGCAGTGCATGCAAATCTGTCTCATGCATATTCATTGTGCATACACTAAAAACCTGACTGCCTGGGTGTACCCTGAGGACTGGGTTGAGAACCACTGCACTATACCATCGAACAGACCATTGAATGTAAAGAACCTGATCAGGAGAGCTTTTCCCTTCTCACCTCTTCCACCCAGGACTGACCCAATCACCAGGCAAACTAGGGAGTCACCTAGGGTGGCAGCCTCTGGGGGTGGGTGGGTTAGGAGTGGCAAAGAGCAGGGCATTCAAAGCTAAACAATAAATTCTAACAGCCGGGGGGGGGGGGGAGAGGGGCATAAGGCTTAAGGTTTACCTAGGAGGTCAACACCTTGAACCAACTGTGAGGCCGGCCCTGTCCCCCCTCCCCCTCCCACCTACCAATAAGTGACCAAGTTCAGCCGGGTTCTGACAAGTATCAAAGCAAAGAAAAAATTACAACAAATGGAAAAATATTGAAATTTCTCATCCAGTCAGTTTGTACATATCTTAAAATAGTCCCTCACCTTGGACAGAGAACGTTTCCTATATTGCATTATAGACATTCCAGTTGACAGAGAAACGCAGCATGTGTAGTGATCCTCTGACTCACAGCAGAATAATGCAACAAAGTTATGAATTCCAAAATTAGGCTTCTTTCAGTTTGTGTGCTTTTTTTGGTTCTTGCCCAGCCGTTTCCTTCTACTGCTTTGTGCAATTAGCTCAATGGGAACCAACTACTACTGGTCTCTAGTGCCATGAGCCACTAACGGGGGGGGGGGGTTCTCCCTATTTTTATATCCCACATCCAGCTGATCCCAGTCATTGCAGCAACACTCTTCTGCCAAAGGGCGCTTCAGCTTCCTTTGGACTCTGGCTGAGATGAACCCAAAGTCTGGCAGTGAGCAATGACTGAGACCCCCCCCCCCCCACTGATCTCCACTGCTTGTCCCCAGACCTGGCTTACCTAAGGAGCAAAGACGACTTAATCCTAGAATAGAGTTCAGGTGCTCAGCATGGCAATACAAAGCACTTGTCACTTGAGCCACTGGGCTAGCCCCATCATTTTGTGTTTTTAAAGTAGATGGGGCTGTTGTATTCACGCTTTTCTATTGTTTAAATAATAAGCATGTGTGTGATCACTAGGAAATATTTTTCTCCTCCTGAATCATAAAATAGTTTTGCCTCCCAGGCATCCCTTAACCACCTTAAGGTTCTGACTATGGCAGGAAAGGAGATGCCTTTTCTTGGCCCTATGCATATTTAAACTATGGACTAACTAATGGGCAGTGATAACGGGAGAAAACAATCAAGTTTTGGGGCGTCTTCGAGCAGCCCTCAAGCTTTGCGTTCTGCAATAATTTCCTGGGCTTTAGAAACTTATTCTGCAACAGTAGAGGTCTTGAACAGTCTGCGACTCCCTTTTTGTGAGCATTGCTTGATTCTCTAACACCATGGTGCATTTCCATAGCAACATGAGGACATTCTTCAAGATCAAGTGTCACTCAGAACCATTCTCTTTATTACTTTTTCTGCATCTGGTTCTTATTTAGGAAGGACGTAGGGTGGGCAGCAGGTGTTCCCGCTGTGCTGGTACTAATGGAATCCATTCATCTTTCAAAAAGAATAAGAACATAAGAACATAAGATATGCCATACTGGGTCAGACCAAGGTCCATCAAGCCCAGTATCCTGTTTCCAACAGTGGCCAATCTAGGTCATACGTACCTAGCAGTATCCCCAAAAGACACAGGTTCCACAATGCTTGTTTTGGATCAAGCATTGATATCCTGGGTCCCTTTTTAATAATGGTTTATGGACCTTTCCTCCAGGAACTTGTCCAAACCTTTTTTAAACCCAGCTACACTAACAGCTCTTACTACATCCTCCGGTAACAAATTCCAGAGTTTGATTACACGTTGAGTGAAAAAATATTTTCTCTTATTTGTCTTAAATAGTTTACCCTGTAGCTTCATTACATGTCCCCTAGTCTTTCTATATTCTGATAGCGTAAACAATCGGATGTGGACTAGTCACTGGAATCTGGATCTCACAGTCGGGATCTTCATTCTGAGTTCGGGGCCCAGCTCTGACACTTTGCGACCCTGTGCCAGTTATTTTACTGGACGCTCCTCGGTGACCTATTCTTCAGATGAATTGGTGATGCCATCAGTTTGTGTTTCAGATATATTTTCTACAATTACAATTACAATTCTTATCACATCAGATGCACACAGCATCATCTAGAGACACATGGAGGGTAATCTTATAACCAGGTGCCTAGTTTTAGGCACTCAGAATGTGCCTATCCTATTTTATAAAGAAAAGTGGGCGCATACTCTTCGTTGTAAAATAGGGGCCTAAGTGGTACAAAAATTTAAGCATGGGCACTTATATCTGCCCTAGGGCAGTGCAGATGCCCATACCTAGATTTTTCAAGTACACATCTAAGTTATAGTATTGTATTTTTTTCCACATGTAAATTTAGGCTCAGTCTACGCTCCGCCCAAGCTCCATCCCTGAGCATACCCCACTGAATGTATGCAAGATTGCACTTACGCATGCTTATTGAATAGCGATCACCTAAAGCGCATGTTTAAGTGCCCCTTTATGCACCTAGATCCTTTAAAACAGGGCCTTGTGCATGCAAATGGTGCATATCTTTAGGCTGCTCCCTTAAAAAATCTGCCCTATAATGGACGGTCCCTTCTTCCCTGAGCTTAGAATCTAGTCTGTACAAACAGACAAGATAAACTAGAGGCTTTGGGTAAAGTAGTGAGGGCATGTGTGGCAAGGGGAAACTCTTTCATGGATTAAGACCGTAAGGATTCAGACCTCTTGGGAGTCTATATAAGAAAAACAGCCAGAGGAGTAAGTGGGTGTGGGGAGTAATCCATGTGTGCCGGATCTTCACTTCACTGCTGATCTCCATAAAGGGGGTAATATTATAATGTGATACCTGGGCCATCAAAGCCCATAGTGTGGGTACATATGCTGCACCTTACCTCCCCAGAAGTTGCTAGACAGTGTTACACTGCACCCAGACAGGCGTAACTGTGTGCATGTAGCCACACATGCCGGCATTTTGTAACATATATGCATAAGTGCTGATCCCACCCCCATCCCACCTAATCTTTGCTTCTGGGAAGACCTACTCACATATCTTCTAAAAGCATATGCTATGGTTTCTGTGTGCCTATTTTTACATGATTATCCCCTGGACAATATTTTACGCACCTGTTTGAGTGCATAAAATGCTGTTCAGCATACTCAAGCTGCTTATAGAAATTTCCACCATAGTGCTGCAGCCTAATTTGCTTGGCCATCCATTATGGAGACAGAGGCACATGTGTTCCCAAATTACTTTCTGGGGGTAATTTTATAAAGAAGTTTCTATGTATAAGGCTCATCTTACACGTAGAAATGGGCTCTTACAAAACAGCACAGTGGAATACATGAATTTAAAAACACTCACCAACAAGAGAATGCATATTTATATGGTGCCATGAGTAGACATTCTTGGGGGACATAACATGAGGAGGGATCTAGCTAAGCTTGAAGAATGGTCTAGAATTTGGCAGCTGGGATTTAATGTTAAAAAATGTAAGGTCATGCATTTGGGCTGCAGCAATCCAAGGGAGCAATATAGTATAGGGGGTGAAGTACCTGCCTCCCTCTCCCCCCCACCACGATAGTCCCGATTGTATTTGTTGTTACCTGACTTTGTTTCATTCTTCGATGTACTACCTACTGCCTCCTCTTTCTCCTTCCTGTCCTGTTCTCTATACATTGGCGTTCCTTTCTGTTTCCGCAGCTTGTATTTCATTATTGTACACCGCTCTGATGCCACTGGTAAAGAGCGGTATATTAAATCCGCAAATAAAGATAAAGTACTTTTGTCCACTAAAGAAGAGCGGGACCTAGGTGTGGTTGTGTCTGATCTTAAAGTAGCTAAACAGGTAGAAAAAGCGACGGCAAAAGCTAGAAGGATGCTTGGGTGCATACGGAGAGGAATAGCTAGCAGAAAAAAAAGGAGGTGATAATGCCTCTGTATAAGTCTTTGGTGCGACCTCATTTGGAGTATAGTGTGCAATTCTGGAGACCGCACCTTCAAAAGGATGTGAACAAGATGGAGTCGGTGCAGAGGGTGGCTACTAAAATGATTAGTGGTCTTCATTATAAAGCATATGAGGACAGACTGAAGAATCTTAATATGTACACCTTAGAGGAAAGGCGGGATAGAGGTGATATGATTGAGATGTTTAAATACCTCCGTGGCATAAATGTTCAGGGGAGAGAGCCTCTTTCAATTGAAAGCAAGTTCTGCTACGAGGGGACATGGGATGAGGATGAAGGGAGATAGATTCAGGAGTGATATGCGGAAATATTTCTTTATGGAAAGAGTAGTGGATCCGTGGAATAGTCTCCCAGTGGAGGTGGTAGAGATGAGGACAGTAACTGAATTCAAAAAAGCATGGGACAAACACAGAGGATCTCTAAAGGTAAAAAGGGGACTGTTGTAGTTGTTATGGAAGGACAGACTAGATAGGCAATGTGGTCTCTTTCTGTCGTCATATTTCTATGTTTCTGTGACATAGCATGGATGTAGCTGTGGTTGTATGTGCATGCTTTATGAAATACAGGGGTATGCATAGGGAACATGCGCATTGATTCCTTGGGTGCAGGTGTAAATTTGTGCATGAGCCTATTTTATAAAGACAGAGTAGGCTTAAAAGAGCTGCTTTTTGGAGTTCTCACATAAGGACCCTGTTATGAAATGAACCCCCACATGTAAAGTCTGTAGGGATTCAGTGCAGATGAAAACTGATAGGCTGTGTGTTACCCAAACAGAATTTCTGCTTTAAGGGAAGATGCAAAGGAAAGTATTGTTAACGCTTTTATTAGTAGTTAGCTTGTGTTTTTCCAGTAGTAGTTGAAGGTAAGTTATAATCAGGTATGTAGGTATTTCCTTGTCTCTGGAGTGTTTACAATCTAAGATTGTACCTGAGACAATAGAGAGTGAAGTGACTTGCCCAAGGCATGACAGTGGGATTCAAACCCTGTCTCCTTGGTCAAAGGTCATTGCTCTAACCACTAGGCTACCCCTCCCTACCTCTATTAGTTAAATGGTACAATAACCTATTTGAAGGGATGCTCATAATCACTACTGAGATGCCAAATCTCAGCTGCTACGATGCCTCTGTTCTTTGCTGCTGCTGGGCCAAAGGCTCACAGTGTGGCTGTTATCACAAGATTTCAGTCTGGCAACAGAAGATGATGGCTGTCGGGCCTCAAAAATTCAGAGGAAGAGAGTGGAAACAGTGCGGTAAACATTTTAAAGTAAATTTGCCGCTTTGCCTTTACTGCCACCATGTGGACCCCCTTCCTGCCTAAGTCTCCCAGCATAGCGGCTGAGAGTAGGAAAGTGAACAGCACAATGTAGTACTATACTTACTGAGGGGAGGGACAGTGAACATCACGATGTATGCAACAGTGGCAGGGAGTAGGGACAGTAAGGACCATAATGTAGCACTATAGTGACTGGCAGGGGGGACATTGAACACCACAGTGTATAGCACTACATTGACTAGAAGGAGGGGCAATGAATAGCATGCTGTAACATTGTAATGTCTGCCTACAGTGAAAAGTTCTCTTCAGGACTTGAATTCATACTGCTGCCTGTGAGCTTACAGTTGCTTACTCTGAAAATGTTGGTAAGATAGACAGAGAATTACGATGTCACTGGGAAGGCAGCAGCAGGAAGAGAAGAATTCCAAAAGGGCCCCAGTGCTATAAAGAACAGTAGGGCAACGGCTAAGTAATGGCATGAGAAATGAGGAGAATTATGTCTGGATATGATAATTTCCAGTGTGTTTTCCCGGAAGGATCCATAACATTTTAAATTGAAGAGTGACTGGAGACTGAATCAGCGCACCATTGGGAAATCATTTCTTGGAAGCAGGACAGTCACTGTTGGCAGCAGTTCACTGTTTACTGTTTTCTCAGGAAAAATGCGATGCTGTTTGACCTTTAACCTCAAAAGTGCTGGTCCCAAGCTATCTCTACTGCAGCATGTTTCTACGCCTACATCCTGACATAGTTTTCAGAAACAATCTGAAGCAATGAATTAATCAGTAGCTCGCTAGCACTAACTAGCAGCCACAAACACATACCTATCCTATACAACTATGGGAGGAGATGGTCAAGAGACCCCACCCATAAGGCTATAAAAGAGACACAACCAACCTACCAACACCTACTACACATTGCAATCCAGCATTCCCTAAGGGAAAGGAAGGATAGCTTGTCCCCCCAGGATTTAAAAGCTGCCCTCATAAACGTGCGTTCAGTCCGCAACAAATGGCCTGTCATCATAGACTTACTAGCCCTCTATGATCTAGACATCCTTCTTATCACAGAGACATGGTTATCTAACGATGACATTGTCCTCATCAACCACCTTCTACCCCACAACTTCACTCTACACAGTTGCCACAGAGTCAACAAGAGAGGCGAAGGAGTTCTCATACTCACAAAAACCGACCTCAAATTCCACCTCTCCAACAGCACCAACACAACCAACCTTGACACTGTAGTCATATCAAATGATATATGCTCCATCAATCTCATATACAGAGCCCCGTCACCTTCCCCTGATGACCTGGCCACTATAATCAAGCTCGCCTGCAACCCCCCTAACCTACGCACCCCAAACTGGATACTAGGAGATTTCAATCTCCCAACTCTTCATGACTCGCAAGCATCAGCGCTCCATGAGGCACTTAAGGATCTAGGTTACCTACAACCACTGTTCCCTCTAAGCTGTGCGCTTGTGCGCGCGCACACACCTCGCTGAGCGAGCGCACATACTTTACAACAGAGCGCACAAAAATTACGGTTCTGATTCTGATAGAAAACAACACATACGTCTTAAAATTTAAAAGTTGTTATGTATTTACGTTTTTCACAAGTTCTTCAATGTTTTCTAGTGCAATCAATGTGGTGTACATACTGTATTCTGATGTGTAGTCAAATTTTAAAGTATAACACTCCGAGTGTCATTATGTGGCGCACAAAAATTTAACCTTCCTTCAAAAACTGCACAGCTGATATTTTATGCGCACACAGCCTACAGAAAATTAGAGAGAACATTGCCTACAACTAATCGACGAACCAACTCACACAAAGGGAAACAAGCTGGACCTGATCTTCGCCCCACTAACTGTCCACGACGCCTCCAATTTCACTCCGCCCACCTACACTGCAGTACCTTGGTCCGATCATAAACTAATTACTTTTCAAATTCCCTTAGACGATCCACTCCGGAAACACCATGGAAACAAGGCAAAACCCACAAACCTACCCCCACGACGATTCCAATCTTTCAACAAGAATACCATCCTGCACAACCTCTCCTCAGTACGACAACAACTTGCCCAGATAAGCTAGTCTCCATTTGGAATGACAACCTTAGTGCCAATGCACTTCACACAGGACACAACAAAGCCCCAAGGAAAAAAGATCTCGCACCCTGGTACTCTAACGAACTACGGTCCTCTCTCCTCCAACTCAGAAAACTCGAAAGGAGATGGAGGCGATCACGATCTACTGAAAATCTGGAAGCCTACAACCTCCAACTCGCAAGACACCGCGAGGCAATAACCGAGAAAATGAGACAAGCCCACACAGACACACTAATGCGATCACTTCGAAAACCTCATGACCTATTTAACCTTGTCAGAAACCTAACAAAAGAACCAGGCCCTGAGCAAATACCTCAGATCTCCGCCCAAGACTATGCCGACTTCCTCCAATCAAAATTATGCCAAACCGACAAGACCGACCCACCCTCCATCATCACGGATCCATCAAACACAATGACGCTGACAATATTCACCACCCCATCTAACAAGCAAATCATTGACACCATCTCTACAATCAACACCACTACCGCTCAGACCGACCCCTGCTCAGCCTTTTGGATAAAGGAACTCCGGTCAGAATTTAGTCCATTCATAGCCAAACTCATGGACTCGTCCTTCACTTCAGGCACTTTCCCCCTAAATCTCAAACACACATCAGTCAGACCCCTGCTAAAGAATAGCAAGTTGGACCCCCAGAAGGTAGAATCATATAGACCAATTGCCAGCATTCCACTATTGGCAAAGATAATCGAGAAAGAAGTCCTTTTCCAGATTCAACAACACATCAACAATACCTCACCACTAGACCACTGCAACACGGATTCAGAGAATCCCATGGGGTGGAGACGTTACTTACCACCCTCTTCAACAATATTCTCAGCGCAGTAGATAACATACATCATGGAGTTGCCTTTATATTCCAGGACATAGCGGCGGCGTTTGACTCTGTGTGTCACAAAACCCTTCTGAAGCGACTCAAAGAAAAGGGTATCTGCGACCTAGCACTATCCTGGTGTAAATCATACCTTACAGATAGATGGCAACATGTACAAACAGACCTCCACCTCTAAACCGTTCCACCAGAAACAAGGCATCCTGCAAGGTTCCTCCCTATCAGCCTTACTATTCAACATTTATATGCAGCCTATCTGCGAGCTCATAGATCATTCAACGTCGAATGCATGATCTATGCCGATGAAGTCCTACTTTACAAACCATTTCAGATTGACAAGATTGACCTCTCATCACTAACCGACTGTTTTAGCGCAGTGGAAAAATGGCTCCAAAACCAGAACCTCAGAATACAACACAAAAAGACTGAAGTGCTGTTCATCTCCAGAAACCCCAACTTTTCCCCTCCAGCCTGCCTAAATATCGGAGAGATAGAACTGCAATCCAAACCCTCAATTCGATACCTAGGTATTACAATGGAACAGAGGCTTGATATGAAGACACACATCAGCAACATGGTAAAATCAACATACCATAAAATCAAGTCCCTCAGACATCTACGTCCCCTCCTTCAGCCAAACGACTTTAGAACAATTTTTCAAGCACTAACCATCCCTCATCTTGACTATGCAAATGCAATCCTCCAAGGACACCCTCAATCCACCCTGAGTCTGCTCCAACTGGCCATGAACGCTGCAGCAAGAATTCTAAATGGGACCTCAAGGCGTGACCACATAACGCCCATCCTCAAAAGGCTTCACTGGCTCCCAATTCATTACAGGATCACATTCAAGATTCTACTGCTAACATTCAAATCCATTAACGGACTCGCCCCCTCATCACTTGCTGCTCTCACACACGTCACCCCCCCAAATAGAATCAGACGATCCACTGCAATAAACACCCTGGTTGTCCCCAAAGCAATGACCCACTATACACAAGCAACTATAAACAGGGCTTTCAGTCTCTGTGCACCCAGATGCTGGAATGCTCTCCCGCCACATATACGAGCAATCCCGGACCTAACCAAATTCAGGAAAGCACTGAAACACTACCTCTTTCTCAAGTGCTACCCGGAAGATGGTAAAACAACCCCCTCACCCACAACAACACTTCACGGACACATGTAACCACCCTGAATGTGTTGTATATACGTGCAAATACTTTTTCTGTTAGCCATTCAGATGTGTTATCCAAGTTATTTTACCTGTTCTATGTAATTACGGTGTAACCCCCCACTGTAAACTCTCCTTGTTCCATGTAAACCGCACTGATATCGAAGAGCGCGGTATATAAGAAAAATAAATAAATAAATGATGGGATGTAGATTTTGGACTCACAAATGGAGAAATCAGTATAGTCGGGAACTCTCCAGTTCTCAGTAGAGTGAGGCTGGGGAGAGAACACCAGAGGAGGATAATAAGTGAGGCTGAGGAGGGGAAGAGTGAGGACGGGGAGGAAGCACTGGGGGAGGAGGAGGAGGAGGCTGGAGAAGGAACACTGGCATAGGAGGAGGAGTGAGGCTGCAGGGGGGGAGCACCAGGGGGAGAGGATGAGTGAAGCTGGAGAAGAAGCATCAGGGGAGAACTGAGTGAGGTTGGAGAGGGAGCACCAGGGGAAGAGGATGAGTGAGGCTGGAGAGGAGCCTCGGGGGAAGAAGGTGAGTGAGGCTGGAGAGCACCAGGGAAGAGCTATCAGTGAGGCTGGAGAGGGAGAATCAGGGGAAGAGGGTGAGAGTCTTGGGAAGGAGCACTGGAGGGGAAGTATGAGTGAGGCTGCAAAAGGAGCAGCAGGGGAAGAGGATGAGTGAGGCTTGGGAAGGAGCACTGGCATAGGAGGATGAGTGAGCCTCTGGAGGAAGCACCGGGGGAGAGGATGAGTAAAGCTATAGAGGGAGCATCAGAGGAGGACTGTGATTGAGGATGAGTGAGGATGGAGAGCACTAGGGGAGGACGATGGGTGAGGCTGATGAGGGGGAACAGAATGAGTGGGGCTGGAGAGGAAGCTCCAGGGGACAAGGGTGAGAGAGGGGGGGTGCCAGCGTAACAGGGTGAGAGAGGCTGGTGAAGGAGCATTGGCATGGGGGATGAATGAGGCTGGAGAAGGAGCACTCGGAGAGGATAGTGAAGCTAGGGAGGGAGCACTGGGGAAGGATAATGAGCTTTGCTGGGGAGGGAACGCTGGGGAAGGAGTAATGGCAGAGAATGGGAGGTTGACTAGAAGTCCTGTGTGATGTCTTCGGCATGCTCATCACTTCATATGTCAAGGATGGGCTGGTTTCAGCAGCAGATTTTGTCTTGGGACAGGTACAACTGTGTGACCAAGTTGCACTGTGTTAAATTTATATTCAGGCCTTAGCTTTTTCCCAACCAGTGTCCCACTACATTTTGATTTATGTATTGTACTCTTACATTACAATAGGGAAATCAGTACTGCAGTTAATATCAGTACTGGAAATTAATTTAGCATCCTTTTAAACAGCATGCTTTTGCATATAAAGAGGATAATTTTATAAACTCCTGCACAGTCAGCGCATGTTACCATGTGCATGTTTGAGGGCTATCTTATAAAATGAAGCATGCGTGTAGTTTATAAAATAGGGGCATACTGATGCACTTTAACCTAGTCATAGTAGTTACACCTGCCCTAGAGCTGGCGTAGGTGCCCATGGCTAGATTTGCAGAATATTCGCAGAGGTTATAATATTCTATAAATTATACGTGTAAATTGACACCCTTCCTATGCTCCGTCCAAGTTCTGTCCTCGTGCACACGTCAAGGAAAAGTACACTACATATGCACTTACAGTACAGCAACATGAGAACATAAGATATGCCATACCGAGTCAGACCAAGGGTCCATCAAGCCCAGATTCCTGTTTCTAACAGTGGCCATTCCAAGTCTGAAGTACCTGCCAGATTCCAAAAAGGTATACACATTCCATGCTGCTCGCCCCAGGGGTAAGCAGTGGATTTCCTCAGTCCTCTTTAATAATGTTTTATGGAATTTTCCTCCAGGAACTCATCCAAACCTGTTTTGAACCCAGCTACACTAACAGCTTTTACTACATCCTCCAGCAACTGACTCCAGAGTTTGATTACATGCTGAGTGAAAAAATATTTTCTCTGATTAGTCTTAAATGTGCCACATTGTAAGCTTCATTGCATGTGACCTAGTCTTTCTACTTTTTGAAGGCGTAAACAACCAATCTACAGTTACCCTGTCCACTCCATTCATTGTTTTATAGACCTCTATCATATCTCTCCTTAACCATCTGTTTTCCAAGTTGAAGAGCCCTAACCTTTTAAGCCTTTTCCTCATAGGGATATCATTTCAACCCCTTTACCATTTTGGTCGCTCTTCTTTGTACCTTTTCCAATTCTGCTATAGCCTTTTTAAGATACGGTGACCACAATTGCACACAATATTCATTGTGCTGTCACACCTTGGAGTAATATACAGGCATTCTAATATCCTTGGGGGGGGAGGGGTTGTTTCTATTCCTTTCCTTATGGTTCCTAGCATTGTATTTGCTTTCTTGGCCACCGCTGTACACTGGTCAGTGGTTTCAATGTATTATCCATGATGACGCCCAGATCCTCTTCCTGAGTGGTGATTCCTAATGTGGAACCATGCATCGTGTAACTGTAGTTTGGGTTGTTCTTCCCTAGGTGCATAACTTTGCACTTGTCCACATTAAATTTCATCTGCCATTTGGATACGCAGTCTCCCAATTTGTCAAGGATCTCTTGCAATTTTTCACAATTTTCTTGTGTTTTAACAACTTTTAATAATTTTGTGTCATCTGAAAATTTGATCACCTCACTCATTATTCCCATTTCCAGGTCATTTATAACTATGTTAAAAAGCAGTGGGTCCAGTACAGATCCCTGGGGTACTCCACTATTCACCTTTCTCCATTGAAAAAATTGTCCATTTAACCCTTGGCTCTTTGTTTTCTCACTTTTAACCAGTTCCTAATCTACAATAGCACACTGCCTCCTATCCCATGCCTTTTTAATTTCTGCAAGAGTCTCTCATGAAAGACCTTATCAAAGGCTTTCTGAAAATTCAGATACACTATATCAACCGGTTCACCTTTATCTACCTCTTTATTCACACTTTCAAAAAATATAAGAGATTAGTAAAACAAGACTTTCCTTAGCTAAATCCATGTTGGCTTTCTTCCATTAAGCCATGACTATCCACGTTCAGTAATTTTATTCTTTATAATGGTTTCTACCATTTTGCCTGGTACAGACACCCATGCTCATCGGTCTGTACTTTCCCAGATCATCCCTGGAAATCTTTTTAAAAATTGGCATTACTCTCCAAGCCAAGGACAGATTCCTGGGACACACCATGGTAATGTCCCCATCAGCACAAACTCTATTTACCTGTACCCTTTGTTGTCTTCCAGTCAACCAGTTTCTAATCCAGTTAGTCACTTTAGGGTCCATCCCTAGAGCGCTCAATTTATTTATGTCGTCTGTGCAGAACAGCATCAAAGGCTTTACCGATATCTAAATATACCACATTTAGAATTTTCCCTCATTCCAACTCTCTGGTTACCCAGTCAAAAAAGTTAATCTGATTCTAAAGAAGCATTGAAAAGGTCAGAAAGTGGAGTCGCTAGAACTTCCCTATGTTCCATTAAAGCTCGTGGATGTATTCCATCTGGCCCCATCGCTTTGTCCACTTTTAGTTTAGCTAGCTCCCCACAACCACAGTCTTCTGAAAATTGCTCAAGATCCACCTCGCTTCTGTTCCTTTTTGTGGGTGTTTTCTGAGGCCCTGCTCCCGGCAATTCATCTGTGAACAGTGAACAGAAATATTTATTAAGCAATTCTGTTTTGTCCTCATCAGCTTCCCCTTCACCTTTGAGTCTCACAATACCACCTTTGTGCTTTCTCCTGTCATTGACATATCTGAAAAATGTTTTGTTCCCCCATTTTACTGCATTGGCTATTTTTACTTTCTTTTTAACCCTACCCACTTTTGGACTCCTCGATATTGCTGAATTTTGCAACTCTTCCAGAGTCCTAGGCCGTGGCCCTCTCAGTGCTGTCAATATACTTTCTCTTCAGTTGATGAGACATATCGCCTTTTTGTTCCTTGAAAAGGAAACTAGAGCAGTAGGTCATCCCCTGGGTGGGCCTAAACAACTGTTCCTTTGGTTAATAGCCAAATGCACTAACCAACTGTGTCACAGACATTTCTTTATTTAAGACTGGGGACATACTGAGGCCTACAATGCTGGATGATGACCATTAGAAAACATCTAACCCCTGGACAAAATTAGGCTTAAAATATACCCAAAACACTTCATTTTGATAGAAACACTTGGATCTTTTTGAGAGACTTCTAGTCTCAAGGGGGTGACCACATGGAATATCTGTGAAGGTTCAGTTGCAAACAGCTGGCTTGCAGAAACACAGCGGACTCTGCAGTTGTGTGATTTGTGCAGAGAAGCAGGAAGAGTCTTAGTAGGAACACCCTGAAAGATGCTCAGTACTATTGATGGCAGAGCTTATACCCTCTGTGGGTAAAAACTGTGCAGACTTTCACTTTTAAAACTGCCTAGGGAAAACCATTCCTGCAGACACCTGTGCCTGCTTTTCCTGCAGAAACTACTTCCAGCTGAAAAGAATGCACACGCTTTTGAAAATGCAAATCTGCCTGTGTTATTGCATTTCCTGCTCCCGTTCTCTGCTGATGGCAGGTCAGTACACATAAGTGGCGGAGCAATGAATATACTTTTATCTACACACAGATGAGCCGATGCAGTAAAGTGTGCTTGGCTTTCTGCAATTTTGTGTGCTGCCAATGCAAGAAACAGTATTGCGTATGAGCTAGCTGTGAGCAAAACCTCTTAGCAAATAGTAGCACACAGTGTATTTTAAAATCCATATGAAATGATGGTAATGGGACAGTTAGCTATACAGCACTGATGCGGACTAATGTGCAGAACAGCAGGAGACTGCATGCAAGAGTAAAGAGTAGCTTGTTGTTCCGCGTTCAGCAAAAGTGAGGAATTTATGCTTGTTTCTTCTACGGCACATGCTGGAATACAGTTTTGCCCAATTTAATATTATTATTTATGTGCAGAACAGCATTGCATCATATGCGTGGATGCAATGCGCATGCATCTCTGATGACACTTTGGAGCTGCATGTGTATAATCTCTACGCATATGCTGGAATACTGTTCTGTGCATAAATAATCATAATGCAAAAATGTGCAGAATAACATCCCATCAGAGGTATGGTGGGGGCCGCTATAGATGCCGCTAGCACAGATCCATGCACGCATGGGTGTGCTCATGCTGTCCTATGTTAGTTTAGAGTTTTTGCGCACAGCCCTGTTTGCATACTTTTATTTACAGCACTGGGGAGCAAATTTTCTGTTTTAGGCTTGCATTAGAAATCCATGGGCTGACTGAGCTATAGTGCATGGTTCCAACTTAAGATAGCTGCATTGGCCTGAGAGTGAGCAATTGTTAAGGAGCTGTTTTATTTGTGCAAATGGCTTTACAAATTGCCCTCAGGTAGGGTCATTTTCAAGACTATTTGCACAGGTAGAAGTGTGCGTTTCTCACCTGATATGCGGGTAAATATGCAGAGGGGGTTTGCAGAAAATTTGCACATGTTAAAGAGCAGGTATAAATGTAAGTGTGGAGTAAAATATACATGGATTTTTGGGGGGGTAATATTATAAAATCATTTTCGCATATATGTGGCCACATAGTGCATAGATTGGTATAAGCATGTGAATTTGCCGGTAGGGGCATCTAAGGGGTGCGGTTTGGATAGAGCACAGGCAGTGTTCACAAGTACATGTATTGATTGAGGTATTTTATAATCTGTGCTCTACTTGCAAACTTTATGCACATTCCTTTATACTCTTGCTATAGAGCAGCACCATACCAATCTACAATTGTGCCCTGTGTGACTTGAGAACCTGACGCCCGCCACCTTCCCATTATGGCATATCAGACTTTATCAGTTATGGGGGTCCTTTTAGAAGCTGTATTCATGATTTGCACATCTGAAAATGCCCAATCGTGCCAGTCGTATCCATGACCGAAGGGGCATTTTAGACAGGCTCGAATTTACATGTCTGGCATGCTCATGTCTGTGTCTTATGGGGACACAATCATTCAATTAGATGACATAGCTCAATGTAAGCAGAGGAAATGATAAGGAAATCCAATAGATCGGTTCATTTCTCAGGTCAGTGGCTCTCTTGATACTCGGTTCCACCTGGAATATACTGACGGATTGGCTATGTTAAGGAAGTTAGCATTAGGCATTGGAGGGGGCTGAAACCAAATAGCCCCTCGGCACCAAAGCTTTAAGGTAAGCGCCAAGGGGCTGCTTGAGGCCGTTGCTGCTGCTTCCGCAGGTCCCGAGAGGGGCATTAGTGGTAACAATGGGGGCTGGAGGAGGGAAGGGGTGTAAGGGGTGAGGTTCGTCTAGGGCACTTCATCTCCTTGTACCAGCCCGGGGTCCAACAAATAATATTTCTTTAAAGTGTATGAAGTCCTTTTGGATTTGTTTGGGTGAGACTCTTTATGCGCGAATGGTTTGGTTCCTACCTCATGGTTTGTATCTTAGGTTGTGTGTGATGGCCTGATACATTACATAGGCAAGTTTCGGAAAGATTTTCTGGGCATTCTGTTATAAAATTATCCCTATGACGCAAGCTAGTGCAATAGCACACTGTATGATATACCATGGGGGGGTCATTCCAGAACGTGAATAAGGTGTGCGGCGGGGACATTTATGAGACGCTGCTGACATGCACATCCACGGCGCTAGCACAGGGATCTCATAATGTGGGTGGGAGAGGGCAGAATGCAGCATGGTCAGTCGCAGAGATGTATAAAACGTATTCTGGAAAGGCCCGTGTTCATATTAAGTGTGTCCCGGACACATCCCTGAAACGTGGTATAAGGCTAGGACTCTGCAATTTGCCCCATATAGAATAGTTGTGACAAGTATGTTTTGAACTGGGTGTGACTGCAGTCTGGAAAAATACAAGATGCAGTCTTAAGGTACAGGAAGCAGAGGTGATGGAATATTGTAAGGTAAAGAAACATTTATGAACACCCTTACAGAAATATTAAGAAGAGCAATAGTATTTATTCATGCTATGCACTTATGTGCCGTTTGTGCTAAAGAAGCCAATCTATGAGAACCTAACAATTCCCATTTTCAGAAAAAAGGGACTGTTGATACAGGGATAGTATAGGTATGAGCAGGGAAAGGATTCCTTTTTGGGCAGAGATCATATTTGTAGTTCTAATACCCCATGTAATTTGTTATGTCATAGCTGTTATGTATAGGTTCAGGGCATCTTTTTGGCAGAATCATGTTTTTGTGATAGAAAGTGAGAGAGTGTGTGTGTGTGTAGTTTGAGGTGTGCACAGGGGGATCTGCTGTGCTCATCTGCAATTTAGGAGGGACATGAAAGCCTGGCCAGTACCTTGACCGTGTGGATGACCGCAGCGTCACTAGGTGCCAGTGTGATTGGGCAGTCAAACTCAGAGAGGGTTCACTATAGCTACATGTCAAAACATATCCCTGTTAATAATAAGAGATCCTCAGAATAAGGGCACTCAACAGTGCAAACAACTAATGCATGCCCATAATGCACATTTTGTGGGACCAATGATGAGCATGTATTAGTGCTGTTTGCATTGCTGAATTCCCATATTTTGAGGGTTCTGTTATTGACAGGGATATGTTTTGACATTTAGCCATAGGAAATCTATGCTGATTCCATCTGGATTATGTTACATAGGGTACTCTAATTAGCTCGGATATTGTTGGCAGTGTGATGGGGCAGCCATATATCTACTGTGCCTGGCACAGGGAGACATGGCTGATGTATTGCCAACATTTCCTGGATTGTCCCAGGCCAGGATCTGTGAGAGCCGTGAGAATGGTGATATATCTGGAGTTTGGCTATTTGGTGTGATGGCACGGGGATCACCCCTCTATGCCCACACAGCCCTGACCAGGGGAGCAGTGCCACAAAGCTGGCCGTGGGAAGGCAGGCAGGGTTGCCCCACAGATAGTGGATGTATATAAACCAATATATGCCATGATGAGACAGGTGTAGCTGCTGTGAGAAATGCCAGTACCCAGATAGGTGGGCCTCAGATGCCATAGCCAGAAGGCCCTACTATAACTACAACAGCTACTGCTGATCATTTGCATAGCGCTACAAGACGTACATAGCACTGCTCAGTGGAGCTTACAATCTATTCGGAACAGACAACACAGCAGCTGTGAACAGGATACATCCAGGGGGAATGGTCAGGGAACACAAGGGAGCTTAAGCAGATCTGATCCAACAGTGGTACTGATGGGGCAAGCGCTCGGCCTGCATTTAAGAGGGGCCAGGGACGAAGCCTGATGTACAGACTCAGGTAGTTTGTTCCAGGCCTACGGAGCAGCAAGGGGGAAGGGAGTGACATCCAGATTTGGCAGTAGAAGAGAAGAGCACATTTAGGGGCAATCTGACAGAAGAGCGGTGTTCATAGGGAGGGGTGTAGGGAGATATAAGAGGGGAATGGTAGTGCAGAGCAGCAGAATGAGTGCACTTATAAGCTAGAGGCATGAAAAGGGCATATATTTGTTGCTCAGCAATATTATGCATCCTTTCCGGACCTACAAGGTTAGTTTGGGGTTTTGTGGACTTAGTGAGGATTCAGCCCTAGCAGTTTAAGGTGTGTTTGTAGAGATAATCAGGGCAGGAATCACTGGGGTTGGTTCCTAATGCCACGTACCATTTGATGCAAGGTATATCCTGACATATATGTTCATATTTACATTCTTGTGTACAATATTGGGGTGCGCTGGGCTTACCCTAGCACTGTTCAGGGCATGAGGGGGACTGATTATATGGTCTAGGTTGCAGCAGCTGTATATATGTCTAGTGTACATTAGCAAACTACTGTCTATGATGGGCAGCTTAGGAGATGCACATTTTTCCCGAGGAGTGTGGCGTCCACAAAATACATTGTGGGGACAGGCAGGATCCAAAACGCGTAACTTTTCAGAATATGGTGGGTGCAGGGATGTCCAAAATGTTTACCTGCATCCGAAGCATGTGGCCGGTTAGATAGTGCTTGCACGTGCCCGCCAAACACTTTTATCTTCCCAATTTTGGCCCTGCGGGCACGTCCATACCCACGGATATGGAATTAGGTTCAAAGGGGGCCCATTTTTATTTGTCTGTAGGCCGGCGTGCACATTATGGAATCACACTCCACATAACATGAGTTCACTGTTGGAATACTATTGTACTGTGTATATAGATCGTTTCACTAGAATGTTATTTATATTATATAGTATGTAGTACTAGTGCACTGTATATATTATGCACTGTGACGCTAGTACATTATTACATACTGAGCGACAATAGCGAACTGTAGGTGTTACATAATGTATGACACTAAGGGGAAGGTTTACTAAGCTGTGCTATTAACACGGGCTTGAACGCATGCTAACCAGCTTGCATAGAGCCATGCTAACAGGTAGCGCGCACACAAAAGAGACAGCGTGTCGTTAATTCTACGCTATCTGCTTAGCACCCTTTACAGGAGGGAAACGGGCCAGTTAGGGGCAGAGAGTAAATACTGACTGCACATTGCGGTTAGCATGGGAGTTACTAACGTGCATTCATTGCTAAATAATGTCACAGCTAGTTTGAGTGCACTTAAATGTCACTTCAGTGGCTGGTGTTAAGTGTGAATACTGCTGGCGAGCATTAGGGTGCGAGTCAGTGTGGTATCTGCTGGGGTCATGCTGTATATGCCCCCAACAGGTAGTGCATGACTGTTGCACATATTGCACATTGTTGTGTACTCACAATGCGCAATACCTGCAAAAAATGAGTGTGGCTTAGTAAAACGCCCCCCCCCCCCCCCACTAATTCTCTGTATGGTTTAGATAATGGGTGACATAAAGCCTACTGTATTATTAAACAGTATGACACTGGTGCACTGATATATTCTGGGGGGTACTAACAAGCTATATTATGCACTGTAACAGTAGTGAACGAGATATGTGCTAGTGCTATATTAAATACTATACATAGTCTGTTGTGAAACCAGTGAAGGGGAGCAGAAGGCTGGGTGTCTAAAAATCTTTCCTAAAGATGGAGGAAGAGGGTGAGAAGAAGTGAAGGGAAGGTAGAGAGGCAGCACAGGAGTAAGTGTGGGCACTTGTGAGGAGAGGTGCTGGTATGTGGGGAGAAATATAGGTGGCTGTGAGGCAGGAGAGAGCAACTCCAGTCCATGAGGGCCACAAGCCAGTCTTTCAGGACAACCTTAATGATTACACTGGACAACAGATTTCTTCGCAAGTGTTTTGCTTCCTGAAAAAATTGTTGGTGATTATGATAAGACAACTTCAAGCTGAACGCAAATATAATTTCAGATTGACTGTTTCACATAGGAATTTGGAGAAACATGAAATTAAATGTTGACTGAATTTGGCATGGTTTAATCGCACAATGATGCATCTGGTGCTTCTTGTTTCAGTGTCTATAAATAAGCTGACTCCTGCTTGTAAATAGTTACAGTTACTCTCTGCATGCCTACAGGTTAATGTACATAGTTTACGTTCTATGTAAACCTAGTTCAACCGGAGAAAAGTGGTATAAAAATCCAGATAAATAAAATAAATACCGCTTTTCTATCATCGCAATGTCTTGGTGAAAACTTTCATCAAGTTCATCGCTGAATGCACCAAGATTAGCGGGGAAGAAGTCCAAGTGTGAAAGCAGAAAATGAATCTTCAGCGATATGTTGCACTTCATGGTTTTGTATGCGTGAAGCATGTTGTCAACCAGTTGGACATAGTTTGGTGCCCTGTAATTGCCAAGAAAATCCTCAACAGCATCCCTGAATGCCTTCCATGTGATTTTCTCAGGCCCCACTAGCAGATCTTTGAACTACTTGTCACTGATGACATTTCTGACTTGTGGACCCACAAAAATGCCTTCCTTAATCTTGGTGTTAGTTATTTTTGGAAACATCTGCCTCAAATATAGAAATCCTTCATCTTCCTTGTTCATCGCTTTCACAAAGTTTTTCATCAGTCTGAATTTTATATGAAGAGGGGGCAAAAAATCTTATTTGTGTCAGCAAGTGGTTCATGTGCCACATTTTTCTGTCCTGGAACCAAATGCTTACAGAGCGGCCAGTTTTTTTTTTTAATGTAATGAGACTCTATAGCACGGGAGTCACAATCACCACAGATGTTCCATTGTAGTTGGAACTGTTGTTGAAACACATATAGAACAACATGTTTTCGTAGGTTTCTTTCATGTGCACTGCATAGGCAATAGGTATTGAAGGGTGGACATTGCTATTGTGTAACAAGACAGCTTTCAGGCTTAACCATGACAAATTAACCCACAACAGTGGTGCCTTTTTATCTTTCTCACAATCCAAAGCCATAAACAACCCATCAAAGTCAGTGCAGAAACAGAGGTTGTCAACCTGTGCAAACAAATTTTTTATATCTTCTTGGCAAGTCCAAAAGATAGAAATTTTCATACCTGATGACAGCAAACTCCCCCTCCAGTTTTTTTGTTTTTGACAAACTTAAGTCCCACATCAGGTCATTCAATTCTGATGAGGCACACCGGACATAAGTGGTTCAAAATCTGGATCTATGTCGTTTTCCATGTCTGGCCTGTGTATTGTGGCATCTTCGTCTGTCTCATCTAGGCTCCATGTTTCTAGTGGCTTCGGTACTGACATACAGTCATCATGCGGCACTGTCTCATAGCTAAAGGCAGACTGGGGTATTCAATAGATTTCTTATTTTTAGCAGAGAAGCTGGTTACATTGGTCAGACAGAAGTAACAGTGCGTCATGTGATCCTTCTGTTCTTGCCATATCATTGGGATTGCAAACAGCATTGACTTCTGAGAATCTATTTATTTATTTATTTAACAGGTCTTTTATACTGCTTTATCATTTCAGTCAACGCAATTTACATTGTAGCTTAAACTTGGTAATGTACATTAAATAGGGACATTAATAACTTTGATTTTTCTGAGGCAATGGAAGGTTAAGTGACTTGCTCAAGGCCCAAGCCTGTACTGCCAGCATCCATCCTAACTAAGCATGCCCACATATTCCTGAGCAGTAGCATTTGTGTGCCTGCACTGAGTGCATACCCAGGCATTCCTGGACTAAACAAAACAGCTTACTTTCTGGGCAACATGAGTAGACTTAAAATATGCGAGGAAATCACAAAAATAGGCAAAAAGAAATGGTGCGTGATAAGAAAATTTCAAGGTGATTTTTGTGATGAGCAACCCAGAATCCATAAGATACACTCAAAAGGGTTCAGGAAGCAAAATCTTCATTGTCTAGTGTTATGTACGTGATAGATTTGCATGCAGTGAAGGCAGTTCATAGAAATCTGTCACATGCATATTCATTAGGGATATCCTAAAAACCTAAACCATTTGTGGCTGTTGAGGGCCAGTGGTGCCCACCCCTGCTGCGAGGACAATTTGTAGAGCAGAGATACAGAAGGAATGGCCAGAGCAGTAGCAGTAGCTTGAGATTTTTGCATGGTGGTAACGAGGCCATTTTGCGTTAAAAGTGAATGGTTGAGGAGAGATGCAGTTGTACAACTGAGAAGGAATGGTGGAGGTAAGGTTTGAGCATGTGTGTGTGAGACAGTGAGAATAAGAGGATGGGAGGAGCAAGTGTGCTGTAGTGTGCGTGTGTGCAAACAGAGTGGAACAGGGGCGGCACAGGAGTGTGTGAATGTGTTTATGGGGAAGGTGAAGAAGTGGTGGGGAATAGAGGCATTCTGCACCTGACCTGAGAAGATTTGCAGAGATCCAGCTCTCTTTATGAGGACCATATGGGTTGTCTGAGAGACTCCTCTAGAAGCGCATCTGTGTTTGGGTCTGCAGAAGCTGAGCCTGCCAGCGAAAGCTGTGGGTTTGGCTTGGATTCCTTCTGCTTGTGAGCATATTTTCTATTCCGCACAGATGTTCTGCAGAAATAAGACAGAGGAACAGCGAGCAGCCTCTGACTTATTTGATGGACTAAGACTCTTGTTCTGCAAAGGCTCCTTTGAATATATAAAATCACTTGCCTTTAGTCACTATAGACTGTTCACTGCCCTCACATTGTTTTTGCTGAATTTTGATGACTTGCTTTTAGCAGGTAAGAATGAAACTAGCTGGTAGCAGACATACACACTTTCAAAAAGAAAAAGTTTGCAAACTTGTTTGAACTCTTGAGAATTCCTGGATTTGGTCAGAATTTTATGAACACCCGCTGTGAATGGTTGAAAATCTTTACCAGGTTTCTAACAGATTTGCCAATCTGATGCTTATTTCTGTGAGTCAACAAATCTGACTCAAATCTAGCCAGAATCTCCTCAGAAAACCCATGAGAAAGATTGAACTTTTTAAAAATGATACCAAGTCGAAGTTCGCTTGATTTTGAGTTTATTACTATCTCAGTTTCCACATTTCTAACTAATAGAACTGACTGACTTAAGACCTCTCTCTTTCCACAGCAGCTCTATCAATGTCCTGCAGTCCTGACCTGCTTAGTCCGTTGCCTAGTCCTCTTTCCCAGAACTATAATTAAGCACCCAGGGCAGGCAAGCATATTTGCACTCTCCTGCTCCCACCCCTCACTTCTCTCCCCTCCTGCTCCTTCCCATGTGATCATTTGTTTATATTCACTGTCTATCCTTTGCCCTTCCAACCTGGACGGCAAGACAGCGGACTTCTTCCTGGCTTTTCAAATCTTGCTGGCCTATGCTTGATTTCTTATTTCAGCTTACAAAGGGCTTCGTGCTTAGTGACTGTCCCTCTTACCTAGTAATGGCCCTTTTCCCCTCCCTTCCCCCTACATATCATTCTGCCGATACACCTTAGTTGTGATCTGCAACACCTTTGGTTTCTGTCTTGGCACACTGCACTTTTACTACCAGTGTGATTACCAATACCTTTGGATTATCTTATTCAGATTTAATTTGTAGGCTAGTTTGAAGAGTCCGTTTCACCAAACTCACTTCATCTGGGACTTAAGCCAGTATGGGAACTTCTCAAGTTCAATGCACTATCCCACCCTATCTTTTCTGGTCCCAAAAGAGCAGATGTTAGCAACTGGAATTTGGATATAAGTTAACTATTAGTAAACTGACTGCAAAGGGTACTTGCTGAATGAATCTAGACTGAAACATATTTGAGAGAGAGACTTCCCTTCTTAAAATGTTTTAGTGTAAATTCCTGATGAAAATAAAAATCTTCTACTTATTAAGTATGCACTGAGCAAAATCTTATGTCTTATGAGAAGCAAGGAGTAAACCTTGTAGGGGGAGGAGTGGCCTAGTGGTTAGGACAAGGTACTTCAGGCCGGAGGGCCGGGGGTTCAAGTCCCACCTGGGGACAGCAATCTCAGGCCGGAGGGACTGGGATTTCTAGTCCTATAGGCAGTCCTTGTGGTCTTGGGCAAGCCACTTAACCCTCCATTGCCCATGTTCCCTGTAAGTATTAGCATATGTGTGTCATATCCCCTCGTGTTAAATGTATCTCCCAATTGACCACTTTGACCCAGTGAAAAGCAGGATATAAATACAGCTAAATAAATAAATTAATTAATTAAGACAGTTAGCAGACCTGATAATCATGTTAATGCCCTTGTCCGGGATATGTTAGTGCTGCTGAATATCTGCAGGTGCTGCTGCCTCAGGGTGTTCTGGGGGCAGCACCCATTGATAACCAGGCAGGCGTGATTCCTGAATGATTACTGCAGGATGCCAGGCGCAGGAAAGGCTGTCCTAAATTGTGCCGCTGAAGCTAACTGGTCGGCAGCAGCTCAATATCAGCACTACCCAGTTAGCTTCTGGGCAATTGGATATTCAAAGGAGGGGCCCGGATATGGGCCAGGCATATAATATCCGGGTTTACAGTTCAGCGGTGGTAGCCAGCACCGCTGAATATCAGGTCCACTGTTTTTAGGAAAAATGAAAAGTAAAATGGACCGAATGAAATGCTAGCTGCTACTGGGCTAGTAATACAATACGCAGTGACTGACAAAAAATTGTTAAGAGGGTTGCAGGACGTAGGATTTTGTTTAGTGTATGATGTAGAGTAGGAATCCTATTATTGGATCTTTTTGTGAATGGCTACTTACAGGGTAGCCTTTCTCCAACTCACTTTACAGATATAAGGGTTAATTTTCATAAGGTCGGGTAATTTGCATGCGCAAGACCTCCCTCCTCTAGAAGGCTGCTTAAGTGTCCAGAGGGTTGTTTAAGTGAAGGGGAAGACTCTCTTCTTATCTTAGGACTTGCGGGGGAATAGAAGGATTATTTAAATTCTTGGACCTTATGTTCACTGGACACTCTCTCTCTGTGCAGTCACTCTTCTGTCACCAAATGATGTTGCAATCCAGTCCCGGTGTTAACTGAATTAAAAGTGAAAGGGAGATTTTCAAAGGCATTTACACGGTGTGCAGACCTGCAGACTGTATAAATGCTGCTGAATGGGATATTCAGTGGCTAGATATCTGCAGGTGCCGCCGCTACATGCCCTGATGTTAAGTGCTTAGCATCGGGGCATGTTGTGGGAGTTCTGGAGAGAAGGCGGCACCCATCGCTAACCAGGCAGTGGCAATATTGGAGTTGCTGCCCAATTAGCAACAAGCACGTAAAGTCAGGCGCGGCAAAGGCTGGCCTAACCTTACCCACAGAAGCTAACCAGGTAGTGGCTCAATATTCCCTATCCCTATTACCCCTCCTCTCTCCCAACTCTACCCCCCCCCCCTACTTCTGCTACCCTCTCCTCCTTCCCTGTGGTCTCTCTGTAGGAAACCACACTCCTTCTTTCTTCCTCCAAACCCACCACTTGCTCCTCTGATCCCATCCCTACCCATCTCCTAAGCCCCATTTCCTCCTCCATTGTCCCTTCCATCTCTCATATTCTCAACCTTTCACTCTCCACCACAACCTTCCCTGCAGACCTCAAGCATGCTGTGGTCACACCTCTCCTCAAGAAACCTTCACTTGATCCCACCTGTCCTTCTAATTATCGACCTATTTCTCTCCTTCCCTTCATCTCTAAACTACTTGAACGTGCGGTCCACCACCGCTGCCTTGATTTCCTCTCCTCTCACGCCCTCCTCGATCCTTTACAGTCCAGCTTCCGTCCCCTACACTCCACCGAAACGGCTCTTACTAAAGTCTCTAATGACGTGTTCCTGGCAAAATCCAAGGGCCTCTACTCTGTCCTCATCCTTCTTGATTTCTCTGCTGCTTTCGACACTGTTGACCACAACCTTCTCCTCGTCACCTTGTCCTCACTTGGCTTTAAGGACTCTACTTTCCTGCTTCTCCTCCTACCTCTCCCACCGCTCTTTCAGTGTGTGTTCTGGTGGCTCCTCCTCCTCTGCCACCCTGCTCCCTGTTGGTGTATCCCAGGGTTCAGTCCTGGGACCGCTCCTTTTCTCTCTCTATACCCAACCTCTTGGTGCCCTTAACTCTTCCCATGGCTTTCACTACCATTTCTATGCTGACAACTCTCAAATCTACCTCTCTACGCCTGATATTTCTCCTGCAATCCAGACCAAGATCACTGCCTGTCTTTCTGACATTTCTACCTGGATGTCTCACCACCGCTTGAAATTGAACATGGCCAAGACTGAATTCCTTATCTGTCCCCCCACTGCCCCCCCCCCCTTTCCCCTTTCTCAGTCTCTGTGGATAACTCTGTAAACTTTCCTGTCTCTTTGGCCCGAAACCTGGGGGTTATTTTTGACTCCTCTCTCTCTTTCTCCACACATATCCAGCTCGTAGCTAAGACATGCCGTTTCTTTCTCTACAACATCAGAAAAATTCGCCCCTTCCTTTCTGAAGACACTACTAAAACGATTATACATTCCTTAATCACCTCCCGCCTTGATTACTGCAACCTTCTCCTTGCCGGCCTCCCTGCAAACCACCTCTTTCCCTTTCAATCTATTCAACATTCTGCTGCTCGACTAATTTTCCACCAGCCTCGCCATACCCACATCACTCCTCTTCTCAAGTCTCTTCACTGGCTTCCCATCCGTTTCCGTATCCAGTTCAAACTTCTCCTCCTGACCTATAACCTGACCTCCTGACTCTTCTGCCCCCCGATACCTATCATCTCTTCTCTCTCCCTACATCCCCTCTCGGAAACTTCGCTCTTCTAATACTCTACGTCTATCTATGCCCTTCACTCGTACTGCTAATTCCATACTTCACTCCTTCCACTTGGCTGCACCCTTCACCTGGAACAGTCTGCCTGTCTCAGTGCGCCAGGCTGAAGACCTGACACTTTGATTTCATCGTCATCTGAGGCCACATGAATTTTCAGTTGTTAAAATGGGGTCATATGGGATAAAAGTTTGAAAAGCACTGATGTAGACAGGTCTCTTCTCCTTCCTCTTCAGTGATCTCACCTCCAGGTGCTACAGTCTCTGAAACATGCAAAAGACAGTCACAAAATCCTAAAGTTCTTTAACTCCTTCCTCTTCTCCAAGGTTCTAGAATCCACACAGCTGTCTCTGTAGAAAATTGCTATAACTCTTCTCTACTTTGCAGACACACAAAGCCACTAAGTCTAATGGAATGAGACCTCCAAAAATCTCACAATTTCTAATCTTCAATCTATCGCTGATCTTGACTCTCAAGATCCTTTCCTGATAGTCTAACCTCTCCAACCTTGAATGATGACTCTACCCAGGGAGAGTTTTAGAGAAAACACAAAGTTCACCCCAACTCCTTTTTTAACCTGTAGCCTCTTGGTCATAGGGCCACACTCTACTGAGTTTGGCAGCAGGGCCGGCCCGTCCATTGAGCAAGAATGTTTTTTGCACAGGGCCCCGCGTTCCAGGGGGCCCCGCGCAAAAAACATTCATTAGCCCAAGTAGATTTAAAAAAAAAAAAAACGGCTGCTGCTGCTGCCACCATGGCAGTGGCAGAATCAAACATCCACGCCGCGGGGCCCCGACTGCCCGGCAGAACCTCCCTGGAGCATCAGCTCCCGAATCCCTCCCAAAGCGCGGGCTTTCAGAGCCGCGAGAGCTTTTCTGACCTCTCGCGGCTCTGTTAATCCCGCCGGGGCTGATGGGAAATCCCATCAGCCCGGCGAGATTAACAGAGCCGCGAGAAGAAAGGGAAACTCTCGCGGCTCTGAAAGCCCGCGATTTGGGAGGGACTCGGGAGCTGATGCTCGAGGGAGGTTCTGCTGGGCAGTCGGGGCCCCGCGGCGGGACGTTTGATTTTGCCACTGCCACGGCAGCAGCAGCAGCAGCCGGTATTTTTTTTTTAATCTATCTGGGCTGGTGGGGGGAGGGGGGTAAGGACTGGTAATGGGCTATGGTGGGGCTAAGACTGGAAGTGGGCTGATGGGGGAGGGGGTTAGGACTCGTAATGGGCTATGGGGGGTTAGGACTACTAATGAGCTATGGGGGGGGACTAAGACTGGAAGTGGGCTGATGGGGAGAGGGGGTTAGGACTGGTAATGGGCTATGGGGGGGTTAGGACTACTAATGAGCTATGGGGGGACTAAAACTGGAAGTGGGCTGATGGGGTAGTGGGATAGGACAGGTAATAGGCTATGGGGGGTTAAGACTACTAATGGGCTATGGGGGGCTAAGACTGGAAATGGGCTGATGGGGGGGTAGGACTGGTAATGGGCTATGGGGGGGCTAGGACTGGAAATGTGCTGATGGGGGGGTTAGGACTGGTAATGGGCTATGGGCTTGCTAAGACTGGAAATGGGCTAATGGGCGGGTTAGAACTGGAATGGGCTGTGGGGAGGCTACGACTGGAAATGGGCTGATGGGGGTTAGGACTGGTAATGGGCTATGGGGGGCTAAGACAAAATGGGCTGATGGGGGGCTTAGGACTGGAAGTGGGCTGATGTGGGCTTAGGACTGGTAATGGGTTATGTGGGGCTTAGGACTGGTAATGGGCTATGGGGGGCTTAGGACTAGTAATGGGCTATGGGGGGGCTAGGACTGGTAATGGGCTGAGTGAGGAGGGCTAGGACAGGAAATGGGCTGATGGAGGGCTAGGATAGGACTGGAAATGGGCTGTTGGGGGGGCTTGGATTGAAATGGACTCATGGAGGGGTTAGAACTGGAAGTAGGCTCATGGGGGCTTGGATTGGAAATGGGCTGAATGGAGGGGAGCTAGGATTTGACATGGGCTGATGGTGGGGCTAGGAAAGGAGTAGAAATGGGCTGATGGGGGGGCTGGGATTGGAAATGAGCTGATGGAGGGACTCGGATGGGGGAGCTAGGACTGGAAATGGGCTGATGGTGGGACTAGGATAGGACTAGAAATGGGCGTATGGGGGGCTAGGACTGGAAATGGGCTGATGCGTGGACTAGAAGGGAGCGGATGCTGGGTGGGGCTGGAACTAGAAGGGAGCTGATGTTGGGGGAGGATTAGAATGGGATAGAGCTGGGAGAGTGAAAAAAATATTTTGTGTGGGAGGGAAGACAAATCTACAATTGGCCGGATATTGGGAGAGTAAGTGGGGATTGAGGATGGAGGGGTAAAATTTGAGTGGATGAAATAGGAATGAGGAAAGTGCAAAAGGAGAAAGATTAGTATGTTAAAGCAGATGTAGAGAGAGAATGGAAAAAAACTAGAAGAGTGAAGAAGGGACAAATGGACAACAGACGATGGAGAGTTAGCAGAAGACACGAAGAAACCAAAAGAAAGTGGCTGGAGCAATTGCAACTGAAAAAAAATGCACAAAAGGTAGAAAAATATCTCTTTATTGAATTTATTAACTGAAATATGCCAGCTCTGGGAAATGTGCATCATTAACGTCTGCTCTTTGTTTAGTACAAGAGGAAATTAATTTATAGTTTTATTTCTACAGTGTTGTTGGGCTTTTGGGGTTCCCAGTTTAATTATTGTCTTCCTGTTTCTAAATTGTGATTCCTTGTTTGGTGATGGTCTATGTTCTGCATGTGTAACTGAGCTGAGGTATTCTGTTTATGTAATTCCTATTTGACATTGCCACTTGTTCTCTTTCCCCAGTAGGTCATGTATTGTTATTCTCTGAAATGAATTGGTTTAATATTTTCAGTGTAGCCTTTTGATAGGTAGGGTCTTGTGCTTTGTGAGTCCTGGTAGTGCTGTTATGATACGGCGGGTTTGCTATGGGTTCTAAATGTAAATCAAAAACCAAATGATTCCCCTATACCCTATCACCAATATCAAACATCTACTAATCTTGCCCTAGACTCTAAAAATTGTTATCCCCCTTCTTACATAAATGCTATTTTTTGTCGGATCATTCACCATGAGACAAAACCTTTTGCCTCCTGAAGTGAACCCTCCTTTTAATCACAAGTGAAAATGGCTGATTACTTTCCAGCCCAGCCGACCAAAACAGCACAACGCTGCTGTCAGCGAAAATTTTTTTTTATAAAATCTTGAAAGAGTCTAACAAATTGCAAAGATCTTCGGGCTACAAAAATCCCAACAGATCTTTGCAATTTGTTAGACTCTTTCAAGATCTTTGCAATTTGTTAGACTCTTTCAAGATTTTATAAAAAAATTTTTTCGCTGATAGCAGCGTTGTGCTGTTTTGGTCGGCTGGGCTGGAAAGTAATCAGCCGTTTTCACTTGTGATTAAAAGGAGGGTTCACGTCAGGAGGCAAAAGGTTTTGTCTCATGGTGAATGATCCGACAAAAAATAGCATTTATGTAAGAAGGGGGATAACAATTTTTAGAGTCTAGGGCAAGATTAGTAGATGTTTGATATTGGTGATAGGGTATAGGGGAATCATTTGGTTTTTGATTTACATTAGGTTGATTTCCAGGGGTATATTGGATAGGATGGGTTCTAAATGGGCAGTGTTTGTAGTAGTTCCTAATGTGCCTGGCAGTTGGCACTGGATTATAGTAATGTAGAAATCTTTTAGTCTTTCTTTATCCATGCACTCATTAAGAGGCATGTTTACTAAAAGTTAGTGCAAGGTAACATTATGCAAATATTTATGCAAATGAGTTCTCTTATGCAAATGAGGCCCCGCACCGAGTCTCTGCACATGGCCCTGCACCCCCCTTGTGCCGCCCCTGTTTGGCAGCTCCAATTGTGAGCTCCAACTCTTATCTGGATGGGGAAGAAGGGAAACTAGACTAGCCCTCTTTTTCCTTTGTTACTTTAGGACCCAGCTCTCATTAGGTCAGGAACTCCTCTTGTGTGTCCTGTGCCCTCTGAAAGAGTGGTAGAAGAGAAGGAAAAAGGCAAAATCTCTCCCACTCTAGGTTTTTTTTTTTTTAATTACCTAAGCATGACATCATCCCATTCTACAATCTCTTCGCATGGTTTCCCTTGCAGAGAAAGCCATCTATTGTACACCTCCACAAAACACATCACACTGGTACCCTGGTAGCACACAGGTACCATTACCAAAATGCAAATGCAATGTGTGCCTTCGAGTACAGAAGATACTAAATGAATGTCTAAGGCAAGACACAATAATTAGTAAGGGGCTTTTTGTATTACGCTTTACACATACAGCAGCAGGATCCACAGGAACAGAAATAAGCATGGACTATTTGCTTGGGATGGTTCTATGTGGAAAATCATACATCCCTCTCCTGATCTCCCATGGCCTCGGGGATGCTAATTTTTCTTGGGAAGCCACATGCATACATTAGGTGGGTAGGGAGCAGTTTTCATTCATGAGATTTACCTGTATGACTCCTTTGAGAAGTGTCCTTCCCATGCACAGAAATGCAACAATTTCAACCTACAAACTTCTGGATAACCAAGCTATACGGGCCAATCACTGTACGATAGTAGCCTTATACCTGCTTAACAACTCTGTAACATCATTCCAGATTGTTTATTCTGCATATACTAGCTGACCGAAACGAATGAATACATTATGATCACACTAGTGTAAACTGTCTGACCTCGCAACAGAATTGCAACTGATACTGTAGCTAGTTACAACTGCACTATTGAAACAGTAGCCATATGTAATTGCTTAGCCCCACCTTAACAAATTGTAATACCCTCCTACAACATCTTAACAATTTTGTGATCTCAATTAATAGAACCTACAGCCTTGTTATACTCTGACAGCCCTACTCAGAGAGAATTTAAACTTTCATCCCATTACCTTTGTAACACTAGGGAAGGTATAAAGGAATTCTCTCTCCTAAAACTCAATAAGCTAGGAAAATGCCCCTTTCATCCACTGCTTGTTTCAGAACACTATTTATCTGTATATTAATCCTAACTCTAATTGCCATGTCACACAGCCTAAACTTAAGAAATCAAAATCCAATCCCAATAATACAAAGACTTATAAGACCTGATCCCCCTCTCGGACAAATTCACTTAAACTATAATAAACAACCAAATCCGTATAGATTAATACACATAAAACCCACTTTACTACCCCAAAATACCACTCAACACAACACAATAAACCTAAATACACTATCTTGTATATTAATAAACGCAAGATCAATGAAAAACAAACTCCCCATATTTACAGACATATTAAATGACCTAAAACCTGACATCCTTTGTATAACTGAAACATGGCTAGCAGACTCTGACCTTGTCTACCTGAATCAATTAAAAAACAACAACTATGATATCTCTCACACACACAGACACAAAAAAAGAGGCGGTGGAGTTCTCATTATGACAAAAAAATCTTTAAATGCTAAACCACAATTGTCAGCCCTCCCCAATAATATTGACACCCTTATTGTAAAAATTGCTCACTTTAAAATATGTCTAATATACAGACCACCTGATCAAAAATCTGAAAACCTGGAGGCACTAATTGAATTCCTTAGCTCATCCACTGAACCCAACCCAATAATATTTCTTGGTGATTTCAACCTTCCATCCCTTCACCCCATATACTCAACCCTCTTCCTAGAATCAATATCTGACATGGATTTCCACCAAATCATAAATTCAAAAACCCACAACAAAGGAGGAACTCTAGACCTTGTCTTCCTCCCTGAAGTACCCTTCAAACTTTATAACCCACCCTCACTGGAGTGCACACCAGTACCTTGGTCCGACCATCATCTTATAAAATTTAACCTCAGTTACCCCAAACCCTGTAACAAAAATAAATCCCCACCAACCATAACCTCTAAATTCAGGAGGTTCAATGAAGAAGAATTCCTCAACCAAACAATCCCCTATCTTACTCACTCATCAACTGACCTTGATGAAACGGTCACAAACTGGCATAGAACGATCAATAACGCAGCCGCATATAATCTTCCACCAAAACAAATACTCGACAAGAACAACAGCCCAAGAAATGGTAATGCCCCTTGGTATACCAATGCCTTAAGACAAATGAAAAGAGAGCTGAGGAAAATTGAATTAAGCTGGCGCAGAACAAAATCTGCAACACTCTATGAGGACTATAACAACTCCCTAAATAAGTACAAACAAGCAATAGACAACGCAAAGAAAAACCTCTATGCAGCGATTTTAACCAATTCAATGAACAGACCTAGGGAACTTTTCAACATTGTTCAAAACTTAACAAATAACACATATAACCCCATTATGGATATATCTGCTCAGACCCTGGCTGATCACTATATAAATAAATCTAAGCAGCTGTCACTCTCCCTAAAGGCACAAATTAGACCATGCCATACTTATATTAATGACTGGTCAGATTTCCATCCAATAACCAAAGACACCCTGAAAAATATTATAACAAACCTTAATACCACAACTTCCTACCTTGACCCATGCCCAGTAACCTGGATAAAGAAAACTATAGCCACATTTTCCACCTTCATCCTCACCATAATAAACCTCTCATTACAACAAGGGTATTTACCATCTACACTAAAACATGCACATATTCGGCCAATACTTAAAAATGGCTCCCTTGACAAAACATCCCCGACCTCCTATAGACCAATTTCCAGTATACCCTTCATGGCCAAACTAATAGAAAAGGTTGTCCAAATACAAACACAAGAATACATGGACACTTCAGCTCCATTAGACGAACAACAATACGGATTCTGCCCCTGCCATGGAGTGGAAACACTCCTAGCGGTTTTACTGGACACTCTTGTAAGAGGAATCGGCAACCCTAAAAAAGCGTTCATTCTCTTATTCATTGACATCTCTGCAGCTTTCGATAGTGTACATCACACCCTAATGCTCAACAGACTCAGTCAACTAGGAATTAATTTGACAGTACACAAGTGGTTCACTTCATACCTAACCAACAGAACACAAACTGTAAGAATTAATACCCAAACTTCAAACACATACAATCAGGAAATCGGCCTCCCACAAGGCTCTGCCCTCTCAGCTCTCCTTTTTAATATTTATATCCAACCTGTTAGTGTACATTGTGTTTTTTAAAGATGTTACAATCATTTATACGCAGACGATATAATGATGTACATTCCTTTCACAATCCCTACCCTACCTATGCAACTCTTAAATCAGTGCCTCAACAATGTAACAATATGGCTAAATGAACACAATCTACATATCAACCATGCAAAAACTGACATACTAATTGTAATGAGAGATCAATCCTACATTCCTCCTGCACACATTACACTCCAAAATCAAGATATCAAGATAAAAAACGAAGTAAAATACCTTGGTGTGATCCTCGATTCCCACCTCAACATGGACTCCCACATAAGAAATACAACAAAGAAAATCTTCTTCAAGCTCAAAATTCTAAAGCAGCTGCGTCCTCTTGTCCATATACAAGACTTCACTACCATAATACAGGCAATCACACCCCACTTCGATTTTGCCAACTTAATCCTTCTAGGCACATCAAAGCAAAACATTAAATGACTCCAACTTGCACAGAATACAGCAGCTAGAATCCTAATGAAAATCCAAACATTCGAACACATAACTCCCATCCTAGCTAATCTACATTGGCTACCAATACAATGCAGAATAAACTACAAGACTATAATAACTACCTTTAAGGCACAAAACAACATGGCTCCTCCAACACTAGGTAAACTGATCACTAAGGACTCCATTAAAACTGTACACAGGAAAGGTCACACAAACAAACTAACAACCCCAAAAGATTTCACAAAAGCTAATAAGACAACCAACAAAAAGGCATTCTCCCATGCTGCACCAATCCTATGGAACTCCCTCCCTGAAGAGATTAGAACGCAAACCGAAATTAAGGTCCTCAGAAAAGAACTAAAAACATATCTATTTACCTCACACTTTGACCCTACTACATACTCCTTCCCCCATAACAAAAACGGATAACAACTTTTAAATCACACCCCAACCAAGCAAGACCCACTACACTAACCTATAAAACAACCCCAACACCTCATTACACCTCACCCTGAGTCATTAAATTCGGTCAATTGACCACTAAGTGAGAATACAACTTGTATATAGTTATGATACCTGAAATTTCGCCATTAACATGGTATCTGTTTCAGTTTATGTTATCGTAATAGTTACTTGTTAAGGCTTTTGCCCACTGTACATAGTTTACCGATGTTCCTTGTAAAAAACAGACTTCGATTCTGTTCATTAACTTGTTCCTTGTAAACCGCACCTGATACATGGGAAGGTGCGGTATATAAATGATTGTTAAAATAAATAAATAAATAAATTCTGTAGGAGTGCCCTCAACTATGACTCCCTACTAACGATATCAGAGTCTCTACAGAATCTGGAAGGCGAGATTAGTAAGAGTGAAATGATAGTGGTGTATAGACATTCTCCGTTAGGGTGGAGTCTCTAGAAAAAGTGAGGTGTTGAGCACAACTCATGAGCGCTCGAGCTCTGAGTTCCTTCTTGTTAATTTCCTGTCCTGGGAGGGTTAGGGTGCCGAGTCATTCAGGATGTGGGAGAATTCTGGGGTTTCTGGTAAGGACTGCAGAGAATAAGAATGGCCAGAAAGTGGTCTTGTGTGAAGAGGGGAGTTATTCTCATGCTTCACATCTGCTGGGAGAAATTACTAGGATTTTGTAGAAGTGGAGTTTTGCTGAAGACGAGGGAAAGACTGTTGGAAAGGAACTTTGCCTCAGAGTTGCTGCCTTAAAGAACATTGCAGAAGCTCATTTCTGTTAAGTGAAGAAAGTATCCATTATCAATTGGACTTCACCCAACATTGCCAGATACGAAAAGGGGACAAAGGAGGATTCTATTCCCCAGGAGAGTACCTCAGAACTACTAGAGGATAGTGAAGGAAGAAGCCCAATCAATATAGTCTGCCTATACTGATGTTTCTTGACTTGGACTGCTAGGTTTGATATTTAGATTGCTGGATTGGGTCTTCTGTCTTTATATTGTAGTGGAAGTGTACCAGGATAAAGTGTATACTGCCTATGCTGATTTTTCCACTTGCAACAAAATACCCAATAAGGATTTATTTTATAACAACTCCAGAATGGTATATTGTGCATTATTCTTTACAGTGGGACTTGTACTGAAAACCGTAGAAGCCTAGGATGCCAAAAGATTGTCCTATGCCTCATGCGTGAAGAGCCACTGGAAGCACAGGGAACCAACTTGTCTCGACTGTCCCAAATGCAGATTCTCAATTCTTCTAGCCAGGTCAAAGTGGGTCAAAATGAGATTATAGTTGAATGCCTTAAGAAAGCAGTATTGCTATACTAGCTTCTACACAGATATCAGCCCCAAGGGCACAAGTGTGATGCTTTCTAAGGATTATTCTGTGGAATCCCTCTAATGCATCTGGTGCACAGTGGAATGGAGGTGTAGCCTAGTGATTATGAGAACCAGAGAAGTCGGAGTTTTACTGTATCTTATTTCTTTCACTGATGCTTCTTGTGACCATAAACAAGTCATTTCACCCTTTTGCCTCAGGTACAAGATAAGGGCTAGATTAACTAACATGAAGGGCCAGACCAACCACTACACCAACTAGATACTCACCTAGCGCCGGAGCTTCTTGGGGGGAGGGGGGGCGCAAAAAGCAGTTATTGTCAAAGCAAAGCAATGGGTCTTGTCAGTCACATAATCTCAGTCAGTCATCGGTGTGTATTTTTAACTGCAGGAAGAATGGGCAATATGCAGATAGTCCATTTACCCTTGTAAGTGGTTTTTTGACATCTCCCTCATTATGCATATATTTACAAAAGAAAGTTTGATATTGAAAAGTGCAATGTCCAAAGAGCATTTTTGTAGGATTGTTCTAGGAGGCATGGTTTTGATTTGATTGCAATTGAGTTTAACAATCAAAATCTTGGGGGGGGGGGGGGACGACTGCACTAGGGGTTGAAAAGCTAATTTTTGAGGGGGCACAAGGTTAATATTTCATCTAGGGCACCTAATACCCTTGCACTGGCCCTATATTAATGTGAGTTATTGCACATTAATGCTGATCCCATTATTGGCAGTGAGGCTTATTTACCAGTAACAGGCATAAATCACATTAATGTAGAATTGCACATGTTAACACAATCTAGTCCTTAGATAATATGACCTCTGGGACAGGGAACTACCTAGTGTAACTGAATTTATAGCTCACCTAGAGCTTGGATTTGGAAAGGTGAGTAGTTAAATCTAAAATCCAGTTCCAGTTTGTTGCTCCACTTGTTTGTGCTTGTTTTTTTTTTACCTTTATTTGTTATTGAACTTTTACAATTTCATTACACAGTTGCTTCAACCTTGGTGCTTGTTTTCAGCTTCCACCTGGCTCCTCGTTCTTCTACTCTGTGGCTCCACAGTGCTCCCATGGTGCTCTACTGATTAATTATGCTGAAAACTAGGCAGTATAATCGGTGACGACACATTTAGATTTCTTCTCATTACTGCCTCATCTTTAGAGATTTGAAAGTATGAGCTGCATGCTGTTATGTAAGCAATGTATGTGAGGATACTTCATGATAATTAGAACTTCTGATTTTAGGTTTTAACCAATAAACACTGATAAAACACCCCAGTTTCAAAAAGATAAAATGGATGTTTTTGTACCCTCAAAAAAGACCTAATTAGCTGGAAAATAAACACCTAACTTTGCAATTTATAAACGGCTAAGAATAGAAGCCATAATGATAATGTACCATTACAAAACTCCATGGCAATAGATTGGGAATTCGACTTAGCTCATGCCTTTTCTCAGAGAGGTGGTGGGAGTGTTGATTAAACTGAGGTCTTTTCCAGCCCCATCTCTGATTCAAGATACACATAGACTTTCCACTTAATTCCGGCCACGAGGCTGTCATCTGCTTGGACCTCTTGGTTTTCTCCCAGATCAGATTAGCAACTGGCCCCCAGCACAAGTGGTGCTCTTGAGTTCAAATAGGGGTTAGAGAGAATGCTAGGAAACAAGAATGAAGTGAATGGTCTTGCTTTCCATTACTGAAGCAAGTCTCCTGCTATTGCTCCCCTGAGTTTTAAGCCTTCCAAACCCATCATCGTGTTCTTAGCAGATTTGGCTTGGCGTCTATGATCCTGAAAGAGTCCTGCGAGAGTATGAAGAGTTTTAATTTCAGGTTTCATATCTCAGTGGTCTATAACTACTGCACTACATCATCAACCTGATTCAAAATGACAGGAAGCTTAAATAAGGAGTCCCAGCTGCAAAATCAGGATTCTATATTACACATTCACGTACTAGTCCAGAAAACACCATAGGACTATGCTTTATTTTGGTCAGAAAAACATTGCATAGAAGCTGTTCATTTTGTGATGGATGCTATTACAGATAATAAAGGTGGGTAATCAAGTTTAGCCAATCGGATTTCTCTACCCAGAAGTCAAAGGTCATAATAACAGCATGGCAGTTCTCTGATTAGGATTCACGATTACAGGACTGGCAGACAGGCAGCAGGACCACAGTTCAAGGCAGGAGGGTTTTTAGGAGCATATCGATATTCATGTTGGTTCTACTGATAAGCAGATTATTGGAAATCATGTTGTCTGCAGTTGCTACTCTAATGTTCTCAGTAGACCATTCTTTTTCCTTTGAAAACATCTTTGAGTGGATATTTCTGTTTTTGAACCAAAATGACTACCTTGAAAATGGATATCTTTATGAGCTTTACTTCTGGCAGGTGCAATGGTTGTTCCAAGCCTCAATGTGGCTCTAAGGTCCACCTGCTTCTTGCCTGCAAAGGCCTCAAGGAAGCTGATTATGTCATTGATCTTTATGAGGTAGGAAAAACATATGGAGGATATGACTCCAGTAGCAGCAAACTTTGGAGTGGAGGAGTAGCCTAATGGTTAGAGCACTGGCTTGGGAACCAAGAGACTAGGCTTCATTTTCCACTGGCATTCCTTGTGGCCTTGGGCAAGTCACTGTAACCCTCCATTGCCTTGGAAGAAAAGGCCTAGCAATCTACTTCTGGTCATTTATTTCTATTTTATTTATTTATTTGAACAGTTTTCTATACCGCCCCTTCCAGTGATCAGGGGCGGTTTACATAGAACAATTAATATTACATAGAACAATAATTAAACTATATACAGAGAACATTTAACATGCCATCTATACCCAGGAAGAGTATAGTGGAGGTTGGATAATATAACTATATACATATATACATAACTGAATTCACACAGTGTGTGATGAAAGAGGTGACTGGGGGGGGGCGGGTCATCCTGGGAGTGAGTGCCAGGTTGTTGGGTTGTATATCGCTGTATTGTATGATTGTATCGTTGATGGAGAGGTTGTTGTAGTGTTCGGAAAAAATATGTGTTTTCAGTTCTTTTCTGAAAGCTTGAACATCCTTTATTGATCTGATTGGGTCTGGGAGAGAGTTCCAGAGGGTAGGGGCTGTATATGAAAAGACTCTATTACTGATTGCCTGTTTTGTTTTTCAGAATGAGGATGGGGTTGCTAGCACTGTTCCCTCTAAGCTGTGCGCGTGTGCGCGCGCACACACCTCGCCGAGCGAGCACACATACTTTACAACAGAGCGCACAAAAATTACGGCTCTGATTCTGATAGAAAACAACACAGACATCTTAAAATGTAAAAGTTATGATTGTAATTACTAGAAATTTCCCGCTTCATTTAGTAATCGTCTATTTTCATTTAATTTGATTAAAATCAATGTGGTATACATACTGTATTCTGACGTGTAGTCAAATTTTAAAGTATATAACTCTGAGTGTCGTTATGTGGCGCACAAAAATTTAACCTTCCTTCAAAAGCTGCACACAGCTGATATTTTATGCGCACACAGCCTACAGAAAATTAGAGGGAACATTGGTTGCTAGTAGGTTTAACTTACTTTTTCTCCTACTTCTATTGTCTGGTTGGAGTTGTATTTTGGTTGTAAGAAAGGATGGAGAGATATTATTGATAAGTTTGAATGTGGTGACTAGGGACTTGTATATTATCCTACTAGCCACCAGGAGCCAGTGCAGGTTGTAAAGGATAGGGGAGTTATGATCGGTAAGTCTTGCCTTAGTTATGACTCTTGCAGTGACGTTCTAGGTTAATTGGAGAGTGTGGAGGCTCTTTTTAGGCATTCCTTGTAGTATGCTATTACAGTAGTCCAGATGGGGAGTGATAAGGGCCTGTACTACTGTTCGGAAATCGTGGGACTCTAGGAGGGGTCTGAGATGCTGTATTGTTTTGAGTTTATAAAATATGATTCTTGCTATTTGCTTGATTTGTGCTGTCGTTGAGAAGGATTTGTCTATTGTAATGCCTAGGTATTTAACCTCATCTTTGATTGGTATGTTTGAGTCATGGAGTTTGAATGTTGTGGGGGGAGTGAAGCTTTGGTTTCTTGTTGTGAATAGGATCTCTTGGGTTTTTTTAAATTTATGTGTAGGTTGTTTTCCTTTAGCCAAGATTCAGCTTCAATTATGCAGTTTGTAATATTATGGTATGTGGGGTTTTTTATGTCTATGGGTGTGTAGACCATGATGTCATCTGGGTAGATGTGGTGGTTTATATTGTATTTCCTGAAAATTGAGCATATGGGTTGGAGGTATATGTTGAATAATAGAGTGGAGAAACAGGATTTATTCCTGACAACAGCACACAGTATTCCTGCTTTATGGGGAGATAATGTAGAGAGGGCTATTGACTCTAGTTTTGATTCATTTTGATCCCTGGTGTGCTGCTCTGTTTGGCTACAGTGAATGAGTCTGATCTCAGAAGCTAAGCAAGGTCAGGTCTGGCTAGTACTTGGATGGGTGACTACCTTGGAGACTTACTGTGTGGAAGAAAGGCTTGGCAATCTACTTCCAGTCACACCTTGCTAACCCCCCCCCCCCCCCCCCAGGGGCTGGATCGCCAGAGGTCAGCATTGATTTGAAGGACACTTCAGCCAAGCACATCGTTCTGGCCGCCCACCCTATTTACAAGTTGCCTTTCAATCACACACCTGCACTTACAGCTGTCACGCAGGCTTGCCCAGTTTGGCATGATTACTGCTGCTGTTATCTATAGAGCCTCTTTCCGCCCCCCCCCCCCACCAGTGGGTCTGTGTACAGAATTCTTATCTTTTGCATTTCTCTCATAGCCTCACTTAATTCTTTCAGCATCTAAAAATACATTCCCAGCTCTTCTCAGCAGGACTTAAGGATTGAATCCTCATTGAAACTCATATTTACAACCTTCTCAGCACACTCCAGGACAGACCCAAATACACTAGAAAGTCACCTAGGGCAGCAACTTCTGGGGAGCACCACACAAACTCACAGATTTATCAGTGCTTACTTTTACTCGCAGGAAGAATGAGCAATTTGAAAATAGATTTTTTACTCTTCTAAGTGGATTTTGGAACTCTCCCTTATTATGTACATATTTATAGAAGTGTTTAATATTTTAAAAGTATGATGTCCAAATATGTGTTTTTTTATATGATTACTTTGGACACATCATGTGACGAGAGAGAGCGTTAGAGAAAGACATCATGCTTGGCAAGGTAGAAGGTCAACGCAAAAGAGGAAGTTCGGCAATGAGATGGATCGATACAATGACAGCAGCTAAGGATGCCACTCTGTCAACAGTGAGCCACCTGACTGAAGATCAAACACAGTTTAGGTCAACTATCCAGAGGGTTGCCATTAGTCGACACCAACTCAACGGCAGTTAACAACAACAACAACCAGGGGAGTGAGGTGAGAAAGAAGAGACACCTTAGTTGCAGGTTTCAGTAGCAAGGCATGGGGGAGGGAAGAGGCTTCATTACCCTTCCTCTTCCCCATCCCCCACATCCATCCTGTGACAGCAACATTATCACTTCCAAGCAGACAAATCAACAGAGAAACAGATGATACATTTCCCCCACATTGTGGAAAATATAAAGATAATGCATGCAAAGTCTAAAAACTGACATTCAAATCCCTAAATAGAAAGTAACATTCTTTTCTACCCCCTTTGTCCTTATTGCTGGAATCAGGAACAGGTGGGAGTTGGGGGACACAGTTCTAAAATCGGAGTCAATTCCCAAAAGTCAGGGACTTCTGGTAACCTTAGATTTTATAGGATTGTTCTGGGAGGCATGGTGTTGAAATGATTACGACTGGAGTTTAATTATCAAAATATTTAGTGGTGCAAGGCTGAAGATTCACGTTGAGTGTCTAGTACGCTTGCAATGGCTGTGGCATACTCCAAGCTCCATGGCCGCACCCAGCCTCCCTCCTGGCTTGTTTCTTCTGTTCTCTAAGCTTTTCCTTCAGATGCATCACTTCCTGCCCGGCCACAGCACTGCTCCAGATGTTCCCATCCTTCCTAAAGGGGCAGTACACTGATGTTACCTGTCTTAGTGCACATACCTTTGTATAAATACATGTTCTCCCCCAATTTAATCTCTCTGCATTTTAACCCCTCGTTACACAAAATTAAGCTATTTGGAGACATTACCCCAAATGCGAAAGTAGGAATAAACTGTTGCACCAACTTCCCATAACTTGCTGTGGCAAAGACCACACGTTTCTCTGTCCCACATTGCATAGCTAGTATGACCCCTCCACAATGTTTAGTAAGAATCCCAGGGGGCCTTACATGCAGAAACTGGGAGGTATAAGGAAGGATGCCCTGTCAGTGTAAATTTGACTGTTTGATAATGTAAACCATGTCTGCTTGTTTTTCTAGCACACTTTGTTCGAAATGTACTCTTTTTAAAAGGCCTAATATAAAAGGAACTGAATTAAGGGCAGGCTCCTCTGCTTATCCTAATTTAGCACAGATTTTTGCCTGCGTTTCCATGTTGGAATCTGGATTTTTGTGTCTAGCTGAGCTCTGATTCCTTTCAGCTCATCTTGCCTTTAAGCAGTGTACTTTTTTGACGAGAGGCGGAGGGAGAAAGATCAGTGGATAGTGGAATATAGCATCTGCATATACAAAGAACACGAGGTTTACGCTTTGCCTAGTCCTATTTTGACTGGATAGTCACATGAAGATTCTAAACAATCTGTTTTGCAATGAAGAATAATGGAGTAAGTGAAGTTCCTTCCGGAAGGTTTCTTGGCAAAGTCCTTTTGCGTAACTCAAATCTTCTGGCTGTTTGTGTCCCTCACATTTCTTCTTCAGGATTTATCTTGTCAATAACTGGTCAGCTGTGCCAGCGCAGACCCGTGACGGTGTGAGCTATGCTTGCGTACTTTCAGAATTGCGGGCTCCTACTGTTTCTGGAGAAAGATAAACTGGTCAATGTCAGTCCAAATGTGCTAATCACGCTGATGGTTATTTTCTTTTTAAAACTGTGTTTAATAAACCCCATTATTGGCTGTGAATTTGGTTTTAAGAGGTTCTGCTAACTATAGAATTAAGGGCTTGATCAGTGGTGACAAAATTTTCCCCTGCTTGAGTGGCTCATTGCTTAGTTTCACTATTTGGAGGCCATCCCGGGTAAGGGGAAGTTAACTAACTAAGGCTGATTTACAGCATTTGCTGAGCATATGTAACCAGCGAATCACAATATCGACATTGCAAGCTTGAATTTTGTCAGCTGGAGTTGTCCAGTTTTAGCTGCATCCTAGGCAATTAAAGCATAACTAGCTATCATGGATGCTCAGCCGAATAACAGCCTCATAGAAAATGACTAGAGATCAGTGAAACCAAAATGAATACAGGCACCACAGGTCCCTGTCAGGATTACAGACCCCAAGCCACATGCTAAGTCTGTCACAAGCGAGTTTTAATTCTGTCATGATTTTGGTGACTACTTCTTCTGCCTGTAGGCTAATATCTCCTGCACATTCTTAGATTTAGGGATAGCAACATACAAATACCTAGGGTGCCAAATGTCAAAGGCTGTAGAGGAGCCTGTTATGCTTACTTTAGGGTCGTGAAAGGGGCACACTATCCTTCCCTCCTTTTCTCCTAGAGTTGCAAAGCCACCATTGAGTGAGCCTGGCAAAGAGCTGGGGGCTGCCTATCGAGAGCCCCGGGGGGGAGAGGCTACATGCTCCTTGTCAAGATGAACTTGTTGTGGTACCCAATTAGAGAGAGTGGCAGTAGTAGCGGGGCCACATTCTGAGAGGAGGTGAACGTGGTATTGCCACGCTGCCCCCAAATTCAATTTTTCAGCACTTCCATGCAGCAGAAACGCGTAAATACATCATCATCTGCTACTGGGGACAAGTCTCCAATAAGACTTGCATTCAAGGCTGGCCTAAAGGTGCATCTTTTTACTTTGGCTTTTTTTTTACCTGGGAGTAAGGACTCTCCTCTTCTCCTTGCACTGGCTGTATCCCCTATGCTAAAGACTTCAGCGTTCTCCTCCTTGAACCCTGGGCCATCCTCGATTCTGTCCAATCAAACTCTCGGTTTATTTCTGGATAGTGGGCTTAGATGAAGCTGCAAACATTCCCTTCTGTTGAGCCCTAGCTTTCTGTCTCAACTGTTAGAATTTTCCTGAATTCTTTTCTTTACTTTCAGGATCAGAACATAAGAACACAAGATATGCCATACTGGGTCAGACCAAGGTCCATCAAGCCCAGTATCCTGATTCCAACAGCAGCCAATCTAGGTCATAAGTACCTAGCAGTCTGCCCAAAAGAGACAGGTTCCTCAATGCTTGTATTGGGTCAAGCAGTGATATCCTGGGTCCCTTTTAATAATGGTTTATGGACCTTTCTTCCAGGAACTTGTCCAAACCTTTTTTAAACCCAGCTACACTAACATCTTTTACTACATCCTCCGGTAACAAATTCCAGAGTTTGATTACACGTTGAGTGAAAAAATATTTTATTTTATTAGTCTTAAATTGGTTACACTGTAGCTTTATTGCATGCCCCCTACTCTTTTTATATTCTGACAACATAAACAATCGTTCTGCGTTTACCCATTCCACTCCATTCATTAATTTATAGACCTCTATCATATCTCCCCTCAGCCATCTCTTTTTCCAGGTTGAAGAGCCCTAACCTATTTAGCCTCTCTTCAAACGGGTTTCCTTCTATACCCTTTACCATTTTGGTGGCTCTTCTCTGCACCTTTTCTAATAATGCTGTCTCCTTTTTAAGATACGGCGACCAGAATTGCATACAATATTCAAGGTGCGGTTGTACCATGGAATGATACAGAGACATTATAATATCCTTTGTTTTATTTTCCATTCCTTTCCTTATGATACCTAACATTTTATTTGCTCTCTTTGCCGCCGCTGCACACTGGGCGGAGGGTTTCAACATGTTATCCACGATGATGCCTAAATCTTTTTCCTGGGTAGTGGTTCCCAATGTAGAACCTTGCAGTGTGTAACCATAGTTTGGGTTGTTCTTTCCTAGGTGCATAACTTTGCACTTGTCCACATTAAATTTCATCTGCCATTTGGATGCCCAGTCTTCCAATTTATCAAGATCCTCTTGCAATTTTCCATAATCCTCTTGGGCTTTAACAACTTTAAATAGTTTTTTCTCATCTGCAAATTTGATAACCTCACTCTTTATTCCCTTTTCCAGGTCATTTATGAATATGTCAAAAAGCAGTGGACCCAGCACAGATCCCTGGGGTACTCCACTATTCAGCTTTTTCCATTGGGAAAATTGGCCATTTAGCCCTACCCTCTGCTTTCTATCTTTTAACCAGTTCCTGATCCACAATAGTACACTGCCTCCTATCCCATGACATTTTAGTTTTGCCAAAGGTCTCTGATGAGGGACCTTGTCAAAGGCTTTCTGAAAGTCCAGATACACTATATCAACTGACTCACCTTTATCTACCTGTTTATTCACACCTTCAAAAAAACATAACAGATTAGTAAGACAAGATCTTCCTTGTCTAAAGCCATGTTGGCAGTCTCCCATTAAGCCATATCTACATGATGAGTAATTTTGTTCTTTATAATGGTTTCTACCATTGTTCCCGGTACTGATGTCAGGTTCACCGGTCTGTAGTTTCCCGGATCACCCCTGGAACCCTTTTTAAAACTTGGCTTTACATTGGCGGATCCTCCAATCTTCAGGTATTACAGATGATTTTAATGATAGTTCACAGATTATTAATAGCAAGTCTGCAATCTCATATTTAAGTTCTTTGAACACCCTTGGATGTATACCATCCGGTTCAGGTGATTTGATACTCTTCAGTTTATCAAGTAGTTGTAATACATCTTCCCAGTGTAGCGATATTTTTTTCAATTCCTCCACTGTATCACCTTTAAATACCACTTCAGTCATGGGTAACATCCCTACATCTTCCTCAGTAAAGACCGAAACAAAGAATTCATTCAGTCTCTCCGCTATAGCCTTGTCCCCTCTTACTGCCCCTTTAACCCCTCTATCATCTAAGGGTCCAACTGACTCTCTCACAAGTTTTTTGTTACGAATGTACTTGAAAAAGTCTTTATTACGCGTTTTTGCTTCCATAGCAAGTTTCTTCTCAAATTCTCTCTTTGCCTGCTTTATCAATGTCTTAACTTGTCAGTGCTTGTGCTGTTTCCAATTTTCATCATTTGGCTCTTTTTTCCATTTCCTGAAAGATTCTTTTTTGGCAACAACCGCCTGTCTGACCTCACCTTTAAACCATGCTGTGAGTTTTCTGGACTTCTTTCCATTTTTCTTGAAACGTGGAATACAGCTGGTCTGGGCTTCCAAGATAGTATTTTTAAACAACACCCAAACTTGATGTAAGTCTTTGACCTTTGCAACTGCTCCTTTTATTTTTTTCTTAACTATGTTCCTCATTTTATCATAGTCTCCCTTTTGAAAGTTAAAAGGTAGTACTGTGGATTTCCTTACCAGCCTTCCTCCATTAATTAAATCACACACAATCATGCTATGATCACTATTGCCAAGTGGCCCCCAACAACCTTATCTCTTGCACTAGATCTGGTGTTCCACTAAGGACTAAGTCCAAAATGGCTTCCACTCTGGTCGGTTCATGAACCAGCTGCTCCAAGAAGCAGTCATTTATTTCATCTAGAAACTTTATCTCCCTAGCATGTCCTGCTGTGACACTGACCCAGTCAATACCGGGATAATTGAAATCACCCATTATTATTACTGTTCTGTAACTTTTGTTAGCTTCCCTGATTTCTTTGAGCATTTCATCATCCATTTGTTCATTCTGGCCAGGCGGTCAATAGTACAACTCCACTGCCATCGCCTTCCCCTTTTTACCTGCAATTTCAATCCATAGAGATTCTACAGAAAAATTTGTTTCCTGCAAAACTTTAATCCTTTGTGACTCAATGCTGTCTCTGACATAGAGCGCAACCCCTCCACCAATTTGATCAGCTCTATCATTACAATATAGTTTCTACCCAGGTATCACAGTGTCCCACTGGTTGTCCTCCTTCCACCATGTCTCTGAGATACCAATCATATCTAATTTCTCATTTAGTGCTATATATTCTAACTCTCCCATCTTATTTTTTTAGACTTCTAGCATTTGCATACAAGCATTTTAGAGACTGTATTTTATTCATATTAATCTGGTTATCGGTAGGCAGGGTCAATTTGGAATCTTTAAGCTCTGTTTGCTCTGTACTCAAGGGCATTTGGGCTACCTTTGTCTTTATTGAAACCTCTCTGCTGATGTGCCCTAAATTCATTTTTTTAGTAGTATCCTTCAAGGATACATTGTTCCGAACCATGCGCTCTTGGGCGACTGTCGACTTTCCCATATTATCTAGTTTAAAAGCTGCTCTATCTCCTTTTTAAAGGTTAATGCCAGCAGCCTGGTTCCATCCCTGTTAAGGTGAAGCCCATCCCTTCGGAAGAGCCCCTCCTTTCCCCAGAATGTTCCCCAGTTCCTAACAAATCCAAAACCTTCATCCTTGCACCATCGTCTCATGCATGCATTGAGACTCCGGAGCTCTGCCTGCCTTTTGGGTCCTGCGCGTGGAACGGGAAGCATTTCGGAGAATGCTACTCTGGAAGTTCTGGATTTCAACTTCTTACCTAAAAGCCTCCAGAACCTCCCTACCACATTTTCCTATGTCATTGGTACCGACATGTACCAAGACAGCAGACTCCTCCCCAGCGCTATCTAAGACCTTATCTCCAGGAACAAGCAGGAATGAGTCCTCACATATGGGTACGTCGGAACCGACGGAGCCTGCGCGGGAAAGCTCCCCAGCTTCCCAGAAGGAAAGCTTTTGGGGCTTCCCACAGCGCATGCGCGCTGCCTTCCCGCCTTCCTGACCAACTCTCCTCAGTTCTTCTTTTTCCGCGGAGCCAGCAGGTCGTGTTCCTGTCACCGCTGAAGAATTTCTTATTTTAAATTGTTTCTTTGACCGCGTGTCTGCCTTCCCCAATTCCGAACCGGTACCGCCGGTCTTTATTTCTTTATTTCTTTTAAAAAAAAAAAAAAATCTTATTTTTCTCCGCTTGGTGTATTTGTTTTTTTGTGAGGCCCACAGGCCTTTACAAATTCTCCCTCATGGAGAAACCAGCCTCTGGTTTTAAAAAATGCACCAAGTGTACTGGTACTATTTCAGTAACAGATACCCATGAATGGTGTCTTAAATGTTTGGGCCCTGACCATTCTATTCCGGATTGTCCATCCTGCTCTCTGATGTCCAAACGTGGCTTACAGAACCGAGCAGCCAAATTTCATATGCTGTTTTCTACAGATAATCCAGCATCAACATCCTCCAGGTCTTCCTCTCCGGATGGATCTCAGGTAACCAAACAGTCTGCAGGCAGGTCTTCAAAGGGCAAATCTCCCTCTAAGCAGCGAGAGGCCCTTGGGTTCGACCCTGAAGACCCTGCCCCAGCTAAACAACCCCGGCGGGAAGCTCCGGCTTCCAAAGCTCCTCCTATGGGGTTACAGGTTGACATCGATGGCACGGCCTCGACCGATCACCTGTTAGACTGCTCTGGGGTACCGGCCCAGACCGGTACCGACATCCAGGCAGTCGTAGCGTCTATGGGTACTACTGTACAATCCATGCAGCAAGCCATATTCGCTTTCATCAATGCTGCAAAGACCTCGGTACCGCAACCGTCGGTTCCGACCCCGGTTCCGGTACCACAACCGATACCGGTACCAGAGCATCTATTTCCAATAGAATGCCAATTCCGGTCCCCGGTTCCGGGGATTTTTTCGATACCGACCCGGTTCCCGGTACGCCCGATGTCGATACCGGTCGGTATCCGTATCGGTCTCTGGAAGCAAATAGGCGATACTTTGAGTCTTCTGAGGATGCCGATACCTCAGATGATTCTGATGAAGCATCCCTTATTCTTCCTGAGGAGCCCTCTTCCCCAAAGAGGAGAATGTCTCCTCCAGAGGACTTGTCCTTTCAAGACTTCATTCTTGAAGTAGCCAAGGGACTCTCTATTTCAGTGTCCTCTGAGAAAGAACCTAGAGCAAAAAAATTAGACATTTTAGGATACTCTAAGGTTCCTAAAGAGGCAGTCACCTTGCCCATTCATGATATCCTTCAAGAACACAGGATGGACTTATGGGAGGCCCCTCTTACCCTATCTCCACATTCTCGTAGGTTGGACACCATGTATCGGGTCCCTCCTTCTCCTGGTTTTCAAAAAACTCAGCTTCCTCACCATTCTATTGTGGTGAAGTCTGCTATGAAGAAGATAAAGAGTACCAAAAGGCACTCTTCTACCCCACCAGGAAGAGAATGTAGGACATTGGATGCTTTTGGCAGGAAAATCTTCCAAGCTAGTATGCTTATTGCCAGAATCAACTCATACAGCCTCTATATGGGCATGTTTCTCAAAGAGCTTACTCTCAAAATAAGACAATTCCTCCACTTTATCCCAGAGGATAGGAAGGAGGAATTCCTGCTTCTTTTAAAGTATACCCAAGATGTGTCAAAGTTCTCCAATAGAGCTGCCTTTGACTCCTTTGAGGGTGCTAGCAGAGCATCAGGTATTGCTATAGCTGCTCGCAGAATTGCTTGGCTCCAGGCCTCTGACCTGGAATCCTGGGTGCAAGATGGCCTAGGCAATCTGCCCTGTACAGGTGAAAATCTATTTGGCAAGGAGTGGCACGTCAAAGCCACTCAAATGGATGCAGAGAATGCTGCTCTAGATAGACTTTCTAAGTCTACTTCCACCTCTGCCAAGAAAAAGTCTTTTAAGAAACCCTTCTACAAAAAGACCAGATTTTCTACCAATGCTGGCCAATCAACTTCTCAAGTTCGCTTTGCGCCTAAACGTCAGCAGTCTAAACAGGCCAGACCGAAACCTGCAGGGGCTGCTACACTTCAACAGTCCCAACCCCCTCAGGGTTTTTGACTTACTTCTAGAGAACATACCCTTTCTGGCTCTGCAGCAACCAGAGCCTCTCACCATTCCAGGAAGGTTAACTCATTTTGCTCCCAGATGGGAGCAAATCACATCAGAACAATGGACCCCCTCTATCATCAGAGAGGGCTACAGTCTGCATTTTTCCAGCCTTCCTCCCCGTACCATGGTGAGACATTTCATCTCTCCCCCGTCTCTTCTACACCTGTTGGGTCAGGAGGTGAATACCCTTCTTGCCCAAGGGGCAATAGAACAGGTTCCCCTTCTTCAACAGGGGTCAGGGTTTTACTCCCCCTATTTTCTCATTCCAAAGAAAACAGGGGGGCACAGACCCATTCTAGATCTGAGAGAATTAAACATATTTCTATACAAAGAAAAATTCAAAATGCTCTCTCTAGGTACTCTCCTTCCATACCTGCACAGTCAGGACTGGCTTTGTTCTCTAGACCTAAAGGATGCGTACACACATATACTCATCCATCCATCCCACAGAAAATTCCTCCGATTTCTGTTCCAGGGGAAACATTTCCAATACAGAGTACTCCCCTTCGGTCTAGCCTCTGCTCCAAGAGTGTTCACCAAATGCATGTCAGTAGTAGCTGCATTTCTACGCACTCTGGGAATATTTGTCTTCCCATACCTAGACTGGCTCATCCGAGCTCCATCTCAGTCCGAGGCTCAGACTTCCCTGGACCACACCAGACGCATTCTGCAGTATCTGGGACTTGTCATCAATCTGCCAAAGTCTCAACTCACCCCTATTCAATCCCTAGAATTCATAGGGGCCTGGCTAGATACCAGCACGGCAAGGGCCTATCTTCCCCAGGCACGTTGCCACCGTCTAGTGCACTTGGCCTCTCAAATTCAGTCCAGAAGCCATTTGACTGCCAGAGAAATGCTTCAACTGCTAGGCCACATGGCATCCACAGTTCATGTGGTGCCTTATGCTCGTCTACATATGAGAGCAGCTCAATGGACTTTGTCCACCCAGTGGAACCAAGCATCAGGAGCTCTCTCAGACCAAGTAGCAATCTCCAAACGTCTCCTTTGGTCTCTCCAATGGTGGATCTCCACCCAAAATCTGTTGTTGGGGTCCCCCTTCCAACCGGTACTACCCCAAACAACCCTCACAACAGATGCCTCCCAAACAGGCTGGGGAGCTCATCTTCAAGACTTCTCCACTCAAAGCACTTGGTCTCCAAAGGAGACCACCATTCATATCAACCTTTTGGAGCTCCGAGCAATTTTCCTTGCTCTCAAGGTCTTTCATACCCTCCTGCACAACATGACAGTTCTTGTTCATACCGACAATCAAGTAGCCATGTTCTACATAAACAAACAAGGAGGGACTGGCTCTCTGTCGCTTTGCAACGAAGCTCTCAGACTATGGGCCTTCGCCAGAGAGCATCAAATCCATCTCCTGGCAGTATATCTTCCAGGAATCCAAAACTCTTGGGCAGACAGACTCAGTCGAGTTCTGCTTCCACACGAATGGTCCCTGCACATGGATCAGGTACTCAGAATCTTCCAGAAATGGGGAACCCCGGACATAGACCTCTTTGCAAGTCCGTGGAATGCCAAACTTCCCCAGTTCTGTTCCAGAATTCCGTGTCAGGGAATGCAGGCCAAGGATGCCTTCCTCCTTCATTGGGGTCAGGGCCTCCTATATGCCTTTCCACCCATTCCTTTGATTCCCAAGACTCTGTTCAAACTCCAGAGGGATCAAGGATCTATGATCCTCATAGCTCCACGCTGGCCACGCCAAGTGTGGTACCCTCTACTTCTGCATCTCTCCCAGGCCCCCTCCCTGGATCTGGGAGCTGCTCCAGACCTTCTGTCTCAAGAGGGGGGGACTTTGTGGCACCCAAACCCCAAGTCCCTTCACCTCAGAGCTTGGTTACTGAAGGCCTAGACCTTCAAGACTTAAATGTCTCTCAGCAAGTGAAGGATATCCTCCATGCTTCCAGAAAACCTTCCACTAGGCGTTCCTATGCTTTTAAGTGGAAAAGATTTTCCATTTGGTGTGCTCAAAGGAGTCTTGACCCTCTCTCGCTACCTCTGAATTCTCTGTTAGAATATCTCCTGCATCTTTCCAATGCAGGCCTCAAGACGAATTCAGTACGAGTCCATTTGAGTGCTATTGCAGCATCACTTAAACCTATCAATGGACAGCCCATTTCCTCTCATCCGCTTATTGCTAGATTCATGAGAGGCCTAACCTTAACTAAGCCTCCCATTAGACCTCCTCCGGTGGCATGGGACTTAAACTTGGTTCTTGGTCAGCTTATGAAGCCACCCTTTGAACCCTTAGCCTCAACCTCCTTGAAATTTCTTTCCTGGAAGGTTGTTTTCCTTATTGCAGTCACTTCAGCTCGCCGCATCAGTGAACTGCAGGCCTTAGTGGCTAATCCACCTTATACAAGGTTCCATCATGATAAGGTAGTCCTTAGGACGAATCCACACTTTATGCCTAAAGTGGTTTCACCTTTTCATCTTAATCAAGAGGTGTATTTACATATCTTTTTTCCAGCTCCTCATGCATCTAATGCAGAGAGGGCCCTTCATACTCTGGATTGTAAAAGAGCGCTCGCCTTTTACCTCCACAGGACACAGCAACATAGGAAGTCTTCCCAACTTTTTGTTGCTTTTGATCCTTCCCATTTGGGACTTCCAGTCACCAAGAGGACCCTGTCCAATTGGATTGCTCAGTGTATTTCCTTTGCTTACCAGAGTAAGAACCTCACTCTGGAGGGCCATGTCACAGCTCACAATGTAAGGGCCATGGCCACCTCTATGGCTCATCTTCATTCTGTATCCATAGATCAAATCTGTCGAGCAGCCACCTGGGCCTCGGTTCATACCTTCACAGCCCATTACTGCTTGGACAAGGACTCCCGCCGGGATGCCTTATTTGGTCAGGCTGTCCTCAAACACCTGTTCCATACTTAAGCAACTCCTGCCCACCTTCCCTTAATGGATGCCTGAGATCCATACGAAGATAGGGAACCCTTGGAGGGGGATCTCCCAGGCATCCTAGCTAGGGAGTCTCCATATGTGAGGACTCATTCCTGCTTGTTCCTGGAGATAGCACAGTTACTTACCTGTAATAGGTGATCTCTGGGAACAGCAGGAATTAGTCCTCACAACCCACCCACCTGCCCTAGGAGTTGTATCTCTTTCTCTTCCTTTCCTCTCTCTATTGTCTCAGCTTTAAACTCGAACTGAGGAGAGTTGGTCAGGAAGGCGGGAAGGCAGCGCGCATGCGCTGTGGGAAGCCCCAAAAGCTTTCCTTCTGGGAAGCTGGGGAGCTTTTCCGCGCAGGCTCCGTCGGTTCCGACATACCCATATGTGAGGACTAATTCCTGCTGTTCCCAGAGATCACCTGTTACAGGTAAGTAACTGTGCTGTCTAGGTGTCGCGTGAGGTCCGTTACCTTTGCACCAGGCAGGCATATTACCAGGCGATCCTCACGTCCACCAGCTATCTACATGCCTAATGATCAAATCACCAACTATAACGGCTGTTCTAACCCTTTCCTCATGGGCATATGGCCCTGGAGAAACCTTCTCAGTGTGAGAGGGTTTTACATCACCTAGAGGACAGGTCCTAGCTACAGGATTACTTCCTGCCACACCAGGGTGATGCTGTCCTGTCACATGGCCTCTCTCCTTCATGGCAACAGGGATGCTGCCAGACTGGAGGTGGGATTTCAGGATTATATCCCTGTAGGTCTCATCTATGTACCTTTTTGTCTTCCTTATGTCTTCCAAGTCTGCTACTCTTGCCTCCAGAGAACGGACTCGTTCCCTGAGAGCAAAGAGCTCCTTGCACCTTGTGCACACGTAAGACCCTTCACCAACTGGGAGAAAATCATACATGTGACACTCAGTGCAAAAGACTGGAAAGCCCCCATCTCGCTGCTGGATTGCTGTTTGCATCTTCGCTTTAAGGTTGTGTTTAGATATTTAAGTTCTTTACGTACTAAGGGTTGCTAGGGATACTTATACTAATAAAACTATACCTAAATGTACTTTGTTCACCTGAATTTTAATTAATCTCAGGTCCTTAATGTATGCTGATAAGAATAAACAGCTGCACTTGAGAGTGAATATGGCACCTCCTTTCCTTTAAGAGGTTTAAGCACCTATAAAGCTACGATTATCCCAGGGGTGGGTGCAGGGCCGGCCCGTCCATTGAGCAAGAATGTTTTTTGCACAGGGCCCCGCGTTTCAGGGGGTCCCGCGCAAAGAACATTCTGCTTTTTTTTTTTTTAAATTACATTAAAAAAAAAAACCTGTCTCTGGCTGCTGCCGCTGCCGCGTCCGTCGCAGCAGCGGCAGAATGGAGTGTCCCGCGGGGCCCCCTCTCCTCGTTGAGCCCTCTGCAAGGGCTTTCAGATTCGCGAAGGGAGAGTGCTCCCTCGCGTCTCTGTAAAGCCCGCAGGGGCTAATGGGAAATTTCCCATCAGCCCCTCGCGTCTAAAGGGGCAGATGGGAAATTTCCCATCAGCCCCTGCGGGCTTTACAGAGACGCGAGGGAGCACTCTCCCTTCGCGAATCTGAAAGCCCTTGCAGAGGGCTCAACGAGGAGAGGGGGCCCCGCGGGACACTCCATTCTGCCGCTGCTGCGACGGACGCGGCAGCGGCAGCAGCTAGAGCCAGGTTTTTGTTTTTTTTAATTTGCCAGAAGAGAAGGGAAGGGAAGGGAGGGAGGGGGGGGGGTTAAGACTGGTAATGGGCTGGGGGGCTGATGGAGGCTGTCTGGAAATGGGGTGATGGGGGGTTAGGACTGGAAATGTGCTGGGGGGGGGTTAGGAGTGGAAATGTGCTGGGGGGGGTTAGGACTGGAAATGTGCTGGGGTGGTTAGGACTGGAAATGTGCTGGGGGGGGTTAGGACTGTAAATGTGCTGGGTGGGGGGGGGTTAGGACTGTAAATGGGCTAGGGGGGGTTAGGACTGCTAATGGGCTGGGGCTGATGGAGGCTGACTGGAAATGGGGTGGGGGGGTTAGGACTGGAAATGGGCTGGGGGGGGTTAGGACTGGAAATGGGCTAGGGGGGGTTAAGACTGGTAATGGGCTGGGGGTTGATGGAGGCTGACTGGAAATGGGGTGATGGGGGGTTAGGACTGGAAATGGGCTGGGGGGGGTGGTTAAGACTGGTAATGGGCTGTGGGCTGATGGGGGCTGTCTGGAAATAGGGTGATGGGGGGTTAGGACTGGAAATGGGCTAGGGGGGGTTAGGACTGCTAATGGGCTATGGGGGCGCTAGGACAGGAAATGGGCTGATGGGGAGGGGTTAGGACTTGAGGTGGGCTGATGTGGTTAGGACTGGTAATGGGCTGTGGGCTGATGGGGGGGTTAGGACTGGCAATGGGCTATGGGGGGCTGACTGGAAATGGGCTGATGGGGTTAAGACTGGAAGTGGGCTGATGGGGTTAAGACTGGAAGTGGGCTGATGGAGCAGCTAGGATAGGACTGGAAATGGGCTGTTGGGGGGGAGCTAAGATTGGAAATGGGCTGTGGTGGGGGCTTGAATTGAAATGGACTCATGGAGGGGCTAGAACTGGAAGTAGGCTCATGGGGGGGCTTGGACTGGAATTGGGCTGAGTGGAGGGGAGCTAGGATTTGACATGGGCTGATGGTGGGGCTAGGAAATGACTAGAAATGGGCTGATGGGGGGCTAGGATTGGAAATGAGCTGATGAAGGGACTCAGACTGAAAATGGATGGGGGAGCTAGGACTGGAAATGGGTTCATGGGGGGCTAGGACTGGAAATGGGCTGATGCAGGGACTAGAAGGGAATGGATGCTGGGTGAGACTGGAACTAGAAGGGAGCTGATGTTGGGGGAGGATTAGAATGGGATGGGGCTGGGAGAGTAAAATGGAGAGGGGAAAAATATTTTGTGTGGGAGGGATGAAAAATCTACAATTGGCCGGGTATTGGGAGAGTAAGTGGGGATTGAGGATGGAGGGGTAAAATTTGTGTGGATGAAATAAGAATGAGGAAAGAGCAAAAGGAGAAAGATTAGTATGTTAAAGCAGATGTAGAGAGAGAGGATGGAAAGAAAACTAGAAGAGAGAAGAAAGGACAAATGGACAGCAGACGATGGAGAGTTAGCAGAAAACATGAAGAAACCAGAAGAAAGTGTCTGGAGCAATTGCAACTGAAAAAAATGCACAAAAGGTAGAAAGATATCTCTTTATTTTGAATTTATTAACTGGAATATGAAAGCTCTGGGAAATGTGCATCATTAACGTCTGCGCTTTGTTTGGTACAAGAGGAAATTGATTTATAGTTTTATTTCTACAGTGTTGTTGTACATTCCAAGTTTGGCTTTTGGGGTTCCCAGTTTAATTATTGCCTTCCTGTTTCTAAATTGTGATTCCTTGTTTGGTGATGGTCTATGTTCTGCATGTGTAACTGAGCTGAGGTATTCTGTTTATGTAATTCCTATTTGACATTGCCACTTGTTCTCTTTCCCCAGTATTCTCTGAAATGTACTGGTTTAATATTTGCAGTGTTTCCTTTTGATAGGTAGGGTCTGGTGCTTTGTGAGTCCTGGTAATGCTGTCAGGATACAGCGGGTTTGCTATGGGTTCTAAATGGGCAGCGTTTGTAGTAGTTCCTAATGTGCCTGGCAGTTGGCACTGGATTATAGTAATGTAGAAATCTTTTAGTCTTTCTTTATCCATACACTCATTAAGAGACATGTTTACTAAAAGTTAGTGAATGGTAACATTATGCAAATATTTATGCAAATAAGACCACTTATGCAAATGAGGCCCCGCACCGAGTCTCCGCACATGGCCCCGCACCCCCCTTGGGCCGCCCCTGGGTGGGTGGGTGTTGGGGAGGGAGGGAAAGAAGACTTATTAAAAGCTGGCTGCTTCACAGTACCCTGTCCTGTGCTTCTACGGTAATCTGTGACCAATCTTCAAAGGGAGTGCCAAAGCCCTTGCTTTGATAGAGGGAGTCTTGGGTTCTAAATTTAGCCAGAAAGCTCTCTGCTGTGTTTTAAATTTAAACTGCAAACTCTTGCTGCTACTAGGCCCTGACTGATTTAACAATTACACTGGGTTCACAGATTAATCAGCTTTAATGTAAATAATTCTTTTTTTCCCCAAGATTTAGAAATATTCCCTGAAGTAATACTTACAATTGTAGATCTCTCTCCAGAAGTAGCTGTCCCCTTTTGTAGTCCTTCAAAACCTTTTACTCTCCTCATGTCCTTCCTTAGTCCTACTCTTGGGGGAATTCTTTGTTGCTGCTTATTGCAGAATTTAAACAGAATTCCTCCCCTTTGCAGAATGATGCACAGGGGCCATGGTTGCAGGCAGTGATTCCATTGTTGTACATTCTGCCCCTATATCCTCGAAGCCTAGCTCCTCTTCTCCTATCTTCCCTCATGGTACAGCCCTTTCTTTCTCCCCTTTCTGCACAGGACCTCCGCCGCAGAACACTGTAATATTTTCCCTCACTCCTGGAGTGTAGTCCATAAAAGCAGCAGAGGAGGAAAGCCATAATGAGGCGGAGAGAGCCATATGGGTCTGTACTAGAGGGGTGTGAGAAAGAGCTATGAGGAGTTTACGTGGGTGTTGTGAAAGCTGTGGAGATGTGTGTGCTGGGGGATCTGAGAAAGAGAGGGATGGAGAGAGAACTGGGAGGTTCTTACTGGGAAATGAGAGAAGGAGAAAGAAAGCTGAGGGTATCCATCCTTAAAACTGGAAATTGAACTGGCTGGGGTTGGGGGGAGCAGGGGGAGAGAGGTCAAGCCTAGGCAGGGATTCAACCAGAGTTGCCACGTTACCGAGTTCCATGAGTGAGATTTTAAGCCAGTTCTGGTTTTCTAACAGTCTCATCCTGATGCATTATGGGATCTGCAGCACTAATTCCAATGGGTAAAATTAAGCACTATAAATACCAGACTGCATTGCAATGCAAATTTAAAACCAGAACTGGCAAAAAATCTCACTCCTGGAACTAGGTAACTTAGCAACTCTGGTTCAACTAAATTGGGGAGTGAGGCTGCTTCTGTGGGTTTAGAGTTGCCAACTGGCTCTAGATGCACCTGATAAACTTGATCCAGTCTTGGGTTTATCCCATTGCATACAGGGATATGTAGTTCTCATTTCTCTCTTGCACTACATAAGCAAGACTACAAGTCCCTGCATGCAATGGGGTAAGCCCAGGACTGGATCAAGTCTGTCGGGCACATCTGGAGTCAGTTGGCAACCCTAGGTGGGTCCAGCAGAGTTGCCAAGTTACCCAGTTTTTCAGGAGTGAGATTTTTTTGCAAGTTCTGGTTTTAAATTTGCACTGAAATGCAGTATGGTATTTGTAGTCCCTGATTTTATCCATTGGAATTGGTGCTGCAGGTCCCATAATGCATCAGAATGAGATGGTCAGAAATCCAGGACTGGCTTAAAATCTCACTCCTGGAACTGGATAACTTGGCAACTCTGGTCTAACATGAGCAGGGAGAAAGTTGAGCGAAAGTTGGACAAGTTCCTGGAGGAAAAGTCTATAAACCATTATTAAAGAGGACTCAGAAAATCCACTGCTTGCCCCAGGACAAGCATTGTTGAACCTGTGCGCCTTTCTGGGAAACTGCTAGGTACTTGTGACCTGGATTGGCCATTTTTGGAAACAGAAAACTGGGCTTGATGGACCTTGGTCTGACCCAGTATGGCATTTCTTATGTCAAACCTGGGGCAGGGAGGAACCAAGCCTTAATGATGGGGGAATTTTACGCCCCAAAAAATTATAAATTAAGAACACAAAATTTTTAATTTTCTTGCATAGCATTCCCCTAGGAGTACTCAGTGTACCTAAGCAGTACAGCACTGAGAAGTGCAGTGACCTAACCACAAACAGAAAATTCCTAGTGCAATGACTTAGCTGACCAAAAGCCTCTGCTCTTATATGGTACAATGGTTAAGTTAACCAAAGGCAAATTTGGGATGCTAGTCATACCATTCAGTTTTCCTCCAAGCTGAGGTTTCCTTCCATTACCTCAATGGTAGGGAGAGCCATCCCAAGTTCTGGAAACACTGGCTGACCCAAAAAGCACCAACACAATAATTTAATAGGGTCACTAGAGGTCTTTCCCAACCACACAGGGTAGAACCTAAGGGCAATCTCCATGTACATACCGGCGTTGTGTTAGATGTTTATAGAACATCCATGTTCTGTTTTGTTGTAATTCATCTGGATTTTTTGAAGGAGCAAGTAATAAGATTTACTAAGTAAATCAAGAAATGTCCTTCTAAGGTATGGCCTCAGTACTGCCTGACGACGATACCTCTGTTTATGCAACCAGGTTTACTGCTAGCTTTTCCAGTGCTTAACTGTATTTACTGGCTACCGTCAGATCATCTGAGTTGATTATTCCTCAGTCTCTTTCTTAATTGACGATTTCCAGCTCTTGTCCTTCTAGTAGATATATCACTATTGGATTTTTGCATTGTAAGTCATGACTTTGTAGTACCGAAGCTCATTTTCTAATAGGGATGTGCAGTCATTTGAAACAACATTTCCTATATTGTTTCATGTCATTTTCCAATGAAAATGGAAGAATAAACCCTGAAATGTTGACACTCCCCATCTGTCAATGGCACACACTGTTGAGTAATACTGTGTGCTACTGAGCAATAGTGAGTGCTATTGACGGTATGCACTATCATTCACTATTTGCCCATAGCATGTACTATTGAGTGATAGTGCATACCATTAGCATTTCTCCCAAAATGAAATAAATAAAAAAACAAAATGAAAAGCCTGAAAATGACATGAGAAACTAAATAAAACAAACATTTTTAGCCTTCATGCCATATTTTTCGAAACTCTTGACCACTCTTCCAATTTATCCAGATCTTTTTCATTTTTTTCACCCCTTCTGGCATATTTACTCCATTATACATTTTTATATCATCTGTAAACAGGCAAATGTTTTCCTGGAACAGAGCTGCCAAGTTGTCCATTTCCAGGAGGGGGATTTTGAGCCAGTTCTGGATTTCTGACAGCCTCATCCTGATTAGTTATGGAACTACAGCACTGATTTCAATAGTCAGAATCAGAGACTACAAATACCACACCAATTTGGGATGCTAGTCAAAACCGGGACTGACCAAGACTTCTTCCTCCTGGAACTGGTAACCCAGCAGCTCTGCTCGTGTTCTTCAACAATGCTGATAATAAAGATATTGACAAGAACCAGACCCTCTACCGAGCCAGTGGACGGCAGAGGAAAGTGCTTCCTGTTGCAGCTTGTGCACCATCCATCTAGTCATATACCCAAGGGGAAAGAAAGAAGGCAGGGGCATGCTACAGAGACAAAATCCCTTAGGTAAAAGAACTCCTTCCTAAGGAAGAGTCTGAGTAACACCTTGACTGTGAAAGGAGGCAATACTCATTCCAGAAAAAGTAAACATTTGCTGTTGTTTTTGGAGAAGCCAAGGCAGTTTCCTTCTCTGTGCTTTTTGGCAGAGCATGACAGGAAGGGAGAAGTTCTGCCAAATATGTCATTGTAAGAACACCCTCCCTCTGGACATTTCTTCCGTTTCATGCATGCGAGATCGCCGTCCAGGCTCTCAGCTCCCTCACTGCTTTTCCTCGTAATAATAGCAAACTCTTCTCTCTCTGCCTCTGCTGTCCGTCCCTTCATGTGCACTTTTGTTCCAGGTTCTAGTCACAATTTCAATGGACTGTATGCATGAGCATTTTATTGCCTTTGTACCTCGTATTAGTATAAATGCCACTAATAGGAGTGGGCTGATAAAAAAAAATATCGTTTTTTAAATGATTAGTAAGGACCACTGTTAGTAAAACAAGGGCCAGGCGAGATCCCTGTAGAATATTTGTCTTTGGTTTACTAACTAAGGACCGTGACAGAGCTTCCTTTTTGTTATACGGCTGACAAGGGTAGATAAGTTTATAGTATATTGAACTTGATATACCACTTTATGGGAACCAACAAATGGTGTACAATCAGCTAAGAAGGGTGGGAAAAGGAAGACATCAAATGATAGGAAAGAGAGAACAGCGTAGAGAGAGGGGGAGCAGGCACTGGTTAGCTTCGCCAGGGTCTGGTCCCACTCCAAAGGCTAACTCAAAAAGAAAGGTCTTAATCAAAGTCTTAAACTTATAGCTCGCCAAACTGTTCCAAAATAAAAGGCCAATGAAAAAGGCGGCAGAATTCCTTGTGTTTTTATATTCTGCTCTGGACGGAGGAGGGATGTGCAACGTAGAGCAGGGCTGGTGCCACAGGTACTGGATGACTTTAGCCATGTTCTCCAACCCCCAGCCTCAGGAGCAGTCCTCTGTTCTCTCTCCACCCTCCCCCCACACGCCAAAATATTTCCCTCTTTGGCTTCACTCACTCAGGCCAGCCTGCTTTGTGGTAGTGCTGGGAGCAAGATGGGTTCCCAACCCCTCCTCATTTACTGGTGTCCATTGTCCCTCAGGCAAATGGTGAGGCAGGGCCAGTGGAACAGCTGCAGTAGATCTGTGCTGATGCTGCCCCCCAAATTGTGCCACTTTAGTCAGCTGCATAGTTTGCCTAATGGTTCCACCATCCCTGTAAAATGCCGTTCTATATGCATGATAAGGATTTCTACAATTGCTCCAGACTATACACTCATAAAAGTATGCACTAGGAGAATATAGCTTCTGTTTTTATGCCAGGAGTCACAAAATAATAGGAAAATGCACACCACAAACACTACAGTGGCCACTATAACATCAGTATAACAAGTGGGGAAACTAAATAAGCTAGATCAGGAGAGACTGATTCTATGCAGACATTCAGCACTAAGAGAATACTTGGCCTCTTTCACCCTCACTAAGTATACCGTCTTGTCTCTCTGCACCCCACTTTCCATCCAGAATCTCTTCTCTCTTCCCCTCTTCCATTCAGCATCTCCCCTCTATCTCACTAACTTCACTTCTGTGTCCAGCATCCCCTCTGCCACCCTACTCCCCCTTCTGTGTACACCCTTCAAGCCATCATGATCCCTTTCTTTCCCCCATCCCCAATCCAGTCTCTTCTCATCCCCCCCCCCCCCCAGCCTAGCATAAGGTTAGTAGATGTCCCTGATTTTAGAGCTGTATCCCCGACTCCCATCTGTTTGGCAGCCTCCTGTCCCCGATTCCATCAATGGGGACAGATGGGGTAGAAAAAAATGTATTTTCATAAGAACATAAGATATGCCATACTGGGTCAGACCAAGGTCCATCAAGCCCAGTATTCTGTTTCCAACAGTGGCCAATCTAAGACATACGTACCTAGCAGTTTCCCCAAGGGACACAGGTTCCACAATGCTTGTATTGGTTCAAGCATTGATATCCTGGGTCCCTTCTTAATAATGGTTTATGGACCTTTCCTCCAGGAACTTGTCCAAACCTTTTTTAAACCCAGCTACACTAACAGCCTTTACTACATCCTCCGGTAACAAATTCCAGAGTTTGATTACACGTTGAGTGAAAAAATATTTTCTTTTATTAGTCTTAAATAGTTTACCCTGTAGCTTCATTGCATGTCCCCTAGTCTTTCTATATTCTGATAAGGTAAACAATCGATCTACGTTTACCCGTTCCACTCCGTTCATTAATTTATAGACTTCTATCATATCTCCCCTCAGCCGTCTATTTTCCAGGTTAAAGAGCCCTAACCTTTTTAGCCTTTCCTCATAGGAGTATCCTTCCATCCCCTTTACCATTTTGGTGGCTCTTCTCTGAACCTTTTCTAAAATCACTATATCCTTTTTAAGATACGGCGACCAGAATTGCACACAATATTCAAGGTGCGGTCTCACCATGGAACGATATAGAGGCATTATAATATCTTTTGTTTTATTATCCATTCCTTTCCTTATCATACTTAGCATTCTATTTGCTCTCTTGGCCGCTGCTGCACACTGGACCGAGGGTTTTAACATGGTATCCACAATGACGCCTAAATCTTTTTCCTGGGTGGTGGTTCCTAATGTGGAACCTTGCATCGTGTAACCATAGTTTGGGTTGTTCTTCCCTAGGTGCATAACCTTGCACTTGTCCACATTAAATTTCATCTGCCATTTTGATGCCCAGTCTTCTAATTTATCAAGATCCTCTTGCAATTTTCCACAATCCTCTTGGGTTTTAACAACTTTAAATAGTTTTGTGTCATCTGCAAATCTGATAACCTCACTCGTTATTCCACTTTCCAGGTCATTTATGAATATGTCAAAAAGCAGCGGACCCAGCACAGATCCCTGGGGTACACCACTATTCACCTTTCTCCATTGGGAAAATTGGCCATTTTGCCCTACCCTCTGCTTTCTATCTTTTAACCAGTTCCTGATCCACAATAGTATACTGCCTCCTATACCATGACTCTTTAGTTTTGCCAAAAGTCTCTGATGAGGGACCTTGTCAAAGGCTTTCTGAAAGTCCAGATACACAATATCAACCGACTCACCTTTGTCCACCTGATTATTCACTCCTTCAAAAAAACATAACAGATTAGTAAGACAAGATCTTCCTTGTCTAAAGCCATGTTGCCTGTCTCCCATTAGGTCATGACTATCTACATGCTGAGTAATTTTATTCTTTATGATGGTTTCTACCATTTTTCCCGATACTGATGTCAGGCTCACCGGTCTGTAGTTTCCCAGATCACCCCTGGAACCCTTTTTAAAAATTGGTGTTACATTGGCGATCCTCCAATCTTCAGGTATTAGAGATGATTTTAATGATAGTTCACAGATTACTAATAGCAGGTCTGCAATCTCATATTTCAGTTCTTTCAACACCCTTGGATGTATACCATCCGGCCCAGGTGATTTGCTACTCTTCAGTTTATCTAATAGTTGTAATACATCTTCCCGATGTATCGATATTTCTTTTAATTCTTCCGCACCTTTAAATACCACTTCAGTCATGGGTAACATCCCTACATCTTCCTCAGTAAAGACTGAAGCAAAGAATTCATTCAATCTCTCCGCTATCGCCTTGTCGCCTCTTAGTGCTCCTTTAACCCCTTTATCATCTAATGGACCAACTGACTCTCTCACAGGTTTTTTGTTACGAATGTACGTACTTGAAAAGGTCTTTACTTCGCGTTTTTGCTTCCGCAGCAAGCTTTTTCTCAAATTCTCCCTTTGCCTGCCTTATCAATGCCTTGCATTTGACTTGCCAGTGCTTGTGCTGTTTCCAAGTTTCGTCGTTTGGCTCTTTTTTCCATTTCCTGAAAGATGCCTTTTTGGCAACAACAGCCTCTCTGACCTCACCTTTAAACCATGCTGGCAGTTTTTTGGACTTCCTTCCACTTTTCTTAAAGCGTGGAATACAGCTGGTCTGGGCTTCCAAGATAGTATTTTTCAACAACAGCCAAGCCTGATGTACGTCTTTAACCTTTGCAACCGCTCCTTTTAGTTTTTTCTTATCTGTTTTCCTCATTTTATCATAGTCTCCCTTTCGAAAGTTAAAAGGTAGTACTGTGGATTTCCTTACTATCCCTCCTCCACTAATTAAATCAAAGGCGATCATGCTATGATCACTATTGCCAAGTGGCCCCCAACAACCTTATCTCTTGCACTAGATCTGGTGTTCCACTAAGGACTAGGTCTAATATGGCTTCCCCTCTGGTCGGTTCATGAACCAGCTGCTCCAAGAAGCAGTCATTTATTTCATCTAGGAACTTTATCTCCCTAGCATGTCCTGACGTGACACTGACCCAGTCGATACCGGGGTAGTTGAAATCACCCATTATTATTACTGCGCTGTAACTTTTGTTAGCTTAATGATTTCTTTGAGCATTTCATCATCCATTTGGTCATTCTGGCAAGGCGCTCGATAGTACACCCCCACTGCCATTGCCTTCCCCCTTTTACATGGAATTTCAATCCATATAGATTCTACAGCAGATTTTGTTTCCTGCAAAACTTTAATCCTTTCTGACTCAATGCCCTCTCTAACATAGAGAGCAACCCCTCCACCAATTTGATCAGATCTATCATTACGATATGGTTTGTACCCAGGTATCACAGTGTCCCACTGGTTGTCCTCCTTCCACCATGTCTCTGATATTCCAGTCATATCTTACCTTTCATTTAGTGCTATATATTCTAACCCTCCCATCTTATTTTTTAGACTTCTAGCATTTGCATACAAGCTTTTAAGAGAATGTATTTTATTCATATTAATTTGGCTATTGTTAGACATGGGTAATTTGGGATCTTTAAGCTCTGTCTACTCCATACTTGAGGGCATTTGGGCTACTTTACTGTTTTGGGGAACCTCTCTGCTTTTGGTAGTATCCTTCAAAGATACATTCTTCCAAACCATCCGCTCTTGGGCGACTGTCAGCTTTCCCCTAATATCTAGTTTAAAAGCTGCTCTATCTCCTTTTTAAAGGTTAATGCCAGCAGCCTGGTTCCATCCCGGTTAAGGTGAAGCCCATCCCTTCGGAAGAGCCCCTCCTTTCCCCAGAATGTTCCCCAGTTCCTAACAAATCCAAAACCCTCATCTCTGCACCATTGTCTCATCCACGCATTGAGACTCCGGAGCTCTGCTTGCCTTTTGGGTCCTGCGCGTGGAACAGGAAGCATTTCGGAGAACGCTACCCTGGAAGTTCTGGATTTCAACTTCCTACCTAAAAGCCTAAATTTAGCTTCCAGAACCTCCCTATCACATTTTCCTATGTCATTGGTACCGACATGTACCAAGACAGCAGACTCCTCCCCAGCACTATCTAAGACCTTATCTAGGTGGTGCGTGAGGTCCGCTACCTTCGCACCAGGCAGGCATGTTACCAGGCGATCCTCACGTCCACCAGCCACCCAGCTATCTACATGCCTAATGATCGAATCATCAACTATAACAGCTGTCCTAACCCTTCCCTCATGGGCACATGGCCCTGGAGAAACTTCCTCGGTGCGAGAGGGTTTTACATCACCTGGAGGACAGGTCCTAGTTACAGGATCAGTTCCTGCCACACCAGGGTGATGCTCTCTTTTCACATGACCTCTCTCCTCCATGGCAACAGGGATGCTGCCAGACTGGAGGTGGGACTTCAGGACTATATCCCTGTAGGTCTCGTCTATGTACCTCTCTGTCTGTCTTATGCTTTCCAAGTCTGCTACTTTAGCCTCTAGAGAACGGACTCGTTCCCTGAGAGCAAAGAGCTCCTTGCACCTAGTGCACACGTAAGACCTCTCACCAACTGGGAGAAAATCATACATGTGACACTCAATGCAAAAGACTGGAAAGCCCCCATCCCCATCAGTTTAGTGATTTGAATATGTCCATTTTTAGAATTTACATCCGTTATCTTTATATTTTGCACTGTATGTGGGGAAATGCATCACTGTTTCTATTTCTCCGTTGATTTTGTCTACTTGGAAGTGATATTGTTGCTGTTACAGGATGGATGGGGAAGGGGGTCAAAGTAATGATTCCTCTTCCCTCCTCCACGCCTTGTTGCTCAAACCCTTCTTCCACCCCCTCTCCCCCCAAACACACAATTCAGATAAGGGTCACAGATTTGCCCTCAAAAAATCTGGTAACCTTACCTATCATCTTCCTTCAATCTCCCCACCTTCAAGCCCAGCGTCTTTCTTCAAATCAAACCCCCCCCCCCCCCAACACTGTGCTGCTGCTTCCCAGGACCAGCAACTTTCTTCTAACTCCCCTCCCTGCGCCTCCTGTCGCATATGGCCCAAAACACTAGCCTGCATCATGTCCCCGCTGCTAGATCTGTTTGTCCCACTCCTTCTGACATACACTTCCTGCTGTTGTGGGAGCGGGACCGGCGGTGCAGGCAGAGTGAACGTCCCCGCATCTGTTTTGTTTCTTTACCATCGCTGCAGGTGACTGGTCCTGAGAAGCAGCAGCGCAGATGGCAGTGGAGAGGGGAAATACTTTGCTCAGCCGGGAGCAGCTCTGGTGCCTGCTAGTTGAAGGAGGCTGGGTTGGGCTAGGAAATCTTAGCCTCCCTAAGTGCTTTATAGCGGGTACCTATGCTAGCGCTACACAAGAGGAAAGAAACGTGCTTCTCTTTCTCTAGTGTTGCACTACGTACAGAGTCTTGCTTCTTGAGGTTTCCGTTTTTGTCTGCTTATTTTTTAATTTGTCTTCTTTTGGTGAGGGCCTGCCTGTGTTTTGCACGTCTGACCTCTTTGAGGTATTTTGCTTATGTGTAGATTTTGTGTAAGGATTTGTAGTAGTCCAACTTATTCTGTTTTCCAGTAGGGGGTCTATTGATATCCTGGCACCTGTTAAAATAATTTTTTTAGGATTTTTCTTTTAAGGGTCCTAGCAGTCAGTGCTGTTTTTGTTGTGGCAGATTTGCCATATAGATTCAGAGTGTCTTATTTTATTTGCAGGGTATCGTATTATTTCAGAGTGACCTGGGGGTGCATCCTGGGATGCATGATGCAGGGTATGCTGCCCCAGGATGCACTCTGGATGATCACTCTGCCATATAAGGCAATATTTGCCTTATATGGCAGTCCAGCCCCGCCTGGGGATCCTGGAATGCACCGCATGAAGACGGGAGCATGTGGGCTTCACTCCTGCCTCCCTGACGTTTAAGGTACTGGGAGGTTTCGGAGGAGTGGGGGCTAAGGGCCACTAGGCCACCAGGGCATTTATTTCCATGCTTTGGGGCAATTGGGGGGGGGGTATCTGTGATCGGGGGGGGGGTTCTTTGAACGGTGTTTCTTTGGTAAGAAATTGTGCTAAATTTGAGCACAGTTTTACATCGGGCATAATTAAACATTCATGATTTTGGATGCAATTAGCATGCCCAGTGCGCTGTGTTTTAGTGCAGTCGTTTTAATGGTGATTTTTCCATGCTAGCTTGCCTTCTTCATTGGAGAGCGGAGCTAGAGCAGGAAAATTGCCAGCACAATGTTGCACTATAGCATTGGACCCTAATTTTGTACACGGGCAAGTCATTTGACCCTCTAGTCAGTGCCTCAAGATCTCAAGGAGCAGCAGTGAGATTTGAACCTGGTATCCCTAGTTCTAGCCCACTACTCTAATCATTAAGCTACGCCTCCACTACCTGGATTTAAAGAAAGCTATCAGACAAGTTCTTGCCCCATTTGATTGCTGCATCAGCTTCAGGACAGAGTTAAGCAGGGCCAAGGGAGGAAGGCAGCAGCACTGGGAGCAAGATGGGTTGCCAACCCCTCCTCATTTACTAGTTTTGCTCATATCTGTCTAATCGATCACAGTTGGTATTGCTCATTGATAAGACTTCCAACTTGTTTGCCTAGATAGAGATGTCCTTCAGGGATCATCTCTGTCGTCCGCTTTATTTAATGTCTATCTGACCCCTTTATGTATACTTTTATGACAACTGAATATCATGTACAGGCTACATGCGAATAATTTATTATTTATCCATTTTTCTTTGAAGGACATGATTGTGGAAATATTAATATGTTATTTTCATGTTATTTCGGGCTGGTTTATAGATAATGGATTTAGTGTTAATTATCAAAACCAAAGCCATGATTGTGGCAAACTCACATTTTGAGGCGGTCATTTCTACTTTCCCACTTCCTCTACATGATGAGGTTTGCTAATTAAAGCCAACTCCACAGTGGCGTCCATCTATGCATTCCCACATATTACATACAGGCCATGGGACCTTCTTTAAATTCCAGATGATTACAGCCCAAAGTCTTATTTGATGACTGAGGATTTTCGAATGGTGGTCCAGATGTTGGTACTGCCGTATCTCGATTGTTGTAATATTTTATACCTTGGCCTAATTGACTACTTACATCCTTACAGCTGATAACAAAATGCCATGGTTTGTGTCATTTTTAACCTGCAGAAAATGGATCATGTCTTTCTTTGCTTTGAAGATCTGCCTTGACTATGGATCAAAGTTCATATTTTATTTAAATGCCTTTGCATTATTTATCATTGGTTGCATGCTGATTTTGCTATACAATTGTCGATACTGCTTCAACAATATACACCGATGCCATACCCTTGTACCTCATGTCTCCTCAACACGTAAGGCTAGCACTTGAGCAAGAGCATGTTGGAATACAATTCATTTGTCCATTCATCAACAACCCAATTATTTGACTTTTCGTATATTATTGAAATATTCAGTTTTTACGGAATGATTCATCTTTCTTCTTTTTGTGACATATTATTGTCAGATTTTATAGCCTTTGCATTATGTAATTTTGTTTGTAAATTGTACTTCACCTAGCGGTGTTCTCATAGGTGAGAGATAAATATAATAAATGAAGTGAAATATTTCCTCAACAATTGTGAGATGAACAGTGACTGCAGACTGTTGTGAAGGATTGCAGGAATGGCATGATCTGGGCTATCGTTGGATCGCAAAGTCCCATTCCAGGGCAGTGGGCTTTGATAATTTTCTAATCACTTCCAGATTGCAGGGACTTGGCAAGGAGCGCCTGCTCTCGGTCCTCAGTGGGAACAGAGCCAATGGGCTTTGTATGTTCCTTGGCACCAAGACAAAAAATTGTGGAATGTTCTGAGTAGATTTAAGCAGGGGGTCAGCCCGTTGTGCAGTGATAGCACTTAATTTTATGTAATGCAATTTATTGATTAAGATTTAGTATCTTACAAAAATCTATTTGTACAGAGCAGATTAGAACAATCAAAGATTTGACAAATGGCATGAAAAGAAACATATTATATTACAATAATCAACTTAAAATGACATTGCACAAAAAAACCCCACCCTAAAATCCCATCATTAACTTAAATCCCAAACCATCCCATTGGCTTAAATGTGTACTTATTCCCACTGTGCTGATTCTGGAGAGTCAGGTCCCTGTTTCCCACGCTGGCTGAAGCGACAGTTGATGTGGACAGTGCAGGCTAATGTTCACAGTCCGCAGGAGTGAGAGGTTGCCTGGGTGGTGAGCTCAGGGTAGCTGACATGGAAACTATGCGCTTTTTTTCCCCCTTACAAAGCCTGAGCAAAACCAGGGAGAAGTGAAGCTAGGATAAGATTGGAAGGTAACTTTATTACAATATGACTCTGTAAGAAAATGTTGCAGTTTTCCTTACAGAATTTATTTATTTATTTAGACAGATTTGCATACCACCTTGTCCTTCTATCAAGGTGGTCACGTCACAACACAATTGGAGGGTTACATTTAACATTAGGGTACATGTAAACATTTAGACAGTACAGTTATGTGACAGTGTTTGGACAGTACAGTTGAGGTAACACTTAACATGAGGGTATTTACTAACGTGGTGTGATAATTTGTTCATGTGAATGGGATGGCTATGTATTTAGTTGGCGGTGATGTTAGTGTTGCTGTTTGGGTAGGGAATGTTGCTTGAATGCTTGTAGGTTTCTATAAATAACCATGTTTTGAGGTCTTTGCGGAAGTCTGTGAGGTCTTCTAAAGCTCTCAGGCTCATTGGTAGGGAGTTCCATATATATAATATATATATATATAAATTGGCCCAACTCGTGCACCCAGCAGCGGAACAAGTCTAGGCACACAAAGGTACATCTACTCCAAAAGAGGTGTAACTCTAAGTTATGTGTGTAGCTGCTGAATTAATTCAAACTCCTTCCCTTACCGGCCCCAGGCGGCCCAACCACTCGGCGAGATTAGACAGTTGCCCAGGTTAGCAGCTTCTATGAAAGAAAGGGGCAGAAGTGAGCAGCAGCAGCAGATCCTGAAAGCCACCAAACTCAATGTGCCAAATACCTACTGTACCTGAAAGTAACTCTCCTCAAACTACTACTGGAAAGGCGCAAGCTAATTGCTATAAAAGCAATAAATAATAAATAAAATGCAGAGCTCTCGGCACATTCCTTTACCTGCAGGGAGAGTGGACGCACACATACATACAAAACAAAGTTTATTATTGAAAAGTCTAGAGGCCAGTTCAGATCGGGGGACGTCCAGACATCCAAAAATTGGACGTGCCCCAAAGACACCTGATTCTGCAACTGCGGGAGCTATACATTCATGCGGTTGCAGAATCAGGACACTTGGATGGCCCAGATATGCCCCGATTCTGCCAAGGGAGATGTCCAGCCCTCCCTATGCTCCTCCTGGAGTGCTGGTGCAGTGGCGTCCCATCGCTATGGCACTGGGATTCTCAGCAGGAGCCCCAACTCCCTGCACTTCTGTAAAACAGCGTTTCCCCACCACCCTACCCCCATAGGGGCCTGCCAGGGCGGGGAGCCTCCTGCTACTGCTCACCTCGTTGTGGGGTTATGCCAGTGCCGATTGCCATCTTTGGGAGGACTTATTCCACCTCCAAGGTGGAATAAGTCCCCCATCCATCTTGGTCTTCTCGGACATACAGGGCCATGACCTGAATAGGCCCTGTACATCCGGGGTCATGGGCCTGCCTCTGCTCCGCCCACTCGCCACCTCCGGCACTCTCCCTCCGACCCCCGTTTAGCTCTCTGCACATACCCTCTCTACATGCGGGAGGGCTAGCTCCAGAATTGCATCCAGGGACTGTTTGGGCGTTGGACGTCCATCCTGGACATCCAACCCCACTATTCGTGGGTTGGAATGACTCCCGTGGTGTCCAATTATGCATTTTTACAGGGTTGCTGTTGAAAGGGTAATGTGCAGATGATCATGACTATTGAGTTTAATTATCAAAATCTCAGAGGGGGTGTGTAAGGCAGAAAGTTTGCCTAGGGCACTCAAGATTTTGCTCTAGCCTGGGGCTGGCCCTGCCCTCGGTAGGCCTCTACTGATTCTGTATAAAGGTATGCAATGTTCTATGTGCAAATAGTTTAGGAAGTTACCCCATGGAGGCACATTCTGAGATGTGCGTCTCCGGGCCGTCCGGATGGCCTGGAGATGCACCCGATTCTGCTCCTGTAGGGCTAAACATCCCCGCGGGAGCAGAATCGCAGCATAGTGGCTGGACGTCAGGGTCATGCCCCAATTCAGGCACCCTGGACGTCCAGTCACTTACCCAGCTAACTCAGCCAGGCTCCTGAATGGAGCAGCGGTGCCATGCCATCCCGTTTCCATGGCACTGTGGATCCATTCAGGAGCTGCGATCCCCAGCTGCCGCCGAAAAGTTTCTTTCCCCACAGCTGGACCCCAGATCTGGCCTCCCAAGACCAAGGTCCAGCTGCGGGGAACTTCCTTTGCCCCTACCTTCCTTTTTCCCCACCAGCCGCCACCTCTGAGGTGGACTAAGTCCCACTGTCTTACGGGCATACCCCGGACATACAGGGCCAACCTCAGAATTGCCCTGCTCCACCCGCCCCATCTAAGGCTCCCTGTACAACACAGCTGTACGTTTGGGAAGCCTTTGGAATGGCATAGCCATTTCCACAGATAGCGGGATGTATGTCCAGGCTGGATCCCCGTCATTCGTGGTTGTGAATGACCCCCCAAAATGTCTTGGGGCTCAGGGAGCATAGTGATTATTCTGTAATAACATGCTGTACTGACCAAAGTGCACTGTTTGTTGCACTGTCATTTAGAAAGCTATGCAAATGTTTTGATTGCGTTCTTAGCACAGGGCTGTCAAAGCATGAGGCCTGCGAGCCACATGCGGCCCGTGATATGCTTTTTCGTGGCCCTTCGTACCTGCTCCTTTCTAAAAGAGCGCAGATGTTCTGTACTACTTTTGGAGTTCTCCCTAATTTGTTTTGTAATACACCATGTGCTTTCATTGTGTTTAGGCACAGATAGCATTGCGGGAGTGCCAATACAAGTCAATTACAGCTCACTGTTTAATATATTGTTTACCAGCATTGTGTATGGTGGATCTAAATTTTCCTTTTGCAGAGCAGTACAGCAAGTGAAGGGTTTTGACTTACATGGCCTTGTGGCCATTTAACTTTGCTATCCTTTCTTTGAGTCCTGGATGATTATTCCACTTGATTCTTTATGCAGTAACTTGCTATAGACCTTTAAAAAAAATCTGCCTCTTAAAAAATCACTTTTTTTCACCAGGCGGGTCCAATTCTACCCCTATATTAGTTCTTCTACTGCTCCTTCAATCATATTGATATCATGGTGTTTTCCCATCTGTTCTTTTCCAAACAGAAACCAAGGCCAAACAATTAAAATCAACGATCGTGGCAAAAGGACATGCCACAGGAGTGATGCTCAGCAAAATAAGAACCAAATGCTGAATGGAAACTTCATTTGCTATCCAACTTAGTAATTAAATACAATAAACCTGGACTCTTTACTGAGAAACTCCATCGTCAACAAAAAAAGAGCAAGGGCTGGCAGCACCTCTACTGCTGGATCACCTTCCTCCCCACTTTTTCATCAGGCTGGTCCGCCTGATCCAATCTTGGACTACATCGTACAAAAAAAGCAGTACCAACTCTTCAAAAATAGCAAGTGAGGCTCTTGGAGTTGTCCCATTTAGATTTCTGTTCTGATGCTATTTCCATGTCTTGAATGTATGGAATATAATCGAGTAAAAGAAAATAAGGTGGCATGGCACAACTCCAATGATTTCCCAGAAAATTAACATGGAAGATGGTGGATGCTATTAGGCAAAAACAGAGGCCCAAAACTGACTCTTGCTCTAGAGCCGGAGTAAATATATCTGGGGTATGCACTCCAGGAAGTGAATAAAAGCTGCATAAGTGTGGGTGGGGACTGACCAACCCCCAGCGGGCTGGTTTGATGGAGTACGGAAGGTTTTAAAGGAGTGACCCTCCGGCAGAACCGGGTACTTGGATGCCCTGGCCTGGGTAGGTCAGGAGATGTCTATGTTATGAGACTAACACGTTCTGCCCTGCCATTTCGGATACTCAGCTGTGCGGCGGTGACAAGTAATATTCACTATGGCAGTAGCCTTCTGAAGAAGTATTTGTATGTGTTACAAATCGTGAAAAATACGGGTCCTAGGCTTACAGGGGAATTGTCTTATGGTGAACATTTCCCCTGTATTATTTTTGTCTACCTATCTAGCAGCTGGTTATTTTTGTCTACATATCTAGCAATTGGGTGTTTTGTTTTCAAATGTCTACATCAGATGGCACCAGGCTATCTTGGTGACCCTTTGGAGTAAACCTTTTGCATTAAAAGTACCATCAAGTTTGCTTGATTTTTCTTTGCGTGTCCTCTTTCTGCTGTATGGCTCCAACTTTTTGGAATTCTTGTCCACCAGAAGTGTGATTATATTCTGATGATTTAACTTTTAGCAAACCTGTTAGAACTTGATTGTTGGTAGCATTTTTATACTTTGGTCCTTATTTTAGGTGCATCTCCACCTATAAGTAGCAGCATTAATATATGTAGATCGCATACACATGCAAGTGATGATTTTATATAGCCACTATTTGTATGTGTAGATCTCTGAGATGTGATAGTTTTCTAGGGGGTATGGTTTGGGTGATCCCGAAAAATACAGCATTTTCACCTGCCCTAAGGTATGCACAAGTACCAATAAAAGGGTAGGTGCAAACAGCATTGACCCCCCACATACCAGATCCCCATCCCGACGGCACAGAAACCCCCACTCTTGAAAGCAAGGTACACCCCCAACATCTGGATCCCAACCCGGGCAAGAGTGATTCCCGGAAGTTCCTGTCCCATGGGCACCTGGGTTTAAAATGTTGCCGGTCAACTCCTAGTGGTAGTTCATGGTATACAGTTTTTCTGCCACCAGTGTGTCACGTTCAGTGATGAGATGTGATGTTTTTTATCCAAATCAGTGCTTCATTATCTGTATTTATCTATTTACCATGTTTTTTCCTATACTGGCTGTGAGCTATCTTGTGTGTGGTCCACTATCCTATACTGCAGTTTATCAACCTTTCATCTTAATGTTTATCTGCACCTCTCCTTAACCATCCATGTGTTAGGTTTTGATCTGCTTGTAGTTGCTGATGTAACTCTGTATTTCCTACTATGTTTGTGCTTTAGCCAATTACTTTTCCTCGTTGCTGATTTAATTCTTTAAAGATTTTTTTCTCTTGTTTTGCATAGTCTGCCACCTTTGTCCACAGTGTGCTAGTGAACTGTTATTCGTTCCCTCAGTCCACTGGAATGCTTGTCCCAGTCTAAGGATGGAAACTGACTTTGGCCATTTGCTTTTGCACTTCAGCGCTTGTGGAGTATTTGGGTTTGTTGATGCTGCTAGGCTTATGATGGTAGCTCTGTATGTGTAATCGATTTCTATAAGGCCCATAGCGCATTCAACTCTTGGAATGTGCAGTCATGGCATACACTGGTTCTTATAGATTACGTGATGGGCATGGAGGAATTTTCTTTTACTTACATCTAGTTTTTCAAGATCTTTATGAGATCAGTCTACAATTCCAAAGCGAGCGCACAGGGATTGCAAGCTGACTGCTTGTTCCCTACTGCGAGCACTTTGGTGATTAGTGAATAATAATAGTTAATTGTCCATTTGAACATTCTTTACCTTTATTAAACATTCTTTTACCTTTATTCCTCTGTGAAAGATCAAGCTATACTCCTTTGCTTGAGAACTGATCTATTTTTTTCTGGTTTCTCTCTTCCACTTTCACTCTTCCAATTCAAAATGTAAAGCCTGGGCAGTTCAGGAGACCTTGATAGCCTCCAATGCAGCTTCAGTACTGTTCATTTTCCAGCAGGGTCACAGTAGTGTTGAACCCTTGACAGAAAGGGGGTCCGAACCCAAATCCCCTGCACCATAATCACATAACACCCCATATAATCAAGTTAAAATAAAAAAATATATATATTATATAAAATATACCAGCCAAATACCAAAATCACACGCATACAACGAAATCAATAAACCAGACAGATCTCAATCACACACATTCTGCTTTTGGCAGAGCGTAAGAAGACAGTATCTTGCAGAGAAAGATAGAAAAATACAACTTTTCCATATGATCTAGTACAAAGAGAGCAGAGAAGAGTTTCTTTCATGGTGGTGCCCTGAATCAGTGTCCTCACAAAGGGTGGGCAGGAGGAGTGGTTGTCCCTGTTGCCAAGTCCTGAAGGGAGGCCATGCCAAGCGTTTCAGTCACTCTTAGAGTCTGCAAAGAGAGGCGGAGCCTGCAACAGTGCAAGATGGCCGCTTGATCCTTTCCCTTCCCGGAATCCTGAAAGATAACCTGCCCCTCCTTGGAGAAATACTGCATTTGGAGTTCTAGTGGATACAAGAATACGAAAATGACGTCCAGCAAACCCTCCAGGCTTGATTTTAGTTCACCCGCGAATGCGGGAACTAAGCGGCTGAAACCTGACCCTCCCTCGCCGCAGAAGGCCGCTGGTGCGAAGGAGAGTTTAGAAAGCCTGCAAGAGCTTCTGGCCGAAATTAAGGCTGTGTGGGAGCTGGTCACCGCGAACGGTGAAACCCTGTGCGGGGTGCAGGCTGATGTGGCGGAGCTCAAAGAATTGAAGGTACAGCTCAGTACACTCTCTGAAAGGATGGAAGGGCTCTCTATACGAGTAGAGGTACACGAGGAACGCTTGAAGGAGGTGGCTGCTAATTCTAAGCGCATTTCTATCTTGGAGCGCAATCTTGAGGACCTTAATAATAGGGCGCGTCGGAACAACATCAGACTAGTTGGGATACCTGAAGGGGCAGAAGGACGGGACATGATGGGCTTCCTGTGTAAAACTATTCCTGATCTATTACGGATTACTTTTGATCGCCCATTCGAGATCGAGAGAGCACAAAGAGTCCCTTCACAACAGGGCCCTCACTTGTCGAGGCCACGCCTATCATTATGAAGCTGTTAAGGTATCAACATGTGGTTCAAGTCATGTCGGCAGCCAGAGCCTTGGCGCCATTGAAGTTCGAAGGATCGAATATTGCCTTTTTTCCGGACTTTAATAAATCTACGGTGGTCCGTCGGAAGCAAATGCTTGGGCTAAGACCGCGCCTACAAAATCTTCAAGCCCGATATGGACTGTTTGCTCCTGCCAGGCTCAGAGTCACTCTACATAACCAGACTCGGACCTTTGAGGATCCTCAGCTTCTTCTTGCTTTTATTGAGGAGCAGGAAGCTGCAGTAATGCGCTGAGAGCATCTGTTGGAGACTCTTCTGGCAAAGACTTGAGTTATGGCCGGCTGTGTTGGGACATCAGTTTCAGCTTTGGCCTTATATTGCTAGTGTCTGATTGTGGTTGAGTAAATGGGAACTTTGTATAAGTATGTGTGTTGGTAGGAAGTCTGTTTTGGAAGCAGGGGGTATTTGTCTTGTTGTGCGGGGGTGTGGATTTCTTCGGGGTTGGATGTCTAGGCTGAGAGCGAGATATATGGTGTTGAAATATGGGAAAGAGGGGGTTGTGTGTTAGGAGCTCATAGGGTAGGGGTGGGGTTCAGAGGGCAATCTTGCGGAATCGATGGTTCACCCAGGGTGGTGGGATTGGTTGGGGGGGAAGTTGTCTCCAATGGTAATTGCTGGGGATAATACACAGAGCTGGGGGTTGGTGATATATCCTGGGGGCCCTAATGCAGATGTAGTCCTACTTGTTAAGCTTTATGGGGTCCCTTAAGATTCTTTCACTGAACGTGAAAGGGATCAACAATCCAATCAAGCGAAAGAAAATCTTACTGTATTGTACTAAGCAGGGTGCCGATGTAGTTCTACTCCAGGAGACCCACTTGTCCTCTATGGAGGCAATGAAACTGGGTAAGGGGCGTTACGTGGTAGCGGTGCATGCCGCAGCAGCTGGTAAAAAGAATGGTGTAATTACGTTGGTACGGAAAGCTCTTCAGCCAAAGTTTGAGTTGGGTTGTGCGGACCCGCAAGGGAGGTGGGCAAAGGTCTTAATGCATATTAGTGATGAGAAATTGACTGTATTGAATGTCTACGGCCCAAATTGTGATGATGTTTCCTTCTTTCAGAGGGTCGCGGAAGAAGCTTATGAGTTGAGGTCCCACCCCATGATTTTGGGCGGGGACTTCAACTTGGTTCTGGACCCATTGCTGGACTGACAGCCGTTTAGATCCCCCAAACCTGGTAGGGCAGTTTCTGTTCTTTTGTCCCTGATGCAGGACCTGGGTTTGTTCGATATCTGGCGGACCCTGCACCCTACAGATAAGGAATTTACTTTTCACTCTCTTCCGCATAACTCGCACTCGCGCATTGATTTCCTGTTAGTATCTAGTTCTTTAGTGGAGTCTATAACGGAGGCCGGTATCTGTGCTCCACGGTATCAGATCATGCGGCCGTTTTTCTGATTTTGATGCAGGGGCAAGAGGCCCCTCGGAAGATAGGATGTTTTTTTCCTAGGGAGTTGTTGGAGGACCTGGTTTTTTGTGATTTCATACGGATGGAGATTAAAGAATATTTTGCTAAAAACCTCCCTTCAGATACCGCAGGTTGGGCCTGGTGGGAGGCTTTTAAGGCCTCTATCCATGCCCAGATAACTAGTTATTCTATCCGCCTGGCTAAACAGAGGAAGGTTGTGCTGGCTGAGCTTGAATCACAAATTTCTGCTGGGGAGAGGCTCTTGAGAGCAAATGTAGAGCCTTGTGTTCTGTTATGTCTGCAGAAATTGAGGTATCAGTATAATACTCTCTTGAGTTCGGAAGTCCGAAAGGTTCAGCACGCGCAAGATGCGAGGTATTATGTTGAGCAAAATAAGGCTGTAGGGCTGTTGGCCTCTGTGCTTAGCCCCCTAGGGAGAAATCTAACATTGCAGCATTAGCATCGGATGAACATGGGTTGCTTACGAAGAGTAGTGAGATAGGGGAGTGTTTTAGGTCTTTTTATCAAAATCTGTACTCTTCGACAGGAAAATGTAATGATTCAATTTATCAAAATTTTCTAGGCAACCTGCCTCATCCTGTTCTTAGTGCCCAGCAGGCAGAGGGGTTAGACTTACTAATAGAGGAGGAAGAAGTCCAGGCTGTCCTTAGAGATGCAAAGAAGGGCAAGGCAGTGGGTCCTGATGGTATCCCTGCAGAATTTTATCAAGTGTTCCAGGAGGACTTAGTCCCCCAGATGACCTGTTTCTTTCAGCTGCTTGTAGAGCAATCCCCGCAGTTAGGGAGTTTCAATGCGGCGACTATAGTTGTGCTAGCTAAAGAGGGCAGAGATCCCCTTAAGGTGGGCAACTATAGGCCGATTTCTCTTTTAAACGCAGACTATAAAATTTTTGCTGGCGTTTTAGCCAGAAAGATATCGAAGGTGGTTTCAGGATTAATACACCCAGACCAATGCGGGTTTCTGCCAGGGAGATCGACGGCAGATAATGCTCGTCTTCTCATAGATCTTTTTGCCCTAACTCACTCGCAAGACTGCCCCATGGTCGGGCTTTCCTTAGACGCCGAAAAGGCTTTTGATAGGTTAGAGTGGGCCTTTATGTACCGTGTGTTGCAGTGGTTTGACTTCGGAGACTCGTTTATAGAACTGATCAAGGTGTTATATTCTAACCCCCTGGCCAGAATTTTGGTAAATGGAATGTTGTCCACCCCCTTTACCTTATATCGTGGTACTAGGCAAGGTTGTCCCCTTTCCCCTATATTGTTTAATCTTGCTTTAGCAATTCGACACTCTGAGAGGATTCGGGGCATTCAAGTAGGGGATTTGCAGGTAAAATTGTCAGCTTATGCTGATGATTTGCTGCTTTTTGTTCAGCCTAATCAGGTGGATGAGGTTTTAAGAGTTATGGGTGTTGGAAATCTCAGGCTATAAGATAAATTGGGGGAAGTCAGTGGCGTTTCCCATGAACAGTGTGACCTTTTCTTCCGCTCTAGGAGATCACCCCTTCGTATGGGAAGCCAAGCCTATTAAATACTTGGGTGTTAAGTATTGTTTTTCCATAGAGGAGACAATATCTACAAACTACAAGACCATCGAGGAGTTGCTCCGAGTTTTTTCGGTAAAGTGGTCTCCTTTATATTTGACATGGTGGGGCAGGATGGAGGCAATCAAGATGGTCCTGTCTCCTAAGATAAATTATATCTTGGAGATGCTTCCAGTGGAGTTGCCAGGTAGGGCGTATAAAGGCTGGGAGCGACAATTAATAAGGTTTTTATGGTCGGGGAAGCCCCCCAGAATCGCGGCAAACAAGCTTAAAGCGAGTAGGGAGCAGGAAGGAGTCAATTTTCCTGATTTTCGGGCTTACCATCAGGCCTTCTTACTGAAGCAGGGAGCACTTTGGTGTACTGTGGAGGTCAAGGGGCTAAGCCCGGTTTGGTTAGAAGTAGAGAAGAGGATGGTCTCTCATGTCCCTCTCCAACTGTTGCTCGCTATGAAGTTTTCGTCCGCCTCCATGGTTTCTCCTGCTATCTTAGCCACTCAAAGAGCTTCCTTCGGTCTAGCAGAGATAATGGCTGGTGAGAATCCTTTGTCCAGGGAGTTCCCTATATGGCATAACCCTAGATTTAAGATTGGGGGTAAAATGATCTCGTGGAGGTGCTGGCAAGATAAGGGTATCTGGACGTTGGGCCATATAGCCCATCTCCAATATTGGAAATCCTGGGAGGCACTTGCCAGGGAGTTTGATCTACCTGATAGCTGCCGGTTCCAATGGGTCCAGTTGAGAAGTTGTTTAGCGCAGGCAAAGATTGTTGTTGCTAGCCTATCGAAAGAATGGGGTTTGCAGCAGTTGTTGCTTGCCTGTTCGGAGGGTAAGGGGGCAGTCTCAAAACATTATGCGACTCTTAGGAATGTGTTGTCCGCCTTGTTAACAGGTCTAAAAAAAGTGCTGGGAGACTGAGATAAATTTAACTATTTCGCCCCAACATTGGTCTACTCTCTGGTCTAGGGCGAACAGAGTTTCCAGCACTGCTTCAATTACCCAGTCATTATATTTTATTTCTCACAGAGCGTATTTGACGCCCAGTCGGCTCTCTCGTTGGGCTCCTGGGGTAGAGGCTCGTTGTTGGACGTGCTCGGCGCCCTTAGGCACCCTGCAGCATATGGTGTTTGATTGCCCTAGCGTTCAGAGTTTCTGGAGGAGAGTATGGGGGACAATACAGAAGATACTTTCCTTTCGGGCACCTCTGTCGTGGGACTTGGTTTTTCTCCGGTCAGCAAGCCCGACCTTGCCTCTAAGGAAAGAAAAGCACTTTCTGTTTAATTTTTTGATTGCTGTTGCTTTGAAGTTAATCATGATCTGTTGGAAAGATGCTGGGAAGCTGGAGAGCAATCATTGGTAGAATTTGGTTTCTCTTTATGCCAGTTATGAAAAGGCATGGGGCTGTAAACAAGGACGGAGGTGCCGGAAGGGACGGTCTGCCCCCCAACAGGTTTTGGAGATGGAAGGGAGCAAGTGGAAATGGCTAGACGATTATGCAGCGTCGGCTGGAGTATCTTCCAGGGTGCTGGACCATAGCTGGGGAAATGTTATTGCTTGAACTAGAATATTTTAGATAATCAGTATTTACATCATGTGGGTGGTGTCACTGCTCTGTTAAAATTGCTGTTGTTGATGGGCCATTGGAGACAGGGAGGGTGGGTGGGTTGGGGTCTGTTATGTTGTTATGGTTTTTTTGAGGGGTTTTTTTTGTTGTTGTGGTTGTGTTGTTGGAAATTATAAATAAATAAATTAAAAAAAAAAGAACAAAGACAAGACAATAGCATCAACCAGCATGATAAGATCAGAAAGCAATGGAGATGAATCGGATGCTAAGGAAAACAGAGGAGAATAAGCTGCTTGAAAATAATTCCTTGAGGCCCTTTTAAATGTCTTGAACAAGATCTCTTCTCTAGGTAGAAAGGGAGGGCATTCCAAAATTAGTGAGCCAAACAGAAAAATGCTGAGGAGTGGGAAGTTTCCAGGTGGACTCACTGAATTAGGGGATTAACTAGTAAATGTGCATTCTTGGATTGAAACATCCTGTTGGGGAAGTATGGAATTAATTGAATGGCCAGGTACGATGAAACACCAAAGTAGATTTTATGTGTCAACATATGGGAAGCTAGTGCTCATTAATCAGAAAGGGCATGGCATGGTCATACTTGGATGCATTATGTAACAGTTTAACAGCTATGTTTTGTACATGTTGAAGCTTGATGAGATTTGAATGTGTAAAGCCATTAAATGTAGTATTGCAATAGTCAAAAAAAAAAAAAAAGAATCTGCAAACACATAAGCCCATAAAGGGTGGAGAGCATTCAAGTGCCGCACCATCTAGGGAACGAAGGAGAGGGGTTTGCACAGCCCAAAAAAGTTCAGTTTGTGTTTATTTTAAACAGATCTTTCCCAAATTTCAGGCATTTTTTGTTTATTTCACCATTCTATTTTTGTGCTTGCCTTGTATGTGTGTTAGATCTTTTTTAAAGCATGCAATTCAATTGTGTGTGTGGCAATTTGTAGGTATGCATGCATATAAATGATTTGCGTGCACTTTCAACTTTTAGGAGCCCAAATGTGCACATCCCTAACCGAGAAAAGAATACCACGTTCCCACTCCGAACCGCCATATAGGGGAAGAGAGAATAGTCGCCAGTACCTGTCCAGAAGAGTATTTCAAAAGAGAAGAGTGCCTACCAGCACAATGCGGGGAGGGGGGGGGGTGCTGTTTTGTCCAGAGACTGTACGGCTTCTGATAAGTAGTAAAAGGTGTGGCACGAGCGGTAAATAAAAGATATAGGCTTTCATAATCTACAGCTTTCGTAGCAAAGTCAGCATCTGCTATGCTCTATTAGGTATGTAAGCTCCTTTTTGCAGTGCGTTGTCTAAAAAGGCAAAGGGTCCTCTTTCAGAGACTGCAGCGTGAATAAACAAACTCTCATGTCTGGAACACAGATTCAGGGATTCAGAATAGCTACAGCTCAGGATTGCTGCAGCACCACCGGACTCCTCGCGGCTTCCTTGTTGGAACTTTTGTCTCACTAGGGCCATTCCTGGAATTCCGGGAATCTACTTCGCCCACAGAAACAGACAATACTTGATGGCTATTCTGATTGAATCTGACATGAGACAAATACCTCCTGAACCTAATGAACGGCTGAGTCCTTCCTAGAATTCCTCAATCTAGTCATCGGAGAAAAACAGAAAGATCTTTCTTTTTCCCTCTCGCAGTTTTCAAAATTGCAACCTCTGTTGAACCTCTCATTAACTCCCCCTCTCTGTCCATGTTCCACATGCCTCATGCCCAGCATCTTCCCTTCTCTCCATCCCCCAGGCCCTGGGCCCAGCATTTCTCCTTCTCTGGAACCACCTGTAGGATATGAGCTAAAATGTATTACCTCAGCTTGTGCTCCACATCTTACGTAAATGCAGTCTTCAGTTGCTCATGCTATATTTTCCCCTTTCCCTGCAAGAGATGCTGATGAGAACCAATACTCACTTTACTTTCATGTGGGATGGGGCTAGGTATGTGGTGCTTTCAGAAATGTGACTGTTTTCTAAGGAATAAAAAAAAAATCAGACCAAAAAAGTAAGAGACTTAAGTTTGTTGGCCATAATTGTTTGCTATAATTTATTTAAGCAAACTTTTTTTGTTTTATTTTAAAGTCTTCTTGCTGGAGGAAAATATCTAAAATGTTGTGTCTGAATCTAAAGAGAGTTTGGAACGTTTGGAGAGAGGAAGAGCAATCCATTCAAGACTATGTGCTCCTGTTGCAAGAACTTCTCTGCCAGTATGCACATACATTGGTCATGTCCCTAGGACATTACTCGGAATTACCTTTCAACAGGGGCCTTAGGACATGGATGGTCTTCCTGCCAGTATACAACATGCTGGATATTTTGAAGAAAGGTTGTAAAAAATCTGTGTTTACCATATGAGTAAGGCCTTTCTTGGCCTACCAATTTGTGTCCTGTAACTATGGCTAGAAATTAAGGAAAAATAGGTAAACAATTTTGCCTTTCTTGGAATTAGCGCTTTCCAGCTCATCAGTTTCCCTCAAAACTTCCAAAATTCCTGTGCACCACCCTGGGATAAATTGGATGGCCATGAACTCTGTCAACATAAAACAAGACTGTGTTGCAACCAACCCACATAGAACCACAGAGGGGCACTGCAGGCAAAATTGGGCTTTTTCCAAACTGCACATTATTTATTTATTTAACATTTCTTATATACCACCTTTCATGATATCAAGGCGGTTTACATTGAACAAACTGAAATTACATTGAACAGGGCATTATAACTTGGAGATAACTATTTTACAGGGAACATGGGCAATGGAGGGTTAAGTGGCTTGCCCAAGACCACAAGGAGCACCTGTGGGACTAGAAACCCCACTCCTTCTGGCCCAAGGTTGCTGTCTTCTAGTGGGATTTGAACCCCTGACCCTCCAGCCTGAAGTACCTTGCCCCAACCACTAGGCCACTCCTCCACTCCTCCACATTAGTAAGACAAAGCTCCTGAGCCAGACCATCAAGGCCAGCATCCTGTCGTTCACAGTGGCTAGTCTAGGTCTCCCTGGGAAATACCTAGCAATTCCTTGCTGTGCACTCCCAGGGAGACGTGCTGGATTTCCCCAAGTCTACTTGGCTAATGATTAGAGCATCCTCTCATCTTAGTACTGTTTATAAAGGTAAAACAACTTTTCCCTATATATCAGTTCTAACCTACTCCTGCTTTTTAAAATCTCTATCACATCCCTTCTCATTCGCTTCTCCAAGCTGAAGAACCCTAACTGATTTAGCTCTTTTTCACAAGGGACGTGTTCTGTTTCTTTTATCATTTTGCTTGTCCATCTCTGTACCTCTTCTAATTTCGCCATATCCTTTTTGAGATGGGGTAACCAGAACTGTACACAGTATTCCAGGGTGTAGTTGCACCCTGAAACTATAAATAGATGTTATTACACTTGCGATATTTATTTTCCATTCTTTCCTCAAAAAATCGAAACATTGTATTTTCTTGTAGCTCTTGACTGCTGGCTGCGCCCTCCCTTGTCATGATCAGACCAGAAACTCCACCCTCTAGATTAGCACCTAAGCACAGATGAGCTCTGACCATTAGTTGGATTTCCCCTTGCTGTGATCAGACCAGAAACTCTGCCAGAGTGCTGACAAGTTGACATCAATGAAGTTTTGTGATATCAATATGATTCCTCAGCAGCATTGTGCTGTAGCGTCGCCCGCCAAAGGACCATGGGACCTACTCTGTGAGTTCCAAGGCGCAGCCATGATGGCATCTATACAATTAACAGTTCATTTTGCTACTAGATGATATTTTAGCTCTTTCTACTGCTAGTGATCATGGTGCCTGTGGCTATACTAGTTCTATATGGAAGAAGGCCACCTAATATTCATGAGGGCCCCTATACTCTCTCCCTCCCCCCTCCCCCAGTAAGATCCTTGGTTTTTAGTCTTCTCCTAATCTTTTTTTTAATTCTTATGTAGTGATAATTATAAGATATTTTATGCTGGTGTTTTAAAGTTTTTTATTTTTGTTTTGCTAGTCCTCTTATAGTTTGTGTCTTTGTTGAATGTTTGTTTTATTTGTTATTTTTAATTAATCTTAATTGTAAACCACTTTGTTGTAGGGAAAGACCGCCAGAAAACAAGGGGAGGCTTATTCAAAGTGATTAACGCCGTTAGTAGACCTGCTAATTGCATTAATTGAACTGAGTGAGATACTCAGCGGCACATAGCCAATTTGTGCCACTGAATGTACCCCTCTAATGCCATTAGACACCCCAATGCTGACTGCTTAGCATTGGGGCGTTCCAAGGGCATTCCCAACGATAATCAATCAGTGCTGATATTCAGCCGCTGGCTGGTTATCTTAAAGCGGCTAAAGTTAGGAAGAATAAAGGTTGTCCTAACTTTAGCCGCTTTAGCTAACAGGGCAGCAGCTGTATATCGGTCTATCGCCCTATCTGGCGAACCCGGATAGTCAATAATGATGGCTGGAAATGAACAGGGCATTGAATATCTGGGTTTGAGTTCAAGTGCTGACGGCCAGCTGCTTTAACAGTGCTGGTTGCTGCTGCTGAATCAGCTCTAAGATTTTTAATATTCTTTCAAAAAGTTAACAAATTTTCATCCAACCGTCCAGTGGCACAGTATTCCAGAGCTGTGGTGCAAAACCTGTAAATACATGTTGCTTGGTGCACCGAAGCTCAACCTGGTTCAAAATACTCAGTAGCATTTGCCGACAGTAGATGCCGGTAATAGAATGACGTTGACAAGGTTTGTGGGAGTCTTATCCTGCTTTTCATACTATATCACAGCTCATTACACAAAAATAAAACAACAAAATATAGGTAAAAGAGAATGGAAGAAAACAAAGAAAGAAAAGAAAAGATCCAAACATAGAAAGTTCTCTCCACCTGATCACAACAGGCTTGAGGAAAAATAAAATGTATTGAGACCTGACTTAAATTAGACCAGAGAGGTTTCGGTACATAAGTATTTAGGAACTGCATTTCCCAAGAGGGGAACAGGAAAATAAAAAGCAGAGTTTGTCTGTCATTATGTGACTGTAGTGCGTGAGAAGGGACATGGGGAATTAAGGTTGAGCTGGATCACTAGTATACACTGAAGAGGGCTTTAAACTAGATTTGTTGGGGATGGGTGAAGAAAGCCCCCAGGTAAGTGAAAGCCCCCAGGTAGGTGATACATTAAATACCTTTATGGAAATGGGTAACAGGGGTAACATATGGAAAGCAGTGTGTATAAATGCCCATAGCATGGGAAATAAGATCCCTGATGTTGAAGCTTTGGTGGGAGTGGCTGACTTGGATTTAGTGGCAGTTACAGAAACACGGTTCACAGAAAACCATGACTGGGATGTAACTATACCTGGCTATACTTTATTCAGAAAGGACAGGGTAGGAAGAAGGGGAGGAGGAGTGGCACTGTATGTAAAAACTACTATTAAAGCTTTGGAATTACAGAGCTTAAAAGGGAGAGAGGAGGCATTGTGTGTTAAACTAGAAAGAGGGAAAGAGAAATCTATTTGCATTGGTGTGATATATAGACTTCCCTCACAAGAGGAAGAGGTGGACAGAGAGTTAATTGAAGACATACGCAGCATTGCTAGGAAAGGGGAAGTGCTACTGATAGGAGATTTCAATATGCCAGATGTTGATTAGCATATTCCTGCTGCAGTATCATCTAGAAGTAAGGAGATCCTGGATTCTCTACAGGGAGAACTATTCAGGCAATTGGTAACAGACCCCACACGTGAAGGGACCATACTGGACTTGGTGCTTACCAATGGTGAAAGTGTTTCTGATGTTGTAGTGGGAGATCATTTTGCATCCAGTGATCACCAGATGGTGTGGTTCAGTATTAGGACTAGGGCTGTTAGAATCCATTCCAAGGTGAGGATCTTAGACTTTAGGAAGACTAACTTTGCGAAGATGGGCCAATACCTCAGGGAGTCGTTAGTGGGATGGGAACAGCTGGGGGATATAGAAAAACAGTGGGCAAAACTGAAAGGGGATACTTTAAGGGCAACCAACCTTTTTGTTAAAATGGTAAATAAAGGCAAAAGGAAAAGGAGACCGCTATGGTTTTCTAAGGAAGTAGCTGAAAAAGTGAAGAAAAAGAGGGAGGCCTTCATGAAATACAAGAGATCACAGAGAGAGGAAGACAGGCATCTGTATTTGGAAAAACTTAGAGAAGCTAGCAAAGTAGTCAAGAAGGCAAAGATTCAAAAGGAGGAGGAAATAGCCAATGCAATAAAATGGGGAGATAAGACATTTTTCAGATATATTAGTGAGAAGAGGAAGGGCAAGAGCGGTATTGTCAGACTCAAGGGTGCAGGGGGGGAATATGTAGAAGCTGATAAGGATAAAGCGGAATTGCTTGACCAATATTTTTGTTCTGTGTTCACAGATGAAGAACTAGGAGCAGGACCTCAGAAAACACCCACAAATAGGAACAGAAGCGAGGGACATCTTGAACAATTTTCAGAAGACTGTGTTTGTGGAAACTAGCTCAACTTAAAGTAGACAAAGCGATGGGACCGGATGGGATACACCCTAGAATACTGAGGGAACTTGGGGACGTTCTAGCAGCTCCACTGACTGACCTTTTCAATGCCTCGTTGGAGTCGGGAGTGGTGCCAAAGGACTGGAGAGAGGCTCATGTGGTGCCTTTACACAAAAGCGGAAGTAAGGATGTGGTTGAAAACTACAGGCCGGTTAGTTTAACTTCGGTGGTGAGTAAATTATTGGAAACGCTGCTGAAAGAGAAAATAGTGAGGTTTCTGGAGTCCAGCGGATTACAGGATCCGAGGCAGCATGGATTCACCAGAGGCAGGTCTTGTCAGACAAATCTGATTGATTTCTTTGACTGGGTGACCAGGGAGTTGGACCGAGGGAGAGCTCTAGATGTGGTGTATTTAGATTTCAGTAAAGCCTTTGACACTGTTCCTCACAGGCGACTTATAAACAAACTGAGCACCCTAGGGATGGACCCTAAAGTTACTGCTTGGGTTAGAAATTGGTTGGGTGGGAGGCGACAAAGAGTACAAGTAAATGGAGCTCACTCTGAGGAGAAGGATGTTACCAGTGGTGTGCCCCAGGGATCTGTCCTTGGTCCGATTCTTTTTAACATCTTTGTTAGTGATATAGCGGAAGGGCTGTCGGGTAAGGTTTGCCTCTTTGCGGATGATACCAAAATCTGCAATAGAGTAGACACCCAGGAAGGTGTAGATAACATGAGGAGGGATCTAGCTAAGCTTGAAGAATGGTCTAGAATTTGGCAGCTGGGATTTAATGTTAAAAAATGTAAGGTCATGCATTTGGGCTGCAGCAATCCAAGGGAGCAATACAGTATAGGAGGTGAAGTACTTTTGTCCACTAAAGAAGAGCGGGACCTAGGCGTGGTTGTGTCTGATGATCTTAAAGTAGCTAAACAGGTAGAAAAGGCGACGGCAAATGCTAGAAGGATGCTTGGGTGCATATGGAGAGGGATGGCTAGCAGAAAAAATGAGGTGATAATGCCTCTGTATAAGTCTTTGGTGCGACCTCATTTGGAGTATAGTGTGCAATTTTGGAGACCGCACCTTCAAAAGGATGTGAACAGGATGGAGTCGGTGCAGAGGGTGGCTACTAAAATGATTAGTGGGCTTCATTATAAAGCATATGAGGACAGACTTAAGGATCTTAATATGTACACCTTAGAGGAAAGGCGGGATAGAGGTGATATGATTGAGATGTTTAAATACCTCCGTAGCATAAATGTTCAGGGAGAGAGCCTCTTTCAATTGAAAGCAAGTTCTGCTACGAGGGGACATGGGATGAGGGTGAAGGGAGATAGATTCAGGAGTGATATGCGGAAATATTTCTTTACTGAAAGAGTAGTGGATCCATGGAATAGTCTCCCAGTGGAGGTGGTAGAGATGAGGACAGTAACTGAATTCAAAAAAGCATGGGACCAACACAGAGGATCTCTAAAGATAAAAAGTGGACTGTTGTAGTTGTTGATATGGAAGGACAGACTAGATAGGCCATGTGGTCTTTTTCTGTCATCATGTTTCTATGTGCTTTAAAGGCAAGAATAAGAACCTTAAATTTAATTCTAAAAGTTACTAGCCAGGGGCAGCTCAAGGCAATCTGCTGCCTAAGGCGAAGGATGAGATGGAGCCCCCCCCCCCCCCACTGTAAAGGGGGCGGGGCTTTTTCAGAACTCCAATCAGGGACTGAACCAAACTAAAAAGCCAATTAGATTATATGGACATAATGCAAGATGTTTGCACACCTAGGAACTAAAAGAGAGCAAGAACCAACAGCACAGTTTATAAAACTAAATTATAACTCATTTTTATTTTGTAATAAATTGTGTTATGGTTCTTGCTTTTTATTTTTCAACATATATGTTGCATCCACAGAACCCCCTTCAACCGTGGGTAGAACCAGGACATTCACCCACAGAACTCAATATCTTAAAAAAACAAAATCTGATTCTGATCATCTCACTAACAACCTCCACTATTCTCCAGTGCCAGGCATATTGTGAACTAATACAAAACCCTACGACAAAGAGCAAATCTACCATACCGTAACAGCACAAACTTCCAAAATTCACATAAGGAGCCCATCCAAAAAAAGCGTCACTGTAAATACTACAGTGGGCCCTGGAACATCCATACACCTATTTGAAAAGCTGAACAAGTCAAATTACTACAGTACAGTATAGATCTTTATGTACAAACTACATGTTAACAGATCACACACTCAGAACAGAGACCCTCACCAAGTACAGAATAAGTAACCACAATCTAAAGTAAAAATAAAAATATGTAGACAAAATTTAAACTGAAACCACAAGAAGCCAGACTCCGCATGCAATGCAGCCTCAGATAAATAAGAAATGCAGTTCCCCCATACTGTGTAAAATATAAAGATAGCACAAAGTCCATTCACTAAAATTAAATAAAATTATTTTTTCTTCCTTTGTTGTCTGACCATTTTATTCTCTGATCATGCTAGTCCCGATCTGAGGCTTCTGCCATTTCTTATCTCTTTTTTTGTTTTCTTCACTTCCTTCCATCAGCCCATTTCCAGTTCCAGTAACCCTCCCCAGTATCATCCCCCTTTCCAGTCCTCCCCTCCCAGTACCTTCCAATGTCATTTCCACAACTGCCACTAGTGTCCATTCCCTTCCAGTCCCCCTCCTTCCCCACTGTCCAGACTCTTCTAGACCAAATACCATCCCAGGTATCAGCCCACGTCCACTCTCAGTGCCACCCCCTCAGTCAGCTCCCTTCCAGTCACCCTACCCTGTCCATCCCCCTTCCAGTGCCATTCGTACATGTCAGCTCCCTTCCAGCCTCCTCCCCATTACCCAGCCACCTACTACTCCCATCCCCAAGTATCAGCTCCCTTCCAGTCCCCCTTCAGTACATCCCAGGTGTCAGCTCCATTCCAGTCCCCTCTTTCCCCCCCCCCATATCAGCTCCTTTTCAGCCCCCTCCTTCCCCCGTTTCAGCCCCCTTCCTGCCCCCTCCTTCCCCTGGCAGACCCTTTCAGTTTCCGCTCCCTTCCAGTCCTATTCTCCCCCACCCCCGCATCAGCCCATTTGAATCCCTAGCCCCTAGTTTTCTTCCAGGGCCGGCAGCACTCTCCTCCCTTCCCCCATCAGCTCATTTCCAGTCCCAGCCCATTTCTAGTCCTATCCCCCTTAACAGCCCACTCCAGTCATAGCCCCTCCAATCAGCCCATTACCAGTCCTAGCTCATTTCTAGTGCTAGCCCCCCATCAGCCCATTACCAATCCTAACCCCCAATAAGTCAATTTCCAGTCCTAGCCTCCCAATCAGCCCATTTCCTGTCCTAGCCCCCCTAATCAGCCCTTTTCCAGTCCTAACCCCACCAATCAGCTCATTACTAGTCCTAGCTCCCCCCTCCCGATCAGTCTTTTTCCATTCTTAACCCCCCCCCCATCAACCCATTTCCAATTCTAACCCCCCCGATACGCCCATTACCAGTCCTAGCCCCCCCCCCGATCAGACTATTTCCATTCTTAACACCCCATCAGCCTATTTACAGTCCTAGCCCCCCCATCATTCCATTACTATTTCCAGTGCTACCGCCACAGACCTTCTCAGCTGATATGCAGGGAAATTTAAACAAAAAAAATGGTTGGAGAAGCTGCTGCCGCTGCTGCAGTGGCAGAATCAAGTGCCCCGTGGCCCCCTGCTGCCCTGGAAGAGCCCTGCCATCCTTTTCCCGGCGCCAGCTCAGCTTTATAGAGTCGTGAAGGGAGAGCATTTCCCTTTTTTCACGCGGCTCTGATAAAGTTCACACCTCTTACCACCTCTCCTCATTCTCGCAGGCTAGACACCATGTATCGTGTCCCTCCTTGTCCTGGCTTCCACAAAACAGCTTCCTCACCACTCTATTGTGGTAGAGTCTGCCATGAGAAAAATAAAGAGTGCAAAGAGACACTCATCTAATCCTCCAGGGCGTGAATGCAGGACCCTAGATGCTTTTGGCCGAAGGGTTTTCCAAGGTTCTATGCTAGCTGCCAGGATCAACTCCTATAGTCTCTATATAGGGATGTTTCTAAAAGAAGTCACAGATCATCTGCAGACTTTAACCCCTTTTATTTCAGAGGATAAAAGGCAGGAGTTTCTCACTTGGCTCAAACATGCCCAAGATGCCTCCAAATTTTTCAACCGTGCAGCCTTTGACTCTTTTGAGTGTGTAAGCAGAGCTTCGGCTATTGCCATAGGGGCACGCAGAATTGCTTGGTTACAAGCTTCTGATTTGGAGCTCTGGGTACAAGATGAATTAGGGAATATCCCTTGTACAGGTGAAAACCTTTTTGGTAAGGATTGGCAAGCAAAGGCCAATCAGATGGATGCTGAAAACTCTGCTTTGGATCGACTTTCAAAGTCTACCTCTGCTCCTGTTAAGAAAAGATTGTTCAAAAAGTCATCTTTTTCTAAAAAGGGAAGATACTATCCTGCTTATAGTCAGCAGGCATCTTCTGCAGGTCGTTTTGCTGCAAAGCGTCAGCAACCACCTAAACAGGCCAAATCAAAGGCTGCTAGGCCTGCCATGACCCAGCAGCCTCAGCCTCCTCAGGGCCTTTGACTTGCAACTAGAGAACTTAGCCTTTCTGGCTCTGGAAGAACCAGAGCCCCTTACCATTCCAGGAAGGTTGACTTACTTTGCTCCCAGATGGAAACAAATCACAGCAGAGCAATGGACACTCTCTATCATAAGGGAAGGGTACAAGCTTCATTTCTTAAGCCTTCCCCCTCACACCATAGTGAAACAGTTCAATTCTCCAACATCTCTCCTAGACCTTCTGGGTCAGGAGATTGCCACCCTTCTTGCCCAAGGGGCAATAGAAGAACTACCTCTTCTTCAGCAAGGCACAGGGTTCTACTCCCCTTATTTTCTTATTCCAAAGAAAACAGGGGGCTACAGACTCATATTAGATCTCAGAGAATTGAACAGATTTCTATTCAAGGAGAAATTCAAGATGATTTCTCTCGGTGCTCTGCTTCCATACCTTCAGAGTCAGGACTGGCTTTGTTCTCTAGATCTCAAGGATGCGTACACCCATGTCCTCATCCATACAACACACAGAAGGTTCCTTCGGTTCCTTTTTGGAGAAAAGCACTACCAATACAGGGTGCTTCCTTTCGGTCTGGCCTCCGCACCAAGGGTGTTCACGAAATGCATGGCAGTAGTAGCTGCATTTCTATGCACCCTGGGAATATTCGTTTTCCCATATCTGGACGACTGGCTCATTCGAGCTCCCTCTCAGTCAGAGGCCAAGACTTTTCTAACCTGCACAATGCGTGTCCTTCAGTATTTGGGACTGGTAATAAACATCCCAAAATCCAATCTCACCCCTACTCAATCTCTGGAGTTTATATGGGCTGTCCTGGATACCACAACTGCAAGGGCCTATCTTTCTCAGGCTCGTTGCCTACACTTGGTGCAGTTAGCCTCCCAAATACAGTTAAAGTCCCATTTAACTGCTCGGGAAATGTTACAACTCTTAGGCCACATGGCATCCACCGTGCATGTGGTTCCATATGCTCGCCTTCACATGAGGGCAGCTCAATGGACTTTGTCCACCCAATGGACTCAGGCATCAGGTTGCCTGTCAGACAAAATAGCAAACTCCAGTCACCTTTTTTGGTCTCTCCAGTGGTGGATGTCCTCTCAAAACCTGTTGCTGGGGTCCCCTTTTCAGCAGTCACTTCCCCAAGCAACCCTTACAACAGATGCCTCTCCAATGGGTTGGGGAGCTCATCTGCAAGATCTCTCCACCCAGGGCATCTGGTCTCCACAGGAGACTTCTCTACACATCAATCTCTTGGAACTCAGAGCAATTTTCTTACCTCTCAGAGTGTTCCACTCCCTGTTCAGCTACAGGACAGTCCTCACCCACACGGACAACCAAGTAGCCATGTTCTATGTGAACAAGCAGGGAGGGACTGGCTCTCTGTCGCTTTGCAACAAAGCTTTGCGACTGTGGGCCTTTGCCAGAGAGCATCAGATTCATCTTATGGCAGTATATCTTCCAGGCGTTCAAAACTCTTGGGCAGACAGACTCAGTCAAGTTCTGCTTCCACACGAGTGGTCCCTCCACATGGACCAGGTAGCCAGGATTTTTTGAATTTGGGGAACCCCGGACATAGACCTCTTTGCAAGTCCGTGGAATGCCAAACTTCCCCGGTTCTGTTCCAGAATTCCGTGTCAGGGAGTTCAGGCCAAGGATGCCTTCCTTCTTCACTGGGGTCAAGACTTCCTTTATGCCTTTCCACCCATTCCCCTAATTCCCAAAACACTTTTCAAGCTTCAGAGAGACTGAGGATCCATGATCCTCATAGCACCACATTGGCCACGCCAAGTGTGGTACCCTCTACTTCTGCATCTCTCTCAAGCTCCCTCCCTGGAATTGGGCTCTGCACCAGATCTTCTATCCCAGGAAGACGAATGGTTGTGGCACCCAAACCCCCAGTCTCTCCATCTCAGGGCCTGGTTGCTGAAGGCCTAGACCTTCAAGTTTTTCATCTCAGCAAGTCAGAGATATTCTTCATGCTTCTAGAAAGCCTTCCACTAGGCATTCTTATGCTTTCAAATGGAAAAGATTTACCATTTGGTGTTCAGAGAAGGGTCTTAACCCTCTTGCAATACCTCTGAATTCGTTACTAGAGTATCTTCTGCATCTATCCCATGCAGGCCTTAAAATAAATTCAGTAAGAGTCCATTTGAGTGCTATTGCAGCGTCCCTCAAGCCTCTCAATGGACAGCCTATTTCCTCTCATCCTCTTATAGCAAGATTCATGAGAGGCCTTCTTTTAACTAAACCTCTCATTAGACCACCTCCAGTGGCATGGGACTTAAATCTGGTTCTTGGCCAGCTTATGAAGCCACTCTTTGAACCTTTAGCCACCACCTCCTTGAAATTTCTTTCTTGGAAGGTTATCTTTCTCATTGCAGTCACCTCAGCACGTCGCATCAGTGAGTTGCAAGCCTTGGTGGCTAATCCTCCTTATACAAGGTTCCATCATGATAAGGTAGTTCTCAGGACCATTCCACACTTTATGCCCAAAGTGGTCTTGACTTTTCATCTGAATCAAGAGGTATACTTACCTGTCTTTTTTCCAGGACCTCATGCATCAAGTGCAGAGAGGAATCTTCATACTTTGGATTGTAAAAGAGCTCTCGCCTTTTACTTACAAAGAACACAGCAACATAGAAAGTCTTCTCAACTCTTTGTTGCTTTTGATCCTTCCCATTTAGGACTTCCAGTTTCTAAGAGAACACTGTCCAACTGGATTGCTCAGTGTATTTCTTTCGCCTACCAGAGTAGGAACCTTTCTTTGGAAGGCCATGTCACAGCTCACAATGTGAGGGCCATGGCAGCCTCAATGGCTCATCTAAACTCTGTGTCCATCGACCAAATCTGTCGAGCGGCCACCTGGGCCTCGGTTCATACCTTCACAGCCCATTACTGTTTGGACAAGGACTCCCGCCGGGATGCCTCCTTTGGTCAGGCTGTTCTCAAACACCTGTTCCATTCCTAATCAACTCCTACCCACCTACCCTGGTTGGATGCCAGAGATCCATGGGGGGAGGTGGAGCCCTTTTCAAGGACACACAACTCTGGGGTCTCTCCCTGGCATCTGCAGCTAGGGAGTCCCCATATGTGAAGATTCATTTCTGCTTGTTCCTGGAGATAGCACAGTTACTTACCTGTAACAGGTGATCTCTGGGAACAGCAGGAATAAGTCTTCACAACCCACCCACCTCCCCTAGGAGTTGTATCTCTCTATCTATCTTTCATTCCCTCTCTCTCTCTCTTTGTCTCAGCTTTAAAACTCAAACTGGAGAGAGGCAGTTGGGAAAGGCGGGAAGGCAGCACGCAGGCGCTGTAGGATGCTCCCAAAAGCTTTCTTATTGGACGCTGGGGAGCGTTCCCGTGCAGGCTTCGTCGGTACCGACGATACCCATATGTGAAGACTTATTCCTGCTGTTCCCAGAGATCACCTGTTACAGATAAATAACTGTGCTTTCTCTGGGGCCACATTTGTGGATTTTGCCGATACCTGTTCTAAGGGCCTGATATTGGAAAGGCATTTACACGATTTACAGTCCAATAAACTATGTAAATGCCTTAAACAGGAATATTCAACAGCACCTACATGGTTAGTGCCATTAAATATCTCTGTCTTTGCTCCCTAAGCGCCCCGTGCCATCCGGTTAGCATAAGGGCCTGTTGGGGCCATTCCAGGGCAGAGCGGAGGCGGAGAATGGCGATAACCAGGTAGCGGTAATATTGGACCGCTACCTGGTTAACACTCCATGGCTAAAATTAGGCAAACTTTTGGCTCGCCTAGTTTTAGCTGTGGATGCTAACCAAGTAGCAGTCCAATATTGCTGCTACCTGGTTAGGCTGTGTAGTGGTTTCCCCAGGGTGCCCAAACCGGATAATCAATGCCGTCGGCACGGCATTGAATGTCCAGGGTTAAGGGTGAGTGGGCAGGGCTATGTGCCGATGTGGCACTTAGCTGGCCCAGCTCAGTATTGGGCCCTAAGGGAGTTATTCTGTCACACGAATAGTGGGGATGGACATCCCAACAGGACGTCTAGCCCTGCTATTTATGCCCCATCCTGCCGGTGTCTAGCTTCCCTGCTGGTTGTACAGGGAAGCTAGACGGGGGCAGGAAAGGGGAGAATCTGGGGCGGCATTAGGGTGGGCAGTGGGCGGTCGCCAGCTCCAGACATAAAGGGCCGATTCTAATCTTGGCTTGTACGTCCGGGGTGGCAACCTGAACAGGGAAGTTATTCCACCTCTGAGGTGGAATAACTTCCTTAGATGTTGGGGACTGGCGGGCCTGGGGCCGCGAAGGGGCAGAGAGCATTCCCCACAACCTGACCCTGGCCCTGGGAGGTCAAATCGGGCTGCAGAGAATAAACAGTTTTTTCTGGCGGCCGGCATCATGGCTTTTAAATGGAGCCGCGGGGCCATGGCAACCATATGCCATGGCTCCATTTAAAAGCCCTGACTGAGTTAGTCGGGTTTGTCTTGTATGTGAAGGCCGGGCTGAATTGTAGTTCCAGCCTGCATGTACAGGAACCAGAAGAAACTGACTAGAGCAATTGCAACTGAAAAATAAAATGCCCAAACAAAAGATAGAAAAATACTTTTAAATTTTAATTTATTAAATGAAATGTCAGCTCTGGGAAATGTGTATCGCTAATATCTTTGTTTCTGTTTAGTACAAGAGGAAATTAATTTATAGTTTTATTTCTCCAGTGTTGTTGTACATTCTCTGAGATGCATTGGTTAATATTTGCAGTGTTGCCTTTTGATAGGTAGGGTTTGGTGCTTTGTGAGTCCTGGTAGTGCTGTTACGATACGGCGGTTTTGCTCTGGGTTCTAAATGGTCAATGTTTATAGTACTTCCTAATGTGCCTGTCGGTTGGCATAGGAGTATAGTAATGTAGAAATCTGGCAGTCTTTCTTTATCCATACACTCATTAAGAGGCATGTTTACTAAAAGTTAGTGCACATTAACATTATGCAAATATCTATACAAATGAGGCTGCTTATGCAAATGAGGCCCCACTATGAGTCTCCGCACATGGCCCTGCTCCCCCTTGGGCAGCCCCTTGCTGTCAGGTAAGGTTTGCCTCTTTGCAGATGATATTAAAATCTGCAATAGAGTAGACATCTAGAAATGAATAGATAACATGAGGAGGGATTTAACTAAGTTTGAAGAATGGTGGAGAATTTGGCAGCCAAGATTTAATGCTAAAAAATGCAGAGTCATGCATTTGGGCTGCAAATGTCCAAGGGAACGGTACAATATAGGGGTGAAATACTTATGTCCATGAAAGAAGAGTGGGATAAGGGCATTATTGTTTCTGATGAGCTTGAAGTGGTTAAACATGTAGAAAAGGTGACAGCGAAAGCCAGAAGGATGCTTGGGTGCAGAGGGAGAGGAATGGCCAGCAGGAAAAATGAGGTGATAGTGCCTCTGTATAAGTCTTTAATTAAACTTCATTTGCAGTATCATGTGCAATTCTAGAGACCGCACTTTCCAAAGGATGCAAACAGGATGGAGTCAGTGCAGAGGGTGGCTACCAAAATGGTCAGTAGTCTTCGTTATAAATTATATGGGGACAGACTTAAAGACCTCAGTACGTATACTTTAGAGGAAAGGCGGGATAGAGGAGATATATGCGAGACACTTATATACCTCCATGGCATAAATGCATAGGAAGTGAGCCTCTTTCAATTGAAAGAAAGCTCTGCAATGTGGAGACATACGATGAGGATGAAAGGGGATAGACTCAGAAGTAATATGTGGAAATATTTCTTTATGGAAAGAGTGGTAGATGCTTGAATAGTTTCCCAGTGGAGGTAGTAGAGACAAGGACAGTATCTGAATTCAAGGAAGCATGGGATAAACACAGAAGATCTCTAAAGGAAAAAAAAGGAATATAGTAGTTATACAGAAGGGCAGACTAGATAGGCCATATGGTCTTTTTCTGCTGTCATGTTTCTATGTTTGCTTCTATTGCTTTCCTCTCTTTATGACATTATTCCTTAGTCATCTTTTACTTTTATTCAAAGATCATTTGAAAGTGCATAACCACGTTTTGGTAATTAAGAGGCAATCTTCATATCGCCCGCATAGCTACTGAATCCTCAGCAATGTTGAGACTAAAAGCACATATCTAATTTTTACTTGAAAGTTGCCAAAAAAAATTATATATATATATTGTAAGGATGTTTATTTCAAAAAAAATAAGTGTAATCTGGGGCTGTTTTTTCTGCCTTGCAGTTGTTTAAAACTTACAGAAGACAAGCTCTGAGACACCTTCAGGAGGCTGGAGATTTCTGGTGCTTAAATATTCACTCCAGCCCCTGGAAATTTTACAGAGTTCAAAGGACTTGTATCAAATATAGAGAGATTGGTTAACTCTAAATGAAATAGTGAGTACTGAGTGCTGTGGTATAATGTACTGTGTTCAGAATAAAAGCAGACAGAAAATACTTGTATCAAACCTTTTCGTTTACTATCTGAACAAGAAACAGCTCAAGATATTTACCAAAACAAGCCAAAGACAGAAATTAAATCATTAAATAACAATATCTTACAAAATACATCAGCAATAAGGTAAACTGGTAGAATATGTAAATTAAAAGTTTATAGTACTGACAACAGAAACCAAGGCAGTTTGTCTTTTATCTCAGCTAAACTAGTCAATTTGGTAACTGAAACTCTATGATTTTTGAGAATGTTACATAAGTACTATAAATTCTGTTTGGATCCAGATACAAGCCTATCCATGATGCCTTTTCCTATTAGGAAAACAAATCCATCTGTCTTTATAAATGGTTAGATCTCACTGTTTCGATGACAGTTGTAAGGCTCAACCTCTTCCCAAGGGAACCTTGAAGTGGCAGGATCATCCTGAAATTCAGAATATTTTCCTTCCAAACTCTGATGCAGAGATGGGGCAGAATAAATCCTTGCTGTTTAAGTCTGAGTCCAAGACTTGGAACTCTGGAAGAGTGTTGAAGCCCAACGTCCAGGTTTTCTCTCCAAAAACTTGGAGCAGCTCCTTGATGCTTCTTAGCCAGAAGCTGACTAGCAATGGACTCTCTTTATTCAAAAAAACATCAGTAAGTTTCAACCAGTCACAACGAGCTTCAGTCTGATGCAAGAGCCAACCCCCTTGTTGCTGACTAAAAAGTCAGTCCAGCAGTTTCTGGCAGTTTTAAAAATGTGTTTATTGTAATCCAGTTTGGGGTTTGCTGTTAGCAGTTTGTATGCTCAGGTTTGTAATCTCCAAGGTTGTAAAAAACATCCATGCCGGGATTTATGTCCTTAAAGGCAGAGACCTCTGAAAGGAGGTACATATTTTTCAGTAAATTTTAAATATACACAAGGGCTGGAGCCTCAATTTTAGTGAGGAGCTCACACAAGGATATCTATGTAAAAAACACTTCATAAAGTCCATTTACCCAATTCCTTATATGTAAAGAAAGCAACATCTGGCTACCTTTTAGGATTCTGCAAGGTACTTGTGACCTGGATTGGCCACTGTTGGAAAAAAGATACTGGACTTCATTTTGGTTTAGCCTGGTATGGCAGTTATGTTCCCATGGAAATTACTTTTAATTTTTTTTTTTTTTAGTTCATTCCTTTTCAGTAATAGGTCAAGTGAGTTACTTTCAGGTAAGGTAGGTAGTTCTCTGTCCCCAAAGGGCTTACAGTCAAAGGGGCCCTTTTCCTAATGTACGCTAAGCAGTTAAAGTATGTGTTTGTGTGTGGTAACTATGTGCAAGGGCCTATGGTAACTGTTAGCATAGGAATTAGCATGCAGTAGCAGTCATGCCCATGTGCTAACTGCACGTTGAGATGGGGAATGGGTGGGTTAGGGACTGAGAGTGGGCGTGGAGACCACATTGCTGTTAGCATGGGGAAATATATCAGATGCTATCAATGTTGCAATTAGTGTGGGTGTCGTGAATGCCACCTCAATGGGTGGCAGTAGGTATACCTGAAGTAATTTTGCCATGCGTTAGGGTATGTTTTCACACATTGACTGCTGGGAAAATGCTGTCCACATCCCCTGCAGTTACATTGCAACTTTGCCTTAACACACATTAGTTTTAGAGCTAAATGTGTGTTAAGTGCAAAAACTTAACACATTTTAGTAAAGGGCCCCTAAGTTTGTACTTGAGACAATGGAGGGTTAAATGATTTGCCCAAAGTCACAAGGAGTGCCAGTGGGATTTGAACCCTGGCTTCTCTGGTTCTCTAACTATCAGGCTGCTACTGCTCATGGGAGCACAAGAGCACAATGAGAGCAGGTGCCCTCGCAGGAATAGCAGTGGAACATGACAAGCGAGTGGCATATGGAGGTCACAGGTGCTTTATTCAATAAAGCCCCTACACGTTTCGGCAACTGCCTCCTTCAGGGGGTACACATCCTCAAAAGAAAGAATAATCAATAAATACAATATAAATAATAAAAACACAAGTTTAAACAACGAGAACAATAAATAAAATAAATAAAAACAATCATTTGAATAAAGCACCTGTGACCTCTATACGCTACTCGTTTGTACTACTGCTCATGTACAGAGTGGCAATAAAGATATTGAATAGCTGATTCATGCTTTGTTGTTGTGTGCCATAGATTCATGCTTACATTTATTTAAAATATTCCTATTAGATTTTTCAAGACAATCTGGATACCAGTGAAAGAGAGATGAATTTATATAAATGTGTCACGTCAATAACAAAGATAGATACTGTAGGTAAAGGCCTATTGGATCCTTACTATATCACTTGTACCTTTCGCAAACAACATGTCTGTGCAATGTAGGCAGATGGACTGAACCATTTGCTTAGAAACTCTTATGGGCTGTGCTACAATTGTTCATTCCAGCTTTTAATATAGAGGCCACCTAGAGATTTACAGAATCATAAGAGGTAGAACAAAGTGAAGAGAGTTGAAGGAGTTCAGCTGAGAAGGAGCAGAGTTCTAGGTTTTCCAAGTTGTGAATGATAGTCTTTATCCTTAGAGCATTTTGTCTGTTGTGGGAAAGAGTCCTTGCTTGTTTTGAAGATCAGAGAAGTTATTTTGGTGTGGCTGGGTTTGCCGCTAAGGAGACTGGGAACCTTCAGTTGCACATATGGTGAGTACTGGGTGACTCCCAAAACTGAAATTATATTGCAGTTCAGTGTAACTTGGTGCAGGGCAATCATTGGACTAAGTAACTCTTCTGGCAAAGGTCAGTTTTGGTGCTTACTTAACATTTAGGCTTGCATGCTTGCAGACTCCCTCTGATTCACAAGGGTAGCATGGTGGCCCCCCAGTTTGGCATCCAGAACAGTCATCTTTTTTGCCCACCCCTTTTTTAAGGCTCTGTACATTGCCATCTTGGCAACTGTGAGTTTTTTCTCATCTGGTACAGACCAGCAGAAGGTAAGCAGAGAAGAGTGCCCATCAGATGCAGCCCAGAAAGAGAGAGAGGAGAGTGTGCCTATCCAATGCATCAAGGAGAAGAACAAAATGCTGAGCAATCCAGCACATTGTAGTTCAGGTACAGGGGATATCCCAGAAAGTAGTAAAACCCTTAGAGCCAAGCAGGAGGAGAATCCAAAGAAGAGCAAATGAAAGGGTATCCTAAGAGTGTGCATTTGAAGTTATAGGTGGGAATATTCAAAGGCATTTACATGGTTTGCAGACCCTCTGTCCCCATTGCTGGAATCAGGGATAGGAGGCTGCCAAACAGGTGGGAATCGGGGACACAGCTCTAAAATCGGAGACAATCTCCAAAAATCAGGGATACCTGGTAACCTTACCATTTGGAGCTCAGATCATTCCTTGTTTTATTCTATTGTACATATGAACTTTATTCCCCCTTTTCTTAGGAAAATCTCAGCTACCAGCCCTTACATCCAGTGCGCCAAAGCAGGATTCGTTCAGTCTGCTGCTAGTGATATGATAGTCTCAGTTACAATCCAGTTTGTTTTAGCATGTTCTATATTTAAAGTTTTTCTGTTTGTCCATCTGTCTGTCTGTGACACATGATGTCACTTGTGGGGATTAGCTATGCAGCTGCAGAGAGACGGGCAAACTCATACGTAGTGTTATAGGTCCTCTGCCCTTCCCTCCTTGTCATCTGCAATTCTCCACTCTCTCTCACCAATAACTCTCACCATTGCTGTCTGAGCTGGCAGATGGAGGAGGAGAGCAGCATTGCATCAGGCTGTGGCCCCTGCTACCTGGGGTCCAGCTGGTATTGTGAGCGGCATGGTTGTACAAGGTCCTTTCAGGTTCAAAGTGCCTGTTGGGCCCTGAGCGACAGAGGAGGAGAAATAAATAAATGCATCATTGCTTTCTTCCTCCTCTTGCTAGCTGCATCAGTGATGGGGAAATAGGGCAGAGGGGATCATTGATGGAGGAAGGAGAGTGAAGAACTGGGAGAGATAAATGAAGGATCGGTTACGGGTTAAGAAGGGACTGGGAGATAAGAGGAAAGTTGGTTGGGGAGGGTCATGAGGAGCTGGAGTGTGAGAGGGGAATTGACTAGGCGACGAAAGAAGAATGTGTAGGTGTGTATATGTGAGAGACAAGGGATCAGGGTTTCGGTGAGAGAAGGGGTCATGTGAAATTGTGTGGGAGAAGAGAGTAAAGTAGAAGGGTGAGAATACATAGAGGAATATGACTGGATCCAAGGGAGGATACTTCATCATCCGACTCTTGATGCCAAGTTCTCCTTTTCCCTTTATTATTATTATTATTATTATTATTATTAATAAACATTTATAGAGCGGTACACGGCATACGCAACACTGTACAAACACAGACGAGACAAGCCCCGCTCCTTAGAGCTTACAGTCTAATCAAGACAAGGAAGAAAAGAGGATAGAGCAAGGAAGAGAGACAAAAAATGACAAAGGAGACACAAGGAATGGAGATCAGGGACCAAAGGCAGCCTTAAAGAGCTGAGCCTTTAGCAAAGATTTGAGGAGGGGGAGCGATGAAGCCTGACGAACAGCATTAGGAAGAGAGATCCATGCGTAAGGAGCTACAAGATCAAAGGACCGAATCTGGAGTTAGCAGACGAGGAAAAGGGCAGGGAAAGGAGCAAGCTAGAAGAAGAACAAAGAAGACACTTCTCCCACTCCTTCTCCCCATCCTTAACCCTCTCTTTTTTTAATTTCTCTTTCTTCCCCTTTCTTCTGTTCTTGTCCACTCTTTCTCATCCCCAGTCCTCTCACTTCGTCCTTTCATACCCACCAAAGGTCACACAAAAACTGCACTACCATGCAATTCTAGACTTGTTTTAGCTCTCTTCCTTAGGGATTTTGGGCATTCTGCTCCTGATTTTTCCTGTAGTAAACTACAAAACTCTGAATACCTTGACATAGGATTGGCTGATTTGGGACATACATGTGCAGAAAGTGTCTTGTGTAGTCCTAGGGAGTGGTGAGCAGAGCAACTGCCCCAGCCACATACTTAATAGGACTCTATGATTGCTGCTTTGGATGATCTATGCACACATGCAGAAGACGCTAGCAGGATGCTTGGGGAAGCATATTCAGCAGCCTTCCTTGGAGCTCATGCTCTGCCGCTTAGCCCCCTTTCAGACATGTCCTTCTCCCCTCCTGGCTGTTGTTGTTCTTAAGAGCCATCGAGTTGATGTCGACTCATGGCGACCTTCTAGATAGTTGTTCTAAACTGTATTCGGCCTTCAGTTAAGCGGCTAATCGTTGATAGATTGGCATTCATAACTCCTGTTATTGTATCGATCTGTCACATTTCTGGCCTTCCTCTTTTGTGCTGATATAAGGACATAAGATATGCCATACTGGGTCAGACCAAAGGTCCATCAAGCCCAGTATCCTGTTTCCAGCAGTGGCCAATCCAGGTCACAAGTAGTTGTCAGGTTCCCCAAAAGTAGACTGATTCCATGCTGCTTATCCCAGGGATAAGCAGTGGATTTTCACTGTCCACTTTAATAATAGTTTATGGATTTTTCCTCCAGAAACTGGTACAAACCGCTTTTAAACCCAGCTATACTAACAGCTTTTACTACATCCTCCAGTAATGAATTCCAGAGTTTGATTACGCATTGAGGTAAAAAATATTTTCTCCAAATAGTTTTAAATGTGCTATATTGTAGTTTCGTTGCGTGTCCCCTAGTCTTTCTACGTTCTGAAGGAATAAACAACCAATTTACATTACACCTTCCACTTCACTCATTATTTTATGGACTACTTCTATCATATCTCCACTCAGCCGTCTCTTTTCCACGCTGAAGAGCCCTAACCTTCTAAGTCTTTCCTCGTAGGGATATCCTCTTTATTGTTTTGTTTGCTCTTCTCTATACCTTTTTCTAATTGTGCTATTTCCTTCAACCCTGACAAACATGATGTCTTTCTTTAATGATCTTTCACTTTAAATGGTGAGTCCAAAATATGAAAATCAAAGTCTTGTCATTTGAGCTTCTGTAGAAAGCTTAGGTTTGCTCTCCTCTCGTACCGACTGATTTGTTCTTTGGGCAGTCCATGGTATGCACAGTATTCTTTGTCAGTACCATAATTTGGAGTATGTTTACTAAACAGCGATAACGTTGCAGCGGCGCAGTTTGCGCGCGATACGTAATATTAGCACGCGATATGTAACATTAGCACGCGATAAAGTAACATTATCGTGCGATAGCGTGAGGTTTCGCGCAAAAACGTCACCAGCAGTGTTAAGGCACACAGAGGGAGGAGTAAGGCTCCCCAGAGGGCGGAGAGAAGGGGTCAATGGGCAGAGAGTGGGCGGGGAGAGGCTCCATGCACACTAATGCTGTGAAATGAAGGTCTGAAAATTAGCGCCAGTGAAAACCTCGCGCTAGAGGCACTTTTGCAGGAGAGAGAAACCAGTTCAGTCAGCAATGTACAACAAAGGCAGGGAAACCATGAAAAGTGATAGTAGTGATACATGTGCAGCAACAGCATAGTGCCCAAGTACGAAAGGGCACTACGGTGTGGCTGCAAATGGGGTACAAGGGGCTGCAGGCAGGACATGCAGTGGGGCAGCTGGGACACAAGGTGGACTAGGCAGATGCCTAGGTGGCACATAGGAATGCATAAACTGCAAATCAGCAAGTCAGCAACTGACTACGGTCAAACATGCCCACGAGTGTGTGCTCCACAGTGTCCCAGGGGACAGTACCCAGCAGGTACACCAAAGGGCACATACCATTGACAGGCAGTGCCGGGGGGAAGCGCGGATGTCTATGTAGGCACCCCAGACCCCATACCATAGACAGCCGCCTACAGGCACACTGGATGGCCTGGGACTGCGCACCACCAGCACCACCGGCATAAGGGCATGTCAGCATGGTGGGGAAGGGGTGCTGATGGTGGAGGGGGCAGTGGCAGCTGCCCACAGCAGACCAAGGCCAAGCCCTGTGTAGGTGGGTGGCATGCAGTGCAACAGACAAGGGCTGTCTGAAGAACAGTAATGGTATCCCCAGGGATGACCTGCCTCTGTGGCAACAGTTTGCTGCAGTACACACAGCCAGTGTGTTCAGGGGCAGAAGGTCACAGGTTCAAGTCCCAGCTGTGGCCCCTGCAGACAATGGCCCTATATTTTACCCTACAGTGCACATACACCATAAACATGTGCAGTCTCTAGAGCAGTGATGGCTAACCTTTTTGAGCCCGAGTGCCCAAACTGCCGCACAAAACCAAAGAATTTCCTCAAAGTGCCAGCACGTCATTTGCATAAGTGGTCTTATTTGCATAAATATTTGCATAATGTTACCATACACTAACTTTTAGTAAACATGTCTCTTAATGAGTGTATGGATAAAGAAAGACTAAAAGATTTCTACATTACTATAATCCAGTGCCAACCGCCAGGCACATTAGGAACTACTACAAACGCTGCCCATTTAGAACCCATAGCAAACCCGCCGTATCCTGACAGCATTACCAGGACTCACAAAGCACCATACCCTACCTATCAAAAGGCAACACTGCAAATATTAAACCAATACATTTCAGTGAATACTGGGGAAAGAGAACAAGTGGCAACGTCAAATAGGAATTTCCTCTTGTACCAAACAAAGCGCAGATGTTAATGATGCACATTTCCCAGAGCTGACATATTCCAGTTAATAAATTCAAAATAAAGAGATATCTTTCTACCTTTTGTGCATTTTTTTTCAGTTGCAATTGGTCCAGCCATTTTCTTCTGGTTTCTTCATGTTTTCTGCTAACTCTCCATCGTCTGCTGTCCATTTGTCCTTTCTTCTCTCTTCTAGTTTTTTTTTCCATTCTCTCTCTCTCTACATCTGCTTTAACATACTAATCTTTCTCCTTTTGCTCTTTCCTCATTCCTATTTCATCCACACAAATTTTACCCCTCCATCCTCAATCCCCAATTACTCTCCCAATACCTGGCCAATTGTAGATTTTTCATCCCTCCTACACAAAATATTTTTCCCCTCTCCATTTTACTCTCCCAGCCCCATCCCATTCTAATCCTCCCCCAACATCAGCTCCCTTCTAGTTCCAGTGTCACCCAGCATCCATTCCCTTCTTCAAGCCCCCCACTTCCCCTCAGCCCATTTCCATTCCAAGCCCCGTCCCCATCAGCTATTTGCAGTTCAAGCCCCCCACTTCCCCTCAGCCCATTTCCATTCCAAGCCCCATCCCCAACAGCTATTTGCAGTTCAAGCCCCCTTCCACTCAGCCCATTTCCAGTCCTAGCAACCCCCCCAACCCATTACCAGTCCTAGCCCCCCATAGCCCACTCCCAGTCCTAATCCCACCAGCCCATTTCCAGTCCTAACCTCCCCATCAGCCCACTCCCAGTCCTAATCCCCCATCACTCAATTTTTAGTTTAAGCCCCCCCAGCGCCTATCACCACTCCTAACCCCCCCAGCGCCCATCACCACTCCTTACCCCCCCAGCCCAGTGCACATCACCACTCCTAACCCCCCCAGCCAGCCCAGTGCCCATCACCACTCCTAACCCCCCCCAGCCAGCCCAGTGTCCATCACCACTCCTAACCCCCCCAGCCCAGCGCCCATCACTACTCCTAATACCCCCCCCACCCCAGCCCATCACTACTCCTAATACCCCCCAGCCCAGCCCAGCCCAGCCCATCACTACTCCTAACCCCCCCCAGCCCAGCCAGCCCAGCCCATCACCACTCCTAACCCCCCCCAGCCCAGCCCAGCCCATCACCACTCCTAACCCCCCCAGCCCAGCCCAGCCCATCACCACTCCTAACCCCCCCTCCAGCCCATCACCACTCCTAACCCCCCCAGCCCAGCCCAGCCCATCACCACTCCTAACCCCCCCCAGCCCAGCCCAGCCCAGCCCATCACCACTCCTAACCCCCACCCCCCCCCCCAGCCCAGTCCAGCCCAGGGAAAATTAAAAAAAAAGAAAACCTGTCTGCTGCCGCTGTCGGGGCCGCCGCGGCAGAATCGAGCGTGCCGCGGGGCCCCCCGGTACCCACCCGGCAGATCCTGCCCTCCCCGTAGCAGCTCTGTGGTTGGAGCGGCAGTCAGACGCGCCGGATTGCAGAGCGCGTGGGAAGAGTTCCCTCGCTGCTCTGTTAAGCCCGCGGGGGCTGATGGGAGTTCCCATCAGCCCCCGCGGGCTTAACGGAGTCGCGAAAGGGAAACTCTTCCCTTCGCGCTCTGCAAGCCGGCGCGTCTGACTGTAGCTCCTAAGAGAGAGCTGCTACGGGGAGGGCAGGATCTGCCGGGTACAGGGGGGCCCCGCGGCACACTCGATTCTGCCGCGGCGGCCCCGACAGCGGCAGCAGACAGGGTTTTTTTTTTTTTTTCGATTGCGGACCTTCCCGCGTGCCAGCTGTAAGGCCTTCGCGTGACACAGCTGGCACGCGTGCCATAGGTTCGCCATCGCTGCTCTAGAGCATCGGCCAACAGGGGCACAAACACCCACACCCACAGGCTCCATTATCCAAAGCCTCCTGGAGAGTCATGCTGTTGGGCCCTGTGCAGAGCAGCAGCTACCAAAACTAGCACTTGCATATCTTAGCAATGCCTGCACTGTGCCCAGGAATCGTGTGGTGGCCAGAGCTGCCAACCACCTCTATCTTTGCACAATGCTGAAATAGGTGTGGGAGTGTGTGTATGTCTATCCAGTGTTATGTGGCTGCCTACACCATACGGAGCCCCCAATGCTTGCACTGTTTCCAGTGTTAGCCTGCCAATGTGCATAATGAGGAGCAAGGTATTGTGGGTATGGCCCGGACACAGTGGTCTGGGCAGGATGCCTCTGAACAGGGCATAGGGCAATGGCTGGGACATTGTAGTGCCTGACCACCACCTGCATGGACAGGGTGGCCACAGCATGTCATGCTGGGAGGTCACTCTCACCCTGACTGAGCAGTGACCATGGCATGGCTAGGTTCCCACATAGTGCTATACAGTGTTTCTCTCAAGTGATATCTATGAGTCTCTTTTTCTGGGGCCCAATCACTGACATATTTGCTTGGTGTGTGTGCGTACATCCCACTTTTGGGGGCACACAGTTCCTCCAGGAACATGCACTATATACTAGCTAGCAGATTGTCTGCAGTTAGCATGTGCATGGCTGGAACACCTTGCAGGGTGCAGCCTGACTGTGCCCTCTGCTGGTGAATGTCAGATTGTGGTGGGAGGCAGCTGAGCTTTGCCAGGTCTAATGCCTGCCTGCCAGTGGCCTATGTGATAGGTACAGTTCTACATCACCTGCCATGGATGGTGTCCATTCACCAACTCAACTGGGGTTGCTGGTCCCACAGCCCCTCCTCATGTCCCTCTACTGCCTCCATTGCAAAGATGGGTCTGTTGGGGGCAGATCCTGTCTACCACCTTGACTCAGAGAGTATGATACGTGGTGTTACATAATCCACATGTGAGTCCAGACACACCCCTGCTCTTATGACATGTGACCATGGTAACCACACTGGATATGCACTATTCCGGATGCGACATAGTCCACAAGGGCTAGATGTGACTGGGGAATGCAGATGGACACAGGATTATCCTAGGTGTGTCTGCAAAGACTACCTGCCACATACCGGCACTGATGGGGACCTGCAGCAAAGGCTATCTCAACCAACCCGGGTACTGCGGACCTGGTGCTGGGTGACCCACCTCACCCTCAGGGTGAGAACAGGACCTGCACAATGTCACGGTCTGTAGCTACTCTGTGCCAGTCGCACACACGGTCTGTTCCCCCTACCAGGCTGAGGTGCTGTGGAGACACATACTTCATCCTGTGATCAGATGTAGACCGCTGTTCTTCATGTGCAGTGCATCATGGGTACTGGTGCATCATGGGTACTGCCGAGGCAGGGGTCATGTGTTTGATCCTGCAGTGGTGTTGTTCAATGATGCATTTCCTTTTAAGTCCTGTAACACTCAGGCACATCTCTACAATCTGTGTTGCCAGCCATAAACATCCTCACCTCAGTGCCATAACCTATAGGGCACATTATACAGTGCCTTGTCAGCCAAGGCACTGTATAAGGCGCCCTATAAAGCGTCCTATAGGGCACATTATAATGTGCCTTGTCAGCCAAGGCGCTGTATAAGGCACCCTATAAGGTGCCTTGGCGGACAGGGCACTTTATATTGTGCCCTATGGGGCGCCTTATAGGGCGCCTTAGGTTATGGCACTGAGGTGAGGGTGTTTTTGCTGGCAGCACAGATTGTTGAGATGTGTCTGTTATAAATACCATGAAAAGAAATTGTCTCGGACAGCCTTATTAGATGAGCCCACTGAGGAATTCAACTCATGACTGCTGTCTTAGCAGTCATTGTATTAACTAGTGTGCTACACCTCTTTAGCTATTTTTGTGGCGCTGCTATGTAATTATGGTTACCGCGCCCTAGCAAGCCACGGCGCGCACACTATTGCACGATGACGTCAAGGCGCTCTCTATCGCGCGATACCCAGCTATTGTTGCCTTGCCGCCAGAATGCTCACTACCTTATATGGCATTCTTCACGTTAATGCTGCAACTAGCGCCAGTAATATTAAGACGGTTTAGTAAACATACCCCATTGATTTTCTTCATGCCTTTCATCTTCACTGTCCAACTTTCACATCCTTATGATATTGAAAATGCCATTACTTGGACTAGTTGAATCTTTGTATGCAGAGATTTGTCTCTGCATTTAAGAATCTTGTCTAGATCCTTCATAGCTGCTCTCCTTGTCGTTTCTTTATTGATTATTGATCCAAGCAAATTAAAGTTGTCTGCTATCTCTGTTTCTTCTCCGTCAAGGATGAAATGATTGATTGATTTTGCCATTTGTCAGGATCTTTGTTTTCTTCATGTTAAGGTACAAGCCCATTTTAAGACTATGTTCCTTGATCTGGATAAGCAGATATTTCAGATCACAGATATTCAACAATGATTCATTTGTCCCTATCCCTGCATCCACTTGATATTTAGTATCGAGTGGATAAATAAGCACACAGGAGACCCAGGATGGACAATCTGAAGCTTGTTACATTATTTACACTGAAATTTGAGAGAGGGATGCTTTATTTAGACTATTTCTTTGGAAAGTCACTAAGCATTGTATAGCCACATCTGTCCTATAATCATAGTCAGAAAAACAAAAATAAACACTCAGTGTTAATACTAACCCTTTTTACTTGGCTGTCCCACCCCGTGAGACATATGAATAGCATGCTTGTTTATGTTTTGTATGTCTTAACCAAAATACAATATGACTGGTTACTGTAGAATGTGCACGTCATATTGATTGTAATTTGGCAAGTTTTTTTGTTAATATGTATTCTGATCTGGCATGAGTGACAGAACATTTACCCAAGTGGAAAGGGTGAAAGCCAACAATCCTAGTGATCTATGTAGTAAAATACTAAATAATTAATTTTTTTACCAGTATCTGAACAACCAAGCAACCCTCACTTTCGCTCCCTCTTTCAATTGTAAAGTGTTAGGATACAGTTCAAGGCAGAAAGCAACAATGGATGTAAGAATGTTGGGAACACAAAGTCTGCGGAACAGAGCTTGCCTCGTCAGATTTTGCTGTATCTTCTGTTTGCGTGTCCTGTGTATTATCTCCTAGAAACCAGCCCTTAGAAAAAGGACCAGCTAAGCCAAGACCTCGTGGCTCAAAGACGAAAGAATGAGTCTGTGTTTTCCCTTAGTCCATGAAGTTGCGAATAGACTGTATTCATAGCATAAGGAGAACAGAGAAGTTAATGACAAAGAAATCATCCAAAGGAGTGAAAATTGAAAAAAAAATATGTATTCCTAAGAGATTTTTTTCTCACAATCTGTTTGTTTGCAAAAAGGCGTTGATGAATCAGCCCCTAAAAATATTTCTGCTTAACCACTGGTTAATATTATTAGTACTACTGGAGATATTAAATATGCTGGCGGTAGAAATTTAACAGACATTCTGATTTTTTTGGCTCTATTATCCATGGAATGGAAAAGTTGAAAGAACTTTCATTAATTCCAAACCGAGGAAAAAATAGTTGCAGAGTCTTTCATATGAGCACTTTCTTTTGTTTAAAAATCAACTTTGTTCTAGAACCATATGTTTAATGGGACAATGTCACTTTTTCCAACTTTGGGCTACATTTGGGTTACGTATTATAGGCAGGAAGGGAGAGATTAGGAGAGGTTAGAAGAGGTTCAATGGCTGGTAAGTTTTCTTGCAGTCAGACGATGATCAGATGATTTTTCAATTTGTTTAGTATTTTTAGTAAATTTATATTGGATTTTATTGTTGCATACTGTTATGTTTGCTTTTTGCCAAGAAGGGTAATATATATGTTTTTATTATTATTATTCGTTGTCTGTACCGGCTCCGATATTGGTTCCAGTGCCGGTACTGGTTGCATCGACATCGGCTTCGGTGTCGACTGCAGCGGTACCCTGTCCGATGATGCCTATCGGTACCGATCCGGTACCGATGACTCCCGATGTTGATACCACCCGGTATGTGTATCGGGCTTTACAGGAGCATCCAGACAGGCGATACTTCGATTCCTCCGAAGACTCTGATGCATCGGAGGCCTCTGTCGAAGCATCAGTACTTCTTCCTCAGGAGCCTTCTTCTCCAAAAAGAAGAATGTCCCCTCCAGAAGACTTGTCTTTTCAAGACTTCATAAGGGAAGTGGCCAAGGGGCTTTCTATCTCAGTAGCCCCTGAGACAGAGCCTAGAGCCAAAAAATTGGATATTTTGCAATATCCCAAGGCTCCTAAAGAAGCAGCCACTTTGCCAGTTCATGAGATCCTTTATGACCACATGATAGGCATATGGGAGGCTCCTCTCACATCTCTTCTCATTCTCGTAGGTTGGATACCATGTATCGTGTCACTCCTTGTCCTGGATTTCATAAAACTCAGCTTCCTCACCATTCTATTGTGGTGGAGTCTGCTATGAAAAAGTTAAAGATTGCAAAGAAGCATGCATCTGCTCCTCCAGGAAGAGAATGTAGAACCTTAGATGCTTTTGGCAGGAAAATTTTCCAGGCCAGTATGCTTGTTGCCAGAATCAACTCCTATAGTCTCTATATGGAGATGTTTCTGAAGGAAGTTACAGATCATCTGCAAACTTTCCTCCCTTTTCTTCCAGAAGATAAAAGGGAAGGCTTTCTTACCTGGCTTAAGCATGCCCAGGATGTTTCCAAATTTTCCAACCGTGCTGCCTTTGACTCTTTTGAGGGGGCCAGCAGAGCCTCGGCCATTGCCATAGGTGCACGCAGAATTGCTTGGTTACAAGCTTCTGATTTGGAACCCTGGGTCCAAGATGGATTAGGAAATCTTCCTTGTACAGGTGAAAACCTGTTTGGCAAAGATTGGCAAGCAAAGGCCACTCAAATGGATGCAGAAAATTCTGCTTTGGATAGGCTTTCAAAGTCTACCTCTAATCCTGTCCAGAAGAGGTTGTTCAAAAAGGCATATTTTCCCAAGAAGGGAAGATATTATCCTGTTTATGGTCAACAGACATCTTCTGCAGGTCGTTTTGCTGCAAAGCGTCAACAACCTAAACAGGCCAAGCCTAAGGCTGCAAGGACTACTGTAGCCCAACAGCCTCAGCCTCCTCAGGGCCTTTGACTTGCAACTAGAGAACTTAGCCTTTCTGGCTCTAAAAGACCCAGAGCCTCTCACCATTCCAGGAAGGTTGGCTCACTTTGTTCCCAGATGGGAGCAAATCACAGCAGAGCAGTGGACCCTTTCCATCATAAGGGAGGGGTACAAACTTCATTTCTCAAACCTTCCTCCTTACACCATGGTGAGACAGTTCAATTCTCCAACATCTCTTCTCGACCTTCTGGGTCAGGAGATTTCTACCCTTCTTGCCCAAGGGGCAATAGAAGAAGTACCTCTTCTTCAACAGGGCTCAGGGTTCTACTCCCCCTACTTTCTAATTCCAAAGAAAACAGGGGGCTACAGACCCATATTAGATCTCAGAGAATTGAACAAATTCCTATGCAAGGAGAAATTCAAGATTTCTCTAGGTACTCTCCTTCCATTCCTTCAGAGTCAGGATTGGCTTTGTTCTCTAGATCTCAAGGATGCGTATACCCATATACTCATCCATCCAGCACACAGAAGGTTCCTTCGGTTCCTTTATCAGGGAAAGCACTACCAATACAGGGTGCTTCCCTTTGGTCTGGCCTCTGCTCCAAGAGTGTTCACAAAATGCATGGCAGTAATAGCTGCCTTTCTACGCACTCTAGGAATATTCGTATTCCCATATCTGGACGACTGGCTCATCCGAGCTTCATCCCAATCAGAGGCCCAGACTTCCCTAGCCTGCACAATGCGTGTTCTGCAGTATCTGGGACTGGTGATAAACTTTCCAAAGTCCCAACTCACCCCTACTCAGTCTCTAGAGTTCATAGGGGCCTTGCTGGATACCACAACTGCAAGGGCCTATCTTCCCCAGGCCCGTTGCCTACGTTTAGTGCAGTTAGCCTCTCAAATCCAGTTAAAAACCCATCTAACTGCTCGAGAGATGTTACAACTGCTAGGCCACATGGCATCCTCTGTGCATGTCATCCCTTATGCTCGCCTTCACATGAGGGCAGCTCAATGGACTTTGTCCACCCAGTGGACCCAGGCATCAGGGGGTCTGTCAGACAAAATAGCAACCTCCAGGCGCCTCTTTTGGTCTCTCCAGTGGTGGAAGTCCACTCAAAATCTGTTGCTGGGGTCCCCCTTCCAACAATTGTTACCCCAAGCAATCCTTACAACAGATGCCTCTCCAAAGGGTTGGGGAGCTCATCTTCAAGACCTCTCCACCCAGGGCATTTGGTCTCCACAGGAGACCTCCCTACATATCAACATCTTAGAGCTCAGAGCAATCTTCTTAGCTCTCAGAGTCCTCCATACCCTGCTCAGCTACAAGACAGTCCTCATTCACACGGACAACCAAGTAGCCATGTTCTATGTGAACAAGCAGGGAGGAACTGGCTCTCTGTCGCTTTGCAACGAAGCTCTGAGATTGTGGGCCTTCGCCAGAGAGCATCAAATTCATCTTCTGGCAGCATACCTTCCAGGAGTTCAAAACTCTTGGGCAGACAGACTCAGTCGAGTTCTGCTTCCACACGTATGGTCCCTTCATATGGACCAGATAGTCAGAATCTTTCGAATTTGGGGAACCCCGGACATAGACCTCTTTGCAAGTCCGTGGAATGCCAAACTTCCCCGATTCTGTTCCAGAATTCCGTGTCAGGGAGTTCAGGCCAGAGATGCCTTCCTCCTTCATTGGGGTCAAGACTTCCTGTACGCCTTTCCACCCATTCCCCTAATTCCCAAGACCCTGTTCAAGCTTCAGAGAGATCGAGGGACTATGATCCTCATAGCTCCACGTTGGCCACGCCAAGTGTGGTACCCTCTACTTCTGCACCTCTCTCAAGCTCCCTCCCTGGACTTGGGGTCTGCTCCAGATCTCCTGTCTCAGGAGGGGGGAACGTTGTGGCACCCAAACCCCCAGTCTCTCCATCTCAGGGCTTGGTTGCTGAAGGCTTAGACCTTCAAGATTGGCATCTTTCTCAGCAAGTAAGGGATATCCTTCATGCTTCCAGAAAGCCTTCTACTAGATGTTCCTATGCTTTTAAATGGAAAAGGTTTACCATTTGGTGTGCTGAGAAGGGTATTAACCCTCTAGCAATACCTTTGAATTCTTAACTAGAGTATCTCCTGCATCTTTCCCATGCAGGCCCCAAAACGAATTCAGTAAGGGTCCATTTGAGTGCTATTGCAGCATCCCTTAAGCCTCTCAATGGACAACCTGTCTCCTCTCATCCTCTTATTGCAAGATTCATGAGAGGCCTTCTTTTAATTAAACCTCCCATTAAGAACATAAGAACATAAGATATGCCATACTGGGTCAGACCGAGGTCCATCAAGCCCAGTATCCTGTTTCCAACAGTGGCCAATCTAGGTCATACGTACCTAGCAATATCCCCAGAAGACACAGGTTCCACAATGCTTGTACTGGGTCAAGCATTGATTATCTTGGGTCCCTTTTTAATAGTGGTTTATGGACCTTTCCTCCAGGAACTTGTCCAAACCTTTTTTAAACCCAGCTACACTAACAGCCCTTACTACATCCTCCGGTAACAAATTCCAGAGTTTGATTACACGTTGAGTGAAAAAATATTTTCTCTTATTTGTCTTAAATAGTTTACCCTGTAGCTTCATTGCATGTCCCCTAGTCTTTCTATATTCTGATAGCGTAAACAATTGATCCACGTTTACCCGCTCCACTCCATTCATTAATTTATAGACCTCTATCATATCTCCCCTCAGCCGTCTCTTTTCCAGGTTGAAGAGCCCCAACCTTTGTAGCCTCTCTTCATAGGAGTAGCCTTCCATCCCCTTCACCATTTTGGTGGCTCTTCTCTGTACTTTTTCTAATAATGCTATGTCCTTTTTAAGATACGGTGACCAGAACTGCACACAATATTCAAGGTGCGGTCGTACCATGGAACGATACAGAGGCATTATAATATCCTTTGTTTTCTTTTCCATCCCTTTCTTTATGATACCTAGCATTCTATTTGCTTTCTTGGCTGCCGCTGCACACTGGGCAGAGGGTTTTAGCATGTTATCCACGATGACTCCTAAATCTTTTTCCTGGGTGGTGGTTCCCAATGTGGAACCTTGCATTGTGTAACTATAGTGTGGTGGGTTCTTTCCTAGGTGCATAACTTTGCACTTGTCCACATTGAATTTCATCTGCCATTTGGATGCCCAGTCTTCCAATTTATCCAGATCCTCCTGCAGTTTTCCACAATCCTCTTGGGTTTTAACAACTTTAAACAGTTTTGTATCATCTGCAAATTTGATAACCTCACTCATTATTCCCTTTTCCAGGTCATTTATGAATATGTCAAAAAGTAGCGGACCCAGTACAGATCCCTGGGGTACTCCACTATTCACCTTTTTCCATTGGGAATATTGGCCATTTAGTCCTACCCTCTGCTTTCTATTTTTTAACCAGTTCCTGATCCACAGTAGTACACTGCCTCATATCCCATGACTCTTTAGTTTTGCCAAAAGTCTCTGATGAGGGACCTTATCAAAAGCTTTCTGAAAGTCCAGATACACTATATCAACCGACTCACCTTTGTCCACCTGTTTATTCACACTTTCAAAAAAACATAACAGATTAGTAAGACAAGATCTTCCTTGTCTAAAGCCATGTTGGCTGTCTCCCATTAGGAAGGAACACAGGAAGCAAGAGCTGTAAGTTGGTCACAGACTGTTTTATTGATGAAGACCCCTACGCGTTTCGGCAAACGCCTTCCTCAGGGGACATACAGCAAGGCTGTATCTATTAAGATGTCTCTTTAAGACAGTTGTGCAATACTGCTGTGTGAATAACAAGTGCAAATGAAGAGTAAAATCGGGAGAATAAGTTATGACTGCAAATGTCTCGAAAGGTGAATACAAGACACAGTACCGCAGGTGCTGAAAGAACGTTCTATCACATTAGGCCATGACTATCTGCATGCTGAGTAATTTTATTCTTTATGATGGTTTCTACCATTTTTCACGGTACTGATGTGAGGCTCACCGGTCTGTAGTTTCCCGGATCACCCCTCAAACCCTTTTTAAAAATTGGTGTTACATTGGCGATCTGCCAATCTTCAGGTATTAGAGATGATTTTAATGATAGTTCAGAGATTACTAATAGCAGGTCTGCAATCTCATATTTCAGTTCTTTCAACACCCTTGGATGTATACCATCCGGCCCAGGTGATTTGCTACTCTTCAGTTTATCTAATAGTTGTAATACATCTTCCCAATGTATCGATATTTCCTTCAATTCTTCCACACCTTTAAATACCACTTCAGTCATGGGTAACATCCCTACATCTTCCTCAGTAAAGACAGAAGCAAAGAATTCATTCAGTCTCTCCGCTATCGCCTTGTTGCCTCTTTGTGCCCCTTTAACTCCTCTATCATCTAATGGTCCAACTGACTCTCACAGGTTTTTTTGCTACAAATGTACTTGAAAAAATCTTTATTTCGTGTTTTTGCATCCGCAGCAAGCTTCTTCTCAAATTCTCTCTTTGCCTTCTTTATCAATGCCTTGCATTTGACCTGCCAGTGCTTGTGCTGTTTCCAGGTTTCATCATTTGACTCTTTTTTCCATTTCCTGAAAGATGCTTTCTTGGCAACAACAGCCTCTCTGCAACCGCTCCTTTTAGTTTTTTCTTATCTGTTTTCCTCATTTTATCATAGTCTCCCTTTCGAAAGTTAAAAGGTAGTACCGTGGATTTCCTTACTATCCCTCCTCCACTAATTAAATCAAAGGCGATCATGCTATGATCACTATTGCCAAGTGGCCCCAACATCCTTATCTCTTGCACTAGATCTGGTGTTCCACTAGGTACTAGGTCTAATATGGCTTCCCCTCTGGTCGTTTCATGAACCAGCTGCTCCAAGAAGCAGTCATTTATGTCATCTAGGAACTTTATCTCCCTAGCATGTACTGACGTGACACTGACCCAGTCGATACCGGGGTAATTGAAATCACCCATTATTATTACCGTGCTGTAACGTTTGTTAGCTTCCTTGATTTCTTTGAGCGTTTCATCATCCATTTGTTCATTCTGGCCAGGCGGTCAATAGTACACCCCCACCGCCATCGCCTTCCCCTTTTTACATGGAATTTCAGTCCATAGAGATTCTGCAGCAAATTTTGTTTCCTGCAAAACTTTAATCCTTTCTGACTCAGTGCCCTCTCTAACATAGAGCACAACCCCTCCACCAATTTGATCAGCTCTATCATTACAATATAGTTTGTACCCAGGTATCATAGTGTCCCACTGGTTGTCCTCCTTCCACCATATGTCTGATATTCCAATCACATCTAACCTCTCATTTAGTGCTATATATTCTAACTCTCCCATCTTATTTTTTAGACTTCTAGCATTTGCATACAAGCATTTTAGAGACTGTATTTTATTCATATTAATTTGGCTATTGGTAGACATGGGTAATTTGGGATCTTTAAGCTCTGTCTGCTCCATACTCGAGGACATTTGGGCTACTTTACTCTTTTTTGGAACCTCTCTGCTTTTGGTAGTATCCTTCAAGGATACATTCTTCCGAACCATCTGCTCTTGGGCGACTGTCGGCTTTCCCCTACCTTCCTGTATTCTTCCCAAGGCCTCATGCCTCAAATGCAGAAAGGAATCTTCATACTTTGGATTATGAAAGGGCTCTGGCCTTTTACTTAAAAAGGACACAGCAACATAGGAAGTCCTCTCAACTTTTTGTTGCTTTTGATCCTAGTCATTTGGGACTTCCAGTCTCCAAAAGAATATTGTCCAACTGGATTGCACAGTGTATATCTTTTGCCTATGAGAGTAGAAACCTTCCTCTGGAAGGCCATGTCACAGCTCACAATGTGAGAGCCATGGCAGCCTCTATAGCTCATCTTCACTCTGTGTCTATCGACGACATCTGTCAAGCGGCTACTTGGGCTTCGGTTCATACCTTCACAGCCCATTACTGCTTAGACAAGGACTCCCGCTGGGATGCCTTGTTTGGTCAGGCTGTTCTTCAACACCTGTTCCATACTTAATCAACTCCTACCCACCATCCCTGATAGGATGCCAGAGATCCATGGGGGGAAGTGGAGCCCTTTCACAAGGGCACACAACCTCTGGGGTTTCTCCCTGGCATCTGCAGCTAGGGAGTCCCCATATGTGAAGACTACATTCCTGCTTGTTCCTGGAGATAGCATAGTTACTCACCTGTAACAGGTGATCTCCGGGAACAGCAGGAATTTAGTCTTCACAACCCACCCATCTCTCCTAGGAGTTGTATCTCTCTATCTATCTCTTTCTCTCTTTCCCTTTCTCTTTTGTTTCAGCTTTAAAATCAACTGGAGAGGCACAGTTGGGAAAGGCGGGAAGGCAGCACGCAGGCTCTGTGGGATGCTCCCGAAAGCTTTCCTATGGGACGCTGGGGAGCGTTCCCGCGCAGGCTCCGTCGGTACCGACGATACCCATATGTGAAGACTAAATTCCTGCTGTTCCCGGAGATCACCTGTTACAGGTGAGTAACTATGCTCTAGGGCCTTACCAAAGGTATATTCTAGAAATTTGTGGGCATGGGTAGCCATTTACATGGCTCTTCTCCACTGGACAGTTCTTGATTCAGTAGGTGTAATCAACATTTATTGTAATTTATTTTGCATTTAGCTCATGCCTAGTTCGTTTCCCTGTCCACAGAGGGCTTATGGTCCAAAGACCTGATATTCAAAGGATTTATGCTCCTAATTTTGAGAGTTATGCTCCTAATTTTTCCTCTTTAAAAATTTACTAGGATGGAGTCCCTAAATTTTTACTCTAAATTTCAATAAACTCCTAACTTTAGAAGCATAAAAAGTGGGTGACAACAGGGGTGCATTTGGGGCGGCGAAAAAAAGTTAGGAGCATAGTACCAATTTCCAGCTGTAGGCTCATAAATCTAAACAAATGAAGAGCGGTTCTAAATTTATAAGCATAGGGAGGCATGTTCAACGTCATTTACCCAGTTATCGTCAGGGCATTCTGTGGGCGGAGTGGAGATGGAACTCAAGGTTAGCCGGTCAGCAGTGATACTGAGCTGCTAACTGAAACTAGCTAAATTTAGGCCAAAGAAAGCAGGCCAGACTTTAGACGGTTTAGCTGTGCAGCTAACGACTGAATATTGTCACTGACCGGATAGCTAAATCGTTATCTGGGCATACCGGATATTCAGTGCTGCTAATTTGGAGGAAAATAGGGCACAAATTTAGGAACCTGGCTTTTGACCCTAAATTTGTACCTGAGGCAGAGGAGGGGTCAGTTGATTTGCCCAAGATCACACGGTTCCCAGCCTGCTGCTCCGACCACTAGGCTGCTTCTAGTTGCGAAAGAAGATCCAGCGTGTTGCTGGTTTCCATCTTAAGGAGACTGCGAAAGAAAGGGGGGATTACCTGCCTTCCTTTTTCCAGGATAATGGTCCTCGTTTTTTTTTTGTATGACCAAGGAAGGGGTGGTGTGATTGCTGAGATACGAGGGGCACCAAGGACTTCAGAAAAAAGTCGAAGACACTCCTGTTCATAGAACATTTTGGCAGCATCACAAAGGGCATCGGTAACTGTCCATCCACACACTAAAGGACCCTGAGAAACGAACATCACCAAACAAACACTACACACAAACCCAATGTGTAAATAGGTTATACTAATTTTACTGTTAAGATCTGACCTTATTAAACTGCCTGCATGTTGGGCAACTGCACCCTATATGCAATGTTAATTGTAAACAGTTTGAGTTGTGTGTAAACTACCTGGTTATATTGTAAACAGTTGTTGAAATGTAAACCTCCTTGATTTAAGGAAAAGGCAGTATATAAATTCTGTTAAATAAAATAAATAAAATGTCTACAACTTCATGCAAAGAAGGGTGTCCATTCCAGACAAAAGGAAAGGACAAAGTTGGGGGAGGGCAATAGGATGGGGTTAGATCAAGGGTTCTCAACCCAGTCCTTAGGACATACCTAGCCTATCAACCTTTTGGGATAACTGGTTTGAGAATCCCTGGAATAGATATACTGTATGTCTCGTGATAATTGAACTGTTGTTTTTGATTTTCCTTGTTTTCATATCCAAAATAAGAGTTGTGGGTGGGAGATTTATTTATTATTTATTTATTTATTTACATTTCTTATATACCGCACTATTTGACATCAGCGCGGTTTACATCAAACAAAACATTTCAGTACACAAAAATGTCTGAGTTACATTAAACAGGGTTAACAACTTGGACAACAGGGTATGGAAGGGTTGGGAAGGATCGGGATGATGTATGTAAAGATCATAAGTTTATTTTACGTAGATACTTGGAGATTTTGTTTTTGTATGGATCGCGATGGACAAGTTTTAGAGTGTATCTTTTGAATTTATTGATATATAATGAAAATCAATAAAATTCTTAAATAAAAAAGAAGTAACTGACTGATTTTTAAATGACATATCACTATTTAACAGCCCTGTGGGCAGCCTCCCCTAAAGGAGGGGGGAGAATGGGTTGTTTGAGACATATCAACTTAAATTGGCATTCAGATGTTTTTCCAAAGCTCACTATGATGTAAAAGTGCATTCACAGCATGCCATATACTTCAGCCAGATAAGAGCTCAGTGAGCCTACAGAGTTTTAGCTAAGATAAACTGGTAGAATCATTTGGGAGTGTGAGCTGTGGACATTCTCTTCATGGTCCTTTGGCTGAAATTGCGCACTGTTGAACATGGAGTGTTAAAGCCTTGACACCTGAACCCACTGGGCATGTGCAGGGGAATTTTAGAAGAGACATCCAAGGGCAATCTGGGATGTCTAAGCCAGAATGTCTGAAAAAAAAGCAGGAGCGTCCAGGTGCAGACACGATTTTACAAATGTGGGCTTGCCTGATGTGGACATTTATGGGGGCGTCTACTTAGACATTCCCAGAACCATATGCCAGACTCTAGACATCTAGAATAGCCAAATGGTTAGAGTAACAGACTAGGAACAGGGCAGCCAGGGTTCATATTCCACTGCTGCTATTATTGACATTGTGCTGGGTACTGGGGATGGTGGAGTGCTTTCTTCTCTACAACCGCTGGATGTTTTTCAGCCAAAATGAGCACTTTTCAAGTGCTTGTTCATGCCTGAAGCAGGTCGAAACTTAGACGTGACACCAGATGTCCATGATGTGTCTGAGATCAGGTAGGGATGTCCAGATTTCAGGGAATGCCTGGCTATGCTTCCACCTCACTTCCGTTCAGACTTGGGCGTCCTCACGCTGGGAATGTCTGCAGAAGCAGGTTCTAAAATGGCTCTGGAGATGTCTGTGTGCTTTGGACATCTCTATGCCCATTGTGGGATATCGAAAGAATGAACTGGGCTTCCAAAATGTCCCCATCATAATTTATTTACTTATAATGGAACTTTGGTCAACTTTAATAGAAATACATGAAATAATATTGCAAAAAAATAAATGAAAGTGCATCATATGTAGCAATAAAACACATTTACAGACTGCTGATTGCATTACCTAAGTAGAGACAGCCATATGTACCAATCACCTCAGTGGCTTAATGTATGGAAAACAGCCTAAAATCCAAAAAGCCTGGCAGTTTTCCTGGAGGGAGATGGCCATTGCCAAACCAGGAGAATTAAATCTCTTGAGAATTAAAAGTTAAGATGAAACAACAGATACAAAAGTAAGCTGCAAAGAGAGAGCAGGATCAGATGGTCTCAGATTTCGCCAGCAGAGCACTGTGCACTGAATGACACAGAAAACATAGTGTTGCATTCAAGTCACAATTGAAACACAACAATAAAATTCAGAAGAAAATACAAATTTTGTCTATAAAATGCAGTTGTCGGGCAAGATCCCAACAAGAGTTTGAATTGGAGCCTGCCAGGACATTTAGGACAGGTCTAGCCATAAGACTAGCTAGTGACATGGAGCAAACTAATTTACGGTAATCAAATTTTATCCAATGTTACCCTGCTGTTCAAATAAAACAGTGATAGTACAATAAATAAATACAATATAGCAGTGATTTACAATAAAATAAATGCAAGCAAAATTAATTCTAATGTATGAAGACAATTTTAACAGTATTCTTAAACAATAAACATAACCATTTTTAAAGCACACAGAATCATCTAAAAACATAATAAAACAGTCAGTAGCTTGAAGGCAGTCAGAAGCATCAAAATGTCAGAATGAAAAAAATCCCACAATTTTAGCAGTTTCCTAAATTTCATATTGGAAGGTTCTAGATCAATAGGTAAAACGTTCCTAAGGAAAGGTGTTTGAAATGTGAAAGAGGACCATCATACACCTTCCAATCAAGTTATAGCCAGGGAAGGCAGAGCTTTAAAAAGGTCACTTTTTGCCCAGTCCTGGTTTTGACGTTGTATCCCAAAGTAACATGATATTTGTAGTCCCTAATTTCTACCCATGGAAATCAGTGCTGCAGGTCCTATAATGTATCAGGATGCGGTTGTCAGAAATCTAGAACTGGCCTAAAATCTCCCTTCTGGAACTGGATAACATAAGAACATAAGATATGCCATACTGGGTCAGACCAAGGTCCATCAAGCTCAATATCCTGTTTCCAACAGTGGTCAATCTAGGTCATACGTACCTAGCAGTTTCCCCAAAAGACACAGGTTCCACAATGCTTGTATTGGGTCAAGCACTGATATCCTGGGTCCCTTCTTAATAATGGTTTATGGACCTTTCCTCCAGGAACTTGTCCAAACCTTTTTTAAACCCAGCTACACTAACAGCCTTTACTACATCCTCCGGTAACAAATTCCAGAGTTTGATTACACGTTGAGTGAAAAAATATTTTCTTTTATTAGTCTTAAATAGTTTACCCTGTAGCTTCATTGCATGTCCCCTAGTCTTTCTATATTCTGATAAGGTAAACAATCGATCTACGTTTACCTGTTCCACTCAGTTCATTAATTTATAGACTTCTATCATATCTCCACTCAGCCGTCTCTTTTCCAGGTTAAAGAGCCCTAACCTTTTTAGCCTTCCTTCTTAGGAAAATCAGAAATCTAGAGTACCATGTATGCTTTGGGGTTAAACTAGGACTGCGTCCGCTGGCAAACCCTACTTGAACCTCCTGTGCCTAGGGTTGCCAACTGGCTCCAGATGCGCCCGACGGGGTTGATCCAGTCCTGGGTTTACCCCATTGCAAGCAGGGACATTTAGTTCTACTTTCTCCATTGCACTCCATAGGAAATGGAAAACTACAAGTCCCTGCATGCAATGGGGCAAACCCAGGACTGGATCAAGCCTGTCGGGCGCATCTGGAGCCAGTTGGCAACCCTACCTGTGCCTCATTCGCTAGTTGAAACTTCACCAGAGAAGTCAAGAACTGCCAACCAATCCAGTTTCTGAAAGGAGACTCGGAGCTACCTCTGTTTTTCAGAATGGCTTTCAAAGAAGAGGAGTTGGACTGCAAATAGCAAGGTGTATGTTCAAAAGGTCAGGAATAACTGAATTTTAATGCACTGTAGTTCTGCATTTTCCATGCAAAATCCCTGTAACGGAAGTAGCAAAGGGCATCGGGAGGGGATGTCACAGGACTGGCTGAATGGCCCCCTCCAGAATTTCTTTTCTCTTGACCCAACAGTTTCCTCCTGCTCCCCTAAGCTGGGATCTGCCATCAAGAGCCTTCATTTGCAATTATCTGAAGACTCTTTGCCTCCCAGTTTAATTTACTGCTACTGTAATGTCCACTATTTAACAGTTCTATAGCACTACTAAATGTGTGCAGCACTGTGCAGATACATAAATTAGAGACAGTCTTACAGTCTAAAGACAAATCATTTCTAGTAATCAATTATTACAATAAAAACTGCTCAAGATCAGGAAGCTACTTTAGTCCCCTCATTGCAGAAACACTCCTTGGCAGGAACCATTCACTACTGCCTCTTGCAAACCCCTGCAATCATGTGCCCTAAAGCCAACCACTAGATGGCACTATCATAGGATGACTATGTCCCGCCTCTCTCTAGAGCAGTGGTTCTCAACCTTTTTTGTACCGTGACCCCTTTTACCATTAGTCAACTTGTGGTGACCCCCAATGATAAAATCAAATGTGTCTCTCTTCCTTTACCGTTAACGCATTGTCGCTGTAATCATTTGTTGAATTATTAATATATTATAGGTCTTTGCAATATGTTTTTATTTATAAAATTTACTTATTTAAACCACAATAATTAATCACAATAACAAGTAACACTATTGATTTCAAAATTATGATGATTTTGTAGTCAAATCACTAATATGAAATAAAATTATTTTTCTACCTTTGTTGTCTGACCAATTTATTCTCTGATCATGCTGGTCCCGATCTGAGGCTTCTGCTTTCCTGTCTTCTCTTAGCTCTCTTTCTGTGGTCTATGGTCCATCTGCCATTTCTTATCTCTTCTTTCGTTTTCTTCACTTCTTTCCATCAGCCTATTTCCAATCCCAGTAACCCTCCCCAGTATCAGCCCCTTTCCAGTCCTCACTCTCAGTACCTTTCAATGTCAACTTGCATTCCGATGACTGCCACTGGTGTCCATTCCCTTCCAGTCCCCCTCCTTCCTCACTGACCAGTCCCTTCTAGTACAAATACCATGGCAGCCCCTCTCAGATCCACTCCCTTCCAGTTCCATTCTCCCATCCCCTCGTATCAGCCCATTTGTAGCCTTAGCCCCCAGTTTTCTTCCAGGGCCAGGAGCTCTATCCTCCCCTCCCCACAATCAGCCCATTCCCAGTCGAAGCCCCCCAATCAGCTCACTTCCAGTGCTAGTCCCCCCTCAACCCCATTACCAGTGCTAGCCTCCCCTAATCAGCTCATTTCCAGTGCTAGTCCCCCCTCAACCCCATTACCAGTGCTAGGCTCCCCTAATCAGCCCATTACCAGTCCTACTGCCCCCATCAGTCCATTACCAGTCCTAGTCTCCTCTAATCAGCCCATTTCCAGTCCTAACCTCCCCGATCAGCTCATTTCCAATGCTAGCCTCCCATCAGTCCATTACCAGTCCTACCCCCCTATCAGCACATTACCAGTCCCAACACCCCCTTGATCAGTCCATTCCCATTCCTAGCCTTCCCTAATCAGCCCATTACCGTTCCTAGCCCCCCCATCTGCCCATTATAATCCTAACCCGCACTGTCTCTGGGGGGACTAGCACTGGAAATGAGCTCACTGGGTTAAACTAGAAAGAGGGAAAGAGAAAACTATTTGCATTGGTGTGATATACAGACCTCCCTCACAAGAGGAAGAGGTGGACAGAGAGTTAATTGAAGACATACGCAGCATTGCTAGGAAAGGGGAAGTGCTACTGCTAGGAGATTTCAATATGCCAGATGTTGATTGGCACATTCCTGCTGCAGTATCATCTAGAAGTAGGGAGATCCTGGATTCTCTACAGGGAGAACTATTCAGGCAATTGGTAACAGACCCCACACGTGAAGGGGCCATACTGGACTTGGTGCTTACCAATGGTGAAAGTGTTTCTGATGTTGTAGTGGGAGATCATTTTGCATCCAGTGATCACCAGATGGTGTGGTTCAGTATTAGGACTAGGGCTGTTAGAATCCATTCCAAGGTGAAGATCTTAGACTTTAGGAAGACTAACTTTGCGAAGATGGGCCAATACCTCAGGGAGTCGTTAGTGGGATGGGAACAGCTGGGGGATGTAGAAAAACAGTGGGCAAAACTGAAAGGGGGTATTTTAAAGGCAACCAACCTTTTTGTTAAAATGGTAAATAAAGGCAAAAGGAACAGGAGACCGCTATGGTTTTCGAAGGAAGTAGCTGAAAAAGTGAAGAAAAAGAGGGAGGCCTTCATGAAATACAAGAGATCACAGAGAGAGGAAGACAGGCATCTGTATTTGGAAAAACTTAGAGAAGCTAGCAAAGTAGTCAAGAAGGCAAAGATTCAAAAGGAGGAGGAAATAGCAAATGCAATAAAATGGGGGGATAAGACATTTTTCAGATATATTAGTGAGAAAAGGAAGGGCAAAAGTGGTATTGTCAGACTCAAGGGTGCAGGGGGGGAATATGTAGAAGCTGATAAGGATAAAGCGGAATTGCTTAACAAATATTTTTGTTCTGTGTTCACAGATGAAGAACCAGGAGCAGGACCTCAGAAAACACCCACAAATAAGAACAGAAACCAGGGACATCTTGAACAATTTTCAGAAGACTGTGTTCGTGAGAAACTAGCTCAACTTAAAGTAGACAAAGCGATGGGACCGGATGGGATACACCCTAGAATACTGAGGGAACTTGGGGACGTTCTAGCAACTCCACTGATTGACCTTTTCAATGCCTCGTTGGAGTCGGGAGTGGTGCCAAAGGACTGGAGAGAGGCTCATGTGGTGCCTTTACACAAAAGCGGAAGTAAGGGTATGGTTGAAAACTACAGGCCGGTTAGTTTAACTTCGGTGGTGAGTAAATTATTGGAAACGCTGCTGAAAGAGAAAATAGTGAGGTTTCTGGAGTCCGGCGGATTACAGGATCCGAGGCAGCATGGATTCACCAGAGGCAGGTCTTGTCAGACAAATCTGATTGATTTCTTTGACTGGGTGACCAGGGAGTTGGACCGAGGGAGAGCTCTAGATGTGGTGTATTTAGATTTCAGTAAAGCCTTCGACACTGTTCCTCACAGGCGACTTATAAACAAACTGAGCACCCTAGGGATGGACCCTAAAGTTACTGCTTGGGTTAGAAATTGGTTGGGTGGGAGGCGACAAAGAGTACAAGTAAATGGAGCTCACTCTGAGGAGAAGGATGTTACCAGTGGTGTGCCCCAGGGATCTGTCCTTGGTCCGATTCTTTTTAACATCTTTGTTAGTGATATAGCGGAAGGGCTGTCGGGTAAGGTTTGCCTCTTTGCGGATGATACCAAAATCTGCAATAGAGTAGACACCCAGGAAGGTGTAGATAACATGAGGAGGGATCTAGCTAAGCTTGAAGAATGGTCTAGAATTTGGCAGCTGGGATTTAATGTTAAAAAATGTAAGGTCATGCATTTGGGCTGCAGCAATGCAAGGGAGCAATACAGTATAGGAGGTGAAGTACTTTTGTCCACTAAAGAAGAGCGGGACCTAGGCGTGGTTGTGTCTGATGATCTTAAAGTAGCTAAACAGGTAGAAAAGGCGACGGCAAAAGCTAGAAGGATGCTTGGGTGCATACGGAGAGGAATGGCTAGCAGAAAAAAGGAGGTGATAATGCCTCTGTATAAGTCTTTGGTGCGACCTCATTTGGAGTATGGTGTGCAATTCTGGAGACCGCACCTTCAAAAGGATGTGAACAGGATGGAGTCGGTGCAGAGGGTTGCTACTAAAATGATTAATGGGCTTCATTATAAAGCATATGAGGACAGACTTAAGGATCTTAATATGTACACCTTAGAGGAAAGGCGGGATAGAGGTGATATGATTGAGATGTTTAAATACCTCCGTGGCATAAATGTTCAGGGAGAGAGCCTCTTTCAATTGAAAGCAAGTTCTGCTACGAGGGGACATGGGATGAGGGTGAAGGGAGATAGATTCAGGAGTGATATGCAGAAATATTTCATTACAGAAAGAGTAGTGGATCCGTGGAATAGTCTCCCAGTGGAGGTGGTAGAGATGAGGACAGTAACTGAATTGAAAAAAGCATGGGACCAACACAGAGGATCTCTAAAGGTAAAAAGTGGACTGTTGTAGTTGTTATGGAAGGACAGACTAGATGGGCCTTGTGGTCTTTTTCTGTCATCATGTTTCTATGTTTCTCTGTCCAGCATTTATCCCCATCTGTCCAGTATGTCCCCCTGTCTCTTCCCTTTGTCCATGTCAGCCCCCCTTCCTCCATGTCAGCCCCCTCCCTCCCTCCATCCCTCCATGTCAGCCCCCTCCCTCCCTCCATCCATCCATCAATGTCAGCCCCCTCCCTCTCTCCCTCCATGTCAACCCTCCCCTCCCTCCATCCATGTCAGCCCCCCTCTGTCCATGCAGCCCCCCTCTACATGTCAGCCCCCTCTGTCCATGTCAGCCCCCCTCCCTCCCTCCATCCATCCATTCATCCCTCCCTCAATGTCAGCCCCCCTGTCCATGTCAGTCCCCTCCCTCCCTCCATCCATCCCCCCTCTGTCCATGTCAGCCCTCCCTCCCTCCCTCCATTCATCCATCAATGTCAGCCCCCTCCCTCCTTTCATCCATCCATCCCTCCATGTCAGCCCCCTCCCTCTCCATGTCAGCCCACCTCCCTGCATGTGTGTGCCGGTCCTTCCGTCGTTGTCAGCCCCCCCTGTCCATGTCAACCCACCTCCCTCCCTCCCTCCATCCATTCCTCCATGTCAGCCCCGTTGCAGGTTCCCTGCCCCCTCCTCCCCTCTCCCTGTCTGCCTGCTACTGCCCTGTTCTTCTTCTGCAGCTGCAGCTCCCTGCCTCTTAAGGAACCACGGCTGAGCCTGTGAAACAGTTGCAGAGCCTTCAACGGGCTCCGTGCAGCACTGTCCCGCCTCCAAAAGAAGTGGTAAACAACTTCCTTTGGAGGCAGGACAATGCTGCATGGAGCCCGTCGAGAGACAGGAAGGGCTCCGCAACGGTTTCGCAGGCAGTCGCGGTTCCCTAAGAGTCAGGGAGCCGTGGCTGCATTAGAACGGAGGCGGTGAGTTTGCCGCTGCCGAGAAGCGGACTCGGCAGTGGCAGCAACTTGTGTGCTTTTTTTTTTTTTTTGTAACGGCGGAGTGAGGCGACCCCCACTAAATCCTGAGGCAATGCATACAAATCTCTCTCATGCATATTCATTGTAGTCATCCTAAACACCTGACTGGTTAGGTGTGTGCAGACGACTGGGTTAAAAACTCCTGCCCTAGAGGCTGTGGGATCTGTCTTAAGTGCAGGCAGCAGATCTCAGTCCAAGCCAATTCCCCACCACATGACTGCACGATGCTACCACTGAGCCACCATACTGGCTCAGCTTTGTTAGTTTTCTGATGCTCTTCCTGGGGGCCAAATTCATCTGATGCCCTGCCAGATACGTCTCCTGTTTATGCCAGTGCTGCTTATTCCTCTGAGCTTGGGACACATGCTGGGACGTGAACGAGTGTGAACCTGCCCAGTCTTGTGCACCCTCACTGCTCCCCGACGTTCCACAGCTGGATCGGGGGATTATGAATGCATGGGCAGCCAGAAAGGTGCACATCGGAAACATCCTGCCATCTGCCCAGCGGCTGGTTTCTCCCTTGCTCCTACACTCCTTCGGGGCCTGAGGACTGCACACCGTGCAACGAGAGGTAAGGTACAGTAGAATGCCTGTACTTCTCTCTTTAAGCGGCAGCAGAAGAAAACTTGGGTTTCAGCCCTGACTGCCTAACAACTCATTTCCCTTCAAAAATAGAACTTTTCAAGACTTGATATCATTTATCCACCCCCTAAAGTTCTGCTTTTAGAAATTTCGCACCTTTTGTTTTTTTAAACTTTGCAGACATATATGGTTTTGCCTTCCTGAGCAGTCGGGGAAGACTTTCCCACGCGGACAGACCCAGACCCTCTTGAGTTCTTTGAGTGGATTTTAAGAGAAGCGATTTCCTGTCTGCTCTGTCTCCTATAGACATGGCACTTCTGATTTATTTTCAGCCTTGTGATTTTAAATATTATGACTCCTGTTCATTTAACCCTGTGATACCTGCAGGTGGCATCCTGGGAAGAGGAGCGGAATTGATTGAAATTACTGGCTTTTACTGAACCAGTCAAACAGTGGGATGCAAATGAAACTCTTAGCCATGACACATCCCTGGAATGGAGCCCTTTCCACCGCAATTGCTAAAGCGTTTCCCCAAAGACAGCATGGGAGAAAGTCCATCCCTTGGAAGAGTTAAAAAGTTGTTTGGTTATGAATAGGATCCAGGGAAACTGGCAGAAAATGTACTTTTTCTGAGATAAAGCAGCATATTGGAGTCATTCCCAAAATGGCATGAGACCCATCTCATTATAATGGCGATCAACAAATAGGCTTCCAGTCCAGTAGTTTAAATTTGGTGGGATTAAAGTTTGTTGCATTGGGTTTTCTAGACCTAGAGTTGGCCATTCAGTTTCTTATTGTTGCCCCATAGTTTCCGTTGTGGGGTTCATTGTCGCCTTCATTTTCTGCTCAGCTTTGAAGAGGACAGCCTGCGGCCTGGTACAATATCAGTGATGCTGGGGCCCTTCAGATTCAGGCAGGCATAACGTCTCCTGTGATATGGGGGCAAAGGCCAATTATCCTTGTTGCCCTTCCTAACGCTGGCTCTGTGCAGTATCTATCCACCCTAAGATCTTGCCACAGAGAAAATTAAACTACTGATAAACATTTTGATAAAGGGACAATATGTAGAAAAATCTACAGAGCCACAGGCATGTCTGAAGATTATGGGCTTATTAACTTTCTTGCAGATTCAGTTTTTTCAGGCTGTAGAGATGAGATGTCGCCTTTCTGAGGCAGCCCAAGGTGAGTTATATTCTGGTGCAGTACATAGTTTCTTGCTTCTTAAAGCAAGGCCAATGGTAGGGTAGTAGATGCTTTAGGCAAACTTTCAGCCTTGCACTCCCTCATAATTAGCTTTTAGACAACCTAAACACTCCCCCCACCCCAAAAAAATGTTTTGGTAATTAAACTCAATCATAATCATTTCGGCACCATACTATAGATATGCCTACATGGACCACAGACATTTAAATATTCCACTTTGTTTTATAAATATATACAGGAAAGAAATGTCAAAAAGCCACTTACAAGGATAAATGTACTATCTGCAAATAACTTATTCTTCCTGTGGGTAAAAGTAGACACTAATGAGTCTCTGAGCATGTGTGGCTCTTAGGAATCATTGTTTTGCTTTGAAAGTAGCTGCTCTTTGTTGATCCCCCAGAAGCTGCTGCCCTAGGTGATCACCTTGTTTTCCTAGTGGTTGGGCCAGCCCTGCCTGAAAGGTTTGCAATCTAAAGGTCCCTTTTACTAAAGTGTGGTAGGATTTTGCACCTACCATGCATTTAGCACTAAAACTAATGTACTGTAAGTGCAAAGAGTCGGGGAGTATGGTCAGCATGTGCCTGACAGTTATCCCGTATTCTGGCCCTTGGCAGTTACCATAGGTGCACCCATCACCATCTGTTGAGGCAGCAGTAGGTACCCCCATGCTAATTGCACCTTTGGCAGTTAGCATGCACTGTATTCCCCCATGCTAACTGCAACATGCTTTCCACACCCTTTCTCCATCACTAGCCTGCCCATCCCCCAGTTCGCAGTTACCACAGGAATTAGCCTGCACAGTAACGGTTACTGCAAGCCCACTTTAGTAAAAGGACCCATACCTAAGAAGTCACATACCCCTCCTCTGTCTCAAGACCACAAAGAGTCGGTGGGGTTTGAACCTTGGATTTCCTAGTTCTCAGCCCACTGCTGTAACCATTAGGCCACTCCTCTACTCCTGAGGTTCCTACTCCTGTGAGTGTTGCTGTAATTCTGTTTGGCTTCTGGTGTTGCAGTCAGGATGTTGGGATCCCTATACCTAGTCATTCTCCTCATTTCAGGGCTTCCTGCATTGTAAGGCTGGTTCTGACTGGTGGGCTGCAGAAATAACCAGGCATGGAGCCTCGTCGTGTCACACTTTCCAGCATCAGACACATATTTCTATTAATTTATGTACTGCTTCTTTTTATTGTATACGGGTGGAGCACTATGCAAAAGCTGAAATTGTTGTTCTGTATTGCTTATTATTCTGAGTTTGATTTTCCAGTGATTTTGTGTTCTGGGTCCTGACATTTTGTTATACTCCCTGCATGGGTCCCAAACGGAAAAAGTTGTGAAAGGCTGATTTATGTCTGCATGCTGCCTTTGAAGGGGAAACGATTCTCAGAGCAGATGCTGACGGAGTTGATTTTCTTCCATAAGACTTCCTTTTGTTCCTCAAAAAAAAAAAGATTCTTTTCTGTTTTCTTCCTCCCTTCCTGAACCCAAATCTTCTTTCAGGGGGAATTCATTATACCTTTCCTCTCGAACTCTGTTGATTCCTTTACTTTACTGCTGATTCCAGATTCAGCACTCTATGCCTGGACTAGACTATCTGAATTGGTACGTCAGGCTCCATCTCTTTTTCCTATTCAGATCCAGGCTAATAACTCGTTGCTTCAAGGCTGCTTTTCAATCGCGACCCCCCTTACTCTCCTGTCTATACCCATGTGTATTTTAATCATTTACCTTAAGAATTCCATAGTCCCGTTTGCTCTGTTTGTCTTAGCAGATTGTAAGCTCTGTGGAACAGGGACTGTCTTTTATACATGCGTGTACAGGGCTGCATATGTCTAGTTGTGCTATATAAATTATGTTGTTGTAGTAGTAGTAGTAGTAGTACTTTGAGGGCTGATTTAGAGGGTAATCAAAATAAACAAGGGAACCTATTCATTATGTCAAATGTACACAGACGTATTTGTTGAATATTCATTGTAAAAACTTGGTAACCAGATGGTCTTGTGGCCCTTGAGCCCTGGGGATGAGCACCCCTACTTTGTGCAGGCACCACGAAGTAGTATGCTGTACAGCAACTAAAAGATTATTCATAAGCACCATCCTGTGTCCGCACTCAAGATTCCAGAAGTTAATGTGGGTTCAGAATTAAACATACTGACTCAAAGACACACATTGCATTTGCATTCTGAGTTCTTCAGGCTTGTGTTTGCCTTTCATACAGACTGTTAGTATCTGAGTTTTGATACATAGATATCAAATAACAGACAGAAAAGGGACACACAGGGCTTGATTTTAAAATGGGGCGTCTCAGGCCCAGAGCAAGGGTATTGGGTGCCCTTAGACCTTCAGTCTCATCTCCGCCCTCCCGGAGGTTTTAATAATTAAACTCAATAGTCACGATGATCAAAACACCACCCCTCCCTCAACAATTCTCAAATAAAAATGCAGAATTAGACATCGTATTTTTAAATATTAAACTTTGCTTTGTATGCATGCGTGTGCCCCCTCTTCCTGCAGGTACTGAAAAGAATGTGCTGAGATCTCTTCGAGTTAGGGCTGCCAACTGGCTCCAGATGCACCCGACAGGTTCAATCCAGTCTTGGGTTTTCCTCAATCTCCAGGAACAAGCAGGAATGAGTCTTCACATATGGGTACGTCGGTACCGACGGAGCCTGCGCGGGAACGCTCCCCAGCATCCAATCAGAAAGCTTTTGGGAGCATCCCACAGCACCTGCGTGCTGCCTTCCCGCCTTTCCCAACTGTCTCTCCTCAGTTCTTCTTTTTCCGCAGAGCCAGCAGGTCGTGTTCCTGTCACCGCAGAAGAATTTCCTTATTTTTTCTTTTATTTCTTTTCTGTCGAGTCTGCCTTCTTCGATGCTGTACCGGTACCGCCGGTCCTTGTTCTTTTCTTCTTGTAAAAAAAACAAAACAAAACCCTTTTTACTGTTCTTTTTCTTCAGGTGCACTTCAGTTTTGGGCCTTAGGCCCAAAACTTTTTTTCCTTAAATATGGAGAAGCCTGCCTCAGGTTTTATAAAAGTGCACAAAATGTGGCGGTACTATTTCTGTCACCGACACCCATGAATGGTGTCTAAAATGTTTAGGTCCTGACCATTCCATAACAGACTGTGTGTCCTGTTCCATGATGTCTAAAAGAGGTCGGCAGAACCGAGCTGCCAAGCTCAGTACCCTGTTTCTCTCTGATGCGGCTTCGGTGGCATCGACGTCTTCCAGGGCTTCTTCTTCCTCACATGGATCTCAGGTAACTAAACATAAGTCCAGCTGGTCCTCGAAGGGTAGATCTCCTTCTAAGCATCGAGATGCCTCTGGCCTTGCCCTCGTGGATTCTGCACCGGCAAAATTACCCCGGTGGGAGGCTTCGGCCTCTAAAGCATCATCATCGGGGTTCCAGGATGATCTCGATGGCGTGGCCTCGACAGATCTCCTGGTGCCATGCTCCGGGGTACCGGTGGCTTCCACTGGTACCGACTTCCAGGCATTAGCGGCGTCGATGGATCAGAGGATTCTGTCCATCGAATGCAGTCTGGCGGCTTTCCTTGTGGCATCGACGCCCGTGGTACCGCAACAGACTACTCCGCTGGTACCGGCTCTAGCATCGCCATCGGCACCGATCCCGGTACCGGTGGCATCGGCATCGGTGTCCGCTATACCGGTACTCTGTCCTCTAAAGCCCTCCGGTACCGATACCCCGATACCGGTGATTCCCGATAACGATCCCAGTCGGTACGGGTATCGGGCTTTGCAAGAGCATCCAGACAGACGATACTTCGATTCCTCTGAGGACTCTGAGGATTCTGAAGAGTCGGTCGATGCAGTGATGCTTCTTCCACAGGAGGAGTCCTCTCCTAAACGAATGATGTCTCCTCCAGAGGATTTGTCTTTTCAAGACTTTATCAGAGAGGTGGCTCGGGGTCTCTCTATTACAGTGGCTCCTGAATCAGAGCCCAGAGCCAAGGAGTTAGATATTTTACAATATCCTAAAACTCCTAAAGAGGCAGCTACCTTACCTATTCATGAGATTCTGTATGATCTCATGTTGAGGATGTGGGAAGCACCTCTAACCACCTCTCCTCATTCTCGCAGGTTGAATACCATGTATCATGTCCCTCCTTGTCCTGGTTTCCATAAAACTCAACTTCCTCACCACTCTATTGTGGTTGATTCTGCAATGAGAAAGATTAGAAGTGTCAAAAGACATATCCTCTAATCCTCCAGGACGTGAATGTAGAACCCTGGATGCTTTTGGAAGAAGAGTCTTCCAAGCTTCCATGCTTGCTGCGAGAATTAATTCCTATAGTCTTTACATGGGAATGTTCTTAAAAGAAGTCACTGACCATTTGCAGACTTTAAGTCCTTTTATATCTGAAGATAAAAGGCAGGAATTTCTCACTGGGCTCAAACATGTCCAGGATATCTCCAAATTCTCCAACCGTGCAGCTTTCGACTCCTTTCAATGCGTAAGCAGAGCCTCAGCTATTGCCATAGGTGCACGTAGGATTGCTTGGCTTCAAGCATCTGATTTGGAGATCTGGGTTCAAGATGAATTGGGAAATATCCCTTGTACAGGTGAGAACCTGTTTGGTAAGGATTGGTAAGCAAAAGCCAATCAGATGGATGCTAAAAATTCTGCTTTGGATAGACTATCCAAATCTACAGCTGCTCCTGTTAAGAAAAGGTTGTTCGAGAAAACACCTTTTTCTAAGAAGGGAAGATTCTATCCTGCTTATGGTCAGCGGGCATCTTCTGCAGCTCAGTTCCCTTCCAAACGTCAGCAATCCTCCAAACAGAGTAAAGCAAAGGCTGCAAGGTCTGCTCCAGCCCAGCAACCTCAGCCCCTCAGGGCCTTTGACTTTCTGCTAGAGAACTTAGCCTTCCTGGCTCTAGAAGGACCAGAGCCCTCCACCATTCCAGGAAGGTTATGTCACTTTGCTCCCAGATGGGGGCAAATTACAGCAGAGCATTGGACACTCTCCATCATAAGAGAGGGGTACAAGCTTCATTTTTCAAGCTTGCCCCCTCTCACAAGAGTGCACCAGTGCAATTCTCCACCCTCCCTCCTCAACCTGTTGGAGCAGGAGGTTGCCACTCTTCTTGCTTAGGGGGCCATAGAGGAAGTGCCTTTTCAACAACAGGGCACAGGGTTCTACTCCCCCTATTTTCTTATTCCAAAGAAAACAGGGGGCTTCAGACCCATCTTAGATCTCAGAGAGTTGAACAGATTCCGTCAAAGAAGAATTCAAGATGGTTTCTCTAGAAACTCTGCTGCCATACCTTCAGAGTCAGGATTGGCTTTGTTCTCTAGATCTCAAGGATGCGTACACTCATGTTCTCATCCATCCATCTCACAGAAGGTTCCTTCGGTTCCTTTTTCAGGAAAAGCACTATCAATACAAAGTGCTCCCTTTTGGTCTGGCCTCTGCACCAAGGGTGTTCACGAAATGCATGGCAGTGGTAGCTGCTTTTCTGCGCACCCTGGGAATATTCGTCTTCCCTTACCTGGACGACTGGCTCATTCGAGCTCCCACTCAATCAGAGGCCAGGACTTCTCTCACCTGCACAATGCGTATCCTTCAGTATTTAGGGCTGGTAATAAACATCCCAAAATCCAATTTAATCCCTACTCAGTCCCTGGAGTTTATAGGGGCGTTGCTGGATACCACAAGGGCAAGGGCCTATCTTCCCCAGGCCATTTGCCTTCGCTTGGTGCAGTTAGCTTCTCAAGCAGAGTTGAAACCCCTACTAACTGCTCGAGAGATGCTACAGTTGCTAGGCCACATGGCATCCACCGTGCATGTGGTACCATATGCTCGCCTTCACATGAGAGCAGCTCAGTGGACTTTATCCACCCAATGGACCCAGGCAGTATGCTGCCTGTCAGACAAAATAGCAAACACAAGTCGCCTCATTTTGTCCCTCCAGTGGTGGAAGTCCCCTCAAAACTTGTTGCTGGGGTCCCCCTTTCAACAACCTTTACCCCAAGCAACTCTTACAACAGATGCTTCTCCAATGGGCTGGGGAGCTCATCTTCAGGACCTCTCCACCCAGGGCATCTGGTCCCCACAGGAGACTTGTCTACATATCAATCTCTTGGAACTCAGAGCAATCTTCCTTGCTCTGCGGGTTTTGCACACCCTGCTCAGCCACAAGACAGTCCTTATCCACACGGACAATCAGGTAGCCATGTTCTATGTAAACAAGCAGGGAGGAACTGGCTCTCTGTCGCTTTGCAACGAAGCTCTGCGACTGTGGGCCCTCGCCAGAGAGCATCACATCCATCTTCTGGCAGTTTATCTTCCAGGTGTTCAAAACTCCTGGGCGGACAGACTCAGTCGAGTTCTGCTTCCACACGAGTGGTCCCTACATATGGACCAGGTATCCAAAATTTTTCGAATTTGGGGAACCCCGGACATAGACCTCTTTGCAAGTCCGTGGAATGCCAAACTTCCCCGGTTCTGTTCCAGAACTCCGGCTCAGGGGGCTCAGGCAAGGGATGCTTTCCTCCTTCACTGGGGTCAAGACTTCCTGTATGCCTTTCCATTCATTCCCCTAATTCCCAAAACCCTGTTCAAGCTTCAGAGAGACAGAGGCCACATGATTCTCATAGCTCCACATTGGCCACGGCAAGTGTGATACCCTCTGCTTCTACATCTCTCTCAAGCTCCCTCCCTAGAGTTAGGGTCTGCTCCAGACCTCCTCTCTCAAGAGGATGGAAGGTTATGGCATCCCAATCCCCAGTCTCTACATCTCAGGGCTTGGTTGCTGAAGGCCTAGATCTCCAGGATCTTCATCTTTCTCAACAAGTGAAAGATGTTCTTTATGCTTCCAGAAAACCTTCCACTATACGTTCTTACGCTTTCAAGTGGAAGAGGTTTACTATCTGGTGTTCTGAAAAGGGTCTTAACCCCCGTGCCATACCTCTGGAATCGTTGCTGGAGTATCTCCTTCATCTGTCTAATGCAGGCCTTAAGACAAATTCAGTAAGGGTCCATTTAAGTGCTATTGCAGCTTCCCTTAGGCCTCTAAATGGACAACCTATTTCCTCTCATCCTCTTGTAGCAAGATTCATGAGAGGCCTCCTTTTAACAAAGCCTCCCATTAGACCACCCCCGGTGGCATGGGACTTAAATTTGGTTCTTGGTCAGCTTATGAAGCCGCCTTTCGAACCTTTAGCTACCACCTCCTTGAAATACCTTTATTGCAAAGTTATTTTTCTCATTGCAATCACATCTGCATGCCGCATCAGTGAATTGCAAGCACTAGTAGCTAATCCACCTTATACAAGGTTCCATCATGACAAGGTGGTCCTTAGGACTAATCCACACTTTATGCCTAAAGTGGTCTCGCCTTTTCACCTCAACCAGGAGGTCTACCTACCTGTCTTTTTTCCAGGACCTCATACATCAAGTGCAGAGAGGAACCTTCATACCCTGGACTGTAAAAGAGCTTTGGCCTTTTACTTACAAAGGACACAGCAACATAAGAAGTCTTCCCAACTCTTTGTTGCCTTTGATCCTTCTCATCTCGGACAACCAGTCTCCAAGAGAACACTTTCCAACTGGATTGCCCAGTGCATTTCTTTCGCCTATCAGAGCAAGAACCTTTCTCTGGAGGGCCATGTCACAGCGCACAATGTCAGAGCCATGGCAGCCTCAATGGCTCATCTGAACTCTGTGTCTATCGATGACATCTGTCGAGCAGCCACTTGGGCCTCGGTTCATACCTTCACAGCCCATTACTGCTTGGACAAGGACTCCCGCCGGGATGCCTTGTTTGGTCAGGCTGTTCTTAAACACCTGTTCCATACTTAATCAACTCCTACCCACCATCCCTCATGGGATGCCAGAGATCCAGGTGGGGAAGTGCAGCCCTGTTCCAGGGACACACAACTTATGGGCTCTCTCCCTGGCATCTAAAGCTAGGGAGTCCCCATATGTGAAGACTCATTCCTGCTTGTTCCTGGAGATAGCACAGTTACTTACCTGTAATAGGTGATCTCTGGGAACAGCAGGAATAAGTCTTCACAACCCACCCACCTCCCCTAGGAGTTGTCTCTCTCTCTCTCTCTCTTTCCTTTCCCTCTCTCTCTCTTTGTCTCAGCTCTAAAACTTAACTGAGGAGAGACAGTTGGGAAAGGCGGGAAGGCAGCACACAGGCGCTGTGGGATGCTCCCAAAAGCTTTCTGATTGGAAGCTGGGGAGCGTTCCCGCGCAGGCTACGTCGGTACCGATGTACCCATATGTGAAGACTTATTCCTGCTGTTCCCAGAGATCACCTGTTACAGGTAAGTAACTGTGCTTTACATGCAGGGATATATAGTTCTGCTTTCTCCATTGCACGCCATAAGAAAAGGAAAACTGCATGCAATGGGGTAAACCCAGGACTGGATCAAGCCTGTCGTGTGCATCTGGAGCCAGTTGGCAACCCTTCTTCGAGTTTGTCTGGCTGCCAAGATCTGTTTTGCTTTGATTGTTGTTGCTCTTTGCTGCCCCTTAGGAGCCGCTGGCCTAGGTGACTACCTAGTCTTGCCTCATGATCGGGTAGGCCCTGGGATGCCTTGGTGTAATCAGAAAAGATGCCTATTTTACAAAGACAACATAGGAACCCATGTACCTTTATGAAGTATGAACCAACTCCCACACACATTTACAGCTGCTCTGAAGCTGAGCTCAATATGAACGTACATCCCAATGCTGTCTGTTCCACCCAAACTACACTTCCAGGAGTGCCTACACACAGATCACATGCTTACTGGTCACAGGCTTATATACAAGCCATTTTCTGCTTTATAACTTTGCCCCCATTCCGTATCCCGTTACGAAAGAAAAATATCAGGAAAAACATTTCCTGCTAGAGATTAGCACTTGGAGCCTGATCTTAAAAAAACAGGGATGAGCTTGTGAAGGTCCAGTGTGACATCAGATTCTGCCTTATTCAATCCCTTGGACTGCAAAGAGCATATTTTCAGAGTTCTCCATGTGGTCTGTCTTGGGCTAATCATGATGCTCCCAAAACCTGCTGACTAGTGACATCCCCAGCCTGAAATGCAAATCTTCCCATGCAGCTCTCCAAATGGAAATCTTCAGTGTGTTGAATGATTGCCAAGAACAGTGAATATCTCCTCAAGGGGGCTTGGCACCAGGCCATTAGAGTCTTACATATGCAGCACCCCTCCAGATAGAAACAGAGAGAGAAAATGAGCAGGGTGGAAAAAATACACCACTCAGCAAAGTGATGCTGAGTGACTGATAAATAGTTGCCCTGTTTTCTTCCCACACCATAGAAAACAGTCACCAGTTCCTTATCAGAATGTAATGGAACCTCTGATTCTTGCTGTTAGTTTATCTCAGACTGCTTATGCCAGAGGTTGCCAAGTTACTCAGTTCCAAGAGTGCGACTGTAAGCCAGTCCTGGATTTCTGACAAGCTCATTCTGATGCATTATCGGACCTGCAGCACTGATCCTAATGGGTAAAATCAGGGACTACAAATACCATAATGCATTGGAATTCAAATGTAAAACCAGAACTGGCAAAAAATCTCACTCCTGGAACAGGGTAACTTGGCAACTCTGTTACGCTCATCCGATAACTGATGAAAACAAATGCACACCCTAGCCAGAAATTTCTGTAGCTGCAGCAGTGCAGACTCAGAGCTGCCAAGTTATCCAGAACCAGGAAAGTGAGGTTACTTATCTGTAACGGGGGTTCTCCGTGGACAGCAGATAAGTCAGCCACACCTGTGATGTCATCCAACTGCACCAATGACAGAAGTGCTCTCCAGAGTTCAGAAAGGTAAACTGAGCATGTCTAGGTGACCCCACCTCCGAGCCCACCCTTGGCCAGTAGGGTACATCTCAAGCAGTGGTCCTGCAAACTAGCATGGCCAGCTTGGTTCAGACCCTGAGGGCACAAGGCTGTTGTCATCCTAGAGGAGGAAGATGGGTTTGTGTGGCTGACTTATCCTGCTGTCCATGGAGAACCCCTGTTACAGGTAAGTAACCTCACTTTCTCCATGGACAAGCAGGATATGTCAGCCACACTGGTGACTCTGAAGCCGTGGCCTGTGGCCACATAGTGCTGCAATGGATAAAGGAGATGGAAAGCAGCAGATCAAGGGTATCCCCATTTATTCATGAATATATCGATCAAAGAATGTATTTTTTTCTCAATTGGTATCCAGGTCAACAATCAGTAGTGCAAGGTCAGCATTCAATGGAACAATAGGCACAGCAAACCAACAGTGCGGGTACAACTGTCACGGTTAACCTAAATGTGGGTGCAATTCGATGCCCAAGGGCCATAACAATAGGGCCAGCACTGCCTGGCCAAAGACGCTGTCTGCCACGGCCCTGTAGTCAAGGCAATAGTGTCTTTGGAAGGTGTGCATGGTCGACCAGATGGCAGCCTTGCAGATGTCCGTGAGGGGTACTACTTAGAGATTCATCAGCATCATGGCCATGGCCCAAAGCTGGTGGGTGTGGACACGGTATGTTGGCCGAGCCCCTGCCTGGATGTAGCAGAATGCAATGCAGTCTGATATCCATCGCAAGAGGTCCTTTTTGTGATGGGGCAGCCCAGCCGGTTGGGGTAGAAGGAGACGAAGAACTGTGCTCCCCGTCGCTCGGGTTCCATTCTGTGGATGAAGGTGTGCGTGTGCAGTGTGCGGACGCAGACTAGGATGTCAAGACAACTGTGCCCCTGGGGAGGTGTATGGTGGTGGGTGGAAGGTGGGTAGTTCGATTGCCTGGTTGATGTGGAAGGTGGATGTAACCTTTGCTACAAACTTCAGATGTGTTCTGAAGGTGGCGCAGTCCTGGTAGAACTGGGTGTAAGGTGGGTGGGTGACCAGGGCCTGTAGCTCAGTGACCCTTCTGGCAGAGGTGATTGCAGTGAGGAAGAGGGTCTTCTATGTGGCATACTTCATGGGCGCAGAGCCTAAGGGCTCAAAGGGGTCATGAGTGAGCTGCTGTGGACAATGTTGATGTCCCAAAGTGGTACAGGTTGTCATACCATGGGCCACAAGTTGGCTAGTCCCCTTATGAAGTGGGAGATGAGTAGGTGCATGGAGATGGAAGCATCATTGGGTCAGTCATGGTAAGCTACAATGGCTGCTAGGTGGCCCCGGATCAACACAGTCTTGAGCCCCGCCCTAGCTAGGGTGGTGAGGGAGTGGAGGAGGTGCAGAACTAGGCATGACTTGGGGTCCAGTACCTCTGAGGTATTCCAGGCGTCGGAGCGCTGCAATCTGAGGCCATAGGATTTCTTTGTGGTACGGCGCCTGGTGGCCAGGACAAAGTGTTGGACCTCTGCGGAGAGCTAGAGTCAGGACAGTGTCAGCCTTTCAATCTCCAGGCCCTCAGCACCAGCATTGGCAGGTTGGGGTATAGTATGTTGCTGCCATCCTGCGTAATGGGATCCGGTTGCAGGGTGGCCGGATGGGTGGATTCCGGGCGAGTCGGTGTGGATAGGGGAACCATACCTGTCTGGGCCAGTAAGGGTCGAATAAGATGACATGTGCTTGGTCCTGGATTTTTTTATGGATGGCTTTGAAGATCAGCAGGATGGAGAGAACCCGTACAGGATGTTTCCCTCCCCCAGTGTATGATGAAGGCATCCTGGGCAATGCAGCGGTTAGATGGGTGCTTGGAGCAGAACTGAGGATACTTTGTCTTCATTTTGCTGGTGAAGAGGCCCATGTGTGGGTGGCCCCACTGGCGGAAGAGTGACTGTGCCACTTGGGGGTTGAGCTTCCATTCCTGTGGACCGAGCTGCCAACTGAGGCTGTCTGCTACGTGCTTGTAGTCACCTGGTAGGTAGGCCGCTTGGAGTATTCATCCCTTGGAGAGGACGAAGGACCACAAGCAAAATGCTTCCCTGCAGACTACGAGGGAGCCCGTCCCGCTCTGCTTGTTGACATAGAACTTGGCTACTTGATTGTCTGTCTGTATCAGTATGCTCTTGCCCATGATGCAGTGGTTGAAGGCCTGCAGCATGTATCGAATCATGCAGAGTTCCAGGAGGTTGATGTGTTGCCTACACTCTTGCCGTCCAGATGCCTTTGGTGTGGAAGTGAAGCACGTGTGTCCCCTAGCCTGTCTTTGATGCATCTATGATGATGGTTACCTGGTGCTGGGGCTGCTGGAGGGGCTTGCCACTGGCCAGGATCTCCTGTCACGCCCACCAGGCAATGGAATCCTTGGTCTGTGCCTCTATGGAAATGTGCCTGGACAGGGTCTAGGAATGCTGACTTGCTGGGTGGAGCATTAGCATATGTTTGTGATGCCTTGGTTTCATTTGAGTGCTGATTCGACCACGATCGACTGATGAAGCAGTTGGCTTTTCTTGAATCCCAAGGCCGGTTGTACCTGGTATTTGATCTCAAGTTTTCTGGAGCAGGTCAGCTCAGATGAAGGGGTCTGCCCAATCTTCAATAGGTGTTCTTGGAGGAACTTGTGGACAAGGAGGGCGACCATCACTGGGTGTTTCCAGGTATTTGAGTACCCCCAGGATCTCGTTCCTTGGGTCTGGGGTGTCTGCTGGGGTAAGGGAGGTATTTTGGGTACGATAGGTCTTCTGGGGGTGAGGGTGGTTGTGTGACGGGTGACGAGGTCTCTGATGGGGTGCCCAATGGTGACTGTGACTTGAGTGTTTCCCCTGGTGAGTCCTGGGTGGCCGTTTCCTCCTCTGCCCTGCTGTCTGCTGTGAGGCAGTCTGGTGAGAAGCGCAGCAGTGATGGGGATGGCAGGGTTTGAGAGTCCCTTGAGGGTCCAATGCTGGGAGGTGGCTCTGGGCTAGGGTTTGATGGTGGTACCACCATTGGTGTCCACAGGACATGTTGTTGGAGGAATCGGATCAGGAGGTCCAAGACAACTGGTGGCGTCAGCTGACTAGGTGGTTGTGTCCCTGTGCTCCCATGCTCTCTCTGCTCTTTGGCTCCACTCTGCACTGTTTCCATAGAAGGGTGTCTGGGCTGCGGCTGGAGGAGCTGTGGGTGTGCTGCCGATGTCTGTGCTTCGATCGCCATGGGGCTGGGGAGCTACTGAGATCTTCTGTGCTGCTGTATCTGCCGCAGTCTTGGCCTGTGCTGCTGGGTCATCTGTGCCATCTGCAGTGGTGATTCAGGGAGCTGTGGATTTGCGCTGGCATCTGGGGCGCGCCCATGAGCGTTCCCAGTACGGAGTGGAGATCTCTGCATTGCTGCAATGACGCACCGATGTGCGTCCCTAGTAGTCATGGTGCTAGCCAATAGCGGAGGGGGCAGGCGCCACACGAGAGAGAGGCTTCACTGGGCGCCCTGCTGTTCCTGCCAGGCACAGCTGCTGAGTCCAGAAGTGCCAGACCAGGGACAGAGGCCTTTTTATGCATGTCCCAGGCTGCAGCAGGGCCCTTGTTTTCTGCAGTGGCGGCAGCTGAAGTGAGCCCTCTGGGTCTGGAGGCAGGCTCCAATTTGGCAACACAATCTCTATGGGCATCGCTTTGGGATCAGCAGGCCCAGGGCAACATGCGTGTGCAGTGGGTGCAGGTTTCCACCGATGATTCACCTCCAAGCACCAGATGCAGTAGTCATGTGCGTCATCTTGTGGCTGTACTTCGGGCATCTGAATGCTGAATTCTCTCTTCTTTCTGGTTGCTTTTCTTCTATTTTTCTGATCTTATTGGATGTAGGTATGAAGAGCTGTAGGATCTGCCCTTGCAGACAAGGCAGAAGATGAAAAACTGGGCTGGCTGGAGGCAGGCTTGGAAGTAGGGTCACATGGACAGGCTCAGAAAGGTTTAGGTTTACCTTTTTGAGCTCTGGAGAGCACTTCCATCCATGGGGCTGTCGGATGATGTCACCAGGTGTGGCTGACACATCCTGCTTGTCAATGGAGAAGGAGATCTAGGGCTAGTCCTGTACTTCTGATAACCTCTTTCTAATGCATTATGGAACTTGCAGCATCAATTTCAGCTCAGGGACTGCAAATACTTTGCTGCTTTGGCATGTAAATGCAAAACCAGGATTGGTTAGAAGTCTCCCTTCTTTTATTTGGTACATTGGCAGCTCTGTAGACTCTGTCTCCTCTTGATAGCTAGGCTGCTGCCTTTCCCATCTTTGACATTTGCAAAGCAGAGAGGGCCCTGCTTTAGAAGGGTTTATTGTATTAACAACACTCATTCCTGAAAAAGAAGTGTTTAATGATGGGCCAACTGTATGCATACGGCTTAGGTTTCAGTTGGAAAGATTTTGAAAAGTGAGTGAGAGATTTTTAATAATCCGCTGTTGCTGTCGTGCCAAACAGGATGGGACAAGCAGTTTAGGCTCTCTTTCTTCAGCCCTCTCCCTCTCTTCTGGAGTGTGCATGTGTTGCTGATGACTGAACTTCATTTTGGGACCCTGACCCCTCCTGCTGAGCGAGACCCAACAGAGACACCACCTCACCATGATGTTGCTATGTACAATCACATTAAGGTTTCCTGGATGAAGGGGCGAGGGGCTGGCACTGAAAGAAATAGTCAAAGTTATTGCAAGGAGGGATGATGGTAGTAGGAAATACCAGTTAGAAGGGACATATTTAACTATGGCCCCTGACAGATGTCGTTATTGTTTGGCCACAGTAGGTAATACTGTTTATTTGGGTATATAATGTGCCATTTTTAATCTGCTACGTTAAAACAAACCCTAAGCATGCTACAAGCTGCTGGAGCTGCTTTTTTCTGCAACCTTCCCAATGTTTTGAATGGTCCAATGAGTGTGAGTTCAGCACGCTGGAGCGAGAGAGTGACAGACAGAGATCTGTGAAATAGAAGGTAGTTGCAGAGTGAAGGGGAGCTCTGTTTTTCTGCGGAGGAGGCAGCTACCAAGAAAGAATTGTGATAATAACGAAACTAAAATTATTTTTAAAATCTTGACTGATCTTGCCATTCCCTCTTGGCAAGTTCATCCAACATCTAAACTAGGTCTTATTGCTGAAGCTCTGGCTAACTCATTCACTTCTAAAGTTACTGTGTTATATAATTCATTGCAGCTTTCTATTTTGCTAGTCAAATCATCTGGTAATGTTAGAGATGTTTCATCTTCACCTATCTGGGACTGACTCTAATCCTGCTCATAGAGGGAGAATGAGCTCCTTCGTAGACGTTACCTCTTAGTTGCTTGGAAAGATTCTTAGCGCTATATCATCTGCTTCTTCCTTTCTTGATTCCATGCCTACCCTTTTTTATCAGGAGACCAGACTTGGAGTTCTGTTCCATTCTTGCCCTCGTCAACTCCAGCCTGACTAGTGGACACATCTCCCAGATCTAGAAAGAAGCCATTATTCATTGTGTCCTTAAAAGTACATCTTCCAACCCATCTGATCCTGACAACTATAGATCTATTTCTAATATCCCATTTATTGCCTAAATTTTGGAGAATTTTTATTACAAAATATTTGATTTCCCTATCTACCTTACTATAGGAACTGAACCCACACCCCAAGCAAAAATGATTTTTTTGTCGGATCGCTCACCATGAAAAGAAACATTTCTTCTCTCGAAGTGAGCCCTCCTTTTAATCAATTTAAAAAAAGACCGAATACCACGGTCAAAATTAGACCAAACAACACCTGTTGCTGTCCAGGTGTTGTTTGGTCTAATTTTGACCGTGGTATTCAGTCTTTTTTTAAATTGATTAAAAGGAGGGCTCACTTCGAGAGAAGAAATGTTTCTTTTCATGGTGAGCGATCCGACAAAAAAATCATTTTTGCTTGGGGTGTGGGTTCAGTTCCTATAGTAAGGTAGATAGGGAAATCAAATATTTTGTAATGTTTCTGGGGTAGGCTTCCAGGGGTGTTTACTTATAATTAAATTTTGGAGAAAGCAATACTGAGATATGAATCACTTAGCTAAGACAAATGCCTTGCACCCTCTCCAGTTTGAATTTAAGGAACACCATGATACAGAAACTTGTCTTCTCGTTGTACTTAGCGAAGTCAGAGAGCATCTTGATTCTCGTAAAGCTGCTATTTTAGTTTCACTTGATCTGACTGCAGCATTCGATCTTATTTATCAAGATCTGTTGCTTTCTTGGTTGTTTGATCTTAGAATACTCGGTACTTTATACAAATGGTTCAACTCATTTTGTTCCTCTATGCCTTTCCTAGTCTGCTTCAATTTGGAGTTTTCACAGTATCAGCAATTAAACGGTGGAGTGTCGCAAGGTTCAACTCTTTTCCCAATCCTGTTCAATTTGTTTTAAAATCCTCTCACTTCCTTCATTCAGTCAAAAACCATGAGCAGATTTTTTTGTTGTTGACAACATCCAGTTGATTCATTAGTTGATCCTCTGTTGCCTGATCTTGTTCCTCTTCATCGGTTCCGATAAACACTATCTCAATGGCTTACAGATAATAGGCTCAAATTAAACCAAACTGGTATGAGAACTGCCTGAAGTGCAAGCCGGGTTCAGGAAAGGGCAAGGAACATCGCGGATGTGAGATGGATCCTTGAAAAGACAAAAGAATACCAAAAGGATATCCATATGTGTTTTATTGACTATAGCAAGGCTTTTTGACTGTGTAAACCATGAGTAACTCTGGGCCACATTAAAAGGCATGGGTATACCAGAACACCTGATAATTCTCTTGCACAACCTTTACACTAATCAAGAATCAACAGTCCGAACGGAGCTAGGAGAAAAAGAATGGGTAGAAATCAGCAAAGGTGAATGACAGGGCTGCATACTTTCCCCCTACCTTGTTAATTTATATGCAGAACAAATCATCAGAGAAGTAGGACTGTATAAAGACAACTGAGATGTGAATTTTGGTGGAAGACTCATCAAAAACATTTGCTATTTTGATGATACCACATTACTAGCTGAAAGTGAAGTCGATCTGAAATATTTCTTTCTCAAGATCAAGGAACATAGGGCCCGATATTGAGATAGGCAGGCTATGCATCGCAGAGGCGCATAGCCTGCTTGCCAACCCCCTTAACCTGGAATTTCACTTCCGTGCCGGCAGAAGTGAAAATCTGGGTTAGCCTGGACGCCCCGGCAGGCACAGAGACTACACGGGTAGCAGCGATTTTTCGATGCTACCAGCATAGCCTCTGCATCTTAAAGATAGGTGAGGTTTTTCCTAGCCTATCTTTAAGGCGCAGAGGGCTATGCGAATAGCATCGAAAATCACTGCTAAGCGTGTAGCTCCTTCCTCCGCCATGGAACACCCCTAACATGCCCCAATGCTATGCGGATAGCATCTGGGCACGTTAGAGACTTAGCTGGGATTTTCGAAGGGCACTACCCGTCTAGGTGCACTTTGAAAATCCCAGATAAGGCCTATCTCCAGGAACAAGCAGGAATGTAGTCATCACATATGGGTATCGTCGGTACCGACGGAGCCTGCGCGGGAACGCTCCCCAGCGTCCAATTAGAAAGCTTTTGGGAGCATCCCACAGCGCCTGCGTGCTGCCTTCCCGCCTTTCCTAACTGCCTCTCTCCAGTTTTTCTTTTTCCGCAGAGCCAGTAGGTCATTGTTCCTGTCACCGCAGAAGAATTCTTCTTTATTTCTTTCTTTTTTGTGGTCGCGTCTGCCTTCCTCGACGCTTTACCGGTACCGCCTGTTTTTTCTTCTTATTTTCTGTTCTAAAAAAATATATATATGTAATACACTACGTTTTTTTCCTATTTTTCTTCAGGTGCACGCGCCTTTTTGGGCCTTAGGCCCAAAAACATTTTCTTATAATGGAGAAACCTGCCTCAGGTTTCAAAAAGTGCACCAAGTGTGGTGGTACCATTTCCGTCACCGACACCCTTGAATGGTGTCTAAAATGTTTAGGTCCTGACAACTCCATCACGGATTGTATGTCCTGCACCATGATGTCTAAAAGAGGTCGGCAGAACCGAGCTGCTAAGCTCAGTACCCTGTTTCCCTCTGATGCAGCTTCGGTGACATCAACGTCTTCCAGGGCTTCCTCTTCCTCCCGTGGATCTCAGGTAACTAAACATAAGTCTAGCCGGTCCTCAAAGGGTAGATCCCCTTCTAAGCATCGAGATGCCTCTGGCGTTGCCCTTGAGGATTCTGCACCGGCAAAATTGCCCCAGCGGGAGGCTTCGGCTTCCAAAGCATTATCGGGGCTCCAGGATGTTCTCGAGGCCTCGACCTCAGCAGAACTACTGGTGCCATGCTCTGGGGTACCGGCAGTCTTCTCCGGTACCGACATCCAGGCATCGGCAGCGTTGATAGACCAGAGATTCCTGGCTATTGAGCACAGTCTGGCGGCTCTCCTTGCGGCATCGACGCCCTCTGAACCGCGACAGACAATTCAGCTGGTACCGGCCCCGGCATCGGTATCGGTACCAGTACCGATAGCATTGACATCGGCATCGGTGTCTGCTTTGCCGGTACCCAGTCATCCGATGCCCTCCGGTACCGATACCCCGGTACCAATTACTCCCGGTACCGACTTCGGTCGGTACAGGTATCGGGCTCTTCAAGAGCATCCGGACAGACGGTACTTCGAGTCCTTAGAGGAATCTGAGGATTCTGATAGTTCTGTCGATGCAGGAATGCTTCTCCCAGAGGAGCCCTCCTCCCCTAAGCGCAGGATGTCTCCTCCGAAGGATATTTCCTTCCAGGATTTTATCAGGGAGGTGGCTCGGGGTCTGTCCATTACTGTGGCCCCTGAAACAGAGCCAAGAGCCAAGGAGTTGTAAACTCTACAATATCCCAAAACTCCTAAGGAGGCAGCTACCTTGCCCATTCATGAGATTTTATATGATCTCATGTTAAGGATGTGGGAGACACCTCTTACCACCTCTCCTCATTCTCGCAGACTGGATACTATGTATCGAGTCCCTCCTTGTCCTGGTTTCCAAAAGACTCAGCTTCCTCACCACTCTATTGTAGTGGAATCAGCTATGAGAAGGATCAAGAGTGCAAAGAGGCATGCCTCTAATCCTCCAGGACGTGACTACAGAACCCTGGATGCTTTTGGACATCGTGTCTTCCAAGCTTCCATGCTTTCTGCCAGGATCAGTTCCTATAGTCTCTACATGGGAATGTTCCTGAAGGAGGTCACAGATGATTTAGAAGCTTTAAGTCCTATTCTTCCTGAAGACAGAAGACAGGATTTTCTCACTTTGGTCAAACATGCCCAAGATGTTTCTAAATTTGCCAACCGTGCAGCCTTTGATTGCTTTGAGTGCATAAGCAGGACCTCTGCTATTGCCATAGGTGCACGTAGAATTGCTTGGCTCCAGGCATCTGATCTAGAGCTCTGGGTACAAGACAAATTGGGAAACATCCCTTGTACTGGTGAGAACATGTTTGGTAGAGATTGGCAGGAAAAAGCCAATGAGATGGATGCTGAAAATTCCACCTTGGATAGATTATCCAAGTCCACAGCTGATCCTGCTAGAAAGAAATCTTTCAAGAAACCATTCTTTTCTAAGAAGAAAAGATATTATCCTGCCTATGCTCAGCAGGCACGTTCGGCAGGTCAGTTTGTCAAGAAGGCTCAGCAACCACCCAAACAGAAGAAAGCAAAGACTGCTAAGCCTCAACCGTCACAGCAGTTTCAGCCTCCACAAGGCCTTTGACTTTCAGCTAGAGAACTTAGCCTTCCTGGCTCTCAGGGGACCAGAGCCTTCCACCATTCCAGGAAGGTTATGTCACTTTGCCCCCAGATGGGGGCAGATAACAGCAGAGCATTGGACACTCTCCATCATAAAGGAGGGGTACAAGCTTCATTTTTCAAGCATGCCCCCTCACACAGTAGTAAGGCAGTTCAATTCTCCGACCTCTCTCATCAACCTGTTAGGGCAGGAGGTCGCTATTCTTCTTGCCCAAGGGGCAATAGAAGAAGTACCCATTCATCAGCAGGTACAGGGTTCTACTCTCCTTATTTCCTTATTCCAAAGAAAACAGGGGGATACAGACCTATCTTAGACCTCAGAGAATTGAACAAATTCCTTGTCAAATTCAAAGCGATTTCTCTCAGGTCTCTGCTGCCATACCTTCAGAGTCAGGATTGGCTTTGTTCTCTAGATCTCAAGGATGTGTACACCCATGTCCTCATCCATCCAACCCACAGAAGGTTCCTTCGGTTCCTTTTTCAAGGAAAGCACTACCAATACAGGATGATTCCTTTTGGCCTGGCCTCAGCACCAAGGGTGTTCACGAAATGCATAGCTGTTGTAGCAGCATTTCTCCACGCTCTAGGTATATTTGTCTTCCCCCACTTAGACGACTGGCTCATTCAAGCCCCAACAGAGTCAGAGGCCAGGACTTCTCTATCCTGCACAATGCGTATCCTTCAGTATTTGGGTCTTGTAATAAACATCCCAAAATCCAGTCTAACTCCCACTCAGTCTTTAGAGTTCATAGGAGCTTTGCTGGACACCAGAAAGGCAAGGGCCTATCTCCCTCAGGCCCGCTGCCTTCGCATGGTGCAGTTAGCTTCTCAAGCAGTGCTAAAGCCTCATCTCACTGCTTGAGAAATGTTACAACTACTAGGCCACATGGCATTTACTGTACATGTGGTTTCCTATGCTCGCCTCCATATGAGGGCAGCCCAGTGGACTTTATCCACTCAGTGGACCCAGGCATCAGGATGCCTGTCAGACAAAATAGCAAACACAAGTCGCCTTATTTTGTCCCTCCAGTGGTGGAAGTCCACTCAAAACCTGTTGCTGGGGTCCCTTTTTCAACAACCTTTACCCCAAGCAACTCTCACAACAGATGCTTCTCCAATGGGTTGGGGAGCTCATCTGCAAGACCTCTCCACCCAGGGCACCTGGTCTCCACAGGAGAGTCATCAACATATCAATCTCTTGGAGCTCAGAGCAATCTTCCTTGCTCTGCAAGGGTTCCACAACCTGCTCAGCTACAAGACCATCCTCATTCATACGGACAATCAAGTAGCCATGTTCTATGTGAACAAGAAGGGGGGAACAGGCTCTCTGTCGCTTTGCAACGAAGCTTTGTGACTATGGGCCCTCGCCAGAGAGCATCAGATTCATCTCCTGGCAGTGTATCTTCCAAGCATACAAAACTCTTGGGCAGACAGACTCAGTCGAGTTATGCTTCTGCACGAATGGTCTCTGTATACAGACCAGGTAACCAAGATTTTTCAAATTTGGGGAACCCCGGACATAGACCTCTTTGCAAGTCCGTGGAATGCCAAACTTCCCCGGTTCTGTTCCAGAATTCCGGCTCAGAAGGCTCAGGCCAGGGATGCTTTCCTCCTTCATTGGGGTCAAGACTTCCTTTATGCCTTTCCACCCATTCCCCTAATTCCCAAAACCCTGTTCAAGCTTCAGAGAGACAGAGGCCATATGATTCTCATAGCTCCACATTGGCCACAAGACGCTCTTATGCTTTCAAGTTGAAAAGGTTTACCATATGGTGTTCGCAAAAGGGTCTTAACCCCCTTGCGATACCTCTGGAATCATTGCTGGAGTATCTCCTTCATTTATCCAATGCAGGTGTTAAGACTAATTCAGTAAGAGTCCATTTGAGTGCTATTGCAGCTTCCTTTAAGCCTCTAAATGGACAGCCTATTTCCTCTCATCCTCTTATAGCAAGATTTATGAGAGGCCTTCTTCTAACTAAGCCTCCCATTAGGCCACAACCGGTGGCATGGGACTTAAACCTGGTTCTTGGGCAGCTCATGAAGCCACCTTTCTAACCTTTAGCTACTACCTCCTTGAAATTCCTTTCTTGGAAGGTTATCTTTCTCATTGCAATCACATCAGCACGCCGCATTAGTGAGTTGCAACGCTAGTAGCTGATCCACCTTATACAAGGTTCCATCATGACAAGGTAGTCCTTAGGACTCATCCACACTTTATGCCAAAGGTGGTCTCACCTTTTCATCTGAACCAAGTGGTCTACCTACCTGTGTTTTTTCCAAGGCCTCATGCATCAAATGCAGAGAGGAATCTTCATACCTTTCTCTGGAGGGCCATGTCACAGCTGACAATGTGAGAGCCATGGCAGCCTCAATGGCTCATCTGCACTCTGTGTCTATCGACGACATCTGTCGAGCAGCCACTTGGGCCTCGGTTCATACCTTCACAGCTCATTACTGCTTGGACAAGGACTCCTGCCGGGATGCCTTGTTTGGTCAGGCTGTTCTCCAACACCTGTTCCATATCTAATCAACTCCTACCCGCCATCCCTGGTAGGATGCCAGAGATCCATGGGGGGAAGTGGAGCCCTGTTCAGGGACACACAACTTCTGGGGTCTCTCCCTGGCACCTAAAGCTAGGGAGTCCCCATATGTGATGACTACATTCCTGCTTGTTCCTGGAGATAGCATAGTTACTCACCTGTAACAGGTGATCTCCAGGAACAGCAGGAATTTAGTCCTCACAACCCACCCACTTCCCCTAGGAGTTGTATCTCTCTATCTATCTCTTTCCTTTCTCTCTCTCTCTTTGTCTCAGCTTTAAAACTCAACTGGAGAGAGGCAGTTTGGAAAGGCGGGAAAGCAGCACGCAGGTGCTGTGGGATGCTCCCAAAAGCTTTCTAATTGGACGCTGGGGAGCATTCCCGCGCAGGCTCCATCGGAACCGACGATACCCATATGTGAGGACTAAATTCCTGCTGTTCCCGGAGATCACCTGTTACAGGTGAGTAACTATGCTTTACATGGGTAACAAGGAAGTTATCCATGTATAGGCTTCAGAATATCGGGCCCATAATCTTAAAATAGGTCTACATCTTAACATTAAGAAGACAAAGATCCTGACAACTGGCAAAATCAATAAGTTCATCGTTAATGGAGAAGAAATTGAAATAGTTGACATCTTTAACTTACTTGGATCAACACCTAATAAAGAAAGGACTAGTAGTCAAGAAATCCAATAACATATTGTTCTTGGTAGAATGGCTATGAAGGACCTAGACAAAACTTTGAAGAGCAGAGATGTCTCTCTCCATACAGAGGTTCGACTTATCCAGGCCATGGTATTTTCAATAGCATCATATGGATGTTAAGGTTGGACAGTGAAAAAGATAGACAGGAAGAAAATTGTTGTCTTTGAATTATGGTGCTGGCAACGAATACTGTGTATATCATGGACTACCCGAAGAACAAACCAGTCAGTACTAGAGGAGATCAAACCTAAGCTTTCCTTAGAAGCTCAGATGACAAAACGTCTTCATACTTTGGACACATCGTGTGAAGAGAGAGATCAGTGGACATAATGCTTGGCAAGGTAGAAGGTCACTGTAAAAGAGGAAGGCTGGCAATGAGATGGTTTGATACAATAACAGCAGCTATCAACAATGAGCCGCTTGGCTGAAGACCAAACTTTAGGTCAACTATCCAGAGGGTTGCCATGAGTTGACATCGACTCGATGGCACTTAACAGCAACAACAACAACTTGTTCAAGAAAACATTTCTCCTACTTTACACTCTGTAATCTGGATATCACGATAACAAGCTCAGCCATCAAATTTCCCTTTCTCTTTGTCCTCTTGCTCTCTGCAGCAGCTCAGTTTTGGGGGGAAACTTTGTCTTCTGCTCCTATTTCTGATTGGAGCTTTCTGGGCGTGCAAGCTTCCTCTTCCCCTGGCTGGGTACTAACTTTTCCCTGCTGCTGTCTGTAATGCAACTCCTGTCTCTGTAGTAACCAGTACTTCTGGGTTTGCAATGACAGAGTCCTGTGACTGTGCAGAAATTTCCCCCTTTGCTCCCTGCTCATGCCACATCTGACCCCTACCACGGGTTCCCTCTTGCCCAACTCTCCCATGGATGTTGTGCTGCAGTTGTGGGGGTTGCAGCCCCCATTCTCTCTCTTCTGCCACTGCTAATGCAGCCCTGAAGCACCTTTCATCTACCAACACCTGTGGCTCTGACTGGTCCTGTCCCTGCAACAGCCGGTCCCTACTTCACATGTTCCTGGCTGCAGCTGATAACTTTAATCAGTCTTCTCTACAATAGCCACATCTGAGTAACCCTCCCCCGACCCCTTTTCCTTTTAATTCAAGAGTTACTGATTTAGAGAAATAGGGAATGGAACTCGGAGCATAATTGTTTTCCTGTAGCTGCGCTCAGACAGTTATCTGGTATCAGACAATATTTATTCTAGTTCTGCCGAACGCAACAAGAAAAAGAACACATTCTAAGCTTCAGATGCCATTTTTACTCTGTAGTAACTAAAGTATGAATTTTTAGCACATCTGATCTATCCAGTCAAAACCAGTTTGTGAGTGAAAATTTACTTAAATGTAACCAGCCAGAATTAGCCATCTAGATTTATGCCTGACCTTTGAATGCTGTGGTTCGGCAGCGAAATCCTCCATCCATCTCTGCTCTTTCTGTCCTAGTCACTTTTTCAGTAGCTAACTTTAGCTATTCAGGCCTGGTAAATTTTCAGAGGGGCCAGTTTTGCTGCCGAACTCCCAAAGTCTCTAAGTCCTTTGAAAATGTACCCTTAAGCAAGCAGCAGCAGCAACAACAACAACAAAAGATTTTATCCCCTATGCTGAACAGGTGTCTGCTGGATGTCACAGAGGAACTACAAAGACAAACTGGTTTTGACACAGGCTTATTTTTAAACACTGGAGTGCACCTAGCTGTCAGGATTTGGGACAAATGGGAATTTCTTACAGCAAAATCAGAATATGTGGTTCTGGTCAAGGTTCCTTCTAAGAGGCAGGGTTGGTGCAAGGATATGAAGTGTTGTAGGTGAAACCTCCTTCCTGTGGCCCCTCTCCGAAATCTGCAGTGGCAGCAATGACATTAAACACAGCACTTCCCCGCCAACGCTGCACCCTGGTAAGTCGCTTCTGCCCCTTCGAGGGAGACTTCCTGGTTGCATGGGAGCGGAAGCAGCTGATCAAGTGCTGTGGTTTAATGTCATTGCTGCCAGTGCAGGTCCTGAAGAGGGGCGGCAGTTGGCTGCCCTTGAAACACTGGCCTCTAGGTGACTGCCTAGTTTGCCTAACGGGTAGTGCTTTGCAAAGAGGAGCGCCTGTCTGTATGGTGTGAATCCTAGTATTGCACCTGCCTGGTGCAGGGACCCAGTGCTGAAAACTCCTGAGTATTGTGTGTCACTTATGCAGAAAGGTGAAATTCTTACCCCAAAAGTGTGGCCCTGATCCATTTCACACTTCACTCTTGGCTTTGCTGCCGTTGCGCTACCTGCCAGATGGGAATGAGGGGGAGGAATGCAGAAGATAGATAAACTCCAGACCCTGTGATTGCAAAAAAATTGGGCAGGGGGAGAGGTGGAGAGAGGAGTCAACCAAAAAACGCTTGACGCAACCAGCTACTATGGAAGCACGTGGTCTCCCAGTACCGAGAATGGTAGACTGCTCTCTCAGGGTCTGCCCCACACCATCCTCTCACACCATGTTTTCCGGTTCACTGCCAGAGCTCTATTAGCCCTGCTCAAGAAGTTCCAAGTCCACGTCAAAAGTAAATGCACTGCCGATTTCTGGATCATGCTGCATTTGGCCTGCCAACAAACCCCAGGCCAGGTCCATGATTCTTGAGCCAGTTCAGGATTCTTAAATCAAGGACAGCGATTCTAGTATTGTCGGCCCTGTTTTCAAAACTACAAATTCTGGCATGGTTTGAGATAGTTGTTAGAAAGTTTCACTGGGCCCCCAAGTCACTCAGGGTTATAAGGATGTACAGGGTACACAAATTTTGGTTTGGTGTTTCTTTTTTCATTTAATGTCATTATTTTACACATGCAGAGAAACAAAATGAACTTGGCATGAATAACACCCCTAGAAGGTGACCTTGGGGTCAGTTGGCAATGGGCAGTAGTCTGAGGAGTATAGTATCTCTAATGGACAGATTTAGAAAGAATCTGATGGAGATAAGGTATCATTGGACTGCATTACTCAAAAGCGTCATTGGCACATGGTTTTTGCATAGAAAGATTTAGTGATAATTGTTGCTGTATTGTATGAGTTTTCAAGACCATAGAAGGGACCTCAAGAAAACTTTCAATATAGCTGTCAAGAGTGTGCAGTTCTTTTGTACTGAGCTTGCTCCAGGGTTATTTCACTGGTTGAACACCATAGACTTTAGCTTTGACACTCTTGGTCCTTGTGGGTTGCCAACAGGTCAGGTTTTCAGGATATTCCTAATGAATATGATTGAGAGAGATTACAGCACTGCTGTTTACGAAGGGCAGTATATCAAGTTTAATAAATCTAAACACAAAGATACAGTGAAGGTAATCTTTCATTCATACTCATTAGGGATATCCTGAAAACCTGATCCGTTAGCTGCTCTCAAGGATTAGGAGTAAAAACCACTGGTTTACACTGTGGGACGATTTTCACCTACCTATTAGCAATGGCTGTAGCACAGCATCCCCCCCCCCCCCCCCATCTCAGAACCCCAGCAACCTCTACTTTCCTGCCGCCAAAAATCCCCTCTTCCTCTCCTGCCCCAGCAACTCCTACATTGCTTTTCCCGCCCCATAATGCCGGCAGCTCTCTTCCTTCTTCCTCCCAGCCCCAACAATAGCCATCCGTCCCTTGCCCATCATGCTGTCTCCTACCTCCTCCTAGCTGTGGTCAGGGCTCAGGCACACTACAGGCATCCACAGCAGGCCTTGTCCTCCTCTTTCCTGGATGCCAAAGCAGAAGCAGCAACTGAGCAGCTCGAGTCTTGCTCATACCCAGCAGCACTCCTCTGCCGGCTATTAACAGTTGCTACTTCCCAAGTCGCTGCTCTGTGCCTAGCCATTGCATGTCCGAGGCTCCCTGCTCCCCCAAGAAGAGGAGATTCTGGTTCAGGCTGCAGGGGCAAGGCAGCACAGCGCAGTGTGACAGCTGACACCACGGGCAGAGCTGTGCCCGTTTCTCTCTCTCTGGTATGCAGTACTGGCAGATAGATGGATCATGGTGCCATGTACTGCTGCAGATTCTTGGCAATGCCATAGCTCCTGCCCCAAAATTAGGACACTCTTTGGGTGGCTGCCCAGAAACCTATATCGCAGCCTTGCTAGTTCAAGAGTGGCAGATCGCAGGAGGAAGGGCTGCAAAAGCTGTACCAGCTCTTTTGAAATTAATTTGTGGCCTCGCATTAAGAGGGTGGCTATCTTTCACTTTCTTCTGAGTCCATTTATCAAGTTCCCCTGTGGTCCACTGTGATGTGAATGAACTGAAGGCTACAAAAGAGGGAAGAGCCAAGGAAAGGCAAAGAAAGAAAGGAAGGGAGGCAGAAGAGCAGAGAAGAGAAGTAAGTGCAAAATGTATGTGGAGCATGCCTTGTGGAATCATTTCTATCTTTGTAATATTTCTGTTGTACTGTATCTCTTACGTTACGTGGAAGGGAGAGGGGATGAGCATTTCCCTAAACATTCTGTTGGAATGGAAAAGTAAATGAAACCAAGTGTGATAATATATCTGACCATTATATATTGTCAACAGATTTCAAAGGATGGATTTTAGAGTTTAACCACAGGGTACCACTGTCCCAAGGCAAGAGGTATTGCTATGATTCTGCACCACTAGGTGGCAGTATACACAGGAACCTGATACAACAAATGGTTGAGGAAAGGTAGACTGAAACCAAAGGATGAAAGATTGATAGTTGCAGCCCAGGACAGTGGATTGCGGAAGAGATGGTTTACGGCGAATATTGAAAAAACTGGCACAACAGACATATGCCAATTCTGTAAGAAAGAGTTGGAAACAGTGACTCACTTAATAGCAGGCTGTGAAGTTTTGATGGTGGAAAATTTCTATACGGAAAAGCACAACAAAGTAGCACGCCTCCTCCACTGGAAACTCTGTAAATACTACAACATCACCGTCCCTAAAAAGCACTGGGATCATGACCCTAAGAGAATAACAGAGAATGAAGAGGTTATGATCACCTGGGATATTCCCATTCCTACGGATAAGAAATTGGATCCCAGAAAACCTGACATAGTGGTAAAGGAGAAGAACACCAGAACGGCATTGATAATAGAAGTATCTGTACCAAGCAATTATTCTGTGAATCGCGTGGAGAGGGAGAAGATCTTGAAGTATCAAGAAATGCAGTCAGAGACCAAGAAAATGTGGCAGAAATATAAAAAAATATTTCCTATTGTACTGGGAGCCACAGGCCTGATAAAGAAGAATTTCCAAACACATCTTGACAAACTACCCATACATGTTACATCTTATGAACTCCAGCAGGAGGCTCTCTTTAGCATGATGCAAGTATTACGCCAAGCATTAGCAGTAAATTTGAGAGATTAAGATCATATTCTACATACCCTGTCTTAGAAGTGAGGTTCACAATTGCCATGGTATGCGCAAAACTAACCCATTAGGAGAAACTACCCCTTGAGATACTAGTTATCATAGGCTATTACAACTTTTAAGAAAATTGTAGAGTTTGATAATTCAATTTCACAGTAGAATTTACAAGAAAGAAAATGAAATACACATTTGAATCACTAAGAGTCAGCCCAGTAGGGATAGGGATATGTTAGCAGGGGGAAGAATGAAATGTTTATGTTTATTTGAGATTTACTATACCACCCCTCTCACAAAACATATTGAAGTGGTTTACATAATTAAAAATAATTAGTAGAGAAAGCATGCAGAACATGCCTCCTGGAGTTATTTTGTGAGTGCATGTGTGTGCCGTGCATGGATGTTTGTGTATGTGTGTATCTGTGTTGGTTTTCTGTGTATCTTTGACCTGGAGAGAAGTTTTAAATTGCAATTATCTGTATTTATCAGATGATGGAACTAGTTCAATAGAAATGCACTGAGTCATTTTATTGGAGAGTGGGGGGGGGGGGCGGCTTTATTTGATGTGATCCATTTTCAAACTTGATGTATCTTTTTGTCAAAGCCAAATTTGGTCCTATTCTCTTAAATTTTCAGTCAGTTTGCCCCCAGGGACAGACATTTAATTGAGATTGTGAGTGCTTCGGGGATCAGGGAATGTATCCAGTACCTGTTTGTAGCATTTGTAAACCACTCTAATGCCTTCAGCCTGGGCGGTATATCAAGAAATTAAATAAAGATCTCTTATTACTTATTTATCTCCAACATTCTAGTGGGTTGGAAAAGAGTGAAAATGATGAGCAAACAGAGAGAAGAAAACCAAAAGGAGAAAGAAGAGAAGAGTTGGGGAGATGCAGAGAGCAAAGCAGGAAGAAAATTGGGGATGCACAGTGTGACATTTTGATAGTCTCAAGATCATCTGAGGCAGAATGTTCCTCTTCTGTCAAGAAAATGAGGACAGATTTTGTTATGCTTGTAGATTTTAATTATCGGCTCAGTGTCTATCAACACAAATACATTATTCCTAAAATGCCTCCTCGTAGCTGGTCAGTCGTTTCCTCCTGTGACTCTCTTTTTCTTGCTTCTTTTGCCAGTTTACGTAAGAACATAAGATATGGCCTTGTGGCCTTGAGCAAGCCACTTAACCCTCCGTTGCCTCAGGTACAAAAATATATTGTGAGTCCTTCGAGGACAAGAGAAAATTATATATATACAGTACTAGAATGTACACCACTTTGACTGGCAGAAAAAGCAGTATATAAGCCTAGTTAAATAAATAAATAAGCAAGCCATACTGGGTCATACCAAGGTCCATCAAGCCCAGTATCCTCTTTCCAACAGTGGCCAATCCAGCTCACAAGTACCTGTTAGGTTCCCAAAAAGGCACACAGGTTCCACAATGCTTGTCCCAGGGTAAGTAGTGGACTTCCCAGGTCCTCTTTAATAATGATTTATGGACCTTTCCTCCAGGAACTTGCCCAAACCTTTTTTAAACCCAGCTATACTAACAGCTTTTACTATCTCCTCTGGTAACGAATTCCAGAATTTGGTTATGCATTGAGTAAAAAAATATTTTCTCTTACTAGTCTTAAATGGATTACATTGTAGCTTCATTGTATGTCCTCTAGTCTTTCTACTTTTTGATGGCGTAAACAACCATCTACGTTTACCCATTCTACTCCATTCATTAATTTATAGACCTCTATCATATCTCCCCTCAGCCATCTCTTTTCCAGGTTGAAGAGCCCTAACCTTTTTAGCCTCTCTTCATAGGAGTATCCTTCCATCCCCTTTACCATTTTGGTGGCTCTTCTCTGTACCTTTGCTAATTCAGCTATATCCTTTTTAAGATATGGTAACTAGAATAGCACAAAATATTCAAGATGTGGTCGCATCATGGAACAATACAGAGGCATTACAATATCCTCGGTTTTATTCTCCATTCCTTTCCTTATGATTCCTAGCATTCTATTTGCTTTTTTGGCTGTTGCTGCACACTGGGTGAAGGGTTTCAACGTATTATCCAGGATGCAACCTAAATCTTTTTCCTGGGTGGTGATTTCTGAGGTGCAACCTAGCATCATATAACCATAGTTTGGGCTGTTCTTTCCTAGGTGCATAACTTTGCAGTTGTCCACATTAAATTTCATCTGCCATTTGGATGCCCAGTCTTCCAATTTATTAAGGTCCTCTTGCAATTTTTCACAATCCTCTTGCATTTTAACAACTTTGAATAATTTTGTGTCATCTGCAAATTTGATCACCTCGCTCATTATTCCTATTTCCAGGTTATTTATGAATATGTTAAAAAAAAACAGTTTCTCTGCCTTAGTTTCTGTCATTGTTAGAAATATAAGCAAGTGGTCACTTGTTTGGGTGTCAAGCTTGTGGGGTTAATCTCGGTTTATAGGCCTGAGTATACAATGTGTGTGGGCTGCAAGAACCAAAGAATTTTGGATTAGCCATTAAAGCATTTGAGCAGCTGCATTTCCTTTATAATGAATTCCATCAGTAGTAGAGTCCTAGGAATAACCTCACAGTGGCCCTTCCTTCTCCCTTTCCCCAGCTACAGGAAGAAGCACTGAGAACCTCTGAACGTTTTCTCCTGCCTGGACACCGTTTTGGGCTGAATTACAGGTCGGGTAATGTTGGAGGTGATGCTTTTGCGTTAACCACTTTTATAAGTGGCTTGAGCTCTTGTAGGCCTTTATTAAATTATCCTGCCTCAGAAAACATAGAGCCTACTTTTAGGAGTAGCTAAATAAAAAGAAAAACTAAGCGGAAAATAAGGTGGTACCTTTTCATTGGACCAACAATGCATTCTTAGACTAGCTTTTGAAGTTTGAAACCTTCCTCATCAGGTTAGGGCAGTATGAGCAATAGGCGACAATACCAGAATAGTACACTACTTTTATTCACTCCTAGATATATATATAGGCAAGGCTGGGGTGGGACTGACACGTGTACATTTTATAAATTGTATGCATTAGCTCTGATTCTTGCCGGCACATATTGTACATACCCAAAGTTACACGCACCTTGGAACAAATGTAATTTGTGCTGCAGTTTTCTGGAAGGCAATTTTATAAATGTATGTAAGCATATATAGGTGTCCTGCTATAAAAGTACTCTCTCTGTATATTACTTTGACAACATATGTAAAAATTGTCATGCCAATAAAAGTGATCTGGATTTGATAGGGATGAACGGGATGCTGTCAGAGGAAGTGTGCATGAAGCGGGAGCACGGCTGGGGGGGGGGGGGCTGAGCTGAACAGTGCGGTTATGCATATGCAGCACTAGAGATGATGGACTGGTGGAAAGCTGCAGGGAGAAGGGTCCAGAAATTACCAGTACACACAGTCCACAGATGTGACGAGTCAGGATGTGAAGCTATATCTGCTGCCTGACTGCACTCCCTCCAAACAAATTCAGAGCCACACTAGAGGCATTTCAGAGACTTTACTGGAGATTAACGCACATCAGGTGGGAATAAAAATGTAGACAAAGGTGAGTCGGTCGATATAGTGTATCTGGATTTTCAGAAAGCCTTTGACAGGGTCCCTCATGAGAGACTTTTGGCCAAATTAAAACGTCATGGGATTGGAGGCAGTATACTATTGTGGATCAGGAACAGGTTAAAAGATAGAAAGCAGGTGGAGAGCATAAATTTTTAAGGCAGCTAGCACAGTACCTGTGGGTAGAAAGCAAATAGAATGCTAGGAATCATAAGGAAAGGAATGGAGAATAAAACCAAAGATCTTATAATGCCTCTGTATTGTTCCGTGGTGCGACCCACCTTGAATATTGTGTTCAACTCTGGTCGCCATATCTTTAAAAGGATATAGTGAAAAGATACAGAGAAGAACCACCAGAATGGTAAAGGAGATGGAACGATACCCCTATGAGGAGAAGCTTAAAAGGTTGGGGTTCTTCAACTTGGAAAAGAAACTGCTGAGGGGACATATGATAGAGCTCTATAAATTAATGAATGGAGTGGAACGGGTAAACATGGATCGGTTGTTTATGCCATCAAAAAGTAGATAGACTAGAGGACACGCAATGAAGCTACAATATAACCCATTTAAGACTAATAAGAAAAAATTATTTTTCGCTGAATGCGTAATCAACTGGAATTCGTTACCAGAGGATGTAGTAAAAGCTGTTAGTGTAGTTGGGTTTAAAAAAGGTTGGACAAATTCCTGGAGGAAAGGTCCATAAACCATCTCCTCTCTGTTGACTCTTTCTTTTGCCCTCCTGAACTGCAGGTCTCTTTGTGCTAAAACCCCTTTGGTCCATGATCTACTGTTACAACATTCCCTTGACGCTCTGTTTCTTACCGAAACCTGGCTCCGCGAGGGTGAGGATGGTGTTCTCCATCGCTGCCTTCCCCCTGGCTACTCTACCTTACATGTTCTTTGTCTCCACTGGACCGGTGGTGGTGTGGCAATTATCTTTCAATCCTCCCTCCCTCTCTCTCTTGTCTCCCCCCAGCCCCGTTATCCTAAAGCCTTACTGCTGCGCTCAGAGACCTCTACCCCTGTATTTTTCCTTCTTCTCTATGCCCCACCCTCGATGCATTCTGATCTCTGGGAGTCTCTTCTCCTCACCCTTTCGGAGACATCCCTTCTCACTTCGCACTTGGTTATTCTCGGCGACTTCAATGTCCATTTGTCCTCTCAAACCCGTCCCCGTGATAAGGCCCTCAGGTCTCTCTTTACCGACCTCGATTGATCCAGCACATAGATTGTCCAACTCATTCCTCCGGCCACACCCTCTACCCTATCCTCACCTTTTCCTCATCCCCTTACACTCTGTCTGCTGTCTCGCCCATCCCTCTTCCCTGGTCTGATCATCATTGTCTGTTGTTCTCTTTCTCTCTGACTCCCATACAAGCTTCCATCTCACCTGCTGCTGTCACCTCTTCAGGGACTCTCAAACGCCATCTTACGCCTCTCACCTTACAAGCCTTCCCCCCAGCTGACTCCCTCTTTTCCCCCAAATTTTTCTCCCTTCCTGTGGATCAGCAGGTTGACTCTTGGTCCTCTACCCTCACTGATACCCTTGACACACTAGCTCCCCTCCGTCCCACTCCTTGTCGTCTTATGTCTCATCCCTGATATCACCCGGGTCTTTACCTCCAGCGTACCTATCTTCGACGTGCCGAGCGCTGCTGGCGCAAACACCCTTCTGACGCCTCTCTAATCTCCTTCCGCTGCGAGCATCATCACTACCGCGCCATGATCACTGAGGCCAAAAGGAACTATTTCTCAGATCTTATCGCCTCCTCCTCTAATTCTTCCCGCTGCCTGTATCAGATACTCCACTCATTATCTTCTCCCTCAGTCCATCCCCCCTCATCAGAAATTTCTTCCACTGCTCCTAGTCTGACGAGTCTCGCATCCTTTTTCGTTGATAAGATCCAGTCTCTCCATTCCTCCTTTCCCCATTGTCCCCCTCCTCTTTCCCCCCTCCCCTTCCCTTCCGCTCCTCCCGCCATTCCTTCTCCTCCTCCTTCCAGTGCCTTTCCTCACACTTGGCGCTCCTTTCACCCCATCGCCTCTGCTGAGCTCCTTAAGGTAATCTCTTCATCCCACAAAACAACCTGTCCGCTCGACCCCCTTCCCTCCACCTGGCTTCTTGATCCCTCTCTTCGTCTTCTCCCCTACATCCTGGCCATAATCAATTCTAGTCTTACCTCTGGCAGTTTCCCTACCTGTTGGAAACATGCCGTTGTTCGCCCTCTTCTGAAGAAACCTATCCTTGATCCTAGCCTTCCCGCTAACTGGCGGCCCGTCTCAAATCTCTCCTTTCTTTCCAAAGTTCTGGAAAAAATGGTTTTCACCCAGCTCTCAGCACATCTAGACACCACCCTCTCTCTTCACCCCCGTCAATCTGGCTTCAGGACTGGGCACAGCACTGAAACTGTACTTCTTGCCCTTCTCAGCGAACTTCACGGCTCTCACGACCGGGGTGACCTATCCATCACTGTCTCTCTGGACCTTTCCGCCGCCTTTGATGTCATTGATCACCATACTCTTCTCACCCGCCTGTCTGACTTTGGTATCCGAGGCACTGTGTTGCGCTGGTTTCGGTCCTTTCTCTCACTCCACACCTTTGCCGTTCACTCAGGTCCCGCCGCTTCTGCCCCTTTCCCTCTGCACTGCAGTGTTCCATAAGGTTCTATCCTTGCCCCTTTACTTTTCAATATCTTCCTCGCCCCACTTGCCCTCCTCATTCAACAGTCTGGTATTTCCTCCTATTTCTATGCCGACGATATTCTTCTAATTCATCACACTAGTTCTGTATCCCCGGATCTCTCTGTTCTCAATGCCTGTCTTGACCTTATTGCCTCCTGGTTCTCTGATAATTTTCTCTGCGTCAATATTTCTAAGTCCTCGGCTATTTGGTTCTCCTTCACTACTCCTCCTCCCACTCTAGCCCCCACAATGTCCTCCCTCCCCATCCCTGTTGTCTCCTCTCTCCGCTACCTTGGTGTTACCCTTGATTCCTCCCTGTCCTTCCACCCTCATATCTCTTCCCTTGTTCGTAGCTGTTTCTTTCATCTTCATTGTATCAGGTCTCTCCGGCCCTACCTTTCTGCCAATTCCCTCACTACTCTTGTTCTCTCCCTGGTGATTTCTCGTTTGGACTATTGTAACTCAATCTTTGCTGGCCTTCCCTCTTACCAGCTCCACCGCCTCCAACTCATCCAAAACACTGCCGCCCGCTTGATCACTTTTTCTTCCCCTTTTGACCACATCACTCTTTGTCTTCTCTCTCTTCACTGGCTTCCTATTAAATTCAGGTTTGTTTATAAGTACCTCGTCACCACCCACAAAGTTCTTCACACAGGTACTCCTCAATATCTATCTGATCTTATCTATCATCAACCCGTCCCCCGTCTCCTTCGTTCTTCTCATAGCAATCGTCTTTTTGTTCCCTCCCCGTCCCAGGCTCATCTCGAACTCACCCGTCACTCTGCATTCTTTTTCCTGAGTCCTGCTCTATGGAACTCCCTCCCTCACTCGCTCCGCACTGAGTCCTCGTTCCCACATTTCAAAGCTCTTCTTAAAACCCATCTTTTCTCCCAGGCTTTTGACCTCCCCACCCCTCCCCCCCATGATTGTCACGATGGTCCCACTATCCTATGCCACCTTCCCCCCTCCCCTCCCTTCCCCTCAGTTTTCAGACTACCTAGCCGTGTTATTCTGTCCTTCTCTAACTTTCTATCTGCGTATCCTACCTGTGTCTCTCTAGTGCTTTCCTGTTGATTAAATGGCGTTCCTTTCCTCCTTTAATTTCCTAGCAGCCTGCTTTTATTGTACACCGCTCTGATACTCCGGTTTGGGCGGTATATCAATCTCTGCAAATAAATAAATAAAAAATTATTAAAAAGGACCCGGGAAATCCACTGCTTACCACAAGACTAGCATTGTGGAACCTGTGTGCCTTTTGGGAACGTGCCAGGCACTTGTGACCGAGATTGGCCACTGTCGGAAGCAGGATACTGGGCTTGATGGACCTTAGTCTGACCCTGTATGGCATTTCTAATGTTCTTATCAGGTTTAAATTAGCAGAGAAATGCTTTTGAGAACTGGAGATCAGGGTCTGTTTTAGAGACAAGAGTGTCCCTGATGATCATGTTCTTTGTATCCAACATGAATTTGTAACATCCTTCAGGACAAACATGCTGACATGGACAGGATGAGGAACAGAAAGAACCTATCTAGGCAGCCCTGACATTTGAAAATTTCTCAAAGCTAAATAACTTCATCTACCATTTAAAAAATGGATGGCCTCAGAGGTACAATATATGATTTTCAGTGCTAGGTTAATCTAGGCAGTTGCCTAGACTTAGGATCATTTTAGCTACAATTTTGTACAAGTGCAAATAAACCCAAGATCACTAGTTAGGGTTTATTCAACACTTTTAGTTGCTGTAGAGCAGTGATTCCCTAAAACGTTTCAGCCTGCCGCCCGCCTGGTTCCATAAATTTATTACAGCGCCCCCCCCCCCTTATCCAGTGAGGCTATTACTCAAAATAAATCATTCAAAATTTTGATAAAAGTTTTTATTTAATTACCAACATAAATAGTATTTAATAACATTAATGATGGAATTGAAATTTGTATTTAATTTACAACACACAAGCAATTAACATTTTTCAAAAAACAATTTTATTATCTTTTGAACATGTTTAATTTGATGGATGGCTTGATGAAGCGATACCGGTTTCTCAATATCTGGTTTAAAGTTACTGAATAGGAGTCTTAAATTCCCATATTCAGCTAATGGAGTTGATTTTTTTGTGCTTATCCCTCCAGCACCCCAGGGGGCGATGCTGCCCACTTTGGGAATCAATGCTATGACTCTCGCCTAGGTGGGTGGGTGGGTGGGTGGAGGGAGGGGCAGGTGATCTAGGCTCCCCTGTCTCTTCCTTCTCGAGTCACCGGTGGCTGAACTTCTTCTTGGGACCCTGACCTTTCTCCTGTTTGGCGAGGTACAGCAATAACGCCACCCTTCTGTAAGGTTACAATAGACACTTATGATGGGTTTTCCTCGAGGAAGGGGTGAGTGGATGTCGCTAGAAGGAAAATTGTTTGACTATCCTTAAGGAAAATAAAGTGGTACTGGAAGGACACCAAATCTGTATGGAAAATGTTTAACCAAATTTATTTGAATGTAGAGAGAGGTTAGAAGAATAAGGAATACAAATTACTTAGAAATAAAAAATAATCCACCAAGTTGGCTTAATATGCACAACAAGCGTGGATAAATACAATGTAACACTTTCCATCAATACAGAGATAATGTGCCAGTATAAAAATGTACAAATACTTGCAGTGAAAGAACAATACTCACTTCTATAATTCCAATGTCCTTTCTGACAGTGCCCCCAACCCTTATGGAGTATATAGGGCATGTTTACTAAAGTGTGCTAAGCTGTTTTGCAGCTATCACGTGGCATAGCTAAAAATTCAGATACTGCACAGGGCTAGCGCTTATTATACTGTCCTGTGACCGCTGCATTGGCAGGTAGCGTGGGTACTCCCACAGTGCCTGCTGATGCAGTGATTGCGAGCTAAAGGGCAGGAGCCGGGGAGAACAAAGCAGATAATTGCTCTGTCCCCCAATCACATTGTACAATACCCTCATTCCCCCACCCCAGCATCCCCTCTCAGGGGCCCCCATTCTAAAGGTTACCAGTACCACAGATCTGCTGATCTACAACACAGACATTAGCTCCAAAACTCTACTGTCCAAGGGATTTCCGGGCACTCCTCCTACAATAACAGTGCCTAATTAGTCAGTCAGGCTCCTCTCCCTCCCACCCCAACTCCAAAGTCCCAGCTAATCAGTCAGGCTTTTCCCCCGCCCCCAACCTCTCCTAAAGGCCCCCAGGCCTTACCTTTCAAATCCATGGTGGTCCAGTGTCAAAGGAGCAGGAACGGTCCCCCCCCCCCACCACCACTCCTACCCCCTTCTCTAGTGCCATACAGAATGGTGCTGGTCTTGCAGTGCTGCACCCTAGTGATAAGATGTCAACAGGACAACGTTCATTTTTCAAGGTGGAGACAGCGATTTCAGAAGGCATGGCTGCCGCTCTCCCATTTGTTGGACATTCTGCTCTGGACATCCCAGATTTTTCCTAGATTTCCTTTCTAAAATACCACTTTAAGTCTTCTATCCTCCCTTTCCTTTACCAGCACTTGGGCTTAGGGTTCTTGTCTTTCAGTTCAGCAATATTGAAAAAGCTCGCTTCCCTTCACTTTGGTGCCTTCGTTTTTCTTTCCCCTTATTGTTGGGCTCCTTTCAACTCGAGGTGTTCATTGCAGTTGCAGATCACTGCAGGAACCACCATTTTTCAGGCTGAGCAGCCCCATGCTTAGATGCAGTAGTTCTAAGCCTCTTTGCTCTTCTTTAGCTGGTTAGGTTCTCTTAGGTGGATGGTGTACTCTGGCTGAGTGCCAGAAGTGCTTGTTCCTTAGGGGCAAACACCCACCTACATCATACTGGTACAATGACTAGCAGCCAACGACATTCCCTCTCTTTGGGGTGAGGTTTATATATTGAGTGGACTTTCCCTTCTGAAGAGAGTCCCCTCCCATCCTAAGATGAATGTCAGGAGGAAGGAGGAACCTCCCAGGATTCTGGAAAGTACGAGTCCTATTCTGTATAATTCTAACAATTCTTAGTAGGGACACTGGATGGCGCTGATGATTCTAGCTGCAAAATCCAAATAGTCTCTGCATATAATATCACCCTAGTGGTACTGTGCTGACACTCAATACACTGCTATGCAGTACAATGCTTATATAATGTAATAGTCAATAGTGGATTGTGCTAATATAGAGAAGTATCTCTATGGTGTACCTTTACGCTTATTTCATAATGTTGTTTTATGTATATTTTGTATATTGTGTTATTTATATTACACTGTCAGCAGATAGAGCATTGTACAAGTTTATAGTAACATAATATATGATAGCCTATAAAGACCAACATGGTCCATCTACTCTGTCCAGCAAGATGGCAAGAGTAGGTGCACCTGCCGCTCCATGCAGGTCACCCCTCCCCACGCCTTTTTTTTAGGGGTGTACCCACTGCTCTCTACAGGTCACCCTTATTTGTTGAGATATAAGAGATAGTTAAGTTTATTTTTATTTTATCTTGTTTCTATAAAGGGATTCATTGTGTCAGTCCCATGCCATTTTGAATTCTGTCACTGTATTTACCCCCTCCCCCCCACTTCCATCAGGATGGCATTCCAAGCATCCATCAGCCTTTCAGTGAAAAAGTATTTCCTGACGTTGCCTTTCAGTTTACCCCCTTGCAGCTTCATGTTATGCCCTCTAGTTTACAGCTTCCCCGTCTTTGAAAAAGGTTGGTTTATTCATTAATACTCTAAGTATTTAAAAGTCTGTGTCATATCTCCCCTGTCCCTTCTCTCCTCTAGCGTATACATATTTAGGCCTTCAAGTCTCTTCTCATACATCTTCTGGCGCAGGCTCCAAATCATTTTGGTCGCCTTTCTCTGAACCGTTTCCAGTCTTTTTATATCCTTTGCGAGATATGGTCTCCAAAACTGAACACAATATTCCAAGTGAAGCCTCACCGGCGACTTGTACAGTGGTATTAGTACCTCCTCCTTTCTGCTGGTAATTCCTCTCTGAATGCAACCCAGCACCCTTCTTTCCTTGGGCACCGCCTTGTCACACTGTTTCACAACCTTGAGATTCTCAGAAACAATCACTCTGAGGTCCTTCTCCTGGTCCGTTCACAACAATTCGCCCCCATTCGCATACAATTCCCTTGGATTTCTGCTTCCAAAGTGCATGACGCTGCACTTCTTCACATTAAATCTTAACTGCCAAGCATTAGACCATTCTTCCAGTTTTTGTAGATCTTTCCTCAAGTTATCCATTCCCTCAGGGGAGTCCACTCTGTTGCAAATTTTCATGTCATCTGCAAAAAGAGAGATTTTTCCATTCAGTCCTTCAGCAATATCACTCAAAAAATACATTGAACCATACCAGTCCCAGGACCAATCCCTGGGGCACGCCGCTAATCACCTTCCTTTCATCCGAGTGAGTTCTGTTTACCATCACTTTGTAATCTCTCAGTCAACCAATTTCTGATCCAGTTCACCACCTTGGGACCCATCCCCAGGCTGTTCAGTTTATTGATAAGCCTCCTATGAGGAGCAGTATCAAAGGCTTTGCTGAAATTTAGGTAGATCACATCCATCACATGCCCTTGATCTAATTCTCTGGTCACCCAGTCAAAGAACTCTGTCAAATTTGTTTGGCATGATTGTCTTTTAGTAAACAATGGTAATTGTCCTTTGGTAAAACAATGTTGCCTCGGATCATGCAACGTATTGGTTTTGAAAAAGTTCACTATTCTCTCTTTCAGGAGTACCTCCATTACTTTTCCCGCCACCGAGGTAAGCCTTACTGACCCATAGATTGTCACTTCTTCCCTATTATCACTTTTGTGAAGTGGTACCACATCAGCCCTTCTCCAGTCCTGTGGAACTTCTCCTGTCTCCAAGGATCAATTAAAAACATCATTTAAAGGCCCTGCAAGAACTTCTCTGACCTCTTTCAGTATCCTAGGATGTATCCCATCCAGTCCCATGGCCTTGTCCACTTTCAGTTTTGCGAGCTGTTCTAACACATCATCTTCTGTGAATGGTGTAGTGTCTACTCCATTCCCATTTACTACACCATTCACAGAAGCCGTACCTTGGGAAAGTAATGGAGGTGCTCTTGAAAGAGAGAATAGTGGACTTTCTTGAAATCAATATGTTGCATGATTCAAGGCAACATATGCCAAGAGGACCTTTGGTTCAGAGTGTTTACCATCTAAACCTGAGCACTGAGAAGTTAAATGACTGAATGGAGATGGCACAGGAATCTAAATTCAAGGTTTCCTGATCGGCCCACCCCTATCACACCAGCTCACTCATTTCAACATCTAATTGCTGCATCTAGTTTTACAGAGCTGCCAAGTTACCCAACACCAGGAGGGAGATTTTAGGTCAATCTTGCATGTCTGACAACCCCATTGTGATGCATTTTGGGACCTTCAGCACTGATTTCACTGGGTAGAATTAGGGGCTACAAATGTCACACTGTAATTGGATGTAAGTTCAAAACCAGAAATGGCCAAAAAGTCACTTTCCTGAAACTGGATAACTTGGCAGCTCTGGTTTTAATGTACGAGTAGCTTCAGAAAGGATTCAATTACTCCACCCACCTGGAGGCCATACCTCATCAAACTGAGTAAGTGGCATGTCCTTCAGCAAATAGCAAGCAGAACAGGCTTCCTTCTCTCTCTCATCACCCCTTTCCAGCCCGTGCTTGACACCTCACTTCTTCTCCACTAGCACCCAGTCTAGCAATACCAGGCTTTGACTACTGGCACAAATTGTGGGCTTATTACTGAGAAGAGGGCATGTCTCCTAGTGAATATAATACATGTGAGTGAAGAGCCTGCTTTAGAGGAGCCTTTTCTTCAGTTTATCTTTTGTCTTTTCCCAGTGCTGTGAGTTTTTGCAGGGTGGAGCTGAGCCAACGTTCCTCGGATTAAGGGACTCCAAACACAGTGTTCTGTGTTGTGGGTCCAAGTATGCACAGAATAATGAAAACTTGCAGCTGCTTGGAGCTAGTAGGCACTAGCCAGAAGGTGCACAGCCGGCTCACAGAGAAAGTGTAGCTGAATTGCTTGGAATTGAGAACTTGAATTTGCAGGAGGAATTCAATATAGGTGCAGTGCTGACTGGTTGGGGGGGGGGGGGGGAGAGCTTGTGTGTAAAATGCAGTTACACATTCACAGGAATACATTGCAGATGTGCATCCATCCAAAACAGACATATAGGTGTATCCAGAGACTCATATCAATCTGCACATAGACTCTCGCACACAATCCACCACATCCACTTATTTTCACACTCATGCGTGCTTCAAGCTTTATACACCTAGTCTTCTCACAGCCACACACATCTTTTTTCTCTGGCCGAGCTCGATGACCTGCTTTATACAGGACAGTCTTGTTTGTAAGAAAGTGTCTTATGTCCTAGTTCAGCAAGAACAAGATGATGCACAGTCGTCCCGCTTTTCAGTCTCATTGTCCACAAGAAAGGAAATTCAACTGAATTTCATACATAATGCACGTGGATAGATCCAAGATTCTGAGTAATGTGAGCTTCAGACGTGGTGCATAAAGAAGAGTTTTAGAAGCTCTGTTTTTCCTGAGGAAAATAAGTCTTTGGAGGTAATGATACCTTTTTAATGGACTAGCCAAACAGTGTTGCAGAGCACAGGCTGGCCCTACCCTGAAGCACATTAAGCGGCCACCTGAGGTGGCAGAGTTTTGGGGGCATCAGTATCATGTGACAATGGTGCCACCTTTTTACCCCTGCTTCCACTGCTTCCTTAAGTCCATCTGGCTGCTGGTCCGGGGCTTCTTCAAAAATAAAATAGCATGGCAGCAAGCCGGCAACACCCACGCATGCTCTAGACCGGCTGCGCCCTGCCCCTTCTGACAAGAAGCGGTGGAGGGGGTAGAATGCAAGGCCCGCCACCATGCTGAATTTCCTTTCCTCAGCCTGGCAGCAGGATGATATGGACTTCAAAGAAATTAGAGGCAGGAGCGGTTGAAATTGGCAGGACTAAGAGTAGAAACCCAACACCACCACCACGGCCAATAGGCCGAGGCGTATAGGAAAATAGGTAGCCTCCATGACAGAGGGCAGCAACTGAAGCAGAGTCTTCAAGGAGAAGCCAAGTTTCAGTAAGAGCCAGGGGATGTAGAGTATTAGAGATAAAGAGGTCACGAGTGAAGGCAAGCTTATTGGAGATAATGCGCATGAAAAAGGGAGAGAGGAGAGGAATATGAACGAGATTAGAAAGGTTATGCATTGACCTGCCCTGGGAGTGTGAAAAAAGTCTAGGGAGGCCAGGGCTGGGATTGACATCTCCACATGAGAGAAGGAGAACGAGCAGGAGAGAAGGGGGGGGGGGAGAGAGGAGGCGGCACAAAGGAAGTGAGGGTGACGTTCTCTCAGTGACATTAGAGATGACTGAAAGAGAGGAAGAAAATGGTGAAGCTCAAGGGCAGATGATAATGTAGAAGAAAAAAAGGGGATCTGTTGAGCAGCTCATCTGCTTTTTGTTCAAGCATTTTCTATGAAAGCAGTGTGAAACTGTAGTGCTGGAGGGAAAGAAAATGCAAAGCTAGAGAAGCAGAAAATAATATAGCCAGCCAGAGGCTTTTTTCCCATGGGGAAGAGCTGGCCCACATTGCCACTGCTGGTCTAGGGCCCAGAAGAGAGAGACGATGTGCTCTCTATGGCTACTGAGCCAGTGAGGATATTTTAACTGAGACCTGGCACTGCAAAAGAGAAAAAGCAAGGTGGGGGAGGAGAGGTGAAGTGAATGGGAAAGGCAGAATAGAGGGCAAGGCAAAAAAGAGGGTGGATTTAGAAGGTGAGAACTGAACTTATTGCACCATTTATCTTGCAGACCATCAACTGCCACTAAGGTCACTGCTTCAAAGCCAAGTCGCAGGTGGGAACTTAAAAACATGGCCCACAGAAAATGAGCTGGTTGACTCAATCTTCTTCCAGGAACCATGGTTGAAATGTTAACTGCATAGCTTTAGTTAGAATCCTACAATCCATGAATTCTACTTCAAAGAATTATAGTTGCCATGTCCGTCCACTTGAATATGTGGAAATAAGGGTCAATGAACAAGTTGTAGGTGGTGTCTTTTTGCTTGATTAACTTAATGAGAGAGATTTTAGAAAGGGAACCCAAGTCAAACTGAGAACGTCTAGGACAGAACATGTAGAAAAACGCCAGGGATATGTATGTCTTCGACTGTGTTTAGCAACAGATGTCCTCAACACGGGCGTCCATGCAGGAGACCACAAACATCCATCTTAGGATTAGGAAAGCGTGGGGCAGAGACATCCATCTCATGCAAGCTAGGATAAGGGGATCTCCAGTAGCATAGCAAACTGAAGACATCAACCCCGATTCACTGTCAGTGTTCGTTGACATATTGTAAAATAAAGGGGGTATTAGTGTATCTCCCTTTCCACACCATCCAGACATTTGCCCGCCCAAACGATCACTTTTCAGATACCTGTTCGTGCCTAGAGCAGATACAGTATAACCTTAGATACGATTCCGAACGTCCAGGATGTTTCTGAGATCGGGCGGGGATCTCCAAGTTCTCCACAACAATCTCATTCAGACTTGGCCGTCCTCATGCTGGGGACCTGGCTTCTAAAATGTCTCTGTAGACATCTCTGTGATTTGGATATTTACATGCCCGTTGGCAGATGTCCAAAGTGTGAATATAACTTTTAAAATAATCCCTAATATCTGCGACTAGTTTTCCAGAATTATCCTCTCTTGGTCAGGTAAGTGAAGAAAGAGAGCAATTACACTGGGCTTAAATAATGGCAAGTAATCTAGTCTTAGACTGCCTTCATGCGCCATTACAGTCCAGTACAAGGCGATGAGACAGCTGAAAGGCCCTATATCTGAATTGGTAGGAGGCCAATGGTTCTATTATGTCCTTTTGCATTAGTTTCAAAGTGCTTGCTTGTCCTAATTTCAAATGTTTTCCATTCTCGTGTACTTCTGAAGCACCTTTATTGTAAGGTAGTTAAGGGAATGATCTTTCAAGAAATGTTCACCTACTGAGTTGTTCTGATTTTGTTGTCCTGTAATATTTTATGGTCTGTATTTTTATTAATTTTTATATGAGTCATTTTGTGGCTTGTTTCTCCAATATGTAGAACCTTTCGTCATATTTTTTGCATTGGATCAAGTATACCACGTTCATAGAAAAGCCTTTTATGTCTTTTGCATGTGAGTAGCCGTAGGGTTCTGTAATATATGCTGGCATAACGTGCATCGTGGTGTCATGCAGGGAATTTTTTCCCCATGTTTTTCTATTTGGGAATCTCTTTGGAGCTTGAACGTCTTAAGTTCTTGTTTCAGATTAGTTCGGTGCCAGAAGGCTAGAGCAGGGAATATTTCTTTCAGTAATTCTTCCTCCAGCAGTAGTGGTTGAAGGTTGGTTATGATTTTCCTCCGATTTTCTAATTCCAGATCGTGTTTCTACATGTGGTGTTACTTCATGGTTTTTCTTGAATCCTACTGCACACTTTGGGGCTGATGCAGAAAACTGGCATTAGAGCTGTGCACTAAGAGTCATGCATACAGTTTCCTAGCACAAAAGTACCGCCGAGGATGTGCACCGGCATGCCATAAGCAAAAAATTATGCAAATTAGATAAACAAAACTTCTGCGCTAAATGTGCAGTTCATGCTAGACACATGCACAGAAAGCTTATGTGATTGTGGCGACATATGTATAGTGAAAAGCAAAATAATTTATTATATTTAAAATACAATTTTTCAATGCTTTGTACTACTCGTAATTGTGTACCCGCATGGTGGTGAGGAATGTTGTGTGAACACAAGAACATTAGAAACGCAATACTGGGTCACACCAAGGTCTATCAAGCCCAGTATCCTGTTTCCAAACAGTGGCCAATCTAGGTCACAAATACCTGACAGGTTCCACAATGCTTGTCCCGGGGTAAGCAGTGGATTTTCCGGGTCCTCTTTAATAGTGGTTTATGGACCTTCCCTCCAGGAACTTCTTCAAACCTTTTTTAAACCCAGCTACACTAACAGCTTTTATTACATCTTCCAGTAACGAATTCCAGAGTTTGATTACGCGTTGAGTGAAAAAAATATTTTCTCTTATCTACTTCTGGTGACCCTGCCAAGAAAACCCAGGAGCTTCTGGGTCGCCAGGAGTCAGCACTGACTCGAAGGCACAAATTGCATTTTTACTCTTAAATGGGTTATATTGTAGCTTCATTGCATGTCCCCGAGTTTTTGTACTGTTTGATGGCGTAAACAACCATCTACGTTTATCTGTTACACTCCATTCATTAATATATAGGCCGCTATCATATCTCCCCTCAACCATCTCTTTTCCAAGTTAAAAAGCCCTAACCTTTTAAGTTTTCTCTCATAGGGGTATCCTTCCATCCCTTTACTATTTTGGTGGTTCTTTGTACCTTTTTCTAATTCTGCTATATCCTTTTTAAGATATGGTGACCAGAATTGCACACACTATGGAACGATATGGAGGCATTAAAATATCCTTAGTTTTATTCTCCATTCCTTTCCTTATGATTCCTAGCATTCTATTTGCTTTCTTGGCTGCTGCTGCACACTGGGCAGAGGGTTTCAACACATTATCCACAGTGACACCTAAATCTTTTTCCTGGATGGTGGTTCCTAATGTGGAAACTTGCATCATGTAACAATAGTTTAATTTGTTCTTTCCTAGGTGCATAACTTTGCACTTATCCGCATTAAATTTCATCTGCCATTTGGACGTCCATTCTTCCAATTTATCAAGGTCCTCTTGCAATCTTTCACAATTCTCTTGGGTTTTAACAACTTCGAATACTTTTGTGTCATCTGCAGATTTGATCACCTCACTCATTATTCCTATTTCAAGGTCATTTCTGAATATGTTAAAAAGCAGCAGGTCTAGCACAGATCCCTGGGGTACACCACTATTCACCTTTCTCCATTGGGAAAATTGACCATTTAGCCCTACCCTCTGCTTTCTATCTTTTAACCAGTTCCTGATCCACAGTAGTACACTGCCTCCAATCCCATGATTCTTTATTATTTTTATTTATTTATTTGAGAGGTTCTTTTATACCATCTTTCACATAATCAAAGCGGTTTACATTGAACAACATTTGCATTGTAACATTAGCAACTATTACAGAGTAATGTGGTGAACCAGGATTAATAACGATTTACAGATGATTGCTTCAGCATATGAACTTATTTACAATGTGAAGGTGATATATTTACAACAATGTGTTAAAGCAGATTCTTCGATTATATGCATACAAACTTATATACGTGAAGATGATATATTTACAACAGGTATTAAAGGAGGTTCATTGATTTAATTTAATTTTGCCAAGAGTCTCTGATGAGGGACCTTGTCAGAGTCTTGCTGAAAATCCAGATATACTATATCAACTGGCTCACCATGGTCTATCTGTTCACACCTTCAAAAAAATATAATAGATTAGTAAGACAAGACTTTTGTTGGCTAAATCCTTGTTTGCTTTCTCCCATTAAGCCATGTTCAGTAATTTTATATCAGCATCACTGGTTTGTGGAGGGCAAGTATATGTTTTTGTAGGCACAATAAGGAATGCATGACTTCAGAGCCACCGGCGGGTAAATTACACCAGAAAACATTTCTGTTCTGCTACAAACTGATCTGTTTTCTCCTGTATGAGCCGAAGTTTTACGTGCCAAAGATTTCTTCTCCTGCACGTGCTGAAGTTTTACTTCACCTCCAATCAAGCGTTCAAACAATGGTGCTGCTGAACTCTACATGCGGCCTTTCGGTCTTCTGCGCCCTTCTTTGCATTCCAGGTGGAATAGCTAATGACCTCACTACTGTTTCATTTGAATAAATTTTCATAGGTGGTGCGCCAACATCTATGCATCCATTTGTGCACTTGCACCAATCCCCTCTCTGCATTGTGGCATGGCGGTAGTATACACAGACGCTGCATTAACTTTACGCAAATGACAAATGATGCACTAATGTTTCTGCATTGGCCCCTTTGTCACTAATTTTGATAAAGACACAGAGAAGAAGAACATTAAAATTTTATGCCATTGCAAAGTCTGTGAATGCAACTGAGATCTTCTGATTTGAACTTTATCTTCAGTCTTTGTGGCTCCTTGGCTTGGCCCTGCTCATTGGGAACAGTTCTCTGATAGGGCTCAGTATGCATGGCCATAATTTATCTTGTAGATGCGGAGGTGAATAACTTGTTTCCAGTAGATGCTGTTTTTTTAGCCTCTGAAATGGGGAACATTACAAAGCCAAATTTCACCGGTAGCAGTGGTCAAGAATTGACATTGTTTACGAGTAGCACCTGCAGGAGAGGAGGCATATTGCAAGTGGCTTACACCAGGCTGCTCTGCTGTCAATTGTACACCCAATGGGCATCCCAGCACACTGAAAATGTGTGAGAAGGTGACAAGGCAGAAGCAACTTTAGTCAGTAGATCACAGAAAGGTCTCAAGTAACCTACTCCAATATCAGTAACATGCTAGACAGATGATTGTCTAACACAGTGATGGCTAACCTTTTTGAGCCCGAGTGCCCAAACTGCCGCACAAAACCAAAGAATTTCCTCAAAGTGCCAGCACGTCAATTAAAGCCTCATTTGCATAAGGTGCCTCATTTGCATAAATATTTGCATAATGTTACCATACACTAACTTTTAGTAAACATGCCTCTTAATGAGTATATGGATAAAGAAAGACTAAAAGGTTTCTACATTACTATAATCCAGTACCAACCGCCAGGCACATTAGGAACTACTACAAACGCTGCCCATTTAGAACCCATAGCAAACCCGCCGTATCCTAACAGCACTACCAGGACTCACAAAGCACCATACCCTAACTATCAAAAGGCAACACTGCAAATATTAAACCAATACATTTCAGAGAACAACAATACATGACCTACTGGGGAAAGAACAAGTGGCAATGTCAAATAGGAATTATATAAACAGAATACCTCAGCTCAGTTACACATGCAGAACAGACCATCACCAAACAAGGAATCACAATTTAGAAACAGGAAGACAATAATTAAACTGGGAACCCCAAAAGCCAAACTTGGAATATACAACAACACTGTAGAAATAAAACTATAAATTAATTTCCTCTTGTACTAAACAAAGCGCAAAAATTAATGATGCACATTTCCCAGAGCTGACATATTCCAGTTAATAAATTCAAAATAAAGAGATATTTTTCTACCTTTTGTGCATTTTTTTTCAGTTGCAATTGTTCCAGCCACTTTCTTCTGGTTTCTTCGTGTCTTCTGCTAACTCTCCATCTGCTGTCCATTTGTCCTTTCTTCTGTCTTCTTGGTTTTTTTTTTCCATTCTCTCTCTACATCTGCTTTAACATACTAATCTTTCTCCTTTTGCTCTTTCCTCATTCCTATTTCATCTACTCAAAATTTACCCCTCCATCCTCAATCCCCACTTATTCTCCCAATACCCGGCCAATTGTAGATTTTTTATCCCTCCCACACAAAATATTTTTCCCCTCTCCATTTTACTCTCCCAGCCCCATCCCATTCTAATCCTCCCCCAACACCAGCTCCCTTCTAGTTCCAGCCTCACCCAGCATCCATTCCCTTCTAGTCCCTGCATCAGCCCATTTCCAGTCCTAGCAGCCCCCCAACCCATTTCCAGTCCTAGAAACCCCCCAACCCAATACCAGTCCTAGCCCCCCCTCATCAACCCACTTCCAGTCCTAACCCCCCATCACCCCATTTTCAGTTTAAGCCCCCCCTATAACCCATTACCAGTCCTAACCCCCATCAGCCCACTTCCAGTCCTAACCCCCCCATCAGCCCACTTCCAGTCCTAACCCCCATCAACCCATTTCCAGTCAGCCCCCCATAGCCCATTGCCATTCCTAACCCCCCCATCAGCCCACAGTCCATTACCAGTCCTAACCCCATCAGCCCACCTCAAGTCCTAACCCCTCCCCATCAGCCCATTTCCTGTCCTAGCCCCCCCCATAGTCCATTATCAGTCCTAACCCCCCATAGCCCATTACCAGACAGCCCCCATCAGCCAACAGCCCATTACCAGTCTTAACCCCCCCCCCATCGCCCCTTGCCAGTCCTAACCCCCCCATCAGCCCACAGCCCATTACCAGTCCTACCCCCATCAGCCCACCTCAAGTCCTAACCCCTCCCCATCACCCCATTACTTGTCCCAGCCCCCCCATATCCCATTATCAGTCCTAAACCCCCCCATAGCCCATTACCAGTCCTAACCCCATCAGACCACCTCCAGTGTTAACCCCCCATCAGCCCATTTCCAGTCCGAACCCACCCAAAAGCCCACCTCAAGTCCTAACCCCGCCCCATCAGCCCAGTTCCTGTCTTAGCCCCCCATAGCCCATTACCAGTCCTAAGCCCCCATCAACCCACTTCCAGTCCTAATCCCATCAGCCCATATAGACTTAGCTCCCCCATAGCCCATAGCCCCCCCATAGCCCATCACCACTCCTAACCTCCCCAGCCCATCACCACTCCTAACCCCCCATCAGCCCATTTCCTGTCCTAGCCCCATAGCCCAGTACCAGTCCTAGCCCCCCCCAACAGCCCACAGCCATTACCACTCCTAACCCCCCCAGCCCATCACCAGTCCTAACCCCCCAACAGCCCACAGCCATTACCACTCCTTACCCGCGCAGCCCATTACCAATCCTAACCCCCACCTCCCATCAACACTCATAACCCCCCATCAGCCCATTTCCTGTCCTAGCCCCCCCCAGCCCATCACCAGTCCTAAACCCCAACAGCCCACAGCCATTACCACTCCTAACCCCCCCAGCCCATCACCAGTCCTAACCCCCCCCAGCCATTACCACTCCTAACCCCCCATCACCCCATTTCCTGTCCTAGCCCCCCCAGCACATCACCAGTCCTAACCCCCCAAACCCCCACAGCCATTACCACTCCTACCCCCCCCCAGCCCATCACCAGTCCTAACCCCCCCCCAGCCATTACCACTCCTAACCCCCCCCCCCCAGCGAAATTTTTTTTACAAAGAAAGCTGTCGCTGCCGGGGCCGGGGCCGCCGCGGCAGAATCGAGTGTGCCGCGGGGCCCCCCCGCCCAGCAGAGCCTGCCCTCCGTCCCCGGTATCACCTCTCGAAGCTGCCTCCAGTCACACGCGCCGGCTTTCAGAGCGCGAGGGAAGTTTCTCTCCCTCGCTGCTCTGTTAAGCCCGCGGGGGCTGAGGGGAACTTCCCATCAGCCCCCGCGGGCATAACAGAGCAGCGAGGAAGAAACTCCACTCGCGCTCTGAAAGCAGGCGCGTTTGACTAGAGGCAGCTGAGAGAAGGTGATACCGGGGACGGAGGGCAGGCTCTGCTGGGTGGGGGGGCCCCGCGGCACACTCGATTCTGCCGCGGTGGCCCCGGCCCCGGCAGCGGCAGCTTTTTATTTTTATTTTTTTAATGCCGCATATTTTGATTGCGGACCTTCCCGCGTGCCAGCTGCAAGGCCTTCGCGTGCCACAGCTGGCACGCGTGCCATAGGTTCGCCATCGCTGGTCTAACATGTTACTGGTACAGTCAGGGTCCTGGCCTGGAGCCATAGGGCTGGAGTAGGTTACTTGAGGCCTTTCTGTGATTCCAGACTGTGTTATAGAGACTTTGCTTTCTGCCAGTGAGAGCTTGGAATTATGAAACTTTGATTTTAATGTGTTCTTAACCCTATAGACATGTATTTCTGGATAGATGCACATGTAGGGGAGAGATTTTAGAAGGGTGCCATGGAAAGATCTTTGCCTCCTACGTCCACAAGACCGTATTTTCCAGGACTTGCACTCTTTCATGACCACTTTTGTGCATGCTTTGGCCGGTTGGTATTTGGTAAGCATGTGCAGAAGTGCCTAACATGCCAATCTTTGGTAGAAGCATGCATGTAAACATGGCATGGGAGGAGCCTAGGCACAGCCTTGATAGACACTTACATTATACTATGACATATGCACATAAATGTCAAAAAAGCTCTGCTTCAGACATTTTGGATCAAGGGCTTCCCGCTCACAAAACCATTTTGAAATAGCAGTCCAAATGGTTCTGCGAGCATGAAGCCTTGATCCAAAATCCCTGAAGCAGAGCTCTTTTGACATTTATAATGAGCTCGAAACGCAGTGCTGTGTTGGACGGCGGGAAGTTTCATCAGCTCACCTTGCCAGTGACTGCATAAGCTAAGTGCTGTGGTCTTTTCATGATATCTAAAGTTTTAGAATTTTGCACTTTTGAAATTGCCTAGTCACATTTCAATAAGAAAGGAACATTTGTTTTTGAGAGGGAGGTCTTACTCTCTCCTTGCACACAGCCCAACAAAAAGTATTATTAAATATACGCTTATTTAAGTTTTGCTCTGATTTTGGCTCAATCTTTGTAAGGTGATATTTAGGTGGTTGGGGCCATATTTTGGTTTTCTTGACCATTTTATAAAGTGAGGCATGCGTGTGCTAGAGGCACATGGTGACGCACATTGCTTGTGTAGGGGGTTACAAAATTACCCTCATAATGTAGATTTAACTACAGATTAGTAATTGTTTTGTCATGTAGAATGCATTTGGTTGTGGGTGAATACATGCCAATATGTGAAAGCTCTTGGGGAGGGCTGACTTAATCTCGTTAAAAAATGCATCAGAGGAGGGGAACTTCTGGGGTGAGAAAATGGAAAAACTGTACCATTTTTGGTCAGACAAAGAAGAAATCTCTGACCTAATTGAGAACATCAGCAGTGTTGTATTTGGATGCAGAAGTGCTTTGGCTGTTTGCACAGATGTGCACTGAATTGCGTTTCCCAGCACCTAATTAACACTGCTTACCTGCTGTTAGCACAGTCTGTTCTTATCCTTATGCAGCATTAATTGATAAACTAATTGCTCTCAGTTTACTACTCACCTTTGATTTATTATCATTAGCTCTGCCACTAAGGGTTTGGCAAGTCTGAGACAGAGGTGATTTAAAACAACAAGAGAGCATGAGCTCAAAACACTTAGAACTAACGGACTGTTTTGTTCTAAAGAAAGGAATTAGCTCTATAAGTTACTCGATAAATATATTGTTAGTGCCGTAAACATGTATCAACTATTTTATGGACTTTTATTTCCAAGTTAACAGGGACTATGAACCCCAGGTAGTTGTTGGCAGCTGAAAATTTTTCATTTGTTTTATTTCATTTAGTTTGGTTTTGTATTAGCGTGCACAAAATGTTTTACTGTACACTATTTTGCTATCTCCAGGAACAAGCAGGAATGTAGTCTTCACATATGAGTATCATCAGTACCGATGGAGCCTGCGCAGGAATGCTCTCCAGCGTCCAATAGGAAAGCTTTTGGGAGCATCCCACAGCGGAGCTGACAGGACGTGTAACCTGTCACCGCAGAAAATTTATTCTTATTTTGTTTTTTTGTGGTCGCGTCTGCCTTCACTTGGCGCCTACCGGTACCGCCGGTTCTCTTTTCTTCTTTTTAAAAAACAAAAAACAAAAACCTAGCTTTCTAAAAGATTTTTCTTTCAGGGGCCTCTCCCTTTTCAGTGCTAGGCACCATTTTGGGCACTAGGCCCACTTTTCTTCAAACATGGAGAAGCCAGCTAGTGGTTTCAAGAAATGTTCTAACTGTGGCGGTACTATATCCGTCACCGACACCCATGATTGGTGTCTTAAATGTTTAGGTCCTGAACATTGTCCATTGGAGTGTCTCTCCTGCAGAAAGATGACCAAGAGGGGCCTGCAGAATAAAGCTGCAAAACCCGGTGCCCTTTTTGCCGTAGATACGATGTCAGTTGCATCGACATCTTCCAGAGCTTCATCTTCCTCCCATGGATCTCAAGTAATTAAACTTAAGTCTTCCAAGACTGGCAGGTCCTCAAAGGGTAGATCTCCTTCTAAGCACCGAGATGCCATGGGCGTTGCCCTTAAGGAAAGTTCACCGGCAAAACAGCCCCAGCGGGAGTCTTTGGTCTCCAAAGCATTAATGGGGCTCCATGATGTTACAGAGGCTTCCACCTCTGCAGAACTACTGGTGCCATGTTCTGTGGTCGTAGCCGCTTCCACCAGTACCGACACCCAGGCATCGGCAGGAGTGATGGATAAGAGAATCCTCGCTATCAAACGCAGTCTACCAACTGGTACCGCTAAGACCGCTACAGACGTTTCCATAAGTATCGGTACCGACATCGGTACCGGTACCGAGTGCACCTGCTTTGGCAGGCATGCTTCCCCCCATGCTGATCCTTGAGTCTATCTCAGGTATCGGGAGACAGGATCCGAGACACTCCGGTACTGACTTCGAGCGGTATTGGTATCATGCGTTACGGGAACACCGGGTACAGAGTGACTTTGAGTCTTCCAATTCCGATGACTCTGATGACTCTACCGGTACTAGAGTGATCCTACCAGAGGATCCAACTCCTTCTGCTCAACTCAGAATGTCTCCTCCAGAAGACATGTTCTTCCAAGATTTCATACATGATTTAGCCAAAGGTCTTTCAATCACGGTGATACCAGTAAAGGAACCTAGGGCAGAAGAATTAAGAATTCTACAATATCCCATGGCTCCTAAGGAAGCAGCTATGCTTCCCATTCACAAGATCTTACATGATCTTATGTTAAGGATGTGGGAAACTCCTTTAATGGTGTCTCCACATTCCCGATGCCTCGATACCATGTACCGAGTGCCAAGCTGTCCTGGCTTTCAAAAGACTCCATTACCACACCATTCAATGGTAGTGGAATCGGCCATGTGTAGAATTAAGAGTGCTAAAATGCATTCTTCTAATCCTCCAGGCTGGGAATCGAGGACACTCGATGCCTTTGGGTGTCGATGCTTCCAATCCTCCATGTTATCAGCCAAGATCAGTTCCTACATTCTTTATATGGGTATGTTCCTGGAAGAAGTCACACGTGACTTAGAGCTCATGAGCCCTAATATGTCTGAGGACAAAAGGGAAGATTTCCTTACCCTGGTCAAGCACGCCCAGAATGTCTCTAAATTCATGAACCGTGCAACCTTTGATTGCTTTGAATTCATATGCAGAACCTCTGCTATCTCCATAGGTGCACGTCGTATTGCCTGGCTTCAGGCATCAGACTTAGAGCAGTGGGTGCAAGACAAGCTGGGAAACATTCCTTGTACAGGAGAAAATCTTTGGCAAGGACTGCAGGACAAGGCTAATCAGTTTGAATCTGAAAATACTACCTTGAACACTATCAAAGTCTACAGCCAACCCAGCAAAGAAAAAGTCATTCAAGAAACCCTTTTTCAACAAGAAAAAGAGGTTTTACCAATCATACCCCCATTTGGGCCACTGTCCAGTTTATGTTCCCCAAAAGGGACAACAGAACAGACAGCAAAGAAAGCCTCAAACTCAGAGCTCAACCGGCCCAGCAGACTCAGCCTCCTCAGGGGCTTTGACTCTTACCTAGAGAACTTAGTCATTCTGCCCCTGAAAGGACCAGAGCCCTTAACCATTCCAGGCAGGTTATGCCATTTTGCCAAGAGATGGCAACAAACATCAGAAAACTGGACTCTGTCCATTGTATGACTGGGGTACAAGCTTCGCTTTCTCAACATGCCCCCGCCTACAATCATCAAACAGTTCAATTCTCAGGTCCCTGCCACCGACCTCTTGTGGCAGGAGGTCACATCACTTCTCGCTCAAGGAGCAATAGAAGAAGTACCCATATCCCAACAGGGAACGGGGTTCTACTCCCCCTATTTTCTTATTCCAAAGAAAACAGGGGGACACAAACCTATACTGGACCTCAGAGAATTAAACAAATATCTGTTCCGATAAAAGTTCAAAATGATCTCCCTCGGAACACTCCTACCATCCCTTCAGAGTCAGGACTGGCTATGTTCTCTAGATCTAAGAGATGCATACACGCATATTCATATGCATATCCGCTGCATTTGACAGTGTAAACCATAACATACTCATCTCAAGACTTAGCCAATTAGGTATAAAGGAAGTAGCTCTCAAATGGTTTAAATCATATATAACTGACCGTTCACAATATGTACAAGTCGATCGAGTTTCATCCCCACCATTTCCACAGGAACAAGGAATTCCTCAAGGCTCCGCACTTTCTGCATTATTGTTTAACCTATACCTGCAACCGATATGCAACATTTTCAAAAGACATAATATAAACTACCACATTTATGCGGATGATATTATGTTGTTCTCTCCGATTAACATATCCGACCCCAACTATGACACCCTATCAGCCTGCCTCTTGGAAGCTGAACTATGGCTCCGCTCAAAGAATATGCATATTAGTTTTAAAAAGACTGAAGTACTATTTACTTCAAGAAACCCCAATTTCACACCTCCAGACATTAAGCTCCAAAACTTCTCCCTCCCAGTGAAGCAGGAGATAAAATATCTAGGAATTACCCTCGACAAGACTCTTAGTTTCACCACTCACATTAAGAATATAGCCAGAACAATCTTCTTCAAGCTTAGGACCATCCAACAACTCAGACCACTTACTGAAAAGGACGATTTTAGAACCATCACTCAAATACTAATAACACCCCACCTTGACTATTGCAACGGTATTTTCATAGGCATAACAAAGAAGAATCAAAACATTCTACAAATGGCTCAGAATGTTGCTGCAAGAATAATATCCAGGGCCAAGCTATCTGACCACATTTCCCCTATTTTATACTCTCTACATTGGCTTCCCGTTGCCAGCAGGATCCAATATAAAATCATATTGACTACCTTTAAGCTAGTTAATAAAATTGCTCCTTCATATCTACACTGATTCATGACCCTCTCGAAAACAGAGTAAGGAGAAGAAGAAACCTCAATACCATCCAAGTACCAGATTCAATAAGAAAGACAAAACAAATAACTAGCAACAGAGCTTTCTCATATGTAGCATCTATACAATGGAATAACCTCCCTGACCAGCTAAGGGAAATAAAAGATCTCCAGACGTTCCGAAAGGAACTAAAAACATACCTATTCACTCAGCATTACTACAATTACTCAGATCTGACCCCCCACCCCCCATAACACAATCTGTCAATACTGCCCAACTACTCAACTAACATTAATCATGACTAAAGCTGATCCTTAGATTTATATTACAGGTTGTAAATACAATTTGTAGATAGTTAAAATGTTTATAATGTTTATACTGTTTCTTTGTATATAGTTACAAATTTACAATAATGTTCTATGTAATAAATTATCACTGTTCTATGTAAATCGCCCCTGATCTTGGGAAGTGGCGGTATATAAAAGTTTTCAAATAAATAAATATTCTCATCCACGCAAATCACAGGAAGTTCCTTCAATTCCTGGTCCACGGAAGACACTTCCAGTACAGAGTTCTTCCCTTCAGTCTGGCTTCTGCCCCAAGAGTCTTCACAAAATGCATAGCAGTGGTAGCAGCATTTCTGAGAACTCTAGGAATATTCGTCTTCCCTTACTTAGACGATTGGCTTATTCGAGCATCATCAGCTCCAGAGGCCAGCTTCGCTCTCGAACAATGAGAATCCTTCAATATTTGGGATTGATCATAAACCTCCCAAAATCTCATCTCACCCCCTATCAATCTCTCGAGTTCATAGGGGCTCATCTAGACACCCGGCAGTCAAAAGCTTTCCTGCCACAGCCACGCTGTCTGCGTATAATACAGCTGGCATCCCAAGCAGCTATGACGGTCTTCCTGACTGCTCGGGAGATGCTTCAGCTTCTAGGGCATATGGCATCCACTGTCCATGTGGTTCCCTGTGCTGGCCTTCATATGCGAGCAGCCCAGTGGACCCTATCCTCTCAGTGGACACAGGCCTCGGGTCGGCTAACGGACAAAATCAGAAACTCCACACGTCTAATTTCGTCCCTGCAATGATGGCAATCACTGGAAAACCTCCTCGTAGGCTCACCTTTCCAGCAGCCTCTGTGCCAAGCCACCCTAACAGATGCGTCCAAGTTGGGTTGAGGGGCCCACTTGCACAATATCTCAACTCAGGGTCTCTGGACCCCACAGGAGGCATCTCTTCACATAAACCTCCTAGAGCTGAGAGCCATTTTCAATGCTATTCGAGTATTTCAGGCCCATCTCAGCCACAAGACAGTTCTGGTCAAAACCGACAAATCAGGTAGCCATATTCTGTCTGAACAAGCAAGGTGGAACGGGCTCTCTGTTGCTATGCAACGAAGCTTTGCAACTTCAAATACGCCTTCTTGTGGTATACCTTCCAGACATTCAAAATTTATGGGCAAAGAAACTCAGTCGACTACTGCTGCCACATGAGTGGTCTCTCCACTCAGACCGCCTTGCTCGAGTGTTTCAAATCTGGGGAACACCAGATATAGACCTCTTTGCAAGTCCACAGAATGCCAAACTTCCCCAATTCTGTTCCAGAATCCCAGCTCACAACTGTCAGGCAAGGGATGCCTTCCTACTCCACTGGGGTCAGGACTTCCTCTATGCCTTCCCACCCATTCCCCAACTTTATTCAAGCTTCAGAGAGACAGAGGTCATATGATACTCATAGCTCCACGTTGGCCACGGCAAACGTGGTATCCTCTGCTGCTGCGTTTCTCTCAAACCACTCCTCTGGAGTTGGGAAATGCTCCAGATCTCCTTTCCCAGGAGAACGGATCCTTACTGCACCCAAATCCCCAGTCCCTGCATCTCAGGGCTGGTTACTGAAAGCCTAGATTTCCTGGATATCAACCTCTCTCAGCAGGTAAAAGATATCCTTCTGGCTTCCAGAAAACCTTCCACGAGGCATTCCTATGCTTTTAAGTGGAAGAGATTCTCTGTCTGGTGTTCACAAAAGGGACTTAACCCCCTTTTGGTATCTGTGGAGTCGCTACTGGAGTATCTCCTCCAACTATCCACTTCTGGTCTTAAGACCAATTCAGTGAGAGTCCATCTTAGTGCTATTGCTGCTTTTCACAAACCTTTTGATGGACAGCCTATTTCTTCTCATCCATTTGTATCAAGGTTCATGAGAGGCCTACTCTTAACAAAACCTCCCATTAAACCACCACCGGTGGCATGGGATCTAAATCTTGTTCTTGGGCAGCTCATGAAACCGCCTTTTGAACCCTTAGCCACTACAACCCTAAAGTTTCTTTCATGGAAAGTCATTTTCCTAATTGCTATCACTTCTGCAAGGCGCATTAGTGAACTGCAGGCTTTAGTGGCTGACCCTCCTTATACAAGGTTCCACCATGATAAAGTAGTCCTCAGGACTCATCCTCACTTTATGCCAAAGGTGGTTTTGCCTTTTCATCTAAACCAGTCGGTTTATCTTCCTATATTCTTCCTTAGGCTTCATGCCTCCAGTGCAGAAAGGAATCATCACACTTTGGGTTGTAAAAGGGCCTTAGCCTTTTTTCGTCAAAGAACTAAGTATCATAGAAAATCTTCTCAGCTTTTTGTTGCTTTTGACTCTAGTCATTTGGGACTTCCAGTTTCCAAAAGAACTTTATCTAAATGAATTGCAGATTGCATATCCTTTACTTATGAGTGTAAAGGGCTTTCTCTAGAGGGCCATGTCACAGCTCACAATGTGAGAGCCATGGCAGCCTCGATTGCTAATCTTCATTCTGTGTCTATTGACGACATCTGTAGAGCAGCTACTTGGGCTTCGGTGCACACCTTCACAGCCAACTACTGCTTAGACAAGAACTCCCACCAGGATGCCTCATTTGGCCAAGCTGTTCTCCAGCATCTCTTTCATACTTAATACAACTCCTACCTGCCGATCCCGGTTTTTGACGCCAGAGGTCCATGGAAGGAAGCATGACCCATCTCACCTGGCATCTATAAGCTGGGGAGTCTCCATATGTGAAGACTACATTCCTGCTTGTTCCTGGAGATAGCGTAGTTACTCACCTGTGAGGTGATCTCCGGGAACAGCAGGAATTTAGTCCACAACCCACCCACCTCCCCTACGAGTTGTCTCTACCTATCTATCTCTCTTTCTTTACTCCTCTCCTTTGGCCTTAGCTATAAACTCAACTGAAGTGAGAAAGGTAGAAAGGCGGGAAGGCAGCACGCAGGCACTGTGGGATGTTCCCAAAAGCTTTCCTATTGGACGCTGGGGAGTGTTCCCGCGCAGGCTCCGTCGGTACTGTCGATACCCGTATGTGAAGACTAAATTCCTGCTGTTCCCGGAGATCACCTATTACAGGTGAGTAACTACGCTTTCTGCACATTAAAAAATTTAGCATGTGCTAAAAAAATTTGTATACAAAAAAATGACAGTACATCCTTAGCTTAAAATGTGTGATACACTTAACAAATCTGTAATAACTTTCTACATGATCCTCACTAGCCCTGCTTGGAAGCTGGAGGGCTCAGATTCACCTACCACCTCCCGGGGATGCTAGGTTCATGACTGAATTGCCTTTGTGTTTGGCAGGAGAGCTGAGTTTCAAGTGACTCACCCGTTCTAGTGAGTAAGAGAGGAAATTAGTTTGGGCCAAGAAGTTTTCCCCTAAACAATGACCAGTATTCCTCCTCTCCCCCCACCCCCAAAGGGGCTATGAGCAAAGCCTTCACAGCATTCTTAGCCCACTTGGGGAGCAGAAGATCTGACCTCAGAGTGGAACCCAGGTCTCATCAAGCCTGTCCACTTAATTTTCTGTAATTCTAGCTCAATAGACATTTTATTTTGGCAAAAAAATGAAGCATTGGTCTGATCCAACTTGGCACTTCTTATGTTCTTATTAAAATATAAAGCTAGCATAGAAATAAATTGAACGAACACCTTGTACTCCAACATCTTAGATTTTATAACCTCCCTTTTCTAGGCCTGGTTTCCTAACTCTTTTCCCAAGGTAATCTAGGTGCCTTTTTGGCTTGCAGAAGGAATAATTATGGATTTTAGAAAAGCAGGAATGGATCCTAAACCTCTTAAAATGAAAGAGTTTTCCAGGCAAAACCTCAAGCATTATGACCTCATAAAAAGTAAGTTAATATCAGAATGCTTAAGAGCACAGCAAGAGGAATTTGACTCCTGCCTATCTCTTCTATAGTGCTACTTGGCATAAGCAGTGCTTTACAATTACATGTAAGTGAAAGTATGTTTGGTAGAGCTTACAATCTAGATAAACATACAGGACACAAGAGCAGGGTTGGTGCAAGGACTAGAGGTGCCATAGGCAGGCCTTCCATCCTGCCACTCCCGCTCCCCCCATTGCCATGGCTGCCTCCCCTCTCCGGGCCTGTAGCAGCAGCAATAGCTCAGAAACTGCGACACAGCAGTACCTAAAGTCTACAGTACTGCGTCATAGTTTCTGCCTTTTACTATCTGCCACTTCAGCCCACCAGAAGGGTGGCAGTGGGTGCCCCCGGAGGGCTGGTGCTCTAGGTAACTACCTAGTTCACCTATTGGTAGCGCCAGCCATGCACTGAAATTTATTTAAGAAAATATGGTTGGAATAATAAGGCTATGATAGGGTGAATCAGGGGTTAAGAATTAAAAGCAGCCTTGAAAAGTGGGGTTTTAGTCTGTATTTGAATACAGTTAGAAAAGGAGCCTGGGGCAGCAGCTCAGGTAGTCGATTTCAAGTATATGATTCAGCAAGGTGGAAATCCTGAAGTAGAGGAAAAGGGCAGAGGTGAGAGGGAGGGTTAATCAAATCCAAATAAACATAAGCTTGCCCGATGAGCAGAGTTCATGAAGAGAAGTGTATGAAGAGATAAGAGAGGTAATGAGGACCTGCAGAATAAATGCACTTACAGGTGAGGAGGGGGAGCTTGAATGTTATGCTGAAATGTATAGAGAGCCATTGTAGTGACTTGAGAAAAGGTCTTACATGGGTGTTTCAACACTGGTGAAAGATAAGTTGCACAGCTGAATTTTGGATAGATTGGAATGGAGAGAGATGGCCTGTGAGGAGCAGGCTGCAGAAGTCTAAAAGGAAATTGATAAGAGAGTAAATAAAAGTTTTGGTAATGTGCTCAGAAAAGAAGGAATGGATCTGGATGATGTTTAATATTAGATATATAGTTCACGATTAGGACTACGGCTGATAAAAGTGAGTGTCCTAGACTTTAGGAAAACTAACTTTGTCAAAATGGGACAATACCTCAAGCGGGATGGAAGCAACTGGGGGATGTAGAAGAGCAATGGGCAAAACTGAAAGGGGATATTTTAAGGGCAGCAAACCTTTTTGTTAGGAAAGTAAATAAATGTAAAAGGTAAAGGAGGCCACTTCCCGAAAGAAGTAGCTGAAAAGGTGAAGAAAAAGAGGGTGGCCTTCATAAAATACAAGCGATCACAGAAGTCTCGCCACCCCCAGCTCCCCTTACGTTTGTCTCACACCATGTATCTCCCCACTTCAATGCAATGTTAAAATCCACATGTTTTTTTTGGTAACATTGTTTAACCTGTTATCAACTGTGTTCCATGTAAAGTTCTTCACATTCTTGTTCCCCGTACACCGCTGTGACTGGTAGATAAGGCGGTAAGAAATGTTTTTAAATAAAGAGGAAGACAAGCATCAATATTTGGAAAAACTAACAGAAGCAAGTAAAACAGTCAGGAAAGCAAAGATACAAATAGAAGAAAAAATAGCCAATGCAGTAAAATTGGGGGACAAGACATTTTTCAGATATGCTAGCAAAAGGAGGAAGTACAAAAGTTGTATTGTCAGACTGAAGGGTAAAGGAAAGGAATATGTAGAAGCTGATGAGGATAAAGCAGAATTGCTTAACAAATATTTTTGTTCTACAGTATGTTCACAAATGAAGAGCCAGGAGCAGGACCTCAGAAAACACCCACAAATAGGAACAGAAGGGAAGGGGATCTATAATGATTTTCAATAGATTGTGTTCATGAGGAACTAGCTAAACTAAAAATAGACAAAGCGATGGGGCTGAATGGGCTGCAAGATAATTAAAAGAACTTGGGGAAGTTCTAACAGCTCCACTAGCTGACCTTTTCAATGCTTCTTTAGAGTTTGGGAGTGGTCCCAGTGTACTGGAGAAAGGCGCATGTGGTCTCTTTACACAAAAGCGGAAGTTAGGATGAGGTTGAGAGCTACTGACCTCTGTGGTGAGTAAATTAATGGAAACGCTGCTAAAAGAGAGGATAATGAAGTTTCTGGAGTCCAGTGGACTACAGAATCCAAGACAGCATGGTTTAACTAGAGGCAGGTCTTGTCAGACATCTGATTAATTTCTTTGACTGGGCAACCAGAGAGTTGGACTGAGGGAGAGCCCTAGATGTGGTGTATTTAGATTTCAGTAAAGCCTTTCAGGGGCGGCCCAAGGGGGGTGCGGGGCCATGTGCGGAGACTCTGTGCGGGGCCTCATTTGCATAAGGTGCCTCATTTGCATAAATATTTGCATAATGTTACCATACACTAACTTTTAGTAAACATGCCTCTTAATGAGTATATGGATAAAGAAAGACTAAAAGGTTTCTACATTACTATAATCCAGTACCAACCGCCAGGCACATTAGGAACTACTACAAACACTGCCCATTTAGAACCCATAGCAAACCCGCCATATCCTAACAGCACTACCAGGACTCACAAAGCACCATACCCTAACTATCAAAAGGCAATACTGCAAATATTAAACCAATATATTTCAGAGAACAACAATACATGACCTACTGGGGAAAGAACAAGTGGCAATGTCAAATAGGAATTATATAAACAGAACACCTCAGCTCAGTTACACATGCAGAACAGACCATCACCAAACAAGGAATCACAATTTAGAAACAGGAAGACAATAATTAAACTGGGAACCCCAAAAGCCAAACTTGGAATATACAACAACACTGTAGAAATAAAACTATAAATTAATTTCCTCTTGTACTAAACAAAGCGCAAAAATTAATGATGCACATTTCCCAGAGCTGACATATTCCAGTTAATAAATTCAAAATAAAGAGATATTTTTCTACCTTTTGTGCATTTTTTTTCAGTTGCAATTGTTCCAGCCACTTTCTTCTGGTTTCGTCGTGTCTTCTGCTAACTCTCCATCTGCTGTCCATTTGTCCTTTCTTCTGTCTTCTTGTTTCTTTTTCCATTCTCTCTCTACATCTGCTTTAACATACTAATCTTTCTCCTTTTGCCCTTTCCTCATTCCTATTTCATCCACTCAAATTTTACCCCTCCATCCTCAATCCCCACTTACTCTCCCAATATCTGGCCAATTGTAGATTTGTCTTCCCTCCCACGCAAAATATTTTTCCCTCTCCATTTCACTCTCCCAGCTCCATCCCATTCTAATCCTCCCCCAACATCAGCTCCTTTCTAGTTCCAGCCCCACCCAGCATCTGCTCCCTTCTTGTCCCTGCATCAGCCCATTTCCAATCCTATCCTAGCCCCACCATCAGCCCATTTCCAGTCCTATCCTAGCCCCACCATCAGCCCATTTCCAGTCCTAGCTCCCCCATCCATTTCCAGTCCTATCAGCTCCTCCATCAGCTCATTTCCAATCCCTGCCCACCATCAGCTCATTTCTATTCCTTTCCTAGCCCCACCATCAGCCCATGTCAAATCCTAACTCCCCTCCACTCAGCCCATTTCCAATCCAAGCCCCCCATGAGCCTACTTCCAGTTCCAGCCCCTCCATGAGTCCATTTCAATTCAAGCCCCCACCACAGCCCATTTCCAACCTTAGCACCCCCAACAGCCCATTTCCAGTCCTATCCTGGCCCCTCTATCAGCCCATTTCCTGTCCTAGCCCCCCCCCCCCCACTCAGCCCATTTCCAGTCCTAGCTCCCTCTCCTCACAGCCCATTTCCATTCCAAGCCTCCCTCCCCATCAGCTATTTGCAGTTCAAGCCCCCTTTCCACTCAGCCCATTTCCATTCCAAGCCCCTGTCCCCATCAGCTATTTGCCGTTCAAGCCCCCCTTCCACTCAGCCCATTTCCAGTCCTAGCTCCCTCTCCTCACAGCCCATTTCCATTCCAAGCCCCCCTCCCCATCAGCGATTTGCAGTTCAAGCCCCCGTTCCACTCAGCCCAGTTCCATTCCAAGCACCTGTCCCCATCAGCTATTTGCCGTTCAAGCCCCCCTTCCACTCAGCCCATTTCCAGTCCTAGCAACCCCCCATCCCATTACCAGTCCTAGCTCCCCCATCAGCCCACTTCCAGTCCGAACCCCCTATAGCCCATTACCAGTCCTAACCCCCCCATCAGCCCACTTCCAGTCCTTACCCTCCCATCAGCCCATTTTCAGTCTTACCCCCCCATCAAGCCATTTCCAGTCCTTAACCCCCTTCAGCCCATTACCAGTCCTAACCCCCCATCAGCCCACTTGTAGTCTTAGCCCCCCCATAGCCCATTACCTGTTGTAACCCCCCATCAGCCCATTACCTGTCCTAACCCGCCCATAGCCCATTTCCAGTCCTAATCCCATCAGCCCACTTGTAGTCGTAGCTGCCCATAGCCCAGTACCAGTCCTAACCCCCCCCAGCCCATTACCAGTCCTAACGCCCCCCACAGCCCATTACCAGTCCTAACCCCACCATCAACCCATTACCAGTCCTAACGCCCCCCACAGCCCATTACCAGTCCTAACCCCCTATCAGCCTACTTGTAGTCTTAGCCCCCCCCATAGCCCATTACCTGTTGTAACCCCCCATCAGCCCATTACCTGTCCTAACCCCCCCCATAGCCCATTTCCAGTCCTAATCCCCCCATCAGCCCACTTGTAGTCGTAGCTCCCCATTGCCCATTACCTGTTGTAACCCCCCCATAGCCCATTACCAGTCCTAATGCCCCCCTCAGCCCATTACCAGTCCTAACACCCCCCATCAGCCCATTTCTAGTCTTAGCCCACCGCCCCATAGCCCGTTTCCAGTCCTAATCCCACCATCAGCCTTCTTGTAGTCGTATACCCCCATAGCCCATTACGTGTCATAACTTCGACCATCAGCCCTTTTCCAGTCTTAGCCCCTCCATAGTCTATTACATGTCCTACCCCCCCATAGCCCATTCCCAGTCTTAACCCCCCCCATCAGCCCACTTCCAGTCCGAACCCCCTATAGCCCATTACCAGTCCTAACCCCCCCCCATCAGCCCAGTTCCAGTCCGAACCCCCCTCCCTCCCCATCAGCCCATTTACAGTCCTTACCCCCCCCCATCAGCCCATTTACAGTCCTTACCCCCCCCCCATCAGCCCAGCTAAGTTTTAAAAAAAAAACCCAGAAACCGGCTGCTGCTGCCGCTGCCGAATCGAGAATCCCGCGGGGCCCCCCTGTCCTGCAGTCTTCTATGTGGCCTCAGCGCGGGCTTTTCAGAACCGCGCGAAGGGAGAGTTTCCCTTTCTCGCGGCTCTGTTAATCCTGCCGCGGGGCTGATGGGATTTCCCATCAGCCCCGCAGCGTGATTAACAGAGCTGCGAGAGGAGAAGCTCTCTCTCTTCGCGCAGCTCTGACAGCCGACGCTGAAGACTGACAGCCGCATAGAAGACTGCAGGACAGGGGGGCCCCACCGGATTCTCGATTCTGCCGCTGCCACGGCAGCAGCGGCAGCAGCAGCCGGTTTCTGGGGGTTTTTTTAAACTTAGCTGGGCTGATGGAGGGAGGGGGGGGTGGTAAGGACTGTAAATGGGCTGATATACGATTCTGCCGCTGCCACGGCGGCAGCGACAGCAGCAGCCGGTTTCTGGTTTTTTTTTTAAAACTTAGCTGGGATGCAAGATGTTTTTTGCGCGGGGCCCCCTGAAACGCGGGGCCCTGTGCAAAAAACATTCTTGCTCAATGGACGGGCCGGCCCTGAAGCCTTTGACACTGTTCTGCACAGGTGACTTACAAATAAATTGAGCACCCTAGGAATGGACCCTAAAGTGACTGACTGGGTTATTTATTTATTAGGCTTTTTATACCACTTTCTCATTTCAGTCAAAGTGGTTTACATTGTAACTTAAACTTGGTAATGTACATTAGACAGGGACATTGATAACTTGGATTTTTCTGAGGCAATGGAGGGTTAAGTGACTTGCCCAAGGCCACAAGGAGTGCTAGTGGGAATCCAATGCTGGTCTCTTGGTTCCCAGGCTAGTGCTCTAACCATTAGGCTACTCTATTAGGCTACATTAGGTTAGAAATTGGTTGAGTGGGAGGTGACAAGGGGTACAGGTAAGTGGAGCTCCCTCTGAGGAGAAGAATGTTACCGGTGATGTACCACAGGATTCTGTCCTTGTTCCAATTCTTTTTAACATTTTTGTTAGTGATATTGCGGAAGGGGCTGTCGGGTGAGGTTTGCCTCTTGGCAGATGATACCAAGATCTGCAATAAACACCCAGGAAGGTGTAGATAATATGAGGAGGGATCTAGCAGAGCTTGAAGAATGGTTGAGAATTTGGCAATTGAGATTTAATGCTAAAAAATGCAGGGTCATACATTTGGGCTGCAAAAATCCAAGGAAGTGGTACAGTACAGGGGTGAAGTACTTCTGTCCATGAAAGAAGAGCGGGACATGGGCATGATTGTTTCTGATGATCTTAAGGTAACAGGTAGAAAAGGCAATGGCAAAAGCCAGAAGGATGCTTAGGTGCCTAGGGAGAGGAATGGCCAGCAGGAAGAAGGAGGTAATAGTACCTCTGTATAATTTTTTTGGTGAGACCATATTTGGAGTATTGTGGGCAATTCTGGAGACCGCACCTTGTGACGTAGAAGCCTCTCAAGATGCTATGGAAACAGATAGTGATCCGGTGGAGAGAACCGGTACTGCAAGAGAATGCAGGATTTTCTCTTCAGAGAGAAAAAAACACAGAGCTAATCAGGAACCACACCTCACCTCAAGGAAGTAGTGAAGCCAAGTCCCTGATTGGGCACGCCCAAGCAGGAGGCGGGCAGTGCAGTACACAGGCAGCTTATTAAGCACTCAGAAACAAAGAGAGTCAGATTTGAAAGGAGAAGACGAGGAGTCAGGAGGAGACTCATTAGGACATGACCAGGAAGAGTTGGAGAGAGAGCAATTAAGCAGCTGTGATCCACTAAGGAAAAGACTGGACTCACGAAGCAAGTACCTGGGAGACTCAGGGGCAGGGAGAATCTTCTGTGACCAGAAGGATTCAGGAGCACTGAGAGACCCAAGGCTACAGCACAGGCTTCTAGAGGACCAAGCAGAACCTTGGAACCGAAGGCAGAAGGACAGAGAATTACCCTGGAGAAAGCCACAGCACAAGGTACACAGTGGGTTTGAAGCAGCTAGCAAGTTTAACATTGGGAAGCCAGAAAGAGTAAAGGCTAACGTTAAAAGCCAAGACAAAGTCAGACAACATGGTAGCAATTGGTTGCAGTCTGAAAAGCATGTAAGCAGCCTAGGCTATTCTCACAAGCCATCAGAAACCTATAGTAAGGGAACAGCTGAGTCTTATTACAGAGACGTGTGCCAAGAGAAGCCTGACCATTCTACTTTTAACACTCTGTTGAGAAACTCTCCACTCACAGCTGAAGTTTTAAACCCAGCGCTAACGTTTAGTGATAAGTGGGGGAAGGATAATCCTAACACGTGGAACTGTTGTCCTAGTAAAAGCAGCATTGCTAATTATCAAGAGATAAGCAGTTTAAACAAACAGTTACCTGAAGGAGGAAGACATTATCAGCTTAGCCCAGGAAAAACGCAGGCTGAATTGCTTCTTAAAGATTTCAGAGAGTTCCTTGAAAGCAGGGCAGTTTCTTTCTCTAATGTAGCACAGCCCACAAACAGCTGTGAAGAGGAAATGCCTTTAGTTTATTCTCTACCGTTCAGAGAGCCAGACATGCCAATGGACTGTTCAGCTTGTGTCATTGAGAAGGACATTTAATTGAAATGCTGTAAAAAAGTTATATGAAGCAATATAACAGAAGTTGCTGTATCGATTCCTATGCTGAGAAACTTATCAGAAAGGAATAAGTTAAAGCATAATTGTTTGCATACCAGGAGCATTGCTGTTTGCCAAAGTTTGTTTCTTCCGTTAGTGAAAAGGGTCACATGACAACTGAATGTGATCACAGAAGATAATGGACATTTAGCCTAGCAGTGCAATACCTTGTTTAAGTTTTGGTTTCCACTCTTGTTTTGTGCTATTATACTTTATTTGCATCTGTTTGCACTTGAACTACAATGCGGAAATATAACTCATCAAAGAAATTTTCTTTGCCTGCCTTACTACTTGAGCACACACAACTACAATTCTCAATCTCAACCCTGAAGGGCATCAAAGGCCACCCCCTCCTGAAACCCTCAAGGTCCAGGGAGCGGGTGTGTGGCAACCTTCAAAAGGATAAAAACAGGATGGAGTCGGTGCAGAGGGTGGCTACCAAAATGGTCAGTGGGCTTCGTCATAAGGCATATGGGAACAAACTTAAAGATCTCAATATGTATACTCTGGAGGAAAGGTGGAAGAAAGGAGATATGATAGAGACATTTAAATACCTCTGGGGTGTAAATGCACAGGAGGGTCTCTTTTAATTGAAGGCAAGCTCTGCTACGAGAGGACATAGGATGAGAGTGAAAGAGGATAGACTCAGGAGTAATATGTGGAAATATTTCTTTATGGAAAAAGTGGTAGATGCATGGAATCGTTTCCCAGTAGAAGTTGTGGACACGAGGACAGTATCTGCATTCAGAAAAGCATTTGACAAACACAGAGGAACATTAAAGGTAAAAAGGGGTCTATTGTAGTTGATATGGAAAGGCAGACTGGATAGGCTATATGGTCTTTTTCTGCTGTCATGTTTCTATGTTATAGAGAAACAGGAGTGGCCTAGTGGTTGGGGCAAGTTACCTCAGGCTGGAAGGTCAGGGGTTCAAATCCCACTAGAGGACAGCAACCTTGGGCCAGAAGGACTGGGGTTTCTAGTCCCACAGGTGCTCCTTGTGGTCTTGGGCAAGCCACTTAACCCTCCATTGCCCATGTTCCCTGTAAGTATTAGTGTATGTGCCTTATATCCCCTCATGTTAAATGTATCCCTAATTGTGTTGTGACCACTTTGATTGAAGGATAAGGTGATATACAAAACTGTCTAAATAAATAAACAGGCCTGATATTCAAAAGGCATTTACAACCTAGTAAACCATGTAGATGCCTTAGCTGGGGCTGTTCAACACTGAATAGCCCCATCTAAGTGCCCTGATACTATCCAGTTAGCACGGGGGCATTCCAGGGGGTTTCCTTGCCTATCTGTGCCTTAAAGATAGGCAAGGAAAACCTTTGCCTATCTTTAAGGCACAGGAGCTAGCTGGACAGCATCCAATATCGCTGCTGCCCTTTTAGCTTTGGCAGTTTCAAGCTTTTGTGGCAATCACCGGATATTCATTGCTATTGCCACGTCATTGAATATCTGGTTTAGATGTCAATGGGGGTCGGCGCATAGACCTTCAAAGATCTGGACAGCTGAAAATCGGGCCCAATATGTTTTAGCAATGTTATGGATTTGTGTAGAGAAGCAATGAGAGGAGTTGAAGAGAACCCCAGGGTTATGGGCTAAGAAGACTGGGAAGATGCTATAGAAATGCAGAAAAGGGGAAGAGAGAAACAGAAACATAGGGCTTGATATTCAGCACTGGTGACTAGCACTGCTAAAGCAGCTAGCCACCGGCGCTGAACTTTAAACCCAGATACTCAATGCTGGGGCCATATCCAGGCTCTTACATTGATTATCCGAACTTCCTGGATTACCATGAAGCTAACCGGGCAGTAGTGATATTCAGCTGCTGCCCGATTGGCTTCGGCGGTGAAAGTTAGGTCAGGGTTTCCTGCGCCTGACTTTCACTGCATATCACTAACCAGGCAGTGACTCAATAGAGCAGCATTATCATGATTTGCAGGTTTGCAAACCATGTAAGAAGAAATAGCCTTAGAGTCAGTGCTGAGTCCTAGTGACCCAGCAGCTCCTGGGTTTTCTTGGCAGTGTGACCAAACATAGATTGCCACACCTATTTTCCTAGGCAATGGAGAGTTAAGGGCAACAAGGAGTGCTTGTGAGAATCAAACCCCAATCTCTTGGTTACCCAGCCAGTGTTCTAACCACTAGACTACTTCTCAACCCAAACTCTGTAAATGCCTTTGAATATCTCCCCACATAGAAACATGATAGCAGAAAAAGACCATACAGCCTATCTGGTCTGCCCTTCCATACCAAATAGAATAGCCCCTTTGTTTCCTTTAGAGAAGAGGTGGGGGGAGGGGGAAAGATAAGAAATATTGTCTTGGCCATGTTGAGTTGAAGGTGGCAGTGGGACATCCGGGCATCAATGTCAAGAAAGCAAGCTATGATTTAAGACCAGATTCCTAATGAAATTTCTGGTGTAGAGAGATAGATCTGGGAGTCAACAAAAAGTATGTTACTGAAAGTCATGAAAGGGGATCAGAAAACCAAGAAAATACATATGTAGAGAGAAGAGAAAAGGACCAGGACAGAGTCCTGATAGTGGGATAGTAGTAGAGAAGGATCCACCAGAGGACACACTAAAAGTACAGCGGGAGAGGTAAGAGGAGAACCAATGCAGGATAAAGTCTCAGAATCCCAAGGAGAGCAGACTATCAATTAGCGATTAACACGTAGGAGATCAGTCAAGGAGGATAAGGATAGAGTAAAGGCATTTGACTTTAGCCATAAACAGGCCCTTGGAGACTCTTGCAAGGGCTGCTTCTGTGGAATGTAGAGGGTGAAGAGCAGATTGGAGTACATCAAGAATGGCATGAGCTGAAAAAAAGTCATGGACAGCAGAGGTGAATGACATATTCATATAGTTTGGGTGTAAAAGTGAGGAGGGAGATGGGAGATAGGGCAGCTAGAGTCCTATGTGAGTTTTCTGATGAGTGGTATGACCATGTTTGAAGGCAATGGGACCAATTGCAGTAGAAAATGATTGAATGAGGATGTGACAAATGGAGGAGATGACTTTAGGAAAAAATAGAAGAGGGCTGGATGGAAACAGGGTCAGAGGAGCAGGTAGTGAGTTTGGAGGAAGAGGCAGTACCCTTCTCTTTGATTTCAGGAAAGGAGGAGAGGATTTCAAGGACCAAAAGAAAAGGAGAGGAATGAAGTGAAGGAGAGTGGAAATGACCAGTTTGAGAATTCAAGATTGATTCTGTGAAACTTTCAATGGAAGTAGTAGCCAGCCATAGTCTGGGCAGCATGTGACGTGTTGGGGGGGGGGAAGCGGTAAGAGGTAGGAGGTGAAAGCAGTTTGAATAGGGAAGTGACTCTGGCAAGGACGTGATGAGGGGTGGAGGCAAAAGAGTTTTGTTTCTTGTTTTGCAAGTGCAGAAACAGACTGGAATGAGGTCAGTATGGGTATGGTATTTTAGCCATAAATGCTCAGCCGAATGGGTACAGGAGCCTAGGAAGCAATTACTGGGGTAATCCAAAGTTGGGGTTTGGAGCACTTTCCAATACAGATGGGAGAAAGGCGGGAGAGTGGACAAAGCAGAGGAGAATGTAGTGCTGTAAGAAAAACTGCCTCATTGACAAATTCAGACAATATATTGGACGAAGAGAGATGAGACATTAGTGGATAGCATATGAGGGTCAGTAGTCTGGAGATTCCTGAAGATATCGATAGTTATTTGACAAGGCTGTGCAGGAGGGTGATTAATTGTGAAAGTTATCAGATAATGTCTTAGAGAGGAAGAACTAAGGTGGAGAAATCCAAGAGAACAGTTAGAAGAAAGGACTAGTTCAAGGCAGTAGTTATGCTGGTGAGTAGGGGCAATAGAGAAGAGCCGTGGGTCAAATGAGGAGGTTAAAGCAGGGAGCTTTGAGGCATAAGAGTCAGAGTTCATCAGCATAGAACTGAAGGTCCCCAAGAATGAGGGAAGGGAAAGATGGGTAAAGGCAAAGCCAGTAGTTGAAATGAGAGAAAGGAGGAGGGAAATTTATCAGGGGGACAAGAAATGTCAGCTATCCAGAGAGGTATTGGGGTGAGTTGGCTGATGGAGTGGGCCTCAAAGGAAGAAAAGGAGTGAGACTTAGGGAGGAGTAAGGGGTTGAAATCTACAGGAGGAGGAGATCAGCAGTCCATAGCAACCGCCATAGCCTGCAGAGAGGGTGTATGGGAGTAAAGGAAACCTCCATGACAGGGAACAGCAACTGAAGCAGAGAACTAAGGGGGAAATCAAGTCTTTAAGGCAAGAGGGTAAAGAGATGAAGAGATCGCAAATGTAGATAAGCTTATTGGAAACAGTAGATTTTTCACAGGCATCATGAGAAAGGTAGAGAAGAAGAAAAAAGAGGATTAGGGATAAGACTGGAGGGAGACCAGGACTGGGATTGATATTCCTAACAAATAAGGGGAGGAGAAGGTGGAGGGCGAGGGTGAGGTCAAGCAGGAAAATGCAAAGAGACGAAGGTATGATGAGGATGAGATACTCTCGGAGAAGGTAGAGATGGATGGTTGAGAGGAAGAAGAATCTGAACTTCAAGAGAGGTGGACAGGCCAAAAGACAGGATAACTAGTGAGGTCAATAATATAGAAAATGGGTGCAGCAGACATGATTTTGTGATTTGCCACAAGGACTTAGATTAGGAAGGATTAGCATCGGGAAGAGATGGTGTAGCAGAATCTAGGAAATAAAGATAGGGAAAATTTAGTAATCTAAGATGTTGCTGCCTCATGGTCAGTTGGTGGAAGCCCAAGTGGGTTTTGGTGTCCTTCAGAGTATGCAGATGAACTACAATCTCCCCAGTACCCAACTTGGCACTCAAAGAGTATAGGGTAGCAGCAGCAGAGGCCTAAGATGAATTGTGGGGACCTCCAGGGGATGACCACCGAGGTAACTGGGAAAAGTAAGCAGATGAACTGCAAACTCCCCAGTACTTGGCTGGGTACTCATGGAATGCAGTAGTCCAGGCTCATAATAAGTCATGATCACAACCCTCGGTTTCCCGTGCCAGACTTTCCAAGATTCTGTAGCAAGAGTTTGCATTCTGCCACAATTATGTGACGCATTTTCATCATTTAACATACAAACTTATGAAAAATTCTGTAACTGTCTTTTTTTCACAAAAGTCATTTTCTGACATTTGTGTACTCACTTTATTTGGCCTTTTTCTTGGGCAAAAGGGATCACAGTGATTGGTGCTGTGAAAGGAGAAAACAGGGAAAGGAGAAGGGATCTGACAGATGGGAAATCTCAGCAGAGGGAGAGAAATGGAGAGAGGATTTCAAGTAAAACGGGCAGATGGATGGGAATAATCAGGGAGCAGAGGAAGGAGAGGAAAGAGGGATTGTGGGTCCAGTATCACGGGAGGGTATCATGATTGGGAAGGATAGTCCACTCACTCTCCTCTCCCATAGCCTCCTGCTCTCTCTCTCTCTCCCTCTGCCTCCTGACACCCATCACTCATCCTCCCCTTCACTTCTCTCCCCCCAAACCCTGCACCTCTCGCTTGCTTGGTTGCATCCTGTTGCTGCACGATCTCAGCTGCTTCCAAGCACACCGGGGACATTCCGCTTCAAGATGTGTTCCCCCTTGCTGCTTCTGGCAAAGGGAGGAAGACAGAGCAGCGAAACAGGGGAAATACCAAGAACTCCAGCGATCCATTTCAAACGTTCCTCACACATTGTTCTCTCACCCTAGCAGCATTCTTAAATAAGTCATCAAAACCGCTCCATAAAAGTGTCAGGCCATATGATATTCTCTTTGAAATGGGATGAGATGCAGGGAAATGGTTCTCTACCATTCTTCTTCTGTTTTGTTTTAATCGTTATAATTAAGTCTAAAAAAAATCCAGGAATTTTGGTTGAAAGGAAAGAAGAGATTTATTTATTTACTTTTGCGGTGGACATCTGGAGGTTAACACCGAGGCACGTGTGCGCTGAAACGGAACCCGCAGTACACGACCAGCTTTCAGAGTTAATAGGAAACACATGCAGCGAGAGGAAAAAGCTCAGGTCCCAGTAGGAGAAACAGGCCCACTAGTCTCCGAATTAGGGTTGCCAACTTTTTCACAGGCCATAACCTATAACTGGATACCTCTTGAGGAAGAGGGGGGGGTTCCCTCTGATCCTGACAACTGGTGGTAAAAGGGGTAGGGAGATCCGGATCCTCCTCCGTTTTTCTCGCCATCCTCCTCACAGCACTGTCACCTCTCGCTCTCTACCCCCGATTCTTCTTTGTCTCAGGATCTTCCAGCATCACCTCCCTCCTCTCATCCCCAGCATCTGCCAGTCTCAGCCCTCAGCACCGTGCTCCCAGCCCCTGCATCAGGCCCTTTTTCTATGTTCAAATCTTTTTATTGATATAAACAACAACACTCCCAGCATGCGGGTGCTCTTACACAGGCCAGGAGCTTACAGCCAGAACGTTAATCCAGTTTATACATTTTCACATTTTGTGTTTCCCTCTCCCTCTCCCTCCCAACCCCCTCCCCTTCTTATGTTTGTGTTCCAATCACTTTTTATTCATGTCCCACAGTCATAATATATCATTTGCTTTTACAAAATTTTAATTTCCAATCCAAATAATAATAATAATGATAAATAATAAATCACTTTTGTTTTGTGGTATTAAAACACATAAAGTGGATTGTTCTACTTAGCTAGCTTTGTCATTGGTTTTATTAATTTTGTATTTCCACTGCCAGGTTCACCAAGGAGGGTGATTAGCGGGGTGCCCCAGGGTTCGGTCCTGGGCCCGGCCCTGTTCAATGTATTTGTGAGTGATATTACTGAAGGACTGCATGGAAAAGTCTGTCGTTTTGCAGATGACACGAAAATTTGCAACAGAGTGGACTCCCCTGAGGGAGTGGTTAATATGAGGAAAGATCTACAAAAGCTGGAGGAATGGTCTAATGCTTGGCAGTTAAGATTTAATGCGAAGAAGTGCAGTGTATGCACTTGGGAAGCAGAAATCCAAGGGAAATGTACGCGATAGGGGGCGAGAGGTTGGTGTGCACAGACCAGGAGAAGGACCTTGGTGTGATTATTTCTGCGCATCTCAAGGTGGCAAAACAGTGTGACAAGGCGGTGGCAAAGGCCAGGAAGATGTTGGGTTGCATACAAAGAGGAATTACCAGCAGAAAGGAAGAGGTATTAATGCCACTGTATAAGTCACTAGTGAGGCCTCACTTGGAATACTGTGATCTCCAGGAACAAGCAGGAATGAGTCTTCACATATGGGTATCGTCGGTACCGACGGAGCCTGCGCGGGAACGCTCCCCAGCGTCTAGAAAGAAAGCTTTTGGGAGCATCCCACAGCGCCTGTGTGCTGCCTTCCCGCCTTTCCTAACTGCCTCTCTCCAGTTCTTCTTTTCCGCGGAGCCAGCAGGTCGTGTTTTCTGTCACCGCTGAAGAATTTCTTATTTTCTTTTCTTTTTCTTTAGTCGCGTGTCTGCCTTCTCGATTCCGCACCGGTACCACCGGTCCTTTTTCTTTCTTTAAAAAAAAAACAAAAAAAAACTTCTACTCTTTTCAGTGCATTTTTCTTCTGGGGCCTTAGGCCTACAGATATATTTTTCCCTCATGGAAAAACCCACCTCCGGGTTTAAAAAATGCACAAAGTGCAGCAGCACTATTCCTGTCACTGACACCCATGACTGGTGTCTAAAATGTTTAGGTCCTGACCACTCCATTGCGGATTGTGAGTCCTGTTCCATGATGTCTAAAAGAGGGTTACAGAATCGGGCAGCTAAGCTCAGTACCCTGTTTCCCTCCGATGCAGATTCCGTGGCATCAACGTCTTCCAGGGCTTCTTCTTCATCCCATGAATCTCAGGTAACCAAACTTAAATCTGGCCGGTCCTCAAAGAGTTCATCTCCCTCTAAGTATCGAGATGCCCCCGGGCTTACTCTTGAGGATACCACACCGGCAAAATTACCCCGGCGGGAGGCTCCGGCTTCCAAAGCACTACCTATGGGGTCACAGGTTGACATCGATGGCTCGGCCTCGACCGATCACCTGTTACAATGTTCTGGGGTACCGGCAGTTTCTACCGGTACCGATATCCAGACATTGGTGGCGTCAATGGATCAGAATATTCTGACCATGCAGCGTGCCATCACGGCATTCATTCAAGCTGCAACGCCTACGGTACCGCAACAAACCCCGTTGTCGGTACCTGTACCGATTCCGGTACCGGACCCGATATCGGTCCCGATACCAGTACCGCTTGCATCGACATCAGCATCGACCGCAGCAGTACGCTATCCAGTGATGCCCATCAGTACCGGGCCGGTACCGATTACTCCCGATGTCGATACCTCCCGGTACCCGTATCGGGCTCTACGAGAGCATCCAGATAGTCGATACTTCGATTCCTCTGAATACTCTGATTCTTCAGAGGCCTCAATTGAAGCATCGGGCATCCTTCCTCAGGAACCCTCTTCTCCAAAAAGGAGAATGTCTCCTCCTGAAGACTTGTCTTTTCAGGACTTCATTAGGGAGGTGACCAAAGGCCTGTCCATCTCAGTGACCTCTGAGACTGAACCTAGAGCCAAAAAATTGGATATCCTACAATATCCTAGGGCTCCTAAAGAGGCAGCTACCTTACCAATACATGAGATTCTTTTTGAACACATGTTGGGCATATGGGAGAATCCCCTTTCCACCTCCCCTCATTCCAGAAGGTTGGACACCATGTATCGTGTTCCTCCTTGTCCTGGGTTTCATAAGACTCAGCTTCCTCACTACTCTATTGTGGTAGAGTCTGCTATGAAAAAGATCAAGAGTACAAAAAGGCACTCCTCTGCTCCTCCAGGAAGAGAATGCAGAACTCTAGATGCCTTTGGCAGGAAAATCTTCCAGGCCAGTATGCTTGTAGCCAGAATCAACTCCTATAGTCTCTATATGGGGATGTTTCTGAAAGAAGTTACAGATCATCTGCAAACCTTATCTCCTTTTATGTCAGAAGATAAGAGAGAAGAATACATCACCTGGCTTAAACATGCACAGGATGTATCCAAGTTTTCCAACCGTGCAGCCTTTGACTCTTTTGAGGGGGCCAGTAGAGCCTCGGCTATTGCCATAGGTGCACGCAGGGTTGCTTGGTTGCAAGCCTCTGATTTGGAATCCTGGGTACAGGATGGTCTAGGTAACCTTCCCTGTACAGGCGAAAACCTGTTTGGCAAAGATTGGCAAGCAAAGGCCAACCAAATGGATGCTGAAAACTCTGCTTTAGATAGACTTTCAAAGTCTACTACTGCTCCTTTTAAAAAGAGGTTGTTCAAAAAGGGATCTTTCCCAAAGAAAGGGAAATTTTCTTCTTATGGTCAGGCCTCTTCTCAAGGTCGTTTTGCTACAAAGAGACAGCAACAACCAAAACAGGCCAAAACCCAGGCTGCGAGGACTGCTACGGCCCAACAGCCTCAGCCTCCTCAGGGCCTTTGACTTTCTACTAGAGAACTTAGCCTTTCTGGCTCTAGAACATCCAGAGCCTCTCACCATCCCAGGAAGGTTAGCTCACTTTGCTCCCAGATGGGAACAAATCACAGCAGAGCAGTGGACCCTCTCCATCATAAAGGAAGGGTACAAACTTCATTTCTTAAACCTTCCTCCTCACACCATGGTGAAACAGTTCAATTCTCCAACATCTCTCCTCAACCTTCTAGGTCAAGAGATTTCTACCCTTCTTGCCCAAGAGGCAATAGAAGAAGTACCCCTTCTTCAACAGGGCTCAGGGTTCTACTCCCCCTATTTCCTCATTCCAAAGAAAACGGGGGGCTACAGACCCATATTAGATCTCAGAGAATTGAACAAGTTTCTATGCAAGGAGAAATTCAAGATGACTTCTCTCGGAACTCTCCTTCCATACCTCCAAAGTCAGGACTGGCTTTGTTCTCTAGATCTCAAGGATGCGTACACCCATGTTCTCATCCATCCAACACACAGAAGATTCCTTCGGTTCCTTTACCAGGGAAAGCACTACCAATACAAAGTGCTTCCTTTCGGTCTGGCCTCTGTTCCAAGAGTGTTCACAAAATGCATGGCAGTAGTAGCTGCATTCCTGCGCACTCTAGGGATATTCGTATTCCCATATCTGGACGACTGGCTCATCTGAGCTCCAACCCAGTCAGAGGCCCAGACTTCCCTGGCCTGCACAAGGCGTGTTCTTCAGTATCTGGGACTGGTAATCAACATTCCAAAATCCCATCTCACCCCTACTCAGTCTCTAGAGTTCATAGGGGTCTTACTGGATACCACAACTGCAAGGGCCTATCTTCCCCAGGCCCGTTGCCTACGCTTGGTGCAGTTAGCCTCCCAGATTCAGTTAAAATCCCATTTAACTGCTCAAGAGATGTTGCAACTCTTAGGCCACATGGCATCCACGGTGCATGTGGTTCCCTATACTCGCCTTCATATGAGAGCAGCTCAGTGGACCCTTTCCTCCCAATGGACCCAGGCATCAGGTTGCCTGTCAGACAAAATAGCAACCTCCAGTCGCCTTTTTTGGTCCCTCCACTGGTGGAAGTCCACTCAGAATCTGTTGCTGGGGTCCCCCTTTCAACAGGTGTTACCCCAAGCCACCCTTACAACAGATGCCTCTCCAAGAGGTTGGGGGGCTCATCTACAAGATCTCTCAACCCAGGGCATCTGGTCTCCACAGGAGACATCTCTTCACATCAACCTCTTAGAGCTCAGAGCAATCTTTCTGGCTCTCAGAGTCTTCCACACCCTGCTCAGCTACAAGACAGTCCTCATCCACACGGACAACCAGGTAGCCATGTTCTACGTGAACAAGCAGGGAGGGACTGGCTCTCTGTCGCTTTGCAACGAAGCTCTGAGATTGTGGGCCTTCGCCAGAGAGCATCAAATCCATCTCATGGCAGTATATCTTCCAGGGGTTCAAAACTCTTGGGCAGACAGACTCAGTCGAGTTCTGCTTCCGCACCAATGGTCCCTCCATGGGGACCAGATAGCCAGAATTTTTCGGATTTGGGGTACCCCAGACATAGACCTGTTTGCAAGTCCGTGGAATGCCAAACTTCCCCGGTTCTGTTCCAGGATTCCATGTCAGGAAGTTCAGGCCAGGGATGCCTTCCTCCTTCATTGGGGGCAAGACTTCCTCTATGCCTTTCCACCTATTCCCCTAATCCCCAAGACTCTGTTCAAGCTTCAGAGAGACAAGGGGACTATGATCCTCATAGCACCACTTTGGCCACGCCAAGTGTGGTACCCTCTACTTCTGCATCTCTCTCAAGCTCCCTCCCTAGACCTGGGGTCTGCTCCAGATCTCCTCTCCCAGGAGGAGGGAACCTTGTGGCACCCAAATCCTCAGTCTCTTCATCTCAGGGCCTGGTTGCTGAAGGCCTAGACCTTCAAGATTTACAACTTTCTCAGCAAGTGAAGGATATCCTTCATGCTTCCAGAAAGCCTTCCACCAGACGTTCATATGCTTTTAAATGGAAACGGTTTTCCATTTGGTGTGCAGAGAAGGGTCTCAACCCTCTCGCAATACCTTTGCATTCTTTACTAGACTGTTTGCTGCATTTATCCCATGCAGGCCTTAAAACAAATTCAATCAGAGTCCATTTGAGTGCTATTGCAGCATCCCTTAAGCCTCTCAATGGACAACCTATTTCCTCTCATCCTCTTATAGCAAGATTCATGAGAGGCCTTCTTTTGACTAAACCTCCCATTAGACCACCTCCAGTGGCCTGGACTTGAATCTGGTTCTTGGCCAGCTTATGAAGCCACCCTTTGAACCCTTAGCCACTACCTCCTTAAAATTCCTTTCCTGGAAGGTTATTTTTCTCATTGCAGTCACCTCAGCTCGCCGTATCAGTGAGTTGCAAGCTTTAGTGGCTAATCCTCCTTATACAAGGTTCCATCATGACAAGGTAGTCCTCAGAACTAATCCAAACTTTATGCCTAAAGTGGTCTCACCTTTTCATCTGAACCAGGAGGTGTTTTTACCTGTCTTTTTTCCAGGACCTCATGCATCAAGTGCAGAGAGGAATCTTCATACCCTGGATTGTAAAAGAGCACTTGCTTTCTACTTACACAGGACACAGCAACATAGAAAGTCCTCTCAACTTTTTGTTGCTTTTGATCCTTCTCATTTAGGACTCCCAGTCTCTAAAAGAACTCTGTCCAATTGGATTGCTCAGTGTATTTCCTTCGCCTACCAAAGTAAGAACCTTTCTCTGGAGGGCCATGTCACAGCTCACAATGTGAGGGCCATGGCAACCTCTATGGCTCATCTAAACTCTGTGTCCATCGACCAAATCTGTTGAGCGGCCACCTGGGCATCGGTTCATACCTTCACAGCCCATTACTGCTTGGACAAGGACTCCCGCCGGGATGCCTTGTTTGGTCAGGCTGTTCTCAAACACCTGTTCCATACCTAATCAACTCCTACCCTCGATCCCTGAACTGGATGCCTGAGATTCATGGGTAGAGGTAGAGCCCTTCCCAGGGACTCACAATCTGGGTGATCTCCCAGGCATCTCTAGCTGGGGAGTCCCCATATGTGAAGACTCATTCCTGCTTGTTCCTGGAGATAGCACAGTTACTTACCTGTAACAGGTGATCTCTGGGAACAGCAGGAATAAGTCTTCACAACCCACCCACCACCTCCCCTAGGAGTTGTATCTATCTTTCCTTTCCTCTCTCTCTCTCTTTGTCTCAGCTTTAAAACTCGAACTGGAGAGAGGCAGTTAGGAAAGGCGGGAAGGCAGCGCGCAGGCGCTGTGGGATGCTCCGAAAAGCTTTCTTTCTGGACGCTGGGGAGCGTTCCCGCGCAGGCTCCGTCGGTACCGACGATACCCATATGTGAAGACTTATTCCTGCTGTTCCCAGAGATCACCTGTTACAGGTAAGTAACTGTGCTTTCAGTTTGGGAGACCATATCTTACAAAGGATATAAAAAGACTTGAAACTGTTCAGAGGAAGGCGACCAAAATGATTTGGAACCTGCGTCAGAAGCCTTATGAGAAGAGACTTGAAGACCTAAATATGTACAGGCTGGAGGAGAAGAGGGACAGGGGAGATATGAGTCAGACCTTTAAATACTTAAAGAGAAATAATGAACAAACAAACTTCTTCCAAAGATGGGGAAACTGTAAAACTAGAGGGTATAACATGAAGCTGCAAGGTGGTAAATTGAAAGGCAATGTCAGGAAATACTTTTTCACTGAAAGGGCGGTGGATGCTTGGAGTGCCCTCCCGATGGAAGTGGTGGGGGCAAATACAGTGACAGAATTCAAAATGGCATGGGGCAGACACAGTGGATCCCTTTACAGCAACAGGATAAAATCAAAATAAACTTAACTAATTTCTCAACATACAGGGGTGTCCTACACGGAGCGGTGGGTTCACCCCTAAAACAAAGACATGGGGAGGGGTGGCCTGCATGGAGTGGCAGGTGCACCTACTCTGGCCATCTTACTGGGCAGACTAGATGGACCATACTGGTCTTTATCTGCCATCATTTACTATGTTACTATATGTTACTATGTCTTGGGTTGCCCCTAGACTCAATCTGTAGTCCCAAATTGATGCCGGTGCTCAGTCTGTTGGTTGGTTTCCTATGTATGTATTGGCCCCCCTCTCACCCTTTTCCTCATTCCTGCCCATCCCTCCTTGTCTTCTCCTACCTTCCCCCCTTTCCAGAGTTCGCAGGGGGAGCAGCCCCCCATACCTATATAACGCCTCTTGTAATCCACCTATGTAATACAGCATCCCAGTAGTATTATTCATAAGATGTTGAGGATATGACCTCGGCTCGAACCCGTGGAGTCAGCATGTCAATGTAAGGGCCCCATTCATCTATGAAAGTATTTCAAAGTCATCCATTTCTCTGCGCCCCTATATGTTCCAGTGTTAGTAGATTCCTTACCTCCCTTCTCCACTCTCAATGTTAGGGCTCTGCGGCAGTTTCCAGTATCGCAGGAGAAGGCGATGTGCTACCAGTAGTAGCCGTCCTATCCATTTTCTTTGTGACGACTTCGCCTCCTCTGTTCTGGATACCAGTCCCAATATTGTCACCTGGAGGTTTGCTGCTATCTGGATTCCCAATATGGAACTCGGTTGAGAGTGTATAGTTTCCCAGTATCGAGCTGATGTTGGCTACCTCCAGAACATATGTCCCAAGTGTGCACATGTGTGTCCACAATGCGGGCAGTTGGGCAATGTACTATATCCTGCTCGGAAAGCTCTATGTGGAGCGTAGTGGATTCTTCTAATTAGCTTATATTGCATGTCTCTAAAGTCTGTACAGCTGCTGGATTTGGGAATTGATCCAAAAGATCTTGTATTTCTTTTCTTACTCCTGCATCCAGGCCTGGGGTAGCGTACTCTCTGTCGGTGTCACCGTCATTTCCAAGAATTCCTTTTGTAAAGTAGTGATCTGTGCTTGTTCCGCTTTACCGGAATAGAGTACCTCTTCTATGCTGGAGCAAACCCGTCCGTGCAAGTCCTGTATGGGCAGAGAATGGAGGTAGCTCTGCATCTGATTGTAGTGTATGACATGTTTCTTGGATAGATCAAAGCGTACTTGCAGTTCTATACTCGTTAATCCACTGACTTCCCATCATTTGTAATACACTCCCTCCATTCTGGGTTGAAAGGCCCCATTTCCATAGAATGGGAGGAATGGGGTCACTTCAAGATTTATTTGACCTTGTCAACAGAGCAACCCCCATAGCCGTCTCATTACCTCGATTATCACTTGAGAGCGGAGATCTTGTGATAGTTTCATGTATGGTGCATGGAGTATGTATCGTAACGCCATAGGTGATACTATCTGTTGTTCTAATACTAGGGGAGTGTATTCCAATGTTGCGCTGAGCTAGTCCCTTATATTCTGCAAGAGGCAGCGAAATTATAACATCTTAAGTCCGGGATCCCCATTCCTCCCCTTTCCCAGAGTTGCTGTAAAGTGCTTAATCAAATGCGTGGTTTTCTCCCCTGCCAGAGAAGTATTCACTCCAGTGCTTGTACGTCTTTTCGGATCAACAAAAGGGGGAGAGTTTGCATAATTTATAACCATTTAGGAAAGAGAGAGAGGCAAGCTTCTTCATCGAGTCAATTGCACGTGGGTTTCCGCTAAGAGCGGTTTCGCATTCAAGGCGTATAATCGATATGGGTCCACTGGTAATTGCATTCCTAAGTATTTAAAGTGATCTACTGCCCTTCTAAGAGGGAACTCATCAGTCCATTCTATTTTGTCTTTCAACCGTTGTGGTAATATCTCCGCTTTGTCAAGATTCAGCTTTAATCCCAAAAATGCTCCAAACTCTGCAGAGGTCTCTAGGAGGGGGGCTAGTGTATCCCTCGGATTGAGTAAATACACCAAAATATCATCTGCAAATGCAGCAACCTGGAATTCCTCATCCCCATATTGAGCCCCTTTCCATTTGAAGGAGGTGCTGTCGGGAGTGCTTCCTTTTTAGTGACTACATACCCAATAATATGACCTCTCACTACCGCTTTTGTAGTTTCCCAGAATAGTATCAGGTTATCCCAATGTGTTGCATTGTCCTTCGTATATTCCTCCCAATGTGCCTGCAGGAAATCCCCAAACTTGTCATCTGATGCTACAGATAGTGGATATCTCCAGGTAAGGCTGCTAGGTTTTTGTCCCCATTGTAAATCTAGCCATACCAAAGCATGGTCAGAGATAGTGATTGAGCCAATTTCTACTTGAAGTATTTATTAAACCATACAGCGGGTCCTAATAAGTAATCAATCCGAGATCCCGTATCATGGGCCTGTGATATGTGCATGTAGTCCCTAGCCAGTGGGTGGAGAGCCCTCCAATAGTCCACAAGGTCATAGCCCTCGCATATCCCGCCTAGGCATTGTGCCCGTCGGTTGGTGCTTTTCCGTGTTTGGCTGGACCTATCCATGGACTCATCTATCACACAGTTGAAGTCCCCCCCATTATCATTGGTGTAGGCCCTATTTCTGCAAGACATTGGGTCAATTTGTTATAAAAATCCTTGTCGTATGTGTTAGGCGCATAAATATTAGCCAAAGCTACCTGTTGGCTATCCACTGTGCCAATTACGAATAGATAGCACCCAAGCCACATACATTCCACGATATTAAACATATTTTCTTTGTTCCACTCTTTCTTGATCACATAGAGTTTTATATGCTTTGTGTTTTTTCTAGTCCCTTGTAGGGAGCCCCTCCCCCCAGCCCAGGACCCCCCATTATTTGTGATCTTGTTTTCGTTCACACAATCTTGGATGGGTCGCATACCTCTTACGTCTATTTGAATCTGAAGGTCTATTCCTCCCACAGACTTCGTAAGCTCCCCCCTTTCCTTTATACCCCTGTCTTATTACCCCTAATATTTTGTGGGCCTGCCCTTCCCTCTCCCCTCCTAATCATCTCTCCCCTCCATCCCTCCTCTATGGAGTCCTCCATGAGAATTACTGTGAATGCATGGGGCTCCCACTCTGTGAGTTGTTCTACACCCTTATTGGTCTCCCTTCTTATTCATGACTCGTGACTTTAACATTTTAACTGGTCCCCCCCCCCCCCCCATCTCTGAGTTCTAGTAAAGTAGGTGTGGATCTTAAGCATTGAACCTGGTTCACAAATTCAGCACATCCAGCTGGTTCACATTCATCTATTGATACTACTTTTCACTTCCCTATTATTTTTAAGTTGATTTAATCATCCTTTTCCTCCTTCCCTCTCTCCCCATCTCCTCCCCTCCTCCCATCCTATTTGATGTTCCCCATCTCTCGGTTAATTGTCTGATTGTAAGTGGTTGCCCTTATCCCTTGTGTGTGAGTACCATTTCCCTGCCCCTTACCGCTCCCCTGCACCCTCCTTCCCATGCCTAGGCTTAAGAATTCAAATTAAGGGTTATAGCAGTCCCTTGATCATTCTTTGGTATATTGCTGAGTTCTTCGGGCATACCCCCTGTTCGGTGCAAACATTCTGCCCCCCAGTGTGCGCTTGGCTAAGACAGTTTGCTGTGGCTGCTACCTTTTGAGGGCTTCATGAAGTAGGGGTTTAAAGCTTTAACTTCTCTGTATTCTTGTGAATTTCTAGTAGAGTCCTATTACTACCAGGCCATTCCTTCCTACCTATATTCCATTGATAGTGTCCAGGATAATGATGGTACCAGCATAGCATTTGTAAAGTATAACCACATGGTATTTGTTGTGTCCGTTTTCATGCAGCCGGGTGGGATGTGAGTTAGAGGAGAAGGAAAGAAAGAAAACAAAATAGAAAAAAGAGAAAGAAAAGGGGGGGGGGTGGTAATTAAAATATTTTTGCCATACCCAAGCCAGTGTCAGAAACTGCACTTCTTCATAGGTAATGCCAGAATTTACAGTTGCACCTTTTACTATCTTGTACTCAATACTGATGATATGAAAGGAGAAAGAAGGGGGAGAAAAAGAAAAGGAAAAACAAGAAAAAGAGTATATTGGCCAAATGAATGAATCCAGTGAAATAATATGACATAATATAGAATAGTATGAAATAAAGTAAAATAGTAAAGGGAGGGCGCTGGAAGATAAACAGATAATATAGAGAGATTGTAGTTTTTGATCCTAAGCATAAAGAAGTTATTTAAGAGGGAGAAGTCCCAGAATGCACAGGAATAAGGTGCAAGAAATTGGGGTTGAGTTAGCCTATCATAGTTGAACTGGTTTCAGGTGCCATCCCCTAGGACAGTGATGGCTAACCTTTTTGAGCCCGAGTGCCCAAACTGCCGCACAAAACCAAAGAATTTCCTCAAAGTGCCAGCACGTCAATTAAAGCCCCATTTGCATAAGGTGCTTCATTTGCATAAATATTTGCATAATGTTACCATACACTAACTTTTAGTAAACATGCCTCTTAATGAGTATATGGATAAAGAAAGACTAAAAGGTTTCTACATTACTATAATCCAGTACCAACCGCCAGGCACATTAGGAACTACTACAAACGCTGCCCATTTAGAACCCATAGCAAACCCGCCGTATCCTAACAGCACTACCAGGACTCACAAAGCACCATACTCTACCTATCAAAAGGCAACACTGCAAATATTAAACCAATACATCTCAGAGAACAACAATACATGACCTACTGGGGAAAGAACAAGTGGCAATGTCAAATAGGAATTATATAAACAGAATACCTCAGCTCAGTTACACATGCAGAACAGACCATCACCAAACAAGGAATCACAATTTAGAAACAGGAAGACAATAATTAAACTGGGAACCCCAAAAGCCAAACTTGGAATATACAACAACACTGTAGAAATAAAACTATATATTAATTTCCTCTTGTACTAAACAAAGCGCAAAAATTAATGATGCACATTTCCCAGAGCTGACATATTCCAGTTAATAAATTCAAAATAAAGAGATATTTTTCTACCTTTTGTGCATTTTTTTTCAGTTGCAATTGTTCCAGCCACTTTCTTCTGGTTTCTTCGTGTCTTCTGCTAACTCTCCATCTGCTGTCCATTTGTCCTTTCTTCTGTCTTCTTGGTTTTTTTTTTCCATTCTCTCTCTACATCTGCTTTAACATACTAATCTTTCTCCTTTGGCTCTTTCCTCATTCCTATTTCATCTACTCAAAATTTACCCCTCCATCCTCAATCCCCACTTACTCTCCCAATACCCGGCCAATTGTAGATTTTTTATCCCTCCCACACAAAATATTTTTCCCCTCTCCATTTTACTCTCCCAGCCCCATCCCATTCTAATCCTCCCCCAACACCAGCTCCCTTCTAGTTCCAGCCTCACCCAGCATCCATTCCCTTCTAGTCCCTGCATCAGCCCATTTCCAGTCCTAGCAGCCCCCAACCCAATACCAGTCCTATCCCCCCCTCATCAACCCACTTCCAGTCCTAACCCCCCATCACCCCATTTTCAGTTTAAGCCCCCCCCCCTATAACCCATTACCAGTCCTAACCCCCCACTTCCAGTCAGCCCCCCATAGTCCATTGCCAGTCCTAACCCCCCCATCAGCCCACAGTCCATTACCAGTCCTAACCCCATCAGCCCACCTCAAGTCCTAACCCCTCCCCATCAGCCCATTTCTTGTCCCAGCCCCCCCATAGCCCATTATCAGTCCTAAACCCCCCATAGCCCATTACCAGTCCTAACCCCATCAGACCACCTCCAGTGTTAACCCCCCATCAGCCCATTTCCAGTCCTAACCCCACCCAACAGCCCACCTCAAGTCCTAACCCCTCCTCATCAGCCCATTAGCAGTCCTAACCCCCCCCCTAGCCCATTAGCAGTCCTAACCCCCCCTCTCTAGCCCATTAGCAGTCCTAACCCCCCCCCATAGCCCATTACCAGTCCTAACCCCCATCACCCCATTTCCAGACAGCCCCCATCAGCCCACAGCCCATTAGCAGTCCTAACCCCCCCTAGCCCATTAGCAGTCCTAACCCCCCCTCCTAGCCCATTAGCAGTCCTAACCCCCCCCCCCTAGCCCATTAGCAGTCCTAACCCCCCCTCCTAGCCCATTAGCAGTCCTAACCCCCCCAGCCCATTAGCAGTCCTAACCCCCCCTCCTAGCCCATTAGCAGTCCTAACCCCCCCCTCCTAGCCCATTAGCAGTCCTAACCCCCCCCAGCCCATTAGCAGTCCTAACCCCCCCCCTAGCCCATTAGCAGTCCTAACCCCCCCCCTCTCTAGCCCATTAGCAGTCCTAACCCCCCCATAGCCCATTACCAGTCCTAACCCCCCATCACCCCATTTCCAGACAGCCCCCATCAGCCCACAGCCCATTAGCAGTCCTAACCCCCCCCCCTAGCCCATTAGCAGTCCTAACCCCCCCCCCCTAGCCCATTAGCAGTCCTAACCCCCCCAGCCCATTAGCAGTCCAAACCCCCCCCAGCCCATTAGCTGTCCGATCCCCCCCCACCACGCCCATTAGCAGTCCTAACCCCCCATCACCCCATTTCCAGACAGCCCCCATCAGCCCACAGCCCATTAGCAGTCCTAACCCCCCCTAGCCCATTAGCAGTCCTAACCCCCCCCTCCTAGCCCATTAGCAGTCCTAACCCCCCCCAGCCTATGAGCAGTCCCAACCCCCCCCTAGACAATTAGCAGTCCCCCCCCCCCCTCATCGCCCCTGAGCAGTCCAAACCCCCCCCCACGGCAAATTTAAAAACAGAAAAAGCGGGCTCTGGCTGCTGCCGCGGACGCGGCAGCATGCAGTGTCCCGCGGGGCCCCCTCCGCCCGCTAAGCCCCTCTGCAAGGGCTTTCAGATTCGCGAGGGAGACAGCGTCTCCCTCGCGTCTCTGTTAAGCCCGCAGGGGCTAATGGGAAATTTCCCATCAGTCCCTCGCGTCTAAAGGGGCTGATGGGAAATTTCCCATTAACCCCTGCGGGCTTAACAGAGACGCGAGGGAGACGCTGTCTCCCTCGCGAATCTGAAAGCCCTTGCAGAGGGGCTTAGCGGGCGGAGGGGGCCCCGCGGGACACTGCATGCTGCCGCGTCCGCGGCAGCAGCCACAGCCCGCTTTTTCTTTTTTTGCGGACCTTCACGCGTGCCAGCTGCAAGGCCTTCGCGTGCCACAGCTGGCACGCGTGCCATAGGTTCGCCATCGCTGCCCTAGGACAATGGCTTTCAAATCTGTCCCATTGTCCCCATAGACAGTGGGATTCGAAAGATATCAACCATAAATATGCACTTTACATTTGCATTCATTTGGAGACTCCATATATATGCTATTTTACTTTGTGTGCATTCATTGTGGATATCCTGAAAACTTGATTTGGTTTAAGTATATCTAGGCTAGCAGGCATCCACTAGATGGCGCTCTGACTGCAGAAACAGGCCTGCAATTGTAAGTAAGGTCCAGCTTGGAGCTGCCGCTGTTACTGCTAGATTTGTCCTCCTGTGGGATTGTCCCCTGCACTTCAGCCTGGACTCTGGGCTGTTTCTGGAATAAGTTCTGTCAGTGGGACCACTAAAGGACAGATGAGGGGCTAGTTAATTTCCAGCAGTATTGTGTTTTGGCCTTTCTGGCTGAGACACAAATGTGGGGTCTGAGCTCTGAATTGAGGATGGGGCTTTTTTTTTGTTACTTTTTGGATGAGATTGAGAGCCTATTAAATACTGAAGAGCCTCTCGGGTATGTCTCCTGACATGGTTGGGGGATACAAGGATGTTATGACCATTGTTAAAGCAGGAGTTAAAATAGTGTGGCAGCCCCTGGAAATGATGGGGCAGGAAGGAATTCAATATGTAGCTTGCTAAGAGCAACTGGTTCAGCAGCCTATAATACCTTTGCTACCTTCAGTCCATTCTTCTCTGGCTGTAATGCGATGACTGCTGACTAATATTAACCTGCCTGGATATAGGGGTTTAGGAATAATAGGAGACTGTTGAAAGCTGAGTGGAATGAACTAGGAAACTGGTATAGCCTGGGAACAATAGAGTTCTGCCATTGTCCCTAATCTTTTTTCAACAACTTCTGACTTTCATTGCCTTCTCCAAAGCTTGTCCCATTATAGCACTTGTTAGTCATGACAAAAACCGGTGCTAATCCTTATACCCCCACAAACCCAGGTTACTTTGATAGTTTCAAAACTGGTTCTTCAGATGTAGTCATCTGTCTCTGGGCCAGTGTGTGTGCCCTCACCCCCAGGGATTTTAAGGAGGGCTTGGGTCACTGGTGATGGACAGGGCCAGCCCAAGATTATCCAACATCCTAGATAGACCTTCAACTGAGCACACTCCCCCCCCCCCCCCCCCCCGAGCAGCTCAAGGCCTATCTCCCCCAAGTGACTAGCATCTCCATTTTTCCCCAACCCCCAAGATATCCAGTATCTGCCCCCTTCCATTCCCCCAATAGGACCTCCCTCAACTCTGGTTGCACACAATGCTGCTGCACTGTAGGTGCTAAGTCCACCTGGGCCTGTGGCATTAATGGCTCAGGAGGACAGTGCAGGCCTTCGAGGATCTGTGTATTCTCAAAGTCTGTGTGTCCTGTGCCCTTTGAACCTCCTGTTTTGGAAGAAGCAGGATGCAGCAGGCTTTGAGCCACATCTCTGCTCAAGGTCCTAGTCCAGCCACAATGAGTCTTGTTTCATGATGCTGCTCTTGCACCGATACTGCCACCCTAGATCATTGCTTAGTTTGGATGTCTGGTTTCTTTCTGTTGTCATTATATTCTGCTCTGCAACGTGGGCTGGCTGAACAGCACAGAAGTACAGTGTGGGGAAGGGATTTGGGATTTGGTTCATGCCTTTTTCAGTAGTAGCTCAAAGCAATGTACATTCAGGCACAGTAAGTATTTTCTTGTCCTCGGAGGGCTTTCAATCTAATTTGTACCTGTGGTAATGGAGGGTCAAGTGACTTTCCTAAACTCGCTAGGAGTGTCAGTCAGATTTGAACCTTGGCTTCCTTGGTTCTCCAACCTACTGCTCTAACCATTAGGCTACACCTCCACCAGGAAAGGGTGAACCAGCCACCTGCTGCACCTGCAGGGAAAATCCCTGGCATTTATAGACTCATCCCCCCTTGCTTATCAAGGTCTCAGCTGTACATGCAGAAGGGGGGAAGCTGAGGTCCTGGTGAAGAAGTGGGAAAACTGAGCTCATGATAAACCCTAGGCTACGATCATCCTTCCTTGATCCAGTCCTGGAGATCTTAGACAGTCGTGTTTTCAGGGTATCCACGGTGGATACACTTGAGATAAACTTGTGTGTACTGGGTATCTAATGTATGCAGATTTTGCTCTTGCATATTCATTGGGTATATCCTGGAAACCTGAATGACTGTGGTCTTCCAGGTGCCAGCTCACATTACAGGGATTTTTAGGCCTGAGCAGTGCAGCTGCTGTAATGCCACCTCTAGGCACAAGGCCAGTTATGTTGCTCCTGCCTAAAGAGCACCTTGGCTGAGGTCCCAATGACGGGGAAGACAGGGGAATACTGAGGCCCATTGAAGGAGGGAAGAGAGGCAGCTGGAACCCCAGTGATGGAGGCAGAAGAAAAAGCCTGCAATCTGACTGTCACAGGAGAGGCCCAGCCAAAGCCCCAGTGATAAGAAAAATGAGTCCTGCAACCAGATTTAAATTTTGCACCCAAAGCCGGGTGCTTGCCAGTTTTTGAAACCATGCATTTTTTGTTCAAGGTTTTAATTTTCTGTGACTTTTGGAAGGTGAAATGTTTCTCCAGGAAGTTCTGCTAGACCTTTCGCCCAGTCAGTGTAGCACTTTGGGGTAAAAGTCACTTAGCACTTTTTACATGGTTTAAAGCTTGATGCAGCAAACTGCACTATGCACTAGCGCAGAGTTTTGCTACAAATTTTCCCACAGTAGTCTTGCTCTCTGATGCAGAAAGCAAGCTAGAGTGAAAAAAGTCAGTAAAACCACTGTGCTAAAGCATAGCGCAATGGGCATGTTAATCTCATATAAAACAAGGAATTTTTAATTGCTCCTGATAGAAAATTGCATCAAAACAGCAAAGCTTCTTACTCTTCTTGAAATGCCGGATCTTTCCGTCAGCTTCAGGCAGGTGTAAAGCTTCAACAGGGAGCTCAAAAGTCATCTGAGGTGAAGTTCGACACTTCACCTCAGATGACCACACTCCCAGATCGTGATCCCCCCTCAATCACCATTCCCCCCCATGTCCCTGCCAGGTGTTCCCTGGTGGCCATAGTGGGCCTTGACCCCCTGCCCCATCAAACAGAATAATCATTGGTGGCTCTACAGGGCCCCAATCTCCTACCCATCCCACCTACAAACTGCTACTACTACTATTGCTACTACTACTTGTCATTTGTATAGCGTTACAAGGCATACACAGCACTGTACAAACAAAAAAGACTATCCCAGCTCATCAGAGCTTACAATCCAGTCAAGACAGACAACACAACAGCTGAGGACAAGGATATATCTATGAGAGTGGCAGGGAAACACATAGGAGACTAAGCAGATCAGGATCCAAAAGCAGACTCAAAGAGGTGAGTTTTCAGCCTGAATTTGAAAAGGGCCAAAGATGAAGCCTGATGCACAGACTCAGTCAGTTTGTTCCAGGCATAAGGAGCAGCAAGGTGGAAGGATCGAGGTCTGGAGTTGGCAGTAGAAGAGAAAGGCACAGATAGAAGGGATCTGCCAGAAGAGCGGAGTTCTCGAGGAGGGATGTAGGAAGAGATAAGAGAGGGAAGGTAGTGAGGAGCAGCGGAATGAGTGCACTTATAGGTCAATAGGAGAAGTTTGAACTGGATACAGAAATGGATAGGAAGCCAATGAAGCAACTTGAGAAGAGTGGTTATATGAGCATATCAAGGCTGGTGAAAAATTAGCCATGCAGCTGAGTTTTGAACAGATTGAAGGGGAGAGAGATGATTCAGAGGAAGACCAGAAAGGAGAAGGTTGCAATAGCCTAGATGGGAAGTGACTGAAGAGTGGATAAGGGTCTTAGTAGTGTGTGTAGAAAGGAAGGGACAAATTTTGCCAATGTTGTAGAGTAAGAAGCGACAGGTTTTAGTTATCTGTTGCATATGTGCAGAGAAAGAGAGAGTAGAGTCAATGATGAACCCAAGGTTGCAAGCTGAGAAAACAGGGAGGAGTGTAGTAGTATCCGCAGAAATAGGGAAGGGAGGAAGGGGGGGAGGTAGGTTTAGGGGGAAAGATATGGAGCTCAGTTTTGGCCATGTTCGGTTTCAGACGGCGGTGAGACATCCAGGCAGCAATGTCAGATAAGCAGGCAGAGATTCGAGCCTGGATTCCTGGAGAGATTTCAGGCACAGAAAGGTAGATCTGAGAGTCATCAACATAAAGATGGTACTGAAAACTACGAAGGGAAATAAGTACGCCAAGGGACTGAATGTAGAGAAAGAAAAGGTGAGGTCCCAAGACAGAGCCGTGAGCTACATCAGCTGAAAGCAGGATGGCTTTAGAGGAGGAACCACCAGAACATACAGTAAAAACACGATGGGAGATGGAAGAAAACCAGGACCGAGCAGAACCCCTAAATCCAAGCAAGGACAGGGTATCGAGGAGAAGGTGGTGACCAACATTGTCAAAAGCAACAGAAAGGTCAAGAAGGATGAGAACTGAGTAGAGGCCTTTGAATTTGGCAAGCAACAAGTCACTGGCAACTTTGGCAAGAGCCGTTTCTTTGGAATGTAGAGAACGAAAGCCAGATTGCAATGGGTTCATAAGATCTTGAACGAGCCGTTTACCGCCGTTGTCTTCACTTTCTTTCCTCTAAAGTAGTTTTGAAGAAAAGGGGAGGAGAGAAATCGATAACTAGAAGGACATGTAGGAGCTAGTGAAGGCTTTTTGAGGAGAGGTGTAACCACAGTATGTTTGAAGGCAACAGGAACAGTTACAGTGGAAAGTAAAAGGTTAAGGATATGACAGATGGAAGGAATGACAGCAGAACAGATAGAGCTTAGTAGACTGGATGGGATGGGATCAGATGAGCAGGTAGTCAGTTTGGAGGAGGAGAGAAGACTTGCTGTTTCCTCCTCAGTGATACAGAAAAGGAAGAAAGGGTGCCCCAAGGTGAGGGAAGTTAGTGTGTATTTGAAATTTAGGTAGTCAGCAAGGGTACATGATTTAAGCCAAAGATGCTCAGCTGAGCAGGCACAGGAATGTAGGTAATGAGTTGTTGAGGACAGCCAGGGTTGAGGTATGGTACACCTCACTGGGTGTGGAGAAGGAGCAAGTACATCCAGAGCAGAGGAGCATATAGTGTTATAAGAAGATACTGTCCCATCAACAGACTCAGATGACATAGCACACCACCTGTTCCTTATGTACTTCTCACAACCTAACAACACCTCCCCTCCTCCCCCACGACAACCCAATCCCTCAATATGATTACTAAATATGTACTTACAGAGCATGAAACACAGACCAGATAGTACTTGTATCCAAATGGTACTGCCTCAAGATGTACTTTACTGTAAATAGACTGGCCAATATGTAAATAGACTACCAGTATTGTAACTGTAAAATGTACATAGTTTCCCCCAGTTCTAATCCATGTTAAGTTCCCTGTTATATGTAAACTTAGGACAGATCTGCCACTGTCTGAGAGTCATATTGTTGAATGTAAACTGCACTGATAACAAAGAGCGCGGTATAGAAGAACTGTTAAATAAATAAATAAATAGCAGAGGAAAGAGATAATAAGACAACAGTGGAGAGAGCTGAAGGGTCAACATTGTGAAGATTCCTAAAAGGTGATGGTCAGATAAGGGCAGAAATGAGGTGGAGGAGTTTGAGGGTGAGCAGTTGAGGAGAAGACAAGATCAAGGCAGTGGCCATGTTTGTGAGTAGGAGTGAAGGGTCGACAATGTGAAGATTCCTAAAAGGTGGTCAGATAAGGGCAGAACTGAGGTGGAGGAGTTTGAGGGTGAGCAGTTGAGGAGAAGACAAAATCAAGGCAGTGGCCATGTTTGTGAGTAGGAGTGGTACAGCACAAATGGAGGTTGAATGAGGAAGTTAGGGAAAGGAGCTTTAAGGCAGAAAGCTCAGAAGAGTCATCAATATAGATGTTAAAATCCCCAAGAATAAGGGAAGGGGAAGACGCATCCAGAAAGGAGGAGAGCCAGAATTCAAAGCCTGTGAGAAAGGTAGAGGTGGACTTGTTGGGGGGGGGGGTTGATAAATGACAGCTACTCAGAGAAGTAGTGGAGAAAATAGGTGGCTGGTATGGACTTCAAAGGAAGCAAAGGAATTAGATGGAGGCAGAAGGAGGGGCAGGAATGAAAGAGTAGGAACCCAACACCGCCACCACAGCCAATGGGCTGAGGTGTATAGGACAATAGGTAGCCTCCGTGACAGAGAGCAGCAACTGAAGTTGAATCTTCAGGGAGAAGCCAAGTTTCAGTAAGAGCCAGGAGATGTAGAGTATTAGATAAAGAGGTCATGAATGAAGGCAAATTTATTGGAGAGAGAATGCATTCCACAATGCGCATGAAAAAGGGAGAGAAGAGAGGGATATGAACAAGATTAGAAAGGTTAAGCATTGACCTGCCCTGGGAGTGTGAAAAAAGTCTAGGGGGGCAGGGTTGGAGTTGACATTTCCAGATGAGAGAAGGAGAAGGAGTAGAAGAGAATTGGGGGGATGGGGAGAGGAGGAGGTTCCCTCAGTGAGTGGAGATGGCTGAATAGGAGGAAGAAAAAGGTAAAGCTCTAGGGCAGATGATAAAGTAGAAGACAAAATGGTAGGGGAGGTGGGGAGAGTAAGGAGTGGGTAATGAGAAGTAGGGCCATGGAGCTGAGGGAACAAGTGGGGAAAATTAGGGAGAGTTAACATCAAGAACAAAAAGTGATGTGGAGCCATAGGAGAGTGGTAAGAGGAGAGAATGCAAATCAAGAAGATATAGGTGGAGGGGGGGGGGGGGTCCTGGTGGCTTCAGGTGCACTGGAGCAGGGGTGGCCCAAGGGGGGTGCGGGTCCATGTGCGGAGACTCAGTGCGGGGCCTCATTTGCATAAATATTTGCATAATGTTACCATACACTAACTTTTAGTAAACATGCCTCTTAATGAGTGTATGGATAAAGAAAGACTATAAGATTTCTACATTACTATAATCCATTGCCAACCGCCAGGCACATTAGGAACTACTACAAATACTGCCCATTTAGAACCCATAGCAAACCCGCTGTATCATAACAGCACTACCAGGACTCACAAAGCACCAAACCCTACCTATCAAAAAGCAGCACTGCAAATATTAAACCAATACATTTCAGAGAATAGCAATACATGACCTACTGGGGAAAGAGAACAAGTGGCAATGTCAAATAGGAATTTCATAAACAGAATACCTCAGCTCAGTTACACATGCAGAGCATAGACCATCACCAAACAAGGAATCACAATTTAGAAACAGGGAGACAATAATTAAACTGGGAACCCCAAAAGCCAAACTTGGAATGTACAACAACACTGTAGAAATAAAACTATAAATTAATTTCCTCTTGTACTAAACAAAGCGCAAACGTTAATGATGCACATTTCCCAGAGCTGACATATTCCAGTTAATAAATTCAAAATAAAGAGATATTTTTCTACCTTTTGTGCATTTTTTTTCAGTTGCAATTGCTCCAGCCACTTTCTTCTGGTTTCTTCATGTTATCTTGGTGTCACCTTGGATTCCGCCCTAACCTTCAAAGACCACATTTCCTCCGTTGTCCAACGTTCTTTCTGTACACTGAGGCAACTCTGCGCTGTTCGCTCTTTTCTCTCCCCCTCTTCTCTGACCACACTGCTTCTCTCTCTTGTCGTTTCTCGTTTAGATTACTGCAATGCATCTTTAGCCGGGCTTCCTCTTACTCAACTTCGCAGGCTTCAATTGGTTCACCACACAGCTGCTTGTCTCCTGACTCACACCTCCCGATTCGCTCACGTCACCCCCCTTCTTATTCGTTTACACTGGTTGCCCATTCCTTTTCAAATCCAATACAAGATCCTTACTTTTGTGCACAAATCCCTCCACACCGGTGTCCCACGCTATCTCTCAGACTTAGTTCATTTTCACTGCCCCTCGAGATCCCTTAGGTCTGTCCACGCTAACCGGTTATTCCTCCCGCCCCCTTCCCAGGCCCACCTTGAATCTACACGTTCCGCTGCCTTTTTCTTCATTGGTCCCCGTCTATGGAGCTCTTTGCCGTCTGTACTTCGTCTGGAACTTTCTTATCCTTCTTTCAAAGCTAAGCTAAAGACCCATCTTTTCAACATAGCCTTCGATCTTCCTCCCTCCCCTCCTCTTTCCGATAATTAATGATATTTCTCCTTTTCCTGCTGTCTCTTATTGTTTCCTCTCCTGACGCTGTCCCTTTCCTATCATTAAATGGCGTTCCTTTCTGTTTCCTTATCTCCAGGAACAAGCAGAAATGAGTCTTCACATATGGATACGTCGGTACCGACGGAGTCTGCGCGGGAACGCTTCCCAGCGTCCAATCAAAGAGCTTTTGGAAGCATCCCACCACGCCTGCGTGCTGCCTTCCCGCCTTTCCCAACTGCCTCTCCTCAGTTTTCGTATTTCCGCGGAGCCGGCAGGATGTCGTCCTGTCACCGCAGAAAATTCTTGTTTTTATTTTTTAGTTTTCTTGTGGTCGCGTCTGTCTTCCCGACGCCACCGGTACCACCGGTGTTTTCTTTTCTTTTCTTGAAAAATTTTTCCTTTTCCACGGGATATTTTTTCTTCATAGTGTCCCACGGTCTCTTAGGCCTTTTAGGCCTCTTCGTTTTCCTTCATGGAACCGCCAGACACTTTCTCCAAGAAATGTCCAGACTGTGGCGGTACAACTTTATTTTTAGACCCTCGAATTCGGTGTCTAACCTGCTTGGGTCCTGACAACAGTTTGGTAAGAAGAGGTTTTCAATATCGAGGCTCCCTCGATACACGGTTTCCCTCCAACTTCGGGGCACCGTCCCCTTCTTCGTCCACACAGGATCAGGTAACCCACAAACAGTCTGTTAAGACTAGCCAGTCCTCGAGTGGTAGGTCTCATGCGCAGCATGTAGACGGCTCCGGCCTTGCCCTCGAGGGCTCACTGGCTTCAAAACCCCGGCGGGAGTCTTCGGTCTCCAAAGCCTATAAGGGGTTTCAGGTTGTTCCTGGGGTTCACCCCCCACAGAACATACCTAAGCCGTGTATGGTGGTGGCATCCGCTTCGAGCGGTACCGATACCCCGGCATCGGCACTGGTGTTGGATGAAACACTCCTCACCAGGGATCGTCATCTGGCATCCTCGGTACCTTTGGGACCGGTGGATACCCTCCAGATTGACTTTCCATTATCGGTACCAACACCGATACTCCAACAGACGTCGGTACCCTCCAGATGTGCATCGATAGCCTCACTTCCTTCGATGCCGAGTCTGGAATCGATCTCCAGTCTGGAGGACTGGGTACCGACTCGCCTTGGTACCGGCTCTCGACGGTACCGAAGGCTCGGTTCCGATGATTCGGATCCGCAACTCTCGGTTCCCCTGACGCCGATTGAGTTGCCACGGGTTGCCCTTCCTTCACTGGTATCAGACACGGTACCGAAGTTGGTACCAATGTCCTCATTACCTTCACAGTCGGTGCCTTCCATGCTTCGCTTATCAGGCACTTTGCCCTCGATGCCGAGTTTGGAATCGATCTCTAGTCTAGAAGACTGGGTACCAATAGATTTTGGTACCGACACCGATCGATACAGGTGCTTCGGTACCGAGGATAACGGCCGGAGGTTTTCGGTTACCTCGGTACCGATTGAACTGTCACCGATGACTGCTCCGATGTCTTTGTCGGGTTCGACTCCGACATCGGTACAGGTATCAGCATCGGTACCGGTACCCACAGTAGCATCATCGCCAACTCCTGCCATGCTTTTTTCAACAGGATCACTCCATTCTATACCAAGCTTGGAGTCGATACCTGGCATGGACGATGTGGTAAGGATGGGGGCTGCTCCTGACAGCCAGTACCAGCAACCATCTTTTAAGCATTCCACACTGCACTCTGCAGGATCTTCTATTCCTATATATTTGGATAACTCTGTGGATGCTCAGGCTAGTTCTTTAGATCTACCCTGTCCAGGGGAGATTCCTGTTTGGGATCCCTCTTTTCAGAGTTTCCTCCTGGATATAGCAAGATCTCTTGCCATTCCTATTCCAGGACATGATCCTGCACAAGGCTCTGTTTCTGCCAAAGCAAAGGACAACATAATGCTTCCTTTGCATCATTCCTTGCAGGATCTCCTTCTAGGAATGTGGGAAACACCTTTTAAGGGTACCCCCACCACCTCCCAGGGCAACTGATCTTTTATATCAGGTGCCCCCCTCTCCAGGGTTTCAAAAGACTCAACTTCCTCATCATTCCATAGTAGTGGAATCAGCACTGAGGCGGGTAAAGAGTAAGAAAAAGCACTCTTCTTATCCGCCAGGTCGTGAGTCTAGGACACTAGATGCCTTTGGACGTCAAACCTTCCAGACTTCTATGCTTTCTGCAAGAATTCTCTCATATATTTTATATGAGTCTTTCTCTTGAGGAGGTCACAAAGCAGTTACATCTTTTGACTCCTTTCCTTCCAGATTCTAGGAGTAAACACTATTCTTCACTGCTTAAGCATATCCAGAATATTTCTTGCTTTCTTTCTCGTGCTTCCTAGACTCTTTTGAGTCTGTTAGCAGAACTTCTGCTATTGCTATAGGGGCACGACGTAGAGCCTGGCTCCAATCTTCAGACTTGGACAAATGGGCACAACAACGTCTGGGACATACTCCTTGCACTGGAGAAAATCTTTTCAACAAGGAGTCTTTACGTCAAGTTACTCAGTTATCCACTGATTTACCTGTTCCTAAGGTTTGTTCTACACCTTCTTCTGTCCCACTAGGTAGGAAATCTCCTACCAAACTTTCTTCCCACAGGAGAAGAAGGTTTTATTCATCACTTGCCCATACAAATGTTCCCCAACAGGGGAGGCATCGTCCTGGTCTGAAGAATCCAACCTCTCACCAGGCTCAGCAAACCCAGCATCTGCAGGGTTTCTGATCAATCATCATCAGATGCTTGTGACTCTTGGGGTTAGCATCTACAGTTGCTTCTTCTCAATTTATTTTATTTATTTTTATTTCTTATATACCGCGCTCTTTTAATCAGTGCGGTTTACAAATGAACAAAGTTTAAACACAATGACACAAACAGCATTGGTTTTTTACAGTGAACAGGGAACAAAACTTGGCGGTAAACAGGGTTAAACTATATACAAACAAGTGGCGGTAAATAGGGTTAGCTATGTACAAGGCATTTTGGTTGATTAACGTGGTAGTGGTAAATAGAATATAATTACAAATAAGGTATAATTACGGTATGGAATAGTGTGGACAGTTATGAGCATCATGATTAGCCATTCTCCACCGGGGTCATGTGGGAAAGACCAATATGAGGGCTATGTACAATCGAAGTGGCTTCCGGGTAGTAAGTTAAGTACAGGTGATACTTTAAGGCCTTTCTGAAAGCCATGAGGCTTGTGATGGCTCTAATTTCAGGTGGGAGGGCATTCCAGGCTCTGGGCGCAAACAATGAGAAGGCTCGAGAGGCTGTTGATTTCGAGCATTTTGTAAGGAGCTTCGGGAGGTCAATGGAGTTCAAAGCAACCGATCTCCTGGATCTATTAGATGGGGTGACATGTATCATGTTGCTGATAGGTGATAGAGATGGGGTCTTTTGCGGCTTTAAAAGTTAAGACAAGGGTTTTATATAGGGTTCTGGCTTGGAGGGGTAACCAGTGTAAACTCATCAGTATTGGAGTTATATGCTCTGAGCGTGGAGCACCTACGAGAATTTCTCGCGGCCGCCGCATTCATGGCCAGGCGGAGGGGATTTAGAGTAGATTGTGGGAGACCATGTAGTATAATATTGGCAAAATCCAAGTGTGGTAGAACCAAGGCTTGGAAGATAGTACGGAAGTCGGAGTAGTCCAGAAGAGGTCGAAGATTCCGAAGGGAACGAATCTTTTGGTAAATTGTGTTTGTCGTTTTCTTGATGTGTGCTGACATATCAAGCCGCTGGTCTAATGTAATCCCTAGGTATCGGATTGTTGGTTGTGCCTTCAGCACAATGTTATTTACTTGTAATGAGGCGGGGGGTATGAATGTTGGATTCCGTGTAACGAATAGGACCTCTGTTTTGTTGTGATTTATACGTAGATTCTGTTTGATGAGCCAGTTTGATACAGCTTCGAAGCAATGAATTATTGATGTAAAGTTCGGTTGTTTTACGTTGAATGGAGCATACATCAAGATGTCATCTGCATATGCTAGACATTGAATGTTGAATGAACGTATCAAAGCACAGATTGGCTGCATATAAATATTGAACATTAGTGCGGACAAGGAGGAACCCTGGGGGACACCTTGTTTAAGAGGGAATGGGTCCGATGTTGCTTCTCCTGTTCTGACTTGCTGCTGTCTCTCGGATAAGTACGATATGCACCAGTTCAGGGCTAGACCTTGAATACCCTTATCTTTGAGACGATGTAAGAGAGTATTGTGGTTTACTGAATCAAAAGCGGCAGCTATATCAAGAAAAATGAGAATGAACCCATGATGGATATTGTCTATGTTTATGACTAAGTTATTGACGAGGGTTGTGAGGAGGGTGTCAACCCCATGTTCTTCTCTGAAACCATGTTGTGAGGGGTCCAGAGGAGCTTCTGAGTCAACATGGTGTTGTATTTGTCGCTGGACTACTTTTTCAATGATTTTTGCTAGTAGAGGGATGCTGGAGATAGGTCTAAAAGATTCTGGAGGCAATCCACCGCTTCATTCTAACCCCTACACATGGATCCCTTTCCAAAAGATATCCATTTTTTCTATATTTCTATGAGCTGTCAGGATATTCATGCCTATAGGTCACAGGTTTCTCCTCTTTTTCCTGCTAGGGAAAGAGGTCTAACCACTATCAAATGATAGTTCCTGTGCCAGCATGTATCTTTCCTTTCTATAGACTTCCTACTTCGTAAGTCTTCTTCAGCTCCATTCTCTTCACCCTCTTACCAAGTTTTCCCCTGTAAGAGGGAATTACTTACTGGGAGGCTTTTTTCTTCAGCCTCTCTACTTTTCCTCACTTTCCAGTGCGGAGTTTTCCTCTCTGAGTTACCTCCTCTGCTTCAATCTTGCTTTGCGGCAGCTTATCAGACATATCCAGAGTTTCCTACTCCTGTTTTGTCTGTTCTTTCTGTTTTCAACAGTAAGATTCTTCTGCTGTCTTGCTAGCAGCTGCCTATGCAGGATCCTTAATGTTTGGACCACTGGTTCTTGTCTTCAAACAACCAGATTGTCCTCCACTAACATTCTGTCTAGTCTTAGTAGTGGCTCCAAGTCAGTGCTTCATCTCTCTTGGAGATCATCTCACTACAAGCTTTCTAGATTGTCTTCTATTCTGCCATCTCCATTTTCCTGGGTTTGGCAGCATAGTTGGCAGAGATACTGGCTCTCTAACAGCCAGTTCTATCTCCTCATTCTCCTGCATCATACTCTCTGCAATCTACAGAGAAGCTTTCCACTATGGGCCCTTGCTAGAGAGCATGCGGGGGGGTTTTCTCCAACAGCTATCCTAGCTGGTTAGAAAAGGCTTTTCAGTCATGTCTCCCATGACTAGAAGGTTCTCCCTTCTTTTACTATCTCCTTTTCTGATATAAAGGACATAGGCCTTCTCTTACGTGAAAGCTCAAGGAGTTGCCAGTTCCCTGCTTTGGTCCATAGTATTCCCAATCGGGGATATGCTCGTCCTCATGGTAAGAACGCATGATACCTTTGCCCTTAAGCAGGTCAACATGGTATCTCATCTCTAGGCGTCTTCTGTCTACTTACCATGCTAGAGTCCTGGAAGACTCGGGACTTGCTGGCTGCACATTGATATTATCCTTTGTTTTTCACGTAACAGTCCTGGTTATTTTTCACTAGCTAGCATTCTTGCAGATCATGACTAGGAGGAATAGATTCTCTATATGTCTTCTCAAGTAGGTTCCACCTCCTTGTTATTAGATGAATCTTTCCTCTCCACATATCCTATATGATCACTGTGCTGTAGGCATATCTCTGTCTGTTTAATTGCAGACACCCATATGTAGGCCTACATATCCATATTTATTTTTTGTGTGTATTTTATGCCCTCCATATCTCACTATAGATATATTCTTATATGTCTATCTATATATCTATATATATAGATATGTATCTGTTGAGATATTTTATTATAGATAGATATGTATCCACATACTTATCTATCTCACTGTCTATCCTCATATAGCTATATGATTCTGACAGAGGGGCTTTACCCATACCTATGCTATCTAGCAGGTTTGGGGTTCTACACACTCAACCACTCCTGTGGTAGTCAACAATTTCTATACCATAACCTAACGGTTTAGGTACCTCTGAAGCTCTCCGTGCCCAATATCTCTCCTAGCTTACCCCACTTAGGAGAGACATTGTGGATCTTCAGTTGATCACAGGCTTTAATGCCTCAGGCCTTTGTCCTCTCTTTTTGGGATACAAGGAGTTCCCACACCCTTTCTCCCCACAAGGACTGTGCCTGTTTGTCCAAATCCGTAAGCCTTTCTCTTTTTGCTCCTAAGAGTGTCTCACTCTGCCTCCAAAAGGGCTAGGTTTTTTGTCATAAAGCCTTCCGCTGAAGGCCCACCGTTTTTGGACTACCCCAGTTTTCCTACTGGGGTTACCTGTTACCTTTCAGGATTCTGACCTCCTCTGGTTTTCCTACAGGATTATTACCTCCACTTACAGTGAGGTTCCTCTACTAGGTTTCCCAGTAGATCCATGAACCTCCATACTTCTGTGAAATCCTGTCAGGGGAGGTCCATATTGCAATATCCTTTGCAATATTATTGATGACCATCATCACCATCATCACATGGACTCCATTTCTGCAGTCCTATGCTAGGATAGCTGTTCCACAGCATCCTTCTTTCTTCAACTCCTACCCTCTATCCTCAGGATGCCTGGTGTTCTGGGAGATAGCATGTTCCAGCCTATGACATGCTGGAACTCCAGGCATCTCAGCTTGGGAGTCCCCATATGTGAAGACTCATTCCTTCTTGTTCCTGGAGATAGCACAGTTACTTACCTGTAACAGGTGATCTCTGGGAACAGCAGGAATAAGTCTTCACAACCCTCCCACCTCCCCAGGAGTTGTATCTCTATCTATCTTTCCTTTCCTCTCTCTCTCTCTTTGTCTCAGCTTTAAAACTTAACTGAGGAGAGGCAGTTGGGAAAGGCGGGAAGGCAGCACGCAGGCGTGGTGGGATGCTTCCAAAAGCTCTTTGATTGGACGCTGGGAAGCGTTCCCGCGCAGACGCCGTCGGTACCAACGTACCCATATGTGAAGACTTATTCCTGCTGTTCCCAGAGATCACCTGTTACAGGTAAGTAACTGTGCTTTCTCCGCAGCCTCCTGTTGTTTTAATGTAAACCGCCACATGCCTGCTGGTCCAGGCGGTCTATCAAGTTTTTAAATAAAGATAAAGATGTCTTCTGCTAACTCTCCATCGTCTGCTGTCCATTTGTCCTTTCTTCTCTCTTCTAGTTTTTTTCCACTCTCTCTCTACATCTGCTTTAACATACTAATCTTTCTCCTTTTGCTCTTTCCTCATTCCTATTTCATCCACTCAGATTTTACCACTCCATCCTCAATCCCCACTTACTCTCCCAATACCCGGCCAATTGTAGATTTTTCTTCCCTCCTACACAAAATATTTTTCCCCTCTCCATTTCACTCTCCCAGCCCCATCCCATGCTAATCCTCCCCCAACATCAGCTCCCTTCTAGTTCCAGCCCCACCCAGCATCTGCTCCCTTCTAGTCCCCGCATCAGCCCATTTCCAAGCCTATCTTAGCCCCACCATCAGCCCATTTCCAGTCCTAGCTCCCCCATCCATTTCCAGTCCTATCCAAGTCCCTCCATCAGCTCATTTCCAATCCCAGCCCCCCATCAGCCCATTTCCAGTCTTAGCCACCCCATAGCCCATTACCAGTCCTAAACCCCCCCATCAGCCCATTTCCAGTCTTAGCCACCCCATAGCCCATTACCAGTCCTAACCCCCCCATCAGCCCGCCTCCAGTCCTAACCCTCCCCATCAGCCCATTTCCAGTCCTAGCCCCCCCATAGCCCATTCCTAACCCCCCCATCAGCCCATTTTCAGTCTTAGCCCCCCCAAAGCCCATTACCAGTCCTAATCCCCCCATCAGCCCACTTCCAGTCCTAATCTCCCCATCACCCCCATTTCAAGTCCTAGCCCCCATAGCCCATTACCAGTCCTAACCCCCCATCAACCCACTTCCAGTTCTAACCCCATCACCCCATTTTCAGTCTTAGCCCCCCATAGCCCATTACCAGTCTTAACCCCCCATCAGCCCACTTCCAGTTCTAACCCCCCATCAGCCAACTTCCAGTTCTAACCCCCATCACCCCATTTTCAGTCTTAGCCCCCCCATAGACCATAACCAGTCCTAACCCCCCCCCCGTCAGCCCACCTCCAGTCCTCCCTCCCCATCACCCCATTTCCAGTCTTAGCCCCCCATAGCCCATTACCAGTCCTAATCCCCCACGTCAGTCCACCTTCAGTCCTAACCCTCCCCATCAGCCCATTTCCAGTCCTAGCCCCCCATAGCCCATTACCAGTCCTAACCTCCCATCAGCCCACTTCCAGTCCTATCCCCCATCACCCCATTTTCAGTCCTAACCCCCCATCACCCCCATTTTCAGTCTTAGCCCCCCCATAGCCCATTACCAGTCCTAACCCCCCCATCACCCCATTTTCAGTCTTAGCCCCCCCCCCCCATAGCCCATTACCAGTCCTAACCCCCCTCCCCACCATCAGCCCAGGTAAATTAAAAAACAAAAAATAATGTCTGCTGCTGCCTCTGCCGCCGTGGCAGCGGCAGAATCAAGTGTCCTGTGCCTGCCCGGCAGAGCCCTCCCCAAATGTCCCCTCGGCGCTGGTTTTCAGAGCCGTGAAGGAAGAGTTTCTCTCTCGCGGCTCTGTTAAGCCCGCCAGCACTGATGGGAAACAGGCATCTCCTGTTTCCCATCAGTCCCGGAGGGCTTAACAGAGCCGCGAGAGAGAAACTCTCCCGGCTCTGAAAGCCAGCACCGAGGGGACGTTTGGGGAGGGCTCTGCCGGGCAGGCACAGGACACTTGATTCTGCCGCTGCCACGGCGGCAGAGGCAGCAGCAGTCATTTTTTTTGTTTTTTAATTTACCTGGGCATTTAAGTAAGAATGTTGTTTGCGTGGGGCCCCCTGAAATGCGGGGCCCTGTGCAAACAACATTCTTGCTCAATGGACGGGCCGGCCCTGCACTGGAGTAATTGCATCAATGGCCAGAGGAAGGCTATGAAAGAGTGTTAAGCCAGGGGTGGGTTGAGAAGAAAGACACAGCACTGCAGAGGGCAGCAGCTGGGTAAAGGGCAGACAGAAGATAGAATCCGCACTGACAAAACAGAAATATATACTACTGGGCTGGAACAGGTGCTGGACCTCCCCACACCCCTGTTGTATCTCCCGAGTCGGGAGGCAGACTTGTAAGCTACATGCTCCTGCTCCCATGCTGCCATCTTGAAAAATGGCAGCACTTGGCCCCATGTGGTGCATCCTGAGATGCAATTTGCATGGATGGTCTGCCATATAAAGCAAAAATTTCTGATATGGTAGTGACCTCCCATAGGGCGCATCCAAGGCAACTGTCCCAATGTCCTGCATTCAAGATGCACCCTCGAGAGTCACTCTGACATATAAGGAATTTTTGCCTTATATGGCAAACATACTCCACCCGGTACATTTCAGGATGTATCGTGCAGGGTCAGGCACTTCCATTTTTCAAGATGGCAGCATAGGTGTTGGGAGCATGTGGACTATGCTCCTGCCTCCTGACTTGTGAGGTAGTAGGGTGGGGTGGGAGGAGGCCTGGCCTGATCCCTTGTGGTTCGAGGGGAGTGGGGGAGGAGATGACCGGGGTGAGGGGGGTTCTCTCTCTTCCTGTCAGTGCTTGAGCCAGCTCAAGCACTTACAGGAAGGAAGATGCTTACAAACATCCCAGCATATATGCACAGGTGTCAAACAAAAAAGGTGCCTGTGCATTTGTCTGGCTTGCTGACCTGTTTAGCGCAGATGTTTTGCGCACAGCTTATTTACACTGCTATTTGCTTACAGCACAGCTGAGCAAAATTTCTGTATTAAACGCATTCAGTAACCCTGAGCTAGAGGTTCAGCGCTGGACTCTAACGCAGGATTTCTCCATCAACCTGTTAGTGCTTGCACGCTTCCAATTGCTGGGCTATGTGCACATCCATACGGAACACCTCCAGTTTACAGTATCTTATGGAAGACATGCATATTTTGTAGGCTGCTATTAGAGCCCATTAACCTTGCTTTAGTAGTTGCCATAACAACCTGTTTTCATCTCTTCTGTAGATAGTGCCGTTTATCCTTTCTGTCAACACTTGCTTCTTAATGCTGATTTGAAAACTCTCACTCCTAATGCTTCTGCTCTCTTTCTCCTATCGGGGAGCTGCCTGTCTACTGAAGAATTTTAATAAGTTTGTACCCCCATCCTGCCAAGGGCTACAGTGACCACCTAAGACCAGGAGCTGACAGTTTGTTCGCTGAGAGTTGGGAGGAGGGGCAGCATTTCTCAACAGTTCAGGAGCACCTCATTAAGGCACTATCTCCCCCTCTATAAAACTCTCCCACTCACTTCCTCTCATACCCCTCTAACCCACCTTTTCGCCCAATCCATAAAGCCCTCCTAATTGCTTCACCTCTACTATAGAAAGGAGTGAATCTCTTACCCTCCCCTATTATGTCTGCTATAGTTACTTATACCATCTCTGTACATGCTGTACATGCCTGTTCTTGCCATGGTTATACTTATTCCATTCAGACAATGATTATACACAGCCTCCCCATGCAGGCTGCAGTTACACACACTCAATTTCCTTATGGTTATCTACACTCTCCTGGTGTGTGCTACAATCATATGTGTCCTCCAGAGGGTGTGCTGCTTCTGCTCACAGTCACTCTCCTCGTGTGTGTTATGGTTATACAGACTACCCTTGGGAGGGATAAAACTATTGCCTGTGTTTGTTTGCATTAGTATTCATAGGTGCCATATATAGGAAGCATGTTTCCCATAGGCACAAAATAGGAAAACAGCTTTGTACAACTGTCCCTACTTACTATCTGTCAAAAGAATGTCTGTGGGCTTCTGCAGTCGGCTGAGTCTATTTCTTCCTGTGCAATCTTTTAGTCTGTTTCTCATTATTTTGTGGAGAAATTACAATATTTGTCCTCTTGGTTGGGAAAATATGTGAGAAATTATAAAAGCTTAGACATAGAAGTTGATACAGGGACAGTATGTTTGTTGAGGTGAGAATGAACTATAAGAGCAGAGTCAGCATGGTAGGTGCAGAGATTTTAGGCATCTAAGGCAAACCTTCAGCTTTGGACTTCCTCTCCCCCCCAAAGAGCTTTTAGGCCCCTAGGCCTACCCCAAGATTTTGTAAATTAAACTCAGCACAGTTGGAGTCATACTTTTAAATATCAAACTTTGTTTTGTGTAATCTAGGTGTGTGTATACTGTTACCACCAGGGGGCACCACATGTCAGGAATTCCAGGTAGGTGGATGATCTCACATGCTAATAACTGGATGACCCACTGGCTCACTTTATATCAGGGAGATAATTCATATAACTCCCATTTACTAACCCTACGTGAATCTTTTATTGAGTAGAGAAAAACCATAAAACAAAGAGAAAAGGAAATAAACAAGAACTCAGCCAAGTCCAGCTTTCTTTTAGTCTGGGATTGTAGTACCAAATAGAAGGGCAAAGCAACAAATTAAAGCCCCACTAGAGAAAACAAAGGGGGGGGGGGGGAAGAAGTATCCCTGGCTGTCAATATTCTGGCTGGAATGGAGTTTCCTAGAAAATGCCTGGCTCAAAGCCCATGTCTTGCAGAGGTCCAGCTTAAAACATTGTGCAAATAAACATTCATAGTGAAGTAAGTCCTCCTAGGCTTCCCCTCTACATCATCAGTACTGGAGAAAATATACAGATCTCGAAAGCTTAGGCAAGAATTCCCCTGAATGACCTCAAATGAAAAAAAATCTGTGAGTTCATTAGCATTGCAGGAAAAACTGGTCCACACAGTCTCTCTGTTCAGCTGTTTGGGAAAGCAGTCTAATGTCCTGCAAAACAAGTCACCATGAGGCTCTTTAAAACTAAAGCAAGAAATATAGCATTCTGCAGAGCAGTGCTTCACTAGTACAAATCCCATGTACTTCCCAAATAAAGGGGTCGATGCAGAAACCCTGCACTATACTCTAGCGTAGCATTTTGTTGTTGATCTTCCTGTGCTAGTCTCGGTTTTGAATGCAGAAAACAAGTTAGTATAGGAAAATTGCCAGTAAAACCACTGTGCTAAAGCATAGCACAGTGGGCATGCTAATCGCATGCAAAATAATGAATATTTAATTGCTCCCTATGTAAAATACTGAGCTGAAACTTAGCTCAGTATTTTACTCTTTTTGTTTAATACTGGATCTTGATGTCAGCTTCGACAGAGATAAAGATTCAGTGGGGAGCTAAAAGATCATCTGAGGTGAAGTTTGACTTGTCACATTAGAAGATCCAGGCACCAGAACAGGCCCCTGATACCTCTGACTCAGGGTTTGGAGGGGTCAGTACCACCCCCTTCCCCCCCCCCCCCTCCGAGCAGTATAAAAATCATGGTGGCCCATGGACTCCAACCCTCCCAGTCTGTCTAAAAAATGATTGGTGGCCCCATGTGCCCTAATGCGCCTGCCTCCTCTCTGCTGGAGAAAATATACAACACCTGACCCAGGATGCACTGGGTTAGTCTGCCAAATAACTAATTGTTTTCCTTATTTGGTAGACTGAGCCCCCCAGGCAGTACATCCTTGGGATGTACCATGTGGGGTCAGGCACCGTCATTTTGAAAGATAGCAGTGGGGAGGTAGGAGCATGTGGGCATCACTCCTATCTCTCAACTTTGAAAAGATACTGCATGGGAGGTTGAGAGTGATCTGGAGGGTTTAGGATACGGGGAGGCATAAAGGGCCACCAATGAATTTTTTGAAGGGGCTAAAAGGTCAGGGCACAGGGGGTCACCAACAATTTGTGTACCAGTCAGGGGAAGGTTGGTGTATGGGGAGGGGGGGGGGATAAACACCACTTGTTAAACTTCACTTCAGATGACTTTTTTTTTCAGGACAATATGCCCAAACTTGCACAAAATACAGTATTAAACTTATGCTGGGAAACCCTGTGCTAGAACTTTAGTGCTGGACTCTAGTGCATGGTTTCTGCATGGACCCTAAAATAAATAAAACACTTTTGTTCTCTTAGAAACATAGAAAAATGATGACAGAAAAAGACCACATGGCCTATCTAGTCTGTCCTTCCATAGCAACAACTACAACAGTCCCCTTTTTTCCTTTAGAGATCCTCTGTGTTTGTCCCATGTTTCTTTGAATTCAGATACTGTCCTCATCTCTACCACCTCCACTGGGAGACTATTTCACGGATCCACCACTCTTTCCGTAAAGAAATATTTCTGCATATCACTCTTGAATCTATCCCCTTTCACCCTCATCCTATGTCCCCTCATAGCAAAACTTGCTTTCAATTGAAAGAAGCTTTCCCCCTGTGCATTTATGCCACGGAGGTATTTAAACGTCTTAATCATATCACCTCTATCCCACCTTTCCTCTAAGGTCTGTCCTCATATACTTTATAATGAAGACCACTAACCATTTTAGTAGCCACCCTCTGTGCTGACTCCATCCTGTTTATATCCTTTTGAAGGTGCGGTCTCCAGAATTGCACACAATACTCCAAATGAGGTCGCACCAAAGACTTATACAGAGGCACTATCACCTTCTTTTTTCTGCTAGCCATTCCTCTCTGTATACACACAAGCATCCTTCTAGCTTTTGCTGGCGCCTTTTCTACCTGTTTAGCTACTTTTTTTTTTTTTTTTTTTTCAAAATTTTATTTAGAAACCATCAAGAAACAATAAATACACAGCACGTAACAGCCGCTCCCTGGGGTTGACTCTTATCCCCAGGGGCAGAGCACATTGATGGTTACATGGATTTTCAGAAATTACCCCAGCCCCCCTCCCCCAGCCCCTCTCCCCCCCCTTACCCCCCCCCCCCCCGGCAAACCCAAATCTGTGCCACTCAGGACCAGCTCATAAAGTTCTACATAGCGCCCACATAACACCGCAAACAGGTAAGGTTATAGGTTAGCAACCTAGTTGCAGGACTACATTGTGGGTCCGGGAACTCAGATTTTGGATATATGGATCCCAAAGTAGCAAGAAGGCGGACCATCGCTTGACGTGGCCTCGAGCAGCCCTACACTCCAGGAGCATAAGCTGATGGAAGGAATTCCGCCACTCCCAAAAGGAGGGAGGGTGGCTGTCCCTCCACCGCCGCAAAAGTGGCCCTTTACCCACCAGACAGACATGCCTTCCGCACCAACCAGCGACTCCATTTCCCCTTCGGAGAGGTAAGGCTCAGGAGATCCAGGGCAACCAAAGCAGCATCCCAGTAAACAGGTTGTCCCAAAAGATTGGACATAAATAGAGAAATTCTCTGCCAATATAAGCGAATCCATCGGCAGCCCCACCACATATGCAACAAAGTCGCCATAGGCTCAGCACACCGCGGACAGGTGCCATCCGCGGTCAAGTGGCAACGAAGGGCCCGCCGCGGGGAGAAGTGGACCCTAGTCAAACATTTAAGCTGTATTTCCCGCCAGCGGACACCGTCCGCCAGGTTCGCCACTCTCCGGAGGGCTACCAGAATTGTGTCATGGGGGATCTCCCGCCCCATTTTGGCCCCCCAAGCCTGTTCCACTCTACGATAGTCCGGCCGCGGTCGAAGCTGCTCCAGTCTGAGGTTAAAAACCCGAATTGACGGTCGTTCCGTGTCGCCTAAACCAAAGAACGCTATAATCTGAGCCGATCGGTCGCTGTGTAGCTCCTCCCCCGAGAGGGAGGCCATATAGTGGGCTATTTGCATATACGCAAAGGAATGGTGGGGCCCAGTTCATACTCCTAAGATAATACGAGGAAGGGTTTAGGTTTCCCCGCCAAGTCCACCACATGACCCAAATTATGTATACCTCTCTCCCCCCAGATACGGAACGCGGCGGTATCGGTACCTGGAGTAAAACTGGCATTCCCCCGAATGGGCAGCCAGCTCGACACCTTCCAACTACGGCCCCAGTAAACATTCAACTGCCGCCAGGTCTTACATACCGGAGCTAGTAGCACGCTATCAGCCAGATGTGCAGGCCACCTGCCTACTTCCAGATGTAAAAGGGCCTGTAGCGAGTGGGGTGCCACATATGCCTCCTCCAAAGCCCTAGGCGTATAAAGGTCGCTGTCACCTAGCCAGTCCCCCAGGTGTCGCGCTTGGCAGGTCAATGCATAAACACCGAGATCCGGAAGCCCCCCACTCCCCATTCCTCACCCTCCCCACCAGACGACCATATGGGATATGGGCTCTCGCCCACCCCCCTAGAGAAGGCCACGAAATTCCGCCTCAAAGCGCCGAACATCCCGCCTGAGGATCCAAACAGGGAAGGTCTGCAGCCAATATAGTAGCCGCGGGAAAAGCACCAGTTTAATCGCCGCGATTCTCCCCGTTAAAGACAAGGGGAGGGGCTGCCAGGACTGCAACTGGGTTCTCACCTTGGTCAGCATCCGCTTCAAGTTACTCCCATATAGTTGACCTGGCTGAATGGGCAGTACAATCCCCAGATATATGAATTGATTCTCGGCCCATTTAAGAGGGAACTCACCCGGCCAGCCACTCCGAAGACGGCCCGAAACATCCAGGGCCTCGGATTTATCCCTGTTAATACTAAGCCCCGCAAACTGCCCAAAAGTGCGGAACTCCCGCAAGAGATGAGGCAAAGAATCTTTAGGTGAAAGCAAATGTACCAACAGGTCGTCGGCAAAGGCAGATATCTTGAATTCCTGATTGCCAATGCTGACCCCCCTTATTGTTCGCAATCCCTCCACTCTCCGCAGGAGGGGGTCCAAAGAAAGGACAAAGAGGAGAGGAGAGAGGGGGCAGCCCTGACGAGTCCCCCTTTGCAACGAAAAATTCTCAGATAACACCCCATTACAAAGTATCGCTGCCGTCGGGTCGGCATACAGGCTCGCGACCATGTTACAGAATAAAGGCCCTATGCCATAGCGCGGAAGAATGTACTTCAAATATTGCCAGTCCACCCTGTCGAAGGCTTTTTCCGCATCAAAACTGACAAGTAAGGAGGACAGATGTCTATACCGGACCCACTCTAAGGACGCAACGATTTTGCGCATGTTGCGGACAGCATATCGCCCCTTAACGAAACCTACTTGGGATTCATGGACCAATTGCCCCAGGAACTCCGCCAGGCGGTCCGCTAAGATTTTTGCCATTAATTTAAGATCAAAGTTAAGTAAAGAGATAGGACGATACGAGGCCGCAGAGAGAGGGTCCTTTGCCGGTTTAGGAATAAGAACAATATGGGCATGGTTAGCCCCCCATCGAAAATAACCCTGCTGCGCCCTCCGATTGTGCACTGCGGCCAGCGTTGGGGAGATCAGTTCATTAAGAATTTTATAGAATTCAGCACCGAGCCCATCGGACCCCGGGGATTTGTAACAGCTGGCTTTAGAAATAGCCCCTTGCAGCTCAACCGCCGTAATCGGCCGATCCAACTGTGCTCTTTGCTCCACAGATAAGTGGGGTAGATCCAATTCCCCCACATACTCTGCCATCTGTGTGAGAGAAATCGACTCCGCTGTATAGATTCTCTGGAAAAAGGATCGGAAAACTCACACTATCGCCGGGCTCTCCCAGTGTAACGTCCCCAAGTCATCCCGCAAGGCTGGCACCAATTTGGAGCCCCTGGGTCCACAAAGGCACCTGGCCAATAATTTCCCGGGCTTATCCCCGTAACGGTATAATTGGTAACGATAATATAACACAGACTTCTTTGCCCTTTGATGTAAGAGTTCGTTTAATTCCGTTTGAGAGTCCCACAGCTGCTTTTTAAGCCCTGCTGTTGGGTTTTGGGCCCATCGGCGCCACAGCCTCATCACCAATCTCTCTAAACAGATAATACGTTCGGCCCTCAATCTTCTCTTCCTGGCAAGGAACCCTATAATGTCCCCCCGCAGGACAACCTTCGCAGTTTCCCAAAGCAACTCTGGGTCATCCTGGTGACCCCTATGATCGGCTTCAAATTCCTGCCACCGCTTCTGAATAAAAGAACGAAACTGCGCATCCCTATATAATTCAAGCGGAAATCGCCATGGAGAGGTCCGAGGAATGTTCCCATTCCAATAGACGTCTAGCCAAACAAAGGCATGATCAGAGATCTCTACGGGCCCTATCTGAACATCCTCTACTTTGACAAGCAGACCAGTAGAAATCAACAGGTAATCTATACGTGCGCTGGTGCCATGAGCCCGAGATTGATGCGTATAATCCCGCTCGGCCGGGTGTAACAGTCGCCACGGATCCACCAACCCCAGCCTGAAACATAAGCGTCGCAGTGCCCGAACCGTCGCCATTCTGTCTCTTGGCTCCCCCCCCCTTTAGATGTATCTAGATCGACATCCATGACACCATTAAAATCTCCCCCCAAAATCACGGGGATCTCCGGCAACGTCTCGATTTTAGAGGCGAGACGAGCATAAAGGGGCAAATCTAGCACATTGGGACAATATAAATTGCCTAGAATAACAGGCCTTCCCTCAAGGACTCCCTGCACCAGTACAAATCTGCCCGACGGATCAACCAGGTCCCTTACAACCTCCAGCCTTATTCGCTTATGTATCAAGAGCACTACACCCCCCTTCTTTCCAAGAGCCGGGGCCCCCCATACCTGTCCCACCCACTCCCAACAAAGTTTACGATGCTCCTCGGCAGTCTGGTGGGTTTCCTGGAGCATAGCGATGTCCGCCTTCTGCCTTGCCAAGGCCTGCAAAATTTTGGCCCGTTTAATCTGATTGCCCAGACCACAAACATTCCAAAAGATTATCTTAAGCGGCATGTAATACAAAAATAGCCCCACTATTATTCATCACATACCATACATAATACAGGGAAGACACCTCCCCAGCCTGAGGTCCTCCCCTCCTCCCCACAAGATGATTCCCTCTCTCCGTCCACTCCTCAACTGGTCCCCTAGGATACAGCTCCCCTCCCCCTCCCTCTCCCTCTTCCTCCCTCTCTTCCCCTCCCCTCCCCTCCCCTCCCCCCACTCCCCCCCTTCTCTCCCCCTCCCCCTCCCCCCACCCCCCCTCCACACTCCTCTCCTCTCCAATTCCCCAGCTCTACTACCATATGCCTCTCTCCCTCTCTGTGACTCCAAGATGCATGTGGTGCCCCCCCACCTCTCCCTTATACCGGCTCTTCTGCGAGCCGTCCGGGGTCGTCCCCCCCAGCACCTCCCCCCCACCACAGTGACTGCGCCCCTCCCCGCTCCCCCCACACCGGACAACCCTAATAGCCCAAGACTCCCCTCAACACCTTCCCGTATCCCAAAGGAAACAGCCAACAAATAATACTTAAAACAGCTTTAACAGTCCCCTTACAACCCCCCTCCCCCACAGGGTTATCACCGCCGCCTCTTCACAGTCAAAAGCAGCGTGCTCCAAACTTGTTCTTACGATCCACACTCCTCTCCGCTTGGCATCATGTCTCGGCTGCCGCTGCAGCCCTCTGCCGTATCTCCTCCACGTAGGGCGTTGCTGCTGTTGCCGATTCAAAGGACCGACGAATCCCACCATGAGTGAAGATCAATCAGGCGGGATATTTCACCATAAATTTGATATTGTTATCTATCAGGATCTGGCACAAAGGTCCATACTCTCGTCGTCGCTGTCCCAGGGCCGCCGAATAATCCTGAACAATACGCAGCTTAACATTGTCCTTATGAACTGCTCCTTTCTTCCTCACTGCACGCAAAACCGCCTCCTTTTGCGGGAATCGCAGGAACCGTGCCAGAACCACCCTGGGTCGGCCGTCACTGGCTCTCCTAGGCCCAACCCGGTGCGCTCTCTCTATTTGCACTAGGGTGCCTTCAGGATCATTCTCCAAGATTTATTTCACCAGGTCCTCCAAATAGGATTTTAAGTCCCTGTCCTCTATGGCATCCGGGATCCCCAGGAATCTCAAGTTGTTATGGCGAGACCTGTTCTTAAGATCATCCAGCTTGGCCTCCTGACCCTGAAGTAACTTTTTCACACGGGTCATCTCCTGCTGCAACTCCAGCACATGTTCCTCTGTCTGCTCTATCGACTGAAGTTTGAAGGAGGTCCATTCGGCCCCGCAGATCTTCAAATTGCGCAGACAGCGCCCCCGCCACAGCCAAGGAGATTTCATCCACCATCCCCGCTTTGGCCTCCCCCTTCAGCGGCAAGGATTGCTCCCCCCCTTTATGCAGCGGAGGGACCTTCTCCTTCTCTACTCGGCGGCCTCCCTTTGCCGCCATCGCCAGAGCTGCATCGGTCTTCGGGGGTCTCGTCCCCCGTCCCTCCACCGCTGTGTCAGGCTACTGCATCACAGGTTCGCCTTCCTCTTGTGCGCGCCGCTCTGTCTCCGCGGGGGGGGGGGGGCAAGGCCTTCCCCATCCCAGGATCCGTTAGCTTGTCACAATCACCCAAGCGCCTGAGGGGGGCTTACTCTAGGCTGACCAGCCCGCAAGGAGCTCCTGGGGCTGACGAAGCAGGCAACGGCCCAGCCCAAGGCCCGGCAGAGGTTCCCAGCCTCCCCCTGGTGCTTCGGTGTCTGCCGCCCTCCTGGAGCACTCCGTTATAGATGGGGGGCCGGGGGAAGTGAGGGGCAATAATCGGGGAGGCACCCACCGCCGCGGGTCGCAGCTCCAAAGCCCAACTGCAGTTCGCTGCTTACCGGCTCACCCCGCAGCGTGGCTCTCTGTTCCGGCTCGACGTCCTCTGCTCTAGCCGCCCGGGTGTAGGCTGCCGCTGCAAAGCAGCGTGGGAGGGAGAAGCGGGAGCTCAGGGGCGCCATCGCTCACTGCGATCCGGTCGGGGAAGCAGGGGGGAGGTCCAGAACCCCGAACTTGGCCCCCGTTACCACATTTTTCTTCGACGAAGAAGCAAGGGGGCCCAGAGCTCAAGCAGCGTGCGACTGCGCGCGCTCACCGCATCACCGGACCCTGTTTAGCTACTTTAAAATCATCAGATACAACCACGCCTAGTTCCCACTCTTCTTTAGTGGACAAAAGTACTTCACCCCCTATACTATATTGCTCCCTTTGATTGCTGCAACCCAAATGCTTACACATTTATGAGCACAAGCAAAAGAATAGTAGGAGGAAGAATGGCACAGCTCTTCTTTCCTCAGCAACTCAAACATAGTACCGTGGTTTGAGTGTCCCTGGACCACAGCAGGCTCTCTAAGCTGTTCTCATAGCTTTGAGGGAAACTGCATACCTAACTCATTCCACCTCCATAGTATCTCCAAGATCCCTTGGACCAGTAACCTGTCCTAGAATCTTAATTTTCATCTGTTCCTCCACTGCAGGCTGGTTAGGAGAAGGCAGGCTACTTGACCCTGGAGCTTTCCCTCACTCCCTCTGTGCTGCAGGCTGTATTTTATGTTATCTCAAGGGAAAGGCCCTGCCAACACCATCCCTTGGTCTCCCCAGAAACTGATGAGTCACTCTCTGCAGCTGACTGCTCCTGCTTTAAGGGCTGCCCATCTGCCCATTACTCTTTTTCCTAGCTAGATTTGGTTTATCTGCAAGCTATGTCTGTCAGTTTCCCTACCTGGGGAAAGAGGAGGAGTTTGAGATGCGGGGAGCTCTTGTGCTAGTAGTTCAGTGTCTCTGCATTTCTCCAGCCTCACTTCACTGCCACAGTGCATGTGCTTATTCTTAGGGCAATTTTGAAAATTAATTTACCTAGATAAATGTCTGCTTACTTGGATATATGGGCTGTTTAAACATTGCCCACCTTCTCCCCCCCCCCCCCCCCCCCAGTAAAAGTACACACTGATGTGTCTGTGTGGCTGCAGAGCCAGTGCTACTTTTTTGTGAAAATGATTACTGTGGTGTTCCCTCTCCCCACATCCTTTGCTGTGGATTCCAATAGAGCATTACATGAGACTCTCTTTGTGTCTGTCTTGAACAGATTGTAAGTTCTTTCAAGCAAGGACTGTATTTTACATGTATATGTACAGTTCTGAGTATGCCCAAAAGCACTATAGAAATGATAAATAGTACTAGTAGCAGTTTCAATAATAACTTCATAAATGTTTGAACACAGTTTTCATGTGCAATGGGATTAGAGTAGTGCTAACAGATTTCTAAATGACTTCCCTCCAGTGCCAACTGCCAGCTGCATTAGGAAGTACTTCAAAAGCCTGCAAAAAGACTACTCAGACCTTCTAGCCAACCTTCTGTACCATAACAGCACTACCAGGCTCACATAGCACCAACCCTATCTATGAAAAGATAGCATTACAAATATTATATTGGGCCCTAGAACAGCAATTAACCTCCTGTTGGGAAAGCAGAACTGCTACAGATCCCTACGCAGAAAGTAACACTGACTGAATCAGGGCCGTACCGAGGGAAGATCGCGCCCTGTGTGACTTGCACATCGGGCGCGTGCCCACCCCGCCCCACGGCGGGAGAGAAGAGGCACGCCCGATGTGCAAGTCGCCGGCATGCTAAGCAGATCTTTCCCTCCCTGCTTGCATGCTGGCGGAAGGCTTAAGGGGCGCATTTTAACTGTCCTGCCATTGCCAGCTGCCTCTGAGAGAAGAAAAAGTGGCGGCAGCAGGCAACGGAAGACAGCTAAAATGTGCCCCTTAAGCCTTTGCGGCCTGTGTGGCGCACCGCTCGCACAGGGCTAGGTACGGGCCTGGACTGAATACCTGCAACTCAGTCAGACATGCAAAACACAGAAAGCCCCTTACCAAAAATAACAGAACAAGGGACCACAAATTAGAAATAGAAAAATGCAGACAAAAATTTAACTGAAAACCTCAAGAAGTCAGATTCTGCATGCAGTGCAACACTGGAGAAACAGAAATAGGTTTCATTTTCTACTAAACAAAGTACAAAGACATCAGCTATGCACATTACCCAAAACTGGCATATTCAAATTTAAAATAAAATGCTTTTTCTGCCTTTATAGGCATTATATTTTTTCTAATCATATTGGTCCCAGTCTCTCTACTGCTTTCCTCTGTCTGTCTCTCCTTATTCTCTTTCCAGGGTCTGCTGTCTATTGGCATTTCACCTCTCCTATTTTCGTCTAGTCTTTACTTATATTCATCTCTAACGGTGATCTTTCCCTTTCTGACTATGGACTCAAATTTCACCTTCCTCCTCACCCTCCATTCGTTAATCTTCCTCATTTTACCTTTTACCTATCAACTTGTCATCTCCTCCTCAGCCCATCTTCCACTATTATCTTCTCCCTAGCTCTCCCATTTCCGCCTCCCACTCCTTTCCCAGCCTTTATCCCCTTTTGTCTTTTACTCACTCCCTCTCCTCCTCTCATTTCCATCCTCTGTACATAGTCCCTTCTCAGCCATCATCTACTTTTCTGTGTCTCTCCTCACCTCATCAGTCCCACCTCCTCTGTTTGTCATTCTCTCCAGTCCCTCTCTTCTATCTCTTACCCATTCTCCAAATGCGCCCTTCTACCATCCCCCAGCTGTATTTACATTCTCCTCTAACTCATCTCCTTGCTAACCCAACTCAAGGCCTCTGACCCATCTTTCCACTTTGCCCAGCGTCTCCCCTCTCTCCCCTCGAGTTCGGTATCTCTCTGTCAGGGATGGTGGGAGTGAAAACTCCAGCTTTATTTTCTATTAAGAGTTCCTTCCCAGGTTGCTGCAGCATGCAGCTCTTATTAAACAGTTCACTTTCAGTGCACAGGAGAAGTTTCAAGACAAAAGCTGTGCACCAGAAATGAAGCATTTACTAAGTGGTGACCTGGGAATAAACTCCCAGTCACCAGACTTTGTGCCATCTCTCCTCCTGCCTCTGTGTAGGTATTCAGTTAGGGTCTATGCTGCCGCCACCACTCTGTCCACAGTAAGCTATGCCGGCTCTGTGTGCCTGCCTGATTCTATGGATTTGCTTTGATGGCAGCCTCTAATTGCTGCTGCCATAATGGCCACCTCTTCTGCCAAATGGTCTTAAGGAAATGTCCCTCATGACTGGTATTTGGTAGCATTGTTCATCTCTGGACTATAACCATATAACTCTGGCGTCTGTGTTGCTTCCTCTATTTTAACCCTATTTTATATCCACTCCCAACTTGCTGTAGTTCAGTTATTGTAATAACAGTCCTTCCAGAACCATGCAATTGTAGGCCCTAGTTTAGCCAGTAGGTGTCGACATTGTACAGTTATAGAGATTCCCTTCGACGCAAGGGCCGTGCAGACTACCTCTGCACCATCTCTAACCCTGGACAGCCTAGGGAGAGGAAGACCCATGTCTTTAATCAAACCCAGCTCCCCCCTTCAAGCAGTCCCAGCTGCTTTTTAAGGTGTAAACCAATATTGTTAAACACTTATCTGTTAAAAACATAACATAACAAAAACAAAGGTCGACCTAATTGTAGTTGAATATGGAAATAAACCAGCCTCCCTCATTGACCTGGATTCCAGCTGTGTACTGTTCCGTAATTCCAGGGCTTGTGTTATGGAAGACTGAGCTCTCTCTCCTTCAGATAAGGAGTGTAAATTGGTAATAGAGTGCCAAAGAAGGAAAAGAATATAGGTGCATATGTTGTGTTTATTTTATAAGGCAATATTTGCACTTATGTGCCTTTTATAAATTATCCTACCTGAAAGCTCCTGCACAAAGTTATACCTGCTCCGAGGTAGGCATAATTTTGTGCTTGTATGTGCCAGGAGAAATCTGCACATATGTGTGCATTTTATAAATGCATGCGTAAGTGCGGATCTGCGCCCCTGGGAATGCCTATGCATATATCACATAAAATTAGGTGCTGTATGTGCACACTTTCATGTATTCACGCAGTAGGGTGACTTTATAAGCACCTGCTTGAGTGTGTAAAACATTCTACACGCTCTATTTGCTTATAAAAATATCCCCATAGAGTACATATAAACTGTGCTCAAGACTCCAGGCTGGGTCCTTTCTTCACTGCACTGCGTACTCTTTTTCTGACCATATGGTCAGCAACGGGATCCTGATTAAGGTTTGGCAGCTTTTGTGTATGATCCATCAATAGATAAATCATTCTGTATCTCGGTGTCTTGGAAAGCCACAAATAGTTTGACTCGCAGTCGAGGATCCTTCAAACAGAAGACACATGGAGGTTAAATTGAAAGCCTCTATAATTAACTGGCTGGGTCTTTTTATGAGGTCTTCTGATGTGGCATGTCTGATCCAAATTCATCTCTCTTCTTTCAACTTTCATTGAGTCTTACATCAAATTCTTGTGTAATTTACATTTCTTGAGTCTTACATCAAATTCTTGTGTAAGTTATTTATAAACTGATGTATGGAAAATATGGTTCTGGAGTGATCCAGGAAACTACAGACCAGTGAGCCTGACATCAGTACCAGGCAAAATGGTAAAAACCATTTAAAAAAAAACAAAATTACTGAATATGTAGATAGTCATGGTTTAATGACAGAAAGCAAACATGGATTTAGCCAAGGAAAGTCTTGTCTCACAAATCTCTTATATTTTTTGAAGGTGTGAATAAATAGGTAGATAAAGCTGATGGATATAGTGTATCTGGAATTTCAGAAAGCCTTTGACAGATCCCTCATGAGTTACTGTTGGGGAAATTAAAAAGCCATGGGATAGGAGGCAGTGCACTATTGTGGATTAGGAACTGGTTGAAAGATAGAAAACAGAGTAGGGCTAAATGACCAATTTTTTCAATGGAAAAAGGTGACTGGTAGAGTACCCCAGGCATCTGTGCTGGGCCCGTTGCTTTCTAACATATTCGTAAATGACCTGGAAATGGGAAGAATGAATGAGGTGATCAGATTTGTAGATGACACCAAATTATTCAAAGTTGGATTGTAAAAAATTGCAAGAAGACCTTGATAAATTTGGAGTCGGGCATCCAAATAGATAAGTGTACAGTTATACACTTACGGGGTCATTCTGAGCCATGAATAGCAGGGATGGACATCCCGTGTATAGTTAATGCAGCGACTTGACACTTGGGGGTATGTTTACTAAACTGCGTTAGTGCAATTCGCGTTAGGAGCCGCGTTAGTGGAAGGAAAGCCAAAAAAGGACATGGGCGGTACATCGTAACCGATAACGCACAGTTGGGCGCGGTATTGCGCGCCGCGAAGCAACAATCGCTACAGCGCGCGTGCTACTGCGCGCAAGCTTAAGACAGCGCGCAGACACCCAAATACAGAAACAGAGCTGTAGCACAATGGTTACTACACAGACTGATGGTACAAGGGTCATGGGTTCGATTCCCCAGTGTGCCTAATGAAGAAGGCTGGCTGAGGCGTCATGTGCAACCCTTTGAAGGCCTACTATAATATTTTATCCACATTCTGCAGCTGGGTTAATGTTTGCACATGTCAGGAAAATTGTACCCGTCGTATCCAATATGTTCCAATAGTGATGTTCCCTCTGGCATGGTCATGTATGCTATACCATTTGATAGGAATATATAGGCAGAGGTTTGGATCCCGAAAGTACTGGGTTTGGCCTGGAAAGGGTTAAGTAGTGGGCTGTGAGGAAGGTTACTTGTACCTGAATAGTGCTGCCAGCAAACACACCCTCACAGTGGCGTAACCTAAGGTGCCACTTAAGGCACCCTAGAGGGCACTCCATAGGGCACATTATAAAGTGCGCTGTCTGCCAAGGCACCCTATAATGTCCCCTATAGGACACCATATAAGGCACCTTATAAGGCGCTTTATAGGGCGCCTTATGAGCCACCCTAAGGGGACAGTACCCTGAGGGTGGTCCTGCTGGCAGAACTAATATACAATAAAAACAGACAATGCCTAAGACAGCCCTATTGATGAACCCCACTGTGGGTTTAGGACCCATGACCTCTGGCTCCACAGGCAGTGTAGTAACCAGTGGGCTAGAGCTGCTAACAAACAACTGGCTGGCTACAGGAGGACTGCACGGCACCACACCCACATTCTGCTGTGGTTACCAGGATAGGGTTAACCCACCCGTACCCATGATGCACTGCACATGCAAATCAGCAGTCGAGAGATGGGCACAAGAGCGGGTATGCACCCCCACAGCACCTCGGCCCTGTAGGGGGGACAGATCGTGTGTGGCACTGCCACAGACACACACATTGTGCGGGTACAGTGCCCACCCTGAGGTTGAGGTGGGGCCCCCAGCACCAGGTCCACAGCACCTTTCATGGCTGAGATACGCCATGCTGCAGGTCCCCATCAGTGTGTGATAGGTAGCTCCGTTAGACACACCTAGGATACATCTGTGCCCTGCTGTATGTCTCGGTCATGTCTAGTCCTTATGGGCGATGATGCACTCAGAATAGTGCATATCCTGTGTTGGTGCCAAGGTTACCTGCTGTAGGTGAAGGGGGGGGTGTATGGACCCATGGGCAGATCATCTACCACCACACAACCCACCCTCTGGGGCTTAGGGTGGGAAACAGGGTCACCCACCAATAGATCCACAGTCTACCCCCCTGCAATGGCAGCAGTAGAGGGGACCAGCAACAGCAGTCCTGCTGGGGAACAGACAGAGCGGTACACATCCATAACGCAATAGCGGACAGACGGCAGTCCTGGATATGCTCAGCTGCCCCCCACCATTATCTGACATTCCCCAGCAGCAGGCCTCCAGCCGCTGCACCCTGCAAGGTGTTCCAGCAAGACACATACTAGCTGCAGACAGTCCGCCAGCTAGTCCATAGTGCATGGTCCTGGAGGAGATGCATGTACCCAGAACCCAGGGGATGTCAGCATACACACCAAGCAGATAAGTCAGTGATTGGGCCCCAAAAGGAAACCTATATATATCACATGAGCGAAATGCTATATAGCACTATGGGGGAACCTAGCCATGCCGTTGTCACTACTCAGTCAGGGCGAGAGTGACCTCCCAGCAGGACATGCTGTGGCCACTCTGTCTGTGCAGGTGGTACCGGGCACTACAATGTCTGAGCCATTGCCCTATGCCCAGCGCAGATGCGGCCAGGCCAGGCCACCCTATCCAGGCTATTCCCACGGTACCTTGCTCCTCATTATGCATATTGGCAGGCCAATACTGGGAACAGTGCTAGCAGTGTGGGCTGTGGAGGGTATTGGAAGCCACCACACACTGGATAGACAGACACACGCTCCCCATACCTATGCCAGCATTGTGCAACTATAGAGGTGTTGGGCAGCCCAGGCCACCACACAAGTCCTGAGCACAGTGCAGGCATGGCTATGGTACGCAATACTGTAGGAGTCACTCCCCAGGTTGGTAAACACTGTCAGACACATAACCTGTAGCACACTCCACATACATCAGAAAGGTTGCTATGATGCAGCTCACTCAGACACTTGTACCTAACCTAGGAATTGCTATCTGCCAGTAATCCTAGCAACCTTTTGATAGATGTGTACCATATTCCCCAGTTTAGGGTGGCATTACTAAGGTATGCAAGTGCTAGTATTGGGAGATGCACGAAGAGCCCACAGTCCTGCCTCTCCAGAAGGCTGTGGATAATGGGGCCTGTGGGTGCGGGTGTGTCTGCCCCTGTTGGCTGCTGCTTTACGGCAGAGGTTCCCAACTCCAGTCCTGCGGTGCCAAACACCTTTCGGGTTTTCATGCTGTCCCTCATGAATATGCATGAGATACATCTGCATACCATGGGGGTGGCGCATAGAAATGCAGCACAGGCATCTTTATCAGAGGCAGCATGGAACTGGAATGGTGTTTGGCCCTCCAGGACGGCATTTGGGAGGCTCTGCTCTAGGTAATGTGCATGTTTATGGTGTCTGTGCTCTGTAGGGTAAAATGTTGGTGTTTTGGGCATGTTTACGTCATCTGCAAGAACGGTTCTGCCTGTATTAGCACGTTATAGTAGTGGGTAAAATAAGAGGACTGGGTTGGCGGAAACCACAGCTGGGACTTGAACCTGTGACCTTCTGCTTCTGAATACAGTGGTTCTGTGCACTGCACCACCATGTTCTCACAGAGATGGTGTATTCCCTGGTGATATCATGACTGTTGGTCAGACAGGGCCTGTCTGTTGCAGTGCATGGCACCCACCTACACAGGGCTAGGCCACGGTCTGCTCTGGGCAGCTGCCACTGCCCCCTCCACCACCAGTATCCCTCAGCCACCATGCTGACATGCCCTTCTGCTGATGGAGCTGGTGGTGCACGGTCTCAGGCCATCCAGTGTGCAGGTAGGCGGCCACCTATGGTGCGTGTTCTGGGGTAGGGGTGCCTGCATAGATGTCCACGCTCCCCCCCCAGCCCTGCCTGCCAGTGTTCCGTGCCCTTGGGGGTTGCTGTTGGGTACTCTCTCCTGTGACGCTTTGGGAAACACACTCGTGCCCATGTTGGGCCCTCATCAGTTGCTGTCTGGCTCTACTGTTTACGCATTCCTATGGGCCAACTGAGCATCACCCTAGTCCCCACTGTGGCCCAGCTGCGCCACTGCATGTGCCGCCTGCAGCCCTCTGTATCCCCTTTTCCAGCATCTGCCCGGTTGCCCGTTCCGACATGCCCGCCCTGATGTTGCAGGACATGTGCACGCCATAGGAACCCTGTCCGATGGTGGGGAAATCCCTGAGCAGCGCTATTTCACTGTGGGCACATGCACCTTGTATGGGGACGGAGTATGGACCCTTCCACGAATTATATCTGTTCTATGGAGCTTACTCGGGGGGGGGGGGGGTTTGATGTTTCTCATTGCTACCACTATTGGCCAGCTTGGTTGTTGTTTTTTTTTTTCCAGTTTGTTGTGGTCATTTTCGGTGTTTCTGTGCCCTTTTGTTCTGTGCACATGTATCACACTTATCACCTTTTTTTGGTTTCCCTGCCTAGGCTGTACATTACTGACACGTAAATGGTTTCTCTCCCCTTTAAAGTGCTTTTACCGGTAGGTTTTCATTCGCGTTGGAATTCAGCTCTGAAAATCAGTGCGTTAGCCTCTCCCCGCCCACTTCTCCGCCCATTGACCCCTTCTCTCCGCCCTCTCTCCACCTTCTGCGGTGTTTTACCACGCCGCGGAGCATTACGCTCATTAGCGCGTGATAGCGCGTTTACGATCGTTAATGCGCTATAGCGCGCTAACGATCGTTAACGTCGTACAACGCGCGTTATTCACGTTTACCGCAGTTTAGTAAACATACCCCTTGGTGCATACTATTTCCCACATTAACTGACAAGTGCAGAAGAAGAGCAGGAATGGCCAGACAAAGGACAGGGACTGTGCCTTACAGATAAGATGAATGACCAGAAACAGGACCTCAGAAAACACCCACAAATAGGAACAGAATTGACGGGAATCTCGAATGATTTTCAGAAGACTGTTTGTGAGGAACTAGCTAAACTAAATGTAGACAAAGCAATGGGACTGGATGGTATAAATTCGAGAATACTGAAGGAACTTGAGGACATTCTAGCAGTTCCATTGGCTGACCTTTTAAGTGCCTCTTTGGAGTTGGAAGTGGTGCCAGAGGACTAGAGAGAGACACATGTGGTCCCTTTATACAAAAGCGGAAGTAAGGATGTGGTTGAAAACTACAGGCCAGTTAGTCTAACCTTTGTGGTGAGTAAATTATTGGAAACGCTGCTGAAAGAGAAAATAGTGAGGTTTCTGGAGTCCAATGGATTACAGGATCGGAGGCAGCATGGATTCACCAAGGTAGGTCTTGTCAGACAAATCTGATTGATTTCTTTGACTCAGTGACCAGAGAGTTGGACCGAGGGAGAGCTCTAGATGTGGTGTACTTGGATTTCAGTAAAGCCTTTGACACTGTTCTACACAGGTGACTTATAAACATACTGAGCACCCTAGCGATAGACCCTAAAGTTACTGATTGGGTTAGAAATTGTTTGAGTGGGAGGCGACAAAGGGTACAGATAAATGGAGCTCACTTTGAGGAGAAGGAGGTTACTAGTGGTGTGCCCCAGGGATATGTCCTTGGTTCGATTCTTTTTAACATCTTTGTTAGTGATATTGCGGAAGGGCTGTCGGGTAAGGTTTGCCTCTTTGCAGATGATACCAAAATCTGCAACCCACTCTCCGAATGCCTGCTGAATCCAATCACAGAACAACTCTCCAAAGATCAAGCTCACCGATTGGCAATAGAAGCTCATTGGGCTAAAGTAGCCAGCCACATCTGCAGCCGAGCTGACATGGGTACTTGCAAGAGGGGTACCGTTAATACACGTTGCAGCAGTTTTATTTTCACTGTAAAAGTAAATTTGTATATTTAGAGAAAATGCTTCCATAGAAATAAGAAAATCATTGAGATAGGGTTTAATTACAATAGGGCCAGTGAGAAAAATGTCATTTAATGTTCATCAACAATCAACCTTGTTTCACAAAACATGGGTAATTTAAATTGTTTTACAGTAAAATATATTGCTGCTGTAGACCCTCTTAGTCTAAAGAAGTAAAATATATTGCTGCTGGTCGTAGGGTTGCCACCTGACTCCATATCATAAGGAATAGACTAATCCAATCCTGGTTTTCTCCTATTGTATGCAGGAATTTGCAATTCTAATTTTCTTGGCAAACTCAATAGGACCTACAAAGCTACAGGATTCCAATAAATCCTGCTGGAGGTTTAACTGAGGTTTATTACAGGATTCAGAGTTCAGGTGCTATATTCTGCAATTGTAAGAATTTTTTGAATGGAATAGGTCTGATGATGCCTATTCGTGGCTCAGTCTCACTGTTAAGAAGAATGAAGAATTATCAACCATTCATGAGCAGATACATAAGCAAACACGTGTCCTAGATGCTTTACAAGAATTGGTGAAAGCTAAAACACAGTATAATGAGATTACGAGTGAAAGGGCTTATGGCTCCCTTGCGATAGTAAATGCCAAATATTATTTGGAAGGGAAGTCAGAAAACCTTTAAGCTAAATATCTGGGAACCTGCCAGGTACCTGTGACCTGGATTGGCCACTGTTGGAAACAGGATACTAGGCTTGATGGACCTGTTGCATAGAAGGTCTCAGTCAGGGCATCAGTCCCTCTGGGATGTCAGGGTTTACTCTCTTGAAGACCAGGAAGAAACCCTCCTCCGAATTCAGCATTGGGTAATGCTGGGATAACTGTAAACACTGTGTGACTCTGACCCAATAAGTCTTGATCTTGTGACTTTGGTATATCAGCCTTCTTTATAATTATACGTATCAAATGCAGAAGTAGTTGCCTGTTCATAAACAGTCTTGGAACTAATGAGCTGGAATAGGGGTGATTTAGAGTAATGAGTAGCATTCAGGGGACTTTGTCTGGCCTCACTTAACTCAGAAGCCTGCAGGAAAGTTCAAGCTGTTAGCATGGGACTGGCTATTGCCGTCATAAACAGCCTGTTAAAATGAAAATGCAGGCTCCTGGTTAAGAGTTCAGGAGACCCTATAGTCTCAAGGTCCCTTGAAGCCTTTATGGACAGGAAGCTCGAAGGTGTGCCTGCCTGTATGCGAGGGAGATGATGACAATGTCTTTTAGATTCCTGAAGTTTCGTTGAGAAGAGTTAATGCTCTCCGGGAGAGATGTGCTGTGATGTGATTAAAGGCATGCTTTCTGTTACACTGCCACGTTACACAGTACCAGAAGGAAAACTTTAGGCCAATCCTGGGTTTCTGAGACTCCTATCATGATGCGCTATGGGACCTGCAGCATTGATTTCAATGGGTAGAACCAGGGACTACAGATACCACAGTGCTTTGAGATGCCAGTTCAAAACCAAGACTGGCCAAAAGGCTCCCTCCTGCAACTGGGAAACTTCATAGCTTCACACTTTCAACTGTGTTTGCCTCCTCTTTCCCTGTCTAGGTCTTCACCAGTGAACGCCCTTCATTTGTCACTCGCCTCTTCCTCCCTTTTTCCCTGTCTAGAGCTTCGATCTGTGTTGCCCATATCATCCTCCGCTGTCTCTGCTCTCTTTTTTCCTGCAGGGCTGGTGCACGCATTGCCGGTTGCCTAGGGCAGCTCAAGTGAAGAGACCACAAAAATAATTTGTGATCCTGCTTCTTCCTCCCCCTCAGTGACTTCTCCAACTGTAAGTCTCCACTCACACCCCTCCCACACTCGTGGTCTCAAATACAATTACTAACCAGCCGCTAGTCTGTAAGAGGGCAGCTGTTGGCAAGCCCTTTAAACCAGCAATAACATTGCCGTTAATCAGCCAAATCCTGATGTCCCCAGCTGTCCTGGCTTTCAGATGCACTTGCTCACTGTGCATGGGGCCTGGGAGCTGATGCTCACTCAGACAGTACAGTGCCCCACTTACGTCCTCTTGCGAACTTCATGCTCATAAATGGAATCCATGATGAAAGAGCTGCCAAGTTACCCGGTTCCAGGATGAATACTTTTTGGCTAGTCCTGCTTTTAAGCTTGCATCCCAAATCAGTGTGGTATTTGTAGTCCCTGATTCTATCAATAAAACCAGTGCTGCAGTGCCCATAATGCAGCAGGATGTATTTGTAAGAAATCCAGGACTGGCTTTAAATCTCCCTCTTGGAACTGGGTATCTTAGCCATTCTCTAAAGGACAAAGGAGTGTAGACATCATGGGGAGTATAAGCATGCACCGGTTCACAGCCCGTCTTCTGTGAGTATGTCTTGCTTGTTGAGAGGTTTGGGCCCTGACACACTTCACGCAGTCACTTTTGGCAAGGGGGGGAGGTAGGAGTGAAACTTGGTGTGCAGAAGTCCTGGCTGTTTATTTTCTTTCTAAAAGTTGGCATCTCTAGCCTCAAAGTTGCACAGAGGATGGGGCCGGGAGCTACCACCGAACAGCAGCCGTGGTAGAGATTTTCTGCCACTTTGCCCCTGGTTACCAATATTCAGGGCCAGCCCTAGGGTTTCTGCCACACCGTCCCTGCCAAGTCACATCGTCACCCAACCTCAGCTGCTGCCGCCACCGCACTCCCCAGCTGCCACCAATTCCATCTTGGAGGGGGGAGATGGGAAGCCACAGCAGCAGTATTTCAAAAGGCGTCAGCTTTTTGCCGCCATTTTCTTCCCCGCAGCAGGCCACCGCTTTTTGAAATACTGCTACTGCCACACCCCTCCATAATGGAATTGGCGGCAGCTGGGGGGGGGCAGCATGGCCAGTCATGTGTGCCACTGCTGCCCACCCAGGCCTGCCGCCCTATGCGGCTTCCTAGCTCACCTAGTGGATGAGCCAGCCCAGCAGATATGGAACCTTTTGCTGCTGACCTGGAATCATTCTGAACTTGCTTCCTTTTGCCCACTGCAGCTGCAGTGGAAGATGGAGGTCATTGCTTGCCCCAGCCTGGTACTTTTTAAAAAAAAAATTATTACTATTTAGCAGCTTTATCCATCAATAAACACAGCAGCTGTTAGCCAGACTGCATTCACCGTCCCTGCAGTGGTTTTCAGATGTCCAATGAGCTTGAAATACCGCTCTTCAAAAATCAAACATCAAAGCAGTGTACATAATTATCAAAAAAATATTATTATAGACATAATACAAAAGTTACTAAGACAGCCTTGACATATTTTCTTGAAATCTAGGAGCCAGCTTAAACATTTAGGAGCCAGCTGCCGAGACCTTGATCATAGTGCCCCCTATCTCTCAAAGCTCAATTTAAGGGCCTGTTTACTGTTTTCCCTTTTTCTATAGGAAAATAAAGCTTAATAAATCAGGCCCTTAACATACCATTAAACAATGTCAACAGAAGGCAGTGACCCTCTCCCTCCCCCTCACCAACACCAATGAGAAAGTTGTCAGCAACATATTGGTGTCCCTTTATAGCTGTACCCAAGACAACTTCCTTTTTTGCTTCACATATCACTATGGCCTGGTAATACGTAAAGCAAAAAAAAAACTCCCATAGCCCCAGCACCCTGACTTCATACACACTCTGTCTCTCTCTCATAGCCACCCCTCTAGCAATCACCCAGTCTCTCTCTTTCTCTCTCAGCCCCACCACCCCCCATCATCCCAGTCTGTCTCTCTCATTCTCTCTCTCACAAGCCTCTACCACCACATCATCCAAGTCTTTCTCTCCCTCTCTCACAGCCCCCCCCCCCACCATCACCCCATTTTGTCCCTCTCTCTCATAGCCCTCCTACCACCACTATCACCTCAGTCTGTCTTTCTCACAGCCCCCCACCATCACCCCCATTGGTCTCTCTCTCCTTGCCCCTCTCGCATCCATCACCTGGTGTTTCTGTCTCCCTCCCCCCCCCCCCCCCAGCCATTACCTGATGTATTTCTCTCTCCTTGCCCTTCCTTCTCCAGCAATCACCCAATGTATCTACCATTCTGGCTGCGCTCTTTGCTGTTCCACCGCGATCAGTTCTGCATGTAACTTGAGTTATGCAGTGCAGAAAGTTTTCTGATCTCACAGTTTCAAGTCTCACAAGATCAGCAAACTTCCTCCACCGCATGGCTCAAGCTACATACAGACTGATCGCAGTGCAGCAGCAAACAGCACAGCTGGGGTTCTAAGGCATATCAGATGATGGCTGGGGGAGAGGGCACCAGGATTCAATTTATAGTCACCATGGCGACCTGGCACCCAGGATTTACCAAGCACTGTACTAAGATTTAAATCATAAAGGTTGCAAACTTAGTAAGTATAAAATTACAAAACCATAAATGATCAAATCAATAAACCCTCAAAATTACAAATGAACAAAAACAAGATATACACAAAAATAACAAACATCCCAAGGTTAAGATAAACAGAAAAATTAAACAAAAATTCAGAACATCAACCATAATCAACCAATACATAAATAAAAACTAAGCCATAATCCCAATCAAACAAGGGATGCAAACACAAACATTTGTGATAGGCAGGATACAAATTAAAATAAATGAAATTGAAACATATAAAAAACAAAAACAAACAAAGAAACAGCTCATGGTCTTTATCAAGCTGCCAGGACCCCACGGAGTCCAACCAATCAGTTATCAATCAAAGGAAACTAAAGAAAGAGTAGTTACTCACCTGTAACAGGTGTTCTCCAGGAGCAGCAGGAATCAGTCCTCACATATGGGTGTCATCGGCGCCGATGAAGCCCCAGCGGAGCATTTCCCCAGCTTTCCATGAAAGCCTTTGGGAATGCTGGCACGCATGCGCGGTTCCCTTCCTACCTAAAGGTGCCATCTTACCTCAGTCAAATGACATAGCAGAGAACAGCACACAAAAATATAAAACAAACTATGTACAACTGCAACTCCAAGGGGAGGAGGGAGGGTTGTGAGGACTGATTCCTGCTGCTCCTGGAGAACACCTGTTACAGGTGAGTAACTACTCTTTCTCCAGGACCAAGCAGGAAGTCAGTCCTCACATATGGGTGACTCCCTAGCTCTGGGCTACCAGGAACCTAGGCTGAACAAGAGAACTCCCTCTAGTCACAGCAGCAAAGAAAGGCTTTCCAAGGACACAACCTCCACCGGTAGCCCAACAGAGGGCAGGAGGGAAGGAGTTGCCTAAACCTCAAAGAGATTCCGGAGTACTGCCTGGCCAAAAGCACTGTCCCTACGGGACTCCCTCTCCAGACAGTAATGGGCCGCAAAGGTCTGGCTTGAAGACCAAGTTGCAGCCCTGCAGATGTCTACCAAGGGCACAGAGCGGAGATGAGCCACTGAGGCAGCCATTGCCCTGACACGATGGGCCGTGACCCTACCCTGCAAAGGAAGGTCAGCCGCCTTGTAAGCCCAGATGATACAGTCAGCCACCCAGATGGACAAGGTACGCTTGGACACAGCCAACCCCAACTTATTGGGGTCAAAGGAGACGAAGAGCTGAGTAGCCCTTCTATGCCCCTGCGTACGGTCAAGGTAGAAGGATAAAGCCCTACTACAATCCAGGGTATGCAGGACTGCTTCAGCCTGGCTAGCATGAGGCCTAGGAAAGAATGTTGGAAGAACCACCTCCTGATTGAGGTGGAAAGAGGAGACAACTTTAGGAAGGAACTTGGGATGAGTCCTGAGGACTACCCTGTTCCTATAAATCCTGGTATAAAGTTTATCACAGACCAGGGCCTGAAGCTCACTCACTTGCCTAGCCGAGGTGAGGGCTATCAGGAAGAGAGTCTTCCAGGAAAGGAAGCGTAGAGGGCAAGTAGCCATCGGCTCAAAGAGTGGGCGAGTCAGTTGCTGCAAGACCACATTCAGCTCCCACTCAGGAGCAGGAGGACGGATGGGAGGCTTGAGCAAAAGCAAGCCCCTGAGAAAGCGGGACACCAAAGGGTGACTGGACAGAGGATGTCCCTCCACCAGTAAGTGGTGAGCTGCTAGAGCTGAGAGGTGGACCCGAACAGAATTGGACTTAAGTCCCTGATTGGATAAGTGCAGTAAGTACTGAAGCAATACTGGCACAGTACAGGAGAAAGGATCCTCTGTACGTAACTGACACCACACAGAAAACCTCTTCCATTTGAGGGCATAGGTTTTCCTAGTGGACTGTTTCCTAGAGGCTAGGACAACCTCCTCAACTTCCTGAGGTAGGCCCCAGGGAGCCATAACTACCCTTGCAGCCTCCAGGCCATCAAATTGAGAGCTTTGAGATTGGGGTGCAGAAGGGAACCCTGCTCCTGTGAGAGAAGGTCGGGTTGTAACCCCAGAGGTAGTGGGGAATCCACTGCCAGCTGAAGCAGAACGGAAACCAAGGCTGCCTCGGCCACCTGGGAGCTACCAGTAGGACCGAGGCCTTGTCCTGAAGAGTCTTGAAAAGAGTTCGAGCCACCAAGGGCGTGGGAGAAAACGCATACAGGAGGCCCTGAGACCATGACATCAGAAAAGCATCTGGTGCTAGCCTCAAAGGATGCGGTTGCCTGGAGCAGAACTTGGGCAGTTGCTTGTTCAGTGGACTGGCGAAGAGATCTATCCAAGGGAGACCCCACTTCAGGAAGATCTTTTGAACGACCAAGGGATGCAGCTGCCACTCGTGGGGCTGCAGAATTCTGCTCAACCGGTCGGCCAGGCAGTTCTCCTGGCCTGGAAGGTACACCGCCCTGAGAAGCATGTTGTGCTTTAGGGCAAAGGAACAAAGGTCCTGAGTCTCCCGACAAAGGAGCTTGGACCCAGTCCCGCCCTGTTTGTTCACATAAAACATGGCTACCTGGTTGTCTGTTTGAATCAAGACTGAGCGGTGAGCCAGGGCCGGAGAAAAAGCCTTGAGAGCTAAGCGGATAGCTCGAAGTTCCAGGAGATTGATTTGTTGGGCTGCCTCCCAGGGAGACCAGAGGCCCTGAGTGCACTTGTCCAGACAATGAGCACCCCAGCACCTCAGAGAGGCGTCGGTGGTGAGGACCACCGAGTGTTCTGGCATTTGGAAGGGCATCCCCTTCAGCAGATTGGGTGGATGTAGCCACCAGCTGAGGGAGGTCAAAAGGGATTTGGACACCTTTATCCTGTCTCTTAGGCGGCCTGTGGCTTGAGACCACTGAGTTCGAAGGCACCACTGTGCAGGCCTCATATGGAGCCTGGCATTGGGAGTCACATGCACTGTCGAAGCCATGTGGCCCAGAAGTCTGAGGCAGAGTCTGGCGGAGACCAGGGGCTTGTTTAGAAACTGTTTGGCCACGTCCATCAGTCTTTGGGCCCTGTCTTCTGACAAGAATGCCTTTGCCAGTTGAGAATCCAACCTTGCCCCTATGAACTCCAAGTTCTGGGAGGGGAGCAAAGTGGACTTTGCGAAGTTTATGACAAAGCCCCGGTTTTGAAGCAGAGCAATTGTTCTGAGGGTGGCTTGTCTGGCCTCCAGGGATGTCTGACCCCTGATGAGCCAGTCATCCAGATAGGGAAAGACAAAGATGCCTTGATTTCTCAGGTAGGCCGCCACGACTGCCAGGCACTTGGTAAAGACCCTGGGAGCGGAGGTCAGGCCAAAAGGTAGTACTCTGTACTGATAATGGTTTCCTCCCACAATGAACCTGAGGTACTTTCTGTGGTCTGGATGAATGAGGATGTGAGTGTACGCATCCTTTAGATCTAAGGAGCATAGCCAATCTCCCTGCTGGAGATAGGGCAGAAGTGTTCCAAGAATAAGCATCTTGAACTTTTCCTTCTCCAGGAACTTGTTGAGATTCCTGAGGTCCAGAATAGGTCGAAGGCCACCGGTTCTTTTGGGTACTAGGAAATACCTGGAGTAGAACCCTTGACCTTGCAAGTGGGGAGGCACAGGCTCCACCGCCCTGTCCACCAACAGACCTTGGAGCTCTTGGAGGAGAAGATCTGTGTGCAGGGGAGGCCTTGGAGGCTCCCCTGGAAAGTATGGAGGAGGCAGTTGGTGAAAATGTAGTGCATCGCCCCTGTGGACTATGTTAAACACCCAACTGTCCCCAGTGATGTGGGGCCACTGGTGGGCAAAGAGGGCGAGGCAACCTCCTGTGCAAGGTTGGGAGAGCAGGGACTCAGAGGCTACACTCAAGGAGTCAAAAACCCCCACCCTGCTGAGTGGGAGCAGGGGCCGGAGGCTTGGGGATCCTCTGCCTACGGGGCCCATTACCCTGGCCCTTGGCTTGCTGACCCTGGGGGGGCAGCTTGGGCAGCCTGATACTGAGGGTACTGTTTGTAGGCAGTGCCCTTCCTCGGGTAAAAGGACTTTTTACCCGAGCCCTTCTTTTTATGTGAAGGGGCAGAGGTCTTCCTCGACAGCCTTGTCCGGGTAAGGTGCTTGGTCTCGAGCCGAGCGGCCTTCTCGGTCACGGGTTTGCCAAAAAGGTTCTCACCTCGGCAGGGGACATCGACCAACTTGTCCTGAACCCATGGCTCGAGGTCCGATGACTGCAGCCACGCCTGGCGTTGAGCCGCGATGCCGGCAGCCGCAACTCGGGCCGAAGCCTCGAAGCCATCGTAGGCGGCACAGGAAATGAACTTTGAGCATTCCTGAATCCCCGAGGACAAGGTCTTAAATCTCTGCAAGGGTTCCCCGGAGAGACCAGCAGAGAATCCGGCCAACTCCTTGGCCAGGTTTCGCAAGTACATGCCCATGTACAGCTGGTAAGACTGGACACGGCAAGCAAGCATAGACCCCTGGAAGCACTTCCTACTGACGCCATCGAGGTTGCGGGTCTCCCTGCCGGGGGGCACTGCGGAGTGCATCTTCTGGCTCTTCAGACGATGCATGGCCGATTCCACAACCATGGAATGGTGTGGTAGCTGTGCTTTCTGGAAACCAGAGCTTTTGCGGAGTCGATAGATGGAATCGACTCGCTTGCTCAAAACCGGCGCCGAGGCCGGTGCCTCCCACATCCGGAAGAGGAGCCGTTCCAGCATCGGAGGAACCGGGACAGTAAAGGCCTCCTTCGGAGGAGAGTCGTACTGTAGAGCATCGAGCTCCTCAGCTCGAGGCTCTTCCTCGGGATCGGCAGGGATAGCCAAGGCAGCGGCCATATCCCGGACGAACTCCGAGAACCTAGTGTCCTCCGGAGGGGATCTACTCTGGGGCTCAGACTGCGGTGAGTCCGACAGGACGCACCGAGTCTTAAAAGTATCGGGAGACTCCTCGTCCTCTGTCTCCCAGGCGGACTCATCCGAGGAGGAGTCAGGGTCTGACCCCGCGGGGCCCTGAGGCACCCGCCCCGATGCCGGGGGCACCGGCGTCGACACCCTCGATCCCAAACGGGAGGTCGAGGGAGACCTCGACCGAGGACGATTTCGAGCCACGAGGGTCTCTAGTATCGGCTCGGTCTCCGGGGTTGACTTCGAAGTCGATGTCCCGGTGGTCAGGGCAGATGCACCAGACAGGCTGGCCATCAGTGCCCGCTTACGTGTCCAGCAGACTCCGGCTCCACGCGAGGAACTTTGGCAGGCTTCTCTTGGTCCACAGGCCCGGGACGGCGGTCGGGGGTCTTAGACCTGGCCCTCGAGGGACCAGGGACCTCCTCCGACGCTGCCCTCGCGAGCCGCTTCTTCCTCTTGCATTCCCGGTCGGGGGACCCCCCTGTCCGAGGAGCTTCGACGGTGCTCGGGATCGGAATCCCGAGATGTCGAGGCCTCAGACGAGGTCCGGGCCTGGCCGGAGGCTGAGTCCGAGGAAAACCTTTCCTTCTGATGCTGTCGACTTTTGAGTGCCTTGGAAGACATCTTCCCACATGGCACACACGACTTGGGGTCGTGGTCAGGGCCGAGGCACCAAAGGCAGCAGTCGTGTGTGTCGGTGAGAGACATAAGTTTCTTACACCGATCACACTTTTTGAAACCACTGGAAGCCATCGGGGAAAAAAGAGCCCCCGCGAGGTCAAAAGACCGGCCTTCCAGGGAAAAATGAGAAAAGAGGCGCGAACGCCAGCCACGAAGGGCAAAAACCGAAAAAGAAATAAGCGGGCTCGATACCGGTGTACCGAACCCGGCGGGAGGGGAACTGGCATCGAACCGGAGAAAAATAGTGAAAAATCGCCGAAGAAAAAAATCACTTTTATCCGGGAGAACAGGACACACGTCCGGTGGGCTTCTCGGAAAAAAAGAGACTGAGGTAAGATGGCACCTTTAGGCGGGAAGGGAACCGCGCATGCGTGCCAGCATTCCCAAAGGCTTTCATGGAAAGCTGGGGAAATGCTCCGCTTGGGCTTCATCGGCACCGATGACACCCATATGTGAGGACTGACTTCCTGCTTGGTCCTGGAGAAAAATATATATCTTTAAGCCTGCCTTAAATTTTGAATAAGAAGGCTCCTACCTAAGTCTGGGAAGTAATGAGTTCCACAGGGCAGGGGTCGAGTATGCAAAACATGATTTGCGAGTATGATCCAATGAATAATGCGTGGGGAAGTAATGACTGAAGATTACATTCAGGGAGCATTAAGGAGTATATGGAATTAGAAGTTTAAAAATATAAAACTGGACCCCAATGTGACGAGTCTGATGCATTAAGAGGAAGATTTTAAATCGTATCCTTGGGCAGCACCACAGGTCTGGTTTTCAGCATATCTACAATGAATGTTCTTGAGATTTATCTGCATATGTCAAAGTCAGGCCAATATATATATTTTGGTTACCCTGACAGCTGGCCCTTTTGGCAGTTCTCATGGACCAGATTTGAAAATGGCTGTCGGGGGCAATTTCTCTATGTGAGTTAGTTTTGCTTATACCTTGACAGCCATGAACCTCACTGCTAAGCCAGAGAATGTGGAATGTGATCTCAGTCTCTTAAATATACTGCTAACAGTCACCATATTACTTGCATTGTGCCAAAGAGAGCTTCCTTCTGGAATTCATAAAATGTAGCATGCATGGGTAATTTATCAAGGTGTGACTGGAAGTTCCACTTAATCCGGTCTATGGCTCCCAATACAATAGGAAATATTTCTGTACCTTTCTGCCACGTTTTCTTGGTCACTGACTGCTTTTCTTGGTACTTCAGGATCTTCTCAATCTCCACGCAATTCATAGAATAATCAATTGGAACCGACACCTCTATGGTCAATGCTGTTCTAGTATTTTTCTCCTTTACCGCTATGTCAGATTTCCTTGCATCCAGTTTCTTATCGGTTGGAATGGGAATGCTCCAAGTTATCAGAACTTCTGTATTCTCCGTTATTCTTATAGGGTCATGATCCCAGTACTTTTCTAGTACAGCAATATTGCAGTGCTTACAGAGTTTCCAGTGGATGAGACGTGCCACCTTGTTGTGTCTCTCTGTGTAGAAATTTTCTGCAATCAGTACTTCACAGCCAGCTACAAGATACAGTAAATAACCATTTCCAGCTCTTTCTAACAGAATCTGCATATGTCTGTTTTACCAGTTTTCTCTATGCTCACTGTGAACTATCTCATCTGTAATCCATTGTCCTGGGCTGCAATCTCTCATCCTTGGGTTTCAATTCACCTCTCCTTAACCACGCATGTGTCCTTGTTCAATCAGCAAATGGCTCCTGGAGTAATGTTTTGTATTTTCTGCAGTATTTATGTATTTGCCACTTGTTCCTCATTTGCTGATCTAATTCTTTGAAGAGTTTTTTCTCTTGTTTTGCAAATTCTGTTGCTTCTTTCCCAGTGTGTACTGGTGGATTCTCATCCATTCCTTCTGCTTGTCAGAATGTCTGTCCTAGTTTGATAATGGAGACGGATTCTGGCTGTTCTCTTTCATATTGCAACACTTTTCATGCATTTCGATCTGTTGATGCTGTTAAGCAGGCCTAGAGGTCTATGATGGTCATTTTATATGTACACCAGTTTCTATGAGGCCTATTCCTCCTTCAGCTCTAGGGATGTACTGTCTCAGCATACACTGATTCTAATAAAACACCTTATAGGCATGGAGGACTTTTCTTATCCGTACATCTAGTTTCTCAAGATATTTCAAAGACCATTCTACAATTACAAAGCTATACAAGAATATAGGGATTGCAAACTAATTGATGGCTTGTATCTTATTCTTTGTTACTGCACTTTTCAGAATCAGCTTCAGTCCCCTGTAATACTCTTTGCTGGTCTTTTCTTTCAACACTTTATGCTGACTTGTTGCTCCTTCTACTCCTAGATATTTCTGTACACCTTCATGTTCAAGTTCCTTTATGTTACATCAGTTAGAGAGATGTTTTAAATGGTCTTCAATTTTCCTCCAAGGAAAGTTGCCTTAGCGCATTTATCCAGATCAAAAGTCATCCTGATGTCATCTGAGAAGCTTTTTACTAGATGTTCTGCTAGATGTTTATCACTGGAACTATAGAGCTTCATGTCGTCTACAAACAGTAGGTATGATGTCACCTCTGGGCCTTGCCAGTTTTAGGGTTAAGGCTAAACCCATACCCCAAAGAGTTAAGAAATACACTCAAAAGATTAAATGCTATACAAAACAAGAGTGGTGACAAGGAGTCTTCCTGAAATATTTCTGTACAATGTGGAGAAGGACCCTTCTCTGTTTTCAAGGATTCGACAAAATAGGGCCAAAACAGTATAGAAAATCTCGGTCTCTTTTAGCAGTGTTTAATTGACCCATGGATTGAATTCATTGCACTTTCTGAAAGGTGTAAAAAACATTTCCCAGAAAATTTGTGCAAAAAAAAAATGCTAGGTAACTTGGGCCAAGTTCTTGAAATTATCTCCCAAGAGCAAAAGTCCCATGGGGTTTTTTTATACTTTTGATTGCAGAGGGTTTTTCCCAAAGCAGAAGATGCATGGGGACACTGTTATGTGAGCAAACTGACTTGGCATCTTGCACAGGTTTATTTTGCCCCAGCTCATCCATACAGCCCTTTAATGTTGTGGTCCATGTACGGTCATGGTACGGAGGAGGACTGTTGAGGAAGTACTTCCTCCAGATCTACTGTATAGCCTGCTGGTTTTCTACTTTGTATCTGCTGCACACGTATCTGCTCTGTCACTAATAAATCCATCACGTAAAGCCTGGTTCTCCATGGCAACCCAGCTTTTAGCTGTATTCTATGCTTCTGAAAACACTAAACCCCTATATTTATTTTCTTTCATTAATGAATGGTTTGCAGCAGCCTTGTTGAAAGAGTGCAGCCTTGTGATTAATGTGCTGAGCTATATGTCAAGAGAGGTCTGGGGATGCGAGTTCAAATCTGTTCTCTCACTGCTCTTTGTCTTGGACGAGTTACCTGATCTGCGTATGCCTCCATTTAGTAATCTGTATTTACACAAAAAGAGCAGCACCATTCCTTTTAAGGAGCTTTCATGTGGTAAGAATTCTAGAAAAGTGCTAACAGACAATACACCTTTAAAGTGGCTACATTGGAATGTACGTTGCATTCTGAAATGCGTTAGGATCCTGTTTGAATGAAAGGTGCCATAACGTACACCTGAATTTTTATTAACATCAGTCTGCTATCTTTTGTGGATGACACTTGATGCATTTGTGACATTATTTCAGGTGATTAGATTCCCAACTTAATTTAAAAAAAAAAAACTTAGGGAAGAGCAGATGTTGTTAGGTCAAATGTTTTGGTCAGGAAAAGACCCTGTAAGGAAATGTGCACAGCACATCCGAGCAGCTTCTGGGTTGTAGCAAAAAAAAATTGAATTCTAGTATTAGGAAATAAGCTGTTGCAAATATGAAGGTGCGTTTTTCTCCTTTTCATTGCTTCTCGTTCTTCAGTGAAAACAGCTTTTAGATAATTGGCTTTCAGACTGGGCTACACAATCCGATAGGCTGAGTGATTTCTATTTCTAACTTTAGCTGGAATTCGAAGAGACAGTTCTCTGCCTGCAAGGTGGATTTTTAAGACTTCCCTTACAAAGCAACTGCAGCCATTCCAGCCTTTTACTAAGAACTTAATTCTGCACACCTGGGAAAACCTCATTTAAGGCTTTCATCCTTGTTTAGGTGACACTGATTACTGCTGGCAGCACCTCACAACCCCCCCTCGTTACAATTCATACTGAATCCTAAAACATTCTCTGCACTAGACGACTCAGAGGGGTAATTTTATTAAGCCTTTCTGGGCTTTTATAAAAATGTGTAGCTGAATGCACACATAGTAGTATATACAATGGAAAGATGGTACATAGACATTCCCAGGGATGTAGTTGGAGCACAGATGCGATCATGTATCTATGTATTTTGTAACATAAGAACATAAGATATACCATACTGGGTCAGACTGAAGATCCATTAAACCCAGTATCTTATTTCCAACAGCGGCCAATCCAGGTCATTAAGTACCTGTTATGTTCCCATAAGATAGCCAGATTTCATGCTGCTTATCCCAGGGGTAAGCAGTGGACTTCCTCAGTTCACTTTAATAATGGTTTCCATATCATCCTGCTAGACCAGTCCAGACAAGTGGGTTGTATTCCCCTACCAGCAGATTGGTGGACAAAGAACCAATGAAAAGCCCAGGTTTCAATGACATCCCTCCTATGCCTCAGCCACCAGAGGTCTCTTCAGTATTTCTTTGTCTCCAGCAGTTGGTGGATGGATTCTCTCCTCTCTGAAGAAAATCTGAAGATTAAGAGGAAAAGATCAATTAAATGCTTATGAATGACCACCTTGAGGGTGACTCTCTCACTTGAGCGTGACGTGGGAGGCTTCACTAAACTGAGGTCTTTTTGGTAGCCATAGGAGGAGGGAACATTGATTCAGCTCCACGTGCTTATCATGATGAGCCTGTTGAACAGCCAGAAATTGGAAGGATCTGGAAGAATACAGCAGCCTCACACAACCTCAGTGCCCCCTCCCCCCTCCTTTGTTGCCCTGCTCTCTCCCGAAGATTCCAAAAGGCACTCAGAGAGATCTGCCTGCCAGCCACCTTAAACGCAGTGCTGAAAAGCCAGTAGAACAGTTTCAGGGGAGTTGAGCTGAGCATGGCATGGATTCTCTATCTATGGCTCTAAGGGAGTGGGTACGAAGGCTTCACCTCGTCATTGTCCTTGTTGAGGGCTTCTGATTCCGTCTTCCTGGGACACAATTCAGGGTGGACTGCTGGTGACTGTTCGCATGATGTGGGGGTTTCTCACCATTTTCTGCACACATTAGTAGCGTTTTCTGCTATTGTGTGCCTGGCGGTTGCACAGTCTGTATGTGCATTCTGCCTAAGTTACTTCAGCGTGCGTTCCTACCCTAGCGCCTGTAAATTGTGTTGCAGTAAAAGTGCAGTTAACACGTGCCACAGTAAAAGCATAGTTAATGTATGCCTTCGGGCCACCATGACCTTAATGCATGATGTTGTGTTACTTCCTTTAACTCTCCGTCTTCTTCCAAGAAACATCTCTGATTTCTGGACTCTGCTCTTCTTGCATGGCAGCTTCTAAGTCATCCTTGGAGAGCCTGATTCCCCTCCCTCTGTCGGGGGATGCAGTTAGTCTGTCCTTGCCTGCCTCAGGGCAGGAGGTGAGAGCGCTATGGGTAAGGATATCTAGCCGGCTGGAGTGTCTAGTGACCATTCTGCGAGCTGCTCTTCATGCTCTTGGGGGTCTGCGGCAGTTGTGCCCCTGGTATTGGGGGGTCATTTCTGAGAGGAGAGTTTCTGGACTCTGGATTGTCCTCCCCAGAATTATTTTCTTTTTTTGCAGCAGGCCTGGTCCTTTTGGCATGGAAATTCAGACCCTGCAGCCTCTGTGTGCCCCTGTGCGTAGTCTCATGTGGGGCAAGCTGATAGTGAAAGCCCTGTTTTTTTGCCTTTGTCTAAGTGTCCCTGGTGAGGGGCACCCCCTGGAGATGGGGAATAGCTGGGAGCTTTTCCAGATTTTGGTTATGACGTTGATTCAGATAGCTTGGTACTGGGCTCTGACATGGATTTATTTATTTATTTATTTATATTCTCTTATATACCGCGCTATTCTGCATCAGTGCGGTTTACATTGAACAAACTGAAATTACATTGAACAGGGCATTATAACTTGGAGATAACTAGAAGAGGTCCTCTTGCCTTCGGAAGATTGTGAAGAGGCCGGCATGTTCTGCCTATTCCAGAAGGAGGAGCTGGTGATGTTGATTGCCAGGGTCTCATCCGCCTTCAATTTGACGGATGCTTCTGGCATGGAGCAGTAGCCAAAAGTGCACCTGTTCCTTCAAGGGGTGTGGAAATCCACTACTGTCTTCCCATTTCCAGATGTGATAAAAAATATGATCCAGTCCGATTCCTCACCTAAGGGATTAAGGGTTTGTAAGACGATTTGTACTCTCCTGGAGAAGGAGTATGGAGTGGTTTGGTATTCCCAAGGTGGATGTGCAGGTCACGGCGGTTACCAGATGAGCCACCATTCCTGTGGAAGGTGAATCGGCCTTAAAGGATTTTCTGGCCCCCGTCCTCTGGAATTCCCTCCCTCCTACCCTGCGCACCGAGCTTTCCTACCAGCGCTTCAAGGGCCTACTCAAAACTCATCTTTTCCAGAATGCATTTGACCTCCCCGACCCCTGAGGTCCCTCTCCTCAGCCAGTCCCCTTTATCTCTCACTCTCTCCTCCTTTCACTTAGGTCTTGTTTTGTCTCCTGCTTCCTGTCCTGTTTCTCTCTTTCCTGTCTAAAAAATGGCGTTCCTTTTCTTTTTCCGTTTCTGTTAGCCTGTTTCTATTGTACACCATCCTGATGCGCAAGCCTGGGCAGTATATCAAGCAACAAATAAAGATAAAGATAAAAGATTTGTTGCTGAAGAGCCAGTTTGCCATGGCGGCTGCTATTCTGCAGCTGGTGGTATGTGCCAACCTGATGTCTTGAGTCCTGCTCCAGTGGATTCAGTCTCTTCCACTGGATGATGCTACCCCTCTTTTGGAGTTGGCTATGGCCTTCCTTTCTGATACCATGTATGACCTGGTACGTTTGGCGGCCAGGAATGGTACCCTGATGACGATGTCAAGGCATTGGATTTGGCTCTGGCACTGACCAGATCCCTGGGCGTCTCGGGACTTTTGTCATTACTAACCTGGAAAACCTTTCTTCCCCTCTGCTTCTGGGCTTCGGGCTCAGTCCTTCAGTGGAGCGCGTGGGCCCAGGAACTCAGTTCCCTCCAGAGGAAGACCCTCCCAGGCTGTGCAATGAAGGTTTGGGGGCCCATTCCCTGGAGACAGGCTTTGCCTTTTTCTTCAGGGATAGGCCCAATTTACCAAGGGTGCTAGACACTATTAAGTTTGGCTATGACCTGGAATGCAAAGAGCCGATTCCGGATGCCTACATCATCTCCTCTTGTGGGGTCTGTGATCAAAAGTTTTGCTGTGTGGACCACCTTGGACAAGTTGCTGTGCCGAAGGGCGGTAGTGCCTGTCTCCACAGATGAGCAGGGCAAGGGCAGATACTGCATCTATTTTGTGGTGCCCAAAATGGATGGTGCCTTCCAGCCCATTCTGGACTTCAAAGGGGTCAATGAGCACTTGCGTGTCCTGCGCTTCCAGATGGAAACCTTGCCCTCCATGATTCAAGCAGTGCACCAAGGGGAGTTCTTGGCTTCTCTGGATTTGACCGAGGCATATTTTCATATCCCAATCTGGGTGGATCAGCAAAAGTATCTGTGTTTTGCCATGCTTGGCTCTCACTATCAGTTCACTGCACTCCCTTTTGGGCTATCTACCTCCCTGAGGACATTCTCCAATGTCATGGTGATGGTGGCTGTAGTGCCAATGAATCTGTATCCATCCATATCTAGGTGACTGGCTCATCCAGGCCTGTTCCCTTTCAGGAGCATCTTGTGTGCATCCCGAGTGGTGTCCTTTTTGGAAAGCCTTGGCTGAGTGATCAATCGAGGAAAGAGCCAGCTATTGCCTTCTCAGGCCCTGGAGTTTCTGGGAGAACATTTCAACACTTGAGTGAGCAGAGTTTTCCTGCCAGAGGAGAAGGTCAAAGGACAGTTGGATTGCCTGGTTCTGTTCTGTGTGCAGCATTCTCCCAAAGTCTGGGATTATTTTCAGCTCGATGTTGGCGACCATAGAGATGGTGCTCTGAGTGCATGCTCACATGCAACTGCTCCAGCAGTCTTTGCTGGTTGGTGGTCCCCGAGTCCTCAGGAGTTTGGGTGCAGGCTCCCCGCTCCCATTGATGGAGAAGTCCAGCCTGTGGTGGTAGCAGCAGTCCTTTCATCTGAGGAAGGGTGAGCTGCTGGACAATTTCTCCTAGATCCGCCTGACAATGGATGCCAGTCTCTCAGGCTGGGGAGCCCATTGCCAAGACTGTGTGGCCCAGAGCTGTTGGAACCACAGGGAAGTGGTGTGGTCCATCAACCACCTCTAGGCAAGGGCCATCAGATTGGCTATTCTGCATTTTCAGCTCCTGGTCGAGGCCCAAGCAGTTCGAGTGTTTTCAGACAATACCATGGCAGTGGCTTATGTTGACTTTGGAGCGCTGGATCAATAATGCCATTGCCTCGACATTTCTGTTGCAGAGCTGGCCAGTTATGGAGGGTTTGCATGCCTATTCTACCCAAGCACAAGCATCTTCGTGTGCGGAGTGGAGCTTAGTAGCCCCTGCAGACATTTGTCAGGTAGCAACGTGGGCATCACGTTCCACTTTTGTCAATCATTACTGCTTGAATGTCCACATGTGGGCAGACATGGCCTTTGGCTCAAGGATTTTGCGAGCTGCTGTGTCTTCTTTCTGCCCAGTGGAGTCATAGCTTTGATACGTCCCACTTGTCTGGACTAGTTTAGCAGGATGATGTGATAGGTGACATTTTACTTATTAGTTAATGTCCTTTCCTTGAGTCCTGCTAGACTAGTCCAGGGCCTGCCCCTGTAGCTGTATTTGCTCTATTCTTCTGCTGCGGTACCTTTGGCTCTGCAGGTTCATCTACTGACAGCATGGGACAAACACAGAGGATCTCTAAAGGTAAAAAGGGGACTGTTGTAGTTGTTGATATGGAAGGACAGACTAGATAGGCCATGTGTTCTTTTTCTGTCATCATATTTCTATGTTTCTATGTTTCTGTGTCTACCTTTCTGTACATAATTCTCTACTGTTGATTACTCCTTGTTGCTCATGATTGAGGTTGTGTGAGGCTTGCCATGTTTCTCCCATATGCTTTGGGACAAATACTGAAGAGACCTCTGGTGGCTGAGGCGAATAGAGGCATAGGAGTGATGTTATTGAAACTTGGGCTTTCATTGATTCTTTGTCTCCACCAATCTGCTGGTAGGGGAACACAACCCATTTGCCTGGACTGGTCTAGCAGGACTCAGGAAGAGGACATTAATTGGTAAGTAAAATGTCACCTTATGGACCTTTTCTCCAGGAACTTGTCCAAACCTCTTTTAAATTCAGCTACACTAATTCCAGAGTTTGATTATGCGCCGAATGAAGAATATTTCTTTTATTAGTCCTAAATGTGCCACATTGTAGCTTTATTGCATGTCCCCCATTCTTTCTACTTTTTGAAGGAGTAAACAACTGATCTACCCATTCTACTCCATTCATTATTTTATAGACCTCTATCTTTTCTCCCCTTGGCCATCTTTTTTCCAAGCTGAAGAGCCCTAAGTTTTAAAGCCTTTCCTCTTTGGGGTATCCTCCCATCCCCTTTACCATTTTGGCCACTCTTTTCTGTGCATGTGGTGGTTAATTTTATAAAGGCATTTTCATGCCTACATGCAACTTATAAAATGACCCCACTGTACAAATATGTGGGATGAGAAGAATGCACAAACTTGTATGCAGAGTTTGGTGTAGGTGTGATTAGGGAAGACTAGATGGAGCAAGGGCAGAGTCGTGTTTTATATGCCTACTTTATAAAATACACGCATATATTTACCCCTCCTCTCCAACTGGTAGACATGTACTTTGGTTCACTATAGCTGTGATTTCTACAAGATTTTTGCTAATAGCAATATAGGCATCTACGTGCCTTTATAAATTAGGCTACAAATAGGTGCCTACTTGCCTCGCCACCCAGGTGACGTTTTATAAAATTACTCTCATAAGAGCTAATTTTATTAGGTGGTGTATATTTTTAGGTACGAAGTATACAACTAGGGATTATTTTAGTCAGTAAAGCAAGTATGTGGCTATATATATGCGTTGATGACCTCTTTTAAAATATTACTGCTACTACTATGAATCATTTATATAGCTCTGCAAAGCACACACAGCACTGCACAGTCACATATAGAAGACAGTCCCTGCTCATAGAACTTACAATCTAATCAAGACAGATAGCACAATGCAAGAGAAACAAGGGCTCAAATAGGGAAAGGAGATACAAGGGGGACAAGGGATTAGGATCCAAAAGCAGCCTCAAAGAGGTAAGCCTTTAGCATGGATTTGAAGAGGGGGAGAGATGAGACCTGAAGTAAAGATACAGGAAGTTTGTTCCAGGCATAAGGAGCAGTAAGGTGAAAAGACTAAGTCTGGAGTTGGCAGTAGAAGAAAAGGGCATAGAGAGAAGAAAGCTAGAAGAGGAGCCGGGTTCATGCGGAGGGGTGTAGGAAGACAGGAGAAAGGAAAGGTGATGAGGGACAGTAGAGTGAATTCATTTTTAGGTTAGAAGGAGAAGGTTGAAATGGATACAGAAATGGAAGAAGAGCCAGTGACGTGGTTTCAGAAGAAGGGTTATATGAGTGTATTGGGGTTGGTGGAAGATTAGCCGCACAGCAGAGTTCTGAATAGATTGAAGAGGAGAGAGATGACTCAGAGGGAAACCAGCAAGGAGGAGGTTGCAATAGTCAAGACAGAAGGTGACTAAAAAGTACACAAGAGTTTTAGTAGTATGTTCAGAGAGAAAGGGGTGAATTTTGTTAATGTTATAGAGAAAGAGGAGAAAGATTTTAGCTATCTGTTGAAAATGTTATGCACCTAGAAAAGAATAACCCAAACTTGGTTACATGATACAAGGTGTACCACCTTAGAAATCACCACCCAGGATAATGCGTTGAAACCCTCCGCCCAGTGTGCAGCAGTGGCCAAGAAAGCAAATAGAATGCTAGGAATCTTAAGGAAAGGAATGCAGAATAAAACCAAGGATATTATAATGCCTCTGTATTGTTCCATGGTTTGACTGCACCTTGAATATTGTGTGCAATTCTGGTCGCTGTATCTTTAAAAGGATATAGCAGAATTAGAAAAGGTACAGAGAAGAGCCACCAAAATGGTAAAGGAGATGAAAGGAGACCCCTATGAGGAAAGGCTTAAAAGGTTAGAGCTCTTCAACTTGGAAAAGAGATGGATGAAGGGATATGATAGAAGTCTATCAATTAATGAATGGAGTGGAACAGGTTAATGTAGATGAGTTGTTTACACTATCAAAATGTAGAAAGACTAGAGGACACGCAATGAAGCTACAGTATAACTCATTTAAGACTAATAAGAGAAAATCTGTTTTCACTCACCGCGTAATCAAACTCTGGAATTCATTACCAGGGGATGTAGTAAAAGCTGTTAGTGTAGCTGGGTTTAAAAAAGGTTTGGACAACTTCCTCAAGGAAAGGTCCATAAACCATTATTAAAGAGGACCCGGGAAATCCACTGCTTACCACAGAGTGAGCATTGTGGAACCTGTGGCCTTTGGGAACCTGCCAGGTACTCATGACCTGGATTGGCCACTATTGGAAAGAGAATACTGGGCTTGATGGACCTTGGTCTGACCCTCTGTGACATTTCTAATGTTCTTATGTGTGGAGAAGGAAAGGGAGGAGTCAAATATGACCTCAAGGTTGCAGGCCGAGGAAACAGGAAGAGTGTTGTCAACAGTGATAGAGAAAGAAGGAAGGGGGGAGGAGGGTTTAGGGGGAAAGATAAGAAGTTTGGTTTTAGCCATTTTCAATTGCAGATGGCAGTGAGACATCCAGGCAGCAAAGTCAGACAAGCAGGCAGAGATATGAGCCTGGAGTTTAAGAGAAATGTCAGGTGAAGATAGATAGATTTGAGAGTCATCAGCATAAAAATAATGCTGAAAGCCATGGGAAGAAATGAGGGTACCAAGGGACTGGGTGTAGAGAGAGAAAAGGAGAGGGCCCAGGACAGACCCTTGGGGTACACCAACTGAAAGAGGGATGACAGTAGAGGAGGAACAACCAGAACAAACACAGAAAGAGCGATTGGAAAGATAAGAAGAAAACCAAGACAGCACAGAGCCCCTAAAACCAAGAGAGGATAATGTGTCGAGGAGGAAGAGGTGGTCAACAATATCAGAATACTGACCAGAATAAAAGTACATCCATTGCTTGATGGCATGGACTTGCTGGTGGGTTTGTGCTTGGGTGGAGTTTGAGTGGAGTGCACAAAGATGAACATAAATTATAAAATACTGTAATTTATGCCTGTTTCTGTAAACATCTAGGGGCAGGCATTTATACCGGCTCTAGGGTTGGTGCAAATTTCTACACCTTAACTTAAGGAGTGATTTCTGCCAGTTAGGCTAGTATTTTATAAAGTAGGCATCTTCATGTTTTTATAAAATAGGCTTAAAGTAGACACCTTAAAAAGTTCTTTAACCAGATGCCCCTTTATAAAATTACTCTCATGGTGCACATATACAGACTTTATATCAGCCTTAGAGCATCTGTAAATTGCGCAAGAGAAATTGTGTGCTATTGGGATTCATTTTGGGTAGCTATTTTATTCTATGCCTTTTATTAAATGGGGATAAAAACAGACACTATTTTGAACTTTCCACTTAAGTCCCCTCTTATAAATGTAGAGACCACTTAGGTCCTCTATTTTTATTTCTCTAGGACCTCTAGATGCTCTACCGCAGAAGTTCTAGCTAACCTAACTTTCTAGCCTCTGACTCATCCAGTTAATCTCAATGACGTAATGCAGGGAGAGTCCTTGATGTGACACTGTGAGCAAGGAGGAAGAGAATAATTTTGTAGGAAAACTGCAGTGGGTATAAAAGCCCAGTGCAAGTTTAAATCTGTGTCTTTAGTTGCACTGCCACTGCACCACAGAGATGGCGTAGGAGTTTGCCCTAAGGGGCAGGGGTCTTTGACTCCAAAGCCATTGCATCTAAGTGTGGTGCCTCTGCCCTCTGGCAAAGCACCTAGGAGAGGAAGGAGAAGGGGTTCAACCCTGTGCTAATTCAAAGGAGTCTCTGAGGAGAGGTGTCCAAGGCCCCTTAAGCCAAAATACTGAAGGGAGTCTTTTCAGTGATGACTAGAGGAGATGCCAGGAACAGCACCAGAAGTTGCTCTGTGATTACCGAAGGACTTGTGAGGAGGAGTGTTCAAGAGTGTTTATGCTAAGATACTCCAAAGGCCTCAAAAGGGGCAATGGAGGAACATCTGGAGGCAGCATCCACAGAGAAGAAGAAAGAAGTCAGGGAATTACAGAGATTTGGGAACTCTGAGTCACAGAAAGGTTACACACTGAAGGGGAATAGTGTCTGCAGTTCTTTCTAAACCAAAAGTGTGGCAGGTGCAGGCCTGTGACCCACAGTGTCCGAACATAAGCAGGCCAGCATGGCTAGCTTGACCTGTAAATGAGGCCTGTGGAGAGGCATATAGGATTGCACATCCCCCAATATGCTGCTATTGTAAGATAGAACCCAGTAGAAGTATTGAATTAGCTTAGGTAAGCAGAACTGCAGTATTGAAAGATGGAAAAATACAGAAAAAACATGTTTAAAAGTTACTGATAAGAAAAAGTACATCTGCAAAGAAATAATTAGGAGTGCTGACAGATGAGTTGCAGAGCCCAGCTCCTCTGCACGTACAAATTGGTTCTATAACCTTGAGAGTGTGAAAGTAACAAGTTGATGAACTGACCATTGTAATTGGGACTAGAAGGGGGGTATGCAGGTGTCATGCCCACTGGAGGGACATAACTGGATAAACTTATCAGTACCGGGACCAATAGAAGAGGTACGGGAGGTACGGGAGGTTACCGGGACCAATGAAATGTTTTTCTATACCTAGAATGGAACAGAAGTCTATAAAAGTTGTTGTAATGCTTGAAAACTTTGCTCAGCCATTTTGAAATTGATTGGTTCGAGACTTGTGCACAAATAAATGATTTGGACCTTCTGAACAGACTCCTGGTATCATTGGTTTGTCTGCGCTTTGCTGCTACATATTCCTTGGTGCGTTGGCCGGGAAGTTGTGGAATCAAAGTGTATATAGGGCAATATACCACGACTTTCCGCCTCTATAGGCTTGGTCCTGCCGGGATCGCGCCCTTCCGACGAGGGCTGCTCCCTGGCGCCACCGGTCCCTTGTATCGGAGGGAGCTGGTCGGACCTCGGCGGGTGACGAGCCCGGCTGGAGTCAACGCCTCGAACCCGAGTGAGGGGAGTCCGAGGTCCAACTCATGCGCCTGCTTGGGAAGTTTGAGGACCGGATCCGGTGAGTATAGTTTTGATTTTGGGTCTAGACAGAAATAGAAAGAGCAGTACTGCCATTGGAACTTGGAACTTTGGAATTTGTAATCTCGAGATATTGGGAATTGGTAAGAGAGCATGATCACCTCTCAAGGAAGGGCCGAGTAACCCCGCATGGGAATTCGCCGGGTGAAACCCCCATCCTTTTTGTAATTGGGAAATTGGAAAAGACTAGTCAGAATAGGTAGAAACGAATGCATTCTGGGATACGTTGCTAGCATGATTGTGTGAACGAAGTGTGAATGAGAGGTCTGGCAGCACGGACCAAGTGAAGGCGGACCCCTGAGTAGCGCATTTCCTGACCGGGTGACCGCGTTCAGGTCGCGAAAAGGGGGAAGCGATTGTCGTCTTGTCTTGTTATTTGTACTCCTTATACGTTTCCAGGGCCGTGAGGACCCCTTACCCACGGTCCGCCCTCCTTTTCCCTTCTGTCTGTTGTTGCGCGCACACATCGAAATGGGAGGGGCGGGGTCTACTAGAAACACTCCATTAGAATGTATGATCGCCCATTTTAAAGAGGGATATTCAGGAGATTATGGTATTAAAATGACAGCAGCCCGTTTGCAGATTTTGTGTACTAGGGAGTGGCCCGATCTAGACCCCATCTGGCCCCGAGAGGGAACGTTCAAAGTAGAGATTATTCAGTCAATACACCGTAGAGTGCGGATAGCGCACCCCGACCAGTACCCCTATATAGATTCCTGGTTAAGTATTTGTGAAGATCCGCCCCCCTGGGCGCAGCGCTGTTATGAGGAACAGTGCAGAATAATGTTAGCTAAAACAGATTCTAGACAGAAAACGGAACAGCCTAGAATGAAAGAGCAGGATAAGAAAGCCAGAAAGAAGCCCATCCTGGCAGATCCTGATTCCCCAGAAATAACTCTCAGGCAGCCCCGAACCCCAGGTCCAGTAAGAGTAGCCCGGCGTCCTGCCCCAGAACCCCAGAGACGGCCAGAGCCGAGGCGGGACCCAACCCCTGATCCCCCACCCGGAGGAGAGAAAGAGGAAGAATTAGCGGGAAAAGAAGAGGAGGACCTAAAAAGCGAGTCAGAAGTGGAGACCGAAGAAGGAGAAAGAGAGAATCCCCCAGATGAGGAGGAAAATGTACAAATAATTGAGAAAGCTAGCGTTAGCACTAGCACGCCAGTGAGAGAGAAACCCAAAGCAAAACCTGTTGAGAAAAAGAAAGTGACTCCTGCAAAGGCAACAACGATAACCCTTAGATCCCAAAAGACACCCATGGCAGCCAAACTGTTTCCCTTACGGCAAGTCCCGGGAGTGCCCGTAAAGAATGATAATGATGAAGTGGTAGCGGGACCCCTAACTTATGTGTATATCCCTTTCTCTACAACTGATTTATTAAATTGGAGGTCGCATTACGCCTCCTATACTAGTAAGCCCCAGGAGCTGACAGAATTAGTAACTAGTATTATGGAAACTCACCAACCCACTTGGCCAGATTGCCGTCAGCTCCTGACCACCCTATTCACGACAGAAGAGCGAGCAAGAATTAGAAAAGCAGCTATTGAATGGATGGCAGAGAACCCTGTAGCTCCGGCACAGGGGCAGAATATAATAGACCGTCGGGAAGCAGCTCAGAGAGAATTCCCGAATGAAGACCCCCAATGGGATCCAAATACAGATGAAGGATCCACAGCCCTAGCCCGTTTTCGCCAAGGCTTTTTACAAGGCCTGAAAAGGGGGGGCCAGAAAGCTATGAACCTTTCCAAAGTTGCAGGAGTAATTCAAGGAATAGATGAGAGCCCAGCAGATTTTTATGAGAGATTAACTGAAGCATACAGAATGTATACTCCCTATGATCCCGAGGCACCAGGAAGTTTATGTATGGTGAATTCTGCTTTTGTAAACCAGTCTCAACCAGACATTAGACGCAAATTACAGAAGTTAGAAGGGTTTGCGGGCATGAATGCAACACAGTTATTGGAAGTCGCTCATAAGGTGTATGTGAATCGTGATACTGAAAGACAGAGAGAATGTGATAGAAAGATGAAGAAGAAAGCTGATTTTTGGCTGCGGCCATAGTGGAACAGAAAAGGGGAGGTGTCCCTAGTCGAAGGAGCAGAGGAAGAGGGCGGGGTCAAGGCGGAGGCCGGACCCAGAGACTAGGCGTGAACCAATGCGCCTATTGCAGAGAGGAAGGACATTGGAGAGATACGTGCCCGCAACTCGAAGACGCCCAGCATGATGACGACAGCAGCCATCAGTGGCGAGAAGAAAGACGAAGCTATCCCCGAAGCCGAGGAGGAGCCAATCGAGAACAATTCCAGCGAGAGAGAGGAGGAGCCATTCAAGCATTGGCCACACCAGCCCATGATGAGAATGACGTGGATTAGGACAGACCGGGCTCCAAGTTTGCTTTAGGTCTCCAGGAGCCTATGGTCGGAATACAAATAGGAGACCAAATTATGGACTTTATGGTTGATACTGGAGCACAACATTCAGTAATAGACAAAAAGATAGCCCCATTCACTACAAAAGCAGTCACCATCATAGGAGCAACTGGTGCCAAAGCCACAAAGTCTTTTCTTCAAAACCGAATATGCAGTCTGGGAGGACAGCAAGTAACTCATCAATTCCTTTACATGCCCGAATGTCCAGTGCCACTACTGGGACGAGATATGTTAGCCAAGCTTCAAGCACAAATATCTTTCTCTGAGCAAGGAGAAATGCAAATGACAGTAAATCCCCAAACCAAACCAGCAGGAGTGATGCTGCTGACAGTTCCCCGAGAAGAAGAATGGAGATACTACATTGATGATTCGATACAAGATACCTATTTTGAACAAACTTTGAAAAGTATTGATGCACCACCTGGAGTATGGGCAGAAGGCAGCCCCCCAGGCCTAGCCAAACATATAGCTCCAGTGATTGTAACCCTCAAGCCTAGTGCTACACCAGTGCACGTCAAACAGTACCCTCTCCCAAGAGCCGCAATTGAAGGCATTCATCGCCACCTACAAAGATTGCTTGAGTATGGCCTACTAAAAGTATGCCAATCCCCATGGAACACTCCACTTTTGCCAGTAAAGAAGCCTGGGACAGATGATTATCGCCCAGTGCAAGATTTGAGAAGAGTAAATGATGCAGCTGAGACCATACATCCAGTCGTACCCAATCCTTACACCCTCCTAGGACTGATACCTGCTGAAGCTACCCATTTCACTGTACTGGATTTGAAAGATGCATTCTTTTGCATAAGATTAGCCCCTGTAAGCCAAATATTGTTTGCATTCGAATGGCAGGACCCCATCTCTGGAAGAGGGGGCCAACTTACCTGGACAAGATTACCCCAAGGATTCAAGAATTCGCCTACCATCTTTAGTGCCGCACTGAATCAAGACCTTTCAAGCTATCCAGTAGCCCCGGGGAAGAGAGTGCTTCTCCAATACGTGGATGATCTGTTGATAGCTGCCGTATCAGAAAGTGAATGTATACTAGCCACCAAAGATCTCTTGCAGTTACTAGAGGAAGCTGGATACAAAGTTTCCAGAGCCAAAGCACAGCTATGCCAAAAAGAAGTGAAATACCTGGGTTTTCGTATCACCCAAGGAAGCAGAAGATTAGGCAGAGAAAGAAAAGAAGCGGTATGCAGAATTCCAACTCCAACAACCAGAAAGCAAGTCAGAGCCTTTCTGGGAGCGGCAGGATATTGCCGAATTTGGATACCCAACTTTGCCCAAATTGCCAAACCACTGTATGAAGTCACAAAAGGAGAAGAAAAGTCGCCACTGGAGTGGGGACTTGAGCAGGATACAGCCTTTAAGACGTTAAAAGAAGAATTAATGTCATCACCAGCACTTGGACTACCAGATGTCCACAAGCCTTTCCACTTGTTTGTACATGAAGCACAGGGAAATGCCTTGGGCATGTTGACTCAGAAATTGGGAAATTGGGAGCGACCTGTAGCATACCTATCGAAACAATTGGATCCTGTGGCCAAAGGATGGCCACCTTGCTTGAGAGCAGTTGCAGCTACAGCGCTACTAGTGAGCGAAGCAGACAAGCTCACACTAGGACAGAACATACGAGTCACTGTGCCACATGCAGTCCTTGCCCTTATGGAACAGAAAGCAAATTATTGGCTCACCAATTCCCGAATGTTGAAGTATCAGAGCATGTTATGTGAAAATCCACAGATACAACTCGAAGTGAGCCATGCCTTGAATCCAGCCACCTTGATACCCATCAGTGAAGAACTCCCAGAACATGACTGTATTGAAGTCATGGAAACTGTGTTCTCCAGTCGACCCGACTTGACAGATGTGCCCATAGACAATCCTGACCAAACCTATTATGTTGATGGGAGCAGTCTCATCCTTGATGGACGACGCTGTGCCGGATATGCAGTCGTCACTCAACACGAAGTAGTTGAATCATCAGCTCTAGCCTCAGGCACATCAGCCCAGAAAGCCGAATTGATAGCACTCACCAGAGCATTGTTGTTAGGAGAAAAACTTATACTGAATGTATATACAGATTCCAAATATGCCTTCACTACCCTGCATGCCCATGGAGCTCTCTATAAAGAAAGAGGACTCATCACATCCGGAGGAAAATCAGTCAAATATGGTCCCGAAATATTGATGTTACTTGATGCAGTATGGGCCCCAACACGTGTAGCTGTCATGCATTGCAGAGGACATCAAGCAGGAAAAGGAGAAGTTGCCCGAGGGAATAGATTTGCAGATGCCTCAGCACGACAAGCAGCTATGACAGGACAAATTGCCCCACAAGCTATGCCAATGCAAGCAGCATTGTTTCCAGTACCTTTGAATCTATGGACCCCACGATATACCACCAAAGAATTGGATTACTATTGTGACAGAGAAAATGGAGTACTGAAAGATGGATGGATTGAGCTGCCACCAGAAGAGGGCAGTCAACCTCCTGGACGAATAGTAATCCCTGAACTGTTAGGACCATCCTTTGTCAAAGCTTTCCACGAAGCCACCCACTATGGGAAGAGTGCTATGGAAAAAGCACTCAGACCACATTTCTACATCCCTCTGATGACAACCATATCAGCTTCAGTAGCACGACAATGTCAAACTTGTGCCAAGAATAATGACAAGCAGGGCCTTATTACAGCACCCCGAGTTCAGTCAAGAGGTGTGACCCACATGCACAACCTCCAAGTTGATTTCACCGAAATGCCAAAAGCCAATGGGTACCATTACCTATTAGTATTAGTTTGTACTTTCTCTGGGTGGGTAGAAGCATTCCCAACCAGAACTGAGAAAGCCCGAGAAGTTACCAAAGTCTTAATGAGAGAGATTGTCCCCAGATTCGGAATTCCAGCAGTAATAGGGTCAGACAATGGACCCTCATTTGTCTCCCAAGTTACTCAGCAGTTAGCAAAAGCTTTGCAGATACAATGGAAACTCCACACTGCATACAGACCCCAGAGTTCAGGGAAAGTTGAGCGAATGAATCGTACCTTGAAAGCCCAAATGTCTAAGCTTTGTCAGGAGACACAATTGAAGTGGCCCCAAGTGCTCCCCATAGCTTTATTCAGAATACGCTCAGCTCCTGTAAAGTCAACAGGATTTTCCCCTTTTGAAGTTTTGTATGGTAAACCCCCACCAATAGTGCAGGGAATCAAAGGAAGTCTAGCCCAAATTGGTTCAGAAATAACCAGACAAGAACTTCTAGCTCTTAGTTTTGTTCTGCAGACTCTCCATACGTGGATCCAAGACCAGTTGCCTATCAACTTGACGGAACCCTTGCATCCCTACCAGCCTGGTACCTCGGTGTGGATCAAAGATTGGAAGAAGACACCGTTGGAACCCCATTGGAAGGGACCGTACACTGTCATCCTGTCTACCCCAACTGCAGTAAAGGTAGCCGAGATCGACGCCTGGATCCACCACAGCAGAGTCAAGCCCGCCGCTGATCCTGAACCTGAGCAGTGGACAGCAGAACAGCATCTTGATGCACCCTTGCGAGTTACTTTGAGACGGCAACCAGCAGCTTAGACACTTCATCACAAGTGCTTTGCAGCAGCCAAGTCTTTCGAAGAGGATTGCTGTTTTCCATGCAGCAACAGCTTTGTTTCAACGAACCCAATTTGTGTGTGATTTGACACACTACTTTGAGACTACATTGACTAAGCCAGACTTCACAGGCCAACTGAAATTGCTAAAAGTTGGTCAATGTGTACTGGACAACCTGAGGATCTTCAATCAACACTCAGCAACCGTTAAATTGCTTCATTAGCAAACGGGACGAAGAATAAAAGACCGTCGTGATCAAGATCAGCAAGCTGAGGATTCAGAAGAACTCCAATCAACATCGACATGTATCTTTACTTTTGCTTTGCTTTGGTTGCCTTCTTTGGAGGTTTTGAACAGACTCATGCTTTACCTCCATGCACTGCCTGCATTACTTCTACTAGAATTGGACTGAAAGTAACTCAGACTTTGCTTTATCATTCTTACTATACCTGCAAGGGGACAGTAACTCGGTGTATCTATAACACCACTGAACTAAATGTTTGCACTCATGGAAAAATTAAAACATGCTATAATCCGCATCAGAATCCATCCTATTACACGATGGAAATAAGATGGAAGGATGCAGATGGACCTATATTAGCTGCAACGCCATCACTTAAGGACATTACTAAACCTGCTGTTTTGAATTTTGATGCATGCAATGCTATTAATAGAGATAGTTATTCCACCTGTGGTACATGGGAGAAAGCGTATCGAAATGACCATAAGTATATGTGTCCAGAAGGTGCCACGGGATGGAGAAAGTGTACAGGTAAAAAGGAACCAGGCTATAGTACTGCCCCAGCAGCAGACTACTATTGCCCGTATTGGGGATGTGTTTTTTATGCTACCTGGAACACTGGTATAACTGATGAGAAAATAGATAAACGAATGGCTACTTTAACCAAGCCAACCACAAATGATAAATGTCAGAAAGATGCTTGTAACCCCTTACACTTACGTATACACAATCCCCATGCATGGAAACAGGGATATAAGTTTGGTTTACGTATTGCTGGAGGAGCAATAGATCCAGGGACCATTGTGTATATCAGATTGAATACCCAAGCCCACAAGTCATCTAAATATCATATTCATAATACTTTTTATGAAGCCATGCATGTAAATAAGTTTGAGATCCCTCACCCCTCACAGAATTTATTTCTAGAATTAGCCGGAGCAGTAGTATCTAGTCTTAAGATCACAGATTGTTATTTCTGTGGCGGAACCCAAATGGGAGATCAGTGGCCATGGGAAGCCCAAGAATTGAATTATTCCATGATTTACAATCAGACTGAATTACACAAGACTACCAGTGAATGGGTGTTAGCGCACTCAATCGTTGGACGTCTTTGCTATGCCAGAACTGGACCCCAGTTCACCCAAAAGGTAGGACAGCTGGTCTGTCTTAGCCAGAAGTACTATAATGTCACGACCAAGAAGATAGCATGGTGGTCAGGAATCGGACATCCTGAACCTCCTAACCCATTAGCCAGATTTCCTGAACTTGCAGGTCTATGGACTAACCTTGCTAAAGTCCAAGCCTGGCAAGCCCCACCTGGCCTATATTGGATCTGTGGAAACCGAGCATATGCACAACTCCCACCACACTGGGGAGGAGCATGTGTCTTAGGAACCATCAGACCTTCTTTCTTTCTTTTAAACACTGAACATGGAGAACAATTAGGATACCCAGTATACACTACCCACCGACACAAAAGAGCACTAAGACAGAAGAGAGAGGCCTTACAGATAGGCAAGTGGGAGAAATGGCAAGGTGATGATTGGCCACCAGAAAGAATCATTGAATATTATGGACCCGCCACTTGGAATGATGATGGTATGTATGGTTATCGTACCCCAATTTATATGATTAATCGTATTATTCGCTTACAAGCAGTAGTTGAAATAATAACTAACGAAACTAGTCATGCTCTTACACTTTTAGCTAGACAAAGTACACAGATGCGCACTGCGATATATCAGAACCGCTTAGCACTTGATTATTTGTTAGCAGCTGAAGGAGGAGTATGTGGTAAACTGAATTTGACCAATTGCTGTTTGAAAATAGATGATAAAGGTCAAGTAGTTAAAGAAATTGCTAAAGATATGCAAAGACATGCTTATGTGCCAGTGCAGACGTGGCACTCATTGAAATTTCCTAATTGGTTTGCTAACCTCTTTTCATGGGTGGGAGGATTTAAGACTTTCATCGTATTGGTACTAATCCTTGTTGCTGTTATCTTCTTATTACCATGTTTAATCCCATGTTGTATGCGTTCCATTCATAACACTATTGATAGTACAGTAGAGCGGAAGACCGCAACAAAAATCATGGCTTTATATACAGCCAGTCCTGGTAGAAATCCTTTAGCCAGGATGTGATTCTTCAGAAAGTGATTTAATTCTCACACCTTATTAAGTAATAGGGTGAGATTAATCAAAGGGGGGAATGTGGCAGGTGCAGGCCTGTGACCCACAGTGTCCGAACATAAGCAGGCCAGCATGGCTAGCTTGACCTGTAAATGAGGCCTGTGGAGAGGCATATAGGATTGCACATCCCCCAATATGCTGCTATTGTAAGATAGAACCCAGTAGAAGTATTGAATTAGCTTAGGTAAGCAGAACTGCAGTATTGAAAGATGGAAAAATACAGAAAAAACATGTTTAAAAGTTACTGATAAGAAAAAGTACATCTGCAAAGAAATAATTAGGAGTGCTGACAGATGAGTTGCAGAGCCCAGCTCCTCTGCACGTACAAATTGGTTCTATAACCTTGAGAGTGTGAAAGTAACAAGTTGATGAACTGACCATTGTAATTGGGACTAGAAGGGGGGTATGCAGGTGTCATGCCCACTGGAGGGACATAACTGGATAAACTTATCAGTACCGGGACCAATAGAAGAGGTACGGGAGGTACGGGAGGTTACCGGGACCAATGAAATGTTTTTCTATACCTAGAATGGAACAGAAGTCTATAAAAGTTGTTGTAATGCTTGAAAACTTTGCTCAGCCATTTTGAAATTGATTGGTTCGAGACTTGTGCACAAATAAATGATTTGGACCTTCTGAACAGACTCCTGGTATCATTGGTTTGTCTGCGCTTTGCTGCTACAAAAGGTCCTTATTACTGTAAGTTACTCTCTGATTTGGAGAAGAACAAAGTGGGGAGGTTAGGCTGCTTACCATGAGCCAAGGGACTTGGACCCAATTGCAGAGTCAGGAGGCTGTAAGTGACTTGTTGCGTTTTCTGTTACTACCTGTTAAGAAGTGATCATTGTTAATACTGAAGATTTGTGAATGACTAAGTTCTTTGAGTAAATTCACCAGGTTTAGAACCAGTTCTTGGACTGGACTGAGTTATTTTCAGTGGAGAGAGTGGAAAAACTTCTGTCTCAGTACAGTAGGGCTCCCTGGATTTTCCTGGTCCCACCCCAAGAATCCTTTGTAAAAATCCAGAGGTCAGACTTTGCTGGTGGCCTAGCTCCTGGAAGATTGTGCCTCCAAACTATCTTGCAGTACTGCACACCGCTGAAAGGAATATACAGCCTAGTAGAGGTTACATAAAATTACACCATTCATACAAAATGACTTCCCACAAAATCTCTGTAAAATTCTAGGGGAAACAGAAAAAATAGCTAGAGCAACAAAAAAAATGTTATATCCTAATTTGACCAGAGACAAGTGGAGTAGCACCAGGAGCTGGAAACTGTCCCATTTATTGACCTTTCTGTAGATTGTAATCTTACTTGAATGTTATTATCATTAGCTGTAACTGGAGTAACAGAGTAGTTAGAGCTGTGGGTTGAGCCCTGCGAAGTCAGGGTTCAAATCCAATTTCATCCACTGATGCTTCTTGGGACCTTGAGCAAGTCACTTTACTACCATTGCTTCATGTAGATATTTAGGCCTAGATTTGTTAATGTGTTTATTTAAGGCAAGCCTTATTATTTTCAGTGGGGCCTATTTATTAATGACTTGCATTAATCACATTAACATACCTTAATGTATGTTATCAAATCTATAAACACAAGAAGCAAGAGATGTGTGATGGTCGTGGAAACTTTAATTTAATAAACCCCAACGCGTTTCGGTAACACCTTCTTCAGGGGGCATGCAGCTAACAAACAAAATACAGTAATCAAAACAACATTAATATCATAAATAATTAAAATCCTCATAAATATAAATAATTAAAAACATATATATGATAAAAAAGTAAAACAAATGATATAATAACTATATAAACATAGTAAAACAAAGAGAACGCAGGGCAGAGGCAAAATTAATATTGAATCAAAATGTGAGATATATACATAAGATTGTATTAAAGTACTTGACAGCCATAGACAAGACTTTCTAAAAAATGATAATGAATAAATCCTATTGTAAGGGTTTTATACACATAAATTAATAATTTCACGCACTGAAGCACCCAGTGATGAATCTCACATAGGGAAGATCTTATATATGTAAACTCTAGCTGTAAGGTAAATGGCAAAAAACTCATGTCATATCATATTTAAAAAGTTATGTACTAAACCAATAAGAAGTAAGAATATCTCTATTGTGATACAGTTTAATTGACAAACTGATATAGAGTAATAACTAACACTGTAAGAAATATATCGACTATGGAGTATTGTATCAAAGGATACCTGTTAAAAATATATACTGATAAGCATTGTAGATTATCTTCTATCAATGCTGTATAATATATCCTTTAAAATATAAAGATGTGTTATTTGCTCGAATATTCACCACTTGAAACTAGTAGGACATATTGTGGTTATGTACCAAGGTCTCAGTTAAAACGTCTGCAGCTGTTTGTAAAAGGGCTTGTTTCACACTTCACCACCCTTACTAGCGCTGCTGTTCACATCAATGACCTTCAATGTACACTTCGACAATTGTCTTGTTGTTTTCTTTTTTGATATGTTTTTATATTTTAAATTTATCTTATTTGTACTTATTTATTATTTATTGAAGTCCTTCATATTAAAAATTCAAAATTTTCTTCCAAAAAAGCTCACTCAGTTCCAAGGAGTAAAGTTATAAGTCACGACACAATAATGCACGGTTTCTTTCACCCGTGCATTTTGAAAGCTTCCACTTTGTCTTTCGCTCCTTCAATACATGTGTACTGTTGATATTAATATTGGTATTGTTTTTGATAAAAAATACTTAGCTTCAATGTGCCATTTGAAATATCAATCATTGGGTTGAGTGGCTATAATCTTCTGATGCTAGCGGCTTATTCGAATCCCAACGCCGTATATCTAAGGAGCCCAAGCGTTTCACATTATGTGTTTCTTCAGGGGATCTCTAAGCAATATACCTATTTAAATATAAGAAAATAGTCGAAGTATGACCATTAATAAAGTTTTTCTACTATATTTCATATTTACTGTATTTAAAAATGTCGCTTCAAGATTAAAATTTAAACATACCATGTAGATCCTTTCCACTTGCCTCTCCTTAAAGGAAGGAAACAAGATCTGCAAATTCAGATGGTAAGGCGAAAAAACGCCGCGCATGCTCTCTAGAGCTTTTCAAAGAACTTATAAGGATACCATTAATGAAACTCCTCCTTTTAGATTCACGTCATATCTCCTTTACTTCATACACATACAGACCAATCAATAGAGGCATTCAAACCATGTGGTCGAACAGTGTTCAAAAGGAATATCCATCGTTGCTCTTCGTAAAGCAAAGTTTGTTCACGAGTCCATCCACCACGGGAAAAATCCACTCTATCAATGGCGAAACAATGTAATTGATCAAAGCTATGATTAGCTACATGACAATGCTGTACCATAGGTGCTTCCATTACACTATTATTCACCCGGCTACGATGTTCTATCATCCAGGACTTTAAAGATCTAACTGTTTTTCCGATGTATAACAGTGAACAAGGGCACCGAACCGCATACACTACAAAAGTAGATAGACATGTGGTGGCCTTACGTAATTTATAAATAATCTTCTGATGTTCAAAATGCGTTAACTCCAAGGTTAAAGCGCAAATGCTACAAGAGCCACATTTTTTATGTCCCAATTCAGTAACCAGTTCTTCTGCCACATGTTCTGATCTCAAGATGGATGGACTCAATCTCTCCTTTAAATTAGGGCTTCTATTCCACACACAACGTATAGATTTATCTTGAAGACCCGGGAGCAATCCTAACACCTTGCTGTGTTTTTTGATGATCTGTTGAATGGCCATACTTAAAGGAGAGAAACGAGTGATCAAATTCACTTTGTTGGTCTCCATCTCTTCATTGGACTTTTGAACTGAAGTCCGTGGTGTTAACAGGAGCCATCGATCATTATATGTAGCCCTAATGTATGCTCTTTTTACTATAGAAGGGGGGTAACCGCGTTTCAAAAAGTTGTCCTTTAACCGCTTAGATTTCTTTCGAAAATCTGTGATGTCAGAACAGTTTCTGCGATACCTCAAAAACTGAGATAACGGTAACCCCTCCTTCAAATGTCTCGGGTGGGCACTACTGAAATGTAAGAATGTGTTGCGGTCTGTCGGTTTGCAATAAACTGAAGTATTCCACTCTAGAAGGCCTCTAGTCACTTGTACATCCAAAAAAGTGATCACATCTTGGTGATGTGTGATGGTAAATTTTATATGAGGATTACAATGATTGAGCCAGTCAAAGAAAAGTTGTAGATCACCTATACTACCTTGCCATATTAAGAAAATATCGTCTATGTAGCGCCTCCAAACCTTTATATTATCATTGTATGGGGACGACTTCAACCAATGTTCTTCAAAAAGCGCCATATATAGATTTGCGATAGAAGGGGCGCAAGTCGCACCCATTGCCACTCTGGAAATCTGTTGGTATATGGTATTTTGAAATTGAAAAAAACTCTGAAAAATTACCAATTTTGCCAATTTCAATAAAAGGACAATGAGATCTTCACTTAAATCACCCCGTTGCCGCAGGAAATGTTCAACCGTGGGGTAAGCCGCTTGTTGAGGAATGCTCGTGTATAACGAGACAACGTCCAAAGTCACTAAAAATGTATTATTATCTTCTGCCCACTTAGATGATTCCTTCAATATATTCAAAAAATGAGTGGTATCTTTGAGATATGACAAAATCTGTGGTAAAAGTGGACGTAAGTAAGAATCTAAATAGGTTGATACCGGTTCAAGTGGTGTCCCTCTAGTGGACACTATAGGACGTCCAGGGGGAGTTTGTAAACTTTTATGGATTTTTGGCACCGTATAGAAACGTGCTAATGTGGAAGAATCACTATTGAGATATCAATATTCTTTTCGCTGCAATATATGAAGATGTAAGGCTTCCAAGGTGATTTTCTTAATCTCCGATCGTAATGTCTGTGTGGGGTCTGTCAACAAAATCTGATGTTTTAATATCTTGTAGCTGACTCAATGCTTCAAAAATGTAATATGCCCGATCCATCACAACTATTGCCCCTCCTTTGTCCGCCCTCCGGAGGGCGATGTCTGTGCGGTTTTGTAACTGTGAAAGGACAGTCTGTTCAAATCGAGATAAAGTTGTAGCATGTCTTTTGCGTTGAGTTTCTAAAGTTTCCACTTCTGCCAAGACTAATTCCTTAAATACCGTCAGCACTGGTGGAAGGGACCCAGGGGGGGACCAGGTGGACTTAAATGGTAAGGGCACTCGTTGATCACCCCGATCGGCTTGGGAAGATTCGGTGCTTTCGGGATCAATTGGAACTGTGGAGAAGAAATTTTTTAATTGAAGTTTCCTAATTAGATTGGCAAAATCTACTCTGAATTGAAACGGGTCGTGAAGTATCTGGGGAACAAATGATAGCCCCTTATTTAAAAGCTGTATTTCATCTGTAGAAAGTGGTCTATCAGAAATATTGATGACAAGATTATCTTCCTTAGAATCAGTCAGAGATCTAGTTATTTTCGTCTTGGGTAACGTTTGTCCGGTGATCTTCCTCGACCGTCCATTTGTTTTTTCTTCTTCTTCTTCTTCTTCTCGTCTCCGTTGTCGGAAAAACCCCGTTCTCTGGAAGAACTACTAGTGTTTACACTGTCTGAGTCTTCTGAACTTTCTTCAAAGCTAACTCATTTTTTTGAACCCCGTTTCGTTTTTCGATTGGCATTTAGCCAAGGGTATACGTACCCTACTGTGTAGTCTGAATTATCTCTTGACAATTTTTTAGTTTTTTTTACCATCACTTCTTGCTTTACCAACTCCACTTGTTTTTGCATATCGGTCAATTTTTGAGAATACTGTTTTGCTGGTTCTTTTTCTTTCAAGATATTCTGAATCTTCCCAGATTCAACTTCCACCTTCTGTACCTCCACTTTAGTGTGTTCTATAATCAGGATCAGGATCGAGCAAATAACACATCTTTATATTTTAATAGAAACAGCTCGATTAATAGACCAGTTTCTTGTATTGTATAATATATCCTAACTTACCTGTTGCAAGGCACAATAAAAGGTTCTCCAGAGTGACAGTTTGCTTTACGATTATGTTTTAAGTTGCGGACGATTAAACAATTAATTCTACAACCGCAACTTAAAACATAATCGTAAAGCAAACTGTCACTCTGAAGAACCTTTTATTGTGCCTTGCAACAGGTAAGTTAGGATATATTATATAGCATTGATAGAAGATAATCTACAATGCTTATCAGTATATATTTTTAACAGGTATCCTTTGATACAATACTCCATAGTCGATATATTTCTTACAGTGTTAGTTATTACTCTATATCAGTTTGTCAATTAAACTGTATCACAATAGAGATATTCTTACTTCTTATTGGTTTAGTACATAACTTTTTAAATATGATATGACATGAGTTTTTTGCCATTTACCTTTCAGCTAGAGTTTACATATATAAGATCTTCCCTATGTGAGATTCATCACTGGGTGCTTCAGTGCGTGAAATTATTAATTTATGTGTATCAAACCCTTACAATAGGATTTATTCATTATCATTTTTTAGAAAGTCTTGTCTATGGCTGTGAAGTACTTTAATACAATCTTATGTATATATCTCACATTTTGATTCAATATTAATTTTGCCTCTGCCCTGCGTTCTCTTTGCTTTACTATGTTTATATAGTTATTATATCATTTGTTTTATTTTTTATCATATATGTTTTTAATTATTTATATTTATTTATGAGGATTTTAATTATTTATGATATTAATGTTGTTTTGATTACTGTATTTTGTTTGTTAGCTGCATGCCCCCTGAAGGCGTTGCTGAAACGCGTTGGGGTTTATTAAATTAAAGTTTCCACCACCATCACACGTCTCTTGCTTCTTGTGTTTCTGTATTCCACTGCAAGAGCCATTTGCTCTTCCTTGTGTTATCAAATCTATTCCTTGGATTGTAAGCTCCCTGGGGATAGAGAAATTCCTATTGTACCTGAATGTAGCACGTTTTGAACTGCCAATGAACAGGTTTGAGCTAAACATAAATACATAGTAATGAAAATTGTTATGGCAATAAAATTACAGTGTTTATGAATTTGACTCTATTGGCAGAACTTAACTTTTCTAAAAAAGTTACTTTGAAGTGGACAGATTGTTTGGAGTTCTGCAGTGACACAATGCTTGGTAGGATAGACTTTGCTTAAGACCATCTTTTTGCTTTCAGTATAGCACAATGAAAGTAAAACCCCAGATTCACATTAGTATGATCCTCAGATTCCTAAAGCAAGCCTTGGAGAATTCCCAGCAGATCTGGTTTTGAGGCTATTCCATTAATTTTTGTATAGTATATTTACAGAACCTGGTTAATAATATGTGTGTTTGAAGAGCCTCAAAATCAGATCTGGTTAGGTTCCTGAGGACAGAATTTGGAAACGACTGGCCTGAGCAGTCCTTTGATAGCTTAGGTAATATTAATGGATACATCATGTTCTGTTTTCTCATGAAAACACATAGAGGGTCATTCCAGAATCCAAATAGGTCATTTGCACGTGTGCGGGAGATGTGTATCTTGCAAAAACATCTACGGGTGTATTCCGGTACACGGCGCACGGGAAAATCCAAGGCGCTTGCACAGGGATCTCTACCCATGGCCAAGAGGGGCAGAACAGGGGCATGGTTTGCCACAAAGACGTGTATAGCGTATTCTGGAAAGGTCCATGAATGTTTTTTTTTTTACTTCCCCACAGAGGTGCCTGTTATTCCTGCCAGAGACGTAGAATAAGGCTAATATTTAGAAACGTTTCTGCTGTGTTCTACAAGTCATCCCTCTAAGCGAGAGAATGTGTGTGTGGTTTGAGGGTTGCATGGGTGAATCTGGTGTTCTGATCTGTAATCAGGGAGGACGTGAATGCCTGGCCAGTACCTGGACCGTATGGATAACCGCAGTGTCACCAGGTGCCAATGTGACAGTGCAGCCATACATCTGCTGTACCAGGCATTGGGAGACATGACTGATGTTGTGCCAACATCCCTCAGATTGTGCCATGAGACCTACATCCTTACCCAGTCCAGGATCTATGCAAGCTGCGAGAGTGGTGATATATCTGGAGGCTGGCTACTTGGTATGATGTCACGGGGATCCCCCCTCCCATGCCTACACAGGTCTGACGAGGGGAGCATTGCCACAAAGCAGACTGTGGGAAGGCAGACAGGGTTGCCCCACAGATAGTGGATGTATACTGTGATGCAGCAGACCAGTGGGGAACAGAAGAAAATATTTTAAACACGAAAAAAGGCATGCACAAGCTGCAGTATTTTCAGGAACCTGATAGGGGGAGCAAGAGGGACCTCCGGAAGACTGAGGATCCACGCCCCACAGGGTGTGACCAAAAGCCAGCCAGCCTCCAATCCAGAAAGGCAGGAACTCCTCTTAAAGAAAGGCTGGAAGACTGGAAAGGGGGAAGTGGCAGTAAAAGCGAAAGTGGCGGTAGCAGCAGGAGCAGCAGAGAAGGCACAGAAGTTACAGAGCCTGCAGAAGCCGGAGGAGCGGCAGGAGCTGCATAGGTGGCAGAAACCGCAGAAGCTACAGACGCTGCTGGAGCGCCGGAAGGAGGAACAGGCCAGAGAGACCTGAAAGGACGGAGAGTACGGAAGGATCCAGGAGATCCGGGGACACGGAAGCAGTACTGGGACAGCTGGGTGAAGTCAACCGAAGGACGGTTCAAAAACCCACGCCAGATTGCAGGAGCAGGGCAGAATCTCAGCAGGAGTAGGCCGCAAGCCTCACCCCAAGGGGAGAAGCCCGCATTACAAGGTAACCCACACTTAGTTGGGAACAGCCTTCAGAGAGCTAGCCTGTGGAGAGGACAGGAAACAGAAGGCCCCTGTTCATGTAATACTTCTCATGATACAAGGTATGAAAAGCTTTTATCAAATGAGAGACTTTTGAATAAGCAGTGTTTGCAGAAAGTTGATATAAAACCTATGAAGAGGGAAGAATATTCGCCTTGTAGAACAGTTCATGACCGCCGCCCCACTCTGAAACCAAGGCATTGGGAGGTCATACAGCGTTTGGCTGAAAAGCCCACTTATAGGTTGCCCAGAACCACGGGCTCTGTTTCAGAGGCGTATGATCAGGAACCAATGCAAGTGGAAGTGGTAGAATCCCTTTCAGATGAGGAAATGGATTGTAGTTATTGTACCACTGGAAGCTGGGAATCCTTGCATAGCATGTGAGCAGTAAACTGGTGACATAGGAAATGTTTGTTTTGTATCACCTCTATGAAGAAAACAGTTGTTGCTTTGAACCTGAGTTTTACTTTTTCTAACCTGATGTAAGGACATTTCTTTTGTTGTTTTGGGACTGATCCTTTGAACCTTTGCAAGACAAGGGAAATAAAGCCTTATTTTCCCTCCACTTGGAAACCTGTGTTCTTTGGGTATTGGGTAATAAGGACGCTACCAAGGCTATACATCCCTGGGCCCTGAAAAATACGTACCAATCCCAACCTTATCTTTATTTGTGTCCGACCTACCTTGGCGCCCATTAGCCACCAGGGTGGTGTCGCGACAATACAGACTGAAATAAGCCAAGACAGAGAGTAGACATTGTATGAGACAGGTATAGCCACATGTAGGGAGCTGCTATGAGAAATGCTAGTACCCAGCTATGTGGGAAACAGATGCCATAGCCAGAAGGTCTTAGTCATTAAAAAAGCATACTTTTGTAGCTCAGCAATATTATGTATCCTTTGGGGAATTGCAAAGTTAGTTAAGGCTTTTGTGAACATGGTAAGGGTCCATACTTAGCATTTTAAAGAGTGTTTTTAGAGATGACCAGTGCAAGAATAACTGAAGCATTTTTATGCTGCCAAGTACTTTTTGATGCAAGGTATGTCATGACAAACTTGTTAATATTTTTTCTCTTATAATACATTAGGGTGCATTGAGATTACTTAGCACTTTTCTGGACATGAAAAAGACTAGTATATAGGATAGTTTGCATCAGCATTCATTTATCATTAGCATTTATGTCTAGTTTGAAACAGCAAAATACTGTCAGTGAGAACAGAAGCGTAGGAGATGCATGGTTTAACCGAGGAGGCGTGGCCATCAGAGGCGTCCATGGGTATATCATGGAGATGGGCACTATTGTAAACATGCAGCTGTCCAGAATATGGTGAGCACAGGGACATCCAAAACTATTTCAACACTTACCTGTGTCCCATAATCTTAGCGGGGACGGGTTTCTCCACTTCACTCTATGGCCCATGCCTGCACCCATGCGTGTCTCTCGCTCTGAATACGTGCACGGGCTGGCTGAACATCATGTTGGATGTGCTGCACCGGACACATCTATGTGCCGATTCCATAAATGCGGGCACATCTATACCTGCGGATATGGAATTGGAACTGAATTGGGCCCATGCCCGACTTAAATGTGTCCACCGGAGATAACTGGCCTAGATGGAATCTGCCTCATAAATAACACATAGCAGTTTCACATTGTGTTGGAGGAATAAAATGCCTTTTAAATGCACCACTAGAGTGCATTTTGCTCTGTTTGGCTGCCATATTACTTAAGATATAGATCAGAACATGTTATGCTGTCTCAGATATGATGATGCCTACCCTAGTGCAGTGATTATTCTTACAGGGTGAATTCTGTGAGACAGTTACTTACCTTTATATATTGAATCCTCTAATATTAAATTAATTGATGTATTTATTTATTCACTCACTCATGCTTGATACACTACTTAAGGCTAATCAAGGCCCTTGTGGCTTACAACTGAAAAACAAAATAACATGCAGAAATCATCATAAAGAGATAAAACAAATCAAATTCATCCTCAGCAAGTGCCCTCCCCAGGCCTCAGACCCACCCGCTCACCATTATAAACTACCCTACTCTCAGCTACAGACAAAACTCTTATTCTTTCTCTCCTATCCCTCAGTTCTTCTAATGCATCCTCAATAACCATGCTTTCACCAATTTCCTGAAATGCAAATAATTATTCACCTCAGCTCGTAACTGGTTCCATAATGCTGGGCAAAGCAACAAAAGCTGCTCCACTGTCAACTTGATCAATGGAAACTAAGGCACTTCCAACAGCGCCTTCTGTGACGACCTTAAAAGATGAATGGCAACAAGTGGGTGAAGCAACTTCCCTAAATGCCAGGGTTTACTTACCACATCGAAAAATTAACAACAGTACCTTGGACCAGACCCTCTGTAATACTGGTAACCAGTGCAGATCCTTTAACAATAGGGCTGCATGATCCTGTTTCCATTTAGTATACACCACCTTCACTGCTGTGTCACCAGTTGAAGCCATTTCAACTGATATCCCAGTAGAGCAGGGGTTCCCAAACCTGTCCTGGGGCCTCCCCAGCCAGTTGGGTTTTATGGATATCCATAATGAATATGCATGAGAGAGATTAGCACGGTATATAAGAGAATGTAATAAATAATAAATAAATAATAAATAAATATACAAAGGTTTATGATGTGATACAGTAAGAGATATTACATGCATGTGGGATTTACAGTTTAATTCATTGAGGATTTGAATTTTCATATGATAACGGAGGAGTTAAGCTTCATCATATTTGTTTTGTGTATAAATTTGCTTTATGTTATTTCTGCTTGATTGTAGTATTCTTGAAATAGGTGTGTTTTAAGTTTTTTTCTGCATGATTTGAGGTCTTTGTTAGCTCTTAAAGTGTCAGGGAGTTTGTTCCATTGTGTGGGTGCTAAGTATGTGAATGCTCTATTGCTAGTATTTATTTTTACTTTGCAGAAAGAAAGTGGAATTTGTAGTGTATTTAGATTGTGTGTACGCCTTTTTCGGTCAGGAGGTTGAGTTTTAATGAGTGTGGCAAGGTAAGATGGGGCGATATTGTGTATTAACTTGAATGTTGTAATTATTATTTTGTATCTTATTCGTGCTTGTATGGGTAGCCAGTGAAGTTCTCTTAGTATGGGTGTGATGTGATCAGAGAATGGTACACTCATCAAGATTCGAGCCGTGACATTTTGGGCCATCTGGAGTATGTTTTTTTTTTTTTTAGGAAGTCCTTGTAAGATGCCATTACAATAATCCAGATGTGGGGTGATGAGTGTTTGTATTACTGATCTAAAATCTGGTAGATCAATAATGGTGCGTAAGGGCTGTAAGGTTCTTATTTTGTAGAATATTGTTCTGTTTAAAAGTCTTAGGTGGGTTTCCATGTTAAGTGTCATATCAAGGGTAACACCAAGGTATTTTAGTTCTTGTTTAATATTGTAAACTGTGTTATTTAGTGTGATTGTTGAGGGGTGTTTAAATTCTGGGTTTTTAGAGATAAACATTACTTCTGTTTTTTTATGATTAATATTCATGTTGTTATTTTGGAGCCATAGCTGTGCTTCTTTAAGACAAGCTTCTATGTTGCTGTAATCTGGCTTACATATATCCAGTTGAGTATAGAGCATAATGTCGTCCGCATACAGATGATAGTCGATTTTGTATTTTTGGAATATTGTGCACATGGGCCTTAGATATAGGTTAAATAGCATGGCAGATAATGCCGAGCCCTGTGGAATACCTTGTGTCTGTGGGAAGGCATTGGATGTGCTTTGTTCAAAGTATACTTGTTGCAACCTATTAGATATATAGGAAGTGAACCATTTTAAGGGAGTTCCTATTTTTCCTATTGATTCCAATCTCTTTAAAAGTGTCCTATGATATAGGGCCCGATTTTCAAAGGCATTTACACGGGAAACTGTCCTAGTTACCTGTGTAAATGCCTTATCCGGGATTTTCAAAAGGCACCTACATGGGTAGTGCCCTTCGAAAATACCAGATAAGTTCCTAACGCCCAGATGCTATGTGATTAGCATCAGGGTGTGTTCCAGGGTGGAGCAGGGGTGGAGGAAAGGGCTAACCAGGTAGCAGCTATTTTTGATGCTACCCGCTTAGCCCTCTGCACCTTAAAGATAGGCAAGGTTTTTCCTCACCTATCTTTCAGGGGCAAGGGCTAAGTAGGTAGCATTGAAAACTGGTGCTACCCGGCTAGCTCCTGCAGCTTCTGGGTTGTGCAGCAAGACCCGGATTTTCAATGCCTGGGCCACATATGACCCCGGCATTGAAAATCTGAGTTAGGTGGATGGGAGGCAGTCTATGTGCCGATGCGGCGCATAGCACCACCCAGATGAAAATTGGGCCCATCCAGTACCCAACTTAATGACATTGTCAAAATATTAAACAAAATAGGGGATAATGGTGATTCCTGAGGGATTCCGCAGACTGGCCTCCATGATGTCGAGCATTCAGTCTTCACTTGAATGGTATATATGCGCTTTCATAAAAGTCGAAAATCAGTCTGCCATCTTACCAGCCACCCCAAATAATCCAACATGATTAGCAATATCGAATACTGAACTCTTAAGATCAAACTGTAACAGGACAGCAATATAGCCTTGTACCAAAATACTATTCAAATCTGAAACTAGCAGTCCCACAAGAAATTCTGTGTTTTATCCTTTGCAAAATCCATATTGTGATTTAGTAAGCCAGTTATATTTTTCCAAAAAATGCGTAAGTTGATATGCAACTATTGCTTGCATTATTTTCGCAAAACAAGGAATATTTGCTATCTGGCGATAATTGGACATGTCATCTAAACTTGCCTTTAGATCCTTTGGAATTGGTATTTATATGATTTGGCCAGCTCTTGTGGGTACACTCCCTAACAAAGAAAGGAAACTATCTTTTCATACAACCAGCATCTAAATGTAAATGGTGATTCCCTCAGCGGACACCAAGATTTTTGGGAAACTATGGGTGATTGGATTAATAGTTCATCTCAGATGGTGGAAGAGCTTGCGCAGTTTGTAGCCAGACATAAACCTTTTTTGCAAAAGGGTCGACCTGGTTTTCTCAGAAGCTTAAGGAGTTGAGGAGTGAATGTAGGAAATTGGAGAAGAAATGGAGATGTTCCTCAAAGATGGAGGATAAAACTAGATGGAAAGAAGGTTGCAATAAGTATAAAACTCAAGTACACCAATCTCGAAAGAAATACTATGAAAATCTAATTATACAGGCGCTCTCTCAACCAAGGATCCTTTTTAGGCTTTCTTCTGTGATTTTGGGTGAGAAGGGACAAAATCAATGCATCTTGTTTAGCTCCACAGGTGTTAGCAGATTTCTTTAGAGACAAAGTGTTGAAAATTTGTGATGGTTTCCCAATAGTAGTCCAGGACCTAATAATGCCCCATTTTGACTACTGTAACTGCTTGTTACAAGAATCACTTAAAAAGAACCTAAATATCCTTCAAATGGCTCAAAATGGCTTCCCTTCCTGTCCAAAATTCTTGAAAGACTTGTCTTTTCCCAGCTGGCTTCTCACCTTCATTCCACTCATGCCCTTCACCCCCGGCAATCTGGTTTCCGCCCCGGTCACAGCACCAAAACTGTCCTCACAGCTCTGCTTTCCGAACTTCACCGCTCTCACGATCGTGGTGATATTTCTCTAGTGGTTTCTTTGGATCTGTCCTCTGCGTTTGATGTAGTCGATCACCGCACCCTTCTCTCTCGCTTGTCTGATTTCGGTATTCATGGTACAGTTCTTCGATGGTTCCACTCTTTTTTGTCCTGTCGCACTTTCTCAGTCCATTCTGGCTCTTCGGTCTCTCCTCCTGCCCCCGTCACTTGTGGTGTCCCCCAGGGCTCTATTCTTGCCCCTCTTCTTTTCAATGTTTTTCTGGCTCCTCTAGCTTTGCTAATACAGCAATCCACTCTTTCTTTTTATATCTATGCTGACGACATCCTTCTGGTTCATCATACCTCTCCCTCCGCCCCTGACCTTGCCCCACTTAACCTCTGTCTATCCTCTATCTCTTCTTGGTTTGAGTCAAATTTCATGCATGCTAATCCCACTAAATCTGCTGCTCTTTGGGTCACCTTCGGTCGCCCACCCCCTCCGGTACTACCTGTCATGGGTCCCCATCCTATCCCTTCCACCCCCACTATCCGTTACCTGGGTGTTATCCTAGACTCATCCCTTTCTTTTCACGACCATATCTCTTCTGTTGTTCGTTCTTCCTTCTTCCACTTGCGCCGCATCAAGGCCGTTCGCTCTTATTTTTCATACTCCTCTATTATCGCTCTGGTCCTATCTCTGGTTATTTTGCGTCTCGATTACTGTAACGTTGTTTATGCCGGTCTTCCTTCTTACCAACTCCATCGTCTTCAAATTGTTCAAAATGCCGCTGCCCGTCTTATCACTTCATCCCCCCTTCGCTCCCATGTCTCTCCTTGTCTGCTTTCCTTACACTGGCTCCCTATCAAGTTTCGGTTTGTGTTTAAACTACTCATCCTTGCTCACAAGGCCCTTTTCTCTGATTCTCCCCAGTATTTAGCTAATATCATTCATCTTCAGCCCTCTCCCCGTCTTCTCCGGTCTGCCCATGGAAATCGCCTCTTCCTGCCCTCACCCACTCAGGCCCGCCTCGAATCCACCCGACACTCTGCCTTCTTTTTCTTATGTCCCGCCCTTTGGAACTCTCTTCCCCTTCCTCTCCGTATTGAACTGTCCTACACTCGTTTTAAAGCCCTTCTCAAGACCCATCTTTTCTGTCAAGCATTCGATCTCCCCCCCCCTACTGATGATGTCTTCCCCCCTAGTTCCCTATCTCACCCCCCTTCATTTTCCCCTGCTCTTCCCCCCACTGATGGTGTTTTATCCCCTTAGTCTCGCCTCCCATCCCACCTAATTCGGCTCTCGTTTCCCCCTTCCCCTCCCCACTCCTTTTTAATCTTTTACTGGTTTTAACATTTTATTGTTCTACTGTTTTACTATTTTTTTGCCTTCCCTTTATTCTTTGCTGCTTCTCTCTCTGTCCTATTATTTTTTGGTGTTCTTTTCTTTCTTTCCTTTCTCAGCAGCTGTCGCTTTTTTTATGATTGTACACCGCCCTGATGCTTCGGCCTTGGCGGTTTATCAAGTGTTTTAATAAAGATAAAGATAAAGAAAGAAGATAAAAAACGTCACTGCTAGAATCTCAGCCAGAGCACGTCTATCTGACCATATCACCCCCATTTTACATAATCTCCACTGGCTCCTGATTGCAAGTAGAATTAAATACAAAACAGTAATAGTCACATTCAAGTTGTTCAATAACATTGCCTCCTCCTTTCTTGCAACTCCACTACACATCCAAACTGACACTAGGAACAGAAGAAAAAGCAACCAGAACCTCCTCTCAGTACTGACATCCATCCGCAAAGCTAAGCAATCAACTAGTAGCAAAGCATTCACATACACAGCCCCAATATTATGGAACGCACTTCCAGACCCCCTCATATCAATCAAAGACCTCCAAACCTTTAGAAAAGAACTAAAGACGCTGCTCTTCACTGAATACTGTAATAGCCCAGATTGAAACTACTCTAATACGTAACTATCTCCCTCCACTCTACTGCTCCCCTTCCTCCCTCCCTCCCTCTTCCCCCCCCATCCTTAGCTGCTCCCCCTACATTCAGCAACACAGCAACTACCCAGACTACTATGCCCAACCATGCATATGTATATACAGTTTAATATTCTCCATGTAAATAGTTATTTGTTTAACATCTCCTATAATGTTTCATGTTAATAGTTATTGTGTAAATAGTTTAATGTATTGACTACACCATTCTATGTAACTTGTTAGTTTGATGTAAACCACCCCTGATCTCTGAAAGACATTGCCTACTACTACTGAGATCCTCTGCACATATTTGGAAGAGGGTTGAGAGTTAACAGATACGTAGCAGGCATCCAGTTGTGCTGCACTGGTTATGGTGTCGCAGTCACACCCTTCGTGTTAACATGCAATTAATGGTCAACTCTTGAACGCTAAAAATCGCTAGAAAATGGTGTTTTTGCGTTCAATATAACATACTGGGTAATGCATCCAAAAAATGACTGTGTTATCTATTTGTTCAATTACATAATCTATGCTTAACAGCTACCGGGTGGTCTCAGACTTACAGTAGCATCTATCCCATAGACTGAAACGTCAAACATGGGAAAAGATATGCTGAATAGCATCAATGACCTCCTCAGTAGCTGGCGGCAGTATCTCTATATGGCCAGCTTTGTATAAACAAATTTAAATCTTCTTATAAATATGAAAAAAAGCTGTCATATAACTTGGAGGACTCATCTTTTCAACAGTCCATGACACTTATCTTTACTGCCATAAGCACTAGTGAAACTCTGAACTTATCCCTGTTCTTAACTGATCCTGACGCCTCCCCCCAGCGCCTTCGGAGCGTTTCTCCTAATGGGGTTCTTCAGGGGATTCAATGTGGATCCTGTGAACAAACGAAATACAACAAAAAAGTGTGTGCCCAATTTATCTCTACCCCAATTATTTTAAAAATCAGTAAAATATATCTATCTGGACCTAATGCACAGGTACTTACAAATATGCTGCCCGTGTCAGAAACAAAACCGTTCAAACCTTTCGTTCTCCCAAAGCGCTTCACCTGACTTGAACGTAGCAGATTACGTTGTAGAACGGTGGCAGCCCCCCTAGTTCAACATTGCCTCGACCATGGACATCGTTTTGAGCAATTGCTATGTTTTTGTATTGAACATGTAACATGTGGCTATGGGGGTCGAACGCAGGACCAAGTCTTAATTCAACGTGAACAACGATGGATTTATGAATTAGATACTGTGATACCGAAAGGCCTGAATGCCATGGTAGAATGGATGGCATGTTTGTAAATACCCCTTGTAAGGTTTTACAGTGAGTGGCATTTAGCGCATAGGATAACAGCTAGGGAATTATAGCAAATGTTGTCTATCAGGTAGTCAAGGTTGATCATTTTAAAATTATCTTTAATGATAACTTTAAACGGGGAGCTAGTGACGTCATTTTGAGTCTTCGCCTTTAAAAACATTCTCAAGGATAGTAGATCGCATGCGCGGCATCTTTTCGTTCAAGTCAGGTGAAGCGCTTTGGGAGAACGAAAGGTTTGAACGGTTTTGTTTCTGACGCGGGCAGCATATTTGTAAGTACCTGTGCATTAGGTCCAGATAGATATATTTTACTGATTTTTAAAATAATTGGGGTAGAGATAAATTGGGCACACACTTTTTTGTTGTATTTCGTTTGTTCACAGGATCCACATTGAATCCCCTGAAGAACCCCATTAGGAGAAACGCTCCGAAGGCGCTGGGGGGAGGCGTCGGGATCAGTTAAGAACAGGGATTTCAGAGTTTCACTAGTGCTTATGGCAGTAAAGATAAGTGTCATGGACTGTTGAAAAGATGAGTCCTCCAAGTTATATGATAGCTTTTTTTTATATTTATAAGAAGATTTAAATTTGTTTATACAAAGCTGGCCATATAGAGATACTGCCGCCAGCTACTGAGGAGGTCATTGATGCTATTCAGCATATCTTTTCCCATGTTTGACGTTTCAGTCTATGGGATAGATGCTATTGTAAGTCTGAGACCACCCGGTAGCTGTTAAGCATAGATTATGTAATTGAACAAATAGATAACACAGTCCTTTTTTGGATGCATTACCCAGTATGTTATATTGAACGCAAAAACACCATTTTCTAGCAGTCACACCCTTGGCATGACCCAATCAGATCCTAGAAAATGTGACAGCATTTCCCTAGTTGCTGCTAAAGAGAGGAAGAAACATACAGAATTGCAAAAATTCTAATTTGATACAATTTGAAATTGATATGGGCAAAGCATTTGCTTTTTGTATGTCCAAAGTGTGGCGGTGGTCTCTGGAGGATAAACGTTTCATTGGTCACATCAGGTTAAACTCCTGTCTGCTGCAAAACCGGATGCCCCATCAGGTGTTGTACATCTGTCATATCCTTAAAGGAGTTGAAAGCTAAATGGCGGAAGAGATTTTCATGTTGCATGAAATTTTGTTTTGTTCTGTTAATGTAGCTTTGTATTTTTGCAGCGCTCTGTAATAATAAATAAGTGAAAATAAGCTATAACAAAAGGAGTGACACCATTTTCCCTTAAAGCATCCTTTTATGTCTTTTTATGTATTGTAGTACATTGTTTGGGGCAGTGATGCCTGTGCAGGAAATAAAGATAGGGTTGAACCGACAAACTACCAGCTTGTTTAAAGAATGAAAGTGACATCCAAGTGGAAAAATGTGATAGCTAGGCCCATAATTAAAAAGATGTTTCAGACGGAATTTATGGCTGGGCTTGTCATTCAGCTAATGCATAAAGAATATTTAAACAGCAGAAAGAATACTTAATGGTTCTCAAACTTTATGATATCAGACTGCTCAAAACTAGGTTGCGAGTCTCTGCATTTCATCCTTATTTATTTATTTATTTATTTACATTTCTTATATACCGCACTATTTGCGATCAGCGCGGTTTACATAGAACAAACAGTATCCGACAATAAACAAGAGTCAGGTCATTACAATGAACAGGAGCAGTAAACTTGGATAACAGGGGAAACTATCTACATGTGTGGAACATTGAAATAGGTAACTGTATATATGTGAGATGGAGTTATTGTGTGTTACCTTACCTTATCTTACCTTACCTTATCCCTACCTCCTCTGTACTTTCTCCAGCTTTCTAGGCCTCCCTCATCCTTCTCCGTTTCTCTACATCCTTTCCTAAGTTTCCATTGCTTATCTCCTCTCTGTTCCCATCTCACGCCTGCTAACAATGACCCTAGATCTCCAGATATTATTGATGTGACTGAAGGCTTTCGACTGTGGTTGCATCGTCGCCATCTTGATTCTGCCTTTAAATGAACTGCATCACATTTTTCACTTTCTTTGGCTTTCTGTGTGTTGTGGGGTATGTTTACCTCCCTCTGAGATGTATTTAAGATTTTGGTGCCTATAGGTAATGAATTTATTACTCCCCCCCCCCCCCCCCCGACACATACACTTTTAACGGCAGCAGAGTGCTCTTTCTGCTAGTGGTATTAGCTCTGGCACAAAAATCCCTTTCTTTCTCTTCTCCCTGCCAAAAATACCCACTCTTTCTCCTTCTTTCTCCCCTACTCTCTCTCTCGATCAGCAGGCTCCACTCTCTGCCCTTTCACACTGCCCAGCAGCATCCATCGTCCTCTGGCTCTCACTGTCTGTGCCCTTCTCTCTCTCATACCACATCAAGCCATTTCCCTATTTCTCTCCCTGAAATTCTCTACCCAGCATTTCTCTTCTCTCTTTCCCCTTCTTAGCAGCATTCATCTTCCTTTCTCCCTCAATACTCAGAAGTATCAATCATTTTTCCCCCCACCGCCTGCCCAGCATCTCATTCACCCCCATCCCTCCTAGCAGCATCCATCCCCCATTTTTATTCCCCTTCTACCAGTAGCAGCTCCATCTGGACTCCAGTATAGGTTGTGCTTATAGTGCTCCTCCTCCTTGGGCAAAACTCTCTTCCTTCATGCCACTTGGTCTGACTGGCTTCCATGCTCTGTAGCTGCTTGACAGGTCATATCAGTACTTCTGAACTAGGGATCATCAGTCTATAGGAGCATGATGCATTGGGCTAAGGGATAAGCATGAAACTCTTTGAGACATTACTCCCATAGCAGGTGTCCTGTTCACCCCGCCCTTAGCTGCCGCCTTCAAAAATTGGTAACGCAGCTCCAAGTTTTGGAATAAGCAACATAGGCAACTGCCTGCCTTCCCTTTATCACAAGATGGAACGTTTCTGCTACAGATGTTTCTCTTCCATAGGCGCAGAATAGAAATACATACTTTTTGAATAAGGCCTATCATGTTTTCTTACTGCAGAAAATTCCAGGAATTGTGAAAGCCTGTAGATGATTATGCATCCTAGGTGTTGCAATTAGAACCTTTTTTGTTTACATAAACTATGTTTTACAATTTGTAGTGGTATCCTCCCCGATGAGGTAATGTTTTTCAGTAAATGGTTAGTATATAAAAATATTCTTGTGAATTCAATAGAAGAATGTTAACACAGAAAGGATTTCTAAGGGGCATGGTTATTAAAGGTTAACGGGCATTAATGAACAACATGCGATAAGTGCCACTGAGCCTATAGAAATAAAAGGTCTTTGGGCATTGAACGCGTGTTAACTTTAGTCGGGAGCACTAATGTATGATAATATCTGCCTTTGCACACTAAAGCGCACATTAATCGGTGATTGTTGGATGGGGTAGGAAATGGGTGTGGAGAGCGCATTACCGCTAGCACCAGGGCAATTGTGGTGCGCTCAGTGGCAACATGGCTCTTAACATGGGCTCACCTAATGACTCCTCTATAAAGTCATTAAGTGAACCTGATGTAGTGAAGCACACGTTAGGAAAACCCTTCACACGTTAGCTGCCAGGGTCATACTGAATATGCCCCGGACATCTAACATGCGGCCTTGCCATTAAATTGCACGTGATCCGCTCGTTAATGGCAAATCCTTAGTGGGCTTCATTAAAAGGGGCCTTAAGTGTTAGAAAAGGTATAAAGTAGGGCCTCCTGGTTAATAGAGGGAATACAAGATCCTGAGAGATTTTCCTCACAGGGTTACTTAAATTTGAAAAAGATGTTTGACAAGCTTTGATTACACTCTGAAAATATAGCAAAGGGCCTTATAGGCTGCCTGATGTTTTGCTTTTTTGTTTTTTTTGCAAAAGCAATTGAAAACAAAAAGAGGTCATCTTTTAAAAAAAAGGAGTTGCATATCTCTCCACTTTCAAAAACACCAAATAATACTGAAATACTCCTACACTTGAACACCATCCAATAGCTTAATATGCCAAACTTTATACAAATAAACCAGGCCAAAAACAGTCCAACCTTCAAAACCTATCTCTTAATAAAGGAGAACCAGCCAACCATACAACTAACAACGTGTTACTAAACAGGGGAGAAAAAGCCTCAGGACAATATCACATCCCTCTATGTGGCAAAACACAGCTGTAGGGGAAATAAAGAACTCAGCATCATTGGCTTAAACTCCTCTTTTTTTTATTTACAAATATAGATATTTTAATTATTATATTAGAATACTTCAGAGTGGAGGAGTGGCTTAATGGTCAGCACACTGGTTTGGTAGTCAAGTGTCCCAGAGTTCAGTTCCCATTAGTACTCCTTGTGGCCTTGGGCAAGTCACTTAACCCTCCACTGCCTCAGAAGAAAGATCTGGCAATCTACTTCCAGTTACATTGCCAAGAAAACTTAGGAGCTGCTGGGTCATCAAGAGTCAGCATTGACTCAAAGGTACACATTGCATTCACATTGGAATACTCACAGTACTTTTTCAGTACCCATTTTCACTTTCAATATTTACCCATACACATTCAGTGACTTATATATTCCACTTTTATCGCACAGCAGAAGAGAGGTAAATCACAGCACATGTGGGGCAATCAAAGAATAGGCAAGGAAACCCTTGGGAAACACCGTTGCGCAAGCAGCTCCTACAAACAGAGTAAAGCAAAGCAGTTAGAAAATCTTCAAAACTGTCCCGCAGGTCCCAGTTCCTGTTTTGAAGATTGCTTTGCTTTACTCTGTAGGAGCTGCTTGTGCAGTGATGTTTCCCAAGGGTTTCCTTGTCTATTCTTTGATTGCCCTACTTGTGCTATGATTTACCTCTCTACTGCTGTGCGATAAAGGAGAGACTTTGAATTGATAAAGTATATAAGCCACTGAATGCGTAAGGGTACATATTGAAAGTGAAATTGGGTACTGAAAAGTCTTTTAAGTATTACAATATAATAACTAAAATATCTGTATTTGTAAATAAATTTTAAAAAAGGGGCGTTTTTTTAAGCCAGTGATGCTGACTTCTTTATTCTCCTACGGCTGTGTTTCGTTGCACAGAGGGATGTGATATCGTCTTGAGGCTTTTTCTCCCCTGTTTAGTAACATGTTGATGGTTGGCTGGTTCTACTTTTACAGAGAGACAGTTTGAAGGTTGGACTGGTTTTGGCCCAGTGTATTTGTATAGAGTTTGGCATATTAAGCTAATAGATAGTGTTCAAGTGTAGGAGTGTTTCAGTATTATTTGGCGATTTTCCACTCCTAGTGGAAATAGAGATGTTTTATTTAGTGAAATTATGGCGCAGTTTACTATCAGACATGATCATAGCTGTAACACTAAAGGGGTCATTTTAGAAGCTGTATTCGTGATATCCACATCTGAAAACATGCAAATCACATAGGTGTCCCAGGAGAAGTTTTAGAAAGCCCTGAATTTACATGTGTCCGGCACAATCATGTCCATTTCGCATGGGGCTTGGCGGAGATGTGCCTGGGGCGTGGCTACAAAGTAACACATGTGCACCCGATTTTAGAATGGCAACGCACATTGGAACTCTTCGACACGCATCTCCATATCTATACCTGCCCTCAGACAGAAATAGGCCTCAGAAAAGTGCTAATTTCAGCAACCTATCAACTGTGAAGAGGAAAAAGCACTCTCATTCCCCCCAACACTTTTCACTATGCCAATAAAGCATGCAGGTAAACAAAGAGACTGTTTCTACAGCTGCTTGGAAAATGGCAGGCCGGGACTTTATGTGCCGTCAGATAGATGTGCCGGTTCTGAAAGACCATTGCTGGCATGTCTGTGTTGCCCAAGCCTCCCGCTGTCCACATCGGACACATGCAGGTTTCCAAAATCAGCTGAAAACTTGCATGTGCCTGGCCCATTATTCTGCCCATTCCGTTTGTTTGTATTTTCTGGAGACGTTTATATTTTAGAGTGGAGACAGACTGATTTCAGAATGCACTTACACATACCCCACCTTCTCTGCTCTCCCACCCTTCGAATTTCAAACCTTCTAACTTGGATGTTCCATATTGCACCTAGAAGTCCTCTCAAACTTGTGCCTTCACATCAAAAATAAGTTGGACAAGATTTTAGAGGAAAAACACATTGCTGGGGTACCCACAGCTGCTGAAAAGGATAGGCAAGGAGATACCAACAGAGAGTGCAAAGCACCCGCACTTTCTGTTGTTACTGTAATAACAGGAGCTTACTGGCTATATCATTGAACAGAGTCCCAATCGGCAAACTGCACCATCCGAGGAGCCTTATCTTTCCATGGCTGGCCCCGCAACCTGGATTGCAGGGAGCTGGATGGCCTTGTGATAGGCCTAAAATTACTTGCTTTTAAGGTTTACCCTTAGAGGAAAGGGACACACCTTTGGATATTGTAGAGGTCCTTTTAAACTCAAGCCCTCTTCTAATACCTGTCCTGGACAAGAGGACATATCAGGGTACTGCTGTTCCGTCTTGCAATACATGGACCTTCCTGGGGTTAGTCCAGCAAGGAGGTAGATCCGCCTCAGGAAACTTAAGGCTAGGGACATATTCTTGTGGGTTAAAAATAAAGACATGAATATGCTATGAAGATATAAAAAATGAGCAATGGCATTTTTGCATAAAAATATAAAATAAAAATAAAGACCAGTTCACATCAGATTGTGGTTTTCCAAAAATAAAGGAGAAGCATGCTGGATAGTGATAGGATGACAAAAAGACACATTTTCTTCTGAGGATATTCATAAATAAAATCCAGTCACTTAAATAATTCACAAGCATGCCAGGGGCATGCCTTCACTCCCAAGACCCCCATCAAGCTACTCCAAGGAACTTTCCTAGACGTGGTGCCTGTTGACTCCTTGGACTCTCCTCCTCTCTTGAATTCCTTTGAATGATCAGGATTAGACAAGGATGATGTCTTCTCCAGAGCAGAAAACTATCCTCTTAGTTTTCCTTGGTGATGTCTCTGGAAAAGTTCCTCCTGACCACTCTCCTGGATAACAGAAATTTTACTTCTTCCCAGCACTCAATAGCATGCTCTCTTCCTTCGTGTCTGTCCACTCCCCCGAAACACACAGGTGTCGATAAAATGCAATAGAACAAGGAGTATGGGAAATACTCCTCCAGTAAGAATTTCACTCGGAGATCCTCACAGCTGCTGCAGCCATACACAACCTCTCTTTGAGTCCAGAAGCTCTAACCTTGAGCTCTGAATTCTTACAGAAGAGCCCAGAATCCTCTGTGTTCTGTTTCATTACTCCTACGATAGGAGTAATAAATCACCTCTTGGACACCGCTCATTAGGGTTTATCTGCATTACACTATTCTCATCCTCTAAACTTGGTCAAATTCCTAGTAAGGGACCTGCGAGCACCCTTACAATAACTTGATGCAGGTCTGCTCTCATATTATTGAATGATACAGTACCGTAGGGCACTGTTCCCTCTAAGCTGTGCGCGTGCGCGCGCGCACACACCTCGCCGCGCGAGCGCACATACTTTACAACAGAGCGCACAAAAATTATGGTTCTGATTCTAATGGAAAACAACACAGACGTCTAGTAGTGATTGTAATTACTAGAAATTTTCCCCTTCATTTAGTAATCGTCTATTTTCATTTAATTTGATTAAAATCAATGTGGTGTACATACTGTATTCTGATGTGTAGTCAAATTTTAAAGTATATAACTCCGAGTGTTGTTATGTGGAGCACAAAAATGTAACCTTCCTTCAAAAGTTGCACAGCTGATATTTTATGCGCACACAACCTACAGAAAATTAGAGGGAACATTGCCGTAGGGGTATATGATGGAGAGTTTGCCAGCCTAATAGCATTTAAAGGATGTGATTGTTTTCTCTGATGCTCCGTTTTTCGTGTGAAGAAGTAACATTAATTAATCTCTTCTCTCACTTATACATTTCTGTTCTTTGAATGGGAAGTGTGTGTGTGGAGGGGGTGGTTACCCCTTCTGATATTTTAATTAGTAGAAAGGTCACCAAAGCCACTGGCTGCAGCTTGAATATAGTTTTTAATGTACTGTATCACCAGCAGAAAAGGATCAAATTGAAGTCTGAAAGCTTACATTTATTTTGAGGGAAAATATCAGCAGGGCTGGGTTAACCATTAGGCGATCTAGAGAGTTACCTAGGATAGCAGCTTCTGGGGGGCAGCAATAGCAACTGCAGTCAAAGCAAAATAATAGGTCCTGAGAATCACACTAACTCAAAAGAGCCATCGGCACATCCTTTTACTGTTAGGGAAGTTTGACAGTTTTCAAATAGTCCATTTACCTGGCTATATGGCTTTGGGAAATTGCATTCCCCATGTATATAAATAGAAAATAAAGATCAATATTTAAAAAAATACAATGTCTAATTATGCATTTTTACAAGATTGTCCTGGGATGGGTAGTGTTGGGATGATTATTTAATTAGCAAAATCTTAGAGGAGGGGGGCCTAGGGGCCTGAAAATGAATTGAGGGTGGGGACTACAGTGTTGAGGATTCAGTCGGGGCATCAGATACCTTTGCACTGGACCTGAATATTAGCAATCCAGAAGCTGCCGCAGGCCGTGGCTTTCAAATCGTCTTCACATGCCACCAATAGGTCTGGTTTGAGGTTATACATAAATGAATAGTTAAAAAATATACTTGGCTGAATTAACAGATTACTTTATATATTTGGGTTACCCTCGAAATCAAGCCGATTGGACATTACCAAAGGCCAGATCTGAAGGCCACAAACTGAAGTTATTGGAATGTACCAGGCGATGAGGGTCAAACAGAACTACAAGTCCAGAAATGCAATGGGGCAAAACGAAGAAAAGTCTCTCCCTGCTGACCTAGAGCCATTTGGGAAACCTAGCAACTGTTGTATGTTCTAAATAAGTTTTTTTCAAGGGGAGGGAAGATATTGTCCTACTTTGTACTGAATTGAAAGATAAATTCAAAACAACATTCATTTCAAATTCTTGATTTCTTTATCTCAAATGAATGGTGTTAAATCTGTATGATAAATTGCCTATTTACTTCTAAGATGATTAGAAATGTGTGCTTATGGTTGCCAGATATTTTGCAGGCAAATCTGGGACACTTATCCAAAGTGTGTGGTGGGGGCGGGGGGGAAAGAGGAAAGGTCACTTTAGTTTCAAGTTTGAATAACAAGGTGTGGAGGAGGGAAGAGAGGAGTCATTACCCTTCCCCTCCCCATCATCCCATGATAGCAACAATATCACTTCCAAGCAGACAAATCGACAGAACTAGAAACAGTGATGTATTCTCCCTATACTGTTCAAAATATTTATTTATTTTGATTTATTTAACAGGTTTTTTATACCGCTTTATCATTTCAGTTGAAGTGGTTTACATTGTAACGTAAACTTGGCAATGTACATTAAACAGGGACATTGATAACTTGGATTTTTCTGAGGCAATGTTAAGATAATGAATTTAAATTCTAAAAACTGACATATTCAAATCACTAAATTGAAAATAAACCTTTTCTTCTATCCCCTCTGCCCCATTACTGGAATCAGGGACAGGAAGCTGCCAAACAGGTGGGAGTTGGGGACACGGCTCTAAAATCAGGGACAGTCCTCAAAAATTGGGGACATCCGGTAACATCATGTGTGCTGCTCGGTTGTTCCCATAGAAGGTAACACACAAACTCTGCTCTCTTTGTGTTTACCCGATATACCATGCTTTTAAACAAAGCTTTATTTAAACATGGTGCACAGTAAGACAGATAAACTGGTACAAGTACCAGGAATGCCACTAGATGGTAAAACTACCAGTGACATCACCTCAGTCTATAACTGAAATAGTTGCTCCCCTCCACCAAATTACTATTTCAGCAAAGAATACATATTCAGTAACAGTGCCTGCAATACTTATTTGTAAAACTGATGAACTGCTAGAGTCCTTTATCACAGTTTTTCTCAAGATATCCCTGGAGTAGCTCCAGCCAGTCAGGTTTTCAGGATATCCACCATGAATATGTATGAAACATAGCTGCATGCAATAGAGGCAGTATATGTAAATCTGTTTCATGCATATTCATGGGGGATGTCCTGAAGTCTGACTAACTAGGTTGTTCTCCAGGAACAACTTGAGAAACAGTACTCTAAAAAAAAAATTACTTTGCAAACTTCAATACATGTCAACCCAGGCCCATACATAATCCTTGAGGGCGTCTTTATTATTCTAGTTTGGGTGTGTTTTGTTGTTGATGGCATTTGCACTTCATCTGTTCAATCTTGAGACTTTCTGGGTTTCAGGTTCACTGGACTCTGGAGATCATGATGTGGTAGGATCAGAAGACGTGGCCACTGTGTCTCCTTCCATGTCTGTGGTTGCCCATTCTGTTTCTTTGTTGGCCCTTAGGATTTTTCTGTTTTCGGTACAAGAGTAGGGGATTTCCACCCTCGTCCCCCTTACTAGTTTTCTAAGTATTGTCGCGTACCGTCCCTGGTGGCCAGTGGTCATAGGGGTAGGTTGGACACAAAGATATTTTTATATGAGAGGAGGTTCCTTTAAGAGCCAGGTGCAGCCTGGTCTTAGTAGTTCAGCTCCTATTAAGAAGTAAATTGTGAATGCAGAGTAGAGGGATAACATAGGCTTTTATTTCCCTTTACGCAAAAGATTCAGGTGGGTCACAACATAGAGGAAAATGTCCTTTACTTCAGGAATGAAACAAACTCATGGTAAAGAAAAACTGTTATGCTTCACAGTTGTAACAAAGATTAATTAAGGCTTCCTAGAGTAACTCAAGCGTTTCAATACTCTTCTTCCTTTTAGCATATAAGTAACACTCTGGAGACAGCATATATTATTTACAAGTCTAGCAGTGATTCTATACTGCTTGTAACGCATAGAGAACAGTCCATCTCCTCTTGAGACAAAAGACTAGGCTCCACAAATTCCACTTGCATCGGCTCTGAGTCAGAGTTATCCCTTTCTGTATCTGGGGTTTCTCTGGCTACTGGAACTGGCCAGTCGCTATTCTTAATCTCCAGGAACAAGCAGGAATGAGTCTTCACATATGGGTACGTTGGTACCGACGGAGTCTGCGCGGGAACGCTTCCCAGCGTCCAATCAAAGAGCTTTTGGAAGCATCCCACCACGCCTGCGTGCTGCCTTCCCGCCTTTCCCAACTGCCTCTCCTCAGTTTTCGTTTTCCGTGGAGCCGGCAGGACGTCCTCCTGTCACCGCAGAAAATTCTTGTTTTATTTCTTTAGTTTTCTTGTGGTCGCAGCTGTCTTCCCCGACGCCACCGGTACCGCCGGTGTTTTCTTTTCTTTTCTTGTAAAATCTTCCTTTTTCAAGGGATATTTTTTCTTCATAGTGTCTCACGGTATCTTAGGCCTTTTAGGCCTCTTTTTCCTTCATGGAACCGCCAGCCACTTCTCCAAGAAATGTTCAAACTGTGGCGGTACAACTTTATTTTTAGACCCTCGAAGTCGGTGTCTAACCTGCTTGGGTCCTGACAACAGTTTGGTGAGAAGAGGTTTTCAACATCGAGGTTCCCTCGATACACGGTTTCCCTCCAACTTCGGGGCACCGTCCCTTTCTTCTTCTACACAGGATCAGGTAACCCACAAACAGTCTGTTAAGACTAGCCAGCCCTCGAGTGGTAGGTCTCATGCACAGCATGTAGACGGCTCCGGCCTTGCCCTCGAGGGCCCACTGGCTTCAAAACCCTGGCGGGAGTCTTCAGTCTCCAAAGCGTTTGAGGGTTTTCAGGTTGTTCCTGGGGTTCACCCCTCACAGAACATACCTGAGCCGTGTCCGGTGGTGGCATCCACTTCGAGCGGTACCGATACCCCGGCATCGGCACTGGTGTTGGATGAAACACTCCTCACCAGGGATGGTCATCTGGTGTCCTCGGTGCCTTCGGGACTGGTGGATAGTCTCCAGACTGACTTTCCATTATCGGTACCAGCACCGATACTACCACCGACGTCGGTACCCTCCAGACCTGCATCGACAGCCTCGCTTCCTTCGATGCCGAGTCTGGAATCGATCTCCAGTCTGGAGGACTGGGTACCGACTCGCCTTGGTACCGGCTCTCAGCGGTACCGAAGGCTCGGTTCCGATGATTCGGATCTGGAACTCTCGGTTCCCCCGAGGCTGTTTGAGTTGCCACTGGTTGACCTTCATCCACCGGTATCAGACACGGTACCGAAGTCGGTACCGATGTCCTCATTATCCTTGCGGTCGGTGCCTTCCATGCTTCGCTCATCAGGCTCTTTGCCCTCGATGCCGAGTTTGGAATCGATCTCTAGTCTGGAAGACTGGGTACCAATACACTTTGGTACCAACACCGATCGATACCGGAGGCTCAGTACCGAGGATAGCGGCCGGAGTTTTTTGGTTACCTCGGTACCGATTGAACTGTCACCGATGGCTGCTCCGATGTCTGTGTCGGGCTCGTTCTGACATCGGTACCGGTATTGGCATCGGTACCGGTATCCACAGTAGCATCGTGGCCAACTCCTGTCATGCTTTTTTCAACAGGATCTCTCCCTTCTATACCAAGCTTGGAGTCGATACCTGGCGTGGACGATGTGGTACTGACGGTTGCTGCTCTTGACAGCCAGTACCCGCGACCATCCCTTAAGGATTCCACACTGCACCGTGCAGGATCTTCTATTCCTATGTATTTGGATAGCTCTTTCGATGCTCAGGCTAGTTCTTCAGATCTAACCTGTCCAAAGGAAATTCCCGTTGGAGAACCCTCTTTTCAGAGTTTCCTCCTGGATATAGCAAGATCTCTTGCCATTCCTATCCCGGGACATGATCCTGCACAAGGCTCTGTTTCTAGCAAAGCAAAGGAGAACATAATGCTTCCTTTGCATCATTCCTTACAGGATCTCCTTCTAGGAATGTGGGAAACACCTTTAAGGGTACCCCCACCTTCCAGAGCAACTGATCTCTTATATTAGGTGCCCCCCTCTCCAGGGTTTCAAAAGACTCAACTTCCTCATCATTCCATAGTAGTGGAATCAGCAATGAGGCGGGTAAAGAGTAAGAAAAAGCACTCTTCTTATCCGCCAGGTCGTGAGTCTAAGACACTAGATGCCTTTGGACGTCAAACCTTCCAGACATCTATGCTTTCTGCAAGAATTCTCTCATATATTTTTTATATGAGTCTATCTCTTGAGGAGGTCACAAAGCAATTACATCTTTTGATTCCTTCCCTTCCAGAGTCCAAGAGTGCAAGCTATTCTTCACTGCTTAAGCATCTTCAGAATATCTCTTGGTTTCTTACTCGTGCTTCCCTAGACTCTTTTGAGTCTGTTAGCAGGACTTCTGCTATAACTATAGGGGCACGACGTAGAGCCTGGCTCCAACTTCAGACTTGGACAAATGGGCACAGCAAAGACTGGGACATACTCCTTGCACCGGAGACAATCTTTTCAACAAGGAGTCTTTACGTCAGGTTACTCAGTTGTCCACTGACTTACCTGTTCCTAGGGGCTGTTCTGCACCTTCTTCTGTCCCAGTAGGTAGGAAATGTCCTGCCAAACTTTCTTCCCATAGGAGAAGAAGGTTTTATGCATCATCTGCCCATCATACAGATGTTCCCAAACAAGGGAAGCATCGTCCTGGTCTGCAGAATTCAACCTCTCACCAGGCTCAGCAAACCCAGCAACCACAGGGTTTCTGATCAATCTCCATCAGATGCTTGTGACTCTTGGGGTTAGAATCTGCAGTTGCTTCTTCTCAACAGAGGCAATCCACTGCTGTCATTCTAAATCCTAGACATGGATCTTTTCCCAAAAGACATCCATTTTTTCTGTGTTCTATGAGCTGTCAGGATGTTCATGCTTATAGGTCACAGGGTTCTCCTCTTCTTCCTGCTAGGGAAAGAGGTCTAACCACTATCAAACGATAGTTTCCTGTGCCAGCATGTCTTTTTTCCTTTCTATAGACTTACTACTTGTAAGTCTTCTTCAGCTCCATTCTCTTTACCCTCTTACCAAGCTTTTCCTCTGTAAGAGCAGTATTGCTTCACTGGAGGGCTTTTCTTCAGCCTCTCTAGTTTTGTTACTTTTTCAGTGTGGAGTTCTCCTCTCTGAGTTGACTCCTCTTTTTCAATCTTGCTTTGAGGCAGTTCATCAGACATGTCCAGAGTTTTCTACTCCTGTTCTGTCTGTTCTTTCTGTTTTTAAACAGTAAGATTCTTTCTGCTGTCTGGCAAGCAGCTGCCAATGCAGGAGCCTTAATGTTTAGACCACTGGTTCTTGTCCACCAGCAACCAGATTTGTCCTCCACTAACATTCTGTCTGGTCTTAGTAGTGGCTCCAAGTCAGTGCTGTCATCTGTCTTGAAAATTTTTTCACTACAACCTTGTTGGATTGTCTTCTCTTTCTGCCATCTCCATTCCCCTGGGTTTGGCAGCATAGTTGACATAGGTACTGGCTCTCCAGCAGCCAGTTCTATCTCCTCATTCTCCTGCATCATGCTCTCTGCAATTCTACAGAGAAGCTCTCCACTATGGGCCCTTGCTAGAGAGCATGGGGTTTTTTTCTCCAACAGCTATCCTAGATGGTTAGAAAAGGCTTTTTCAGTCATGTCTCCCATGACTAGAAAGGCTCTCCCTTTTTTCACTATCTCCTTTTTAATATAAAGGACATAGGCCTTCTCTTACTTGAAAGCTTAAGGAGTTGCCAATTCCCTGCTTTGGTCCATACTATTTCCAATCGGGAATATGCTTTTCTCCTTGCAGCTCGTCCTCATGGTAAGAACGCATGATACCTCTTTGCCCTTAAGCAGGTCAGCATGGCATCTCATTTTTATGCGTCTTCTCTTCACTTACCATGCTAGAGTTCTGGAATACTCGGAACTTGTTGGCTGCAGACTGATTTCATCCTCTGCTTTTCACGTAACCGTCCTGATTATTTCACTAGCTAGCATCCCTGTAGCTCATAACCAGTGGGAATAGATTCTCAAGTAGGTTCCACCTTCTTGTTATTAGATGAATCTTTCTTCTCCACATTTCCTATGTGAATACCATTCTGTAGGCATATCTCTGTCTGCTTCTTGCAGACACCCATATAGAGGCCTATATATATTCATATCTATAGTATACATCTTACAGATGTCTATGTTTATCATTTGTGTGTATTTTATGCCCTTTCATATCTCACTATAGATATATTCTTATACCTATATCTATCTATCTATCTATGTATCTGTCGAGACATTTTATTATCGGTAGATATGTATTCTGCATTTATCTACCTGACTGTCGAGGCTCATATAGCTATATGATTCTGACAGATGGACTTTACCCATACCTATGCTATCCAGCATGTTTGGGGTTCTACACTCACAACCACTTCTGTGGTAGTTAACAACTTCCACCATAACCTTAAGGTTTAGGTACCTCTGAAGCTCTCCATGTTCCAGTATCTCTCCTAGCTTACTCCAGTTAGGAGAGACATTGCGGATCTTCAGCTAATCACAGGCTCTAACGCCTCAGGTGTTTGTCCTTTCTTTTGGGATACAAGGGGTTTCCATACCTTTTCCTCCCACAAGGACTGTGCCTGTTTGTCCAATTCAGTCAGCCTTCTCTTTTTGCTCCCAAGGGTGAGCCACTCTTTAGCCAAAAGAGTTCGGCTTTTATCATAAAGCCTTCCGTTGAAGGCCCACCGTTTTTGGTACTACCCCAGTTATTACCGGGGTCCCCTCTTACCTTTCAGGAATCTGACCTCCACTGTTTTTTTCCTACAGGTTTATTACCTCCACTTCACAGTGAGGTCCTCCTTGAGGTTCCTCTACTGGGATCCCCAGTAGATCCCATGAACCTCTACTGCTGTGTAATCCTGTTAGGGGAGGTCCATATTGCAATATTTCTTTCAATATCATTAATGATAATTATCATCCGCACATGGACTCCTTGTCTGCAGTCCTATGCTAGGTTAGCTGTTCCACAGCACCTTTCTTCCTTCAACTCCTACCCTCCATCCTCAGGATGCCTGGTGTTGTGGGGGATAGCATGTTCCAACCTATGACATGCTGGGACTCCAGGCATCTTAGCTTGGGAGTCCCCATATGTGAAGACTCATTCCTGCTTGTTCCTGGAGATAGCACAGTTACTTACCTGTAACAGGTGATCTCTGGGAACAGCAGGAATAAGTCTTCACAACCCACCCACCTCCCCAGGAGTTGTATCTCTATCTATCTTTCCTTTCCTCTCTCTTTGTCTCAGCTTTAAAACTTAACTGAGGAGAGGCAGTTGGGAAAGGCGGGAAGGCAGCACGCAGGCATGGTGGGATGCTTCCAAAAGCTCTTTGATTGGACGCTGGGAAGCGCAGACTCCGTCGGTACCGACGTACCCATATGTGAAGACTTATTCCTGCTGTTCCCAGAGATCACCTGTTACAGGTAAGTAACTGTGCTTTCTCTGGGTGTTTGTAGAGTTCTTCTAAGGTTCGCCAGTGAGCGTGGCCTACCTTTGTGCTTTTACCATCTGGGTTATACAAGGTAGGTTTACTTTCCTTTCTTGTAAAACGAGCATTGCTTTTAAAAGGGCACTTATAAGGTGAGCTTTTTCTCTTAAAAACAGAGTCAGCATACCTTGGCTTCCAACAGCATGTAGAACAGGAACTTTCTCCTTCCAGTAGTTCTCCAGGGATACAATCCTCGTGCCAGTCTTTTCCCTGAAAGCTCTTGTTACCTTTCAGTCTGGTCACTGGTTCCTCCGGTAAGCGCAGGCCTCTTTCCAAGCCTAACTTCTGGCTTCTTCCTTCAGCACTGCTCTGCTTTCCAAAGTGACTGTTCCTTTGCTCAGCATTGCTTTCCCATTCACTCCTAGGGCTTATCTCAATGCTCCTGGTGCTTCCTTCTTCTTGGCCCTTGCTTGTGGTGCATTTCTCTTGCACGGCTTTGCTCCTGGGGCTTCTCTCCGGTCCACCTCTACCTCCACCTCCTTTCCAGTCTCCAGCCTCTTGCTTATAAAGCTCTCCTGTGTTTGAGCTTTCTGGGCTGCTTGTCAGGTGGTGTCGATTAGCTAGGTGTGTCCAGTCAGCCTCTGTGAGTGCACACCTGCTCCCTCTAGCTGCTTTGTGCGGGAATTGCATCCCGTGCACATCTTTTATATTGTGAAAAACAGCTTCTTTTCTTGCATCTTTGCTTCCATCAGCTCCTGCTGCATGACAGTATGTATCAATTTATGTTCCTGCATGGTTAAAGACAGCCCACGTCGTCAAAGGGATTGGTGTGCTTGACACCTTTGAGTGGCATCTGATACTGCAAAGGCTCTGTGTGCTTGGAAGAGTATTTTGTGCAGCATGTCCAGAGGTAGATTGTCCTGGTAGACTGTTCACGCTGGTCATGTGGCAACAGTGCTGCAAGTTCGGACTAAGGAGCAAACGTGGCATGTGTATGGAGGCCATTCTGCAGCTGAAGAAGTAATGACACTGGTGAGAAGGGATCTAGTAACCATAGTAGTTCCATTACAAGCTACTAGAGAAGGGATGATTATTCAGGAAGAAACAGGAAGTCAGTCCTCACCTATGGGTGATATCAATGCTGACGGAGCCCTAACGGAAGCATCTCCCCAGCTTTCAAAGAAAGCCTTTGGGAGATGCCACAATGCATAAGTGGTCCCCTTCCTGTCCAAGGGTGCCATCTTACTCAGTCTCCCTTTTTCCGTGGAGCCCTACAGATGTTTGTCTCTCTTCCCCTACTGCCACTACTACTTCTACTGAGCATTTGTCTAGCGCTACAATATGTATACAGTGCTGCACAGACATGTAAGAGACAGTCCCTGCTCATCAGAGCTTACAATCTAGTCAAGACAGACAACACAGTAGGTGTAGACTGGGATACCCTAGGGGGAATGTTAAGGAAACACAAGGAGATCAGGTGAGTCAAGATCCGAAAGCGGCAGCAAAGAGGTGAGTTTTCAGCCTGAATTTGAAAAGGGTCAGAGAAGGGGCCTGATGTACAGACTTAGGTAGTTTGTTCCAGGCATAAGGTGCAGCAAGGTGGAAGGAGCGAAGTCTGGAGTTAGCAATAGAAGATAGAAGTGATTTGCCAGAAGAGCGGAGTTCCTGAGGAGGGATGTAGGGAGAGATAAGAGAGGAAAGGTAGTGAGGAGCTACAGAGTGAATGCACTTATGGGTCAGCAGGAGAATTTTGAACTGGATGCGGAAACGGATAGAAAGCCAATGAAGTGACTTGAGACAAGGGGTAGTATGAGCATGACGAGGCTGGTGGAAGATTAGTTGCGCAGCAGAGCGTTGAACAGATTGAAGGGAAGAGAGATGATTCAGAGGGAGACCAGCAAGGAGTAGGTTGCAATAGTCAAGAAGGGAGGTGATTAAGGAGTGGATAAGTGTCTTGGTAGTGTGTTCAGAAAGGAATGGGCAGCTTTTGTTGATGTTATAGAGAAAGAAATGGCAGGTCTTAGCTATCAGGTGGATGTGTGTGGAGAAGGAGAGAGAGGAGTCAAAGATGACCCCAAGGTTGCGAGACGAGGAAACAGGGAGGAATAGAAAATTATCCACAGAGACTGAGAAAGGAGGAAGAGGAGAGGAGATTTTAGGGGGAAAAATAAGAAGCTCAGTTTTGGCCATGTTCAATTTCAAGCAGCAGTGAGACATCCAAGCAGCAATGTCAGAAAGGCAGGCAGAGATCCGGTTCTGGATTGCCAAAGAGATTTCAGGTGTGGAAAGGTAGATCTGGGAGTCATTAGCATAAAAATGGTACTGAAAGCCATGGAAAGAGATGAGTGCCCCAAGGAACTGGGTATAAAGATAGAAAAGGAGTGGACCCAAGACAGATCCTTGGGGGTACACCAACTGAGAGCAGGATATCAGCAGAGGAGGATCCACTAGAACAAACACTGAAAGAGCGATGGGAGAAATAAGAGGAGAACCAGGATAGTACAGAGCCCTTAAAACCAAGCGAGGACAGGGTATCAAGGAGAAGGTTGTGGTCAACAGTGTCAAAAGCAGCAGAGAGGTCAAGGTGGATGAGGACTGAATAAAGGCCCTTGGAGACTTTGGCAAGAGCCGTTTCAGTAGAATATAAAGGACGAAAGCCAGATTGTAAAGGATCCAGGAGAGCTTGAGAGGAGAGAAAGTCAAGGCAATGGCGGTGAACTGTATGTACAAGTTGTTTAGAAACGAAGCAGAGGAGGGAGATGGGTTGGTGGTTAGGACAGATAGGATCAAGTGAAGGTTTCTTGAGGAGAGATGTAACTACAGCATGCTTGAAGGCTGCAGGGACAGTTGCAGTGAAGAGTGATAGGTTGAGAATATGAGAAATGGAAGGAACAACAGTGGTGGAGATGGGGCTTAGGAGATGGATGGGAATAGGATCAGAGCATCAGGTAGTGAGTTTGGACGAGGAAAGAAGGTGTGTGGTTTCCTCCTCAGAGATCATAGAAAAGGAAGAAAGGATAACAGAGGTAGAGGGGAAAGTTATTTATTTTATTTTTTTTTTTTATACTGTGCTCTTTAGAATCAGTGTGGTTTACATGTATACTAACAGGTACTTTTTATTCCCTTGTCCCTGAAGGGCTTACAATCTAGGTGTACCTGAGGCAATGGAGGGTTAAGTGGCTTGCCCAAGGCCACAAGGAGTAGCCATGGGACTGGAGACCCCAGTCCCTCTGGCCTGAGGTTGATTGTCCCCATGTGGGAATTGAGCCCCTGGCCCTCTGGCCTGAGGTAACCTGTCCCAACCACTGAGCCACTCCTCCCCCCAAGTTGGGATGAAGAGGGGGAAAAGGGGAAGTAGCTGACTTTGTGGGGAATGGGAGGGTGATCTTGTGGATTTTGTCATGGAAATAGTCAGCCAGGGTTTGGCAGAAAGGGACGGAGGGGTCAGAGGCGGAGGCATCTTGAGGAGTAGTTGAGAGTAGAAAAGAGACGGTGAGGGTCAAAGGCAAGAGTTAGTCAGATGGGCATAATAGTCTTGTTTGACAAGTTCTATGGCTGACTAGAAAGAGACAAGGATGAATTTAAAGTGTAGAAAGTTTGCAAGGGAGCAGGATTTGAGTTATACTCAGATGAACGGGCACAGGAATGTAGATAGTGGGTAGTGGATGAAAAACATGACTGGGGTGCAGTACACCTCACAGGACATGGCATGGGCAGAGCGAGAGCATCCAGAGCAGTGGAGAATGCAGTGTTATAGGAAGCTACTGCCTCATCAACAGACTCAGACGACATAGTGGAGGAAAGAGATGATTTCTAAAGAGGTTAGAGGAGACAGGACGAGGTTGAGGCGGTGGATGATGAAGAATGAAGCTTAGCAGGTGATATTCAGATAAGGGATGAACTGATTTACAGAAGTTGGAGGGTAAGCAATTAGAGAAAAATACAAGGTCAGGGCAGTGGCATGCTGGTGAGTGGGAGCAGTAGAGCAAAGCTGAAGGTTGAATGAGGAGGTAAGGGAAAGGAGCTTTAAAGCATAAGGATCAGAAGGGTTATCAACATAAATGTTAAAATCCCCAAGAATAAGAGTGGGGGAAGAGGAATCCAGAAACAAGGAAAGCCAAGAGTCAAAGTCAACAAGAAAGGTAGAGGTGGACTTGTCAGGAGATCGATAAATAATGGCTACCCAGAGAGATAGTGGAGTGAAAAGGCGGATGGAGTGGACTTCAAAGGAGGGAAAGGAGTGAGACTGAGGCAGCAGGAGGGGTTGGAATTGTCAGGAAGGAGAAAGCAGAATCCTAACACCACCACCATGGCCAGTGGGCCGAGGCATGTGGGAGAACTGATAATCGCCATGACAGGGAGCAAGATCCTCCAAGGAAAAAAGTTGATTTCCTCGTGCACTTCTGTGCATCATCCGGTTAGCATCGGTCCTTTAACCGCCTCTGAGCCCTGTCGCCCTGGCATTGGGACTTAGAACCTATTAGTTAAGTTTTTTCCATCCAGCACAGTTTCATACCTTTTTTAACCGCTGGCCTCGTCAAAGGTCTTCGACCTCGCTGGGGCCCTTTTTGCCCCAATGGCCACTGGGTTTAAAAAGTGTGATCGGTGCTCTAAGAACGTGTTCCTTACTGGAACACATGACTGTTGCCTCAGGTGTCTGGGTGCCGACCACGACCTAGAGGCGTGCTCCCTGTGTAAAAAGATGTCTGCTAAGGCCATCCAGAGTCGCCAGCAGAAGCAGGATGACATCTTCCACAGGTCAGACTCAGCCCCGGTATCTCTGATAGCCGCACACTCTGAGGCCCTGCATGGATCCTTGGAGTTGCATAAAACCCCCACGGTGCCCGAGTGGGCACGCAGACGCTTTGCTTAGGGTTCCCCGGAGCGAGAGTGTAAGAAAAATAAGAAATCCTCTAAGACCTCTTCCTGGGAAGCGGACATGCATGGCAAGTCCCATGCACTATCCCACAGTCCCCGGAGGGTATCCGAGGAGTTGGAGCGACAGCGGCTGGCGAGGGTACCCAGGACAAACGCCAAGGCTTCCAGTGACAGATCTCAGACCCCCAAGGCCTGTCCCATCAAGGACTCCCTCTCTTCCCCGACACCCGACTCGATCACCCTGGTGTTGGTGTTGAAAGTTGCAACCGCCGAGTGGAAAGCCAGGATGATGGCGCTAGAATGCAGCGTTTTTGCATTCCTTGCCTCACAGCTAGTGTCAATGCCAAGGACCCTCTGAGCTGCTAAAGAGATCCTTGAGATTTCCATGCCTTGAGCCAATCCTCAGCGAGTGTCTTGATCCCACTTCTGGTCCTCAGGAGCAAGATCCTCCCTGGCAAGCGCCTCTGGCTCCAGCCAAGCCTCAGCCGCGGTTCATCAAAGGCCAGATCCAACAACGCCTCTAGAGCCATCAGGCCTCAAGTTTTCGACGGACTACTGGAATTAGGAGTCCGATGTTGAGACCTCCCCAGAGACACAAGCACACTGTGACTTCTACTTGGATCCGTCCCACCATTGTTGAGGCGCCGGTCTCCGCCTGAGGACATCTTGTTCCTCGTGTTTGTTCAGGACATGGCGAAGGTACTGTCCCTCACCATGGAATCGGAGGAGGACCCTCACACAGAGGAACTCAAAATCCTACAATATGAGGCCCCATCCAAGGCCCTCACGGTCTACTTCCCCTCCATCCTCGGGCACCTCCTCCTCCGAATGTGGGAAACATCGGCATTGGTGCCAATTGTTAGCCGACACCAGGATGCTATGTATCTGGTGCAGTGAGGATCCGGCTTCAGGACGGTACAACACATCCATGGTGATCGAGTCGGCCATGCGTCAACAAAAAAGCCCGAAGACACACACCTCAGTGCCCCAGGGCAGGGAGTCCCGCGCCCTCAACACCCTCATGCAGAAATGTTACCAAGACTTGATGTTGGCCTGTCGTATACAGGCTTATCAGCTGTATATCAGCATGTACCTTTGAAACCTAAACAAGGAACTCAGTGGTTTCTCAGCAGGGACCACCTCCAACACTTCCAGACCCTCATGAAGTCTTTCGGGGAGTGCTTGAAATATTTGTCTTAAGCGGCCTACGACGGCTTCAGGTCTAATACGAGGGTGGCCACTGCAGGCATCGGTGCTCAACACCAGGCCTGGCTCCAGGCATCAGACCTTAAACAATGAGTCCAGGAGAATTTCCTCGATGTCCCTTGTCTTGGTGGAAATCTCTTTGGCAAGCTGATGGAGGACATGGCGGCGGAGATCAAGACTGAGTATGTCACCAGGACTTGACTCTTGAGGAAGACCTCCACTCTTCCCAAGAAGAACCATTGGGGAAAAGGCCTCCCTTCCACCGGAAAGGTCAGCTTTAGCAAGACTATTCCCCATACCAGGCCCCCCAGATCCCTCAGCAGGGTCATCAGGGCAAAGCAGAAGGCCAGAGTCCTTGTAAGTCTAAGGGCCTCAAGCCCCAGATACCAACTCCAGCCCAGACTGGGTCGGGGTTTTGAATCTCAGGGCATAGCCTCTCCACCCATGGGGGACCAGCTACCAATGGGGGTGCACCATATTCATTTTGCCCACTGGTAGGCTGCCATCACCACCAACTCCTGGGCACTTCAGGTGGTCAGGGAAGGTTACCTCCTTCACCTGGACCAGACACCTCCCCTTCTCGTTCCAGGAGAGCTCTCTCAGAATCCCCTGCACCAGGTCCTGCTATTGCAGGAACTTGCAGGCCTTCTCAGGGACAGGGCTGTGGAACCCATATCACACCACCTAAAAAGACAGGAGTTCTGCTCAAGGTATTTTTTTGGTCCCAAAAAGAACAGGAGACCTAAGGCCCATCCTAGACTTGAGAAAACTGAACAAATTTCTGGTGCGGGAGAGGTTCAAAATGCTCTCACTTAGAATATTGCTGCCCTACCTCCTGCAGGGAGATTGGCTATGCTCCTTGGACCTAAAGGATGCTTATACCTATAATCTTGATCCACCCCTACCACAGGCAGTACCCAAGATTCATGGTCAGGGGCAACCACTACCTGTACAAGGTACTACCCTTCAGCCTGGCCTCCACACCAAGAGTCTTCACCAGATGCCTGGCAGTGGTGGTCGCCTACCTCAGTCTCCAAGGGCCTTCATCTTCCCATATCTGGACAACTGGCTAGTAAAAGGAGACACTGCCTCAGAGGTGCAACAGGCCACAGCCCGTATCATAAAGGTCTTACAATATCTGGGGTTCATGATAAACCACCCCAAATCCTACCTCACTCCAGCACAGGACCTGAAGTTCATAGAGACTCACCTGGACACCCTCCAAGATAGGGCCTTCCTCCACCTGGACAGGGCAGATCGCCTCAGAGCCCTGGCGACCGAGGTGCGGCACCATCACGCTGTGACAGCACTATCCATTCTCTGCCTGCTAGGCCACATGGCTTCCACAGTCCATGTGGTCCCCAATGCCCGCCTCAACATGCGGGCAGCTCAGTAGTGCCTTCGCTCACAGTGGTCTCAGGCCACAGGCAGGCTCCGGGACAGGATCTCGGTGTCCCGTCAACTAGCAGAGTCACTCAGTTGGTAGCAGGACGCACAGTACCTGCAGAAGGGCATGCTCTTTCAACACCCAAACCCCTAGAGAGTCCTCATTACGGACAGCTGCCTACTGGACAGCGGTGCCCACTGTGAGGAGCTGTGCATGCAGGGCGACTGGTCTCTTGAGGACAGCCAGCAGCAGATCAGCCTTCTGGAGCTCAGGGCCTTCCAACACCGCCTGCAGCATCAGTCTGTGCTGGTCCAATCGGACAACCAGGTCGCTATGTTCTACCTGAACAAACAAGGGGGAATAGGGTCTTACCGCCTCTGCCAGGAGGCAGTAGCCCTCTGCTTGTACGCGATCAGTCAGGGAATGCTTCTCAGGGCAGTATACCTTACGGGTCAGGAGTATGCCCTGGCAGACAGACTGAGCAGGGTCCTCCAGCTGCATGAGTGGCACCTAGACTCCAGGGTGGCACAGTGGCTATTCTGACTATGGGGAACCCCAAGTTTGGACCTCTTTGCCAACCCAGCCAATGCTCAGCTACCCTGCTTCTGCTGTCCCCAACTGCACCTGTCCCGGATAGAAGCAGACGCCTTCCTCATCTCATAGTTGGAGGGCCTTCTATATGCCTTCCCCACCATGCCACTAATCGCACTGATCCTCTTCAGGGTCCTGTGGGACAAGGTTTCCATGATCCTGGTGGCCCAGACAGCCTTGGTTTTCCTGTTACTATGCCTATCGACAGTGCTTCCAGTCCCTCTGGGGAGTTCCCTAGGACTACTGACCCAGGAGGAGGCCTCACTTCTCCACCCCAACCTGGGGTCCCTATTGCTAACAGCATGGCTGCTGAATGGGTCGCCCTAGCACCCTTCAATTTCCCCAGGGAGGTGGAAGAAGTCTTCCTGGCCTCTCATAAGAACTCCACGAGATGAGCCTATGCCTTCAAGTAGCACAGATTCTCAGTATGGTGTGTGGAGCAATAGGTTGACCCATTCTCCTGCCAGATGCACACGGTGCTGCATAGTTGCTTCACCTCTTGCAGACTGGACTTAAGTCCAACTCCGTCAGGGTACACCTGAGCATGCTGTTCGTGCACCATCACTCCATAGGCGGAAAGCCTCTTTCTGTGCAGCTCCTCATTACCCGATACATGTAGGGCTTGCTGCTCTCTAAGCCCTCCATCTGGTCGCCTCCAGCGGAATGGGATCTTACCAAGCCACCCTTCGAACCTTTGGCTACCTGCCATTTGCGTTACCTGTCTTGGGAGGTTGTCTTCCTGGTGGTGCTCATCTCTGCCCGCAGAGTCAACGAGCTTCAAGCCTTGGTGGCCGAGCCACCCTACACTAGGTGCTACGAGAACAGGGTCATGCTTTGACCCACCCAAAATTCCATCTGAAGGTGGTATCCGCCTTCCACCTCAACCAGGAGGTGGTGCTCTCTACCTTCTTTCCATGACCCAATGCCGACAAGGCAGCGGCCATTCTCCATACTCTGGACTGCAAAAGGGCCCTGTCCTTCTATCTGCAGCATACTCAGGGCCACCACAAAGCCTCACAGCTTTTCGTTTCATATGACCCAGTTGACTGGGGGAGGCTGTCACCAAGCAGACCCTGTCCACCTGGGTGGCGGACTGCATCACCTTTGCCCCGATCAGGCTGGGCTATCATTGGAGCGCCTGATCTCCAGGAACAAGCAGGAATAAGTCCTCACATATGGGTACGTCGGAACCGACGGAGCCTGCGCGGGAAAGCTCCCCAGCTTCCCTGAAAGGAAGCTTTTGGGGCCTCCCACTGCACATGCGCGCTGCCTTCCCGCCTTCCTGACCAGCTCTCCTCAGTTTCTCTTTTTCCGCGGAGCCAGCAGGTCGTGTTCCTGTCACCGCTGAAGAAATTATTGTTTTAGTTTGTTTCTTTAGACCGCGTACCTGCCTTCCCCATACCGAAACCGGTACTGCCGGTCTCTCTTTTCTTTTCTTTTTAAAAAAAAAAAAAAATCTCTTTTCTGCACAACTTGGTGACTTCGGTTAGGCCTCAGGCCTACACAAATTCTCCTCATGGAGAAACCAGCCCCTGGTTTTAAGAAGTGTACCAAGTGTAATGCTGTTATTTCAGTCACAGACACCCATGAATGGTGTCTTAAGTGTTTGGGACCTGACCACTCCATTCCGGACTGCCCATCCTGCTCCCAGATGTCTAAACGTGGGTTGCAGAACCGGGCCAACAAATTCCATGTGCTGTTTGCTTCTGATAATCCAGCATCACAGTCATCCAGGTCTTCCTCTCCGGATGGATCTCAGGTAACCAAACCCTCTGTGGGCAGGTCCTCAAAGAGCAAATCTCCTTCAAAGCATCGAGAGGCTCTCTCTTTTGAGTCTGAGGATCCTGCCCCAGCCAAACAACCCCGGCGGGAAGCTCTGGCTTCCAAAGCACCATCTATGGGGTTACAGGTTGACATCGATGGCACGGCCTCGACTGATTACCTGTTGGACTGCTCTGGGGTACCGGCCCATACCGGTACCGACATCCAGGCAGCAGTGGCGTCTATGAGCAATACTGTTCAGACCATGCAGCAGGCCATGCTGGCTTTTATCAATGCTGCGACGCCCAACGCGATACCGGGTCCGGTTCCGGTATCGTCTCCCATACCGGAACCGAGACCATCGACTTCCAAACGCAGATCGGTTCCTCATGCCGGATTCGGGTTTTTACCCGATACCGATCCCATACCCGGTACGCCCGATGTCGATACCAATCGGTATGCGTATCGTGCGTTGGAAGCAAATAGAGAATACTCTGATTCCTCTGAGGATTTCAACTCCTCTGAGGACTCTGATGAGTTGTCTCTAGTTCTTCATGAAGACCCCTCTTCCCCAAAGAGGAGAATGTCTCCACCAGAGGATTTGTCCTTTCAAGAATTCATTATTGAATTAGCTAAAGGACTCTCTATTACCACATCCTCAGAAAAAGAACCTAGATCAAAGAAATTGGATATTTTAGGATACCCCAAGGTTCCTAAAGAGGCAGTTACCCTGCCTATCCATGAAATCCTTCAAGAACACTTGATGGACTTATGGGAGGCTCCTCTAACGTTGTCTCCTTATTCTCGTAGGCTGGACACCATGTACCGGGTCCCTCCTTCTCCTGGTTTTCAAAAGACTCAGTTGCCTCACCATTCCATTGTGGTGAAGTCTGCACTGAAAAAGATTAAGAGTACCAAAAGGCACTCTTCTACCCCTCCAGGACGAGAATGTAAGACCCTAGACTCTTTTGGCAAGAAAATTTTCCAGGCTACTATGCTTATAGCCAGGATTAATCCTTACAGTCTGTATATGGGCATGTTTCTTAGAGAACTCGCCCTAAAGATACGACCTTTTGCCTCCTTTATCCCTGAGGATAGAAAAGAGGAGTTCATTTCTCTGGTGAAACAGCTTCTAGATGTTTCTAAGTTCTCCAACAGAGCAGCTTTTGATTCCTTTGAGGGTGCCTGTAGAGCTTCGGGCATTGCTATTGCAGCCCGACGACTTGCTTGGCTCCAGGCCTCTGACCTAGAACCCTGGGTCCTGGATGGCTTACGGAATCTACCCTGTACAGGTGAGAACTTATTTGGTAAGGACTGGCAAATTAAAGCCACCCAAATGGATGCAGAAAATGCTACCTTGGATAGACTTTCTAAGTCTACCTCTGCTCCTGCCAAGAAAAAGTCTTTCAAGAGGCCTTACTACAAGAAGGCCAGATTTTCCACAAATACTGGCCAACAATCTTCTCAGCCTCGCTTTGCTACTAAACGTCAGCAACCTAAACAGGCAAAGTCAAAGCCTGCAGTGTCTACCACTCCTCAGCAGGCTCAACCCCCTCAGGGGTTTTGACTTGCCCCTAGAGAACTTAACATTTCTGGCTCTAGAACAACCAGAGCCCCTCACCATTCCCGGAAGGTTAGCTCACTTTGCTCCCAGATGGGAGCAAATCACATCAGAGCAATGGACCCTCTCTATCATCAGAGAGGGCTACAAACTTCATTTTTCCAACCTTCCTCCATATACCATGGTGAGGCACTTCAATTCTCCCCCATTTCTCCTGGACCTGTTGGATCAGGAGGTCTCTTCTCTCCTTGCCCAAGGGGCCATAGAAGAGGTTCCTCTTCTTCAACAAGGGACAGGATTCTACTCCCCTTATTTTCTCATAACAAAGAAGACAGGGGGATTCAGACCTATCCTAGATCTGAGAGAATTGAACAAATTTCTGTACAAGGAGAAATTCAAAATGCTTTCTCTAGGCATTCTCCTTCCATACCTTCAGAGTCAGGATTGGCTTTGTTCTCTAGATCTCAAGGATGCGTACACACATATACTCATCCACCCATCCCACAGAAAATATCTAAGATTTCTGTTTCAGGGAAAACATTTCCAGTACAGAGTACTCCCCTTCGGTCTAGCCTCTGCTCCAAGAGTATTCACCAAATGCATGGCAGTTGTTGCCGCATTTCTAAGAGGTCTGGGAATTTTTGTATTCCCATATCTGGACGACTGGCTCATCCGAGCTCCATCTCAGTCAGAGGCCCAGATTTCCCTGGACCGCACAAGGCACCTTCTGCAGTATCTGGGACTGGTGGTAAACCTTCCCAAGTCTCAACTTACCCCTACTCAGTCTCTAGAATTCATAGGGGCCCAGTTGGACACCACCACTGCAAGGGCCTACCTGCCTCAAGTCCGGGGCCAACCTCTGCTGTGCTTGGCCTCCCAAGCTCAGTCCAGCAGTCACTTGACAGCCAGGGAAATGCTGCAACTTCTGGGCCACATGGCCTCCACGGTACACGTGGTGCCCTACGCTCATCTTCACATGAGAGCAGCTCAATGGACCTTGGCCACCCAGTGGTCTCAAGCATCAGGAGCGCTCTCCGACCAAATACTCACCTCAAATAATGTATATAAGTTGCACAGTTCTGTGCCATTCAGTTTAATATTACTCTGTTTATTTTATATTGCTTATAGCTATCTGATGTTATATGTAAAACAAACTATGATTTGTTGAATGTTGTTATCTGTAAACCGCAGCTGAACTATGGAAGCAGCGGTATATAAGTTCTTGTTAAATAAATAAATAAATAAATAAATAAAAGCGTCTGTTTTGGTCCCTCCAATGGTGGATGTCCACCAAGAATCTGTTGTTGGGGGCCCCCTTCCAACCTTTGTTGCCCCAAGCAACCCTCACAACAGATGCCTCCCAAACAGGGTGGGGAGCCCATCTACAATCCCTCTCCACTCAGGGTACTTGGTCTCCGCAGGAGACCACCCTTCACATCAACCTCCTGGAACTGCGAGCAATCTTCTTTGCCCTCAAAGTCTTCCTTACCCTCCTTGTCAACCTGACCGTCCTAGTTCAGACAGACAATCAGGTGGCCATGTTCTACATAAACAAACAAGGAGGGACAGGCTCTCTATCACTTTGCAACGAAGCTTTCAGATTATGGGCCTTCGCCAGAGAGCATCAAATTCATCTTCTGGCAGTATATCTTCCAGGGGTTCAAAACTCTCGGGCAGACAGACTCAGTCGAGTTCTGCTCCCACACGAATGGTCCCTACATATGGACCAGATAGGCAGAATCTTTCAGGAATGGGGAACCCCGGACATAGACCTCTTTGCAAGTCCGTGGAATGCCAAACTTCCCCGGTTCTGTTCCAGGACTCTGTGTCAGGAAGCTCAGGCCAACGACGCCTTCCTCCTGCATTGGGGTCAGGAATTCCTATATGCCTTTCCACCCATTCCTTTGATTCCCAAGACTCTGTTCAAACTCCAGAGGGATCACGGATCCATGATCCTCATAGCTCCACGCTGGCCACGCCAAGTGTGGTTCCCTCTACTTCTGCATCTCTCCCAGGGACCCTTTGTGGCACCCAAACCCCAAGTCCCTACACCTCAGAGCTTGGTTACTGAAGGCCTAAGCCTTCATGACTTCAATCTTTCTCAACCAGTGAAAGATATCCTGCATGCCTCTAGGAAACCCTCCACGAGGCGTTCCTATGCTTTCAAATGGAAGCGCTTTTCCATTTGGTGTGCTCAACAGGGTCTTGACCCTCTAGCACTTCCTTTCAATTCTCTACTAGACTATCTCCTGCATCTTTCTAATGCAGGCCTTAAGACAAATTCAGTGAGAGTCCATTTGAGTGCTATTGCAGCATCCTTAAAACCTATAAATGGACAACCTGTCTCCTCTCATCCGCTTGTTGCAAGATTCATGAGAGGCCTGACTCTAACTAAGCCTCCCATCCGACCTCCTCCGGTAGCATGGGACTTGAACCTAGTTCTAGGTCAGCTTATGAAGCCACCTTTTGAGCCCTTACACTCCACCTCCTTGAAATTTCTTTCATGGAAGGTAGTTTTCCTCATTGCAGTCACTTCAGCTCGCCGCATCAGTGAACTGCAGGCTTTAGTGGCTAATCCACCTTATACTAGATTTCATCATGATAAGGTGGTCCTTAGGACGAACCCCCACTTTATGCCCAAAGTGGTTTTCGCCTTTTCATCTTAATCAAGAGGTATATCTACCTGTCTTTTTTCCGGCTCCTCATGCATCCAGTGCAGAAAGGAACCTTCATACTTTAGATTGCAAAAGAGCTCTTGCCTTTTACCTCAACAGGACTCAGCCACATCGAAAGTCTTCCCAGCTTTTCGTGGCTTTTGATCCTTCTCATTTGGGACGTCCAGTCTCCAAACGTACACTTTCCAATTGGATTGCTCAGTGTATTTCCTTTGCTTACCAGAGTAAAAACGTTTCTCTGGAAGGCCATGTCACAGCTCACAATGTGAGAGCCATGGCCACTTCTATGGCTCATCTTCACTCTGTCTCCATAGATCAGATCTGTCGAGCCGCCACATGGGCCTCGGTTCATACCTTCACAGCCCATTACTGCTTGGACAAGGACTCCCGCCGGGATGCCTTGTTTGGTCAGGCTGTCCTCAAACACCTGTTCCATACTTGAACAACTCCTGCCCACCTTCCCAGGATGGATGCCTGAGATCCATACGAAGATGGCGAACCCTTGAAACGGGATCTCCCAGGCATCTTAGCTAGGGAGTCCCCATATGTGAGGACTTATTCCTGCTTGTTCCTGGAGATAGCACAGTTACTTACCTGTAACAGGTGATCTCTGGGAACAGCAGGAATTAGTCCTCACAACCCACCCACCTCCCCTAGGAGTTGTATCTTCTATCTATCTATCTTACTTTCCTCTCTCTATTGTCTCAGCTATAAACTCGAACTGAGGAGAGCTGGTCAGGAAGGCGGGAAGGCAGCGTGCATGTGCAGTTGGAGGCCCCAAAAGCTTCCTTTCAGGGAAGCTGGGGAGCTTTCCCGCGCAGGCTCCGTCGGTTCCGACATACCCATATGTGAGGAATAATTCCTGCTGTTCCCAGAGATCACCTGTTACAGGTAAGTAACTGTGCTGTCATGGCACACAACATCAGGGCTATGGCAACTTTAGTTGCGAGCCTAAGCTCTGTCCCTATGGCAGACATCTTTTGGGCTGCCACCTGGTCCTCAGTCCATACCTTTGCAATTCACTTCTGCCTGGAGAGGAAGTCCCGATGGGACAGTACCTTCAGCCAGGCCGTACTCGGTAATCTGTTTGGGGTTTAAGCATCTCTTTCCCTCCAACCCTTCTTGTTCAGGCTACCGGAGCCATGGTTCTCTCTGTACACTAGGGTCCTCAGAGTCTGTCCTCAGATTCGCTTGCGGCTGCTCACAACTGGACTGTGTTTTTCTTTGTTTCAATATAATGTTATAATGATGGGATTTTAATGTCCTTTTTATATTTATATTAACTGTGATGAAATTAATTGTGATGAATATAATAAATGTATGTTTTTTTAAAACATTGTAAAGTTGTGATGTTGTTGGTATAGGTTTTTACACTTTACAGTGATGCAATATTTAATTCACATCTTATAAACTATTGTCCAGAGTAAAGTTATATTAGGTGTATGAAAGAGTGTTTTCAGCCTTTTAAGGTGAATAGGTTGCATTGTATATGAGAGTGTGTTGATTTTTGCAACCATTTTTGGTGTTTTTGTTTTACTTTTCTGTGTTTTACTTCTACAGGTTCCCAGTATTCTGTAGCTAGGAAGTCCCATATGTGAGGATTGACTTCCTGCTTGTTACTGGAGAAAGTGTAGTTACTCAGCTGTCACAGGTGTTCTCCAGGGACAGCAGGAATCAGTCCTCACAACCCTCCCTTCTTCCCTTGGAGTTGCTGTACAATTTTTGGCCATCTTCTTTTGTTGGCTCTAGCTATGTCATCTGACTGAGTAAGATGGCACCCTTGGGGAAGAAGGGGACCACGCATGTGTGGTGGTATCTCCCAAAGGCTTTCTTTAAAAGCTGGGGAAATGCTTCTGCGAGGGCTCCGTCGGCATCAATGTCACCCATATGTGAGGACTGATTCCTGCTGTCCCTGGAGAACACCTGTTATAGGTGAGTAACTACAATGAGTGTTGGAAAGGAATTAATCTGTGCTTCCTCAAGTAACAAGAAGGAATACTAGAGGAACCAGAAGGAAGATGTAGATAAAGCACCGACTATCACTCAAAGTCAGTGAAGGTAAAGGGAAAGATTGTCACTACCTGACAATGTTTTGTTAAAAGATTTAGGCTATGTCTAGAAAAATGTGCTACTGCATTAGAACAAATTAGTAAATAGGTCCCATTGCATAAAATGAGACCTGTAGTCAGGGGCGGCCCAAGGGGGGTGCGGGGCCATGTGCGGAGACTCGGTGCGGGGCCTAATTTGCATAAGTGGCCTTATTTGCATAAATATTTGCATAATGTTACCATACACTAACTTTTAGTAAACATGTCTCTTAATGAGTGTATGGATAAAGAAAGACTAAAAGATTTCTACATTACTATAATCCAGTGCCAACCGCCAGGCACATTAGGAACTACTACAAATGCTGCCCATTTAGAACCCATAGCAAACCCGCCGTACCCTGACCGCATTACCAGGACTCACAAAGCACCATACCCTACCTATCAAAAGGAAACATGCAAATATTAAACCAATACATTTCAGAGAATACTGGGGAAAGAGAACAAGTGGCAATGTCAAATAGGAATTACATAAATAGAATACCTCAGCTCAGTTACACATGCAGAACATAGACCATCACCAAACAAGGAATCACAATTTAGAAACAGGAAGGCAATAATTAAACTGGAAACCCCAAAAGCCAAACTTGGAATGTACAACACCACTGTAGAAATAAAACTATAAATTAATTTCCTCTTGTACCAAACAAAGCGCAGACGTTAATGATGCACATTTCCCAGAGCTTTCATATTCCAGTTAATAAATTCAAAATAAAGAGATATCTTTCTACCTTTTGTGCATTTTTTTCAGTTGCAATTGCTCCAGCCACTTTCTTCTGGTTTCTTCATGTTTTCTGCTAACTGTCCATCGTCTGCTGTCCATTTGTTCTTTCTTCTCTCTTCTAGTTTTTTTTCCATTCTCTCTCTCTCTCTACATCTGCTTTAACATACTAATTTTTCTCCTTTTGCTCTTTCCTCATTCCTATTTCATCCACACAAATTTTACCCCTCCATCCTCAATCCCCACTTACTCTCCCAATACCCGGCCAATTGTAGATTTTTCATCCCTCCCACACAAAATATTTTTCCCCTCTCCATTTTACTCTCCCAGCCCCATCCCATTCTAATCCTCCCCCAACATCAGCTCCCTTCTAGTTCCAGTCTCACCCAGAATCCATTTCCTTCTAGTCCCTGCATCAGCCCATTTCCAGTCCTAGCCCCCCATCAACCCATTTCCAGTCCTAGCCCCCCATCAACCCATTTCCAGTCCTAGCTCCCCCCATCCATTTTCAGTCTGAGTCCCTCCATCAGCTCAATTCCAATCCAAGCCCCCATCAGCCCCATTCTAGTCATTTCCTAGCCCCACCATCAGCCCATGTCAAATCCTAGCTCCCCTCCACTCAGCCCAATTCCAGTCCAAGCCCCCCATGAGCCTACTTCCAGTTCTAGCCCCTCTATGAGTCCATTTCAATTCAAACCCCCACCACAGCCCATTTCCAATCTTAGCTCCCCCCAACAGCCCATTTCCAGTCCTATCCTAGCTGCTCCATCCGCCCATTTTCAGTCCTAGCTCCCTTCCATCACAGCCCATTTCCATTCCAAGCTCCCTCCCCATCAGCTATTTGCAGTTCAAGCCTCCCCTTCCACTCAGCCCATTTCCAGTCATAGCAACCCCCCAACCCATTACCAGTCCTAGCCCCCCATCAACCCACTTCCAGTCCTAACCCCCATCACCCCATTTTCAGTTTAAACCCCCCTATAACCCATTACCAGTCCTAACCCCCCATCAGCCCACTTCCAGTCTTAACCCCATCAGCCCATTTCCAGTCAGCCACCCATAGCTCATTGCCAGTCCTAACCCCCCCATCAGCCCACAGCCCATTACCAGTCCTAACCACATCAGCCCACCTCAAGTCCTAACCCCTCCCCATCAGCCCATTTCCTGTCCTAGCCCCCCATAGCCCATTATCAGTCCTACCCCCCCATAGCACATTACCAGTCCTAACCCCATCGCCCCATTTCCAGACAGCCCCCAGCCCCTTGCCAGTCTTAACCCCCCAGCCCATAGCCAGTCTTAACCCCCCATCCCCATCCCCCTTGCCAGTCTTAACCCCCCCCCCTTGCCAGTCTTAACCCCCCCATCCCCATCCCCCTTGCCAGTCTTAACCCCCCCTTGCCAGTCTTAACACCCCCAGCCCATTGCCAGTCTTAACCCCCCCATCCCCATCCCCCTTGCCAGTCTTAACCCCCCCTTGCCAGTCCTTAACCCCCCCATCCCCATCCCCCTTGCCAGTCTTAACCCCCCCCTTGCCAGTCTTAACCCCCCCAGCCCATTGCCAATCTTAACCCCCCCATCCCCATCCCCTTGCCAGTCTTAACCCCCCCTTGCCAGTCTTAACCCCCCATCCCCATCCCCATCCCCCTTGCCAGTCTTAAACCCCCCATCCCCATCCCCCTTGCCAGTCTTAACACCCCCCCCTTGCCAGTCTTAACACCCCCCCCCCCGGGCTTATGGCAAAATTAAAAAAAGCAAACTGGCTCTCGCTGCTGCCGCTGCCGCTACCACCGCGGCAACGGCAGAATGGAGTGTCCCGCGGGGCCTCCTCTTCTCGTTCAGCCCCTCTGTAAAGGCTTTGAGATTCGCGAAGGGAGAGCGTCTCCCTCGCTTCTCTGTTAAGCCCGCAGGGGCTAATGGGAAATTTCCCATCAGCCCCTCGCGTCTAAAGGGGCAGATGGGAAATTTCCCATTAGCCCCTGCGGGCTTAACAGAGACGCGAGGGAGACTTTCTCCCTTCGCGAATCTCAAAGCCTTTGCAAGAGGGGCTGAACGAGAAGGGGAGGCCCCACGGGACACTCCATTCTGCCGCTGCCGCGGTGGTAGCGGCAGCGGCAGCAGCCAGAGCCAGGTTTTTTTTTAAAGTCATTTTTAAAAAAGCAGAATGTTCTTTGCGCGGGGCCCCCTGAAACGCGGGGCCCTGTGCAAAAAACATTCTTGCTCAATGGACGGGCCAGCCCTGCCTGTAGTAAATAACATGTGTTAATGCATCTTAGTGCCTAGTAACACTGTAGTGTTTTTTTAGAACTGCCCTACCATTTTTGGCTTTTTTACTTGAAGAATACACATCAGTGAATTGTGTTTTTATTCAGAGTCCAGCCTGGACAGTGGACTTATTGGAGTGCCAGTGGGATGAAAGGACTGATGCAGCACATAAAGAGGACTTCTCCAACAAAAGCAGGACTTTGAGATTACCTTAGTTGATTAAGATACTTGATATATGGCCTTTTAAACAAAAAACACCAAGGCTGTTTACATAGTGAAATAGAAATATAAATCAACCAATTAATAGGTCAAAGTGCCCACCCCAGCCCACTATGACCCCAGAGGTCAGGAGCCTGGAGTTTTGCCATGTTTAACACTGCCTGCCTGTTGTGAAGCCCTCAGCCACCCAGGTTGTTCCACTGCTTTTTTTTTTTTTTTTGCTGATGGTAATGGTTGCATGCTTACTGCCTTACTGACGACTAGATCAGGGAATTCCTTGGCTCTTGCTTTGTAGTGGTGCTGTATGATTTTGTCAGACAATCCCTCTATGATTCTGGAAAGCAGAAGCTTTCTGGTATTCTCTCTGTTTTGTTGGACATCACTGGCTGAACAGTGCTATTAGTTGTGCCTTCTATAGGTGTGTTTCTCTAGTCTGATAAAGCTTGCCAGAGACATCTTTATTGTTGCACTTGGTTTTCTTTATAATTCTTTTGGCTATCTCAACTGCTGAGTCTTCTTTCCCATTGCATTCTGCTCATCTAAGCACTAAAGGCCTCTTGTGGTTCTAAAAATTATTGCAGTCTAACTTGTAAGTGTTCTGGTAACACTGGTCAACAATGAAATCGTTACTGACTTTAAAAGGCCCTAATCTGTAGTATCTTGGTGAGCTGAACAAGAATATAACATTAAAAGAGTTTTATTGGCTCTCGTTTTGAAGATATTGCATGTAGTTCATTTTTGACGTTTCACCGTGTAAATTTATCCACTAGGACATCAACAACATCCCAAATAAGCCTTGAACGATGTAATATTGCATCACATTGCATAATACCAGCATGCACACATCATCCAGAGTTGATTGCATCATTTTATGATGCAATGCAATACTACTGCCAGGCGGCTGCTGAAGCCATCTGATGTCAGCAGTGTACTATACACAGTCGGAAAGGTTGAGCATTTAAAATATTTCAGACTGTGTGCAAGACAGTTTAAGCTACTGTTACATGTAACTTTTATTAATCATATAATTTTAGCCATTTAGGTACAATACAGAACAGTAATGCCACGAAAGTGCGTTAATACCGTTGACAATTTCTGCTACATTTGTGGGGAAGTGACATTTGCCAACCAGAAGAAAAATATCACTTCTCAACTGAAGACGGCATATCATCTTTACTTCAGATGCAAGATTGGTGACCAAGACAAGCCTTGGGACCCGCATATATGCTGCGCTACATGTACAACACAGCTTTCACAGTGGTTGAATTGCAAAAGACCATCAATGCCGTTTGCAGTCCCCATGGTGTGGAGAGAGCCAAGCAACCACATAAATGACTGTTACTTCTGCTTAGTTCCTCCTCTTTCCAGTGGAATAACGAAGCAAAAGAAGTCGAGCATAGTCTACCCAAACATTCCGTCTGCATTGAGACCAGTTCCACATGGTGAGGGACTTCCTATTCCAGAACCTCCATCAGAATATTCTCTTGATTCATCTGATGGGGACAAGGGTGAGCCGACCTGTTCTTCTCCTGGTCCGTCAGCATGCAGTGACCAGATTTTCACTGGGATGCATATTAACTCCACACAGAATAACACAGGAAGAACTAAATGACCTGGTTCATGATTTGGACTTATCCAAGAACAAGGCAGAATTGCTAGGATCAAGACTCCAACAATGGAATCTTCTAGAAGAAGATGTCAACATTACTTCATATCAAAAGCGCCACCAGCAGTTGGAGCCTTTCTTCAGAAAGGAAAGTAATCTGGTATTCTGTTCCGATATTGAAAGCCTCATGAATGCCTTAAAAATCACTCATGACCCACAAGACTGGAGACTATTTATAGACTCTTCGAAAGTGAGTCTGAAGGCTGTGCTTTTGAACAATGGAAACCGTTCTCCATCTATTCCAGTAGCACATGCCATCCACATGAAAGAGACATACGATATCTTAAAGCATCTACTGACTTCCATTAACTATAACAAGTACAGCTGGAACCTCTGTGGTGACTTGAAGGTAGTTGCCCTTTTAATGGGACTGCAGCAGGAATATATAAAATACATGTGTTTCTTATGTGAGTGGGATAGCCGAGCAAGGGATTGGCACTACTTGCGGAAGGAATGGAGACAAAATGTAACAGTTGGCGAGAAGAATATCCAGCACCCAGCTCTGGTTGAGGCTCACAAAATCCTGCTACCACCCCTTCACATCAAACTAGGTTTGATGAAAAACTTCATGAAAGCCATGGACCGCACTTCGCCAGCTTTCAGATACCTGCATAAAAATTCCCTCGACTCAGCAAAGCAAAGATTAAAGAGGGAGTTTTTGTGGGTCCTCAGATTCGAGAGCTCTTCAAAGATGACCAGTTCAACAACTTGCTGCAGGGTGATGCGAAACAAGCATGGGATGCTTTTCACCTAGTGTCAACAAACTTTCTCGGGAATGTTAGGGCAGAAAACTACAAGGAACTAGTAGAAGACATGCTGATGCAGTATCAGAAACTTGGCTGCAATATAATTTAATTTAATTTAATTTAACATTTTTTATATACCGCACTATTCATCATCAGTGCGGTTTACATTGAACATCAACATACCTGTCAATCCATGACTGATCTAGGTTTACAGATAACAGGGAAGATAAACTGGGAGTTAACTGGGGAATAACTATCTACATAATTTATACATATTATATATACATTGAATAGGTTACATCAAGTTTTGATATTTGATAAGAATATAGTGTATTCACATTTTGATCCTTTGTTCTGGATTGTTTCTATGTGTAGTAGTTATCTGAGTGATGCGGGAGACGGATTCTATTGTGTGTATGGTAGCTTGAAATGTAAAGTGAATAGATAGTGCTTGATGGACTTTCTAAATTGGGTGATATCCCTGATTGATCTGATGTTTGGAGGTAGTTTGTTCCAGCACTTGGGGGCATAGGACACAAAAGCTCTGTTAATAGTTTGTTGTGTCCATTTTGTGGAGATACTGGGAGTAACTAGTGTGTTTTCTGCTACTAGTCTCCTGGGTCTGTTGTTTGGTGTGTGGGTGATGAGATTTGAGATCGATGCAGGAGATAATTTATTAATAGCCTTGAATGTGATGAGGAGGGTTTTGTATGTTATTCTGCAGTTTATCGGAAGCCAGTGCAGATCGATCAGTATTGGTGTTATATGATCTCTTATAGAAGCTCCAGATAGGATGCGGGCTGCCGCGTTCATCGCCAGTTGAAGTGGATTTAGTGTATTCTTGGGGAGACCATGAAGGATGATATTCGCATAGTCGAAATGCGGTGTGACTATTGCTTGGAAAACTGTGCGGAAGTCCTTGGTCTCCATCATTGGTTTCAGGTGGCGCAGTGTTTTTAGTTTGTAGTAAATTGACCTTACTGTGTTCTTTATGTGCTCTTTAAGATTGAGTTGTTGATCGAGTATCACACCGAGGTACTTTATGGAGGCTTTGATGGGGAGTTCTGCATCTCTTACTGTGAGGGTGGTCGGCGGAGCAAATTGCTTGTTTCTTGTTGCTATGAGTACTTCGGTTTTCTTGAAGTTTATTCTCATGTTTTGATTGAGGAGCCAGTCGGTTATTGCATTGAAACAATTGATTAGTGGAGAGTAGTCAGGATTTGATATATTGATTGGTGTGAATATTAGCACGTCATCTGCGTATAATAAGCAAGATATATCGAAATCTCTGGTGATTTGGCAGATTGGCTGCATGTATATATTAAAAAGCAATGCAGATAGAGATGAGCCTTGAGGTACTCCCTGTTTCTGTTTGAAGGGTTCAGATGTAATGTTGCCTGTACGGACCTGTTGCCAGCGCTCATCTAAGTAAGATTTGCACCAGTTCCAGGCTTGGTTGCGGATGCCTTTTTCGTGGAGTCTAGCTAGCATGATCTTATGGTCGACTGAGTCGAATGCCGCTGATATGTCCAGAAAAATCATTGCAATGGCCATGTGAATGTTGTCAATCCCACAGATGAGTTTGTTAAGTAGTGAAGTCATGAGTGTTTCTGTTCCGTGAGCTTCTCGGAATCCGTGTTGGCATGGGTCCAAGGGGGCTGCTGTGTCAATGTGGTGTTGGATCTGCCTCTGAGTTTCCTTTTCAAGTATCTTGGCTAGGTAGGGAATGCTGGAGATTGGGCGGTAGGGTAGGATTCTTCCTTCGTTGGGTCCATCTGGTTGTTTTTTAGCAGAGGGCGAATTGATGTTTGTTTAAGGGCGGTAGGGAAGATGCCAGTTAGATAGGAGATATTTGCAATCTTAGCTATGTAAGGGCTAAGCTCGGTACGTAAGGTTTTGATCCAGTGTGCTGGACATGGGTCATTTGGTGCTGTGGTGGTATTTATAGTAGCGATAATTTCTTCGATGGTTTTTCTTGATGGTGGTGAGAATTTATCGAGTGATGCTTGGGCCTGTGGGAGTTGGATTAGTATTTGTGATGACGTTGTGTTCGCCTTGACCATTTTGGCTTGGATGAAATTAGCATATAGTTGTGGTTGTATGGATTCTTGATGTGGTGGCGATGGATCTTTGGTTAACGTTTTTACTATATTGAAGAGATCGCGTGGTCTGTTTAGTGTTTTGCTGAGAATATTGGAGTGGAATTCTTTCCTTGTAGACCAAGTTAGTTCGCGATGCTTTTTGAGTTGGGTGAGATACTCTTCCTGAATCTGGTTGTTGTGGGTGTGTCTCCATTTTCTTTCTAACTTCCTCAGTTGGAGTAGAGATGTACGTAGATCTGAAGAGAGAACCAAGGGGCATCCTGCTTTTTGTTGGAGCGATTCATGGGTGGGAGCTTCTTGTACATGCTTGGTTGATGTGCATATTGATAGAGAGTGTCATTCCAGTTAGAGATCAGCTCATTTAGATTGTCTGTTGGCTTGGATAGTTTTGGCAACGCTTGTTTAGTGAGGGTCTCTACGTCTAATGGCTTAAATCGCCCTGCGTTTGTTGTTGAGGTGACTGGCTGGGTGAGCGTGTTTGAATTTGTTGGAATCAGGAATAAGATCAAGCTATGGTCTGACCAAGGGACTGGGATAATAGATGGTTTGGTGCAATTTTTTAAGCTTGAGAATGCTGATGGAACGAATATCAAATCGAGGATGTTCCCTTGTTTGTGTGTGGGGTTGTGCACGATTTGTTTGTATCCAAGGTCTGTCATGGCATCGAGGAATGTACTGGATAAGTCGTGATGTAGAGAAGCGAGGTTAAAATCACCTAACAGCCAGTTTGGTTTGTTGGGGTTGTCAGGATTGCAGGCTAAGTTTATTATATTTGAAAGATCTTCTGATACTGCAGTTGGTGCTGAGTAGATGAGATTTATAGAGTTGCTTCTATTCGCGATAGTTAAGGTGTCTAGATGTTGGGAGCTCCTGGTTATGGACACTCGGTATTGCAACTCTGACTTTGCTATTATGAGGACCCCTCCACCTCTTCTATTATCTCTGTTACAAGCGAAGAGTGAGAAATTGGGGGGTGTGATTTGGTTAATTAGGACGGTGTCTGAGTCAGAGAGCCATGACTCAGTGATCATTTGGAGGTCTAAATTGTAGTTGGATATCAGGTCTGTGATGGCAGGCCATTTGTTGCGCACAGACCGTGCGTTGATGAGTGCACATCTCAGCTCGTGTTGCAGGTCGTCTTTGTTGGTCTTTTGTTAGTAGTGGTTTCCAGTGTTATGTAGAGCAGGCGTGATTGCCTCTTGTGTTGAAGGTTTGGGTAAGGTTGATAATAGCTGTAGTGATGTTTTCTATTTGATCCTAGGAGTGCTGGAATGGGGTTATGATCATGGATGTATGAAACAGAGTCATGTATGGTCATGGCAATAGTGTATAGAAAAATAAACATTAGGGTTGAGGTAGTCATGATTATCTTTTGGTGTAATAATGGAATGTTATGACAACAGTAATAATGGAATGCTACTGGCAACAGTAGTAATGGAATGCTATGATAGCAGTAATACTTAGATGCTTAGATACTGGCAACAATAATATTTAGATACTGGCATAATACTTAGATACTGGCAACAGTAGTAATGGAATGCTACTACAACAGTAGTAAAGGGATGCTATGATAACAGTAATACTTAGATACTGGCAGCAATAATAATTGAGTGCCACAGGGAAGATGAGAGTAGTTATGAGATATGGTGCAATCACATGGTTAGTCTGTATACTTGCTGTGGTTGTGAGTTGCTTAGAGAGGCCTGAGTTCACGTCTGGGTTCAGTTGTAGGCAGAATGTTGGTTTCTTGGTGAGGCGGCAGAGGGTTGAGTGAGGCAGGCGTCGGGTCACCGGTGTGTTGCTGTGGAATCTGCCGTGTCGCCTATCGTGCCTCGCCTAAGGGCCACGCCAAAGGGCCCTCTGGCGAGGCCCTCAGGCGCGGGCCCGCCAGTCGCGGGCGCGCCTGCTGGCACGAACTTTAAAAAGTTCCTGCTGTGCCCCGATTGGGCCTTGGAGGACGGCAGGCCCCTTCTGCTGCCGGTGGCTCAATCCCCGGGAAGGGGAGAGCTGCTGGTGGTGGTGGGGGCTGCGGATGGTCGGCGCCTGCTGGCGCGAACTTTAAAAAGTTCCTGCTGTGCCCCGATTGGGCCTTGGAGGACGGCAGGCCCCTTCTGCTGCCGGTGGCTCGATCCCCGGGAAGGGGAGAGCTGCTGGTGGTTGTGTAGGCTGCGGATGGTCGGCGCCTGCTGGCGCGAACTTTAAAAAGTTCCTGCTGTGCCCCGATTGGGCCTTGGAGGACGGCAGGCCCCTTCTGCTGCCGGTAGCTCGATCCCCGGGAAGGGGAGAGCTGCTGGTGGTGGTGGGGGCTGCGGATAGTCGGCGCCTGCTGGCGCGAACTTTAAAAAGTTCCTGCTGTGCCCCGATTGGGCCTTGGAGGACGGCAGGCCCCTTCTGCTGCCGGTGGCTCGATCCCCGGGAAGGGGAGAGCTGCTGGTGGTGGTGGGGGCTGCGGATGGTCGGCGCCTGCTGGCGCGAACTTTAAAAAGTTCCTGCTGTGCCCCGATTGGGCCTTGGAGGACGGCAGGCCCCTTCTGCTGCCGGTGGCTCGATCCCCGGGAAGGGGAGAGAGCTGCTGGTGGTGGTGGGGGCTGCGGATGGTCGGCGCCTGCTGGCGCGAACTTTAAAAAGTTCCTGCTGTGCCCCGATTGGGCCTTGGAGGACGGCAGGCCCCTTCTGCTGCCGGTGGCTCGATCCCCGGGAAGGGGAGAGCTGCTGGTGGTGGTGGGGGCTGCGGATGGTCGGCGCCTTCTGGCGCGAACTTTAAAAAGTTCCTGCTGTGCCCCGATTGGGCCTTGGAGGACGGCAGGCCCCTTCTGCTGCCGGTGGCTCGATCCCCGGGAAGGGGAGAGCTGCTGGTGGTGGTGGGGGCTGCGGATGGTCAGCGCCTGCCGGTGTACTTGTCGCTAAAGATCCATTTCTTTGATTCCCATCTTGATTTCTTTTCTGTTAACTTTGGTATGGTTAGTGATGAACAGGGCAAACATTTTCACCAGAATATCGCAACGATGGAGCAAAGATACCAGGGAAAATGGTCCACTACAATACTGGATGACTACTGCTGGACACTCCCCAGAGAAGCTCCCGAACAGCTGTACAAGAGACAGGCAAAAAAATCTAGGAAGTAGTCTATGACTTGGTTTTTTACAGGTATTAACCGAAGGCCTATTATATTTACTATTGACATGCATTTTGTGATGTAAACATTAATTCTTGTAGATTACAAAAAAAATAGAGCCAACTTTGCAATTTCACTGTCATATCCGTGTTCAGCATATAAAAATTGATAAGAAATGACTATTTTATTTCAGTAACATGACTTTTGTAAAAATTTGTTGACCAGTGTAATTTTTCAGAACAGCATTTAACTCTGAACCAACAAAGTTTACTGAAAGTCTTTAAGTAATCAGAATCGATAAGAAAAAATAAATATGCGACGTATGCTGCTGCTGTTAAGTGCCATCGAGTCGGTGTCGACTCATGGCGACCCTTTGGATAGTTATATTAAACTATGTACAGTCTTCAGTCAGGCAGCTCATTATTGATAGAGTGGCACCCATAGCTGCTGTTATTGTATTGATTGGCCTTCCTCTTTTGCGTTGACCTTCTACCTTGCCAAGCATGATGTCCTTCTCTAATGATATCTCTCTTTGCATGATGTATCCAAAGTATGAAAGTCGAAGTCTTGTTATCTGAGCTTCTAAAGAAAGCTTAGGTTTGATCTCCTCTAGTACTGACTGGTTTGTTCTTTGGGCAGTCCATGGTATACACAATATTCTTTGCCAGCACCATAATTCAAAGGCATTGTTTTTCTTCCTGTCTTTTTCACTGTCCAACTTTCACAATCATATGATGTTATTGAAAATCTTTGTATGGAGAGAGACATCTCTGCTCTTGAGAATCTTGTCTAGGTCCTTCATAGCTATTCTGCCAAGAGCAATGCGTCATCTGATTTCTTAACTGCTTGTTGTTTCTTTATTGATAGTTGATCCAAGTAGGTTAAAGTTGTCAACTATTTCAATTTCTTCTCCATCAACGATGAACTTATTAATTTTGCCAGTGTCAGGATCTTTGTCTTCTTTATATTATGGTGCAGGCCCATTTTAAGACTATATTCCTTGATCTCGAGAAGCAAATGTTTCAGATCTCCTTCGCTTTCAGTCAGTAATATGGTATCACCAGCATAGGAAACGCTGTTGATGAGTTACATGGGATTTCTTATCAGAGTGGCGTGGGGGTCTGTGTGTTCATACAATCCTTCTTCTCTAATGATTTGTTTTGCATATAAATTAAACAAGTAAGGCGAAAGTATGCAGCCTGGTCATATATCTTTGCTGATTTTAAACCATTCTGTTTCTCCTTGTTCCATTTGAACTGTTGCTTCTTGATCAATGTAAAGGTTGTGCAAGTGAACTGTCAGGTGTTCTGGTATAACCATGCTTCTTAATGTGTCCCAGGGTTTCTCATGGTTTACACAGTTAAAAGCCTTGCTATAATCGATAAAGTACATAAAGATATCCTTTTAGTATTCTTTTGTCTTTTCAAGGATCTGTCTCACATCCGCGATATTGTCCCTCGTACCTCGCCCTTTTCTGAACACTGCTTGCACTTCAGGCAGTTCTTGTTCCAGGTATAGGGAGGAGTGGCCTAGTGGTTGGGGCAAGTTACCTCAGGCCAGAAGGTCAGGGGTTCAAATCCCACTAGAGTACAGCAACCTTGGGCCAGAAGGACTGGGGTTTCTAGTCCCACAGGTGCTCCTTGTGGTCTTGGGCAAGCCACTTAACCCTCCATTGCCCATCTTCCCTGTAAGTATTAGTGTATGTGTCGCATATCCCCTTGTGTTAAATGTATCCTCCAATTGTGTTGTGACCACTTTGAAGGATAAGGTGGTATACAAAATTGTTTAAATAAATAAATATAGTTATAGTCACTGCTGAATAATCTTGAGTAGAATCTTGCTGGCATGTGGGATCAGAGCAATTGTGCATTAATTTCCAAATTCAGTTGAATCACCTTTCTTTAGTATTGGTATAAATGCAGATCTTTTCCAGTCAGTTGGCCATGATGTTGTCTTCCAGATTTCCTGGCACAGCTTTGTAAGTATGGCAACAGCTGCATCCGATTGCTGTAATATTTCAGTGGGAATGCCATCATTGCCCGGTGCTTTTTTCTTTGATAAGGCTTTCAATGCTGCTTCAATGACTTCTTTCGTCACCAATGGTTCCTGATCATAAGGTACAGGTTGAAACGGCTGTTGGTCCACTTGATCTTTATCGTATAATGACTCTGTAAATTCTTTCCACCTTTTCTTGAACTTCTCCACATCATTCAGTATGGATCCTTGAGCATCTTGTAGCATTCCATTTCAAGGCTGGAATTTTTTCTTTAAACTCTCGTAGCTTTAGGAAAGCTGATCTTGTTCTTCCTCTAATAGTTTCTGATTCTGATTCTATTTCCTTGCATATGTCATTGTTGTATTTCTCCTTGTCTTGTCTTGCTGCATGTTGAAAATCTCTGTTGAGTTCTGCGATTGCCTCTCTTTCACCTCTGGCTTTAGCTTCTCTGCATTTCTGGGTAATTTTCAGAGTTTCTTTGGTATTCTATTTTGGCTGTTTTTGCTTTTTCACCTTTTGTTGAAACTTCTCACTTTCTTCCAATAGAACCCTTCTTGATGTGATACCATAACTCTTCTGGAGCTCTGTTATTTGTATCTAAAGCAGCAAATTGATTTTGCAGGCAGTCTTTAAATTCCAGTGCTATATTCTCAAGGTCAGATTTTGTTACATTTATGAGTGGCTTGCTCTTTTTCAACTTTAGCTTGAGTTTGCATACTAGTAGTTGGTGATCTGTACCACAGTTAGCTCCAGGTTTTGTCTTTGTTGATGTTATAGAGCTTTTCCATTGTTGACTTCCACAGATGTAGTCAATTCGATTTTTGTACAATCCATTGGGTGAAGTCCATGTGTACAGTTGCCACTTCTGAGGTTGTTGTCGGGGCATATACCTATAGTTGTGTTGATGGGCATTCCTCATAGAGGAATAGAAATTAAGCGTTCACTGATTGCACTGTATTTAATTACAGTTCTTGCAAGTTTCTTCTTGATTTTAAATGCATGTCTTTCATTTCCAGCATAGTAGACCATGCGATCATCAGATGCAAAGTATCTGATGCCAGTGCATTTCAGTTCACTGACACCCAACAGATTGAGTTGTATACGTTCCATTTCATTCTTGACCACCTCCAACTTCCCTTGGTTCATGCTTTGTACATTCTATGTCCCAATATGTAAGACATCTTTGCAGCTTCTGATTCTCATTTCATGTGCAGCTCCATCATCAGTCAGACATTCCGAAGGCTTTGATCCAACCACATCATAAATGCTGACATTACTCTGAAAAGTCTTCAGCTCCTCCGTAGTAGTCAGTTGAGTACCTTCTCACCTGAGTGTCTCATCTTCCAGCACTATAGTGCAATTTGTTTTGTTGTGGCTATCCATTGGGTTTTCTTGGCAAGATACAGAAGTTGATTGCCAAGCTTTTCTTCTACACAGGTAATTCTAGTGTTGTTGCTGTTGTCACAGAAATGTGATCCTCCGCCACCAACACCGTCCCATTCTGCTGCTACCCAGATGGGTGGTTTGTCTTGGTCTGGCACCTCAGCTGAGACCTGTCCATCTTGGGAGACCCTGCCAGTAATTAAGCTACCGATAGCTTAGCTGTCAGCATCATTGATGCACACAAGCTTGTGTGGGGCTTGTGAGGGATGCAGAGTATAAGAATAATAAAAAACTGTTCATCTTTGCTCTTTCCTTCTACCTCGGGGTACGGAAATCTCCTCTTTACTAATAGTCTCCTCTAAGCTTAGAATTCCACTTTTCTCCACCTTTTCTCCCTTGTATCTCTTCTTCCTTGCATGATGGTTGCAGGCTTAGGCCGTAGGCCCTCCTTCCCTTGAACTCTGAGCCCTCCTAGATCAAACTCCTAACTTGCAGTTTCTGGATACTGGACTCGGATGTGGCAGCAGTCTCTTCTTCCAAATAAAACCCTGGCCCTCTTTGTCTGAACTGCTGAAGTTGTCCTCTGAATCTTTTTCACTTCAAGGATTGGTGGAAATCTTTTACTTTTCTTTTATTAAAGGCTTCCTCTTGCCTCTAACTCCCTTAGTGTATCTAAACAATACTGATGTTGGCTTGCTTGCTGCATACGCCTTGTAGCGCTATACAAATGATCAGGAGTAGTAGTAGTTAATCAACCGTTGAGCAGGAAATATGCAGTGCAGTGGCCTGAGTAACCTGTCACCACAAGTGCTCTAATTCAGTGGCTTGACAAGCCAAAGACTCCTGTCTTCTGTATAGTCTAATAGTTAAGGCAACTAAAGGCAGAAAATTGCCTTAGGGCTGGATATTTATACCAATCAGCTTTTATATAAGCACTGAAGCCGCCTCCTATCATTACCCCCCTTGCAATAAATTTGTATTTGTGCCTTCAACTTAATGCTGACTCCTGGCAACCCAGCAACTCCTGGGTTTTCCTTGGCAGTGTGACTGGAAGTAGATTGCCAGGCCTTTCTTCCTTGGTCATGGAGGGTTATGTGACTTGCCCAAGGTCATAAGGAGTGCTAGTGAGAATTGAACCCCTGGTTTATTGGTTAGCAAGCCAGTGCTCTAACTACTAGGCTACTCCCCCACTTGCCCTTACAATGATAGCCATCCCAATTTCTAAAAAGACTGGGTGGCATGAAAAGGTCACATTCATAGTATTTAGAATCTCCAAAGGTCCCTTAGTAGAACCTTAGGGGTCTCTACAGAAGGAAATATCAAAAAACAATGGTGCAGACTTCCGGTGACGTCACGGAGCTGATGGCAGCTTAGGTGCCTAGCTCCTGTCCAAACCCCGAAATTTCGCAAAATTTTGGATACCCCCACGGTTCTAAGGTGGAAGGGAAGCGAGCAGAGGAGTCTGCGATGGCTGCACGGAAGAAGTTAGTGACCTTCCAATCCGCCTATGCTCGGCGGGAGCAGCAGGAGACCTCGTCGGACTCCGAGGAGCCGGAAGAGACAGAGAATCTAGAGGTGGAAGAGAACCAGGCCGAGACGGAGGGGATGCCGCTGAAATCCTGGCTGACGGTGTTTAAAGTGGAAATGAAAGGTGCGATGAAGGAGATTAGGAAAGATCTGAAAGAGGCGCTGGCGGCGATACAGAAGGAAGTGAGCTATATGGGACAGTGCATGGAAGACCTCGAGGTGCACGTGGACCAACAAGAGGAGGAGATGCGGGAAATGGCGGCTGAACAAGACAAAGCTAAAAAATTGCAGGAGGAGATGCAAGAAAAGCTGGAAGAGATTGAGGATCGGGCCAGACGCACTAACCTCCGGATCAGAGGAGTGCCAGAAACTGAGCTGTTTAAGGACTGTAAGTCTGTGGTGCAATGTTTGTGCCGCCATATCCTTCGGCTGGGGAGGGAGGGAGAGGCCCCAGCTGAAGCTGTCGGGGTGGAGAGAGCACACCGAAGCCTTGGCCCCCAGCGAGAGAAACAGGGTAGGGACATTATTGCTTGCCTAAGCAGATTCCCTGTTAAAGAACAGATACTCTCCTTGGCACGGAGGTTTGGCCGGATCGCCTGGGAAGGGCAGGAGGTCGAAGTATTTAATGACCTATCCAAAGGTACTCTGGAATGGAGGAGAAGTCTGAGAGAGGTCACAGCATATCTACGAGGGGAAAACCTGCGATACCGAAGGATGTTCCCTTTTGGCCTCCTTCTCGCCGTAAACGGGGTGTCTAAGAAAGTTAAGACTCCGGGGGAAGCCTGGGCAGTTTTGAAAGAATTGGGATGTGCGAACCTACTTCAGGCTCAAGGGCTAGTGCAACGGGAACATCAAGCGGCAGTACCGGGAAAGCAGTGCACGCGATCACAATGGCAGAGAGTGGGAGAGAAGGGGAAGCGACTGAAAAGGATGGCCCAGGAGCAGGAGAAGGCGACGGCGGATGGAACTGACTGAAGACCCACTTGCCACGGATATGCGCTAGATCGATGGGGGGATATGGACAGTAGAGTCCTTTTCTCCTGGTAATGTGGACACTGGACTCATAGGGCTTTGAGGGGGATGGGTGCGGGTATGAGGGGGGTTGGAGGGCAGGTGGATTGGAGGGGATTATGTGTGGTATGCACTGATTTTTGAATTGCTGGTGGGGGGTTGTGATGTTTGTAGGGGTAGGACATGATGGACTCGGAAGGGACGGAGGGTGGTGGGGTGGAGGGAGGAGGGCGGGGGGGTGGGGGGGGTACGGGGGGGAGGGAAGAGGGGAGGAGGGAGAGTAGGGGGGGAAGAGGGGAGGAGAGGGAGGAGGGAAGAGGAGGGGGAGAGGGGAGGGGGAAGGGGTTAAGGGCACAGCACATGGGGGAGTAGGGGGGTGGTCGGAGGTGAAATGTTGCGGATAGGGACTGTTAATGTGAAGGGGTTGAATACTCCAGCTAAGCGTAGTCTGTTATTTCGAGAAGCACAACGTAATCATTGGGATGTGGTGCTCGTACAAGAGACCCACTTGAGGAGGGGGGAGGTGGGGAGATTGAGGAATCGACTTTTCCCTGAGCAATTCTTCTCTTGCCATGCAGGGGGGGGTGAAGAAGGGGGGGGGGTAGCAATTTTGGTACAGGGAGGGTGTGGTATTCAAATAGGGGGGTACTTTAAGGATACGGAGGGGCGGGTAGTGGGGATAAAGGGGAGGTTTGGCTTGATAGATATAGTGATGGTTTCGGTGTATGGCCCTAACGGAAACCAAGGAACATTTTGGGCAGATTTGGGGCGGTTGCTGGAAGTTGAGGGAGTGGGGCGGTTGCTGGTGGGGGGGGGGGATTGTAATGTAGTGCTGGACCCGCGGGTGGATCGAGACTCGAAAGGGGGGGATGGAGGGAGTAGGAATAGACGGGGTTTAAGAGGGTTGATGCAGCAATGGCACTTAGTGAACGCGTGGAGGGCGCTTCATCCTAACCAGCGGGAGTATACCTTCTTTTCGGTGCCCCATCATAGTTGGAGTAGGATCGACATGATTCTCTTGGAGAAGCAATGGATGTTGGAGGTAGAGAGTGGGGGGGTTGTCCCAGTGGGGTGGACGGATCATAGTGCGGTGGAAGTGGTCATACGGAGCCCTGCACGGGGAGGGGTGGCCTTTTGGAGACTAAATGAAAGTTTATTGGAGTGTGGAGAAGTGGTGGAGGATGTACGGGCCACGATGAAAGATTACTTAGCTTTAAACGATACGGGGGAAGTGCGAGACGTGGTTGTTTGGGAAGGGTTGAAGGCGGTTGTCAGGGGCAGGTTTATCATGTGGGGGGCTCAGAGGAAGAAGTTGAGGAGGGAAAAAGAAGAGGAGTTGCGGAAGCGGCTGCAGGTGGTGGAAGGTATTTATAGGGAGAGTGGGGAGACGAGAGACCTCCAGACAGTAGAGCAGGTACGGGCGGACTTACAAGCGCTGCAATTGGAGCAAGTGGCCTTTGCATTACAAAAGGTGAAGCAGGTCCATTATGAATTTGGAGATAAAGCGGGCCGCTTATTAGCACGGCGGCTGAGACAGCGGGTGGGGGCATCCACGATCTTCCAGATTAGAGGGGAGGATGGGGTGACCTACAGGGATGAGGGGAAGATTCGGGACTGTTTTAGGGATTTTTATGGGGCGCTCTATACGGGGGAGAAGGGGGTGGAAGGGGAGGCCATTCAGGAGTATTTAGATGAGATACCGCTTAAGGGGCTCTCGGAAGAGTCGAGGGCAGAGCTGGAGACTTCTGTCACTGAGGAAGAAATTGGAAGGGTGGTGAAGGGGTTACCGGGGGGGAAGGCGCCAGGGTTAGATGGGCTGCCGGGCTGTTTTTATAAGGTCTTTTGGGGGGAGATTAGGGGGATATTAGGGAGAGTATTCCATGGGGTGTTGGAACAGGGGGGGGAATTACCACGGGATATGTTGATGGCGGGGATAACTATCTTGTTGAAGCCGGGAAAGGATCCCCTGAAGTGTGGATCATACCGGCCTATCTCCCTGTTGAATGTGGATGTAAAAATTTTAGCTAAAGTGTTGGCGGATAGATTGGCGGGATGGATGCCAAAGGTGGTCCACGGGGATCAAACGGGTTTTATTAAGGGGAGGCAGGCTGCAGATAATGTAAAGCGGGCCATAGGGGTGACATGGGAGGCAGGACACGGGGGGGAGGAGCTCATTTTGATGTCTCTTGACGCAGAAAAAGCCTTCGATAGAGTCCATTGGGGGTTTTTGATGGCGGTGCTAGAAAGGGTGGGATGTGGGCCGAATTTTCTGAAATGGATTCAGGGCCTCTATCGGGAGCCACGGGCGCGAGTAAAGGTGAATGGACGGTATTCTAGCGACTTTGCAGTGGGGCGTGGGACAAGACAGGGATGTCCCTTGTCCCCGCTTTTGTTCGCTTTGGTGGTAGAACCCCTGGCTGAACGGATTCGGAGGAACACGAGGATAGTGGGTTTGGAGAGGGGGGGGCTTTCCCATAAGATTTCCTTATATGCTGATGATATTCTTTTGTATATGGGTCAGCCGCTGCAGACGTTGCCGGAAGTTCTTAGGGAGGTAGAAGGCTTTGGGGCTGTATCTGGGTTTAAAATGAACATCGACAAGACTGAGGTGATGAAGGTACAATTAGGGGAGGAACCTGAGCGGCACTTGCGGTCAGCCTTTCCCTTGAGATGGGTACGTAAATCCCTGGGGTACTTGGGGGTTCAGCTGACAGGACGGTATGAAGAGCTGTATAGTGCCAATTATCCAAAACTGTTGGGGACCATCTATACTGACTTAGATGGCTGGATGAGATTGGAGACGTCATGGCTGGGTAGGATAGCAGCCATTAAAATGAATATTTTACCCCGGTTACTGTATTTGTTTCATGCCTTGCCGATTGAGATCCCGGAGGGCACCCTGCGTGGGTTACAAAGTCGTATATTTAGCTATATCTGGAAGAGGAGACCACCTCGTATTTCTAGAAGGGTTATGTGCACTAGTAAATTGGAGGGGGGGCTAGGGGTTCCTGATCTTAGAGATTATTATCGGGCAGCGCAGTTAAAGCATATTATGGATTGGAGAGCTGGAAAGGATGGAGCTCCATGGGTTAGTTTGGACAGCTATAGGGTTCACGAGGGGAGGTTGGATACTTGGATATGGGCTCCGGGGAGGGCTGCTAGGGGGGGGGGATCTCCTGCAATGCGGCATGTGGCGAAGATCTGGGATGTGGTTAGGGGACCCGTAGCAAAAAAGAGGGGGTCTTGGTTTTCAGTGATGACACCTTGGAGGGGATGGCAGGCCTTTAAACCGGGTTGGGAGGGGGGCCGATTTGACATTTGGAGGGAGAGGGGCCTCAACTGTGGGTTTCAGTTGCTGGAGGAGGGGGAGCTGCGGGGGTTTGAGGAGGTGAAGAGGGAGTATGGGTTGGAGGTGGTGGATAGATTTGCTTATGCTCAGGCTCGCTCATTTTTGCTTCGCACTTTAGGTAGGGAGGGGATGGTGAGGGAGGTTTCGGCAGTGGAGGCCATTTGGTATGGGAGGGGAGGTTCAACGGGTATGATTACGGCTCCTTATGCAGCGGTGCATGAGCAGCGGGAAGGGAAATTTAACTATATGGTTGACTGGGAGCGAGACCTAGGCCACACTATTAGCTGTCAGGATTGGAAATGTATATGGGATTTGATAAAGAAGGGGCCTTGTGCTAGCCAGATTCGCGAAAATAGTTATAAAGTGCTACTACGGTGGTATTATACGCCAGAGAAGCTGCACAGGTTTTTCCCAGAGATCTCCCAGTTGTGTTGGAGAGGGTGTGGGGAGGTGGGATCCTTCTGGCATATATGGTGGGGGTGCCCCAAGGTACAGGGGTATTGGGGGATGGTACAGAATTGGATTCAAGTAAATCTGGGGGTTGTGGTGGTAATAACTCCACACATTGCTCTCTTATCTTGGTGGGGGGAGGGGCGGGGGAGGCAAGGGGGATTGATGGTGTTGGCATGTCTCTGCGCAGCCAGATGTGAAGTGGCAGCGGCATGGAAAAAGAGTGAGATGCCACCATTAGAGGGATTTGTGAAACGACTCCGGAATATGACCCTGATGGAAAAGCTGACAGCTCTTAGGAGAAAGCGGGGGAGGCGCTTTGAGGAAACTTGGGGTGGGCTGTGTCAGGTATTGGGGTTGGGGTAGGGTGGGGGGGAGGGGAGGGGGAGGGAATGGATGGGGCGGGTGGGGGGGGGATCTAGGCCAATCCTCTGGGAGTATCTGTCTCTTTCCTGGCCTTGGGTTCTGGTGGGTAGGGTAGGAGGGGGAGGGGGCCTGGGGCGGGGCGGGGGGGATGGGACTAGTGGGTAATCATCAGGTTATTGAAAAATTTTCAATACTCTGGATTATAACATAGGGGGGTGCTGTGTTTACTGCTGGGTGTTTGGCCTTGGCTTAGAACTAGTTTGGTGTTGTTAGCTTGGCATGTATATCAGCTTTATGTAGTGGTGTGGGGGTGTATGTTATGCCGGGCTGTGATTTTCTATTTCTGTATTATGTGTGTATTGAATAAAAACATTTTAAACATAAAAAAAAAACCAATGGTGCAGTTCAAAGTGGCACCAAAAAGCCTAACTGTAGGTCAAGTATTGGCAGGTTTCTCAGTGAATCTGTTGTAATTCTACCTACCTTTTACTTGTGGTCACCAGGCAGGTCTCTTGAACTGGGGTCTTTTAGCTGCTGTCATCTTTGGGCTACCTATGTCTCTTTTGTCCTTGGAACACGCTTTAATGGGATATACTCATTCAAATACCACAAATCCTCTTTAGCAGTGGTGTTATGTGCAGAAGGATCTTGTGCCTTGGTGGATTCTATATCAAAAGCTAAAACCACTATCAAAAATAGCACCTTTGAGGAAGGGTCAAAAAGAGGGAAAAAGTACATCCTCAAAAGCAAGAGTCCATACAGAAATCTCTCAAAACTCCTTACTGGCAAAATACTCAAAATCCTTCTCACTGTCTGCATGGGATGGACCAGGGTTCAGTCCCTCACTCCACAGTCTGAACTTCCCAAGATGTTAGGTGGGATGGACCTTCCAGCTCTTTCTAGTTTCCTTCGGTATAAAGGACTTCATGTATTTTTAGCCAAGCATAGAAGGCTAATTTTACCCAAGCCATTTCCCAGGCAAATAGCTTTGAAAACTGTTCTAGTCATAAGTGTAGGGGTTTGTGTGTTTTCCCTACATACTACTACTACTACTGAGCATTTCTATAGCACTGCAAGTCGTATGCAGCGCTGTACAGAAAAATAAGAGACAGTCCCTGCTCATCAGAGCTTACAATCTAGTCAAGACAAACACAGGAGGAGCTTACTACATATGTAGGCTTTCTGCATTTTCACTTTTTGCTTAGATTCCTAAGGAAAGCTGGCCTTATAAAATCATCATGTCTGCCTGTCCTCCCTCCCCCTGTAAGTGTTTCTGTCCTCTGCTGCTTACCCAATTACATTCAAATTTCTGCTACAGCTAGAAAAGCACTCATCATGTGCCCTGATACCCTCATCGCTTAAAGTGCTCGGGCCTCTAATTCGATAGCAGTGTTTGCCAGATGAAGTAAAACGCCAATGGCAGTGCTTTGCTTTGCTCATGTATTCATCAACGCATGCTGTTGCATATAAGGGTTATTACAGAAACCTTATTTGCATTTTACACATGGATACAGAGGCAGAGGAATGTGCAAGCCGCATCTACATTTAAAATGTAATTTTAGAAAGACTGTGATTTACACGTCCCCTGACTATATCTAAGATACACGGGGGCATGCAGGGGTGTGGTATGGGAGGCAAAAAGCTACAGGTGCATCCCCCATTTCAAATAGGGGTGAACGTGGAAGACTGAACTTGTCCACATCTGGATTTAGCCCTGCTCCCTGGCACGAATAGGTTTTTGAAGAGTGCGTGTTTCAGCCAGCCCTTTACAGGAGGGATCAAGGGGGATATCTCCCACTGAAATGGGGTAAAGAGCATATCCTCTGCGATTAAGAGGGGCTGCATGTCTAGGTTTGCAAAATGGCCAGGCTACGTGTGTAAGTACCAACAATTACATGTGACCGTTCCGAAATGCTGGCCCTTACACGTGGATGTTGCTGGGGTTCCCATGCCAGTTTTTCCCACTTGTAGGTTTGGAAAATGTCATCTCCCGCTGTACGTGAATATCTATCCTCATGTGTCCCTGCACTTCCTCCTTTGCTTTAAAACACATGTCTATGGTGAGAAACAGAGATATGTCTATTTTCCTTCGAACTTAGATGTGCCTAACCTCTCTTCTAAAACTGACATCGATTTGCAGACATTTTCACTTGGATGTTTCTGCAACCACCATAACTAGCCTTTCTAAAATGTGCCTTCACATGTGTAAATAGTGACCATGTTGGCGTTTCAGTGCATAAGTTGGGCCTGCTTTTTTTGCTGGCCTAACTTGTGCATATACGTTATCTGGAGAGTAGTTGAATTTTTCTATTCTCCAGATAACTTTGGTGCCAGCCCCTGACCTGTCCAAACTCCACCTCTCAGTTAACACATAATATGTATGTGCATAAGCAGCCTAGATTTTAAAAAGGAAAGGATCTTCAGGGGAGGGGGCTATTTTAGGGGTCCAGCAGGCTGACTCACTTGATGTCTCTGCAATATTGGAGACATCGGGCGAGGAAGCCTGTAGTCCTTCTACTCTTTTGGTGACTTTTTCATTATCCCACGATAGGGATTGGTTTCTGAAAATATTTTTTCGGAAATGTTTGATTAAGTTTAGAGGGTTTCAGGTTCGGGTTTACCCCGACCTATGTAAGGAAACCCAGAGACGGAGGCGAGAGTTTCTTCTTTTACGTCCAGGAATACAGCAGTTGGGGGGTCAGTTTTTCCTAAAATTTCCATGTAAATGTTCTGTTAGGCTACAGGCAGTTTCCTATATTTTTTATGACCCTTCCCAACTTTCGGCGTTCCTGAGCACACGGAGAGTTACTGAGGCAGAGATAGGGAATGCTGCTATAATTTAATAATTGCTGGTTTGAGCCTTACTGGGGGGTTTTCTCTTTACTTCAGATTTGGTGGTTGTTGTTTCTTTCCACTCTCCTCCAGAAGTGATTGTGGGCTAGTGGGTTGCAGTCTTTATTTATTTTAGAATGTTTGATGTCCTTTTCCTTTTTGTATTGCAGACTGCTTTCTCTTTTCTTTGAGTGTATATTTACGCTTGAACTTAATGTAAAATTCATAAATATAAAATAAAAAAATTTAAAAAAGGAAAGGTTCATGCAATCAACATGGACATGTGGAGGCACATTCCAATGAGTGCATTGCAGGCCCCTTTGTGTCCGATCGGAATCGGGACGCACAGAGGCAGACCTGATTTTGATCCCGCTGGGGCTAGATGTGCCCTGTGGGATCAGAATTGGGTCTGGGCCTGTACGTGCAGGCTGGGACCCAATTCAGATTGGCCTGCATGTACAGACCCCTGCCCGGCTAACTCAGTTAGGCTCTTGAATGGAACTATGGTGCCATGTCATCCTGTTGCCATGGCACCGCGGCTCCATTCAGGAGCCACAATCCCCAGTCATCGACCACAATCTTTGTTCCCCACAGCCTGACCCTCGATCAGCCAGGGTCGGGCTGCAGGGAACCCCCTGAACCCCCTCACCTCTTTGTCGCTGCCTGGGCCTGTCATCACCTGACGTCCAGGGGGACTTATCCCACCTCTGAGGTGGAATAAGTCCCCGTCTAGATCCGAGGCCCTGGACGTACAGGGCCGACTTCAGAATCGTCCCTATACATCTGGGACCTCGGACCGCCCTCACTCCACCTCCGCAATACCCCCTCCCGCCCCCCTCTAAGCTTCCCCATACAATCTCCTTGGAGAATCCATCCCTCCCAGGACAAAAAAAGGCTCATATTCTTCTCTGTAGCTTTTGTTTTGTTCTGCTCAATAAAGTAAAAAAAGAAAAACCCCACTGCAGAGCCATCTTTGGTATGGTGGCATGGATCTAACTGCCACTGGCAGAAGAAAAGAGCACAGATTGTGGCTGCAGTGAAGATACATGGTGTACTGGTGGAAATCTAACTTCTGCCTATACAACAAGAGAGCTTAGGCCTCAGCTGCTGCAAAGTTATATGCAGTGTGCCCAGGACGAACCCTCAATAACACAAAAAGGGACAGACAGAAGTTGCTGCAATTGTGGGTGAACCAGTGGCCGAATAAGGAAACTAGAAGCTGGGAGTGGGTTGGAGTTGGGGAAAGGAAGGTGATGAAAAGGAAGAAAAAAAGAGTAGGAAGACTAGAAGGGATGGGGGGAGTACAAGAGGGGATAGGAGGTTGAGGAAACAAGTGTAAGCGAACAGAGGAAAGGCAAGAACACCCACACACCTACTAATATGCACCCACATCCATAGGTATCAACTTTTCAAAATGATTGTGCTGTGTTTAACATCCCCAAATTACCCCTCCCTGAACGTAACAAATGGGCTTGTTCAATATTGAGGGTGCTCAGCACCCACAGAGTTGGCACTTATGCCGATATCTCTCACACCCCCAATCTATACCTCCACCCCATTCTACGATATCCACCAGACATCCCACGCATACACACTCTCCAAAAATACAGCCCCTCACCCACTCAGCCATAAATCCCCTCCCACCCTAATGAGACTTGAGTAGCTCCGCCCCCACAGTCTGTGATTGGAGGAAAGGGAAACATGCCATTGTGCCATACTATAAGTGCTCAGATTTCAACTTTGTTATATGTTTCGACAATCATATATGCCATCAATCAGTAGGGTTACCTCCCATGCTAGGGTTACCACTAAGATTCCTTGGACCTCAGCGTGTTCTTGCCTCGTACTAGGACCTTGGGTCTTCCTCCCTTTTCTTCCCTTGAAGATCTTGATGCATCCCCTCTTTGTCAGCTCCCAATGTACCACTTCTTATCTCAGCAGTTCTACTGCGGTACTGGCTGCTAGGAGAGAGCAGCATCATCATACGAAAGCTGTTACCCTGTAGTGCCTCTGCTCCCTCTCCATTAACAAGAAAACCTATACGAAGTGGGGGCAGAGTCAGTACAGAAACTATTGGTACATGTGTCGGGCTCACATGCCCCTCCGTGACTCGCATGTTGCTGCTTCTGCTGCTGCTGCTTCCATCAGGCACATTTCCAATCATTGTTCTTTTTCATTTTTAAACTCCTATCAATAAGCCCTTTTAACTAATACTGGAGAAAGAAAAGACATATTCAGCCACTGGAAGAGCTCTCCCAGCTGCCTTTGCTTCCTTTCACAGTCTCTCACCCAGTGGCGAGCAAAGTTTTCAGGCCATGCCCCCCTCCATCCATGCATTTGATTGTAAAGGCCCCCACCCAGTGTAGTAAATTCAAATTAAAGGCTCCCAAGCTAAAATTCTGGAGAGGACCATACCCCCAGAGAGGAATATATGAGGGCTCAGAGCAGGAAGGTTCTCACCAGGGAGTCCAGAGCAGAGGGTAAAAGAGGATCCTACCCTTCATTGGTAGATCTGCCCATCTTACAGGCCCAGATTTAGGCATAGGCAGCATAGGCAATTGTCTGAGGAACTAAACAGGAGCCTGATCCCACATGCTTTAGACCATGCTCTATGATCTTTGGGAAGAAATCTCTTCTCTCAATCATTCTCTGGTCCTACCGATGGGTGCTAACATTGTAAATCCAGCCTGACTTTTTTACTTTGCAAATCCCCCTTCTGGGGTTGATTTCCCTCTCACTCCATACCTTTCTTCTCTGGTGCTCTCTATAAACACTGTTGTCCTTAGATAAGTTATAAGCTCAAATCCAGTGGGAAACCCAGAAATGACTGAATCTGTCTCTGACAGAGCATAGGAGTTAACTTTTCAAAATGACTGGGGATGTTAAATTCAACGTAAATTACCTTTCCCTGGACACGATAAAAGAGTTCACTCAGTACTGGGAGGGCTTGAGTATCCACCACATCCACACAGCTGAGACCTATGCGACAGTTACCTCTTCTTTAGAAAAAGGATGAGAACTAAGTGATGGAATAATCAGAAACAGGTTTGTGGTTATTTAGTTTACATCATGAACTTCTAGCAAAACACCACAATATTTATGTTCGGTAGAATGCCTCTTGGAAAAACAGTATGCATTTTCTGAAGCTTTGAAAAGTACGATGCGTCAGGCTCCAAAGTAGTTAGTGAAACATGTTGCTGCACCTCAACAAAAAACATCCGTCAAGTAGCTCTGAAAACTGCCATCCGTAGTGGCGATGAATATATTTTGCGCGCTATTGTGTCACACTAAAGACTGCATCTATTACGGCAGTTTTGTTAATGTTGCTGTTGTTCCAGTGAAAGGAATCACGGCTTTCAGTGAATCTAGTTTAGTCAGCAGCCCAGCCCCATTCCAAATTGTCCAGGCCCGTGAGAATGTTAGAGCGCCAACCAATAGTGTCTGTCACTGGATCTGGGTCCAGTAGGCAGCTGTTGCTTCCTCTATCTGTGCAGATGTAAAAACGAGCACGGCTGAATAAAAATTGTTCATTTCCTACTTGTGGTTTCCTTGGAAATCAAACAGCATAATGTCCCCAAGCAGGCAATGTTTGCAGTAATATTTTAGAAATGTAAAGCTTTTCCAGTATTTTCATAAGCCCTTTGGCTCAGATTGTATCCAGCATGTGCTCAGTACAGCGCTCGGGATTGTTGTAACTGTGCTAGAACATAAAGCCATGCCATGCTGGATTAGAGTAGAGCAATGGTTCATCGAGCCCAGCATATTCTATCTCTGACAGTGACTAGTGCAGGTCGTTTGGAAGGACCCATTCCCTTTTGTTTACTTACAACACAAGTGGCAACTCCTTGTCTGCCTGGTCCTCTATCCCTCCAGATTCTGGTACAAATTTTTTTTTAAACCTAATTATAATACTGACCTTGACCATATCATGATCTGGCAACATATTGCATAGCTTCATTGTGCACCAACTGTAAAAAGAAATACCTAAAAGGACAATGTTAAAATGATTTTACCAAGGCAATCAAGCACTTGCAAGTGTAAAACTGTTGACTGAGAAATTGCCTTCCTTTTCTATGGATAGAAGGCAAGGCCAGCAAGCAGTGCCTGGAAATTTCTTTTTTGAAATCTCCACACTTTCTTTATGGCACCAACTGACTGGTGCAAAGCAAGTACAAAATCCACAACAGCATTAGATTGTTGCATAAGCACCTGCCTACTAGCTAGCCCCCAAACTTTCCTAAGGAAATTCTGCAGGGATTTCCATGTGAAAATGTGCTTGCAGTATGGAGATTTTAAAAAGTGCCCCCTTAAATCTGCTACCGATTAGTTTCATGGAGTGTCTGCCTAGTGTTAGCACGATGAATGAGGCCAGAAGGCCATGAATGCTAATTGACTGATGACTTTTTCAGATCAGCATCCTCCAAGAACAACCTGGCAGTGCTGTATATGCTGATTGGATGACTGTTTGACCTCCATTTTGAAAGTCTCACCTTCCGTGTTTCCCTACAAATATCCTTACCGTACTGGTTGGCTAGCAGTGGCTGTTGTAAACTATGTTTGCAGGCCCCGCCTCATCAGGAATGATGTAATAGTGTCAGTGATAGATTAAATGGAATTTTCGTGGGAAGGCCCTGGCTCTTTCATCTCCAATAATATTAATTAATTTCTTCTTAATGAACATTATTACAGGGCTAATCAAAGGAATAATGACTAGAGAACATATGCTATGAAATATTGCTGATAAATTTCGGCTACATACAATTACTGAGCATCCTCCTGATTCTGAACTCTGGAGATTTTTTTTTTTAATGCTGAGCACTTCGATGGAGCTCTGCCGATTCAGACTGGGTTTTCTTTGTTTAATTTTCTTAATGATATTGATGAGGCCTGGAAGCAGTTAATGCTGCTGCTCAGTGTATGTCAGCCTTTTGGCAGGGGGACAGGGAAGGCATAATGGAGTGCTCTGTTACAGGTATATTGTACTGAAGAGATGGCTGGTCATGCCACGTTAGATCTGGAGAGAAGACTGCTTTTTATGTTTTGAAACTAGATAGGCTGGCATGTTGACTTTTCAAAGGAAAGATACTGGTTACTCTTGAAGGAGACAGAGTGGGGGTTAGTGGGCTTATCCTTCAATACTAAAGACTTGGGCTCAGGTCTCACTCAGCAGAAGACCTACTAATATAGCCCCAAAAGAAAAGTGAGCTTACGGGACATCTCCATTAGCTGCCAGAAGGCACAGTAAGGCTTGCTATCCCATAATGCACTGCTTTGCTCATTCCCAGGAGCAATTTGTGTGTGTATTTTACAAAAATGATACAGACATAGTAAAGGCCAAAATATGAAAGTCTGAAGCTCTGCAGGAAGAGATTTGGAAGAGAAAAAAAAGGTGCAGACTTAACCTCTTGCTGAAGGCATTGAAGGACGGGAACTTCTAGGGAAATAAAATCATGTTTCTTTTTCAGAATGTAAGGAAGTTGCCCTCTTAAGGGGGAGCAGCTCTGCAAGAAAGGTGTCTGGGGATAAGATTTCACTGTAAAGTTAATATTTGAGTGTTGTTTTGATCTTCTATACAGTTTTCTAGTAAAGAATATTCAGAAAGCCTTAAGAGGGTCCCCACAGGGGAGAGTGATTCTGTACAGCTTTCATTAAAGAAGTCTGGATTCAGTTTAGTGAGAAAACAGAGGAGTGGAGGAGATTCTGCTGAGCTCCCACCCTTTCTTTCTCTTCTCCTCCTCCTCCTCAGACTGAGAGACAGCCTTGGCAACCCACCCTTCCCTTCCACACGCTCCTAAACTCTGTGCGCTGGATGCTGGAAACTGCTGTGATGTGAAGCAGATGGCTCCTCCTGGCTAGCTTATCCTCTCCCGGTGTCTCTGAATCTTGGACGGTGTCATGCTGCATCTGCCGGTATGTACGATGCCGATGCCTGCCACAGAACTGAGCTGGGTTGCAAGAAGTCATGTAGTAGGATGCAGAGCAGGGATAGAGCAGGAAGATGAAAACTTGTAAAAATAGAAAAAGCAGAGGAAAGGTGTCTAGTGGGGGGAGAGGGACAGCATGAGGAGTTTTCAGGATCTAAGGATGGCTTGAAATGCATTCTCTTTTTTCTGACTCCTGGTACCCAAAGGCTAAAAGAGGGGTAGGTGCGAATAGAAGGCCTGAAAGCAAGAAGTTTGTTGCTGTATTTTTTAAATTCCTACATTGTTTTATTTCTCCTAGGGGTTATTCCCACGCTGTCATTAATGTTCCCTGCCTTAATCCCTCCCCTAGCAGTTTTGCGCTCCCTTTGTAAGTGGTAAGTGCAAGTTCTATGATTATTTCTGCTGCTGCCCCAGTTGGAGTTCTTCTTACATTAGTTATCGAGGATAGCATCAGACAGGTAAACAGAAAAGAGCCCCCCAGCTGCAGCTGTGAACATTGCGCATGGTTTCTTAGGGCTTCCCAAAACTGAGCTGGTGACCCTGCAGCCAGTCAGGTTTTTAGGATATCCACAATGAATATACATGATATAACTTTGCATATGCTGGATCTGCAATGTACGCAAATGTATCTTATATGTATTCATTGTGGATATCCTGAAAGCCTGACTGACTGTGGAGTCAAGAGGACAAGATTGGGAATCCCTGTCAGTGTGCAAAGCGAGAGCAGGAAGTGCTGGAGAGTGAACCAGACAGGCAAAAAGTGGGGTTAAAGAACAGATTCAGCAGAAAATGTTAGAGCCCTTGAAAGTTAGGACATCCCTAGGCACAAAAAGAAACAGAAGAAAGTTTAAGAAATAGAACAGAATATCACAAGGCCAGTAGAGGCAAAGTAGAGGTTCTGGATTCCATTCTCAGCTCTGGCTACGAGTGCCCTCAAAATAGCATTCAATGTTCCGGGGTGCGGTTGTAGGGAAAGATCAAAGACTGATCTTATAGTGACACCTAGAGGCCAAGCTAAGAGCAGCAGTGGATTAGCAGTATGACCTCTGACACAGGAGGCAGCATCAGTATGTGGCCTCTGTATGGGGGACAAGAGTTAAAAAGTATGGGATACTAGAGGCTGTAACTATATCTCTGGTGAGGAGAAGGGACAAGGAAAAGATCTAGGCAGAAGATAAACAGAAAAATAAAAAAAAATATGCATGCTATCAAGCAATCCAGTCCTTGTTTTCTAATGCAGTGTAGTACCTGCAATGCTATTCATACATACTGTAGGAGAAGCAGGAGCAAAAAACTGGGATATAAGTTCAAAACCCACGACTGGTCAAAGACTTGTCTCCAGAAACTGAGTGACTCAGTAACTCTTCCATACTCAGAATTAAGCTCTTCCTGACTAAAGAATTAAGCCAATAGTCACAAAAATGTTATAACTGAGGGGGGGGGGGGGCAGATTTTGAATATTTCACCTTGCCTTTCCAAATGATGTTCAAAGTGGTTTACAGCATGACTAGCTAGAACTGAGGAATAAAACTCTCATCTCTAAAGAGCTTACAGTCTAAATGTGTATCAGAAACTGGGAGATAAATCGACTTGTCCAAGGTCACAAGGAGTGGAGGTGAAGAAAGTGGGATTTGAGCCCTTGTTTCCTTCATTCTCAGTTCACTGCTCTAACCATGAGACTATGCTTTCTCACAGGCTAGGAAAAATAAATGAGTGTGAATCATAAAAAGCATTCTAATGGTTGTATTTAAAGTTAAATTCAAAATTTTAGTGATCTCTGAGTTTGTATTTTGAATCTGCCACATGCTTCTGGAGACTCCTTATGGACATCACCTGCTTGTGACACTGGCTTGGAATAAGGTTACCAGATGTCCCCAATTTTTGAGGATTGTCCACGATTTTTGAACTGTGTCCCCAAATTCCACCTGTTTGGCAGTCTCCTGTTCCTGATTTCAGCAGTGGGGTCCAAGGGGGTAAAAATAATGATATGAATATGTCAGTTTTTAGAATGTACATCCATTATCTTTATATTTAGCATAGAATGGGGGAAGTGCATCGCCGTTGTTTCTCTGTTGCTTTGTCTGTTTGGAAGTGATATTGTTGCTGTCATGGAACGGATATGGAGAGGGGCAGACTCCTCTTCCCTCCTCCACGTCTTGTTGCTCAAACCAAGAACTATGGTGTCCCTTCCTCCCCCTTTTCTGATAAGTGTCCCAGATTTGCTTGAAAAAAAAATCTGGTAACCTCGGCATAGTCATGTGGTTGTGGTCATTCATTTCAAATTAGCACAGTTAAAACAGAGGCTGATTCAATACAATTCTCTAGCTGATGCTAATGTTAGCATAGGTTGTGTTATCTTTAATGTGGGTTAATGTGTGCGGGCTAATGAATCAACCTCATTAAAAATAATGGGAAAGGGCAATTAATGCAAGTGTTATCCTGTGTTAAAGATAACATGGGTTGCCATACTTTAGTCTATAGCTGCTGTCAAGGATATTGCAAGTAGTGCGCTGTCCTCTAGAGAACCTCCTTTCTCAGGTTTTGCACTTAAAAATACTCTTGAAACAGCTAAGGATGAATGTAAGTGCCCCCTTAAACAGTATTTGTTTCCTTCTCTCAAAACTATCATTGTATCATATTTCAGCTCTCAAAACATGCTAAGTTGCACACCTGGAATATTCTGTCTTTCAAAACCTAGAAGAGCAGTCTGTTGTCCTTTCCACTCCCCAAAAGGAAGAATTTGTGAAACAGAATACAGGGACACGGTAGGGACCTGTAGGTGTAGCCCCTGCAATTTGAAATGAATTAAAACTTGTGTTAGTGTCGGCACCAGTGCAAGTTTCTGGAGTGTATCAGACCTGGATGCTGTGCCTGGAGCATGTTTGTCTATTTGCAGCTCTTTGTCCCTCATTTTTGCACTTCCAGGGAGAGTGGAGATCATTACCCTACCGGCAGCACCATAATGCTTACAATATGTGCCCCAATCCCATTTTCTCTTCACCACCCTGCCCAGTTTCCTTCTGTATAGATTGGCATAGCTCCCTTCTGCACTGGAATCTAGGATACTCAGAAAAAGGAACCTCTAGAAAGCTGAGATTTAGATGCCCTAGGAAAATCTGGCAAAAATAATATAGTCCATACAATTGATACTATTAGTGTATTATAGAACCGAAAAACAAAAACTCAAGAGAGATAAAAATCTGTTTGTTCAGAAATCTCATATTTCATAAATACTTAGCTTTAGTGTTGCACGTTCTGGTGTCACACATTGTAAATCCCCAACACAGCACTGTGTTTCGAATCTTCCAAGACTGTTTCAAGAGGAATATCTTATATTACTTTACGACCTACAGTAGTTTCAATTACTCGCCTTACTTTGTGTAAATAAATTGAAGCATAGTTACCATATTTAAAATCCAAATCATGTGACTTATGAATTCCAACCAATCAAATTGTCATCAGATCAGTCAACCATTCATTCTCATTATTCATTCGCATAGATGTTAAAGAATTCAGTGTATAGATCCAGTATTGGTCTTTATAATTATGCAGTCAATGCCTGTCACCATTCTGCAAAGCATCAATTTGTTCAATTACCCACCAAGTTAGATCATTAAATCTATGACTGTATTACAATGTTCAACCATTGGGGCAGATAATGTTCCCATATTTAATCTGCTGCAATGTTCAATTAGCCTTTTTTTTCAATGATCTAGGAAAATCTGGGTCGCTGCAGATCCCCTGGCGCACACAGTGCCAAATTCAGGCTCAGGATCCGCTACAGTAACACACAGTAGCAAGTATAAAGATATTTGAACAGCTCAACACTAGAACCAGTTACTGAAGACTATGCATCAGGATAAGACAGGAAGGTCAGGTTTCCTGCTCAAATGGTGCTTTGGACATCAGTTTCCTGGGGAATTGTATTTTCTGTCACTGAGGAGAATTAAGAGAACTTGATGATCATTATCAAAGTAAGTAACACCTCCACTAGTGCTCTGGATTTAGTACACTATAGCCTAGTATTGCTGTGGTATTCCTTTCCTAATGCTCTGGAATAGATACAGTAGTCACAGGTATTAGTGACTTATTCCCATGGTGACGTTCTGGTGATCTGAATTAAACATACGATATGTTGATATTGCTGTAGTATTGCTATGGTAATGCTCTGGGTTTGATTGGTGTCCGTGCAGTATTCCATTTGGAATGCTCTGATCAAGCGTGAGAATTTTAGTGGTGGAAGACCATGAAATCCAATTTAACAGAAGGGGGTTTTCCAGCCTCTTCTTTTCACAGATGGAGGAGCATGGGATCTGTGAGGGAATGGCAAGCAGCCAGGCCTTCAGCTACCGTTTCAGAGGTCTCTCACTTTCACAGCATATGACCGTAAACATCTATGGGTAGTGGATGGAATGCAGCAGCTATTCACAGTTTTTGAAACATCACAAGGGCTGCTCATCATAAATTGAGCTTGGGGATTTTCTGAGTCCTTTCTGTGCTACAGAAAAGGAAAACAGAGTTGAATTATGACCAGTGGAAAATGCACATTTCCAAATAAAGGACGGCCAGTCTCTCTTCATGCAGCTCAGTGGCAGATAGGGTCAACACGGAGATGCTGATCCACCTCTGGTTTTGCCTCATTATATGCATGGAATTGTAGTACTACTTTTCTTAAATAAGTTGGAATTCCATATCATCTTGCTAGACTGGTCCAGACAAGTAGGTTGTATTCCCTTACCAGCAGATTGATGGAAACAGAGAACCAATGAAAAGCCTAGGTTTCAATGACATCACCCCATGCCTCTATTCGTCTCAGCCACCAGAGGTCTCTTCAGTATTTCTTTGTCTCCAGCAGATGGTGGATGGATTTTCTTCTCTCTGAAGAAAATCTGAAGATTGAGAGGAAAAGATTGATTAAATGTTCATGAATGATCACCTTGAGGGTGACTCTCTCACTTGAGCTTGACGTGAGAGGCTCCAGTAGACTGTGGTCTTTTTGGTAGCCATAGGAGGAGGGAAAATTCATTCAGCTCTAGGCCGGAAGATCGGGGGTTCAAATCCCACTAGAGAACAGCAACCTTGGGCCGGAAGGACTGGGGTTTCTAGTCCCACAGGTGCTCCTTGTGGTCTTGGGCAAGCCACTTAACCCTCCATTGCCCATGTTCCCTGTAAAATAGCTATCTCCATGTTATAATGACCCATTCAATGTAATTTCAGTTTGTTCAATGTAAACCACCTTGATATCATGAAAGGCGGTAAATAAGAAATGTTAAATAAATAAATGTGCTTATCATGATAAGAATCTGTTGAGCGGCCATAAATTGGAAGGATATGGAAGAGTGCATCAGTCTCACACAACCTAAACGCCCCCTCCTTCCTCCTCTGTTCCCCCCTGCTCTCTCCCAAAGACTGCAGAAGGCTCTCAGAGGGATCTGCCTGTCAGCCACCTTAAATATAGTGCTGCAAAAGCCAGTGAAACAGTATCAGGGGAGTAGAGCTGAGCCCAGCATGGATCCTCTGCCTGGGGCTTTCAGGGGGTGAGTACCAAGGCTTGACCTCATCATTGTCCTTGTTGGGGGCTTCTAATTCCATCTGTGTGGGACACAATTTGGGATACACCACTGATGATGGCGTGGTGTGGGAGTTTCTTGCCGTTTTCTGCACACATTAGTAGTGTTTTCTCCTATTGTGCGCCTGATGGTCGCACAATCTATATGCATATTCCACCCAAGCGATTCCAATGCACGTTCCTTCCCTGGTGCTTCTAACACAAATTGCAGTAAAAGCGCAGTTAACGTGTGCCTTCGGGCCACCACAGCCTTTGCTCTCATTGTTGTGATACTTGCCTTAACGCTCTGTCTTCTTCCAGGAAATGTTATTTGACCTGTGATAAGCGAGGTGCCTCATCTCTGGATTCTGCTTTTCCTATATGCAGCCTCTGAAACGTCCCTGGAGGGCCTGCTGTCCCTCTCTCAGCTGAGGGATGCAGTTAGTCTGGCCTTGCATGCCTCTGAGCAGGAAGTGATGGATGGATATCCAGCCAGTCAGAGAGTCTGGCGACTGTGCTGTGAACCACTTCTCATCCTTTAGGGGGTCTGCGGCAGCTGTGCCCCCTGGTGTTGGGGGGTCATTTTCGAGAGGAGAACTTCCGAACTCTGGATTGTCCTCCCTGGAATTCTTTTTGTTTTTGAGCAGGCCTTGTCCTTCTGGAAAGGAAATTCAGACCCTGCAGCCTCTGGGTGCCCCCTGGCACAGTCTCATGCAGGGCAGGTGGAGAGTGGAAGCCCTGTTCTTCGATTGCCTTTGGCCAAGTGTCCCTGGCGAGAGGCACCCCCTGGAAATGGGGAACAGCTGGGAGCTGTCTGAGATTTTGACTATGACTTGGATTCAGCTGCCTCAGTACTGGGCTTGGATCACCCCAAAATGGATCAGATGGTGACCCGCTGCAATGCCAAAATTTACCACTTCAGTCACCACATGGAGACAGGGTCCAAGGGTGTTAATGCCCTGACATAGCCTTGGCCAAGTCAGCACCTGCTGTATGTGTTTCATCTGTGGCCCTTGGTGGAGCTTGGGATTGGCTGAGGAGAGCGCATTTCAGAGACCTGATGCAGCTCCTATAGGTGCCTACTCTGTGGTTGCCTGTGTCTCGGGGCCTATTGCCTATTGTGGCAGGGACTGATCATCCTAGAGGGCCCCAGTTCCCTTCTAACTTATGGCGTGGCTCTTGAAAGGAGACAGCTAATGCATAAGGCTATTCTTTGGCGGTGATCTCCACTCTGCTCAGAGCCTGGAGAAAGTCTGCCAGGCTAGCATATGTGCAGGTCTGATGCGGCGCTTGGCAGTTGGCTCCTGAGGCAGCCAAGGTGCAGTCTCTGTTGTTTTTTAATAAAGGATGGACTGGAGAAGGGCCTTTCCTTTAGCTCCCTGAAAGTTCAGATTGCAGTTTTGGCCTGTTTCCGAGGTCCAGTGGCTGCACCCAGATGTCTTGTGCTTTATCTAGGAGGTTCAGCATCTGCGTCCTCCCCTCTGGTCTGTGGCCTCTTACTGGGATCTGTGTCTGGTGCTCAGGGCCCTGATGTTGGCACCCTTTAAGCTGTTGAAGTATGCTACTTTGCAGGATTTGATGCTCAAGACTGTCTTCTTGGTTGCAATTTGTTTTGCAAGGTGGATTTCCGAGCTGCAGGCTCTGTCTTGCTGAGATCCTTATCTGTCTTTTTCAAGAGGCCATTTCTATTTGGCCTGTGTCTTCCTTCTTGCCTAAGGTGATTTCTAATTTTCATGTGATGCAGGGGTTTGCCTGTCCTTCTCCTCTAAGAGGAAAGATAAGGATCTTCATCTTGTGGATGTCTAGAGGGTGCTTCTCCTGTTTTTGGAGGTTATTAATTTTTTTTGTAAGTATGACCATCTTTTTTGTGTTGTTAGCTGGCCCACACAAGTGTGACACAGTGGCTAAATCGACTTTGGGGCGCTGGATTAAGGAGGCCATTGCTTTGGCTTATCTGGTGCGGAACCAGCTGGTTCTGGAGGATTTGCATGCCCATTTTACCCAAGCCCAAGTGTCCTCATGGGTGGAGCAGAGTTCGGTAGCCCCTACAGACATTTTGTCAGGTGGCAACATGGGCATTACTTTCTACTTTTGTCAAGCATTACCGCTTGGATGTCCACACATGCATGGACGTGGCCTTGGCTCAAGGGTTTTGCAAGCTGTTATGTCTTCTTCCTGCCCAGTGGAGTCGTAGCTTTGGTATATCCCACTTGACTGGTCTGGGCTAGCAGAACGATATGGAAGGTAACATTTTACTTGGTAGTTAATGTCCTATCTCCAGGAACAAGCAGGAATGTAGTCTTCACATATGGGTATCGTCAGCATCGACGGAGCCCGCGCGGGAACGCTCCCCAGGGTCCAATTAGAAAGCTTTTGGGAGCATCCCACAGCACCTGCATGCTGCCTTCCCGCCTTTCCCAACTGCCTCTCTCCAGTTCTTCATTTTCCGCAGAGCCAGCAGGTCATCGTTCCTGTCACCGCAGAAAATATTTCCTATTCTCCTTCTTTTTTGTGGTCACGTCTGCCTTCCTCGACGCTATACCGGTACCGCCGGTTCTTCTTTCTTTCTTTTAAAAAAAAAAATAGTAGTATTTTTTTCCAAACTTTTCTTCTTCAGGTGCATGCGCCTTTTTGGGTCTTGGGTCCAAAATTTCCTCTACTATGGAAAAACCCGCTTCGGGTTTCAAGAAGTGCACCAAGTCTGGCGGTACCATCTCCGTCACTGACACCCATGAGTGGTGTCTCAAATGTTTAGGTCCTGACCACTCCATCTCGGAGTGTATGGTCTGTGCCATGATGTCCAAGAGGGGTCGACAAAACCGAGCTGCTAAGCTCAGCACCCTTTTTCCCTCCGATGCAGCCTCTGTGGCATCGACGTCTTCCAGGGCTTCATCTTCCTCCCAGGGATCTCAGGTAACTAAACATAAGTCTGGCCGGTCCTCAAAGGGTAGATCTCCTTCCAAGCATCGAGATGCCTCTGGCATTGCCCTTGAGGGTTCTGTACCGGCAAAATTGCCTCGGCGGGAGGTTTCGGCTTCCAAAGCATTATCGGGGCTCCAGGATGTTCTCGAGGCCTCAACCTCGGCAGACCTACTGGTGCCATGCTCTGGGGTACCGGCTGCTTTCTCCGGTACCGATACCCAGGCATCAGCAGCGTAGATAGACCAGAGGTTCCTGGCTACTGAACGCAGTCTGGTGGCTCTCCTTGCGGCATCGACACCCTCAGAACCGTATCAGACAGTTCAACCGGTACCGGCATCGACTCTGGCACCGGTATCGGTACCGTCAGCATCGCATCAGCATCGGCGTCTGCTTTGCCGGCACCCAGTCATGCTATGCCTTCCGGTACCGATTCCCCCTGGCACCGACTTCGGTCGGTACGGGTATCGTGCTCTACAAGAGCATCCGGATAGAAGGTACTTTGAATCCTCGGAGGAGTCTGAGGATTCTGACAGCTCTGTCAGTACTGGAATACTTTTCCCGGAGGAGCCTTCCCCTCCTAAACAAAGAATGTCTCCTCCAGAGGATATCTCCTTTCAGGATTTTATCAGGGAGGTGGCTCGAGATCTTTCCATTACTGTGGCTCCAGAAACAGAGCCCAGGGCAAAGGAGTTGGAGATTCTACAATATCCCAAGGCTCCTAAGGAGGCAGCTACTTTGCTTATCCATGAGATCTTACATGATCTCATGTTAAGAAATGTGGGAAACACCTCTTACCACCTCTCCTCACTCTTGTAGACTGGATACCATGTATCGATTCCCTCCTTGTCCTGGTTTCCAAAAGACTCAGCTTCCTCACTACTCTATTGTAGTGGAATCAGCTATGAGAAGGATCAGGAGTGCAAAGAGGCATGCCTCTAATCCTCCAGGACGTGAGTGTAGAACTTTGGATGCCTTTGGACGTCATACTTTCCAGGCTTCCATGCTTTCTGCCAGGATCAGTTCCTATATTTTATATCTGGGAATGTTCCTTAAAGAAGTCACAGGAGATTTGGAGATTTTAAGCCCTCTCCTTCCTGATGATAAGAGGCAGGATTTTCTCACACTAGTTAAACATGCCCAGGATGTTTCTAAGTTTGTCAATCGTGCAGCTTTTGACTGTTTTGATTGCATAAGCAGAACCTCTGCCATTGCCATAGGTGCCGATTTGGAGCTCTGGGTGCAGGACGAACTGGGCAATATCCCTTGTACAGGTGAGAATCTATTCGGCAAAAATTGGCAAGAGAAAGCCAATGAGTTGGATGCTGACAACTCCACTTTGGATAGATGATCCAAAGCCACAGCTGATCCTGCAAGGAAGAAATCTTTCAAGAAACCATTCTTCTCCAAAAAGAAGAGGTTTTATCTCACTTATTCCCAGCAGGGACGTTCTGCAGGTCAACCTGCCCGAAAGAGTCAGCAACCACCTAAACAAAGGAAGGCAAAGACTGCTAAGCCTCAACCGTCTCAGCCTCCACAAGGCCTTTGACTTCCATCTAGAGAACTTAGCCTTCCTGGCCCTCAACGGACCAGAGCCCTCCACCATTCCAGGAAGGTTGTCTCACTTTGCCCCTAGATGGGGGCAGATAACAGCAGAACATTGGACTCTCTCCATTATAAAAGAGGGGTACAAGCTTCATTTTCTCTGCATGCCCCCTCCCACAATGGTAAGACAGTTCATTTCTCAGACCTCTCTCATCAACCTGTTAGATCAAGAGGTCACTATGCTTCTTGCCCAAGGGACAATAGAAGAGGTACCCATTCCTCAACAGGGTACAGGGTTTTACGCCCCCTATTTCCTTATCCCAAAGAAAACAGGGGGACACAGACCTATTTTAGACCTCAGAGAATTGAACAAATTCCTGTTCAAAGAGAAATTCAAGATGATTTCTCTGGGAACTCTTCTGCCATACCTTCAGAGTCAGGATTGGCTTTGTTCTCTAGATCTCAAGGATGCGTACACTCATGTTCTCATCCATCCAACTCACAGAAAGTTCCTTCGGTTCCTTTTTCAAGGAAAGCACAACCAATACAGGGTGCTTCCTTTTGGCCTGGCCTCAGCACCAAGGGTGTTCACAAAATGCATGGCTGTGCTAGCAGCATTTCTTTGCACACTATGAATATTCGTCTTTCCCTACTTAGACGACTGGCTCATTCGAGCCCCATCAGAGTCAGAGGCTAGGATTTCTCTATCTTGCACAATGCGTATCCTTCAGTATTTGGGTCTGGTCATAAACATCCCAAAATCTAGCCTAACTCCCACTCAGTCTCTAGAGTTCATAGGAGCTTTGCTGGATACCAGAAAAGCAAGAGCCTATCTTCCACAGACCCGTTGCTTTCGCATGGTGCAGTTAGCTTCTCAAGCAGTGCTAAAGCCTCATCTCACTGCTCGAGAAATGTTACAACTACTAGGCCACATGGCATCTACCGTGCATGTGGTTCCTTATGCTTGCCTCCATATGAGAGCAGCCCAGTGGACTTTATCCACTCAATGGACCCAGGCATCAGGGTACCTGTCAGACAAAATAGCAAACACAAATTGCCTTATTTTGTTCCTCCAAAACAGTCCACTCAAAACCTGTTGGTGGGGTCCCCATTTCAACAACCTTTACCCCAGGCAACTCTCACAACAGATGCTTCACCAATGGGTTGGGGAGCTCATCTACAAGACCTCTCCACCCAAGGCACTTGGACACCAGAGGAGACTCATCTACACATCAATCTCTTAGAGCACAGAGCAATCTTCCTTGCTCTTCGAGTGTTCCACACCCTGCTCAGCTACAAGACAGTCCTCATTCATACGGTCAATCAAGTAGCCATGTTCTACGTGAACAAGCAGGGGGGAACAGGCTCTCTGTCGCTTTGCAACAAAGCTTTGCGACTATGGGCCCTCGCCAGAGAGCATCAGATTCATCTCCTGGCTGTGTATCTTCCAGGCATCCAAAACTCTTGAGCTGACAGACTCAGTAGAGTTCTGCTTCCACATGAATGGTATCTACATGCAGCCCAGGTGGCCAAGATTTTTCAAATTTGGGGAACTCAGGACATAGACCTCTTTGCAAGTCCGTTGAATGCCAAACTGCCCCAGTTCTGTTCCAGAATTCCAGCTCAGGGCTCTCAGGCCAGGGATGCTTTCCTCCTTCATTGGGGTCAAGATTTCCTTTATGCCTTTCCACCCATTCCCCTAATTCCCAAAACCCTGTTCAAGCTTCAGAGAGACAAAGGCTGTATGATTCTCATAGCTCCACATTGGCCATGGCAAGTGTGGTACCCTCTCCTTCTACATCTCTCTCAAGCTCCCTCTCTGGAGTTAGGGTCTGCTCCAGATCTCCTGTCTCAGGAGGACGGAATGTTATGGTATCCTAATCCCGTCTCTGGATCTCAGGGCTTGGTTGCTGAAGGCCTAGATGTTCATGATCTGAACATTTCTCAACAAGTAAAGGATATCCTTTATGCTTCCAGAAAACCTTCCACAAGACGCTCTTATGCTTTCAAGTGGAAAAGGTTTACCATATGGTGCTCGCAGAAGGGTCTTAGCCCCCTTGCGATACCTCTGGAATCATTATTGGAGTATCTCCTTCATTTATCTAATGCAGGACTTAAAACTAACTCAGTAAGAGTCCATTTGAGTGTTATTGCAGCTTCTTTCAAGCCTTTAAATGGACAACCTATTTCCTCCCATCCTCATAGCAAGATTTATGAGAGGCCTTCTTCTAACTAAGCCTCCCATTAGGCCACCACCGGTGGCATGGGACTTAAACCTGGTTCTTGGACAGCTCATGAAGCCACCTTTCGAACCCTTAGCTACTACTTCATTGAAATTCCTTTCCTGGAAGGATATCTTTCTCATTGTAATCACATCAGCACGTCGCATCAGTGAGTTGCAGGCACTAGTGGCTGATCCACCTTATACAAGGTTCCATCATGACAAGGCAGTCCTTAGGACTCATCCACACTTTATGCCAAAGGTGGTCTTGCCTTTTCATCTTAACCAAGCGGTCTACCTGCCTGTGTTTTTTCCAAGGCCTCATGCATCAAATGCAGAAAGGAATCTTCATACTTTGGACTGTAAAAGAGCTTTAGCCTTTTACTTGCAAAGAACACAGCAACATAGAAAGTCCTCTCAGCTCTTTGTTGCTTTTGATCCTTCTCATTTGGGACTTCCAGTCTCCAAGAGAACACTGTCCAACTGGATTGCACAGTGTATTTTGTTTGCCTATCAGAGTAAGAATCTTCCTCTGGAGGGCCATGTCACAGCTCCAATGTGAGAGCCATGGCAGCTTCAATGGCTCATCTGCACTCTGTGTCTATCGATGACATCTGTCGAGCAGCCACTTGGGCCTCGGTTCATACCTTCACAGCCCATTACTGCTTGGACAAGGACTCCCGCTGGGATGCCTTGTTTGGTCAGGCTGTTCTCCAACACCTGTTCCATACCTAACCAACTCCTACCCACCATCCCTGGTTGGATGCCAGAGATCCATGGAGGGAAGTGGAGCTCTTTCACAGGGACACACAACTTCTGGGGTCTTTCCCTGGCATCTAAAGCTAGGGAGTCCCCATATGTGAAAGAGTAGTTACTCACCTGTAACAGGTGTTCTCCAGGAGCAGCAGGAATCAGTCCTTACATATGGGTGTCATCGGCGCCGATGAAGCCGCAGCGGAGCATTTCCCCAGCTTTCCATGAAAGCCTTTGGGAATGCTGGCACGCATGCGCGGTTCCCTTCCCGCCTAAAGGTGCCATCTTACCTCAGTCAAATGACATAGCTAAGAACAGCACACAAAAATGTAAAACAAACTATGTACAACTGCAACTCCAAGGGGAGGAGGGAGGGTTGTGAGGACTGATTCCTGCTGCTCCTGGAGAACACCTGTTACAGGTGAGTAACTACTCTTTCTCCAGGACCAAGCAGGATGTCAGTCCTCACATATGGGTGACTCCCTAGCTCTGGGCTACCAGGAACCCAGGCTGAACAAGAGAACTCCCTCTAGTCACAGCATCAAAGAAAGGCTTTTCAAGGACACAACCTCCACCGGTAGCCCAACAGAGGGCAGGAGTTGCCTAAACCTCAAAGAGATTCCGGAGCACTGCTTGGCCAAAAGCACTGTCCCTACGGTACTCCCTCTCCAGACAGTAATGGGCCGCAAAAGTCTGGCTTGAAGACCAAGTTGCAGTCCTGCAGATGTCTACCAAGGGCACAGAGCGGAGATGAGCCACTGAGGCAGCCATTGCCCTGACACGATGGGCCGTGACCCTACCCTGCAAAGGAAGGTCAGCCGCCTTGTAAGCCCAGGTGATACAGTCAGCCACCCAGATGGACAAGGTACGCTTGGACACAGCCAACCCCAACTTATTGGGGTCAAAGGAGACGAAGAGCTGAGTAGCCCTTCTATGTCCCTGCGTACGGTCAAGGTAGAAGGATAAGGCCCTCCTACAGTCCAGGGTATGCAGGACTGCTTCAGCCTGGCTAGCATGAGGCCTAGGGAAGAATGTTGGAAGAACCACCTCCAGGTTGAGGTGGAAAGAGGAGACAACCTTGGGGAGGAACTTTGGATGAGTCCTAAGGACTATCCTGTTCCTATAAATCCTGGTGTAAGGTCTATCACAGACCAGGGCCTGAAGCTCACTCACTCGCCTAGCTGAGGTGAGGGCTATCAGGAAGAGAGTCTTCCAGGAAAGGAAGCGTAGAGGGCAAGTAGCCATCGGCTCAAAGGGTGGGCGAGTCAGTTGCTGCAAGACCACATTCAGCTCCCACTCAGGAGCAGGAGGATGGATGGGGGGCTTGAGCAAAAGCAAGCCCCTGAGAAAGCGGGACAGCAAAGGGTGACCTGACAGAGAATGGCTCTCCACCAGTGAGTGGTGAGCTGCTAGAGCTGAGAGGTGGACCCGAACAGAATTGGACTTAAGTCCCTGATTTGATAAGTGCAGTAAGTACTGAAGCACTACTGGTACAGTACAGGAGAAAGGATCCTCTGTACGTAGCTGACACCACACAGAAAACCTCTTCCATTTGAGGGCATAGGTTTTCCTAGTGGACTGTCTCCTAGAGGCTAGGACAACCTCCTCAACTTCCTGAGGTAGGCCCCAGGGAGCCAAAACTACCCTTGCAGCCTCCAGGCCATCAAATTGAGAGCTTTGAGAATGGGGTGCAGAAGGGAACCCTGCTTCTGTGAGAGAAGGTCGGGCTGCAACCCTAGAGGTAGTGGGGAATCCACTGCCAGCTGAAGCAGAAGTGGAAACCAAGGCTGCCTCGGCCACCTGGGAGCTACCAGCAGGACCGAGGCCTTGTCCTGAAGAGTCTTGAAAAGAGTTCGGGCCACCAAGGGCGTGGGAGGAAACGCATACAGGAGGCCCTGAGACCAGGACATCAGAAAAGCATCTGGTGCTATCCTCAAAGGATGCGGTTGCCTGGAGCAGAACCTGGGCAGTTGCTTGTTCAGCGGACTGGCAAAGAGATCTGTCCAAGGGAGACCCCACTTTAGGAAGATCTTCTGAACGACCAAGGGATGCAGTTGCCACTCGTGGGGTTGCAGAATTCTGCTCAACCGGTCGACCAGGCAGTTCTCCTGGCCTGGAAGGTACACCGCCTTGAGAAGCATGTTGTGCTTTAGGGCAAAGGAACAAAGGTCTTGAGTCTCTCGACAAAGGAGCTTTGACCCAATCCCGCCCTGTTTGTTCACATAAAACATGGCTACCTGGTTGTCTGTTTGAATCAAGACTGAGCGGTGAGCTAGGGCCAGAGAAAAAGCCTTGAGAGCTAAGCGGATAGCTCGAAGTTCTAGGAGATTGATCTGTTGGGCTGCCTCCCAGGGAGACCAGAGGCCTTGAGTGCACTTGTCCAGACAATGAGCACCCCAGCCCCGCAGAGAGGCGTCGGTGGTGAGGACCACTGAGTATTCTGGCATTTGGAAGGGCATCCCCTTCAGCAGATTGGGCGGATGTAGCCACTAGCTGAGGGAGGCCAAAAGGGGTCTGGACACCCTTATCCTGTCTCTTAGGCGGCCTGTGGCCTGAGACCACTGAGTCCGAAGGCACCACTGTGCAGGCCTCATATGGAGCCTGGCATTGGGAGTCACATGCACTGTCGAAGCCATGTGGCCCAGAAGCCTGAGGCAGAGTCTGGCGGAGACCAGGGACCTGTTTAGAAACTGTTTGGCCACGTCCATCAGTCTTTGAGCCCTGTCTTCTGGCAAGAATGCCTTTGCCAGTTGAGAATCCAACCTTGCCCCTATGAACTCCAAGTTCTGGGAGGGGAGCAAAGTAGACTTTGCGAAGTTTATGACAAAGCCCACGTTTTGAAGCAGAGCAATGGTTCTGAGGGTGGCTTGTCTGGCCTCCAGGGACGTTTGACCCCTGATGAGCCAGTCATCCAGATAGGGAAAGACAAAGATGCCTTGATTCCTCAGGTAGGCCACAACCACTGCCAGGCACTTGGTAAAGACCCTGGGAGCGGAGGTCAGGCCAAAAGGTAGTACTCTGTACTGATAATGGTTTCCTCCCACAATGAACCTGAGGTACTTTCTGTGGTCTGGATGAATGAGGATGTGAGTGTACGCATCCTTTAGATCAGGGGTCTCAAACTCAAATTGCTTTGAGGGCCAAATGAGGACTTGTAAAGTAACCCGGGGGCCGCATAAGACGTGGGGCCTCATTTGCATAAGGGGCCTCATTTGCATAAATATTTGCATAATGTTACCATACACTAACTTTTAGTAAACATGCCTCTTAATGAGTATGGATAAAGAAAGACTAAAAGATTCAGAAATAGGAAGACAATAATTAAACTGGGAACCCCAAAAGCCAAACTTGGAATGTACAACAACACTGTAGAAATAAAACTATAAATTAATTTCCTCTTGTACTAAACAAAGCGCAAACATTAATGATGCACATTTCCCAGAGCTGACATATTCCAGTTAATAAATTCAAAATAAAGAGATATTTTTCTACCTTTTGTGCATTTTTTTTCAGTTGCAATTGCTCCAGCCACTTCTGGTTTCTTCGTGTCTTCTGCTATCTCCATCGTCTGCTGTCCATTTGTCCTTTCTTCTCTCTTCTAGTTTTTTTCCATTCTCTCTCCCTACATCTGCTTTAACATACTAATCTTTCTCCTTTTGCTCTTTCCTCATTCCTATTTCATCCACTCAAATTTTACCCCTCCATCCTCAATCCCCACTTACTCTCCCAATACCTGGCCAATTGTAGATTTGTCTTCTCTTCCAGACAAAATATTTTTCCCCTCTCTATTTCACTTTCCCAGCTCCATCCCATTCTAATCCTCCCCCAACATCAGCTCCCTTCTAGTTCCAGCCCCACCCAGCATCTGCTCCTTTCTAGTCCCTGCATCAGTCCATTTCCAGTCCTATCCTAGCCTCACCATCAGCCCATTTCCAATCCTAGCCCCCCATCAGCCCATTTCCAATCCTAGCTCCCTCCCCTCACAGCCCATTTCCATTCCAAGCCCCCCTCCCCATCAGCCATTTGCAGTTCAAGCCCCCCTTCCACTCAGCCCATTTCCAGTCCTAGCAACCCCCCCAGCCCATTACCAGTCCTAGACCCCCCATAGCCCATTACCAGTCCTAACCTCCCCATAGCGCACTTCCAGTCTTACCCCCCCATCACCCCATTTTCAGTCTTACCCCCCCATAGCCCATTACCAGTCCTAGTCCCCCCCATAGCCCACTTGCAGTCGTATCCCCCATCACCCCATTTTCAGTCTTACCTCCCCTCATAGGCCATTACCAGTCCTAACCCCCCAATCAGCCCACCTCCAGTCCTAACCCCCATCACCCCATTTCCAGTCCTAGCCCCCACCATAGCCCATTACCAGTCATAACCCCCCCCTGCCAATAGCCCACTTCCAGTCCTAACCCCCATCTGCCCATTTCCAGTCCTAACCCCCATCTGCCCATTTCCAGTCCTAGCCCCCACCATAGCCCATTACCAGTCATAACCCCCCCCCCCGCCATTAGCCCACTTCCAGTCCTAACCCCCATCTGCCCATTTCCAGTCATACCCCCCCCCCCGACAGAGGAAAACAAAAAAACCCCAAAACCCTGACTTCTGCCGTTGCCGCCGTGGCAGCGGCAGAATCAATTGTCAAATTTAAAAAAAAAAAGACTTCTGCTGCTCAAGCAGCAATATCACCTGTCCTGCGGCCCCTTCCCCTGTGCCCGGAGATCCGAATCTGCTCATCAGCGGCGTGCTTTTCAAGCCGCGAAGAGTATTCCCCTCTCGCGCGGTTTCAAGCCGCGCGAGAGGGGAATACTCTTCGCGGCTTGAAAAGCACGCCGCTGATGAGCAGATTCGGATCTCCGGGCACAGGGGAAGGGGCCGCAGGACAGGTGATATTGCTGCTTGAGCAGCAGAAGTCTTTTTTTTTTTAATTTGACAATTGATTCTGCCGCTGCCACGGCGGCAACGGCAGAAGTCAGGGTTTTGGGGTTTTTTTGTTTTTCTCTTTCGCGGGCCGCACAAAGTTGTCTCGCGGGCCGCATGCGGCCCGCGGGCCGCATGTTTGAGACCCCTGCTTTAGATCTAAGGAGTATAGCCAATCTCCCTGCTGGAGGTAGGGCAGAAGTGTTCCAAGAGTAAGCATCTTGAACTTTTCTTTCTCTAGGAACTTGTTGAGGTTCCTGAGGTCCAGAATGGGTCGAAGGCCACCGGTCCTTTTGGGTACTGTGATAAGGAAGCTTATCATAGTTCAGGAGGGAGCTATAAAAGAGGTGAATTGGCTCTGAACAAGCAACCTGTCTTTGCTGGTAGAAATACTAAAACAGAAGGGTAGGGCTGAGATGTTGGCTGGTCAAAGTTTACCCTGGGTGCCAGCTGAGTTAGTGGCAAAGTTTCCTAACTTTCCACAAGAACAGCGAGCTGATCAAGCTCTCACCCGAGCTTTTAAGTATGCTCAGGAGGTCAGGGTGGAGTTGCCCAGATTCATACTAGATAATGAAATATTATATAGAGAGAGTCAGGACCCCAGAAATGGGACCATACGTAAACAATTGGTGGTACCAACTTTCAAAGGACTAGTACTTAGATTAGCACATGATCATCCGATTGGAGGTCATAAAGGGATGCAAGGAACGCTGGATCAAATACTTATGCGTTTTTACTGGCCAGGTATTTTCAAAGAAACTGCCCAATTTTGTGCTGCATGTCCAGCGTGTCAGCGAGTTACGGCGACTCACCCACCGGTGGTGCCTTTGATTCCCATGTCAATTATCACAGACCCAATTGGTCGCATTGCTATGGATATTGTAGGCCCATTAGTCAAAACGCCCCGAGGTTTCCAATACATCCTAGTTATGGTAGATCAGGCAACAAGGTTTCCCTGGGCCATACCACTGAGGAATGTTTCTGCAAAAACAATAGCTTTAGAGCTAGTCAAATTGTTTTGCGAAGTGGGATTCCCAAGAGAGGTGTTGACTGAACGAGGGTCCAATTTTGTATCCAAATATTTGGCCCAGGTCTGGGATGCCTTTGGCATTCATCACGTGAAAACCTCGGCCTACCATCCTCAATCAAACGGTTTGATGGAGAGATTCAACCAAACTCTCAAACAAATGTTGAGAAGGGGGTTAGCAGGAGAGGTAAAAGAATGGGATATGTTATTGCCCTTTGCCTTATATGCCTGCAGGGAAAGAATTCAGGTGTCCCTAGGTGTAACTCCATATGAATTGATGTATGGTAGGGCTCCACGTGGTTTGTTAGATATTTTGAGGGAACAATGGATTGATCCTGAACCAGAAAATCAGGAGGTGCCACAGTTTCTACGTGATTTGAGAGCACGTTTGAAAAGGACCTCGCAGGTTGCTGAGAAAAACCTGCAGGACAGTCAAGTACGCCAGAAAGGGTGGTATTATAGGAAGGCCAAAAGCCGCCAATTAAGCATTGGTGAAAAGGTTTTGGTTCAAGTAGCAGGTACAGCCCCAAAATTTGAAGTACAGTGGAAAGGGCCATGGAAGGTTGTTAGACAAGTGAGCCCAGTATCTTATGTGGTAGAAAATGCAAGAGGTCGTAGACAGACCTACCACATTAATGTACTTAAGTCTTGGAAGCAGAGGCCTGTAAATAATAATGACCCTGAAGCCAGCCAAGAAGTAGGTGAGCGTCAAAAAGATAATACTCTCTTAGGTATTATGGACTGTAGGAAAGAAGTTTCACCAGTTGCACCAGTCCGTAATAACTTAAGCAGGGGGGTATGTGATAAGGAAGCTTATCATAGTTCAGGAGGGAGCTATAAAAGAGGTGAATTGGCTCTGAACAAGCAACCTGTCTTTGCTGGTAGAAATACTAAAACAGAATGTTTTCATAAAAGACTACCAATCCCAGAATGCACCAGGTTTCAAACAGCCTCTAGAGGAGCTGAAGTGGGGAAACGTGTGTTCAATCAGGAGAGCTATGAGGTAATCCCCAATCACTCATCTCCAAGGGCAGGGCTTGATTCAGCACAGCTGCGCTGTGCTAGGGTGGAGCATCCCTCTGAGCAAGTTAAAAGTAAAACATATTCTACACAGAATCAGATGGAGATCAGGAAGCAGCAGCAGCAACGTGGAAGAAAGAAGAGAAAGACATCTTGGAGGTCTAAAGAAGGAGCCCACAGCAGTACGTGTGTTGGGAGTCATTCCAGAGGCAAGCATACTCCATTGGACTGGAGGAAGCCAGAGGAGTGGGGTTACAGAGCCAGGAATTCCCAGACGGCACCTTTGAGGGAGACGGCTGCATTTGGAAGGGGCCCTAAGACCAGTGCAAGAAGGTATGTGAAGAGAGACCCAGTGTCCAGGGATCTTGATTGGAAGGCTGGACATAAAAGCTGGACTACTTACTGGCCAGGATATCTGGAGAGGAAACCTAACAGCAAAGGAAGCTCAGGTATGAACTCTGATCTATGCCCTAGCTCTTTACCAGGAAGACAGCAGGGAAACAAGTGTTATCTTGAGAGTGATCCACTAAGGAATTCCTCTGAGCCAGACCATTATATTGATTCTATGATATTTGAAGAAGAAGGAGATATTTTAAATGATCAGAATGAATACATGGATTGCTCTCTGACTAGGCTGCTGTGGTAAAATACTTTCACAAATACAACAACCATCAAAATGAACTATAACTTGTTCTTTTATCTACCCAGAAAAGTTTACAAGAAAGCTTTAGGGTAGGATTTGAGCCACGTAGAGAAAGTGAACCAGCAAAGGGGTTTGCAGCTGGCTAATTATTGGTACTTAAGCCATGCACAATTGCACGTGAGCTCTGAAAGGAAACTTCTGTTTGTGTGTGTAAACTAGAAGAAAGTTATCCTTGAAAAAAGAACAGTTTTTGGTTACTTTTGGGTTTTGTTTTTGCTTTTGGAGCACTGCTAAAAGTTATTAGCAGGAGCCTTCAAAAAGACCTTTTCTGTTTCCCATCAAGGTCTTTATTGTTTGATTGATTGCTTAAGAAGTTCAGTTGCTTATATCGTGATTTGTTTTTCCTAAGTACAATACTGAAGCAAGTGTCCTTTTGTGTTACCAAGTAAATCTGTGTGGGAGAATTAACCCCAGGAATAAAATATATTTTTCTTTGCTTACACTCGAGCAACACCACTCATTATTTTGTGAACGGCTGATTCTGGTATGAATGGACTACGTCCCCCACAATCCTTTGCAAGTCATAATAGTATTTTGCCTTTGCCAAGACTGTGGACATTCACGCCCAGCGCCCCCGTTTACAGTACCAGGAAATACCTGGAGTAGAATCCGTGACCTTGCAAGTGGGGAGGCACAAGCTCCACCGCCCTGTCCACCAACAGACCTTGGAGCTCTCGAAGGAGAAGGTCTGTGTGCAGGGGAGGCCTCAAGGGCTCCCCTGGGAAGTAAGGAGGAGGCAGTTGATGAAAATGCAGGGCATAGCCCTTTTGGACTAGGTCCAGCACCCAACTGTCGGTGGTAATGAGAGGCCACTAGTGGGCAAAGAGTACAAGGCGACCGCCTGTGCAGGGCTGGGAAAGCAGGGACGGAGTGGCTACGCTCAAGGAGTCAAAAAGCCCACCCTGCTGAGTGGAAGCAGGGGCAGAAGGCTTGGGGGTCCTCTGCCTACGGGGCCCATTACCCTGGCCCTTGGCTTGCTGACCCTGGGGGGCAGCTTGGGCAGCCTAATACTGAGGGTACTGTTTGTAGGCAGTGCCCTTCCTCGGGTAAAAGGACTTTTTACCCGAGCCCTTCTTTTTATGTAAAGGGGCAGAGGTCTTCCTCGACAGCCTTGTCTGGGTAAGGTGCTCGGTCTCGAGCTGAGCGGCCTTCTCGGTCACGGGTTTGCCAAAAAGGTTCTGACCTCGGCAGGGGACATTGACCAACTTGTCCTGAACCCATGGCTCGAGGTCCGATGACTGCAGCCACGCCTGGCGTCGAGCCGCGATGCCGGCAGCCGCAACTCGGGCCGAAGCCATCGTAGGCGGCGCGGGAAATGAACTTTGAGCATTCCCGAATCCCCAAAGACAAGGTCTTAAATCTCTGCAAGGGTTCCCCGGAGAGACCAGCAGAGAATCCGGCCAATTCCTTGGCCAGGTCTCGCAAGTACATGCCCATGTACAGCTGGTAAGACTGGGTACCAACAAGAAAGCACAAGTACCACGTGCTACAAGAGTCCCAGTAAGGAAAAATGTGGATAGCGTATGGAAGGATATTCTTTATTGGTAGGAAAAAGCCTATGGCCCAAATGCCTCAGACAGCCCTACCAAATAACCCCACTGTGGGATCATACCCATGACCTCTGGCTCTACAGGCAGTGAAGTAATCAGTGGGCTACATCTCCAGTGCCATAGGCTTTTTCCTACCGATGACACCCATATGTGAGGACTGACTTCCTGCTTGGTCCTGGAGAAGACTTCATTCCTGCTTGTTCCTGGAGATAGCATAGTTACTCACCTGTAACAGGTGATCTCCGGGAACAGCAGGAATTTAGTCTTCACAACCCACCCACCTCCCCTAGGAGTTGTATCTCTCTATCTATCTCTTTCTCTCTCTCTTTGTCTCAGCTTTAAACTCAACTGGAGAGAGGCAGTTGGGAAAGGCGGGAAGGCAGCACGCAGGCGCTGTGGGATGCTCCCAAAAGCTTTCTAATTGGACGCTGGGGAGCGTTCCCGAGCGGGCTCTGTCGGTGCCGACGATACACATATGTGAAGACTAAATTCCTGCTGTTCCCGGAGATCACCTGTTACAGGTGAGTAACTATGCTTTCCTTGAATCCTGCTAGATCTGCCGTCATATACTATGTTATTAGCCAGGGCATGCCCCTGTAACTGTGCACTGTTCTTCTGCTGCGGTACCTTTGGGTCCGTTATGATTTTTATACTTGGCTCTGCAGGTTCATCTTCTACTGACAGCTTTTTGTTTTTGCTTTCTTGTACATAGTTCTCTAGTGTTCATTACTTCTTGTTGCTCACAATTAAGGTTGTGTGAGACTTGCCATGTTCGGGACGAATACTGAAGAGACTTCTGGTGGCTTAGGCGAATAGAGGCATAGGAGTGATGTAATTGAAACCTGGGCTTTTCATTGGTTTTTTGTTTCCACCAATCTGCTGGTAGGGGAACACAACTCACTTGTCTGGACTGGTCTAACAAAACTTAAGCAAAGGACATTAATTGTTAGTAAAATGCCACCTTACAAATCTGCAGATGTAATGGAACAGAAACATAACTGGATTAGCCTCTCTGGGTTGACCTAGGTCAGGTAGAAAGATCAGTGTGAATGTAACTATATAATCCCTTTTTTTCTGGTGACATACTGTAGCCTCATGAGGTACATTCCCTCCTCATCTGATCCATAGTACTGTGCCCCCCACTTGAGAGATGTTTGTTAAACAAGCATTTTTGTTCTTTGATCCTTTTATACACAGTATTTTCATGAGGGTATATCTCTCATATGGCCTTCCACCAGTGGCAGAAATTCAAGTCGTGGGCCCTCATTATGGGGGGGAGGGGGGGAGGAGGCGGGATTCCACCTCAGAAGAGCTAGGAACAGTTGCAAGTGGGTCCCCTTCTTCCTTCACCGCAGGAGCCATTTGGGCAGAATTTATGCCACTGCCTTCCAATCTCTTTTACCTGAGCTCTGAAGAATACCATTTAACAGTACTGTAGATGGAAAAGATGGTATGATGGGCAGAGTGTGTGATCAATCAGATGAAGAACTGAAAGTGAATGGAATGGAGGGAGCTGGTGGGGGTGGGGTAGACGTATGTTTTTTGCCATGTAGTCTGACTTTCTCTTAATTTCCTGTAAATTATTTTGAAATGTATCTCGTTTGAGCAAATATGGGGCCAATGGACTTACCTATGGGATTCCCATGGCTTAGTGGCCCATTTCTACAAAAGTTTGCTGTGGATGTAAATGAGTGTCATAGCAAACTTTCATAAGAAATTTATCTAAGGAGCCAGGTCGAAAAGGCAACTGTTACACCTCAACCTTCCTTTTTTACAAAAACTGCCCTATGAAGATGTCTTTGTGCATCAGTTTTCACTGAATTCTGAATGAGATGCTTTGCATGTTATTGCATTGCAGCAGTTTTTTAATTCAGAATTTTAGTAAAATTTGATGCATATCAACTATGAATGAAAGTTTGATATGTGCAACTGATAAAATTTACAATTTTTTTTCACAAATAGAGCCTGTTGTTATATGTCCCATTGAGCTTTCATGGCAAGGTGTGACTGGAAGTAGCTTGCCAGGCTCTACACATCTGAATCATCTCTACCGTTTAATCTGCCAAAACTCAGCTGTGCGGCTAATCTTCTGCCAGCCTTGATATGCTCAATTAACCCCTCTTCTCAAATCGCTTCATTGGCTCCCTCTCCATTTCCTTATCCAGTTGAAACTTCTCCTACTGACCTAGAAGTGCACTCATTCTGCTGCTCATTACCTTTCCTTTCTTATCTCTCCCTACATCCCTCCTTGGGAACTCCACTCTTCTGGCAGATCGCTTCAATCTATGTCCTTCTATTGTCAACTGCAGACTTTGCTCCTTATGCCTGGAACAAACTACCTGAGTCTGTATGGCAGGTTTCATCTCTGGCCCTTTTCATATCCAGGCTGAAAACTCACCTCTTCGAGGCCACTTTTGGATCCTGATCCACTTAGTCTCCTATATGTTTCCTTACTATTCCCCTAGATATATCCTTGTCCTCAGCTGTTGTATTGTCTGTCTTGACTAGATTGTAAGCTCTGATGAGCCTTTTTACATGTGTCTATACTGCACTGCATATGCCTTGTAGAGCTGTACAAATGATCAGTAGTAATAGAAAAAAACACACAAATGCTGAAATGGTGATATTTTTCCATATTTCAGGGCATTCTACATGGGTTTTCATGCATAGATCCTGTTTGTTTAATACGTAGCCCTCTAAATTTGGAGCATACTTCCAACTCATATGCAGGAAAATTAAACAAACGCCATATTGTACAAATGGATGATATGATGGTTTTTCTGAAAAGTGGTATAACGACTTTAGAAAGTGGAGGAGTAGCCTAGTGGCTACAGCTGGGAACCAGGGTTCAAATCCAACTGATGCTCCTTATTGCCTTGGGCAAGCTTCTTAACTCTCTATTGCCTCAGGTAAAAACTTAGATTGTAAGTTCTCTGGAGACAGGGCAATATCTGAATGTAACTAGGGTTGCCAACTGGCTCCAGATGCTCCTGACTGGCTTGATCCAGTCCTGAGTTTACCCCATTGCATGCAGGGACTTGTAGTCTTGCATTTTTTATGGAGTGCAATAGAGAATCAGAATACATGTCCCTGCATGCAATGGGGTAAACCCAGGATTGGGTTAATACTGTTGAACACATCTGGAGCTAGTTGGCAACCCTAAAATGTAACTCATCTTGAACTATAAGAGGAAAGGTCGGAGTTCACTTCAATTAAATAATACAACTAAACTACCATTTTAGTACAACTGCTTCAATCCTCCTATCTGTGACCAACACAGTCTATATACATAGCCTGCTATGGAGAAACGCTGACCAAGTGGTTAGAACATTTAACTATAACTACAAAAAATCCCAAATCTTACTCAGTCAGTCAACAGGCTAAGAGAAAACACACTTGCCTAGCTTTGCTTTGTGATTCTCATTATTTGCAGAAGACAGAGGCCCAGTATATGCATATTTGCCTCATGCATATTCATTGTGGATATCCTGAAAATATGATTAGCTGTGGGGTTCCGAAGACAGGTTTGGAAACCAATTTGTTATGTGCTGTACTGAGCAGTGTTTCTCAAGCTAGTCCTAGAGTACCCCTAAGCCAGTCTGGTATTCAAGAAATCCACAATGAGTATGCATAAGATAAGTTTGCAGCATATTATTGTGGATCTCCTGAAAACCCAACTGGCTAGGAGTTACTCCAGGATGAGCTTGAAAAATACTGGTTGAAAGTGCTCTGTTAGGACAAAAATTTGCCCCAAAGCCAGATACTAGCAGGGCATGCTCTCCCTGTTAATGATCCTACAACTCCATGCCGAAAAGGAAAGGCATGAGAAGTAGTTCAGATTTTCCAAACTGATTTCTCTAAGAAAACAAAGACTACATTTCCCTTCAAGCAGTGAGTTAAAACTAGGCTTAGCTCAATTGGCTTCTTTTCACACGGAGCTACATAACCCAAGACCGGTGCAATGTTATTGGGCATCCTCGGTGAACCTTGTCTTCTGCCCCTTCCCCTCCCTGATAATTAGGCTCAACAGTCATGCTCATTGAAAAACCACCCTTCCCATAACAATCCTATAAAAATGCATAATTGGATATCTTATTTTTGAATATTAAACCTGCTTTCTATGTATGTGTGTGCCCACTCTCCCTGCAGGTAAAAGAATGTGCTGATGGCTTTTTGAGTTTGTGTGGCTGTCAAGATCTAATGTTTGACAGCTCTTTCCTACCCCTCAGAAGCTGCTGCCCTAGCTGGCTGCCCAGTCTTGCCTAATGGTTAAGCTGGCACTGACATAACTACTTTATCCCTATTGATCGTTATGATTTAGATATAGACTGTGCACAGAGTAAATATATTTCTGAAAGTCCTTTTTTTATGTAACTCCGCTCCCCCATCAGATCAGATTATTAGTACTAAAGCCATATCTATAAATGTGTGTGTAACCTTTGCCCTTTCTCCTCCTCTAGCAACCAGCAAGTCTTACCGCACAATGAATTTTACAAAATGTTTTTTTTCCCTTTCGCTGAAGCTGATCTAATTTATACGTCTCCATGGCAACACCACTCTACTTTATGGTAATTTCCAGAACACAGATGCTGCAAACTGGTAGCAAATGATACAACAACCACTTAGCATTTAAAAATAACAAAACTGCAAGATTTGAAATTTTAATGTGGGGCATCCAGAAGTACAAGATGTCATCAGCTTTATTAGGAAGGGAGTGTCATTAAACTAGCAGAAAGGTTTAAAAGTCTCATACTTAGAAAGGGAGATTGTACAGGCAACAAAACAGGCTGTACCTCCATTAAGGGCTGGTAATTAACCAATCACATGCTTTTAGCTACCATTTCTTGTGCAGAATAGCAGATCTCATCTAATGCATAGTGCAAAGAAACAGCAAATATCTCTGTATTATATCTGTCAGGGGCAAGGATCACCATAGCTCCACTGAAGATTGTTATGGAATTTTGCTGGCAGCCCAAAGGTCTGTGGAGGTTTGCATGCTGACTATGCTAGAGAAAGCAGCAAAATCCAAAAGTTCTGGAAACTTGGGGGGGGGGGGGGGAGGGGAAGTGTGCTGTATCTTTGATATGCAGGTACGTGAGGAACAAAGTTTAGGGAAGGGAAGATCTTAGTTTTGGGGATGCACCTATGTGGTTGTGCATTTTGTTCATTTGGACACTTACACACTAAAAATGTGTACAGATCACTTATATATGTATACCTACGAATTAATGTGTGTACAATTATTGTGCAAAGCTCTTGTATGTATACATACACATAACCAAATAAATAGGTGAAATGAACATGAAAAATGCATGAAAATCAGGAAAAATGTATTCTAAATAAGCATAAACCAAACTTTTTTTTTGGCTGTGCAGATCCCTTGTTAGTACTATTGATCCTCCTGGAGAAGCTGAGATAGAGAAGCACCAGAATAAGCCTCTCCCTTGATTCAGTACCTGGCATGCTCCATCATAGTACAGAAGACATTTTGTAGGAAGAGTTTGTTTTTGCCACTGGGGCAGGCTCATGAGGATAACCAGAAATTAAAAACCAGGGACTCACTAAGTTTAACTGTTCTTTTAGATGATATGTTTCCTCGATACTGTATTTCTTAAACTTCTGAGATTGCTGATACTAGTGACAGATTGGGACTAAATGTCAGCCTTGGCATTTCAAGACATCAGGCTGTATGTTGACCATAAGTCAGTTTAACTGGCCTAGACAACCCAAAATTGGACCATTCCTTTTGTCAGCTTGTCAAATCAAATATAATTGATAGCACTTTATGTGCACATAAGCCTGCAATTTCAATCCACATAAATATATTTGTAGAAGATAGTGGGGGTAATATTGTAGGATGACAAGGATAAGTGTATATGGAAGGAAGTTAGCATAGCTACCAACTTATCCAGTTTCAGGATGTTTGGGCCAGTTCTGGTTTAAAACATATATCCCAAAGCAGAATGGTATTTGTTGTCCCACATTCTACTCATTTAAATCAGTGCTGCAGGTCCCATAATGCATCTGGATAAGGATTACCAGAATCCAGGATTGGCCTAAAAGCTCCCTTTTGGAACTGGGTACCTTGGAAGGTCTGAATTAGCAGACCAAGACAGGTATTTCTCTCTTGTTTCTGTGTGCATGTCTTTTCCGTATTTATTCTTTGCCTCCTTCCTTGTCTTTTTTTTCCTTGCAGTCTTAGGGTTGTCAATTGCCTTTATTTTTTCAAAACAGCTATCTCCAGGAACAAGCAGGAATGAGTCTTCACATATGGGTATCGTCGGTACCGACGGAGCCTGCAGGGAACGCTCCCCAGCGTCCAAAAGGAAAGCTTTTGGGAGCATCCCACAGTGCCTGCGCGCTGCCTTCCCGCCTTTCCTAACCGCCTCTCTCCAGTTCTTCTTTTCCACGGAGCCAGCACCGCTGAAGAATTTCTTTATTTTATTTTATTTCTTTGGTCGCGCGTCTGCCTTCTCGACGCTGGACCGGTACCGCCAGTCTTTTCTTTCTTTATTCTAAAAAACAAAACAAAAAAAACGTACTGTTTTCTCACTTCAGTGCATTTTCTTCTTTGGCCTTGGGCCTAAGAAATTTTTCCTCATGGAAAAGCCCGCCTCTGGGTTTAAAAAATGCACGAAGTGCAGCGGCACTATTTCTGTCACCGACACCCATGAATGGTGTCTAAAATGTTTAGATCCTGACCACTCCATTGCGGATTGTGAGTCCTGCTCCATGATGTCTAAAAGAGGTCTACAGAATTGAGCAGCTAAGCTCACTACCCTGTTTCCCTCGGATGCAGCTTCGGTTGCATCGACGTCTTCCAGGGCTGCTTCTTCCTCACATGGATCTCGGGTAACCAAACTTAAATCCAGCCGGTCCTCGAAGGGTAAATCTCCCTCTAAGTATCGAGATGCCTCCGGGCTTGCCCTCGAGGAATCCGCACCAGCAAAATTACCCCGGCGGGAGGCTCCGGCTTCCAAAGCTTTTTCTATGGGGTCACAGGTTGACATCTATGGCTCGGCCTTGACCGATCACCTGTTGCCATGTTCTGGGGTACCGGTGGTTCCCACTGGTACCGACATCCAGACATTGGTTGCGTCGATGGATCAGAATATCCTGACCATGCAGCGTGCCATCACGGCATTCATACAAGCTGCGACGCCTTTGGTACCGCAACAAACTCCGTTGCCGGTACCGACTCCGGCACCGGTACCGACTTCGGTTCCGGTGCCGGTACCGATTGCATCGACATCCGCTTCGGTGTCGACTGCAGCGGTGCACTGTTCTGTGATGCCCATCGGTACCGAATCGGTACCGATCACTCCCGATGTCGATACCACCCGGTATGCGTATCGGGCTCTGCAAGAGCATCCAGACAGGCGATACTTCGATTCCTCTGAGGACTCCGATGAATCAGAGGTCTCTGTCGAAGCATCGGTGATCCATCCTCAGGAGCCCTCTTCTCCAAAAAGGAGAATGTCTCCTCCAGAAGACTTGTCTTTTCAAGACTTCATTAGGGAAGTGGCCAGGGGTCTTTCCATCTCAGTGGCCCCTGAGACAGAGCCTAGAAATTAGATATTTTACAATATCCTAAGGCTCCTAAAGAGGCAGCCACTTTACCAATACATGAGATTCTTTATGATCACATGTTGGGCATATGGGAGACTCCTCTCACCACTTCCCCTCATTCTCGCAGGTTGGACACCATGTATCGTGTTCCTCCTTGTCCTGGCTTCCATAAGACTCAGCTTCCTCACCACTCCATTGTGGTGGAGTCTGCTATGAAGAAGATAAAGAGTACAAAAAGGCACTCTTCTGCTCCTCCAGGAAGAGAATGCAGAACCTTAGATGCCTTTGGCAGGAGGATCTTCCAGGCCAGTATGCTTGTTGCCAGAATCAACTCCTATAGTCTCTATATCGGGATGTTTCTAAAAGAAGTTACAGATCACCTGCAAACTTTATCTCCTTTTATTTCAGAAGATAAAAGGGAAGAGTTCCTCACCTGGCTCAAACATGCCCAGGATATTTCCAACCGTGCAGCCTTGGACTCTTTTGAAGGTGCCAGCAGAGCCTCGGCCATTGCCATAGGTGCACGCCGAGTTGCTTGGTTACAAGCTTCTGATTTGGAACCCTGGGTTCAAGATGGCCTAGGAAACCTTCCTTGTAAAGGTGAAAACCTGTTTGGCAAAGATTGGCAAGCAAAGGCCACCCAGATGGATGCTGAAAATTCTGCTTTAGATAGACTTTCAAAGTCTACTTCTGCTCCTTTTAAGAAAAGGTTGTTCAAAAAGGGTTTTTTTCCAAAAAAAGGGAAATATTATTCTGCTTATGGTCAGCAGTCATCTTCTGCAGGTCGTTTTGCTACAAAAAGACAGCAACAACCGAAACAGGCCAAGCCTAAGGCTACTAGAACTGCTACGGCCCAACAGCCTCAGCCTCCTCAGGGCCTTTGACTTCCAGCTAGAGAGCTTAGCTTTTCTGGCTCTAGAACATCCAGAGCCTCTCACCATTCCAGGAAGGTTGGCTTACTTTGCTCCCAGGTGGGAACAAATCACAGCAGAGCAATGGACCCTCTCCATCATAAGGGAGGGGTACAAGCTTCATTTCTTAAACCTTCCTCCTCACACCATGGTGAGACAGTTCAATTCTCAGACATCTCTCCTCGACCTTTTGGGTCAGGAGATTGCTACCCTTCTTGCCCAAGGGGCAATAGAAGAAGTACCCCTTCTTCAACAGGGCTCAGGGTTCTACTCCCCCTACTTTCTTATCCCAAAGAAAACAGGGGGCTACAGACCCATATTAGATCTCAGAGAATTGAACAAGTTTCTATGCAAGGAGAAATTCAAGATGATTTCTCTGGGTACTCTCCTTCCATACCTTCAGAGTCAGGATTGGCTTTGCTCTCTAGACCTCAAGGATGCGTACACCCATGTCCTCATCCATCCAACACACAGAAGGTTCCTTCGGTTCCTTTATCAAGGGAAGCACTACCAATACAGAGTGCTTCCTTTCGGTCTGGCCTCTGCACCAAGGGTGTTCACAAAATGCATGGCTGTAGTAGCTGCATTTCTATGCACTCTAGGGATATTCGTATTCCCATATCTGGATGACTGGCTCATCCGAGCTCCATCCCAGTCAGAGGCCCAGACTTCTCTAACCTGCACAAGGCGTATCCTTCAGTATCTGGGACTTGTCATAAACATTCCAAAATCCCAGCTCACCCCTACTCAGTCTCTAGAGTTCATAGGGGCCTTACTGGATACCACAACTGCAAAGACCTATCTTCCCCAGGGCCGTTGCCTACGCTTGGTGCAGTTAGCCTCACAAATTCAGTTAAAATCCCATTTAACTGCTCGAGAGATGTTACAACTGCTAGGCCACATGGCATCCACTGTGCATGTGGTTTCTTACGCTCGCCTTCACATGAGGGCAGCTCAGTGGACTCTGTCCACCCAATGGACCCAGGCATCAGGTTGCATGTCAGACAAAATAGCAACCTCCAGTCGCCTCTTTTGGTCCCTCCAGTGGTGGAAGTCCACTCAGAATCTGTTGCTGGGGTCCCCCTTTCAACAGGTGTTGCCCCAAGCAACCCTTACAACAGATGCCTCTCCAAGAGGTTGGGGAGCTCATCTTCAAGATATCTCCACTCAAGGCATCTGGTCTTTACAGGAGACATCTCTGCATATCAACCTCTTAGAGCTCAGAGCAATTTTTCTAGCTCTCAGAGTCTTCCACACCCTGCTCAGCTACAAGACAGTCCTTATCCACACGGACAACCAGGTAGCCATGTTCTACGTGAACAAGCAGGGCGGGACTGGCTCTCTGTCGCTTTGCAACGAAGCTCTGCGATTGTGTGCCTTCGCCAGAGAGCATCAAATTCATCTCATGGCAGTGTATCTTTCAGGGGTTCAAAACTCTTGGGCAGACAGACTCAGTCGAGTTCTGCTTCCACACGAATGGTCCCTCCATGGGGACCAGATAGCCAGGATCTTTCGAATTTGGGGAACCCCAGACATAGACTTGTTTGCAAGTCCGTGGAATGCCAAACTTCCCTGGTTCTGTTCCAGAATTCCGTGTCAGGGAGTTCAGGACAGGGATGCCTTCCTCCTCCATTGGGGGCAAGACTTCCTCTATGCCTTTCCACCCATTCCCCTAATTCCCAAGACACTCTTCAAACTTCAGAGAGACAAGGGGTCTATGATCCTCATAGCACCACATTGGCCACGCCAAGTGTGGTACCCTCTACTTCTGCATCTCTCTCAAGCTCCCTCCCTGGACTTGGGATCTGCTCTAGACCTCCTGTCCCAGGAGGAGGGAACGTTGTGGCACCCAAATCCCCAGTCTCTTCACCTCAGAGCCTGGTTGCTGAAGGCCTAGACCTTCAAGATTTGCATTTTTCTCAGCAAGTGAAGGATATCCTTCATGCTTCCAGAAAGCCCTCCACTAGACGTTCCTTTGCTTTTAAATGGAAAAGGTTTACCATTTGGTGTGCAGAGAAGGGTCTTAACCCTCTTGCAATACCTCTGAATTCTTTACTACAGTATTTGCTGCATTTATCCCATGCAGGCCTTAAAACGAATTCAGTAAGAGTCCATTTGAGTACTATTGCAGCATCCCTTAAACCTCTCAATGGACAACCTATTTCCTCTCATCCTCTTATAGCAAGATTCATGAGAGGCCTTCTTTTGACTAAACCTCCCATCAGACCACCTCCAGTGGCATGGGACTTGAATCTGGTTCTTGGCCAGCTTATGCAGCCACCCTTTGAACCCTTAGCCACTACCTCCTTGAAATTCCTTTCCTGGAAGGTTATTTTTCTCATTGCAGTCACTTCAGCTCGCCGCATCAGTGAGCTGCAAGCATTGGTGGCTAATCCTCCTTATACAAGGTTCCATCATGACAAGGTAGTCCTCAGGACTAATCCACACTTTATGCCTAAAGTGGTCTCACCTTTTCATCTGAACCAGGAGGTTTATTTACCTGTCTTTTTTCCAGGACCTCATGCTTCAAGTGCAGAGAGGAATCTTCATACCATGGATTGTAAAAGAGCTATTGCTTTTTACTTACAAAGGACACAGCAACATAGAAAGTCCTCTCAACTCTTTGTTGCTTTTGATCCCTCTCATTTAGGACTTCCAGTCTCTAAGAGAACTCTGTCCAATTGGATTGCTCAGTGTATTTCTTTCGCCTACCAGAGTAAGAACCTTTCTCTGGATGGCCATGTCACAGCTCACAATGTGAGGGCCGTGGCAGCCTCTATGGCTCATCTAAATTCTGTGTCCATCGACCAGATCTGTCGAGCGGCCACCTGGGCCTCGGTTCATACCTTCACAGCCCATTAATGCTTGGACAAGGACTCCCGCCGGGATGCCTTGTTTGGTCAGGCTGTTCTCAAACACCTGTTCCATACCTAACCAACTCCTACCCTCCATCCCTGGCTGGATGCCTGAGATTCATGGGTGGAGGTAGAGCCCTTCCCAGGGACTCACAACCTGGGTGATCTCCCAGGCATCTCTAGCTGGGGAGTCCTCATATGTGAAGACTCATTCCTGCTTGTTCCTGGAGATAGCACAGTTACTTACCTGTAACAGATGATCTCTGGGAACAGCAGGAATAAGTCTTCACAACCCACCCACCTCCCCTAGGAGTTGTATCTCTCTATCTTTCTTTCCTTTCCTCACTCTCTCCCTTTGTCTCAGCTTTAAAACTCAAACTGGAGAGAGGCGGTTAGGAAAGGCGGGAAGGCAGCGCGCAGGCGCTGTGGGATGCTCCCAAAAGCTTTCCTTTTGGACGCTGGGGAGCGTTCCCGCGCAGCCTCCGTCGGTACCGACGATACCCATATGTGAAGACTTATTCCTGCTGTTCCCAGAGATCACCTGTTACAGATAAGTAACTGTGCTTTCTCTGGTCCTGACTGTACTCATTGCATACATTGCCAGGGACCCCATAGCCAGTGGGGTGTTTAGGATATCCACAATAATAGAGTTACCAAGTTAACCAATTCCAGGAGTGATATTTTTTGCCAGTTCTGGTTTTAAATTTGCATTGCAATGCAGTATGGTATTTGTTGTCTGATTTTACCCATTGGAATCATTGCTGTAGGTCATAAAATGTACCAGAATGAGAGCGTCAGAAATCCAGGACTGGCTTAAAATCTCATCCTGGAACTGGGTAATTGGCAATCTGCGATAAGTATGCATGAAATAAATTTGCATACACTGGCAATCAAATATATGGCGATCCACCTTATGCATATTTCTTTTGGAAATCCTGAAAGTTCAACTAGCTGTAGTATCTGCAGGAAAGATTTGGAAAACTCTTCCCTAAGAAAAGCAGAACTACAAGGCCATACATGCAGTGGAGTGCAATCAGGACTGGACTGACTTATTCTGAAAACACACAGCTCTGGAACTGCAACACTACTTGACAACACTACTTGGTCCTGAGCCTAGTGTGGAAATTAAAGTTCTTACTAGTGTATTTTGCAGAATTGCCAGGTAACCTGGTTCCAGAAGTGAGATGTTTAAGCCACTCCTGGGTTTCTGACCATCTCATTCTGATGCATCAGGATGAAATTCTCAAAAATCCAGGACTGGCTTAAAATCTCACTCCTGGAACTGGGTAATTTGGCAACTCTGCTGCCATCATTGCTGTCCTCGATTGGTATTCTCATTTGTTAGTGGCAGAAATTCAAATTATGGGCCCCTAAGCAACAGTTTTTAAAGGGCCCCTAGGGTGAGGAAGTCCACTTCAGAAGACATGAGAACAGCTGCAAGAGGGACCCCCCTTCTTCCTTGAGGCACCTTTGCACTGCAGGGGCCGTTTGGGAGGAACTTACACCACTGCCATTTGTCCCTCTTCAGGTTAATTCTCATGTGTTCCCATTTCTTTTCTACCACCCCTGCTATAAAGAGCCTGGGTAGGGCATTGGTTTCTTGTAGTTGAGAGCAGGACATGACTCTAATAACAGAGCTGCCACTGATCGTATTAAGTTATAGGGGCTGTTATAAGAGGGATGGTTTGTGAACGCTCTTTCAAATGACAGCTTGGGTCTGTTTTCTTATCAAGGATCATATTTATGTTGATGTACCGCTCATCAATGAATATCTGGGCAGTTTAAATTAAAATAAATTAAAAGGTGAAATTAGACTTATCTGCTAATTGTTGTTCCTTAAGGAACTCCAGTCCAGTCCCGGAATCTCTGGGATCTAGGTTCCTCCAGCAGCTTGGAGACTGAACAATGACATTCTTTGATGTCACCAGTACAAGTACCCGAGGGACCGCCTCCTTACTCCAGTATACCTACTGACAAAGCAGACTCACCAGAGCAACAATTAAGTAGCTTAAAAGATATTAAACTTTAATAAACTATAATAACATTAACACATTTTAATTATAAATTAAGACACATAATGTGCCCTTAAAGAAACATTATAACATTCCTATTATAGTCTGCCCCCCGTCTCAACAGAAATATAATAGTTTACAAAGATCCCCCAAAAATAACTCCCCCAAAATGGACCATTAAACATACCATGACCATACTATACCTCTTAGCTTCAGAACTGTAATCCAGGGAGGGATGCGGGACTGGACTGGAGTTCCTTAAGGAACAACAATTAGCAGGTAAGTCTAATTTCACCTTCCTTATCGTCTCTCCAGTCCAGTCCTGGAATCTCTGGGATGTAACAGAGCAGTAAAAATCTCTAATGGGTGGGACCTGCTAAACCAGGCTGAAGCACTGCTGATCCAAAACAGGTATCTCTTTTTGCCTCTATATCCAACCGATAATGTTTCACAAAGGAATTCAACGAAGACCAAGTAGCCGCTTTACATATCTCCACAGGCGGCACTAAACTATACTCAGCCCAAGACGCAGCTTGCACTCTTGTTGAATGCACTCTAAGTCCATCAGGTATTGTCCTACACTTCAACAAATACGCTGAAGTTATAGTTTCCTTGATCCACCTGGCAATAGAAGCTTTGGAAGCTGCGTATCCCTTTCTTGCACCTCCAAAAAGAACAAACAGTCTATCTGTCTTACGGAATCCCTGTGTCCGCTTTAAATACATTTTTAAAGCTCTACAAACATCTAAAAGATGCAACCTTTTGAACTGAATCTTCTTATCAGTATTTTGAAATACTGGTAAAGAAACTTCCTGATTGACATGAAAAGCTGATACCACTTTGGGTAGAAACGAAGGTACTGGTCTCAAAACCACTTTCTTCTCATAAAACAAGAGAAAGGGTTTCCTACAAGACAATGCCTGCAACTCAGAAATTCTTTGTGCCGATGAAATAGCTACAAGAAAAACTACTTTGAGCGAAAGATCTTTTAATGATGCTCATGACAAAGGCTCAAACGGTTCCCGTACTAAAGCCTCCAACACCAAATGAAGATCCCAAGACAGAACGCATGGTCTACACGGCGGCCTCAATAGAGAAACCGCTCTCAAAAAACGCTTCACATCCGGATGCGCACCTAGCACCTCACCATTTATTCTTCCTCTATAACAAGAGAGACCTGCCAGCTGCACCTTTAATGAAGCAGCTGCTAAGCCTTTCTCAAACCCATCTTGCAAAAAAGATAGAATTTGAGAAATAAAAGCTTTTAATGCCTCCAAACCTTTATCTTTATTTTATTTATTTATTTTATTTTATTACAGGCTCTTATATACCGCTCTATTCAGAATCAGCGCGGTTCACAATATAACAACATACCATAACAACAACTGTTAGGTTTTACAGAGAACAAGGTCAGAGAACTTGGATAAAACATGGGACGTCATTACTGCAACTATTTACAAGAGTATTTACAAGAGTATTTACAAGTATACATAACAGGATTTGTTCTTAGTTTGGGTAGTGATTAAGATTGGTTAGTTGGTCAAGTAATATTGGGGGAAGAGGTGGGATTTGAGTGCCTTTCTGAAAAGGGATAGATCAGTGATAGCACGAATCTCTGGGGGTAGAGCGTTCCAGTACTTAGGGGCATAGAATCTGAAGGCCCTGTTAGATGTCACTGATAGGCATTTTGTCGCTGCTTTAGGGATGATTAGAGTATTTGTTGATATCGTTCTCCTGGATCTGTTGGGTGGGACGGCCTGAATGAGGTCTATTAGAGAGGAGGAGGTGATGCTTTTAGTGGTCTTGAAAGTTAGTAGTAATGTTTTGAACAATATTCTGCCATGTATGGGGAGCCAGTGGAGTTGCTCTAGGATGGGTGTTACATGGTCCCTTCTTGATGCTCCGTAGAGGACTCTAGCAGCGGTATTCATGGCGAATATTCGAATATTCTCCAAATACGAATATATGCCAAAGAGGTAGACCTCTTCCTTGCTTTCAACAAAGTGGAAATCACCGCCGAAGAGTAACCTCTGGCCTTTAACCTCGCCCTTTCAAGAACCAAGCTGTAAGCGAGAATCGAGCTACCTGTGGCATGTGAAGAGGACCCTGACGCAACAGATCTTCTCTCATTGGTAAGAGCCATGGCCGGTTTACTAATAACCTTATGAGATCCGCGTACCATGGTCGTCTTGGCCAATCCGGTGCTATCAATATCACCAGTCCGTTGTGCTGTTCTATTCTTTGAAGAACACGCCCTATCAGTACCCACAGAGGGAAGATGTACAGGCCCTCCGACATTCTCTCCCGTCTCCGAATTGAAAACCGAATGACTTTTGTCGATTCGAAGGTTGCCATGAGATCCATTATTGGAATTCCCCATCGATTTATTATCAGTTGGAATACCTGCGGATGCAGAACCCACTCTCCTGGATCCACTCTTACCCGACTTAAAAAATCGGCTTCCACGTTGTCCACTCCTGCTACATGAGCTGCAGACAAAGCTTTCAAATTCCTCTCGGCCCAAACAAACAGCTGCTTGGCTTCGGCCTCCAGAGAGACACTGCTTGTGCCGCCTTGATGGTTGATGTAAGCAACTGCGGTCGCGTTGTCTGATAGAACACGAACTGCCTTCCCCTGAAGATAACCCTGAAACGCTTGTAGAGCCAAGGTTACTGCCCTCAATTCCAATCTGTTGATTGACCAAACCTTTTCCTGAACGGTCCATTGACCTTGAACAAACTTTCCATTGAAGTGAGCTCCCCAGCCCACAAGACTGGCATCCGTTGTAACAGGGATCCAAACAGGCGATTCTAGCTGCATTCCTACCTCTAGAATCCCTGGTTGTATCCACCATTGTAGACCTCGACGGGTTTCTGGAAGGCAGGGTAACCTCCTTGAGAGAGGATCTTTCTGATGAGACCACCTCCTTAGTAACGCTCTCTGTAACGGGCCTCATATGAGTTCTTGCCCATGGGACTAAGTCTAACGTTGCTGCCATGGTTCCCAGCAACTGCAAATAATGCCATGCAGTGGGACTTTCTCTGCTCAAGAAACTCCGCACCAGATCTCTCAATGCTAGCACTCGAGACTGAGGAAGAAACACCCTTTCTATTCTCGTATTGAAACGAGCTCCCAGGTGTTCTAGATTCTGTGAGGGAATCAACTTGCTCTTTGCCATATTGACAACCCAACCCAGACTCTGTAAAAATCCCACTACTCTAGTTGTTGCCAACTCGCTTTCTTTTTCGGACTTTTCCCGAATCAACCAATCGTCCAAATATGGGTGAACTAGAATTCCTTCTTTTCTCAATGCTGCCGCAACGACCACCATTACCTTGGTAAACGTTCACGGAGCCGTTGCTAAACCGAACGGCAACGCCTGAAATTGGAAATGACCCATTGGAACCGCAAATCTCAAAAATTTCTGATGCTCCAGACGAATGGGAATGTGTAGATATGCCTCTGTCAAATCCAGAGATGTAAGAAATTCCCCTTTTCTTACTGCCATTATTACAGACCTCAGTGTTTCCATGCGAAAATGAGTTATCTGAAGGCAGCGATTGACCTTTTGAAGATCCAAAATTGGTCGAAAAGACCCTTCTTTCTTTGGAACCACAAAATAAATGGAGTATCGACCGGAACCGCGTTCGCCTGGCAGCACCGGAACAACAGCTTTTAGATTCAAAAGTCTTTGCAAGGTTTCGCGCACTGCCGCACACTTGACACGTGCCTTGAATGAATCAACTAACCACCGGGCGCTGAAGTTCCAGAGCATATCCTTCCCGAATGATCTCCAACACCCAGTGATCGGATGTGATCTGAACCCAGGCTGAATAAAACTCCTGTAACCGACCTCCCACGGGTATCAATTCCACCTGGGCCCTCCTTACATCATTGTGATTTTCTAGGGTTTGAAGAAGAAGAGGAAGTTGCAAATCCCCTATTTGCTCCTCGAAAACCCCGAAAACCCTGACTTCTAAAATATTGCCGTCCTCTCTGAAATTGTCCAAAACGTGTGGAACGAAAACGATGAAAATTTCTGAACTGTCCCCTAGTCGCCTGAATTGGACGTCCTAGCTTCTGTCTGTCCTCTGGCAGCCTGCCACCTTTATCGTCCAACAAAAAAGGCATGAAATCACGTTAACACCAAAGACACAGTCCAAAAACGTGACTAAGTGGAAAAACAGTTTTATTTAGCAAAGGCTCTTGTCAACCCGACACAGGCCGTGTTTCGCAAACCTTCGTCAGGGGTTGATCGGGTAGAATCCTACAGACATAGAAAACATAGACATTTGGCACTAAAACATAAGTAAAATAATGTGAATAGAACAGAACAATAAATGTAATCCATAAAATATACAGATATACATACCTAAATAATTGTCATAAATAATTAAAAAAACTAAAAACATAATATAGTATAAAACCAATAAAAAGAAAGGAAAGTGTAGATACGCAATTATAAATAGTTAGGTAAAAGCATACTATATACATATAACTAATAAAGATCAGTATGAACTGATAAAAATTGATTAGAAGACAGAACAGAAATGTGACAAACAAAAGGTACCTCTACAAGAAGACCCATCAAATGGTGGCCTTCAAAGGAAACTGTACTTGTCAAGCTAAAATGGAAAAGCCACAGACAAATAAATAACTATAAATAACAATTACCTATAAAACATCCATAATAAACAGTAAAATCTTAAGAACAAATAAGTACAACCAGGGACAAAGTAAAACAAAAAGCATCAGGAGCAAACAATATATATTAAATAGCCCTCAAACAAATAAATAGTTAAAAGTAGCGTTAGCTTTTAAAACGCACATAATAAATAGCATTGTTACAAAATCAAATGATAAAACTGAGGACGTGGTAACAGGAGAGAAAAGAACGCAGCAGGAGCGAAAATGTACAAAAGAATTTATACTCTAGATAGTGTCTTCATTATCTTCTAAAGGCAATTTGTCATGTTTGTTAGAGCAGGAGGATGACCGTATCGGCAATGGCAGGCTCAAAATCTTGAGCAACCGGTAATAAGAACACAATGCTGTTGCTGTCTCGAATTCAACATAAAATAAAGTAGCTCTATGTCAGCAATCTCGTATGAAGCCGTTCCTAAAAATACCGTAAAAAACGGAGCACTTAGACATAATTCGCCTGTGGTCAAGGCTGAATGGTCAGGAGGCTATATGCTAACTAGGAATACTCAATAGCACCGAGCTTGTGGAACTATTAACATTAAGACCGGCGTTATGGACAATCTGCTTTTATTCAACTTATGCTTCTACATACCTCCATCGCACAGCGTAGTTATAAAAACTCCAAATTTTTCTCGGCTCTAGGAGCTGTAGCAACGCATATCTCTCTGATAAAACAGTCGTTCTGAAAACGCCGGCTCATGCGCATGGGTTATGTAGAACTGCCATGAGCGAGAAGAAAGGGGGCGTGACGGTGGGTGGAGCCAATGTTCAACTAAAAGTATTCTATTTCAGATCTTGCATCAGTAGAGCTTTGTAAAAATTAGATAGAGAATGTTACTATTGGTACAGATACAGGAAGCCCATACATGGAGAGGAAAAGAGTCTTGATTATCCAGCACTAGTATTCTGACAAGAACGGAGAATGTAGAAGTAAACCGCGGGCATCTAAACCTACATGAAAAACCAAAGGGATATAAATCAGTGCAACAAATCAAAAGACATCCAGGCCACAGATATAAAAACATTTTAAAGAATTTTTTTTTAAAGAAAAACAGAAAAATCTCTGTCTAAATTGAGACCATTTGGAACATATGAATCCATCAGAAATATATATTTCTGTTCAAGCCTCAAGATGGTTTTGTTCATGTCACCACCCCTCCAATTGGATCTAACTTTTTTGATAACGAAAAATTTAAGTTCAGTAACTTTGTGTTGGTATTCCTGCCAGTGGGCAACCAAAGGTTTGTCCTCTACATTTCTTCTAATGCAACTTTTGTGTTCTGTGATCCTCGTTTTAATACTACGTGTGGTCTTACCTACATACAATAAATTGCAGGGACACTGTATGACATAGATCACATTAGATGTATCGCAATTAGAGAAATCATTAATATGGAACTTTTTATGTGTAGTAGGATGAATAAATTCCTCTCTAATGGGTAAAACGTTAGGACAAACGGAACACCTCCCACATTGGTAATGGCCCTTGTATTGCGATAAATATCTTTTTTCTGTAAAAGCTGAAGGCACAAGTAAATTCCGCAGGTTTACATTACGCTTGTGTGCAACTATGAGATTCTTATCCTGAAATGCCGGTAGAGTCTGGAGAATATTTGAGCTCCTCAAATACTTAAAACACCAAACAGGTTCCTCCCCCATTTAACTTCCTATGTATATAGTTACCCTCTCTCTCCAAGTTTCATTCCCTGTTCAATGTAATGACCAGACATTTTGTATATTGTCAGATGTTGTTGTTCTTTGTAAACCGTGCTGATCATAAACAGTGCGGTATATAAGAATTGTAAATAAATAAATAAAATATGCCACTCTTTCTTCAGTATTTCTGTTATTTGAGCTCAGAACTGTGAATATAGAAGAGGGCAAACTATCCCTATATCTTCCTTTTTCTCCTTGGGTTTCAGCAGGTGTGCCCATGATGAATCTCTAGCTCTACGATATGCAGACTCGACATACCGCGCAGGATATTTTTTGTCAAAAAAAAAGGTTCCTTGACAAAAAATATCCTGCGCGGTATGTCGAGTCTCATAGTTGCACACAAGTGTAATGTAAACCTGCGGAATTTACATAAAAAGTTCCATATTAATTTTATTTTATTTATTTATTTTATTTAACACTCATTTTTATACCGCATCTTCCAGAGATCAGTTGCGGTGTACAAATAACAACAATTAACAAATCGAAGTTTGTTTTACATAGAACATCTTAAATATACATAGAACATCTTGAAGTATCATAAATTAAACAAACTTAAATCTAGGAAAATTAAAACAGTGATTTTAAACTGGAACTGTGTTAAAACAATTAACTAACAGAATATGGTGTCTACGTACATAATATAGTACATAACAGATACAACTATATACATGAGGGAGGTATTAAGGCATAAGAGATTGGATAGTCTTTTCGTTTACGCTAAGTGTGTGGTCCATTTAGGTGGGAGGGTTGTGCTTTATGTGGTCAGTTACTTGTTTAGCCTTTATCTAAGTTGAGTGCTAGGTTTTCCATGGTATTATAGTGTTTGGTGAATAGATATGTTTTTAATTTTTTGCGGAATTCCATGATCTCTGTTAGAGATCGTAGATCCTCTGGTAGGGAATTCCAGATAGTGGGAGCTATATGAGAGAAGGCTCTATTATTAGTTAATTTTTGTGCTTTTATGAAGTCCTTCGGAATCTTTAGTTTATTTAATTGTTCTTTTCTGTGGGTAGGCTTAGGTGTTTCTTTGCATATTAGATTACATAGTGTAGTCGGAGCCATGTCGTTTAATGCTTTGAATGAGGTAATTAATGTTTTGTATGTTATCCTACTCTGTATTGGTAACCAATGAAGGTATGCTAGTATTGGTGTTATGTGTTGGAGTGAGTTTATTTTTAGTATAATTCTTGCCGTTGCATTTTGGGCTAATTGAATTCTTTTAATGTTCTGTTTTGAAATGCCCATAAGTATTAGGTTGGCAAAATCAAAATGAGGGGTTATGATAGCTTGTGTTATATTGATGAAATCTTGTACAAATACTAGCGGGCGTAGTTGTTTGAGAATTTTAAGTTTAAAATAGATTTTCTTTATGGTGTTTCTAATGTGGGTTTCCATTGTAAGGTGTGTATCTATTATAACACCTAGATATCTTATTTCATTTTTTATTTTAATTTCTTGATCTTGTAGTGTTATATGGGTTGGGGGGATAAATGATTGATTTTTTTGTTACTATTAGGACTTCGGTTTTAGCATGGTTTATGTGGAGGTTTTGAGTTTTTAGCCAAATTGTGATTTCGTTATAACAGTCTGAGAGGAGTTGTAACGGTAGGTTGGGAATGGTAAATGGAATGTACATCATAATATCGTCTGCATAGAGGTGATATTGTACTCCAAATTTTTTAAAGATATTGCAGACCGGTTTTATGTAAATGTTAAAAAGTAGGGCTGATAGTGCAGATCCTTGTGGTAAACCTATTTCTTGATTATATGTAGTTGAAGTTTGATTACCTATTCGTACATTTTGTGTTCTGTTGTTTAAATATGAGGTGAACCATTTATGTACTGTAGAGTTTATTCCTATCTGTTTTAAGTTGCTGAGCATTATTGAGTGATGTACACTATCAAAGGCCGCTGATATGTCAATGAAGAGGAGGATGAATGCTTGTTTATGATTGTCGATTCCTCTTAGGAGAGTATCAATTAATACAGTAAGTAGTGTTTCTACTCCGTGGCGGGGCCGAAATCCATATTGTTGCTCGTCAAGTGGGTAAGATGTGTCTATGTATTCCTGTGTCTGTAATTGTACTACTTTTTCTATTATTTTGGCCAAAAAATGGTATGCTAGAGATGGGCCTGTATGATACTGGGGATGTTTTATCTAATTTGCTATTTTTTAGTATTGGGCGTATTTGTGCGTGTTTGAGTGATTGTGGGAGGTAACCTTGGGTTAATGAGAGGTTGACTATTGGGAGAATGAATGATAGTAGAGTTGGCAGTGTGTTTTTTATCCATGACACTGGGCATGGGTCTAAATATGAAGTTGTGGTATTAAGACCAGATATGATAGTTTTTAATGACGTACTTGAAATGGGGTAAAAGTCTGACCATTCGTCAATAGGCTGCTGAGAGGTGTTAATTGTATCTAATGACATTTGAGGTTTTTTTGATTTGTTTTGGTAGTGATTGGCTAGTGTTTGTACTGAGATGTCAGTGATTTCATTGCTAGAAGTTTGAGCGTTATTGATTTTGCTAATTGCGATACATCTAATGTGATCTATGTCATACAGTGGTTCTCAACTCAGTCCTCAGGACACACCTAGCCAGTCAGCTTTTCAGGATAACCACAATGAATATGTATGAGATATTACTTTCATGCCTGCATTGTATGCAAATCTCTCTCATGCATATTCTTTGTAGTTATCCTGAAAACCTAACTGACCAGGTGTATCCCCACGACTGAGATGAAACCCCCTACCCTAAAGAGAAGCGAGAACTGCACCCCCTTCCGTACCTTTATCTGAAAAGCTGCAAAAGGAACCCACACCAAAGCAGCAACAGTAATGCTCCAGGATTTGCCTTAGCACCGAAGCGTTAATTAGAAGGAATCCGAGAAAGCCATTACATGCCTTCTCACAGATGCTTCCATATCATTTAAAAGACTGAAGTTTGAGAACTGTAGTTTATTTTAGCATCTTTGCATTACTGCTAAGCGTAGGCAGAACTGTTACAGATATACACGAGACGGCCCCTGTTCCATGAAGCTAACAATGTAGTTGGAATATACAAACAAGGCCAAGCAGGAGCCGTACTTCTGTCAAGCAACCGGTTAGAATAAGTGGGAGAGGGGGCTGAGTGACGTTATGGCCAATGTGTACCGCTCGAAGCTTCTGGACAGGCTCCAGCTTTACGGTACCTCTCCCGGGCTGTGCATTTTGTATTGCATACTGCATAAAACGGTTCTGCCACAGAAGAAAGCACGAAGATGGCAACGGAACCTGTCAAGCACCTTAAATGAATCCCCCGGCAGGTATCAATAATGCAAATCTAGACGTCTTTGAGCACCAGCAGGCGGAGAGTCTCCTCCTCCTCTCTCTCTTTTTTGCTGTCGGCCGTCGTTCCTGTCACAGAGCGTGCGGTGCAGCGCGAAGGAACTGAACAAGAGACGGCCTTTGGGCTGAGGCGGCGACGCGTGACATGGCGCGAGGGCAAAGCTGAGGCTGGAGCCCGCGCAAACTGGGGCTGGGGGAGGGGACTGGGGAGGAGGGGAGACTGGGTGCCGGCGGCAATCCAGCGCTGGGCAGAGAGAGAGAGAGAGAACGATGGGAGCCCAGCACGGGGACGAAGGTGATGTAAACACCTAGCGGACGGGAGGGCAGGGAGGGAGAAGAGTCCTCGGCACAGGATGATGGGCAACTCTCAGCGCAAGCAGAGAAGTAAGAGGCAGCTGGCAATGAATTCGGCAACAGGTACTTCATCTCTCCCTGCGTTGCACTTGCTGGACTGCTGTGCGCTGTCTTTGCCAGTGGTGTTTTAATGTGGATGTCTGATTCTTTTTAAATGCATCGATTTTTGTTGTCGGGGCAATGGGGGGGGGGGTATTCTGGAGAGAGCCGTTTGGTTAAATCTGTGAATTCATTTATTTGCTGGTTTGAATGCAAATGCAAAGAATACAGCAGACAAAAAAAATGTATTAGTATTAGCCATGGCTTCTGGAAGCAGAACCGGCAGCCCGGCTTAGAGAGCCTTAAAGGGAGAGTGATGAGGGCAACGCATCCTCTTACTTCCAATGAAGCACATGAGGTCAGCTGAATGCAGGGATGAATGATTGACTGCCAGCACAGGCCCAAGTTATGGGACTAATTCTTAGTGCTCTGTAATGCCCTGATCTCCAAAGCCTCCACTCAGGATCGAGAATCTCTTATGCATGCATTGGAGAGAAGGACAGAGAGAGAGAACAGTCACAAATAAAGGTACACCAGAACACACACAGGCACATACTGTGCCTATATACCCACTCATTTCTGGTGCAGAGATACAGTGATAAACTCTTAGCTACAGGTGCACAAATACGGGTGTTCAGACTTACAGGTAAACAGCCATACAGACACTCACACACATACAAGTTTACAGACATATTCGCGCACACACATACAGATGTACATACCAGTATAGGTACATATATTCTTGTGGATATAGACAATTACTGTACAGATTCAAAGTATACACACCCACAATAAATTGTACAGGCATACACTTATATCATTATGTAATGTTGCACATAGATAAGCTTATAGCCTTTATTCAATAAAGATTTTTCCATGACTGTAGAATGAGAAACCACCATTTCTGAATAAATCTCTGGTAAAAGCAAACGGATCACAAGGACAAGGAACTTCAGGCCAGAGGGCTGGGGGTTCAAGTCCCACCTGGGGAACAGCAATCTCAGGCCGGAGGGATCGGGGTTTCTAATCCTATAGGCACTCCTTGTGGCCTTGGGCAAGCCACTTAACTCTCCATTGCCCACCACTTTGATTGAAGGATAAGGCAGTATAGAAAACTGGATAAATAAAATAAAATCACAGTAGCAAGACTCTGACTTCCAGGCATATTCGCATGTACAAATACGCAGGTGCAGGAATCCCACACCCATGTGTACAAACATGTATACATAACCTGAGAGATTCGGGTGTACAAATTTACACTCGGGTGGAGGCATACAAATACACATTTTCACACACGCAGGCACACAGTCTAGAGATGCACGCATACACACATTGCACAGATTCAGGAGATCACGTGTACAGGAACTTTCAGATGGAGGCCTGCACACACATACATTCCTAGGGCAGGTATATGTAAACACATACACATACAAGTATGTGTGCTCACAAAAAAAAACAGAATTATCGAGCTGCTAAGTGACCCATTTCAAGGAGGGAGGCTCTTGGCAAGTTTCAGAGTTTGAGTTTATGGATCTCAGTACATTGTGGTATTTGTAATTCCTGTTTTTCCCCCCACTTTTTATTTACCATTTGAAATCAGTGTTGATGGTATAACCCATCAAGCCTGTGTGTTGCTGTTAAATGGTGGAAGAGGGCATTGTGGCCTTATGTGTGTGCTGTGCCCATCCAGGCCCATCTGGGATGGATGTACCAGAATGGAAGCTATGACTAGCTTAGAAATGCTGATCCATCTGAGTATTTGTTGATTTATTTATTTGTTCAGATTTATCCATGCCTTTTCAAAGTGTTTAGTGCTGTGCTTGTGGCACAGTGCAATCTGCCCTTAATGCAAGTTTATGTGCTAGCCCCATACCCAGTATCTTGAGCCATTAGTCTACCTTCTTAGTCAGAGTGAGATAGGAGTTTATAGAAGGATCCAGTGTAGACCTTCCCTTCAGCTATAACAAAAGGTAGAGTTCGCTACAGTTAATGGCCTTTAACTATTGGTGGTGGTGGTGGTTATGGTGGGAGGGGAGAACCTTTCTATAAATTAAGAACTTAAGAAATGCCATACTGGGTCAGACCAAGGTCCATCAAGCCCAGTATCCTGTTTCCAACAGTGGCCAATCCACAGCACCTGCCCAAGGATTTCTGCCACCATAAGCAGAAACCCCAGCCACACTGCCCGCCCCTCAGCTGTCGCCACTACCGCTACCCCTCCCAGCTGCCACCGATTCAGTCTAGGGAGGGGAGGCAGGCAGCGACAGCGGCAGTATTTACAAAAGTGATTATTTGAAATACTGCCACTGCCCGCCTCCCCCCCAAACGGAATTGGTGGCAGGTGGGGGGGGGGGGGGCACATCCGCCTATGTGTACTGCTGCTGCCCACCCAGGTTGGCTGCTCTAGGCGTCTGTCTAGCTCAGCTAGTAGACAGACCGGCACAAGTACTTGTCAGGTTCCCAAAAAGGTACAGAGATTCCACAATGCTCATCCCAGGGTAAGCAGTGGATTTCCCTGATCCTCTTTAATAATGGTTTATGGACTTTTCCTCCAGGAACCTGTACAAACCTTTTTTTAAACCCAGCTGCACTAACAGTTTTTACTACATCTTCCGGTAACGAGTTCCAGAGTTTGATTAGTCATTCAGTGAAAACATATTTTCCCTTCATTGAGTGTACCCTAGTCTTTCTACTTTTTGAAGGAGTAAACAACCAATTTACGTTTACATATTCCACTCCATTCATTAATTTATAGACCTCTATCATATCTCCCCTCAACCGTCTCTTTTCCAAGTTGAAGTGCCCTAACCTTTTAAGCCTCTCCTCATAGGGGTATCCTTCTCCCTTTTACTATTTTGGTGGCTCTTCTCTGTACTTTTTAAAATTCTGCTATAGCCATTTTAAGATATGGTGACTAGAATTGCACACAGTATTGAAGGTGTGATCACACCATGGATTGATATAGAGGCATTATAATATCCTTGGTTTTGTTTTCCTTTCCTTATGATTCCTAGCATTCTATTTGCTTTATTGTGTGCTGCTGCACACTGAATAGAGGGTTTCAATGTATTATCCACGAGGACACCTAAATCCTTTTCCTGGGTGGGGTTCCTATTGTGGAACCTTGCATCGTGTAACCATAGCTTGGATTGTTCTTCCCTAAGTGCATAACTTTGCACTTGTCCACATTAAATTACATCTGCCATTTGGACGTCCAATCTTCCAATTTATCAAGGTCCTCTTGCAATTTTTCACAATCCTCTTGTGTTTTAATACCTTTGAATAATTTTGTGTCATCTGCAGATTTGATCACCTCACTTGTTGTTCCAATTTCCAGGTCATTTCTGAATATGTTAATAAGCAGCAGGCCCAAAACAGATACCTGGGATACTCTACTATTCACCTTTCTCCATTGAGAAAATTGGCTATTCAGCTCTACTCTCTGCTTTCTATCTTTTAACCAGTTCCTGATCCACAATAATACGCTGCCTCCTATCCCAGGACTTTTTAATTTTGCTAAGAGTCTCTCATGAGGGACCTTGTCAAAGGCTTTCTGAAAATCCAGGTACATTATATCGATTGGCTTACCTTTGTCTACCTTTTTATTCATACCTTCAAAAACATATAACAGATTAGTAAGACAAGACTTTCCTTGGCTAAATCCATGTTGGCTTTCTCCTATTAAACCGTGACTATCTGCTTGTTCAGTAATTTTATTCTTTATAATGGTTTCTACCATTCTGCCCGATACCGATGTCTGACTTACCGGTCTATAGTTTCCTTGATCACCCCTGGAACCCCTTTTAAAACCTGGCATTATATTGGTCATTCTCCAGTCTTCAAGTATTACAGATGATTTTAGTGATTACTAATAGTAGGTCTGCAGTCTCATATTTCAGTGTTTTCAACACCCTTGGATGTTTACCATCTGGTCCAGGTGATTTGCTATTCTTCAGTTTATCAAATAGTTGTAATTCATCTTGCTGGTTTATCAATTATTTCTTTCAATTCTTCCAATACATCACCTTTAAATATCATTTCAGTCATGGATAACATCACATCTTCAGTAAAGACCAAAGTAAAGAATTAATTCAGTCTCTCCGCTATGACCTTGCCCTCTCTTAACACCCCTTTTCTCTCTTTGCCTGCCTTATCAGTGCCTTGCTTCTAACTTGCCAGTGCTTATGTTTCCGGTTTTCATCATTTGGCTCCTTTTTCCATTTTCTGAAAGATGCTATTTGGACTACAACAGCCTCTCTGACCTTATCTTTAACAATGCTGGCAGTTTTTTGGCCTTCCTTCCACTTTTCTTAAAGTATGGAATACATCTGGTCTGGGCTTCCAAGATAGTATTTTTAAACAACGCTCATGTTTGATGTAAATCTTTAACCTTGCAACTGCTCCTTTTAGTTTTTTCTTAACTAGTTTTTGCATTTTATCATAGTCTCCCTTTTGAAAGTTAAGAGGTAGTACTGTGGATTTCCTTGCCATCCTCCTTCCATTTATTAAATCAAATGTGATCATGCTATGATCACTATTGCCAAGTGGCCCCAACACTCTTATTTCTTGCACCTGATCTTGTGTTCCACTAAGGACTAGGTCCAAAATAGCTTCCCCTTTTGTCAGTTCATGACCCAGCTGCTTCAAGAAGCAGTCATTTATTTAATCTAGAAAATTTATCTCCCTAGCATATTCTGCTGTGACATTGACCCAGTTGATCCCAGTGTAATTGAAATCACTCATTATTACTGTGTTGTAACTTTTGTTAGCTTCCCTTATTTCTTTTAGCATTTCATCATCCTTCTGGTCATTCTGGCCAGGCCACCCCCACTACCATCGCCTTCCCCTTTTTACATGGAATTCCTATCCATAGAGATGCTAAGGTGTATTTTGTGTCCTGTAAAACTTTAATCTTATGTGACTCAATGCCCTCTCTAACATAGCGTGCATCCCCTCCACCAATTTGATCTACCCTATCATTGCAATATAGTTTGTTTCCCAGATAACACAGTGTCCCATTGATTGTCTTCCTTCCACCAGGTCTCTTAGATGCCAATTATATCTAACCTTTTATTTAGTGCTATATATTCTAGCTCTTCCATTTAATTTTTTAGACTTCTAGCATTTGCGTACAGGCATTTTAGAGGTTGTATTTTATTCATATTAGTCTGGTTATCAGTTGATGGGGTAATTTGGAATCTTTCAGCTCTGTCTGCTCTGTACTTAAGGGCATCTGGGTTACTTTTATCTTTATTGGAACCTTTCTATCGGGATTCCCTAACTTCCTTCTTATGTTAGTATCTTTCAAGGCTACATCCTTCTGAATCATGCGCTTTTGGGCAACTTTTGGCTTTATTTATTTATTTATTATTATTTATTTATTTATTACAATCTCTTATATACCGCACTATTTATCATCAGCGCGGTTTACATAAAACAAAGTACCATAACCGCGCTGATGATAAATAGTGCGGTATATAAGAGATTGTAATAAATAAATAAATATAAAACAGGAAAAGGCAGGCCAAAAGACATGTTGGAAAAAAGCTTGCCATAGAGGTAAATGTTAATACTAAAACCTTTTCAAGTACATTTAATTTTCATTTATTTTCATTTTATTTATTATTGGTTGGACTGCTAGACAACCAAGGAGTAAAAAGTGCTTGGGGAAGTTAAGATAATAGTAACAAAACTAAATTAATTGCTAAATTGGATTAGTCATCTGTAATCTATTATTTAAAACAGCTGCAGTACATGAGGACTGGAGAATGGCCAATGTAATGCCGATTTTCTAAAAGATTTCCAGCAGTGATCTGGGAAACTAGACTGGTGAGCCTGATGTTAATGCTGGGCAATATGGTAGAAGGTATACTAAAAAAAAAATTGCTGGCTAGATAGAAAGATACAGCTTAATGGAAACGAGTCGTCATGGGTTCAGCAAAGGTAAGTCTTGCTTACCAATTTATTAGATTTTTTTGAAGGTTTAAACCATTGCAGGTAAAGGTGAGCTATTTGATACAGTGTATTTGGATTTTCAGATGACATTTGACAAAGTCCCTCATGAAAGGCTCCTCAGGAATGGCATAGGGGGAAGTGCACTTTTGTGGATTGGAAACTGGCTAAATGACAGGAAAGCAAATAAGACTGAATGGCCTGTTTTCCCACATGTGAAAGGGGTCACTAGTAGAGTGACCCAAGGGTCTGTACTAGAACCTGTGCTGTTTAAGATATTCATAAATAATCTGGAAAAAGGAGTGACGTGATCAAATTTGTGGATGATACAGAATTATTCAAAGTTGTTGGAACAGCAGTGGGATATGAGATTTGCATCAGGGTCTTGTCAGACTAGGAGAATAGGCATCTAAATAGCAGATTACACTTATTGTAGACAAGCTTAAAATGATGCACATATAGAAAAATAATCCCAACTACAGGTATTAAATGCTGATTTCTGAGTTAGGAGTTGATACCCAAGAAAAAAAATTTGTAATTATCATAGACAATATGTTGAAGTTTTTGGCCAGTATGCTGTGGCTGCCAAACATGCAAATAGAATGTTAAGCATTATTCAAAATAGAATGGAGAACAAAACGGAAAATATCATTATGCTTGCATTTAGGTTTATGGTGCAATTGCACCTAAAGTATTATGTGCATTTCTGGTTTCTCCATCTCAAAAAAGATATAGTGGAGCTAGAAAAGATTCAGAACAAAGTGCTGAAAATGATAAAGGGGATGGAACACCTCTCTTATGAAGAAAGGCTAATGTCACCACCCACCTTCCTCCTCTAGGGTATATAGGTAGTTGCCTAGAAGGGGTGGCAGATGGGACCACAATATTTATAAGGACCTTGAAAGTGCTGTAACCTGGTATCCGTGTAGTTGTGGGGCCAAGTGAATCACAGCCAAGGTTAAAGGGGTTAACAATAAGTTTATTGTCACACAGGAATTTTCATATACCTACTTCCCCAAACACAGAAACAAGATGTTGGTACTTGTTGTGCCAAATAAAGAATGAATGGTAACAAAGTCCTCCTGATGCTTCTCAGGCAATTATTTCAAACAAAAACATAGCTTTTCAAACTTCTTTCCAGGCTTTAAATACATCTGCTTTTCAAGTATAAGCACTGCTTCTGGTACTAGGTCCAAACAAAGGAAACCTTCACAGCGTTGCATTTACTTTCACAGCTGCATAATGAGTCTTGAGTTTCCACTCAGGCAGAGCGCTGCCTTTCTCCGTATAAAACTCAAGTAAAACAATTAGGCTTTCTCAGCACTTATTACTAGGAATACTTTTACAGCTTTTCACTCTCTCTGGCAGAAACCACAGTCCATATCAGAACAACTGTCTTCGGATAAAGGTGCTTCAGTCTGCATCGGCTCCACTTCAGAATCTGATATGTCCTTATATTTAGGTTTAGGTAAGTCCACAGACTTCCACTGCTCTACAAGTGCATTAAGCTGCTTCCACTTAGTTTCATTTAAACTTCTGGGTACATGCAAGGATTTAGAATTACCAGCACTCTTTAAACACAGTATTAAAAGGGCTCACCTTTCTCCTGGCATAACTAAGATTCCCACTTTGGTTAGGAGGTAAATATTTGTCTCGGTACTGCCTCCCTGGCTCCTGTGTAGCAAGTTGCTCAGCAGGGTCTGACTCCAAAGTTCTGCTCCGTAGCCTGCAATTAGCTGATTGTTTACAAGCAGCTGGGCTGTACTCAAAACTGGAGTTCATGAGACACGCTGTCTGCCTTGGGAATATCTTTGCAGTTTTACAAATGGCACTTTCCTTCTGCCCAACCTCCCACGTGTGACTGTAGGTTCCAAAGAAGATTCCAGGGAGGTACTTCTGTCTCTTCTGGGCAAAGTTTCTAAACTCTTCCCCCCAGGTTTAAAGTAACCTCTAACCTGTTTCTCCTTTTTGCTAGTCTTGAGGTAGTTCCTTCCTGGAAGCTTTTCCAGACGCCTCTCCAGAGTCCTCTCTGCAATCTGGCTGGCAACTCCCCAAGCACCTTAGGCTATCCTGGTAATGGCTGCCGCTTTTTCTGCTTCCTCCGGTCCTCAGCTTACTGGCTTGATCCCAATCAGAATCTGAATCTCCAACAGAAGCTGAACCTCGAACTCCCCTCGTCCTTCCAGTCTCAGTCTCACTTTCAGTTTCCCTCTCAGTTCCTTCACTAACTGCTCCTTCCTGGTTAAGTGAACGGGGCTGCCCTATCAGCTTTGACTCCGCCCCTTTCTCTCCCACGTCAGCTCCCTGGGTTGTCATGGAGCTGGGGCGTGGCTCTCTTTGTGTTCTCTTGTGCAGAGAATCTTTCTGGGCTAAAGCTTTAACCCTTTCTTGACCTGCTTTACTGACAGCTTCTGCAGAAAGAAACTGCTTTAAAGCCTTATTTCTAGGTTTTAAACCCTCTGCCTTGTCACACTAAACAGGTTAGGGTTCTTCAGCTTGGAAAAGAGAAATTGAAGTTAAAATTCATGAATGGTGTGGAACAGTTCATTAGGGAATGGTTGTTTAGTCTTTCAAACAAGAGGACAGTCCATGAAACTAAGGATTAGTAGACTGAAAACAAACAAAATATTTTTTTTTTATACAGAGCATAATTAAGCTTATGGAATCTTGCCAGAGGACTAAAAGAGGTTTGGAAAAGTCCATAAAAAGATAGAGGGAGCCATCACGCATTACTTGAAATCAGCTATAAGAAATAGATCTTCTTTTTGGGATATTGTTATTATTATTATTACAATTTCTTATATACCGCACTATTGTCAGCGCGGTTTACATACAACAAAATGAGCACTTGTTGAGCACTTGTGAGCACTTGTTGCCCAGATAGGTTTGGTGGACCTTGGTCAGACTCAACATGTCTTTTCTCATATTATTTTGCTGTTCTTTTTCAAATATGCTCATTTGCTGCCAGGATTTATTTTGTGGAATCTCCTTTAAGGAGTACACTGGAGTTTTCGAGAATTGGTTCAGGAATGTAGATGTTTCTCTTCTTAAGTGAAGCAAAATATCTTTTGAAGTATTTGTGCTCCTGCCTTCGGCTGCTGTTCATCCATCAACACTTCTGTGCCGCCTTCCACCACATCCTCTGTCTCCTCAACAGACACAGGAAGTATGTGCTTTTTAAGAGTCTTTGTCTCCATTGTTTCTCTGAAGCTGTACGGCGGCTTCTGCCAGCGTGGAACAGCAGATGGAGATGAAGGTAGGGCAGGAGCTGCAAGGTGCGCCCCCTGGAACAGACGGAGAGAGCCTGCTGGCCGCTCCGCCAGGCCCCAGTTTGGAGCCCATGGCTGGGCCCTCAGGGGCCTACCCTGCTTCGGAATCCGGACCTCAGCTCGGAGATTTCTGCCTGAATTTCATTTTAATTATGCATCAGGCATTTTGCTTAAGGCGGCAGGGGAAAATACCGGAGCCCTTGCCTTTGTCTACAGCGCTACAGCAGCCAGGAACGGCGGAGACGGTTAACAGTTCCGCCAGACCACCTAAGCGACCCAGACCGCGAGAGCCTTTGCCTTCTGAGTTGGAGTGGCAGGAGGCAGAAGAAGATGAGGTGGACCTGGAAGCTGGCATGGAGGAATTGGAAGAAGGAGAGATTCCAGAACCAGAGGATCAGGCGAAGATTATTTGGGTCTTCCGGACGGAAGAATTGACAGCTCTTGTCACGGAATCCCTTCAGACCCTTAAACTGGCCATGGAACAGCCTATGGAGGAAGATAATGGGGAGGACCCAATCATTCAGGGAGTGAGACAAGCTCAAATAGTGTTTCCCATCCACAAGGTGGTAGACCGGATGATACAGGACGGGTGGGACCAGCTGGAAGCAGGGCTCAGGGGAGCTCGGATTATGAACAGATTGTATCCCCTGGCAGATAAGGACAAGGAAAGGTTTCAGTCTCCATGAATTGATGCAGCGGTATCAGCAGTAACCAAGAAGACCACTATTCTGGTGGAAGGTAGTGCACAGGATAGAAAGGTGGATGGGTTGTTAAAGCAATCCTTTGAGGCCAACGCCCTGTCATTATAAGCTTCCATTTGTGGGGCTTGGGTGGCGAGAGCATGTCTCCGATGTTCTCAAGGTTTACGGCAGTCTACGCAGCTAGAGCAGGACAGTCTGCGGGAGCTAGATCGTTTAGAGTCGGGATCGGCTTATTTGTCCGATGTACATTATGACTTGATCAGGGCACTGGCTAATAGTATGGCATCGTTAGTGGCCGCCCGTAGATCTCTGTGGTTAAGAAACTGGGCGGCAGACAGTTCTTCTATGGCACGTCTCAGTAAACTTCCTTTCAAAGGAAAGCTTCTTTTCGGAGAGAATCTCGATAAGCTAGTCAAGGACTTAGGGGAGTCCAAGGGGGGTAGACTCCCGGAGGATAGGCCTAAGCAGGGAAAGTCCTCACCAGCCTTTAGGGGTTCCTTTAGAGATTTTAGAAGGTTTCAGACTTCTCGCTTGGGGGGATTCCAAAGAAGAAGATTTGCTTCTAGAGCCCAGGGGTTTCATGGGTTTCGGGGAGCAGGTAGAGGCTTTGCTACTGCAGCCGCAGCAATGTCTCGAAAGCTGCAATGAAGTGAGAGGGGGGGGGGGGGCTCCGGCAGGAAGTCATCCGATAGGAGGCTGACTTCGGAATTTTCTTCCTGCCTGGGCCCAAATAACATCTGACCAGTACGTGTTAGAGATAATTTGCGACGCCTATGCGCTGGAATTCGCAAGACCGGTTCAAGATTCCTTTGTAATGTCTCCCTGCAAAGGGCAACAGAAAGTTCTGGCAGTCCGCTGCACTCTAAATTGTCTGTTGCAAATCGGAGCGGTCGTGCCGGTGCCCAGAGAGGATTACGGCAGGGGACGATACTCCATTTATTTCGTGGTGCCAAAGAAAGATGGTTCTCTTCGCCCAATCTTGGATCTCAAAGGAGTGAACCGTTGTCTCCGGGTGCCGCATTTCAGAATGGAAACTTTACGGTCTGTCATTGTGGCAGTGCGCCAAGGAGAGTATCTTACGGAGGCATATCTGCACATCCCGATCAGAGTAGGTCATCAGACGTTTCTGTGTTTCGCTCTGCCGTGGGGGCACTATCAGTTCCAGGCATTGCCCTTCAGACTAGCAATGGCTCTGAGGACCTTCACCAAGATCATGGTAGTAGTAGCCGCAGCATTACGAAAGGAAGGAATTCTGGTTCATCCTTATCTCGACGACTGGTTGATTCAAGCAAAGTCCAGGGCTGAAAGCATACAGGTTACAAACAAGGTAGTCAACTTCTTGGAGGGACTCGGCTAGGTGGTCAATATGACAGAGTCACCTGAGCCCGTCCCAGGACCTGGAATATCTGGGGATGCACTTCGACACCCAGAGAGGAGCGGTGTTCCTGCCGGATCGTCGAGTACAGATTCTTCGTCACGTGGTCCACCAGTTCAGGGCCACCACGGCGCCCTCGGCCTGGAGTTACCTCAGGGTGCTGGGGACGATGGCGGCGACCTTGGAGGCGGTCCCTTGGGCCAGGTTTCATATGCGGCCTTTGCAGCGGGCATTGCTCCGTCGGTGGTCTCATAAGTCCAACTCGCTGAGCAGACGTCTTCCCTGTCCTCTACATGTCAGGCAGGCGCTGAAGTGGTGGTTAATTCCAGGATCGCTGTCGAACGGGATGCCTCTGGAGCAGCCGGAGTGGCTCCCAGTGTTGATGGACGCAAGCCTCGCAGGATGGGGAGCTCATTGCGGAGGGCTCTTCGCGCAAGGCCTTTGGTCAGTTCAGGAGAGCGCTTGGTTGATCAACAAGTTGGAGCTCAGAGTGGTGGCATTAGCGCTGTAGGCATTTGAAGCGAGAGTGAAGGGTCATGCGGTACGAGTGCTGTCAGACAACTCCGCTACAGTAGCTTATATCAATTGGCAGGGAGGTACAGGAAGTACAGCCATGGAAGAAACAGAGGCGCTGTTCGCTTGGGTAGAACTTCGACTACCGGCGATTTCGGCAGCACACATTGCGGGGAAGGACAATGTGACGGAGGACTTCCTCAGCAGGGTTCAAGTGGATGCCGGAGAATGGGAGTTACATCCGGATGTGTTTGCGCAGCTGGTTCGCCGGTGGGGGTCACCAATCATGGATCTTATGCCGACCTTTCGGTCAGCAAAGGTGAGTCGCTTCTTCAGCAGGCGGCGAGAAAGGATGTCGGAGGGAATTGACGCACTAATGCAGAGTTGGCCGGTGTCAGGTCTACTCTGTGTTTCCTCCGTGGGCGCTAATAGGCCGGGTAGTCCAGCATATAGAGGCTCATCGGTGGAGAGTGTTGCTGGTGGCTCCGGACTGGCCAAGGCGTCCGTGGTATGCCGATCTCGTCCGTCTTCTCAACGGGGAGCCGTGGAGGCTACCGGTGTCAAAAAGTCTGTTGCTACAGGGGCCTCTGCGGATGCCTCAAGTGGATCGGTTCTCGCTTACGGTCTGGCCATTGAAAGGGCGATGCTAAGGAAAAAGGGCTACTCGACCGCAGTCATCGCGACCTTGCTTAAAGCGAGGAAGAAGTCTACGTCTCTGGCATATGTTCGTATCTGGCATGTGTTTGAGGATTGGTGTTCGAGGAGACAGGTGCGCGCGGCGAAAGTGTCTGTGCTGATAGTCTTAAGTTTTCTGCAAGAGGGCTTTGACAAGGGCCTTACGGCCAGTTCCTTGAGAGTCCAACTAGCAGCGCTGTCTTGCTATTGAGGCAAGGTGCAGGGAGTAGCGCTGGGTGCGCATGCTGACATGTTACGTTTCCTGAAAGCAGTCTCCAGACTACGTCCCTCTTGTAGGGTCGTAGTACCGCCGTGGGATCTCAATTTGGTTCTTGGAGCTCTAGCTAGGGAGCCTTTCGAACCCTTACAGCAGGCATCAGTAAAGGACTTAACTTTGAAGACGGTGTTTTTGGTTGCCATTTGCTCAGCAAGGCGTATTTCGAAGTTACAGGCGTTATCTTGCAGGGAGCCGTTTTTGGCTTTTTCAGAGGAAAAGGTGGTTCTACAGCCCGTTCCCTCCTTTTTGCTTAAGGTAGTTTCCCTGTTTCATTTAAATCAGATGATTGTTCTTCCGGTGCTGGGTTTGTTATCCGGCGATACAGCGGACTGGGGGCTACGCCGCTTAGACGTAAAGAGAGTGCTGAAACAGTATTTAAAAGTTTCAAAGGCTTTTCGCAAGTCAGACTGTCTGTTCATTTTGTTCGGGGGACCCTGTAAGGGCGAGGTGGCGGCGAAGGCTTTTATTTCTAGATGGATTAGAGAAGCGATTGCTTCGGCATATCTGTTGTCAGGGCGACCAGTTCCATCTGGGTTGCGAGCTCATTCTACCAGAGTGCAGGCGACTTCATGGGCGGAGCACAGTTTGGTTCCGCCTGTGGAAATTTGTAGGGCGGCTACTTGGTCGTCACTGCACACTTTCAGTAAACACTACCGCTTAGTTGTGTTGTCAGCAAAAGATGCGGTATTTGGGTCGGCGGTGTTGCAGGCCGGCTGGAAAGGTCCCTCCCAATGAGTACTGCTCTGTTACATCCCAGAGGTGAAGGACTAAACTGGAAGGAGGATAAGGAAATGGAAATTACACTTACCTGGTAATTGTGGTTCCTTAAGGAACTCCAGTTTAGTCCTTATTCCCGCCCGGGATAGTATGTTTAGCAGGGGAGGTTCAGTCGGAAAAGGCAATAGTCGGTAGGTATCTTTACTTCTATAATTTTCTGTCTGCTCTTAGGGGTATGTTTACTAAACCGTCTTAACGTAGCAGCAGCGATGTTATCGCGCGATAACGTCGGCAGCGGCGTTAAGGCACACTAACACTGTGAAATCCGGCTCTGAAGGGTGGAGTAAGGCCTCCCAGAGGGCGGAGATAGGGGTCAATGGGCAGGGAGAGGCCCCAGGCACACTAACACTGTGAAACCCTCGCGTTAGAGGCACATTTGCAGGAGAGAGAAACCATTTCAGTCAGCAATGTACAGCAAAGGCAGGGAAACCCAGAAAAGTGATAGTAGTGATACATGTGCAGGAACCAAAAAGGCAAATAAACATATAAAATGACCAGAACCACATCTGAAATCCCAATAACCAAGCTGACAAAGCGTAAAAAGGAAGATATCATGTGTGGAAGGGTCTATGTTCTGTCCCCCTACAAAGTGAATGATCCCACATTGCAACAGCGGTGATCAGGGTTTTTGTCGTTTATATTGGGCAGGTTTGTTAGGGCGTGCAGCAACAGCAGGGTGGGCACGTAGGAAAGGGCAACTGTACTGATGCTGTAAATGGGATACAGGGGGCTGCAGGTGGCACATGCTGTGGTCCAGCTGGGGCACAGTGTGGACTAGGCAGATGCCTAGGTGGCACATAGGAATGTCGAAACTGTAAAGCAGCAAGACAGAAACTGACGAGGGACCAACATGGACACGAGTGTGTGTCCCACAGTGTCACAGGGGATATTACCCAGCAGGTACCCGTAAGGGCACATAACATTGGCAGGCGGTGCCGGGGGGAAGCGCGCATGTCCATGTAAGCACCCCTACCTGAGAACCCATACCATAGGCAGCTGCCTACCGGCACACTGGATGGCCTGGGACTGCGCACCACCAGCACCACCGGCATAAGGGCATGGTGGCGGAGGGGGCAGTGGCATCTGCCCATAGCAGACCACAGCCAAGCCCCGTTTAGGTGGGTGCTGTGCACTGCAACAGACAAGGTCTGTCTGACGAACAGTCATGGTATCCCCAGGGAATGATCTGCCCCTGTGGCAACAGTTTGGTGCAGTACACACAACCAGTGTGTTCAGGGGCAGAAGGTCACAAGTTCAAATCCCAGCTGTGGCTCCTGCCAACCTTGTCTCTATGTTTTACCCAGTACTAAACTGTGGTAATAAAGACGGTACCTTTATTGCAGATAAATTAAATATGCCTGAAACGCCTATATTTTACCCTACAGAGCACAGACACCATAAACATGTGCAATCCCTAGAGCAGAGTTTCCCAACTGCAGTCCTGGAGGGCCAAACACCATTCAGGTTTCATGCTGTCCCTAATAAATATGCCTGTGCTGCATTTGTATGCATCACCCCCATTGTATGCAAATGTATCTCATGCATATTCATTAGGGACATCATAAAAACCTGAACAGTGTTTGGCCCACCAGGACTGGAGTTGGGAACCTCTGCCCTAGTGCAGCGGCCAACAGGGACAGAAACACCCACACCCACAGGCTCCACTATCCAAAGCCTCACGAAGAGTCAGGCTGTTGGGCCCTGCATGGAGCAGCATCTCCCAATACTGGCACCTGCATACCTTAGCAATGCCGTCCTAAACTTGGGAACACGTTCCACATATATCAAAAGGTTGCTATGATTAATGTCAGCTAACAAATCCTACGTTAAACACGATTTGTTGATAGAGATTCATCATAGCAACCTTTCTGATATCTGTGGAGTGTGTTTCAGTTATTGCTTCTGACAGTGTTTACCACCCCGGGGAGTGACCCCAACAGTATTGCGTACCATAGCAATGCCCGCACTGTGCCCAGGATTGGTGTGGCGGCCAGGGCTGCCACAAACCTCCATATTTGCACAATGCTGGCATAGGTGTGGGAGTGTGTGTATGTCTGTCCAGTGTGTTGTGGCTGCCTACACTTTACGGAGCCCACACTGCTTGCACTGTTTACAGTGTTAGCCTGCCAATGTGCATAATGAGGAGCAAGGTACTGTGGGTATGGCCCGGACAGGGTGGCCTGGGCAGGATGCATCTGCACAGGGTATAGGGCAGTGGCTGGGACATTGTAGTGCCCGACCACCACCTGCATGGACAGGATGGCCACAGCATGTCATGCTGGGAGGTCACTCTCACCCTGACTGAGCAGTGACCACGGCATGGCTAGGTTCCCCCATAGTGCTATGCAGCATTTCTCTCAAGCGATATTTATGGGTTCTCTTTTCTGGGGCCCAATCACTGACATACCTGCTTGGTGTGTGTGCTCACATCCCATTTTTGGGTGCACACAGTTCCTCCAGGAACATGCACTATGTACTAGTTAGCAGACTGTCTGCAGTTAGCATGTGTATGGCTGGAACACCTTGCAGGGTGCAGCGGGTGGAGACTGACTGTGCCCTCTTCTGGTGAATGTCAGATAGTGGTGGGGGGCAGCAGACCTCTCCAGCATTCTGCCTGTCTGCCATTGCCTTATGTGATGCGTACAGATCTGCATCGACTGCCCTGTAGGGTGCCTGTTCCCCAGCTGGACTGGGGTTGATGGTCCTCTCTACTGCCACCATTGCAGAGATGTACAATGTGGATCTGTTGGTGGGAGATCCTGTTCCCCCCCCCCCGAGCCACAGAGGGCGGGTTGGGTGGTGCTACATAATCCGCTTTTGGGTCGAAACACCCCCCTTTACCTGTAACATGTGACCATGGCACCCACACAGGACATGCACTATTCTGGGTGCATCATATCCACAAGGGCTAGACGTGACTGGGAAATACAGATGGACACAGGTGTTTCCTAGGTGTGTCTGCAAGGACTACCTATCACACACTGGCACTGATGGGGAACTGCAGCATAGCCTATCTCAGCCAAGCCAGGTGCTGCGGACCTGGTGCTGGGTGCGCCACCTCACCCTCAGGGTGAGCACAGGACCCGCACAATGTCACGGTCTGTAGGTACTCTGTGCCAGTAACACACACGGTCAGTTCCCCCTACCAGGCCTAGGTGCTGTGGGGGTGCATACCCTATTATGTGATCAGCTGTAGACTGCTGATCTGCATGTGCAGTGCATCATGGGTACGGGTGGATTTACCCTATCCTGGTAACCACAGTAGACAGTTTGTGTGGTGACCTGCAGTCTTTCTGTAGCCAGCCAGCAGTGTGATAGTAGCTGTAGAGATGTAGCCTACTGGTTACTTCAGTGACTGGAGGTAGAGGTCATGGGTTTGATCCCACAGTGGTGTTATTTAGGAATGCTGTCTGAGGCTTTTCCTTTTCATTTCAATCAGTGCTGCCAGCAGAAACACCCTCACAGTGCTGTAGTCTAAGGCGCCCTATAGGGTGCCCTGTAAGGCGCCCTATGCATCGCCCTATAGGGTACATTATAGGGTGCCTTGGCAGACAGGGCACTTTATAATGTGACCTATGGGGCACCTTATGAGGCACCTTAAGTTACGGCACTGTGAGAGTGTTTTTGCTGGCAGCACTGATTTAAATTAAAAGAAAATGCCTCAGACAGCCTTTTTTAGATTACACTACTGCGGGATCAAACCCATGACCTCTGCCTCCACAGTCATTGCAGTAACCAGTGAGCTACATTGTTATAGCTTCTAACACTGCACTGGCATGTACTTAGGGTTAACGTGCGTTAACGTACCACGGCGCCCACTATCGCGCGATACAGATTCTTGCTACCTTAGGACTGAAACGCCCACTCCTTATATGGCATTCTTCACATTATCGCTGCAACTAGTGCCGGTAACATTAAGACGGTTTAGTAAACATACCCCTTACTCTTTCTGATCTGTCACTCTGGATGAGGCGGAAGGAAATGGCACAAGGGAAAAGGCCTAGCTTCCGAGGAAAAAAAAAATTTGAATAAAATAAAATAAAATTTCTCTTATATAGTACCAGTTAAACGTTCAGTTTTTTGCATTCAGTTCTTTGGATGATGTTAGCTACTTATTTGTTGCTCCTGTAAGTGTGCTTTGTCAATAGTTCCCTGGGGTTGATGGGAGATGCCAGTAGACTACATCCAGTGATGTCACGTTTTTGACATGCCCAGTCTCCACGCTGCAGGAGGAGGTGCAATACCCAGAGGTGAAGGACTAAACTGGAGTTCCTTAAGGAACCACAATTTCCAGGTAAGTATAATTTCCATTTTGAAAATTGCCCATACTGCTGCTCTAAGAGGCATTGAGCACTTAACATGGGAATTAGGGCACACTGTTAGCACATGGCCACACTAACAGTTAATATGATGGCTTGGCACTTAGCACATGCTAATTCTTGCATAAACTGCAAAGTGTGGAATGGGCAGGGAATAGACATGGACTGCTCCTTCAAGGTACTGCATGGTAACTTGTCACTTGTCAACTTTTAACGCAGCAGATAATGCAGTTCACTGAACACTACCTCAGTAGGTGGCATTAAGTGCATTCGTGTTGTTTGCAATGCAGTCAAGAAGTAATTGTATAAAGTCATTCCTGCGCATATGTGATCACATATGCACATCAATGACCTCTTATAAAATACTGACTTAAGAGTATTCAGTTTGGCGTGAAAGTACAGTTAGAGTTGTAGCCTAGGCAGAATATTTACCCGTGTCTTTATTATAAAATACCTTCATCTACATGCGTATTATATAAAGTATGCACAGTCAATTACATCTGCTCATGCCTACATTCAAGGTGCTTTTACTGCCTAATATGCTAGTACTTATAAAGACAAGTAGGCACCTACTTGTCTTTATAACTTAGCGCCTATATAGGCACCCTGTTCTAAAATGTACCGTCACAGGTAGGGGACGCTCTAAGGCATAACCCAGCAGGAATCCAGGCTATTGTAAAGCTAAGATTCCTAGTTCCACACTGTGGCCCCAATTCTTTTTGGTTTTTTTTTAATTTACATTTTTATTGAGAAACAGCAAAACAGAACCAGATACATAAATGCAAACACCCTGCAGCTATACAGCAGGTAACTAAAATCCAATATCTGGTATTAACAGTGAGCAACACCCCCCCCACCCCCCACCCCCCCCCAACCACCCCCCCCCGTTCGCACAACATGAACAAATAACAGATAACAATATTGACAGTCCAGCCAGATAAGATGCCTACTAAAATCACAGTGCCCCCCTCCTCCTAACCGACACATCCTACCAAATGTGCACTCCCCAGCCCCTCAGCCCGAACAACCACCTGAGCCCCACCTGCCCCCAAGCCTCTTCACTACTCTCAAGGGGGGGATCCATCTCCTCACCGCCCATCAGCATCCCCTCCCCCTTCAGCTCCCCTCCCCCCCTCACTGCAGCCCTTCCATCGAAAATAAGGTCCCCAGGTACGATGGAAACGGGCCATACTACGTGAATGTTCCGCCGTGAAGCGATACATGGCACATAAATATGCTACGCGCCCCTGCACCTCAGCCAGAGTCGGCACAGAGGTCGACCTCCACCTGCTCGCTAATAACTGCCGAGTCGCGGTGCACACCATTCCACTCCACCCCCGTCCATCCTCACTGTCCCCCTGTCTCAATATTCAGTAATGCTAAACAGGGCCCCCACCCCACATCCCCGCCTACCTCCTTTAACCAACCCTCTACCGCCGCCCATAGGGGGACTACCTTAGGGCAACCCCACCAAATGTGGAGATAGGACCCCAACTCACCACAGCCACGCCAACACTCCCCACTCCCCCCCATCCAGTCCTGCAATCTCCCCGGGGTCAAATACCACCTATATAACATTTTGTAGTTGTGCTCCAGTATGTTGCTAGAGATTACCTTTTGAAGCAACCCCCGACAGATGTATTCCCAATGCGAATTGTCCCAGCTGCACTTCAGATCCGACTCCCACGCTCGCCGATGCGCCCACCCCCTACCTGGCTCATCTTCCATCGCCTGATACAGGCGAGAGATCAGGCCCTTAATACCCCCCCTGTCAAAGAGCCCATCTATCACCTCCCCCTTCGGGCCCCTACCCCGTTGGGCCACCACTTTGCAATAATGCAGTGCCTGCAAATACTGGAATCGATCAGTCTCGGGCAAGTTATATTCCTCTCGAAGCTCCTCAAAGGATACCCACCTCCCCCCCTCCTGGAATTGCCCAACCTTCTGTAGCCCTCCCGCAGCCCATCTTCGAAATGTCCGATCTAACCCACCAACCTTAACCCCCCAATTCTTGTTCCCAAAATTATTCAAGCACTGGAATGTTTCCAAAATCAAACACCAGCATTACTTTACATCATACAAAGATAGGATTACAAAATAATTCAGGATAACATTTACAATTTTACTGCATTACTTTCCCATTCAAAGAGTGTCACAGGTAGTATAGAAGAGTGTGTCTAATCCTCTGCTCACTCACTCACACCTTGCCCTGAGCAGATTATTCCAGCCCAGAGATTGCAGTCAGTTGGGCTGAGCTAAGGCTCAGCCAGACCTTTACTATTCTGTTGCAGTACAAGTTTTCCAACTATACAGTTTTCATAAATAAGACTGAGCAATATACCTAATCCCCAGTTTACCTCCTAACCAACTGCTCTGAACAAACTGTGCCTGCCCAGCTCTGCCTTCAGGAGAAAAAACACAGCTCCCTTCCTCCACTCTGTTCCTGTTTGACTTCACCCAGGGCTAGCCTAATTATTGGTGAACTAGGCAATCACCTAGGGCAACAGTTTCTGGGGAGGCAGCAAACAGCAGAGCATTCGAAGCTAAACAATAGATTCTAACAGCCAAGGGGGCATAAGGCTTAAAGGGTGCCAACACCTTGAATCAAATATGGGGCCGACCCTGACATCGCCATTTGTGCATAGCAAGCATACTGTAAGCAGAAACACTTCACTAGTGTCAGTAACAAAGTTAAAAGCATTCAGTATATTGCTTAGGATTTCCTCTTCTGTCCTGTTTCCCTTCCCAGACACAGGTCTGCAAAAATTTTTTTTTCGAGAGCTGTTTTGGTTATTCCACGTAATCTTTATGTTTTTTGGTGCGCTGAATCCGAAAATGACCTCCATTTTGTCATAGGACATCACGTTTCCTGACAATTTAGGTAACTATGTTAAATAAGGCAATACCTCAAAATAAATGGAAATAGACATAAAATTAAAGTTTTATTACAATATTTTCATGAAAATCCTCTTTTGAACTGAAACGAGCTCACCTACGCACACTAAACTCGATTCTTCTTCCTTGTGAGGCTCCTCTTGGTGCATTTACGCTTGTGAGTAGCATCTGGAATGTCTCTCTGAAGCATCCAACAGTAGTCTGCCATCATTGTAATGCTCCATTTTCCCTGGTATCTCCTTTCCATCTCTTTAATGTCTTGGTGGAATCGTTCACCTTGTTCCTCACTCACAGCTCCCAAATTTTCAGGAAAGTAGTCAAGGTGGGACTGGAGGAAATGCACTTTCAAACTCATCAGGCAACCTAAAGCTTGAAATGCTTTCAGCATTTGTCTAACGATCTTTTTGTAGTGAGGATCTTCGTTATTGCCTAAAAATGTCTGTACGACTTCTTTAAATGCAATCCACTCTTCTTTTTGAGGATCTGTCATGGTATTGACAAACTCTTGATCAACTATAAGCCTTCTAATGTCTAGTCCGACGAACACACCTTCCTTCAATTTTGCCTCCGACAGGCCTGGAAACTTGGTGACCAAGTATTTGAAGCATTCTCCATCACTTGGAAGTGATTTTACGAATTGCTTCATCAATCCCAATTTTATGTGGAGAGGTGGTAGAAGAACTTTATGGGAAGGTACCAAAGTTTCTCGGACGACATTTTTTTCACCGACTGTTAGCACCCTCGGCTGCCAACTCTTCTTGGTCCAGTGATTTTGTCGGTCTCAACTGTCCCATAGACACAGAAAACAAGGATATTTGGTATACCCAGCTTGTTGCCCGAGCAGCATGCACAAGACCTTCAAGTCCCCACACACTTGCCAACCATGGTCTTCATATTTAAGTTTACGAAGAACCAATTCCAAGTTCTCGTAGGTTTCCTTCAAGTGTACGGAATGACCTACAGGTATGGAAGCGTAAAAACCATTGTGGAGTAAAACTGCTTTGAGACTTCTTTTTGAAGAATCTATAAAAAGACGCCATTGCTCTGAATCATATTGGATTTTAAATTGACCCATCAGACCTTCGACATCGATGCAATAAACTAACTTGTCTTCCTGGGCGAAGTAAGGAACAAACTCCTTTTCACGATGTCTGAACCATGAAAATGACACTCTTGGCAACAATAAATTCCTGCTTTGATCCGAGTAACTCAGCGGCATCTTTGGGAAGATTCAAGCCTCTTACCAAATCATTCATCTCCTCCTGAGAAAACAATTTTGGTCTTGTATCATCTTCAAAGTCAGAACTTGATTCGTCATCTGGTTCAGGTATGACTTCACCTTCATCGGAGCTAGGTATCTCTTCCAAGGTAGCAGGGGGCTTGGGTACTGGTATATCTTTGCCATGGGGGATGGGACGAATTGCCGAGTGAAGATTGGGGTATGAAATGGAATGCTTCCATTTGGAATTAAACCCTTTCACATCGCATGAACAAAAGTAACAGTTGTCACTATGGTTTTTTTGCTCTCGCCATACCATAGGAATCCCATAACGGAAAGATTTTTTCTTACCCTTGAACCAGTTTCGGAGGTCCTCAACACACCGTTTGCACACTTTATGAGGCGCCCAGACTTTATCTTGATCTCCAATTTTTAGTCGAAAGTATGCAAAGTATACTTTTTTCACAAAGTCTGTAATATTCTGCTGTTGCTTCAACACTGTATATTCACCACAGATGAAACAGAAACTGTCTGGCGAATTAATACACTTTCGCGGAGCCATAACATAACGGTTGAAGAATGACGAGCTAACACGAATTGCGATGAAAAAGTGTGAACAGCCTAGAACCAAGAACCTGATGATGATTCGTGCACAAGTGTGGCATGCAGGAGAGAGCAGCTCTGTGTCTGTACACGAGATGTCACAGTGCTGGCCACGCCCCCTGCACTGACTGGAGCTGCTGCTATCTGCCCAGTGTCTCCCTCCCACTGGATTCTTCAGGAAAGATTAACCCCTTCTACCATTAGAAGCACGGACTTAAAACTTGCTTAGCTTATGTATATATTGCTGACCATCAGATTTACAGTGCTATATTTTTTTTTACATAACTCGGACAACCCCTTTAAAGTTTTTTTGGCATTTTATATCTTAAATGCACATTTCAATAAGTTAATAGTAATTTGAAAAAATTTGATAAATTTGAAGACAATTTTTTTATGTTGTGGCAAATCATGACGTCTAGGAGTTTTTTCAATATTATATTTGTTTTCAGCACACCAAAATACATGGAAATTAGATGAAAATAATCAAACAGCTTTTTAGTCACAGACCTGTGAGTTATCCGTGGTCTTTCCCTAGTCTCGGCCACACAAGGAAACTTCTCTGCAGTTCACTATTGCAAGCAATGAAGTTAAAAGCATTTAGTACCTTGTGTAGGGCTTTATTCCATCCTGCTCCCCTTTCCAGGGTTATTGGTATCCATGACCTTTTCCTAGTTTCAGCCACTTAACTTGCATTAGCTGGGGAACCTTCCCTTGTCTCTCACTAACAGAATAAACTTAATCACCAAGGGTTGTCTTTTTTTCCTAGTCAGCCTAAACCAATCCTTCATTTCAGTAGCCCTGCTGCAGGACATTCCCCTTCCTGCAGCATACACAAAGCCATTAGCTTACAGGGAATACCTTCCCACCTTTCTCCCCCCCCCCTTCCCACCCAGGGTAAACGTAACCAGCAAGAGCTGTTTTTCCTCCTAGACAACCTAAACAAATCCTTCACTTCAATAGCCTTGCTGCAGGCAATTCCTCCACTTTCGGCATACAACCAGAATCTTGAAAGCTGTCTCACCATTCAACCTTCCACCAGTTTGTACCCTTGGCTTCCTTCCTTATCCAAGCAGGGTTTGGAGAGCTGATTCTTTCCTCAGGAACTCTCCCTTTCCTCCATGCTGGCCCCTAATTGTCTGACCAATCATCTTGCTCTCTACAGGTAAAGAGGGCTCTGCTGAAGCTGCTTTGCCTCTGCTCCTTATAGGGGACTCTTCTAATCCTAGCAGGAAGCCTTTCTGGGTGCTTTATCTGCCTAATACTGTGCTTGATGGGATCGTAACAACCTCTCAATGATTTGCAGGCTAATGTCTAGCCTCTTATTCATCACAGTACTTTCTTAAAGGCAGGGCCATAGCAAGCCAGAAAAGAGCTCCATGCAACTTGCAAATTTGGGCTCTCCCTCCCTCAACCATGCATAGAAACTCACTCTTATCGGGCTTCCAGTAAGCCCCAGTAATGTCCGTGCCCCTTCCAGTGCATATTTCCTAGCAAAAAAGATACCGATATGGGGATTGCCATCTATCATTGTTTCTTTTCCACCTGCTTGGCTGTTGTGCACTCGGGAGATGCTGGGAGAGCCGGTAGCTGGAGGAGGAGGCGCTTCCTCTGACGTCCCTCCTACTGCCACTATAAGAACTTGCTGCTCTGTGGAACGCGGCCACGGGTGCGTGCCCGTGGGCGCGTGTCCGAAGGGGCATGACCAAAGGGGTGTCCTGCCCCTTTGGAGTCTGGAGGAGTCTGTGTTTGTGTTTTATGGGAAAATGCAAGAAGCGGTCATTGCCGATGGCTGCGGCTAAGACCGTGAAAACGTTTGCGCCCATGGATCATCATGTACAGGCAATCTCTTCTAATCTTTCTGTGACTCAATTATTTCTTCTGGAAACGTGAGTACTAACTCAGACAAGTCTTCTCTACTTGTAGGTCTAACCTTGCCCAGCTTGCAAGGTACTTTAGAGTCTGCTGTCCCCTTGAGCCAGGAAGGCTTATTAGGGGCTGTGTCTCATCCTACTCAGCAAGATTCCTCTTGATTGGACACTTTTGATGTAACTATGCCTGTTCCGTTGTTTTTTCAGGCACCTGCGGGAATTTGGCCGCCCCAGATAATATATCATTGCATGATATCTGGAAGGTGGTTATCCGTATGGAGGTTACAGTGTGGTTGGCACTTGCCCAGATTTCACAGTTTTCTAATGATGTGGTGGCTAAGTTCACCAAGCAGGAGGCTACTATATCTAGGTGTAAGTCGGCTGTTAACAAGTTAGAGGGTCAGGTGGCATCAACTGTAATCGTTGGAGAATGTGGCAAGTGCAAAGAATCTGTGATTTATTAATTTTCCTCATACTCATTTCCTTTCTCCTCTGATATTGTTGCAAAGATATTTTAAAGAAATATTATTGATATAGGATGTGGATGCTATTAAGTTTTCTAGTATATATTATGTTCCTTTTGAGTCCAAGTCTCATGTTTCATCTCAAGACGATTCCACTCAAGAGGCTCAGTTAGAGACTTTAGATGTTTCGGCTTTTTTGGAATCATCAGCTGATATTATTTCACAGTGGGCCACATTAATTGCCTCTTTTCTTTTACTTTCTGAAAAAAATTTGATAATGAAATTTGTATTTTTCTAAGAAGAGTGTGGATTTTTGTGGGTTTCCTATTTACACGTTTCCTGATGTTAGCGGGTCTACGCAAAAGCATAGAAAAGATTTCCTGAGTTTGAAACCGAGGACTATGGCCCTGGGTGCTACTTTTTTCTTGAAATATCTGTGTAAATGTATTGTGCAGTACCAAGCTGATAAGTTTGTTTTCTTAGATCCTGCTCAATTAGAGGCTTTTCTTTCTGGAAAGGAAAATGTAGTTTCTACAAGTGTTTAATTTCTACTTGCTTGCTATTGTATATGGAGTTTTTTGATAGGTTATTAGTTTCCTGGGTGCTATGGCACTATTTTTTTCTTTTGTAATTTGGCTTTCCTCTTGATGTGGACTTTTGTTCCTTTTTTCTTTTGTTTAATAAAAGGTTAAAATTTTAATAAAAGATAATGCTACTCATATACAGGGCTCTTTCATTAATACATGAGGACCATTGGTCAATTGTAGTAGGCAGTGAAAAAGGTGCTGGGCGGTACGCCATACTACCGCACACCCCTTCAAAAAAAAAGCCCTGGCCCTTTCTATACTTCTGTCTCATGTGGCTGCACAATTTGCATAGGGTAATTTTATAAGGTCATATGAAGTTAACATGCAGTTTTTTTGGCATATTTCACACTATTTTATAAAGTAAAGTACATGTGAAATCTAGGCATGATCACTTATACCAGCCCTATGGCCAGTGTAAATGTCTGTGCCTAGATTTCCCAAGAACTTGTGTAAATTATAGTATTTTATAATTTATTTGTGTATTTGTGTGCTCTGCCTATGCTTCCCCTGTATACACACCCATAGTGAAAGTATGTGCCATTAGGCTTATGTGTGTACTTATAGAATAGAGATTGGCTAAAATATGTACATCATAAAAGCCTGTTCCTTATCGTTCCTCCAGTTTAGTCCTCAACCTCTGGGTAGTGAACCTCCTCCTGCAGCTTGGAGACTGGGCATGTCAAAAACTCATGACATCCCTGGATATAGCCTGCTGGTCTCTCCCATCAGCCCCCAGTGTGTCCAGTCTCCATGCAGCAGGAGGACGTAGTGAGCCTAGCTTCTGGGCTCACTTGGGGGAATAGATAAGGAGCATTTAGTGTGACAAATTCTATTCTGATTTTACTTTTGATTTTTACCTTTAATTTTACTTTTAATTCAGTTACCTTTGGTTAATTGGCAATCAGGGATTAGTTCCCTTTAGTTGTTAGGAGCAAATTTCCTTATATTTACAGTAATTTTACATTTGAGCCTGGCTCTTTAAATTAGTAGCAGTTCTTGCCTTCCCTCCTTGTCAATTATTTTCATTTGCTGCAGGCATTCGCCGGTGTGGATCTCTCTCCCTTGACATTACGGGAGAGAGCTCTGGGACCCGTAAAGCCACATTTAAGCTGTGTGAGATGGAGCCTCTCCGTTGCTGCGGGATTTTAATTTTACTCTGTGGAACCGGCTGAGCGGTCCTCGCCGTGGCTGCCAGGCGCAGCAGCATGGCTAGAGGATCGGATGAATTGAAGGTGGTAGGAGCAGGCTGCGTGGCTTTCAGCCCTGCAGGTAAGGCCTTCGGGCTCTGTCGGTCTGCTGAGGCCTCCTTTTTGCAGAGGCTGTTCTTCTTGGCGCCAAAATTCGTTGGCAAAGGAGCAGCCATTTTCTCTCTAGGTATTTGGACCACATGGCGAGAGTTGCAGTGAGCTGCCTGTGTGAGGAAGACGGCAGGCAGAATAGCTAGATTTTTAGGTCTAGTGTTTCTTTGTTTTGTTTGTAGGTTTTTTGAGGCTCGGGGGGTTCCTTGTCAGTCCTCTTTATTTTTAAGTTTATTCTTAGTTTTATAGGACTGCAGTTTTGCCATTGATCTCTGATGCCACATGTTCTTTCCCTCCTAATCATGTCTCTGAGGAGCATCTGTTAAGTCCCGGGGTATTAGGCAAATTGCCAGCTTTTAGGTTCTTCAAGAGCAGAGCCCTAACTTGTAGTTGGAAGGAGGGACAGGCTGGAAGTGTGCTTTTGTGTATTCTATAGTGAAAGTTGCCCAAATGCCTGTGGTTTCAAAGGGACAGGTTTAGGAAACCTTAGGATATAAAAATATATAATAATAATGACAGTTAAACTGTCAACCAAGAAGTGCCTGTGCTACAGTCTATGGCCACCAGAGGGCAGCTGGTACACTCAATAGTGCCTTTCTGTGACCGTGTGTTTGCAGCCATCATCAGTCAGATTGATCTCTGCAAGTCAGGGAAGAAATAACCACAGGACCACCTCATGGGCTCTCAGGGGTTAGTGACTAACCAAGCAACTGTAATGTTCTGCAAATCAAGATTATATGACCAAGATTTAAAGCTCTTAACTTCTGTATCGTTTGTCGGGCTCTGGTGCCCTAAAGGCCACCAGATGGTAGCGCTGCTCATGAATCACATATAGTATTCAGTGCCCCCATCCCTGGGGGGGGGGGTGGTAAAATACGAAATCGTATTCCTCATCAGGTTCACACAGGCAGCAACTGCTAAGACCTCCACTTGCAAGGTTGTCGGTGTATCCCACTGCTATTTCTCTGACTGCAGGAAGGCCGGGGGGGGGGGGGGGGTGCCTGTGTGTTTCATAGCTCCACTTAGCATGCCCTTCCCAGGAAATTCTCATCTATTTCTAGAGTCTGTGCTGTCAGAGCAGGGCTTTAAGCACTTAGCAGGGGCACTGACCCGTCTGTGCCATGTTGTTAAAGGGCCTGTGCTGAGGGTGAAGAGAAGGACGTCTATGTAGCACAGTCTGGGGCTTAGTGCTCCAGGGTACTGGAAGGTTTCATAGAGGAAGTCAATACTCTGTGTATGCTCCATGCATTCAGCCTATGTTCAAGCGTGCTCACTGCACTGTGTTTGGGTGACAGATGCTGGGTCACCCATATATGCAGATGTTCATTTTGCATGTGCTCACAATTGCTTAGGCATGATTTTTGGGTGTACTCTTTGCAGAGTGAGACTGCATTTCTTTGCTCAGACTGTATTATCAGACTAAGGTAATTTCTCCAGTAATGGGGGGATGTCGATTGTAATAAAGTGCGTGAGGTCATGGTGTTACATGAAGTTGGAGATGCAGTCGTGGGATCTGCTGTGGAGTGAGCCGTCCAGAGGAGCTACTGTGTCACAGTCACCAGTTTCCCTTTCTCTTTGGGCTTTGCTCCCAGATCCTAGCTCCTCTTTCTCTCTGATGTCCAGGACGCAAGGTCCCTGGCCCACTGGACGATCTATTCTCAGCCTTTTCTCAATGTTGGCAGAGGGACTGGGAGAGCGAGAAAGGAAGACCAGGAATCAGCACCAGCTCTGATGTCTCTCCACTGCCAGTGTTTGCTACGGTCACATATTCCCAGTCAGGTATTTATTTGAGTATACTGATTGCCTACAGGTCAGGGTGGCATACAGTCGATTACGGTATTTGTATTTCCCTTGTCCCTGAAGGGCTCACAATTTATGTTTTGGTACGTGAGGCAGAGGGTTAAGTCGCTTAACAAAGGCCAGAAGGACCACCTGTGGGACAAGAAACCCCAGTTTTATGGTCCGAGGTTGGTGGTCTCAATTGGAATTTATTTATTTATTTTATTTATTTACTTCTCTTATATACCGCGCTATTAAAATCAGTGCGGTTTACAATTGAACAAAAAACATACTGCAATGTCACACGACAATTGAGTTTTTACATTGAACATGGACGAGATAACCTGGAGGTAACAGGGGTAACTAATTACAGAGTAAATATTCATGGAGTATGGTGAGAAATTATACATATAGTATGGTGAGAAATTATACATATAGTATAGCTTGGTTTCAACATATTTATAAGAGGTTTAATCAATAAGATGTGTGATCAGTACCAATAATAAATAAGAGAGGGGATATGGTGGTAGAGCTAGTCATTTTCTTTATGGTCTTGGATTTGTCTGGGGAGGAGTAGGGTGTAGGATGTGAGGATGGGTGGTTGTTTCTGGGATTGAATTCTGGGTAATGGATGAGGAAAAGGTGTTGTTTGAGGGCTTTTCTAAATGACAATAGGTCTGGGGTGGAACGGAGCTCAGTGGGGAGGGCATTCCAGGTCATGGGTGCAAATAGGGAGAAGGCTCTATTGGCAGTAGCCTTTTTGCACTTAGTTAGAATGTTGGGGATCTCTAGAGTGTTTGCTTGATTAGATCTCCAGATCCTGTTGAACGGCCGTCTTTGAATGAGTTTGCTGATGGGTGAGGTGATCTGGTTCCTTAGGGCTTTGAATGTTAGTACTAGGGACTTACACTGGATTCTAGCCTGAAGTGGAAGCCAGTGGAGATCCATCATGACTGGGGTTATATGTTTAGCTCTTGATGTACCTGCAAGTACCCTTGCTGCAGCATTCATTGCAAGGCGAAGAGGTCCTAGTGTTGACTGAGGGAGGCCATGAAGGATAATATTTGCAAAGTCTAGATGTGGGAGCACCAAGGCTTGGAAGATAGTTCGGTAGTCATTAAAGTCCAATAGGGGGCGCAGGTGACGTAGTATCCGGACCTTATGGTAAATTGCTTTCGTGATGAATTCAAACCCTTGATCCTCTGGCAGCTTGCCTCAACCATTAGGCCGCACTGCTCCGTGTGAGCTAGCCACAGGGCCATAGGGCCAGGCGCAGCCTGTTACTTCCAAGGCAGAGACCTTGGGGAGGTTCCATTCATAAGGATACAAGAAATGCCATACTGGGTCAGACCAAGCTCTTTCAGGTCCAGTATCCTGTTTCCCAGGGTAGCCAATCTTGGTCTTAAGGACCTGGCTGGTTTCCAAAAAGACGAATAGGCTACTCAATGCTTGTATCGGGGCTAGCGGTGGATTCATATTTTAAGGGTTCCGTTGCATGTACAACAGATGTGACGCTCTGTTGAGCTGTGTGCCTTGTAGAACATCTTGAATTGGTGAAAGTTGGTATAAAAAAAAATTATAATTTTCCAGCTTCTCTCTAATAAAAGGTTATGGACCTTTCCTTCGGGAGCTTGGCCAAAAACTTTGTTAAACTCCGCTATGTTCGGAGATCGTTTCGTGCAAGGCTCTCGGAGTACACAGGGGACCCAGTGGTCAATCAACCAACTGGAAATGCGAGCGATACGTCGGGTGTTGCAGGCGTTCGAAGCTACGGTGACAGGTCGAGCAGTGCGGATTGGCAAGGATCGCTGGGTGCTAGACGGCTATGCACTGGAATGCAAAGAGCTAATTCCGGATGTCTTTGTCATCTTCCCTTATGGGTCTGCAATGTGTTCATATGCAACCACTCCGAATTCTCAGAAGTTCAAGCTCAGGCTCCTACTCCTATTGATGGTGAAGTCCAGCCTGCAGTGGTAGCAGCAGCCCTGTCATCTGAGGAAGGGTATGCCACTGGAAGGGCAAGACCGAGTCAACAGGACCACTGGAATGGTCACATATGAATACACGCCCATGGCATCATCTTTATGGTCACCGTCATCAATCTGAGGAGCTGTAGAGAATCCCAGACTCTGGGAGCCTGCTGCACACAGAACAGTGCTGGGCAATCCAACAGACTTCAACATTCTCCTCTGGCAGGAAAGCTCTACCCATTCAAGAGCCGAAACTTGCTCCCAGAAACTCCAAGGACTGGGAAGGGCACAGCTGGCTCTTCCCCAATTGATCACTCAGCCGACGGATGCCAACCTCAGGCAAGACCATACGGCCTAGGGCTGTTGGAACTGCAGGGAAGCGGTGTGGTCCATTAATTGCCTCGAGACAAGGGCCATCAAGTTGGCTCGTCTGTGTTTCCAGCCTCTGATCAAGGGCCAGGCAGTTTGAGTGTTTTCATACAAGATCACAGCGGTGGCTTATGTCAATCAGCAATGCGGCACGAGGAGTGTCGGCGTAACTCTGGAGTTGGCTTTCCTTTTTGCCTAGGTGGAGAAGAACCTCCTAGCCTTGTCTGCTCAGTACATTGCTGAGGTGGAAAGTATGAAAGCAGACTTCCTCAGTTGGCACTCTCTGGATCCTGGAAAGTGGGAGCTGATTCTGCATCGTTGAGGTTACCCTGAAATAGATCTGATGCTGACCCACTCCAATGTTGAAGTTTACCGCTTCTTCATTCACCATACAGAGACGGGGTCAGAGGGTGTCAATGCCCTGACCCAGCTTTGGCCAAGTCAGCACCGGCTGTACGTGTTTTCTCTGTGGCCCCTGGTGAGGCGTGTGATTCGGCGTATAGAACACTTCACCTCAGATGATCCAGGCACCCAATAAAAAAAAGATAAACCTGGTAACCCAGTGGCTCTGATCCCCCCCCCCACCCAATTAAAAAAATCCCTGATGACCCAGCATCCCTGAACCCCCCACTTCCTTCTTGGTACCTTGACGATGAAGTGGGAGTATTGCCCATGTGTCCTGCCCCTGCGCTGCCATCTTGAAAAATAGCGGTGCCTAGACCTGTGTGGTGCATCTTGGAATGCACTGGATGGGATCAGACTGCTATATAAGGCATTTTCTATCTTAAATGGCAGTCTAATCTCTCATAGTGCATCCCAGGTTGCACTGTGCACGGCCAGGTGCCGCCATTTTTCAAGATAGTGGCTCAGGGGCGAGACTGCGTGGGCAACGCTCCCACTCCATCTTAAAGATACCCAGAGGTGGGTGGGGGGTTTGGGCCACTGGGCCACCGGGGATTTTTTAATTGGGTGGGTGGGGAGATCAGAGCACTGTTGCTTCATGGCATAGCTGGAACCTGCTGGCTAAGACACTTGCTAGCATGATGATAGCCTCCTGTCCTTAACCTCTTAGCTGGGGAAATGGGGAAAACAGTAGTGCCCAGTCAACTGCTGCCTGAGGAATTAATTGAGAAGAGCGGATGGCGGCGGCTGGTGTCCGGCTGGTACCCACACAGCCCCATTTTCTAACCTTTTGCCTTTTGGCATGGCTTGGCGGAGAGGACTTGTTGATGTCTCTCTGGATGTGGGTCCAATCGTGTCTGGCTGCCCTCTGCTCCATTTTGCCACGGTGCTTGCCAGCTGGGTGCTGCTGTCTTTCAGTGTTCGGGGCACCGCGGGTCCCCGGTACAAAGATGCAAACACCTAGCCAAAACTGGCTGTGTAAATAACAATTTTAGAAAAGCTACTACTTACACATGTAGATCCAAGCATGCATCTTTTTGAAGAGTGTGCTGTAGACCTGGTTTGGTAGTCCTGAAAAGTATGCATGTATTTCTGATTTTGTAACAGCAATATAAACAAAAAATCTAGACACCGACATTTGCATCTCCTCTAGGTGTACATAAGAGTTAGCTAAGTACTTGTTTGGACCTGGGCTTTGCAGGAATGATTGAAGGGGGCAACTATTCTTACCCCTTTGGAGGCACATTTCACAATGGGATGTCCAAGTGCAATCTGGGATGTCAAAGCCATAACGTCGGGGGGGGAAAAAAAAAGCAGGCATGTGTTAGATCAGGTATGATTTCAGAAACGTGGGCGTTCCGGACATGGACGTCTATCAAACGTCTATATAGATGTCCCAGGATAGAATTTCAGAAGCAATAGCATAATTGTTAGAATAGAGGGTTAAAAACAGGGTGGCCAGGGTTCAAATCCTAGTGTGGCCTTTATGCTGTAAGGTTAGTCACATAATTCTCCATCTTTTCTACGCTCTCTGGATGTTTTAAGGAGAAAACAAGCAATTTCCTGGTGCCTATTCATGCCTGGAGCAGGTATAAACATGGACATTCCTGCAGATGTCTCCAGCATTTCTGAGACTGAACGGAGACGTGTAAGTCCATTGCTCTTCCCCAGACATACCTCCGCCACATGCCCTTGCCTACTTGGACGTCCCTGCACCGGAGATGTCTGTGAATGTCATTTATGGAATGGCTAAGGAGACATCTCCATGATTTTACATTCACGTGCACGTCTTCAGACATCCAAAGCATGACTAAACCTTTTAAAATTGACCTCCTTGGAGTTTAAAACCACCTGTAAAATCCAAAATTTTAGTTTTCTAGTTTGACGCCTTAATTGACTCCCCTTGGAAGACCTGTTTTGTAAAATCTAGCATTTGCACATGAAAGTGCCAGTCCTACATGCATGAACTGCAAAATTACCCACCTACATCTGTAAGTAGCACCACCTACACATTCGAAATTCCAAATGATGTATTTTTTTCCTGAGCAAGTTCCTTGGTAAAATGGCTGTTCCTGCTGGATGTGGTGCAGATTACACATGTATTTCCCACATTCTCATATATACTTTTTCAAAAGGTTCCAAGTTCAGTGACCCTGTTTTAAAATACTCAGGGAAATTATTTATGCCCAGACTTGGACATCTCTTTTTGGACCTAGATGACCTATGCAAAATCAGGCTTTCACATCTGCCTTCTGGGAAGCTTCTTATAGCATAGAAGTGTTTCCTCAATCGGATGTGTGTAAGAGGGCTGTGAAATAAGAGCAGTGAAGTGAGCTGGCAAGAGTTGTTCTGTCCTGGCTACATGTTGCTCTGCAGGAAATACGAGTTACTTACCTGTAACGTGAGTTCTCCAGGGACAGCAGGATAAGTCAGCCACAAGTGGTGACGTCATCCGACGGAGCCAGGACGGAAGTACTCTCACTAGCCCAGAAGGCTTAAGCCTCCTGGGCTGGACCGGTAGTCCCACCTCCCGCTCCGCCCCTAGCTGGCCAGTTTTTCCCCAGCTGAGGCATTCCAGCAGCTAGGGTGCGGAACGGACAGGGGGTACCCGCCGGGGAGGAGGGAGGGAAGGTGTGGCTGACTTATCCTGCTGTCCCTGGAGAACTCACGTTACAGGTAAGTAACTCGTATTTCTCCCAGGGCAAGCAGGATGAAGTCAGCCACAAGTGGTGCCTCCCTAGCTACACAGGCAGCAGCGGGGAACCAAGAACAGACACAGCGTTGGGAGGTGCAACAGGGTTTAGTACGGTCAGGTAGTAGGCCTGTGCAAGGAACTGTGCAATAATCTTGTGCGAACAACGATTGGAGTAAAATGTCCAACGGAACGTAGTAAACGTAGTAAACAGCAGCAACAGTGAGCTAGTGGCAATTAGTCTAAAACGTTAATAACAAGATTAAGTACACCTATCTAGGTGTTCAAGTAACAAGGCAACTGTGTCTTAGTAGCAAGACAACTGTGTCTTAGCAGGATTGCAATAGTAACGAGTCATAACTGTGGTTGAGCAGAGTTACAATAGTAACAAGGCCTAACTGTGGTTTAACAGGGCAACAAGACATACAATCCTGGATGAGGGCTGAGAGTTAGGTGACACGGCTCAGCCCAATGGTAAAGGCATACTCCTAGATGAGGGCTGAGAGTTAGGTGACATGGCTCGGCCCAATGTTAACAAGGCATACTCCTAGATGAGGGCTGAGAGTTAGGTGACACGGCTCGGCCCAGCGCACACGGACAGAACGGATAGTCGGAAGGCAAGTCCGTCGTGGTCTGTACCGTCCAGACGGTAGTGTCTCTGAAAAATCTGGATGGATGACCAGCGGTCTTTTGGTTAACCAGTGCACTAATCCACTAGGCTACTCCATCATCCAGTTATCCCCAGCTGAGGATTGCATGCCAATCCTGGATGAGGCTGAGAGTTAGGTTTCAGTAATTTCCCAGGAGTCAGATGACCAAGGGAGAAGTTCATCGCAAGGGCCTTGAGCCACACGTCAGTTCATGACTAGTGAGAAGTGTCCTTGAGATCGCTAGAACATGTGAATCTGTGTTATGCCCTAGGGTCAGGAGTGCCCACCGGGCAGGTGGTGCGGTGTGTTTGCTATGTGACCCAAGTGGCCTTATTTGGGGGAAGGGTGGAGAATTCTACCCTGGTCCGTGCAAGCATGCAGTAGACCATGAGCGATGAACCTTGGCCGAGACATTGTGTGTGTGGGCCTGGATTCACGCTTAGGGGAGGCGAACCTTTCGCCTATATGGTAGGGAAAGGATGGAGGAAGAGAGCCCGTATATGCATAGGTGAGGGATTGTTGTGATAGTTGCCTAACCTCTGCAGAATATGTCCTGTCACTGCTTCGCTGACCGAGGATCATGAAGTCCCCCCTGGTAGGGCTTCTGTTGTGGTCATGGGTGGCATGGAATGACATGCTCTTCCCAACCCAATCGTGACATGCTCTTCCCAACCCAATCGGCCCAATCATATTAGGGAAGCTGGGAGAAGGTGCTGGTCTCGAGAATGGGGCCCATAGGCAAGTTTTTTGAGATGGAAGGTACTGACTACAGAGTTCAATGGCGTTAACAAGGCAGGATGGCTGAGAAGGCTTAACCCGTCCGCCTAGAGTGTAATCTCTGGTAACGAGAGGCCTAAGGCTTTACCGGAATGGTAACGTAGAGAGGAACCTGTAACATATGCAGGCAGACAGGCGTGGTGCCATATGCAGGCAGACTGGCGTGGTACCATGTGACTGGACTGGTCCGTATAAGGAGGTTCAGTCTTCAGGAATGGAGAGAATCTGGAAGAATCTGGCCTGCAGAGAACAGGTCGCCTGGATTCCCCAAGGGAGACTGAGGTGTCGGTCTCAAACAGAATCCTTCAATGAGTCACCGTGGAGAATGTGGACTGATCTGGCATGAGGCTAAGCTTGGATTTGAACCTGTGACCCTGTGGTCTGGCATGAGGCTAAGCTTGGATTTAAACCTGTGACCCTTTGGTCTTAGGGGTGCTGGCTCTGTCAACTGCACCACACTGTGGCCACTTATTGGTGACCAGCGATCAGTAGAGGGAATAGGGCTTGCCGTAATTTCTTTACCAGTGCAAGGACCGACTGTAGACATTTTCAAGGGTTGAGATAGCTGTGTAGTGCCCTTGATGCGGTCTGCATATCTTAACTGTATTGAGAGCTGAGTGTTACCTTAGCGTGGTATGTTGTCTAAATGATTGAATCCCCTTGTCCCTGGGCATAGAGCCGTGGGGCCGAGGGGCAATGGGTAGGACAGTGAGCCAGTCAAAGCTATGAAGTTGCGATGCGGCACCGAACCCCTGATGTCTTAGGCATATAGAGTCAGGTGGGACCTGAGTAATGTAGGGGTGTTATGCCCTTGTTCCCGGGGATTGAAGCAGTGCGGCTGGTAGCAGAGGGCGCGCAATGTCTTCTGACGGCGGGTTGAACTCGCCATCTTGCGCTCATGTACGCCACGACAGAACGGGTGTTGATGATGTGATTTCCTCGTTACGATCCGGTGGAAGGCGGTCTCGTGACCGATAAGTGGCATCGTTAGGCGGGAGGCCCCGCAAGGGTTTCACGGCGGTTAATGATGAAACGGTCGCCTGGTAGAGGGTCGTGCCCACAGCGATGAGTGGTGGGGGGGAGGGGGGCCTCGGGGGGCTCCACCTGAATGCAGATGCACTGATCAGGGCCCAGAGGGCCATCTTTCACATTCTTAGGTGCAGGTCATACCCTGATGTCGATGTGTGTGGCTCTGGAGCGATTTTGCCCAGCCTTGGCTCCAGGTTTACTGGTTGTGCAATAGAGGGGATTGCTCAACATTTTCTCTGAAGTAAAGGGGAGTGCCTCACATTTATCTCTGTGAGTGGCAACTGGATTATTAGGGTTGGGGGATCGGCGATTGCTGCATCCACATTGGCGGATTGCTGCATGGGATTGGGAGATCGGCAGATTTCCTGTACAAGGGACGTGTATTCCGTCCACCAGAGCATGAGGAGAATATAGGATATGCCATACTGGGTCAGACCAAGGTCCATGAAGCCCAGTATCCTGCTTCCAAGGTGGCCAATACAGGTCACAAGTATACAGCAGTTTCCCCCAAGAGGGATGCACAATGCTTGTAGGGATTCAAGCATCGATATCCTGGGTCCCCCTTCCATTGGATTTTTTTTTTTTTTTTGGTCCACAGCTGAAGGGTGTCATGCCTGATTCCGGGTCTGTGTCTGCTCCTGGGGACCTGGAGTTAGGACTGTGTGATGATATGAGATCTATGTCATCAGTTTAGGTCATTTTGGACATTATTTATCAGTTTAGGTCAGACATGGGGTGTGCCGTTATTTCTGCGTGGCTAAGGTTGAACCAGCGCACTCCCGACCTTGAATACACTGTGTGGCGCGTACCGCTCCCCACTGCTGCCACTGGCCTTAGTGTTGCGGCTGTGGGAGTGGCGAAGGTTAAGGGACTGTAGTGAATTTCCGGCCTTCCATTATGGGCACTAGGGTTAAGTGCAAGGTCACCTTCATAGGAGGTTGTGCAAGGTGCCATGGAGAATGGCAGGTTTGCAGTTGTTGATTTCAAGGGATGCCCGATCAGGCACAGCCTTTCTCCAGGATGAGTGATGGTTGCCTGTCCATCCTCTTCTGCCTTACTGTCATCGAACTCCCCTGCGCCATGTCCATATCTGCTGTCAGGGAGATGACGGAATGACCTTTAGCCATTGCGCTTCCCGTGTTACAAGCGGTAGGGATGATGCCTTCGGACAGCCTGACACATTAACCCGCTGGGGGTTGAACTCATGATCCATGGTTCAGCAGCCAATGTAACCATTGTACTACCCAGTTCAAAGATGCTGCAGCTGTCTAAGGTCACCGAGAGAGGATGCAAGTGTCCGCATACTACCCTGGAGCAATCGGGGGAATGGAAAGGGTTCGCCGGGTGCTGAATTCTATGCCCCCGAATGATTCTCAGTGCAGCATCTTGAGTAGGCACTGAGCGTGATTTGGGACTGGCCCAGGCCAGCCCGTCATCTAGAGTAAGGGGGGCTAAAACTGCTTAAGCGGCGTAGGCCATTGTACAAGCTCATAGCAGCTGGCAGTAACACTTCCCCACCTACGATGGTTGCCCATATGCGTCTGCTCCGGATGGTAGGTTTGCCAGCTGACCTTTCCCTTGTCTCCGCGGTAACCCGCGGCAGGAAGGGTTATAATGGGTCACCTGGGTATGGTGGTGAGGCACACACACACCAGCCTGCAGCGCCAGGAGAGATGTGGAGGAAGGCTCTGAGGCTTCTGCATTCTCTGAAGAGGAGGTGTAGTCAAATGAGGGTGTTCCAGTGGCAGCGGTTCTCAGCGCAAAGGGACCTTCGAGGGTGGTGGGGTCCTCGGCGCTGAAGTAACTTTGATGGGAGATCGCGTAGGGATGGAGATGGAGGTTGTGATGTGCTCGAGCATCGTAGCGCAACGGCGCCGGGGCTCCAAGGCAGCCCCACAGACAGGGGCGTTGGGGATTTTCACCTTCTGGAACGGGGCCAGCTAGGGGGTGCTGCGCCTGACTCACTTTGCGCTGCTCCTGCCCCGACCTGAGCTGTGACTCCTGGGGCGATGGCGGTTCCTGCGCCATGGACTGGCCTTGCAAATGCTCCGAGATTTGCATCTAAGCCGGCTCCTTGACATGTGACTGCTGTCAGATCCGTGTCTGCCTGAGTCTGCGCCTGCTCCGAGACCTGCTCCGTGTCTGTGCTGGTTCCGGCTCAGAGGTCTGCGCCGAGACCTTGAAGATCTGCGCAGGGGATCTTGGCTGAGCCCTGGATCTGCGCGGGCTCTCCTTAGTTTGCGCGCGATCGGCGTGGTACCGATGGTGCCCAGAGCTCCGGGCACGAAGGTGCTGCTGAGGAGAGCTTGTCCTGCTTGCCGCTGAAGGAGCTGAAGCTGATGCGGTCTGCGCTGTGCCGAGGCTGGCCGGAAGTAGATGACACAGACGGAAGTAAGGCGCCCCGGTCAAGATGGCCGCTTCCATAAGAGACACGTGGAGGGTGTCCGAGGGGAGCCCTGGTGAAGATGGCCGCTTCCATAGAGAGACACGTGGAAGGTGTCCCGGTCTCGCGGCGGGGGACGGAGGCCTGAAAAGGCGCGTCCCCGGCCGGAGCAACAGCATCGGTGATTCCAGAGCGGCGGCATTCACTGCGGCAAGCATAGAAGAATCCTGGAGCTGCGGCACTCATTGCAGAGAGTAGGGTGATTTCAGCAGTGGCATTATTCATAGCGGCAGAGCGTCAGGAATTTCTGCAGTGGCGGTACTTACTGCGGCAAGGCATAGGTGATTCCAGCAGCAGCGGCACTCACAGCGGCAAGGGTAGGAAGTCCGCGAGGGCAGCCGACGGGATCAAGCCTGGGGCGAGATTGTAGGCAGGGAGTTTTAAGTGCTCAGATCCGAGGCATCGGATATGAATGGGCCATATTGCGAGAGCAGGCCGGGCACTTTCAAAAACCTGGTTTCTTCATTCTTTTGGTTGAGTTTAATTAGTTGTGTGAGAGTGAAAATAAAAACGTCTTGCTGGCAAGGCGGAAGACGAAAGACTGGCCAGCTAGGGGCGGAGCGGGAGGTGGGACTACCGGTCCAGCCCAGGAGGCTTAAGCCTTCTGGGCTAGTGAGAGTACTTCCGTCCTGGCTCCGTCGGATGACGTCACCACTTGTGGCTGACTTCATCCTGCTTGCCCTGGGAGAATGTAGTGATCAGAATTGAGATGTCGTCAGGATGTACTTATTTCTAATGGTATTTTAGGAACAGCTCTGCTAAACGTGGTGCTGTTGCTAAAATACATATGCATATGCAGCGGTAGGAGCCATTTCAGAAATATACATGTGGGAAAAATCGACTAAGGAAACCTGGCAACTTACACGTGTAAGTGCTGGCATTTCACAACGCGCATATGTAAATGTCAGCATTTATGCATTCATTTTTTTGCCTCTCTCTCCTCTGGGAAGAGAACAGCTCCATTACAAGCTCTGCTTGGCACAGTGAATATGCTTGCTTTGTGAGGCCTGTCTGTCTCTGTATATTTATTTATTTGTTTATTTATTTTTGTTAGTGTGCTGTTTGCAGGTACCTCATTTCCGAATGGAGACCTTACGTTCGGTTATAGTGGCGGTTTGTCAAGGGGAGTTCTTGACGTCTCTCGATCTCACGAAAGCATATTTACACATTCCGATCAGGCCAGATCATCAGAGGTTTCTAAGATTTGTGCTACCATGGGGACATTTTCAGTTTCAGGCATTGCCCTTCGGTCTGGCTACGGCTCCGCGCACCTTCACCAAGATTATGGTGGTGATGGTGGTGGCTCTTCGGAAGGAGGGAGTATTAGTTCATCCCTATTTCGACGACTGGTTGATTCGGGCAAAGTCCAGGGCCGAGAGTGTGCGAGTGACAGACAGAGAGGTAGAGCTCCTACAGAGTCTCGGTTGGATGGTCAATACGGCCAAGAGCCAATTGGTTCCGACGCAAGTTCTAGAGTATTTGAGAGTTCGCTTCGACACTTGTGTGGGATCGGTTTTCCTGCCGGATCTCCGAGCCCAGGGCCTGCGGCTTCTGGTGCATGATTTTTTGAGGACTCCTGCACCATCGGCCTGGCACTATCTCCGCATGTTAGGGACAATGGCGGCGATTCTGGAAGTTGTGCCGTGGGCCAGAGCTCCATGCGCTCCTTATTTATTTAATTTATTTATTTATTTTTATTTAATACACACTTATATACCGCTGCTTCCAGCTGCTTACAGAGGTTGCTTCTCCATCGATGGTCTCGCCAGAATGACTCTCTGTCCAAGCGCCTTCCCTGTCCATTTTGGGTCAGGAAGTCTCTTCAGTGGTGGCTTCATCCGCAGAATCTAGCGGCGGGCATGCCTCTCGAACAACCGCAGTGGATGCCAGTCTCGCAGGATGGGGAACTCATTGCGGAGAGCTCTTCGTGCAAGGCTGCTGCACCGAGCAGGAAGCCAAATGGTCCATCAATCGGCTGGAATTGCGAGCGATAACTCTAGCGCTTCGGGCCTTTGAATCCACCTTACGGGGTCGAGCGGTTCGAGTGCTCCCGGACAATGCCGCGACGGTTGCATACCTCAGTCGTCAAGGGGGCACGGGAAGTGCGGCTCTGGAAATGGAGGTGGAAAGTCTCTTCAGTTGGGTAGAGCCTCGGCTTCAGGATCTGTTGGCAGCACACATTGCGGGATGGACAATGTGGCGGCGGACTTTCTCAGCCGGGTTTGAGTGGATCCCGGAGGATGGGAGCTTCATCCAGAGGTGTTTGCTCAGATTGCCCTCAAGTGGGGATCTCCGGTTATGGATCTCATGGTGACCTTTCGGTCGGCCAAAGCCAGTCGCTTTTACAGCAGACGACGAGAACGAATGTCAGAAGGTCTAGATGCCTTACTCCAACAATGGCCCACTCACGGTCTCCTCTACGTTTTTCCCCCTTGGGCTGCATAGGACAAGTGGTGCAGCGCATCGAGGCTCATCGGGGAAGAGTGCTTCTGGTAGCTCCAGATTGGCCTCGTTGTCCGTGGTATGTCGATCTGGTACGTCTGCTCGACGGGGAACTGTGGCGGATGCCGCTAAGGGAGGATCTGCTGCTTCAGGACCCTCTACGAATGCCTCAGGTACATCAGTTCTTGCTTATGGCTTGGCCATTGAAAGGGCTCGGTTAAGGAAGAAGGGTTATTCCAAGGCGGTGATTGACACCTGGCTCCTGGCCAGAAAGAGGTCCACTTCCTTAGTATATGTGTGCGTCTGGCGTGTTTTTGAGGACTGGTATGCCCAATGCCAGTTTCGTCCGGCCTCGGTATCTGTACCGACAGTGTTGGGTTTCTTGCAAGACAGGTTCGATAAGGGATTGGCTGCCAGTTCGTTAAGGGTGCAGTTGGCAGCTGTTTCTGGTTATCGAGGAAAGGTGCAAGGAGTTCCTTTAGGGGTCCATGCCGATGTTGTCCGTTTCTTGAGAGCAGTATCCCGTCTCCATCCGCGCAGGGTGGTTTCTCCTCCATGGTATCTCAACCTGGTTTTTAGGAGCCTTGACAAGGGAGCCTTTTGAGCCTTTGCATCAGGCTTCCCTAAAGGATTTGACTTTGAAGACAGTATTTTTGGTAGCCATTTGCTTTGCATGTCGGATTTCTGAGTTGCAGGCTTTGTCCTGTCGGGAACTGTTTCTAACTTTTTCTAGGGAAAAAGTGGTGTTGCGTCCCGTACCGTCTTTCCTACCAAAGGTAGTTTCGCCATTTCATGTGAATCAGTCAGTCTCTTTGCCCATTTTGGGTGTTTCGGGGGAGACCGCATCAGACCGTAGTTTGTGTTTGTTAGACATTAAGAGGGTACTTCGGCGATACTTGAAGGTCTCGGAGTCCTTCCGCAAGTCTGACCGTTTGTTCATTCTCTTTGGTGGGCCGTGTAAAGGTGAAGCGGCGGCCAAAGCTTCAATTTCCAGATGGGTTCGTGAAGCAATATCGTCAGCTTATATCTTGCAAGGTCGTCAGGTGTCCTTGGGGCTGTGGGCTCATTCTACTAGAGCGCAAGCGGCTTCGTGGGCAGAACATAGCTAAGTTCCGCCAGTTGAGATTTGCAGAGCAGCCACTTGGTCTTCCTTGCTTGCATACTTTTAGTAAACATTACTGCCTGGTTGTTCAAGCGGCGGGAGATGCCTGTTTCAGGTAGGCAGTTTTGCGGTCCGGGTGGACAGGTCCCTCCCAATAGTTTACTGCTCTGTTACATCCCAGAGGTGAGGGACTTAACTGGAGGGACGATAAGGAAAGAGAAATTAGACTTACCTGCTAATTGTTGTTCCTTGAGGAACTCCAGTTCAGTCCCGATTCCTGCCCGGGGGTTTTTTGGTCAGCTTCCACAAAGCCTGTTTTGTGATGCGCGGTGAGTACAATCCAGTAGGAGAAGTTCAGCAAATGTGGTCTGTATTCAGGCAAAGTATACCTTGTATTCTTTCTTCTCTCTCCTTTCTGTCCTATTTCTGCAAACGAGAGAAAGAGAGTTATCCTCTCATTTATGGGGTTTTAGTTTATTGTTAGAGTTAAATTGTATTTAATATTATAGCTACTTATGTGTTGCTCATTTGAGCCTGCTTTGTCATTAGATCACTGGGAGCTGGTGGGAGGTGCCAGCAGGATATCTACAGTTCTGATATGCCCAGTCTCCATGCTGCGGGAAGAGGTGCAAAACACAGAGATGAGGGACTGAACTGGAGTTCCTCAAGGAACAACAATTAGCAGGTAAGTCTAATTTCTCTTTCTCCTGCATTTTTTTAACAATGTACACACGTAAATGACCTCATAAAATACTAACTGGCATAAAAGTACATGTTGTTATTCAGAAAGGACAGGATAGGAAGAAGGGGAGGAGGAGTGGCACTATATGTAAAAAATAATATTAAAGCTTTGGAAATACAGCGCTTAAAAGGGAGAGAGGAGGCACTGTGGGTTAAACTAGAAAGACGGAAAGAGAAACCATTTGCATTGGGTTGATATACAGACCTCGCTCACAGGGAGAAGAAGTGGATGGAGATTTAATAGAAGACATACGCAGCATTGCCAGGAAAGGGGAGGTGCTACTGATAGGGGATTTCAATATGCCAGATGTTGATTGGCGCATCTCCTACCCCCCCCACCCCCCGATCGAGTGGGGTGAGTATGGTGACTTTCCTGAGGGCTCCGAGGGTTTTGGCAGCTCCCAATCTGCTTGGGTGAGGAGCCGCATTTCTGACAAAGGCGCCAAGTTCTGAAGCAGCAGGCATCCCCAGAGACCCTCCCTCTATCCCCGAAGCCGCAATCGGCTGAGCGCGAGGGGTAAGAGGAGGCAGGAGTGGCTCTCCGTGAAGGCATCGGGAGGAGTTTTCTCCGTCCATTCTCTTGGCTGAGTGCAGGTACTTGGGGCAGCATGGCAGTGCCTTTTCTGTTTAATTAAGGGCAGTGACTTCGGCATAGAGGCCTGGTTTTCAGTTAGAGGCCTAGCCGCGTGGCAGTTTTCAGTGCGAGAGGTCGGGGGTGTGCCTTCCATGATCCCGCTGCTGCTCGAGTTGTGCTGCACTGCTAGTTGGGCGCTCTGCTCTGTTTTTTGCCAGCCCGGGTTCTTCATTGTATTTTGGGGGCAGTGAGAGGATATTTTTTATATTTTTATACTTAAAATAATAATAATAATAAAAAGGGCAGAGTTCCTTTTTACATTTCTTGGGGTAGCTAGATTAGGTGACCCCCCCCCAGGGTAGTTGTGGTGGGGGTTGCAAGACAGGCCGGGGACCAGTAGAAAAAAAAATAAAAATAATAGGAGAAGAAGAAATAAGAAAGTATGTAACATTTCCTCAACTGCCTTGCTTTGCAGTATGCCTGCGAGACCTCAGTGTCTCGTGTGTGGGACCCGTTGCGGAGCTGTATCGGAGGCAGACATTTGTAGGGATTGTGCTCAAGAAGCCGCCTCAATGGAGCAGACCCTCAGTGATAGGGGAATACAAGATAAGGTGCTTTCTCCAGCGCCTGAGGCGCAGGAGCTAGAGGAGTCAGGACCATCTCCTCAGGACTTGGTGGTTCACAAATTGCAGAAAGTGTTCCCAGTGCATAGAGTGGTTCGGCAGATGATCCAGGACGAGTGGGATCTACCAGAGGCTGGTCTTAAAGGATCAAGGGCTTTGATGTGCCTCTATCCACTGTATGACCAGGACCGCAAACTCTTTTGGCCCCCGAAAGTGGACACGGTGGTTTCAGTGGTCACAAAGAAGACTACGATCCCAGTGGAAGGTAGTACAGCTCTCAAGGATGCCCAAGATAGGAGATTGGACACCTTTTAAAACAGCCTTTGATGTCAATGCCCTTTCACTACAGGCCTCCATTTGTGGAGCCTGGGTGGCAAGAGCTTGCCTTTGATTGGTCACAGAGACTACAGCAACAAGGGGAGGCAGCGGACCAAGCGGGGGAGGCTGCCAGACAGGAGTTGGGTGCTGCTTATTTGGCAGATGTCCACTATGACCTTTTTGGAGGGCTGTCGAACAGCATGGCCTTGTTAGTAGCAGCCCGCCGCTATCTATGGCTGCACAACTCGGTAGCGGACAGTTTCTCAAAGGCCCGACTCAGTAAGCTCCCCTTTAGGAGTAAGCTGCTTTTTGGGGAAGACCTGGACAAGTTGGTCAAAGATCTAGGTGAGTCCAAAGGTGGACGGTTCCCGAAGATGGGCAGAAGCAGAGCCGCACTCCCCCTGCGTCCTGGAGTCAGCCATGGGACTTCAAGCGTTTTCACTCTTCATTTTTCACTCCTTTCAGAGAGGTAGATTCACCTCCAGGGGGCAAGGGTTTCGAGGCTTCAGAGGAGCGGGCAGAGGTTTTGCCGCCTCTTCGGCCTCGGGGCCCAAGAAATCATAATGAAATGAGGGGGATCTAGTGGTGGTGCAGCCTGTAGGTGGCCGGCTACAGGTGTTCTACCCTGCCTGGGCCCAGATCACCTCCGACCAAAGGGGTGCTGGGGGTCATCCGAGAGGGGTGCGCTCTCGAATTTGCTTGTCCAGTGTGCAAATCCTTCATTCAGTCTCCCTGCAAAGCTCGATCCAAAGCGGCAGCGGTCCGTGTCACCTTAACCCGGCTACTGCAGCCCGAGGCCGTGGTGCCGGTTCTCCGGGAGAAGTGCGGCTGCGGTTGATACTCCATTTATTTCGTAGTCCTAAAAAAGGAAGGCTCCTTCCGTCAGATTCTCAACCTCAAGCGGGTGAACTGCTGCCTGTGAATTCAGCATTTTCTCATGGAGATTCTGCGCTCCGTTATTGTGGCAGTCAGAAAGGAGGAGTTCCTAACGTCCCTAGACTTGATGAAGGTGTATCTGCACATCCCCATACAGCCCGAGCACCAGTCGTTTCTCGAGTTCCAATGGGGCACTTCCAGTTTTGTGCTTTACTATTCAGTCTCGCAACGGTGCCACGAACCTTCACCAAGGTCATGGTGGTGGTAGCGGCGGCGCTCCGCCAAGAAGGCATTCTTGTTCATCTGTACCACGACGACTGACGGATTTGAGTAAAGTCCAGGGTCGAGAGTGAGCGAGCGACTGCTCGAGTGGTACAGTTCCTGCGAAGCTTAGGTTGGGTGGTCAACTTGGCCAAGATCCATTTAGTCCCTTCCGAAGAGCTCAAGTACCTGGGGGGCTCAGTTTGACACCCATGCAGGGAAAGTGTTTCTCCCGGCACAGAGGGCTCATGGCCTCCGTGCTTTAGTGCGTCTGTTTCTGAGAAGGGTGGAGCCAACGGCCTGGCACTGTCTTCAGCTTCTCGGGACCATGGCAGCCACTCTAGAGCTGGTGCCTTGGGCAAGGGCACCCATGCGGCCCTTGCAGAGAACCTTGCTCTGGTGATGGTCCCACCAAACCCAGCCATTGTCCCAGAAGCTTCATTGCCTGGGAGCAACCAAACTAGCCCTCAGGTGGTAGCTTCGCCCGGAGAACCTTCTCAGGAGGATGCCCCTAGAATCGCCAACATAGTTCCCGGTGACTACCGACACCAGTCTGGCTGGCTGGGGAGCCCATTTTGAGGGACACTTTGCTCAGGGGCTCTGGAGCGTGGAAGAGACCGGTTGGTCAATCAACAGACTAGAAATGCGTGCGGTATTCCTGGCACTCGAGTTTCAAAGAGTGTTTGGAGGGAAAGGCGGTGAGGGTCTTGTCAGACGACATAACCATGGTGGTCTACATAAACCGCCAAGGTGGCACGGGCAGTGCGGCCTTGGAAGAGGAGGCCGAGGGGTTGCTAAGTTGGGCGGGGAGCCACTTTCAAGCTCTGTCGGTGGCACACGTAGCAGGAATCGACAACTTGACAGCAGATTACCTGAGCCAGGTATGAGTTGACCCGGGAGACTGGGTACTCAACTAGGAGGTGTTCGCCCAAGTGGTATGCTGCTGGGGCTCTCCAGTGATGAATTTGATGGCAACCTTCCAAACTGCCAAAGCGAGCTGCCTCTTCAGCAGGAGGCGAGAACGGATGTCAGAAGGCCTGGACGCGCTGATACAAAAATGGCCCGAGCAGGGGCTCTTGTATGTTTTTCCCCCATGGGCTCTCATAGGTCAGGTGGTGCAGAGGATCGAGGCACACCGGGGCTTAGTAATTTGGATAGCTCCGGATTGTCCAAGGCATCCGTGGTATGCCAACCTGGTGTGGCTTCTGACAGATCGCCTGTGGTGCCTACCAACTCGGAAGGACCTGCTGATGCAGGGTCCAGTGTCTATGCCCCAGGTGGAACGATTCTCGCTTACGGCAAGGCCCTTGAGAGGGTCAGATTGAGGGAAAAAAAGACTACTCACCACATGTAATTTTTACCTTACTAAGAGCCAGGATGCATTTGACTTCTCTAGCCTATGTTCGGGTCTGGAGAATCTTCGAGTCCTAGTGTGGTGATAGACAGATTCGGCCATCCAAGTCTTTGATTCCAGATATTTTTGCCTTTCTGCAGGCAGGATTCGGCAAGGGGCTAGCTGCTAGCTCCTTAAGAGTACAGCTGGTGGCAATTTCCTGCTTCCGTGGAAAGATCCAGGGGGTATCCCTAGGGTCTCACCTGGACGTGGCACATTTCCTAAGAGCAGTGATAAGAACATAAGAACATAAGATATGCCATACTGGGTCAGACCAAGGTCCATCAAGCCCAGTATCCTGTTTCCAACAGTGGCCAATCTAGGTCATACGTACCTAGCAGTTTCCCCAAAAGACACAGGTTCCGCAATGCTTGTAGTGGGTCAAGCATTGATATCCTGGGTCCCTTCTTAATAATGGTTTATGGACCTTTCCTCCAGGAACTTGTCCAAACATTTTTTAAACCTAGCTACACTAACAGCCTTTACTACATCCTCCGGTAACAAATTCCAGAGTTTGATTACACGTTGAGTGAAAAAATATTTTCTTTTATTAGTCTTAAATAGTTTACCCTGTAGCTTCATTGCATGTCCCCTAGTCTTTCTATATTCTGATAACGTAAACAATCGATCTACGTTTACCCGTTCCACTCCGTTCATTAATTTATAGACTTCTATCATATCTCCCCTCAGCCGTCTCTTTTTCAGGTTAAAGAGCCCTAACCTTTTTAGCCTTTCTTCATAGGAGTATCCTTCCATCCCCTTTACCATTTTGGTAGCTCTTCTGAGGCCCCCGAGATGGCCAGTGATGCCCTCTTGGGATCTCAATTTGGTGTTATCAACCTTAGTGGGCGAGCCGTTTGAGCGCCCTCAATAGGGCGTCCATAAAGGACTTAACCCTCAAAACGTTTTTTCTTGTAGCCATCTGCTCGGCACGCAGGATTTCGGAGCTTCAGGCCTTGTCCTGCCAGGAACCCTTTCTCTCCTTCTCAAATGATAAAGTGGTTCTAAGGCTGGTTCCGTCCTTTCTCCCCAAGGTGCTTTTGGCCTTTCACTTGGATCAGGCCATCTCCCTGTCGGTACTGGGGAACCGGGAAGGTCTCTCCATGGGGCCTCATTTTCGCGTGCTGGATGTCCGGCGTGTCCTTAAGCTTTACCTCAAGAGAACCATGGCCTTCCGCAGGTGGGATCGCTTATTCATTTTGTTTGGCAGTCCACGTAAAGGGGAGGTGGCAGCAAAGGCCTCCATTCTGAGATGGATCAAGGCAGCGATTGCATCGGTTTATATCCTGAAAGGGAGACCAGTACTGGCGGGGTTGTATGCGCGCATTCCACGAGAGCACAGGCTGCCTCATGGGCAGAGTATGCCTTGGTGCCGCCGCTGGAGATTTGCAAGGCGGCAACCTAGTTCATGCTTCACGCTTTTGCTAAGCATTACTGTCTAGATGTTCAGGCGGTGAATGATGCCCATTTTGGCTTGGCACTTCTTCAGGCCGGTCTGTCAGGTCCCTCCCAGTAAATTAAACTGCTCTGTTTCATCCCAGAGGTGCGGAACGGGACTGGACTGGAAGGACGATAAGGAGAGTGAAATTAGACTTACCTGTTAACTTTTTTAAATTGTAAACCACTTTGATTGAAGGATAAGGTGGTATATAAATATGGATAGATAAATAAAATAAATAAAAAATAAAAAACTGCTGTTCCTGGAGGAACTCCAGTCCAATCATGGATCCCTCTCTGAGTGCCTGAGGGCCGGTTGCCTGGGACTGCAGCCTGAAACGGATCCCAGGGAGAACAGGATATTGTGTGTGTGGGGGGGGGGGGGGGGAGGGAAAAGTAGTCTGAGGGTGCTCCGGAGCATTGATCGAGCAGCTCGCTCAGGACAGTCAGCTTGATTATTCTGGGATATCTCAGGCAAGCCTTCATATCCCTGCTCCTGGGGGGGGGGGGGTGAAGGGTAGTTACAGTGTAATTACAGTGTATTTTGAGAGAGGGTTTACTTGATTTTCAATTAACCACTTATTTGTTGCTTCTGTGAGTCTGCTTTGTCAATAGGTTACTGGAACTGGTGGGAAGTTTCTGCGGTATTAATACCAGTGTCATCAAAGTTGACATGCTCAGTCTCCAAGCTGCTGGAAGAGGTGCAGGACTAGAATGGAGTTCCTCAAGGAACAGCAATTAGCAGGTAAGTCTAATTTCACTTTTGCCAAGATGGGCCATTGCCTCAAGGAGTCATTAGCGGGATGGGAACAGCTGGGGGGGGGGTGTAGAAAAACAGTGGGCAAAACTGAAAGGGTATATTTTAAGGGCAACCAACCCTTTTGTTAGAATGGTAAATAAAGGTAAAAGGAAAAGGAGGCCATAGTGGTTCCTGAAGTAGCTGAAAAGGTGAAGAAAAAGAGGGAGGCCTTCATGAAATACAAGAGATCATAGACATCTATATTTGGAAAATCTTAGAGAGGCTGGCAAAGTAGTCAAGAAAGCAAAGATACAAAAAGAGGAGGAAATAGCCAATGTAAAAAATGGGGGGATAAGACATTTTTCAGATATGTTCGTGAGAGAAGGAATGGCAAAAGTGGTATTGTCAGACTCAAGGGTGAAGGGGAGGAATATGTACAAGCTGATGAGGATAAAGTGGAATTGCTTAACAGATGAAGGACTAGGAGAAGGTCCTCAGAAAACACTCACAAACAAGAACAGAAACGAGAGGCATCTTGAACGATTTTTAGAAGACTGTGTTCGTGAGGAACTAGCTAAGCTAAAAGTAGACAAAGCAATGGGACCGGATTGGATACATCCAAGAATACTGAAGGAACTTGGGGACATTCTAGCAGCTCCACTGACTGACCTTTTTGAATGCCTCTTTGGAGTCAGGACTGGTGCCAGAGGACTGACACATGTGGTCCCTTTACATAAAAGTGGAAATAAAGATGTGTTTGAAAATTATAGGCTGGTCAGTTTAACCTCGATAGTGAGTAAATTATTGGAAGCGCTGCCGAAAGAGAAAATAGTGAGGTTTTTGGAGTCTAAAGGATTACCAGATCCGAGGCAGCATGGATTCAGCAGAGGCAGGTCTTGTCAGACAAATCTGATTGATTTCTTTGACTAGGTGATCAAGGAGTTAGACTGAGGGAGAGCCCTAGATGTGCTGTATTTAGATTTCTTCAGGAACAAGCAGGAAGTCAATCCTCACTTATGGCTGACGTCGGCACCGACGGAGCCCGCGCGGAGCAATTCCCCAGCTTTCAAAGAAAGCATTTGGGAATGCTGCCACGCAAGCATGGTCCTCTTCCCGCCCAAAGGTGCCATCTTGCTCAGTCTCCCTTTTTTCGCAGAGCCCTTCGGACACACGTCCTTGTCCCTCGGAAAAAGTGTTTTGTTTTTGGCCTCTGGACCGTGGTTTTTCTGGTTGCACCGGTCCTCTTTCTTCCTCCCCTGCTCTCCTCTTCTTGAGTGAGGGGATATTTTTTTTGTTAAAAGTTTTTTCCTTCAGGCTTTGCGCCCTTTTTTCTTCAACTGCTGGCCGCAAAGGTCTTCGACCTAGCAGGGGTCCTTTTTGCCCCTATGGCCACCAACTTTAAAAAATGCAACAGATGCTCCAAGAACATGTCGCTCACGGACACCCATGACTGTTGTCTTCAGTATCTTGGGGTTGACCATGACCCGGAGCTCTGTTCTCTTTGCAAGAAAATGCCCTTCAAGGCCCTGCTCAGCTGTAAGCAGAAGTCCGATGACATTTTCTGGAAGGTGGCCCCGGAATCCTCGGCGGCACCCTCGGTCGTCCCTCCACTGGTGGGATCCCCCAGTTCGTCTCCACATTCCCTGAAGTGGAGCGGCGTAAGAAGAAGAAGGCCTCAAAGTCGCTGTTGGGGGCTCCAGATAAGCGTGAGCATTCCCACGCTCGGTCGCTCAGCCCCACATGGCGTTCGAGAGTCAGACAAGGAGCGGCCTTGAAAGGTACCTCATACAGATACAGAGGCCTCTGGCGATGGCGCCCGGTTTCCTGAGGGTCGTCCCGGTGAGGACCCCCTCTCCTCCTCCACGCCAGACCCAGTAACCCCGGTGTTGGCATCGCAGGGCCCCATGCCCGTGTGGGAGTCCCGAATGCTGCCACTAGAGTGCAGCGTTTCTGCCTTCTTAGTTGCCCAGCAGGCACTCACGCCCAGCATGGCTGCCCGCGCCTCGAGACTGAGGTTCCCTCGAGAGGGACACCAAAATCCGCCCTGGAAACACCCAAAAGCCATGGGCCTCGTGAGGGTCCTCGATGTCGGTCTCATTCACCTTCTTCAGGAGCATGTTCCTCCCAGGCCTCTGGCTCCAAGCGGACCTCGGCCTTTGGACGGGGCGACCTACCCGAGGGACTCCTCCTCGGATCTCTCCGACTGGGAGTCGGATGGGGATACTTCCCCAGAAACCCATGCCCACAGGGACCTCCCTTCGGACCCAAATCCCGCCTGCCTATCAAAAGCGTTCGCCACCCAAGGACACATTGTTCCTGGCGTTTGTGCGGGACATGGCACGGGCCCTCAACCTGGCTATGCAGACTGAAGAGGAACCCCGAGCTGAGGAGCTTGATATTCTTCAGTACGAGTCCCCGCCTCGGGAGTCTCTTACTGTCCCGGTTCCCCCCACATTGTCACGACTGTTCTTCCACATGTGGGAGACACCTGCTTCGGTCCCCATTGTGAGCAAGCATCTTGACTCCATATATAGAGCTCAGCGTTGCCCGGTGTTCCGCAAGACCCAACTTCCACACACTTCCATGGTTGTGGAGTTGGTGATGCGGAAGCAAGAGCTCAAAGTCTCACTCTTCGGTCCCCCCAGGTAGGGAGTTGAGAGCCCTCGACACCCTGGGGCATAAGGCCTACCAGGGGTCCATGCTCACTTGCTACATCCAGGCATACCAATTGTATATGGGCATGACCTCGCTAAGGAGCTCGGCGGTTTCGCCACAGGCTTCGGAGGGGAACCTCTCCTACGGTTCCAAACGCTCCTGAAATCCATCGCAAAGTGTTCAAAGTACCTGTCCTGCACTGCATATGATGGATTTGAGTACTCCGCCAGTGTGGCGGCGGCCAGCATCGGGGCCCGGCGCAAGGCTTGGCTCCAGTCTTTGGACTTGGAACAGTGGGTCAAAGAAAAGCTCCTGGATGTCCCTTGCCTGGGCGAGTAGCTGTTCGGTAAACCGATGGAGGATAAGGCCACTGATATAGAAACAGAGTTCGTGACCCGAATTCGCCTCTTGCGCAAGACCTCCTCCTGTCCTAGGAAAAAGCAACAGGTCAAGAAACCGTTCTTCCAAAGGAAAGGACTCCTTTACCGGGGTTACCTGCCTTTCCCGCCCACCTCCACATTGGCTCCCAACACGCAGGGGAAGGGGGGTGCGCATGGCCACAGTAAACCAAAAGGGCCTAAGACCCAACCACTGGTGCCACCCCAGCCTACGCAGGGGTTTTGACGCTGTCGGCATAGCGTCTCGCCCCCTGGCAGCTCTCCCACCAGTAGGGGGACGCCTGTCCTTGTTTGCCTCAGAGTGGGAGTCGATCACGTTGGACACCTGGGTCCTCCGGGTTATCCAAGACGGATATCGTCTCCGCCTGGACAGGCGCCCTCCTCCCTTCTCCCTAGCGGAGCCCGCCCGGCTCCTTGCGCACCAGACCATCTTGCAGCAGGAGCTATCCAACCTTCTCGCCCAGCGGGGCGTCGAGAAGGTACCGCGACACATTCGGGGTCAGGGGTTCTACTCCTGCTACTTTCTCGTCTTGAAAAAGACGGATGGTTTGCGCCCCATCCTCAACCTTAGGAAGCTCAACAAGTTCCTGGTGCAGGAGAAGTTCAAAATCTTATCGCTTGGTGTCCTGCTGCCCTTCCTTCAGCAGAGCGATTGGCTATGCTTCTTGGACCTCAAGGACGCTTACGCCCACATCCTAGTCCACCCCCAGCTACCTATGCTTCAGGGTGAAGGGCAAACACTACCAGTACAGAGTGCTCCCCTTCGTGCGCTCGTATCCGCACCACGGGTTTTCACAAAGTACCTTTCTGTGGTCGCCACCTCCCTCAGGCGGCAGGGCATACCCGTCTTCCCTTACCTCGATGACTGGTTCGTCACGGGGCCCTTCACGATCTCCTCGAGCGCCTCTGCTTCCTGGTCACTTAACCCAAGTCCCTTCTCGAGCCGATGCAGGCCCTGGAGTTTATCGTGCACCTCTTGACACAGTGCTGGCGACCGCCTTCCTTCCAAACGGACCGCACAGGCCGCCTTCGGGCCGTAGTGTCCCAGGTCCGGAACAGGGCTTGGGTTACAGCGTGGGCGATGCTGCACCTCCACCGTCAATGTGGTCCCCCATGCCCGCATGCACATGCGGACAGCCCAGTGGTGCCTCAGGGCACAATGGAGTCAGGCCTCCGGCCACCTCAGATACCCTATCCAGGTCTCTCGCAGTCTCCATGACTCCCTGAGTTGGTGGCAGGACTCCCGAAGTCTCCTTCGGGGAATGCCCTTTCAGGCCCCGCAGCACAAACTCGCCCTAACGGCAGATGTTTCCCTGATGGGGTGGGGAGCCCACTGTGGCGCATTGTGCACCCAAGGAAAGTGGTCGCCCGAGGAGAGTCGACAGCAGATCAACCTGCTCGAGCTTTGGGCAGTCCGCAAGAGGGCCGCCCAAAGCTGAGGGCCTTCGAGGGCTGCCTGAGGGGGAAGTCGGTGCTTTTGCAGACCAACAACAGGGTAGCCATGTTCTACATCAACAAGGAGGGGGGAACAGAATCACGCACCCTCTGCTAAGAGGCGGTCCTCCTCTGCCCCTTTGCGTCTCGCCAGGGGATGACCCTGCGAGCGGTCTACCTCCCAGGCCAAGGAAAATGTCCTCACGGACAAACTCAGCAGGATCCTCCGCCCACACGAGTGGTGCTTGGATCTGGAGGTTGCCGGCTTTTTGTTCCATCGGTGGGGGACCCCATCCATGGACTTGTTTGTCAGCCTGGCGAACGCACAGCTTCCCTGCTTCTGCGACCCAGTTCCTCACTAGAGCAGGGTGGCCCTGGATGCGTTCCTCTTGAGCTGGACCTCTGGCCTTCTCTACGCATTCCCTCCCACTCTTCTCATTGCGAGGACCCTCCACAAGGTTCAGCGGGACTGGGCTTCGATGATCCTCGTGACTCCCTCGTGGCCTCAACAGCTTTGGTTCCTGCTTCTAATCTGGCTCGCGTCCGATCCCCCAGTCCCCCTCGGCTGTGCCTCGGGCCTGTTGACACAGGAGGAGGGTCAGGTGCTCCACCCGAACTTGGCCTCGCTGTCCCTCGCAACCTGGCAGCTGAATGGATCGCCTTAGCTCCGCTGCGTCTCCCGGAAGACATCGAGGAGATCCTCCTCGCATCGAGGAAGGACTCAATGAGGCGGGAGTATGCCTTTAAGTGGCGACATTTCTCGACCTGGTGCTCCAAGCTTCAGATTGACCTGTTCTCCTGCTCTACCCGGTGGATCCTCCAGTACCTCCTCCGCCTCTCGAAGGCAGGGCTGAAATCTAATTCGGTCAGGGTACACCTGAGCGCCATTTCGGCGAACCACCTCCCTGTCAAGGGAAAACCCCTCTTGAGGCAGCCCTTAGTCTCTCGCTTCATATGAGGTCTATTACTTTCCAAGCCTCCCATCTGGCCTCTGCCAGCGGAGTGGGACCTCAACATGGTGCTGATGCAGCTCACGCGGGCGCCTTTCGAGTCGATGGCGATGTGCTCACTTCGGCATCTCTCCTGGAAGGTGGTCTTCCTGGTGGCTTTGACCTCGGCTTGCCGAGTCAGCGAGCTTCAGGCCCTCATGGCTGAGGCTCCATACACCAGGTTCTACGGGAACAGGATGGTCCTCCGCACCCATCTCAAGTTCCTACCGAAGGTGGTCTCGGACTTTCATCTCAACCAGGAGATAATCCTGCTGACCTTCTTCCCGAGACTGCATGCCGACCAGTCATCGACGGTGTTGCATACACTCAACTGAAGAGAGCTCTTGCCTTCTACCTGCAGCGTACTGTCATGATGTGGGTATCAATAAAGATGTGAACTTGAAAAGAAACCCTGTTTCTTTTAGGAATCTAGATGTGCAGTTACCTCCAGGCACAGCTAGAGGGAGCAGGAATGACCATACAGGAGCTAATGAGCCTAAGAGGGCTAATGATTTGCACCTGGGAATGACCCCGGAACTCTTGAAGGAAAGATTCCTTTATAAGCCAGAGCTGAATGCCAGCAAGGCAGAGGAGCAAGGAGAGCAAGAGGAGCAAGCAGAGAAAGGAGCAGAGAAGGACCTGAGAAGGAACAGAGACAGAGGAACGTCTTCACAAGGAGGAACAGCTCTATTAAGAGGATCAGCTCCAAGAGAAGGAGTAAGTGAAAGAATCCTAATTGAGCAAGCCCAAAGAAACAGAGTTCACAACAGTGACGTTCAGAAGGGCCAGGCTAAGCGTGCAGCTGTTCAACGGGAGTTTGTTAGAGCCAGCACTGAAGCTAGAGTGTGTGCCACTCCTTGTTCTCACAGTGTTCCTGACTCAAGAGCAGAGAGACATAAGCAAAGAACCAGAGGGAACAGTTTGGAGGAAAGCTCACAGTCTCTGGGAAATACTAACCAAGTTTTACCAGGCAAGAAAGGAAAAGCACTGTCTGACAAAGCTAAGTTCTTACCAAAGGAGAAAAGGGAATCCACGTCAGGTTTTACCAAACTGCCAGAAAGCACAGCCTTGCCTAAAGCTTACAGGCAGAGAACCTGTTACAGGAGGAAAGTTTCTGAAAGAGAAAACTCCAGGGATTCAAACCAGCCAGACTCCAGGTATGAAAGCTTTATTGATGATACTAAATGCTTGAGTTCTAAAGGCCCTGTTAAAACAAATGCTCACTCTGTAAAGAAGAAGAAACCAGAGTGGTTTCAGAAAATCCCTAAAGCACTTAGAACACAGTGGTATTGGAGACAAGACCCTAGAGACATTTCACACAGACCTGTATCAGACAGGGACAGTGATTATTCCCATGATGACTATAGTAATGAAGAATCCATGGAAATAGAATGCATAAATACTATTCCCACTCCTCAACCTGAACAGATGGATTGTGATTTGTGTATGGCATCGTGCCAAGAGTCTGCAGCCACTGGGTAACTTGGAAGAAGTTTGTAGAATTCTTATGCTATTGGAATGAACTGAATTCCTCTGATCAGGCCTTGCATTAATTGTGAAGTTTAACAATTAAGCAGATGATTTGAATGCTGGTACCTTTTGAAACAAAGGACTTTCTGTTTGTTTATCAATGTCTTATTTTGAACCCTTGCACTGACGGGGAATAAAAGCCTTGTTTCCCTACACTTGGTTTCGTTAATGAGTTCTCTTAGGAAGCTGGAATAAGTAAGAACATTTTCTACGTCAAGTGAACCTTACATTCCCTTTGGCTACCTAAAATAATCTTTGCCGTGGAGCATCCCATAATTCTAATGGCGTAGACGGGGCTCCCCACGACAGTATCCAGGGTCATCACATGTCCGACCAGCTCTTTGTCGGCTACGACCCCAATCGCCTGGAGCAGGCAGTCACCAAGTGCACCATCTCCGTCTGGGTGGCGGACTGCATCGCCGGATGCCCCACTCGATCGGCAGTCACCGCACATGGCGTCCAAGCCAAGGCGGCATCAGTGGCTTCGCTGCGCTCAGTGCCTCTAGCGGACATCTGCCGGGCTGTGACCTGGTCTTCAGCAAACACTTTCGCTGTCTACTACTGCCTGGAGTCCCGCTGGGACAGCGCCTTCGGCCAGGCTGTACTCCGTAATCTATTCAGGGTATAAGCAACGCCTGCCCTCTGACCCTTCTTTGACGGCTACCGAGAGCTTCGCCCCAGGGACTCAATGACTTGGGCTCCTTTGGGCATCGACTTCTGCTCACGGTCTCGCGGAGGCGTTTTGGGTTAAAGGCTTGGTAGCCTGTAGCTGGGGAGTCCCATAAGTGAGGACTGACTTCCTGCTTGCTCCTGGAGAAAGCATAGTTACTCACCTGTTGCAGGTGTTCTCCAGGGAAGCAGGAATCAGTCCTCACTACCCTCCCACCTCCCTTGATGAGTTGCTGTTTTTGACCTTCCTTTGCCATCTGCTTAGTAGGGCTCTAGCTAGGGGACCCGACGGAGCAAGATGGCACCTTTGGGCGGGAAGAGGACCACGCATGCGTGGCAGAAATCCCAAAGGCTTTCTTTGAAAGCTGGTGAATTGCTTTGCGCAGGCTCCGTCAGTACCAACGTCACCCATAAGTGAGGACTGATTCCTGCTGTCCTTGGAGAACACCTGTTACAGGTGAGTAACTGCGTTTTCAGAAAAACCTTTGACACTGTTCTGCACAGGCGACTTATAAACAAACTGAGCACCCTAGGGATGGACTCTGAAGTTACTGATTGGGCTAGAAATTGGTTGAGTGGGAAGTAGAGTCTGGGTAGAGTTTACTCATGTGCATAGATTAGGGATGTACATGGGTAGATTAAGATATTTTATAAAGTACATGCAGACATTTACACCTGCAAATAGGCGGTATAAGTGATTTTATTTATATTCATGGCACGTTCTCTGCCACATACGCTTGTATTTTGTAAATAAAGGTAGACACCTTCTTGCCTTTATAAAATAGCAGCTACTTAGGTGCCTATCCTATTATAAAATTTCCCTCCACATGCAGGCAGGAGAGCATAGACACATAGAGGCCAATTCCATTCATGCACATCCAGCTCCCTGTATGGCCAGGCAGAATTGGGTGTGCAAAGTTAGACCAGATTCTGATCCTGCAGCCCCCACAGGATCAGAATTGGGTCTAGCGCCTAGACCCGATTCTATCTGGCCATACGTTGCAGCAACTACCTGGCTGACTCAGCTGGTCCCCTGAATGGAGCCGCGGTGCCATGGCATCCCATCGCCATGGCACACCGGCTCAATTCACAAGTCACAATCCTAGCCTGCTGAACCCAGATGCCTGTTCCCCGCAGCCCAACCCCCAATCTGGCCTTCCAAGGCCTGGGTCGGGCTGTGGGGAACCCTCTGCGCCCCCTCACCTGTATCCCCGGGTCCTGTGCTGCGATCCCCCTCAGTCCAGAAGGACTTATTCCACCTCCGAGGTCCCCTGTCTAGACTCAAGGCCCTGTACTTACAGGGCTGACCGGTCCTGTACGTCCGGGGTCTCGGTCTGCCCATGACCCACCCTCACTCTGCCTCCGGAACGCCCCCTCCCGCCCCCATCTAGGCCTCCGCGTACAAACCTGCTGTACATATGGGAAGGGTATTGACGGGGCCAGCTGGGGGACGAATAGCTGGGATGGATATCCCGATGGGACATCCATCCCCGCTGTTCGCATGACAGAATGACCCCCATATGTTCATTCTCGACTTAAGTTGTACAGTATGAAAAAATGGCTGGATAAGGATTCTGTGAGAGAAGCGGCAAAAACGTCAACAGGAAGCATTTGAAATAAGATTTCCTTTCCTCTTTGTTGCATACAGTTAATCACGTGTAATCCTACAGGCTAGAGTCAAATTCAAGGGATTTATGAAACAAAGTGACACATGTGTAGCCCATCGTAGAGTGTATGAGTTGATACCGTTTTAGAATACAGCAGTACTGATTACACAGGATATAAAGTAGTAATAGTTTGTAAGTTTGTATGTTAACGTGATAGTTATTGATACATATAGGATTCCATAGTAAACCTGCATTCCTGAGCGGTCCTCCAGTTTAGTCCTCCACCTCTGGGTAGTGCACCTCCTTCTGCAGCATGCAGACTGGACCAATCAGAATCTTGTCCTCACCAGCTGTATGGTGCTGGAGATCCCATCAGCCCCCAGTGTGTCCAGTCTCCATGCAGCAGGAGGACGTGTGAGCCTTGAGCTGGGTTCACTTAGGGACTAAATAGGCAACACTGTAGTTAGTTTTCAATATTTATTTTTATTTTTATTCCCTTTGACTTATTTTACTTTCTTTCTTTTCAGGTTACTGGGCTTTTAAAAAAAAAAAAAAAAAGGAAAACCAGGGCACGATTGCAGGGGAGCCAGGCATTACACTGCCCTTCTGCCCCTTTACTATTCTGCTCTCATTTATTTATACATCCGGCAGTTTCAGATCTCTCCTCCTAGACGGTAAGGGGAAGAGATCTGTCAGTCACAAGCACACGCTCGGCAGTGCGGTGCCTTGGTTGATGGCATCCAACGTGCCGGAGTGGAGAGCAGCTTGCAGGACCCGGCGGCTCAGATCTTGGCACACAAAGCGTTGCGGCGGAGAGAGCTGGTCTTCGGGGGTAAGTCTCCGGTTATGTGAGGGAGCGCTAGAGGTCCGGAGGGCAGCGATTAGGGACGTGAAGGCTCGGGCCTGACCACTGGCTTTTTGTGCCATTTGTTTATTTGAGGTGGCGACCATTTTGTTTTCTTTCCCGCGCGGTCAGCGCTGGTTAGAGGGCCTTGGCGCAGGGGCTTATTCAGCGGCATGAGCGGGCCTGTGGCAGGAGAGCTGCTCTCTCTTTCAGCTCTCTAGACTGGCTTGGATCATTTGATTATAGGAGATTTGTTTTGTTTTTGGGAGCTTTGCTTGAAAAAAAAAAAGAGTTTAAAGTTATATTTGCTTTTTCCTGGGGAGAGATCAGTTACTTCTGAACCCACGCAGCAAAATTCACTTCGCTCTCTCTCTTTCTCTAGTTCTTCATGTCTACTCTTCCGCAGTGCGTGGTCTGCCGCTCACGCAGGGGGATGGTGTCTGATACAGGTATTTGCAGGGGCTGCGCTATTGTTTCTTCCAACGTGGAGCAACAGATGGAAGATAGAGCAGTCCAGGACTCCCTAGATGCTGTGGTAAGTGCTGGGGCTGAGCCATCTCCAGGGACTCCGGCAGCGTCTCCACCGGCTACGCCCACGGGGCCATCGGGTGTTCGGCCGGTGGGGAGTGCTGAAGCGTCATTGGGAGAATTTTCCCCAGACTTTGTTCTTCTAATGCATCAGGCCTTTCGCTTGGGGCAGCTTGGGAAGTTGCCCGAGTCCTTCTTGCTGCCGGCGCCTCTGCAGTCCCCCAAAGGGGAGGACGCGAGAGGAGATAACCCTAAACCTGCTAAGTGACCTCGGGGTGTGGATATGGAGCAGGCAAACCCGGAGTGGCAGGATACGGACGAGACGGAGGTAGATCCCGAAGATGGAATTGACGAATTGGAAGAGGGGGAGATTCCTGATCCCGAAGATCAGGCAAGGATCATACAGGTGTTTTGTAGGGATGAGCTTGTACCCCTGGTTACGGAATCTCTCCAGGTGCTCAATCATGCTACAGCTCGGCCGGAAGAGAAGGAGGGTCTAGAGAATCCACTCATTCAGGAGGTACGAGACTCGCAAACGGTGTTCCCGGTTCACAGAGTTGTAGTTCAGATGATTCAAACGGAGTGGGATCAACCTGAAGCGGGTTTGAAGGGGATCCGGACAATGAACCAGCTCTATCCTTTGGTGGATAAAGACAAAGAAAAGTTTTGGTCACCGAGAGTAGATGCGGCGGTGTCGGCAGTGACGAAGAGAACAACTATTCCGGTGAAAGGTAGTGCTGCGTTAAAAGACGCACAGGACAGAAAGGTGAATGGTTTGTTGAAACAGGCATTTGAGGCTGATGCTCTATCTTTGCAGGCCTCTATTTGTGGTGCCTGGGTGGCAAGGGCTTGCCTGCGGTGGGCCTAGCACTTAAGGCAGGACCCTCGCCTGGATCAGCAGGGTTTGCTGGAAATGACTCGGCTGGAATCCGGCTCGGCATATTTGGCAGATGTACACTATGATTTGATCCGAGCGTTGGCGAATAGCATGGCATCCATGGTGGCCGCCCGGAGGTCCGTTTGGCTGCGGGGGTCTCTTCTAAGTCACGGCTCAGCAAGCTCCCATTTAAGGGCAAGTTGTTGTTCGGAGAGAATCTCGATAAGCTGGTAAAGGACTTGGGGGAGTCCAAAGGAGGCAGACTTCCAGAAGATAAGCCTAAGGGCAGATCCTTGCCGGCAGTTCGAGATCAATTTCGAGACTTCAGAAGATTTCGTTCTTCCCGCCTCGGAGGGTTCCAGCGCGGCAGGTTTGCCTCAAGGTCCCAAGGTTTTTGTGGGTTTTGCGGGGCAGGCAGAGGTTTCGCAGCAACCTCTTTCTCTTCCTCCTCCTATTCTTTTAGCCGAAAGCCGCAGTGAAACGCGGGAGACGCCGGGAGGAAGTCAATTGATCGGAGGTCAGCTTCGGGATTTTCTTCCTGCCTGGGTTCAAATAACGTGAGATCGGTGGGTGTTGGAGATAATTTGAGAAGGCTATGCACTGGAGTTGGCTTGTCCGTTCTTGCTACAACAAAGGCTAACACACCTTGTTAATGAAGACGAGCACTTTTATTTATAATACAAAGCAGGGATAACTTGAATTTCACTTATTTAACTTCTTAATTCATACTTATTTAGAAAGGCAAGTAATTTTAGTTAAAAAGATATCTGGAAAAAGAATAAAAGCACTTAATTACAGAAGAATAGATAACTAGAAAGCTAATTACAGAAGAATAATACTTCACCGAAAGAGCTCTACTTCATCCCCTGTCACACTTCGATTGAATGGATCCCTGATTCAACCAGACAAGAGAGACTTCTCAATCGGGAGTTTCTCTAGGCAATGCGTCCATTCCTAGATGAAATCCATTTCTCTGTCTAGCTGAAAACAGGTACCCATTTTATCCAGTTGCAAGAACAATCCAGTTATTTCCTATCATGTGACATACACGTAGTATAGAGTCAGTTATCCATTAAGCACACCCAAGACACTGGCCAGGTGCCTGAAAAGGCTCAAGGGACACATCCCCCATGGTCTACATTATAATTGATGAATTCTTATCCTGTCTACATTGGCTAGGAGAATTGTTTCCAAGGCAAGGTGAATTGTCCTGTTTTGTCCTCGTTAATGGGTCTCCATTTGTTTGCTAGGAGAAAGACTCCTAGGTGAAGTGTTCTTTTGTCCCTCTCTAATGGGTCTCCATTTGTTTGCTAGGAGAAGGACTCCTCCCTGATCTTCCCAGTATCTTTCTGTAGTTATGTAAATTGTTTCAACAGTTTCAAGTACCCCTGTTTCAATGGTTTCTTTTACTCCTTAGTTACTGTTGAGGCATATTCACTGCTGAGACATATTCACTACTGAGGCATAATCAATAGTGGCATAATCAATAGTCAAAATTCATCTGTACCACATTCGGTCCTTTGACTATTGATTGTGCCTATAAGATACTGGTAACATTGTGGGGACTTTGGGTTGATGAAATATAGTAATGAAACTGGGTATGCATTGAATAAAGCAACATATCATAATTACTAAACAAATAAAGATAATAATTCCCCCAATGATTTGTCTAAGGCTACCCATACTGGGCAGCCATCCAAATACCCAATCCCACCAATTAACATTAATATCTTGTTTAATATCTTTGGCTAGTTCTTGCAAAGCTTGAATATGAGACTGAATGGAAGTAGCATGGTCAGTTAAATTAAAGCAACACATGCCTTCAAAATGTTCACATCCATAATTGTGTTTTAAAAGTAAATAATCTATTGCTACTCGATTTTGCAAGACTGCCTTCCTAGTACTACTTAAGTCAATAAATAATTCTTGTAAAGCAACTGAAGTATGATTAAGACTTTTTACCATGGTGCAAGCTAAAGCATTAATTGTGCGAGTGTTATATAGGGCTAAACCAGGCACTCCCAGAAGGGAAACGGCTGCACTGGTATATTCTACTTTAGAAAGTAAAGTGACTTTTGAATCACAATCTGCGGGTATCATAGCTGTTATTGTTCTTCTCTTTCTAATTTTAATTTTAGGAGAGGGTGGCATAATAAGTCCTAATCGACTAAGAGTGCAAGGCCCCCCTGTGAGATTTCCTGGAATATATGTATAAGTGGTATTACCACAAGACAATAACCACCCTATTGGCAGTTTAACATTTCTACCATAACTAGCTTGTACTATTGTATTATTACAATTCATAGTATTAGTTACATTTCTACATTTCCTAGTTGCATCACATAAAAGTATTATATCAATGTCCTTAGCAATTTCTTGTTGCATCTTTAGTTGTTGGCATTTCGGTATTTCATCAGGATTACATGTCATGTTATAACATACATCGCCTGGGGTGATATTATGGGTGATTATTTGAGTCATGTTATCCCAAAAATTGAAATTAGTGGGACAATCTCTGCAATATTCGTATAGCATGGGGTGTGTCCTTATATCTTCTTCATTTGCCCAACTGTCATTTTGCGTAGCTTTAAAATAGTACAACAAAACTCGAGCTGGTGTGGGTATTGCAATTAAACATGTCGTTAACAGATCCAGTGGATTATGCATGTCCGAAAGGCAAAAGTTAGAAATGTTTAAAACATTTCGGGCTAAATAAGTCCAGATATTCTGAGGTGGTTCTATCGCATCTGCTAAACGTTTGGGCAAGTGTAATTCGGGTTGGGTTACCATTTGCACTCTCCAGTAACAGACTTTCCATGTACCAAAGATCAGGCTAGTAATGAGTGCCCATGTCACTACATGGCATATGAAAGCTTGCTGGAACCGATCCTGGTCCTTGATAGAAATATGCTGGTTCATTGGTTCAGAAGGTGTAGAGATAACCTATAATGAAAAGACATCATTTTATTCTCGCAGGTAACATTTGTTTGCTGGTATATATTCCCACTTTTCTTGTCCAGGTCTCATAATCAATATTATGTTATCATTCCCAGTGGCAATAACTTCTGCCTGCTCAGGTGGATGATTTGGTGATTGTACCCAAATCCTTGCCCCGGTGTTTAAATTAGCAGATCCAAATCCAGCATCCCCCTCTAACTGTTAGAGCAGTGGGGGGCACTCCCCTTCTTTACTACTCCTCCATAAGTGGGGATGATAAGTAATTGGGCCACTCTGTCCCCAGTCTGCATCATTAAATCTGAGTTACCACTGTTCATCAGAATAATTTTTATCTCTCCTTGATAATCTGCATTAATCACTCCTCCAAGTATTTGTATGCCTTTCAGGGCCAATCCAGAGCGAGGGGCAATTAACCCAGAATGCTCAGGTGGTAACTGGACTCCTATTCCTGTTTCTATTAATTGCAAATCATGGACCTTTATTCTATATTCCTGCAGAGCATGTAAATCTAGTCCGGCTGCCTCTGGTGTTGCCTGATATGGGGCTAAGGCACCTTCTTTAATTTCCCAATATAGAATAGTGTTAGTGATTACATAAGATTTGATTTGTAATGCGGGAGTCAACATCCTCATTAGAGGAGTTTCAGTTTCTGCAATTGGTCTATTGTTAAGAATCTGTAGTGCTGCAGATAAATGATCTCTCCACTTTTGCAGGGATCCTTCCCCTAATTTCCTAAGCTGTTCTTTGAGCAATCCATTCATTCTTTCTATAAGTCCTGCAGCTTGAGGGTAATAGGGTATATGAAATATCCATTCAATGTTATGCTGTCTACTGTGATCCTGTACAAGCCTCCCTTTAAAATGAGACCCATTATCACTTTGAATCTGAAGAGGGATCCCATAATATAAAGTAATGAGGTCTAATGTTTTAATGGTGTTAATCTGCGTAGCCCTCTTACATGGATATGCCACTAAATACCCGGAATATGTATCCACAGCCGTGCATACATACTGACATCCCTTACTGGTAGGTAGAGGTCCTATGTAATCTATTTGCCATATCTGGCCTGGTAGTTTTCCTCGCCCTAAATGGCCATACACTATGTGTGGGACAGACCTGTGCTGTATATGCTGACAAATTGGGCATTGCAAGATAATTGTTCTAATGGCATCTAAGGGGATAGGGATTCCCCGTGTTTGTGCCCAGCGGAAAGTAGCTTTTTCACCTAAATGCCCACATTTCTGGTGAGCCCATTTTGCCATGCCCAGCAAGTCAGATTCTTTGGTGTCTGTTTGTGCTTCAGCAATTTTAGCTTGTTCATCAGTAATGGAGTTAAACCATCTGTCTAACGAATCAATAACACAATGAGGGTCCACATGATACACAGTTACCGTACTTAAAAGCAACATTTCCCAAATTTGTTGCCACAATTCTTTTCCCCAAATTTCTCTTGAATGTATCTCCCAATTGTTTTGCTGCCAGGTAGGTAGCCATGTGGCTAAGCCATTGGCTACTGACCAGGAATCAGTGTAAATATGACAAGTTCCTGGGGTCTCTTGTTTTAAAGCCTGAAATACTGCATAAAGTTCAGCATACTGGCTACTTTTCCCTTCACCTGTAGTTGTCAACAATTTTTTAGTAGTGGATTGTAAGACACAGCCTTCCAACACCTTTTATTTCCCACATATTTAGCAGACCCATCAGTAAACCAAACATGATTTCTCTGTTCTAAGGTCAATTGTACAAATGGTTGTCCCCACTTCACCGGAGACTCTGTTGCTGTTAATTCATGATTTGGCAATTGCATGGTCTCAGTGTCCTTAAGAGGGGCTTGAGCTACCTTTTCATGTAAGGTGGCAGTTCCCCCTATACCAATTTTAGCTCTATCCTGAATATACCATTTCCATTTGATTATGCTTGCTTCTTGTGCATGTCCTATTCTGTGTGTCTTGGGGGGAGCTCATTACCCACTGCATAATAGGAATTGCTGGTCTTAACATCACAGTGTGTCCTATGGTCACCTGTTCTGTATCCACCAAAGCCCAATAACATGCTAACAACTGTTTTTCAAAAGGGGTATATCTAGTCCCTGCTTCGGGGAGCTTCCTCGTCCAGAATCCTAGAGGTACTTTTTTCTTTCCCTGTTTCTGCCATAAACTCCAATTAGCATACTGTTCTTGTACTGATACATTGAGCTCGAGTTCCCCATGTTGAACAGGCCATAAATCTAAGGCTTGCTGTATAGCTTGTTTAGCCAGTTCAAAAGCCTGCTGCTGCACATCTCCCCATTCAAACTCATATTTCTTCCTAGTTATTTTATATAATGGTGCAAGTATTTGACTCAAATGGGGAATGTGCTGCCTCCAAAAGCCAAACAGTCCAACAAATTTCTGGGCCTCCTTTTTATTTCGGGGAGTATTAAATTCCATTATTTTCTGTTTGGCTTTTGGGAGCACCTCTCTATGACCCTGATGCCACTGTATGCCCAGGAATTTTACTGTCTGGGCTGGTCCTTGAATTTTTGCAGGGTTAATTTCCCAACCCTTCTTTTTCATATGTGCAATGAGCGCTTCAAGATGTTCCTGCACTATCTCTTGTGAGGGCCCCTGCACTAAAATATCATCAATATAATGTGAAATTTGTACCCCATCAGGAGGTGGGAGTTCATCTAAGTGTTCTGCCACAATCCTGTGACAGATAGTGGGGCTATGTAAATACCCCTGGGGGAGTCTAGTGGGACAGTACTGTCTACCCTGCCAAGAAAATGAGAACTGCTCCCAATTCTCTTCCGAAATTGGAATAGTAAAAAACGCATTAGCCAAATCTATGACAGCATACCATGTCCCTCGTGTCTTTGAATATTTTCAATAAGAGTAATTGTATCTAGTACAGCAGCGGTCAGTGGAGGGGTATACTTATTCAATTCTCTATAATCAACTGTCATTCTCCAACTGCCATCTGATTTCTTTACCGGCCACACCGGATTATTCCAGCCAGTGGTAACCAGCTTAATCACCTCTGCTTCTAGCAATTCCTGAATTGTTTCTCCTATTTCCTGATGTCCTCCCGGGATCCTATACTGCTTCATACTCACCATCTTAGTGGCGGGGGTTAGCTTTACTGCTGGCATTTTAAGGTGTCCTACAGTAATAGGTCTAGCAGACATGTAAGGTTTGATGCCAAATTGGTATTGTTCCTCATCAAGTATCAGTGTCAACCCTTTTAATATGTCTGTCCCTATTATATACTCGGGAATGGGAACAATTAACACCGAGTATTTTCTCTTAGGTAACTGACCAATTTTCATTTCCAATGTGGTTTGTACAGCATCTGTTTTCCTTCCTCCCAGCCCAGTGATTGTAACATGCTGTCCTTTGAAATGTTTTGGATTTCCATAAATTAAGGTGGCCTCCGCTTCAGTATCTACTAAGGCTCGGACCCTCTGATTGTTCTTATGTTTCCAAAAAATTTCTAAATTTACATGGGGTCTCATGTCTTTATGAGTCCACCCTTCAACTGGAGCTTGGCCCACTTCCTATTCTTGAAACAAATCCTGTGCCCATGAAAGATCAGGGTATAAATCAGAAAGTGGCGCTGTGGGAATAACATTTGATCTTGCTTCTCTAATCTCACCCTCCTTCCTTTTCCCCCTCATTCTTTCTCTCCTCTTCATTCACTTCAGAATTTTGTTTACTCACATTCTTATTTCCACTTTTCTCATACAGCCCTCTTTTCTTATATATTTCCCACAAGCTCTGTGTGTCAATTCCATCAATCTGTTCCCGTTTAACACCATCTTTAAGGAGGGCAATAAACATATCTTTCCTGGATATTCGATTGTTTATATTTCCCTTCTGTCCCTCTGATCTATTCTCCCTTCTGTCACCAGCATTGTACTTTGGACCCCACTCTCCCAATTCACCTAATTGTCTCACTGCTTCTATCACTTCTGATAAAGGATTCCCTGTTTGATTTATCAGTAAAGTCATAATAACATGTTTGTAAGCTGGTGGAGCCAAACGTATAATCTTATTCCTCATTGATGCAGTCATGGCACAATTCATTAACTGATCAGCTTGCCCTATAAAAATAGCAGTTTTCATGCCTTCCTCTTTAATGCGCTGAATAGCGTCACGCAAAGCAAACCATTGTTTATCATTTGGGGGCCAATCAGCTTCGGCAGGAAATTTAGCATTACATCCTTCTACTGCCAGTTGGAGTAAATTAGTCATATTTTGTGATATGTAATTATGAAACTGCTCTTGTATCACAGGGTCAGCACTAATTAGACAATATTTCCTAGCATCACCATGATCTAGCTGTACTCCTGCAGCTCCAGTTTCATAAATACGCACCATCCAGGTAATCAGTGATTCCCCAGGTTTCTGCCTAAACCTGTCCTGGATATCATTAATCTCTTGTTGATTAAAATCCTCCACAGTATCTAGATGAACTCCTCCAGGATTTTGGGGAGTACTCTGCACTTTCCTCCTATAAATCGGTTGTGCCTGATAGTTTTCATTACTGACTCCTTGCTCTTCCTCAGAGTTAGATGATTCAGTAGAATCCCAGATATTACCATCCCAATCATCAGGATCCCAATTTACACCTGCTTTAGCAATAGACATGTGCACTTTTTTATTTACTCTTCCCCTTCTTTTACGATATTTATACTGGGCCACCCTGACAGCAGCCCTCTCAGCAACTTGCTGATAAGTATCTAATTTATCCGTCAACAAACGGATATGGCATTGCAGCATTGTTATCATATTTTGTAAATCACAATTCTGTTTTTCAAGTTGCTCAATCAAATCTAATTTGCTGGATTTTGTCTGATGTATCTTACGATATGCAGACAGCAAAAGCCAACCTCTCCTCCCTAACACACTCAATTCTATCCCTTTTTCAACAGGTATTCTTTGCAAGCATGTAAGAAGATTCACAGGTTCAGCATCTTTTAAAACAGATTCCCAATTCTCACTTAGTCCTGACCCGCAGGACCATTCTCTAGCTAACATTTCATAAGGCGCCTGATCCCAGCTGGGAATATTTACAAAGTTCACAACATCTTTATCTTCCTTTGTACTATTTACATTTTTTCCTCTTCTTTTCAACATTGTTTTAGCTTTTCTTTTTGTCGAACCCCACTTCTGGTACCAAATTGTCTTACTACAACAAAGGCTAACACACCTTGTTAATGAAGACGAGCACTTTTATTTATAATACAAAGCAGGGATAACTCGAATTTCACTTATTTAACTTCTTAATTCATACTTATTTAGAAAGGCAAGTAATTCATATATCTACCTATAATTAGTTAAAAAGATATCTGGAAAAAGAATAAAAGCACTTAATTACAGAAGAATAGATAACTAGAAAGCTAATTACAGAAGAATAATACTTCACCGAAAGAGCTCTACTTCATCCCCTGTCACACTTCGATTGAATGGATCCCTGATTCAACCAGACAAGAGAGACTTCTCAATCGGGAGTTTCTCTAGGCAATGCGTCCATTCCTAGATGAAATCCATTTCTCTGTCTAGCTGAAAACAGGTACCCATTTTATCCAGTTGCAAGAACAATCCAGTTATTTCCTATCATGTGACATACACGTAGTATAGAGTCAGTTATCCATTAAGCACACCCAAGACACTGGCCAGGTGCCTGAAAATGCTCAAGGGACACATCCCCCATGGTCTACATTATAATTGATGAATTCTTATCCTGTCTACATTGGCTAGGAGAATTGTTTCCAAGGCAAGGTGAATTGTCCTGTTTTGTCCTCGTTAATGGGTCTCCATTTGTTTGCTAGGAGAAAGACTCCTAGGTGAAGTGTTCTTTTGTCCTCTCTAATGGGTCTCCATTTGTTTGCTAGGAGAAGGACTCCTCCTTGATCTTCCCAGTATCTTTCTGTAGTTATGTAAATTGTTTCAACAGTTTCAAGTACTCCTGTTTCAATGGTTTCTTTTACTCCTTAGTTACTGTTGAGGCATATTCACTGCTGAGACATATTCACTACTGAGGCATAATCAATAGTGGCATAATCAATAGTCAAAATTCATCTGTACCACAGTCCGCTCCGGGACTCTTTTGTCCTGTCGCCCAGCAAAGGATGGCAAAAAGCTCTGGAGACCCGTCTAACGTTGGATCGGCTCTTAAGCTTGGGGGCAATAGTTCCAGTCCCTGTCTCCGACCATGGACTAGGTCGCTACTCCATTTATTTTGTGGTGCCAAAGAAAGAGGGGTCCCTTCGGCCTATTCTGGATCTCAAAAGGGGTGAATCATTGTCTGCGGGTGCCTCATTTTCGTATGGAAACCCTGAGGTCCGTCATTGTAGCGGTGCGTCAAGGGGAGTTTTTGACGTCACTCGATCTCACAGAGGCCTACTTGCACATTCCCATCAGGGCGGCCCATAAAAAGTACCTGAGGTTCGCGTTCCCGTGGGGCCATTATCAATTCCAGGCGTTGCCATTCGGGTTGGCTACGGCCTCGCGCACCTTCACCATGGTGGTAGTGGCGGCGGCATTGCGAAAGAGGGGTATTCTAGTCCATCCTTATCTCGACAATTGGTTAATACGAGCAAAGTCCAAGGCGGAGAGTTTGCAGGTCATGGACAGAGTAGTGCAGCTCCTGCAGAGTCTCGGCTTGGGTAGTCAACGCAAAGAAGAGTCACTTGGTTCCGTTTCAGTCACTCGAATATCTAGGTGTGCGGTTGGACACTTCAAGAGGCTTGGTTTTTTTGCCGGTTCGCCGTGCGCAGGTTTTGCGCCAGCTCGTATGCAAGTTCTTGGGGACCCCAGCGCCGTCTGCATGGTGGTACCTTCGGCTGTTGGGAACTATGGTGGCGACTCTGGAGGTGGTACCTTGGGCCAGGTTCCATATGCGGCCATTGCAAAGGGCACTGCTGCGACGCTGGTCGAACTAGTTGGACTCGCTGAACAAGTGTCTTTCCTGTTCGATGCGAGTCCGCCAAGCCCTGCAGTGGTGGCTGGCTCCGGAGTCTCTGCAGGCGGGCATGCCCTTAGAACAACCAGTTTGGCTCCCTCTGATGACAGATGCAAGTCTGGCGGGGTGGGGAGCCCATTGCGAGGGCCGGTTTGCTCAAGGGATCTGGTCTGCCCAAGAAGCCTCGTGGTCGATCAACCGCCTTGAACTGCGGGCGGTGTTTCGGGCGTTGCAGGCATTCAAGCATTCAGTGAGGGGTCGAGCGGTGCGAATTCTCTTGGACAATTCAGCAACAGTGGCATTTCTCAACCGGCAAGGCGGAACGGGGAGTGTAGCCATGGAGGAAGAGTCTGAACAGCTGTTCGAATGGATAGAGCCTCGCCTGCTGGCCATTTCAGCAGCGCACATTGCAGGAAAGGACAGTGTGATGGCAGATTTCCTCAGCAGGGTGCAGGTGGATGCCGGAGAGTGGGAGCTTCATCCGAAGCTGTTTGCACAAATTGTCCGCAGATGGGGGCTGCCAATAATGGATCTCATGGCGACCTTTCAGTTGGCAAAGACGGTTTTTCAGCAGATGAAGAGAAAGGATGTCGAAGGCATCGACGCGCTCATTCAACCCTGGCCGGAGTCCGAACTCCTTTGTCTTCCCTCCGTGGGCTCTTATAGTCTGGGTGGTTCAACGCATCGAGGCACACCGCGGCATGGTTCTGTTGGTGGCCCTGGATTGTCCCAGACGCCCGTGGTATGCAGATCTAATTCGACTACTCGACTGAGAGCCGTGGAGACGTCCGCCATTGGTGGATCTGCTGATTCAAGGTCCCCTACAAATGCCCCAGGTGGATCAGTTCTCGCTTACGGTATGGCCATTGAAAGGGCACGGTTGAAAAGGAAAGGTTATTCAGCGGCGGTCATTGCCACGCTGCTTTGAGCAAGGAAAACATCCACAGCCCTCGCGTACGTGCACGTGTAGTGGATCTACGAAGATTGGTGTTCCAGGAAACATATCCGTGCGGCGACTGCTTCCATATCAGTAATACTCAGTTTCCTGCAAGACGGTTTTGAGAAAGGCTTAGCCACCAGTTCTTTGAAATCTAGCTGGGTGCTCTCTCATGTTACAGGGACAGGATTCAAGGGGTGCCACTAGGGTCGCACGCGGATGTACAGCATTTCCTTAGGGCGGTTTTCCGGCTTCGGTCTTCACACAGAGTGTATGTACCTCCGTGGGACTTGAATCTGGTTTTGGAGGCCTTGGTCAAGAAACCCTTTGAACCCCTGAGCCAGGCTTCCGTTAAGAACTTAACATTGAAGACAGTGTTCCCGGTGGCCATCTGTTCTGTGAGGTGAATTTCGGAGTTGCAGGCGCTGTTGTGCAGGGAGCCGTTCTTGTCTTTTTCTAGGGACAGGGTAATTCTACGGCCGGTTCCATCTTTTCTTCCTAATGTAGTCTTTCCGTTTCATTTGAATCAGTCGGTCTTTCTTCCAGTATTCAACTCTGGGGCACAACAGTCTGCAGACCGGGGCTTGCATCGTTTGGACATCCGGGTGTTGCGCCGGTACCTAAAAGTTTCAAAGGCCTTCCGTAAGTCGGACCGACTCTTCGTGCTGTTCGGCGGTGTGCGGAAGGGAGAAGCGGCAGCGAAGGCTTCCATTTCCAGATGGGTGAAGGAGGCAATTGCGTCGGCATATATTTTGCAAGGGCGTCCAGTTCCGGTGGGGTTGCGAGCACACTCTACTAGAGCACAGGCGACATCGTGGGCAGAGCACAGCTTAGTTCCGCCAGCGGAAATTTGCAGGGCGCCTACTTGGTCGTCTTTTCATGCTTTCAGCAAGCACTACCGTCTGGATGTTCTGGCAGCGGGGGATTCCTGCTTTGGATCGGCAGTATTACGCGTCAGTTGGAGAGGTCCCACCCAATGTTAACTGCTCAGTTACATCCCAGAGGTGGAGGACTAAACTGGAGGACCGCTCAGGAAATGGAAATTACACTTACCTGATAATTCTGGTTCCTGGAGGGACTCCAGTTTAGTCCTCATTCCCACCTGGGAGAGAATTTCTGACTGAATGGCGCGATAGCTGCGGGAAGAGATGGTACCGATAAGCAAATCACAGTATGGTTCATGTTGGGAATCCCTGGCTATGGCCAGGCTCTCTTTTCCCTTTCTGTTCTCTTTTTTCTTGAACTTCTGCTGTCACTATCACTTATTCTGGGGTGAGGGGCAGAAGCAAAGTGTGGAATCCTGGCTTCCTCACTTGGGGGGGGGATCAGGAGAATTGGTTAAGGCTAATGATTTACCTTACTAGTTTGCGCTTACAGTTAGTAGTTCTGACCTTTTCATGTGTTGCTTCTTTAAGTCTGCTTTGTCAGTAGTTCACTGGGGGCTGATGGGATCTCCAGCAGCATACAGCCGTGAGGACAAGATTCTGATTGGTCTAGTCTTCATGCTGCAGGAGGAGGTGCACTACCCAGAGGTGGAGGACTAAAATGGAGTCCCTCCAGGACCACTATTACCAGGTAAGTGTAATTTCCATTTTCACACCCTATGAGCGTGAACAGTGCCATATACAGTCCCAAGGTAGGCAGTTTGAGGTCATACCCTTTATTGTGCAATAATAGTGCTTCAGCATTGGTATTATAATCCAACTCTTGTAAAGGAAAGATAAAATAGGATCATTTGTTGTGGTCTGAGTAGTGTCCCTGCTTGCCAAATCTCTTGCAGCTGAAAATTTGTTTGTCAGACTTCGCGCTGGTCACGAATAGTCTATGGAGCTATGTTCTATCTGCTTTGCATAAGTGCCATGCAGTACTGCAGTTGATTTTAACCACTTATACTGATTTTAACTAGTTTGAAAAGCAAACTGTTCAAGGTGTGACTGATAGTAACCAGTGCTGCTGTAGGAGGGCAGTGTGATATCCATATGGTCACAGATCACAGCCTGTGTTTGAATGGAAAAAATTAGGCATGAACTAGCCCACATGTGATTGTATCCTTCCTTTTTTGGTCCTGCTCTGTGTCATCTAGCTGCCTGGTGATTGGTCACATTTAGATATTTTCAGCACAGTTGGGAGAAGCACAGTAAGAAATGAAGTAATTCAGTCAGCAGGTATCACTCCGTGTCACCCAGGGACATTTCTCTTGTTAAGAACAATCCAGCTCTTATGCAAGTATCTGGGCAGGCAGTGAGGTGGATGAAGTACAGAAACCCAAACACTAGATCTACTTCATGTTGTCCTTCCACATAACACTTCCTGTATGATCTTGAGCTTATTGCTTAATCTTCTTGGGCTCAAAGTGAATTGTTAGCCCTTGCAAAATAAAAAATAATAATAATTATCACTTACGTATATTGGCATAGTACTGTCATTATCCTATCTGCCTTATACTTGTTCCTTAACGTTCCTCCAGTTTAGTCCTCCATCTCTGGGTAGTGTACCTCCTCCTGCAGCTTGGAGACTGGGCATGTCAAATTTGTGACATCACTGGATGTAGCCTGCTGGTCTCTCCCATCAGCCCCAGTGTCCCCAGTCTCCATGTAGCAGGAGGACGTAGTGAGCCTAGGTGCTGGGCTCACTAAAGGAACACATAAGCAGCATATAGTGAGGCTGAACATTTGATTTGGCTCCTTTAAACTTCATTTTTTGCTTTCTGGTGGTATATACCTTTTAAAAAAAAAAAAAAAAAGCAGCCGGCTACAGCCTCTCCTATCTTTTGGTACTTTCCTTTCATACAGGTAGGAGAAGAGGCTCAGATCTTTCCCCCTCGACTGTACAGGGGAGAGCTCTGTCTGATTCATTCACTCACACACGCAGTGTGAGTTGCTGGGCAGCCCGTTCCTGCGGGACATCGGGGAGCCGGAGGATCATAATCGGAGTCTCAGCCTGCAGATCAGCTCTCGCTGCGAACGTCGCTCACAGCAGGGCTGAGCGATGTCGCGGCTTGCAGAGCTGTATCAGTGCAGTAAGTGAACGTCTGGCCTTGGTTTTGGCAGCGTGCAGACGGTAGGGGCTTCGGGGGCCGCACGGCGTTCGCAGATCAGGCCTCTCACAGTTTCAGGCACTTTTGGTGCCAAATGCACTGAAAAGCAGCCGTGGCCATTTTCTTTCTTTCCTGTGCATGATGAGCCACGTGGCAGGCCTAAGCGGAGTTTCTCGTGCCAGGGACCGCGGCTTGGTGCGGGCCCGGATCAGCAGGGTGCCTTCCCAATTTGTTGGGAAAGTGTCTAATTGCAGTTTTTATGGCTGTGGGGCGTCAGTCTGTTCATTTTTAAGCCTTTATTTTGGTGAAAAAAAAAAAGGAGAGGACAAATTGTATTTATTTCAATGGGTTTCTTGCTGTAAAAAAAAAAATAAGGAAAGGTGTTTATTTTATTTTGTTTATTATTTTATGTTGTTGCTGCTACATTTCTGAACAAGGAATTGCGGGGGGTCCATTCTAATGTCGTCTCGCCCACAGTGCGTGGTCTGCGGTACCCGTAGAGTCACCGTGTCTGACACTGGTATCTGCCGTGGCTGCATCACTGTGTCTACTTGCATAGAACAGCAGATGGAAGATAAAGGGCTTCCAGAGTCGCGGGGTATGTCTCCAGCGCGTGAAGGGGAATTTATGTTGGAGGCCCAGTCAGTGTCCTGCTCGGATATGCCTTCGGGCCGGACCACTGCGCAGACGGCATTGGTTACGGAATCACCGCTCGGTAATTTTTGCCCTGATTTTGTTTTAATTATGCATCAGGCCTTCTGTTTGCGGAGGCAGGGGAAGGTCCCTGAGCCCTTACAGACTACACCGACAGCACCGCTAATCAAGGGTGGCGAAGTGGATAGCATGCCATCGAGGCCTTTAAAAAGGGCACGATCAACTGGCCACGCCTCCTCGGAGGTGGAGTGGCAGGAAACGGAGGAAGCGTATTTGGATCCTGAGTCAGGTCTAAAGGAGCCTGAGGACCAGGCGAAAATTATTCGAGTATTCCGTAAAGATGAGCTTATGGCTCTTATTACGGAATCACTTCACACGCTCAATCTCGCTACGGCACAGCCAGCAGAGGAGGAGCAGGTTGAAGATCCTCTTATTGAGGCAGTGAGGCAATCCCAGGTGGTGTTCCTAGTCCACCGGGTGGTAGACCGGATGATACAAGACGAATGGGATCAGCCGGAAGCGGGGCTAAGTGGGGTCAGAACTATGAATAGACTTTACCCTTTGGCGGATAAGGACAAGGAAAAGTTTTGTTCACTGCGGATAGATGCGGCAGTGTCAGCAGTTACAAAGAAGACGACGATACCGGTGGAAGGCAGTGCCGCCTTGAAAGATGCGCAGGATAGGAAAGTGGATGGTTTGTTGAAACAGACGTTCGAGGCTAATGCGTTGTCTTTGCAAGCTTCCATCTGTGGGGCCTGGGTTGCTAGAGCATGTCTTCGATGGTCCCAGCATTTAAGACAAACTGATCAACTTGGGCAGGACAGTTTGATGCAGGTGAGTTGGCTTGAATCTGGGTCTGCTTATCTGGAGGATGTGCACTATGATTTGATCAGAGCATTAGCGAATAGTATGGCTTCAGTGGTAGCCGCCAGGCGATCCCTGTGGTTGAGGAACTGGGCGGCCGACGGTTCTTCTAAGTCACGTCTCAGCAAGGTTCCCTTTAAAGGCAAACTGTTGTTTGGGGAAGATTTGGACAAGCTGATTAAGGATTTGGGGGAGTCCAAGAGCGGTAGACTCCCGGAGGACGAGGCTAAACAGGGGAGGTCCATGCCGGCCTCTCGAGGTCAGTTTAGAGATTTCAGGAGATTTCGTGGTACTCGTCTAGGTGGTTTCCAAAGAGGAAGGTTTGCTTCAAGAGCCCAGGGGTTTCGGAGGTTTCATGGAGCATATAGAGGTTTGCGGCTGCCTCCGCAGCGGCAGGTCGCAAACAACAATGAAGCGAGGCGAGTCCAGGTAGGAAGCCAACCGATAGGGGGGCGTCTTCGGGAGTTTCTTCCTGCCTGGGCCCAGATAACATCCGATCAATGGGTGCTAGAAATAATTCGGGATGGATATGCTCTAGAGCTGGCACGTCCAGTCCTGGATTCCTTCATGCTCTCGCCCTGCAGAGGTTAGCAGAAAACGCTAGTGGTATGTCAAACCTTAGCTCGACTCGTACAGATAGGAGCTGTATCCCCGGTCCCTACAGGGGAGTATGGAGTAGGTCGATCTCCAGGAACAAGCAGGAATGAGTCTTCACATATGGGTACGTCGGTACCGACGGAGCCTGCGCGCCAGCTTCCCAAAAAAGGAAAGCTTTTGGGAGCATCCCACAGCGCCTGCGCGCTGCCTTCCCGCCTTTCCTAACCACCTCTCTTCAGTTCTTCTTTTCCGCGGAGCCAGCAGGTCGTGTTCCTGTCACCGCTGAAGAAGTTCTTTATTTTATTTTATTTCTTTGGTCGCGCGTCTGCCTTCTTCGACGTCGGACCGGTACCGCCGGTCTTTTCTTTCTTTTTTCTCAAAAAAAAAAAAAGAATACTTTCCGTTCCACTTCAGTGTATTTTTTCTTCGTTGGGCCTTAAGCCTAACAGAAAATTCCTCATGGAAAAGCCCGCCTCCGGGTTTAAAAAATGCACTAAGTGCAGCGGTACCATCTCTGTTACCGACACCCATGACTGGTGTCTTAAGTGTTTGGGTCCTGACCATTCTATCACGGATTGTCCGTCCTGCTCCATGATGTCTAAAAGAGGTTTACAGAACCGAGCAGCCAAGCTCAGTACACTGTTTCCCTCTGATGCAGCTTCGGTGGCATCGACGTTTTCCAGGGCTGCTTCTTCCTCCTATGGATCTCAGGTAACCAAACATAAAAGTCTAGTCAGTCCTCGAAGGATAGATCTCCCTCTAAGCATCGCGATGCCTCCGGGCTTGCCCTCGAGGATCCTGCACCGGCAAAAGTACCCCGGCGGGAAGCTCCGGCTTCCAAAGCTCCTCCTATGGGGTCACAGGTTGACATCGATGGCACGGCCTCGACCGATCACCTGTTGCAATGTTCTGGGGTACCGGTGGAATCCGCCGGTACCGACCTCCAGACATTCATGGCGTCGATGGGTCAGAATGTTCTGACCATGCAGCGTGCCATTACGGCATTCATACAAGCTGCGACGCTGCTGGTACTGCAGCAAACTTCGTTGTCGGTACCGGCTCCGATATCGGTTCCGGTGCCGGTACCGGTTGCATCGACATCAGCTTCGGTGTCGACTGCAGCGGTACCCTGTCCGATGATGCCTATTGGTACCAATCCGGTACCGATGACTCCCGATGTCGATACCACCCGGTATGCGTATCGGGCTATCTCCAGGATCAAGCAGGAATAAGTCCTCACATATGGGTACGTCGGTACCGACGGAGCCTGCGCGGGAAAGCTCCCCAGCCTTTCAGATGAAAGGCTTTTGGGGCCTCCCACTGCACATGCGCGCTGCCTTCCCGCCTTCCTGACCAGCTCTCCTCAGTTTCTCTTTTTCCGCGGAGCCAGCAGGTCGTGTTCCTGTCACCGCTGAAGAAATTGTGAATTTTGTTTGTTTCTTTAGACCGCGTACCTGCCTTCCCCATACCGAAACCGGTACCGCCGGTCTCTCTTTCTTTCTTTATAAAAAAAAAAAAAAAAAGACTTTTTTATTTTCTTCAGCACAGCTTGGTAACTTTTGTTAGGCCTTAAGGCCTACACAAATTCTCCTCATGGAGAAGCCAGTCCCTGGTTTTAAAAAGTGTACCAAGTGCAGTGCTGTCATTTCTGTCACAGACACCCATGAATGGTGTCTTAAATGTTTGGGACCTGACCACTCCATACCGGACTGCCCATCCTGCACCCAGATGTCTAAACGTGGTTTGCAGAACCGGGCCAACAAGCTCCATGTGCTGTTTCCTTTAGAAGCATCACAGTCATCCAGGTCTTCCTCTCCGGATGGATCTCAGGTAACCAAAACTTCTGTGGGCAAATCCTCTAAAAGCAAATCTCTTTCTAAAGATCGAGAGGCTCTCAATCTTGAGTTCGAGGATTCTGCCCAGGCCAAAAAACCCCGGCGGGAGGCTCTGGCCTCCAAAGCAATCATGGGGTCACAGGTTGACATCGATGGCACGGCCTCGACTGATCACCTGTTGGACTGCTCTGGGGTACCAGCCCATACCGGTACCGACATCCAGGCAGCAGTGGCGTCTATGGGCAATACTGTCCAGACCATGCAGCAGGCCGTTCTGGCATTCATTAAGGCTGCGACGCCCTCGGTACCGATTCCATCGGTACCGACCCCGGTTCCGGTATCCACACCGGAACCGAGACCATCGACTTCCAAGTGTCAATCGGTTCCGCATGCCAGATTCCGGCTTTCGCCCGGTACCGATCCCATGCCCGATACGCCCGATGTCGATACCGATCGGTATGCGTATCGTGCATTGAAAGCACAGAGAGAATACTCAGATTCTTCTGATGAATTCAATTCCTCTGATGACTCTGCTGAGCTTGCTCTTCCTGAGGAGCCCTCTTCTCCAAAGAGGAGGATGTCTCCTCCAGAGGATTTATCCTTTCAGGATTTCATTGTTGATGTAGCTAAAGCACTTTCTATTGCTACATCTTCTGAAAAAGAACCCAGATCAAAAAAATTGGATATTTTAGGATACTCTAAAGCTCCTAAAGAGGCAGTCACTCTGCCTATCCATGAAATCCTCCAAGAACACTTGATGGATTTGTGGGAGACTCCTTTAACACTGTCTCCCCATTCCCGTAGGTTGGACACCATGTATCGGGTCCCTCCTTCTCCTGGGTTCAGGAAAACTCAGCTGCCTCACCACTCTATTGTGGTGAAGTCTGCCATGAAGAAAATAAAGAGTCCTAAAAGGCATTCTTCTACCCCTCCAGGGCGAGAATGTAAGACCCTGGACTCTTTTGGTAGAAAGATGTTCCAGGCTAGTATGCTTATAGCCAGGATCAATTCTTATAGCCTTTATATGGGCATGTTTCTTGGACAACTTGCCCTAAAGGTACAGCATTTTGCCCCCTTTATCCCTGATGATCAAAGGGCGGACTTCTTTTCTATGGTGACACAACTTTCAGAGGTCTCCAAGTTCTCCAACAGGGCAGCCTTTGATTCCTTTGAGGTTGCAGGCAGGGCTTCGGGAATTGCTATTGCAGCCCGACGTCTCGCTTGGCTCCAGGCTTCTGACCTAGAACCCTGGGTTGTAGATGGCCTCAGGAATCTGCCCTGTACAGGTGAGAACTTATTTGGTGAAGACTGGCAAATTAAAGCTGCTCAAATGGATGCAGAAAATGCCACTCTAGATAGACTTTCTAAGTCTACTTCTACCCCTGCCAAAAAGAAGTCTTTTAAAAGGCCTTACTATAAGAAGGCCAGATTTTCCACAAATACTGGCCAGCAATCTGCTCAGCCTCGCTTTGCTGCTAAGCGTCAGCAATCTAAGCAAGTAAAGTCAAAGCCTGCAGTGTCTGCTACACCCCAGCAGGCTCAACCCCCTCAGGGGTTTTGACTTGCCCCTAGAGAACTTGCCGTTTCTGGCTCTAGAACAACCAGAGCCCCTCACCATTCCTGGAAAGCTAGCTCATTTTGCCCCCAGATGGGAACAAATCACATCAGAGCAATGGACCCTCTCTATTATCAGGGAGGGCTACAAACTTCATTTCTCCAGCCTTCCTCCCCATACCATGGTGAGGCAATTCAGTTCTCCCCCATCTCTTCTGACCCTGTTGGGTCAGGAAGTCTCTTCTCTCCTTGCCCAAGGGGCAATAAATGAGGTTCCTCCTCCACAACAGGGGTTAGGTTTCTACTCCCCTTATTTTCTCATAACAAAGAAGACAGGGGGCTTCAGACCTATCCTAGATCTGAGAGAATTGAACAGGTTTCTATTCAAGGAGAAATTCAAAATGCTCTCTCTGGGCATTCTCCTTCCATACCTTCAGAGTCAGGATTGGCTTTGTTCTCCAGATCTCAAGGATGCGTACACTCATATACTCATCCATCCATCCCACAGAAAATATCTTCGCTTTCTGTTCCAGGGAAAACATTTCCAGTACAGAGTACTACCCTTCGGTCTGGCCTCTGCTCCAAGAGTCTTCACAAAATGCATGGCAGTCGTAGCCGCATTTCTCAGAGGCATGGGAATCTTTGTCTTCCCATATCTGGATGACTGGCTCATCCGAGCTCCATCTCAGTCAGAAGCCCAGATTTCTCTGGACCGAACAAGGCGTATTCTTCAATATCTGGGACTTGTGGTAAATGTTCCCAAGTCCCAACTCATTCCTACTCAGTCCCTGGAATTCATAGGGGCCCAATTGGACTCCACCACTGCAAGGGCCTACCTCCCTCTGGTCCGAGGCCAAAGGCTAATAAGCTTGGCCTCCCAGGCTCAGTCCAGAAGTCACTTGTCAGCCAGAGAAATGCTGCAACTTCTGGGCCACATGGCCTCCACGGTCCATGTGGTGCCCTACGCTCGTCTTCATATGAGGGCAGCTCAATGGCTTTTGGCCACCCAGTGGTCTCAAGCATCAGGACTGCTCTCAGACCAAATACTAACCTCAAAACGACTGTTTTGGTCTCTCCAGTGGTGGACATCCTCCAAAAATCTGTTGTTGGGGATTCCCTTCCAACCTTCGTTGCCCCAAGCAACCCTCACAACAGATGCCTCCCAAACAGGGTGGGGAGCTCATCTCCAACACCTCTCCACTCAGGGCACCTGGTCTCCTCAGGAGACCGCCCTTCACATCAACCTTCTGGAACTGCGAGCAATCTTCCTTGCCCTCACAGTCTTCCACACCCTCCTTGTCAACCTGACTGTCCTAGTCCAGACAGACAATCAGGTAGCCATGTTCTATGTCAACAAACAAGGAGGGACGGGCTCTCTGTCGCTTTGCAACGAAGCTCTCAGATTATGGGCCTTCGCCAGAGAGCATCAAATTCATCTTCTGGCAGTATATCTTCCAGGAGTTCAAAACTCTCGGGCAGACAGACTCAGTCGAGTTCTGCTCCCACACGAATGGTCCCTGCATATGGACCAGATACGCAGAATCTTTCAGGAATGGGGGACCCCGGACATAGACCTTTTTGCAAGTCCGTGGAATGCCAAACTTCCCCGGTTCTGTTCCAGGACTCCGTGTCAGGGAGCTCAGGCCAACGATGCCTTTCTCCTACATTGGGGTCAGGAATTCCTGTACGCTTTTCCACCCATTCCTTTGATTCCCAAGACTCTGTTCAAACTACAGAGGGATCACGGATCCATGATCCTCATAGCTCCACGCTGGCCACGCCAAGTGTGGTTCCCTCTACTTCTGCATCTCTCCCAGGGACCCTCCCTGGACCTGGGAGCTGCGCCAGACCTTCTGTCTCAGGAGGAGGGGACTTTGTGGCACCCAAACCCCAAGTCCCTACACCTCAGAGCTTGGTTACTGAAGGCCTGAGCCTTCATGACTTCAATCTTTCTCAACCAGTGAAAGATATCCTTCATGCCTCTAGGAAACCCTCCACGAGGCGTTCGTATGCTTTCAAATGTAAACGTTTTTCCATTTGGTGTGCGCAACAGGGTCTTGACCCTCTAGCACTTCCTTTGAATTCTCTACTGGACTATCTCCTGCATCTTTCCAATGCAGGCCTCAAGACGAATTCAGTACAAGTCCATTTAAGTGCTATTGCAGCATCCTTAAAACCTATAAATGGACAACCTGTCTCCTCTCATCCTCTTATTGCAAGATTCATGAGAGGCCTGACCCTCACTAAGCCTCCCATCCGACCTCCTCCGGTAGCACAGGACTTGAATTTAGTTCTGGGTCAATTTATGAAGCCACCTTTTGAACCGTTGGTATCTACCTCCCTGAAATTTCTTTCCTGGAAGGTTCTTTTCCTTATTGCAGTCACTTCGGTTCGCCGCATCAGTGAACTGCAGGCTTTGGTGGCTAATCCACTTTATACCAGATTTCATCATGATAAGGTGGTCCTTAGGATGAATCCCCACTTTATGCCTAAAGTGGTCTCGCCTTTTCATCTTAATCAAGAGGTATATCTACCTGTTTTTTTCCCGGCTCCTCATGCATCCAGTGCAGAGAGGAACCTTCATACTCTTGACTGTAAAAGAGCTCTCGCCTTTTACCTCAACAGGACTCAGCCACATCGAAAGTCTTCCCAACTTTTCGTGGCTTTTGATCCTTCTCATTTGGGACTTCCAGTCACCAAACGTACACTTTCCAATTGGATTGCTCAGTGTATTTCTTTTGCTTACCAGAGTAAGAACATTTCTCTGGAAGGCCATGTCACAGCTCATAATGTGCGAGCCATGGCCACTTCTATGGCTCATCTTCACTCTGTGTCCATAGATCAGATCTGTCGAGCAGCCACTTGGGCCTCAGTTCATACCTTCACAGCCCATTACTGCTTGGACAAGGACTCCCGCCGGGATGCCTTGTTTGGTCAGGCTGTCCTCAAACACCTGTTCCATACTTAAACAACTCCTGCCCACCTTCCCTGGATGCATGCCTGAGATCCATACGAAGATGGTTTACCCTTGGAGGGGGATCTCCCAGGCATCTTAGCTAGGGAGTCCCCATATGTGAGGACTTATTCCTGCTTGTTCCTGGAGATAGCACAGTTACTTACCTGTAACAGGTGATCTCTGGGAACAGCAGGAATTAGTTTTCACAACCCACCCTCCTCCCCTAGGAGTTGTATCTTCTATCTATCTTCCTTTCCTCTCTCTATTGTCTCAGCTATAAACTCGAACTGAGGAGAGCTGGTCAGGAAGGCGGGAAGGCAGCGCGCATGTGCAGTGGGAGGCCCCAAAAGCCTTTCATCTGAAAGGCTGGGGAGCTTTCCCGCGCAGGCTCCGTCGGTACCGACGTACCCATATGTGAGGACTAATTCCTGCTGTTCCCAGAGATCACCTGTTACAGGTAAGTAACTGTGCTTTACAAGAGCATCCAGACAGGCGATACTTCGATTCCTCCAAAGACTCTGATGCATCGGAGGCCTCTGTCGAAGCATCGGTACTTCTTCCTCAGGAGCCTTCTTCTCCAAAAAGAAGAATGTCCCCTCCAGAAGACTTGTCTTTTCAAGACTTCATAAGAGAAGTGGCCAAGGGGCTTTCTATCTCAGTAGCCCCTGAGACAGAGCCTAGAGCCAAACAATTGGATATTTTGCAATATCCTAAGGCTCCTAAAGAAGCAGCCACTTTGCCAGTTCATGAGATCCTTTATGACCACATGATAGGCATATGGGATACTCCTCTCACCATCTCTTCTCATTCTCGTAGGTTGGATACCATGTATCGTGTCCCTCCTTGTCCTGGATTTCATAAAACTCAGCTTCCTCACCATTCTATTGTGGTGGAGTCTGCTATGAAAAAGTTAAAGAGTGCAAAGAGGCACTCATCTGCTCCTCCAGGAAGAGAATGTAGAACCTTGGATGCTTTTGGCAGGAAAAGTTTTCAAGCCAGTATGCTTGTTGCCAGAATCAACTCCTATAGTCTCTATATGGGGATGTTTCTGAAGGAAGTTACAGATCATCTGCAAACTTTCCTCCCTTTTCTTCCAGAAGATAAAAGGGAAGACTTTCTTACCTGGCTTAAGCATGCCCAGGATGTTTCCAAATTCTCTAACCGTGCAGCCTTTGACTCTTTTGAGGGGGCCAGCAGAGCCTCGGCCATTGCCATAGGTGCACGCAGAATTGCTTGGTTACAAGCTTCTGATTTGGAACCCTGGGTCCAAGATGGATTAGGAAATCTTCCTTGTACAGGTGAAAACCTGTTTGGCAAAGACTGGCAAGCAAAGGCCACTCAGATGGATGCAGAAAATTCTGCTTTGGATAGGCTTTCAAAGTCTACCTCTAATCCTGTCCAGAAGAGGTTGTTCAAAAAGACATTTTCCCAAGAAGGGAAGATATTATCCTGCTTATGGTCAGCAGACATCTTCTGCAGGACGTTTTGCTGCAAAGCGTCAACAACCTAAACAGGCCAAGTCTAAGGCTGCAAGGCCTACTGTAGCCCAACAGCCTCAGCCTCCTCAGGGCCTTTGACTTGCACCTAGAGAACTTAGCCTTTCTAGCTCTAAAAGAACCAGAGCCTCTCACCATTCCAGGAAGGTTAGCTCACTTTGCTCCCAGATGGGAGCAAATCACAGCAGAGCAGTGGACCCTTTCCATCATAAGGGAAGGGTACAAACTTCATTTCTTAAACCTTCCTCCTCACACCATGGTGAGACAGTTCAATTCTCCAACATCTCTCCTCGACCTTCTGGGTCAAGAGATTTCCACCCTTCTTGCCCAAGGGGCAATAGAAGAAGTACCTCTTCTTCAACAGGGCTCAGGGTTCTACTCCCCCTACTTTCTAATTCCAAAGAAAACAAGGGGTTACAGACCCATATTAGATCTCAGAGAATTGAAGAAATTCCTATGCAAGGAGAAATTCAAGATGATTTCTCTGGGTACTCTCCTTCCATTCCTTCAGAGTCAGGATTGGCTTTGTTCTCTAGATCTCAAGGATGCGTATACCCATATACTCATCCATCCAGCACACAGAAGGTTCCTTTGGTTCCTTTATCAGGGAAAGCACTATCAATACAGGATGCTTCCCTATGGTCTGGCCTCTTCTCCAAGAGTGTTCACAAAATGCATGGCAGTAATAGCTGCATTTCTACGCACTCTGGGAATATTCGTATTCCCATATCTGGACGACTGGCTCATCCGAGCTCCATCCCAGTCAGAGGCCCAGACTTCCCTAGCCTGCACAGTGCGTGTCCTGCAGTATCTGGGACTGGTTATAAACATTCCAAAGTCCCAACTCACCCCTACTCAGTCTCTAGAGTTCATAGGGGCCTTGCTGGATACCACAACTGCAAGGGCCTATCTTCCCCAGGCCCGTTGCCTATGCTTAGTGCAGTTAGCCTCTCAGATTCAGTTAAAAACCCACCTAACTGCTCGAGAGATGTTACAACTGCTAGGCCACATGGCATCCATGGTGCATGTGGTCCCTTATGCTCGCCTTCACATGAGGGCAGCTCAGTGGACTTTGTCCACCCAGTGGACCCAGGCATCTGGAAGTCTGTCAGACAAAATAGCAACCTCCAGGCGCCTCTTTTGGTCTCTCCAGTGGTGGAAGTCCACTCAAAATCTGTTGCTGGGGTCCCCCTTCCAACAATTGTTACCCCAAGCAATCCTTACAACAGATGCCTCTCCAAAGGGTTGGGGAGCTCATCTCCAAGACCTCTCCACCCAGGGCATTTGGTCTCCACAGGAGACCTCCCTACATATCAACTTCTTAGAGCTCAGAGCAATCTTCTTGGCTCTCAGAGTCTTCCATACCCTGCTCAGCTACAAGACAGTCCTCATTCACACGGACAACCAAGTAGCCATGTTCTATGTGAACAAGCAGGGAGGAACTGGCTCTCTGTCGCTTTGCAACGAAGCTCTGAGATTGTGGGCCTTCGCCAGAGAGCATCAAATTCATCTTCTGGCAGTATACCTTCCAGGAGTTCAAAACTCTTGGGCAGACAGACTCAGTTGAGTTCTGCTTCCACATGAATGGTCCCTTCATATGGACCAGATAGTCAGAATCTTTCAAATTTGGGGAACCCCGGACATAGACCTCTTTGCAAGTCTGTGGAATGCCAAACTTCCCCGATTCTGTTCCAGAATCCCGTGTGAGGGAGTTCAGGTCAGGGATGCCTTCCTCCTTCATTGGGGTCAAGACTTCCTGTACGCCTTTCCACCCATTCCCCTAATTCCCAAGACCCTGTTCAAGCTTCAGAGAGATCAAGGGACTATGATTCTCATAGCTCCACGTTGGCCACGCCAAGTGTGGTACCCTCTACTTCTGCATCTCTCTCAAGCTCCCTCCCTGGACTTGGGGTCTGCTCCAGATCTCCTGTCTCAGGAGGGGGGAACGTTGTGGCACCCAAACCCCAAATCTCTCCATCTCAGGGCTTGGTTGCTGAAGGCTTAGACCTTCAAGATTGGCATCTTTCTCAGCAAGTAAGGGATATCCTTCATGCTTCCAGAAAGCCTTCTACTAGTAGTTCCTATGCTTTTAAATGGAAAAGGTTTACCATTTGGTGTGCTGAGAAGGGTATTAACCCTCTAGCAATACCTTTGAATTCTTTACTAGAGTATCTCCTGCATCGTTCCCATGCAGGCCTCAAGACAAATTCAGTAAGGGTCCATTTGAGTGCTATTGCAGCATCCCTCAAGCCTCTCAATGGACAACCTGTCTCCTCTCATCCTCTTATTGCAAGATTCATGAGAGGCCTTCTTTTAACTAAACCTCTCATTAGACCACCTCCAGTGGCATGGGACTTGAATCTGGTTCTTGGTCAGCTCATGAAGCCACCCTTTGAACCCTTAGCCACTACTTCCTTGAAATTTCTTTCCTGGAAGGTTATCTTTCTTATTGCAGTCACCTCAGCTCGCCGCATCAGTGAACTGCAGGCCTTAGTGGCTAATCCACCTTATACAAGGTTCCATCATGATAAGGTAGTCCTTAGGACCAATCCACACTTTATGCCTAAAGTGGTCTCACCTTTTCATCTTAATCAAGAGGTGTATTTACCTGTCTTTTTTCCAGGTCCTCATGCATCGCGTGCAGAGAGGAATCTTCATACCCTGGATTGTAAGAGAGCTCTTGCTTTTTACTTACAAAGGACACAGCAACATAGAAAGTCATCTCAACTCTTTGTTGCTTTTGATCCCTCTCATTTGGGACTTCTAGTCTCTAAGAGGACACTGTCCAATTGGATTGCTCAGTGTATTTCTTTCGCCTACCAGAGTAAGAACCTTTCTCTGGAGGGCCATGTCACAGCTCATAATGTGAGGGCCATGGCCACCTCTATGGCTCATCTAAATTCTGTGTCTATCGACCAGATCTGTCGAGCAGCCACCTGGGCCTCGGTTCATACCTTCACAGCCCATTACTGTTTGGACAAGGACTCCCGCCGGGATGCCTTGTTTGGTCAGGCTGTTCTCAAACACCTGTTCCATGCTTAATCAACTCCTACCCTCCATCCCTGGTTGGATGCCTGAGATCCATGGGAGGAGGTAGAGCCCTTCTCAGGGTCTCACAACCTTGGGGATCTCCCGGGCATCTCTAGCTGGGGAGTCCCCATATGTGAAGACTCATTCCTGCTTGTTCCTGGAGATAGCACAGTTACTTACCTGTAACAGGTGATCTCTGGGAACAGCAGGAATAAGTCTTCACAACCCACCCACCTCCCCTAGGAGTTGTATCTCTATCTTTCCTTTCCCCTCTCTCTCTTTGTCTCAGCTTTAAAACTCGAACTGAAGAGAGGCGGTTAGGAAAGGCGGGAAGGCAGCGCGCAGGCGCTGTGGGATGCTCCCAAAAGCTTTCCTTTTTTGGGAAGCTGGGGAGCGTTCCCACGCAGGCTCCGTCGGTACCGACCTACCCATATGTGAAGACTTATTCCTGCTGTTCCCAGAGATCACCTGTTACAGGTAAGTAACTGTGCTTTACTCCATAAATTTCGTGGTGCCAAAGAAAGACTGGTCCCTCTGACCTATCCTGGACCTCAAGGGCGTAAATTGCTGCCTGTGAGTACCTCATTTTCGGATGGAAACGCTGCGTTCGGTGATTGTTGCAGTCCGGCAAGTGGAGTTCTTGACTTCCCTCGCTCTCACGGAGGCGTATCTGCACATTCCCATCAGGGCGGCCCATCAAGTTTCTAAGGTTCGCCCTTCCCTGGGGACATTTTTAATTCTGGGCCTTGCCCTTCGCCCTAGCAACGGCGCCGCACACTTTCACCAAAATCATGGCGGTAGTGGCAGTGGCGTTGCGAAAGGAAGGCATTCTGGTGCACCCTTATCTCGACGACTGGTTGATTCGGGCAAAATCCGAGACCGAGAGCTAAGAAACCCTTTGAACCTTTACACCAGGCTTCTGTGAAGGATCTGACTTTAAAAACAGTATTTTTGGTGGCCATTTGCTCGGCGAGGCGAGTTTCGGAATTGCAGGCGCTGTCCTGTCTGGAACCGTTTTTGTCCTTTTCTAGGGAAAGTGGTGTTGCACCCAGTTCTGTCGTTTCTGCCTAAGGTGGTTTCTCCGTTTCACTTGAATCAATCGATTTCTCTACCGGTGTTGGGTTCGGCAGACGAGAGCGTTTCGGACCGGTGTTTGCGGCGCTTAGACGTAAAGAGAGTGTTGAGGCAGTATTTAAAGGTCTTAGAGCCTTTTCGTAAGTCTGATCGGCTATTCGTTTTGTTCGGAGGTCCCTGTAAAGGGGAAGCTGCGGCTAAGGTGTCTATTTCCAGATGGGTCCGGGAAGCGATTGCGTCAGCATATATTTTGCAAGGGCGTCCAGTGCCAGCTGGGTTGCGGGCTCACTCTACTAGAGCGCAAGCGACGTTCTGGGCAGAGCATTCTTTGGTCCCGCCGGTGGAGATCTGCAGGTCGGCTACTTGGTCGTCTCTGCACACGTTCAGCAAACACTACCGGCTCGACGTCCTGGCGACGAATGATGCCTGTTTTGGGTCGGCGGTGTTGCAATCCGGATGGAAAGCTCCCTCCAAATGATTACTGCTCTGTTACATCCCAGAGGTGGAGGACTAAATTGGAAGAACGATAAGGAAATAGGAATTACACTTACCTGGTAATTGTGGTTCCTTGAGTGACTCCAGTTTAGTCCTCATTCCCACCCAGGGTGTGGATCGCTAGCAGTGTTTTTTCCATTGGGAGAAGCGCAACCGTGACAGGTGAGTGTAGATATGTATAGGATTGGAATTGTACTGATTCTTCCTATTCCTGTCTTTCTGCCTTTCCTCTCTATTGGCTATAGCTCGGCATAGGGGGGAAGGGGGATACTGAGAGAAGCAATCCCTCCGGTTTGGAGGGGAGGGGTGCGTTATTGCACAAGTTATCTGTTATTGTTAGTGAGTATAAGGTTGAGTTTTATATCTTAGCTACTTATTTGTTGCTCCTTTGAGTCTGCTTTGTCAATAGTTCGCTGGGGCTGATGGGAGAGACCAGCAGGCTGCATCCAGTGATGTCACAAATTTGACATGCCCAGTCTCCAAGCTACAGGAGGAGGTACACTACCCAGAGGTGGAGGACTAAACTGGAGTCACTCAAGGAACCACAATTACCAGGTAAGTGTAATTCCTATTTAATAATGTTCCTTTTTTAATTTAAATTGCAAGATACAACAAATTGTCCAATAAGAAATCACAGATTATTACAAAACAACTAAAAAAGAAGGCCAAAGCCAAAATAATGATATTTAAGATCACTCCACCGAGAGGTTTGTGATAAGTTCATATTATAGAAAATAGTGGGAGCAAGGGACAGCAATAAAAAGAAAAGGCAGAATTAGGAAAACAAAGAGAGATACCAAACCATAATCATATCCTCTTATACACTGTAATGGTTATATTCTGTTTATTATCACAACCCTCCAGTTTCTTATGGTATATTTTGCAAGATTCTGCAGCAAGAATTTGCAAATTCTGTGACATATTTGTGTGGAGGCAAATCCTGTAGGTTGATGTCCGGGCCGTCTGGACATCCAGAAATCTGGATGGCCCGGAGATGTACCCGATTCTGCTCTCGTGGGGGCTAGATGTCCCCATGAGAGCAGAATCATGAATAGTGGTTGGACATCCAGGAGGTGCTCTGATTCAGGCACCCTGGATGTCCAACCACTTCCCCAGCTAACTTATCCAGGCTCCTGAATGGAGCTGCAGTGCCATGGCATCCTGTTGCCATGGCAATGGAGCCATGATTGTCTGCCGCCGTTGAGATGTTCCATTCGCCATAACCCGACCCCTGATCAGGCCTCTCATGGCCCAGGTCGGGCTGCAGGGAACCTTCTGCGCCCCTTACCGTCCCATTGCTGTCATCTGCCGCTGTCCCCCAATGTCCAAGGGGACTTATTTCATCTTTGAGGTGGAATAAGTCCCTCGTTTAACTGGCCTACCCAGACATACAGGGCCGACCTCAGAATAGTATGTCTGGGGTTGCTGCACCGCCCACTGCCTGCCCTCACCCCTTCCATGGCCCGCCCCCTCCTACCCACGAACAGAGCTCCCTATACAACCCACCTATATGTGTGGGAAGCTCTGTTCCTGGCAGTGTGATCCAGATGTTTAGAGGGTCTGGACGTCCTGTCCCGCTAAACATACCACAGAATGATATAGATATAGTATATCTGGACTTTCAGAAAACCTTTGACAAGGTCCCATAAGAACATATGAACATAAGATATGCCATAATGGGTCAGACCAAGGTCCATCAAGCCCAGTATCCTGTTTCCAACAGTGCCCAATCTAGGTCACAAGTACCTAGAATATTCCCCAAAAGACACAGGTTCCACAATGCTTGTATTGGGTCAGGCAGTGGATATCCTGGGTCCCCTTTAATAATGGTTTATGGACCTTTCCTCCAGGAACTTGTCCAAACCTTTTTTAAACCCGGCTACACTAACAGCTTTTACTACATCCTCTGGTAGCAAATTCCAGAGTTTGATTACACGTTGAGTGAAAAAATATTTTCTCTTATTAGTCTTAAATAGGTTACTCTGTAGCTTCATTGTATGCCCCCTAGTCTTTCTAAATTTTGATGATATAAACAATGTGGTTTATAGTTTTAGGCATTTGATATACTGCCCTTTACTTATGCATCAGAGCAGTTTACATGTATATACTAACAGGTACTTTTTTATTCCCTTGTCCCCAAAGAGCTCACAATCTAAGTGTACCTGAGGCAATGGAGGGTTAAGTGGCTTTCCCAAGGCCACAAGGAGCAGCCATGGGACTAGAGACCCCAGTCCCTCTGGCCTGAGGTTACTTGTCCCCCATGTGGGAATTGAACCCCCAGCCCTCTGGCCTGAGGTAACCTGTCCCAAACACTGAGCCACTCCGTTTACCTGTTCCACTCCATTCATTAATTTATAGACCTCTATCATATCTCCCCTCAGCCATCTCTTTTCCAGGTCGAAGAGCCCTAACCTTTTTAGCCTCTCTTCATAGGAGTATCCTTCCATCCCCTTTACCATTTTGGTGGCTCTTCTCTGTACCTTTTCTAATAACGCTATATCCTTTTTAAGATACAGTGACCAGAATTGCACAATATTCAAGGTGTGGTCGCACCATGGAACGATACAGAGACATAATATTCTTTGCTTTAATCTACATTCCTTTCCTTATGATACCTAGCATTCTATTTGCTCTCTTTGCCACCGCTGCACACTGGGCGTAGGGTTTTAACATGTTATCTACGATGACGCCTAAATCCTTTTCCTGGGTAGTGGTTCCCAATGTGGAACCTTGCATCGTGGAACCATAGTTTGGGTTGTTCTTTCCTAGGTGCATAACCTTGCACTTGTCCACATTAAATTTCATCTGCCATTTTGATGCCCAGTCTTCCAATTTTTCAAGATCCTCTTGCAATTTTCCACAATCCTTTTGGGTTTTAACAACTTTGAATAGTTTTGTGTTATCTCCAAATATGATAACCTCACTCATTATTCCCATTTCCAGGTCATTTATGAATATTTAAAAAAGCAGCGGACCCAGCACAGATCCCTGGGGTATGCAACTATTAATCTACCCCATATTAAATAATATATAAATTTATAGTATATTTTATTTTATTTTTTTAAGGATAATTTTCAGCAGCAGTGGTCACCATTTAATTTATATGCCATTGCTGGCATTTGAATAAATATGTATATTCAGCAGTGTTGACTATACATGCTTTATGGTGACAGCCATCACTCCTATCTGTTTAGTTTAGGTTTGCTATAAAGGAGAGCATATAGCTTATCCAGATAATGACTGAATATCTCCAATATCCAGAAATTTTGAGTGCTACACTAGCTCCATCTTCCATCCACCCCTTTTTCAGTACAGATAGTATCAGAGTGGTTAAACATATTTTCAGCCTGTTACAGTGCATTGATAGTGGAGAGTTATACGTTCACCGGGTACTGGTAAACTTATAACTTCCTTTGAAAATTATAGCTCATTTAAAACTCCATGCATAATCAAACTCTGGAATTACCGGAGGATGTAGTAAAAGCTATTAGTGTAGCTGGGTTTAAAAAACGTTTGGACAAGTTCCTGGAGAAAAAGTCCATAAACCATTACACAGGTCTGCGACTAAAAAGCTGTTTGATTATTTTCATCTAATTTCCATGTATTTTGGTGTGATGAAAACAAATAAAATATTGAAAAAACTCCTAGACGTCATGATTTGCCACAACATGCAAAATTGTCTTCAAATTTATCATTTTTTTTCAAATTAGTATTAATTAATTCAAATTACTATTAATTAATTCACATATTTGCATTTAAGATATAAAATGCCAAAAAAACCTTAAAGGGGTTGTCCAAGTTATGTAAAAAAAAATATAGCACTGTAAATCTGATGGTCAGCAATATATACATAAGCTAAGCAAGTTTTAAGTCCTTGCTTCTAATGGTAGAAGGGGTTAATCTTTCCTGAAGAATCCAGTGGGAGGGAGACACAGGGCAGATAGCAGCAGCTCCGGTCAGTGCAGGGGGGCGTGGCCAGCACTGTGACGTCTCGTGTACAGACACAGAGCTGCTCTCTCCTGCATGCCACACTTGTGCACGAATCATCATGAGGTTCTTGGTTCTAGGCTGTTCACACTTTTTCATCGCAATTCGTGTTAGCTCGTCATTCTTCAACCATTATGTTATGGCTCCGCGAAAGTGTATTAATTCACCAGACAGTTTCTGTTTCATCTGTGGTGAATATACAGTGTTGAAGCAACAACAGAATATTACAGACTTTGTGAAAAAAGTATACTTTGCATACTTTGGACTAAAAATTGGAGATCAAGATAAAATCTGGACGCCTCATAAAGTGTGCAAACGGTGTGTTGAGGACCTCCGAAACTGGTTCAAGGGTAAGAAAAAATCTTTCCGTTATGGGATTCCTATGGTATGGCGAGAGCAAAAGAACCATAGTGACGACTGTTACTTTTGTTCATGCGATGTGAAAGGGTTTAATTCCAAATGGAAGCATTCCATTTCATACCCCAATCTTCACTTGTCACAGATATACCAGTACCCAAGCCCCCTGCTACCTTGGAAGAGATACCTAGCTCCGATGAAGGTGAAGTCATACCTGAACCAGATGACGAATCAAGTTCTGACTTTGAAGATGATACAAGACCAAAATTGTTTTCTCAGGAGGAGATGAATGATTTGGTAAGAGACTTGAATCTTCCCAAAGATGCCGCTGAGTTACTCGGATCAAGGCTGAAAAGCAGGAAGTTATTGTTGCCAGGAGTGTCATCTTCATGGTTCAGACATCGTGAAAAGGAGTTCGTTCCTTACTTCGCCCAGGAAGACAAGTTGGTTTATTGCATCGATGTCGAAGATCTGATGGGTCAATTTAAAATCCAATATGATTCAGAGCAATAGCGTCTTTTTATAGATTCTTCAAAAAGAAGAAGTCTCAAAGCAGTTTTACTCCACAACGGTTTTTACGTTTCCATACCTGTAGGTCATTCCGTACACTTGAAGGAAACCTACGAGAGCTTGGAATTGGTTCTTCGTAAACTTAAATATGAAGACCATGGTTGGCAAGTGTGTGGGGACTTGAAGGTCTTGTGCATGCTGCTCGGGCAACAAGCTGGGTATACCAAATATCCTTGTTTTCTGTGTCTATGGGACAGTCGAGACCGACAAAATCACTGGACCAAGAAGAGTTGGCAGCCGAGGGTGCTAACAGTCGGTGAAAAAAATGTCGTCCGAGAAACTTTGGTACCTTCCCATAAAGTTTTTCTACCACCTCTCCACATAAAATTGGGATTGATGAAGCAATTCGTAAAATCACTTCCAAGAGATGGAGAATGCTTCAAATACTTGGTCACCATGTTTCCAGGCCTGTCGGAGGCAAAATTGAAGGAAGGTGTGTTCGTCGGACCAGACATTAGAAGGCTTATAGTTGATCAAGAGTTTGTCAATACCATCACGGATCCTCAAAAAGAAGTGTGAATTGCATTTAAAGAAGTTATACAGAAATTTTTAGGCAATAACAAAGATCCTCACTACAAAAAGATCGTCGGACGAATGCTGAAAGCATTTCAAGCTTTAGGTTGCCTGATAAGTTTGAAAGTGCATTTCCTCCCGTCCCACCTTGACTACTTTCCTGAAAATTTGGGAGCTGTGAGTGAGGAACAAGGTGAACGATTCCACCAAGACATTAAAGAGATGGAAAGGAGATGCCAGGGAAAATGGAGCATTACAATGACGGCAGACTACTGTTGGATGCTTCAGAGAGACATTCCAGATGATACTCACAAGTGTAAATGCACCAAGAGGAGCCTCACAAGGAAGAAGAATCGAGTTTAGTGTGCATAGGTGAGCTCATTTCAGTTCAAAAAAGGATTTTCATGAAAATATTGTAATAAAACTTTAATTTTATGTCTGTTTCCATTTATTTTGAGGTATTGCCTTATTTAACATAGTTACCTAAATTGTCAGGAAACGTGATGTCCAATGACAAAATGGAGGTCATTTTCAGATTCAGCGCACCAAAAAAACGTGGAATAACCAAAACAGCTCTCGAAAAAAAGGACCAGGGAAATCCAATGCTTACCCTGGGATAAGCAACTTGGAATCTGTGTACCCCTTTGCAAACCTGACAGGTATTTGTGACCTGAAGTGGTCGAGGTTGGAAACAGGATACTGAGCTTGATGGACCTTGATCTGACCCAGTATGGTATATCATTTTCTTAATGCCAAAGTGGTTTCTTACATTTCATGTGAGTCCAGATAATTTATTTTATTGGGAGGAGAGGGGGAAGGGATTATAGTAATCAGCAAGGGTAGGACCATAACTAGGGTTGGGATAGAAGGGCAGCTGTCCAGGGCACAAAGCCTTTTACAGGCAAAAATATTATTGAAAAGCAGGTATGGACTGGCAGCAGATGAAAAGCTGGGAAGAGAGTTGCTCCCTTTCTCTAGTGATGTTCTGGGAGGGAGGGGTGAGAAAAAGGACTGGGGACAGAGTGGAAGGAGGAGGGAGTAGGAGGCTGAGGAGTCATAAATGTTTGTTTACTCCAGGCATGGTTTGGAGGAGGGGGCTAGAGAATATGGGAAGAATGTGGAGGAAATTTCAAGGGAGATGAAGGGATTGCAGAGGAATAGGGCATGGAAGTTGAAAGGAAAGGGGACTCAGAAATGGTAGGGGAAGTAGGCCAAGATGGAAGAAGCAGGTTGCACCTGATCATCGTGGCCTCCTTTTCCACTTGCCATTTCTTCCTTATTGCTATTCTATTTTTTTTCATGTGCTGAAAACACAAGCAGGCTAAATTGGTTCCTGTCCCGGTTGTGGTGTGAGGGCTGATGAACTTATTTGTTTGGCCCGATGCAGGGAAGGTCTATCCGGAATTCTTACTGAGATTGTCATGTGCGTAAGGAGGCAACTTGAAATCCCTTGAGCTCGCAGTCAGCCTTAGCTTGGATAATCAGACCCTCATCCCTTTGAGACTAGCATTGGGCAGAGCCGCACAGACAGCAAGGATGCCAGAATTGAAAATGGGCATCTCGCCAGAAAAAACAGCCGCGCCTGGTAAACTGGAAGCTACAGCGAGTATTTCTATGGATGCAGCTGGATCAGGGGAGCGGGTAGAAAGTAGCCAGAGTATGTTTTCAAAAGATGCAGGAATGGGGCACCCCCTGACAAAGTTGCAGTGTAGTCTGGATGACATCAGGGGAGAGCTTTGGACTGCCTACTCCTGGAAAGACACTGGTAAGACCTAACTTTTTTAACTTTGAAAAATTAGGGAGGGCTTAACTGCATTAGAAACATCTCTCTCAGCTCAGATGTTTGCACTAGGTCAAAAATTTGTGGCTACTGCCCAGAGGTTTCATCAACATGATCAGGATCTATTTCAGTGTAGGTAGAGGTTTATTACCCCTGAAGAAAAGTTAATGGGGGTTCAGACAGTAATCTACCTTTTAATGAAAGACTCTTTAGTCTTATATATGAAGATTGCCTCCTCTTGTTAGAGCCTTTTATTTATTTATGGCTAAGAAGAACTGCAAGTCAAGGAATTGAGCTTCTCAGTTATCCTATGACAGTTTAGATTTGACAGAGTTCTTGGAGAAATCAGGTCATCAACAAATTGGGACTGCAACACTATTGATCACAGTAGGGATTTAAACTTCATCTGGATTGGTTAATGAAGATGTCCTTCAGGATGAAGGACGTTACATTTATGGATTATTGTATAAGAATCTTCCCAGTCGTATTAAATTCTATAATACAATGGAGGAATCAATTTCTCCTTTTGAGACCAAAAGTGTTTTAACTTGGGAATCTTTTTTTTCTTTGATTCCCCGCAAGTGCCAGATTAAATTGCAGGGTATGAGTTATATATATATATTTTTGAACAACAGCAGCTTTCAGCTTTTCTTTGTAGTAAGACTGTTTAAATTTCTGCTACTGTGAATAATGTGCTGGTCATTTAAGAATTATAGTAGACTAATAGGTCTGTATATGTTTTGGATTTTCTGCATACCTTGATTTCTTATTTCTTGTATTGGAAATTTGCCTTTGATTTGTGTCTTGGCTCTCCTTAATTATTGTGGACTATTTGCGGACAATTTCCTATGCTTATTTGCTTTTTGGATGTTTTCCCTCATTTTCTGTAGCAAGATATTGATTACTTGATACGTTTAATTTTGGAAATTTAATAAGCATCATGTAAAAAAAAATAATGTGAGAGGAAATTCTGGATTAGGTTTGGGAGAGAACATAGATGCATTCTCACACCCTTCTTCCCTGTGATCCTTTTTTCACTTTTTCACACACATCTCATACTCTCTCTGATTTCCTAACTCAGTGGTTCTCAACCCTAACTAAGTGATTCTCAGAGACACTGGGCCATTTCAGCCATTAGGCAAGACCAGGCAGTCACCTAGGACAGCAGCTTCTGAGAGACAGCAAAGAGCAATAGCAAAGCAAAACAATAGGTCCCAGCAACCCCATTAGCCATTGTATTTATGTGTATACCCACTCTGTCTGCAGCTAAAAGAAAGTTTAATGTAAAATGCATAATTGGATATCATACTTTTTAATAGGATTGTTGTGGAAGGGATAGTGTTTGATTATCAAAATTTCAGGGGGAGGGACATGCAAGTCTGAAGGTTCACCTAGGGTACCCAATACTCTTGCACCAGCCTGCAAGGACCACTTGACTGACTGGGTTTTCAGGATATCCACAGTGAATATGCAAGAGATTGATCTGTATACAATGGAGAAAGTGCTATAATTTTGATGATCCCTTCTTTAATCAACATACCCCCCTCCCACCATTCCCCCCCACTTCACATGCACTGTACTGCTCCCCTCACTCTTACTCCCACACCCATTCTCACTCGCATCCACACCGAATCCTTCTTTCCAGGTCCCCGTCTCCTCCCCCATGTGCTGATTGGTGCTTCCTTATCAGCTTCTTCCTGTGCCTTATGGGGAAGAAATATCATGCTTTGAACCATGGGGGACACTATAGTGCTGTGCCATTGAAAGCTAGAGATGTAAAATTTCTGGAACTTTGAAGCAATTGTAAAAACCTGTTTTATTTTTGGAGTTTTAATGGAAAGAAACCCTGCAATATATGTTGGGGTACATTTTTGAAAGGGAATCCAGGCAATGGTGGATACCTGCAAAGCAAAACTTGGGGAAAGTAATGTGATTTCAGAAAAGGTGCCATGCACATGCACAAACCTTCTAAATTCAGCACATCCCTGTCTCCAAGGATACATGTGCCCGACCTGCATCAACTTGCATGCATGTGACGAAATATTGCCCGATGTACATGTGCATAGCCCCATAGGAGGTAGAAGTCACAGAGATGTTCTGCCTCATGCTGAAATACAGATGCATATGCAGGGTTCATTTTGCTTTGCACATGCACACTACTCGTATGTTACCATATTTGCAGCACACAGCCTCCTTCCCCCCCCCCCCCACAGCCCAGATACGTGGAGCATCTGAAAGTGCAGATTTTGCTATGCCCAGAGAAGAGCAGAAAGGCTACTAGAGAGACCAACTTCTCCAGGGCAGAGATCCTGATGCTCTGCTAGATGATTGTCGAGGAAGAGGAGCTACTCTACCTCCCACAACAGCACAGACTTCCCCATGCTGCAGCAAGAAGGGTTTGGAAGAGGTTTCAAACGACCCTAGCAAGGCAAATCCACCATTTCACACCTAAAGGCACAGCTTACAGGGTGACACCTTACTGCAGGCAGATATCCAGTTTGCAGACAGAGAAGTAAGGTAGTCAAGGCTGGGCCAAAAGTGAACCAAGTCACACCAGTCTCCTAGGGTGACTTCCTCAGAGGATCAGGAAAGAGCAACAGCAAGAGCAGTAGTGCATCTACAGACATATAGACATGTCCCTATGTACATGTTAAAACGAGCTGTGGGGTCCCGGATGAGCAAATACATGTATGTGTGTGTGCCGTTGAGTCAATGCTGATTCCTGGCGACCCAGCCCCTGGGTTTTCTTGTTAAAACACAAGTAAAAGTTCTTGCCCTCTGCCCCATATACATGTTAAAATGGGTTGTGAGGAGGCTGGAGTCAGGATGGCACCACAATAGAGTGTGTAAATGTAGAGTGTGTGGCTGCTCTCACCTTCAGCTACAATATCTGCTGCGGTTTTAAATTAATTTTTCTTCTACATGCCTTCGAAGAAGAAGGGCAAGACTACCCATGGGCAGCAGAAGGTTTCTGTCTGGGAGCCCATGGACAGCCATCTAAACCCCAGGCACACCCGCTTTTAAGGCCAGACCGGGGGCAGGATAGCACTCTCCGGAAGAGTTAGGAGCTGCATCAAGCTCCAGTAGCCCTCCCCTCTCTCCCCTCCATCCCCATTGCAGCCGGTGATTTAGCAAGACGCGGTCAACATCAGGGAAGAGCAAGAGAGCCTTGAGGAAGTGGATCTGGCCAGAGGAGGAAAGTGGAAGGTCATGCAGAGGAGCAGATGCTGCCACCAAGCCCTGTTGATGCTGAGGAGAATGCTGCAATGGCCTTAGCTGTTTCTTCCTCATCCACTGTTTCTGTTCACTGGGGGGGGGGGTGATTGTCAGGGGGGCAACCTCCCTAATCGGGTAGAAGGTTGCCATTGAGGATATTTGGGGGACTTTGTTGAAAATGGGTCTGGTTTGAGTAATTTTCTTGCTCAGACTTCTCTCAGCAAACTGTTGCCAAGTTGGACGAGTTTTAGGGCTTTTTTCAAAATGTTAGCAAGAGTGTTGCCCAAGTGGAGAATCAAGTTCAAAAAACTACAGGAACCTTTATTAAAGAGAGCCTGTCACTCCATTTGAAATTGGAAGCTATGGATAATAATCATCAGTCCAGGAATATTAGATTCCTGAACTTCCCTAGAACTAGAACCCCGAAAGAACTGTGGGATGTATTTGAGGGAATGCCTTGAAGGTAGGAAAACTGGAGGAGATTGAGGTGACCCAGCTGTTTTATCTGCCCAGAGGGAAGAAACAGGAATTGGAGGAGGGTTTGTTTTATGTTAATGCAATTTCTTGAAATACCACTCAGGCATCAGAGCAGTTTACAATCACTGCAAGCATTCCCTTGTCCCCTTAAGGGCTCACAATCTATATGCATACCTGAGGCAACAGAGGGTTAAATGGCTTGCCCAAGGCCACAAGAAGTGTCTATAGAACTAGAAACCCCAGTCCCTCCGCCTGTGATTGCTGTCCCCAGGTGGGAATTGAATCCCGAGTCCTGTGGCCTGAGGTACCTTGTCTTAATCACTAGGCCACACCCCCTATGGACTCTCCTATCTCAACTGATAGACTTGAGTTATCTGCCTTTATGGAATCCTTGGTGAATAACTTTGGTTAAGCATAGAGATAAAACTAAATTGTTTAAAATGTACGTACTTCAAGTTTAGGGAGATTTCCTTTTGTGGGCAGAGTGTATATATTCCTTGATGTGTCTATTGCCACATAGTTAAGAAGGAAGGCCTTTCTTCAGTTTAATACCAGACTTGGTGTTATAGAGGCCTCATTCTAGTTGGGATTTCCCTGTAAGTGCCTAGTAAGATACCAGGAGCATAGTTGCACTTTCTTTGACCCACTACATTTGGATTCATTTCTTCTTGCTAAAAAATCTGTTTAGAAGTGATTACTTTCATATTGTAAAATAGTTTGAGGGTATTGGGGGAAGAGGATAAATAAGATAATTTTGCCCATAGGTTTGTTTTTGAAATTAGATGAGATGGGGATTTCCAGTCGGAGATAATAGGCAAGATAGCGGATTGTGGAGACAGCGCATCGTGAGCTCTGCGGGCCTGATATTCAAAGGCATTTACACTGTTTGCAGACCTTAAACCGTGTAAATGCCGCTTAGAGGCATATGCAGCGGCACTAACATGGTTAGTGCCGCTGAATATCCCCAATTATCTCCGTTACATGCCCCGATGCTAACCTCTTAGCATCGGGGCGTGTCATGAGCATTCCAGGGGGGGCACCAGTTGCTAACCAGGCAGTGGCGATATTGCACTTCTGTCTGGTTAGTACCCGCAGGTAAAAAAAGAAAAGGGGGGGGGGAGTACAATAATAATGAAAAGGGAGGTAGGCTTCTCAGAAGTGACAAATCGGGGGTACTTGTTAAAAGGGGTCTTTTAGAGTGTTTATTGTTAAGAAAAATGCAGAAATGGATTGACAGCTAGGAGGGAGGCACAAGGGAATAGAAGAGCCAGGGAGGAAGCAAAAGGTGAGAGGGAGAGCGAGGGTAATGGAAATAAATGTGGAGTGGTGGGTCGGGGGGAAAGAGATTGTTGGAGGATAGGAAAATCAGCCTGAAGAAGTTCAAAAAAACTTAGAGATGAGATCAAACAGTGCAGGAGGGGAGGGTGGGGGGAGTGGGGGGGATTAGATGTGTTACACTGCCAAAGGGATAAAACAGAAAGATAATTACAGCTCCTGGAAAAGAAAAGAGGGAAAAGGGGAGAAGATGATGGCAGGAAATGAACAAAGAGGGTACAAAATAGCCTCCTTGAATGTGAAGGGGATCCACAGGCTGGTGAAGCGGAAAGGGGTCATAGAAATAGCAGTTAAGACATATATATTGTAGATATTTTGTTGATACAGGAAACCCATTTAAAGGAGACAGAATATGCTAAATGAAAAACAAATGGATATGAACAGATATACCACTTGGGGTACGATTCAAAAAAATGGGGGGGGGGGGGAGTGGCAATTTTGGTACACAAACGAATACCTCTAGTGGAATGTGCAACAGGGGGAGTCCAATTGGGCAGAGTGGTGTGGGTCACAGGGCGGGTTGAAGCAAATGAGATCTCTGTACTCAATTTATACACTCCTAACGGCCCAAAGGGAACCTTCTTCGTGGAAACGTTGGAGGTGTTTACCAAGGAAACTAAAGGGGACTGGATAATTGGTGGACATATGAACTGTGGGCTAGGGGAATTAGATAGAACCAACTATACAAAGAAGCTTCATGGGAGAGAAGGGAAGCAGCTTACAGAGACAATGCAGAGGTGGGACTTGGTAGATTTGTGGAGGTTGCAGAATGGTACAAGCAGAGTATACACATGTGCCATGGCGAGGACGAGCAGCAACTCGAGGATAGATCACCTTCTGACACGTAGAGAACAAATGGGACAGTATAGGCAAATGATAATACACCCATTCACTTTGACAGACCATGGGATGGTGGAGACTACGTGGGTACCAGCAAGAGGGGGCTGTAGCCAACAACGATGGTGGGGGGAGAATGTCATCCATTTGCAACAAGAAGCAGTATTAGCTAAAGTAAAAAAAGCATGGAAACAATATGGAGCAATCAGTGATACAGGAGAGGTGTAGGGGGATGTTTTATGGTACGCAGGCAAGGCCTATATTAGGGGTATACTGATTCAAAATAGTGGCACAGATAAAGAGAGAAAGGGAGAAAGAAAGTAAGCAGTTAAAAGACGAGATAGCGAGATTGCAGGCTGAGCATGCTGCTACAGGGGGGACAAAAATAGGAAGAAAATTGAGAGTAGCAAGGGCAAAACTGCAGTTCATAGAAATTAACCGTATCACTCAGCTACTAAGGCTCACAAAGCGCCAATACCAGGAGCAAGGGAACAGGGCTGGGAGGCTTTTAGCCTGGCAGTTAAGGAAGAAGAGGGAGGCGAGATTGGTGGGAGAAATAAAGAGGAAGGATGGTGGGACAACCAGAACGATGGCAGGGATAGCCCAAGAATTTAAATGTTTTTATGAAACCTTATATACCTCCGAGGGGCTACAAGGGACAATACCCATGACAGAATATCTCTATTCCTTAAAGCTGCAGAGACCAAGTGAAGAGGAAGCAAGGTTGCTGGGAAATCCTGTCCAAGAGGATAAGGTCAGGAGTGCAATTAAAACCCTGCCCAAAGGGAAGGCTGCAGGGGAAGAGGGGTTCCCCTCCGAATTCTACCACTTAATGAACTGGCACCAATATAGGCAGGTGTGTTCTTGGGAGCCCTGAGGGGTGGGGGGGGACCTCTCCTGGCTACCATGGCGCATGCCAATATTATAGTGCTACCAAAGGAAGAGAAGCCCAAAGACCAGTGTGGGAGCTACCGCCCGATTGCACTTATAAATTGTGATGCTAAATTGTACACCAAGGTGTTGGTGAAGAGGCTGGAGGTGATGCTCCCAAAATTGATACACCCATACCAGACGGGATTCATTAAGGGCGGGCAATTGTGGCCAATGTCCGGAGAGCTGTGGATCTTATGCAATGGATCAAGAATAGGCAGGAACCCACACTATGTATTGCACTAGACGCCGAGAAGGCTTTTGATAGGGAAGAGTTGGGGGTTCCTGTTTGCTATGATGGAGCAGTTCCATCTTGGAGAGGGATTTATTAAGGTGCTTCAGGCTCTATACCAAAAGCCAAAAGTGAGAATATTAGAAAATGGTGCTAGCTTCAAAGAATTTGATCTGCTCTGGGGTACTAGACAGGGATGCCCCCTATTGCCACTCCTCTTTGTGATTTTTTTTTTTTTTTTAGAATTTAATATTTTATTGATTCTCCAGGACCAAGCAGGAAGTCAGTCCTCACATATGGGTGACGTCGGCGCCAACAGAGCCCCCGTGCGGAGCATTTCCCCAGCTTTCAAAGAAAGCCTTTGGGAATGCAGCGCACCTGCGCAGTCCCCTTCCCGCCCAAGGGTGCCATCTTGCTCAGTCTTTCTTTTTCCGTGGAGCCCGACAGACGTGAGTTTGTGTCACCCGGGAAGAGTTGATTTTTTTCTGCGATTTTTGTGTTGTCTTATCCGGTTCGACGCCAGTTCCCCTTCCCGTCTGGGCTCGGTACACCGGTATCACGTCCGGAGTTTTGATTTTCGTTTTTTGTCCTTTGTGACTAGCGTTTGCGCTCTTTTTGTGTTTCACTGGCAGCCCAGTCTTTTGACCTTGCAGGGGTCCTTTTTCCCCCGATGGCTGCCAGCGGGTTCAAAATGTGCGATCGGTGCAAGAAACTTATAAGAACATAACATAAGATATGCCATACTGGGTCAGACCAAGGTCCATCAAGCCCACATGACTGCTGCCTCCAATGCCTCGGGCCCGACCATGACCCGCTGGCCTGTGGCCTCTGCGGCAAAATGTCGTCGAAGGCGCTTCGGAGCCGTCAGCATCAATGTGAGAGAATTTTCTCTGACTCCGTGTCCTGCCAGGCCCGGACATCGTCAGAGGCCTCGACATCTCGGGAGTCTGACCCTGAGCGCCGTCGGGGTTCCTCTGAAAGGGAGTCTCCCACCCGGGAGCACAGAAGGAAGAAAAAGCTTGCAAGGGTGGTGTTGGTGGAGGCTCCTGGTTCCTCGAGGGCCAGGTTGCGTAGCCCTGACCACCACCCTAGGCTCTCGGAGTCAGAGAGGCCTTCCAAGCTACCTCGTGTGGAGCCGTAGTCCCCGAGTCACGTAAGTGCAGTTGTCCTCATGGACTCTCCTCCGGGGGAGCCGACGTCGAACCCGACGCCGTCGGGGCCTGAGTCGGGGGCTGCTAAGTCTCCTGAGCTTGGACTCAGGTTGACGGCCTTGGAGAGCAGCTTGGCTGCCTTCATGGAACAGCAGCGGGTGCTGATCGCCTGTCTGACCGGTGCATCTGCCCCGACCACCAGGACCTCAATGTCTAAGTCAACCCCGGAGACCGAACCGATCCTCAAATCGATCCTCAGTCAGGATCCCCCTCGACCTCCCGTGCGGGGCCGAGGTCGTCGAAGCCGATACCCTTGGTGTCAGGGCGGGTGACACCGAGGCCCACACGGACGGAGCCGCTCGATTCCTCCTCGTTGGAGTCTGAGTGGGAGACGGAGGACGAGGAGTCCCCGGACACCTTCCGGACCCAGTGCGTCCAATCAGACTCATGGAGTCCGAGCCTCGGAGACGGTCCCCTCCGGAGGATACCCGGTTCTCGGACTTCATGAGGGACATGGCCAAAGCCTTGGCTTTCCCTGCAGACGCCGAGGAGGAGCCTCGAGCTGAGGAGCTCAATGCCCTCCAGTATGATTTTCCTCCGAAGGAAGCCTTTACTGTACCGGTTCCTCCAATGCTGTAATGGCTGCTCTTCCGTATGTGGGAGGCACTGGCCTCAACGCCGGTTCTTAGCAAATGGGTCAATTCCATTTATCGAGTCCATAAGAGCCCTGGATTCTAAAAGGCACAGCTACCGCCCCACTCCATGGTTGTGGAATCAGCCATGCACCGTCTTTAGAGTCAGAAGATGCACTCCTTGGTGTCCCCTGGCCGGGAGGCCCGGAACCTGCATGCCCTCAGTAGAACATGCTTCCAGGGCTCTGTGCTATCTTGCCGTGTCCAGACCTATCAGCTGTACATGGGCATGTACCTACGAGACCTGGCAAAGGAGATTGCCGGGTTCTCAGCTGGCCTCTCCAAGGAACCTTTGCAGAGGTTCAAGGCTTTGTCAACAGGGATTCGAGAGCGCTCAAAGTTTATCTCTCAAGCAGCCTATGATGGCTTCGAGGCTTCGGCCTGGGTAGCCGCGGCCGGCATCGGTGCATGCCGTCAGGCCTGGCTACAGTCATCAGACCTGGAGCCATGGGTGCAGGACAAGTTGGTCGATGTCCCCTGCCGAGGTGAAAACCTTTTCGGTAAGCCCATGACTGAAAAGGCTGCGGAAATCGAGACTGAGACTCTCACCAGGACAAGGCTGTCCAGGAAGACCTCTGCCCCTTCTCAGAAAAAGAAGGGCTCGGGAAAGAAGCCCTTTTTCCTGAGGAAGGGTGCTGCCTACAAATCCCACCCTCAATACCCGGCCTCACCAGCTCCCCAACAGGGCCAGCAGGCCAAGGGGCAGGGGCATGGGCCCTGTAGGCAGAAGACCCCCAAGCCGCCAGCTCCGGCTCCTGCACAGCAGGGAGCGGGGTTTTGACTCCCACAGCATAGCCTCTTCTCCACAGCTGGCTCCACTCAGCACAGGAGGTCGGCAGACCCTGTACTCCTACAGGTGGCCAGCCATCACAGGGGATACCTGGGTACTGAGCATAGTCCAGAAGGGCTACTTGCTCCACTTCCACCAGATGCCCCCCCTCCAAGACTCCCTCTGCACAGAAACCTCCTCCTTCAGGAGTTGGCAAGTCTTCTAAAAGAACAGACGGTGGAACCGGTGCCCCACCACCTGGAAGGGCAAGGCTTCTACTCCAGGTACTTCCTGGTACCAAAAAGGACAGGAGGCCTCCGGCCTATCTAGACTTGCGAAACTTAAACAAGTTTCTGGAGAGGGAAAAGTTCAAGATGCTTACCCTTGGGATACTGCTGCCCTTCCTCCAGCAGGGAGATTGGCTATGCTCCTTAGATCTAAAGGGTGCTTATACTCACATCCTCATCCATTCAGATCACAGACAATATCTCAGATTTGTGGTGCGAGGAAACCATTTCCAATACAGAGTACTTCCCTTTGGCCTAACTTCCGCCCCCAGGGTTTTCACCAAATGCCTGGCAGTGGTGACGACCTATCTCAGGAATCAGGGAATTTTCGTCTTCTCATACTGGATGACTGGCTCATCAGGGGCCAGTCTCTCCAGGAGGCCAGATAAGCCACTCTTTGCACTGTCTCTCTTCTTCAGCATCTTGGCTTTGTCATAAACTACGGAAAATCCACTTTGCTCCCCTCACAAAACCTAGAGTTTATAGGGGCAAGATTAGACACCCTGGAGGCAAGAGCTTACTTGCCCAAGGACAGGGCCCACAGACTGACGGACTTGGCCAACCAGTTTCAAAGCAATTCTCAGATCTCCGCCAGGCACTTCCTGCGGATCCTGGGCCACATGGCATCCACGGTACATGTGACTCCGAATGCCCGTCTGCACATGCGGGCGGCTCAGTGGTGCCTCAGAGCTCAGTGGGCGCAGGCCATAGGCGACCTCCGAGACAGAGTAAAGGTGTCCAAACCACTTTTGGACTCCTTGCAGTGGTGGCTACATCTCCCAAACCTTCTCAAGGGGGTACCTTTTCAGGCCCCAGCACACACAAGGGTGCTGACGACCGATGCTTCCTTAAAGGGCTGGGGTGCACATTGCCAGGGCACGTGCACTCAAGGCCTCTGGTCTCCTCAGGAGGCCACACAGCAGATCAATCTGTTGGAGCTGCGAGCAATCCGCTTGGCTCTCCAGACTTTTTCTCATGCCCTCTCTCACCAGTCTGTCTTAGTTCAGAAAGACAATCAGGTAGCAATGTTCTATGTGAACAAGCAAGGGGACACAGGGTCCAGACTCCTATGTCAGGAGGCGTAAGCCCTTTGCTCCTTTGCAGTCAAACATGGCATGTTTCTCAAAGCAGTTTATCTACCTGGTCAGGAGAACTTCTTGGCAGACAAACTAAGCAGGATTCTCCAGCCTCACGAATGGCAGTTGAATCCACTGATGGTCCAGCAGATCTTTCTACGATGGGGGCTTCCATCAATCGATCTCTTTGCAAGTCCACTGAACCGTCAGCTGCCCAGGTTTTGCTCCAGACAGCCACATCCCCTGAGGATGACAGCAGATGCGTTTCTGATCTCTTGGTCTACGAGCTTCTTGTATGTGTTTCCTCCCACGCCCCTGGTGGCCCAAACTCTGTTCAAGGTTCTACGGGACAAGGCCTCGATGATTCTGGTAGCCCTCAGATGGCCGAGGCAACCGTGGTTTCCACTTCTTCTGCAGTTGATGGTGGAAACTCTGGGGTTGCAACCCGATCTCCTGTCTCAGGATCAGGGTTCCTTTCTGCACCCCAGTCTCAGATCCCTCAATCTGATGGCCTGGCTGCTGAAAGGATAGTGCTAGCTCCCTTACTTCTACCTAGGGAAGTTGAGGAGGTGGTCTTGGCCTCTAGGAGGCAGTCCTCCAGAAAGTCCTATGCCCTCAAGTGGCGTAGGTTCTCAATATGGTGTGCTCAGCGCAAAGAAGATCCTTTCTCCTGCCTTGTGCCAGTAGTACTACAATATCTACTTCACCTGTCAGACCTAGGCCTTAAGTCCAACTCTGTTTGGGTCCACCTCAGTGCTCTATCAGCACACCACTCACTGGTGGAGGGTCAGTCTCTGTCCACCCCTTGGTGTCCCGCTTCCTCAGAGGCCTGCTTCTGCTCAAGCCTCCGATTTGTCCACAAGCCACTGAGTGGGATTTGAACGTGGTCTTGCAGCAACTTACTCGCCCACCGTTTGAGCCGATAGCTACTTGCCATTTACGCTTCCTTTCTTGGAAGGCGCTCTTCCTGGTAGCTCTTACCTCGGCCAGATGTGTGAGTGAACTACAAGCTCTGGTTTCTGATAGACCGTACACACGGTTCTATAGGAACAGGGTGGTCCTATGGACCCATCTGAAGTTCCTTCCAAAAGTTGTCTCCTCCTTCCACCTCAACCAGGAGGTGGTGGTTCTGACATTTTGTCCCAGGCCGCATACCAGCCGGGCTGAAACAGTCTTGCATACCCTGGACTGTAAGAGGGCATTGTCCTTTTACATAGAACGTATGCAGGGGCACCGAAGGGGTACTCAGCTCTTTGTCTCCTTTGACCCTAATAAACTGGGGTTGCCTGTCTCCAAGCATACCTTGTCCACTTGGGTAGAAGATTGTATTGCCTGGGCGTACAAGGCAGCCGGCCTCTCCTTGCGCTGAGCACACCATATTGAGAACCTACGCCACTTGAGAGCATAGGACTTTCTGGAGGACTGCCTCCTAGAGGCCAAGACCACCTCCTCAACTTCCCTAGGTAGAAGTAAGATTTGTGGTATTCAGTACAACCTGATCTTGAATTCCATTAATCTGGGACATAAAGGATTCTCCTAAATGATTAATAGCAATCCAGATAGTTTCCAGGGTGAAGTGCTCGGGTCGCGGTAAGGAAAAGGAAAGAACAGCCCCACGCTGAACACTTGGCAAGGCGCCACTGGGCTGCGGGACCAAAGGAGGGATTCTGGCGTCGTTGCTGATCACCCCAGCAGAGCTCTCACTCTCAGGCGCTGACGCGGATTACTGCTCCGGCAGAGAGACATCCCCCTCTGACATGCTTCGTAAGAGCGGCCCCAGCTGAGACCGAGGAATCCCCAACTCCGGAGAGACCAGGACCTCCGCGCTACTCCGAGCTGATTCCGGGCACAGCTGTTTCGAGGAACGATGTGCTTCCGGGGGTGTAAAGTCACTGCTCGAGGGAGACGCCGAGCTACCCAGCCCCAACTGTCCTCCAGCCGAGCTTCCGTCCCCTGACGCTGACTGCGGCTCCTGACGACGAAAAAAAAAGGAATCAAGCAGACCAGAAACCGGAGTCGAGGTCAGCGCGGTTGTCTGGGGCAACAAATCGCACTTAGCCTTCCTCTTACGATCCATCTGCAAATGAGGTCAGGAGCCTAGAAGCCACACACCGCCATCTTGGATCCCTCCCCTCTTTGTGATTATGATAGAAGCATTTGCAACCAGAGTCCATCAAAACCCCACGATACATTCCATCGAAGTAGTGGGGGAGAAGCACAAAGTACTGCTTTACGCAGATGATACCCTGCTTTTCCTAACAAACCCGGAGCTCTTCCTTCCGCCTCTGCTGGAGGAGATAGCTCAGAAAAAAAGTCTATCAGGATTCCATGTAAACAGGGGAAAGATGGAAGCTTTTAGCTATGTCATCAGACTGAGCAAGATGGCACCCTTGGGCGGGAAGGGGGACCGCTCAGGCACTCTGCATTCTCAAAGGCTTTCTTTGAAAGCTGGGGAAATGCTCCGCACGTGGGCTCCGTCGGCACTGACGTCACCCATATGTGAGGACTGATTCCTACTGCTTCTGGAGAAGTTGGATGAATCTGCAGACATAAGAGACATAGCCCAGTTACTAGTCTTTATCCGGATGGTTTTTGAAGACTTCAGTGTTAAAGAAGAACTACTTGGAATGATTTCTTTAAAAGGGAGAACTACCGGTCAGGAAATATTCATTTCTTTCCATTTTTTTGTGATGAAGTGTAATCTTCCATTGCATAGATGTTTCCATCACTACTGATGGAGCAAGAGCAATGACAGGTGAGGTTAACGGTTTCATAGCCCTCTGTAGACAGCATGATGACTTCCCAGATTTCCTTTCTTACCACTGCATCATTCACCAGCAAGTTTTGGCAAGCAAGAGACTCAATACAAAGACTGTCATGGACATCACTTTCAAAATTGTAAATTCAGTTCGTGGAAGATCGCTTCAAAGACGGCTTTTCAATCTTACTCTTGATGAAGGGGCAGCGGAAATCATTTTGCACACAGATGTAAGGTGGCTAAGTAGGCACACATTTCTGCAAAGATTTCGTGATTTGCTGAATGAAATAAGAAGTTTTTTTAAGGAGAGGGGAGATGACCAAGCAGAGTTGGAAGATGAGTGGTTATGTGATCTGGCATTTCTCGCTGACTTTACAGGCGAACTAAGTGATATGAACCTTGAACTACAAGGTAAAAACAAATGCATTGGCGAGATGATGAGTACAGTTTCATCCAACAAGAGCAAATTTGAGCTAATGATGACTGACCTTGCAAACAACACTTTTGATCATTTTCCTAATATGCAGGACCATCTCCAAATTTTGTTTTTCAGAACGAGAAGTATGTGACAGAAATCTGTTCTGTTATTCAGGAATTCGAAAATAGATTCTGTGACTTCCAAAAAATTGGAACAGTTGTGGAGTACTTGTCATACCCATTCAAAGTAGATGTGGACATTAAAGAAACTGCAGCTGCTATCAGTAAAAATGACTCATTGAACAAGCCATCTCTTGAAAACGAAATATTAACCCTTAAAAATGACATTTTTCTCAAGACCCGTGCTGAGCAAGAATCGTTTTGGAAGCTAGTGCCTAGAGACAAATTTCCCAACTTGAGAAGATGCAGTGAAGCTGTACACTCCTGTTTCGGTTCATCTTATTTGTGTAAATCTGTGTTTTCCCATCTGAAAATGACAAAGAGTACACAATGTTCCAACATGACAGATGAACATCTCCAGGATTCCCTGAGACTGGCCCTCATTCACCCAACTTCAAAAAGCTGGTGGATGAAATGCAGGCTCAGACGTCTCACTAATGAGCAAGAGTGAAATATTAAAGATTGTGCAAGATCAGCCTGGATCAATACTCAACCTAAACGTAACACAAATTGCTCATTAAAAGTTAAAGAAAGTTATTAAGACAGTTAAAGAAAGTTATTACTCAATAAAACTTTAAGAAAAAATGTACTTTCCATTTCCCCTCGCAGTTCTTACTGGATCTTCGTCTCTCTGTTTTGTTTTTGCTTAATTTGCTTAACAGCTGATCACATCCAAGTAAATGACAGAAGGTTCATTAAAAATGGGGGGGGGGGGGCGGGGGAATCCTCCAACTTTATTGGGTTAAAATTTAATTTGAAACTTAATTTTCATGGTGGTAGATCACCGGCACTTTTGGCCGGAAAAAGTAGATCACGACCTGTTTGAAGTTGGACATGCCTGCTATAGAGCAACGGTGTTAAAGGCCCTTAAGACCTTTTACATGCGAGATGGAGAAGTTCTGAGGCTGAATCTAGAGAGGGGAGTACTTGCCCCGGAATAGATATTTGAAAAAATAGGGGGGGGGGGGTCAGAAGCAGGGGGTCAGCCATGGGACTGCATCCCTTCCTGGGGCCATTAATAAAGCAAGGGAGAATATGTGAGAAAGGAGGTTGGATTCATGTGCCCTTGGCAAAATAGTCAAAGATTCGAGACTACCTTCCCTTTGCAATGCCCTCCTACCTGAATTTTATAAAAACTAGAGAAGGAAAAGGAATGGGAAAGTTTGAGGAATGGAAAGGACCAGGGGGATGCATGGATTTGAGTATGGCAGAGACGAAAGTGAGGGGTAGAATACCGTTCTTTACTTATTTCCAGATAAGACGTTACATGATGGACCCGGAACATAGACTAGCCCTCCAGGAAGAGCCAACTGGAGTGGAAAAAGCTCTGTATGGGAGAAAAGACAGGAGAAGGGTAATCTCCAGGTTATACAAGGGGCTAGAAGTAGAGAAGGAGGAGAGGCCCCCTTTTCATGTTGAAGGGTGGCAAGAGTGGAGCAGAAGGAATCTAGAGGAGAGAGAATGGCGAGAAATTCATGAAAAGATTAATAAATAATGATCGATGTCATCATGGCGACAAACACAACTACAGATAGTTCATAGAGCCTACGTTGCCCCACAACAGCTTGGAAAAGTGGGGAGGAAGGCCAATGAGCTCTGTTGGAGGGGCTATGGGAAAACAGGACACTTCTACCATCTCTGGTGGGAATGCGAGCGCATCCAAAGATGTTGGAAAGAGGCTTTCCTGGGTATTACAAAAATGACTGGGGAACAGGTAAAGAAAGATCCAATACTCAAGCTGTTGGGATATGGGGGGAGTCCACAAGGTGGGAAGGGGAAATACAGGGAGTGGTTATGCACCAAGATGCTGATGGCAGCTAGGGTTGCCCTAGCGTGGAAATGGAAGCACTCCGCAGGACCATCAGGAGAAGATTGGTGGGAGAAAGTGGGAGAGGCTTACAAATATGACAAAATAACATATACCTTAAAAGGTAAATAATGGAGGTGGGAAAAAAATCTGTGCCCCGTATATTCACAGTGGGATAATACAAGGAGAAAGGCAAGATATGGGGGATGAGGGGCCAGCGAAATGACCTGTGGAAAAGAACAAAGGGAAGAGAGAGAAGCAGTAGATGAAATAGAAGGAGCACAAATACTGGGGCAGAACACATTGGGGGGGGGGGGAGGGAAGGGGTAAGGTCGCTCCTGCCGTTTGATGAATGTTGTAAGTCACCGAGAGAGTTGATGTTTATGTAAATAATTAGCACAGGCATAGTAGGCATATAATGCATAATGTAAATAAAGGACTGTACTGGGGAGGAGACAATCTCAGCCCTGAAAGAATTGTAAGTAGAAACATGAATGCATAACCAGGAAGTTGGATCTGAAAGTTTGTAAGTTTGCATTCTCGCAATAAATAAAAGATATATAAAAAGAAAAAAAATTAATCCTGCTCAAAATTGGTAACCAATGTAAATTGTAAATTATTGGTGTGATGTATTCTGTGTTGTTAACCTTGTAGATGATATGGGCAGCAACACTTTGAGCCAGTTGCAGATGATTAATGGCTTGCTTTGGTTGACCTTGTAAGATAGCATTTGCAAAATCGAAATGCGGAATGATCATGGCTTGGAGGACTGAACAAAAATCATGACTATCCAGGAATGGTCTAAGCTGCTGAAGCATTTGCAGTTAATAGAAGATAGACTTGGTCATTAGCTTTATATGGGAAGTCATGGAAAGTGACTGATCCAAGGTAACCCCAAGATATTTTATTTCAGTTTTAACCTCTAACTCAACATCACAAAGATGAAGCTTTTGGGGGGGGGGGGGGCTAAAGTTTATGTTCCTTGTGACGAATAGGACCTCAGTTTTGTCATAATTTATGTTTAAGTTATATAGCTTTAGCCACTTTGTTGCTTCGCTGAGACCTGTTGATAGTAGATGATAATTAGGATTCATAATGTCTGTCGGTAGATACAACATTATATCATCTGCATAGAAGTGATAGCCTAGTTTGAACGTCTTAAAGATGCTGCATATTGGTTGTAAGTACATATAAAATAATAATACTGAGAGGGCAGATCCTTGAGGTATACCTTGTTCTTGATTGTATGATCGGGATGTCTGGTGGCTGATTCGTACCTGGGTATGATCGGTAAGCTAGGATTGAAACCATTTAAAGACATTTCCATGTATCCCTATCTGTTGTAGTCTTGTGAGTAGCATATTGTGGCTGATGTTATCAAATGCAGAGGCAATGTCAAGAAATACAAGTACAAAGGCTTGTCTTGATTTATCTAGGCCTCTAATTAGATTATCAAAAAGAGCTAATAAAAGCGTCTCCACACCAAGATATGGTCTGAAACCATATTGCTGTTCATCTAAAGAGGAATTCTAGTCAATATGATCTTGTAGCTGGATCTGCACAATTTTTTCAATCACTTTGGCCATGAATGGGAGACTAGAGATTGGCCTATATGAACTTATTAGAATACTTTGAAGTATATCTAAAATTTATATCTGAATTTTCAGAAGGCATTCGATAAAGTACAACATGAGTATCCTCAATAAATTAAAAAATTATGGGATAGAAGGCTGTTTCCTATTGCAGACTGATTTCTGAGAGTAGGTCTAAATTGTAAACTTCTGCAGTGGAGAGACACGAATAGTGGAGTAAGCCAGGGATATATACTGGGATCAGTATTTCACATATTCATAAATCATCTGGAAAAAGAAGCAGTGAACAACTCTGGGGACAGTGAAATACCTATTGTACCTGAATGTAACTTGTCTTGCACTATTCCTGGAAAGTCATCAGCCAACCACAAATAATTTTGTGTCTTCCTCACATTTGAAGTTATTAAAACATCAGTGAATTATGAGTAATTTGCAGGTGGTTACTGTGAGGAAGAAACTTGGCATCTAAATGGCAAATGACGTGTAATGTGGACAAGGGAAAATAATTCTAACTGAAGGTGCACAATGCTGGGTTCCGTATTAGAAATTATCACCTAGGAAAGGAATTTTGGAGGCAGTGTGGAGAAAACATTGAAATCCTCAACTCACTGGGCAGTAGCAGCCAAAAAGCAAATAGAATGTTAGTGATTATTTGGAAAGGAATGAAACACAAAACTGTGAATATAGTAATACCTTTATGTCAATCCATGGTGTGACTGCACCTGGAGGGTTATGTGCATTTCTGGTCACCACACCTCAAAAGAGATGTGGCAGAGCTAGAGACAATATAGAGAAGGGGAAAAAATGCTAAAGGGATTGGAATGGTTCTCCTATGAAGAAAAACTAAAATGGATAGCAGTCTTCAGCTTGGTAAAGCAATGACGGAGAGGGGATATAACAGATGTTTATAAACTTAAGAATGCTGTGGAACTAGTTAGCGGGGAACAATTATTAGCACCATTGGGTCATTTTACTAAAGTGCACTGTGTTGTTGCACCAAATGCTCCGGTAATGCACACATCCATGAGGCATCAGGGCAACACCACAGCATTAATCTCCAGGAGCATGGAAATAATGTTTCCAGCAGTTACTGTGGTGCATGTGGCCCTGTCTTAGCACAATAATAGAGTGGGTGGACTTAACGCAACCTATGGAGGTGGCAGTGAGTATTCCTATGCTACTTGTACACCATGCAGGTAAAGCACAGTTACTTACCTGTAACAGGTGATCTCTGGGAACAGCAGGAATAAGTCTTCACATATGGGTACGTCGGTACCGACGGAGCCTGCGCGGGAACGCTCCCCAGCTTCCCAAAAAGGAAAGCTTTTGGGAGCATCCCACAGCGCCTGCGCGCTGCCTTCCCGCCTTTCCTAACCGCTTCTCTCCAGTTCGAGTTTTAAAGCTGAGACAAAGAGAGAGAGGAAAGGAAAGATAGACAGAGAGATACAACTCCTAGGGGAGGTGGGTGGGTTGTGAAGACTTATTCCTGCTGTTCCCAGAGATCACCTGTTACAGGTAAGTAACTGTGCTATCTCCAGGAACAAGCAGGAATGAGTCTTCACATATGGGGACTCCCCAGCTAGAGATGCCTGGGAGATCCCCAGGGTTGTAAGACCCTGAGAAGGGCTCTACCCCCCCCCCCTTTGGATCTCAGGCATCTAAAGAGGGATGGAGGGTAGGAGTTGCTTAAGTATGGAACAGGTGTTTGAGGACAGCCTGACCAAACAAGGCGTCCCGGCGGGAGTCCTTGTCCAAACAATAATGGGCCATGAAGGTATGGACCGAGGCCCATGTGGCTGCTCGACAGATCTGGTCGATGGACACAGAATTAAGATGAGCCATAGAAGCTGCCATGGCCCTCACAGAGAAAGGTTCTTACTCTGGTAGGCGAAAGAAATACACTGAGCAATCCAATTGGACAGTGTTCTCTTAGAGATTGGAAGTCCTAAATGAGAAGGATCAAAAGCAACAAAGAGTTGGGAAGACCTTCTATGTTGCTGAGTCCTTTGTAAGTAAAAAGCGAGAGCCCTTTTACAATCCAGGGTATGAAGATTCCTTTCTGCACTTGATGCATGAGGACCTGGAAAGAAGACAGGTAAATATACCTCTTGGTTCAGATGAAAAGGTGAGACCACTTTAGGCATAAAGTGAGGGTTGGTCCTGAGGACTACCTTATCATGATGAAACCTTGTATAAGGTGGATTGGCCACCAAGGCCTGCAGCTCACTGATGCGGCGAGCTGATGTGACTGCAATGAGGAAAATAACCTTCCAGGAAAGAAATTTCAAGGAGGTGGTGGCTAAGGGTTCAAAGGGTGGCTTCATAAGCTCACCAAGAACCAGAATTAAGTCCCATGCCACCGGAGGAGGCCTAATGGGAGGTTTAGTTAAAGTTAGGCCTCTCATGAATCTTGCAATAAGAGGATGAGAGGAAATAGGCTGTCCATTGAGAGGCTTAAGGGATGCTGCAATAGCACTCAAATGGACTCTTACTGAATTCGTCTTAAGGCCTGCATTAGAGAGATGCAGGAGATATTCCATTAGAGAATTCAAAGGTAGTGCTAGAGGGTCAAGACCCTTCTCAGCACACCAAATGGAAAACCTTTTCCATTTAAAAGCATAGGAACGTCTAGTAGAAGGTTTTCTGGAAGCATGGAGGATATCCTTCACTTGTTGAGAAAGATTCCAACCTTGAAGGTCTAAGCCTTCAGCAACCAAGCCCTGAGGTGAAGGGACTTGGGGTTTGGGTGCCACAAAGTTCCCTCCTCCTGGGACAGGAGGTCTGGAGCAGTAGAGGGTACCACACTTGGCGTGGCCAGCGTGGAGCTATGAGGATCATAGATCCTTGATCCCTCTGGAGCTTGAACAGAGTCTTGGGAATTAAGGGAATGGGTGGAAAGGCATACAGGAAGTCTTGACCCCAGTGAAGGAGGAAGGCATCCTTGGCCTGAACTCCCTGACACGGAATTCTGGAACAGAACCGGGGAAGTTTGGCATTCCACGGACTTGCAAAGAGATCTATGTCCGGGGTTCCCCACTCCTGAAAGATTCTGAGTACCTGGTCCATGTGCAGGGACCATTCGTGTGGAAGCAGAACTCGACTGCGTCTGTCTGCCCAAGAGTTTTGGATTCCTGGAAGGTATACGGCCAGGAGATGGATTTGATGCTCTCTGGCGAAGGCCCACAATCTTAAAGCTTTGTTGCAAAGCGACAGAGAGCCAGTTCCTCCTTGCTTGTTTATGTAAAACATGGCTACCTGATTGTCCGTATGAACGAGGACTGTCCTGTAGCTGAGCAGGGTATGGAAGACCTTGAGAGCTAGAAAAACTGCTCGAAGCTCCAGGTGGTTGATATGTAGAGAGGTCTCCTATGGAGACCAAGAGCCCTGAGTGGAGAGGTCTTGTAGGTGAGCTCCCCAACGTGTTGGGGAGGCATCTGTTGTGAGGGTTGCTTGGGGCAACAACTGTTGGAAGGGGGATCCCAGCAACAGATTTTGGGTGGACTTCCACCACTGGAGAGATCAAAAGAGGCGCCTGGAGGTTGCTATTTTGTCTGACAGACCCCCTGATGCTTGAGTCCACTGGGTGGACAAAGTCCATTGAGCTGCTCTCATGTGAAGGCGAGCATAGGGGACCACATGCACTGTGGATGCCATGTGGCCTAGCAGTTGAAGCATCTCCCGGGCAGTTAAATGGTTTTTTGACTGAATCTGGGAAGCTAACTGCACTAGGCGTAGGCAACGGGCCTGAGGAAGATAGGCCCTTGCAGTGGTAGTATCTAGCCAGGCCCCTATGAATTCTAGGGACTGAGTAGGGGTGAGCTGGGACTTTGGGAGGTTTACCACAAGTCCCAGATACTGCAGAATGCGCCTTGTGCAGTCCAGGGAAGTCTGGGCCTCTGACTGAGATGGAGCTCGGATGAGCCAGTCGTCCAGGTATGGGAATACAAATATTCCCAGAGTGCGTAGAAATGCAGCTACTACTGCCATGCATTTGGTGAACACTCTTGGAGCAGAGGCCAGACCGAAAGGAAGCACCCTGTATTGGTAATGCTTCCCTTGGAAAAGGAAACGGAGGAACCTTCTGTGAGATGGATGGATGAGGACATGTGTGTACGCATCCTTGAGATCTAGAGAACAAAGCCAATCCTGACTCTGAAGGTATGGAAGGAGAGTGCCTAGAGAAAGCATCTTGAATTTCTCCTTGCATAGAAATTTGTTCAATTCTCTGAGATCTAATATAGATCTGTAGCCCCCTGTTTTCTTTGGGATGAGAAAGTAGGGGGAGTAAAACCCTGACCCTTGTTAAAGAAGAGGTACTTCTTCTATTGCCCCTTGGGCAAGAAGGGCAGCCACCTCCTGACCTAGAAGGTCGAGGAGAGATGTTGGAGAATTGAAATGTCTCACCATGGTGTGAGGAGGAAGGTTGGAGAAATGATGTTTGTACCCCTCCCTTATGATGGAGAGGGTCCACTGCTCTGTTGTAATTTGCTCCCATCTGGGAGCAAAGTGAGCTAACCTTCCTGGAATGGTGAGAGGCTCTGGCTGTTTCAGAGCCAGAAAGGCTAAGTTCTCTAGCATGAAGTCAAAAGCCCTGAGGAGGCTGGGTCTGCTGAGTTGCAGCAGCCCCTGAAGGCTTAGGCCTGGCTTGCTTAGGTTGCTGACGCTTAGCAGCAAAACGACCTGTAGATGATTGCTGGACAGAAGCAGGATGGAATCTGCCTTTCTTGAAAAAAGACTTCTTGAAAGGCTTTTTCTTGGCAGGAATGGAGGTTGAGTTGAAAGTCTATCCAAAGCAGAATTTTCTGCATCCATTTGAGTGGCCTTTATTTGCCAATCTTTGCCAAAAAGGTTTTCTCCTGTACAAGGAAGATTACCCAAGCCATCCTGGACCCAAGAATCTAGATCAGAAGCCTGGAGCCAAGCAATTCTGCGTGCAGCTATGGCAATGGCCGAAGCTCTGCTGGCACCCTCAAAGGAGTCAAAAGCTGCACGGTTGGAAAACTTTGAAATATCTTGAGTATGCTTAAGCCAAAGAAGAAATTCTTCCCTTTTATCCTCTGGAAGAAAAGGGAGGAAAGTGTGCAGCTTATCTGCAACTTCTTTCAGAAACATCCCTATATAAAGACTATAGGAGTTGATTCTGGCAATGAGCATACTGGCTTGGAAGATTTTCCTACCAAAAGCATCCAAGGTCCTGCATTCTCTTCCTGGAGGAGCAGAGGAGTGTCTTTTTGCACTCTTTATCTTTTTCATAGCTGACTCCACCACAATAGAATGGTGAGGAAGCTGTGTTTTATGAAAACCAGGATAAGGAGGGACACGGTACATGGTGTCCAACCTACGAGAATGAGGAGAGATAGTGAGAGGAGTCTCCCATAAGTCAATCATGTGATCATAAAGAATTTCATGAATTGGCAAGGTGACTGCCTCTTTAGGAGCCTTAGAATAACCTAAAATATCTAATTTTTTAGCCCTAGGCTCTGATTCAGAAGTTACTGAAATAGAAAGTCCTTTAGCCACTTCTCTTATGAAGTCTTGAAAGGACAAGTCTTCTGGAGGAGACATTCTTCTTTTTGGAGAAGAAGGCTCTTCAGGAAGGGCTATGGATACTTCAGCAGACTCCTCCGATGCATCAGAATCCTCGGAGGAATCGAAGTATCGACTGTCAGGGTGCTCTTTCAAAGCTCGATACGCGTACCGAGCCGTATCGACATCGGGCGTTATTGGTACTGGTTTGGTACCGATGGGCATCCCTAGGCAGGGAACCGCTGCAGTCGACACCATGGCCGATGTCGATGCAGTCGGTACCGGTACCAGCATTGGTGCCGGTACCTGGGCCGATACCGACAACGGAGTTTGTTGTGGTATCAGCGGCATCGCAGCTTGAATGAAGGCCGTAATAGCCTGCTGCATGGATAGAACATTCTGATCCATCGATGCCATGAATGCCTGGAATTCGGTAACGGAAGGTGGTGCCGGTACCCCAGAGCATTCTAACAGGTGATCGGTCGAGGCCGTGCCATCGATGTCAACCTGTAACCCCATAGGTGGAGCTTTGGAAGCCAGAGCTTCCCGCCGGGGTAGTTTTGCCGGTGCAGGATCCTCGAGGGCAAGCCCGGAGGCATCTCGATGCTTGGAAGGAGATCTACCCTTCGAGGACCGGCTGGTTTTATGTTTGGTTACCTGAGATCCATGAGAGGAAGAAGAGGCCCTGGAAGACGTCGATGCCACTGAAGCTGCATCAGAGGGAAACAGAACATGAAGCTTGGCTGCTCGGTTCTGTAAGCCTCGTTTAGACATCAAGGAGCAGGACGAACAATCCAAAATGGAGTGGTCAGGACCCAAACATTTGAGACACCATTCATGGGTGTCAGTAACAGAAATAGTACTGCTGCACTTAGTGCATTTTTTAAACCCGGAGGCTGGTTTTCCATAAGGAAAATTCTTGTCAGGCCTAAGGCCCAAAAGAGGAAAAACACACTAAGTGAGGGAAAAATATATATATTTTTTTTAAGAGAAGAAAGAAAAGACTGGCGGTACCGGTCCGACGTCGAAGAAGGCAGACGCGCGACCAAAGAAATAAATTAAAACAAAGAACTTCTTCAGCGGTGACAGGAACACGACCTGCTGGCTCCGCGGAAAAGAAGAACTGGAGAGAAGCGGTTAGGAAAGGCGGGAAGGCAGCGCGCAGGCGCTGTGGGATGCTCCCAAAAGCTTTCCTTTTTGGGAAGCTGGGGAGCGTTCCCGCTCAGGCTCCGTCGGTACCAACGTACCCATATGTGAAGACTCATTCCTGCTTGTTCCTGGAGATCGGAGCTGTGCTGACTACCTGGTACTCACCCCACCCACTCTCCACCTCTAATCCTCCCATTTGCAACTCTAATGCACCATGGACTGTTAGCTTCAAAATCCAGTGGTACTGTCACGGCCCTGTGCCAGCTGTCAATGTGAATCTAATATGCTAGCATCCTTTAGTAAAAGGGCTCTCATGAAACTAACTAGTTGTGGATTTAAAATGACTTTAAGCAAGTATTTTTTTTAGTCAACATACAGTTAAGCTGTGGAATTTGTTGTCAGAGAAAGTGGTCAAGGTTAATAGTTCAGCTGAGTTTAAAAAATGATTTGGACAACTTTAGGAGGACAGGTCCATAAACTTGGGTGCTTCTACGTCTTCTGGGAGAGTACTATATGGAAAGGCCATTCTTTTTTTTTTTAAAATTCTGTTTATTATCCACTTCAACACAACATAAAACCGTTCGTAAAAATACACAACGCCTCTGGTCAGGGCTAACTCTTGTCCACCGTCCCGGGGCCAACCAACAAACCATTGTGGTAAATTACAATATTTATTAACCCACCCCCCTCCCTCCCCCCACACCCCCTCCCCCCCACCCACCCCCCTCCCTCCTTGCAGCCTCCCCCCCCCTCTGACCCTAAAGATAGCCCATGGGAGTCATATCCAAGTATTAATCCATCCCTTCCTCATTGTCTTATCAAATTCTAGCCCCCCAACCACTTTCAAGCCCTATCCCATTTGCAGCACTTCGTTGCGAGCATGTGGACTCAGTCTTTGAATATAAGGCTCCCAGACCAGCAAAAAAGAGGTCCAGCGGGAAACACTCCCCCTCGCTCCCCTCCTCTCAAAAAGCATTAACTGATGAAAGCTGTTGCGCCATTCCCAAAAGGTTGGGGGGAGGGGCTCTCTCCACCTATGAAGTACCGGACCTTTACCCACCAGACATGCCTTCCACACAAGTACTTGCTCCCACCTCCCCTTTGGGTGGAGTGGTCCAAGTTGATCCAGAACTACCAAAGACCGGTCCAACTAATCTGCTGTAGAAATAGACTACTCATAAACTCACTGATCCGCATCCAGTACCTCCGAATTTTAGGGCATCGCCACCACATATGCCCCAAATCCGCCAAAGAGCAAGAACATTTAGGACATCCCCCAAGCAGAGTGAGGCGACTCCGCAGGGCTCTTCTCTGAGAAAAATGTGCCCGGATAATACACTTAAACTGTATCTCTCGTCACCTAGCCCCTTTTACCAGCCCCGCAATCTGACCCAGAGCCTTTCGAACCGAGCCTGGGGCCACCTCCCGATTCAGTTCCCTCGCCCAATGAACCCCCTTTGCCGAATAATCCGGCAAAGTAACATATTCCTCTAAACGTCTTTTCAGATCTGAAATTGTAGGTGGGGCCTTAGCCCCTATCGCAAAGAAATCTAGGATTCGCGCAGATCTTTCCATGGTTAATTCCTCTTGTGGAAGGGATGCGACATGGTGAGCTAGCTGAACGCAAAATAGTGCCGGTTACTCAGCTCATATTCCCTGCAAAGAGTCTCAAATGACTTACACCTCCCTGTTGGCTCCACTACATGACCTAGGTTCCGGATCCCCTGGATTCCCCATTGATGAAATAAAGTTGAATCAGACCCAGGGGTAAATCTAGCATTGCGCTGCAGGGGTAGCCAGCTGGAGACCCACCCCAGTATCTATTAAATTGCCGCCACGTACAACGTAACGGATCCAACACTACACTCCCAAATACTCTTTGCGGCATGCATGAACTCTCCAGATATAAAACCGCCGCCAAAGTCAATGGTGCCACTAAGGCAGTGGTTCTCAACCTTTTTTGTACCGTGACCCCTTTTACCATTGGTCAACTTGTGATGACCCCCAATGATAAAATCAAATGTGTCTCTCTTCCTTTACCGTTAACGCATTGTCGCTGTAATCATTTTTTGAATTATTAATATATTATAGGCCTTTGCATTATGTTTTTATTTATAAAATTTACTTATTTAAACCACAATAATTAATCCCAATAACAAGTAACAATATTTGATTTCAAAATTATTATGATTTTGTAGTCAGATCACTAATATGAAATAAAATTCTTTTTTCTACCTTTGACCAATTTATTCTCTGATCATGCGGGTCCCGATCTGAGGCTTCTGCTTTCCTGTCTTCTCTTAGCTCTCTTTCTGTGGTCTATGGTCCATCTGCCATTTCTTACCTCTTCTTTCGTTTTCGTCACTTCTTTCCATCAGCCTATTTCCAGTCCCAGTAACCCTCCCCAGTATCAGTCCCTTTCCAGTCCTCACTCCCAGTACCTTCCAATGTCAACTTGCATTCCCATGACTGCCACTGGTGTCCGTTCCCTTCCAGTCCCCCTCCTTCCCCACTGACCAGTCCCTTCTAGTACAAATACCATAGTAGCCCCTCTCAGATCCACTCCCATCCTCTTGTATCAGCCCATTTGTAGCCTTAGCCCCCAGTTTTCTTCCAGGGCCAGCAGCTCTATCCTCCCCTCCCCACAATCAGCCCATTCCCAGTCGAAGCCCCCCAATCAGCTCACTTCCAGTGCTAGTCCCCCCTGAACCCCATTACCAGTGCTAGCCTCCCCTAATCAGCCCAATACCAGTCCTACCCCCCATCAGCTCATTACCAGTCCTAGCCTCCACTAATCAGCCCATTTCCTGTCATAGCCCCTCCCGATCAGCTCATTTCCAATGCTAGCCCCCTATCAGTCCATTACTAGTCCTACCCACCCCATCAGCCCATTACCAGTCCTAGCCTCCCCTAATCAACTCATTTCCAATGCTAGTCCCCCTAATAAGCCCCCCATCAGCCCATTACCAGTCTTACCCCCCCATGAGTCCATTACCAGTCCTAGCCTCCTCTAATCAGCCCATTTCCAGTCCTAACCTCACTGATCAGCTCATTTCCAATGCTAGCCCCCCATCAGTCCATTACCATTCCTACCCCCTATCAGCCCATTACCAGTCCCAACCCCACCCTTGATCAGTCCATTCCCAGTCCTAGCCTTCCCTAATCAACCCATTACCAGTCCTAACCCCCCATCTGCCCATGTCAGCCCCCTCCCTCCCTCCCTTCATGTCAGCCCCCCTCTGTCCATGTCAGCCCCCCTCCCTCCCCCATGTCAGCCCCGTTGCAGGTTCCCTTCTCCCTCCTCCCCTCTCCCCATGTCTGCCTCCTTCTTCTGCAGCCGCGGCTCCCTGTCTCTTAGGGAACCGCGGCTGTGCCTGTGAACCGGTGCGGAGCCTTTCTGTTTCTAAATGGGCTCCATGCAGCATTGTCCCACCTCCAAAGGAAATGGTAAACAACTTCCTTTGGAGGCGGGACAATGCTGCATGGAGCCCGTCGAGAGACGGGAAGGCTCCGCAACGGTTTTACAGGCATAGCCGCGGTTCCCTAAGAGGCAGGGAGCTGCGGCTGCATTAGAAGGGAGGCGGTGAGTTTGCCGCTGCCGAGAAGCGGACTCGGCAGTGGCAGCAACTTGTGCGCTTTATAACATGTTTTTTTAACGGCGGAGTGAGGCGACCCCCGCTAAATCCTGTGGCGACCCCCGTGGGGGTCGCAACCAATGTTCCCTCTAATTTTCTGTAGGCTGTGTGCACATAAAATATCAGTTGTGTGCAGCTTTTGAAGGAAGGTTAAATTTTTGTGCACCACATAATGACACTCAGAGTTATATACTTTAAAATTTGACTACACTTCAGAATACAGTATGTACACCACATTGATTTTAATCAAATTAAATTAAAATAGACAATTACTAAATGAAGTGGGAAATTTCTAGTAATTACAATCATAACTTTTAAATTTTAAGACGTCTGTGTTGTTTTCTATCAGAATCAGAGCCGTAATTTTTGTGCGCTCTGTTGTAAAGTATGTGCGCTTGCTCGGCGAGGTGTGTGCGCGCGCACACGCGCACAGCTTAGAGGGAACAGTGGTCGCAACCCACAGTTTGAGAACCGCTGCACTAAGGCCTCTTCTAACGCCCTGGGGGTGTACACTTCTGTATTCCCTAGTCCAGCGATGGCGAACCTATGGCACGCGTGCCAGCTGTGGCACGCGAAGGCCTTGCAGGTGGCACGCGGGAAGGTCCGCAAGTAAAATTTAAAAAAAAAAAAAAAAGCTGTCTTCTCCCGCTGCCGGGGCCGCGGCGGCAGAATCGAGTGTGCCGCGGGGCCCCCCCTGCCCAGCACAGCCTGCCCTCCCCCTCTATCCGCTCTCTCGTCGCAGCTCACAGTGACACGCGCCGGCTTTCAGAGAGCGAGGGAAGAGTTTCTCCCTCGCTGCTCTGTTAAGCCCGCGGGGGCTGATGGGAAGTTCCCATCAGCCCCCGCGGGCTTAACAGAGCCGCGAAAGGGAAACTAATCCCTTCGCGCTCTGAAAGCCGGCGCGTGTCACTGTGAGCTGCGACGAGAGAGCGATAGAGGGGGAGGGCAGGCTGTGCTGGGCAGGGGGGGCCCCGCGGCACACTCGATTCTGCCGCGGCGGCCCCGGCAGCGGGAGAAGACAGCTTTAAAAAAAAAAAATTCCCTCGGCTGGGCTGGGCTGGGCTGGGGGGGGGTTAGGATTGCTGATGGGCTGGGGGGGTTAGGATTGCTGATGGGCTGGGGGGCTGGGGGGGGGTTAGGAGTACTGATGGGCTGGGGGGGGTTAGGAGTGCTGATGGGCTATTGGGGGGCTGGGGGGGTTAGGAGTGCTGATGGGCTATGGGGGGGCTAGGACAGGAAAGGGCTGATGGGGAGGGGTTAGGACTTGAGGTGGGTTGATGGGGTTAGGACTGGTAATGGGCTGTGGGCTGTTGGGGGGGTTAGAACTGGTAATGGGCTATGGGGGGGTTAAGACTGGTAATGGGCTGTGGGCTGTTGGGGGGTTAGAACTGGTAATGGGCTATGGGGGGTTAAGACTGGTAATGGGCTGTTGGCTGATGGGGGCTGTCTGGTAATGGGCTATGGGGGGGTTAGGACTGATAATGGGCTATGGGGGGGGGCTAGGACAGGAAATGGGCTGATAGGGAGGGGTTAGGACTTGAGGTGGGCTGATGGGGTTAGGACTGGTAATGGGCTGTGGGCTGATGGGGGGGGGTTAGGACTGGCAATGGGCTATGGGGGGCTGACTGGAAATGGGTTGATGGGGTTAGGACTGGAAGTGGGTTGATGGGGGGGGCTAGGACTGGTATTGGGTTGGGGGGTTGCTAGGACTGGAAATGGGCTGATGGGGGGCTAGGACTGGAAATGGGCTGATGCAGGGACTAGAAGGGAATGGATGCTGGGTGAGGCTGGAACTAGAAGGGAGCTGATGTTGGGGGAGGATTAGAATGGGATGGGGCTGGGAGAGTAAAATGGAGAGGGGAAAAATATTTTGTGTGGGAGGGATAAAAAATCTACAATTGGCCGGGTATTGGGAGAGTAAGTGGGGATTGAGGATGGAGGGGTAAAATTTGAGTGGATGAAATAGGAATGAGGAAAGAGCAAAAGGAGAAAGATTAGTATGTTAAAGCGGATGTAGAGAGAGAGAATGGAAAAAAAAAACTAGAAGAGAGAAGAAAGGACAAATGGACAGCAGATGATGGAGAGTTAGCAGAAAACATGAAGAAACCAGAAGAAAGTGGCTGGAGCAATTGCAACTGAAAAAAAATGCACAAAAGGTAGAAAGATATCTCTTTGACAAGTTATCAGCATGCATGCAACAACAAACATCACATTAATTTTTTTCATGTGTAGATTCTTTGGGAATACACACCGAGTCCTGACACAGTTAACAGTTTTAAGAAGTTTATCTTTTTTTTTACTCAGGATACATTTGACATGTTATGTGAATAATACATTTAAAATATATTGTGTAACTGAATCAAATTCTTCCTAAATTCATTAAATTGAATGAAATCATTAAAACATTATAAATTGCCAATAAATTGAAATGAAAACCAAAGGATTGTGAATCAAATTGATTCTCTGACAATACAAAGATTCCAACCTTTACAAATGATGTTACATAGTTCAGGCAACTTTATAAAGAGTTTTTAGATACTAAAATCTTGTTGTTAAGGTTTAATTGACGTGCTGGCACTTTGAGGAAATTCTTTGGTTTTGTGCGGCAGTTTGGGCACTCGGGCTCAAAAAGGTTAGCCATCACTGCCCTAGTCAGTCCCTTATGTGTTGTGCTTGACAAGCCAGAGCATAAAGCCGCAAATCTGAGATTCCTATCCCCCCTTTCTTCCATCCTCCTCTTAATCTAATTAGCAGGATGCGTGCTCTCGCCCCCTTCCATTAAAAACCCTCGATTCTCCCGATCCATACGATTGAGGTCTCATCGTAACAGCCACATGGGTAGGGTTTGTAGCCAATAAAGCATTCTTGGCAAAATCACCATCCCCAATGCCGCCACCCTCTCCAGTAGGGATAGCGGAAGTAGGTTCCACGCCTGCAATTGTGTACGTACGTTCAGGAATATCCTTTCAAAATTTCGCTTATACTACTCCTGCAGATCCCGGGTCAGAAGAATACCCAGATACACGAATGAGTTCTCGGCCCATTTTTTTGGGAAAGTACCTTCCCATTTCCCCCTAATTGTACCCGGCACATCCAGTGCCTCTGATTTTTCCATATTGATACGAAGCCCTGCAAAACTCCCGAATAGAGAAAATTCTTCTAATAGTCTAGGCAAAGACTGTTGCGGAGAAAGCAAATGCACCAACATATCATCGGCAAAAGAAAGGCCATTCTTATTGGGATCTTCCAGTCACATTCAAGTAACCTGGATTGTCCACTGTGAAAAAGAAGATGATGGAGTCCAGGGACCTTTGGTTTGACCCATCTTGGCATCTTTTATGTTCTTATGAATATATGTCAGGCACATAAGTATTTTAATGGCATGATTCCAGTAACAACTGAGTTTTCATATCCAAATAAAGTTATAATATTAGTAGTGAGTGAATCTAAACAAAATTATAATTTTCAGATGCTTCCATCAGAAGTGAAATTTCTTTTCAAAAGGACAAGCAGAGAAAAATTAAATCCATAGGAGATATATTTATGCAGTCTATGTAACACAACTAGAAGAGGTTGCTATTACAAATCTGGACAAAAACAGAATTGGCAAAAATTATTTGGCTTATTTAGGTGGATGTTAGGTGGATTATTTTCAAATCTTTATTTTATTCCTGGATGTTCTGATTTTTTATTTTTGAGTAGATATTACTGTTCAAAGGTTTTAGAAGTTCTAGTCAAAGTAAATAAGGGTACTGTTGAACTGATCCTTATCAGAATCCCATCAGGCATATATGGATATGAACAGAGAGCACTTGCCAAAGGGTTTTCAATGCGTAAATGAGTGTTTTAGATATGGAAAGGGAGCAGTACTGGGAGTGGGACCGCTGCAGGCCTGAAGACGTTTGTGTGGGGTTGACTAAAAAATTTGCAATTGGCTTTAATTAGCTGTGTAGAATGGGTAAAGCACTTTTGCATTTCAAAAATTTTTTTGTTACAGTTTCTTTCTGATAACTTGTCATTTGGGCCCTTGTATCATTTCACCTATTCAGCATGGACTTCCACTTTGTTTTTATGTTTAGAGCCCAGTTCTTTACCTTTGTTTTGGTATGTGTACGAGGTGTGACAAAAAAGAAACGAGACTGTGGCAGCCAAGCCTATGACTCCATGCCAATTGGCTAACTGCTTATGTCACTGTGTTGTGCAACATCTCGCCACTATTCTGCTATAATATTTTTCATCTCTCTCACTGTTTTTCTTTTTCAGGTTTTTTTTGTAGCACACTGCTCCATCTCTTTGTCACGCAACTGGAGGTGACAGAAATATGGAGCAAAGAATCAACTTGAAATTCTGGTTAAGTTGGAGAAGGGCCCAACTGAGTGTCTCCAACTTCTCCAGAAAGGCTTATGGAGAAGATGCAATGTCAATGCTGAGAGTCTTCGAGTGGCACAAACGCTTCAAGACTGGCCGTGAGGAGGCTGAGGATGACCCCAAGTCAGGGGCGGCCTTCCACGACAAAGACGGCTGAGAACATTGACGGAGTGATCGCAGATTGACAGTGCGCATGATAGCTGAGGAGCTCAGCCTGAACAGGTAGTCAGTGCGGACCATCTTGGTGCAAGAGCTGGGGATGCAGAAGGTGTGCGCCAAGATAGTGCCCAAGCTTTTATCGGACAACCAGAAGGAGCACCGGGTCAGTGTTTGTCAAGACTTGCTAGAGAAGATCGATCCAGAGTTCGTTGGCCAAGTCATCGCAGGAGACAAGACTTGGGTCTTCCAGTGTGACCCTGAAAGCAAGAGACAGAGCCTGCAGTGGAAGACTCGACTGTCACCCAGACCAAAGAAGGCGCGCATGTCCAAATCAAGGATCAAGGTCATGATGATCGCATTCTTCGACCAGAAGGGAGTGGTCCATCATGAGTTTGTGCTTGAGGGTCAGACAGTCAACCAGCGCTTTTTACAGCAGGTCCTCATCGCCTCCATGACCGGGTTCGGTGCAGCAGGCGGACTCTGTGGAGAGACAAGTCGTGGCTGCTCCACCACAACAACGTGCCCGCACACACCGCGCTCAGTGTGAGGCAGTTCTTGGCCAACAGACAGATCACAGCTCTTGACCACCCACCTTATTCCCCAGATCTCGCACCGTGCGACTTCTGGCTCTTCCCCAGGCTGAAGACTGCTCAAAGGAACTCATTTCGCCTCTATAGAAGAGATCAAGGCCACTGTGACAAGGGAGCTGAGGGACCTCAAGGAGGAGGACTTTACCGAGTGCTTCCGTACGTGGCAGAAGCGAATGCAGAAGTGCATTAACTTTTTGGGGGTTACTTTGAAGGGGACAATGCGTAATTTCTCTGTAGATTGTGTAATAAAACATTTATGGGACAGTCTCATTTCTTTTTTGTCACACCTCGTATGTTCAAATTGATTCTTCCTTATTCTTATTCTTTTTTTTTTAAAGTTTCAAGACATCTTTATTTCAGTAAAAATAAACAAGAATTACAATGAAGTCCACATCAAGAGGAAAGCTGATGGATCATCACAAAATATAAGATAAACAAAGTTTTTAACCACTAACATAATCAATCAAAAGCGTCCCAAAAAAGAAAAAAACAACTATTAATTAACAGGTCCACATGCAATATAACTTTAGCCCTGTTTCACTTAGAAAGGAAGGAGATAAATTAACCATTTTCTTTACCTAACAAGAAGGTTTCCAGCTGATTAGACTAAAAAAAAAACATATTTAACACGATCATAAATCAAAATACATTTGCAGGGATACTTTAAAAAGAAAGAAGCTCCTATCACTAAAGATCGAGGCTTCAACAAAAGAAAAGCTTTCCTACATTTTTGAGTAAGTCTACATACATCTGGAAAAATCTGAATTGCACCACCACAAAAAGCCTGATTTTTCTTAGGAAAATATAAACGCAACACTAAATTCTTATCTGCAAGAGACAAAAAGGAAACTAATAAAGTAGCACGTTGAGGAATCTCATCAGTAGAAGACTCTAAAAAAGCAGACACATCTAATGACCAGGTAAAGAGGGATTTCCACCATCTACAACATTAGGAGAGGAAGTTTCCGTGGCCGGAAGCAGTGGGACATAATAAACCGAAGAAAACTTAATAGCGTCAGCATTCTCAATTGCTAGAACCTCCTTGAAATACTTATATAACAATATCATAGGAGAAAGGTATTGTGTGCGGGGAAAATTTAAAAAATGCAAATTTTTAACACAAACCACATTTTCTAGAGACTCTAACTGATGATGTACGGTAACACTATCTCGAATAGAAGATGATACTGCGGCCTGTGCCACGGAAACCTGACCCTCCAATTTATTTAAACATTTGTGGCATTTAACAATAGACTCATCCTGAGCTGCAAACTTCTGCCCAACTTCTTTAGAAAATTGTGCAACTTGGGAAAGAGAAGTACGCAGAGATAACTCAATGCGTGCTAACACTTCCCACACATCACGAAGAGAAACGTCAACAGGGGGAACTACAGTTGTAACAGGAGAAGCAAAATCCAGTTTGAATGAAAAAACATTTTTCTGTCCATCAGAGTCAGACAGCAAGGAAACACCTTCCTGTACAGCATGAGAGCGTTCTCGCACCGGCGGACCCTCGCCGGGTTGAGCAGCATTCTCTAACAAACCTTTCTGACCGGGTAGGGCAAACCCCAGCGTGCTCAATTAGGTCTCTGAAACAGTACTCACAGACTCCATCATCATAGCTTGACCCGACTGTTGCGCCTGGGCGGTCTGAAGATGGCGATCCAAAGGACCAACAACTTTGATGGATTTAGTGCCTAAGGCAGGAAATAAATTTTTTCTTCTTTTGCCCATGAGACTATCAGATCGGTCCTCTCAGCTCGCGCCCGCGTGTCGTGTTCCACGGTGGGCCGGGGATTTTATACCGGCCTCAGGGAGGGCGATGATGTCAAGCTTCTCCTCCACCTGCAGCAGGCACATGAACCCAAGGTTTCTCCAACAGCTGACCCGGCATTCCACGGTGGGCTGGGGATTTTATACCGGCCTCAGGGAGGGTGATGACGTCAGGCTCCTCCTCCACCCGCAGCTGGCACACGAACCCAAGGTATCTCCAACAGCTGACCCCGATTCTTCCTTATTCTACTAGATTGGTTCTGAAAATGGGCTATGCTCTCCAGCCAACAGGTGGAGGCAGAATTGAACAATTTTGTGATGTCAGCACTTGCTATATCCATTGGAGCAGCACTGCGAGTTGCAGGGTGTTTTGGACTGGTTCAGCAGAGCAGATAGTCCTGTCTTCCCTGGCGTGGACCACGGTCCTGTGGCCTGTGTGAGTGAGACTGTAGGCCCAAAGTTTACTTGGAGTTGGCTACACCCTGTTTCCTCGAATCAACAGCTGCCCAATATCCAGTGCTATTTCCCATGGGTTTCTGCACTGGTGGACCAGAGAGTGGACAGGAAGGACCCCATGGGACTCCTGAGTGGGATGGTAAATTTGGGTCCAGGCCCCCCTTCCCTCTTGCTGCCCCCTCTGATTGCTTTGTGAATTTTTTTCTATTCCTCCAGTTAATTCAGTTGGCTATATTGTCTGTCTTTTGGCTGCTTGCAATAAAGCAGTTTCAAATTTAAAAAAAAAAAAATTTTCTTCTGCAGCTTGAGCCTCTCAGGCCAGCTGGGTTGACTGGGGCAACCCTTCTTAGGTTTCCCTGGCCAGCCTGACAGGTACTGGGATTCCCTCTTTAGGGTTCCTTTTTTTGTTGTGGTTTTTTTTTGTGCTCTTTGCTGGTGGTTTCTTTTTCATGTTTTTTTTCCGTATGGCCTTTGCACTGCTCAACCACATTCCGATACAGCCTGTAGCCTCCAGCGATTTGTTTCTCCCCTGCAGTTGCAATCTTTTGCCCCAAGAGAAGTGGGAATGCCATGGGGCATATTTTCTTTTTCAGCATGTGAGGGGTCCCAGGGCCCAATGACGTGGTTGATGCCTCTGCCTTCTTTCCCCTGTTTTTTCCCATCAGAGAGCCGTGGCCATTTTGAATGGCTGCATAGTCTCTGTAGAGGAGAGATGTGGTGAGACAGCTATATCCTCAAGCTCATAGGCCCCTGGAGGTCCTCTGGGGCCCTGGAGCCTTCTTTCAGAAGCTGCAGCTCAAGTTGACTGAAACACCTTATAGGCTGTTTTCAGTCCTTACTTGCTGCTTAGTATCGCCCTTTGTGGGAGACCGAAGCCCAGCCTCCCCTACGGGTGACCCAGAGCCCTCAAGCACCTCTGTCACTGGCAGCAAGAGATTAAGTGCTCCCACTTTGCTCTTTCACCCATCTGTTCTTCTGGAAGCCAAGCCTTATCACCTTTGGGGGTTTTGAGATACAGATGAGGAATCCTTTTCTCCAGAGGGTAAGTGGGAGGAAGAAGAGGAAATTCCCTTAATGGATGGTGCTCTATCCATGATTCACCTGTTCCACAGAGAGGACCTTCCTATTCTCATTCAAGATGCTATGGTGGCTTTGTATACTGCATATTACAGAGCCTGCTCCCGTGCAGGCTTTTCAAGTGGACCCTATTCTGGAGGGTAGCTGACATCTTACTACAGTACTGATAGCTCAGTCCCAAGTTTATTGTTCATAGTTATTGAACTGTTATATGTAACTGACATATTATTCTTGTTCAATGTAAACCACATTTGATCACTTGAAACATAAGAACATAACATAAAAACATAAGATATGCCATACTGGGTCAGACCAAGGTCCATCAAGCCCAGTATCCTGTTTCCAACAGTGGCCAATCTAGGCCATACGTACCTAGCAGTTTCCCCAAAAGACACAGGTTCCACAATGCTTGTACTGGATCAAGCATTGATATCATGGGTCCCTTATTAATAATGGTTTATGGACCTTTCCTCCAAGAACTTGTCCAAACCTTTTTTAAAACCAGCTACACTAACAGCCTTTACTACATCCTCCGGTAACAAATTCCAGAGTTTGATTACACATTGAGTGAAAAAATATTTTCTTTTATTAGTCTTAAATAGTTTACCCTGTAGCTTCATTGCATGTCCTCTACTCTTTCTATATTCTGATAACGTAAACAATCTATCTACATTTACCCGTTCCACTCCGTTCATTAATTTATAGACTTCTATCATATCTCCCCTCAGCCGTCTCTTTTCCAGGTTAAAGAGCCCTAACCTTTTTAGCCTTTCTTCATAGGAGTATCCTTCCATCCCCTTTACCATTTTGGTGGCTCTTCTCTGAACCTTTTCTAATAACGCTATATCCTTTTTAAGATACGGCGACCAGAATTGCACACAGGAAAAAGTGGTATATAGCTGCAAATAAATAAATCTTTCTGGATTTTTCCCTCTCCCTGAGCTTATGTGGCAACTCACATTCTGCCAGTAGAAGACTCCTGAACTGCATCTTAGAAACTTAAGCTCCTGTCTTGGCTGTACTCTCTGCCCCAGGGTGAGCTGGATCAACTTTGTGGGTTCTCTCGGGTGGACGGTCTCATCATGGCGATGACAAAATGCATGACTCTCACAGTGGAAAGGGTTGCTATGCTCAGGGAGTCTCAAGACAGGAGAGCAGAGGCCTTCCTTAAGAATACCTTTACGATTTCCACCATAGACTCTCAAGTGCACTGTGTGCAGGCTTGATGGCCTGAGCCCTGGTATGCTGAGTCCAGCAGCTGCTGGACAACATGGAAACTGTGAGATTGGAGCCACTTATATGGCTGACGCTCTGCATGACTTGATTTGGATCTCTTCCAAGTCCATGGCAGTGGTAGTAGTGGTTAGGTTGTGACTTTGGCTTGGAAATTGGTTAGCTGATGCTGCCTTCAAGTTACAGCTATGCAAACTCTCCTTTAAGGACAGGTTGATCTTTGAGGAAGATCTGGTGAAAGACTTTAGAGAGGGTGCCAGAAAACAGGCCCAAGGGCATTAGGAGTATTCGCAGGGCCTTGTGTAGAACATCGAGATACCCTTAGACTACTGGGAGTCTAAGTAGGGTTTATTCATCCTAGTCTGAGTCCAAGAAAGGTCAGCCATTTTGAAGCTCTCAGCATCCTCAGGACTAAACTGGGGCTCTCACAGGAGCCAGTACATTTTTGAAATGTGATCCATTGAGTACCTGCTGAGATACAACCAGTTAGGGGGCAGCTCTAGCTGTGTTTTTCTTGGCGTGGACTCATATCATGTCAGCCCAATGGATCCTTGAGGTCCTCAATCAGGATTATGAGCTGGAGTTTGCAAAGTCTGTGAGCAAACTTTTACAAGAAAATAACGGTTCAAGCTAATGTGCATTATTTTTAAAATCTACATGAAACCTGGTTTTAACACCTTTCCCCATTCCAGGTAAAATTATGCAAGTTGTGGAATCCCCAGCACATTTTAATAGCTGGCTTGAGGGAAAGTAATAGTTTGATGGTCATTTTACTTGGCTAAATTTTCCACCTTGGCAAAGGCAACGGAAGGCCTTTTTCTTTGGGGAGGCCCAAGCACTGCTCCAAGCTTGGCCCTAACTCTGCCCCACGGGCAGAGACCCTTCCTGTTCTGTCAGTAGGGATCCGATCTCCCATGGGCAGACAGGAAGGGTCATTGCTGCGAGCGTGGCTTCTCTTCTTCTGCCCCCTGCTCCCTTTCTGATGCCTATGCTCCCTGACACACATAGAGATATGCACATACATACACAGATGCTGGCATTTATACACAGAGATGCATGTGCTCTCTGTCTGTACCAAAGGCAGTATGTGCATTGCAATGATAGTTCCTCTTAAATCTCCAATTAAAGATGAAAAAGTATGAGATATAGGCCCTTCTCTGACTGAAATCAGTAAATCTTTATAAACAAGCCCATTTTTTAAAATCTTTTCTGTGACCAAACCTAGAAAGGACTCACCCATCTGTATGGTTTTGGTGACGCACAAGGAAGATAATCAAGACTTGTACTGCCAGTTATCAAAACTTAATTTATGTTTTGTGCAGTTATTTAGCAAGCCTTAAACTGTCTTCCCTATAAATGTTAATCTTATTTTCTGTTCTTCCAGTTATCAGACCTTAATCTATCATCTCTAATGGGGCTGCTTGCACAGGTAAGTATGCCTTGATGAAGGTGGATCTTCTTTTGAAACGCTGGTTTCTGCAGAAATTCTGACAAGTAAACATATTATGGAAGCTGTTACTGAATATTTGATAGCACAACGGTTTTATTTGTGATGAGAGTTGTGATGATTTCCTAGTGTGGTTTTGCTCAATGACAAATAGATCCATTTTGTAAAAATTCCCTCATTATTAGGTGGTTTATGGAAGCGTTGTGACTTGTGACCTCTGCAGACATCAGCTTATATGGAGATGGGGGGGTGTTCTTGGAGAGGCATCATCTTATATAACAAAGGGAAGAGTTCCTGGAAGCTTCCACGTTTTGATGCTGTCTGATATCATTTTTGAGGTTGCTTGAGGATGGCCTTGCATGGTGTGGGATCTCACTGAGACCAACTCACAAGTACTGAAATGTTCTCCTCAATGGGGAGCAGATAAAAAGAGATTTGAGGTAATTTTAGGAGCATACCAGAGGAGACTTCCTGAGCTTTTAGGAATGTCTTTTTTTAAATGTTGTTCCAGATCATCCCTCCATTCCAGTCCAGACAGATGAGTGTTGTGCCCCTGAACCAGCAGGTGGAGACTGAGCATGATAGTTTTGTGATGCCATCCTATAAGGTCTCTGTGCATCAGCAGGGCTCTCAGTATTGCTCATTCTCCAGCAGGTGGCTGACGTCTCTGTGCCTGAGCTAGACTGCAGGGCTGAATGAGGGCCAGTAGGCCGGATACCCCTGGGGTTGGCAGCAGGACTTGGCTGATTTATCAGAAAAAAAGAGAGCTGTGAAGGATTGATTGAAGGCAAGGTGATTTAAAAAAACAAAACAAAAAAACACCACCAAACAGATCAGAAGGAAAGGTTTGTTTTTTTACTTGGAACAGACTGCAGCGGCTGATTGCCTCCTGGCGATTGGGACTGTGTGATAGGAAGCCTGCCTCAACCATAGTGAGTGCTGCGAACTGTTTTGGAATAGGGTTGGCCTCCCGTGAGTACAGGGTGAAAACCCAGGTCCCTCCCCTCTTACCTGCCACTCCCCCCCCCCCCCGCCCGCTGGGTTGTTTCCCCTCTGGAGGTGATTGTCTTCATTTCTAGCTGCTGGAGGTTTGTCATCGAGGTCAGTTGTATACAGTTGAGATATCCATCGGCGTTGGGTCGCAGCAGTCCTGTTTCTTTTTGGCACGCATGTAGTCATGTCAGCAAAACAGGCCTGCATGGCCTGTGGCGCCTATCAGGGAACCCTGTCCGCAGTGGGCCTCCACCGACTCTGCTCCAAGGAGGGCAGATTGGCAGAGGCCGTGTTGGATGCGAGTTCCCGGTCGCGTCCTCTACATGATGATGGCATGGTGGCTGGGGAGGTAGCCTCAGGCCTGTCCTGGCTGTGGAAGGGTCACCAAAGTCAGTGAAATCGGCCTCCTCGAGTAGGTTGACCCCCTTAAGTGCTCTGGCGGCAAACAGCAAGGAGGGAAGCAGTAAGAACATGGGTGCTAAGCGTGGATCCACTCCCGCTTCAGGTAAGAAGCACAAGGATTCTTCAGATCAGGGGATGCCACTGTCTGAGAGCGGGTTTTCTCCTGAGTTTGTGCTGCTGATGAAGCAAGGTTCAGGAGCTAAGAGGTCCAAGGACTCTGGAGAGGTCCTGCCCCTACCGGAGCTGGAAGGGGCACCACTAGCCAAAAAGACCTAGAGCCCTGTTAAGAGGACTGCTGTCTCCCCGGGCTGAGAGGATGCCCTCGAGGGGCCCTCCACATCTTGGGAGGACACGTAGGGTGAGATATTGGAGGAGGGGGAGATCCCTTTGGGGGATGAGCCCACAATTGTCTGTGTTTTCCGGAAGGAGGAAGTAGTGGGACCGATTTCCCGCTCCCCCAGGGCTCTAAATATGACCATGGTGGCGCACTGTCTGAGGAGCTAGAGCTAGAGGACCCCCTCCTCTAGGGGATTTGATCCCTCATGATTTTTTCCCAGTCCATAAAGTTATTAAAAAGATGATTGGGACTCCCGGAGGCTAGCTTGCGCGGGGGAAGAACAATGTCCTGCTTGTACCCGCTGTTGCCCGAGGAAAAGGAAGCCCTCAGGGTGCCTAAGGTGAACGCCTTTGTTACAGGAGTGACCAAGAAAACTACCATCCTAGTCGAGAGGGAGCTGTGCTCAGGGACCCCCAGGACTGGCAACTTGAGATGATGCTGAAGCAGACGTTTGAGCCTAATGTGCTCACCTTACAGTCTGCTATTTGTGGGATCTATGAGGCCCAGAGCCTGCCGGAGTCAGGTGAGGGGCCGGTTCCGGCACTGTTGGAATTCGGGGCGTCCTACCTGGTGGACACCTTATACGTCCAAAATGCGGGCCTCCTCTAAAAGCTTGGCTTCATCTGTGGTGGCATGTCGACGGCTTTGGCTTCGCAATTGGTCAGATGTTTCCTCCAAGGTGCGGCTGTCAAAACTTTCTTTCAAGGGGAAGCTCCTGTTTGGGGAGGCACTGGAAAAGCTGGTAAAAATCTGACCGATTCTAAAGGGGGTTGCCTGTGGAAGATAAGCCCAGGGGGACCAAGATGCTGGGAGCCCCACAGGGGCAATTCCGGTATTTTCGGCACTTTCCAGCAATGTGCTTCGCCCCTTTTTAGAGAGTGTGCTTTCCCGCCAGAGGAAACCCTTCCTTTCGAGGAAGGGGCGCAGGCAGGTGATATTATTCCTCTGCCGCAAGCACTGCCAAGAAGAGACAATGAGGTGAGGGGGGTTCAGGCGGGAGTCAAGGTAGGGGGTCGGCTTTGACTCTTCTTCTCTGCTTGGGCCCACATCAGACAGGACCAGTGGATTCTCAAGATCATCTGAGAGGGCTACTTGCTAGAGCTGGCGGGACCCATCCCCGAGGCCTTCATAATCTCCCCATGCAAGTCCACAGTGAAATGCCGGGCAGTCAGGGACACGCTCAATCAGCTTCTGATTCTGGGGGAGTCGTTCAGTTCCCATCACCCAGTGTGAGCCCAATCGCTAGTTGATTTATTTTATGGTCCCCAAAAAGGAAGATTCCTTACGTCCGATCCTGGATCTCAAGTCAGTAAATAGATCCCTACTGGTCCCACATTTCCACTTGGAGACCCTCCTGTGATTTTCACGGTTTACGGGGCAAATTCACTGGACCTGATGGAGGTGTATCTTCACATCCCAGTATGCAGGGAGCATCAGCGTTATCTGAAGTTTACAGTTCCTGAAGGCCATTTCCAGTTCTGCACCCTTCCACTCGGACTTGCGAATCACCCAGGACCTTCACCAAGGTCATAGTGGTGGTGGCGGCTGCCTTGAGGTGCAAGGGGATCTTTGTCTATCCTTGCCTTCATGATTGGCAGGAGATCGAGGTGGTCACAATGTGCATGGTCGCGTTCCTGCAAGGTCTGGAATGGATTGTGAACTCTGAGAAGATTTTCCACCGCCCCTTGCAGTGGCTCACCTATTTGGGAGTGCTATCTGACATGCAGGCAGGGCTTGTGGCTCTGCCACCACAGAGGGCAGAGAACCAGCGCTAGCAGGTTCGATGCTTCCTCTGGATGTCTCTGCCATCTGCTTGGCACTACCTATAGCTTCTGGGCACCATGGCATCGATCATTGACCTGATGCCATGGGCTCGGGCACACATGTGGGCCCTCCAGCTATCTCTTCTGTCCAGGTGGTCCCCACAGAAGGATCTTTTGATGAGATGCTTGCCGTGCCTGGCGGAAGTACGGTTTAGTCTGCACTGGTGGCACATATCACCGAGATTGTTGGAAAGGGTGCCGCTGGCCTAACCGGCATGGATAACTCTCACGACTGATGTCTCTCAGGTTGGGAGGTCCACTGCCTCTCCCAAACGACGCAGGGGCAGTAGTCCATGGAGGAGGCCTCGTGACCCATCAGTCACCTGAAACTCAGAGCGGTGTTTCTGGGTCTGTAGAGGTTTCTGCCCCTACTCCAAGGTTGGGCGGTGTGGGTGTTTTCCAACAACACCTTGGCGGTTGCATACATAAACTGGCAAGGGGGCACAGGCAGCAGGAGCTTGCTGGAGGAGACTGCCACACTACTGTAGTGGGCGGCGCTCCATCTCGGCACTCTGTCAGTGGTGCATGTGGCCAACAAGGATAATGTGTGGGCCGATTTTCTCAGCAGGCATCGGGTGGACCTGGGAGAGTGGTCCCTGAAAGATTCAGTGTTCCAGAGCGTTGCAAGGCATAGGGGGACGCCAATAATGGACCTGATGGTGACACTGATCAATGCTAAAGTGAGGCGCTTTTTACAGCAGGCGTCGTGTGCACATGTTTGAGGGGCTCAACGCCCTTGCGCAGCCCTGGCTTTTGGAGGTCCTTTTGTATGTGTTCCCGCTGTGAGCCCTTATTGGTTGGATGCTCCGTCGGATAGAGCAACACTGGGGCCTCGTGGTTCTGATAGTGCCCGATTGGCTGAGATGTCCCTAGTTTGCGGATCTTCTATGGCTGAGGGCGGGGGGTGCCCTGGCATTTGCCGTAGTGCCTGGATCTGTTGCAGCAGAGTCCTCTGTGGATGCCCTAAGTGGCTTGGCTCTTGAAAGGGAATGGTTGTCGGAGGGGGTATTCACCAGAGGTGGTGGCTATCTTCCTCTGTGCATGGAAGTGCTCCACCTTGGTGGCCCTCACTCGGGTATGGCGAGTGTTTGAAAGTTGGTGTAATGGCTGAGGGGTGAAGGCTATATAAGCCATGATCCCGCTAGTGTCATTTTTGAAAGCGGGTTTGGAGAGGAGGCCCAGTTTGGATCCGTGGTCTTACAAGGGGGCCTTGCGGGTCCCCTCCTTTAGTGGACACCGCTATGGTATGTCTCATCTGTCTGGACTGGACTGGAGGGATGATCTGGAAGGTGAAATTAGGTCTTACTTGCTAATTATCGTTACTTGAATCCCTCCAGTCCAGTCCAGAGTCCGCATAGGATTCTTCGAGTCTGCTTGGCCGGAAGGTGTGACTGCCAGTTGGGCTCCGGGAGTCCAGTGTGCAGGTTCCCATGGATTTCTGGGCCTCTCCGTCTTGGGATAAGTTTCCTGTATCGCGATCCTGATCATTGCTGTTTTGCCTTGCCGGGAGTTCTGCCTTGACAACCTGAGAAGTTGCAGAAAATAAAACTCAAAAAAAAAAAAGAAAAACAGAAAGGGAGTAGGTAATGAAGAGAGCTGAGATGTCTTTGTGTTTGCTGCATTCAATCAAGCCTTGTTTGGAACTGCAAATAGTTGGCGTGGAGAGATGCATATGGGGGTGACTGAAGCATTTTCCGCCGCTCTACTTTGTTAGACAGTCCTGACAGCCCTGCTGATGCACAGAGCTCTTATAGGATGGCATCACAAAACTGTCATGCTCACTCTCCGCCTGCTGGTTTGGGGGCACAACACCCATCTGTCTGTACTGGACTGGAGGGATTCAAGGAAAGGTAATTAGCAGGTAAGGCCTAATTTCACCTTAAAAACTGTCTTACACCAAGCAGTGATGCTAAGAATCCATCAGGAAATTTGTAGAACATCACTGGGTAAGCTAGTAATAATTGAAGGTCAGGGATAGGCTGTTAGAGTAGTTGGAGTATTTGATTTGAAAGGAGAAGGATGCATCTCTAAGTCTGCTGCACCAGTCAGTTCTGCAGCATTCCTTGAGCGTGTGAATGCCAGCATTTTGCTACCAACAAATACATTATTAACTCTAGGATGGTTGCCATATTAGTCCACTTTAAGAGGGTAATTTTATAATCGGGTGCTTATCTGAAGGTTATGTTATAAAAAAAAAAAAGGCAGGCACCTACTTTCATTATAAAATAGGAGCATAAGTGACTGAAAACACATGTTTAATCTAGGCATGGATCCTTACACCAGCCCTACGACTGCTGGCACCTAGATTTCTAAAGAACACATGTAAGTTATAGTATTTTATAACTTATGTGTGTTAATTTACACTTCGATCAAGCTCCAGCTATGGGCTCATCTACGGTGAAAGTTCATGTGATTTGATTTTATGCACGTACTTATAGAATAGCGACTGGCTAAAGTATGTGCATAAATGTCCATTCATGCACGTAAGTCCTTGAAAATAGCTGATTTACACCTGTAAGTGACTTATATCTCATTGTAGCTCCTTTGTAAAATTTTCTCCTAAAGGTTAATAAATAAAAACAAAACAAAAAAAATAAGATATACCTTTTATTAGGCCAGCAGTTCTCATCCCAGTCCTCTGGATACACCTAGCCTGTCAGGTTTTCAGGATATCCACAATGAATATGCATATGAGAGATTTGATACAATTGAGGCATTGCATGCAAATTTCTCTCATGCATATTCATTGTGGTTATCCTTGACAGGCTAGGTGTGTCCCAAAGACTGGGTTGAGAACCACTGCATTGGATAACTAATACATTTTTTGACTATCTTTAAGGAGTTAGATCAGGAGAGGAAGGGCGTTCTAAGGAAGCGAGGGAGGGTTTAACTTCTTAAAATATATGAAGTTTCCTATTTATTGGACTATCACCTATTTTTTTTTGTTTTGTTTTAATGTATTAATGATTAGTTGTAATGCACACACTCATGGAGATTGTGTGAGCAGTAGCTCTAACTGCTACCTCAATCCCTTTGTGTATTGTTCCTAAACTTCTGATACATGTACCAGTATTTTTCCTTATTTGACTAATAATGTGGTTATGTGGTAAGCCTCGGTGCATAACCGGCATACTTTGGATAACGGGGAGAGGCTATTTAGTTTTTAAAAGCAAAGTGATTGTCAAAGTTATTTTTATTTTTTATAGAAACATGTGGAGGCCAGGCATATATAAATTTGCTGTTAAAAACCAAACTCCTAATCGTCTAGCTCGTATCGTCCATCCTCCCACCCCCACTGCTCATACAGAGGGGAAACAGGCTACGTGAAGGAAGTGAGGGAGGGGGATAAGGCAACTGACAATGGACATAGAGGGGACTGAGTACAACAGCCAGTTCCTGCTTATTTCCTTTTTGCTGGGGAGGGCTGTAAGGAAGTCTCGCCAGGCAGGACAATTAAACAAATTTGGATCCCTTACTGCTGATGGATAACATTGGGAGGATCTGGATGGAAAGCACAGAACTAGAAAGTTTCTCTGGACTTGGAAACTAAGAAAGGCTGTCTCAGTTAGGGGCATTGGGAGAGACTGTATCTTTAGCTTGCAGCTGAGAGAGTCTACTTTTATAGAATGTTGCAAAAACCTTTGCCTGTAGTATATAGTTGAGGACGATAGCCTCTGATGTACAATATATTTTCTGGAAAGACTGTATGTTTATTTTATTTCTAAGTCTCCTATCCAATCAAAAGCAGTCTTTTTATAGTATAAATTCAGAAAGGCTTTCTCTGAAGTTCAGTATTTTCTGGAAAGGCGATCTCCTTACAGAATAATTCAGAAAGGCTGTCTCTGGTGCATAGTATATAGGCTGTTTAGAATATGGGTGAGAGAGGCTATCGGTGAAGTATGTTTCTAGAAAGAAGCTGCCTCTCTAATGTAAAATGCTTAGTGTGGTAACAGCTTGCTTGATTTAAACCTTTTTGGTTGGGAAGTTTACAGGAATACTTTGGGAGGAAGGATATTCATAGTGATATAACAGAAGTGTGCTGGGGTGTGGAAACTCTTCATAGGGGCCGTTTGCCCCTCTGCACAAGATTTGGACAATTTTTTAAAAATATTAAGTCTTTGAAGACAGTCCTGATCTTTTAATTTGGAGACACCATCTGCAGCTGCTGTTGGAAGATGGAGAAATCCCAGTTGATACCACTTCTGTGGAGCAGAGGAGGTAAGGCTGATGACCTCAAGGGGTGATGGAGTAATAATTTGGGTCATACCTTTAGCATTTCCATTTGTCCACTGTTCCCTTCCTACAATTAGACCATGAGTTCTGGTCTGCCTTACTGCTGTTAAAACAAAAAAACTCAACTCTTGAAAAGCATAGAGATGGGGCAAGAACCCCTTAGAATACTTGGTACAGTAGTCTTTATTTGTATTTAGTTCATGCCTTTACCAAAGTCACAAGGAGCATCAGTAGGACTTGAACACTAGCTTTGCTGGTTCTCATTCAACTGTTCTAATCACTAGGCTGCATATCTTGGATATGACTTTAACTGGTCCCATGAGATCTGTCACCCTCTCTTGTTAGCTTGCTTTCACATGATATCCAGCAGTTTTGCTTCTAATTTGCTTGATTTGAATTACTGTACAGCTGTAGTTTTTTGTATGGTTTTAGCAAAGGCTTGTACTAAGGCAAACATCTGGGCTTGTTGACCAGTCTGGAGGCAGCATATTTCACAGCTTATATCTTGTGCTTTTGTTTCTGCTCAATGCTGATGCTGACGGTATGGAAAGCTGCATCTCAGCCAGACCATGACACACTAAAGAGCCTATTCACCAAAGTGCCTTAAAATTAAATGTTATTTCTAGTTTTAATACCCAGGTTGCTAATGGATGTTGAGGTGTTTTCACATTAGCCAGTGGGTTAATGCAAATTGAAAATATTGCGTGGCTTTGTAAGCATTTGCATGTGGTGTGTCTCCCTTATACATTCAGTGCACTAAGACAGGTTTTTAATTATTTTTTGCATTAATGGTAACGCAAGTGGGTGCATTACCATCAGCATGTCCTAGAAATTGGCACAACCATTCAACATGACTTAAGGCATTAATACATTTTAGTAAATAGGGTCTTGAAACTTCCACAAAAACATTGGAGAGCAACTAAAAGTTCCAAGCTCTGGTGTTCCACTGGATGTGAGCAGACTGAAACAGTGACAGTAGGCCTGTATATACTAATATGACTACAGCTGCAATGTTACCATGGTACACATGCATATACAGTAGTGGCCAAAAAATTAAGGCAGAGTCCAAAATATCAGAATTTTATTAGAAAAGTATGTGTTACTGTCATCAAAATGGGCCTGCACCTTAATGTAAAGAAGACAAAGATCATGACAACTGGCATAATCAACAGGTTCATCGTTGAAGGACAAGAAATTGAAATCGTGAACAACTTTAACCTACTTAGATCAACTATCAATAAAGAAGCAACAAGCAGTCAAGAAATCAGACGACGCATTGCTCTTGGCAGAATGGCTATGAAAGACCTAGATAAGATTCTCAAGAGCAGAGATGTCTCTCTCCATACAAAGATTCGACTTGTTCAAGCCATGGTATTTTCAATAACATCATATGGATGTGAAAGCTGGACAGTGAAAAAGATAAGGGACCAAGGAGAGCAGCAGAGACCTGCACAAATTCCAACGAACACCAAAAAAGCAGGTACAAAGGAGACTGTCGAATATCAAATTTGATGAACCTTTTATTAGCCCCAACGCGTTTCGGCTAAAAAGCCTTCTTCAGGGGGTCTTTAATGGTGAAAGGTGCAAAGCTCGAGAAAATATAATAATAAATAAACTTTGGAACATATACAATAATGTATTGAGCTATTCTAAAACATACATAAATTTTAATCATAATACAACAATTATATAAAATCAAACTGCGTCGACGTGACCAACGTGACTTGGCGGGTTTTCATATTATGATTATGGTCGGAAAAGTGCCCCTGCTTGCATAGCCCTTTTTTTAAAGGCTTTCCTCAACTTCCTTTTGGATTGTTTTTGGATTTAACAACATAGGCAGCTAAGTTCCAGTCATAGTTTTTTTGAACTGCATGATCGATATATTTAAGTTATAAATTAAATACAGCAGGCAAAAATTTTTATTAAAATTTTTTTTATAGTAAAAAATATACACATCCATGTTATTTTTATGCAAGATGTTTATATTTATATTTTTCTTAATGTGTTTTGACCCAAATGTGATTTATTGTGTGGTGTTTTCAGCGTTTAAATTTGGCTGTGCTCTATTTTACTGTGGTCTAGGCATTTAATCATTTGTCCCACTATGGCAGGAGATATCAATGATACAGGTCACAGCAAGGTTTAGCTATGTGCCAAAGACACAGTTTGAGTGCCCCTTTGGGTAGTTAAGGTAGCAACATATTAGACCTTAATGTGGGATAACATTCTTCCTCTTAGGTATGCAGTCTCTTATGTACAGAGGATGGTTTATCATGGGAGTGTCCTAAAATTATGGATACAATATAACATTCCCTGTTTGAAACTAAAATTCTTCATTGACAATAGAACAAACATGGTCTCACATTATCTGCTTAATGATATTTCCTTTCTCCCCTTTTATTAGTATTTTGATCCTATTTTATTTTTTGCCTTTATGAATATATATATTTTTTTATCGACATTGTGGTTTACATTTATTATTGATTGGGGTAAGTTTCTTATTGTTCCCGTTTTTTTTGTTTCTCCAGTGGTTTATGTGTGCCACAGGATATCTAAAGGTATCGTTGGATATTCGTCCTCCTCATCCCCTTGTCTATTCATTGACTTTTTCTCAACGTTTTCTTATTTCTATGTATTTAGACATATGGATTTTATGAATGTGATGTCTAATTCCATTTTTTAAGATTTATGAGTTATTAGTTTTGGTAGGAATTGTTTTTATTATGTTTCTTAATGGATATACATGATATATTTATGTATCACTATGCATGTATATGAGCATTTTTCTTCTTTTTTATAATTGATTTTATATAATTGTTGTATTATGATTAAAATTTATGTATGTTTTAGAATAGCTCAATACATTATTGTATATGTTCCAAAGTTTATTTATTATTTTATTTTCTCGAGGTTTGCACCTTTCACCATTAAAAGACCCCCTGAAGAAGCCTTTTAGCCGAAACGCGTTGGGGCTAATAAAAGGTTTATCGAATTTGATATTCGCCAGTCTCCTTTGTACCTGCTTTTTTGGTGTTCAGTGAAAAAGATAGACAGGAAGAAAATTGATGCCTTTGAATTATGGTGCTGGCGGCGAATACTGTGTATACCATGGACTGCCCGAAGAAGAAACCAGTCGGTACTAGAGGAGATCAAACCTAAGCTTTCTTTAGAAGCTCAGATGACAAGACTTCGCCTTTCATACTTTGGACACATCATGCAAAGAGAGAGATCATTAGAGAAAGACATCATGCTTGGCAAGATAGAAGGTCAACGCAAAAGAGGAAGGCCAGCAATGAGATGGATTGAGACAATAACAGCAGCTATCGGTACCAGTCTGTCAACAATGAGCCGCCTGACTCAAGACCGAACACAATTTAGGATAGCTATCCAGAGGGTCGCCATGAGTCGACTCCGACTCGACGGCACTTAACAACAACATTGTCATGTTCATGGTCAAAAAGCTTTAAGAACCAAAGATATATATGTCATTTTCAAAGTTTTATTCAGGAAACAGTATATGTGTCAATATTTGATAGGGTGTCCATGATTTTTCAGCACAGCCTGTATTCTTGTAGGCATACTGTTAACTAGCGTTTTACAGTATGCCGGAGTGATTTCATTGACCCATACATGCTTGAGTATGTCCTTTAAATCTGCTTCTGAAGTTGGATGGTGTGCTGCCATCTTTTTCTTCATAAGATTCCAACAGTTTTCAATTACATTGGCCTTGGTAGCAGTTCGATTTTGTTGTCCACAAACCATTTTTTGACTGTTTTTGCAGTGTGGCACGGTGCCGAGTCCTGCTGAAATATAGTTGTGCCAGAAACATTCATGTGTATTTTAACTTTACTATTCAGCACGGATATGTATTTTGCAGCATTTACTCTTTCACCTTTCTCAAAAATGTGCAGGCCACATCATCCATTGCCATTGCTAGAACCATGTCAGTTATGTAATGATGTCACATACTGCACGTAGTAAACAAATAAGTAACTTCAAATTAATTCACATCTGCATTTCATGCTCAATGCAGTCGTCGTGATAATGCGTCAATTGACGCACTTTGGGATTTCTAGGTAAAATGCCTTTTTGGGGCTTCTAGTGTTAACAGTCTTGATTGTGTACTTCAGATTTAGTCTCTCGCCTACTGGTCAACGGACATAGTTGTAACCACTTCCACGTACTTGTTGAAATGTACTTTCATCTGTGAACATTACCCTCTCCCACCATTCAGCAGATTTGTCTTTCATCTTGCTACAAAACTGTATGCGGGCAGCAATTTGTTTCCTGGTCATCATAGGCTTCTTGGCAGGTCTTCTGGCTACGAGTTTGAATTCATCCACAACTCATCATTGGACAGATCTGGCACTTATCTTTATTCCTCGATCATTAGCTAACTGAGCCACAGGTTGAGATGAAGTATGTGGACTAGATGTAATAATGCTTTTGAGGAATCGGTCATCTCGTCCAGTAGTTATCCATCTGCGCCCACATTTCGAACGACGTGTACGGCCACCTGATTTCAGAACATTCTGAACTGCACACCTTGATATATGCAAATGTTTTGCAATAGCACATTGCAAATATCTTTCAGCATGGAGTGTGACAACTTGTCCCTTTACAAAGTTATTAATATCGCACTTTCTATCCATCTTGATTGTATATTTTACATGTAGCTTTCAATCTTTTCCTAGTTGTAAAAATTCAAAACTTCATCCAAGAAACCTACTACAGAGTGTAAGTAAACTAAAATGGACGCCAGACGCATGGTGTGACTAATCGCCATTCTGATTAAGTAATAAGCACGTGTGACATCTCCACAGTACATTAACAATAAATTGTAGAAAAAGATACTGTAGATAAGTAATATTGAACACAGTATAGAGTGTCCTCCATTTACAGTCTACAGCTGATTACCAAATGGAGAATGCACTTATCCATCATCTCAGCTCAGTAAGATGCACTGACAGTGTGTGATACAAACACAGAGCAGCTACAAACCGTGCTACTGAGCAGTTTCTGCGTTCACCCTGAGGATGAGGATGGGTGCCCAGTGCCTGGTCCCCAGAGGTTGCAGTGCTAGAGATGGTCTCTGCCACTCATGCTGCATATCCACATCACTGCAAGTATGTGACTGGTATTGCCTGCACTATGATAGGCTAGTAACCTTGTTTTCTGCAGAGTTGCAGCATGCTGTATGCACCAGTCAGATCTGGCCCTGTGATCTGCCCTGTTGGACAGGGACCCTCCTAGAACAGTGCATGTCAGTACCCAGTGTTAAACTTCTGATGTCAGTACCCAGTGTTAAACTTCTGATGCCATGGACACCAACTACCTGGCTTGCATGGGGTTGTTACTAGAGTTCTGTTGGCCCTACCATTACCACAGGGTGTAGGCATGGAACATCTCCTGTCCCAACCACCTAGGACCAACATCCACAGCAAGCACAGACTGCACCTGCTGCCCACCACTGGGTTTTCCAGCCATGCACACATCAACTGCAGACACTCCGCTGGTCAGTACACATTGCATGTACACAGAGCGACCACATGCACTCAGGCTTGGGATAAACAGAATGGACACCCAGCATTTGGTTCAGTGATTGGGCCCCCAGGACAGTAAGTCCACCCACATCACTGGAACCAGACACTATATAGCATTATGTGGATACATAGCCATGCAATGGTCACTGTTTAATCAGTGAGAGTACCCTTCCAGCATGACATACTGTGACCACCCAGTCCATGCACATGGCAAACGGGCACTACGATGTCTCAGCCATTGGCCCTTCCTCCAATGCAGACACATCCTGGCCAATCCACCCTGTTTCAGGCCATACCCATAATACTTTGCTCCTCATCATGCACATTTGCAGACTAAACGCTAGAAATAGTTTAGGCGCTGCGAGGTTCAGTGAGGTGTTGAAAGCCACAAAACAATGGATAGACACACACACACACACTCATATCAATGCGCTGTGCAAAAATGGGGATGGTTGGCATTCCTGCCTGCCAGCTTGGTCCCAATATCAGCTCAAGCACTGTTAATGTGTGCAGGAGCTAGTAGCATGCTCTGATGTTAATGACTGCTCAGTGCGCCGGTGCTATCCACCTGACTCTCCATCCAGTTGTGGATAGTGGAGCCTGTCTCTGTGGCTGATGGGTGTTTGTACCCTTGCTAGCCGATTCATTGAGGGTTGCACATGTTGGTGTTGAACCTGCACTGTGAGCTAAAGTTTAACCACAAGGACATGCAATGTATGATCCATAGCCGGGACCCGTACCTGGGACCCTCCACTCATATACACACCAATTGTTTGCATTGAGCCACAGTACTGCCATATGGTTACAACACTCCCTGCTGCTGACATACTTTGCATCAGACAGACCTTGGCACATGTTGCAGTGCGCACGGTGCACAGGACCAGGGCATGGCTTTGGTCTGTTGCAGGTGGATGCCGCTGCCCCTCTGCCAACACCCCCACTCCATGCTGACATGCCCATATGCTGTCCGTGTTGGTGGTGTGCAGTCCCATCCCTTCCAACATGCGGGTTGGCGGGTGCCTACGGCGCAAGGCCCGGATGGGGAGGGGCAGAGGCATTCTTGGATGGCCTCACAGCCCCCCTAACCATCTGCCTCTACAGGGACTCCATCACTGCTGCCAATGATAAGTCTCGAGGGGAGGATGACAGCCACTGCTGTGGTAGTCCCCTGGGCACCTGCATGCTGCAGCTACCTGGAGGGTTACAGTTGCTGGCACTATTTCCCTCTTCCCCCACAGCTGGGTTCAGCGGCAGCAGGGGGGAGGCCAGCCGGGATCTTTGCCTGGGGTGCCAGGACGCTTGGACCGCCCCATGTGGCACATCTCCTTTTCGCAGCAGTAGCATGTCTGTGTGTCACCACTGTCACTGTGGGATCATGATGGACATCACAGATGGTAACGCGGATGGCAGAATACCCCTTTGTGGAGGGCTAAAAAGGTTGGGGCTCTTCAACCTAGGGGGGAGACGGCTAAGGGGAGATATGATAGATGTCTATAAATTATTGACTGGAGTGGAATGGATAAACATAGGTCAATTTTTTTATGCCATCAGAATGTAGAAGGACTAGGAGACATGTAGTGTGGCTACAATGCAATGTGTGCCTTCGAGTCAGTCCTGACTCCTGGTGACCCAGAAGCTCCTGGGTTTTCTTGGCAGTGTCACCGGAAGTAGATTGCCATGCCTTTCTTCTGAGGCAGTGGAGGGTTAAGTGACTTGCCCAAGGCCACAAGGAGTGCTAGTGGGAATTGAACCCTGGTTCCTTGGTTACCAAGCCAGTGTTTTAACCACTAGGCTACTCCTCCACTCCTAAGTGCGGCTACAGTGTAACCCATTTATGACTACTAGGTAAACTTATTTTTTCAGTCAATGCGTAATCAAATTCTGCAATTCATTACTGGAGGATGTAGCAAGAGCTGTTAGTGTAGCTGGGTCTAAAAAATATTAAGACAGGTTCCTGGGGAGAGGTCCATAAACTATTGTTAAGGAGGACCCGGGATATGCACTGCTTGCCCCATTACACACATTGTGGATCCTGTGTGTCTTTTGGGGAAACTGCTAGGTACTTGTGACCTAGATTGGCCACTGTTGGACACAGGATACTGGGCATGATGGACCTTGGTCTGACACAATCTGGCATATTTTCTAATCTTATGTTCTTATGTGACACCTAGACAGCTGCTTGGTCTGCCTTGTGCACCAGCAGCCCCACTGCATGACCCATGTGCCACCCCTTTGCTCCCTTTGCACCATCAACATAGTGCCCTTTCATACCTGGGCACTATGTTGTTGCTGCTAATGGAGCACAAAAATCACTATATTGGGCTCCCCTGTCTGTGCATCACATTGCAGACCTTAAAATAGGCTCTCTCTCTTTAAAATACACTCTTTCCACATGGTTTTACTTTGCTTTAGGGTTCCCAGCGTTAAGGTGCCTTAGGACACGTTTTTGCAAGGTTACACATGTTAAGGTTGCACACGTTGTTAACACCCTCTCTCTGTCCCATTAATGCCCACTCTCCGCCCACAAGGTGCTTTTCGCTGCTGGAGCCTTTAACGCACAATAAACCAGAATTTTAGATGCATTAAGGGTGCAGGTGTGCTGATAACGCAAGTTAACTACACACTGGCTCCTTTACCGTGGTTTAGTAAACATACCCCTTAATGTTACTTGTTCTAATTGTTCGATGTTCACCGTTGTGACTAGTAGATACAGTGGTATAAAAAAAAAGTTGCTAAATAAATAAACATTGCAGCACATGCATATAACATTATTCCACTACACTTCTGTGCCACTTTTTTTTTCAGCACACTCTTCAGCAAAGTAAAAAAAAAAAAGTTGCGGGTGCTGTACACTGAAGAAATGGAATTCTTCACCACTGATCGCAGACTAATGCGCTAACCTTTAATGTCTCAGACTCCGCGTTAAAATCTCTGTGTTGAGCTCAGCCTTCTGGTCTTCTGCACTTTTCTCTGCATCGACACTGCATAGTTAAGTGATTCATTACCATCCATTTAAATAGGTTGAAATGCACGGTGCACTGCTGTTAGCACAGGCATTTGTGCATTGATTATGCTCACATTAGATTCCTTCCTGCATGTTGCACCAACACTAGCACAGAAAATTCAGTGCAAACACTGCGCTATTGCTTGTGCTAACAGCTGCACGCTTTGCTGCATCAAGTTGTATGTTATTACTCTGGTACTTATTTGCTGAAATTTAATCTTAATCTTAACCAGAGGTTTTTCAAATATATTATGGGATGCAAAAAGAATGATTCTTAAGTGGAGAAAAATTGATAGACTAAAACTTAGCGTGCCAATTGAGTCTAAACTAGAACATTTAAATTTAAGCGATCCCGATTTGATTGTAGATTTTTGAAATAAGGCAGAGCTTGATAAGATTGCCCCATTAAAGTGTGGTAGACAATCTAGGAAAAAGTTAGCTCCTTGGTGCTCACCTAATTTATTAGTTTTGAAATAGAATTCTAGACAAGTGGAGTGCTATTGGAGTACTGCAGGACAGATAAGAGTACAAGATGGATTGGAAGTTTCAAATTAATTAATACAAAATCTAGATAGCAGTGGGAAAGAGAAATTCCTTATCATTCTGCTAGACCAGTCCAAATGTGTAGGTTATGCTCCCCAGCCAGCAGGTCGAAGCAGATTAGAGTAGCTTTCAGTGATGATATCACTGATATATACTCTGGTGTAGCATCAAGAGAAGCCAGTATTGTCTGCCTCTAGCAGGTGGTAAGGTTTGTGGACTGGTGCAGCAGTGCAAATGGGTCTGCTTCCAGATCTTCCTGCTAGACCAGTCCAGACTAGTGGGTTATTCCCCATGCCAGCAGATGGGAGACAGAGAAAAGAAAGTAAAACTATGCCATGATATCACCACTGGCATAAAACCTAGCACATCTAGAGGGAGCCCTCGATATTTTCTCTGTTTCAGCAGATGGGTCATTCTTCCAAAGCGGTCTAGAGAGGCCTACAGATGCCTATAGCTCCTGCCCAATCTGTGTCTGGGTGCAGTGTAGCTTGGCCACTTTAGATCTCAGGAGGTGTATGAGATACCCTTATCTCCAGGAACAAGCAGGAATGTAGTCCTCACATATGGGTATCGTCAGTACCGACGGAGCCTGCGCGGGAACGCTCGCCAGCGTCCAATTAGAAAGCTTTTGGGAGCATCCCACAGCGCCTGCGTGCTGCCTTCCCGCCTTTCCCAACTGTCTCTCTCCAGTTCTTCGTTTTCCGTGGAGCCGGCAGGTCACACTTCGTGTCACCGCAGAAAATATCCCTTTTATTCTCCTTTTTTGTTGTCGCGTCTGCCTTCCTTCGACGCTACACCGGTACCGCCGGTTCTTTCTTTCATTTCCTTGTAAAAAAACCCCAAAAACATCTTTTCCAGCTTTTTTTCTCCTCTGGTGCCACGCGCCATTTTTGGGCACTAGGCCCAACTTTCCTCTACAATGGAAAAACCCGCTTCGGGTTTTAAAAAGTGTTCCATGTGTGGCAGTACCATCTCCGTCACCGATACCCATGAGTGGTGCCTCAAACGTTTAGGTCCTGACCACTCTATCTCCGAGTGTGTTGCCTGTGGGATGATGTCGAAGAGGGATCGGCAAAAAGGAGCTGCTAAACTTAGCACTCTTTTTCCCTTCGATGCAGCATCAACATCTTCCAGGGCTTGGTCTTCCTCCCATGGATCTCAGGTAACTAAACATATGTCTAGCCGGTCCTCAAAGAGTAGATCTCCTTCTAAGTATCGAGATGCCTCTGGCGTTGCCCTTGAGGGACTCACACCGGCAAAATTGCGCCGGTGGAAGGCTTCGGCTTCCAAAGCATTATCGGGGCTCCAGGATGTTCTTGAGGCCCCAACCTCGGCAGAACTACTGGTGCCATGCTCTGGGGTACCGGCCGCTTTGTCCGGTACCGATACCCAGGCATCGGCGGCGTCGATAGACCAGAGATTCTTGGCTATTGAACTCAGTCTGGCGGCTCTTCTCTCGGCATTGATGCCCCCGAAACTGCTTCAGACAATTCAGCTGGTACCGGTACTGGTACCGGCACCTACATTGGTACCGGGGCCAATTGCATCGATGTCGGCAGATGGACTACCGGTACCGATGCAAGCTGTGCCCTCCGGTACTGACAAGTTGGTACCGGACCCTGTCGATACCGACTTCGATCGGTACCGGTATCGTGTGCTGCACGATTACCGGGACAGGAGATACTTTGAATTCTCCGACGAGTCTGAAGACTCTGACAGCTCTGTCAATACCAGAATACTTCTTCCTGAGGATTCTTCCTCTCCTAAATGTAGGATGTCTCCTCCAGAGGATATATCCTTCCAGGATTTTATCCGGGATGTGGCTCGAGGTCTTTCCATCACAGTGGCTCCTGAAACAGAGCCTAGGGCGAAGGAATTGGAAATTTTACAGTATTCTAAAGCTCCCAAAGAGGCAGCTACTTTGCCTATTCATGAGATCTTGCATGATCTCATGCTAAGGATGTGGGAAACACCTCTCACCACGTCTCCTCATACTCGTAGGCTCAATACCATGTATCGAGTTCCTCCCTGTCCTGGATTTCAAAAAACTCAGCTGCCCCACCATTCCATGGTGGTGGAATCAGCTATGAGAAGGATCAAGAGTGCAAAAAGACATGCATCTAATCCTCCAGGACGTGAATGTAGAACTCTTGATGCCTTTGGGAGTCGAACCTTCCAGGCCTCTATGCTTTCTGCCACAATTAGTTCCTACATTTTATATATGGGAATGTTCCTTAAGGAAGTTACAGGAGATCTAGAGCTTATGAGCCCTCTCCTTCCTGATGATAAGAGACAAGATTATCTTCCACTTATCAAACATGCTCAGGATGTTTCCAAATTTGTCAATCGTGCAGCTTTTGATTGTTTTGAGTGCATAAGCAGAACTTCTGCTATTGCCATAGGCGCACGTAGGATTGCCTGGCTCCAGGCATCTGACATGGAACTGTGGGTACAGGATAAACTGGGGAATATTCCTTGCACAGCAGAGAATCTCTTTGGCAAAAATTGGCAAGAGAAAGCTAATGAGCTAAATGCTGATAATCTCACCTTGGATAGACTATCAAAATCTACAGCTGATCCTGCAAGGAAAAAGTCCTACAAAAAAACATTCTTCACTAGAAAGAAGAAGTTTTACCCTTCCTATGCCCAGCAAGGGCATCGTTCAGGTCAGTCTGCCCAAAAGGGTCAGCAGCAACCTACACAAAGAAAAACAAAGGCTGCTAAGCCTCAAACGGCTCAGCAGACTCAGCCTTCACAGGGGCTTTGACTCCCATCTAGAGAACTTTGTCTTCCTGGCCCTGAACGGGCCAGAGCCTTCCACCATTCCAGGAAAGTTATGTTATTTTGCCCCCAGATGGGGGCAGATAACAGCAGAAAGCTGGACTCTGTCCATTGTAAGAGAGGGATACAAGCTTCACTTCCTCAGCATGCCCCCTCCTACAATGGTAAGACAGTTCAATTCTCAGACCTCTCTCAACTCCCAGTTAGATCACGAGGTCAGTCTGCTTCTTGCCCAAGGGGCAATAGAAGAAGTACCTATTCATCAACAAGGTGCAGGGTTCTATTCCCCCTTTTTCCTTATTCCAAAGAAAACAGGAGGGCACAGACCCATTTTGGACCTCAGAGAATTGAACAAATTCCTGTTCAAAGAGAAATTCAAGATGATTTCTCTGGGAACTCTACTGCCATACCTTCAGAATCAGGACTGGCTTTGTTCTCTAGATCTCAAGGATGCATACACTCATGTTCTCATCCATCCAACTCACCGAAGGTTTCTTCGCTTTCTATTTCAAGGGAAGCACTACCAATACAGAGTTCTTCCTTTTGGCCTGGCCTCGGCACCAAGGATATTTTATTTATTTATTTATTTATTTTATTTACATTCTCTTATATACTGCGCTATTCTGCATCAGTGCGGTTTACATTGAACAAACTGCAATTACATTGAACAGGGCATTATAACTTGGATATAACTATTTTACAGGGAACATGGGCTATGGATATTCACAAAATGCATGGCTGTGGTGGCAGCATTTCTCCGCACCCTAAAAATATTTGTCTTCCCTTACTTGGACGATTGGCTCATTCAAGCCCCATCAGAGCCAGAGGCCAGGATTTTTCTATCTCGCACAATGCATATCCTTCAATATTTGGGACTTGTCATAAACTTCCCAAAATCCAATCTAGCTCCCATTCAGTCTCTAGAGTTCATAGGAGCCCTGCTGGATACCAGACAGACAAGGGCCTATCTTCCATAGTCCCGCTGCCTTCGCATTGTGCAGTTAGCTTCCCAAGCAATGCTAAAGTCTCACCTCACTGCTCGGGAAATGTTACAATTGCTAGGCCACATGGCATCCACCGTGCATGTGGTCCCTTATGCCCGCCTCCATATGAGGGCAGCCCAGTGGACTCTATCCACTCAGTGGACTCAGGCGTCAGACAAAATAGCCACCTCAGATTGTCTTATTTTGTCTCTCCAATGGTGGCAGTCACCCCAGAATCTGTTGGTGGGGTCCCCTTTTCAGCAAACCCCACCCCAAGTAACTAACAACAGATGCCTCACAAGTGGGTTGGGGAGCCCATTTGCAAGGCCTCTCTACCCAGGGTACCTGGACTCCACAGGAGACCGATCTACACATCAATCTCCTAGAGCTCAGAGCAATCTTCCTTGCTCTTTGAATGTTTCACACCCAGCTCAGCTACAAAACTGTCCTAATTCAAACGGACAACCAGGTAGCCATGTTCTATGTGAACAAACAGGGCGGAACAGGCTCTCTGTCGCTCTGCAAAGAAACTTTGTGACTTTGGGCCCCCGCCAGAGAGCATCAGATTCATCTCCTTGCAGTGTATCTTCCAGGCATTCAAAAATCTTGGGCAGACAGACTCAGTCGAGTTCTGCTTCTACATGAACGATCTCTCCATGCAGACCAAGTGGTAAAAAGTTTCCAATTTTGGGGAACCCCAGACATAAACCTCTTTGCAAGTCCGCTGAATGCCAAACTTCCCCGGTTCTGTTCCAAAATACCGGCTCAGGGCTGTCAGTCCAGGGATGCCTTCCTCCTCCATTGGGGTCGGGACTTTCTGTATGCCTTCCCACCCATTCCTCTAATTCCCAGAACTTTATTCAAGCTTCAGAGAGACAGAGGCCATATGATTCTCATAGCCCCACATTGGCCACGACAAGTGTGGTACCCTCTGCTCTTACATCTCTCGCAAGCTCCATCTCTGGAGTTAGGATCTGCTCCAGATCTCCTATCCCAGGTGGACGGGATGCTGTGGCATCCCATTCCCCAGTCTCTACATCTCAGGGCCTGGTTGCTGAAAGCCTAGAACTTCATGGTCTTAACCTTTCTCAGCAAGTAAAGGATATCCTTTATGCTTCCAGAAAACCATCCACAAGACGCTCTTATGCTTTCAAGTGGAAAAGGTTTACCATATGGTGCTCACAGAAGGGTCTTAACCCTCTTGCAATACCTCTGGAATCATTACTGGAATATCTCCTTCATTTGTCTAATGCAGGGCTTAAGACCAATTCAGTGAGAGTTCATTTGAGTGCTATTGCAGCTTCTCTCAAACCTTTAAATGGGCAACTTATTTCCTCTCATCCTATCACAGCGAGATTTATGAGAGGCCTTCTTCTAACTAAGCCTCCCGTTAAGCCACCACCGGTGGCATGGGATTTAAATCTGGTTCTTGGCCAGCTCATGAAGCCGCCTTTTGAACCATTAGCTACTACCTCTTTGAAATTCCTTTCCCGGAAGGTTATTTTTCTTACTGCAATCACATCAGCACGTCGCATCAGTGAATTGCAAGCATTGGTGGCTGATCCTCCTTATACAAGGTTCCATCATGATAAGGTAGTCCTTAGGACTCATCCTCACTTTATGCCAAAGGTGGTTTCACCTTTTCATTTAAACCAAGCAGTTTACCTTCCTGTTTTTTTCCCAAGGTCTCATGTCTCTAATGCAGAAAGGAATCGTCATATTTTGGACTGTAAAAGAGCTTTGGCCTTTTACTTGCAAAGGACGCAGCAGCATAGAAAGTCCTCTCAACTCTTTGTTGCTTTTGATCCTAGCCATTTAGGGCTTCCAGTCTCCAACAGGACACTGTCCAACTGGATTGCACAGTGTATATCTCTTGCCTATGAGAATAAGAACCTTCCTCTTGAAGGCCATGTCACAGTGCACAATGTGAGAGCCATGGCAGCCTCTATGGCTCATCTTCACTCTGTGTCTATCGACATCTGTCGAGCAGCTACCTGGGCCTCGGTTCATACCTTCACAGCCCATTACTGCTTGGACAAGGACTTCCGCCGGGATGCCTTGTTTGGTCAGGCTGTTCTTCAACACCTGTTCCATACTTAATCAACTCCTACCCACCATCCCTGGTAGGATGCCAGAGATCCATGGGGGGAAGTGGAGCCCTTTCAAAAGGGCACACAACCTCTGGGGTTTCTCCCTGGCATCTGTAGCTAGGGAGTCCCCATATGTGAGGACTACATTTCTGCTTGTTCCTGGAGATAGCATAGTTACTCACCTGTAACAGGTGATCTCCGGAAACAGCAGGAATTTAGTCTTCACAACCCACCCACCTCCCCTAGGAGTTGTATCTATCTTTCTCTTTTTCTCTTTCCCTCTCTCTCTCTTTGTCTCAGCTTTAAACTCAACTGGAGAGAGACAGTTGGGAAAGATGGGAAGGCAGCACGCAGGCGCTGTGGGATGCTCCCAAAAGCTTTCTAATTGGACGCTGGGGAGCGTTCCCGCGCAGGCTCCGTCTGTACCGATGATACCCATATGTGAAGACTAAATTCCTGTTGTTCCCGGAGATCACCTGTTACAGGTGAGTAACTATGCTTTCTGGTTGATCTGTTACTTTGGAGCTAGCTCTTGGCTAGGAGAGCCAGTGTAGCTTGGTAGGAGCATTGGATCATGAAGATCCTTCTAAGGGACCATTAACTGTATGTTGGCCTTTTTTCTTTTCTTTCTTCCTTTACTTTTTTTTCTTTAAACAAAGACCCACTCTGGTACAGGTTTCTCAAACAAACCCTACCCTGGAGGGGTTGCATCAGCCCTCTAATTTCCCCCTCCCCTTCCTGAGCCATTGTGAAAGCTCCTGTTCTGTCAGTGGGAGGCACCAGAACTAGTGCTGAGGGGCACTAAGGTCTTGGCTTTGCTATGTCCTCTGCCCTAAGGGGAGATGGAAAAGCACAGCCATTCCAGTGGAAGGTGGTGCTGTGTTGAAAGAGACTCACGCCAGGAGGTGCTAATTTGCTTGGGCATGGTGGCCTCAGCGCTCTTGTGCTGGGTCTATTAATTGACAGCCAGCTTTGGAGGTCATAAGATTTGAGTCTGGACATCATTTGTGGTGGATGCCCTGTACAACTTGATTAGGATCTCCATGACAGCTGTGGTAGCCGGAAGGTGTTCTGGCTCCAGAATTGGTATGCTGACGCTGCATCCAAGGTTACTCTCTGGGGAAGACCTAGAAAAGCTGATGAAGGATTTGGGAGAAGCTTGCTTACTGAGGCTCCCAGAAGATTGCTCAGAGGTTCCTCTCACAGGACTCATTAGAGAATTTGGGGGTGTTTCAGTGCCAAAAAGAGTTCTAGTGGTGCCTATTCCTCCTATGGGTCTAAACACAAAAAAGGTCAGTCCTTTTGTGGATCCCAGCACTTCTAGGACTCAGCAGAAGCCTCTCCAGGAGATCGCAAGCCCTCTCAATTAATTTAGTGGCTCCCTTGTGAGAGAAACGTGGTTAGGGGCGTCTCCACCTTTTTTTTTTGTTTCAAATGGACCTGCATCACATCAGACCAATAGGTCCTTGAGGTCCTCAAAGGAGTATGCACTGGTGTTTGCAAAGCTTCTTCAGGACACCTTTCTGGAGTTTCTTTGTGGTTCCCTAGCTAAGAGTGAGGCATTTAAGGAAACTCTTCAGTGTCTCCTGCAATTGCAGGCTATCATACCTGTGTCCTCTGCAGAAAGGTCAGGCGGTATTCCATTTACTTCATAGTACCAAAGAAAGGAGGTCCCTTACATTCCATTCTGGATTTATAGGCCGTTGACGCCAAACTCAAGTGTCCCTTTTCCGCCTGGGTCTTTCAGGTTGGTCTTTGCATCAATCTGGCAGGGGGAAATTTCTAACCTCCTTAGACCTTTCCGAGGCATACTTCTATATTCCTATCCGGGAACAACATTAGCTATTTCTCTACTTCTGTGTCCTGGGCCATCACTTCTATTTTTTTAATTTAACTATTTATTTCTAATTTTCAATTTACATTCTCCAAGCTACTTGTAAAGATCAGATAGGGTATAATCACTATATTCATACAAAGAAAAAACATTAGAAAAATAAATCCCTTAGTCTGTAAAGTCTCAATGTTTAGAAGACAAAGCAATCACCGCTTGAAGGAAAAAAATGAGAAACTTCATTCCTTCATAATAAAGAAAAAAGGACTTCTAAACACCTGGTAGCCCATTATATTCAAATAGAAGTGTAGTTAGACTCAATCATCCACATGAGGAATATAAACATCAGCTGGGGTAAAAACAGACTTGTTATTAAGAAAAAAAAACTAATTGAGAAGGTTAAAAAAACATTTAATATTCTATATGTCATGATACATTTTCATGGACATGTAAGAAAAAAAAACATTAATCTGAAGAATTTGACTCATCAAAAGAAATTCTTTTTTCCTTTTTGGTGGTGTTCTGAAAACATGTGGATATATACTAATCTTAATGTTCTAAAATAATTCCTGTTCGTTCTTGAAGCAAAGTTTCAAGACTAAATCTCGATCAATCTCAAAAACAAAAGATACCAGCAAAGTAGCTCATGAGACATTTTCTTGAGAAGATTCTAGTACGGCAGTCAGCTTCAAAGGTCATGCATTTGGGCTGCAGAAATTCAAGGGAGCGATATAGTATAGAGGGGTGAAGTACTGTCCACAAAAGAAGAGCAGGATCTAGGCATGATTGTGTCTGATGATCTTAAAGTATCTAAACAGGTAGAAAAGGCGACGGCGAATACTAGAAGGATGCTTGGGTGCATAGGGAGAGGAATGGCCAGCAGAAGAAAGGAGGTGATAGTGCCTCTGTATAAGTCTTTGCAACCTCATTTGGAGTAGTGTGTGCAGTTCTGGAGACCACACCTTCAAAAGGATATAAACAGGTTGGAGTCGGTGCAGAGGGTGGCTACTAAAATGGTCTTCATTATAAAGCATATGAGGATAGACTTAAGGATCTTAATATGTATACTTTAGAGGAAAGGCAGGATAGAGGTGATATGATTGAGATGTTTAAATACCTCCATGGCATAAATGCACAGGAGAGCCTCGTTCGATTGAAAGCAAGCTCTGCTATGAGTGGACATAGGCTGAGGGTGAAAGAGGATAGACTCGGGAGTAATATGCAGAAATATTTCTTTACGAAAAGAGTGGTAGATGCATGGAATGGTCTCCCAGTGGAGGTGATAGAGAAGAAGACAGTATCTGAATTCAAAATAGAATGGGACAAACACAGAGGATCTCTAAAGGAAAAAGGGGACTGTTGTAGTGGTTGATATGGAAGGGCAGACTAGATAGGTCATGTGGTCTTTTTCTGCCGTCATGTTTCTTTGTTTTTATTAGCTACTCCCTGAGCTGTGTGAATCTCTTCTTCCATTGAAATCACAGTCATAGTCGATGGCAAATAAAATATCTTAGCAAGAGGTGGCAAGGACTCCACAAAGCAATTTAAATATTTTCACTATTTATTTTTGAAAAACTTCCCTAGGCAACAACATAAGGATCTTAGAGAAGTTTATTGTCTCAAATTCTTCCTCCTGACCACATCTTCCATGTTCTCTAATTTCCTATGAAGAAAAGTCTTATTAATCAAGACACCCTGATCAGGAAGCAACCTCTACACTTTCTTTCAAGAATGCCCAGCCTTGCTTTAACTGAATTTACAAGCCCCACATCTTGAGAAAGGTCAATAGCAAAGGATGAGTGCTGCAGTGATAATTGCTGAAACTGACCTGATAAAACATTTACCTGGCCATGGATCACAGACCATATTGCCTCAGAGTAAACAATTTTGGCTTCTCCATTTGATATACATGCTGAGAAGACATGCCCAGATCTTAAGAGGCTCCACATGAGACATGCATTACCATGCAGGACAGTGCAGACATAACACACCTCTCAATGCAACACCATGAGGAGCTTCCCCCCACTGCCACATGAGGAGAAATGTCACTTTCCAGCAACATTTGTTGCATACCTTGCTAGTCTGTGCACGTTGCAGGGTCCAGTGAGTGCTTCCGATCCTTAAGACTGAGCGTGGTTTCCAAGGCCTGGGATAGTGACCCTCCTTCCGCTGCACTCTCCTCACTGTTTCTGAGGCCTAATGTGAGCTAATTCTCTACGGCGAATGAAAGCATTAATTGGCCAGGAGCGGCTGGAAGAACCTGCACCTCTTCCTCGACTGCGGGTCATCCCCTTCCTCCTAGCTATAACAAAGTAAGGAAAAAAAATCCAGGAAAATGTACTCTAATGAACCTACAGTGCTAGACATCCACCATCTTCCTGGGATGCCATTTCCAGTTCCGGGGCCTGCCCTTTGGCTTTGCTAGAGCCCCTTGCACCTTCACAAATGTTATGGTGGTTGTGAAGCCTTTTTGCTCAAGCAAGGGATCTGGGTTCACCTGTACTTGAATGACTGGCTGGTGTGGTTTGTCCATGGCAGACAAATTACAGGTGATTCAGTGGCTGGAAAGGCTGCATTGTATGATCAACTATCCCAGAAGCAGTTTAACTCCATCTCAGGACTTGGAGTATCTGGATACCAATTGGATATTCGCAAGGGCAGAGTGTTTCTCACCCTGGAAAGATTGGTCAAGCTGCAGAGGCAGCTCCCAGAGTGTGGACTACCTAAAACTCCTGGAATTGATGGCTCATTGAATCTGGAACTGGTGCCTTGGGCCAAAGTGCACATACACCCCCTGCAAGGATTTCATTAATTTTATTTATTTACAGTCTCTTTTATACCACGCTATTCAACATCAGTGCGGTTTACATAACAGAAAACTTATACGGTGCAGGAATCTGCTCCGCATTTACAATGAACAGGTGCTTAAACTTGGGTAAAACCGGGTTAACTATTTATATATAGGCATCACATCAAGTCGAATCACAGAGTAATCGTAGTGTGTTGGTGTGGCGGTACTAGAAGGGGGGAGTGGTTAATGGTGCGCAATCGTCCGGGTAGTGTTTGAGGAAGAGGTGGTGCTTCAAAGCCTTCCGAAATTGTGTTAGGTCAGGGATTGCCCGGATGCTAGGTGGTAGGGCGTTCCAGCATCTGGGATGCCTTCTGACTCACTGGACTCCTTGCTTTCAGTTGTTTGAACAGCACCTTCCTTTTCCTGGTGGCTGCAGACTCATGCTCTGATGGATGGAATACCTCTGGAGGTACTGGATTGGATGATAGTCATCATGCATTTCAGCTTTTTGGGCTGAGGAACTCTTTGTCTAGATTAGTTTGCACAGAGGTGCTGTTTTCCACAGGAAGCCTTCTAGTTGATCAGCAGGCTAGTGATTTGCCTGGATCTGAAGAGGTTACAGACCATTTTAGAGGGCAACGTGATCAAAACATTCTATTAGAATGCCATGGCAGTGGCATATGTTGTCAAGCAAGGTGGCACTCTCAGTGCTGCAGAGGTGGTGGAACTCTGTAGTTGAGCAAAGTCTCATCTGGTGAATCGGTTGATGGCACACATTGTAGGAGTTAACAATGTACAGGGCAACTTCTTGAGTCAGAACACTGTGGATATTGGTGAGTAGGAACTAAACCCTTGTGTGTTTGACATCATTGTGCCTGCCAGTATTTGATCTGATGACCACCCAGGAGACTGCCAAGTTGCGGAACCTTTTCAGCTGCAGGAAAGATCTGTGGGCAATGGGCATCGCTCCAGGAAGGGCTCCTGTATGTCTTTCCCTCATGGCCCTTTTTTGAGCTGGCTTCTGCACAGGATTCTGTCCTATCCAGGTTTGATCATTCTGGTGGCTTCAGACTGGAGAGTCTTCAAAAGGTGGTAATATTTTCAGGCCCTGGATGCCAGCAGGCAATAGAGGTTGCTTTGTCGTCCTTATAGTCTGGTTCTGAACTTTCTTAAGATTCAGATGGTGGCCCTTATGTGGTACCAGGGATGAGTTCGGAATGTGTCCCTGATGGTGAACCCTGATATGTCCTGCTTCCTCAAGGGGGGTTATCTGATCCATACAGCCAGGGGTGCCACAGTGAAGCTTTCTCTCGTTTTGAAGGGTCCCCCCTTTCAAGCCCTTTCAGAAGGCCTCCCTCAAGGATTTTAACCTGAAAGTGGTATTCCTGATGACTATTGCTTCTTCCAGGTGTGTGTTGAAGCTATTGGCCTTGTCCTGTAGGGAGCTGTTTCTGGTAATCTTGTCAGCAGCTGTCTCCCTGAGGATAATGCTGTTATTTTCTCATGAAAGTGCTGTCTCCCTTTTATCTTAATCAATCTTTGATCTTGGCTTCCTTCTTGGAAGAGGACTTTTGATCAGAATCCTTGCTATGCCTGTTAGACATGAGGAGGGTGTTGGTGACTATTAATTCCTTCCAGTGATTGGACCATCTCTTTGACCTCTTAAGCAGTCAGAGGAAAGAACAGGCAGCTGCCAAGCCTTGACTTCCCACTGGCTTAATGAAGCAGTTAGTTCAGCCTACCCCTCGTGTGGAAAACATGTGCCAGAGGGAGTTAGAGTTTACAGTATTAGGGCACAAGCTTTGTCATGGGCTGAGTCCATCTTAGTGTCTCCAGAAGACATCTGTAAGGTGATTGCCTAGTTCTCTCTGGATACGTTTGTGACGCAGTACAAGTTGTATGTGGGAGTTGGAGCAGATGGCACCTTTGGCAGAGCAGTTTTGTCTAGCGTATTGTCTTCCATACTAGATTCTGACTGTTGGGTACATTTTACTTGTCTGGACTGGTCTAGCAGGATGATAAGGAATGAGAAATTTTTCATACCTGATAATTTCCTTTCCTTGAATCCTGCTAGATCAGTTCAGAATCCACCCTAGGAAGACTGCTTCTAGAGGTTTAGGAGCTCTGCTGCCTTTTAACTGCATTATCAGTATTTGTGCCTGATGCAGAACCAAGTGTAGTAAGAGAGCCAAAAGCATTGTATAAAATTACAGTTGATAATTTTTCTGAGTTTGTTTTTAGTCTTGTGTTCTGCTTGGTAAGTGTCATGCTGTTTTTTCTCAGTGCTGCTCTAGGGTGTATACTAGTAATGTCATCATTGAAAGCTGCTCTAGTCTGCTTCACCTGCTGGCTGGGGAGCATAACTCATTTGTCTGGATTGGTCTAACACGATTTAAAGAAAGGAAATTACCAGTTATGTAAAAGTTCTCCATTCTTTGCAAAATGGATTGTGGTAGGTCAAAATGATTCAAGAGAAATGTTTAAAATGGCTAACCATCTGGTGTTTCACCTGCCTAGAGGGTAGAGATAGGAAGGAGGAATGAGGGCCTTCAGCTGTGCAATTAGCTACTTTTTTTCAAAATCTAAAGTAGAGAAATTTAAAAAATCTGTTTGAGGAGTTTGTTGGACTTAATAAACATTGTGAAGTGTTGACAGAAAATGATGGTATTAAAAGTGATCCGGACTTCCGCTATGAGCGCAGCAGAGGTCAGACGTGTCTAAGTGATCTCCGTCTCCCGACTCCCCCCCAAGACTTTTAAGAAGTGCAATGAAGAGTGCAAACCCTCTCCAGGGAAGATATAATGCCGAAGACGGTGAGGCTTAAACCGGTCAAGACTATTGCTGAATTATATGCGGCCAGAGGTAAGCCGCGGGAGACTGTGGAGGGAGTGGTGCAAGGCCTGGCTTCCCCAGCGTCATCTAGGGCAAGTACTGGAGACAGTAACGGGGGGTGCATTGAAATAGACTTCCTCACAATATTGAAAGAAATAAGGGACTCAAAAACAGAAATTGTTAATAAGGTCCTTGGCAAGATAGAGGAGAAGTTTGCTGCGGTAGGGGTGCGACTGGAGGAAGCTGCAGCCAGAATCAGCTCCACGGAGGGTACATAGGCGCAGGTGGGGAGGGAGGGCTCATGCCTACAACAATAACTAGGCTGGCTGCAAGCCAAAACGGAAGAAATGAAAAACCGGGAGAGAAGGTCAAATGTGCGGATCTTTGGAGTGCCGGAAGGGGGAAGAAGGAAGAGACCCCATAACATTTGTTAAAGCTTTACTGGTCCAATGTTTCCCGGACTGTCCTTTAGCGGAGGCCTACGAGATTGAGAGGGCACACCGAGAACGCCGTCCCTGCCTGGAGAACAATGCGAGACTGCGGGCCTTTATAGGTAAACTGCTGCGGTTCCAGGACAGGGAACATATAATTTGTCTAGCTAGAAGAACAGGATACATCTCATTCAAATCATGGAGGGTTTTGGTGTTCCCGGATGTGGCAGCAGAGACTATGAGAAGGTGCAGGGACATGGTAACATTCAAACACATCTTGGCAAAGAAAGGGATACAGGTGGCAATTTGGTATCCATCCCGACTAGTATTGATGGAGAATGGTGTGAGATTTTTTCACAGCGTGGCAGCACTAGAGAAACACCTTAAGACTGGAGCAGTGCGCCGAGGAAACATCCACATGGTGGCCATGGACATTGGAGGAGGTGCTACCATCCAGGCAGAAGTGGTGGAGAAGGGGGAGCAGGAGATGGAGCGGGACGCACCAGCTGCACCAACGGAGGAACAGAGAGTAGACCATGCTTCAGATTTGCAGGAACTGAGAACTCAGGGAGAGGGCTGAACTGGAAGTAGCACAGATCTGAAGCGCGGGAAAGGATGGACTATGAGGGAGGAGGTAGTCGGCTCCCATAGAGAAGCCAATTGGAGGACTTTTTAATTAATGGGCATAACAGGGGAGGGATGGTTGGGGGGGGGAGAAGGGGTGTGAGACGGGGGTGAGACCACATTAAGCTCCGCGGAAGCCAAAAAAGGAGGGAAAGTGGAATTCAGAGGAAGAGGGGAGGAGTGGTGAAGAGGGGAGGGTAAAGGGGAAGTAGTATGTGATGTTATTTATTGTATGTTGTTTTGATGTATTAATGTGGCTCTATGTTAATAGTGCAGCACAGAGGGAGTTGAGGATGATTAGAAAGGTCCAACGAGGGATATGGGGGGTTACATAATTGCCTCATGGATTGTTAGAGGTGTACATAGCCCCAATAAATGGAAGAGAATACTGACAAGTTTAGTGTGGGTGAAGGCCGATTTTGCCCTCCTACAGGAGACACTTAACTACAGAGGAACATGAGAAACTGAAATGTTTGGGTACACCCAGGTGTACTGTTCAGCATATAACTCCAAGAAACGGGGGGTAGCTATTCTTGTCCATAAGAGGGTCCCTTTTATTTTGGGAGAGGTGGGGGGAGACACACAGGGCAGGGGGGTGTGGATCGTAGGGCACGTGGATCAAGTAGAGATAGCAATTTTGAATGTATATGCTCCCAATGGGCCAAAAGGAAGCTTTTATAGACAGATGTTAAGGGAGTTTACAAAAGTGGCCCAGGGGGAGATATGAACTGTACGGGGAAGGAGGCTAGATTGAACTTTTCTATGACTCATGGAAAGGAAGGGAGGGAGCTCAGATGTTGTTTGAGGGAGTGGGATCTGATAGATATATGAAGGACGGAAAATGGTGGGCAGTGAGGTTTTGCCTACTTTTCATCAAAGGCAGGGGCGTACTCCTGTTTAGATTACATTCTAGGGCTGAGGGACCAAATGGGAGTAATGGGTAAGTGCCAATTCCACCCGCTCACTATTTCTGACCATGGTATGGTGACCTGTCAATGACAACCATGAAGAAGTGGGGGAGAGGGTAGATACAATGGGTGGAGAGCCAACACGCAACTTCTGTGTAAAGAGGAGACCCAAAGGCAGATTCGTGGTGCATGGAAAGAATACCTCTTAAACAATGATATGGGCGATGTGGGTGGTGCTACCATTTGGGATGCAGGGAAAGCCTATATGAGGGGGATCTTAATACAACTGGGAGCGAAAAAGAAAAGGGAGAAGGAGGCAGAGCAAAGCCGACTGCTAAGTCTGATACAGGATCTTCAGGATAAACACAGTGCAATGGGAGGGCAAAGGGTGTATCGTCGACTGTACAATACACGAACTCAGCTTAATGTGTTAGATACGGGAGCGGGTGGAAAGGCTGTTAAGGGCTACCAAGAGGTTCTATATGGAAAGTGGGAACAGGACGGGGATGTTGCTAGCATGGCAGCTTAAGAAACAAAGGGAGGAACAGTTGCTGGCTGAAATACACCAGCCAGGAGGGAAGCAGGTGTACACAAATGCGGATATCTGTGAGGAGTTTAGGAGATTCTATGAGCAGTTATACAATAAGGAAGGGGTGAGTTCACTGGATCAAGTGGCCCAGTATCTGGAGAGGATAAGCTTGTCTAAACTGGTAGGGAACGAGGTGGAGGCATTGGGGAGGGTTGTGCAGCCAGAGGAGGTATTAAGGGTAATAAAATCCCTTCCGCTGGGGAAGGCAGTGGGAGAGGATGGGTTCCCTGCTGAATACTATCAAGCAGTAGCAGGGGAGGTTGCTCCCCTAATGGCGAGGGTGTTTTCAGGGCTTCCAGAGTCCTTTGCGCAGGCTAATATCATTGTCCTCCCATAGGAGGCAAGACTATGGGAGCATTATGGCAGCTATCGACTGATAGCACTAATAAATTGCAATGCAAAGATATTCGCCAAGGTGCTCGCTCTCAGACTGGAACGGGTTTTGCCCCATCTAGTACACCCAGAGCAGTCAGAGTTTGTCAAAGGAAGGGTGATATCTGATAATGTATGCTGGGCAATAAATTTGCTTCATGTAGTGAGGGAAAGGAAGGAAAGGCACTCTGTGTGGTGCTAGACGCCGAAAAGGCATTTGATAGGGTGGAGTGAAGCTTTATGTTTACAATGTTGGATCGCCTGAACGTGGGTGAAGGGTTTAAGATGGGGATAAAAGCTCTTTATACAGCCCCGAAAGCATGGGTTCTGGTAAACGGGCAATGTTTGGAGGAGTTGCAGCTATATAGAGGGACGCAATTATAATCAGTACACTCAAAAAATCACCACAAGCAGTTAGAAATGTCCTCTTTCATGTAACTTTGCTATAGATAAAGCAAACCAGCCATTATACTAGAAAAGGTCTCAGACTCATAGACGCTGAACCAAAACTGATGAGTTCAAGCGTCACTTTTGCATCAATGACCTTCTTGTTGTGTTTTTAAAGACTATAAGTTGTGTGTAAAACAAGGAGCTTCGTTACTATGAATGGTTATTATAACAGAAAAACTGGTCTTATCTTAGTTTCTTGTTGCAATAACAAGAACTCATTCTCCCCAGTTTTTCTGTTATAATAAGTATAGTAAGGTGTCAAAGGTAAGGTATATAGTAAGGTGTCAAAACCTAAAGAATCGGTACCACTATTAATGTATGAGATAGACACGTTTGCGAAAATGTCAGGGTTTAAAGTAAACCTGTCTAAAATGGAGGCTCTGGTCCTGGGTAGTCTGCAACACCAGGAACTACCGGATTTTCCATTTCAATGGGCAAAGGGACAACTGAAGTACCTGGGGGTTAGGATATTGGAAGATCCTATGGAGTTGTTTAGGCTGAATTATACACCCTTAATAAGTAAGATTGGGGAGGAGATGGACAAATGGGGGGAGCTCCACTTGAATTAGATGGGTAGGGTGGTAGCGCTGAAAATGAACATAATCCCCCAAATTTATCTTTTTGTTTGCTCAGCTCCCAATTTCCCTAGAAATGGCAAGAATTGGGGTGTGGGAGAGGAGACTTGTTAAATTTACGTGGGAGAAGACGAAAGTCAAAGTTGGATTGGGGAGGCTGGTTAAATCCAGGAAGAAAGGGGGGATTAGGTTTCCCTCCTTGAAATGGAATTATAGAGCAGCAGTGCTCAGGGCCTTGAGAGACCACTACCACCAAGGACAAGGAGCCTCATGGGTGGAGAAAGTGATATTGACTCCACAATCGATCTTTGAGTGGGTGGGAGGGGGCTCCGAAAAGGCAACTGCTCCTTAAGGTGTTAAGGATAGTGGTTGGGGGGAAAAGAAAAGGGGGGCGATGCCGAGTGTGCTTAGTGAATTGGCGAAGTTAACTGATATATATCCATTCTCGGCCGGGGAATTTAGTGTGTTACGGCAGGATTTGATGGTAGCGGGAATAACTTGATTTAGAGATTTGTTAGGGAAAGGAGGAATGGTGAGCATGCAGGAGTTGGAGGGCCGTATTGGGAGGCGGATACCTCTTTTCCAGTATTTCCAGCTCCGGTATTATGTCTCGCTTCCAGATGATATGCGTAACCTAACCAGGCCCAGCACGCAGTTGGAGAGGGTACTGTATAAAGAGGGGGAAGGCAAAGGGGTTGTTAGCAAAGTTATATAAATCCCACATGGAGGAGATTGAGAAGGAAGGGGGGACACACAGGGAGGGATGGGAGTGGTGGAAAGGGCAGGTGCTTGGGGAAGACACATGGATGCACATTCACAGAGGGATATATAAATACACTTGGGTCACTTCTTGGAGACAGACACAATTTCAAATAGTGCACGGAGCTTATAGCACCCCGATGAGTCAGTAAAAGGTCTTTTTAACATCTTTGTTAGTGATATAGCGGAAGGGCTGTCGGGTAAGGTTTGCCTCTTTGCGGATGATACCAAAATCTGCAATAGAGTAGACACCCAGGAAGGGGTAGATAACATGAGGAGGGATCTAGCTAAGTTTGAAGAATGGTCTAGAATTTGGCAGCTGGGATTTAATGTTAAAAAATGTAAGGTCATGCATTTGGGCTGCAGCAATCCAAGGGAGCAATACAGTATAGGAGGTGAAGTACTTTTGTCCACTAAAGAAGAGCGGGACCTAGGCGTGGTTGTGTCTGATGATCTTAAAGTAGCTAAACAGGTGGAAAAGGCGACAGCAAAAGCTAGAAGGATGCTTGGGTGCATACGGAGAGGAATGGCTAGCAGAAAAAAGGAGGTGATAATGCCTCTGTATAAGTCTTTGGTGCGACCTCATTTGGAGTATGGTGTGCAATTCTGGAGACCGCACCTTCAAAAGGATGTGAACAGGATGGAGTCGGTGCAGAGGGTTGCTACCAAAATGATTAATGGGCTTCATTATAAAGCATATGAGGACAGACTTAAGGATCTTAATATGTACACCTTAGAGGAAAGGCGGGATAGAGGTGATATGATTGAGATGTTTAAATACCTCCGTGGCATAAATGTTCAGGGAGAGAGCCTCTTTCAATTGAAAGCAAGTTCTGCTACGAGGGGACATGGGATGAGGGTGAAGGGAGATAGATTCAGGAGTGATATGCGGAAATATTTCTTTACGGAAAGAGTAGTGGATCCGTGGAATAGTCTCCCAGTGGAGGTGGTAGAGATGAGGACAGTAACTGAATTCAAGAAAACATGGGACCAACACAGAGGATCTCTAAAGGCAAAAAGTGGACTGTTGTAGTTGTTATGGAAGGACAGACTAGATAGGCCATGTGGTCTTTTTCTGTCGTCATATTTCTATGTTTCTAAAATGGAGGGAGACCCCCCTATGCTGGCGAGGGTGTGGGGAAGGAGGCACTTTCTTTCATATGTGGTGGGGGTGTCCGGTAATTAAAGTCTACTAGGAACAGGTTAGAAGGGAGATGGGGAGGATAGTTGGAGGGCAGATAGCTGGCGACCCAGTGGAGGTGTTATTGGCAGTGCCTGGGAGAGGGACAAAATGGGCCATGTTAGTGCAAAAGATGCTATTAGCAGCCAGAGTGGTGGTGGCATGGAGGTGGAAGTCAGTCACCGACCCTACGATGGATGATTGGAGGGGTAAAGTGGGGGAGGCTCTGAGATTTGATCAAATATCATACCAACTAAAAGGGAGGGAGGGGCAATACAATAAAATAAAATATGGGGCGCATACATTAAGAGCCTGAAGGGGACTACACCTCAGGAGGACGGGGAGGGAGCATCAGAGGGGGAGTAAAAGGGCTGTGACTGTGAGCACGTTAAGAGCCGCATTAGTTATTTATTTATTTATTTATTTATTTATTTTATTTAACACTTATTTATATACCGCATCTTCCAGCGATCAGTTGCGGTGTACAATTAACAACAGTTAACAATGCAGAGCTTGTTTTACATGGAACAGAATAACTTTTTACATAGAACATCTTAACATGCACACATAGGTTTAAAAACTAAGCAGAATAATTCAACTAACACAGATTGTGTAACAATTTAAACAAAGTACTGACTCTACCGCATAGGCAGATCATATCAGTTGCAACTATATACAAGTAGGGTATCAATGTATAGGAGTGGAGTGTTTATTCGATTATGTTTTGTGTGTTATCCCTTGAAGAAGGGAGTATACGCTTGATGTGGGGGGGTTCATGTTTAGCCTTTATCTAAGTTGAGTGGAATGTTTTCTATGGAATTATAGTGTTTAGTGAATAGATATGTTTTCAATTTTTTCTGAATTCTGTTATCTCTGTTAGTGATCGTAAGTCCTCTGGTAACGAGTTCCAAGTTGTTGGAGCTATGTGGGAAAAGGCTCTATTATTTGTAATTTTGTGAGATCTTATATATTCTTTTGGAATCTTTAGTTTATTTGATTGTCCTTTTCTATGAGTAGTCTTAGGTAGTTCTTTGTTTATTAAATTACATAGTGTCTTCGGGGCCATGTCGTTTAGGGCTTTGAATGTAGTTATTATTGTTTTGTAGGTTATCCTGCTTTGTATTGGTAACCAGTGCAGGGAAGCTAGTATTGGTGTAATGTGTTGGAGTGAATTTATCTTTAGTATAATTCTAGCTGTTGCATTTTGTGCGAGTTGGATTCTTTTGATATTTTGTTTTGGAATGCCTATAAGTATTAAGTTAGCGAAATCGAAGTGTGGAGTAATGGTAGCCTGTGTTATATTGATAAAATCATGCATAAATACCAGGGGGCGCAATTGTTTGAGGATTTTAAGTTTGAAGTAGATTTTCTTTAAGGTATTTCTAATGTGGGTTTCCATAGTAAGGTGTGTATCTAAAATGACTCCAAGATATCTTATTTCATTTTTTATTTTAATTTCTTGGTTTTGTAGTGTTATGTGGGTTGGGAGAATAAATGATTGGTTTTTTGTTACGATCAAGACTTCGGTTTTAGCATGGTTTATATGGAGGTTTTGGGTTTTTAGCCAGTATGTAATTTCATTGTAGCAGTCTGATAGAAGTTGAGTCGGTAGGTTAGGAATCGTAAAAGGTATGTACATCATAATATCATCCGCATAAAGGTGATATTGTATTCCGAATTTTTTAAAGATGTTGCAGACCGGTTTTATATAGATATTGAAGAGTAGGGCTGAAAGCGCTGAACCTTGTGGTAAACCTATTTCTTGTTTGTATGTGTTGGATGTTTGATTACCTGTTCTTACATTTTGTGTTCTGTTATTTAAATATGAGGTGAACCATTTATGTACGGTAGAGTTTATGCCTATCTGTCGTAGGTTGTTGAGCAAAATTGAGTGATGCACGCTATCAAAAGCTGCTGATATGTCAATGAAAAGTAAGATGAACGCCTGTTTATGATTGTCAATTCCTTTTAGGAGTGTATCTATTAATACTGTTAGAAGTGTCTCTACTCCATGGCGGGGCCGGAATCCATATTGTTGATCATCTAGTGGATAAGATAAGTCTATAAATTCCTGTGTCTGTAGTTGCACTACCTTTTCAATTATTTTGGCCAAGAATGGTATGCTAGAGATGGGCCTATATGATGTAGGGGATGTTTTATCAAGTTTGCCGTTCTTTAAAATTGGACGTATTTGTGCATGTTTGAGCGGGGATGGAAGGTATCCTTGGGTAAGTGAAAGATTTACTATTGGGAGGATAAAGGATAGTAGAGTTGGTAGTGTGTTTTTTATCCATGATACAGGGCATGGATCTAAATACGAAGTTGTGGTATTTAGGCCGGAGATGATTGTTTTTAATGACACTTTTGAGATGGGGTAAAATTCTAACCATTTATCTACAGGTTGATAAGAGATGTTGATATTTTCTAAGGGCATGGTGGGTTTCTTTGTTTTGTTTTGATAGTGATTAGCTAGGGATTGAACTGAGATGTCTGTGATTTCATTGTTAGAAGTTTGCTCATTGTTGGTTAATTTTCTGACTATGGAAAATAGCTCTCTAGGTCTATTGTATGATTTTGCTAAGGTTGCTGAGTAATAATTTTTCTTTGTGCTGTCTATTGTTTCCTTATATTTTGTTAGATAGTTATTGTATATTTCCTTGTGTACAGACAACTTGGATTTCCTCCATTTCGTTTCAAGTTTTCTTAGTTCTTTTTTCATTAGTCTTATAAGTTATATGTATAAGTTATATGTATAAGTGGGAGTTTGATATGGTTTTGGAATGCATTTGATTGGACACTATGTTAACTGCGAGTTCGGAATATGTAACTTGGCAGTTGGTGTATATTTGGGGAGGAACTGTGATGAGAGTCTCAAGACAGGCAACGTTTTGTGGTAGGGGAGAGGGAAAGGGTAGGGGGGGGAGAAATATCTGGACTACCAAGGAGTTGGAAAAGAAGTGGGAGAAAGGAAATGATGATGTATTGATGTAATGAAGGTGGGATGGCGACAGGGGAGGGGTGGATACGAAGGGTGGTGCAATGGTGGTAAATGTATACAATATGGAAATGTTGAGTTGCCTGTATATGTTTATTTTACAACCAATAAAAACAAGTTTATTAAAAAAAAAAGATCTAGGGCTGAAACATTACCTTTTTTAATCACACTCTAAGTTGGTTGAAGTATATGAAATTATATCTTTAGTACTTAAATTTGAAAAGGGGAATTGTGAAATTGATCCATGCCCTGCTTATTTATTTAAGAAGTCACCAGATGAGATTGTAGAATGGATAACAAATTGGATGAATGCAGTTTTTAGTCAGGGGTTGTACCTGTGAGGCTAAATGGTAACTAATGAAGTAAGGCACTCTGATTTCCAACTGCTCTGCCCATGTTACAAGATCTAGGTAAACTAGGATACTGACTTAGAAACAGGGAATTCTGTGCCACATTGGGATTTATTCTATTTCTGTTCAGGAGGATCATAGGATGATAGATCACAACCTAAGCTGTTAATGCTGTTACAATTAGATCTGAGAAAAATATATATCATTCTCTCATCATAATTCCTACTAGTAGTGCAAACAAATTATGCACATACTAGCTATCCTAATCTGAAAGATAAATATTTATACTGTATCTCTGATGAGCCACTTGTAGAGTCCATTTTGGCTTGATGACCTGTACTTTGTAGCAAGGAGAGACAGAGAGATAGAGGCAGAAAGCTGTAGATGGCCAGACTTCTAGCAGGAGTTCTTCTCCTACAAGTCCAGGCTAGGAAGGCACTTACATGCAGGGAAGGGTGGAGTCAGAAAGCAGAGAGCCGATCTTCAAGGATCAACATTTCTTCGAGCTCTTGGGCAGGAATTATGGCAGATCCTTTGACAGAGCCTCTTACTTTGTTCTCTCGCAGATTATATTCATCATTCCTTCCATATGGTGAGTCAGGTGATTGGCTTAGCCCTGGGTCCAGTTTCACATCAGCAAATCAGAAAGTGTCCATCAGATGCCAAGTGTACGCATGAGGGCCCCCTGATACTGGTCGGTGCCGTCATAGTCTGGAGAATTTGACTGGTCTGTTTTTATGGTCAGAGATGGACTGGGCCCTATGGAACGTTCCAAAGATACTTGTTTTATGTTAATGTCCAATTCTTGGACAATGGTTTCATTTTCTCTATGCTGATGCTATGTACGTGCAAATCTATAAGGAATATGATGAAGCAGAGTTCACTTAGTTTAGCCAAGCTGATATAGATTCCATCTTGTATAGCTGTCCTCCATCTTATATGGCTGCTCTGTGCAGTTGCCTTTGAAGTTTGCATTGTACCTCCTACATCTCTCTCACAACATGTTCCCTTCCCCACACATCTTGCTGGCCATACCCTTGATTTACTTTTGACCTCATCCTTTTCTTCGCTTACACTCTATAATCTCTGCTCTCTACATCTTCCGTGGACAGACCACCTCTGTCTCTCCATCTCCTGCTCCCACTCAGGAGCATCTTCTTCTTCCCCTTCATCATCAGTGTCCCCTCCTCCACGGCTCTCGCACGCCATTACCCCACTCACCATCCAGCAATTTCCCCCTGCGACCGAGCTTTTGCCCACTGACTTTTCCTCCCTTTCCCCCAACTCTCAGGCCTCCCTCTGGTCCTCTACTCTTTCTGCTGCTCTCGATCATCTTGCCCCTCTGTGACCTTGCCCACCACATCACCATTCTACACATCCCTGGTATCATAGCGGTCTTTGTTTACTTCGCACCCACCTTCGCAGAGCTGAGCGGTTGTGGCGCAAGGCCCCCTCCCCAACCACTCTAGCATTTTTTAAAGCAAATTATTCCTACTATAGATCCAAAGTTCATCTTGCTAAGCGCACCTACTTCTCCAATGCTATCTCTAATGCCCCCAACCAGACCTGACATCTTTATTCCACGCTCAAGTCTCTCACCTCTCTTCACCCTACATCCTCTGTTGCCCCAGTTCATCCATCACCTCCTCCCCCACTTCTGGCATCCTTCTTCAGCAACAAGATTTCCTCTTTAAGAGCATCCTTGCCTTCCTGCCCTGCTCCCATTCACTCTCCCCCTCCTGTCGCATCTCCCCTTCCCGCCTCTCAACTCTCTCATACTTGGACCTCTTTCTCCCTAACTACTGCCTCTGAGCTCCATCACCTCATCTCTTCCTCCAGGAAAACTTCCTGTCCTCTTGATCCCATTCCCTCTTCTTGGCTACTTACTCCCTCTCTAGCACTCCTTCCCTATTTCCTCTCTATGTTCGACTCCAGCCTTTCCACAGGGACTTTTCCCCATTCCTGGAAGCATGCCTTGATTCGCCCCATCCTCAAAAATCCTTCTCTTGATCCTCTGGTTCCCGCCCATTACCGCCCAGTTTCCAATCTTCCTTTTCTCTCCAAACTCTTAGAAAAACTTGTCTTTGCACAGCTCTCTTATCACCTTGATTCTACTAACTTTCTCCACCCCCGTCAAGGCCACAGTGTCGAGACTGTCTTGCTTGCTTTCACTAATGCCCTGCACATAGCTCACGACCACGGGGACATCTCGGTGGTGGTAGCTCTTGACCTCTCTGCTGCCTTCGACTTAGTCAACCACTCCCTTCTTCTTCTTCGCTTACGGGAAGCAGGCCTCTGCAGTGTTGTCTATTGCTAGTTCCACTCCTTTCTCTCTTCTTGGTCTTGTGCAGTTCTTTCCCCTTCTTCCTCTACCCCCTCTTCGGACCCATTTCTCCTTCCATGTGGGGTCTCTCAGGGTTCTGTCTTGGCACCTCTTCTTTTCAACCTTTTTCTAGCTCCCCTCGCTCTACTAATGCAACAATGTGGAATATCCGCTTTTTACTACGCAGACGATATAGTCCTCCTCCATCACACCTCCCCCTCCTGTCCAGATCTTTCTGCACTGAAGTCCTGTCTTTCCGCCGTGGCTAACTGGCTGACACGGAATTGTCTCCACCTCAACCTAGCCAAAACCATCGCGATTTGGTTTTCCCATGGCAGCCCACCTCCTTCGCTGGCCCCTTCTTTCTCTGGCACCCCTGTACCCTTAGTTTCTACCTTTCGGTATCTAGGTGTTCTTTTTGACTCCGATCTATCCTTTCATGCTCATATTTCACACATCACCAAGACCTCCTTTTTCTTCCTCCACCAAATTCATGCGATCCGTCCCTTTCTTTCCCCGTCGGCTCTCACTACCCTGCTACTGTCTCTGGTTATGTCACGCGTTGATTTCTCCAACTCAGTTTTCACTGGTCTCTCTAAATCTCAACTTACTCGACTTCAGAGGATCCAAAACACTGCTGCTCGCCTTATTACTCATTCCACATTCCGAGACCACATAACACCCCTTCTCTTCCATCTTCACTGGTTACCTGTCTCCTTCCGCACCCAATTTAAATTGCTCTCTCTGGTTCACAAGGCTCTCCACACCAGCACTCCACAATACCTAGCAGACCTCATCACCTTCCACTCTCCCAGGCACACTCCCTGTTCTTTTCACCTCAATCGCCTTACCCTTCCCTCCCCCTCCCTCGCCCATCTACAGTCCACCCGTTCCTCTGCCTTCTTTTTCACAGGCCCTGCCCTCTGGAACTCCCTCCCCTCCTCTCTTCGTTTGGAGCTCCATCATACCACCTTCAAACAAAATCTGAAGACTCGCCTCTTTTCCCTGGCCTTCGACCTTCCCTCCCCTTTTGTGTAACTGCCTTCCTACACCCAGTCCTGTCTCTTTCCCCCGAGACTATAATTTCCTGCATCCAGTCTTGTCTCTCTCTTCTCTCTTACTCTCCTATCAAAGATTGTAAATTTTCTTTTCCATTTCACTGGCCTTGGGCCCTTCCCTGACTATTTGTATACTGTACACCACCTTGATTATTACAGAAGGGCGGTTTATCAAATGAAATAAACATAAACATACATATCCCAACATTTTGAAACAGATCATATTACATCCGCTGTTAAAAATTGAGAAGAGAGACCAAGGAGCTTGATCTAATTATCAGCAAATACTTATTTCTGTATTTTTTTTTTGCAAAAATTATGGATGCAGTAGTGGTATGTCAATTAAAAGATTGTTTGGATAAGTCTGATGGACTGGCTCAAATTCAGTTAGGTTTTAGAGTCTCTTACAGTACAGAGATAGTTATTATAGCCTTACTTGAAGAATTGAGATTTGTCTTAGATAAAGGGCTGTGGGATTAATTGGTTCAAATTGATCTTTCATTCGCATTAAACTTAATGGATTATCAATTGATGATTCAAAAATTAGATGCAGTTTGGATTACAGGAAGGGTCTTATCATAGTTTGATGGTTATTTTGAAGGGAAGATCATGTATGGTGATGTTTTAAGGTGACTTTTCAGATAAATTGATTATGAGATGGAGTATTCCGTAGGGTTACCTCTTTCACCTATTTTATTCAACATTTATATGTCACTGCAAAATGTTAGATGACTTTGAACTGCTTCAATTTTCCTATGCTGATGATTTTAAAAAATTTATTCCTTTTAAGGAATTAATTGATTTATGATATCTTTAATATGGTTGGTTATGTTATGGAAAAGTCTAAGTTTTGGATGGGCCAAAATGGACTAAAATTAAATCCTTGTAAAACAAGAATTCTTTGGGTTGATGGGTTACATAGTGAAGTTCCAAACAGAGGCCCATGTATTGAAGGTATAGCCATCATTTTAGAATCAGAGCAGAAGAGTCTTGGGGTGATCTTTGATTCAAGTTTGACAATGGATAAACAGGTTGCTAAGCTCTCCAATTTAGCATATGCAAATCTATTCCCTAGTAGACAAATTAGATCTTGTCTGTCAAAGACAGTTTAAAAAACATCATTCATGCAATGATTACATCTCAATCAAATTATTGTAATTTGGTTTATCTTGGTTTAGTGAAAAGGTTAAGTTCAAGGCTACAATTAGTGCAAAATATGGCAGCCAAGGTTATTCTAAAAGTTAAACGATGGGATCCAGTCACTCCTATGTTGAAAGATCATCATTAGCCCCCTGTAATTTGTTGGCATTAATGCACAGGTTTGTTTGGGGTGATACTCCGAGTTATCTAAACAAATATTTGGAAGTTTATATGCCATTACATTCTGTGATGTTCAGTTAAAATATCCATCCAAGAAGCAACGTAGCGTAAGTACAACAGGGCTTGACAAATCCCAGGCGCCAGGTCGCCATGGCAACTATAAATTGAATCCTGGTGCCCGGGATTTCATTGCCCCATCCCCCAGCCATCATCCGATATGTCTTAGAATTCCAGCTGTGCAGTTTGCTGTTCAACCATGATTGGCTCTGCGTATGGCTTGAGCCAAGTGGTGGAAGAAGTTTGCTGATCTCGCGGTTTTAAGTCTCGCGAGATCAGCAAACTTTCTGCACTGCGCATTTCCAGCTACATGCAGAGCCGATCGTGGTGGGGCAATGAACAGCATGGCAGGAATGGCAAGATATATTGGGTGATGGCTGGAGGAGGGGGCAAGTAGAGAGAAATACATTGGCTGATGGCTGGAGGAGGGGTCAAAGAGAGATACACAAACTTGGGTGATGTGGGCAGGACTGAGAAAGACTGGGTTGATGATGGTGGTGGGGGCTGTGTGAGAGAGACTGCATTGATGGTGGTGGGGAAGGCTGTGAGAGAGAAAGAGACTGGGGTGATGGGAGCTGTGAGAGAGAGATGCAGGTGATAGTGGTGGGGGCTTTGTGAGGGAGACTGCATTGATGGTGGGGGAGGGGCTGTGAGAGAGAGGGACTAGGGTGGTGGTGGGAGCTGTGAGAGAGAGAGACAGACTGAGGCGATGGTTGTGGGGGGAGGCTATTTTAGACACTGGCTAGGGGGCCTATGAAAGAGAGAGAGTGTGTATGAAGTCAGGGTGCGGGGGCAGTGGAAGATTTTATTTGCTTTAGCGGTCATTCCAAGGCACGAATAGCAGGATGGACGTCCCGTTGCGACGTCCATCCCTGCTATTCGGGCCTTTTCCTGGTCCCATCTACCTTCCCCATGTGTTGTACAGGGAAGGTAGATGGGGGTGGGAAAGGGGCGAATCGGGGGTGACGCAGAGCGGGCAATGGGTGGTCGTCACCCCCGGATATACAGGGCCGATTCCAATGTCGGCCCTGTAAGTCTGGGCCCAGTGGCTTGCACGGGGAACGTATTCCACCTCCGAGGTGGAATAAGTTTCTCTAGTCACCGGGGGACGGCGGGCCCGGGGCATGGAAGAGGCAGGGGGGGCCGAGGACATTCCCCGCAGCCTGACTCTGGCCTTAGGGGGCCAGATCGGGGGTCAGGATGGAGGGAAAGCAGCTCTTCAGCCAGTGGCTGGGGATCACGGCTTTTCAGTGGAACTGCGGTTCCATGGCAACCGGATGCCTTGGCTCCATTGAAGAGCCCTGACTGAGCTAGCCGGGTAAGGCCTGTACGTGCAGGCTGAACGGAATCGGGGTCCTTGCCTCCACTTACAGGCCTGTTTGCGATTCTGATACCGCGGGGCTAGACATGCCCCGTGAGACCAGAATCCTGGCTCCCTCTGTGCGTCCGGTTCTGACCGGATGCACAGAGGGCCCGGACGTCCACAATGAAATCTGGCCCTTTACGTATTACCAGGCCATGGTGATAAGTGAAACAAAAAAGGAAGTTTCCTTAAGTAGAGCTATAAAAGGTCACCAATATGCTGCTGACAATATTCTCATTGGGGTTGGTGGGAGTGGGAGGGGAGGGGAGAAGGGTCACAGCCTTCTGTTGGCACTGGCTAATGGTATGTTAAGGGCCTGATTTATTAAACTTTCTTTTCCTATAGAAAATGAGAAAACAGTAAATTGGGCATATAAAAAAAGGAGCTGCGATATAATTTTTGGGAGATGGGGGGCACTGTGACCAAGGTCTTGGCAGCTGGCTCCTAGATTCAAAGAAAATGTATCAAGGCCTGAGATACAGGAAATAAGTCCTTAATAAGAAGTGCTCCTATGGAGTGGTATAGGCTATCAAAATGTATTTGGCAGAAGAGGAATTATAAGATTTTTAAAAGCTTGGTTATTTAGTAAATGATGTTTTAAAGTGTGGATGACCAAATTAAGAAATGCTTAGAGCTTGGAATTTTCTTTAATAGGACTGTTTTATTGTATGTTTTTAATATGCCTTTTGTAATCCACCTTGGATCTACTTGTTAGAAAAAGCAAGCTATAAATTACCTTGTTAAGTTAAATTAAATTAAATCTATGACAAAAAGTTAGAAAAGTGCAAGTAGATGGGATGTCATCTACAGACCAGCTTGCAAATTCGAGGATAAAACAAATTATCTGCATAATAAGACAATATGTGGAGAAAATTCTCACCTGTTGAGGAAGATCTTTATATAGTGTAAATACGGCCTGCAGCTGTGGCCTATGAATGACGTAGAGGGAGAGCAAACATCAACATGGGAGGCTTTATTGTTGAATTCTCTTAAGCAGGGGTTCTCAATCCAGTCCATGGGACACACTTAGCCAATCAGGTTTTCAGGACAGTCATAATGAATATGCATGAGAGATTTGCATGAATTGCCTCCATTGTATACAGATCTCTCTCATGCATATTCATTGTGGTTATCTTGAAAACCTGACTGGATAGGTGTGTCTCAAGGACTGGGTTGAGAATCCCTGCTCTAGAGGCTATTGGAGGAGATTTCCAAATAGGTAGTTACACAGAAATGTGCCAGTTGGTGAGAAAATTCAGTAAAGGGAATTGTGAACTTGATTCTGCCCAACATTATTTCTTAAAGGCTTTATGATGTTGGAGTCAACAGCTGAGTATGCTTATCAATTTGTTGTCTGAAGGATAGCATAAGATTCATGTTTAAGTTAAATATTGATATGTCCACTATTTAAAGATGTGAAGGGTGATGGTTCCTCCTCCAGTGGCAAATATGCTCTTTTTAGCTAATATTCTGGAAGTCATTGTAGCAAAACAGTTGCAATCACATCTGGAGATTTTTGCATAGTTGGATGATTCTCATTTAGGATTCCAAGCACATTTCAGCATGGAGCCGATATTAGATGAGCTGCTACAGCTGACCCTATCACTAGGGCCCTAGGCATCGGTGTATGCCAGCAAAAATTATGGGGGGGCAGCATTTTAAGGTTTTGCTAACCCCCTCTCCAGCATTTCTCCTTTCCTCTCCCACATCCCTTCTGTATCTAAGATCATCGCGCTACCTCCATTCTCCTTGGGAAATGTGGCAGTAAGTAAGCTGAGTGTGGTAGCGGGCTTTAGAACACTTGCATACTCTCTAGGCCTACACTATCCCACCCCCTCTAATGGCCTGCTGTCACACTGTTTTCTTACGATGCAGCCACGGCTCTGAGGAGAATGGAGAGGGTAGTAGCAGGGAAAAGGGAAGGGAAGGGAAAGGAAAGGGGAAGCGTTGGCCCTAGACATGGTAGGAGGTGGAGGGAATACGGAAAAAGAAATTCTGGACTACTAGGAGAGGATCAGGGAAGAGGAGAGATGCTGGACATGGTGGCAGGAGGTAAGTAAGGTAAAGAGAGATATTGCACTTGGGAAGGGTAGTGAAGGGGAGATCCTTGAATACTGGTTTTTTTTTGGGGGGGGGGCATGACTGAAAGTTTACCTAAGGTATTGGATACCCTTGGGCTGGCTCTGGGAGCTGCGACTGTTAATTGATAAAAGATATTGTAAATTGTTGGTGCAAATCAGTCTCTCAGCAGTCTTTGATTTAGTAGATATTTATTTTATTTATTTATTTAACAGTTTTTATATACCGCACTCTTCATCATCAGCGCGGTTTACATTTTAACAAATTGTACTTAAGCATGAACATATGTTAAGTTTACAGATAACAGGGAATGAACATGGATAACTGGGGTTAAATAAATAACAAGAATTCAAACTATTTACAGCAAAATATCATATGTTTATGGTTCTAAAGCTTGGGGATCTAAGAGGGTTTGATATGGGGTGAGAAATGAAGTTAGGGGTTTACTGGACTAACCATGATCATTGGTTCGTGTTGGGAGGGAATGGCTTGGGAAGTTCATACTCTGAGGGAAGTGTTGTAGGAAGAGGTGTGTTTTTAGAGCTTTTCTAAATTGTGAGAGGTCTTTTTGTGATCTGATGTTGGGTGGCAGCATGTTCCAACATCTAGGGGCGAAGGATGAGAATGCTCTTGTGGTAGTTGTCTGGTTGAGTTTTGCTAGGTATTCTGGGATCATTAGTGTGTTTTCTGTTGCGGAGCATCGGGATCTGGAGCTTTGTGGGTGATGCAGGAGGTCAGATAATGAAGATGATGAGATTTGGTGAACTGCCTTGAAGGTAATGAGGAGGGCTTTGTATAAAATCCTATATGATATCGGGAGCCAGTGAAGTTTAAATAGGATGGGAGTGATATGATGACTCCTTGGGGCTCTGTGTAGAACTCTGGCAGCCGTATTCATGGCCAATTGTAGTGGATTAAGCGTACTCTTGGGTAGGCCCTGTAACACAATATTTGCGTAGTCGAAGTGTGGGGTGACCAACGCTTGGAAGGTTGTTCGGAAGTCATGATATGAATGTATGTTAAAATTTAGAACAACTTGGGTTGTCAGGCAATGTGCTTAAGCAGTGCTGTGATTTCTTGAGACAGACAGTATGGTAAAATAATCATCTGACATCTCTGCAAGGTGGCATATGAAATGTGAGTTCTCACAAGGGTCTCTTCTATCTCTTGTTTTATTTAATGTATTTCTTACATTATTATGTGGGATGTTGGGTTTACCCCCTTATTTATATGTGGATGACATTCAGGTTATAATTCCAGTGAAAGGTTCCATGAAGGAAGTATATGATTTATTAAAGAATAGTTTTGATGATATTCAAAGGTGGAGGATGGAAAACTGATTAAAAATAAATCCTGACAAGACAAAGGGGCATGTTTATTAAAGGATGCAGCTATCCCCTTGCCTTTGGCATGTTGCTAACATGTCATATGATGCTAATCCGCATGTAGGCGCACTTCGTGCCACCCCTTGAGCCCATAATGCCCACACTAACCTTGATGTGCCATCATTATCCAAGTCCCCTCCCAAGCCTGTGCTACCCAGTTAACACGGGGGCACACTTAATAGACAGAAAACCGTGAGCTAATGGTTAATGCATGTTAGTAAAGATGCCCCAAAATTCCTTTGGATAGGGGATTCAAAGATTTTAAAAACAGAGATTGGTCCAGTGGTTGGGGGATCTAGTAATCCCTTTAGTTTACTATCCTTCATACAGTAATTTAGGTGTGATTAATGATTCTGCTGTGTCAATGGACAGTCATATCTCTACAGTACGGTGGTTAAAAAATATTTTTTGGAAACTTCAACCGGTTTGACTATTTATTTATTTGTTTAAAAACATTTATATACCACTACTATGTATAACATTCTGAGCAATTTACAATAAGAACGTTCTAAATGAAACATTATACAGGGAAAGTAGTAAAAATAAAACAGACTGTGGCCCACATGCATCCACTCATCCCCTCCCTCTGCTGCAGCCTAACTAGAGAACAGAAAGGTCTTAAAACATTTCCGAAAGTGGCCCTTGTCTAACTCCTGCTGCACCGCAATCGAAAGCTTATTCCTCCACACTGGCACAGCCATTCTACAGGCGTGCCCTCTCCATTTCTGTTGCCACACCTCTTGACTATCGGGAACCACCAGCAAACTCCCCTGGTTGGATTTTAAGACATAGTAATTTTATCTAGATCAGCTCCACTATTCAACGTTGAAACTATAGCTAATAAAACAGTTTTTCAAGAAAAATACCTCTATCAAACAACTCTTAAGATTGGCAACTGGGTCTCAGACTTGAACAGGGCTACTTATAGAACCAACATATTTGTTTCGGTTCAACACCGTCTGTTGCATCAATGACCCAACGTGTTGCTTTAGAAATGGTGGCAGTTATCAGGTTTTGCTCTATTGTTTTAAATTTCAAAGGATTTAAAGCGATGCTTATCTTAGAAATATTGTAGATCTTCCCAACACCAGACTTCAGCGCCGTAGCGTTTCACGAATACAGCGTTTCTTCAGGGGATCTCAAAGGCATGTAACTTGTAGCATTCTGCGTTTAAACCTGATTTACAGAGGTAAAAGAGACTGACTTAGTAAATATTTTAGTTATAGTCTCATTATCAATATCATTCACCTCTAACGCAAATAAGAAACTCACTCACCCAATGCCGCAATGTCGTTTCTCATTCAACTCCGAGACGCCGCGCATGCAGCTTGAACCTACTACGGGGATTTAAATCGCTTTGGTAAAGTCACGTGACTAGACTTTGCTATCACGCTAAAAGCCTATACCCCCTACAGGCAAGCCCCCCACTCTACCTGTGCGTGCAGTCCTTTGGGGCTCACTGTGTCAAGATTAAAAATCCATCATTGCTCATGGCGGAGCAGTGTGCAATATCTTGATTTACCCTCTGAACCATAAAGCACTTGGTCAATACAGAAACAACGTAACTCACTAAATTTGTGGTTCAATTCCAAACAATGTTGGACAATAGGGGCTTGTAAAGTTCCGCATCTTAGCCTGCTACGATGTTCTTTCATGCAGACCTGGAAGGGCCGAATAGTTTTCCCAATATAAATCAACTCACTGGGCATAAGATGCAATAAACCACATGTGTGGAATTGCATGACGTTTGTTCTTTTAAAAAATATGTTTGACCCCGATGTTCAAAAGTATGGAGTTCCAAGGTAATAGCACATATTGCACACTCACCACATTTGGATTTTAAGACATAGCCAAGCTGGTACCACTCTAACACTCCCAGCAAATAGCTAGGCCCTCCCTCTCTCAAGATTTAAGGGTCAACATTTGCCATTTTAAACAGACAGTGCACTTGAATTGGGAATCAATGTAATTGCCTCAGTACACCTGCAATGGATTCTGTCCAATCCTGACCAAATAACATCTGTGTGGCTACATTTTGGACCACCTGCAACCTCCTAAAGAAATAATCAGGCAATCCCACATAAAAAAGCTTGCTGTAGTCCAAAACCAAAATTACCAGTGCTTGTGTTACCATGTGCATCACTGCTTCGTCTAAAAAATGCCTTTTCTATTAAACTCGGACCTGTATCAGGTAATGCAGATGATGGTCATATCACATTTGGACTACTGCAGCATGTTATGTTTGGGTGTCCTGAAGAGGTCTAAAGACAGTTGCAGTTTGCTGAAAACACACGAACCAAGATCATTAAGATGGTAAATAGATGAACAGAGTGACCTCATTATTAAAAGAATTACACTGGCTCCCTTTGTACTTTCAAATAAGGTTAAAACTTATGACTAATTTTCATAAGGCCGTATGAGGAACCATCCCCGAATATCTGTGTAAATATCTTGTGGTGTAATATCCATTAAGTTCTTTAAAATCAGGATGGGACATATTGCTTAAGTTTTCATTGTTCAAAAAATATAGGTAAGTTTCATCTGGAAATAGTTCTTTGACAAATATGGCTCCATTAGTCTGGAATAAGTTTCTAAAGGTGCTCAGTCTGAAAAAGAATTACATCATCTCTAGGAAAAACTTGGGTTATTCTCACAATGGAAGGAGAGATGCACTAATCTGTTCTCATAATGGAAAGGGAAGTGCACTTGAAAAGGAAGGATGCTTTGATGGATTTTTAATCTATTTGTTTTTGGGAAAGGATTTATGTTTGGGTTGTTTGGATTATGGAAGTATGTAATTTCTCTTCTTTTTATTATCATGCACCTCAAACCTTATTAGATAGAAGCATGCTATAAATGACAAATTCAATTTAAATTATGCCACAGCGAAAGGTGTATGGTATAAGGAGAGAAGTGGCAAAACACACAAGGTGGAACTGCAGTAAGATGCCTTTATTAAAGCATCAATTGGTCCCACCCTACACGACTGTGTTTCAGCACAAAGCCTTTGTCGAGGGTGCAGAACCTCAATTAAAATATAATGCAAAAGTAAATACATACATTAATATTTAAAATAAAGTATAGACATAAAAAAATAACAATAAAACAATCCATTTCAAATGGGACAAGTATATATATGTGTGGCGGATGTAATAAGAGGGGTAATGCAAAATTTAAAAAATATAAAAATGTGATAAAAGAGTTGTTGTTGTTAAGTGCCGTTGAGACGGAGTCGACTCATGGCGACCCTCTGGATAGCTATCCTAAATTGTGTTCGGTCTTCAGTCAGGCGGCTCATTGTTGACAGACTGGTAACCCGTAGCTGCTGTTATTGTATTGATCCATCTCATTGCTGGCCTTCCTCTTTTGCATTGACCTTCTATCTTGCCAAGCATGATGTCTTTCTCTAATGATCTCTCTCTTCGCAAGATGTGTCCAAAGTATGAAAGTCGAAGTCTTGTCATCTGAGCTTCTAAGGAAAGCTTAGGTTTGATCTCCTCTAGTACCGACTGGTTTGTTCTTTGGGCAGTCCATGGTATACACAGTATTCGCCGCCAGCACCATAATTCAAAGGCATCAATTTTCTTCCTGTCTGTCTTTTTCACTGTCCAGCTTTCACATCCATATGATGTTATTGAAAATACCATGGCCTGAACAAGTCGAATCTTTGTATGGAGAGAGACATCTCTGCTCTTGAGAATCTTATCTAGGTCTTTCATAGCCATTCTGCCAAGAGCAATGCGTCGTTTGATTTCTTGATTTCAAATAGGGTGTGAGAATACAAATGGAATAAAATATGGCCATCAAATGAAAGGCCATATAACAACTGAGTATAATAATAAAATAACTACTGCCCATGTTTTATATATTTTTTTTTATCAAGTGCAAGTTAAAAATTAGAATTAGGTAGAAATGAATGTGCTTCACAAGGGTTTATCCTTTGTTCCTTATTGGAATTTTGATCTTTTTGAGACTTGTGTCGACCTTTTTAAATTCTTCTGGAAACTCAAGATTATGGACTTCTTTTCAGGGAGTGATAGTGTATACGGTGATTTTATATATCATCCACAAAAAATCAAAGTGGATCCCCACCAATCCAGTCAATCCAGTGATCGATACCTTTGAAAGAGGATTTCTGAGTTGGAATCTGAACAGAATCGCATGTACTACACTATTATGAAGGACGAGAAATAGGCCCTTGAAATCCAATCATAAAATTGTCATTAAGCCAGCCTATAAAGGCGGGGCTGTGGTCGTTATGAACACAGTCATTCATGAGATTAATAGTCTGAGTGCTCCTTCCATAGGTTTGCAGACAGGGGTTACCATAAAAAATGCATCCAAAAGGCGTATGACAGAGCTACTACTTCCGATTGGTCATCCCTCCTCACAAAGGCGGCACATAATCCTGACAACAGGATTGTATGTCCAGTTTATTTTTCAGTTTGTCCAAGGACATTTCCAGGATTATCAGGGAAGTGTGGCACATTTTACAAACCATTCCTGTTTTTCTACCCAATCAGTTACGATAGCACACAGAAGGAATGCTGATTTAGCTATCTTATTAATGCCATCAGCCCTTCCTACATGTCTTTCCATGCCAAAAATCACTGGATATTACATATGCGGATGTTCTGTATGTGACCATTACTGGGTCACCAAAGGTGTTTTTATACACCCTCAGACACAGAGGAGATATTTTTTCAATCACTTTTCTAATAGTGAGACCGACCATGTAATATATATCATCATTTGCCCCTGTAAATTGATCTGTCGGAAAGACTAATCACAGCATCCAGACTAGAAGGATTGAAAACAGGAGTTGTTTGAAAAGAGTATTAGAATTGAAACCACTTATGCAACATTGGCATGAAAAAACCCCACAGGATCTCATATCAAAGATTTCTGGTTTTGAACGTGGTTAGACGCAACTGGAAAGGGGAAGACATAGACAGTATCCTCTTACAATTAGAGCAGAAATATATTTTCTCCAGGACCAAGCAGGAAGTCAGTCCTCACATATGGGTGTCATCAGCGCCGATGAAGCCCCAGCGGAGCATTTCCCCAGCTTTCTAAGAAAGCCTTTGGGAATGCAGGCACGCATGCACGGTTCCCTTCCCGCTTAAAGGTGCCATCTTACCTCAGTCTCTCATTTTCCGAGAAGTCCACCGGAGGTGTGTTCTGTCATCCCGGATAAAAGTTTGATTTTTCGGCGATTTTCGTTATTTTTTCTTTCCGGTTCGACGCCGGTTCCCCTCCCGCCGGGTTTGATACACCGGTATCGAGCCCGATTCTTCTTTTTCGGTTTTTGCCCTTTGTGACTGGCGTTCGCGCCCTTTTTTGATTTTTCCCTGGAAGGCCGGTCCTTTGACCTCGCGGGGACTCTTTTTTTCCCCCGATGGCTTCCAGCGGTTTCAAGAAGTGTGATCGGTGTAAGAAGTTGATGTCTCTCACCGACACACACGACTGCTGCCTTCAGTGCCTCGGTCCTGATCACGACCCTAAGACGTGTGGACTATGTGGGAAGATGTCTTCCAAGGCACTCCGAAGTCGCCAGCAGCAGAAAGAAAGGCTTTTCTCGGACTCAGCCTCCGGCCGGGACCGGACCTTGTCTGAGGCCTCGACATCTTGGGATTCGGATCCCGAGCGCCGTCGAAGCTCCTCGGACAGCGGGTCCCCCGACCGGGAACGCAAGAGGAAGAAGCGGCTCGTGAGGGCATCGTCGGAGGAGGTCCCTGGCTCCTCGAGGGCCAGGTCTAAGACCCCGACCGTCGCCCTGGGCCCGTGGAACAAGAGAAGCCTGCAAAAGTTCCTCGCGTGGAGCCGGAGTCTGCTGGACACGTAAGCCCTGTGATCCTCGAGGACTCTCCTCCCAGAGAGCCGACGTCGGGCCCGGTGCCGCCGGGGCCCGAGTCGGTGGCTGCTGCGTCTCCCGAGCTGAGTCTCAGGATAACATCCTTGGAGAGCAGATTGTCTGCCTTCATGGAGCAGCAGCGGGCACTGATGGCCAGCCTGTCTGGCGCATCTGCCCCGACCACCGGGACATCAACATCGAAGTCGACCCCGGAGACCGAGCCGATACTCGAGTCCATCATGGCTCGAAGTCGACCTCGGTCGCGGTCTCCCTCGACCTCCCGTTCGGGACCGAGGGCATCGACGCCGGTGCCTCCGGCATCGGGGAGGGTGCTCCAGGGCCCTGCGGGGTCGGACTCTGACTCCTCGTTGGACGAGTCCGCTTGGGAGATGGAGAATGAGGAGTCCCCCGACACGTTCAAGACTCGGTGCGTCCCGTCGGACTCACCGCAGTCTGAGCCCCGGAGTAGATCCCCTCAGGAGGATACCCGGTTCTCGAAGTTTGTCTTGGATATGGCCACCGCATTGGCTATTCCGGCGGACCCCGAGGAAGAGCCTCGAGCTGAAGAGCTTGAGGCCCTACAGTACGACTGTCCTCCGAAGGAGGACTTTACTGTCCCAGTTCCTCCGATGCTGGAACGGCTCCTCTTCCGGATGTGGGAGGCACCGGCCTCGACGCCGGTTCTAAGCAAGCGAGTCAATTCGATTCATCGACTCCGGAAGAGCCCTGGCTTTCAGAAGGCGCAGCTACCACACCATTCCATGGTTGTGGAATTGGCCATGCATCGCCTGAAGAGTCAGAAGATGCACTCTGTGGTGCCCCCCAGCAGGGAGGCCCGGAACCTCGATGGTGTCGGTAGAAAGTGCTTCCAGGGCTCGATGCTTGCTTGCCGTATCCAGTCTTACCAGCTGTACATGGGCATGTACTTGCGAGACCTGGCCAAGGAGTTGGCCGGTTTCTCTGCTGGTCTCTCCGGGGAGCCCTTGCAGAGATTTAAGTCCTTGTCCTCGGGGATTCGGGACTGCTCGAAGTTTATGTCCCGCGCCCCCTACGATGGCTTTGAGGTTTCGGCCCGAGTTGCGGCAGCTGGCATCGCGGCTCGACGCCAGGCATGGCTGCAGTCATCGGACCTCGAGCCATGGGTTCAGGACAAGTTGGTCGATGTCCCTTGCCGAGGTGAAAACCTTTTTGGCAAGTCCATGGCCGAGAAGGCCGCACAGCTCGAGACTGAGCACCTTACCAGGACAAGGCTGTCTAGGAAGACCTCTGCCCCTTCTCACAAGAAGAAGGCCTCAGGTAAGAAGCCCTTTTACCCTAGGAAGGGCACTGCCTACAAACAGTACCCTCAGTATCAGGCTGCCCAAGCTGCACCCCAGGGTCAGCAAGCCAAGGGGCAGGGTAATGGGCCCCGTAGGCAGAGGACCCCCAAGCCTCCGGCCCCTGCTCCCACTCAGCAGGGTGGGGGTTTTTGACTCCTTGAGCTCCCTGCTCTCCCAACCCTGCACAGGAGGTCGCCTCGCCCTCTTTGCCCACCAGTGGCCCCTCATAACTGGGGACAGTTGGGTGTTGAACATAGTCCAAAGGGGCTATGCACTACATTTTCACCAACTGCCTCCACCATACTTTCCAGGTGAGCCTTCAAGGCCTCCCCTGCAAAGAGATCTGCTCCTCCAAGAGCTACAAGGTCTGTTGGTGGACAGGGCGGTGGAGCCTGTGCCTCCCCACTTGCAAGGTCAAGGGTTCTATTCCAGGTATTTCCTGATACCCAAAAGAACAGATGACCTTCGACCTATTCTGGATCTCAGGAACCTAAACAAGTTCCTGGAGAAAGAAAAGTTCAAGATGCTTACTCTTGGAACACTTCTGCCCTACCTCCAGCAGGGAGATTGGCTATGCTCCTTAGATCTAAAGGATGCGTACACTCACATCCTCATTCATCCAGACCACAGAAAATACCTCAGGTTCATCATGGGAGGAAACCATTATCAGTACAGGGTACTACCTTTTGGCCTAACCTCCGCTCCCAGAGTCTTTACAAAATGCCTGGCAGTGGTGGCGGCCTACCTGAGAAATCAAGGCCTCTTTGTCTTTCCCTATCTGGATGACTGGCTCATCAGGGGTCAGTCGTGCCAGGATGCCCGCCAGCCCACCCTCAGAACTATCGCTCTTCTTCAAAGCTTGGGATTTGTAATAAACTTCGCAAAGTTCACTTTGCTTCCCTCCCAGAACTTGGAGTTCATAGGGGCAAGGCTGGACTCTGTCCTGGCAAAGGCATTCTTGCCAGCAAACAGGGCCCAAAGACTGATGGACTTAGCAACTCAGTTTCTGAGAGGGTCTGTGGTCTCCGCCAGACTCTGCCTGAAGCTGCTTGGCCACATGGCTTCGACAGTACATGTGATCCCCAATGCCAGGCTCCATATGTGGCCTGCACAATGGTGCCTTCGGACTCAGTGGTCCCAGGCCACAGGCAGCCTCCGAGACAGGATAAGGGTGTCCAGACAATTTCTGACCTCACTCAGCTGGTGGCTGCACCCACCCAATCTACTGCAAAGGGTGCCCTTTCAAATTCCTGGGTACACAGTGGTACTGACCACAGACGCCTCCCTGCAGGGCTGGGGGGCTCATTGTCTGAACAAGTGCACCTAGGGCCTGTGGTCTCCTTGGGAGGCTGCACAGCAGATCAATCTTCTAGAACTCAGAGCAATTCAATTAGCACTCAGAGCTTTCTCTCCTACCCTGGCTCATCAGTCTGTCCTGGTTCAAACGGACAACCAGGTAGCCATGTTTTATGTAAACAAACAGGGCGGGACTGGGTCCAGACTCCTTTGTCGGGAAGCTCAAGACCTTTGTTCGTTTGCCCTAAAGCACAACATGCTCCTCAGGGCTGTGTACCTTCCAGGCCAGGAGAACTACCTAGCCGATCGGTTGAGCAGGATTTTACAGCCCCACGAGTGGCAGCTGCATCCCTTGGTAGTTCAGAAGATCTTCCTGAAATGGGGTCTCCCTTGGATAGATCTGTTTGCCAGTCCACTGAACAAGCAACTGCCAAAGTTCTGCTCCAGGCAACCGCATCCTCTGCGGATAGCAGCAGATGCTTTTCTGATGATCTGGTCTCAGTGCCTCTTGTATGCGTTTCATCCCACGCCCTTGGTGGCCCGAAACTCTCTTCAAGATCCTTCAGGACAAAGCCTCGGTCCTGCTGGTGGCCCCCAGGTGGCCGAGACAGCCTTGGTTTCCACTTCTACTTCAGCTGGCAGTGGATCCCCCACTGACTCTGAGGTTGCAACCCGACCATCTCTCTTAGAATCAGGGTTCCCTTCTGCACCCCAATCTCAAAGCTCTCAATTTGATGGCCTGGAGGCTGCAAGGGTAGTTTTGGCTCCCTGGGGCCTACCTCAGGAAGTTGAGGAGGTTGTCCTAGCCTCTAGGAAACAGTCCACTAGGAAAACCTATGCTCTCAAATGGAAAAGGTTTTCTCTGTGGTGTCAGTTACGTACAGAGGATCCTTTCTCCTGTACTGTACCAGTAGTGCTTCCAGTACCTGCTGCACTTGTCCCATCAGGGACTTAAGTCCAATTCTGTTCGGGTCCACCTCTCAGCTCTAGCAGCTCACCACTCACTGGTGGAGGGACATTCTCTGTCGGTTCACCCCTTGGTGTCCCGGTTTCTCAGAGGCTTACTTCTGCTCAAGCCTCCAATCCGTCCTCCTGTTCCTGAGTGGGAGTTGAATGTGGTCTTGCAGCAGCTGACTCGCCCACCTTTTGAGCCGATGGCTACTTGCCCTCTACGCTTCCTGTCCTGGAAGACACTCTTCCTAGTAGCCCTTACCTCGGCCAGGCGAGTGAGTGAGCTACAGGCCCTGGTCTGTGATAGGCCTTACACTCGCTTCTATGGGAACAGGGTAGTCCTTCGGACTCACCCAAAGTTCCTCCCAAAGGTTGTCTCCTCTTTCCACCTCAACCAGGAGGTGGTTCTTCCAACATTCTTCCCTAGGCCTCATGCAAGCCAGGCTGAAGCAGTTCTGCATGCCCTGGACTGTAGGAGGGCCTTATCCTTCTACCTTGACCGTACGCAGGGGCATAGAAGGGCTACTCAGCTCTTCGTATCTTTTGACCCTAATAGGTTGGGGTTGCCTGTGTCCAAGCGTACCTTGTCTATCTGGGTGACTGACTGTATCACCTGGGCTTACAAGGCAAAGGGTCGGGTCACGGCCCATCGTGTCAGGGCAATGGCTGCCTCAGTGGCTCATCTCCGCTCTGTGCCCTTGGTAGACATCTGCAGGGCTGCAACTTGGTCTTCAAGCCAGACTTTTGCGGCCCATTACTGTCTGGAGAGGGAGTCCCGTAGGGACAGTGCTTTTGGCCAAGCAGTACTCCGGAATTGTTTTGAGGTTTAGGCAACTCCTGCCCTCTGTTGGGCTACCGGTGGAGGTTGTGTCAGTGAAAAGCCTTTCTTTGCTGCTGAGACTAGAGGGAGTTCTCTTGTTCAAGCTGGGTTCCTCGGTAGCCCAGAGCTAGGGAGTCACCCATATGTGAGGACTGACTTCCTGCTTGGTCCTGGAGAAAGAGTAGTTACTCACCTGTAACAGGTGTTCTCCAGGAGCAGCAGGAATCAGTCCTCACAACCCTCCCTCCGCCGCTGGGAGTTGCAATTGTACATAGTTTATTTTTTCATTTTTGTGTGCTGTTCTTAGCTATGTCATTTGACTGAGGTAAGATGGCACCTTTAGGCGGGAAGGGAACCGCGCATGCGTGCCTGCATTCCCAAAGGCTTTCTTAGAAAGCTGGGGAAATGCTCCGCTGGGGCTTCATCGGCGCCGATGACACCCATATGTGAGGACTGATTCCTGCTGCTCCTGGAAAACACCTGTTACAGGTGAGTAACTACTCTTTCCTGACTGGATGTTTGTATCCCATGCCCCTTAATCAAGACATAGACCTTTCTGTTTTTTTTATGATTTCCTATGGTTTGTTTTATGATCAGCTTTTATGATCCCCTGACCTGCTTTTATGGTTTGCTTTGGTGATGGTTCTTGGTTATAATGCCAATTGAATTTATTTTTATATTGGGTGTTTTTTATATTCCTTGTGTTCCCCCCACACCCCCTGTGTTCCACACTCCCCGTCTCCTTCACCTCCTTCCACCTTTCCCTTTCTCCCCCCTCCCCCACCTTTCTCCCCCTCGCCCCTTCCTCCTTTTCCCTGCACATTTTTTTACCGTTTTCCTTTTTGTTTTTATTTATTGGTCTTATTTCTTCATTTTTATCTCCTATACAATTGTTTCTACTCCCTTTACCCCCATGTTTTGGTCTGATTTCATTTTAATACTGATTTTTATTTGCACTTAGTAACATAGTATATGATGGCAGATAAAGATCAGCATGGCCCATCCAGTCTGCCCAGCAAGATGGCAAGAGTAGGGTTCTTCAACCTGGAAAACAGACGGCTGAGGAGAGATATGATAGAGGTCTATAAATTAATGAATGGAGTGGAACGGGTAAACGTAGATCGGTCGTTTACGCCATCAAAATATAAAAAGACTATTGGACATGCAATGAAGCTACAGGATAACCTATTTAAGGCTTATAAGAGAAAATATTTTTTCACTCAACATGTAATCAAACTCTGGAATTCATTATCAGAGGATGTAGTACAATCTGTTAGTGTAGCCGGGTTTAAAAAAGGTTTGGACAAGTTCCTGGAGGGGAAGGTCCATAAACTATTATTAAAGGGGACCCAAGATATCCACTGCTTGCCCCAGTACAAGCATTGTGGAACCTGCGTCTTTTAGGGAAACTGCTAGATACTTGTGACCTAGATTGGCCACTGTTGAAAACAGGATACTAGTCTTGATGGACCTTGGTCTGACCCAGCATGGCATATCTTATGTTCTTATGTTCACCTGCCATTCCGTGTAGGTCATCCCTCCCCATGCTTTTGTAGGGGTGTCCCACCACTCCGAGCAGATCACCCCTATTTGTAGATATAAGAGATAGTTAGCCATGCCTACCAGTAGCCAAATTAATATGAATAAAATACAGTCTCTCAAATGCTTGTATGCAAATGCTAGAAGTCTAAAAAATAAGATGGGAGAGTTAGAATATATAGCACTAAATGAGAGGTTAGATATGATTGGAATCTCAGAGACATTGTGGAAGGAGGACAACCATTGGGACATTGTGATACCTGGGTACAAACTATATCGTAATGATAGAGCTGATCAAATTGGTGGAGGGTTGCGCTCTGTTAGAGAGGGCATTGAGTCACAAAGGATTAAAGTTTTGCAGGAAAAAAAATTTGCTGTAGAATCTCTATGGATTGAAATTCCATGTAAAAAGGGGAAGGCGATGGCAGTGGGGGTGTACTATAGACCGCCTGTCCAGAATGAACAAATGGATGATGAAATGCTATAAGGAAGCTAACAAAAGTTACAGTACAATAGTAATAATGGGTGATTTCAATTACCCCGGTATTTATTTATTTTATTTTATTTTATTTAGACAGATTTGTATACCACCTTATCCTACAATCAAAGTGGTTACATAACATCACAATTGGGGTTACATTTAACATGTGGGTGATTAACAACATTTAGACAGCACAGTTGGAGGGTTACATTTAGCATGAGGGTATCTTTGTGAGTCTAGTTGGGCTGATTGGGTATTGCAGTACCATTCGAGTGGGTACTATTGTCTATCTGTTCATAAGTTTCTGTAAAGAGACGAGATTTAAGGTTCTTGAGGAAGTCTGTGATGTCTTCTAAGACTCTTAGGCTCGTTGGGAGGGAGTTCCATAATGTGGATGCCAGTAGTGAAGGAGCTCTTCTTGAAGTATTTTGTTTAATCTTGTGGTATCCTGCAGGTGTGCCGATCATGTTGTCATTATTGTTCCTTCTTGGTCTATTACTGATATCTCTTGTTATGATTTCTTGTAGTGCATCTGCCGATAGATGATGGATGATTTTGAAGATAGTTAGGATTGTTTTAAATTTTGCTCTGGCCACCATTGGGAGCCAGTGTAGTTGTTGTAAGATGGGGGTGATGTACTCAGATCTTGGAGTGTCAGTAATGATGCGTGCTGTAGTGTTCTGCACCATTTGGAGTGGGTGTAGGGTATGCTGAGGGAGGCCTTGATATAATGAGTTTCCGTAATCAAGCAGAAGTGTGATGAGTGCTTGGCATACCGTGCGGAAGTGGTCTTGGCGACTGGGTCAGTGTCACGGCAGGACATGCTAGGGAGATAAACTTTCTAGATGAAATAAATGACTGCTTCTTGGAGCAGCTGGTTCATGAACCGACAAGAGGGGAAGCCATTTTGGATCTAGTTCTTAGTTGAACACCAGATCTGGTGCAAGAGATAAGGGTGTTGGGGCCACTTGGCAAAAGTGATCATAGCAAGATCGCGTTTGATTTAATTAGTGGAGGAGGGATAGTAAGGAAATCCACAGTACTACCTTTTAACTTTTGAAAGGGAGACTATGATAAAATGAGGAAAATAGTTAAGAAAAAACTAAAAGGAGCAGTTGCAAAGGTTAAAGACTTACATCAAGCTTGGGTGTTGTTGAAAAATACTATCTTGGAAGCCCAGACCAGCTGTAGTCCACGCTTTAAGAAAAGTGGAAGGAAGTCCAAAAAACTGTCAGCATGGTTTAAAGGTGAGGTCAGAGAGGCTGTTACCAAAAAGGCATCTTTCAGGAAATGGAAAAAAGAGCCAAATGACAAAACCTGGAAACAGCACAAGCACTGGCAAGTTAAATGCAGGGCATTGATAAGGCAGGCAAAGGGAGAATTTGAGAAGAAGCTTGTTGCGGAAGCAAAAACACGTAATAAAGACCTTTTCAAGTACATTCGTAGCAAAAAAATTGTGAGTCAGTTGGTCCATTAGATGATAGAGGGGTTAAAGGGGCACTAAGAGGCGACAAGGTGATAGCGGAGAGACTGAATGAATTCTTTGCTTCGGTCTTTACTGAGGAAGATGTTACCCATGACTGAAGTGGCATTTAAAGGTGCGGAAGAATTGAAGGAAATATCGATACATCGGGAAGATGTAGTACAGCTATTTGATAAACTGAAGAGTAGCAAATCACCTGGGCTGGATGATATACATCCAAGGGTGTTGAAAGAACTGAAATATGAGATTGCAGACCTGCTATTAGTAATCTGTGAACTGTCATTAAAATCATCTGTAATACCTGAAGATTGGAGGATGACGAACGTAACACCAATTTTTAAAAAGGGTTCCATGGGTAATCTAGGAAACTACAGACCGGTGAGCCTGACTCAGTACCGGGAAAAATGGTAGAAACCATCATAAAGAACAAAATTGCTGAACATGTAGATAGCCATGGCTTAATGGGAGACAGCCAACATGGCTTTAGACAAGGAAGATCTTGTCTTACTAATCTGTTATGTTTTTTTGAAGGTGCGAATAAACAGGTAGACAAAGGTGAGTCGGTTGATATAGTGTATTTGGACTTTCAGAAAGCCTTTGACAAGGTCCCTCATCAGAGACTTTTGACAAAACTAAAGAGTCATGGGATAGGAGGCAGTGTACTATTGTGGATCAGGAACTGGTTAAAAGATAGAAAGCAGAGGGTAGGGCTAAATGGCCAATTTTTCCAATGGAGAAAGGTGAATAGTGGTGTACCCCAGGGATCTGTGCTGGGTCCGCTGCTTTTTGACATATTCATAAATTACCTGGAAAAGGGAATAACGAGTGAGGTTATCAAATTTGCAGATGACACAAAACTATTTAAAGTTATTAAAACCCAAGAGGATTGTGGAAAATTGCAAGAGGATCTTGATAAATTGGAAGACTGGGCATCAAAATGGCAGATGAAATTTAATGTGGACAAGTGCAAAGTTATGCACCTAGGGAAGAACAACCCAAATTATGGTTACACGATGCAAGGTTCCACATTAGGAACCACCACCCAGGAAAAAGATTTAGGCGTCATTGTGGATAACATGTTAAAACCCTCGGCCCAGTGTGCAGCGGCGGCCAAGAGAGCAAATAGAATGCTAGGTATCATAAGGAAAGGAATGGAAAATAAAACAAAGGATATTATAATGCCTCTATATCGTTCCATGGAGAGACCGCACCTTGAATATTGTGTGCAATTCTGGTCGCCGTATCTTAAAAAGGATATAGCATTATTAGAAAAGGTTCAGAAAAGAGCCACCAAAATGGTAAAGGGGATGGAAGGATACCCCTATGAAGAAAGGCTAAAAAGGTTAGGGCTCTTTAACCTGGAAAAGAGACAGCTGAGGGGAGATATGAATGGAGTGGAACGGTTAAATGTAGATTGATTGTTTACGTTATCAGAATATAGAAAGACTAGGAGACATGCAGTGAAGCTATAGGGTAAACTATTTAAGACTAATAAAAGAAAATATTTTTTCAATCAACGTGTAATCAAACTCTGGAATTTCTTACCAGAGGATGTAGTAAAGGCTGTTAGTGTAGCTGGGTTTAAAAAATGGTCTGGACAAATTCCTGGATTAAAGGTCCATAAACCATTATTAAAAAGGAACCCAGGATATTACTGCTTGACCCAATGCAATCATTGTTGAACCTGTGTCTTTTGGGGAAACTGCTAGGTACGTATGACCTAGATTGGCCACTGTTGGAAACAGGATACTGGGCTTTGATGGACCTTGGTCTGACCCAGTATGGCATATCTTATGTTATGTTTATTTAGATTTTATCCTGTTGCTAAAAAGGGATCCACTGTGTCTGTCCAAATCCATTTTGAATTCTGTCACTGTATTTGCTCCCACCCCTTCCATCAGCAGGGCATTCCAAGCATCCACCTCCATTTCAGTGAAAACATATTTCCTGACATTGCCTTTCAGTTTACCCCCTTGCAGCTTCATTTTATGCCCTCTAGTTTTACAACTTCCCCGTCTTTAAAAAAAGGATTGTTTATTCTGTGATGTAGAAGCTCGTATAGAGCCCATGGAAATAGAAAGAAAGGAAAAGGTTACCTTTAAAACTGACAGTCAGCCAGCTCACATAGCTCACTGTTTACAAGAGAAAGACAAACAGTGGGAGATAGGAGCTGAACTGACAAGCCCAAGCTCTGACGTAGCAGCAAGCCTGGAGCTTGATCACTCACACCTGTTCAGAAAGGCAGAGCCAAGCCTCAGGGAACAGAAATATAAACGCTGGTTGGGAGCAAAGGAGGGGCAGCGAGGACAACAAGAGAAGCAAGGAAGGAAGCCAGAGAGGGAGCAAGAGGAAAGAGCTCCTGAGAGACGTGGTTGGAGAGGCTCAGGAACCTTAGAGAATTGGAGACTTGGCAAAGAACCTACCTGCAGTTCTGGGAGAGAAGCCGGCAGACTAGAAGGTGGGAAGGCACAGCCTGTTGCCAGGAACCAGCCTGGGCAGAGAGAACAGGAAGCCCTTCAGTCCTTACTGCCTGAGGAAAGGCTTCAGAGTTTGCACAAGTGGAGACCCAGCACCAAAGCAGAGAGGTTAAGAAGCTCAACCTGGAACAGAGAGCCAGGGGGTGGCTCTAGTCAGGAATTACAAATGGAGAATCACAGAGCATTTCCTTATAACTGGAAGGAACTAGATGAGAGCCAGAGAAGAAGCTCCAAAGCCACAGGTATTTCTAACCCTTGCTGTCTAGAATTGTATACAGGGGAAACACCCAAGTTTGCAGAGGGAGGTTACCTTAAACACAGTAGTAACCACTGGCAGCCAAGCTCAGTAAATCCTGAGCTGGAAGATATGCAAACGGATTGTAATGTTAATGACGTAGCTGAAGTTCCAATGGATTGTACGCTTTGCTTAGCCGATGATATCGAGTCATTGTGTTAAGTCTTTGAGTTAAAGAGCTGTGAAACAGCAAAGGAAAAGAAGTTGTTTTACTTTGCCAGAAAAAGCTGTTTGGTTTTCCCATCTTTGTTACTTAGAAAAGGCACAGCACGTTTTGGAGCCAGAGTGTGAAAAACAGCTACCTTATTTTGTTGTAAATAATCCTCAAGCAAACACCTGGACACTCTCCTATTTTGTTCTACACTAAGCCCTAATGGGAGGGGAATAAATTTCTTGTCATTTTGCCTTAAACACTCGACTCATAACTATTCCTTTATCAGAGGTCTAAAAAGGGACTACAACTCCCAAGAGACATTGCGAAAGCAGAAAGGTGTGGCCTCACTTTCTGATTAAAGGACATCATGGCAGACCAGCCCTCTTAGCCCTAGGTGGAGGGCTGACCTCGTGACAATTCATTAATACTTTTTAAGTATTTAAAGGTCTGTATCATATCTCCCCTGTCCCTCCTCTCCTCTATCATATACATATTTAGGTCTTCAAGTCTCTTTTTATATGTCTTCTGGCCCAAGCTCCAAATCATTTTGGTCGCCTTCCTCTGAACCATTTCTAGTCTTTTTATATCCTTTGTGAGATATTGTCTCCAAAACTGAACACAATACTCTACTCTGTCTATTGTAAGAGAGGAGTACAAGCTTCATTTCCTCAGCATGCCCCCTCCTACAATGGTAAGACAGTTCAGTTCTCAGACCTCTCTCAACGACCAGTTAGGTCAAGAGGTCACTATGCTTCTTGCCCAAGGGGCAATAGAAGAGGTACCCATTCTCCAACAGGGTACAGGGTTCTACTCCCCCTATTTCCTTATTTCAAAGGAAACAGGAGAACACAGACCCATTTTAGACCTCAGAGAATTGAACAAATTCCTGTTCAAAGAGAAGTTCAAAATGATTTCTCTAGGAACTCTGCTGCCATACCTTCAGAGTCAGGATTGGCTTTGTAACCTGTGTCTTTTGGGGATACTGCTAGGTACGTATGACCTAGATTGGCCACTGTTGGAAACAGGATACTGGGCTTGATGGACCTTGGTCTGACCCAGTATGGCATATCTTATGTTCTTATGTTTGTTCTCTAGATCTCAAGGATGCGTACACTCATGTTCTCATCCATCCAACTCATCGAATGTTCCTTCGCTTTCTATTTCAAGGGAAGCACTACCAATACAGGGTTCTTCCTTTTGGCCTGGCCTCGGCACCAAGGGTGTTCACAAAATGCATGGCTGTGGTGGCAGCATTTCTTCGCACCCTGGGAATATTTGTCTTCCCTTTCTTAGACGACTGGCTCATTCGAGCTCTTTCAGAGCCAGAGGCCAGGGTTGCTCTCTCTCGCACAATGTGCATCCTTCAGTATTTGGGACTTGTCATAAACTTCCCAAAATCCAACCTTGCTCCCACTCAGTCCCTAGAGTTTACAGGAGCTCTGCTGGATACCAGAGAGACAAGGGCCTACCTTCCACAGCCCCGCTGGCTTTGCATTGTGCAGTTAGCTTCCCAAGCAGTGCTAAAATCTCACCTCACGGCTCGGGAAATGTTACAATTGCTAGGCCACATGGCATCCACCGTGCATGTGGTTCCTTATGCTCGCCTCCATATGAGGGCAGCCCAGTGGACTTTATCCACTCAATGGACTCAGGCGTCAGGTTGCCTGTCAGAGAAAATAGGAAACTCAGATCGCCTTATTTTGTCCCGCCAATGGTGGCAATCACCCCAAAACCTTTTGGTGGGGTCCCCTTTTCAGCTACCTCCACCCCAAGCCATTCTAACAACAGATGCCTCACAGGTGGGTTGGGGAGCCCACCTGCAATGCCTCTCTACCCAGGGTACCTGGACTCCACAGGAGACCTATCTACATATCAGTCTCCTGGAACTCAGAGCAATCTTCCTTGCTCTTCGAGTATTCCACACACAGCTCAGCTACAAGACAGTCCTAGATTTGTCTCTTTGCGGTGTATCTTCCAGGCATTCAAACCTCTTGGGCAGACAGACTAAGTTGAATTCTGCTTCCGTACGAATAGTCTCTCCATGCAGACCAGGTGGCCCAAATTTTCCAAATTTGGGGAACCCCGGACATAGACCTCTTCGCAATTCCGCTGAATGCCAAACTTCCCCGGTTCTGTTCCAGAATTCAGGCTCAGGGTTGTCAGGCCAGGGATGCTTTCCTCCTCCATTGGGGCCAGGACTTCCTGTATGCCTTTCAACCCATTCCCCTAATTCCCAAAGCCCTGTTCAAGCTTCAGAGAGACAGAGGTCATATGATTCTCATAGCTCCACATTGACCACGGCAAATATGGTACCCTCTGCTCCTACATCTCTCTCAAGCTCCACCTCTGGAGTTAGGATCTGCTCCAGATCTCCTTTCTCAGGAGGATGGGATGCTGTGGCATCCCAATCCCCAGTCTCTGCATGTCAGGGCCTGGTTGCTGAAAGCTTAGATCTTTACGGTCTTAACCTTTCTCAGCAGGTAAAGGATATCCTTTATGCTTCCAGGAAGCCTTCCACAAGACGCTCTTATGCTTTCAAGTGGAAAAGGTTTACCATATGGTGCTCGCAGAAGGGTCTTAACCCTCTTGCGATACCTCTGGAATCATTACTGGAATATCTCCTTCATTTATCTAATGCAGGCTTAAGACCAATTCAGTGAGAGTTCATTTGAGTGCTATTGCAGCTTCTTTCAAGCCTCTAAATGGGCAACCTATTTCCTCTCATCCTCTCATAGCGAGATTTATGAGAGGCCTTCTTTTAACTAAGCCTCCCATTAAGCCACCACCGGTGGCATGGGACTTAAATGTGGTTCTTGGACAGCTTATGAAACCGCCTTTTGAACCATTAGCCACTACCTCCTTGAAATTCCTTTCCTGGAAGGTCATCTTTCTTATTGCAATCATATCAGCACGTCGCATCAGAGAATTGCAAGCATTGGTGGCTGATCCTCCTTATACAAGGTTCCATCATGATAAGGTAGTCCTTAGGACTCATCCACACTTTATGCCAAAGGTGGTGTCACTTTTTCATTTAAACCAAGCGGTTTACCTTCCTGTATTCTTCCCAAGGCCTCATGCCTCAAATGCAGAAAGGAATCTTCATACTTTGGATTGTAAAAGGGCTCTGGCCTTTTACTTACAAAGGACACAGCAACATAGGAAGTCTTCTCAACTTTTTGTTGCTTTTGATCCTAGTCATTTGGGATTTCCAGTCTCCAAAAGAACACTGTCCAACTGGATTGCACAGTGTATATCTTTTGCCTATGAGAGTAAAAACCTTCCTCTGGAAGGCCATGTCACAGCTCACAATGTGAGAACCATGGCAGCCTCTGTGGCTCATCTTCACTCTGTGTCTATTGACGACATCTGCCGAACAGCTATTTGGGCTTTGGTTCATACCTTCACAGCCCATTACTGCTTAGACAAGGACTCCTGCTGGAATGCCTTTTTTGGTCAGGCTGTTCTTCAACACCTGTTCCAGACTTAATCAACCCCTACCCACCATCCCTGATAGGATGCCAGAGATCCATGGGGGGAAGTGGAGCCCTTTCAGAAGGGCACACAACTTCTGGGGCCTTCTCTCTGGCATCTGCAGCTAGGGAGTCCCCATATGTGAAGACTACATTCGTGCTTGTTTGTGGAGATAGCATAGTTACTCACCTGTAACAGGTGATCTCTGGGAACAGCAGGAATTTAGTCTTCACAACCCACCCACCTCCCCTAGGAGTTGTATCTCTCTATCTCTCTCTTTCCCTCTCTCTTTTGTCTCAGCTTTAAATACAACTGGAGAGGGACAGTTGGGAAAGGCGGAAAGGCAGCATGCAGGCGCTGTGGGATGCTCCCAAAAGCTTTCCTATTGGGCATGCTCCGTCGGTACCAATGATACCCATATGTGAAGACTAAATTCCTTTTGTTCCCGGAGATCACCTGTTACAGTTGAGTAACTGCTTTATTTATCAGGTTTTTTTATACCACTTTTTCATTCCAGTCAAAGCGGTTTACGCTATAACTTAAACTTTATAATGTACATTAAAGAGGAACATTGATAACTTGGACTTTTCTGAGACAGTGAGTGACTTGCCCAAGTCAACAAGAGTACTAGTGGGAATCGAATGCTGGTCTCTTGGTTCCCAAGCCAGTGCCCTTACCATTAGGGAAGGATTGGATCCTCTTGAGTCACTGATGGAGGTCTTATTCTATAAGAGGGGCATACTTTTTATTATTGTTGTTGTTTCTACTGAAGATATAAAGTGATATTTAGATCTGATACTATTGCTGAAGGCTGTGAAGTATATTCATGTTGTTTTGCTACTTTCTTTAACAAAATTTGAGATTTCTTATCCTACTTCTATTTACTTACCTCACCCTAAGAAACCAAATAAAATCAGTTTAAGGTTTTGAATATTACCTTATCTGGTTCTTGCTTACTGTTTTCATTGTCTAAAAAAACACTTGAACCCCTACCATACTTCTGCATTACTACCTTCCAGTGCGAACTGCCAGATACATTAGGAAATACTACAAAACTATTTTCATGTAGAATCCATAGCAAAGTGCCATATCATAGCAGCACTACCAGGACTCGCACGACACCAAACCCTACTTATCAATAGCTGGCACTGCAAATATTAAACCAATACATCTTCTAGGAAATGAGAAGAAGTGGGACTGCTTCAAAGAAACTACATGAACAGAATACCGCATCTCGGTCACACACACAAAACACAGGCAGACCATCACCAAATGCAGAACAAGGGATCACAATTTAGAAACATGAAGACAATAATTAAACTGGGAACCCCAAAAGCCAAAATTGGAATGTATAATAACACCAGAGAAATACAACTATAAATTAATTTCCTCTTATATTGAACAAAACATCAAAGACGCACATTTCCCAGAGCTGACATATTTCTAGTTAATAAATTCAAAATAAAATATTTTTTTCTGCCTTTTTTTGTTGGGCATTTGCCCCAGTCACTTTCTTCTACTGTCTTTGTGTCTTCTGCTTCTGCTGTCCATTTGTCCTTTCTTCTATTTTTTTCCATTCTCTTTCTGCATCTGCCAGTACCATATTGATCTTTCCCCTTTTGCTCTTTCCTCCATTTATTTATTTACTCCTTTTTCGTCCACTCAAATTTCACCCTTCCATCCTCAATCCATTTTTTACTTTTCACTTATCAACTTTCCTCTAACCTCCAGCCCAGCCCGTCTCCCCAGTTATCCCATTTCCTATCTCACTCCTTCTCTAGCTTCTTATTCCCTTCTGTCTTTAACTCACTCCCCATTGCCACATGTCCATGCTCTGTAATCACCATCCTCCTCTCATTCATCTCTTTGCCAACTCTCCATAGTCTCTCTCACATGGTTCCATCATGCTCACCATCTCCCCCTCTCTCTCACCACCTTAATTCAGCAGTTCCAAATGCCCTCACCCTTCCCCTTTACTCCCAAAGTCCAGCATCTCTTTCTATTTTCCCCTTCCCAGCCCTTTTTCCCTTACCCCAACCCATAGATCAACCGCTTTCTATCCCCTTCCTCTTCTCCATCTTCTCCCCCTCCAGTAGTCCAGCATCTCTTCTGTCTTCTCTTCCAGCCCAGCATCTTCTCTCTCCCCCTATTGCCCCCCATCCCCAGTCCAATATACCCCTCCTCTCGCATACCCCGAAATCTCCCTCTTTCTACCTATCCCCCTTCCTCAATCCAGCATATCTCCTCTCTTTTTTTCTTTGCACCCGCCTTCCTCCCATGGCAAAAATATTGGGCAGCACCATCTCTAGTGTCTTAATTTTTTCTCCGGCAGAAAGATCGCAGCGTACCATCCCCAACTTCATATTTCCTTCTCTGAGTCAGCATTCATGCTGCAGGCAGCACTGGCTGTTGCTGCTGATTCAGAGAAAGAAAGATGAAGCTAGGGATGGTGCTGAACGTTGCCGTGCTCTTTCTGCTGCTGCAGCTGCATGCACAGTGCGTTGCATTGGCCTGGATCAGCCACCTCAGTTGACGCGCTCTCAGTACCCAGCCAGTCTTAAGAGTCTCTCTTCTTTTCTCCCACCAAATTTTAGAGTCTCCACCTAAGCCCCAGTCCCTGCTCTCCCCATCTCAATATCACCATTACCATTACACATCACCAGGAATGCTACATTTACCCCACCATTGACCATAAAAATACTACACACTGAGCTAACGGTCAAATCTGAGGTAAAATAGCTGGGAGTCATACTGGACCAACATCTAAGCCTTCAGTCACACATCAACACTGCCGTACACTTAGATTGTGAGCCCTTCGGGGACAAGGGAATAAAAAGTACCTGTTAGTATACATGTAAACTGCACTGATTCTAAAAAGCGCGGTATAAAAACAAAAAAAGAAAAAAAAATCAACAGAACAGAACAACTAAAGCAGCATACCATAAAAAGAGAATAATACAAAAATTTAGACCTCTTCTCAGCAACAATGACTTCCAAACAGTATGCCAAGCAACAATAACACTGATACAGGAGTACTGCAACATGATTTACCAAGACCTCCCAAAACACACCACACCCCCTCCAGATGGCCTAACATATTGCCGCATGCCTAATATCAGGAACTGCAAGACACAGCCACATAACGCCCACACTGCAGCAACTAAATTGGCTCCTAGTGTATGCATGCACCAAATTCAAAACACTACTTACCGTCTTCAATATCATTTCCTCTTCGTCTCTCCGGGCCAGTCCAGGTAACTGTAGGGTAGTCAATCTGGTCCAGCAGCTGAGGACTGTAATACAAAATCTTGCTGACAGGATATCCGGCTCCCTCTAGTGTGCCAAACCCAGTCTTACAGTCCTCAGCAGCTGGATAGGACGTGCCTGACAGGCTCCGGAGTACTGAACGAAGTTAAAAAAATAAACGTGTTGTTTTTTTCTGACGGGGTAGCCCTAGCGGGGTTGCCAGGGTCAGAGGAGGGTACGGCTGGAACTTTCAAATATTTTGACCCGGTATTTCGCTGGAGGTAGAGCCTGCCTCACTCAGCCTGTCAGCTGTACCCAGCGGGGGGGGGGAGGAAAGCGGATCTGGGAGCCCCAGGTTGCAGCCCTTTGCCCTCGCTGCCTCATCGGAGACATCTGCGAGCAGCAGTGGTGCAGGCAGCTGAATTCGGCGTCATCTTTGGAAGGAGGAGCAGTTAGCTTCAGGTAGGGCAGGGGCCGAGCCGCAGTGTTTAGGGTTCCTCGTTAATAGCTTGGCTACTTTTCTTCTCCCGGTGTATGTTTGCCATTCCGGCGGTTTGTTTTCAGTGCGGGAGTCGGCGGCGGCTGTCAGGTCCTGGAGTTTGTGGCAGTTGTTTTCGCGCTGTTAGTTTTCTTGAACGGGGCTTTAGGAGCGCGATGGATCTTCATTTGAAGGTTGGAGATTCTGATGAGGTGATCCCCGGCATGGAGGAAAAGGCGGGAGCGGCGGCCATTTTTCCCACTGCTTCAGTTTTTCCCGCGCTTTCTCAGAAGCCGGCAAAACACAAGGCAAAGTCTAAGAGACCTCCATCAGAGTTAATAGAAAGGCAGGAACCTGCCCCTGGGGCTCCGGGGGTTTTACCAACTGTTTTTTCAGCTGATTTTATTCTCTCCTTGCACAAGGCTTATTTGTTGAAGGTGGAACAAAGTCTAGCTAAGCCTAATTCTCCTAGCATGGGGGATATGTCTACGGGAGAGATCTCCTTGCTAGATCCGGGGGAAGGACCCTCAGCGAAGGTCATGAGAGCAGACCCTCCTGTGCTAGGAGGGCAGAGTGCTGTACCTCCAGAGGTTGAGGAGGGGGAGCTATTCTCTGAAGGGGCTTTGGATGCTTGGGCCCTAGGAGATTTGGAAGAAGGTGAATTACTCCCGGGAGAGGACCCTAATGTTTTTAGGGGTTTTCGTAAGGAGGAGCTGGGGGCACTGATTGCTCAGTCCCTGGCAGCGCTTAACATCACTTTGCCTGTAGTGCAGGAGGAGCAGTTAGAGGATCCGCTCCTTCAGGGCTTCAAGCCAGAGCAGCGGTGTTTTCCAATTCATAGGGTCATTAGGCAAATGATAGATTCAGAATGGGAATGCCCAGAGGCTTCCCTGAGGGGGAGCCGGGCTATGGGGCGTCTTTACCCGGTGCCTCAAGAGGACAAGGATTTGCTCCGTATGCCTAAGGTCGATGCTCTCATGGCGGCAGTAACGAAGAAGACCACGATCCCTGTGGAAGGTGGAGCTGCCCTGAAAGATCTACAAGATCGGAAGTTGGAGGCGCTGTTGAAACAAGCGTTTGATTCCAGTGCCCTGGCGCTTCAGGCTTCTATTTGTGGCGCTTACGTCTCTCGAGCTTCTATTCGATGGTTGCAGAGTGACTTGGTGGTCGACAAGGAGGGTAGCTCGTGCACGGAAGGTGCTAGGCTGGAGTCGGCGGCGGCCTACTTGGCGGACGCCTTTTATGATTTGGTGAGAATTTCCACGAAATCTATGACTTTCGGTGATCGCGGCGAGGCGATTTTTGTGGCTGCGCAATTGGGCGGCGGACACGTCTTCCAAAACGAGACTCAGTAAACTCCCCTACAAGGGTAAACTACTTTTTGGGGAGGCGCTTGAGAAGATAGTTAAGGATTTGGGGGATTCCAAGGGGGGCCACCTCCCGGAGGATCGCCCGAAAGGTCCTCGGTTTGGACCCCTAGCTAGAGGACAAGGCAGGGATTTGCGTAAATTCCGGGGTTCCCGGTTTGTGCCTTACCAGAGAGGGCGGTTGCCGTCTCGGGGACAGTCCATTCGAGGAGCGCGGGGGTTCGGAAGGGGATTTTTTTGTTCCCAGCAAAACGCCCCCAAGAAGCCCCAATGAAGGGCGGCCGGCCCAGGCGGAGCTTCCTATCGGAGGTCAGCTGCGGAACTTCCTTTCCGCCTGGGCCGCCATTACAACAGACCGCTGGGTGCTAGAGATAATCCGAGAGGGCTATGCGCTGGAGTTCGCACAGCCATTGAAGGAGGCGTTTCTGAGATCTCCTTGCGGGTCTCCAGCAAAGCGGACCACAATAAACGATACGCTGCAGCGTCTCCTTCAGTTGCACGCAGTGGTCCCGGTCCCCAGCGACCAGTGCGGCTCAGGTCGATACTCGATTTATTTCGTAGTTCCCAAGAAAGGAAGAGCGTTTCGTCCCATCCTGGATCTCAAGCATGTCAACCGCTGTTTGCGGGTACCTCACTTTCGTATGGAGACCCTATGAGCAGTCATTCAAGTGGTAAGACCCGGCGAGTTTCTGGCTTCCATATACTTAACGGAGGCGTATCTTCACATCCCTATCAGGCCGGAACATCACAAATTTCTGAGGTTTGCCGTGCCCATGGGTCACTTCCAGTTCAGGGCCTTACCGTTTGGACTGGCCACCGCTCCGCGCACCTTTACCAAGGTGATGGTGGTAGTGGCGGCAGCTTTGAGATCGGAGGGAATTCAAGTCCATCCTTACTTGGATGATTGGTTGATCCGGGCGGAGTCTCAGTCGGAGTCCATCAAAGCGACCAACTGCGTGGTTCAGTTCCTGGAAGAACTCGGTTGGGTTATAAAATCGGTCCAAGAGCCATCCCGCACCGCAGCGCAGGCTGCAGTATCTTGGCGCATTCTTCAATACCGAGCTGGGATTGGTCTTCCTGCCCGACGACAGGATAGAAAAGCTTTGGAAGCAGTTACGAGCTTTCTTGCGGTTAAAAGCTCCCACGGCGTGGAGATATCTGCAGCTTCTGGGGACCATGGCGGCCGCCTTGGATTTGGTACCATGGGCCAGGGCACACATGCGGCCACTGCAGCATTCTCTGATCTCCAGGTGGTCCCCGCAGCGTCACTCCCTGAGCCAGAAGCTGGACTGCCCAGTCAGCGTAAGGGTCAGTCTGGATTGGTGGTTGGATCCTCGACGAATTCGCGGGGGTTCCGCTGCAGGAACCAGAGTGGGTGTTAGTAACCACAGACGAAAGCCTTCTGGGCTGGGGAGCACATTGTTTATTGCACGTGGCGCAGGGGAGCTGGTCCGACGAGGAGGCCACGTGGTCGATCAATCACCTGGAAATGAGAGCAGTCAGTTTAGCGCTGAAGGCCTTCCTCAGTCTGGTGAAGGGAAAAGCAGTTCGGATTTTCTCCAACAATGTGGTAACGGTCTCCTATATCAACAAGCAGGGCGGCACGTGTTCCGCAGTCCTATTGGCAGAGAGTCAGAGTTTAATGTGTTGGGCGGAGGCGCATCTCCTGGCCATCTCAGCGGCACATGTGGCCGGAAAGGACAACATGCAGGTCGATTTTCTCAGTCGGCATGTCCTAGATCCGGGGGAGTAGGAGTTGAACGCAGCTGTGTTCCACGACATTTCCCTTCGGTGGGGGCAGCCGGTCATGGACCTCATGGCTACCCTGGACAACGCCAAGGTGGTAAGATTTTACAGCAGGTACAGGATGCACATGTCGGAGGGCCTCAATGGTCTGGTTCAGCCGTGGCCGAAGGGGCAGCTGCTGTATGCGTTTCCCCCGTGGCCTCTGATCGGCCGGGTGGTGCGAAGGATTGCGAAGCACGACGGAGTGGTGATCCTCATTGCTCCAGATTGGCCCCGGCGGCCGTGGTATGCGGACCTGGTCCGGTTACTGATTGCGCCTCCGTGGAGGCTACCAAGTCGGATCAACTTGCTGAACCAGGGACCAGTGTTGATGCCACAGGTGGATCGGTTCTTGCTTACGGCTTGGCTGTTGAAAGGGCGCAGCTCTGACGTCGCGGTTACTCACCGGTGGTGATTGAGACCTTGTTGAAGTCTAGACGGCGATCTACTTCCCTAGCGTATTTTCGCGTCTGGCGGATCTTTGAGGATTGGTGTCGAGTTCAGGTGGTTAAACCTTTTTCTGCTTCCATACCGGTAATCTTGGCTTTCCTGCAGGGAGGTCTGGAAAAAGGATTGGCGCTTAGCACATTGAAAGTTCAGTTGGCAGCTTTGTCGTGTTATAGAGGTCACGTAGCAGGTGGCAGGCTCTTAGCTCACCCGGATGTTCAACGTTTTCTCAGAGCTTCTAAGCTTCTCCGTCCGCCCCTAAGGTCGGTAGTTCCTCCGTGGGATTTGAATTTGGTGTTAGAGGCTCTAACTCAACCACCTTTTGAGCCGGCGTCGGGGGGGGGAGTCTGAGGGAGTATTCTTGGAAGACTGCTTTCCTAGTAGCTTTGTGTTCGGCAAGAAGGATTTCGGATCTTCAGGCTCTCTCCTGTCAGGCTCCGTATCTTCACTTTACTAAGGAGAAAGTTGTTCTTCGGCAGGTGCCTTCCTTCCTTCCTAAGGTAGTATCCCCGTTTCATATCAATCAAACCATTTCCCTGCCGACTTTTCCGCGTGATGTGGGTTCTGACACGGGTCGGAAGCTCCGGAAGTTGGACCTAGGCAGGGTGCTGCATAATTACCTTCGTAAAACTGAATCTTTCAGGAAGTCGGATAGATTGTTTGTTCTTTTTCGAGGGCCTCGGAAAGGTCAGGCTGCTTCAAAGGCGTCTATTGCTTGATGGGTGAAACGGGCGATTGCGGCAGCTTATGAGGTCAGTGGTTCCTTACCTCCGCAGGGTCTTCGTGCTCATTCGACTAGGGCACAAGCCGCCACGTGGGTGGAGTTTGCGCTGGTGCCTCCGGTGGATATTTGTAGAGCGGCATCCTGTTCGTCTCTGCATACTTTTACTAAACACTATCGTTTGGATGTTCAGGCGAGAGGAGATGCGATTGTTGGGGCCTCCGCTGTGCTAGGGGGTCTCGCAGGTCCCTCCCGTTTTTAGGAACTGCTTTGGTACTTCCCTACAGTTACCTGGACTGGCCCGGAGAGACGAAGAGGAAGGAGAAATTAGACCTTACCTGCTAATTGTCTTTCCTTGAGTTCTCTCCGGGCCAGTCCAGTTCCCGCCCTCTGAATCTGCGAGAGTTTCGGTTTTTAGAACAGAATTCGGATTTGGTGTTCGAGTCTCTACGTGGTTAACGGTGGGCTTGGGGTTGATGGGCTGCATTGGGTCTCCTTTTCTTCCGCTGAGGGGGCCCACGGAAAACGACTGTTTTTAAGACTTGCTTCAGGTTGCAGTATTGCCCATTTCAGAAAACAACCAACACAGGAAGTGTAGAGGAAAAAAAAAATGATGGACGTAGGGAACCGTTCAGTTTATCGGTGTGCTGGTTTTTAGCTTTCGGTTTTTCTTTTACTTAGTGGCTGCTTGGTCAATAGGTGACTGGGTTTGGCACACTAGAGGGAGCCGGATATCCTGTCAGCAAGATTTTGTATTACAGTCCTCAGCTGCTGGACCAGATTGACTACCCTACAGTTATCTGGACTGGCCCGGAGAGAACTCAAGGAAAGACAATTAGCAGGTAAGGTCTAATTTCTCCATATTGACTATGTCCAGATACCCTCCAACCACTGATACATAAAGATCCAGGGAACAGAATACAAAAAACTAACAACAAAAACTTGCCATGTTAGTTCCGCTGAATATCCCACTAACCGGCATTTACATGGTTTGCAAGTTTGCAGACCATGTAAATGCCTTTGAATATCCCTCCTACATGTTTACACTGACTAACGTGTGCAAATATTTTTTGGAGTTAAAATCTATGCATACTTTTGAAAATTTGAAGGTATGTGCATGGTTCTTACCCTGCTCAAGAAGCATCTCTTCCCACAGTGGGTAAAAGTGCATGTGAAATGACATTGTGCACATATTTTTATCCACATTGGGGTAAATTTATAAGAGGATGCCCTGGTTTATAATGCAATAAGGTGCCTATTTTATAAAGACCTATATAGGTGCCTATTTGTCTTCATAAAATAATAGCACAAATCCTGCAGGAAGTCTGCATCGGGCATTGGAGGGAGCAGAAGCAAACAGCCCCGCGGCTCCAAAGTTGTAAGGTAAGCATCATGAGTCTGTGGCCATTGATGCTGCTGCTGCAGGTCCCAGCGAAGGACAGCAACAATGGCAGCAGCAGTGGGCACTGCAGGAAGCAGTTGGGCAAAGGGCATGAGGTTTACCTAGGGCGCATCATCTCCTTGTGCCGGCCCTGTTTCAGACCTTTTATTCCCTGAGTCAGCCAGGGCTGGGGATGCTTTGGAGGCAGCTTTCAGAGCCTTGGGAAGGAAAGGTGTTGTGCATAGACATTTTGCACTTAGGGCCCTTGATTGCAGGCTTCTGTAAGGAGTCCTGGTGGATGGCCCCTAGCCGGACTGTCATTGCATGACTGAGCTAAAGTACATAAGAACATAAGATATGCCATACTGGGTCAGATCAAGGTCCATCAAGCCCAGTATCCTGTTTCCAGTAGTGGCCAATCTAGGTCATAAGTACCTAGCAGTCTCCCCGAAAGACAGGTTCCTCAATGCTTGTATTGGGTCAAGTAGTGATATCCTGGGTCCCTTTTAATAATGGTTTATGTACCTTTCCTCCAGGAACTTGTCCAAACCTTTTTTAAACCTAGCTACACTAGCAGCTTTTACTACATCCTTCGGTAACAAATTCCAGAGTTTGATTACACGTTGAGTGAAAAAATATTTTCTTTTATTAGTCTTAAATAGTTTATCCTGTAGCTTCATTGCATGTCCCCTAGTCTTTTTATATTCTGACGACGTAAACAATTGATCTACGTTTACCCGTTCCACTCCATTCATTAATTTATAGACCTCTATCATATCTCCCCTCAGCGGTCTCTTTTCCAGGTTAATGAGCCCCAACCTTCTTAGCCTCTCTTCATAGGAGTATCCTTCCATCCCCTTTACCATTTTGGTGGCTCTTCTCTGCACCTTTTCTACATGAGGAAGGGATATAAAATGGGGAAAAATTCCACAGGTAGTTCTAAATGAAGGCACATGATTCCAGATCCCAGACCTTTTTCCAGCTGAGCTAGAAACCCAAAGGAATAGGATGAAACTTGTGCCATAAAAAAAGAAAGAAGAGATGGGGCATGGTTACTAAGAAGTACGTTGTTTTGCAGCTACCCCATGGCATATGTGAGAATGCCATGCGGTAGCTGCAACACTTGTGCGTTGTCTGTAGGAGGAGTGACTAGCAGCAGCCCTGCAGATACCATGCAGAGCTAGCACTTACCATACTGTCCCACAATCCCTGTATCGGCAGGTAAAAAAGAGTACTCCCGTGCTGCCTGCTGATGCAGGGTTCATGTGATAGAGCAGGAGCAAATTGATTTGCACCCTTCCGATCACCCCCCAGCTCGCCTCTTAACCACCCAATTTCCAAAAGGGTGACAGTGCCTCAGATCTTCTGATCTGGGACACTAACATTCCCCCTCACCCCCCCCCCCCCCGCCGGACAGCTCCCAGCCCCCACGGGAAGCTGTCTGGGGGGTGGTAGCGAGGCTACCCCCCCTAAACACAATTGCTACCATGTAGCCAATCGGTCCTCCTTCCCACCCCTCTAAACACAAGCACTCCCGGCTAGTCAGTTGAGCAAACTCCCCACCCCCATCCTCCTCGTCTCCCCCACAGTCTTTATCTATGATATCCATGGTGGTGCAGAAGACAAGAGCGGTCCTCCCTACTCTTATCCCCTTCTCCAACACTAAGTAAAAAGGCACCAGTCTCATGGTACTGCGTCCTAGCGTGAAGACATCAATGTGGGCAGGATCAGGGAGATACTACTCCTGCCCCATGTCAACTGGACCACCATGGATATCATAGGTAAGGGCTGGGGGAGTTAACGGGGATGGGAGGTAGCCTGACTGGCTAGCCAGGAGTGCTTGTTTTTAAGGGTATGGAGCAACTGACTGGCTAGCCTGTAGAGATTGTGTTTAGGGGGGTAGTTCTTATGCCCCCAGTTTCCTGTTGGGGTTGAGAGCTGTCCAGCAGGGGTGGATGCTGAAGGGTGGGGTATTTAAGGGGTTGCCCCCTTTTAGAAAGAGCGATGTACCTGTGGAAGAATTGTGTTTTGCCTCTGCGGACTCATGAATTTGCTGTAGATAATGCCAGCTTTTCAGGTGTTCTTATATATTCAGCAGCGATCATGGCTCTAACTCAGTTGTGAATGAAGCCTCCCCAGCATCCCCCAATTATGGTTAGTCTGGGTAGCAAAAGATTGTACCTGGGAATTGAACCCAGGTCCTGAGGCATCAGATCAGGCTGTCTGTCTATAAGTTTTAATTTTAATATATCAGCATATTGATCCAGTGAGGATCAGTATAGTAATATTCCCTAGTTACTTAGACCCTTCACAATGAGAGATTTGGTGAAGTTAAATACGAATCTTAAAAAAATGGCATAAAGTATACATAAAATTTTAATTGTTGAGTTGTTTTTCATCACGAGCCTCTTTACGTTTGGTGCTGTTTTAAATATATGCTGCCGTTAGCAATTATTTTCAAATTCTCCTAGTTTGGTGGTTATGCATTGGTTAAAACTGTGTCTTATTGCCTTCTGTGCGGGGCAAGTTCTCCAATTGGGTTAGTTTCTCACATACTATGACAGTCATGAACTTCATTCTTAAGCCAGGGGATGTGGAATATGATCTTAGGCTCAAATTTACTGCTAATGCTCAGCATAATACTTGCATTGTGCCAAAGAAAGCTGCCTTCTGGAGTTCATAAGATATAATGGGGGGTCATCCAGAAACATGAATAGCGGGGATAGACATCTGGCTTGGATGTCCAACCCCTGCTATTTGGAGGGACCCGATTCTGGACCCAGAGCTCCCCACACGTATAAGGCCTTTGTGCAGGGAGCTGCAGGAGGGGGTGGCGTCAGGGCAGAGAGTGGGCTAAGCGCACCTCCCAGACATACAGGACCAATTCAGGTCATGGTCCTGTATGTCCTGCATTGTCAGGATGGACATGGGACTCATTCCACCTCAAAGATGGAATATGTCCTATGTGTAGCAGGGTTTGGAACACGCAGGGCTGCTGAAGACACAGGACTGCTAAAGGTAAGTCCCTGCCGCCTAGTCCTGGCCCTGGCTACCCCGCAGATGGCTGGGTGGCAGGGAAAGGAGAACGGGGCTGTCAGGCCATTTGGCACTCCTGCATGGCATCCCGGTGCCATGATGACGAGACGCTACGGTAGCAGGGCTCTATGCAGGAGCAGAGGGAGGGTTAGCCGGGGTGAGTGCTACACGTCTCAGCTGTCAGAATCGGGGCCCATCCGGCCCATCCAAGTGCCCTGATTCTGCTCCTGCGGGACCGTCTAGCTCGTGAAGGTGCAGAATTGGTGTAAATCTGGCCGTCCATATTTTGGACATCCAGATAGTCCGGACTGCCCCGGTCAGCATTGGCCGCATAGCGTATAGGTAATTTGTCAAGATGTGCTTGGAAATTCCTCTTAATCAAGCCTGTGGCACTCAACATGATGGGAACTAGCTCAGTATCTTTTTGCCACATTTTCTTGGTCTCTGTGTACATTTCTTGGTACTTGAAGATCTCCCTCTCATCACGATTCACAGAGTAGTCACTAGGGTCCGACATCTCTACAGTATAATCAGTGCTGTTCTGGTGTTCTTCTCCTTTAGTACTGTGTATGGCTTCCTTGCTTCTAGATTTTTATTGGTTGGAATTGGAGTATCCCAGGTGATCATAACCTCTTTATTCTCCATAATTCTCTTAGGATCATAATCCCAGTGCTTTTCAGGAGCAGTGATGTTGTAGTGTTTACAGAGTTTCCGATAGATGAGACATGCTACTTTATTGTACTGTCTGTATAGAAATTTTCTACCATTAGAACTTTGCAGCTAGCTATGAGCTGAGTCATCAGTGTATCTCGTTCTCTGTTCACTATCTCTCTCTCTCTTTCTCATATCTAAATGAAATCCACTCCAGATTTTAGCTATATGTACAGCATTATAATCTACGTAATTAAAATCAGATCAAAATGTATCTTCACAGAGATAGAAAGAAAAGATAGGAAAGTGCTTCCTGTCTTCTTCCTCCATCTCAGGACATTCTTCCACTTCCACACCAAGATCTTTAGGTTCCTCTGTAAAGCTCTTTCATTGGCAGACACTCTTTCTCAGACCTGTAAAACACTTCATCACATCACCTATTGTCACTCCATCTGGCACAAAGTCTTTGAACCCAAACTGGAACTCCAAATAGACACTCTACCCATATTCTCTTCTCTTATGTTCGGGAATTCCACCTCTGCTCTGTATTGTAAGATGCTTCTCACAACCATAGACCTCTTCTATCCAGACACGTCCAGGCTTAGATGAAGGAACAAATTCCATGGCCTCTCCCTCAATGGATTCCCACTATCACCAGTAATATGACTTAAGCCACCCCCTCTATTTTTCTATGGTGAAAAGGAGGCAAAAACCCAAACCCTCAACTTCTGTCCAGTACCTCGGCCCCCTCTCCTTATGAAGAGTTTGATAGAAAGAAGGCAAAGCAAATTTTCCCTCTCAACTTGGATTTAAATGCCTTTTGCTGACATCATTTAATTTCCACCTATGGCCTTCCAAGTGGGGACTCCTTCTGTATTCTTGCTCCTACATTATCTCACCATATACCAGAGGTATGCAAATTCATTCCTCAAAGGCTATAAACAGGCCAGGATTTCAGGATATTCCCAATTTATATACATAAGATAAATTTGCATTTCCTTATCGTCCCTCCAGTCCAGTCCCGCCCCGCACCTCAGGGTTGAGCACCTCTTCCAGCAGCATGGAGACTGAGCATGTCACAACTTTGATGACATCAGGATATTTAGGCAGCTGGCACCACCCCCAGCCTTCCATTAAGCTTAGTCTCCAAGCAGCTGGAGCAGGTGAATCCTTAGGTTCGGACTCACTGAAGGGACAACTGAGAAGGATTACTCTTTATATTACTTTTAAATTACTTTAATTTGCCTGGGTTGTTAGTTTTCCTCTGTTGGCTGCCGTAAAGTTAAAAAAAAAAAAAGGATCAGGATCTTTTTCCCTTCATTCGGTGGAGAAACAAAAAAAAAAAAAAGCAACAGATCATTGTTAGAGACCTGACTCTGAGTGCCGAGGAGCTGCCGGCTGGTGAGTCTTGGGCTCTCTACTGCTCAGGAAACCCCTGGGGCTGGGTGAGGAACAGTGATCCTGTCACTGAGGCAGCCGCTGGTTAAGGGAGATCGGCAGCTGCTGCCTTGCAGAGCAGCAGAGGTTTTTTCTGGCAATTGGGTAAGTTGCGAAGGCTGGGAGCTCCGGTTTTTCAGGCCACGGGGAAGCTGGGACCGTGGGGAGTTTTCAGCCGCGTGGCAGGCAACCTGTTAGGAGGTGTTCGGCATTTCTCAGCGCCATTTTCTTTGCACGGGAAGCGCAGATCACGGCTGCCGTTGTAAAAGCAGCGTTTTTCTAGTCTAGCTGTAAAGAGTTGTTGGTTGTAATATTTAGGTCCCGGGGTTTTGTTTCTGCTGGTTTTAACAACAGATTTTATGTCGATTTATTTTTAAGTTTAAATTGAAGAAAAAAAAAAGAGGCAGGATTCTGTTTTTCTTTCTTGTGCGGTTTCCTCTGACCGGGACGTGCCGTCTAGGCCTCAATGTGGGGCATGTGGAGTGTGCCGAAGCATGCTTTCCACTGAAGGGGTCTGCAGGGCTGTGCTGCAGAGATCCGCTCAGCGGAACAGAGTATGCCGGAGGAAGCTACTACGGTCGGTGAACCTTCATCTCAGCTGCCCAGTCCCTCGCCTCAGAGAGAGGGGAGTGGTAGTGTGGCTCCATTGGAGGTACAGCAGAATCAGCAAGAAAGTTCCCCTGGCCCTTCATCCGGGCACGGGTCCAGAACATCGATGCCCGGCGATTTTTCACCAGAATTTGTCTTGTTGCTTCATAAGGCGTTTTGCTTAAAGCAACAAAGTCAAGCTAAAGAACTTAAGGCTAAAAAGAGGGGGGCTCCGATGGATGTTCTGGATGCGGAGCCGGACCCGTCGTTGCCTATTGCCAAGAAGCGTCGGGAGAGTGAGTTAACTGAGGAGGCTGGTTCTGTTTCCTTCGAGGGGGAACAAGACCTGGCGATAGACCAGGATGATCTCGAAGAGGGAGAGATCCCGCAGGAAGATGAGTCCCGGATTGTTAGAGTACTGACAGGGCTTATTGCTGAATCGCTCAAGACACTCAACATGTCTCCGGCGGGAGCTGTCGAGGAGGAGACACTAGAAGATCTGATACTCCAGGCGGTGCGTAGGCCTCAGAAGGTTTTTCCTCTGCACAGGGTCATTAAGCAGATGATCCTGGAGGAGTAGGAGCTCCCAGAGATTGGGCTCAGAGGGCTCATCATGTCCCGCCTGTATCCCTTAATGGAGTTGGAAAGGGAGATGTTTAGGTCTCCAAGAATCGATGCCGCAGTCTCGGCAGTAACTAAGAAGACCATGATTCCAGTTGAGGGCAGTGCGGCCCTCAAGGATGTTCAGGATAGGAAGCTGGATGCACTGTTGAAACAAGCATTTGATGTGAGCGCCCTATTGCTACAGGCCTCTGCTTGCGGGGCGCGAGCATGCTTGCACTGAGCGCAAGTCCTCCGGGGGTCATCTGAGGAGATGCAGAATCAGGAGGATGCCGCAAGGCTGGAATCGGGAGTGGCCTATCTTGCGGATGCGTTTTATGATTTGGTAAGGGCGCTTTCGAACAGTATGGGTTCTATGGTAGCAGCTCGCCATTATCTCTGACTCCGCAATTGGTCAGCAAATGTGTCCTCAAAGGCTTGCCTGAGTAAGCTACCTTTCAAGGGGAGACAGTTGTTCGGAGAGGAGCTGGAGAAGTTGGTGAAAGATTTAGGGGAGTCCAAAGGTGGACATCTTCCCGAGGATAAGCCAAAGCAGGCTCGGACTTCAGGGCCTAACCGGGGTCAGGCTAGGGAGTTTAGGCGTTTTCGATCAGTAAGATTTTCCCTTTTCCAGAGAGGTCATTATGCAGCTAGAGCACCGGCTTTTCGGGGGGCTGGCAGAGGTTATTACGCAATGCCGGCCTCTAGGTCGACCCAGAGGAAACAACAATGAAGTGAGGGGGGCCCAGGTAGTGGTGCATCCTGTGGGAGGTTGATTAAGGGATTTTTACATGCCTGGGTCCGAGTTACGTCGGATCAGTGGGTTCTACGAGTGATTACGAGTGGGAAGGCTATGTGCTAGATTTTGCCAAGCCTCTAGCGCCGGCCTTCGTTCTTTCCCCCTGCTGTGCGCGGATGAAGGCGTGTGGAGTGCAGCAGACGCTGCAGCCCTGCTACAGCTGCAGGCGGTGGTTCCAGTCCCAGCAGAGCAGTGCAGTACTGGTCGATACTCCATTTATTTCATAGTGCCAAAAAAGGAAGGCTCGTTTCGATCTATTCTCGATCTCAAGCAAGTAAATCGCTGTCTTTGGGTTCCATGTTTTCATATGGAGACTCTTCGGTCAGTGATGATGACTGTGCGAGCAGGGGAGTTTTTAACCTTGCTAGACCTCACGGAAGCGTACCTACATATTCCAATCCATCCAGATCATCATCAGTTTCTTAGATTTTGCAGTGCCCATGGGTCATTTTCATTTTCAAGTGTTGCCGTTCGGTCTTGCAACGGCCCCACAGACGTTCACCAAGGTGAAGGTCGTGGTGGCAGCTGCCTTGCGGCACGAGAGCATATTGGTGCTTCCCAACCTGGAAGATTGGCTCATTCGGGCAAAGTCCTAGGAGGAAAGTGCTCAGGTAACCGGGCGAGTGGTCTGTTTCCTGAGGGAATTAGGCTGGATCATCAATGTTGACGAGAGTCACTTGACCCCTTCTCAGGACTTCGAATACCTGGGGGCGCCGTTTGACACTCAAGGGGCTGGGGTATTCCTGCCTCAAAGGAGGGTGGTGACTCTGTAGCTGTTGGTACATCAATTTCTAGGTATGGCGGAACCAACCGCATGGCATTATCTTCAGCTCTTAGGGACCATGGCGGCAACAATCGATCTGGTTCCCTGGGCGCGGGCTCACATGAGGCCTTTGCAGAGGGCTCTGTTACGGCGGTGGTCACATCAGCATCAGCCACTAACTTGCAAGCTGGTATGTCCGCGAGAGGTGCGGAAAGCCCTCAAGTGGTGGCTGAGCGAAAAGAACCTGAAAGTGGGAGTGCCATTGGAATCGCCGTGCTGGCTTCCACTGACGACGGATGCAAGTCTCTCAGGATGGGGGGGGGCCCATTGTGAGGGATGAGTGGCACAGAGCAGATGGACTCTGGAGGAGAGGACTTGGTCCATCAGTCGACTGGAGATAGCCGTTTGCTTAGCCCTGCAAGAGTTTCTCCCAAGGGTTCGAGTTCGGGCGATTCGAGTGTTCTCGGACAATGCTACCACGGTAGCCTACATAAATTGATAAGGAGGCACAGGCAGTGCCAGATTGGAGATTGAAGCGGAACTCCTGATGTCTTGGGCAGAGGCTCACCTGCAGGCGATCTCAGCAGCGCACGTAGCTGGAACAGAAAACATTGCAGCCGATTATCTCAGTCGGGTGAGGGTAGATCCCGCAGAATGGCAATTGAATCAGGAGGTGTTCGAGCAGATCGTGTGCCGGTGGGGGGAACCGGTCATGGATCTGATGGCGACCTTCGTGTCGGCCAAGCCCAGTCAGTTTTACAGTCGTCGGAGGGAAAGAATGTCCGAGGGACTGGACGCGCTGGTTCAGAGATGGCTGGCTCAAGGTCTCCTCTATGTCTTTCCTCCATGGGCATTCATAGGTCGAGTGGTACAGCGAGTGGAAGTGCACCGGGGAATGGTCGTGGTCATTGCAACGGATTGGCTGCGGCGACCGTGGTACGCCGATCTAGTTCGACTGAGGGCGGCCGAGCCGTGGAGACTCCCCAACAGGCCGGACCTGTTGGTGCAGGGCCCAATAGAGATGCAGCAGGTGGATTGGTTCTCGCTTACGGCATGGCTCTTGAGAGGGCAAGGTTAAGAAAGTGAGGCTATTCCGCTCAAGTAATTTACACTCTTAGTGCTCGGAAGCGATCCACCTCCCTGGCGTATATGTGGGTGTGGAGAATTTTTGAGAGCTGGTGCGCATAGAAAGGATGCAAGCCTTTGGCTGCTTCGGTTCCGAAAATGTTGGATTTTTTGCAGGCGGGTCTTGATAAAGGTTTGGCTTGGGGCTCGCTGAGAGTGCAGGTAGCAGCATTTCTCCGGGAACAAGCAGGAAGTCAGTCCTCTTGGGTCTCCTCTTCACCCGGACCTTATTCTGAAGGAATTAGCAGGTCTTCTTGAGGTGCCCCACCACCTACAGGGCAAGGGCTTCTATTCCAAGTACTTTCTGGTACCAAAAAGGACAGGAGGCCTCAGACCCATCCTCAACCTGCACAACTTAAACAAATTCCTGGTGAGGGAGAAGTTCAAGATGCTTTCACTTGGAATATTGCTGCCTTACCTCTGCCAGGGAGACTGACTGTGCTCCTTAGACCTAAAGGATGCATATACACACATCCAAATTCATCCAGACCACAGACAATATCTACACTTTGTGGTGGGGGGAAACCACTATCAGTACAGAGTACTTCCCTTTGGCCTGGCCTCTACCCCCAGGGTATTCACAAAGTGCCTGGCGGTGGTGGCCGCCTTCCTCAGAATCCAAGGAGTCTTTGTCTTCCCCTACCTAGACAACTGGCTTATCAGAGCTACGTCAATCATGGAGGTCTAACAGGCCACATTTCGCACCATTCAGGTGCTTCAGCATCTAGGGTTTGTAATCAATTACCCCAAGTCTACCCTAATGCCCACTCAACAACTAGAGTTCATTGGGGCCAGACTAGATACCCTTCAGGCAAGGGCTTACCTGCCAGTAGACAGGGCACAGAGACTCCTGGCCCTGGCATGTCAAGTGAGTCGCAGGTCCCAAATATCAGCAAGACACTTCCTGCACCTAGTCGGCCACATGGCCTCTACAGCCACGTGACACCATGCCCGCCTCCACATGCGAACAGCTCTGTGGTGCCTCAGGGACCAGTAGACGCAACCCACAGGCGGACTCCGAGACAGAGTCAGTGTCCAGAAGACTGCTACAGTCCTTGGAATGGTGGCTTCAACCAAAGCACTTGGAGGCGGGGGTGACCTTCCAGGCTCTTCAACACATGAGGATCCTAACTATGGATGCATCCTTGCTGGGCTGGGGAGCCAATTGCCAGGAACTTTGCACTCAGGGCGTATGGTCTCCAAACAAGAGCACGCAACAAATTAATTTCTTGGAACTTCGTTGCATTTGCCTGGCTCTACGAGCCTTCTGTCAAACTTTGGCTCATCAACCTGTCTTGGTACAAACAGACAACCATGTAGTGATGTTCTATGTGAATAAGCAGGGAGGCACGGGGTCCCGCCTGCTGTGTCAGGAAACCCTGGCCCTGTGTTCCTTTGCAGTTCAGCATGGCATGCATCTGAGAGCAGTTTATCTGCCAGGCCAGGATTCTGTAGCCCCATGAATAGCAGCTGGACACGAGTGTGACCCAATGGCTTTTTCAGACCTGGGGACCCCTGACACTGGATTTTTTTGCGAGCCCTCACAATCACCAGTTGTCCCGGGTGGCTGCCGATGCCTTTCTCATCTCATGGTCTGTGGGCCTCCTGTATGCGTTTCCTCTGATGCCTCTGGTGGCCAAAACTCTGTTCAAGATTCTCCAAGACAAAGCCTCGGTCATCCTGGTAGCCCCAAGATGTCCGATGCAGCCCTGGTTTCCACTTCTACTTCAACTAGCGGTGGAGGCCCCATTCCCCCTGGGGTCCTCTGCGAACCTCCTGTCTCAAGAGGGGGGCACTCTCCTGCACCCCAACCTCAGCTCCCTCAACCTAATGGCATGGCTGCTGAAAGGGTAGTTCTCGCACCACTCCTTCTTCCTAAAAATGTGGAAGAAGTTTTGCTGGCCTTAAGGAGGCAGTCAACTAGATGAACCTATGCCTTTAAGTGGCGCAGGTTTGGAGTATGGTGCGAAAAGCAAAAAATGAATCCTTTCTCCTGCCAGGTTGCATTGGTACTACAGTATCTTCTCCGCCTTTCAGATTTGGGCCTTGTCCAACTCCGTCAGAGTTCACCTCAGTGGTTTGGCTGCACACCACTTCCCAGTAGAAGGAAAGCCTCTTTCTGCACATCCTTTGGTGTCCAGGTTCCTGAGAGGCCTACTTCTGCTGAAACCCCCGATTCGCCCTCCGGAAACTGAGTGGGATTTGAACGTGGTCTTAGGGCAGCTTACTCGTTCGCCATTTGAGCTGATGGCAAACTGCCATCAACGCTACCTTTCTTGGAATGTAGTTTTCTTGGTGGCACTCACGTTGGCTCGGCGAGTGAGTGAGGCCTTTCTATCACAGTAGCTCCTAAAATAGAGCCTAGGGCAAAGGAGCTGGAGATTCTCCAATACCCTAAGGCTCCCAAAGAGGCAGCTACTCTGCCTATTCATGAGATCTTATATGATCTTATGCTAAGAATGTGGGAAACACTTCTAACCACATCTCCTCATTCTCGAAGACTCGATACTATGTATCGAGTTCCACCTTGTCCTGGCTTTCAAAAAACTCAATTAACACACTATTCAATGGTAGTGGAATCAGCCATGCGTAAGATGAAAAGTGCAAAGAGACATGCATCCCATCCTCAGGTCGTGAACGCAGGACTCTCGATGCCTTTGGGCGTCAATGCTTTCAAACTTCCATGCTCTCAGCTAGGATCAGTTCCTATATCTTGTACATGGGAATGTTCCTGAAAGAGGTCACAGAGCTTATGAGCCCCCTTCTTCTTGATGACAAAAGACAGGACTATCTTACTCTTGTCAAACATGCCCAGGATGTTTCCAAGTTTGTTAATTGTGCAGCCTTTGACTATTTTGAGTGCATAAGCAGAACCTCTGCTATTGCCATTGGTGCACGTCGGATTGCCTGGCTTCAGGCATCCAACTTGGAAATTTGGGTACAGGATAAATTAGGAAACATTCCTTGTACAGGAGAAAATCTCTTTGGAAAGAATTGGCAGGAGAAGGCTAATGAGATAGATGCTCCCTCCTATAATGGTAAGACAGTTCAATTCTCAGACCTCTCTCGACAGTCTCTTAGGTCAAGAAGTCACAACACTCCTTGCGCAAGGAGCAATAGAGGTACCCATTCTGCAACAGGGTACAGGGTTCTACTCCCCCCTATTTTCTTATTCCAAAGAAAACAGGAGGACACAGATCCATTTTAGACCGCAGAGAATTGAACAAATATTTGTTCCGAGAAAAGTTCAAAATGGTCTCTCTAGGAACTCTGCTGCCATACCTTCAAAGTCAGGATTGGCTTTGTTCTCTAGATCTCAAGGATGTGTATACTCATATTCTCATCCATCCAAATCACAGAAGATTCCTCCAATTCCTGTTTCAAGGAAAGCGCTTCCAGTACAGGGTTCTTCCCTTTGGCCTGGCTTCTGCACCAAGAGTATTCACAAAATGCATGGCTGTGGTAGCAGCATTTCTCTGCACTCTGGGAATATTCGTCTTCCCTTACTTAGACGACTGGCTCATTCGAGCCCCTACAGTGCCAGAAGCCAACTCTGCTCTGTTTCGCACAATGTGAATCCTTCGGTATTTGGGACTAGTCATAAACCTCCCAAAATCCAATCTTGCTCCCACTCAGTCCCTAGAGTTCATAGGAGCTCATCTGGATACCAGATAAACAAGGGCTTTCCTTCCGCAGCCACGCTGTCTTCGCATAATATAGCTAGCTTCCCAAGCAGTGCTCAAACCATATCTCACTGCTTGAGAAATGCTACAACTGCTGGGCCACATGGCATCCACCGTGCATGTGGTTCCTTATGCTCGCCTCCACATGCGAGCAGCCCAGTGGACTTTGTCCACTCAGTGGACACAGGCCTCAGGTTGCCTGTCAGACAAAATAACAAACTCAGACCGTCTTATTTCGGCCCACCAATGGTGGCAATCGCTCAAAAGTCTTCTTTTGGGGTCTCCTTTCCAGCAACCCCTATTCCAAGCCACCCTAACGACAGATGCATCTCAGTTGGGATGGGGAGCCCACCTGCACGATCTCTCTACCCAGGATACCTGGACTCCACAGGAGGCCTGTCTTTACATCAACCTCCTGGAACTCAGAGCAATCTTCCTTGCTCTTAGTATTTCACGCCCAGCTCATGAAACCGCCCTTTGAAACATTAGCCACTACATCTTTCAAATTCCTTTCCTGGAAAGTCATCTTCCTCATTGTAATCACATCAGCACGTCGCATCAGTGAATTGCAAGCATTAGTGGCTGATTCTCCTAACACAAGGTTCCACCATGATAAGGTAGTTCTTAGGACTCATCCACACTTTATGCCAAAGGTGGTTTCGCCTTTCCATTTAAACCAAGCGGTTTACCTTCCTGTATTCTTTCCAAGGCCTCATGCCTCCAGTGCAGAAAGGAACCTTCATACTTTGGACTGTAAAAAAGCTTTGTTGCTTTTGATCCTAGTCATTTGGGACTTCCATTGTCCAAAAGAACTCTATCTAACTGGATTGCACAATAGATATCCTTTGCCTATGAGAGTAAGAACCTTCCTCTTGAAGGCCATGTCACAGCTCACAATGTGAGAGCCATGGCAGCCTCAATGGCTCATCTTCACTCTGTGTCTATTGACGACATCTGTCGAGCAGCTACTTGGGCTTCGGTACATACCTTCACGGCCCACTACTACTTAAACAAGGACTTCCTTCGGGATGCCTTGTTTGGTCAGGCTGTTCTTCAACACCTTTTTCAAACTTAGTCATCTCCTACCCACCATCCCTGGTAGATGCCAGAGATCCATGGGGGGGAAGCATAGCCCTTTCACAAGGCTGACAACTTCCTGGGGCCATCTCCCTGGCATCTACAGCTAGGGAGTCCCCATATGTGAAGACTACATTTCTGCTTGTTCCTGGAGATAGCGTAGTTACTCACCTGTAACAGGTAATCTCTGGGAACAGCAGGAATTTAGTCTTCACAACCCGCCCACCTCCCCTAGGAGTTGTATCTCTCTCCCTCTCTCTCTCTCCCTCTCTCTTTGGTCTCAGCTATAAACTCAACTGGAGAGGGACAGTTGGAAAGGCGGGAAGGGAGCACGCAGGCGCTGTGGGATGCTCCCAAAAGCTTTCCTATTGGACACTGGGGAGCGTTCCCGCGCAAGCTCTGTCGGTACCGACGATACCCATATGTGAAGACTAAATTCCTGCTGTTCCCGGAGATCACCTGTTACAGGTGAGTAACTGCGCTTTCTCCGGGGACATTAGGAATCAGTCCTCATGACCCTCCCTCCTCCCCTTGGAGTTGCAGTCCTATTATTTATATATTTTGTTCTTTTTGCCGTCTTTTTAGCTATGTCATTTGACTGAGCAAGATGGCACCCTTGGGCGGGAAGGGGACCCCGCGCATGTGTGATGCAATTCCCAAAGGCTTTCTTAGAAAGCTGGGGATTTGCTCCGCATGAGGGCTCTGTCGGCGCCGACACCACCCATATGTGAGGACTGATTCCTGCTGTCCCCGGAGAACACCTGTTACAGGTAACTACGCTTAGCATGTTATCAAGGAAGGATCCAAGGGGTTTCCTTGGGAACGCAGCCGGAGCTCGTTCAATTTCTGAGAGCTGTTAAGCAAATCTGTCCGCTAAGAAGGGCCTTGGTTCCATCGTGGGACCTGAACCTAGTACTTTCGGCGTTGTCCCAGGAGCCTTTCGAGTGGTTAGTGTCTTGAACTCTAAAGGATTTGACCTTGAAGACAGTATTTTTGGTGGCAATTTCTTTGGCTAGAAGAATTTCGAAACTTCAGGTATTGTTGTGTAAGGAGCCTTTTCTTGTTTTTTCTAAGGAAAAGGTGGTATTGCGGACGGTGCCCTCTTTCTTGCCGAAGGTCATGTCTCCGTTTCATTTGAATCAGCCATTAGTTTTGCTGGTCTTATCTGGTTTGACAGAGGATTTACAGGATCCAAAGCTGCGTCTTCTTGATCTCCGAAGGACCCTTAGACGTTATTTGTACAGGACGGTTTCCTTTCGAAATCAGATCGATTGTTCATTCTGTTCGGAGGTCCGCGTAAAGGGGAGTCTGCGGCTAAGTCCTCCATCTCCAGATGGGTTAAGGAAGCGATTGTATCAGCATATCTGTTGAAGGGAAAGCAGGTCCTGCAGGTATTGCGGGCGCACTCCATCAGAGCGCAAGCTGCCTCTTGGGTGGAATGGAGTTCGGTTTCACTGGAAGAGATTTGTCTGGTGGCCACCTGGTCATCGTTGCATACCTTTGTAAAGCACTATCGGTTGGATGTACAAGCGAAGGACGATGCGAAGTTCGGTTCAGCGGTGATTCAGGCCGGGCTTGCAGGTACCTCCCGTGTTTAGGGGACTTTGTTACATTCCTGAGCTGCGGGACTGGATTGGAGGGACGATAAGGAAGGTGAAATTAGACCTTACCTGCTAATTGGCTTTCCTAGAGGAACTCCAGTCCAGTCCCGGAACCCTCCCTTCTGTAGTTCTGTAAGCGTAGGCGATCCTGGGCCGAAAGCAATACAAGCATTGTGGAACCTGTGTCCCTTGGGGAAACTGCTAGGTACGTATGACCTAGATTGGCCACTGTTGGAAACAGAATACTGGGCTTGATGGACCTTGGTCTGACCCAGTATGGCATATCTTATGTTCTTATGTTCTTATGAAAGGAGTTTTATTTAAGGTGTGTTGGCCGGGGGAGAAAGAGATAGTTGGGTTTTTCTTCAACAGCGTGTAGTTTTTTGGAGTTTGTTGTTGGTTTTCTAAGTAAGTTCTTTTTCACTGTTTAAAAACAAAAAAGAAGGAAAAAGTTGGGATTATTATACCGGGTGGTCTCTCTGAGGTGGTTGGTTTTCCATCTGGGGATGAGCCAAACAGAGGATTGTCTGGAGGAAGTGGAGTTCCTGGGAAATTCCTTGTAGGATTGTTATTTTTATTGCGTTATTAACTTCTTATTTGTTGCTCCTATGAGTCTGCTTTGTCACTAGGTTACTGGAAGGCTGGGGATGGTGCCAGCTGCCTAAGTATCCTAATGTCATCAAAGTTGTGACATGCTCTGTCTCCATGCTGCTGGAAGAGGTGCTCAACCCTGAGGTCCGGGACTGGACTGGAGTTCCTCAAGGAAAGCCATTTAGCAGCTAAGGTCTAATTTTACCATAATGGAGATGGTATGCATGCAGATCTATCTCAAGTATATTCATTAGGGATATTTTGAAATCCTGGCCTGTTTGCCGTCCTCGAGGACTGAATTTGTGCACCCCTGCAATTCAGTTTCCTTAAAGATGGCTCTGCATGTGTCTTATTCCTCTCTCTCCTCTCTCCCTTCTCACTTGTGTTCCCATGTTTCCCCTTCTTTGCGACCCTTCTCCCCTTCCTTTTATTGTGTTATTCACATGGGCTGCTGGGCCTAGGACCAAATCAGAAACACCAGTAGTAGTGACAACAGCTGTTGGGATGTAGGAAGAGAGAATATGGGCCTTTTGTCCCTGCAGTTCCCCCTTCTCTTCCCCATGGTTTCTTTAACTGGGGATCCTTCTCTGTTCATTTTTGGACTGTGATCATTCTTTTGGTGGTGTTGGACCCAGTTAACTTCTAGGATCCTTTCTTCAGTTTGTCTGGTTTCTGTGCCTTGACCCTACATGCAGGTGTTGACAAAACACTGATGCTTGGGTCTGTCTTTCAGTTTGGTCTGCCACTGTTCACTAAACTATATTTAGAAAGTGTTAGCACCCTCTAAATAGTTTTTCCTACCCTGGATTAAGCCAGCCATGTGCTTTCCATGCTACTATGAGTCTCATTCTAGAAGAGAGAGATAAAGAAAGTTGGCTGTGAATTCAAGGACAGATGACTGCAGTCTGCTTTTAAGGAGTTTACAGTAAGTGTAGGCGGATGTGAATCAAGAATGACTTGGAAACCCTGGAAACCACTAAATTGCACAATTTAATGAACCAGTCAAGCTGCCTTGCAATCAGATAAGGACATGTGCAGATAAGTACATGGCTAAGTAATGTGGATGAATTGCTGAATTAATTTCTGGGTTCCAACATGGAGAACAGGATTAAAGCTGCAAAGACTTCAGGACAGGTTCAAGCTGAAGGTTTCTGTTAGTGGAAGCTGATAAAGGGATGCAAGCATCTCATGGGCTGCCAGTAAGAGCTCTGCACAGGCAAAGCCCCGATTTAGAGAAGTAAGCAAGATGCAGATCATCTAAGACTGAGGAATGATAATGGAATTATGTGGGGATAGTTTGCTCAGTGACTGGTATGATCCCTCGACGCCAACACCTTGAACCAACTCTGGGGCTGTCCCTGACTGCAGTCAGGGGCGGCCCAAGGGGGGTGCAGGGCCATGTGCGGAGACTCGGTGCGGGGCCTCATTTGCATAAGGGGCCTCATTTGCATAAATATTTGCATAATGTTACCATATACTAACTTTTAGTAAACATGCCTCTTAATGAGTGTATGGATAAAGGAAGACTAAAAGATTTCTACATTACTATAATCCAGTGCCAACCACCAGACACATTAGGAACTACTACAAACACTGCCCATTTAAAACCCATAGCAAACCCGCCGTATCCTAACAGCACTACCAGGACTCACAAAGCACCATACCCTACCTATCAAAAGGAAACATGCAAATATTAAACCAATACATTTCAGAGAACAACAATACATGACCTACTGGGGAAAGAGAACAAGTGGCAATGTCAAATAGGAATTACATAAACAGAATACCTCAGCTCAGTTAAACATGCAGAACATAGACCAGCGATGGCGAACCTATGGCACGCGTGCCAGCTGTGGCACGCGAAGGCCTTGCAGCTGGCACGCGGGAAGGTCCGCAAAAAAAGAAAAAGCTGGCTCTGACTGCTGCCGCGGACGCGGCAAGGGCAGAATGCAGCGTCCCGCGGGGCCCCCTCCGCCCGCTAAGCCCCTCTGCAAGAGCTTTCAGATTCGCGAGGGAGAGCGTCTCCCTCGCGTCTCTGTTAAGCCCGCAGGGGCTAATGGCAAATTTCCCATCAGCCCCTTTAGTCGTGAGGGACTGATGGGAAATTTCCCATTAGCCCCTGCGGGCTTAACAGAGACGCGAGGGAGATGCTCTCCCCCACGAAGCTGAAAGCCCTCGCCGTGGGGCTTCGCGGGCGGAGGGGGCCCCGCGGGACATTGCAATCCGCCGCGGCAGCAGCCAGAGCCTGCTTTTTTTTTTTAAAAATTTGCCAGGGGGGGTTAGGACTGCTAATGGGCAGGGAGGGAGGGGGGTTAGGACTGCTAATGGGCAGGGAGGGGGGGGGTTAGGACTGCTAATGGGCAGGGAGGAGGGGGGGGTTAGGACTGCTAATGGGCAGGAGGGGGGGGTTAGGACTGCTAATGGGCAGGGGGGGGTGGGGTTATGACTTCTAATGGGCAGGGAGGAGGAGGGGGGGGGGTTTAGGACTGCTAATGGGCAGGGAGGAGGAGGGGGGGTTAGGACTGCTAATGGGCAGGGGGGGGGGGGTTAGGACTGCTAATGGGCAGGGAGGGAGGGGGGTTAGGACTGCTAATGGGCAGGGCAGGGAGGGAGGGAGGGGGGTTAGGACTGCTAATGGGCAGGGACGGAGGGAGGGAGGGGGGGTTAGGACTGCTAATGGGCAGGGAGGGAGGGAGGGGGGGTTAGGACTGCTAATGGGCAGGGAGGGAGGGGGGTTAGGACTGCTAATGGGCAGGGAGGGAGGGAGGGAGGGGGGGTTAGGACTGCTAATGGGCAGGCAGGGAGGGAGGGAGGGGGGGTTAGGACTGCTAATGGGCAGGGAGGGGGGGGGTTAGGACTGCTAATGGGCAGGGAGGGAGGGAGGGAGGGATGGAGGGGGGGTTAGGACTGCTAATGGGCAGGGAGGGAGGGAGGGAGGGGGGGTTAGGACTGCTAATGGGCAGGGAGGGAGGGAGGGAGGGGGGTTAGGACTGCTAATGGGCAGGGAGGGAGGGAGGGAGGGAGGGGGGGTTAGGACTGCTAATGGGCAGGGAGGGAGGGGGGGTTAGGACTGCTAATGGGCAGGGAGGGGGGGGGGGTTAGGACTGCTAATGGGCAGGGAGGGAGGGGGGTTAGGAATGCAAATGGGCGGGGGGGGTGGGAGGGGGGGGGGTTTATGACTGATAATGGGCCGTGAGGGAGGGGGTGGTAGGACTGCTAATGTGCTGGGGGGGTTAGGACTGCTAATGGGCGGGAGGGCGGGCGGGGGGGGTTAGGACTGCTAATGGGCTGGGGGGGTAGGACTGCTAATGGGCTGTGGGCTGATGGGGGCTGTCTGGAAATGGGGTGATGGGGGTTAGGACTGGTAATGAGTTATAGGGGGGGCTTAAACTGAAAATGGGGTGATGGGGGTTTAGGACTGGAAGTGGGTTGATGGGGGGGGGCTAGGACTGGTATTGGGTTGGGGGGTTGCTAGGACTGGAAATGGGCTGATGGGGGGCTAGGACTGGAAATGGGCTGATGCAGGGACTAGAAGGGAATGGATGCTGGGTGAGGCTGGAACTAGAAGGGAGCTGGTGTTGGGGGAGGATTAGAATGGGATGGGGCTGGGAGAGTAAAATGGAGAGGGGAAAAATATTTTGTGTGGGAGGGATAAAAAATCTACAATTGGCCGGGTATTGGGAGAATAAGTGGGGATTGAGGATGGAGGGGTAAATTTTGAGTAGATGAAATAGGAATGAGGAAAGAGCAAAAGGAGAAAGATTAGTATGTTAAAGCAGATGTAGAGAGAGAATGGAAAAAAAAAAACAAGACAGAAGAAAGGACAAATGGACAGCAGATGGAGAGTTAGCAGAAGACACGAAGAAACCAGAAGAAAGTGGCTGGAACAATTGCAACTGAAAAAAAATGCACGAAAGGTAGAAAAATATCTCTTTATTTTGAATTTATTAACTGGAATATGTCAGCTCTGGGAAATGTGCATCATTAATTTTTGCGCTTTGTTTAGTACAAGAGGAAATTAATTTATAGTTTTATTTCTACAGTGTTGTTGTATATTCCAAGTTTGGCTTTTGGGGTTCCCAGTTTAATTATTGTCTTCCTGTTTCTAAATTGTGATTCCTTGTTTGGTGATGGTCTGTTCTGCATGTGTAACTGAGCTGAGGTATTCTGTTTATATAATTCCTATTTGACATTGCCACTTGTTCTTTCCCCAGTAGGTCATGTATTGTTGTTCTCTGAAATGTATTGGTTTAATATTTGCAGTGTTGCCTTTTGATAGTTAGGGTATGGTGCTTTGTGAGTCCTGGTAGTGCTGTTAGGATACGGCGGGTTTGCTATGGGTTCTAAATGGGCAGCGTTTGTAGTAGTTCCTAATGTGCCTGGCGGTTGGTACTGGATTATAGTAATGTAGAAACCTTTTAGTCTTTCTTTATCCATATACTCATTAAGAGGCATGTTTACTAAAAGTTAGTGTATGGTAACATTATGCAAATATGTATGCAAATGAGGCACCTTATGCAAATGAGGCTTTAATTGACTTGCTGGCACTTTGAGGAAATTCTTTGGTTTTGTGCGGCAGTTTGGGCACTCGGGCTCAAAAAGGTTAGCCATCACTGACATAGACCATCACCAAACAAGGAATCACAATTTAGAAACAGGAAGACAATAATTAAACTGGGAATCCCAAAAGCCAAACTTGGAATGTACAACACTGTAGAAATAAAACTATACATTAATTTGCTCTTGTACTAAACAAAGCGTAGACGTTAATGATGCACATTTACCAGAGCTGACATATTCCAATTAATAAATTCAAAATAAAGAGATATTTTTCTACCTTTTGTGCATTTTTTTTCAGCTGCAATTGCTCCAGCCACTTTCTTCTGGTTTCTTCGTGTCTTCTGCTAACTCTCCATCGTCTTCTGTCCATTTGTCCTTTCTTCTCTCTTCTAGTTTTTTCCATTCTCTCTCTACATCTGCTTTAACATACTAATCTTTCTCCTTTTGCTCTTTCCTCATTCCTATTTCATCCACTCAAATTTTACCCCTCCATCCTCAATCCTCACTTACTCTCCCAATACCCGGCCAATTGTAGATTTTTTATCCCTCCCACACAAAATATTTTTCCCCTCTCCATTTTACTCTCCCAGCCCCATCCCATTCTAATCCTCCCCCAACATCAGCTCCCTTCTAGTTCCAGCCTCACCCAGCATCCATTCCCTTCTAGTCCCTGCATCAGCCCATTTCCAGTCCTAGCCCCCCATCAGCCCATTTCCAGTCCTAGCAACCCCCCAACCCAATACAAGTCCTAGCCCCCCCATCAACCCACTTCCAGTCCTAGCCCCCCATCACCCCATTTTCAGTTTAAGCCCCCCCTAAAACCCATTACCAGTCCTAACCCCCCATCAGCCCACTTCCAGTCCTAACCCCATCAACCCATTTCCAGTCAGCCCCCCATAGCCCATTACCAGTCCTAACCCCATCAGCCCACCTCAAGTCCTAACCCCTCCCCATCAGCCCATTTCCTGTCCTAGCCCCCCCATAGCCCATTACCAGACAGCCCCCATCAGCCAACAGCCCATTACCAGTCTTAACCCCCCCATAGTCCATTACCAATTCTACCCCCCCAACAGCCCACAGCCCATTACCAGTCCTAACCCCATCAGCCCACCTCAAGTCCTAACCCCTCCCCATCAGCCCATTTCCTGTCCTAGCCCCCCAATAGCCCATTACCAGTTCTACCCCCCCCCCACCGCCCACAGACCATTACCATTCCTAACCCCATCAGCCCACCTCAAGTCCTAACCCCTCCCCATCAGCCCATTTCCTGTCCTAGCCCCCAATAGCCCATTACCAGTCCTAACCCCCCCCAACAGCCCACAGCCCATTACCAGTCCTAACCCCATCAGCCCACCTCCAGTCTTAATCCCCCCAACCCATTACCAGTCCTAGCCCCCCATAGCCCACTCCCAGTCCTAATCCCACCAGCCCATTTCCAGTCCTAATCCCCATCACCCAATTTTCAGTTTAAGCACCCCCCATACCCCATTACCAGTCCTAACCTCCCCACATCAGCCCACTCCCAGTCCTCATCCCACCAGCCCATTTCCAGTCCTAATCCCCCATCACCCAATTTTTAATTTAAGCCCCCCCCCATAGCCCATTACCAGTCCTAACCCCCATCAACCCACTTCCAGTCCTAATCCCATCAGCCCATATACAGACTTAGCTCCCCCATAGCCCATCACCACTCCTAACCCCCCCCAGCCCCCCCATAGCCCATCACCACTCCTAACCCCCCCCCAGCCCATCACCACTCCTAACCCCCCAAGCCCAGCCCAGCCCAGCCCAGCCCAGGGAAAATTAAAAAAAAAAAAGCTGTCTGCTGCCGCTGCCGGGGCCGCCGCAGCAGAATCGAGTGTGCCGCGGGGCCCCCCTGCCCAGCAGAGCCTGCCCTCCCCTGTATCACCTCTCTCTTGGCAGCTGCAGTCACACGCGCTGGCTTTCAGAGCGCGAAGGAACTAGTTTCCCTTTCGTGGCTCTGTTAAGCCCGCGGGGGCTGATGGGAACTTCCCATCAGCCCCTGCGGGCTTAACAGAGCAACGAGGGAGAAACTCTCCCCTCGCGCTCTGAAAGCCGGCACGTGTGACTGCAGCTGCCAAGAGAGAGGTGATACAGGGGAGGGCAGGCTCTGCTGGGCAGGGGGGCCCCGCCGCACACTCAATTCTGCCGCGGCGGCCTCGGCAGCGGCAGCAGACAGCTTTTTTTTTTTTTTTTTTAAATTTTACTTTTAGATCAGAATGTTTTTTTGCGCGGGGCCCCCTGAAACGCGGGGCCCTGTGCAAAAAACATTCTCGCTCAATGGACGGGCCGGCCCTGACTGCAGTCTTCAAATTTGCTACAGGTTTTCTATGGGATTCAGGTCTAAGCTTAGCATTCACTTTCTTCTTGCTGAATCATAATTACTGTAGCTTTTTTGCTTTGTGCTTTAGGATTACTATACTGTTGATAGGTGAATTTTCTCCCCAATCCCAGGTATGTAGCAGCACAGGTGCCAGGTCACCATGGCATCTAAAAAACTGGACTTGGTGCCTGAGGCTTGGAACACTTGCAGCAGCATGACAGTCCTACACAGCAGGGACCGGCTCTGGCTGCTCACGGGGATCCCATCTACCACTGGCAGAAGAGAGGGGGATAGCTACCATCACTGCACTGGTGCAAGCTGTCTGCAGGAGATAGGATTCCCACAGGCAGAAAGTTTGCATCTGGTATGAGAACACAGTATTCCTCTTCTGCCTGCAAGAAATTGGAGCTCCATGAGCAGAACGGGAGGGGGAGGGCCGTGAATGCTTCCTGCAGGGATCTCATCTGAGGGCAGGGGAACCTGTTGGGGCCTGCAATTAAAAAACAAACAAACAAAAAAAAGTTAGACAGGAAAGTGGGAGGTGGGGGGGAACTATAAAATCTCAAAGGTCAGTAACTTAAAAAAAAGGAGGGCAGGGGTGTGGAAGTGCTGAGGGAGGGGGAAGGAGAAGAGTCAAAGGGGAACAGAAAGTGGGGAGGGGTTGGAGGGGAAGGGAGGAGTGCAAGGTTAAAGTTATGATTGCTTGGGGACAAAAGGGCACAATGACTATTTACGGAAAGGTGCATGCCCCTCCCCCAAGAACACACACACGCGCACACACACAGACACATGCACCCCATGACACATACTCACAGGCACCTCACCTCTGTAGGACAGACACAAACCCCAGCTCCACACATGTACATACACAGGAAGCTCATGTCCGCACTGCACACACAAAAGCTCCCCAGCTTTGCAACACACACACATGGCATTGCAGCCCTGCACCCCAGCCACACAAAGACACCCACCACCACATCCCACGCAAGACTGGTACACCACCGTTGCAGCACACACCCATATAGACACATGCTATCTGAATCTATAGCTGTCATCTAAAGATGATGCATGGTGTAGAAACTCTGGTGTAGAAACTCTTGTGTTGCTCTCATGAGACTTGAGAACATGAGACCAGCACGGGAACCAGGGGATGGGGGAGGGCACAAGGAGATCATGAGTACTGGCTCCTAAAATTTTGGCTCCTAAATCTGCACAAAATTTATCAAGGCATGTGTTATACCATCTGTTCTTCTGGATCTTCACAAGTCTCTCTGTCCCCGCTAATGCAATGCACCCAGGGCCGGATTTACCTTGAGTGAGGCCCTACGCCAACAAAAATTGTGGGCCCCGAGCAGGGGCGGCCCAAGGGCGGTGCGGACCTCATTTGCATAAGGGGCCTCATTTGCATAAATATTTGCATAATGTTACCATATACTAACTTTTAGTAAACGTGCCTCTTAATGAGTGTATGGATAAAGAAAGACTAAAAGATTTCTACATTACTATAATCCAGTGCCAACTGCCAGACACATTAGGAACTACTACAAACACTGCCCATAGTAAACCCGCCGTATCCTAACAGCACTACCAGGACTCACAAAGCACCATACTCTACCAATCAAAAGGCAACACTGCAAATATTAAACCAATACATTTCAGAGAACAACAATACATGACCTACTGGGGAAAGAGAACAAGTGGCAATGTCAAATAGGAATTATATAAACAGAACACCTCAGCTCAGTTACACATGCAGAACATAGACCATCACCAAACAAGTAATCACAATTTAGAAATAGGAAGACAATTAAACTGGGAATCCCAAAAGCCAAACTTGGAATGTACAACACTGTAGAAATAAAACAATACATTAATTTGCTCTTGTACTAAACAAAGCACAGATGTTAATGATGCACATTTACCAGAGCTGACATATTCCAATTAATAAATTCAAAATAAAGAGATATTTTTCTACCTTTTGTGCATTTTTTTCAGCTGCAATTGCTCCAGCCACTTTCTTCTGGTTTCTTCGTGTCTTCTGCTAACTCTCCATCGTCTGCTGTCCATTTGTCCTTTCTTCTCTCTTCTAGATTTTTTTCCATTCTCTCTCTACATCTGCTTTAACATACTAATCTTTCTCCTTTTGCTCTTTCCTCATTCCTATTTCATCCACTCAAATTTTACCCCTCCATCCTCAATCCCCACTTACTCTCCCAATACCCGGCCAATTGTAGATTTTTTATCCCTCCCACACAAAATATTTTTCCCTTCTCCATTTTACTCTTCCAGCCCCATCCCATTCTAATCCTCCCCCAACATCAGCTCCCTTCTAGTTCCAGCCTCACCCAGCATCCATTCCCTTCTAGTCCCTGCATCAGCCCATTTTCAGTCCTAGCCATCCATCAGCCCATTTCCAGTCCTAGCCCCCCCATCACCCCACTTACAGTCCTTAACCCCCCATCACCCCATTTTCAGTCCTTAACCCCCCATCACCCCATTTTCAGTTTAAGCCCCCCCTATAACCCATTACCAGTCCTAACCCCCCATCAGCCCACTTCCAGTCCTAACCCCATCAACCCATTTCCAGTCAGCCCGCCATAGCCCATTGCCAGTCCTACCCCCCCCCATCAGCCCACAGCCCATTACCAGTCCTAACCCCATCATCCCACCTCCAGTTTTAACCCCCCAGCCCATTTCCAGTCCTAGCCCCCCATAGCCCATTACCAGACAGCCCCCATCAGCCCACAGCCCATTACCAGTCTTAACCCCCCCAACGCCCATTACCAGTTCTAACCCCCCCCCCAACAGCCCATTACCAGTCCTAACCCCATCAGCCCACCTCCAGTCTTAACCCCCCAGCCCATTTCCAGTCCTAGCCCCCCCCCATAGCCCATTACCAGACAGCCCCCATCAGCCCACAGCCCATTACCAGTCTTAACCCCCCCAAAGCCCATTGCCAGTTCTAAGCCCCCCCCAACAGCCCACAGTCCATTACCAGTCCTAACCCCATCAGCCCACCACTAGCCTTAACCCCCCCACCCCAGCCCATTTCCAGCCCCAGCCCCCCAATAGGCCATTACCAGCCCTACCCCCCCCAGTCCATTTCCAGCCCCAGCCCCCCCAATAGCCCATTACCAGTCCTACCCCCCCCATAGTCCATTACCAGTCCTACCCCCCCCCCATAGCCCATTACCAGTCCTACCCCCCCGGCCTAAAGTAAAATTTAATTAAAAAAAAAAAAACCTGGTGGCTGCCGCCGCGGGGCCCCCTCTGCTGCCGCGGGGGCCCCGTCTACAAGCTGGTCGGGTCCGGTCGGGTCTCTCTCTCTCCCTCCCTCGCTGCAGGCTGCAGGCTGCGAGAGACGCATCTTCGCGTCTCTCGCAGCCTGCAGCGAGGGTGGGTGGGTGAGAGACCCGCCCGGACCCGACCCGCCCGGACCCGACCATCTTGTGGAGGGGGCCCCGGGGGCGGCAGTGGGGGCCCCGCGGCGGCAGCCACCAGGTTTTTTTTTTAAATTAAATTTTACTTTAGGCCGGGGGGGTAGGACTCCTACCCCCCCCCGGCCTAAAGTAAAATTTAATTTAAAAAAAAAACCTGGTGGCTGCCGCCGCGGGGCCCCCGCTGCTGCCGCGGGGGCCCCGTCTACAAGCTGGTCGGGTCCGGTCCGGTCGGGTCGGGTCGGGTCCGGTCGGGTCTCTCTCCCTCCCTCGCTGCAGGCTGCGAGAGACGCGAAGGGAGAGCGTCTCCTCGCGTCTGTGTTAAGCCCGCAGGGGCTGATGGGAAATCCCATCAGCCCCTGCGGGCTTAACACAGACGCGAGGAGACGCTCTATCTTCGCGTCTCTCGCAGCCGGGAGGGAGACGAGACGAGACCTGACCCGACCCGACCAGACCAGACCAGCTTGTAGACGGGGCCCCCGCGGCAGCAGAGGGGGCCCCGCGGCGGCAGCCACCAGGTTTTTTTTTTAATCGAGTTGAAAAAAAAAAAAAACTGGTTCTATTTTTTGTGGGCCCCTGCCGTTTGTGGGCCCTACGCCATGGCGTACATGGCGTATACGTAAATCCGGCCCTGAATGCACCTCAACAACATAATGCTATCACCTCTATGCTTTACTGTATGGGTGGCAAGGCAAGACTTCCCTTTGCTAAATTCATGTTGCATCTGTCCTATTTACACATGGCCAATTATGGGCATAAAGTAATTTTTTAAATTTGTGGTATGACAGAAAATTTGTTGCTGTCATGAAACTTTAAAACAAATTACATGCATGCTAGTTATTTAAATGAGAGGGATAATTATACAATCCTTGGAACTCTTTTTTTTTTTGGATCCAGCATGAAAAATTAAAACTAAATAAATAACTATCCTATCTATACAAAAGTGTGTTAACCTTCTCACAGTCATGTAGTTGTGAACACATTAAAAGGGGAAGGGAAAAACAGACTGGTAGGAATGGGTGGTGAAAAACACATCCTCAATATGCTAGCTTTTTATCTGAATCTGAATCTCTTTAGCAACTAACAATCTGTTGAATGTGCCTTTCTGGTCTTTATCTGACATCATTTGCCACACAGCAAGACCATCCCTGTTTCTGTTCTCCCACCACTTTTACAGAACAACAAGCTTGCTTGGATCCCAACCCTTTACCCTCAGTCTCTCCCCCAACAAAGCAGCAAAGTTACATATAATCCTACAACTGCTCCTTTGTTGTTGTTAAGTGCCGTTGAGTCGGTGTCTACTCCTGGCGACCCTCTGGATAGTTGACCTAAACTTTGTTCAGTCTTCAGCCAAGCATCTCATTGTTGATAGAGTGGTAGCCATAGCTGTCATTATTGTATCGATCTTTCTCATTGGCGGCCTTCCTCTTTTACAGTGACCTTCTACCTTGCCAAGCATTATGTCTTTCTCCAGTGATCTTTCTCTTCGCATGATATGTCCAAAGTATGAAAGTTGAAGTCTTGTCATCTGAGCTCCTAAGGAAAGCTTAGGTTTGATCTCCTCTAGTACTGACTGGTTTGTTCTTCGGGCAGTCCATGATATACACAGTATTTTTCACCAGCACCATAATTCAAAGGCATCAGTTTTCTTCCTGTTTATCTTTTTCACTGTCCAACTTCGCATCAATATGACGTTATTGAAAATACTATGGCCTGGACAAGTCAAATCTGTATGGAGAGAGACATCTCTGCTCTTGAGAATCATGTCTAGGTCCTTCATAGCCATTCTACCAAGAGCAATACATTGTCGGATTTCTTGACTGCTAGTCCTTTCTTTATTGATTGTTGATCAAGTAAGTTAAAGTTGTCAACTATTTCAATTTCTTCTCTGTCAATGATGAACTTATTGATTTTTGCCAGTTGTCAGCATCTTTGTCGTCTTAACGTTAAAGTGCAGACCCATTTTAAGCAAATGTTTCAGATCATCTTCATTTTGAGTCAGTAATATGGTATCAGCATAGCGAAGGATGTTGATGAGTCTTCCACCAATCTTTACATCTTAGTTGTCTTCATACAGTCCTGCTTCTCTGATGATTTGTTCTGCATATAAATTAAAGAGGTAGGGGGAAGGTATTGGCAATGAAAGAAGAAGTCAAAGCAACATTGAAAGCCTTATCAAAGAGCAAACCACCGGGCATTGATGGCATTCCCATTGAAGTATTACAGCAATCAGATTAAGCTGTTACCATACTTACAAGGCACTGCCAGGAAATTTGGAAGACAAATTCATGGCCAACTGATTGGAAAAGATTTGTGTTTATTCTAATCTCCAGGAACGAGCAAGAATGTAGTCTTCACATATGGGTATCTTCGGTACCAACGGAGCCTGCGCGGGAATGCTCCCCAGCATCCAATAGGAAAGCTTTTGGGAGCATCCCACAGCGCCTGCGTACTGCCTTCTCACCTTTCCAACTGTCCCTCTCCAGTTCTTCGTTTTCCGCAGGTCACATACCTTGTCACCACAGAAAATTTAGGGGCTTGTTTACAAAGCTGCAGTAGCGGTTCGCGATCGTTATCGGAGCCGCGACCCCATTGATTTCAATGGGGCCGCGGCTCCGATAACGACCGCGAACCGCTACCGCGGCTTTGTAAACAAGCCCCTTAGTCTTTAATCTTTGTTTTTGTGGTCGCATCTGCCTTCCCTCGATGCTATACGGTACCGCCGATTCTTTCTTAATTCTTCTAAAAAAACAAAATAAAAACTATAGTTTCTGAGGTGATTTACTTCAGGAACTTTTTTTCCTTGGTGCTAGGCGCCATTTTGTGCACTAAGCCCAATTTTTCCTTAAAAATGGAAAAACCTACTTCAGGTTTTAATAACTTTTCTAAATATGGCAGTACCATTTCCATCACCGACACCCATGATTGGTGTCTCAAATGTTTAGGTCCTGACCACTCTATTTCAGAGTGCCTCTCCTGTGGAATGATGTCTAAAGGGGGCCGGCAGAATCAAGCTGCTAAATTTAGCACCCTTTTTCCCTCAGACGCGGCATCTGTTGCATCGACGTCCTCCAGGGCTTCATCTTCTTCCCATGGATCTCATGTACCTAAACATAAATCTAGCTGGTCCTCAAAGGGTAGATCTCCTTCTAAGTATCGAGATGCCCCTGGCGTTGCCCTTGAGAAATTTTCACTGGCGGGGATCCAGGATGTTCTCGAGGCCTCAACCTCGGCAGAACTACTGGCGCCATGCTCTGGGGTTCCGGACGCTTCTACCAGTACCGACACCCAAGCATCAGCAGCGTCGATAGACCAGAGATTCCTTGCTATCGAACGCAGTCTAGTGGCTCTTCTCACGGCTTTGGTACTGTTGAAAACGCTTCAGACACCTCAACCGATATCAGTACAGACTGCATCGACAACGGTGTGTATGCCACCCGTACCGAGTCATGCGTCTCTCTCCGACATCGACAGATCGGTACCTGAAAAACCCGATACCGACTTCGATCGATGCTGGTACCGTGCTTTGCACGATCACCGGGATCGGAGATATTTTGAATCCTCGGAAGAGTCTGAAGACTCTGAAGACTCTGCCGATACTAGAGTACTTCTCCCCGAGGATTCCTCTTCTCCTCAGCGCAGAATGTCTCCGCCAGAGGATATGTCCTTTCAGGACTTTATCCGTGATGTGGCCCGAGGCCTTTCCATCACAGTAGCTCCTGAAAAAGAGCCTAGGGCAAAGGAGTTGGAAATCCTCCAATACCCTAAGGCTCCCAACGAGGTAGCTACTCTGCCTATTCATGAGATCTTATAGGATCTTATGCTAAGGATGTGGGAAACACCTTTAACCACATCTCCTCATTCTTGAAGACTCAATACCATGTATCGCGTTCCACCTTGGCCTAGCTTTCAAAAAACTCAATTACCACACCATTCAATGGTGGTGGAATCAGCCATGAGAAGGATGAAAAGTGCAAAGACATGCATCCAATCCTCCAGGTCGTGAATGCAGGACTCTCGATGCCTTTGGGCGTTGATGATTCCAAGCTTCCATGCTCTCAGCTAGGATCAGTTCCTATATCTTGTATATGGGAATGTTCCTTAAAGAGGTCACAGGGAACTTAGAGCTTATGAGCCCCCTTCTTCCTGATGACAAAAGACAAGACACTCTTGTCAAACATGCTCAGGATGTTTCCAAGTTTGTTAATCGTGCAGCCTTTGACTGTTTTGAGTGCAAAAGCAGAACCTTTGCTATTGCCATTGGTGCACGTCTGATCACCTGGCTTCAGGCATCTGACTTGGAAATTTGGGTACAGGATAAATTAGGAAACATTCCTTGCACAGGAGAAAATCTCTTTGGCAAGAATTGGCAGGAGAAGGCTAATGAAATAGATGCTGACAATATCACAGTGGATAGATTGTCCAAATCTACAGCCGATCCTGCAAAGAAAAGATCCTCTAAGAATCCATTTTTCAATAAGAAAAAGAAGTTTTATCCTTCTTATGCCCAACAGGGACACCATCCAGGTCAGACTGCCCAAAAGGGACAGCAGCAACAATCTAGACAACAAAAGAAGCCAAAAGCTGCAAAACCTCAGCAGGCTCAGCCTCCTCAGGGGCTTTGACTCCTTTCTAGAGAACTTTGCCTTCCTGCCCCTGAAGGGTCCAGAACCCTTAACCATCCCAGGCAGGTTATGTCATTTTGCCCACAGATGGTACCAAATAACAGCAGAAAAATGGACTCTGTCCATTGTACGAGAGGGTACAAGCTTCATTTCCACAGCCTGCCCCCTCCTACAGTTATAAGACAGTTCAATTCTCAGACCTCTCTCAACAATCTCTTAGGTCAAGAAGTCACAATGCTCCTTGCTCAAGGAGCAATAGAGGATGTACCCTTTCCCCATCAGGGTACAGGGTTCTACTCCCCCTATTTCCTTATTCCAAAGAAAACAGGAGGACACAGACTCATTTTAGACCTCAGAGAATTGAACAAATATTTGTTCCGAGAGAAGTTCAAAATGGTCTTTCTAGGAACTCTGCTGTCATACCTTCAAAGTCAGGATTGGCTTTGTTCTCTAGATCTCAAGGATGTGTATACTCATATTCTCATCCATGCAAATCACAGGAGATTCCTCCGATTCCTGTTTCAAGGAAAGCACTACCAATGCAAGGTTCTTCCCTTTGGCCTGGCTTCTGCTCCAAGAGTATTCACAAAATGCATGGGCTGTGGTAGCAGCATTTCTCCGCACTCTGGGAATATTCGTCTTCCCTTACTTAGACAACTGGCTCATTTGAGCCCCTACAGTGACAGAAGCCAGCTCTGCTCTGTTTTGTACAATGTGAATCCTTCAGTATTTGGGACTGGTCATAAACCTCCCAAAATCCAATCTTGCTCCCACTCAGTCCCTAGAGTTCATAGGAGCTCATCTGGATACCAGACAGACAAGGGCTTTCCTTCCACAGTCCCACTGTCTTCGCAAGATATAGCTAGCTTCCCAAGCAGTGCTCAAACCTTGTCTCACTGCTCGGGAAATGCTACAATTGCTAGGACACATGGCATCCACAGTGCATGTGGTTCCTTATGCTCGTCTCCATATGCGAGCAGCCCGGTGGACTTTATCTAATCAGTGGACACAGGCCTCAGGTTGCCTGTTGGACAAAATAAGAATCTCAGACCGTCTTATTTCATCCCTCCAATGGTGGCAATCACCCAGAAACCTTCTGGTGGGGTCTCCTTTCCAGCAACCCCTATCCAAAGCCACCCTAACAACAGATGCATCTCAGGTGGGATGGAGAGCCCACCTGCACGATCTCTCTACCCAGGGTACCTGGACTCCACAGGAGGCCTGTCTTCACATCAACCTCCTGGAGCTCAGAGCAATCTTCCTTGCTCTTCGAGTATTCCATCCCAGCTTAGCTAAAAGACAGTCCTAGTTCAAATGGACAATCAAGTAGCCATGTTCTATGTAAACAAGCAGGGCTGAACAGGCTCTCTGTCGCTATGCAACGAAGCTTTGCGACTATGGGCCCTCGCCAGAGTGCATCAGATTCGTCTCCTTGCGGTGTATCTTCCAGGCATTCAAAACTCTTGGGCAGACAAACTCAGTCGAGTTCTGCTTACACACGAATGGTCTCTCCATGCACGCCAGGTTGCCCAAATATTTCAGATTTGGGGAACTCCGGACATAGACCTCTGTGCAAGTCCGCTGAATGCCAAACTTCCCCGGTTCTGTTCCAGAATTCCGTCTCAGTGTTGTCAGGCAAGGGACGCCTTCCTCCTTCACTGGGGTCAGGACTTCCTATATGCCTTCCCACCCATTCCCGTCATCCCCAAAACCCTATTCAAGCTTCAGAGAGACAGAGGTCATATGATCCTCAGAGCTCCACGTTGGCCACGGCAAACGTGGTACCCTCTGCTCCTACATCTCTCTCAAGCTCCGCCTCTGGAGTTGGGATCCGCTCCAGATCTTCTCTCCCAAGAGGATGGGATGCTGTGGCATCTGAATCCCCAGTCTCTGCATCTCAGGGGCCTGGTTGCTGAAAGCCTAGAACTTCAGGATCTTAACCTTTCCCAACAGGTAAAGGATATCCTTCATGCTTCTAGGAAACCCTCCACAAGACTCTTGTATGCCTTTAAGTGGAAAAGGTTTACCATATGGTGCTCGCAGAAGGGTCTTAACCCTCTTGCGATACCTCTGGAATCGATACTGGAGTATCTCCTTCATTTGTCTAATGCGGGTCTCAAGACAAATTCAGTAAGAGTCCATCTTAGTGCTATTGCAGCTTCTTACAAGCCTCTAAGTGGACAACCTATTTCCCCTCATCCTCTCATAGCGAGATTTGTGAGAGGCCTTCTTTTAACAAAGCCTCCCATTAAGCCACCACCGTTGGCATGGGACTTAAATCTGGTGCTCGGGCAGCTCATGAAACAACCCTTTGAACCATTAGCCACTACATCTTTGAAATTCCTTTCCTGGAATGTCATCTTCCTCATTCCAATCACATCAGCACGTTGCATCAGTGAATTGCAAGCGTTAGTGACTGATCCTCCTTATACAAGGTTCCACCATGATAAGGTAGTTCTTAGGAATCATCCACGCTTTATGCCAAAGGTGGTTTCACCTTTCCATTTAAACCAAGCGGTTTATCTTCCTGTATTCTTTCCGAGGCCTCATGCCTCCAGTGCAGAAAGGAACTTTCATACCTTGGACTGTAAAAGAGCGTTGGCCTTTTACTTGCAAAGGACACAGCAACATAGAAAATCTTCTCAACTCTTTGTTGCTTTTGATCCTAGTCATTTGGGACTTCCAGTTTCCAAAAGAACACTGTCCAACTGGATCGCACAGTGCATATCCTTTGCCTATGAGTGTAAGAACCTTCCTCTTGAAGGCCATGTTGCTCACAATGTGAGAGCCATGGCAGCTCCAATGGCTCATCTTCACTCTGTGTCTGTCGACGACATCTGTCGAGCAGCTACTTGGGCTTCGGTACATACCTTCACAGCCCACTACTGCTTAGACAAGGACTCCCACCGGGATGCCTTGTTTGGCCAAACTGTTTTTCAGCACGTTTTTCAGACTTAATCTGCTTAATCAACTCTTAATCCCTGGTAGGATGCCAGAGATCCATGGGGGGAAGTGGGGCCCTTTCGCAAGGGCTGACAACTTCCTGGGGCCATCTCCCTGGCATCTGTAGCTAGGGAGTCCCTATATGTGAAGACTACATTCTTGCTTGTTCCTGGAGATAGCATAGTTACTCACCTGTAACAGGTGATCTCTGGGAACAGCAGGAATTTAGTCTTCACAACCCGCCCACCTCTCCTTGGAGTTGTTCCTCTCTTTCTCTCTCTCTCTTTCTTTCTCTCTCTCCCTCTCTCTTTTGTCTCAGCTATAAACTCAACTGGATAGGGACAGTTGGAAAGGCGGGAAGGCAGCACGCAGGCGCTGTGGGATGCTCCCAAAAGCTTTCCTATTGGACGCTGGGGAGCGGTCCCGCACAGGTTCTGTCGGTACCGACGATACCCACATGGGAAGACTAAATTCCTGCTGTTCCCGGAGTTCACCTGTTACAGGTGAGTAACTACGCTATACTGAAGAAAGGTGACCCGACTGACTGTGGAAATTATCGCACAATCGCTCTGATCCCACATGCCAGCAAGATTCTACTCAAGATCATTCAGCAGAGACTACATCCATACCTGGAAAAAGAACTTCCTGAAGTGCAAGCAGGGTTCAGGAAAGGGTGAGGAACAAGAGACATCACTGTGGATATGAGATAGATCCTTGAAAAGACAAAAGAATATCAGAAAGGTATCTATATGTGTTTTATTGACTACAGCAAGGGTTTTGACTGTAAACCATGAGAAATTCTGGGCCACATTGAGAAACATGGGTATTCCAGAATACCTCATAGTTTTCTTGCACAACCTTTACATTGATCAAGAAGCAACAGTTCGAATGAAACTAGGAGAAACAGAATGATTTAAAATCAGCAAAGGTGTACGATTGCTCCCTTAGGACTTACTTAATCACTTGTACCCCTCTGCAAGCAGAAGGAGATGTGCTTACCCTTAGCCTCCTCTTCTGCTTTCTTTCCTCAGCAGTCAGAACTAAATGGATCCCTGTTTGTGATGGGGGCCAACACCTTTGTTTGCTTAGGGCTTACCAAAGGGTTAATACCTCCTCCGTGTTTGTCACTGCCAACTGTAGGAACCTAAGCTCCATTTTTCTCCTCATTCTCCAGGAACAAGCAGGAAATTGGTCCTCACATATGGGTGATGTCATCACCAACGAAGCCCTTGCAGAAGCATCCTCCCAGCTTTCAAAGAAAGCCTTTGGGAGATGCCACCACGCATTCGTGGTCCCCTTCCCGTCCAAGGGTGCCATCTTGCTCAGTCTCCTTTTTTCCGCGGAGCCCTTCAGATGTTTGTCTGGCTTGTCCCCGGAAAAAGTTTATTTTTCTCTCTGAGTTTCATACTCATCTCCGGTATCGTACCGGTACAGTTCCCACCTACCGACCTCATTGCCTTGGTGTTGAGTTTGGTCTATTTTTGTAGTTTTTCTTTCTTTTTTTTTCTAGGCATCTTTGTGCCTTTTTCCCCCACTGGCAGCCTGGAGAGACCTCGATCTCGCAGGGGTACTTTTTTCCCCCAAGGCTACCAGTGGTTTTAAGAAGTGTGATCGGTGCTCCAAAATTATGTCTTTGACCGACATGCATGACTGCAGTCTCCACTGCCTTGGGCCAGAGCACGACCCGGTAGCCTGTGGTGTCTGCAAGAGGATGTCCAGTAAGGCCCTCAAGAGCTGCTGGCAGCAGCACAATAAGTTTTTCCATGAGTCCCCGGTGCCTCCGAAGGCTAGGGCCTCATCTGAGATCCTGACATCTCGGGCAGAGCCTTCTGAACCCGAGCCTCGTCGCGGGTCCTCAGAAAGGGGGGTCTCCATCGAGGGAACCCAGGAAGAAGAAGAAACGCTCAAAGGCAGCATCCTTGGATGGTTCCGACCAGCTGGGTGCTCCCCGGGCCCGATCACATAGTCCAAGACGTTTGTCCGAGGCGTCGGAGAAGGAGTGCACTATCGAGGTTCTGTAGCACTTGGGCTTTGTCATAAACTACCCAAAGTCTCACCTCCTCCCGATGCAGAGTCTGGAGTTCATTGGGGCAAGGATCGACACTCTCTAGTCGAATGCTTTCTTGCATAAGGACTGAGCCGATCGTCTCATGACTCTGGTTCGGGACATACAGTACCGTCCCTCGGTGCCCGCTTGGCTTCTCCTGCGCCTCCTCGGGCACATGGCTTCACATAAGCAGCCCCCACACTCTGGAACTCCCTTCCTGAATCCGTAAGGGCAATCAAGGACCTTCGAGCCTTCCACAAAGAACTAAAAACACACCTCTTCATAGAATACTATGCCTCCGAACCCCCCGAAAACAACCCACCTACCACCACCACGCACAACACACATCACCCCCATAACACCCCACTGAATATATGCAATACTCAACATTAACAACACCCAAACATATGAGCTCAATAGGAATGTACATAGTTGATGGAAATAGTTAACCCCTGATGGTTCAATGGCTTAATGTCATCAATATTTATGCAGCCTAATTACAAGTTTCATGTAAATGTGTGATTGCTTAAAATTTGTTCCTTGTAAAAGTTATGTTTCAATGTAAACCGCCCCTGATCTCTGGAAGGAGCAGTATAGAAAAACATTTCAAATAAATAAATAAAATAAAAAGTCACCCCAGACGCTCGCCTCCACATGAGGGCGGCGCAGTGGTGTCTCCAGGACCAGTAGTCTCAGGCCACGGGTTCCCTCTGAGGCAGAGATTGGACACGCCAATTGGAGGACTCCCTGGTCTGGTGACAGTCACCTCAGCATTTCAAGGCGGGCATGCCTTTTCAGGGCCCAACCCCCTCAAGTGTCCTCACCACAGACACCTCCCTGCTTTGCTGGGGAGCCCACTGCAGAGATAGCCACACCCAGGGCAGCTGGTCACCAGACGAGAGCACCCAGCAGATCAACCTCCTGGACCTCCGAGCCATACACCTAGCCCTGAGGGTCTTCTGTCACCACCTGTGTCACCAGCCTATGCTAGTCCAGACGGACAACCAAGTGGCGATGTTCTATGTGAACAAACAGGGGGTACAGGGTCTCATACCCTTTGTTGGGAGGCACTCATCCTCTGCTCATATGCAATCCAACAGGGTATCCTTCTGCAGGCAGTATACCTGCCAGGCCAGGACAACCTGCTGGCTGACAGGCTCAGCAGAGTTCTCCAGCCGCATGAGTGGCAGCTGGACCCTAGGGTAGCCAGTCGGCTTTTCTGGTTCTGGTGGGAACCCGTGATGGACCTGTTCGCCAGCCCGGACAACTTTCTGTTGCCCCGCTTCTGCTCCCAACAGGCACACCCCTCCATGGTGGCAGCTGACGCATTCCTGGTTTCATGGTCAGAAGGCCTCATGTACGCCTTCCCTCCTATGCCGCTGATTGTCAAGACCTTATTCAGGTCCCTCCATGACAGGATCTCACTCATCCTGATAGTCCTCAGTGGCCCAGGCAACCGTGGTTTCCACTGCTTCTACAGTTGACAGTGGAGACCCCCATCCCCTTGGGGACCACCCCGGGACTCCTATCCCAGGAGGTGGGCTCTCTCCTGCACCCCAACCTTGGGTCTCTGTTGCTGACAGCATGGCTGCAGAGAAGGGTGACTCTGGTTCCTTTCAACCTTTCGGTTGAGGTGGAAGACATTCTGCTGGCCTCTCGCAAGGCCTCTACTAGGAAGGCTTATGCCCTCAAATGGCACAGGTTCTCGGTTTGGTGCGTCGAACACCATGCTGACGCTTTCTCCTGCCCGGTGGCTCTGGTGTTACAGTACCTTCTCCACCTCTCTCAGCTCGGGCTCAAGTCTAACTCCGTCTGAGTGCATCTTAGTGCCCTGGCGGCACACCATCATCCGGAAGATGGTAAGACCCTCTTGGTTCATCCCTTGGTGACCCGTTTTCTTCGGGGCCTGCTCTTATTGACGCCCCCGGTTCGCCCTCTGTCAACCGAATGGGACCTCAGTGTAGTGTTGGGGCAACTCAATTGCCTGCCCTTCGAACCTCTGGCTTCCTGCCACCTTCGCTACCTCTCTTGAAAAGTGGCTTTCCTGGTTGCGCTCACCTCCGCTTGCAGAGTTAGCGAACTTCAGAAGCACCTTATACCAGGTTCTACAAGAACAGGGTGGTGCTTTGCACGCACCCCAAATTTCTACCAAAGGTAGTGTCGCCTTTGCATCTCAACCAGGAAGTGGGACTCCCCACCTTCTTCCAAGACCTCACTCCAATCGGGCGGAGACAGTCCTTCACATCTTGGACTGTAAGAGGGCTTTGTCCTTCTACATCGAATGCACTCAGGATCACCGCGAAGCTTCTCAGCTTTTCAACTCCTACGACCCCAGTAGGCTGGGGGAGGCAGTGTCCAAGCGCACACTCTCCATATGGGTGGCGAACTGTATCGCCTTTGGTTAAGAGCAGGCAAGGCACTCGCTAGAAGGCAGTATCATGGCACTCCGTGTCAGGGCCATGGCGGCCTCAGTGGCGAATTTGCACTCTGTGCCGATGGTGGACATCTGCCAGGTCGCCACCTAATCTTCAGTTTATACCTTCGCAGCCCATTACTGCCTTTGGCCAGACTATTGCTCCGTAACCTTTCTGGGATCTAGACGACAACTTCCCTCTGACTCTTATGTGTTCATGCTACCGGAGTGCTGATTCATTGAACACAGGGGTCCTACTGTGGTCTATGTACATGGACTCATTTGCTGCTGCTTGCAGTTCCCCGTGAGGGAGCCCCTATTTTGCTAATGGACTATCGGTAGCCTGTAGCTGGGGAGTCCCATATGTGAAGACTGACTTCTTGCTTGTTCCCGGAGAAAGCGTAGTTACTCACCTGTAACAGGTGTTCTCTGGGGACAGCTGGAATCAGTCTTCACAACCCTCCCTTTTCCCCTTCGAGTTGCTCCTTTACCATCTTTTATTTTTGCCGTCTTTTAGCTATGTCATCTGACTGAGCAAGATGGGCACCCTTGTGTGGGAAGGGGACCACGCATGTGTGGTGGCATCTCCCAAAGGCTTTCTTTGAAAGCTGGGGGGATGCTTCTATGAGGGCTCTGTCTGTGACGACATCACCCTTATGTGAGGACTGATTCCTGCTGTCCCCAGAGAACACCTGTTACAGGTGAGTAACTATGCTTTCTTTTCATCTCTTGCTTATCAGATTCCATTTCTCCCCCCCTTCATTGCCATCTCTCTTTCATTTTCATTTTCATTTATTTGATTAACCGCCCTTCATGGGTAAGCAGAGCGGTGTACAATAGAAAATCAACAAGCATAGAATGGCAGTTAGCCAGAAAAATTTGGAAAGGAAGTTACAAATAATGAAGAGAAAGAGATAGAGACAGAAGTAGAGGAAAAGTGGGGAGGTGGGGATATGAAGGGCGTAGGCTAGGGAGGGGGAAGGTTGAAGGCAAGAGAGAATAGGTAGGTTTTAAGAGAACGTTTAAATGTGGGGTAATGAAGCTCGAGTCGTAAGGGTGGAGGGAGAGAGTTCCAATGTGCAGGGGCTACAAAAAAAAAAGCTGAGGAGCGGGTGGACTGGAGGTGTGCTCGAGAGGGTGGGGGTAAGGTTAGACGGTTGAGATGGAAGGAGCGAGGTGTATGGCGGGGGGTGTGAAAATGAAGCATATCAGCCAGGTATTGGGGGGTGGAGGTGTGTAATGCCTTGTGAGTTAATGTGAGAAGCTTAAATTGAATGCGATAGGAAACGGGAAGCCAGTGAAGTCGAAAAAGGAGAGGAGTGACATGATCTCTGACGGAGGAGTGGGTAACAAGACGGGCAGCAGTATTTTGAATGCGTTGTAGTCGGGAGAGTTGAAATTTGGAAATACCGGGGAAAATGGAATTCGAGAAGTCAAGGCGAGAAATGACAAGGGTGAGTAGTAAGGTAACTAAAGCAGAAAAGGAGAGGAAAGGACGAATGGCACGAATTCGACGCAAGTGGAAGAAGGAAAGTTTAGAAACGTGGGAGACATGTGCTGAGAAGGAGAGATCCGAGTCAAAGAGAACCCCAAGGTAGCGAAATGTGGTGACTAGAGGAACGGGAGCGTTAGCGAAAGAAGGAGCAAAAGAGGGGGGCTGACGACCAGGAGAGAACCAGATGGCGATGGTTTTGGAGAGGTTAAGATGTAAACAGTTGTGAACTAACCAGTCAGAAACAGCAGCTAAACAAGCATTAAGAGGAGCTAAATCAGGAGAGACAGGAGAAGTATGGTGAAGAAGAAGAATATCGTCTGCGTAGTAGAAGGCTGTGATCCCGAATTGTTGAACAAGCAGTGTGAGCGGAGTGAGAAAGATATTAAAGAGAAGGGGGGCCAGTACGGAGCCTTGAGGAACACCGCAAGCTAGTGGGAAGGAGTCAGAAGGAGAGCGAGAAGAGGAGGAGGGGAGGACCGCGGCAGAGCGAGAATAAAGGAAAGAGTGAAACCAATGCAAGACAGTACTGCGAAGGCCAATGTCATGCAAACGAGAAAGGAGGAGTGAGTGGTCGACTAAATCAAAGGCGGCGGAGAGATCGAGTGCCACCGCCACCGAAATGTCACCTCGATCGTGGGCAGTGTGCAGGGAATTGGTGAAAGCCAGAAGAATAGTCTCGACGCTGTGTCCCGAACGAAAGCCAGATTGACAGGGATGAAGAAGATTAGTGGAGTCAAGGTGGTGAGTGAGTTGTGCAAAAACAAGTTTCTCGAGCAGTTTAGAGAGAAAGGGAAGATTTGAGACGGGGCGATAGTTATTGGGGTCGAGTGGGTCCAGGGTGGATTTCTTAAGTAAGGGTCGGATGAGAGCATGTTTCCAGGGGGTGGGGAATGTTCCAGAGGAGAGGCTAGAGTTCATCATGGTAAGAAGGTAGGGAAGGAAGGATAAAGAGGACACAAGAAGCCAGGAGGATGGAATAGGATCAAGGGAACAAAAGGTTTTATTAGATGAGGAAATGAGTTGGTGAAGTTCAGCAGAAGAGGTTGGTGAGAAGGAGGACCAAGTATGAGAAAGCGAAAAAGAAGGGGGAGGGGACGCGACTGGAGGAGGGGAGGAAAGAGGTGGAGGATGAAAAGGCAAGAAGGCCCTCAGGTGAGAGATCTTATCAGAGAAGGCTGCCGCCAAAAGAGAAGGGGCGGGAAGAGGATGCGCAGGTTGGGTGGGAGCGGTTGGGTGAAGAGAGGTGAGGAAAGTAAGTGTGGTGTACAGCTGACGTGTCCGGTTGGGGGCAGTGGTGATAGTAGCAGAGAAGAAGGAGGTTTTGGCAAGATGGACTTGAGCACGATAGAAAGAATGTTGAGAATTAAACAGTGAGAGAGAGGTAGGGGAAGGAGATTTGCGCCAATGCCGTTCAGCATGGCGAAGCTGAGAGCGAAGGAGGCGAAGGCCGGGGTGATACCAAGGGTGGGAGGGACGATGAGTGGGCGGACGAGGACGAAGGGGGGCAAGATGATCAAGGGCAGTGGATAGGGAAGAGAACCAGGTGGAAGCTTGTGAAGTAGGAGATAAAGAAGAAAAATCAGCAGGGAGCAAATCAGTGGCTAGAGGGTAACGGTGGACTAGAGAGGGAGTAATAGCACGGGAGAGCGGGGGGGAGAGGCAGAGGGGAGAGTGGCTGTGGAGACCCCAGAATGAAAGCAGGAGGCAGAAAGGCAGAAGTGGTCTGACCACGGGAGAGGAAGAGAAGATAAGTTGGAGAGAGAAAGTGTTGAGGACGAAGGGGTCAAGAGGAGGTCCAAGGTATGACCGGCGGAGTGGGTGGGAAAAGTGACATGCTGGAGGAGAGAGAGGTCATGAAGAAGAGTAAGGAAGGCGTGATCCCTAGGAGATGAAGGAGAGTCAAGGTGCAGATTAAAGTCACCGGCGACAAGGAGATGGGGGTAGAGGAGAGAGAGGTCTGAAAGAGTGTGAAGGAGAGAGTCCCAGAGATCAGGGCGAAGGGCTGGGGGTGAGTAGATGAGAAGGATATGAATGGGGGGTGAGGTATGTAGGTGGAGGAGAAGAGCCTCAGGGTAGGAAAGAGATGAAGGGAAGAGCTGAGTGAAAGCGAGAGAGGGGGCGAGAATAGCAGCCACCCCGCCGCCCGTGCGGCCGGTGCGGGGGACTGAGGCTGCAGAAAAACCAGGGGGAAGACAACGATTAAGTAGGACATCCTCCCCTTCCCTCAACCAAGTTTCGGTAAGGAGAGTAATGTCAAACGCAGATTCGGAGATGAGATCGTGGATAAGTAAAGATTTAGATCTAAGAGAGCGGCAGTTGATGAGAGCAATGGTGAGGGGGGCTGGGGCAGGAGCAGGGGTAGATGTAATTAATTGGGATAGGGTGGTGGGAGGGAAGGGGGGACATGGGAGAAGGTTGGCAGAGCAACGGGAACGAGAGCGGGGGTGGGGCAATGGGCGGTGGCCCCAGTATACAGGTATAAGTGACATAGAGCAGAAGGGAGTTAAAAGAGGAAAAGGAGCAGAGCACAAGTATAGTGGTACCTGAGAGGGCCAAGGCGGAGTGAAGGAGGCAAGCCAAAGTGAAGTGCAGGAGGCAGGTGAGCGAGAAGACAACGCGATTCCTGATCCAGCTGAAGTGAAAAGTAAGATGGCTGGAAAAACAAAAACAACGGAGACAGAGTTAGAGAGGAACCCCAAGCTCCCAGAGCGACCCCAAGGAGCGTGCATAAGGAGCACGTCGTGCTCCTTATGCGCGCTCCTTCGGCGCGCGCCTATGTCGCGCGCCGCGGCGACAAGCGCCGTAGGCACTGGTCTTTTATAGAGGGAGAAGGGCAGAATACCTCTGTCAGCGCGACCGCGCTCCCGCGGTCGCGTCACGGCAAGGGGAGGAGTCACTGGGCAGGAGGAGTCCAGGAGACAGGAGCCGGTTGGGGAGACTCTATGGAGAGAACACAAGGGGAAGTAACACAGCAGCGGGTAAAGCATCAACAGTAGCATTACAGAGAGACAAGCAGGATTCTTCGCCGTAGGCACTGGTCTTTTATAGAGGGAGAAGGGCAGAATACCTCTGTCAGCGCGACCGCGCTCCCGCGGTCGCGTCACGGCAAGGGGAGGAGTCACTGGGCAGGAGGAGTCCAGGAGACAGGAGCCGGTTGGGGAGACTCTATGGAGAGAACACAAGGGGAAGTAACACAGCAGCGGGTAAAGCATCAACAGTAGCATTACAGAGAGACAAGCAGGATTCTTCGCCGTAGGCACTGGTCTTTTATAGAGGGAGAAGGGCAGAATACCTCTGTCAGCGCGACCGCGCTCCCGCGGTCGCGTCACGGCAAGGGGAGGAGTCACTGGGCAGGAGGAGTCCAGGAGACAGGAGCCGGTTGGGGAGACTCTATGGAGAGAACACAAGGGGAAGTAACACAGCAGCGGGTAAAGCATCAACAGTAGCATTACAGAGAGACAAGCAGGATTCTTCGCCGTAGGCACTGGTCTTTTATAGAGGGAGAAGGGCAGAATACCTCTGTCAGCGCGACCGCGCTCCCGCGGTCGCGTCACGGCAAGGGGAGGAGTCACTGGGCAGGAGGAGTCCAGGAGACAGGAGCCGGTTGGGGAGACTCTATGGAGAGAACACAAGGGGAAGTAACACAGCAGCGGGTAAAGCATCAACAGTAGCATTACAGAGAGACAAGCAGGATTCTTCGCCGTAGGCACTGGTCTTTTATAGAGGGAGAAGGGCAGAATACCTCTGTCAGCGCGACCGCGCTCCCGCGGTCGCGTCACGGCAAGGGGAGGAGTCACTGGGCAGGAGGAGTCCAGGAGACAGGAGCCGGTTGGGGAGACTCTATGGAGAGAACACAAGGGGAAGTAACACAGCAGCGGGTAAAGCATCAACAGTAGCATTACAGAGAGACAAGCAGGATTCTTCGCCGTAGGCACTGGTCTTTTATAGAGGGAGAAGGGCAGAATACCTCTGTCAGCGCGACCGCGCTCCCGCGGTCGCGTCACGGCAAGGGGAGGAGTCACTGGGCAGGAGGAGTCCAGGAGACAGGAGCCGGTTGGGGAGACTCTCTGTCAGCGCGACCGCGCTCCCGCGGTCGCGTCACGGCAAGGGGAGGAGTCACTGGGCAGGAGGAGTCCAGGAGACAGGAGCCGGTTGGGGAGACTCTATGGAGAGAACACAAGGGGAAGTAACACAGCAGCGGGTAAAGCATCAACAGTAGCATTACAGAGAGACAAGCAGGATTCTTCGCCGTAGGCACTGGTCTTTTATAGAGGGAGAAGGGCAGAATACCTCTGTCAGCGCGACCGCGCTCCCGCGGTCGCGTCACGGCAAGGGGAGGAGTCACTGGGCAGGAGGAGTCCAGGAGACAGGAGCCGGTTGGGGAGACTCTATGGAGAGAACACAAGGGGAAGTAACACAGCAGCGGGTAAAGCATCAACAGTAGCATTACAGAGAGACAAGCAGGATTCTTCGCCGTAGGCACTGGTCTTTTATAGAGGGAGAAGGGCAGAATACCTCTGTCAGCGCGACCGCGCTCCCGCGGTCGCGTCACGGCAAGGGGAGGAGTCACTGGGCAGGAGGAGTCCAGGAGACAGGAGCCGGTTGGGGAGACTCTCTGTCAGCGCGACCGCGCTCCCGCGGTCGCGTCACGGCAAGGGGAGGAGTCACTGGGCAGGAGGAGTCCAGGAGACAGGAGCCGGTTGGGGAGACTCTCTGTCAGCGCGACCGCGCTCCCGCGGTCGCGTCACGGCAAGGGGAGGAGTCACTGGGCAGGAGGAGTCCAGGAGACAGGAGCCGGTTGGGGAGACTCTCTGTCAGCGCGACCCGCTCCCGCGGTCGCGTCACGGCAAGGGGAGGAGTCACTGGGCAGGAGGAGTCCAGGAGACAGGAGCCGGTTGGGGAGACTCTATGGAGAGAACACAAGGGGAAGTAACACAGCAGCGGGTAAAGCATCAACAGTAGCATTACAGAGAGACAAGAGTCATCAGACCCAGATTTAGATTTTAGTCATCCATAGACAATGGGAAGAGGGGAGTGAGTAAGAGTTCTCATCCCTCCAGTCACCACTACCCAGGTTCTTGTCTCCTCTCCACCTTCTTATTTCTGCAGGGTTTGTGTTCTGGTAACAGCTGTGCTGCAGTAGTAGCAAGTTGGAGGAGAAAACTAGGGCCTGCCTGCTCTTGTGCTTTGAGTTCCTGTGGCGCCTTATCTTCTCCTGCACAGATTTTTCATTATCATGGAAACCTATGTGAGAGCTGGGGTTACCTAGGGGCCTGGTAGAGTGCAAAGGTGAGCAGTCAGGATCCATGGTAAATTTTTGCATCCAGCTCGCTGCTATTATTGCTGGGTCAGGCAAACAGAAGGCCTGGATAGAGACATTGTTGCAACAGCAGTGTATTGATGTGTATCAGACTTTGGTATCGGAGGCAGTTTCTTAAGTTGCCTGTGCCTAAAGCCAGTCATGCTTCTTGCTGTTTCCTAGCATCTCCAGGAACAAGCAGGAATGTAGTCTTCATATATGGGTATCGTCGGTACCGACGGAGCCTGTGCGGGAACGCTCCCCAGCATCCAATAGGAAAGCTTTTGGGAGCATCCCACAGCGCCTGCGTGCTGCCTTCCCGCCTTTCCCAACTGTCCCTCTCCAGTTCTTCGTTTTCCACCAAGCCGACAGGTCGCACATCCTGTCACCGCAGAAAATAAATTCCCTTCTATTCTTCTTTTTTGTGGTCGCGTCTGCCTTCCTTCGATGCTACACCGGTACCGCCTGTGGGATGATTTCGAAAAGGGGCCGGCAGAACCGAGCTGCTAAACATAGCACCCTTTTTCCCTCCGAAGCAGCCTCTGTGGCATCAATGTCTTCCAGGGCTTCGTCTTCCTCCCATGGATCTCAGGTAACTAAACATAAATCTAGCCAGTCCTCAAAGGGTAGATCTTCCTCTAAGCATCGAGATGCCTCTGGCGTTGCCCTTGAGGGACTTTCACCGGCAAAATTGCCCCAGCGGGAGGCTTTGGCTTCCAAAGCACTAACGGGGCTCCAGGATGTTCTTGAGGCCTCAACCTCGGCAGAACTACTGGTGCCATGCTCTGGGGTACCGGCTGCTTCATCCAGTACCGATACCCAAGCATCGGCAGCGTCGATAGACCAGAGAGTCTTGGCTATTGAACGCAGTCTGGCGGCTCTTCTCACGGCCTCGATGCCCCTGAAACCGCTTCAGACAATTCAACTGGTACCGGCACCATCAACATCGGCAGGTATTCTACCAGGACCGAGTTATGCTTATCCATCCGGTATCGACAAGTCGGTACCGGACCCCTCCGATGCCGACTTCGATTGGTACCGGTACCGTGCCATTCACGATCACCCAGATCGGAGGTACTTTGAATCCTCGGATGAGTCTGAAGACTCTGAAAGCTCTGCTGATACCAGAGTACTTCTTCCTGAGGATTCTTCTTCTCCTCAGCGTAGGATGTCTCCACCAGAGGATATGTCCTTTCAGGATTTTATCCGAGATGTGGCTCGAGGTCTTTCCATCACAGTGGCTCCTGAAAAAGAGCCTAGGGCAAAGGAATTGGAAATCCTACAATACTCTAAAGCTCCCAAGAAGGCAGCTACCTTACCTATTCATGAGATCTTGCATGATTTCATGTTAAGGAGGTGGGAAACACCTCTAACCACATCTCCTCACTCTCGAAGACTCAACACTATGTATCAAGTTCCTCCTTGTCCTGGGTTTCAGAAGACTCAGCTACCACACCATTCCATGGTGGTGGAATCAGCTATGAGAAGGATCAAGAGAGCAAAAAGGCATGCATCTAATCCTCCAGGACGTGAGTGTAGGACTCTTGATGCCTTTGGACGTCAAACCTTCCAGGCTTCCATGCTTTCTCTTAGGATCATTTCCTATATATTATATATGGGAATATTCCTTAAGGAGGTCACGGGAGATTTAGAGCTTATGAGCCCTCTCCTTCCTGATGATAAGAGGCAGGATTACCTCGCCCTTGTCAAACATGCTCAGGATGTTTCCAAGTTTGTGAATCGTGCAACCTTTGACTGCTTTGAGTGCATAAGCCAGAACCTTTGCTATTGCCATAGGTGCACGTAGGATTGCCTGGCTCCAGGCATCTGACTTGGATCTTTGGGTACAGGATAAACTAGGGAATATTCCTTGCACAGGAGAGAATCTCTTTGGCAAGAATGGGCAGGAAAAAGCTAATGAGATAGATGCTGACAATATCACTTTGGATAGATTGTCTAAATCTACAGCTGATCCTGCAAGGAAAAAATCCTACAAGAAACCATTCTTCAGTAAGAAGAAGATGTTTTATCCCTCCTGTACCTAGCAGGGGCATCGTTTAGGTCAGTCTGCCCAAAAGGCAGACTCAGCCTCCACAGGGGCTTTGACTCCTATCTAGAGAACGTTGCCTTCCTGGCCCTGAACGGCCCAGAGCCTTCCACCATTCCAGGAAGGTTATGTCATTTTGCCCCCAGATGGGGTCAGATAACAGCAGACAATTGGACTCTGTCTATTATAAGAGAGGGGTACAAGCTTCATTTCCTCAGCATGCCCCCTCCTACAATGGTAAGACAGTTCAGTTCTCAGACCTCTCTCAACGACCAGTTAGGTCAAGAGGTCACTATGCTTCTTGCCCAAGGGGCAATAGAAGAGGTAACCATTCCCCAACATGTTACAGTGTTCTACTCCCCCTATTTCCTTATTCCAAAGAAAACAGGAGGACACAGACCCATTTTAGACCTCAGAGAATTGAACAAATTCCTGTTCAAAGAGAAGTTTAAAATGATTTCTCTAGGAACTCTGCTGCCATACCTTCAGAGTCAAGATTGGCTTTGTTCTCTAGATCTCAAGGATGCGTACACTCATGTTGTCATCCAACCAACTCATCGAACGTTCCTTCGCTTTCTATTTCAAGGGAAGCACTACCAATACAGGGTTCTTCCTTTTGGCCTGGCCTCGGCTCCAAGGGTGTTCACAAAATGCATGGCTGTGGTGGCAGCATTTCTTCGCACCCTAGGAATATTCGTCTTCCCTTACTTAGACGACTGGTTCATTCGAGCCCCTTCAGAGCCAGAGGCCAGGGTTGCTCTCTCTTGCAGAATGCGAATCCTTCAGTATTTGGGACTTGTCATAAACTTACCAAAATCCAACCTTGCTCCCACTCAGTCCCTAGAGTTTATAGGAGCTCTGCTGGATACCAGACAGACAAGGGCCTACCTTCCACAAGCAGGGCGGAAGAGGCTCTCTGTCATTATGCAGCGAAGCTTTGCGACTATGGACCCTCGCCAGAGAGCATCAGATTCATCTCCTTGCGGTGTATCTTCCAGGCATTCAAAACTCTTGGGCAGACAGTCGAGTTCTGCTTCCACACGAATGGTCTCTCCATGCAGACCAGGTGGCCAAAAGTTTCCAAATTTGGGGAACCCCCGGACATAGACCTCTTCGCAAGTCCGCTGAATGCCAAACTTCCCCGGTTCTGTTCCAGAATTCTGGCTCAGGGTTGTCAGGCCAGGAATGCTTTCCTCCTCCATTGGGGCCAGGACTTCCTGTATGCCTTTCCACCCATTCCCCTAATTCCCAAAACCCTGTTCAAGCTTCAGAGACAGAGGTCATATGATTCTCATAGCTCCACATTGGCCACGGCAAATGTGGTACCCTCTGCTCCTACATCTCTCTCAAGCTCCACCTCTGGAGTTAGGATCTGCTCCAGATCTCCTTTCTCAGGAGGATGGGATGCTGTGGCATCCCAATCCCCAGTCTCTGCATCTCAGGGCCTGGTTGCTGAAAGCCTAGAACTTCATGGTCTTAACCTTTCTCAGCAGGTAAAGGATATCCTTTATGCTTCCAGGAAGCCTTCCACAAGATGCTCTTATGCTTTCAAGTGGAAAAGGTTTACCATATGGTGCTCGCAGAAGGGTCTTAACCCTCTTGCGATACCTCTGGAATCATTACTGGAGTATCTCCTTCATTTATCTAATGCAGGCTTAAGACCAATTCAGTGAGAGTTCATTTGAGTGCTATTGCAGCTTCTTTCAAGCCTCTAAATGGGCAACCTATTTCCTCTCATCCTCTCATAGCGAGATTTATGAGAGGCCTTCTTTTAACTAAGCCTCCCATTAAGCCACCACCGGTGGCATGGGACTTAAATTTGGTTCTTGGGCAGCTTATGAAACCGCCTTTTGAACCATTAGCCACTACCTCCTTGAAATTCCTTTCCTGGAAGGTCATCTTTCTTATTGCAATCACATCAGTACGTTGCATCAGTGAATTGCAAGCATTGGTGGCTGATCCTCCTTATACAAGGTTCCATCATGATAAGGTAGTCCTTAGGACTCATCCACACTTTATGCCAAAGGTGGTCTCACCTTTTCATTTAAACCAAGCAGTTTACCTTCCTGTATTCTTCCCAAGGCCTCATGCCTCAAATGCAGAAAGGAATCTTCATACTTTGGATTGTAAAAAGGCTCTGGCCTTTTACTTACAAAGGACACAGCAACATAGGAAGTCCTCTCAACGTTTTGTTGGTTTTGATCCTAGTCTTTTGGGAATTCCAGTCTCCAAAAGAACACTGTCCAACTGGATTGCACAGTGTATATCTTTTGCCTATGAGAGTAAAAACCTTCCTCTGGAAGGCCATGTCACAGCTCACAATGTGAGAGCCATGGCAGCCTCTATGGCTCATCTTCACTCTGTGTCTATTGACGACATCTGCCAAGCAGCTACTTGGGCTTCGGTTCATACCTTCACAGCCCATTACTGATTAGACTAGGACTCCCACTGGGATGCCTTGTTTGGTCAGGCTGTTCTTCAACACCTGTTCCATACTAAATCAACTCCTACCCACCATCCCTGATAGGATGCCAGAGATCCATGGGGGGAAGTGGAGCCCTTTCAGAAGGGTACACAACGTCTGGGGCCTTCTCCTTGGCATCTGCAGCTAGGGAGTACCCATATGTGAAGATTACATTCCTGGTTGTTCCTGGAGATAGCATAGTTACTCAGCTGTAACAGGTGATCTCCGGGAACAGCAGGAATTTAGTCTTCACAATCCACCCACCTCCCCTAGGAGTTGTATCTCTCTATCTCTCTCTTTCTCTCTCTCTTTTGTCTCAGCTTTAAACTCAACTGGAGAGGGACAGTTGGGAAAGGTGGGAAGGCAGCATGCAGGTGCTGTGTGATGCTCCCAAAAGCTTTCCTATTGGACGCTGGGGAGCGTTCCCGCGCAGGCTCCGTCGGTACCGGCGATACCCATATGTGAAGACTAAATTCCTGCTGTTCCCGGAGATCACCTGTTACAGGTGAGTAACTATGTTTTTCTCACATACTCCTCCACTTCATTTTCCTTTCTCTTGCCCTTCTATTTCTTTTCTTTGTCTCCCATTCTCTCTACCATCACTTCCTATCTCTCTCAATCTCCATCTCCATCTCATTCTTTTTTCATAGAAATGCCTCCTTTTCCATCTCTTCACTTTTCTTACCTCTTTCTCCCCAGACCTCTATATCTTCCCCCAAATGCGTCATGCTTGTGCTCTTTTTACCCAGCATCTGCCCTCAAGCCTCTTTTCTCCTCTTCTTGATAGCTGTACTCTTTCCTCTTCTGTAGCATCTACATGCCTGCCTCCCTTTTCCCTAGCATTTTCCCCCTGCTCGAATATTAGCTCCCTTGCCTATCCCCTCCTTATAGGCATATTTGGGTGAGCATAAGGGGAGGTGGCGACAGCAGCACTTCCCCAGATGTTGCAGATAGCAATACTGAATTGATCTCCCTCCTTCACTACCAATTATGACATCGCTCTCCATTTCCCTCAAACAGTAAGCAGGCAAGCTACACCTATAAGAACATAAGAATGCCATACTGGGTCAGACCAGGGTCCATCAAGCCCAGTATCCTGTTTCCAGCAGTAGCCAATCTAGGTCACAAGTACCTAGCAGTTTCCCCAAAAGACACAGGTTCCACAATGCTTGTATTGGGTCAAGCAGTGGATATCCTGGGTCCCCTTTAATAATGGTTTATGGACCTTTCATCCAGGAACTTGTCCAAACCTTTTTTAAACCCAGCTATACTAACAGCTTTTACTACATCCTCCAGTAACGAATTCTAGAGTTTGATTACATGTTGAGTAAAAAAAATATTTTATCTTATTAGTCTTAAATAGGTTACACTGTAGCTTCATTGCATGTCCCCTAGTCTTTCTATATTTTGATGGCATAAACAATTGATCTAGGTTTACCCGTTCAACTCCACTCATTAATTTATAGACTTCTTTCATATCTCCCCTCAGCAGTCTCTTTTCCACGTTGAAGGGCCCTCCTAATCTTTTTAGCCTCTATTCATAGTGGTATCCTTCCATCCCCTTTACCATTTTGGTGGCTCTTCTCTGTATCTTTTTTAAGAATGCTATATCCTTTTTAAGATACAGCAACCAAAATTGCACACAATATTCAAGATGAGGTCACACCATGGAACGATACAGCGGCATTATAATATCCTTTGTTTTATTCTCCATTCCTTTCCTTAGGATTCCTAGCCTTCTATTTGCTTTATTGGCTGCCACTGCACACTGGGCAGAAGGTTTCAACATTTTATCCACGATGACGCCTAAAACATTTTCCTGGCTGTTTCTTCCTAATTTGGAACCTTGCATCGTGTAATCATAGTTTGGGTTGTTCTTTCCTAGATGCATAACTTTGCACTTCCCCACATAAAATTTCATTTGCAATTTGGATGCCCAGCCTTCCAGTTTATCAAGGTTCTCTTGTAATTTTTCACAATCCTTTTGGGTTTTAACAACTTTGAATAATTTTGTGTCATCTGCAAATTTGATTATCTCACTTATTATTCCCATTTCCATGTCATTTACAAATATGTTGAAAAGCAGCAGACCTAGCACAGATCCCTGGGTTACTCCACTATTCACCATTCTCCATTGGAAAAATTGGCCGTTTATCCCTACCCTCTGCTTTCTATCTTTTAACCAGTTCCTGATCCACAGTAGTACACTGCCTCCTATCCCATGACTTTCTAGTTTTGCCAAGAGTCTCTCACGAGGGACCTTCTCAAAGACTTTCTGAAAATCCAGATACACTATATCAACCGACTCACCTTTGTCTACCTGTTCATTCACACCTTAACAAAATATAACAGGTTAGTAAGATAAAATCGTACTTAGCTAAAGCCATGTTGGCTGTCTCCCATTAAGCCATGACTGCCTACATGTCCAGTAATTTTGATCTTTATAATGGTTTTTACCATTTTTCCTGTACTGATGTCAGGCTTATTGGTCTAGTTTCCTGGATCTCCCCTGGAACCCTTCTTAAAAATTGGCGTTACATTGGCCATCCTCTAATCTTCAGGTATTAAAGGTGATTTTAATGATAGTTCACAGATTACTAATAGTAGGTCTACAATCTCATATTTCAGTTCTTTCAACACCCTTGAATGTATACCATCTGGTCCAGGGGATTTGCTACTCTTCAGTTTATCAAATAGTTGTAATTCATCTTCCCGGTGTATCAATATTTCTTTCATTTCTTCTGTGGCATCACCTTTTAAATACCATTTTAGTCATGGGTAACGTCCCTACATCTTCCTCAGTAAAGGCCAAAGCAAAGAATTCATTCAGTCTCATCCTATGTCCTTGTCCCTTCTTAGTGCCGCTTTTACCCCTCTATTGTCTAATGGTCCAGCTGACTCTCTCACAGGTTTTTTGCTGCGAATGTACTTGCATTCATATTACGTGTTTTTGCTTCCACAACAAGCTTCTTCTCAAATTCTCTTTGCCTGCCTTATCAGTGCCTTGCATCTAACTTGCCACTGCTTATGTTGTTTCGAGTTTTCATCATTTGGCTCCCTTTTCCATTTCCTGAAAGATTTTTTTTGGCAATAATAGCCTCTCTGACCTCACCTTTAAACCATGCTGGCAGTTTTTTGGGCTTCCTTTCAGTTTTCTTAAAGCTTTGAATATAGCTTGTCTGGACTTCCTAGACAGTATTTTTAAACAACATCCATGCTTGATGTAAATCTTTAACCTTTGCAACTGCTCCTTTTAGTTTTTTCTTAGCTATTTTCCTCAGTACCTTAACAATCGGAATGGACAACATCCGACAAGGGTTTGCCCTGATCTTCACAGATATTGCCGCAGCCTTCGATTCCGTCAGCCATGACATACTCCTGACACGTCTCAGGGAGAAGAGAATACACAATACTGCACTAAGCTAGTGCAAGTCATACTTATTAGACACATGGCAGCATGTGCGAACCAGCTCCACCACCTCCAAACCCTTCCAACAAGAACAAGGCGTCCCGCAGGATCCTCACTCTCGGCCCTCCTGTTCATTGTATACATGCAGCCCATTTGCGCTCTCATCTGCTCTTTCAACATCAAGTGCCTGGTATACGCTGACTACGTTCTGCTTTACATGCCTTTCTCAAGCGACCACCCTGACCTCACACCTCTAACAACTTGTTTCGATGCTGTCGCCGACTGGCTCCATGCACAAAGGCTCAGAATAAACTTCAACAAAACAGAGGTCCTCTTTGTCTCCAGGAACCAAGCATTTACCCCGCCCACCTCATTGAAAGTACGAAACACCGAGCTCCTCAGCAAGCCTATGGTACGGTACCTTAGGGTCACACTAGACCAGCGGCTGGATATGAAGTTGCAACCCGCTAAGCAAAAATATGGTTTCCCAACAACATGCTAAGAAAGATTCCCTAACCCTTAGTGGTGCATTTGTTTCTATGGAATTCATGATCATACGACTTTATGTAGCAATATTTGTAAATAGTTTACCACTGGTATACAAGTTTATGTAGCAAATGCTGTAAATAGTTTACCCCTGTTATCCAAGTTACTTGCCCTGTTATCTGTAAACTCTTACATGTTAACTGTACTGAGCATTTTTGTTCCATGTAAACCGCGCTGATGCTGAATAGTGCGGTATATAAGAGACTGTAAATAAATAAATAAATAAATATAAGCAACATGGTTAAAGCAGTTTACCACAATATAAGGACAACCCGACACCTACGACATCTGCTTGAGCCAGATGACTTCCGAACAATCTACCAGGCTCTAGTAATCCCTCACTTTGATTACACCAATGCAATTCTGCAAGGGCTCCCTAAGAACACATTGAACCCACTGCAGCTTGCAATGAATGCAGCGGCAAGGATACTGCACGGAGCCTCCAGGAGGGAACACATAACCCCAATACTAAAGCACCTGCATTGGTTGCCGATCCACTGCAGACTCTCCTTCAAAACACTATTGATGACATTCAAGGCCATCAACAAGTGCTCTTCCACCTCCCTCACGGACCTCATCCACCCCGCCCCCTCCAACAGAGCCAGGAGATCATTTGCTGCCAACACCCTGAGAATTCCAAAGGCAATAACAACATGTTCGCAAACATCCAGAAACAGAGCCTTTGCCCTCTACGAATCCACATGCTGGAACACGCTTCCGCCTGCCCTCCGGGCCATCACTGACTTCGCCCAATTTAGGAAGGCACTAAAGCACCACCTCTTCCTCCAGTACTACTCTCATACAAACGACATATCCCAACCAGACACTCTCGCTGACCAGGCCCTCACCCCCAGCGTACCAATGCCACATGATCGCAGCCCCACCCCCTAGTTCAACAATGCCCCCAGTCTAAAGAATGTGTACATAGTGACCTACTGCTATAAATATTGATGTAATACTGTAAAGATACCACCAGGTAATTAGATGCTAAGTGTATATACCCTGTACATAGTTACCCCCGTTAATCCCAAGTTATCATCCCTTGTTCATTATAAGTTCAGTGTAGGCCCGTCTGCACTGTTCGAATGTTGTTGACTGTAAACTGCACTGATTCCAAAGAGCACGGTATAAAAAAGACATAAAATAAAATAAATAAATAAAAATAAAATTTTATCATAGTCTCCCTTTTGAAAGTTTCCTTGCCATCCTTCCTCCATTTATTAAAACAAACGGGATCATGCTACGGTTACTATTGCCAAGGGCCCCAACATCCTTATCTCTTGCACCATATCTTGTGTTCCACTAAGTACTAGGTCCAAAATGGCTTCCCCTCTGGTTGGTTCATGAACCAGCTGCTCCAAGAAGCAATCATTTATTTCATCTAGAAACTTTATTTCCCTAGCATGTCCTGCCATGACACTGAACCAGTCAATACTGGGGAAATTGAAATCACCCATTATTATTACTGTGCTGTAACTTAATTATTATTACTGTGCTGTTAGCTTTCCTGATTACTTTGAGCATTTCATCATCCATTTGTTCATTCTGGCCAGATGGTCGATAGTACACCCCCACTGCCATCGCCTTCCCCTTTCCCTTTTTACATGGAATTTCAATCCATAGAAATTCTACAGTGAATGTTGTTTCCCGCAAAACTTTAATCCTTTGTGACTCAATGCTCTCTCTAACATAGAGTGCAACCCTTCACCAATTTGATCTGCTCTATGATTACGATATAGTTTGTACCCAGGTATCACAGTGTCCCTCTGGTTATCCTCCTTCCACCATGTGTCTGAGATACCAATCATATCTAACCTCTCATTTAGTGCTATATATTCTAACTCTCCCATCTTATTTTTTAGACTTCTAGCATTTGCATACAAGCATTTTAGAGGCTGTATTTTATTCATATAAATCTGGTTATCGGTAAGCAGGGGTAATTTGGTATCTTTAAGCTCTGTCTGCTCTGTATGCAAGGGCATTTGGGTTACTTTTGTCTTTATTGGAATCTGTAAACGGGGGTGCTTGTTGTGAAAGTTCCACAATCTTGGCAAAGACATGAATTTACTTGACTTGCAAAGGATTGTGGGTCTTGTAGTTCAATCACACAAAACTAGCCATTTAACAAGAATAAAGAATTGTAGTTGCTCGAGTATAAACCAAAAAACCCCAGATTTTATTTATGGAGTGTTATTCCCTCGCACAGATATGCTTGGTAACATCAACAGGATAATTTTCTCCAGGAGTTTTATTCCAGAAACAAAACAAATAAGGCAACTGAATTACTTATGCAACAACTTAGTAAAAACCTTGATGGAACAGAAAAGGTCTTTCTCGTAGCCCCTGCTCTGGAATGAAAAATAAACCCAAAAGGAAAATTCTCTTTATCAAAAAAAAAAAAAAACTGCTTGCTTCCTTTCACACAGAGAAGAAGCTTTTTTTCAAAGTCCCACGTGCACTTGTGCCTTGCTTTAATCACAGGTGCTTAACCAGCTGCAAACCATTGCTGGCCCTCTCTCCACGTGGCTCCACTTTCCCCAAAGCTTTCTCTCAAATAAACTTTTCTGGGAAGCTAAAAATCAGTACAGTTCATTTTGGTGTTTGATCCTTATCTGAGGATTACTTTAGAACAGCAGCTTAGAAAGAGAACAATCCATACATTCAACTTCCTCATTTGATATTTCCACTTGCTCTTGAAATATCATAGGATCACTTTCATACACTGGCTCAGAGGATTTCTCTAACTGATCTCTACCAGGATAGAAACTGTTTCCCTGCTGTCTTCCTTGTGCAAAGCTAGGGAACAGATCAGAGTTCATACCTGAGATCACGTTGTCATTAGATTTCCTCTCTGGGTATTTTGGCCAGTAGGTAGCAAAACTTCTGTGCCCAGCTCTCCAGTCAGAATCTCTGGACTTTAGGTCTCTTTTCCCATACCTCCTTAAATAGGTATTAGAGCTCCTTCTTTCTGTAGATGCAGCCGTCTCCCTTACAGGAACTGTCCGAGGGTTCCTGGCTGTATATCTCCAAGCCTCTGGCTTCTTCCAGTCCAATGAAGAATGCTTGCCCCAGGAATCTCTCCCAGCATACGTACTGCCTTGGACTCCTTTCTTAGACCTTCTGGACGTCTTGCTGTTCTTCCTTCTGTTCACGATCAGTCTCTTCTTCTCCAGCTCCCGTTGCTGTCCTTCCTCTCCTTGCTCTTGCTGTCTTTCTGATAAATTTCTTCTAGCTTTAAAGTGCCTAGATGGCCGCTCCACCCTAGCACACTCCAGGTGTTCTGAATTAAGCCCTGCCCTAGGAGATGTGTGATTAGGGATTACATCATTGCTTCTCTGATTAGGCACACGTTTCCCTACTTCAGCTCTCCTAGAGGCTTTCTGTAAACCAGTGCATTCTGGGTCTGGTAGTCTTTTAGGTAAACACTCTGTTTTAGTGCTTTTACCAGCCAGCACAGGTTGCTTATTCAGAGCCAATTCACCTCTTGTATTATTTCTTCCTGAACTGTGATAAGCTTCCTTATCACAAATCTCTCTGTACCTCTCCCCCTTCCCCAGCAGCTATTCCCTTGACCTTTAACCTCCTCAGTCCTTCCTAAACTCCATGCCTCCCTCAGTTGTCTAATTGAGCATTGGAAGCCTGGGCAGTGTGAAGGGGATTGATGTTGGGACTGAGGAGGTGAGAGAGCAATATAATATATGAAGTTACACATAGGCAATATAGTTAAGGCAGTGTACCATAAGATACGATCCCTCAGACCCCTACGAGCCTTGCTGGAACCAGAAGACTTTAGGACAATTTACCAGGCGCTGATCATACCACATTTTGATTATGCTAATATGATCTTACATGGGCTCCCCCAGACCACTCTGAATCCACTGCAACTTGCAATGAACACTGCAGCGAGGGTCCTATACGGGGCATCCAGGAACGACCATGTGATGCCCATACTGAAGCACCTCCACTGGCTCCCGATACATAGCAGACTCAAGTACAAAACCCTACTACTGACATTCAAAGCCATTCACGGGCTTTCCTCTTCATCATTATCTGAATTGATCCAGACCACTCCCCCTAACAGGTCCAGAAGATCAGTAGCACTCAATACACTGACAGTCCCAAAGTCAATAACCCAATGTACCCAGTCAACAGCAAGCAGAGCCTTCAAATTCTGTGCGCCCAAATGCTGGAATACCCTGCCTCCCAACATCCGTGCAATTCCTGACCTATTCCAGTTTAGGAAGGCCTTGAAGCACCACCTCTTCCTCCTGCACTACCCGATAAACAATGCCATATCAGCCCCATCCACAGTTACAACACAAAACCCCCACGACTAGACAAATGATGCGAACCCCACCTTGTTGCAAGATTGTAAATAGTTACCCCCTGTTATCCAAGTTTTAAACTCCTGTTCATTGTAAACACAGAGTACCCAAGGAAATGTGTAATTCTATGTTCATTGTAAACCGCACTGATGTTGAATAGCGCGGTATAGAAGAGACTGGAAATAAATAAATAAAATAAAATAATGCGACTTTTAGCCCATCATTTTTGTTGATCACTTCCCATTAGTTAAGGGAATAAAATAGTTACAGCTCTGTGTCAATGTGTTTGAAGGTTTTGTAGAAGAAAATGTTTAACGTTGAAGGTGTGGCAGTGTCTCTTAATTAGTAAGACAAACAGGACTACATATCCCAGCATACTTTAGATCTGGGAAATAACCAGGGAATTAAAGGCCAGATAAAGGCCTCTAATTCATTTAGCAGTGCAAGCCTTGTAAACTAACCTCAAAATACAATAATTGGCAAAGGTAATACGTACTAAAACAGGTACTACAAGGGCACCCATAAAGTACTTGTCAGAAATTTGTAACACTGATTCTAGTAGCTCAGAGATGCTAAGCCTTCAGTTAAGTCACACCTCCTGTCTAGGTCCTTTAACTGCTACTACTACTATTGAACATTTTATATAGCTCTACAAGGCATATGCAGTGCTGTACAGATACATATAAAGACAGTCCCTGCTCATCAGAGCTTACATTCTAAAGACAGACAATACAATAGCTGAGGACAAGGATACAACTAGGGAAAGGTAAGGAGACATATAGGAGACTAAGATGATCAGGATCCAAAAGCAGCCTTAAAGAGATGAGCTTTTAGCATGGATTTAAAAAGGGGCAGAGATGAAGCTTGATGTAGACACAGAGGTAGTGTGTTCCAGACGTAAGGAGCAGTGAGGTGAAAGAATCGAAGTCTGGAATTGGCAGGGAAAAAAAGGGGACAGAGAAGCAATCTACCAGAAGAGTGAAGTTCACAAGCAGAGGTGGAGGGGGGGTGTTTGGAGAGATGAGAGAGGAAAGGGAATGAGGAGCTGCAGAATGAATGCATTTTATAGATCAGAAGGAGAAGTTTGAACTGGAAATGGAAGGGGAGCCAATGAAGTGACTTGAGAAGAGGGGTTATATGAGCACATCGTGGCTGGTGGAAGATTAACAGTGCAGCTGAGTTTTTAACAGATTGAAGGGGTGAGAGATGACTCTGAGGGAGACCAGCAAGGAGGAAGTTGCAATAGTCTAAACGGGAGGTGACTAAAAGTGGATAAGTGTCTTAGTATATGCAGATGACCTGATGATCTACACCACTCTAGACACAAAGAATCCAGACTTCTCCAGGACCAAGCAGGAAGTCAGTCCTCACATATGGGTGACGTCGGTGCCGACGGAGACCTTGTGTGGAGCATTTCTCCAGCTTTCAAGGAAAGCCTTTGGGAATGCAGCACGCATGCGCGGTCCCCTTCCCGCCCAAGGGTGCCATCTTGCTCAGTCTTTTTTTTTCCCGCGGAGCCCAACGGACGTGAGTTCATGTCACCCGGGAAAAGTAGATTTTTTTCTGCAATTTTCGCTTTTTTCTTATCCGGTTCGATGCCGGTTCCCCTTCCCGCCTGGGCTCGGTACACCGGTATCGAGTCCGGAATATCTTTTTTTTGTTTTTGTCCTTCGTGACTAGCGTTCGCGCTTTTTTTGTTATTTTCACTGGCAGCCAGGTCTTTTGACCTTGCAAGGGCCCTTTTTCACCCCGATGGCTGCCAGCGGGTTCAAAAAATGTGATCGGTGCAAGAAACCTATGTCTCTCACGACACACATGACTGCTGCCTCCGATGCCTCGGGCCTGACCATGACCCGCTGGTTTGTGGCCCGTGCGGCAAAATGTCGTCGAAGGCACTTCGGAGCCGGCAGCATCAACGTGAAAGAATTTTTTCAGAGTCCGCGTCCGGCCGGGCCCAGACTTTGTCAGAGGCCTCGACATCTCGGGAGTCTGACCCCGAGCGCCGTCGTGGTTCCTCTGAGAGGGGGTCTCCCACTCGGGAGCACAAAAGGAAGAAGAAGCTCACGAGGGTGTCATCGGTGGAGGCCCCTGGATCCTCGAGGGCCAGGTCACGTAACCCTGACCACCGCCCCGGGCTCTCGGAGTTGGAGAGACTGTCCAAACTATTTCGCATGGAGCCCGAGTCACTGAGTCACGTAAGTTCTGTTGTCCTATTGGACTCTCCTCCGGGAGAACCGACATCGGGCCTGACTCGGGCTGCTGAGTCTCCTGAGCTTGGACTCAGGCTGACGGCCTTGGAGAGCAGCTTAGCTGCCTTCATGGAACAGCAGCGGGTGCTGATCGCTGGTCTGACCGGTGCATCTGCCCCGACCACCGGGACCTCAACGTCTAAGTCGACTCCAGAGGCCGAGCCGATCCTCGAGTCCATCAAGTCTTGAGTCGATCCTCGGTCAAGGTCCCCCTTGACCTCCCGTGTGGGGCCGAGGTTGTCGACACCAGTGCCCTTGGAGTCTGAGCGGGTGGCACAGAGGCCCACATGGCTGGAGCCGTTCGACTCCTCCTTGGAGGAGTTGGCGTGGGAGACGGAGGACGAGGCGTCTCCGGACCCGGTGCGTCCCTTCGGACTCCCCGGAGTCCGAGCCTCAGAGAAGGTCCCCCCCCGGAGGATACCCGGTTCTCGGACTTTGTGAGGGACATGGCCAAGGCTTTGGCATTCCCTGCGGACGCCGAGGAGGAGCCTCGAGCCGAGGAGCTCAATGCCCTCCAGTATGATTTTCCTCCGAAGGAAGCCTTTACTGTACCGGTTGCTCCGATTCTGTAACGGCTGCTCTTCCGTATGTGGGAGGCACCGGCCTCGGCGCCAGTTCTTAGCAAACGGTCAATTCCATTTATCGAGTCCGTAAGAGCCCTGGGTTCCAAAAGGCGTAACTACCGCACAATTCCATGATTTTGGAATCGGCCATGCACCGCCTGAAGAGTCAGAAGATGCACTCCTCGGTGCCACCCGGCCGGGAGGCCCGGAACCTGGATGCTCTCTGTAGAAAGTGCTTTCAGGGCTCTATGCTATCTTGCCATGTCCAGACTTACCAGCTGTACATGGGCATGTACCTAAGAGACCTGGCAAAAGGAGATTGCTGGGTTCTCAGCTGGCCTCTCCGAGGAACCCTTGCAGAGGTTCAAGGCCTTGTCGACAGGGATCCGAGAGTGCTCGAAGTTTATCTCTCGAGCAGCCTATGATGGCTTTGAGGCTTCGGCCCGGGTAGCCGTGGCCGGCATCGGTGCACGCCGTCAGGCCTGGTTACAGTCATCGGACCTGGAGTCATGGGTGCAGGACAAGTTGGTCAATGTCCCCTGCCGAGGTGACAACCTGTTCGGTAAGCCCATGACTGAAAAGGCTGCAGAAATCGAGACTGAGACTCTCACCAGGACAAGGCTGTCCAGAAAGACTTCTGCCCCTTCTCAAAAAAAGAAGGGCTCAGGAAAGAAGCCCTTTTTACCGAGGAAGGGTGCTGCCTACAAATCCTACCCTCAATATCAGTCCTTTCCAGCTCCCCAACAGGGCCAGCAGGCGAAGGGGCAGGGGCATGGGCTCCGTAGGCAGAAGACCCCCAAGCCGCCAGCTCCGGCTCCTGCACAGCAGGGAGCGGGGTTTTGATTCTCACAGCATAGCCTCTTCTCCGCTGGTGGCTCCACTCAGCACAGGAGGTTGGCTGACCCTGTACGCCTACAGGTGGCCAGCCATCACAGGGAATACCTGGGTACTAAGCATAGTCCAAAAGGGCTACATGCTCCACTTACACCAGCTACCCCCCCCTCCTACTTTCCAGGGGAGCCTCCCAGACTCCCTCTACACAGGAACCTCCTCCTTCAGGAATTGGCAAGTCTTCTAAAGGAACAGGCGGTGGAACCGGTGCCTCACCACCTGGAAGGGCAAGGCTTCTACTCTAGGTACTTCCTGGTACCAAAAAGGACAGGAGGCCTCCGGCCTATCCTAGACTTGCGAAACCTAAACAAATTTCTGGAGAGGGAAAGGTTCAAGATGCTTACCCTTGGAATACTGCTGCCCTACCTCCAGCAGGGAGACTGGCTATGCTCCTTAGACCTAAAGGATGCTTATACTCACATCCTCCTTCATCCAGACCACAGACAATATCTCAGATTTGTGGTGGGAGGAAACCATTTTCAGTACAGGGTACTTCCCTTTGGCCTAACCTCTGCCCCCAGGGTTTTCACCAAATGCCTGGTGGTTGTGGTGGCTTATTTCAGGAATCAGGGAATTTTTGTCTTCCCATTCCTGGACGACTGGCTCATCAGGGGCCAGTCTCTCCAGGAGGCCCGACAAGCCACTCTTCACACTGTCTCTCTTCTTCAACATCTGGGCTTTGTCATAAAACTACGCAAAGTCCACTTTGTTCCCTTCTCAGAACCTAAAGTTTATAGGGGCAAGATTAGACACCCTTCAGGCAAGAGCCTACTTGCCTGAGGACAGGGCCCACAGACTGATGGACTTGGCCAACCAGTTCCAAAGCAGTTCTCATGTTTCCACCAGGCGCTACCTGCGGCTCCTGGACCACATGGCATCCGCTGTACATGTGACTCCGAATGCCCGTCTACATATGCGGGCTGCTCAATGGTGCCTCAGAGCTCGGTGGATGCAGGCCACAGGCGACCTCCGAGATAGAGTAGAGGTGTCCAAACCACTTTTGGATTCCTTACAGTGGTGGCTACATCTCCCAAACCTTCTCAAGGGGATACCTTTTCAGGCTCCAACACACGCAAGGGTGCTGACGACCGATGCTTCCTTAAAGGGCTGGGGTGCACATTGCCAGGGCATGTGCACTCAAGGCCTGTGGTCTCCTCGGGAGGCCACCCAGCAAATCAATCTTTTGGAGCTGCGAGCAATCTGCTTAGCTCTACAAACATCTTCTCATGCCCTCTCTCACCAGTCCGTCCTAGTTCAGACGGACAATCAAGTGACAATGTTCTACGTGAACAAACAAGGGGACATGGGATCCAGGCTCCTATGTCAGGAGGCATGGGATCTCTGCTCCTTTGCGGTTATACAGGATATGTTTCTCAAAGCAGTTTACCTACCTGGTCAGGAGAATTTCCTGGCAGACAAGCTAAGCAGGATTCTCCAGCCTCACGAATGGCAGTTGAATCCACTAGTGCCCAGCAGATCTTCCTCCGCTGGGGACTTCCATCCATCAATCTCTTTGCCAGTCCACTGAACCGTCAGCTACCCAGGTTCTGCTCCAGACAGCCGCATCCCCTGCGGATGGCAGCAGATGCTTTTCTGATCTCTTGGTCTACGGGCCTCCTGTATGCGTTTCCTCCCACGCCCCTGGTGGCCCAAACTCTATTCAAGATCCTCCAGGACAAGGCCTCGGTGATTCTGGTAGCCCGCAGATGGCCGAGGCAACCGTGGTTTCCACTTCTGCTGCAGTTGGCGGTGGAAACTCCGTTACCTCTGGGATTGCAACACGATCTCCTGTCTCAGGAGCAAGGTTCCCTTATGCACCCCAATCTCAGGTCCCTCAATTTGATGGCCTGGCTGCTGAAAGGATAGTGCTAGCTCCCTTACTTCTACCTAAGGAAGTTGAGGAGGTGGTCTTGGCCTCTAGGAGGCAGTCCACCAGAAAGTCCTATGCCCTCAAGTGGCATAGGTTTACGGTATGGAGTGCTCAGGGCAATGAAGATCCTTTCTCCTGCCTTGTGCCAGTAGTACTGCAGTATCTACTTCACCTGTCAGACCTATGCCTTAAGTCTAACTCTGTTCGGGTCCACCTCAGTGCTTTGTCAGCGCACCACTCACCGGTGGAAGGACAGCCTCTGTCGGTTCACCCCTTGGTGTCCCGATTTCTCAGAGGTCTGCTTCTACTCAAGCCTTCGGTTTGTCCACCGGCGACTGAGTGGGATTTGAGCGTGGTCTTGCAGCAACTTACTCGCCCACCGTTTGAACCGATGGCTACTTGCCATTTGCGCTTCCTCTCTTGGAAAGCGCTCTTCCTGGTGGCTCTTACCTCATCCAGACGTGTAAGTGAACTACAAGCTCTGGTTTCTGATAGGCCGTACACACGGTTCTATAGGAACAGGGTGGTCCTACGGACCCATCCCAAGTTCCTTCCAAAAGTGGTCTCCTTTTTCCACCTCAATCAGGAGGTGGTTCTTCCGACCTTTTTTCCCAGGCCGCATACCAGCCGGGCTGAAACAGTCTTGCATACCCTGGACTGTAAGAGGGCATTGTTTTTTTACATAGAACATACGTGGGGGCATCGAAGGGCTACTCAGCTCTTCGTCTCCTTAGACCCTAATAAGATGGGGTACCTGTCTCCAAACGTATGTTGTCAACTTGGGTAGCAGATTGTATCGCCTGGGCGTACAAGGCAGCCGACCTCCCCTTGCAGGGTCGAGTCACGGCCCACCGTGTCAGGGCGAAAGCCACGTTAGTAGCTCATCGCCTCTCTGTTCCGTTGGCAGACATCTGCCGGGCCGTAATTTGGTCTTTAAGCCAGACTTTTGCAGCCCATTACTGCCTGGAGAGAGAGTCCCGAAGGGACAGTGCTTTCGGACAGGCGGTACTCCTTAATCTCTTTGAGGTTTAAGCAACTCCTACCCTCTGGCCCTTGTGTTGAGCTACCATACGGGGGCGTTCTCAGAGGATATTCTTATTTCGAATGTTGAGGCTGTTGAGAGGGATCCATTTTTTCAGCTTAGTGTTCCCGGTAGCCTAGAGCTGGGGAGTCCCATATGTGAGGACTGACTTCCTGCTTGGTCCTGGAGAAAGAGTAGTTACTCACCTGTAACAGGTGTTCTGCGGGAGCAGCAGGAATCAGTCCTCACGACCCTCCTCCCCTGGAGTTGTAGTCATATCCTTCATTTTGTTTTTTGCTGTCTTTTAGCTATGTCATCAGACTGAGCAAGATGGCACCCTTGGGCCTGAAGGGGACCGCGCATGCGCGCTGCATTCCCAAAGGCTTTCCTTGAAAGCTGGGGAAATGCTCGGCACGAGGGCTCCGTCGGCGCCGATGTCACCCATATGTGAGACTGATTCCTGCTGCTCCTGGAGAACACCTGTTACAGGTGAGTAGCTACTCTTACTCCACCATCTCATCCTGCATTACAGCAATAACTGATTGGTTAACTTTAAAGAACCTCCAGATCAACTACAAAAAATCGGAAGCCCTTATCGTCACAAAGAACTCCACATTCAAACCTCCAGAGAACTTAACAATTGGAACCAGATCAATCCCCGTAAAAAATGAGGTAAAATACCTAGGAATTCACTTTGACCAGAGACTCAATTTTCAGACTCTCATCAGGAAGACCACCTCCAAATATACTTCAAGATGAAATACTTGCAAAACCTACGCCCCCTACTTGAGCAGAACCATTTCCGAACTGTGTGTCAAACGCTCATCACACCACACCTCGATTACTGCAACCTAATCCTACACGGCCTACCAAAAAGTTCAGTCCATCCCTTGCAGCTAGCTCAGAACGCAGCAGCATGTCTAATCACAAGATCCAGCAAACACGACCACATCACCCCCATTCTAGAATCCCTTCATTGGCTTCCCATTACCTCCAGAATAAAATATAAAAAGTTAATGCTGGCATTCAAAATTCAACAGAACCAATCAGTCGGTTGCTTAAATGAACTAATCCAAAAAACTCCTGACAAAAGATCACGAAGAACACAACATCAAGACTCACTTGCATGCTCCACATCCCGCACAGGAATATCCCAGAACACTCTAAAGAGAGCCTTCGAACTCTATACCCCTGCACTCTGGAATTCCCTCCCTCACCCCCTGAGAGCCACCACAGAGGTCTCTACCTTCAGGAAGCTCTTGAAAATGCACCTATTTACTGAACACTCCTATACTCCACCTTCCTATAACGGACTGCCTACCACCTAACAGACCGAACCCTAGGCACCAAGCAGAGCACAAACTTTATGTAAATAGTTAGATGTAAACACAGTAAACATTGCTGCACATAGTTTGGAAAAAAACGTATTATGTGAACGAAATTCTGATCTCCAGAAACAAGCAGGAATGAGTCTTCACATATGGGTATCGTCGGTACCGATGGAGCCTGCGTGGGAACGCTCCCCAGCGTCCAGTAAGAAAGCTTTTGGGAGCATCCCACAGCGCCTGCGTGCTGCCTTCCCGCCTTTCCCAACCGCCTCTCTCCAGTTCTTCTTTTCCGCGGAGCCAGCAGGTCGTGTTCCTGTTACCGTAGAAGAAGTTCTTTATTTTTTTCTTTATTTTTCTGTGTCGCGTCTGCCTTCTTCGACGTCAGACCGGTACCGCCGGTCTTTTCTTTTCTTTCTTTAAAAAAAACAAAAACAAAACTATTCTTTATTTCAACTGTGCATTTTCAGTTTGGGCCTTAGGCCTGAATATTTTTCTTCTCATGGAAAAGCCCGCTTCCGGGTTCAAAAAGTGCACAAAATGTGGCGGTACTATTTCTGTCACCGACACCCATGATTGGTGTCTAAAATGTTTGGGTCCTGACCATTCCATCACGGATTGTGTGTCCTGTACCATGATGTCCACCTCTCCTCATTCTCGTAGGTTAGACACCATGTACCGTGTCCCTCCTTGTCCTGGCTTTCATAAGTCTCAGCTTCCTCATCACTCTATTGTGGTAGAGTCTGCCATGAGGAAAATAAAGAGTGCAAAGAGACACTCATCTAATCCTCCAGGACCCTAGATGTTTTTGGCCGAAGGGTTTTCCAAGCTAATATGCTTGCTGCCAGAATCAACTCCTATAGTCTCTATATGGGGATGTTTCTAAAAGAATTCACAGATCATCTGCAGACTTTAGCCCCTTTTATTTCAGAAGATAAAAGGCAGGAATTTCTCACTTGGCTCAAACATGCCCAAGATGTTTCCAAATTTTCCAACCGTGCAGCCTTTGACTCTTTTGAGTGTGTAAGCAGAGCCTTGGCTATTGCCAGAGGTGCACGCAGAATTGCTTGGTTACAAGCCTCTGATTTGGAACTCTGGTTCCAAGATGAATTGGGAAATCTTCCTTGTACAGGTGAAAACCTTTTTGGCAAGGATTGGAAAGCAAAGGCCACGCAGATGGATGCTGAGAACTCTGCTTTGGATCGACTTTCAAAGTCTACCTCTGCTCCTGTTAAGAAAAGATTGTTCAAAAAGACACCTTTTTCTAAAAAGGGAAGATATTATCCTGCTTATGGTCAGCAGGCATCTTCTGCAGGTCATTTTGCTGCAAAGCGTCAGCAACCACCTAAACAGGCCAAGTCAAAGGCTGCCAGGCCTCCCACGGCCCAGCAGCCTCAGCCTCCTCAGGGCCTTTGACTTGCAACTAGAGAACTTAGCCTTTCTAGCTCTGGAAGAACCAGAGCCCCTCACCATTCCAGGAAGGTTGGCTTACTTTGCTCCCAGATGGGAGCAAATCACAGCAGAGCAATGGACCCTCTCCATTATAAGGGAAGGGTACAAGCTTCATTTCTTTTTTTTTTTTTTCTTTTTTTTTTTTATTAGAAGGCAGCAAACAAGTACAACAAATAACAACCAAATCAGTTGTATACAGCATACATATACAAAATAACATCTGCATTGAACCAAGAATAAAATGAACAGTGCCTCTTTTTTTTTTTTTTAATATCTTCTCCCCCCTCTGTTCTCCTTATCCCCCTTACACCCCTCCCCTCCCACTCCTATTACTCACAAGACTCCGAATTAAAGAAAAAAAACTCCAGTCCTATTCCCACCATCCTCCAACCCCCCTCCCCTCCCCCCTCAAGACTAGGGTTGCCAACTGGCTCCAGATGCGCCCGACAGGCTTGATCCAGTCCTGGGTTTACCCCATTGCATGCAGGGACATGTAGTCTTGCTTTTCTAATGGAATGCAATGGAAAAATCAGAACTACATGTCCCTGCATGCAGTGGGGTAAACCTAGGACTGGATCAAGTGTGTCGGGCGCATCTGGAGCCAGTTGGCAACCCTACTCAAGACCCCTCTCAGAACGCCGCTACCCCCAACCCCTACCGCCACCCCCCGCTTAGAATAACCCCAAAAGAATCCACATGACCCACAAGGAATGTGCGAGGCATCACCACAATAGACTACGCATGAGAAGGAAAAAGAGCCAAAGACTCCGCAGCAAGAAAGGGGAAAGGAAAAAAATAAATAAATAAATAAATAAAAGGAAAAAAAAATTTTCGTTGGGCCCGTATCACCAAAACAAAAAGAAGCAGAGAATGTCTTAAGAGCGTGAACCATACTTCAGAACAAAAGGCTCCCACACTTGCTCGAATTGCGGCACACGCGATTTTCCAGCGGCCACCCCCCGCTCCATAGTGTAAGTCTCCCACATCCGCTCCAGCCAACTAGCAAGGGCTGGGGGCAAGGCTTGTTTCCAAACAGCTGCCAAGGTCAGGCGGGCCGCATATAGACCATGACGGATCAACGCTAACTGGTGAGTCCGAGCACCAGGAACATTAACACCAAAAAGGAAAATACCCGGGTCCCAGGGGATAGTCAACCCCACCAGTTGCTGTAGGCGGTACTGGATCCCCCTCCAATAAGTCTGTATACGCGGGCAAAGCCACCAGACATGAGCCATGCTACCATCCCGACCACAATTCCACCAACACAGTCCAGATGCTCCGGGATAAGCCCGGGCAAACCCGCGCCGGTGTCATATACCAGCGATAAAGCAGTTTATAATTGGTTTCACGAGCATTAACGGCCACTGCACTTTTCCAGAGTCGACCCTCAAGCTGCTCCCACTGCCGCTCAGTGTAATTTAACTGCAGTTCACGATTCCACTGTTCTCGATGTGTACCTGGTCGCGTCTGCTGGGTTTGAAGATGTGTGTACAGGGCGGCAGTAAGGCCCTTTGTAGTAGTACATGCCTCACAAAAGCGTTCAATATCGGTCAGTTCGCGAGCAACCTGCGACCGAATCGCGCGGCCCTGCACCCAGTGAGTTACCTGCGTTTATTGATAAAAGTGACCAGCGGGAAGCTCAAACTCACCACGAAGCGAGCGAAAAGAACGCATCGTACCGTCCTCAAAGAGTTGACCGACACGACTAAGGCCCTTATGGCCCCACAACCGAAAGGCTGGATCAGTCATCCCGGGGGGAAAAGAAAGATTACCCACAATAGGGGCCAAGGGGGTCATAAGCACCCCGCGGAGTCCTAAATAACGGTCCCAACAACAAAGAGTATGGGAGATATAGGGGTTACTCGAACGCGAAACCCCCCGGAGCTTGGGGCCAAGCCACAATCGGTCCCCCAATCCCACACCCCCCGAAAGCTGCATTTCCATTTGTACCCAACGTTTAGTACTAGCAGTGTCCATCCACTCCACTCCCGCGCGACACTGTGCCGCCGTATAGTACCACTGGAGGTTGGGCGCCCCCATACCTCCATGACGGGTGTGTGCATATAGAATCTGGCGCGCAATGCGTGGGCGCCGAAAATGCCATATAAATTTCATGAGCATGGCCTGCCAAGCGGCCAAGACCCCGCGAGCTAAAGGTATAGGAAGGACCTGGAAAAGGTACAAGAACCGTGGGGCAACCACCATCTTCACCACCGCAATACGCCCAAACCAAGAGATCAATAGCTTGGCCCAGGATTCCAAGTCACGCTTCACCTGTTGAATTAAAGGCCCATAATTAGCACTAAATAGTGCACCCCTATCAATCGTCAAGTTGACACCCAGATAACGGAGAGTGCCTGATACCCCAAGCTTCATTTCTTAAACCTTCCTCCCCACACCATGGTGAAACAGTTCAATTCTCCAACATCTCTCCTCAACCTTCTGGGTCAGGAGATTGCTACCCTTCTTGCCCAAGGGACAATAGAAGAAGTACCTCTTCTTCAACAGGGCTCAGGGTTCTACTCCCCTTATTTTCTTATTCCAAAGAAAACAGGGGGCTACAGACCCATATTAGATCTCAGAGAATTGAACAAGTTTCTATTCAAAGAGAAATTCAAGATGATTTCTCTCGGTGCTCTGCTTCCATACCTTCAGTCAGGACTGGCTTTGTTCTCTAGATCTCAAGAATGCGTACACCCATGTCCTCATCCATCCAACACACAGAAGGATCCTTCGGTTCCTTTTTCAAGGAAAGCACTACCAATACAGGTTGCTTCCTTTCGGTCTGGCCTCTGCACCAAGGGTGTTCACGAAATGCATGGCAGTAGTAGCTGCATTTCTACGCACTCTAGGAACATTCCAGTCAGAGGCCCAGAGTTGTCTAATCTGCACAATGCGTGTTCTTCAGTATTTGGGACTGGTAATAAACATCCCAAAATCAAATCTCACCCCTACTCAGTCTCTGGAGTTTATAGGGGCCTTGCTGGATACCACAACTGCAGGGGCCTATCTTCCTCAGGCCCGTTGCCTACGCTTGGTGCAGTTAGCCTCCCAGATACAGTTAAAGTCCCATTTAACTGCTTGAGAGATGTTACAACTATTAGGCCACATGGCATCCACTGTGCATGTGGTTCCATATGCTCGCCTTCACATGAGGGCAGCTCAATGGACTTTGTCCACCCAATGGACTCAGGCATCAGGTTGCCTGTCAGACAAAATAGCAAACTCCAGTCGCCTATTTTGGTCTCTCCAGTGGTGGAAGTCCTCTCCAGATCTGTTGCTGGGGTCCCCTTTTCAGCAGTCGCTACCCCAAGCAACTCTGACAACAGATACATCTCCAATGGGTTGGGGAGTTCATCTGCAGGATCTCTCCACCCAGGGCATCTGGTCTCCACAGGAGACTTCTCTGCATATCAATCTCTTGGAACTCAGAGCAATATTCTTAGCTCTCAGAGTGTTCCATTCCCTGCTCGGCTACAGGACAGTCCTCATCCATACGGACAACCAAGTAGCCATGTTCTATGTAAACAAGCAGGGCGGGACTGGCTCTCTGTCGCTTTGCAACGAAGCTTTGTGACTGTGGGCCTTCGCCAGAGAGCATCACATCCATCTTCTGGCAGTATATCTTCCAGGCGTTCAAAACTCTTGGGCGGACAGACTCAGTCGAGTTCTGCTTCCACACGAGTGGTCCCTCCACATGGACCAGGTAGCCAGGATTTTTCGAATTTGGGGAACCCCGGACATAGACCTCTTTGCAAGTCTGTGGAATGCCAAACTTCCCCGGTTCTGTTCCAGAATTCCTTGTCAGGGAGTTCAGGTCAACGATGCCTTCCTCCTTCACTGGGGTCAAGACTTCCTTTATGCCTTTCCACCCATTCCACTAATTCCCAAAACTCTTTTCAAGCTTCAGAGAGATCGAGGGACCATGATCCTCATAGCACCACATTGGCCACGCAAAGTGTGGTACCCTCTACTTCTGCATCTCTCTCAAGCTCCTTTCCTGGACTTGGGCTCTGCACCAGACCTTCTATCCCAGGAAGAAGGAACGTTCTGGTACCCAAACCCCCAGTCTCTCCATCTCAGGGCTTGGTTGCTGAGGGCCTAGACCTTCAAGATTTTCATCTCTCTCAGCAAGTCAGAGATGTTATTCATGCCTTTAGAAAGCCTTCTACTAGACGTTCCTATGCTTTCAAATGGAAAAGATTTACCATTTGGTGTTCAGGGAAGGGTCTTAACCCTCTTGCAATACCTTTGAATTCTTTACTAGAGTATCTCCTGCATCTATCCCATGCAGGTCTGAAAACAAATTCAGTAAGCGTCCATTTGAGTGCTATTGCAGCGTCCCTCAAGCCTCTCAATGGACAGCCTATTTCCTCTCATCCTCTTATAGCAAGATTCATGAGAGGCCTTCTTCTAACTAAACCTCCCATTAGACCACCTCCAGTGGCATGGGACTTAAACCTGGTTTGAACCTTTAGCCACCACCTCCTTGAAATTTCTTTCTTGGAAAGTTATTTTTCTCATTGCAGTCACCTCAGCACGCCGCATCAGTGAGTTGCAAGCTTTGGTGGCTAATCCACCTTATACAAGGTTCCATCATGATAAGGTAGTCCTCAGGACAATCCACACTTTATGCCCAAAGTGGTCTCGCCTTTTCATCTGAACCAAGAGGTATGTTTACCTGTCTTTTTTCCAGGACCTCATGCATCAAGTGCAGAGAGGAATCGTCATACCTTGGATTGTAAGAGAGCTCTCGCTTTTTAATTACAAAGAACACAGCAACATAGACAGTCTTCTCAACTCTTTGTTGCTTTTGATCCTTCTCATTTAGGACTTCCAGTCTCTAAGAGAACACTGTCCAACTGGATTGCTCAGTGTATTTCTTTCGCCTACCAGAGTAGGAACATTTCTCTGGAGGGCCATGTCACAGCTCACAATGTGAGAGCCATGGCAGCCTCAATGGCTCATCTAAACTCTGTGTCCATCGACCAAATCTGTTGAACGGCCACCTGGGCCTTGGTTCATACCTTCACAGCCTATTACTGTTTGGACAAGGACTCCCGCCAGGATGCCTTGTTTGGTCAGGCTGTTCTCAAACACCTGTTCCATTCCTAATCAACTCCTACCCACCTACCCTGGTCGGATGCCAGAGATCCATGGGGGGAGATAGAGTCCTTTTCAAGGACACACAACCTGGGGTTTCTCCCTGGCATCTGCAGCTAGGGAGTCCCCATATGTGAAGACTCATTCCTGCTTGTTCCTGGAGATAGCACAGTTACTTACCTGTAACAGGTGATCTCTGGGAACAGCAGGAATAAGTCTTCACAACCCACCCACCTCCCCTAGGAGTTGTATCTCTCTATCTATCTTTCCTTTCCTCTCTCTCTCTTTGTCTCAGCTCTAAAACTCGAACTGGAGAGAGGCGGTTGGGAAAGGCGGGAAGGCAGCGCGCAGGCGCTGTGGGATGCTCCCAAAAGCTTTCTTACTGGACGCTGGGGAGCGTTCCTGCACAGGCTCCGTCGGTACCGACAATACCCATATGTGAAGACTTATTCCTGCTGTTCCCAGAGTTCACCTGTTACAGGTAAGTAACTGTGCTTTCTATGGAAACCTAGATATAGTTTTGAAAAACGTTCTATGTAAAAGAAGTTCTGTTCTATGTAAAATGCCTTGAGATTCTGAAAGGTGGTATATAAAAAAATGTTAAATAAATAAATAAATAGTATTGTGTTCAGATAGAAAGGGTCAAATTTTGCTGATATTATAGAGAAAGAATGACAGGTTTTAACTATCATTTGGATGTATGTGGAGAAGGAGAAGGAGAAGGAGTCAAAGACAACCCCAAAGTTGCGGCTGAGGAGACAGGGGATAGAAGAGTGTTATCCACAGAGAGAGAGAAAGGAGGAAGGGGGAAGGTTGGTTTAGTGGGAAAAATAAGCAGCTCAGTTTTTGCCAAGTTCAATAAAACTACATGGTTCTTTGGTCATTATGTGTTAGATCATTAACTAAGCTGTACAAGATTTTTCATTGGCGAACACACTTTGACATGAATTCAGTTACCTGCCGTTTTGAGTCGTCTATTTTGGGAGGCCTCTGCCCGGCTAACTCAGTCAAGAGTTGGACAGATCATACATAACTGGTTTCATTAGATGAGTTTTATAAAGTACCGAAAACTGGATTTGCGTCACTCTGCCTCTGGGGTGACAGAATTTTTTTTTCTGCTGTGCCTTGCTTGTGACCTTAAGTCTCCCAGTGCGCCCTGAGGTTTTTAAAAGAGTGGGACTGCTTGGCATTTTACTAGCAGGGTATGAATATGAATACACATCAGTGACTTTGTCAGAGAAATGCTGTGGCCACAGGCTTCATTTAAGAATGGATCTGCTACAAAGGCACATTTGAAAGATAGGATGAGACTCCATAGCACTTTATAGGCAGCAGTGGAGCATGAACAAGTGACAACAGAATTTCCTTTTGTTGTCCAAACGGGAGGGTCTGTGTGTCCGAAATCACATGTCTTCATCCTAGCCGACTTTTTGGCATCCCTGTGGAATACAGGAATGTAGAATGGATGGAGCAAGCTTAGCCAGGCACTAAAATACTGGCAGTGTGAACAGTAATAATAAGTTTTAAAAGCTTAACCCAAAACAGTTTGCTGTGCACACAGTATTATAGAAATCCATCTTTATAAGAAATCTCATCATGACAAATCTTAGTGAGCACACTCCAAAGCTAAATGGGGTCATTCTGAACCGCGAATAGGGATGTCCATTCCCGCTATTCAACCCCCTTTGCTGTCCCTAACTAACCTCCCCGTATGAAAAAGGTATTTGTATGGGGCGGGTTAGACAGGGGTGGGAAGGGCAGTATGGAGGCAGAGTTAGGGTGGGCAGTGGGCAGTCTATGGCCCCGGATGTACAGGGCCGATTCTGATGTCAGCTGTGTACGTCCGGGGCCGGCACACTGGAAGGGGGTCTTATTCCACCTTGGATAAGTCTCCTTGGACGTTGGGCGACGTGAGGCCCAGCCAAGATAAAATGGTGAGGCGGATGTAGGAGATTCCCTATAGTCTGACCCTCAGCATGGGAGGCCAGATCGGGGGCTGCGGGGAAAGGAGACAGTTGTCAGTGGCCGGGGATCGCGGCTCCTGAATGTAACCATGATATCATGGCAACCAGAAGCCATGGCGCCGTGGCTCCATTCAGGAGCCTTGACTGAATTAGCCGGGCAGAGGCCTGAACGTGCAGGCCGATTCTGATCCCACGGGGGTTAGACATGCCTTGCAGGATCAGAATCGCGTCTACCCCTGTGTGTCCGATTCCGATCGGGCACCCGGGCCTGGACGTCCTGTACAGAATGACCCTCAAAATGTTTATCAGCAGTTACATTTTGTTATGAATGATCCTCTGCAGAACAAATTAATTCAGAAGCTCCTAGAAAAGGAGCTTTGGAACTAGTAAGTTGGAAGGACAACATATTCTATTATTTTTGCAGTACCTGAATGCTTAAGATGCATATATGTTCTATGCAAACGTTAAGGCACCCTAGTTAGTGTGTCATCATCTGTTCACTTATGGGGTCATTCTGAAGCACGAATAAAGCAGATGGACATCCAGTTGGTATGTCCATCCCCGCTGTTCGTACCCCCTCCCGACCCTTGAATAACTTCCCCGCTCGTTGTACAGGGAAGTTAGACGAGGGCAGGAAAGGGGCAGATCGGCCCTGTACGTCAAGGGCTGATGGCCTGAACAGTCGGCGGGGAACGGCGGGCCCGGGCTCAGAAAGGGCAGGAGGGGGCAGAGGACATTCTCCGGGACCAAGCAGGAAGTCAGTCCTCACATATGGGTGACGTCGGCGCCAATGGAGCCCTCGTAGAAGCATCCCCCCAGTTTTCAAAGAAAGCCTTTGGGAGATGCCACCACACATGCGTGGTCCCCTTCCCATCCAAGGGTGTCATCTTGCTCAGTCTCCGTTTTTCCACAGAGACCTTCAGACATTTGTCTGGCTTGTCCCTGGAAAAAGTTGATTTGTTTTCTCTCCGAGTTTCATACTCCCCTTCTGGTATCGCACCAGTACTCTTCCCGCCACCTGACCTCATTGCCTTAGCGTCGAGTTCGGTCTGTTTTTGTAGCTTTCGTTTTTTCTTTTTCTGGCGTCTTTGCGCCTTTTTTCCAACTGGCAGCCCAGAGAGTCTTTGACCTCGCAGACATTTTTCACCTGCTTCCAAATCCCTCACCACACCAAGATCCAGCATCTTTCTTCTTCCCCTCTTCCTTTTCCTCTTGCCCTAATCCCCTGTGCTTCCTTGTTTTCCTTATCACATATTCTCCGACCTTTTCCTGGCCCTCTCTCTCTTCTCTCGGTATTCCTGGGATCTCCACTTCCTCTTCTCTCTCACATTGAAACCTGAGATCCAGGTCCATCAGAAGGGATGGGCAAGGCAGGCAGTTGCCCAGTGCATCAGTTCTAAGGGTGCCAGCACCTTGACAGAGAGTGGGACACTGGTACCTGCTGCAATAGCAGCAATGGCTGAAGGATCTCTGGATGTCTTATATAGCTTTAGAGAGCAATCACATCATTGGAGTGATACCTGGGCCATCTAGCCTCATCATTTAAATGGGCCCTGCCCTGCATAATTAGCTCTGCCTTTCCCATGGCTGTCTCTACTCCTAGTCTGCCCAAAGCAACATATCTCCCAATAGCCCCTACCCATAAAACTGCTAAGAACAGAATAAATAGTACAGACACAAAAAAGGTTGAAAATTATTTTTATTTGATATGTAAAGTGATGCAAATCTATGCAAATCTGCCAAAGAACTTTCTAACTCTTGTTTCAGAATCTACTCCTGGGCTTCTGTGGAAACTGAGAATCTAAGATCTGTGTCATATGACTCATAAGCTAGCTGAAAAGCAGGCCTGGGAAAGAAGATATGGCAAAACAGATGTGGACCTAATCGTGGATTATCTGCAGCACACACTTTTTTATTACAAAAATGTCTAAAAATATATATAAAAAAAAAAATATGTCATGACATAGAACAGAAATTTAAAACAGGCAGGTTGATATTTGAAGCAATCTGTACTGCTTGAAGTGCTTGATGTAAACAAATGAGAGCATTTGTTTTTCAGTGTATTTTCTGTTGTTACCTAACCAAATAAGAAACTGTGTCTACAGTAAGCTCCTCCCTGATAGAGCCCCTTCAGGCTCTTGCTTTGACTGCGCATATTGGAGAAAGAGGAAGCAAGCTTGGTGGCACTTTCAGACAGAGTCTGCATTATAGAATTGACCTGTCACAGATAAAGGAAAGGATTAGGAAATAGAGGAACAGAGAAGGAAAAAGAATGAAGGCAAGAGTAAGAAAGGGCAATAGAGGGCGAGTTGGAAAGAAAATAAGAGCAGTAGAGGTGAACAGAAGAAAATTTTAAGGAATGAAGAAGATTAGGAGGATGTTGGCTTTCAGGTCTACTGTTGCACCAAGATTCTCTCCACTGTCCAGAACATCCAGTACTCCTTTGTCCAAACATTGTCCTAGGGTAGAACAAGCACAGCAGAAGCACTTTGTGCTTTTCCTTCACTCATACACACACACTGACCCACCACACTGAAAATGCTGCAAATACAACTTCATTGGAAGCTCACCTCCTTTCCCTCCCCTCCACACTAGTCCACTACAGAATATGCTCTGATCCTCAGTCTTGTTTTGCTGTCTCCTCTTGTAGCGGCAGAGCGCAAACAATCCAATAATACCAGGAGTCTGTTCAGAAGGTCCAAATCATTTATTTGTGCACAAGACTCAAGCAGAATCACATTCAAAATGGCTGAGCAATGGTTTCTAGCAAAACAACAACTTTTATAGCCTTCTTCTCCATTCTGGACATAGGCAAACTTTTCATTGGTCCCAGTAACCCCTTCTACCCCATCTATTGGTCCCGGTACCATTACGTAGCTATCCAATGAGGACCTTGGTCTGGGCTCAGCACCTGGTTGCCCCCTTACAGTCCCCATTACAATGGACAGTTCTTAGACTCTTGATACATCTCTTCTCCAAGGTCACTAGCTAGCTGGAATATGTGGGAAAGCAGGGCACTGTAACCTTTCTCTCAACAGAGTTAATTAATTCCATAGAAGGTTTTCACAGTCTTATCAGTTACCAATTAAAGCAGTTTTCTCTATTTCTCCTAAGTTTCGTTTCTGCTTAGCTATATTCAGTTAAGCTGAGTTAAGTTTCAATTCTACAGTGTCATCATTCAGGGGGGTTTTCATTCCTCTGGGCCTAACCACAAGCTTCATTTACAGGTCAAGCTGCTTAGGCCTGTCTGTTTAGTTCAAGCAGCATGGATCATAGGCCTTCGCCTACCACACTCTCCCATCCAGACTTAAATGTTTGGAGGAAAGCAGCACTGTCTGGCTCATATGCTCTGGGCCCAAACTTGCATTTCAGTTGTTTTTCCATCCTCAAGACGCTTTACGCTTCGAGCAGCTGTCCCCTTGCCTACCCCTAGTTACTGCCTTATCTGAAATGTAGGAGAGTATTTTAGCTTCTTGTTCTTAGTTTGAGCTAAATTTATAATCAAAGTATGATCAGTGTAGTTTCTCTGTCCATGTCCAGATGTCGAGGACTCTGCATACCTGAGCAGGGATAAGAAGCTTCATACATCTTCTAATAAAGTTGATAATGTATGATATGATTCAGAATGAGAATTGTCATAATAGCCTATATAAAATGAGGTTAATCAGTTTTTATGAAATATCCAAGGCCTCTAATTCCTGCATTTTGTATCATAGGTTGAGATTCGATATATTCATCAAGGTTGGTGAATAACTTTTAACCATAAAGTACTGATTTTAGATTAATCAAATAAAATGCATGCCTTTAGCCCATCATCATACACATGCACTGTTCATTTAGTAATATTTATTTATTATTTATTACAAGTTCTTATATACCGCACTATTCGGCATCAGCGCGGTTTACATTATAACATAAAGACCATAACAACAAGCTGTTTGGTTTACATCGAACAGGAGTATTATGCACTGTACATCACTAAACCATTATGTATGCACACGACAGTGTATGAGCATTGTGTACATCACTAACCCTGTGTATATCTCTCTCACATACACAGCAGTCAGCATTCTGCTCCAGGGAGTGCAAAACTCTGGGGACACACTTATTTTCTTAGCCCTTCTGGATAGGGTACTGGTCTATATGCCTTTCCAGTCTTGACTGAATTACTAAATTTTCCACACATTTTTAGTGCTTAAAATTAGGTGCCTCTTTATAAAATTACTGCCAAAATGGGAGAAAGTGTTTTGAAAATAAGGGAGTCAATTTTCAAACACTATATAGATAGGCCAAAAATCTCTCTACCAATATTTGGCAATATCTGTATAGAGAAACATAGAAACGTGATGGCAAAAAAAGACCACATGGTCTATCTAGTCTGCTCTTCCATATCAATCACTACAAGAGTCCCCTTTTTTCCTTCAGAGAGCTTCTGTGTTTGTCCCATGATTTTTTGAATTTAGATACTGTCCTTATCTCTACCACCCCATTGAGAGACTATTCCATGCATCTACCACTCTTTCCTTAAAGAAATATTTCCGCATATTACTCTTGAGTCCATTCCCTTTCACCCTCATCTTACGTCCCCTCATAGCAGAGCTTGCTTTCAATCGAAAGAGGCTCTCTTCTTTTGCATTTATACCACAGTGGTGTTTAAATGTCTCAATCATATCACCTCTGTCCCGCCATTCCTCTAAAGTATACATATTAAGATCCTTAAGTCTGTCCTCAATGCTTTATAACGAATACTACTAACCATTTTAGAAGCCACCCTCTGCACTGACTTCAACCCGTTTATATCCTTTTGAAGGTGCGGTCTCCAAAATTGCACACAATACTCCAAATGAGGTTGCACAAAAGACTTATACAGAGGCACTATCACCTCCTTTTTTCTGCTAGACATTCCTCTCCCTATGCACCCAAGAATCCTTCTAGCTTTTGCTGTCACCTTTTCTACCTGTTTAGCTACTTTAAGATCAGACAAAACCACACTGAGATTCCGCTCTTCTTTCATGGATCCAAGTCCGTCACCTCCTATACTGTACTGTTCACTTGAATTGTTGCAGCCCAAATGCATGACCCTACATTTTTTAGTATTAAATTGCAACTGCCAAATGTATGGTCCTTAGCTAGTGGGAGTGAAGGGTGTGCTCCGACTCAGCAGGTAAATGCTAGTTGTGTGCCTTACCACAGTTTATCGCTATTACACTTGGCTAAAAGTCTGCGGAGCAAGTGTGAGGGGGGCTGGAATTACTTGGCTGCTTTGAGGGCGGCGTGGAGGGTGGTGTGTTCTCGTTTTGGATGGGACTGGCAACGATCGACACTGTTGCCCTTGGTGGGGAATCCGGATTTTATTCCGGGGTTTACGGGGCATAGTGTATTCCATGAGTGGGTCAAGAAGGGAATTATCTGTCTTGGCGATTTATTCACATTAGATGGTTCGCGAATGGAGAGCTTTCAGAATTTGCAGGTCAGGTTTCAGCTTTCAAGGAGTGATTTTTACGGCTATCTGCAGGCTCGGCATTACGTGGAAGGTTTGAATGCAGCCGGAGTCGATGTGTTACAGCCGGGTGTGTCGGCGAGAGTTTGGTTGGAAAAACTAGATTCAGGTCCCTCGGGAGGGCTGGAGCGATGGGAGCTCCTGCACCCTGTGGGTGACACTGCTTACCTCTCGGATTTGGTGCGCAGGTGGGATAAAGATGGCTTGGAAGGAGTGTCGGTGACACACCTCCGAGAGGCTTTTGAGGGGATACCGAGAGGTGTCTTCTGGATATATTTGCAGGAGTTGCAGTTTAAATTCATCTGGAGAGCATATACGACAGATGAGTGGGCTTTCTGGGTGGGGTTGCGTGTTTCACCTACCTGTGGTTGGTGTGCTTTGGACAGAGGCACGCTACTCCATAACTTTTTGGGACTGCTCTAAGGTGCAGGGATTGTGGGGCCAAGCCTGTGGAAAGCTTGATCGCTGGCTTGGTGTAGATGTTAGTTGGAGCAAGGAGGTTTGCTTGTTCCATTGGTGGGGCCCTGCTAATCAGGCTCTTACGCCACCTCAGAGAATGTTGCTAATAAGGGGCCTGTTGCTAGTGAAGAAAGTGTTGCTGGGTTGTTGGGCTGCCTTGTCTCCCCCTGGGGTGCAGCTGTGGGAGAGCGCGTTGGGGGAATTGCTATATATGGAAAAGCTGACGGCCAAGCAGCAAGGTGGTAAAGCTTGGGATTCCTTTCTGGAACTTTAGGCACCTCTTTTGACCCAGTTACCCACACGAGAATGCAGCATGGTGGTGAATGTTTGACTCTTGAATCTGTGTCTGTTCTTATTTGTCTCTCCCTTTCTTTCTCTACCTCTGTGTCTTATTGCTGCTTGGGTTGCTGGGTATTGTTCGTTTTCTGTTTTTCTATACTCTTGAGGGGGGGGGGGAGGAAATTGTACTGCTGTTAGGTGGTGGTTTTACACCTTACAAATGCTTCTGTGGTACCTGGGGTTACATGGAGTTGAATTGGGGTGATCAGGGTACTGGTAACAGTAAGGAGAAGGTCTTCTTAAACTTGTGGGAGTAGAAACGGGTTGGGTGGGAAGGGAGGGGGTTCTCAGGATTGTGCATTGTACAGTTTATTTATGTTAAATATACTACGCGTACAGACCATGCTGGAGTGCTCATGTGTCCTTGAGGTGTTTACTGACCCTATGTTCTGGTACGAGCACACTTCAGATGGGGAGGGGAGATCTTTTCTTCGTTTCTGTGGGGCCTTTTTTGGGGAGATGTGTTTCTACAGTTGTACAGTTTTGTTCACTATATAGTCTTCCTGCTGTTTGTTGTACCTCTGTTTGGTACATCTGGTCTGTCTCTGATTTATTGTTCCCATACTGGCTTGTGTTTTATTGCCTGTTGTGATGGTGTGTTAAAGTAAAAACCTTGAATAAAAATGATTTGAACTAAATTGCAGCTGCCAAATTCTAGACCATTCTTCAAGCTTAGCTAGATCCCTCCTCATGTTATTTACAGCTTCCTGGGTGTCTACTCTGATGCAGATTTTGGTATCATCTGTAAAGAGTCAAACCTTCCCTGACAGCCCTTCCGCAAAATCACTAGCAAAGATGTTAAAAAGAATCAGACCAAGGACAGATCCCTGCGTCTCTCCACTGGTAATCTCCTTTTTCTCAGAGTAAACTCCAATTACCTATACCTTTTGTCACCTCCTACTCAACCAATTTCTAACCCAAGCAGTAACTTTAGGGTCCATCCCTAGGGTGCTCAGTTTGTTTATAAGTCGCCTGTGCGGAACAGTGTCAAATGCTTTACTGAAATCTAAATGCACCACATCTAGGGCTCTCCCTTGGTCCAACTCGCTGGCCATCCAGTCAAAGAAATCAATTAGATTTGTCTGACAAGACCGGCCTCTGGTGAATCCATGCTGTCTTGGATCCGGTAATCTGCTGGACTCCAGAAACCTTTCTATTTTCTCTTTCAGCAATGTTTCTAATAATTTACTCAACACCAAGGTTAAATTAACTGGCCTGTAGTTTTCAACCACATCCTTACTTCCACTTTTGTGTAAAAGGAGCACATGTGCCTCTCTCCAGTCCTCTGGCACCACCCCTGACTCCAAAGAGGCATTGAAAAGGTCAGTCAGTGCAGTTGCTAGAATGTCCCCAAGTTCCTTCAGTATTCTCGGATGTATCCCATCTGGTCCCATTGCTTTGTCCATTTTTAGTTTAGCTAGTTCCTCATGAACAGTCTTCTAGTTCCTCATGAACAGTCTTCTGAAAATCGTTTGAGATACCTCTTGCTTTTTTCCCCGTTTGTGGGTGTTGTCTGAGGTCCTGCTCCAGGCCCTTCATCTGTGAATACAGAACAGAAATATTTATTAAGCAATTCCACTATATCCTCATCAGCTTCTACATATTCCTGCTCTTCACCCTTGAGTCTGACAATACCACTTTTGCTCTTCCTCCTCTCACTAACCTATCTGAAAAAAATGTCTTATCCCCCCATTTTGTTGCATTGGCTATTTCCTCTTCTTTTTGTATCTTTGCTTTCTTGACTACTTTGCCAGCTTCTCTAAGTTTTTCCAAATATAGATACCTGTCTTCCTCTCTCTATCTGATCTCTTGTATTTCAGGAAGGCCTCCCTCTTTTTCTTCATCTTTTCAGCTACTTCTTTTGAGTACCTTAGAGGCCTCCTTCTCCTTTTACCTTTATTTACCATTCTAACAAAAAGGTTGGTTGTCCTTAAAATATTCCCTTTCGGTTTTGCCCACTGTTTTTGTACACCCCCCCCCCCCCAGCTGTTCCCATCCCGCTAATGACTCCTTGAGGTATTGGCCCATCTTGGCAAAGTTAATTGTCGTAAAGTCTAAGACTCTCACTGTTGAATGGATTTTTATCAGCCCTAGTCATAATACTGAACCACACCATCTGGTGATCACTGGATGCAATATGATCTTTCACTATAACATCAGAAACACTTTCTGCATTGGTAAGCACCAAGTCCAATATGGCCCCTTCACATGTGGGTTCTGTTACCAGTTACTTGAATAATTCTTCCTGTAAAGAATCCAAGATCTCCTCCTTGCTTCTGAATGACACGGCAGCAGGTATGCGCCAATCAACATCCGGCATATTGAAATCCCCTATCAATAGCAATGCTGCATATTTCTTCTATTAAATCTCTGTCCACGTCTTCTCCCTGTGATAGAGGTCTGTATATCACGCCAATGAAAATGGATTTCTTTCCCTCTTTATAGTTTAACCCACAGTGCCTCCTCTCTCCCGTTTAGACAAAGGTGAGTCGGTTGATATAGTGTATCTGGATTTTCAGAAAGCCTTTGACAAGGTCCCTCATCACATACTTTTGACAAAACTAAAGAATCATGGGATAGGAGGCAGTGTACTATTGTGGATCAAGATAGAAAGCAGAGGGTAGGGCTAAATGGCCAATTTTCCCAATGGAGAAAGATGAGTAGTGGAGCACAGGACAGGGTACTGTGTAGCAGCCCTCTTTTAATAAGTGTTATTTCCCTCCCTCCCTTCCCACACCCACCCACCCCTGGGATAATCATAGCTTTATAGGTACTTACACATCTTAAAAGACAGGAGGTGCTCTCAGGTGAAGCTCGTTACCCAAATCAGTCATACACTAAGGACCTGAGATTAATTAAGCTTCAGGTGAACAAGGTATATTAAACATATTAGGTACAGTTTTATTAGTATAAATATCCATAGCAACCCTTAGTAAGTAAAGAACTTAAAGATCTAAACAAAAACATAAAACTAAGATGCAGACAGCAGTTCAACAGTGAGATGGGGGCTTTCCAGTCTTTTGCATTGAGTGTCACGTGTATGATTTTCTCCCAGTTGGTGAGAGGTCTTACGTGTGCACTAGGTGCAAGGAGCTCTTTGCTCTCAGGGAATGAGTCCGTTCTCTACAGGCTAGAGTAGCAGACTTGGAAAATATAAGAAAGACAGATAGGTACATAGACGAGACCTACAGGGATATAGTCCTGAAGTCCCACCTCCAGTCTGGCAGCATCCCTGTTGCCATGGAGGAGAGAGGTCACGTGACAGGAGAGCATCACCCTGGTGTGGCAGGAAGTGATTCTGTAACTAGGACCTGTCCTCCAGGTGATGTAAAACCCTCTTGCACCGAGAGTTTCTCCAGGACCATGTGCCCATGAGGGAAGGGTTAGGACAGCCGTTATAGTTGGTGATTCGATCATTAGGCATGTAGATAGCTGGGTGGCTGGTGGACGTGAGGATCGCCTGGTAACATGCCTGCCTGGTGTGAAGGTAGTGGATCTCACGCGCCACCTAGATAAGGTCTTAGATAGTGCTGGGGAGGAGTCTGCTGTCTTGGTACATGTCGGTACCAATGACATAGGAAAATGTGGTAGGGAGGTTCTGGAGGCTAAATTTAGGCTTTTAGGTAGAAAGTTGAAATCTAGAACTTCCAGGGTAGCATTCTCTGAAATGCTTCCCGTTCCAATTGCAGGACCCAAAAGGCAGGCAGAGCTCTGGAGTCTCAATGCGTGGATGAGACAATGGTGCAGAGATGAGGGTTTTGGATTTGTTAGGAACTGGGGAACATTCTGGGGAAAGGAGGGTCTCTTCCGAAGGGAGGGGCTTCACCTTAACCGGGATGGAACCAGGCTGCTGGCATTAACCTTTAAAAAGGAGATAGAGCAGCTTTTAAACTAGATAATAGGGGAAAGCTGACAGTCGCCCGAAAGCGGATGGTTCGGAAGAATGTATCCTTGAAGGATACTACCAAAAGTGGAGAGGTTCCAAAAAAGAGTAAAGTAGCCCAAATGCCCTCGAGTATGGAGCAGACAGAGCTTGAAGATCCCAAATTACCCATGTTTACCAATAGCCAAATTAATATGAATAAAATACAGTCTCTAAAATGCTTGTATGCAAATACTAGAAGTCTAAAAAATAAGATGGGAGAGTTAGAATATATAGCACTAAATGAGAGGTTAGATGTGATTGGAATATCAGAGACATGGTGGAAGGAGGACAACCAGTGGGACACTGTGATACCTGGGTACAAACTGTATCGTAATGATAGAGCTGATCAAATTGGTGGAGGGGTTGCGCTCCGTTAGAGAGGGCATTGAGTCGGAAAGGATTAAAGTTTTGCAGGAAACAAAATTTGCTGTAGGATCTCTGTGGATTGAAATTCCATGTAAAAAGGGGAAGGCAATGGCAGTGGGGGTGTACTATCGACCGCCTGGCCAGAATGAATAAATGGATGATGAAATGCTCAAAGAAATCAAGGAACTAACAAAAGTTACAGCGCAGTAATAATAATAATAATGGGTGTTTTCAATTACCCCGGTATCGACTGGGTCAGTGTCACGGCAGGACATGCTAGGGAGATAAAGTTCCTAGATGACATAAATGACTGCTTCTTGGAGCAGCTGGTTCATGAACCAACCAGAGGGGAAGCTGTATTAGACCTAGTTCTTAGTGGAACACCAGATCTAATGCAAGAGATAAGGGTGTTGGTGCCACTTGGCAATAGTGATCATAGCATGATCGCCTTTGATTTAATTAGTGGAGGAGGGATAGTAAGGAAATCCACATTACTAACTTTTAACTTTCGAAAGGGAGATTATGATAAAATGAGGAAAATAGTTAAGAAAAAACTAAAAGGAGCAGTTGCAAAGGTTAAAGACTTACATCAAGCTTGGGTGGTGTTGAAAAATACTGTCTTGGAAGCTCAGACCAGCTGTATTCCACGCTTTAAGAAAAGTGGAAGGAAGTCCAAAAAACTGCCAGCATGGTTTAAAGGTGAGGTCAGAGAGGCTGTTGTTGCCAAAAAAGCATCTTTCAGAAAATGGAAAAAAGAGCCAAACGATGAAACCTGGAAACAGCACAAGCACTGGCAGGTCAAATGCAAGGCATTGATAAAGCAGGCAAAGGGAGAATTTGAGAAGAAGCTTGCTGCGGAAGCAAAAACGCGAAATAAAGATTTTTTCATGTACATTCGTAGCAAAAAACCTGTGAGAGTCAGTTGTTCCATTAGATGATAGAGGGGTTAAAGGGGCACTAAGAGGCCACACGGCGATAGCGGAGAGACTGAATGAATTCTTTGCTTCGGTCTTTACTGAGGAAGATGTAGGGATGTTACCCATCACTGAAATGGTATTTAAAGGTGCGGAAGAATTGAAGGAAATACCGATACATCGGGAAGAGGTATTACAACTATTAGATAAACTGAAGAGTAGCAAATCACCTGGGCTGGATGGTATACATCCAAGGGTGTTGAAAGAACTGAAATATGAGATTGCAGACCTGCTATTAGTAATCTGTGAACTATCATTAAAATCATCTCTAATACCTGAAGATTGGAGGATCGCCAATGTAACACCAATTTTTAAAAAGGGTTCCAGGGGTGATCCGGGAAACTACTGATTGGTGAGCCTCACGTCAGTACCGGGAAAAATGGTAGAAACCATCATAAAGAATAAAATTACTCAGCATGTAGATAGTCATGGCCTAATGGGAGACAGCCAACATGGCTTTAGACAAGGAAGATCTTGTTTTACTAATCAGTTATGTTTTTTTGAAAGTGTGAATAAACAGATGGACAAAGGTGAGTCAGTTGATATAGTGTATCTGGACTTTCAGAAAGCCTTTGACAAGGTCCCTCAGAGACTTTTGGCAAAACTAAAGAGTCATGGGATAGGAGGCAGTGTATTACTGTGGATCAGGAACTGGTTAAAAGATAGAAAGCAGAGGGTTGGGCTAAATGGCCAATTTTCCCAATGGAGAAAGGTGAATAGTGGTGTACCCCGGGGATCTCTGCTGGGTCTGCTGCTTTTTGACATATTCATAAATGACCTGGAAAGTGGAATAACGAGTGAGGTTATCAAATTTGCAGATGACACAAAACTATTTAAAGTTGTTAAAACCCAAGAGGATTGTGGAAAATTGCAAGAGGATCTTGATAAATTGGAAGACTGGGCATCAAAATGGCAGATGAAATTTAATGTGGACAAGTGCAAAGTTATGCACCTAGGGAAGAACAACCCAAACTATGGTTACACAATGCAAGGTTCCACATTAGGAACCACCACCCAGGAAAAAGATTTAGGCGTCATTGTGAATAACATGTTAAAACCCTCGGCCCAGTGTGCAGCGGCAGCCAAGAGAGCAAATAGAATGCTAGGTATCATAAGGAAAGGAATGGAAGGTAAAGCAAAAGATATTATAATGCCTCTATATCGTTCCATGGTGAGACTGCACCTTGAATATTGTCACCGTATCTTAAAAAGGATATAGCGTTATTAGAAAAGGTTCAGAGAAGAGCCACCAAAATGGCAAAGGGGATGGAAGGATACCCCTATGAAGAGAGGCTAAAAAGGTTAGGGCTCTTTAACCTGGAAAAGAGACGGCTGAGGGGAGATATGATAGAGGTCTATAAATAAATGAATGGAGTGGAACAGGTAAATGTAGATCGATTGTTTACATCAGAATATAGAAAGACTAGGGGACATGCAATGAAGCTACAGGGTAACTTATTTAAGACTAATAAGAGAAAATATTTTTTCACTCAACGTGTAATTAAACTCTGGAATTTGTTACCGGAGGATGTCGTAAAAGCTGTTAGTGTAGCTGGGTTTAAAAAAGGTTTGGACAAGTTCCTGGAGGATAGGTCAATAAATCATTATTAAAAGGGACCCAGGATATCACTGCTTGACCCAATACAAGCTTTGTGGAACCTGTGGGGCTTGTTTACAAAGCCACGGTAGCGATTCGCGATCGTTATCAGAGCCGTGGCCCCATTGAAATCAATGGGGCCGCGGTTCCGATAACAATCGCGAACCGCTACCGCGGCTTTGTAAACAAGCCCCTGTGTCTTTTGGGGAAACTGCTAGGTACTTATGACCTAGATTGTGTCAGACGGCTGCCTGGGTGAGAATGTTCACAGTCTTGGCAAGTCCATATATCAATATGATTTGCAAGGGATTGTGGGCAATGCAGTCCATTCACACCAGACACAGCTGCTCACAATAATTAGTTGTGCTCGAGGGTAAAGCCAATAAGATATTTATTTATGGGGTTATTTCTCCCAACACAGATATGCTTGGTAGCACATAAATCAGGTTACTTGCTTTCAGTGTTAAACTTGGAAAAACAAAATCAGGAAAACATTTGAACTTGTCAGGCAATCAAAGCAAAAAAAATAAGACCTGGTTGGTAACAAACTGGTCTTTTCTGTAGGCTTTAGCTAATATTTTCTTAGCAGTGTATCAAACAAACAAAAATCCACAAAGAAAAGAAAAACTGTTCTTTTCAGGTTAACTTCTTATATCTTCCCACATAGATTCAGAAGTGATTCCCTCAGAGCTCACAAGCAATTAGGTAAGGCTCAATTGCTAGCAGTTACCCAGCTGAAACCCCTTAGCTGGCTTGCTTTCTACTGAGGTAGCTCAAAATCCTATTCAGGAGCTTTTCTGAATAGATTAAAGAACAAGTTTGTATTTCTTTGTGATGGTTGTTGTATTTTATAACAGAAAATCACCAAAGGAGTTTAGACAGAGAGCAGTCCATGTAAACACAGCCTTCATCTTCAATCCCTCCCTCTTCTTCAACAATCATCGGTTCAATATCATGGATTGGCACAGATGAATTTCTCAGTGGAGCACTTTCAGGAGAATACTTGTTTCCCTGCTGTCTTTCAAGGTTATAGCTAGGGCATAGATCAGTGTTCATACCTGAGCTTCCATTGCTGTTAGAGTTCCTCTCTATATAGCCTGGCCAGTATGTAGTCCAGTTCCTATGTCCAGCCTTCCAATCCAGATCCCTGGACACTGGGTCTCTCTTCACATACCTTCTGGCACGGGTCTTAGGGTCCCTTCCAAGTGCAGCCGTCTCCCTCACAGGTAGCGTCTGGAGATTCCTAGCTCTGCAGCACCATTCCTCTGGCTTTCCCCAGTCCAATGGTGTATGCTGGCCCTTGGAATGCCTCCCAGTATACGTACTGCTCCGGACTCCTCTAGCTCTCCCAAAGGCTTTTCTCTTCCTTCTTCCAAAGGGTTTCTTGCCCTCTCTGTCCGTCCGGTTTGGCTTCTGCTTCTGATGATCCTCTAGATGAAACTGAGGATATCCAAGCTGATCATGAAGATGATGATAATCAAGATGAGGAGGATAATTCTCTGTAGAATAAACTCTACCTTTATTCTGCCTAGATGAGTGCTCCTCCCTAACACAGCGCAGCTGTGCTGAATCAGGCCCTGCCCTTTGAGATGAGTGCTTAGGGATTACCTCATAGCCCTCCTGATTGAACACACGTTTCCCCACTTCAGCTCCTCTAATGGCTGTTGGAAACCTGGTGCATTCTGGGACTGGTAGTCTTTTATGGGAAAATTCTGTTTTCTTATTTCTACCAGAACTGACAGGTTGCTTGTTCAGAGTCACTTCACCTTTTCTATAGCTCCTTCCTGAGCTATGATAAGCTTCCTTATCACAATTGGCCATTGTTGGAAAAAGGATACTGGGCTTGATGGACCTTGGTCTGATCCAGTATGGCATATCTTATGTTCTTATTTCCATAGCTTTAATATTATTTTTTACATATAGTGCCACTCCTCCTCCCCTTCTTCCTACCCTGTCCTTTCTGAATAATGTATAGCCTGGTATAGTTATATCCCAGTCATGGTTATCCGTGAAGCTTGTCTCTGTAACTGCCACTAAATCCAAATCAACCTCTCCCATTAAAACCTCAACATCTGGAATCTTATATCCCATGTTACGGGCATTTATAGACACTGCTTTCCATATGTTGCCCGTTTTACTTATTTCTATAAAGATATTTAATGTTTCATTTACCTGGGGACTTTCTTCACCCATCTCCAATGAATCTGGTTTACAGCCCTCTTCAGTAGGTTAGCCAGTCTGCTACTGAAGACATGTTGACCCTTCTTGGACAGATAGACACTATTTCTTCTCTGCAGCCTTTGGAACATTATCCCATTGTCCAGGAAACCAAAATGCTCTTGATGACACTAACCACGCAGCCATGCATTTATCTCCAGGATGCAAGCTTCTCTGTCTTGGCCTTTATCCTCAACAGGGAGGATTGAAGAGAAACCACCTGCGCCCCTATCTGCTTTACCTCTGTCCCAGAGCCATTAAGTCACTCTTGATATGCTCAGAGGAATTCCTGGCAGTATCATTTGTGCCAACATGGATGAGTAGCATTGGGTAATAGTCAGTAGGCTTTATGAGTCTCAGCAAACTCTCCATAACATCTTGGATTTTGGCATCTGGCAGACAGCATACCTCTCTGGACATCAAATCTGGTCGGCAAATGGATGCCTCAGTACCCCTCAGAAGAGAGTCACCAACCACCACTACTCTTCACTTCCTAGTGGTCACTGATTCTACAACTTTGGGGTGCTTGAGCTCTGGTTCTTCCCTTTCCTGGGATGCCTCTATCTCCTCTGCTTCCGGGGCTGCATAATGGTTCTTCAATTCAAGGGCTTGATGAGTTGGATTGGTGATTCTGCAGGCTCTGGTGACTCCAACCTTCATCCTTCTGTAGGCTCCCATCTTCATGTCTGCTGGAGAGCTTGGATGTTTCAAGAAGCATCTCAATGTACTTCTCACTGTCTTGAATGCTCCTCAGCCTTGCCACCTCTTTTCTGAGTTCCTCCATCTGTTGCCTGAGAGCTTCTGCATTAAGGCATCCTGCACATGGAACCGGTCCTTTAACTGGCATTGGGATCTCTGTCTGGGCAGAGGCAGAAGCTGTAATGGGAGCAACAGCTTTGGCAATATGTTTTTTCCCAGTCATTGTTCAGTTGATGGAACTTTGGTACCTGTTGAAATAAAAGAGACCTACTAAAATAACAGCCTGTTACTCAGCTGTCCTGTCAAAAAAAGCAGTTAACCTGTTTTAAGTTTATGTTTATGTTTATGTTTATTTATTTGATAAAAACCGCCTTTCTCAATAACCAAGGCGGTGTACAATTAAAAGCTAAGTAATAAAAGAAGGCCGAGGCCAACGAAAGGAAAAGAAATGTACAATATTAAAAAAAAAAGGGATAGTAGAGAAGGACCAAGAAGGCAGGACGAGACATGGCAACATGAGGAAACATCAGGGAGGGGGTTAAGGAAATGGTAGAGTCACACAAAAGGAGAGGGGAGATTAAATGCCAGGGAAAACAGGTGAGTCTTGAGGTTTTGCTTGAAGACTTTGTGTTGGGGCTCTAAACGGAGGGTAGAAGGGAGAGAATTCCAGAGGGCGGGACCAGCAAAGAAGAAGGCAGAGGAGCGGGTGGATTGTAAGTGAGCACGGGAGGGGGACGGGAGTGTGAGACGATTGAGGTGAAAAGAACGAGGGGTGTATCTGGGAGAATGGAAGAAGAGGAGATCAGATAAGTACTGGGGGTGCTGTCATGAATAGCTTTATGGACCAAGGTTAATAATTTAAAGGTGGAACGGAAGGGGATAGGAAGCCAGTGAAGATGAAATAACTGGGGTGTGATATGATCACGGAGGGAAGTGTGTGTAAGGAGGCGTGCTGCAGTATTTTGAACACGTTGCAGGCGGTTTAATTGGGATTTGGGAAGACCAATGAAGAGTGAGTTTGAAAAATCAACGCGGGACATGACAAGGGAAAGCACTAGAGTGGTAAGAGCAGAAGAGGAGAAGAAGGGACGAATAGAGCGAAGTTGACGCAAGAAGAAAAAAGATGATCTGGTGATATGTGATATGTGTGTGTGGAAGGATAGATCAGAATCAAAGTGTACACCAAGGTAACGGAAAGTGGAGACCAGAGGTATAGGGGAACCAGAAAAAGAGGGGGCCATGGAAGGGGAAGAGGCACCGTGGGTGAACCAAATAGCGATGGTCTTGGTCAGGTTGAGATGGAGGCAGTTGAGAGTTAGCCAGTTTGCGACGGCTGAAAGGCAGGAATCTAGTGCAGTGAGATCAGGACTAGAGGGGGATGTGTGATGGAGTAACAAGATATCATCAGCATAGAAGAAAAAGGAAATACCGAACTGTTGGATTAAGGAAGCAAGGGGGGCTAAAAAAAGGTTAAAAAGAAGGGGAGCGAGAACGGAACCTTGAGGGACCCCACAAAGAAGACGTTGAGGTTCGGAGGGGGAAATAGAAGCGGAAGAGGAAAGCACCGAGCAGGACCGGGAAGAAAGAAAGGAATGGAACCAGTGGTGGACTGTACTGCAAAGACCCGCATCCCGTAAACGTTGTAAGAGGAGAGAGTGATCGACCAAGTCAAAGGCTGCGGATAGATCCAGAGCTACCGCCACCGAGATATCACCACGATCGTGTGCAACATGTAAAGCATTTGTGAAAGCTAAGAGAACCGTTTCGACGCTGTGACCCTGACGAAACCCAGATTGACGTGGGTGAAGAAAATTGATGGATGCAAGGTGGTGAGAGAGTTGTGCAAAGACATATTTCTCCAAAAGCTTAGAAAGAAAAGACAGATTGGAAACAGGACGGTAGTGCGTGGGAAGTAAAGGATCCAAGGAGGGGTTTTTCAGAATAGGGCGAACGAGAGCGTGTTTCCATGGTGAAGGAAAAATTCCAGTGAACAAGCTAGAGTTAAACATGGTGAGAATACAAGGTAAGAGTCCAAGGGAAGGGGTGAGGAGCCACGTAGAGGGAACAGGATCGAGGGCACAAGAAGTCTTCTTAGAAGAAGTGATAAGGCGATGGAGTTCAGGAGCAGTGATTGGATCAAATGAAGCCCAAAAATGAGAGAGCTGTGAGATAGGAGGGGGGGACGGAATGGGAGGAGGGGAAGGGATCGGAGCGGGGCAGGAGGGCAGGGATGCTCTCAAAGAAGCTACTTTGTTACTGAAGAAAGAAGCTAACTGTGCCGGGGAGGGAGCAGGATGGGAAGAGGGATCAGATGAGGAGGTGTGTAGCGAAATGAGGGATTGAAAAACAGAGTAGAGGTGACGAGTCTGATTTGGGGCGTTGGAAATGGCATTCGAGAAATAAATGCGTTTGGCACTATGAACCTGGGTTCTATAGTGGGAGTAATGAGACTTGAAGGTCGCTAGGGTAACTGGGGAGGGGGCCTTGCGCCACATTCGTTCTGCTCTACGGAGATGGGAGCGGAGCAGCCGCAAACCACCATGGTACCATGGCTGTGAGGGCTGACGACGGGGTGGGCGGGGACGCAAGGGGGCAATACGATCAAGTGTGGAGGAGAGAGTAGAGAACCAGGTGGAAGCCTGTGAGTTTGGTGAGAGAAGGGAGAAATCAGAAGGCAGGATCTCATGTGCTGGAGGGAATTGCTGAAGGGTAGAGGGAGTCAAGGAGCGGGAACAACAGTCCAGGTGAGAAGTGGGAGATGAAGAGGAGGCCACAGAGTGGGTACCACTTGACCAGGAACAGGAAACAGCAAGACAAACGTGATCTGACCAGGGGAGACTGGTGGTACGGATATCTGAAATTGTGAGGCAGGAAGAAGAGGGTGTCAGAAGGAGGTCCAGAGTGTGACCAGCTTGATGGGTAGGGACGGAAACGTGTTGTGTGAGAGATAGGTCATGTAGAAGCGAAAGAAAGGAGTGTTCTCTGGAGGAGACAGGGGAATCAATGTGAAGGTTGAAGTCGCCCGCAATAAGTATTTGAGGAAAAGCTAAAGAGATATCTGTTAGTGTTAGGAGTAGGGCATTCCAGAGGTCAGAACGGAGAGCGGGGGGGGAATAAATAAGGAGTACATGAATGATAGGTGAAGTGTGAAGGCGGAGTAAAAGGGATTCGGGGTAATGTAAGAGAGGAGAAGATACCTGAGTGAAAGAGAGGGACGGATGGAGCAAGGCAGCTACACCGCCACCAGAACGGCCAGAACGTGAAGTAGAAACAGCAGAGTATCCAGGAGGAAGGCAGCGCGCTAGCAGTGCATCCTCGCCGTCTCTAAGCCACGTTTCTGTTAGAAGGGTAAGTGCAAAGGCAGAGCTAAGAACAAGGTCTTGGATGAGGAGGGTCTTCTTTCGCAAGGAGCGACAATTAAGAAGACCGACAGAAAGTGACACTGGGAAAGGGGCAGAGGAGTCCGAGGCTTGGGGAGTATGTAGGAGAGAGATTGGACAGACCCGAAGATTAGAAGTGCAGCGGAAGCGTGCACGGGGCAGACGGTCAGGCCGTCTGCCCCAGTAGACGGGTATAGGAGCCATAGAACTAAGCAGGAGCAACGAACAATGGGTGACGGAAATGGGTGACGGAAGTGTATTCTAAACATGCTGTTCTAAGTCCCTGTGTGTAGTTAATTGTGGAGTGACCCCATAAAGTAAGAATGCTCACATGGGGTGGGTGGGGGCTGGGGTGGGTAAGGAGGGAACTAACACCTAATGAGGTATCAGTGGCTTCAGAGAGTTGAGAAAGAGAAACTAACAGCAGAGTTTTAAACCTATACCACTAAAACCCCCAAATATTTCCCCTTTTGAAATAAAGCACCAAAAAGACTAACTCTCCGAAAATGTATACCAAAACCCTTTTAAGGGCGCTTAGGCAGAGAGCTAGTAATTAAAAGCCACATGCTCTTACCTTGCTTTAAAATTAAGAGACCCTGTTATGAATGCCTTGGAAGGTTCTGAAGACTTTTATGCATTCCTCAGTTCTTTCACGGGGGAAGGAGGGAAGAGCCAAGCCTAGAGTCATTGGTAGTGTAAAACAGGACAGTTCAGACTTCAGCTGCCCACATACTTGTCTCTTTATAATGAATCTCAGCATAATTGATCCATGCTTTGTAGAGATGCAGCATACCCTCGACAAGGACCTAGGCAGTGATAGATTTGCTATCACTTGGATTCTAAAATCTAGTATCCTGAGAAGGGCTGTAACAGGGCGCACCATTACTTTTCATGATTGATCTTTTTTTTTTTTTTTTTTTTTGAGCATGCAGTTTATAAAATGTTTCTAAAAGAAACTTGAACTAGCTGCTACACAGAGCATTGGATTTGTCTGTTTCTGCTGTACCAACGTCCGAAGATGCTAAACTTCAAAACTGTAGGAGTTCTGTGGAAGAAACAAGGGTGTCTGTCCATCATTGGAAAACATTCTATACAGAGCTGCTCTGCACATATGATAAAGCAACACCTCTGTCCAGTATATTAAAATTTGCCATTAGAATGAAGATCAGCTAATTTTATTTCTACAGAGAAAGCAAAATAGATCACACATAATTGACAAGAACCAAAATATGACCCAAGGCAGGGCTCTTCTGCTGTAGTCCTTGAGAGCTACAAACAACTCAGATTTTCAGGGTAACCAAAATATTCCCTCCTGTCAACTTCCTCCTCCCCCTATCTGTTTATGGTTCAAGCATATGCAGATATATTTCATGAATGCTTATCTCCAGGAACAAGCAGGAATGTAGTCTTCACATATGGGTATCATCGGTACCGACGGAGCCTGGGCGGGAACGCTCCCCAGCGTCCAATTAGAAAGCTTTTGGGAGCATCCCATAGCGCCTGCATGCTGCCTTCCCCAACTGCCTCTCTCCAGTTCTTCGTTTTCTGCGGAGCCAGCAGGTCATTGTTCCTATCACTGCAGAAAATGTTTCCTTATTTCTTTTTTGTGGTCGCGTCTGGCTTCCTCGATGCTTTACCAGTACCGCCGGTTCTTCTTTCTTTCTTTTCTTTCAAAAAAAAAAATATATATATACTTAGTACTTTTTGCCAGGTGCGCGCGCCATTTTGGGCCTTAGGCCCAAAATTCCTCCACAATGGAAAAACCCTCTTCGGGTTTCAAAAAGTGCACCAAGTGTGGCGGTACCATCTCCGTAACCGACACCCATGAGTAGTGTCTCAAATGTCCTGACCACTCCATCACGGAATGTATGGCCTGTGCCATGATGTCTAAAAGAGGTCAGCAGAACCGAGCTGCTAAGCTCAGTACCCTGTTTCCCTCCGATGCAGCTTCGGTGGCATCGACGTCTTCCAGGGCTTCCTCTTCCTCCCATGGATCTCAGGTAACTAAACACAAGTCTAGCCGGTCCTCAAAGGGTAGATCTCCTTCTAAGCATAGAGATGTTTCTAGCGTTGCCCTTGAGGATTCTGCACCGGCAAAATTGCCCCGGTGGGAGGCTTCGGCTTCCAAAGCGTTATCGGGGCTCCAGGACGTTCGAGGCCTCAACCTCAGCAGAACTACTGGTGCCATGCTCTGGGGTACCAACTGTTTTCTCCGGTACCGACATCCAGGCATTGACAGCGTCGATAGACCAGGAGGTTCCTGGCTATTGAACGTAGTCTGGCGGCTGTCCTTGCGGCATCGACACCCTCGGAACCGCGTCAGACAGTTCAACCGGTACCGGCACTGACTCTGGCACCGAAATCATCGGCATAGACATCGGTGTCTGCATTGCCGGCACCCAGTCATGTGATGCCCTCCGGTACCGATACACCGGTACAGATTCCCCCCGGTACCGATTCCCCCCGGTACCGACTTTGCTCGGTACAGGTATCGGGCTCTTCAAGAGCATCCAGACAGAAGGTACTTCGAGTCCTCATAGGAATCTGAGGATTCTGACACTTCTGTCAGTACCGGTATACTTCTCCCAGAGGAGCCTTCCTCCCCTAAACGCAGGATGTCTCCTCCAGAGGATATTTCCTTTCAGGACTTCATCAGGGAAGTGGCTCAAGGGCTTTCCATTACTGTGGCTCCTGAATCAGAGCCCAGAGCAAAGGAGTTGGAAATTTTACAATATCCCAAAGCTCCTAAGGAGGCGGCTATTCTACCCATCCATGAGATCTTGCATGATCTCATGCTAAGAATGTGGGAGACGCCTCTTACCACCTCTCCTCACTCTGGATACTATGTATTGAGTCCCTCCTTGTCCTGGTTTCCAGAAGACTCAGTTTCCTCACCACTCTATTGTAGTGGAATCAGCTATGAGAAGGATCAGGAGTGCAAAGAGACATGCCTCTTTTCCTCCAGGACGTGAGTGCAGAACTTTGGATGCTTTTGGACGTCGTACTTTCCAAGCTTCCATGCTTTCTGCCAGGATCAGTTCCTATTTTTTATATATGGGAATGTTCCTGAAGGAATTCACAGGAGATTTAGAGGTCCTGAGCCCTCTTCTTCCTGAGGATAGAAGGCAGGATTTTCTCACATTGGTCAAACATGCCTAGGATGTTTCTAAATTTGTCAACCGTGCAGCTTTTGACTGTTTTGAGTGCATAAGCAGGATCTCTGCCATTACCATAGGTGCATGTAGAATTGCCTGTCTCCAGGCATCTGATTTGGAGCTCTGGGTACAAGACAAACTGGGCAATATTCCTTGTACTGGTGAGAACCTGTTTGGTAAAGATTGGCAAGAAAAAGCCAATGAGTTGGATGCTGACAACTCCACTTTGGACGGACTATCCAAAACCACAGCTGATCCTGCGAGAAAGAAGTCTTTCAAGAAGCCTTTCTTCTCAAAAAAGAAGAGGTTCTATCCCTCTTATTCCCAGCAGGGACGTTCTACAGGTCAGCCTACCCGGAAAGGTCAGCAACCACCTAAACAAAGGAAAGCAAAGACTGCTAAGCCTCAACCATCTCAGCAGTCTCAGCCTCCAAAAGGCCTTTGACTTTCATCTAGAGAACTTAGCCTTCCTGGCCCTCAATGGACCAGAGCCTTCCACCATTCCAGGAAGGTTATGTCACTTTGATCCCAGGTGGGAGCAGATAACAGCAGAGCATTGGACACTCTCCATTATAAGAGAGGGGTAGAAGCTGCACTTTCTGTGCATGCCCCCTTCCACAATGGTAAGACAGTTCAATTCTCAGACCTCTCTCATCAACCTGTTAGATCAAAAAGGTCACTATGCTTCTTGCCCAAGGGGCAATAGAAGAAGTACCCATTCATCAACAGGGTACAGGGTTTTACTCCCCCTATTTTCCTTATCCTAAAGAAAACAGGGGGATACAGACCTATTTTGGACCTCAGGGGATTGAACAAATTCCTGTTAAAAGAGAAATTCAAGATGATTTTTTTAGGAACTCTGCTGCCATACCTTCAGAGTCAGGATTGTCTTTGTTCTCTAGATCTCAAGGATGCATACACTCATGTTCTCATCCACCCAACTCACAGGAAGTTCCTTCGGTTCCTTTTTCAAGGAAAGCACTACCAATACAGGGTGCTTCCTGTTGGCCTGGCCTCAGCACCAAGAGTGTTCACGAAATGCATGGCTGTGGTAGCAGCATTTCTCTGCACTCTAGGGATATTCGTCTTCCCCTACTTAGACGACTGGCTCATTCAAGCCCTGTCAAAGGCAGAGGCCAGGACCTCCCTATCTTGCACAATGTGTATCCTTCAGTATTTGGGTCTTGTCATAAACGTCCCAAAATCCACTCAGTCTCTAGAATTCATAGGAGCTCTGCTGGATACCAAAAAGGCAAGGGCCTATCTTCCCCAGGCCCATTGCCTTCGCATGGTGCAGTTAGCTTCTCAAGCAGTGCTAAAACCTCATCTCACTGCCTGAGAAATGCTTCAACTTCTAGGCCATATGGCATCTACTGTGCATGTGGTTCCTTATGCTCGCCTCCACATGAGAGCAGCCCAGTCGACTTTATCCACTCAATGGACTCAGGCATCAGGGTGCCTGTCAGACAAAATAGCAAACACAAGTCGCCTTATTTTGTCCCTCCAGTGGTGGCAGTCCACTCGGAACCTGTTACTGGAGTCCCCATTTCAACAACCCTTACCCCAGGCAACTCTCAGAACAGATGCTTCACCAATGGGTTTGGGAGCTCATCTGCAAGACCTCTCCACCCAAGGCACTTGGACTCCACAGGAGACTCATCTGCATATCAATCTTTTGGAGCTCAGAGCAATCTTCCTTGCTCTTCGAGTGTTCCACACCCTGCTCAGCTACAAGACAGTCCTCATTCATACGGACAATCAAGTAGCCATGCTCTACATGAACAAACAGGGGGTAACAGGCTCTCTGTCACTTTGCAACAAAGCTTTGCGACTATGGGCCCTCAGAGAGCATCAGATTCATCTCCTGGCAGTGTATCTTCCAGGCATACAAAACTCTTGGGCAGACAGACTCAGTCGAGTTCTGCTTCCGTACGAATGGTCTCTACATGTAGACCAGGTGACCAAGATTTTTCAAATTTGGGGAACCCCGGACATAGACCTCTTTGCAAGTCCGTTGAATGCCAAACTTCCCCGGTTCTGTTCCAGAATACCGGCTTAGGGCTCTCAGGCCAGGGATGCTTTCCCCCTTCACTGGGGACAAGACTTCCTTTATGCCTTTCCGCCCATTCCCAAAACCCTATTCAAGCTTCAGAGAGACAGAGGACTTATGATTCTCATAGCTCCACATTGGCCTCGGCAAGTGTGGTACCCTCTGCTTCTGCATCTCTCTCAACCTCCCTCCCTGGAGTTAGGGTCTGCTCCAGATCTCCTATCTCAGGAGAACGGAATGTTATGGCATCCCAATCCCCAGTCTCTGCATCTCAGGGTTTGGGTGCTGAAGGCCTAGATCTCCATGATCTTAACCTCCCTCAGCAAGTAAAGGATATCCTTTATGCTTCCAGGAAGCCTTCCACAAGACGCTCTTATGCTTTCAAGTGGAAAAGGTTTACCATATGGTGTTCGCAGAAGGGTCTTAACCCCCTTGTGATACCTCTGGAATCATTGCTGGAGAATCTTCTTCATTTATCAAATGCAGGACTTAAGACTAACTCAGTAAGAGTCCAATTGAGTGCTATTGCAGCTTCCTTTAAGCCTCTAAATGGACAACCTATTTCCTCTCATCCTCTTATAGCAAGATTTATGAGAGGCCTTCTAACTAAGCCTCCCATCAGGCCAACACCGGTGGCATGGGACTTAAACCTGGTTCTTGGGCAGCTCATGATGCCACCCTTTGAACCTTTAGCTACTACCTCCTTGAAATTCCTTTCTTGGAAGGTTATCTTTCTCATTGCAATCACATCAGCACGCCGCATTAGTGAGTTGCAAGTGCTAGTAGCTGATCCACCTTATACAAGGTTCCATCATGACAAGGTAGTCCTTAGGACTCATCCACACTTTATGCCAAAGGTGGTCTCGCCTTTTCATCTAAACCAAGCGGTCTACCTACCTGTGTTTCTTCCAAGGCCTCATGCATCAAATGCAGAGAGGAATCTTCATACCTTGGACTGTAAAAAAGCATTATCCTTTTACTTACAAAGAACATAGAAAGTCCTATCAACTCTTTGTTGCTTTTGATCCTTCTCATTTGGGACTTCCAGTCTCCAAGAGAACACTCTCTAACTGGATTGCTCAGTGTATTTCCTTTGCCTATCAGAGTAAGAACCTTTCTCTGGAGGGCCATGTCACAGCTCACAATGTGAGGGCCATGGCAGCTTCAATGGCTCATCTGCACTCTATGTCTATCGACGACATCTGTAGAGCAGCCACTTGGGCCTCGGTTCATACCTTCACAGCCTATTACTTCTTGGACAAGGACTCCCGCCGGGATGCCTTGTTTGGTCAGGCTGTTCTCCAACACCTGTTCCATACCTAATCAACTCCTATCCACCATCCCTGGTAGGATGCCAGAGATCCATGGGGGGAAGTGTAGCCCTGTTCGGAGACACACAACGTCTGGAGTCTCTCCCTGGCACCTAAAGCTAGGGAGTCCCCATATGTGATGACTACATTCCTGCTTGTTCCTGGAGATAGCATAGTTACTCACCTGTAACAGATGATCTCCGGGAACAGCAGGAATTTAGTCCTCACAACCCACCCACCTCCCCTAGGAGTTGTATCTCTCTGTCTCTTTCCCTCTCTCTCTCTGTCTCAGCTTTAAAACTCAACTGGAGAGAGGCAGTTGGGAAAGGCGGGAAGGGAGCACGCAGGCGCTGTGGGATGCTCCCAAAAGCTTTCTAATTGGACGCTGGGGAGCGTTCCTCGCAGGTTCCGTCGGTACCGACGATACCCATATGTGAGGACTAAATTCCTGCTGTTCCCTGAGATCACCTGTTATAGGTGAGTAACTATGCTTATTTGACACATAAAACAATTAAATAAACAAGACCAATATAAAAGGGGAAATAGTATAAAAACTGGGATATTGCCAGGACATTATTAAACACCAGAAAGGCTACCGGCAACTAGGCCACCAAGAATAATAACACATTTAAATGTCGGAACCCTAAGAAATCGAGAAGAAAGTGCAGATATCAACCCACTAAACATTGAGTTCCATTTTAATCATTTTTATTAAACTAAAAAATCAAATATTTATATTTAACAACTCAAGAAATAAAAAAAAAGCAGTACTTATGTGAAAAGCATTAAAGAAGCCCCAAAAATTCAACGTGGCACATTTCGAGTCCAGAACCTGAAGCAGAGTCCTAGAGGTTCTGAACTCGAAACGTGCCACGTTGCATTTTGGGGCTTCATCCCTGCCCATAGTTGTCCACATCCCTCTATTTCTGCTGCCCTTCCCTAACTTCTGCCCAGCTGTAAATTTGTCTGTTTCGCCCCCTCTTCTTAAACTGATCTGCATAGAAAGAAGAATCTCTAGAGTCCCTCCTCCCCTCTGTGGCCCTTTTCTGTTTCTAGCAGTGGCTCCTGTATATCGTCTAAGTGCTCTTCATTCATGTTTCGCAGTTCTCACACAACGTCTAAGTAAGTTTTTGGCTTCAGCATTAGCTCAGCACAGAATAGTTAGAGTGTCTCCATGTATTCCGCACAGGTGCTGTAGTCTATGCCTGTGTAGCTGTTCCCACAGTGGGTTGCCAGTGTATTGGCTACAGTCTAAGGACTGAAGCTAAAGGATGCTGGCAAAGAAGGGGTCACTAGCATTATGGTCAGCCCTCAAGCATGGTGTCTTCTTTGGGTGAACAAGTTGCAATACCCCAAAAGCCAGTCCTGGACCCTCCCACCTATATAGCTCAAAACAAATAACTCTCCACCCAAACTCCCTTTCACCATCTAATGATGAAAATACAGTTGTGGTCAATGGTATTGGCATGCTTGCATTTTAGGTATGTTGTGCACAATATCTTGAGAAATAATTGGAAATATTCCAACTCTATGTCATCATAATATTTTAATAGTATGTTCAAAGGTATACAACAAAAAAATATGTCTGTGCAATGTAGACGTAGTAATTTCTGAGAATAAAACAAAATATGACCTGGACAGGATTAATGGCACCCTTCACTAATATTTGGTTGCACAACCCTTGGCAGTGATGCCAGCCTCCAAATGTTTCATGTAGCCATCTATAAATTTCGTACATCTGTCTGCTGGTAGTTTCTCCCACTTTTCAACTGTGATTTGTTCCAGTTCATGAATGTTTCAAGGATTCATTTTACCACTGGCAGATTTCAGCTCTTTCCAAAGTTTCTTGATTGGATTGAGATCAGGACTCATAACTGGCCAGTTTACAGCAGTCCATTTTTTTTTCTTTTTTAACCATTCTTTTGTACTTTTGGATGTATGTTTTGGGTCATTGTCCTGCTGGAGGACCCATGACCAAAGAAATCGGAGTCCTGAAGTAATATCTAAGCAATAAAAATAAAGTAAAACTGACCAAAAACTGAAGAAAGAAATAAGATAACTCGAAAACAGAGAGTAAAAAGGGGGAATGAAAATATGAAAAGTTGAAAATTAAAAAATAAATAAAATAAAAGGTTAAAGAATAAAACCTTTTACTTTTTTATTCTTTAACCTTTCTATTTTTATATATTTTTTTATTTTCGACTTATCACCTCTTCTTCTAATTATTTATTACTTGATTCCCCCTTTTTTGTCTCTAGAGTCTGATCTCTTATCTTTTATTCTCCGGGAACAAGCAGGAAGTCAGTCCTCACATATGCGTGACGTCGGCGCCGATGTAGCCCTCGTGCGGAGCAAATCCCCAGCTTTCTAAGAAAGCTTTTGGGAATTGCATCACTCATGCGCTGTCACCTTCCCGCCAAAGGGTGCCATCTTGCTCAGTCTTCTTTTTTCCGCAGAGCTCTTTGGACGTAGTCCAGTTGTCACCGCGACAAAAGTGTTTAAAATACTTAAAGGTTTCATCTTTTTCTCCAGTTCGACACCGGTTCCCCTTCCCGCCTTCGGCTCGGTACACCGGTATCGAGACTGGTTTGATTTTTCGGTTTTTGTCCTTCATGACTAGTGTTTGCGCTCTTTTTCTTTTTCACTGGCAGCCTGGGTCTTCAACCTCGCAGGGGCCCTTTTTTCCCCGATGGCTGCCAGGAGGTTTAAAAAATGTGATTGGTATACAAAATTAATGTTCCTCACCGATAAACATGACTGCTGTCTCCGGTGCCTCGGGCCTGACCATGACCCGAAGGTCTGTGGCCTGTGTAGGAAAATGTCCTCGAAGGCCCTGAGAAGCCGCCAGCAGCCGCATGATAGGATTTTTGCTGAGTCCGTACCTTTGCGGGCCTGGACCTCGTCTGAGGCCTCTACGTCTCGGGAACATTCTGAGCCCGAGCATCGTAGAGGTTCCTTGGAGAGGGAGTCTCCCTCGCGGGAACATCGGGGAAAGAAAAAAATCCTCGAAGGCGGCGTCGTTGGATGGCTCTGAACGGCCTGGTTCCTCCCAGAACTGGTCGCGGAGCCCTGAGCGCCGGCCCGGAAGGAGCATCCAGCGAAACTTCCTCGACGGGATACGGGGCAGCCGATGCAGGTAACAACTGTCCTCATTGAGGACTCTCCTCTGGGAGAACCGGCGTCGGGCCCGACGGTGTCGGGACCTGACCCGGGGCCTGCGGAGCCTTCTGAGTTTGGTCTCAGAATGGTGGCCCTGGAGCGCAGCATGTCTGCCTTCATGGACCAGCAGCGGGCACTGATAGCCGGTCTCACTGGTCCTTCCTCCCCGACCACCGAGCCACTGACGTCCAAGTCGACCCCGGAGGCCGAGCCAATCCTCGAGACCTTGCGTATTCGAGTTGATCCTTGGCCAAGGTCTCCCTTGACCTCCCGTTCGAGACTGATGTCGTCGATGCCGATTCCACCGGCGTTGGGGCGGTCGATGCCGAAGCCCTCGAGGCCGGAGCCACTCGATTTCTCTTCAGAGAAGACTCTTCGGCTGGGAGACTGAGGAAGAAGAGTCCCTGGACACCTGCCGGCACAGGGACGTCCCGTCCGATTCCCCAGCGTCCGAACCTTGGAGAAGGTCCCCCCCCCCCTCGGGAGGACACTAGGTTCTTGGACTTCGTAAGGGATATGTCAAAGGCTTTGGCGTTCCCTGCGGAGTCCGAGGAGGATCCTCGAGCCAAAGAGCTCGAGATCCCCCAGTATGACTCTCCCCCTTGGGAGGCCCTTACTGTACCAGTGCCTCCGATCCTGGAATGACTGATGCTCCGCATATGAGAGGCGCCGGCATCATTGCCGGTGATCAGCAGGCGGATCGACTCAATGTATTGGGTCCGCAAGAGTTCTGGGTTCCAAAAAGCATAACTGCCGCAGAGCTCAATGGTTGTGGAATCGGCCATGCGCCAGCTCAAGAGCCAGAAGACGGACTCCTCGGTGCCTCCTGGCAGGGAGGCCTGCAACTTGGACGCCCTTGGCAGGAAGTGCTACCAGGGTTCTATGCTGACATGTCGGATCCAGGCATACCAGCTGTACATGGGCATGTACCTGTGAGACCCGGCGAAGGAAATCACCGGGTTCTCTGTTGGTTTCTCCGAGGGACCTTTGCAGTGCTTCAAGAGCCTGTCCACTGGAGTCCGTGAGTGCTCGAAGTTCATGACTCGAGCTGCCTATGACGGGTTTGAGGTGGCGGCCCGAGTAGCTGCAGCGGGCATCGGTGCCTGCTGCCAGGCATGGCTACAGTCGTCGGACCTCAAGCAATGGGTTAAGGACAAGTTGCTCGATGTCCTATGCTGGGGAGAGAACCTCTTCGGTAAACCCATGACCTAAAAGGCTGCTGAGCTCAAGACCAAGTACATGAACAGGACACGGCTCTCGAAAAAGACTTCTGCCCCTTCTAAAAAGAAGGGCTCGGGTATGAAGCCCTTTTTCCTGAGGAAGGGTGCTGCTTACCGAAGCTACACCCCATTTCAGGCCTCCCAGGCTCCCCAACAGGGGCAGCAGGCCAAGGGACAGGGGCATGGCCCACGTAAGCAAAAAGTCCCCAAACCCCAGGCACCGGCTTTAGACTCTCAAGGCATTGCCCCTCTCACCACAGGAGGAAGGCTTGCCCTGTATGCCCACAGGTGGCAAGCCATCACCACAGATGCCTGTGTCCTACAGATAGTTCATATAGGCCTGGGGTCACCAACCTCCAGAGGGCCGCGGGCCGCACAGCCGACTACCGGGAGCCTCGCGGGCCGCACCCCCCTTCTCACCGCCCCCGCGAAAAAAAACAACAAACGCAAAATTATGAAAACAATGGCTGATCACCTTTATTGAATTTAATGAGATGGCTGATGATTCATGCTAGCAGACAAACGCTTAAAGTCCGGCTTCACAGATGACACTGACAGGAGAAGGGACGCTTGCAGGTGGTCGTCGGTGAGCTGCGAGCACGTGGATACAATGGCGGGAATCCTTGGCGGGCCGCACGTAATGTTAACCGGGGTAGAGCCTCGCGGGCCGCACGAAGGGACCTCGTGGGCCGCATGCGGCCCGCGGGCCGCAGGTTGGTGACCCCTGATATAGGCTATCAGCTCCATTTGACCCAGGTGCCTCCTCCATACTTTCCAGGGGAGCCTCTCAGGTCTCCTCTTAACCGGGACCTTCTTCTGAAGGAGTTAGAAGGTCTTCTCGAGGATCAGGCAGTAGAACTGGTGCCCCACCACCTACAGGGCAAGGGCTTCTATTCAAGGTACTTTCTGGTACCAAAAAGGACAGGGGGCCTCAGACCCATCTTCGACCTGCGCAACTTAAACAAATTCCTGGTGAGGGAGAAGGTCAAGATGCTTTCACTTGGAATATTGCTGCCTTAACTCCGCCAGGGAGACTGGCTATGCTCCTTAGACCTAAAGGATGCGTGTATACACATCCTAATTCATCCAGACCACAGACAATATCTACACTTTGTGGTGTCGCAGGTCCCACATATCAGCAAGACACTTCCTGAGCTTACTCAGCCACATGGCTTCCACAGTCCATGTGACACCAAATGCCCACCTCCACATGCGGACAGCTCAATGGTGCCTCAGGGACCAGTGGACACTAGCCAAAGGAAGACTCAGGGACAGAGTCACTGTGTCCAAAAGACTACTACAGTCTTTGGAATGGTGACTTCAACCAAAGCACTTGGAGGCGGGGATGACCTTCCAGGTCCCTCAACACACAAGGATCCTAACTACAGATGCATCCCTGATGTGCTGGGGAGCCCATTGCCTAATGAGAGCATACAACAAATCATTTTCATGGAACTTCGTGCCATTCGCCTGGCTCTATGAGCCTTCTGTTAAACTTTGGCTCATCAGCCTGTCTTGATAACAAACAGACAACCAAGTAGCAATGTTCTATGTGAACAAACAGGGAGGCATGGGGTCCCGCCTGCTGTGTCAGGAATCCCTGGACCTGTGCTCCTTTGCAATCCGGCATGGCATACATCTGAGAGCAGTTTATCTGCCAGGATAGGAAAATTACTCAGCCGACAGGCTGAGCAGGATTCTACAGCCTCACGAATGGCAACTGGACACAAGTGTGGCCCAATGGCTTTTTCAGACCTGGGTACAGCCGACACTGGATTTGTTTGTGAGCCCGCATAATCACCAGTTGTCCCAGTTTTGCTCACGGCAGCCACATCCAAACAGGGTGACTGCAGATGCCTTTCTCATTTCATGGTCTGTCGGCCACCTGTATACGTTTCCTCTGACGCCTCTGGTGGCAAAATCTTTGTTCAAAATTCTCCGAGACAAAGCCTCGGTCATCCTGGTAGCCCCAAGATGGCCGAGGCAACCCTGGTTTCCAATTCTACTTCAACTAGCGGTGGAGACCCCAATTCGCCTGGGGTCCTCTCTGAACCTCCTGTCTCAGGAGGGGGGCACTCTTCTGCACCCCAACCTCAACTCCCTCAACCTAATGGCATGGCTGCTGAAAGGGTAGTCCTCGCACCACTCCTTCAGAGAAACGTGGAAGAAGTTTCACTGGCCTCAAGAAGGCAGTCAACTGGACGAACCTATTCCTTTAAGTGGCGTAGGTTTGGAGTATGGTGCGAAAAGCAGAAAGTGAATCCCTTCTCCTGCCAGATGGCAGTGGTACTACAGTATCTATGCCACCTTTCGGATTTGGGCCTTAAGTCCAATTCCGTCAGAGTTCACCTCAGTGCCTTGGCTGCACACCACTTTCCAATGGAGGGAAAACCTCTTTCTGAACATCTTTTGGTGTCCAGGTTTCTAAGAGGCCTACTTCTGCTGAAGCCCCCGGTTCGCCGTCCGGCAACCGAGTGGGATTTGAATGTGGTCTTAGGACAGCTTACTCGTCCGCCATTTGAGCTGATGGCAACCTGCCATCTGCGCTACCTTTCTTGGAAGGTAGTTTTCTTAGTGGCACTCACGTCAGCTCGGCAAGTGAGTGATCTTCAGGCCCTGGTGTCCCTTGGGGAAACTGCTAGGTACATATGACCTAGATTGGCCACTGTTGGAAACAGAATACTGGGCTTGATGGACCTTGGTCTGACCCAGTATGGCATATCTTATGTTCTTAGGCCTTATACAAGGTTCTATAGGTTCCTTCTGAAAGTGGTGTCTTTGTTCCACCTCAACCAGGAGGTAGTACTACCTACTTCCTTTCCCAGGCCTCATGCCAGTCGGGCAGAGGCTGTTCTGCATACCCTGGACTGTAAGAGGGCGTTAGCCTTCTACATTCAGCATACGCAAGGCCATAGAAGAGCTTCTCAGCTTTTCGTATCCTATGACCCTAGTAAGCTGGGGATGGCCGTCTCCAAGCGTACGCTGACCACCTGGGTAGCGGACTGTATTGCCTGGGCATACAGGGCGGCGGAGCTTCCGTTGCAGGGTCGTGTTATGGCTCACCGGGTCAGGGCTAAGGCGGCGTCAGTGGCTCATTCCCGCTCTGTTCCGCTGGCAGACATCTGCTGGGCCGCTACCTGGTCTTCGGGTCAGACTTTCGCAACCCATTACTGCCTGGATAGGGAGTCCCAACGGGACAGTGCTTTCGGCCAGGCTATACTCCGTAACCTTTTCGAGGTGTAGGCAACTCCTGCCCTCTGATCCTTCTGTGTCAGGCTACCGGAGTGCTACTCTCTAAGTTAGAGTCCTATTGTGGCTGCTTGCGGCTCTCTTAGAGGGAGCCTATTTTTCAGCTGTGGTTCTCGGTAGCTTATAGCTGGGGAGTCCCATATGTGAGGACTGACTTCCTGCTTGTTCCCGGAGACAGCGTAGTTACTCATTTGTAACAGGTGTTCTCCGGGGACAGCAGGAATCAGTCCTCACAACCCTCCTTCCTCCCCTTGGAGTTGCAGTCCTATTATATTTTGTTCTTTTTGCCGTCTTTTTAGCTATGTCATTTGACTGAGCAAGATGGCACCCTTGGGCGGGAAGGGGACAGCGCATGCGTGATGCAATTCGCAAAGGCTTTGCTAAAAAGCTGGGGATTTGCTCCGCACAAGGGCTCTGTTGGCACCGATGTCACCCATATGTGAGGACTGATTCCTGCTGTCCCCGGAGAACACCTGTTACAGGTGAGTAACTACGCTTTATCCGATTTCTTCAATGAAATTTTCATCATCCGCTTTTTGATTGTCAATATTTTTGTATTTAAGATCATATAATTCATATTTCATCATTCTGTATTACATTCTGGGGTCACCCATACACTGATTTCTTCCCTCTGATCCTGTTTGACATGGCTTCTGCTGTGATGTTTTTTATCTACTCTATTTCACTTATACTGTTATGGGAATGTCCTGTTTTATACTTCTGTATTTCTATACAGCATTATATACATTGTCACCAGTAGTCCGCCCGTAGCTTCAGCATACGAGGTAGGTAGAATGGAGACCTTTTATTGAAAGGTTAAAGGTGTAGTTGTGTACCTTTTCAATAAGTTGTAGTTGTGAATCGAGTGGTTCAGGCAAAGACAGGCTTTTAAATTCCCCTCCCGGGGCGGATTCAAACACAAAGTAACATAGGAACAGAAAGCCATACACTCTGGCACAAGGTAGGAAAAATAACTTATAACAGCTTCCAATTTAAATCACAAATGGTACGGTATTCATTGCATACAGTCCCTTGGTATTAGGAAATAAAGTCCTGTGCTTCTCAACTGCCAGTTGACTAGCTTCTTCAGGATATCTGGCTCAACACAGTGAAATCCTATCATTTGTAACTTTAAACGTACAATCCATTTGAGTATCAGACAACTGTTCATTTGGAGGATCAATTAGTATTGACTCAGGCTGGCTATCAGCTGAATACAACTTCTGCCTTGTATACAACGTTTCCAGATTATTCTCTGCTGTCTGTTCCAGAGGCTTCCCTATTATTTCCTCTAGGAGGTAAGGATCAACTTTACTATATCTCTTGGCATAGCTTAGAGGAGAATCATATTCTTTATAGTTCTTATGAGAGAAATTCTTATAACCACTTTTACAAGGATTATACAGCCTACCTTCTGGCTTTGAGGCAGGAGAAAGTCCGTGCACAGCTCTCCCAGGATGGGGTTTAAACCTCAGAGATTTTTCTCTGTATTCTGGCTGCTCACCCTCTTCTTCTGACATACAAATGTCTTGCACTGTATATCTTTCACTCCTTGGAGCTTGTAAGTGCTTCCCAGCTATCCTCACTGGTAATTTCTCCCTTTGGTTGCCTTCACCATATGATAAATACCTGGAGTTTTGGTCAAAGGGTTTTTGTGCCCTGCTCCTCCAGTTATTCCTGTCAGCTGCTTTCTGTCTCTCTCTCTCACATTCAGAGTCAGAATCCACTGAATCACTTACATACGTTTTCCTTTCACACTGGGACAGACACTGCTTCCAAGAGCCAGACCTCAGCTTGCACAAACTTTCCAGCTGATTCTGTTCTACTCCGTCTTCCCTGTCGTCCGTCCTCCTTCTCCTTCTACTGCTACTTCTCCTATTGCTAAACTCTAATGAACCTTTCTTATACATTTGCTTGGGAGCTAATCTAGCCCTTCCCCTTCCCAGGTGAAAGCTATCAGGCCCAGGAGATGGGGATTGTTTGCTAGCTGGGCGGGGTTCCTGCCCTCGTGGCTGGGATTGTTTGGGTTGCTCCTGGCAACTGGGTGTCCTGCGCTTATCCTTCCTGCTAGAAACAGCCCTACTGCACTTAGGTTCCTCTGTTTCCATATCACAGGATGTCTCTTCCCCATTACAACATACAAACAATCCACTTTCCATTGCAACACCGCTGGGACCCATATCTCGCGATTTACTATGGCAGTTGTCCATCTTTCTTTTTTGATAGAAATTTTTAGTTAAATATGGCTGCCGTGGTCTCAGTTGGCTTTTATTTTTGCCAACCAGTGTAGAGATTGTCCTTTAGCATAGCTTTTCTCTGTTGATAGGTTAGCTTTATGGAGAGAAGATAAGAGACTTCATTTTAGATTTGAGTTATTTTCCCCTTCTCCCTTCACTCATATTATTTTCTGCCTACTGGATACTGCTCCAGTCTCTTATTCCCAGCCAGTAACTCAGTGCTTTCATGCATGATCATTGACAAGTGAGGTCCTCTGTGGAGGTGACTACATGGTTTGGGTTCATTTTCTATTGCCCTCTCCCTCTGGATCCTTGTTTCATTCATTCATTCATTCTTTTCAATTTTCTGTTCCCCCGATAACCTTTTGATATGTTTGCCGTTCCTCCTATTGGAGATGGCAGGCTCGCTATTATGAGCTTTAAAAGCCCAGAACGAGTTCCCTTCATTATCAGTTGTTCTGGATGTTTTTATTAAACTATGGCTAACATAGTTTTCCTTTCAAAATCCTCCCCCCCACACTTTTTTTTCACCAATTTAATACTGTACCTCTCAGTACTTAGATGTTTGTTGTATTTTGACACACACATTTTGCAACCCAGGTACATTAAATATGCTTTGTGCTGCATATATATATATATATATACACATTTTTTTTTTACAGTGGCATCTTTGTGTCCTTCATATGGACACCCTATTTTGGATGTTTATGAATTGATGCTTCTTTGTGCTACCTTAGTAAATTTGTTTTAATTTAGTCTATTTATGTTGTGATGAGTTTTCCTTATGCACTCCATCTTATCCTTCTATTTTTGTTCTTATATTTTTGTATCTTATATTGTTATGTAGTTTACAACCCCCATTGCCTAATTTTATTCGCCTTTTCCTTGAAATTTATTTTATATATGTGCCAACTATTATCTTAGTCTTATTTATTGTGCTGTATCTCGTTTTAGTAAATTATTTGTTGTAATATGTATTCCTTATCGGTCCTACAGTTCAGTCCTCCACCACTGGGTAGTGCACCTCCTCCTGCAACATGGAGACTGGACAAGTCAAACTTGTGACATCACCGGGTATATCCTGCTGGTCTTCTCCCATGATCCCCCAGTGTGTCCAGTCTCCATGCAGCATGAGGACGTAGTGAGCCTAGGTGCTGGGCTCACTTGAGAAGCAGTTTAGGAGCAGTTAGTCAGGATTTGATTTACCTTGCATTTCTTTTGCCCTTCTTTAGGTGTAATCCTGTAAATTGAATTCATTTTCATTTAATTTAATTTACTTTTACTTTATTTATTTTCACCTAGTCTGCCTTAGTGTAAAGGGGGGTTCTGTCCCTTTTCAAAGTTCACGCTGCCAGCTAGCCTCTCTGCTTGGGATTCTTCGGTCTCTGTGCCCGGTGATGATCTCTCCCCCAGGACTGTACGGGGGAGAGCTCTGTGGAACACCTGCATTTTGGCAGTGTCCATGCGGCAGATTCCCATCGCGGAGGGAGCCTCAGGCTGTTCGAGGTTCTTTAGCCGGTGGACCGGGGCTCGCAGCGTCTGCTACTTCTGGTGGCGCGAGGCAGCAGCGTGTCTGGACAGCTCTTCACCCCGCAGCTACAGCGGGGTAACTGCTGCATCCCGACGCCACAAGGGAGTCTCTCGAGTCCGCATGGAGGGGCTCTGAGCTCTTGCCGCCTCTGTGGTGTTTGGCGCCAAGCGGGCCTGCTTCGGATTGGCGCCATTTTCTTGGCAGGGCTGAGGCCTCGTGGCGGAGAGCGGAGCAGCCCCGCGTTTGAGCAGACGACGCTGTTCCACACGGCTACACCCAGATAAGGACTTCCTTTTGCTGTTACTTTTAATTTTAATTCTAATTTTAATTTCCTTTTAATTTTAATTTCCTTTTAATTTCATGATAGTTTATAGTTCTTTGAATGCAATGTGATTGGTTTGGGTTTTTACTTCTTGGGGGGTGCCTTTACCTTTGTCTGCATTCTGGCAGTTAGCGACGTCTGTCAGCAGCAGGTTTCCGTGCTAGGATTTGGCCATTCAGGGTCATCGGCGGCACAACCACCTACAAATTGAGCCCTTTCTGAAATTGTCATTTACATAAGGATGCTATTTCCATGTTTATACGCTTGGAAATTGTGCAGACAGCCTCTAAATGTCGTTATGCCATCTGCAAATTTGATCGCCATGCTTGCTGATCTCTTTTCCAGATCATTTCAGTGCAGTAGATGTTACCAGATGCCAGTTCCAGTACAGATCCCGAGACATTCCACTATTTACGGGTCCCCTGTGAGAAAACTGGCCATTTAGTCCTATTGTGTTCCTGTTTTTGATCCATTTCCCATTCTATAATAGCACATCATCTCCTTCCTCAGGAGAAGTTCATAAGGGGCTTTGTCAAGTACCTTCTAAAACATCCAGATACATATCATTTGGCTTACTCACATGTTTATTAACCCTTTGAAAAGACAGCTTGGTGCTGCTTTTCAGAACAAGTTCTATCATTTAACTGGCACTGAACTCAGATTCATTGGTCTGTAGTTTCCAAGATCGCCTTTGAAGCTCTTTAAAAAAAAAAACAACAATTAGTGTTACATTAGTAACTCTTCAATCTTTAGAGATCATTACTACTAATGTTATGATTGAGCCTGGCTGATATTATGAATGATCACTATTAGACAAAAATTAGCTAGGTTAAGACACTTTGATTTGGTTTTCTGCACTATGTTATCAGAGCGCAGCTTGCCCATTTGGCGGGAACACTGCCCATCTGGGCCATCTGGGGAAAGGCCCCTGCTGGGGATCGTGAGAAGTGTTGCTGGATGGCACAGTCCGGGGCTTAGTGTTCCAGGGTCCTGGAAGGGTTGATAGCGGCAGTCAGGTCTCCCTGTCTTTGCTATGACGGTCACCTAGGTTCAAGCGTCCTGTGTTTTGGGTGACAGGAGTGGGACACCTGGACATGTGGTGCTGGATGTTGGATAGGCTCATACTTCTTAGGTGCACTCTCCTTGAGTGCGTCTACATGTCCGTGTTCCGTCTGTGATCTCATGCTCAGGTGATTGTTGCAGCAATGACAGAGATCGCTTGGGATATCGTGAGTGGGGTTGTCATGGTGTTGCATGGGGTTGCCAATGCAAGATGGGGCCATCCTGAGGAGTTTGGGCCTCAGTCATCAGCTTTCCCTTCGGTGGCCCGGCTGTCCAGGAGGCACCCCTCCAGATCCGCCGGTCCAGTTCTTCTCTGCCTCTTCTCAATGTGGGCAGGGGGGCTGGCAGATCTGGAAATTCACGTCCACTGCACGTTCTACTGTTTTACCTCTGTCTTGGGGTTCTGAGGTCATATATTCCCAATCATTTGTTTGGTGGGGTGCTGCTGTCTGTTGTGCAAGACCAGGTGGTCAACAGTCGGAGGCTGTTGTCTATTCCCCTTACCCCTGAAGGTGCTCACAATTTAGGTTTTTTGTACCTGCGGAGGTGTATGTTGTTAAAGGCTAGCAGGTGCACCTGTGGGACCAGAATCCTCGGTTCTTTCGACCTTCCGTTGAGGTGCGCGTGTGGGGTTTACTCCCTTGGTCGGCTAGCAACTTGCTTCACCCATTGGGCCTTCCCTTTCCTCAAGGCATCGTTGCGTCCCACTTCTTCGTGGAGTTATGCTCAGCCGGGCCTGGAGTTATGCTCAGCCGGTTCCATCCAGGGCTGAGTCCTTGGGGGGAGGCTCCGATCCTAACGATACAGGGAGTGCTGGGATCCGTTCAACCAGGTTCCTTCGGGCCCAGCGTACGTCGTCTTTTGCTGGCCGGTTTAGGTCTTCGGGTCGTGGCGGTGCTCCGAGAAGACCAGTAGGTTGCACAGTGCTTGTCTTGGAGCAAGCGCGGGATATCTGTAGGTTCATATTCAAAGCCGTCCGGTTACATGTCCCTCCATTGTGGAATGCTGTACTAGTAGGCATACTTCATATGCTGGGCTTACAAGTTGGCTTCCGCGCTGCTCGGCATCAGCCAAGGTGACTGCCGGTTTAGGCTGTGGAGTCAGCCTGGAGGAGGGGCCTTGCGTTCTCTGGACAATGCCCTGTTCGGTTGTGTGCCTTGTGGCCCTTATGGAGTTGTAAAAAGGAAAAACAAACAAAAAGAAAAAAAGAATAATCAAACAGGAAAGCCTTCCTAATTGTCCCCACTTCTTTTTTATAAGGTTCTGTCCCTTTCTTCCGGGAGCTTGGCTGGAGCGTGATTAGACTCAGCTACATTTTGGGGATCCTTTATGTACAAGGCATTTTAGTGTACGCAGCACGCCCAGTGTTCCATCGTCTGACTGGAACGGTACGCGGTACGTCAGCCATGGCAGGCGTTCACGGACACGGTAGCGGATCGAGCGCTGTAGGTGCTGTCTGAGATCTCCGGGATGGTGGCCTATTTCGATCGGCAGGGTGGAGTCGGTCGGGTGGTCAGGGTGGCCCGAGCGAAGGGACAGCGTGCGCGGTTGAAGCCTTGGCGGCCTGCGTTTCGGTGGGGACACTGTGGTGGCGAATGTCCTTAGCGGGGTCCGAGTGTTTGCCGGAGGAGTGAGATTGCATCAGGCGGTGTGCGCGCCGCGTGTGCTCAGATGCGGTCAGCCCATATTGGACCTCATGGCGACCTGTCAGTCTGCGGCGACGGGTCGATGTTTAGCAGAGGACATATGAGGCTACTGGATAGCGTCGACGCATTGGTACGGGGCCGTGGCCCGGTCCATTTTATGCCTTTCAGAGGTCATTGTGAAAATGGCCGACTGGGGCTGGTTGCTAAGATATGTGCTCTTCATTAGTCAGTGGGGACCATTACCAGGGTATTCTGGAACATTTGCGTGAGCTTGCATAATCTTTACTTGCAACCAATCGAAATAACTGTCCAAAACCAGTTGATGCAGTCACTACTTAAATTTGCCTCGCTTGACAGTAAAAAAAAAAAAAAAGACATATTTATTTTATACCGATAGGTCACTCACAGCATATTTGGCGATTCCTCGTCCTGGTGTTAATCATGCAGATAATTTCTGCTCTAGTTGTGGTGATGTGACTTTTACATCACAAAAATGGCATATGACTGTTGCGGTTCAGAAAGCCTACAATTTATATTTTGGCTGCAGAATAAAAGATCAGGATAAAAGCTAGGCGCCACACATATGCTGCAATACATGTGTAGCAGATCTCAGGCTGTGGATGGATGGGAAAAGACCATCAAAGTCTTTTGCGGTTCCATTGATCTGGAGAGGGCCCATGGATCACGTCGGCGATTGCTACTTCTGCATGGTTCCTCCAATTCCGAAGGGCATATCCAGGTGATGTAAGCGGTTGGCCTACTGGCATTGCGTCGTGGGTGTGGCTACCAGAGTCTCCTTTCTTTTTTGTCACACCATGTAAGACTCCACATCTTCTGAAACAATGCTGGACTCTGGGGCACTTGACACCCTCTTATATGCCCTTGGTGGATCACGCTTGGTTTATTGCAACTCCTTGCTTAGCTGCATTCCACATTCTCAATTAAAAAGACTCCAACTGGTCCAGGACATAGCTGTAGAGCTACTTTGTGTTGCAAAGAATAAAGCCCTTAAGAGGGGTGACAAATAGGGTGTTTGACGCTGGTGGTTTTTTCCATTTCCCTCTTTTTGCTTCCCACCTCTGTCTGGATGGACCTCGGTTCCGTTCTCCCTCGTGGAATCCGGCTGTGCCTGTTTAGTTGTCGGTTTGGGACTTACGCAAGAACACTTTGCTTGTAACCTGCGTTCCTTGGACCTTAGGTGCGGTTCCGTCGCTTTCTGGGAGGTCTCTTCGCTGCCTGTCCCTCCGTGGAGGCGGGTTCTGCGGGAGAGCGGCAGGTTGCTAACACTTGACACCCTGGTGGGGTCGAGAGCCAAGGTGGAGCTCAAGTGGATTTTTCAGGCGGAGCTCCGGTAGCCTTCTCAGTAGGTCTGTTTCTAGGGCGTTCAGTGTGTTTGCGATGGCGAGTTTGTCTTTATGAAGCACTAGCGCTGCTTGGGGCAGAGTTCTGTGCTGTTTTCACCAGTGAAGAGGATCCAAGTGGGCTCTCGGTCATGTCTTCCTGGTTGGCTTACCGCCTGTTGATGTGAGGAGCGGGCTGGGGTCGGTGCCTGCTGTGTTCGTTTAGGGGCTGAGCCGACTGGATAGGTCCCTCCCAATGATTACTGCTCTGGTACATCCCAGTGGTGGAGGACTGAACTGAGGGAGGAGTAGCCTAGTGGTTGGGGCAAGGTACTTCAGGCCGGAAGGTCGGGGGTTCAAATCCCACTAGAGGACAGCAACCTTGGGCCGGAAGGACTGGGGTTTCTAGTCCCACAGATGCTCCTTGTGGTCTTGGGCAAGCCACTTAACCCTCCATTGCCCATGTTCCCTGTAAGTATTAGTGTATGTGTCTCATATCCCCGCGTGTTAAATGTATCCCCCAATTGTGTTGTGACCGCTTTGATTGAAGGATAAGGCGGGATACAAAACTGTCTAAATAAAATAAATAAATAAATAGGACCGATAAGGAAATGGAAATTACACTTACCTGGTAATTGATGTTCCTTGAGGGAGTACAGTTCAGTCCTCATTCCCGCCCGGGGATGGATGTTTCAGACGCGAGGCGTCAGTTCCGAGTATGCTTTCGGATCCTAGAGTCGGCAACGGGCTCTGATTGGTAGGTAATCGCGAGAGCAACCTTTTCTGCCTATACTCTTCCTTAGTTCTCCTTCCTTCTAGCTCTCTGTCTTCCGCTGTTTGGTGCGCAGGGGGACAGGGGCACGGAGGAGGGTGTTTTCGGCCTTTCTTTTTGGGGCCCTGTGATTTTAAAGTTGAAGTTTGGGCATAGCTTTGTATTTAGTACTTTAACTGGTTGTTTGTTTGCTCCTTTGAGTCTGCTTTGACAGTAGGTCACTGGGGGATCATGGGAGAAGACCAGCAGGATATACCCGGTGATGTCACAAGTTTGACTTGTCCAGTCTCCATGTTGCAGGAGGAGGTGCACTACCCAGTGGTGGAGGACTGAACTGTACTCCCTCAAGGAACATCAATTACCAGGTAAGTGTAATTTCCATTTATCCGTTTTGGAGACATTTGAGATATTTTTTTAAGACAACACATTGTTGATTATTTATTCTTTTTACACATTCCTTGTCTCATGTATTTTATATATTTGTTTTTAAATGTTTGTGTTTAGACTCTTTGTTTTTTTATGCAATTAATATTAATTTTTTTTCTTTTTTTTTGTATTGAATTTTTCTTGAGGTTCCTACATCTCTGAAGAAGACTGTTGCCAAACACAGCTGTATAGGGTGGGAATACCAACACTTCAATAAAGACTCATTTATCTACATCCTTCACTGTTTGTTTTGTCATCTTGCTTCCATACTCATACATTCATTCCTTTTTGGGAACCTGACAGGTACTTGTGACCTTGGCTGGCCACTGTTGGAAACAGGATACTGGGCTTGATGGACCTTGGTCTGACCCAGTATGGCATTTCTTATGTTCTTATCATTAGTTTTACAAGCAACTCCTTCAAAGGATTTAGGATGCAGTTTTCAGTATTGCTGCTAAATGCAAAAGTCTGTAGGTAATTTTGTACCTATGCAGCTGGAAGACAATTTCAATGAATACTACACAAAGTTTTGCTTTCAAAAATTCACTTATGTGGGCACCCAGTGACAAATGTTATTTATGGACTTTGCATATCCTTTTTTCTGCAATTGAAGGAAAGGTGAAAAAAGTATATCTAAATTTTGAAAATTACATTCTCAGTGTGCACTTTACTTTCCTGACCTAGCCATCATGCAAATACTTGTTCCTGCAGTTCTAATGCTCTAGTTCTTCTCCTGCTTTCTACTAACTGGTGATTGGTGTCTACACCCACCTCTGCAGGGAACACCTTGAGCTTGTTCTTCAAGTCCTGGCAACCTCTGAGTATCAGAGGGCTCACACTGAAGGAAAGAGGAGGGGGGAGGGCTGTTGTAGGTGAACATGCACTACGTAGGCCCAGGGTCCCTGGTATTCTCTGTGGAGCTTGACCTGGCTGTGACACCAGATACATAGCTTTGATTATTCTCCCATTAGGGAGTAATTTTGTAAAATATTCTACATGTAAAACATATTTTACTAGCAGGAAATGGCTGTTACAAAATTACGTATACTGACAAGAGCATGTGTACCTTTACATGGACTATGGGATATGTTTACTAAATGGCGGTAAGGGAGCATGTCTTTCTGAGCAGTAACGGCTGCAATAAGGGGTTACTGTGCGGTAAGTATGCTGGGGGTGTTAGAGTCATTTCGGCATTAAGGGGTGGTAATGGACACTTAACATGCGGTAACAGGACATTAAGGGGTGGTTGCAGACACTTAGCGGGCGGTAACAGGACATGCGATAACAGGACATGCTGTGTAAAGGTGTCTTACATGCACCTTAATGCAGAAAAGCCTCTGAAATGTTGAAAGGGGGGCAGAGAAGCCATTGGAGAAGGTATGGATGCAAGCACAATTGGTAGCTGATGGCGTTGATTCACCTGATGCCTGGCTATGTGGCAGTGTGTATGATGAGCATGTTTGACCATACAGCAGGCCTGTGCTGTTGACTAGGCGAGATAGGTGGCTGCCTAGTGATGCTGGTCTGTGTGGGTGTTGGCAGTGTCATGAGTGGGTGGTGGTGGCAGCGGAGGGGATTCAGCAGTGGGGGCACTGTGACAGGCGTGCAGTCCTAGATGCTTCTGAAAGCATACACCGTGCTGTAATCTATATTATAGTGTCTGTGAGGTGTGGACATGTATCCAGATGTACTGTCAGCATGTGGCATGCCATAGGCCAGGACAGTGTCTGTGTGGAGGTAGCATGTTCCTGATATGTACAGCAAAGTGAGGATTGTCTATGAATTTTCATGTGGAGCAGTCACAGGAGAGGTGTGCATGATATAGCCAACTGCTGCAAATGACCCACCATGAATCCCCCTGATGGCCAAATGGTGGGTGCAGGGCTGTGCCATGGATGTTCTAAGTAGAGAGCTTGCAATGTGTGTGGTGGATGGATGGTTGGGATCATACCGGCCAAAAGCATTTGGTGTGTGTGATCCAAAAGTAGCAGTGCCATAGGGTACATGAAACACCATTTGTGTGGGTAGGACTGGTGCCTCAGCCTGTGCAGCTGCAAGACAATACACCCGACAGAGTGGCATGATAGAAAGGGACAAGTTGAACCCATTTGCCCCATGTGGAGCAAGTAATGATGGCAGAACAGTGCAGGGGATGGCTATGCATCGAGTGTTATGTGCCTGAATGTATGAGATCTGTCTTCTTTACATAAAGCTGGGAGGTCACAATGATGGCACAACAGAAAATGCATCCATATAATTTGTCACAGACATCTGCTGACCTGCTGCAATGGGCCATGGCAGAGCCACTAAAGCCATGCCCTCAGATGTCCATAATGGAGAATGTCATGTTGAGCTACCCAACATGTGGCCATAATGCATAGAAATGTAGAAGAATGATTGTCTGCAGGTCACAGCAGAGCCAGGACTGTGCAAGGTGGGCAAGTCACCTGAGTAGCACCCAGGCACAAAATGAACAAGTGGGACTTGATCCCTGGACCTTTGACTATGGGGATATTGCACTAACCAGTCGGCTATGCCTCCACACAGCTCTACATAGATGCATAGAGCCTGCAGGTCTCTGATCAAACTGTTTGCTGTGTGTGCCAATATAGGTTAGGCTCTCCACTACCCATGAGGATCTGCACATGCAAAACAGCGGTCTGCAGCTGAAGAACTAATGGAGAATGCACTGATCCAGCATATCAGCTCAGTAAGATGCACTGACTGTGTGTGCTACATGCACATAACAACTGCAAGCTGTGCTGCAGAGTGGTTTCAGCTGTCACCCTGAGGGTGAGGATGGGTGCACAGCACCTGGTCCTTTGAACCTGCACTGTTAGAGATGGTCTCTGCTGGCTGTGCTGCAGATCCACGTCACTGCTAGTGTGTGGCAGGTATTGTTTGCAGTTTATTATGGTTTTCTCCTTGTTTCCTGCATGCTTGTAGCATGCTCTAGGCGACAGCAACAGCTCGGCCCTGTGTTCTGTCCATGGTGGACACTAACCCTCCGATAACAGTGCAGGTCAGTGCCCACTGCTGATATGCTGCTGCAGTGGACAGCCATTGCACTGGGGGCATATAGGCTGGCATAGGGCTACTGCTACTGTCCTGCTACAACCCCAGTGAGCAGGCCATGAACCACTGCTGCCCCAACCATCGAGGACTAACAATTGCCTACAGCAAGTGCAGTAAGACTGCCCCTACTGCCCTTCACTGAGCTGTGTCAGCCAAGCACAAACCAACTGCAGTTGATCTACTGGTCAGCACGCACAGCATGTGCTTAGAACAACTATGAGCACCCTGCCTTGGGATACTCAGCACTGGCATTCCCAGACAGATTGCATCCACATCACTGGAGCCAGATATTATAATAGCTCTATGTGGATACATAGCCATGCCATGGTCACATTTTGGTCATACTGAGAATGCCATCTCAGCATGACATGCAGTAGTCAACTAGGCAATGCATGTGGCAGATGGGCACAATGATGTCTCAGCCATTGACCCTACCATTGCGGCAGACACAGCGGGGCTAATCTGCACTGTTTCAGGTGATACCCACAATCCTCTGCCTCGCGTTATTCACATTTTCAAACAAAGGCTGGGAAAAATTTGGACAATGTGAGCCAAAGTTCAGTGCAGAAAGCCAGAGGACAAAGGGGAGCCATACACACATACATGCATACACTCTCATTGGCGCACTGTCTAAAAGTGGGGATGGTTGGCATTCCTGCTTGCCACTCCTGTCTCAATGTCAGCTCAAGGATTGATAACATGTGCTCTGTTTGCAGGCGCTATTAGCATGCCTTGGCTTCACCTCAAGTTGTCATCACCTGGTCAGTGTACTATTAGCCACCAATCAGCTGTGGATAGTGGAGCCTGTCAGTGCTGCTGGTGGGTGTTTCCACCCTTGCTAGCCGTCTCCCTTGGGGATGGACATTCTGGAGTTGTACTTGCACTGTCAGCTGAACCTTGTCCACAGGAACATGCAATACAGAAACCCCAGCAGGGACCTGAACCTGTGACCCTCCACACATACACACCAACCATGTGTGTTGCACCACAGTGCTGCCATATGGGGATAATAGCCCCTATTGCTGACATGCTCCCCTTCGGCTGGCCTTTGACACATGCTGCAATGCACATGGCGCACATGACCAGGGCATGGCTTCTGTTTGCTGCAGGCTGGTGCCACTTCCCATAGCGCCGCCACCACCCCACCATGCAGACATGCCCACGCACTATCAGTGGTGGTGCACAGTCCCAGTGTGTTTAACATGCGGGTTCGGCGGGTGCCTTGGGCACAAGGGCCAGATGGGGGGGGAGAGGCACACATGGATGGCCATGCAGTCCCCCACCAGCTGCCTATGCAGAGGCCCCATCACCGTCTCAGGTGGAGGATGGCAGCCACTGCTGTGGTATTTCCCCGGGCACCTGCATTTTCCAGCTACCTGGAGGGCTGCAGCTGCAGGTGCTATCGGTCTCTTCCTCCACAGCTAGGTTCAGTGGCACCGGGGGGGGGGGCCCCGCCAGCATCTTTGCCAAGGGTGCCATATCCCTTGGACCGCCCCATATGGCACATGACCGTTCCACACCAGTAGTATAGCTGTATTCCACCACTGTCACTGTGTGATCATGACGGACATCACAGATGGTGCTGCGGATGGAAGGATTCCCCTATGTGAGGAGGTTACAAAGGTTAGGCCTCCTCAACCTATTGGTGAGGCGGCTGCGGGGAGATATGGTAGGGGTCTATACAGTACTGAATGGCGTGGAACGGTTAACTATTGTTAATGCCATCACAATATGGGGAGACTAGGGGACAGGTGCTGCCGCTACAGTGTAACGCATTTCAGACACATTGGGGCATATAGTTTATTATTCAATGCATTGGCAAACACTGGCAAACATTGACAAACACATAATGGCAGTGTATGTTGTGACAGCTCCTCGTATGGCTGGGCTTTGGGAGGGTTTGGGTCACGGTCCTGGAGGAAAGGTCATTATATCTTTATTCGGGGGACACTGAGGATCAGCTACTTGGCCCAGTGCAGGCCTCTTTGACCATGGATGTCCTTTTGGGACCCACCTACTGTAGGTACCTGTGCCCCTGATTGGCCACTATTGGACAGAGGATAGTGGACTTGAAGGACCTTGGTCTGACACAGTATGGCATATATTCTGAACGTATGTTCTTATGCCCCTCTGTGCCACCCGGGCAGCTGCCTAGTTTGCCATGTCCACCAGCACCCCACCCCTGCCATGACCACCATGCCACCCCCTGTGCCCCATTTGCACCATCAGCATGGTTCCCTTTCCTACTTGAGCACCATGCTGTTGCTGCTAATGGAGCACTACTATCACTATCTTGGGCTCCCTGGTCAGTGCATCACATTGCTGACACTTAAATAGTCTCTCTCCCCCTCTACAAACACCTTTTCCACAAGGTTTTACTTGACGATCGGGTTCCCAGTGTTAAAGGGCTTTACAGCTCATTGCGCAATCGGCGGTATGGGAGCACACACTCTAACCGCCCACTTTCCTCCCTCTGTGCCCCTAATGCTGCTGGTGCCTTTATCGCTCCTTAAGGCAGCATTTGTACCAGTAGCTTGCATTAACAGCACACATGCTCCCTTACCGCCATTTAGTAAACATATGCCTATGTGTAGGTATTCCCAGGGGCAGCTGTGACAGAGTTGCAAGGTAGAAATGAATTTTATTAAATTCCTACGTCTTTGCACAGTACATGGAAAAAGTTGCACTTTCCTCAAAGCAGGTGACATTGCGTGAGAATAATACTGGATATACATGCCTATGTTGCTTTTATCAAATAGGCATAAAATAAGCACATTTTCTGTATTTTATAGGTGCTCTTTTATAAAATTACTTTTAGTGGCGAAAGTTTCTACTACAAGGTAAAAGGTAAAGACATTTTGACCATTTAACATATGCTGCTGTAGATGCTGCAAAATAGAAAAAACAAATTTTTCATTTAGTGAATAATTTGCAAAGGTGAAAAATTCAATTTATTGATTTTGTTCTGAGAATTACTATCACTAAAAGTACTTCACTTCTCTTGAGGAGGAGACTTTTCGGGGGGTGGGGGCTTTCTTTTGACAGAATGTTTAGTAATTGGATGGTTGATTATTTTCCATCTGCTTTGTTCTATACTTAGGTAGTTTATATGTAGCTATGTTTTAAATGTCATAGTTACTTAATATACAGTTGTCACAACATTATTCTGCTGGTGCAATATTTGTTTTGCTTTTCTTATTTTATATTTTGGATATGCTTTGGATAGAAATTTATATTCTTTTATTACCGACCTCTCATGAGGGAGTGAGGGTAGCCCTGACGGTCCTACATAAAAGAAAAAAGGGGTGATTGTTACTCAAATAATGGGGAAAAATACAGCAACATGATCAGTTCACACAAAGTAACATATAGAAAGGATCCTGTTGGATAGGGAAGGCAAAAGCTGAATGCCTAAGCTGCAGTAAAATAATGCCAAAATGCAAAAAAAGACAAGTGGGCACCATAGATACATTTAAATAAAAACACTTTTATTGGTGATCCTCACAAATAAAGTATTTACTAGGCATATGCATTTTGAGCTTTATGGATGCCTTAAAAATAAGTGTTGGCAAATTGCTTGTGCGTACAAATGATTTGCACGTGCAGAAAATCTATAGCATGCAAAGTAATGCACAAATAAAATGAATACTTGCAAACACCCCCCCCCCCGAAAAAAAATATTATACTAAAACTTTACTTTAAACAAAGACTAGCCTAATTTTTGAGGGGCCTACACATGTCTTGTGTTTATAATCTTGAAAAGGAAAACGTGAAAGACAAATCAATGGATGGTAAAATTATTCAACACTAAATAACTCCCCTGCTTCTCTCAGATCTGTCTCTCTAAGAAAATTGCAAAAACTCATACTTTCAAATACCTGGTACCTTAAACGGGCACCTCCAGTGAACAGTGCTCTGGATCTGCATACAAAATCTCAAAAACCTCCTCTCTGCTTCAAGAATATATAAATAGTTTGTAGAGAAATATTTGCTTTCCTTTGCAAGAAGGCAAATATAAAAGTGCCTTCCATAAGAATATCAAAAAAGACACACATGGAGTCTGGGGATTAAGGGATGCACCTGGGAGATAGGTCCCGTCTACCACAGAATGGGTTTCTCTCAGACTTGAAGAGGGATGCACTAGGGTACAGGAAAGAAATTCTCACCGTACTGAGAATCTCTCTACTTTCTCCTTAGACAAACAGGAATGAGTCCTCACATATGGGTGATGTCCCTGATGGAGCCCCATATGAGCTTCTGTTGGGAAGCTTTTGGGAGGCTCCACCACGCCTGTGCACCTCTTTTCCACCTGCTTCGCAGGGCTATGATGCCTCATTCTTTCATTTTCTGTGGAGCCCCATGGACATGTTCCAGTCTTCCTATGCTTGGTAAACTCACCTTCTCCCCTTTGGGAGTGTTTTGTGCTTGGGTTTGGTCCCTTTTTGCCTTCTCTTTGCCTGCCAATCAGGGTTTCTCTCTTCCCTTTGATTTTTTTTCTGTCTCATTCGTTCTCCTTGCTGCGGCTCCCCAGCCTTTTCGGCACCAGTACCCCAGTCAGGCCTCTCAAAAATTGAGCCCTTTGACTTGGCTGCAGCTATTTTTCCAGACGCCATGTCTCAAGTGCTCTAGGACTGTATCTGCCATGGGTACCAATAACTGGTGCCTACAGTGCCTGGGACCTAATCATCAGCCCTCTTGTAATTTGTGTTTGGCAGAGACTCGGAGATACTTTGACTTCCTCTCTGAGTCTGACTCAGAGGGCTGACTCACCGACGTGGAATTGGAGGACTTGTCTGAGGACAGATCCCTGGAGCTCCCATTACTTTCCAGGAGTTTGTAAGGGATATGGCCACGCCATCCCATTCTCTTTGGAGCTTTGGTTGGTTCCTTCGGAGCATAGCCACTCTGCCATCGACCGAGACTGGGAACCATCTGGTCAGAGGACGACTCACTCTGCCTACAGGTGGTCCCTCATAACCTCATGCCCATGGATCCTGCAGATTGTCCAAAGTGGCTGCAAATTACACCATTTGGAACTGCCACCAAACTGCCCCTAAGACTGCCTCATCTTGATCCTCTGCATCGGGACTGCTTCAGAGAGAGATCACTGCCCTCTTGTCGGATCTCACGATTGAGCTTGTGCTGCCAGAGCAAAGAGGTCGGGGGTTTTATTACAATTACTTCCTGGTCCCCAAGAAAATGGGGAGAATACTGTCCCATACTAGACCTCAGAGATCTTAACAAGTTCTTGGCAAGAGAAAATGATTTCTCTGGACACCCTGCTTTCTTACTTGCAATAAGGAGATTGTCTATGCTCCCTGGATCTAGAGGATGCATATACTCACATACAGATACATCCCACTCACAGAACGTATCTCAGATTCATCCTGGGTGGGCAACACTTCCAGTACCTGGTACTGCATTTGGCCTGGCTTCAGCGCCTCGTGTTTTCACAAAATGCCTCATGATAATGGCTGCTTACCTCTGGATGCTGGGAATGTTTGTCTTCCCCTGTCTAGATGAGTAGCTGATCAAGAGTCCCACTCCAAGTTCAAGAATCAACACAATTGACCATTGGAACTACTGGGGTTTGTTACAAATTACCTGAAATCCCACCTGCAGTCCACCCAATAGTTGGAGTTCATAGGGGCCCTGCTTGATACTACTTCTCAGATTGACAGCTCTGGTTCGGGAGACTCAAGTGAGTCAGTGGATAACAGCTCACAGGATGTTGACTGTGCTAGGCCACATGGACTCCATGGTGCATGTCATACCTTTGGCATGCCTCCAGGTGAGGTAAGCTCAGTGGACTCAATGGTCCCCTGCCACGGGTCATCTCAGGGACAGTCTGTACATCACCTCCCCTCTCGTTCAGTCATTGCACTGGCAAACAGTCCACCACAGTTTGCTCAAAGGTCTTCCTTTCCAGATTGCTCCACTCCAAAAGATTCTGATGACGGGCTCATCTTGATAGGTTGCGCACCCAGGGTGGTTGATCCATCCAAGAGAACCTTCATCAGATCAACATTTTGGAGCTGCGAGTGGTGGCGAATACTTTACAGGCTTTCTGAGATTGACTGACCAATCTAATTGCTCTGGTACAGACCGATGATCAGGTCATCATGTTCTACATCAACAAGCAGAGAGTAACGTGCTTCTTCACCAGGAGATCCAGGCCCTCTTAGCAGACCAGACTGTGGAACTCGTTCCACTGTCACAAGTAGGAAGAAGTTTCTACTCCTGCTACTTCTTGATCCTCAAAAAGACTGGCAGCTACAGACCCATTCTGGATCTCTGCAATCTCATCCTGGAAAAGGAGATGTTCAAGATGGTCTCCCTTGGAACATTGCTTCCCTATATCCACTGGAAAGATTGGCTGTGCTCCTTGGATCTCAAAAATACCTACATGCACATCCTTATTCACTCCATGCACTGTCAGTACCTCTGCTTCATAGAAACATAGAAAATTAAAAACATGATGGCAGAAAAAGACATATGGCCTATCTAGTCTGCTCTTCCATATCAACTACAGTAGTCCCCTTTTTACTTTTAGAGATCCTCTCTGTTTGTCCCATGCTTTTTTGAATTCAGATACTGTCCTTGTGTCCATCACCTCCTCTGGGAGACTATTCCACGTTCTCTGTATTCAAAGATTGTTTAATTGTAAACCACATTTGATCTGCTGAAAAATGCAGTATAAACATTTCTAATAAATCCAGAACTTCCAGGGTAGCATTCTCCGAAATGCTTCCCGTTTCACGCGCAGGACCCAAAAGGCAGGCAGAGCTCCGGAGTCTCAATGGGTGGATGAGATGATGGTGCAGAGATGAGGGTTTTGGATTTGTTAGGAACCGGGGAACATTCTGGGGAAAGGAGGGGCTCTTCCGAAGGGATGGGCTTCACCTTAACCGGGATGGAACCAGGCTGCTGGCATTAACCTTTAAAAAGTAGATAGAGCAGCTTTTAAACTAGATAATAGGGGAAAGCCGACAGTCGCCCAAGAGCAGATGGTTCGGAAGAATGTATCCTTGAAGGATGCTACCAAAAGCAGAGAGGTTCCAAAAAAGAGTAAAGTAGCCCAAATGCCCTCGAGTATGGAGCAGACAGAGCTTAAAGATCCCAAATTGCCCATGTCTACCAATAGCCAAATTAATATGAATAAAATACAGTCTCTAAAATGCTTGTATGCAAATGCTAGAAGTCTAAAAAATAAGATGGGAGAATATATAGCACTAAATGAGAGGTTAGATATGATTGGAATATCAGAGACATGGTGGAAGGAGGACAACCAGTGGGACACTGTGATACCTGGGTACAAACTATATCGTAATGATAGAGCTGATCAAATTGGTGGAGGGGTTGCGCTCTATGTTAGAGAGGGCATTGAGTCAGAAAGGATTAAAGTTTTGCAGGAAACAAAATTTGCTGTAGAATCTCTATGGATTAAAATTCCATGTAAAAAGGGAAAGGCGATGGCAGTGGGGGTGTACTATCGACCGCCTGGCCAGAATGAACAAATGGCTGATGAAATGCTCAAAGAAATCAAGGAAGCTAACAAAAGTTACAGCACAGTAATAATAATGGGTGATTTCAACTACCCTGGTATCGACTGGGTCAGTGTCACGGCAGGACATGCTAGGGAGATAAAGTTCCTAGATGAAATAAATGACTGCTTCTTGGAGAAGCTGGTTCATGAACCGAACAGAGGGGAAGCAATATTAGACCTAGTCCTTAGTGGAACACCAGATGTAGTGCAAGAGATAAGGTTGTTGGGGCCACTTGGCAATAGTGATCATAGCATGATCGCCTTTGATTTAATTAGTGGAGGAGGGATAGTAAGGAAATCCACATTACTACCTTTTAACTTTCGAAAGGGAGACTATGATAAAATGAGGAAAACAGTTAAGAAAAAACTAAAAGGAGCAGTTGCAAAGGTTAAAGACTTACATCAAGCTTGGGTGTTGTTGAAAAATACTATCTTGGAAGCCCAAGCCAGCTTTATTCCACACTTTAAGAAAAGTGGAAGGAAGTCCAAAAAACTGCCAGCATGGTTTAAAGGTGAGGTCAGAGAGGCGGTTGTTGCCAAAAAAGCATCTTTCAGGAAATGGAAAAAAGAGCCAAACGATGAAACCTGGAAACAGCACAAGCACTGGCAAGTCAAATGCAAGGCATTGACAAGGCAGGCAAAGGGAGAATTTGAGAAGAAGCTTGCTGCAGAAGCAAAAACGTGAAATAAAGATTTTTTTCAAGTACATTTGCAGCAAAAAACCTGTGAGAGAGTCAGTTGGTCCATTAGATGATAGAAGAGTTAAAGGGGCACTAAGAGGCGACAAGGCGATAGCAGAGAGACTGAATGAATTCTTTGCTTCGGTCTGTACTGAGGAAGATATAGGGATGTTACCCATGACTGAAGTGGTATTTAATGGTGCGGAAGAATTGAAGGAAATATCGATACATCGGGAAGATGTATTACAACTATTAGATAAACTGAAGAGTAGCAAATCACCTGGGCCAGATGGTATACATCCAAGGGTGTTGAAAGAACTGAAATATGAGATTGCAGACCTGCTATTAGTAATCTGTGAACTATCATTAAAATCATCTCTAATACCTGAAGATTAGAGGATCGCCAATGTAACACCAATTTTTAAAAAGGGTTCCAGGGATGATCCGGGAAACTACAGACCAGTGAGCCTGATGTCAGTACCGGGAAAAATGGTAGAAACTATCATAAAGAATAAAATTACTCAGCATTTAGATAGTCATGGCCTAATTGGAGACAGCCAACATGGCTTTAGACAAGGAAGATCTTGTCTTACTAATCTGTTATGTCTTTTTGAAGGTGTGAATAAACAGGTGGACAAAGGTGAGTCGGTTGATATAGTGTATCTGGACTTTCAGAAAGCCTTTGACAAGGTCCCTCATCAGAGACTTTTGGCAAAACTAAAGAGTCATGGGATAGGAGGCAGTGTACTACTGTGGATCAGGAACTGGTTAAAAGATAGAAAGCAGAGGGTTGGGCTGAATGGCCAATTTTCCCAATGGAGAAAGGTGAATAGTGGTGTACCCCAGGGATCTGTGCTGGGTCCGCTGCTTTTTGACATATTCATAAATGACCTGGAAAGTGGAATAACGAGTGAGGTTATCAAATTTGAAGATGAGACAAAACTATTTAAAGTTGTTAAAACCCATGAGGATTGTGGAAAATTGCAAGAGGATCTTGATAAATTGGAAGACTGGGCATCAAAATGGCAGATGAAATTTAATGTGGACAAGTGCAAAGTTATGCACCTAGGGAAGAACATCCTAAACTATGGTTACACGATGCAAGGTTCCACTTTAGGAACCACCACCCAGGAAAAAGATTTAGGCGTCATTGTGGATAACATGTTAAAACCCTCGGCCCAATGTGCAGCAGCGGCCAAGAGAGCAAATAGAATGCTAGGTTTCATAAGGAAAGGAATGGAAAATAAAACAAAAGATATTATAATGCCTCTATATTGTTCCATGGTGAGACCGCATCTTGAATATTGTGTGCAATTCTGGTCGCTGTATCTTAAAAAGGATATAGCGTTATTAGAAAAGGTTCAGAGAAGAGCCACCAAAATGGTAAAGGGGATGGAGGGATACTCCTATGAAGAAAGGCTAAAAAGGTTAGGGCTCTTTAACCTGGAAAAGAGACGGCTGAGGGGAGATATGATAGAAGTCTATAAATTAATGAACAGAGTGGAACGGGTAAACGTAGATCGATTATTTACGTTATCAGAATATAGAAAGACTAGGGGACATGCAATGAAGCTACAGGGTAAACTATTTAAGATTAATAAAAGAAAATATTTTTTCACTCAACGTGTAATCAAACTCTGGAATTTGTTACCGGAGGATGTACGAGTAGTAAAGGCTGTTAGTGTAGCTGGGTTTAAAAAAGGCTTTGGACAAGTTCCTGAAGGAAAAGTCCATAAACCATTATTAAGAAGGGACCCAGGATATCAATGCTTGACCCAGTACAAGCATTGTGGAACCTGTGTCTTTTGGGGAAACTGCTAGGTACGTATTACCTAGATTGGCCACTATTGGAAACAGGATATTGGACTTGATGGATCTTGGTTTGACCCAGCATATCTTATGTTCTTATGTTATGTTCTTATTTCGGTTTTCTTTTTTTAATTATTTCCTTTTTTTTGAATACTTCCCATGTTGTGGACTAAAGCTTTGGATGTCTTTTTCTTTTTCATTGTAATTGATGATGATTTATTGTTTTTTCTTATTTTGTGGTATTGTATATATCAAAAATCTTAATTGAAAAAAAGGGTTACATCAATCTAGGGTTTCAGAGAAATAAAGACCCTCACAAAAATGTCCCCATGTATTTTTATGGGAGAAGTAGTTTCAATTTCTGCAGCATAGAAACATTGATTTATTGAAACATTAGCAGTTAGGAAATTTCTCTTTTAAAGCTGCCTCTCCCCTATTCTCTGCTCTTCCAGTCACAAACACACACACACACACACACACACACAGAAATGATTTTTTGCATGCTTTCCCTACCACTCAACTCTTCTTCCTACTGTGCTGCCACACCCCTATGCCTGTTGGGCTGGTTGTTAATGATTCAGATATGTATTTCATTTTCCTTCCTGTAAATCCTACTGTGAAGCCTAGTGATTGAACCCTGTAGTTTTCTTAATGGTTGCAATCTACAGTGACAGCTAGTGACTGAATTGGGTAGTTTGCTGTTGGTTGCTGTTTGTACTTGCCTCTTAGTGCCATGGGACAGTAGCATCCAGTGGTTAAACTATAAAATCTATGCTTTGAAATCTGTTGACAATGGCATCCAGCAGTTTGATATATTATCACACTTGGATTCATTTTATTCAAATCCAATAGCATGATGGAAAGAAAATATATATAAGGGGTCTGCCCATCTGAGGAAAAAAATAGTTCTCTGAAAATTTAACAGGGCAGACCCAAATTTGATTTGTGGGGGTAGGAAATGTGCAAAAAGACACCTCAAGTTTGAAAATGTGCCAAACTGGAACTGAGGTTCTTGAGAAATTAAGTAGTAATTGATTCAGTTGTATATTTCATTTTCTTTATTGTAAATTTTATTGTGAAACCTAGTGGTTGAACTGTATAACTTTCTTTCTGCTATGTATGGTGATGTCTATGGACTGAAACATGTAGTTTGTTGCTGGTTGCTATGTGTACTGGAAGCTAATAGTGATGGAGAAGCACAGCAGTGCCTGTTATGGGATGTTGTTGTTAAGTGCCGTTGAGTCGGAGTCGACTCATGGCGACCCTCTGGATAGCTATCCTAAATTGTGTTCGGTCTTCAGTCAGGTTGCTCATTGTTGACAGACTGGTACCCATAGCTGCTGTTATTGTATCAATCCATCTCATTGCTGGCCTTCCTCTTTTGCGTTGACCCTCTATCTTGCCAAGCATGATGTCTTTCTCTAATGATCTCTCTCTTCACATGATGTGTCCAAAGTATGAAAGTCGAAGTCTTGTCATCTGAGCTTATAAAGAAAACTTAGGTTTGATCTCCTGTAGTATCGACTGGTTTGTTCTTCTGGCAGTCCATGGTATACACAGTATTCGCCGCCAGCACCATAATTCAAAGGCATCAGTTTTCTTCCTGTCTGTCTTTTTCACTGTCCAGCTTTCACATCCATATGATGTTATTGAAAATACCATGGCTTGAACAAGTCGAATCTTTGTATGGAGACAGACATCTCTGCTCTTGAGAATCTTATCTAGGTCTTTCATAGCCATTCTGCCAAGAACAATGCGTCATTTGATTTCTTGACTGCTTGTTGCTTCTTTATTGATAGTTGATCCAAGTAGGTTAAAGTTGTTCACAATTTCAATTTCTTCTCCTTCAGCAATGAACCTGTTGATTATGCCAGTTGTCATGATCTTTGTCTTCTTTACATTAAGGTGCAGGCCCATTTTGAGACTATGTTCTTTGATTGTGAGAAGCAAATGTTTCAGATTATCTTCACTTTCAGCCAGTAATGTTAGTATCATCAGCATAGCGAAGGTTGTTGATGAGTCTTCCACCAATCTTCACACCTCTGTTGTCTTCATACAATCCTGCTTCTCTGATGATTTGTTCTGCATATAAATTAAGCAAGTAGGGGGAAAGTATGCAGCCTTGTCTTACACCTTTGCTTATTTTAAACCATTCTGTTTCTCCTTGTTCCGTTTGAACTGTTGCTTCTTGATTAATGTACAGATTGTGCAAGAGTACGATCAGGTGTTCTGGTATACCCATGCTTCTTAATGTGGCCCAGAGTTTCTCATGGTTTACACAGTCAAAAGCCTTGCTATAGTCGATAAAGCACAAATAGACATCCTTTTGGTATTCTTTAGTCTTTTCAAGGACCCATCTCACATCCGCAATGATGTCTCTCGTTCCTCGCCCTTTCCTGAACCCTGCTTGCACTTCAGGTAGTTCTTGTTCCAGGTATGGTTGTAGTTTCTTTTGAATAATCTTCAGTAAAATCTTGCTGACATGTGGGATCAGAGCGATTGTTCGATAATTTCCACAGTCAGTTGGATCACCTTTCTTTAGTATTGGTATAAACACAGATCTTTTCCAGTCAGTTGGCCATGATATTGTCTTCCATATTTCTTGGCAGAGCCTTGTAAGTATGGTAACAGCTGTATCAGTTTGCTGCAATACTTCTATGGGAATGCTATCAATGCCTGGTGCTTTGTTCTTTGATAAGGCTTTCAATGCTGCTTCAACTTCTTCTTTCATCACCAATGGTTCCCGATCATAAGGTACAGGTTGAAACGGCTGTTGGTCCACTTGATCTTTATCATATAAAAACTCTGTATATTCCTTCCACCTTTTCTTGATCTTCTCAGCATCATTCAACATAGAACCTTGAGCATCTTGTAACATTCCAATTCGAGGCTGGAACTTTTTTTTTCTTTAACTCTCGTAGCTTTAGGAAAGCCGATCTTGTTCTTCCTCTAATAGTTTCTGCTTCTATTTCCTTGCAAGTGTCATTGTAGTACTTTTCCTTGTCCTGTCTTGCTGCACGTTGGAAATCTCTGTTGAGTTCTGCGATTGTCTTTCTTTCTCCCCTGGCTTTAGCTTCTCTGCGTTTCTGGGCAATTTTCAGTTTCTTCCGTCATCCATTTTGGCCGCTTTTGCTTTTTCACCTTTTGTAGAGACTTCTCGCTTTCTTCCAACACAACCTTCTTGATGTCATTCCATAACTCTTCCGGAGCTCTGTCATTTGTATCTAAAGCAGCAAATTGATTTTGCAGGCAGTCTTTAAATTCCAGTGGTATATTCTCAAGGTCATATTTTGCTGCATTCATGAGTGGTTTGCTCATTTTCAACTTTAGCTTGAGTTTGCATACTAGTAGTTGATGATCTGTACCACAGTCAGCTCCAGGTTTTGTCTTTGTTGATGTTATAGAACTTTTCCATCGTTGACTTCCACAGATGTAGTCAATTTGATTTTTATACAATCCATTGGGTGAAGTTCATGTGTGCAGTCGCCGCTTGTGTTGATGGAAGAAGGTGTTTGAGATGAATAGATCGTTGGTCTTGCAGAATTCTATCAGTCTTTCTCCAGCTTCATTTCTGTTGCCAAGTCCATATTTTCCAACTACTTTGCCTTCTTCTTTGTTGCCAACATTTGCGTTCCAGTCACCCATGACTGTCAGGATATCCTGTTTGCATGTTCTGTCAATTTCAGCTTGTATTTGTTCATAGAACTCTTCAATTTCATTCTCTTCTGCAGTTGTTGTTGGGGCATATACTTGAATTATAATTGTGTTGATAGGCAATCCTCGTAGACGAATAGAAATTAAGCGTTCGCTGAATGCATTGTATTTCATTACAGTTCTTGCAAGTTTCTTCTTTATTATAAATGCAACACCATTTCTTCTTTGTCTTTCATTTCCAGCATAGTAGACTATGTGATCATCTGATGCAAAGTGCCCGATGCCAGTCCATTTCAGTTCGCTGACACCCAACAGATCAAGTTGTACACGTTCCATTTCATTCTTGACCACCTCCAACTTCCCTTGGTTCATGCTTCGTACGTTCCATGTTCCAATGCGTAAGACATCTTTACAGCTTCTGACTCTCATTTCATGCGCAGCTACATCAGCAGTCAGACTTCCCGAGAGCTTTGATCCAACCACATCATAAATGCTGGCTTTACTCTGAAAAGTCTTCAGCTCTTCCCCAGTAGCTAGTTGAGTGCCTTCCGACCTGGGGGTCTCTTCTTCCAGCACCATAGCACAATTTGTTTTGTTGTAACTATCCATTGGGTTTTCATGGCAAGATACAGAAGTAGATTGCCGGGCCTTTCTTCCGCGCAGTTTAAGTTTGGTGTTGTTGCCGTTGTCACAAAAATGTGATCCTCCGCCGTCAACACTATCCCATTCTGCTGCTGCCCAGATGGGTGGTTTGTCTTGGTCTGGCACCTCAGCTGAGACCTGTCCATCTTGGGAGACCCTGCCGGTAGTTAAACTACCAATAGTTTAGCTCTCAGCATCACTGATGCACGCAAGCCCTCACAGCACGACAAGCTGCAAACCAAGTGAGAGTGCAAACCAAGTGTTATGGGATAGCGGTACTGTAAAATTCTTCATTTGAAATCTGTTGACGGTGATATATATTATCACATTTAGTTTCATTTTATTATTCTTTCCAAACCCACAGAATGTTAGGGTACCACTCTATTCAAACTGCTCCTTCCATTTTTCCTCCAGGTCGGAAAGAGACATACCCACACTAGAAAGAATTCCATGACCTGTGTTCCACATGCGGTCTGCATTTGTCTTTTGACCTAACCTGGGTGCTGGGAATTTTTATTCATGCTGTTCTCACTGTCTCAAGGAATACTGGGATTTGTAATGTCCGTAGTTTGCACATATCTTTGAGAATCCTCCATAACATCCTTTCCTGATTCTCTGGTTTGCCTTATTTTATTTTACTCCGGTTGCACAGGAACAGTAAATTGCTACTGTCGTACCCCTAAATGCCTTTGCACATGTCTTCAACCCTCTGAAGAGGAAGATTCCAGCTTCCCCTTTCTTTGGAGACCTGTGGTTTGCACATATGCAGGATGCAAATGAGTCCACTGACCCTAGTTAAAAGTCAGCCCTCTGTACCAGTACTTCTTGTACTGAAGAAGACACAGTGAGTCAAACCAGAAATTCTTTCACTCCATTCACACCTGGGTGCAGACCAAGCTCTTAAGGTAGGCATACAGTCTTTGCTAGATTATTGCTCATCTTACTTTACATATCTCGTTGTCTGTCCTGTCTGTCTCATTTTCTAGTATTTGTATGGGGATGAAAACAATATTTAGATGAGGTTTTCCAAACAAGAGAAGAAATGAGTTGTGCGTTCACCATCAGGGTACTCATGTGAAGCTCAGATGTGTGGCTCAGTGAATGATGCTTTTGTTACAGAGAAGAATTATTGGTCAGCACACGGTATGTGAATGGAAGCAATGTTTATAAAAATAAAAAAAAACTTTCTCAGACAGCCTTCTCTTTCCTTCCCATGATTCGTATTTTCATTTCATCAACTGAAGTAGAAACGATTCAAGTATTCAAGTGACTTTGTATGTTTTGAGCTCCAGATTTTCTGATGCAGACTAATGCTAAAAGATGGGATTAATCAATAAGCAAAAATATGTTGAACATATTTAAAATACTAACAGATAACATGCAAAGCATTTGCAACAGCCCTAGCACTAACCTCGCTAACCTTATGACACCAGTGTCCTGAGTGGCCCGTTTCACTAGTAATGTCCCCCTCTTGCTGCTGATATACTGCTACTGTTGCCCTTTTACCACCTGCAGAATGATCTTGGTATCACAGCTGTTTGCTAGATCCTCTGACCCATGTGGGCTGATCCATCAATTATAATTACTTGCTATCTTAAACAAGAGCTGCCTCACCCTGCATACTGCAGGAAACAGATGGCGCATGCCACCAGTATCTGATATACCGTACTTTCCTGCTAAGAGTGCCATTTATTAACAGCACGTTTACTCTGCTGCAGGGCCAATTTTATACCCAGAAGCCCTGTGTCAGAGACCTCACACTATTAGTAAATGATCCCCTAAATATATTATATACATGCACTATCATAACGTTTGTGTATCTAAAAGTTGACCATTTGTGGCTCCTAGTCTAATGCTCAATATACTGCTAAATCACATTGTCTGTGCCAGAGATGAGACAGTTTGGCAGTAAAGGATCACACATCACTAAGAGGACCATTAACTAACAGTGTGCTTCCTTTCCAGTCCAGTCCAGTCCAGATGATTGGATTATGCATGCCTACCAGCAGATATAGACTGAGAATCATTGGCTTGATCTTTTGATGTCATGATACAAAGGGATCTGTGCAGCCTCGATCTCGCCAGTATTTCTCAATCTCTAGAAGATGGAGGTAGTTCTTATCTTGTGCAGTCTGACAATGTTTTGGAGGGTTCTTCTGTACTGGGCTTAGGATGGCGATGGCTTCCTCTGAATGCCCTGGGGGCAGAACCCGGTGGTCCGGGCCCCTCCCCCTCTCCCACCTGTTTCCTCTGTGGAGGGTTTCGAGAGAAAACCCGCTGAGATATCTAAAGAAAGCGGTGGTATGATTGGGGTACAAACCCGGTGGTGCTGGGTCCCTCCCCTCTCTCAAGGTGGTATGGTTAGGGTGCACACCTGGTTGCACTGGGTCCCTCTCTCTCTCCCAGTGATGGTGAGCTCTTGCATCTGCCTGACAGTTTGAAAGCAGGGCAGGCAAGATGCTCTTTGTTCACTTTATGTACTGTAACTAAATAAAATGTAAATGATTTAAGATGGCAGGGCTTGCATTCGGTTTGTTTAGGCCTGCGCTAAGGGATGGTGGTGCCCTTTACTTGGACTCACAGGTGTTTTTGTTGCCGTGGTGCCGCTGTTGGGACTATGATTCGTTTAGTGACTGCATGTGTCTCAGGTCTGTTTGCAATTTCCTGGGGACAGCGTCTTTACAATTTTAATTTTGTCAGCTTTATTATCTGTTATTCATGGTGACGGGGGGCCAGAACCTTCCTGAGCTGCTGTCTGCAGCATAGGACGTGGTCTTGTGCCCTCCTGTTGCTGCCCTCGAGGCTGGAAAGTACAGGCATCGGGCACCGCAAGTGGTGGAGAGCTACCATGGTTGGCTGTGAGGCTTCCAGCTGGTTTAAATGGCAGCGGGGCTCAGATTCAGCAAGCTAATTTTGGTTGCATCACACCATCCACAGTATTGTTAGTTTGTGAGCTTGACAAATTTCGAATTAATTGGTAAGTTGTGGCATTTATGTTAAGTTTTCTGTTTGGATTTACATTTGGAATTGGTTTTGTCAAAGTGTTTGGTGCTTTGCTGAGGTAGTGGCCCACGCAGCGGGGCCTCGTTCGGTTGTTGGTTTGGTTTTTTTTTGGTGGGAAGGGCGCCATTCTTTTGTCCTTTCAGTTGTTTCCCTCTTCTCCTCTGCCTAAGGCGGGAGATTTACGTTACTTTTTGGCGGCTGCCATTCTTTCCCCTAACGTCGTTCCTTCAGGGTCTGCTTGTGATTCACGTGTTTTGGTGATAGTTTTCAAGCAAAAAAAAAAAAGAGCATGAAGCAGTGATCTAGACTGTGTTTATTTAAAGATATATAGACACAAAGCAGTAATCTAGTCTGTGTTTATATAAAGGCATGCAGCAGTGATCTAGACTGCATTTTTATAAAGGCATGAAGCAGTGTTCTACACAGCATTTATATAATGACATGAAGCAGTGATCTAGACTGCATTCAAATATAGGCATGAAGCAATGATCAAGATTGTTCATATAAAGGCACAAAGCAATGATCTAGACTGCATTTCTATAAAGGCATGAAGTAGTGATCTAGATGGCGTTTTGTTTAAAGGCATGACGCGGTGATCTACACTTCATTCAGATTTAGGATTTGTCCTTTGGCCAGTGGCTAGGCTCGGAACTATCTTTGGCTAGTGGCTAGGCTCGGAACCATCTCTAGTGTAAATAGACATTCTCGAGATTCCACACAAAATCCACTTCCTTCATTTCAAAGGTGTTATCTCTGAACTTTACAATTGAGTTTGTGCCACTACAGTCCTCTATTGCTGCCCTGATGGGGCAGGGTTGCAAAAAAAAAAAAAAGATATGGACATTAGTATTGCCGGGCTGAGTCAATCATGGGTGCAGGGTAGGTTCCCAGAGAGGGATAGGTATATGTTGATTGTCCAGTGCCATAGTGTAAGCGGTGCATTAGTTGCAAGATAAGCAGGGACACGGAGTGTCTGAAGAAGAAAAAGAAAAAAAAAGGCAACAAGTAACCTCCCTAGTTCCTTCATTTGGGGAGCAAGAGGCTGGCCTTGCAGGGTCATTTCCAAAGCTTTACCTTTGCGGACTGTCTGCTTTAGCAATCTCATTTATCTGGGCAGTTTCTTTTTGGAACTACTTGGGACCTTCTCAGTATTAGAGTCCAGGTTAGCCACGGGTTCGTGGAAAATTTCTCGGTTCTCTATACGATCCTCATAAATGGAGGCTTGTTTCTGCTGGTGTGGATGTATGTGGGCAGGTGTTGTCTCTGCACTTGGGCTCTAGCATGATCCTTAGGGTATTTCTTGTTTTTTTTCTAGCTGTTGTGTGTGTGCTTGGCTGCTGGGTTCTATTCCCTGTCACAGGGACATATGCAGATTTCTCTTAATGGTTTGTTTTGGTTGGTTCCTGCAGCTAACTCTTGTTTCTTGGTCTTCAACCCTTTTGTTCACAGGGCGCTTTGTCATGCTTGTGGGTGGCGTGTGTATCTTTTTACATTCTCCATTTGTTTTATCTTGGTCTATGGTTGCTATTTTTAATTCTTTGCCTGACAGTTGCCCTAGTTTATTATTGGCGTTGGCCTCAGTACGAACCCAAGTGTTTGTCCTAAGATGGCTTTAGGGATATTTCTCTGGCTTCCTGAGATGCTCAGTGTATTATGGGCCAGTCTACCAGCTAGGGTGTGTGTAGTTGGAAGAGAGCCTTTCCCTTGGATAGCTAGGCCGTGGGTTTTTGTAGAGGCAGAGGTCTTTTCCCTATCAAACCTGATCCAGCAAGGGATTGTTAGACTGGGTTGGGTTAAACAGGGAATTGCTTCTCTTAGTCTTCTCTGCTCCCTGTTTTGAATGCTGTTGTGGTGTTCTCTACTGGGGCAGCGGGACAGGAAAATGTCTACTGTACCTGAATAAGATATGCCTTGAATTCCTCAGAAGATTTCAAAGGGGGGCAGACAGGAAAAGACAAGGGAGGGTAAGGGAGAGAGTGATAGGGAAAGGAGGGAGAGTACAAGCTTGGTTGGCAGGACATGAGGACAGGAGAAAGGGCAAGTGTGACACATCCACACTCACATACAGCTCTTTGAGCTGCACAGCCTCTAAGACACATATTTATTTATTTATTTATTTAACAAGTCTTCTATACCGCCTTATCATATATTCAAAGCAGTTTACATAGAACAAGAAAATACAACTTGGTTGTTAGTTGGGGTATAACTGGAAATTAACAATTGCTAACTATATACAATCAGATTGTTGCAGTGTGATGAGGTACACTTCATTTTGGGTCATATGCCCCCAAAAATGCAATGTGTGCCTTTGAGTCAGTCCTGACTCCTGGTGACCCAGAAGCTCCTGGGTTTTCTTGGTAGTATCACTGGAAGTAGATTGCCAGGCCTTTCTTCTGAGGCAATGGAGGGTTAAGTGACTTGCCCAAGGCCACAAGGAGTGCTAGTGGGAATTGAACCCTGGTTACTTGGTTACCAAGCCAGTGCTCTAGCCACTAGGCTATATGCCCCCAACCTACATGCAAACACCTTTGACAAACAAACACACACATTCCACCCTCACCCCCACCCAAATAAACAACTAAACTTTGCCCATGGAGATAGATATATATGTCATGCCATTGGTACACACACAAGTACCTCACATACACCATCAGTCGCTATGCTCATTTGCGCAGACACATACCCACGCATATTCCCTACTGAGACACACTTTACCATGGCTTTTCAATTGAGTCTCCCATGCAGAGATAACTGTGTCTATAAATGGGGAAATGCGCCATTGTGTCACACTGTAAGTATACACTTTTCAGTTTTTTCTTTTCTGTCCCTCCCTAGGACAAGGATAGAAGGCTTATTCTGAGGTCTCTTGGAATCTATAGCTAAGGCTGTCTTTTTCTGTGCTTGCTTCCATTCACAAGTGCAGCTTTCCCATACTCAACAGTTGGTTTTCTCTATGTTCCTATTTATGGGGCTGGCTTTCAGTTTGTATATCTTTCATTAATTTTTAGGCGCTGCTTGTTATAATACTTATGTTGATTTCTGTTTAATTTTATCTACCGTTTCCTGCTGTGCATAGCTCATAAGTTATTTTTAAGGTAGCTTCATTTTTTTCCATTTTTTTAAGCATCCCTATCTTACTCAGGCATACATTATTATGCACATTGAATATTTTATGAAAATGATGTTATGCTTTTTGTATATGTTCCATCCTATCATTGCTGACATGTTTCTTTGCGAGCATCTGTTAATTGTTAGTATAAATTTAGGGGGATTTTCTTTTATTGGACTCATGATTTCCTGATCTGCAGTTGTCAACTGGCTCCAGGTTTGTCCAATAGGATTGATCCAGTTCTGCATTTGTCATTGCATGCAGGGACTTGCAGTACTGATTTTCCAATTGCATCCTGTAAGAAAAGCAAGACTAGAATACATATACATATAGGCCCCGATGGGACATCCTGCCTGCTATCTGCCCTTAGCTGATTCTGTCTCCCAGGGGCACGCCGGGTCGTCTCCATGGTCCTGATCCTGCATCCACGGGGCCATTTTGCTCCCGCGGTTCAGAATCTGGTTTTAATGGGCCTGTCCTGCTTGGGACCGTCCAGATAGCCCGGACATGCCTCTAGCTGAATCGGGCTCATAATGGGGTAAATCCAGGACTGGATCAATGCTATCAGACTGCTATAGGATAATCCCGCATTATATGATTTAGCAGATTTGCATGGCAATCTATATAGCATATGTTAAAAAAAAAATGCAAAAGTCCAGTGGCACTATGTCATTTTTATTTTGAATTTTGCTCATGCCTTTTCAGTGGTAGCTCAAGGCAGGTTACATTCAGGCACAGTAGGTATTTTCATGTCCTTGAGGGATTTACAGTCTGTTTGTACCTGACACCGTGGATGACTAAGTGACCTGACCAAGGTTACAAGGGATATCAATAGATTCCAACCCTGGTTTTTCATGTTTGTAGCCTGCTGCTCTAATCACTGGGCTAGCCCTCCATTCTTGGAATGAACTGCTGGCAGACTTGCAATGACAGCACATTCAATCCGGTGAAAGCATGCTTCCTCTGAACATAATGGAGCACTAGTTCATTGCTGGCTCCAGTGGAAGAGTACCCCTCTTGATGAGCCACCCAGAGACTACCTCATGCATCAGCCACTAGCAGTGTTTCTCGAAAGTCTGCTCAACACTTAGGTTGGCAGTATTGAAATGCTGTCATTCTCCAGGACCAAGCAGGAAGTCAGTCTTCACATATGGGTGTCATCGACGCCGATGAAGCCCTAGCGGAGCATTTCCCCAGCTTTCTATGAAAGCCTTTGGGAATGCAGGCACGCATGCGCGGTTCCCTTCCCACCTAAAGGTTCCATCTTACCTCAGTCTCTCTTTTTCCGAGAAGCCCACCGGACGTGTGTCCTGTCATCCCGGATAAAAGTTTGATTTTTTCAACGATTCTCGCTATTTTTTCTTCCCGGTTCGACGCCGGTTCCCCTCCCACCGGGTTCGGTACACCGGTATCGAGCCCTTTTCTTCTTTTTTGGTTTTTGCCCCTCGTGGCTGGCGTTCGCGCCCTTTTTTGCTTTTTCCCTGGAAGGCCGGTCCTTTGACCTCGCGGGGACTCTTTTTTCCTGATGGCTTCCAGCGGTTTCAAAAAGTGTGATCGGTGTAAGAAGTTGATGTCTCTCACCGACACACACGACTGCTGCCTTCGGTGCTTCGGTCCTGATCACGACCCTAAGACGTGTGGCCCATGTGGGAAGATGTCTTCCAAGGCACTGGGAAGATGTCTTCCAAGGCACTGTGAAGACGCCAGCAGCAGAAAGAAAGGCTTTTCTCGGACTCAGCCTCCAGCCGGGCCCGGACCTCGTCTGAGGCCTCGACATCTCGGGATTCGGATCCCGAGCGCCGTCAGAGCTCCTCGGACAGGGGCTCCCCCGACCGGGAACGCAAGAGGAAGAAGCAGCTCGTGAGTGCGGCGTCGGAGGAGGTCCCTGGCTCCTCGAGGGCCAGGTCTAAGACCCCCGACCATCGCCCCGGGCCTGTGGAACAAGAGAAGCCTGCCAAAGTTCCACACGTAAGCCCTGTGGTCCTCGAGGACTCTCCTCCCAGAGAGCTGAAGTCGGGCCCGGCGCCGCCAGGGCCCGAGTAGGTGGCTGCTGCGTCTCCCGAGCTGAGTCTCAGGATGACAGCCTTGGAGAGCAGACTGTCTGCCTTCATGGAGCAGCAGCGGGCACTGATGGCCAGCCTGTCTGGCGCATCTGCCCCGACCACCGGGACATCGACATCGAAGTCGACCCTGGAGACCGAGCTGATACTCGAGTCCATGATGGCCCGAGGTCGACCTCGGTCGCGGTCTCCCTTGACCTCCCGTTCGGGACCGAGGGCGTCGACGCCGGTGCCTCTGGCGTCGGGGCGGGTGCTCCAGGGCCTCGCGGGGTCGAATCCTGACTCCTCGTCGGACGAGTCCGCCTGGGAGACGGAGGATGAGGAGTCCCCCGACACATTCAAGACTCGGTGCGTCCCGTCGGACTCACCGCGTCCCATCGGACTCACCGCAGTCTGAGCCCCGGAGTAGATCCCCTCCGGAGGATACCCGGTTCTCGGAGTTTGTCCGGGATATGGCCACCGCGTTGGCTATCCCGGCGGACCCCAAGGAAGAGCCTCGAGCTGAAGAGCTCAAGGCCCTGCAGTACGACTCTCCTCCGAAGGAGGCCTTTACTGTCCCGGTTCCTCTAATGCTGGAACGGCTCCTCTTCCATATGTGGGAGGCACCGGCCTTGGCGCCGGTTCTAAGCAAGCGGGTCTATTCGATTTATCGACTCCGGAAGAGTCCTGGCTTTCAAAAGGCGCACCTACCACACCATTCCATGGTGGTGGAATCGGCCATGCATCGCCTGTAAAGTCAGAAGATGCACTCTGCGGTGCCACCTGGCAGGGAGGCCCGGAACCTCGATGGTGTTGGTAGAAAGTGCTTCCAGGGCTTGATGCTTGCTTGCCGTGTCCAGTCTTACCAGCTGTACATGGGCAAGTACTTGCGAGACCTGGCCAAGGAGCTGGCCGGTTTCTCCGCTGGTCTCTCCGGGGAGCCCTTGCAGAGATTCAAGTCCTTGTCCTCGAGGATTCGGGACTGCTCGAAGTTCATGTCCCGCGCTGCCTACAATGGTTTCGAGGCTTTGGCCCGAGTTGCGGCAGCCGGCATCACGGCCCGATGCCAGGCATGACTGCAGTCATCGGACCTCGAGCCATGGGTTCAGGACAAGTTGGTCGATGTCCCCTGCCGAGGTGAGAACCTTTTTGGCAAGCCCATGGCCGAGAAGGCCGCACAGCTCGAGACTGAGCACCTTACATGGACAAGGCTGTCTAGAAAGACCTCTGCCCCTTCTCATAAGAAGAAGGCCTCGGGTAAGAAGCCCTTTTACCCGAGGAAGGGCACTGCCTACAAACAGTACCCTCAGTATCAGGCTGCCCAAGCTGCCCCCCAGGGTCAGCAAGCCAAGGAGCAGGGTAATGGGCCCCGTAGGCAGAGGACCCCCAAGCCTCCGGCCCCTGCTCCCACTCAGCAGGGTGGGGGTTTTTGACTCCTTGAGTGTAGCCTCTGAGTCCCTGCTCTCCCAACCCTGCACAGGAGGTTGCCTCGCCCTCTTTGCCCACCAGTGGCCACACATCACTGGGGACAGTTGGGTGTTGAACATAGTCCACAGGGGCGATGCACTACATTTTCACCAACTGCCTCCTCCATACTTTCCAGGAGAGCCTCCAAGGCCTCCCCTGCACACAGATCTTCTCCTCCAAGAGCTCCAAGGTCTGTTGGTGGACAGGGTGGTGGAGCCTGTGCCTCCCCACTTGCAAGGTCAAGGGTTCTACTTCAGATATTTCCTAGTACCCAAAAGAACCGGTGGCCTTCGACCTATTCTGGACCTCAGGAATCTCAACAAGTTCCTGGAGAAGGAAAAGTTCAAGATGCTTACTCTTGGAACACTTCTGCCCTACCTCCAGCAGGGAGATTGGCTATGCTCCTTAGATCTAAAGGATGCATACACTCACATCCTCATTCATCCAGACCACAGAAAGTACCTCAGGTTCATTGTGGGAGGAAACCATTATCAGTACAGAGTACTGCCTTTTGACCTAACCTCCGCTCCCAGGGTCTTTACCAAATGCCTGGCAGTGGTGGCGGCCTACCTGAGAAATCAAGGCATCTTTGTTTTTCCCTATCTGGACGACTGGCTCATCAGGGGTCAGACGTGCCAAGAGGCCAGACAGGCCACTCTCAGAACTATTGCTCTTCTTCAAAGCTTGGGATTTGTAATAAACTTTGCAAAGTCCACTTTGCTCCCCTCCCAGAACTTGGAGTTCATAGGGGCAAGGCTGGACTCTGTCCTGGCAAAAGCATTCTTGCCAGCAAACAGGGCCCAAAGACTGATGGACTTGGCAAATCAGTTTCTCAGCGGGTCAGTAGTCTCCGCCAGACTCTGCCTGAGGTTGCTTGGCCACATGGCTTCAACAGTTCATGTGACCCCCAATGCCGGGCTCCATATGCTGCTTGCACAATGGTGCCTTCGGCGTCAGTGGTCACAGGCCACAGGCAGCCTCAGAGACAGAATAAGGGTGTCCTGACCATTTCTGGACTCCCTCAGCTGGTGACTGCACCTACCCAATCTACTAAAAGGGGTACCCTTTCAAATTCCTGGGTACAGAGTGGTACTGACCACAAACGCCTCCCTGCAGGGCTGGGGGGCTCATTGTCTGAACAAGTGCACCCAGGGCCTGTGGTCTCCTTGGGAAGCTGTACAGCAGATCAATCTCTTAGAACTCAGGGCTATTCGATTAGCACTCAAAGCTTTCTCTCCTACCCTGGCTCATCAATCTGTCCTGGTTCAGACAGACAACCAAGTAGCCATGTTTTATTTGAACAAACAGGGCGGGACTGGGTCCAGACTCCTTTGTCAGGAGGCTCAGGACCTTTGTTCTTTTGCCCTCAGGCACAACATGCTCCACAAGGCTGTGTACCTTCCAGGCCAGGAAAACTACCTGGCCGACAGGTTGAGCAGAATTTTGCAGCCCCACGAGTGGCAGCTGCATCCCTTGATAGTTCAAAAGATCTTCCTGAAATGGGGTCTCCCTTTGATAGATCTCTTTGCCAGTCCACTGAACAAGCAACTACCAAAGTTCTGCTCCAGGCAACCGCATCCTCAGCGGATAGCAGCGGATGCTTTTCTGATTCCCTGGTCTCAGGGCCTCCTGTATGCGTTTCCTCCCACGCCCTTGGTGGCCCAAACTCTGTTCAAGATTCTTCAGGACAAGGCCTCGGTCCTGCTGGTGGCTCCCAGGTGGCCGAGACAGCCTTGGTTTCCACTTCTGCTTCAGCTGGCAGTGGATCCCCCACTGCCTCTGGGGTTGCAACCCGACCTTCTCTCTCAGGATCAGGGTTCCCTTCAGCACCCCAATCTCAAAGCTCTCAATTTGATGGCATGGAGGCTGCAAGGGTAGTCTTGGCTCCCTGGGGCCTCCCTCAGGAAGTTGAGGAGGTTGTCCTAGCCTCTAGGAAACAGTCTACTAGGAAAACCTATGCTCTCAAATGGAAAAGGTTTTCTGTCTTGTGTCAGCTACGTACAGAGGATCCTTTCTCCTGTACTGTACCAGTGGTGCTTCAGTACTTACTGCACTTGTCCAATCAGGGACTTAAGTCCAATTCTGTTCGGGTCCACCTCTCAGCTCTAGCAGCTCATCACTCACTGGTGGAAGGACATTCTCTATCGGTTCAGCCCTTGGTGTCCCGCTTTCTCAGAGGCTTGCTTTTGCTCAAGCCTCCAATCCGTCCTTCTGCTCCTGAGTGGGAGTTGAATGTGGTCTTGCAGCAACTGACTCGCCCACCTTTTGAGCCGATGGCTACTTGCCCCCTACGCTTCCTGTCCTGGAAGACACTCTTCTTGATAGCCCGTACCTCGGCTAGGCGAGTGAGTGAGCTTCAGGCCCTGGTCTGTGATAGGCCTTACACTCGCTTCTATAGGAACAGGGTAGTCCTTAGGACTCATCCAAAGTTCCTCCCAAAAGTTGTCTCCTCCTTCCACCTTAACCAAGAGGTGGTTCTTCCAACATTCTTCCCTAGGCCTCATGCAAGCCAGGTTGAAGCAGTTCTGCATACCCTAGACTGTAGGAGGGCTTTATCCTTCTACCTTGACCGTACGCAGGGGCATAGAAGGGCTACTCAGCTCTTCGTATCTTTTGACCCCAATAAGTTGGGGTTGCCTGTGTCCAAGCGTACCTTGTCCATCTGGGTGGCTGACTGTATCACCTGGGCTTACAAGGCGGCTGACATTCCTTTGCAGGGTCGGGTCACGGCCCATTGTGTCAGGGCAATGGCTGCCTCAGTGACTCATCTCCGCTCTGTGCCCTTGGTAGACATCTGCAGGGCTGCAACTTGGTCTTCAAGCCAGACCTTTGCAGCCCATTACTGTCTGGAGAGGGAGTCCCGTAGGGACAGTGCTTTTGGCCAGGCAGTACTCCGGAATCTCTTTGAGGTTTAGGCAACTCCTGTCCTCTGTTGGGCTACCGGTGGAGGTTGTGTCAATGAAAAGCCTTTCTTTGCTGCTGGGAATAGAGGGAGTTCTCTTGTTCAGCCTGGGTTCCTCGGTAGCCCAGAGCTAGGGAGTCACCCATATGTGAGGACTGACTTCCTGCTTGGTCCTGGAGAAAGAGTAGTTACTCACCTGTAACAGGTGTTCTCCAGGAGCAGCAGGAATCAGTCCTCACAACCCTTCCTCCTCCCCTGGGAGTTACAGTTGTACATAGTTTGTTTTTACATTTTTTGTGTGCTGTTCTTAGCTATGTCATTTGACTGAGGTAAGATGGCACCTTTAGGCGGGAAGGGAACCGAGCATGCATGCCTGCATTCCCAAAGGCTTTCATAGAAAGCTGGGGAAATACTCCTCTAGGGCTTCATCGGCGTCAATGACACCCATATGTGAAGACTGATTCCTGCTGCTCCTGGAGAACACCTGTTACAGGTGAGTAACTACTCTTCACCTTGAGAAGGATGAAGCTATAAATTTCAGTGTAATCAAGACTCAGCGGTCAGGTAGCATTAAGCATTAAGACAAGTCAGAGTGCTTTGTCAGACTAGTACAGCTTGCCTCGGGCATATTCTCCGGTATATTAAGGAAAGACAGGAAGATATGGCCTGTGCATAGGGCCACAGTATAAAAAATGGAGCTACAAAATGGAGACGATGCTAACATGCTCACTTGGAGGAATGTTCATAGATATATAGACATTATAAACATAAACATTTATGACTCTTAGGTTTCTTTCTGCCATGTTAAGGATCTGAGTATGCAGTATTTTATAACCCATGCATTTCAATAAATCCTGCCCATCATGAAGTGACCCTCTCCATGTTAAGTGCAGAATCAGTTTTGCACTGTAGATATTCTGGATGCATTGAGGCATATAGTGAACAGTGCAATGTCTCTAGCATCAGCAATCTGATGACAAAGGCAGTGAAGGAGCTGCCTACAGTGTCCTCATATGGGTGTAATGGGAGTAATATTCCCTCCACCTTGATAAATACATTTTCTTATGTATGTTGAAACATAGAGGAGCTGCTAGATGAAGCAGATCAGAAATGTTTATTTTTCTTTATACTGTTGGGGTTATTTTTATAATAGGGCAAAAGTGCCTTTTTTATAAAGGCAACATAGGTACCTGTATAAAATAGGCATTCAGAACTATACCCACTATTGCACAAATTTACACTTCCTCCAAAGTAGGCGTAAATGTGTGTGTATTCTCCAGGACCAAGCAGGAAGTCAGTCCTCACATATGGGTGATGTCGGCGCCGATGGAGCCCTCGTGCAGAGCATTTCCCCAGCTTTCAACGAAAGCCTTTGGGAATGCAGCGCGCATGCGCGGTCCCTTTCCCGCCCAAGGGTGCCATCTTGCTCAGGCTTTCTTTTTCGCGGAGCCCAACGGATGTAATTCGTGTCACCCGGTAAAAGTAGATTTTTTTCTGCAATTTTTCATGTCTCTGTGTCTGATTCGACGCCGGTTCCCCATCCCACTTTGGCTCAGTACACCAGTATCGAGTCTGGAACTTCTTTTTCGTTTTTTGTTCTTTGTGGCTAGCGTTCGCGCTTTTTCTGTTATTTTCACTGGCAGCCCAGTCTTTTGACCTTGCAGGGGCCCTTTTTCACCTGATGGCTGCCAGCGGGTTCAAAAAATGTGATCGGTGTAAGAAACTTATGTCTCTCACCGATAGACATGACTGCTGCCTCCGATGCCTCGGGCCCGAGCATGACCCGCTGGTCTGTGGCCCGTGCGGCAAGATGTCGTCAAAGGCGCTTCGGAGCCATCAGCATCAACGTGAAACAATTTTTTCAGAGTCCGCGTCTGGCTGGGCCCGGACTTCATCAGAGGCCTCGACATCTCGGGAGTCCAACCCCGAGTGCCATCATGGGTCCTCTGAGAGGGGGTGTCCTGCCTGGGAGCACAAAAGAAGAAGAAGCTCATGAGGGCGGCGTCAGTGGAGGCCCCTGGGTCCTCGAGGGCCAGATCGTGTAGCCCTGACCGCCGTCCTGGGCTCTCAGAGTCGGAGAGGCCGTCTAAATTACCTCGCCTGGTGCCGGAGTCCCCGAATCATGTAAGTTCTGTTGTCTTCGTTGACTCTCCACCAGGAGAACCGACGTCAGGCCCGACGCCGTCAGGGCCCGAGTCGGGGGCTGCTGAATCTCTTGAGCTCGGACTCAGGCTGACGGCCCTGGAAAGCAGCCTGGCTGTCTTCATGGAGCAGCAGCGGGTACTGATCGCTGGTTTGACCGGTGCATCTGCCCCAACCACCAGGATCTCGACATCCAAGTCAACCCCGGAGGCCGAGCCGATCCTCGAGTCCATCAAGTCTCGAGTCGATCCTCGGTCAAGGAACCCCTCGACCTCCCATGCGGGGCCGAGGTCGTCGACGCTGATACCCTTGGCGTCAGGGCGGGTGGCATTGAGGCCCACACGGCCGGAGCTGCGCAATTCCTCCTCAGAGGAGTCAGAGTGGGAGACGGAGGACGAGGAGTCCCTGGACACCTTCCGGACCCGGTGCGTCCAAACGGACTCACGGAGTCCGAGCCTCGGAGACTGTCCCCCCCGGAGGATACCCGGTTCTCGGACTTCGTGAGTGATATGGCCAAAGCCTTGGCCTTCCCTGCGGATGCCGAGGAGGAGACTTTAGCCGAGGAGCTCGATGCCCTCCAGTATGATTTTCCTCCGAAGGAAGCCTATACTGTACCGGTTCCTCCGATGCTGGAACGGCTGCTCTTCCGTATGTGGGAGGCACCGGCCTCGGCGCCGGTTCTTAGCAAGCGGGTCGTTTCCATTTATCAAGTCCGTAAGAGCCCTGGGTTCCAAAAGGCACAGCTACCGCATAACTCCATGGTTGTGGAATCGGCCATGCACAGGCTGAAAAGTCAAAAGATGCACACCTTGGTGCCTCCCGGCCAGGAGGCCCGGAACCTGGATGCCCTCAGTAGAAAGTGCTTCCAGGGCTCTATGCTGTCTTGCCGTGTCCAGACTTACCAGCTGTACATGGGCATGTACTTACGGGACCTGGCAAAGGAGATTGCCAGGTTCTCGTCTGGCCTCTCCAAGGAACCCTTGCAGAGATTCAAAGCTTTGTCTTCAGGGATCCAAGAGTGCTCGAAGTTTATATCTCGAGCAGCCTATGACGTCTTTGAGGCTTCGGCCCGGGTAGCAGCGACCGGCATCGGTACACGCCGTCAGGCTTGGCTATAGTCGTCGGACCTGGAGTCATGGGTACAGGATAAGTTGATCGATGTCCCGTGCCGAGGTGACAACCTATTCGGCAAGCCCATGACTGAAAAGGCTGCAGAAATCGAGACAGAGCCTCTCACCAGGACAAGACTGTCCAGAAAGACTTCTGCCCCTTTTCAAAAAAAGAAGGGCTCAGGAAAGCAGCCCTTTTTCCCGAGGAAGGGTGCTGCCTACAAAACCTACCCTCAATATCAGGCCTCTCCAGCTTCCCAACAGGGCCAGCAGGCCAAAGGGCAGGGGCATGGGCCCCATAGGCAGAAAACCCCCAAGCCTCCAGCTCCGGCTCCTGCTCAGCAGGGAGGGGGTTTTTGACTCCCACAGCATAGCCTCTCCTCCGCCGGTGGCTCCACTCAGCACAGGAGGCTGGATGATCCTGTACGCATTCCAGTAGCCAGCCATCACAGGGGATACCTGGGTACTGAGCATAGTCCAAAAGGGCTATATGCTCCATTTCCACCAGTACCCCCTTCCTACTATCCAGGGGAGCCTCCAAGACTCCCTCTACACAGGAACCTCCTCCTTCAGGAGTTGGCAAGTCTTCTAAAGGAACAGGCAGTGGAACCGGTGCTCCACCACCTGAAAGTGCAAGGCTTCTACTCCAGGTACTTCATAGTACCAAAGAGAACAGGAGGCCTCAGGCCTATCCTAGACTTGCGAAATCTGAACAAGTTTCTAGAGAGGGAAAAGTTCAAGATGCTTACCCTTGGGATACTGCTGCTCTACCTCCAGCAGGGAGACTGGCTATGCTCCTTAGACCTAAAGGATGCTTATACTCACATCCTCATTCATCCAGACCACAGACAATACCTCAGATTTGTGGTGGGAAGAAACCATTTTCAGTACAGGGTACTTCCCTTTGGCCTAACCTCTGCCCCCAGAGTTTTCACCAAATGCCTGGCGGTGGTGGCGGCTTTTCTCAGGAATCAGGGGATTTTTGTCTTCCCATACCTGGAAGACTGGCTAATCAGGGGCCAGTCTCTCCAGGAGGCCCGACAGGCCACTCTTTGCACTGTCTCTCTTCTTCAGCATCTGGGCTTTGTCATAAACTACGCAAAGTCCACTTTGCTCCCCTCTCAGAACCTAGAGTTTATAGGGGCCAGGTTGGACACCCTTCAGGCAAGAGCTTACTTGCCCGAGGACAGGGCCCACAGACTTATGGACTTGGCCAGCCAGTTCCAAAGCAATTCTCGTGTTTCCGCCAGGCACTACCTGCGGCTCCTGGGCCACATGGCATCCACGGTACATATGACCCCAAATGCCCGTCTACACATGCGGGCTGCTCAATGGTGTCTCAGAGATCAGTGGACACAAGCCACCGGCGACCTCCGAGACAGAGTAAAGGTGTCCAGACGACTTCTGAACTCCTTACAGTGGTGGCTACATCTGCCAAACCTTCTGAGGGGTGTACCTTTTCAGGCTCCAGCACACACAAGGGTGCTGACGACCGATGCTTCCTTAAAGGGCTGGGGTGCAGATTGCCAGGGCACGTGCACTCAAAGCCTGTGGTCCCCTCGGGAGGCCACACAGCAGATCAACCTTTTAGAGCTGCGAGTAATCCGCTTACCTCTGCAAACCTTCTGCCATGCTCTCTCTCAACAGTCTGTCCTAGTTCAGATGAACAATCAGGTGGCAGTGTTCTGCGTGAACAAACAAGGGAGCACAGGGTCCAGGCCCCTATGTCAGGATGCACTGGACCTTTGCTCCTTTGCAGTCCGACAAGGCATGTTCCATATCATTCCTCCAGTTTAGTCCTCCACCTCTGGGTTGTGCACCTCCTCCTGCAGCTTGGAGACTCGGCATGTCAGTAGTGACATCACTGGATATAGCCTGCTGGTATCTCCCATCAGCCCCCAGTGTGTCCAGTCTCCATGCAGCAGGAGGACGTAGTGAGCCTAGGTGCTGGGCCCTCTTGATGTAAGCTGCAAGAATGCTAGGACTCCCTTGGTGCTTCCCTTGGCCCTCTATCTCTTTAAAATGTTTCATGCAACCTCCTGGCTCCTCCTCTTCTACAAAAATTATATAATTTGATACCTCACAGATGTATTTTGTCTACAGACAGAGCACTTGATCTTAGTGACTTGGGGCAAATTTTTATTCTTTTGCATTTTGGATTTATCTCATAATTTTTGCAGGAGTCGCTCAAGGTGAGTTACATTCAGGTACAGTAGGTATTTGCCTTCCAGATCATTCCAGACTGCTTAGTAATTCCTTCAAACTTCTCAAACCTTTCTTCAAACAAGTAAGCATCTTACCTTCTCAGTAAGAATCATCACTATGATACAAAGTTCAAGAGTAGAAAAGATATCAAGTTACATGCAGGTTCCTACTGTACCTGAATGTAGTTCACCTTGAAATTCTCCTAGAAAGAGGTCAGCTCAATATAAACAAACAAACAAATAAATAATGTAAAGGAATAGCCCACAATTGTCTCTCAGCTTTCAACAACTGTGGATGAACTGCCATCATGGCTGGCTCAGCTAATGGGCAAGGCTAAGCAGTCATCTAAAGCAGCAATTTTCGAGGGGCAGCAAAGAGCAGCAGCAGTCAAAGCAAAACAATAAATCTTGACAACCAAATAAACTCAGCATATTTTACCTACAGGGAGAGCAGAGACAGACATAAGTTTATAATTGGACATCATAGTTTTAAATATTAAATTTTTACAAGATTCATGTGGGTGCAGGTACAGTGCTACCTTTAAGTGAACTAAGCAGTCGCCTAGAGCGCTGACCCTCCGGAGTCACCCATCATTGCTGCTGTCACCCCTCTCTGGGATGTACAATGGCGGCATTGGCCGCAAACAGCTCTGTGGTGCTTACCTTCAAGCTTCAGTACCATGGGGCTGAACTTTGAAGGTAAGCTCCATGGGGCTGTTTGACGCTATTGCCGTTGCTGTTGGTCCTGGAGAGGGATGGCAGTGGGTGCTGTGGGGGGAGGCAAAGGATGAGGTTGCTTAGGGCATCTCAACTCCTTGTGCTAGCCCTGTGTGGGAGGAGTGGTGTTGAGATGACCATGATTGTTGAGTTTAATAATCAAAATCTTGGGGAAGGGGGGGGGGGGGTGGCGTATCATAAGGCTGAAGGCTCACCTAAGGTACCCAATACCCTTGCACCGGTCCTGACTGCCACATAGTTCAAAATTACATCCCTCTCTGAGAAGCCTCTCTTTCTAGAAAGGTCCCCTTTTTTACTCTGTGGGCATGTACCCTCTATGATTCACTGACACAAACTACAGCCTTAGTAGAAGCCTATAAGTCTTTACATATACATGTGGAGGCCTGCAACAGTCACCTTAAGCAGCCATCTTGAGTTTCCTACTATCCACCTTAAAAGAGCCTTAACATAAAACAACACTGCTCTGCAAATGTTCCCATATTTTCCAGTATTTCCTGACATTAGATGGACGTTTTGGCTTGAAAGACAAGAAATTCTGTTTCTAGGATTGAAGGAAGATGCCACCACTTAAGTGGATAATATTACATCTTGCAGTGAAAAACTTTCAGACAATAGAAATGAAAAGTATTCTGAAAAAGTAAAAGCAGACTTTGAACAGTATGTATTCATGCAAGTGTGTCAGCAGGGTGATAAAAACACAGATTTATACCAGTGGCATACCAAAGGAGAAGGTTTGGGGTTGGCTAAGGCCACCAGGCATTGGCCTAAAGTTTGCTGCTGGACCATGGGATGTAGGGGAGAGGAAATAGAACAGGGAGATGCTGGACTATGAAACAGAGGGGGAAGAAGGTGGAGAGAGAAAATAATGGGGAGATATTGGACCATGGGTTGGGGGAGAGGAAAGAGAAAAAGAAATGCTGAATCATGGGGAAGAGAGAGAGAAGAGAACAGGGTATGCCAGACCATGGGGTGGGAAGAGGGTAGAAACTGGACTATAGAGGAGAATAGGGTAAAAGTGAAGACAGAAGAAAACGGAGATTCTGGACCATTGGGCGGGAGAGGAAAGAAAAAGAGAAGCAGGACCACAATGTGGTGGGGGGAGAGAACAGGCAGATCTTGAACCATGGAGCAGAGTGAAATGGGGCTGAGGCTAAAGAAGGAAGAGAATGGAGAAATTTGATGGGGGGAGGGGGTGCAAATGTAAGCATTAGCACCACTTATCAGTACTTTACTGAACTAGAACACCTTGAAAGATCATATCACTTTGTGGATGAGGATTACAAGAGGACAGATCATAGAAAGTGTTCGGTCATCTAAGCTGAAGAAACAAATTCTCAGAGATCCCTAGATCTCTCTTTCTAAAAGGACTGGACATAGCTCAGGCAGAAGTACACACAATCATGTGCTGCTGCTTTTTGTGCATGTAGAATTTTACTTGAAATGTATGTGCATAGATTTGAAAAGGTATGACCCTGGGAATGGCTTCCTTCAGTGTGGCTAAAAGTCCATGCATTGTGGGACAACAATTTTAGCCGCATTCAACTGGGACATTTTCAGTCGTTTTAGGAAAGTCAAATACTTTTACTCCAGGTACAAGCAGGAAGTCAGTCTTCACATATGGGTGATGTCTGTACTGATGGAGCCCGCGTGGAGCATTTCCCCATCTTTCAAAGAAAGCCTTTGGGAATGCTACCACACATGCGTGATCCCCTTCCCTTCCAAGGGTGTCATCTTGATCAGTCTCCTTTTTTCCGCGGAACCCAATGGACACTTGTCCTGTTTCCCTGTAAAAATCCTCTAAAACGTATCCTAAAATGACATTTTTCCAGTTGGCATACCGGTCTCTCTTTCTGCCTTGAGCCAGCGCCATACCCGGTGCTGTCCTCGGCTTTCCCTTTTCTTTCTTCGAGATTTGTCTCAACTGACGTGTGCACCCTTTTTCGCTCAGGGGTCATCGACCCCAGTCGGGTGTCTCCCATCATGTCGTTCAAAAAATGTGACCACTGCAGTCAAATCATGCCAGTTACCCCTATGACTGCTGCTTGCACTGCCTCAGTCCGGAACACGACAGTACCACCTGCGGCCTGTGTCAGGCCATGACTCCAAGAACCAACAAGAAAAGCTTGGAGTTGCAGGAGAAGATGTTTCTGCAGTCTGGCTCAACCCCAGCTTCCATGACGCTGAGCCCCAAGCCGAGCATCTCCCATGAGGCTCAGGCATCTTTGGAGTCCCGCGGCAGCAGCTCCTCCGTCAAGACCCCGAATCCTTGAAGTCAGTCGAGGTTCCATTAGTGAAACCCAGCAAAGTCCATCGGCGGGACTTGGGCAACTCCAAACAGCACCCTCCTAAGGTCTCTAAGCAGGAGTCCTTGGCTGGCGGCGACCGTGCGAGGCTCCCGTTGAGGATGCACTCGCGAGAGTGCCGGTGCCAGGCCTGAGACCTTCAGTGCCCGCGCCAAAAGCTGCGGAGCCTTCTGTCATCAAGACCAGAATGGTGGCCCTGGAGCAGAATATCTCTGCCATCCTGGCTATGCAACAAGCGATGATGTCAAGTTCATCTGCCCTGACAACTGAGAACCCGACTGCGGCGGCGTCCCTGGGCATCAAGCCAGTCCTCGGCACCATTCGAGGTCCCGGTCCCAGACCTGATCCTTGGGGATCCGGTCCTCCCCGGCTAGTTTCCAGGAGTCTGACCCGAGACTGATCTTGGTTCCTCAGGGTGTGTCTCAAGACATTGGCAGCCCACGCCTCAGCCTCCTCGACACTTTCCGGCTCTGATTGGGAGACCGCCGCCGAGGCCTCACCCAAGACCTCCCAGCATGAGTCGTCCCTTCGGAGCCGTCTTCCCCAGGGCCCCAATGCCATTCTGCTCCCGAGAACATGGCCTTCCATGACTTCATCAGGGACATGGCCTGGGTCCTCTCGGTCCCGACCGAGTCAGAGGAGGATCTGTGAATTAAAGAACTGGAGATCCAAAGGAGGCTTTGTCGGTGCTAATGCAACCCATCCTCGAGCGGCTCCTCCTGCAGATATGCGAATTCCCAGCCTCGGTGCCAATGGTCAGCAGACGCCTCGATGCAATCTATCATGTTAAGAAGAGCCCAGGCTTTCAGAAATCCCAGCTCCTGCACAACTCCATGGTGGTGGAGTCTTTGATGCAAAAGCTGAAGAGCCAGAATTACTCTTCTCTCCCCCAGGCAGAGAGGGCAGAGAGGCCAGAGCCCTTGACGCCATGGGGCTCAAGTGTTTATGTTTGTTTGTTTGTTTGTTTAGATTCTTGATATAACTCCCTACGAAAATACACCAGAGCTGTTTACAATAATTCAAAACATATTGCCAGAAAAGGGAAAAGAACACCATAGTCATGACAGGAAAGAGGAAACCAAAGAAGACAGAAGGAGAGATTAGCAGAGAGGAGACAGAACACAAGAAAGAAAAATTGGGGAACAAATACCTCATTTGGGGGCAGGGGGGACAGGGAAGTCAAAAGCGGAGCAAAAGAGGTGGGTCTTTAATAGAGATTTAAACCTGTTAAAGGAGAGTTCCAGCCGAAGGTCTGGGGGAGGGGTGGGGCCAAGGAAGAAGGCAGAGTTTCGGGTGGATTCCAGATGCGCGAGGGGGGGGGGGGTTGGAAGAGAGATACAGTTAAGATGAATATGCCAGGTTAGAGAGTTATTGAGGAGAGCCGGTGTGAATAGCTTTGTGAACGAGGATTAAAACCTTGAACTGGTTCCGGGGATCCATGTTGTGCTGCCGGATACAGACCTATGAGCTCTACATAGGTATGTATCTGAAGGGCCTCATCCAAGAACTCGTCGGGTTCCTCCTTCAGCGGTTCCAGACCCTGGTTGCTGCCATCCGGGACAGTTCCAAGTTCTTGTCCCGGGCCGCCTACGATGATTTGGAGGCTGCAGCCCGAGCCACGGACATTTGTGCTTGGTGCCAAGCCTAGCTACGGATCTTGAGCAATGGGTCCAGGAAAAGCTGCTGGACATCCCTTGCACCAGGGAGAACCTGTTTGGAAAACCTATGGCTGATAAGGTGGCCGAAATAGAGGCTGAGGTGGTGACCCGGCAGAGGCTCTCAAAGAAGACCTCTGCCCTCCCCTGAAAAAAATCAATAGGGAAACGGCCAATTTTCTTGAGGATAAAGGGGCCTTTTCACCAGAGTCTCCACTATCAAGCCTTCTCAGACCAGCAGCAGCAGGGACCCCAGCCTAAAGGCCAGGGACACGGGCCCAAAAAGCCAAAAGCCCTGAAGCCACAGGCCTTGGCCCCAGCTCAGCCTGGAGAGAGCTTTTGACTTTGAGGGCAGGGCCTCCCTTCCCCTGGGAGACCCTTACCAGCCCATAGGGGACCGCCTGGCACTCTTCTCCCACAAGTGGGCTGAGGTCACTTCTGACCAGTGGGTGCTCCAGGTGGTAGAGGAAGGTTACCACCTCCACTTCCGGAAGACCCCACCAAAGTATTTTCAAGAAGAGCCAGTGCGGACCTCTCCTTCACCAGGCCTCTTGCTCTCAGAGCTAGTAGGTCTACTCAGGGACAAGACAATAGAGCCTGTACCCCAACAGCTTTGGGGGAAGAGCTTCTACTCCAGATATTTCCTTGTTCCCAAAAGAACTGGGAGCCTCAGGCCCACTCTGGATCTTTGAAACCTGAACAAGTTTCTGGTAAGGAAGAAGTTCAAGATGCTCTCCCTTGGAACACTGCTGCCCTACCTCCACCAGGGAGACTGGCTGTGCTCCTTAGACCTAAAAGATAGGTACATGCACATCCCGATCCATCCCTCTCACAGGCAATTCCTCAGATTCATGGTCGGAGGGGGCCACTACCGGTACAGGGTACTTCCCTTTGGTCTGACCTCCTTGTCAAGAGTTTTCACAAAGTGCCTAGCAGTAGTAGCTGCTCATCTGCGCCTACAAGGGGTGTTCGTCTTTCCCTACTTGGATGACTGGCTCATCAGAGGTGGTACTGCCACAGAGACCAGTCAGGTCACAGGGCATACCATTCTTCTTCTGCAACACCTGGGATTTGCCATCAATTACCTCAAATCACATCTCTCTCTAGCCCAAAACCTGGAATTCATAGGTGCTCAGCTGGATACAGTGTAAGCCAGGGTCTCTCTCCCTCAGGACAGGGCAGAACGCCTCAGGCAGCTGGCAAGGGAGGTCTAACGCTGCAAGGCAGTGCCAGTCTGCCGCCTCCTACGCCTGCTGGGCCACATGGCCTCCACAGTCCATGTCACATCCTTAAATGGCTTGCACATGCGGACATCTCAGTGGTGCCTGTGTTCTCAGTGGACCCAGGCCACAAGCAGGCTCCGGGACAGGGTCAGGATCACTCGCCAGTTGGTGAGGTCCCTCTACTGGTAGCAGGAACTGTGCCACCTCCAAACCAGAATGCCCTTCCAGACGTCCTTACCACAGAGGACCCTGACCACAGACGCCTCACTCCAGGGGTGGGGAGCTCACTGCGGAGCTCACTACATGTAGTGCTACTGGTCCCAAGAGGAGTCCCTGCTACAGATCATCCTCTTGGAGCTCTGGGCAGTATTCCTAGACCTATGAGCATTTAGCAGCCACTTGTGAGACAGACCTGTGCTGATCCAGATGGACAACCAGGTCACGATGTTCTACATAAACAAGCAAGAGGGCACGGGTTCATTCTCCCTCTGGTAGGAGGCAGTAGCCCTCCTCTCCTTCGCAATGGTGAGAGGATAGCTCTAGCCCCTCTTAACCTGCCAGCAGAGGTTGAAGAGATCCTGCTGGCCTCCAGAAAGCCCTCTACCAGAAGGGCCTATGCCTTCAAGTAGTGCAGGTTTGCCCTCTGGTGTGCAGACAGGAAGGAGAATCCCTTCTCCTGCCCCGTGCAGCTGGTACTCTAGTACCTGGTGCACCTGTCCCACGCCGGGCTGAAATCTAACTCCGTCAATGTGCACTTGGGCGCTATAGCCGCTCACCACTACCCAATCAAGGGCAAATCCCTCTCAAGCCAGCCCCTAGTCTTACAGTTTCCTCAGGGCCTTCTACTGTTGAAACCCACTCTACACCCTCCGGCAGTCAAGTGGGACCTCAACGTGGTGCTCTCCCAGCTTACCAGACCACCGTTCGAGCCCCTGGCCATGTGCCACTTGCAGTACCTGTGCTGGAAGGTGGCCTTCTTAGAGGCCTTAACCTTAGCTCGCAGGGTGAGCGAACTTTCTCCAGGACCAAGCAGGAAGTCAGTCCTCACTTATGGGTGATGTCGGCGCCGACGGAGCCCTCGCGGAGCAATTTTCCCCAGCTTTCGAAGAAAGCCTTTGGGAATTGCAGCGCGCATGCGCGGTCCCCTTCCCGCCCAAGGGTGCCATCTTGCTCAGTCTTCTTTTTTCCGCGGAGCCCTACAGACGTAGTTTGTGATCGCCGCTGAAAAAGTTGATTTTTTCCGTTTTTGGTTTTTCTCGGTTCGACGCAGTGTCCTTTTCCCGCCTGGCCTCGGTACTCCGGTATCGAGTCCGTTCACTATTTTTCGGTTTTTGTCCTTCGTGACTGGCATTCCCGCCACTTTTTTCTTTTTCTCTGGCAGCATGACCTCGCAGGGGCCCTTTTTCCCCCGATGGCTGCCAGCAGATTTAAAAAGTGTGATCGATGTACGAGACTTATGTCTCTTACCGACACACACGACTGCTGCCTCCGTTGCCTCGGACCCAATCATGACCCGATGATTTGTGGTCCGTGCAACAAAATGTCCTTGAAGGCATTGAGGAGTCAACAGTCTCAGAAGGAGCGAATCTTCTCTGACTCCGCGTCCGGTCGGGCCCGGACATCGTCAGAGGCTTCGACGTCTCGTGACTCCGGCCCGAGCATCGTCGGAGTTCCTCTGAGCGGGGGTCTCCCGCCCGGGAACATCGTCAGAAGAAGAAACCCGCGAGGGCGGCATCGGAGGACGCTACTGGTCCCTCGAGGGCCAGGTCGCATAGCCCCGTCAGCCGCCCCGGGTCCTCAGAGGCGGAGAGGCCTTCGAAGCATCCTCGTCTTGAAGTGGAGTCTCCTGGACACGTGAGTACTGTAGTCCTCATGGACTCGCCTCCGAAGGAACCGACGTCGGGCCCGACGCCGTCAGGGCCCGAGTCGGGGGCTGCTGGGTCTTCTGAGTTTGGACTCAGGTTGACGGCCTTGGAGAGCAGTTTAGCTGCCTTCATGGACCAGCAGCGGGCATTGATCGCTGGCCTCGCCGGTGCATCTGCCCCGACCACCGGGACGTCGACGTCCAAGTCGACCCCGGAGGCCGAGCCGATCCTCGAGTCCATATGGGCTCGAGTCGATCCTCGGCCACGGTCTCCCTCGGCCTCCCGTTCGAGACCGAGGTCGTCGACGCCGGCGTCGGGGCGGAGGTCCGCGGCACTCGCCTGCACGGAGCCACTCGATTCCTCCGCGGAGGAGTCGGGCTGGGACACGGAGGAGGACGAGTCACCCGGTTCTTTTCAGACTCGGTGCTGTTGGGAAGTGACCCACAAGGGACTGTCAATCAGGTCCCCTTTCAGGTGCGTCCCCTCCGATTCGCCCGAGTCGGAGCTTCGGAGACGATCCCCCCCGGAGGATACCCGGTTCTCCAATTTCGTGAGAGATATGGCCAAGGCTTTGGCCTTCCCCGCAGATCCGGAGGAGGAGCCTCGAGCCGAAGAGCTCGAGGCCCTCCAGTATGACTCTCCCCCGAAGGAGGCCTTTACTGTACCGGTTCCTCCGATGCTGGAAAGACTTCTCTTCCGCATGTGGGAGAGCCCGGCTTCGACGCCGGTGTTAAGCAAGCGGGTCGATTCCATGTGTCGGGTCCGCAAGAGCCCCGGGTTCCAGAAGGCACAACTACCGCACCATTCCATGGTGGTGGAATCGGCCATGCATCGACTCAAGAGTCAAAAGATGCACTCCTCAGTGCCTCCGGGTAAGGAGGCCCGGAACCTGGATGCCCTCGATAGGAAGTGCTTCCAGGGCTCTATGCTTGCTTGTCGAGTCCAGACATACCAGCTCTATATGGGCATGTATCTTCGAGACCTGGCAAAGGAAATTGCCGGGTTCTCTGCTGGTCTCTCCGAAGAACCTTTGCAGAGGTTCCAGGCCTTGTCCATTGGTATTCGAGAGTGCTCGAAGTTTATTTCTCGAGCAGCCTACGATGGCTTCGAAGCATCGGGTCGAGTAGCCGGAGCCGGCATCGGTGCCCGCCGTCAGGCTTGGCTTCAGTCATCCGACCTTGAGCCATGGGTGCAGGACAAGTTGGTCGATGTCCCCTGCAGAGGTGAAAACCTCTTTGGCAAGCCCATGGCTGAAAAGGCTGCGGAACTCGAGTCCGAGACTCTAACCAGGACTCGCCTATCCAGAAAGACCTCTGCCCCTTCACAAAAGAGGAAGGGCTCAGGGAAAAAGCCCTTTTCCCGAGGAAGGTGTCTGCCTATAAACAACAACACCCACAATACCAAGCCTCAGCAGGCTAAGGGACAGGGTATTGGGTCCCGTAGGCAGAAGGCCCCCAATCCCACTACACAGGCCCCTGCTCAGCAGGGTGGGGGTTTTTGACTCAGAAGGCATAGCCTCTTCTCCTCAGCTGGATCACATCAGCACAGGAGGCCGGCTGGCCCACTTTGCCCACAGATGGTCAGCCGTCACATCCGATACCTGGGTGCTTCAGGTAGTTCAAAAGGGCTACCTTTTACATTTTCACCAGGTACCTCCCTCCTACTTTCCAGGGGAGCCTCCAAGACCCCCTCTGCACAGGGACTTACTCCTTCAGGAGTTAGCAAGTCTTCTTCAGGAACAGGCTGTGGAACCGGTGCCCCACCACCTGAGGGGACACGGCTTTTATTCCAGGTACTTTCTGATACCAAAAAGAACAGGAGGCCTCAGACCCATCCTGGACTTGCGCAACCTCAACAAGTTCCTGCAGAGGGAAAAGTTCAAGATGGTTACCCTTGGACTACTGCTGCCCTACCTCCAGCAGGGAGATTGGCTATGCTCCTTGGATCTAAAGGATGCTTATACTCACATCCTTATCCATCCGGACCACCGACAATATCTAAGATTTGTTGTGGCAGGAAGGCATTATCAGTACAGGGTACTGCCCTTTGGCCTATCCTCCGCTCCCAGGGTGTTTACCAAATGCCTGGCAGTGGTGGCAGCCTTCCTGAGTCTTCAAGGCCTCTTTGTCTTTCCCTACCTGGACGACTGGCTCATCCGGGCGCAGTGTTCCCTCAAGGTCACTCAGGCCACTCAATGAACCGTGGCTCTGCTTCAGCACTTGGGGTTTGTAATAAACTTCGCAAAGTCCACTTTGCTCCCCTCTCAGAATCTCGAATTCACAGGAGCACGGTTGGACACTCTACAGGCTCGTGCCTTCTTACCTCTGGACCGAGCCAACCGGCTCCAAGCTCTGGCCAGCAAGTTTCACAGCTCTTCCCTGGTCTCTGCCAGGCAATTCCTGCAGCTGCTCGGCCATATGGCTTCCACGGTCCATGTCACTCCGAATGCCCGTCTACATATGAGGCCTGCTCAGTGGAGCCTTCGCACTCAATGGCATCAAGCCTCAGGGAGCCTTGCGGACTTAATACAGATCTCCGACCGCCTGGTCTCCTCACTGCAATGGTGGCTTCATCTGCCCAATCTGGTACTCGGCATGACTTTTCAGTCTCCTCCACCTTCCCAAGTGCTGACGACAGATGCCTCTCTCCTGGGATGGGGAGCACATTGCCAAGGGACGTGTACTCAAGGCCTTTGGACCCCTTGGGAGGCTGCTCAGCAGATAAACCTCCTAGAGCTCCGAGTGATCCGCCTAGCTCTACGGACCTTCTCTCACCTCACTTCTCATCAGTCTGTACTAGTCCAAACGGACAATCAGGTTGCCATGTTCTATGTTAACAAACAGGGGGGCACGGGCTCCCTCCTTCTATGTCAAGAGGCTCGGAGGCTGTGCTCTTGGGCAGTCGACCATGGCATCCTCCTCAAAGATGTTTACCTGCCCGGGCAGGAAAATTACCTGGCTGACAAACTGAGCAGGATTCTGCAGCCACACGAATGGAGGTTAAACTCCTCGGTGGTTCAGCAGATCTTCCGCCGGTGGGGCCTTCCCACCATGGATCTCTTTGCCAGTTCTCTGAACCGGCAACTTCCCAGGTTCTGCTCCCGACACCCGCATCCTCTAAGAGTAGCGCCGGATGCTTTCCTCATCTCGTGGTCCACGGGCCTACTGTATGCCTTTCCTCCCACGCCACTTGTGTCCCGGACGCTTTTCAAAGTTCTCCGGGACAGGGCCTCAGTGATTCTGGTAGCGCCCAGATGGCCGAGACAGCCCTGGTTCCCACTCCTCCTACAACTGGCGGTGGACACCCCTCTTCCTCTGGGGTTTCAGCCCGATCTCCTGACCCAGGATCAGGGTACTCTCCTGAACCCCAACCTCTGGGCCCTTCAACTGATGGCCTGGCTGCTGAAAGGGTAGTCCTAGCTCCGCTCCTCCTACCTCCGGAGGTGGAAGCTGTCATCCTAGCATCTCGGCGACCTTCCACCCGAAAATCTTACGCCCTTAAATGGCGTCGCTTCTCTGTGTGGTGTTCTCAGCGGTCTGAGAACCCCTTCTCCTGCTTAGTATCGGTGATACTGCAATACTTGCTTCACCTTTCCGATCTAGGCCTCAAGTCCAACTCTGTCAGGGTCCACCTCAGTGCTCTTTCTGCACATCACTCGCCGGTGGACGGCCAGCCTCTTTCCTCGCACCCCTTGGTGGCGCGTTTCCTCAGAGGCCTGCTTCTGCTTAAGCCTCCTTTGCGCCCTCCAGCCCCTGACTGGGATCTCAATGTGGTCTTACAACGGCTTACCTGTCCGCCTTTTGAACCCATGGCTACCTGCCCTCTTCGTTTCCTTTCCTGGAAAACTCTCTTCTTGGTAGCCCTTACCTCCCCTAGGCGCGTTAGTGAACTACAGGCCCTAGTGTCTGAGCCTCCATACACTAGGTTCTACAAGAATAGGGTAGTCTTGCGGACTCACCCTAAGTTTCTTCCAAAGGTGGTTTCCCCTTTTCATATCAATCAAGAGGTGGTTCTTCCAACCTTCTTTCCCAGGCCGCATACCAGCCGAGCTGAAACAGTTCTGCATACTCTGGACTGTAGGAGGGCCTTATCCTTCTACCTTGACCGTACGCGAGAGCATAGAAAGGCTGTCCAGCTTTTCGTTTCTTTTGACCCCAATAGGTTGGGGGTACCTGTCTCCAAGCGTACTTTGTCCATCTGGGTAGCTGACTGTATCGCCTGGGCTTATGGAGCAGCCGGCCTCTCCTTAGAGAGTCGAGTCACGGCTCACCGTGTCAGGGCGAAGGCTGCGTCAGTGGCTCATCTCCGCTCTGTTCCGTTGGCAGACATCTGCCGGGCCGCTACTTGGTCTTCAAGCCAGACTTTTGCGGCTCATTACTGCCTGGAGAGGGAGTCCCGCAGGGACAGTGCTTTCAGACAGGCAGTCCTCCACAATCTCTTTGAGGTTTAGGCAACTCCTACCCTCCGGCCCTGGTGTTGGGCTACCGGCCGGATTCGTATTCAGAGAAGTTTCCTTCCTTCTGTACTGTTGAGCTAGAGGGAGCTCATTTTTTCGGCTTGAGGTCTCCGGTAGCCTTAAGCTTGGGAGTCCCATAAGTGAGGACTGACTTCCTGCTTGGTCCTGGAGAAAGAGTAGTTACTCACCTGTAACAGGTGTTCTCCAGGAGCAGCAGGAATCAGTCCTCACAACCCTCCCTCCTCCCCTCGGAGTTGCAGTCATTCTTATTAACTGTTTTGCTAACTTTTTTGCTGTCTTTTCGCTATGTCATCAGACTGAGCGAGATGGCACCCTTGGGCGGGAAGGGGACCGCGCATGCGCGCTGCAATTCCCAAAGGCTTTCTTCGAAAGCTGGGGAAAATTGCTCCGCGAGGGCTCCGTCGGTGCCGACGTCACCCATAAGTGAGGACTGATTCCTGCTGCTCCTGGAGAACACCTGTTACAGGTGAGTAACTACTCTTCAAGCCCTAGTGGCAGACTGTCCGTACACCAGGTTCTTCAAGAACAGGTTGGTACTCTGCATTCACTCCAAGTTCCTCCCGAAGGTGGTATCCCCGTTCCACCTCAACCAAGATGTTGTACTTCCCACCTTCTTTCCGTGGCCTCACGCTGGCAAAGAGAAGCTCATATTCCATACACTGGACTGCAAATGGGCCCTGTCCTTCTATTTACAAAGGACCCGGGACCACTGTAAAGCACCTCAGCTTTTCGTGTCTTGTGACTCCATTAGACAGGGGCTTCCTGTGACTAAGCATACGCTGTCTACTTGGGTGGCGGACTGTATTGCCCTTGCCTAGAAGCGAGAAGGTGTCTCCCTGGAACACCGGATCACAGTGCATCGCGTGAGGGCAATGGCCACGTTGGTAGCCAACCTCCGGTTGGTGCTGGTGACAGAGATCTGCAGAGCCGCCACGTGGTCTTCAGTTCATATGGTTGCAGCTCACTACTGCCTGTAAAGCGAGTCCTGCAGGGACAGTGCCTTCAGCCAGGCAGTATGCCGTAATATCTTCGGGGTGTAGGCAACTCCTCCTGCCGTCCAACCCTTCTGAGTCCCCACTGAGAGACGCTAGGATCTTGCAGAGTCTCTCAGCGGAGACTCACCTTCTGCAACTCGCGGCTACCCAATTGGCCGCTGTTGGTGTTTTCATGGTTTGGTCCTTGGTAGCATGAAGCTAGGGAGTCCCATATGTGAGAACTGACTTCCTTCTTGTTCTTGGAGAAAGCGTAGTTATTCACCTGTAAAAGGTGTTCTCCGGGAACAGCAGGAATCACTCCTCACAATCTTCCCTCCTCCCCTAGGAGTTGCCTTCCCTACCTTGCTTAATCTTTTTACTGCTGTCTTAGTTATGCCACTGACTGAGCAAGATGGCACCCTTGGGCAGGAAGGGGACCATGCATGCGTGGTGGCATCCCAAAGGCTTTCTTTGAAAGCTGGGGAAATGCTCCACGCTGGCTCCGTCGGCGCCAACGTCGCCCATATGTGAGGACTGATTCCTGCTGTTCCCAGAGAGCACCTGTTACAGGTGCGTAACCACGCTTTACCTGCTTAAACTGCTTTGAAAATTGGCTTTAAAGAAGATGGCCAAGAAAGATATCCTTTGTCAAAGTGGAAAAAGAAGCCACTGTGCAAAAGTACAACAGCATGCAATTAATTTACATGATGGTAATCATATCAAGCTACCTTAGACACGTACCTCCTTAAAAGACTGTTCGTATTTAATTTCAAGTTTGTAAGTTGCCTTAATCATACACATGCTCCAGGTCACATGCAATATATAAACTTAGGGCCCGATATTCAAAAGGGTTTATGCGTTTAGACTTAAAACTGATGTCAACACCTTATATTAATTCGTCAGTACAGGAACCAATGACTATCATAAAGAACAAAGGAGATATGTTCATTTAACTTTAATAACAACATAATCCAAACAGCACTGTTCTGAACATTTTGTAATAATAAAATGTCTGCTGCATTAAACCCATATTTAAAAAATTACAGAAATCCATTTTCCCTATAAAGAGCATGGATTACAGTGTCCAGATGTTCTAATGGCACTTCGGAACTGTTCATTCATTTGTGACTGCATATTCGGGCCTTGATGCAAAAAGCTGTGCATTAAAATGTTGTGCTGAGCTCCAGTGCACAGTATTCTAATAATGCACACATTAAAAAATATTTTTACTCCCAATGCAGTAAATTAATGGCATTCAAATTACTGCAGCAGTAAGATTACCCTTCCTGTCAGTGCGTGAATGGAGTTTGGCTCATGCACTGACAGGAAAGTTAAAAAATACAACATGCAAGGCAAGGCTCTGACTCCTTTCCTGATCCCTTCACCCTGACCCACAAGCAACCACATTGGTGGCACAAGTGGGGGCTCCCCAGCCTTCTAGTGCCACAAACATCCCTGGTGGCCCTCCTGAACCTACGAATACATGTGGTGGCCCTCACCAAAGCCTCCACCCCCTGACCCTACCACTGTTTGGCAGCCCAAATGGGGCTCCTCTTACCCTCAACCCCTCCCATGCACCTTTCTAAGGTGTGAGGCAGAAATGATGCCCACTCGCTCCTGCTTCCATACTGCCATCTTTAATCTGGTAGCATCTGACCCCACATGGTACATTGAGATGCACCATGCAGGCTCAGTCTGCCATATAAGGAAATTGCTCAACATACCGTGTAATATCAGATGTTGCCATTTTCCGAAGTGGTGCATGGGGAAGTAATTGGGGGTTTGGTGGGTCCACTTGGCGCCATGGTCAGTTGTGGGATTAGGGAGTAGGGAATCACCAGGGATGTTTGAGGAATCGAGGAAGTGGGAGGCCCCACGTTGGCCATCAGTATGTTTGTGGGGTGGGGGATCAGGAATCTGGGGGTCTTCAGTGATCTAAGGTGAAGTGCTTCACTTCACCTCAGATAACCTGCTGTTCCTTCACTGCATCTTTACACCAGCTTGAGCTTATACAAAGATTCAGCACTACAAAGAATTAAAAAAATGCACTAGAGTTTTGCACAGTTTTTTATATTGCGAGCAATTTATTATGCAGCAATTTGTATGTGTCTTGCATGCCTACTGTGCCACCCTTTTGTGCAATGGTTTTCCTGTGATTTTTGTGGACTAATTATCTTGCATTGAGAGTAAGATTAGGTGGGAAAATCGAGCATAAACCACTGATCTAACAGGTACTACAACTTACTGCATCGACGACTCAGAGTGGAAGCATTTACAGCCCATAAGATTTTGGTCTCATTTTATTGTCCAAAACCTGATTTCAAATATTAACTGAGAAGGCAAATATGTCGTAGAAGAGACTTGTACCTAAAGAGCTTCTTTACTTTCATAGATGAGGGCGATAATAAGATGCCAAACATTCAGGCAGATGCAATAGCTTCTATTACAATCCTTCCTCCATGCCATATAAATTTGGATGTCATCAGCATAAGTAAACAGCTGAGCTTCTCTGTCTCGTAATAAACTTCCAGAACAAATTAAACAGGTCTGGAGATAGATGTGAACCTTGAGACAACTCGCATGTCATGGTCCAGTGAGCAGACTGATCATTCACCATTTTCATCTACTGTGATCATGCTCTTCAATGATAGGTGAACCAGTCCAGTATCCTACCATCCTCTCACAAAATCTCATGCTGGCAATCAAAATAGCATGAATAACCAGATCAAAACTATCTGAAAGGTCTAGTGATACCACACTAGCATCAGAACCCTTATATAAATATCTATATAAATGGTTAGTCATACCTGAAAACAAGATTGGTTACTATCTAAAAGATATTGTTCTTCAATAAACTGATTTATGTGGTCTGCCACTACCTGCTCAATCAAGTTACATATAAAAAGTAATTTAATATAGGTCAATACCTTTCTGGTACAGAAGTATTTAACTTACTGTTCTTTAAAATGGAATGAATGATAGATGCCTCAATCCATGCCAGTAAAGAAGCATTAATCACCTGAACAAACCATAGCCTTTTAGTCAACTCAGCTGGACACAGATCTAAACAGGATTCACTTGGCTTAGTGGCTACCAGCAATTTTTTAGGCTGACTTACTAGAAGAGGAAAAAGGAAGTCCACTGACTCAAGACTGTCTTGTTGATAAAACTCAACATTAGGAGAAATACTGTCAAACTGCTCCTAAAGATATAGTACCTTAGAATAAGCCACAAATTCTTGGTCTGAACTAATTTTATAGCAAACCAGCTGTAAAGAGTGATAAGCTTGACTATGGTGACATGCTGTCATGCAAGGGCATAAGATTGAGAGTATAAGCATTGGTGAAATTGTCTCAGAATAAATAAGATGCCATACCAAAAAGGCACCTCTTTGGACAACAGCCATAAAGATATGTGCATATGGAGGTCTGGAGCAATATCAATATGTAGAGTATTCACAGCTCATTTTACTATCAGAGATATTTTTGTTATAGTATGTAGTAACTTCTGCCACAGCAACTTTAATCAGCGATAGGACTGCCCAGTGTACTAGGGCTCATAGCGATCATCACCTTCTGCAGTCTAATGGGTTAGAACAACTCCTTAATGTCCACTGGAGTATGTTGCATTGAATAAACAAGCTAAAGAGAACACAAGTGAAACCACATATCAATGATACTGTTCAGCTGGGACCTGCCACACTGACATTTCCCTTTACATATTGATCGAGGAAGAGTTGACATGCCTGGAAGAACTTAACATAGAACATATAGAAGGACTGATGGCGTAGATAACCCCAATAATAGTTGTTAATAAATAAAATAAAAATCCAGACATGTTTTGATACGTGCCTATCAAACTGGACCATAGGAAGGGCAACTTTCAAAGTGATTTATGTGGGCAAAAACTGTTTTTACCTACATTAGTGATCTGAGAACTGTCCCCCCTCAATGTGGCTAAAAATACGTGTGGTGTTCTACAAAGGATAAACTTTTGTCTGTGTGGTGGAGGAAAAGGATAATTTTATAACAAGGCTCCTATAAAAAAATGAAAAAGCACCTATTTTATAAAGTCAACATAAGGACATATTTGTTTTTTTATAAAATGGCCACCTACAATAATGCCCAGTAGCACACAGATGCTTTTACACAGCTACACATAAGTACATGCATGCCTCACAGCTCCACCTGTGCTCTATCTAAACTACACCCCTGTGAATGCCTACATGTGGACTGCGTAAAAGTATGCATGCTCCAGACAGCACACAGCTCCACCTGTGCTCTACCTAAACTACACCCCTGTGAATGCCTACATGTGGACTGCGTAAAAGTATGCATGCTCCAGACAGCACACATACTTATATATTTACACACGTGCAGTTTTATAAGAAGCATTTTCTGTGTGTAAATTGTGCTTTACACATGGAAAATGCTTTATAGAATTGCTGCTATTGAGAGCAGGCATTCCCAAAAGTATAACTAGATCAGAGAATGGAAATAGCGCATGTAGATTGCATTTTGAACACTATACATTGTTTTCAATGAAAAATGTATTAGTTAAAAAAAAATGTGAATGACTGCAAGTACTTCATATCCGTGGCAAGCTTCAAAGCAAAAGCCCTTTGAAAATTGGTGCAAAGTCCATGGGTTAAAAGTACATGTAGAAATGGTGTGGATAGTTTGAAAATTTCCCACTAAACATTAATGAATATCACTACTACTGAGGATGTCGATCATTGTCGATCTCAGTGGAGTACAGGGTTTGTTTTCAAATGACCTCGCTGAAGGATAGTATAATTTTGATCTTCATCCTAAGTAAAGATACCAAGTACTTTTACAACTTATGTAGGTCTTCATCAAAATAAATGCTTCTATTCTGGCGTCTTCAACTGAAGAAACCTTTCATTATACTACCCAGGAGGTAACATAGTAAATGACGGCAGATAAAGACCAGTATGATCCATCTAGTCTGCCCAGCAAGATGGCCGGAGTAAGATGGCAGGAGTAAGTGCCACTCTGTGCAGGCCACCCCTCCCCATGTCTTTGTTTAGTGGTGAACCCACCACTCCATGCAGGACACCCCTATTTGTTGAGAAGTTAGATGGTTCAGTTTATTTTGATTTTATTCTGTTGCTATAAATGGATCCTTTGTGTCCGTCCCATGCCATTTTGAATTCTGTCACTGTATTTACCCCCACCACCTCCATCGGGAGGGCATTCCAAGCATCCATCACCCTCTCAGTGAAAACGTATTTCCTGATATTGGCTTTCAATTTTCCACCTTGCAGCTTCATGTTATGCCCTCTCGTTTTACAGCTTCCCCGTCTTTGGAAGAGGTTTGTTTGTTCATTATTTCTCCTTAAGTATTTAAAGTATTTAAGTATATATCTCCCCTATCCCTCCTCTCCTCCAAAGTGTACATATTTAGGTCTTCAAGTCTCTTCTCATAAGGCTTCTGACGCAGGCTCCAAATCATTTTTGTTGCCTTCCTCTGAACAGTTTCCATTCTTTTTACGTCCTTTGCAAGATACGGTCTCCAAAACTGAACACAGTATTCCAAGTGAGGCCTCACCAGTGACTTATACAGTGGTATTAGAATCTCTTTCTTTCTGCTGGTAATTCCTCTTCTTATGCAGCCCAACATCCTCCTGCCTTTTGCCACCACCGTGTCCCACTGCTTTGCCACCTTGAGATCTACAGAAATAATCACACCAAGGTCTTTCTCCTGATCCGTGCACATCAACCTCTCGCTCCCTATCGTGTACATTTCTCTTGGGTTTCTGCTACCCAAGTGCATGACTCTGCACTTCTTTGCATTAAATCTTAATTGCCAAGCATTTGACCATTCTTCCAGCTTTTGTAGATCTCAGTGTTGGGGACTCTATGGAGTTCAGCTATGTTTATGATGACATTTTAGTGTTTGGAACCACATTTGAAGAACATAACATTCCACTCACATTAGTCTGACTATGACTCCATGAATCTCACACTGAACCCTTTAAAATGTGAATACAGTAATCCACATTAGAAATTTTTAGATGTCAATTTTCCAGTTGTAGGGATTCTGCAGACCTTAAATAAGTGTTGTATATCAAAAAGGCATATGTGCCTGCAAATCCAACAATATTTTAGAGGATGTTAGTGCTTGCCAACTACTGTGGCAGATTCATACCACAGCTGACTAGAATTACACAGCCTTGTTGGAATTCTACCATAAATGGACCAAGAAGTATAAATAAGCTTTTATTGAGCTGAAAAGGTTTCTTGCCAGTTGTGATGTCATAGATTACTTTGATCCTGGCAAAAAGACTGAGTGTTTGGCAAGTGCCAGCTCTGTTGGTATAAAAGTTGACAGCTGTTCTCATGTAGATGACTAAAAAGGGGCAAATATATGCTGTTGCTTATGCCTGTAAGATCCAGTTCTCAGCTGAACATAGGTATTCTCAAACTGAGAGAAATATTTGTACTAGTTTTGGGATATTCCATTTATATTTTCAATTAATGTCCTACATTTCTAACAAATCAGAAAGCTTTGTAATCATGTTCAACAATCCTTTCTGATCACTAGCTAGCACTGAGCATTGGATGCTCAAGCTACAAGACTATGGCAGCAATTTATTGTCCAGATGCAAATAATCCTACTGAGTATTTTTCCAGGCATCCCAGCTCCAACCCTACTACTAATCATAGCCCCACTGAGAAGACAGAGAGATACATAAATACCCTTTGCTCCCATGTTCCCAAACAGTTTGTTTATAGCAAATTAAGAAACTGATAGCTCCTGCCTCCTGTCTACAGATGATCATTAAAGTTGCCCAGAATGATTAGTGATGACAGTTTTTGAGTTATTTGCACTATCTAACCCGGAAGCATAAGATACTCTGGTCATTTGCCAATATTAAAGAGGCATTTACTATCCTAGAGGATGATCTTTCTTCAAGACACAAGACTTCTTGTTACACATTCTCTATACAAGCACATCATAGACCTAGCCCTTGAAGGTTATTAGGAAGGAGTCAAAACGAAATCTCTACTTAGTGAGAAAGTTTGATTCCTGGAATGATAAACTTGTTGAACAATGCATAAAAATCTGTGAATAAATATCCATATACCTCCTTTGCAAACTTTCAGAGGGGTAACAATGTTAGTCTGGAGCAGCAGAAATGACAGAGAGGCTTGAGGCACTTTATGGACTAACCAGTTTATTGAGGCATGAACTTTAGAGCATCAGAAGCAAGTTTCTTCTTTTTTCGCTTGCTTCTCCATGAACACAGAGCAGCATAGATTTTTGTGACCATCATCAAGGTGAACACTTGTCATTGATTAGTGAGTATTCTTTCTATTCAGAGGTTGAAATGGTTTGTACCACTTTTATGAATGCTGTCACACCAAGACTAGTCAAGAGTTTCTGTTTATAGAATACCAATCATTGTTAAAACTGTCAATGGACCTCCTTTTCATGGGTTTCAGTTGGCCTAATTTCCATCAAAAAAATCACTCCATATAGGCCACAAGCTAATTAGGAAAGTGACTGAGGCCCCATAAGAAAACATTATGCATTGCTACAGCAGAGAAAATTGATATGGAACAATTTCTAATAATTCCTCTGCATTTACTGTACCATTGCTACTGCTCAACTCACAACATACCTGCTGTTAATGATAGACAGCTGCAAATGGTGCTGTCAATGACTGACATAAGAGCAAATGATGCAGCTATCAACATGACGCTGAAGCACAATTTATGATGTCAAGATATGTTGACAAACATAAGTTAGTATAACCATAGCCCTCAAAGTGGGAGACATATTTGATAAAGAGATCACATCTGGTTACACAGCTCACAGGCACTATAGTCAAAGCTCAGGGGTTAGCTCATAAAATCAAAATTTCACATTTCCAACTTTTTTAGGGCATTTATCACACTCATTCAATAAGAATACATGGTTGTTACTTGAGAAGTTCCCTTTATACCTCTTCCTTTGTTTCTCTTAGTGTTTTGTCCAATCTCCAGGAACAAGCAGGAATGTAATCTTCACATATGGGTATCGTCGGTACCGACGGAGCCTGTGCGGAAATGCTCCCCAGCGTCCAATAGGAACGCTTTTGGGAGCATCCCTCAGCACATGTGCACTGCCTTCCTGCCTTTCCAACTGTCCCTCTTCAGTTCTTCATTTTCCACGGAGCCGACAGGACACATACCCTGTCAACGCAGAAAATTTCTTCTTTAAACTTGCTTTCTTGTGGTCGTGTCTGCCTCCGCATGATACCTACCGGTACCGCCGGTTCTTTTTTCTTCTTTTCTAAAAAAAAAAAAAAAAAAAAATATATATATATATATATATATATACATATATATATATATATATACTTTCTGAACTGTTTCTCTTCATAAACTTTCTTTTTGGTGCTAAGTGCCATTTTGGGCATTAGGCCCCATTTTTCCTAGAATATGGAAAAAACAGCTAGTGATTTTAAAAAATGTACTAAGTGTGGCGGTACCATTTCCGTCACCGACACCCATTACTGGTGTCTCAAATGTTTAGGCCCTGACCATTCTCCATCTGAATGTCTCTCTTGTATGGGGATGACTAAAAGAGGAAGGCAGAACCGGGCTGCAAAGCTCGGTACCCTCTTTTCTTCGGATGCCAGGTCCATTGCATCGACGTCTTCAAGAGCTTCGTCTTCCTCCCATGGATCTCAGGTAACTAAACATAAAAGCCAGTCCTCAAAGGGTAGCTCTCCTTCAAAGCATCGAGAGGCCATTGGCATTGCCCTTGAGGAAACTACACTGGCAAAACAGCCCCGGCGGGAGGCTTCGGCCTCCATAGCATCAACGGGGTTTCAGGATGTTCTCAAGGCCTCGACCAGCAGAACTACTGGTGCCATGCTCAGGGGTTCCGGCTGCTTTTCCCAGTACCGATACCAAGGCATCGGTAGCATCGATAGACCAGAGATTCCTTGCTATTGAACGCAGTCTTGCAGCTCTCCTTACAGCTGTGGTACCATTGACACCGGGGGTTCAACGGACACCGGTACCAACACCGGTACCAATGCCGATACCAGCACCGGTACCGATGCTGGTACCAGCACCGGTACAGATACCGGTACCGGCACCGGTGGGAATTCTTCCCATGCTGACTTTTTCTGGCATCGACAGATCGGTACAGGACTAACTCGGTACTGACTTCGATCGATACCGAGACCGTGCTTTGCATGAGATCGGGATCAGAGATACTTTGAATCCTCCAATTCTGATGACTCTGCTAATTCTGCCGGTACCAGAGTGTTTCTCCCGGAAGACTTCTCTTCTCCCCAACGCAGAATGTCTCCTCCGGAAGACATGTCTTTTCAGGATTTTATTCGTGATGTGGCCCAAGGCCTTTCAATCACGGTAGCTCCTGAAAAAGTACCTAGAGCAAAGGAAGTGGAAATTCTCCAATACCCTAAGGCTCCCAAAGAGGCAGCCACTTTGCTCATGCATGAAATTCTTCATGATTTGATGCTCAGAATGTGGGAGACACCTTTGACCACATCTCCTCATTCGAGGAGACTCGATACCATGTATCGAGTCCCACCATGTCCTGGTTTTCAAAAGACTCAGCTGCTACACCATTCAATGGTAGTGGAGTCAGCCATGCATAGTTCTCTAGTTAAAATAGTTCTCTGTGTGCTGTGCTTTCCTGTCTAATCAATGTGTTTATACCTCAAAAATTTCCTGTCATGATTTGACAATTTCCAATCTGTAATCAAAAAACGCTGCTGATTGCTGGAAGTAGCGGTATACAAATGTATACTAAATAAATAAATAAATAGGATGAAAAGTGCAAAAGACATGCATCCAATCCTCCAGGTCATGAATGCAGGACTCTTGACACTTTTGGGCGTCAAACATTTCAGGCTTCCATGCTTTCAGCTAGGATCAGCTCATATATTTTATATATGGGAATATTCCTCAAAGAGGTCACAGGAGATTTGGAGCTTCTGAGCCCCCCTTCTCCCTGATGACAAACGACAAGACTTCCTTACTCTTGTCAAGCATGCTCAAGACGTCTCCAAGTTTGTAAATCGTGCAGCCTTTGACGGCTTTGAATGCATCAGCAGAATCTCTGCTATTGACGTTGGTGCACGTCAGATTGCCTGGCTTCAGGCATCAGACTTGGAGATTTGGGTACAAGATAAATTAGGAAACATCCCTTCCACAGGAGAAAATCTCTTTGCAAGAATTGGCAGGAAAAGGCTAATGAGATAGATGCTGACAATATCACTTTAGACAGATTGTCAAAATCTACAGCCACTCCAGCCAAGAAGAAACCCTATAAAAAAAACGTTTTTCAGCAAAAAGAGGAAGTTTTATCCATCCTATACCTAGTAAGGGCAAGCTCAGGGTCAAGTTGCCCAGAAAGGTCAACAACAACAATCCAGACAACAAAAGAAGCCAGAAGGCCTTAGAGCTCAACCAACTCCACAGACCCAGCCCCCTCAAGGGCTTTGACTCCTTCATAGAGAACTTAGCCTTCCTGCCTCTGAAAGGTCCAGAACCCCTAAATATTCCAGACAGGTTGTGTCATTTTGCCAACAGATGGCACCAAATAACAGCAGAAAATTGCGCTCTGTCCATTGTGGGAGAGGGGTACAAGCTTTATTTTCACAGTATACCCCCTTCTACAATTGTAAGACAGTTCAATTCCCAAACCTCTACAGACAATCTACTGGATTGAGAGGTCTCAACACTCCTTGCTCAAGGAGCAATAGAGGAGGTGCCCATTCTTCAACAGGGTACAGGGTTCTACTCCCCCTATTTTCTTATTCCAAAGAAAACAGGAGGACACAGACCCATTCTAGACCTCAGAGAATTGAAAAAATATCTGTTCTGAAAAAAGTTCAAAATGATTTCTCTGGGAACTCTTCTGCCATACTTTCAAAGTCAGGATTGGCTTTGTTCTCTAGATCTAAAGGATGCATATACTCACATTCTGATCCATCCAGATCACAGGAAATTCTTACGATTCCTTTTCAGGGGAAAACATTTCCAATACAGGGTTCTTCCCTTTGGTCTGGCTTCCGCACCAAGAGTATTCACGAAATGCATGGCAGTAGTAGCTGCATTTCTGTGAACCCTAGGGATATTCGTCTTCCCTTACTTAGGCGACTGGCTCATTCGAGCCCCCACGGTTCCGGAGGCCAGCTCTGCACTGTCTCGCACAATGCGAATCCTTCAATACGTGGGATTGGTCATAAACCTCCCAAAATCCCAACTTGCTCCGTCTCAGTCCCTGGAGTTCATAGGAGCTCGTTTAGATACCAGACAGTCAAAGGCTTTTCTCCCACAACCCCGCTGTCTTCGCATAGTGCAGCTAGCTTCTCAAGCAACGGTGAAGTCCTCCCTAACTGCTCGAGAACTACTACAACTGTTGGGACATATGGCATCCACGGTTCATGTGGTTCCCTATGCTCGCCTTCATATGCGAGCAGCCCAGTGGACCCTATCCACACAGTGGACACAGGCCACAGGACATCTGTCGGGACAAGATATCAAACTCACAACGACTGATTTTGTCCCTCCAATGGGGGCAATCACTGGAAAATCTTCTAGTGGGTTCTCCTTTCCAGCAACCCCTATTCCAGGCCACCCTAAAAACAGATGCATCACAGGTGGGATGGGGAGCACACCTGCATCATCTCTCTACCCAGGGTACCTGGACTCCACATAAGCCTCCTAGAACTCGGAGCAATCTGTCTAGCTCTTCGAGAAGTCCATGCCCAGCTCAGCTACAAGACAGTCCTAGTCCAAACGAACAATCAAGTAGCCATGTTCTACGTGAACAAGCAGGGTGGAACAGGCTCTCTGTCGTTATGCAACGAAGCTTTACGACTATGGGCCCTCACCAGAGAGCATCAAATTCACCTTCTAATGGTATATCTTCCAGACATTCAAAACCTTTGGGCAGACAAACTCAGCCGAGTACTGCTGCCTCATGAATGGTCTCTCCATCTAGACCAGGTGGCCAAGGTATTTCAGATCTGGGGAACCCCAGGCATAGACCTATTTGCAAGTCCACTGAATGCCAAACTTCTCCGGTTCTGTTCAAGAATTCCGGCTCAAAATTGCCAGGCAAAGGACGCTTTCCTCCTTCACTGGGGTCACGACTTCCTCTATGCCTTCCCACCCATTCCCCTCATCCCCAAAACACTCTTCAAGCTTCAGAGAGACAGTGCCACGGTGGCCATGCCAAACGTGGTATTCCCTGCTTCTACATCTCTCTCAAGCTGCACCTCTGGAGTTAGGGTGTGCTCCAGATCTTCTCTCCCAAGAGAACAGGATGCTATGGCACCCGAATCCCCAGTCCCTGCATCTCAGGGCCTGGTTGCTGAAAGCTTAGACCTTCAGGATCTCAACCTTTCCCAACAGGTAAAGGATATCCTATAGGCTTCTAGAAAACCTTCCACAAGATGCTCTTGCGCCTTCAAGTGGAAACGTTTTACTATACGGTGTTCACAGAGGGGGGTTAAACCCCCTTATGATACCTTTGGAATCGATACTAGAGTATCTACTTTATTTATCAAATTCTGGTCTAAAGACCAATTCAGTAAGAGTCCATATTAGTGCAATTGCAGCTTCCTTTAAACCTCTAAATGGACAGCCAATTTCCTCTCATCCACTCATATCACGATTTATGAGAGGTCTTCTGTTAACAAAGCCTCCCATCAGGCCACCACCGGTGGCATGGGATTTAAACCTAGTTCTCGGGCAGCTCATGAAACCGCCCTTTGAACCTTTAGCCACTACAACCCTAAAGCTTTTGTCCTGGAAGGCCATCTTCCTAATTGCAATCACCTCTGCACGTCGCTTTAGTGAATTGCAAGCTTCAGTGGCTGATCCTCCTTATACTAGGTTTCACCATGATAAAGTTGTTCTCAGAACTCATCCACACTTTATGCCAAAGATGATTTCACCTTTTCATTTAAATCAATCGATTTATTTTCCTGTATTCTTTCCGAGGCCTCATGCCTCTAATGCAGAAAGGAACCTTCATACTTTGGATTGTAAAAGAGCCTTGGCTTTTTACCTACAAAGAACACAGCAACATAGAAGGTCTTCTCAACTTTTTATTGCTTTGATTCTAATCATTTGGGACTTCCAGTCTCCAAAAGAACTCTATACAAATGGATTACACAATGCATATCCTTTGCTTATGAGAGTAAGATTCTTCCTCTTCAAGGCCATGTCACAGCTCATAATGTGAGAGCCATGGCAGCCTCTATGGCTAACCTTCACTCTGTGTCTCTTGATGACATTTGTCGAGCAGCCACCTGGGCTTCGGTACACACGTTTACAGCCCACTACTGCCTAGATAAAGCCTCCCGTCAGGATGCCTTCTTTGGCCAAGCTGTTCTTCAAAATCTCTTTCAGACCTAATTAAACTCCTACCCACCAACCCTGGTGGGATGCCAGAGATCCATGGGAGGAAGCTTGGCCCACCTTACTATAGGTGGCAGCTTCCTGGGGCTATCTCCCTGGCATCTACAGCTAGGGTGTCCCCATATGTGAAGACTACATTCCTGCTTGTTCCTGGAGATAGCGTAGTTACTCACCTGTAACAGGTGATCTCCGGGAACAGCAGGAATTTAGTCTTCACAACCCATCCACCTCCCCTAGGAGTTGTCTCTCTATCTCTCTGTCTCTTTCCTCTATCCCTCTATCCTTACACTCAGCTACAAACTTAACTGAAGAGGGACAGTTGGAAAGGCGGGAAGGCAGCGCACATGTGCTGAGGGATGCTCCCTAAAGCGTTCCTGTTGGACGCTGGGGAGCGTTTCTGCACAGGCTCCGTCGGTACCGACGATACCCATATGTGAAGACTAAATTCCTGCTGTTCCCAGAGATCACCCTGTTACAGGTGAGTAACTACACTTTCTCCTGGAATGAGCAGGGTTACCTGACAAACTGGCAGAGTCCCTCATCTGATGGCAAAACTTGCGCCACCTCCACGCGGGAATGCCCTTCCAGGCACAGTTGCCACAGAGAACTCTTACCTCAGACACCTCCCTCCTGGGTTGGGGGCACATTGTGGGGACCGCCACACACAGGGCAGTTGGTCTCAGGAGGAGTCATTCCTACAGATCAATTTCCTGGATTTCAGGGCAATCTTCTTGGCTCTATGAATGTTCCGCCACCGCTTGTGACACCAGCCTGTGCTGATCCAGACATTCAACCAAGTCGCCATGTTCTGTATCAACCAGCAGGGGGGCAGGGATTCGTACTCCCTCTGCCAAGAGGCAGTGGCTCTCCTCTCCTTCGCAGCATTGAACAGCATGCTTCTGCGAGAGGTGTACTCCCGGCCCAGGACAGTAGCCTAGCAGACAGGTTCAGCAGAGCCCTTCATCCACACAAGTGGTGCTTAAACCCCAGGGTAATGAAGCAGTTCTTCCACCTCCGGGGCAGGCCCGTGTTAGACCTATTCGCTCCCCACACAGCTGCCTCGCTTCTGCTCGCATCAGCTGCATCTGGAGAGAGTGGCGGTAGATGCCTTCCTGATCTCATGGTCCGAGGGCCTACTCTATGCATTCCCATCGATTCCCCTGGTTGCCAGGACCCTCTTCAAGGTCCAGAGTGAAAGGGCATCAGTTATACTGATTGCCCACAGGTGGCCCAGGCAACCTTGGTTCCTTCTGCTGCTTTCCTGTTGGTGGCACTCCCAGTTCCACTGGGCTGAGCTCTGAACATCCTGTCCCAGGAGGAGGACTCCCTCCTGCACCCCAATTTGGGGTCACTGACGCTAACAGCGTGGCTGCTGAAAGGTAGCATTGGCCTCTTTCAGTCTTCCAGGAGAAGTCGAGGAGATCCTACTAGCTTCCTGAAAATCCTTCACCAGATGGGCTTATGCCTTTAAGCGAAGAAGGTTCTCCTGCCATAAGAACATAAGAACATAAGATATGCCATACTGGGTCAGACCAAGGTCCATCAAGCCCAGTATTCTGTTTCCAACAGTGGCCAATCTAGGTCATACGTACCTAGCAGTTTCCCCAAGGGACACAGGTTCCACAATGCTTGTATTGGTTCAAGCATTGATATCCTGGGTCCCTTCTTAATAATGGTTTATGGACCTTTCCTCCAGGAACTTGTCCAAACCTTTTTTAAACCCAGCTACACTAACAGCCTTTACTACATCCTCCGGTAACAAATTCCAGAGTTTGATTACACGTTGAGTGAAAAAATATTTTCTTTTATTAGTCTTAAATAGTTTACCCTGTAGCTTCATTGCATGTCCCCTAGTCTTTCTATATTCTGATAAGGTAAACAATCGATCTACGTTTACCCGTTCCACTCCGTTCATTAATTTATAGACTTCTATCATATCTCCCCTCAGCCGTCTCTTTTCCAGGTTAAAGAGCCCCAACCTTTTTAGCCTTTCTTCATAGGAGTAGCCTTCCATCCCCTTTACCATTTTGGTGGCTCTTCTCTGAACCTTTTCTAAAATCGCTATATCCTTTTTAAGATACGGCGACCAGAATTGCACACAATATTCAAGGTGCGGTCTCACCATGGAACGATATAGAGGCATTATAATATCTTTTGTTTTATTTTCCATTCCTTTCCTTATCATACCTAGCATTCTATTTGCTCTCTTGGCCGCCGCTGCACACTGGGCCGAGGGTTTTAACATGGTATCCACAAGGACGCCTAAATCTTTTTCTTGGGTGGTGGTTCCTAATGTGGAACCTTGCATCGTGTAACCATAGTTTGGGTTGTTCTTCCCTAGGTGCATAACCTTGCACTTCTCCACATTAAATTTCATCTGCCATTTTGATGCCCAGTCTTCCAATTTATCAAGATCCTCTTGCAATTTTCCACAATCCTCCTGGGTTTTAACAACTTTAAATAGTTTTGTGTCATCAGCAAATTTGATAACCTCACTCGTTATTCCTCTTTCCAGGTCATTTATGAATATGTCAAAAAGCAGCGGACCCAGCACAGATCCCTGGGGTACACCACTATTCACCTTTCTCCATTGGGAAAATTGGCCATTTAGCCCTACCCTCTGCTTTCTATCTTTTAACCAGTTCCTGATCCACAGTAGTACACTGCCTCCTATCCCATGACTCTTTAGTTTTGTCAAAAGTCTCTGATGAGGGACCTTGTCAAAGGCTTTCTGAAAGTCCAGATACACAATATCAACCGACTCACCTTTGTCCACCTGTTTATTCACTCCTTCAAAAAAACATAACAGATTAGTAAGACAAGATCTTCCTTGTCTAAAGCCATGTTGGCTGTCTCCCATTAGGTCATGACTATCTATATGCTGAGTAATTTTATTCTTTATGATGGTTTCTACCATTTTTCCCGGTACTGATGTCAGGCTCACCGGTCTGTAGTTTCCCGGATCACCCCTCGAACCCTTTTTAAAAATTGGTGTTACATTGGCGATCCTCCAATCCTCAGGTATTAGAGATGATTTTAATGATAGTTCACAGATTACTGATAGCAGGTCTGCAATCTCAAATTTCAGTTCTTTCAACACCCTTGGATGTATACCATCCGGCCCAGGTGATTTGCTACTCTTCAGTTTATCTAATAGTTGTAAGACATCTTCCCGATGTATCGATATTTCCTTCAATTCTTCCACACCTTTAAATACCACTTCAGTCGTGGGTAACATCCCTACATCTTCCTCAGTAAAGACCGAAGCAAAGAATTCATTCAGTCTCTCCGCTATCGCCTTGTCGCCTCTTAGTGCTCCTTTAACCCCTTTATCATCTAATGGACCAACTGACTCTCTCACGGGTTTTTTGCTACGAATGTACTTGAAAAGGTCTTTATTTCGCGTTTTTGCTTCCGCAGCAAGCTTCTTCTCAAATTCTCTCTTTGCCTGCCTTATCAATGCCTTGCATTTGACTTGCCAGTGCTTGTGCTGTTTCCAGGTTTCATCATTTGGCTCTTTTTTCCATTTCTTGAAAGATGCTTTTTTGGCAACAACAGCCTCTCTGACCTCAGCTTTAAACCATGCTGGCAATTTTTTAGACTTCCTTCCACTTTTCTTAAAGCGTGGAATACAGCTGGTCTGGGCTTCCAAGATAGTATTTTTCAACAACACCCAAGCTTGATGTACATCTTTAACCTTTGCAACTGCTCCTTTTAGTTTTTTCTTAACTGTTTTCCTCATTCTATCATAGTCTCCCTTTCGAAAGTTAAAGGGTAGTACTGTGGATTTCCTTATTATCCCTCCTCCACTAATTAAATCAAAGGCGATCATATGCAACTTGTACTGCACCTGTCTCACACTGGGCTGAAATTTAACTCGGTGAGGGTACATCTGAGCATCATAGTGGCTCACCACCACCCTGTCAAGGGAAAACCCCTCTCAAGCCAGCCCCTGGTCTCCAGGTTCCTCCGGGGCCTTCTGTTATCCAAGCCCTCTCTCCACCCTCCAGTGGCAGAGTGGGGCCTCAACGTGTTGCTCTCCCAGCTCACCAAACCACCTTTCGAACCCCTGGCCACTTGCCACCTGAGGTATTTATTTACATTCTCTTATATACCGCGCTATTCTGCATCAGTACGGTTTACATTGAACAAACTGAAATTACATTGAACAGGGCATTATAACTTGGAGATAACTATTTTACAGGGAACATGGGCTGTGGAGGGTTAAGTGGCTTGCCCAAGACCACAAGGAGCACCTGTGGGACTAGAAACCCCAGTCCTTCCGGCCCAAGGTTGCTGTCCTCTAGTGGGATTTGAACCCCCGACCTTCCGGCCTGAAGTACCTTGCCCCAACCACTAGGCCACTCCTCCACTCCTGTCTTGGAAAGTGGATTTTCTGGTGACCCTCACGTCCGCTCGAAGAGTGAGCGAACTCCAGGCCCTATAAGCACAGGGTAGTGCTCCACACACACCCCAAATTCCTATCGAAGGTGGTGTCTCCTTTTCACCTCCACCAAGAGGTGGTCCTTCTCACTTTCTTCCCACGGCCTCATGCCGGCAGGGAGGAACTAGTACTTCATACACTAGATTGCAAATGGGCCCTGTCCTTCTACTTACAGCAGACTCAGGCCCATTAAAATGCTCCTCAGCTTTTTGTGTCTTATGACCCCAGCAGACTGGGGCTCCCCATGACTAAGCGAACTCTGTCCACTTGGGTGACAGACTGTATTGCCCTCACCTATGAGCGAGCTGGCCTCTCCCTTGAGCACCGGATCACAGCGCATCGCATGAGGGCTATGGCCACGTTGGTAGCCAACCTCCACTCAGTGCCGGTGACGAAGATCTGTAAGGCTGCCACATGGTCTTTAGTTCATACATTCAGAGCTAACTACTGCCTGGAGAGAGAGTCCCGCAGGGACAGTGTGTTTAGCCAGGCAGTACTCCCATAATATTTTCAGGGTATAGGCAACTCCTGCTCTCCAACCCTTCTTTGTTCAGGCTACCAGAGTGATATTGTCGCTGGATGCTAGGGTTTTGCAGAGTCTCTCAGTGGGGAGTCCCATATGTGAGGACTGACTTCCTGCTTGTTCCTGGAGAAAGTGTAGCTATTCACCTGTAACAGGTGATCTCCAGGAACAAGCAGGAATGTAGTCTTCACATATGGGTATCGTCGGTACCAACGGAGCCTTTCTTTACTTTCTTAACTTCTTTAAAAAATTAAAAAAAAAAATCTTTAATTCTTTGGAGGGTCTGTCCCCTCTTGGTGCCAGGCTCCATTTTGGGCACTAGGCCCACTTTTCTTCCAAAATGGAGAAATCATCTAGTGGTTTCAAAAAATGTTCAAAGTGTAGCGGTACCATTTCTGCTACCGACACCCATGACTGGTGTCTCAAATGTTTAGGTCCTAACCATTTACCATTGGAGTGTCTCCTCTGTAGAAAGATGACCAAGAGAGACCTGCAGAATAGAGCTGCAAAACTCGGCACCCTCTTTGCTGCAGATGTGATGTCCGTTGCATCAACGTCTTCCAGGGCTTCATCTTCCTCCCATGGATCTCAGGTAGCTAAACCCAGGTCTTCTAAGACCGGCCGGTCTTCAAAGGGTAGATCTCCTTCAAAGCATCAAGATGCTAATAGCGTTGCCCTCGAGGAAAACATATCGGCAAAACAGCCCCGGCAGGAGGCCCTGGCCTCCAAAGAATTAACAGGGCTCCAGGATGTGCCTGAAGCTTCCACCTCCGGAGAACTCTTGGTGCCATGTTCTGGTGTCTTGGCAGGCTCCCCCGGTACCGACACACAGGCATCGGCACGTGCCATGGATCAGCGTATCCTGGCCATCGAGTGCAGCCTTGCGGCTCTTTTAGCAGCATCGGTACCGCTAAGGCCGCTCCAGACGGTTTCGCAATCATCGATACCGATACTGGTACCGACTGCACCTGCTTTAACTGATGCACCCCGTTCCTTGTTTCCTCCCTTGCCGACCCTGGAATCAGTGTCTGGTATCGAGGGCCCAGTATTGAGACAGTCCGATGTCGACTTTGATTGATACAGTGCAAGAACCACCCGGCATGCAGATATTTCGAGTCCTCCGATTCTGACGACTCTGAGGACTCCGTTGGTACCGGAGTGATTCTTCCGGAGGATCCCTCTCCTTCTCCTCAGCGTAGGATGTCTCCTCCTGAGGACATGTCCTTTCAGGATTTCATACGTGATGTGGCAAGGGGACTCTCAATCACGGTAACCCCGGAAAAAGAACCGGCAGAAGAATTAGAAATTCTTCAGTACCCGGCAGTACCTAAGGAGGTTGCTACCCTTCCCATTCACCGAATCTTACATGATCTCATGCTAAGGATGTGGGAAACACCTTTAACGGTGTCTCCACGCTCTCGGAGGCTTGATACCATGTACCGAGTTCCACAATGTCCTGGTTTTCAGAAAACACAATTACCACACCATTCAATGGTAGTGGAATCGGCGATGCGTAGGATCAAGAGTGCTAAGATGCATTTTTCCAACCCTACAGGCCGTGAAGCGAGGACACTCGATGCCTTTGGGTGTTGATGCTTTCAAGCCTCGATGCTATCAGCCAGGATCAACGCTTACATTCTTTATATGGGAATGTTCCTTAAAGAGGTTACAAGAGATCTGGAGCTGATGGCTCCACTTTTCCCCCGATGATAAATGAACAGACTTCCTCACTCTGGTTAAACATGCCCAGAAGGTATCTAAGTTTATGAACCGTGCAACCTTTGATTGCTTTGAGTGTATTAGCAGAACTTCTGCTATTTCCATCAGTGCACATCGCATTGCCTGGCTTCAGGCATCTGATTTAGAACAATGGGTGCAAGACAAGCTGGGGAACATTCCTTGCACAGGAGAAAACCTCTTTGGCAAGGATTGGCAGGACAAAGCTAATCAGCTTGAGTCCAAAAACATCACCTTGAACAGATTATCAAGGACCACAGTCAACCTAGCTAAGAAAAAGACAACTAAGAAACCCTTTTTCAACAAGAAAAAGAAATTCTACCCATCTTACACCCAGGCTGTCCATTGCCCAGTTCATGCTCCCCAAAAGGGGCAGCAACAACCCAGACAGCAAAGGAAGGCCCAAGTCCCCAGAGCTCAACCAGCTCAGCAGACACAGTCTCCTCAGGGGCTTTGACTCCTTCCTAGAGAACTTAGTCATCCTGCTCCTGAAAGGTCCAGAGCCTCTCACCTGTCACTTTGCCAAAAGTTGGCAACAGATAACATCAGAGCACTGGACTCTCTGTATTGTAACAGAGGGGTACAAACTCCATTCCTGAGCGGTAATCCAGTTTAGTCCTCCACATCCGGGTAGTGCACCTCCTCCTGCAGCTCGGAGACTGGACCAATCAGAATCTTCCCATGTTAGGATGTCTGCTGCTGGATCTCCCATCATCCCCCAGTGTATCCAGTCTCCTGGCAGCTGGAGGATGTGTGTGCCTGGGTTTAGGCTCACTTTGGGACATTTAGAGGCAGCACTAGAGAGTTTTTCCTTTCTATAGCTTGGTTTTTGCTTTCTATTTTTTTTTGGGTAGCTGTCGCTTTAAATTTACCTTCATAGCAAAAGAGCCGGCTGCGATCGGGAGCCGTGCCTGCACTGCACTGCTGCTTGTCTCTGAAGGCTGTTTTCTTCAGTCCAAGGCTAGTTCCTTCCTCCAGGACTATTCGGAGGAGGACTTTGCCTTCCGGTCACCCGGCAGCGTTTAGGAAGCCCCTCTTCAGCAGGCTGGCTTTCCTCCTACGATCCGTGCTGCTTTTCCTCTGTGACTGAGAGCCGGTGCCATTGTTGCTCCCGCTCCAAATTCGGGTGAGGAGTTGCTGCGGCGATTTTATCAGGTGCGGTGAGTGTCGGCAGTTGTTGGGGGCTGTTTTCCCCTTTTTTGACTTCTTTACCTTGCTATTTCTTTCATTTTTCTTTTCTGTGGTTTTTCGCGCCCTTTTTTACCGCCGGCTAAAGGTGCCGGCGGCCATTTTCCAGACCCGGTTTTTTCCCACCTTGCAAGCAGAGTGCTTTTACTGCCTTTTCCTTCCACTTAACGCACTGTTGGGATAGTGTTTTTGCTGGGAGAGGGGGACACTGCAGTTTCCAGTTGTTGGTTTAAAAAACAAACAAACAAAAAAAAACCGGAGCTTTACTTTTTGCTTTCTCTCAGTTTTTCATTTACTTTTACTTTATCTTTACTTTCAATTAAATTTACTTTTCCTTGCCCTGGGGACTGCTGTAGCATGGCTGCCAGACCGCAGTGTGTTATCTGCGGATCGCGCAGGGGGGCGGTGGATGACTCTGGAGTCTGCAAGGGCTGCGCCTCTGTTTCCACCAGTTTAGAGCACCAACTGGAGCATAAGGAATTGTCCGGCCCCGGAAGCCCGACGTTGCAGGCGGAAGGTGGTCCCTCTCCTGACCCTCTTGCATCTGGGTCTACGGCCCTTCCTAAAGGACAGGGGGGCACATGGCCGATTGCAACGGCAGCATCTTCCTTTCCGGGTTTCTCCCCGGATTTTGTCCTGCTTATGCACCGGGCTTTTCGCTTGGGGCGCTCGGGCAAGTTGCCAGACGTTTGGCCGTCGCCCCTGTCCTCCCTTCCAGGTGGAGAGGCCAGACAGGAAGGCCAGCCTTCGGCTAAGCGCCTTCGCGCCATAGACCTGGACCATGACGACTTGAGCTGGCAGGATGCTGATGCAGAGGTGGATCCGGAAGGTGCTGTTGACGAATTGGAAGACGGGGAGATCCCAGAACCCGAGGATCAGGCCCGGATAATTCGGGTCTTTCGTAAGGAGGAGTTGGTGCCTTTGATTACAGAATCTCTTCACACTCTCAATCTCGCTGCTCCATGTTCTGCTGAGGAGGACGGCTTGGAGGATCCTCTCATTCAGGCGGTGCGGGACTCTCAAGTGGTGTTTCCGGTGCACCGTGTTGTGGAGCAGATGATTCAAGCTGAGTGGGATCATCCCGAATCCGGCCTTAAGGGCATTCGGACCATGAACCGCCTTTATCCGTTGGCGGATAAAGACAAGGAGAGGTTTAGATCGCCCCGAGTGGACGCCGTGGTGTCGGCAGTCACCAAGAAAACTACCATTCCGGTGGAAGGCAGTGCGGCCTTGAAGGACGCACAGGATAAGAAGATTGATGGGTTGTTGAAACAGTCCTTTGAGACCAATGCTTTGTCTTTGCAGGCCTCCATTTGTGGGGCTTGGGTGGCTAGGGCCTGTTTACGTTGGGCTCAACGCTTGAGGCAGCTCCCCGGCTTGGATCAGCAGGACTTGCTGGAGGTGACTAGGCTGGAGTCGGGATCTGCGTATCTGGCAGATGTGCAGTATGATTTGATTAGAACATTGGCAAATAGTATGGCCTCTTTGGTGGCGGCGCGCAGATCCTTATGGCTGCGGAATTGGGCGGCCGATGGTTCTTCTAAGTCCAGACTCAGTAAGCTTCCCTTTAATGGTAAGTTGTTGTTCGGTGACGATCTGGATAAATTGGTGAAGGATCTTGGGGAGTCCAAGGGTGGTCGGCTGCCCGAAGTTAAGCCTAAGCTGAGTAGAGGTTTGCCGTCGGTGCGGGGTCAGTTTCGTGACTTTCGCAAATTTCGTTCTTCCCGATTTTGGGGTTCCCAGCGCGGCCGGTATAGTTCCAGAGGGCACGGTTTTCGGGGGGCGGGAAGAGGATTCGCAGCAGCGTCCTTTTCGGCGTCCTCTTCCTTTGGTCGTAAGCCACAATGAAGCGAGGCGGGCTCCAGAAGGAGGGTTAGTCATCGGAGGCCGTCTTCGGGATTTTCTGCCTTCCTGGGCCCAAATCACGTCGGATCAGTGGGTGCTCGAGATAATCAGAGAAGGTTATGCCCTAGAGTTTGCTATGCCAATTCCCGACGCCTTTGTCCTTTCCCCCTGCAAAGGCGAGCAGAGGGTGCAGGCCATTCGGGGGACATTGGGTCGGCTCATCTCGTTGGGCGCGGTGGTTCCCGTTCCTCCTTCCAAGCGCGGCGTCGGTCGCTACTCCATTTATTTTGTGGTGCCAAAGAAGGATGGGTCGCTGCGCCCGATTCTAGATCTCAAGGGCGTGAATCGTTTCCTTCCGGTTCCACATTTCCGGATGGAGACCTTGCGGTCCGTCATAGTGGCGGTGCGTCAAGGAGAGTTTCTTTCATCTCTTGATCTCTCGGAGGCCTATTTACACATTCCCATCCGAGCGGTCCACCAGAAGTTCCTAAGGTTCGCATTCCCGTGGGGTCACTTTCAATTTCAGGCATTGCCCTTCGGTCTCACCACAGCTCCCCCGCACCTTCACAAAGATAATGGTGGTGGTTGTGGCGGCCTTGCGCAAGGAAGGTATCTTAGTCCACCCTTACCTCGACGACTGGTTGATTCAGGCGAAGTCCAAAGAGGAGAGTGTGCAGGTCACCGACAAAGTTGTGGCCTTGCTGCGGTCCCTCGGCTGGGTGGTCAACGAGAACAAGAGTCATTTGGAGCCAACGCAGTCCCTCGAATACCTCGGTGTTCATTTCGACACAGCGAGAGGGTTGGTGTGCTTACCGGAGCGCCGTGTCCAGGCCTTGCGAAGCCTCGTGCGCTCTTTCTTGGGGATTCCCGCTCCGTCAGCGTGGTGGTACCTGCGCCTGTTGGGCACCATGGCGGCCACATTGGAGGTGGTGCCTTGGGCCCGGTTTCATATGCGGCCGCTTCAGAGAGCCCTGTTACGCCGCTGGTCGAACCAATTGGATTTGTTGAACAAGCGACTGCCGTGTCCCAGATCGGTCCGTTTGTCGCTCTGGTGGTGGCTGTGCTCGACGAACCTCCGGATGGGGCTTCCTCTGGAGCAGCCCTCTTGGATCCCGTTCATCACGGATGCGAGTCTGTTGGGCTGGGGAGCCCACTGCGAAGGCCGCCGCGCAGGGGACATGGTCCCCTCTCGAAGCGTCTTGGTCGATCAACCGCCTCGAGCTGTGGGTGGTGAGACTCGCGCTGCAAGCCCTCGAGGAGTTGGTGCGGGGGCGAGCGGTGTGCATTCTCTTGGACAACTCGGTGACGGTGGCCTACATCAACCGCCAGGGCGGCACTGGCAGTGTGGCCATGGAATCCGAGGCAGAGGTCTTGTTCGCTTCGGTGGAATCCCGCTTGCCGGCTCTGTCGGCGGCGCATATCACCGGAAAAGACAATGTGATGGCTGTCTTTCTCAGCAGAGTGCGGGTCGACCCCGGGGAGTGGGAACTGAACCCGCAGGTGTTCGCGCAGATAGTGCGCAAATGGGGACCTCCGATTATGGACCTTATAGCAACGTTCCAGTCGGCGAAGACGGGTCGGTTCTTCAGCAGGCGGAGAGAACGCATGTCCGAGGGCATCGACGCGCTCATTCAGCCGTGGCCGACGGACGGTCTTCTTTATGTCTTTCCCCCTTGGGTGCTGATAGGGCGGGTCATTCAGCGCATCGAAGCGCACCGGGGGCGAGTTTTACTGGTGGCTCCGGATTGGCCGAGAAGACCGTGGTATGCGGATCTGGTTCGCTTGCGTCACGGAGTGGCTTGGAAACTGCCTCCACTTCCGGATCTGCTTCTTCAGGGACCGTTGCGGATGCCTCAGGTGGATCGATTCTCGCTTACGGTTTGGCCCTTGAAAGGTCTCGGTTGAGAAGGAAGGGTTATTCCCCTGAGGTGGTTGCCACGCTCCTCCGGGCGCGGAAGCCTTCCACATCGCTGGCGTATGTGCGAGTGTGGCGGTTATTTGAGGATTGGTGTTCGCGACGTGGGGTTCGCGCGGCTACGGCTTCGGTGTCGGTAATTCTCAGTTTCTTGCAGGACGGTTTTGATAAAGGTTTGGCGGCCAGTTCTCTGAAGGTGCAAGTGGCAGCGCTAGCGTGCTACCGGGGCAAGGTTCTCGGGGTTTCTCTAGGGATGCATGCGGACGTCCAACGTTTTCTCAAGGCGGTCTTGAGGTTGCACCCTGCACGCAGAGTATCCGTTCCTTCCTGGGATTTGAACCTAGTGTTATGGGCCTTGGTTCGCGCACCCTTTGAGCCCCTTCAGAGAGCGTTGGTTAAGGATCTCACTCTGAAGACGGTATTTCTGGTGGCAATCTGCGAGGCGAGGCGCATCTCTGAGTTGCAGGCGCTGTCGTGTAGGGAGCCGTTTTTGTCCATTTCTCGAGATCGCGTGGTTCTTCGGCCGGTGCCCTCCTTTTTACCTAAGGTGGTTTCGCCCTTTCATTTGAATCAGCCGGTATATCTTCTGGTCCTTCATTCGGAAGCAGACGGTCCTACGGACGAGGGTTTACATTGGCTAGATGTGCGGCACATTCTTCGTCGTTACTTGAAGGTGTCCGATACGTTCCGTAAGACGGATCGCTTGTTTGTGCTTTTTGGCGGACCCCGCAAAGGGGAGCCGGCGGCTAAGGCGTCCATCGCCCGGTGGATTAAGGAGGCGATTGCATCGGCTTATATTTTACAGCATCGACCGGTTCCGGTGGGTTTGCGGGCTCACTCTACCAGGGCTCAGGCGACGTCCTGGGCGGAGCATAGTTTTGTTCCTCCTGCGGACATTTGTAAGGCAGCTACTTGGTCGTCTCTTCATACCTTTAGTAGACACTACCGCTTGGATGTGCTCGCCGCTCAGGATGCTCGGTTTGGTTCGGCGGTGTTGCGTGCCGGTTGGCAGGGTCCCGCCCGGTGTTGACTGCTCTGTTACATCCCAGATGTGGAGGACTATAAACTGGATTACCGCTCAGGAAACAGAAATTACACTTACCTGGTAATTGTAGTTCCTGGAGGATCCAGTTTAGTCCTCCTTCCCTCCCAAGTGTCACGGTTGTTAGTGTCGGCGCGCTTCCGGTGATCGGCGATGACTTGATTCAGTCTGTTTCTTCGGGTTGTCGTATCCCGGGCTCGCTTCTTCTTTCTTTTGCCAGCTGTTCGGTTCGGGTGGCTGGCTTAGGACTGCTTCTTTCTTCAGGTGCAATCAGCGCCGCTGTGCAGAATTTTGGCTTCCTCGTTTGGGGAGGGGGTCACTAAGCAATTAAGGGTACTACGTTTTTTCTGGTTTACTATTTAACGTTATCTCATGTGTTGCTTCTTTGAGTCTGCTTTGTCATTAGTTCACTGGGGGATGATGGGAGATCCAGCAGCAGACATCCTAACATGGGAAGATTCTGATTGGTCCAGTCTCCGAGCTGCAGGAAGAGGTGCACTACCCGGATGTGGAGGACTAAACTGGATCCTCCAGGAACTACAATTACCAGGTAAGTGTAATTTCTGTTTTTCACCACTCTCTTGTCTCAAGAAGTCACCTCACTACTTGCTCAAGGAGCAATAGAAGAGGTACCCATATCCCAACAGGGCATGGGTTTCTACTCCCCCTACTTCCTCATTCCAAAGAAGACAGGGGGATACCGACCCATACTGGACCTCAGATAGTTGAACAAGTATCTGTTCCGAGAAAAATTCAAGATGATCTCCCTCGGAACACATTTTCCTTACATTCAGAGTCAGGATTGGCTATGTTCTCTAGATCTAAAGGATGCATATACACATATTCTCATCCATACAGATCACAGGAGGTTTCTTTGTTTCCTCTTTCAAGGAAGACATTACCAGTACAGGGTTCTACCCTTCGGACTGGCTTCCGCCCCAAGAGTTTTCACAAAGTGCATGGCAGTAGTAGCTGCATTCCTGAGAACTTTGGGGATATTCGTCTTTCCCTACTTAGACGACTGGCTCATCCGAGCATCAACAGCTCCAGAAGCCAGCTCCGCTCTCTCCTGCACAATGCAAATCCTGCAATACCTGGGACTGGTCATAAACCTCCCAAAATCTCATCTCACCACTTCTCAGTCCCTAGAATTCATAGGGGCTCTTCTAGACACAAGGCAGTCAAAGGCTTTCCTGCCACAGCCACATTGTCTTAGAATACTCCAGCTGGCCTCTCAAGCAGCTAAGAAGTCTTGGCTAACTGCTCGAGAAATGCTTCAGCTGTTGGGGCATATGGCATCCACTGTACATGTGGTTCCCTATGTTCGCCTTCACATGCGAGCAGCCCAGTGGACCCTAATCTCTCAGTGGACACAGGCCTCGGGTCGCCTAAGGGAAAAAATCAGAAACTCGTCACGTCTCATTTCATCCCTACAGTGGTGGCAGTCACTGGAAAACCTCCTAGTAGGGTCCCCTTTCCAACAGCCACTGCATCAAGCCACCTTAATGACGGATGCGTCCAAGTAAGGTTGGGGAGCTCTCTTGGACAATTTCTCTACTCAAGGTCTTTGGATCGAGCAAGAGGCTTATCTTCATATAAACCTCCTGGAACTCAGAGCCATCTTCTATGCTCTTCAAGTTTTTCAGACCCACCTGAGCTACAAAATGGTACTGGTACAGATCGACAATCAAGTAGCCATGTTCTATGTGAACAAGCAGAGGAGAACAGGATCTCAGGCATTGTACAACGAAGCTCTACGCCTCTGGGCCTTCGCCAGAGATCTTCAAATCCACCTTCTAGCGGTGTATTTAGCAGGCGCACAAAATCTCTTGGCAGACAAGCTCAGTCGAGTCTTGCTGCCACACGAGTGATCTCTTCATCCAGAGCAAATTGCTCAAATTTTTCAGATCTGGGGAACTCCAGATATAGACCTATTTGCAAGTCCTCAGAATGCCAAACTTCCCCAGTTCTGTTCCAGAATTCCGGCTCAGAACTGTCAGGCAAGGGATGCCTTTCACCTCCACTGGGGTCAGGACTTCCTCTATGCCTTCCTACCCACTCCCCTCATTCCCAAAACTTTAATCAAGCTTCAGAGAGACAGGGGCCATATGATCCTCATAACCCCACGATGGCCACGGCAAATGTGGTATCCTTTGCTTCTATGTCTCTCTTAAGCCAGGTCTCTGGAGTTGGGATGTGCTCCAGATCTTCTGTCTCAGGAGAACAGGACGCTATTGAACCCGAATCCTCAGTCTCTACATCTCAAGGCATGGCTGCTGAGAGCCTAGAATTCCAGGATATCAACCTTAAGAACATGAGAACATAAGATATGCCATACTGGGTCAGACTAAGGTCCATCAAGCCCAGTATCTTGTTTCCAACAGTGGCCAATCTATGTCATACATACCTAGCAGTATCCCCAAGAGACACAGGTTCCACAATGCTTGTATTGGGTCAAGCATTGATATCCTGGGTCCCTTTTTAATAATGGTTTATGGACCTTTCCTCCAGGAACTTTTCCAAACCTTTTTTAAAGGTTTGGACAAGTTCCTGGAGGAAAAGGTTAAGGACATCCTGTTTGCTTCAAGAAAACCTTCCACAAGGCGAGCCTACGCCTTTAAGTGGAAAAGGTTTTCCATCTGGTGTTCAAAAAAGGAACTTAATCCCTTTTCAGTGCCAGTGGAGGCATTACTGGAGTATCTCCTCCATTTGTCATCCTCTGGTCTTAACACCAATTCAGTAAGAGTCCACCTTACTGCCATTGCAGCTTTCCACAAGCGCTTGGATGGACAACCTGTTTCCTCTCAACCATTTGTAGCAAGGTTTATGAGAGGTCTATTCTTAACAAAACTTCCCATTAAGCCACCACCCATGTCATGGGATTTTAATCTTGTCCTTGGGCAACTCATGAAACCGCCCTTCGAACCCTTAGCCACTACATCTCTGAAGTTTCTTTCTGGAAAGTAATCTTCCTAATTGCTCTCACTTCTGCAAGACGCATCAGTGAGCTCCAAGCTTTAAATGGATTGCAGACTGCATATCCTTTGCCTATGAGAGTAAGGGACTTTCTCTCGAAGGTCATGTCACAGCTCACAGTGTGAGAGCAATGGCAGCCTCTATGGCTAACCTTCGCTCAGTGTCCATTGACAACATCTGTAGAGCAGCCACTTGGGAACTTGTGTCTCTTGGGGAAACTGCTAGGTACATGTGACCTAGATTGGCCACTGTTGGAAACAGAATACTGGGCTTGATGGACCTTGGTCTGACCCAGTATGGCATATCTTATGTTCTTATGGTACACACCTTTGCAGCCCACTACTGCTTAGACAAGGACTCCCGTCGGGATGCCTCATTTGGTCAAGTTGTTTTCCAGCATCTCTTTCAGAACAACTCCTACCCGCCGTCCCGGTTTTCGATGCCAGAGATCCATGGGAGGAAGCATGACACATTTCAGCTTGGGTTACGCAGCTTTCTGGGGTCATCTCACTGGCATCTCTCAGCTGGGGAGTCCCCACATGTGAAGACTACATTCCTGCTTGTTCCTGGAGATAGCGTAGTTACTCACCTGTAACAGGTGATCTCCAGGAACAGCAGGAATTGAGTCTTCACAACCTTCCCTAGGAGTTTTGTTTCTCTTTCTCTCCTTCGCCTCACTTATAAACTCAACTGAAGAGGGAGAGTTGGAAAGGCGGGAAGGCAGCCATGCAGGCGCAGTGGGATGCTCCCAAAAGCTTTCCTATTGGATGCTGGGGAGCGTTCCCGTGCAGGCTCCATCGGTACCAACGATACCCATATGTGAAGACTCAATTCCTGCCGTTCCCGGAGATCACCGGTTACAAGTGAGTAACTACGCTTTCTCCAGGGACAGCAGGAATCAGTCCTCACAATCCTCCCTCCTCCCCTGGTAGTTGCGTCCATATTTTGTTTTTTTTTTACTACCGTCCTAGCTATGTCATCTGACTGAGCAAGATGGCACCCTTGGGCAGGAGGGGGACCGCGCATGTGTGGTAGTGTGTCCCAAAGACTTTGAAAGCTGGGGAAATGCCCCGCGCGGGCTCCATCGGTGCCGACATCACCCATATCTGAGGACTGATTCCTGCTGTACCTGGAGAACACCTGTTACAGATGAGTAACTACGTTTTTCCTCCTCCCCTAGTCTCCCCAGTTCCTCTCCATCTCCTGCTTCCTGGTCAGATTCCTCTGTTGCCCCCACTGAGGTTCCTCTCCAACTCTGCTTCCTTTGCATTTCTGTCTGTTTCTGGTGGTGCAAGACATTGGGCAGAGCAATAGCAAGGCGGGTACACTGAGCATGTGCTCATGACCCCCATGGTGATTGCTTCATTTGAAATAAGAAGGCATAGGAGGGACTATTTACTGTGTCCAGAAGCTGTTTGTTTGTTGTCATTGCTGCTCATCTGATTGTCAGGGAGGGGAAGAAATGGAGGTAGTTTGGTCTCTGTTTTGGATGTTGGCCATTCACTCAGAGGAGACTGGAAGGAGTTTAACAAGAACTGTAACTGTTAATACCAGAAGCTAACAACACAACTTGGCTTCTAATTTCTCCCTTTAATCCCCCACTTCCTTTCTCTCCAAGCTCCCCCAAATGGCATAGCATACACATACAGTTTATCTCTCTAGTGACACATTTAGAGCCCAGTCTAATAAAGCATGAGCAAAAATGTGTGTTAAAATTTAGCACTTAACTTTTATTTGACATAAAGAAAAATAACTCCAGGTGCTGTAAATAGTTCTAAATATAATTCAAGCAAAAAAAGGAAGCCAGAGACTTTGCCTTGGGATCCTTGAGCCAAGGGGGTTAATGAATGAATAAAGGTTAGATAGGTAGGGTGGTAGTTGGGTGAAATTTTAGTTAGTGGATGGTGGGTGTGAGTTAGTTGTGGGTAGGCTAATGAAGAGGGGGTAGTTAGGTTGGTGGGAAGAGGAGTGGTGGTAGGGAATGGGAGGGGTAGTTAGGTTGGTGGGAAGAGTTGGTGTGTAGGGGATGGGAGATCCTTCGGCAGAGTCCTTCTGACTTGGGAATCCTCAACCAGAGTTCCTCTGATTGTGATCTTGGACCCAAGTCTCCTATTTACAGAGGTTCTCAATTTCAGGAGCCCAAATCTGTGTGTGACAATTTTTTAAAACTTCCATTTATTTACCATAAAAACTTGACATCATCCCTAGCACTGTAGTAACAAAACAAATCCACACTAAGGGTGAAGTGGGAAAAAAAAGTGCTTTAAGCATAGCATATTTCCCTGCATGGGACATAATTCACGTGCAGGTTCTTTCCATTCTTTCCTTTGATGTTGGAATGAGTTTATTTCATGTGTTCTGGGGTCATGTTATGCCTTTGTATGATGTTGTACAAATACGGCTATGGTGCTATAAACCGCTTTGATACTGACTGTGTGAATAGCGGTATATCAAATACTTGAACGAATGAATAAATAGATAAGTGATTTAATATGCAAACAATGTGTGATGAAACTGGAGTATTTAGACATAAGCCTAATATACCTTATCACATCAACTTCTTAATTTGGTAATGTTTGTCAGCTTTTACCAATGATGATGCATCCGACAGCACACTAAAAAACAAACAAACACGAGCATTTACATTTAAAATGGTGCTCTGTAGAGTTCCCCTTTTAATAGGGGTGTGCATGGACAAAAAAGCTTGTGTAATGAAAATCCTGATTTTTGAGCATTTTTGCTTGTATTTTTTTTCAGATTTCTTCTTTGTTGTATGCATGCTAGAACTTTTAGCTAGCAAATTGATTCTGCATGCTTAATTCATAGGTATATGCATGCACAAGCAATTTGTGCACATATAAAAATGTAAAGCACCTAAATGACCAAATGCACACGAATGAAGGCGCAGCCCTACTTTTATTTTTTTCCTACTTTCCAAAGGAAAAGATGTTTTATGAGATTGCTGAATCTGAGTGTGTCCCTTTAATAGCTTTTGTGTGTTAGTATTGTATCCACAACAGATCTTCAGGGCCTGGGGAGAGGAAGGGGAGCATGAAAATTCTTATGAGGTTGTTTGCTTGAATCCACATATGTTTGGACTATGAACACATGCACATTGCATCCCAGAAAGTAGGCTAATTCTGTGTGGAACTTCTTGTCTTTTCAGTATAAAGAGGCTCATTTTTTTGGAGAAAGGATTTGGCACACAGGATCACATCTTCAAAGCCATAACTACTTGTCTGTACATTAGCTGGCAGGGGACTGATTTCTCTGGCTTCCTGTTTCGCTGATGTATGTAATAGTCTTGGGCTCCTCTTTCCCATGACTTATCTCTTTGTGAACAGATGGTGTTGGGTGGAGTTCAAGTTGATACTCTAAAGATGCTCATTTCCTCTATGGGGGAAGGGGAAATTAGCCTGTTTTTCACAGATCTGCATAAAAGTATTTTAATGGGGATGGGGAGTGAGCAGTGCTGTATGTTCAACATGCAGACTCCCAAGCAGACGTTGTGCAGAGGGCCCCTAGAGCCAGGAGTAAGAGGACGTGGTCATCCTCAATGATCTTTAGGTAGGGCAAGGGGGTCCAAGTTTTTTCAATAGTGGGCCACATGATCAGAAATCCCATACATGTGTGGGTTGCATGAATATTTAGCCTGTTTATAACACAATTCATGCTTATCAATATCCGTGAATTTCTTCTGAAAATGTGACTTCATATCCACCAAATAGCATTCAAATGCTTCAAATCATGTGTGCTAGCTAAATAATTTTCTTTTGCCAACAATCTCAAATTGGCACATTCGGAGATCAGGTATGCTGCATTTGATCTGCAGGCTGCAAGTTGGGCACTCCTGAGGTAGGGGGTGGATATGAGCTTTATTTTTCTGCCTTTCTGACACACATATGCTCTCTCTCTTCTCCTTCCATCCTCCACAAAAGTGACAATCTCAGCACTCTCCTCCTCCCTATGACAGTCCTAGCCCTCATTCTCCCTCCTAATGGGATGATCCCAACCTATCGTCTTCCCTTTTCCATCATCCCCTTTTCTCCCCACTGGGCACCAAAATGCTCTCTCTTTGTTTCCCCACCTCCCATGTGCTGTAGCCCATAACCTTTTATATCTCCGGCCTGGGGGCGCTGATACTCTGCCTTTTTCCGACTCTGTGGGTCAGTGCTCCCTCATGGGGTGAGAAGTGGGACTGGAATTGACCTGCACGGTCTCTTTTGTTCTTGCACTGTTATCTCCCAAAGGTCCTACAAAGAAGTAGTGGAATGTTGCTCTGTTCCACCAGAAATTAAAGCCTGGTTCCTTAGCGTCCCTCCAATCTAGTCCCGAACCTTAGAAGTTGTGTACGTCCTCCTGAAGCTTGGAGACTGAGCATGTCACAGTTTTGATGACACCAGCATAACTATTGCGGGAACCGCCTTCTTGCTTCAGTTTTCAGTCTCTAAGCAGCGGAAGGAGGCGTGAGTTCTGAGACTCGGGACTCACTGAAGGAATCATTAAGGATAGATGAGATAGGGCTATTTAAGCATTAGAAGTTTGCAGGATATATAAAAAAAGAGTTTTATAATTGCAGGGCTGCGGTCCCTTTAAATTGTCGAAATTGGAGATTTAAAAAAAAAAAAATTAATTTGAAAATTGGAAAGCTGGCCCCCCCCCCCGTCTCCCCCCCTCTCTGTACTACTCAGCGGCTGCAGAGAAGAGCGTGGGAGGCAAGAGTAGGGACTCCAGTATCCTCTCCCCCGAGGTGGGAGAGGAACCGTCGAGGACTGCTGCTCGTGCTGGGAGGAAGGCAGACTGAGTTCAGCAGCGGAGCAGCGGCATAAGGCCCCCGTCGCTACGGAGGAGTCCGGGGTAGTGGCAGAGTGGTGAGTGATCTGCTGACAGCAGGGGAGCACGGCTCCAGTGATTAGAACTGGCGGTTGTTAGGTGGTAGGCAGTGGATTGTTTAGGAAGGTGGCGTTCCAGCGACCATTTTACCACCGTGTGGTTTTTCAGCGGGAAGAAGGGGCTGCAACGGGTGCCGTTTTTTGGGTGCTGCCAAGTTGGAAACAGCGAGGATAGAAAGCAGGGTTAGCTGAATGAAGAGATTTCTTTAAAAAAAAAAAAAAAGAAAAAGAAAAATATTAGACCGGAGAGGTTTGAAAACGGGCAAAACCGCACTTGAAGGGTGCAAATACTTATGCCTTCAAAACCTCGCTGCCTCCTCTGTGGGATCAGAAGGGGGTCCATCTCAGAGGCAGGCGTGTGTAGTGCTTGTGCCCATGAGGCATCAAGTTCTGGTATGGAGGAGCATACGGCGACAGAGCTGGCAAGGGAGATCGTGGGGGCTGAGGTGTACCTAGAGGCCCATATACTACTTCAGGAGCCAGTGCCGGGTCCGTCTTCGGCACCAGATGTTCCGTTGTCCCAAGCCCCTATACAGGGGGGTTTGGGGGCAATTTTTTCCCATCAGTTTATGGTCCTGCTACAGCAAGCCCTGGGTGGGCCTGGGGCCAACTTAGTGGGTCCTGAAGGGGAGGTATCGCCTGGGTCCAAGAGGCAGGGGCCTTCCCTGGAGGGGGAGAAGGAGGGGGGTTCCTGAGAAAAAGGCCAAACGGACAGTGGACAGGTTGGGCCTGAACGTGGTGCTTGAAGGGCAGTCAGAGGAGTTGGAAGACTCTGACGTGGACCAAGAGTTGGAGGAAGGCGAGTTACCGGAACCGGAGGACCAGACAAGGGATGTTCAAGGTATTCCGGAGAGAGGAGCTGTTGGCGTTGATTGGGGAGACGCTGAAGGCTTTAAATATGCCGGCCGAGGAGCAGGGTGTGGATGCTTCTTTGGAGGATCCATTGTTACAGGCCGTATGGAGGTCGCAGCGGGCGTTTCCAATTCATAGGGTGTTTAAGGAGATGATACAGGAAGAGTGGGACACGCCAGAAGCAAGCATTAAAGGATCACGACTGCTGAACAGGTTTTATCCCACACAAGAGTCGGATAGGGATCTATTTAAGCCTCCTAAAGTGGATGCGGCAGTGTCCTCGGTTACTAAGAAGACTACCATCCCTGTAGAGGGAAGTGCAGCGCTTAAAGATGTCCAGGATAGGAAACTAGATACGCTGCTAAGGCAGGTGTTTGAGATTAATGCGCTCTCCATGCAGGCCTCGATTTGTGGAGCTTGGGTGGCAAGGGCGTGCTTGAGATGGTCCCAAAGGATGAAGGGACTGCAGGTGGAAGGAACGGTAGAGGAAGCGGCTCGAATGGAGTCGGGGGCGGCGTATTTAGCGGATAGTCAGTACGACCTTATAAGAGGGTTGGCAAAGAGTATGGCGTCGGTAGTGGCGGCAAGGAGATCGCTCTGGCTCCATAATTGGGCAGCAGATGCGGCGTCCAAAGCTAGATTAGGAAAGCTCCCCTTTGGAGGCAAGCTTCTCTTTGGAGAAGATCTGGAGAAGCTGGTGAAAGATTTAGGAGACTCAAAAGGGGGCAGATTACCGGAGGATAAAGTCAAGCAGGGGTGTCAGGTGGGCCTGTCTCGGAGTCAGCAGCGGGAGTTTCGGCGTTTTCGTCAGTCAAGATTCGGTCAGTTTCAGAGAGGAAGGTTTCAGTACAGGGCCTCGGGGTTTCGAGGATTCAGGGGGGCAGGTAGAGGTTTTGGGACCTCCTCCTCCCCAAGCACTAAGAAAGCGCAATGAAGTGAGGAGGGTCCAGGCTGGAATGGTTCCCGTGGGTGGACGCTTAAGGGAATTTTTTCCAGCGTGGACCCAAATTACTTCGGATCAGTGGGTGTTGGAAATTGTGCAGAAAGGCAGGGCCGGATTTACCTATACGCCATGTACGCCATGGCGTATGGCCCACAGCCGGCAGGGGCCCACAAAAAAAGAACAAGTTCATTTTTTTTTACATACAATTTTAAAAAAAAACTGGTGGCTGCCGCCGCGGGGCCCCCTCTGCTGCCGCGGCAGCACGGACTGACCCGCGGGGGCCCCGTCTACAAGCTGAAGCCGTCGGGTCTGGTCGGGTCGTCCCTCCCTCCCTCCCTCGCTGCAGGCTGCAGGCTGTAGGCTGTGAGAGACGCGAAAGGAGAGTGTCTCCTCGCGTCTCTGTTAAGCCCGCAGGGGCTGATGGGAAAGAGACGCGAGGAGACGCTCTCCCTTCGCGTCTCTCACAGCCTGCACGGAGGGAGGGAGGGAGAACCGAACCGACGGCTTCAGCTTGTAGACGGGGCCCCCGCGGGTCAGTCCGTGCTGCCGCGGCAGCAGAGGGGGCCCCGCGGCGGCAGCCACCAGGTTTTTTTTTAAATTAAATTTTACTTTAGGCCGGGGGTAGGACTGGTAATGGGCTATGGGGGGGCTGGGGCTGGTAATGGGCTATGGGGGGGGGTCGGACTGGTAATGGGCTATTGGGGGGGCTGGGGCTTTAAATGTGCTGGGCTGGGGGGGGTTAAGGCTAGAGGTGGGCTGATGGGGTTTGGACTGGTAATGGACTGTGGGCTGTTGGGGGGGCTTAGAACTGGCAATGGGCTTTGGGGGGGGGTTAAGACTGGTAATGGGCTGTGGGCTGATGGGGGCTGTCTGGTAATGGGCTATGGGGGGGCTAGGACTGGAAATGGGCTGGGGGGTTAAGACTGGAGGTGGGCTGATGGGGTTAGGACTGGTAATGGGCTGTTGGGGGGGGTTAGAACTGGTAATGGGCTTTGGGGGGGGTTAAGACTGGTAATGGGCTGTGGGCTGATGGGGGTTGTCTGGTAATGGGCTATGGGGGGCTAGGACTGGAAATGGGCTGGGGGGTTAAAACTGGAGGTGGGATGATGGGGTTAGGACTGGTAATGGGCTGTGGGCTGATGGGGGGGTAGGACTGGCAATGGGCTATGGGGGGCTGACTGGAAATGGGTTGATGGGGTTAGGACTGGAAGTGGGCTGATGGGGGGTTAGGACTGGTAATGGGTTATAGGGGGGGCTTAAACTGAAAATGGGGTGATGGAGGGTTAAGGACTGAAAATGGGGTGATGGGGGGTTAAGGACTAAGTGGGTTGATGGGGGGCTAGGACTGGTATTGGGTTGGGGGGTTGCTAGGACTGGAAATGGGCTGATGGATGGCTAGGACTGGAAATGGGCTGATGCAGGGACTAGAAGGGAATGGATGCTGGGTGAGGCTGGAACTAGAAGGGAGCTGATGTTCGGGGAGGATTAGAATGGGATGGGGCTGGAAGAGTAAAATGGAGAAGGGAAAAATATTTTGTGTGGGAGGGATAAAAAATCGACAATTGGCCGGGTATTGGGAGAGTAAGTGGGGATTGAGGATGGAGGGGTAAAATTTGAGTGGATGAAATAGGAATGAGGAAAGAGCAAAAGGAGAAAGATTAGTATGTTAAAGCAGATGTAGAGAGAGAATGGAAAAAAATCTAGAAGAGAGAAGAAAGGACAAATGGACAGCAGACGATGGAGAGTTAGCAGAAGACACGAAGAAACCAGAAGAAAGTGGCTGGAGCAATTGCAGCTGAAAAAAATGCACAAAAGGTAGAAAAATATCTCTTTATTTTGAATTTATTAATTGGAATATGTCAGCTCTGGTAAATGTGCATCATTAACGTCTGCGCTTTGTTTAGTACAAGAGCAAATTAATGTATAGTTTTATTTCTACAGTGTTGTACATTCCAAGTTTGGCTTTTGGGATTCCCAGTTTAATTATTGTCTTCCTGTTTCTAAATTGTGATTACTTGTTTGGTGATGGTCTATGTTCTGCATGTGTAACTGAGCTGAGGTGTTCTGTTTATATAATTCCTATTTGACATTGCCACTTGTTCTCTTTCCCCAGTAGGTCATGTATTGTTGTTCTCTGAAATGTATTGGTTTAATATTTGCAGTGTTGCCTTTTGATTGGTAGAGTATGGTGCTTTGTGAGTCCTGGTAGTGCTGTTAGGATACGGCGGGTTTACTATGGGCAGTGTTTGTAGTAGTTCCTAATGTATCTGGCAGTTGGCACTGGATTATAGTAATGTAGAAATCTTTTAGTCTTTCTTTATCCATACACTCATTAAGAGGCACGTTTACTAAAAGTTAGTATATGGTAACATTATGCAAATATTTATGCAAATGAGGCCCCTTATGCAAATGAGGCCCGCACCCCCCTTGGGCCGCCCCTGCTGGGGGCCCACAATTTTTGTTGGCGTAGGGCCTCACTCAAGGTAAATCCGGCCCTGCAGAAAGGGTATGCACTAGAGTTTCAACGTCCAGTGAGAGACGCTTTTGTGCGATCCCCCTGCAGAACTCGGTCAAAGCTGGCACAGGAACAGCAAACCTTAGTAAGGTTATTAGAGCTAAAGGCGGTAGTGCCGGTGCCTAAAGACAAATACGGCTGCGGTCGATACTCCATCTATTTCGTGGTGCCAAAAAGGAAGGAACCTTGAGACCAATTCTGGACCTCAAGGGAGTAAACGGATGTCTCAAGGTGTCGCATTTCCGCATGGAATCTCTAAAGTCGGTCATAGCGGCGGTTTGGAAAGGCGAGTACCTCACGTCCCTAGACCTCTCGGAAGCGTATCTGCATATACTGATCAGGAGAGAGCATCAAAGGTTTCTTCGGTTTGCGGTGCCGATGGGTTATTTTCAGTTCCAAGCGTTGCCGTTTGGGCTGGCGACAGTGCCAAGGACGTTCACCAAGGTCATGGTGGTGGTGGCAGTGGCGTTGAGAAAGGAAGGAGTGTTAGTTCATCCTTACTTGGACGACTGACTGATTCAAGCAAAGTCGAAGTAAGAGAGCGTAATAGCTATGAGGCGAGTGGTAGAGTTTCTGCAATTGCTAGGATGGGTGGTAAACGTGGCAAAGAGCAAGCTGAACTCAGCTCAGGAGTTAGAATATCTGGGAGCTCGGTTCGACACGGACAAGGGCAGAGTGTATCTGCCATAGGGCAGGATCAGCAAGCTAAGGATGCTGGTTCGGAACTTCCTGGACGGAGCGGCTCCTTCAGCGTGGCAATATTTGCAGATATTGGGCACGATGGCAGCCATGCTGTAGGTGGTGCCTTGGGCCAGAGCTCACATGAGACCGCTGCAAAGGTCTCTGCTCAGGAGGTGGTCGCATCAATCCGATCAGTTGTCCAAAAGTTTGATCTGTCCTCCAGAAGCAAGACAGGCGCTGCAGTGGTGGTTGCGCCCAGGTTGTCTGGAAAAGGGGATGCCTCTGGAAGCCCCGGATTGGAGGGCGTTGACAACCGATGCAAGCATGTTCAGCTGGGGGGCGCACTTCGAGGGGCAGTATGCGCAGGGGCAGTGGACAGAGCTGGAGAAGACGTGGTCGATCAACAGGTTAGAACTGAAGGCAGTAACTCTAGCTTTGAAACACCTTCAGCGGGGGCTGAAGGGGAGTGCGATAAGAGTGTTTTTGGACAATGCCACGGCGGTGGCGTACATCAGTCGTCAAGGTGGTATGGGCAGCATGGATTTCAAGGAGGAAGCGGATGAGCTGCTAGATTGGGCCGAGAAGAATCTGGTAGCATTATCGGCGGCGCATGTGGCAGGAGTGGACAATGTGATGGCCAATTTTTTAGTCGAGTCAAAGTAGATCCAGGAGAATGGGTGCTCCATCAGGAGGTGTTTGAGTTGATAGTACAGCGCTGGGGACTCCCGGCCATGGATCTCATGGTGACTTATGCGTCAGCAAAGGTGGAGAGATTCTTCAGCAGAAGAAGAGAGCGGATGTCAGAAGGCTTGGATGCTCTGATTCAAAAGTGGCCGGAGGATCGGCTGCTATACATATTCCCATCTTGGGTGATGATAGGGCGAGTCCTGCAGCGCATAGAAAGGCACAAGGGAAACATAGTCCTGGTGGCGCCGGATTGGCCAAGGAGGCCTTGGTATACCGACAAGGCATCTGCTAGTGGAGTCGCCGTGGAAGCTACCGGTCAGGAAAGATCTGCTGAAGCAGGGGCCGTTGACTATGCCTCAGGTGGATCGGTTCTCGCTTACGGCTTGGCTCTTGAAAGGGCAAGGTTAGCAGCCAAAGGATACTCGGCGGCGGTGATCTCGATGCTGTTAAGGTCTAGGAGGAGATCTACGTCGATGGCGTACATCAGAGTTTGGCAGATTTTTGAGTCCTGGTATGAAGAGAGAAGACTTAAGGCTTTAGCGGCCTCGGTGGCACAAGTTTTGGCCTTTTTGCAAGATGGATTTGAGAAAGGGCTAGCGGCTGCTTCGCTTCGGGTGCAGCTGGTGGCGATTTCGTGTTTTCGAGGTAAGGTGCAAGGTATGGCTCTGGGGGTGCATCCAGATGTAAAGAGGTTTTTGCGTGCGTCGGCGCTGTTGAGACCTCCACGCAGAGTTTCGGTTCCGGTTTGGGATTTTAATACAGTGCTGGAGGCGTTGGTGCAGGGGCCGTTTGAGCCCTTAGCAAAAGTGACAATGGAGGACTTACTCTCAAGGTGGTGTTTTTGGTAGCTATCGCTTCGGCGAGGAGAGTTTCGGAGTTGCAGGCGTTGTCCTGTAGGGAGCCGTTTTTGGTATTTGAGGTCAACAAAGTAGTGTTGCGGACGGTGCCCTCCTTCTTGCCAATGGTAGTGTTGGCGTTTCACATGAATCAGGTGGTATCTTTACCGGTGTTCAAAAAGGCAGGTAAGGGTGAAGATGAAGGTCGGCTGCATAGGTTAGACGTTGGGAGAGCGTTGAAGACATATTTGCAGCGAACGGCTTCGTTCAGAAAAACAGACAGATTGTTCGTGCTGTTTGGAGGGTAGAGATGAGGAGAGATGGCTACTAGATCATATATTGCTAGGTGGATTAAGGAGACTATTGCTTCGGCTTATCTGCTAAAGGGTAAAGTTGTTCCAGCTGGTTTGAGGGCACATTCCACTAGAGCGCAGGCTGCATCGTGGGCGGAGTGTAGTTTGGTGCCGGCAGTGGACATCTGTAGGGCGGCAACTTGGTCGTACTTGCATACATTTATAAAACATTATAGAATTGATGTGCAAGCGGAACGGGACTGTAAGTTTGGATTGGCGGTGCTTCAGGCTGGTCTGGCAGGTCCCTCCCGGTAAAGTGCTTACTGCTCTGTTACATCTCCTAAGGTTCGGGACTAGACTGGAGGGATGCTAAGGAAGGTGAAATTAGACTTACCTGCTAATTGTTGTTCCTTAAGGAACTCCAGTCTAGTCCTGCATCCCTCCCTGTAATTACCTGCCAAACGGCGCCCTGAAGCATAAGACAATGCGTAAGAAGGGGTAGAGAGAGTCTCTTGTGGGCGGTATTTCAGAGAGGATTTGGAAAATGGGGATGTCGGACTTTCTATTCAAAAAAAAAAAAATAATTTTCTGACCTTTGAAATTGCTCTTTAGGAGGATTTAACAAGTGATTGCGTGTTATAGCTAGTTTAGGAAAAGTTTAATTGGTTACTTAATTATTGCTCTGGTGAGTCTGCTTTGTCAATAGGGTACTGGAGCAAGAAGGCGATTCCTGCAATACTTATGCTGGTGTCATCAAAACTGTGACATGCTCAGTCTCCAAGCTGAGGGAGGAGGTACACAACTTCTAAGGTTCGGGACTAGACTGGAGTTCCTTAAGGAACAACAATTAGCAGGTAAGTCTAATTTCACCTTATGAATATTCATTGTGGTTATACTAAAAGACAGATATGTTTATGATGTTGGAGGAAGAGCTTTGCACTAGCTTTTTAAAAGGAATAATTTTGCATTACTCAGAGCCAGACGCATTACAGACAAATTGGGCCCAATTCTGTGCCATGAATAATGGGGATGGACCAATAGGACATCCATCTCTGGTATTCATGCCTTCCCCTGCTGCGTCTAACTTCCCCGCCGGTTGTGTGGGGAAGTTAGATGGGGAAGGGGAGGGGAAGGGGTGGTTCGGGGGTGGAGTCTGGGTGGGCGGTTTCCGGCCCTGGACGTACAGGGCCGATTCTAATGCCGACCCTGTACGTCCAGGGCCAGCGATATGTGCAGGAAAGTTATTCCACCTCCGAGGTGTAGTAACTTCCCTGGATGTGTTTTTTTTGCAGTGGGACATAGATGAGGCAGGGGGGGCCGGAAGACATTCCCCACAGCCCGACCCTGGCCTTAGGAGGCCAGATTGGGGGTCGGGCTGTGGGGAATAAGCTTTTTCCTCTGGCAGCCGGCATCGCGGCTCTTCAGTGGAACTGCAGTGCCGTGGTGCCTTGACTGATTTAGCCGGGTACAGTCCTGTACGTGCAGGCCGGACTGAAATGCATGCCCCGCTTGATCAGAATCGTGATCCCCTCTGTACGTCCGTTTCAGACCGGACATACAGAGGGGATCTACATCCGGAATGGAATGAACCCTCTTGTGTGTAAGCCCTTCAGCAGTTTTACCATTGCATGTTATCCTAACCTGCAGGATATCTTGCTACTCCAGCACATAGTTTCACTCCTCCATATGCACTGTTGTACCAATGCATCCCAATTATCTGTTAAATAAATAAAATCTTATTTCTATAGCACTACAAGATGTACATAGCACTGTTCATGCATGCTTTACTCCTGCTGGAATTTTGCAAAGTACAAACTTCTGTGTCAAAAGGTCTGAATTAAATAAAATTTTGTATGCTTTGCTTGTTAAAATAATATCAGGCTCAACAGTCTGTAGTTTCCCGGATCACCCCTGGAATCCTTTTTAAAAATTGGTGTTACATTGGCCATTCTTCAGTGTTCAGGTACTACAGATGTTATTAATGATAGTGCACAGATTAGTAATACTAGATCTGCAATCTCATACTTCAGTTTTTCAGCACCCTCAGATGTATACCATCCGGTCCAGGTGATTTTCTACTCTTTAGTTAATCAAATAGATGTAATATATCTTCCTAGTTTATCTAAATTTGTTTCAGTTGTTCTGATACATCACCTTTAAATATCATTTCAGGCATGGGTAGCTTTCCTACATCTTCATCAGTAAAGACTGAAGCAAAGAATTCATTCACTCTCTCCGCTATGGTCTTGTCTTCCCTTAGCACCCCTTATACCCCTCTCTCCAACTGACTCTCTCATAGGTTTTTTGCTACGAATGTACCTGGAAAAGTTTTTATTGTGTAATTTTGCTTCCACGGCAAGCTTTTTTTCAAATTCTTTCTTTGCCTGCCTTATCAATGCCTTGCATCTAACTTGCCAGTGTTTATGTTGTTTCCCGTTTTCATCATTTGACTCCTTTTTCCATTTCCTGAAAGATGCTTTTTTTGCTACAACAGCCTGTCTAACCTCACCTTTAAACCATGCTGGCAGTTTTTTGGCCTTCCTTCTACTTTTCTTAAAGTGTGGAATACATGTGTTCTGGGTTCCATGGTAGTATTTTTAAACAGTATCCATAGTTGACATAAATCTTTAACCTTTGCAGCTGCTCCTTTTAGTCTTTTCTTAACTATTTTCCTCATTTTATCATAGTTTCCCTTTTGAAAGTTAAAAGGTAGTCTGTGGATTTTCTTGTCATCCTCTCTCCATTTATTAAATCAAATGCGATCATGTTATGATCACTATTGCCAAGAAGCCCGCTAACACTGTTAGAATGCAGTCTTCACATATGGGTGATGTCCCCGATGGAGTCCATGTGGGAGTGCTCCACAACATCCAATAGGAAAGCCTTTGGAAGCATTCCATTGCGCCTGCGTGCCTACCTTCCCAACTCCTCAGTTCTTCATTTTCCGCAGAGCCAGTAGGACGCACCAACTTTTCATGGTTGAAAAACAATTTTTTTTGTGCCCTTCAGGATACATCATGCTTTTTGCCTTCCCGTCAATGCCGGTTCCGTTGACTCTGACATTGGTCCCAGTATTTCTTTCTTTTTTATTTTCAATTTTTTTTCTTTTATATTGATTCTCACCGCATTTCTCACCGCTAGCCTAGGTCTTTAGGCCTCCATATCCTTGTCTTCATTCTCAAAGACAATTTTTTCAGGCATGGAAAAGCCAGTCAATTGTTTTAAAAAATGTACCAAGTGTGCCAGTACCATTTCGGCCACTGATAAACATGACTGGTGATTAAATAGTTTGGGTCCTGACCATGAACCCACTTCTTGTCCTTTGTGCCAACAAATGACAAAGAGAGGCCTCAAGAACCGAGCCAGGCAGTTTGGATTGTTGTTCGCCTTGGACTTTGTTTCAGTGGCTTCCACGTCATCAAGGGCATTGACTTCTTTTCATTGGTCTCAGGCTTCTTCAAAGTCCTAACACAGACGTAAGTCAAAATCTGTGGCTGTTTCTAAATCTTTGGCATCAAAGACCAGTTCTGATGCCAGGGAAAAATTGAAAGATAAGCATCACGACTCCCCTAGAGGTGCTTCCGATGCAGATCGACCAACCAAAGCCCCAGCGGGAGGATCTATCCTCCAAAGCACAAGTGGGGTCCCGGGACGCTCCCAAGGTATCGACCCCTGGAGACTACCAGTTCCTTGTTCTGGGACGGTGGCTCAGAGCCCCATGCATGATTCCACCCAGACATCTGCCATCTCCTTGGACCAGCAAATGCTGGCTCTCGAGAGGAACTTGGCAGCACTTTTGGCAGCCTCAGTACCAATAACATCAAGAGCTTCAGGAGTACAGGCTGCGGTACCGAGCCTACAACTGAGCATATCGGCCTTTGAACCGGCATTGTCGGAGCACCCAAGGCCAATTTCTCAGTTGGAACTGGTCGATGTCCTGGTATCTAACAGACTCAGGCTCCCATTGCCCTCGGTTTCGATACCCTGAGTATAGGTATTGGCATCGACCGTCAACTTCCACAAAATATTGAGATTGAACCCAGGACTGCTGATACTTTGATTTTTTGCCGGACTCTAATGCAAGTTCTTCAGAATCTGATGAAGGGTCACTTGATTCACGAGAACCTCTGGATATTCCTTCGGACCCTTTGCTGCCTCGGGAACAACGTCGGTCCCCACCAAAAGATATGTCCTTTCAGGACTTCATCCATGACATGGCAGCAGGGCTCTTCATCACAGTAGGTACGGAAAAGGAACTGAGAGTAGAGGAATTGGAGATACTCCAATACACTCCAACACCCAAGGAGATTGCTACCTTACCAGTGCATCATATCCTGTAGGACCTTATGCTCCGCATGTGGGAGGGCCCCGTTCCCGGTTCCTCTTGTTAGCAAGAGACTCGATACCAAGTACCAGAATGCCCAGGTTTCCAAAAACCTCAGCTTCCCCACCACTTAATGGTGGTGGAATTGACGATGCGCCATATAAAGTGCTCAAATAACCATTCATCCATGCCTCGTGGCAGAGAATCAAGGGCACTCAATGCTTTTGGGTGTCTGTATTTCCAGGCATGCATGTTGGTCTCCAGAATCAACTCTTACATGCTGTATATGGGCATGTTTCTGAAGGATGTCACCAAGGATCTGGATACTTTCTTCCCTCTGCTTCCAGAGGACAAGCAGGGTACATTCCAGATCCTCATTAAGCAAAGTCAGAAATACTTCTAAGCTTCTTACCAGGGCCTCATTTGATGCCTTTGATTCCACCAGTAGAGCTTCAGCAGTCTGCACTGGGACCCGCAGAATGGCCTGGTTACAGGAATCAGACCTCGAGCAATGGGTTCAGGATAAACTGGCCAATATCCTATGTACTGGAGAAAACCTTTTTGGCAAGGATTGGAAGGAAAAAGCAGGGAAGATTGAAACAGACAATCTCACCCTAAAATGCCTTTCCAGGGAGATAGCTGACCCATCCAAAAGAAAGGCTCTTCCCAATAAATCTTTTTATTCTAAAAAGAAGAGATACTATCCTTCTTACCCATCTTATGCTGCCTAGTAACCTCAGCAGAGGCATCAGGGTCCTCTCCTACCTAAGAAACCCAAAGCTCCTAAGCCTCAGCCAGCTGCACATCCTGCACTGGTTTTTGACTCCTTCCTAGAGAGCATTACCAGTTTGTCCCTGGAGGGCCTCCAGCCCCTCCACATTGCAGGCAGACTTTGTCACTATGCCCACAGGTGGCACCTCATAACATCAGAGTAGTGGACACTTCAGATTGTCCAAAGGGGTTATCAGCTTCACTTCAAAACCTTACCCATCACCTAATTCACAGGGGCTTATCCCATACAACTCGTTCACAGCACTCTCTTAAAAGAAGAGGAGACCACCCTGTTGTCCCAGGGTGTCATAGAAAGATTTCCTTCTCCTCCTCAAGAAAAGTTAGGCTTTTTTTCTCCATACTTTCTCATTACAAAGAAAACAGGAGACTTCAGGCCCATCTTGGATCTCGGAGACCTAAACAAGTTCTTTATCTGAGGAAAAATTCAAAATGATTTCCCTAGGAACTTTTATACCATACCTCCAGAGACATGATTGGTTCTGTTCTCTAGACCTAAAGGAGGCATACATGCATTTACTGATACATCCCTTGTACAGACAGTATCTGCGCTTCATGTTTCAAGGATACCATTATCAATACTGGCTTCTCCCCTTTGGTCTATCCTCTGCCCCAAGGGTCTTCACAAAATGCATGGCAGTCATCGCTGCCTACCTACACACACTCACACATACAACAAATTGCCAAAACCATCACTTCTTTATTTTGATATTTATTTATTCTTTTGATATACCGCTATGGCCAGAGCATTAAAGCGGTTTACAATAAATTAAAAATAACAAACTACAAAGAAAGAAAAGGAAAGGAACACCAATCAAATGATTTATCTATAACATTTACAAAATGTGCCCCTTAATCTCTGATAACACTGCTAGAACACTTGTCCACTCTTTAATTACTTCCCATCTTGATTAGATTGTAAGCTCTAATGAATATGGACTGACTTTATTTGTGTTTGTACAGCACTGCATATGCCTAGTAGTGCTTAATATATGTTTAATAATAAAGACGGAACTACTTGCTGTTGTGAAGAGGGTATGTGGACAGACTGCAAGCTACTTGAAACACTACAGGGGACTGGTTCAGGTGGGGGAGGGGGAAGGGAGGAAGGGAAGAGTTGGGAGGGGGGACAAAAATAGAAAAAGGGGACCTATGAGAGTATCACATAAGGTAGCCATTCTCCAGTGATCTGCTAATTGCTCTACATTTGTGTTGAGTGCTTTTTGCACAAAAGTACTGTTGGTGTACTTGTTCATATTGTTTTAATGTTTATGGAGAAGGGATGTAATTTATCTTATGGATCTCAATAAAGATTTTTTTTTTAAAATCTATTACTGATGAGAGTAAGGATAACCAGCTGAATCTGAAAGTGAATTTGACCACATAGGTTTAAAAGCCTATAAACGCCCAAAAAACAAACAAACACTGTTCTGAAAATATAAATCAACAAAATAGAGCAGAAATGCCTGAGCGCTATAATGAAAAGATAGTAATCTATTTATATGTTGGAAGGTTTGTCTTGAGGAAAAAATCCCTCTCGTGACCACTCTTCTGTTTTACTCAGTGAAAGGTTTACTAAAATGTGAATTCTTGTTAAAATTATGTGAAAAAGCACACAACAATGCGCCTCACACAAAATTAACCTAGAATTTAAGTGAAAACCATTTGTATAATCTTGCCTAAAGAAATCACTCTGTGAACAGCAATATTTCACCAAAAATGCAAATTCAACAGCGCAAAAACATTTGTGCACTTACCTGAAGAGATGACCTCAACAAACTATATTCCATTGCAGAGGAATGCGGTATCAACAGTGGACACAGCACTGCGTTTAGGGCGCAAACAATAATGAATGCCCTGTTTCAACGCTCCAGAGACCGCAATAATGTCCTGTGAATGGCAACCAAACTTTTTGGACGCCATGTAGAACTCGGCTGATATTTAAACCACATGACTGATGAGACCAATAAAAAAAGGGGAACCAGAATGACCAATCAACCAGCGCCATGTCATAGTAGGCTCGCCCAATCTAATTCTTGATTCAGACCTCCAGGGGAAACAGATGACAATTTAAAAATCCAAGACTGCTCCAAAAACTGAAGTTTTTGTTCCCGATTTCCACCTCAAGGATTTGGCGGAACAAAGTCAAGCACTCTCTATTTCAAATCACTGAAAGAATGATGATGGTCCAAACCGTGCTGGATTATGGGAGCATTAACAGTCTGATTTCGCAAACGGGGGATGCGTGTTCCCGCAAACGCACACGAACTGGGCGTATGGTGCATCCTATGTAAATCAATAAACTTGGACATAGTAACAAGTAAACCACAAAAGCAGTTGAGTAGGTAGTATACCATTTGGCCACATGTTTCAGTGTTGAATTCGGAAACTGCCATTCTTGTCCAATTATTGATTGTATGCAGCAATCACACGCACCATAAGCGTAATGACCCAAAGGTTCTGAATCCGAATGCATGGCTGATCTATCCAAAAAAGATGTTGTGGAACCAATTAAATCACAAAGATTTAAACCTCTATTATAAGCTATTTGTAATGGCTTTTGAAAACAAGAGTGAAAAGATAAAACTTCCCAATGTTTTCTCAAAATTTGTCTTATTTGGTTATAATGAGTCATGTAAGGAAGTATGCCTATAAATTTTTCAGATGAATCTGGAAAAGGAGAAGAAAAACCAGGTGGAGTGGAATTTACTGTGGGCATAGATTGCAGTAGCCATTCACAATGAGTATATTGTGTTCTTTTGTAAGCCAAACTGAATAATTCTCTGTGATAACCTCGTTGTTGTAGACGTTTAAACAAATCTTTAGCATGAAATATATAGTCCTCCATAGTTGAGCAAATTCTTCAAAGACAGAGAAATTGTCCATATGGAAGACCTCTTTTGAGAGCCACAGGATGAAAACTAGAGAATTTTAACAATGTGTTCCTTTGAACTTCTTTTCTATATAAAGTAGTGTAGAGCTTACCCTCTTTTTTATATACTAGTACATCCAAAAATTCCAATTGTTGGAAATGATAATGCATAGTAAACTTGATATTAGTTCTAAGATTGTTCAACCACTCCACAAAAGAAAATCATGTTTGTTCAGGCCCTTTCCACAGAAAAAATATATCGTCTAAAAACCTTACCCAAAGACCCACATCAGAGTACCATGGGGAAGAATAAATTAAAGAAGATTCAAAATCAGCTAAATACAAAGTTGCCACAGAAGGAGCCACTGTTGCTATTCCATAAATCTGTAAATAATATTTTTGTTCAAATTGAAAATAATTGAGTCAGAACTATTTGCAAAAGCCGCTGAAAAAATGAGCGTGGTAATCTGGAAGGTAAAGCCAAATCCAAATGTAAAATGACTTCCAAACCTTCTTGTTGTTAAATATTTGTATATAAAGCAGCTGCATCCAAAGAAACTAACCAAAATGAGTCAACAGGGTCAGTTATGGAACTTAACCTAGAAATGAAATGAGAGGTATCTTTAATAAAGGAATCCACCTCTTGTGCAGAAGGCTGTAAAAAAATATTACAAAACTTAGACAAAGGTTCTAAAACTGATCCATGACAGGATACAATAGGCCTGCCTGGTGGAGATAATAAAGATTTATGTATCTTAGGAACAGTATAAATAATGGGCATAATAGGATGTGCTGGAGTCAAAAATTTCAATTCTTGTTTAGTTATCCAGCCTTTCAAAAAAGTAGCCCCAATCAACTTTTTTATTTCTTCTTGCAGTTCAAAAATTGGATCCCCAGGTAATATCTGATAATACTGACCATCATACAGTTGACTAAGTAAATTAGACCGATATTGATCTAAAGCAGTGGTTGTTAACCTTATTGGAGGTACTGAACCCCACCAGTTTCATATGCACATTCACCGAACCCTTCTTTATTGAAAAATAAAATATGATTTTTTTTCAAATTCAAGACATAGGTATATGTTTTACTGGTTCACAAAATGAATCGTGCATTAACATCACTGTGTTCAAAGAACAAAACCAATACAATGCATGAACTCACAACAAATTACATACATAACTTTTCAAAAAGACATGACCTTTTTTAATACTGCCACACTGAAATGGTTTTAATTTTTAACCTTATGTATTCCAATAATGAACTTATTGTATTTATGCTATTTATTATTTTAACATTTTAACACACACCCATCACCTAATTTCCATCAGGCTACACCGCTACAATAATAATGAATATTTACTGCAAATCAGTGTGACTTCTGCTGTTGCCTTTGAGAGACCAGTTCAGAAATGCATGGCTTCACCTTGGCAAGTGCCACACTCATGTCATTTTCACAGCAAAGTCTGTTCCTTTTCTTCGTTTTTATGTCCAGCATCCTCAAAGGATTGCTCGCAAAGATATGTTGTAACAAATGGTATAAAAATTTCCAGGGCTTTCCTAGCAATAACAGGATACGTTACCATTTGTCGACACCAAAACGTTGAGAGCGTTGTTGTTCTGAAGAGTTGCTGTTGAACCTGGCTCTGCTGAATTTCAATGATTTTGTCGAGGTATTCATCATTGACATCTGCTGTCTCAACACCAAACGTGAACGGCTGTCTCACCCATGCTGGATATGACTTGGAGAGACTTTGCAAGCTCATCTAAGTGTGTGGCAATTGCTTGCTTCAGTTCCGTGGGTACAGAAATGTCTCCGATTCCAGACACATCTTCGATCTTACTTACACAGTCGTCCAGCAGGGGAAAGTTTGCAAAGTTATCGTTCTCTGTTCATCGTTTTCATAACGGTAGCTTTTTTTGAAAAGCCTTCAGGTTTTCTTCCACTTCGATGATGTTGACTCCACCACCCTGCATCTGCTGATGGAGATGATTGAGAGATGCGAATATATCAGCCATGTACGCTAAAATGAGAATGAACTTAGAATTTTTGAAGCAATCTGCATGACGATGTTGGTGCTCTTGCAAAAACAGGGCTAATTCCACACGCATGGCAAAAACACGATTCAGCACCTGTCCCCGGGATAACCACCGAACGTTAGAATGGTACAGAAGTACCTTGAATTCAGAGCTCACTGAAGATGCGGTGCCTCAGTGCACTATTTCGCACATAGTTCACACATTCCACTACAATTTTTAATACTTCTGTCATTTCTGGAGGCAAGGTATTTGTTGCCAATGCATGCCTGTGCAGAATACAATGCGTAACAATGATGTGTGGTGCATCGGCTTTCACTAGTGCACCAAAACCAGACTTTCTTCCCAACATGACTGGAGCTCCATCCGTACAAACTGCGGAAACCATATCCCACGAAAGATTGTTGTCTCTGAAGAAGTCATCCACAAATTTCTTTACATCGGCTGCCTTAGTTGTTGTAAGAGGCTTACAAAATAAAAAATCTTCCTTTATCATGTCGTCTTTCACATAGCGCACAAATACAGCAAGCTGACTTAGATTAGAAACGTCTGTGGTCTCATCGAGTTGGAGGCTGAATTTTGCCAGGCTTGAAATCAGATCTGCAACTACTTGAGCCAAGATGTCTTTGCTCATGTCCTCTATTCTGTTGCTGATGGTGTCATTTGAAAGAGGAATTTGGGATAATTTAACTTAGGACGCTTTTCCCAGCATCAGATTCGCCATCTTCAACACAGCTGGTTTTATGAGTGTTTCACCAATGGTGTGTGGTTTGCCCTGCTTTGCGATCAGGTAAGCAACTTCGTACGATGCTGTGAGGATCGGTTTGTTGATTGGTACAAAGCCAAGAGTAGGCAGAGTAGCTTTTTCATCGAATCTGGCTCTCTTCACCTTGAATTCAGCAAGCGTTGTGTTCTTGTATTCCCCATCTCCATGCAGGTTAAGGAAGTGTTCCTTTAGTTTTGCCGGTACTAGACTAGAATTGCTTAACTTGGCATTGCAAATCATGCAGATAGGACGCTGACTCCCATCACGTTCTGTTATATATGCGAATCCATGTTGTACATATTCGTCCGACCACTTTCTTTTTTTGCTCGACATAGTATGGATTAAAATATTAAGAAAGAAATCACACGACATACCATCACGACAGTCACAAGTCGACTACTGAGTGCACCAAATTCCCTGCAGCACAGATTGGCCAAGCAATGTAGCGTGATCACCTGCAGCCAATGATGGCCAAGCGGGGCGTGTCATCACGAATCATATGAGTCGGGTGCGTGTCTTGTGTCTTGACCTCCGCCGAACCCCTGAGACTGACTCACCGAACCTCTAGGGTTCAATCGGACCCAGGTTAAGAACCACTGATCTAAAGACTGTATAACAGTGGCACCCCCTTTATCTGCTTGATGAATTACTATGTCCTGTCTATTCCATAATTCTTTTCATTATAGCGCTCAGCCATTTATGCTCTATTTTGTTGATTTACGAGCCTATAAAGCTAAGAATATGCCTGGGATGGGTGGCAGGGAAAGAACGCTTAGTAAAAGCGGCTTGCTACACAGTGACCTGATCTGTGCTTCTAAGGTAATCTCTTAACAATTTCCTGGGTGATTCACACAGCCTTTGGTTTGATAGATGGAACCTTTCAAATTATTTCTTTGATCTGTCACTTGGCTTTAACACCTATTTAAAACAATTTCACAGGTATTTTGCCTCCTAACTGGAGGGCCTCTTTGTAAAGGTCTCTAGAAACAATTTCTTTCTTTCTTCTCAAAGAATATTTACCCTATTCTACCTTCTATGCTAAGCTATACTTCCATTTAATTTAAATGAAAAAGCTCTTTGGTGGTACTAAGCCCTGACTGACTGAACAAAAACACTGAATTCTAAAATACACAGTTTTATATACTTACAAGTGCAGATTTCTTTCCAGCAGTAGCAGTCCCTTTTGGTAGTCCTTTAAGACTCATAAATACAATGGGAAATACAAAGTGCTGCTCCAGGAACCATTTATCTACTAAGACCAGATTTACGAATAGCTAAAGAGAGGCAAACTGAAACGTAAAGATGAGAGACCGAAAGTTGCAGCCCAGTATAGTGTATTAAGGATAAGATTGTTTACAGCAAGCACTCCTCACTTGGTTTGCAGCTTGTCATGCTGTGAGGGCTTGTGTGCATCAGTGATGCTGAGAGCTAAACTGTCGGTAACTTAACTCCTGGCAGAGTCTCCCAAGATAGACAGGTTTCAGCTGAGGTGCTAGACTAAAACAAACTACCCATCTAGGCAGCAAGAGAATGGGACAGTGTTGGCAGTGGAGGTTTACAGTTCAGTGACAACGGCAGCAACATTAACATTACCTGCATAGAAGAAAGGCCTAGTAATCTACTTCTGCATCTTGCCACGAAAATCCAGTGGATAGTCACAACAAAACAAATTGCACTACAGCGCTGGAAGATGAGTCCCCCTAGGTCGGAAGGCACTCAACTGGCTTCTGGGAATGAGAGAAAAACTTTTCAGAGTAAAGTCAGCATTACTAATGTGGTTGGATCAAAGTCCTCGGGACGTTTGACTGCTGATGTAGCTGCACATGAAATGAGAGTCAGAAGCTGGAAAGATGTCTTATATATTGGGACATGGAACATACAAAGCATGAACCCCAAGGAAGGCTGGAGGTCAAGAATGAAATGAAACATCTACAACGTGTTCTGTTGAGTGTTAGTGAACTGAAATGGACTGGCATTGGGCATTTTGCATCTGATAATCACATGGCATAGTAGATTCCAAGATGGTCTATATTGCAAGGAAGATAATACTGTGGGGGTCTTGAATATAAACTCTCTGCCTGAGAGCTCTTAAAGGAGGCTTTTTGTCATTTTTAATAGCTAATTTGTTTTCTGTGGTATTGCAAAAGGGGAATTTATTTTTGTGTTCTTTGGCAAAGCTGTTTGTTTTGCAGCTAGAGATTTTTTCCTTTCCTCTAGCCTTCAAGCTCAAAGGGGTAGGCAAGCTCTTTGAAGTCACTGATCTCCTCAGGTCCCTCCCTTCCCATGCCAACTCCCACCCACCCCATGTGAGAACTCTTGCTATATAGGACAATACCCCAATTAGCTTGTTGACTTGGACAACAGATTTTTATTGGTTGATAGGGAAAATCTAGGAAGCGCATAGTTCCACATTTGGATATCTACTAAAAGTAGACAATTTGCCTTTCTTCAAGGAGCTTTGATTAGGTAATTTTACAAAGGGAACATATTAATCTATATACTTCAGCTACATAATATCAAAATTTACTAGTGTAAAGCAATAACTGTTTAGCCAGGAAGCAGGGCTACACACAGGGACATAGAACAGCACTGCTAGAACACACATAAAAGAGGATAGCTGCTTTTCGCTTAAAGGACAGCTGAGTAAAAGTTAGGGACTTTGGTAGGTCTCTCTCATTTACTTCAACAGGTACCAAAGCTCCACCAACTGAATGATGTTTAGGAAAAATCATATTGCTAAAGCTGCTGCTCCCTTACAGCTTCTGCCTCTGTCCAGACAGACAGCCTGATGCCAGTCGAGGGACCAATTCCATGTGCAAGATGCCTGCAAGCTGAAGCCTTCCTGAAACAAGTGGAGGAGCTCAGAGAGAAGCTGGCGAGACAGCGAAAAGTACATTGATGATACTTGAAGCATCCAAGCTCTCCGACAGAGGTGAAGATAAGATGTTACAGAATGATGAGAGTTGGACACAAGTCACCAGAGTCTGCAGAATCGACAATCCAACTCCTCCAGCCTTCAAATTGAATAACCAGTATGCAGTCCTGTAAGTGGAAGAGGTGAAAGTATCCCAGGAAAGGGAAGAACCAGAGCTCAAGTACCCCAAAGTTGTGGAATCAGTGACTACAAGGAAGCAAAGGGTAGTGGTGCTTGGTGACTCTCTTCTGAGAGGTACTGAAGCATCCATCTGCCGATGAGACTTGATGTCCAGGCAGGTGTGCTATTTGCCAGAATCCAAGATATTAAGCAGAGTTTGCTGAGACTCATCAAGCTTACTGACTATTTTCAGATGTTGCTTATCCATGTCAGCACTAATCATACTGCTAGGTATCCCTCCAAGCATATCAAAAATGGCTTCATGGCTCTGGGACAGAGGGTGAAGCAGATAGGTGCGCAGGCGATGTTCTCTTTAATCCTCCCTGTTGGAGAAAAAGCCCGAGGCAGAGAAACTTGGATCCTGGAGATGAATGCATGGCTGCGTGGATGGTGTTATTGAGACCGTTTTGGTTGCCTGGACCATGGGCTGCAGAGCAGAGATGGTATCCACCGATCCAAGAAGGGTCAAAGTGTCTTCTGCAGCAGACTGGCTAACCTACTGAAAAGGGCTTTAAACTAGATTTGTAGGGGATGGGTGAAGAAAGCCCCCAGGTAAGTGAAAGCCCTCAGGTAAGTAAATCATTAAATACCTCTGTAGAAATGGGTAAAAGGGGCACCATCTGTAAAGCGGTGTGCACAACAACACCCATAAAACCGGAAGTGAAATACCTCGGAGTGACTCTCGACAAAGAACTAAGCCTACAGTCACACATCAGCAGAACCACCAAAAATGCATACCTCAAGATGAGACTAATCCGATGCCTCAAACCCCTCCTCTCTCAAGATCATTTCCGCACAGTCTGTCAAGCACTAATAACTCCTATCCTAGACTTCTGCAACCCAATCTATCTTGGCCTAACAAAGCAGACACTCCGGCCACTGCAAATGGCTCAAAACACAGCAGCATGCATAATATCTGGCTCATCAAGACAAGATCACATCACCCCCATTCTAAAACAGCTCCACTGGCTCCCAATCAGCTCCCACATCAGATATAAGACAGTCTTAAACATATTCAAAATCAAAGACCGGACCTCAGCACTCAGCCTACAACCACTCATACAACCCGACATCAGCACAAGACCGAGGAGGAGAGGCATCTCTGACATCAATACACCATGTCATGAAGAAGTCCCTTCTGGCCTATAAAGATAGGGCAAGATGAGGATTTGCTTTCAGAAACTGACAGGCAGTCTGAGCACATGGCTCAGTGTTTGCAAAGCAGAAGTAAACAAAGAGAGTCACGAGCTAGAAAGACACGCCCTGCAGTGACGTATTCCCTAGCTCAAGAGGTAATGAGTTTCACCTATTTCAGGGCAGGGCACAGCTAAGCCCTGAGAGTTACAATGATAAAAAGTGGTCATTAGCTTGGAGCAAGCAGAGCCAGAGGGGGAACCGGGAGCAGAACGAGAGGGAGAGCCAGAGGAGGAACTGGAGTCAGAGCCGGGAAGGAAACCAGCAAAGGAGCACGCTGACTAGAAGAAGTCAAAGAGGAGTGAGAACCAAGGGAGCCATATTCCTGAGGCCAGAAGGAAGCAGCCCAAGACAAGGGTTGTCTGGTAAAGGCAGGAGAGAGAAGAATCTTACTGAGAGGCAGGCTTGGCAAAGCTCACACGCTCCGAGGAGAGAGACAGGCTGATTGGAGAATGCCGGTACATCTGAGGGGAAAGTTAATAGGCTGAGAGGCAAGCAAACACCAGCTGTGTTTGAGAACCAGTCTCACCCTGCAAAGTGGAGAGTTCCTTCCCTTTCAAAGCCAAAAGGTAGGCTTAATAATTTATACAAGTTTGAACCTAGCTATAAAGCAGTTCCCTATAGTTACCAGAAAGTAGCAAACTCCCTGGACAAAAACTACAGCATATATGGTAGTTTACAACCCTGCTCAGGAGAGTGTTACAGAGAGAAACCACGTGAGGTCAGAGAGACCGTTTGTTTCAAGGATCAGGATAGCATCTTACTGCCACTCCCTGCTAGTCCTGATGCTGAGGAAATGCAGATAGACTCTGACCATAATGAAATAGTGGATGATCGGATGGGACTGTACATTATCTTTGGCTGAGCATGTGAATTCCCTATGCTGAATAGTGTCTGTGAGAAACGGTAAAAGCAGCAGAAGAAAAGGGAACATTTTCTTTGCCAATTGAAGCTGTTGTGATTTTGTTTTGTATCAAGCACTGCACGTTTAAAGCCTGAAGCTGACAAGGCTAACTTACCTGAGTTCATGTACAATTTCCTCAAGCCAATTGTATGGCAATGTTTTGTCCTGAGTTATTCACTTGTACTTAATCCGCCGGGAAGGGGAAAATAAATTCTTGTCATTGCCTGAAACCACTCGACTGCAACTCATCTGTGCTCAAAGGGTAAAGGGACTTACATTCCCAGAAGGCCTTGCAGAGTTAAAGCAAGCCCACGCTCTCTGAGGCAGGAACACCACAGGCAGACCAAGACTCAGCGCCCTAGGCGTTGGGCTGGCCACCGTGAGGGTGACAACCAAAAGACTTCACCAAGGTATGCAAGAACACCGCAAGAAGAGTTCTATCGCTGGTGGCACCTGCAATATGGAATGCCCTCCCTGATGACCTACAATTGAGAAAGGACATCAAGGACTTTCGGAAACAGCTCAAGACGACTCTCTTCATTGAGCACTAAGGTGATATCACATAACTCTGCCTGCCAGCTCCCAGACTACATACCAGTCCCCCCTCCCTTTCTCTCTCATGTACATAGCATTGTAAAGTAGCGCACACTGTAAATAGCTCACCACGAATCAATGCCAACTTACGCACATACTCATTCACTGTATAACACTGCATGCACGCACAAATGTCAAGATAATTCGATTGGTTGCTGTGTACACTGCCTTTATTACAGGAGAAGGCGGTATATAAATCCTTTTAAATAAAATAAAATAAATGCCCATAGTATGGGAAATAAGATCCCAGATGTTGAGGTTTTAATTGAAGAGGCTGACTTTGATTTAGTGGCAGTTAGGGAGACATGGTTCACGGACAACCATGACTGGGATGTAATTATGCCAGGCTATACTTTATTTAGGAAGGAGAGGGTAGGAAGAGGGGGAGGAGGAGTGGCACTATATGTAAAAAAAATAAAATTAAAGCTATTGAATTGCAGGGCTTAAAAAGTAGCAAGGAAGCACTGTGGGTTAAACTAGAAAGAGGGAACAGAAAATCCATTTGCATTGGTGTGATATACAGATCTCCTTCACAGGAAGAAGAAGTGGATGGAGATTTAAAAGAAGACATGCAGTATTGCCATGAAAGAAGAAATCTTACCGATAGGTGATTTCAATATGTCGGATGTTGATTGGCACATCCCTGCTGTGGTGTCATCTAGAAGTATGGCAACTGGTAATAGAACCCACATGTGAGGGGGCCATACTAGACCTGGTGCTTTCCAATGGGGAAAGTGTTTCTGATGTCATAGTGGGAGATCATCCAAATGGTGTGGTTCAGTATTAGGACTAGGGCTGATAAAATCCATTCAAAAGCAAGGGTCTTAGACTTTAGGAAAACTAACTTTGCCAAGATGGGACAATACCTTGCGGCGTTGTTAGCGGGATAGGAACAGCAGGGAGATGTGGAAAAGCAATGGACAAAAATTAAAAGGAGATATTTTAAGGGCAGCAAACGTTTTTGTTAGAAAGTTAAATAAATGTAAAACGAAAAGGAGGCCACTATGGTTTTCAAAAGAAGTAGCGGAAAAGGTGAAGAAAAAGAAGGTGGCCGTCATAATATACAAGAGATCACAGAAAGAGGAAGACAAGCATCAATATTTGGAAAAACTTTGAGAAGTTAGGAAAGCAGTCAGGAAAGGAAAGATACAAAAAGAAGAAGAAATAGCCAATGCAATAAAATGAGGGGACAAGACATTTTTCAGATATGTTAGCAAGAGAAGGAACTACCCAAAGAACAAACCAGTCAGTACTAGAGGAGATCAAACCTATGCTTTCTTTCTTACAAGCTCAGATGACAAGATTTTGACTTTCATACTTTGGACACATATGAAGAGAGAGATCATTAGAGAAAGACATCATGCTTGGCAAGTTTGAAGATTGCCTTCTATTCCTTGAGAAGAGCAGTGCTCTCCCAAAAGGTGATTTTTTTCTGAATTTGCTGCCAAATTGTGAGTTCTACTGGTTTGTCTGTTTGTCTCCCCATATTTATTTATCTCTTTGTCCTTATTGGTGGGTTCCCTTACCTACTCCATTGCTGTAGTGGTTAAACCTTTTTCTTCTTAGTCTACCTGAGTAACTACCCCTCCCCCCTGCTGAGGTATTGTGTAGACCTCCATTTCCTGCACGTGGGCATGCTCAGATTGCCTTCTGTTCCTTGAGAAGAGCAGTGCTCTCCAGAGCTCTCCTGAAAGATGATTTTTGTCATTATACAATTCAGGAACAGCCTACTGGCCAGAGACACTTAGGTTCCCGCCCACCCTACCCCTCACCCCTCCCACCCCAGGGGCTACATTGCCTATATAGTGGTCACATATATGCCATCTATCCTTCCTAACTTGGGTTAAAGCCCACATCTTCTTCTTCTTGCTCTTCTGGGACTGCTTAATCAACATGTCGTGTATTCAGTGTAATAACTGCGGTAGTTTCATTCCAAGACGAATCATTTGGAGCTTAAGAGCTTGTCCTATGTGCCCTCAAGTCAGCTACCATGCCTGAAGAACTGACTCTACTAAGGAAAGACCTAGCTGCCATGCATAAAGAAGTGACTCTACTGAGGGAGGAACTGGCTGCAATGAAGCGCACCTCTTCTAGGATACAAACTGAACAAAGTCCACCACTGCTCCCACAAAGAATCAAACACCCCAGGAATAAATGGATCACAGTGGGTTCTGGTAGATTGCGACCTGTAATGCAGAGACATCCTACACATCAAGAGATATCCCTGCACAATGCCTTCTCTGCCTTGGCTAATGAGGATACCCAATCCAAAGAAACTGAAGTGCTCTTAAATGAGTCAGACAATGCCCAATCTCCTGCTAAAACACCAAATATGAAGAAAACCTCACCAAACAGAAAACTACTACTACTTGGAGATTCCATCATTAGAGGCACCAACTTGGGAACACAGTTCAAAGGAGAGAAGATAGTCATGTGCCTACCAGGCTCTTCAGCCAGCAGGAATACAAACCAAGTTGTTGAAGTACTTAGCGAAAAAAGTGAACACTCCAAACTTGATGATGTTATCCACTTGGGCACAAATGACCTAGCTAGAAACAGTGCCTCTACAGTCCAAAAGGACTTCCAATCTCTGGGAGAGAATCTCAAGCCCATTGTTAACACTGTTGCATTCTCATAAGTTCTACCTGTTCTTGGTAAGGGGACAAAAAGGCTACATCACATTAACAGCTTTAATGCATGGCTCCAGACCTGGTGCAAACAAGAAGGATTCAGATTTATTGGCCACTGGGGAAACAGATGGACCAACAAGAGACTATACTGTGCTGATGGACTACATCTCTATCGCAGGGAAAAGAATCCTAAGTGAAAACTTCAGGCAGTATGTGGATATGCATTTAAACTAGGAAAAGGGGGTGACTGATGTGGAAGGTCAAGATCTGCAAGCCACCCCCTGCAAAAGCAGAATAACATCAGAAACGGAACACTTTTAAACCACACATCAAAAACAAGTGGGAAGAAGTGGGCAGAACAAAATCAATGCAAAATACACACAAGCCAGGTAAATGCTGGAAAGCAATGAGCACAAATGCTCGAAGCTTAGCCAACAAAGTTCCGGACCTGGAAGCCCTAATGGTGGAAATGGATTTGGACATTGTGGCCATTACAGAAACATGGTTTAATGAATCGCATGATTGGGATATATCCATAGCTGGCTATAATCTATTCAGAAGAGACAGAGAAAATGGAAAAGGAGGAGGAGTAGCCTTGTATGTCAAAAGCAATATTAAAGCTACTGAAATGCAGGAGACATGGGGAAAAGAAGAAGTGCTCTGGATTGTGTTGGAAAGAGGAGATGGCACTGTCGTCCATACTGCTGTAGTCTACAGACCTCCGACTCAGATTGAAGAGAGAGAACAAATTGATTATAGATATTGCCAAGATAGCCACAAAGGGGGAAGTGATCATATTGGGTGACTTTAATCTACCTGATGTGGATTGGATTACTCCTTCTGCACATCTGGAAAGAAGCAAAAAAATTGTGGATGCTCTCCAAGATGTATTACTTAGACAAATGGTGATGGAACCAACCAGGGAAAGCTCAATGCTGGATTTAGTGCTCACCAACGGTGATAGCGTATCGAATGTCTGCGTGAGTGCCCCTGTGAGCAACAGTGATCATCACACAGTGTGGTTTGAGATAAAAGCCATGGTACAGGCCAGTCATAGCAAGCTCAAAGTCCTAAACTTCAAAAACACTGACTTCAATAAAATGGCCGAGTACCTAAAGGAGGAGATGACGGAGTGGAAGGAGATAAGGGAAGTGGAATTGAAATGGGCTAAACTAAAGGTGGCAATAAAAGGGGCAACAGATAAATATGTAAGAAAAGTAAATAAAAACAAGAGGAGAAGGAAACCTGTTTGGTTTTCCAAAGAAGTGGCTGCTCAAATAAAGGCAAAAAACACAGCTTTCGCAAAATTCAAAAGCTTGCAAACAGAAGAACACAGAAATGAATACAGGATCAAACTCAAAGAGTCAAAAAGAGAAATAAGGAAAGCAAAATCAAAGGTAGAGGAAAAGATGGCTAAAGTTGTTAAGAGTGACGACAAAACTTTCTTCAGTTATATTCGGGAAAGGAAGAAGATCAGAGTTGGAATTGCAGGATTCAGAAGTGCTGAGAAAGGACTCGTGGAAAGTGACATTGAAAAAGCGAAATTGCTAAACAAATACTTATGCTCTGTTTTTACTAAAGAAAATCCTGGTGATGGACCAGCTGTGACTCCCAAATATAAAAATGGGAATGAAGTAGATACCACACCATTCACAGAAGATGAGGTGTTAGAAAAACTTGCTAAACTAAAAGTGGACAAAGCCATGGGACCGGATGGGATACATCCCAGGATACTGAAAGAGCTCAGAGAGGTTCTTGCAGGACCGTTAAAGGATGTCTTCAACAGATCCTTGGAAACAGGAGATGTTCCTCAGGACTGGAGAATTGCTGATGTCGTACCTCTACACAAAAGTGGTGACAGGGAAGAAGTGTCAAACTACAGGCCCGTGAGCCTTACCTCAGTGGCGGGAAAGGTAATGGAGGCGCTCCTGAAAGAGCGAATAGTGAACTTTCTCAAAATCAACAGGTTACAAGATCCGAGGCAACATGGTTTTACCGAAGGACGATCTTGCCAAGCAAATCTGATTGAGTTCTTTGACTGGGTGACCAAGGAACTAGATCAGGGGCATGCAATGCATGTCATCTACCTGGATTTCAGCAAAGCACTTGATACTGTTGTAATCTTCTGATATGTAATCTTCTGGTCTACTCTCCGTTTGGTCCTGGGTTCATTTCACAGAGACAGTAGGGTAAGCAGCACAAATAAGATAACCAAACAGGTGTGGCTTGGAAAAAAAGTTTTATATAGAAATAGGCTTATTACAAAGTTACAGAACAAAGGTATGAGGTTGTTAGAAAGCTGCTTCAGTTTACTTCAATGAATCTGTGTGTGTGTGAATAAAACATATAGCTCAGCAGACCCTTTTCCAATGAAACTAGAGGCCTTGCTTTACTTGCCTGCTTTCGGTCAGCTTGTCCATCTTCCTCTCCGCTGCTGCTCTTTTCTGCCAATGGCTTTCGAGCTGTAGTAATAAACATACCAAAGAAAATGGTCTGACAGAAGACCATTTCCCTCAGCATCTTTGAAGCATAATCCATCCTGTTGATATGGAAACTATATGTATAGGAGCCAAATGATTTCAGGTAAAAATAAATAGATTTTATTAAGTCAAGTTGTTATGGAAACTAGATTTGTGAAATGCAACTAAGCTATAACAGAATTTTCTTTTTTCCGTACCCATTTAAGCCTTTGTAAAATAATTATATTGAATTTAGTGCTTATGAACATGGCAGAATGAGTCAAATAGGAGGTGGTGAAATAGATAATGAAAAGCAATACCGATGCAATGGTTTTCAGTGATGTTTATGATGGCAGGTTCCTCATTCTCACCACATATTCCAGAGGTTAGTTTAGGGAAATTGGCACAGTAACCCTAGCTTATGGTAACTTAGCTATGGGCCATTGATCACTCGCTGTCTCAACTTCTTTTCATTCCCCTGTAGTTTCCTTTTGATGCCTAGCTCTGTAGCACAACACTATAATGAATTTTCATAGTCAAGTTTCATTCTCTTTCTTCTCTAGTCTTCCTACTGGCTTACATGCAGGCCACTCCTTGCTCTTCTATAACTGCACTTCTGGTTTCTCAAAGCCATGAGACTTCCTCTGTGCGGTTTCTACGGTCTCCCAGCACATTGCAAGGGCCTTTCTGTGCTATTAATTGCATTCTTCTGACTTTTAACTTTTTAACCTCAGAGCTCCCTGTGCTGTTGCTGAACTTTCCTGGTGCCTCACAAAGTACCATCTCTGCATTCTCCTGTGGTCTCACAACCATGGTTATCATTGTCATATAATTTCTTTTCTCTTCTTGCTCCTCACAAGCACAGCAGGATTCTGTGATTTGTTATTCACTAAAGACTGACGGGCTTGTGATGTTCCCAGCCCCAGCAGGCCACAGAGATGAGAGCTCTTCTTTTGTTTCAATTGATGACAGATTTAGATAGAATTAAAGAAAAAAATAGAAATTACCTAGTGCTGCATCTTTAATCACAGCAAGAGAATAGGATCTCCCTCCAAAGTATTATCAATAGTTGGTTTTGCTTTTGTTTGAGAGTTTCACGCTGTTTTCCTGTATCATTAACACCAAACACTTAAAAAAGAATGAATTTCAGGGAGGTGCAGGGGTTACTGTCAGGAGAAGCTTCTTTTCTGGGCAGCATGAGCTGTGGGCGCAGATTAACAACTTAATTACCCACCTGCATGCATAAGGGCATAGACTGGCATTTAGGAAATTACCAGTGAGGCTATGCTTGTGCTTTATGCGATGTGCAATTAAAAAAGAAAGGCAGTACAATTGTATGGCAATTAAAAAGAACATTAGGAACATATCCCCCTCCCTTAAGTTTATTTGGAAGAACCTGAAGGAGGGGAAGATGAACCAACTTGCCACAGGGCTCAGCAGGCACGTAGCTGGTCTGTCCAGTGAAAGGCTGTTTCTCAGTCCTTAACTTTCCTCAAAATTTGTGGAATATTTTTTCAATAAAATTTCTATCCTGAAAATCTGGAAGCTTGCTCCTAACAGGGTTACATTTAGGAACATAAAATACATTATTCAAAAAAAACAAAACAGACAAAAAGAATAAAATAAGCACATCTGTAAAATGCATACTATATTATTTATTTTGTTACATTTATAGGCTGCCTATCAAACTTTTCTAAGCGGTGATGCATCTTAAAAATTCATGCATTGACGTCCGGTTTGGACACGGAGGAGGACAGATGTGAGTAAAGCATGTTCCCTGAGCCCACGGGGAAAATTGGAACTTAGCTGACCTTCCCGGGTGAAAATGCTAGCTACCAACTCAGCAATGCTAAAAATGTAAAATCAGAAACCACCAAGACTGTCCGTGTGCTGTATGCTGCTAAAACTGCGGCAGCACATACCTCGAAGGGGGAACAGCAGACCCCGGCCTCATCCACGTCTTCCACTACCAGCGGAGGAGAAGGGGGAGACGAAAGGGCAACGGTGGATTTGGTCACAATATTTAAATAAATCCATCACTTGAAGAAAGAAATCATCAATAAAGAATTTTGACAAAAATTGAGAAGTTCCTCGTAATTGGAACCAAGTTGGAGGAAGTGGAAGCCCGTGTAAGCCAAGCAGAAGACACACAGCAGCAAGTGAATGACAGAGTAATAACACTTCAGCAACAGATGGCCATGCTGCGATCCAAAGCAAAGGACCTTGAGAATCGCAAACGAAGCTCTAACATAAGGGTATTTGGAGTCCCAGAGGGAGTCGGAGAACAGGACTCTATAACCTTTATCCAGGACATGTTGAAAGTGTGTTTTCAGGAAGGCTCCTCACGGAATCCATTTGAGATTGAAAGAGCGTATAAGAGAGCACAGACCCCGCCTGGATAAATCAGCAAGGCCAAGGGCCTTCATTGTCAAACTTTTAAGATTCCAGGACCGTGAACTAATTAATTTTATTTATTTATTTAACATTTTTTATATACTGGTTTACATGGAACAGAACAATGTTTACATGGAACAATAAAACTGTGACTATTCACATTTAACAGTTGATAATTCTTCACAACATTTATAACAATTTGTAACTATTTACAATAGGCTGAGGTTTGTTTGTGAGGTATCTAGTCAAAGGGGGCAGTATTTTAAAGGAGGGGTTGAGTGGTTTCTGAAGTGTCAAAGTATTCTACAAATAAGTGGATTTTTAGGTATTTTCTGAAATCAGTGATGTCAGTGGTTGCTCTCAGTTGGTATGGGAGAGTGTTCCAGAGTGGAGGAGTGTAGAATTCAAATATTGGGTGTAGTGCAGATTGTGAGAAATGTGTGGGGATATTAACAGTTGAGAGGGTGTCCTGGTGTTGCTTCCTCCTTGAACGATTGTCTGGGACTCGTTTGATTATCCCAATTAGGCATCCGGCTGACTGGTTGTACAGTATCTTGAATGCTAACATTATGGTCTTGTATTTTATTTGAGATCTGATGGGAAGCCAGTGGAGGGATTTTGGGATGGGGATGATGTGATCATGTTTCTTTGAACCTGTGATCAATCGGGCTGCTGTGTTTTGAGCCAATTGTAGAACTTGGGTTGTGCATTTATGTAGGCCTTGGAGGATCATGTTGCAATAATCTAACTGTGGGGTGATTACTGCCTGGCAGACGGTTCAAAAGTGATTCTGGTCTACTCTACTGAAAACTGGCTTTGTGACGTATAAAAACTGGAAAATATATATACAGGGTAGCCCAAAAAAAGTGAGACCATCTCGTAAATTAAAAGCTTAGTTTACTTATTTACCTATGCAATGCAATGTGTGCCTTTGAGTCAGTCCTGACTCCTGGTGACCCAGAAGCTCCTGGGTTTTCTTGGCAGTGTCACCAGAAGTAGATTGCCAGGCCTTTCTTTCGAGGCAATGGAGGGTTAAGTGACTTGCCTAAGGCCACAAGGAGTGCTAGTGGGAATTGAACCCTGGTTGCTTGGTTACCAAGCCAGTGTTCTAACCACTAAGCTACTCCTCCACTCCTTTTTTAGCTATATAACGTTTTTATTTCGACAATTTCCGGTCGCCATCTTTGTTTTTTTAATTTGTCAATCGTTTTCATCTTTCTTTTTGAATTTTTAAATAACTTATATGCTACGAGATGTTCTCACTTTTTTTGAGTCACCCTGTATATATTCAGATTTTGTGGCTGAGACAGTTAAACGCAGGAAGGAATTGCTCCAGGTAAGAGATGCCTGGCACCAAAAAGGATTTCAAGTGGCGGTTTGGTACCCAGCCCGTCTCACGATCATCCCCAACGGTATTCGAAAATTCTTCTCTTCTGGGACAGTGGAGAAATTCTTAAAGGCAGCGGGCAAAGTCTTAGAGCAATCATCGCAGCAGGAGAATATTGACCACCGGGTGGGTGCCCAGAAGGAGAATCTGAAAGGCCTAGGGTCCCACGCCCAAAGTGACAATGAAGGAAAGAACAGAGCACATTACAGGAGACAATCAGACAGGAAAATGTTGAAGTAAACAAGTCACAAATGCCAGCTAAGGATATGATACATACTATACAACTCGTAACTGGGGAAACCAACTTGGAGACCTGATAGAAAGCTCATGCTGCAGAAGGCTTATGATTGCAAGAGTAGATATGATGCAGTTGGACAAGCAAAAGGACAAAAGGGACAGTACTATAATGGAAGATTACCCCCCCCCCCCCCCGGATGTAAGCAACTTTAGGAACAGCCTTTCCACTTGGAACCCCCCTCACAAGAAGGAATTCAGGAGGAGAATGGATCACGAATGGATAGAAGGCGAGAGGGAGGGGCGATGTCATTGATGGAGAGCAGGCCGGGAAGGGGGCCGGATGTGAGGGGAAGATCCATGGAAGTCCAAAAGCATAAAATTAATGGAGGGCGAACACATGTGTATTCATAAGTTGTTGTATTATTTTTATGGTTGGATTAAGTTAAGGCTTTGCTGTAGTGCTCATGGAGAATGCCAGGGTGAGGGGGGACAGGGGAGTGGTTGATGTATGGACAAATAAATGATGGCCAGCTATAAATTTGTTACCCTCAATGTACAGGGGATTCATAGTTTTAGCAAAATAATACTAGCATACCTAGCTAGATCTCAGATCAACTTTGTATTGATACATCTTACCAAAATGGAAATATGAAAAATTGAAAACACAGGGGTATGAGCAAATATATTGTTCCTCCTACAACTAAAAAAAAAAGAGGATAGCAATACTAGTTCACAAAAGATCACCCTTTGTACATTATGCTTCAGGAGAAGATAAACAAGGGAGGGCACTCTGGGTAGCGGGAAGGGTTGAAAGGGTAAGGTTGCAATTTGTATGCCCTGAATGGCCCGAAAGGGAAATTCTTCAAGATATGGTTCAAAGAATTTCAGCGGGTTGCCAAAGGGAATTGGATTATTGGCGGGGACTTTAACTGCATATTGGGGAAATCTGACAGATCTAATAATGATGTAAAGAAGCACGGGAGGGAAGGGCAAGAACTGAGACAAAATATGAAAAAGAGGGATTTGATAGGTATCTGAAGGATGGAAAATAGATCAGAGCGGGAGTATATTTGCTTTATACCCCATGTAAACACTTACTCGCGCCTGGACCTCTTCCTTGGGAAAAGAGACCATCTGGGAATTATGGAAAGAGTACAAATTCACTCCATCCTCATCTCAGACCATGGGATGGTTACTTGTCAATGGGCACCAGGAAATAAGGATAAAAGGGTAAGGGAAAAGGCTTGGCGGGCAAACGTGTCTCCAAAAAGCAGAGACCCAGGCGAAACTTAAAAAATCTTGGCAGGACTATATAAAGCTTAATAATGATGGGGAAGTTCAAGACCACACCCTCTGGGTCACGGGGAAAGCCTATATGAGGGGGATATTAGTACAATGGGGAACCTCAAAAAAAATAAAAGAGCTGGAGGCAGAAATGAGGCTTCAGGAGCTAGTCCTCCAAGTACAGAGGGAGCACAGTAAAACAGGAGCAAAAAGCCCATACGCGAGGTTAAGAAAGGTAAGAACACAAATGAACTCAGTGGATATAGAAAGGATGGTCGTCTTATGAGAGAAACCAAGCGTAACTATATAGAAAGTGGCAATAAAGCCAGAAAACCGCTTGCTTGGCAGCTTCGGAGGAGGAGGGAGGAGAGGCTAGTAGCGGAAATTGCACTACTGGGAGGGGGTAGGGCTGTATCTAACAAAGATATATATGCAGTGTTTCACAAATACTATGAGATCTTCTGAGCCAGGGACTAAATTTTGAATAATTGTGTGCAGAATTCCACAGGAATAGATATTAGATTTAGCTCACACTTTTTTCAGTAGTAGCTCAAGGCGATTTAGATTCAGATACAGTAGTTAAGGAAGGAGAGTGCCTTCAGGAGTTGCCTGGTTGATGTAAGCTGTGAGCAAAGCTGTTGCAAGAGGTGGGCAAGAAGGGAAACTGCCTAGGATGGCAAGCTGGAAGCAGGTCTGGGTTCCATACCTTCTTTGAGTATGCTGCAATCATGTGAGCTTGAAAGGGAATAGAGGTTACTTAAAGCAACTCTTGCTGGGGATGCCATTTTATCCAACAAATGACCTGGGTTTAACCAAGAAGAGTTTAACCAATTTGTCTCAGGAGGGGTTCTAGGTTAACTTCTCTCAGAACATTCTCAATTTCTTCTGTCACAGATATAACTCCGGAGCTTATGGATTCTCAAGATACACTGACGTCTCTCTGAGGAAATCTGAGGCACTGCCTATATAGTCATCATATACATTGACATCTGTCCTTTAATTAGTTGTTACACACACTTTTTCTCTTTTTCTACTCCTGGGATAGCTGAATCAGAATGTCGTGTATTCAATGCGGTAACTAACTGTGGTGCTTTCATTTTGAGAAGAATCACTTAGAACCTAAGAGCTTGTCCTATATGCTTCAAGTTAGCCGCTATGCATAAAGAATTGACTCTACTAAGGGAAGAATTAGCTGCAATTAAACACATCTCCTCTAGGGTACAAACTGAACAAAATCCACGATCACTCCAACAAAGAATCAAACAGCCCAGGAACAATCGGATCACAGTGGGCTCTGGTAGGTTGCGACCTGTAACGCAGAGACACCCTATACCTCAAGAGATATCCCTGCATAATGCCTTCTCTAGCTTGGATAATGAGGGTGCCCAATCTGTGGAAACTGAAGTGCCCTTAAATGAAAGACTTAATGCCAAATCTACTAATAATGTACCAAATAGGAAGAAAAAAAAACACAAAACAAAAAACTACTCCTACTACTTGGAGAGTCCATCATCAGAGGCAAATGCCTCCCAGGCTCTTCAGCCAGCAGAAATACAAACCAAATTGTTGGTATAGTTAGTGCAGAAAGTGAGCACTCCAAAACTGATATTGTTATCCACTTGGGTAAAAATGACCTGGCTAGAAACAGTGCCTCTGCAGTTCAAAGGGACTTCCAGACTCTGGGATAGAAACTGAAGCACATTGCTAACACTATAGCATTCTCAGAAGTTCTACCTGTTCTTGGTAAGGGGGCAGAAAGGCTGCATCGCATCAACAACTTTAATACATGGCTCCAAACCTGGTGCAAACAAGAAAGATTTAGATATATAGGTGTCTGGGGAAACAGATCAACAAGAGACTGTACTGTGCTGATGTACTACATCTCTCCATTGCAGGGAAAGGGATCCTAAGTGAAAAATTTAGGTAGTATATGGACAGGCATCTAGACTAGGGAAAGGGGGTGAAGGATGGAGAAGGACAAATTCAGTGCGTCACTCCCAGCAAAAGCAAAACAATATTGGAAACAGCCACACTTTTGAACCACACATCAATGGCAAGTGGGAAGGGGCATGTAGAACAAAATCCATGCAAAACGCAGGCAAACCAGTCAACAAATGCTGGAAAGCAATGAGCACAAATGCTCGAAGCCTAGCCAACAGAGTTCCTGATTTGGAAGTCCCTAATGGTGGAAATGGACTTGGACATTCTGGCCATTACAGAAACCTGGTTTAATGAGTCGCATGAATGGAATATAGCCATAGCTGGCTGTAATCTATTTAGAAGAGCTAGAGAGGGTAGAAAAGGAGGAGGAGTAACCCTATATGTCAAAAGCAATATTAAAGCTGCTGAAATGCAGGGGATATGGGAAAAAGAAGAAGCACTATGGATTGTGTTGGAAAGAGGAGATGGCACTGTCATCCATTCAGGTGTGGTCTACAGGCCTCCAACTCAAACCGAAGAAATGGATAGTGAATTGATTGTTGATATTGCAAAGATAGCCATGATGGGGGAAGTGATCATATTGGGTAGCTTTAATCTACTTGATGTGGATTGGAGTGTTCCTTCTGCAAATCTGGAAAGAAGTAAAAAAAATTGTGGATGCCTTCCAAGATGCATTACTTAAACAATTAATGATGGAACCAACCAGGGAGAGCTCAGTGCGGGATTTAGCGCTCACCAACGGAGAGAGCATGTCGAATATCCAGGTGAATGCCCATGTGAGCAGCAGCGATTATCACACGGTGTGGTTTGAGATACAAGCCAAGGTAGATTCCAATCACACCAAGCTCAAAGTCCTAGACTTCAAAAACACTGACTTCAGTAAAATGGCCAAATACCTGAAGGAGGAGTTGGCAGGGTGGGAGGGGATAAGAGAAGTGGAGTTGCAATGGGCTAAACTAAAGGAGGCAATAAGAGGTGCAACAGAAACATATGTAAGGAAAGTAAATAAAAACAAGAGGAAAAGGAAACCTATTTGGTTCTCCAAAGAAGTGGCAGCACAAATAGCCACTACATCCAACCAATATGCAACATCATAAAAGAGCACGGGATAAAATACACAATCTATGCGGACGACATAATGATATACACACCAATCACCCTCGACAACCCAGACCACACCAAGATAACAGATTGTCTCACACATATGAACACCTGGTTTCAAGACAACAACATGACCATAAACTACAGCAAGACCGAGGCGCTAATCATCACACGAAACTCCGACTTCATCCCCCCCCCACGACATCAAGATAGGCACCACAACCATACCCATACAATCAGAAGTGAAATACCTTGGAGTGACAATGGACAAAGAACTTAATCTTCAGTCCCACATCAGCAGAACCACCAAAAATGCATACCACAGGATGAGACTAGTACGACGCCTCAAGCCCATCCTCACTCAGGAACACTTCCACACAGTTTGTCAAGCACTAATAACCCCAATCCTAGACTTCTGCAACCCAATCTATCTAGGTCTAACAAAACAGACACTAAGACCATTGCAACTGGCACAAAACACTGCAGCACGCATAATTGCTGGCACCACAAGACAAGAACACATCACACCCACCCTAAAAGAGCTCCACTGGCTGCCTATCAGTGCCCGCATTAGATACAAGACAATCATAAACATTTTCAAAATTAAACATTAATCATCAGCTTTCAGCCTACACCCACTCATACAGCCAGACAACAGCACAAGACCGAGAAGAAGAGGCACATCCAACCGTGTCAACACACCTAAAGATATCAACAGGGTAGGAAGGACACCAAAAAACGAGCCTTATCAAAGGCGGCACCAACAATCTGGAACGCCCTCCCCGATGAACTGCGTTCAACAACAGACCTTAAGGAGTTCAGGAAACTACTGAAGACAACCCTCTTCATAGAACACTACGGTGACATTACTTAAACTATGCAACAGACACCTCAATTCCCCCCACATGTCACTATAATTGTAATTAAGCAAGGAACTGATACCCATAGCATTGTAAATAGCGCACGCTGTAAATAGCACCACAAGAATCAACGTCCAGACACACTCACACGCATACACTACTCACTGCATGTGCACACTATACCCTGTATCTTATTGATTGTTTGCTGTTCAGACTGCCTTGATTGCAGGATAAGGCGGTATAGAAATACGTTTAAATAAATAAAGGCAAAAAACACAGCTTTCACAAAATTCAGAAGCTTGCCAACAGAGGAACACAGAAAAGAATACAAGATCAAACTAAAAGAGACAAAAAGAGAAATAAGTTAGCAAAATCAAAGTCAGAAGAAAAGATGTTTAAAGATGTGAAGTGTGGCAACAAAACTTTTTTCAGGTATATTCGGGAGAGGAGGAAAATCAGAGGTGGAATTGCTGGACTCAAAGGTGCTGAGAACGGATTCGTGAAAAGTGACATTGAAAAAGCAAAAATACTAAACAAATACTTTTGTTCTGTTTTTACTAGAGAAAATCCTGGAAAAGGATCACCTGTGATTGACAAATATACAAATGGGAATGAAATAGATGCCACACCATTCACATAGATGATATGTTAGAACAACTTGCAAAACTGAAAATGGACAAGGCTATGGGACCAGATGGGATGCATCCCAGGATACTGAAAGAGCTCAGTGAAGTTCTTGCAGGGCCATTAAAGGATGTTTTTAATAGATCCTTGGAGACAGGAGAAGTTCCATAGGACTGGAGAAGGGCTGATGTGGTACCTCTTCACAAAAGTGGTGGTTGGGAAGAAATGACAAACTACAGGCCAGTAAGCCTTACCTCGGTGGCGGAAAAGTAACAGAGGTGCTTCTGAAAGAGCAAATAGTGGACTTCCTCGAAAACAACAGGTTGCATGATCCAAGGCAACATGTTTTTACCAAAGGACGATCTTGCCAAACAAATCTGATTGAGTTCTTTGACTGGGTGACCAGAGAACTAGATCAAGGGCATGCGATAGATGTGAACTACCTAGATTTCAGCAAAGCTTTGATATTGTTCCTCATAGGAGGCTTATCAATAAACTCAACAGCTTGGGGATGGGTCCCAAGGTGGTTGAACTGGATCAGAAATTGGTTGACTGACAGACGACAGAAGGTGACGGTAAACGGAACTCACTCGGATGAAGGGAAAGTGATTAGCAGTGTGCCCCAGGGTTCGGTCCTGGGACTGGTAATGTTCAATATATTTGTGAGTGATATTGCTGAAGGACTGAATGGAAAAGTCTGTCTTTTTGCAGATGACATGAAAATTGGCAATAGAGTGGACTCCCTTGAGGTGGTAGATAACATGAGGAAAGATCTGTAAAAGCTGGAGGAATGGTCTAATGCTTGGCAGTTAAGATTTAATGTGAAGAAGTGCAGTGTCATGCATTTGGGAAGCAGAAATCCAAGGGAATTGTATGCGATAAGGGGCAAAAGATTGGTGTGCACGGACCAGGAGAAGGACCTCGGAGTGATTTGTTTCTGAGGATCTCAAGGTGGCGAAACAGTGTGACATGGCGGTGGCAAAAGCCAGAAGGATGCTGAGTTGCATACAGAGAGGAATTACCAGCAGAAAGGAGGAGGTACTAATGCCACTATACAAGTCGCTGGTGAGGCCTCACTTGGAATATTGTTTTCAGTTTTGGAGACCATATCTCGCAAAGGATATAAAAAGTCTGGAAGCAGTTCAGAGGAAGGTGACCAAAATGATTTGGAGCCTGCGTCAGAAGACTTATGAGAAGTGTCACGAAGTGGATCCAGCAGAGCCCATGGAAATAGGCAGAAATGCAGGCAGTGAAGCTGACACTGACACTTCAGAGAAGCACATGTCAGGAAGTTGCTATAGGCAACACAAGCAAATCAGGTCACGAGCTTTAGAAACACGCCCAAGCAGCAGGAAGGCTGAGGGATCATTAAGTGATGAAAGCCAGCTGGGAGTGGGTGGAGTTGAGACACACACAGATAAACCTAATGCACGTGCAGTTAGTAGAGGAGAAGGCAGAACGAGAACAAGCAGCTTTGGTAGAACAGAGAGACCGGAGAATGCAGCAGCTACAGGAACTTCTGGAAAGTTAAGAAACTTTGCTTTTACGGAGAATTCAAGGAGCACAAGGCGTTCTGGGGAAAGCCCGGGTTGGAGTGAAGCCATTGAGAGAGCTGGGAAAGCTGGAAGGTTGTACTCCAAGGCAGAGAGAGAGAGCCCAGGTGACTGCTATAGAAAGCAGTGCACAGAGACGTCAGAGCTCAGCAAAGGTTATCCAGAAGGTAACAGAGAATTCAGTTTGGAAGCCAGATTGAGAAAGGCTGAGAAAGCTACTTACCCAAACAACAGGCACAGGAAAGGTAAAGTCTTTTGGCCTGAAGATATTCACATATCTGGGGGAAAGTTAAAAGGCAAAACCCGTAGAAAGCTTCTGTCTTGTTCTACTCCGGTGACTGTAGCTGTACCGAGAAGCCTTAGTCAGAGAGAACCAGAAGGTAAGCTGATTACTTCTAATAGAGGGAGAAGTGAATACAATAACTTCCCATATGGTTATCAGCAGTGGAAGGGCTCCCAGGCAAGATACTCCAGTGAATGTGGTAATTGTCTTTCACACACTTTCACGGAGGGAGAAAAAGAGTCTCTGTATGATAGGGAGAGACTGTTCAATAATATTCCTAGCGGTTCAAAGGAAGAATTGTTAGAAGCAGAAAGTGAAGATATGCAATGTGAAGTACAAGGGGACCAACCTTTTATTGAATGCATGGACTGTACGCTCACAATCGCAGATGATATCTCCTCTCTGTGTTGAACAAGCTGTGAAAACTTGCTAACCATTGAAGCAGCAAAGAAAAGGCTTTGTTTGCTTGGAAAAGGACTGTTTAAAATACCTTTGTATTGAGTGTTAAGAAGCTGAAGATAAGCAATTTTTGTTCACGTTTGTTTCTTTATTTTGTGCCAAAAGTGGGTCTGTCTACCTTATTTTTACCACTAAAAGAATCCTCCCGGAAGGGGAATAAAACCTGTCTTTAAGCCTTACCACACGTCCACAACTCATTCTTTTGACTGGCTGGTGAAAACTACAAATCCCAGAGTGCCTAGCAAGGCTCTCTACACCTTTTCAGGCTGGTTAAACATAAGGCCCCAGCGTAATACCCTGCTTCTACCTGTAGGGTCACGCGCTGGGTGACAGAAGAGACTTGAAGACCTAAATATGTACACTCCGGAGGAGAGGAGAAACAGGGGAGATATGATTCAGACTTTTAAATACTTAAAAGAGGAGACCACGTGATGTGGTGAGCTTGGGTGGACGCTTCTGCTTGAGCTCCGGGCTTCCGTCCCCATGCCGGTCAACTGAGCCGTTTATCTAATATTGGCAGAGTGGTTCTTCCCCTCCCGCTGAATCGGTCATCGACTCCCCCAACACCTCAGCCTTGAAACAGCTGGAATGGCTGCGGCGGATAAGGCAAACCGACGGGACAAAGAACGGGGCCTGGGGCCGCAGAAAATGGCTGACTCGCCCCCGAAGAGTGGTCTGCCCTCCCCGGCGGTCCCCGGAGCGCTGTCGGAGGAGATATCAGCGGCGGTCTCCACGGCATTAGCAGCCCAATTTGAGGAGATACGGGGAAAGCTGGACGCTGTACAAACTTCTATCGATACCATTGGAACCCGCATGCAACAGGCGGAAGAGCGAATCGGGCGGACGGAGGAGGAGGTGGAGGGTTTGAAGCGGGAACTGATACAGGCAAAAACCACCCTCCGGGCCCAAGGAGACAAGATCGATGATTTGGAAAATCGATCGAGACGGAGCAACCTTCGCATGTTGGGGATCCCAGAATCAGTGGGTGATGCTGCTCTATTGCCGTATGTGGAAACCCTATGTACAAAGCTGCTGGGGGAGGCTGGAGAGCAGACCCGGATTATCCTAGAGAGGGCGCATAGAGTAGGCCCCAAGAACACGCGGGATATGCGACCCCGAATTGTGCTGGTCAAATTCCTACAGTATCAGCAAAAAGACGCCGTCCTGAAAGAGGCTCGAAAAGCTGGGACTATTGAAGCAGACAACGTCAAAATCCAGATCGCACAAGACTACTCGGCGGCCCTCAGTCAGCGCCGGAAGGCCTTCGCTGCTGTCTGCCAGAAGCTGATTTTGGCCCGAATCAAGTTCACCATGCAGTACCCGGCCCGTTTACACACGTGGTGCATCAGGGTCAGCACAGAGTTTTTGATTCCCCGGAGGCTGTGGCGGCATATGTCATGCAGTTGGAGACTTCGGAACCAGCAACGGCTGCAGATGCCAGGGGACAGTCCTGATCCAGCTGATGCCAGTGGAGAGCTCCCCCCTGGTGAGTGATATACTGGGAGTCGGACATGCGGAGGCCCAACTGGGTGGTTAACTCTCGGTACTCAGCAACCTAATAGCCTGTGGTCTAACACGGGCTATATAGCCTTGAGGTGCTGGTTTTCAGACCTGTTGTATTTTTTAATTTCGAGGGCGGCCTGTTGGAACCCCGGAAGCCGGGTCGCCATACAGGAGACACCAACAACACAGTACTGGGCTAGATTTGATGATGCAGCCCCAGGTTTTCATATGACAATGATGTTTGAACATGTTTTGCTTTATTCCCCTGTTTACCTTCCCTGGACTGTGTTAATTTGCCATGTTGTGGTTAGCCTCTCGTTTCGTTTGGGGTTGTTCCCTGCTATGGGGACTGCTTTAAATGACGAGAGGAAGGCAGTGTTATACTAACAGGGGATTGTTATACTTGCAGTGTGTCAGCCTACGTGGGAGGCCTAGTATAGGGGACGAGAGCGGGCTCAAATTGGGGGGATAGATCTGATATGAGGTGAGGATATAGGGGGGTACCATCTGCCATGGGGACGAGAGGCCTGGACACATCCAGCGGGGTTGGGAGGTTGAAGGAGGATATGAGTGGGGGAGGAATGGTTCGCGGGAGGGGGGGGGTGGGGAGGGAGAGGAGGGAGGGGATGTGGGGTGGTTGGGAGGGGAGTGTGAGAAGGGGGGGGGGGAAGGGGGTAGGCAGGGTGGGAGGGGACAGGGGCGTCGCAATCCAATGCTGGAGCATATCTCCCAGGTCATCCAGTTACAGAGCTTTAAGGGGGGACCCCAGGCTGGGGGGGTTTCCCTTCTCACGCATTGCTGGCAGCGGGGGCCTCAGAGGCTACTATCTACCTGCGGGTAATTTCCTGGAATGTGTGCGGCCTTGGTAGTCCGATAAAACGATATAAAGTCTTAAAAGCGCTGGCTAGACAGCGGTGCGATGTCGCGCTGTTGCAAGAGACCCACCAGACAGCCGAGGAACACGCCAAATTATGCCGTGACTGGGTAGGTCAGGTATGGGGAGCGCCTGCACTGGGGAAAAAAGGTGGAGTGGCCATTCTTATTCACAAAAGAGTACGCTTCACACTGCACCACCAAGTAGCGGACCCGACGGGGAGGTTTCTGCTGTTGTACGGGTCCTTAGAGGAACGGGACTTAATCCTGGGAAACGTGTATGGCCCCAACCTACCAGACCACGGCTTCTTTGACCGTTTTGCGGCCCGAGTGGAGCAATTGCCAGAGGTGCCACTGCTTCTGGGGGGGGACCTTAATGGGGTCTTTGAGATAGGCCTTGATACGTCGAGTGCTACGGGAACCCGAGAGAGAACACTTACATCTCGGCTGCTGCAACAATTCAAAACGCGCTTAGACTTGGTGGACCCTTGGAGATTATTGCACCCTACTGAAAAAGATTTCACTCACGTCTCACGGGCACACGGTACAAGCGCACGCATCGATTATCTCTTGCTCTCGGCCCCCCTATTTACCTATGTAGGAGACACACAGATAGGCCCTCTTGAGATTTCCGACCACGCAATGGTCTGGACTGAGTTGCACTGGGGGAGAAGTGCGGGACAGTCTCGTATTTGGCGGTTCCCCATCGATCTCTATAGGGATAATCACTTCCAGCACTTCCTTGGTCAACGCTGGCGGGAATTCGAATTAAACCACCAGTCCCATGGGGACGACCCGGAGCTGGTATGGGAAACCGCCAAAGTAGTGTTACGGGGGGATATCATCGGGTACGTGGCTAGGAAGCGGCGAATAATGGCTGCCCAGATTATTCGGCTAGAACAACAAGTGAAACAGGCACGGATGCTTAATGGCCGAGCCCCTACGGTGGCCAATAGGAAGCGGTTGTGGGAATTACAGGCTGCTTTAAATGAACTGATTCACCAGAGAGCTAAAAAATCATTAATGTATTATAAATACAGGCTTTATCGCTTTGGCGACAAACCGGGAAGATTACTGGGGAGATGTCTCAAGGGACAGAGAGGTGCTCAGACGGTGGCGGCACTTCGCGATGACCATGGGCGACTTCAGCAGAACCGGGGGACGATTAGTGCAATCTTTAAAGATTTCTTTCAGAAACTATATGAGGCGGGGGAGACGTCCCCAACGACTATGACAGAGTATCTCCAGGGCTTGCCCCTACCAACGGTGTCCGAGGAGCAACGTAGCAGCCTAGGACAACCAGTAACTTTGCAGGAGGTCCAGCGGGCCATTTTCACAGCCAGTTGTTATAAGGCCCCTGGCCCGGACGGGTATGGGGCAGAATTCTATAAGCTTTTGTCCAACGGGGTGAGCCCCCTCCTTGTGGAGACTTTTCGCTGTAGAGCAGTCGGAGTGGGCCGGCGGTGGGGTGACAATCAGGCCCACGTTACGCTTATTCCCAAACCCGGCAAGGACCCGTTACAGGCAGCTTCATACAGGCCGATCTCTTTACTAAACTTTGATATGAAGTTGTTAGCGAAAATCCTGGCTGAGCGCCTGGGGGGCATCCTCGGGGACATAATACACGAGTCACAGGTGGGATTCGTGCGGGGACGCTATGCGGTACGCAATCTACGTAAAATCCTGGCGTCCCTAGAATGGGTACATAATCAGCAGTTGCAATCTCTCTTGGTGAGCTTTGACGCTGAAAAAGCGTTTGACAGGGTGAATTGGGAATACTTGTTTCATCTACTTCCCCTATACGGCCTAGGGCAATCCTTCTGTGACATGGTACATAGTCTGTATGCTAACCCGACCGCCCGGGTGCTGTGTAATGGCGTTTTATCTGATTCTTTCTCCTTGCATCGCGGTACCCGGCAGGGATGCCCACTATCCCCTCTATTATTCGTCTTGTCTCTAGACCCGTTGATACGGCGTATAGAAGCCGATAGCCGCATCGGTGGGGTAGTGATGGGTACGCAGGGGTTCAAAGTGTCGGCGTTTGCCGATGACCTGCTGGTACATTTGCTGACCCCCCGGGAATCCCTCCCTCGACTGATGATGGCCTTCCAGCTGTTTGGTAGTTTTGCTGGACTGCGGATAAACGAAGATAAATCGGAGGCCCTGGATGTGTCCGGATGCCTGAAGGGTCATTGGGGGGGGGGGGGATTTCCCTTTGAAATGGGCAGAACATCAGTTTAAATACCTAGGTATTGTCTTAACTCGACTACCTCACGATCTGTATCGGACTAATTTCGAGAAGGTTTTGTCAGGGATGCGGACTCAGCTGAGAGCCTGGAACCCCCTGCCGCTGTCGCTCCTGGGAAGGGTAGCGGCGATACAGATGGTGGTCCTACCCCGCATCTTATACTGGCTGCAGACCCTGCCAGTGTGGTTGCTGCGCCGGGATTTACTTAGCTTAGAAAAGGAGATTCAGGGGTTCCTATGGAAAGGAGCCCGGGCGCGTATTCCTCTGTCCCGTATGGTTGGTAAATGGAAGACCAGAGGCCTGGGTCTCCCGGACTTGGGGACCTACGCATTAGCATGCCAGGCGCGGCATCTGGGGGACTGGTTGGGCGGGACGGACACCTACACACCTCGGGAATTAGAGGTGGCGGTGGCGGCCCCGGTCTCTCTGATGGGAGTTCTGCATGTAGAAGGGGTACAACTGCCACGGCACATCACACATAGCGGTCTGTTTAACTGTATGAGACGAACCTGGCGTCAGTTAAATAGTCTTTGGCACCGGAACTGGCAGGTGTCGAGCTGGTTGCCCATTCGTGGTAACGTACATTTCACACCAGGGTCTGAATCTCGGGCCTTCAAGCTGTGGCAGGCCCAGGGTGTCGAATACGTGGGGCATGTAGTGGGCCTCACGGGTCACTGTAAATCGTTCCAGGAGCTGTGTGCCGAGTTCGGCTTACCTCCATCTCAGCACTTTGCGTATATACAACTTGCTCATTATGTGGCTACGCTGCCCAGAGAAGAACTAAGTGTTGATAGGTCGGCGCAAATCCTTGCCTTTTTCGAGATTGGAGGGGAGACCCCCCCGAAGATAGCGGGATTGAAAACTAGGTTGGAGTGCTTTAGGGCGAAGCCGGATTTTAGGAAGGCTGAGCTGGCTTGGGGGTTGGAATTAGGACGTGAGGTATTGCCCGACGCTATCCGTCAGGCTTTGGGGCGCATAGAGGGGCTGGTGGAGGGTGCCAGATGGAGGGAGGTACAATATAAAGCTCTGACGCGGGTGCATTTCTCCCCACGGCGTGCCCTGCGGAGTCGAATTACTCAGGATGGGTCTTGCCCTAGATGCTCCACACCCTTAGCTACCTTAACTCATATGTGGTGGCAGTGCAGGCGCCTTCTCCCATACTGGTCCGGTATTCACAAGTACCTAATGAGAATATTGCAACAACGCTTTCCTTGGACCGGAGTTCTGGTCACATTAGATTTGTTACATCAGACTCTCCCAGCGGGACGATGGGAGCGGCTTCTGGTGCGTAAGGCCTGTCTGGTGGGTAAGGGTCCTATTTTACATCATTGGAGGGACCGAGATCCGCCAACGTATTTGGAGTGGCGAAATAAGTTTCACCAGTTGATGTTGGCGGAGCGTTGGGGAGCCCGGGGTAAGGTGAAAAAGTGGTCCACCTTCATGCTTATATGGGAACCGTACATTCAGAGCCTTGGCCCCCGCTGCCGCAATGAAATAGTAAATGTGGGTTATTAAGGCACCTCGCGGAGCTTTGTCGAGAGAGGTTTGGGGATGGATTATGCGTACTTATGTAACTATATCCTGATGGCTGCGACGCCGGGGAGGGGAGGGTGGGAGGGAGGGGGGTGGAGGGTGGTATACCATATATGTAAAATGATGTAATTGTCTACCTTGTACTTTCTGTTTGCTGTTGCTATATAATTATATGTGGTGTTAGCCTATACGCGGAGATAAGAGTACACTCTGCGGGGGCTTTTTGTCTGCATTATATTACTTGCTGTGGTTATGATGATTACTAAATAAAGTTTTCAAAACAAAAAAAAATACTTAAAAGAGTATTAATGAGCAAACAAACCTCTTCCAAAGATGGGGAAGCTGTAAAATTAGAGGGCATAACATGAAGCTGCAAGGGGGTAAACTGAAAGGCAATGTCAGGAAATACTTTTTCACTGAAAGAGTGGTGGATGCTTGGAGCGCCCTCCCGATGGAAGTGATGGGGAAAATACAGTGACAGAATTCAAAATTGCATGGGACAGACACAGTGGATCCCTTTTATAGCAGCAGGATAAAATCAAAATAAACATAACTATCTCTTATATCTGAACTAATAGGGATGACTTACACGGAGTGGTGGGTGCACCCCTAAACAAAGGCATGGGGAGGGGTGACCTGCATGAGTGGCAGGTGCATCTACACTTGACGCCTTGCTGGGCAGACTAGATGGACCATACTGGTCTTTATCTGCTGTCATATGCTATGTTACTATAACTCAGGAGTGGCAGCAGTATTGTGCTGAGAACCTGAAACAGGATCAGCTAGAACTGGAAGGATGTTTGCCCCTGGAACCCACCCACTATGCACTTATTTCACTTCCAGAAACACATAGTCCAGTACAGGATTTGTTCTGAACCAATAAGGTTTACTGCAAATCTAAAAAATCCATCAAACACCACCTGTTTCTTATGCATTTTAAACATCTAGATATCCCCCACCCTTCGCCCTCCCCCACCCTCACATTTCCTAACCTCTGATAGCTAATTGCATAAAACTACTGCAAGTTGTGTACCAACATGTATATTGCTAGAAATGTAAATAGTTTCCCCCAGTTTACCTCCATGTTAAAATCCCTGTTATATGTAAATGAAAGTCATATTCAAATGACCAAGTGTTATATTATTTCAATGTAAACCGCACTGATGACAAAGAGTGCGGTATATAAGAAATGTTAATTCAATAAATAAATAAATTTATTTATTTAACAGTTTTTTATATGCCTCCTTTGATCCAAGGCAGTTTACATTGAATAACTGCACAAAGAACAAGGGGTAAATAATTTGGAATTAAATATGGGGGTTATAACTGAGATAGTGATGAGTGGGTGGTTATGGTATATAAATTTAGGTAATGTTATTAGGCCTGAAGTGTTCTACGAAAAGGTGCGTAGTAGAGAGAAACAATATTCAAAATCAATAGAAATGCTTGGGGGTAGAGAAATTCTTCTTTACAATGATAGGATCCCCCTAAGCTGAGGACACCAACATTCTCTTGTTTTTTTCCCTTATACCTTTCCTCCTTGGGTTTGAGTCATAGGCCCAGGCTGCAGATGCTGCTCCATTGAGGCCTGGGCCCTCCTAGATCCAACTCTAGTCAAACTCCTTATTCCTCTGGATACTCAGTGCAGATATAGCAGCTGGTATTTACTTCTGTTGAATCCTGGCCTCTTTCTTTCAGCTCTCAAGATCACCTGCTGGATCCTTTCCTTCACTTCCAGAAACAGTGGCAACCTTAGTGTACCTTAGCAGTACAATGTTGTGAGATGCAATATACCAAGCCATAATTGTGCCCTGTGCTATTTCCCCATCTGGCCCCCCCTCCCCCGCTGGTTGCTTGCCCCTGACCGTCCCCCCACCCCGCGTTGCCCTGCTGCCGCCCTCGCTTTTTTGTTTTCTCGGAGGCGGCGGCGGCAGCAGCAGTGAGGCAGACCCGCATTTGTAGGCAGGTCGGTTCCCTCCTTCCCTTCTCTGATGTAGGTCGTGTCAGAGGAGGGAGGGACCAGGCTAGCCATGCAAATGCTGAGTTGTAAAGACCCACGTTTGAATGGCTGGCCTGGTCCCTCCCTTCTATGATGTGACCTACATCAGAGAAGGGAAGGAGGGACCCGACCTGCCTACAAACACGGGTCTGCCTCACTGCTGCTGCTGTCGTCGCCTCCGAGAAAACAAAAAAGTGGCAGCGGCAGGGCAACACAGGGGGGTGGACTGTGCTGGCAACCCGATATGCGCCCCTAATCCTTTTGCACCCTGTGGGGCTGCACCGTTCGCACAGGGCTAGGTACGGTGCTGCCTGTCACCATACTGCTGTATGCTATGTTTGAGCTTGGTGTTTATACCATTCAATTTCTTTTACAAATTGAAGTTTCATCCTACCTTTACCTCACTTAGGAGAGCTCTCCCAAGTTCTGGAAACACTGGGTGGCAGAAAAAGATCACAACACAATATTTTGGTAGAATCACTAGAGGTCTCCACCATCCATATATAGAAGAACCTTACGGAGCTTTATGCAAAAAATATGGAGATTTATCTACTAGAAGTAAATCCTTTTATTGGATGGGACTGTGAGGATATGGCATCTTTGGGATTCTTCCTCAGACAACTGGAGTAGTCTACTGTTGAAAATTGTCATTGAAACATTTAGGTGAGAGTTTCTCATGCAGGTGCTGGGGAAGGAAGCAGAGCAAGATGATCAGCCCCACCTTCTCCCCCCCCCCCCCCATTTGCTCTCATTCCCAGTATCCATACCACTTTGCCTTTTCTTCCCTTAGCATTTGCCTCTTGCCCCCCCCCCCCCCTCATGTTAACTGAGAAACAGGAGCCTGTCCTGCTGCTGCCCACAGTTCTGTGCGATCATAATGGATGTGCTCAAAACTCACAGATCAGTACTTCTGCTGTTGATCTTATGCATCACAAGATGAGCAACAGGAAGTGCTACCCCACAACCTTTCAATAAGTTTGTGGCACTAGCCGAGGGGGAAGCAGAGCACTGGGCTGCATAGGTTTCCATTACCTCCACTGCTGTACACCTGTATTTTAGACTGGTAGAGGCCTGAGGATCTCAACCACTTCCACTGCTCTACCTGACCCCTTTTCATTTCTTCAGCTACCAGGACATTGGGATCCCTGCTAGCTATGCTGCTGTGTCCTGGCTTTCATGATTACTTGACTTGTGGGCTAGGGTGGAGCCAATGCAGTATTTTTTTGCTGCTCCCCAAATTTTGATATTTTAGGCAGCTGCTTATTTTGCCTAATTGTAAGTCAGTATGTGGTTCTTGGGATATTCACACTGAGTATCAATGAGCTAAATATGCATAATTAGGAGATCTGGAATATGCTAATTATTTCATGTATATTCATTGTGGATATCCTGAAACCCTAACAGGCTGTGGAGTCACCAGGACAGGTTTTGGGAAACTTTGTGTTACACACTATTATCTGCCAGTGGCTGAAGCTCTGCTGAAGCTGGAGACATTAATGAATAACAATACATTCTCATGAAGCAGTCCAACCCAGTAATCACAGAGTAAACCTATTTTGAGTTATTTTGGCCACCTGATGATGTATTCAGCTATATTTTAACAGTGTACGACTTTGAGGAGTATTTTTAGTTTCAACCATATAGATTTTCAATTGGCAAAGTTGAAGTGCTCCCTAAAGACCTGATCAGAGCCTTCACCAACTGCAGCAGTGCAGCTAGTTGAACAGTGGTAGACATATGTTTCTAGATCTCTCTATGATCTCATGGACTTGTAGACTAATCTAGAGTCCATTTAACAGTCTTGGTTCTCCACAGGTGTTTATAAATCTCTAGGAAATGGCTGGCTGTAGAGCCAGGTTAGATGGACTAATTTATAAAACAGATGGAGGGAAAACAGCTTTGTGTGAGGAAGCATGGTTCTATTCTTGGTTTATCCATGTGTCTGGGAATCTGGAAAATGTCACTAATCACCATCTTTATGGTATGTGCTATCTCCAGGAACAAGCAGGAATGAGTCTTCACATATGGGTATCCTCGGTACCGACGGAGCCTGCGCGGGAACGCTCCCCAGCGTCCAATAAGAAAGCTTTTGGGAGCATACCACAGCGCCTGTGTGCTGCCTTCCCGCCTTTCCCAACTGCCTCTCTCCAGTTCATCTTTTCCGCGGAGCCAGCAGGTCGTGTTCCTGTCACCGCAGAAGAAGTTCTTTATTTTTCCTTTATTCTTTTGTGTCGCGTCTGCCTTCTTCGACGTCGGACCGGTACCGCCGGTCTTTCTTTAAAAACACAAACAAAAAAAACGCTTTATCTCTAATGTGCATTTTCAGTTTTTGGGCCCTAGGCCAAAAAATCTTTTTCCTCATGGAGAAGCCCGCTTCTGGGTTTAAAAAATGCACAAAATGTGGCGGTACTATTTCTGTCACCGACACCCATGACTGGTGTCTAAAGTGTTTGGGACCTGACCATTCCATCACGGATTGTATGTCCTGCACCATGATGTCTAAGAGAGGTCGGCAGAACCGAGCAGCCAAGTTCAGTACCCTGTTTCCCTCTGATGCAGCTTCGGTAGCATCGACGTCTTCCAGGGCCTCCTCTTCCTCCCATGGATCTCAGGTAACCAAGCATAAATCTGGCCGGTCCTCGAAGGGCAGATCTCCCTCCAAGCATCGAGATGCCTCCGGGCTTGCCCTCGAGGATTCCGCACCGGCAAAATTACCCCGGCGGGAAGCTACGGCTTCCAAAGCATTATCTATGGGGGTCACAGGTTGACATCGATGGCTCGGCCTCGACAGATCACCTGTTGCCGTGTTCTGGGGTACCGGTGGCTCCCACTGGTACCGACATCCAGACTCTGGTGGCGTCGATGGATCAGAAGATTCTGACCATGCAGCGCACCTTAACGGCTTTCATACAGGCTGCGACGCCTCTGGTACCGCAACAATCCCCGTTGCTGGTACCGGCTCCAGTACCGGCATCGCTCCCGGTACCGGTACCGATTGCATCAACATCGGCTTCGGTGTCGACTGCAACGGTACCCTGTCCTATGATGCCCATCGGTACCGAACCGGTACCAATTACTCCCGATGTCGATCCCACTCGATACGGTTATCGGGCTTTACAGGAGCATCCAGACAGGCGATACTTCGATTCCTCTGAGGACTCTGATGAGTCTGAGGGTTCTGTAGAAGCATCGATACTTCTTCCTCAGGAGACTTCTTCACCTAAACGAAGAATATCTCCTCCAGAAGACTTGTCTTTTCAAGACTTTGTTAGGGAAGTGGCTAGGGACCTCTATATCACAGTGGCCCCTGAGTCAGAACCCAGAGCCAAGGAGTTGGATATTTTACAATATCCTAAAGCTCCTAAGGAGGCAGCTACTTTACCTGTTCATGAGATTCTGTATGATCTCATGTTGAGGATGTGGGAGACACCTCTCACCACCTCTCCTCATTCTCTCAGGTTAGACACCATGTATCGTGTCACTCCTTGTCCTGGCTTCCACAAGACTCAGCTTCCTCACCACTCTATTGTGGTAGAGTCTGCCATGAAGAAGATAAAGAGTGCAAAAAGACACTCATCTAATCCTCCAGGGCGTGAATGCAGGACCCTGGATGCTTTTGGCCGAAGGGTTTTCCAAGCTGCTATGCTAGCTGCTAGGATCAATTCCTATAGTCTCTATATAGGAATGTTTCTAAAAGAAGTCACAGATCATCTGCAGACTTTAACCCCTTTCATTTCAGAGGATAAAAGACAGGAGTTTCTCACTTGGCTCAAACATGCCCAAGATGTCTCCAAATTTTCCAACCGTGCAGCCTTTGACTCTTTTGAGTGTGTAAGCAGAGCTTCGGCTATTGCCATAGGGGCACGCAGAATTGCTTGGCTACAAGCTTCTGATTTGGAGCTCTGGGTCCAAGATCAATTGGGAAATCTCCCTTGTACAGGTGAAAACCTTTTTGGTAAGGATTGGCAAGCAAAGGCCACTCAGATGGATGCTGAAAACTCTGCTTTGGATCGACTTTCAAAGTCTACCTCTGCTCCTATTAAGAAAGGGAAGATACTATCCTGCTTATGGTCATCAGGCATCTTCTGCAGGTCGTTTTGCTGCAAAGCGTCAGCAACCACCTAAACAGGCCAAGTCAAAGGCAGCTAGACCTTCCACGGCCCAGCAGCCTCAGCCTCCTCAGGGCCTTTGACTTGCAACTAGAGAACTTAGCCTTTCTAGCTCTGGAAGGACCAGAGCCCCTTACCATCCCAGGAAGGTTGACTTACTTTGCTCCCAGATGGGAGCAAATCACAGCAGAGCAATAGACACTCTCCATCATAAGGGAAGGGTACAAGCTTCATTTCTTAAGCCTTCCTCCTCACACCATGGTGAAACAGTTCAATTCTCCAACATCTCTCTTCAACCTTCTAGGTCAGGAGATTGCCATCCTTCTTGCCCAAGGGGCAATAGAAGAAGTACCTCTTCTTCAACAAGGCACAGGGTTCTACTCCCCTTATTTTCTTATTCCAAAGAAAACAGGGGGCTACAGACCCTTCTTAGATCTCAGAGAATTGAACAAATTTATATTCAAGGAGAAATTCAAGATGATTTCTCTCGGTGCTCTGCTTCAATACCTTCAGAGTCAGGACTGGCTTTGTTCTCTAGATCTCAAGGATGCGTACACCCATGTCCTCATCCATCCAACTCACAGAAGGTTCCTTCGGTTCCTTTTTCAATGAAAGCACTACCAGTACAGGGTGCTTCCTTTTGGTCTGGCCTCTGCACCAAGGGTGTTCACGAAATGCATGGCAGTAGTAGCTGCATTTCTACACACTCTAGGAATATTCATCTTCCCATATCTGGACGACTGGCTCATTCGAGCTCCATCTCAAGCAGAGGCCAAGACTTGTCTAACCTGCATAATGCGTGTCCTTCAGTAATTGGGACTAGTAATAAACATCCCAAAATCCAGTCTCACCCCTACTCAGTCCCTCGAGTTTATAGGGGCTTTGTTGGATACCACAACTGCAAGGCCTATCTTCCTCAGGCCCGTTGCCTACGCTTGGTGCAGTTAGCCTCCCAAATACAGTTAAAGCCCCTTTTAACTGCTCGAGAAATGTTACAACTCTTAGGCCACATGGCATCCACTGTGCATGTGGTTCCATATGCTCGCCTTCACATGAGGGCAGCTCAATGGACTTTGTCCACCCAATGGACTCAGGCACCAGGTTGCCTGTCAGACAAAATAGCAAACTCCAGTCGCCTTTTTTGGTCTCTCCAGTGGTGGAAGTCCTCTCAAAACCTGTTGCTGGGGTCCCCTTTTCAACAGTCACTTCCCCAAGCAACCCTTACAACAGATGCCTCTCCAATGGGTTGGGGAGCTCATCTGCAAGATCTCTCCACCCAGGGCATCTGGTCTCCACAGGAGACTTCACTACACATAAATCTCTTGGAACTCAGAGCAATTTTCTTAGCTCTCAGAGTGTTCCACTCCCTGCTCAGCTACAGGACAGTCCTCATCCACACGAACAATCAAGTAGCCATGTTCTATGTAAACACGCAGGGAGGGACTGGCTCTCTGTCGCTTTGCAACGAAGCTTTGCAACTGTGGGCCTTCGCCAGAGAGCATCAGATTCATCTTATGGCAGTATATCTTCCAGGCGTTCAAAACTCTTGGGCAGACAGACTCAGTCGAGTTCTGCTTCCACACGAATGGTCCCTCCATAGGGACCAGGTAGCCAGGATTTTTCGAATTTGGGGAACCCCAGACATAGACCTATTTGCAAGTCCGTGGAATGCCAAACTTCCCCGGTTCTGTTCCAGGATTCCGTGTCAGGGAGTTCGGGCCAAGGATGCCTTCCTCCTTCACTGGGGTCAAGACTTCCTTTATGCCTTTCCACCCATTCCCCTAATTCCCAAAACACTGTTCAAGCTTCAGAGAGACCGAGGTTCTATGATCCTCATAGCACCACATTGGCCACGCCAAGTGTGGTACCCTCTACTTCTGCATCTCTCTCAAGCTCCATCCCTGGAGTTGGGCTCTGCTCCAGATCTTCTCTCCCAGGAAGACGGTACATTGTGGTACCCAAACCCCCAGTCTCTCCATCTCAGGGCCTGGTTGCTGAAGGCCTAGACCTTCAAGTTTTTCATCTCTCTCAGCAAGTCAGAGATATTATTCATGCTTCTAGAAAGCCTTCCACTAGACGTTCCTATGCTTTCAAATGGAAAAGATTTACCATTTGGTGTTCAGAGAAGGGTCTTAACCCTCTTGCAATACCTTTGAATTCTTTACTAGAGTATCTTCTGCATCTTTCCCATGCAGGCCTCAAAACGAATTCGGTAAGAGTCCATTTGAGTGCTATTGCAGCGTCCCTCAAGCCTCTCAATGGACAGCCTGTTTCCTCTCATCCTCTTATAGCAAGATTCATGAGAGGCCTTCTTTTAACTAAACCTCCCATTAGACCACCTCCAGTGGCATGGGACTTAAATCTGGTTCTTGGCCAGCTTATGAAGCCACCCTTTGAACCTTTAGCCACCACCTCCTTGAAATTTCTTTCTTGGAAGGTTATCTTTCTCATTGCAGTCACCTCAGCATGTCGCATCAGTGAGTTGCAAGCCTTGGTGGCTAATCCTCCTTATACAAGGTTCCATCATGATAAGGTAGTCCTCAGGACCAATCCACACTTTATGCCCAAAGTGGTCTCACCTTTTCATCTGAACCAGGTATACTTACCTGTCTTTTTTCCAGGACCTCATGCATCAAGTGCAGAGAGGAATCTTCATACTTTGGATTGTAAAAGAGCTCTCGCCTTTTACTTACAAAGAACACAGCAACATAGAAAGTCTTCTCAACTCTTTGTTGCTTTTGATCCTTCCCATTTAGGACTTCTAGTTTCTAAGAGAACACTGTCCAACTGGATTGCTCAGTGTATTTCTTTCGCCTACCAGAGTAGGAACCTTTCTCTGGAAGGCCATGTCACAGCTCACAATGTGAGAGCCATGGCAGCCTCAATGGCTCACCTAAACTCTGTGTCCATAGACCATATCTGTCAAGCGGCCACCTGGGCCTCGGTTCATACCTTCACAGCCCATTACTGTTTGGACAAGGACTCCCGCTGGGATGCTTCGTTTGGTCAGGCTGTTCTCAAACACCTGTTCCATTCCTAATCAACTCCTACCCACCTACCCTGGTTGGATGCCAGAGATCCATGGAGGGAGCTGGAGCCCTTTTCAAGGACACACAACTCTGGGGTCTCTCCCTGGCATCTGCAGCTAGGGAGTCCCCATATGTGAAGACTCATTCCTGCTTGTTCCTGGAGATAGCACAGTTACTTACCTGTAACAGGTGATCTCTGGGAACAGCAGGAATAAGTCTTCACAACCCACCCACCTCCCCTAGGAGTTGTATCTCTCTATCTATCTTTCCTTCCCTCTCTCTCTCTCTTTGTCTCAGCTTTAAAACTCGAACTGGAGAGAGGCGGTTGGGAAAGGCGGGAAGACAGCACGCAGGCGCTGTAGGATGCTCCCAAAAGCTTTCTTATTGGACGCTGGGGAGCGTTCCCGCGCAGGCTCCGTCGGTACCGACAATACCCATATGTGAAGACTTATTCCTGCTGTTCCCAGAGATCACCTGTTACAGGTAAGTAACTGTGCTTTACCAGTGGAAACTTGTCAGCTAGTTCTATGTCCAGATGGAATTTATGTGTAACAAAAACAGCAAATATTGCTCATTAAGTCTCTCCAAAAGTTATTCTATTCTATTTCCAGTTATGTTAAATCTCTCTGCAGTTCCCTTGTTTTGTGATAGAATGAAAGGTGTGCTTAAGGCTCTCGTTTATTAAAAGTTAATTTGAGGAGTGCATGTAATCAATTAGCCAGTGGTGCCATTAAAGTGACAGCATACTCATTAAGTTTGTTCCACAGAAAATACTCTGACAGACAGCCACTGATTTATCAGCCTTTAACTGAAGGGGTCTGCATTCTATTAATAGAGCCTGTTAAATATGGAAACAGGGAAGTAGAGGCCAAAGATTTTCAGGGACTGACATACATACTTCGTACTATTTGTGAAGAATGTTTTCCAAAGCAAGGTTTGCTCAAAAGATGACATTAATTTTGGTGTTAGCAAGGGAGTACTGCCCTGTGCTTTGTGTAAAACCAGGTCATATCTGAAAATTATCCTTTTCCTGTTTATGTGCCTTCCCTTACTCTCTTATGCATATTAGAGACTTGTCCACAGGAAGATCAATAATCCATTATTAGCTTGTGTTTGTAGGGGACTAGGTAACACAAAGGACTTAGGCCAGAGATTCAGAGCCTTTCACCTGTAAACAAATCTGATTCAAGTTCTTATTAACAGAAACATCAGAATGCTAATTGGGGGTCTTTTTTAATCCCTAACAGTCAAGAGTCTATGTCACAAACTACCACTATGTTTTGGTAGAGATATGTATTTTCAAGTTTATTTATTTAACTAGGTTTATACACCATTTTTCTACCAGTCAAAGCAGTGTACATTTAGGTACTGTATATATATTTCTCCCCTTGTCCCCAAAGGGCTCACAATCTATGTTTTTGTACTTGAGACAATGGAGGGTTAAGTGGCTTGTTCAAGGCTACCTACAGGACTAGAAACCCCAGTCCTTCCAGCCCAAGTTTGCTGTCCTTCTAGTGGGATTTGAACACCTGGCCCTCTGGCCCAAGGTAACTTGCCCCAACCACTAGGTCACTCCTCCTCCATGTCATCTTATATCTCTTGATTTTAGCGTGTACTAAAGTGGTTCTCAAACTTGGAGTCGGGAATCCAAATGAGGTCACATCATCAGTGGATGGGCTCACAGAAACATGGACATTTCCTCTTTGCTCTGGACTTTGTGTGACCTATGTTAAGTAGTGGCAGTCACCAGTCAGCATATGGCCTGTGAACCAGTGGACATTCATAGGCCCTTGCCCCCTCCTGGGTAAGCTTCCTGTTAAACTGGAAATCCATGCTGAGTACTGGGGTCTGTAAGCACAAACTGCATGCTGTCACTAAAGATGCTGTGCTGACTGCTACTTCTGCTGCTGTTGCTGCTACTTTCTACTTTTGATGAATGAATGAAGGAAAGGGAGGGAGCTTGGAGATCTGCTGTTTTGATTTCATCATCAGCTGGGGTCACATGAATTTTCAGTTGGTTAAAATGGGGTCATACTGGATAAAAGCTTGATAAGCACTGATATGCAATAGCACACACTAATAAGAGCATAAGAACATAAGATATGCCATACTGGGTCAGACTAAGGTCCATCAAGCCCAATATCCTGTTTCCAACAGTGGCCAATCCAGGTCACAAGTACCTGGCAGCTTCCCAAAAAGACACACCGGTTTCACAGTGCTTTTATTGGGGCAAGCAGTGGATTTCCCAGATCCTCTTTAATAATAGTTTCCTATTCGCTTCTCCGGGCCAGTCCAGGGACAGGTAGGGTTGTCAATCTTCTATAGCTATTGAGGACTGATCTGACGTTTTGAGAGGTGAAGCCACTCCCCCAGAGGGTTACCCAGCAGTCTATCAGTCCTCAGCAGCTACAGAGGATCGATTCTCGGCTTCTCCCTCAGTTTGCTAATTGCTGTTTGTTCTTTTATTGTTTTCTTACTTTATATTGGCTCTAGCAGGGCTGATATATTTCTAAAGTCCTTGGGTGTAAATTGGTAGCGCTGTGCCTTTAACAGCGCGGGAGACGTCGAGTGAGTTTCATACCGGTGAGAGGCAGAGCCTGTCTCACTTCACCGGCTCCGTCTCCGTCGGCAGAGGAAAGATTTCTGGGAGCCCCAGTTAGTGCCTCTGCCGAAGAATATTCAGTGAGTCTGCCCTTTCCCGCTGGCTGCGGGTCTGCCGGCTTCCTGTCTCATTTACCTCAGTGCGGTGAGTTGTTCCTTCATTTCGGCGCTTCTGTCGGCTCTGTCTTCCGGTGCCTCGGGCGGGTTTCTTTGAGCTGTCCTTCCTTCTCGTCGGGAGTCTTTCTTTTTTTTTCAGTGCTCTCCACGTGTCTTTCAATGGCTGACAAGATGGAGCAGGTTTTAGAGAGCTCTTCGTTGCCAGCGGAGAAGGCGGGAAAATCGGCCATTTTGCCGGTGCCTGTCAGCTCGCAGTCAGAGCAGTCCCGACCGCACAAAAGAAAGACAAAGTCCTCTAAAGAGCCTCTGCCAATTTCTCTTCCTGCAGATGTCTCTGTAAGGGCTCCAGAGGATGTTTCTTCGTTTTTTTCGCCGGAGTTCATTCTGGCTTTGCATAAAGCATTCCTGCTTAGGTCGGCTCAGCCAGACCATGAGACAAGGGGTTCCCCTTCTGCGATGGTTCCCAATAAGACACAGGGTGCAGAGGATCCTGGGGAAGGCCCCTCTAAGCCTAAAGAGGGTCTGGCAGATCCTTTGGGCTCTTTTATAACACAGGAATCTCTGCTGACAGGTCAATCTGTCTCAGATGAGGGTGTAGATCTCTCTTTAGATCAAGATCCTGAGGAGTTGGAGGAGGGCGAAATAGCTCCGGGGGAAGATCCAAATCTATTTAGGGTTTTCCGTAAGGAGGAGCTCGCTGCGCTTATTGCACAATCTTTAGCGGCACTGCATCTAATTCCTCCTTCCTCCTCTCAGGAACCGTTAGAGGATCCTTTATTGCAAGGTTTTAAGTCTCAGCAGCGCTGTTTTCCCTTGCATCGCGTCATTCGGCAGATGATTGACTCCGAATGGGAATGTCCTGAAGCTACTTTAAGAGGGGGGCGCGCTCTGTCGCGTTTGTACCCCCTTCCGCAAGCAGACCGGGACTTATTCCGTATGCCTAAAGTGGATGCTTTAGTGTCGGCAGTCACTAAAAAGACTACCATCCCTGTGGAGGGCGCAGCAGCGCTTAAAGATCTGCAGGATAGGAAATTGGAGGTGCTTCTCAAGCAAGCCTTTGAGGCTAGTGCATTGGCTTTACAGGCAGCGGTTTGTGGGGCCTATGTTTCTAGGGCCTCTATTCGCTGGCTGCAGGGGGACGCAGCGGGAGATCCCGCTTCGGAGGTTCCGGATTCCGCGAAGTTGGAATCGGCGGCAGCTTATGCGGCGGATGCATTTTATGATTTGGTTCGCATTTCGGCCAAGACCATGGCCTCTATGGTGGCGGCTAGGCGTTTCCTGTGGTTACGTAACTGGTCTGCGGATGTCTCCTCGAAGGTTCGCCTTAGTAAACTGCCTTTTAGGGGTGGGTTACTTTTTGGCGAGGCCTTAGAGAAGATTGTGAAGGATTTAGGAGACTCCAAGGGCGGGCGTTTGCCGGAGGATCGGCCTAAGCCGCTCCCACAGCCCGGAGCGGGGCGAGGCTCTTCCCGGGAATCCCGCAGATTTCGTGGTGCCCGCTTTGCGCCTTATTCACGGGGGCGCTCAAGTTTTCGTGGTTCGTCCTTTCGCGGAGCCAGAGGTTTCGGCCGATCTTACGGGGCGGCCTCCCAACCGTCCGTTAAGAAATCGCAATGAAGGTCAGCAGGTCCAGCCGTTAGTTCCTGTAGGCGGCCGCTTACAGGGGTTTCTGGCGGCTTGGACCGCAATTACTTCGGACAAGTGGGTCCTCGAAGTCATTCAGAGAGGTTATGCTTTGGACTTCGCTTGCCCGTTGCAACCCGCATTCATACTCTCCCCTTGTGCGCTCGGAAAGAAGAGGCATGCCATTTCCGACACGCTCGGGCGTCTGTTACAGCTGCAGGCGATTGTTCCAGTGCCGTTGGACCAGTGCGGCTGCGGTCGATACTCGATCTATTTTGTGGTTCCAAAGAACGAAGATTCTTTTCGTCCCGTACTAGATCTCAAAGGTGTAAACCGTACTTTGCGGGTGCCACACTTTCGCATGGAAACCCTGCGTACAGTGCTTCGGGCGGTGCAACCGGGAGAATTTCTTTCTTCCATAGATCTCACAGAGGCGTATCTTCATATTCCCATCAGGCGGTCTCATCAGCGCTATTTACGTTTCGCGCTTCCCATGGGACATTTCCAATTTCGCGCCTTGCCGTTCGGGCTAGCGACGGCTCCGCGGGTCTTCACAAAGCTGATGGTGGTCGTAGCAGCGGCGCTTCGGAAGGAAGGTATTCGAGTGCATCCATATCTCGACGATTGGTTGATCCGAGCGGATTCTCGGGAAGCGTCTCTGATGGCGACGGCGCGAGTAGTCCAGCTTCTCGAGCAGCTCGGGTGGGTGATCAATCACGCCAAGAGCCAATTGATCCCGCAACAGCAGTTGACTTATCTCGGAGCCTGCTTCGACACGGAGCGGGGGCACGTTTCGTTGCCCAGTGTGCGGGTGCAAAAGCTTTTGCGACAAATTCAGACCTTCCTGTCTCTTCAAGATCCGTCAGCGTGGACCTATTTACAGGTCTTGGGTTCCATGGCAGCTGCTCTCGATCTGGTGCCCTGGGCCAGAGCACACATGCGCCCATTGCAGCAGGCGCTCCTTTCTCGGTGGTCGCCGCAGCTTCACCCGCTGGGGCAGCGCCTTCCCTGTCCAGATCCCGTCCGGCGCAGTCTTCAGTGGTGGTTGCTTCCCGAACATCTTACGGCAGGGGTTCCATTGGAGGAACCCTCCTGGATCCTGGTTACCACCGATGCCAGTCTGTCCGGCTGGGGAGCACACTGTCTAGATCAGGTCGCTCAGGGGGCATGGTCTCCAGAGGAGAGTTCATGGTCGATCAACCGTCTCGAGCTACGGGCGGCTCGCCTAGCCTTGCTTCGCTTCGAACCATGGCTCAGGGGCAAGGCGGTAAAAATTTTCTCGGACAATGCGGTGACTGTCGCTTACATCAATCGGCAAGGGGGTACCAAGTCTCCCGCCCTTCTAACCGAATGTCTGGAGCTGATGGAGTGGGCAGAGTCCCATCTCGCAACTATCTCGGCGGCGCATGTGGCTGGCAAGGACAATGTCCAGGCCGATTATCTCAGCCGAAATGTGCTGGATCCCGGGGAATGGGAACTGAACGCGGCCGTTTATCACGATCTGACGCTCCGGTGGGGTTCTCCAGTGATGGACTTGATGGCGACGTTTGCGAATGCCAAAGTGGGCAGATTTTTCAGCAGACGCCGAGAGCGCATGTCGGAAGGTCTCGATGCTCTCGTGCAACCATGGCCGCCAGACTCCCTCTTGTATGTTTTTCCTCCCTGGCCAATGTTGAGTCGAGTCATTCAGCGGATTGCACGTCACCCGGGGCGGGTGATTCTCATAGCGCCGGATTGGCCTCGTCGTCCCTGGTATGCCGATCTCGTTCGGCTACTCATAGCTCCGCCTTGGGCCCTTCCGGCTCGGATCAATTTGTTGCATCAAGGGCCGATTCTCATGCCAAAAGTGGATCGCTTCTTGCTTACAGCTTGGCTCTTGAGAGGTCTCGGTTGAAGCGGCGAGGTTATGCTGATTCAGTTATTGCCACGTTGCTGCACTCAAAAAGGCAAGCAACTTCTCTAGCCTATGTTCGGGTGTGGCGTCTGTTTGAGATGTGGTGCGCTCAACGTCATATTTTTCCAATGTCGTCTACCTTGCCTCAGCTTCTACTTTTTCTGCAAGATGGCTTCGACAAGGGTCTGGCTCTCAGTACCCTTAAGGTGCAGGTGGCGGCTCTTGCCTGTTTTCGGGGGTACGTTTGCCGTCGGCGTCTTTCGGCGCTTCCGGATGTCCAACGGTTTCTTCGGGCAACGCGGCTTCTCCGTCCGCCACTGCGTCCCTTAGTTCCACCTTGGGATTTGAATGTGGTGTTGGAGGCCTTTTCGCATTCTTCTCTGGCATCTCAAAGTTTTCGTGAGATCCGTGAGTGTTCTTGGAAAACGGCTTTTCTGGTCGCTTTGTGTTCCGCTCGCCGGATTTCCGATCTACAGGCCTTGTCGTGCAGGGAACCTTATCTTCAGTTTTTGCCAGAACGGGTGCTTCTCCGGACAGTGCCGTCCTATTTGCCTAAGATTGTCTCCGTTTTCCATGTTAATCAAACGGTGGTTTTGCCCGTCTTTACGGAGTCGTCCGGTTCGCCCATGGATCGGGCGCTCAAGCGATTAGATCTTGCGCGAGTTTTGCGGACGTATCTTCGGGTTTCAGAGACTTTTCGGAAGACGGATCGACTATTTGTGCAGTACGCCGGGTCTCGGAAGGGTCAACCAGCCTCCAAATCCACCATAGCGCGGTGGGTTCGCAGTGCTATTGTTGCGGCGTACAAGGCTAAAGGAATTTCTCCGCCGCTGGGCTTACGGGCTCACTCGACTCGGGCTCTCGCCACTTCCTGGGCGGAGTTTGCATTGGTTCCGCCTGTTGATATCTGCCGAGCGGCTACGTGGTCGTCCTTGCATTCTTTTACTAAGCATTACCGCTTAGATCTTCAAGCCCGTGACGATGCGAAAGTAGGGTCTGCGGCTATTGTCGCAGGTCTTGCGGGTCCCTCCCATCATTAGGTACTGCTTTGGTACTGCCCTACCTGTCCCTGGACTGGCCCGGAGAAGCGAATAGGAATAAGAAATTAGTTCTTACCTGCTAATTATCTTTCCTGGAGCTTTCTCCGGGCCAGTCCAGGGCCCCACCTCTATTGGCTTAACAGATATTTTTCGGTCAGAGGTATTCCTTGGGGCTTTCCGATTTCGCGGGGAAAGAGTGGGAGATTCTATTCTCCTGTAATTTATGTAATTATTAAAAAAAAAAAAAAAAAACAAATTTGTAGACGTTATTGCTGGTTCCATTTTGGACGCCTTCTTTCATGGCTTCTACTTTGTTCAAGGACTATAGAAAGTTATCAGTATTTTTCAAGGGTTATCTATTTCTTTCAGTTCTTCTTTTTTGTAGTGCTTTGTCACGTGTAGACTGCTGGGTAACCCTCTGGGGGAGTGGCTTCACCTCTCAAAACGTCAGATCAGTCCTCAGTAGCTATAGAAGATTGACAACCCTACCTGTCCCTGGACTGGCCCGGAGAAAGCTCCAGGAAAGATAATTAGCAGGTAAGAACTAATTTCTTATTATGGACCTTTCCTCCAGGAACTTGTCCAAACCTTTTTTAAACCCAGCTACACTAACAGCTTGTACTACATCCTCCGGTAACGAATTCCAGAGTTCAATTACGGGATGAGTGAAAAAATATTTTCTCTTATTTGTCTTAAATAGTTTATACCCTGTAGCTTCATTGCATGTCTCCTAGTCTTTCTATATTCTGATAACGTAAACAATCGATCTATGTTTACCCGTTCCACTCCATTCATTAATTTATAGACCTCTATCATATCTCCCCTCAGGCGTATCTTTTCTAGGTTGAAAAGCCCTAACCTTTTTAGCCTCTCCTCATAGGAGTAGCCTTCCATCCCCTTTACCATTTTGGTGGCTCTTTTCTGTACCTTTTCTAATAACACTATATCCTTTTTAAGACATGGCGACCAGAACTGCACACAATATTCAAGGTGCGGTCGCACCATGGAATGATACAGAGGCATTATAATATCCTTTGTTTTATTCTCCCATTCCTTATGATTCCTAGCATTCTAGTTAGTTGCCTTCTTGGCTGCCGCTGCACACTGGGCGAGGGTTTCAACATGTTATCTACAATGCCGCCTAAATCTTTTTCCTGGGTGGTGGTTCCTAATGTGGAGGGAGGAGTGCCCTAGTGGTTGGGGCAAGTTACCTCAGACCAGAAGGTCAGGGGTTCAAATCCCCCTAGAGGACAGCAACCTTGTGTCAGAAGAACTGGGGTTTCTAGTCTCACAGGTGCTCCCCATGGTCTTGGGCAAGCCACTTAACCCTCCATTTCCCATGTTCCCTGTAAAATAGTTATCTCCAAGTTATAATGCCCTGTTCAATGTAATTTCAGTTTATTCAATGTAAACCACCTTGATATCATGAAAGGCAGTATACAGTCAAACCTCGGTTTTCATTTGCCCCGGTTTTCATACGCTTCGGTTTTCAACGTCTTTTTTTGACTGAGATTTTGTCCCGGTTCTCATACATCGCTTCGGTTTTCAACGTCTTTTTTGACTGAGATTTTGTCCCGGTTCTCGTACATCGCCTCGGTTTTCGTAAAGTACAGTACTGTAAATACATACACCCTCGCGCTGCACACCGGTCTGTATACACTGCCAGAACGCCCGCCCGGTCCCGGCAGCACTGCCCCCCGGACTCACCGATCGCCAGCGTGATGAGAAGCGAAAGCCAGCTGAGCACGTAAATGAAACACATCCTCGAGCCTAGTCAGAGTTAGAGAGGCAAGGATTGCGCAGAGAGGAAGGCCCCGATCTCATCCACCGCCTGCCCGTTCTCTGGAGCGCCCCCTCAGGCTCGGAAGTAGCAGGGAAGAAAAGCTGTCAACGTAAGCAGGAGATGTTGCATGAATGTGGGAGACAGTTCTTTCTCTTTCAGGGTACGTCTGAAGCTATATCATTAAGATTTTCTGCCATTCTGAAGCATTGAGCAGATAAAGTAAAGGTATTTTAATGGGCTGAATCCAATGTGATTACGAAGAGAGCTGGGCACAGCAGCTTGTCAGGGGTGGCTAAGGCCAGATGCTAACATACTGTACAGTACTGTACTTAGCTTGCTTTCAGTGATGTTAAATGTTCATTTATCCATTTCATTAGTCATTTATATTTATTTCTCATTGTTTTCTGTATGTAAAAATATAGTTATTCTCTATAAAATGTATTTTTTGTGAATATTTTTGGGTGTCTGGAACGGATTAATTGGATTTACATTATTTCTTATGGTAAATATTGCTTCAGTTTTCATACGTTTCGGTTTTAGTCAGACTTTTTCGAACGGATTAATCATGAAAACCGAGGTTTGACTGTATAAGAAATGTTAAATAAATAAATGTGGAACCTTGCATCATGTAACCCATAGTTTGGGTTGTTCTTGCTTAGGGGCATAACTTTGCACTTGTCCACATTAAATTTCATCTGCCATTTGAACATCCAATCTTCCAATTTATCAAAGTCCTCTTGCAATTTTTCACAATCCTCTCGGGTTTTAACAACTTTGAATAATTTTGTGTCGTCTGCAAATTTGATTACCTCACTCATTATTCCCAAAAATACGAGAATGGCAGAAATCCCTGCAATATACCAAGCTGCAAATTATGCCAACACATATCACACTTACCTACATGGGAAAAGCATTCAACTTAAGGGGATCCTGAATTGCAGTGTTAAATCCATACTTTTTTTATTGTACACCGCTTAATTGTTTTACAAATAGCAGTTTATCAAATGTGAATAAAGATAAAGATAAAGATACACATGCTGTTGCTCTAATGTAGCATATATTATTCAATGCAGAACATGTAAAAAGGGATACTACATTAGAGAGATACTGTAGGACAAGTGTTAAAAGACAAGAATCAATTCACACAGACATAAGATCACATAGTACAGAGCAGACCAAGGTATCACTTCGGCAGCTGGAGAGCATTTCGTAGGACCAGAACACAACATCAATGATGTTATAATAAGAGTGCTAAAAGGGAGATTCAAATCAATCTAAGAGTATAAAATGTTTGAACTCAAGATAAGATACTTTCAGTCAAACCCGACAGGACTTAATAAAGTTATGTGCTTTCTATCATATTATAAACTATAAATATTTATAGCCTGATCACCCAGCTATCACTCCCATCCTCATCCCCCCTCCCCCCGAGACTGTGACTGGAATGCTCTTTACACCTGGGGGAATTATGCGCAAAAAAAGATAAAATTCTGCGCAAAAATTTTGATAATTCTGAAAAACTCTGCATACTTTATTAGTAAATGTTTGTGCAGAATACCCCATCATAAAGCTTAACTATTCCTCCAAAACTGAAATTTCCCCTACATTTTTCCTCAGCTTTCTTGCAGTTCTGTTTCCAACCCATTCTTGCCCCCCCCCCCCCGTTTTCTCTCCCTCTGTCTACCCCAACCACCACCAACTCGCCAGCAACCCATCTCCAATCCCCAGCAACCTCACCGACTTACCAGCAGCCCATTTCCAGATCCCAGCAACCTCCCCCCCCCCCCAATTCACAAACAGCCCTTCTTTTGCCCCCATCCATTCTCCCTACTCACCAACTGCCCTCCTCCTACTCCCCGCCAGCCCGCCCTCCCGACTCACCAGCAGCCATTCTCCTGCCCCCAGGCAGCCCTCCTGACTCACCAAAAGCCCTTCATCTGCCTCCGGTAACCCTCCCACTCAACAGCAGTCCTTCTCCTGCCCTCAACTAGTCCCTTGATTCACAAGCAACCCTTCTGCCCCAACAACACCCTTGCACTCAACAGAAGACCCTTCTGCCCCTCTGACTCACCAGCAGTCCTCTCCTGCCCCAGACCCCCCCCCCGCACTCACCAGCAACCCTCTTGCCCCCAGCCAGCCCCCGTGACTCACCAGCAGCCCTTCTCATGCTCCCAACCAACCCCCCAACTCACCAGCAGACCTTCTCCTGCCTTCAGCCAGCCCTCACCAACAGTCCTTATCCTGCCCCCAGCAACCCTTCTATTGCCCCCAGCCATCCCCCTGACTAACCTGCAGCCCTTCTGTCCCCAGAAACCACCCTGCTCATCAGCAGTCCTTCTCCTGCCCCCTACAACTCTCCTCCGCTCACCAGCAGCCCTTCTCCAGCTCCCAGCCAACCCCCGACTCACCAGCAGCCCTTCTCCGTCCCCCAGCCCGCCTCCGCGACTCACCAGCAGCTCTTCTCCTTCCCCCAGCAATCCGCCCCCCCCCCCCCACACTCATCAGCAGTCCAATCGCAGCAACACAACCATGGGAGCACTTCTGTTTGCTCCCACGGCTGTGCTAGAATCCAACGTCATCATGTTTTCAAAGGTACACAGAAGCACTTCCTGAGAAACAGAAAGGCACACAGAAGCACTTCCTGAGAAACAGAAAGGCACACAGAAGCACTTCCTGAGAAATAGGAAGCGCTTCTGTGTACCTTTGAAAATGTGCTGGCATCTGAATCTAGCACAGCCATGGGAACAAATGGAAGGCTCCCGCGGCTGTGTTGCTACTAACAGTGAGGCAGGATCGGGTGCTCTTAAAGCTTGTGCTCCCGATCTTGCCTCACTGTCTGGCTTGTTGGTGCCTGCACAGAATTCTGCCCTGATGGGGAATTTTGCATTATGCAGTTGCACAGAATTCCTCCAGGAGTAGCTTTTGTATTTCACTTATTTAGGTTTAACCTTTGAAAGCTAGTCCAAGAATGTATTTGTTAGTCCAATAAAAAGATATCACCTTATATTTATTTTTTGTTTCTCCTTTTATCTAACTACCATTAAAGTGGATTAACATGGCACTACAGTACTTTATCCAATTTCATGGAAATTTTTGCCATAAATAGTAGAACACTTAAGGATCCACATCTCATACTTTTAGTTTGCTGTCTTGACAGCCAACAGTTAAATTACTTTTTTCTTTTACTCCCTAAAGGGAAATAGGCCAGTTTCGGTCATTTGAAATTTCAAGAAGTTAGAGCACATTGTGATATCATCAAGCATTTTGAAAGCTACCTTGCTACTGGTTAGTGCCTGTGGTCACCAGCTATTTATTATGACACACTTATAGTCCACTACACAGAAGTAGCTTGTTTGCAGAAGACCAACAAAAATATATTACATCACCTGAACTGCACCTGCAAAATGCATGTCGGAATAAAAGTATCAAAAGCAAAATCAGAAAACAGCAATAATCCCATAAAAAGCCTGATAAATTAATTTTTTGACCATTTTCCTAAAACGCAAAAAGTTAGTTTCCAAATGAGCCTACAGTGGGAGAGTATCCTGCAATATAGGACACATGGAGGAGACTGATCTACGATGACATTCCTCCAGGAGGAAATCCTTTATTGATGAAACATAGAGCTTTGCTTTCACTTTAGATCTAAGGAGTTATGTGGGCCTACTTTTCCATAGTATTCTGTCTTAGCTACTATATCTGAATGTAAGTTGTCTTGCACTACTACTGATAAAAGCTTGAGTTAAATCCTTTTCCCTAGTATTTGTCTCAAAAACCTACAGGATCCCAGCTTAACTGCTTTGAGGGTAAGCAGCAGGATCTTGAACGTCACTCTGCAGAACATGGGAAACCGCTGGAGTTTCCTGGGGCTTGATGAAATCTGGTAGTCCCAGGTTTAGGCAATGGCCTAGGTTGCCAAATACCCAGGTCAAAGAGAAACATGTAAATATGATGCTTCAAAGAGGCGCTAATGTGATACTATGACCTTCCTTTGCTCCTCTTCTGGCTCTCCAGTCTTTGGGGATCGCTAACACCCCCTGCTCTTAGGTATTGGATGTCTGATCTTGCCTACAGGTGCTAAAATTTTAAATCTTACCCTGGATTCATTTACAGCCACCCATACCAGAAATTATAGGCGGTACAAAATTCTCAGTGACTTGAAGAATGCAAATAGATAGGGAGGGCATCAAATACACACATAAGTTACATCAAATTTCAGAGGTTAAAATATCCCACCAAGAATTCACACACATATTTTTGCTAATTACTGTGCACAAAATTAATACATTTTATGTACGTACTTTTGAAAATCTAAATGTATGTGAGTGAGTAAAAAACCTATCCACATCTCCATCCTTGGAAACACCACTTCCTTCCGTTGATAACAGTATGCAAAACAGCATTACACATATGGAGGGGGATTCTAGAAAGGATGTCCAAGTTAAATCGAGAATGTCCAGGGTAGAATGTGCAGAACAACTCAAGGGACGTCTATGTCTCCAGCTGATTTCAGGAACAGAGACGGCCCCGACTTGGGACATGCACATGGGCAGCCACATTGATGTCCGCAGTAGAGATTACTGGGTCAGGAATGCCCATCTCAGGCAAGCTGGAATAGGGGAGCGTCCAGCAGCATAACAAAATGAAAACATTGGACCCCATTCCCTGTCAGTGTTCGTTGATTCAGTGTAAAATACAGGGAGTATTAATGTAGGTCTTTCTCCACACCTGCCAGACAAAAGGAACACTTTTCAGATGACTGTTCATGCCTAGAGCAAGTGTTCAAGTTAACTTTAGATGTGATTCGGAACATCCAGGGTGTTTCTGAGATCAGGTAGGAATGTCCAGGTTCTTAGGAATGCCCCTGCCATGCCTCCACCAAGCCCTCCATTCAGAATTGGATATCCTTGCACTGGGGACATCCACAGACTTTGCTTCTAAAATAGTTCCATTTACAGATGTCCAAATTATGAATAGTGCTTTTAAAATAACACCCATACTGTTACCTATCCAGCCATCAGGCAGTTTTATAACAAGCCATGTCCATGCATTAATTGATATTTTATGTATATAATAGAAATGGCTTTGAAAAAATTGTGTTAGTGTAGTTATTATCCACTGATTCACACAGAGCACAATTCCATAATGTGCACATTTGGACTGTGGGCACGTACAAATCAAAGACAGGCCCGATTTAAACCCAATTCTGAAACTGTGGTATAGACACATCCGTGCCTCCAGAATTGTGGACATAGATGGGTCTGGCACGGCATGCACAAATCTCGGGTCACGGGTATGCACAGCAAACGGCCTGGATGTCCTGCCCTCAGCGAATTCCTAAAAGATGTACATATCCAATGCTGCCATCTCCGTGCGGCCATGCCTCCCCAGTTAAAAAGTGCATCCATGAAGCTGCTCCTCACACTGATGATGTGTTGCTCATCCAAACTACCCATGAAAACAGATGATACAGATGTGCTGATGCACAACAGACCAGATTAGCTAGTCCTTTGCATGACCAGAACACTGCAAAGTGATCTCTGTGCATTCGGAGATATTACAAAAGCAAGTAGAAAGTGATATGTTTGTCCTGACATACCCTGCAGCAAAACATACATGGCAGTAAGAGAACATTTTAGTTGTGTTTGCATTGCTCATCTCTGACAACAGTCTATACAATGCTATGTATGGACCAGAAGACATCAGAAAAGGTCCCGTACAGCTAAATGTCAGACCATATCCTTGTCAATAATTAGGGACCCTCAGATTGAATGTATGTAGCAGTGCAGACAGCACCATTAGATGCCCAAAAGCAAGGGTCTCCAAATCCAGTCTTGGAGGATTGCAAACCAGTCAGGTTTTCAGGATATTCCTAATGAATATGCATGAGATATATTGCATATTCATTAGGGATATCCCGAAAACCTGGCAGGATTGAGGCTCTCCAGGACTGATTTAGAGACCCCTGCCTAAGAGCACCAATATCTGTCTATACAAATGTGCACTTTTGTGAGCCCGCTAATGGTGCTGTGTGTCCTGTTGCATGCACCATTCCCTTATCGTTGTTGACAGGGATATGCTGTGACATTTAGCCATAGAGACCCCTTTCTGATGTATCTTGGCCAAGCACACTGGCACCAGGTCATGCTGCGGTAATCCCTACAGACCAGGTTCTGGCCAGGCATTGATGTCCCCCCAGTATGGTGGTTGAGCACAACAGGTCCCCCCATGCATCCCTCTAACCACACACACACACACACACTCTCTCACTTGCAGTCACACAAAACATACATCTGCAGTAAAGATGCCCTGCACCTCTAGAAAACAGCTGGTATAACACAATGGCATGGAGTCCCAGGACTACTAATGGGAGTTGCGTTTCTCACACACACACATGAATTTGTCCTATACTCACCCACATACAAATCCCTACATCAACAGTCGCACTTCTGGAAGACAGGAATTGTCAGGGTGCCCTAGATTATCTCCTCTAGTTCACACAGCAATTGTCAGCATAGCCAGAATAATCACCATTGCACCTCTGACTATTTCTGTAGGGGTGTTTATTAATGTGTCTTTACCATGCCACCTTCCCCCACCTCTGCATTCTGTTCTTTACAACTGCATTGTGTGGTCCTCTAGACTGCAGACACACCGGTTCAAAACATTTTTGTCACAGCCATTCAGCAATATAGGACGCAGAGCAGAAACGTTTCTAAGTCCTGGCCTTATTCCACGTTTCCACAGGTATAACGTGGACATCCACTGGAAACACGCGGAACGTACACGGGCCTTTCCTGAATATGCATTGCTGCTGATGACATCCTTATTTTGCCTCCTCTCGCCCACGTTCTGAGATCCCTGTGCTAGCACAGTATACATGCAGGGCCACGGAGGTTTCAAAATATGGTCGTAGGCATTTTTGCTAGAAAAACGTCTACACCACACGTCTAAAGGGCTTATTTGTGTTCTGGAATGACCCCCATAATGGACATTGTCAGAACCATGTACAAATATTTGTACTCAAAAGGGTTAATATACAAAATAAATATTAGATGATCTTATTTTTATTTTTTATGCAAAATTTCTATATTGCTAATGTGTGAACATCATAGCAATTTATAATGAAAAATCAAGGGAACAGATTAACATACAGCAACAAATGATGTAGGAGGAATGAGTACAGGGGAAAGACAGGATCTAGAAACATGAAGGGAACAGATTGATTGTTGGACAACAATATTTACCAGGACAATGGAACATATTGCTGGAAGAAACACAAAGGAGTAAGTGGGTCACTAGCACTTCCAGGGATCAGGAGAAAAATAATAGTAATAAGAGTAGCCCAAAAATTCAGTCTGCTAAGAGGAACGAGTCACTTGAAGGCTTGTTCGAAGATCCAGATTTTCAGGCCTGCCTTAAATTTCATGTAGGATGGTTCCAGGTAGAGATTTATGGGAAGGATGTCCCAAAGGGGAGGGAGCAGAAAAACAGAAGGCCATGGATCTGTAATTTTCAAGTTACAAGTTAGATTTTGAGGGGATACGTAATAGGTTCTGATTGGCAGCCCAAAGGACACGAACGGGGCAGTAGGGGATAACCTGAGAGTGGAGATAGCGGGGGAGACTGGTGTAGAAGGCTAGTAAAAGGGTTTTATACTGAATCCGGAAGGGGACTGGGAGCCGATGTTGTTTGTATAGTAATGGTGTGACAGACTTTTTCACATTATATGTGAGTTTGATTGCTGTGTTTTGGTTTAACTGTATTCTTTTTAGTTGTGATTGTGAAGAGTCAGCCAACAGGGAGTTGCAATAGTCTAATTTGTTGATAACCAGTGAGTATATTATGGTTTTAAGTGCTCTTTTGGCAAGAAAAGATGATACCTTTTGTATTGGATTAACATAATATATTTGCTGATTGGCTTTCTGGAGTTGACATGTCCTTACTTGGGTCTAATAATGGAATAAGCAAAAGATGATATTGCTAGAAGATGCAGGTGAATCATAAACATTCCAATGATAATGTGAATGGGTCAGAAAGGATTAAAGTTTTGCAGGAAACAAAATTTGCTGTAGAATCTCTATGGATTGAAATTCCATGTAAAAAGGGGAAGGCGATGGCGGTGGGGGGTGTACTATCGACCGTCTGGCCAGAATGAACAAATGGATGATGAAATGCTCAAAGAAATCAAGGAAGCTAACAAAAGTTACAGCGCGGTAATAATAATGGGCGATTTCAATTACCCCGGTATCGACTGGGTCAATGTCACGGCAGTACATGCTAGGGAGATAAAGTTCCTAGATGAAATAAATGACTGCTTCTTGGAGCAGCTGGTTCATGAACCGACCAGAGGGAAAGCCATATTAGACCTAGTCCTTAGTGGAACACCAGATCTAGTGCAAGAGATAAGGGTGATAGGGCCACTTGGCAATAGTGATCATAGCATGATCGCCTATGATTTAATTAGTGGAGGAGGGATAGTAAGGAAATCCACAGTACTACCTTTTAACTTTCGAAAGGGAGACTTTGATAAAATGAGGAAAATAGTTAAGAAAAAACTAAAAGGAGCAGTTGCAAAGGTTAAAGACTTACATCAAGCTTGGGTGTTGTTGAAAAATACTATCTTGGAAGCCCAGACCAGCTGTATTCCATGCTTTAAGAAAAGTGGAAGGAAGTCCAAAAAACTGCCAGCATGGTTTAAAGGTGAGGTCAGAGAGGCTGTTGTTGCCAAGAAAGCATCTTTCAGGAAATGGAAAAAAAGAGCCAAACGATGTAACCTGGAAACAGCACAAGCACTGGCAGGTCAAATGCAAGGCATTGATAAAGAAGGCAAAGAGAGAATTTGAGAAGAAGCTTGCTGCGGAAGCAAAAACGCAAAATAAAGATTTTTTCAAGTACATTCGTAGCAAAAAACCTGTGAGAGAGTCAGTTGGACCATTAGATGATAGAGGAGTTAAAGGGGCAATAAGAGGCGACAAGGCGATAGCGGAGAGACTGAATGAATTCTTTGCTTCGGTCTTTACTGAGGAAGATGTAGGGATGTTACCCATGACTGAAGTGGTATTTAAATGTGCGGAAGAATTGAAGGAAATATCGATACATCAGGAAGATGTATTACAACTATTAGATGAACTGAATAGTAGCAAATCACCTGGGCCGGATGGTATACATCCAAGGGTGTTGAAAGAACTGAAATATGAGATTGCAGACCTGCTATTAGTAATCTGTGAACTATCATTAAAATCATCTCTAATACCTGAAGATTGGCGGATCGCCAATGTAACACCAATTTTTAAAAAGGGTTCGAGGTGTGATCCGGGAAACTACAGACCGGTGAGCCTCACGTCAGTACTGGGAAAAATGGTAGAAACCATCATAAAGAATAAAATTACTCAGCATGTAGATAGTCATGGCCTAATGGGAGACAGCCAACATGGCTTTAGACAAGGAAGATCTTGTCTTACTAATCTGTTATGTTTTTTTGAAAGTGTGAATAAACAGGTGGACAAAGGTGAGTCGGTTGATATAGTGTATCTGGACTTTCAGAAAGCCTTTGACAAGGTCCCTCATCAGAGACTTTTGGCAAAACTAAAGAGTCATGGGATAGGAGGCAGTGTACTACTGTGGATCCGGAACTGGTTAAAAGATAGAAAGCAGAGGGTTGGGCTAAATGGCCAATTTTCCCAATGGAGAAAGGTGAATAGTGGTGTACCCCAGGGATCTGTGCTGGGTCCGCTGCTTTTTGACATATTCATAAATGACCTGGAAAGTGGAATAACGAGTGAGGTTATCAAATTTGCAGATGACACAAAACTATTTAAAGTTGTTAAAACCCAAGAGGATTGTGGAAAATTGCAAGAGGATCTTGATAAATTGGAAGACTGGGCATCCAAATGGCAGATGCATTTTAATGTGGACAAGTGCAAAGTTATGCACCTAGGGAAGAACAACCCAAACTATGGTTACAAAATGCAAGGTTCCACATTAGGAACCACCACCCAGGAAAAAGATTTAGGCGTCATTGTGGATAACATGTTAAAACCCTTGGCCCAGTGTGCAGCGGCAGCCAAGAGAGCAAATAGAATGCTAGGTATCATAAGGAAAGGAATTGGAAATAAAACAAAAGATATTATAATGCCTCTATACCGTTCCATGGTGAGACCGCACCTTGAATATTGTGTGCAATTCTGGTCGCCGTATCTTAAAAAGGATATAGCGTTATTAGAAAAGGTTCAGAGAAGAGCCACCAAAATGGTAAAGGGGATGGAAGGATACTCCTATGAAGAAAGGCTAAAAAGGTTAGGGCTCTTTAACCTGGAAAAGAGACGGCTGAGGGGAGATATGATAGAAGTCTATAAATTAATGAACGGAGTGGAACGGGTAAACGTAGATCGACTGTTTACGTTATCAGAATATAGGAAGACTAGGGGACATGCAATGAAGCTACAGGGTAAACTATTTAAGACTTATAAAAGAAAATATTTTTTCACTCAACGTGTAATCAAACTCTGGAATTTGTTACCGGAGGATGTAGTAAAGGCTGTTAGTGTAGCTGGGTTTAAAAAAGGTTTGGACAAGTTCCTGGAGGAAAGATCCATAAACCATTATTAAGAAGGGTCCCAGGATATCAATGCTTGACCTAGTACAAGCATTGCAGAACCTGTGTCTTTTGGGGAAACTGCTAGGTACGTATGACCTAGATTGGCCACTGTTGGAAACAGGATACTGGGCTTGATGGACCTTGGTCTGACCCAGTATGGCATATCTTATGTTCTTATGGGAAATGGGAGTGGGTGGGTGATTTGATGTTGATGTGTTAGAGCCTTGGTTTTCACGCCCAGCCCTTCAGGACCACTAACAGGTCAGATTTTCAGGGTATATGCGCGATAGAGATTTGTATTCAGTGGAGGTAGGGGACATGCAAATCTCTCTTGTGTATTCATTAGGGATATCCTGAAAATCTAACCTGTTGGTAGCCCTTGAGGATTGGAAGGGAAGACCAAGGTGTTAGAACAGGGGTTCTCAACCCAGTCCTTGGGACACACCTAGCCAGTCAAGTTTTCATGATAACCATAATGAACATGCATGAGTGAGATTTGCATTCTCAGCGTCCATTGTATGCAAATCTCTCTAATGCATATTCATTGTGGTTATCCTGATAACCTGACTGGTGGCTAGGTGTATCCCAGGACTTGGTTGAGAACCCCTGTGTTAGTGATCAGAATGTGATAGGCAGTGGAATTTTATCTCTGGAAGTAAATTGGAACCTCAGATCGTTAAGTCCTTTTTTATACTCAAGAGGAAAACTAGGCATCATGATATAATCACATATCTCCTTGTTTTACAAAGAAATTATTTTTGACAGACCCCATATAAATGCTGTAGTACTGGATGATCCAGTCTTGATTGCCTATTAGGTGTGAAGAAATGAGGTGCATCACAGAAGCAATGTAATACATTTTTCATCTCTGAGAAATCAAGATTGTCATTACTTTGAGAGTGAATAGTGCTGAAGAATTCAGTCTGAGGAAATTTCCCATCCAGCCCTGTCACATAAAAAAGAACCAGCAATTATGTGGGGGATGTATGGGATGTGATGAAGAAAACTCTTCTTATGAGAGTTTATGCCATTGTGTAAACTGAATTGATTCGGTCCAAAAGGTAGCAACTAAAGTGATCAATGATCTTTGTCATAAGGCATAAGAGGAAGACTTTAAGATTTAAACATATATGCCCTGAAGGAAAGGACCTTCAGGAGTAGGAGTTTAATAGAGCATTTAAATACCTCCAAGGTATAAAAACAGAGGAGTCAGACCTCTTTTGACAGAAAGGAGACTCTGAAACAAATGCTTATGAGATGATGCTGAAATGAGATAGACTTGGGAGTAATAAAAAGAAACATTACCTTACAGAAAAAGTGATAGATGGATAGAAGGAGCCTCCTAATGGAGGTGATGGAGACCAGGATATAGCAAGGAACAAGCACAGATGATCTCTGAGGGAGCAGAAGGTTTTGAAGAACTGAGCAAGGGCAGAGTGCAGTGGGTCTAGGGTATATTTTCTGCCGCCTTGTTCTGTGTTTCTGTGTATTTTTGTGCTATTCACCTTTTCCCTATCCTTTTCTACTAAGCAAACATAAGCCTCTTAAGTCTAATTTCCAGCTCAGGCTTCCTCTGGTGCAATTCATTTTAGTGTTAAGTTAAGGCATGACCTCATTCTAAGGTGGTACTTATCAATCATCCAACATGGCAAGGTCAGATGAGGGTCAGTTTCTGTGATAAAAAAGCAAGAGGAATGCAGCAGTAATGGCAATGTGCCACACCTGTAGCATGAATCACAAATCATGTGTACCACATTCCATAGTGGAGGTGATTTGCTTATTCATTTGTTATCCTCACCCTAAGGTTTGCTTTTGGGGTGGCAGTATTTATGTACTGAAAAATGTTGGGATGTGTACTAGTCCTTTTAGAGGACATTTTGGGTAGAACAGGCTTGAGTGGCGGGTTTAAACATTCTTTTATTGTCTTTTCATTTGTGTTGTTTAGTTTATTTGTACTGAGGGAGCAGTTTCAATTAATATTGTGATTTGATTGATCATTTATTTACTTTCATTGAATTATTTTGCATATTTCTATTTTGTTATTTTAAATATTTTGGCACACTGTGAGCATCAGCAGTGGTAAAGTGTGATATTAAAAATATATTTATTTTTATATTCAAATTATTTTGTGTTTAGCACACTGTAGGAAATGCACTTAAAATTATGATTAAATAAATAACTAATGTAGCTCCCTTTCTGTGTTCTCACAGCAGAGAGCAAATCAGTTGGGGGGACTCAGATCTGACCATTTTGTCTCAGTCTTGAATCCATACTTAATGGTACGGTAGAAAGCATGGCTTCAGGACCCTTAAGGACTGGACTAGCCATCATGAGGGCTATTCAAAGGTATTTTTGCACATGAAATCAGGTTGTAGGTGCAGAAATTGAGTTTTTGAAAATTGCAAACAAACAATAGAGGCTAATCCCACTGCACCAATGGTACAATCAAATCAAATATTAAATAAGACAAACAAATAAATTATAGAGTATAAATATAGTTCCATGAACTAGCTAGGTAAAACATTATCTCCAGGAACAAGCAGGAATGTAGTCTTCACATATGGGGTATCGTCGGTACCGACGGAGCCTGCGCGGGAAAGCTCCCAGCGTCCAATAGGAACGCTTTTGGGAGCATTCCTCAGCACATGCGTGCTGCCTTCCTGCTTTTCCAACTGTCCCTTTTTAGTTCTTCATTTTTCGCGGAGCCGACAGGATCCATACCCTGTCACCGCAGAAAATTCCGTCTTTAAAATTGTTTTCTTGTGGTCGTGATTGCCTGCCGCACGACGCTTACCGGTACCGCCGGTTCTTTTCTTTTCTTTTCCAAATAAAAAAACAAACCCTTATACTTTAAGCTGTTTCTCTTCAGAAACATTTCTTTTTTGGTGCTAGGCACCATATTCCTAAAACATGGAAAAACGAACTAGTGGTTTTAAAAAATGTACTAAGGGTGGCGGTACTATTTCTGTCACTGACACCCATGATTGGTGTCTTAAATGTTTAGGGCCTGAGCATTCTCCATCTGAATGTCTCTCCTGTATGGGGATGACTAAAAGAGGAAGACAGAACCGGGCTGCAAAGCTTTTCTTCGGATGCCAGATCCATTGCATCAACATCTTCAAGGGCCTCCTCTTCCTCCCATGGGTCTCAGGTAACTAAACATAAAAGCCGGTCCTCAAAGGGTAACTCTCCTGCTAAGCATCGAGAGGCCATTGGCATTGCCCTTGAGGGAACCACACCAGCAAAGCAGTCCCGGCGGGAGGCTTCGGCTTCCAAAGCATCAGTGGGGTTCCAGGATGTTCTCAAGGCCCCGACCTCGCAAGAACTATCTGTGCCATGCTCAGGGGTTCCAGCCGTTTTCACTGGTACTGATACCCAGGCATCAGCAGCGTCGATAGACCAGAGGTTCCTCGCTATTCAACTCAGCATAGCAGTTCTTCTCTCAGCTGCGGCACTGGTACCGACATCGACACCGATGCCGGTACCTACACTGGTACAGACACCGGTACCGACGGTACCGGCCCGGGTGGGAATTCTTCCCACGCCATCTTTGGCTGGAATCGACAGATCGGTATCGGATCAACTCGGTACCGACTTCGATCGATACCGGGACCGTGCTTTGCATGAGCATCGTGGTCAGGAATACTTTGAATCCTCCGATTCCGAAGACTCTGACAATTCTGCTGGTACTAGAGGGTTTCTCCCAGAGGATCCCTCTTCTCCCCAACACAGAATATCACCTGCAGAGGACATGTCTTTTCAGGATTTTATTCGTGATATGACCAAGGGCCTTTCAGTCACAGTGGCCCCTGAACAGGAACCCAGAGCAAAGGAATTGGAAATTCTCCAATATCCTAAAGCTCCAAAGGAGGCAGCCACTCTGCCCATCCATGAAATTCTGCATAACTTGATGCTCAGAATGTGGGAGACACCTCTGACTACATCTCCTCACTCTAGGAGACTTGATACTATGTATTGAGTTCTGCCGTGTCCTGGATTTCAAAAGACTCAGCTGCCACACCATTCAATGGTGGTGGAGTCAGCCATGCTTAGGATGAAAAGTGCAAAGAGGCATGCATCCAATCCTCCAGGTCGTGAATGCAGGACTCTGGATGCTTTTGGGCGCCAAACGTTTCAGGCTTCCATGCTTTCAGCTAGGATCAGTTCATATATACTGTATATGGGAGTGTTCCTCATGGACGTTACAGGAGATTTGGAGCTTATGAGCCCATTTCTCCCAGATGGCAAGAGACAAGACTTTCTTGCTTTAGTTAAGCATGCTCAAGATGTCTCCAAGTTTGTAAATCGTGCAGCCTTTGACTGCTTTGAATGCATCAGCAGAACCTCTGCCATTGCTATTGGCGCACGGCGGATTGCCTGGCTTCAGGCATCAGACTTGGAGACTTGGGTACAGGACAAGTTAGGCAACATTCCTTGCACGGGAGAGAATCTCTTCAGCAAGAACTGGCAGGAAATGGCTAATGAGTTAGATGCTGACAATACTACTCTCGATAGATTGTTGAAATCTACAGCCACTCCAGCCAAAAAGAAGTCTTATAAAAAATCCTCTTTCAGCAAAAAGAGGAACTTTTATCCTTCCTATACCCAGCAGAGTCAATCTCAGGGTCAGGTTTCCCAAAAGGGACAAACTAGACAGCAAAAGAAGCCAAAAGGCCCCAGAGCCCAACCAGCTCTGCAGGTTCAGCCCCCTCAAGGGCTTTGACTCCTTCCTAGAGAGCTTAGCCTTCCTGCCTCTGAGCGGTCCCCAACCCCCCAATATCCCAGTCAGGTTATGCCACTTTGCCAACAGATGGCATCAGATAACAGCAGAAGATTGGACTTTGTCCATTGTAGGAGAAGGGTACAAGCTTCATTTTCACAGCATGCCCCCTCCTACAATTCTAAAACAATTCAATTCTCAAACCTCTGCAAACAATCTGTTAGATCACAAGGTCTCAACACTTCTTGCCTAAGGGGCAATAGAAGAGGTACCCATTCTTCAACGGGGTGCAGGGTTCTACTCCCCCTATTTTCTTATTCCAAAGAAAACAGGTGGACACAGACCCATTTTAGACCTCAGAGAATTGAACAAATACCTGTTTCGAGAGAAGTTCAAAATGATTTCTCTAGGAACTCTTCTGCCATACCTTCAAAGCCAGGATTGGCTTTGCTCTCTAGACTTAAAGGATGCATACACTCACATTCTGATCCATCCAGATCACAGGAAATTCTTACGATTCCTTTTCAGGGGAAAACATTTCCAGTACAGTGTTCTTCCCTTTGGTCTAGCTTCAGCACCAAGGGTATTCACGAAATGCATGGCAATAGTAGCTGCATTTTTGCGAACCCTGGGGATATTTGTCTTCCCTTACTTAGACGATTGGCTCATTCGAGCCCCTACAGTTGCAGAGGCCAGCACTGCACTGTCTCGCACAATGCGAATCCTCCAATACTTCGGGTTGGTAATAAACTTCCCAAAATCCCAACTTGTTCCTTCCCAATGCCTGGAATTCATAGGAGCCTGTCTAGATACCAGACAGGCAAGGGCTTTCCTTCCACAGGCCCGGTGTCTTCGCATAATGCAACTAGCTTCTCAAGCAGCAGGGAAATCCTCCCTAACTGCCCGAGAGCTACTACAATTGCTGGGACACATGGCATTCACGGTTCATGTAGTCCCATATGCTCACCTCCACATGCGAGCAACTCAGTGGACCCTTTCCACACAGTGGACACATGCCACAGGTTATTTATCGGACAAAATAATAAACTCTCAACAACTAATTTTGTCCTTCCAATGGTGGCAATCGCTAGAAAATCTGACAATGGGGTCTCCTTTTCATCAACCCCTTTTTCAGGCCACCCTAACAACAGATGCATCGCAGGTGGGTTGGGGAGCACACCTGAATCATCTCTGTACCCAGGGAACCTGGACTCCACAGGAGGCTGGTCTGCACATAAACCTCCTGGAATTAAGAGCAATCTATTTAGCTCTTCAAGTATTCCACGCCCAGCTCAGCTACAAGACAGTCCTAGTCCAGATGGACAATCAAGTAGCAATGTTCTATGTGAACAAGCAAGGGGGGACAGGCTCTTTGTCATTATGCAATGAAGCTTTACGACTGTGGGCCCTCGCCAGAGAGTATCAAATTCACCTTCTAGTGGTATATCTTCCAGGCATTCAAAATCTTTGGGCAGACAAACTCAGTTGAGTACTGCTGCCTCACGAGTGGTCCCTCCACCTGCACCAGGTGGCAAAGATATTTCATCTCTGGGGCACTCCAGACATAGACCTCTTTGCAAGCCAACTGAATGCCAAACTTCCCCGGTTCTTTTCCAGGATTGCGGCTCACAATTGTCAGACAAGGGATGCGTTCCTCCTTCACTGGGGTCAGGGCTTCCTTTATGCCTTCCCACCCATTCCCCTCATCCCAAAACACTCTTCAAACTTCAGAGAGACAGGGGTCACATGATTCTCATAGCGCCACGATGGCCACGCCAAGCGTGGTATCCCCTGCTTCTACATCTCTCTCAAGCTGCACCTCTGGAGTTAGGGCATGCTCCAGATCACCAAGAGAACTGTACGCTATGGCACCCGAATCCCCAGTCCCTGCATCTCACGGCCTGGTTGCTGAAGGCGTAGACCTCCAGGATTTCAACCTGTCCCAACAAGTAAAGAATATCCTTCGGGCTTCTAGGAAACTTTCCACAAGAAGATCTTATGCCTTCAAGTGGAAATGTTTTACTATATGGTGCTCCAAGAAGGGATTAAATCCTCTTGGCATACCCTTAGAATCGATACTAGAGTATCTCCTTCACTTATCGAATTCTGGTCTAAAGACCAATTCAGTAAGAGTCCATCTTAGTGCAATTGCAGCTGCTTATAAACCACTGAATGGACAACCAATTTCCTCTCATCCACTCATATCCAGATTTATGAGAGGTCTTTTATTAACCAAACCTCCCATTAAGCCACCACCGGTGGCATGAGATCTAAATCTAGTTCTCGGGCAGCTCATGAAGCCTCCGTTTGAGCCTTTAGCCACTACAACCCTTACGTTTTTGACCTGGAAGGTCATCTTCCTAATTGCAATCACCTCTGCACGTCGCATTAGTGAACTGCAAGCTTTAGTGGCTAATTCTCCTTATACTAGGTTTCACCATGATAAGGTTGTTCTCAGAACTCATCCACACTTTATGCCAAAGGTGGTTTTGCCTTTTCATTTAAATCAATCAATTTATCTTCCTGTATTTTTTCCTTGGCCTCATGTTTCTAATGCAGAAAGAAACCTTCATACTTTGGATTGTAAAACAGCCTTAGCCTTTTACCTACAGAGAACACAGCAACATAGAAAGTCCTTGCAACTTTTTATAGCTTTTGACCCTAGTCATTTGGGACAACCGGTCTCCAAAAGAACTTTATCTAGATGGATTGCCCAATGCATATCCTTTACTTATGAGAGTAAGAGTCTTCCTCTTCAAAGCCATGTCACAGCTCATAACGTGAGATCCATGGCAGCTTCCATGGCTAATCTCCACTGTGTCTATCAATGACATTTGTCGAGCAGCCACCTGGGCTTCGGTACATACCTTCACAGCCCACTATTGCCTGGATAAAGCCTCCCGTTGGGTGCCTCTTTGGCCAAGCTCTTCTTCAAAATCTCTTTCAGATCTAATTCAGTTCCTACCCACCAACCCTGGTGGAATGCCAGAGATCCATGGGAGGAAGGATTCACACCTTTGTAGGGTGGCACCTTCCTGGGGCTATCTCCCTGGCATCTTCAGCTAGGGAGTCCCCATATGTGAAGACTACATTCCTGCTTGTTCCTGGAGATAGCGTAGTTACTCACCTGTAACAGGTGATCTCCGGGAACAGCAGGAATTTAGTCTTCACAACCCACCCACCTCCCCTAGGAGTTGTCTCTCTATCTCTTTGTCTCTTTCCTCTCTCCCTCTGTCCATTCACTCAGCTACAAACTTAACTGAAGAGGGACAGTTGGAAAGGCAGGAAGGCAGCGCGCATGTGCTGAGGGATGCTCCCAAAAGTGTTCCTATTGGACGCTGGGGGAGCGTTCCTGCGCAGGCTCCATCGGTACCGACGATACCCCATATGTGAAGACTAAATTCCTGCTGTTCCTAGAGGTCACCAGTTACAGGTGAGTAACTACGCTTTATTTACACACCACAATTTTAAAATCTTTGGATCAATCGCCCAACATGTTTCAGCATTGCGCAGGCCTCAGGGGACTTGACTTGGATAAAGTTGATGTCCAACCAGGGGACAGCCAAAAGAATTTAATACATATGGAAATGTGTCATGTGGTAAGGTCTAAGGAGAAAAGGAAACAAAATAAATTAATGAAAAATAATCCAAAAATGAATATATATAGATACAGTAAAACAACAATGTGTAATGAAAAAATCTTACTTAGGGTGGCCCTATCTAAATACTTGCTGGATAGCTCTAGGGATTTTGAGCATACATTTTGAAAAAGCTAGAAAACAATCAGTAAACATTAATTAATCAAAAGTATAAAAAAGGGATCAAAAAACAGTCTTAAAAAAATATATATCCAAAAGTAATAATTAATGATCACAAGTTGTGCTGACTTTGGCAAATCTGGTCCTTAAAATTATACTGTAAGTCAACCAATTATAGTGCTGAACCAGCAACACATCAATACACTAAAATAAATTTAAAAAGTGCCTCTGAATTTCTCTGGCTGGAGATAAAAATTGGGAGCGTGAACTGTGAGGAGCATACACCTAATAGTACACCATTGTATACAAGAACCATATAAACCCATCAAATGCTGAAAGAATCTTAAAAAATTATGAAATGCTTGAGAATTAAAAAATATTTTAAAATGAAGACTAATATTAAATTGTAGCAGCCTGCTATCAAAATATATTGAGAAAACCATATTAGAATTACCTTTTTTTGTGGCATCAAACATCCAGAGTAGCAGCAGCATTGATTAAAAGGCTCTGGCAGCACAGCTGCCTTTAAATGCTGAATTGTCCTATGGTACAGAATGATTGACAGGTAGATCAGGGTCAACCAAATAAGCAAAAGACTCTCATAAAAACCACATTAAAAGAAATTGCCCAACACATACATAGGTACAATTATGCATGTGTGGCCAATAGATGCATAAATGTATAGACACATTGGAGAGACATTCCACTGGAACGTCATTCCAGTGAACAAGTTTGAGGTAGAGAGTGCATTTAACCTTCATACTTTTTGGATTTCATAAACTATGCATGTAAGTTTCCACAGAATAACACAAATAGCAGATGCAGATCTGTGTATTCTTTTCCTGACTCCATTTTCAAAGTGAAATGTTTCTATTTGAAAATTAATGTAAAGTCTGTAAGTAAAAAGTAGTCATAGGCTTTATATTTAAGTGCATTTTTTCAAAGTTGCCCCTTCAAAGACCATTCTTCACAGAAGATCTGTTATTCCAATAAAACAGAATTTACTGGAGCAAAACTTGTTAAATGGTGATAGCATGACATAGATTATAAACAAAGTTGCTCTGAAAAATGTACTTGGTTCTTGCAAAAACACAATATTCAATAACCAAAATGCAAGAAAAAACTGTTTAGTCTTAGCACATTATACCACTTCTATAGCAATTGATTCTCTTAAATCTAACAGGAGCTCAAATACCTTCATGGTGTAGAAAAATCCACATCAACTTCATAGTCATCATTGCTCCCCTTAATAAATAATTTATTTTTATCATTTAATTTTGATTTGACATATAAGAAAAATCATTATCTCCTTGACTGAGATACCTTACTCGTATGCTCTCAATATCAAATTCAGAAGCTGCTACTATTACTACTTATCATTTATATAGCGTTACAAGACATAAGCTAAAAATCAATATTTTTGATCTTCCACCCCTATCTGCTTGATGATTTCACTCTGCCAGATGATTTCACTCTGCCAGGGGCTTCTTCAGGGTAATGTTAGCAATAAATTAAGATATATAGGTATCATTATTTATTTATTTAGCAGCTCTTTTATACCGCTGTATCTACAAGTCACAGAGGTGTACATGGAACAGATCTAACGAACATAACAGTATATAGAATGTCCTGTTGATAATCATTATCATACATACTGGAAATTCAAAGATCAGCGCATAAATCACAATAAAAAAGGAGGCTCTCTTTGGCACGATGCAAGTACTACAAGCGAGAGCAGTAAATTTGAGAGACTGAGATCATACACCACTACCCTGGCTTAGGAGTGTGATTCATAACTGTCATGGTATATGCAAAACTAACCTATTTGGAGAAATTATTCCCGAGAGTACTATAGAATAGAACGCTAACACATGCATTTTAAAGAGAAACCCTTTAGTGACGTTTAAATCAGATGATATCCATTCAAAAGAAATTAGACCATTCAATATTCAAATTTAAACCATTGGGAATCAATATATTCCACTGAAAAATATATGATTGTTCCCATTGCAATAAAATATTAGGACTGATTCTATATTTTAATGATGGAAACATTTCTATTACAAAAAATGAAGGTCAACCAAGCTATGTAAGTTTTCTGACCAATGTTGAATTAGAGGAACAATGTGCCCTATATTTAAAGGGATTAACACAGTCAGAAGCCTTGCTAACTGTGTTAATCCCCTTGGCCGGGATATTCAGAGGCAGTACCTGGTTATTGCTGCTGAATATTTGTGGGTGCTGCCGCTGCACACCCCGATGCTAACTGGTCAGCATCGGGATGGCACCCAGCGATAACCGGGCAGCTACAATATTGAACTGCTGTCTGGTTATTGCATTGTGGTGAAAGTCAGGCCTAACATTCGCTGCTGAAGCTAACCAGGCAGTGGTTAATATTGCCATTGCCCAGTTAGCTTCATGGCAATCCAGACAACCCAGACATTCAATGCCAGTGCCTGGATATCATCCCGGTATTGAATATCCGTGTCTAGTGTTTAGCGGCGGTGGCTAACCACTTTAGCAGTGCTAGCCTCTGCTACAGGATATCAGGCCCAGTGTGTTTATCAGTGCATATCGCCAAGCAATGTTCAATGATACAAGTTTTAATTTTGCGTGATGATTTACCAATATATAATTTCTGGCATGGCATGAATGAGCTTACATCACATGTAAAAGTTGTCTGGAATCAAACTCATGTCTGAGGATGTACAAAAATGTCTAATTCCCGTGCATATTGCATTGGCGTTCTATTCTTTAGGACTCCCCACTGTTATCTACGCCATGTTCTTTGAATCTGCAGTGAGTATGTACGATAATTACTATCAACAGGGTATTGTATATATTTATTTATTTAACCAGTTTTATATACTACCTTTTCCTTCAATCAAAGTGGTTTTTTAAAATTTAATATTTTATTGAATTTTTCAAATATATCACAAGTTTACACATGTGTAACAGTAATGGGGGACACTTCAGAAATAATAATAAAGTAAAAAGTAGCAAGCAAAGAATATCAAAAGGTAAATCCCACCCCTAGCCCACCATCAATAAGAGAATTCCAAAAGGAAAAAATTCAGTAACAAACAAATTAAGGAACTTTGGTGACGTCAACAGCCAGATACCTACAATATACACATCAAAAGAAACCTGCTTACTCACCCCCTACTGAACCCTTGGAATTTAAGAAGGAATTCAACTGAGATGGATATAGAAAAAAAAAGGAATTACCCTGAAATTTAACCAAGCATTTACATGGGTACTTTAGAAAAAATAACCCACCGAGCTGGAGAACCCGCGGACGCAGGACTAAAAACTCCTTCCTGCGACACCGGGTTTCCCGAGCCAGATCAGGAAAAATTTGAACAAGACACCCCTTAAATAAGACATTCCTTTTCCTGAAAAAAAGTCTTAACAGCCATTCTCGATCAGAAATCAGAGCAAAAGTAACTAAACAGGTTGCAGCCACTGTTCCTTCTAAGCTGTGCGCGTGTGCGCGCGCACACACCTCACCGAGCGAGCGCACATACTTTACAACAGAGTGCACAAAAATTACTGCTCTGATTCTGATAGAAAACAACACAGACGTCTTAAAATTTAAAAGTTATGATTGTAATTACTAGAAATTTCCCACTTCATTTAGTAATCGTCTATTTTCATTTAATTTGATTAAAATCAATGTGGTGTACATACTGTATTCTGACGTATAGTCAAATTTTAAAGTATATAACTCCGAGTGTCGTTATGTGGTGCACAAAAATTTAACCTTCCTTTAAAAGCTGCACACAGCTGATATTTTATGCGCACACAACCTACAGAAAATTAGAGGGAACATTGGTTGCAGGTCTCATCGACACTATATCGGAGGTTTCTAACAATTCTGAAACATTTAAAGCATCAAATTGCCCGGGTCCAGCTACTTCGCTAGTAACCGAAACCTTCCGGGCCGTAGGAAGATAATATATCTTTACAATAGGAGGACAGGAGTCCATAGGGACCCCCAATATTTCAACTAGGTAATTTTTAAACATTAGAAACATAGAAACAGAAAAATATGATGACAGAAAAAGACCACATGGCCTATCTAGTCTGTCCTTCCATAACAACTACAACAGTCCCCTATTTACCTTTAGAGATCCTCTGTGTTTGTCCCATGCTTTTTTGAATTCAGTTACTGTCCTCATCTCTACCACCTCCACTGGGAGACTATTCCACGGATCCACTACTCTTTCCGTAAAGAAATATTTCCGCATATCACTCCTGAATCTATCTCCCTTCACCCTCATCCCATGTCCCCTCGTAGCAGAACTTGCTTTCAATTGAAAGAGGCTCTCTCCCTGAACATTTATGCCACGGAGGTATTTAAACATCTCAATCATATCACCTCTATCCCGCCTTTCCTCTAAGGTGTACATATTAAGATCCTTCAGTCTGTCCTCATATGCTTTATAATGAAGACCACTAATCATTTTAGTAGCCACCCTCTGCACCGACTCCATCCTGTTCACATCCTTTTGAAGGTGCGGTCTCCAGAATTGCACACTATACTCCAAATGAGGTCGCACCAAAGACTTATACAGAGGCATTATCACCTCCTTTTTTCTGCTAGGCATTCCTCTCCGTATGCACCCAAGCATCCTTCTAGCTTTTGCCATCGCCTTTTCTACCTGTTTAGCTACTTTAAGATCATCAGACACAACCACGCCTAGGTCCCGCTCTTCTTTAGTGGACAAAAGTACTTCACCCCCTATACTATATTGTTCCCTTGGATTGCTGCAGCCCAAATGCATGACCTTACATTTTTTAACATTAAATCCCAGCTGCCAAATTCTAGACCATTCTTCAAGCTTAGCTAGATCCCTCCTCATGTTATCTACCCCTTCCTGGATGTCTACTCTATTGCAGATTTTGGTATCATCCGCAAAGAGGCAAACCTTACCTGAAAGCCCTTCCGCTATATCACTAACAAAGATGTTAAAAAGAATCGGACCAAGGACAGATCCCTGGGGCACACCACTGATAACATCCTTCTCCTCAGAGTGAGCTCCATTTACTTGTACTCTTTGTCCCCTCCCACCCAACCAATTTCTGACCCAAGCAGTAACTTTAGGGTCCATCCCTAGGGTGCTCAGTTTGTTTATAAGTCACCTGTGAGGAACAGTGTCAAAGGCTTTATTGAAATCTAAATACACCACATCTAGGGCTCTCCCTCGGTCCAACTCCCTGGTCACCCAGTCAAAGAAATCAATTAGATTTGTCTGACAAGACCTGCCTCTGGTGAATCCATGCTGCCTTGGATCCTGTAATCCTCTGGACTCCAGAAACCTCACTATTTTCCCTTTCAGCAGTGTTTCCAATAATTTACTTACCACCGAAGTTAAACTAAGCGGCTTGTAGTTTTCAACCACATCCTTACTTCCACTTTTGTGTAAAGTCCTTTGGCACCACTCCAGACTCCAACGAGGCATTGAAAAGGTCAGTCAGTGGAGCTGCTAGAACGTCCCCAAGTTCCCTCAGTATTCTCGGGTGTATCCCATCCGGTCCCATCGCTTTGTCTACTTTAAGTTGAGATAGTTTCTCACGAACACAGTCTTTTGAAAATTGTTCAAGATGTCCTTTGCTTCTGTTCCTATTTGTGGGTGTTTTCTGAGGTCCTGCTCCTGATTCTTCATCTGTGAACACAGAACAAAAATATTTGTTAAGCAATTCTGTTTTATCCTTATCAGCTTCTACATATTCCTCCCCTGCACCCTTGAGTCTGACAATACCACTCTTGCCCTTCCTCTTCTCACTAATATATCTGAAAAATGTCTTATCCCCCCATTTTATTGCATTGGCTATTTCCTCCCCCTTTTGAATCTTTGCCTTCTTGACTGCTAGCTTCTCTAAGTTTTTCAAAATACAGATGCCTGTCCTCCTCTCTCTGTGATCTCTTGTATTTCATGAAGGCCTCCCTCTTTTTCTTCACTTTTTCAGCTACTTCTTTTGAAATCCTTTTACCTTTATTTACCATTTTAACAAAAAGGTTGGTTGCCCTTAAAATATCCCCTTTCATTTTTCCCACTGTTTTTCTACATCCCTCAGCTGTTCCCAACCAACTAACGACTTCCTGAGGTATTGGCCCATCTTCGCAAAGTTAGTCTTTCTAAAGTCCAAGACCCTCGACTTTGAATGGATTCTAACAGCCCTAGTCCTAATACTGAACCACACCATCTGGTGATCACTTGATGCAAAATGATCTCCCACTACAACATCAGAAACACTTCCACCATTGGTAAGCACCAAGTCCAGTATGGCCCCTTCACGTGTGGGTTCTGTTACCAATTGCCTGAATAGTTCTCCCTGTAGAGAATCCAGGATCTCCTTACTTCTAGATGATACTGCAGCAGGAATGTGCCAATCAACATCTGGCATATTGAAATCTCCTATCAGTAGCACTTCCCCTTTCCTAGCAATGCTGCGCATGTCTTCAATTAACTCTCTGTCCACCTCTTCCTCTTGTGAGGGAGGTCTGTATATCACACCAATGTAAATAGATTTCTCTTTCCCTCTTTCTAGTTTAACCCACAATGCCTCCCCTCTCCCTTTTAAGCTCTGTAATTCCAAAGCTTTAATAGTAGTTTTTACATATAGTGCCACTCCTCCTCCCCTACTTCCTACCCTGTCCTTTCTGAATAAAGTATAGCCAGGTATAGTTACATCCCAATCATGGTTTTCTGTGAACCATGTTTCTGTAACTGCCACTAAATCCAAGTCATCCACTCCCACCAAAGCTTCAACATCAGGGATCTTATTTCCCATGCTACGGGCATTTATACACACTGCTTTCCATATGTTACCCCTGTTACCCATTTCCATAAAGTTATTTAATGTATCACCTACCTGGGGGCTTTCACTTACCTGGGGGCTTTCTTCACCCATCCCCAACAAATCTAGTTTAAAGCCCTCTTCAGTAGATTAGCCAGTCTACTACTGAAGATGCGTTGACCTTTCTTGGACAGATGGATGCCATCTCTGCTCTACTTTAGCTGATATAGTAGGTGAGCAGGGAAAATTAACAAAACGAAGATTAGCCAATTTAGTAAAATTATCTAACTGCTCCAACCTAACTTTCATCTGATTAGAATCTTTAATAAATAATTCAGACAAAGTCTCCAAATGAATAGTCTTTTCCGAGACTTCTTCCAACTTTACTTTTATTGAATTTAAATCCTGCACCGATTGTGCAAGATTTATTGTATTCAATCCAACCTGATCTTGAATGCCTTTAATCTGGGACACCAAGGATTCTCCTAAATGATTAATCGCGTTCCTAATAGTCTCCAGGGTAAAGTGCTCAGGACGTGGCAGGGAAAAAGAAAAGGTACCCCACGCTGAACTCTTGGCAAATCTCCGTCGGGCTGCGGGACCAATAAGGGGATTCCGGGGATTCCAGCATCCTTACCGGCCTCCACAGCAGAGCTCTCAATCTCCTGCGCCAACCCGGAGAACTGTTCCGGCAGAGAGACACCCCCCTCTGCCATACTTGGAAGGAACAACCCCAACTGAGGCCGAGGAACCCTCAACTCCGGAGAGACCAAGACCTCTGCACCTCTCTGAGCTGACTCCGGGCCAATCAAAGTGGTTTACACGTAACTAAGTTGTGTACATTTATGGGGTAGGAGCGAGAAAGGGTACTGGAGGAGGTATATACATTCGTGACTATTTACAGTTTATTGATAGAGACCATTGCCTGTTGTTTGTGATTATGTTCATAGCTAGGCTTGTATGCTCTGGGAGGGTCCATAGTATTGTACAAATAGTATGGTCTTGAGCATACGTTTGAAATCCTTTATGTCACTCATGGCTCTCATGCTGTCAGGTAGAGTGTTCCATAGTTCTGGTGCATAGAGGGATGGTGCCCTTCTGAACGTTGCCTGATTTGTTCTATGGTATTCAGGGGGGGGGGGGGCTATCTTCTTGTCCATGCTGGTTCTCCGTGGCCTCTTGCTGGTGTGTCTGGTTATTAAGTTCTGGAGGGCATTAGTTGACATGTTGTTGATGATTTTGAAAATATTTAAGGTCACTTTCCTTATCGTCCCTCCAGTCTAGTCCCGAAACCTCTGGGGTTTAAGCACCTCCTCTCGCAGCCTGGAGACTGAGCCCATCACTCTTTTGATGATACTGGTATAACTGGCCCAGGCACCTCCTCCTTGATCCAGTTATCTCGGTCTCCAAGCAGCTGGAGGAGGCGTGAGCCCAGAGGTTTAGGGACTCACTGGAGGAATGAATAAGGAGAGTTAAGGGTTAGATCTCTTAGGATAGTCTGACTGGTATTTAGTTTATAAATTTTTTTTATCTTGTTGGTGTACCTGCTCTTGAAGTACGGCTCCCTCTCCCCCCTCCCGGAGGATCTGTTTGAGTTAGCTCCGGGGAAGAGAGTGGGAGATGGTGTAGGGGCCTCCGGATCCCGAACCCACAATTGGGTGAGGAGCCGGGTTCGCCGCGGCGAGAAGCAGCATGAACGCGAGGAGCTGGGTTCGCTATGGTGAAAAGCAGCATGAACGCGAGGTTCGTAGCAGCGTGTGCAGTGGCGGTGAGCTCACCGCGTGTCCCGACGCTGAAGCCTCTCGGAAGTGAAAGGGGCTGAGCAGGGATGCGCCGACCGGGCTCTGCAAGCCGAGGGCAGAAGGTGAGCAGAGCAGGAGTTTCAGAGCCGCACATTAGGCCACGGAGGGCAGGGTGCTCAGAAGAGTAGGCCCCAGCCACGTGGTGTCTGCGCGGGAGTTGTGGCACGCCAAACAGGGGCGATCTGCAGCGGGGCTGTGTGTTGAGGTCGTCAGGGGGAGAAGGCCTTTTGGACAGCAGCCCAGCTGGATAGGCTTGGTTATATGCGGGTTAGATTGCGTTTAAAAAAAAAAAGAAGGACGCTAGAGGATCCTTTGGAGCTGGGTGAGTCTGGGTAGTTAAGCAGGCTTTTCAGGCTCATCAGCATGCCTTCTATGCCGCAGTGTTTAATGTGTAGCGCTAGGTGGGGGTCAGTGTCGGAGACAGGGGTATGCAAGGTGTGTGTGCAGGAGATGTCCGTAGCAGAAAATCCGGAGCAAGGAGGGACAGAGGCGAGGGATGAGAGCGCTGCTTCCTCGCCGGTCCCTCTTCTTCCTGCCTTGCCACCCCTGGAGTTGGTGGCGGGGCTGTCTTCAGCCCCTGACGTTCCGTCCCCTCAACCTCTCTTGCAGGGGGAGTTGGGGAGATTTTTTCACAGGAATTTGTGGCGATACTCCAACAAGCCTTCAGTGGAGGGTTGCAGGGGGCTACGGGTGGCTCGGGGGAAGGAGGACTGGGGTTGAAGCACCCAGGACCTTCCCTAGGCTTAGGAGCGGACAAGGTCCCATCTAAGAAGCCGAAGGCTATGAAGGATAGGTCGGAACAGTTTTCAGTTCAGGATGGTCTCTCGGAGGATGTGGATGAGATAGATGTAGAGGAGGATCTGGAGGAAGGCGAGCTCGCGGAACAGGAGGACCAAGCAAGGGTGGTTTGGGTTTTCCGCCGTGAGGAGCTGCCAGCCCTTATCTCAGAAACGCTCAAAGCGCTTAACATGCCAGCGGCGGGTCCGGCAGAGGATCCAGCTTTGGAGGATCCCTTGTTGCAGGCCGTGCAAAAGTCTCAAAGGGCCTTTCCGGTGCATAGAGTAATGACGGGGATGATTTAGGAAGAATGGGATACACCGGAGGCAGGGCTCAAGGGGTCCAGAGTGATGTCACGTCTATATCCTTTTTTTTTTTTTTTAATTCTTTATTTTCGTTTTATAACAACAAAGGAAAGGAAGACATACAGCTAAAAGACAGATACATACATAGAATAAGATACATACACCAAAGTAAACCCCTACCACCCCCCTCCCCCCTGCTTCTTCTCTAGAAAACTAATCATTCCCGAAACGGGCGTGCACTGACATTATTGTGTTACAAAACCAAACGGTGATCTGAAACATGATGAGTATACATTAAACAGACATGTCGGAGCAATGAGCAGATTGTACATAATCATTGAGCATCTGCCATTTAGACAGACGAGAGTGAGTTTGGGTATGGGGAATAGCTCTCCGAGATATCTGCTCATATTTACTATATAGGCAGACAAGGTTCCACCATTCATTGACAGTAAGTCGAGAGCTATCCTTCCAATTCCTCGTGATTAAACATATAGCTATACCCAGCATGAAATCAAGGAGAAAGCGACCCTTCTTAGGAAGAGAGGGGACCTCCGCCACTGAGCGGAGTCCCACAATCTGCCAAGAAAGAGGCTCGTGGAGGTGTAAGATAAGTTGAATACGACCCCAGACCCGCCCCCAGTAGACCTGTAGTTGAGGACATTCATAAATAACATGAGCAAGGGTTCCCACAGCAGTATGACAAGACCAACACTGGCCCCTAGCAGTTGTGTTCCATTTGGCTATTTTTTCTGGAGTATAGAAGCATCTATGTGCAAAAAAGAAGAGAGTTTGGGTAACTGAGGCAGATCGGGAAACCCGCACTACTTTGCTCCAGAAAACGCTCCATTGCACAGGGGTTAAAGTGGTTTGCAGTTCGCGCTCCCAGGCTTGTTGGGCTCTACAAGTAGCAGTATCTGTACCCTGACATAATAGTTTATAAAAGTTAGAGGCTACCCCATGTGTACTACTAATAGAGTGAATTAGGTCTGATAGCCCGTCCTCAATAGAGACAGAGGGTGGCAGGATTCGAGCACTTTTGAGGCAGTGTTGAAGCTGCATCAATTGAAAGTAATGTTTCGCTGGTAACGCAAATTCCTTTTGCAAATCAGAAAAGGTCTTCCAACGAGCTGCAGAGAAGAGCTGTTGGGGTGTCCAGATCCCCCTAGAGTACCAGGGTTTCCATGCTATCGTTCTATTTAGGACTTGAATTCTGGAGTTATTCCACAGCGGGAGTCCGTCCTGAGGACATACGGTTGGGCCCAGTGATAGAATGAGAGTATTAAAGGCCGCAAGAGTGTCAACAATCATTGGGGGATGGCGGGTGTCTACTTGATGGGACATACCGGGGAGATGGATCAACGGAATTGGGTTACTAAGCTCCTCTTCTATGTCAAGCCAAACTGGTCTGCTGTCTATCGAGGCATCTAGCCATCGGGCACCTTGTTTTAGTAAGAAGGCTTGATGATATTTGAGAAAATCAGGAAAGCGGGTACCCCCTAGTTCCTTCGCAGACTGTAGTTTTTGCTTAGCTATCCTTGGTGATTTGCCTTGCCAGAGATAGCGGACGAGAAGGCCCTCAATATCTTTGTAGGTGTGTAACGGGAGTAAGCATGGCAGCATTTCTAAAATATAGTTCACCTTGGGGACTATCATCATTTTCACAGTTTCTAGGCGGCCCCACCATGTAAGGGATAAGGGAGACCAACGATTTGTGAGCTCACGGACTTTGGAGACTACCTCTTTGGCATTAAAACTAATAGTGTCTTCTAAAGGAGAACAGTAATGGACCCCAAGATATTTCACCATGCGGGATTGCCAAAGGAAAGGAAAAGCCTGCATGTCAGCCTCATGTACCCAGCGGTTCAGTGGGAATGCTACGGATTTGGTCCAGTTTATTTTATAGCCCGATAATTGCGAGTATCCATCAATCAGATCCAAGACAGCTGGAACCGAATCAAGGGATACGAAGAGCATAAGGTCATCTGCATATGCAGAGAGTTTAATCTCTCTGTGACTGAAGGGGACACCACGAATACGTGCAGACTGTCTAATGAGGAGGGCGAGGGGTTCAAGAGCAAGATCAAAGAGCATTGGTGATAGGGGGCAACCTTGACGCGTGCCTCTTTGGAGATTAAAAGGCTGAGACTTAATAGCATTTACACAAATACTGGCAACGGGTTGAGTGTACATGACTTGGAGGTATCGGAGGAAGCCCTCCCCAAAGCCATACCATCGGAGAACTGCAAATAAAAAGGGCCATTCTAGGCGATCAAAGGCTTTTTCAGCATCTAGGGAAAGACCCACCCAGGGGTGGTCCAAGTTGGCAGCACTGGATAGTATATGGCACAAGGTCCGAGCATTGTCAGCGGTGGATCGGCCGGGTATAAAACCGCATTGGTCGGGATGGATTAAGGTGGCCATCCTGTCAGATAGCCGGGAGGCCAAGATCGTTGCGAAGATCTTATAATCGGCATTAAGTAGGGAGATTGGACGATAGTTGGCGGTTAGCAGCGGGTCTCTGCCTTCTTTCTCAAATACTACCACATTAGCTGCAGAAAAGGATCCCAAAGAGGATGTATCTACCGCAAGGGCAGTAAAATAGAGTTTTAAGTAGGGTACTAAATCTGCACTGAACGTTTTGTAGAATTCGGTCGGGAGACCATCAGGCCCGGCGGCTCGACCCGAGGCTGTGCGTTTTAGGGCAGATTGGATCTCTGAAGTAGAGAAAGGTTCATCTAGCGCAGCCCTATCAGCTTCAGAAAGGGTCGGCCGCTGAATATCAGAAAACAATCGCTCGAAGGTCTCTGATGAGAAATCACATTCAGATTGATAGAGACGGGTATAGAAATCCCGAAAGAGTTCTACGATATCGGAGTCTGTGGTCAGTATGCCCCCTCCCTGTGGGGCTCGAAGGGCCGCTACGCGTTTGGCTTCTTTTTGACCTTTCAAGGCGTTGGCTAAAAGTCGACCGGCTCGGTTGCTTTCACGGTAATATGTCCCTCGTTGAAGCTCAATACTCTTAGAAGTTGCAGTTGAGAGGATTGCATTATATTGAAAACGGAGACGCTGTAAGCGAACTAAGACGCATGGATCAGTACGGGAAGTTAGAACTCGTTCGCCTGCTTTGATTTGTTGGTCTAGTATAAGTAGCTGCTGTTTGCGTTGTGTCCGCAGGCGAATTTGATAACTAGTGATCGTTGCACGAATGGCCGCTTTGAAACCCTCCCACCAAGCCCAATTTGCAGTATCCTGGGGTAAATTAAAGTGGAAGTAATCCTGTATGGCTGCTCGAATTTCTAACTGGAACTCTGGCTGAGTTAATAGGGCTCTATCAAAGAACCAGGCCCCCGAATTCCCTTGGGGTGCAGTAGTGTGTAATTGAAAATAAATAGCAGCATGATCTGAAATATGTTGGGAGTGAATCTTTGCAGTGTCCACCTGAGGGACTAACAGTTTTGATATGAGAAAGAAATCTATACGAGACTGGGATTTATGAGGGGAAGAAAAGAAAGTAAAGTCAAGCTCATTGGGGTGTAGTAACCTCCATAGATCGACTAAAGCAAGATCTTTGATCACAGAGGTAAGCGTGGTATGACTCTTGGGGGGACCACTTGTCCTAGGCGGCTGTTTGTCAATCAGGGGATCAAGAACTAAATTGAAATCCCCCCCTATTATCAATGAAGTATTAGCAGAGGCCTGCGCAACCTGAGCAATGGTAGCAAAAAAGGCAGGGTCATCCACATTAGGAGCATAAAGGCATATACATGTAACTTCAAGGTTACCTATCTTGAGGTGAGCTCTGGACCATCTACCTGCTGTATCTGAGCTAGTCGCAATAATAGTAGCATGCAGAGATTTCCTAACCAGTATGGCAACCCCGCATTTCTTAGAAATGGCTGGAGAATAGGCGGCCACCATGTAAGGTTTAACATTGAGTTTAAGGGTTTCCTTCGAATTTAAATGCGTTTCTTGGAGGAAAATCAGATCCGCAGCTTCATGACTTAGATAGCTTAGGATTTTCTTCCGTTTTATCGGATTATTGATTCCTTTTACGTTCAATGATAAAATCTTACATGGTGCCATCGATCAGTAATAGACATTTTAGATAAGGGCGCTGGAAAACATACAACATAATCAGAAACTGTACAAAAATGATAGAATCACCGAGTCTGCTGACTAATACACCCCATATTTAAAAGTATGTACCGAAGTAACTTAGAGAAGAAGCAAAACCCCCAATGAAAATGGCGACCATATGTCTGCGGGAGGAGGCCCTAGAGAGGAAGATAGAGACATAAAAAAAGAAAAACAACACCAGAGTCCATAATTAACACTGTCTCTGATACTCATCGAGGCTACGATGGGTAGATGGAGTCGGGTCACATATATCATCCAGATAAGGCAACAAACCACCCTCGGCAGACTTTTGCTGAGTCGCGGCAAATCCAATGTGGCAGGCACAGCGGATATGAGAATACTGGCAGGAATATTTGGGAAGTCAACGCATCAAGTCGGCTTCTTTAGCATCCAAAAACTCCGCTAGTAGATCAGGGTCCTCAAATGTTCTTGTCTGATTGTGAAGCGTGACTCGGAGCTTGGCCGGGTACATCAGGCCATAGCGTGCTTGTAGTTGTTGAAGCCTCGGCCGGAATTCCAGAAAGCGCTTTCGGCGGTCGACCGTGGGTTTAGCCAAGTCAGGGTAGAAGGAGATCTTATGGCTCTCAAACTCCATATGGCCCTTTGCCCGAGAGGCGCTGAGAATTTGCTCCACATGTTGATATCTCAAAAGTCGAAAGATGATAGGCCGCGGGGTCTTCCTGTTGAGCGTTATGTTTGTGGGTACACGATGAGCGCGATCGATCTCCAATTCTTTGGTAAAGGTGATTTGGAGCAAGGAAGGGAGGATTTTATATAAAAACTCCTTCATGTCTCCCGATTCCGCTCCCTTCGGTATGCCCACGAGTCGTAGGTTGTTGCGGCGCGCTCTATTATTGCCATCTTCCACTTCTTTCTGCAAGGCCCGCACCTGCCGTTCAACTTTGTCGAGTTTGGACAACCGGACCGCGTGGGAGTCTAATACGCTCTCCATTTTGTCCTGACGCGAAGAAAGAAAGCCCCTCTAGTCTGCCTTGTAACACACCAAGATCTTCCCGCAGCGCTCGGAGTGCTTCACCGTTTGACTGCACGAGGTCCTTAACCCCTCTGATCTCTGCGAGGATTTCCTGCTGCATTTCGGGGCCCTCGCGCAAAGCCAGCCCCTTCTGTGGGGACGGGGGTTCAGTTTTGGAGCGTTTGCCGTGAGAAGCCCCTGGAGATCCAAATTCCAGGCGCGTAGGTTTGGTCCCCGCCATCTCACCAATGTGCCCCGGCAAGATCAGAGCAGAAATTCAAGTATGTCCGGTGTTAATTCAGGATTCTAAGTAGGCCTCTCGGGAGCCTCAGCGTTATGCGACCATCCCGCTGGACATCGGGCTCCGCCCCCCGTCACGTCTATATCCTTTGGTGGATCAGGATAAGGACTTTTTTAAGTCCCCTAAAGTGGATGCGGCGATCTCGGCATTTACGAAAAAGACAACTATTCCAGTTGAAGGCAGCGCCGCTCTTAAGGATACTCAGGATAGGCAGCTAGACATCTTGCTGAAGCAGGTGTTTGATGTCAATGCTCTTTTCATGCACGCCTCTATTTGTGGGGCGTGGGTGGCAAGAGAATGTCTTCGGTGGGCCCAAAGGATTCGGGGGATGCCAGTGGAGGACTCGGCCGAGGAGGCGGCTCGGTTGGAATCCGGTGCCGCTTATCTGGTGGATATACATTACGATCTTATCTGAGGCCTCGCAAAGAGTATGGTGTTGGTTATAGCGGTGAGGAGATATCTCTGTTTATGCAACTGGGCGGCAGACAGCTCCTCGAAGGCTAGGTTTGGTAAGCTCACTCTTAGAGGGAAGCTCCTATTTGGAGAAGATTTATATAAGATAGTGAAAGATCTCGGTGAGTCGAAGGGTGGACGGCTGCCGGAGGATAAGCAGAAATAGGGACGGCCGGGAGGGGCGTCCAAGAGTCAGCAAAGGGAGTTCCGGCGTTTTTGTACGCCGAGGTTTGGTCAGTTTCAGAGAGGTCGTTTTCCCCACAGGTCCCAGACGTTTCGAGGATTCAGAATGGCAGGGAGAGGGTTCGGGGCATCCTCGTCCATGAACCTTAGAAAATCGCAATGAAATACAGGGGGGGGGGGGGTCGGGTCCAGGGAGGGTTGGTGCCCATGGGAGGTCGACTACGGTATTTTTATCCTGCCTGTGTCCAGATTACGTCAGATCAGTGGGTGTTGGAGATTGTTGGGGAAGGCTATGCCCTCGAGTTTCAACGTCCAGTGGTCGATTCATTCGTTCAATCTCCTTGCAAGGCTCACTCAAAGAGGTTGGCGGTAAAAGAAACTTTGGAAAATCTCCTTGCGCTGCGAGCAGTGGTGCCAGTTCCTTCGGATCAGTACGGAAGTGGTCGATACTCCATATACTTTGTGGTGCCAAAAAAGGAAGGTACCTTTCGGTCTATTCTGGATCTCAAGAGAGTGAATCGTTGTCTGAGGGTGTCTCATTTTTGGATGGAGACTCTCAGATCGGTCATAGTAGCGGTTCGGAAGGGAGAATTTCTCACGTCCTTAGATTTGTCAGAAGCTTATTTGAACATTCCGATACGCCTCGATCATCAGAGGATTCTCAGGTTTTCAGTACCTATGGGACATTTTCAATTCGAGGCACTGCCGTTTGGCTTGGCAACAGCCCCCAGAACATTCACCAAGGTGATGGTTGTGGTAGCAGCGGCACTGAGAAAAGAAGGGTGGTTGGTTCACCCTTATCTAGACAATTGGTTTATACAGGCAAAATCGAGGAGTGAAAGCGAGGAGGCTACCCGGCGGGTGGTACAGTTCTTGCAAAGCCTAGGATGGGTAGTCAATGTGATGAAGAGCAAGTTAGTCCCGTCGCAGGATCTGGAGTACTTAGGAGCTTGGTTCGATACGAAAGTAGGAAGCGTTTTTCTACCAAGTTTGAGGGCACAGGGACTGAGAAACCTAGTCCGGGCGCTTCTGAAGAGAGCAGCGCCCACGGCGTGGCATTATCTACAGCTTCTAGGAACAATGGCAGCAACACTCGAGCTAGTGCCCTGGGACAGGGCTCACATGTGTCCACTGCAGAGAGCATTGCTCAGAAGATGGTCGCATCATTCGGACAGGTTGTCCCAGAACTACCGTGCCTACCAGAGACAAGGCGTGCTCTTCAGTGGTGGCTAGATCCAGGGAGTCTAGAGAAGGGGATGCCTTTGGAATCGCCGGCCTGGGTGCAGATGACCACGGATGCCAGTTTGTTTGGCTGGGGGGGCGCACTTCAAAGGGCAGTACGCCCAGGGCCAGTGGACAGCACTAGAAAGGAGTTGGCCCATAAACAGGTTGGCACTAAGAGCGGTGTATCTGGCACTTCAGGCTTTCAAGCGAGGCGTACAGGGAAAGGCGGTCCGGGTTAATGTCGGACAACACGACAGCGGTGGCCTTCATCAATCGGCAGGGCGGCACAAGCAGTGTAGCCCTGGAAGAGGAGGCAGAAGAGCTATTAGCCTGGGCCGAGAGTCACTTGACAGCTTTGTCGGCGGCGCATGTGGCAGGAGTGGACAACGTGACGGCTGATTTCTTGAGTCGGGTCAAAGTGGACCCAGGAGAGTGGACGCTCCATCCAGAGGTGTTCGAACTACTGGTGAGTTGGTGGGGGACTCCGGTAATGGATCTCATGGCAACGTTCGAGTCAGCAAAGACCGGTCAATTTTTCAGCAGAAGGCGAGAAAGGATGTCGGAAGGATTGGATGCCTTGATACAGAGGTGCCCAGAGGATCAGCTTCTGTACGTGTTTCCACCCTGGGTGTTAATAGGTCGAGTGCTACAGCGAGTAGAGCATCACAGAGGCCGAGTAATCCTGATCGCACCTGATTGGCCAAAAAGACCTTGGTATGCGGATCTGATGAGGCTCCTAGAGGGGCAGCCGTGGAGGCTGCCGACCAGGAGGGATTTGTTGTGGCAGGGTCCGTTGCACATGACGCAAATGGATCAATTCTCGCTTATGGCCTGGCTCTTGAAAGGGCAAGGGTGAGAGCTAGAAGATACTCGGCAGCGGTGATTAGTACCTTGTTGAGAGCCAGACGTCGGTCTACCTCGCTGGCGTATGTGCGCGTGTGGCGGGTGTTTAAGGCCCGGTGTGAGGTCCGACAGGTGGAGTCTTTAAAAGCGTCTATTCCACATGTTCTCTCCTTTTTGCAGGATGGCTATGACAGGCCTGGCGGCGGCTTCATTGAGGGTCCATGTGGCGGCGTTGTCCTGTTATCGGTGGAAAGTGCAAGGGATGGCGCTAGGGACGCATCCGGATGTTAAGCGGTTTCTTAGGGCAGCGATCCTCTTGAGGCCTCCGAATAGGCTGACGGTGCCCAGGTGGGATCTCAATTTAGTACTGGAGGCATTGGTTCTTCAGCCATTTGAGCCTTTGATTACGGCGACGTTAAAGGATCTCACTCTCAAGGTGGTGTTTTTGGTGGCGATATGTTAGGCTAGAAGAGTATCAGAGTTGCAGGCTTTCTCCTGTAGAGAACCTTTTTTGACCTTCTATGACAAGAAGTTGGTGTTGAGGATGGTACCTTCCTTCTTGCCTAAGGTGGTGTCCGTCTTCCACGTGAATCAAGTGGTGTCTTTACCAGTGTTTGATGCTGATGGTAAGGACGAGTTCTCCGGTCGGTTAAGGTGCGTGCATGTGCGTCGAGTATTGAGGATGTACTTGCGGAGAATGGCTATGTTCCGCAAGACTGATAGGCTGCTTGTCCTGTTCGGAGGGCCACGTCAAGGAGAAGCGGCTTCGAAGGCTTCCATTGCAAGGTGGCTCAAGGAGGCGATTGCTTCGGCGTATGTCTTGAAAGGTAAGATAGTGCCGAAGGGGCTAAGAGCGCATTCCATGAGGGCGCAAGCAGCTTCCTTGGCAGAATCTAGCTTAGTGCCTGCGGCTGAGATTTGCAAGGCGGCAACGTGGTCGTCTTTGAATTCTTTCGTCAAGCATTACCGGCTTGATGTTCAGGCGGAGAGGGATACGCAATTTGGATCAGCGGTGCTTCAGGCTGGTCTAGCATGTCACTCCTGGTAGAATTGTTCACTGCTCTGTTACATCCCCAGAGGTTTCGGGACTAGACTGGAGGGACGATAAGGAAGATGAAATTAGATTTACCTGCTAATTGTTGTTCCTTGAGGAACTCCAGTCTAGTCCCACTTCCCTCCCTGATTTTCAGTTGGACGGTGGCCTGAAGCGGAGTAGGTTAGTATGCTTATGCGATACTGACTGCTATAAAGGGCATGGTCCATGGGGGGGGGGGGTGAGAGAAGTCAATACTGCACTAAGAGTACATTGGCATTGGGGGGATTCCTTTACAAGGAGAGCGGGGACAGGCCTAAGCAGCGTTTAGATAGTAGAGGGTTGCTTAGGGGAGTACAGCCAGTTCACTTTAGTCTTATTAGTGAAACAGTTTAATGTTGAGTGTTAAAAAAAAAAAAAAAAAAGAGAAGAGAAGAGAAAAAGATTGATGGAATCTACTTAATTGTTGCTCTGGTGAGTCTGCTTTGTCAATAGGTTACTGGATCAAGGAGGAGGTGCCTGGGCCAGTTATACCAGTATCATCAAAAGAGTGATGGGCTCGGTCTCCAGGCTGCGGAAGGAGGTGCTTAAACCCCAGAGGTTTCGGGACTAGACTGAAGTTTCTCAAGGAACAACAATTAGCAGGTAAGTCTAATTTCATCTTGTATCTTGTGCGAGCTTGTATGGGCAACCAGTGGAGGTTCTAGAGCACTGGAGTGATGTGCTCATTTTTTGCAGTGTTTGTGATGATCCTGGCTGCTGTGTTCTGCACCAATTGGAGAGGGTGTGTGGTTTGTTTAGGGAGTCAATGATATAGTGAATTACCGTAGTTTATTATAGGCGTGATGATTGCCTGACATACTGTTCTGAAATGGTCTTGGCTTAGGATTGGTTTGAGTCTCCTTATGAGTTTTAATTTGTAGTATGCTTTTGCAGCAGTTTTGTTAATGTGTGAATGAAGGTTTAGCTTGCTGTCTAGGGTGATTCTGAGGTATCTTACCTTATCTTTCACATTGATAGGTTTGTCCCGGATGCAGATTGTGGATGGTGGGTTGAAGTTGGTTCTTCTGGTTATAAACATGGCTTCTGTCTTGTTATAGTTTACCGACAGGTTGTTGTTGGTAAGCCATGTGATCATCTCATCCAGGCATTTGGTTATGAGGGTGAGGTCCGGGGCCTGTATATTTATTGGGGTGTATACCATGATATCGTCCGCATATATGTGGTAGAGCATCTTGTGTTTCTTGAATATATTGCAGATGGGTTGGATGTATAGGTTGAAGAGGATGGAGGACAATACGGATCCCTGGGGTATACCTTGTATCATGTCAACCATACTCATATATCTTAATTTTATTGCTAGCATTATCCTGAAGAAGTCCCTGGCGGGGTGAAACCATCAGGCAGGTCATGGTGGAAGATCAGAAGCATTGATCTACAGCTTCTGAATTTGCTATGGAAAGCATAAGATAAGTCTAGTTATGTACATTTTGTCAGTCAAGGACTGATTTATTTACATTAAGAAATTTTAAAGAAAAGGACTACTGTATATGTCAAATAAAAATGAAAAAATAAAAATAAATTATTTACAGGAGCAATGATGAATATCAAGTCAATGTGGATTTTTTGACACCATGAAGTTATTTGAGCTCCTGTTAGATTTAAGAGAATCAATTGCAATACAAGTGGTTGGATGTGCTATGATTAATACGTTTTTTTTCTTGCATTTTGGTTGTTGGATAGCATGACCATGTACAGTTTTCTAAGACATGAATCCATATATTTTCAAAGTTACAAGTGTCCAGTCTGCTCTCTTTCTAATCCACTGCCATCATTGGTAGGAAATTGGTAGGAAATCATTTTAGAATGGACTTTAGGGATGCCAGTACTCTGTAAAATTTCCTTTGCATTTGAATTTCCAATGTGCAGCCTTCCTTGGTTATCTTTACTTTTACTTCTGGGAGCACTGGATGGACACACTCGCTGAAGCATCACATGGGCACTCTCTCCTTGCTCTCCTTTATATTGAGTGCTAAACTGCCATTAGCAGACTAAAGTGGCCTTTTACTTACAGGTGCTAAATTGTTGCATTTTACGCGCCAATAGCACCAAAACTATGGCATGTAATGCACAACATCACTGTGTTAACTGTTGGGGTTGTGGAAAACATTTTTCTGGCAGTTAACATGGAGCCCTGTCCCCTATTGCATGCTGCATTAGCACGGGTACACCTAACATTATCTATTGAGGTGGCGTTAGGTGAACTCACACTAATGCAGGCCACGCACAGTTTGAACACAATGCTAACTGTGCTGAGCTCACCATGCCCACTCTCCATCCATAAACCACCCACTTGTGCCCCTAATGTGGATTGCACAGTTAGTGTGTGAATCATCCTGTGCTGTCAAGATGCATGGGGAGTGCCGGAGGAGGAATCGGGTCCAGACGGCTGCGGGGCTGCATGTCCTGCTGGGACGTGCAGCCCCGTATCCCAGAATCGGGCTCATAGAAAAGACTGTCCTTGCTCTGTTGGTCTTATAATATAGTTGACAGATACTGAAGACAGATAAAGAATCATAAGGAAAGGAATGGAGAAGTAAACCCAGGTTATTATAATACCTCTGTATCGCTCCATGTGCGACCACACTTTGAATATTGTGTGCATTTCTAGTCACCATATCTAAAAAAAAGTTATAGCAGAAGTATAAAGGATACATAGAAGGGCGATCAAAATGGTAAAGGGAATGGAAGGATAACCCATATAATGAAAGGCTTAAAAGGTTAGGGCCCTTCAGTTTTGAAAAGAGATAGCTGAGGGGAGATATGATAGAAGTCTAAAATAATTCGTAGAATGGAACGGGTAAACATAGATCGGTTGCTTACCACTTTAAAAAATAGAAAGACCAGGGGACATGCAATGAAGCTACAATATAGCAAATTTAAGACTAACTGGAGAAAATATTTTTTTACTCAACACATAATCAAACTCTGGAATTCGTTGCCAGAGGATGTAGTAAAAGCTGTTAGTGTAGCTGCGTTTAAAGGTAGTTTGAAACTGGTTCCTGGAGGGGAAGTCCATAAACCATTATTAAAGTGGATTGGGGAAATCCACTGCTTACCCCTGGAATAAATAGCACTGAGTCTGTCTACCTTTTGGGAACCTGACAGGTACTTGTGACCTGGATTGCCACTGTTGGAAACAGGATACTGGGCTTGATGAACCTTTGGTCTGACCCAGTATGGCAGTTCTTATGTAAGATGGAGCACAGATGGATAGTAAGGAGCAAGTATGGACCTTAAAGTTTAGTTGAGATGTTAGGCCCGCATTTCCTCTCACTCTTCCTCCTTTTTACCTAATAATAGATGGCTAGATTGTAATGGAATCAGTATGGAATCTAGAACTCTCTAGGGGTTACTATATTAAAAATTGGAATAAACCACTGTGGCATATATGAAGCACATGGAATGCTTAACAAATACTTCAGTCCACCTTTCTACTCTCCTACTACTCACTTGTCCTTTCTACTGTACTAGAATATCAATATTAGAATATATAGCCATAGCATTATCAGAATAACTCTATTGCAAAGCATGAGTTTGGTTTTTGATTTAAATAATAGTGCAAGGGTTTTCAAGGGTTGCAAACAAGCTTAGTTTTCAGAGTAACCAAGCTATGCAAATTAGCCTGGTTCATGGACCTTGTATGTGCAAATACATGAATATTAATTCTGAATATCCAACAAGCTAGATCTGTGTGTGGACAGCTCTTGCTGAGTATCTCTGCCATAGCGAATCCCTGTTACCTTAGAGTTCTTCTCAGTGCAGCAGAAAACCTCTGATGCTTTGAAGCCGTTTGACAATCTGTTCACAAAAGTTCAAAATTCTCCCAAATCAATCTCTTTTTAACTGTTTCTCTGATAGAAACATTTTGATTTTGATGCTGGTCAGTCTGGCATTAAAATGCTTTCCAATTTCTTCTCAACAAATGTGGCTGTTAGAATCTTGCAAATGATAGCATATATATGGACTCATGAAAGCTGGTGATCTAAGGTTTTATAAGGCAGTTGTCACTGGATTTTTGTCTTATTGGTTATTCTCATGACATCACCACATTGCTCATTTCATTACCATGGACATTTATTTCTTTATTTAACTGGTTTTATATACCGCCTTATCAAAGTGTCAAGGCAATTTATAGGTAACAATTTAACTTAATATACATGGAATAGAGTAGTAGGTAACCTTAACTATATTTAACTTAACATGAGAAAACTAGAACAATGTAAACAATGCGGAACAGTGAAAACATTGAACAGGGAGGAAGGGGTGTGGGCACGGATTGATGGGGTGGGGGGGAGGGGGGTAAGTGGGGGGGACAGGTCAATGTGCTGGTATGGTCCAATGCTTTATGTAATAGTTCCACCAAAGTGTTCCCTGAAAAGATGTGTTTTCCGAAAGTCTTTGAGGTTACTCATGGCCCAGATATTGTCAGGTAGTTCATTCCAGAGGTGTGGAGCGTAGAGCGAGAATACTCTCAAAAGATCCTCAACGCTTGTAATCACTTTGGGATTGATAATCACAAGATTTGCCTTGTTAAGATCACAAATTCCCTAGAAAAATCTTAGTTTTTCAGTCCTCTTCCCCTACTCCCACCACACACACACATTCCTGTTGACCAGATAAATTTTGTCCCAATCACTGAATGAAGGAAAAAATCAGAAATTGAAAACCAAAACTTCATCGAAAGCCTATTATGGGAGAATGTATATACGAGGGGTGTCCGATATTAAAGGTACAGGCCAAAATTACACTAACATTAGTATTTAAAGAAATATTCAATACATTCCACCAAAAACTACATACTTTTGTTTACTTTTCCACATAATCACCGTAAACATTGAGACATTTATCCCAGCGTGACACTAGTTTGAACATCCCTTCACGGTACAGTTGCGTGTCAAGTTGCTTGAAGTAGTCCATAATGGTGTCTTGCAATTCCTCCTGATCTTGCGGAAGTTGAGATCACATATGATTTCATGAACAGAACTCTTAGGAATGCCAGTCATTTCAGTAATTTCACAAGCTTTAATGTGACGATCCTCCCTAATCAGACGTTCGACAATTGCGCAGTTGCCATCCGTGTGTGAGGTCCTTGGTCTGCCTCTTTTCTTTTCCAGATCATCATTCAACTCCGTTCGGCCATCTTTAAACTCGTTACACCAGACGCTGACTTCTTTTAGGCTTAAAACGTTCGGGCCATACATGCCCTCTAATCTGCGATGAACTTCGATCTGCTTAACTCCTTTGGCTTGCAAAAATCTGATAACTACACGCACCTCAAACTTTGAATACTCTGTGATTACACACGCCATGTTTGTTTGCTTCCCGAAAACTGCTCATAATTTGAGTGTTTAAAAAAACAATGCTACAGACTCTCCTACTAAGAGTACAAGTAGTCCTGCATATGATGGCACTATTGCGCATGCGGAGGCGGTATGATTGCCACCTGTACCTTTAATATTGGACACCCCTCGTATGTATATATATATATATATATATATATATATATATATATACACATATATTCATATGTTTATCAACTTTTGCTTATGATAAAAGCTTAGGAGAAAAAAAACTAAGGAGAAAAAAGGACCTCAGAGTTCCATGAGCAACTATTCTTGGGCAATTGTTATAATGTTAGCCTCTCATCAATACTCCACACATCACAGGTCCAAAAACTCCTCAAGTAAGCTTATTTCTTATTTTTCAATTTTTTTCAATTTTTAGCTTTCATTAATATCCATTGCATCTTTAAAGCTTCTCATACCCACTGTATTGCATCTGCTAGGCAACTAATTAATTAACACACTTAACAGCATGCACACCACAGATGACACCAAAGGCATTTATTCGCTGACGCTTCTTCAGGGGGTAACCCAATAGAATTCTTTTTAACCAAATACTTCAGACTGCATGCGTGGCGTTTTCTGTAGTTTTACAGCTGCGATATAATGTAGCACTGCTAGCTACTAAGGCCGTGCTGCGCCCGATCCTGAACACTTATTGAGGTCTGAAGTATTTGGTCGTATTTTTTTAGACCTCCATCATATCCTCTTAGTCCTCTCACTCCACGCTGAAGAGCACTCACCTGTTTAGCCTTTCATCATTTTAGTTGTTCTTTTCAGTATCTTTTCTATTTCTTTTAAAATGCATATATTCCTTATCGTCCCTCCAGTCCAGTCCCGGAACCTCTGGGTTTAGCACCTCCTCCAGCAGCCTTGGAGACTGAGCATGGTATCACTTTTGATGACCCTAGTATAAGTAGGCAAGGACCACCTTTCCACGCCAGTAGTCTCAGTCTCCAAGCAGCTGGAGAGGTAGTGAGCCTGTAGGTCAGGCTCCCTTAGCAACAACTGAGAAGAGTTTAGGTGCCTTAGTTAGGGCAAGGGGGAGTAGAGATTATTAAGAATCTTAGGGGCTGCTGAAAGATTGGTATGCTTCCTTCTTTCTTCCTTCTCCCCCCCTTCCCTCCCTCATTTGCGGTCCGATTGTTTATTTCCAGGCCTCCCTTTCTGCCTTCGTGGGGCAGTAGTAGTGTGTGCCGGTAGAGTTGGCCTCCCTGCTCCCAATCCCGTGTTTACGGATGAGGAGCCAGGTAGCAGGCTCAAAAGACAAAGGAGCTGCCTTCCGCGGAAGTTCGGGGCTGAGCGGCAGTGCTTCCCCCCTCCATGTGCCGAAGTTGCAGGAAAGGCTGAGCACGGGAGTGGAGCAAGGCAGCAGTCTCTGACAGAGGAGGTAAGCGCCGGCAAGTTTTTCAGCGCGGGAGGTCCTGTGGCGATTTGCGAGTTTGCTGAAGCACAGTGGGACAGTCAGCGGTGCAAGGGACAGCCGTGCCACGTGGTTTTAAGCTTTTTCGCCGTTTTTGGGAGCTCTGGTTTCGGCTACGGCTTTCCGCAGGGTTTTAAAGGGGCCCGAGGGGTTAGAAGTCCCGTTTCAATAGGGGGGACTGCTAGTTGGTCTTCGAGCAGTAGTTTTTGTGTAAAAAAAAAAAAAAGAATTTTATTTTTGGTACAGTTAGGTTTGGTTTGCCCACCTGAGAAGATTTTAGAAGGTTTTTTTAGTTTGGTGAGGTGTATTGGCTGCAAGGTGTTTTAGTCTTGGGATTAGAATGCCTTCTAGGCCACAGTGTTTAGTCTGTGGCACTAGGTGAGGTACAGTCTCTGACACAGGGGTCTGTAGAGGTTGCACTCAGGAGACGGCTTTAATGGAACATTCTCTGGAGGAAGGAGCGATGGGGCAGAAGGGTGTTTCTCAAGAACAGTCGGAGGCTCTAGCCCCTGTAGTCACACTCCCGGAGCCGGTGTCTGGGCCCTCTTCAGCACCAGTCCCGACTTCTCAACATGGGCAGGATCAGCCGGTTGGTCCTTCCCTGTTACCTCCTGATTTTTTTCTCTTGCTTCATCAAGCTTTTTCTTTGCTACAGCTGGGGATGGTAGCTTCGACCTCCGGGGAGCAGGGAGAGAAACATCCGGGAACCCAACTTATGCTGGGATCTGGAGGCCCCTCTTCAAGGAAGATAAGGATTTTGGAAGAGGGACCGGAGAGGCCATTGCCTTTAGAGGCTTTGGAATTGTTAGACGGTGATATAGATCGAGATTCGTTAGAGGAAGGTGAGCTTGCAGATCCGGAACAGCAAGCTAGAGTGGTTAGAGTGTTTCAGAGGGAAGAGTTACCAGCACTCATTGCTGAGACGCTGAAAGCTTTAAACATGCCTTCTGCGGTTCCTGCGGCAAATGACACGTTAGAGGACCCATTGTTGCAAGCCGTTCGCACTACTCAAAGGGTGTTTCCAATACACCGAGTGGTGAGGGACATGATTCAGGAGGAGTGGAATCTGCCCGAGGCGGGCCTGAAAGGGTCCAGAGCAACGGCCAGGCTTTATCCTTTGTCGGATCAGGATCATGATCTTTTTCGCTCCCCAAGAGTAGATGCAGCGGTGTCGGTAGTCACCAAGAAGACGACGATTCCGGTTGAGGGCAGTGCGGCTCTCAAGGATAGTCAGGATAGGAAATTGGACACGTCATTGAAACAGGTTTTTGATATTAGCGCTCTGTCAATGCAGGCTTCTGTCTCAGGAGCGTGTATAGCTAGAGCCTGTCTTCGGTGGTCTCAGAGGCTACAGGTTGATCAGGTAGGAGAACAGATCGAGGAGGTGGCCCATTTGGAATCGGGGGTGGCCTATTTGGCAGACATTCATTATGTTCTGATCCGGGGACTATCGAAGAGTATGGCCTCGGTGGTGGCGGCTCGGCGATATTTGTGGTTGCGTAACTGGTCTGCGGAAAGTTCTTCAAAGGCTTGCCTGAGCAAGCTTCCCTTTAGAGGGAAGCTTTTGTTTGGAGAGGATTTGGACAAGTTAGTCAAGGGTCTTGGGGAATCCAAGGGGGGTCGCTTGCCTGAAGATAAGCCGAAACAGGGCTGCCCTAGCTCGGTACCCAAAGGATCACAAAGAGAGTTTTGCAGGTTCCGGACGCCTCGTTTTGGTCAGTTTCAGCGGGGCAGATTTCCCGTTCGGAACCAGGGATTTTGACGTTTTCGGGGGGGCAGGCAGAGGTTTTGCGGCGTCCTCGGCCTTGAACGTTAAGAAATCACAATGAGATGAGGGGGACTCAGGTAGGAGGCGAGCCAGTAGGAGGAAGGTTACAGGAGATTTATCCTTCCTGGGTCCAAATCACGTTGGACCAATGGGTGTTGGAAGTCATTTGAGAAGGTTATGCTCTGGAATTCCAACGCCCAGTGGTAGATTCCTTTGTCCAGTCACCCTGCAAAGCACGGTTAAAACAAATGGCAGTTCAAGAGACCCTAGACAGACTGCTACGGCTCAGGGCGGTGTTACCGGTGCTGCCAGAGCAGTACGGGTGCGGTCGGTACTCCATATATTTCGTGGTTCCAAAGAAGGACGGAGGTTTTTGACCCATCCTGGATTTAAAAAGGGTAAATCGTTGCCTCAGAATGGCGCATTTCCATATGGAGACCCTTCGCTCAGTTATAGTAGCTGTCAGAGAAGGGGAGTTTCTTACTTCTCTGGATCTGATGGAGGCTTATCTGCATATACCGATTCGACAAGAGCATCAGCAATTCCTTCGGTTTGCGGTGCCCATAGGACATTTTCAGTTCCGGACATTGCCTTTTGGTCTAGCCACGGCACCATGGACTTTCACCAAGGTAATGGTGGTGGTGGCGGAGGCGGCTCTCCGCAAGGAAGGAGTGTTAGTTCACTCCTATTTGGATGACTGGTTGATTCAGGCAAAGTCAAGAGGCGAGAGCGAATCGGCCACGGCCCAAGTGGTACAACTGCTTCAGAGCCTAGGTTGGGTGGTCAACTTGGCCAAAAGCCAGCTGAGGCCGGGAACTCGGTTCGATACGGATCAGGGGAGAGTATATCTTCCAGATGTTTGAGTGCAGGGGCTGAGGGCACTCGTGCGCAGCTTCCTGGTCAAGAGGGCTCCCACGGCTTGGCAATATCTGCAGGTGCTCGGGACAATGGCGGCCACGATCGAGCTAGTGCCATGGGCAGGGGCTCACATGAAGCCTTTGCAAAGGGCTCTGCTCCAGAGATGGTCACATCAGATAGACTCACTGTCTCAACGCCTGCCAAGTCCTCCGGAGGTACGTCAAAAACTACAGTGGTGGTTACTTCCAGGAAGCCTGGAGAAGGGAATGCCACTGGAGGCTCCGGCCTGGAGACCATTAAACGGGCTGGGGAGCGCACTTCAAAGGACGTTTGGCACAGGGCCAATGGTCAGCAGTAGAAAAGGAGTGGTCCATCAACCAGCTGGAGATGAGGGCGGTAGCCTTAGCTCTCCAAGCGTTTCATCCGTGGTTGAGGCTTGCAGAGGTTCAAGTACTTTCGGACAATGCGGCCTACATCAATCGTCAGGGCGGCACGGGAAGTGTCGCATTGGAGGCAGAGGCCAGTCAATTGTTGGATTGGGCCAAACAAAACCTGCTTGCTCTGTCGGCGCAACACGTGGCAGGGGTAGACAATGTAGAAGCAGATTTTTTGAGTCGAGTCAAAGTGGATCCTGGAGAATGGGTTCTCCATCCGGACGTGTTTGTGTTAATTACCAGATGGTGGGGAACACCGATTATGGATCTTATGGTGACGTTCGAGTCGGCGAAAGCCTCCGGGTTTTACAGCAGGAGACGAGAGAGGGTGTCGGAGGGCCTCGATGCTCTGATGCAAAGGTGGCCAGTGGAAAGTCTTGTATATGTGTTCCCGTCATGGGCTCTGATAGGTCGCGTAGTGCAACGCATAGAGAGCCACCCAGGACTAGTGATTCTGATAGCTCCAGACTGGCCAAGAAGACCGTGGTATGCAGATCTGGTTCGGCTTCAGGTGGACAGTCCATGGCAGCTCCCATCACGGGAAGATCTGTTGATACAAGGGCCGCTCTGCATGCCGCAGGTGAGTCGATTCTCGCTTATGGCTTGGCTCTTGAAAGGGCACGATTGAGAGCCAGAGGATACTCGACAGCGGTTATATCAACGCTGTTGAAGGCCAGGCGACGGTATACCTCATTGGCGTATATACGTGTTTGGCACATTTTTGAAGCATGGTGCGCGGATAGACGGTTGCGTCCTTCAGAGGCTTCTATTTCGCAGATTCTTTCATTCCTGCAGGATGGTTTTGAAAAGGGTCTGGCAGCCAGTTCTTTACGAGTTTAGCTAGCAGCGCTTTCATGTTATCGGGGAAAGATCCATGGTGAAGCGCTGGGTGCACACGCGGATGTCAAGCGGTTTCTAAGAGCGGTGTTGCTCCTTCTGCCGCCATGCAGAATGACGGTTCCGACGTGGGATCTGAATTTGGTACTGGAAGCGTTGGTAAAGGAGCCTTTTGGACCATTGGCTAAGGCTTCGTTGAAGGATCTAACTTTAAAAGCGGTGTTTTTGGTAGCAATTTGTTCTGCTCGTAGGATTTCAGAGCTGCAGGCGCTGTCTTGTAAAGAGCTTTTTCTGTCTTTCTCAGAACAGAAAGTGGTTTTACGCCCGGTACCCGCTTTCCTGCCTAAGGTGGTTTCTGTTTTTCATGTCAATCAGATGGTTTCGTTGCCAGTACTCAATATACAGGAGAAGACGGCGTCGGGGGGAAAGTTGCATCTCCTGGATGTCCGTCGGACTCTTAGGAAGTATCTCTGGGATACAGCGTCCTTCGGTAAGTCGGACAGGTTGTTTGTATTATTTGGAGGACCTAGAAAAGGGGAAGCGGCAGCAAAGTCTTCTATCTCTAGGTGGCTCAAGGAGGCCATTGCAGCAGTTTATATTTTGAAAGGGAAGAAGGTGCCGGAAGGGCTTAGGGCACACTCGACTAGGGCGCAGGCTGCTTCCTGGGCGGAGTATAGTTTGGTGCCGGCCGTGGATATTTGTCGGGCGGCGACTTGGTCATCTTTGAATTCTTTTGTTAAGCACTACCGTTTGGATGTTCAGGTGGCAGGAGATGCCCGGTTTGGATCAGCAGTGCTTCAGGCTGGTCTAGCGGGTCCCTCCCGTTGATATCTACTGCTCTGTTACATCCCCAAAGGTTCCGGGACTGGACTGAAGGGACGATAAGGAAGGTGAAATTACACTTACCTGCTAATTGTTGTTCCTTGAGAAACTCCAGTCCAGTCCCGGATCCCACCATTGCTTGCTATTTAACCTGTCAGCCTGAAGCGGGATAACTCTAAGATTGCGATGAAGGTTCTGTGTCGGGGCTTGGGGCTAGTGTTGGGGGATTCCAATAGGTTCGCTGTCCTCGGAGAAAAAGAAGAGGGCATACCTTTGCAGAGGTATACTACGTTATAGTTTTCCTTCCGGGGAAATGTAGTTTATAGTTGGAGATTTCAGTGTTCATTTTTAGTTTAAGAAAAAAAAAAAAAAAGAAATATAAATGCAGTGTGTGTTTTTGAATTATACTGGCTACTTATTTGTTGCTTTGGTGAGTCTGCTTTGTCAATAGGTGCTGGCGTGGAGAGGTGGTCCTTGCCTACTTATACCAGTGTCATCAAAAGTGATGACGTGCTCAGTCTCCAAGGCTGCTGGAGGAGGTGCTAAACCCAGAGGTTCCGGGACTAGACTGGAGTTCCTCAAGGAACAACAATTAGCAGGTAAGTCTAATTTCACCATACTCAAGGTGTGGTTACACCAAGGATCGATACAGAGGCATTATAATAATCTCTACTTTATTCTCCATTCCTTTCCGAATAATTGCCAACATTCATTGGCATAAATTTTAAACAGGAACCCTCAAGAAAGAATTTGCTGAGGGGCTCCCGTGGCAGGGGGGAGGAGTGGGAGGCCCAGCCTATCTTCATCCTTCTCTCCCTCTGTCTCCCCCACAGCGCAGCAAACAACTTACTTTAAAAGACATTTGCTGCGCTGTCTCTTGTTTCTGATTCAAAGTAATATTTTTCTTGCCTAGCATCTCTCATTTCCTCCTGTTGGGCTGAAGTCTCAGGATAACAGCCGTGTGATTAGCGGCTGTTATCACAACAATTGGCCTGGAAGGGGAGGTGACAGCTGCTGTACAAGAAAAGTACTTCTTCAAAGCAGGGAGGGGAGGCAACATCACAGACTTCATTTGAAGTAAGTTTTTTTTCTGTACTCTGCCTGGCCACTGCACTGTGGGGTCCCTGGGATATGTGACCCCCTTTCTTGCTGGGCACTCCTCACTATAGGGGCTGCTTGGGTAAAATTTACATCACTGCTAACATTTTGTTGTTTTTGATTGCCACTAAACACTGAGCCCTTTCCTTGATTTTTTTATTTATTTATTTAACAAATGCTTATATACCGCTACCTTCCAGAAAGATCAGGTGCGGTTTACAATGGAACAATTTAAGCAGGGTAAACATTCTGCTTTTTACATAGAACATAGGAAACTGTGGTTATACATTACAATAAAACGTTTTAAAAAGGGTAAACATAAACTATAGTTATACATTAATAATTGTACTTGTGATATATCAACTATGTACAGATCAAAATAGCTATATGCGAAAGGTTTGAAATTCCATTGATTTATTTTAGTGTTACATGTTTATTTACCTATTATTTATATGGTAAGGTTTGAAGAGCGGGTGGATCTTTTGATTGTCTTATTGGTAGAGATAGGCTTATTTGAAAGCTAATTTAATTTGTTTTGGATTTAATTATATGCGAAAATTGTAGATTGTGGTAGGGTATTGCACCGGGATAATTTTATTGAATTGTAATTTATAGTTCTGTTTTAGTTTATTATTGTTTATTTAGAGAATCATTTATCCATTTTCAATAAGTGGAGGAGTGTTTTCAATTGAGTCAAAGTGCAATCTGAACATGTGGGTTTTTAGCCTTTTCCTGAGTTCTTTTAGGTCAGTAAGTTTTCTTATTTCTTCCGGGAGTGAATTCCAGAGTGATGGGGCTGCGTGGGAGAAAGCTTTTTTATTAGTTGTCTTTTTAGCTTTGGTGAAGTCTTTTGGACACTTTAATTTGTTGGCGTGGCCTCTTCTGTGAATATTGTTTGTTGAGTCTATATCTATGAGCTTGGTTAGTGTAGGTGAAGCTAAATTATATATTGCTTTAAAGGTTGTTATTATTGCTTTATAGTTGATGATGACTCCTAATAGGAATATAGCATGCTGTACCTATGGTTAGGATTATTTTTCGTGGGACAGTTTCTCCAAATGGGTGAGTTTTGCGCATAACTAGAAATCACTGCCGAAAGGAAAAACATCTATATAATACCAACGACACTTCCTTTCACCACCCTCACTTTACTCAATTTAATAAATATATAAACAATACAATACAAAAGTATTACCTAGGGTAAATATATATACAGGCCTCAGTCAATGCTCACACCATTCATTTGGCGAACAGTGTCACCATAGGATAGAGCTTCAAACGTTCTTGCATCACAGGCCTCCCCCTTCCAGTTTAATAGAATACAATCACATAGAAACTATATCCAAAAAAGTACTTTTTTAGGATTCTAAATATCAATCTTAAAATCTCATATCTAACTTCTACATTATAAGGTAATATTACAATACGGCTAAATTTATCCAAAACAATTTTGTTAATTTTTTATTTTCTTTAAAATTCGAAGAACGATTTTCTAATTTCCATTAGGAATAAAATTTCCCATAGCAAGACAACTTGCACCGAAGGCAGTTAGGTGAACATCTAGAAAAGATAGAAATACTCTTAATAGTGCATAATCAATCACTCAGTAAAGAAAGTAATAATCCGTTACTTATCTTCTCTAGCGTTAGAACTTTCAGCTTCAATGAGCACTGCCTCAAAAACCCAACGCCATTTCATCTGGTTCGGAGGGCTTAGAGCAAAGCACTGGACTTGCACTGCATAGTAGATCCGACAAAAGCTTTTGTTTCACCCCACCAGGCTTCGTCAGGGATCCAGCATTTAATCCAGAACAGAGTAATAATCGTTTAAGCCTGAGCTACCATTTCGCTTCACAAGGTCTCCAATAGCGTCTGACGTCAGTCCCTTTAAACAGACATCAGTCAGTGCTGATTCGTGTAAAGTTCATGACGTCAGTTTCTCCACAAAGGCAAACTTTATTACTCAAGTATCACATTACAGAAAAACAAAAACCTACTTTTACCAACAAGAAAACACAAAAAAAATTTCCCTACACTAAAAAGACAAAACCCCAATTACATTAACAATACTTCTTAGCCTAAAAAAGACCCAAAGAATCAGATGGGAACCCAAAGATTGGCTGGCTGAATATTAAAAAAACAAAGCCCATTCGATCTTGTCATTCAATCCCTGTGGAGCTAGGGTATGCAACTTATGAATCCAATGTTGTTCTTTCTGAAGAAGGATACGTCCTCTATCTCCCCTTCGTATGTCTGGGAGTATTTGCTCTATAACTGTACATCGAAATTCTTGAAAAACATGATTCATAACAGTACAGTGTTGAATAAGTGGAGTCTCCAAACGAGCTTTCACAATGCTATATTTATGTTCTGCCAACCTGGTACGTAGTGGACGAGTAGTCTTCCCAATATAAAGCATTAAACACAGGCACCATAGCGCATATACGACATATGAAGAATTGCAGTCAGTAGATTGTCGTAGTTGATATTTACACTGAAATTGAGAATGCATCCATCAGATTACAATATATACAGCGACCACACTGCTGATGTAGAAACGAACAAGTATCTATTTGACGGGGAACTGCAGAGCATAATCGATCTCGTAGATTTCGACCTCTTTGATAAGCCATACGGACATGGTACTGAGACAATACTGGATGTGATGCAAAAATTTTCCAGTATCTATGAATAGAAGCCGCCATACGGCTAGAAATGCTGGAAAAAGGTAAAACGCATGTAAGAAGTGAAGACTGCCCAGACTGGCTAAGATTATCAGACCTCGGATACAATAACCATTCTCTATGGTTATATTTAGCTCGCTTGTACGCCTTCTTTAGAAGAGAGTAAGGATAACCGCGTTCTTGGAACTTAACTATCATGTGTCGTGCTGTCTTTTCAAATTCCTGCGGAGATGAACAAATCCTACGACATCGCAATAATTGAGAATAAGGGAGATTGTTCTTCAAATGACCAGGATGAAAGCTGGAATAATGCAGTAGAGTATTTTTATCGGTGGGCTTGGCATATACAGTTGTCTCGAACCCTCCTACGGTCTTGGTAATCTGAACATCCAAAAAGTGTATCATAGACTGATGCCGAGTCATCTCGAACTGAATGTTGGTATTTCGACCATTCAAATAATGAAAGAAATCATCCAAGATCTCAGCTGTACCACCCCGAAGTATTGTCTCAATTGAATAATGTCAAAAACTATATCCGTTTACCTGGAGATCCAACAGAAAGTTTACAAACAATACTTAAGGAAATCTCCACACAAGCTGTCACTGCAGGATATCTCACTATTAAAGAAAAAACTTTTCTAAATCCTGTTTATCCCAAAATTCCAGCATTTTACATTCTTCCTAAAATACATAAGAGTTTACAGAATCCTCCTGGCCGTCCAATTCTGTCTAGTAACGACTCCCTTCCTGAGAGAGTGGGTCAGTATTTAGATACGTTTTTGAAAGACGAAGTTCTTCTTATTCCTTTGTATATCAAAGACACTAAGCATTTTCTGACCATTTTGGACGGATTTGTAAATGTAGAAAATGTTACATGAATGGCGACACTAGATGTGGCAGCACTATATACTTCCTTTCCCCAGGATGAAGCCTTGCAAGTTTTGACACAAATTTGGGATGCCCGTCCACGACCTCATACTGTTCCTACAGATTTTCTTAGTCGTTTAGCAGAAATAGCACTGAAAAAGAATTATTTTGTTTATAAACATGAATTTTTTCAACAAATTTCTGGAACCGCCATGGGAGCTACCTTTGCTCCCTCTTTGGCTAATTTATATATGCATGTTTTTGAAAATCGTTGGATCTATTTTTCCCAGTATAATCCATACATTATATGCTGGTATCGATATATTGATGATATTTTTTTACTATGGGAGGGATCAGAGGCAGAGGCACTTTGAAGAGAGAGCTGAGAGTAGTAAAGAGACGGCGAGGGTCAGAAGCAAGAGAGTTAATCAGATGGACATAATAGTCTTGTTTGGCAAGAGCTATGGCTGACTGGAAAGAGACAAGCATAACATCTTTGTTAGTGATATAGCGGAAGGGCTGTCGGATAAGGTTTGCCTCTTTGCAGATGATACCAAAATCTGCAATAGAGTAGACAGGAAGGTGTAGATAACATGAGGAGGGATCTAGCTAAGCTTGAAGAATGGTCTAGAATTTGGCAGCTGGGATTTAATGTTAAAAAATGTAAGGTCATGCATTTGGGCTGCAGCAATCCAAGGGAGCAATACAGTATAGGAGGTGAAGTACTTTTGTCCACTAAAGAAGAGCGGGACCTAGGCGTGGTTGTGTCTGATGATCTTAAAGTAGCTAAACAGGTAGAAAAGGCGACGGCAAAAGCTAGAAGGATGCTTGGGTGCATACGGAGAGGAATGGCTAGCAGAAAAAAGGAGGTGATAATGCCTCTGTATAAGTCTTTGGTGCAACCTCATTTGGAGTATAGTGTGCAGTTCTGGAGACCGCACCTTCAAAAGGATGTGAACAGGATGCAGTTGGTGCAGAGGGTGGCTACTAAAATGATTAGTGGGCTTCATTATAAAGCATATGAGGACAGACTTAAGGATCTTAATATGTACACGTTAGAGGAAAGGCGGGATAGAGGTGATATGATTGAGATGTTTAAATACCTCTGTGGCATAAATGTTCAGGGAGAGAGCCTCTTTCAATTGAAAGCAAGTTCTGCTACGAGGGGACATGGGATGAGGGTGAAGGGAGATAGATTCAGGAGTGATATGCGGAAATATTTCTTTACGGAAAGAGTAGTGGATGCATGGAATAGTCTCCCAGTGGAGGTGGTAGAGATGAGGACAGTAACTGAATTCAAAAAAGTATGGGACCAACACAGAGGATCTCTAAAGGTAAAAAGTGGACTGTTGTAGTTGTTGATATGGAAGGACAGACTAGATAGGCTATGTGGTCTTTTTCTGTCATCATGTTTCTATGTTTCTGTATGTCAAGGCCAAAAGTCATCCTTGATTGAAGGATGAAGGCGGTATAGAAATCCTTATAAATAAATAAATAAAATCCTTATATGCATCACTTTGCACTTGTTCACATTAAATTTGATTTGTCATCTAGGTACCCAGTCCCTCAGTCTTACCAGGTCCTCCTGTATCTTGTCGCAATTCACCTGTCTTAAAAAAAAATAAATTTGTGTCATCTGCAAATGAGCTCATAGAAATTTAGAAAATGATGGCAGATAAAGGCCATATGACCTATCCGGTCTATCCATCCATACAAGCTACTAAGCTCTGCAGTCCTTTTTTCTCCCTTAAAAATTCTCTGTGCTTGTCCCATGCTTTCTTGGATTCAGATGCAGTCCTCATCATCTGCCACCTCCCCTGGTAGGCTATTCCATGCATCCACTGCCCTTTCCGTAAAAATATATAGATTCAGGAGTAATTTAAGAATATCGCCTTTCACCTTCATTCTACGCTTCCTCATCCCAGAGCGTCCTTTCAATAGAAAGAGGCCTGCTTCCTGTGTATTTATGCCATTGAGATATTTAAATATCATCTCTTCCCTCTCCTGACCTTCTTCCAAATATACATATTGAGATCTTTAAGTCTGTCCCCATATGCTTTATGAAGACCACTGATTATTTGAGTAGTTGCCTTCTGCAGTGACTCCATCCTGTTTATATCTTTTTGAAGGTCTCCAGGGTTACAGACAGTTCCTTATCGTCACTCCAGTCCAGTCCCTTTACTTCTGGGTTACGCAACCCTTCCAGCAGCTTGGAGGCTGAGCCCAACCTTTTTGGGGGTGGAGCGGTATAAATACCACTGGGACCACCTACCCACTCCAGTATTCTCAGCCTCCAAGCAGCTGGAGGGTTCCGTAAGCCTGGGGCTTACTGGAGTCCTGTCTTTATTTTTTTCATTTTAAATTAACTTTAATTTTGCTTTATTTTTACTGTAAATTTATTTCTTTATTTTACCTGATTCCCTGGGTTACTCGTTCAGGGGCTCTGCTCCTTTAAGGGCTGCCTGCTCTCTCCTTCCTCCCCCCCCCTCCCTCGTTCCCGGCACGGGCCTTGGAGCGGTCTCTTTGCCTGCGGCTGCGGGGAGGTGCACTGTACTACCCGGCTGCCGGGTCTTCAGAGCCTGCTCTTCTCGGGGGAGATAGCCTCGCGCCGAAGCCCTTCGGGTGGCTGAGCGCTAGAGGCTGCACCGCTAGTCGGCGTTGGCCGCCCGACCCATCCCGGATCGAAAGGACGACGAGGTGAATCCACGCGGTGCCCGGTTTTCTGCAGTTTTCGATCAGAGAGAGCAGCGGGACTCAGATCCGGAGCGCAGGTCGCACAAGAGAGCAGCGGGAATCAGATCGGAGCACAGTTCGGCGCCACAAATAGGCCCGCGGTCCCCCGTTCAGGCTCCACGTGTGAGGCCTACCACGTGTAGAGCCAACGGGCGGAGATCGCGGAGTCGGGCCCAGGATCTAATTCAGTCAGCCCTGGAAAACCGCAAGTGCCCCGATAGAGGAGCTTTAAGATATTTAATTTAATTTTACTGTATTTTAATTCCAATTTAATTGCAACTTTTAATTTCAACTTTAATTTCGCTTTAAATTCTATGTTTATTTCGTGGGTTTTCCAAGCTTATTGCTATTCAGCTGGGCCCTTTTCTTGTTAATCCTGTAGATCTTGCCCTTAGCTACCAAACTAAGGGGCTCTCTTATTTTTCCTCCGGGGAAATTATTGTCTTGGTTCGGGTGCCTTCAGTGGGAAGCCCCAGCTCTAACCCATGGCATCCAAGCAGCGCTGTCCCTCCTGTGGAACTCGCAGGGGCATCTCCGCAGAGACAGGAATCTGCAGGAGCTGTGCCACAGTGGCCGCCTCAGTGGAACAGGAGATTAACTTGGCCATGTTACAGCCCTCCCAGGGATCAGGAGACCCTCTAGAAGGGGAAGGGGGGTCCCAGTTCCCTATCTCTACTCCTTCGGATCTGCCCACGCCTCCCCTGCCTCTCCCCTCCCCCCCTCTAGTTTGGGGGGGACCGGAGAATTTTTCTCTCCTGACTTCATCCTCTTACTTCACAAGGCCTACTGTCTACGTAAGCAGGGCCTAGGGGCAGAAGGGGATGCCCCGCCAGTGGAGGACAAACCAGCTAGATCCCTCGGAGCTACCATTCCGGAATCCGGTATCCCTCCTAAGCGCCCACGTCTGGGTGGTGAGGAGCTCCTAGCGTCTCTCTCTCAGGGTACCCCGGAGGAGGATAGCTCGGTTAAGGACTTGGACGAGGATGAGGAGGAGCTGGAAGAAGGAGAGATCCCGGAAGAAGATCAATCACGGATAGTTAGAGTCTTTCGTCGAGAGGAGCTCCCGGCATTAATTAATGAGTCCCTGAAAGTTCTCAATGTGGCCTCCGACATGCCATCACAGGAAGAGGCGTTGGAGGATCCCTTAATCCAGGCCATTAGGAGATCCCAGAAGGTTTTCCCTGTCCACAGGGTCGTACGACAGATGATCCAGGAAGAATGGGACCAACCTGAATCAAGCTTAAGGGGGGTCAGAACCATGTCTCGCCTATACCCTCTTCCAGAGGCAGATAAAGAACTGCTGAAATCTCCCAGGGTGGATGCAGCGGTATCAGCAGTTACTAAGAAGACGACTATCCCAGTTGAGGGCAGTTCGGCCTTAAAAGACGCGCAAGACAGGAAGTTGGATACGCTCCTGAAGCAAGCCTTTGATGTAAGCGCCCTCGCCTTGCAGGCCTCCGTGTCAGGAGCTTGAATGGCGCGGGCCTGTTTAAGGTGGGCCCAACAGCTCCAGGCAGAGAGCTCAACGGGCGAAGTACAGGCCAACTCGGCTAGGGTGGAATCCGGAACGGCCTACTTGGCGGACAGTCAGTATGACCTCATCAGAAGCCTAGCCAAAAACATGGCCTCGGTGGTGGTGGCTAGGCGTTACCTGTGGCTACGAAATTGGGCTGCTGATGCTTCCTCGAAGTCACGCCTGAGTCGACTCCCCTTTAAGGGGAAACTCTTATTCGGGGAGGATTTAGAGAAGCTAGTTAAGGACCTGGGGGAATCTAAGGGAGGCAGACTTCCGGAAGATAGACCAAAACAAGGGCGTCCCCTGGCCCCAGTGCGTACCCAGCCTAGGGACTCGCGGAGATTTCGTCCAGCTAGGTCGAACTCCTTTCCCAGGGGCCGTTTTCCCTCGAAGGGACAAGGTTTCAGAGGTTTCCGTGGAGCAGATCGAGGTTTTGGAGCTGCCTCCTCCTCCTCCTTCTCGGGACCTAGAAAACAACAATGAGATGACGGGGGTCCAGGAGGAAGGACGGCCGTTAGGCGGGCGCCTAAGGCTGTTCCTTCCCGCCTGGTCCCGAGTCACGTCCGATCAATGGGTCCTAGAGGTGATCAGAGAAGGTTATGCTCTCGAATTTGCAAAACAAATACTTCCAGCATTTGTTCAGTCCCCCTGCGGTTCTTCCGCAAAGAGGGCGGCAATAGAGACAACTCTTGCCCGTCTAATAACCCTAGGGGCGGTGGTCCCAGTACCACCGGACCAGTGCGGCTCTGGTCGATACTCGATTTACTTCGTAGTGCCAAAAAAGGAAGGGTCCTTTCGACCGATCCTGGACCTAAAACAGGTCAACAGCTGCCTCAGGGTACCACATTTCCGGATGGAGACCCTACGTTCAGTCATAGCGGCCGTGAGGGCAGGGGAATTCCTAACGTCCCTCGATTTGATAGAAGCCTACTTGCATATCCCAGTCAGGAAGTCCCATCAGCAGTTCCTGAGATTCGCAGTACCAAGAGGCCATTTTCAGTTCCAAGCCCTACCATTCGGCCTAGCTACGGCCCCCAGGACGTTCACCAAGGTAATGGTGGTAGTAGCGGCCTCCCTCCGGAAGGAGGGAATATTAGTGCACCCCTACTTGGACGATTGGCTGATCCGAGCGAAATCGGAAGGGGAAAGTCATTCGGCGACGACCAGAGTGATCCAGGTGCTAGAAGAATTGGGGTGGGTCATCAATCGTGCAAAGAGCAGGATGACTCCCTCACAGGAACTCGAGTACTTCAGAGCGAGATTCGACACCCACAGGGGCAGAGTATTCCTGTCTCGGTCAAGATCAAGGGAGCTAAGGCTTCTCGTCACGCAGTTTCTAGGCAGACGAAATCCCTCGGCGTGGCATTATCTTCAAGTCCTGGGAACTATGGCGGCGGCGATAGAGGTAGTGCCATGGGCCAGGGCCCACATGCGACCGCTGCATGTACTCAAGCATGTACTCAATGCATGTACTCAAGCATGTAATCCTGCATGTACTCAAGCATCCTTCTGGCTTTTGTTGCCTTATGCATTGTTTCCTTTTACAAATTATTTATAAATATATTTTAAAAAATGCTAGTCCTAGTACAGATACTTGTGGCATGCCAATATTTAGCTTGCTTCACTGGGTGAACAGATCATGTAATCCTATTTTTTGTTTCCTGTCGTTTAACCATTTGCCAGGCCACAGTAAGACACTGCTTCCTATGCCATGACTTTTTAAAAAACTATTTATTGTTTCAAATTCACTTGAAAGGCCATTGTAGGGTGTACAATGCAAGAAAAAACAACAAAATTTGAAATAAATCACATAAGTAATACAAAGTAATTGTAACCCTGATCACATAAAGGAAATATGATCCAAGATCGGGTGCTTAGTGAAATACTTAGATGAATAGATTCATGCTAATAAAGATGCTACAAATAGTAAGATGATGGACTAAATTCTATACCAGGTGCAACTTAGCATCAAGAAACATTATAAATTGTTCAGTTTCAAAGAAAGTATATGAATTACCTAGATATGAAAATACACATTTACAGGGAAAATGCAGGAAGAAGCAAAAAAAACCTGTCTGCACTATGTAGCTTTAGATAACACCAGTGTGGAGGAGTAGCCTAGTGGTTAGAGAAACAGCCAGTACCCAGGAGATACTAGCAATTCCCACTAGCATACCTTGTGACCTTGGGCAAGTCACTTATCCTCCATTGCCTCAGAAGAAAAGGCCTGGCAATCTACTTCCAGTCATACCTTGCCAAGAAATCCCAGGGGCTGCTGGGTTGCCAGGAAGCAGCATTAACTTGATGGCACTTAAAAAAAAAAAACCACTGTGTAGCTTTAGATAGATCTGGAAAAATCCATATATTTTCCCCAAAAAGCAAACATCTTTATACTTGAAATACAATTTCAAAATCCAACTTCTATCAAAAGACACAACTCGTTTAGCTTAAGTGTCCACAGTCTCAAGATGGAGTCCATGTTCTAATATTCCACTAATATCTATACTGTTCTCCAAGATAGAGGATTCCCTTCCATCATCTTTATTTTCTTTTTTTTCTTTTCCCCCAGTCAAATAAAAAGTTCTAACAATTGGAGACATATTCTTTGCTGGCATTTTCAAGATCTCAGTCCTATATCTTTTAATCATATTTTCTGGCTGTGATGGGGTATATAACCAGGAATTGAAAGATCAAGCTGGTAAGATTAATGGAGTGCCCTGGCCCTCCTTCACGGTATGTCCACAGGATCCCTCCTCTAGTAGTCCAAGGCTTAAAGGGAAGGAGGAGGAGAAGACAAGTAAGTCTGGGAATCCAGGCCAGGCTTTCTCTATTGCCAGGCCTAGGGAAGAGAGAGGCTTGGTCTCCTGGGTAACTAATGAGGGTGTGGACAGAAGAGGTGGGGTTAGACAGGGTATAAAAGCCTGGGAGCAGAAAAGGAGCTCAGTCTCCTGGAGAGATTCCACTGGTGAGGAGCTACTGAAACCTTTGCTTGCCTAAGCTTTGCTGGGCAAGGTAAACCTCTGCCAGTAGTACTTAAACTTTGCTAGAACTTTGATTGTTGACTGGAAGAGTTGCTGAGAAAGAAGAATTTAGGGAAACGAGCTTTGGGAAAATCCCTTACCCTAGGCTTTGTGGTACTGTAGTAACTTGATCTTAGAGCTTAAATAAGAAGGGGTAATCTAACCTAGGTGGTGGCGACACTGGCTCTGGCTCAGAGACCTGAAGAAAACCATGAAGGAGGTGTCAGGAGGGCCACATAGTGAGCCCTAAAGCTGAATTATTTGAAAAGGAGTTGTTTAGTCTCCCTCTAGACAGAAATTGACTGAGGAATCGGCAGGTGAGGAAACTGTAAATATAGTTATGTAACTTGGAATGATACAGAACTTGGACCTGACGGTCTTGGGTAACAGTGGGTTACTTACTGTTAACTGTCCCAACACAGCTAAGGCTTGGCTGATGCTTTGTGTATGTGTGTGTCCCTGGATATTCTCTTTGAGGTGGAGTTTCAGACTTGGGAGACTACATTGGATCAGATGTTGGACTACCGGATGAGGGATCCTGTGGACATACCGTGGAGGTGGTCCACAGGATATGACACTGGCTTAATAGATTGAGAGTGGAAAATTAAGAAAGCAGAGGTTGAATCTTCCTTCTTGATTACCCAAAGAAGCTTGATCTTTAATCACTGCTGCCAACCTTTTTGAACTCCTTCATGCTTTTTCTCCACTCTATCAATCTTACCAGTTTGATCTTTCAATTCCTGGTTTAAGTATTAAAGCTGTATTATTCAGTTCAGATGTTGCCCCACAAAGCTGTTCAATATGACTTAATTTCTTTTTCATTGATGTAATGGCTGTCAAAAGTGTTTCAATAGTCACCGCGGCATTGACAGTTACAACCTTACTATCGTCTATCGCACCAGTGACTGAAGGGATGTAATAAGAAGCTTAGAAGTCTCACCAATAGCTGACTCAGTTTTCTGCAACACTGAGTCCAGTCCCAGCTTCTTTCTGTCTATACTTACTGGACCCAGCATCACTCCTGCAACATCTCTTTCTACTGATGGCCCCATGCCAATTCCATATCTGGAGCAAAGTGGGGATTCACTGCATTCAGCTCACCACTTGGCTAGGATGGGAGACTGTGCAGCTCCATGTCAGAGCAACTCCTATGCGTTACCAGCATGCATGGGCACCATGCTAGTGCTGATTCTCAGGGTTCAAACTCTGCTCCCCGCCGTACATAACCCACTAATATTCATTGGGCAGAACTAAGGACCTCAACTGGGGCTGAAGGTAAGACCTGTGGCTTCTCTTTCCTTTTGCCAACTCACTGATCCATTTAGGAGAAAGTTAATAAGGAAACAAGAATCAAATAGCACAGCATGGCAGTTCACTGCTCACAATTGGGCACTATCTTGGATCCCTTACCATTTTGTTATTTCCAGAGGCATCTCTCATATGCCTTTTCAAAATGACCTGCTTACTGTTTATCCACATGTTTATTAACACCTTCACCATATTCAAGAAAATACCCCCCCTCAAGCTGTTCTGAAGTGGGAATGTTCAGGTGATTGGTGTCTTCAAGAGAATGCTTTGGGGATGCCCAGATAATTTAGCCGAGTGCATTCCTGGTGCTGCAGAACAATGAAGGATGGATTCAATGTGACACAGATCAGCAGGACCGATTTTAGATCAGTGGTTCTCAATCCTGTTCTCTGGGACCCCCAGGCATTCAGGTTTTCAGGATATCCACAATGAATATGCATGAGATAGATCTGCATGCACTGCTTCCATTGTATGCAGATCTATCTCAGGCATATTAATTGCAGATTCCCTGAAAACCCAACTGGACTAGGGGTCCCAGAGGAGAACCACTGTTTTAGATACTGCTCTACATTGTTTGACAGTGGGTCAAAATGGAGCTTAATTGCACGAAAGACTCAACCAATGAAGACATAAAGGTGACCACCCCATGCCTCTCTAGCACAGAGTCTGACATTAGTTTCTGCACTCAAGGAAATCTCTTTCATAATCAAGTGCAGAAAGTTGGTTTTGAACAGGAAATCCACCTTCTTCCTCTCTAACAGTTAGCTCTGAGTAACTGTGTAGAAAGAAACTAAGGGCAGTGTTGCAAACCACTGTTGCAACCCCACCATCATATTCTGCTGTTACAGTTTAGTACTACAGCCCAGTGCCATGGCCTACTGTCACACTGTAGATTTATACTCTAGCCATACAGACTATTTTCGTTAAGTGCATTATCGACCAGCACCAAAAACCAAATAACTCAGTGCTATAATCCAGAATCAAAGCTGACTCTATGGCTGTTAGGGCAAAATGGCTCTGGTTGGCCTCAGACCAGTAAGTTGCTGTAATAAGAGCCTAGAGCGGGCCTATAAGCCATTGAGTGATTCTAAAAAAGAATTGAAAGTGAACAAGCCAGAAGAGCTTGCATTCTGAAATTCTGCAGTCTGGCCCTTGAGGTTATTCCTCAGGGCTTGCAGAGATGCCAAAGGTGAACCATCCCAAAGAGTGAGATGTTACATCCCAAACAGTGAAGCTGAAGGCCAAAAAGAGAGATTTTTTCAGAGTGTATGACCAGGGTATAAATTTAGAAAGATTTAAGTATAGTATTGCTTTGTAAATTATAAAAGCAGCATAAAATATTTGCTTTTCTTTGAAACTGAGTAAAGACAATATGGGTAAATTATGTGCTAAAACTGTTTTCCACTCACTGGTTAAACATATGCACAACATTTCAGAACACATATACTTTTGTAGGTATAGGAAAGAGCAATACGTAGGAAAGTTATGTTTAGATTCCTTCCTACTGGTAGGGTCTCTTGACCACTCTTAGTCTTGCTTCTCATGAAAGCAGTGTCGGGATCAGTGCACTGGCGGTGAGGCTGTAATGAGTGAGAGAAGAGCTCAGAGTGTGTGAGTGAGAGAGCCTTCAAATGAGTGTGACACACTCTTAATAAGTGAGACTTTGTCATCTCAGGACTTAATGGGACTCCAGAAAGGCATTCTCAGCAGTTTTGGTGCTGAAGGGCCATGCTGTGGGAACAGGCCTAGGACACCAAATTGTGCAGGCATCAAAATACCTGGGCTAAACAGGAACCTGATTCTACTGTCTTTAGGACCATGCTGTACAAACTCTTGGGGAGAAACATCTTCTGTTCTCTAGTCCTGCTGGGCACTGACACTTAAATCCAGCTCTGTGTAAGAAAATGGAGCAAACACGTGGCTGTGCTGTAAGGTGTGAGCTAAATACTAATAAAAATTAAATAATATTGTGAGTGTTGTATCTGAAAATGCTTAAGCTGTTTGAATTTGGAAAATCCTCATTTGTCTCTGAAGTAAGATAAGATAATATGTGCATTTGGAATGAAGCCCAACTTAGAACTCAACAGGGGCCCCCAATGTGCCCCTGGCAGTACTACTATGAGCTGTCCTGTAGGATGGATCTCTCAATTGGGATTTTGCTGATGTTGCAAGCAGGAAATGAGGATGCAGTAGAACTAGTGTTGGAGGTGCATCCCATTGCTGCTTTTGCCAGACTTGGGGTGCAGACACAGACTGAGTTCTAGACAGAGCCGTGGTCTGTGGCCTCTAACCAAGGATCATTGCTGCAGTGGCTGCTACAGCTGAGTTTATCTTACTCATGTCAACCTGAACAAGCTGATCCAGTTCTAGTTTGCCTCGTTGCGTGTATGGCATTATAGCTCTGCTATTTCCAGGAATGCAATGGGGCAAACTGAGAATAGGAGCAGCCTTTTAGGATGGTGTTGGTGAGGTGACAACCTAAGCTACAACAGAATGGTTTAAATATGTGAGAAAGGATAGGGGACACCGAGTAATCGCGCATGAAGACTCGTAATGCTATGGTGATCTCCAGGAACAAGCAAGAATGTAGTCATCACATATGGGTATCGTCGGTACCGACGGAGCCTGCGCGGGAACGCTCCCCAGCGTCCAATCAGAAAGCTTTTGGGAGCATCCCACAGCGTCTGCGTGCTGCCTTCCCGCCTTTCCCAACTGCCTCTCTCCAGTTCTTCTTTTTCCGCGGAGCCAGCAGGTCGTGTTCCTGTCACCGCAGAAGAATTTCTTTTTTCTTTCTTTCTTTTTGTGGTCACGTCTGCCTTCTTCGACGCTCTACCGGTACCGCCGGTCTTTCTTTTCTTATTTCTGTAAAAAAAAAAAATCTTCTTTTTTCCTTTTCTTCAGGTGCACGCGCCTTTTTGGGCCTTAGGCCCAAAAACATTTTCCTTAACATGGAAAAACCTGCCTCAGGTGCACCAAGTGTGGCGGTACCATTTCCGTCACCGATACCCATGAATGGTGTTTAAAATGTTTAGGTCCTGACCACTCCATCACGGATTGTGTGTCCTGTGCCATGATGTCTAAAAGAAGTCGGCAGAACCGAGCTGCCAAGCTCAGTACCCTTTTTCCCTCTGATGCAGCTTCAGTGGCATCGACGTCTTCCAGGGCTTCTTTTTCCTCCCGTGGATCTCAGGTAACTAAACATAAATCCAGCCGGTCCTCGAAGGATAGATCTCCTTCTAAGCATCGAGATGCCTCTGGCGTTGCCCTCGAGGATTCTGCACCGGCAAAATTACCCCGGCGGGAGACTTCGGCTTCCAAAGCATTATCGGGGTTCCAGGATGTTCTCGATGGCTCGGCCTCGACAGATCTCCTGGTGCCATGCTCTGGGGTACCGGTGGTCTCCACAGGTACCGACATCCAGGCATTGGCGGTGTCCATAGACCAGAGAGTTCTGGCTATGGAACGCAGTCTGGCGGCTTTCCTTGCGGCATTGACGCCCTTGGTACCGCAACAGACAACTCCACCGGTACCGGCAATAGCATCAGCATCGGTGTCTGCTCTGCCGGTACCCTGTCCTCCGATGCCCTCTGGTACCGATTCTCCGGTACTGGTTATTCCCGGTGCCGACCTTGGTCGGTACGGGTATCAGGCTCTGCAGGAGCATCCGGACAGATGATATTTCGAGTCCTCAGAAGAATCTGAGGATTCTGAAAGTTCTGTCGATGCAGCGATGCTTCTTCCAGAGGAGTCGTCCTCCCCTAAACGCAGGATGTCTCCTCCAGAGGACATATCCTTCCAAGACTTCATCAGGGAGGTGGCTCGGGGACTGTCCATTACTGTGGCCCCTGAAACAGAGCCAAGGGCCAAGGAGTTGGAAATTTTGCAATATCCCAAAACTCCTAAGGAGGCAGCTACCTTACCCATTCATGAGATTCTATATGATCTCATGTTGAGGATGTGGGAAACACCTCTTACCACCTCTCCTCATTCTCGTAGATTGGATACTATGTATTGAGTCCCTCCTTGTCCTGGTTTCCATAAGACTCATCTTCCTCACCACTCTATTGTGGTGGAGTCAGCTATGAGAAGGATCAGAAGTGCAAAAAGGCATGCCTCTAATCCTCCAGGACGTGAGTGCAGAACCCTGGATGCTTTTTGACGTAGAATCTTCCAAGCTTCTATGCTTTCTGCCAGAATCAGTTCCTATAGTCTCTACATGGGAATGTTCCTAAAGGAGGTCACAGATAATTTACAGACGTTAAGTCCTTTCATTTCTGAGGATAAAAGACAGGACTTTCTCACTTGGGTCAAACATGCCCAAGATGTTTCTAAATTTTCTAACCGTGCAGCCTTTGACTGCTTTGAGTGTATAAGCAAAACCTCGGCTATCGCCATAGGTGCACGTAGAATTGCTTGGCTCCAGGCATCTGATCTAGAGTTCTGGGTACAAGATAAATTGGGAAATATCCCTTGTACTGGTGAGAACCTGTTTGGTAAAGATTGGCAGGAAAAAGCCAATGAAATGGATGCTGAGAATTCTACCTTGGATAGACTATCCAAGTCTACTGCTAATCCTGTTAGAAAGAAGTTGTTCAAGAAAACATCTTTTTCTAAAAAGAAAAGATTTTATCCTGCTTATGTTCAGCAGGCATCTTCTACGGGTCAGTTTTCAAACAAACGTCAGCAACCACCCAAACAGAAGAAAGCAAAGGCTGTTAGGCCTCCACTGGCCCAGCAGCCTCAGCCTCCTCAGGGCCTTTGACTTTCAGCTAGAGAACTTAGCCTTTCTGGTTCTGGAGGGACCAGAACCGTCCACCATTCCAGGAAGGTTATGTGATTTTTGCCCCCAGATGGGGGCAGATAACAGCAGAGCATTGGACACTCTCCATCATAAAGGAGGGGTACAAGCTTCATTTTTCAAGCATGCCCCCTCACACAATAGTGAAGCAGTTCAATTCTCCGACCTCTCTCATCAACCTGTTAGGTCAGGAGGTTGCCATCCTTCTTGCCCAAGGGGCAATAGAAGAAATACCTCTTCATCAACAGGGCACAGGGTTCTATTCCCCTTATTTTCTTATTCCAAAGAAAACAGGGGGATACAGGCCTATTTTAGATCTCAGAGAATTGAACAAATTCCTTGTCAAGGAGAAATTCAAGATGATTTCTCTCAAACTCTGCTACCATACCTTCAGAGTCAGGATTGGCTTTGTTCTCTAGATCTCAAGGATGCGTACAACCATACCCTCATCCATCCAGCCCACAGAAGGTTCCTTCGGTTCCTCTTTCAAGGAAAGCACTACCAATACAGGGTGCTTCCTTTTGGTCTGGCCTCGGCACCAAGGGTGTTCACGAAATGCATGGCTGTCGTAGCAGCATATCTCCAGGAACAAACAGGAATGAGTCTTCACATATGGGTACGTCGGTACCGACGGAGCCTGCGCGGGAACGCTCCCAAGCTTCCCAAAAAGGAAAGCTTTTGGGAGCATCCCACAGCGCCTGCGCGCTGCCTTCCCGCCTTTCCTAACCGCCTCTCCTCAGTTCTTCTTTGCCGCGGAGCCAGCAGGTCGAGCCCTGTCACCGGTGAAGAAGTTCTTTGTTTTATTTTATTTCTTTGGTCGCGTGTCTGCCTTCCCCGACTCCGGACCGGTACCGCCGGTCTTTTCTTTCTTTTCTTTAAAAAAAAAAAAATAAAAAAAAAAAAATCGATATATTTTTCCCTCACTTAGTGTATTTTTCTCTTGGGCCTTAGGCCTCACAAGAAATTTTCCTCATGGAAAAACCAGCCTCCGGGTTTAAGAAATGCACTAAGTGCAGCGGTACTATTTCTGTTACAGACACCCATGAATGGTGTCTTAAATGTTTGGGTCCTGAACACTCCATTTCGGATTGTCCGTCCTGCTCTCTGATGTCTAAACGGGGTTTACAGAACCGAGCAGCTAAGCTCCATGTGCTGTTTCCCACTGATGCAGCTTCGGTGGCATCGACGTCTTCCAGGGCTTCTTCTTCCCCCAATGGATCTCAGGTAACCAAACATAAATCCAACCAGTCCTCGAAGGGTAGATCTCCCTCTAAGCATCGAGATGCCTCCGGGCTTGCCCTCGAGGATCCTGCACCGGCAAAACAACCCCGGCGGGAAGCTCCGGCTTCCAAAGCTCCACCTATGGGGTTACAGGTTCACATCGATGGCACGGCCTTGACCGATCACCTGTTAGAATGCTCTGGGGAACCGGCACAACCTTCCGGTACCGAGTTCCAGGCATTCATGGCGTCGATGGATCAGAATGTTCTGTCCATGCAGCAGGCTATCAGTGCCTTCATTCAAGCTGCGACGCCGTTGATACCACAACAAACTCCGTTGTCGGTATCGACTCGGGTACCGGCACCAGCGCCGATACCGGTACCGTCTGCATCGGCATCGACCAGGATACCGACTGCAGCGGTTCCTTGTCCAGGGCTGCTCATCGGTACCGATGACGCCCGATGTCGATACTGCTCGATACGCGTACCAAACGTTAGAAGAGCACCCTGACAGACAGTACTTTGATTCCTCTGGTGATTCTGATACATCAGAGGAGTCTGCTGAAGTATCTATAGCCCTTCCTGAAGAGCCTTCTTCTCCAAAACGAAGAATGTCTCCTCCAGAGGACTTGTCCTTTCAAGACTTCATAAGAGAAGTAGCTAAAGGTCTTTCTATTTCAGTATCCTCTGAATCAGAGCCTAGAGCAAAAAAAATAGATATTTTGGGTTATTCTAAGGCTCCTAAAGAGGCAGTCACCTTACCAATTCATGAGATTCTTTATGAACACATGATTGATTTATGGGAGACTCCTCTCACTATCTCTCCTCATTCTCGCAGATCGGACACTATGTATCGTGTCCCTCCTTGTCCTGGTTTTCATAAAACACAGCTTCCTCACCATTCCATTGTGGTGCAGTCAGCTATGAAGAGGATAAAGAGTACAAAGAGACACTCTTCTACTCCTCCAGGAAGAGAATGCAGGACTCTGGATGCTTTTGGTAGAAAAATCTTCCAAGCCAGTATGCTCATTGCCAGAATCAACTCCTATAGTCTTTACATGGGTATGTTTCTGAAGGAGGTTGCAGATAAACTGCACACTTTCCTCCCTTTTCTGCCAGAAGATAAAAGGGATGAATTCCTCATTTGGCTTAAGCATACTCAAGACATTTCAAAGTTTTCCAACCGGGCAGCCTTTGACTCCTTTGAAGGTGCCAGCAGAGCTTCTGGCATTGCCATAGCTGCTCGCAGAATTGCTTGGCTCCAAGCTTCTGATTTAGAACCCTGGGTCCAAGATGGCTTAGGAAATCGTCCCTGTACAGGTGAAAACCTGTTTGGCAAAGAATGGCAAATAAAAGCCACTCAAATGGATGCAGAAAATTCTGCTCTGGATAGACTTTCAAAGTCAACCTCCATTCCTGCCAAGAAAAAACCCTTCAAGAAGTCTTTTTTCAAAAAGGGCAGATTCCCTTCTGCTTCTGGCCAACAATCCTCTACAGGTCGCTTTGCTACTAAGCGTCAGCAACCTAAACAGGCCAGGCCTAAGACTACAGGGGCTGCTGCAACTCAGCAGACCCAATCTCCTCAGGGTTTTTGACTTGATGCTAGAGAACTTAGCCTTTCTGGCTTTAAAACAGCCAGAACCTCTCACCATTCCAGGAAGGTTAGCTCATTTTGCTCCCAGATGGGAGTAGATTACATCAGAGCAGTGGACCCTCTCCATCATAAGAGAGGGCTACAAACTTCATTTCTCAGACCTTCCTCCCCACACCATGGTGAAACACTTCAATTCTCCCACATCTCTTCTCGACCTTCTAGGTCAAGAGGTGGCTACCCTTCTTGCCCAAGGGGCAATAGAAGAAGTTCCCCTTCTTCAACAAGGGTCAGGGTTTTACTCCCCCTATTTTCTCATTCCAAAGAAGACAGGGGGATACAGACCCATATTAGATCTCAGGGAATTGAACAAATTTCTATGCAAGGAGAAGTTCAAGATGCTTTCTCTGGGCACTCTCCTTCCATACCTTCAAAGTCAGGATTGACTTTGTTCTCTAGATCTCAAGGATGCGTACACACATGTCCTCATCCATCCATCTCACAAAAGATTCCTCCGTTTTCTTTTCCAAGGAAAACATTATCAATACAGGGTTCTTCCGTTTGGTCTGGCCTCTGCCCCAAGAGTGTTCACCAAATGCATGGCAACAGTAGCTGCATTTCTACGCACTCTGGGAATATTTGTATTCCCATACCTGGACGACTGGCTCATCCGAGCTCCATCTCAGTCAGAGGCCCAGATTTCCCTGAACCGCACAAGATGCATTTTGCAGTATCTGGGACTTGTGGCAAACCTCCCAAAGTCTCAGCTCACCCCCACTCAGTCCCTAGAATTCATAGGGGCCTGGTTGGATACTACCACTGCAAGGGCCTACCTTCCTCAGGCCCGTTGTCAACGTCTAGTGCAGCTAGCCTCTCATATTCAGTCAAAGAGCCACTTAACTGCCTGGGAGATGCTACAACTGCTAGGCCACATGGCTTCCACAGTGCATGTGGTACCCTATGCTCGCCTACATATGAGAGCAGCCCAATGGACTTTGTCCACCCAGTGGACTCAAGCATCAGGAGCTCTCTCAGACCAAATAGCAACCTCCAACGTCTCTTTTGGTCTCTCCTATGGTGGATGTCCACTCAAAATCTGTTGCTGGGGTCCCCCTTCCAACAGTTGTTGCCCCAAGCAACCCTCACAACAGATGCCTCCCAAACAGGTTGGGGAGCTCATCTACAAGACCTCTCCACTCAAGGCACTTGGTCCCCACAGGAGACCTTTCTTCATATCAATCACTTGGAGCAGTCTTTCTAGCTCTCAAGGTCTTTCATACCCTGCTCAGCTACAAGACAGTCCTCATTCATACGGACAATCAAGTAGCCATATTTTCCATAAACAAGCAAGGAGGAACTGGCTCTCTGTCGCTTTGCAACGAAGCTTTAAGATTGTGGGCCTTCGCCAGAGAGCATCAAATACATCTCCTGGCAGTATACCTCCCAGGAATCCAAAACTCTTGGGCAGACAGACTCAGTCGAGTTCTGCTCCCACACGAATGGTCCCTGCACATGGATCAGAATCTTCCAAGAATGGGGAACCCCGGACATAGACCTCTTTGCAAGTCCGTGGAATGCCATACTTCCCCGGTTCTGTTCCAGAATTCCGTGGCAGGGAGTTCAGGCCAAGGATGCCTTCCTCCTTCACTGGGGTCAGGGCTTCCTGTATGCCTTTCCACCCATTCCCTTGATTCCCAAGACTCTGTTCAAACTCCAGAGGGATCAAGGATCCATGATCCTCATAGCTCCACGCTGGCCACGCCAAGTGTGGTACCCTCTACTTCTGCATCTCTCCCAAGCCCCCTCCCTGGACTTGGGAGCTGCTCCAGACCTTCTGTCCCAGGAGGAGGGGACTTTGTGGCACCCAAACCCCAAGTCCCTTCACCTCAGAGCTTGGTTACTGAAGGCCTAGACCTTCAAGGCTGCAATCTTTCTCAACAAGTGAAGGATATCCTCCATGCTTCCAGAAAACCTTCCACTAGGCGTTCCTATGCTTTTAAATGGAAAAGATTTTCCATTTGGTGTGCTGGAAGGGGTCTCAACCCTCTAGCACTACCTTTGAATTCTCTATTGGAATACCTCCTGCATCTTTCCAATGCAGGCCTTAAGATGAATTCAGTAAGGGTCCATTTGAATGCTATTGCAGCATCCCTTAAGCCTATCAATGGACAACCTATTTCCTCTCATCCTCTTATTGCAAGATTCATGAGAGGCCTAACTTTAACTAGACCTCCCATTAGGCCTCCTCCGGTGGCATGGGATTTAAATCTGGTTCTTGGTCAGCTTATGAAGCCTCCTTTTGAACCCTTAGCCACCACCTCCTTGAAATTTCTTTCCTGGAAGGTTATTTTCCTCATTGCAGTCACCTCAGCTCGCCGCATCAGTGAGCTACAGGCCTTAGTGGCTAATCCACCTTATACAAGGTTCCATCATGATAAGGTAGTTCTTAAAAGCAATCCACACTTTATGCCTTTTACTTACAAAGGACACAGCAACATAGAAAGTCTTCCCAGATCTTTGTTGCTTTTGATCCCTCTCATTTGGGACTTCCAGTCTCTAAGAGGACACTGTCCAATTGGATTGCTCAGTGTATTTCTTTCGCCTACCAGAGTAAGAACCTTTCTCTGGAGAGCCATGTCACAGCTCATAATGTGAGGGCCATGGCCGCCTCTATGGCTCATCTAAATTCTGTGTCCATCGATCAAATCTGTCGAGCAGCCACCTGGGCCTCGGTTCATACCTTCACAGCCCATTACTGCTTGGACAAGGACTCCCGCCGGGATGCCTTGTTTGGTCAGGCTGTTCTCAAACACCTGTTCCATTCTTAATCAACTCCTACCCTCCATCCCTGGATAGATGCCTGAGATCCATAGGAGGAGGTAGAACCTTTCCCAGGGTCTCATATCCTTGGGGATCTCCCAGGCATCTTAGCTAGGGAGTCCCCATATGTGAAGACTCATTCCTGCTTGTTCCTGGAGATAGCACAGTTACTTACCTGTAACAGGTGATCTCTGGGAACAGCAGGAATAAGTCTTCACAACCCTCCCACCTCCCCTAGGAGTTGTATTTCTCTATCTATCTGTCTTTCCTCTCTCTCTCTTTTGTCTCAGCTTTAAAACTCAAGCTGAGGAGAGGCGGTTAGGAAAGGCGGGAAGGCAGCGCGCAGGCGCTGTGGGATGCTCCCAAAAGCTTTCCTTTTTGGGAAGCTGGGGAGCGTTCCCGCGCAGGCTCCGTCTGTACTGACGTACCCATATGTGAAGACTTATTCCTGCTGTTCCCAGAGATCACCTGTTACAGGTAAGTAACTGTGCTTTCTCCATACTCTAGGGATATTTGTCTTCCCTTGGACGACTGGCTCATTTGAGCTCCAACACAGTCAGAGGCCAAGACTTCTCAATTCTGTACAATGCGTATCCTTCAGTATTTAGGGCTGGTAATAAACATCCCAAAATCCAATCTAACTCCCACTCAGTCTTTAGAATTCATAGGAGCTTTCCTGGATACCACATTGGCAAGGGCCTATCTTCCCCAGGCCCGTTGCCTTCGCTTGGTGCAGTTAGCTTCTCAAGCAGTGCTAAAGCCTCTTCTAACTGCTCGAGAAATGTTACAATTACTAGGCCACATGGCATCCACCATGCATGTGGTTCCATATGCTCGCCTCCACATGAGGGCAGCTCAGTGGACTTTATCCACCCAGTGGACCCAGGCATCAGGGTGCCTGTCAGACAAAATAGCAAACACAAGTCGCCACATTTTGTCCCTCCACTGGTGGAGGTCCACTCAAAACCTGTTGCTCGGGTCCCCCTTTCAGCAACCCTTACCCCAAGCAACTCTCACAACAGATGCTTCTCCAATGGGTTGGGGAGCTCATCTGCAAGACTTCTCCACCCAGGGCACCTGGTCTCCGCAAGAGAGTTGTCTACATATCAATCTCTTGGAACTCAGAGCAATCTTCCTGGCTCTGCGAGTGTTCCACTCCCTGCTCAGCTACAAGACAGTCCTCATTCATACGGACAATCAAGTAGCCATGTTCTATGTGAACAAGCAGGGGGGAACAGGCTCTCTGTCGCTTTGCAATGAAGCTTTGCGACTATGGGCCCTCTCCAGAGAGCATCAGATTCATCTGCTGGCAGTATATCTTCCAGGCATTCAAAACTCTTGGGCGGACAGACTCAGTCGAGTTCTGCTTCCACACGAGTGGTCTCTGCATGCAGACCAGGTGACCAGGATTTTTCAACTCTGGGGAACCCTGGACATAGACCTCTTTGCAAGTCCGTGGAATGCCAAACTTCCCCGGTTCTGTTCCAGAACTCCGACTCAGGGATCTCAGGCCAGGGATGCTTTCCTCCTTTACTGGGGTCAAGGCTTCCTGTATGCCTTTCCACCCATTCCCCTAATTCCTAAAAAACCTCTTCAAGCTTCAGAGAGACAGAGGCTGTATGATTCTCATAGCACCACATTGGCCATGGCAAGTGTGGTACCCTCTGCTTCTACATATCTCTCAAGCTCCCTCCCTGGAGTTAGGGTCTGCTCCACATCTCCTGTCTCAGGAGGACAGAATGTTATGGCATCCCAATCCCCAGTCTCTGCATCTTAGGGCTTGGTTGCTGAAGGCCTAGATCTCCAAGTTCTTAATCTTTCTTAGCAAGTGAAAGATGTTCTTTATGCTTCCAGAAAACCTTCCACTAGATGCTCTTATGCTTTCAAGTGGAAAAGGTTTACAATTTGGTATTCGGAAAAGGGTCTTAACCCTCTTGCGATACCTCTGGAATCTTTGCTGGAGTATCTCCTCCATTTATCTAATGCAGGCCTTAAGACAAATTCAGTAAGAGTCCATTTGAGTGCTATTGCAGCTTCTCTTAAACCTCTAAATGGACAGCCTATTTCCTCTCATCCTCTTATAGCAAGATTTATGAGAGGCCTCCTTCTAACTAAGCCTCCCATTAGACCACCTCTGGTGGCATGGGACTTGAACCTGGTTCTTGGGCAGCTCATGAAGCCACCTTTCGAACCTTTAGCTACCACCTCCTTGAAATTCGTTTCTTGGAAGGTTATCTTTCTCATTGCAATCACATCAGCACGCCGCATTAGTGAGTTGCAAGCGCTAGTAGCTAATCCACCTTATACAAGGTTCCATCATGACAAGGTAGTCCTTAGGACTCATCCACACTTTATGCCTAAGGTGGTCTTGCCTTTTCATCTGAACCAAGAGGTCTACCTACCTGTATTTTTTCCAGGACCTCATGCATCAAATGCAGAGAGGAATCTTCATACCTTGGACTGTAAAAGAGCTCTAGCTTTTTACTTACAAAGAACACAGCAACATAGAAAGTCCTCTCAACTCTTTGTTGCTTTTGATCCTTCTCATTTGGGACTTCCAGTCTCCAAGCGAACACTATCTAACTGGATTGCTCAGTGTATTTCCTTCGCCTATCAGAGTAAGAATCTTTCTCTGGAGGGCCATATCACGGCTCACAATGTGAGAGCCATGGCAGCCTCAATGGCTCATCTGAACTCTGTGTCTATTGACGACATCTGTCAAGTTGCCACTTGGGCCTCGGTTCATACCTTCACAGCCCATTACTGCTTGGAGAAGGACTCCCGCCGGGATGCCTTGTTTGGTCAGGCTGTTCTCAAACACCTGTTCCATACCTAATCAACTCCTGCCCACCATCCCTGGTAGGATGCCAGAGATCTATGGGGGGAAGTGGAGCCCTTTTAAGGGACACAACTTCTGGGGTCTCTCCCTGGCACCTACAGCTAGGGAGTCCCCATATGTGATGACTACATTCCTGCTTGTTCCTGGAGATAGCATAGTTACTCACCTGTAACAGGTGATCTCCGGGAACAGCAGGAATTTAGTCCTCACAACCCACCTACCTCCCCTAGGAGTTGTATCTCTCTATCTATCTCTTTCCTTTCCCTCTCTCTCTCTTTGTCTCAGCTTTAAAACTCAACTGGAGAGAGGCAGTTGGGAAAGGCGGGAAGGCAGCACACAGGCGCTGTGGGATGCTCCCAAAAGCTTTCTGATTGGACGCTGGGGAGCATTCCCGCGCAGGCTCCGTCGGTACCGACGATACCCATATGTGAGGACTAAATTCCTGCTGTTCCCGGAGATCACCTGTTACAGGTGAGTAACTATGCTTTCCCCTAGTGGCTGGTCTGATTGATCAGGAAACACAAAGGAGCAGAAAGAAACTTATTGAAAGCTGGATTTAAAAGGTAAATCATCTGCAATAAGTGTAAAAAAAATCTGGGCTATCAGAAGATCTGAGTGGTGGGGCAGCTTTGCAGCTTCTCAGGAGAGGGTAAGGGGTAGTGGACAGGATATGGGAGGAACTGTTTTTTTTAATTGCTCAAGTCATACAGCACCAGATAGGAAACTCCTGGGGCTTAAATAAAGTGGAAAGACTTTTTAAGTCCTCTTCATTTACTTGAACTGCTAGAACTAACTGTCCTAGAAGGCACCTTTAATCTTCTCTACATGCTGAAAAATAAAGAAGCAGAAAGAAAAGTAGTAAAAAAAAAGTTTTTAAAAAGGTATAATCTGTCCTTTATGCTCCACCCCTCTAAGAGCAGAAGCTCCGCTTGAAACATCTTTTATCAGCAGAACTTTCTGATTCAGGGGTTCTTTAAATGCTCTTTTCCATTTTCATGTTTTTTTCCCTTTTGTTAATTATGTGATAATTAGAGGCATGTGTTTATACAATACCAGGAAATATAATAAACTCCTAGGGCGCACAACTGCCATTTTTCTTCCAAAATCCTACATGTTATTTCCAAAATTTCAGTTTCTTGTTCTTGGGATCATTCTCTTATTTTTAGTCCAAAATGACAGATCATAATGGCAGCTGTGAATGCATGGAATATTCTTATTGGACAGAGCCCTTGACAATGAATGTGAAAAGGAAACAAATATAGAAGAGTCACCAAGATAAGAGGGAGACAGCCTGTAGGGATAGGAGTATCCCAAAATAACACAATAAAACAAGCTGAAATGGCCAACATAAGTGACAAACTGCCAGTGACAGAGCAAAGATCACTCATTTATTTTTATTTATTCAATATCTTCCCCAATCCAGTCCCCATTAGTTTCTCTTTCTCTCTCCCCCATTCCTTCAAACACACCATAGTTTCCCTCTTTTTCACCAGATCTATATCAAAGGAGTGACATAACAAAAGAGTGAAAGATGAAAAGAAAATTTTCAAAAGAATGACAAGAACCCAACAACGAATTCAACCAATCAAATATTCATGCAGCTAAAATCCTCATGTGGATGGCAACGAATGTACGTATGCTGACAAGAAGTGCGAGATGCCAGATGATGCACATCAACAAAAAATAACGACACTGAACTATGATGAACCTATGTAACCTCAGAAGACATAGCAGATGCCACATCACAAGGGTGGGAAAAGCAGTGACAGAACAAAAAGGTGACATAATGAAAGAGTGAAAAATTTAAAAAAAATTTCAAAGGAAGAAAGCATTCAAGGAATCATGGAATAATGCCAATCAACAAATACTGTCATTGTACGCCCTACAACAAACCAACATACAAAGAAAAGACGACATCACACGCAATAAAGAACAATTTAACTTAAAACTTTCAACGCCATAATGGATATGAATCAATTCATAAAATCACAAATGGGAAAGGACAAACTGGCATAGAAAGGACACATCTACCGACACCAACGATCCCAAAACCAATAATCACCATTTCTCCAGGACCAAGCAGGAAGTCAGTCCTCACATATGGGTGACGTCGACGGAGCCCCCATGCGGAGCATTTCCCCAGCTTTCAAAGAAAGCCTTTGGGAATGCAGGCACAAATGCGCAGTCCTCTTCCTGCCCAAAGGTGCCATCTTGCTCAGTCTTCTTTTTTCCGCGGAGCCCTACGGACGCCTGTCCTTGTCACCCGTGAAAAAAGTTGATTTTGCTGCGTTGGGTCGAGTTTTTTCTTCGGTTCGACGTCGGTTCCTTTCCCGCCTGGACTCGGTACACTGGTGCCGAGCCCGGATCTCTTTTTTTGGTTTTTGTCCTTAGATACTGCGTTCGCGCCTTTTTTCTTTTCCCTGGCAGCCCAATTTTTTGATCTTGCAGGGGCTCTTTTTCCCCCGATGGCTGCCAGTGGCTTTAAGAAGTGTGATCGGTGCAAGAAACTGATGTCTCTCACCGAGACACACGACTGCTGCCTCCGGTGCCTGGGGCCAGACCATGATTCTACGGTCTGTAGTCCCTGTGGCAAAATGTCTTCCAAGGCATTACGGAGCCGTCAGCACCAGCGTGAGAGGATCTTCTCCGAATCTGCCTCTGGACGGGTCCAGACTTCGTCAGAGGCCTCGACGTCTCGGGAGTCTGACCCCGAGCATCGTCGGGGCTCCTCTGAAAGGCAGTCCCCCTCGAGGGAGCACTGAAGGAAGAAGAAACCCACGAGGGCGGCATCGGTGGACGATCTTGGCTCCTCGAGGGCCAGGTCGCATAGCCCCGATCGCCGTCCCAGGTCTTTGGAGTCGGAGAGGCCTGCAAAGCATCCTCGTGTAGAGTCGGAGGCCCCGAGTCACGTGAATACTGTAGTCCTCGTGGACTCTCCTCTGACGGCCTTGGAGAGCAGATTGTCTGCCTTCATGGAACAGCAGCGGGTGCTGATCGCCGGTCTCACCGGCGCATCTGCTCCGACCACCGGGACATCGACGTCCAAGTCGACCCCGGAGGCCGAGCCGATCCTCGAGACCATGCAAACTCGAGTCGATCCTCGACCGAGGTCACCCTCGGCCTCCCGTTTGGAACCGAGGTCATCGACGCCAATTCCCTTGGCGTCGGGGCGGATGGCGTCGGTGTCCGCCCACTCGGAGCCGCTATATTCCTCCTCGGAGGAATCGGCATGGGAAATGGAGGAGGAGGAGTCCCCTGACACCTTCTGGACTCGGTGCGTCCCTTCGGACTCACCGGGTTCCGAGCCTCGGACAAGGTCCCCCCCGGAGGATACCAGGTTCTCAGATTTCGTAAGGGACATGGCCAAGGCACTGGCATTCCCTGCGGACCCTGAGGAGGAGCCTCGAGCCGAGGAGCTCGAGGCTCTGCAGTATGACTCTCCTCCCAAGGAGGTCTTTACTGTCCCAGTTCCTCCGATGCTGGAGCAGTTGCTCTTCCGCATGTGGGAGGCACCGGCCTCGATGCCGGTTCTAAGCAAGCGGGTCGATTCCATCTATCGAGTCCGCAAGAGCCCCGGGTTTCAAAAGGCACAGCTACCGCACCACTCCATGGTTGTGGAATCGGCCATGCACTGCCTGAGGAGTCAGAAGATGCACACCTCGGTGCCTCCCGGCAGGGAAGCCCAGAACCTGGATGCCCTCGGTAGAAAGTGCTTCCAGGGCTCTATGCTTGCTTGCCGTGTCCAGACCTACCAGCTGTACATGGGCATGTACCTTCGAGACCTGGCAAAGGAGATTGCCGGGTTCTCTGCTGGTCTGTCCGAGGAACCTTTGCAGAGGTTCAAGGCCTTGTCTTCTAGTATTCGAGAGGGCTCGAAGTTTATATCTCGAGCAGCCTACGATGGATTTGAGGCTTCAGCGTGGGTAGCAGGGGCCGGCATCGGTGCACGCCGCCAGGCCTGGCTACAATCCTCGGACCTCGAGCCATGGGTACAGGACAAGTTGGTCGATGTCCCTTGTCGAGGTGAAAACCTCTTTGGCAAGTCCATGGCCGAAAAGGCTGCAGAACTCGAGACCGAGACTCTTACTCGGACAAGGCTGTCCAGGAAAACCTCTGCCCCTTCTCAGAAGAAGAAGGGCTCGGGGAAAAAGACCCGAGGAAGACCGCTGCCTGCAAAACCTACCCTCACTACCAGGCCTCTGCAGCTCCCCAACAGGGCTAGCAGGCCAAGGGGCAGGGTCATGGGCCCTGTAGGCAGAAGGCCCCCAAGCCTCCTACTCCGGCTCCTGCTCAGCAGGGTGGGGGTTTTTGACTATGCCAGCATAGCCTCTCCTCCTGTCCAGGGCACAGGAGGTCGGCTGACCCTGTACGCAGACAGGTGGCCAGCCATCACAGGGGATACTTGGGTGTTAAGCATCATCGAAAGGGGCTATCTGCTCCACTTCACCCAGATACCCCCCTCCTACTTTCCAGGGGAGCCTCCAAGACTCCCTCTGCACAGAAACTTACTCCTTCAGGAGTTGGAAGGTCGGTGGAACCGGTGCCTCACCATCTGGAAGGGCAAGGCTTCTACTCGAGGTACTTCCTGGTATCAAAAAGAACAGGAGGCCTCAGACCCATCCTCGACCTGAGAAATCTGAACAAGTTTCTGGAGAGGGAAAAGTTCAAGATGCTTACCGTTGGAATCTTACTGCCCTACCTCCAGCAGGGAGATTGGCTATGCTCCTTAGACCTGAAGGATGCTTATACTCACATCCTCATCCATTCAAGTCAGACAATTCCTCAGATTTGTGGTGGGAGGAAAGCACTTCCAGTACAGAGTGCTTCCTTTTGGCCTCACCTCCGCCCCCAGGATTTTTACAAAATGCCTGGCGGTGGTTGCGGCCTACCTCAGGAACCAGGGGATCTTTGTGTTCCCTTACCTGGACAACTGGCTAATCAGGGGCCAGTCTCCACAAGAGGCCAGGCAGGCCACCTGCAGAACCATATCCCTGCTTCAGCACCTGGGGTTCGTTATAAACTTCCCAAAGTCCACTTTGGTCCCCTCACAGGACGTGGAGTTCATAGGGGCAAGGCTGGATACCATCCATGCAAAGGCCTATTTGCCTGTGGACAGAGCTCACAGGCTGATAAAGTTGACCGGCCAGTTTCGGGCGAACTCTCTGGTCTCAGCCAGACACTTCCTCCGGCTCTTAGGTCACATGGCTTCCACAGTGCATGTCACCCCGCATGCCTGGCTGCACATGAGGCCGGCTCAGTGGCACCTCAGGGCGCAGTGGCTGCAGGCCACAGGGAAACTGTCAGACAGAATAAAGGTGTCCAAACTCTTGGTGGACTCCTTAGGCTGGTGGAGGCATCTCCCAAATCTGGTCAGGGGTGTTCCTTTTCAGGCCTTCCCACACACTCAGGTACTGACAACCAATGCTTCCCTGCAGGGCTGGGGGGCACACTGCCAGGGGGCCTGCACCCAAGGCCTGTGGTCTCTGTGGGAGGCCGCCCAGCAGATCAACCTGTTGGAATTGAGGGCCATTCGACTAGCCTTTCGGACTTTCTCTCAGATCCTGTCTCACCAGTCTGTCCTAGTTCAGACGGACAACCAGGTGGCTATGTTCTACGTCAACAAGCAGGGAGGCACAGGATCCAGACTTCTGTGCCTGGAAGCACAAGCTCTCTGCTCCTGGGCTGTCAATCAGGGCATGACCCTCAGGGCAGTCTACCTCCCAGGCCAGGAAAACTACCTGGCGGACAGGCTAAGCAGACTCCTGCAACCTCACGAGTGGCAGTTGGATCCTCTGGTAGTTCAACAGATATTTCTGAAATGGGGTCTTCCGACCATGGATCTTTTTGCCAGTCCGCTGAACAGGCAACTACCCAGATTCCGTTCCAGGCAACCGCATCCCTTGAGAACAGTACCAGATGCATTCCTGATCCCCTGGTCAGAGAGCCTGCTGTATGCCTTTCCTCCCACACCTCTGGTGGCCCGTACTCTATTCAAAATCCAGCAGGACCGAGCCACGGTGCTTCTGATAGCCCCCAGGTGGCCCAGGCAGCCGTGGTTCCCTCTTCTTCTGCAGTTGGCAGTGGATACTCCACTTCCTTTGGGGTTGCAACCCGACCTTCTGACTCAGGATCAGGGGTCCCTCTTGCAGCCCAACCTCAAATCCCTCAATTTGATGGCCTGGCTGCTGAAAGGCTAGTCCTTGCTCCCTTGCTCCTATCAAGGGAGGTTGAAGAGGTGGTGTTGGCCTCCAGGAAGCATTCCACTAGGAAGGCCTATGCTCTGAAGTGGCGTAGGTTCTCTACTTGGTGTTCTCAACAGCAAGAGGACCCCTTCTGCTCTGTCCAGGTGGTGCTACAATACCTGCTCCACCTTTCCAACCTAGGACTTCAGTCCAACTCTGTCCGGGTTCACCTCAGTGCCCTCTCAGCTCACCACTTGCCGGTGGATGGACGATCTCTCTCAGGCCACCCTCTGGTGTCTCACTTTCTCAGAGGTCTGCTTCTGCTTAAGCCTCCTATTCGTCTACCGGCCACTGAGTGGGATCTCAGTGTGGTCTTGCAGCAACTGACTCACCCACCTTTTGAGCCGATGGCAACCTGCCATTTACGTTTCCTCTCCTGGAAGGTGTTGTTCCTTGTGGCACTCACCTCGGCTAGGCGGGTGAGTGAGCTTCAGGCCCTGGTCTCGGATAGGCCGTATACCAAGTTCTATAGGAACAGGGTAGTCTTGCGGACTCATCCTAAGTTCCTTCCAAAGGTAGTGTCCTCCTTCCACCTCAACCAGGAGGTGGTCCTTCTGACGTTCTTTCCCAGGCCGCACGCCAGTAGGGCCGAAACTGTCTTGCATACCCTGGATTGTAGAAGGGCGCTGTCCTTTTACCTAGAACGTACGCAGGGGCATAGAAGGGCTTCTCAGCTCTTCATTTCTTTTGACCTTAATAAATTGGGGTTGCCCATCACTAAGCGTACGTTGTCCATCTGGGTGGCAGACTGTATCGCCTGGGCGTACAGGGCAGCCGGCCTCTCCCTGGAGGGTCGGGTCATGGCCCACCGGGTCAGGGCGAAGGCCGCATGAGTAGGTCACTTCGTTCTGTTCCGTTGGCAGACATCTGCCGAACCGCTACTTGGTCTTCAAGCCAGACTTTTGCGGACCACTACTGCCTCGAGAGGGAGTCCCGTAGGGACAGTGCTTTCGGGCAAGCGGTACTCCATATTCTCCAGGACCAAGCAGGAAGTCAGTCCTCACATATGGGTGACGTCGGCGCCGACGGAGCCCTCGCGGAGCAATTTCCCCAGCTTTCAAAGAAAGCCTTTGGGAGTTGCAGCGCGCATGCGCGATCCCCTTCCCACCCAAGGGTGCCATCTTGATCAGTCTTCTTTTTTCCGCGGAGCCCTACAGACGCTGTTTGTGATCGCCGCTGAAAAAGTTGATTTTATTTGTTTTTTCTCGGTTCGACGCCGGATCCTTTTCCCGCACGGACCCGATACACCGGTATTGAGTCCGTTCGTAAATTTTTCAGTTTTTGTCCTTCGTGACTAGCGTTCGCGCCATTTTTCTTTTTTCCTTGGCAGCCCTGTCTTTTGACCTCGCAGGGGCCCTTTTTCCCCCCGATGGCTGCCAGCGGGTTTAAAAAGTGTGATTGGTGTAAGAAACGTATGTCTCTTACCGACACACACGACTGCTGCCTCCGCTGCCTCGGACCCGATCATCTGTGGTCCATGTGGCAAGATGTCCTCTAAAGCGTTGAGGAGATGCGGCAACAAAAAGAAAGAATCTTCTCTGACTCCGCGTCCGGCCGGGCCCAGACCTCGTCAGAGGCTTCGACGTCTCGGGACTCTGGTCCTGAGCATCGTCAGAGTTCCTCTGAGTGGGGGTCTCCTGCCCGGGAACATCATCGGAAAAAAAAACCCGCGAGGGCGGCATCGGTGGACGCTCCTGGTTCCTCGAGGGCCAGGTCGCATAGCCCCGATAGCCGTCCCGGGTCCTCGGAGTCGGAGAGGCCTTCGAAACATCCTCGTCTCGAAATGGAGTCTCCTAGACACGTGAGTACTGTAGTCCTCGTGGACTCACCTCCGAAGGAGCCAACGTCGGGCCCGACGCCGTCAGGGCCCGAGTCAGGGGCTGCTGGGTCTCCTGAGCTCGGACTCAGGTTGACGGTCTTGGAGAGCAGTTTGGCTGCCTTCATGGACCAGCAGCGGACATTGATCGCTGGCCTCGCCGGTGCATCTGCCCCGACCACCAGGATGTCGACGTCCAAGTCGACTCCGGAGACCGAGCCGATCCTCGAGTCCATGCGAGCTTGAGTCGATCCTCGGTCGCGGTCTCCCTCGGCCTCCCATTCGGGACCGAGGTCGTCGACGCCAACACCCTTGGCGTCGGGGCGGAGGGCATCGGTGCCCACCCGACCGGAGCCGCTCGATTCCTCCTCCGAGGAGTCGGCCTGGGAAACGGAGGACGAAGAGTCCCCTGGTACTTTTCGGACTCGGTGCATCCCATCGGACTCGCCCGAGTCCAAACCTCGGAGACGGTCCCCCCCGGAGGACACCCGGTTCTCGGACTTCGTGCGGGATATGGCCAAGACCTTGGCATTCCCCGCGGATCCCGAGGAGGAACCTCGAGCCGAAGAGCTCGATGCCCTCCAGTATGACTCTCCCCCAAAGGAGGCCTTTACTGTACCGGTTCCTCCGATGCTGGAGCGACTTCTCTTCCGCCGGCGCCGATTCCAAGCGGGTCGATTCCAAGCGGGTCGATTCCATTTATTGAGTCCGCAAGAGCCCCGGGTTCCAAAAGGCACAACTACCGCACCATTCCATGGTGGTGGAATCGGCCATGCATCGACTCAAGAGTCAGAAGATGCACTTCTCGGTGCCTCCCGGCCGGGAGGCCCAGAACCTGGATGCCCTCGGTAGGAAGTGCTTCCAGGGCTCTATGCTTGCTTGTCGAGTCCAGACCTACCAGCTCTATATGGGCATGTATCTCCGGGACCTGGCAAAAGAAATTGCCGGGTTCTCTGCTGGTCTCTCCGAGGAACCTTTGCAGAGGTTCCAGGCCTTGTCCACTGGCATTCGAGAGTGCTCGAAGTTTATCTCTCGGGCAGCCTACGATGGCTTCGAAGCATCGGCTCGAGTAGCCAGAGCCGGCATCGGTGCCCGCTAACAGGCTTGGCTTCAGTCATCCGACCTCGAGCCATGGGTACAGGACAAGTTGGTCAATGTCCCCTGCAGAGGTGAAAACCTCTTTGGCAAGCCCATGGCTGAAAAGGCTGCACAGATCGAGACCGAGACTCTGATCAGGACTCGACTGTCCAGAAAAACCTCTGCCCCTTCTCAGAAGAAGAAGGGCTCGGGGAAAAAGCACTTTTACCCGAGGAAGGCGGCTGCCTATAAACACCACCCTCATTATCAGGCCTCAGCAGCTCCCCAACAGGGTCAACAGGCCAAGGGACGGGGTAACGGGTCCCATAGGCAGCAAGCCCCCAAGCCCACAACACCGGCCCTGCTCAGCAGGGTGGGGGTTTTTGACTCCATCAGCATAGCCTCTTCCCCTCTGCTGGTTTCTCTCAGCACAGGAGGCCGGCTGGTCCACTTTGCCCACAGGTGGTCAGCCATCACATCAGATACCTGGGTGCTTCACATAGTTCAAAAAGGCTATCTTCTTCACTTTCACCAGGTACCTCCCTCCTACTTTCCAGGGGAGCCTCCAAGCCTCCCTCTGCACAGGGACTTACTCCTTCAGGAGTTGGCAAGTCTTCTTCAGGAACAGGCTGTGGAACCGGTGCCCCACCACCTGAGAGGTCAAGGCTTTTATTCCAGGTACTTTCTGATACCAAAAAGAACAGGAGGCCTCAGACCCATCCTGGACTTGCGAAACCTCAACAAGTTCCTGACCATGGAAAAGTTCAAGATGCTTACCCTTGGAATCCTACTGCCCTACCTCCAGCAGGGAGACTGGCTATGCTCTTTGGATCTAAAGGATGCCTATACTCACATCCTTACTCATCCAGACCACAGACAATATCTCAGGTTTGTTGTGGGAGGAAATCATTACCAGTACAGAGTACTGCCCTTTGGCCTATCCTCCGCCCCCAGGGTGTTCACCAAATGCCTAGCAGTGGTGGCGGCCTATCTAAGACTTCAGGGCCTCTTTGTATTTCCATATCTGGACGACTGGCTCATCAGGGCCCAGTCTTCCCAATAGGCCACTCAGGCCACTCATCGCACTGTGACTCTGCTCCAGCACTTGGGCTTTGTCATAAACTTCGCAAAGTCCACTTTGCTCCCCTCTCAAAATCTCGAATTCATCGGCGCACGATTGAACACACTTCAGGCGCGGGCCTTCCTGCCTCTAGACAGGGCACACAGGCTCATGGATCTAGCCAGCTACTTTCGCAGCAATTCCCGGGTCTCTGCCAGGCAATTTCTGAGACTGCTCGGCCATATGGCTTCCACGGTCCATGTAACCCCCAATGCCCGCCTGAACATGTGACCTGCTCAATGGTGCCTTCGCACTAAATAGCATCAGGCCATGGGGAGCCTGGCGGACTCAGTTCAGGTATCGAACCTGCTAGTCTCTTCTCTGCGATGGTGGCTTCATCTACCAAACCTGGTGCTGGGAGTGGATTTCCAATCTCCTCCGCCTTCTCAGGTGCTGACAACCGATGCTTCTCTCCTAGGTTGGGGAGCACATTGCCAAGGGACATGTACTCAAGGCCTCTGGACTGCTTGGGAGTCTGCTCAGCAGATAAACTTCCTGGAGCTCAGAGCCATCCGCCTAGCTCTGAAAGCCTTCTCCCACCTCACTTCTCACCAGTCTGTGCTGGTCCAGACGGACAATCAAGTTGCAATGTTCTACGTGAACAAACAGGGAGGTTCAGGCTCCTTCCTTCTCTGTCAGGAGGCACGGAGACTGTGCTCTTGGGCCGTCCTTCACGGCATCATGCTCAAAGCTGTCTATCTCCCAGGTCAAGAAAATTACCTGGCAGACAGGCTAAGCAGGATCCTCCAACCTCACAAGTGGATATTGGATCCGTTAGTGGTTCAGCAGATCTTTCTCAAGTGGGGCCTCTCCACCATGGATCTAATTGCCAGTCCCCTGAACCGGCAGCTTCCCAAATTCTGCTCTCGACAACCGCATCCTCTCAGAGTGGCGGCGGATGCTTTCCTGATTCCATGGTCCACAGGCCTCTTGTATGCCTTTCCTCCCATGCCTCTGGTGTCTCGGACGCTCTTCAAAGTTCTCAGAGACAGAGCCTCGATGATCCTAGTAGCTCCCCGGTGGCCGAGACAACCCTGGTTCCCGCTTCTGATGCAGCTGGCGGTGGACACTCCTCTTCCTCTGGGGTTTCAACCCGAACTCCTGTCACAAGATCAGGGGACTCTCCTACACCCCAACCTCTGGTCCCTTCATCTGATGGCCTGGCTGCTGAAAGGGTAGTCCTTGCTCCCCTCCTGCTGCCTCGTGAGGTGGAAGAGGTCGTCTTGGCCTCCTGGCGGCCCTCCACCCGGAAGTCCTACGCTCTTAAGTGGCATAGGTTCTCCGTGTGGTGTGCTCAGCAGTCTGAGAATCCCTTCTCCTGCTTGGTGGCAGTGGTCTTGCAATATTTGCTTTACCTCTCCAATCTGGGCCTTAAGTCCAACTCTGTCAGAGTCCATCTCAGTGCTCTCTCTGCGCATCTCGCACCGGTGGATGGCAGGCCTCTTTCCAACCACCTTTTGGTGGCTCGTTTTCTCCGAGGCCTCCTTCTCCTTAAGCCACCTTTGCGCCCACCAGCGCCTGATTGGGATCTGAATGTGGTTTTGCAGCGGATTACCTGTCCGCCCTTTGAACCTATGGCTACCTGCCCTCTTCGTTTTCTTTCCTGGAAAACCTTGTTTTTGATAGCCCTTACCTCTGCTAGGCGCGTTAGTGAACTGCAGGCCCTAGTGTCTGATCCTCCTTACACTAGGTTCTACAGAAATTGGGTAGTCTTACGGACTCACCCTAAGTTTCTTCCAAAAGTGGTTTCTCCTTTTCATCTCAACCAGGAGGTGGTTCTTCCGACCTTCTTTCCCAGGCTGCACACCAGCCGGGCTGAAATGGTCCTGCATACCCTGGACTGTAGGAGGGCCTTGTCCTTCTACCTTGACCGTACGCAGGAGCATAGGAGGGCTGTTCAGCTCTTCGTTTCTTTTGACCCCAATAAGTTGGGGCTACCTGTCTCCAAGCGTACTTTGTCCATATGGGTTGCTGACTGTATCGCTTGGGCTTATAGGGCGGCTGGCCTCTCGTTGGAGGGTCGAGTCACGGCTCATCGTGTAAGGGCGAAGGCTGCGTCAGTGGCTCATCTCCGCTCTGTTCCGTTGGCAGACATCTGCCGGGCCGCTACTTGGTCTTCAAGCCAGACTTTTGAGGCCCAATTCTGCCTGGAGAGGGAGTCCCGCAGGGACAGTGCTTTCGGTCAGGCAGTCCTCCATAATCTCTTTGAGGTTTAGGCAACTCCTACCCTCCGGCCCTGGTGTTGGGCTACCGATTGGGGGCGTTTTCAGAGAAGATTCCTTCCTTCTGTGCTACTGAGCTAGAGGGAGCTCATTTTTCCGCTTGAGGTCTCCGGTAGCCTTAAGCTAGGGAGTCCCATATGTGAGGACTGACTTCCTGCTTGGTCCTGGAGGAAAGAGTAGTTACTCACCTGTAACAGGTGTTCTCCAGGAGCAGCAGGAATCAGTCCTCACAACCCTCCCTCCTCCCCTTGGAGTTGCAGTCATATGATTTCTTTTGCTAATTTTTTGCTGTCTTTTAGCTATGTCATCAGACTGAGCAAGATGGCACCCTTGGGCGGGAAGGGGACCGCGCATGCGCGCTGCAATTCCCAAAGGCTTTCTTTGAAAGCTGAGGAAATTGCTCCGCAAGGACTTCGTCGGCGCCGACGTCACCCATATGTGAGGACTGATTCCTGCTGCTCCTGGAGAACACCTGTTACAGGTGAGTAACTACTCTATCTCTTTGAGGTTTAGGCAACTCCTACCCTCCGGCCCTGGTGTTGGGCTACCGTTCAGGTGTGGTCCCGGAGAAGATTCTCGCACTGTTGCTGAGGCTCTAGAGGGAGCTCTATTTTTCAGCCTGGGTTCCTGTTAGCCCAGAGCTAGGGAGTCACCCATATGTGAGGACTGACTTCCTGCTTGGTACTGGAGAAAGAGTAGTTACTCACCTGTTCTCCAGGAGCAGCAGGAATCAGTCCTCACGACCCTCCCTCCTCCCCTTGGAGTTACAGTTGTATATAGTTCATTTTCTTTTTGTGCTGTCTTTTAGCTATGTCATTGGACTGAGCAAGATGGCACCTTTGGGCGGGAAGGGGACCGCGCATGTGTGCCTGCATTCCCAAAGGCTTTCTTTGAAAGCTGGAGAAATGCTCCGCATTGGGGCTCCGTCGACGCCGACGTCACCCATATGTGAGGACTGATTCCTGCTGCTCCTGGAGAACATCTGTTACAGGTGAGTAACTACTCTTTCTGGTGCGGGGACAAAAACTGTAATGGTTCTGCAACCCTCCGTGGTGTTACAACGTTTAACATCCTTGGAGGTTCACTTTCAGAGGGTAAAACACACAATCATGCCCCACTGAAAGGAAGATTAGAAACTGTAAAATCTATAAATGCTATCAAAAATATAGCCAAAACTACCACGTCTGCACCAGCAGCAATTGTACAGGCAATTATACAAAATGTTGGAGTTGCCATATCAATAGAAATCCAGACTCCAAAATAGTCCCACTGTGAAATACTCTAATTCTTTTGTCGGATCGTATCCAGGGAGGGAAAAAAATGGAATATTATCCCCTCCTGATGATATAATCCATTTTATTCAAATAGAGTTCCCTGTGTAAATAAAAATTATAAGACTTATCTCCAATAAAAAGGCAACAAACTCATCCGTTCCAGTAGAGGAATTTCAGTAAATGAAGCACGATGTGCACGTTTTGGGATACAAAGTCCTTTAAGGTGATTTAACTAGCGATTTGAAGCAGATTGTTTGGAGGTGAAAGGACGCCATGGATCACAATAACATTTTGGGCACTTGAAACAGGAAAGTTTGTATCCTGAAACGTGCACGTCTTGCTTCATTTACTGAAATTCCTCTACTGGCACGGATGAGTTTGTTGCCTTTTTATTGGAGATAAGTCTTATAATCTTTATTTACACAGTTAACTGTATTTGAATAAAATGGATTATATCATCAGGAGGGGATAATATTCCATTTTTTCCCCTCCCTGGATACGATCCGACAAAAGAATTAGAGTATTTCACAGTGGGACTATTTTGGAGTTTGGGTTTCTTGGTCATTTATTTGACTCCATTTTGGGATTTGAATTTTCTCATATCAATAGAAATGCCTTCCACAGCCTCAGTAAGGCAAATGATTCATCGTATCATAAAAAAGGAATTTCCAACTGAAGCAAAACATGCCATCAATGTAGAGATTCCAAACCATTTGAAGATAACACAAGCAAGGGAAAGAAATTTCCTTTTATTTGATAAGAGAATAAATTTGGAAAATTAAGATAATGAAAACTATGAAAGAATCATTGCCTTTGGTACTGAAGAAAATTTACGATGACTAGCAGAATCAGATATCTGGTTTCTGGATGGAACATTCAAAAGTTGTCCTCACCTTTTTCCAGCTATTATATAGTATCAGTTACATGTTTTGTGAAGCATCATTTCCAGCAGTTTATATTCTAATGACTAGAAAAACTCAAAAAATGTTTACATCCATGCTGGAAGAATTACTGTCTGCAGCAGAAGAAAGAGTAATTCAATTAAATCCAATTTTTTTGCTACTGGACTTTGAATTAGCATGCATCAATACACTTCAGCAGAAATTTCCCAAATCCAGAGTATCTGGCTGTTTCTTCCACTTAGGGTCAAAGTATCTACTGAAGTATTAAGAAAACGGTCTAGTAGATGCCTACAAAACTAAAGAAAACGTCTCCTTAAGCTTCGGGAAGCTTTCTGCACTTCCATTTTTACCTCCAGAAGAAATTCAAGATACCTTCATTAATCTCTCTAACAATAATCCAAATGAGTTTAAATCAGTGTATAATTTATTTTGGAGAAACTTACGTATTAGGAAAAGCAAAATCAACAATGTCACCCACCAATATTTCCACCTATTATGTGGAGTAGTCGTCATCTTCAGGTTCACAATCTTCCAAGAACAAATAACAACATAGAAGACTGGCACAGGTGCTTCAAAACAGTAGTTGAACGTTACCACATAGGAGTAAAGAAGTTCATAAAAGATCACCGCACAGATCAGGAAATAGAACTACTAATAGCTGGAACTAATATGCCAAAAAAAGAAGTAAGAATTAATTCAAAGAGAAGAGTGATGAACGACTGTTTTCAAAAGATAAGGTGAAGTCCCTTTAGATGAATACCTGCACAGGACTGCGCACAATCTGCACTATGGGACAAGCAGTGAAAACATCGGTGAGTTAACAAATGACTTGAATAACTGAAAAAAAAGTTGTTTAAAAATTATTTCAATAAAAAGAGAGAATAACAGCTGTTTCCAGGATAAAAAAGTACTATTAACTGTCAAAGAAAAAAAGATGAATTTGTTTTTATTCACTTTAACTGAAAAATATTATTAATAACTGATGATGACTTTTAAGTGTTATAAAATTTTAATAGACGCCAATTAATTGATTTGAAATAAATTATAACTCAACAGGTAGAATTAAGTGAAATGCTGCTGTATAACTCATTAGCAATGACTTCTAACTTAAAAAATTTATAAAAAAAGCTGTTAATTCATTAGAAATAACTTTTAACTGTTATACTCCAGCTTATGAAAAAATGACACCATTATCAATTGTCACTACTTCGTTATTCAATTTGCCACTCAGTTATGTTTGTCAACCAATTTTAATTTAAATTGCAATCACTTAAATAAAAATATTATTCATCTCTAATTTGTCACTTCATTGTAATCTTAGCCAATTTGTCGCTCCTTCGTGCTTTCACTCCTTCGTTACAATATTTTTGTCACTACTTTATGTCAGTTCTTCGTGCTGTCACTCCTTCATTATGTGAATGCACAGTCAAATATGAATGAGCAGTCAACCAAGCAATTTGTCACTCCTTCGTGCTGTCACCTTTTCATTATGTGAATGCTTCATGCTGTCACTCCTTCGTTATTGTCACTCCTTCGTTATGTGAACACATGTGCACTGTCATTCCTTCGTTATTGTCATCCCTTCATTATGTGAATGCTTGGTGCTGTCATTCCTTCATTATTGTCACTCCTTCATTGTCATTCTTTCGTTATTGTCACTCCTGCACTGTCACTCCTTTGTTGTCACACCTTCATTCTGTGAATGCTGCATGTGTTATTGTCACCCATTATGTGAATGCGCACGTGCACGGTCAACCTAGACTTAGTTATGTCACTCCTTCGTGATAAGAATGCAAGAAACGCTATTTTTAACACTCCTTTCTTATGTCACTCCTTTGTCCTTTCACTCCTTTTGAAGAGAACCTTGTCACCATCTCCCCTAAGCTGGATCCACCAAACTTGCCCTCTTCCTTCCTCCCAAGTCAAACCCCCACTTCTCTTTGCCGAAGATAATGGTGATGAGTTTAAATTAAACTTTTATCATGTAGCCCTTGAAATAATTGCATTTAAACTGAATCTTATATCCTGCCTCTCTAAAAATGTGGTTATAATAACTTAGGATACAAATAAATAGCTTAAACATGTACATTAAAATTAATATATATGCCTCATTAATACTTATTACTAATTAGTGCAACCAGCATCCCTTCTGACCATCAAAATTTAACTTCTACATTCTTGGAAGAGTTCCCCACTTGACTTACATAAGCTGATTTGGAGGGGAGGGTGAGTGTAATGACAGTTATTAAGCAGGGATGTGGTGGTTAGAGAAGCAAGAGTTAGGATGGCATGAGGAGCGGCCACACATCTTTCTAGTTCCGCTATATTAACTGCTTGAAAATGAGGGAACAGGATTCAACAGCTTGACTGATAGGGCTGTTCTGACAGTGATCAGGCAGCATGGCTGGAAGATGCAAAGAGTGACACTGCCATAGTGGTGACAAAACCCATGCTAGTCTTACACCATGGAATTGAGCAGAACTGTGGTGGAGGATTCCTGACTTTCTTCAGGACATTAGCAGAATTTCTGGTGTTCCAATGTCAGCTAATCAGCATTTCTGTTTACTATTCAAACAAGTTGTAGGCGATATCTTTTTATTGGCCTAACATAATATATCGTTGACAAGCTTTCAAGAGTTATAATCTCTTCATCTGGTCTGTGAAGACCTAATACTGTTCTTCTCTTCTTCATCTTTAATCCTTAGCTGGCGTATGGGGAGCAAGTCATCCTCTCAAGCAATACACTGCTGTAGGTGCCGCTGGATTCCGTGTGTTGTTCACAATATACTTCCAACCTTGGCGATCGGTGGCGATATTTCTGGCCTCATCAATGGTCAGTCACTGGTTCCTTAAGTCTTCCTTGATGCGTTTGAGCCACATTTCTTTTGATGCTGCTCAATGAACCCTCCAGTGGACAGTTCACTCTTGCCAGAGGAGTTTGTATGGCAGCCAACTGATGTTCATTCTGCAAACGTGATCAAACCATCTCAGTCTGCATTTTTGGATTTGTTCTTTTGACTGAAGGTTGATGGTCGTACCTTGTCTGAATTGTCTCGTTTTGTTATACTCATGAAGAGAGACACCCAAAATCTGTCTCAGGCATCACATTTGGAAGACCTGGAGCTTGTTCTTGTCAGATATGAGCAGAGTCCTTGTTTCCGGAAGAGGTGAATTTTGATCTTGGTGGACATATTGGCTTTCTCCCAGAGGCACCATTTGAGCAAGGTGAACGCTACTGTTGCCTGGCCAATCCTGCTGTGGACTTCGGTGGTAGATGCCACCTTCTTCTGCATTAGCGATCCCAGGTATTTGAATTCTGGGACCTGCTCAATATGGATTCCATCGAGGTGAACATTGACCTGTGATCCATCCAAGGTCATAACTTTGGTCTTGTCCACATTGATTCTTAGGCCCTAAGATTGGGCAATGTGGGCAATGTTGTAAAGGATGTCGGTGGCCTCTGCATCCATATCAGCAAATATGGCACTGTCGTCTGCGAACATCAAGTTGGTCAGGAAGTTGTTCACATTGTACTGGTCCCCACATCAGTCCTCAAATGTTTTCCTCATAATGACATCGATCACAATATTGAAAAGCAGGGGTGAGGTGACATCTCCCTAGCGGACTCCAGTTTGGATAGGAAATTTCTTGGATAGTTCATTTCGGAGTTATTGTATGATGCTTTGAGAAGTTGGATGATCTTCAATGGCATGTGATCCTTCTCCAATGCTTTCCACAGGGTGGGCCAGTGAACAGTCAAATGCGCATTTGAAGTCAAGAAGACTATGATGGTTCACTTTCCACACCTGAGCATTTCCTCCGCCAGTTGATGAATGGTGAATATTTGATTGGTGCAGCCCCAATGTGACCTAAATCCTTCTTGCTCTTCTTGACTAGTTTGTTCACAATATCTCTGCGGCCTTGATTGTATGTCACCTTGCCAGCGATTGAAAAGAGGCTGATGCCACAGTAGTTCTTGTATTCCCGGCTATTGCCTTCTTCAGTATTGGCACAATGATGGCTTTCTTCCATGCTGATGGAGCTCATTCCATGCACCAGATGAGTGTTAGGAGAACGTGAAGCCGTTGCAGCAAGATGTCTCCCCCAGCTTTCATCATTTCAGCAGTTACTTGGTCCAATCTGGGCACCTTGCCATTCTTCAATGATCTTATCGCACTCTTCACTTCATTGACTGTTGGCTCACCATCAAGGAATGGATTCTCTGGCAGGTCAGTGGGTGGTGGCTCTAGTGGTGGTCCCTGGGGCGATTGTAAAGCTGTTGGAAGAATTCTTTCCACCACTGCAGGCATTCACCAGGGGAGCTCACGAAGGTACCATCCGCTTTCTTGATGTCATTGGTCGACTTGGTTTTACCACAGTCTCCTGAGAGTCTGATACAGAGTCTTGTATGCGTGCCTAGATGCTGCTTCTTCCAGGTTTATTTATTTTTATTTCTTATATACCGCGCTATTATAATCGGTGCGGTTTACATTTGAACAGAACATACAAGAATGTAACAAGTTACATCGAGTTTTTACATTGAACAGGGAAAGTAAACATGGAGGAAAAACTGAGGGAAAACTATGTACAAATTATATACAAATTTGTATATAATTTGTACATAGAGGTTGGCTGCAACACCATTCCAGTAGGCTTCTCGTTCTGCTTTCATCTTCTGTCTGACCTCTTTGTTCAGTCACTGGTACTGCTTGAAGTCGATGTGTTTGATTTGTTTCTATTTATCCAACAGATCCAGGCACTTGTCCGAAATCCATGGCTGTATCTGATATCAGATGGGTGGACACAGAGGGGCAGCGCATTCCAGGATGGACTCCAATATCTACTTTTCTTCTATATCGATGTCATTTGATGGTTCGAGTGCTACAAATTTGTTGGATAGGGCAATTTGGAATTCTTGTCTGAGTGCCGGATCCCTCAGTCTTGCCCAGTTCAGTTTGGCTGGTGGAGATGCCTTGTGCTTTGCCTGTTGTAATCGCAGCTGTACCTTGGAACAGACGAGGTAGTGGTCAGATCCACAATCGGGCCCCCTCATTGCACATCTTTGAGCGATGATCAGAATTGGGAGCTGATCTGGATGTAGTCCAGAACGGCTGAATCTTCGCCAGATGGGTTGCGCTATGTAAGCTGCGAGGGTGCTGAAAGTGACTGACTGTTTCCCACTACCAGGTTGTTCGACACAGCAAAGGACAGCAGGCACAGTCTGTTATCATTGATCTCACCATGGCCAAAACTGCCCAGCGTTTCTTACCATCCGGTCCTATCCGCACCAATGTGATGATGCTGTTACACAAACTCATCTAGGCTCTGGGCTGTCTGCATATGTCATTACATATTAAAGCAAAATGTAGGATACAGTGACAATTTACATCACACAGGTCCTGTCTGATCGTCTGCATCCATCATTAAATTCCAATGAAAGATTTTGGTGATGAGACAGTAACATTTTGCATTTCAAGGTTTTATGTCTGATAGTAGGTCAGGAAGCTAATGTCTCTATTCAGTCCTTTTTTGTCACTGTCAAAATATTTGATCATTTTAATTTCAAATGTTTTTATTTTATGTGTGTTCTTGAAGTTTCCTTTCAGGACTTCGATTGCAACTACAATTTTCTGCTTACTATTCCAGCCCCTTTCCTTCAGGCAGCCTGAAGAAAACAGAAGGGGAGGGTCTGGGGAAGGAAGCAAAGCAATTGGTTTCTGCTCTGCTTGTATCTGTTACAGCCTCCTCACACTGCCAATCTATCTCCCATAGGAGAAATTTGTCTTCTTTTATGGGAGGAGGGCAAAGGGTAGAGATGTCACACTGACAGTGGGGGCAGAGGGACCATTTCACCATTAGTGCCTACAACATTTGGTGGGGGCACTACCCTCCATTGCACCCCAAACTATGCCTATGCTATCCCCATGTCAATAGGTAGCATGAGGGGAGAAAAAGAGGGGAAAAGCAGTTGTTTTCTGCTCTCTTGTATTCTATTCCAGCCTAACATCTACAGTCCTGTCCTTTGGTCAACTTGGGGAAAACAGGAGGGAAGGGGCTGGAGCAACTCCCTAGGCAGGGCCGGCCCGTCCATTGAGTAAGAATGTTTTTTGCACAGGGCCCTGCGTTTCAGGGGGCCCCGCACAAAAAACATTCTGCATCAGCCCAGGTAGATTAAAAAAAGCAAACAAACCGGCTGCTGCTGCCGCTGTCGCCATTGCAGTGGCAGAATCAAGCGTCCCGCGGGGCCCCCCTGCCCGGCAGAGCCCTCCCTGCAGCATCAGTTCCCAAAGCGTGGGCTTTTCAGAGCCGCGAAGGGAGAGCTTCTCTGACCTCTTGCGGCTCTGTTTAACCCGCCGGAGCTGATGGGAAATCCCATCAGCCCCAGCGGGATTAACAGAGCCGCGAGAAAGGGAAACTCTCCCTTCGCAGCTCTGAAACGCCCGCGCTTTGGGAGCTGATGCTGCAGGGAGGGCTCTGCCGGGCAGGGGGGCCTCGCGGGACGCTTGATTCTGCCACTGCCATGGCGACAGCGGCAGCAGCAGCCAGTTTGTTTTTTTTCTCCTAATGTGCCTGGTGGTTGGCACTGGATTATAGTAATGTAGAAATCTTTTAGTCTTTCTTTATCCTTACACGCATTAAGAGGCATGTTTACGAAAAGTCAGTGTATGGTAACATTATGCAAATGAGGTCCCTTATGCAAATGAGACCCCGCACCACGTCTCCGCACGTGGCCCCACACCCCCCTTGGGCCGCCCCTGTCCCTAGGGGCCCAGGACTGGTATTCAGCTGAGGGGAAAGTTTGGGGAGGAGGAAGGAAATATCACAGGAGCACAAGTCTGAGAACGTGTGGTACATGGGAAGGAGAGGCATTAAATGCTAAAAGGGATTGAGTTGAAAAGGGGAAGAATGTTCAGGGCTGGTGAAAGGACTGGAGGCACCCTTGACATGCCCTCCATCCTGCTGCCCCCCACTGCTGGAGATTGTAGGTAATTGCTGCCTTGCATTTTCTGAGCCATTGCCACTGGGCAGCAACGGACACCCCCTGATGGTCAGTGCTCTAGGTGACCGCTTAGTTTGCTTAATGGAAGCGCCAGCCCTGAGAATGCTTGATGGGTAGTCATGCAAGAGGAGATAAATGTTAGGTGAACTGAAGAGAGGTGAATTCTTGTGGTGACGTATTGGCACAAAGGGAATGTTAGAGTTAGCTAAGTTACTATGAAAATGGGGAGAGAGGATGAAGCAAGAGTTGTTCTGGGGGCAGTTGGGATTTAACTCATGCCTTTATTAGAAAGAGATCAAGATGAGTTACATCCACGTAACAATACATATTTATCTCCAAAAACAAGCAGGAATGTAGTCTTCACATATGGGTGGCGTCAGTACTGACGGAGCCCGCATGGGAACGCTCCCCAGCATCCAATAGGAAAGCTTTTGGGAGCATCCCATTGCGCCTGCGTAGCTGCCTTCCTGCCTTTCCAGCTCTCCCTCCTCAGTTCTTCATTTTCCGCAGAGCCGACAAGAAGCAATTCCTGTTACCGCAGAAAATTCGTGGGGTTTTTTTCATATTTTTTGTGGTTCGTGTCTGCCTTCCCGTCGACACTGGTACTGACCTCCATTGGTGCTTTCTTTCTTTTCAAAAAAAAAAAAATCTACGAAGAATTATTTCTTTTCTTCAGGTGCATCGAAGTCATCTTAGGCTTAGGTCTTCCATTTTGTCACAGACACAATGGAAAAACCACATCTGGTACCGACGCCTGCATTTCGGCCACAGACACCCATGACTGGTGTTTAAAATGCTTAGGACCTGATCATCAGCCGTCAGAATGTCCTCTCTGTAGGAAGATGACAAAGAGAGGCCTACAGAATCGAGCTGCAAAGCTGGGCACCCTCTTTGCCTCCGATGCAGTATCTTTACCATCAACATCATCAAGAGCTTCATCTTCCTCCCAAGGATCTCAGGCATCGAAATATAAGTCTTCATCGAAGTCTGGCTGGCCCTCCAAGGGTAAATCTTCTAAGCATCGAGATGCCTCGGGCATTGCCCTGGAGGGGGACACACCAGCCAACCAACCCCAGCAGGAGGACCTTCTCTCCAAAGCCTTAGTGGGGTCCCAGGATGCTCCCGAAGCCTCCACCTCCGGAGAGCTCCTGGTGCCATGCCCAGGGATCATGGCCCGCAATTCCGGTACCGATACCCAAGCATCAGCAAGCTCCATGGATCAACGTATCCTAGCCATTGAGAAGAGCTTAGCGGCCTTACTGGCTGCCTTGGTACCAGTAAAGCCCTTACAGTCAATTCTGCAGGCGTCGGTACCAGTAAAGCCCTTACAGTCAATTCTGCAGGCGTTTGGTACCAATACAACCTGCATCGACTTTTGGCCACTTTCTATGCTACCACCCATGCCGGCCCTCGAATCCGTTTCCGGTACCGAGGTTCCAACAGCACAGGTTTCAACTACCGGTTTCAATCAGTACCAAGTTCATGTGGAGCAGGAACACCCTGCCCGTCAATGTCTTCGGATTCCGATTCATTGGATGATGAATCAGCCGAGACATGAGAGCTATCCCGGAAGACCCATCTCCATCTCCACAAAGTCGCATGTCCCCCACCAGAGGACATGTCTTTTCAAGACTTTATTCGCGATGTTGCTAGGAGTCTGTCAAAAACAGTGACATTGGAGAAAGAGCCTAGGGCTGAAAAACTCTAAATTATTCAATACCCTACTGCTCCGAAGGAGGCTGCTACGCTCCCTATCCATCAGATACTTCATGACCTTATGCTTCGTATGCGGGCGACACCTCTTACTGTTTCTCTCCATACTCGGTGACTCGGTTTCCAAAAGATGCAATTGCCGCACCATTCCATAGTAGTGGAATTGGCAATGCGTCAAATAAAGAGTGCTAAGACACATTCCTCGAACCCTCCGGGTAGGGAATCAAGAAACCTCAATGCCTTTAGTCGACATTGTTGTTAGGCCTCAGTGCTATTGGCTAGGATTAGTTCCTACATATTCTATATGGGTATGTTCCTTAGAGAGGTGGCTAAGGATTTGGAGTTAATGGCTCCTCTTCTCCCCAATGACAAGAGAACAGGTTATCTCACCCTTGTAAAGCATGCACAGAATGTTTCAAAGTTTGTTAACAGAGCAAATTTTGACTGTTTTGAGTGCATCAGCAGGATTTCATCCATCTGCATCGGTGCACACAGGATTGCTTGGCTTCAAGCATCGGATCTTGAACAATGGGTTCAAGATAAGCTGGGTAATATCCCTTGTACCAGTGAAAACCTTTTTGGCAAGGATTGACAGGACAAGGCCTCTCAGTTAGAATCTGAGAACACTACCCTCAATAGGCTATCGAGATCTGCTGCCAACCCACCTAGGAAAAAAGCAGCAAAGAAAGCTTTTTTCACTAAGAAGTAGTAATACTATCCTCCTTATACCCCTGCTGTTTAGTGTCAGCATCATGCTCCTCAGAAGGGGCAGCAACCACCAAAGCAGCAAAAGAAGGCTCAGACTCCTAAGTCACAGCCACCTCAGAAGACCCAGACTACTCAGGGTCTTTGACTCCTTTCTAGAGAACATAGCTGTCCTGCCTCTGGAGAGTCCAGATCCCATCCACATTCCTGGAAGATCTTGTCACTTTGCCCACAGGTGGCATCTCATCACATTAGAGCAGTGGACATTGTCCATAGTATGGGAGGGGGTACAAGCTTCATCTATGAAGCCTACCTCTCTAGACTTCTCCAAGAGAGTTACGCTCTCAACCACCTCTCACTGCTCTTTTGCTACAAGAGGTCACTTCCCTTCGATTGCAGGGTGCAATAGAAGAGGTTCCATCATCCAAGCAGGGAATGGGCTTTTATTCTCCATACTTTCTCATTCCAAAGAAAACAGGGGGATACAGGCCTATTCTGGACCTTAGAGAACTGAACAAGTACCTACTACGGGAGAAATTCAAAATGATCTCTCTAGGGACCCTTCTCCCCTATCTCCAGTGTCAAGATTAGCTCTGTTCTCTAGATCTAAAGGAAGCGTACACTAACATACTTATTCATCCGCAGCATAGAAAGTTCCTGTGCTTCATGTTCCAAGGAAGACATTATCAATACAGAGTCCTGCCTTTCGGCCTCGCCTCTGCCCCAAGAGTCTTCACAAAATGCATGGCAATGGTAGCTGCATTCCTAAAGACTCTAGGGATATTTGTCTTCCCTCACTTAGACGACTGGCTCTTTCAAACAAGCACCTCTCTACAGACCATTCTATCCCTCTCACATACCATGCAGGTACTACAACACTTGGGATTTGTAATAAATCTTCCAAAGTTCCAACTCGTCCCTTCTCAAGTTCATAGAGGATCTCCTAAACACTCAGCAATCAAGGGCATTTCTGCCCCAGCTCCACTACACTCGACTCAATCAGTTAGCATCTCAAGCATGCCTCAAGAACTTTCTCACTCCTCGAGAAATGCTACAGCTTCTGGGCCATATTTATTTATTTATTTATTTATTTTATTACAATTTCTTATATACCGCACTATTGTCAGCGCGGTTTACATACAACAAAATGACCATAACAAACTGTTTGGCTTCACATAGAACAGGAGAAAACAACTTGGATAACATGCTTTTGCTTTACATAGAACAGGAGTAATAACTTGGATAAACGGGGTATGCAAACTAAACTACTTACATATGGAATCAACGGTGCATGTTGTTTCATATGCTTGCTTACATATGCGCACAGCGCAATGAACACTGGCATCCCCATGATCTCAGGCATCGGGTTGCCTCGGAGACAAGATAACGGTCTCTACCCTCCTAATCTTGTCTCTCCAGTGGTGGCAATCCCCAGAAAACCTCCTTGTAGGATCACCTTTTCAGATGCCAGCACATCAATGTACCCCGATGACAGATGCGTCCAGATTGGGCTTGGGAGCTCATCTAGACACTCTCTCCACTCAGGGACTCTGGTCTCATCAGGACAGACTGAGGCGAATCCTTCTCCCCCACTAGTGGGCTCTTCATGTAGACAAAGTTCCAAACAGCATCAGGCATGTAAAAGTCAGTACTAGCCGAAGAGCGTTCTCCTTCTCTGCCCCCACTTTATGGAACCACCTACCACACGAGCTGAGAGCAATTAAAGACTTAGTCGACTTCAGGAAAAAATTAAAAACGCATCTGTTCAATTGTCACTATGACCAGATGTAAATCCAAGAAGATAAAAATGAATTGAATAGCTGTATGTAAAAATGTAAATAGATGAAGGATAATCTCTTTTGTAAATGTATGATAGTTCATTAAGGTCTATATGTAGACCCTACTATGTGTGCTGTGTAATACCCCTATTCTCGCTATCTATGCCCCATATTTTCTGTCTTGATTTTGTGACAAATCCCAGAATTATAATCGAACCGCTTCTGATCGCTGGAAGTAGCGGTATATAAGTGTTTACTAAATAAACAAAGTCTCTCACATTTTTCAAATTTGGGGGACTCCGAGATAGACCTTTTCGCAAGTCCTCAGAATGCCAAGCTTCCCCGCTTCTGCACCAGGACTCCTGCACCGGACAACCAGCAGGTAGATGCTTTTCACCCTATACTGGGGTCAAGGCTTCCTATCTATATGCCTTCTCTCCCATACCCCTAATTCCCAAACTCTCTTCAAACTCCAGAGAGACAAGGGCTCCATAATACTCATAGCCCCACGCTGACCACCCCAACTGTGGTACCCTCTCCTTCTATGTCTGTCTCAGACTCAACCCATAGATCTGGGGTCTGCTCCAGATCTCCTCTCTCAGGAGGGGGGGACGCTGCTCTATCCCAATCCGCAGTTTCTCCATCTCATAGCATGGCTGCTGAAGGCATAGCTTTCCATGACATTAACCTTCCCCAGGAAGTTAAGGACATCCTCTTAGCTTCTAGGAAGCCATCCACCAGATAGTCCTATGCTTTCAAGTGGCATAGGTTTTCTTTCTGGTGCTCTCAGAAGAATCTTATTTAAACCAGCCAGTCTACCTTCCTGTCTTTTTCCCTAGACCTCATTTCTCTAGGGCAGAGGCAACCCTTTACATTCTGGACTGCAAACATGCCTTAGCTTTTTATCTCCAGAGAACTCGAGAGTACCAAAAAGCTTCCTAGCTTTTCATTTCCTTTGACTCGAGTCACCTTGGCTTGCCAGTATCCAAACAAACTCTCTCCAAGTGGATAGCTGACTGCATCATTTTTGCCTATGAAAAGGCAGGACTTTCTCTCGAGGGTCACGTCACTGCCCATAATGTTCGAGCCATGGCTGCCTCTATCATCTAAAATATGAGATCCTAACTAATAGGGAACCCCGTTATCTAAATTTTCTAAATTTTCATTTTTCTTTTTGTCGGAGATAGTTGTCAAAGTAAGCGGGAAGAAAACTACCGCTGACCACCGCGACTGCTCCCTTTTATTATTATTCAAACAGTGAGAATTTGATTTGTACTTAGCTCGTAAGAACTTCAGAGAAGCAGATAAAATGCCAGGTGTCCATCAGGTTGACGACGTGTTACACGTTTCGGGTTAAACATATAAAATTCGTAACCCTGCTTCAGGTCATCTCTTGCTGGCAACACATCTTGAGTTCTGCTCTAGGATTAAGAGCAGAACTCAAGATGTGTTGCCAGCAAGAGATGACCTGAAGCAGGGTTGCGAATTTTATATGTTTAACCCGAAACGTGTAACACGTCGTCAACCTGATGGACACCTGGCATTTTGTCTGCTTCTCTGAAGTTCTTACGAGCTAAGTACAAATCAAATTCTCACTGTTTGAATAATAATAAAAGGGAGCAGTCGCGGTGGTCAGCGGTAGTTTTCTTCCCGCTTACTTTGACGACTATCTCCGACAAAAAGAAAAATGAAAATTTAGAAAATTTAGATAACGGGGTTCCCTATTAGTTAGGATCTCATATTTTAGATGATTATTTCCTGATCCTGACCGGTTTTTATAATAAATGGCTTCCTCTATGGCAAATCTATGCTCTGTAGCTATTGACGAGATATGCAAAGCAGCAACTTGGTCTTCAGTCCACACTTTTGCTGTTCACTACTGCCTGGACAAGAACTCCCACTGGAATGCCTTGTTTGGCCAAGCTGTTCTCCGGCATCTCTTTCAGACTTAGAACAACTCCTACCATCCGTCCCGGGTTTCAATACCAGACATCCATGGAGGATACATGACTCCTCTAGGAATACCTGTGCGATCCACAGCTAACCCTGAGATCATCTCTCTGGCATCTCCTAGCTGGGGAGTCCCATATGTGAAGACTACATTCCTGCTTGTTCCTGGAGATAGCGTAGTTACTCACCTGTAACAGGTGATCTCCGGGAGCAGCGGGAATTTAGTCTTCACAACCCACCCTCCTCCCCTAGGAGTTGTAGGTCTTCTCTTTCTCTCCTTTTATCTCAGCTACAAACTCAACTGAGCAGGGAGAGCTGGAAAGACGGGAAGGCAGCTACACAGGCACGGTGGGATGCTTCCAAATGCTTTCATATTGGACGCTGGGGAGCGTTCCCACGTGGGCTCCGTGGGTACTGACGTCACCCATATGTGAAGACCAAAGTCCTGCTGGCCCCCGAGATCACCTGTTACAGGTAAGTAACTATGCTTTTCTGTCCCCCAGTGGCTTGCAAACATAGTATGTCCCTGAGACAATGGAAGGTTAAGTGACTTGCCCAAGATCAGAAGAAGCAGCAATGGAATTTAAGTCATGGCTTCCCTAGTTCTTAGCCCATTGCCCTAAAAATTAGGCTCTTGCTTGGAGGGGTAAGTTGCTGGAGGGCAGGGATGGCAGTTCCTTTAGAATGTGTGTGAGTTGCCGGGAGGAGGAGAGTAGAGGTTCCTGTAGGGCAGTGGTTCCCAAATCTGTCTCAGGAGACCCCCAGCCATTTGGGATTCAGGATACCCACAGTGAATATGCATTAATTAAGAATTTATGTGCACTGCCTCCTTAGCATTAAATTTATCTTTTGAATTTTTAGTTTAAATACCCTGAAAACTCAACTGGCCTTGCATCCTCCAGGTACCCAGTTATGGGTATAACTTTCTGGAGGGGAGGGGAAAGAGACATCAGTTGTTACAGGATTGTGTGTGTAATTTTATGGAGCGAATGCCTGCATGTGATGAAAATTTCCCTCTTAAAAATGCTCCCTCGTGGCAGCTCTAGTGGCACAAAGGCGTCATTGCTCTCTGCTCCTTTGACTTTTATGGTCAGGTCAGTGATAGATGTAAACTAGCTTCTGTGGCATAGGATAGAGAGTGGCTTGATCCACTCACTCCTTAATCATGAGAACCCATCTTCCAAGCACAATTCACTAGTCATATGATAGATTTGAAAATACTAAAGCAAATTGTGGTTCATAAATTTCCATTTGCATTATCTGACTGAAGTGCCTCTTAGAATACTACCAATATCATTGCACCTTTTTTCAAATGAGCACAGTTTTGATAGCTACAGTTCTTCCTCCCCCACAGCTGTTAATAACACACAGGCACATGTACGAATAAGGGTTTGTACGTACATCAGGAACATTTATCTGCCGAAAGCATCTACGAGCATTTCCGGTACATAGTGCCCTTGGATGTTTATCTCGCTAACACAGGGATCTCAGAACATGTCCAGGAGGGATGGAATGGGAGCGTGGTTAGCCACAGAGATGTATAAAGCCTATTCAGGAAAGGCCCATGTACGTTTTGAGAGGTCCCCACAGATGTGCCCGTTATACCTGCTGGAGATATGGAATAAGACCAGTACTTAGAAAATATTCTGCTGTGTTTGTATAAAGGTGGTAACTAGTTTGTTTTAAACTGGTGGATTACAGTATGGAAAAACACCACAAGATGCATTTATAAGAACAGAAATCAGAGATGTGGGAATCTTGTTAGCTAAAGAGGCATTGATAACTACCCTAAAAGAAATAGTAGGGGACTGTTGATGTAGGAATAGTATGTGAGTATGGAAAGGATTCTTGTTTGGAAGAGAAATGGAGATCATATTTTTAGTCCTGGGAATCCATGCTATTATGTTTGAGGGGTATTTTTGTGCTGTTGAGTCAGTGCTAACTCCTGGCAACCCAGCAGCCCCTGGACTTTCTTGGCAAGGTATGACTGGAAGAAGATTGCCAGGCCTTTTCTTCCAAGGCAGTAGAGGGTAAGGTGACTTGCCCAAGGTCACAAGGAGTGCTAGTGGGAATCAAATCTTGATGTTTTGGGGCGCTAGGCTGTTGCTTTAACCACCAGGCTATTCCTCCACTCCTATTGTGTTATACTAGCTGTTGTTTATAGGTTCAGGACATCTTTTTGGCAGAATTATGTTTTTTGTGACTGAAAGTGAGAGAGTATGTGTGTGTGTGTGTGTGTGGTTTGAGGGTTGCACAGGAGGATCTTGTGTGCTCAACTGCAATTCAGGGGGGACATGAATGCCTGGCCAGTACCTGCACCATACAGATGACCGCAGTGTCACCAGTTACCAGTGTGATAGGGCAGAAAAAAATCACAAAAATTTCTCCATAGCTACATGTCAGAACATCTCTTTCAATAATAAGAGACCTAAGCATAAGAGCATTCAACAGTGCAAACAGCACTAAAACATGCTCAAAAGCACCTTCATCTGTCTCTAAAAATGTGCACATTTATGGAGAGGTTTTTCTGAGGTTGGTGAGAATCCATACTTAGCATTGTAAAGAATGTTCTTAGAGATGACCAATGAAAGAATAACTAAGGATTTTTTCTACTGCCATGTATGTTTTGATGCAAGGTATGTCTTGACAAACATATTACTTTCTAATTTGTTATTATATCTTTGAGTGCACTGAGATTACATTGCACTGTTCTGGGCATGCAACAGACTAGTATATCTAGTCTAGTTTGCATCAACATTTTTGTGTCATCAGTATTTGTGTAGTATGTATCAGCGCAACACTGTCAGTGAGAGGAGCAGCTTAGGAGATGCATATTTTAACAGAGGAGGCTTGGCATGGCAAGATAGGAAACATCCATCTTTTCAGAATACATGAGCGTGGGGACATCCAAACCGTTTTCTGTGTATACTCATGTCTCTTTTCTCAATAGTGGTTTGCTCACACTGCACTGGAAACGCCTATGTCCCCGATTCCGGAACCACAGAATACCCGCAACTGTGTAATTAGGGTGAAATCAAGCCCGTTTTTGATTTGGACGCGTCCACAGGCTGGACGTGCATGTTATGGAATTATCCTCCACGTGGATTTTGTCTGTTATATTCAATCTAGCCTTTAGGGCAGTAATTCTCAACCCAGTCCTTGGGATGCACCTAGCCCAGCTTGATTTTAGGAATGTCCACAATCAATATACTTGAGAGAAATTTGCATGCACTGCCTCCATAGTATGCAAATCTGTCATATGTATTCTCTCTGGATATCTGGCAATAGCCATCTGATTCTATGGGTCTCGAAGACTGGGTTGAGAGCCCCTGTCTATGGATCCTGAGTAATAAGCCTTCCTCCCTTATTTGCCTGTGTCAGAGGGAAGGAAGAGAAGAGCCTGCTTCAGGAAAAGCACCAGCACAGTAAAATGGCAAATAACACAGTTGGTGGGCTTCCTTGCAATTTGTGGATCTTTCTGCACCTTCTTGCTCTTTCTGTAGTTTCATCTCTCAGTTTTGGGGTTTCTTTGGCTGGCTAACAATCATGTATTCTGCATAACGTATAAATGCAGTGAGCCACATTATGACACTTATCTGTGTATTCCCATGTGGCACTGCAGATGCCACCTATGTATTTTTCTGTGTGACTCTGCAATGCTGTGCCTGTGTATTTGTTTTTGGCGCTGTCATTCCCTTTCATGTATGTCTGACACCGTGTATGTCTGTGTGACACAGCACTGCATGGATGCCCAATTAAGTTCACACTAAGTAAAAAAACCACAGCTGATGTTCTTGGAACAGTCTGTTTCTCCTGCTTAAGTTCCTGTTTGCTTTCTGTAGTTACAAGCTCAGGAAGTACCAACTGCTGTGTAGTTCTCCTTTCACATTCCTTCTCATTTCTTTTTGCAATGCTCCTCCTCTCCCTGTACTCCTGCTCTTGCCCCCTTCTTTCTGCAAACAGCTGTAGTTCTAGAATCTCTGCTGGTTCCAGCTATACAGGAATGGAAGTCAGTGGAGAGCTAATGATGGCACTCTCATCTGTTAGTAATCCAACCCTTGGAAACCAGAATGGAACTTGACTTGCAGGAGACAGAGCTGGGAGGAGCTAGAGTCCAGGAGAAGCTGTGTAGTGTCAGTACAGATAATATTCCTCAAAGATTTTGTTGCATGCTGTGTCATTGCAGTCCTTGAACCATACTGTGGCAGCACTGATGCAGCCAGGGCTGCCACAAAGGGAGGGCAAGAAGGATGACTGCTCTTGGGGTCAAGCCATGGGGAAGGGCACAACCTTTGAGTCAGTCTGTGAGTTGGTGAGTGCACAAGCCCAAAAGGAGAGGGAGAGGATGCTGCAAGTAACTCTTACTCCTGGCACCATTCTTTCTAGCAATTGCCCTGAGTGCAGCACATGTCCTAAGTATGTAAGTGAGCAATGAAAAGACACTAGTGTTACTGATGACATCCACTGCCACTTAAAATGCTGGGAAGCTCTTCTGGACAGAGCAGACCCTGGGGCAATCTTCCACGTGGCTCTCCTTTCTGAGTTTGTCCAGTTTTCACCAATAAATTCTTGGGTTTTTGCAAAAGTGAAAATCACTTCAAGCTGCTTTTCAACTTAATGACAAAAAACCAGCTGCTGGCCTGTGGTGCTTTCCAGCATCTGGCTCCCAGAATATCTACAATGAGGAAAGCGCAGGAACTATTCTTAGATCGTATATGGAGAAAAAAAGGGAGGGGGGGGGACCAACATGAATGTGCAGGTTACCTTTGGAAAGGAAGGCCAGAGCTGCTGCTGTGGGAAGCAGAGGGAACTGTGTCTTGCTAGGAGGGGAGAAGCAAGAAGACAAGGGGGTGGGGTGATAAAAAGGGAGATGCTGTGGGAGGGGAGAGAAGAAGTGAGATGCTGGGAGAAGGGGAAGGAGAGGGGATGATGCTAGAGGGAGAAGAGAAATACTGGGAAGAGGGAAAGATGGAAAGGAAAAGGGGAGATGGGAGGGGGAAAGGAGAGATGCTGGGGAAAGAGGTCATCTCAATTTTCATTCAGCCTTATTAATAATTTGAAAGCCATGTGGCCCTTTCTATAAAAATTTTGGGAGCCACTGCTTTAGCATCCTAAATTGCTTTATACATATATAAAGCTGACCAAACTTAATTCTGGTATTTATCCAAATGGTAAATCATTTTTACACTGATTTTCTCCTGTATTTGTTCTTTTTATAACAATACTGACAAATTCCTTGAACAAATAAAATTAAAAAACAGAGAAAATGAAGGTCCTTGAATATACTGGACATGATGTGGCTAACCCAAGCTGAGGAAATCGAAGCTGTGGAGTTCTCCTCCACAACAAGAGATCAAATTTGGAACAATTCATATGGGGCCCAACAGCCCATTGGTTTAGTTGCGGTTAGTTCATTAGTGGTTGCTAGCACACAGCATTAATAAAATTTATGCTTCTAAATGGCACTGCCTCTGTGCAGATTTCTCGCCATTGCCGTGAGGAAGAATGAACATATTGTTCTTTTTTCCAGCTAAAGAGTAGCTGCCCCTAGTGAAGACATATGGACATGGCCATTTTATCCAGTGAGCAAAAGGGGCAATTGCCCAGCTCCTGTCACCATTAGCAGTCTGTGGCCTGTGCAAGACTGCCATCCATTTCTCTGATTCCTTTCACCTGTGTCTCGGTTGCTTTTCCAAAAAAATCCCCTTTTAATTTCTTTAAACTAAATTTATTAATGATGATATAAATCTGATAAGTTATTTAAGCAAGAGCTCACAAGTGCTGAAACACAGTTTAGCATGAACAAAAGCACCACCATAAGAGAGAGCTGCGCCTAAAGAGACAGAACATGATCTGACTGGCATGGATTTCTATATCTTGGATTTCTCTGGGCAGCACGATTTAGCTGAGCGGGATGCCTCCTGCAGTTCCCACATCTTGGGAAGAGCATTTCTCAGCAAGGTTGCAAACTGCATCACTGTAAGATGAAGAATACTCATATAAAGTTCAGATATGTTATGCAATATATAGCTGACTAAAACTAATGGATGAGCTAAGCATGGGTCTGCTTGTTACCCCCTAAAAAAAACGTTTCTGCATTCTGTATCTGGAGAAAAGATTCTTTGATGAAGTAGTTCCCAAATATCTCAAGTGCAACACAACTATAGCTATTGAAATAGGAATTTTGGTAAAAGAATCTTCAATGAGATATCCAGGACACATTCTGGAAACTGATTTTAATCCACTTGCTGAATGCAAAATCCTGATTAAGACAAGCACTCCTGAGTGGAGGAGTAGCTTAGTGGTTAGTAGAGTAGCTTGGTGCCAGGGTTTGATTCCCACTGGCACTCCTTGTGGCCATTGCATCAGAAGAATCCAAGATATCAATATCCCTGTTTAATGTACATTAGCAAGTTTGTTACACTGTATACCACTTTGACTGAAATGATAAAGCAGTATAAAAATCTGTTAAATAAGTAAGCTAGCAGCTGTTACAATTTAAGTGTTGCTCTACCTGGCACAAATTTTGCTATCAGATATACAGCATCTAAGAACAATCCTTTTGGCCCTTGCAATGGAGAGGATAGACCAGGAATTGAGCCCAAACATGCTACACAATACCAGAATGTTATTGCTGAAGCATGGAATCAGCATACTTACTCTCTCACCCCCTGGGATCAGTCTCTGTTGTGGTGCAGTATAGCCCATCCTTAGAGAAGACCCATTTCACTAAATATCCAGCAGAGGTTCAGATAAGTCAAAAATGTGTTTTATTTCATTTATTGTTTTTTTTAATGCCGTAATTTCCAAATGTTTGATATGGCTTATAAAACAACATACATACTAATGAAAAGACAAAATTAACAAGCACATGCCCTTCTCACATAACAAAATGCACCCATAATTTCTAATCTTACCTTATCCCTACTTTGAATGTAACCAGCTAACTTAAGTAAGTCTACCTACTTTTGTAAAGCTTTGAACGAACAAAAAAACTTTCAATTGCTTTCTGAATTTCAAGCAATTCTTTTCTTTTTGCAGAGGAACTTGTATGGAATTCCAAAAGTAGGACCTGTCACACAAACAATGACAAATCACTTTGCAAAGTCTCACTTCAGCTACAGAAGGTACTACTAATCTTTTAGTATCAGGTGCAGAAATGGAATTTAAGCCCTTTCTAAATAACAGCTGAATGTAATAAATACCAGATGTAAACACTTCAGCTGTGGTAGGTGGAAAGCTTTTAGCATAGCAGACGTTGCTAGTAGATATGTATTACACAGGGGTCCTAATGTTCTGTGAAAGATATTGGTGTTCACCTTGTAACAGATCCCAGCATGCACTATAATCTGAGTGCTGACTGCATATACATTTCAGTAGCAGTGGTGTGGATGGACTTTGGTTGACTTATCCAAAGCCCTGTTCCAGAGCCAGGATTAGAACCCTGGAATCTCACAGTCCTGTGCTCTGCCAGCCCATGCTGCCTCCTCACAAATTTTGATAGAATCTGAATGCAAAATCATGCCATATATCTGCCGGCAAATCAGATGGGAGTGTGCTAAAGGCTTGAGGGAATATTTGTGAAGTAGAAAAAACACGCCTGTCAAAAGAACGCCTGTTTTACTGTACACAAGTATATTGTAAATTATGATCATGTGTTGAATTGCTGAGATGGTGTTGCCATCTAATGGCTATATGATAAAGCTGCAGGTACCAGAAAATCTGGCTGAAGAGTTGGAAATCCTCCAGAACGCAACTCCCCCTAAGGAGGCAATTACGGTCCAATTCACCTGATCCTGGAACGGCTTCTCTTTAGGATGTGGGAAACACCGCTCACGGTGCTAACAGTGAGCTGTCACCTCAATTCCATGTATTGAGTGTGCAAGAGCCCTGGTTTTGAAAAGGTACAACTCCCTCACAACTCCATGGTGGTGGAATCGACTGGTTGGATTAAAAGTTCAAAGACACACTTCTTTGTGCCCCTGGGTAAGGAGGCACGCACCATGGACAGCTTTGAGAGGAAGTGCTACCAGAGCTTGATGCTGGTGACTCAGATCCAAGCATACCAGTTGTACATGGGTATGAATCTGCATGACCTGGCGGGGGATCTTGCTGGGTTCTCGACTGGTTTATCTGGAGAGTACCTTGAGCACTTCTGGAGAAAACCTCTTCGGCAAACCCATGGCGAAAAAGGCCGCGTAATTGGAAACAGAGCTACTCACCATGAACAGGCTTTCGAGGAAGACTGCTGACCCTTCCAGGAGAAAGACTTCAGGGAGGAATTCCTTTTACCCTAAGAAGAAAAAGGCCTATGGTACTTATGCACTGCATTATTCGTACCAGCTGCACCAACAGGGGCAACAGCCTAAGGGTCAGAACCAGAGGCAGCATTGCAAGCCGAAAGCACCAAAGCCTCAACCAGCACTGCAGCCCCAGCCAGGTGGGAGTTTTTGACTTCTAGCTTCAGAGCATGGCCCATCTTCCCCTTCCAACCTCCGTTCCGCCACAGGTGGGGGGACGGGTGATACACTTTGCCCACAGGTGGTCCAGCATAACATCCGATGCTTGGACACTGCAGTTGGTCTGCAAGGGCTACCTGCTCAACTTTGAGCAGATTCCCCTGCCTTCTTTCCAGGAGAATATCCTCTCTAGCATCGCCAGCGCAAACTACTCCAACAGGAGATAGAGATCCTGCTGGCAGATCGGGCGGTGGAACATGTTCCACCACCCCAAACAAGACATGGTTTCTACTATTGCTACTTCCAGATCCCTAACAAACCGGGCGGGTTCCAACCCATCTGGATCTCTGCAATCTCGATCACTTCCTAATGAAGGAAACGTTCAAGATGGTATCCCTTAGAACATTGCTACCCTACCTTCAATGGGAAGATTGTCTGTGCTCTTGGAACTCAAAGATACTTATGCGCACATTCTCATTCACCTCCTGCACCCAGTACCTGCGCTTTATGCTCAGCAGAAGGCACTATCATTACAGGGTTCTGCCCTTCAGCCTTGCCTCCACCTCAAGGATCTTCACCAAAAGTCTTGTGGTCATTACCACGTTCCTCCAGCTCATAGGAATCTTTATCTTCCCCTGCCTGGATGACTAATTGGTCAGGGGCGGGACACCGTACGAGGGCCAGCAGTCCGTACAGCACACTATTCAGGTGCTGGAACAGCTGGGCTTTGTCATCAACTACCCAAAGTCCCACCTGCAACCCTCTCAGTGCCTCAAGTTCATTGGGGCTTTCCTTGATACCACACTGACTTGAGCATTCCTTCTGGTGGACAGGGCCCAATTCCTAGTCACCTTGGCAAGGGACATCCAGAGTTGCCCAATTGTCATGGCTCGGCAGATGCTATGCCTCCTGGGCCACATTTATTTATTTAGCATGTTTTATATACTGTTCTATCCTAAAATCAGAGCAGTTTACACGGAACAGTTTTCGAGCGATACAGTCGGTAGTAATTTTAGGCTAAGAGGAGGGGGAGGCATGCGAAGAACTGTGAAATATTTACATCAATGAGTATCCATAGTATTTACAGAGATTTTACAATTGTGTCCAAATTTCCAGGCAATTTGCATTAGAGAGAGGGGAAGGAGGGAGAAGGTAGTGGTGCTATTTACATCTGGTAGTGTTTGCCTTGTGCTATCGGGTTAGTCGGGGGAGGAGTTTCTATGTTGTATGCCTCTTAGGAGGGGAGAGTACTAGGTAATGTTGCCAAAGTAGTCTTTGAATAGCAGGGTTTTTAAGTCTTTCCTGAAGTCTTTAATATCTTTTGATTCTCTGATGTCATCTGTAAGGAGTTCCATAGAGTGGGGGCTGCTAGGAAGAGTACTCTCGTGGAGGTAGCTTTTTGGTTTTAAAGTTGGTGTTGGGTGTTTGTATAGTTTCCATTCTGCAACATCTCCTTGGTCGTTCATGTTTGTCGACTGTGATTAGGTTCTTTAGGATGGTGGCTGACAGATCATGTGTGATCTTGAAGATGTTTAGTATTGTTTAGTAGCGTATCCGGGAGGTGATATGAAGTCATTGTAGCTGCTTGAGTAATGGGGTTACATGATCTTGCTTGGTTGACCTGATAATGATACGTGCGGCGGTCATATTGTCTGCTGAGGAAGTCCATTGTATATGGAGTTGTAGTAGTTGAGGATGGGGGTTATGACAGCTTGGCAGATTGTTCAGAAGTGATCCTGGCTGAGGAGGAGCTTGAATCTTCTTATTATGGCCATCTTGAAATATGCCTTTCTGGTGGTCATTTTTATTTGGGCCTTGAAGTTCAGGTTGCTATCCAGGAATGCTCCTAGCTATTTTATTTCATTCTTTATGGGGATTACTTGGTCAGGTAGTATGAGAGATTGGGTGGGGTGAAGGAGGTATTACGTGCCATTATGAAAGTCTCTGTTTTTCTGTAGTTAATTTGTAGATTATTTTCAGTAAGCTATTTGGTCATCTCTTGTAGGCGGTTTGTTATTTTGGTGGTGTCTGGTCTGTCGTGGTTTATGGGTACGTATATCATGATATCATCCACATAGATAGCATATTGGATGCTCCATTTCCTGATGATGTCACAGAGAGGCCTTAAATATAGATTGAATAGTAGTGCAGATAAGGCAAATCCTGCAGTACGCCTTGCTGGGAAGGGAAGGTAGAAGAGGTAGTATTTCTGACTTTGATTTGTTGTCGCCTGTTGCTAAGGTATCAGTTGAACCATTTGAGAGTATTATTTTGTAGACCGATGTTCATTAGCCTTTGTAGGAGGATGCTGTGTGATATGATGTTGAATGCTGCTGTTATATCGATGAATATGAGGAGGTAGCCCTTTTTAATGTTGTCAATTCCTTTGATCAGATTGTCCAGGAGTATTGTCAGAAGGGTTTTGACACTGTGGTTGGTTCGGAACCCTTGTTGATGGGGGTCCAGAATGAGTTGTGAGTCAATGTAGTCCTGCAGTTGTTGCTGGACAGTCTTCTCCAGTATTTTGGTGAGGAATGGTAAACTTGATATGGGGCGGTATGCAGATGGTTCTTCTTTATTTGGGGGGGGATTTAGGGACTGGGCGGATGGTTGCTAGTTTGAGGGGGAGAGGTACATAGCCTTGTGTTAGGGAGGAGTTGACTATTTTATGGACGTATTTGCTGAGCACCTCTTTTGTCGCTTTTATCCAGTGGACTTGGCAGGGATCTGTAGGGGCTGTGCTAGTATTTAGTTCTGAGATGGTGTTGGTGATTTGATCAATGGTGAGTAAGCTGAAATTATCCCATGTAGTTTGAGGGGGGCAGCTCCGATCGTGTGGCTGTCATGGTTGTTGGTATAATGAGGTGGGTGCTGTGTTTGTTTATTAGGTAGTTTGCAAAGGTTTGGGGGTTTATCATCTCTGTTCCTGTGGTGGTGGGCTCCTTTGTAAGACTGCAGACTGTGAGATGTGGTCCAGTTACTCTTCTGTAGGTCCTGGGTTCATTTCACTTCACAGACGCCGGAGGGTTTGTAATAAGACAAGCAAACAGGTGTGGCTTGGAGAAAAGTTTTTATGTAAAAATAGGCTTAATACATAGGTATTGAACAGAGGTATATAGTGATTGTTACAGAGCTGTTTCAGTGTGCATCAATGAATCTGTGTGTGTGCATGTGTGAAGTGTGAGAGAGATAGAGGCCAGAACCTGTGGGTCAGAGCCGCATGGTAGGCCAGAACATGTGGGTAGAGAGAGAGAGAGGGGGAGGGGTGAAGGGAGTTGAGTATCAGAGCCTCATGGTAGTGTCCAAACCTGTCCGATGAAGGAGAGAGAGAGAGGGGGAGGGGTGAAGGGAGTTGAGTATCAGAGCATCCTGTCCTTCATGTCCGATGGATGGTGAGAGAGAGAGAGACAGGAAGTGTGTCTGTCCTTTATAGTGCCTCTCCAGCAGTTCCCCTTGAGGTCTGCTATTGTCTTTGGCCACTCCCTTTAAGGTCTACCCATCTTGATTTAGCAAGGAGGGGCTGCAGCCAGGTCCTAGAGACTGACGTCACCCAGGGGTCAGAGTTTAGACTGAATTAAACAGAGTCCATAGCTGCATGAAATGTATGCTGACATCTCCCACACCTTTTTTATTTTTATTTATTATTTGTGCCTGGAATTGGTGGAAGCAAACCTGTGGTACCTGTCCCAGCTGCCATTACCTAATAGTAGGCAGCTCGTCGAATACCTCCTGTATTAAATACCTTGCTATGTCTAGCAGGTCCCCTGTCCTGCACAGTACTGTCTCTAGTACTGTCTCTAGTGTTCTAGAGATAAACAAGTCTCCTTATGAGTCCAAACCTCGTGTCTTAGGTTGAGCAGCCACTACTGGGGGGGGAACCCAATATGCCACTTACATACCCGTCTTAGAGAGAGTGAACAGTGCATAAGGTCTGCAGGAATTTTTAAGGAGGCTAAAACCAAATGGTACCAGGATGCTATGAGTGAGGATAGGAAGCAATACTAGACTGCAGCTGACTCTGGTATTCAGTGTAATAGGAAATACCGAATTAGCCAAATTAGCAGGCCAAATTAGCCTGGATGTAGGGGTGGATGCTGGAGAGGTTCAGTGTAACTACCTTAAAATGTTGTTGTTCTGTATGACATGCGCTGCAAGGAAATGTACATTTTTTTCATCTTACAGCACAGGAAAATTACGATAATGCATAGCAATATTTGTACAGCAGTTAAAATAATAATAGGGTGAATAAAAACATTAAAGACATGATCAGCAGTAGGTGAGTAACCAAATAACAATTCCCACACAGACACATGAGCATCTTGTAGCAAGTGTCCAACAATTTGTTGAATGTGTCCATTCTCATAAGCGATGGTGTGATGCACTTCAGTGGATGTTGTTTTAAGGTGATCAATATAGGCATGGAGTTCTGTAAAGTTGAGCAGTTTATGTAGTGTCTCTTCTCCCATGCCAAGTGGTAATGGATGCACAGCATATGAGATAAAGTCTGGAATGTCCATAGAGTCATTGGTAACCAGCGGTGTGGAATAAGTTGTCCCATTAATGGTGATGGAGACCAGTGGTGTATGACTGCACCAGGTATTGTTTAGTAAATAGTTTGAACTGTACAACAAAGTGTTCTTGGGAAGGCGAATGTCATGCATTCTGGGAGCAATCGAAAAAGAAACATTCTGGGGAAAGAACAGATGAAAACAAAAGTGTCCAGCTCCAAGGTAATATAAACTGTGTGAGGTAGTCAGGGAATATGAGAGCTTAACAGTCAGGGAGCAAGAGGAGGAATTGTTCCAGCAGGAGGTGTCAGCCTCTTTAAACTGGTGAGGTTGACACTTGAACTGAAATGTAGTCTGCTCGCACAAACTGGGGTCCATCGGCTTGAATGAAGTCCAGGTGTCGTCCAGTGGCTGCACCCATGTGAGATGGTCCACAGGATACATAAGCATATTATCAAACTGCACCCCAATATTAACAACAGGATAAATAACTGTGTTGTCCTGACCATGGGATCAAAGTACAGATAGAGCAGCCTTGTGGTGAACAAATGGGAACACTAACTGTCCACCAATCAAGGTGAGCTATAGCAAATTCCGGTATTTTGGTACTAGCCATATGAGTGAGAGATGGTGGCCAGTGTCCTAACTTAGCAGTGATCAGAATTTCCTTTAGTATAGTAATAAGCTCGATCTGTACTTGATCACAGGCAAGAGCCCAGGAAATATTCTTTCCCAATCTATATTCTGCATGTGCTAAGGTAACAATTTTCTGTTCTATAATGGGAGATATAAGAGCAAAGGTATCTACAACTACATTCGACAGTTTAGAGGAAGCTTCATTAATAATATGTTGTGAGGTAAAACCATCAGCAGCATGCTGAGCAGTGGATCCCATTTTATTACGGAGCACCTCTATATCAATTATATTAAGGGCACCCAGTGCAGTCCCTGTGCCACCTAAAATTGTATCAATTAATTCACGCTTGTGTCGAAATTGCTTAGCTCTGGGTGTTACTGACTGCATATCAAACCAAGTATTGAGCATTTGTATGTGGTTGGCAACAAACTGAGAGCAATTTGGATATTTGTGAGTAACTAGAAACAATTTGGGAAATAGATGCCAAGTAAGAAAATGGTATTCCACATCATATAAAACATAGTGTGGTGCATCATATTTAATCTGAAATGGATGTCCTTCCTGAAATGGGTGGATATCAGAAAGGTAGAGTACAGGAGGAGCAGAAGTGGTGGGAGGGGTGGGATGAGGGGTAGTAGGTAAACAAGATACATCCAAAAGGAATGAAGTCTCAGTGATGTGCTGTTGATCACTCACAACCCATGTATAAGTTATTTTCCAGGTACCTCTGTCCTGACAGGAAATATTGTACAAAATCAAAGCAGGAGGACCTAGAAAGTAACGTTCTGGGCGTGCCCTCAATTCTTGTGTCCTTTCTAGAGAAGTGGAAACTGGTGGCTCCCACTGTACTTGAGTGATGTTTAATGAATAGAACACTGGCTTGTCCTGTACCGAACAGAAACTCAGGATGACCAGATCCTTTCCTTCCGGGAACGGTGGGGGTATTTCTTGATAGCGATATACCCCACCTGTGGAGTTAGCCCAGCCAATCGTGCATATTCGGATGATAGTTCCTGTAATGAGACTTGAGTAGAAGAGAGCAGATACAAGAACAACAGGAAACCGAGACATAATAAAAGCAAACTTGTTTCACTCTACTAGGGAGTAAACTAATGCTCCCCACTTATACTATGTAACAACAAAACAAACAAAAAAATTTAATAATTTCTACTACTTATTTACATAACTAACTACTTATTTACATAACTATTAAACACATGTCAACTATACAGCAGGAGTAAATAGTTACTGTCCTCAAGCGACTTTTGTTCAGAAAGCAGCTGTCCGTGCTGTCTTCATAAAGCAGCTGTCCGTGCTGTCTTCAGGTGGTATCTGAAAACAAAGACTGATAAAACACATATTACCCATATGGTTTTAACTGGGTGATGTGTTTCCAGTACTGCTGGTTGTCAGGCATTAGGATCTGGTATAGGCTTGGGCCTAAGGTATCAGTAACTAAGTACGGTCCCTCCTACTGTGCAGTTACAAAGGGGAGGTTTGGTCTAGGTCTCATCTCTGCAAGACAGTAGTGACAGGGCTTCCTTCATGTAATCATGAAATATTGATGGTGAATCCTTAAATCCCTGTGGAGGCACAGTCCATGCACACTGTTTCGGCCTGGCTGGTGAATTGCATGTGGAAGAAATAGGTCTAATCTGACCTCTCTCCTCCAGTATCTTCACAATTTTAGTCACTGGTTCTATAGCCTGATGAGGTACTGGGTATTGTTTCTGTGGTGTATGATCCTCACCTTCCAACAGTATTTCTGTGTGCATTTTCCCACAATCTAACTTGTCTTGAGCCCAGACTGGAATATCAGCCACTTCTGAGGGAATTACACACAGATCATACTGTTGAGCTGCCTTTGTGCACTGAGTTGCTAACTGCATGGGAATGACTTCATGCACTAAAGTTTTAGAAGCACTTGAAGTTCCTGAATACTGCCACAATTTAAGATTAGCCATATCCACCACCAAATTTAACTGGTTGAGAACATCAATTCCAATTATTTCTTTTGGTGTGTTCACTATAGTGGAGGCAGTGGTTTCTAACATTTCCTTATTTTGTTCACTGTGCACAGGGATACCCCATTTAACTGGGATAGCCACACATTTGGAAGCTGTGTCATTAATTCCTTGAATTTCATAAATTTCCATATTTTTCTGATCTGCCGTGGGAGAAGCTCTGTTTGTAAAACTAATTCCAGCCCCTGTGTCAATCAAAGCTAATTTATCCTGACCCCCTACTCTACTGATAACATTGGGGCGTGCACAAGAGTCCAGTATCAAGGGTGTTACAAGCCTTAAATTGTGTCCTGGGCCTGTATCCATTTCATCATCCAGAGGCTCTGGAATTGAGTCCTCTGCTGAGATAAAGGAGGCAGGCTGGACTATGAAGGCTTGAGACATTTTGATATCTGAACTCCCTATGCAGTAGCCTTGTGTTTGTCCTGAGCTGCTTGTAAATCCTGTTTTAATTTATCTATTTCTATCTGCAGTATATGTTTATCTTGTTCCCATTTAGTTTTTTCCTTTTCTAGCCCATCTCTCTGTGCTTTGAGCTCTTGAAAGGGGATGTAACCTGAGGAGTTTCTAAAAGTACCTCTGCCATGTGCTCTCCAAGGTGTGTGTCCTCTGTCTGTGTTTCTTATGTACTGAGAGGATTCATTGGCCTGCCACTTCCGTGCTTCTGATACTGTAATGACCTGCGAGGGCTGGGTCTTCCAAACAGACCCAATTCTGAGCATTAAAGTATCAAAAGGGGTTGCTTCAGGGTTTTCAGAAAATAACAGAAGGTGTTTTGTAATTTCAGGGGATAGCAATTCTAATAAAAATTCCTTATGCATGCTCTCCCCATAATCCTCTGCCTTGGGCCAGGACTCCTGCTCATTAAGAACTGCTTTTAAAATCCAGGCTCTATATGCAAACTGTTCCAGTGTATCATCTGGTAAAGGTGAAATAATTTTAAATACTTGCATTGGGGAACAGTGAAATAGTTTCTCAGTACCCCTTTTAACCAACTGGTATGGGTGAGTGAGAGAACCAACTCTGTAATAGTGTGGGCCCAGAGCCAGATGCATAAGTCTATCAAAGTCTGATTGTTTTCTTCTGTATTTCCCTAGACCCCAGTGAATCAGAATATCAATCGCCCATTTAACCCACTGATTTACATTAAGAGGCATAGTGCCAATTTTCTCAACTATTTTTTCTATATCTCTATCTTTTAAATTCTCATGCAACATTAATTTAACTGGTGCTTTGAGTTCTGTACTGGCTGCCATGTCTAAGTCATCAGAATTATGCTCCAGACAGAGATCCTGATTATTGCAGGGATCTGGCTGAGATAAACTATCAGAATTTTCCTGCTGTGATTCAGCTGTATTCTTCCCATTCCTAAGTTCAACTATGCATACTTTAGTATTCTTTTGTTGCTGATAAAGTGTGTCATAGGCATAGGGAATGGGTGTATCTTTGTTCTTTTGTTTCTCACTAGCTGGTATGCATGGCTGATAGGGTGTGTCATAGGCATAGGGGGCTGAGGGAGGGGTGGGTGTTGACTTTCTTGCAGAGGCCAATTGATCTTTAAGTGCCTCAATTCAAGTTTAAGTGCTTCTAATTGTTCACTAACAGTTATAAAAGAATTTGTGGCTTGGATCACTTGAGTTCTCTGAATAGAAATGCAAATTTGTGCCTCCTCAAGTTCTTTGGTCAATTGGCTACACTGAGAAGTCAGTTCAGAGTTGTCTTTTTTCATGCTAATTAGTCCCCTGGCCATGCCTTGGATGAAGAGGCATTTCCTTTTATTTGTTTTCTTTTTGAATTCTTGATCATGGTTTAACATCTGTTTTTGAATATTATACCATGATGACTCAGGGAACTCCCCTTCAAATGGACCTCCTTTTCTCTTACAGTATGAAATTAGAATTTCTGTAAGTTCTTTAAAATCAAATGCTTCCATGTTTGATATTGCAGAAAGGCTGTAGTTGGACTATCTCAAATGTGTAACCTTAGAAGGAGGAATGCTAACTTAAAAGGTATTTCACACCTATTTAACAGGGTGGAAGTGTTAGGGTGAAGTTATAGTAAGAAGGGTGTTAGTAGATTAACAGAATTGTATCAATTGCAGCCATCTTTAAGCCTGCTCTCACTAAGATAGTTACTGACAGGAGACAGAGAAATAGAAGTTAAAAGGGACAGGAGGTGATAGCTTTATCAGGAAAGATGTATATTGTATTCAATGAGGGAATATTTAACTGTGTAACTCTGTATTTTCTTAGCAGTTCAAATACTATATAAAATCTTTAGCAAGCCTATACATAAAAATAAGACAATTGCAAGCCACTCTGTGTAATGTCCTTAAAATTCTAGATTCTTACAGAGCCTTTTGACAATAAAAATCCACCTTGTCTAACCCACAAAACAAAATTGTAAATGGTCACAAGGGCTATTGATTTTCCTGTCTCACTCTGTCTGAAATCTACTTAATGTATTATACAAAATTATTACTTACCCAACTGGAGATCTGCTGTGAAATCCGAGAGACGAGTCCCCATAAAATGTGAGATGTGATCCAGTTACTCTTCTGTAGGTCCTGGGTTCATTTCACGTCACAGACGCAGGAGGGTTTGTAATAAGACAAGCAAACAGGTGTGGCTTGGAGAAGGGTTTTTATGTAAAAATAGGCTTAATACATAGGTATTGAACAGAGGTATATAGTGATTCTTACAGAGCTGTTTCAGTGTGCATCAATGAATCTGTGTGTGCATGTGTGAAGTGTGAGAGAGATAGAGGCCACAACATGTGGGTCAGAGCCGCATGGTAGGCCAGAACATGTGGGTAGAGAGAGAGAGAGGGGGAGGGGTGAAGGGAGTTGAGTATCAGATCCTCCTGTCCTTCATGTCCGATGGATGGTGAGAGAGAGAGAGAGACAGGAAGTGTGTCTGTCCTTTATAGTGCCTCTCCAGCAGTTCCCCTTGAGGTCTGCTATTGTCTTTGGCCACTCCCTTTAAGGTCTACCCATCTTGATTTAGCAAGGAGGGGCTGCAGCCAGGTCCTAGAGACTGACGTCACCCAGGGGTCAGAGTTTAGACTGAATTAAACAGAGTCCATAGCTGCATGAAATGTATGCTGACACAGACTATGTCAAAGAGTTCTCTGGATTTGATGACTGATTTTAATATGAGGTTTGTATGGTATTCTCACTTGCGTGAGTTGATTAGATTGTTGTACTCTTGCTGTTTTGTTTGGTATAAACATAGTGTAGTGGAAGACTTGTTCTTTCTCCATTTCCTCGCAAGTTTGCAGAGGCTCTCTTTGCATCTCTTATTTCGCTGGAGTACCAGGATGCTGAACGTCCTTTTCTCTCATTGTTCTGAGTGATTCATTTGCCAGTGTCTATAGTGGCTGTGTTGATCGTCTTGTTCCAGTGTTCTACAGCCTTGTCAGCTTCATTAAAATCCTAGTCCAGTGCATGGGTGATGTTTTGAAGAAATAGGTCTGGTTCAAAGTTTTTATATCTTCTTGCAGGTTGGTGAGGTTTTTCTTGAGTGGCAGTTTGGAGTGGGGTATGCTGAATCTTATGCTGTGGTGGTCGGTCCATGAGATTTTTGCTATGAATTAGTTGAAAAGGTTTTTATTATGTGTTTTTGCTTCCATGGCAAGCTTTTTTTCAAATTCTCTCTTTCCTGCCTTATCAATGCCTTGCATCTAACTTGCAGGGTGCTTATGTGGTTTCCTGTTTTCCTCATTTGGCTCCTTTTTTCCATTACCTGAAAGATGCTTTTTTGGCTACAACAGCCTCTCTGACCTCACCTTTAAATCATGCTGGCAGTTTTTTGGTCCTCCTTCCACTTTTCTTAAAGCGTGGAATACATCTGGTCTGGGCTTCCAAGATAATATTTTGAAGCAACACCCATGCTTGATGTAAATCTTTAACCTTTGCAGCTGCTCCTTTTAGTTTTTTCTTATCTATTTTCCTCATTTTATCATAGTCTCCCTTTTGAAAGTTAAAAGGTATTACTGTAGATTTCCTTGCTATCCTTCTTCTATTTAGTAAATCAAATGTGACCATGCTATGATCATTATTGCCAAGTGGCCCCAACACTCTTATCTCTTGCACCAGATCCTGTGTTCCACTAAGGACTAGGTCCAGAATAGCTTCCCCTCTAGTCAATTCATGAACCAGCTACTCCAAGAAGCAGTCATTTATTTCATGTAGAAACTTTATCTCCCTATGGGTAATTGAAATCACCTTTTAATGTTGTGTTGTAACTTTTGTTAGCTTCCCTGATTTCTCTTAGCATTTCATCATCCATTTTTTCATTCTGGCCAGGTGGTTGGTAGAACACCCCCACTGCCATCGCCTTCTCCTTTTTACATGGAATTTCTATCCATAGAGATTCTACAGTATTTTTTGTTTCCTGAAAAACTTTAATCCTGTGTGACTCAATGCCCTCTGTAACACAGAGCGCAACCCCTCCACCAATTTGATCTACCTTTTCATTGCGATATAGTTTGTACCCAGGTATCACAGTGTCCCATTGATTGTCCTTCCACCAGGTCTTTGAGATGCCAATCATATTTAACCTTTCATTTAGTGCTATTTATTCTAGCACTTCAATCTTATTTTTTAGATTTCTAGTATTTGCATATAGGCATTTTAGATGTTGTATTTTATTCATATTAATCTGGATCAGTTGAGAGTGGTAATTTGGAATCTTTCAGCTCTGTACCTAAGGGCATCTGGGCTACGTTTATCTTTATTGGAACCTCTGATGCCCTAACTTCCCACTTTTGCTAGTATCCTTAAAGGATATATCCTTCCAAACCATACATCTTGGGCGACTGTTGGTTTTCCCTATTATCTAGTTAAAAAGCTGCTCTATCTCCTTTTTAAAGGTTAATTAATTAATTAATTATATTTATCTAGGCTTATATATTGCTTTTCTACAAGTCAAAGTGGTGTACATTCAGGTACTGTATATATATATTTCCCTTGTCCCCGAAGGGCTCACAATCTGTTTTTGTACCTGAGGTAAAGTGGCTTGCCCAAGGTCAAAAGCAGAACCTATGGGACTAGAAACCCTAATCCTTCCAGCCCAAGGTTGCTGTCCTCTTGCGGGATTTGAACCCCATGCCTTCTGGCCTGAGGTACCTTGCCCCACTCTCTAGGCAAGTCCTCTCTCATAATGCCAGCAGCCTGGTACCATTCTGATTAAGGTGGAGCGCATCCCTTCGGAAAAGCCCTTCCTTCCCAGAATGTTGCCCAGTTCCTAACAAATCCAAACCCCTCTTCTTTGCTCCATTGTCTCATCCATGCATTGAAACTCTGGAACTCTGCCTGCCTTTTGGGTCCGCATATGGAACGGGAAGCATTTCGGAGAATGTCACCCTGGAAGCTCTGGATTTCAACTTACTACCTAAAAGCCTAAATTTGGCCTCCAGAACCTCCTTCCTACACTTTCCTATGTCATTGGTACCAACAAGTACCAAGACAGCAGACTCCTCCCAAGCACTATCTAAAACCTTGTCTAGATGGCGCTTGAGGTCCACTACCTTTGCACCAAGCAGGCATGTTACCAGGTGATCCTCACGTCCACCAGATACCCAGCTATCTACATGCCTAATGATCAAATCACTAACTATAATGGCCATCCTAATCTTCCCTTATGGGCACATGGCCCTGGAGAATCCTACCTTGGTGTGAGAGGGTTTTACATCACCTGGAGGAAAGGTCCTAGCTACAAGATCACTTCCTGCCACACTAAGGTGATGCTCTCCTTTCATGCAATCTCTCTCCTTCATGGCACCTGAGAGGCTGCCAGACTGGAGGTGGGACTTCAGTACTAAGTCCCTGTAGGTCTCATCTATATACCTCTCTGTCTTCCTTATGTTCTCCAAGTCTGCTACTCTAGTCTCCAGAGATCAGATTCATTCCCTGAGGACAAAGAGCTCCTTGCATCTACAGTAGTGCACACTTAAGTCCACTCACCAAATGGGAGAAAATCGTACATGTGACACTCAATGCAAAAAAACTGGATAACCTCCCATCTCGCTGCTGGCCTGTTGTCTGCATCTTAGTTTTAATGTTTTGTTTAGCTATTTAAATGTCTACTTACTTGAAGTTGCTAGGGATACCTCTATGGATAGAACTGTACCTAATAATTTTAGGGGAATTAGTTTACCTCAAGATAATCAATCTATTCCTGGTGAGGATAGCCAGCTGAACCTGAAGTAAATTTGACCACCATTTTCCCTTTAATAGGTTTAAGAGCATATAAAGCTAAGATTAGGCTTGGGGTGAGTGGAAATCAGAGTGGATGGGAGGGAAAGAACACCCAGTAAAAGCTGGCTTGCTGCACAGTGCCCTGACCTATGCTGCTAAGGTAATCTCTTAACAATTTCCTGGGTGATTCATACAGCCCTTGATTTGATAGAGGAAACCTTTCAAATTGCCCCTTTGACCTATCACTTGGCTTTAAAGCTTATTAAAAACGTTTCACAGGTCTTTTGCCCCTTTACTATAAGGCCTCTTTGTGAAGGTCTCTAGAAACAATTTATTTATTTCTATTCAAAAAATATTTACCCTATTCTTCCTTTTATGCTAAGCTATACTTTAATTTGATTTAAACTAAAAGCTCTCTGGGGCTACTGACTGAGGTTTAAATTTAAATTAAAGGCTCTCAGGCTACTGACTGAGGTTAAAATTAAATTAAAAGCTCTCTGGGGCTACTAACAGGTTTAAATGTAAAATTTTATTTATTTATTTAAACTTATTTTATACTGCCTTTCTACTATTCAAAGCAGTTTACAGTGAAACAACAATTTAACAAGACCATAAGGCATGCTATTGTACAAGGAACTGCAACAATATGAAATCCAAATAAATTACATGAAAAAAACTAGATGAATACTGTGAATCCATCAACAGAAATAAGAAAGAATATCATAAAAAACTAATAATGGCATCACTAAACAAACTCAGAGAACTCTTCAATATTGTCAGATTCCTTGATAAACCCTGTCAGACGGCTGCCTGGGTGAGAATGTTCACAGTCTTGGCAAGTGCATATATCAATATGATTTGCAAGGGATTGTGGGAAATGCAGTCCATTCACACCAGACACAGCTGCTGACAATAATTTAGTTGTGCTCAAGTGTTAAAGCCAATAAGATATTTATTTATGGGGTTATTTCTCCCAACACAGATATGCTTGGTAGCACATAAATCAGGTTACTTACTTTCAGTGTTAAACTTGGAAAAACAAAATAAGGAAAACAACCTTTAAACTTCTCAGGCAATCAAAGCAAAAGAAATAAAGACCTGGTTGATAACAAACTGGTCTTTTTCTGTAGGCTTAGCTAATATCCTCTTAGCAAGTATCAAACAACAAACCAAAAGCTACAAAAAGAAAAAAAACTGTTCTTTTCAGGTTAACTTCTTATATCTTCCCACATAGATTCAGAAGTGATTCTCTCCTAGCTCACAAGCAATTAGGTAAGGCTCAATTGCTAGCAGTTATCCAGCTGAAACCCCTTAGCTGGCTTGCTTTCTACTGTGTGGGTCAAATCCTGCTTCAGGAGCTTTTCTGAGTAGATTAAAGAACAAGTTTGTATTTCTTTGTGATGGTTGCTGTACTTTATAACAGAAAATCACCAAAGGAGTTTGGACAGAGAGCAGTCCATATAAACACATTCTTCATCTGCAATCATTCCCCCTTCTTCAACAAGCATGGGTTCAATATCATGGATTGGCACAGATGAATCTCTCAATGGAGCACTTTCAGGAGAATACTTGTTTCCCTGCTGTCTTTCAAGGTTATAGCTAGGGCATAGATCAGTGTTCATACCTGAGCTTCCATTGCTGTTAGAGTTCCTCTCTATATAGCCTGGCCAGTATGTAGTCCAGTTCTTATGTCCAGCCTTCCAATCCAGATCCCTGGACACTGGATCTCTCTTCACATACCTTCTGGCACGGGTCTTAGGGTCCCTTCCACGTGCAGCCGTCTCCCTCACAGGTAGCGTCTGGAGATTCCTAGCTCTGCAGCACCATTCCTCTGGCTTTCCCCAGTCCAATGGTGTATGCTGGCCCTTGAAATGCCTCCCAGTATACATACTGCTCTGGACTCTTCTAGACCTCTCAAAGGCTTTTCTCTTCCTTCTTCCAAAGGGTTTCTTTCCCTCTCTGTCCGTCCGGTTTGGCTTCTGCTTCTGATGATCCTTCAGATGAAACTGATGATCAAGCTCAAGCTGATTCTCAGGATAATGAGGATAATTCTCTGTAGAATAAACTCTACCTTTATTCTGCTCAGATGAGTGCTCCTCCCTAACACAGCGCAGCTGTGCTGAATCAGGCCCTGCCCTTTGAGATGAGTGCTTAGGGCAGCGATGGCGAACCTATGGCACGCGTGCCAGCTGTGGCACGCGAAGGCCTTGCAGCTGGCACGCGGGAAGGTCGCACATTAAAAAAAAAAAAAAAGCTGCCCGCTGCCGCCGCGGCGGCATGGAGTGTCCCGCGGGGCTCCCTCTGCCCGGCGGGACTCTCCCGGCGCTGCTCAGCCCCTCTCTGCCGGCTTGCAGAGATGCGAAGGGAGAGTCTCCCTCGAGTCTCTGTTAAGCCCGCAGGGGCTGATGGGAAATTTCCCATCTGCCCCTGCGGGCTTAAGAGAGACGCGAGGGACACTCTCTCTCCCTTCGCGTCTCTGCAAGCCGGCAGAGAGGGGCTGAGCAGCGCCGGGAGAGTCCCGCCGGGCAGAGGGAGCCCCGCGGGACACTCCATGCCGCGGCGGCAGCGGGCAGCTTTTTTTTTTTTTATTGCCATGAGCCGAGGGAGGGGGGTTGAGACTGGCAATGGGCTAGGGAGGGAGGGGGGTTGAGACTGGCAATGGGCTAGGGAGGGAGGGAGGGAGGGGGTTGAGACTGGCAATGGGCTAGGGAGGGAGGGAGGGAGGGGGTTGAGACTGGCAATGGGCTAGGGAGGGAGGGAGGGAGGGAGGGGGTTGAGACTGGCAATGGGCTAGGGAGGGAGGGAGGGAGGGAGGTTAAGACTGGCAATGGGCTAGGGAGGGAGGGAGGTTAAGACTGGCAATGGGCTAGGGAGGGGGGAGGGGGGTTGAGACTGGCAATGGGCTAGGGAGGGAGGGAGGGGGGTTGAGACTGGCAATGGGCTAGGGAGGGAGGGAGGGAGGGAGGGGGGTTGAGACTGGCAATGGGCTAGGGAGGGGGGGTTAAGACTGGCAGTGGGCTGGGGAGGGGGGTTAAGACGCAGTGGGCTATGGGGGGGAGTTAAGACTAGCAATGGGCTGTGGGTTGATGAGGGCTGGCTATGGGCTATGAGCTGATGAGGGCTGTCTGGAAATGGGGTGATGGGGGGGTTAGGACTGGTAATGGGCTATGGGGGGGGTTAAGACTGGTAGTGGGCTGATGGGGGGGGTTAGGACTGGTAATGGGCTATGGGGGGGTTAAGACTGGTAGTGGGCTGATGGGGGTGTAGGACTGATAATGGGTTATGGGGGGGGCTAGGACAGGAAATGGGCTGATGGGGAGGGGTTAGGACTTGAGGTGGGCTGATGTGGTTAGGACTGGTAATGGGCTGTGGGCTGATGGGGGGGGTTTAGGACTGGCAATGGGCTATGGGGGGCTGACTGGAAATGGGCTGATGGGGGGTTAGGACTGGTAAAGGGTTATAGGGGGGGGCTTAAACTGAAAATGGGGTGATGGGGGTTAGGACTGGAAGTTGATTGACGGGGGGCTAGGACTGGTAATGGGTTGGGGTGTTGCTAGGACTGGAAATGGGCTGAGTGGAAGGGGAGGCTTGAACTGCAAATAGCTGATGGGGAGGGGGCTTGGAATGGAAATGGGCTGTGAGGGAAGGGAGCTAGGACTGAAAATGGGCTGATGGAACAGCTAGGATAGGACTGGAAATGGGCTGTTGGGGGAGCTAAGATTGGAAATGGGCTGTGGTGGGGGCTTGAATTGAAATGGACTCATGGAGGGGCTAGAACTGGAAGTAGGCTCATGGGGGGGCTTGGACTGGAATTGGGCTGAGTGGAGGGGAGCTATGATTTGACATGGGCTGATGGTGGGGCTAGGATTGAAAATGAGCTGATGAAGGGACTTGGACTGGAAATGGGCTGATGCAGGGACTAGAAGGGAATGGATGCTGGGTGAGACTGGAACTAGAAGGGAGCTGATGTTGGGGGAGGATTAGAATGGGATGGGGCTGGGAGAGTAAAATGGAGAGGGGAAAAATATTTTGTGTAGGAGGGATGAAAAATCTACAATTGGCCAGGTATTGGGAGAGTAATTGGGGATTGAGGATGGAGGGGTAAAATTTGTGTGGATGAAATAGGAATGAGGAAAGAGCAAAAGGAGAAAGATTAGTATGTTAAAGCAGATGTAGAGAGAGAGAGAGAATGGAAAAAAAACTAGAAGAGAGAAGAAAGGACAAATGGACAGCAGACGATGGAGAGTTAGCAGAAAACATGAAGAAACCAGAAGAAGGTGGCTGAACCAATTGCAACTGAAAAAAAAATGCACAAAAGGTAGAAAGATATCTCTTTATTTTGAATTTATTAACTGGAATATGTCAGCTCTGGGAAATGTGCATCATTAACATCTGCGCTTTGTTTGGTACAAGAGGAAATTCCTATTTGACGTTGCCACTTGTTCTCTTTCCCCAGTATTCTCTGAAATGTATTGGTTTAATATTTGCAGTGTTGCCTTTTGATAGGTAGGGTATGGTGCTTTGTGAGTCCTGGTAATGCTGTCAGGATACGGCGGGTTTGCTATGGGTTCTAAATGGGCAGCGTTTGTAGTAGTTCCTAATGTGCCTGGCGGTTGGCACTGGATTATAGTAATGTAGAAATCTTTTAGTCTTTCTTTATCCATACACTCATTAAGAGACATGTTTACTAAAAGTTAGTGTATGGTAACATTATGCAAATATTTATGCAAATAAGACCACTTATGCAAATGACGTGCTGGCACTTTGAGGAAATTCTTTGGTTTTGTGCGGCAGTTTGGGCACTCAGGCTCAAAAAGGTTAGCCATCACTGGCTTAGGGATTACCTCATAGCCCTCCTGATTGAACACACGCTTCCCCACTTCAGCTCCTCTAATGGCTGTTGGAAACCTGGTGCATTCTGGGACTGGTAGTCTTTTATGGGAAAATTCTGTTTTCTTATTTCTACCAGAACTGACAGGTTGCTTGTTCAGAGTCACTTCACCTTTTCTATAGCTCCTTCCTGAGCTATGATAAGCTTCCTTATCACAACCCCAGATGTAAGACAAGCCTACACTTACACTAGAAGCAATAGCATGGGAAAACCAGGAATGAAATGATCTCCACACCGACCGCTCTAACTACAGACACCAACTTTACGCCTATCACAGAATGTACAACATTCTCAACGATATCAAGCCACCTAAAGAAAACAATAACTAACCTAAATACAACTATATCAGCCATCAGCCCCTGCCCAGTAAGCTGAGTGAAAGTATCACGTAAAGAACTCTCCCCTGTAATACTCAAAATAGTACAGTCATGTCTGGAAACAGGTCATATGCCTAAAGATCTAAAAACTGCATCAATATATGTCCTATCCTAAAAATTCTCAACATTAAACAAATCAGACGCTAGTGCATATAGACTAATTTCTAGTCTATCACTACTAGCAGAAAAAGTAGTCCAAATTCAACTAAAAGAACACATTGAAACATTCTCCACTCAACTCTTAACATAAGAACATAAGATATGCCATACTGGGTCAGACCAAGGTACATCAAGCCCAGTATCCTGTTTCCAACAGTGGCCAATCTAGGTCATACGTACCTATTTATTTATTTATTTTATTTTATTTAGCAAACACTTATATACCGCTGCTTCCTACGATCAGCTGCGGTTTTCTTTACAGAATCATCATGTATCGTACAATACAATGAATTTTTAAGAATACAATTTTGATTAGAGCAATGATTACATAGCACACGGATTAGAGATTAGATACTTTTCACAACTTTAAATATACATTAGATTAAAAGGTGCGTGGGAGGGGGATATAATATATATATATATACAGGATTACATATCAGTCGTCAATATGCTGCGTGTATTCCGAGTGTCATTATGGTGGGCAGAAGGGAACTTGTTGTGGTAAGGTGCTGTAATTAGGTTGGGTTGTAATATGCCTGGAATAAATGTGTTTTGAGGTTCCTTCTGAATTCATTCAGGTTATTTGACATTCGGAGTTCAGAGGGGAGCTGGTTCCAGTGGATCGGCGCTGCATAGGTGAAAGCTCTGTTGCTTGTTTCTGTTTTAACGTATCTTATGCTGGTTGGGACACAGAGAGTGTTGAGATGTATGGTTCTTCTGTTCCTGTTGTGTGCTTGCTTAGTGATTAGGTTGCCAATGTATGAGGGCGCAATATTGTGAATGAGTTTAAACGTTGTTATGAGTAGTTTGTAGATGATACGAGCGGCTACAGGGAGCCAATGTAGTTCCATAAGTACTGGTGTTATGTGATCTGTGACCTTTTTTTCCATGATGATTCTTGCAGCAACATTTTGAGCCATTTGTAAGATATTTAGGGTGTTCTTTGGCAGCCCTTGGAGAATGGCGTTGCAGTAGTCCAGGTGTGGAATGATTAGCGCTTGTGCGACAGTCCTGAAGTCAGATTTTTCCAGGATACTGCGAAGTGGTTGGAGGACTTTTAATTTGTAGAAGATGGCTCGGTTGACTGTTCGGAGATGGTTATTCATCTTAAGGTTGTTTCCCCAAAAGACACAGGTTCCGCAGTGCTTGTTCTGGGTCAAGCATTGATATCCTGGGTCCCTTCTTAATAATGGTTTATGGACCTTTCCTCCAGGAACTTGTCCAAGCCTTTTTTAAACCCAGCTACACTAACAGCCTTTACTACATCCTCCGGTAACAAATTCCAGAGTTTGATTACACGTTGAGTGAAAAAATATTTTCTTTTATTAGTCTTAAATAGTATCTCCAGGAACAAGCAGGAATAAGTCCTCACATATGGGTACGTCGGTACCGACGGAGCCCGTGCGGGAAAGCTCCCCAGCTTCTTAGAATAGAAGCTTTTGGGACCTCCCACTGCACATGCGCACTGCCTTCCCGCCTTCCTGAACAGCTCTCCTCAGTTTCTCTTTTTCCGCGGAGCCAGCAGGTCGTGTTCCTGTCACCGCTGAAGAAATTGTTATTTTATTTGTTTCTTTAGACCGCGTACCTGCCTTCCCCATACCGATACCGGTATCGCCGGTCTTTTCTTTCTTTCTTTAAAAAATTATAATTCTTTTTTCTTATTTTTTAGCTTTTTGGTCACTTCAGAGAGGCCTCTCGGCCTACTCAATTTCTCCTCATGGAGAAGCCAGCCCCTGGATTTAAGAAGTGTACCAAATGTAATGCTGTTATTTCAGTCACAGACACCCATGAATGGTGTCTGAAATGTTTGGGGCCTGACCATTCCATACCGGACTGCCCATCTTGCTCCCACATGTCTAAACGTGGGCTGCAGAACCGGGCCAACAAATTCCATGTGCTGTTTGCTTCAGAGAATACAGCATCACAGTCATCCAGGTCTTCTTCTCCGGATGGATCTCAGGTAACCAAACCTTCTGTGGGCAAGTCCTCAAAGAGCAAATCTCCTTCAAAGCATCGAGAGGCTCTTAGCTTAGAACTTGAGGACCCTGCCCCAGCCAAACAACCCCGGCGGGAAGTCCAACTTCCAAAAACGCCAATTCAGGGGTCTCAGGTTGATATCGATGCTACGGCCTCGACAGATCACCTGTTAGCCTGCTCTGGGGTACCGGGTCACTCCGGTACCGACATCCAGGCAGCTATGGCGTCCATGGGCGATACTGTACAGTCCATGCAGCAGGCCGTCATGGCTTTCATTAAAGCTGCAACGCCATCGGTTCCGCTTTCAGCGGTTCCGGGCCCGATACCGGTATCGTCCGCCATGCCGGTATCGAGGCCGTCCACCTCTAAACGCAAGTCGGTACCGTATGGGCTTTCGCTCCATACCGGTTCCATACCCGATACGCCCGATATCGATACCGATCGGTACGCGTATCGTGCGTTAGAGGAAAGCACCGATTCCTCTGAGGATTTTCACTCCTCTGATGATTCTGCTGAGTTTTCACTCAACTTACCTGAGGAGCCCTCTTCTCCTAAAAGGAGAATGTCCCCTCCAGAGGATTTGTCCTTCCAGGACTTTGTTTTAGATATGGCTACAGCCCTTTCTATTACCACATCCTCTGAAAAGGAACCCAGATCCAAAAAACTGGATATTTTGGGATACTCAAAGGCCCCTAAGGAGGCAGTTACCCTGCCTATCCATGAAATCCTTCAAGAACAACTGATGGATTTCTGGGAAAATCCTTTGACTTTGTCTCCTTATTCCCGTAGGTTGGACACCATGTATAGGGTCCCTCCTTCTCCTGGTTTCCAAAAGACTCAATTGCCCCACCACTCTATTGTGGTGAAGTCTGCAATGAAGAAGATTAGGAGTACCAAAAGGCACTCTTCCACCCCTCCAGGACGGGAATGTAAGACTTTGGACTCTTTTGGTAGGAAAATTTTCCAGGCTAGTATGCTTATAGCCAGGATTAATTCCTACAGTCTCTATATGGGCATGTTCCTGGAGGAACTTGCCAAAAAGGTGCGGCATTTTGCCCCCTTTATCCCTGAGGATAAAAAGCAGGGATTCCTTTCCCTAGTGAAACAACTCTTAGAGGTTTCTAAGTTCTCTAATAGGGCAGCATATGATTCCTTTGAGGGAGCCAGTAGGGCTTCGGGCATTGCTATTGCAGCCCGACGTCTTGCTTGGCTCCAGGCCTCTGATCTGGAACCTTGGGTTCTAGATGGCTTACGGAATCTGCCCTGTACAGGTGAGAACTTATTTGGGGAAGAGTGGCAAATCAAAGCCACCCAGATGGATGCTGAAAATGCCACCTTGGAAAGACTTTCAAAGTCCACTTCAATTCCTACTAAGAAAAAGTCTTTTAAAAGGCCTTACTATAAGAAGGCCAGAGTTGCTTCAAATACTGGCCAGCAGTCTTCTCAACCTCGCTATACTGCTAAGCGTCAGCAATCCAAACAAGCACGAGCTAAGCCTGCAGCAGCTACTGTAGCTCAGCAGGCTCCAACCCCTCAGGGGTTTTGACTTGCTCCTAGGGAACTTGCCACTTCTGGTTCTAACACAACCAGAACCTCTCACCATACCCGGAAGGTTGGTTCACTTTGCTCCCAGATGGGAACAAATCACAACAGAACAATGGACCCTCTCTATCATTCGAGAGGGTTACAAACTTCATTTCTCCAGCCTTCCTCCCCATCATATGGTGAGACCATTCAATTCTCCCCCATCTCTCCTAACCCTGTTGGGTCAAGAGGTTTCCTCTCTTCTTGCCCAAGGGGCCATAGAAGAGGTTCCTCTTCCTCAACAAGGGTCCGGTTTCTACTCCCCTTATTTTCTCATTCCAAAGAAGACAGGGGGATTCAGACCAATCCTAGATCTGAGAGAATTGAACAAATTTCTCTTCAAGGAGAAATTCAAAATGCTGTCTCTCGGCATTCTCCTTCCTTACCTCCAGGGTCAGGACTGGCTTTGTTCTCTAGACCTACAGGATGCGTATACACATATACTCATCCATCCATCCCACAGAAAGTATCTTCGCTTTCTGTTTCAGGGAAAACATTTCCAATACAGAGTACTCCCCTTCGGTCTAGCCTCTGCTCCAAGAGTATTCACAAAATGCATGGCAGTCGTAGCCGCATTTCTAAGAGGCATGGGAATCTTTGTCTTCCCATATCTGGACGACTGGCTCATCCGAGCTCCAACTCAGTCACAGGCCCAGATTTTCCCTGGACCACACAAGGAGCCTTTTGCAGTATCTGGGACTGGTAGTAAACCTTCCCAAGTCCCAACTCATCCCTACTCAATCTCTAGAATTCATAGGGGCCCAGTTGGACACCATCACTGCAAGGGCCTACCTTCCACATGTTCGAGGCCAGCGCCTCCTGAGTTTGGCCTCCCAAGCTCAGTCCAGCACTCACTTGACAGCCAGGGAAATGCTACGCCTACTGGGTCATATGGCCTCCACAGTGCATGTGGTGCCCTATGCTCGTCTTCATATGAGAGCAGCTCAATGGACCCTGGCCACTCAGTGGACTCAGGCGTCAGGAGCGCTCTCAGACCAAATACAAACCTCCGATCGTCTGTTTTGGTCCCTCCACTGGTGGACTTCCACCAAGAATCTGTTGTTGGGGGCTCCATTTCAACCATTGCTACCCCAAGCAACCCTCACAACAGATGCCTCCCAAACAGGGTGGGGAGCCCATCTGCAAACTCTCTCCACTCAGGGCACTTGGTCTCTACAAGAGACCACCCTTCATATCAATCTTCTGGAACTGCGAGCAATTTACCTTGCCCTCAAGGTCTTCCACTCCCTCCTAGCCAACCTCACTGTCCTAGTTCAGACGGACAATCAGGTGGCCATGTTTTACATAAACAAACAAGGAGGGACGGGCTCTCTGTCGCTTTGCAACGAAGCTCTAAGACTATGGGCCTTCGCCAGAGAGCATCAGATTCACCTGCTAGCAGTGTATCTCCCAGGAGTTCAAAACTCTCGGGCAGACAGGCTCAGTCGAGTTCTGCTGCCACACGAATGGTCCCTACATTTGGACCAAATAAACCGAATCTTTCAGGAATGGGGGACCCCGGACATAGACCTCTTTGCAAGTCCGTGGAATGCCAAACTTCCCCGGTTCTGTTCCAGAACTCCGTGTCAGGGAGCTCAGGCTACGGACGCCTTTCTCCTGAATTGGAGTCAGGCATTCCTATATGCCTTTCCACCCATTCCTTTGATTCCCAAGACTCTGTTCAAACTCCAGAGGGATCATGGAACTATGATCCTCATAGCTCCACGCTGGCCACGCCAAGTGTGGTTCCCTCTACTTCTACAGCTCTCCCAGGGATCCTACTTGGATCTGGGAGCTGCGCCAGACCTCCTGTCTCAGGAGGAGGGGACTTTGTGGCACCCAAACCCCAAATCCCTTCACCTCAGTGCTTGGTTACTGAAGGCTTAAGCCTTCAAGACTTTCATCTTTCCCAACCAGTGAAAGATATCCTTTCTGCCTCTAGGAAACCCTCTACCAGGCGTTCCTATGCTTTCAAATGGAAACGTTTTTCCATTTGGTGTGCTCAGCAGGGTCTTGACCCTCTGGCACTTCCTTTGAATTCTCTTCTTGATTATCTCCTGCATCTATCCAATGCAGGCCTCAAGACGAATTCGGTAAGAGTCCATTTAAGTGCTATTGCAGCATCCTTGCAACATATAAATGGACAACCTATCTCCTCTCATCCTCTTGTTGCAAGATTCATGAGAGGCCTGACTCTCACTAAACCTCCCATCAGACCACCCCCGGTCGCATGGGATTTGAATCTAGTGCTCGGTCAACTTATGAAGCCACCTTTTGAGCCAATGTTTTCCACCTCCTTGAAATTTCTTTCCTGGAAGGTCATCTTCCTCATTGCAGTCACTTCGGCTCGCCGCATCAGTGAGCTGCAGGCTTTAGTGGCTAATCCACCTTACACAAGATTTCATCATGATAAGGTGGTCCTTAGGACGAATCCCCACTTTATGCCTAAAGTGGTCTCGCCTTTTCATCTTAATCAAGAGGTATATCTACCTGTCTTTTTTCCAGCTCCTCATGCATCCAATGCAGAGAGGAACCTTCATACTCTGGATTGTAAAAGAGCTCTCGCTTTTTACCTTAATAGGACTCAGCCACATCGAAAGTCTTCTCAACTTTTTGTGGCCTTTGATCCTTCCCATTTGGGACTTCCAGTCTCCAAGCGTACACTTTCCAATTGGATTGCTCAGTGTATTTCTTTTGCTTACCAGAGCAAAAACATTTCTCTGGAAGGCCATGTCACTGCTCACAATGTGAGGGCCATGGCAACTTCTATGGCTCATCTGCACTCTGTTTCCATAGATCAGATCTGTCGAGCCGCTACCTGGGCCTCGGTTCATACCTTCACAGCCCATTACTGTTTGGACAAGGACTCCCGCCGGGATGCCTTGTTTGGCCAGGCTGTCCTCAAGCACCTGTTCCATTCCTAAACAACTCCTGCCCACCTTCCCAGAATGGATGCCTGAGATCCATACGAAGATGGCGAACCTTTACAGGGGATCCCATGCATCTAAGCTAGGGAGTCCCCATATGTGAGGACTTATTCCTGCTTGTTCCTGGAGATAGCACAGTTACTTACCTGTAACAGGTGATCTCTGGGAACAGCAGGAATTAGTCCTCACAACCCACCCACCTCCCCTAGGAGTTGTATCTTTTATCTATCTATCTTCCTGTCCTCTCTCTGTTGACTCAGCTATAAACTCGAAACTGAGGAGAGCTGTTCAGGAAGGCGGGAAGGCAGTGCGCATGTGCAGTGGGAGGTCCCAAAAGCTTCTATTCTAAGAAGCTGGGGAGCTTTCCCGCACGGGCTCCGTCGGTACCGACGTACCCATATGTGAGGACTAATTCCTGCTGTTCCCAGAGATCACCTGTTACAGGTAAGTAACTGTGCTTTACCCTGTAGCTTCATTGCATGTCCCCTAGTCTTTCTATATTCTGATAATGTAACAACATGACTTCCGTAACAACAATGTATAAGCACTCATGGATAAGATGATAGGGGCATGGACAAATGGAAAACAGCCTTCATACTGATATTTCTAGATATAGTCTCCGCATTCAACTCCATATGCCATCAGCTACTAATACCAGACTACAAGAAATTGGAAAAAAAAGCACACCACTACAATGGTTCACAGTCCTACCTAACAGAGAGGAAACAGCAAGTAAAAATAGATCCTAATTCATCCAAGTCATATCCTAAACTACAAGGAATGCCACAAGACTCCGCCCTATCAGCACTACTTTTTAACTTCTATATACAGCCCATCTGCAAAATAATCCAAAAACATAATATCTACTGCCACATATATGCACCAAACACTAACAACCCCGATCAGACCAGGATAACCAAACGCTTTGATAAAGTAGCTTCATAGCTATCAGAACACAACCTGAACATAAACTATAAAAAAACCCAGAAGCAATAGTACAAGAGCAATATACTCCAAAATAAAAACTTTACAACACCTACTGTACGACCTCTCCTTTCCACTAGCGGCTTCTGCACAATGCTCCAAGCAATGGTACTTCCCCACTTGGACTTCAGTAATGGAATACATACTGGTCTCCCAAAGCAAACCTTACAGCGCCTCCATTTGGCACAGAACATTGCCGCCCGAGCCATTACGCATCACACCAATATTGGAGAAACTTCATTGGCTTCCGATAAACAGCAGGATAAAATACAAAAACTTACATACCATCTTCAAGACCCTGCAGACTGAACCTCCTACCTATTTTAAGAATGCTCTTACAGACCACCCCAGTAAATAGAGAAAGGAGGACCCATACCAGAAACTCCCTGGTTACCCTGGTGGAATTCACCAAAAGTAACTATTCAACAACCAGCAGAGCCTTCTCTCTCTATGCACCAGGACTATGGAACTCGCTCCCAGAGAAAATAAGATCCACGAAAGACCATCAAGTATTCCGCAAGCTTCTAAAAAAATGGTTATTCCATGAATCCTTTAAAGAAGCAGTCACCTGATCAATACCTAGATCGCTACAGATGACTCTTAGCTAAGTATGAACCATCTTACTAGCTAGATTACATCTAACCCATAATACTTCTAATCCATCAATAATTATAATGTAAATAATAACTACAATGTAATTGTTACATGGAATCGGGGATTCACTTGTTTGTAAAAGGTTTTTGCTGCATGTAATGGTTAATTGTTCTTTGTAAACCACTTTGATTTATTGATACAGTGTGTGTGTCTAGTGTACTGGACTGGAGGATTTTAACAGTAAGAATTTATGGTGGATGAGTCTCTAGGTCCGAGGATATGTTATAATCTCCAGGAACAAGCAGGAAGTCAGTCTTCACATATGGGTGACGTCGGCACCAAGGAAGCCCAGTGCGGGAACACTCCCCAGCATCCCATAGGAAAGCTTTTGGAAGCTTTCCTCCGTGCATGGGTGGCTGCCTTCCTGCCTTTGCTCTTGGTCTCCTCAGTTGTCTTTTTTCCATGGAGCCATCAGGACCTTGTCCCTCTCAGCTGCTTCAAAAGATTTCTTAGTTTTTTCATGGTACCGTCGAGTACTTTACTTTTTTTGCCTTCCTGTCACCAACTCGACTTCCCGTCGATTCTGCTCCCATTCCCATATTTCTTTTCTTATTTTATATAATTTTTTTTCATTTTTTTTGTATCTTGTTGGTCTTAAGGCCTACAGCATTACCGTACAGCATCGCACAATTTGACTTTGCCTCAGTCCTTTTCCCAGAAATGGAAAAGCCCCACAGCGGTTTTAAAAAATGCTCAAAGTGGCAAGATGGCGATAGCACACAGGCATGTGGGACGGTTGTTTCCCTGAGAATGGGGAAACGGAAGGCAAAGACCCGGGTTGTCCCAGCCAAGGTTTCAGGTCTGGGCCCTGGGGGAACATTGACACCGACCCAGCCGCCCATTACCTCCTCTTTTGATCTGGAGACCCCCGCGCTGGGAACTACCTCCATTGGAGCCTTGTTTGAGTCCGTGGTCATATCAGAGAATTCCTCGGGCTTGTTGGAGGCGGTATCATTATCTCCTGGAGAGAGAGTTTTTTCTGGGATCTTGGTAGCAAGCTCTTTGCAGGCTGTAATATCAGGCCCTGGAGGCACCTGCCATGGCGCTGCAATTTTGGAAGGGAGAGGGAGTGCAGCAGGGGAAGTTGGTGGAAGAGCTATGGCGGCAGTCCCAGAATTGGAAGACCCCGTGGGACAGCATTTGGGAGGAACAGAGTTTGATGGTTACCTCCTCTGCAACTGTAAGTGCGTTTCCATCTACAGTTTCTTCTGTCCGCCCATTGGAAATTACTTTGCAAACTCTGTGGGAAGCCATTCAAGGTCTCCAGGTTTCAGTTAATTTGTTATCCCAGAGTTTTACTCAGTATACTACACAGTTTTCTGTTGATTTGGTGCGTGTTCGTTCAGACTTTGACTCTTTGGAAATGAGGTTTTCTGCACAAGATCTACAAATTAAGGCTTTAGAGTCACAGAATGCAGTTCTGGTGAAGGATAATTTGGCAATGCATCTGAAAATGGAAATTCTGGAGAACACTGACGTAGGAATTTTCAGTTATTGAACTTTCCTAAATCTGCAGCTTTTTCCCCTTATGAGATGTTCAAGTATTTATCTGAGTGCTTAAAGGTTCCTGAGCAGTCTGTCCCACCTACTACTAATGTGTACTATATTCCGTATGGAAATGTTTCCTCTGAAGGGGTTCAGGCTTCTGGTATGGACCTTTTGAACATTATGGACATTCTTGAGCGCTCTGGAGGAAGGGGTGCAGAAGGCTACTTTGTTAGTAAAATTGGCCCTGGATGTTGATCATGACTGACTTCTGAAATTGTTCTTTAAACATAGAGATGTGCTGTTTATGAATTATAAAATACAGATGTTTCCAGACGTGGCTAGGAGTACTCAGCGGCGTAGAAGACAGTTTCTATTGCTCCAACCCCAAGTTTTACAGCTTGGGGCTAGTTTTAAATTACTCTATCCTTGTAAATGTTTAGTTATTTTTCAGAGCAATAGATACATGTTTTTTGATCCTACGCACTTAACTGCATTTATTTCCTCTAAGACTATAATCAATCCCTCTCCTCCTGTAGAGTTGGGATCTACACACTCATGAAGGATTAGGCTTGGGTGCCTACTGTTATTGTTGCTATTGTACTGTTTTCTTATATCCTTTTCTTTTATTGTATCTCCAATTTGTATCCACGTCCCTTGACATTGTGGACTAATGAGCTGTTAATTTGTATATATTTTCCTGGTGCGTTGTGCACTTGTTTTCTTTGCTCTTTTCTGTAGCAGTTTCTTGCTGTTATTTTAAATTTAATTAATATATATAAAGTAAAAAATGCTCAAAGTATGCTAGTACCATTTCCATCATCGACGAGCGTAGCTGGTGCCTCAAGTGTTTAAGCCCAGACCACGATATAGATTGCTGCCCCTCCTGTCACCACATGACTGTAGAGGTAGGAAAAACCGGGATAAACAGAAGTTTAAGCTGTTTCTAACAGACTCAGCTCCTTCGGTGCACTCCTCAGAGGCGTCAACTCCATCTAAGTTCTCCCATACCTCTAGTTCTCCATTTAGTCAAAAGGACAAGCATCGATCTGAGTCTCTAGTGCAAAAGAAGAAAAAGACGTCAATAGCATCGAGATCATCGACCTCGATGTTTGCTTTGGACACCGAGCATCGTCATCGTCACCGACACTCCTCTCACTCTGATGCAGACTGACCAGCGAAGTGGCCCCAGTAGGAGGCCTCACCCTCCAAAGCCATAAAGGAGCTCGGGGATGCCCCCAAGGTACAATCCTTGGTGGAGCACCTGATACCGGCATTAGGAGTTGTGGCCCACAGAATCATGTCCAGAGCCACTCCTCCCCTGGTACTGACACTCGATGACCGGGTCATCACCATTGAAAAGAGCATCGCTGCATTCCTGGTGGTAGTGACACCGTTGGCATCGTTGGTATCGTAATCTGCTCTAGTTCCACCACCACCAGCAGCCACAGAGAATCTTCTCGATACCCTTCCACAGGCATCACCTACATCACATCGGGCTGTCGAGCAACCAGTACCGAGGTCTCCTGTACTGCCGCTCTCGATACCCTTGCCATCTAAGCAAGCCAAATACCAGAGTTATAGGGAGCCTCATAAGGATTATTTTGATTTCCTTCTGGACTATGATTCTGCGCCGGAGGTCTCCAACTCTGAATCCATCAATTCCAATACCATCAGGGATGTGCCATCAGATCCATTGTCTCCCTATGAACATCAAAGGTCACTGCCCAAGGACATGTCCTTTCAAGATTTTATTAAGGACATGGCAGCTTCCCTGGAGATATCGGTGGCTACGGAGACAGAACCCAGAACAGAGGAGCTGCACATTCTCCAGTATTCATCAGCACCAAAGGAGGTGGCAACCCTCCTAGTGCATAACATCTTGAGAAACTTGATGGCTCGAATGTGGGAATCTCCCATGTCAACTCCTGCAGTCTCTAAGAGGCTGGATACTCTTTACAGAGTCCCTCTTTCTCCAGGGTTTCAAAAACCTCAGCTCCCTCATCACTCTATAGTAGTTGAGTCTCCCATGAGAAGAATTAAAAGGCAAAAGAATTACTCCTCGGCTCCTCCTGGAAGGAAGGCCAGAACCCTCAAATCCTTTGGGAGAAAGGCCTTCCAGGCAATAATGCTAGCTTCCAGAATAGATTCTTACATGCTAAATCGGATGTCTCGAGGGATCTAGGTAGAATTTACCACCTTGCTGCCTCCTAAGAAACAGGCAGCTCATCATTTTTTAGTCACACATGCCCAGAACACTTCAAAATTTCTAACAAGAGCAGCCTTTGATGCCTTTGAGGCCAACAGCAGGGCAGTTGCAGCCTACATTCCAGCTAGATGAACAGCCTGGCTTGAGGCATCTGATCTGAAACAATGGGTCCAAGATAAGTTAATTAATATTCCATGCAATGGAGAGAACCTTTTAGGCCAGAGGTGAAGGGAAAAGGCAGGTGAGATAGAGACAGACGACCTCATCATGAAGAGGCTTTCTAGAAAGTCTGCAGATCCTTCTGAAAAGAAGACTGCCACTAAGAAATCCTTCTTCCCAAATAAGAAACGTTACTATCCACCCTATTGTTCCTCCTATTCTGCTCCACAACAACAGAGGCAGCAGGGCCAAAAACAACCCAGAAAACCTAAAGTTACCAAGCCACAACCTTCTCCTCCTGCTCAACCATCTCAGAGTTTTTGACTCCTTTCTGGGGAGCATGGCCAATCCTCCCATGATCCCAGGGAGACTAGTGCATTTCACACACTGCTGGAGCAACATCACCTCAGAACCCTGGACCTTACATCTAATAAGCCAGGGCCTGCAGTTGAAATTTAGAGATTTTCCACCCACTCATTTTGTAGGCCAACCCTCCTTAGATCTCCATCAAACCACCTTGTTACAACAGGAGATCCACTGTCTACTACTTCAGGGAGCAATAGGGGAAGTACCTCTCTCTCAACAAGGCCTAGGGTTCTACTCCTGATACTTTCTTATCCCAAAGAAGATGGGAGGCCACAGGCCTATACTAGATCTCTGAAATCTCAACAAATTCCTGATCAAGGAAAATTTCAAAATGATTTCTCTGGGTACCCTTCTCCCTTACCTTCTACCAAATGATTGGCTTTGCTGCTTAGATCTCAAGGATGCTTATACACACATCCTCATCCACCAGATTACAGAAAGTTCCTCAGATTTGTTTTCCAGAACAATCATTATCAATATCGAGTCCTTCTCTTCAGTTTAGCCTAGGCACCCAGAGTGTTCACAAAGTATCTGGCTGTGGTCGCAGCCTACCTTCAAACTTTGGGGATCTTTCTGTTCCCCTACTTAGACGATTAGTTGCTAAGGGCAGATACCTCTCTGGCAGTCACTGCTGCCCTCAGAAAGACCATCCACGTCTTACAGGAGTTAGGGTTTGTCATAAATCACACCTCACTCCAACTCAAAATCTAGAGTTCAAAGGAGCTCACCTAGACACGCTCCAAGCCCGAGCTTTTCTGCCAGACAACAGATCTGCCAAACTAATAACCTTGCCCTCACAAGTCCAACAACAAATGTCAATTATGGCCAGAACATTCCTAAGCCTTCTAGGCCACATGGCCTCCACAGTCCATGTCGTCCCATACACCCATCTAAACATGAGACTTGCACAATGGACTCTCTCACCGCAGAAGAAGCAGTCCATAGACCACCTCTCAGACTCCATCATCGTCACTCCTCAGATGAGGTCAGCTCTTCAGTGGAGGTGTAAACCGCACAACCTCCTCATAGGGTTACTTTTTCAAGGGTCTGTACCACAGTGCACCCTGACGACGGATGCATCAAAGTTAGGTTGGGGGGGCTCACCTGAAGGGTCTTATGACCCAGGGTTTATGGACTACTCAAAAGACTCTCCTATATATCAATCTCCTCGAGCTCAGAGCAATCTTCAACACCATCCGAGCCTTCTCTGTCCAACTAAGGGACTGATCAGTCCTCATCCAGATGGATAACCAGGTGGCCATGTTTTATATAAATAAACAGGGAAGGACAGGCTCTCTCCCCTTATGTAGAGAGGCTATCTGGTTGTGGAACTGGACAATCTCTTAGGAAATTCACATCCATGCAGTATACCTTCCAGGAACAGAGAATTCTTTAGCCGACCGACTGAGGCGCATCCTCTATCCACACGAGTGGCAGCTGGATCCTCAAGTAGCACAACACTTGTTCCATCTTTGGGTTAGGGCAATAATTGACCTCTTTACTTCTCCTGCAAATGCTCAACTACATTTCTGCTCAAGGATCCAATCCTCTCAGGGAGAGCTCGAATGCATTTCTCCTCCATTGGGGACAGAATCTTTTCTGTGCTTTTCCTTTCCCCCTAATAGTAAAGACACTATTCAAGCTTCAAGCCGACAAGGGAATGATGATCCTCATTGCCCCTTACTGGCACAGGCAACCTTGGTTTCCTCTACTTCTTCAACTAGCTCGGAAACCTCCCCTCAACTTCAGTTAATCTTTCAACCTTCTCTCTCAGGAACAAAGGACCCTCCTGCACCCCAGACTCAAGATGCTTCGCTTGACAGCCTGGCTCCTGAGCATAGTCCATGAAAGCTTGCAGTTCACTGACCCTACGGGCAGAGGTTACTGCAATGAGAAAAATAACTTTCCATGTTAAAAATTTAAAGAAGCTGATGCCATGGGTTCAAAAGGACTGCGCATGAACTGTGCAAGAACAACATTTAAATCCCACGCTGTGGGTGGTGGGCGGTGAAGTGGTTTGGTCAGGAGTAGACCCCTCATATGAATCTAGCCACCAAGGGATGTGTGGAGATTGGCCGATTTTCCAAAGTGTGGTGAGAGGCGCAATGGCAGACAAATGTACCCTCACTGAGTTGGTCTTGAGGCCAGAGGAGGACAAGTGGAGCAGGTATAGAAGTAGATCTGGAACTGAACACATGTAAGGATCTAGTGTTTTCTGTAAACATCAAATGGCAAATCTGAGCTTCTTGAAAGCATAAAAATGTCTGGTGTAATCCTTTCTGGAAGATAGGGTAACCTGTAAAACCTCCTCTTGGAGTTCTAGGTGTGAGAGGACTGACCGCTCAGGAGCCAGGTTGTCAAGCGAAGCATCTTGAGTCTGGGGTGCAAGAGGGTCCTCTGTTCCTGAGAGAGAAGGTGCTCCCCCCGGGCGCGAAGACCTCCTCACCACTCACCACACGCGTCCCCGAACGATTGGGGTAGAGCGGGAGCAGTTCCAGCCAGCGGGGGATAAAACAGAGCGTCATTGGTCGCGAAGACCTCCTCACCACTCACCACATGCTCCCCTGAGCGATCAGGGTAGAGCGGGAGCAGTTCCGGCCGGCGGGGGATAAAATAGAGTGCCATCGGGTGCAAAGACCTCCTCACCACTCGCCACATACTCCCCCGAGTGATTGGGGTAGAGCGGGAGCAGTTCCGGCCGGCGGGGGATAAAACAGAGCGCCATCGGGCACGAAGACCTCCTCACCACTCACCACACACTCCCCCGAGCGATCGGGATGAAGCAGGAGCAGTTCCGGCCAATCAGGGGATAAAATAGAGCGCCTGAGGGCCTCGCCAGAGGGCCCTTAGGCGTGCACCAAATGGTGGCCAAGGAACCGCATCGTGGGCCCTACTCAATTTACATGAACACCACTGCACCTTGACTAGCGGATGACGGTGACTGGCCGTGCCCCCGCATGAATACTGCTGCATTATATGGACAATCCATTGCTAATTAGTTAACTCTGCTGCCCTGCCTGGACAATCCATTGCTTGTAGATTAATTGTATAGAACTTGCTACCCATTATTTGCAATATTCGCTTTGTAAAACAACTCACGCTGTATAGCCCATTAATTCAATTACTACTACTTCATAGCTAGTCTGCTAACCAACCACAAGTAATATAACGCATATAGTAAAAACACCACTAACAACACAAAAATGCACCTATAGGACACAAATCAAGTTGAGCCCATGTCTTTAAACCACAAACCTATTCCCAGGTCAGTAAAATACAAATTAGAAAATGCACTCCACTACCCACTACCTCATGGCCTACCTGACACTCCTCCACATGTTCGCACCATGCACACATAACATCAGACACAACGAGCAAAGCCCCTTGATAAACCTACATACCACCCAACCCAGGTGCACACTAACATCACACCTATCCAAAGAACGCCAACAACCAAAGCATACAGCCCACAAACCTTACAATGCCACATGTAACACACCCACTCACCACACAGACAATGAACACACAAACCCAATCATAACAACAAACATCAGGTGTGCTCTACTAAATCCCAGATCTATCAGGAACAAACCAAATACTATCCTTGACCTAATCCACGACAAGAAGCTGGATATAATATGCATCACCGAGACCTGGCTAGATGACTCAGGCCAGGTCATATTAAACCAAGTAACCCCAACAGGATACTCGGCATTTAACTGCATCAGAGCACAAAAGAGAGGAGGAGGAGTACTAATACTTACCAGAAAGGAATACAGGTTCAAAACGATCGCCACCACTAATACTATTGAATCTAACACACTCACTATAGCCAACAAATACATAAGCATCTCCTTCACATACAGACCACCTGGAACCACAACTGAACACCTATCCACAGTAATCGAAACAATATGTGCACATAACAGAAGACACAAACCCCCCATTGCATTAGGAGACTACAACCTAACATCCACACCCACCAGAGAAACCGCAATGTTATTAAAAGCCATGGAGTCATTAAAATACTGCCAGACAATTAACACCCCAACGCACCAGCATGGTACAACTCCGGACATGGTCTTCATGCCAATGCAATTAGTGGAACAAAACAAGACCACAAAACCAACAGTCACGCCAGTCCCTTGGTCAGACCACCATGTGATTGAATTCACCATGACCCTGAATAACCCCGCCCAACGCAAAGATGATGAACGAATAACTAGACAGTTCAAAACATTTAACAGAGACTCATTCATAAACGAAATCACTCCACAACTTCAACAGAAGCACGACACTCTTGACCTAAACATAGAAGAATGGAACACAATAATATCCAATGCAGCATCTGCCCCAGCCATCAAAGAACCACAAACACGCAAGAGATCCAACGCACCATGGTACTCACATGAAATCAGAGTTGCAAAACGCACACTCAGAAGACTGGAAAGAAAATGGAGGCGGAACAAATCACACTACCTCCTAACCCAATACAAAGACAAACAACTGGAATATAACAATCTAATAAATGAATGTAAACAGTAACACCACACCAACCTAATCATGAAATCTACTAACAGACCAAGAGAACTCTTTAGCATTGTCCAAAAGCTCACAAAGGACGATACGCAACAAAGTACCCACCATCTTGACCCACAAAAAATATGCAGATTACATTATGTCAAAAAATACCAAACAAACATGCTCTACTATACCACAAACAAACGATTACACGATAAAAAAACAACATCAAACATGGGAGAGCTTCAACATACCAACAAAGCAGCAAATAGAAGACATTATATCTGGACTAAACACATCAGACCCATGCCCATGTGTCATGGCTCAAAGCTACAAAAAGCCAACTCTCTCAACACATTCAAAAAATCGTCACTCACTCCAACAAGGATGCATGCCGCAACCACTAAAGCACGCAATGATATGACCAATACTTAAAAGTACCCAGTCTATAATACGTGATGATAAAACAAGGATACTTTATTGGTGCTAAAAACCTGAGAGCCCAACACAGGCCGTGTTTCATATTGTCACTTCATCAGGGAATTCAGGTTTGCTGCAAATACAGAGTATAAAAACTGTAACACATCTAAAATAAAACTTAAAAACATTAAATAAATATTATTAATAATAAATACTGTTACAAACCTTATAAAACCAATAAGATCATAAACTCTATATAATAAACTAAATATCTACATCAAATCATAGAAGAGGTGTATAATATCACATATATATAAAAAATCACATCTATAAAAGCACATGTATAAAAACTCATGTCTCAAACCACGTGTATAAACACATGCTATGTGTAACCACTGTAGCTACTTGCAAATGAATCGGAGCAGGAGGTGAGTGAGTAGAACAACTGGTGAAAAGTACTGATTCTTCACTAACCACAATATATGAAAACATATATTATAGACTGGGTGTTTCATATAACGTGGTGAAGTGCTCCTTTGTTGGACCAATACTTAAAAGTAGCAATCTGAGCCCCTCCGAACCAAAATCATACCATCCCATCTCCAGCCTGCCATTCCTTGCTAAAATCGTGGAAAAGGTAACTTCAGGACCATATTGACATAAATGCCCCACTGGACATCCATCAGCATGGATTTAAGCCCCAACACGGCGTGGAAACACTACTCACCTCCCTCTTCGACAATCTCCTAAGAGGCATAGACAACATAAAAAATGGCTTCCTGCTAGTGTTCATGGACATCTCAGCAGCCTTCGACACTGTGTCCCACACCAAGCTACTGCAACGCTTACAACAGATAGGACTATGCAAGAATACCCTGAACTGGTTTACATCATACTTGGAAGGGCGAACGCAACAAGTCAAATGTGACCAAAAGAAATTAATACAATTCCCCGTCACACAGGGAATACCCCAAGGCTCAGCCATATCATCAATGCTCTTTAACATCTACATACAGCCCATATGCAACATCATCAAGAACCACAAACTTCACTATCACATTTTTGCTGACGACATCATGGTGTACACTCCAATCAACCTACTAGCACTAAACACCACAACAATAACCAAAAGCCTCGAAGACATGAATGACTGGCTCATAGCCAACAACTTAACTGTCAATTGCGATAAAACTGAGGCAATGTTCGTCACCAGGAACACCACCTTCATACCTCCACAAACCATCAACATCCTAGAAAAACACATAGTAGTCAAAGAAGAAGTTAAGTATCTGGGCATCACACTAGACAGAGCTCTGAACCTGAAATCCTACATCACCAAAACCGCAAACAAAGCCTATCAACGCTTGAGGACAATCAGACAAATCAAACCAATGCTCCATCAGGACCACTTCCGCACAGTGTGCCAAGCACTCATTACACCACTGCTTGATTACGGAAACTCACTATATCAAGGCCTTCCTCAGCAAACACTCCACCCACTACAGATGGTACAAAACACCACAGCACACATCATTACAGACACTCCAAGGACTAAGCACATCACTCCCGTTCTAGAACAACTACACTGGCTCCCAATGATGGCAAGAGCTAAATATAAAACAATCATGATCATCTTCAAAATCATTCACCATCTCTCAGCAGACGTACTCCAAAACGTTATAGCAAGGGATAACAGCAATAGACCAAGAAGAAGCAATAACAACAACATAATCGGCACACCTGCAGGCTATCACAAAACCAAACAAACAACTTCAAAAAGAGCATCATCACTACTGGCATCCACACTATGGAACTCCCTCCCAACGAGCCTGAGGGAATTAGATGACCTTACAGACTTCTGCAAAGACCTCAAAACATTCTTATTTATAGAAACATATGGGCATTCAGGCAGCATCCCCTACCTAAACACACTACTTCCTCCGCTAACTAAGCACGCACTCATCCCATCCATACACACAAGTTTATCATATCAAGTTATTAAATACTCTCCCGTTAAATGTTAACCCTCAAATGTACTACCTAAATACTGTTAAGTGTACTGTCTAAATGTTTGCTGTTAAGTATACTGTCCAAATATTTACACATACCCTAATGTTAAATGTAACCATCCAATTGTGATGTGATGTGACCACCTTGATTAAAGGATAAGGTGGCATACAAATCTGTCTAAATAAATAAATATACTACATTCCACCACGACAAGGTGGTCCTTCGGACACATCCTAAGTTCTTACTGAAGGTCGTCACCTCCTTCTACCTGAGCCAATCCATCTCACTTCCAAGACCTCATAGCTCTCCTGCTGAGGCTAGATTACATACGCTGGATTGTAAAAGAGCATTATACTTCTACCTTGACCGTGTTAAGGCTCATTGGCAATCCTCTCAACTATTTGTCTCCTTTGACCAAAGTCATCTGAGGCTACCAGTTTCCAAAAGAACAATTTCTAACTGGCTAGCAGATTGTGTATCTTTTGCTTACATGCAAGCTGGTCTAGCTCTTCAGCACCATGTCATTGCCCATAATATCTGGGCCATGGCTACCACTGTAGCTAACCTCCGTTTGTCCCTATTTCGGAAATCTATCAAGCAGCTACCTGGTCTTCACTTCATACCTCTGCAACGCACTATTGCCTGGACAAGGTCACCAAAAATGATGCTCAATTTGGTCAGTCTTTCTATGTAGTCTTTTTCAAATTTAGACAACTTGCACTTCGCCCACTGAACTACCTCGCGAGGAGTGCTCTGAACGAACTGAGTTTGTTCGATCCTTGCTGAAACCCTTGCTTGCACCAGGACTCTTCTCTCGCTTGGCAGTCATTGGCTAAGGAGCCCCATATGTGAAGACTGACTTCCTGCTTGTTCCTGGAGATAGCATAGTTACTCACCTGTAACAGGTGATCTCCAGGAACAGCAGGAATCAGTCTTCACAACCCACTCACCTTCAAGTTGTTCCAATTTTTTCTTTTTAATCTCAATTTGTCTCACCATACACCTGACTGAGGAGACCAGGAGCGACATCACTCATCTGTGAATACTGATTCCTGCTATTCCTGGAGATAACCTGTTACAGGTGAGTAATTACGCTTTCTTCCATGAAGAGGTACGTTTTTAATTTCTTCCTGAATTCAGACAGGTCTGAGAGTCCTCTTAGTATTGACGATAATTTATTCCATAAGGATGGAGCAAATAAGGTGAATGTTCTATTGCAGGTAGACTGCTTACTCTTTCTCTTCTGCTGAGGAATGGCGAGCAAGTTGAGTGTGGAGTTCCTTCACAGACTTTCATTCTTTGTGTTTGAGAAAAGGGACTGGAGACGTGGCAGATTATTTATGAAGGATTTTGAATATTGAGATTAGAACTTCTATCTGATTCTGGCTGATGGGAAGCCAATGAAGTTGTATTAGTATGGGGGTGATCTGTGATCGGTGGGGGGCCCCAGATATTATTCGGGCCTCAGTATTTTGGGCCATTTGTAGTGGGTGGAGAGTTTGTTTAGCTAGGCACTGAAAGATGGTATTAAAATAATTAGCACAGGTGTAATCATTTTTCGGTAAAGTTCTGGAGGGAGTAATGGGCGGAGATGCTTCAGTGTTCTTAGTTTGTGGTGGAGGGAGGTAGTTATTCTTTTTATATGAGGTTGGAAGATCAGTTGTTGGTCTGTTACACCCAGGTATTTTGTTTCGGATTTGACCTTGATCGTTCCGTCATCTATTTCCATTGTTGAGGCAAAGGTTGTGTTAGTCTTCTCTTGATTGATAAGTATGTTTATGCAATTTCTTGATATACCACCCAGGCTGAAGGGCATCAGAGTGGTTTACAATCACTACAAGCAGGTGCTGGATACATTCCCTCGTCCCCAAAGGGCTCACAGTCTATGTGCACCTGAGGTAATGGAGGGATAAGTGGCTTGCCCAAGGCCACGTGCCTATAGGACTAGAAACCCCAGTCCCTCCGGCCTGAGATTGCTGTCCCCAGGTGGGAATTGAACTGCCGGCCCTCTGGCCTGAGATTGATTGTGTCTCCTAAGCCATCCTTTTATGGATGTGAAGCACTTTGTAAGCTGGTAAGATCTGAACAGAGGAGATTGATGGGTGTGAAAAACATTGTTGTCTGCGAAAAACATTGTTGTTTGCAAAGATTTGGTATAGCATTTTGTGTGCTTTGACGATTTCACATAACAGTTGGATAGACTTGATCCCTGAGGTACTCCTATTTGTTGTGGGAATGGGCTTGAAATCTTCTTGCCAATTCTTTCTTGCTGCTTCCGGAAATCCAGGTAAGAGCAACCCGCTCCTACATTCCTGTGCCCGCCCAACTGAGCACCTTGGCTTAAATCACGCACCCTTCCTGACTACTAACATTTCAAATTCATACTAACTTCTTTCCAGTCACCCATAGCACTTGCCAAGCAAGAGTACTATGTCCATCTGACTAACGCTCTTGCCTCTGATCCTTTCTGCCTCTTTGCTGTGCTCAATTCTCTCTTCAAGGTCCTCCTCCCCCAATCCTCCTTCACTTTCTGCCCAGACCTTGGCTGACTATTTCCTTGACAAAGTCCAAAGGATTAGTCTTGAATTCTCCACAGGTTCACCTCCCCTCCCCCTCTTCAATTCCAAAACCTTCCCTCACCTTCTGTCACCCTTTCTTCCTTTTTTTAAATCACTGAGAAGGAAACTGTAAATCTTCTCTCCTCCTCCAAATTGACTACCTGCTCCTCTGATCCCATTCCCACCCATTTGCTAAGCTCTATCTCATTCACTGTCATCCCTTCCATCTGTCAGATCCTTAAGCTATTGCTTTCCACTGCAACTGTTCCTGTGGCCTTCAAACATGCTGTGGTCACACCTCTCCTCATAAAGCCCTCACTAAAACCTACCTGTCCTTTCAGCTATTGGCTTATCTCTCTCCTCCCCTTTGCTTCAAAACTACTTGAACGAGCAGTTCACCGCCACTATCTCGAAATTCTTTCAAGCCCTTCTGGATTCACTGCAATCTGGCTTCTGTACGTGCCACAGAAACAGCTTTTGCCAAAATCTCCAGTGACATGTTCCTCGCCAAATCCAAGGGCCTTTAGTCGATCCTCATCCTTCTTGACGTTTCTGCTGCCTTTGGCACAGTTGATCACCATCTTCTCCTTGATACCCGGTCTTCGCCTGATTTTCTTCTCTCCCATCGCACTTTTATTGTATGTTCTCCAGGACCAAGTAGGAAGTCAGTCCTCACATATGGGTGACGTCGGCGCTGACGGAGCCCTCGCGGAGCAATTTCCCCAGCTTTCAAAGAAAGCCTTTGGGAATTGCAGCACGCATGCGCGGTCCCCTTCCCGCCCAAGGGTGCCATCTTGCTCAGTCTTCTTTTTTCCACGGAGCCCTACAGATGCTGTTTGTGTTCGCCGCTGAAAAAGTTGATTTTATTTGTTTTTTCTTTTCTCGGTTCGACGCCGGATCCTTTTCTCGCCCGGACCCGATACACCGGTATCGAGTCCATTCATAAATTTTTCGGTTTCGCGCCATTTTTCTTTTTTCCCTGGCAGCCCTGTCTTTTGACCTCACAGGGGCCCTTTTTCCCCCGATGGCTGCCAGCAGGTTTAAAAAGTGTGATCGGTGTAAGAAACTTATGTCTCTTACCGACACACACGACTGCTGCCTCCGCTGCCTCGGACCCGATCATGACCCGATGATCTGTGGTCCGTGTGGCAAGATGTCCTCTAAAGCGTTGAGGAGTTGGCAGCAACAAAAAGAAAGAATCTTCTCTGACTCTGCGTCCGGCCGGGCCTGGACCTCGTCAGAGGCTTCAACGTCTCGGGACTCCGGTCCTGAGCATTGTCGGAGTTCCTCTAAGCGGGGGTCTCCTGCCCGGGAACATCATCGGAAAAAGAAACCTGCGAGGGCGTCGTCGGTGGACGCTCCTGGTTCCTCGAGGGCCAGGTCGCATAGCCCCGATAGCCGTCCCGGGTCCTCGGAGTCGGAGAGGCCTTCGAAACATCCTCATCTAGAAATGGAGTCTCCTAGACACGTGAGTACTGTAGTCCTCGTGGACTCACCTCTGAAGGAGCCGACGTCGGGCCCGACGCCGTCGGGGCCCGAGTCGGGGGCTGCTGGGTCTCCTGAGCTTGGACTCAGGTTGACGGCCTTGGAGAGAAGTTTGGCTGCCTTCATGGACCAGCAGCGGGCATTGATCGCTGGCCTCGCCGGTGCATCTGCCCCGACCAGCGGGACGTCGACATCCAAGTCGACCCCGGAGACCGAGCCGATCCTCGAGTCCATGCGAGCTCGAGTCGATCCTCGGTCGCGGTCTCCCTCGGCCTCCCGTTCGGGACCGAGGTCGTCGACACCGACACCCTCGGCGTCGGGGCGGAGGGCATCGGTGTCCGCCCGACCGGAGCCGCTCGATTCCTCCTCCGAGGAGTTGGCCTGGGAAACGGAGGACGAAGAGTCCCCTGGTACTTTTCGGACTCGGTGCGTCCCATCGGACTCACCCGAGTCCGAACCTTGGAGACGGTCCCCCCCGGAGGACACCCGGTTCTCGGACTTCGTGCGGGATATGGCCAAGGCCTTGGCATTCCCCGCGGATCCCGAGGAGGAGCCTCGAGCCGAAGAACTCGATGCCCTCCAGTATGACTCTCCCCCGAAGGAGGCCTTTACTGTACCGGTTCCTCCGATGCTGGAGCGACTTCTCTTCCGTATGTGGGAGAGCCCGGCGTCGCCGCCGGTGTTAAGCAAGTGGGTCGATTCCATTTATCGAGTCCGCAAGAGCCCCGGGTTCCAAAAGGCACAACTACCGCACCATTCCATGGTGGTGGAATCGGCCATGCATCGACTCAAGAGTCAGAAGATGCACTCCTCGGTGCCTCCCATCCGGGAGGCACAGAACCTGGATGCCCTCGGTAGGAAGTGCTTCCAGGGCTCTATGCTTGCTTGTCGAGTCCAGACCTACCAGCTCTATATGGGCATGTATCTCCGGGACCTGGCAAAAGAAATTGCCGGGTTCTCTGCTGGTCTCTCCGAGGAACCTTTGCAGAGGTTCCAGGCCTTGTCCACTGGCATTCGAGAGTGCTCGAAGTTTATCTCTCGGGCAGCCTACGATGGCTTCGAAGCATTGGCTCGAGTAGCCGGAGCCGGCATCGGTGCCCGCCAACAGGCTTGGCTTCAGTCATCCGACCTCGAGCCATGGGTACAGGACAAGTTGGTCGATGTCCCCTGCAGAGGTGAAAACCTCTTTGGCAAGCCCATGGCTGAAAAGGCTGCACAGATCGAGACCGAGATTCTGACCAGGACTCGACTGTCCAGAAAAACCTCTGCCCCTTCTCAGAAGAAGAAGGGCTCGGGGAAAAAGCCCTTTTACCCGAGGAAGGCGGCTGCCTATAAACACCACCCTCATTATCAGTTGGTTTCTCTTGATCTGTCTGCAGCGTTTGATTTAATTGATCACACCCTTCTTCTCACTCGTCTTGCGGAGGTAGGGTTACGCGGTACAGTTCTTCTTTGGTTTTGCTCCTTTCTCACTGCTCGATCCTTTTCTGTTACCCTAAATGGGAAATCATCAGCCCCTCTTCCCCTTACTTGTGGTGTCCCCCAAGGCTCTGTACTGTCTCCTCTGTTGTTTAATATTTTCCTGGCTCCTCTACTTCTCTTGCTACAGCAGTACCCAGTATCTTCCTATGTCTACGCAGACGATATTATCTTGCTCTATCACACCTCTCCACTTTCTCTGGATCTCTCCTCCTTCAATTCCTGCCTTTCTCATGTGGCTTCTTGGCTTTCTCAACATTTCCTGCGTCTTAACCCATCTAAATCCACGGCTATGTGGGTATCCCTGAGTGGTTCATGTCCCTCTATTGCCCCCGCGATCGACTCTACCCCCATTCCTCTTGTGTCCTCTTTCCGGTATCTCGGGGTGGTTCTTGACTCTTCCCTTTCCTTTCGTGATCGCATCTCCTCCCTCACTAGGCGCTGTTTTGCTACCCTCCGTCAAATTCGGGCTGTTCGTACATTTCTTCCTCTTGATTCCTTGGTTACTCTCGTCCTTGCCCTAATCACTAGCCGACTCGATTACTGTAACGTTTTCATGGCCAACCTTCCCAATTATCAGCTCCAACGTCTTCAGCTTATCCAGAACACCGCTGCCCGTATCATCACTTTTGCCCGCCGTTTCGATCACATCACTCCTATCCTCTTCCACCTACATTGGCTGCCCCTGCATGTTCGCTTTCACTACAAACTTCTCATCCTCACTCACCGTGCTATTCACACCAATAACCCTCTGTACTTGGCTGATTTGGTTTCTCTGCACACGCCCTATCGTCAGCTCCGTGCTCTCCACGCTAATCGTCTGTCCTTACCATCCCCTTCCCATGCACATCTTGAAAAGACCCGTCACTCTGCCTTTTTCTTTCTTGGTCCGTGGCTGTGGAATGCCCTACCCTCGTCCCTTCGTCTTGAAACCTCTTATCCTCAATTCAAAGCTTCACTTAAAACCTATCTATTTCGAAAAGCCTTTGACCTTCCCCCAGATTCCCCTCCCTGATACAACAATAGGCTGCTGTCTTGTTCCAGCTGAGTCTTGGTCCTGTTATTCCCCTGTTTGTCAGTGTTGGCTGAGTCTGTCTGTGCTGGGTTGTGATTATTGTTTGCTGTCTTTTGCTTTGCGCTATCCTTTCTCTTTCTTTCCTGTTAATTTTGGCGTTCTTTTTCCGTAGTTTGCAGTGTTGACCTTTTATTTTCTTTGTACACCGCTTTAATGTTTCGGCCTAAGCGGTCTATCAAATATAAAAATGAAGATAAAGATAAAGATACCTCCCTCCTACTTTCCAGGGGAGCCTCCAAGACTCCCTCTGCACAGGGACTTACTCCTTCAGGAGTTGGCAAGTCTTCTTCAGGAACAGGCTGTGGAACCGGTGCCCCACCACCTGAGAGGTCAAGGCTTTTATTCCAGGTACTTTCTGATACCAAAAAGAACAGGAGGCCTCAGACCCATCCTGGACTTGCGAAACCTCAACAAGTTCCTGACCAGGGAAAAGTTCAAGATGCTTACCCTTGGAATCCTACTGCCCTACCTCCAGCAGGGAGACTGGCTATGCTCTTTGGATCTAAAGGATGCCTATACTCACATCCTTATTCATCCAGACCACAGACAATATCTCAGGTTTGTTATGGGAGGAAATCATTACCAGTACAGAGTACTGCCCTTTGGCCTATCCTTCGCCCCCAGGGTGTTCACCAAATACCTAGCAGTGGTGGCGGCCTATCTAAGACTTCAGGGCCTCTTTGTATTTCCATATCTGGACGACTGGCTCATCAGGGCCCAGTCTTCCCAATAGGCCACTCATCGCACTGTGACTCTGCTCCAGCACTTGGGCTTTGTCATAAACTTCGCAAAGTCCACTTTGCTCCCCTCTCAAAATCTCGAATTCATCGGCGCACGATTGAACACACTTCAGGCGCGGGCCTTCCTGCCTCTAGACAGGGCACACAGGCTCATGGATCTAGCCAGCTACTTTCGCAGCAATTCCCTGGTCTCTGCCAGGCAATTTCTGAGACTGCTCGGCCATATGGCTTCCACGGTCCATGTAACCCCCAATGCCCGCCTGAACATGCGACCTGCTCAATGGTGCCTTCGCACTCAATGGCATCAGGCCACAGGGAGCCTGGCGGACTCAGTTCAGGTATCGAACCTGCTAGTCTCTTCTCTGCGATGGTGGCTTCATCTACCAAACCTGGTGCTGGGAATGGATTTCCAATCTCCTCCGCCTTCTCAGGTGCTGACAACCGATGCTTCTCTCCTAGGTTGGGGAGCACATTGCCAAGGAACATGTACTCAAGGCCTCTGGACTGCTTGGGAGTCTGCTCAGCAGATAAACTTCCTGGAGCTCAGAGCCATCCGCCTAGCTCTCAAAGCATTCTCCCACCTCATTTCTCACCAGTCTGTGCTGGTCCAGACGGACAATCAAGTTGCAATGTTCTATGTGAACAAACAGGGAGGTACAGGCTCCTTCCTTCTCTGTCAGGAGGCACGGAGACTGTGCTTTTGGGCCGTCCTTCACGGCATCATGCTCAAAGCTGTCTATCTCCCAGGTCAAGAAAATTACCTGGCAGACAGGCTAAGCAGGATCCTCCAACCTCACGAGTGGAGATTGGATCCGTTAGTGGTTCAGCAGATCTTTCTCAAGTGGGGCCTCCCCACCATGGATCTATTTGCCAGTCCCCTGAACCGGCAGCTTCCCAAATTCTGCTCTCGACAACCACATCCTCTCAGAGTGGCGGCGGATGCTTTCCTGATTCCATGGTCCACAGGCCTCTTGTATGCTTTTCCTCCCATGCCTCTGGTGTCTCGGATGCTCTTCAAAGTTCTTAGAGACAGAGCCTCGATGATCCTAGTAGCTCCCCGGTGGCCGAGACAACCCTGGTTCCCGCTTCTGATGCAGCTGGCGGTGGACACTCCTCTTCCTCTGGGGTTTCAACCCGATCTCCTGTCACAAGATCAGGGGACTCTCCTACACCCCAACCTCCGGTCCCTTCATCTGATGGCCTGGCTGCTGAAAGGGTAGTCCTTGCTCCCCTCCTGCTGCCTCGTGAGGTGGAAGAGGTCGTCTTGGCCTCCAAGCGTCCCTCCACCCGGAAGTCCTACGCTCTTAAGTGGCGTAGGTTCTCCGTGTGGTGTGCTCAGCAGTCTGAGAATCCCTTCCCCTGCTTGGTGGCAGTGGTCTTGCAATATTTGCTTTACCTCTCCAATCTGGGCCTTAAGTCCAACTCTGTCAGAGTCCATCTCAGTGCTCTCTCTGCGCATCATGCACCGGTGGATGGCAGGCCTCTTTCGAACCACCCTTTGGTGGCTCGTTTTCTCCGAGGCCTCCTTCTCCTTAAGCCACCTTTGCGCCCACCAGCCCCTGATTGGGATCTGAATGTGGTTTTGCAGCGGATTACCTATCCACCCTTTGAACCTATGGCTACCTGCCCTCTTTGTTTTCTTTCCTGGAAAACCTTGTTTTTGGTAGCCCTTACCTCTGCTAGGCGCGTTAGTGAACTGCAGGCCCTAGTGTCTGATCCTCCTTACACTAGGTTCTACAGAAATCGGGTAGTCTTACGGACTCACCCTAAGTTTCTTTCAAAAGTGGTTTCTCCTTTTCATCTCAACCAGGAGGTGGTTCTTCCGACCTTTTTTCCCAGGCCGCACACCAGCCGGGCTGAAATGGTCCTGCATACCCTGGACTGTAGGAGGGCCTTGTCCTTCTACCTTGACCGTACGCGGGAGCATAGGAGGGCTGTTCAGCTCTTTGTTTCTTTTGACCCCAATAAGTTGGGGCTACCTGTCTCCAAGCGTACTTTGTCCATATGGGTTGCTGACTGTATCGCTTGGGCTTATGGGGCGGCCGGCCTCTCGTTGGAGGGTCGAGTCACGGCTCATCGTGTAAGGGCGAAGGCTGCGTCAGTGGCTCATCTCCGCTCTGTTCCGTTGGCAGACATCTGCCGGGCCGCTACTTGGTCTTCAAGCCAGACTTTTGCGGCCCATTACTGCCTGGAGAGGGAGTCCCGCAGGGACAGTGCTTTCGGTCAGGCAGTCCTCCATAATCTCTTTGAGGTTTAGGCAACTCCTACCCTCCGGCCCTGGTGTTGGGCTACCGATTGGGGGCGTTTTCAGAGAAGATTCCTTCCTTCTGGGCTACTGAGCTAGAGGGAGCTCATTTTTCCGCTTGAGGTCTCCGGTAGCCTTAAGCTAGGGAGTCCCATATGTGAGGACTGACTTCCTGCTTGGTCCTGGAGAAAGAGTAGTTACTCACCTGTAACAGGTGTTCTCCAGGAGCAGCAGGAATCAGTCCTCACAACCCTCCCTCCTCCCCTTGGAGTTGCAGTCATATGATTTATTTTGCTATTTTTTTTGCTGTCTTTTAGCTATGTCAGCAGACTGAGCAAGATGGCACCCTTGGGCGGGAAGGGGACCACGCATGCGCGCTGCAATTCCCAAAGGCTTTCTTTGAAAGCTGGGGAAATTGCTCTGCGAGGGCTCCGTCGGCGCCAACGTCACCCATATGTGAGGACTGATTCCTGCTGCTCCTGGAGAACACCTGTTACAGGTGAGTAACTACTCTTGCTGGTGGATCCTCCTCTACTGCCATCCCACTTTCATTTAGTGTACCTCGGGGCTCTGTCTTGGGACCTCTACTTTACAGTCAATCCCTTGGTGCACTTATTTCCTCCCATGGTTTTCAGTACCATCTTTATTCTGACTACTCTTAGATCTACTTCTCTGTGCCTGAAATCTCTCAAGGAATCCAGTCCCAGATCTCTGCCTGCTTATCTAACATGGTTGCCTGAATGCCCCACCACCATCTGAAATTGAACATGGCCAAAGCTGAGCTCCTTACCTCCCCTCTTCTTCCCTTCTTTATTTCTGTGGATAACACTGCTCTCCTCAGCTTACAATCTTCGGGTCATCTTTGACTCTACTCTTTCTTTCTCTGCGCACATCCAACAGATAGCTAAAACCTGCTGCTTCTCTATAACATCAGCAAAATTCATCCCTTCCTTTCTACTCACACTACTAAAACCCTTATCCACTCACTAATAACGTTGACTATTGTAACCTGCTCCCTCTGAATCACCTCTCTCTCCTTCAATTGTTCAAAACTCAACTGCACAACTTATCTTCCATTAGTGTCGCTATGCTCATATAACCCCTCTTCTCAATTCACGTCACTGGCTCCCTATCAGTTTCCGCATCCAGTTCAAACTTCTCCTACTGACCTACAAGTGCATTCATTCTGCGTCTCCTCACTACCTTTCCTCTCTTATCTCAATCTACCCCCCTCCTTGGGAACTCCGCTTCTCTAGCAGATCCCTTTTATCTCTGCCCTTCTCTGCCTCTGCCAAATCCAGAGTTCATTCATTCCATCTTGTTGCTCCATATGCCTGGAACAACTATCTGAGTCAGTGCATCAGGCTCCTTCTCTTGCCCTATTCAAATCCAGGCTAAAACCCCACCTCTTTGAAGACGCTTTTGGATCCTGATGCTTCTCATTCTCTTGACCACTACTTAAGTGTATCTTACCATACTCTAGTCCACAGTTTCACTATGGAGGTCATTCCAGAACACGAATAAGGATTTTGTACTTGCGATGAGGATGTTTATCTACTGAAAATGTCTCTGACCGTATTCTGAAACACTGCTGATATGCACGTCCATGGCACTAGCATGAGGATTGCAGAACATGCCTAGAAGGGGCGGAATGGGTACATGGTCAGCTTCAGAGATGTATAAAGCGTATTCAGAAAAGGCCAATGTGCATTTTCAATGTTTCCCTCAGACATCTGGAAACGTGGAATAAGGCCAGGACAGAAAAAATTCTGCTCTGCTCAGTATTAAGAGGAGCAATAGTGTTTATTCTGGCTAGGCTGACATTTGTTGTTTGTGCTAAAGGAGCTAATCTAGGGTTCCCTAACAAGTCCTATGTTCTGAAAAATGGACTGTTGATGTAGGGATAGTATGTGAGTGAGTATGAAAAGATTCTTGTTTGGGTGAGAAACACAGATCAGCTGTTCTTGATAGGTGCAGGTCTTCTTTTTGACAGAAGTATGTTTTCTGTGACTGCAAGTGAGAGTGTGTGTGTGTGTAGTGTGAGTGTTGCACGGGAGGATCTGGTGTGCTCATCCACAATTCTGGGGGGACATGAATGTCTGGCCAGTACCTGGACCGTAGGAATGACTGCAGCGTCACTAGGTGCCAGTGTGATGGGGCAGAAAATATCAGCAAAGGTTCTCTATAGCAAAATGCAAAATATATCCCTGTCAATAATAAGGAACCCTCAGAATGAGAGCATGTAACAGTGTAAACAGCACTAATACATGCCCAAAAGCACTATCATCGGGCTCCAAAAATGTGCACATTTGTAGAGACAGATGATCGTGCTTTTAGGCATGTATTAATGCTGTTTGCACTATTGCATGCTCTCATTCTGAGGGTCCCTTATTATTGACAGGGATATGTTTTGCATTTTGCTGTAGTGTACCTTTGCTGAGTTCCAGGGCTGTACCGAGCCATACTTGCACCCTGTGCGACTTGCACATCTCGTGCACGACCCTGCCCCATCCCCATCATCTCACCGCCTTCATGTCCAGCCGGCTGCCCGCCCTTGCCCTGCTGCTGCCACTTTTTGTCATCTCGGAGGCGTCAGCAGCGAAACAGACCCGACTTCAGGTTAAAAAATAAAAAGAAACCCACACGGGTCCTTCAACACTGCGCTTGTATGCAGTTCTGGTCCCTTTCTCCCTTCTCTGATATAGGTTGCGTCAGAGGAGGGAGGGAGGGACCAGGCCAGCCATTCAAATGCGGAGTTGCAAAGACCCGCGTTTGAATGGCTGGCCTGGCCCTCCCTCTTCTGATGCGACCTACATCAGAGAAGGGAGGGAGGGAGGGACCAGAACTGTATACAAGTGTGGTGTTGAAAAACCCACGTGGGGATTTTTTGTTTTAAATTGAAAGTTAGGTGTGTTTCGCTGCTGCCGGTGACCGGCAGCCCGAAATGTGCTCCTAAGCCTTTATGCCCTGTGCGACTGCATTGCTCGCACAGGGCTAGGTACGGCACACCTGAGTTCTACTGGTCCATACTTAGCATTATAAAGATTGTTATCAGAGATGCCCAATACAAGCATAACTAAGAAGTTTTTCTATTGCCATGTATGCTTTGATGCAAGCTATGTCAGGACAGACCTATCACCTTTTATTTGCTTTTATAATATCTTTGCATGCACTGAGATTACTTTGTAGTGTTCTGGGCATGGAATTTACTGGCATATATTGTCTGGTTGGCATCATGTGTAATTTGCATGAGCACAACACTGTCAGTGAGAGGAGCAACTGAGGAGATGCACGTTTTAACAGTGAAGGCGTGGCTGCGTGGAAATGAGAAGGATTGGAAATGTGCATCTTTTTAGAATACAGTGAGCGCAGGGACATCCAAGCCATTTGCTGCATCTACCCATGTGCTGTTATGACAGCGAAGACCTGTGTTTCTCCATAGTGGTGCTGTAGCAAAGTGCAATCAATGAACAAGTCCAGGAGTCGATTGACAGGGTCCAAGTCAGTTTATTGTGCACAAGGCCCAGTCAGTCAAAGCTTCAAAAGATACTGAGCGAAAGTTTATACAGAGACATAACTTTTTATACCTCTTTTTCAGTTTGATACATGAAAACTTTCTATTGGTTCTAGCTCGATACATGCAAACTTCTTATTGGTTATACATTCCCTTCATTTGTCCAATTAGAAATCCCTCCGGAGCCTAGCAACCAGCCCCCTCCTTTAGGATTGCTTGAACAATGGTACAGTTCTAAATCTCGTTACTTTTCTACTGCAAGGTTAACTTTGGCTTCTGGAATGCATATACTGTAACATTTCTGTTCTTTCACATTCAAGAGAATAGAAGACTTATGAATTCATGAAAACTTCTTATTAAGCATTTTGAAACAGCTTTCTTATTTTTCACAGATTTTTGGTTCTTTTCTAGCTATAATGGGAGTTAGGATCCAGGCCTAACTTACAGGCCTTTCATAGTAGCAGGCCATGCTAGGCCATAGCCTACCTCATTCCCCCCTTTGATTATTCTCACCCACAAGTGAGGAAGGGTGAGAATTAAATCAATCATTAGTTAATTAACACATCATACTGGTGTAACAGCATCAGCATTATGGGGTATAGGGTGATATCGCCACATAGCTAATACTTTTGTAGCTGCCTTCCGCTCGATAGTGTTATCAAGTGATGATGTTATCATGCGTAAGCAAAGGGGTAGGAGACAAGGGAGCAATAAGCACATGGCTAATATGAATAAAACAATCAACATAAGGGATTTCAGACCACCAATCCAAGAAAACAAGGACCCAAACCACCCATCCATCTTTAAACTGTGCCAAGTCTGGACAAGCACAAATGTCTGCTCTCTCATCTGGATGGCTAAATCTTCAACTACATGCCCATTATTATCAATCTGTTAACAACAATTACTTAGATTCAACTTCCCACATACTCCACCTTCAGCTGCTAACAAATAATCTAGAGCTAAACGATTTTGATAAATGGCTGTACGCATTTGTGTACTTTGCTTCGCTAGAAGGGTTAGTGCTTTACTAGTTTCATTGGTTATTAGAACATAAGAACATAAGATATGCCATACTGGGTCAGACCAAGGTCCATCAAGCCCAGTATCCTGTTTCCAACAGTGGCCAATCTAGGTCATACGTACCTAGCAGTTTCCCCAAAAGACACAGGTTCCACAATGCTTGTACTGGGTCAAGCATTGATATCCTGGGTCCCTTCTTAATAATGGTTTATGGACTTTTCCTCCAGGAACTTGTCCAAACCTTTTTTAAACCCAGCTACACTAACAGCCTTTACTACATCCTCCGGTAACAAATTCCAGAGTTTGATTACACGTTGAGTGAAAAAATATTATTTCAACAACAGCTTGCAAACGTATTATTCAATTAATCATATAAACAGGGGTACGATATCCCCAAGTCCCATCCTGCTCCCAAGTAGCAGGTCCATAGGATGCGATGATTCTCTCCGGTGGCCATTCTTCACCATCCCATTTGTTCCATTGGCCTATTTTCAAGGCCTCCTTCAGCTGTCGACTTCTGTACACAGGATATCCCAGCTGTTCTCCCTGGGATGTAGGCAGAAGGAAGATCGTGTGGTTCCCAATACACATGCGCCTCCCCAGTGATGAGGAAGTCTGGCATATGTTCGGGTTCCGCAAATCCAGTATAGTCCAGGTGGTGCTTGCCAAGAATTATATGTTGCTAAGTTAGTCCAGATACTGGCAAGTTTGGGGAACTGAACTAGAGGATTGGGAGGTTCGGTAGTGTTGACTCCTGACCACCAAGACGTTTTCTTAGTGGTACTGTTGTAGAACTTCTGATTGAGACAGACCAGCTGCCCCACTTCCATATTAAACATGGGTCCATAACGAGAAAAACATAAGTTACCCACAATAGAGTGAGCCAATACCCATTCACTTGTGGTATTGTGTATATTAGTCTGATTGTATGGAACAGAATAGTTCAGTTTTTGTGCCTCCCAAGGCCATTGGTCTCCCATTGTTGTTCCTCCACAAAACAAACTGTCTGTAACATGGAGACTAGATGCGACTGCTCCTGCTAATTCAAGAAATAAGTTCTGGGAGGCAGGAGGGATTTTAAACTCTGATTTCATGGCCTCATAAAAAGAATGATGTATACGATAGGGTGAGGATACATGGGTGTTGGTATTTAATCGCAGATATAAAATAGTCCCAGGATCTATACCTCCTCCTGCAATATGCAACCCAGACTTGTATCCTTGCTTCCAGTGGCTGGGGTTAGCTATGAAGAGTTGGAGAGGATTACAGGCTCCTTTCTGACATTTCTTAGGCTCTGACAGTCTAATCTTCGTTAAGCTACCTTTTCGATGATCTCCATCTCGTCCTGTTGGTGCATTCTTCCAGGTAGCAAAATATACGCATTCCCATTTTGGGCAAAAGTAATCATGTCTAGATGAAGTGGTGTAGATGGTGGCTGCTGTACTCTTTCCAGTACATTTTCCCCATCCATAGGCTCCCTCTGGACACATGTGCTTATCATCATAATAGTATGCTCGCTCCCATGATCCACATCTGTGGTAAGCATTTCTGTTGATTGCATCGCAAGCATCAAAGTTCAAGGTGATAGGTTTTGTGGGGTTGGTTATATTCAGGATGGCTCCATCTTCATCATTCCAGCGTATCTCAGATGTATAGTAGGATGGGTTCTGTCGAGGGTTGTAACAAGTCTTACTTTTCCCCTTTGTGCAAATATTCAATTCAGTGCCATTATAAATACACCGGCTGACTGTACCAGTGCAAGTATAGTAGGAATGATAGAGCAAAGTCTGAGTAATCTTTTGTCCAGTTCGGGTGGTGGTTATGCAAGCTGCACAAGGGGGTAGAGCAAAAGTCTCTTCCAAGATTCCCAGGATCACCACTCCCACAAAGCAATAGTGGAAGAGCATGGTGATTACAGTCTATGGAAGTTAACTGGAAAGTTGAGGATGATTTGTGTTGAGCTTTCTTCTGTTTCTGCTGCGATGGTCACTTTCACGTGACGTAGGTGGATGCTGAAGATTTCTCTACAAAGCTGGCTGTCTCCGCAAGGTAAGTCGCAATGGAATCTCGGGGTCATTTACTGATGTCCATTGGCCAGGATCAGGAGCAGCTGCCGGCTTCACTCGACTGTGGTGGATCCAGGGTTCGAATTCTGCAACTTTCACTGCGGTGGGGGTTGACAGGATGACCACATATGGTCCCTTCCAATGCGGTGCCAGTGGGGTTTTTCTCCACTCTTTCACCCACACGGACGTTCCCGGCTTGAAGGGATGCAGAGGTTCAGTTAGGTTGATGGGTAGTCGGTCTTGCACCCACGTTTGGAGTTTCTGCAAAACAGAACCTAAAGCTAATAGTTCTTGTCTAGTTATTTCAGATCCTATCTGTCTCATGTCTCCCTTTATTCCCTGTACTATGGGTGGAGGTCGCCCATACAAAATCTCAAAAGGGGAGACTCCTAAGGATCTGGTGGGAGCTGAACGTATCCTAAGAAGGGCTATGGGGAGAACTTGGAGCCACTTCAAGTGTGTTTCTTGGCAAAGCTTGGATAACTGAGCTTTCAGGGTTCTATTCATACGTTCTACTTTCCCTGAGCTCTGGGGTCGTAAGCAGTGTGTAACTTCCATTTTATTTGCAAAGCTTGAGCTAACTGTTGGGTCACTTGGGATACAAATGCTGGACCATTATCTGACCCTATAGTTGATGGTATTCCAAATCGGGGAATGATCTCATGGAGCAACACCCTAGTGACTTCTCGGGCTTTCTCAGTTCGGGTGGGGTAGGCTTCTACCCACCCTGAAAATGTGCAGACTAACACTAACATATAATGATATCCATTTGCACGGGGCATTTCAGCAAAGTCTATCTGTATATCACTCATGAGGGTCACCCCTACTGACTGAATTCTTGGGGGTGGAACAGGACCTTGCTTAGCGTTATTCTTGGCACATGTCAGGCATTGCTGCGCCACTGAGGCAGTCAGGGATCCTAGCAATGAAATACAGAAATGGGGTCTTAGGGCTTTCTCCATGGCTGTTTTCCCATAATGAGTGGCTTGATGAAAAGCTTGGACAAAGGCTGGCCCTAGTGCTTCAGGGATGACTGTAGGACCTGTGGGTGGACTACCTTCTGGAGTTGGTAGCACTATCCAACCTTGTTCTGTTAAGACTCCTCCCTCCTTTTCACAATAATAGTCTAACTCTCGTGTAGTATATCGGGGTGCCCAGGAACTCAGGGGCACAGGGAATAGGGCTGCTTGCATTACAGTATCTTGGGTCTTTACTTGTCCTGTGGTGGCTGCCTTTCGGGCTGTGGCATCTGCAAATCTATTCCCTCGTGCAACTTCTCCTGCTCCTACCTGATGACCTTGGCAGTGCATGACTGCCACTTGTTTGGGGGCCCACACAGCATCTAATAACATCAATATTTCAGGCCCATACCTAATGTCCTTTCCCCCTGAGGTGATTAACCCTCGTTCTTTGTACAGGGCTCCATGTGCGTGCAAAGTAGTGAAGGCATATTTGGAATCTGTGTATACATTTATGCGGAGTCCTCCTAATGTCAAGGCTCTGGTGAGGGCTATCAATTCAGCTTTCTGTGCAGAAGTTCCAGGGGTCAGGGCTGAGGACTCAACTACCAGATCAAGGGTCACCACTGCATATCCAGCACAACGATGTCCATTGATGACCAGACTGCTTCCATCTACAAAGAAAGTCCATTCTGGGTCCTCTAGAGGGACATCAGTCAAATCAGGGCGACTTGAGAATACAGTGTCCATGGTTTCTAAGCAATTATGATCAGGTGGCCCAGGACCAATTGGAAACAATGTAGCAGGGTTTAGAGCTTGACTAACTTTCAACTGTATCCGAGGGTTTTCACACAGCATGCTTTGATACTTCAACATTCGTGCATTGGTTAGCCAGAAGTTTCCTTTGTGTTCCATGAGAGTCAGAACAGAGTGTGGCACGGTGACTTGAAGAGTTTGTCCTAGAGTGAGTTTGTCTGCTTCACCTACTAGGAGGGCTGTTGCTGCGACAGCTCTCAGACAAGGGGGCCATCCTTTTGCAACTATATCCAATTGTTTTGACAGATAAGCTACTGGCCGTTGCCAGGATCCAAGAGATTGGGTCAATACTCCCAATGCGTTTCCTTGTGACTCATGGACAAAAAGATGGAAAGGCTTCTGAACATCTGGAAGACCTAAAGCTGGAGATGACATCAGGGCCTTTTTCAAAGTTTGAAAAGCTACATCTTGTTCGGGTCCCCAGTCTAGTGGGGATTTTTCTATTCCTCTGGTGACTTGGTATAGTGGTTTTGCAATCAGGGCAAAGTTGGGGATCCATATGCGACAATATCCCACGACCCCCAGGAAGGCTCTTACTTGCCTCCTAGTGGTTGGAGTGGGGATATTACATACAGCTTCTTTGCGTTCTGGTCCTAAACGTCGGATCCCACTGGACAACTGGAATCCTAGATACTTGACTTCAGTTTGGCATAGTTGTGCTTTGGCTCTTGAAACTTTGTATCCGGCATCTTTGAGAAGGTACAAAAGTTCACTAGTAGCTTGCAGGCATTCACTTTCTGAGTTGGTGGCTATGAGCAAGTCATCTACATACTGGAAAAGAACCCTCTTTCCTGGGTCCACTGGGTAACTTGAGAGATCTTGATTCAGGGCAGCACTAAAGAGAGTAGGTGAATTTTTGAATCCTTGGGGTAATCTAGTCCAGGTGAGTTGACCCCGCCTTCCTGTTGTGGGGTCTTGCCATTCAAAAGCAAATAAAAGTTGACTGGTGGGTGCTAGGCGCACATAGAAAAAGGCATCTTTCAGGTCCAGGACAGTGAAAGGAGTAGCCTCAGCGGGGATCAGTCCCAAGACAGTGTAAGGATTTGGTACTACTGGGTGTATAGTTTCAACTGCATCATTTACTCGCCTTAGATCTTGTACTGGGCGGTAGTCCCAGGCTTCTTTACTGGGAGAAGGGGAGTGTTCCATGGTGACTGGCATTCCTTGAGAAGTCCGTACTTCAGCAGTTTCATTAAATGGCCATGAATTCCTTCTATGGCTGGTCGAGGGAGAGGATACTGCTTCACATGTACTGGTTCCGCTCCTGGCTTGAGGGTGACAATGACAGGGGCTATGTTCTTCGCTAGGCCAGGTGGATTATCTTCTGCCCAAACTTCAGGTGGGGCTATAAGGTTGGTAGGTATACAGGGACTGGTTGACTTTATTGCAGGTGCACTATAGAACCGCCATTCTTCTTCTCGGGGAACAGTCAGCACCATTAATCCAGCAAGCTTTGGGTTCACAGTCATTTTCATTTCTCCCCTTCAGCAAAGGATATTTGGGCCTGGAGGTTGGCAAGCATGTCTCTGCCCAGTAGTGGAATAGGGCACTCCGGCATATACAAGAATTGGTGCGTTATCTTCTGTCCCCCTAATTCGCACATGCGGTTCTGCAAAAATGGTTTTGTGGCTTTATTTCCAGTGGCTCCTATTATGGTGACAGATCGTGAGAACAGTGGAGCTACTGGCTTGGCTACTATTGAATGTTCTGCTCCTGTATCTACCATGAATTCCATATATTGGTCCCCTATCTTTAAACTGACCATAGGCTCCTGGGGACCCAGGGTGAACTTGGAGCCCGGTCTGGCCTAGTCTTCATCTATGTCATCCAGGTCATAGCCCGTTGCTACTGCCACTCCCTCAACGGCTTCTTCCCTCTCCTGTTGGAACTGCGTTCGATTCATTCCTCCTCTCCTTCGAAATCTTCCTCCGGGCCTCCAGGGGCTCCCTCCTCCCCTCGCAGGGGCGGAGTCCAGATGCGGGCACTCATTTCTCCAATGTCCTTCTTCCTTGCAGTAGGCGCACTGATTTGCACCTAATGGAGACCTTTCGCTTCCGCGGCCTCTTCCACGTCCTCTGGTCCTTTGATTAGGAAAACCTCCTCCACGTCGTTCGGTTATAGCAGCAGCAAGAAGATCTGCCTTCTTCTTCATTTTTCATTCACTTTCTTTGTCTCGTTCATTTTGACGATTCACAAATACTTTCTGAGCGACTTCCATTAACTGAGCTGTATTCATGCCCGCAAATCCATCCAATTTCTGTAATTTTCGTTTTATGTCTCTCTGGGACTGACTAACAAAGGCCGCATTTACCATGCGTAAATTTTCCCGAGCGGCGGGATCATATGGGGTATATAATCTATAAGCTTCAGACAACCGCTCATAAAAGGCCGCTGGGCTCTCATCTGGACCCTGGAGAACTTCCGACACTTTCCCGATATTCATGGCCCTCTGGCCTCCCTTCTTCAGGCCCTGCAATAAGGCCTGGTGAAATCTGGTTAGGGCCGCCGCCCCCCTTTCCTCATTCGGGTCCCATCCGGGATCTTCATTGGGATATTCTGCGACTGCTGCTTGCGGGGGATTTATTCCTTCCCCCCTTGCTACAGGTTTCTCTTCTAATCATCGGAGGGCTGCTTGCCCAATTCGGCCTCGCTCCTCAGTAGTGAAGAGGGTGGACAGGAGCTGGCGACAATCGGCCCAGGTAGGCTGATGGGTTTGCATTATGCTAGACATTAATTCTGTTAATTCCTGGGGCTTGGCTGTGTAAGACGCATAGTGCGTTTTCCAGTTTAATAAATCTGTGGTAGAAAAGGGTACATAAACTAAGCTGGTTGGTCCTGGCGCCATCTGGCCCTGATCATTTAAAACAGGAATTCCAGGCACTTGGCGTAATGGCATTAGGTGCCCTGCTTTCTCCTTCTTGGGAGTTACGCTTCTTAAATCAGAAGGCTCCCGGACACTAGTTTCCTTGGTGGGTGACCCTGAACTGGTAGGAGAGCTTCCGCTTTCTGTCTCATCAGAAGACTCAAGTCCCCCTGTTGGGCCTGACCCGGAACTTTCACTCGGGGTAGGGTACTTCTTAGGCTGTTGCTTCGGTATTTTCTGGGGCTCCTCGTCGGGCTCTACTTCAAGTTGTGGGGCTGTGGGGACTAATTTCTGTGGGTGCCGGGGTAAATTATCCAAAATATCTGAGGACTCGGTCAGAATACACTGGCGGCTTCTCTTCCTTAGCCTGTTTGGTTCCCCTAGTAGTAGCTACAAATATTTTACAGTGCTCCTCATAACAGCGCTTCATCCATGAGGGCTGCTGTTCGCATACACTTAACCAGGAATCTGTATAGGAGAACTGGTCGGGATACACTCTCAGTATAAGCTGATGAATTCGTAAAACTGTCTCAGAATCAAAGGTGCCCCCTCGGGGCCATGAAGCAGCTAATGCGGGCCACTCCCTTTCACATAACATTTTTAATCTGGATGGAGTCATTTTTATACCATAATCGCCCGAAAATCCTTTACGGAAATTCTTGATCATACATGCCAATGGAGTTTGCGTGGACTCCGTCCCTCACATAATGTAAACGTACCTGCCTACGCTACTGCCTACATACTCAACGTACCTGCGTACGTTACATACCCTATGTCCCTACGTACATGTAATGACGTACAAGACAACGTACAATAAGGATAGGTAAGGGGTCCGTACAGCCCACAGAACACTGGGGGGGACAAACACCACTCGCTTCCTCCTGTTCGCGACCTGGGCGCGGTCGCCCAGCCAGGAACTGCGCTACTTAGGAGTCCGCTTTCGCTCGGTCTGTATTTCAAGACCTCTCACTCACACACGCAAGCATACTTCCACAAAATATCATATTTCAATATTTCAAGTGCCCATGTTTTCTGACTAACTGACTATTCCAAACAAACAAGAAGGGTCGATAGTTTCAGCTTCCGCTTTCCTTACGCGGAGCTTACTAGGACCGCCCTTATGGGAGGTGATCAGGCTCCTCCGTCTCGCGCATACTCATGCGAGATTTCCCAGATTTCCCAGTTAGTCTATACCAAATTTACCAAATCGGTCTTGCACTCGCAAGACGCTGTCCCAGGCTGTTCTTTCTGACTATTAAATCACAAAAATGTCTACTCACCGGATCCGGTCCCCGATACCTCACCAGCTTCTGAGTTGGAACCTGGACTCCCCCGGGTTGGAGGTGTTGGCCAGCTGGACCCGATGGCCCGCTGAGGCAGGCGGAACCCTCTCCGGCACAAAGGGGCCGGCGGTGCCTGAGGTTTCCCCGCGGTCGGACAGACACGGTTCCAACCAGGCCAAACCTCAAGGCGAATTACGTGGATTATTCACTTGAATACCATTTACCACTCGCACTTCCCGGCCAACGCACCAAGAATATGCTGTAGCAAAGTGCAATCAATGAGCAAGTCCAGGAGTCGATTGACAAGGGTCCAAGTCAGTTTATTGTGCACAAGGCCCAGTCAGTCAAAGCTTCAAAAGATACTGAGCGAAAGTTTATACAGAGACATAACTTTTTATACCTCTTTTTCAGTTTGATACATGAAAACTTTCTATTGGTTCTAGCTGGATACATGCAAACTTCTTATTGGTTATACATTCCCTTCATTTGTCCAATTAGAAATCCCTCCGGAGCCTAGCAACCAGCCCCCTCCTTTAGGATTGCTTGAACAATGGTACAGTTCTAAATCACGTTACTTTTCTACTGCAAGATTAACTTTGGCTTTTGGAATGCATATACTGTAACATTTCTGTTCTTTCACATACAAGAGAATAATAGAAGACTTATGAATTCATGAAAACTTCTTATTAAGCATTTTGAAACAGCTTTCTTATTTTTCACAGATTTTTGGTTCTTTTCTAGCTATAATGGGAGTTAGGATCCAGGCCTAACTTACAGGCCTTTCATAGTAGCAGGCCATGCTAGGCCATAGCCTACCTCAGTGGTTTGGGTGTGCCACACCGGAAATGTCTATGTCCCTGATTCCAGAATTACAGGTGCGTCTGTACCCGCGGTTGTGGAATCTGGTTTAAATCGGGCTCATTTTTTATTTGGACGTGCCCACAGGTTGGACGTGCATATTATGGAATTGAGCTTCACATGTTTTGTCTTGATTAGATTGTAAGTTCTGATCACGGATGTTCTAATCAAGGGTGTTGAAAGAACTGAAATATGAGATTGCAGACCTGCTATTAGTAATCTGTGAACTATCATTAAAATCATCTCTAATACCTGAAGATTGGAAGATCGCCAATGTAACACCAATTTTTAAAAAGGGTTCCAGGGGTGATCTGGGAAACTACAGACCGGTGAGCCTCATGTCAGTACCGGGAAAAATGGTAGAAACCATCATAAAGAATAAAATTGCTCAGCATGTAGATAGTCATGGCCTAATGGGAGACAGCCAACATGGCTTTAGACAAGGAAGATCTTGTCCTACTAATCTGTTATTTTTTTTGAAGGTGTGAATAAACAGGTGGACAAAGGTGAGTCGGTTGATATAGTGTATCTGGACTTTCAGAAAGCCTTTGACAAGGTCCCTCATCAGAGACTTTTGGCAAAACTAAAGAGTCATGGGATAGGAGACAGTGTACTACTGTGGATCAGGAACTGGTTAAAAGATAGAAAGCAGAGGGATGGGCTAAATGGCCAATTTTCCCAATGGAGAAAGGTGAATAGTGGTGTACCCCAGGGATCTGTGCTGGGTCCGCTGCTTTTTGACATATTCATAAATGACCTGGAAAGTGGAATAACGAGTGAGGTTATCAGATTTGCAGATGACACAAAACTATTTAAAGTTGTTAAAATCCAAGAGGATTGTGGAAAATTGCAAGAGGATCTTGATAAATTGGAAGATTGGGCATCAAAATGGCAGATGAAATTTAATGTGGACAAATGCAAAGTTATGCACCTAGGGAAGAAGAGCCCAAACTATGGTTAGACAATGCAAGGTTCCACATTAGGAACCACCACCCAGGAAAAAGATTTAGGCGTCATTGTGGATAACATGTTAAAACCCTCGGCCCAGTGTGAAGGCAGCCAAGAGAGCAAATAGAATGCTAGGTATCATAAGGAAAGGAATGGAAAATAAAACAGAAGATATTATAATGCCTCTATATCGTTCCATGGTGAGACCGAACCTTGAATGATGTGTGCAATTCTGGTCATCGTATCTTAAAAAGGATATAGCGTTATTAGAAAAGGTTCAGAGAAGAGCCACCAAAATGGTAAAGGGGATGGAAGGATACTCCTATGAAAAAGGCTAAAAAGGTTAGGGCTCTTTAACCTGGAAAAGAGACGGCTGAGGGGAGATATGATAGAAGTCTATAAATTAATGAACGAAGTGGAACGGATAAACGTAGATCGATACGTTCTCAGAATATAGAAAGACTAGGGGACATGCAATGAAGCTACAGGGTAAACTATTTAAGACTAATAAAAGAAAATATTTTTTCACTCAACGTGTAATCAAACTCTGGAATTTGTTACTGGAGGATGTAGTAAAGGCTGTTAGTGTAGCTTGTGATGCTGCAGACCCTCTGAGAGGGGAAGAAAATGTTTTAAATGCAGGAAAAGTCAAGCACAACCTGCAATATCGCGAGGAACCACATAGGGGGAGCAGGAGGGACCTCCGAGGAACAGAGGAACCACACCTCCTAGGTCATGAGGTAATGCCAGCCAGCTTCCAATCAAGAAAGAGAGGAGTGCCTCTTAAAGGGAATTTGGAAGGTTGGAAGCCAGAACAGGCAGAGCGGCCAGAACAGGCAGGGCGGCCAGAATCAGAATCAGAACAGGTGGAGGCGGAATCAGAACAGCCTGGGAAAGGAGAACAGGCTGCGAAAGTGGTACAGCCCTGGAAAGGAGGATATCCTGAGGAGACAGGACAGCCCTGGAGAAAGGCACAGGCAGGACGGCTTGGGAAAGGAGGACTGCCAGGAGAACCAGCAGGTTGGGCAGGACATCCGAGTGAATGGGCTAGATATCCAGAAGGAGCAATAATTCCTGAACCACGGTTCCGCAGGAGGCAGCAGCAGCCGCATTGGCTTGGAGAAAGGAGACCCCGTGGAGAAGGTGGGACAACTCCAGCCAGAGTGAGTGTTTGTTGTACAGAGAGGCAAAGGCGTGGCTGTGACTGTGGTCTAAAGCTAACAGAAAGACGCTGGGAGAGATCAAGGCCTATTGCTCAGGCCAGTCAGGATCCCAACTGGAGCAGGCCTCAAACCTCACCTGGAGCAGACAAGCCGAGAAGAAAAGGTAACCCATATTTAACTAAAAGCAGGGTACAAACTGCTGATGTATGGGGAGTACAGGGAGCACATGAATATTATCCTTGTGAGAATGCTTATGAGATAAGGTGCAAGAAACACGCACCAACTAAGAGACTTGTTAATGACCAAGCTTTACAGAAAGCTAAGACAAAACACTTGCAAAAGGAAGACAGTTCCCAGTATCTGTGGGCGCAGGACCGACGCCCTGTATTCAACCCTGAGCATTGGGAGGTTGTGCAGAAGATATATAAAAAGCCTTATTACAACTTACCAACAAGTACTGACTTAGGCTCAGAGGCTTCAGAAGGGGAACCGATGCAGGTGGAATTTGCATCAGACACTGAGATGGACTGTAGCTTCTGTAAGACAGGAAGCTTGGAGTCCTTACTAAGCAACTAAGCTAGGTCTTGGGAGTTGAGACTGTTTGTTTGCCTGCTATACCATTTACTGTGAAGATAACAGTTTTGCTTTGATGTTTTCTTTTTCTTTATCCTGAAGTAAGGAATTTGTGTTTGATGTTTTTGTGTCCAAGCATATGAACCTTTTTGCATGAAAGGGAAATAAATGCCTTTTGTTTTCCCTCCACTCGGACCTTTTGTATTCTGTGGGATTTTTGGTAACAAAGGACGCTACCAGGGCTCAAAGTCCCTGGGCCCTATAAGATATTGGCCAAACCCAACCTTAAATATTTTTATGTCCCACCTACCTCAGTCCAGCACGCTGTCAAGGTAGGCCCTGTGACAAGCTGGGTTTAAAAAAGGTTTGGACAAGTTCCTGGAGGAAAGGTCCATAAACCATTATTAAGAAGGGACCCAGGATATCAATGCTTGACCCAGTACAAGCATTGCGGAACCTATGTCTTTTGGGGAAACTGCTAGGTATGTATGACCTAGATTGGCCACTGTTGGAAACAGGATACTGGGCTTGATGGACCTTGGTCTGACCCAGTATGGCATATTTATTTATTTTACTATTTTCTTTTATACCGCCCCTTCCAGAGATCAAGGGCGGTTTACATATAACAGTTTTGTACACATTTGTATACATTTTACATAACATAAGATATGCCATACTGGGTCAGACCAAGGTCCATCAAGCCCAGTATCCTGTTTCCAACAGTGGCCAATCTAAGTCATACATACCTAGCAGTTTATTTATTTTATTTATTTATTTACATTCTCTTATATACCGTACTATTCTGCATCAGTGCAGTTTACATTGAACAAACTGACATTACATTGAACAGGGCATTATAACTTGGAGATAACTATTTTACAGAGAACATGGGCTATGGAGTGTTAAGTGGCTTGCCCAAGACCACAAGGAGCACCTGTGGGACTAGAAACCCCAGTCTTTCTGGCCCAAGGTTGCTGTCCTCTAGTGGGATTTGAACTCCCGACCTTCTGGCCTGAAGTACCTTGCCCCAACCACTAGGCCACTCCTCCACTCCAGTTCTTATGACTATGTCTTTATATGTATATGTACAGCACTGCATATGCCTTGCAGTGCTATACAAATGATTAATAGTAGTAGTAGTAGGAAAGATACAAAAATTATCCTGATTATTTTAGGTGCCACAGCCTGATGAAAAAGAGCTACTAAATGTACTTAGGGTGCTGCACTAAGAGCAGTAGCACAATCCAATATCCCTAATAAATATTACAAGAAGTAGAGAAAGTTCCAGCAGTTTCCAGAACAGGGTAGGTTCCTTCTGCCAGTCATTTCAGTCTGGGAGGGAAAATCCACCTTGGTATATAAAAAAGAAAAAACCCTCTTCCAAAGGCAGAATCTTGTCTTTGACCCTTAGCCATTGTACCATGATGTTATGAATAGTTTGTCTTTAATGGGCAGGTCCTTCTGGCACTCAGCCAGAGCCATCATCTTGCAAGGAGGAGTATCTGCACCAGTCAGCATGACCAGAAAAGAGGCTGAACAGGCTTGGAGCTGCTGCCAAGGGGTAGAAAGGAGCTTAGCTAATTAAGAGGTTCCAGAAGTGTGCCTGTACCAACCCATTCAGACCACAGGAGCCAAGGGTCAAGTGGAGCATCAGGGCCACTGCATCTTCCAAAGCCATTGCTAGAGGACAAAAGGGAACCCAACGGAAACTGCATACCAAAGTGTTAGAGCAAGTGGTGGTCATCAATCAAAGGTCTGGAGAACTGTGAATGCAGCACCATCATACTCAGATACTTTGGGGGAGGACACTGACAAAGAGGAGAGGAGAGTAGAGTTTTTCCTAGAGTCATTGCTAGACTGGTCAAAGTATATAGGTGATAAGAAACAAGTTTCAAGGAATGATGCAGAAAAGAGAAAGAGGTGTAGAAGAAACCACAAGTTCAAGATTAAGGTGCAAAGACTTGGGAAGGAATGGGGTATAAAATACCATAACCAATGAAATGGAACGTGTACAACTTGGTATGTTGGGTTTCAGCGAAGTGAAATGGATGGCATCAGGCACTTTGCATCTAATGATCACATGGTCATCATCAGATCCTTGAAAGACATATACTGGAAATGCTGGACATATGTTGGAAATGAAAGACAAAGAAGAAATGATGTTGAATTTATAATTAATAAGAAACTTGTAAGATATCTATGTAAGAACTGTAATGAAGTACAATGCAATCAGTGAATGCTTAATTTCTATTAATCTATGACGAATGCCCATCAACACAACTATTATTCAAGTATATGTCCCAACAGCTGCAGAAGAGGATGACGTCGATGAGTTCTGTGAAGAAGTACAAGCTGAAATTGACAGAACAAGCAAAAAAAGGATATCATGATAGTCGTGGGTGACTAGAACGCAAAGGTTGGCAACAAAGAAGGCAAAGTGGTTGGAAAATATGGACTTGGCAACAGAAATGAAGCTGGAGAAAGACTGATAGAATTCTGCAAGACCAACGATCTCTTCATTTCAAAACCTTCTTCCAGCAACACAAACGGTGACTGTACACATGGACTTCACCCAATGGATTGTACAAAAATCAAATTGACTACATCTGTAGAAGTCAACGATGGAAAAGCTCTATAATATCAACAAAGAGAAAACTGTGGTACAGATCACCAACTACTAATATGCAAACTCAAGCTAATGTTAAAAAGGATATATATATATATATATATTTCCCAGACAGCAACTGAACTAGATATCCCCTCCAAGAATTGACCCAATCTAGAAATGCCCTCACACTGCATTGTAGATAGATTATGTATATAGTTAACCCAGTTATCCAAGTTTGTACTCCTGTTCAATGTAAAACCTGACAGTTTGTCGTTATGTTCGTTGTTGTTATGATGTAAACCGCGCTGATTCTAAATAGCGCGGTATATAAGAAACTGTAATAAATAAATAAATAAATAAATAAATAAAAAAGAGCAAGCCACTCATGAATGTAGCAAAATATGACCTTGAGACTATACCACCAGAATTTAAAGACTACCTGCCAAATCAATTTGCTGCTTTAGATACAAATGACAGAGCTTCAGAAGAGCTATGCTATGACATCAAAAAGATTGTGTTAGAAGAAAGTAAGAAGGCTCTACAAAAGGTGAAAAAGCAAAAATGGCCAAAATGGATGACCGAAGGAACTCTGAAAATTGCCCAGAAATTCAGAGAAGCTAAAGCTAAAGGAGAACGAGGCAATTGCAGAACTCAGCAGAGATTTCCAACGTACAGCAAGACAAGACAAGGAGAAGTACTATAATGATGCATGCAAGGAAATAGAAACAGAAACTGTTAGAGGAAGAATAAGATCATCTTTCCTAAAGCTACGAGAGTTAAAGAAAAAATTCCAGCCTTAAATTGGAATGTTACAAGATGCTCAAGGATCCATGTTGAATGATGCTGAGAAGATCAAAAAGAGGTGGAAAGAATATACAGAGTCATTATATGATAATGATCAAGTGGACCAACAGCCGGAAGTACTCTCCATAGCTCAGAAGTGCTTTGCCCTTCCGAGCATGAGCCAACTGGCCCCACACCCAGCCCGCCCCTAGCTAACCAGTTCGTCACTAGCTGAGCCTTAGCCGCTAGGAGGCGGGCACCAGGTCCGGAGGCCAAGTCCTTCCCCCTTCCTAGGGGAGGTGGGTGGGAATGTGTGGCTGACTTATCCTGCTGTCCCCGGAGAACTCCAGTTACAGGTAAGTAACTCCGTTTTCTCCTAGGACAAGCAGGATGAGTCAGCCACAATAGGTGCCTCCCAAGCTGCCATGCGCTGTGGTGGATGGGGGAAGGCCGAGGCTTAAGGCCACCTCCTCAGGGCCAGCGTGCAGCCATGTGGCAAGCGTGTCGCAACTAGAGCATGTGGGCTTGCAGTTGTCATGTCGCAAGAATCGCGAAGCATGCATATGTAGCAGTTGTGGATGTGAAGTATGCAGATACTATTCGACCTCCAGATCACGAAGCATGCATAAGTAACAGTTGTGGATGTGAAGTATGCAGATACTAGGCGATCTCCAGATCACAGTGATCAGAGCTGAGAACAATGGAGGCGAGGAAAATCACGGCGATCAAGAACAGCAACGGCTTCAGACCTGTGGTCACGAGGGTGGTGCGACTTGGTGGTGCTGTGTTAGCGGTTCCTCCTCCCTTGGTGATTGCGTCGGCACTGACCAATGGCGCCATAGGGGGAGGAGCCTGGCCCGTGAGGTCATAGAGAAGATGGCCGCCGCCATGGGAGCCTCGTGGCAGGCCAGATCGGGGCGCAGCAAGGCATCTCCCGGGAGATGTAGGATCAGAGGAGAGCCAAGCGTAGGGAGCAGGAGCCACCGGAGTTCTTGAGAGATGCCTGTCCCTCCCATCCCAGCCGAAGGGAAATGATCTAAGGAACATAGTCTTAAAATGGGCCTGCACCTTAATGTAAAGAAGATAAAAATCCTGACAGTTGGCAAAATCAATAAGGTCATTGCTGATGGAGAAGAAATCAAAATAATGGACAACTTTAACCTACTTGGATCAACTATCAATAAAGAAACAACAAGCAGTCAAGAAATCCGATGATGCATTACTCTTGGCAGAATGGCTACAAAGGACCTAGACAAGATTCTCAAGAGCAGAGATGTCTCTCTTCCTACAAAACTTTGACTCATTCAAGCCATGGTATTTTCAATAACGTCATATGGATGCGAAAGTTGGAAGAAAATTTATGCCTTTGAATTATGGTGCTGACGGTGAATACTGTGTATACCATGGACTGACCAAAGAACAAACCAGTCAATACTAGAGGAAATCAAACCTAAGCTTTCCTTAGAAGCTCACATGACAAGGCTTTGACTTTCATACTTTGGTCACATTATACGAAGAGAGAGATCATTAGAAAAAGACATCATGCTTGGCAAGGTAGAAGGTCAGCGCAAAAAGGGAAGGCCAGCAATGAGATGGATCGATACAATAACAGCAGCTATGGGTGCTTCGCTGTCAATATTGAGCTGCCTGACTGAAGACCGAACACAGTTTAGGACAACTATCCACTTAACAACAACAACCAAAAGGAGAGAAGAATAGCTTGTTTTTATAGCATAGTACTTATTCATTGTTCATGCCAGTTGTTTTTCCTTAGTGATTCTAAAGTTTAAGTAAACTCATGGTTCAAAACACAATATCTGACCTGGACTCATTTATCTGAGGAGGGGAGTGTGTGACAGTGTTGAGTGCTAAGGTCCTCCTGGCTTTTGCCATTCCCCACCAAGAGAACCCTGATACTTTAAGAGCTCATAGGATTGGTGTTCATCTGTATTCAGTCTGAGAGAAGAAGATCAAACTCCACATTCCCTAAATCAGGAGTGAGGTTCGTTCTGTCATAGTATGCACAAAACTAACCCATTTGCAGACCAGCCTGACAGAGGATTTCCATATTTCTAAGGCAAAACATCAGACATTCTGAGGATCAAACCACCTCCTTCTCCTCCCCCCTCACTTGTGCCCCAAAACAGATTATTTTTCCCATATTTCTAAAATATCCAAAATGGAGAAACCCTTCTGTAGCCAACAAGCTCTGCAGGCCTAACTTCTCTCCCAGTGTGTCATGCATCACAGGCTACTACTGAATATATTCTGAGTGTTATCGTTTGAGAGGTTGAGCTTCTGGGTCTGGCAGCTGTGATCATATATTCTTAGCAGAGAAGAATAACTGGGCACAGTGGAAAGGACAACTGGCCTCTATCTAATTTCATCTACTATAGGGCTTATTAATGAAAATGTGATAACTTGCATTAATGCACATTGTTAATAAATAAGCCTCATTGAATTTAGTGGGGACTGTTTGCTAACGATTTCTGTTCTTGCTTTTTTATAAATTTAGATGCACACTTTTCTGACTACAAATAATTAGCAGTAGCATAATTACTGTCGTGATACTTCAACCTCCAAATTGGTTTAGTTAGCAGTTATTAAAGTCAAAATTTTAAAACACCAAATTTTCTCCAGGACCAAGCAGGCAGTCAATCCTCACATATGGGTGACGTTGGCACTGACGGACCCCCCGTGCGTAGCATTTCCCCAGCTTTCAAAGAAAGCCTTTGGGAATGCAGCGCGCATGCGCGGTCCCCTTCCCACCCAAGGGTGCCATCTTGCTCAGTCTTCTTTTTTCCACGGAGCCCGACGGACGTGTGTCTTAGTCACCCAGTTAAAAGTTGATTTTTTCCTTCGAAGATTCATGGTTTTTTGCTGGTTCGACGCTGGTTCCCCTTCCCGCCTGGGCATGGTACACCGGTATCGAGCCCGGAGCTACTTTTTCGGTTTTTGTCCTTTGAGACTAGCATTCGCGCTTTTTTCTTTTTCACTAGTAGCCCGCTCTTTTGACCTTGCAGGGGCCCTTTTTCCCCCGATGGCTGCCAGCAGGTTCAAGAAGTGTGATCAGTGTAAGAAACTGATGTCTCTCACCGACACACACGACTGCTGCCTCCGGTGCCTCGGGCCCGATCATGACCCGATGATCTGTGGCCCGTGCGGCAAAATGTCCTCTAAGGCGCTGAGGAGCCGTCAACATCAACGAGAAAGGATCTTCTCTGACTCCGTGTCCGACCGGGCCCGCACTTCGTCAGAGGCCTCGACGTCTTGGGAGTCCAACCCCGAGCATCGTCGGGGCTCCTCTGAGCGGGGACACAAAAGGAAGAAGAAACCCGTGAGGGCGGTGTCGGTGGATGCTCTTGGTCCCTCGAGGGCCAGGTCGCATAGCCCCGACCGCCGTCCCGGGTCCTCGGAGTTGGAGAGGCCTGCCAAATTGCCTCGTGTGGAGCCGGAGTCCCCGAGTCACGTGAGTGCTGTTGTCCTCGTGGACTCTCCACCGGGGGAGCCGACGTCGACCCCGACGCCATCGGGGGCTGAGTCAGGGGCTACTGAGTCTCCTGAGCTCGGACTCAGGTTGACGGCCTTGGAGAGCAGCTTGGCAGCCTTCATGGAACAGCAGCGGGTGCTGATCTCCGGTCTGACCGGTGCATCTGCCCCGACCACTGGGACCTCGACGTCCAAGTCGACCCCGGAGGCCGAACCGATCCTCGAGTCAATGCGGTCTTGAGTCGATCCTCGGCCAAGGTCTCCCTCAGCCTCCCATATGGGGCCGAGGTCGTCGACGCCAGTACCCTCGGCGTCGGGGCGGATGGCATCGGTGCCCGCCTGACTGGAGCCGCTCGATTCCTCCTCGGAGGGGTCGGAGTGGGATACGGAGGACGAGGAGTCCCCGGACACTTTCTGGACCCGGTGCGTCCCATCGGACTCGGAGTCCGAGCCTCGGAGAAGGTCCCCCCTGGAGGATAACCAGTTCTTGGACTTCGTGAGGGACATGGCCAAGGCCTTGGCCTTCCCCGCGGATCCCGAGGAGGAGCCTCGAGTCGAGGAGCTCGAGGCCCTCCAGTATGACTCTCCACCGGAGGAGGCCTTTACTGTACCGGTTCCTCCGATGCTGGATCGGCTGCTCTTCCACATGTGGGAGGCACTGGCCTCGGCGCCAGTTCTCAGCAAATGGGACGATTCCATTTATCGAGTCCGTAAGAGCCCTGGGTTTCAGAAGGCACAGCTACCGCACCACTCCATGGTTGTGGAATCGGCCATGCATCGTCTGAAGAGTCAGAAGATGCACTCCTCGGTGCCCCCCAGCAGGGAGGCCCGGAACCTGGATGCCCTCGGTAGTAAGTGCTTCCAGGACTCTATGCTGGCTTGCCATGTCCAGACTTACCAGCTGTACATGGGCATGTACCTCCGAGACCTGGCAAAGGAGATTGCCGGGTTCTCTGCTGGCCTCTCCGAGGAACCTTTGCAGAGGTTCAAGGCTTTGTCATCGGGGATTCGAGAGTGCTCGAAGTTTATATCTCGAGCAGTCTATGATGGCTTTGAGGCTTCGGCCCGAGAAGCAGCGGCCGGCATCGGTGCACGCCGTCAGGCCTGGCTATAGTCAACGGACCTCGAGCCATGGGTCCAGGACAAGTTGGTCGATGTTCCTTGCCGGGGTGAGAACCTCTTTGGCAAACCCATGGCTGAAAAGGCTGTAGAAATTGAGACTGAGACTCTCACCAGGACAAGGCTGTCCAGGAAGACTTCTGCCCCTTCTCAGAAGAAGAAGGGCTCGGGGAAAAAGCCCTTTTACCCGAGGAAGGTCTCTGCCTACAAATCCTACTCTCAATTCCAGGCCTCTACAGCTCCCCAACAGGGTCAGCAGGCCAAGGAGCAAGGACATGGGCCCCGTAGGCAGAAAACCCCCAAGCCGCCAGCTCCGGCTCCTGCACAGCAGGGAGCGGGGTTTTGACTCCCACTGCATAGCCTCTCCCCGATAGCTGGCTCCACTCATCACAGGAGACCGGCTGACACTGTACGCCCACAGATGGTCAGCTATAACAGGGGGGATACCTGGGTACTGAGCATAGTCCAAAAGGGCTGCTTGCTCCACTTCAACCAGTTACCTCCCTCCTATTTTCCAGGGGAGCCTCCAAGACTCCCTCTGCACAGGAACCTCCTCCTTCAGGAGTTGGCAAGTCTTCTACAGGAGCAGGCGGTGGAACCGGTGCCTCACCACCTGATAGGACGAGGCTTCTATTCCAGGTACTTTCTGATACCAAAAAGGACAGGAGGCCTCAGGCCCATCCTAGACTTGCGAAATCTCAACAAGTTCCTGGAGAGGGAAAAGTTCAAGATGCTTACCCTTGGAATACTGCTGCCCTACCTCCAGCAGGGAGATTGGCTATGCTCCTTAGACCTGAAGGATGTTTATACTCACATCCTCATTCATCCGGACCACAGAAAATATCTCAGATTTGTAGTGGGAGGAAATCATTTTCAGTACAGAGTACTTCCATTTGGCCTAACCTCCGCACCCAGGGTTTTCACCAAATGCCTGGCGGTGGTGGCGGCCTATCTCAGAAACCAGGGCGAAGGCTGCGTCAGTAGCTCATCTCCGCTCTGTTCCGTTGGCAGACATCTGCCAGGCCACTACTTGGTCTTCAAGCCAGACTTTTGTGGCCCATTACTGCCTCGAGAGGGAGTCTCGCAGGGACAGTGCTTTCGGACAGGCAGTACTCCGTAATCTCTTTGAGGTTTAGGCAACTCCTACCCTCCGGCCCTTATGTTGGGCTACCGTTCAGGGGCGTTCTCAGAGAAGATTCTTATCACGCATGCTAAGGCTCTAGAGGGAGCTTATTTTTCAGCTTTGGGTTCTCGGTAGCCTAGAGCTGGGGAGTCCCATATGTGAGGACTGACTTCCTGCTTGGTCCTGGAGAAAGAGTAGTTACTCACCTGTGACAGGTGTTCTCCAGGAGCAGCAGGAATCAGTCCTCACGACCCTCCTTCCTCCCCTTGGAGTTGCAGTCATATATTTCATTTTGTCTTTTGCTGTCTTTTAGCTATGTCATCAGACTGAGCAAGATGGCACCCTTGGGCGGGAAGGGGACCGCGCATGCGCGCTGCATTCCCAAAGGCTTTCTTTGAAAGCTGGGGAAATGCTCCGCACAGGGGCTCCATCAGCGCCGACGTCACCCATATGTGAGGACTGATTCCTGCTGCTCCTGGAGAACACCTGTTACAGGTGAGTAACTACTCTTTATTTTTCATTGGACAGTATTTATTTATTTATTTGCATTCTCTTATATACCGCGCTATTCTGCATCAGTGCGGTTTACATTGAACAAACTGAAATTACATTGAACAGGGCATTATAACTTGGAGATAACTATTTTACAGGGAACATGGGCTTTGGAGGGTTAAGTGGCTTGCCCAAGACCACAGTATCATCAAAATGAATGTATTCATCTTTTAACCTTTTTATTAGTATCGCTTTTTCACATTTTATTTCAAACTGCTTCAAATTTCATACGATTGAATGCACCCCTTTGGGTTTAAATAGTGTTTAGCATATCACAGAAGCATAGAAACATGGCAGCTGAAAAAGACCATATGCCCTTCCGTATCAACTACTACTGTACAGTATAGTCCAATTTTTCCTTTGGAGATCTTCTGTGTTTGTCCCATGCTTTCTTGAATTCAGATACTGTCCTCGTCTCTACTACCTCCACTGGGAGACAATTCCATGCATCTACCACTCTTTCTGCAAAGAAATATTTTTGCATGTCCCCTCATTGAAAACATCCAGAGGGTGCAGAGAGGATATCACTCCATCATCCTGAGTACTCAGCACAATTTCAATGATAGCTGCAGTGGGACTTGAACTCAGGCAGGGCCGGCCCGTCCATTGAGCAAGAATGTTTTTTGCACAGGGCCCCGCGTTTCAGGGGGCCCTGCGCAAAGAACATTCTGCTTTTTTCAAAATTAAATTTAAAAAAAAAAACGCTGGCTGCTACTGCTGCCACCGCCGCCGCAGCAGCAGCAGAATGGACTGTCCCGCGGGGCCCCCTCTGCCCGGGTGAATCCCTCCCTCCCTCCGTAACGGCTGAGCCTCTCCGTGCCGGCTTTGAGAGTCGCGAAGGGAGAGTGTCTCCCTCGCGTCTCTGTTAAGCCTGCAGGGGCAGATGGGAAATTTCCCATCAGCCCCTGCGGGCTTAACAGAGACACGAGGGAGACACTCTACCTTCGCGTTTTTTTTTTTTAATTTAATTTTACTTGAGCCGATGGGGGGGGTTAGGACTGGTAATGGGTGGTGGGGGGGTTAAGACTGGTAATGGGCTGTGGGCTGTTGGGGGGGGTTAGAACTGGTAATGGGCTATGGGGGGGTTAAGACTGGTAATGGGCTGTGGGCTGATGGGGGCTGTCTGGTAATGGGCTATGGGGGGGTTAGGACTGGAAATGGGCTGGGGGGCTTAAGACGGGAGGTGGGCTGAGCGGGTTAGGACTGGGAATTGGCTATCCTGTGTAAGGACTGATAATGGGCTATGGGGTGGGCTAGGACAGGAAATGGGCTGATAGGGAGGGGTTAGGACTTGAGGTGGGATGATGGGGTTAGAACTGGTAATGGGCTATGGGCTGTTGGGGGGGTTAGAACTGGTAAAGGGCTATGGGGGGGTTAAGACTGGTAATGGGCTGTGGGCTGATGGGGCTGTCTGGTAATGGGCTATGGGGGGGGTTAGGACTGATAATGGGCTATGGGGGGGCTAGGACAGGAAATGGGCTGATGGGGAGGGGTTAGGACGAGGTGGGCTGATGGGGTTAGAACTGGTAATAGGCTGTGGGCTGATGGGGGAGGGGGGTTAGGACTGGCAATGGGCTATGGGGGGCTGACTGGAAATGGGTTGATGGGGTTAGGACTGGAAGTGGGCTGATGGGGGGTTAGGGCTGGTAATGGGTTATAGGGGGGCTTAAACTGAAAATGGGGTGATAGGGGGTTAGGACTGGAAGTGGGTTGATGGGGGGGCTAGGACTGGTATTGGGTTGGGGGGTTGCTAGGACTGGAAATGGGCTGATGGGTGGCTAGGACTGGAAATGGGCTGATGCAGGGACTAGAAGGGAATGGATGCTGGGTGAGGCTGGAACTAGAAGGGAGCTGATGTTGGGGGAGGATTAGAATGGGATGGGGCTGGAAGAGTAAAATGGAGAAGGGAAAAATATTTTGTGTGGAAGGGATAAAAAATCTACAATTGGCCGGGTATTGGGAGAGTAAGTGGGGATTGAGGATGGAGGGGTAAAATTTGAGTGGATGAAATAGGAATGAGGAAAGAGCAAAAGGAGAAAGATTAGTATGTTAAAGCAGATGTAGAGAGAGAATGGAAAAAAACTAGAAGAGAGAAGAAAGGACAAATGGACAGCAGACAATGGAGAGTTAGCAGAAGACACGAAGAAACCAGAAGAAAGTGGCTGGAGCAATTGCAGCTGAAAATAATGCACAAAAGGTAGAAAAATATCTCTTTATTTTTAATTTATTAATTGGAATATGTCAGCTCTGGTAAATGTGCATCATTAACGTCTGCGCTTTGTTTAGTACAAGAGCAAATTAATGTATAGTTTTATTTCTACAGTGTTGTACATTCCAAGTTTGGCTTTTGGGATTCCCAGTTTAATTATTGTCTTCCTGTTTCTAAATTGTGATTACTTGTTTGGTGATGGTCTATGTTCTGCATGTGTAACTGAGCTGAGGTGTTCTGTTTTTATAATTCCTATTTGACATTGCCACTTGTTCTCTTTCCCCAGTAGGTCATGTATTCTTGTTCTCTGAAATGTATTGGTTTAATATTTGCAGTGTTGCCTTTTGATTGGTAGAGTATGGTGCTTTGTGAGTCCTGGTAGTGCTGTTAGGATACGGCGGGTTTGCTATGGGTTCTAAATGGGCAGTGTTTGTAGTAGTTCCTAATGTGTCTGGCAGTTGGCACTGGATTATAGTAATGTAGAAATCTTTTAGTCTTTCTTTATCCATACACTCATTAAGAGGCACATTTACTAAAAGTTAGTATATGGTAACATTATGCAAATATTTATGCAAATGAGGTCCCTTATGCAAATGAGGCCCCGCACCGAGTCTCCGCACATGGCCCCGCACCCCCCTTGGGCCGCCCCTGAGCTCAGGCGTCCCTATACTTATTCTACTACTCTAACCATTAGGCTGCTCAAAATATCACTTTCTGGTTTTCTTTGTAGAAGTTTCCTTATTCTGCCACCATGAGGGACTGGGGTCTAAGATATAACTGTGCTATCCGGCTCTCAAAGTTGTCACAGGTACAGGACTCAGAAAGGAGCGCATATTTTATCTTTTATGATGAACTCTGTCATTAGGCAGTCTTCACGACACACAACACACAAACATGAAACTCAAGTTAGCTCCGAATTTGTTTTTTCAAATGGTACAAATGAAATTTTAAAAAAAGTTTCCTCAAATGAACTTGTTCTGGGCTGAACTTCTCATGTAGACAGAACCAGTGAAATCAGAGAAGACCATCTGTTTTACTGAACTCAAGTTGGGCTGAGGCAGAGCTTCCTATGTAGACAGCACAAGTGAAATCCAAGACAAATGTTTCTCTAAATGAACTTGTGCAGAGGTCAACTTCTCATACAGACAGCACAAGTGAAACCCTAGAAAAAATGTTTTTCTCTTTCTCTGTTTTCAAACACCCACTTTCATGGTCTGTTGGTATTTGTCCAGGCCCTTATTGAAGTGAGACAATGTTTGAGTGAAACTCCTCCCTCAGTAGCACAACAGAACTACGAAATGCTACCATCCTCCACAATGTATAAAGAGTTCAATTACTTAGCTGAAAGCAGATTTCAAGTTACTTTTCTCCATGTATTCCATCTCCTCCCCATCCAGTATAGGAGGATTCATAGGGGGGAATTTTAGAAAGGACATCCAAGTGCAGTCCGTGATGCCTAAGCCTAAATGTCTGGGGGGAAAAAGCAGGCACATTTTGGTGCAGACATGATTTCACAAACATCCCCAAAACAGTATATCAGAATCTGGACATATAGGAATAGCCTAATATTTAGTGTAGTGGGCTAGGAATAGAGAAACCAGGGTTCAAATCCCACTGCTGCTATCACTGAAATTGTGCTGAGTACTGGGGATGATGGAGTGTTTCTCCTCTACACTCTGTGGATGTTTTTCAGCCAAAACAAAAACTTTTCAGATTCCTGTTTGTGCCTGGAGCAGGTGTAAACTTAGACAAGATGCCAGATGTTTCTGAGATCAGGTTGGTACGTCCAGGTTCCTGGGAATGCCCCAGCCATGCCTCTACCATGCCATCATTCAGACTTGGACATCCTCATGCCAGGGATGTCCACAGATCCGGCTTCTAAAATGGCTCTGGAGACTTCTCTTTGGATGTCTCAATGCCTATTTTCGGATCCCCAAAACAAATAGATTCCAACACGACCCCCACAGTTTCCTATTCAGACTTCATGCTTTTTTCATCTACTGTATTTGGCTGTCTCCACCCCCAGTGGCTTCATGCAGGGCTCCAGTCACGCCCTCTGTGGCTCCAAAGAATAGTCTTATGTTCCCAAGGAAAATGATACTCTTTCCCCTTTTCTTTGCATGCAGCTGGGTCTGATTCTGTTACCACCCCTTGTTCAGCTCTCCCTTGCTCTGGGGGCTTAATCCTTTTCCAGCCTTTAAGATGGCCCTGGCTAACCACTGCTGGATTCTGCTACTTCTTTGTGGGGCTCTGTGCTCAAATACTGGGAATTCCTTTACTGTTCTTCCTTTAACCACCTCCCTATCGCAGTATTCTTGGATTGGCTGACTGGTAGGAGTATCTGCCTAAAATCTAACACCCAGGAAAAGGATCTAGGTGTCATTGTGAATAATACATTGCAGTGGCAACCAAGAAAGGAAGGGAGAATAAACACAAGGATATTATAATGCCTCTGTATTGCTCCCTGGTGCAACCGCATTTTGAATATTTTTTGCAGTTCTGGTCGTCATATCTAAAAAAGTATAGAGTGGAATTAGAAAAGGTACAGAGAACAGCCATCAAAATGATAAAGGGGATGGAAGATAGCCCTATGAGGAAAGATTTAAAAGGTTAGGGCTCTTCAGCTTGGAAAAGAGACAGATATGATAGAGGTCTATAAAATAATGAGTGGAGTTTACCGGGTATTTATTTATTCATTTGGCTATGTTTTTATACCGCCTTTCACCGGGTCAAAGCGGTGTGCATTCAACAAGGAGATACATCAAATACATAAAACTTCAACTTTTTTACAATAAACATATACATTAAATGTGTTGAATGCAATGTATATATAAGGGGAGGTGAGTTATTTACGTGATTAGGAATAGAATGAGTGTAAGAGAATTATGTGTGGTTATGTTATGGGGCCCAGAGTGTTTGAGGAAAAGATGCGTTTTCATTTACTTGTGGAAGGTGTGAAGTTCTGTGGTACTTTTGAGTTTGTCAGGGAGCGAGTTCCAGAGGGATGGTGCATAAAGTTCAAAAGATCTTATACAGGTTTGATGATTACTGTTTTTGTATGTGGGGGATGACTAGGGCATTCCTGGTGGTTTGTCTGCTGGCCCTTGTAGTTTGGAAGGTTTGGCATAGTGTTTGGAGATGGAGGGAGAGGAGTGTCCATTTAGTGCTTTGGGGGTCATCAGGAGGATCTTGTATTTGATACTTCTGTTTAGCGAGAGCCAGTGGAGTTGCTTGAGAATGGGTGTTCATGTTTCAGAGCTGCTAGTAGCATGCTTGCTCCTGTATTTTATTTATTTAAACAGTTTTGTATACCGCCTTATCCTTCAATCAAAGCGGTCACAACACAATTGGGGGATACATTTAACACGTGGGGATATGAGACACATACACAAATACTTACAGGGAACATGGGCAATAGAGGGTTAAGTGGCTTGCCCAAGACCACAAGGAGCATCTGTGGGACTAGGGTTGCTGTCCTCTAGTGGGATTTGAACCTCTGACCTTCTGGCCTGAAGTACCTTGCCCCAACCACTAGGCTACTCCTCCCTATCAGATTGGGATCAGTGTCATGGCAGGACATGCTAGGGAGATAAAGTTTCTAGATGAAATAAATGACTGCTTCATGGAGCAGCTGGTTCATCAACCGACCAGAGGGGAAGCCATTTTGGACCTAGTCCTTAGTGGAACACCAGATCTGGTGCAAGAGATAAGGGTGTTGGGGCCACTTGGCAATAGTGATCATAGCATGATCGCGTTTGATTTAATTAATGAAGGAAGGATGGTAAGGAAATCCACAGTACTACCTTTTAACTTTCGAATGGGAGACTATGATAAAATGAGGAAAATAGTTAAGAAAAAAATTAAAAGGAGCAGTTGCAAAGGTTAAAGACTTATATCAAGCTCGGGGGGTGTTTAAAAATACTATCTTGGAAGCCCCGATCAGCTGTATTCCACGCTTTAAGAAAAGTGGAAGGAAGTCCAAAAAAACTGCCAGCATGGTTTAAAGGTGAGGTCAGAAAGGCTGTTGTTGCCAAAAAAACATCTTTCAGGAAATGGAAGAAAGAGCCAAATGGCGAAAACTGGAAGCAGCACAAGCACTGGCAAGGTAAATGCAAGGCATTGATAAGGCAGTCAAAGAGAGAATTTGAGAAGAAACTTGCTGTGGAAGCAAAAATGCATAATAAATACTTTTTCAAGTACATTTGTAGCAAAAAACCTGTGAGAGAGTCAGTTGGACCATTATTTATTTATTTAGTTAAACGTATTTATATGCCGCTTTATCCTGAAATCAAAGTGGATTACACAGCAAACAAATCAAGTGGCAGGGTGTGTGGGTGTGGGCATGCAGTGATACATCGAGGCATGTGTGTGTGAGTGGTGTGAGGTTGATTGCGTGGTGAACTATATACAGTAGGAGCTCTTTACAGGAACAATATACATTTTTTTTTTACATTTTCTTGCTGCAGGCTGTCTACAGCTGCAGGCTATATACAGTATGAGCTATGTACAGGAGCTTTTTACATTTTGTTAGCAGAGAGGGAGTTTGTTTGAAAAGTTCATGTGATGTCCTTGTAGTGTTCTGTGAAGAGCATAGTTTTTAGCATCTTCCGGATGTCTTTGAGGTTTTTTGTTGATCTTAGCTTCTCGGGGAGTGATTTCCAGAGCGCGGGAGTGGCCCGTGATAGAGCTCTTCTTGAAGTGGTTAGGGTGATTGGTGGTCTTCATTGAATTGTTCGATGAACAGGGTGGTTTTTAGTAGTTTCCTGAATTCTTTTATATCTGTTGTTGTTTTTAGTTTATCTGGGAGGGCATTCCAGATAGAAGGGGCAGCCAGCGAGAAGGCTCTCATGGATGTGTATTTGTTGGTTCTTGTAAATAGACTGGGTGTTGGTATATTGTTTTTGGTGCTATTTATGTCTGGTCTTGGGCTTGTTTTGCTTCCGATAAGTTCATATAGTATTTCTGCTGACATGTTGTTTTTAATTTTGACGATAGTTAGTGCTGCTTTATATTTTGCACGTGATAATATCGGTAGCCAGTGGAGGTCATATAGTATTGGGGTTATATGGTCTTGTCTTGATGCGCTAGCAATGATGCGGGCAACAGTGTTCTGTATTATTTGTAGTTGACAGGTGGTTTGATAGAAGTAGGGTGAATGAATGTGGTGTTTCTCGTTATGATGATTGGTTCAGTTTTTTTATGTTGATGTTTAGGTTGTTGTTATTTAGCCAGGTTGTTATTTCTTTAATGCAGGTAGATATGGTGGTGTAATCTGGTGAGTCCAGTTGAATAGGAGTATATGCCATGATGTCATCGGCGTATATGGCGTATTGTATCTTGTATTTGTTAAATATTTTGCAAATAGGTTGAATATAGATGTTGAAGAGAAGAGCTGATAGTGATGAGCCTTGAGGAACTCCTTGAGTAGTTTTGAAGGGTGCTGAAGTGAGGTTCCCAGTATTTACTCTCTGCTATCTGTCTTCTAGGTATGACTGAAACCATTTAATAGTAATATCTTGAAGGCCAATTTCCCTTAGGCGCGTCAATAAGATGTGATGGGAAACTGTATTGAAGGCTGATGAAATATCTATAAATATTCATAAGAAGCCCTGCTTTATATTGTCTATTCCTTTAATTATGTAGTTGAATAGATGTATGAGGAGTGTCTCAATGCCATGTTTTGGTCAGAATCCGTGTTGGTGTGGGTCTAGTGGGGCAAATTCGTCAATGTGGTCTTGGTGTTGTCTCTGTACTATTTTTTCAGTTATTTTAGCCAAGAGTGGGAGGCTGGATATAGGTCGGTATGTTGAAGGGTCTGTGTTGTTGGGTGAGGTGGTTTTAGGAATGGGGCGTATGTTGGATTGTTTGCGTGCTTTTGGCATGTAGCCCTGAGTTTTTTCTTTTGGATGAATGTGTTGAGTTCTTCTTTAATCCAAGTCACCGGGCAGGGGTCCAGTGGGGAAGTGGTGGTATTTAAATCAGTGATGGTTGGTTCTATTTGTTTATGTGACGGAATGCTGAATTTCTTCCATCGATTAGTAATTGTAGAGTCATCTGAAGTTGGTGTGTCCATAAGCGAGACGTTGTTATGGGGTGTAGTGGTACTGTACTTGGTTATTAGATAATCAGCAAAGGTTTGTGGGTGTATCTTGCCATGGGGCAAGGTACCTCAGACTGGAAGGTCGGGGGTTCAAATCCCACTAGAGAACAGCAACCTTGGGCCGGAAGGACTGTGGTTTCTAGTCCCACAGGTGCTCCTTGTGGTCTTGGGCAAGCCACTTAACCCTCCATAGCCCATGTTACCTGTAAAATAGTTATCTCCAAGTTATAATGCCTTGTTCAATGTAATTTCAGTTTGTTCAATGTAAACCGCACTGATGCAGAATAGCGCGGTATATAAGAGAATGTAAATAAATAAATAAATCTTTCGTGGTTGGGTCATTTGTTAGGGTACGAACAATGTTGAAGAGTTCTTTAGGTTTATTGTAGGCTTTTAGTACAAGGCTTGTGTGGTATTGTTGGTTGTTTGTTTATTAGGTTATTGTAATCTTTTTGCATTTCCTGGTATTGTTTCAATTTAGATTCTGATTTGTTACGTCTCCAGCGACGTTCCAGTTTCCATAATTTTCTTTTGGTTGATAGAGGGGTAAAAGGGGCATTAAGAGGGGACAAGGCCATAGTGGAGAGACTGAATGAATTCTTTGCTTTGGTCTTTACTGAGGAAGATGTAGGGATGTTACCCATGACTGAAGTGGTATTTAAAGGTGATACTGCAGAAGAATTGAAAGAAATATTGATACACCGGGAAGATGTATTACAACTATTTGATAAACTAAAGAGTAGCAAATCACCTGGACCGGATGGTATACATCCAAATGTGTTGAAAGAACTGAAATATGAGATTGCAGACCTGCTATTAGTAATCTGTGAACTATCATTAAAATCATCTGTAATGCCTGAAGATTGGAGGATGGCTAATGTAACGCCAATTTTTAAAAAGGGTTCCAGGGGTGATCCAGGAAACTACAGACCGGTGAGCCTGACATCAGTACCGGGAAAAATGGTAGAAACCATAATAAAGAACATAATTACTGAAAATGTAGATGTTGTTGTTGTTAAGTGCCGTCGAGTTGGAGTCGACTCATGGCGACCCTCTGGATAGCTATCCTAAATTGTATTCGGTCTTGAGTCAGGCGGCTCATTGTTGACAGACTGGTACCCGTAGCTGCTGTTATTGTATCGATCCATCTCACTGCTGGCCTTCCTCTTTTGCACTGACCTTCTATCTCGCCAAGCATGATGTCTTTCTCTAATGATCTCTCTCTTCGCATGATGTGTCCAAAGTATGAAAGTCAAAGTCTTGTCATCTGAGCTTCTAAAGAAAGCTTAGGTTTGATCTCCTCTAGTACCGACTGGTTTGTTCTTCGGGCAGTCCATGGTATACACAGTATTCGCCGCCAGCACCATAATTCAAAGGCATCAATTTTCTTCCTCCTATCTTTTTCACTGTCCAGCTTTCACATCCATATGATGTTATTGAAAATACCATGGCTTGAACAAGTCGAATATTTGTATGGAGAGAGACATCTCTGCTCTTGAGAATCTTATCTAGGTCTTTCATAGCCAATCTGCCAAGAGCAATGCGTCGTCTGATTTCTTGACTGCTTGTTGCTTCTTTATTGATAGTTTATCCAAGTAGGTTAAAGTTGTTCACGATTTCAATTTCTTCTCCTTCAACGATGAATCTGTTGATTATGCCAGTTGTCATGATCTTTGTCTTCTTTACATTAAGGTGCAGGCCCATTTTGAGACTATGTTCTTTGATTGTAAGAAGCAAATGTTTCAGATCATCTTCACTTTCAGCCAGTAATGTGGTATCATCAGCATAGCGAAGGTTGTTGATGAGTCTTCCACCATTCTTCACACCTCTGTTGGCTTCACACAATCCTGCTTCTCTGATGATTTGTTCTGCATATAAATTAAACAGGTAGGGGGAAAGTATGCAGCCTTGTCTTACACCTTTGCTTATTTTAAACCATTCTGTTTCTCCTTGTTCCGTTTGAACTGCTGCTTCTTGATCAATGTACAGATTGTGCAAGAGTACGATCAGGTGTTCTGGTATACCCATGCTTCTTAATGTGGCCCAGAGTTTCTCATGGTTTACACAGTCAAAAGCCTTGCTATAGTCGATAAAGCACAAATAGATATCCTTTTGGTATTCTTTAATCTTTTCAAGGATCCGTCTCACATCCGCAATGATGTCTCTCGTTCCTTGCCCTTTCCTGAACCCTGCTTGCACTTAAGGTAGTTCTTGTTCCAGGTATGGTTGTAGTCTCTTTTGCATAATTTTCAGTAGAATCTTGCTGGCATGTGGGATCAGAGCGATTGTTCGATAATTTCCACAGTCAGTTGGATCACCTTTCTTTAGTATTGGTATAAACACAGATTTTTTCCAGTCAGTTGGCCATGATTTTGTCTTCCATATTTCTTGGCAGAGCCTTGTAACATGTAGATAGCCATAGCTTAATGGGAGATAGCCAACATGACTTTAGACAAGGAAGATCTTGTCTTACTAATCTGTTATGTCTTTTTGAAGGTGTGAATAAACAGACAAAGGTGAGTTGGTTGATATAGTGTATCTGGACTTTCAGAAAGCCTTTGACAAAGTCCCTCATCGGAGACTTTTGGCAAAACTAAAAAGTAATGGGATAGGAGGCAGTTTACAATTGTGGATCAAGAACTGGTTAAAAGATAGAAAGCAGAGGGTAGGGCTAAATGGCCAATTTTCCCAATGGAGAAAGGTGAATAGTGGAGTACCCCAGGGATCTGTGCTGGGTCTGTTGCTTTTTGACATATTCATAAATGACCTGGAAAAGGGAATAAGGAGTGAGGTTATCAAATTTGCAGACGACACAAAACTATTTAAAGTTGTTAAAACCCATGAAGATTGTGGAAAATTGCAAGAGGATCTTGATAAATTGGAATATTGGGCATCCACATGGCAGATGAAATTTAATGTGGACAAGTGCAAAGTTATGCACCTAGGAAAGAACCACCCAAACTATGGTAACACATTGCAAGGTTCCACATTAGGAACCACCACCCAGGAAAAAGATTTAGGCGTCATCGTGGATAACATTCTTAAAACCCTCCGCCCAGTGTACAGCGGCGGCCAAGAGAGCAAATAAAATGCTAGGTATCATAAGAAAATGAATGGAAAATAAAACAAAGGATATTATAATGCCTCCGTATTGTTCCATGGTGCGACCGCACCTTGAATATTGTGTGCAATTCTGGTCGCCGTATCTTAAAAAGGATATAGCGTTATTAGAAAAGGTACAGAGAAGAGCCACCAAAATGGTAAAGGGAATGGAAGGATAGCTCTATGAAGAGAGGCTAAAAAGGTTAGGGCTCTTCAACCTGGAAAAGAGAAGACTGAGGGGAGATGTGATAGAGGTCTATAAATTAATGAATGGAGTGGGACGGATAAACGTAGATGAATTGTTAACGTCATCAGAATATAGAAAGACTAGGGGACATGCAATGAAGCTACAGGGTAAACTATTTAAGACTAATAAAAGAAAGTATTTTTTCACTGAATGTGTAATCAAACTCTGGAATTTGTTACCAGAGGATGTAGTAAAAGCTGTTAGTGTAGCTGGGTTTAAAACAGGTTTGGACAAGTTCCTGGAGGAAAGGTCCATAAACCATTATTAAAAGGGACCCAGAATATCAATGCTTGACCAAATACAAGCATTGTGGAACCTGTGTCTTTTGGGGAAACTGCTAGGTACTTATGACCTAGATTTGCCACTGTTGGAAACAGGATACTGGACTTGATGGACCTTGGTCTGACCCAGTATGGACTATATTATGATGTTGTTATTATTATTATTATTATGTTTGCTTCCTAGATTTTCACTACCAAACAATTCAAATCTATTGTCTAAGTCAACAAGCTAATTGGGGAGTTGCCCTGTACAGCAGGAATTCTCACATGGGGTGGGTGGAAGCTGTGGTGGGAAGTGAGGGGTCTAATACCGGAGGAGGTCAGTGACTTCAAAGAGCTGCCTACCTCTTTGAACTTGTAGACTAGAGGAGAAGAAAAAGAACTCTGGCAGCTGAAAAAAAGCTTTGGCCAAGAGCACAAAAATGTTTCTTTTGCAATACAGCAGAAAAAAAATGACTATTAACCCCTTAACTGGGCAAAAGGCATATCACCTGGCCAATCACTCTCTGGAAAATGAACTGTCCAACTGCAGAGTTCGTTCCCTGCAGTGATCGCCGATCAAGCAAGCGCTCTTCCCACTGATTACCGATCTCCCTGCTTCTCTCTGCACAGTCTGTCAGTCACCGCCATGGTAACAAACAGACTGTATAGAGAAAAGCAGGAGGATCAGTGATCAGCGGGAGGAGCAGTGATCACTGTGGGGAATGAGTTAACTCTGCTTTCCCATTGGCTGAATGTCTAGGGTAAGATGAGTTAACTCTGGTTCCCCAGTTAAGAGATTGAAAATGAATAAAAGCCCCCTTTAAGAGCTCTCAAGTAGAACATTTGCATTCATTTGTATTACTTTGCTTGCCATGCAGACCCTCTAAAAAGAATATTACAGAGGTATTGATTTTCTCTCATTGGTTACCTGTGAGGGCATGTGTGAAATTTAAAGTTCTACTCCTGTTTTAAGGTTTTGTTCTCTATGCATGCCTTTGCAAGGTGATTATAGAATTTGTGCTCTCAGAATCAAGATCTTTTGGTAGTTTCGTCTTTGAAATATAATAAACAGGAAGTCACTAGAATGTGCTTGTTCAGCATTGTGTCCCAGGTATGGAATTTGTTTCCCGTTGAGCTTTGGGAAGAAAAAGACATATAGGAATTTTTGGAAAAAGTAATAATATTTTTTTATTTAGTGAATTGTAATGTTTAATATTAGATTTGCTTGCTAGATTTTATTTTGATGAATTGCATTTACGAATATTATGTCTCTCTACTTTTTTTATTCTACTGGAAACAGCTATGAACTTTGTGATTGTTGGTATATTTTTTTTAAAAAATCATCTCTTCCAGAAGGTATTTGATCTTTCCCTGCAGTAAATTTTTCATGGATTGGCCTGCATACCCTCTCAATTCCCTTATCTCTTCTACTCTTCTCCCTCCTTCCCTTTTCATGTTTTCTTGTGTTGAATGACTGTGCAGCTATCACTAGCTGATATTAATTGGTGTCCCTTTCTGATTCTTTTTATTGATTCTATGTAAACCATTCTGTTCTTAACTTGAAGGCAATATATCAGATTTTTAATATACTGTAAACTGTAACTAAATCAATAAATCATACATCTTCATCTCATTGAGGTAAAGTATCCCGTTTTTGCTTGTGTCTTATTAGTATGATGAACAAAAAACCCCAAACTTCAGTGACAAATAATACTATAAACACAAAATCACCAAAACAAACCCCCAGAAAAAATAAATCAAAATTCTCTTCTTTTTGTCGGATGTGTCCAGGAAAGGAACATAGTAGCAGAACTATGCCCACCACACAGTTACATCCATTGTGCCTGTGCCTATGCGTGTGCCCAAGCGTGCTTGAATAGCCTGCGACTCAATAATTTCCAGCTAAGTAAAGTTTTTTTCTGGTTTTATAATAAAATGGATGTAACTGTGTGGTGGGCATAGTTCTGCTACTATGTTCCTTTCCTGGACACATCCGACAAAAAGAAGAGAATTTTGATTTATTTTTTCTGGGGGTTTGTTTTGGTGATTATGTGTCTTATTAGTGGCATAGCCAGGACTGTGTTTCTGTTGAGGTCTGAGGATAAGTTGGATGGGAACTAGCCACTGCAAATATTAACACCTCCAGTTCTCACATTAGCTTGTGATGCTGCTGCTGCAACTGCAGATTGTGCGGGCATTACTCCAAAGTGGGAGGGGTCATGGTTTACCCAGGTCCACCTGTGACTTATGTCCCTGTATGATATGCATTGTTTTATGATCCACTAAGCAACATGGCACTTAACAACAACAACAAAAGCAACATAATGGTTCTACTTCCTATCTTATATAGCAGACTTCACCAGCTGGTTGTCAACCACATTGTTTGTTTGTTTGTTGCCCAGATAATCTTAGTCCTGTCCTCTCCACTACTTTGAAAATTTTGGGCTTTTTTAAAATAGAGCTACTAAATAAAGACAGGGGGCTTAGATACAAAGGACCCCATATTCAGACCTGTAGACCATGTAAATGCCGCTCAGCAGGATAGTCAGTGGCAATAACATGGTTAGTGCCACTGAATATCCACAAGTACTGCCATTGCACACCTCAATGCTAAGCGGTTAGCATCGGGGTGGTACACGGATGGCACCAGTCGTAACAGGGCAGCGGTTCAATATTGCCACTGCCCGGTTATGGCTACATGGCAAAAGTCTGATGTAGCAAAGGCTGTCCTAACTTTCGCTGCACAAGCTAACCAGGCAGCAGCTGAATATTGCTGCTGCCCAGTTAGCTTCCAGCAAATCTGGGCAACCCGGATATTCGGTGCCGGGACTGGATATGACCCTGCCTTTGAATATCCGGGTTTAAAATTCAACAGTGATGGCTAGCTCTTAGATTGGCTAGCTGCCACTGCTGAATATCAAGCACAAAACATTTAGCAAATCCCCATGTTTTGATTTCCATCCCTCATGTTGGCCAGGATGAACCAGAGAAACTTGATTTGCTGTGAGTGGCATGGACTGGCTGTGAGCGTATGCCTGTCACAGTGCTGCTGGTTCTCCCACTAACACCAGAGGCAGCCCAAGAATTCTTAAGAAATGCTGTTGAATCCTGTCTTTTTCATTTTGTTTCTTTCACTTTTTCTTGTAGCTAGCTCTAACTTGGACCCAGAGAGCAAAAAAACTGCCCACTCCAAATTGTCATGGCAACAGCCTGTGAACGTGTTCCTTACCTCAGGCAGGCCGCCTTGCATGGAGGAGCTGCATCAGGAGGCTCAGCTTAATCTCCAGAGCTTACTACAAGGTACTACAATGGATGTGATGGTCTAGTGGGAAGGGACCAAAGAGTTGGGGGCAAAGGAGCAAGCAGAGAACTATGCAGGGTATGCACTTTCTGCTCAGCAAGAGAAAATGGTGGGAATATATATATATTTATGCACTGCATATGGTATACTGTATATAAAAAGTACATGGTATGTGTACATGTGTGGATGTATGTGTATACATGTATAGATATAGATGTATGCATATACACTCACACACAATGATTCCCAAATATAATTTTACTCTGAGGAAAGAGTGGACAATTTTCACACATATATACATACATACACAGACACTCCATATGGCTGCAATTTTCAAAAGCCATATCCTAGGGAAAATAGGGTGTGTGAAAATTGTTTAACCATTTTCCAGGAGTAAAATTATAGGTGGGAATCAATAACGTTTGTGCTTTTACCTGCAGGAAACGTAGGCAGGCACAAAGACAGGATTAGGTTGGGGAAAGTAACAATGTGCATAGTTTTACAGGGAAATAGCATCCACAGAAAAAGTAGATGCATGTTTTTGTGGGTACTTATTCCCTGGAAAGTTTTCAAAGGGAAAGTATGCAAATACTTTTTCCCTATGAGAACTTGTGCAAAGCCCATGGGTAAAACCCCCCACAAACATGTCCCCCTCCCACCTTGTTTTGAAAATTGCCCTCATTAACTTTAATACCAGGATAATTTTGAAAAATCATTTACCTGGGTAAGTGGCCATCCCTTTTCTCAGGTAGAAATATACGCAAGGATCAACATCACACATATTGTACTTTTACCCAGACAAATGTAGATGGGCTTGGGGGGGATGTCATAATGCTATAGCATTTTCAAAACAATGTGCAATATTTTCTACAGAGCAAGTATCCACAAAAATTGGAAGTGAACATATCTGCAGGTACTTTTTCCTGAGTTAGTTCTCCATAGGAAAGGATGCTCATATTTTCCTGTAGATAAAAACCCTCCGCAAACTTTGCATCTGTGTGCATAGTATTGAAATGTACTCTGTGTATTTGTGTGCAAAGTATACATAAACAGAAATTATTAATAATTTAATCCTGCTGCATACTATGAAGGACTAATCTCTTTACCATTTCTTTAAATTTGTGCAGTTGCTTTCATGACTGATTAATTTTGCCGAGAACATGATGTTCCATATCGTCTCTCCGGGCCAGTCCAGGCAAGTGAGGGTTGTCAACCTTCTCTAGCAGCTGAGGACTGAAAAACTAAAGTTTTGCTGCAATAGTATCTGGCTCCCTCTGCTGGCCGAACCTCAGTCTTTCAGTCCTCAGCAGCTGAAGACGACGTCTCTTGTCTGGCTCCCTGTGCATTGTTCAGTTTTTGGCCTTTTTTTCTTTGGTTTTCATTTGGTTTAGGTCTATTTGGCTGTAAAGGGGTAAGGGTTCTAGCAGGGCTCTCCCCTTCGGCCTCGATCTGTTCCTACTGCTGGATTGGGATTCTTCGGAGCGCTAGAGGCAGAGCCTGCCTCATCCCCAGCTCCAGGCCCAGAGGGGGAAGCGGTACCAGGTTCTGGGAGCCCCAGAAACCATCGGTCAGTCTCCGGAGCCGCAGGCACGCCGCCGCTAGCAGCGGGGGGTCAGCTGCCTTGCTGGAACACTTCCGCGGTCGGCGGATCCGTCTCGGGCTCAGGTCAGTCAGTCAGTTCGTGGGGTTTTTGGCCTGAAGGAACAGTTGGCGCGCTTAGCGCTGTGCGGTTTTCAACGGTGTCTGTGCTTTTAGTTTCGCCAGAGTTTTGCTCGGGGCAGTCTCGTCGGGCGGTCTTCCTTTATTTATTCGTTTTTGTTTTGCCGCGCGTTTCACCGGCATGGATCCTCGGTCGGAGGCGCCGGAGCTCCTGAGGGGTTTTTCTTCGGCCTCAGATTTGGCGGGAACGGCAGCCATGTCTGCGGCTTCTGTTCCCTTGCCTTCTGCTCACAAAAGCTGCTCTAAGAGAAAGGCTAAGACTAAGAAGCCGGTTAATGTGGAGGAAGCTCCTTCACTCTCTTTGCCTACAGAGCAGGAAACTTTAGAAAACACTTTTTCTGCGGCCTTTATTCTGGCTATGCATAAGGCCTATTGTATGAAATGGCATCAGGCTCAGGTTAAGGGCTCGGCTCCTCTCCTCTCCCAGGGTCTGGATACAGTATCTCCTCTTTTGGACCCGGGGGAAGGTTCCTCCAGCGCGGTCCAGGGCAATCAAGGGGCTACCGATAGCTTCGGTGTACCCGGCCCAGAGCCTCCCAGTGTGGAAGAGAGGGAGTTTTTGATGGACCCTGTCCTAGAGCAGTGGGCTGATCTTGAGGAGGGGGAGTTGGGGATTGCCGACGATCCTAGTCTTTTCAGAGTGTTTCGTAAGGAGGAATTGGGTGCCCTTATTTCCCAGACGCTGACCACTTTGAATATTGTGCTGCCTCCGGCTCAGGTTCAGCCATTGGAGGACCCTCTGCTCCAAGGGTTTAAAACGGAGCAGAAATGTTTTCCGGTACACCGCGTTATGAAGCAGATGGTGGAATCCGAATGGGAATGCCCAGAAGCAACGCTGCGGGGGGCTCGGGCTATCGCCCGTTTGTATCCGCTGCCGCAGGAGGAGCTAGAGTTGCTTCGATTGCCTAAGGTGTCGGCGGTTACCAAGAAAACCACCATTCCCTTAGAGGGTGGGGCGGCCCTCAAGGACTTGCAGGATAGGAAGCTAGAGGCTCTGCTTAAGCAGACTTTTGAAACTTGCGCCCTGTCGCTCAGAGCGGCCTTCTGTGGGGCCTACTTGTCCAGGGCTTCCATTAGATGGATTCAAGGGGCCCAGACTAAAAGCGACGAGGAGGACGGTGCGAAGCTCGAATCGGCGGCTGCCTATCTTGCGGATACTTTCTATGACCTGGTTCGAATTTCCGCAAAGTCTATGGCGACGGTAATTGCGGCAAGGCGATTCCTCTGGTTACGCCATTGGTCGGCGGACGTTTCGTCAAAGACACGTCTCACTAAGCTGCCTTACAAGGGCACCTTGCTTTTTGGTGCAGCCTTAGATAAGATTGTGAAGGATTTGGGTGACTCCAAAGGGGGTCGTCTCCCAGAGGACAGGCCAAAGGGTTAACAACCGGCCGGGGGCTCCAGATTTGCGGGGCGGGAGCCTCGCAAGTTCCGCGGTTCTCGGTTTGTCCCCTATCCGAGAGGACGCTCTATGGCTCGAGGTCAGTCCTTTCGAGGGGCTCGAGGATTCGGCAGAGGTTATTTCCAAACCCAGCAGAACCCCAGCAAAAAGCCCCAATAAAGTGAGGTTGGCCCAGATGGAAGTCCCGGTGGGGGGACGTCTTCAGCAGTTCCTTTCTGTCTGGGCCACCATCACAACAGACCTCTGGGTGCTCGAAATTATATGCGACGGTTATGCCCTCGAGTTTGCATGGCCGTTGCAGGACGCTTTCGTGGCGTCTCCTTGTGGTTCTGTGGAAAAGGCGGCGGCGGTGTTTGAGACCCTTCAGCGCTTATTGCGTCTTCGGGCGGTGGTGCCGGTTCCACTCGACCAGTTAGGGTCAGGTCGGTACTCCATTTATTTCGTGGTTCCCAAAAAGGAGGGGTCTTTTCGTCCTATCTTGGATCTCAAGCACGTCAACCGCTGCTTGCGTATTCCCCATTTTCGCATGGAGACTCTCCGGTCCGTGATTTGCTCCATGCAGCCCACGGAGGTCCTCACCTCCATCGACCTGACAGAGGCCTATCTCCATATTCCAGTGAGACCAGAGCACCAGCAGTTCCTGCGGTTTGCGGTACCCATGGGTCACTTTCAGTTCCAAGTGTTGCCGTTTGGGCTAGCCACGGCGCCGCGGACCTTCACAAAGGTGATGGTGGTGGTGGCGGCGGCGTTGAGACGCGAGGGCGTGCTGGTGCACCCTTACCTCGACGATTGGTTGATTCGGGCGCCGTCGGTCGCGGAATCCGCGGTGGCCACGGCTCGGGTGGTAGCTCTACTCGAGCGGTTGGGCTGGGTAATAAATCAGTCCAAGAGCCATTTACAACCGACTCAGAGACTTCTGCATCTTGGGGCGCTCTTCGACACGAGGATAGGAGCAGTGTTCTTGCCCAAGCCCCGAATAAAGAAGCTAATGGGGCAAGTGCGGGCGTTTTTGCGCCTAAGGGCGCCAACGGCTTGGCGTTACTTGCAATTGCTCGGTTCCATGGCAGCGACACTGGACCTGGTGCCCTGGGCTCGGGCGCATATGAGACCGTTGCAACATGCGTTGCTTTCAAGGTGGTCTCCTCAGGATCACCCCCTGTCCTGCAGATTGCCTCACGCTCCGTCCGTGAGCGACAGTCTGCTCTGGTGGTTGGATCCCGCTCATCTCCGGGCGGGCATGCCCTTGCGGTCCCCGGATTGGTTGCTTCTCACGACCGATGCCAGTCTCGCGGGCTGGGGGGCTCACTGCCAGTCTCACATAGCTCAAGGGCTATGGACGCGGGAAGAGTCGTCCTCGTCCATCAACCTGCTGGAGCTTCGAATGGTGCGGTTAGCGCTGCAAGAGTTTCGCATGCTCGTCGAGGGCAAAGCGATGAGAGTTTTCTCCGACAACTCCGTGGCGGTGTCTTACATCAACAAGCAGGGGGGTACCGGCAGCGCGGCTCTCTTAGAAGAGAGTCAACGGTTGATGGGCTGGGCGGAGGTCCACCTGGTAGCGCTTTCAGCTGCTCATGTGGCAGGCTGCGACAATGTACAGGCGGATTACCTCAGCAGGCATGCCGTAGATCCAGGGGAGTGGGAGTTGAACGCGGCAGTGTTCCACGACCTAGTCCTCCGTTGGGGTCAACCGACGATGGATTTGATGGCCACCTTCGACAATGCGAAAGCCAGTCGGTTCTTCAGCAGGAGGAGGGAACGAATGTCCGAAGGTCTGGACGCCCTGACGCAGCCGTGGCCGTCGGTAGGGCTGCTCTATGTGTTCCCTCCGTGGCCTTTAATAGGTCGCGTCCTACGGCGGATAGAGGGCCACGGCAGACGGATAGTCCTGATTGCACCGGATTGGCCATGACGACTGTGGTACGCGGATCTGGTCCGCCTGCTGGTGGACCGTCCTTGGCGGCTTCCGGCGTGAGTGAATCTCTCGGCTCAGGGACCGCTTCTCATGCCAGACGTGGACCGCTTCTCGCTTACAGCTTGGCTCTTGAGCAGGAGAGGTTGAGACGTAGAGGTTATTCGCCGTCAGTCATCGACACTCTCCTTCGAGCCAGGCGTTCGTCTACTTCCCTAGCGTACGCTCGCGTCTGGCGGGTTTTTGACAGTTGGTGTAGGGAGCGTGGTCTTCGGCCGGGCTGCTCTCTGGCGCCTGAGATCTTGTCTTTTCTGCAAGGAGGTTTTGAGAAGGGCTTGGCTCTCGCTACGCTCAAGGTTCAGGTCGCTGCGCTGGCGTGTTTTCGGGGTAGGATTAAGGGGATGCTCCTCTCTCGTCATCCCGATGTCTTGCGGTTCCTGCGAGCAGTCCAGAACTTGCGTCCTCCGGTTCGCTCCATCGTTCCCGCTTGGGATCTTAATCTGGTGTTGGAGGCTCTAGCGCAGCCTCCCTTCGAACCAGCTAGGGAGGTATCCTTTAAAGAGCTCTCCTGGAAGACTGCATTCTTGGTGGCCCTCTGTTCGGCTAGGCGTGTGTCAGATCTTCAAGCTCTTTCGTGTAGGGAACCTTATTTGCACTTCACGCGTAAGAAGGTGATGTTGCGTCCCGTGCCTTCTTTTCTTCCAAAGGTGGTGTCCAGTTTCCATGTGAATCAGTCGATTTCCCTACCGACTTTTCCGGATCGCAAGGGAACGCCCATCGATTCGGTTCTCCGAAAGTTGGATTTAGGTAGGGTGCTTAAACGGTATCTTCGTCGGACACAACCCTTTCGCAAATCGGACAGGCTGTTTGTTTTGTTTGGGGGGCCTAGAAAGAGGGAAGCTGCCTCCAAGGCCTCCATAGCGCGCTGGGTTAAATGTGCTGTAACGGCGGCTTATCAAGCGAGCGGCCAGTCGCCGCCGGGGCTTTTCAGAGCTCATTCGACTCGTAGCCAGGCGATGTCCTGGGCTGAACTGGCGCTCGTTCCACCAGTGGATATCTGTAGGGCGGCGACTTGGTTGTCGTTGCATACTTTTTCGAAGCATTATCGGTTGGACATGCAGGCCGCGGGAGACGCCAAGGTGGGAGCGTCCGCCGTCATTGCGGGTCTCGCCGGTCCCTCCCAGGGGTAGTTACCTTCCCTCCCCTCCCAACCCCTTCCCTTAAGAGTCAGCAGTGTGTTTTCCTTGCCCCATTCTACTGTGTGCCCCACTACCTCTTGAGTTTCCTGGTAGACCTTGTCCCAGAAACGCTGGAATTTGTGGCATCCCCACCACATGTGACTATAATCTCCCTTCTCTTTATATCCTCTCCAGCACTCTCTGAATAATCCTTTCCTAGATGTGCCAGTCGTACCGGTGTGCGGTACCAGCGATATACCATTTTATGGATGTGCTCTACATGCCTTGCAGCTACAAACCCTTTAGCCATGTTTTTGGAAATTTCACCCCATGCTGCACTGTCTAATGGCTTCCCTATATCCCTTTCCCACTATTGCTGCCATGGTAATCTTCCAATTTCCTCTTCTTCCCTAATTAATTGATATATCTTTGATAGCGGCCTTGCGGCGGAACATCGGTATCCAGCATACTCGTTCAAAATCTGTCAATCCCATATGTATACTCTTTGCCCATTCCTTGCCAGAGAGCTAGTGTCATAGCTGTAGATATCCATAAAACTCTGTGTGGGGTAGTCCATATTTCTCCTGAAGTTTTGAATACTCAAGTAATGATCCCCCTCTATTAGTTGAATGATTGCTATTAAGCCCTTTGTTTTCCACCTTTAGAACAATGGATCTTGTAAACCTGTGGGAAGTTCGAATTCCGGCAGATTGGTTGCAGCAGGGAGTATGCTCTCTAATTTCCTCCCAACCTTTGTTCTTTTCCATATTTTTATCACATATTGCAAGTAGGGGTTATGAATAATACCTCCATAGAGGTATTTCTCTTTCTATTCCTTGTAATAATTCCCTCTATTTTATTTTAGTGCCTTCTTGCCACCCAATAATAATAGTTAGTTTTGCTGCACTATTGTACCACATTAAGTTTGGGACCGCTAACCCTCCCGCTTTTCTTGATCTATATAATATCCTAGCTACTCTTGGGGGCCTGTGGCTCCAAATATAGTGGAACACTTTTCTTTGTGCTTGGATCAGGGCTTGTTTTGGTACAACTATGGGCAGTGTTTGGAACAAATATAATATTCTGGGTAAAATTACCATTATAAGACTTGCAATTTGTCCCAGCCATGATAGTTGGAACTTGTGCCACCGCTCCAGATCAGAGGCTTTTTTTTTTCCAAAGCGATTCGTAGTTGATTTGGTACAATTTAGCCACATCAGTGCAAATCTGGACTCCTAGATACTTCATGGGGCCTTGTACATCAAAATGGAAATTGTTCCTTTAAAACTCCTACTTCCCTTTGTTCTAGAGTAAGGTTTAGAGCTTCCATTTTTTCCAAGTTAGCTTTAAATCCTGAGACTTCCTGGTACATTTCTAGGTCCTTCCTTAGCCCTCTTAACGAGCTTCTTGGTTCGATAAGCATTAATAGAATGTCGTTGGTGAACAAGGTGATCTTGTACTCTTGTTCACCCACCCTTATCCTCTTCACATCTTTTTGTTGCCTAATTCTAGCTGCAAACAGCTCTACGGAGAGCGCAAACAGAAGTGGGGTTAGTGGGCACCCCTGTCTACTTCCCCTTTTTAAAGTAAAGAAATTTGAGTATCCCCCATTAACCTTCACCGCTGCCGTGGGCTTTGCATATAGTGCTTGTATCCACTTTATATAAGTCTCCCCCACCCCCAAAGACCCTTAGTGTTTCCCATAGGAATTTTCAATCTACTCTATCAAATGCCTTTTCAACATCGATTGCTACTGTTATGGCTGGCAACTTTTTTTCTTTTGCCCACCAGCACAGGTTGACTACTCTTTTTACATTATCTGCTGCTAAGTGACCTGGGATAAAGCCTGCCTGATCGTTGTTTACTAATTTAGGCATATAAACATTGATTTGTGCTGCTAAGATATGGACCAGTATTTTCACATCTAAGTTTCTCCAGGAACAAGCAGGAAGTCAGTCCTCACTTATGGATGACGTCGGCACCAACGGAGCCCGCGTGGAGCAATTCCCCAATTTTCAAAGAAAGCCTTTGGGATTGCTGCCATGCATACGTGGTCCTCTTCCCGCTCAAGGGTGCCATCTTACTCAGCCTTTTTCCGCAGAGCCCTTCGGACGCATGTCCTCATCCCTCGGAAAATGTATTTCGTTCCTTTGCGTCTCTCTAGTCCAGTCCCGGAACCATAGAGTTTAGAATCTCCTCCAGCAGCCTTGGAGACTGAAAGACATCATCACTTTGCTGGCACCATATAAGTAGGCAAGGACCGCCCCCTTCATCCAGTACTTTCAGTCTCCAAGCAGCTAGAGGAGATTCTGAGCCTGGGTCTGGGCTCAGGTAGCAGACATAAGCAGAGCTTCAATTTTCCCCTTTAAATTTTAAAAGAAGTACTTTAGTTTGAAGGAGGGGTTTTCTCTTTAAGATTTTTCTTTGAGATTTTTCTTTAAGATTTTTCCTTAGGTTTTCTTGTTTTCTGATTGGCTGTTTTGTTTTGCCAGGTGGAGTGCTGCTTCTGAAGGGGATTCAGTTTTTTCTGTGGCTCCATCTTCAGTCCTTCCTAAGCCCCCCCCCCCCTTCTTCTCCCCTCTCTCTCTCCCCCCCCCCTGGTAATTGCCCCGTCGATTTAACGAGCACAGGGGGTGAGAGTTTGTGGTATTGGCCTGCCTGCTCCCGAACCCGCGACTAAGGGTGAGGAGCAGGTGGTAGGCTCTAAATTGCACCGCAGAGCCTGAAAGCAGTGCAGATTTCTCCATACGGAGTTTTACCAGCGCCAGAGCTGAAGCCGCGGTTCGATTGAGCTCAGTGCTTGTGTGCCTCCTCGCAGCACCGGTGAACAGAGGGGACGGGAGTGAGTTGGCCGGCAAAACGAGCCCTTTGCTTTAACTTTGGGGAAGCGATTTAACATTAAAGAAGCAGCGTTTGAGGCAGCCGTGTGCAGCCGCATGGGAAATCGTTGTGGCGGCCATTTTAAAGGCAAACTTTCAAATTTATTATTCAAGGCCTTAGTTTTCCGTGATAGAAGCTTCGTTTGGGGAGGGGAGTTACTCAGCCTTGCCTGCCACCTCTTGGGGTAAGTTCACAGTTGTAAAAAAAAAAAAAAAGTGCCCATCGGAGTTACCTCAGGGAGTTTGAGGTCTTTTCGGTTTAGGCAGGTTCCCCAATTGGAGGGGTGAAGGATCGCGTCACTGAGCTTGGGAGCGTGGCGCTTGCACTAGGATGCCTGTGAAGCCTCGCTGTTTAGTGTGTGGCACGAAACGCAGCACTGTGCAGGGCTCCGGAGTGCGTAGAGCTTGTACTCTGGAGGCAGAGGTTATGGACACGGTGCCGCAGGAGACCGTGGCGGGTCGGGAAGCAGTTCCTCCAGCAGAAGGGGAGGTACTGCCTCCGTCCCTCAGCCCTGAGGAGCCGATGCCGGGGACATCCTCGGGTGAAGGCTCGTCTATGTCGTTGGGAGCAGGTTAGGTGGGTGTTGTGCCCCTAATCCCGCCCAATTTCTTTTCCCTCATGCAGCAGGCATTTGCCTTGCTGCAACCAGCGATGACAGCACCTCCTCAGGGGTCGCAAGGATTGAAGTGGCAGGGGTCTGGAGGAGGGCTGTCCCCCGGCTAAGAGAAGTAGAGGGGCCGGGGATGCAAGTCCGGCGTCTCAGCTTGGGGAAGACCTGGGAGCGGTAGATGCGGATCTGGAAGAGGTCTCGGAGGACGAGTTGGAAGAGGGAGAGTTGCCTGACTCGGAGCAGCAGAGCCGGGTGGTCAGGGTGTTTTGGCGCGAAGAACTGCCAGCCTTGATTGCTGAGACTCTCAAGACACTGAACATGCCCTCAGGGGGGGAAGCAGCGGAGGAAGCCTTGGAGGATCCGCTGTTACAGGCGGTGCGGACGTCCCAAATGGTTTTTCCCGTACATCGCATATTTCGAAGTATGATTCAGGAAGAATGGGATTTGCCAGAGTCAGCCCTGAAGGGCTCCAGGGCCTTAGCTCGGCTTTATCCCGTGGCCGACCGTGATAGGGAACTCTTTCGTTCTCCAAAGGTAGATGCTGTGGTATCGGCGGTGACTAAGAAGACTACGATTCCGGTTGAGGGTGCCACGGCGCTAAAGGATGTACAGGACAGGAGATTGGATACTTTGCTCAAGCAGGTGTTTGATGTGTGTGCCCTCTCCATGCTGGCCTCGATAGCGGGGGCGTGGGTAGCGAGGGGCTGCTTGCGGTGGTCCCAAAGGTTGCAAGGGGATCACTTGGACGGGCAGTCGCAGGACGTAGCGCGGCTGGAGTCTGGCACTGCGTACTTGGCGGATATCCATTATGATCTTATCCGCAGCTTGGCTAAGAGTATGGCCTCCGTAGTGGCGGCTCGGCGGTATCTCTGGTTGCGTAATTGGTCGGCTGATAGTTCGTCTAAGTCTCGCCTCAGTAAGTTGCCTTTCAGGGGTAAGCTCTTATTTGGAGAGGATTTGGAAAAGATAGTTAAGGATCTCGGAGAGTCTAAGGGGGGTCGGCTACCGGAAGATAAGCCCAAGCAGGGCAGGAGTTCATCTGCATCCCGGGAAACTCCAAGGGACTTTCGTAGATTTCGGTCCTCGCGCTTTGGCCAGTCTCAGCGTGGGAGATTCCCGGCTAGGGGCCAAGGGTTTCGAGGTTTCCGGGGAGCAGGCAGAGGATTTGTACCTTTCCAGTCCTCGGCCCTTAAGAAGTCGCAATGAGATACGGCGGACTCAGGTAGAGGTAGTTCCCGTGGGAGGTCGGTTGCGGGAGTTTTACCCTGCCTGGGTCCGAATTACGGCGGACCAGTGGGTCCTAGAGGTCATTCGAGAAGGTTATGCCCTAGAACTTCATCGACCCATCTTAGATTCCTTTGTCCTCTCTCCCTGCAGAGCTCCACTCAAGTTGCGGGCGGTCTCGGAAACTTTGCAGTGGCTGCTGCAGCTCAAGGCGGTAGTACCCGTTCCGTTAGATCAATGCCAGAGGATGTAGTAAAACCACAGGATGTAGTAAAGGCTGTTAGTGTAGCTGGGTTTAAAAAAGGTTTGGACAAGTTCCTGGAGGAAAGGTCCATAAACCATTATTAAGAAGGGACCCAGGATATCAATGCTTGAACCAATACAAGCATTGTGGAACCTGTGTCCCTTGGGAAAACTGCTAGGTACATATGACCTAGATTGGCCACTGTTGGAAACAGAATACTGGGCTTGATGGGCCTTGGTCTGACCCAGTATGGCATATCTTAATGCGGGTGCGGTCGGTACTCCATCTATTTCGTGGTGCCAAAAAAAGGAAGGCACGTTTCCTCCGATTTTGGATTTAAAAAGGGTAAATTGGTGCCTTCGAGTCACCCATTTCCGGATGGAACTCTGCGTTCCGTTATTGCAGCGGTGAGAGGGGGCGAGTTCTTGACGTCGCTAGATCTCATGGAAGCTTATCTCCATATCCCGATTCGACAAGAGCATCAAAGGTTTCTGAGGTTTACGGTGCCTATGGGACATTTTCAGTTTCAGGCATTGCCCTTCGGACTGGCAACTGCGCCTCGGACGTTCACCAAGATTATGGTAGTGGTGGTGGCAACGCTCCGCAAGGAGGGGGTGCTGGTACATCCGTACTTGGACGATTGGCTGATTCGGGCAAAGTCCAGGGAAGAGAGTACCGCGGCCACCGCTCGGGTGGTGCAGCTATTGGAAAGTCTGGGCTGGGTGGTCAACTTTGCGAAGAGCAGCTTAGTTCCCTCGCAATCTCTGGAATATTTAGGGGCGCGCTTCGAGACACAGCAAGCGGCAGTGTTTCTCCCAGCCCATCGAGCACAGGGGCTTCGGGAGCTGTTAAGGCGGTTTCTTTCGACGGCAGCTCCTACGGTGTGGCAGTATCTGCAATTGCTCGGCACGATGGCGGCCACAATCGAGGTGGTGCCGTGGGCCAGGGCTCACATGCGGCCATTGCAGAGCGCCCTGCTCCGGCGCTGGTCTCATCAATGGGATGCGTTGTCGCAGCGGCTGGTTTGTCCACCGGAGGTGCGTCAGAAGCTTCGGTGGTGGTTGCGGCCGGAGAGTTTGGCAGCGGGCATGCCTCTGGAACCTCCATCCTGGAGACTGCTGACGACGGATGCAAGTCTGCTGGGGTGGGGAGCGCATTGCGAGGGCCGCTTTGCCCAGGGTCGGTGGTCTCAGGAGGAGATGACATGGTCCATCAACCGGTTGGGGATGAGAGCGGTGTTTTTGGCACTGAGAGAGTTTCAGGATGGTTTCAGCCAGGCGGCGGTACGGGTCCTGTCCGACAACGAGACGACTGTGGCCTACATCAATCGGCAAGGCGGGACGAGCAGTGTGTCGCTAGAGGCAGAGGTGTCTCTGCTGTTAGGTTGGGCCGAGCGGCATCTGATGGCTCTGTCGGCGCAGCATGTGGCCGGAGTGGACAATGTCGAAGCGGATTTCTTGAGTCGCCGCAGAGTGGATCCGGGGGAGCGGATACTTCACCCAGACGTGTTTGCGCTGTTAGTGCAGTGCTGGGGCCTTCCACTAATGGATCTAATGGCGAGCTTCGAGTCGGCACAGGTAGCGCGGTTCTTCAGCAGATGGCGAGAGAGAATGTCCGAGGGTCTCGATGCATTGGCACAGAGGTAGCCGGAAGCGGGTCTTCTCTATGTGTTCCCGCCTTGGGCTCTCATAGGCCGGGTGGTGCAGTGCATAGAATGGCATCGTGGCCTGGTGGTTCTGATAGCGCCCGACTGGCCCAGAAGACCGTGGTATGCGGATTTGGTGCAGCTACTAGCCGACAGGTCGTGGCGGCTACCGCAAAGGGAGGATCTTTTAGGTCAGGGTCCGTTACGAATGCCCCAGGTGAATTGATTCTCGCTTACGGCATGGCTCTTGAAAGGGCTAGGATGACTGCTAAGGGTTATTCAGCAGCTGTCATTTCTACGTTGCTGAGGGCGCGGAGACGATCCACTTCGCTGGCGTACATCCAGGTTTGGCATATCTTTTGAGGTCTGGTGTGCGGAGCGAAATTTGCGGCCCTTGGGGGCCTCGATATCTCAGATCCTTTCGTTTTTGCAAGATGGGGTGGACAAGGGCTTGGCAGCCAGTTCCTTACCCATGCAGTTGGCGGCCATCTCCTGCTACCGCGGTAAGGTTCACGGTCAGGTGCTGGGAGCTCATGGAGACATTAGGCGTTTTTTGCGGGCCGTGTTGCTCATGCGACCGCCGAGGCGTAGTTCAGTGCTGGCGTGGGATCTGAATTTGGTGTTGGAGGCATTGCGAACAGCACCGTTTGAACCTTTGAGCAAGGCCTCGCTGAAAGATCTGACATTGAAAACACTTTTTCTGGTAGTGATTTGTTCTGCGCGAAGGATTTCTGAGTTGCAGGCGTTGTCCTGTACGGAGCCGTATTTGTCCTTCTTCAATCATAAGGTCGCTCTGCGAACGGTTCCGGCGTTCCTGCCGAAGGTGGTTTCGGCATTTCATGTTAACCAAGTGGTGTCTCTTCCGGTGTTTTCCGATCATCAGAGGGAGAAATCGGAGGGGCGGTTGCATCTGTTAGATGTTTGTCGCGTTCTTAAAAAGTACCTCCGCCGGATGGCGCTTTTCCGGAAGTCGGACTGGTTGTTTGTGGCTTTCAGGGGTCCGCGAAAAGGGGAGGCGGCGGCGAAGGCCTCTATTTCCCGTTGGTTGAAGGAGACAATTGCGTCGGCTTACCTTTTAAAGGGTAAGCTGGTGCCGGATGGTCTCAAGGCTCACTCGACTAGAGCGCAAGCAGCATCTTGGGCGGAATTCAGTTTAGTTCCAGTCGAGGACATTTGTAGGGCAGCAACTTGGTCGTCCTTGCACTCCTTTGCAAAGCACTATAGGCTAGATGTGCAGGCGGCGAGGGATGGTCAGTTTGGCTCAGCGGTACTTCAGGCTGGGCTTGCAGGTCCCTCCCGTTAATATTTACTGCTTTGTTACATCCTCTATGGTTCCGGGACTGGACTAGAGAGATGCATAGGAAGATGAAATTAGACTTACCTGCTAATTGTTGTTCCTTAAAGAACTCTAGTCCAGTCCCGGATCCTGCCCTGCGTTTAAGGGGTGGTTTCAGCCTGAAGTTCCTCGGAATTCTTAAAGTGATGTCAGGATAGGAATATTTAAAAAAAAAAAAAAAAAAAAAGCAGACTTTTTTTTCCTGCCTTCCATGCGGGTTCTCAGAGGGCGAAGGGTGGAGCCATGGAGAGAGCCCTTTCACGGCACTATTTGGTGGGGTTTTCTCACCTTTATAGGTAGTGTATAGAGATGTTACACCTCTACTTTGGGGGTATTTACGATTTTCTCTACTTATTGGTTGCTCTGCTGAGTTTGCTTTGTCAATAGGTACTGGATAAAGGGGGCGGTCCTTGCCTACTTATACTGGTGCCAGCAAAGCGATGATGTCTTTCAGTCTCCAAGGCTGCTGGAGGAGATTCTAAATTCTAGGGTTCTGGGACTGGACTAGAGTTCCTTAAGGAACAACAATTAGCAGGTAAGTCTAATTTCATCTTTTTGGCCTACTGGCCTTCTATTTTCCAGTTGTACCGGTCCTCTACCCATCCTTCCCCTGTTCTGCCTTTTTAGAGATATTAGGGGACAGTTTTCTTCGCCTTTTTTGCCTCAATGGGCTTCGCGCCCTTTTTTGCCCTAATCGCTGGCCGCATGGGTCTTCAACCTCGCGGGGGCCATTTTTGCCCCTATGGCCACCGGATTCAAAGAATGCGATAGATGCTCTAAGAACATGTCGCTTACGGACACCCATGACTGTTGTCTGCGGTGTCTCGGGACTGATCATGATTCAGAGCTCTGTTCGCTCTGTAAGAAAATGTCCTCTAAAGCCCTGCTCAGTTGTAAGCAGAAGTCTGAAGACATTCTCAGAAAGGCTGCCTCGGAGTCCCCGGTGGCGCCCTTGGTCATCTCTCCTCCAGTGGGATCCCCCACCTCGGCCCCGTGCTCTCGGCGGCACTCTGACCAGGGGTCCCCTGAAGTGGAGCGGCGCAAGAAGAAGAAGGCCTCGAAGTCGCTGTCGGGGGCTCCTGACAAGTGCGAGCGCTCCCACGCTCGGTTGCTCAGCCCCCTTCGGCGTTCCCGAGAGTCAGACAAGGAGTGGCCCCGCAAGGTACCCCGCACAGATACGGAGGCCTCCAGCGAAGGCACCCGGTCTCCTGAGGGCCGTCCCAGTGAGGACGCCCTCTACTTCTCGATGCCCGACCCGGTGACCCCAGGGTTGGCGTCACAGGGCCCCACACCCGCGTGGGAGTCCTGCATGCTGGCGCTGGAACACAGCGTTTCTGCATTCATTGTTTCCCAGCAGGCGCTCACAGCCAGCTTTGCTGACTCGTGCCCAGAGACTGTGGGTCCCTCACATGGAACACTGAAATCCGTCCAGGAAACCGCCAAGAGCCGCAGGCCTCGTGAGGGTTCTCGATGTCAGTCTCTCTCACCCTCCCATTCCTCGGGGGCGAGATCTTCCAGGGCCTCCGGCTCCAAGCGGGCCTCGGCTGTTGGATAGGTCAACCTGCCCGGTTCGGATTCCTCATCCGAGTTCTCGGACTGGGAGTCTGATGGGGACACCTCCCCAGAATCCCGTATTCTTCATTCGGACCCCTCCCTGCCTACATTTCAGCAGTGCTTGCCACCCGAGGACATCTCCTTCCTGGTGTTCATTTGGGATATGGCACGGGCTCTTAACCTGACCACCCAGGCTGAGGAGGACCCTCGAGCTGAAGAGCTCGACATCCTTCAGTACGAGTCCCCGCCTAGGGAGTCTCTTACTGTTCCAGTCCCTCCCATCCTGTCCCGGCTGCTCCTCCGCATGTGGGAGGCACCTGCCTCTGTCCTCATTGTGAGTAAGCGCCTCGACACTATGTACAAAGTACAACGCAGCCCTGGGTTCAGAAAGACCCAACTCCCCCGCACTTCCATGGTGGTGGAATCAGCCATGAGAAAACAGAAGAGCCCGAAGTTGCACTCATCGGTCCCTCCGGGCTGGGGGTTGAGAGCCCTTGACGCCCTAGGCCGCAAGGCCTATCAGGGATCCATGCTCTCCTGTCGCATTCAAGCATACCAACTATACATGGGCATGTTCTTGCACGACTTGGCCAAGGAACTCGGAGGTTTCTCCATGGGCTTTGAGGGCGAACCTCTCAATAGGTTCAGTACCATTTTGAAGTCCGTCCAGGCTGCTCAAAATACCTCTCCTGGGTCGCCTACGATGGTTTTGAGTCCTCGGCTCGGGTGGCGGCCACAGGCATCGGGGCCCGTTGCCAGGCATGGCTCCAATCGTCAGACTTGGAGCAGTGAATGCAGGAGAAGCTCCTGGACATCCCCTGCCCCGGCGAGTAGCTCTTCGGCAAGCCGATGGAAGATAAGGCCACGGAGATAGAGACGGAGTTCGTCACCAGAACCTGTCTCTCACGCAAGACCTCCACCCTTCCCCGGAAAAAGCAACAGGCCAAAAAGCCTTTCTTCCCGAGGAAGGGCCTTCCATACCGTGGCTACCTGCCATACCTGATCACCCCCACGTTGACCACTCCAGTGCAGGGAAAGTCCGGCCAGGATCACCGCAAGCCGAAAGCCCAAACCCCAGCTCCACCACAACCCGCACAGGGGTTTTGACGCCAGTTGCATAGCCTCTCAACCTCCAGTGACTCAGCAGCCAGTGGGGGGTGTCTTCCCTTTTTCGCCCCTCGGTGGGCTTCCATCACCTCGGATACCTGGGTCTTCCAGGTCATCCGAGACGGCTGTCGCCTCTGCTTGGACAGGCTTCCCCCTTCCTTCTCTCCAGCGGAGCCTCCACGACTCCCTGCGCACCAGGTTTTCCTACAACGGGAACTAGTCTCCCGCCTCGCCCAACGGGCGGTCAAGAAGGTCACTCCGCACCTTCAAGGTCGAGGCTTCTATTCCCGGTTCTTCCTCGTCCTGAAGGAGACGGGGGGGAGGGTCTGTGGCCCATCCTCAACCTTCGAAGGCTGAACAAGTTATTGGTGCGGGAGAAGTTCAAGATGCTATCACTTGGCATCCTGCTGTCCTTCCTCCGGCAGGACGACTGGCTATACTCCTTGGATCTAAAAGACGCTTATGCCCACATTTTGATCCACCCCCAGCACAGGCAGTACTTGCACTTCAGGGTGTGGGGAGAGCACGTCCAGTACAGGGTGCTCCCCTTTGGCCTCGCGTCCGCCCCATGGGTCTTCACGAAATGCCTCTCCGCGGTTGCCACTTGTCTCAGGCATCAGGGCGTACCGGTCTTCCCTACCTTGACGTCTGGCTCAACATAGGCTCCTTGGTTGAGGAAACTCAGCGGGCAGTGTCACGCACGATCCTTCTACTCGAAGGCCTGGGGTTCTTGGTCAACTACTGCAAGTCCCACCTTGAACCATTGCAGGCTTTAGAGTTCATCGGGGCGCACCTCGATATTCAACGGGCGACCGCATTCTTGCCAGCGGATCACGCCGACCACCTCTGAACCCTGGCAACTCGGGTCCAGAGCACTCCCCGAGTCACAGCTCGGACTATGCTGCTCCTCCTGGGCCACATGGCCTCTACTGTTCATGTGGTTCCTCACGCCCACCTGCACGTGTGGACAGCTCAGTGGTGCCTCAGCGCCCAGTGGAGCCCGTTCGTCGGTTACCTCAAGGACCCCGTAAGGGTCTCCCACGACCTTCACCTGTCCCTGGGCTGGTGGCAAAACCCGTGAAACCTCCTCCGGGGGTTGCCCTTCCAGTTCCCTCAGCACAGGATAGTGCTGGCAACGGATGCCTCCCTGCTGGGGTGGGGAGCCCACTGCGGTGCATTGTGCACGCAGGGGCAGTGGTCGCCCAAGGAGTCTCAGCAGCAGATAAATTGCTCGAGCTACAGGCAATTCAGTGGGCCCTGAGGGCTTTCAAGGACCACCTCAAAGGGTGGTCAGTGCTCGTGCAGACCAACAACTGTGTGGCGATGTTCTACCGGATCACGCATCCTCTGTCGGGAAGCGGTCCTCCTCTGCTCCTTCGCCTTCCATCGGGGGATGTCCCTCAGGGCGGCCTACCTCCCGGGCCAGGAGAATGTCATAGTGGACAGGCTCAGCAGGATCCTCCGCCCTCACGAATGGAGGCTGGATCCAGGGGTAGCCAGCTGTCTGTTTCTTCAATGGGGGACTCCAGCGATGGACCTATTCCCCAGTCAGAACCCACAGCTCCCCCGCTTCTGCAGGACGGTGCCGCACCTGAACAGGGTGAGCCTGGACTCGTTCTTTCTGAGCTGGTCCTCTGGCCTATTCTATGAGTTACCTCCCATTCCTCTCATTGCGAGGACCCTCCTCAAGGCCCAGCGGGACCGGGCATCGATGATCCTCTTAGCCCCCTCGTGGCCTCAGCAGCCCTGGTTCCTGCTTCTGCTCTTGCTGTCGACGGAGCCTCCTGTCCCCCTTGGCTCTGACCCAGGCCTGCTGATGCAGGAGGACGGACGGGTGCAGCACCCGAACCTGACCTCCTTATCCCTCACAGCCTGGCAGCTGAACGGGTCTCCATAGCTTCGCTGGGTCTCCCGGAGGAGGTCGAGGAGATCCTCCTCGAATCGAGGAAGTCCTCGACTAGACAGGCCTACACCTTCACGTGGCGCTGCTTCTCGGTCTGGTGCTCCGTGCTCCAGATCGACCCATTCTCATGTCCCACTCGATGGATCCTTCAGCACCTCCTCCATCTCTCAAGGGAAAGTCTGAAGTCAAACTCCGTCAGGGTGCATTTGAGCGCCATCTCAGGGAATCACCTCCCCGTCGAGGGAAGGCCCCTCTCCGGGCAGCCTTTGGTCTCCTGCTTTATGCGGGGTCTCTTACTATCCAAACCACCCAGCCGGCCTTCTCCGGCGGAATGGGACCTGAACGTGGTGCTCATGCAGCTTACACATCCACCCTTCGTGCCAATAGCAACGTGCTTGCTTCGGCATCTATCCTGGAAGGTGGTCTTCCTGGTGGCGCTGACCTCGGCCCGGAGAGTTAGAGAGCTCCAGGTTCTCATGGCTGATGCTCCTTACACCAGGTTTTATAGGAATAGGGTGGTCCTCCTTGTTGTTGTTGTTAAGTGCCGTTGAGTCAGAGTCAACTCATGGCGACCCTCTGGATAGCTATCCTAAATTGTGTTCGGTCTTCAATCAGGCGGCTCATTGTTGACAGACTGGTACCCGTAGCTGCTGTTATTGTATCGATCCATCTCATAGCAGGCCTTCCTCTTTTGCGTTGACCTTCTATCTTTCCAAGCATGATGTCTTTCTCTAATGTGTCCAAAGTATGAAAGTCGAAGTCTTGTCATCTGAGTCTTGTCCTCCTTACCCATCCCAAATTCCTGCCTAAAGTTGTCTCGGATTTCAATCTCATCCAGAAGATAGTCCTACTGACTTTCTTCCCGAGACCCCACACCGACCAGGCGTCGGCGGCTCTCCACACACTCGACTGCAAAAGGGCTCTTGCCTTCTATTTGCAGCACTTCCAGGCTTATTGCAAGTCTGGCTTGGTCTTAGTGACTTACGATCCCAATCGACTTGGGCAGGCAGTCACTAAACGCACCCCTCTCCATTTGGGTGGCGGACTGCATCGCCTTTGCTCACACGAAGGCGGGTACCCTGTTAGATTGTCGAGTCACTGCGCATGGGGTTCGGGCCAAAGTGGCCTCGCTACGCTCCATGACACTGTTGGACATCTGCCGGGCTGCGATCTGGTCTTCAGCGAACACCTTCACTGCACACTACTGCCTGGAGAGGGAGTCCCATCGGGACAGCGCCTTCGGCCAGGCTGTACTCTGTAATCTTTTCAGGGTATAAGCAACTCCTGCCCTCCAACCCTTCTTCACGGCTCCTTCGGGCACTGGCTTCTGCTCACGACCTTGCAGAGGCGTTTTTTGGTTATATGTTCGGTAGCCTGTAGCTGGGGAGTCCCATAAGTGAGGACAGACTTCCTGCTTGTTCCTGGAGAAAGCGTAGTTACTCACCTATAACAGGTGTTCTCCAGGGACAGCAGGAATCAGTCCTCACTACCCTCCCACCTCTCCTGATGAGTTGCTGGATTTTTATCCTTTCCTTGCCATCTGCTTGGTAGGGCTCGAGGTAAGGCACCTGACTGAGCAAGATGGCACCTTTGGGCAGGAAGAGGACCGCGAATGTGTAGCAGCAATCCCAAAGGCTTTCTTTGAAAGCTGGGGAATTGCTCCGCGTAGCCTCCATCAGTGCCGACGTCACCCATAAGTGAGGACTGATTCCTGCTGTTCCTGGAGAACATCTGTTACAGGTGAGTAACTATGCTTTATTAGTGAGATTGGTCTATATGAGGTGCATTGTTCCGGTGACTTTCAACAGTATGCTTATCCCCGCTTGCCCCATTGATTGAGGGAGCTGCCCCTCTATTAATTGTTCATTGTAGACCTGCGTCAGCCTAGGCACTAATTGCTCCTTAAAAGTCTTTTAGATGCTGGCGGTTAGTCCATCTAATCCCAGTGCTTTGTCATTTGATAGAGCTCCAATAGCCCTCCTAACGTCTTCCTCACTAATAGGTCGATCTAAATGGGCTCATTCTTCCATTGTTAATTTGGGAAATGGAATCCCCCCCCCAGGTATTCTTTTTTAGCTTCCTCATTTTGTCCACCCTCCTCGTTATATAGCTGGTGATAAAGGTCCTAAAGGATTCTCTTATTGCCTCATCCTCATATATCCACCAACACTTGTGTCTGCTGGATTTTGAGGCTTCACGCTAAAAACCTCCCTGGTTTATCTCCATGTACATAGAATCTTTGCATTGGAGGTGGAATGCTAATGTTTCAGCTTGTAAGTCGTGGACTTTAGTTCTGGTCTCTTCTAACTTTGTTCCCCATTTGTTCTCCCTTAATAATGCGGCCTGTCTTTCAGTATCTTTCAGTGCCTTTATGGCTTGTGCTAGGGCCTGTTCTCTTTGTTTCTTTTTCCTTGCTCCCTAACTTATGAAATGCCCCAGACAACTGCCTTAAAAGCGTCCCATACCACATCATCTGCCATTCCTTTTTGGTCATTGTTTTCAAAAATATCTTCAATGACCTCCTGTATTTCAGCTATCAACTTTTTGTCTCTTAAAAGACTATCATTCATTCGCCAAAAGTGGGAGCTGGATTGTTGTCCCCCATCCATCAACTCTATCCATGCCATCTTATGATCTGTCCATGTGACTATATCATAGTCCCCCCCCCCCTTTATACTTGCTACTAATGGGGCTGAGACCAGTATCATATCAATATGGGAGTTTGTTCTGTGTAGGGGAGAATGATATAAAAAAACCTTGCTCTTGGGGTGAAGTTCCCTGCATGCATCCAGTAGCTGCCATGTTGCCATCAATTCCTGTTTATATGCTCTCCCCTACTTCTTTCTCCCATGGTATCTAGTTCTGGGCTTGCTACCATGTTAAAATCCCCTGCTAATATAACATTTATGGACCTAATTTTAAGTAAAATTATCTTGATTATGATCTCTATTTCCTTGCCCCTTCCCTGGGTTCTATATCTTTATCTTTATTTGTAACATTTGATATACCGCCCGTTACCAAGGTATCAGAGCGGTGAACAATGGTAAGAAAAAAATGTTGCGGCTGGTGAAAATAAAGGAGGAAAAAAGGAACGCCATCAAAATCATAGAAAAGTAAATAGAAAAGGAGGGAGAAGGATAGAAAAGGACAGTAATGAACAAAGAACATCACAGTAATAAACAAAGAAACATCACAGATATCAGACATAAGGGGAAGACGAGGCTTGGGGGAAGGAAAGGGAGTGGGCTGTAACTGGTGTACCAAATAAGATCAGGGGGTTATTGTAACGGAAGGACAACTTAATGGTATGTAGATGAAGAGTGATAAGAGGAGATGGGAAGATCAGAGGCTTGACAGTAGAGGTGGGTCTTGAGAAGGGCCTTAAACCAAGGGAAAGACGATTCAGTGCGAAGGGAATGGGGAAGGGAATTCCAAAGAGCAGGACTCACAAAGAAGAAAGCGGCATGGAGGGTCGATTCAAGGTGGGCCTGGGCGGGGGATGAAAGAAAAAGACGATTACCATGTGCAGACGAAGTAAACGAGGGGTGGATTGAAGGTAAATTATGTCAGCGAGATACTGAGGCGTACTGGTGTGAAGGACCTTATGAGTTATGGTGAGAAGTTTAAATAGAAATCAAACTTTGATAGGGAGCCAGTGAAGGGAAAGAAGACAGGGAGTCATGTGGTCCCAATGAGAGGAATGGGTAAGAAGACGCGCAGCTGTGTTCTGGATTAATTGAAGTCGTTGAAGCTGATATGGGGGAAGACTAGCAAAAAGTGAGTTGCAATAATCAAGCTGAGTAATCACCAGTGAAAGGACAAGAGTAGTGAGGGAGGAGGGAGGAAGAAATGACCGAACAGCCGAATTCTACGAAGATGAAAGAATGAACTACGTACAAGTGAGGAGATGTGTTGGTGAAATGAAAGAGAAGGATCGAGGGTAACACCAAGGTAGCGGAGAACAGGGACCAGAGGAATCGGAGAAGTGGACATAAGAGGTGCCAAGCTAGGAGAGGGAGCACCTAAGGTAAACCAAATAGTGGCGGAGTTTGTAGGATTAACATGGAGAAAGTTACTAGTAAACCATTCGGAAACGGAGGCAAGACAGGTGTTGAGAGCAGAGAGATCCGGAGCTGAAGGACTTGTATGGTGCACTAGGAGAATACCATCGGCAAAAAAATAAACAGAAATTCCAGTCTGTTGTTTAAGCAGAGCAAGGGGAGCAAGGAAAGCATTAAAGAGGAGGAGGTGAGGATGGAACCCTGGGGGACACCACAGTGCAAAGGAAAGGAGGGGGAAGTGTTGGAGCCTGATCGAACGGCGAAAGTGCGAGCTGATAGGAAAGACCAAAACAACTGAAGAACAATGCCGTGAATACTGAGATCTGACAAGCGAGTGAGAAGGGTGCGGTGATCAACAACATCAAATGCAGCAGAAAGGTCCAGGGAAACAGCAATAGATACATCACCTCGATCGTGGGAACGGTGTATTTTTCTGAGACGTGCCAAGAGGATGGTTTCATTACTGTGACCGGTCCGAAATCCAGATTGACAGGGGTGTAATGAAAGAGTGGAATCGAGATGTGAAGTGAGTTGGTGGAAAAAAAGTCTTTCGAGAATCTTTGACAGAAAAGGAAGGTTGGAGACGGGACGCCAATTTGTGGGAACAGAGGGGTCGAGGTTTGCTTTTTTAAGAAGAGGACGAACCAAAGCATGCTTCCAACTTGTAGGGAAACAACCAGAAGCGAGACTGGAGTTGAGTATGGTGAGCATGTAGGGGATGAGAGTGAGTGAAGGATCAAGGAGCCAAGAGGAAGGGAATGGATCAAGTGGACAGGTGGTCTTGTGGGAGACTGAGATTGTCTTTACAAGTTCGGCAGAAGTGACAGGCAGAAACTTGGACCATGTGTGAGGGAAGATGTGTGAGGATGGAGGTGAACAAGCAGGAGAACGGGGGGAGGAGAGAGGGGAGGAGGGCAGGAAGCAAATGAAGAACGGAGAGACTGAATCTTGCCCGAGAAGAAAGTGGCAAGTGTAGTTGGACTGGGAGCAGCAGAGGGGGATCCTGAGGAAGGGGAGGAGGTAGTGGATGAGGAAAGAAAGCTAAGAACCTGATAGAGGTGTCGGGAAGAATTTGAGGACGAAGTAATAAGATTTGAGTAATATGTTTGTTTAGCAGTAGTTAGCATAGAGCGATAGAGTTGCTGCGCATGGCGAAAGATAGAAAGAGAGACATCGGAGGGGTGTTTGCGCCATGACCATGCTGCACGACGAAGATAAGAACGTTGCAAATAAAGACCTGGGTGATACCAAGGGTGGTGTGAGGAAGGACAAGAGGAGATAGAGCGGAGGGGCGCGATAGAGTCAAGGGAGGAGGAAAGGGTGGAGGACCAAATGTCAACCTGTTGGTTCACGGGTAAGGAGGAAAACTCGGAGCGAAAGAGGGAGTCGGCTGGAGGGAAGAGCTGTAGGGTGGTAGGGGTAATGTGGTGCTTGAGTGTCTGAGAGGAAAGGTCTGAGTTTGGAAGTTTGGATGCCTGAGCAGAGGGAAAAGTAAAAGAGAAAAAAACACAACTATGATCTGACCAAGGAAGAGGAAGCGGTAGAACATTATATGGCTGAAATGGGGAAGAATCAGAGGTAAGAATAAGATCGAGAGTATGTCCTGAGACATGTGTGGTTAACCTTTTTGATTTATTATTCCCCTCCTCCCCCTCCCCCCTTACCCATACTGCCTGTATCCTCCGGCAGCTCCACCTTTGAGATCAAGTGACTACCAACCCCCAGAATTTACCCCTTCTCCATTCTTGCACACCCCCGTGAATTTTCACTCTCTTGCTTTTCTCATAATGTATTCAGTCATACATTCACTCATATTCTTTCACCCTTTTCATTGTCACTGTGAGCCTGTATCTTCCCCCCTCTCCTTAGTACATTACACCTTTCCACAAGCAATTAACACATTTTTTTACCCTTATGTTTCTTATACTTTCTCTGTACCCGCTTATAACATACAAACAAAAGCAGCCGACGAAGGTCCCTTGTAGGAAAACAGCTTTACTAAAGGTTCCAAGGGACCTTTGTCACCTGCTTTTGTTTGTGTCCTTCGGACTGCAGGTGGGATGCTTCTTTGCTTGTGTCCCACTTATAACATAGGCAGGCGGGACTTATGTCTGCCCCTCCACCTGGGAAACCCATCTGCCCTGATTCTTTATGCCCAATGATGACTTTACTCACAATTATGGGTAAAACAAAGCCACAGCTTTATTGCCAGAACAACATAATCAATACAAATATATCAATATACGCATACAACATAGTATGTACAGCGGGGCAAGATTCCCGCTGCAGTCACCTGAGCCAGTATGCGCCATGACCCCTTGCTGTCAAGCCAGCCCACCGCGGGGACTAGGGGTTTACCTTGCCAAACTGAGCTGGCCCCAACCCTGTATAAGAGGCCTTTCCGTATCACCTGTGGGCCACCTATGCCGGGCGGCCGTTGGGTATGGGGACCTGCTGGGGCTCCCCACCTTGGTGGGAGCTAGGGTGCTCTGCCCCTTTTGTTCAAACTCTGCATGCGCTTCTGGCCTGGCTCGGGTAATCACCATGGGTATATGAAACATACCTTCCACGTGCCCCCCCCCCCCACTAAGGGAACCTCTTGCCAGTGCCCGACACCACCGGGGCTTGCTGTGTGCTGGCCCAAAGGATGTTCTCCAAGGTCTCCTGTAAGTCATTGAGGAACAAGTCTAGCCCAATGTCAGATAAGTGGAGCAGGTCACCAGTGAAGTATCTGGGCAATAAGGGGTGTGTCCATTCATGTCGTATCTGCCATCTTCTGGCACACCGGATGCAGAGGACAATCTTGCCTATTGACCTTCTTGAGATCCCTGCCCCACAGGCAAATGTCTGTCCACCTGAGGTGAGGGATGAGATCAGACCAGATGAAAAGTGTGCGGGGAAGGTTGAGCACAACCCAGGAGAGGTCCATTCTGATCAGGTTTAATGAGATGCCTTCCGGAGACTATTCCAAGGTCGTTCCCTTCCAGGTGCACAACCAGGGCTGCAGATGGGGCGTGGTTCTGCAAATACTGGCAAAGGAAGGGCCGCAGATGTCCCCCCCATGCCCGGGAAGCCCAGCCATAAGAGGCGCATGCCGCGGTTGCAAAGTCCAAGGTGGGTCCCCAGGGGCTGTATGGATGCCCTTTCAGCTGCCTGGCAGACAAAGGAGTGACCCACAATCCAAACTATGTGTTCTGCAAAAGAGGAGGGGATGGTTAGCGGAAGCAAAACAGTCAGTCAGTCAATGGTACCAGTCAGATCGGGGTGAATATATGCTGAGTGGGCATGGGACTGCCATCGCCCCAGCGCCTGGATCGCTCGTACTGGAAGTCTTTCTGCCGCTGCTGTCGCAGCCCCGATGCAGAAGGAGTGCATCCCGAATAGGCTGGAGGATAGTTCTAGTGCTATCAATGATTTCCTAAACACGGCCGCAAACTGGAATTTGAAGAGCGGTGTGCCATTGAGGTGTATCAGGAACTGAGCGATCAAAGAGGGCCGGGCTGAGAGGTACTGGAGTGTGTTGGCCACGGGATATGTGCGAAGCCCAGGTACCACCTTGAGGGAGATGGCTTGCCCCTTCCTTCTGAGATTATTTTTGGCCCCCATAATGTGAATGTGCAGCAGCTCCTGTGACACCAGGACCACTGAGAGCTGAAGACCAGAAGGGGGACCTGTTTTTTTGGAGGCTGCCACAAGCTTGCTGATTCAGAAGGCACCGAAGAAGGCCAGCGTAAATGCTGCCCCGAACAGAAAGGTTTCATACTGGGACGAGCAAGTGACAGAAAGCACCACCCAGAGTCTGTCTAGTACCTCATGCGTAACTGGGTGTCAAGTATCAGGCTGCCGGGGGAGGTTCCGTGCCCAGTCCTTCATCATCATTTTAAGCAAAAAGCTGTCACACGGGTTCTCCCAGCCTGCCAGCTTTGCGAAGAAGGAAAATCTGGCCAGGTGCGACTGAACGGCCTGTCTCCACAGGCCCCAGGAACATGCTCTTATGACGTATGCTACCAGCAGCCCTGGGTCTGGAAGTCCATGTTTCCAGCCTTGTGATGCCAGGTAGGATGAAACAGCTGTGTAGCCTCGGGTATATGCTTCCCAGGTGTGGGGGGCTACCGCATGTTGGACGAGCTGCCAATCCATGTGGACACCATGTCCCATATCCAGTGAACTTCCTGGGGTCCTTTTTTGGTACCATTGTCAGGGGGGAGATGCTAAAGTCAGGAAATGGTAGGCTGCTGAAAGGGCCAGCCATTCGCTGGAGGTTCACCTCCGCATTGATCTTCTGCACGTTGCACCAAAGGTGTCGTGGTGGCTGAGTAGGGTGAGCGATGGGGCCTTGGGTGCACCCCTGAAACAGGGTTATTAAGCCAAAATGGAAGCCCTCTTTGAGGCGCTTAGCGTCTGTCCTGTTAGGGTAGATGTCAAGCCAGGGGACCAAGACCATGCTGGAAACTGGCGTGGGGGCTTATTGGAAGATGGGGTTACTTCTGAGGTTGCTGTACAGTCTTTGGCTGCATCCTTCTGGTGCACTGGGATGTGGGGTGGGAGTAATGGAGGCAGGCATGTCGATATTTGCAGTCACGAAAGGAACACGTGTCCTTGTTGTAGCATCTGCAGACATCAGTGCTTGGTGCAGGCTTGCTTGCGGCGGGCACACTTCACTTTTGAAAATTCTGCCCGTAAGAGTTGTAACACGCTAGTACCCCACAGCCTGGGCATGCAGAGTTAAGTGTCCTGATCCCTTCTTTAGATAGTGTAACAGAGCTTGGGGAAAGCACTGCCTCCTGGGAGTTGTAGTATTTACTATCCAAATAAAAGAGAGTAGTTGAGCACAAATGGTTTCAGGCAAATAAACAGGATTATAATTCCCCTCCGGGCGGCTTTACATACAGGAAATGAAGAACAAATTGCCATACATCTTCTGGCAGGAAACAATATAAGAATTGAACAAAAATAGCTTCTTATATCAGCATCACATACGTTTCACAGTAATCCAACTTAAACAAGCATTTCTCTGCTCAAACCGTTTCTGTGCTTTTCTTCCAACTGCCTCCTGCAGCTCTCTGAACAGCTTAGTATTAGCACACAGGTATTATATTATCAGAAACAGATAATGTAAAGTCCATTTCTTCCACTGGCATGTATTCTACAGCTGGTTCTGTTTCCATTGCCTCATAATGGTTATCAGCTGGAAATGTTTGAAACTGGCTACACGGTGTTTCCAAGCACACACCCAGTTCCTCAGCCCGAGGCTTTTCCCTGCAGCCTTCTGCTAGATACGGTTGAGAATTACCACGGTATTTACTATGAGGAGAGCCCCACCCTTCTGGGCTAACACAAGACCACTTCTTAAAAACAGTTTGGTCTTTAAACCAATCTCTCAGCCTACCTTTTGGCTTTCTTACAGGAGATTCTCTCTGCACTTCAGGGTCAGCTAGAGATCCAAACCTTGGAGTTTGTGAGTGCTCCCAAGTCAGCCTTCTTGGTAATCTTTCCCTTTGGCTGCCTTTCAGACACGGCACCAAACCTGGGCTGTTTCTACCTGGCTTCTTGGCACTGGTTCTCCAATTGTTTCTCTTGCTGGTTTCCCTCTCTGAATTAAACCTCAGAGAATCTTCTATTACCATCAGCTCCTCTGGGTCCTCATTCCCAAGCAGTTCCTCTGCTTCTCGTGGCTGTTCTCTTGGCTGTCCTCCACCTGGTTCTCCTGGCTGTTCTCTTAGCTGTTTCCTTGGCTGTTCTAACTATCTCTCTAATGAGCATTCTTTATATCTCTGGCTTCTAGGGTTTAACCTGACCCCTCCTCCCAGCAGGTGTTCTGCCTCAGCTCGTGACTGTGGAGCTAAACTGCAGCAGGGGCGTGTTTTCCTTTCCTGTGACTCACTCTGCTTGTGGTTTCCCTGGAAACCATGAGCCATGTGCTTTTGTTTTCTGTCAGCTACTGAAGCTAACTCTTCCATTTTTCCTCTCTCTAAGGGCTCAGAGGGACCTTCTACACCACAGAGTTCATCTTCCGAAGCCAAATCCCCACGTCATCTGCACCCCATGACATGCTGGGGTGCACTTCCATCTTGTCATGGAAATGCCTCATCATAAGACAGCCAAGCATACCCCTCGCACTCCTTTGCGGCATTGATGGTGTCCATGTATGCCAGCATATTCCCGAACTGAGAGAGATTTTTGCAGCTCGTGATGCTGATCATGTGGGCATATGCGACGGCCCATTTGAGGATGTGCCGTTCTCCCGTGTACAGCAGATCGGTTGTCTTAGCTTGCTTCTTTGTGTTGCACTGGCACCTTCCTTCTAGAAGCTTGAAGATGTCGAAGTACTCTTTGGATGTCCTTCTTTCCGAGGGACAGTCTCCCACTCTGTTGTGCTGGGCGGCATGTGTTGTGGCCGTCCTGGCTCTCTCAGCCTCGAGGAGGAGGAGGTGGACGAAGAACAGGAGGAAGAAGATGAGTGTGCCCGACGACGCCTCTTCTTTCGCTTGTGTGAGGGTCTTAGGACCAGTGCAGTGGGGGCATGCTGGGCAATAGGGGCACACACCAGGGGGATAGAGAGTGAATCAAGGGAAATGGTCTCACCTGACCTCTCCAATGCCGTGGATCCTGTCGGCCCCGCCAGAGCTGCTCCAGACGCATTCGGTGGCACCAGTTGCTGAGACTGTGGGGGCTGTGTGCCATCTGTCGGATGCGCTGCCAGGATCTTGGCTTGAGGTGCTTGCGAGGGTGCAGGCATGTCGTGGGCACCACGGAGGGGGGATCCCCCCTTTTGGTGCGAATGGCGATCATGATGTCTTTTTCATTGGGAGCTGCCGTGGGAAGGGGATTGAGCCAAAAAGCTGCTGACTCCGAGGGGTTATCAATGCAGGTGGGTCGGGTGCCCATTGCACCATGTCATGCTGGAGTTAAGAACATAAGAGCATAAGATATGCCATACTGGGTCAGACCAAGGTCCATCAAGCCCAGTATTCTGTTTCCAACAGTGGCCAATCTAGGTCATATGTACCTAGCAGTTTCCCCAAGAGACACAAGTTCTGCAATGCTTGTACTGGGTCAAGCATTGATATCTTCGGTCACTTCTTAATAATGGTTTATGGACCTTTCCTCCAGGAACTTGTCCAAACCTTTTTTAAACCCAGCTACACTAACAGCCTTTACTACATCCTCTGGTAACAAATTCCAGAGTTTGATTACACGTTGAGTGAAAAAATATTTTCTTTTACTAGTCTTAAATAGTTTACCCTGTCGCTTCATTGTATGTCCCCTAGTCTTTCTATATTCTGATAAGGTAAACAATCGATCTACGTTTACCCGTTCCACTCCGTTCATTAATTTATAGACTTCTATCATATCTCCCCTCAGCCTTCTCTTTTCCAGGTTAAAGAGCCCTAACCTTTTTAGCCTTTCTTCATAGGAGTATCCTTCCATCCCCTTTACCATTTTGGTGGCTCTTCTCTGTACCTTTTCTAAAATCGCTATATCCTTTTTAAGATACGGTGACCAGAATTGCACACAATATTCAAGGTGCGGTCTCACCATGGAACGATATAGAGGCATTATAATATCTTTTGTTTTATTTTCCATATCATACCTAGCATTCTATTTGCTCTCTTGGCCGTCGCTGCACACTGGGCTGAGGGTTTTAACATGGTATCCACAATGACGCCTAAATCTTTTTCCTGGGTGGTGGTTCCTAATGTGGAACCTTGCATCGTGTAACCATAGTTTGGGTTGTTCTTCCCTAGGTGCATAACCTTGCACTTGTCCACATTAAATTTCATCTGCCATTTTGATGCCCAGTCTTCCAATTTATCAAGACCCTCTTGCAATTTTTCACCATCCTCTTGGGTTTTAACAACTTTAAGTAGTTTTGTGTCATCTGCAAATTTGATAACCTCACTCGTTATTCCACTTTCCAGGTCATTTATGAATATGTCAAAAAGCAGCGGACCCAGCACAGATCCCTGGGGTACACCACTATTCACCTTTCTCCATTGGGAAAATTGGCCATTTAGCCCTACCCTCTGCTTTCTATCTTTTAACCAGTTCCTGATCCACAATAGGACATTGCCTCCTATCCCATGACTCTTTAGTTTTGCCAAAAGTCTCTGATGAGGGACCTTGTCAAAGGCTTTCTGAAAGTCCAGATACACAATATCAACCGACTCACCTTTGTCCACCTGTTTATTCACTCCTTCAAAAAACATAACAGATTAGTAAGACAAGATCTTCCTTGTCTAAAGCCATGTTGGCTGTCTCCCATTAGGTTGTGACTATCTACATGCTGAGTAATTTTATTCTTTATGATGGTTTCTACCGTTTTTCCCGGTACTGACGTCAGGCTCACCAGTCTGTAGTTTTCCAGATCACCCCTGGAACCCTTTTTAAAAATTGGTGTTACATTGGCGATCCTCCAATCTTCAGGTATTAGAGATAATTTTAATGATAGTTCACAGATTACTGATAGCAGTTATGCAATCTCATATTTCAGTTCTTTCAACACCCTTGGATGTATACCATCCGGCCCAGGTGATTTGCTACTCTTCAGTTTATCTATTAGTTGTAAGACATCTTCCCGATGTATCGATATTTCCTTTAATTCTTCCGCACCTTTAAATACCACTTCAGTCATGGGTAACATCCCTACATCTTCCTCAGTAAAGACCGAAGCAAAGAATTCATTCATTCTCTCCACTATCGCCTTGTCGCCTCTTAGTGCTCCTTTAACCCCTTTATCATCTAATGGACCAACTGACTCTCTCACAGGTTTTTTGCTACGAATGTACTTGAAAAGGTCTTTATTTCGCTTTTTTGTTTCCGCAGCAAGCTTCTTCTCAGATTCTCTCTTTGCCTGCCTTATCAATGCTTTGCATTTGACTTGCCAGTGCTTGTGCTGTTTCCAGGTTTCGTCGTTTGGCTCTTTTTTCCATTTCCTGAAAGATGCTTTTTTGGCAACAACAGCCTCTCTGACCTCACCTTTAAACCAGGCTGGCAGTTTTTTGGACTTCCTTCCACTTTTCTTAAAGCGTGGAATACAGCTGGTCTGGGCTTCCAAGATAGTATTTTTCAACAACACCCAAGCTTGATGTACGTCTTTAACCTTCGCAACTGCTCCTTTTAGTTTTTTCTTAACTGTTTTCCTCATTTTATCATAGTCTCCCTTTCGAAAGTTAAAAGGTAGTACCTTGAATTTCCTTACTATCCCTCCTCCACTAATTAAATCAAAGGTGATCATGCTATGATCACTATTGCCAAGTGGCCCCAACACCCTTATCTTTTGCACTAGATCTGGTGTTCCACTAAGGACTAGGTCTAATATGGCTTCCCCTCTGGTCGGTTCATGAACCAGCTGCTCCAAGAAGCAGTCATTTATTTCGTCTAGGAACTTTATCTCCCTAGCATGTCCTGACGTGACACTGACCCAGTCAATACCGGGGTAATTGAAATCACCCATTATTATTACTGCGCTGCTGGAGTCATGTATGAGAGAAGCCACCTGAGGGTCGGAAGCCAAACCTACAGTTGGGTGGACTGGGGTGGGTTCGTCATCCGTAGCTGGTCCTGTATCGCCCGAGCACTGCCCTGGTATCAAGGACATGTGTAGTATGGCTGGGGCTGTGCTCCGCACTGCGGCCGTCCCCTTTTGAATCAGCGGGGGGTCAAGGGTGCCGGCATATTGCGCCGGGAGTTTCCAGAGTCTCTTGGGGTGGCCTGCAACTCCACTTGCGGTGTCCCGGGCTATGCTGGTCCCAGGGGCACCAGCTTCGAGAGTGTCTGGGTGCTTCTTAGATTGGGACGGACATGCTGATGGTCTAGAACCACAACCGTTCAGTCCCGTATTCTTGTTAAGGGGCCAGGCCAGTATTCCGACCCTCTGCTATGGCTCTTCCACATGTTGGGGAGCAGGCCAGGGATACTTTCCTGATCCCTGTGCTGACCAGCAACAAGGATTTAGTCTGCGGCAATGGAGGACCAAGTGACTTGCTTGAGGTTAGAATGGATATCAGGCCAGTAGCTGGCTGTGGCTCCCACCCCTCCATGGGCTCTAAAAAGAGCCTTTACCGGAAGAGGGCTCTGAAAAGAACCTTTTTGCTGAAGGGAGCTCTGAGAAGAGCCTTTTTGCAGAAGAACCTTTTGCTGGAGGGGGCTCTGCAAAGAGGCTTTTTGCTGGAGGGGGCTCTGCAAAGAACTTTTTTGTTGAAGGAGGCTCTGAAAAGAGTCTTTTTGTTGAAAGGGGGAGAGCCTCTAGATCAGCGGTTCTCAACCTGTGGGTCATGACCCCCATGGGGGTCGCCACAGGATTTAGCGGGGGTCGCCTCTCCTCACCTCACTCCGCCGTTAAAAAAAAAAAGCACCCAAGTTGCTGCCGTTGCCGAGTCCGCTTTTCGGCAAACTCACCGTCTCCCAGTCCCTTCTAATGCAGCCACGGCTCCCTGCATCTTAGGGAACCACGGCTATGCCAATAAAACCGTTGCGGAGCCTTCCTGTCTCTTGACGGGCTCCATCCATGCAGCATTGTCCGCCTCCAAAGGAAGATGTTTACCACTTCCTTTGGAGGCGGGATAATGCTGCACGGAGCCTGTCGAGAGAAAGGAAGGCTCCGCAACGGCTTTACAGGTATAGCCGCGGTTCCTTAAGAGACAGGGAGCCGCGGCTGTAGAAGAACAGCAGGGCAGCAGCAGGCAGACAGGGAGAGGGGAGGAGGGGGCAGGGAACCTGCAACAGGGCTGACATGGAGGGATGGATGGAGGGAGGGAGGGGGCTGACATAGACAGGGGGCTGACATGAATGGAGGGAGGGGAGGGGAGGGGGGCTGACATTAATGGATGGAGGGGGGCTGACATTGATGGATGGAGGGAGGGGAGGGCTGACATGGAGAGAGAGAGGGAGGGAGGGGTGGCTGACATTGATGGATGGATGGAGGGAGGGACTGACATGGACAGAGGGGCTGACATGGAGGGAGGGGGGCTGACATGGACAAAGGGAAGAGACAGGGGGACATACTGTACAGACTGGCAATAAATGCTGGACAGAGGGGAGAGACAGTGCGGGTTAGGATTATAATGGGCAGATGGGGGGCTAGGACTGGTAATGGGTTGATTAGGGAAGGCTAGGACTGGGAATGGACTGATCAAGGGGGATTGGGACTGGTAATGTGCTGATAGAGGGGTAGGACTGGTAATGGACTGATGGGGGGCTAGCACTGGAAATGAGCTGATCTGGGAGGTTAGGACTTGAAATGGGCTGATGGGGGGGTAGGACTGGTAATGGGGTGATTAGGGGAGCCTAGCACTGGTAATGGGGTTGAGGAGGGACTAGCACTGGAAATGAGCTGATTAGGGGAGGCTAGCACTGGTAATGGGGTTTAGGGGGGACTAGCACTGGAAGCGAGCTGATTGGGGGGCTGCGACTGGGAATGGGATGATTGTGGGGAGGGGAGAATAGAGCTGCTGGCCCTGGAAGAAAACTGGGGGCTAAGGCTACAAATGGGCTGATAACGAGGGGATGGGAGAATGGAACTGGAAGAGAGTGGATCTGAGAGGGGCTGCCATGGTATTTGTACTAGAAGGGACTGCTCAGTGGGGAAGGAGGGGGACTGGAAGGGAATGGGCACCAGTGGCAGTCATGGGAATGCAAGTTGACATTGGAAGGTACTGAGAGTAAGGACTGGAAAGGGGCTGGTACTGGGGAGGATTACTGGGACTGGAAATAGGCTAATGGAAAGAAGTGAAGAAAACAAAAGAAGAGATAAGAAATGGCAGATGGACCATAGACCACAGAAAGAGAGCTAAGAGAAGACAGGAAAGCAGAAGCCTCAGATCGGGACCAGCATGATCAGAGAATAAATTGGTCAGACAACAAAGGTAGATAAAATAATTTTATTTCATATTAGTGATTTGACTACAAAATCATCATAATTTTGAAATCAAATATTGTTACTTGTTATTGTGATTAATTATTGTGGTTTAAATAAGTAAATTTTATAAATAAAAACATATTGCTAAGGCCTATAATATATTAATAATTCAACAAATGATTACAGTGACAATGCATTTAAAGGAAGAGACGCATTTGATTTTATCATTGGGGGTCACCACAAGTTGACCAATGGTAAAAGGGGTCACGGTACAAAAAAGGTTGAGAACCACTGCTCTAAATGCAGGTACAGCCAGTGGCCTGAGAACAGCTGACTCTCTTCAAGGAGGATTGGGCGGTCTACTGCAGTTACCTGAAGCCTCAGCAGCCCGATGGGAGAATCTTCTGTAGATTGGCAGCTCTTGAAACAGAAGAAGCAGACGATCCGAAAGAAGGATCACTCTGCTCCTTCTGCCTTTTATCGGGGGCTGAGATCTCATCCAAGCATGCGGGGCAGCAACAGTTGTCACGAGGATTGCCCCCCCAGTGATAGTAAACCCAAACCACAAAATTTCTGTAACTGCTATGCCTTCTCATACGCTGCAGTCATTATCCGTGGCAAACTTGAACACTGTGAAACTAATCACAGGCTGACGATTGTAAACCCATCACTCATTTTAAGTAACAAACTTCAAACGCCAAACTTCAATTCTCCCCACTCATGTACTTAGCTGAGGGTCTTGTGAAGTCGATTGGGTCCTTTTGCCATAGTTTTAATCCATCTCTGTGATCGAAAACCGCAACACACGCTGTGTTTCAAGCATTAGCTCCTCATGACTCTTCCTCAAGTATTGTATCTCAATCAAAGTTTCAGTTCCGGTTTATATATTTTCACCGAGTCATCAGCAATTAAGCATCTGAATGTCCTGAATACTAACTGAAGAAGCTTCTCAATTCATTGTAATGTCCACCATTCTACATCGGCATTTAAACCCTTCGGGGCTACAGATCCCAGCTGAAAAATCCAGCGTTGTTCTCTGTAATGCAAATGCTTCGCCCGATCACCACCCCGGGGGGACAACTGCACTTCATCCAGGATGAGCCACCGTAGATCCACAAAAGAATGTTGTGCCTGGACACAATGTGACACTAAAGGGGCTGTCATCAACCTAGTGCCTATCCGTGAGTGATGTTCCTGCAATCACATCTTAACAGATCTCATTGTCATGCCCACATATTTCAGCCGGCAAGGGCAAACAATCATATACACCACCGCAGAACTTAAACAATTAGTAGTGTGATGAAACCTATAAATAACCCCCATTTGCTGATCCCTCCAGCTGTCTCCCTCCATCGTGGTAGCGCAGAAGTCACAGAATCCACATGCTCGATGACCCCTATTCCCATATTCAGCTTGCGTTGTCTGCCTTACAGTAGTTCAGACAACTAGATCCCCAATGTTCGCCCCTCTACGGTATGCCAACATTAGTGGTTTCTGAAAACACTCATGTAGTGCCAGGATGGATCAATGGGACTTCAAAATACGGGTAACCGCTGTAGTCCTGGGCATATACAGGTGCTCCTTGTGGTTTTGGGCAAGCCACTTAACCCTCCATAGCCCATGTTCCCTATAAAATAGTTATCTCCAAGTTATAATGCCCTGTTCAGTGTAATTTCAGTTTGTTCAATGTAAACCGCACTGATGCAGAATAGCGCGGTATATAAGAGAATGTAAATAAATAAATAAATAAGGAAGTACACCTATAAACCTATCCGATTGTGTATTAGTCTGCATTGGGCTTTCTGAAACCCGCCACCATTCAGGGTGATTATTTAGTGCTCTTTTGTACGCCCGTTGGAGCAGAACTTCAGGGTAGCCCCTCATCAATAATCTTTGCTTAAGCTCCAGTGCGTGTTTCCGAAATTACTTCAACCTTGTACATAACCTCCATATTCTTAAAAATTGTCCCAAAGGCAATCCACGTCATAGTGAGCTGGGATGGTAACTATTGTAGTTTAATAAGATGTTCCTTTGAACCAGTTTGCAATAAACCGTCAAACAAAACCGCGAGCCTTCCGCGAGATTTTTGGATGATGTCTTTTGTTATTCGGACGGGCTCTGTGACAGATTTACAAGCTTTTTTGAACTGGCTGAATACTTTGAAAAGTAATATAAAATTTGTTCCAAATCAGCATACTGATTGTATTGAATTTTTGGATTTGTTAATATATAAGGAAGGCTCGTGGTTTTGTTTGACTGTTTATCGCAAATTGTTTGCATTACAGAGAACAACGCTGGATTTTTCAGCTGGGATCTGGAGCCCCGAAGGGTTTAAATGCCGATGTAGAATGGTGGACATTACAATGAATTGAGAAGCTTCGTCAGTTAGCATTTAGGACATTCAGATGCCGTAATAGTTAAGATTCAACTTAATTGCTGATGACTCGGTGAGAATATATAAACCGGAACCGGAACTTTGATCGAGATATAATGCTTGAGGAAGAGTCATGAGGAACTAAGGCTTGAAACACAGCATGTGTTGCGGTTCTCGATCACAGAGATGGATTAAAACTATGGCGTAAGGACCCAATCGACTTCACAGCACCCTCAGCTAAGTACATGAGTGGGGAGAATTGAAGTTTGGCGTTTGAAGTTTGTTACTTGAAGGAATAATGGGTTTTCAATCGTCAGCCTGTGATTAGTTTCACGGTGTTCAAGTTTGCCACGGATAATGACTGCAGCGTATGAGAAGGCATAGCAGTTACAGAAATTTTGTGGTTTGGGTTTTACCTCAACAACCACGGAATAGGTAGCGGGTTGAGGGTTTTTACGGGATCACTCTGTTGAGTGTTTTTCCCGTGCTAAATAGCTGGTTTCCAGTTTTATAAAATATTTGATTAAAAAGAAAGCATCCACTACAGGAGGAAGTGTTCTCTCAAAGTGGACTCTCCAACAAAAAATCTGTTTAAGATATGTATTTAAGATAGGTTAAGATAGTTAGAATTTTTGATTTTCACTTTATTTAGCAAATAATCATGTCATGGCAATATCACAGTTTTTATACTATTTCCTACTATTACCTTTTTTAAATGGTCTTGTTTTATTTGATTCTTTTTTGTGTCAAATACATTGTGCATATATAGTCGAAAGCCATTTCACTGCCCATTTTTGTTAGGAGATATTGGACATTAAGGGGTTGAACTGCCAGGGTGCCAGTAAATGTTGACCACAACTGTAGATGTTTAAATACCTCCATAGTATAAATACACAAAAGGAGAACCTCTGTCTATTGAAAGAAAGTTCTGCAATGAGGGGGCATAGGATGACGGTGAAAGGAAATAGACTCCAGAGTAATTTGCAAAAATAGTATAGTTACTCACCTGTAACAGGTGATCTCCGGGAACAGCAGGAATTTAGTCTTCACATATGGGTATCGTCAGTACCGACGGAGCCTGCGCGGGAACGCTCCCCAGCGTCCAATAGGAACGCTTTTGGGAGCATCTCTCAGCACATGCGCACTGCCTTCCCGCTTTTCCCACTGCCCTCTTCAGTTAAGTTTGTAGCTGAGTGAAAGGATAGAGGGAGAGAGGAAAGAGACAAAGAGATAGAGAGACAACTCCTAGGAGAGGTGGGTGGGTTGTGAAGACTAAATTCCTGCTGTTCCCGGAGATCACCTGCTACAGGTGAGTAACTATGCTATTTCCAGGAACAAGCAGGAATGTAGTCTTCACATGTGGGGACTCCCTAGCTGAAGATGTCAGGGAGATGGCCCCAGGAAGCTGCCACCTATAGTGAGGTGGGCCGTGCTTCCTCCCATGGATCTCTGGCATCCTACCAGGGGTTAGTGGGTGGGAGTTGAATTAAGTCTGAACGAGATGTTGAAGAACAGCCTGGCCAAAGAAGGCATCCCGACGGGAGGCTTTATCTAGGCAGTAGTGGGCTGTGAAGGTGTGCACTGAAGTCCAGGTGGCTGCTCGGCAGATGTCATCGATAGAGACAGAGTGAAGATTTGCCATAGAGGCTGCCATGGCCCTCACATTATGTGCTGTGACATGGCCTTGAAGAGGAAGACCCTTACTCTCATAAGTAAAGGATATGCATTGTGCAATCCATTTAGATAGAGTTCTTTTGGAGACTGGAAGTCCCAAATGACTAGAATCAAAAGCAACAAAAAGTTGAGAAGACTTTCTATGTTGCTGTCTTCGTTGTAGGTAAAAAGCCAAGGCTCTTTTACAGTCCAAAGTATGAAGGTTCCTTTCTGCATTAGAGACAAGAGGCCTTGGAAAGAATACAGGAAGGTAAATAGATTGATTTAGATGAAAAGATGAAACCACCTTTGGCATAAAATGTGGATGAGTTCTGAGAACAACTTTATCATTGTGAAACCTTGTATAAGGGGGATCAGCCACTAAAGTTTGCAATTCACTAATGCGACGTGCGGAGGTGATTGCAATTAGGAAGACAATCTTCTAGGATAAAAACTTTAGGGTTGTTGTGGCTAAAGGTTCAAAGGGTAGATTCATGAGCTGTCCGAGAACTAGATTTAAATCCCATGCCACCGGTAGTGGCCTGACGGGAGGCTTTGTTAAGAGAAGACCTCTCATAAATCTTGCTATGAGTGGATGAGAGGAAATTGGCTGTCCATTTAGAGACTTATAGGAAGCTGCAATTGCACTAAGATGGACTCTTACTGAATTGGTCTTTAACCCAGAATTTGATAGATGAAGTAGGTGCTCTAGTACCAATTCCAAAAGTATCATAAGGGGGTTTAAGCCCTTTTGAGAACACCATATAGTAAAACGTTTCCACTTAAAGGCGTAAGAGCGTCTTGTGGAAGGTTTTCTAGAAGCCTGAAGGATATCCTTTACCTGTTGGGAAAGGTTAAGATCCTGCAGGTCTAAGCTTTCAGCAACCAGCCCCTGAGATGCAGGGATTGGGGATTCGGGTGCCATAGCATCACGTTCTCTTGGGAGAGAAGGTCTGGAGCACACCCTAACTCCAGAGGTGCAGCTTGAGAGAGATGTAGAAGCAGGGGATGCCACGTTTGTCGTGGCCACCGTGGCGCTATGAGGATCATACGACCTCTGTCTCTCTGAAGCTTGAAGAGTGTTTTGGGAATGAGGGGAATGGGTGAGAAGGCATAGAGGAGGTCCTGACCCCAGTGAAGGAGGAAAGCGTCCCTTGCCTGGCAATTGTGAGCTGGAATTCTGGAACAGAACCGGGGAAGCTTGGCATTCAGTGGACTTGCAAAGAGGTCTTTGTCTGGGGTTCCCCAGATCTGAAATATCTTTGTCACCTGGTCTAGGTGTAGAGACCATTCGTGAGGCAGCAGTACTCGGCTGAGTTTGTCAGCCCAAAGGTTTTGAATGCCTGGAAGATATACCACGAGAAGGTGAATTTGATGCTCTCTGACGAGGGCCCAAAGTCGTAAAGCTTTGTTGCATAACGACAGAGAGCCTGTTCCGCCCTGCTTGTTCACGTAGAACATGGCTACTTGATTGTCCGTTTGGACTAGGACTGTCTTGCAGCTGAGCTGGGCATGGAATACTCAAAAAGCTAAATAGATTGCTTTGAGTTCCAGGAGGTTTATGTGAAGACAAGCCTCCTGTGGAGTCCAGGTACCCTGGGTGGAGAGATGGTGCAGGTGTGCTCCCCATCCCACCTGTGATGCATCTGTTAGGGTGGCTTGGAATAGGGGTTGTTGAAAAGGAGACCCCACTAACAGATTCTCCAGTGATTGCCACCATTGTAGGGACAAGATCAGTCGTTGTGAGTTTGATATCTTGTCCGACAGACGTCCTGTGGCCTGTGTCCATTGTGTGGATAGGGTCCACTGGGCTGCTCGCATGTGGAGGCGAACATAGGAACTACATGAACTGTGGATGCCATATGTCCCAGTAATTGCAGGAGCTCTCAAGCAGTTAGAGAGGACTTTCCCGCTGCTTGAGAAGCTAGTTGCACTATTCAAAGACAGCGGGGCTGTAGAAGGAAAGCCCTTGACTGTCTGGTGTCTAAACAAGCTCCTATAAACTCTAGAGTCTGAGAAGGAGCAAGTTGGGATTTTGGGAAGTTTATGACCAATCCCAAGTATTGGAGGATTCGCATTGTATGAGACAGTGCAGAGCTGGCTTCTGGAATCATGGGGGCTCGAATGAGCCAGTCGTCCAAGTAAGGGAAGACGAATATCCCTAGGGTTCGCAAGAATGCAGCTACTACTGCCATGCATTTCGTGAATACTCTTGGTGCCGAAGCCAGACCAAAAGGTAGAACCCTGTATTGGAAGTGTTTTCCCTTGAAAAGGAATCGCAAGAATTTCCTGTGATCTGGATGGATCAGAATGTGAGTATATGCATCTTTTAGATCTAGAGAGCAAAGCCAATCCTGACTTTGAAGGTATGGCAGCAGAGTTCCCAGAGAAATCATTTTGAACTTTTCTCAGAACAGATATTTGTTCAATTCTCTGAGGTCTAGAATGAGTTTGTGTCCTCCTGTTTTCTTTGGAATAAGAAAATAGGGGGAGTAGAACCCTGTACCCTCTTGGGGAATGGGTACTTCCTCTATTGCTTCTTGAGCAAGGAGTGTTGAGACCTCTTGATCCAGTAGATTGTCTGGAGAGGTTTGGGAATTGAACTGTCTTAGGATTGTAGGAGGGGGCATGCTGTGAAAATGAAGCTTGTATCCCTCCCCTACAGTGGACAGAGTCCAGTTTTCTGCTGTTATTTGGTGCCATCTGTTGACAAAATGACACAACCTGCCTTGAATGTTTAGGGGTTCTGGACCCTTCAGAGGCAGGAAAGGTAAGCTCTCTAGGAAGGAGTCAAAACCCTTGATGGGGCTGAGCCTGTGGAGCTGGTTGAGCTCTCGGGCCTTTTGCTTCTTCTGCTGTCTGAATTGTTGCTGTCGTCCCTTTTGGGCAACTTGACCCTGACTTTGCCCTTGCGGGGTATAAGGCGGATAAAACTTCCTCTTTTTGCTGAAAAAGGGGTTTTTATAGGGTTTCTTTTTGGCTGGAGTGGCTGTAGATTTTGACAATCTGTCTAAAGTGATATTGTCAGCATCTATCTTATTAGCCTTTTCCTGACAGTTCTTGCCAAAGAGGTTTTCTCCTGTGCAAGGGATGTTTCCTAATTTGCCTTGTACCTAAATTTCCAAGTCTGATGCCTGAAGCCAGGCAATCCGAGGTGCACCAATGGCAATAGCAGAAGTTCTGCTGATGCATTCAAAGCAGTCAAAGGCTGCACGGTTTACAAACTTGGAAACGTCTTGAGCATGCTTGACAAGAGTAAGGAAGTCTTGTTGCTTGTCATCAGGGAGAAGGGGGCTCATAAGCTCTAAATCTCCTGTGACCTCTTTGAGGAACATTCCCATTTATAAAATATATGAGCTGATCCTAGCTGAAAGCATGGAAGCCTGAAATATTTGATGCCCAAAGGCATCAAGAGTCCTGCATTCACAACCTGGAGGATTGGATGTATGTCTTTTTGCACTTTTCATCCTATGCATGGCTGATTCCACTACCATTGAATGATGTGGCAGCTGAGTCTTTTGAAACCCAGGACATGGTGGAACTCGATACATGGTATCGAGTCTCCTAGAATGAGGAGATGTGGTCAAAGGTGTTTCCCACATTCTGATCATCAAATCATGAAGAATTTCATGAATGGGCAGAGTAGCTGCCTCTTTGGGAGCCTTAGGGTATTGGAGGATTTCGAATTCCTGTGCTCTAGGTTCTTTTTCAGGAGCTACCGTGATTGATAGGCCTCGGGCCACATCACGAATAAAATCCTGAAAAGACATGTCCTCCGGAGGAGACATTCTGCGTTGAGGAGAAGAGGAGTCTTCCGGAAGAAGTACTCTGGTACCAGCAGAGTTATCCGAATCATCGGAATTGGAAGATTCGAAGTATCTCTGATCCCGATCTTCATGCAAAGCACTGTATTGGTATCTATCGAAGTCGGCACCTAGTTGGTCTGGTACCACTCTATCAATGCCTGAAAAAGTCGGCATGGGTAGAATTCCCACTGGGGCAGGTACCGTCGGTGCTGGTACCAGTATCGGTGTTGGTACCAGTGCCTGTTGAACCATTGGTAGCGATGTCAACGGTACCGCAGCTGTAAGGAGAGCTGCAAGACTGCGTTCGATAGCGAGGAATCTCTGGTTTATTGACGCTGACGATGCCTGGGTGTCAGTACCGGTAAAAGCATCCGGAACCCCTGAGCATGGCATTAGTAGTTCTGCCAAGGTCGAGGCCTTAAGAACATCCTGGAGCCCCCGTTAGTGCTTTGGAGGCCGAAGCCTCCCACCGGGGCTGTTTTGCCGGTGTAGTTTCCTCAAGGGCAATGCCAATGGCTTCTCGATGCTTAGAAGGAGATCTACCCTTTGAGGACCGGCTCTTATGTTTAGTTACCTGAGATCCATGGGAGGAAGACGAGGCTCTGGAAGACGTCGATGCAATGGACATCGCATCTGAAGAAAAGAGGGTACCGAGCTTTACAGCCCAGTTCTGTCTTCCTCTTTTAGTCATCCCCATACAAGAGGAACACTCCGAAGGAGAATGGTCAGGGCCTAAACATTTGAGACACCAATCATGGGTGTCGGTGACAGAAATGGTACTGCCACATTTAGTGCATTTTTTAAAACCACTAGCTGTTTTTTCCATTTTGCAGGAAAATGGGGCCTAATGCCCAAATGGCGCCTAGCACCAAAAATAAAAAGTCTCTGAAGAGAAACACTTCAGAAGTATATATATATATATATATATTTCTTTTTTTTTTAAAGAAGAAAAGAGAACTGGTGGTACCAGTAGCATTGAGCGGAGGCAGGCGCGACCACAAGAAAAACAGTTCAAAGAAGAAATTTTCTGCGGTGACAGGGTATGTGACTTGTCGGCTCCACGGAAAATGAAGAACTGAAGAGGGACAGTTGGAAAGGCAGGAAGGCAGCACGCATGTGCTGAGGGATGCTCCCAAAAGCGTTCCTATTGAACGCTGGGGAGCGTTCCCACGCAGGCTCCGTCGGTACCGACGATACCCATATGTGAAGACTACATTCCTGCTTGTTCCTGGAGATATTTCTTTACGTAAAGAGTGGTAAATGTGTGGAATAATCTCCCACTGGAGGTAGTAGAGACAAAAACTGGCATGGGACAAACACAGAAGATCTTGAAAGGAAAAAAGGGACTGTAGAGCTTAGTAATTGGTATGGACGGGCAGACTAGATAGGCTGTATGGTCTTTATCTGCTGTCATGTTTCTATTTTTCTATAATAACCCTAACTCCCAAGACTCAAACTGCAACAACTCTATCTATGAAAAGGCAGCAATATAAATATTACATCATGCCCTAGACCACAAGTATTCTCCAGGACCAAGCAGGAAGTCAGTCCTCACATATGGGTGATGTCGGTGCCGACGGAGCCCCCATGCGGAGCATTTCCCCAGCTTTCAAAGAAAGCCTTTGGGAATGCAGCATGCATGCCCGGTCCCCTTCCTGCCCAAGGGTGCCATCTTGCTCAGACTTCTTTTTTCCGCGGAGCCCAACGCAAGTGTGTCGTGGTCATGCGTGAAAAAGTTGATTTTTTTTCGGTGCGAATCCGTGGTTTTTCTCGGTTCGATGCCGGTTTTCCCTTTCCTGCCTGGGCCCGGTACACTGATATCGAGCCTGGACCTCATTTTTCGGTTTTTGTCCTTTGAGACTAGCGTTCACACCATTTTTTTCTTTTTCTCTGGCAGCCCTTTCTTTTGACCTTGCAGGGGCTCTTTTTCCCCTGATGGCTGCCAGCGGATTTAAAAAGTGTGATCGGTGTAAGAAACTTATGTCTCTTACCGACACACAGGACTGCTGCGTCCGCTGCCTCGGGCCCGATCATGACCCGATGATCTGTGGCCCGTGTGGGGAAAATGTCCTCGAAGGCGCTGAGGATTCGTCAGCATCAGAAGGAAAGAATCTTCTCTGACTCCGCGTCTGGTCAGGCCCGGACTTCGTCAGAGGCCTCGACGTCTCGGGACTTCGATCCTGAGCATCACCGGGGTTCCTCTGAAAGGGAGCAGAAGCACTACTAGTCACCCTCAACACCCTGATAAAGAGAATACAAAACAGCAGCCAAGGCTTTCTAGTGCTATTCCTGGATATCTCCTCTGCCTTCAAAGCTGTCAACCACAATATCCTCCCCCAGTGTCTCAGAACAAATGGTATCCAGGGTACAGTTCTCAGGTGGTTCCAATCCTACATGACCAACAGACATGAAGTGATAAAAATCGGGCAAACCACCTCAACACCCTACCATAAAATACAAGGAGTCCCTCAAGGTTCCATCCTATCAGCAACCCTATTCAACATCTATCTGCAGCCACTCTGTTCTATCATCAAGCGACACAACCTCAATTTTCACATATATGCTGATGACGACATGATTTACGGCACTGTCAACACAAAACAACCTTCCTATTCCACCCATCAATAATACTTCACAGATGTCTCAACCTAGCTACAAGAAAACAATCTGGAAGTGAATTACAAGTAAACTGAGGCTCTTATAACAAGGGACAATACATTCTCCTCGCCAGATATCCTGACACTCGGCAACATCCAAATGAAGGTCAGGACAGAAGTAAAATACCTTGGGGTCACACTGGATCAGACCCTGAGCTTCAAAGCACACATAATGTTACCAGAACAATATACCTCAAACTAAGAATCCTCCAACACCTCCAGATGCTCCTCGAACCAGCAGACTTCCATTCTGAACTCCAAGCAATGGTCCTGTCTCACTTCGATTATTGCAGTGCAATATATCATGGCCTTCCACATGCCATACTGCTCCCTGTACAAACTGCACTACACACAACGGCACACATCATTCAAGGTGCCGCGAGGCACGATCATATCACCCCCATCCTAAAGCTGCTGCACTGATTACCACTACCCAGCCACATAAAATATAAAATAATCCTCCTCACTCATAGATCCTTACACTCTGACCCACCAACACACCTCCGCTCCTTATTTCAAATCCCTCAGAATACCAGACTGAGACGAACCGCCTCCCAGACCTCCCTTACCATCCCGCATGCAAGAACCAAATATAACCAGCAAGCCTGCGGATGTGCATTCAGACTCAGCGCCCCATCCATATGGAACGCCCTACCGAACACTCTGAGAAGCATCACCGACGACATGACCTTCAGAAGACATCTAAAAACTCACTTACTCCATGAATACGTCAACCCAAAGACGTAGCACCGACAGCTTGCCAATCCACACCCCACTGTAAATATATAGATAAATTAAACCTGCTAAGTAATGCATGCTGTATATAGTTCTACTGTTCACTGTTTGATATAACACTGATGTTCAATGTAAACCGCTTTGACCCTGTAAAAGGCGGTATAGAATTCCAGCTAAATAACTAAATAAATAAAATATACAGTTGTGGCCAACATTATTGGCACCCTTGCAGTTCAACCCCTTAATGTTCAATATCTCCTTAAAAAAAAGTGGCCAGTGAAATGGGTTTGGGTTATATATGCACACATATTTGACACATAAAACAAATCAAATTAAACAAGACCAATTTAAAAAAGCAATAGGAGAAAATAGTATAAAAACTGGGACATTGCCAGTATATGATTATTGATACCCTAATAAACAATCAAAATCAGTTTGAACAGAAGAACCACATTCCCATTGCAGTAAAATTAGATGCACCTGGGATCAATTGTCAGTACTCACATGACAATTGATCCCACATTGAATCAACCAATGAAAGATGGCTGTAATGTTTGAAATGGCCACATTCACTCCCTGTTCCATTTTTGCAATGGTGAAGACAAGAGAAGCTGCCTGAGACTGTCAGAAAAGCCATGTTCATCAAACATCAAAGGGGTACAAGGCCATCTCCAAAGACCTTGGGATTCCTGTGTCTGCAGTTCACAATGTGATTAAGAAGTTTGCTGCTAATGGAACTGTCAAGAACTCCCAGGACTTGGTGGAAAGAGGAAAATTAATCCAAGAAGTCTTCAAAGGTAAATGTGAACTGCTGGAAAAACCCCATCCAAAGAACTTAAGTCTGACCTGGAGCAATCTGGAGTGATGGTTTCAACCCACAACATATACCACATATTAAACAAAGACGGACTTCATGGGCGAAGGCCAAGGAGGACTCAACTGCTCAAAGACAGACATTAACAGGCACACCTGATCTTTGCCCAAACTCACCTTGAAAAACTACAGTCCTTCTGGGAAAATGTTCTGTGGACAGATGAAACCAAGTTTGAGCTGTTTGGCAATGCAGACCAGCGATACATTTACAGGTGAAGAAATGAAACTTATAAGAATAAAAACACCCTTTCTGTCCAAACCCTATTTTTTTCACAGAAATTACTACATTTACATTGCACAGACATCTTGTTTTTGTTGTATACCTTTGAACATACTAACTAATAAAATATGATGATGACAGAGTTGGAATATTTCCAATTATTTCTCAAGATATTGTACACAACATACCTAAAATATAAGGGTGCCACTAATGTTGACCACAACTGTAGATCCCTACACAGGGACTACATGCTAACAGAATCATTCACCTTTGTCATACACATAGAACATGGACAGACCCTCAGCTAATACAGAATAAGAAACTATCAATTAGAAACAAAAATGCAGACAAAAATTGAAATGAACCCTCTCCCTTCCAAAAAAGATAAACTCTCTGAATAGTACAGTAATGGAAAAGAGAAACATAGTAACATAGTAAATGACGGCAGATAAAGACCAGTATTGTCCATCTAGTCTGCCCAGTAAGATGGCCGGAGTAAGATGGCAGGAGTAGGTACCACTCTGTGCAGGCCACCCCTCAAACATTAGTGCATTTCCTCTGGGAGTGAGCAAAGTACAAAAATAAATATGCGCATTTCCCAAAACCGGCACATTTCAGTCCTTCAATATTTAAAATAATTTACTTTCTTTCCTACCTCTATTTTCTGAGTATCTTTTTTTTATTGGATTGGTTCCAGTTTTGCTCTTCCACTTTTTTATGTGGATTTTCTAAGTTCTTTATGAGGGTGTCCTTTCCATTTCTTCTTTCTCCTCCTGTTTCTTCCCTTCGTTCTCTGTATTTGTCTGACATTGATTTTCTCTTTCATCTTTTTTTTTCCATTTCTCTCTTCTTTGCCTCTGTAATCAGTTAGGTTTCATCCCTCATTCTCTTGTTGTCACCTATTAAATCCTCAGTTTCCCACTCTCACCCATCCCCAAACCTCCCACTATCCACTGTATCTCTCTCTGTTCCCAATTTCCTATTCTCCTTATCTTTCACCTTCTCCTTAGTTCTCCATTTCCTTTTCCTGTACTTGCCCCCTCCCAAACCCTTATCTGCCTTCCTCTGAATCTTATTTCTTCACCAGCCACAGCTCTTTTCTTTAGTTAACCCCCATCCCTAGCATCTAGCTTCTCTCTTCTTTCTCTTATCCCCTTCCCAATTTCCCATTCACTGTCTTTCAACCCCTCACCACTCCCGTTTCCACAGTCTCATCCCTTCCTGCCCTATTTTTTACATTCCCTCTCAGCCCTTCCTACTTTCTCCAAATTTTTTACATATCTACCTACATCCTCTTCCCCCTCCTCTCTTCCCTCTTCCTCCTTCTCTAGAGGATCTTTCCCCTTCACACCTACTCTCTTTAGACACTCTTCTCCCCTTCTAATTTAACTTAATTTAAACTGGCATTTTTATTCTGCATTAATCCACAAGGGTTCAAGGCACATTACAATCAAAAAGCACAAACACAACTACAATTTATTTGCTTAAAATTAACATAACATTTATAGCATAGATTGCATTACGTTAATCCACAGGCCTGGATCATTACCAACTGAATGTTCTTATCTTCTCCCACACCCATATTCCTATTCCCCCATTACATGAATTAATGAAAAACAAATATTTTACAGTCAAACTTAATCATTTTAATGGGAATTTAATTAAAAATAGCCACGTTTTTGGCATTTTTCTGATATTAATATAAGGTCATTCCTTAATTGTTTAGGTAGTTTATTCTCCCTCTCTCCCTGAAGATACACTCCCCCTTTATACCTCGTTTCAACACTCTTTCCCCCTTCACTCCCTCTTATTCTGCTCTTTCTTTGCACCCCATCCCTCCTTCCCTTCAGACAGTCTGCCCCCTTTGCAATTGTTCCTTTCACACCTTCATTCTTCCCCCCTCTCATCCCCTTCCCTCCAGGTATTCTTTTCCCCTCTTTCCCTCATTAGGATATACCTATTCTATCCCTCTAGAGGCTCTTCCTTTTTTCACATACCCTTCCACCATATTCACTCCCTTTCTTAGCCTGTCTCTTCTTCTTCCTCCCTTCTCTCTCCTCTTTCATCCCAGGATGAGTGGGGTTGTATATTTACATACTCACCATCTCCCTTCTTACTCTCTCCCCCCCCCCCCTTCCCAGAAGAGCATTTATTTGGGCCATCTCTCCTGCTGCCTGTAGGGACCAGTTTTGTGAAAAGAGCTGTAAAATCTTGTAGCTCTTTTTCCGAGTCTGGCCCGAGAACCAATAGAAGACGTCTAAATAAGTGCTTCTCCTTCTGCCAAATCAGGGTGGTGGGGAAAGTATGCACAGTGGGGAGCGGGATTGGAGCAGGCACTGCTTTGAAAAAAAAGGCAGCCTGTGAAAATGCTTGCCATGCTGGCGCAGTGACCAGCAGCTGAGAGGTGGGTTCAGACTGCTTGATTATGTTACATGAAGGAGGCAGGGAGCAGATGCAAGGAAAAGAGGGGGGATCTGCAGAAGAGAAGGAGAGGCTGGAAAAGTGGGAGGAGTGGTCTAGTGGTTAGGACAAGGTACTTCAGGCCGGAGTTTCAAGTCACACCTGGGGACAGCAATCTCAGGCTGGAGGGACTGGGATTTCTAGTCCTATAGGCACTCCTTGTGGTCTTGGGCAAGCCACTTAACCCTCCATTGCCCATGTTCCCTGTAAGTATTAATGTATGTGTGTCATATCCCCTCATGTTAAATGTATCCCCCAATTGACCGTTTTGACCCGGTGAAAAGCGGAATATAAATACAGCTAAATAAATAAATAAAAGTGGATTAAGAAGCAGGGAACAGATACCGCATAAGGGGAAGAAGCAGGAGTAGATGTTGGGGGGAAGAGAAATGGAGAGTTGTTGGAGGCAAGGGGTAAGAATAGTAAAGGCTTAAGGATCAGAGATGATGTAGAGATAAAGTGGAAGAGGAGCGAGGGAGGATGGAAGACCAGAAAGGATTGAAGGGTAAGAGAGAGGAGAATGGATTGGAGGGGGAGATGGGAGAACTGAAAGTTGTGTGAAAACCTCTGAAGGACTGAGATCAGATGACAGTGAAGGGAGGAGGAATAGAAGCTAATAAAAGAAAGAGAAAGAAAGAGAGAGAATGAGAGAGAAAGGAGGAGACACCAGGAGCTCAGGTCCCTGGTGTTGGCAATGGTGGGCACAAAAAAGTGACCACTTCACTATCCTTGCTGAAATACATGCATCTTAAGAAGCTATAATACTGATTTTAAGAAACTGGACAAATACTGTATATAAGATAACAGCTATTCCAAACAGTTGTATCAAAATTCTCTTTTTCTAGAACCTTTATTGGATCCCATAATTTGGGTTTTTTTCCACTACATGGGCCTGATATTCAGCAGCAGCGGCTAGCACTGCTAATGTGGCTAGCTGCCACCGCTGAACTTTAGACCTAGATATTCAATGCCGGGGCCATATGTGGATCCAGGTATTGAATATCTGGATTGCCATGAAACTAGCTAGGCAGCAGCAAGTTAGTTTCAATGGCGAAAGTTAGACCAGCCTTTACTGCGCCTGTCTTTTGCCATGTTGCTTTATCCGGGCCACAGCTAACCAGTTAGCATTGGGGCATATAGTGGTGTCATTCGCGAATATTTAACGACACTAACTGTATTAGTGCCACTGAATATCCAGGCCAAGGGGATTAACACGGTCTGCTAAACATGTTAATCACTTTCAATATCGGGCCCTGCATTTCAAGCTACAAGTGATGCATGCAGCAAGAGGGGACTGAAGAAATTAGCAAGGTATATGGATTCTTGTAGGAGCATGGGATTGATGAAAAGAGAACAAGTACAGGCCTGCATGCCATGGGATGAGAATGAAAAATGCAGCACGAGAAATGAATGCCTGTCACAGGATGAGATAAGATTTCTCTGCGAACAAGCAGGAAGTCAGTCCTCACATATGGGTGACATTGGCACTGACGGAGCCCACGTGGTAATCTCTCCCCAGCTTTCAAAGAAAGCCTTTGGGAAATACACAATGCGTGTGGTCCCCTTCCCGCCTAAGGGTGCCATCTTGTCTCAGTCTCCTTTTCTCCTCAGATCCCATTGGACATATATTTGTTCCCCTCTGGAAAAAGTTTATAGTTTTTTTCTTAAAATGTACTTTTCTCCATTTTCTCGCCCCCGAGTCCGCATGCCTCTGCTTTGCATTTTTTCAGGTTCTTTTCTTTCTTTTTTCAAATTTTCATTTGTTGCAGGTTCACGCCTTTTTCCTGGCCAGGCCACGTGAGTTTGACCTTGCAGGGGCATCTTCCCCGCCATGGCCTCGGTGGCTTCAAACCATGTGACTGCTGTGCACACAATATGTTGCGCATGACTGCTGCATTCGATGCCTCGGGCTGGATCATGATCCCTTGGTCAGCAGTCTCTGTAAGCAGATGACTCCCAAGGCCCTTAAGAGCCGTCAGCAGCAGCATGAGTCCATCTCCCACAAAGCTGACTCAGCCCCAGAGTCGTCTGTGAGACCTCACTCCGTCCTCCTCCGGGACCTTGAATCTTCTTAGGGACTGAGAGACCTCGGAGCCCCGAAGTCACGGAGCTTCTAGCCGGAGCTCCACCGATGAGGACCATCAGAAGAGCCGGAAACCCTCAATGACCACATCGGGAGATGAGTCGGGGCAATGGGGAAATCCAACGAGCCCAGTACCCGTAGCCCTCGACGTGAGGCCGAGGATGACAGCCAGGAGAGGCCTTGTAAGTTGCCCCGATGGGAGTCATTGACATCGAGGGATCAGCCCCAGACCTCCAAGGCCATCCTTGTCAAGGACTCTCCCTTGATGGAGCCAGCACCAGGCCCAAAGTTCGTGGTGCCCGTGCCGAAGGCTGCGGAGCCATCTGGTCTCGAGGCCAGGACAGGGGCCCTAGAGCACAGTCTGTCTGCCTTCTTGGACCAGTAGCTGGTTCTGATGCCTCATTCCACTGTGTCATCACTCCCAACCACAGGGCCCTCCACGTCAAGGGACTCCCTGGAAGTGGAGCCGATCATCAAGTGACACGGGCCTCAAGAGATCCTTCGGCATTGGTCACGATCCCAGCCCCATTCATCGGGGCCGCATTCTTCCCCGCCCAGTGCCTTCGGCGTGACTCCGAAACCCGGGGAACCCTCGACTCCTTCACCGCCTCGGAATGGATTGGGAGACTGAGGACAATGAATCCCCAGACACCTGCCGCCACTGGGACGTACCCTTGGACCTGTCTGCCCTGGAGACGTGGCGCCAATCCCTTCCTGAAGACATAGCCTTCCTTGACTTCGTGAGGGATATGGTGAAGGCCTTCGCCTTCACCACAGAATTGGAAGAGGATCCTCATATGGAGGACCTCGAGATCCTCCAATATAAGGCTCCACCGAAGAAGGCACTCATGGTCCCCATTCCCCCCATTCTGGAATGGCTGCTTCTCTGCATGTGGGAGACACCATCCTTGGTGCCCATCATAAACAGATGGCTGGATTTGATGTACCGGGCCTGCCGAAGTCCTGGCTTCCAAAAAGCCCAATTGCCTCATAACTCCATGATTGTGGAGTCGGCCATGTGTAGGCTTAAGAGCCAAAAGATGCACTCCTCGGTGCCCTCGGGTAGGGAGCCCCGTGCCATAGATGCTGTAGGCAGGAAGTGCTTCCAGGGCTCAATGCTTGTCAGCTGGATCCAGGCCTACCAGCTGTATATGGGCATGTATCTGCGGGACCTGGCGAAGGAACTCGCCGGGTTCTCAGCTGGGCTCTCAGAGGAATCCCCTCCAGCGGTTCTGGACTCTGTCTTCCGCAGTCAGAGAGTGCTCCAAGTTTATTACTCGGGCGGCCTATGACAGCTAGAGTGGCTGCGGCGGACATTAGTGTCTGACGCCAGGCCTGGCTACAGTCGTCTGACCTGGAACAGTGGATACAGGACAAACTGATCAATGTCCCCTGCTAGGGTGAGAATTTCTTTGGGAAACCCATGACGGACAAGACTGCCGAGTTAGAGTCTGAGTACCTGACAAGGACCAGGCTCTCCAAGAAGACCGCTGACCCTTCCTGAAGGAAGGCTTCGGGCAGAAAGTCCTCATTCCTGAAGAAGAGGAAGGCTTATGGAAACTACCCCCAGTACCTGGCCGCCTCAGCTCCCCAACAGAGCTAGCAGGCCAAGTGACAGGGGCATGCCCTGCATTAGACTAAGGCCCCCAGACCGCACCACCAGCACAATTTGGAAGGGGTTTTTGACTCCTTGGGCATAGCCACTCGTCCCCCAGGAGGCACAGCCCTGCAGCACATGGGGTGGGGGGAGTCGTCTGATTTATTACACCCACAGGTGGTTGGCCATCACCACCGATGCGTGGGCCTTTTAGGTGTTCAGGGAGGGTTAGCTCCTACAGATGCACCCACCATTCTTCCTAGGGGACCCCCCCAGGACGCCCCTTCACCGGGCCCTGCTCCAGCAGGAGCTCACAGGCCTTCTAACAAGCAAGGCAGTGGAACCCATCCCTGTCCACCTCAGGGGCAGGGGGTTCTATTCCCACTATTTCCTGGTCCCCAAGAGGAGTGGAGAGTTTCATCCCATTCTAGACCTATGGGACCTCAACAGGTTCCTGGTGAAAGAGAAGTTCAAGATGCTCTCCCTTGGAACATTGCTGCCATACCTCCTGCAGGGAGACTGGCTATGCTTCTTGGACTTAAAGGATGTGTACAAGCACATCCTTATCCACCCCCTCCACAGGTAGTACCTTCACTTCGTGGAGGGCGGAAGTCATTACCAGCACAGAATGCTCCCTTTTGGGCTGGCTGCCACCCCATGGGTATTCACCAAGTGTCGTCACAGCCCACCTCAGGCTCCAGGGGGTCTTCATCTTTCCTTATCTGGACGACTAGTTGGTAAAGGGCAGCACCGCCACTGCACAGTCCTTGTCATAGAGCACTTGAGGTTCGTAATCAACGTCTCATCACCAGCCAACTCAAAATCTGAAGTTCATAGGTTGCAGCTGGACATGGTCCAGGCCAGGGCTTTTCTTCCAAAGGGACAAAGCTCGACATCTGCCCGACACATGGTCTGCCTACTGGGACATGTGGTGACTGCAGTGCACGTCGCCTCGGACACCTGTTTGCAAACATGGGCGGCCCAGTGGGCACTCCGCTCTCAGTGGTCGCAGGCCACAGGGCGCCTACATTATGGGTGACCAGCATCATTCCCCTGGCTGACTTCCTCAGCTGGTGGCAACAGCTCCCACACCTGCTGGTAGGGATGCCTTTCTAGACCCCCACACCTCAGAGGATCCTCATGACGGATGCCTCAAAATTGGGGTGCGGAGCCCACTGTGGGGACCTCTGCACTCCACACAATTGGTCGCAGGTGGAGAGCCTCCAGCAAATCAACCCCCTGGAGCTCCGGGCTGTTGCCTTAGCCCTCCGGGCTTTTCGCCACCAGCTGTGAGACCAACTAGTACTTGTCCAGACCAACAGTCAGGTGGCGATATTCTATAGAAAAAAACAAGGGGGCAAGGGGTCATCCATCCTTTGCCACTAATCAGTGGACATCTGCACTTATGCCAGCAACAATAGGATGCTCCTGCGAGCAGTATATCTCCCGGGCTAGGACAATGTCCTGGCGAACAGGTTCAGCCGGGTCCTCCAGTCTCACGAGTGGAAGCTGGACCCCAGAGTTGCCCACTGGTTATTCCGGCGCTGCGGACTCCCACAAATGGATCTCTTTGCCAATCCAGCCAATGCCCAGCTGACCCGTTTCTGTTCTCAGCAGCCACACCCTGACAGGGTGGCAGCCGATGCCTTCCTGATCTCACAGGTGGAGGGTCTCCTTTATGCCTTCCCGCCCATGCCCATGATTGCCTAGACCCTCTTCAAGGTCCAATGTGACAGAGCCACGGTGATCCTCATAGCTCCATGGTCGGCCAGGCAACCATGCCTTCCCCTGCTTCTCTGCCTGTCCACAGCGCCCCTGGTTCCCCTAGGGTGCGACCCAGACCTACTGATGCAGGAAGAAGGCTCTCTCCTGCACCCCAATATGGGATCCTTGACGCTTATGGCCTTGCTGCTGACCTGGCTCCCTTCAGCCTCTGTACAGAGATGGAAGAGGTATTTCTGGCCTCCCGTAAGACCTCCACCCACCAGGCATATGCCTTCAAGTGATGGATGGTCTCCTTCTGGTGTGCAGAGAGGTGGATCAACCCCTTCTCCTGGTCTGTTCAGCTGGTGCTCCAGTATCTGTTTCACCTGTCTCAGACAACTTGAAGACTAACTCATTAGGATGCACCTCAGTGCACTGGCGGCACACCAGCATCTAATAGAGGGCCATTAGTGGCTCACTTCCCGAGAGATCTCCTCCTCTCAAAGCCTCCCATCCATCCCCTGGCAGTGGAGTGGGTCTTGAAAGTGGTACTCTCAAAGCTTACCGCTCCACCATTTATGCCTCTTGGCTCCTGCCACCTTAAGTATGTCACTTGGAAAGTGGTGTTCCTCGTGGCACTCCCATCAACTCGCCAAGTTAGTGAGCTCCAAATATTGGTGACAGACCCACCGTACACCAGGTTCTATAGGAATAGGGTTGTGCTCTACACACATCCCAAGTTTCTGCCCAAGGTGGTGCCCCTGTTCCACCATAATCAGCAGGTGGTGCTACCCACCTTCTTTCTGGCCCCCACTCCAGCAGGGTGGAGGCCATCTTTCATACACTGGACTGTAAGCCGTTGCTTTCCTTCTACCTGCAGTGCACCCAGGACCACTGCCGAGTTTCTCAGCTCTTTGTCTTCTTTGACCCAAGTTGGTTGGGGACATCAGTCTCTAAATGCACCCTGTCCACCTGGGTAACAGACTGCATCGTCTTTGCCTACGAGCAGGCTGGTCTCTCGCTGGAGTGCCGTGTTACGGCGCACAGTGTCCAGGCTATGGCGGTCTCAGTGGTAAATCTGCTTTCCTTTCCCTTGTCGGAAATCTGCCAAACCACCACCTGATCCTCAGTCCATACTTTCACAGTTCCTTACTGCCTGGAGAGAGAGTCCCGTCAGGATAGTGACTTTGGCCAGGCAGTACTCCATCATCTGTTTGTGGTGTATGTTTATCTTTATGTTTATTTCAGCATTTGATATACCGCCCCCCATTACATCGGGGTGGTTTACAATGTGACAAAAAGCAAAAAGGAAACAGAAAAGAAAAAGAACTACAATTCATAAACAGGATAGAGGGAGAAAAGCAACAATCAGTCCGATACACATACTGAGGGGAGGAAGGTCTGGGGGCTGGTCAGAGAATCAGGGGGGAAGGTTAAAAGCCAAGGCAAAGAGGTGAGTTTTCAGGAGGGAGCGGAATTTAGGGTAAGACTCCTCTAGACGTGTAGGCAACTCCTGCCCTCCGGCCCTTGCTGTGTTTGGGCTACCGATGTGCTGGTTCCTCACTGGACACTTGGGTTGTTTGTGGTCTGTTGTCTGCTGACTCAGTTGCTGCTGCTCATGGTTCACTTTTATGGTCGCCTGTGGCTATTTACAGGTTTTCGGTAGCTTGTAGCTGGGGAGTCCCATATGTGAGGACTGACTTCCTGCTTGTTCCCTGAGAAAGCAAAGTTACTCACCTGTAACAGGTGTTCTCCAGGTACGGCAGGAATCAGTCCTCACATCCCTCCCTCCTCCCCATGGAGTTGCTTCTTGCTGTTTTTTGCCATCTTGTGCTATGATATCATACTGAGGCAAGATGGCACCCTTAGGCGGGAAGGGAACCACACGTACATGGTATAGCTCCCAAGGATTTTCTTTGAAAGCTGGGGAGAGATTACCACGCAGGCTCTGTCGGTGCCGATGTCGCCCATATGTGAGGACTGATTTCTGCTGTCCCTGGAGAACACCTGTTACAGATGAGTAACTATGCTTTACTCTGCTTTCTTGTGGGTGCAGTAATCAAAATGTTCAAGTACAGTTAGGTTTTAGGGATGTTTGAAATCTCATCCCCTGCATCATCATACTATGTATCCCATCAACTTGAATGAAAGAATCATCTCAGGCTAGCTGGTTCAAAAAGGCACTTAGATTGATAGTGTCTACACTGGCAAACTATAACAATGCACATACTCAGAAGTCAGTTTTTCAGTAAGAGTTATTTTCTTCCAGTGTTGAATTCAGCAATCCTCTGTTCTTGTTTGTCTAATCAGCTATGGGGTCTATTCCGACATGCGAATAGTGGGAATGGGACGTCCATCCCCACTATTCGCCCCTCTTGCCGTCCCTGATGAAGGCCTTCCTGTATGAACCAGGAGTTTGTATGGGGAGGCTTAGATAGGGGCGGGAGGGGGTGTCACAGAGGCAGTGTGCTGACTGCAACCTCGGATGTACAGGGCCGATTCTGAAGTCAGCCCTATATGTCTGGGGTCAGCAGACTGGATGGGGGACTTATACCATCTCAGAGGTGTAATAAGTCCCCCTGGATGTCAGGGGATGGCAGGCCCGGGCGGTGGAAGTGGGGCAAGGGGGTGCAGGGGGTTCCATGAAAAGCCAGATTGAGGGTCAGGCTGTGGGAAAATGAACAAGTGGCCTGCGGCCGGTTATCACGGCTCCTGAATGGACACCATGGCACCGCGGCTCCACTCAGGAGACTTGTGAGTTAGCTGGGCAGGGGCCTGTATGTGCAGGCCAATCTGAATCGGGTCCCAGCCTGCACGTACGGGCCCAGACCTGATTCCATTCCCGCGGGGCATGTCTAGCCCCTGCGCAATCAGAATTGGGTATGCCTCTGTACATCCTGCTTCCGATCTGGTGCACAGGGGCCTGGGTGGCCAACTTGGAATGTGCCTCCACGTGTCTATGCAGTCTATGTATTAACCTGCAGTAATGTGTTAATGTGTGTTGTTAGATCTACAAAAATTAGAAGAATGGTGTCATGCTTGCAATTAAGATTTAATGTGAAGAACTGCAGTCTGATGCACTTAGGATGCAGAAATCCAAAGGAGCTATATGCGAAAGGGTTTGAGAGGCTGATGTGCAAGGACCAGAAGAGGGATCTCAGGGTGATAGTGTATGAGGATCTCGAAGTGGAAAAATGTCATCACAAAGTGTTGGTCAAAGCCAGAAGGATGCTAGGATGCATATAGAGGGGCATAAATAGCAGAAGGAAGGAGATATTAATGTCTCCATACAAGTCATTGCTGAAACTTCACTTGGAGAATTGTGTTCAGTTTTGGAGACCGCACCTCGCAAAAGATACAAAAACTTGAAAAAGTTAAGAGGAAGGCAACCAAAATGATTTGGAGCCTGTGCTAGAAGACATATGAGAAGAGACTTGAAGACCTGAGAGGAAGGAGCGGGAACATTTGTTACAGATGTTTAAATACTTAAAGGGGATTAATGAACAAATCAATCTTTTTCAAAGACGGACAAGCCACAGAACTAGAGGACATGAAATGAAGCTGTTAGTAGGTAAATTTGAAAGCAACATAAAAAATATTTTTTTATGCAAAATGTGCTCGATGCCTGGCATGCCCTCCTGATAGAGGTGGTAGGGGCAAAAACAGAATTCAAAAAGGCATGGGACAAACACAGATGATCCCTATACAGCAGTGGTTCTCAACCTTTTTTGTGCCGCGACCCCTTTTACCATTGGTCAACTTGTGATGACTCGCAATGATAAAATCAAATGCGTCTCTCTTCCTTTACCGTTAACGCGTTGTCGCTGTAATCATTTGTTGAATTATTAATATATTATAGGCCTTTGCAATATGTTTTTATTTATAAAATTTACTTATTTAAACCACATTAATCACAATAACAAGTAACAATATTTGATTTTGAAATTATTATGATTTTGTAGTCAACGGTTTTAGTATGCTTTATTCAAAAAGACTGACGAAGGGCAAAAATGTTAGCGTTGTCAAACCTAAAAAGTAGCCTTATGCTATCAGTGCAAAGGTTGTGCTTGCTTCCTTCTTGCCAGATGTGAAATTCTCGGCTCAGTCTTTGCAAGAGCAGAACGAAGATCATCTTCTGCAGCAAGTCTATTTCGGTATTTAGTCTTGATAAGCAACAAGCTTGAGAAGCCGGTTTCACACAAATATATTGTTGGAAATGGAAGAAGTAGACGCAACACAATATCAGACAGTCCAGGATACAATTGAAAATACTTGATCCAGAATTTAATTACTGACATTGAAGAAAAATCATTTTTCGCTGCATCGCTGGTAATGAGTTCAATGAACTCTTCTTGTGCAATCTCAGGAACATCCTCAACTTTAACTGTGAATGGACTTCTGGCAAGTGCAAATGGTGTGCCAGGTAGATTTGGAAAATACGCTGAAATTTCTTCTTTCAGCATTTCTAAGTGCTGTTTGACAGAAATTATAATTCCATTTCTTGTGTCCAAGTTCAATCTCGTTTTCTTCAAAGAAAGCGGATAAGTTGAGCAACATGTACGTTCTATTTTCAGCTAACTTTTTCTGCCAAAGCCGAAGTTTAATTTGAAATGCATGGATCTTTTCGGACAAATCTAGGCACATTGCGTTTGGTCCTTGCAGTGATACATTTAATTCGTTCAATATTGCAAATATGTCAACCAAGTAAGCAATTTTCAGCAGCTGCTTTTTGTCACTGAAAAGTGCTTCAAACACTCGCAACATTGACCCTCACCAAGTACAGAATAAGTAACCACAATCTAAAGTAAAAATAAAAATATGTAGACTAAATTTAAATTGAAACCCCAAAAAGCCAGAGTCCACATGCAGTGCAATATCAGATAAATAAGAGATGCAGTTCCCCAATACTGTGTAAAATATAAAAATAGCACAAAGTCCAATAACTAAAATTAAATAAAATTATTTTTTCTACCTTTGTTGTCTGACCATTTTATTCTCTGATCATGCTGGTCCCGATCTGAGGCTTCAGCTTTCCTGTCTTCTCTTAGCTCTCTTTTTGTGGTCTATGGTCCATCTGCCATTTCTTATCTCTTCTTTTGTTTTTTTCACTTCCTTCCATCAGCCCATTTCCAGTTCCAGTAACCCTCCCCAGTATCAGCCCCCTTTCCAGTCCTTCCCTCCCAGTACCTTCCAATGTCAACCGCCTTGCATTCCCATGACTGCAACTGGTGTTCATTCCCTTCCAGTCCCCCTCCTTCCCCACTGTCCAGCCCCTTCTAGTCCAAATACCATCCCAGATATCAGCTCACATCCACTCTCAGTGCCACCCTCCCAGTCAGCTCCCTTCCAGTCGTCCTACCCTCTGTCCATCCCCCTTCCAGTGCCATTTGCATGTCAGCTCCTTCCAGCCTCCTCCCCATTACCCAACCACCTACCACGCCCATCCCCAAGTGTCAGCTCCCTTCAGTACATCCCAGGTGTCAGCTCCTTTCCAGCCCCCTCCTTCCCCCATGTCAGCTCCCTTCGTGCCCCCTCCTTCCCCTGGCAGACCTCTCATTATCCGCTCCCTTCCATCCTCCCGCATCAGCCCATTTGTAGCCCTAGCCTCTAGTTTTCTTCCAGGGCCAGCAGCACTCTCCTCCCCTCCCCCATTAGCCCATTTCCAGTCCTATCCCCCTTCAGTCCACTCTAGTCCTAGCCCCCCAATCAGTCCATTACCAGTCCTAGCTCATTTCCAGTACTAGCCTCCCATCTGCCCATTACCAGTCTTAACCCCCCCAATAAGTCCATTTCCAGTCCTAGCCCCCAGCCCATTTCCTGTCCTAGCCCCCCTAATCAGCCCATTTCTAGTTCTAAACCCCCATCAGTCCATTTCCAGTTCTAACCCCCTCCCGATCAGCCTATTTCCATTCTTAACCCTCCAATCAGCCCATTTCCAGTCCTAGCCCCCCATCAGCCCATTTCCAGTCCTAGACCCACCCTCCATAGACCATTACCAGTCCTAACTCCCCCCCATCAGCCCACTTCCAGTCCTAGACCCCCCCATAGCCCATTACCAGTCCTAACCCCCCATCAGCCTATTTCCAGTCCTAGACCCCCCCCATCAGCCCGCTTCCAGTCCTAACCCCCCATCATCCCATTTCCAGTCCTAGACCTCCCCATAGCCCATTACCAGTCCTACCCCCCCCCCCCCATCAGCCCATTTCCAGTCCTAGCCCCCCATAGCCCATTATCAGTCCTAAACACCCCCCATCAGCCCACTTCCAGTCCTGGCCCCCAGGGAAATAAAAACGCTCAAGTTGCTGCGGCTGCCGAGTCTGCTTCTCGGCAGCGGCAGACTCACCTCTCCTTCCTATAGCAGCCACAGCTCCTGCTTCTTGGAACCACGGCTGTGTTAGCGAGATCAGCTTAAACACAAAGCCAGCCAGTGCGGAGCCTTCCCGTGCAGCGGTGTCCCACCCCCAAAGGAAGTTGTATGCAAAGGAAGTTGCTTCCTTTGGGGGCGGGACGCCGCTGCACGGGAAGGCTCCGCACTGGCTGGCTTTGTGTTTAAGCTAATCTCACTAGCACAGCCGCAGTTCCAAGAAGCAGGAGCCGCGGCTGCTATAGGAAGGAGAGGTGAGTCTGCCGCTGCCGAGAAGCGGACTCAACAGCAGCAGCAACTTGAGCGTTTGGATTTTTTTTACTTTTAACTTTTGAAGGCGAACTTTTGAACTCTTGAAGCTCTTTTGGGGGCATTTTTTGCTGCCTTCAAAACAATGCCGCATGAGGCAGCCACCTCACTTCGCCTCATGATAGAGCCGCCCCTGCCGGGATTTGTCAGGCAACCCCTGGTAAATCCTGAGGTGACCCACAGGTTGAGAACTGCTGCTATACAGCAAAAGGATGGAATCAAAGCAAACTTAACTAACTTTTACAACAACAAATAAAGGGTGGTGGGGAAGTAACCTGCGAGGAGCTGCAGATATCACTCTAGCCTCCTTACTAGGCAGACTAGATAACCCATTTTAGACTTTATCTGCCATCATTAACTTCATTACTAGGACAGTAAATATGCCCCATTATGACTTTGTAAAAACTAGGGCCTCCTTATTAGAAGATTTCACAATAGTGTTTGAGAATAGCACACTGATGCTTTACATGCACTTCCAGATAGCTGAGGACTACTTGCCAATACTCTTGGAAGTTTCTTTCTTTTGTAATATTACAGTAAAGAAGAGGGGAGTGTTCTGCACCCAGCTGTTTGGATGTGCCATTGAACTTTAGAGTCATTGAAAATCAGCTGTGGTTTCATGCTTTTAACTAGGTTTCAAGGTTGAGCACTAGTTAGCACTAGTTGTCAGCTGCTGTGCAGCTCAACCCTCTTTTTTTTCCAGGCTCTAATGTCTCAGCCACAAAATAAAATTGTAAAGAGACTTTCAGAGCACTGTGGAATCAAATATGATTCTTTTTCAATTGAATGGAGGATTTGCTTTGTTTCTCACATCCTGACTGTCACTAGGAGACCATCTATGAACGGTTCAGAGTCCATACTTCAATAAAAATGAAAGGAGGTGGCGTAACTAGAAAGCAATTTCTTATTCACTGAGGAGGAGCAAGGAAGAGAGGGAGGAAAAAAGAGACACTTTTTGTTCTGAAAGAGTGGATCTCACACTGTCACACTCTCCTGGCTTTCAGCATGCCCACTTCTACAGAAATGGATAGTACTTTAACTATTCTGTTCTGTTTATCTGCTGTGGAGCTGAGTTTCTGCTCATCACCAGCACACATCTTCTCTGCAGAGCTTAGGGACCATTTGTAAGGCTGGAAGCCTCTGTGAGACTACAATTTTTTTATTGACTGAAGGAGAAGCTGGAGGTAGGTTAGAATGCAAAGTGTATTCTGTATGTACATGAGAAATACAACGGTTTTCAGCCAGGGTTCAATCTGCTTATCCACTCTAAATTTCCCAATATCAGGGTAAATCTTGTTTTTTCAAAAACTAAGTATAGCTGTTGAGGATACTCCTGCACCTACCTGAGGACTTTAATTCATCCCTTCAGTTGCAGCTTCATAAAGTCAAATGGATTAACACAACAACCATACTAGTTTATTCTGATATCCAACAACAACATTTTACATTGGTGTGCAAAAGTCTGGAATCACTTGTAAATTTGACGTTTTTTTCAACTTCGTGACCTCATATGTTAATTTATTTTTCCTCCCAGTGGCTTTTTCTGTGTATCTCATGATAAGTGATAGATTTGGCTATTAGGGCCAACTTTTAGTATTGGTTTGGCCCTTATTTTCTGAGCTTGTTCCCCCCCATAGTTGTCCTGTTGATAGATTTTCTGTGAAAATCGCGTTATGTACATCGTTGGCCAACGATATATTATTGTAAGTATGCTTTAAAATATTATGGACGCACGCCAGGTTTCCTTCAAATTAATGTATGTGGCCTTGAAAAAGGCGGTTTTTATGTGTCAGTGATGGATCAGTATTTGATGGGCCACCCTTTGTTCTTGATCACCTGACTGCACCTTGTCGGCATTGAATGAACCAGTCTGACAAGGTGATCGTTGGTGACTGCGGTTCCAAGTTGCAGTGAGTGGCTCAGTCAGCTCACTCTTTGATGTCAGATGCCTCTAGGATATTTCCAAGGCCACCTTGTGCCACAGGTTCTCGATTGGATTCAGATCTGGAGACTGGGCAGGTCAGTCCATTGACTTGATGATGTTCTGCTGCTTCCAGCTATCACCTGTCTGGAGCGATGGCAGGATGCATTGTCATCTTGGAACAGGAACCGGCCAGGAAACAGCTGGTGTGCTGATGGCACCATGCACTTTTGCAGTATGGTGATGTACTTGGCCCCGTTGACCATTCCATCGATGATGTGAAGACGTCCAACGCCACTGGCAGCCATGCAACCCCAGACCATGACCTTCAAAGGATGCTTCACAGTGAGGTTGAGACACTCAGGCTTGAATTCCTCTCCAGGAAATCTCCTCATATAGGTGTGGGCCCGGTTACCAAACAGGCAGAAGGTGCTTTCATCGCTGAATAGCACCTTTTCCCACATTTCAGTCGACCAGGTTGAGTGCTTTCTTGCCCACATGATCCAGTTGCACCTTTGTATATCAGTCAGCAGTGGCTTATTCTGTGCTTTGCAGCCCCAGAGGCCAAACTGCAGGCACCAGCGACGAACTGTTGATGAGCTGACACTGACCTCACTCTTGTCTGACCACGCTCAAAGTAGCTGAGGAGAGGTCAACTTGCGATTAGTCAGTAGAATGCGTTGTAGTGCGTGGTCCTGGCGTGATGTTGATGCACGTGGACGACCTGAATAAGGTTTGTCCACCACTGAACCCGTTTCTTTCGTCTTCTGTACAATCTTAACAACAGTGCTCTGACTGCAGCCAACTTTCCTGGCTATCTGACAGCTTGAAAATCCTTCCTCGCTCATAAAGGACACACGAACACACTCCTCCAACGTCAGGGTCAGAGTCATCTTCATGGTTGATCCAGAAAGCGTATGAAATTCAAAAATTCCACGCGTTTTTATAGCTGCACTGTTGGCTAGATATCTGCATTATGATTGGTTAGTGAAACCAGCCTCCTGATTGGTCAGAAATATCGTGTGCATATTGGATAATCTCAATCCAGTTTTGACGCAGGATCCACAAACATCGCAGTAGTTATCTCCCAGTGTCTGTAAAGTATTTAAATTGGAAGCAAGGAATGCAAAAAAGTCAACTCTAATAGCCAAATGTATCCCTTTTAACGTGGTAGATGAATATGCTGGGCTAACGCAAAATTTTAAAAAAAAAAAGTTAGAAAGTATGAAAATTCTCGTCATATGTCACAAAATATGCACTTTCGTGAAAGATATTGATTTGGCTTTGATACATACCCATTAGGCCAGGGCAATTAAATATTAGACTGGTATGGCATGTACAGAGGGAGTTTGAAGATGCTGTTGAATCTGTGGAGCTAACAGGGCTGAAAGAGAGAGGACAAGAGCTAGGCTATTTTGCAAACCTCAAAATGCTTTTACTGTTAAAGCTCTCCTGACATCCCCCTGGTGCTGGAATTTGTTACTTGAATTTTCACAATGTAAATTAGCTTAACCGGGATTGAAAGCAAACTTATGTTTTAATAAAATAGATATTATATTGTTGGAAATGAGAAGGAAGGACCGAGGACGATGCTGAGGTTGACCTCAGTTGATCCTCTGTTATATTAGCTGAATTCTTCTTTCTTTCTTTCTTTATTTATTTAACAACTCTTATATACCGCGCTATTTGTTATCAGTGCGGTTTTTTTTTTTTTTAATAAACTTTATTTAAACATCACCACACAACAGTAACAGGCTAAGACAGTCAAACTCCAGAGGGGTGGACTCTCATCCCCACCGGAGACCATTGACAAAGGGTGAAAACAGTTTTCAAGTTATACCCCCACCCCCCCTCCCCCCCTTCCTCCCCCCCCACCCACTACCCCCCCTCCCACTACCTCCCCACCCAGGCACCAACCATTCCAGATCTTCCAATACATACACCCCAACCGCACTCCCTGTCACCTTCGACCTTTTATCTCCCCCTCCTCACCGCCCTCCGTCATCGACCTAGTTGGAGGATCTCGTTCCGACTGCGGGCCCCCAACCGGCCAATATAGGGGTCCCACACCAATAGGAAGGAGGTCCAGCGCTTGACACTGCCCCGTGCTCACCAGCGTTCTGCCAGCATTAACTGGTGAAGGCTATTACGCCACTCCCCAAATGTCGGGGGTTGCGGGTCGCGCCACAGTCGTAGGATGGGACCTTTGCCCACCAGACAGGCCTTTCGCAGGAACAGTCGGTCAGTTCGCCGGGGCAGACAGGGGAGGTCGAGTTTATCCAATACCACAAAGGCCCCGGTCCATCGCACCCGTTGCTGTAGTAACCCCGAGACATACCGTGCAATTCTAGCCCAGTAGGATCAGATATGTGGACAGGCCCACCACATATGCCATAAGTTGGCTAGAGGAGTTTGGCAACGCGGGCATCGGTCGTCACTCGTCAAATGGCTACGGAAGGCTCGCCTCGGCGAGAAATAGGCTCGAGTGAGACATTTAAATTGTATCTCTCGCCATTTGGCCCCCTCCACCAAAGCCGCAATTCGCCGGAGAGCCACCAAAATGGTGCGTGGGGGGATCGGCTTCCCCATCTCCGCACCCCAGGCCGCCTCCACTCCCCGATAATCGACAGGCTCTTGGAGAGCCATCAACCGAGCTCGATAGCCCGCAATGGATTGAGGAGCGTCCTCCCCCAAGGCAAAAAAACCCAACAATTGTACCGAGCGCGCTCCGAACCCAGAGCCGCCCTAGGCAGGGTGGCAATATAGTGGGAAACCTGAAGGTATGCAAAAACAGAAGTCGAGGTTAAATCATATTCCCGACACAGGGATTGATAAGACTTGCACTTCCCCGACTCGTCGACTAAATGCCCGACCTTTCTAATCCCCCTTCGCCACCAATCCTGAAAGCCTGGCGAGTTCGACCCCGGGGAGAAGTGGACATTCCCTTGTAGAGGCATCCAACTGGACGCCGTCCAGTTCGTCCCCCAGCGACCATTAAGATAGCGCCACGTCCGCTGGGCTGACTCAAGCAGGACACTCGATGCAAGGCGTGCTGGAAGGTGGCGTCTTTCTGTGTGCAAGACCCCCAGCAGTGAATACGGCGCCACATACGCTTCTTCGAAGCTCGTGGGGGTATAGACCGCTGTTCCGCCCAACCAATCCCCCAGATGACGAGCCTGACATGCCAAGGCATACACCCCTAGGTCGGGAAGCCCCATCCCCCCATCCCGCCACCTCCCCGTAAGCCGTGACAAGGGTATACGGGCACGAGCTCCCCGCCACAGAAAGGTCCGGAAGGCTACCTCCAATCTGTGCAGATCGCCTCGCAACAGCCACACCGGCAAGGTCTGCAGCCAGTACAGCAGCCGGGGTAAGATTACCATCTTGATAGCCGCCACCCTCCCCGAGAGTGAGAGCGGCAGCGGCTTCCAAGCCTGTAGCTGGGATCTCGTACGGGCCAACATCTCCTCAAAGTTACAGCGGTACAGCTCTCGTGGGTGGCCGGTCAACCTAATACCCAGGTATGCAAAGTGGGAGTGCGCCCATTTAAGGGGAACCCGCCGACCCACTCGCGCTGCAACGTCCCCAACACATCGAGGGCCTCCGACTTATCGCTATTAATCCGCAGCCCTGAAAACACGCCAAACTCCCGCATTTCATGCAGTAAACCAGGCAGGGAGTCCGTAGGCACCGAGATGTGCACCAGTATATCATCGGCGAAAGCCGACACTTTGAAAGTTTGGGAGCCCATACGTATCCCCTGTATCACCTGCGAAATCTCCAACGCCCTAATCAAAGGATCCAGCGATAACACAAACAAGAGGGGGGATAGGGGGCACCCCTGCCGCGTCCCTCTCTCTAGGGGGAAGGCCTCCGATAACTGCCCGTTGCAAAGTATCCCCGCCGTCGGAGAATCATACAGGCAATCAATCATGGCACAGAAAGAGGGTCCCAGCCCATACCAGGGAAGCAGCGTTCTAAGATAAGTCCAGTCGACTCTGTCAAAAGCCTTTTCAGCGTCAAAACTTATCAAGAGGGATGGCAGCTGGCGATCGTGTACCCACTCCAGAGATGCAATGATTTTGCGCATATTCCGAACTATATACCGGCCTTTCACAAACCCTACCTGGGAGTTGTGGACCAGAGAAGGAAGATACTCCGCCAGCCGATCCGCCATAATCTTAGCAAAAATTTTTACATCGAAATTCAACAGAGAAATAGGACGGTAAGACGCAGGCTGCTCAGGATCCTTCCCCGGCTTTTGTATCAGGGTAATATGCGCATGGTTCCCGCCCCACTTAAAAACCCCCCTGGGCTACCCTCCGCGTAAACACTGCTACCAAGGTCGGGCCTATATAATCTTTAAGCAGCTTATAAAATTCGGCACCCAAGCCGTCCGGACCCGGGGACTTAAAACAGCTAGCTTGGTCAATAACAGAGCGCACCTCAGCCGGGGTAAGAGGGCTCCCCAACTGGCTGCTCTGCACTGCGTTGAGCGATGGCAGGTTCAGCTGCCGCAGATAGGCTGGGATTGCCGAGGGAGACCCCCCCTCCGCCGCATACAACGTTCGTAAAAACCTCCGAAAAACCTGTACGATATTTTGAGTATTTCTCTGCAATGCCCCCTGCTTGTCACGCAACGCCGCTACCATTCGCCCACCTCGCGCTCCCTTCAGACACCGTGCTAATAGGCGCCCGGGTTTATCCCCATAGCTGTATAGCCGATAGCGATAATAGAGCAGAGATTTCTTAGCCCGTTGATGAAGCAGTTCGTTAAGATCCACCCTGGCCTCCCAGAGCTCCTTCCGGAGCTCCTCCGACGGGCCTCTCGCCAGGCGGCGCCGCAGCCAGGAAACCCGTTTCTCCAGACGGAGAATCCGTTCCATATGTAGCCTACGTTTGCGGGCCGCAAATCCAATAATATCACCTCTGAGCACAACCTTAGCTGTCTCCCAAGTTAATTCGGGATCATCCCGGTGGCCACGATGGTCCTCCTCAAACTCCCTCCAGCGTTGCTCTAGAAATTTATGAAAGTGGGCATCACCAAAGAACTCTGGCGGAAATCGCCAGATCCGAGTCTTGTCCATGTCCCCTCCCCAGTGAAAGTCCAACCACACCAGCACATGATCTGAAATTTCAAATGGTCCAATCTGCACTTCAACTACGTTCGCAAGACTCCCTGAAGACAGAAATAAGTAATCTATCCGAGAGCTGGTGCCATGGGCTCGAGATTGGTGAGTAAAATCCCTCTCCAGTGGGTGTAGCACCCTCCAGATATCAACTAGTCCCAGTCTTCGCACAAATTTATTTAACACTCGGATGACTGTCTCCCGCGCTCGTGCATCCCCCCCTCCGCAGGTATCCAAAGTGAAATCAAGGACTCCGTTGACGTCACCCCCCAGAAGGAGCGGAAGGTCGGGCATCTGCTCCACCTTGGAAGCTAGTCGGGCATAAAAACCGGGGTCGGGGGTATTAGGGCCATACACCGTCCCCAAAATGACCGGTCGCCCCTCCAATCTACCCTGCAACAGCAAATAACGCCCCGCCGTATCGCAGATCTCCGACTCCACCGTACAACATATCTTTTTGTTAATCAAGATCGCCACTCCCCCCTTTTTGCCAAGGGCTGGAGCCCCCCAAACCTGCCCCACCCAGCCCTGGCACAACTTCCTATGCTCGTCAGCTGTCTGGTGGGTCTCTTGGAGGAATGCAATGTCGCATTTATGCCTTGCCATGGCTTGTAAAATTTTATATCGCTTTATGGGATTTCCCAAACCGCACACATTCCACGTTATTACTTTCAGAGCAACGGGGCAGTGTCAAGACAAGAATGACCGTCTCCATCGTCTAACGGGAAGAGGGTTCTCCCAGCCTGGAACCCCCACCCCTCCCTCAAGTGTCCCCTTCGGGGTCTTCTGGAACGTACCTGCAAAGTGCGGTTGGCCTCCCTCCCCTTCCCTCCCTTCCCCTCCCCCCCTCCCCCCTCCTCCCTCCCCCCCCATCCCCCCTCCCTCTCCGCCCATCCCACCTCCCTCCTCCCCCTCCCTCTCCCCTGGATAACTCACGCTCTCCCCCATCAACTACTTCCCCTCCTCGCCGTATGTAACCTCCTGTGATACGCCCCACCGCCCCCCCCAATTTCGATATACCCCCGCTAAAGCACCTAGTCCCCTCCCCGCGGGCCCCAATCACTAATGCAAACCCCATGTTAACCCAAACCCCCTGGCCACCCTTCCCGCGGCCTTGGGAACCTCAACTGTCCACCCGCTACCTTACCCGACTTACCACTCCCCCCATCTCTCTCCTTCCGGTATCTGTCCTATATAGCCAACTGCAAATAAGACTTAACAAGCATTCAATTCACCCTCTAAGAGGGGCATGCATAGCTCCCAGACCTGTCTTAGCAAACTGTAAGTCAGAAGATAAGGAAAAACAAGACAGACAGAACAAAACAGCAAATAATTACAAACATTTCCTAGATGGAATCGTCGATCGAGCTCCACAGGGCTATTGGTTGGCTGTGCTCGGGTAAGGCCCTGATCCCCGGACCCCGTCTTATGGTGATATGGGGGAGAGGGGGGACGCCCCTTCCGTCAGCTGTTCGGACCAACAAAAAATTTTTTCCAAACTAAGGGGGAATGCGTCCCCCCGCATCCCGGAGGCGCTCCAGGTCAGAGGGATCGCTGGGCCCAACACCCATCCGCACCCCTCGCCTGCAACCCCTCCAGGCCAGCCAACCCACTCCCAGCATCACGTGGGTCCCACCAGCCCATCTGGGGGGAGGTTCCCAGGAGCCCCAGGATGACTCCGGCACTTCGAGTCACCGGTTTGCCAGCTAGTAACTACCAACTGCTGGTCTCCCGGGACACCCCCCAGAGTGGCCCAGGCAAGCTCTCTCATTGACGCCCAACCTGACCCGGGCTTGTCGAGGTTAACATCAATAGGCCTCCGAAGTGCCCCAAATCACTATAATTAAACATACAGAGCGTCCAAACCGTGGGTGCAGAATTAACCCCTCTCTGATGTACTGACAGTCACTTGAGGGTATTCAGTGTGATGCACCTCCCGGGAACTTAGCGTCCACATACCGGGCAGCCTCCTCAGCAGTCTCAAAAGTCTTGCGCTGTCCCTCGTTGAACACGTGAAGACGTGCCGGGTACTGGACGGTAAACTTAATCTGTGCATCGATCAGTTTCTGGTATACAGGAGCGTAGGCACGCCGGCGCTGGCTCAGGGCCGTGGAATAGTCCTGAGCTATCCGGAGCCGCACATTGTCCAGCTGTATAGAGCCCTGCCGTTTAGCGGCTCGCAGAAGAGCTTCTTTTTGTGGGTAACGGAGGAGTTTAAGCAGAACCAGGCGAGGGCGAGTATCCTGGGCCCTTTTGCTCCCCACGCGGTGCACCCTCTCAACCTCGATGGTCTCGCCGGCACCAGTTTCTCCTAACAGTGCGTCAAAGAGTCTTTCCAGGTACTTCCTCAGATCTTTATCAAGCACCTCTTCAGGGACTCCCATTACTCTCAAGTTATTTCTTCGAGAGCGATTCTCGAGGTCATCAAGTTTGGCCTCTTGAGATATCAGTCGGGTCTCGAGGCCCGTCACTGTCCGGTGCAACTCGAGCAGGGTGTCCTCCGCACGGCCCACACGCTCCTCCGCTTCCTGCAGCCGTTTTCCATAGGCATCGACCGAGCTCTGCACTGTGTCTAGCTTGTCTCGGATGACGGTAAACTGTACCGCTAGAGCCTCCGCCACGGCCGCCGAAATTTCCTCTACTTTTGCCGGGGAGGTTGGCGATGAGGGCGCCCCCCCTCCGTCCGCCATCTTGCTCGTGGCAGGCCCCCGATCTCGCTCTCTCTTCCCGGTGCGAAGCGCCGCGGCCATCCTCGCTGAACTCACTCTGCTCGATCGGCAGGGGAGAAGTGTGCGGTACCGGGGTAAATACTGGTCAGGTTCGCTGGGTTGAAGTACGGCTCAAATATGCCGGCTTAGGCTGGGGACAGTGGAAGCGCGATCAGCACACGTCTGCTCGCGCTTACCGCATCACCGGAAGTCCGTTATCAGTGCGGTTTACATACAACAAGGGTACACAGTCAGAAACCTGTTCTGTGTTTACATTGTAACAGGAGTTTAAAACTTGGATCTTACATTGTAACAGGAGTTTGAACTTGGAGCAACAGGGAAACTATAAACATATGTACAAAATACAATTAGATTTGGTTTGTATATACACGGATGGCTAAGGTAAGCTCAAAATACTTGTTACTTAATGATTACTAGCAGAATTCTCCTGTTGGGAGCAAAAAGCGAGTTCTTAAATGAATAGTGACAAATTTAGAGATTGTGTGGGGCTGTGAGGACTGTGTATGCATTGGGAAATTGAAGATGTTCACATATGGGTAGAATGGCATAGTAAACTAGTATGGTTGCTGTGTTAATCCATTTGACTTTATGAAGCTGCAACTGAATGGATGCATTATAACGCAGTGATAGAGTAGAGGGATTGGTAGAGGGATTGGTAGAGGGATTGCACTCTATGTTAGAGAGGGCATTCAGTCACACAGGATTAAAGTTTTACAGGAAACAAAATTCACTGTAGAATCTCTGGATTGAAATTCCATGTAAAAAGGGGGCGCAGTGGCAGTGGGGGTGTACTAATGACCGCCTGGCCAGAATGAACAAATGGATGGTGAAATGCTCAAAGACATCAGGGAGGCTAACAAAAGTTACAACACATTAATAATAATGGGTGATTTCAATTACCCCGGTATTGACTCGGTCCGTGTCACGGCAGGACATGCTAGGGAGATAAAGTTTCTAGATGAAATAAATGACTGCTTCTTGGAACAGCTGGTTCATGAACTGACAAGAGGGGAAGCCATTTTGGACCTATTCCTTAGAGGAATACAATATCTGGTGCACGAGATAAGGGTGTTGGGGCCACTTGGCAATAATGATCATAGCGTGATTGCTTTTTATTTAATAAATGGAGGAAGGGATGGCAAGGAAATCCACAGTACTCCCATTTAACTTTCAAAAGGGAGACTATGATAAAATGAGGAAAATAACACAGGTACACTAAAAAAATTTTTTTTTAAACTGCCTCTAATGTTTCGATTGATTTTTACGTTTTTTGGTGCGCTGAATCCAAATCTGGTAACCAATTTGCTCCATCACGTACAGATTTTTTGCTACATTGGGTTAGCAGTTTGAGGTGAACGTTTCAGATTGAGTGTGATCGAGATAAAAGTTTCTTGGATGAATTCTTTATACTAATTGTTTAGTAGTTATTCAAATAAGAATAAAGAAAATTGTAACAAGGCAGCACATAAGAATAGAGTAATGTCAACAAAACACACTGTGATGGTAGCAAAATTGTCTGCACTTAAAACAGCCACATACATGTGCACAAACATTGAGCATATAAGAGCGAGGTTAGACACAAAGCAAAGCAAAGAAATGCGCAAAAAATGTTGTACAGGTATGTATGTAAGAATAGAAAACGCAAACCGCACCATTGCAATACATGAAGACAAACACCCGATGGTGTGAAAATAAAATTCTAATAAATGAGATCCGACACTGTGGTAATAACTAGCAAATTTTTATTTCAAAGTTTAGTAAAAACACGATATTTGTCAACACAGTTTAGATTTTAAAGTCATTCTTGGGTCAATCAATCTCCTGGTGGGCCCGTTTCTTCTTCCCCCGAATGCTTCTCTTGGTGCGCTGCTTGGCGTATTTTTCATCTGGGGTTTCCCGCAGCAGCAACCAGCAGAAATCAGCCATCATAGTGGTGTTCCATCTTCCTTGGTACCTTCTCTCTGCGTCCTTGATGTCCTGGTGAAACCTTTCACCTTGTTCTTCACTGTACGCCCCCAAGTTTTCGGGAAAGTAGTTCACATGGGAGTGCAAGAAATGGACTTTCAGGCTCATGTTACAGCCTTGTTCTTTGAAGGCATTGAGCATCCTGGCAACAATATCCTTATAGTTCTCATCCCGCCTGTTCCCCAAGAATTTGAGAACAACATCCTTGAAGGAATCCCAGGCTTCTTTTTCCTTCTCAGACATCGTTTCAGCGAATGCTCCATCTGAAATGAGTTTCCTTATATCAGGGCCAACAAACACTCCTTCCTTTAGCTTTGCTTCAGAAAGTCGGGGGAACTTTGAGCAAAGGTACCGAAAGCACTCACCATCTTTTGGAAGGGACTTGATGAATTGCTTAATGAGACCCAACTTAATGTGGAGAGGTGGTAATAGAATTTTATCACGAGGTACCAAGCTCTCATGAAGAATATTTTTCTCACTGGGTCTCAAATACTCCTGAATTGGCCAGTCTTTTTTCCCCCAGTGTAGGTCGCGGACCCAGCTATCCCACAAGCAAGGAAGCAGGGATATTTGGTGAAACCGGATTGCTGCCCTAATAGCATGGATAGAATTTTAAAGTCTCCACAAATCATCCACTTATGCTCATCATAACGAATCTTCTGAAGAATCAGGGCCAAATTCTCATATTTTTCTTGGAGAATAACAGAGTGAGCAATAGGAACTGAAGCGAATGTGTTGCCATTATGAAGAAGAACACCTTTTATGCTGTCTTTTGATGAATCAATGAACAGCCGCCATTCAGCAGGATCATACTTGAGTTTAAACTTTTCCATCACTCCGTATATATCGTTGCAAAATACCAAATCTTCCTCTTTGCTGAAATACTTCAAAAATTGTGTCTCGCGGTTGCAGTACCAATAAAAAGTTGTTCCTGGTGACAATAGATTTTTCTGTTTAAGCCGAGAACCTAGCAGTTGGGCAGCATCTTTTGGGAGTCCTAAATCCCGGACTAAAATCATTCAATTCAGCTTGAGAGAAAGTTCAGGTTTCGGATCTGGTTCAGTTTCAAACTCGGAAGCACTGGACTCATCGGGAAAAGCCATCTGATGAGTCTCATCATGATCAGAACCGTCCACACAAATATGATCCAAAGATTTTGGTGGTTCAGGCACAGGTACTTCGTTGCTATGAGGCATAGGCCTAATTGCTGAGGGAAGGTTGGGGTAACTTATTACGTTCTTATTTTTTAAGTTGTATCCCTTCACAATGCAAGAGCAAAAATAGCAGTCACTGCTGTGGTCTCTTTGTTCACGCCACATCATAGGTATTCCGAAACAAAATGCTTGTTTTTTACCTTTCATCCATAAGCGTAGATCTTCCTCACATGTCTTGCACACTTTGTGAGGAGCCCACGGTTTGTCTTGATCGCCTAACTTCAAACCGAAATAGGCGAAATATACTTTTTTAATAAATGCAGAAATGTTCCTCTGCCGCTTTTTCACGGTATATTCCCCACAAATAAAACAAAAACTGTCCGGAGAGTTGACGCAACCTCTGGCTCTGTGAGCCATCACAAATACACAGCACTGCAAACTACAACTGTAGTGAACCACTTCGGAATAAAGCTGGATTACGACTGAGCAAACAAAAGGTAATAATGAACTTGCAAGAAACTGAAATTTGACAGGAACGTTCATGTCGCAACCACCGTGTTTGAGCGAGCGAACGAGGCGAGGCGAACAGGAAAGAACATGCTCCAGCGCGAGTACTGGATTTAGCCCCCCGCCTCCCAGTTGTCCTGTTAATGTATAAAATGAATACAAAACACTCTAAAATATCATGAGGGAGTGTTTCTAGTTAGTTAACCATTACAACCTCTATTTTGGGCCAAGAAAATAAACTGCAGTCGGCTAAAAAGAAATTATGTGAACATTCCTTATATGGGTAAGAAATCTAATTTTGCTAGAAAACGTGACGTGCTGGAACATTTTGGCTATTTTTCCTGGATTCAGCACCCCAAAATCTATAGGAATCAGTTGCAAAACTGGAGGCAGTTTTTTGGTAGTGTACCTGTGTAATTAACAAAAAGAGTAGCTGCAAAGGCTAAAGATTTGCATAAAGCGTGGGCATTTTTTAAAATTACTATCTTGGAAGCCCAGAACAGACATACAGTATTCCACGCTTTAAGAAAAGTGGAAGGAAGGCGAAAAAACTGCCAGTAAGGTTGAAAGGCGAGGTCAGAGAGGCTGTTGCTTCCAAAAAAGCATCTTTCAGGAAATGGAAAAAGGAGCCAAATGATGAAAACGGGAAACAACATAAGCATTGCCAAGTTAGATGCAAGGCATTGATAAGTAGGCAAAGAGAGAATTTGATAAAAAGCTTGCATAGAAGCAGAAACACATAATAAAAACTTTTTCAAGTATATTCGTAGCAAAAAAACTGTGAGAGAGCCAGTTGGACTATTGGATGATAGAGGAATAAAAGGGGTGCTAGGTAAAGATAAGGCCATAGCAGAGAGACTGAATTAATTATTTTCTTCAGTCTTTACTGAGGAAGGTATAGGGCATTTACCCATGCCTGAAATGGTATATAAAGGTGAGGTATCGGAAGAATTGAAAGAAATATCGATAAACAGGGAAGATGTATTACAACTGTTTAATAAACTGAAAAGTACCAAATCACCTGGACTGGATGGTATACATCCAAGGATATTGAAAAAACTGAAATATGAGATTGCAGACCTATTATTAATAATCTGTGAACTATCATTAAAATCAACTGTAGTACCTGAAGAGTGGAGAATGGCCAAGATAATGCCAATATTTAAAAAGGGTTCCAGTGGTGATCCGGGAAACTACAGACCTGTGAGTCTGACATCAATAACGGGCAAAATAGTAGAAACCATTATAAAGAATAAAATTACCGATCATGTATATAGGCATAGTTTAATGGGAGAATCATACCTAACAAATAGAATGCAGCAGGTACGCTTCAACAACATGTAAGCTAAGCCGTTCCCCCAAACCCAAGGGATACCTCAGGGATCAGCTATCTCCTCCCTGCTATTCAACGTCTACATCCAGCCAGTATGTACAATTTTCCGAAAGCATAATATCAGCTACCATCTATATGCAGATGACATTATGATGTACACACAACTTGACATAAACAATCCCAAGTTAAACCAATTAGAAGAATGCCTACATGAACTGCAAAACTGGCTCCAATGCAACAATATGTCTATAAATCACAAAAAAACTGAAGTGATGTTCATATCAGGAAAACAAGATTTCAAACCGCCTGCATCTATCACCCTGAACGGCAACACTTATCACTCAAAAAATGAGATCAAGTATCTAGGAGTACTAATCGATGCTAACCTAAAGATGGACAAACACCTCCGGATAACAAATAGAGCAATATTTCACAAGCTGAAAGTTCTACAACCATTACGCTGCATCATTGACCACTCAGACTTTAGAACAGTAGCACAGGCGCTCATCATTCCCCACTTTGACTACTGTAATGCTATATTACAAGGGCTTCCGAAAAAAACATTGAACATCCTACAGATGGCGCAGAATGTATCAGCCAGGATTATTATGAATAAGAGCCTGACGGATCACATCACTCCAGTTCTTATAGAGCTCCACTGGCTCCCCATACCCGCAAGAATAATCTACAAAATGCTGATAATGACATTCAAAATTATCCATAAGATATCTCCCTCATTTCTCGATCTCCTAATCACCACCCAACCCTCCAACAGATGCCGACGGACTGCAAACCTGAACACACTCTGCGTACCCAGCAGCATAAGATCAGTCAAAGAACGGACGAGCAACCGGGCATTCACGTACTCAGCACCTATGCTCTGGAACCGGCTGCCACACGAGTTACGCCAGACCAAAGACTTACACACCTTCAGAAAAGAGCTTAAAACACACCTGTTCCAATCATATTACGGCATCACCTAGACCAGGGGTCTGCAACCTTTAAGACGTAAAGAGCCACTTGGACCCGTTTCCGAAGGGAAAAAAAAAACTGGGAGCCGCAAAACCATTGCGACATTTAAAACAAATCTAACACTGCATATATTGTTTCTTACCTTAATGCTATATACGACCCCCTACTTTTCCTGTTAAAATATAGGTGTTTGGCCTATACTCGCCGTATAAGACTACCCCTCTTCCTTCACACACCAAAAAAAAAAACGCAAGAAAATATCACAACAACAAGTAACAATATTTGATTTCAAAATTATGATGATTTTGTAGTCAAATCACTAATATGAAATAAAATTATTTTTTCTACCTTTGTTGTCTGACCAATTTATTCTTTGATCATGCTGGTCCCGATCTGAGGCTTCTGCTTTCCTGTCTTCTCTTAGCTCTCTTTCTGTGGTCTATGGTCCATCTGCCATTTCTTATCTCTTCTTTCGTTTTCTTCACTTCTTTCCATCAGCCTATTTCCAGTCCCAGTAACCCTCCCCAATATCAGCCCCTTTCCAGTCCTCACTCCCAGTACCTTCCAGTGCTAATCCCCCCTCAACCCCATTACCAGTGCTAGCCTCCCCTAATCAGCCCAATACCAGTCCTACCCCCCATCAGCTCATTACCAGTCCTAGCCTCCCCTAATCAGCTCATTTCCAGTGCTCGTCCCCTCAACCCCATTACCAGTGCTCCATCCCTCCATGTCAGCCCCCTCCCTCCCTCCATCCATCCATATCAGCTCCCTCCCTCCATGTCAGCCCCCTCCATCCCTCCATGTCAGCCCCCCTCCCTCCATCCATATCAGCTCCCTCCCTCCATGTCAGCCCCCTCCATCCCTCCATGTCAGCCCCCCTCCCTCCATCCATACCAGCTCCCTCCCTCCATGTCAGCCCCCCTCCCTCCCTCCATCCATCCAGATCAGCTCCCTCCCTCCATGTCAGCCCCCCTCCCTCCATGTCAGCCCCCTCCATCCCTCCAGGTCAGCCCCCTCCCTCCATCCATCCATATCCGCTCCCTCCCTCATTATCTGATCCCTCCCTCCATGTCAGCCCCCCTCCCTCCATGTCAGCCCCCCTCCCTCCCTCCATCCATATCTGCTCCCTTCCTCCATGTCAGCCCCTCCCTCCATCCATATCAGCTCCCTCCCTCCATGTCAGCCCCCCTCCCTCCATCCATCCATATCTGCTCCCTCCCTCCATGTCAGCCCCCCTCCCTCCCTGTCAGCCCCCCTCCCTCCATCCATCCATATCTGCTCCCTCCCTCCATGTCAGCCCCCCTCCCTCCATATCTGCTCCCTCCCTCCATGTCAGCCCCCCTCCCTCCATCCATCCATATCTGCTCCCTCCCTCCATGTCAGCCCCCCTCCCTCCATCCCTATCAGCGCCCTCCCTCCATGTCAGCCCCCCTCCCTCCATCCCTCCATGTCAGCCCCCTCCATCCCTCCATGTCAGCCCCCCTCCCTCCATCCATCCATATCTGCTCCCTCCCTCCATGTCAGCCCCCCTCCCTCCATCCATCCATCCATCCATATCTGCTCCCTCCCTCCATGTCAGCCCCCCTCCCTCCATCCATATCTGCTCCCTCCCTCCATGTCAGCCCCCCTCCCTCCATCCATCCATATCAGCTCCCACCCTCCAAGTCAGCCCCCCACCCTCCATCCATCCATCCATATCTGCTCCCTCCCTCCATGTCAGCCCCCCTCCCTCCATGTCAGCTCCCTCCCGTCGTCTGCAGCCGCGGCTCTCTGCCTCTTAGGGACCCGCGGCTGGGCTTTTAAAATCATCTCGGAGCCCTTCCTGTCTTGACGGGCTCCGGGCAGCATTGTCCCGCCTCCAAAGGAAGTGGTAAACAACTTCCTTTAGAGGCGGGACAATGCTGCACGGAGCCCGTCAAGACAGGAAGGGCTCCGAGATGATTTTAAAAGCACAGCCGCGGTTCCCTAAGAGGCAGGGAGCCGCGGCTGCAGAAGAAGGGAGGGAGCCCATAACGCCATAAATACCGGGCGGGCAGTGTGCTCCGGAGCCGCGGCAAAGGTGAGAAAGAGCCGCATGCGGCTCCGGAGCCGCGGGTTGCCGACCCCTGACCTAGACGATCTCAACTATATCTTCCCATTCTGCCTTCCTACCTCTTAAGCATATAGTGACCAACTTCTTATTAATGTTTCATATCCTTGATGATAAAAAAAAAAAAAAAATTGTTTATGTATATATTGCGCGGCTAATTGCTTGTATTTTTGCGATCTCTGTGTACAAATATAACCTTTCTGGTTGCTCAATCTGTAATTTATTGAATAATCAAATGTATAACTATGATCTGGTGGTTGTTAGCCTCCCCTACCTTAATCAGACTGTATCCCTAAATTTATGCTGTACATATTCCCTTGTCTTGTCCACCTAAAGACCGCTTCTGATCGCTGGAAGGAGCGGTGTATAAATGTATGCCAAATAATAAATAAATAATAAAGCAAACATGGATTTAGCCAAGGAAAGTTTTGTCTTACTAATCTATTATATTTTTTTGAAGGTGTGAATAAACAAGTAGACAAAGGTGAGCCAATTGATATAGTGTATCTGGATTTTCAGAAAGCATTTGACAAGGTCCCTCATGAGAGACTCTTGGCAAAATTAAAAAGTCATGGGCTTGGTGGCAGTATAGTATTGTGGATCAGAAACTGGTTAAAAGATAGAAGGCAGAGAGTAGGGCTAAATGGCCCATTTTCTCAATATAGTAAATAGTGGAGTTCCCCGGTGATCTTTGCTGGGTCTGCTGCTTTTTAACATATTCATAAATGACCTGGAAATGGGAATAACGAGTGAAGTGATCAAAATTATTCAAAGTTGTTAAAACCCAAGAGAATTGTGAAAAATTGCAAGAGAATCTTGATAAATTGGAAGACGGCATCCAAATGGCAGATGAAATTTAATGTGGACACATGCAGAGTTATGCACCTAGGAAAGAACAACCCAAACTTTGGTTACATGATGCAAGGACAAAGATTTAGGTGGCATCATGGATAATACATTGAAACCCTCCACCAAGTGTGCAGCGGCAGCCAAGAAAGCTAATAGAATGCTAGGAATCATAAGGAAAGGAATGGAGAATAAAACCAAAGATGTTATAATGCCTCTATAAGGTTCCATGGTTCAACTGCACCTTGAATATTGTGTGCAATTCGGGTCACCGTATCTTAAAAAGGATATAGTGGAATTAGAAAAGGTACAGAGAAGAGCCACCAAAATGGTAAAGGGGATGGAAGGATACTTTACAAGGGCAGGACTAAAAGGTTAGGACTCTTCAACATGGAAAAGAGAAGGCTGAGGGGAGATATGATAGAAGTCTATAAATTAATGAATGGAGTGGAATGGGTTAACATAGATTAATTGTTTAAAAGTAGAAAGACTAAAGGGCACTCAATGAAACTACAATGTAACCCATTTAAGGCTAATAAGAGAGAATATTTTTTCACTCAACGCATAATCAAACTCTGGAATTTGTTACCGGAGATTGTAGTAAAAGCTGTTAGGGTAGCTGGGTTTAAAAAAGGTTTGGACAAGTTCCTGGAGGAAAGATCCATAAACCATTATTAAAGAGGACCCGGGAAATCTACTGCTTACCCCAGGACGAGTATTGTGGAAGCTGTGGACTTTGGGTCCCTGCCAGGTACTTGTGACCTAGTTTGGCCACTGTTGGAAACAGGATACTGTGCTTGATGGACCTTGGTCTGACCCAGTATGGCATTTCTTATGTTCTTATGCCCTTATGAGTAGCAAATCACCTGGACCGAATGGTATACATCCAAAGGTGTTGAAAGAACTGTGGGGCCCTGTATCCCACAACACATGTTTTCTAGATATCACCAATTACCAATTAGCAACAAATCACTCAGACTGCAAATTGCTCGAATACAATGCTTTTTATTCGGGTACCAGAACAAACAAACAGCAACTGCTTTGAGCAAAAGTCTCTGTCTGAGAAAGGTGGTGGACAGTCCACTTCCCTCACCGGAATTGGGGAGCAGACTGCCCACTGAGTTATGGAGCCATCCCCTTATAAAGATATTCTCCGTCACAAAAACTTCTAGAAGTTCTGATGTCACCCTCAGAAAATCAGAGTTACTTGCAAAGAAAGAAAACTTTGCTAGAACTCCTTCTCTGAGGCCCCCTCCCATGAATAATGCCAATTATGCCTTAGGGCTACCTTCTCTACAGCTGGTGTTCTCAAGGTCTTCTGGTCTTTGCTTAATTGTGCTTCTTATCTGTGCTGTGGAGCAAATCTTTCCTGCATTCCTTGGCCTGTTTATGGTCTTTTCATCTCCTGGTGCTAAATGACATTTTCTTTTTCTTCAAGGCTGAAAGTATGTTTTCTGCTAATTAATTCTCTGAGCAGACCTGTATTTCTCTGAGCCTGACTTTATGTACTTCTACTCAAAGCAAGGCCTCCAGACTACAGCAGGCCGCAAAAGCTCTCTTGTAGCATATACTTTCTTAGCCCACAGGACATTTTCTTTTTCTTCATCGTGCAAACTGCAGGCAGGCCATGATTACAGTCACAGATAGCAGCTGAAGGAGCAAAACTATCCCTAAACCGAAATATAAACCCAAAATATCAAAATATCCCAACAGAACTGAAATGTGAGATTGCAGACCTACTATTAATAATCTGTGAACTATCATTAAAATCATCTGTAATACCTGAAGACTGGCGAATGGCCAATGTAACACCATTATTTAAAAAGGATTCAGCGGTGATCCGGGAAACTACAGACTGGTGAGCCTGACGTCAATACCGGGCAAAATGGTAGAAACTGTTATAAAGAACAAAATTACTGAACATGTAGATAGTAATGGTTTAATGGGAGAAAGCCAACATGGATTTAGCCATGGAAGGTATTGTCTTACTAACCTGTTATATATTTTTGAAGGTGTGAATAAACAGGTAGACAAAGGTCAGCCAATCGATACAGTGTATCTGGATTTTCAGAAAGCCTTTGACAAGATCCCTCATGAGAGACTCTTGGCTGGTAGCCTAATGGTAGAGCACTCACTTGGGAACCAAGAGGCCAGGATTCATTTCTCACTAGCACTCCTTGTGGCCTTGGGCAAGTCACTTAACCCTCCATTGCTTCAGAAAAATCCAAGTTATCATTGTCCTTGTTTTAATGTACATTACCAAGTTTAAGTTACAATGTAAACTGCTTTGACTGAAATGATAAAGCAGTATAAAAGCCCTGCTAAATATTTAAAAAGTTATGGGATAGGAGGCAGTGTACTATTGTGGATCAGGAGCTGGTTAAAAAATAGAAAGCAGAGTGTAGGGCTAAATGGCCAATTTTTCCAATGGAGAAAGGTGACTAGTGGATTATCCCAGTGATCTGTGCTGGGTCCACTTCTTTTTAGCATATTCGTAAATGACCTGGAAATGGGAATAATGAGTGAGGTTATCAGATTTGCAAATTACACAAAATTATTCAAAGTTATAAAAACCCACGAGGATTGTGGAAAATGCAAGAAGACTTGATAAATTGGAAGATTGGACATTCAAATTGTAGATGAAATTTAATGTGGACAAGTGCAAAGTTATGCACCTAGAAAAGAACAACCCAAACTATGGTTACACGATGCAAGTTTGCACATTAGGAATCACCACCCAGGAAATAAATGTAGGCATCATCATGGATAACACGTTGAAACTCTCTGCCCAGTGTGCCTTGAAGCCAAGAAGGCAACTAGAATGTTAGGAATCATAAGGAAAGGAATGGAGAATAAAACAAAGGATATTATAATGCCTCTGTATTGTTCCATGGTGTGATGGCACCTTGAATATTGTGTGCAGTTCTGGTTGCCGTATCTTAAAAAGGATATGGCAGAATTAGAAACGGTAAAAAGAAGAGCCATCAAAATGGTACACGGATGGAAGGATACCCCTATGAGGAGAGGCTTAAAAGTTTAGGCTCTTCAACCTGGAAAAGAGACAGCTGAAGGGAGATATGACGGAGGTCTAAAAATTAATGAATGGCATGGAACAGGTAAACGTAAGTCCATTGTTTTACGCTATCAAAAAGTAGAAAGACTAGGGGGCATGCAATGAAGCTACAATTTAACCCATTTAAGAATAATAAGAGAAAATATATTTTCACTCAACGTATAAACTCTGGAATTCGTTACTGGTGGCTATAGTAAAAACCGTTAGTGTAGCTGGGTTTAAAAAAGGTTTGGACAAGTTCCTGGAGGAAAGGTCCATAAACCATTATTAAAGAGGACCCAGGAAATCCACTGCTTGCTCCAATACAAGCATTGTGGAGCCTGTATGTCTTTTTGGGAAACTGCTAGGTACTTGTGACCTGGATTGGCCATTATTGGAAACAGGATACTGGGCTTGATGGATCTTGGTCTGGGCTTGATGGATCTTGGTCTGACCCAGAATGGGATATCTTATGTTGTTATCATTGTTTAGCTGCATATTGGGCAGTCTACAGTAGGTAAGATGTTTTGGTAAGTGCCGGTTAACAGAAAACGATAATAGGCTTTTTTCCTCCATAATTAAACATGGTTCTGTTGCAGTACTTAGTGCTAATTTTGGTGAACTGTTTCCCCCATGACCGTATCCATAATTTTGACACTGCAGTAGACCCATGAACAAAGAGCATGGGGGAAATCTATGAAGGAAATGTTGTCAGAATAACTGTAATACTCTTTATCTGTCCCCAAATGTACAAGAATAGAAATAGAAGTTTGCGATTTTAAAAAACTATTATGTAAGGAATAAAGTTAATAAAGGTGAAGTGGGACATTTAGGCTCTCACAGCAGGGAAGGTGACTACTGCTATTGTTTGCAACTCCTGCTGGCCAGTGAGCATTAGTGGAGCACTTCTCCAGCATTTAGGCTGGTGAGGGACCTCTGAGCCATCTGGAATGTGTAGAGCAGCAGAGGAAGGGGGAGAAGAGGGCTAGTAAAACATAGGTCATGGTTCAGAGCTACTGTTCAAAGCAGAACCGTGCTATTATACTAGAAAAATCTGTCACACAGTTGATGGCATTAGTTATCTCACATTTGAGCAAACAATACTGATGCCATCAGCATGTGGCATCCATCCTTTATGGCAGGAAGTGGGGCTTGGAGATAATACTTGTTTACTACTGTGAAACTAGAGGGAACTATAATTGTATCAAGTATAACACTCTGGCTGTCAAGGACATAAGCTGGGTACCAGGATTCCTCTCCATAGAAGGAATCTTTCCTCTAGTTCTACCAATGCAGACATGAATCCATCTTTAAAATTACAGTCAACACACAAATAATTGCTATACCAAGAAATTAATTTATGCATATAAGCAACATCATAGGGGATTATTTGATAACTCATACACTTTATGTATAAGGCCCCATTGGGATCCTTAGTAAGGAATGTGCCTAGTAGGAAGGTCTTGCTGTGCAGTGTAGTTTAGAGCAAGGTACATCTTTGCCACAGCACCTCCATGGAAGGTTGTTGCAATAGTATATTCCTACTTTAATATCTTTGAGAAACCCCTAGTATCTGTGTGGATTTTTTTTGAAAGAGTAGGAGCTTTTTCCTTGCGCTCCTTTGTTATTTGAGTTGCAGACCTAATACCTTGAAGAGGCATCTTTGGGGTTTGGTAAAACATTAACTTCAAGAGAGAGATTTTCTCAGGAGAAGTCAAGATGGCTGACTGACGGAAGTGCTTAGCGGCGGCTTTTTCTTCATGGGGAAAAGGAAAGCAAAGGGGGTGAAGAAGCCCTCGTCTACCCCGGCGACCTCGACCCCTTTACCTGTGCAGACGGTTGGACCGATCGATTCCTTTTTGGCGCCGCGGCGGCAGTCGGAGATTCCGGTGATTGGCGGCCCTAGGGACACCTCGGCTGCTCTAAGCTCGGCGGGTGGTTCCGGGCCTGAGATCTCCTCGCCGGAGCAGTGGCGCCCTCCGAAGGAACCCTTGTTGGCTGAGAGGCTGAAGCAGGCGGCGATTCCTCCCCGAGAGGTTTCTAGGGGAGAGGAAAGTGGAGGGATGTCTGCTTTGGGGCTCGGCTGTGTTGCCGCGCCTGCTTCTCTTGTTGCCACATTTCCATCTGCGGTTCCGTGTGGGTCTTCTATAGAGTCGGAGGTAACTGGCGGAAATATGGAGGCTGGAGCTGTGGGTTCTCAGGCTTTGAGGCCTTTTTCTTTTGAGAGATCGACTGAATTTACCCTGGAGACTATCTGGTCGGCGATAGTGAAGCTTGCTGAACTTTTGGTTCCTCAGGTCTCCACTTTGTCATCTCAGATTCAGTCGCATCATGGCCTTCTTCAACAGCATACAGTGGAGATTTCTACGCTGCAGACGTCAGCTACTGAGCTTAAACAAGAAGTTACTCAAGTTGGGACATCAATTTCAGGATATCAAAAAGATGTTATGGCTCTTCAATTTAGGGTTGAGCAATTTGAGAATTTATCTAGATATCCTAATCTTCGTTTGGTTAATTTTCCCAAGGCTCAGTCTATAGGTGCTAAAGAAATGTTTAAGAAATATTTGATTGATGTGTTGGGGGTTTCGGGGGAGTCACACCCCCCCTTGGTAAAAGCTTACTATCTGTCTAATAATAAGAAGGTTGAGGGTGGGGGTAATATACCTGGGGTTGAGGTTGCTGATTCTCTGAATGTATCTGCTTTATTGGAAACTTCTTTAAGTGATACTGTAACCCCTGCTACTTTAATTGTTACCTTTGCTTTGATTTCTGACCGGGATTGGTTTCTTAAGATGTTTTTTCGGAAGCGTGACTCTTTGTTTCTTGGTTTAAGTACTAGGGTTTTTCCAGATTTCTCTAAACCTACTCAGAAGCGTAGACGTGAGTTCCTTTTACTACGCCCTGGCGTTTTGCTGTTAGGAGGTCAGTTCTTTCTTAAATTTCCATCAAAGTGTTTGGTCAAACTAAATTCTGCTAAGTATATTTTCTATGACCCGTCTCAGCTTCTTGCCTTCATTAATGCCCGTCGTTCCTCTGATGTAATATAGATTCACTGCATAGTATAATATTCTGGCTGTATTCCTACAGTTTATTTCTTGTATTTATCGTATGACATGTATAGGTTTCTCCTCCCTATATAGTGGGCTTTAGAAGGAGCTGGTATGTTGTATTTCCTGTTTTGTTTTCTTGTGCTGGATGACTTGGTTATCTGTGTTACCAGTATTCTTATTTCCATTCAAGTTATTTTTTCTGCTTGGATTTATTGTAAAATTCATAAATATAAAATAAAAAAAATAAAAAAAGAGAGAGATTTTCTCCAGGACCAAGCAGGAAGTCAGTTCTCACATATGGGTGACGTCAGCGCCGACGGAGCCCTCGCGGAGCAATTTTCCCCAGCTTTCAAAGAAAGCCTTTGGGAATTGCAGCGCGCATGCGCGGTCCTCTTCCCGCCCAAGGGTGCCATCTTGCTCAGTCTTCTTTTTTCCGCGGAGCCCTACAGACGTTGCCTGTGTATCCCCGCAGAAAAGTTGATTTTTCTCTATTTTTTCTTCGGTTCGACGCCGGTTCTTTTCCCGCCCGGACTCGCAACGCCGGTTGCGAGTCCGTCCTTTATTTTTCGGTTTTTTGTCCTTCGTGACAGATTTCGCGCTTTTTTCCTTTTTCCCTGGCAGCCCGGTCGTTCGACCTCGCAGGGGCCCTTTTTCCCCCGATGGCTGCCAGTGGCTTTAAAAAGTGTGACCTCTGTAAGAAACATGTCTCTTACAGACACTCATGACTTCTGCCTCCGCTGCCTCGGCCCAGATCATGACCCCATGATCTGCGGGCCATGCGGCAAAATGTCCTCAAAGGCATTGAGGAGTCGGCAGCACCAGCGGGAGCGTATCTTCTCTGACTCCGGCTGGGCTCGGACCTCGTCAGAGGCTTCGACGTCTCGGGACTCTGGTCCTGAGCATCGTCGGAGTTCCTCTGAAAGGGGGTCTCCTACCCGGGAACATCATCGGAAGAAGAAACCCGCGAAGGCGGGATTGGTGGATGCTCCTGGTTCCTCGAGGGCCAGGTCGCATAGCCCCGATTCCCGTCCCGGGTCCTTGGAGACGGAGAGGCCGTCAAAACATCCTCGACTCGAGGTGGACTTGCCCGCTCACGTAAGTACTGTTGTCCTCGTGGACTCGCCTCCGAAGGACCCGACGTCGGGCCCGACGCTGTCGGGGCCCGAGTCGGGGGCTGCTGGGTCTCCTGAGCTCGGACTCAGGTTGACGGCCTTGGAGTGCAGTCTGTCTGCCTTCTTGGACCAGCAGCGGGCATTGATCGCTGGCCTCGCCAGTGCTTCTGCCCTGACCGCCGGGACATCGACCTCCAAATCGACCCCGGACACCGAGCCGATCCTCGAGTCCATGAGGGCTCGAGTCGATCCTCGGTCGAGGTCTCCTTCGGCCTCCCGTTCGGGACCGAGGTCGTCGACGCCGACTCCCTCGGCGTCGGGACGGATGGCATCAGTGCCCGCCCGACCGGAGCCGATCGACTCCTCCTCCGAGGAGTCGGCCTGGGAATCTGAGGACGAAGAGTCACCTGGTTCCTTTCGGACTCGGTGTGTCCCTTCGGACTCCCCCGAGTCCGAACCTCGGAGACGGTCCCCCCCCCGGAGGATACCCGGTTCTCGGACTTCGTGAGGGATATGGCCAAGGAAGAAAGCCCCCAGGTAAGTGAAAGCCCCCAGGTAAGTGATACATTAAATACCTTTATGGAAACGGGTAACAGGGGTAACATATGGAAAGCAGTGTGTATTAATGCCCGTAGCATGGGAAATAAGATCTCTGAAGTTGAAGCTTTGGTGGGAGTGGCTGACTTAGATTTAGTGGCAGTTACAGAAACATGGTTCACAGAAAACCATGACTGGGATGTAACTATACCTGGCTATACTTTATTCAGAAAGGACAGGGTAGGAAGAAGGGGAGGAGGAGTAGCACTATATGTAAAAACTACTATTAAAGCTTTGGAATTACAGAGCTTAAAAGGGAGAGAGGAGGCATTGTGGGTTAAACTAGAAAGAGGGAAAGAGAAATCTATTTACATTGGTGTGATATACAGACCTCCCTCACAAGAGGAAGAGGTGGACAGAGAGTTAATTGAAGACATAAGCAGCATTGCTAGGAAAGGGGAAGTGCTACTGCTAGGAGATTTCAATATGCCAGATGTTGATTGGCACTTTCCTGCTGCAGTATCATCTAGGAGTAAGGCGATCCTGGATTCTCTACAGGGAGAACTATTCAGGCAATTGGTAACAGACCCCACACGTGAAGGGGCCATACTGGACTTGGTGCTTACCAATGGTGAAAGTGTTTCTGATGTTGTAGTGTGAGATCATTTTGCATCCAGTGATCACCAGATGGTGTGGTTCAGTATTAGGACTAGGGCTGTTAGAATCCATTCCAAGGTGAAGATCTTAGACTTTAGGAAGACTAACTTTGCGAAGATGGGCCAATACCTCAGGGCGTCATTAGTGGGATGGGAACAGCTGGGGGATGTAGAACAACAGTGGGCAAAACTGAAAGGGGGTATTTTAAAGGCAACCAACCTTTTTGTTAAAATGGTAAATAAAGGCAAAAGGAACAGGAGACCGCTATGGTTTTCGAAGGAAGTAGCTGAAAAAGTGAAGAAAAAGAGGGAGGCCTTCATGAAATACAAGAGATCACAGAGAAAGGAAAAACTTAGAGAAGCTAGCAAAGTAGTCAAGAAGGCAAAGATTCAAAAGGAGGAGGAAATAGCCAATGCAATAAAATGGGGAGATAAGACATTTTTCAGATATATTAGTGAGAAGAGGAAGGGCAAAAGTGGTATTGTCAGACTCAAGGGTACAGGGGGGGAATATGTAGAAGCTGATAAGGATAAAGCGGAATTGCTTAACAAATATTTTTGTTCTGTGTTCACAGATGAAGAACCAGGAGCAGGACCTCAGAAAACACCCACAAATAAGAACAGAAGCGAGGGACATCTTGAACAATTTTCAGAAGACTGTGTTCGTGAGAAACTAGCTCAACTTAAAGTAGACAAAGCGATGGGACCGGATGGGATACACCCTAGAATACTGAGGGAACTTGGGGACGTTCTAGCAACTCCACTGACTGACCTTTTCAATGCCTCGTTGGAGTCTGGAGTGGTGCCAAAGGACTGGAGAGAGGCTCATGTGGTGCCTTTACACAAAAGCGGAAGTAAGGATGTGGTTGAAAACTACAGGCCGGTTAGTTTAACTTCAGTGGTGAGTAAATTAATGGAAACGCTGTTGAAAGAGAAAATAGTGAGGTTTCTGGAGTCCAGCGGATTACAGGATCCGAGGCAGCATGGATTCACCAGAGGCAGGTCTTGTCAGACAAATCTGATTGATTTCTTTGACTGGGTGACCAGGGAGTTGGACCGAGGGAGAGCTCTAGATGTGGTGTATTTAGATTTCAGTAAAGCCTTTGACACTGTTCCTCACAGGCGACTTATAAACAAACTGAGCACCCTAGGGATGGACCCTAAAGTTACTGCTTGGGTTAGAAATTGGTTGGGTGGGAGGCGACAAAGAGTACAAGTAAATGGAGCTCACTCTGAGGAGAAGGATGTTACCAGTGGTGTGCCCCAGGGATCTGTCCTTGGTCCGATTCTTTTTAACATCTTTGTTAGTGATATAGCGGAAGGGCTGTCGGGTAAGGTTTGCCTCTTTGCGGATGATACCAAAATCTGCAATAAAGTAGACACCCAGGAAGGTGTAGATAACATGAGGAGGGATCTAGCTAAGCTTGAAGAATGGTCTAGAATTTGGCAGCTGGGATTTAATGTTAAAAAATGTAAGGTCATGCATTTGGGCTGCAGCAATCCAAGGGAGCAATACAGCATAGGAGATAAAGTACTTTTGTCCACTGAAGAAGAGCGGGACCTAGGCGTAGTTGTGTCCGATGATCTTAAAGTAGCTAAACAGGTAGAAAAGGCGACGGCAAAAGCTAGAAGGATGCTTGGGTGCATACGGAGAGGAATGGCTAGCAGAAAAAAGGAGGTGATAATGCCTCTGTATAAGTCTTTGGTGCGACCTCATTTGGAGTATGGTGTGCAATTCTGGAGACCGCACCTTCAAAAGGATGTGAACAGGATGGAGTCGGTGCAGAGGGTTGCTACTAAGATGATTAGTAGTCTTCATTATAAAGCATATGAGGACAGACTTAAGGATCTTAATATGTACACCTTAGAGGAAAGGTGGGATAGAGGTGATATGATTGAGATGTTTAAATACCTCCGTGGCATAAATGTTCAGGGAGAGAGCCTCTTTCAATTGAAAGCAAGTTCTGCGACGAGGGGACATGGGATGAGGGTGAAGGGAGATAGATTCAGGAGTGATATGCGGAAATATTTCTTTACGGAAAGAGTAGTGGATCCGTGGAATAGTCTCCCAGTGGTGGTGGTAGAGATGAGGACAGTAACTGAATTCAAAAAAGCATGGGACCAACACAGAGGATCTCTAAAGGTAAAAAGTGGACTGTTGTAGTTGTTGTTATGGAAGGACAGACTAGATGGGCCTTGTGGTCTTTTTCTGTCATCATGTTTCTATGTTTCTATGTTTCCCTGCGGATCCCGAGGAGGAGCCTCGAGTCGAAGAACTCGATGCCCTCCAATATGACTCTCCCCCGAAGGAGGCCTTTATTGTACCGGTTCCTCCCATGCTGGAACGACTTCTCTTCCGCATGTGGGAGAGCCCGGCGTCGTCGCCGGTGTTAAGCAAGCAGGTCGATTCCATTTATCGAGTCCACAAGAGCCCTGGCTTCCAAAAGGCACAACTACCGCACCATTCCATGGTGGTGGAATCGGCCATGCATAGACTAAAAAGTCAAAAAATGCACTCCTCGGTGCCCCCTGGTAGGGAAGCCCGAAGCCTGGATGCCCTCGGTAGGAAGTGCTTCCAGGGCTCTATGCTTGCTTGTCGAGTCCAGACATACCAGCTCTACATGGGCATGTATCTCCGAGACCTGGCTAAGGAAATAGCCGGGTTCTCTGCTGGTCTCTCCGACGAACCTTTGCAGAGGTTCCAATCCTTGTCTACTGGTATTCGGGAGTGCTCCAAGTTTATATCTCGAGCAGCCTATGATGGTTTTGAGGCTTCGGCTCGAGTAGCTGCGGCCGGCATCGGTGGACGCCGCCAGGCTTGGCTTCAGACGTCCGAACTCGAGCCCTGGGTACAGGACAAGTTGGTCGATGTCCCCTGCCGAGGTGATAACCTCTTTGGCAAGCCCATGGATGAGAAGGCTGCACAAATCGAGACGGAGACTCTCACCAGGACTCGTCTCTCAAGGAAGACCTCTGCCCCTTCTCAAAAGAAGAAGGCCTCGGGGAAAAAGCCCTTTTACCCGAGGAAAGGTGCTGCCTATAAATACTACCCTCAGTATCAGGCCTCACCAGCTCCCCCACAGGGAAAGCAGGCCAAGGGACAGGGTAATGGGTCCCGTAGGCAGCAAGCCCCCAAGCCTGCACCACCAGCCCCTGCTCAGCAGGGTGGGGTTTTTTGACTTTCTCAGCATAGCCTCTCCCCCTCAGCTGGTTTCTCTCAGCACAGGAGGCCGGCTGGTCCACTTTGCCCACAGGTGGTCCAACATCACCACAGATACCTGGGTTCTTCACATAGTTCAAAAGGGCTAACTTCTTCATTTTCACCAGGTACCTCCCTCCTACTTTCCAGGAGAGCCTTCCAGACTCCCTCTGCACAGGGACTTACTCCTTCAGGAGTTAGCAAGTCTTGTTCAGGAACAAGCCGTGGAACCGGTGCCCCACCACCTGAAGGGTCAAGGGTTTTATTCCAGGTACTTCCTGATTCCAAAAAGAACAGGAGGCCTCAGACCCATCCTAGACTTGTGAAACCTCAACAAGTTCCTTGCAAAGGAAAAGTTCAAAATGCTTACCCTTGGAATACTGCTGCCCTACCTCCAGCAGGGAGGCTGGCTATGCTCCTTAGATCTAAAGGATGCGTATACTCATATCCTTATTCATCCAGACCACAGACAATATCTCAGGTTTGTTGGGGGAGGAAACCATTACCAGTACAGAGTACTGCCCTTTGGCCTATCCTCTGCCCCCAGGGTGTTCACCAAATGCCTAGCAGTAGTGGCGGCCTATCTGAGACTTCAAGGTCTCTTTGTGTTCCCATACCTGGACGACTGGCTCATCAGGGCCCAGTCTGCCCAAGAAGCCACTCAGGCTACTCATCGCACTGTGACTCTGCTCCAGCACTTGGGTTTTGTCATAAACTTCGCAAAGTCCACTTTGCTCCCCTCTCAAAATCTTGAGTTCATAGGCGCCAGGTTGGACACGCTTCAGGCGAGGGCCTTCCTCCCTCTGGACCGGGCCAAACGGCTCATGGATCTCGCCAGCCGCTTTCACAGCAATTCCCTGGTCTCCGCCAGGCACTTTCTGAGACTGCTCGGCCATATGGCTTCCACGGTCCATGTAACCCCCAATGCCCGCCTGAACATGCGTCCGGCTCAGTGGTGCCTTCGCACTCAATGGCATCAGGCCACGGGGAGCCTAGCGGACTCCGTACAGATCTCCGACCAGCTGGTCTCCTCTCTGCGATGGTGGCTTCATCTGCCAAACCTAGTGCTAGGGGTGACTTTTCAGCCCCCTACACATTCTCAGGTCCTGACGACCGATGCTTCTCTCCAGGGTTGGGGAGCACATTGCCAAGGGACTTGTACTCAGGGTCTCTGGACTCCTTGGGAGTCCGCTCAGCAGATCAACTTCCTGGAGCTCAGAGCCATCCGCCTAGTGCTCAAAGCCTTCTCTCACCTGATTTCTCACCAGTCAGTACTTGTCCAGACAGACAATCAGGTTGCCATGTTCTACGTGAACAAATAAGGCGGAACCGGCTCCTTCCTTCTCTGTCAGGAAGCACAGAAGCTCTGCTCTTGGGCCGTCCATCGCAACATCGTCCTCAAAGCTGTCTATCTCCCAGGTCAAGAAAACTACCTGGCAGACAAACTGAGCAGGGTCCTCCAACCGCACGAGTGGAGATTGGATCCGCTTGTGGTTCAGCGGATCTTTCTCCGGTGGGGCCTCCCCACCATGGATCTGTTCGCCAGTCCTCTGAACCGGCAGCTTCCCAGATTCTGCTCTCGACAGCCGCATCCTCTCCGGGTAGCGGCGGATGCTTTTCTGATTCCATGGTCCACAGGCCTCTTGTATGCCTTTCCACCCATGCCTCTGGTGTCTCGGACGCTCTTCAAAGTTCTCAGAGACAAGGCATCGATGATCCTAGTGGCTCCCCGGTGGCCGAGACAACCTTGGTTCCCGCTTCTGATGCAGCTGGCGGTGGACACCCCTCTTCCTCTGGGGTTTCAGCCCGACCTCCTCTCGCAGGATCAGGGGACGCTCCTGCACCCCAACCTTCGGTCCCTTCATCTGATGGCCTGGCTGCTGAAAGGGTAGTCCTTGCTCCTCTCCAGCTACCTCCAGATGTGGAAGAGGTCGTCTTGGCCTCCAGGAGGCCTTCCACCGGAAGTCCTACACTCTTAAGTGGCGTCGGTTCTCCGTCTGGTGTACTCAGCAGTCTCAAGACCCCTTCTCCTGTTCAACATCAGTGGTCTTGCAGTACTTGCTTTCCCTTTCCAATCTTGGACTTAAGTCCAACTCGGTCAAGGTCCACCTCAGTGCTCTTTCTGCGCATCACCTGCCGGTGGATGGTAGACCTCTTTCCAGCCACCCTCTGGTGGCTCGTTTTCTCAGAGGCCTCCTTCTCCTTAAACCACCTTTGCGCCCGCCAGTCCAGAACTGGGATCTCAATGTGATTTTACAGCGGATTACCTGTCCGCCTTTTGAGCCTATGGCTACCTGTCCTCTTCGTTTTCTTTCCTGGAAAACCTTGTTCTTGGTGGCCCTCACTTCTGCTAGACGCGTTAGTGAGCTGTAGGCCCTAGTATCTGATCCTCCTTACACTAGGTTCTACAAGAACCAGGTAGTCCTACGGACTCACCCTAAGTTTCTTCCTAAAGTGGTTTCCCCTTTTCACATCAACCAGGAGGTGGTACTTCCGACCTACTTTCCCAGGCCACACTCCAGCTGAGCTGAAATGGTCCTGCATACCCTGGACTGTAGGAGGGCGCTGAACTTCTACCTTGACCGTACGCGGGAGCACCGAAAGGCTGTTCAGCTCTTCGTGTCTTATGACCCCAACAAGTTGGGGCTCCCTGTCTCCAAGCGTACTCTGTCCATCTGGATTGCGGACTGCATCGCTTGGGCTTACGAGGCTGCGGGCCTCGTGCTGGAAGGTAGAGTCACCGCTCATCGTGTTCGGGCGAAGGCTACGTCAGTGGCTTACCTCCGCTCTGTTCCATTGGCAGACATCTGCCGGGCCGCTACTTGGTCTTCAAGCCAGACTTTTGCAGCCCATTACTGCCTGGAGAGGGAGTCCCGCAGGGACAGTGCTTTCAGACAGGCAGTCCTCCGTAACCTCTTCGAGGTATAGGCAACTCCTACCCTCCGTCCCGGATGTTGGGCTACCGGTTGGAGACATATTCAGAGAAGATTCCTTCCTTCTGTGCTACTGACCTCGAGGGAGCTCATTTTTGTGCTTAGGGTCTCCGGTAGCCTTAAGCTTGGGAGTCCCATATGTGAGGACTGACTTCCTGCTTGGTCCTGGAGAAAGTGTAGTTACTCACCTGTAACAGGTGTTCTCCAGGAGCAGCAGGAATAAGTCCTCACAACCCTCCCTCCTCCCCTTGGAGTTGCAGTTATATGCTTTCGTTTTTGCTAATTTTTGCTGTCTTTTAGCTATGTCATCTGACTGAGCAAGATGGCACCCTTGGGCGGGAAGAGGACTGTGCATGCGCGCTGCAATTCCCAAAGGCTTTCTTTGAAAGCTGGGGAAAATTGCTCCGCGAGGGCTCTGTCGGCGCCGACGTCACCCATATGTGAGGACTGATTCCTGCTGCTCCTGGAGAACACCTGTTACAGGTGAGTAACTACGCTTTCTCTCTTTCATCTTTTGGTTTTAGAAGAAAGTTTTGCCCACCTTTTTCTTTTCATAGTAGGAGGACTTAAGGGCTTCTGTGTGTGTGTGCATGTGCTGTCGAGTCGATGCAGATTCCTGGCGACCCAGCCCCTGGGGTTTTTTGGCAAGGTGTGACTGGAAGTAGATTGCCAGACCTTTCTTCTGTGCAGTAAATCTAAGAACTACAAAAAGGCCCCTGTTCTGGGGCCTTGTCTCTTATGAGAAAAACTCTGGAAATATGTTATTTTATAAGTGAGCACATTTGTTATTTTTGTTACTGGAGGTTGCTCGGAGGGTTTTCTTAGAGAACAAGAGAAATGGAGAACTATCTAATATCATTTTGTGATGCAAAAAGAGAAGAGTCACCACATTGGTGTGAAGGCAGCTGTTTATTCCCTCTAGGATTTGCGTTTGAATTAGGTTTTGGGTTTGAATCAGCATATGGTAGAGGTCAAGTCTGAAGTATCTTACTTGGAAGTTAAACTGGATCAGCATTTCACTCTGCACCCTCATTTGAGGAAGATTGTTAAAAACTCATTTTTTAAGATTAGGGTCTTACGACGTCTTGGACAATGGGGTATGTTTACTAAAGCGCGGTAACGTGAATAATGCCATATAAGGAAGTGGGTGTACAGGGGTTAAGGTAGCAATGGCCGTGTAACGCACGTTAAAGGGCACCTTGGCCAGTTAGCGCATGTTAACGGGACATTGCACGTTAAAGCTGAGAAACAAAACACATTACAAGGCTGACAAGGTGCTCTATAAGGCGCCCTAAATGGCACCTCATGAGGCGGCTTAGGTTAAGGCACCTTATAAGGTGCCTTAACCTAAGGTGCCGTATAAGGTGCCCTAAGGATGTTAAGGATGTTAAGGATGTAAAATAGTTATTTCCAAGTTATAATGCCCTGTTCAATGTAATTTCAGTTTGTTCAATGTAAACCGCACTGATGCAGAATAGCGCGGTATATAAGAGAATGTAAATAAATAAATAAATAAAATAATAAATAAGGTGACCCAAGATATGGTGCCCAAGGGCAGTAAGGTGCCCCAAGTTGACAAGCATGAAATGTAAGGGCAAAAAACTGTTGTAACCCTAACACTGCACAGAGCACCAAGGAAAGGCAATGGACAAGTGATGGAAGGAAGTAGAGGTGGGAGCTGATGGACCTGCCAAATCTGCATGCAGCCGATGTGGCAGTCAGTAAAATGGACAAACATATTGGAGGCAGCTGTAACGATGCACAGGGTGTTAGCAATGTAAAGTGCTACAATGACAGTGGGGAGAAGAGGATGGGAATACGTGTCCGCCAGTGGAGGTAGAGATGGCAAGATATTTGCAATGATAGGAGGACAGAGGAGTAGTAGTGCCATGCAGAGCAGACACAGGAGAGGCAAGCATGAAGAGCCGCAATGCAGAAAAGGGTACCAGTGCAGGACATGGGGTAGCAGCTAGCACATGAAGACAGGCTGCTACACAGTGGACAGAAGGATGGCTGGCAGCTGTGATGAGGGTATTATGTGCTGGCAGCACAGATCTTCAGAGATATGACTGTCACAGGAATGAAAAGGACTTGCCCCGGACAGGCCTAATAAAATGAGACCACTGAGGGATTGAACCCATGAGCTCTGCCTAGGAAGTCATTGTATTAACCAGTGGGCTATACCTCTGTGGCTTCTGTCTCTGCAATGACTGGCTACAGAAAGACTGCAGGTCACTGCACAAACTGTCTGCTGTGTCTACCAGGATAGGTTAAACCCATCAGTACCCGTGATGCAATGCACATGCAGAACAGCAGTCCACATCTGATCACCAAATGGGGTATGCAGCACCTCAGCGTGGTTGGAGGAACTGTCCGTGTGTGATACTGGCACAGAGTAGCCACACACCATGCCATTGTGCCGGTTCTGTGTTCACCCTAAGGGTGAGGTGGGGCGGCCAGCACCAGGTCCGCAGTACCCGGGTTGCTTGAGATAGGCTTTGCCGCAGGGCCCTATCATTGCCAGTGTGTGACAGGTATTCCTTGCAGCCACACCTAAGATAATCCTGTGTCCATCTGTATTCTCCAGTCACATCTAGCCCTTGGGGTCCAGGAGCCACCCAAGTTAAGCATATCCAGTGTGGTTGCCATGGTCAATTGTTATAAGAGCAGGGTGGTGTCTGGACCCACATGCGGATTATGTAGCACCACCTACCAACCCGCCTGCCTGGGTCAAGGTGGTGGACAGGATCTGCCCCCAACAGACCCACACTCTACATCTTTGCAATGGAGGCAGTAGAGGGGCATGATGAAGGGCTGTGGTACTATCAACCCCAGTCCTGCTGGCAAAAGGGCACTATCCAGGGTAGGTGATGCAGATCTGTACTTATCACACAGGCACTGGTAGGCAGACAGGCAGTAGGCCTGGAAAAGCTCAGCTGCCCCCCACCATGATCTGACATTCACCAGCAGAGGGCACAGTCAGCCTGCACCTGCTGCACAGCATTCCAGCCATACACATGCTGACTGCAGACAGTCCACTAGCCAGTCCATAGTGTATGTCCCCAGAGAAACTATGTGCACCCATAAGTGGGATGTAAGCACAGACACCAAGCAGGTATCTCAGTGATTGGGCCCCATAACAGGGAACACACAGATATCGCTTGAGAGAAACACTGTACAGCACTCTGTGGGAATCTAGACATGCCATGGTCACTGCTCAGTCAGGGTGAGAGTGACCTCCCAGCATGACATGCTGTGGCCACCCTATCCATGCAGGTGGTGGTCGGGCACTACAATGTCCCAGCCATTGCCCCACACCCTGTGCAGATGCATCCTGCCCAGTCTGCCCTGTCCGGACCATACCCACAATACCTTGCTCCTCATTATGCACATTGGCAGGCTAACGCTGGAAACAGTGTAAGCATTGTGGGCCCAGTGAGGAGGAGGCAGCCACAAAACAATGGATAGACATACACACACTCCCACTCCTATTTCAGCATTGTGCAGAGATAGGAGTGGTTGGCAGGCCTGCCTGCCACACTAGTCCTGAGCACAGTGCAGGCATTACTAAGGTATGCAGGTGCTAGTAGTAGTGCTTTGGTGGTAAGTGCTGCTGCATGCCGGGCCCAACAGCCTGACTCTCCATGAGGCTTTGGATAGTGGAGCCTGTGGGTATGGGTGTTTGTGCCCCTGTTGGCCGATGTTCTCAGGAGTGCACATGTTTATGTTGTATGGGCAAAGTGGGGTAAAATGTAGGGACATGGTCTGCAGGAGCCACAGCTGGGACTTGAACCTGTGACCTTCTGCCCCAGGACACACTGGCTGTGTGCACTGCACCATACTGTTGCCACAGAGGCAAGTCAGTCTCTGGGGATACCTTGACTGTACATCAGACAGACCTTGTCTGTTGCACTGCACGCCATCCACCTGAGCAGGGCTTGGCCTTGGTCTGCTGTGGGCAGATGTCACTGCCCCCTCCCCCACCGGCACCCCTCCCCCACCATGCTGACATGCCCATATGCTGGTGTTGCGCAGTCCCAGGCCATCCAGTGTGCAGGTAGGCCGCTGCCTAGGGTGTGGGGTCTGGGGTAGGGGTGCCTACATAGACATCCACGCTTCCCCTCCGGCACCGCCTGCCAATGTTATGTGCCCTTTGGGGTACCCGCTGGGTAATGTCCCCTGGATGGGACACTGTGGGACACAGACTTGTGGGCATATTTGATCTTGGTCAGTTGCTTTCTTGCTGCTTTCCAGATTTTGCATTCCTATGTGCCACCTAGGCATCTGCCTAGCCCACCCTGTGCCCCAGCTGCACCACTCTATGTCCCGCCTGCAGCCCCCTATGCCCCATTTGCAGCATCGCCATAGTGCCCTTTCATACCTGGGCACTATGCTGTTGCTGCACATGTAGCACTACTATCACTTTTGTTTTTGGCTCCCTGCCTGTGCTGTACATTGCTGACACCGAAATGGTTTCTCTCTCCTGCAAATGTGCATCTAACAACAGGTTTTCACTCGCGGTAATATTCAGCCCTTCAGTTCACTGTGTTAGTGTAGCAGGAGCCTCTTCCGCCCACTCCCCACCCATTGACCCCTTCTCTCTGCCCTCTCTCCACCCTCTGCAGGACTTAACACTGCTGGAGATGTTAACGCACGATAACGTTGGTAATGTTAGCACACGTTAACGTAGCCACTGCTATGTTACCGCGGTTTAGTAAACATACCCCTAAATCTTTTGGAATCAGATTTTCAGTCAGTTTTTTTTTCAACTGTTGCTTTTTTCGTGTTTGAATTAAAGCAATGTAGTTTTAGTGGAACTTCCAATGTCTACTATAAAGGCCCTGCAACTTGTCCAAAACAGGGCAGCAAAGATATTAGTACCATAGTCTAGAGTAGAATATATTACTCTTTGTTTATATAATCTACACTGGTTGCCAATTGAATATCGTATTCATTTTAAGATTTTGTTTTTTATTTTGAAGGTCAAATGTGGGCTTTCAGCCTGTTTAACATTTTTATTGCACTGATATACCTCTCAGTGATCAGTGAAGTCCAGAAATGTAAACACAATAATGGTCCCTTCGTTGAATATGGTCTAGTTTCAAATTACACGTTCAAGGGCTTTTGGCTTTTATGTCCCACACTTCTGGAATAGTCTTCCTGATGAGCTTAGAGCTTGCTATGATCATTTATGTTTTTGATGTCTTATAAAAACTTATTTACATAATGACATAATATACAACGGCAGATAAAGACCAGTATGGTCCATCTAGTCTTTCCAGCCAGGTGGCAAGAATAGGTGTACCCACTTCTCTATGCAAATCACCCATATTTGTTGAGATATAAGAAATAGTTAAAGATGCTTTTGGAGCTGAATAAAATGTTACTGATTTTGTATTGTCTTGTTTGTTATATATGAATATCTCCAGGAACAAGCAGGAATGAGTCTTCACATATGGGTACGTCGGTACCGACGGAGTCTGCGCGGGAACGCTCCCCAGCATCCAATCAGAATGCTTTTGGAAGCATCCCAACACACCTACGTGCTGCCTTCCCGCCTTTCCCAACTGCCTCCTCAGTTTTCGTTTTTCCGCGGAACCGGCAGGACGTTTGTCCTGTCACCGAAGAAAATTCTTCCTTTATTTTTGTTTTTCCTTGTGGTCGCGTCTACCTTCCCTCGACGCACCGGTACCGCCGGTGTTTTCTTCTTCTTTTCTTCTACAAATATTTCCTTTTGTAGTGAACTTTTTCTTGTTTAGTGCCTGACAGGTTTCGGCCTGCTAGACCTCTCCACTTTCCCTCATGGAAATGCCAGCCACTAGAATGTCTTTTAACTGTGGCGCTACCAAATTAGTTTTAGACACCCATAATTGGTGCCTTCCATGTTTGGGACCTGAACACCATCCGCTGCACTACTATTTCTACAAGAAGTCTTCAGCATCGAGCTCAACTCGATACGCGGTTCCCCTCAGACCTGAGGGTACCAGCTACATCTTCTTTTTCGCAGGATCAGTTAACCAAACAAAAGTCTGTAAAGACTAGCCAGTCCTCGGGTGATAGATCTCATGTACATCATAGAGATGCCTCTGAGCTTGCCCCCGAGGACATATTGGCTTTAAAACCCCGGCGGGAGGCTTCTGCCTCCAAAGCATTAACGGGGTTTCAGGTTGTTCCTGGGGTTTTTACCTCAGTGAACATACCTGAGCCATGCCCGGTGGTGGTATCCGCTTTGAGCGGTGCCAGTACCCCGGCATCGGCAATGGTGCTGGATGAAACATTCCACACCGATGATCGCAGTCAAGCGCTCTCGGTATCTTCGGTGCCACTAGAGCCGCTACCGACCGATCTTCCCGCATCGGTATCGATCCCGGTACCGATGCTGGTATCCACATCGGTGCCCTCCAGATATGCATCGATAGACTTGCTTCTTTTGATGCCGAGTCTAGAATCGATCTCTAGTCTGGATGACTGGGTACCGACTCGTCTCGGTACCGACTTCAATCGGTACCGAAGACATTCTACCAATGATCAAGGTCTGCAACATTCGGTTACCTCAGTACCGATAATGCTATCACAGACTGATCTTCATATATCGGTGTCAACGAAGGTACCGGTCCCGGTACCGGTATCGACATCAACATCGGTGTCGGTACCTCCCATGCTCCTTTCAGCCGGCTCGCTTCCTTCCATACCGAGTTTGGAATCGATCCCTAGCATGGACGATTTGCTACCGACAAGTTGCGGTACCGGTTTCCAGCGGTACCGACAATTATCTTTCAAAGATAATCCGATGCTCCACCCCTCCAGATCTTCTATTCTACAGAATCTGAATGAACCGGTGGGTGCTAGAGCTAGTTCTTCAACAGATCTAGTTCTTCCTCCTCTTCCTCGAGGACTCCCCTCTGGGGAGATTTCTTTTCAAGCTTTTCTGTTTGATATGGCAAAGTTACTTGCCATTTCTATACCTGGTCAAGACCCTGCACCAGGGGAGCCACAACCTCTACAGATCCCCTGCAATCCAAAGGAAGTCATTATGTTTCCTTTGCATCAGACCTTGCAGGATCTCCTATTTAGAACGTGGGAAACTCCTTTAACGGTATCCCCACCTTCTAGGGCAGCTGATCGTCTATACAAGGTGCCCCCTTCTCCAGGTTTTCAAAAGCCTCAGCTCCCTCATCATTCTCTTGTTGTAGAATCAGCAATGAGGCGTGTTAAGAGTACTAAGAAGCACTCTTCTTATCCACCAGGTCGTGAGGCTAAGACTTTAGATGCCTTTGGACGTCAAACTTTCCAGGCATCCATGTTTTCAGCAAGAATCCTTTCATATATTTCTATATGGGATTATCTCTTGAGGAGGTCACAAAAGATTTACTACTTTTGACCCCTTTTCTCCAAGAACCTAAAAGAGCAGATTTTTCTATACTAGTCAATCATGCTCAAAATATTTCTAGGTTCCTTACTCGTGCTTCCCTGGACTCTTTTGAGTCTGTTAGCAGAACTTCTGCTATAGCCATAGGGGCACGACGTAGAGCTTGGCTCCAAGCTTCAGACTTGGACAAATGCATACAAGATAGACTGGGAAATACTCCTTGCACTGGAGAGAATCTCTTTAATAAAGAGACTTTACTCCAGGCTGCTCAGTTAACCACTGACACTATTGCTTTCAGAGGCTTCTCTACGCCTTCCTCTATCCCAGTTTGTAGAAAATCTACTAATAAGCTTTGTTCCCTTAATGGGAGAAGGTTTTATTCATCTTCTACCCATCATACAGATGCTCCCAGACAGGGGAGACTACCAACCAGGCTCAGGAAACCACAACCTCAACGGGTTCAGCAAACCCAGCAGCCGCAGGGTTGCTGATAGACTCTTTACTGAATCCTTTTTCCTGTTTGAGGTTTAGATCCTGTAGTTTGCTTCTTCCCATTACAAGCATCTACATCGGTTCCATCCTAAAATTCACACATGTCTCTCTTAAAGAGACATCCTGACTATTAGCTCAAAAAGCTTCTTAAGATGATTATGTTTTACAGGTAGTAAGGTTACTCCTCGTCCTCTGAAGTACACAGAGGAGTAACAGCTGTCAATAAGGTTGCTATGCCTTTACCTTTGACTTTTTCTCCTGTATCAACATCTCTCATATTACTTTTTCAAAGATTTACTCCACTGTAAGTCTTTCTTTTCAACTCTGTCCCTCTTACTAAGACATTTGGTCTGTAAGAGTGATACCACTTTACTGAGGGCTTTTCCTTAAGCCCCTAAGTTTTTTTTCAGAGTTGTCTCCCCCTTGCATTCTTAGTTTTTCTGGCAGCTTCTCAGGCAATAACGGAGTCTTACCACTCCTACTTATGTCTGGATGTCTTTCCCAATCTTGGGACCTAAGATTTCTTCTGCTGCCCTATCAATAGTTAGAACTGCAGGGGCTCTTACTAGTTAGACCACTGACTTGCTGACCAAGCAACCTGGGCTTGTTCCCCAATTTCAATTATTTCTGGCCTTACTACTAAGTCCCAGATGGGTTAAGAACCTTTTCTGGCTATTGTTGCAGACACATAACCTTACCTTCTATCCTTAGCCTTCCCCAATCCTTGGGCTTGGCGGTGTAGTTCCGGATACCTACTGGCTCTTAAACACCAGTTTTTTCTTCTAATTAACCTGCAACATGCTCTCTGCATCTCTATGGAGCAGCTCTACACTGTGGGGCCTTGTTAGAGAGCACATAATTCCAGATGGTTAGGAAGGGCTTTACCTAGTCATGCCTACTGGGTTCTCCCTGCCCTTACCATTTCCATTAAAGTCTTCTTAAATAAAGGACATAGGCCTTTAATTAAGTGAAGACCTAAAGAATTATCCAATTCCCTGGATTGCTTCACATCTCCAGGGGACCCCTTCACCAGGGATGGTTTTTCTTTCAGTATAGACATTCCTTGTCTTGTATTTTCCTTCCATCCTCAATTCTTCAGGGCGTAATCCATATTGAGCACAAGAATGCACCATACCCATTTTACCCTCATAAAGGTTAAATATGGTATTTTTATTTCATTGCATCTTTTTCTCCAGCTACCTGCTGGAGTTATGGAAGGATTCAGACTTACTGTCTGCAGATTAAAAACATCCTCTGCATTTTTCAGGTAGGTCTCCATTCCTGGTTATTCAGGGGCTAGAGTTCTTAGAGGACTCTAGACTTCTCCTTGCCAGTGAGAGAACTCCCTTGGCTTTCCTACTCATAACCAGGGAGTAGAGATTCTCTAAATATCTTCTCAAGCAGGTACCTCCCTTCTTGTTATTAGATGAATCTTTCTCTCTCCACATACACTATGTGCGGACATTGGTATGTATACATATATATATATATGTTTACATGTATATGGACATCTGCATGTCTGTACCCATATATATATATATATATATATATATATATATATATATATACAAACACACACACATAGATATATAGATATATATATATACACACACACATATATAATGGCTATATCTGTATTTACCTATCTATATATATGTATTGCAATATATGATAGTGGGTAGATATATGTCTATATACTATTTATATACTATTTCTGCCTGTCTGCCTATATATATATATATATATCTATATTCCCCTACGGACCCAACAGATAGTCTCTATCCCTTTCCATGCTGTCCCAGCATACTTAGGGTTCGCCATAATCAACCACTTCCTGTGGTAGTTGAGGGGTTTTTGTACCATGACCTTCAGTTTAGGTACACCTGAAGCCCTCCATATACTTTCTTTTTCCTACGTGATTTCAATTAGGAAGGACTTTCTGAATCTTCAGAAAATGTGAGGCTACAATGCCTCATGCTCCTATCCTTCTTTGTTATCGGATATAGGGATCTTCGAAGCTCCCTTCTCCTATAAGAACCATGTCTCTTTAAAGTCAAAAGAGCTTCAGTCTTATCTAATAGGGACTTCCACGTTTCCCGCAAAGTCCTGCCTCATTGAACTACCCCAGTTCCACTAGGATTGTTTCTTCTCACCCTAAGGGTTCTAACCTCAGCCTGTTTTTTGCACAGTTATTTACCTCTCCTTACATTGAGGTACTTCCTGGGGATATTCTGTTGTTTCATATTAACAAATCCACATGAACCTCCATATACCTTTTTTACAATACCACCAGGTGAGGTCCATATTGGTTTATTGCTTTTCAATATTACCACTAAATATCACCTGCACAGAGACTCCTATCTAGGCGTCCTGTTTGGTCCAGCTGTTCCACAGCACATCTTATTAGTTCAACTCCTACCCTCCATCCCTAGAATGCCTGGGGTTCGGTACAATAGCATGGCTCTCAGATTCGCAACATGCTGGGACTCCTCCAGGCATCTTAGCTTGGGAGTCCCCATATGTGAAGACTCATTCCTGCTTGTTCCTGGAGACAGCACAGTTACTTACCTGTAACAGGTGATCTCTGGGAACAGCAGGAATAAGTCTTCACAACCCACCCACCTCCCCTAGGAGTTGCATTTCTCTATCTCTATCTTTCCCTTTCTCTCTCTCTCTCTTTGTCTCAGCTTTAAAACTTAACTGAGGAGAGGCAGTTGGGAAAGGCGGGAAGGCAGCACGCAAGTGTGTTGGGATGCTTCCAAAAGCGTTCTGATTGGACGCTGGGGAGCGTTCCCACACAGACTCCGTCTGTACCGACGTACCCATATGTGAAGACTTATTCCTGCTGTTCCCAGAGATCACCTGTTACAGGTAAGTAACTGTGCTTTATTGTGTATGTTTGTTGTACTCAGTCTTATAATTCGTGAATAGGTATAATATAAATATAATGTAAGTAAGTAGTGTCCACAAAGTGCAAAAGAGAGGGAGAGAAGAGAATGAGAGACCAGTAAAGGTAAAGCAGTGGATATCAGGTTCAAAGGGAGGCCTTATTGACTAGGGGGAAACTAGTTGGTCTGCCCAGAGGCAGCCCCACATTCTAGAAGAGTACCAAAGGGACCCCATTTATAGTGTTTGTATGTATAGCCTCCTGATTTGGGGTTCCGCACTAGATACTCTTAGGAGACCAGTGGCACATTCTTAAGAGTGCTCTGCTTAAGCTTACTACCCTTGGGAATCAGGGTTTTTGGATGGGACCAGCTAGGACTGAGAGACCATTGTCCTCTAGGGATTAATCACTCCTGCACTTGTGATTCTAAAAGCCTAGTCCAGTCCAAGATTTGTTCTGAATCAGTAATGTTTACTGAAAGTTTTTAAGAGATCAAAATCAATATGGAGCAATAAAAATGCAGAGTATAAACAAATTGTAAAGGCGCACAGTTCACCTTTCCTCTACCCTGGGGCATGGAAATCTCCTTGCTGGAATTCTCCCTCTAACCTGAGGATTCCAGTTTTCTCCACCTTCTCTCCATTTATCACTTCATTCTTGGAGGCTTGTCACAGGCACAAGCTGCATGTACTTTTTCCTCTGAATCCTAAGCCCTCCTGGATTCCACTTCTTTGGATGCCTTGTATTTGTGGATGCTGGATGCAGAAGTGGCAGAAATTACTTTCTCCTGATAAAATCCTGGATCTCTTTGTCTCAGCTTGTCCTCTTCACTTGCAGGATCAATGGATACATTTTATTCTGTAACTCTCTTGCCCTGACTCTTTAGTGTGCTTAAGCCGTACTAGTGTTGGCTTATTTAGTAAATCAGGAGTATGTACTGTGAAATTCAGTGGCTTAAGCAACCCGTCACCAGATACATGCTGAAGTAATGGTTTAGTCAGCCAAAGACTACTGCGCCTTATGATTCATTGGCCCTGCCAGCCAAAATGTCTCCCCAGCTCCTGTATGGTACGATGGTTTAGGCAATAAAAGACACATTAGGCTTGGCGCCAGATTCCGCCCCGCATGTAGATCCCCTCTGTTCATCCGGTCTGAACCGGACGTACAGAGGGGATTGCGATTCTGATCCCGTGGGGCATATCAAGCCCCGCGGGATCAGAATCGCGATCAGGCAATTCTCCAGGAACAAGCAGGAAGTCAGTCCTCACATACGGGTGACATCGATGTCGAAGGAGCCCTCGTGCGGAGCAATTCCCCAGCTTTCAGAGAAAGCCTTTGGCATTGCATCGTGCATGCGCGGTCCCCTTCCCGCCCAAGGGTACCATCTTGCTCATTCTCCATTTTTCCATGGAGCCCAACGGACATAGTCCAACTTCCATCACGGAAAAAGTGCATCAAAACTCCAGAAGATTTTTTTCTTTGACCGGTTCAACGCCGGTTCCCCTTCCCGCCTGTGGCTTGGTACACCGGTATTGAGTCCAGTCAATTTTTTGCGTTTTTGTCCTTAGAGACTAGCGTTCGCGCTCTTTTTTATTTTCACTGGCAGCCCGGTCCTTCGACCTTGCAGGGGCCCTTTTTCCCCCGATGGCTACCAGCGGGTTTAAAAAGTGTGATCGGTTTAAGAAGTTAATGTCCCTCACCGACACACATGACTGCTGTCTCCGATGCCTCGGGCCCGACCATGACCCGAAGGTCTGAGGCCCGTGTGGAAAAATGTCCTCTAAGGCACTCTGAAGTAGGCAGCAGCAACGTGAAAGGATTTTCTCAGAGTCTGCATCTCCCCGGATCCGGACCTCATCAGAAGCCTCGATGTCTCAGGAGCTGTCTGAACCCGAGCACCGTCGGGGGTCTCCCTCCCGGGATCACCGGAGGAAGAAGAAGCCTGTGAGGGCGGCGTCATTGGATGCCTCTGATCGCTCTGGGCCCTTGAAGGCCAGTTCGCGGAATCCTGACCGCCGCCCCGGGTCCTCACAGTTGGAGCGGCCTGCAAAGATACCTAGCACAGAGCCGGAGACGCTGAGGCGGGTAAGTGCTGTTGTCCTCGTGGATTCCCCTCCAGGGGAGCCGGTGTCGTCTGGCCCTGAGCCGGAGGCTGCGGAGTCTGATGAGCTCGGTCTCAGGATGATGGCCCTGGAGCGCAGCATGTCTGCCTTCATGGAGCAGCAGCAGGCGCTGATAGCCGGTCTCACAGGTCCATCCGCCCTGACCACCGGGACCTCGATGTCCAAGTTGACCCCGGAGGTCGAGCCGATCCTCGAGACTCTTCGGACTCGAGTCGATCCTCGGCCAAGGTCTCCCTCGACTTCCCGCTTGGGACCAAGATCATCGATACCAGTGCTCTCGGCATCGGGGCAGTTGGGGCCGAAACCCTCGCGGCCGGAGCCCCTCGATTCCTCCTCGGAGGGATCGGCATGGGAGACGGAAGATGAGGAGTCCTCGGACACCCATCGGACCTGGTATGTCCCATTGGACTCACCGGGTTCGGAGCCTCAGAGAAGGTCCCCTCCGGGAGGATACCCGATTCTCGGACTTCGTCAGGGCTTTGGCCAAGGGTTTGGCATTCCCGGCGGATACCGAGGAGGAGCCTCGAATGTTGCTGCCTTACCTCCACCAGGGAGATTGGCTATGCTCCTTAGACCTGAAGGATGCCTATACGCACATCCTCATTCACCCAGACCACAGACAATATCTGAGATTTGTAGTGGGAGCAAAACATTTCCAATGCAGAGTTCTACCCTTTGGCCTGGCCTCTGCTCCCAGGGTGTTTACAAAATGCCTGGCTGTAGTGGCAGCTTTTCTCAGAAGTCAAGGCCCTTGGCAGAAAGTGCTACCAGGGCTCGATGCTGTCATGCCAAGTCCAAACATACCAGCTGTACATGGGCATGTACTTGCAGGATCTGGCAAAGGAGATTGCTGGGTTCTCAGCTGGCCTCTCCGAGGCACCTTTGCAGCACTTCAATGCCTTGTCCACCGGGATTCGGGAGTGCTCGAAGTTCATATCTCGAGCAGCCTATGATGGCTTTGAGGCTTTGGCCCGAGTAGCCGCGGCCGGCATCGGTGCACGCCGCCAGGCCTGGTTAATGTCATCGGATCTGGAGCTAGGGGTTCAGGACAAGTTGGTCGATGTCCCTTGCCGGGGTGACAACCTCTTTGGCAAACCCATGACTGAGAAGGCTGCTGAGCTCGAGTCCGAGTACTTGACCCAGACAAGACTCTCAAAGAAGACTTCTGCCCCTTCTAAGAAGAAGGGCTCAGGTAAAAAGCCCTTTTTCCCAAGGAAGGGTACTGCTTACCACAACTACCCCACTTACCAGGCCACCCCAGCTCCCCAACAGGGGCAGCAGGCCAAGGGACAGGGGCATGGCCCACGTAAGCAGAAGACCCCCAAGCCCCAGGCTCCAGCTCCTACCCAGCCGGGAGGGGTTTTTTGACTCCCAATGCATAGTCTCTCTTCCGCCAGTGGTAAGGTCTTGCACAGGAGGCAGGCTAACCCTGTACGCCCATAGGTGGCAAGCCATCACCTCGGATATCTGCGTCCTGCAAATAGTCCAAAGGGGCTATTTGCTTCACTTCAGCCAGATACCACCCTCCTCCTTTCCAGGAGAGCCTCTCAGACCCCTTCTTCACAGGGACATCCCCTTGCAGGAGTTGGCAAGTCTTCTAGAGGTCAGGCGGTGGAACCAGTGCCCCACCACCTGCAGGGCAAGGGCTTCTACTCCAGGTATTTTCTCATACTAAAGAGAACAGGAGGCCTCAGACCCATCCTCGACCTAAGAAACTTAAACAAGTTCCTGGTGAGGGAAAGGTTCAAGATGCTTTCCCTTGGAATGTTGCTGCCTTACCTCCACCAGGGAGATTGGCTATGCTCCTTAGACCTGAAGGATGCCTATACGCACATCCTCATTCACCCAGACCACAGACAATATCTGAGATTTGTAGTGGGAGCAAAACATTTCCAATGCAGAGTTCTACCCTTTGGCCTGGCCTCTGCTCCCAGGGTGTTTACAAAATGCCTGGCTGTAGTGGCAGCTTTTCTCAGAAGTCAAGGAATTTTTGTCTTCCCTTACCTGGACGACTGGCTCATCTGGGGCCAGTCGCCTCAGGAGGCACAACAGGCCACTTCTCGCACTAACAACATGTTGCAACGCCTGGGTTTTGTCATAAACCACGCAAAGTCCACTTTGCTTCCCACTCAAAACTTAGAGTTCATAGGAGCAAGATTGGACACCCTTCAGGCGAAGGCTTTCCTGCCAGAGGACAGGACACAGAGGCTGCTAACACTGGCACAACAGTTCAGGCACAGGTCTTAGGTCTCAGCGAGACACTTCTTACGCCTCCTGGGCCACATGGCCTCCACGGTGCATGTGACCCCAAATGCCTGTCTCCACATGAGCACAGTGGTGCCTCAGAGATCAGTGGACTCAGGCCTCCGGCAGCCTCAGAAATAGGGTAACAGTATCTAGACAACTGGTAAAATCATTGCAGTGGTGGTGTTAGCCTCCCAACCTGCTCGAGGGAGTGCTTTTAAAGATTCCCTCACACACAAGGGTGTTAACAACAGATGCCTCCTTGCTGGGCTGGAGAGCCCATTGCCAAGGATCAGATACTCAGAGGTTGTGGTCTCTTCAGGAGTCTGCACACCAAAGCAACCTCTTAGAACTGCGGGTGGTTCGCCTAGCTCTTCAAGCCTTTTGTCATGTCCTCTCACATCAGTCTGTATTGATACAGACAGACAACCAGATAGCAATGTTCTACGTGAACAATCAGGGAGGTACGGGGTCTCGTATCCTATGTCAGCTCCTTTGCCATCAAGTAGGGTATGTCTCTCAAAGCAGTGTACCTGCCCGGTCAGGAGAACTGCCTAGCAGACAAACTAAGCAGAATTCTCCAACCTCACAAATGGCTGCTGGGTCTGGTGGTGGCACAGCGGATTTTCCACCACTGGGGACATCCGTCCATAGATTTATTTGCCAGTCCACAAAATCACCAGCTGCCCAGATTTTGCTCAAGACAGCCACATCCTCTGAGGGTGGCTGCAGATGCTTTCCTGATCTCCTGGTCAGGGGGCCTCATGTATGCGTTTCCTCCCATGCCTCTGGTGGCCCGGACTCTGTTCAAAATCCTTCGGGACAAGGCCTCGGTCATTCTGGTAGCCCCCAGATGGCCAAGACAGCCTTAGTTTCCGTTTCTCCTCCAGCTGGCAGTGGAAACCCCACTTCCACTGGGGACGCAGCCCGACCTCCTTTCATAGGAGCAGAGCTCTCTCTTGCACCCCAACCTCAGAGCCCTCAACCTGATAGCATGGCTGCTGAAAGGGTAGTGCTGGCTCCTCTCCTCCTTCCTTGGAATGTAGAAGAAGTGTTACTGGCCTCCAGGAGGCAGTCCACTAGGAAATCCTATGCTTTCAAGTGGCGTAGATTTAAGGTGTGGTGTACCCAGCACAATAAAAACCGTTTCTCTTGCCTTGTACCAGTGGTGCTACAGTACCTGCTTCACCTCTCAGAATTAGGTCTCAAGTCTAACTCTGTCAGGGTCCACCTGAGTGCTTTGTCAGCAAACCACTCGCCAGTGGAGGGGCAACCTCTTTCGGCTCATCCCCTGGTGTCCAGATTCCTCAGATGTCTGCTTCTGCTGAAACCCCCAGTTCGTCCTCCGGCAACTGAGTGGGATTTGAATTTGGTCTTACAGCAGCTTACTCGCCCACCTTTTGAGCCGATGTCCTCTTGCCATCTGCGCTTCCTCTCCTGGAAGGTGCTCTTCCTGGTGACACTCACATCAGCCAGACGTGTGAGTGAGCTGCAAGCTCTCGTAACTGATAAACCTTACACAAGGTTTTATAGGAATAGGGTGGTCCTCCGCACTCACCCGAAGTTCCTTCCAAAGGTGGTCTCTTCTGTCCACCTCAACCAGGAGGTGATTCTTCCTACCTTCTTTCCCAGGCCGCATTTCAGCTGGGCAGAGGCAGTCCTGCATACCCTGGATTGTAAGAGGGCGTTGTCCTTCTACCTGGAGCATACGAAGGGACATCGAAGGACTACTCAGCTCTTCGTCTCGTATGACCCCAGTAAGCTGGGGTTACCTGTCTCCAAGCGTACGCTGTCCACCTGTGTGGCAGACTGCATTGCCTGGGCGAACAGGGCGGCCGACCTCCCGTTGCAGGGTCGAGTCACGGCCCACCATGTCAGGGCTAAGGACGCATCAGTGGCTCACTTCCGCTCTGTTCCGCTGGCAGACATCTGCTGGGCCGCAACTTGGTCTTCAAGCCAGACTTTTGCAGCCCATTACTGCCTGGATAGGGAGTCCCGACGGGGCAGTGCTTTCAGCCAGGTGGTACTCCGCAACCTATTTGAGGTTTAGGCAACTCCAACCCTCTGACCCTTTGGTGTCAGGCTACTGGGGGTGTTGCTTTCTCGGCTGAATTCCTATTGCAGCTGCTGCAGCTCTTCTAGAGGGAGCCATTTTTCAGCTATGGATTCTCGGTAGCCTATAGCTAGGGACTCCCATATGCGAGGACTGACTTCCTGCTTCTTCCTGGAGAAAGCTTAGTTACTCACCTGTAACAGGTGTTCTCCAGGGACAGCAGGAATCAGTCCTCACGACCCTCCCTCCTCCCCTGGAGTTCCAGTCCTATTATTGCTTTTTATTCATTTTGCCGTCTTTTTAGCTATGTCATTTGACTGAGCAAGATGGCACCCTTGGGCGGGAAGGGGACCGCGCATGCACGATGCAATCCCAAAGGCTTTCTCTGAGAGCTGGGGAATTGCTCCGCATGAGTGCTCCGTCGGCACCGACGTCACCCGTATGTGAGGACTGATTCCTGCTGTCCCTGGAGAACACCTGTTACAGGTGAGTAACTACGCTTTATGTGCAGGCCAGGACTGCGATTCAGTCCAGCCTGCACGTACATGCACAGCCCGACTAACTCGGCTTTTAAATGGAGCCACGGCATCATGGCGTCATGTTGCCATGGCATCATGGCTCCATTTAAAAGCCGCAATGCTTGCCGCCTGAAAAAGGGGTTTATTCCCCGCAGCCTGACCCCTGATGTGGCCTCCTAAGGCCAAGGTCTGGCTACGAGGAATGCCCTTGCCCCCCCCCCCCGTCTCATCCGAGCCACGGGCACTTAAAGAAATCACGTCCATGGAAGTTATTCCACCTTGGAGGTAAAATAACTTCCCTGCACATGTTGGTGGCTCTGGACATACAGGGCCGACATTAGAATCGGCCCTGTACGTCCAGGGCCAGCAACCGCCCATTGCCCACCCAGACTCTGCCCCTGGGCTGCCCATTCCCCACCCAGACTCTGCTCCCGGGCTGCCCATTCCCCACCCCTGTCTGACTTCCCCACTCAACCGGCGGGGAAGTTAGTCAGGGGCCTGAAGCTGGCACGAATAGCGGGGATGGACATCCTGTCGGGCCGTCCATCCCCGCTATTTGTAGCACAAAATAACCCCCTTGGTATTTATACTTTCAGTTTTCCCTCCATTATTACTAATGCTACTACTTATCTTTTATATAGCACTACAAGGCGTATCCATGTGCTATACATATAGATGTAAGAGACAGCCCCAGCTCATCAGAGCTTACAATCTAATCAAGACAAACAACATTACAAAACTGGGGACTAGAGTATAGTAAGATATACATAACTGGTGAACAAGAGAGTGAGGGGCATCAGGATCCAAAAGCAGCCTCAAAGAGGTGGGTTTTTAGTCTGGATTTGAATAGGTCTAGAGAAGGAGCCTAACATACTGATTCAGGTAGTTTGTTCCAGGCATATAGAGCAACAAGGTGGAATGAATGAAATCTGAAGTTGGCAGTGGCAGAGAAGGGCACAGAGAAAAAAAGGGGGGGGGGGGAGGGTCCTCCTACCATTACTTCACTAGGAAGGAGAGCCCTCCCAATTTCTAGAAAGTGGCATAAAAAGATCACTGATACAATAACTAATCAAACCACTAGAGGTCTCTACCCTCCAAATATGGTATAACTTTAGGGTTTTTACATTGGGTTTTAATTTAAATTATTAATGAACAATTATTCAGTTCTAATATTGTATTGACAGATAATATACTATAGCTATGTTCATTCTTACCAACCCCCGATGCACCTAGAAACAGAAACATGACAGTAGAAAAAGACACATGGCCTACCTAGTCTACCCTTCCATATAAACTACGATAGTCCCTTTTTTACCTTTAGAGATTATCTGTCTCTTACATGTCTGTACAGCGCTGCATACAATTGGTAACGCTATATAAATGTTCAATAGTAGTAGTAGTAGTACTCTGTGTTTGTCCCATGCTTTTTTGAATTCAGATTCTGTCTTTGTGTCCACCACCTCCACTTATCTACCACTGTTTCTGTAAAGAAATATTTCCGCATATTACTCCTGAGTCTGTCCCCTTTCACTCATCCCGTATCCCCTTGTAACAGAGCTTGCCTTCAATTGAAAGAGACCCTCCTGTGTATTTATGCCATGGAAGTATTATCAATTGCCCCTATCCCGCCTTTCTCTAAAGCATACATATTGAGGTCTTTAAGTCTGTCCTCATGCTTCATAACAAAGACTACTAACCATTTTAGTAGCCACCCTCTGCACCAACTCCAACCTGCCTATATCCTTCTGAAGGTGCGGTCTCCAGAATTGCACACAATACTCCAAATGAGGTCGCACCAGAGACTTATACAGAGGCATTATCACCTCCTTTTTTCTGCTTGCCATTCACACCCAGTTCTTTGTAAACCATTTTAACTAGTAGAAAAACGGTATTAAAATAAAATCTGTTAAATAAATAAATACATAAGGAACAGTTCATGATGTTCATGAGCATGGACTTTCCTGTTTTGTACCTGTAAATCTATAGACAGGAAGAATAATGAAATAATCCAGTATGGAAGTTGTGGTGTAATAATGTAAGGATTAATGTGTAAGGGAGTGTTGAGGCAGGAGGGAGACACGATAAAGGACCAAAAGAAGAGGGGTCAAAGAGATTGGGTAGAATTGTAGCGCTGCGGATTATGAATGAACTGGAAAAAATGGAAGACTAATGGAAGAGGATAAGGGGTACCAGGAGATGCTGGAACTCTGGAAGGAAGTTCATTGTGAGGGCTAAAATTAGGGCTTCTGATCCTGGGATCTATAATTTAGAATTTTAGGGTTTATTTTTTAGGTGATTAAGTGCTTTCCCAGGTCAAAAAATAAGGGTTTATTGGTGTATTTGCATCACAAAAATATTTTTTGTGACTTTCTAGGTGAATTCCATTCAGTTAATCAAAATACAGTTTTCCAGCATTAGCCCCCATTATCCCAGCCCCCCTTCTTCCAGCCTCAGCATCAGCCCCCCCCCCCCTTGTCCCAGTCCTTTTCAAAACCCCTTTTTCCAGGTACCAGTCTGTACCCCCTTATTCCAGCAACAGCATCAGCCCCCACTTCTCCCAGCCCCAGCACACCTCTCTAAGCCATAGAATCAGCAACAGCATCTGCCCTCCTTCTCTAAACACCAGTAATATCATGAGGCTCCTTCTTCAAGCACCATTCTCGGCTCAATTGATAACCTCACACCTGCTTCTTCCAGCCCCTGTAACTGCATCAGCCCCCTTGCTTCGAGCCCCCACCTCCTTTTCCAGTGACAGCATCAGCCTTTCTACCATGGAGTAGCGGGAGCTTATATCTTTGCTCCTGCTGCTGCTCTGTCGCTTTGCAAGAACATAAGAGATGCCATATTGGGTCTGACCAAGGATCCATCAAGCCCAATATCCTGTTTCCAACAATGACCAGTTCAGGTCACAAGTACCTGTTAGGTTCCCAAAAGGTATACAGATTCCATGCTGCTCATCCCAGGGTAAGGAGTGGATTTCCGCAGTCCAATTTAATAATAGTTTATGGCCTTTTCTTGGGTTTTCAATGCAAGAACAGACACTTTCTTTTTCTCATGAGAAAACACAAAGTGCCTGTTCTCACATTTAAAACTCTCTTGAGAGTCTGTGAAACAATATGGAGTGAAGGAAGCACTCAAGTTCCTGCTGCTATAAGAGGACACTACCATGGTGATGGCCCACTTCAGTGACATCATCAGGCCACAATGGCAGCTACCTGATGATGTGATCATGGCCCACAGGAGGAGTTGGTTTTCCAGGTTTTTCGGTTATAATTGGAAACCTCAATTTCCCCAGAGAGGGGGGGAGAGTTATAACTGAAAATCAGAAGCACTATTTTTAGTTCCATAATGGTGGATGGAAGAGAATGAATGATTTATAAGGGGCGTGCTAGAGGGAATAGGTTTTATGGGAGGGTATTGTTGATAAAACTTTAAAAGAAGAGAATGCCTAAGGTGTTAGTGTTGAACTGAACTTGAGGCAAAAATTTGCAATGAATAAGCTGGGGAAACTTTCTGTGGGGCCCTTCTCAATATGCAACAGGACCAAATCTCTACAGCCATATATCTCCAAAGACAGTCTGTTTATTAGGGATGTTCGTGAATGACTTTTGGTTCATTTCTGGGTCCTTTCCTTTTTCCACAATTTTCTGACATTTTCTCAGTTCATTTCACACATTAATCTTTTTTTACTGACACACCTCGCAGCTGTTTGAAATGCTAATGAATGCACATCCCTACTAGATATCTATCAATATGGGCCATAGGCCACACATCGGAAGATATTTAGCTACTTAACCAACTCAGGAATTTATTGTAATAAAATACACCATATGTATCCTCTAACATTTAGCTTTGAATATAATTGGAATGATAACTGTAACACAGCACTAGAAATCCTTTTCTCTTTTGTTTTGTAGCTGATTGTTTTTCAGAAGAGTATGAGGAGCGGTATGTGGATAGCAAAGCCACTGGCGAGACATTTCGTTACTGTTCTCATTCCCCAGCACAAGGATTTTCACCTGAAATTGTCCCTAAACAGTCAGCGAAGCGCTTGGAGTTTGTATATCTGGTAAGTCTTTTCCAAAACAGAAAGCGTAACCTAGAGAAGATCTTTTTTCAGTTTGATACCTTATGTTGACACAATAAAAGTTATCCACAGAAGATGTTGCCTTCAGTGAAGAAGGGACCCGTGAGGTATTAAAAGCTTATGTATAATGTATAGATATTTCTTATATTAGTCCAATAAACAGTGTCAACCTGCAAAGAATTCCGTTTTCTTTGAAAACAAACGGGTTCTCAACCAGTGGCATACTGAAAGGAGGGAGCATAGACTGTGGTGCTGGCCTAAGGGAGTGCTCGAGAAAGGCAAGCCTCTGCCTGACAGAGGAAGAGTACTGGTGCAGAAATGCCACAGTGTGGGACCTGAAGGGAAAAATGCTGGCCAGATAGAAAGAGAAGAATATTACTGGAAGCCCCTTATTGCTTCTGCTGGTGCCAACTGCTTTCCTCGCCGGCACTATGAGCACATTCAACACTCATGATTCCTGATCCCTTGTATGCTGATCTCGCTATCATAAGATATGCCAAACTGGGTCAGACCAAGGATCTATCAAGCCCAGTATCCTGTTGCCAAAAGTGGCCAATCCAGGTCACAAGTACCTGTCAGGTTCCCAAAAGGTATACAGATTTCTTCAGGAACAAGCAGGAAGTCAGTCTTCACATATGGTGACGTCGGCGCTGACGGAGCCCTTATGTGGAGCAATTCCCCAGCTTTCAAAGAAAGCCTTTGGGATTGCACCACGCATGCGTGGTCCCCTTCCCGCCCAAGGGTGCCATCTTGCTCAGTCACCCTTTTTCCGCGGAGCCCAACGGTCATAGTCCAACTTCCCTCGCGGAAAAAGTGTGTCAAAACTACTGAAGATTCTCTTCTTCGGCCCGGTTCGACGCCGGTTCCCCTTCCCGCTTCGGTTCGGTACACCGGTATCGAGTCCGGTCACTCTTTTTCTGTTTTTGCCCTTAGTGGCTAGCGTTCGTGCTCTTTTTTCTTTTTCAATGGCAGCCCGGTCGTTTGACCTTGCAGGGGCCCTTTTTCCCCCAATGGCTGCCAGCGGGTTTAAAAAGTGTGATCGGTGTAAAAGATTAATGTCTCTCACCGACACACACGACTGCTGTATCCCCTGCCTCGGGCCTGACCATGACCCGAAGGTCTGTGGCCCGTGTGGCAAGATGTCTTCCAAGGCACTTAGAAGTAGGCAACAGCAGCGTGAAAGGATTTTCTCCGAGTCCGCATCCACCCGGTTCCGGACCTCTTCAGAAGCCTCGACGTCTTGGGAGCTATCTGACTCCGAGCATCGTCGGGGGTCTTCTGAGTGGGGGTCTCCCTCACGGGAACACCGGAGGAAGAAGAAACCTGCGAGGGCGTCGTCGTTGGATGCCTCTGATCGGCCTGGATCCTCGCAGGCCAGGTTGCGGAGTCCTGACTGCGGCCCTGAGTCCTCGGAGTTAGAGTGGCCTGCAAAGGTGCCTCGCATGGAGCCGAAGACACCAAGGAAGGTAACTTCTGTTGTCCTCGTTGACTCTCCTCCAGCAGAACCGGCGTTGGGCCCGACGGCATCGGGACCTGACCCGGAGACTGCGGAGTCTTCTGAGCTCGGTCTCAGGTTGGCAGCCCTGGAGCACAGCATGTCTGCCTTCATGGAGCAGCAGCGGGCGCTGATGGCCGGTCTCACCGGGACCTCGACGTCCAAGTCGACCCCAGAGGCCGAGCCAATCCTTGAGACTCTTCAGACTCGGGTCGATCCTTGGCCGAGGTCTCCCTTGACCTCCTGTTCGGGACTCGGCATCGGGGCGGTTGAGACCGAAGCCCTCATTGCGGGAGCCCATTGATTCCTCCTCGGAGAACTCGGCATGGGAAATGGAAGATGAGGAGTCACCGGACCCGGTATGTCCCATCGGACTCACCGGGTTCCGAGCCTCGGAGAAGGTCCCCCCTGGAGGATACCCGGTTCTCAGACTTTGTCAGGGACATGGCCAAGGCTTTGGCATTCCCGGCGGACTCTGAGAAGGAGTCTCGAGCCGAGGAGCTCGAAGACCTCCAGTATGACTTTCTCCCTCAGGAAGCCCTTACGGTACCGGTTCTTCCGATGTTGGAACGGCTGATGCTCCACATGTGGGAGTCACATGCCAGTTCTCAGCAAGCGGGTCGATTCCATCTGTCGAGTCCACAAGAGCCCTGGGTTCCAGAAAGCACAGCTGCCGCACAACTTCATATTTGTGGAAACAGCCATGCACAGGCTCAAGAGCCAAAAAACACACTCCTCGGTGCCTCCTGGCAGGGAAGCCCGGAACATGGATGCCCTCGGCAGAAAGTGCTACCAGGGCTCAATGCTGTCATGCCAAGTCCAAACATACCAGCTGTACATGGGCATGTACTTGTGGGACCTGGCAAAGGAGATTGCCGGGTTCTCAGCTGGCCTTTCCGAGGAACCCTTGCAGCGCTTCAATGCCTTGTCCACCAGGATTCGGAAGTGCTCAAAGTTCATATCTTGAGCGGTCTATGATGGCTTCATGGCCTCAGCCCGAGTAGCCGCAGCCGGCACTGGTGCCCGCTGCCAGCCATGGCTAATGTTGTCGGACCTGGAGCCATGGGTTCAGGATAAGTTGGTCGATATCCCTTGCCGGGGTGACAACCTCTTTGGCAAACTCATGACTGAGAAGGCTGCTGAAATTGAGTCTGAGTACTTGACCCGGATAAGACTATCCAAGAAGACTTCTGCCCCTTCTAAAAAAGAAGGGCTCAGGTAAAAAGTCCTTTTTCCCGAGGAAGCGTGCTGCTTACCTCAACTACCCCACTCAGCAAGCCTTCCCAGCTTGCCCACAGGGGCAGCAGGCCAAGGGACAGGGGCATGGCCCGCGTAAGCAGAAGACCCCCAAGCCTCCGGCCCTGGCTCCGACCCAGCCGGGAGGGGGTTTTTGACTGCCAAAGCATAGTCTCTCTCCAATCAGGGTGAGGTCCTGCACAGGAGGTAGGCTGAGCTGTACGCCCACAAGTGGCCAGCAATCACCATGGATACCTGGGTCCTTCAAATAGTCCAAAGGGGCTATTTGCTCCACTTCAACCAGGTACCTCCCTCCTGCTTCCCAGGAGAGCCTCTCAGACCCCCTCTACACAGGGACCTCCTCTTGCAGGAGTTGGCCGGTCTTCTAGAGGATCAGGCGGTGGAACCGGTGCCCCACCACCTGCAGGGGCAGGGCTTCTACTCCAGCTATTTTCTGATACCAAAGAGAACAGGGGGCCTCAGTCCCATCCTCAACCTGCGAAACTTAAACAAGTTCCTGGTGAGGGAAAAGTTCAAGATGCTTTCCCTTGGAATATTGCTGCCTTACCTCCACCAGGGAGATTGGCTATGCTCCTTAGACCTGAAGGATGCCTACACACACATCCTCATACATCCAGACTGCAGACAATATCTCAGATTTGTAGCGGGAGGAACCATTTTCAGTACAGATTACTACTATTTGGCCTAGCCTCTGCTCCCAGGGTGTTTACCAAATGCCTGGCGGTAGTGGTGGCCTGCCTCAGGAACCAAGGGATTATTGTCTTCCCTTACCTGGACGACTGGCTCATCAGGGCCCAGTCGCCTCAGGAGGCCCAACAGGCTACTGCTCGCACTATCAACATGCTACAGGATTTAGGCTTTGTCATAAATCAAAAAAAGTCCAATTTGCTTCCCACTCAAAACTTAGAGTTCATAGGAGCAAGACTAGACACCCTTTGAGCAAGGGCTTACCTGCCGGAGGACAGGGCACAGAGGCTTCTGGCGCTGGTGCACCAATTCAGCCACAAGTTTCAGATCTCAGCGAGACACTTTCTACGCCCCCTTTGCCACATGGCCTCCACGGTACATGTGACCCCAAATGCCCGTCTCCACATGAGGACAGCTCAGTGGTGCCTCAGAGATCAGTGGACACAAGCCACCAGACAACTCTGAGACAGGATCAGAGTGTCCAAACAACTGATAAAGTCGTTGGCGTGGTGGCTTCAACCACCCAACCTGCTCGAAGGAGTGCCTTTTCAGCCTACCTTGCACACAAGAGTGCTGACAACAGATGCCTCCCTGCTGGACTGGGGAGCCCATTGCCAGGGATCATGCACTCAAGGGGTGTGGTCTCCTCAGGAGAGTACACACCAGATCAACCTCTTAGAGCTTCGGGTGATTTGCCTAGCTCTTCAAACCTTCTCTCATGTTCTCTCACATCAGTCTGTCTTGGTGCAGACCGACAATCAGGTAGCAATGTTCTATGTGAACAAGCAGGGAGGTACAGGGTCCCGTCTCCTATATCAGGAAACGCTCAACCTCTGCTCCTTTGCAGTCCGGCAGGGTATGTCTCTCAAAGCAGTTTACCTGCCAGGTCAGGAGAACCTCCTAGCAGACAAGCTAAGCAGGATTCTTCAGCCTCACGAATGGCAACTGAATCCAAAAGTGGCCCAGCAGATCTTCCACTGCTGGGGGCATCCATCCATAGATCTCTTTGCCAGTTGGCAAAATCACCAGTTGCCCAGATTTTGCTCCAGACAGCCACACCCTCAGAGGGTGGCTATAGATGCTTTTCTGATCTCCTGGTCAGGGAGCCTCATGTATGCGTTTCCTCCCACGCCTCTGGTGGCCCGGACTCTGTTCAAAATCCTTCGAGACAAGGCCTCTGTCACTCTGGTAGCCCCCAGATGGCCAAGACAGCCTTGGTTTCCGCTTCTCCTCCAGCTGGCAGTGGAGGCCCCACTCCCTCTGGGGATACAGCCGGACCTCCTGTCTCAGGAGCAGGGCTCGCTCTTACATCCCAACCTCAGGTCCCTCAACCTGATGGCATGGCTGCTGAAAGGGTAATGCTGACTCCTCTCCTCCTACCTAAGAATGTTGAAGAAGTGTTACTGGCCTCAAGGAGACAGTCCACTAGGAAAACCTATGCCTTCAAGTGGCGCAGGTTTGAGGTGTGGTGTACCCAGCACAATGAAAACCCTTTCTCTTGCCTTGTACCAGTGGTGCTGCAGTACCTGCTTCACCTCTCAGAATTAGGTCTTAGATCTAACTCTGTCAGGGTCCACACACCACTCTCCAGTAGAAGGACAACCTCTTTCGGCTCACCCCTTGGTGTCCATATTCCTTAGAGGTCTACTACTACTAAAACCCCCGGTTTGTCCCCCGGCAACCAAGTGGGATTTGAATGTGGTCTTGGAGCAGCTTACTCATCCACCTTTTGAGCAGATGTCTACTTGCCATCTGTGCTTCCTCTCCTGGAAGGTGCTCTTCCTGGTGGCACTCACATCTGCCAGACGAGTGAGTGAGCTGCAAGCTCTTGTTTTGGATAGACTGTACACAAGGTTTTATAGGAACAGAGTGGTCCTTCGCACCCATCCCAAGTTCCTTCCGAAAGTGGTCTCTTCGTTCCACCTCAACCAAGAGGTGGTTCTTCCAACCTTCTTTCCCAGACCGCATGCCAGCCGGACAGAGGCGGTCCTGCATACCCTCGATTGTAAGAGGGCGTTGGCCTTCTTTCTGGAGCGTACGTGGGGACATCGAAGGGCTACTCTGCTCTTCGTCTCTTATGACCCCAGTAGACTGGGGCTACCTGTCTCCAAGCGCACGTTGTCCACCTGGGCGGCAGACTACATTGGCTGGGTGTACAGGGCAGCCGACCTCCCCTTGCAGGGTCGAATCACGGCCCACCGTGTCAGGGCTAAGGCCACATCAGTGGCTCACTTCTGCTCTGTTCCGCTGGCAGACATCTGCCGTGCCGCCACGTGGTCTTCAAGCCAGACTTTTGCAGCCCATTACTGCTTGGATAGGGAGTCCCGATGGGACTGCTTTTGGCCAGGCGGTACTCCGTAACTTATTTGAGGTATAGGCAACTCCTACCCTCCGGCCTGTTGGTGTCAGGCTACTGGAGGTGTTGAGTTCTCTGCTGAATTCCTATCATAGCTGCTGCGGCTCTTCTAGAGGGAGCCATTTTTCAGCAATGGGTTCTCGGTAGCCTGTAGCTGGGGAGTCCCATAAGTGAGGACTGACTTCCTGCTTGGTCCTGGAGAAAGCATAGTTATTCACCTGTAACAGGTGTTCTCCAGGACCAAGCAGGAAGTCAGTCCTCACATATGGGTGTCATCGGCGCCGATGAAACCCCAGCGGAGCATTTCCCCAGCTTTCTATGAAAGCCTTTGGGAATGCAGGCACGCATGCGCGGTTCCCTTCCCACCTAAAGGTGCCATCTTACCTCAGTCTCTTTTTTTCCGTGAAGCCCACCGGACGTGTGTCCAGTTTTCCCGGTTAAAATTAGATTTTTCAGCGATTTTTTGTTCTTTTTCTACCGGTTCGACGCTGGTTCCCCTCCCGCCGGGTTCGATATACCGGTATCGAGCCCGATTCTTCTTTTTTGTTTTTTGCCCTTCGTGACTGGCGTTCGCGCCCTTTTTTCTCTTTTTCCCTGGAAGGCCGGTCCTTTGACCTCGCGGGGACTCTTTTTTCCCCGTTGGCTTCCAGTGGTTTTAAGAAGTGTGATCAGTGTAAGAAACTAATGTCTCTCACCGACACACACGACTGCTGCCTTCGGTGCCTCGGCCCCGACCACGATCCTAAGTCGTGCAGGGCCTGTGAAAAAATGTCTTCTAAGGCACTACGAAGTCGCCAGCAGCAAAAGGAAAGGCTTTTCTCAGACTCAGCCTCCGGCCGGGCCCGGACCTCGTCTGAGGCCTCGACAACTCGGGATTCCGATCCCGAGTGCCATCGAAGCTCCTCGGACAGGGGGTCCCCCGACCGGGAACGCAAGAGGAAGAAACGACTCGCGAGGGCGTCGTCGGAGGAAATCCCTGGCTCCTCGAGGGCCAGGTCTAAGACCCCCGACCGTCGCCCCAGGCCTGTGGAACCGGAGAAGCCTGCCAAGGTTCCTCGTGTGAAGCCGGAGTCTGCTGGACACGTAAGCCCCGTAGTCCTCGTGGACTCTCCTCCCAGGGAGCCGACGTCGGGCCCGGCGCCGCCGGGGCCCGAGTCGGTGGCTGCTGCGTCTCCCGAGCTGAGTCTCAGGATGACAGCCTTGGAGAGCAGAATGTCTGCCTTCATGGAGCAGCAGCGGGCACTGATGGCCAGCCTGTCTGGCGCATCTGCCCCGACCACCGGGACATCGACGTCGAAGTCGACCCCGGAGACAGAGCCGATACTCGAGTCCATCGTGGCTCGGAGTCGACCTCGGTCGCGGTCCCCCTCGACCTCCTGTTCGGGACCAAGGGCGTCGACGCCGGTGCTTACGGCGTCGGGGCGGGTGCTCCAGGGCACCGCGGGGTCGGACCCCGACTCTTCCTCGGACGAGTCGGCTTGGGAGACGGAGGACGAGGAGTCTCCTGATACCTTTAAGACTCGGTGCGTCCCTTCGGACTCACCGCAGTCTAAGCCCCGGAGTAGGTCCCCCCCGGAGGACACCCGCTTCTCGGAGTTCGTCCGGGATATGGCCACTGCCTTGGCTATTCCGGCGGATCCCGATGAAGAGCCTCGAGCTGAAGAGCTCGAGGCGCTGCAGTATGACTCTCCTCCGAAGGAGGCCTTTACTGTCCGGTTCCTCCGATGCTGGAACGGCTCCTCTTCCGTATGTGGGAGGCACCGGCCTCGGCGTCGGTTCTTAGCAAGCGAGTCGATTCGATCTATCGGCTCCGGAAGAGCCCTGGCTTTCAGAAGGCACAGCTACCACACCATTCCATGGTTGTGGAATTGGCCATGCATCGTCTGAAGAGTCAGAAGATGCACTCCGCAGTGCCTCCTGGCAGGGAAGCCCGAAACCTCGATGGCGTCGGTAGAAAGTGTTTTCAGGGCTCGATGCTTGCTTGCCGTGTCCAGTCTTACCAGCTGTACATGGGCATGTACTTGCGGGACCTGGCCAAGGAGTTGGCCGAGTTCTCTGCTAGTCTCTCCAGGGAACCCTTGCAGAGATTTAAGTCCTTGTCCTCGGGGATTCGGGACTGCTCGAAGTTCATGTCCCGCGCCGCCTACGATGGCTTCGAGGCTTCGGCCCGAGTTCCGGCAGCCGGCATCGCGGCTCGACACCAGGCATGGCTGCAGTCATCGGACCTCGAGCCATGGGTTCAGGACAAGTTGGTCGATGTCCCTTGCCGAGGAGAAAACATTTTTGGCAAGCCCATGACCGAGAAGGCCGCTCAGCTCGATACCGAGCACCTCACGAGGACAAGGCTGACAAGGAAGACCTCTGCCCCTTCTCATAAAAAGAAGGGCTCGGGTAAAAAGCCCTTTTACCCGAGGAAGGGCACTGCCTACAAACAGTACCCACAATATCATGCTGCCCAAGCTGCCCCCCAGGGTCAGCAAGCCAAGGGCCAGGGTAATGGGCCCTGTAGGCAGAGGACCCCCAAGCCTCAGGCCCCTGCTACCACTCCGCAGGGTGGGGGTTTTTGACTCCTTGAGCATAGCCTCTCCTCCACTGCTCTCCCAACCCTGCACAGGAGGTCGTCTCGCCCTCTTTGCCCACCAGTGGCCCCTTATCACGGTGGACAGTTGGGTGCTGGAGATAGTCCACAAGGGCTATGCCCTCCATTTTCACCAACTGCCACCCCCGTACTTTCCAGGGGAGCCTCCTCTGCACACAGACCTTCTCCGTCAGGAGCTTCAGGGTCTGCTGGTGGACAGGACGGTGGAGCCTGTGCCTCCCCACTTGCAAGGTCACGGATTCTACTCCAGGTATTTCCTGGTGCCCAAAAGGACCGGTGGCCTTCGTCCCATTCTGCACCTCAGGAACCTCAATAAGTTCCTAATGAAAGAAAAGTTCAAGATGCTTACTCTTGGAACCCTTCTGCCCTACCTCCAGCAGGAAAATTGGCTATGCTCCTTAGATCTAAAGGATGCGTACACTTACATCCTCATTCATCCAGACCACAGAAAGTACCTCAGGTTCATCGTGGGAGGAAACCATTATCAGTACAGATTGCTGCCTTTCGGCCTCACCTCCGCCCCCAGAGTCTTTACAAAGTGCTTAGCAGTGGTTGCGGCCTACCTGAGAAATCAGGGCATCTTTGTCTTCCCCTATCTGGACGACTGGCTCATTAGGGGTCAGACAGGTCAGGAGGCCAATCAAGCCACCCTCAGGACCATTGCTCTTCTACAATACCTGGGGTTTGTCATAAACTTCGAAAAGTCCACTTTGCTCCCTTCCCAGAACTTGGAGTACATGGGGCAAGGCTGAACTCTCTCCTGGCAAAGGCATTCTTGCCAGAAAACAGAGCCCAAAGGTTGATGGCCTTGGCAAGTCAGTTTCTCAGAAGGTCCCTGGTCTCCGCCAGACTCTGCCTGAGACTTCTAGGCCACATGGCTTCGACAGTGCATGTGACCCCTAATGCCAGACTCCATATGAGGCCTGCACAATGGTGTCTTCGAACTCAGTGGTCCCAGGCCACAGGCAGCCTCAGAGACAGGATAAGGGTGTCCAGACCATTTCTGCACTCCCTCAACTGGTGGCTACACCCACCCAATCTGCTGAAAGAGGTGCCCTTTCAGATTCCAGGTTACACAGTGGTGCTAACCACAGATGCCTTCCTGCAAGGCTGGGGAGCGCATTGTCTGGGCAAGTGCACCCAGGGACTCTGGTCTCCCTGGGAAGCTGCACAGCAGATCAATCTCCTCGAACTCAGAGCTATTCGCTTAGCACTCAAAGCTTTCACTCCTACCCTGACTCACCAGTCTGTCCTGATCCAGACAGACAACCAAGTTGCCATGATTTATGTGAACAAACAGGGCGGAACCGGGTCCAGGATCCTTTGTCGGGAGGCCCAGGACCTGTGTTCTTTTGCCCTCAAGCACAACATGCTCCTCAAGGCTGTGTACCTGCCAGGCCACGACAACTACCTGGCAGACCGGTTAAGCAGGATTCTGCAGCCCCACGAGTGGCAGCTGCATCCTTCGGTAGTTCAGAAGATCTTTCTCAAATGGGGTCTTCCTTTGATGGATCTTTTTGCCAGCCCACTGAACAAGCAACTGTCAAAGTTCTGCTCCAGGCAACCACATCCTCTGCAGATAGCAGCGGATGCTTTTCTGATATCTTGGTCTCAGGGCCTCCTCTGTGCGTTTCCTCCCACGCCCTTGGTGGCCCGAACCCTATTCAAGGATTCTTCAGTACAAAGCCTCGGTCCTGCTGGTAGCTCCCAGATGGCCGAGACAGCCTTGGTTTCCTCTTCTGCTTCAACTGGCAGTGGATCCTCCCCTACCTCTGGGGTTGCAACCCGACCTTCTCACACAAGACAAGGGTTCCCTTCTGCACCCCAATCTCAAGTCTCTCAATTTGATGTCCTGGAGGCTGCAAGGGTAGTTTTGGCTCCCTGGGGCCTACCTCAGGAAGTTGAGGAGGTTGTCCTAGCCTCTAGGAAACAGTCCACGAGGAAAACCTATGCTCTCAAGTGGAAGAGGTTTTCTGTGTGGTGTCACCTACGTACAGAGGATCCTTTCTCCTGTACTGTGCCAGTGGTGCTTCAGTATTTACTGCACTTATCCAATCAGGGACTTAAGTCCAATTCTGTTCGGGTCCACCTCTCAGCTCTAGCAGCTCACCACTCATTGGTAGAGGGGCAGTCTCTATCTGGTCACCCCTTGGTGTCCCGCTTTCTCAGGGGCTTGCTTTTGCTCAAGCCTCCCATCCGTCCTCCTGCCCCTGAGTGGGAGCTGAATGTGGTCTTGCAGCAGCTGACTCGCCCACCTTTTGAACCGATGGCTACTTGTCCACTACGCTTCCTCTCCTGGAAGACACTCTTCCTAATAGCCCTTACCTCGGCTAGGCGAGTAAGTGAGCTTCAAGCCCTGGTCTGTGACAGGCCTTACACCAGGATTTACAGGAACAGGGTAGTCCTCAGGACTCATCCAAAGTTCCTCCCTAAGGTTGTCTCCTCTTTCCACCTCAATCAGGAGGTGGTTCTTCCAACATTCTTCCCTAGGCCTCATGCTAGCCAGGCTGAAGCAGTCCTGCATACCCTGGACTGTAGGAGGGCCTTATCCTTCTACCTTGACCGTACGCAAGGGCATAGAAGGGCTACTCAGCTCTTCATATCCTTTGACCCCAATAAGTTGGGGTTAGCTGTGTCCAAGCGTATCTTGTCCATCTGGGTGGCTGACTGTATCACCTGGGCTTACAAGGCGGCTGACCTTCCTTTGCAGGGTAGGGTCACGGCCCACCGTGTCAGGGCAATGGCTGCCTCAGTGGCTCATCTCCGCTCTGTGCCCTTGGTAGACATCTGCAGGGCTGCAACTTGGTCTTCAAGCCAGACGTTTGCAGCCCATTACTGCCTGGAGAGGGAGTCCCGTAGGGACAGTGCTTTTGGCCAGGCAGTACTCCGGAATCTCTTTGAGGTTTAGGCAACTCCTGCCCTCCTGCCCTCTTTTGGGCTACCGGTGGAGGTTGTGTCCTTGAAAAGCCTTTCTTTGCTGCTGATCCTAGAGGGAGTTCTCTTGTTCAGCCTGGGTTCCTCAGTAGCCCAGAGCTAGGGAGTCACCCATATGTGAGGACTGACTTCCTGCTTGGTCCTGGAGAAAGAGTAGTTACTCACCTGTAACAGGTGTTCTCCAGGAGCAGCAGGAATCAGTCCTCACAACCCTCCCTCCTCCCCTTGGAGTTTCAGTTGTACATAGTTTATTTTTCATTTTTGTGTGCTGTTCTTAGCTATGTCATTTGACTGAGGTAAGATGGCACCTTTAGGCAGGAAGGGAACCGCGCATGCGTGCCTGCATTCCCAAAGGCTTTCATAGAAAGCTGGGGAAATGCTCCGCTGGGGCTTCATCGGCGCCGATGACACCCATATGTGAGGACTGATTCCTGCTGCTCCTAGAGAACACCTGTTACAGGTGAGTAACTACTCTTTCTCCAGGGACAGCAGGAATCAGTCCTCACGACCCTCCCTCCTCCCTTGGAGATGCAGTCTTATCATTATTATATTTTGTTCATTTTGCCGTCTCTTTAGCTATGTCATTTGACTGAGCAAGATGGCACCCTTGGGCGGGAAGGGGACTGCGCATGCGTGGTGCAATCCTAAAGGCTTTCTTTGAAAGCTGGGGAATTGCTCTGCACAAGGGCTCCGTCGGCGCCGACATCACCCATATGTGAGGACTGATTTCCTGCTGTCCCTGGAGAACAGCTGTTACAGGTGAGTAACTACGCTTTAATGCTGCTTGTCCAATTGGTAAGCCGTGGATTTCCCTGGTACTCTTTAATAATGGTTTATGAACTTGTCCAAACCTCTTTTAAATCTAGCTATACTTACTGCTTTTATGACATCCTCTGAAAATGAATTTCAGAGTTTGATTACGTGTTGAGTGAAAGAATATTTTCTCTGATTAGTCTTAATTGTGTCACATTGTAGCTTCATTGTGTGTCCCCTAGTCTTTCTTCTTTTTGAAGGAATAAACAGCTGATCTATATTTCATTTACCTATTCTACTACATTCATTATTTTATAGAGCTCTATCATATGTTCCCTCAGCTGTCTCTCTAGCAAGTTAAAGGGCCCAAACCTTTTAAGCCTTCCCTCTTAGGGATATCCTTCCATCCCCTTTACCATTTTTGTTGCTCTTTTCTATACCTTTTCTAATTCTGCTGTATCCTTAAGATATGGTGACCAGAATTGCACACAATAGTCAAGGTGCAGTCGTACCATGGAGCGATACAGAGGCATTATAATATCCTTCGTTTTATTCTCCATTCCTTTCTTTATGGTTCCCAGCATTCTAGTTGCTTTCTTGGCTGTCACGTCACATTGGGCAGAAGGTTTCAATGCATTATCCACAATGATGCCTAAATCCTTTTCCTGGGTGGTAGCTCCTAATGTGGAACCTTGCATTGTGTAACTGTAGTTTGGGTTGTTCTTTCCTAAGTGCATAACTTTGCACTTGTCCACATTATATGTTATATGCCATTTGGACGCCCAGTCTCCCAATTTATCAAGGTCTTCTTGCAATTTTTTACAGTCGTTTTGTGTTTTAATAACTTTGAATAATTTGGTATCATCTGCAAATTTGATCACCTCATCCATTATTCCGATTTCCAGGTAATTTATAAATGTGTTAAAAAGCAGTCTTGATTTATCTAATTTTTTAGAATTATCTCCTGATGTTATTACATCTCGTGCTACTTTACTAGTTTCATTTGTTAGGGAGGCCGATAGGAGTATGTTAATGTAGTCTTTCTTCCCGAAGAAGGAAATTCCCTTTTGTGGTCAAAAGGTCAGTGTCTCTCCTGATGTTTCTAGATCTACACAACTTAGGCATAAGGCTTTCCTGCAGTTGAAACCTCAAGTTTTAACTCTGGGGGCCACATATTTTCTTAAGTACCCATATAAATGTTTGGTATTTTATCAGGGGAAAGGATACTGCTTTTTTGACCCAACTCAGATGGAGGAATTTCTGAAGACTCTAAGTTCTTGATTTAGTTTGATTTGCTCTAATTTAGTAGATGGCATTGTATTTTGGGTTATTATAATTTTATTTGGATAAGCTGCTCCTTTGATTATAATAATTGTAATCAGTGTTTAAGTGAACTCTTCGCTTCAAATAATGTGGACTTGATGGTGTTTTGTGGGAGATATTTGTTTTACAAGTTGAGATTTGTTGTTACAAATTGAAATTTGTTTTTTCATATTTTGTTTTTTCCTTTCATCATTCTGTAATGTTTGGTGGTTTTTAACCTTTAATAAAAAGTTTGATAAATAAACAAAAACAAAAAAAAGCAGCTGGACCAGCAGAGATCCCTGCTATACTCCACTATTCACCTTTCTTCATTAAGAAAATTGGTCATTTAGCCCTATTCTCCAAGCAGGAAGTCAGTCCTCACATATGGGTGAACAAACAGCTGCCAAAGTTCTGCTCCAGACAACCGCATCCTCTGCGGATAGCAGCAGATGCTTTTCTGATCCCATGGTCTCAGGGCCTCCTGTATGCGTTTCCTCCCACGCCCTTGGTGGCCCGAACCCTGTTCAAGATTTTTCAGGACAAGGCCTCGTTCCTGCTGGTAGCTCCCAGGTGGCCGAGACAGCCTTGGTTTCCACTTCTGCTTCAGCTGGCAGTGGCCCCCCCACTGCCTCTGGGGTTGCAACCCGGCCTTCTCTCTCAGGATCAGGTTTCCCTTCTGCACCCCAATCTCAGAGCTCTCAATTTGATGGCCTGGAGGCTGCAAGGGTAGTTTTAGCTCCCTGGTGCCTACCTCAGGAAGTTGAAGAGGTTGTCCTAGTCTCTAGGAAATAGTCCACTAGGAAAACCTATGCTCTCAATTGTAAAAGGTTTTCTGTGTGGTGTCAGCTACGTACAGAGGATCCCTTCTCCTGTGCTGTACCCGTAGTGCTTCAGTACTTACTGCACTTATCAAATCAGGGATTTAAGTCCAATTCTGTTCGGGTCCACCTCTCAGCCCTAGCAGCTCACCACTCACTGGTGGAAGGACATTCTCTGTCGGTTCACCCCTTGGTGTCCCGCTTTCTCAGAGGCTTGCTTTTGCTCAAGCCTCCAATTCGTCCTCCTGCTCCTGAGTGGGAGTTGAATGTGGTCTTGCAGCAACTGACTCGCCCACCTTTTGAGCCGATGGCTACTTGCCCTCTACGCTTCCTATTCTGGAAGACACTCTTCTTGATAGCCCTAACCTCGGCCAGGCGAGTGAGTGAGCTTCAGGCCCTGATCTATGACAGGCCTTACACCCGCTTCTATAGGAACAGGGTAGTCCTTAGGACTCATCCACAGTTCCTCCCTAAAGCTGTCTCCTCCTTCCACCTTAACCAAGAGGTGGTTCTTCCAACATTCTTCCCTAGGCCTCATGCAAGCCAGGCTGAAGCAGTTCTGCATACCCTGGACTGTAGGAGGGCCTTATTCTTCTACCTGGACCATACGCAGCGGCATAGAAGTGGAGTGGAGGAGTGGCCTAGTGGTTGGGGCAAGGTACTTCAGGCCGGAAGGTCGGGGGTTCAAATCCCACTAGAGGACAGCAACGTTGGGCCGGAAGGACTGGGGTTTCTAGTCCCACAGGTGCTCCTTGTGGTCTTGGGCAAGCCACGTAGCCCTCCATAGCCCATGTTCCCTGTAAAATAGTTATCTCCAAGTTATAATGCCCTGTTCAATGTAATTTCAGTTTGTTCAATGTAAACCGCATCTCCAAGTTATAATGCCCTGTTCAATGTAATTTCAGTTTGTTCAATGTAAACCGCACTGATGCAGAATAGCGCGGTATATAAGAGAATGTAAATAAATAAATAAATAGAAGGGCTACTCAGCTCTTCATCTGTTTTGACCCTAATAATTTGGGGTTAGCTGTGTCCAAGCGTACCTTGTCCACCTGGGTAGCTGACTATATCACCTGGGCTTACAGGGTGGCTGACCTTCCTTTGCAGGGTCGGGTCACGGCCCATCGTGTCAGGGCAATGGCTGCCTCAGTGGCTCACCTCCGCTCTGTACCGTTGGCGGACATCTGCAGGGTTGCAACTTGGTCCTCAAGCCAAACATTTGCGGCCCATTACTGTCTGGATAGGGAGTCCCGTAGGGACAGTGCTTTTGGCCAGGCAGTACTCCGGAATCTCTTTGAGGTTTAGACAACTCCAGCCCTCCGTTGGGCTACCGGTGGAGGTTCTGTCAGTGAAAAGCCTTTCTTTGATGCTGGGACTAGAGGGAGTTCTCTTGTTCAGCCTGGGTTCCCTGGAAGCCCAGAGCTAGGGAGTCACCCATATGTGAGGACTGACTTCCTGCTTGGTCCTGGAGAAAGAGTAGTTACTCACCTGTAACAGGTGTTCTTCAGGAGCAGCAAGAATCAGTCCTCACAACCCTCCCTCCTCCCCTGGGAGTTGCAGTTGTACATAGTTTATTTTTACGTTTTTCTGTGCTGTTTTTAGCTATGTCATTTGACTGAGCAAGATGGCACCTTTAGGCGGGAAGGGAACCGCGCATGCGTGCCTGCATTCCCAAAGGCTTTCTTGGAAAGCTGGGGAAATGCTCCGCAGGGGCTTCATTGACGTCGATGTCACCCATATGTGAGGACTGATTCTCCAGGACCAAGCAGGAAGTCAGTCCTCACATATGTGTGACGTCGGCGCCGACGGAGCCCTCGTGCGGAGCATTTCCCCAGCTTTCAAAGAAAACCTTTGGGAATTGCAGCGCGCATGCGCGGTCCCCTTCCCGCCCAAGGGTGCCATCTTGCTCAGTCTTCTTTTTTCCGCGGAGCCCGACGGATGTAGTTCGTTTTTCCCCGAGGAAAAAGTTGATTTTCCCTATTTTTCTCTTTTTTCTCCAGTTCGATGCCGGATCCTTTTCCCGCTCGGACCGATACGCCGGTATCGAGTCCTTTTCTCTCTTTTCCGGTTTTTGTCCTTTGTGACTGGCGTTCGCGCTTTTTTTCCTTTTTCCCTGATGTTCGGGGCCGAGGTCGTCGACGCCGATACCCTCGGCGTCGGGGCGGAGGGCATCGGTGCCCGCCCGACCAGAGCTGCTCGATTCCTCCTCCGAGGAGTCGGGCTGGGAGACGGAGGACGAAGAGTCACCCGACACCCATCGGACTCGGTATGTCCCATCGGACTCGCCCGAGTCCGAACCTCGGAGACGATCCCCACCGGAGGATACCCGGTTCTCGGACTTCGTGCGGGATATGGCCAAGGCCTTGGCCTTCCCCACGGATTCCGAGGAGGAGCCTCGAGCCAAGGAGCTCGAGGCCCTCCAGTATGACTCTCCCCCAAAGGAGGCCTTTACTGTTCCGGTTCCTCCGATGCTGGAGCGGCTGCTCTTCCGCATGTGGGAGACCCCGGCCTCGACTCCGGTGTTAAGCAAGTGGGTCGATTCCATTTATCGAGTCCGCAAGAGCCCCGGGTTCCAAAAGGCACAATTACCGCACCACTCCATGGTTGTGGAATCAGCCATGCATCGACTGAAAAGTCAGAAGATGCACTCCTCGGTGCCTCCCGGCCGGAAGGCCCAGAACCTGGATGCCCTCGGTAAGAAGTGCTTCCAGGGCTCTATGCTTGCTTGCCGTGTCCAGACTTACCAGCTCTACATGGGCATGTACCTCCGAGACCTGGCAAAGGAGATTGCCGGGTTCTCTGCTGGTCTCTCCGAGGAACCTTTGCAGAGGTTCCAGGCCTTGTCCACTGGTATTCGAGAGTGCTCGAAGTTTATCTCTCGAGCAGCCTACGATGGCTTCGAGGCTTCGGCCCGAGTAGCCGGGGCCGGCATCGGTGCCCGCTGACAGGCTTGGCTACAGTCATCTGACCTCGAGCCATGGGTCCAGGACAAGTTGGTCGATGTCCCCTGCCGAGGTGAAAACCTCTTTGGCAAGCCCATGACTGAAAAGGCTGCAGAACTAGAGACCGAGACTCTGACCAGGACTAGGCTTTCCAGGAAAACCCCTACCCCTTCTCAGAAGAAGAAGGGCTCGGGGAAAAAGTCCTTTTACCCGAGGAAGTCGTCTGCCTATAAACAATACCCTCATTATCAGACCTCGGCAGCTCCCCAACAGGGTCAGCAGGCCAAGGGGCAGGGTCAAGGGCCCCGTAGGCAGAAGGCCCCCAAGCCACCAACACCGGCCCCTGCTCAGCAGGGTGGGAGTTTTTGACTTAAACAGCATAGCCTCTTCTCCTCAGCTGCCTTCTCTCAGCACAGGAGGCCGGCTGGCCCACTTTGCCCACAGGTGGTCAGCCCTCATATCAGATACCTGGATTCTTCATATAGTCCAAAAGGGCTGTCTTCTCCATTTTCACCAGGTACCTCCCTCCTATTTTCCAGGGGAGCCTCCAAGACCCCCTCTGCTTAGGGACCTACTCCTTCAGGAGTTGGCAAGTCTGCTAAAGGATCAGGCTGTGGAACCGGTGCCCCACCACCTGAGAGGTCAAGGCTTTTATTCCAGGTACTTTCTGGTACCAAAAAGAACAGGAGGCCTCAGACCCATCCTAGACTTGCGAAACCTCAACAAGTTCCTGGAGAGGGAAATGTTCAAGATGCTTACCCTTGGAATCCTGCTGCCCTACCTCCAGCAGGGAGACTGGCTATGCTCCTTAGGATGCGTATACTCACATCCTTATCCATCCAGACCACAGACAATATCTCAGGTTTGTTATGGGAGGAAACCACTATCAGTATAGAGTAACTTCCCTTTGGCCTGTCCTCCGCTCCCAGGGTGTTCACCAAGTGCCTGGCAGTGGTGGTTGCCTACCTGAGGCTTCAGGGTCTCTTTGTGTTTCCGTACCTGGACGACTGGCTCATAAGGGGCCAATCTTCCCAAAAGGCCAACCAGGCCACCCTTCGCACTGTGGCTCTGCTTCAGCACTTGGGGTTTGTCATAAACTTCGCAAAGTCCACTTTGCTCCCGTCTCAGAACTTAGAGTTCATAGGGGCCAGACTAGACACTCTTCAAGCAAAGGCTTTTCTGCCTCTGGACAGGGCCCACAGGCTAATGGATCTGGCCAGCCAGTTTTGCAGCAATTCCCTGGTCTCTGCCAGGCAATTCCTGAGACTACTCGGCCATATGGCTTCCACGGTTCATGTCACCCCCAATGCCCACCTACACATGCGACCTGCTCAGTGGAGCCTTCACACTCAGTGGCATCAAGCCACAGGGGGCCTAGCAGACTCAGTGAGAATTTCCGACCTCCTGGTCTCCTCTCTGCAATGGTGGCTTCATCTTCCGAATCTGGTGCTCGGAGTGGTTTTTCAATCCCCTCCGCATACTCAGGTGCTGACAACTGATGCCTCTCTTCTCGGTTGGGGAGCACATTGCCAAGGGACATGTACTCAGGGTCTCTGGACCCCTTGGGAGGCTACTCAACAGATAAACTTCCTGGAGCTACGGGCGATACGCCTAGCTCTGAGAGCCTTCTCCCACCTCGCCTCTCACCAGTCTGTACTGGTCCAGACGGACAATCAAGTTGCCATGTTCTATGTGAACAAACAAGGAGGCACAGGCTCCTTCCTTCTTTGTCAGGAGGCACAACGACTGTGCTCTTGGGCTGTCAATCACGGAATCCTTCTCAAAGCTGTCTACCTCCCAGGTCAGGAAAATTGCCTGGCAGACAGACTGAGCCGGATCCTGCAACCACACGAATGGAGATTGAACCCATTGGTGGTTCAGCAGGTCTTTCTCAAGTGGGGGCTCCCCACCTTGGACCTTTTCGCCAGTCCTCTGAACCGGCAATTCCCGAGATTTTGCTCCAGACAACCACATCCTCTCAGAGTAGCAGCGGATGCGTTTCTGATCTCGTGGTCCACAGGCCTACTGTATGCATTTCCTCCCACACCACTAGTGTCCAGAACGCTGTTCAAAGTCCTCCGGGACGGGGCTTCATTGATTCTCATAGCCCCCAGGTGGCTGAGGCAACCATGGTTCCCGCTTCTGCTACAGCTGGCGGTGGACACACCTCTTCCTCTGGGGTTTCAACACGATCTCCTGTCTCAGGATCAGGGGACTCTCTTGCACCCCAACCTCCAGTCCCTTCATCTGATGGCCTGGCTGCTGAAAGGGTAGTCCTAGCTTCCCTACTACTACCTCGAGAGGTGGAAGATGTAGTCTTGGCCTCTCGGCGTCAATCCACCAGGAAATCCTACGCTCTTAAGTGGCGTAGATTCTCCGCATGGTGTGCTCAGCACGGTGAGAATCCCTTCTCGTGCTTGGTAGCGGTAGTGTTGCAATATTTGCTCTACCTCTCCAATCTGGGCCTTAAGTCTAACTCTGTCCGAGTTCACCTTACTGCTCTCTCAGCACACCACTCGCCGGTGGATGGCAGGCCTCTTTCCAACCACCCTTTGGTGGCTCGTTTCCTCAGAGGCCTTCTCCTGCTTAAGCCTCCTTTGCGTCCACTGGCCCCTGAGTGGGATCTGAATGTGGTCTTACAGCGGCTTACTTGTCCGCCTTTTGAACCTATGGCTACCTGCCCTCTCCGTTTTCTCTCCTGGAAAACTTTATTTCTGGTAGCTCTCACCTCTGCTAGGCGAGTGAGTGAACTGCAGGCACTAGTGTCTGATCCTCCTTACACTAGGTTCTACAGGAATAGGGTAGTCCTACGGACTTACCCTAAGTTTCTTCCTAAAGTTGTCTCACCTTTTCACCTCAATCAGTAGGTGGTTCTTCCGACCTTCTTTCCCAGGCCGCATGCCAACCGGACTAAGATGGTCTTGCATACCCTGGACTGTAGAAGGGCGTTATCCTTCTACCTTGACCGTACGCGGGAGCATCGGAAGGCTGTTCAGCTTTTTGTTTCTTTTGACCCCAGTAAGTTGGGGCTCCCTGTCTCCAAGTGTACGTTGTCCATATGGGTTGCTGACTGTATCGCCTGGGCTTATGGGGCAGCCGGCCTCTCGTTGGAGGGTCGAGTCACGGCTCATCGTGTCAGGGCGAAGGCTGCGTCAGTGGCTCATCTCCGCTCTGTTCCGTTGGCAGACATCTGCCGGGCTGCTACTTGGTCTTCAAGCCAGACTTTTGCGGCCCATTACTGCCTTGAGAGGGAGTCCCGCAGGGGCAGTGCTTTCGGACAGGCAGTACTCCATAATCTCTTTGGGGTTTAGGCAACTCCTACCCTCTGGCCCTGATGTTGGGCTACCGGTCGGGGACGTTCTCAGAGAAGATTCCTTCCTTCTGTGCTGACGAGCTCGAGGGAGCTCATTTTTCCGCTTGTGGTCTCCGGTAGCCTTAAGCTGGGGATTCCCATATGTGAGGACTGACTTCCTGCTTGGTCCTGGAGAAAGAGTAGTTACTCACCTGTAACAGATGTTCTCCAGGAGCAGCAGGAATCAGTCCTCACAACCCTCCCTCCTCCCCTTGGAGTTGCAGTCATATGATTTATTTTGCTAATTTTTTTGCTGTCTTTTAGCTATGTCATCAGACTGAGCAAGATGGCACCCTTGGGCGGGAAGGGGACCGCGCATGCGCGCTGCAATTCCCAAAGGCTTTCTTTGAAAGCTGGGGAAATGCTCCGCACGAGGGCTCCATCGGCGCCGACGTCACCCATATGTGAGGACTGATTCCTGCTGCTCCTGGAGAACACCTGTTACAGGTGAGTAACTACTCTTTCCTGCTGCTCCTGGAGAACACCTGTTACAGATGAGTAACTACTCTCTCTCTATTTTCTATCTTTCAACCTGTTTCTAATCCACAATAGTGCATTGCCTCCTATCCTATGGCTTTTTAATTTCCCCAAGAGTCTCTCATGAGGGACTTTCTCAAAGGCTTTCTGAAAATCCAAATACACTATATCAACCTCACTTTTATCTACCTGTTTCTCCAGGAACAAGCAGGAAGTCAGTCCTCACTTATGGGTGATGTTGGCACCGACAGAGCCCCTGCGGAGCAATTTCCCAGCTTTCAAAGAAAGCCTTTAGGATTGCTGCCACGCATGCATGGTCCTCTTCCCGCCCAAAGGTGCCATCTTGCTCAGTCTCCCTTTTTCCGCGGAGCCCTTCGGATGCATGTCCTCGTCCCTCGGAAAAAGTGTTTAGTTTCCTGGCCTCTGGCCTACTATTTTTCCGGTTGCACCAGTCCTCTACCCGTCCCCCGTCCCCCGTCCCCCCCACACACCCCCCTCCCCCCCACACACCCCCCTCCCCCCGCCCCCATCCGTTTTGAGCAAAGGGGGCATTTTTCCTAACATTTTTACTATTAGCGGGCTTCGCGCCCTTTATACTCCCAACTGCTGGCCGCGTGGGTCTTCAACCTCACGGGGGCCCTTTTTGCCCCGATGGCCACCGGTTTCAAAAAATGCGATAGATGCTTCAGGAACATGTCGCTTACGGACACCCATGACTGCTGTCTGCGGTGTCTCGGGGCCGACCATGATCCAGAGCTCTGTTCGCTTTTTAAGAAAATGTCCTCCAAAGCCCTGCTCAGCCATAAGCAGAAGTCTGAGGACATCTTCCATAAGGCTGCCTCGGAATCCCTGGTGGCGGCCTCGGTCGTCTCTCTGCCGGTGGGATCCCTCACCTCAGCTCCGTGCTCAAGACGGCACTCCGACCAGGGGTCCCCTGAAGTGGAGCGGCATAAGAAGAAGAAGGCCTTGAAGTCGCTGTCGGGGCCTCCTGACAAGCACGAATGCTCCCGCGCTCGGTCGCTTAGCCCCCCTCGGTGTTCCCGAGAGTCAGACAAGGAGTGACCTCGGAAGGTACCTCATATAGACTCGGAGGCCCCCGGTGCTGGCACCAGTTCTCCTGAGGGCCGTCCCAGCAAGGATCCCCTATCCTCCTTGATGCCCGACCTGGTGACCCCGGTGTAGGCGTCGGAGGGCTCCACGCCCACATGGGAGTCCCGCATGCTGGCACTAGAATGCTGTGTTTCTGCATTCATACCTTCCCTGCAGGTGCTCTTATCCAGCTTCACTGATCCGTGCCTAGAGACCGAGGTTCCCTCGAGAGGGACACCAAAATCTGCCCTGGAAACCCCAGAGAGCCATGGGCCTCATGAGGGTCCTTGACTTCGGTCTCGCTCGTCTTCCCATTCCTCAGGAGTGAGATCTTCCAGGGCCTCCGGCTCCAAATGGGCCTCAGCTTCTAGATGAGGCGACCAGCCCGAATCAGGCACCTTCTCCGATTTTTTGGGCTGGGAGTCAGACGGGGATAACTCCCCGGAGACCCATGCCCATCAGGACTTCCCGTTGGACCTGTCCCTGCCCACCTTTCAGCAGCATTCGCCACCCAAAGACACCTCCTTCTCAGTGTTTGTGTGGGATAGGGCACGGGCTCTCAACCTGGCTACCCAGGCTGAGGAGGAGCCTCGAGCTGAAGAGCTCGATATCTTGCAGTACAAGTCCCCACCTCGGGAATCTCTTACTGTCCCGGTTCATTCCATTCTGTCCAGGCTGCTACTCCACATGTGGGAGACCCCTGCTTCAGTCCCCATCGTGAGCAAGCGCCACGACGCAATGTACAGGGTCCAGCGTGGTCCCGGGTTCAGGAAAACCCAACTTCCCCACACTTCCATGGTGATGGAGTTGGCTATGAGCAAACAAAAGTGCCCAAAGTCTCACTCTTCGATTCCACCGGGCTGGGCGTCGAGAGACCTTGATGCCTTAGGCCGCAAAGCCTACCAAGGGTCTATGCTCTCATGTCATATTCAGGCATACCAATTGTACACGGGCATGTTTTTGCACGACCTAGCCAAGGAACTCGGGGGTTTCTCCACGGGCCTCGGGTTTCTCCAGACCCTTCTGAAGTCTGTCGCGGACTGCTCAAAATACCTCTCCTGTGCCGCCTACAATGGATTCGAGTTCTCAGCTCGAGTGGCGGCCACTGGCATCAGGGCCCGACACCAGGCATGATTCCAGTCCTTGGACTTGGAGTAGTGGGTCCAGGAAAAGCTCCTAGATGTACTCTGCCTTGGTGAACAGCTCTTCGGTAAACTGATGGAGGATAAACCGCCGAGATAGAAACGGAGTTTGTCACCCGAACCAGCCTCTCGCACAAGACCTCCTCCCTCCCTTGGAAGAAACAGCAAATTAAGAAGCCGTTCTTCCCGTGGAAGGGTCTACCCTACCAAGGCTACTCGCCATACCCACTCACTTCCGGACCAACCACCACAACGCAGGGAAAGTCTGGGCCCCACGGTCACCACAAGCCAAAAGGGCCCAAGGCCCAAACCCCGGCACCACCTCGGCCCGCCCAGGATGCCAGCAACGTAGCCTTTTGCCCCCTGGCAGTACCGCAGCTGGTGGGGGGATGCTGGTTATCCTTCGCCCACTCAGTGGGCGTCCATTACTTCGACACGGAGTTTGTCACCCGAACCAGCCTCTCGCACAAGACCTCCTCCCTCCCTTGGAAGAAACAGCAAATTAAGAAGCCGTTCTTCCCGTGGAAGGGTCTACCCTACCAAGGCTACTCGCCATACCCACCCACTTCCGGACCAACCACCACAACGCAGGGAAAGTCTGGGCCCCACGGTCACCATAAGCCAAAAGGGCCCAAGGCCCAAACCCCGGCACCGCCTCGGCCCGCCCAGGACGCCAGCAACGTAGCCTTTTGCCCCCTGGCAGCACCACAGCTGGTGGGGGGATGCTGGTTATCCTTCGCCCACTCAGTGGGCGTCCATTACTTCGAACACTTGGGTCCTCTGAGTAGTCCAGGATGGCTACCATCTCCGTCTGGACAGGTTTCCCCTCCCTTCTCTCCAGCAGAGCCTTCTTGACTCCCCATGCACCAGATCTTCCTACGGTGGGAGTTAGACAACCTCCTCGCCCAGCGAGCGGTCGAGAGGGTACTGACGCACCTCCGAGGTCAGGGCTTCTATTCCCAGTATTTCCTCGTCCCGAAGAAGATGGTGGGGGGGGGGGCTATGGCCCATCCTCAATCTCAGAGAGCTAAACAAGTTTCTGGTGTGGGAGAAGTTCAAAATGCTATCACTTGGCATCGTGCTGCCCTTCCTCCAGCAGGGCGACTGGCTATGCTCCTTGGATCTCAGGGACGCTTACGCCCACATTTTAGTTCACCCCCAGCACAGGCAGCTTCTGTACTTCAGGGTGCAAGGGGAGCATTACCAATACAGGGTGCTCCCCTTCGGACTTGCATCTGCCCCGCGGTTCTTCACAAAGTGCCTCTCCGCGGTCGCCACCTCCCTCAGACGGCAGGGTGTACCGGTCTTCCCTTACCTTGACGACTGGCTCGTCATGGGGCCCTCGGCTGGGGAAACCCACCTGGTGGCATCACGCAACATCCTCCTCATCGAGCGTCTGGGGTTCTTGGTCAACTACCCCAAGTCCCACCTCCAACTGGTACAAACCTTGGATTTATCGGTGCACGCCTCGACATTCAGCAGGTGACCGCCTTTCTCCCAGCAGATCATGCGGCTTGCCTCCAAACCCACGCTGCCCAGGTCCAGAGCATCACTCGGGTCACGGCGCAGACTATGCTGCGCCTCCTGGGGCACATGGCTTCCACCGTCCATGTGGTTCCACATGCCCTCATTCACATGCGGATAGCCCAGTGGTGCCTCAGCACTCAGTGGAGCCCGGCCTCCGGTCACCTCAAAGACCCCATTTGGGTCTCCCACAACCTTCGTAGGTCCTTAGACTGGTGGCAGGTCCCCTACAAACTTCTCCAGGGACTTCCCTTTCAGACCCCGCAGCGCGAACTAGTGCTGACAACGGATGCTTCCCTACTGGGGTGGGGAGCCCACTGCAGTGCGCTGTGGATGCAGGGATGCTGGTCACCCAAAGAGTCTCAATAGAAAATGAACTTGCTCGAGCTTCGGGCAGTCCGGTGGGCCCTGAGGGCCTTCAAGGACCATCTCAAAGGAAAGTCGGTGCTTGTGCAGACCGACAATCAAGTGTCGATATTCTACATCAACAAGGAGGGGGGCACAGGATCACGCCTCCTCTGACGGGAAACGGTCCTCCTCTGCTCCTTCGCCTTCCATCAGGGGATGTCCCTATGAGCAGTCTACTCCCGGGCCACGAGAACGTCCTGGTGCACAAATTCATCAGGATCCTCTGCCCTTATGAATGGCGCTGTTACATTGGTGGGGGACTTGTTCACTAGCCCAGTGAACACACAGTTCCCCCGCTTCTGCGGCCCGGTCCTGCACCCGAGCAGGAAGGCTCCATATGCGTTCCTCTTGAGCTGGACCTCCAGGCTTCTCTACGCGTTCCCTCCTACTCCTCTCATTGCGAGGACCCTCCACAAAATGCAGCGGGACCAAGCGTCGATGATACTTGTCACTCCCTCGTGGCCTCAACAACCGTGGTTCCCACTCCCGCTTCAGCTTGCGTCCGAGCCTCCAGTTCCCCTGGGCTGTGCCCCAGTCCTGCTAACGCAGGAGGAAGGGCAAGTGCTACACCTGAACCTGGCCACGTTGTCCTTTATGCCTGGCAGCTGAATGGGTCTCTCTAGCCGCGCTAGATCTCCCGGAGGAGATCAAGGAGTTCCTCTTCGCGTCGAGGAAGGACACGACAAGACGAGCTTACGCCTTCATGTGGCGATGCTTCTCGGTTTGGTGCTCCATGCTCCAGATCGACACCTTCTCTTGTCCCACTCGGTGGGTCCTCCAGTACCTTCTCCATCTTTCGAAGGAGGGGCTGAAGTCGAACTCTGTCAGGGTACACCTGAACGCCATCTCTGCATATCACCTCTCCATAGAGAACAAACTCCTCTCGGAGCAGCCCTTGGTCTCCCACTTTCTTCGGGGTCTCTTGCTGTCCAAACCTCCCATCCGGCCTCCCCCGGCGGAGTGGGACCTGAACGTAGTGCTCATGCAGCTTACCCGTTTACCCTTTCAGCCGATGAAGACATGCTCGCTTCTTCCTGGTGACTCTGGCCTCAGCCCGCCGAGTCAGTGAGCTCCAGGCTCTCATGGCTGAAGCCCCTTACACCATGTTCTATAGGAACAGGGTGGTCCTCCGTACCCACCCCAGGTTCCTGCCGAAGGTTATGTCGGATTTTCATCTCAATCAGGAGATAGTCTTACCGACCTTCTTCCCAAGACCCCATGCCGACCAGGCATCGGCGGTTTTGCATACACTTGATTGCAAGAGGGTTCTTGCCTTCTACCTGCAGCGTACCCTGCCTCATCGCAAGTCTGGCCGGCTCTTCGTGACCTACGATCCCTGGGGCAGGCGGTCACAAAACGCACCCTCTCCATCTGGATGGCGGACTGCATCACCTTTGCTCACACGAAGGCAGGCGCCCCGTTGGTTCATCGGGTCACTGCACTCAGCGTGCGAGCCAAGGCAGCTTCAGTAGTTTTGTTGCGTTCAGTGCCTTCGATGGACATCTGCCGGGCTGCGACCTGGTCTTCAGCGAATACCTTCGCTGTCCACTACTGTCTGGAGAGGGAGTCCCGCCGGGACAGCACCTTTGGCCAGTCTGTACTCCATAATCTGTTCGGAGTATAAGAAACTCCTGCCCTCCAACCCTTCTCGACGGCTACTGAGGGTTTCGCCCTGGGGACTAGAGGACTCGGGCTCCTTTGGGCATCGGTTTTTGCTCATGACCTTGTGGAGGCGTTTTTTGGTTACAGGTTCGGTAGCCTGTAGCTGGGGAGTATCATAAGTGAGGACTGACTTCCTGCTTGTTCCTGGAGAAAGCGTAGTTACTCACCTGTAACAGGTGTTCTCCAGGGACAGCAGGAATCAGTCCTCACTACCTTCCCGCCTCCCCAGATGAGTTGCTGGATTTTTATCCTTCCCTTGCCATTTGCTTGTTAGGGTTCTAGCTCTGAGGCCTGACTGAACAAGATGGCACCTTTGGACGGGAAGAAGACCACGCATGTGTGACAGCAATCCCAAAGGCTTTCGTTGAAAGCTGGGCAATTGCTCCGTGCGGGCTCAGTCGGTGCCGACGTCACCCATAAGTGAGGATTGATTCCTGCTGTCCCTGGAGAACACCTGTTACAGGTGAGTAACTACACTTTATTCACACCTTCAAAAAAACATAAGAGATTGGTGAGTCAATACTTTCCTTGGCTAAATCCATGTTAACTTTCTGCCATTAAACCATGACTATGTACATGTTCAGTCATTTATTTTTTTATAATGGTTTCTACCATTTTGCCTGGTACTGATGTCAGGCTCACTGTTCTGTCGTTTACCGGATCACCACTGGAACTCTTTATAAAAATTGGCATTATATTGGCCACTCTCCAGTCTTCGGGTACTACAGATGTGAACAACGGTGGATTTTTATTCTTAACATAGTGGAACCTGCTGGCCTCATTGTGAAACTTGAATGGGGAGTCTCTTTATGAATGGGCTCTGGAGCTCCATCCTTTCTTTTTTGATTGGCTTAGAATTACCTCTTGTCCTAGTCAAACATTTTTTTGATTGGGCAATTTCTGTGTAAAAGTAGTGACGTCAGACTCCACAATCCTTTGAAGGTTTATCCACATAAGAGTGCTGCTAGCCCCTGATGAAACCCTGTTGGGGTGAAACTAGGATCCTATGTCCGGTGGCTGTGTAGGCTGAGTGGAATTCTGGTCATTTTAAGCTAAGTAGATTGTTTTTGTTTGTATTTAAGTGCATTGCTATGCAGTGAGAAGCTTCCTGTGATTGTGTTGTACACACTGCTATATTGGAACTAACAGGCTGCCCAAAGTCTGCTTTGGCTGTTTGGCCTCAGTCTTGAGAGTTTGAATATATTCAACAGCCTTAAAGTTTGTGTGTATGAACATTAACCAAAATTGCTTCTGTTTAAAAAATTAATAATTTTTTCAAAAAATGTATTTTTCTCATTTTGGGTAGGTTTTAATTAGTACTTCTTCAGATTTTTAAATGGAGATATGTGATTAATAAAAATAAATATAGAGGAGTTTTTTTGACCAATGTTTGGATAGACTTTCCCCTATGACAGTTCTTGCCACATAGAGGTAAACAATCTTTATCCTGAGGTCTTTTCTCCTTTTTTTGAGTCAAGGCCTTCTTTATGTTAGTCAGTTTTCTCTGAGTTTTGATTTTAGAAACTATATTTGCTTAGAGGACAATTCCATTCATGCATATTCAGCCCCCTGTACAGCCGGGCAGAATCGGGCTTGCAAAGTTAGACCTGATTCTGATCCTGTAGCCCCCGTGGGAACAGAGTCAGGTCTAGCGCCTGGATGTGCAGGCCTGGACTCGATTCTGTCTGGCCTTACGTCCTAGCAACTGTTGCAGCCAAGCAGCTGAAAATGCTCTTATTCTCTCACTCACCCACAGAAGGAAGCTCACAGACAGGCTGGAATGCAAACAGGATCTTTAATGTGTGCACAGGCTCAGACAGAGAGCCGGCAGTCTCCACAAAAAAATCTGAGCCCCGAAGGACGTCCTACAATGTCTTATATACAGTACAATTTTAAACTCATTCTACAATCTCATTCGTCTCAGGTATTTTCTGTCCACCAATCAGCAGCCCCTGGGGAAAGTGCCTGGGTGACCTGGGGAAGGTGCCTGAGTGACTTGTCCCAACCGGTATGCTCTGGTCTGCTGATTTCTGGGCAAGAGGGTATTGTGCTCAGGCCTGGAGGGGGGGAAGGGTGCCTACTGAAACCTTTATGTCTTTTCTTAGCAAGCTGATCACTATGTAAAATCCTCATAGCTTGGGGGGAAGGGTTACCCACAGCTAAACCTTATGGCTGCCTCACTCCCCCCTTTTTAAGTGAGACCTCAACCGCTAGGGGCGGTAGAGGGCAGTATTACTGGAGGCAAGCCGCAGAGGGGTGTATTGGGTCAGGGCCATGACAGTGGTAGCCGCCTTGTGTTCTACCAGGGTATCAAGGGTGGTGGTAATGAAGCGGTAAAGAATGGGGATACAACATGGTAGAATGGCACATAGCAGTAAAATAAAAAGAACCCCTACCACTGGGATTTTTAGTCCCCCTAGCCAACTGAACCACTTCATAAACCACCCAGGACCCATGGACGGGTCAGTTATATGATTAACTAGATCACGTAGGTCTTGGATAGAGTGTTCAATGGAAACACTTGCGTCAATAAGTTTAAAACAACACATACCCTATACCCTCTGTAGCAACTCCTGCACAAAGGTTTTGTTCCATGTGCAAAAGTTGCTGTACTGTCTGTAAAAGGTTGTAGGGTCTGCAGAGGCCTCTTTCCCTGGGATCCACCCTTATTAACATATTAATGGATTTTATTCTTGCTAGTGTTGAGTCATTCTGGCTACACCCTGCCATCCCCTTTGTTTCATTAATCACTGACACTGTAGTCTTCAGGGCTCATGAGCACTTTGTATCACCAGCTTTGTTTGGCCTGTTTAACTTGTCCAGGCTTGCCCAGCTTACTCAGGCCTGTTCAATCTGTTCAGGCCTGGCATGTCTTTTCTTAGCTGGGTCCAATTTCTGTGCACTTTCAGGACTGACCTGTTTCTTAGCTGGGTCCATTCTCTGTGCACTTCTGTTCAGAGTATGGTTCCCCCTGGCTTTACTCTTGTTGTGCTGGGCTCTGGGTACTCATTTTCTTAGCCCACATGTTTTTTTCCGTGCCATCATAATGTATTACAGCCTCAGGCAAGGATGCAGTCATACTAGACATACCTATCAGCCAATTTCCCTTCATTCACCAATTTTTCTTTTTCTTTTCTTGTGAATGGGGCAAAGGTAATCCCACTAAGGGCAATGGACAACAACCATTTGAGACAGATAGGGGGCATCAGAAAAGCAGCTTCTGGTACTGTTCCCTAGAGACAACATACATTGTAACATCATTTTCTTGCAGCAACTCAATAATATTGAAAACGCATAACATGAAAGTGTATCAAAAGCAGTAGTGCTTAATAATGTGATAAAGAAAGCTCTGAGAATAGTACAGCAAAACTTGAGCTGGTGTGGGTATTGCAATTGCTGAAGCCGAAATGGCTTGTAGATTTCAGTTACTTTCTAAGAAAACAATATTAAAAGGATAACAATACAATCATTCAGAAAAGCCCCCAAAACCCCCCAGTCAGTCCAATAGTCCTCCTCCCATTCTCAGACAATGTGGTCCTGCCTCTCAGCAGTTCCCCAGGACCTCGCAGTGTGCTTCACCTTTCTCTGAAGTTTAAGTTCTGTTTCTCTCAAAATTTGAACCTCTCATTCTCATAGGCCGATATCTTGGCCCTTTTTCAGTGTGACACACTGATCCAGATAGGGACTCCTTCACACATTTTAGCGGTGGGTAGTTCTGAGTTCTTGGGATGGTCTGTTCCATCTGGACTCTGGCCAATTCCCTCTGCTGGACTCTCTGGATTGCAATTGGTGACATGGCTCCAGGCCTTATTCAGAAAAGCAGCACCAATATTGAATGAAAAAAAAACTAAATATGCTGGATTCGATTTCACAATGATATAAACTTAATTTCATCCATATTTACTTAAGATCATAACTATCTCATATGGTGTCAACTATGTCTCTCAGTTTGATAAACTCTCTCTCTTTACCACTGGAGATTCCTTTGCAGGTAAGAAATATTCCATTATGCCCTTGACTGATCTTTACATGTTTATAGATCAGACAAGTTGCACACACATATTCTGCGATTTCTGGCAAGGTTTTTTAGAATTATACCAATTTTTGTGAGAATTTGTTATCAAATCATCCCTCTTTTGCCCATGCGTGCCTGGCCAGGACATACAGGGGCAAAATGAGGCAAAAAGCATCTGGAAGTACCACATGGCTAGTGTGGGTTTTCCAAAGCTCATCAGGGTGCAAGGTGCACCCAGCCTGTCTCCAGATGTCTATTTCTAATTGTTGAGTATGTGTTGGGGCTTAGATGAATTCCTAAATTGAAGATTCTGGAGACAGCATAGTTGAATAAAATGCTCATCTCCTTTTTTTTTTTTTGTTTACATATTCATTAGCCAGATACATCACTTCAAATTACCCATACTAATGTATCCTTATTTGGCAAGGCTGCTAAGAATATCAAACAATTGTTTAAAAACTTAGTATTGTTTCTTTTCTCTCATTCTTTTTCTCAAACCTCTCCTGGATCATTGCTGACGAGCAAAATTTGGTTTTGTCCAATCAACTCAAGTTAAATAATTTTACAAATATTTCCATATTTTCTGGTGTAATTGGCACCTAAGATGTTACTGTCCTGTTCAGCAGTCATCAGCACTGAGCTGCCTTAAATCTTACAGTTCAGAAAACAGGCATTCAAATGATGAAACTGATACTTTTGCATGAAAAGGTTGGGGGATATCTGGAATGCAAACACTTCTCCTTGTATATTTTTAATGCAGAATATTCTTTTTCACATTTAATTTAAAACCTAACAATACCTGAGACTGGCATCAAACTGATCTGAAAACCCTCTGTGAGGTGCTTGCCACAGTATATAAAATCCCTTTTAACTTTTAATTTTGTATATGCAGTCAAAACCAAATATATGTACCAGAGATAAAAAATTCAAGCTGGATTACCCTTTTTATTCAGAGCTCTTAACCTCTACTTTGAAGGTCAAAGGAAAACAGAAACAGTTTCCTTAGTTTCATGCCTTGTTTGTTTGATCTAGCATCCAGGAGCACTTGGCAATGAACAGCCAGCAATGAAAGAAAAGCAATATTTACTGTAGATTAAAACATTTAAACACAAGACTATTAGTCTTTTAAGTATAGCAGCTAGCAGCCTATCTGATTGGAATAAGAAGGTTTTCTTGATAAATTTCACTAAACCCTCCCCCCTGGGTAATTCTGAAAAGTAACATGCTTTAACAACATCTTGGGAAAAACAGGGACCTTAAAGTAAAAAAGTCTTTATTTCTTCATAATCTTATAAGGCTGTAAGAAATGGTTTGCAGGCTTGCTCTTACACATGAGCTTTGCCTTACAGATATTCCCCACCCCATACATCTTTACTAATAGTAATTTGACCAGCCTTTCTTTGACCCCACCCTTACACAATCAAGATGCTGGTCAGACATCTGAGGATGCTCAAAGGAGGCACCCCCCATGGTTCTAGAAGCTTAAACTCTACAATTAAAATTGATGACAAGAGGATTGTTTGGAGGCTAGGTGAGGCTAGGTGAATTGGGGTTTTTTGTCCTCTTTAATGGGTTTCCATTTGTTTGCTAGGAGAAAGACTCCTAGGTGATTTGTCCTTTTGTCCTCTCTAATGGGCCTCCATTCATCTGCTAGAAGAAGAAACTCCTCCCTGATCTTCCAGTATCTTTCTATAGCTATGCAAACAATTTCAATGGTTTCATTCCTAGTATCTTTCTGTAGTTATGCAAACCATCTCAGCACAAAGGGAAAAAGAAAGGGAAAACAGAAAACAGAGACGTCTCAGCAGCGAATACTCATACACTCTCTTTCCTCAGTAGCAGCTGTTACAAATACACATTACACACACTCTCTCTAGCTGTAGCATAGGATTTAACTTTTACCATGAGGATAATAGTAATATGAGAAATATAGCTAGCTATTTTTCTAATGTCCACTAGATGGAGCTCCAGGACCACTAGCACAAAAGAAGCCTCCAACTCTAGAAGCACATGGCAACACAAAAGAAGCCCCCAAGTATGCTTAATTAGAGACAGCGTGTGTAGGCTCTAAATAAATCACCCCGATCATCAGAGAATTGCGATCAGCACAATTATTAATAAACAGCTTGAAAGGCACACTTAAGGGGGTCAAGTGCTAATGTTTTTGGTCATTTTAAGAAGTTTTGGCAGCGCTTTAAATACTTTTAAGGGACCTGAGGTGACAGAGTTGAATTTATACTGCAGTCATTTACTGGCGCTCGCAAGCGCCCCCCCCCCCCCTATTCCTTTACCAGATTTCACCAGAATTTCCAGATACAGAAATACAGAACTACCCAAAACAGTACCCAATACAGAATGTACGAGCAATGGTTTCAGGGATTCTGGGGCCCTTACTCGGACTGCTCGTTGCGGGTGATCATGCCGCTACAGGTTCACAGAATTTACCAGAATTTCCAGATACAGAATACGGAACTACCCAAACAGTAAAACAGTAAGGCAGTAGTACTCACCAGACCTCTGATCAGAGAGAGTTTGGATGCCAGTCTATCTAGCCGGTTTTTTTTCAATCGGGGGGGGGGGGGGGTCAGCCGCAGGGACCGACTGACCAGACGAGTCAAGGTGTCCTTCCGGAGCACAAAAATAGGTCCAAGGCGCCAAGGACCGTTAATCACCTGGAGGAGCCGGTCCCTGACTGGTGGAGGCCCGATGCTGCAAGAGCAGAAGTCTTCCCACCGTGGGTGTGATGAGAGAGGCTTTTTATTTAATTTAATTTAATAGGGTCCCACCTGGGGTGCCAAAATGTTGCAGCCAAGCAGCTGAAAATGCTCTTATTCTCTCACTCACCCACAGAAGGAAACTCACAGACAGGCTGGAATGCAAACAGGATCTTTAATGTGCGCACAGGCTCAGACAGAGAGCCGGCAGTCTCCACAAAAAAATCTGAGCCCCGAAGGACGTCCTACAATGTCTTATATACAGTACAATTTTAAACTCATTCTACAATCTCATTCGTCTCAGGTATTTTCTGTCCACCAATCAGCAGCCCCTGGGGAAAGTGCCTGAGTGACCTGGGGAAGGTGCCTGGGTGACCTGGGTATGCTCTGGTCTGCTGATTTCTGGGCAAGAGGGTATTGTGCTCAGGCCTGGAGTGGGGGGAAGGGTGCCTACTGAAACCTTTATGTCTTTTCTTAGCAAGCTGATCACTATGTAAAATCCTCAAGGCTTGGGGGGAAGGGTTACCCACAGCTAAACCTTATGGCTACCTCACAACTACCCGGCTAACTCAGTTGGTCCCGTGAATGGAGTCACGGTGCCAAGGTGTCCCGTCACCGTGGCACTGCGGCTCCATTCATGAGCTGCGATCCTGGCCTGCCGTTCCTGGATGCCTGTTCCCCATAGCCCGACTCCCAATCTGGCCTTTGAAGGTCCGGGTCGGGCTGCTGGGAACCCCCTCTGCTCCCTCATCTGTGTCCCCGGGTCCCTCGCTGCAATCCCCCTCTTTCCAGGGGGATTTATTCCACCTTCAAGGTGGAATAAGTCCCCAGTCTAGATTTGAGGCCCTGGATGTACAGGGCCAACCTCTGAATCGGCCCTGTACATCTGGGATCATGTCCCGCTCTCGCTTTGCCTCCGGAACGCCTTTTTCCGCCTCCGTCTAGGCCTCCCTGTACACACCTGCTGTACGTACGGGGAGTGTATTGACAGGACCAACAGGCGGACAAATAGCAGGGACGGACATCCCAATGGGATAGAATGACCCCCTTGGCATTTGGCATAGTGAGTATGATATAGAGGAATTGCTATTATTAATAACAATATTCATTGTGTGTGTATGTATATATATATGTTGTCGTGCCGGCATCCCCTAGTGGCCAATGGCGGTAAGGGCATGCTGTACAACATATTTATTTTCAAGGAGCGTGGGGTATTTTAAGGCCAAAATGGAGATTGGTCTTAGTTATTTCAGCTCCTTGTGAGAACTCAATAATTAAGCCACAAGTGTAGGGAAACAAGGTTTTTATTTCCCCTCTGCGCAAGGGTTCATTAAGACACTAGAAATCAAAGAATGTCCTTTGTTCATAAAGGTTCCAGTAATAAGCAGGTAAAACCAATTGTTAATATCTTCACAATTAGTTGTAAGGGTTAAAGGGAGGAATTCAATTCATTCCAGGACAAAGCAATTAAACAAGACTTCTTAAGAACATAAGAACATAAGATATGTCATACTGGGTCAGACCAAGGTCCATCAAGCCCAGTATTCTGTTTCCAACAGTGGCCAATCTAGGTCATATGTACCTAGCAGTTTCCCCAAGGGACACAGGTTCCACAATGCTTGTATTGGTTCAAGCATTGATATCCTGGGTCCCTTCTTAGTAATGGTTTATGGACCTTTCCTCCAGGAGCTTGTCCAAACCTTTTTTAAACCCAGCTACACTAACAGTCTTTACTACATCCTCCGGTAACAAAATTCCAGAGTTTGATTACACGTTGAGTGAAAAAATATTTTCTTTTATTAGTCTTAAATAGTTTACCCTGTAGCTTCATTGCATGTCCCCTAGTCTTTCTATATTCTGATAAGGTAAACAATCGATCTGCGTTTACCCGTTCCACTCCGGTCATTAATTTATAGACTTCTATCATATCTCCCCTCAGCCGTCTCTTTTCCAGGTTAAAGAGCCCTAACCTTTTTAGCCTTTCTTCATAGGAGTATCCTTCCATCCCCTTTACCATTTTGGTGGCTCTTCTCTGAACCTTTTCTAAAATCGCTTTATCCTTTTTAAGATACGGCGACCAGAATTGCTCACAATATTCAAGGTGCGGTCTCACCATGGAACGATATAGAGGATTTATAAAATCTTTTGTTTTATTTTCCATTCCTTTCCTTATCATACCTAGCATTCTGTTTGCTCTCTTGGCCGCTGCTGCACACTGGGCCGAGGGTTTTAACATGGTATTCACAATGACGCCTAAATCTTTTTCCTGGGTGGTGGTTCCTAATGTGGAACCTTGCATCGTGTAACCATAGTTTGGGTTGTTCTTCCCTAGGTGCATAACCTTGCACTTGTCCACATTAAATTTCATCTGCCATTTTGATGCCTAGTCTTCCAATTTATCAAGATCCTCTTGCAATTTTCCACAATCCTCTTGTGTTTTAACAACTTTAAATAGTTTTGTGTCATCTGCAAATTTGATAACCTCACTCGTTATTCCACTTTCCAGGTCATTTATGAATATGTCAAAAAGCAGCGGACCCAGCACAGATCCCTGGGGTACACCACTATTCGCCTTTCTCCATTGGGAAAATTGGCCATTTAGCCCTACCCTCTGCCTTCTATCTTTTAACCAGTTCCTGATCCACAATAGTACAGTGCCTCCTATCCCATGACTCTTTAGTTTTGCCAAAAGTCTCTCATGAGGGACCTTGTCAAAGGCTTTCTGAAAGTCCAGATACACAATATCAACCGACTCACCTTTGTCCACCTGTTTATTCACTCCTTCAAAAAAACATAACAAATTAGTAAGACAAGATCTTCCTTGTCTAAAGCCATGTTGGCTGTCTCCCATTAGGTCATGACTATCTATATGCTGAGTAATTTTATTCTTTATGATGGTTTCTACCATTTTTCCCGGTACTGATGTCGGGCTCACCGGTCTGTAGTTTCCCGGATCACCACTGGAACCCTTTTTATGTTTAAATCTTTTTATTCATATTGAAAAAAAACGTACAGAACAGAGATGCAAACAGCTTTAGAAGTGGGGCAGTACAAAGTAACTTACACCATGGTACATTGTAAATGACAATCAATTACAATATTGGAAATTGTCACATAAGTGAACATGGTGATCAACTAGCATCCTGCTGCAGAGTGTACAGAAGGAGATACACCAGCCCACCAACATCTTTCCCACAAACGGGGTATATTCTGTACTTCCATTCCCAACTCCTTACAGCCAAGTCAGGTGCCTTAACTACAGCTAAGAATTTAAACATGTACACATCCAATCTAGCAGCCAACCCTCGGGTGCAGCCCGCTCCCCCCATGGAGGGCGCCAGCCTCTGAGCCAGAATACCCAAGGGATAAAGTAAATGACAGAGAGGTAGCAACAAAGGATGAAATTATTAAGATTAGCAAGTTAAAGTATCGACATCCTAAAGGGGTACAGAACCAAAGGACCCCAGGTGTCAGCCTAAGCTTCCTCCATTCCCCAACCCATCCGCCCCTGGACCGTCCCCGCCCCCCCCCAGTATCTACCCCCCTCACTCCTCCTCCCTAACCCCTCCAGTGCCAGGCCCGTGGAAGTCCACCCCCGCCCATTCAACCCCAGTCCAACCTAAAAAGGGCAGCACCGGCAGACCAAGGGTTTGTTCTTCTCCCAGGCCTACCCATCCCGCCCTGAGGCCACTGGGCCGGGGCACCCCGCCTAGACACGGCCCTACCCACCTTCCCACCCCCCCCCCCTTAAAGAACAAGACAAGATAAGAAACAGGGGATGCAGCCAAAGGCGGCCAATCACTTAGCCAAGGTTCCAAACAGACATATACAAACCCCCAAATGCTATAGCCTGTCGCCATAACCAACCCTATGATTTAAGTTCCCCCAAAATATGCCTACGCGCTCCTGCAGGTAACAATTGCACATGAAGTCCCCACATCTGCAAAAAACGGGCCCATCTCCGCTCTACCCCAGCAGCATGCAGCCGGTCCATAAGCAGTGCTTTATGCAGTCGAAGTCTCCAGAGCCCATATATCGGCCCCCTCCCATCCAACCATTGATGCAACACCGTCAAACGCGCCATCATCAGCCCCAGTCGCAACCATCGCAGTCCCATGGTCCCCAACACCCCCCCCCCCATTCATCCTCCCAAACATCCAGCACCGCATTCCTTGCACTAAGAGGCTCCAAATGTGACAGGCACCGACGAAGATGTCCACACACCCGACCCCAAAAAACCTGGGCCGTGGGGCAACTCCAGAACATGTGGCCCAGAGTCGCCCGGTCTTCGCCACATCTAGGACAACAATGGCTCGCCCCTATGCCTGCCCTCCAAGCTCTCACAGGGGCAAAATATAAACGGCGCGTAATCCGATACTGGGTGTCACGATGAAGGACTTGTACGCTTAGTGTCGGGATAGCCGCCATCCCTCCCAGAAGCTGCTCCGCACTTACCTCCTCTCCCAACTCCGCGGACCAGACCTTCGCCAAAGCTTCAACCTCTAGAGATGACACTCCCTCCCACAACATTTTATGAAGGCCAGACACCCGAACCCCCGCGTCTCCCCCCAACAATGCTAGCTCAATCTCCGAACAGACTACTCCACGCAACGCCTCCAGAGGAAGCGTACGGATATAGCTCCGAAGCTGATTATAGTGGAAAACATCCCAGTCCCCCAACAAATAGGCGCTACGCAGCTCAGTGAAGGACATCATGGCCCCTTCAGAGGTAAGCACGTGCTCTAAATTCACCACTCCAAGAGCTTCCCAAGACTGGAACTGAGACCGCCCCAAACCCGGTGAGAAGTCTGCGTTACCCCGAATAGGAAGATATGGTGTGTAAAATGCAGAGATCCGACGTCCAGCACAAAAAGATCGCCACGCCTGCCGAATGGGCATAAGAATAAACTCTCGAAAATCCCTGGGGACAGTCCGAATCGTCTTGGCATGTAACAAGTACCGCATACGAAGAGGCGCCAGTACTGCCTCCCACAACCCCATAGGAGAGCAGTCGGCCGAGTCCCACAGCCAGTCTTGGACATACCGCAGCAAACACGCCACATTGTACCGCCGTATATCCGGGAAACCCATACCACCCAGCCCCCAGGGTTGCCGCAAAATTGCCAGACGAACCCGAGGCTTTCGCCCCCGCCATAGAAGCCGGTTTAAACAATCGCTCCAGGTGCCGAAGATCAGTTCGCCTCAAGAACAGCGGGAGAATCTGAAGCGGGTATAGTATTTTAGGAAAAATCGCCATCTTACTGAGGGCTATTCGGCCCCCCAGAGATAGTGGCAAATCACGCCACCTCTCTACACAAACCGTCACCTCCCCCAATATCTTAGACACATTAAGATGATAGAGATCCTCCAGCCGCGCCGGCAAATAGATGCCCAAGTACTTAAAGTGCCCCTTCGCCCACTGCAACGGAAAGGGGCCTTGCCACCCCTGATGTCCCTCGGGGGCTAAGAACATCGCTTCCGACTTATCGAGATTGAGGCGAAGACCCGAGGGTTCCCCGTATTCCTGAATAAGCTTTAACAGACAAGGCAGACCTGCCACCAGATCCCCTAGATGAACCAATAGATCATCTGCAAAAGCAGCGAGACGAAACTCCTCACGCCCCATCCGAATCCCCCGAAATTGGGAAGAAGCCCTGATACGAGACAGGAGAGGCTCCAGCGATAGTACAAATAGGAGAGGCGAGAGAGGGCATCCCTGCCAAGTGCCCTTTTGAATGTCGAAGTCTGCCGACATAGTCCCATTGACCATAATCGCCCCAATGGGATGCGCGTAAAGTAAGCGGACCACATCCACGAAGAATCCAACAATCCCCATGGCTTCCAGGACTTGGTACATAAAACCCCAATTGACCCGGTCAAAAGCCTTCTCGGCGTCAAAGCTAATTAGTAAAGATGGGTCTCCTGCTAATCGCCCCGCTCCAAGCGACAACAAAATCCGCTGCAGGCTGTACGCTACCTGACGTCCTCGCACAAACCCCACCTGGTCTCTATGGACCAACAGTGGTAGGTATTTCGCCAACCGATCTGCCATGATTTTAGCGAGAAGTTTAATATCCACATTAAGTAAAGATATGGGACGATATGAGCTTGGCAAAAGGGGATCCCTCCCTGGCTTGGGTAGAATAGTAATCAAAGCTTTATTGGCTTCAAACGGGAAATTACCGCGCTGTACCAAATCTTCAAAGTATCCCACCAAGGGAAGTACCACAACGTCACCCAGGGCTTTGTAGAACTCACTGCGGTAGCCATCGACCACTGGAGCCTTCCCGTTTTTCAGATTCCGGATGGCGGCTTGGACTTCTTGTCCAGTGAGGGGTTGATTGAGAGACTCCAGATGTTCTGCTGCAAGGCGGGGGAGCCCACACCTCCCCAGAAAGAGAAGCCCCTCTAAGTCTTTGTCTCCATCACTGGCGTAGAGACGCTGGAAGAAAGCAGCGAATACCTTCTCTATGGCGGCCGAATCACGGGTGATGGTGCCATCAGCTTGCCTCATCGCCCCGATCTGCCGGGATCCCCCCGCTGGCCGCAGCAACGAGGACATCAACTTCCCAGCTTTATTCCCAAACCGATATAGCCTATATCGATAGTACAACATCGACTTCTGGGCCCACCGATGAAGTAACATCTCCAATTCAGCTTGCACCTCCCGGAGCCTGCGCTGATTAGCCGCGGTCTTGGAGCCAGCCACCACCCTACGCGCCTTACCTAAGTCCCGTTCCAACTGAAGTATCTGCTGGTTCAACCGCTTACGTCGCTGACTGTGATAGCTGATTATATCCCCACGGAGCACAGCCTTCCCAGCCTCCCAAAGAAGAGTCGGAGATACGTCCGGTGCCGCATTCAGAGACTCATACTCCTGCCATCTCTGTCGCAAAAACGTTTCAAAAGGAACATCGCCACACAGCTCCAAGGGGTAGCGCCACAATCTGCCTGATGATGGGCTACTCCCCCGAAGCTCCAGGATCACCATCGCATGATCAGATATAACAAGAGACCCAATGTCCGCCCGTGAGGCCCAGCTAAATAACGAGTCCGCAACCAGAAAGTAATCGATACGCGACCAAGTCCCATGTGCTCTGGACAAGTGGGTATAATCTTGGTCGCCAGGATGCAGCACCCTCCAGATATCTATTAAGCCATAGGCTTCACACAGCCCCCACAAGCGTTGTCGCGCCCTACGACTCCCACTCCCCGACACGCCTGACCGGTCGAAACCAACATCCAAGACCTCGTTGAAGTCTCCACCCATTATGACCTGGTACCCTCCAGCCCCTGCCAACAACTGGGAAAGCCTCTGAAAAAAACGCGCCTCATAGACATTTGGTCCATAAACCGAGCACAACATCACTTTCCTCCCAGCAAGTCTCCCCCATACACTCACATACCTGCCTTCGACATCAGACACCACCTTTTCTTCGATCCATCTGGCCGATTTGGCAACTAGGATGGCCACTCCTCGTTTCTTCCCCACCGCGGGTGCACCATACACATGAGCAATAGGACCGGAGCCCAACTTCCTATGTTCCGCATCCGACTGGTGAGTCTCCTGCAACATAATCACGTCCGCCCTCTGGCGCCTCAAATGCTGTAAGACTTTATAGCGCTTTACCGGGGAACCCAACCCGCAGACATTCCAAGAAACTATTCGCAAATGCCTATCCACCGCACGTTACAAAACCGTGATACCGCTGACTGGGAGCCCATTGCATACATAAGCGGCGACCCCCCCAGCCAAGGGTCCCCCTCCGTAACATCCGAATCATGACAATCCAAAAGAACCAGGCATCCAGCTCATTCAAATTAGTCCCACACACACTGTCAAAAACACATTCATCCCCTACACTTGAATGAACTTCTGTTTCTCCCCCCTCCCATCCCTCCCCGGGACCAACTAACCCCCCTGCCCTTCCCTCCTCTTCCCTCCCTCCCCCCCCCTCCCAACTTCACCCCCACTCAAACCATCCACAAACCCACAGCCAGCCATTCCTGGCCCCACCGAACCTTCCTGAGCATGCAGCCCCACCCGCTTCCCCCCCTCTATAATGTCGCTCCATCCCTTCTCCCAGCCCTCCTCCCCTATTCGGCCCTCAGAGTTTGAATAGAAAACCCATGTATTACAGTGAAAGGATTAATAAAGAAAAAGGGAAGAAAGGGGATCCCACCCCTCCATACCAAGTCCGACTATTCGGATAGGCCACCGCCCCAAATGGGCCGGCTAGTCCTAGCCACCCTCCCTATTTGCCCCTGACTACCCAATTACCTCCACCCCGAATCCACCCGCCTAGAAAGTGATACAGCCGCACGAGGAGCTCCGCAGGCTGGCAGCACCCCAATAGGAAAGGGGCGCTCCCTGCGCCCGAGAGAGTGGAAACCCGGAACTCAAGGGGCCCCCGGGCTCCGAGAGCAATACCAACTCCTAACCCCAGCCTCCATCCGGCCCCCCCCCCGGCTCACACCCCCCAGTTCACCCCCGGGCCAATAGTCGAACCTGGGGACAGAAAACACACCCCACGAGGTAGTGAAAAGGCCACAAAGCACCCCATGCCCCCCTTTGCGAGCAGTTATCGGGAAGGGTCCCCCCCTCCCCCATGGCCCGGTACAGGTTCACTAGGTCCCCCCAACCTTGCTGCAGGCCCCACCACCAGGCCTGTCGAGTCTCCAAAGATAGAGGAAGGGGAGAAAGGACAGGGAAAACTGAAGAAAAAGAGAAAGGAGTAAAATGAAAAATGAGAGAAATAAAAAATGAAAAAACAAAAAATGGAGAGGCCCCCCCCGGAGGGCCACCTCGGATGCCCAAAGGTCCGGCTAACATCTACAGTAAGCTCCGACAGAATAATCAGGCCATAGAGAGTTATGCCATAGGGAGTTACTCCAGCGGGTGACTCATCATGTAACGGCCCGCTAAACCTTTATGAGCAGCTCGGGAGCACCATATAAGACCGAAAGAGACACATACTAGGAAATCGGGGATTCAGAAAACCGGGAGAATCCGAGAGTAAGGAGATTCAAGAGTCGTAAGACTAGGGGACTCGGAGAGGGAGTATATTCGGAGAGGTAAGGGAGCTCGTGAAATGAGGTGAGAGATTATGAAAGGAGATGAGAGAACCCTAGGGTCCGTCCCTCCCCGAGGCCCAAGCACAGAGCACGGAGGGCCAGCCCGCCGCCACCTCCTGCCCGCTAGGTAGGCCTCAGTTACGTGATGCCCGCATCGCTCTGAGAAGGAGGGGGGCGGACCATTATCTGCACAGGCGAGACCCTGACCCATCAGGGCGTTACCAGAAACGAACAGAGATAAAGAAATGAATGTGAAGCATGTACGTATTTACAAGTGTCATAGGCAGGCATTAAATTCGCTCTCAATAACAGAGTATTTAAGTGGTGAAGGAAACCTATACAATCAAAAAATAACTGGAACCAATAAACATCCACACAGGCCTCCTTCACAATGATTAACCTTAATAGAGACAGTCCATCGGCCCCTACGCCGGGGTCCCGGCAGAACGCTCTCCGCCCCGAGGGGGAAGAGAACCAATAGGTCTAGACTGCCAGTGCCGCAACTTGGTCCCAGGGCCCTGGGGTACCCCACGCTGCAAACCGCCACTCCGCAAGTCAGTCTTCAACCAAGGCTGTTGCAATATTCCTTCGCTTCTTCAGGGGAAGAGAACACTCGATTCCCCCCTTCACCGTAGACCCGAAGGATCGCGGGATATGCCAGGGTGAAGCGGACATCCCAGCTCAATCAACTTCTTGCAAATGTCCTGAAAGGCTTTACGCCTCTGGGATACCCCAGCCGAGTAGTCCTGGAAAATGAGGACTTTGCACGCGGAGGCTCCAGAGCGTCTCATCTGCCTCGAGGCCCTCAACACTTCCTCCTTCTGAGCGGCATTAAGAAAGCGGGCAATTACCGCTCTGGGTCTTTGCTCACCCGATCGATAGGGCCCCAGCCGGTGCGCCCTCTCCACCACCACCGCCCCCACATCTGCAGGCAGCGGTAAGTGAGCAGGCAGCCACTTCTCCAGATGCCGCCTTAGATCCTTGTCTGGCACAGACTCCTCAATGCCGATAAAGCGTAGGTTGTTCCGCCGACTGCGGTTCTTAAGGTCCTCCAGCTTATCCTGGTGCTTCCGTAGGGCTTCTTCTAGGCTTTCAATTCTGACCACATCTCGCTCCCGCAGGTCTTCCAGGGAGCCTATACGGTTCTCCACGTGTTCAACCCGCCGGGTAAATTCAGCAACCGCTTGGACCACCTCTTGCATCTGCGTGGATAGACCCCCGAACCGGCCCTCCAATGCCACCACCACTGCTTTGGAGACCTCTGTCACCATCAGCGAGGCCTCCGAGGGTCCCGGGGTCTCCTGCATGCCATCCGCCATTTTTGTCTCTCCACCTCGTGCGCGGTCCCGGCGGGGAATTCTTGTGGCCATTCAACCTTATCCCCAAGGATAAAGATCCCGGAAAGGAGCAGCAAGTATATATTCAATCTTCCCCACTTTGCAGCGATATAGCAACAGATAGTGATGATTATTGTCGTGGGGGGGAAGAGCAGGCTCCGGAGCCGAGAAGCGCACGTCCTCTCAGCTCACCATGCCACCGGAAGTCCTGGAACCCTTTTTAAAAATTGGTGTTACATTGGCGATCCTCCAATCTTCAGGTATTAGAGATGATTTTAATGATAGTTCACAGATTACTAATAGCAGGTCTGCTATCTCATATTTCAGTTTTTTCAACACCCTTGGATGTATACCATCCAGCCCAGGTGATTTACTACTCTTCAGTTTATCTAATAGTTGTGATACATCTTCCCGATGTATCGATATTTCCTTCAATTCTTCTGCACCTTTAAATTCCACTTCAGTCATGGGTAACATCCCTACATCTTCCTCAGTAAAGACTGAAGCAAAGAATTCATTCAGTCTCTCCGCTATCGCCTTGTCGCCTCTTAGTGCTCCTTTAACCCCTTTATCATCTAATGGACCAATTGACTCTCTCACAGGTTTTTGCTATGAATGTACTTGAAAAGGTCTTTACTTCGCGTTTTTGCTTCCGCAGCAAGCTTCTTCTCAAACTCTCCCTTTGCCTGCCTTATTAATGCCTTGCATTTGACTTGCCAGTGCTTGTGCTGTTTCCAGGTTTCGTCGTTTGGCTCTTTTTTCCATTTCCTGAAAGATGCTTTTTTGGCAACAACAGCCTCTCTGACCTCACCTTTAAATCATGCTGGCAGTTTTTTGGACTTCCTTCCACTTTTCTTAAAGCGTGGAATACAGCTGGTCTGGGCTTCCAAGATAGTATTTTTCAACAACAGCCAAGCCTGATGTACGTCTTTAACCTTTGCAACTGCTCGTTTTAGTTTTTTCTTAACTGTTTTCCTCATTTTATCATAGTCTCCCTTTCGAAATTTAAAAGGTAGTACTGTGGATTTCCTTACTATCCCTCCTCCACTAATTAAATCAAAGGCGATCATGCTATGATCACTATTGCCAAGTGGCCCCAACAACCTTATCTCTTGCACTAGATCTGGTGTTCCACTAAGGACTAGGTCTAATATGGCTTCCCCTCTGGTCGGTTCATGAACCAGCTGCTCCAAGAAGCAGTCATTTATTTCATCTAGGAACTTTATCTCCCTAGCATGTCCTGACGTGACACTGACCCAGTCGATACCGGGGTAGTTGAAATCACCCATTATTATTACTGTGCTGTAACTTTTGTTAGCTTCCTTGATTTCTTTGAGCATTTCATCATCCATTTGGTCATTCTGGCCAGGCGCTCGATAGTACACCCCCACTGCCATTGCCTTCCCCCTTTTACATGGAATTTCAATCCATATAGATTCTACAGCAGATTTTGTTTCCTGCAAAACTTTAATCCTTTCTGATTCAATGCCCTCTCTAACATAGAGAGCAACCCCTCCACCAATTTGATCAGCTCTATCATTACGATATAGTTTGTACCCAGGTATCACAGTGTCCCACTGGTTGTCCTCCTTCCACCATGTCTCTGATATTCCAATCATATCTAACCTTTCATTTAGTGCTATATATTCTAACTCTCCCATCTTATTTTTTAGACTTCTAGCATTTGCATACAAGCATTTTAGAGAATGTATTTTATTCATATTAATTTGGCTATTGTTAGACATGGGTAATTTGGGATCTTTAAGCTCTGTCTGCTCCATACTTGAGGGCATATGGGCTACTTTTACTCTTTTGTGGAACCTCTCTGCTTTAGGTAGTATCCTTCAAAGATACATTCTTCCGAACCATCTGCTCTTGGGCGACTATCAGCTTTCCCTTAATATCTAGTTTAAAAGCTGCTCTATCTCCTTTTTAAAGGTTAATGCCTGCAGCCTGGTTCCATCCCGGTTAAGGTGAAGCCCATCCCTTCGGAAGAGCCCCTCCTTTCCCCAGAATGTTCCCCAGTTCCTAACAAATCCAAAACCCTCATCTCTGCAACCATTGTCTCATCCACGCATTGAGACTCCGGAGCTCTGCCTGCCTTTTGGGTCCTGCGCATGGAACAGGAAGCATTTCGGAGAATGCTACCCTGGAAGTTCTGGATTTCAACTTCCTACCTAAAAGCCTAAATTTAGCCTCCAGAACTTCCCTACCACATTTTCCTATGTCATTGGTACCGACATGTACCAAGACAGCAGACTCCTCCCCAGCACTATCTAAGACCTTATCTAGGTGGCGCGTGAGGTCCGCTACCTTTGCACCAGGCAGGCATGTTACCAGGCGATCCTCACATCCAGCCACCCAGCTATCTACATGCCTAATGATCGAATCACCAACTATAACGGCTGTCCTAACCCTTCCCTCATGGGCACATGGCCCTGGAGAAACTTCCTCGGTGCGAGAGGGTTTTACATCACCTGGAGGACAGGTCCTAGTTACAGGATCACTTCCTGCCACACCAGGGTGATGCTCTCCTGTCACGTGACCTCTCTCCTCCATGGCAACAGGGATGCTGCCAGACTGGAGGTGGGACTTTAGGACTATATCCCTGTAGGTCTGATCTATGTACCTCTCTGTCTGTCTTATGCTTTCCAAGTCTGCTACTTTAGCCTCTAGAGAACGGACTCGTTCCCTGAGAGCAAAGAGCTCCTTGCACCTAGTGCACACGTAAGACCTCTCACCAACTGGGAGAAAATCATACAATCATACATTATTTACAAGGACGCTATGGATTCTAGGCTAGAAGCCATACACAAACTACAATCCATAGCTTCTTCCTGAGGAATGGGAATAGTATTTGCATCTTCTATTTCCATAAATTCTGCTTCACTACTTTCCCCCTCAGAGCACACGCTGTCCCTGGCAGTTGCAGCTTTATATGGACTGTCTCTGGTATCTTGCCTCCAATAAGACTGTGTTTTAAAGTCTTTTGGTAGTTCTTCAAACCACTCTGGTTTCTTTCCTCTTCTCACAAACTGAGTTTTAGCTTTAGCAGTGCTTTTAGGAGTTAAGCTTTCTTTAGCAGGAATAAAACTTCCATACCTTGAGTTTCTGTAGCTTGAAGCTCTGGAGCCTTCTCTCTCATGCACGTCTCTGTGACAACAGGTTTTCTGTCGGTAGCTTCTGGGCAGTGCTGGACTTCCTGAAAGCTTAGTAAAACCTGGTGCGGATTCTCCAGCTCTATGCTTCAGTGACAAAGTAGCTTTGTTAGAAACTCCTTTTCTTCGGGTACCTGGTGAAGCTTGTTCAGCATATTCCAATGCCTGCAGGCCTTCCTCCAAGCCTGGCTCTCTGTATGTCTTTCAGCTTTGGACTCAGGAACGTTGCTTAAGCAGGGAGTGGCATACCCTCCAGCCTGACTGCTTTCCTTAGCAGACTCCCTCTGAACAGCCGCTCTCATAGCTTGGCCCCTCTGAACTCTACCTCTGTGAATTCTGTCCTTTTGGGCTTGCTCAAGGAGGGTTCCTTCCTTCAGGTCTCTCCTTCCTACTTCAGCCGTACTCCTTGTTCCTTCTCCTTCTGCTTCTCCTGTTCTTTCTGCTGCTCCTTCTCCTTCTTCATCTGCCTTGCTAGCATTAAGCTTCCATTTATAAAGGGATCTTCCCTTTGAATCTCCCGGGCTCATTTCCAGGTGCAACTGGTTAGCTCTCCTAGCCTCATTAGCTTCTGTAGGATCACTCCTGCCCCCCTCTAGCTGTGCATTGAGGTAATTGCACACCTAGAGCTTTGTGAAAAACAGAGTTGCTTTTGAACTCTGCATCTTTATTGGCACCAGCCTCATGACAATATATATATATATATATATATATATATATATACATACATACATTACCTGTTTGGCTAGGGCTTTTTTTTCCTTTTGATTTATATGGGTAAGTTTCCTACATCATCTTCTGTAAAGACTGAAGGAAAAAATTCATTCAGTCTCTCCTCTATGGCATAGTCCTCTCAAAGCGTACCTTTTACCCCTCTATCGTTTAATGATCGAACTGACTCCCTCACAAATGTTTTGCTACAAATATACTTGAAAAAGATCTTATAAAGCACTTTTGCTTCCACGGCAAGCTTCATTTCAAATTTTCTCTTTTCCTGCCTTTTCAATGCCGTGCACTTTTGCTTTTTCCTGTTTTCATCATTTTTTTCTTTTTTCTATTTTCTGAAAGATTCTCTCTTAGCTATAACAACCTCTCTGACCTCGCTTTTAAGGGCTGTTGTTTGGTCTTCCTTAGATCTTTTTTAAAGCATGGAATACATCTGGTCTGGGCTTCCAAGATAGTATTTTTAAATAACACCCAGGCCTGATGTAAACTCTTAACCTCTGCAGTTGCTACTTTTAGTTTTTAATTCACCATGTTCCTTATTTTATTATAGTCTCCATTTTGAAAGTTGAATGCCAATGCAACCAACTTTCTTATCGTCCCTCTCAGACACGTGGATTGTCAGCCCTCACCGGTAGCTGGAGACTGAGCATGCCAGAACTTTGTAATGTCAGTCCTTGCACCACCTTCTAAGGTCAGGATCTCAGTCTCCAGCAGCTGGTGAGGAGTTTCTGCATTGTCTCGACTCTACTGAAGGCCTAAAAGAAAAAAAAAAGAAAGAAAGAAAAAGTGGGATTAAATCAGAGCATTTTCATACTTGGTATGCTGGCCTGACAGTCTTGAGTGCACTGTACCAACACAAGTTTTGCCTTCCTTTGCTCTGTAGAACCGGGGTCATTGAATCAGCCCGGTTTATTAGGTGTGAACACCTGGTGGTCTAGGTTCCTCTCCCCCCATTCGCTATCCAGCAGATTAGTGACGGCAACGCTAACTTCGTACTGGCACAAGTTGAGTCGAGTGTCCGTTCTGGGGAAGAAAGCTCTCATAATTGGCCTGCAGGAAAAAAAAAAAAAGCAAGGTCTGCATCTCCAATCACTGGAATGCTGTTCTGCACTTCCTTGGGATCTGGCTGGAAAAAAAAAACATTACAGAGGAACATGTGTGTGGTGAATTCCTTCTTTTCTTTCTCCCTCTTTCTCAGAGGCAGTTGGCATGTTTATTTTGAGGGCTGCTCTCAGCGATGCCGACAGAAAAGAGCACTTGTGTGGTGTGCAGAAGCCACAGGAGCTCTGTCTCTAGAATTTGGCAGCTGGGATTTAATGTTAAAAAATGTAAGGTCATGCATTTGGGCTGCAGCAATCCAAGGGAACAATATAGTATAGGGGGTGAAGTACTTTTGTCCACTAAAGAAGAGCAGGACCTAGGCGTGGTTGTGTCTGATGATCTTAAAGTAGCTAAACAGGTAGAAAAGGCGACAGCAAAAGCTAGAAGGATGCTTGGGTGCATACGGAGAGAAATGGCTAGCAGAAAAAAGGAGGTGATAATGCCTCTGTATAAGTCTTTGGTGCGACCTCATTTGGAGTATAGTGTGCAATTCTGGAGACTGCACCTTCAAAAGGATGTGAACAGGATGGAGTCGGTGCAGAGGGTGGCTACTAAAATGATTAGTGGGCTTCATTATAAAGTATATGAGGACAGACTGAAGGATCTTAATATGTACACCTTAGAGGAAAGGCGGGATAGAGGTGATATGATTGAGATGTTTAAATACCTCCGTGGCATAAATGTTCAGGGAGAGAGCCTCTTTCAATTGAAAGCAAGTTCTGCTACAAGGGGACATGGGATGAGGGTGAAGGGAGATAGATTCAGGAGTGATATGCGGAAATATTTCTTTACAGAAAGAGTAGTGGATCCGTGGAATAGTCTCCCAGTGGAGGTGGTAGAGATGAGGACAGTAACTGAATTCAAAAAAGCATGGGACCAACACAGAGGATCTCTAAAGGTAAAAAGTGGACTGTTGTAGTTGTTGTTATGGAAGGACAGACTAGATAGGCGATGTGGTCTTTTTCTGTCATCATGTTTCTATGTTTCTATTTAATTGAAATTTTAGGTATTCCTCCTGAATCTCATCCCCCATTAGTTAAAATCTAATATTTGCCTTCTGGTAAAAAAGAAGTGGGGCATGCTAGTGGTAGTGGTTTACCTCAGATGGATGTATTAAATATTACTGACATATTGGAGACTTCTAAAGAGGAAAAGATTACATCGTCTACTTTATTCATTACCTTAGTATTAATATCAGATAAGGAATGGCTTATGAAATTATTCTTTCAAAAACGTTAAACTTTGTTTAAGGGTCTGGAGGTTCGGATGTTTCCGGATTTATCTAGGGAGACCCAGAGGAGGAGACGCAAATTTATTTTCTTGCGTTCTGGGATACAGCAGTTGGGGGGGGTTATTTTTCCTTAGGTTTCCGTGTAAATGTTTGATTAAATATCATTCTAATTCGTATATATTTTATGAACCTTCCCAATTGATTTGTTTCATTAATGCTAGGGTCTCTGAAGGGGGGGTAGACACCCTGCCTGTTCCTGTTGAGCGAATTATATATGCCACTGTTTAGCTCGCCCTATTTCTTCTCTGTATAATGTATTGATATATTATCAAATTATTGTCTCCCCTTTCTTTGAGGGCTAGAGGGAGGGGGATCATGAGTATAATTTTCTTTTGGCGGACAAATGTGTTTTGTTGTACATATTGTTTCTTTCTTGAAATATTGAGTGTTTTCGTGGTATCCATCTTTATTTCCGTTTCAAGATGTATTCTTGATTTGTGTTTAAATTCAGTAAAAAAAAAATACTAGCGTAAGTGGTCAAAATGTACATTAATTTAAGGTCTTAAATTTGTAGAGAACACAAGTAAATTATAGTATTTTATAATATCTCCAGGAACAAGCAGGAGTGAGTCTTCACATATGGATATCGTCGGTACCGACGGAGCCTGCGTGGGAACGCTCCCCAGCGTCCAGTAAGAAAGCTTTTGGGAGCATCCCACAGCGCCTGCGCGCTGCCTTCCCGCCTTTCCCAACCGCCTCTCTCCAGTTCTTCTTTTCCGCGGAGCCAGCAGGTCGTGTTCCTGTCACCGCAGAAGAAGTTCTTTATTTTTTTCTTTATTTTTCTGTGTTGCGTCTGCCTTTGACGTCAGACCGGTACCGCCGGTCTTTTCTTTTCGTTCTTCTTTAAAAAATAAAAAAAACCCTTTTCTTTATTCAGCTGTGCATTTTCATTTTGGGCCTTAGGCCTAAATATTTTCTCCTCATGGAGAAGCCCGCTTCCGGGTTCAAAAAGTGCACAAAATGTGGCGGTACTATTTCTGTCACTGACACCCATGATTGGTGTCTGAAATGTTTGGGTCCTGACCATTCCATCACGGATTGTGTGTCCTGCACCATGATGTCTAAAAGAGGTCGTCAGAACCGAGCAGCCAAGCTCAGTACCCTGTTTCCCTCTGATGCAGCCTCGGTGGCATCGACGTCTTCCAGGGCTGCTTCTTCCTCCCATGGATCTCAGGTAACCAAACATAAATCTAGCCGGTCCTCAAAGGGCAAATCTCCCTCTAAGCATCGAGATGCCTCCGGGCTTGTCCTCGAGGATTCCGCTCCAGCAAAATTACCCCGGCGGGAAGTTCCGGCTTCCAAAGCATTGTCTATGGGGTCACAGGTTGACATCGATGGCTCGGCCTCGACCGATCACCTGTTGCCGTGTTCTGGGGTACCGGTGGCCTCCACTGGTACCGACATCCAGACTTTGGTGGCGTCGATGGATCAGAAAATTCTGTCCATGCAGCGCACCCTTACGGTGTTTATGCAGGCTTCGACCCCTCTGGTACCGCAACAATCTCCGTTGCCGGTACCGACCCCGGCACCGATTGCATCGACATCGGCTTCGGTGTCGACTGCAACGGTACCCTGTCCTATGATGCCCATCGGTACCAAACCGGTACCACTTACTCCCGATGTCGATCCCACTCGGTACGCGTATCGGGCTTTACAGGAGCATCCAGACAGGGGTTACTTCAATTCCTCCGAAGACTCTGATGAGTCGGAGGCTTCTGTCGATGCACCGGTACTTCTTCCTCAGGAGTCTGCTTCTCCAAAACGAAGAATGTCTCCTCCAGAGGACTTGTCTTTTCAAGACTTCATTAGGGAAGTGGCTAGAGGCCTCCCCATCACAGTGGCCTCTGAGTCAGAGCCTAGAGCCAAGCAATTAGATATTTTGCAATATCCTAAGGCTCCTAAGGAAGCAGCTACCTTACCTATTCATGAGATTCTTTATGATCTCATGTTGGGCATGTGGGAGACTCCTCTCACCACCTCTCCTCATTCTCGTAGGTTAGACACCATGTACCGTGTCCCTCCCTGTCCTGGTTTTCATAAGACTCAGCTTCCTCACCTCTCTATTGTGGTTGAGTCTGCTATGAAGAAAATAAAGAGTGCAAAGGGACACTCATCTAACCCTCCAGGACGTGAATGTAGGACTCTAGATGCTTTTGGCCGAAGGATTTTCCAGGCCAATATGCTTGCTGCCAGAATCAACTCCTATAGTCTCTATATGGGGATGTTTCTAAAAGAAGTCACAGATCATCTGCAGACTTTAGCTCCTTTTATTTCAGAAGATAAAAGGCAGGAATTTCTCATTTGGCTCAAACATGCCCAAGATGTTTCCAAATTCTCCAACCGTGCAGCCTTTGACTCTTTTGAGTGTGTAAGCAGAGCCACGGCTATTGCCATAGGTGCACGCAGAATTGCATGGTTACAAGCTTCTGATTTGGAACTCTGGGTCCAAGATGAGTTGGGAAACCTTCCTTGTACAGGTGAAAACCTGTTTGGCAGGGATTGGCAAGGAAAGGCCACTCAGATGGATGCTGAGAATTCTGCTTTGGATCGACTTTCAAAGTCTACCTCTGCCCCTGTTAAGAAAAGATTGTTCAAAAAGACATCTTTTTCTAAAAAGGGAAGATATTATCCTGCTCATGGGCAGACATCTTCTGCAGGTCGTTTCGCTGCAAAGCGTCAGCAACCACCTAAACAGGCCAAGTCAAAGGCTGCCAGGCCTACCACAGCCCAGCAGCCTCAACCTCCTCAGGGCCTTTGACTTGCAACTAGAGAACTTAGCCTTTCTAGCTCTGGAAAAACCAGAGCCCCTCACCATTCCAGGAAGGTTGACTTACTTTGCTCCCAGATGGGAGCAAATCACAGCAGAGCAATGGACCCTCTCCATCATAAAGGAAGGGTACAAGCTTCATTTCTTAAGCCTTCCTCCTCACAACATGGTGAAACAGTTCAATTCTCCAACATCTCTCCTCAACCTTCTAGGTCAGGAGATTGCTACCCTTCTTGTCCAAGGGGCAATAGAAGAAGTACCTCTTCTTCAACAGGGCTCAGGGTTCTACTCCCCTTATTTTCTTATCCCAAAGAAAACAGGGGGCTACAGACCCATATTAGATCTCAGAGAATTGAACAAGTTTCTATTCAAGGAGAAATTCAAAATGATTTCTCTAGGGGCTCTGCTTCCATACCTTCAGAGTCAGGATTGGCTTTGTTCTCTAGATCTCAAGGATGTGTACACCCATGTCCTCATCCATCCAACACACAGAAGGTTCCTTCGGTTCCTTTTTCAGAGAAAGCACTACCAATACAGGGTGATTCCTTTTGGTCTGGCCTCTGCACCAAGGGTGTTCACGAAATGCATGGCAGTAGTAGCTGCATCTCTCCGCACTCTAGGAATATTCGTATTCCCCTATCTGGACGACTGGCTCATTCGAGCCCCATCCCAGTCAGAGGCCCAGACTTGCCTAACCTGCACAATGCATATCCTTCAGTATTTGGGACTAGTAATAAACATCCCAAAATCCAATCTCACCCCTACTCAGTCTCTGGAGTTCATAGGGGCCTTGCTGGATACCACAACTGCAAGGGCCTATCTTCCTCAGGCCCGTTGCCTACGTCTAGTGCAGTTAGCCTCCCAGATTCAGTTAAAGTCCCACTTAACTGCTCGAGAGATGTTACAACTATTAGGCCACATGGCATCCACCGTGCATGTGGTTCCATATGCTCGCCTTCACATAAGGGCATCTCAATGGACTTTGTCCACCCAATGGACTCAGGCATCAGGTTGCCTGTCAGACAAAATAGCAAACTCCAGTCGCCTTTTTTGGTCTCTCCAGTGGTGGAAGTCCTCTCAAAGCCTGTTGCTGGGGTCCCCTTTTCAGCAACCACTACCCCAAGCAACTCTCACAACAGATGCTTCTCCAAAGGGTTGGGGAGCTCATCTACAAGATCTCTCCACACAGGGCATCTGGTCTCCACAGGAGACTTCTCTGCATATCAATCTATTGGAACTCAGAGCAATATTCTTAGCTCTCAGAGTGTTCGATACCCTGCTCAGCTACAGGACAGTCCTCATCCATACGGACAACCAAGTAGCCATGTTCTATGTGAACAAGCAGGGCGGGACTGGCTCTCTGTCGTTTTTCAATGAAGCTCTGCGACTGTGGGCCTTCGCCAGAGAGCATCACATCCATCTTCTGGCAGTATATCTTCCAGGCGTTCAAAACTCTTGGGTGGACAGACTCAGTCGAGTTCTGCTTCCACACGAATGGTCCCTCCACATGGACCAAGTAGCCAGGATTTTTCGAATTTGGGGAACCCTGGACATAGACCTCTTTGCAAGTCCGTGGAATGCCAAACTTCCCCGGTTCTGTTCCAGAATTCCGTGTCAGGGAGTTCAGGCCAAGGATGCCTTCCTCCTTCACTGGGGTCAAGACTTCCTTTATGCCTTTCCACCAATTCCCCTAATTCACAAAACACTATTCAAGCTTCAGAGAGATCGAGGGACCATGATCCTCATAGCACCACATTGGCCACGCCAAGTGTGGTACCCTCTACTTCTGCATCTCTCTCAAGCTCCCTCCCTGGACTTGGGCTCTGCACCAGACCTTCTATCCCAGGAAGAGGGAACATTATGGCACCCAAACCCCCAGTCGCTCCATCTCAGGGCTTGGTTGCTGAGGGCTTAGACCTTCAAGATTTTCATCTCTCTCAGCAAGTCAGAGATGTTATTCATGCCTCTAGAAAGCCTTCTACTAGACGTTCCTATGCTTTCAAATGGAAAAGATTTACCATTTGGTGTTCAGAGAAGGGTCTAAACCCTCTTGCAATACCTCTGAATTCTCTACTAGAGTATCTCCTGCATCTATCCCATGCAGGTCTGAAGACGAATTCAGTAAGAGTCCATTTGAGTGCTATTGCAGCGTCCCTCAAGCCTCTCAATGGACAACCTATTTCCTCTCATCCTCTTATAGCAAGATTCATGAGAGGCCTTCTTTAAACTAAACCTCCCATTAGACCACCTCCAGTGGCATGGGACTTAAACCTGGTTCTTGGCCAGCTCATGAAGCCACCCTTTGAACCTTTAGCCACCACCTTCTTGAAATTTCTTTCTTGGAAGGTTATTTTTCTCATTGCAGTCACCTCAGCACACCGCATCAGTGAGTTGCAAGCTTTGGTGGCTAATCCACCTTATACAAGGTTCCATCATGATAAGGTAGTCCTCAGGACCAATCCACACTTTATGCCTAAAGTGGTCTCGCCTTTTCATCTGAACCAAGAGGTATATTGCCACCCACCCACTACCTAGACCTTGAGGGTTTCCAGGTGGAGGTGGCCTTTGGTGCCCTTCAGGGGTGAGGTACTACGATGAGACCCTAGGGATTCTGGGTGATGTAGTCCTGAGCCTCCTGAAGGGGTTGAGATTGTAGTTGTGTGCTCAAGTAGTTAAAGGCAGGCAAAGAAATTTCTTTTTATGAGGTTTATTTCCCGCTTTGCAGTTCAGTGCAAACAGACGCTAAGAAGTTTTATAGCACAAAACAAGAGTGAGAAAACCAAAATATACAAGGTTTGCAATGCTGGGCTAAGTGTCCATTAGCTTCTGAATTCACATTCAAATTGTCATGTGACTCTTTCATGAACTGAAACTAAAAAGTCTGGTACAACAGCAAAGCTTCTTATATCCAGAAAAATGCTTTAACTTATTCAACTTTCATAAGTTTTCTCAGCATGATAACAAGTAAGGTAACTTCTGTTATATTTCTTTCATATAACTTTTAAAGCACTTTAATTAATGTCCTTTTCAATGGTACAAGTTGAGCAATCCATTGCTATCTCTTGCTCTGTGGAAGGCAGGGAAATATCTAAGGGCATCTCCTCTTCACAGCTGTTTGCATGTTGTGCTGAATTAGAAGGAGAAACTGCCTTTCTTTCTAGGAATTCCCTGAACTCTGTTAGAAGTAATTCAGCCTGAGTTTTCCCTTTGCTACACTGAAGTCTTTCTCCTGCTTCAGGTAAACATTGGCTTAAGATGTCTATCTCATGGTAATTAACAAGGCTGCTTTTGTCAGCACCACAGTTCGGTGTGCTAATAAAACCCTTCCCCCACTTATCTTTAAAAGTAAGTGCTGGGTTTTCCTTCAAAACTTCAACTGGCTCTGGAGAGTTTCTGAACAGGCTTTTAAAAGTAGAAACGTCAGGTTTATCTTGGCTCACGTCTCTCCAATAAGGCTCAGCCGTTTTCTTTCTATTAGCTTCTAAGCTGTAGGCTCCAGCTGGCTTATTAGAATATCTCGTGCTGCTTGAATGCTTTTCAGGCTGCACCAAACTGCCACAGTTTTGTCTGACTTTGTTCTGGCTTTTAAAGTTATCCTTCCAGCTTTCTTGCTTCCCAATATTATAGCTGCTAGCTGCTTCGACCCCACTTCTTACCTTGTGCTGAGAGTGTCTCCAGGAGAAATCTTTATCCCTCTGGTTTCTGCTCCAAGGTCCTGCTTGGTTCTCTGGAATCGTGGGCTGTATCTTCAGGTCTCTCAGTGCTCTTGAGCCCTTCTTCCCATAGAAGTCTCTCACTGCCCCTGAATCTCCCAAGTACTTGCTTCGTGACTCCAAACTGCTCCTCCGTGGAACACAGCTGCCTTGTTGCTCTCCTTGCCGTTGCTGTTTCTCTCTCTCCTTCTCCAACTCTTCCTGTCTCTCCACCCTCTGTTTCTGTGTTTGATTGCTTAACAAGCTCCCCGTGTGTTGCACTGCCCGCCTCCTGCTTGGGCGTGCCCAATCAGGGACTTGACCTATCTCCTCCCCTAAGGTGAGGTGTGGTTCCTGATCAGCTACCTGTTTTTTTCTTTCTGAAGAGAAAATCCTGCTTTCCCTTGCAGTACCAGTTTTCTCCACCAGATCTCCGTCTATGTCCATTGCTTCTTGAGAAGCTTCTACATCACAATATTTACCTGTCTTTTTTCCAGGACCTCATGCATCAAGTGCAGAGAGGAATCTTCATACCTTGGATTGTAAGAGAGCTCTTGCTTTTTACTTACAAAGAACCCAGCAACATAGAAAGTCTTCTCAACTCTTTGTTGCTTTTGATCCTTCTCATTTAGGACTTCCAGTCTCTAAGAGAACACTGTCTAACTGGGTTGCTCAGTGTATTTCTTTCGCCTACCAGAGTAGAAACCTTTCTCTGGAGGGCCATGTCACAGCTCAGAATGTGAGAGCCATGGCAGCCTCAATGGCTCATCTAAACTCTGTGTCCATCGACCAAATCTGTCGAGCGGCCACCTGGGCCTCGGTTCATACCTTCACAGCCCATTACTGCTTGGACAAGGACTCCCGCCGGGATGCCTTGTTTGGTCAGGCTGTTCTCAAACACCTGTTCCATTCCTAATCAACTCCTACCCACCTACCCTGGTTGGATGCCAGAGATCCATGGGAGGAGGTAGAGTCCTTTTCAAGGACACACAACCTGGGGTCTTCCCCTGGCATCTGCAGCTAGGGAGTCCCCATATGTGAAGACTCATTCCTGCTTGTTCCTGGAGATAGCACAGTTACTTAACTGTAACAAGTGATCTCTGGGAACAGCAGGAATAAGTCTTCACAACCCACCCACCTCCCCTAGGAGTTGTATTTCTCTATCTTTCTTTCCTTCCTCTCTCTCTCTTTGTCTCAGCTCTAAAACTCGAACTGGAGAGAGGTGGTTGGGAAAGGCGGGAAGGCAGCGCACAGGCGCTGTGGGATGCTCCCAAAAGCTTTCTTACTGGACGCTGGGGAGCGTTCCCGCGCAGGTACCGACGATACCCATATGTGTGAAGACTTATTCCTGATGTTCCCAGAGATCACCTGCTACAGGTAAGTAACTGTGCTTTATGCACATGCTTGTGCGCTCTGCCCATGCACCATTGAGCTAATGCAACCAGCTAAAGTATACACGTAAATTCCTAAAATACCATGATTTACGCATGTAGCTGGTGCATAACTTTATGTAGCTTCTTATAAAATTAATGGATCCACAAATCATGACCACATTACCCCCATCCTTAAAGATCTCCACTGACTCCCGATAACCCTTCACATAAAGTATAAGTTAATCATAAACATCTTCAAAATGAAACACAACAGTTCTGCAACCAGCCTCCATGCCCTCTTATCCCGTGATACCAGCAACAGACCTAGAAGATTATCCACCTCAAACACCCTCAATACCCCAAGAAACGTCGCTAAATCACGCAAATGTACATCACAACGAGCAATTTCTTTGGCTGCCCCTTTGATTTGGAACTCTCTCCCTCCTGATTTACGTTCAATTGATGTTTTAAGTGACTTTCGTAAGCAATTAAAAACTATACTTTTCATTGAGCACTATGGATCAACAATTGACTAAGAAATCATCTATTGTATATATTTTATAAATAATCTACTATATTGTTAACCCTTGTTATTTTTCCTACATTACCATATGCTGTCATGTCTATAGTGTTTATGTTTCCCTTGTTTATACCTTGTATTTCTTGTGACCGCTTTGATTGAAGGAAAAGGCGGTATAAAAACTTGTTAAATAAATAAATAAATCTTCAAAAGCATACAATCACAAACAGAAAATCTCATAATATCTACATGCTAATACAAAGGCCTATCATCGTCTGCCCAAACAGATAATTCACAGGTCAATCTTCAAAAGAATTTATACATTTATTGGATCCTCTATTCTTAAATTTTCAGTGCCACTGTGTGAATAGTGCTGCCCAAAATCCTCTAGCTGCCTTGGTAATATCTGGAGAATGCTGGGGCAAAGTTAGGGCAGAATTACCAATTATACGGATAGCAGCAATATTCTGCTACCTTCTATTTATCTAAATGGTGTAATTTAGGCCTGCAAAAGTAATCCTAATCTAAATCTGACCTAGATCATACATATGACCTAGATTGGCCACTGTTGGAAACAGGATACTGGGCTTGATGGACCTTGGTCTGACCCAGTATGGCATATCTTATGTTCTTATCACTTAACTAGATGTATGAGTGACATAATGTTGAGTCAATGCTGACACAGCAGCTCCTGGGTTTTCGTGGCAGTGTGACTGAAAGTAGATTGCCAGGCCTTTTTTCTGAGACAATAGAGGCTTAAGTGATTTGCCCAAGGCCGCAAAGAGTGCTAGTGGGAATCAAACCCTGGACCTGTGGTTGCCAAGCCAGTGTTCTAACCATTAGGTTACTCTTCCACTCCTGCTAGATGTATAGCAGTTGAATATTGCATGTACAGCTGGCAGCGGTGACCCTCATATATATATATATATATATATTCAGTGTTGCCACCTAGCCATATAGTGGGGCTGAATAGAAAGATTTATTTTTTTTTGAATCTTAAAGTATATTCAGCAAGAACACAAACACAATACGCAACATCTGCAAAGCACTTTGTTAGAACAGGCATAATACAGGTATCTCTAACATCTCTTATGTTTTCGCTTACAGTGCCCTCTAAAGCACTGCCTGTTACTCCGCAACTCTTATCTACACCACTCTTGCTTTAATTACATCCCCATCCCTCCCACCCCTCTCCTTCAATCCCCTTCCCTCCCACCCCTCCCCTTCAATCCCCTTCACCTTAACCCTGACTTGCATATATTACCACCTGTATTAACCTTCATACTCCCTCCTTATATTACCCCTACCCTCGCCCCCCACCCCTATCTTCCATTCCCCCCTACTTAACCATCCCCACACCCCTTCCCACTGTCTCTCCACCTTCTCCCCTTCCCCCTTCTTCAGCCCTGTTAACCTGTGCATTTGATACAGTTCTGCCATGCGCCGTGCATATTTTTCTATGGGTGGCATTACCCCATGCTTCCAATGTAGTGCAATTTCACATCTAGCCGCAATCATACATTGCCACACTATATGCCAATTCCCTTCTCCCTCGTCATTCTTCTTTAGTAAGAGACATAATTCCGGCGTCAGGTTAATTCTAGCGCCTGTTATGCCCTCTATAATATCTCCAATCTTCTCCCAATACTGTTGTACTACCGGGCATGTCCACCACATATGCAGCCAGGTTCCTTTCTCTCCACACATCCTCCAACATTCATCCGTCCACAAGCCCCCGCTTTATACAATCGCTCCAGTGTTAAGTACCACCGAGACAGCACTTTCCATCCATTCTCACGCAGGGACGTGGCAATGGATGCCCTCGCTATACCTTGAGCTATTAGCTCCCACTCCTCTACCTCCCACGATACCCCTAATTCCTTCTCCCAAGCCTTCATGTAACTTAATTTCTCCCTCCCTCTCTCAGTTAATCCTTTATATATTCGAGAAATGACCCCCTTCCTCCCCAGCAAACCCAGACAACTACCTTCAAACCATCCTGGGTCCTGTACAATATCATGCCAGTGCCTTCTCTGCCTAATGTATGAACCTATCTGTAGGTAATGGAATCTGTCATTTTCGCGCAACTGGTACAAGTCTCGAATGCCCTCAAAGTCTCTTACCCCTTGCCCAAAGATTATCTGTGACACTTGTTGCAGCCCCTGTTGTGCCCACCTTTGCACTACCCCCACGTCCGGGCCTTTTCCCTCTTCACAGCAAGCCAATAATGACATCACATGCATCCACTTCTTCTCCCCTATCAGCCTCTTCCTAAGTAGCTGCCACACCCCCAGAGCATGACCAACCATCGGATTTTCACCCTTGCTTCCCTTCCCTCCCCAGACCATTCTCTCCAACTCACCTGGTCTGAATCCCGCTCCCTCCATCACCACCCAATGCTTATGTTGCTCCCTCAGCCAAGAGTACACCGCCCTCAACTGCGCCGCTATGTAGTACTTTCTGAAATTGGGAACACCCATGCCTCCCTCCATCCTCGCCACTTGCAGAGTTCTAGCTGCCACCCTGGGTCATTTATTTCCCCATATAAACCCCTCCACTTGCTTTTGCAGCCTAGTTAGCGCCTTTATGGGTACCACTACTGGCAGCACTTGAAAATAGAAAAGGAACTGGGGAAGCAACATCATTTTCACCACTGCCACTTTCCCCGACCATGATATAAACCCCCTATTCCATGCCCCCAATTGCGCCTCTACTTGCCGAAATGCCTTCGTATAGTTCAGCTCATATAAGTCCTCCAAGTCCTGCCCGAGGTAAACTCCCAGATATCGAATTGATCTTTTTGCCCACCTAAATTGAAAGGTATGTTGTAGGCTCTTTTGCTGCTCCTCCCCTACTGACAAATTCAGGATCTCCAACTTGCTCCAGTTGATCTTAAACCCCGCCATTTCCCCATATACCTGTACCTCCCTCATTATCGCAGGCAACGTCTCCTTTGGCCTTGTGATCATAAGTAGGATGCCATCAGCGAACATGGCCATTTTGTATTCCCTCTGCCCTACTGTTACCCCCGTAATGTCTAAGCACCTCCTTATCTTCCCCGCTAGGGGTTCCAATGATAAGGCGAACAGTAATGGTGAAAGGGGGCACCCCTGTCGCGTCCCCCTCCCCAATGGGAAAAATACTGAATATCCTCCATTGACTCTCACACACGCTTTAGGTCCCAAGTATAATTCCTTTATCCAGCCTACAAAACCATTCCCAAACCCCATGTGATCCAATACTGAGAACAAAAATCTCCACGACACTTGGTCAAACGCTTTCTCTGCATCTAGCGAGAGAAGCAGTGCAGGTTCTGGCGTGTGTTTCACTGACCATATTACATTTAAAGTTTTCCGGATGTTATCAGCCACCTGCCTCCCTGGTATGAACCCCACTTGATCCTCATGCACTAGATTCCCCAGTATTTTATTGAGTCTCCCCGCTAGTACTTTGGCCATCAATTTCGCATCTATGTTTATCAGGGAGATGGGCCGGTACGACGCACACTCTTGCGGGTCCTTACCCACTTTGTGAATCAGTGTGATTCCTGCCCACCCCATTGTTTCCACTAGACTCTCTCCCTCCCTTGGTGCATTGAACAAACTTGTCAGGGGCTTCACCAGCTCTCTCTTAAATTTTTTATAAAAGCTAGCCGACAGCCCATCCAATCCGGGGGCTTTCCCTATTTTTAGGCCCTTAATCGCCACCTCCACTTCCAAGGCCTGTATTACTCTTTCCAGCGCCTCTCTTTCCCCTTCCTCCAGTTGAGGGAGTCCGGCTGCCTCCAAGTAGTCCCTCATCTCACCCTCTGGTATATCCGGTTTAGCTTCATATAACCCCTTATAGTATTCCACAAATTCTTCTCTGATCTTCTGCTCGTCTCTTACAACCCCCCCCCCTACCCTTAATCTGCGTTATTAATGACATATTCCGCTTCTGCTTCAACCTCGCCATAAACTTTCCTGCTCTGTTCCCTCCCTCAAAGAGCTCTTGGTGTAGTAATTGCATCCGATAATGAATTTTGTCTGCTTCAAGCGCATTCAGCTTAGCCCTAGTCTCCAGGACCTCTCCCCTTAATTTCCCGCTGGTGCTTAAGGCATCTGCCTCTTCTAGCCGTACCAGTTTTTGTCGCAATTGGAGCTCCTTCTCCTCCCCTTCCCTCTTTATTCTCGCCCCCCATTTGACCAATGTGCCTCTCACCACCGCCTTGAAGGCATCCCAGACCACACCCTTTTGTACTTCTCCATTATCGTTAAGCGCAATGTATTCTGGTATCAGTTTTTCTACGTCTTGCAGTACCCTAGTATCACTAAAAAGAGCCTCATTCAATTTCCAAAAGTGGAGCCCCCTATCTTCTCCCCGTCCCCTCAGTTTCACTATCACCGGTGCATGATCCGACCATGTAATCGGCTCTATCACTCCTTCTGTGATTCTACCCGCTATCTCTTTCCCTACCCATATATTGTCTATCCTTGAATACGTACAATGCACTGCTGAAAAGAAAGAATATTGGCGCCTACTTGGGTTAAGCAATCGCCATGCATCAATCAATTCATTATCCTTTACAAATTGCTGGTATCGTCTCCTGTCCGCACGCCTCCCCTCCCCCTTCCCCGTAGAATCCCTTCCCACCTCCCAAATCATATTGAAGTCCCCACCACATATTATCACTCCTTCCCCCAATGTGTTCATTTTCTTATCCACTTCCTCTCAAAAACCCTTTTGGGTCCCGGTGGGGGCGTATACGTTGATCACACAGAACCATTCATCCCCTATCTTCATTCGCACCATTAGATATCTTCCCCCTCTATCTCTAATTGTTGTGTGCATCTCTACTTCGAGTGCCCGCTTACCAGCAAAGCTACCCCCCCTTTCTTCCGCTCCCGCATATTAGAGGCAAACACTAACTCAGTGTATCCTTTGGGCTTCACTAACAGCTCATGTCTCCATAACAAATGTGTTTCTTGCAATAGGACAAGTGAGGCTTTTTGTCTCGTTATTTCCCTGTACAATTTCTGCCTTTTAAAGGGTGAATTTAAGCCTTTCACATTTAGGGTAATGATTTTCAGCATATGGGGAGCGGAATTCAGCTAGCTTCTTCTTGACTGACTGCCCGCTTTTACTTTTCTCCATGATCTCTCTTGCTTCCCCCAGGCGTTACAGCTGGGCTGCCTCAGGATTTCTGGGATCAGTCCTCCCACTTGTGCTTCGTCTCCTCTTTTCAGGTGGCTCCACTTGTTTTACTTCTACTCTTCTTGGTCATGTGCCGCTTAATCCCCAGAGCGCTGTTTTTCCTGAGAGTCCTGCTTCTTAGCACACCCTGCCACCTACTCCTGGCAGTTCTTTTATTATTCGTGCAATATAGCACTACAGTTCAGTGTGTGACTGAGTCCATACTTGATCAACAATGACCAGTACTTTTTAATTATTGCCCTCAGGCACTTTACACCTCCGGAGCTTTTTAGATCTCCACCTCTCACTCTGACGCTGAGGCTGTTGTACCGCAATTACTTCGATCTTCCCTTCTTCTTCCTGGTCACGTTTTCTCTGAGCACACTCTTTGTGTCTCAGCTCTCCCTCGGAAATTCAGCTGTTCCAGCCTCCTTAGTGTTCTTCGGCGCTGCTCTCACTGACTGGCAAATCACTGCTGCTCTCCCCTGCTCACCCACTCGGGCCTCAGTCTGCACTGCGCAGTTCCCCCTCTGACTTTGCTCGGGGACCAAACCTGCTGCACCGCAGCTTCCGCTACCTGCCCGTGGGCCTCGCTTCCGCTTTGCTCGCACCCGCCAACTTCACAGCCCTCTTCGCCTTTACCAAGGCAATTGCCCCAGTTACTCGAGCGCTCGCTCTGTCCGCTGCTCTTCAGGCGCTGTTATTTTAAATATTTTACTCACTCTGCAGGCCCCCGTGCATTCATCTCCCGGCCAGCTCTTCCCCCGGCCACGTGCTCTTGGACTCCGCTGCGCTTCTTCCTACTCGGGCTAGCCCGGTCGCATTCACCGCACTTCTGCCACTGCCTCCTCAGCTTATAGCCTCCTCAACTGCTGCCCCATTGTTTTCCTCTCACAATTTCATCACTTGTGGGGGGGGTTCCTCTTTTTTTCCTGCAGGCTTAGTGGCGGAACTCTTCTTCACGCCGCAATGCAGCTCGCTGACGTCACCGGCAATAGAAAGATTTTTTAAAAATGCTGTTTGGCATTTAAAACAAAAGTGATCACTATCGCCGCTAAATATTGACCCAGCAGTGTTCAGAATCTGCAAAAGGAAATTATTGTTCCTTGTGGCTATGAGAGTAATTCTTTAACAGGTGGTTATAATTATTTCAAGAACGCATCTATTTTATAAGTCAGCAAAGATGCCTATGCACCTTTTATGATATAAGCACCTAGAGCTATCTCTAGTAGCACACAAATACTCTCATAGAAATTTACACCTTCACTGAAGCAGGTGCAAATATGTTTATGTAACCCGAGGGTAATTTTATAATGGGTCACTTATGTGTGAAGGCCATATAGGTGCCTTTTTTATAAAGACACATAGGTGCCTATGGGCCCGATCCAGAGAAGCGAATAGCGGGGCGGGAGATGCAGCCCTGCTTTCCATCTGGCCCGTATTCTGGCATGCAGTCTCCCCGCACACATACAGCCGCAGTGCGTGGAGATCTGACTAGGGGCGGAGAGTGGGCAGAGCGAGTGCAGGCCAGGCACCCAGACATACAGGGTCAGTTCGGGTCACGGCCCTGTACGTCTAGTGGGCAGAAGATGGCTGTGCTGCTTATTCCACTTTGGAGGTAGAATAAGCAACAGCGATGGCAGTGGAACATCTCAGCAGCACCCAGCAGCACGGCATCCACAAAAAATGAGGCCCCACCGCCCAACTCCGGCTCTGGCAGACCCCGCCAAGGGTCGGGCGGCGGGGAATACCGTATTCTGGCTGTGGTGGGCTGTCTGCGCTCCTGCTGGGCATCCTGGTGCCATGGCGACAGGATGCCTTGGCACCGGCACACCAGCAGGCGCATGGGGCATGCTGGACGGGGTGTTGTGGGTTGTCCTGCGCCATGGGATAGGGGTATCGCTAGGTCGTCTCAGTGCCAGATCCTGCATCCACGGGAACATCTTGCTTCTGTGGTGCAGAATTGGGTACAATCCGGCTCATCCTGTATTTGACCATCCAGATGGACCAGATGTGCCTCTTTGGGGATCAGGCTCCAAGTGTCTTTATAAAATACCATCACAAATCTGGCAGAAATAGCAGCTGCACTGAAGCTGCTTGGAAGCAGGTGTAAATGCTACCAAGTATTTTATGAAATATGCACATAAATTGAGACTGTATTTGTGCTCTGCCCAAATTCTTCCCCTGAACATGTCTGCTCTAAAGTCGTATGTGCCTAATTGCACTGTGAGTGCTTTTATATAAGAGATAATTTTATAAGAGCACTTTTACATGCATATACTGGCAAAAAACCATGAAAAATCCTTTATAGAATTACCTCTTTAATGTATGTGCATGTATTATCTTGCAGTTATAGCCCTGAGCCAGGATTTCCCATGCATGGACTTTGTATAGGTAATATGCTGTTGCACGGTGTATACTTGTATGCGTGTATTCACCCATGCAGTTTTATAATCTGTTATATTTTTTGAAGGTGTGAATAAACAGGTAGACAAAGGTGAATCGGTTGATATAGTGTATCTGGACTTTCAGAAAGCCTTTGACAAGGTCTTTCATCAGAGACTTTTGGCAAAACTAAAAAGTCATGGGATAGGAGGCAGTGTACTAGTGTGGATCAGGAACTGCTTAAAAGATAGAAAGCAGAGGGTGGCCATTTTCCCAATGGAGAAAGGTGAATATTGGAGTACCCCAGGGATCTGTACTGGCTCCACTGCTTTTTAACATATTCATAAATGACCTGGACAAGGGAATAACGAGTGAGATTATCAAATTTGCAGATGACACAAAACTATTTAAAGTTGTTAAAACCCATGAGGATGTGGAAAATTGCAAGAGGATCTTGATAAATTGGAAGACTGGGCATACAAATGGCAGATGAAATTTAATGTAGACAAGTGCAAAGTTATGCACAAGTGCAAAGTTATACATCTAGGAAAGAACAACCCAAACTATGGTTACAAGATGCAAGGTTCTACATTAGGAACCACCACCCAGGAAAAAGATTTAGGTGTCATTGTGGAAACATGTTAAAATCCTCCACCCAGTGTGCAGCAGTGGCCAAGAGAGCAAATAGGATGCTAGGTATCATAAGGAAAGGAATGGAAAATAAAACAAAGGATATTATAATGCCTCTGTATCGTTCCATGGTGCGACTGCACTTTGAATATTGTGTGCAATTCTGGTCGCAGTACCTTAAAAAGAATGTAGCGTTATTAGAAAAGGTACAGAGAAGAGCCACCAAAATGGTAAAGGGGATGGAAGGATACCCCTATGAAGAGAGGCTAAACAGGTTAGAGTTCTTCAACCTGGAAAAGAGACGGCTGAGAGGAGATATGATAGAGGTCTATGAATTAATGAATGGAGTGGAAAAGGTAAACGTAGATCGATTGTTTACGTCATCAGAATATAGAAAGACTAGGGGATATGCAATGAAGCTACAGGGTAACCTATTTAAGACTACTAAGAGAAAATATTTTTTTCACTCAGCGTGTAATCAAACTCTGGAATTTGTTACCGGAGGATTAGTAAAAGCTGTTAGTGTAGCTGGGTTTAAAAAAGGTTTGGACAAGTTCCTGGAGGAAAGGTCCATAAACCATTATTAAAAGGGACCCAAGATATCACTGCTTGACCCAATACAAGCATTTCAGAACTTGTGTCTTTTGGGGAGACTGCTAGGTTCTTATGACCTAGATTGGCCACTGTTGGAAATAGGATACTGGGCTTGATGGACCTTGGTCTGACCCAGTATGGCATATCTTATGTTCTGCATGTAAGACATGCTTTGCATGTGGAAATGCTTTTCAAAATTATCCCCATATATATAGCATCCTTTGTTTTTAGAAATATAATAGTTTCATTTGTTGTTGTCATTGTTAAGTGCCATCCAGTTGGTGTCGACTTATGGCAACCCTCTGGATAGTTGATCTAAACTGGGTTCGGTCTTCAGTCAGGCGGCTCATAGTTGATAGAGTGGCACATATAGCTGTTGTTGTATTTATTTATTTAGCTGCATTTATATCCCGCTTTTCACCGAGTCAAAGCGGTTGGGGGATACATTTAACACAAGGGGATATGAGACACATACACTAATACTTACAGGGAACATGGGCAATGGAGGGTTAAGTGGCTTGCCCAAGACCACAAGGAGCACCTGTTGGACTAGAAACCCCAGTCCTTCCGGCCCAAGGTTGCTGTCCTCTAGTGGGATTTGAACCACCGACCTTCCGGCCTGTAGTACCTTGCCCCAACCACTAGGCCACTCCTCCCTCATTGTATCAATCCATCTCATTGCCTGCCTTCCTCTTTTACATTGACCTTCTACCTTGCCAAGCATTATGTCTTTCTCCAACAACCTCTCTCTTTGTATGATGTGTCCAGAGCATGAAAGTCAAAGTCTTGTCATCTGAGCTTCTAAGGAAAGCTTAGGTTTGATCTCTTCTTGTACTGACTGGTTTGTTCTTCGGGCAGTCCATAATATACATAGTATTCGTCACCAACACATAATTCAGAGTCATGAATTTTTTTCCTGTCTATCTTTTTTCACTGTCCAACTTTCTCATCCATATGACATTATTGAAAATACTGAATCTTTGTATGGAAAGAGACATCTCTGCTCTTGAAAATCCTGTCTAGGGCCTTCATAGCCATTCTGCCAAGAGCAATGCATCGTCGGATTTCTTGACTGCTTGTTCTTTCTTTATTGTTGATCCAAGTAGGTTAAAGTTGTCAACTATTTCAAATTCTTCTCCATCAATGATGAACTTATTGATTTTGCCAGATCTTTGTCTTCTTAACATTAAGGTTCAGGCCCATTTTAAGACTATGTTCCTTGATCTTGAGAAGCAAATGTTTTAGATCATCTTCACTTTCAACCAGTAATGTGATATTATCAGCATTGCAAAGGTTGTTGATGAGTCTTCCACCAATCTTCACACCTCAGTTATCTTCATACAGTCCTGCTTCTCTGATGATTTGTTCTGCATATAAATTAAACAGGTAGGGGGAATGTATGTAGTCTTGTCGTACACCTTTGCTGATTTTAAACCATTCTGTTTCTCTTTGTTTCATTTGAACTGTTGCTTCTTGATCACTGTAAAGGATGTGTAAGAGAACTTTCATTTACTCACAGTAATTTGTCATTATGTCTTCTGTAACAGCCAACAACAAGAAGGGTGAGTGAAGATGAGACCACCACTGTGGGTGTGAGATCTCAGGAATCGTGTCTTAGTCTGCCTACAACACCCGAGAAGCTGAAAAACTGGGGCAAAGTTTTTCCTCTGCCTATTCCAGAAGAGAGCAGGTGGCATCAGTCCTCCTCCATTCAAGCCAACATTGTGCCCATCAATGTCTCTGGTATGCTCTGAACATTCCACATACTTTGTTCAGTCTGCAGGGTACATACCTCGTATGCTAAAATGAGTGTCTCACAATGCTTCCTAGTTGTTCAAATTACTGATTGGTATGATTAGGAGCAGTATATTTACTATAATACCTTGTGTTTACTTATTAATGTGCTTTAGTGTGTGTACTCTCCAGTACACTCACCAGAAGGTGTTTACTGTAGTGAATTCACTGTATGTTATACTTAGTACTATGTATACACCACTATATACTGTACACTCAATGTCATGCTTATTACAGCATACTCAGTATAATACCAACATTACAGACTATAATCAGAACTATACTGCTTGCTGCTTATACAGACTGGATTATATAATATTCTGTACCTACTACATTGCAGTCCTTGCTTGCACTCACATGGTGTAGTCAGTGTAGTGTACTCACTAGTATACTTGATATAGCACGCTAACAGCGCAGGACTGTGGTAACTGTTAAAATGATGCATGACAGCATGAACAAATTCCCGCATTAAATGCACATCACATTACTGGGCAAGTTATGGGCAGAGAATGAGCACATTGAAGTTAGCATACAAGAATTAGCGTGTGCTGTCACTTTTCCAATTAGCACAAGTGCACAGCACATGGTAAGGGACTTTTCAGTGTTGTAACTGCTGGGAACATACTGGGCATTCTCCTGACAGCTAATGCATGGCTTTTGCATTGACCATGCATTTGTTTTTATTGCTAGCACGCGGTAAATGCAAAAACATATTGCACTTTAGTAAAAGGACCCTTTTATGCAGTGTTCACTAGGGAGTGATCCAGTCTATTAAATGACTTTTTACGAGGAGTTACCCAACTGATAATGGAGTGTTTCATTGACTTATTCCCAGGATGCATGGGGGAAATAAAGAAATGGATCTTATCTTTCTAAGTGCTGGGGGGTGTTAGTGTCCATATAATGTGAATGAAAGATATGATTCATCACCCATAACTTACCATAATGAGGGAACTAATCCTTTTATGATACTGCATATTACAGAGGCCCCGTGGGATGTTTGTACACTAAAGATTTTGCACATGCTTATAAAAACATTGACTTCCATTTACATCACATTGTTATAGTCATCTAGTCTTGTCTGTATCATCTAATGCATTCATTCATCAAGATTAACTGAGCTAAGTCTGACCTCACCTTGGTCCTTGTGGCAAATTATTATTATTATTATCCTATCTTGTTCCTTACAAGAGGTCTTGTCTTTACCATGGTCATCATATCTGTTTTTGTTGTCTCCTCAGTCAAAGATCACCTGCTAGCCAGGATATAAGTGACTGGCTGAGCCATTTAACTTCATCGAAGATCCACAATGCAAAGGGGTGGAAGCTGCTCTGGCAAAATAAGCTCAACCTCTCATTTATGACCTCAAGGTCAGCCTAATTGGCAGATCCGCATCTTGTCATTCCCTGTTGCCACTTACTTCTCCTGACAAAAGCCACTAGCATTTGCGCATACTTGGAAAAATTTGTCTTGGCAGGATTCCTTCTATTACAAGACGGCCCCCTTAATTATCTAAGACTGTTTATTCAGTGAAAACAGGAGTGAAGTGCGTTTGGAAGTTTTGGAATTCTGTAGTGTAAAGCCTTTGCTACCACTCTGCAAAACAATTTTAAAAGGTAAAGGGGTCAATATTCAAAGCAAGTTATTATGTTCATTAGGGGGACCTATGAAAACTTGGCACTCTGTCATTATACAGATAGAGTCTAGCTGAAAATCTATCCAATACTATCTGTACTAGTGAGGGGCTGGATTTTTAGTGGGTCGAAGCAGTCTGAGGAAATAATCAAAAAACAGTGATTTTCAGTTGCCATCCTTTTAGTTTAGGCTTGAATAGCAGGCCTAAACAGATAGCAGTTGCAGTGTTGACTGTACAGTATGTATAATTTCCAGGAACAAGCAGGAATGCTGTCTTCACATATGGTGAACATCACTGATGAAGCCCGTGTGGAATGCTCCCCAGCATCCAGTAGGAAAGCCTTTAGGAGCACTCCACAGCGCCTGCATGCCTGCCTTCCCACCTTCCCAACTCCTCTCCTCAGTTCTTCATTTTCCGTGGAGCTAGTAGGACATATCATCCTGTCACCGCTGAAAAACTTCTCTTTTTTTGTGGAACAGCGTGCTTCCGCCTTCCTGTCGACGTCGGTTCAGTCAAATCTGACATCAATCCTGATAATTCTTTCTTATTTTATTTTTCAATCTTCAGTCTCGAAGACAACTGAAGCATGGAAAATCCATCTAATGGTTTAAAAAAATGTACCAAGTGTGCCGGTACCATATCAGTTACTGATAAACATGACTGGTGTCTAAACTGTTTGGGTCCTGGACATCAACCCAATTCTTGTCCTTTGTGCCAACAAATGACAAAGAGAGGCCTGAAGAACCGAGCCAGGCAGTACGGATTATTGTTCACCTCTGATTTGATTTCAGTGGCTTCCACTTTATTAAGGGCATTGACTTCCTCTCATGAGTCTTAGGTTCCTTCAAAGTCCAATCATAAAAGTAAGTCAAAATCTCTGGCCAGTCCCAAGTCCTCGATATTTTCATTGAAGACCAATACTGAGATCAGAGAGATGTCCCAGCATAAGCATCGCGACTCCCTTAGAGGTGCTTCCGATGCAGAGCAGTCAGCCAAACAGCCCCAGCATGAGGATTCATCCTCCAAAGCACAAGTGGGGCTCTGGGACGCTCCCGAGGCATCGACCTCCGGAGAGCTACTGGTTCCATGTTCTGGGACGGTGGCTCAGAGCCCTGTAGGTGATTCCACCCAGACATCAGCCATGTCACTGGACCAGTAGAGTTTGGCGGCACTCCTAGCAGCCTCAGTACTGATACTCCAAATAAATAAATCCATTATTGAGTGCCACAAATAACTAATCAATAACATACACAGTGGGACTCCCAAATATATCTTACCTAAACTTCACTGTCACACATACATATATCTAAATTGCTCTGTATAATAACTTCATATATTGCTATCAATGCCAGGGACTCAAACCATGGACTTTATTGGTTCAGGTGACCTGTAACCACACCACCAGGTAAACCTCATCATCGTCCCCTTTTACTACATAGGCTTAAAAAATCCTGAATACTTGATACCAAAGCACAGAATAAAAGCTGCAGTTAACAAAAAAATTAAGACAATGTTAACACACTGCCTTTATTCAAAGAACATCTCGATACCCTGCCACCTAAGTAATGCATTCAAAATTGTATCCAATCATCTAATGCAGTATTATATCCTGCGGTGTTGTAGCCGAACAACTCCTCTGGTTTTGCTCAGTGAACTGAAGGATCAGCTGTTTGTTCAGTGATGTAAAAATTTTAAGGTGTGCTTGGATTCTGGAGCATTTTTCTTAGATGTGCAGAGTATGAATTGAGAAACAGTGGTTTGCGGAGGAGTTCTTTGACAAAGCCACAGGCAAAATTGAAACAGATGATCTCACCCTAAAACACCTTTCCAGGAAAACAACTGATCTATCCTAAAGGAAGGCCCTTCCCAAGAAATCTTTCTTTTCTACGAAGAAGAGTTACCGTCCTTCTTACCCGCCTTCTGCTGCCTATCAGCCTCAGCAGCCTCAACAGAGACATCAGGGCCCTCACCAACCCAAGAAGCCCAAGGCTCCTAAGCCCCAACCAGCTGCACAGGCACCACCTGCACCTGGTTTTTGAGTCCTCCTTAGAGTGCATTGATAATCTGCCCCTGGAGGGCCCCCAGCCCCTCCACATAGCAGGCAGACTTTGTCACTATGCCCACAGGTGGCACCTCATAATATCAGAGCATTAGACACGCCAGATTGTCCAAAGGGGTTTTCAGCTTCACTTCGAAACCTTACCCCCCACCAGCTTCACAGGAGATTATCCCACATAACCCTTTCAAAGCATTCTCTTAAAAGAAGAAGTGACCACCCTGTTGTCCCAGGGTACCATAGAAGGAGTTCCTCCTCGTCAAGAAAGGATGAGCTTCTATTCTCCATATTTTCTCGTTCCAAAGAAAACAGGAGGATTCAGGCCCATCTTGGATCTCAGAAAACTAAACAAGTTCATGGTCTGAGAAAAATTCAAAATGATTTCACTAGGAACTCTTCTACCATGCCTCCAGAGACACGATTGTCTATTTTCTCTAGACCTAAAAGACGCGTATACACATTTCACTGTTCTATCCCTCACACAGACAGTATCTGCGCTTCATGTTTCAAAGAAACCATTGTCAATACCGGGTCCTTCACTTTGATCTAGCCACTGCCCCAAAGGTCTTCACAAAATGCATAGCAGCAGTTGCTGCCTGCCTATGCACCTTAGCTGATCTAGGGAGAATTTCCTCAGGAGGTAAGACTCTCTCTTCATTGCACCATAATGGTGCTCCAACACCTGGGCTTTGTCATATACTTCCTAAAGTCTCACCTCGCTCCAACCCAACGACTGGAGTTCATCGGAGTGCTCTTAGACACTCAACAGGCCCAAACTTTCCTCCCACAGGATCGCTGTGCCTGCTTCATTAAGCTGGCAAAAGGGTTGCAAAAGCAAAGCTGAGTAACAACTCAAGAGATGCTACGACTCTTAGGACACATGGCCTCCACAGTCCATGTCATCCCCTACGTTCACTTACACATGCGACAAGTGCAGTGGACTCTGACTTCTCAATGGACACAAGCAAAGTGGCATTTCCGAGACATCACTCCTCAACTGATCAAGTCCTTTCAGTGGTGGTGTTTCCCACCAAACCTATTTGTCAGGTCATCTTTTCAGAGGCCTCCACCTCGATGTACCCTGACGACTGATGCTTCCAAGTTAGGCTGGGGACCACATCTGAACAACGTAACCACACAGAGACCGTGGACACAACAGGAATCTGCCCTGCAGATCAACCTGTTAGAATTATTGGCACTGACAAATGCTCAAGTCTTTTAACCCCAACTTTTGGGGCAACCTGTTCTAGTGAGGATGGTCAACCAAGTTGCCATGTTCTAGGTGAACAAACGGGGGAATGGGGCCCTGTCTCCTCTGTGAGGAAGCAATTCACCTGTGGTCCTTTGCCATCTCTCACCGCATTCACCTCAGAGCGGTGTATCTCCTGGGCGAACCCAATGTCCTAGCAGACAGGCTAAGCCGTATCCTTCCTTCACATGAATGGACCTTGCATTGGGAGACAGCTGCTTGGATCTTGCAGATGTGAGGAACCCCACTCATAGATCTTTTTGCCATTCTGCAAAACACACAACTTCCACACTTCTGCTCCAGGGTTCCGTCACTGCACTGACAGGCCCCAGACGCCTCCCTTCTACATTAGGGACAGGGACTGCTCTATGCATTCCCACCCCTCCCCTTGATACCCAAAACACTTTTCAAGCTACAGGCTGACAAGGGCTCGATGAGGCTCATAACCCCCTTTTGGCCCCGTGAACTGTGGTTTCCTCTGCTTCTTCACCTTATGCAGACTCAACCTCTCAGCCTGGGTTGTGCATCCAAACTCATCTCTCAGAACCACGAGACGCTCCTCCATCCCAGTTTTCACTCCCTATGCCTGACAGCATAGTTGCTGAAGGGCAAGTGGTCACTGACCTCAACCTGCCATAGGTGGTCGAAGATGTCATCCTTGCATCACATAAAGATTCCACCAGGTGATCTTATATGCCTTCAAGTGGCGTAGGTTACTCTCTGGTGCTCCCCAAAGGACATTGACCCCTTTTCTTGCCCGGTGGAGTCCCTTCTAAATATCTCCTCCACTTATCCTTAACAGGTTTTAAAACTAACTCAGTGCGAGTTCATCTTAGTGCCATTGTGGCCGTTCACAGACCACTGGATGAACAGCCTATCTCCTCACACCCTTTAGTAGCACGCTTCACGCGGGGCCTCCTGCTGTCCAAGCCACCCATTAAGCCATCTCCGGTGGCCTGGGATCTAAATGTGGTTCTCGCTCAACTTCTAAAGCCTCCTTTTGAGCCTTTAGCCACCACTTCACTGAAGTTACTATCTTGGAAGGTCATCTTCCTCATTGCCCCCACTTCAGCTCGCCACATCAGTGAACTGCAGGCTCTGGTTGTGGATTCGCCCTGTATCTGATTCCATCATGACAAGGTGGTTCTGTGTACCCATCCGCATTTCCTGAAAGTAGTCTCCTCTTTCTATCTAAACCATTCAGTAATCTTTCCAGTTTTCTTCCCTAGACCACATGCGTCTTGGGCTGAAGCAGCGCTACACACCTTAGACTGCAAGCAAGTGCTGGCTTATACTTGGATAGAACTAAAGATCACAGAAGATCCCCTCAATTATTTATCTCCTTTGATCCTAGTTATCTAGGTCTACCAGTGACAAAGCATACTCTATCTAGATGGATAGCAGATTGCATATCTTTTGCTTATGCACAAGTAGGACTCTCTTTGGAGAGTCATGTCACAACCTCCGTAGCCAATCTCCTTTCAATATCCACTGAGGAGATCTGTCGAGCAGCTACCTGGTCCTCCATTCATACTTTTGCTGCACACTACTGTCTAGACAGAGACTCCCATTGGGACGCTGTCTTTGGCCAAGCTGTACTCCAGCACCTCTTTGGGACTTAGCCTCAACTCCTAGCCTTCCTTCCCGGACTTCTACAAGAGACCAAACTATCACTGAGGGAGTATCACCTCCTGGAATTATGTCCAATGTCCCACAACTCTTCCAGACTCTTCGGCTACAAACGTTTGTCTCAGGGATCTCACTGCTCTCTCCCTCATACCAGTCTGATACCTGGGACCTAGTGAGTCCCGTATGTGAAGACTGCATTACTGCTTATTCCTGGAGATAGCGTAGTTACTCACCTGTAACAGGTGATCTCTGGTAACAGCAGGAATCAATCTTCACAACCTGCCCTCCTCCCCTAGGAGTTATAGAGTCCTTTTATTTATTCTTCTTGGCTACAAACTCAACTGAGGAGAGGAGTTGGGAAGGTAGGCACGCAGGCACAGTGGAGTGCTCCCAAAGACTTTTCTACTGGACGCTGGGTAGCATTCCCACGTGGGATCTGTTGGTGACATTCACCATATGTGAAGACTAATTTCCTGCTGTTCCTGGAGATCACCTGTTATAGGTGAGTAACTACGCTTTCAGCACCATTGACCATATATTTGCTGGCATTTAATGCAATGGTCACTGCTGCTGAAAGACCCAAAAGTTGAACAGTGGCACAAAGGGGGCAATTTTGAGTAGCCCACGTAGTTGCAAAATATTTTTACACTTCTAGAGAGTAATTTTTAGAACATGGGGTCTAGGTTAAGGCAGCTAAAATATGCCTTTTTTTAAAAACCTACTTGTCGTTATAAAATACTAGTCTAAATGGCAAAGACTTCATGTTAAAATTCAAGCGTGGACATTTATGCACATAAAGTTCTCAAGTATGTGTGTAGATAAGGATTTTTATAATCAACATACGCAAACTCTGTCTGTGTTCTGCCCAGACTGTGCCTCTGGCTACGCCTACTGACAAAGTATGCACTCCCATATCAGCACGTTTACTTTTACACCAGCTGATATTTTATAAGAGGCTATTAAAACACACAAACTGACTTTATAAAATTACCTCCTTTATGTACTGTGCAGCTAAAACTAGCCATCCATGTTATTGGGAAATAGTTTTTGATTGCCTGGACTGCTGCACTTACAATTAGCACTGTTATAGAGCATTCATAGCCCTGTTTGTTTTCTGTCCATCTGGATAACTGGATTGTTTGTTTCTAATGATAGCGTTAAACTCTATGATAACTCTGAAAGCATAAAGGCACATTTTATAAAGGACATCCAAGTGCAATCTGGGACATCAAAGCCCGAACATCTGGAAAAAAAGGCAGGCACATGCAAGTTTATTTATTGTTTATTTATTTATTTAATGAGGTTTTTTTTATACCGCCTTATCGTATATTCAAAGTGGTTTACATTGTAACATTAACAAGAAAATGTACTAAGAAAAGGGGGATAAATTTAGAGGATTAAATAGGGGGATGCTAAGTGGCACACAAGAATAAATGTAGTATAGAATTAAAGATATATTTATCAATTAAACTTCTAGATTAAGAGGTGCATAATTCCAGTAAAGTAAATATAGGCTTAAATAATAGGGGGGGATGACCCCAAGCCAATGGGGATTGGGGCTAAGCATTAGCTCTGCAGCTGAATAGGTAAAGGAACAGGAGGCAGGGAAAGGGGATAACAGATAATTTGGTTAATAAGTGAAGGGGGTCTAAGAGGCAAGTTGCTAGGGGTATATATGACGGAGAGCACAGTAGACAACCCATCCGGGAGGGGGGGGGGGACTCCGTATGTTCATGTGGTGGAGCCACAATGCTCTGTGAAGAGGAATGTCTTTTTTTTTTTTTTGAAAACTTTATTTATCAACACCGTGAAACAATATCAAACGATACAACAAATGAACTCCAGGAGGGGTCGACTCTTATCCCCATCCAGGAGGGCAAATGACAAATACAGGTGCATTTTCCAATTTTTCCAGTTATTATCCCCTCCCCCCCCTTGGTCACAGTCACACCAGGAGTCCCCATAGCAACACCCCCCAGGGCCACCCCGACTTTCGAGAAATCCCCTAAAAGGCTAAATGCAACACTTCATTCCTACTACGAGAGCTCAGACTCTAAATATAGGGGTCCCAAAGCAAGTGGAAAAATGGCCAGCGCTTAACATTACCCCGGGCAAATCTAGCCTCCATAAGCATCATCTGATGAAAAGCATTACGCCACTCCCAAAAAGAGGGCGGATGCTGTTCTCGCCAGCGGTGCAGTATAGGGCCCTTACCCACCAGACAAGCCTTACGCACTAACAATCTCTCCCATTTGCCCTTAGGCTGTAGGAGACGCAAATGATCTAGGAGCACTAAGGAGGCGTCCCAACATACCCTCTGCCCCAGTATCTTTTCCATAAATGAACCTATTCGTGTCCAATACTGACTGATAAGCCTACACCCCCACCACATATGCAGCAAATGCGCTAGCGGCGCCGAGCACCGCGGACACCGTCCATCCGGAGTAAGATGGGAGCGAAAGGCCCGTCTAGGAGAAAAGTGCACCCGAGTAAGAGATTTATATTGCATCTCCCGCCACCGAGCCCCTACCGCCAACTCCCCTGCCCGCTGCAGGGCTTTCAAAATTGTACCCGGGACAATCTCCCTGCCCATCTCCGCAGCCCATGCCCGCTCCACGGAATGGTAGTCTGGAGAGGGTCGATATGAAGCCAGGCGGGCTTTCAACAGCTGAACAGACGGCGGGGTTTCCCCACCCAGATCAAAGAAGTCCAAAATCTGCGCCGAGCGGTCGGCCTGCAACTCCCCGGCGGGCAGAGATGCAACATAATGGGAAATCTGCATATAGGCGAAAAAATGTCCAGGCCCCAGATCATATTCGGTACAGAGCGGCAAAAACTTCTTGCAAAGCCCCGAGGGTTCCACCACATGGCCCAAACTGTGAAGACCCTTCTGCGCCCACGCACGAAATATCACATGATCCATTCCCGGAGTAAATAGAACATTACCCTGAATCGGCAGCCAGCTGGAGACCTTCCAGTTCGTTCTCCAATAAGTGTTGAGCTGCCGCCAAGTTCGACGCACTGGGTCTAATAGTACACTCGCAGCTAGGTGATCTGGAGACAGACGATAGTCCAAATGTAAAAGAGCAAGCAAAGAGATTGGAGCAGCAAAAGCCGCCTCTAACGCCAGAGGAGTATAGACCTCCGTCCCCCCCAGCCAGTCCCCCAAGTGCCGAGCTTGGCAGGCTAGAGCAGTGTTTCCCAACCCAGTCCTATGGGGCACACCGGCCAGTCAGGTTTTCGGGATATCCCTAATGACTATGCATGAGATATATATGCATTAGAGATATCCTGCCAACCTGACTGGTTTGTGGCCCTCCAGGGCTGGATTTGGAGACCCCTGCCTAACACCTCTGTCATCTAAGATTGTGAGTGGGCAAGGTGCAGATGTCCAAGACATCAAAAAGGTATATAGAATGTGTCACATTCCTCCTCACTTCTCACCACCACCAAAATATTGTCTATTAGACAACTTTTTGGTGGTGGTGAGAATCGAGGAGGACTGTGTCACATTCTATATACCCTTTCGATGTCTAGGACATCTGCACCTTGCCCACTCACAATCTTAGATGACAGAGGTGTTAGGCAGGGGTCTCCAAATCCAGCCCTGGAGGACCACAAACCAGTCAGGGTGGCAGGATATCTCTAATGCATATATATCTCATGCATAGTCATTAGGGATATCCCGAAAACCTGACTGGCCGGTGTGCCCCATAGGACTGGGTTGGGAAACACTGGGCTAGAGCATAAGCTCCTAAGTCAGGGAGCCCCAGGCCCCCGTGCCGCCAGCTCCCCATCAAGCGGCGATAGGGGTTACGTGCTCTCGCCCCCCCCACAAAAATCCATTAATGAGTCTCTCCATCCGCTTCACGTCCCTTCGCAGAAGCCAAACTGGCAGCGTTTGTAACCAATAGAGAACCCTCGGTAAAACAACTAACTTAACCACGGCAATTCTCCCAGACAGAGACAGCGGGAGAGTACGCCAGGCCTGCAGCTGATCCTGGAGGCCCGTGAGAATTCAACAAAAGTTACACCCATATAACTGGGAGGGCTGACCGGTCAATAAAATGCCAAGATATTTAAAATGGTGGACCGCCCACTTGAGAGGGAATGGTCCCTGCCAACTACCCCTCACAGAGCCCAAGATATCCAAGGCCTCAGATTTATCCTTATTGATACTTAAACCAGCGAATCGACCAAAAATCTCAAACTCCCGCATTAGGTTGGGGAGCGATTCGTGAGGCCGGAGTAAATGCACAAGGAGATCGTCGGCAAAGGCCGACAATTTAAAAACGACATTACGAATGCGTACCCCAAGAGAGAGGAATGTCTTTATTGCCTTCCTGAAGTCCAAGATGTCATTGATGGACCGGATTTTTTTTCGGGTAGCTCATTTCATAGGGATGGGGCGTATAAGGAGAATGATTGATTGATTACAAGTTGTCTGTTTGGCTTTTGTTTTGTCCTTAGGAATAACCAGAGTGTTTTTGTTTGAGGTTCATCTTTGTCTGTTCTCAGGATTCTTGGTGATCAGGGGTTAGATGCTGGTTGGTGATAAGTTGTGTAATATTTTGAAGATGATAAATATTTTGAATTTGGAATGTGTGAGAACTGGAAGCCAGTGCCGCCGATGTAGGGTGGGTGTAATGTGGCTCTGTTTAGCAGTTCCGGTGATTATACGTGCTGCACTTTTTATGAAGTTTGCATGCCTATCATTCTGACTGACAGAAATATGACCTCTAACATTTATTTTTATGAGGAAAAGCTTAAAAGGTTAGGGCAACCTAGGAAAGAAATGGCTGAGGGGGGAGATATGATAGGTATCTATAAAATAATGAATGGAGTGGAATAGGTAAATGTAGAGTGGCTGTTTATTCCTTCAAAAAAATAGAAAGACTAGGGGATACACAATGCAGCTACACAGTGTAGCACATTAAAGACTAATCAGATCATTTTTTTCATTCAACAATCAAACTCTGGAATTCATTATCAGAGGATATAGTAAAAGCTGTTAGTGTAGCTGGGTTTAAAAGAGGTTTGGACAAGTTCCTTGAGGAAAAGTCCATAAACCATTATTAAACCGGACTGGAAAAATCCACTGCTTACCTCTGAGATAAGCAGCATGGAATCTGTATGCCTTTTGGGAACCTGACAGGTACTTGTGGCCGGTATTGGCCATTGTTAGAAACATGATACTGGACTTGATGGACCCTTGGTCTGACCCATTATGGCACATCTTATGTTCTTATGGTCTGTGGCTGAGGGGAGATGAACCCACCTCCATTTTTACTTTTGCCTTTATCCTTGAGCTTCTGCTCTCTTTTCTATGCTGGAATAATCTCCCTCCTCATATCCGATCAATAAAAGACCTCTCTCAATTTAGAAAGGCCCTCAAACACTACCTATTCTGTCATCATCTTTTAGGCCCTAACCCTACACCTCCTCCCCCCATCTCACAAATCACTCACACAGCCTCTGACATTCCAACAACATAGTCATAACAGAACACGAACTAGACGCTCTGCACACCCAAATTTATGACCCAATTTAACTGTAAATTTCCAGAGGTAATATATCTTTCTGTATATAGCTTGTATATAGTTTACCATGTTGTCTCCAAGTTACTGACCCTGTTATAATGTAAGCAAAAGACCCTGTTATAATGTAAGCAAAGGACTGTTCTAATGCGAAATTTGTTATCTGTAAACCGCGCTGATACCAAAGAGCGCGGTATATAAAAACTGTAAAATAAATAAAATAAATAAATAATATGAGTTATTATATTATAACTTCTTTCTTACCATACGAGCAAGCAGTCTACTTTTTGCCTTTGTAAACCACCCAGATGCCTTTTAAGTTTTTCAGGCGGTATATAAAGGAATTGTTTTAGAAACCTAGGGCCCAACATTCAACTGGGACGGCTGTGCACCGCTATGGCACATAGCCATCTCTTTCGACCTCTAAACCTGGATATTCAATGCCCAGGTCATATTTGGTCCCGGCATTGAATATCCAGGGTCATCACACAGCCTCGAATGCAGCATGTACTAACCGGGTAGTGCCATTACTAATTACTGCCCGGTTAGCTCCTGTGGGTAAAACTAGTCCAGCTTTTGCTTCACCTAATTTTAGCTGCAGGTCGCTAACCAGGTAGTGATGCAATATTGCCACTACCCTGTTAGCAACTGTTGCCACCCCCGGAATGCCCACGACACACCCCAGTGCTAAGTGATTAGCATTGGGGTGTATAGCGGTGTGTGTTGGGGATATTCAGTGTTAGTGCCGTTGAATTTCCTGTTCAGTAGCATTTACACGGTTTACAAGTCTGTAAACCGTGTAAATGCCTTTCCAGTATTGATCCCCTTATGCATAATTTACACATGTAAATACAACCACTTGCATGTTTAAATCCCATCCACATGTAAAAGGCCATTTTAGAAAGAACCCATTTTACACATAAAGTCCATACCACATCTGTTTTGCAAAGGGATGTGTCGGGGATGTAGCCTGGGCAGCACCAAGATCTGTACATATATCCCTGATTTGATTTAGGGGATGCATATCTAACACTAAAATTGTGATTGCATAAATGATTTTGAAAATTTACTTCAAAAAATATAAGCTCCTAACTCCTTTACTGGATTAGCATAATACATTTCTTGACTGACTTTAGGGAGCAATCTGTTTTGCATGTCAGAGCAAAATTTTGTACTAAGTTCAATAAGAAGGTATCACCCTCTTTTATTTATTTATTTTTTTTATTTGTAAACCTTTTTTAATGAAACCAAAAGAACACTACATATAAGTGCATATTCCAGCTCCTATTATTTAAAAAAAAGGTTATGAGCTTCAATTTCTCCCCTATCCTCCACCTTCCTCTTAGCACCCAAAGGCTTAAAACAAAGTTTCTCAAGCCATGATCCCTCTCCTTACCCCCATTTCCAAAATCTTGTCACTCATACTCCCTGACCACCAACCCTCAAAACATCCCAAAGTCATCTCAACCTCAGTTGGCAGCAATGGCAGGCAGTCAGGGCCTTCAAGAAATTCTGTGAATCCCTGGCCCTGCCATGATGCCATCTGGCTTTTTTTGTTTTCTTTTCAGGCAGCAGCATTTCCCATAGCCTTCTCTTCCCCCACTGCTGCTGACTCAGCATATCCACAGAGTGACAGTCACAGCAGCAATAAAAAAAATACAGTAAACATGGGGCCTCTGCAATGCCCTCGAAGTGGAAGGTCCTGTTGGTCCAAACCTCTCTGATGCACAAGGTGGCAGGAGCAGCAGGGTGTTCAAGGAATGCCTGTGTCGCAGAGGTTCCAAGTTTATTGTAATATTTTTATTGCTGCTGTGACTGCCCATGTGTGGATATACTGCAGCAGTTGCAAGGGGGGGGGGGGAAGAGAAGGCCATGGGAAACGCTGCTGCATGTGTCTATAAACAGTGTTTAAAAAAACACAGTTGAAGGGAAGAGAAACAAAAGATATGGGATATGGACATGGGGAAGAACTAGGGAGACCAAGAGGAGTTGCTGGAAAAGAGCATGGAGGAACCTAGGAAGAGGAAGGAAAGATACTGGAAATGAGGGAGGGGCATAAGGAAATGGAGGAGAAATATTGGAAACAGAAAGGGGATCCTGGACATTGGAGAGGGCCACAGGAAAACAGAGAGGAGATACACTTGCTATGGGGTGATATAGGGAGGTGAAGGGAGTGATTCTGGGTGCAAGGGACATATGGAGGAGGAAAAGGGGGAGATACTGGAAATGGAGGTCATAGAGAGATGGAGGAGATGCTAGAAATGGGGGGACAGAGGGAGATGGAGGAGAGATTATGGACACTGTCACAACGCCGCCCTGGTGGTCAAGGCAGGTCGGACATAAATAAAAGTAAAGTTGGGTTTGGTATGTTTTTCTTTCTAGGGCCCAAGGTTGCATAGCCTCGGTAGCGTCCTGTATTACCAAAAATACCCAGAGAACAAAAGGTCTTCGAGTGTAGGGAAAAATAAGGCTTTATTTCCCCCTGGTTTGCACAAAGGTTCAAAGGATCGGCTTCAAACGCCAACAGAAATCTCCTTACATCAGGTTATAAAAATCACAACTCAGATTCAAAACAAAAACTGTTCTTTTCACAACAGGGTTACAAAACAAGCATTTCTATTTACACCGGTTTTAGTGCTCACTGGTTACACAAGCATTCTACGTGGTGCAATAGCTGCAATCCATTTCTTCCTCTGAAAGGGATTCTACCTCTTCCACTTGCATCAGTTCCTCCAGCAAAGTATCTGAGACAGTCAACAGTTCCCGGCAAGCTATAGTTAGGTTTCTCACCCAAATGCTGTATGACCTCCCAGTGTTTGGAGTTTAGCGTGGGGCGTCGGCCATGAGCATTTTTACAGTGGGGACATCTTTCTTTCTTCCCAGGGTTTATATGCGCTTCCTGCAAACCTGGCTTACTTAAAAGTTTCTTATTCAATAAAAACTTTTCATACCTTTTCTTTTGAGCAGTGGGACATGTACAGGGAGCTTCTGTCTCTTGCCCTTTCCATAGGCTGTTTCCAATACAATATGGTTTACCTTGTAACTCTTGCTTCTTTCTTGAGGACGAGGCTTGTGGCCTACTCCTAGGGAGATTCTGCCTTGCTCCAGCAATCTGGCTTGGGTTCTGCCCACAGCAATCACAATGCAGCTTTTGTGTACCTGAATCTCTTGGACCCTTCTGTAGTCTCTGTCCCTTCAGGTTCCTTTGGCTTGTACGTCTTTCCTGTGCTCCAGCAGTGCCTGTGGCTTCTGCAGCTCCTGCCGCTCCTTCGGCTTCTGAAGGCTCTGCATCTTCTCTGCAGCTTTCTCTGCTGCTTCTGGATTTAAGGCTGCTTCTGCCTTTCCAGTCACTTCTGCTCGTCCAAGCACTTCTTCCAGAGCTCTCACTGCTCTTACTTCTCCTCCTGTACTCCTTGTCCCTCCTGACCTTCCTGCTCCTCCTCTCCTCCCTCCAGTCTTCCTGACTTCCTTTAAAAGGAGTTCCTGTCTTCCTGGATTGGAGGCTGGCTGGTTTTAGGTTACACCCTGTAGGGCGTGGATCCTCGGTCTTCCAGAGGTCCCTCTTGCTCCCCCTATCAGGCTCCTGCACATACCGCAGCTTGTGCACGTCTTTTTTCAAGTTTAAAACATTTTCTTCTATGCCCTGCTGGTCTGCTGCATCACAACACGCACAGGGCAGAAGCTGGATGGGAAGGAGTTAGAAAAAATAAAGAAAAAACAAGTTTAATTGGTACTGATAAGGTGTGCTATGCTTCTATGGAATTAATTAACTCTGCAGAGAGCAAGGTCACAGTGCCTCTGCTTCCCATATGTTTTAACAAGCTCAGCGACCTTGGAGGAGAGAAGTAACAAGTTGGAGACACTGACCATTGTAATTGGGACTAGAAGGGGGGCAACCAGGTGCTGGGCCCAGACCAGAGTCCCGATTGGGTAGCCATATCAGTACCGGGACCAATAGATGGGTGAGAGGGGTACTGGGACCAATGAAAAGTTTGTCTATGCTTAGAATGGACAAGAAAGCTATAAAAGTTGTTGTTTTACTAGAAGCCATGGCTCAGCCATTTTGAAATTGCTTATTGCTTGAGCCATGTGCACATTAAACTGGCTTGGATCCTTGAAAAGACTCCTGGATTTATTTATTGCATGCTTATCTGCTGCTACAGTTGGACACAGAGGTGGGGTGGAAAGAAAGGCAAGAGTTTAAAGACTGGGGAATAATAGGGTGGGGAGGTAGAGAGGTGGGGAATGGGAAAGCAAGGGTGAGGGCTGTAAATCTTTAGGTAGATGGAGTAAAAAGAGTGGGATGGAGACCTGGATTGTCAGAAGGAGGAGAGAATTCTCAGTGGCTAGAGTAAGAAAAAAAATACTAAAATGCTAAAAGGAAAAGATCACTGTCCTAGATGGAAGGAAGTGAAGAAACCAGGAAGGGAGAGAAGTGGCAGATGGACTGGAGACCCTATAAAGAGAGCTATGAGATGACAAACAAATGTAGAGACCAGAGATTTGGACCAAGATGATTAGAAAATAAAATGGCCAGACAACAAAGGTAAACAAACAATGATTTTATTTTCAATTTAGCAATTAGAATATGTTTTTGGAATTTCTGTGTATTTTGCACAGTGCTGGAAGAAATGCATGCAGAATCTAGCTTCTTGGGGTTTTAGTTTAATTTGTGTCTATAGCTTGCTGAGGGTCTATCTATGTTCTTAGTGTGTGACTGAGGCCAGGAGTTCTGTTATCATGGAGTTTCTGTGTAGGGATCGGTAATGTAGTAATCCAACTTGTTTGGTTTTCCCAGTTAGGTATATGGTTGTTCTTGGGCCCACTGCAATATTTAGAGCTACCTTTTTCTGGATAGGCTCCTTGTGTGTTTTGGAAGTTGGCACCAATGCCATTATGAAATGATGGATTTGCTCTATAGGATTTGAGTGACTTTTATAGGGTTTTATATTGGTTCGCATCCCAATATGTCTGGTGCTGGAGAAGGTTTTTCTCCAGGACCAAGCAGAAAGTCAGTCCTCACATATGGGTGTCATCGACGCCGATGAAGCCCCAGCGGAGCATTTCCCCAGCTTTCTATGAAAGCCTTTGGGAATGCAGGCACGCATGCGCGGTTCCCTTCCCGCCTAAAGGTGCCATCTTACCTCAGTCTCTCTTTTTCCGAGAAGCCCACCGGACGTGCGTCCTGTCATCCCGGATAAAAGTGTGATTTTTCGGCGATTTTCGCTATTTTTTCTTCCCGGTTCGACGCCGGTTCCTCTCCCGCCGGGTTCGGTACACCGGTATCGAGCCCGATTCTTCTTTTTCAGTTTTTGCCCTTTGTGGCTGGCGTTCGCGCCCTTTCTTGATTTTTCCCTGGAAGTCCGGTCCTTTGACCTCGCGGGGACTCTTTTTTCCCCGATGGCTTCCAGCGGTTTTAAAAAGTGAGATCGGTGTAAGAAGTTGATGTCTCTCACCGACACACACGACTGCTGCCTTCAGTGCCTCAGTTCTGATCACGACCCTAAGACGTGTGGACCATGTGGGAAGATGTTTTCCAAGGCACTACGAAGTCGCCAGCAGCAGAAAGAAAGGCTTTTCTCCGACTCAGCCTCCGGCCGGGCCCCGACCTCATCTGAGGCCTCGACATCTCGGGATTCGGATCCCGAGCGCCGTCGGGGCTCCTCGGACAGGGGGTCCCCCGACCGGGAACGCAAGAGGAAGAAGCGGCTCGTGAGGGCGTCGTCAGAAGAGGTCCCTGGCTCCTCGAGGGCCAGGTCTAAGACCCCCTGACTGTCGCCCCGGGCCCATGGAACAAGAGAAGCCTGCCAAAGTTCCTCACGTGGAGCCGGAGTCTGATGGACACGTCAGCCCCGTAGTCCTCGAGGACTCTCCTCCCAGAGAGCCGACGTCGGGCCTGGCACCGCCGGGGCCCGAGTCGGTGGCTGCTACGTCTCCCGAGCTGAGTCTCAGGATGACAGCCTTGGAGTGCAGACTGTCTGCCTTCATGGAGAAGCAGTGGGCACTGATGGCCAGCCTGTCTGGCGCATCTGCCCCGACCACCAGGACATCGACATCGAAGTCGACCCCGGAGACCAAGCCGATACTCGAGTCCATGATGGCTCAAGGTCGACCTCGGTCGCGGTCTCCCTCGACCTCCCGTTCGGGACCGAGGGCGTCGACACCGGCGACTCCTCGTCGGACGAGTCCGCCTGGGAGACGGAGGATGAGGAGTCCCCCGACACGTTCAAGACTCGGTGCGTCCCGTCGGACTCACCGCAGTCTGAGCCCCGGAGTAGATCCCCTCCGGAGGATACCCGGTTCTCGGAGTTTGTCCGGGATATGGCCACCGCGTTGGCTATCCCGGCGGACCCCGAGGAAGAGCCGAAGAGCTCGAGGCCCTGCAGTACGACTCTCCTCCGAAGGAGGCCTTTACTGTCCCGGTTCCTCCGATGCTGGAACGGCTCTTCTTCCGGATGTGGGAGGCACTGGCCTCGGCGCCGGTTCTAAGCAAGCGGCTCGATTCGATTTATCGACTCCGGAAGAGACTTGGCTTTCAAAAGGCGCAGCTACCACACCATTCCATGGTGATGGAATCGGCCATGCATCGCCTGAAAGGTCAGAAGATGCACTCTGCGGTACCCCCCGGCAGGGAGGCCCGGAACCTCGATGGTGTAGGTAGAAAGTGCTTCCAGGGCTCGATGCTTGCTTGCCGTGTCCAGTCTTACCAGCTGTACATGGGCATGTACTTGCGAGACCTGGCCAAGGAGTTGGCCGGGTTCTCCGCTGGTCTCTCCGGGGAGCCCTTGCAGAAATTCAAGACCTTGTCCTCGGGGATTCGGGACTGCTCGAAGTTTATGTCCTGCGCCGCCCACGATGGCTTCGAGGCTTCGGCCCGAGTTGCGGCAGCCGGCATCGCGGCTCGACACCAGGCATGGCTGCAGTCATCGGACCTCCAGCCTTGGGTTCAGGACAAGTTGGTCGATGTCCCTTGCCGAGGTGAGAACCTATTTGGCAAGCCCATGGCCGAGAAGGCCGCACAACTCGAGACTGAGCACCTTACAAGGACAAGGCTGTCCAGAAAAACCTCTGCCCCTTCTCACAAGAAGAAGGCCTCGGATAAGAAGCCCTTTTACCCGAGGAAGGGCACTGCGTACAAACAGTACCCTCAGTATCAGGCTGCCCAAGCTGCACCCCCGAGTCAGCAAGCCAAGTGGCAGGGTAATGGGCCCCGTAGGCAGAGGACTCCCAAGCCTCCGGCCCCTGCTCCCGCTCTGCAGGGTGGGGTTTTTTAACTCCTTGAGCGTAGCCTCTCTGTCCCTGCTCTCCCAACCCTGCACAGGAGGTCGCCTTGCCCTCTTTGCCCACCAGTGGCCCCACATCACTGGGGACAGTTGGGTGTTGAACATAGTCCACAGGGGCTGTGCTCTTCATTTTCACCAACTGCCTCTGCCATACTTTCCAGGGGAGCCTCCAAGGCCTCCCCTGCACACAGATCTTCTCCTCCAAGAGCTTCAAGGTCTGTTGGACAGGGCGGTGGAGCCTGTGCCTCCCCACTTGCAAGTTCAGGGGTTCTACTCCAGGTATTTCCTGGTCCCCAAAAGAACCGGTGGCCTTCGACCTATTCTGGACCTCAGGAACCTCAACAAGTTCCTAGAGAAGGAAAAGTTCAAGATGCTTACTCTTGGAACACTTCTGTCCTACCTCCAGCAGGGAGATTGGCTATGCTCCTTAGATCTAAAGGATGCATACACTCACATCCTCATTCATCCAGACCACAGAAAGTACCTCAGGTTCATTGTGGGAGGAAACCATTATCAGTACAGAGTCCTGCCTTTTGGCTCACCTCCGCTCCCAGGGTCTTTACCAAATGCCTGGCAGTGGTGGCGGCCTACCTGAGAAATCAGGGAATCTTTGTCTTCCCCTATCTGGACGACTGGCTCATCAGGGGTCAAACGTGCCAGGAGGCGAGACAAGCCACCCTCAGAACTGTTGCTCTTCTTCAAAGCCTGGGTTTTGTAATAAACTTCGCAAAGTCCACTTTGCTCCCCTCCCAGAACTTGGAGTTCATAGGGGCAAGTTTGGACTCTGTCCTGGGAAAGGCATTCTTGCCAGACGACAGAGCCCAAAGACTCATCAGCTTGGCAAACCAATTTCTCAACAGGTCACTAGTCTCTGCCAGACTCTGCCTGAAGCTGCTTGGCCACATGGCTTCGACAGTTCATGTAACCCCCAATGCAATGCAGCCTGCACAGTGGTCCCTTCGGAATCAGTGGTCACAAGCCACAGGCAGCCTCAGAGACAGAATAATGGTGTCTAGACCATTTCTGGACTCCCTCAATTGGTGGCTGCACCCACCCAATCTACTAAAGGGGGTGCCCTTTCAAATTCCAGGGTACACAGTGGTACTGACCACAGATGCCTCCCTACAGGGCTGGGGAGCTCATTGTCTCAACAAGTGCACCCAGGGCCTGTGGTCTCCTTGGGAGGCTGCACAACAGATCAATCTCCTAGAACTCAGGGCTATTCGCTTAGCTCTCAAAGCTTTCTCTCCTGCCCTGGCTCGTCAATCTGTCCTGGTTCAGACAGACAATCAGGTAGCCATGTTTTATGTGAACAAACAGGGCGGAACTGGGTCCAGGCTCCTTTGTCGGGAGGCTCAGGACCTTTGTTCATTTGCCCTCAAGCACAACATGCTCCTCAGGGCGGTGTACCTTCCAGGCCAGGAAAAGTACCTGGCCGACCGGCTGAGCAGAATTTTGCAGCCCCACGAGTGGCAGCTGCATCCCTTGGTAGTTCAGAAGATCTTCCTGAAATAGGGTCTCCCTTTGATAGATCTCTTTGCCAGTCCACTGAACAAGCAACTGCCAAAGTTCTGCTCCACTAGGACTAAAGGTAAAACCCTCTACCAATTAGAGAAAGCTCCGATTTTGCACTATTCTTTGCTCAAACAACAAACCAAAACCCTTACATCAGAATTATTGAATGAGAATGAACCAATGGTCTCAGTTTAAAATTTGCAACACGGGGTAACTTGCCCCGAAGCTGCTAACTCCGATTACATCAACGACCATATATATGGTTCACAACTCTGTTGATTGAACGTTTATAAATGAAATGTGAATCAGAACTTATCTGAATATTGAAATTTTCTTTTCCAATTTGCATTAGATAGTCATGCTGCTATCAAACAGTGATTGAATACCATCCCCGACGTCACCTCTAGAGTACCATTTACTGCACGTTTCAGTTCTTCTTCAGGCAGCGTTTTTTGGAAAGCTTGAGAGCTTCATTGTAACACGCTCCATATTCCATGCTTTATCCGATTGTAGGATTATTTTCCGGCGCAATGAAGATAGTGCCGTTTTCAACAAATGTCTACCCCCTGAAGAAGAACTGAAAAGTGCAGTAAATGGTACTCTAGAGGTGACGTCGGGGATGGTATTCAATCACTGTTTGATAGCAGCACGACTATCGAATGCAAGTTGGAAAAGAAAATTTCAATATTCAGATAAGTTCTGATTCACATTTCATTTATAAACGTTCAATCAACAGAGTTGTGAACCATATATATGGTCTTTGATGTAATCGGAGTTAACAGCTTCGGGGCAAGTTACCCCGTGTTGCAAATTTTAAACTGAGACCATTGGTTCATTCTCATTCAATAATTCTGATGTAAGGGTTTTGGTTTGTTGTTTGAGCAAAGAATAGTGCAAAATCGGAGCTTTCTCTAATTGGTAGAGGGTTTTACCTTTAGTCCTAGTAGCTCATATCCCTCTGAAAAATAGACCGATAGATATATTGAAAGTTCTGCTCCAGGCAACTGCATCCTCTGCGGATAGCAGCAGATGCTTTTCTGATTCCATGGTCTCAGGGCCTCCTGTATGCGTTTCCTCCCACGCCTCTGGTGGCCCGAACTCTGTTCAAGATTCTCCAGGACAAGGCCTCTGTCCTGCTGGTGGCTCCCAGGTGGCCGAGACAGCCTTGGTTTCCACTTTTGCTTCAGCTGGCAGTGAATCCCCCACTGCCTCTAGGGTAGCAACCCGACCTTCTGTCTCAGGATCAGGGGTCTCTTCTGCACCCCAACCTCAAAGCTCTCAGTTTGATGGCTTGGAGGCTGCAAGGGTATTTTTGGCTCCCTGGGGCCTACCTCAGGAAGTTGAGGAGGTTGTCCTAGCCTCTAGGAAGCAGTCCACAAGGAAAACCTATGCTCTCAAATGGAAGAGGTTTTCTTTGTGGTGTCAGCTACGTACAGAAGATCCCTTCTCCTGTACTGTCCCTGTAGTACTTCAGTATCTTCTGCACTTATCAAATCAGGGACTTAAGTCCAATTCTGTTCGGGTCCACCTCTCAGCTCTAGCAGCTCACCACTCACTAGTGGAAGGACATTCTCTGTCGGTTCACCCCTTGGTGTCCCGGTTTCTCAGAGGCGTTCTTTTGCTCAAGCCTCCCATTCGTCCTCCTGCTCCTGAGTGGGAGTTGAATGTGGTCTTGCAGCAACTAACTTGCCCACCTTTTGAGCCGATGGCTACTTGCCCTCTGCGCTTCCTGTCCTGGAAGACACTCTTCCTAGTGGCTCTTACCTCGGCCAGGCGAGTTAGTGAGCTTCAGGCCCTGGTCTGTGATAGACCTTACACTCGCTTCTATGGGAACAGGGTAGTCCTTAGGACTCATCCAAAGTTCCTCTCAAAGGTTGTCTCCTCCTTCGACCTTAACCAGGAGGTGGTTCTTCCAACATTCTTCCCTAGGCCTCATGCAAGCCAGGCTGAAGCAGTTCTGCATACCCTGGACTGTAGGAGGGCCTTATCCTTCTACCTTGACCGTACGCAGGGGCATAGAAGGGCTGCTCAGCTCTTCATATCCTTTGACCCTAATAAGTTAGGGTTGGCTGTGTCCAAGCATACCTTGTCTATCTGGGTGGCTGACTGTATCACCTGGGCTTACAAGGCGGCTGACCTTCCTTTGCAGGGTCGGGTCACGGCCCACCGTGTCAGGGCAATGGCTGCCTCAGTGGCTCGTCTCCGCTCTGTGCCCTTGGTAGACATCTGCAGGGCTGCAACTTGGTCTTCAAGCCAGACTTTTGCGGCCCATTACTGTCTGGAGAGGGTGTCCCGTAGGGACAGTGCTTTTGGCCAAGCAGTACTCCAGAATCTCTTTGAGGTTTAGGCAACTCCTGCCCTCTGTTGGGCTATCGGTGGAGGTTGTGTCAGTGAAAAGCCTTTCTTTGCTGCTGAGACTAGAGGGAGTTCTCTTGTTCAGCCTGAGTTCCTCGGTAGCCCAGAGCTGGGGAGTCACCCATATGTGAGGACTGACGTCCTGCTTGGTCCTGGAGAAAGAGTAGTTACTCACCTGTAACAGGTGTTCTCCAGGAGCAGCAGGAATCAGTCCTCACAACCCTCCCTCCTCCCCTGGGAGTTGCAGTTGTACATAGTTTGTTTTTACATTTTTTGTGTGCTGTTCATAGCTATGTCACTTGACTGAGGTAAGATGGCACCTTTAGGCGGGAAGGGAACTGCGCATGCGTGCCTGCATTCCCAAAGGCTTTCATAGAAAGCTGGGGAAATGCTCCGCTGGGGCTTCATCGGCGTCGATGACACCCTATGTGAGGACTGATTCCTGCTGCTCCTGGAGAACACCTGTTACAGGTGAGTAACTACTCTATGTTGCTGTTGCTGAGAAAACATCAAAATCTGATCTTTCGTACATTGAGTTCTATGGAGAAATGTCCTAGATCTGCTCTGCAACCATTGTTGGGGAGAGGATTTTGTGGATACAGAATATATATTCAAAATGAAAAAGTGGGAACCATAGAGCAGAATTTAAGTAAGTGCTGCATCATGGTTTCAATGGCATTGCCACCATTGTGGACCCTGGAGAAGGAGCGGCAGTGGCGGCGAGGGGGGGCGGCAGGATGAAGGGCTCGCCTAGGGTGCCTGTAATCCTTGCACCAGTCCTGACTGAATCCCGTACTGCAAATGACACCACATGCCACTGGTTGGCAGGAAAACTCACTCTTCCCGTCTGCTGGCTCAGCATCCAAAGTTGCTCTGACAGTGTGACACTAAAGTGTGGGGGGGGGGGGGTGGGGGGGGGGGAGAGGCACCAGGGGATTGTGGAAAGATTTTAGCTTGGGGAACTTTTTTTATGCTGTTGGGTACCAGGAGGGAGGGAGGAGAAATATGGCTCTGGAGCTCAGGACATACGTGAAAAGGCATTGTGTGCTGTGAGGAAAGAGAAACTGAGTGGTGCAAGGAAGATTTAGGACTGCTATTTCAGTGCCTAGATTTGTCTAGACAGATTTACCCAGTTAGTGCTAAATATTGTATTAACCATCTAAATTTGAAAAATTATCCCAAGGAACATATCCTGCCAGCCCCTTTTTTGTCTGGTTGAATTTGTGCAGCCAGTGACTTTGGTTGGATACATTGAGTTGGTTAGAAGGGACAACTTGTAAATGGACAAGATTTAACCATAGAGGGTGATTTTATAAAGTCCCACATAGTTAATGTGCTTTTCTATTTGTATTTCATACCTATTTTATAAAGTAAAGTATGTGTACAAGCATTGTGGAACCTGTGTCTTTTGGGGAAACTGCTAGGTACATGTGACCTGGACTGGCCACTGTTGGAAACAGAATACTGGGCTTGATGGACCTTGGTCTGACCCAGTATGGCATATCTTATGTTCTTATGTTCTTTACTTCATAAGAGAGGGACGTAAGGGTCAAAAACACATGTTAAATCTGGATGCAGTCATTTATGCCAGCCTTATGGCTAGTATAAATGCCCATGCCTACATTTGTCAAAAATGCTCATAAATTATAGTATTTTATTATTTATACATGTACTTCTGTGCTCCACCCATGCATATAGGAGTGAAGGGGTAGTCTAGTGGTTAGAGCAACTGTCTAGTACCCAGCAGATCAAGGGTTCAATTCCCACTGGCACACCTTGTGACCTTGGGTAAGTCACTTTACCCTCCATTGCCTCAGAAAAATCCAAGTTATTAATGTCCCTGTTTAATGTACATTACAATGTAAACCACTTTGATTGAAATGATAAAAACCCTGTTAAATAAATACAAGGGGTGTCCAATATTAAAGGTACAGGTGGCAATCATACCAGCTACGCATGCACAATAGTGCCATCATATGCAGGACTACTTACTTGTACTTGTAGTAGGAGAGTCTGTAGCATTGTTTTTTTAAACACTCAAATTGCAAGTAGTTTTCGGGAAGCAAACAAACATGGCTGTGTAATCGCAGAATATTCGAAGTTTGAGGTGCGTGGAGTTATCAGATTTTTGCAAGCTGAAGGAGTTAAGCAGAGCGAAATTCATCGCAGATTAGAGGGTGTGTATGGCCTGAATGTTTTAAGCCTAAAATAAGTTAGCGTCTGGTGTAACAAGTTTAAAGATGGCCGAATGGAGTTGAATGATGATCCGGAAAAGAAAAGAGGCAGACCAAGGACCTCACACACGAATGACAACTGCGCAATTGTCGAAGTCTGATTAGGGAGGATCGTCGCATTAAAGTTCATGAAATTGCTGAAATGACTGGCATTCCTAAGAGTTATGTTCATGAAATCATATGCGATCTCAACTTCCGCAAGGTCAGGAGGAATTGCAAGACACTGTTATGGACTACTTCAAGCAACTTGACACGCAACTGTACCATGAAGGGATGTTCAAACTAGTGTCATGCTGGGATAAATGTCTCAATGTTTACGGCGATTATGTGGAGAAGTAAACAAAAATATGTAGTTTTTGGTGGAATGTATTGAATAATTTCTTTAAATACAAATGTTAGTGTAATTTTGGCCTGTACCTTTAATATCGTATACCCACAGTGAAAATATTGTACATACCGTCGGGCTTATGTGCATACTTATAGAATAGCGACTGGCTAAAGTACATGTATATATGCCCATTTCCGCATTTTCTTTATATACACCCGGTATCTGGAATGCTGTCCCTCAAAACTCTAGAGCTGTCTCTGACCTCATAACATTTCGTAAACAACTAAAAGCCATTCTGTTCAAAGAGCATTTGAAGGCATAATTTACGCAGGTAAAATCAATATGCCACATTAAAGGACATGCACTGTCTGATCATCTCCATCTCTTCTGTCTCAATCCATCAAAAGACATCTCTCCACAAAGAAACCTGCTACAAAAATTGATACACATTTGGACACTACAGATTTAAATATCCATGTTTTCAATTTACTCTTATAATTTTATACCTGCTCATCATTCCTTTTTTTTGTTTGTTTTTATGCATTCTAAAAAATACACAAGGATCAATCACTTGTTACAGTAAAGAAAGATATCAAAAAGTAAGCAAGGGAGGAACAAACCAACCGCCACCTATCCAAAAGTCAAAAGTACAATACAAACTCTTTCATTAGCCCACAAAAACGGAGAGAGGCCAAGTCACAAAACAAAAGGAATATTTACAGGTAATAGAACACAAAAACTGATACAGTATACTATCCAATGTACAGATCACCTAATTATTTTATAATAAGTTACTGTTGAATGTAATCTTTCCTCGACCCTTTTCTCATGTTTTACTGTTACCACATCATATAATGTTAAAGCAATATATAAAGACTGTTAAATAAATAAATCACAGTTCTTCATAAAATTACCCCCATAAAGTTCAAGCACGCCAGTTTAGGACATGCTTTTAAGAACTGGAACTACAGGTCCATGTGTTTGAGTAAAATGAGGACTAACTCTTAACTGTCCCATGTGACAATGAATTTTATGGCCATGCTGCAAAAGCTTCATGACAAACTAAAGCAAAGATGGAGAACATACTGTGAAAAGCTGCAACAAACAGCAGTTTCTAAAATGCATGAGAAACTGAGCCACGAGTGAGGTGGGTCTTCATTCCTCACATGTGCTTTCATGCTATAGTGATACACAAAAAATTCATTTATTTCAATACCTGATATATGGTGGAATGAAGATACTGATTATATATTTTCCCTTAGCCTTTGCTCATTTCCATCATGTGTGATTTGCACATTACTACTACTATTCGGTACTTATAAGGTACTTATAACCTGTTCTGGTTACACTTGTTATATGTAAACCGCCTTTGATCGCTGGAAGAGGCGGTATATAAGAAAGTTTTAAATAAATAAGGCTTGCTTTTTCTGGGAGAGGGAGGAGAAAGTTTTTGCTTTCAGTTTCTGCTCACAGGCAGGGGCTAACTTGAGCCCATTTTACACCTGGCCAGTGGCCACACCTACGGGTCTCTGAGGCTGGCTGCAGGAGCTGTGGATATTTCACAAAGCTAAGACTCTAATTTTCTTTCTTATCTCTGATGCTTTCTAGTTATCAATATAGAGTCTAACTGTCTGTTTTGTGGGAATTGTTAATATAAGTTTAACTGTGGTTATAAATTAAGCTTGGGAATAATCTGACTGACTGTCTTCTTTTCTGGGTAGCCTTGGAGTAGATATCTGTGGGTGCCCCAAGTTCAGAGACAGCCTACTGGCCAGAGACACTTAGGTTCCCGCCCACCCTACCCCTCGCCTAACCCACCTCAGGGGCTGCATTGCCTATATAGTACTCACATACGTTGCCATCTATCCTTTTAACTTGGGTTAGAGCCCACATCTTCTTCCTCCTTTCTTCTTCTTCTTCCTTTTCTCCTCTAGGACTGCTTATTCAGCATGTCGTGTATTCGGTGCAATAACTGCTGTACTTTCATTCCAAGACGAATCATATGGAACCTCAGAGCTTGTCCTATGTGCCTCAGGTCAGCTACCATGCATAAAGAGCTGACTCTACTTAAGGGAAGACCTAGCTGCCATGCATAAAGAGGTGACCCTACTCAAGGAGGAACTGGCTGCAATGAAGCGCACCTCTTCTAGGATACAAACTGAACAATGTCCACCACCGCTCCCACAAAGCATCAAACATCCCAGGGACAAGGGGATCACAGTGGGTTCTGGTAGATTGCGACCTGTAACGCACAGTCATCCTATGCATCAAAAGATATCCCTGCATAATGCCTTTTCTGCCTTGGCTAATGAGGATGAGGAACTGAGGGAGGAACTGGCTGCAATGAAGCGCACCTCTTCTAAGATACAAACTGAACAAAGTCCACCACCACTCCCACAAAGAATAAAACACCCCAGGAACAAATGGATCACAGTGGGTTCTGGGAGATTGCAACCTGTGACACAGAGGCATCCTATGCATCAGGTATATCCCTGCATAATGCCTTCTCTGCCTTGGCGAATGAGGGTGCCCAATCCAAAGAAACTGAAGAGCCCTTAAATGAGACAGCGAATGAGGATGCCCAATCCAAAGAGACTGAAGGGCCCTTAAATGAGACAGACAATGCCCAATCTCCTGCTAAAGGACCAGATATGAAGAAAACCTCACCAAACAGCAAACTACTACTACTTGGTGATTCCATCATCAGTGGAACCAACTTGAACACAGTTCAAAGGAGAGAAGATAGTCAAGTGCCTCCCAGGCTCTTCAGCCAGCAGGAATACAAACCACGTTGTTGAAATACTTAGCGCAGAAAGTGAACACTCCAAACTTGATGTGGTTATCCACTTGGGCACAAATGACCTGGCTAGAAACAGTACCTCAACAGTCCAAAAGAACTTCCAATCTCTGGGAGAGAAACTCAAGCCCATTGTTAACACTGTTGCATTCTCAGAGGTTCTACCTGTGCTTGGTAAGGGGGCAAAAAGGCTGCATCGCATCAACAGCTTTAATACATGGCCCCAGACCTGGTGCAAACAAGAAGGATTTAGATTTATTGGTGACTGGGGTAACAGATGGAACAACAAGAGACTATACTGTGCTGATGGACTACATCTCTCTGTCACAGGGAAAAGAATCCTAAGTGAAAAATACAAGCAATATGTGGATATGCATTTAAACTAGAACAAGGGGGTGACGGATGTGGAAGGTCAAGCTCTGGACGTCACCCCCTGCAAAAGCAGATTAAAATCAGAAACAGCCACACATTTAAACCACACATCAAAAACAAGTGGGAAGATGTAGGCAGAACAAAATCAATGCTAAATACACACAAGCCAGTTAAATGCTGGAAAGCAATGAGCACAAATGCTCGAACCTTAGCCAACAAAGTTCCAGACCTAGAAGCCCTAATGGTGGAAATGGATTTGGACATTGTGGCCATTACAGAAACATGGCTAAACAAATCGCATGATTGGGATATAGCCATACCTGGCTATAATCTATTCAGAAGAGACAAAGAAAACGGAAGAGGAGGAGGAGTAGCCTTGTATGTCAAAAGCAATATTAAAGCTACTGAAATGCAGGGGGCATGGGGAAAAAAAGAAGCGCTCTGGATTGTGTTGGAAAGAAGAGATGGCACTGTCATCCATACTGCTGTAGTCTACAGACCTCAGACACAAATTGAAGAGATAGATAACGAATTGATTATAGATATTGCCAAGATAGCCACAAAGGGGGAAGCGATCATATTGGGTGACTTTACCTGATGTGGATTAGATTACTCCTTCTGCAAATCTGGAAAGAAGCAAAAAAATTGTGGATGCTCTCCAAGATGCGTTACTTAGACAAATGGTGATGGAACCAACCAGGGAAAGATCAACACTGGATTTAGTGCTCACCAACGGCGATAGCGTGTCGAATGTCTGCGTGAGTGCCCTTGTGAGCAGCAGCGATCATCACACGGTGTGGTTTGAGATAAAAGCCATGGTACAGGCCAAACATAGCAAGCTCAAAGTCCTAAACTTCAAAAAACACCGACTCCAATAAAATGTCCGAGTACCTAAAGGAGGAGCTGACAGGGTGGAAGGAGATAAGGGAAGTGGAATTGCAATGGGCTAAACTAAAGGTGGCAATAAAATGGGCAACAGATAAATATGTAACAAAAGTAAACAAAACCAAGAGGAGAAGAAAACCTATTTGGTTTTCCAAAGAAGTGGCTGCTGAAATAAAGGCAAAAAACACAGCTTTCGCAAAATTCAAAAGCTCGCAAACAGAGGAACACAGAAATGAATACAGGATCAAACTTAAAGAGACAAAGAGAGAAATAAGGATAGCAAAATCAAAGGCAGAGGAAAAGATGGCTAAAGACGTGAAGTGTGGTGAGAAAACCTTCTTCAGGTATATTAGGGAAAGGAAGAAGATCAGAGGTGGAATTGCAGGATTCAGAAGTGCTGCGAACGGACTCATGGAAAGTGACATTGAAAAAGCGAAATTGCTAAACGAATACTTCTGCTCTGTTTTTACTAAAGAAAGTCCTGGAGAAAGACCACCTGTGACTCCCAAATATAAAAATGGGAAAGAAGTAGTTACCACACCTTTCACAAAAGATGAGGTGTTAGAACAACTTGCAAAACCAAGGCCATGGGACCGGATGGGATACATCCCAGGATACTGAAAGAACTCAGAGAGATTCTTGCAGGGCCGTTAAAGGATGTTTTCAACAGATCCTTGGAAACAGGAGAGTTTCCTCAGGACTGGAGAATGGCTGATGTCGTACCTCTACACAAAAGTGGTGACAGGGAAGAAGTGTGAAACTACAGGCCTGTGAGCCTTACCTCGGTGGCGGGAAAAGTCATGGAGGCACTCCTGAAAGAGCGAATAGTGAACTTTCTCAAAACCAACAGGTTGCAAGACCCGAGGCAACATGGTTTCACCGAAGGACGATCTTGCCAAACAAATCTGATTGAGTTCTTTGACTGGGTGACCAGGGAGCTAGATCAGGGGCATGCGATGGATGTCATCTACCTGGATTTCAGCAAAACCTTTGATACTGTTCCTCATAGGAGACTTATCATTAAACTCGGTAGCTTGGGGATGGATCCTAAGATGGTAAATTGGATCAGAAATTGGTTGACTGACAGACGACAGAGGGTGATAGTAAATGGATCTCACTTGGATGAAGGGAAGGTGTTTAGCGGGGTGCCCCAGGGGTCGGTCCTGGGCCCGGCACTGTTCAATGTATTTGTGAGTGATATTGCTGAAGGACTGAATGGAAAAGTCTGTCTTTTTGCAGATGACACAAAAATTTGCAACAGAGTGGACTCCCCCGAGGGAGTGGTTAACATGAGGAAAGATCTACAAAAGCTGGAAGAATGGTCTAATGCTTGGCAATTAAGATTTAATGCAAAGAAGTGCAGATTCATGCACTTGGGTAGCAGAAATCCAAGGGAATTGTACGCTATAAGGGGCGAGAGGTTGGTGTGCACGGATCAGGAGAAAGACCTTGGTATGATTATTTCTGAAGATCTCAAGGTGGCAAAACAGTGCGACAAGGCGGTAGCAAAAGCCAGGAGGATGTTGGGCTGCATACAAAGAGGAATCACCAGCAGAAAGGAAGAGGTACTTATGCCACTGTACAAGTCACTGGTGAGACCTCACTTGGAATACTGTGTTCAGTTTTGGAGACCGTATCTTGCAAAGGATGTAAAAAGACTAGAAACTGTTCAGAGGAAGGCGACCAAAATGATTTGGAGCATGCGTCAGAAGCCTTATGAGAAGAGACTTGAATACCTAAATATGTACACTTTGGAGGAGAGGAGGGACAGGGGAGATATGATTCAGACCTTTAAATACGTAAAGGGAAATTCTCCAGGACCAAGCAGGAAGTCAGTCCTCACATATGGGTGACGTCGGCGCCGACGGAGCCCCCATGCGGAGCATTTCCCCAGCTTTCACAGAAAGCCTTTGGGGCTGCCAGCACGCATGCGCGGTCCCCTTCCCGCCCAAAGGTGCCATCTTGCTCTTTTTTCCGCGGATCCCGACGGACGTGGTTCGTGTTCACCCGCGAGAAAAGATGATTTTTCATGTTTTTTCTCGGTTCGACGCTGGTTTCCCCTTCCCGCCTCAGGCCAGTACACCGGTATTGAGCCCGGACTTCTTTTTTCAATTTTTGTCCTTCTTGACTAGCGTTCGCGCCATTTTTCTATTTTTCACTGGCAGCCCTGTCTTTTGACCTCGCAGGGGCCCTTTTTCCCCCGATGGCTGCCAGCGGGTTTAAAAAGTGTGATCGGTGTAAGAAACTTATTTCTCTCACCGACACACATGACTGCTGCCTCGGACCCGATCATGACCCGATGATCTGTGCTCCGTGTGGGAAAATGTCCTCGAAGGCGTTGAAGAGTCGGCAGCACCAAAAGAAAAGAATCTTCTCTGACGCCGCGTCCGGCCGGGCCCAGACTTCATCAGAGGCCTCGACGTCTCAGGATTCCGATCCCGAGCATCGCCGGGGATCCTCTGAGAGGGGGTCTCCCTTGCGGGAGCATCGCAAGAAGAAGAAACCCGCGAGGGCGGCGTCGGTGGACGCACTTGGCTCCTCGAGGGCCAGGTCACATAGCACCGACCGCCATCTCGGGTCTTCGGAGTCGGAGAGGCCTGCAAAACAACCTCGCGTGGAGCCGGAGTCCCCAAGTCATGTGAGTGCTATAGTCCTCGTGGACTCTCCTCCGGGGGAGCCGACGTTGGGCCCGATACCGTCGGGGCCCGAGTCGGCGGCTGCTGAGTCTCCTGAGCTTGGACTCAGGTTGACGGCCTTGGAGAGCAGCTTGGCTGCCTTCATGGAACAGCAGCGGGCACTGATCGCCGGTCTCACCGGTGCATCTGCCCCGACCATCGGGACATCGACGTCCAAGACGACCCCGGAGGCCGAGCCGATCCTCGAGTCCATGCGCTCTTGAGTCGATCCTTGGCCAGAGTCTCCCTTGGCCTTCCGTTCGGGACCGAGGTCGTCGACGCCGGTACCCTCAGCGTCGGGGCGGATGGCATCGGTGCCTGCCCGACCGGAGCTGCTCGATTCCTCCTCTGAGGAGTCGGGCTGGGAAACGGAGGATGAGGAGTCCCCGGACACCTTTAGGACCCGGTGTGTCCCTTCGGACTCACCGGAGTCCAAATCTCGGTGCCGGTCCCCCCCCCCCCCCCCCGGAGGACACCCAGTTCTCAGATTTCGTGCGGGACATGGCCAAGGCCTTGGCCTTCCCGTGGATCCCAAGGAGGAGCCTCGAGCCGAGGAGCTCGAGGCCCTGCAATATGACTCTCCTCCCAAGGAGGCCTTTACTGTACCGGTTCCTCCGATGCTGGAACGGTTGCTCTTCCACATGTGGGAGGCGCTGGCCTCGACGCCGGTTCTGAGCAAGCGGGTCGATTCCATCTATCGAGTCCGAAAGAGGCCCCGGTTCCAAAAGGCACAGCTACCGCACCACTCCATGGTTGTGGAATTGGCCATGCATCGTCTGAAGAGTCAGAAGATGCACTCCTCGGTGCCTCCCGGCTGGGAGGCCCGGAACCTGGATGCCCTCAGTAGAAAGTGCTTCCAGAGCTCTATGCTTGCTTGTTGTGTCCAGACCTACCAGCTGTACATGGGCATGTACCTTCGAGACCTGGCAAAGGAGACCGGGTTCTCTGCTGGTCTCTCCGAGGAACCTTTGCAGAGGTTCAAGGCCCTGTCATATCTCGAGCAGCCTATGATGGCTTCGAGGCTTCAGCCCGTGTAGCCGCTGCCGGCATCGGTGCACACCGTCAGGCTTGGCTACAGTCATCGGACCTAGAGCCATGGGTGCAGGACAAGTTGGTCAATGTCCCCTGCCGAGGTGAAAACCTCTTTGGCAAACCCATGGCTGAAAAGGCTGCGGAACTTGAGTCCGAGAATCTCACCCGGACAAGGCTGTCCAGGAAAACCTCTGCCCCTTCTCAAAAGAAGAAGGGCTCGGGAAAAAGACCTTTTACCAGAGGAAGTCATCTGCCTACAAATCATACCCTCATTTTCAGGCCTCCACAGCTCCCCAGCAGGGTCAGCAGGCCAAGGGGCAGGGACATGGACCCCGTAGGCAGAAAACCCCCAAGCCACCAGCTCCAGCTCCTGCACAGCAGGGAGCGGGGTTTTGACTCCAGTGGCATAGCCTCTCCTCCTCAGCTGGCCCCTCCCAGCACAAAAGGCCGGCTGACCCTGTATGCCCACAGGTGATCAGCCGTAACAAAGGATACCTGGGTGCTAAGCATAGTCCAGAGGGGCTATCTGCTCCACTTCTACCAGGTACCTCCCTCCTACTTTCCAGGGGAGCCTCCAAGACTCCCTCTGCACAGGGAATTACTCCTGCAGGAGTTAGCAAGTCTTCTGAAGGAACAGGTGGTGGAACTGGTGCCCCACCAGCTGAGAAGTCAAGGCTTCTCGAGGACCAAGCAGGAAGTCAGTCCTCACATATGGGTGTCATCGACGCCGATGAAGCCCCAGCGGAGCATTTCCCCAGCTTTCTATGAAAGCCTTTGGGAATGCAGGTACGCATGCGTGGTTCCCTTCCCGCCTAAAGGTGCCATCTTACCTCAGTGTCTCTTTTTCCGAGAAGCCCACCGGACGTGCGTCCTGTCATCCCGGATAAAAGTTAGATTCTTTCGGCGATTCTCGCTATTTTTTCTTCCCGGTTCGACGCCGGTTCTCCTCCCGCCAGGTTCAGTACACCGGTATCAAGCCCGATTCTTCTTTTTCAGTTTTTGCTCTTCGTGGCTGGCGTTTGCGCCCTTTTTTGATTTTTCCCTGGAAGGCCGGTCCTTTGACCTTGCGGGGACTCTTTTTTCCACGATGGCTTCCGGCGGTTTCAAGAAGTGTGATCGGTGTAAGATGTTAATGTCTCTCACTGACACACACGACTGCTGCCTTCGGTGCCTCGGTCCTGATCACGACCCTAAGACGTGTGGACCATGTGGGAAGATGTCTTCCAAAGCACTGCGAAGTCGCCAGCAGCAGAAAGAAAGGCTTTTCTTGGACTCAGCCTCCGGCCGGGCCTGGACCTTGGACCTGGCATAGAAGGGCTGCTCAGCTCTTCATATCCTTTGACCCTAATAAGTTAGGGTTGGCTGTGTCCAAGCATACCTTGTCTATCTGGGTGGCTGACTGTATCACCTGGGCTTACAAGGCGGCTGACCTTCCTTTGCAGGGTCGGGTCACGGCCCACCGTGTCAGGGCAATGGCTGCCTCAGTGGCTCGTCTCCGCTCTGTGCCCTTGGTAGACATCTGCAGGGCTGCAACTTGGTCTTCAAGCCAGACGTTTGCGGCCCATTACTGTCTGGAGAGGGAGTCCCGTAGGGACAGTGCTTTTGGCCAAGCAGTACTCCGGAATCTCTTTGAGGTTTAGGCAACTTCTGCCCTCCTGCCCTCTGTTGGGCAACCGGTGGAGGTTGTGTCAGTGAAAAGCCTTTGCTGCTGGGACTAGAGGGTGTTCTCTTGTTCAGCCTGGGTTCCTCGGTAGCCTGCTTGGTCCTGGAGAAAGAGTAGTTACTCACCTGTAACAGGTGTTCTCCAGGAGCAGCAGGAATCAGTCTCACAACCCTCCCTCCTCCCCTGGGAGTTGCAGTTGTACATAGTTTAATTTTTTTCATTTTTGTGTGCTGTTCTTAGCTATGTCATTTGACTGAGGTAAGATGGCACCTTTAGGCGGGAAGGGAACCGTGCATGCGTGCCTGCATTCCCAAAGGCTTTCATAGAAAGCTGGGGAAATGCTCCGCTGGGGCTTCATTGGCGTCGATTACACCCATATGTGAGGACTGATTCCTGCTGCTCCTGGAGAACACCTGTTACAGGTGAGTAACTACTCTTTCTATTCCAGGTACTTTCTAGTACCAAAAAGAACAAGAGGCCTCAGGCCCATCCTAGACTTGCGGAATCTCAACAAGTTCCTGGAGAGGGAAAAGTTCAAGATGCTTACCCTTGGAATCCTGCTGCTCTACCTCCAGCAGGGAGATTGGCTATGCTCCTTAGACCTAAAGGATGCTTATACTCACATCCTTATTCATCCAGACCACAGACAATATCTCTGATTTGTAGCGGGAGGAAACCATGTCCAGTACAGGGTACTCCCTTTTGGCCTAACTTCCGCCCCCAGGGTTTTCACCAAATGCCTGTCGGTGGTGGTGGCCTACCTCGGGGTTCAAGGACTGTCTTTCCATACATGGACAACTGGCTCATCAGGGGTCAGTCTCCACAGGAGACCAATCAAGCCACCCTCTGCACTGTCGCTCTTCTCCAGCATCTGGGGTTTGTCATAAACTTCGCAAAGTCCGCTTTGCACCCCTCACAGAACATGGAGTTCATAGGAGCAAGACTGGACACCTTTCAAGCAAAGGCTTTTTTGCCAGTGGACAGGGCCCCCAGACTGATGGCCTTGGCCAGCCAATTCCACAGCAATTCTCTGGTCTCCGCCAGACAATTCCTGAGGCTCTTAGGCCACATGGCATCCACGGTCCATGTAACTCCAAATGCCCGTCTACACATGAGGCCAGCTCAGTGGGGCCTGAGAACTCAGTGGCTGCAGGCCACAGGAACCTGACGGACAATGTGAGGGTGTCCAAGCTACTCAGCTTCTTCTCTACAGTGGTGGCATCATCTTCCGAATCTGCTAAAAGGGGTGCCTTTTCAAGCACCTCAACATTCTCAAGTGCTGACAACCGATGCTTTTCTCCAAGGTTGGGGGTGCACATTGCCAAGGAGCATGCACCCAGGGCCTCTGGTCCCCTTAGGAATCTGCACAGCAGATCAATTTCCTAGAGCTCAGGGCAATCCGCCTAGCCCTCCGGACTTTCTCTCATGTCCTCTCTCACCAGTCCGTCTTAGTGCAGACGGACAATCAAGTTGCCATGTTCTATGTGAACAAGCAGGGGGGCACAGGATCCCGACCTCTCTGTCAGGAGGCACAGGACCTGTGCTCCTGGGCAGTCAATCATGGCATACGTCTCAAGGCGGTCTATCTCCCTGGACAAGAGAATTACCTGGCAGACAGATTGAGCAGGATTCTGCAGCCACACGAATGGCAGTTGAATCCTCTGGTGGTTCAACAGATCTTCCTAAGATGGGGTCTTCCCACCATAGATCTTTTTGCCAGTCCACTGAACTGTCAACTGCCCAGTTTTTGTTCCAGGCAACCGCATCCTCTCAGGGTAGCAGCGGATGCCTTTCTCATTCCATGGTCTACAGGCCTCCTGTATGCGTTTCCTCCCACGCCTCTAGTGTCCAAGACACTGTTCAAAGTGATCCGGGACAAGGCCTCTGTGATTCTGGTGGCCAAGGCAATCCTGCTTCCCACTTCTTTTGCAACTAGCGGTGGACACTCCTCTTCCTCTGGGGATGCAACCCGATCTCCTGTCTCAGGAGCAGGGATCTCTCTTACATCCCAACCTCCAGTCCCTCAATCTGATGGCCTGGCTGCTGAAAGGGTAGTTGTAGCACCCTTACTGCTGCCTAGGGAAGTGGAGGACATGGTCTTGGCCTCTAGGAGGCAGTCCACTCAGAGGTCTTATGCCCTTAAGTGGCATAGGTTCGCCACCTAGTGTGCTCAACATAAGGAGGATCCTTTCTCATGCCTGGTACCAGTGGTGCTGCAATATTTGCTTCACCTGTCCAACCTGGGCCTCAAATCCAACTCGGTTAGGGTCCATCTCAGTGCTCTCTCTTTAGTGGCTCGCTTCCTCAGAGGCCTCCTTTTGCTTAAGCCTCCAGTTCGTCCACCTGCCCCTGAGTGGGATTTGAATGTGGTCTTGCAACACCTTACTTGCCCACCATTTGAGCCTATGGCTACTTGTCCTTTGCGTTTTCTATCCTGGAAAGCGTTGTTTTTAGTAGCTCTTACCTCCGCAAGGCGAGTGAGCGAGCTTCAAGCTTTGGTGTCAGATGCACCATACACTAGGTTCCATAGGAACAGAGTAGTCTTACGGACTCACCCTAAGTTCCTTCCTAAGATTGTCTCCTCCTTCCACCTCAACCAGGAGGTGGTTCTTCCAACTTTCTTTCCCAGGCCGCATGCCAGCCGGGCTGAGATGGTCTTGCATACCCTGGACTGTAGGAGGGCGTTTTCCTTCTACCTTGACCGTACGCAGGGACACTGGAGGGCTGTTCAGCTCTTCGTCTCTTTTGACCCTAATAAGTTGGGGTTGCCTGTCTCCAAGCATACCCTGTCCATTTGGGTAGCAGACTGTATCGCCTGGGCGTTCAGGGCAGCCAGCCTTTCGTTGCAGGGTCGAGTCACGGCTCACCGTGTCAGGGCGAAGGCTGCGTCAGTGGCTCATCTCAGCTCTGTTCTGTTTGCAGACATCTGCCGGGCCTCTACTTTGTCTTCAAGCCAGACTTTTGCGGCCCACTACTGCCTCGAGAGGGAGTCCCGCAGGGACAGTGCTTTCAGACAGGCGGTACTTTGTAATCTCTTTGAGGTATAGGCAACTCCTACCCTCTGGCCCTGGTGTTGGGCTACCGTTCGGGGGTGTTCTCAGAGAAGATTCTTTTCGTACATGCTGAGGCTCTAGAGGGAGCATATTTTTTCAGCTTTGAGTCCCTAGTAGCCTTAAGCTGGGGAGTCCCATATGTGAGGACTGACTTCTTGCTTGGTCCTGGAGAAAGAGTAGTTACTCACCTGTAACAGGTGTTCTCCAGGAGCAGCAAGAATCAGTCCTCACAACCCTCCCTCCTCCCCTTGGAGTTGAAGTCATATGATTTATTTTGTTTTTTGCTGTCTTTTAGCTATGTCATCAGACTGAGCAAGATGGCACCCTTGGGCGGGAAGGGGACCGCGCATGCGTGCTGTCAGTCCCAAAAGCTTTCTGTGAAAGCTGGGGAAATGCTCCGCATGGGGGCTCCGTCGGTGCCGACGTCACCCATATGTGAGGCCTGATTCCTGCTGCTCCTGGAGAACACCTGTTACAGGTGAGTAACTACTCTTTAATGAACAAACGAACCTCTTCCAAAGAAGAGGAAGCTGTAAAACTAGAGGGCATAACAGGAAGCTGCAAGGTGGTAAATTGAAAGGCAATGTCAGGAAATACTTTTTCACAGAAAGGGTGATGGATGCTTGGAACGCCCTCCCGATGGAAGTGGTGGGGGAAAACATGGTGACGGAATTCAAAATGGCATGCGACGGACACAGTGGATCCCTTTACAGCAAAAGGATAAAATCAAAATAAACTGAACCATCTAATTTCTCAACAAATAGGAGTGTTCTGCATGGAGTGGTGGGTTCACCCCTAAACAGGGACACAGGGAGGGGTGGCCTGCACGAAGCGGCAGGTGCACCTACTCTTGCCATCGTGCTGGGCAGACTAGATGGACCATGCTGGTCTTTATCTGCCGTCATTTACTATGTTACTGTGTTAATACTGCTGCAAACACTGACATAACAAAGGAAAAGATGGCGAAGAAAAAGCTCTCTCCAAGAGCAGCTATGAAATCTGACTGCTGACTTGGCTCTTCCTCAGCATTATCCAGAATTATTACGAAGAGACAGGAACACATCACCACTGCTGTTGCAGAAGACAAGGTTGCAAAAACATGTAATAAAGCTGCAATTTTCACACTTTCCCCATTATATCATATTGTCCACAGCTCTACTTAGGAGCAGGGACTCTACAGTCTTCCTCCTTTGTAATACAGAGGACACATGGATGAAATTCTATAATCTCCCATGCAGGTGATACATGTTGCCAGGCACGTATGTGAGGTGTAGTCTATAAAGTAGGTGAACACTTTACTGTGTAGAATAGGGGCCTACAGCTAGTGGCAGCATTTACGCCTGCTCTAAAACCAGCGTTAACTGCTTGCATCTAGATCTGGAGATACGTTATATTATTCTAGAACTTACACACATACATTTAGGTCCCCATTTGTGCTCTGCCCCTGTGCTCACCCTAACAAAAAGTAGATACAATGGGACTTCCAAATGGGCTTATAGAACAGCAACTGCCTAAAGCGTACTTAAGTGCCCATTCTTGTATGTCAGTCCTTTAGAAAAGGGACTTATGGATGTTTGTACCATGTTACTGTCCATGCACACTTTATAGAATCAGCCCCATCATGGGGCCCTGATATATTTCTATTAATTTCCCTGTATGTCAAAAATGAAGTGGATTCATACAAGGGAGAAGAAAAACGCTTTGGGGCACTCTTTTCCATATGCCATTTAGGCACTTTATGGCAAAACCACACTAATACACCTCATTTTCAATATAGGCGTTAAAACCTCCATGTCCATTTTATGACAAAATAATGAAGCTACAAAATAATGTTCATGCAGTTATTTAAAGACAAATAAAACAATTGCGCAATCCAAAAAAAACCAAAAAACTTCACTTAATATAAAGAGTGAGAGAAGAAACTGCACAACTGAGTTGATAAAGGGAAAGCAAAACTGGATTCCTTCACTGCAGTCTTAAGTAAGTGCTGTAAAAAGATTCTTGCTTTCAGCTGCTATAACTGTAGTTCTGTGCACCTTTCGATTGGATCTTATGTTTCATTTTATATGTACATTCCCTATAGAGTCTTTTGACACCATCCTTATTTTATCAAATATAGCTCGTCTGTAAAGTGAAATCAAACTTTGATGGCTAAGTGCCGTAGTTACCAAGGTGCACTACTGCTAACGCATATTTTCTTACCGCAGTGAGCGTTATTTTATTGCAGGTCCCATTTGTGTTAATGGTAAAATGATGCACATTAGTGGTAGCTCTTCTGAGCAATTAAGGCCCTAAACCGCATGCAACTTTCTCTGGAGCAACTATATTAATTGCTGTGCTTAGTTCTTAACAAATAGGAGTGTCCTGCATGGAGCAGTGGGTTCACTCCTAAACAAAGACATGGGGAGGGGTGGCTTGAGGGGTGGCCTTCACAGAGTGGCGCCTACTCCTGCCATCTTACTCTGGCCATCTTACTGGGCAGACTAGATGGACCATACTGGTCTTTATCTGCCGTCATTTACTATGTTACTATAAAGCGCCACGCACGCAGCACTGCACAGCTAATCTACAAGAGGTAGCCAACATACAAGAGACAGTCCCTGCCCGTCAGAGTCATGCTCATCGGAGCTTACAATCTAGTTAGAACAGTACAGAGCATTAGTCAGTTCTGTGCAAGGTACGGTGTGGTATAGTTTGGTCTATAGTTTGGTCATAAACGTTGATGGGGGTTAGGGTAAGATGAGGATCTTTACATGTGCAAAACAGCAGTGAATTTGAAGTGGTTTGATTGTGTGATGGATCCTTAAATTCTGTCACAGCTTGTAAACTTCCAAAGCATTCCAGCAGGGCCAGCCCATCCATTGTGCAGGAACGTTGTTCGCAAAGGGCCCCACGCTTCAGGGGGACCTGTGCCAACTTCATCTTGCACATGCTGTTCGGCTCCCAGCAGAACTGGCTGTTCAGCTCCTGGCAGGGCTGGCTTCAGAGGGAGCCAGCTCACCTCTGCACAGCTGCCAGAGTGAAGAACGGCATTTTCCTTCATTCTGGCAGCTATGTTCTTGTGTAGCCTGCTGGTGCACTGGAGGTTAAAAGGGCATTTCCTGTTTCCAGGTACTCAGCACACCAGCGGGCTACATGTGAACACAGCTGCCAAAATGAAGGAAAATGCAGCTCTTCAATCCAGGTCCAAAGGTGAGCCAGGGCCTCGGGCCTCCCCGGCACCCTCTGAAGCTGGTCAGACAGACGTGGGGCTCTTCGGGGGGGGGGGGGGGCTAGGACTGGAAATGGCTGATGGGGGGCCTAGGACTGGAAATGGGCTGATGGGGGGCTAGGATAGGAGTGGAAACAGCAGATGGGGGGGGCTAGGACTGGAAATGGGCTGATGGGTTATGATAGGACTGGAAAGGGCTAATGGAGGGGCTAGGACTGGAAATGGGCTGATGAGAGACTAGGAATTGAAATGGGCTGATGAGGGGGCTAGGATAGGATTAGAAATGGCTGATGGGGGGCTAGGATTGGAAATGGGCTGATGGGGGGCTTGGACTGGAAATGGGCTGATGGGGGGCTAGGATAGAAATGGAAATGGCTGATGGGAGAGCTAGAATAGGACTGGAAATGTGCTGATGCAGAGGATGGGAGAATGGATCTAGAAGGAAGTGGATGCTAGGTGGGGCTGGAAATAGAAGGGAGCTGATGTCGGGGGAGCACTAGAAGGGGATGAGGCTGGGGGAGTGAGGTTGGAGAGTGGAAAAATATTTGTGTGGAAGTGAAGAAAAATCTACAATTGGCCGGGTATTGGGAGAGTAAGTGAGGATGGAGGGGTGAAATTTGAGTGGATGAAAAAGGAATAAAGAAAGAAATGGAGGAAAAAGCAAACGGGGAAAGATCAGTATGTTGAAGCAAATGTAGAGAGAGAATGGAAAAAAAACTAGAAGAGAGAAGAAAGGGCAAATGGACAGCAGACAATGGAGAGTTAGCAGAAGACACAAAGAAAACAGAAGAAAGCGACTGGGGCAGTTCCAACAGAAAAATAAAATGCCCAAACAACAAAAAGGTAGAAAAATACTCCAGGAGAGCGCATCTTTACAGAAAGCGCTCCACACAATGGGCTGGGATGACATTTAGAGGACTCTGAACCCTAAGGATAGGGGCTAAACACACTGTTCGGCCAAAACAAAAGGATATTCAAGGCTGGATATGTTCTGTGGCCCTACTACAAGTACAGCACAGATGGTTGACTGTCAGATTTTAAGCCCTTTAGTTAGTGACCATGGGATGGTTTGGCTGAAGTTAGACCTCAGGCTCGCAACTGACAAGGGCAAGCCAAAGAGGTGGAGAGACAATGTCTGTCTTCTTCAAGACCAAAAGATACAGGAACAAATGCAGGCATGGTGGGCAGATTATCTGAACCTAAATAACACAGGGGAGGTATCAGTGCAGGTATTTTGGGAAGCAGGAAAGGCCTACATGAGGGGGCATCTCTTACAAATAGCGTCACAGAATAAGAAACGTAAGGATGCAGAGCTATGTTCACTGCGTGAATGATTAGACAAGTTACAGAAAGAGCGCAAACGCTCCAGAAGGAAACCGGTATATCAACAGTTAACCGAAGTGCGGAGGCGCATTGATAGTATCAAAGTAAAGCACTTTGAGTTTCTTTTAAGATTGACACACCGCAACTTCTTAGAGCGAGGAGGGAGGGCTGGAAAGTTATTTGCCTGGCAACTACGCAAACAGTGGGCGAGTCACTTGATTGGGGAGGTGCATGACAAAAAACGGTGTATAAGAAGAGACCCCATAGGAATTGCCCAAGCATCTGGAGACTTTTATGTCTCTTTGTATTCCTCGGAGTGCTCCACCTCTCTTGAAGAGCTTACATCATATCTGGACAGGGCTTCCATATTTACCCTCAATGAGGATCAGCACCTAGCTCTGGAGCATGAGATCTCTGTGGTGGAGATCAAAGAAGTGATTGGGAACTTACTGCCAGTAAGCTGCGGGGCCTGACTGATTCCTGGTAGAATGGTATAAGGGGCTCTCGGGTACACTGGCGCCTACATTGTGAAGAGTATTTAATGATGCTTTGTCAGAGGGGTGCCTTCTGGGGAGTATGTACAAGGCTGAGATAAATCTTATCCCTAAGGAGGGTCGTCCCCCAGCGGAATGTGGGGGTTATAGACTGATCTCACTACATAACAGTGATGTAAAAATATATGCAAAAGTACTTGCGAGTCGGTTGGAAGGAGTTCTGCCTTCCCTGATAGATCCAGATCAAACGGTCTTTATTCAGGGTAGGCAGATCTCAGATAACGTTCGCAGGCTTGTGAATATTGCCTTGAGTGTAGCAAGAGACTAAAAAGAGGCCTGGTGTGTCTCATTGGACGCTGAAAAGGCGTTTGACCATGTTGAATGGCCTTATTTATTTGTGGTTATGAGTAGATTCAGATTTGGCCATAATTTTGTAAAATGGAGACAAGCCCTTTACGCTGCAGCTGTGGCGTTGATGGTGGTGAATGGGATAAGGTCTGAGCAGTTTAGACTATATTGCGGACATGACAAGGATGCCCACTGTCGCTGCTCCTCTTCACACTAGCAATTGAGCCCTTCGCTGACGCATTAAGAATGGCTCCGGATATTCACCTAGCGGTAGTTGGGGGTATCCCACAGCAAGTAGCCTTATACGCTGATGATGTGCTAGTTTTTCTAGAGAGACCGGAGGCGTCACTACTTGGTCTTTTGCAAGTACTTCAAGACTTTCCACACCTCTCAGGATTTAAGTTGAACCTCGACAAAACTGAAGTCTTGCCATTAGGCCCTAGCGACCAACTACCACCCAAGGACTGCCCCTTTAAGATGGCCCCAGACTCCATAAAATATCTAGGTATTAGAATTGTCCCCTAGGTTGGAAGATCTATTTAAACTTAACTACCTGCCCATGGTAGCCCAAATTAAAGAGGAACTGACCCAATAGGCAGACCTCACCATGGGATGGATGAGTTACTTCGCCACCTTAAAGATGACTATCCTCCCCAAACTATTATATCTCCTTTCCCAGCTACCTATTCAGATACCACAGAGCTTCTTCTGGAAATTAGAAATGAGCTTTAGTAAATTTGTATGAAGAGGGCATAAAGCCTGTATTAGTTGGAAATGGATGGTCCCCTCAGTGAGAGATGGGGGGTTGAACCATCCAAACCTGTCCCTTTATTATAAAGCTGCTATCCTGCGAGATCTTCAATACCATTACGTGCGCCCTCTGGATGCTCACTGGGTAGCTATGGAGCTGAACTGGATCGCCCCCTTTTTAGTGTTTGATGATGCTTTAGAGAGTGCGGGTGTGGTAGCACAGCATGTGTTATTAGCTCCATTGGTGCGGACTCAGAAACAGATTTACCTAAAGGCAGGCTATAAATCGGTCCTAGGCCCGAAGATGCAGATTAGGGATATTCAGCCCTTTAGTAGCCCCTCCATTTTGTGAACACGGGAGGTTTGGGGGACACAGAACATTAGATGCTTTGCTGACGTAATTTGGCAGGGGACCTGTATGAGCCTGGGTCAGCTCAATGAGAAAAGAGGAATTAAGGTTCCTTTCTATCAGTACTTTCAATTAAGGTACTTGATAATGTGCCCCAGCAATAGGAGATACCTGACTGAATACCCTATGGGAGTAGAACGAGCCTTGTATTGCCAGATAGGGACTAAGAAGGGTCTAGTGTCCCGACTATATCAGGGGCTATTGGAACTCTATGGAATGAAGGAAGACCGACACTATGAGGCCTGGCATAAGTGATTCCTAAGCGTCCCTCCATTCCAGTCCCTTTCCTCTGGGTTGTGCTCCCCTACCAGCAGCTTGGAGATTGAGCATGTCATCCTTTTTGATGACACTAGGATATAAATACCACTGGCACCTCCCACCAGCTCCAGTATGCTCAGTCTCCAAGCAGCTGGAGGGAGTCAGTAAGTAGGGTTACCAACTTTTTCACCGAGAAAAACCCGACACCTGTGGCTCGCCATGCTCCACCCATTCTCCGCCCCTAGTCCCACCCCTGCCCCGCCCCCAGCCCCACCCACAAAAATTACCGAGGACACGTGTAGGCTAACTTCCTTGGTCATATAATAATTAAACTGGGAACCCCAAAATCCAAACATGACATGTACAACACTGGAGAAATAAAACTATAAAGTAATTTCCTCTTGCACTAAACAAAAACGCAAAGATGTTATCAATACACACTTCCCAGACCAAACATATTCCAGCTAATAAATTCAAAATAAAAAGTATTTTTCTACCTTCTGTTTGGGCGTTTTATTTTCAGTTGCAATTACTCCAGTCACTTTCTTCTGGTTTCTTCGTGTCTTCTGCGAGCTATCCATTTGTCCTTTCTTCTCTTTTAGATGTTTTCCATTCTCTCTCTATTTCTGCTTTAACATACTGATTGTTTCCCTTTTGCTCTTTCCCCCAATTTTTTCCTTATTCCTTTATCATCCATTTAAATTTCACCCTTCCATTCTCAAGCCCCTCACTCTCCCAATACCCAGCCCATCATAGACTTTTCTTCCACACAAAATATTTTTTCCCCTCTCCATTCTCATTCCCCATCTATTCTAGTCCTCCCCCAAAATCAGTTCCCTTATAGTTCTAGACCCACCCAGCATCCACTCCCTTCTAATCCCATTCTCCCATACCCCACATCAGCCCATTTCCAGTCCTATTCCAGCTCTTCATCAGCCCATTTCCAGTGCTAGCCCTCACATCACAGACCATTTCCAGTCCTAGCCCCCCCCCATCACAGCCCATTTCCAGTCCTAGGCCCCCCCCATCACATCCCATTTGCAGTCCGAGTCCCCCCGCACCATCACAGCCCATTTGCAGTCCTACCCCCCCCCCACCATCACAGTCCATTTGCAGTCCTAGCCCCCCTAATCACAGCCTATTTCCAGTCCAAGTTCCCCTCCCTCCACCATAGCCCATTTCCAGTCCATGTCCCCCCCCCCCCATAGCCTTTTTCCAGTCCAGGTCCCCCTCCCCATCACAACCCATTTCCAGTCTATGTCCCCCCCCCCATAGCCCTTTTCCAGTCCAGGTCCCCCTCCCCATCAAAACCCATCTCCAGTCCATGTCCCCCCCCCCCACATAGCCCTTTTACAGTCCAGGTCCCCGCCCATCACAGCCCATTTCTTTCCAGTCCCATGCCCCCCATAGCCCTTTTCCAGTCCAGGTCCGTCCCCCTCTTCACACCCCATTTCCAGTCCATGTCCCCCTAATCACAGCCTATTTCCAGTCCAAGTTCCCCCTCCCTCCGCCATAGCCCATTTCCAGTCCCGGTTCCCCCCCCATAGCCCTATTCCAGTCCAAGTTCCCCCCCCCCCCCCATAGCCCTTTTCCAGTCCAGGTCCCCCTCCTCATCACAACCCATTTCCAGTCCATGTCCCCCCCCCCAGCCCTTTTCCATTCCAGGTACCCCTCCCCATCAAAACTCATTTCCAGTCCATGTCCCCCCCCCCCCCCACATAGCCCTTTTACAGTCCAGGTCCCCTCCCATCACAGCCCATTTCTTTCCAGTCCAAGTCCCCCACCCCCATAGCTCTTTTCCGGTCCAGGTCCCCCCCCCCCCCCCATCACAACCCATTTCCAGTCAAATTCCCCCTTCTAGCCCATTTCCAGTCCAGGCCCCCTCCCCCCATCACAGCCCAGGCAGTCCTTGGCCTCCCCCCCCCCAAACCGCGGCTGTCTGAGGCTTTAGAGGGAGCTGGGGAAGCCCGCGCGAGGCCCCGGCTCCCTCTGAACAGCTGCCAGCATGAAGAGCCTTTTCCTTCACGCTGGCGGCTGTTCCTGTGAAGCCGTGAATGCTGGGAAAGGTTAAAGGGCATTGTTCAGAGGGAGCCGGGGCCTCGCACGGGCTTCCCCGGCTCCCTCTGAAGCCCTCCGGATTGGCAGAAAAGCCGTTTTTTTTGCTCTGGCCGCTCCCGATCTTGCGGCCAGAGCAAAAAAACCGGCTTTTCAAGGGCTGGTTTTGCCTCTGCGCCGGCAGCCGGCCTGGCCATGGAAAAACCGGCCAGGCCGGCTGAAAACCGGCCAGTTGGCAACCCTATCAGTAAGCCAGGGGATAGGCTTACTGGAGAGACACTTAGGAGATTGGGGGGTTTTGTTTCTTTTGTTCCTTTTATCTTTTCCATGTAATTTCATTTTATTTTCTTGGCTCCTTGCATAGGCTGTTCTTTGGGTCTGGAGAGAGATCCCCCTCACCCCCCCCAAACCTACAACTCTGGGGTACAGGAGGAGGCTTCGGGCAGACAACAACAGAAAAAAAAAAAGTGCACGGTTCCTGAGCCCAGCACGGGTGAGGAGCCACCGGGGCATTTACTGCCTGCCTTTGATGTCTGTCCCGCCTCGCTGCCGAAGCCCTTATGGCGGCTGAGCGCGAGGGCAGGAAGACGCAGCCAGACAGGGAGAGCATGCAGGGAAAGAAGCTCTCAGTGGTGGCAAAAGGAGCATCGAACAGCGGCGAGCACGGCGGTGAGCCATCTACGCGATCGCCAGCCATTCGTTCCAGCAAGGCCTGCCACCTCTGGGGAGCGGTGCTGTATGGCAGAGGCAGGTAAACTTGTTCTTTTCGCGCATTTTTCGCGCGCCGTTGATGATCCGGGCCTGAGGGAGCTGTTTGTCAGGGGAGGCTTCCCTGGGAGTTTGGTTCCTTTATTTAAGCTTTGTTTTTAACAACAAAAAAGCCCTGTTTTTTCCTGTAGATGATATAGCTGTAGAATGTATTATAGATATCTATATTTATTTATATATTTTGGATAGATATAGATAACGCGCTGAAAGCGGATTAGGAACAGAAGTGTCCTGCCACCATGCCAGTGAGACCACAGTGTTTGGTCTGCGGGACCCGCCGGGGAGCGGTGTCAGAGGTCGGCGTAGGAGACCGCCTCCATGGAACAGGGAATCCAGGCCATCATGACCCAGGATCCTCTATATTCCATCTCCCAAGAGTCAGGGGAGCCTCTGGAAGCAATGCTCCATTCTGAGTCTCCTCTGCCCTCAGCCTTAGAATAGCCGGCCCTTCCTCAGCCCAGGCCCTCCACTTCTTCGGGAGTGCAGGAGGGGGGAGGCTGGGGGGGCTTTTCCCCAGAATTTGTATTATTGCTGCATAGGATGTTCTGCCTGTGTCAGCAGGGAACGAATGGACAGATAGCAGCGCAGGGGTGCGCAGCTATGCGGGCTGCGGAGTCCAAGGAGCTGGAGGATGCAGGGGTACCGCCTAAGTGGGCTAGACTTGCGAATGAGGCAGCTCTCCACTCCCCTCTGTCGGAGGCTCTGGAAGGGGAGTCCTCGGACCAGGAGCTGGGGGAAGACGAGGAGGAACTCGAAGATGGTGAGATTCCAGAGGAGGAGCAGGCCAGGGTTCGGGTCTTCTGCCGCGAGGAGTTGCCAGCTTTAATCGGTGAGTCCTTGCAAGTCCTCAATATCGCCGCAGGTGTTCCAGCGGAGGAGGAGGCCTTGGAGGACCCACTCATTCAGGCAGTTAGAAAGTCACAGAAGGTTTCCCAAGTCCACCGGGTACTTTGACAGATGATTCAAGAAGAGTGGGTTCAGCTGGAGTCCAGTTTAAGGGGTGTTCGGTCTATGTCACGGTTGTACCCCTTGCTGGAGCTGGAGAGGGAGTTGCTTCGGTCACCTAGAGTAGATGCAGCCGTGTCGGCAGTTACCAAGAAGACAACCATACCAGTTGAGGACAGCACGGCCCTTAAGGATGCCCAGGACAGGAAGCTGGACACATTATTAAAGCAATCCTTTGACATTAGTGCCCTGGCTCTCCAGGCGTCTGTGTGTGGGGCTTGGGTAGCCCGGGTTTGCCTGTGGTGGTCTCAGCAGCTCCAGCTGCCTAACGACCAGCCAGGCGGATCGCCGGGAGAAGCAGCCAGAATTGAGCCCGGAGCGGCCTACCTTGCAGATAGCCAATATGATCTCATCAGGAGCTTGGTGAAGAACATGGCTTTGGTGGTAGCGGCTCGTCGTTACCTTTGGCTCCGCAACTGGGCAGCAGATGGTTCTTCGAAGGTCCGCCTCAGCAGGCTCCCCTTTAAGGGAAAGCTGCTTTTCGGGGAGGAGCTGGACAAATTAGTGAAGGAGCTGGGGGAGTCTAAGGGAAGCAGGCTTCCTGAGGACAGGTCAAAGCAGAGTCGCAACCCCACTCCCGCGCAGTCTCAGCTGCGGGAGTCCTGGAGGTTTCGGTCGGCGCCCTTTCAGAGAGGACGCTTCCTCTCTTGGGGACAGGATTTCTGGGGATTTCGAGGGGCAGGAAGGAGATTTGGTGCCTCTTCCTCTGCCTCTGGTCCTAGGAAGCCACAGTGAGGCAAGGGGGGCCCGGGCAGAAGTTCGGCCTTTGGGAGGACATCTGCGGCAGTTCTTCTCCACCTGGACCCGAGTCACGTCCGATCAATGGGTTCTGGAGGTAGCTTGAGAAAGGGTATGCTCTCGATTTGCAAGACCAGTCTTCCCATCGTTTGTGCAGTCTCCTTGCAGATCTCCGGCCAAGGCCGCAGCGGTGGAGGAGACTCTGGCATGGCTTCTGTTATTGGGGGCGGTTGTGCTATTGCCCAAAGACCAGTATGGCTGCGATCGGTACTTCTTCTATTTTGTGGCTCCAAAAAAGGAGGGCTCCTTTCGCCCCATCCTCGACCTGAAGCAAGTCAATCATTGCCTCCGGGTTCCTCATTTTCGCATGGAAACTCTGAATTCGGTGATAGTTGCGGTTCGACAGGGAGAGTTTCTAATGTCTCTTGACCTCACAGAGGCATATTTACATATTCCCATCCATGAGACGCATCAGCAGTTTGTGCGGTTTGCGGTACCAAGGGGACCCTTTCAGTTTCAGGCATTGCCATTTGGCCTGGCGACGGCGCCTCGCACCTTTACCAAGATAATGGTTGTGATGGCCGCGGCGCTACGCAAAGAAGGAATTCTGGTCCACCCGTACCTCAACGACAGGTTGATCTGGGCCAAGTCCAAAGAGGAGAGTCTAAGGGCAACAACCAGGGTAGTCGAGCTCCTAAGGAGTCTAGGGTGGTTGATCAATCTGGCAAAGAGCAGATTGGTTCCCTCTCAGGAAGTCGAGTATCTCCAGGAACAAGCAGGAATGTAGTCTTCACATATGGGTATCGTCGGTACCAATGGAGCCTGCGTGGGAACGCTCCCCAGCGTCCAATTAGAAAGCTTTTGGGAACATCCCACAGCGCCTTCATGCTGCCTTCCCACCTTTCCCAACTGCCTCTCTCCAGTTCTTCGTTTTCCACGGAGCCAGCAGGTTGTTTTTCCTGTCACCGCAGAAATTATCCCATCTTTTTCATTCTTTTTTGTGGTAGCGTCTGCCTTCCTCGACGCTATACCGGTACCGCCGGTTCTTTCATTCTTTCTTTAGAAAAAAAAAAAAATTGTAATCTTTTTTCTGGACTTTCCAGTCTTTTTTCTGTCGGGTGCCACGTGCCATTTTGGGCACTAGGCCCAACTTTTCCTTCAGAATGGAAAAACCCGCCTCGGGTTTTAAAAAGTGTTCCAAGTGTGGTGGTACCATCTTCATCACCGACACTCACGAGTGGTGCCTTAAATGTTTAGGTCCTGACCACTCCATCTCGGAGTGTACTGCCTGTAGGATGATGTCGAAAAGGGGTCGGCAAAACCAAGCTTAGCACCCTTTTCCCCTTCTGATGCAGCATCCGTGGCATCGACGTCTTCCAGGGCTTCGTCTTCCTCCTATGGATCTCAGGTTACCAAACATAAATCTGGCCGGTCCTCAAAGGGTAGATCTCCTTCCAAGCATCGAGATGCTTCTGGCGTTGCCCTTGAGGGACTTGTACCGGCAAAATTGCCCCGGCGGGAGGCTTCAGCTTCCAAAGCACTATCGGGGCTCCAGGATGTTCTCGAGGCCTCAACCTCGGCAGAACTACTGGTGCCATGCTCTGGGGTACCGGCCGCTTCGTCCGGTACCGATACCCAGGCATCGGCAGCATCAATAGACCAGAGGTTCTTGGCTATTGAACACAGTCTGGTGGCTCTCCTTGCGGCTTCGGTGCCTTCGGGACCGCTTCAGATGGTTCAACCGGTATCAACACTGGTTACGGCACCAATATCGGTACTGGTACTGACAGCATCGACATCGGCGACTGTGTTACTGACACCAAGTCATGCTGTTTCCTCCGGTATCGACAGGCTGGGATTGGTACCGGTATCGTGCTTTGCAAGAGCACCCGGACAGGAGATACTTCGAATCCTCCGAGGAGTATGAGGATTCTGACAGCTTTGTCGGTACCGGAGTACTTCTCTCTGAGGAGCCTTCCTCTCCTAAACGTAGGATGTCTCCTCCAGAGGATATATCCTTTCAGGATTTCATCCGGGAGGTGGCTAGAGGTCTTTCCATCACAGTGGCTCCTGAAACAGAGCCCAGAGCAAGGGAATTGGAGAATTTACAATATCCTAAAGCTCCCAAGGAGGCGGCTACTTTGCCTATTTATGAGATCTTGCATGATCTCATGCTAAGAATGTGGGAAACACCTCTTACCACCTCTCCTCATTCTCGTAGGCTTGATACCATGTATCGAGTACCTCCTTGTCCTGGATTTCAAAAAACCCAGTTACCACACCACTCCATGGTAGTGGAATCAGCTATGAGAAGGATCAAGAATGCAAAAAGACATGCATCTAATCCGCCAGGATGTGAATGTAGGACTCTTGATGCCTTTGGGCGTCGAACCTTCCAGGCCTCTATGCTTTCTGCCAGGATTAGTTCCTACATTTTATATATGGGAATGTTCCTTAAGGAGGTTACAGGAGACCTAGAGCTTATGAGCCCTCTCCTTCCTGATGATAAGAGGCAAGATTATCTTACACTTGTCAAACATGCCCAAGATGTTTCCAAGTTTGTTAATCGTGCAGCTTTTGACTGCTTTGAGTGCATAAGCAGAACCTCTGCCATTGCCATAGGTGCTCGTAGGATTGCCTGGCTCCAGGCATCTGACTTAGAACTCTGGGTACAGGACAAACTGGGGAATATCCCTTGCACAGGTGAAAATCTCTTTGGCAAGAGAAAACTAATGAGCTGGATGCTGATAACACCACTTTGGATAGACTATCCAAGGCTACAGCTGATCCTGCAAGGAGAAAGTCCTACAAGAAACCATTCTTCTCTAAAAAGAAGAGGTTTTACCCCTCCTATACCCAGCAGGGGCATTCTGCAGGTCAGTCTACCCGAAAGGGACAGCAGCCACCAAAACAAAGAAAATCAAAGTCTGCTAAGCCTCAACCGGCCCAACAGACTCAGCCTCCACAGGGGCTTTGACTCCCATCTAGAGAACTTGACCTTCATGGCCCTCAATGTGCCAGAGCCCTCCACCATTCCAGGAAGGTTGTGTCATTTTGCCCCCAGATGGGAGCAAATAACAGCAGAAGAATGGACTCTCTCCATTGTAAAGGAGGGGTACAAGCTTCATTTCCTCAACATGCCCCCTCCTACAGTTGTAAGACGGTTCAATTCTCAGACTTCATCTGAAAATCAGTTAGGTCAAGAGGTCAATTTACTTCTTGCCCACGGGGCAATAGAAGGCGTACCCATCTCCCAAAAGGGTACAGGGTTTTACTCCCCCTATTTCCTTATTCCAAAGAAAACAGGGGGATACAGACCCATTTTAGACCTCAGAGAATTGAACAAATTCCTGTTCAAGGAGAAGTTCAAGATGATTTCTCTAGGAACTCTTCTGCCATACCTTCAGAGTCAGGATTGGCTTTGTTCTCTAGATCTCAAGGATGCGTACACCCATGTTCTCATCCATCCAACTCACCGAAGATTTCTTCGGTTTCTATTTCAGGGGAAGCACTACCAGTACAGGGTTCTTCCTTTTGGCCTGGCCTCAGCACCAAAGGTGTTTACGAACTGCATGGCTGTAGTGGCAGCATTTCTTCGCACTCTAGGAATATTCGTCTTCCCCTACTTAGACGACTGGCTCATTCGAGCCCCATCAGAATCAGAGGCCAGAATTTCTCTATCTTGCACAATGTGTATACTTCAGTATTTGGGCCTGGTCATAAACATCCCAAAATCCAACCTAACTCCCACTCAGTCTCTAGAGTTCATAGGAGTTATGCTGGATACCAGGAAAGCAAGGGCCTATCTTCCACAGCCCCGCTGCCTTCACATTGTGCAGTTAGCTTCCCAAGCAGTGTTAAAAACTCATCTCACTGCTCGTGAAATGTTACAATTGCTAGGCCACATGGCATCTACCGTGCATGCGGTTCCCTATGCTTGCCTCCATATGATAGCAGCCCAATGGACTCTATCCACTCAGTGGACTCAAGCATCAGGCTGCCTATCAGACAAAATAGCAAACTCAAGTCACCTTATTTTGTCCCTACAATGGTGGCAATCAACCCAAAACCTGTTGGTGGGGTCCCCTTTCCAACAGCCCCCACCCCAGATCACTCTAACAACAGACGCCTCACAGATGGGTTGGGGAGCTCACCTGCAAGATCTCTCTACCCAAGGCACCTGGACTCCACAGGAGACCCATCTACACATCAGTCTCTTGGAACTCAGAGCAATCTTCCTTGCTTTTCGAGTGTTGCACACCCAGCTGAGCTACAAGACAGCCCTAATTCAGACGGACAATCAGTAGCTATGTTCTATCTGAACAAGCAGGGTGGAACAGGCTCTCTGTCGCTTTGCAACGAAGCTTTGTGACTATAGGCCCTTGCCAGAGAGCATCAGATTCATCTCCTTGCGGTGTATCTGCCAGACATTCAAAACTCCTGGGCAGACAGACTCAGTCGAGTTCTGCTTCCACACGAGGGGTCTCTTCGTGCAGACCAGGTAGCAAAAATTTTTCAAATTTGGGGAACTCCGGACATAGACCTCTTTGCAAGTCCATTGAATGCCAGACTTTATTTGTATGCTGTGTCTCCCCAGTATCTGCCCTTCTCATTGGGCCATCACTCACCAGTTACCAAGTCTGAGCCCTCCCTTTCCGGAAGTACCGTGGCCGCGTGAACGCGGCCGCATCCTGAGAGTGTCTGCCCTTCTCATTGGGCCATCACTCACCAGTTACCAAGTCTGAGCCCTCCCTTTCCGGAAGTACCGTGGCCGCGTGAACGCGGCCGCGTCCTGAGAGTGTCTGCCCTTCTCATTGGGCCATCACTCACCAGTTACCAAGTCTGAGCCCTCCCTTTCCGGAAGTACCGCGGCCGCGTGAACGCGGCTGCGTCCTGAGAGGTACACTGCCTTCCTGCTATTTAAGAAGAGCGCCTGTGGCGCGCGACTTGGGCGCGCACCGAAGGAGCGCACCTAAGGAGCACGATGTGCTCCTTAGGTGCGCTCCTTGGGGCCGCTCCGGCGGTCGCAGAATTGCAGCACTACTTCCGGTTTTGCTGTTAGTCTGTCTTTGTGCTCCCACATCATCTGGGGAAGTCGCTTCTCCTACCAGGCCCGGACTTTCCCCCAGTGTTTTCTCTTATTCATCTCCAGCAGTCTCACTGTCCTGTCCTCCTGTCCCTATTCCTCTCTTCCCTCTCTACCTTATGAACGCTATCCCTGTATTCTGGGGCAGACGCCCTCCCAAGCTGCCTCAAACACGCTTTCGATGCCTCTCTAACCTTCTTCCATGCCAAAGACTCCCTACTTCTCTCTTGTCCTCTTCACCACCCCCCTCCTCTAGGTCTAGTCAACTGTCGGTCTCTACGCAGCAAAACTCTCCTCATCCAGGATCTAGCCCTTAGATCCTCTTTTGACCTCCTTCTTCTAACTGAGACATGGCTTAGGGACGGGGAGGATGCTCTCCTCGCCCGTTGTCTTCCCCCCGGTTTCTCTGCAGTCTCCACTTCACGTCAAGGTAAACCCGGTGGCGGTGTGGCTGCTCTGATACGGCCCACCCTTTCCTTTACTCAACTCTTCCCTCCATCGCTCCACTACCCTGAGGCCCTTCTGCTCCATCTTCACACTCTCCCCCCTATGCACGTGCTCCTTGTCTATTCCCCCCCCTGCTCTTCGCTCTGAGCTTTGGGATTCCCTTCTTTTAACTATCACCGATCTTTCTCTCGCTTTCCCTCATCTACTCATTGCCGGGGATTTTAATTTACATCTGGACTCACCTACTTCGACCAGAGATCTCTCCTTTATCTCTCTCCTACAGGACTTATCCCTCATGCAGCATGTGCCTTTCCCTACACATCAGGCTGGGCACACTCTTGATCTTTTTCTAACATCCTCCTCGTCCTCTCTCATTCTTTTCAATCTTTCCTCAATGACTCTCCCTTGGACAGACCATGTCTGCCTCTCTGTCTCATGTTCTCATTCTCAGGGGTCTCACTCTCCCTCCCCCCTCTCGTCCTCCACTCCCTCGCCTTCTTCTACCCCACCTCCTCCACGGCTCTCCCATGCCCTTTCATCTCACACCATTCACCAATTTCCTACAGCAGCCGAGCTTTTCCCCCCTGATTTCTCCCTTCTCTCTCCCAACTCTCAAGCTACCCTTTGGTCATCATCCCTCTCGACGGCGCTTGACCATATTGCCCCACTACGTCCTCAACCTCCCCGCCGCCGCCCCATGCATCCGTGGTACCATGGGGGCTTGCGGCTCTTGCGCACACAACTCCGCAGAGCGGAGCGACTGTGGCGTAAGAATCCTTCACCTACATCACTTGCATTCTTTAAATCTACCTATTCCCACTACCGCTCGTCCGTCCATCTTGCCAAACGTACCTTCTTCTCCAATGCCATTCTCAATGCCCCAAATCAGACCCGGCACCTTTACTCCACCCTTCGATCTCTTACCTCCCTTCACTCCCCAGCCTCAGCTCCTCCAGTTCTTCCTTCTCCTCAGCCTTCCCTTCTAGCTACCTGCTTCAGTAATAAGATCTCTTCCTTGCGAGCTTCTTTACCCTCCTGTCCCGCTCCAATTCTCTCTCCTCCCCCCACTGCCTCGCCTCCACCCATTTCTCAAACTTCCCACTGTTGGGCGTCCTTCTCGCTGATCTCTTCCTCCGAACTTCACCATCTTATTTCCTCCTCAAAAAAGACTTCTTGCGCTCTTGACCCCATTCCCTCTTCTTGGCTCCTTGAATCCTCACTAGGTCTCCTTCCCTATATTCTCACTATGTTTAACTCCAGTCTTTCTTCAGGGTCCTTTCCCCACTCTTGGAAACATGCCTTAATTCGTCCCCTTCTTAAAAACCCCTCACTTGATCCCTTGGTTCCCGCCCACTACCGTCCTGTTTCCAACCTCCCTTTTCTTTCTAAGCTCTTGGAGAAATTCGTCTTTGCACAGCTGTCACATCACCTTGATTCCGCTAACTTCCTTCACCCTCGTCAATCGGGTTTCCGTCAGGGTCACAGTGTAGAAACTATTCTTCTTGTCTTTACTAATGCACTGCATGTAGCTCATGATCGCGGTGATATCTCGGTGGCGGTGGCACTTGATCTTTCAGCTGCTTTTGATCTAGTTGACCACTCCCTCCTTCTTCTTCGTCTACGGGAAGCAGGTCTCTGTAGTACTGTTCACCGCTGGTTTCATTCCTTTCTTTCCTCTCGTTCATGTGCAGTCCTGTCACCTTCCTCCTCCTCTGCCCCCCTCTCGGACTCCTTTCCTCTTTCCTGTGGAGTTCCTCAGGGCTCTGTCCTGGCTCCCCTTCTTTTCAACCTTTTCTTAGCCCCCTTAGTCCTCTTAATTCAACAGTCTGGAATATCTGCCTTTTTCTACGCTGACGACATTTTATTACTCCATCACACTTCCCCATCCTGTCCTGATCTCTCCGCGCTCAATTCTTGTCTTTCCACTGTGGCTGATTGGTTGACTCATAACTGCCTTCACCTTAATCTCACCAAGACTCTCGCTATCTGGTTCTCTCACAACAATCCACCCCCCACATTGGCCCCCTCCTTCTCTGGCTCTCTGGTTCCCTTAGTTTCTTCCTTTCGTTACCTTGGGGTTCACTTCGATTCTGACCTATCTTTTCTTGCTCATATATCTCATGTCACCAAGTCATCCTTCTTCTTCCTCCGACAAATCCGTGCAGTCCGCCCCTTCTTATCCCCGTCTGCCCTCACCACTCTGTTGCTATCCTTGGTCATGTCACGGGTGTATTTCGCTAACTCACTTTTCGTCGGCCTTTCCAAGGCACAACAGTCCCGGTTACAACGTATTCAGAATACTGCCGCCCGTCTGGTCACCAATTCCTCCCCCCGTGATCACATAACGCCCCTTCTGTTTCGTCTTCACTGGTTACCCTTTCCCCACCGTGCTCATTTCAAGCTGCTTATCCTGGTTCATAAAGCTCTTCATACAGGCACCCCTCAATACTTAACAGACCTTCTCTCCTTTCACTCCCCCAGATACACCCCTCGCTCCTTCCATCTTAACCGCCTCACTCTTCCCTCCCCTTCCCGTGCCCACTTACAATCTACCCGTTCCTCTGCTTTCTTTTTTGCTGGTCCTGCCCTCTGGAACTCCCTGCCCTCCTCACTCCGCCTGGACCCTCACCACCCCACATTTAAACAAAACCTAAAAACTCACCTTTTTGCCCTGGCGTTTGATGTTCCCTCCCCTTTTGTGTGACTCCCATTTGTTCTATCCTCTGCTTTTTTGTGATTTGTCTTTATTTATGTTTTGGTCTTGTCCCTCCTGCTTTTATTGCTCTTCTGTCCAGAAATTGTATTTCCTTTCTATTTTACTGGCTTTGGCCTTTTTTTAATATTTGGTTTTATTGTACACCGCTTTGCTTGCCACTGAAAGGCGGTTTTTATCAAGTAAAATAAAACATAAATACAAACATAAACATAAACTTCCCCAATTCTGTTCCAGAATTCCGGCTCAGGGTTCTCAGGCTAGGGATGCTTTCCTCCTCCATTGGGGTCAGGACTTCTTATATGCCTTTCCACCCATTCCCCTAATTCCCAAAACCCTATTCAAGCTTCAGAGAGACAGAGGCCATATGATTCTCATAGCTCCACATTGGCCACGGCAGGTGTACACGGCAGGTGTAGTACCCTCTGCTCCTACATCTCTCTCAAGCTCCATCTCTGGAGTTAGGATCTGCTCCAGATCTCCTGTCTCAGGAGGACGGGGATGTTGTGGCATCCCGATCTCCACTCCCTGCATCTCAGGGCCTGGTTGCTGAGGGCCTAGACCTTCATGGTCTTAACCTGTCTCAACAAGTAAAGGATATCCTTTATGCTTCTAGAAAGCCTTCCACAAGACGCTTTTATGCTTTCAAGTGGAAAAGGTTTTCCATATGGTGTTCGCAGAAGGGTCTTGACCCCCTGGCAATACCTCTGGAATCATTATTGGAGTATCTCCTTCATTTATCTAATGCAGGGCTTAAGACTAACTCAGTACGAGTCCATTTAAGTGCTATTTCAGCTTCTTTCAAGCCTTTAAATGGACAACCTATTTCCTCTCATCCTCTCGTAGCGAGATTTATGAGGGGCCTCCTTCTAACTAAGCCTCCCATCAGGCCACCACCGGTAGCATGGAACCTAAATCTGGTTCTTGGACAGCTCATGAAGCCGCCTTTTGAACCTCTAGCTACTACCTCCTTGAAATTCCTTTCCTGGAAGGTTGTCTTTCTCATTGCAATCACATCAGCACGTCGCATTAGTGAGTTGCAAGCATTAGTGGCTGATCCTCCTTATACGAGGTTCCATCATGATAAGGTAGTCCTTAGGACTCATCCACACTTTATACCAAAGGTGGTCTCACCTTTTCATTTAAACCAAGCAGTTTACCTGCCTGTATTTTTTCCAAGGCTTCATGCTTCAAATGCAGAAAGGAGTCTTCATACTTTGGACTGTAAAAGAGCACTTGCTTTTTACTTAAAAAGGACAGCAGCATAGAAATTCCTCTCAACTCTTTGTTGCTTTTGATCCTTCTCATTTGGGACTTCCAGTCTCCAAGAGAACATTGTTCAATTGGATTGCACAGTGTATTTCTTTTACCTATCAGAGTAAAGACCTTTCTCTGGAAGGCCATGTCACAGCTCACAATGTGAGAGCCATGGCAGCCTCAATGGCTCATCTACACTCTGTGTCTATTGACAACATCTGTCGAGCAGCTACTTGGGCCTCAATTCATACCTTCACAGCCCATTACTGTTTGGACAAGGACTCCCGCCGGGATGCCTTGTTTGGTCAGGCTGTTCTACGACACCTGTTCCATACTTAATCAACTCCTACCCACCATTCCCAGTAGGATGCCAGAGATCCATGGGGGGAAGTGGAGCCCTTTCACAGGGGCACACAACTTCTGGGGTCTCTCTCTGGCATCTGTAGCTAGGGAGTCCCCATATGTGAAGACTACATTCCTGCTTGTGCCTGGAGATAGCATAGTTACTCACCTGTAACAGGTGATCTCCGGGAACAGCAGGAATTTGGTCTTCACAACCCACCCACCTCCCCTAGGAGTTGTATCTCTCTTTTCTTTTCTTTCCCTCTCTCTCTCTCTTTGTCTCAGCTTTAAAACTCAACTGGAGAGAGGCAGTTGGGAAAGGCGGGAAGGCAGCACGCAGGCACTGTGGGATGCTCCAAAAAGCTTTCTAATTGGACGCTGGGGAGCGTTCCCGCGCAGGCTCTGTCGGTACCGACGATACCTATATGTGAAGACTAAATTCCTGCTGTTCCCTGAGATCACCTGATCTCCAGGAACAAGCAGGAATGAGTCTTCACATATGGGTACGTCGGTACCGACGGAGTCTGCACGGGAACGCTCCCCAGCGTCCAATCAGAACACTTTTGGAAGCATCCCAACACGCCTGCGTGCTGCCTTCCCACCTTTCCCAACTGCCTCTCCTCAGTTTTCGTTTTTCCGCGGAGCTGGCAGGACGTCCTCCTGTCACCACAGAAAATTGTTCCTTTATTTTTTTTTTTTCTTGTGGTCGCGTCTACCTTCCCTCGATGCACTGGTACCGCCGGTGTTTTCTTCTTCTTTTCTTTTTCAGATATTTCCTTCTGTAGGAAGTTTTTTCCTATTTGGTGCCTGGCGGGCTTCGGCCTGCTAGGCCTCTCCATTTCCCTCATGGAAATTCTAGCCACTAGAAAGTGTTTTAACTGTGGCACTACCAAATTACTTTTAGACACCCATAATTGGTGTCTTCCATGTTTGGGACCTGAACACAATCCGCTGGACTGTCCCTCCTGCACTTCTATTTCTGCAAGAAGTTTTCAGCATCGAGCTCAACTCGATACGCCGTTCCCCTTAGTCCTGAGGGTACCAGCTCCATCTTCTTTTTCGCAGGATCAGGTAACCAAACAAAAGTCTGTAAAGACTAGCCAGTCCTTGGGTGGTAGATCTCATGGCCTTGATAGAGATGCCTTTTGGCTTGCCCCCGAGGACATTGTGGCTTTAAAACCCCGGCGGGAGGCTTCTGTCTCCAAAGCACTAACGGGGTTTCAGGTTGTTCCCGGGATTTTTCCCTTGGTGAACATTCCTGAGCCATGCCCGGTGGTGGTATCCGCTTTGAGTGGTGCCGGTACCCCGGCATCGGCAGTGGTGCTGGATGAAACATTCCACACCGATGATCGCAGTCGAGCGCTCTCGGTATCTTCGGTGCCGCTAGAGCCGCTACCGACCGACCTTCCCACATCGGTCCCGGTACCGATGCTGGTATCCACGTCGGTACCCTCTTGACATGCATCGATAGACTCGCTTCTTTCGATACCGAGTCTAGAATCGATCTCTAGTCTGGATGACTGGGTACCGACTCGTCTCGGTACCGATTTCAGACAGTACTGCAGACATTCCACCGATGATCAAGGTCTGCCACATTCGGTTACCATGGTACCGATAGTGCCATTACAGACTGATCTTCATATATCGGTGTCACCGACGGTACCAATCCCGGTACCGGTATCGACCTCGGCATCGGTGTTGGTACCTCCCATGCTAGCCGGCTCGCTTCCTTCCATACCTAGTTTGGAATCGATCCCTAGCATGGATGACTTGCTACCGACGAGTTGTGGTACCGGTTTTCATCGGTTCCCACAACTATCTTTCAAAGATCGATGCTCCACCCCTCCAGATCTGCTATTCCACAGAATCTGAATGAGCAGGTGGCTGCTAGAGCTAGTTCTTCAACAGATCTAGTTCTTCCTCGAGGACTCCCCTCTGGGGAGATTTCTTTTCAAGCTTTCCTGCTTGATATGGCGAAGTTACTTGCCATTTCTATACCTGGTTAAGTCCCTGCACCAGGGGATCCACAGCCTATACAGATCCCCTGCAATCCAAAGGAAGTCATTATGTTTCCTTTGCATCAAACCTTGCAGGATCTCCTATTTAGAATGTGGGAAACTCCTTTAATGGTATCCCCACCTTCTAGGGCAACTCATCTTCTATACAAGGTGCCCCCTTCTCCAGGTTTTCAAAAGCCTCAACTTCCTCATCATTCTCTGGTTGTAGAATCAGCAATGAGGCGTGTTAAGAGTACTAAGAAGCACTCTTCTTATCCGCCAGGTCGTGAGGCTAAGACTTTAGATGCCTTTGGACGTCAAACTTTCCAGGCATCCATGCTGTCAGCAAGAATCCTTTCATATATTTTCTATATGGGATTATCTCTTGAGGAGGTCACAAAAGATTTATTACTTTTGACCCCTTTCCTCCAAGAGCCTAAAAGAGCAGATTTTTCTATGCTAGTCAGTCATGCTCAAAATATTTCTAAGTTCCTTACTCGTGCTTCCCTAGACTCTTTCGAGTCTGTTAGCAGAACTTCTGCTATAGCCATAGGAGCACGACGTAGAGCCTGGCTACAAGTTTCAGACTTGGACAAATCTGTACAAGATAGATTGGGAAATGCTCCTTGCACTGGAGAAAATCTCTTTAATAAGGAGACTTTACTCCAGGCTGCTCAGTTTACCACTGACACTATTGCTTTCAGAGGCTTGTCTACACCTTCCTCTATCCCAGTTTGTAGAAAGTCTACTACTAAGCTTTGTTCCCCTAATGGGAGAAGGTTTTATCCATCTTCTACCCATCATACAGATGTTTCTCGGCAGGGGAATCACCCAGCCAGGCTCAGGAAACCACAACCTCAACGGGTTCAGCAAACCCAGCAGCCATAAGGTTGCTGATTATCTCTTCCCTGAATCCTTTTTCCTCTTGAGGTTTAGATCCTGTAGTTTGCTTCTTACCTCTACAAGCATCTACATCGGTTCCATCCTAAAATTTACATATGTCCCTCTCAAGGGCACATCCTAACTATTAGCTCAATGAGCTTCTTGAGATGATTATGCTTTACAGGTACTACAGTTACTCCTCGTCCTCTGAACTACACAGAGGAGTAACAGCTGTCAATAAGGTCACCATCCCTTACCTTTGACTTTCTCCTGTATCAGCATCTCTCTTACTACTTATTAAGTATTTCCTCCACAATAAGTCTTCTTTTCAACTCTTCCACTCTTTCCAGGACATTTGGTCTGTAAGAGTGATACCACTTTACTGAGGGCTTTCCCTTAAGCCCCTAACAGTTTCTTTCAGAGTTGTCTCCCCCTTGCATTCTTAGTTCTTCCTGGCAGCTTCTCAGACAGTAGTGGAGTCTCACCTCTCCTACTTCTGTCTGTATTTCTTTCCCAACCTTGGGACCTTCTGCTGCCCTATCAATAGTTAGAACTGCAGGGGTTCTTACTGCTTAGACCACTGACTTGCTGTCCAAGCAGCCAGGGCTTCTTCTCCAGTTTCAGTTGTTTCTGGCTTAGCCACTAAGTCCCAGACGGTTTAAGAACCTTTTCTGGCTATTGTTGCAGACCTTACCTTCTCTCCTTAGCCTCCCCAATTCTTGGGCTTGGCGGAGTAGTTCATGCTGCCTGCGGGCTATTGAACATCAGGTTTTCTTCTAATTAACCTGCAACATGCTCTCTGCATCTCTACGGAGCAGCTCTGCACTATGGGGCCTTGTTAGAGAGCACATAATGTCAGATGGTTAGGAAGGGTTTTACCTAATCAGGCTTTCTGGATTCTCCTTGCCCTTACCATTTCCATTAAAGGCTTCTTAAATAAAGGTCATAGTCCTTTGATTAAGAGAAGACCTAAAGAATTATCCAATTCCCTGGTTTGCTTCACATCTCCAGGGGACCCCTTCACCAGAGATGGTTTGTTTCTTTCACTATAGACCATCCCTGTCTGTTTTTTTCCTTCCATCCTCAATTCTTCATGGCGTGATCCATGTTGAGCACAGGAATGCACTATACCCCTTTTTACCCTCATTGAGGGTAAATATGGTATTTTTATGGCATCTTTTTCTCCAGCTACCTGCTGGAGTTATGGAAGGACTCAGACTCACTGTCTGCAGATTAAAAACATCCTCTATATTTTCCAGGTAGGTCTCCACTCCTGGTTTTTCATGGGCAAGAGTTCTTAGAGGACTCTAGACTTCTCTTGCTAATGAGGGAACTCCCTGCACTTCCTACCCTTTACCAGGAAGTAGGGATTCTCCAGGACCAAGCAGGAAGTCAGTCCTCACATACGGGTGACGTTAGCGCCGACGGAGCCCTCGTGCAGAGCATTTCCCCAGCTTTCAAAGAAAGCCTTTGGGAATTGCAGCGCGCATGCGCGGTCCCCATCCCGCCCAGGGGTGCCATCTTGCTCAGTCTTCTTTTTTCCACGGAGCCCGACGGACATAGTTCATTTTTCGCCGAGGAAAAAGTTGATTTCCCTGTTTTTGTTCTTCTCCTTTGGTTCGACGCCGGATCCTTTTCCCGCCTGGGCCCGATACGCCGGTATCGAGCCCACTCTCTCTTTTTCGGTTTTTTGTCCTTCGTGACTAGCGTCCGCACCATTTTTTCTTTTTTCACTGGCAGCCCTGTCTTTTGACCTCGCAGGGGCCCTTTTTCCCCCGATGGCTGCCAGCAGGTTTAAAAAGTGTGATCGGTGTAAGAAACTTATGTCTCTTACCGACACACATGACTGCTACCTCCACTGCCTCAGACTCGATCATGACCCGATGATCTGTGGTCCGTGTGGCAAAATGTCCTCGAAGGCGTTGAGGAGTCGGCAGCACCAGAAGGATAGGATCTTCTCTGACTCCGCGTCCGGACGGGCCCGGACCTCGTCAGAGACCTCGACGTCTCGGGACTCCGGCCCCGAGCAGCGTGGGGTTCCTCTGAGCGGGGGTCTCCTTCGCGGGAGCAGCGCAGGAAGAAGAAACCCACAAGGGCGGCATCGGTGGACGCTCCTGGTTCCTCGAGAGCCAGGTCGCATAGCCCCGATAGCCGTCCCGGGTTTTCGGAGTCGGAGAGGCCTGCCAAGCAACCTCGTCTCGAGATGGAGTCTCCTGGACAAGTGAGTGCTGTAGTCCTCGTGGACTCTCCTCCAGGGGAGCCGACGTCAGGCCCGACGCCGTCGGGGCCCGAGTCGGGGGCTGCTGGGTCTCCTGAGCTCGGACTCAGGTTGACGGCCTTGGAGAGCAGCCTCGCTGCCTTCATGGAACAGCAGCAGGCATTGATCGCCGGTCTCACTGGTGCATCTGCCCCGACCACTGGGACATCGACGTCCAAATCGACCCCGAAGGCCGAGCCGATCCTCGAGTCCATGCGGGCTCGAGTCGATCCTCGGCCACGGTCTCCCTCGGCCTCCCGTTCGGGACCGAGGTCGTCGACGCCGGTACCCTCGGCGTCAGGGTGGATGGCATCGGTGCCCGCCCGACCGTAGCCACTCGATACCTCCTCCGAGGAGTCGGGCTGGGAGACGGAGGACGAAGAGTCACCCGACACCTATCGGACTCGGTGTGTCCCTTCGGACTCGCCGGAGTCCGAGCCTCGGAGACGATCCCCACCGGAGGATACCCGGTTCTCGGACTTCGTGCGGGATATGGCCAAGGCCTTGGCCTTCCCCGCGGATCCTGAGGAGGAGCCTCGAGCCGAGGAGCTCGAGGCCCTCCAGTATGACTCTCCCCCGATGCTGGAGCGGCTGCTCTTCCGCATGTGGGAGACCCCGGCCTTGACGCCGGTGTTAAGCAAGCGGGTCGATTCCATCTATCGAGTCCGCAAGAGCCCCAGGTTCCAAAAGGCACAATTACCACACCACTCCATGGTTGTGGAATCGGCCATGCATTGACTGAAAAGTCAGAAGATGCACTCCTCGGTGCCTCCCGGCCGGGAGGCCCGGAACCTGGATGCCCTCGGTAAGAAGTGCTTCCAGGGCTCTATGCTTGCTTGCCGTGTCCAGACATACCAGCTCTAAATGGGCATGTATCTCCGAGACCTGGCAAAGGAGATTGCCGGGTTCTCTGCTGGTCTCTCCGAGGAACCTTTGCAGAGGTTGCAGGCCTTGTCCACAGGTATTCGAGAGTGCTTGAAGTTTATCTCTCGAGCAGCCTACGATGGCTTCGAGGCTTCGGCCCAAGTAGCCGGGGCCGGCATCGGTGCCCGCTGACAGGCTTGGCTACAGTCATCCGATCTCGAGCCATGGGTACAGGACAAGTTGGTCGATGTCCCCTGCCGAGGTGAAAACCTCTTTGGCAAACCCATGGCTGAAAAGGCTGCAGAACGCGAGACCGAGACTCTGACCCGGACTAGGCTGTCCAGAAAAACCTCTGCCCCTTCTCCGAAAAAGAAGGGCTCGGGAAAAAAGACCTTTTACCCGAGGAAGTCATCTGCCTATAAACAATACCCTCATTATCAGGCCTCTGCAGCTCCCCAACAGGGTCAGCAGGCCAAGGGGCAGGGTCATGGGCCCCGTAGGCAGAAGTCCCCCAAGCCACCAACACCGGCCCCTGCTTAGCAGGGTGGGGGGTTTTGACTCAGAAAGCATAGCCTCTTCTCAGCTGACTCACATCAGCACAGGAGGCCGGCTGGCCCACTTTGCCCACAGGTGGTCAGCCGTCACATCAGATACTGGGTGCTCCATATAGTCCAAAAGGGCTATCTTCTCCATTTTCACCAGGTACCTCCCTCCTATTTTCCAGGGGAGCCTCCAAGACCCCCTCTGCACAGGGACCTACTCCTTCAGGAGTTAGCAAGTCTGCTAAAGGAACAGGCTGTGGAACCAGTGTCCCACCACCTGAGAGGTCACAGCTTTTATTCCAGGTACTTTCTGGTACCAAAAAGAACAGGAAGCCTCAGACCCATCCTAGACTTGCGCAACCTCAACAAGTTCCTGGAGAGGGAAAAGTTCAAGATGCTTACCTTGAAATCCTGCTGCCCTACCTCCAGCAGGGAGATTGGCTATGCTCCGTAGATCTAAAGGATGCTTATACTCACATCCTTATTCATCCAGACCACAGACAATATCTCAGATTTGTTGTGGGAGGAAACCACTACCAGTACAGAGTACTACCCTTTGGCCTGACCTCCGCCCCCAGGGTGTTCACCAAGTGCCTGGCGGTGGTGGCGGCCTACCTGAGGCTTCAGGGTCTTTTTGTGTTTCCATACCTGGACGACTGGCTCATAAGGGGCCAGTCTTCCCAGGAGGCCAGTCAAGCCACCCTTCGCACTGTGGCTCTGCTTCAGCACTTGGAGTTTGTCATAAACTTCGCAAAGTCCACTTTGCTCCCGTCCCTGAACTTAGAATTCATAGGAGCAAGGCTGGACACTCTTCAGGCGAAGGCTTTTCTGCCATTGGACAGAGCCCAAAGGTTGATGGATCTAGCCAGGCAGTTTCACAGCGATTCCCTGGTCTCCGCCAGGCAATTCCTAAGACTTCTCGGCCATATGGCTTCCACGGTTCATGTAACCCCCAATGCCCGCCTGCACATGTGGCCTGCTCAGTGGAGCCTTCGAACTCGGTGGCATCAGGCCACGGGGAGCCTCGCAGACTCAGTAAGAATATCCACCCTGCTCGTCTCCTCTCTGCAATGGTGGCTTCATCTTCCGAATCTGGTACTCGGAGTGGTTTTTCAATCCCCTCCGCATTCTCAAGTGCTGACGACGGATGCTTCTCTTCTAGGTTGGGGAGCGCATTGCCAAGGGGCATGTACTCAGGGTCTCTGGACCCCTTGGCAGGCTGCTCAGCAGATAAACTTCCTGGAGCTACGGGCAATACGCCTAGCTCTGAGATCCTTCTCCCACCTCACATTTCACCAGTCTGTGCTGGTCCAGACGGACAATCAAGTTTATTTATTTATTTATTTATAGTCTCTTTTATACCGCGCTATTCAGCATCAGCGCGGTTTACAGTAAACAATGAACACACACATTTCCAATAGTACTTTGTGTTTACATATGAACAGGAAATTCAACTTGGCTAACAGGGGAACTATATACAATAACAATATATACAATTCACAGACTAGTCAAGTTGCCATGTTCTGCGTGAACAAACAAGGTGGCACAGGCTCCTTCCTTCTCTGTCAGGAGGCACAACGGCTGTGCTCTTGGGCCGTCAATCACGGAATCCTCCTCAAGGCTGTCTACCTCCCAGGTCAAGAAAATTACCTGGCGGACAGACTGAGCAGGATCCTGCAACCACACGAATGGAGGTTGAATCCATTGGTGGTTCAGCAGATCTTTCTGAGGTGAGGCCTCCCCACCATGGATCTTTTCGCCAGTCCTCTGAACCGGCAACTCCCGAGATTCTGTTCCAGACAACAGCATCCTCTCAGAGTAGCAGCGGATGCGTTTCTGATCCCGTGGTCCACAGGCCTACTGTATGCGTTTCCTCCCACGCCACTAGTGTCCAGAACACTTTTCAAGGTCCTCAAGGACGGGGCCTCCATGATTCTGATAGCCCCCAGGTGGCCAAGGCAACCGTGGTTCCCACTTTTGCTCCAACTGGCGGTGGACACTCCTCTTCCTCTGGGGATTCAACACGATCTCCTGTCTCAGGAACAGGGATCTCTCTTGCACCCCAACCTCCAGTCCCTTCATCTGATGGCCTGGCTGCTGAAAGGGTAGTCCTAGCTCCCCTACTACTGCCTAGAGAGGTGGAAGACGTAGTCTTGGCTTCTAGACGGCAATCCACCAGGAAATCCTACGCTCTTAGGTGGCGTAGATTCTCCACATGGTGTGCTCAGCGCAGCGAGAATCCCTTCTCGTGCTTGGTAGCAGTAGTATTGCAATATTTGCTTTACCTCTCCAACCTAGGCCTCAAGTCCAACTCTGTCAGGGTTCACCTCAGTGCTTTCTCAGCGCACCACTCGCCAGTGGACGGAAGGCCTCTTTCCAACCACCCTTTGGTGGCTTGTTTTCTCAGAGGCCTCCTCCTGCTTAAGCCTCCTTTACGTCCATCAGCCCCTGAGTGGGGTCTGAATGTGGTCTTACAGCGGATTACTTGTCCGCCATTTGAACCTATGGCTACCGGCCCTCTCCGTTTTCTCTCCTGGAAAACCTTATTTCTGGTAGCTCTTACCTCTGCTATGCGGGTAAGTGAACTTCAGGCACTAGTGTCTGATCCCTCTTACACTAGGTTCTACAGGAATAGGGTAGTCTTACGGACTCACCCGAAGTTTCTTCCTAAGGTTGTCTCCCCTTTTCACCTCAATCAGGAGGTGGTTCTTCCGACCTTCTTTCCCAGGCCTCATGCCAACCGGGCTGAGATGGTCCTGCATACCCTGGACTGTAGGAGGGCGTTATCCTTCTACCTTGACCGTACGCGGGAGCATCGGAGGGCTGTTCAGCTCTTCGTTTCTTTTGACCCCAATAAGTTGGGGTTACCTGTCTCCAAGCGTACTTTGTCCATATGGGTCGCTGACTGTATCGCCTGGGCTTATGGGGCAGCCGGCCTCTCGTTGGAGGGTCGAGTCACGGCTCATCGTGTCAGGGCGAAGGCTGCGTCACTGGCTCATCTCCGCTCTGTTCCGTTGGCAGACATCTGCCGGGCCGCTACTTGGTCTTCAAGCCAGATTTTTGCGGCCCATTACTGCTTTGAGCGGGAGTCCCGCAGGGACAGTGCTTTCGGACAGGCAGTACTCCATAATCTCTTTGGGGTTTAGGCAACTCCTACCCTCCGACCCTGGTGTTGGGCTACCGGTCGGGGGCGTTCTCAGAGAAGATTCCTTCCTTACGTACTGACGATCTAGAGGGAGCTCATTTTTTCGGCTTGAGGTCTCCGGTAACCTTAAGCTGGGGAGTCCCATATGTGAGGACTGACTTCCTGCTTGGTCCTGGAGAAAGAGTAGTTACTCACCTGTAACTGGTGTTCTCCAGGAGCAGCAGGAATCAGTCCTCACAACCCTCCCTCCTCCCCTTGGAGTTGCAGTCATATGATTTATTTTTGCTAATTTTTTTGCTGTCTTTTAGCTATGTCATCAGACTGAGCAAGATGGCACCCTTGGGCGGGAAGGGGACCGCGCATGCGCGCTGCAATTCCCAAAGGCTTTATTTGAAAGCTGGGGAAATGCTACGCACGAGGGCTCAGTCGGCGCCGACGTCACCCATATGTGAGGACTGATTCCTGCTGCTCCTGGAGAACACCTGTTACAGGTGAGTAACTACTCTTTTTCTGAATATCTTCTCAAGCAGGTACCTCCCTTCTTGTTGTTAGATAAATCTTTCTCCACGTACCCTATGTGCGGACATGGGTATGTATACATATATATATATATGTTTATGTTACATGTATATGGACATCTGCACGTCTATGCCCATATATATATATACATATGTGATGTATATATCTGTATTTACCTATCTCTATTGATATGTATCACAATATATCATAGTGGGTAGGTATATGTCTATATACTCTTTCTGTCTGTCTGCCTACATATATATACTTATATATATTTATTCCACCACGGACCGACAGATACTCTCTATCCCTTTCCATGCTGTCCCAGCATACTTAGGGTTCTCCATGATCAACCACTTCCTGTGGTAGTTCAGGAGTTTTTGTACCATGACCTTCAGTTGGGGTACACCTGAAGCCCTCCTCATACTTTCCTTTTCCATTACGAGGGACTTTTTCTGAATCCTCAGAAAATGGGAGGCTATAATGCCTCATTACTCCTATCCTTCTTGTTATCGGATATGGAGATCTTTGAAGCTTCCTCTCCTATAGGAACTAGGTCTCTTAAGGTCAAAGGAGTTTTCAATTTTATCCAATGGAGACTTCTGCGTTTTCCGCTAAGTCCTACCTCATTGAACTACCCCAGTTCCACTGGGATCGTTTCTCTCACCCTAAGGCTTCTATCTCAGCCTGTTTTTTGCACAGTTGTTCACCTCTTCTTACATTGAGGTACCCCCTGAGGATATTCTGTTGGTTCATATTTACAAATCCTCATGAACCTCCATATACCCTTCTACAATGCCACCAGGTGAGGTCCATATTGGTTTATTGCTCTTCAATATTACCACTAAATATCACCTGCACAGAGCCTATATATGCATCCTGTTTGGTCCAGCACATCTTTTTAGCTCAACTCCTACCCCCCATCCCTGGAATGCCTGGGGGTTCGGTAAGATAGCATGGCTCTCAAACTCGCAACATGCTGGGACTCCTCCAGGCATCTTAGCTTGGGAGTCCCCATATGTGAAGACTCATTCCTGCTTGTTCCTGGAGATAGCACTTACCTGTAACAGGTGATCTCTGGGAACAGCAGGAATAAGTCTTCACAACCCACCTACCTCCCCTAGGAGTTGCATTTCTCTATCTCTGTCTTTCTCTTTCTTGCTCTCTCTCGCTTTGCCTCAGCTTTAAAACTTAACTGAGGAGAGGCAGTTGGGAAAGGCGGGAAGGCAGCACGCAGGCGTGTTGGGATGCTTCCAAAAGCGTTCTGATTGGACGCTGGGGAGCGTTCCCGCGCAGACTCCGTCGGTACCAACGTACCCATATGTGAAGACTTATTCCTGCTGTTCCCATTGATCACCTGTTACAGGTAAGTAACTGTGCTTTACAGGTGAGTAACTATGCTATCTAGGGGCAAGGTTCGGCAGGGGCAGGGTGTCAAACGGTTCATAGAGCGAGGGAGCTATGGCATCTAGTGCAACAGTTTTTAGCCATGAAGTCGCCCTCCGTTTGGCATTATCTTCAGGTGCTGGGGACCATGGCGGCGACGATCAAGTTAGTGCCCTGGACCAGGGCCCACATGCGACCGCTCCAACGGTCCCTTTTTCGTCGTTGGTCCCATCAGCGTCATCCCTTGTCCACGGCGCTATCCTGTCCCCCAGCAACCAGGGGGGCCTTGCAGTGGTGCAAGGCATGCCCCTCGAGTCCCCGCTGTGGCTGCAGTTGACGACGGACGCCAGTCTGATCGGTTGGGGGCTCACTGCAAGGGACACTTTGCTCAGGGTCGCTGGAGTGCCCAGGAAGCCCAGTGGTCCATCATTAGATTGGAAATACGGGCAGTGGTTCTGGCTCTCAGAGCATTCAGACAATGTGACAACAGTGGCCTATATCAACCGTCAGGGTGACACGAGCAGTTCTCTCTTAGAGGAGGAGGCAGAGAGCCTGTTGGAGTGGGCCGAAACCCATCTGCTGGCCTTGTTGGCGCAGCATGTAGCCAGAGTAGAAAACATCACAGTAGACTACCTGAGCAAGTTCAAGGTGGACCACGGCGAATGGGAGCTCTGTCGGGAGGTGTACGAGCAGGTGGTGCGCCGATGGGGGCCTCCCATCATGGATCTCATCGCACGATGGGGGTTGGCTAAAGCAAGCCGCTTTTTCAGTAGAAGAAAGGAAAGGATGTCGGAGGGCCTGGATGCTCTGGTTCAGAAGTGGTCCACGGAAGGGCTTCTGTATGTGTTTCCTCAGTGGGCCCTCATAGTCAGGGTCCTCCAGCGAGTGGAGGCCTACCGAGGGTGGGTAGTTCTAATAGCCCCGGAATGGCCACAGCATCCGTGGTATGCTGACCTCATTCGGATGCTAGCCAGTCGTCCACGGCGCCTTCTGGTGAGAGATGACCTCCTGGCTCAGGCCCCGTGCGGATGCCGCTGGTGGATCGGTTTTCGCTTTCGGTCTGGCTATTGAAAGGGCAAGGCTGCGTAAGCGAGGATATTCTGGGGCAGTGATTATGACATTGCTGAACGCCCGTAAGCATTCGACCTGCCTCTCCTATGTGAGAGTCGGGCGCATTTTTGAGGGCTGGTGTTCAGCCCAGGAGAAGAGGCCTATGGTGGTTTCCGTTCCAGAGGTGCTGGATTTCTTACAGGCAGGTTTCGAGAAAGGTCTTGCTGCCAGTTCCTTGCGGGTGCAGTTGGCAACTATTTCCTATTACAGGGGCAAGATTCAAGATAAGGCATTAGGGGAACATCCGGACGTAGGTCAGTTCCTGAGGGCAGTGCGGTGCCTACGGCCTCAGCAGACGTCGTCTGTTCCTCCCTGGGACCTCAGTCTAGTTCTGGATAATGTAGCTGTGGAACCTTATCAGCTGGTGGAGCGAGCCTCTTTGAAGGACTTGACTCTCAAGGCAGTTTTTCTGGTTGCTGTCTGTTCGGCTAGGCATATTTTGGAGCTTCAGGCTCTGTCATGTCGTCCACCGTTCCTCTCCTTCTTCAAGGAAAAGGTAGTCTTGCGGACAGTACCTTCCTTTTTGCCCAAAGTGGTCTCGCCTTTTCATGTGAATCAGTCGGTGTCTCTCCCTTCCTTTTCCAAGGTTGGGCAGGGGGCTGACGATGTGCGACTGCGCTGTTTGGACGAGCGCAGGGTCCTGAAGCGTTACCTGAATTGCACAGCAGTGTTCCGTAGATCAGAACGGTTATTTGTCTTGTTCAGGGGACTGCGTAGAGGAAAGGCGGCAGCCAAAGCTTCATTTCCAGGTGGATCAGGGAGGCCATTGCTTCGGCATACATCCAGAAGGGAAGGCCGGTTCCAGTGGGGCTCCAGGCACCCTCTACAAGAGCCCAAGCGACCTTGTTGGCGGAATTTAGTCTGGTTCCGCTGCTGGATATTTGTAGAGCGGCTACTTGGTCTTCCCTGCATACTTTCGCCAAGCATTACCATTTGGATGTTCAGGCAACGGGAGATGCTGGGTTTGGGGGAGCAGTGCTTCGGTCCAGTCTTGCAGGCCCCTCCCATGCTTGAACTGCTGTGTTACATCCCAGAGGAACGGGACTGAACTGGAGGGATGCTTAGGAAAGAGTAATTAGTCCTTACCTGCTAATTAGCATTCTTGAAGGAACTCCAGTCCAGTCCCTAATCACGCCCAGATTTAGGTTTCGAGGTGGATGAGGCATCGCCGGCCCAAAGCTTTAAGTAGACAACAGCAGAGGAAGGTGCTGCAGGCTCCTCGCTGAGGGGTTCCGGTGACGTGGCGGTGTGGACAGACTAAGTGCCCTGCTTGCTGAGTGGATAAGGGCAACTGCTGTATCAGGTAAGCCTCCTCCTCTTTGGGGAGGTGGGAAGTCCCTTCCGGGGGAGGCGGGAGGTGGTACACTAGAGTTTTTCAAGTTAAATATAGTTAGTTGTTTTGTTGTTTTGCTTAATTGTCTCTCTGTTAAGTCTGCTTTGTCAATAGGATACTGGAGCTGGTGGGAGATGCCAGTGGTATTTATATCCTAGTGTCAACAAAAAAGATGACGTGCTCAGTCTCCAAGCTGCTGGAAGGGGAGCACAGCCCAGAGGAAAGGGACTGTACTGGAGTTCCTTCAGGAATGCTAATTAGCAGGTAAGGACTAATTACTCTTTAGGAAAAGCCCTATCCTCAGAGGAATGGGGTGCAATCTACCAAAAAGGTTACTGCTGCTTTCGAAAGGGCTCCTTTGAAAGCCACCTAAAATTTTAGTTGACAACATATACATTTTAAAATAAAATAAATTAGATTAATTTTATGCAAATGAGGTCCAGTGGATATGCATATGAGGCCCCGTAATGAGTCTCCTCACATGGCCCCGCACCACCCTTGTGTCGCCCCTGCATTCCAGTGGGGAGAAGGGCAGGAACTAGTTACTGCACTAGTGCTATCAAGTGTATACAGCACTTTATGGAGGTATATAACAGTCCTTGCTCCTTGCAGCTTGCTATCTAGTCAAGACAGACAGAAAGAAACCACAATGAAAACAAATAAGAGGCTTTGAGTTAAAACAATGAGGACATGATAGGGAAGGACTAAATGAGATGGTAATCCTAAAGCTCTTAAAATCTTGAAGAAATAAGGGTTGAAATTACTTCAATCAGTTCTCTGCTCAATGAAGGCTGCCACTGGAGTGAGAGCGATTATAACACAGAGCAAGCATAAGTTAGAAACATAGAAACATAGAAATATAATGACAGAAAAAGACCACATGGCCTATCTAGTCTGTCCTTCCATATCAACAACTAAAACAGTCCCCTTTTTACCTTTATTTATTTATTATTTATTTATTTAACAGTTCTTCTATACCGCTCTATTTTAGATCAGAGCGGTTTACATTTAACATCAACTATACAACACAAGGAACTTTGAGTTGTATTTACAATAAACAGGGAGATCAACTTGGAAGTAACTGGGGGAAACTATGTACATTCTTAACTCTATACATTGTATAGAGATCCTTTAGAGATCCTCTGTGTTTGTCCCATGCTTTTTTGAATTCAGTTACTGTCCTCATCTCTACCACCTCCACTGGGAGACTATTCCACGGATCCACTACTCTTTCCGTAAAGAAATATTTCTGCATATCACTCCTGAATCTATCTCCCTTCACCCTCATCCCATGTCCCCTCGTAGCAGAACTTGCTTTCAATTGAAAGAGGCTCTCTCCCTGAACATTTATGCCACGGAGACATTTAAACATCTCAATCATATCACCTCTATCCCGCCTTTCCTCTGAGGTGTACATATTAAGATCCTTCAGTCTGTTACCCTCTGTCTAACAAGGTCATTTGATAGGTGAAATTTAATTGAAAATAGGGACCACGTCACCTAATTAAGTGAAGCAGTAAAAATTAAATCTTTATTTTCTTTGTTTTGGGGACAGGAATGAGGTAGGGGACCTGGAAATTAAATAGCACAAGTTAATATTTTAAAAACTGCCTCATGAACTGTTGCATTTGAGATGGAAAAAACACCAGAAACAGACTTTGTGGTCAAAATTACAAGCAGCATAGTTAAAAGATGATGATTTTTTATGAGCACTTCCCAACATGTGATGCTCTCATTAAAATTTGCTTACTCATTTTCATCCTGCTATTACCTTCCATTCTTTAAAGTTCCATCCATTACTCTCATCCCACCATTGCCATCTTGTGCTGTGTTTATGTATGAATAGCATTATTTATCTAGTATTATCAGTATTCATATGCCATTGCTGTAAGATAATCATCAGCAGAAAAGGCTTGTAACGTGAATTTGGCAGCTTAGAGATTACATTGATGAGCTCAAGGTCACACAATGATTGGAGGACAGTGAGGCTGAACCACAATCTCCATATTCTCTACCCTGTGTTCTTACTTATGAACCTACATCCTTGTCTGTACTGTAGAGCAGTACTGAGATCATTCTACTTCATGCAGCGATATTTTGTCTGCTTGCAGTTTGTTTTATCCAGGACTTTCCAAACCTGTCCTGGTTACCTTACAATCGGTTGAGTTTCAGAATATTCACAGTGAATATGCATGAGATAAATTTGCATACACTGGATACTTTTTATAATGCAAATTTATCTCATCCATATTCTTGTAGATATATCCTGAAAACCGAAATGGCTGTGGAGTCTACAGTAGAGGTTTGGGAAACCCTAGGTTAAACACTCATTCTCCCACACACGCTTTTCCTGAGTTTATGCCTCAGATTACTAAAATGTATAACTGATCTGGTGATACTGTATGTGGTCTCTCCTTGTCTTCATTTCAATACTTATCTCACCTTTGAGGCCTCTAAGTGCTACAGAAATGTTTCTCAAATTGGTCCTTGAGTACCCTCTAGCTAGTCTGATTTTCAGGATATCCACAGTGAATATGCATGAAGTAGATTTGCATGCACTGTCTCCATAGTATGCAACTATGTCCCATGTATATTCAATATGAATATTCTAAAACACAAACTGGCAAAGGGATACTCAAGACTGTTCTGGAGAAGTCAACATTTTATTTCCTGAAATGTGGGAACCATAACTTCAAGAGAATACCTGCATATATACCTTTTTTTTTTAGTTATCAGCTTCCTCTACAGTATGAGAAAGTAAGGTTAATGACCGAATATATTATTTACCAATTTGTTGAGTTTTAATCCTGCTCTTTCCTAAGCTGCCTTCTCCTACCTATTTGTACTTTTCCTAGATCCCCACTTCCTTACAGGGGGTAAGATTTAAGGTCTGGGTAAAGGTTCTGCTGTGCATTTTGTACAAATTTTATCTGTCAAAATTTTTTTTCACTTTCAAGCTGTACATGCAGCATTTTTCTGACGTTTCTACACAATATCCTAATGCACAATCATTTTGAGCCTGACTTTATATTGGGACACCAGTGTAAAACATCCACAAGGGCGCCGGTTTTAAGTCTATGTGCCTTTATAAGATAGGCATTCAGAACCAAACCCAGTAGTGCGGAAATGACCATGCTCCAAAACTGGTTTAAAGGTGTGCATGTACTCTTAAGAAGGTGATTGTTTTAACAAGTTGCCTAGGTTGAGAGGCCAAAAGAATGCCTATTTGAGACTTTTGGAGATTATTGTAGGTCCTATTTTATAAGGGCATATAGGTGCCTATGTTGCCTTTAAAAAAAGGTTGTTTTTGGAAAATTTTTAAGGCATTGTATTATGAAATTGCCCACAAGAAGATCATAAAAGCTATCAAAGTTCAAGAGCTGACAGTTCCAAATAAACAGTACAGACAGAGCTAGAATTAGATATTATCTCCAGGAACAAGCAGGAATGAGTCTTCACATATGGGTATCGTCGGTACCGACGGAGCCTGCGCGAGAACGCTCCCCAGCGTCCAATCAGAAAGCTTTTGGGAGCATCCCACAGCGCCTGTGTGCTGCCTTCCCGCCTTTCCCAACTGCCTCTCCTCAGTTCTTCTTTTTCCGCGGAGCCAGCAGGTCGTGTTCCTTTCACCGCAGAAGTATTTCTTTATTTTTCTTTATTTCTTTTGTGTCGCGTCTGCCTTCTTTGACGCTCCACCGGTACTGCCGGTCTTTTTCTTTTCTTCTTGTTTAAAAAAAAAAAATCTTTTTTCCGTTTCTTTTTTTCAGGTGCACTTGCGTTTTGGGCCTTAGGCCCAAAACGTTTTTTCCTTAACATGGAAAAACCTGCCTCAGGATTTAAGAAGTACACAAAATGTGGCGGTATTATTTCTGTCACCGACACCCATGACTGGTGTCTAAAATGTTTAGGTCCTGACCATTCCATCACAGATTGTATGTCCTGTTCTATGATGTCTAAAAGAGGTCGGCAGAACCGAGCTGCCAAGCTCAGTACCCTGTTTCCCTCTGATGCGGCTTTGGTGGCATCGACGTCTTCCAGGGCTTCTTCTTCCTCACATGGATCTCAGGAAACTAAACATAAATCCAGCCGGTCCTCGAAGGGTAGATCTCCTTCTAAGCATCGAGATGCTTCTGGCGTTGCCCTCGAGGATTCTACACCGGCAAAATTACCCCGGCGGGAGGCTTCGGCCTCTAAAGCATCATCATCGGGGTTCCAGGATGATCTCGATGGCGTGGCTTCGACAGATCTCCTGGTGCCATGCTCTGGGGTACCGGTGGCTTCCACTGGTACCGACTTCCAAGCATTGGCGGCGTTGATGGATCAGAGGATTCTGTCCATAGAACGCAGTCTGGTGGCTTTCCTTGTGGCATCGACGCCCGTGGTACCGGAACAGACTATCCCACCGGTACTGGCTATAGCATCGCCATCGGTACCGATCCCGGTACCGGTGGCATCGACATCGGCATCAGTGTCCGCTATGCCGGTACTCTGTCCTCTGAAGCCCTCTGGTACCGATACCCCAGTACCGGTTATTCCCGATGCCGATCCCAGTCGGTACGGGTATCGGGCTTTGCAAGAGCATCCGGACAGACGATACTTCGATTCCTCTGAGGACTCTGAGGATTCTGAAGAGTCGGTCGATGCAGTGATGCTTCTTCCACAGGAGGAGTCCTCTCCTAAACGAAGGATGTCTCCTCCAGAGGACTTGTCTTTTCAAGACTTCATCAGGGAGGTGGCTCGGGGCCTTTCCATTACGGTGGCCCCTGAGACAGAACCCAGAGCCAAGGAGTTAGATATTTTACAATATCCTAAAACTCTTAAGAAGGCAGCTACCTTGCCTGTTCATGAGATTTTGTATGATCTCATGTTGAGGATGTGGGAAGCACCTCTGACCACCTCCCCTCATTCTCGCAGTTTGGATACCATGTATCGTGTCCCTCCTTGTCCTGGTTTCCATAAAACTCAACTTCCTCACCACTCTATTGTGGTTGAGTCTGCTATGAGAAAGATTAGAAGTGCCAAAAGACATGCCTCTAATCCTCCAGGATGTGAATGTAGAACCCTGGATGCTTTTGGAAGAAGAGTCTTCCAAGCTTCCATGCTTGCTGCGAGAATTAATTCCTATAGTCTTTACATGGGAATGTTCTTAAAAGAAGTCACTGATCATTTGCAGACTTTAAGTCCTTTCATTTCTGAAGATAAAAGACAGGACTTTCTCACTTGGCTTAAACATGCCCAAGATATCTCCAAATTCTCCAACCGTGCAGCTTGCGACTCCTTTGAATGTGTCAGCAGAGCCTCAGCTATTGCCATAGGTGCACGTAGAATTACTTGGCTTCAAGCATCTGATTTGGAGATCTGGGTTCAAGATGAATTGGGAAATATCCCTTGTACAGGTGAGAACCTGTTTGGTAAAGATTGGCAAGCAAAAGCCAATCAGATGGATGCTGAAAACTCTGACTTGGATAGACAATCCAAATCCACATCTACTCCTGCTAAGAAAAGGTTGTTCAAGAAAGCACCTTTTTCTAAAAAGGGAAGATTCTATCCTGCTTATGGTCAGCGGGCATCTTCTGCAGCTCAGTTCCCTACCAAACGTCAGCAATCATCCAAACAGAGCAAAGCAAAGGCTGCTAGGCCTCCACCGACCCAGCAACCTCAGCCCCCTCAGGGCCTTTGACTTTCCGCTAGAGAACTTAGCCTTCCTGGCTCTGGAAGGACCAGAGCCCTCCACCATTCCAGGAAGGTTATGTCATTTTGCTCCCAGATGGGAGCAAATTACAGCAGAGCATTGGACACTCTCCATCATAAGAGAGGGGTACAAACTTCATTTTTCAAGCTTGCCCCCTCACACAAGAGTGCACCAGTTCAATTCTCCAACCTCCCTCCTCAGCCTGTTGGGGCAGGAGGTTGCCACCCTTCTCACCCAGGGGGCAAAAGAGGAAGTGCCTCTTCAACAACAGGGCACAGGTTTCTACTCCCCCTATTTTCTTATTCCAAAGAAAACAGGGGGCTACAGACCCATCTTAGATCTCAGAGAATTGAACAAATTCCTAGTCAAGGAAAAATTCAAAATGATTTCTCTGGGAACTCTGCTGCCATACCTTCAGAGTCAGGATTGGCTTTGTTCTCTAGATCTCAAGGATGCGTACACCCATGTTCTCATCCATCCAACTCACAGAAGGTTCCTTCGGTTCCTTTTTCAAGAGAAGCACTATCAATACAGAGTGCTCCCTTTTGGTCTGGCCTCTGCACCAAGGGTGTTCACAAAATGCATGGCAGTGGTAGCTGCATTTCTGCGCACTCTGGGAATATTCCTCTTCCCTTATTTGGACGACTGGCTCATCCAAGCTCCCACTCAGTCAGAGGCCAAGAGTTCTCTAGCCTGCACAATGAGTATCCTTCAGTATTTAGGGCTGATAATAAACATCCCAAAATTCAATTTAACCCCTACTCAGTCCCTGGAGTTTATAGGGGCGTTGCTGGATACCACAAAGGCAAGGGCCTATCTCCCCCAGGCCCGTTGCCTTCGCTTGGTGCAGTTAGCTTCTCAAGCAGAGTTGAAGCCTCACTTAACTGCTTGAGAGATGTTACAGTTACTAGGCCACATGGCATCCACCGTGCATGTGGTCCCATCTGCTCGCCTTCACATGAGAGCAGCTCAGTGGACTTTATCCACCCAGTGGACCCAGGCATTAGACTGCCTGTCAGACAAAATAGCAAACACAGGTAGCCTCTTTTTGTCTCTCCAGTGGTGGAAGTCCCCTCAAAACCTGTTGCTGGGGTCCCCCTTTCAGCAGTCTCTACCCCAAGCAACTCTCACAACAGATGCTTCTCCAATGGGGTGGGGAGCTCATCTACAAGACCTTTCCACCCAGGGCATCTGGTCCCCACAGGAGACTTGTCTACATATCAATCTCTTGGAACTGAGAGCAATCTTCCTTGCTCTGCGAGTGTTCCACACCCTGCTGCAAGACAGTCCTGATCCACACAGACAATCAGGTAACCATGTTCTATGTGAACAAGCAGGGCGGAACTGGCTCTGTGTCGCTTTGCAACGAAGCTTTGCGACTGTGGGCCCTCGTCAGAGAGCATCAAATTCATCATCTGGCAGTTTATCTTCCAGGCGTTCAAAACTCTTGGGCAGACAGGCTCAGTCGAGTTCTGCTTCCACATGAGTGGTCCCTACATGTGGACCAGGTGACCAGGACTTTTCAGATTTGGGGAACCCCGGACATAGACCTCTTTGCAAGTCCTTGGAATGCCAAACTTCCCCGGTTCTGTTCCAGAACTCCGGCTCAGGGGGCTCGGGCAAGGGATGCTTTCCTCCTTCACTGGGGTCAAGACTTCCTGTATGCCTTTCCACCCATTCCCTTAATTCCCAAAACCCTATTCAAGCTTCATAGAGACAGAGGCCACATGATTCTCATAGCTCCACATTGGCCATGGCAAGTGTGGTACCTTCTGCTTCTACATCTCTCTCAAGCTCCCTCCCTTGAGTTAGGGTCTGCTCCAGATCTCCTATCTCAAGAGGACGGAAAGTTATGGCATCCCAATCCCCAGTCTCTGCATCTCAGGGCTTGGTTGCTGAAGGCCTAGATCTCCAAGATTTTCATCTTTCTCAACAGGTGAAAGATGTTCTTTATGCTTCCAGAAAACCTTCCACTAGACGTTCTTATGCTTTCAAGTGGAAGAGGTTTACTATCTGGTGCGCTTGCCATACCCCTGGAATCTTTGTTGGAGTATCTCCTCCATCTGTCTAATGCAGGCCTTAAAACTAATTCAGTAAGGGTCCATTTGAGTGCTATTGCAGCTTCCCTTAAGCCTCTGAATGGACAACCTGTTTCCTCTCATCCTTTTGTAGCAAGGTTCATGAGAGGCCTCCTTTTAACAAAGCCTCCCATTAGACCACCTCCGGTGGCATGGGACTTGAACCTGGTTCTTGGTCAGCTTATGAAGCCGCCTTTTGAACCTTTGGCTACCACCTCCTTGAAATACCTTTCTTGGAAGGTTATCTTTCTTATTGCACTCACATCAGCACGTCGTATTAGTGAGTTGCAAGCACTCGTAGCTAATCCACCTTATACAAGGTTCCATCATGACAAGGTAGTCCTTAGGACTCATCCACATTTTATGCCTAAGGTGGTCTCGCCCTTTCACCTCAACCAGGAGGTCTACCTACCTGTCTTTTTTCCAGGGCCTCATGCATCAAGTGCAGAGAGGAATCTTCATACCCTGGAATGTAAAAGAGCTCTGGCTTTTTATTTACAAAGGACACAGCAACATAGAAAGTCCTCTCAGCTCTTTGTTGCCTTTGATCCTTCTCATTTGGGACTACCAGTCTCCAAGAGAACACTATCTAACTGGATTGCCCAGTGTATTTCTTTCGCCTATCAGAGTAAGAACCTTTCTCTGGAAGGCCATGTCACAGCTCACAATGTGAGGGCCATGGCAGCCTCAATGGCTCATCTGAACTCTGTGTCTATTGACGACATCTGTCGAGCAGCCACTTGGGCCTCGGTTCATATCTTCACAGCCCATTACTGTTGGACAAGGACTCCCGCCGGGATGCCTTGTTTGGTCAGGCTGTTCTCAAACACCTGTTCCATGCTTAATCAACTCCTACCCACCATCCCTGATGGGATGCCAGAGATCCATGGGGGGAAGTGGAGCCCTGTCCCAGGGACACACAACTTCTGGGGTCTCTCCCTGGCATCTAAAGCTAGGGAGTCCCCATATGTGAAGACTCATTCCTGCTTGTTCCTGGAGATAGCACAGTTACTTACCTGTAACAGGTGATCTCTGGGAACAGCAGGAATAAGTCTTCACAACCCACCCACCTCCCCTAGGAGTTGTATCTCTCTATCTATCTCTCCTTTCCCTCTCTCTCTCTCTTTGTCTCAGCTTTAAAACCTAACTGAGGCGAGACAGTTGGGAAAGGCGGGAAGGCAGCACGCAGGCGCTGTGGGATGCTCCCAAAAGCTTTCTGATTGGACGCTGGGGAGCGTTCCCACGCAGGCTTCGTCGGTACCGACGATACCCGTATGTGAAGACTTATTCCTGCTGTTCCCAGAGATCACCTGTTACAGGTAAGTAACTGTGCTTTATTGCATGGAGCAGGCAGGCATATTCAAGTGCTCACCCTCACATTGATCCCCATTCCTCTGTCTTTCCAGCCTCTCCACTTTGTTCCCTAGTCCCCTTTATCTCTCACCCTGGATTTTCACCTGCTGCCAACCCATGCTTACATTTTAGTTATTGTCCCATCCTCCCTAAGCCTCCATAAGGAGTTTTGCTTCACCCCGAGTCCCAAATTAGCTGAGTTTTGGCATATATAGCCTGCATCTTGTGAATCAACATGTCTGTGAAAAAATATAGAACAAACAAGCTTGGAAAAATTAATTTGCTCCACAATAGACTGACAACTACATAGCACGTGATTAGCATCAGTTTCCATATCATCAAGGCGTCCTTGTGTATTTATTTGTACACTGATCTGACACACAACACTGGTTTCTTTTTTCCGATAAAAACATTGAATTCTATAAAAATATGGCCTGGGAGCTATGATTATCGTTTTATAACAGCCTTACTGAGCAGATTTGGTCCTTGTTTGAGTTGTTATAGATGACAGCTTCCATATAGTTGAATTTAAAGAATTTTTCTTTATGTTCACATAAAAATTATCTTTATTCTGTCACTATAACATATTTATGTACTTCTTTAATTTATGTTCTGAAGTCCAGCATTTGTTTCCCATAAATCTATAACATCATCTTTTTTAATGTTTATGTTGCAGATTACTATTATTTTCTGACCCAGCTATTCCTTGCTGCTTCTTTGGGCTTTCAGCTCAGTTGAAACGATCTGTGCAGTATCAGCCTTCATTTGCAACTACCTGAGAGGAGGGGGGTCTCTATTTGGCCTTTTCCCCTTTCAATTTGGCCAGCCATTGTAATTGACTGAGGGCCATGAAGTGCAGCTCTTTCTGGAACCTAAATAACATGGACCTTAACCTCGATCTCTTGTTGCAAATTGGGGTTTAAAGAAAACATTGGCACAATTTAAAAATACCTTCTGTAATATACTTTTGTGGGTGTTTGCCTAGGTCTTAAATGTGGCCCAACAGCTGATATAGGCCTAGATCTTGTTTGCTTAGTAAGTAAGTTGGGATGTCTACTATATGTTTATTTTGACTGCAGGGGAACTGTTTGATAAACATGCAAGCTCGCATCACTCCTTGTTTAACACAGAGACAGCTGTGAATCCAAAATCGACCCTGAGGAGGAGACGGACCATTACTGGATTGCCCAATCTTTCCCTACAGGACCAAGGTGACAACAGCTGAGCAATGTAGTCACCATACTGCGCATAGAGCGAAACATTTGTGATTTCAAGCATAATATATAGGGTCCTTCCTGGAGAGCTTGCCAGGTACCCGTTAGCTGTAAGCTCATTTACAAAGGAAAAGCTCTTTGAAGAGCTTTCATTTAAAAGTTTCTTGTGCAGAGACTCACGTACATGTAAGTACTTGAAGAGTTTGCAAGTGCAAACTTCCCACTATAGAAAATAGATGTCAAACCTATGAGGGTTACACAACAGAAAAGTTTTATAATAAATGTGCAAATTCACCTAGAAATTTTGATAAGTCTGCAGTGCCCTAAATATCTGCTTTATAATGTTGTGCTATTGACCCACCTTGCTGTAAAGACCATAAAGTACCCCTATGTTGAATGTGATCCTCCAATTGTGATGTGACCACTTTGATTGTAGGATAAGGTGGTATACAAATCTGTTTAAATAAATAAATAATATTGTGGATAGTCAGATTATTGAGAGTTTTTGAAAACTTGAACATTTTATATGAGAGAAGATGATTTTTCCACTTATATGGGCCTAATCAGTAATCGCACCTCAAATTAGATGACCAGATGATATTATAAATTATTTTTCTGTGCTCAGTATGCCACATTCATCCATTTGTCCTCACTGCATTACTCGGATAGCTTTTAGCATATATGATGCAGCTTGGTATCTGTTTTCCAGCAGTGATACATGTTGGTTGGTATGCTGACTAATCTGCTGTATTAAACTGAGTTTATTAGAAGCCAGTATTCTCTAGTAGACCTCTGGTATTAAATTGTATTACATAGCAGTAGCCCCTGTCACAAACCATTGTGGCAAGTTCTGCAATTGATTTGTATTACACAGAGATCCAGCTTTGGGCAAGCAATGCCCAAAGCTGGATCTCTGACTTGCTATATTGCTCAGATAATATCTTCGGCCCCAGACCAGGAATGAATGCAAAAAAGTATAATTTGGGCATACAGTGAAATAGGGCATGCAGGGGCATGCTTTATTGGCATCTTAGTGCACTCAGTAGCAGGGGTGGCATAGTATTTAAAACTGCTGCACTGTTTGAAAAATGTGTGGTGGAATATGCAGTTAATTTAAAATTCATCTCGTATTTCTGAAAATGAAGTAGCAATAATATGATTCTGTTTAATAGGTTAATGGCATTGTTTGTTCATAAAGTTCTGATTTAATGTGACTGTGTAGCACTTCCACCAATGGTGCAGCATAGTAATTACATAACTAAACTATGTTTCTTTTCACCATAGGTAATAATAATGGGCTTACATCTGCCTCTTTAGGAGAGGCACCATCAAGCTGTTTCATCTCTGAAGTTGCTCATGGAAGAAATTCAGTAGGTCACAGGACTACATGCCATCCTTTCCCTCCACCATTGAGAAAGACTTATAGTGACCTAGGTCAAAGTGTGCAAGCACACTTCCGTCAGTCACCCACCAAAATGGATAGCACAGGAATGATTTATGCCAGTCCTTCCTGCAATGGAGACAAGGATTCAACATTTTCCCCTAGTTGGCAGGAGAATGACTTCAGCTATATGACACCATCAAGCCCAGTGTTTGATTCAAAGAGTAAAGCTGATGACAATAGGCAATGTTCTTCACAATGCAAGTCCAGGGTACCTTTAAATGTAACCTCACCTGTGGATTACGAGGATGGAGTTTCATTTTCTGTAGCAAAAGATGACCAGCTCAAAGACAACAGGGCTGATTTTTCACCAGCAACAGAAAATCCAGGGCCAGACCAGGTGAATTATTTCCCTAGTCACTTAGAAGATCAGGAGCCACCAATTCTTCAGGCTGGTACAGATGCCTGTATATTCCGTGAGAGATCGCTGTCCATGCCCACAGACTCAGGTTCTCTTTGCTCAGTGGATATCATATATACTGAGAACCAAAGAGGCAGTGGGAATTATGCACTAAATTATCCTAGTGGAAGCTCGGATGGCAGCACAAGCACAGAAAATATTTCCATAGGGAATGAACAGGAGAGCCGCCAAAGACAGAGGACTCGCAGTATCTCCCTTAAGAAGGCCAAGAAAAAGCCATCACCGCCAATGCGCAGTGTCTCTTTAATCAAAGATGAAAATGTCCAGAAAATGGAGTCCAGTACCTCATTGCCGAAAGATAACAGACCTAAAAGCCTTTGCATCCCTTTAGATTACCAAAGGGAAAATCATATGCCTGCATGTACCCAAGGTAACACAATTCCTGTTCCAAAAGACACTGAAAATATGCATTTTTCACATCATTGGTATCTAACTGAATGGAAGTCCAGTGATCCATACAGGTCATTGTCTGGGTCTAGCACTGCAACAGGAACAACTGTGATTGAATGTATGAAAACACGTGAAAGTTCTGAGTCACTTGATTCTCCATCTGTATCCAGGGCCACAACACCTTCCCAAATATCTACGGAGACTGATTCAAAGATATCTTCTCCAGGAAGACCTCTTGGACTAATGTCACCATCTAGTGGTTATTCCAGCCAATCAGAGACTCCAACCCCAACAATCCCAGTTTCCCTAATTTTAGGACATCCTTCACATCAAACCAAGATGAGACCATTGGTACCCGAGAGGAAGTCATCACTGCCTGCAACATCACCAATAGAGAGAAGTCCTAAATCAAGGTTGCTGTTTGAATTGCCAGTGACTCCTCCAACACATTTGGACCTATCAGGGCTAAAAAAATCAAAGGGTAAAGCCAAGGCTAGCAGACATCATTCTGACTCCAATTTTGGTTTCAAGCTTGGTCAAAAAACTAGTCCAATTCAGCCCCTAATGCCTATGGTAACACAGTCAGATCTGAGATCTGTCCGTCTACGCTCTGTCAGCAAATCTGAACCTGAAGATAACGCTGATGGCTCAGATCCCCCTGATGAGCAAATTGATGAGGACTTCCCCCTATTGGAAAAAAAAGTGAAGCCACCAGTTGCAGAGAAGCCACCAATGTCCAAAAGACCTCCAAACCTCATTCATAGGTCACCTACTGTACCACAAGATTCTATTATGACATTACTCAATACATCACTAACTCCTGGCACAAACACAAAAGAGAAGGTGTCACCCCAAGACATATACATGGTAATTAGGAAAACAAAACCTAAAAAGCACTTTGATTCAGGAAACCTAGCTGAGTCTGTGTCTCTAATGGGACCATCATCACCTCCACGGAGTTCCCTCAGGAGAATTCCCTCAGGGATCAGACAAGTTTCTCAGGGCAATGAGGATGGTGATGAGAACTCCAAACTGAAACAGTGGCCAGAAAGAATCATTATCCATGATATAGGAGATACAGAGAAAAAAAAGGGAAAAATCCCACCTCCAATTCCCAAAAAGCCCAGTATGTTGTACCTTCCTCTTGCAACACCTTCACCTAATCCATTTCCCAACACACCAGATCAGAGGTTAACTCCCAGCCCTGTTATCACAGTAGACAGAGAATCCAGCTGCTTTCCAGTCATCAACGACTCCCAGTCACCAGATGCAGGAGGGAATAATCTCCATGTGAAGGCAGAAAATCACAGCATGTCTCTTGGTAATGTTTCAGGTAAGTAATTTTCTACTTCTACAGCAGGCAGCTGATCTTCTTTATCTCACATTTTTTCATGTTGTAGAAACACATATACATATATCTAGATACATGGATATATATCTAAGTGCTGCATCATTTGTGATGACAGTCCTTACTGAGGGGGTGGTAGATGTGTTGAATTACCTACCACCAGAGGTCATGAAAAGCAGTATTGTGAATTGATGTATTCTTGAAACAGATATAGCAGCCACCAGTAGAAACAGGGAATGGAAAGCTGCAGTATTACAAACAGCCCTTCTTTCACTCAAAAGCAGAGACAAGTGCAGAGATAATAGGGAAAAACCAATGGGCAGATAAAACAGGCATTTCCTAGTAACACAGCATGTCATAGGGATCCAGGTTGGAACCAGCAGGCTACTGCTCTCCAGAAACCAACTAGATCAATATCAGCAGGTTGGTGGCGACTGGGTAGTGTCTGGCAGTCCACAGGGACCTAGACAATTTGATTTTTGGTCAAAGCCATAGTAGGTTTGGGAACTGTTTAAGTGATTTACAAAGGTCTGTGGTAAGACATGGGGCAGGGCACTGGATGTTAGATTATGAATGGGTATTCTCCAGGAACAAGCAGGAAGTCAGTCCTCACTTATGGGTGACGTCGGCACCAACGGAGCCCTCGCGGCACCATTCCCCAGCTTTCAAAGAAAGCCTTTGGGATTGCTGCCAAGCATGCGTGGTCCTCTTCCCGCCCAAAGGTGCCATCTTGCTCAGTCTCCCTTTTTCCGTGGAGCCCATCAGACGCATGTCCTCGTACCTCGGAAAAAGTGTTTCATTTTTTGGCCTCAGGCCTATTACTTTTCCGGTTGCACCGGTCCTCTAACCGTCCTTCCCCTGCTCTATCCTTTTTGAGCAATTAGGGAATATTTTTCCTAGCATTTTTGCTGTTAACAGGCTTCACGCCCTTTTTTCTCCCAACCACTGGCTGCGTGGATCTTTGACCTCGCGGGGGCCATTTTTGCCCCTGTGGCCACCGGATTCAAAAAATGCAATAGATGTTCCAAGAACATGTCGCTTACGGACACCCATGACTGCTGCCTGCAGTGTCTTGAGGCTGACCATGATTCGGAGCTCTGCTCGCTTTGTAAGAAAATGTCCTCCAAAGCCCTGCTCAGTCGTAAGCAGAAGTCCAAAGACATTTTCAGGAAGACCACCTTGGAATCCCCGGTGGCACCCTCGGTCGTCTCTCCTCTGGTGGGATCCCCCACCACAGCTCCACGTTCAAGGCGGCACTCCGATCAGGGGTCCTTTGAAGTGGAGAGGCATAAGAAGAAGGCCTCAAAAGTCACTGTCGGAGGCCCCTGACAAGCGCGAGCGCTCTCGTGCTCGGTCGCTTAGCCCCCTTCAGCGTTCCCGAGAGTCGGACAAGGAGCAGCCCTGCAAGGTACCTCGTACAGTTACGGAGGTTTTCGGCGATGGTGCCCGGTCTCCTGAGGGCCGTCCTGGCGAGGGCCCACTCTCCTCCTCGACGCCCAACCCTGTGTCGGCATCGCAGGGCCCTTGCCCGCTTGTGAGTCTTGCATGCTGGCACTAGAACACAGCGTTTGTGTTCATCACTTCCCAACAGGCGCTTACAGCCAGCTTCGCTGGCTCACGCCTTAAGACCGAGGTTCCCTCGTGTGGGACTCTGAAATCCGCCCAGGAAACCCCTGAGAGCTGTGGGCCTCATGAGGGTCCTCAGCGTCAGGCTCACTTGTCTTCCCATGGCTCCAAGCGGGCCTCGGCTGCTGGACGGAGCAACCAGCCCAGATCGGATTCCTCATCCAACTTCTCGGACTGGGAGTCCGATGGGGATACCTCTCCGGAAACCCTTGCCCATCATGACCTTCCATCGCACCCTCCCCACCCGCATTTCAGTGGCGCTCGCCACCCAAGGACACCTCCTTCCTGGTGTTTGTCCAGGGTATGGCACGGGCTCTCAACCTGGCCACCCAGGCTGAGAAGGACACTCGAGCTGAAAAGCTCGACATTCTTCAGTATGAGTCCCCACCTCAGGAATCTCTTACTGTCCCAGTTCCTCCCATCCTGTCCAGGCTACTACTCTGCATGTGGGAGTCACCTGCCTCGGTTCCCATCATGAGTAAGTGCCTCAATGCCATGTACAAGGTCCAGCGTGGCCCTGGGTTTAGAAAAACCCAGCTTCCTCACACATCCATGGTGGTGGAATCAGCCTTGAGGAAACAAAAGAGCCTGAAGTCACATTCTTCGGTTGCGCAGGGCAGGGAGTCGAGAGCCCTCGACGCCCAAGGCCGCAAAGCCTACCAAGGGTCCATGCTGTCCTGCCATACTCAGGCATACCAGCTATATACGGGCATGTTCTTGCTTGACTTGGCCAAGGAACTCAGGGGTTTCTCTGCAGGCCTCGATGGCGAACCCCTCAATAGGTTCCAGACCCTGCTAAAGTCCGTTGCAGAGTGCTCAAAGTACATCTCCTGTGCAGCCTACGATGGATTTGAGTCTTCAGCTCGAGTGGCAGCCGCTGGCATTGGGGCCCGTTGCCAGGCATGGCTCCAATCCTTGGATTTGGAGTAGTGGGTACAGGAGAAGCCTCGGTGAGCAGCTCTTTGGCAAACCGATGGAGGACAAAGCTGCTGAGATAGAGATGGAGTTCGTCACCCGAACCCATCTCTCACGCAAGACCTCTACCCTCCCCCGAAAGAAACAGCAAACCAAAAAGCCTTTCTTTCTAAGGAAGGGCCTGCCCTACCAGGGCTACCCACCATACCCACCCACTCCCATGCTGGCAACTGCGGTACAAGGGAAGCCTGGGCCCCAGGGTCACCGCAAGCCAAAAGGACCCAAGGCCCAAACCCCGGCACCGCCTCAACCCACACAGGGGTTTTGACACCACCTGCATAGCCTTTCACCCCCCCCCCCCCGGGCAACACAGCAGCCGGTGGCGGGACGCCTGTCCTCCTTTGCCCCTTAGTGGGCTTCCATCACCTCAGACACCTGGGTCCTTCGGGTAATCCGAGATGGTTATCGCCTCCGCTTGGACAGGCTTCCCCCTCCCTTCTCCCCGGCAGAGCCTCCTTGACTCCCCACGCATCAGGTCTTCCTGCAGAGGGAATTAGTCAACCTTCTCGCCCAACGGGCGGTCAAGAGGGTGCCGGCGAACCTCTGAGGTCGGGGCTTCTATTCCCGGTACTCCCTGGTCCCGAAAAAGACGGGGTCTGCGGCCCATCCTCGACCTCCAAAAACTAAACAAGATCTTGGTGCGGGAAAAGTTCAAGATGTTGTCCCTTGGCGTTCTGTGACTGGCTGTGCATCTTAGATTTAAAAGGCGCTTACGCCCACATTTAGATCCACCCCCAGCACAGGTAGTACCTGTGCTTCAGGCTGTGGGGAGAGCACTTCCAGTACAGGGTGCTCCCCTTCGGCCTCGCGTCTGCCCTGCAGGTCTTCACGAAGTGCCTCTTCGCAGTCACCGCCTCCCTCAGACGACAGGGTGTACTGGTCTTCCCTTACCTCGATGACTGTCTCATCACGGGATCCTCGGTCGAGGAAACCCACCTCAACTATCCCAAGTCCCACCTCGAACCAGTGCAGGCCTTAGAATTCATCGGCGCACATCTCGACACTCGATGGGTGACCATGTTTCTGTCAGTGGACTACACCGACCGCCTTCGAGCCCTGCAGCCCAGGTCCAGAGCACCCTTTGGGTGACGGCATGGACAATGCTGCGCCTCCTGGAGCACATGGCCTCCACACCATCCATGTGGTTCCCCACGCCCACCTGCACATGCGGACGGCCCAGTGGTGCCTCAGTACCTAGTGGAGCCCGTCCATCGGCCACCTCAGGGACCCCTTCCGGGTCTCTCGCAACCTTCGCCTGGTACTGGACTGGTGGCAGAACCCCCACAACCTTCTCTGGGGGTTGCCCTTCCAGGCACCGCAGCACGAGCTAGTGCTGACAACGGATGCCTCCCTGCTACGGTGGGGAGCCCACTGCGGAGCATTGTGCACACAGGGACAATGGTTGCCCAAAATGTCTCAACAGCAAATAAATTTGCTTGAGCTCCGGGCAGTTCGGTGGGCCCTAAGGGCCTTCGAGGATCACCTCAGGCGGAAGTCAGTGCTCGTGCAGACCAACAACCGAATAGCGATGTTCTACATCAACAAGGAGGGGGGCACAGGATCATGCCCCATCTGCTGGGAAGCAGTCCTCTGCTGCTCCTTCACCTTCCGTCGGGAGATGACCCTCAGAGCAGTCTACCTCCTGGGCCAGGAGAATGTCCTCATGGACACACTCAGCAGGATCCTCCGCCCCCACGAATGGCGGCTGGACCCGGGGGTGGCTGGCTGGCTGTTCCATCGGTGGGGAACTCCAACCATGGACCTCTTTGCCAGCCCGTCAAACGCACAGCTTCCCCACTTCTGCGGTCCTGTACTGCACTCGAGCAGGGAGGGCCCGGTTGTGTTTCTTTTGAGCTGGTCATCTGGCCTGCTCTATGAGTTCCCTCCCACTCCTCTCATTACGAAAACCCTCCAGAAAGCTCAGCGGGAATGGGCATCAATGATCCTCGTAGCCACCTCGTGGCCTCGACAGCCGTGGTTCCCACTCCTGCTCCAGCTGTCATCGGAGCTTCCAGTCCCCCTGGGCTGTGCCCGGGGTCTGCTAACACAGGAGGAGGGGTGGGTACTACACCCAAACCTGGCCTCGTTATCCCTCACAGTCTGGCAGCTGAAGGGTCTCCCTAGCCCTGCTGGACATCCTGGAGGAGGTCCTCCTCGCGTCGAGGAAAACCTCAACTAGACGAGCTTACGCCTTCAAGTGGTGACGTTTCTCGGTCTGGTCCTCCAAGCTCCAGATCGACCCATTCTCCTGCTCCACTTGGTGGATCCTTTAGTACCTCCTCCATCTCTCGAAGGAAGGCCTGAAGTCTAACTCTGTCAGGGTGCACCTTAGCGCCATTTCGGCGAATCACCTCCCCGTCAAGGGAAAACCCCTCTCGGGGCAGCCCTTGCTCTCACGCTTTATGCGGGGTCTCTTACTTTCCAAACCTCCCATCCGGCCTCCCCCGGCAGAATGGGACCTGAACATAGTGCTCGTGCAGCTTACGCGTTCACCCTTCAAGCCGATGGCAACGTGCTTGCTTCGGCACCTATCCTGGAAGGTGGTCTTCCTGATGGTTTTGACCTCAGCCCATGAAGTCGCTCTCATGGCTGAAGCCCCTTATACTAGATTCTATAGGAATAGGATGGTCCTCCATACTCACTCCAAGTTCCAGCCAAACGTTGTCTCGGATTTCCACCTCAATCAGGAGATAGTCTTACCGACTTTCTTCCCGAGACCCCATGTTGACCAGGCGTCGGCGACTTCGCACGCACTCGACTATAAGAGGGATCTTGCCTTCTATCTGCAGTGCACCCAGACTCACTGCAAATCTGGCCAACTCTTTGTGACTTATGATCCCAATCGACTGGGGCAGGCAGTCACTAAATGCACCCTCTCCATTTATTTATTTATTTATTTAACTGTATTTATATCCCGCTTTTCACTGGGTCAAAGCGGTGGGACATATAACAAGGGGGGGGATCAATAGTGGGGGGGGGGCCCATCACCGGGGGCTCAACATTGATGATTTTGGGATGAACATAGAGACTGACAGGATAGCAGAGTTACTGGTCTGGAGTTCTTGAAGAGAAATAGGAGGGATTCCTATTCAGAGATGTTCTTGGAATAGGACGGTTTTTAGCTGCTCTTTGAATGATGGGAGATCACCGTTGTTCCTGATGTGGTTTGGTAGAGAGTTCCAGAGGGATGGGGCATAGAGTTCAAAGGCTCTGTTGCAGGTCCATTGTGTTGCCTTGGTTCTTTTGTGGGGGATGGCAATGGAGCTGTTGGAGGATTGTCTGGTTGTTCTGCTGTGGATTGGGCGAGGCAGTAGGGTGCGGAGTGGGGTGCCTTGTGTTTGGTGGATGGTTTTGTGGGTGAGTAGAAGAGCTTTGTACTTGATTCTTGCTTCGATGGGGAGAATATGAAGGTCTCTCAGAATTGGGGTGATGTGGTCCCGTTTCTTTGCATTGTGAATTATTCTCGCCGTGGTGTTTAGGGCAGTTCGGAGGGGATTGGTTTGTGTGACAGGTAGGCCATGGTAGATTATGTTGCAGTAGTCCAGATGAGGGAGTGTCAGAGCTTGCATTACTGTCCTGAAGTCCTGTGGTTCGAGGAGAGGTCGGAGACGTTGTACCGTTTTCGCCTTGTGGAATACAGTTCTAGTGGTCTTGTTGATTTGCTGCTTAAGGGTTAGGGCTTGGTCAATGATAATGCCGAGATATCTTATGTGTGGTTGTATTTGAATTTGCGTGGTTCCCATCGTGAGGTGAGTGGGTGGTTTGAAGTCTGGGTCTTTTGTCACTATAAGAGCTTCGGTCTTCTTTATGTTAATGGATAAGTTGTTCTCTTGTAGCCAGTTGGATACGTCAGTGAAGCAGGTTGATAGCTGGTCGTTTGTTGGGTCTGTGGTTGTAATTGCGGCGTAGAGCATTATGTCATCGGCGTATATGTGGAAGTTGACATTGTGAGTGCGTATGACTGAACCTTGTGAGTGCGTATGACGAGGTAGATGTTGAAAAGCATGGCTGATAATGTGGATCCTTGAGGTATTCCTTGATGTTGCTGGAAGGGGGGTGAGGTTGAGGTTTTGGTGCGGATCAGTTGCTGTCGGTTGGTTAGATAGGACCTGAACCATTGGAGTACAGTATCTTTGATCCCAATTTTTTGGAGTCTGTGGATAAGGGTGTTATGGGAGATGGTGTCGAAGGCCGCTGATATATCCATGAAAATTAGGATGTATCCTGAGTGTTTCTCTTGGGTTCCTATGATGAGGGTGTTCATCTGCGTGGTCATGAGGGTCTCGACCCCATGTAATGGTCGGAATCCGTGTTCCTGCGGGTCCAGTATGTTGTTGACGTCTAGGTGTTCTTGAAGCTGACGTTGGACTATCTTCTCGATTATTTTTGCGGTGAGTGGGAGGCTCGCTACTGGTCTGTAGGAGGTGGGGTCTAGGGGATCTAGGTTGTGCTTTTTTAGGGTTGGTCGAATGATTGTGGTCTTGAGGGTGTCTGGCATGTGTCCTTGGGTAAAGGATTAGTTTACGATGTGGGTTAGTGGTGCACTGAGGTCTTCTTTGGTTTTCTTTATCCAGTCGGTGGGACAGGGATCCAGCGGGGAGGTGGTGGTGTTCAAGCAGGAGATGGTGGAAGATATTTCTTCTTTTGAGATTGTGTCGAATGTATTCCAGTCTTTGTTCAGGATGGGGTATGAATTTGTCTTGGTTGTTTCAGCATAGTGATGTGAGCTTTGTGGTTGTTGAAGCTGTTTGTATTGTCGGGCTAGAAGGTCAGGGGGGATATCTGGCAGCTGGTCGGAGTTACTGGGTGCCCTTGTTAGTTTTTTGACAATTTGGAAGAGCTCTCGAGGTTTGTTTATGGCTGTTGTGATGATTTTGGTGTGGTAGGTTTTTTTTGGCGTTGTCAGTTTCTGAATGGTACGCATTGAGTTCGTAGAGGTATTTTGCTTTGTCTCTGTCGCTTTTGGTTTTTTTCTCTCCATTTCCTTTCGGTTCTTCTAAGTCTGGTTTTCAGTTTTCGGAGGCTGGGGGTGAACCATCGGGCTTTTGAGGAGATGGGTCTGGTATTGGTGTTGTTTCTAGTTGTGCTGGCTGCTGAGGAGATTATGGTATTCCAGTTGTGGATCAGGTCGTCAAGATTGTTGGAGTTTGTGTGTAGGTTAGGCAGGGTTTGCATTAGGAAGTGCTGGACTGCATCGCCTTCACCCATGCGAAGGCGGGTGCCCTATTAGATCGACGAATCACCGTACACGGTGTCCGAGCCAAGGTGGCTTCGGTGGCCTCGCTGCGTTCAGTGCCTCTGTGGGACATCTGCTGGCCGGCGACCTGGTCTTCAGCGAACACCTTCACTGCACACTACTGCCTGGAGAGGGAGTCCCGTCGGGACAGCACCATCGACCAGGCCATACTCCGTAATCTGTTCAGGGTATAAGCAACTCTTGCCCTCCGACTCTTCTTCACGTCTACCGAGGGCTTCGCCCTGAGGGTCCGAGGAATTGGGCTCCTTCGGGCATCGGCTTCTGCTCACGACCTCGCGGAGGTGTTTTTTGGTTACAGGTTCGGTAGCCTGTAGCTGGGGAGTCCCATAAGTGAGGACTGACTTCCTGCTTGTTCCTGGAGAAAGTGTAGTTTTTCATCTGTAACAGGTGTTCTCCAGGGACAGCAGGAATCAGTCCTCACTACCCTCCCACCTCCCCTGATTTGCTGGATTTTTATCCTTCCCTTGCCAACTACTTGGTAGGGCTTGAGCTAAGGGACCTGACTAAGCAAAATTTCACCCTTGGGCGGGAAGAGGACCATGCATGTGTGTCAGCAATCCCAAAGGCTTTCTTTGAAAACTGGGGAATTACTCTGTGAGGGCTGATCCCTACTATCCCTGGAAAACACCTGTAACAGGTGAGTAACTACACTTTTCCAACACATCAGCCCAGAGTGGCAGAGAACCAATGAGTAAGAAAACAAAAACTGACATGAATAAGGTGTAATATCGTACAAATGATTAGGCTTCTATAGTTAAGGACTGGAATATATCTTTAGTCATAACTCGGTAGACTAAGAGCCAATTGGTCTTTATCTGCCCTCATCTACCAGGTGCCTGAGCTAAGGCAGTATTTTCAGACTGAAAAGACAGAGTATGTATAAATAGAAATGGAAAATTAATAAGGGCTCATCCTCAGAGCCATATTTTATTAATCTCATATTGACTGATCCTACAAGCAATAAGTCATTAACACATTTCAGAAAGAAAGATGCCAACAACATTGTCATGAAATTTAACAGCATCTTTCCACTGGTAGGTTTGTTAAAAGATAATTTTTTAATCCTTTGCAGCAGGGATGTCCCATGGGACAAGTGAGGCCTACTTGACCTTGGGATGTGGTCCACTTGAGATTTTTAGCAAAAAAGAAAAATTACCAAATTAGCTGTCGCACATGATTTTGAAGCATGATATCTATTTGTTGGATATGAAATCAGTATTTCAGAAGAGATTCACACATTTTGATGCGTATGAACCATTCTATAGCAGATTAAATACTAATGTGGCCTGCGTGCATACTTCTGGTCATGTGGCTGTCCATAAGAAGAATGCATGTGGCCCGTGCACAGATGGATTTTTTATTGTATGGTCTACTTTTGAGAAAACATGAACACACTTGCAGTACATAAATCTGTGCATGTATTTATAAAATGTGAGGTGTAAAACAAAACACGTTTAATATGTATAATTAACCTCTGGGAGAATCATTAATCGCCAACTTGACACGGCCGTGGTTTGACCAGTTATATCATGCTGTCTGGTTCTGTGCGTGATGCAGAGGATCGATTTTCACTTTAACTTGTAGTAGCAACATACAGTCAAAATCAATCCTATGTATCAAGCACAGAACCAGACAGCATGATATAATTGGCCAAACGCCTGACGAAGGCAGTGCCAAAACACGGCCGTGTGGGGTTGGCGATTATGGGATAGGAGGCAGTGTACTATTGTGGATCAGGAACTGGTTAAAAGATAGAAAGCAGACAGTAGGGCTAAATGGTCAATTTTCCCAATGGAGAAAGGTGAATAGTGAAGTACCCCAGAGATCTGTGCTGGGTCTGCTGCTTTTTAACATATTCATAAATGACCTGGAAAGGGGAATAATGAGTAAGGTAATCAAATTTGCAGATGACACAAAATTATTCAAAGTTGTTATAACCCAAGAGGATTTGAAAAGTTGCAAGAGGACCTTGATAAATTATAAGACTGGATGTTCAAATGGCAGATGAAATTTAATGTGGACAAGTGCAAAGTTATGTACCTAGGAAAGAACAACCCAAACTATGGTTATACGATGCAAGGTTCCACATTAGAAACCACAACACAGGAAAAAGATTTAGGCATCATCATAGATAACGTTGAAACCAGTGTGCCGCACAGCCAAGAAGGCAAATAGAATTCTAGGAATCATAAGGAAAGGAATGGAGAATAAAACAAAGGATGATATAATGCCTCTGTATTGTTCGAATGGAGAATAAAACAAAGGATGATATAATGCCTCTGTATTGTTCCATGGTACGACCGCACCTTGAATATTGTGTGCAATTCTGGTTGCCGTATATTAGAAAGGATATGGCAAAATTAGAAAAGATACAGAGACGAACCACCAAAATGGTAAAGGGGATTGAAGAATACCCCTATGAGGAGAGACTTAAAGGTTAGGGCTCTTCATCCTGAAAAAGAGACAGCTGAAGGGTGATATGATAGAGGTGAATTAATGAATCGAGTGGAACAGGTAAACGTAGATCGATTGTTTACACTATCAAAAAGTAGAAAGACTAGGGGACATGTGATGAAGCTACAGTGTAACCCGTTTAAGACTAAACGCATAATCAAACTCGAATTCGTTACCGGACAAGGTAGTAAAATCTGTTAGTGTAGCTGGGTTTAAAGAAGGTTTGGAGAAATTCCTGGAGGAAAAGTCCTTAAACCATTATTAAAGAGGAACCGAGAAATCCACTGCTTACCCCAATACAAGCATTGTGGAACCTGTGTGTCTTTTTGGGAAACTGCCAGGTACTTGTGACCTGGATTGGCCACTGTTGGAAAGAGGATACTGGGTTTGATGGACCTTGGTCTGACCCAGTATGGCATTTCTTATGTTCTCATATTCTTATGTAGACAAGTGGTCAAAACTCTTTATTCACAAAATAAAAACCTCAACATGTTTCGGCCAGGAGGCCTTCTTCAGGGTGTGCAAAACCTTGAAAACAACAATAATGACAATCAGATATTAATATAATAAATAAATACTATTAAAAACATGATATTCATTTGTAGTGAAATCATAAATAGATAAATAAATATGTAAACCAAACTAAAGGCAAAATAAAAACATGTTTCTGTAAAAACAAATTAAATAGACTGACATCAATCAATATAAAACATCTATGATCCATATAAATAATCTATAATCCTAACACGGAAGGGTGCAAGGCTGAAAGACTTCTCTAAAAAGAGGACGTGAACTGTCATTGAAAATACTATGTAACAAGGGAGAGGAGGACCAAAGAAAATCATACCCTGGGACCAGTGTAATTATATTCAGCAAATTGTGTTAATTGTAAGGAAGGAAACATCTGAGATATGTAAACATGTAAGGACATGCAATACCTGATATTCAACAAGTAACTATTTCAAATGATGTATTGATTGGATGAGAATCACAACGTGCACCTATGGAAAGCACATATAAGTAATAGAACATCAGAGCACTGAAAATAATAATGTAACTTATGTTTAATAGAAACAATGTTTAATAGAAACATTATGAACTAGAGTGTCAACAAACCAGACATTCAAAGACTGAGATGAAGCTTAACGTCCTTTTATCCCTAAGTAACCGAGGCACAGCGGACGCGCCGCTCTCCTCCTCACACCCCCCCTCGCCCCGTAATAATCACACAACTCCAATATTGGTTTAACACCGGTCGCAGCTTTATTAACTTTTAACCATAGTCAACAATAATTCCAAACAAACAATTTAAACCACCACCTCAACAGTAATGACTCACCAGCCATGTGGGTAGCAAAGTGAAGTCATTGCCGTTGCCACCACAGAGAGTCTACGGCTACCAACCTACCATCCCTTCCTCCGGCTTCGCCATATTACTAGCAAAAGCTCCACCGGGGTTATCCGGGTCGGGGGTACCCCACCCCCACCCTACTAATAGCTAAGGCTCCGGACCCCGGAAACCTCCGGGATCCCGCCACCGGTTCAGGCGATCCCCCCACCCCCAAAGCAGCGACCAGCAAACATCCTGCCTACCACCTGTTCTATGGCCTCCTGCCAGTCGTTAAGGAGCAAGTCTAGCCCGACCAGGAATAAATGCACCCCATCCTGACGGTATAAACCTGCGCAGGTAACTTCTACCCAGGGATGCCGTATCTGGTAACCCCCTTGCTCCACCACCCAGCGCCCGATCTGGCGATTGATCTTCGCTAAACCCCTAGACCATCACCGTGCTCCCTATAGGCAGGCCGTTGAATGATATCCGACCATAACAACATGATATCAGGAAACATCCTCAACACTTCGCCCATATCCTGTTTTGCCACCTGTATCAGCTGTTTACAGGTCCAAGAACCAAGGTCATTGCCTCCCAGATGTATAAGAATCAGATCCGGCCACTCCTTCATTCACCTGCGGTGTCGCAGCAAAGGCAAGAGCTGCACCCAACGCAGCCCCCGCACACCCAGCCATAAGACCACCACCTCTGCTGGGTCCATTCCAAGATTAGGCCCCACCGGCCGTACCGCTGCTCGTTGCTCCACCCAGTGCACAAAGGAGTGACCGATCAACCAGCAAGTACCAGGATTCCTTTCCCCATCTGCAAGGCAAAACAACAGTTAGCAGCCCCCCCAAGACCCGTCAGCCCCCTCACAACCACACTTAACCCTGAAATGCATGTGAACGCCATCGACCCTATCCTTTGGATCTCTCCTTGCGGCAACCCCTCCGCTGCCGCACTAGTTGCGGCACCAATCCAGAAGGAATGCGGGGCAAACCCCAAAGGCTCCACTCCTAGCCATCTCAGAGCCAACCGCAGCACCGCCGCAAACTGAAAACGCGTCAGCAGGCTAGAATCCTCGTGCAAAAATAACTGCCCCTCCACCGCTGGCCGCACCTTTAAGTAGTCCCTTAACGATGTTACTGGGCAAGTCGGGGAATTTCCGATCGCCCTTAATACTGCCCACTGACCATGTCCCAACTGATCTGTCTTAGACCTTGCGAGCAATATGCGCATCTCCCCTTCCCAGAGATGCACCTGATGCCTGCCTATCCTGGTCCCTCGAGATAACCAGCGTGAATCTGCCACTAACTCCCCCACCCAGAATGCGCCAAAAAACGCTAGGCAGAAGACTGCCTGAAACAGCCGAGTTTCGTAAGGGGAGGACGTGACTCTTGGCAGTGCCGCACAGATCCGTGTTAGCAGCTCATGCGTGATTGGCCGCTGCCCATCCTGCGGAGTCAGCTGGGACCACTCCTACCCTTGCAATAGTCTCTGTGTTAAGAACCCCCCAACCTGGAAGCCCCAACCCACCGCCCACGCAAAAAGGTAAACCTTGCCAGGTGCGCCCGCACTGTCACTTTCGACACTCCATCAGCCTTCGCCGCAACTACATATTCCGCCATCAACTGATCGGGCACCTGCCCCTCCTGCCACCCCCAAGTCACCAGAAAGCTGACTGTCACAACCACGCTGATACTTCGTCCATGTCGCCGGTGCCACCGACCGTCGCAGCAGCCTCAACTTCTCCACCGGCCATGCTGCCATGAGTGCTCTGGAACCTTCACTCCCTCAGCGTCTGCTTCTGGCACCAACGTCCGGAACTGCTCTCACTTCAAACGAGAAAGAGCATCCGCAATACTGTTAGTGCTACCTGGAATATGGCGGGTCCTAACTGACGCATTCAGACACAAACAGGTTAAAACTACTGCTCTCATTAAGGCTGCTACCTGCAGACAATGCGGCGTATAATTATTAATCACGCTAACCACTGCCTCATTGTCACACCACCACACCACCCTGCGATTGCGCAACATGTCTGGCCAGAGTTCCAATACCACTAAGAACGGGAACAACTCCAAGAATGTGATATTCGTAGTCAACCCTTCATCCCGCCAAGACTGTGGCCAGGCCACCACACACCACCAAAGTAAATGCCCAAACCCCTGCTACCCACCGCATCCGTAAAAAGTTGCAGATCGACAGTAGAGATCGCCGCCTCCATCAATACCGATGTGCCGTTGAACTCCTGCAAGAACAAATCCCATACTCCTAAATCTGTGTGAATACTCTGCAACAGCCTGATATGGTGATGTGGCCTTGTCACTCCCGACGTAGCCGCCGCTAAGTGCCGCAAAAACACTCTGCCCATAGGTATCACCTTGCAAGCAAAATTCAGAGAGCCAATTAGGGCCTGCAACTCCCTCAATGTGAACTTGCGCGATCCCAACGCATTGGCCACCAACATTCGCAATCGCCCTATCTTCTCGCCTGGCAAGCGCACCACCATTGCCACCGTATCCAGCTGTACGCCCAAAGAGGTGATGCTCTTAGCTGGACCCTCCATTTTTTCCCCCGCCAATGGTACCCCCCACTCCTGTGATAACGCCACAAATCCATCCAGAAGCGCCTGGCACTGCAATGACTGAGCCTCACCCACGAATAGGAAGTCATCCAAATAGTGCACCACGTTCGCGCATCCCACCATTTGAACCAATGCAAAAACGTGCTAAACATCTCAAAGTATGCACACGAAACCGAGCAGCCCATTGGCATACATTTATCAAAATACCAGCCCCCTTCAAAACAAAATCTCAACAACGGAAAGGCCGACAGGTGGACCAGCAGCAATTGGAAGGCCCATTCGATGTCCACTTTTGCCATCAAACTTCCCGAGCCGCATCGGCACACCAAGTCCACCGCTGCATCAAAGGACGCGTAGCGCACCGAACACCGCTCCTTCGGAATCCGATCATTGACTGACAACCCTACGGGGAAGGACAGGTTGTGAATCAGCCTGTACTTCCCTGGTTCCTTCTTCAGTATGATACCCAAGGGGGACACCACCAAATTCACAAACGGCCGGCTTTCGAAAGGACTGGCAATTCTGCCCAATTCCCGCTCCTTACGCAATTTATCCTGCACAGTATGGGGTAACTGTCTAACCGAGTCCACATTATCTGCCTGCACCGACTCTACCGTCCCTACCACCGGGATATGAAACCCGTAACTAAAGCCCTCCTCGAGCGTCATCTGGTCCCGCTGCCTTGGGTAACACCGAAGCCAAGGCCGCAAAGTTTCCAACCGTATCAGCGTGGAAGCCCACTCCCCCAAGTCTATACTACTTGGGAGCCAAAAGGGGAGGGACGGGGGCACCATGTTTTGCGCATTTGAGGGAGGAATGCCCCCCCCCCCCCACAGATGGAAGAGGCATGCCAAAACTTACAGTCGGGAAATAGACACGACGACTTATTGAATCGCCAACACAAATCTCCCGTTCCCTTGCCCCCAGCTCACTGCGACACGGACGCCCCTACGGCCCGAAAGGATCGCCCCCTCCCCGCTACTCCTGCCCCCCCCCCTTTCACACCCCCAGGTCCCCCCGACCCCCTGACCCTCCGGTTCTGGCGGACATTTGGGTCAACCACAAACTAATATCCTGTGTGCCCCAGGACAACAGTTTATTTTCTTCCATCTTGTCCCGGAACTTCTCATCGTAGTTGAGTCAAGCCCAACCTTCATGCGTTTGAGCGGCTTCCAATATAGAATCCGCATATGCGAGCAGCATTCCATATTGCTCCGGATACTGGTGACCCCACACACTTGCCAACCTCAAAAAAGCCCTAGTCCAATTTACCACGTTACGGGCAACTCGTTTGATCCTTTCCGCCTTCTCATCTTCCTTTCTCTTCTTACGGCTCTCACCCGACCGACGCCTCCCCTCCAACAACCAGAAGATGTCAATGTACCTCCTGTTTTGGATCTTCCGCCATAAAGCCCGCGGGACCCCTTCCCACAACTCCGAAAAGGACGCTAGCGTCTGGGTACCCCCGCTCCCCCCAACCCCCTCGGCCATCGAAACCGCCGCCCGGCGCCCCTAATCCCCCCCCCCCCCCGAGGTATCCGTCGATGACTCACCGGACGAAGACGACAAAGTCTCATCCCTGTGGTGCCGCCGACAAGCATGCTTCCGCTTCTTCCGTGCCTTGCCCCCCACCCCCACACTCGACTCTTCCCCTTTTTCCGCCCCCATCACACCCTGCTGTTAACTCACCTGCCCGCTCCGCCGCATCCCCAGCAGCCAGTGCACCATCCATCGGTTCTGTTGGCAGCTCAGGCTCCTGGTCGCTCCGTGGCCCCCCAGTTTGCTCAACCGCTGCAGCCATCCTCGGAGCCGGTCTCATCGCCCTAGTCTCCACTCTTCCTGCACTGCCCACTCCAAACTCACCAGGTTGCTGCCACACCATAGGATTCTGTGGAGGTAAAAAAGGGGGCATGGGGGGAGGACTGCCGCTGGCCAGGTGGGTTACCAGACTCCCAGCCAGTCTGCTCTGGATGTACCTTTCCCCCCACCCCTCCAATAATCCCAAGCCGTGGGTCCGCCCTCCAGGAAATATCCCACCTGTCTCATTGACCCAAACCCCAGGCCATGGTTACTGTGCCCTACAGGGCTAGCCTGCATGCCCCCCACCCCCTCCTGTATCACTACCCCACCCCAGAGAAGGCCATACCCCTTGCCCAAACCCGACCGCCAGCTCCCCTAGCTGCCCCCCTTCCAGGTGACCCATCCGCGGGCCCAACTTGCCCAGAACCCCGGGGTACCACAGCACCCACCTGCCCCTCGTGGACTCCTTTGAACCTGCACCTTTCCGCTCCCTGGATCCCCCAGATTTAGCAGCCCCACCCGACAAGGCCGCCAAAGCACGCCTCCCTCTCCCCCTTCTCCTCCTGTCCTCACTGCACAAATTACCCCCTCCATCTGTGGAGGGCCATCCGGGCGCTGACCAGTACAACCACTCCTCCCTGCCCCTTTCCCTCTCCCGGCCTGACTTCTGCGAGTCGGCATGCTGCTGCTCTCCTTGTGTACCGCGCCTTGTCCGTACTTCTCAGACTCACCCACTCCACACCGTGTCCATGCTCGGCCCCCCACCTGCTCCACCAGACTCCCGCAGGCTGCCTCTGATTTCGTCCTCTCCTTGATGTCCGCAGTCACTCCCCATCACCCGCAATTTCCGGACATCCAATCCACATATGCTGCCTTCTTCCTCCTTGTGTGCCCGAATGCAGGGCTCGCCGGCTTGCCCTCCCTTCCTCCCTCCCCCTCGCTTCTCTTCACTCCTGATTGGCTCCTGGCTCCTGCCGCCGCCGCTCACCCGCGGCAGCCAATCAATTTAAAGGACGCCGCCTGGGCCTCCCATGATGCCTCCGACCCCTGCGGCCCGCTGAAGGGGAGAATCGCCACGCGCCGCCGGCCCGGTTACCGCTTGCCGGCCAGGTACGGGACCCTGCAGCCTTATAAATTCTGGGAGTAACATGGATTTCTTGACCATTTAAGTTCAATGTAAAATAAAAGCACTGTGTTACAGAGACCAACAAATCATGTATATATATGGTGAATTCCCGTAGAGAAATATACACAATAGAATCGGTGATATCATGTGATACTTAAAACCTTTATCCTCGTTAGCCAGAATGAACACAGTATCATATTCTAATACAGCGCAGAGCTCATCTTAGAACTGTAAAATCTATATTCATTATTTGAACCAGTACCAACATATAGCTATCATGAATGTAAAACGTCAAACTAAACTGAGGCTATTTCAAAAAACTAGGTACACAAAGGAGCAAGAGACGAAGGAAGTATGGATGATCAACAGATGTTTATTCAGAACCCCAACGCGTTTCGGCGTTACCGCCTTCTTCAGGGGGAATACAGCTGAGTAATTCGGCTCCACTTTTTGTGCCTTTTATATACGGTTTTCAAATAACAGCTCTACGGAGCTTGAAGACTTGAAATACTATGTCGTCAATGTGCAAAAATGAATGAAAACCGCTGCTTTAAAGATGAAAAGAGACTTGTCAATAGTGTTGTATAAGAGAGTACATGTACTCTTTTATACAACACTATTGACAAGTCTCTTTTGGGGTTCTGAATAAACATCTGTTGATCATCCATACTTCCTTCGTCTCTTGCTCCTTTGTGTACCCTGTATGGTATTGCAAGAAGCACTGCTCCTAGTTGTGTTCTTCCTATTTCAAAAAACTATCCATCAGCATTGGCTAGTAAAAATGAGTAAAACCTTATACAGTAAAACTCCCGATGTGGACGGGGAATACAATAATATAGACGAAACCTGGTCAATAAATGGTATATGGGTTGAAAGTGTGTGATAGCATATGACTTATATGATGAAATCCCATAAAAAATATATATGCAATAGAATCGGTAATATCATGCGATACATAAAATCTTTATTCTGGTTAGCCAGAGCAACCACCATACAGTATTCTAATACAGCGCAGATCAAATCTATATATTCATTATGCCTTGACCAGTGCCAACATATGGCTATTATGAATGTAAAATGTCAAACTAAACTGAGACGATTTTAAAAAGCTCTATCAGCATTACCTAGTAAAAATGAGCAAAACCTTATTCAGTAAAAACTCCTGATGTGCATAGGGAGTACAATAATATGTTGTTGTGTTGTTGTTAAGTGCCGTCGAGTCGGAGTCGACTCATAGCGACCCTCTGGATAGCTATCCTAAATTGTGTTCGGTCTTCAGTCAGGCGGCTCATTGTTGACAGACTGGTACCCGTAGCTGCTGTTATTGTATCGATCCATCTCATTGCTGGCCTTCCTCTTTTGCGTTGACGTTCTATCTTGCCAAGCATGATGTCTTTCTCTAATGATCTCTCTCTCCGCATGATGTGTCCAAAGTATGAAAGTCGAAGTCTTGTCATCTGAGCTTCTAAAGAAAGCTTAGGTTTGATCTCCTCTAGTACAGACTGGTTTGTTCTTCGGGCAGTCCATGGTATACACAGTATTCGGCGCCAGCACCATAATTCAAAGGCATCAATTTTCTTCCTGTCTATCTTTTTCACTGTCCAGCTTTCACATCCATATGATGTTATTGAAAATACCATGGCTTGAACAAGTCGAATCTTTGTATGGAGAGAGACATCTCTGCTCTTGAGAATCTTATCTAGGTCTTTCATAGCCATTCTGCCAAGAGCAATGCGTTGTCTGATTTCTTGACTGCTTGTTGCTTCTTTATTGATAGTTGATCCAAGTAGGTTAAAGTTATTCACGATTTCAATTTCTTCTCCTTCGACGATGAACCTGTTGATTATGCCAGTTGTCATGATCTTTGTCTTCTTTACTGACAATAATATAAAACCCCATTAATAAATAGTATACAGTCAAACCTCGGTTTTCATGATTAATCCGTTCTAAGAAGTCTGACTAAAACCGAAATGTACGAAAACCGAAGCAATATTTCCCATAGGAAATAATGTAAATTCAATTAATCCGTTCCAGACACCCAAAACTATTCACAAAAAATACATTTTATAGAGAGTCAATCCCACTTCTGGCCACAAGATGGTGCTCCAGAGGTATTTTTGGCAGACAAATTGTTTAAACTGCCTTCCTCTCTGTGCAATCCTTGCATCTCTGGCTCGAGGATGTTGCTCACCTGACTTTCGCATCTCAACACGCGATCGGTGAGTCCGGGGGGGTAGTGCTGCCGGGACTGGGCAGGCAGTGTATGCAGACCAGCGCGAAGGTGTATGTACACTATTGCAGTACTTTTGGTTTTCAGATCTGGCACACGCGATCGGTGAGTCCGGGGGGGGGGGGGGGGGTGGGGGGGGGGGGGCGGGGGGGGGTAGTGCTGCCGGGACTGGGCAGGCAGTGTATGCAGACCAGCGTGTATTGCAGTACGAAAACCGAGGCGATAGACGAAAACCGAGACAAGATTTCAGTCTGAAAAGACGTCGAAAACCGAAACCGACGAAAACCGGGGCCAACGAAAACCGAGGTTTGACTGTACAGGTTAAAAGTGTGAGACTGCATATGACTTATCCAAGATAAAAATGCCACTGGTACTTACAGTGCAGAAGCTAAGTCACAAAGTCTGGGAAATCAAAGTGCTAACAGCATTAAGGAAAGCTCACTTAGACAACTGTCATTAAATGGGCAGTTTTGCGCCAAAAACGGTCAAAGGTCATGCTGAGTGCAATGTTATTTAGAATCTGCAGAAGCATTCTGTGTAAAATTATAATAATAATCCTGTCATCCCTATACATGGCCATGACAAGCCAACATGCGAGCTACCTCCTAATAAAAGTTCTACCATTTCAACCACTGTTTGTCCCAATCAACCACTGCCCTTGTCTGTACTGCAAACCATACAAACTCTCAGGGTCACAATGTCTCAAAAATACACAATCTAACCCCTATCAACGTTCAGTAGTACACTCAAAAAACTACTAAAACTATCTAGTGAGCCTACTAAGATACATCAGATCCACCGGGTTATATAAAATCTAACAACCCCCCCCCCCCCCCGCCAGGGAGAGGGTACAGATCCAAGTGCAAATTGTTTACTTCTCCTAGTGAATAAAGCTGCATAGTCAAAAAGTATGTTAAAAGTTCTGTCGTCCAGTATACTAAAATATATAATAAAACCAACATGATCCTAAGAGAGACAAGTAAAAAATATAATGAAAATAAATAAATAAATATGAGGTATCCCATTAAAAGTGTACCATAAAAATAATAGCAAAAATCATCAAAATGGGGATTAAGATAATAAAGTGGGAAACAGTAAAAATCTAGAAAACAGCATAAAAAATCAAAATAGAGAAAAGGGGGGTAGGGGAAGGGGGGAGTGGTGGTGGGGTGTGGGGTGGGTGAGGAGGGTGTATGAGAAGGGAAGGGGAAGAAGGGTGGGGAGGATGAGATGGGGAAAAGGGAGTGGTGGTGGGAAAGGGGAAGAGGGTGGGGTGGGAGAGGAAAGGGGGGAGGGAGAAGGGGAGTGGCAAGGGAAAGGGAAAGGGGGGAAGGAGGGGAAAGGGGAGGGAGGTAAAGATAAAAATATAAATAATAAAAACCAATAAAAATATAACAAATAAATAAGAGCAAATCAAAACCAATAAAAGATAAATTACATCAAAGCAATAGCAAAAACATAAAATGCCTCATTTACAAAAAAATGGAAAAATCAATCTCCTGATTCAGCCCATTTGGTTTCAAAGTTCTGAGTTCAAAGATGTATCTCTGCTCCAAACGCTATAGTATATTGTCAACATCTCCCCCTCTCTAGTGGGGTCTGACTGCTTTTATCACCAAAAGCTTAAGGTCTTTGATGGTATGTTTCATGGTCATCCAATGTTCAACCAATGGTTTCTCAACAACTTTTCATTTGATGCAACTCTTATGGTCTGTAATGCGCATTCTCACACTGTGTTTTATTTTGCCAACATAGCACAAATTACATGGGCACATAATTAAGTAAATTACATGCTGTGTCTCGCAGTTTGAAAAATCATACATTCGAGGGGTGCCGGAATTGGTCCTTGACAACCAAACAGTGAGCACAAGTTGAACATCAGCCACATCGGAAATGGCCCTTCATCCTGGGAAAAATTCCGGGTTTAGCCAATGCTGAGGACCCCAGGAGATTTTCAAGGCTATGATTTCTTTTGTAAGCTATAGTGGGGTGTAAAGTCTTCAAAGATGATATAGGTGACAGGAGGCTCCATTCCTCTTTTATGATCCGTGCAATATCATGTACTAAATTTGAAAAAGAACATAAACTAGTTTCTATTCTCGTGGGCGTACCTTGTTTTGAAGGAGCGAAATTCTCCTGGACGTGCGAGCTCTGTGATACGCTTTCCTTATGCAGTCATCCGGATATCCTCTGGTCTCAAAGTGTTGTTTCAGCTCTTGGGCCTGAGTTTCATAATCCTGCTTGGAGGCACAAAGGCGGTGTATCCTAAGAAACTGACTCATGGGGAGATTAACCTTGAGCGATCTATTGTGAAAACTTGTAAAATGTAATAACGAATTCCTGTCTTTGGGCTTCTGAACAGGTAGTGATAATGCCGTTTGGTCCTTTTGAAATCATAATATCCAAATAGGAAATCCAACATGTATCATATTGATATTGAAATTTCAAGTTCTCATCAAGATCATTCAATCAGTCTAAAAAAACACAAAGATCAATCTCTAAGTTGTCCCAAATCAAAAAGACATATTGATGTACCTTCTCTACATTTTCACTTGTTTGCGAAAAGGATGTTTCGTCAAAGATTGTTTTTCAAAATGGGATACATATAGATTAGCCACATCAAGAGCCATGGATGAGCCCATGGCTACCCCTTTGATGTGCTTGTAAAACACTTCTCGAAAACAAAAGAAATTCTCAGTCATAGCCAAGGTGGCAAGTTGTATTAAAAAGCAGGTAGGAGTCCTTACTGGTCTGGCATGATGTAGCAAGGTATTCTTTAAAACATCTAAGGCTGCGTTTTGCGGAATATTGGTATATAAAGAGTTTATGTCTAAAGTAACCAGAATTATATCTTTATTATATTCTTCAAACCCATCCAACAATTGTATCATATGCAATGAGTCGTGCATGTATGATGGCGACTCCATCACAAATGGTCTTAAAAGTACATCTAAAAATTTAGAATCCAGCTCAAACAGAGATCCTGTGGCTGAGATGATCGGCCTACCTGGAGGATTGTGAAGAGACTTGTGCACCTTAGGCAACACGTAAATTGTTGGTATAACAGGGTGATTAACCAATAAAAATTCAGATTCTTTTTTAGTCAGGTAGCCTGCCTTTTGTGAATAAAGAGCTTTAACCAATTGTCTACATACCAGCTGTTTTTGTTTCCTATCCTTGGTGTGGGTTTTCTGCTCTCCGCTGGACCTCGTGTTCTTATGTTCACTCCTGGCAGCCTCGGTACCAACGGTATCGACAAGTTCCAGTGGCACACTCATTCCTTCTAGTCGTCGGAACACTTGTCCAGGTTTAATGAATGAGATAGATTCTGGACGTTTACTCTCATATTTCAAAAAACTGTATTATACCCAATCCCGGTAAATAAATCACAAAATCCTATGCCGAGATACAAACTTAACCATACAGTGAAGCTAATAAACTTATTTTTTTGTCGGAGCAGCTACCACAGTGAGGGGAAAGAGAATACCCCAAACCACTGTAGCCAGTCCTTTTTAATTAAACTTATAATAAAATTGCATTATATAAGTGCGTAAAGAATCCACTTAGCTGAAAATGTTGGCGGTGACCATCACATGCCAAAACTTTTCTATAATTGACTTTTACTACAAGTTCTGTTTGACGGGCCAATCAGTTTTTTGATCAGCTGAGAGGGGGCGGTGCTGTGTAGTGCTCCTCCCCCCTCCCTTCTGATTGGCCAGTTGCTATTTGAGGGTGGACCCTCATCCGGGCATTAATCACCTGCTCATGATATAAACCGTCTGGGTGAAGACGTCTTTCAAGGCTGCTCTGGCTAGAAAAAGCTGGGACCTGATGCAGGGGTTTTATCTTTGGACCCCGAAACGTGCCACGTCGTTCCTGAAGCGGCTTCACTAGTCTTCACAGCCTGTCTCTGTGATAAAAGTTTTGGCGTGTGATGGTCACCGCCGACATTTTCAGCTAAGTGGATTCTTTACGCACTTATATAATGCAATTTTATTATAAGTTTAATTAAAAAGGACTGGCTACAGTGGTTTGGGGTATTCTCTTTCCCCTCACTGTGGTAGCTGCTCCGACAAAAAAATAAGTTTATTAGCTTCACTGTATGGTTAAGTTTATACTCTCATATTTCAGCACTTTTTGCATATTCGGATCCAAGGATGCAGTTAGGTAGGCCTGGAGGCCTATGATAGTAACTCTGTATGTGTAATCAATCTTTATGAGGCCTGGCCCTCCTTCATCTCTAGGGATGTACAGTCTTGGCATACACTTATTCTTGTAAATCACTTTATGGGCATGGAGGAGTTTTCGTGTTCGCACATCCAGTTTTTGAAGATCTTTAAGAGGCCAGTCCACAACCTCAAAGCTGTATGAAAGTACAGGAATTGCCAGCTGATTGATGGCTTGTAACTTATTCCGTGATGTTAAAGCACTTTATAGTAATGATTTTAATCTGCTGTAATATTCTTTATTGATCTTTTCTCTCAGTAATTTCTGCTTGAGTGTCATTCCTTCCTCTATTCCGAGATACTTATATACGCCTTCCTGTTCAAGGTCCTTGATGTCACAACCTTCAGCCAAGGAGATGTTTTCTGCTTTGCTCAATTTTCCTCTAAAAAAAAAAAAAAAGGTTGCCTTAGCACATTTGTAAAGGCCAAAGGTATTCCTGATGTCATCAGAAGAGCTTTTCACCACACTGAGTTGCTCTGCTAATTGTTGGTCGCTGGATCTATAGAGCTTCAAATCATCTACAAATAATAAATGAGATGTTGTTTCTGGGTTGTTACCTTCTTTAGGATTCATGCTAAATCCATATCCCAAAAAATAGATGAGAGTACTCATTGGATTAAGCACCACTCAAAACAGAAGGGGCAAAAGGGAATCCCCCTGAAATATTCCTCACTGCATCCTGATGTTAGGAATAATATACTGACCATCTTCATATTTCAAAATGAGTGTGGTGTACCACATTGTCAATGTGAACTTAATGTACTCTGTCAAACCAGGATTTATTTTGTACATTTCAAGGCAATTTATTATCCATGAGTGTGGGCGCTGTCAAAAGCTTTCTCATAATCAATCCATGCTATTTACTGAGATTTCTACTTTTCTTAGCACTGGCCATGATGGCCTTATTCAATATTAACTGGTCTTTGGTGCTATATCCCCTCTCTTGTTTCCTTTTTGTTCTATTGCCATGATGTTATTGGACTCGATATGATCATATATTCTGTCTGCATCTATTGCAGTGAACAGCTTATAGATTGTAGGTAGACAAGTTATTGGTCTGTAATTGTTGGGAGTGTTACGAGGGTCTCCTTATGGTAGGAGAAAGTTTTTTTTCCTGTAGTTAGCCACTGTGGTGTTAAGTCTGGCTGCGTAAACAATTGATTTTTGCAATTCACCAGGTCTGAGTGGAGTGATATTAACTGTTTGAGCAAAACATTGGTTACTCCATCAGGGCCAGGGTTCTTCCAGTTTGGGGCTCAATTTAACCTGTTCACCAGCTCGTTTGCTGGCCATTCCATAGGTGTTATCTTTGCTTTTTTTAATTGCACCTGTATGCAGGGTAACCATTCTGCTTCTTGGCTGTGCTTTATAGAATAAGTTTCTCCAGGAGCTCTTTGTTTAGGCTTTGGTTGGTGGTATTTCTATTATCTGAACACTATTTCCCAATTCCCTATAAAATTGTTTTGGGCTCTCTCTAAATAGCTTATTTTGATATCTCTCCTTTCGGTTTTCTTCATATCTTCGCAGTTTTTGCGCTTCTGCTGCTACTTTGAATTTATTGTTCGAACATATAAATTTCAGGTCTTCTTCTGTTAATGTGGCATGCTTCAGCTTGATGTCTTGGATCTTCCTTAATATCCTTGATGATCTTAATCTTTTCAGATATCCATCTAGCAGGGAGATCTCCACTCGCAATGACTGTATTTTTCCCTCAGTGCACTTTTTCCAAGGAGGAACTGTTATTGTTTTCTTTTTCTTCTGGCCCTGCACTTTAGCTGGTATTATTCTAACAGCAATAATTTTAGCTGCACAATACTGTATTCAGTTTATTTTAGTGATGTCAATAAATGGTTCCTTTATACTGGATATGGCCTTGTTCATCTTTATAATCATACTTTTAACCTTAGGTGTTCAATTTAACTTGGGTAATCTTTCCCTTGCCTGAAACCCAGCATATTCATCTTTTTACACGTGGACTAGGAGTTCAATTCTGAATTCCTCCACCTCTGGGTCTTTCTCCTCCCTTTCTTCCTTCCTCGACATCGGTGAGGGACCATCGATACTTCGACTTTCTGTCGGAATCGGATGCTATTTCCTCCAATTCCGATGATGCATCAGAGGACTCCAGGGCAACCCAGGATCTCCCTTCCAATTGCTCCCCTTCTCATGAGCAGTGTCAGTCCCCACCAGAGGACATCTTTTCAAGACTTCATCTGAGACGTGGCAGCGGGCCTGCAGATTACTGTGACTTCCGAAACAAAACAGAGGGCAGAGGAATTGGAAATCCTCCACTATCCTTGAGCGCCCAAAGTGGCTGCCACATTACCGGTACATTGGATCCCCCAGGATCTCATGCTATGTATGTGAAAGGCCCCGATAATGGTTCCACCTATTAGCAAGCGACTGGATACCATGTATCAATTTCCACCATGCCCTGGCTTTCAAAAACCTCAACTACCACACCATTCCATGGTAGATGAATCAGTGATGTGTCACATCAAGAGTTCTAAGAATCATTTTTCCATGCCTCCCGACAAGGACTCCAGAACTCTCGATGTCTTTGAGTGTCGTTGCTTTCAGGCATGCATGCTCACTTCTGTGATTACTTCTTACATACTCTATATGGGCATGTATCTCAAGGATATCTCAAGGGATCTAGAGAACCTTGTTCCATGCTTCCTGATGACAAACGTGATGCATTCCAGGCTTTAATCAGGCAGAATCAGAATACATCCAAGTTTCTTACCAGTCATCTGGCAGAGCTTCAGCAGTCTGCATTGGTGCTCACAGAATGGCCTGGCTCCAGGCTTCTGAATTTGAACAGTGGGTTCAAGATAAATTAGCCAATATCCCCCTGCTCTGGGGAGAACCTCTTTGAAAAGGGTTGGAGAGAGAAGGCCAGAGATATTGAGACAGATGATCGCACCCTCAAACGACTCTCCAGAAAGACTTCAGATCCCTCTAGGAGAAAGATTAATTCAAAGAAGTCTTTCTATCCCAAAAAGAAATATTATCCTTCTTCTCCGGGAACAAGCAGGAAGTCAGTCCTCACATATGGGTGACGTCGGCGCCAATGGAGCCCTTGTGGAAGCATCTTCCCAGCTTTCAAAGAAAACCTTTGGGAGGTGCCACCACGCATGCGTGGTACCCTTCCTGCCCAAGGGTGCCATCTTGCTCAGTCTCCTTTTTTCCGCAGAGCCCTTTAGAAGTCTGTCTGTTTTCCCCTGGAAAAAGTTGTTTTTTCTCGACCTGAGTTTCAAACTCTCTCTGGTTGTGTACTAATATTCTTCCCACCACCCAAACCCACCACCCCGGCGTTGAGTCTCAGGTCCCTTCGTTTTTTCCTTCCTTTTGGCACCTTCATGCCCTTTTTCTTCAACTAGCAGCACTGCGGGTCTTCGACCTCGCTGGGGTATTTTTTCCACCATGGCTACCAGTGGCTTTAAGAAGTATGATCGGTGTGCCAAGATAATGTCCCTCACTGACACACATGACTGCTACCTATGCTGCCTAGGTCCGGACCATGACCCCATGGTTTGCAATCTGTGGAAAAGGATGTCCACCAAGGCCCTCAAGAGCAGTCAGCAGCAGCACAACAAGTTCTTCCCAGAGTCCCTAGCTCCGAAGGCCAAGGCCCCCTCTGAAGCTGCGGAATCCTGTGGCACCACTGTGGACCCCAGTTGACGCCATGGCTCTTCAGAAAGGAGGTCTCCCTCAAGGGAACACAAGAAGAAGAAGAAACCCATGAAGGCAGCATCTCTGGCGGGCTCCGCTGGGTCGGGTAAGCCCCGGGCCAGGTCCCGCAGTCCACAACGACTGTCAGAGGGATCGGAGTGGGAACGGCCTACCAAGATCACCCAAAAGGAATCAACCACAGATCAGTCTCGGTCGCCAGAGCCTATCCTTGTTGAGGACTCCCCTTCGGAGGAACTGGCACTGGGCCCAAGTTTCTTGATGCCCGCGCCAACAGGCTGCAGAGCCTTCTGGACTCGAATCCAGGATGGCGGCCCTGGAGCACAGTCTGACTGCCTTTATGGACCAGCAGTGGGTGTTGCTGTCCGGTACTACCGGTTCCTCCGCCCAGACCACTGGGCCCTCAACATCTAGGACTTCCTCGGAGGCCGAGCCAATTCTGGAGACCATACTCAAGTTGATCCACGGTCTAGGTCTCACTCTGGGTCCCACTCGACAGGACCGAGGTCTTCCCCAGCTAGTGCTCATGGCACCAGTTACGGGGCCTCTGTGGGACACAGGCAGGGCTCCGGCCCTGAGCCTAAGAGCCACCCTTCCCTCGAATCTTCCTCTGACTACTCAGAGTGGGAGACTGAGGACGAGGAGTCCCCGGACACCCAAAGCCACTAGAATGTCCCCTTGGACTAGCCACCCTCAGAGCACTGGTGTCAGCCCCCGCCCGAGGATATGGCATTCCTCGACTTCGTGCGGGATATGTCAAAAGCCCTCGCATTCCCAATGGAATCAGAGGAGGACCCTCGGAAGGAGGAATTATAAATCTTCCAGTACAAGGCTCTGCCAAGGGAATCACTCACAGTACCCATCCCACCCATCCTAGAATGGCTAATGCTCTGTATGTGGGAGACACCGGCATTGGTGCCAGTGGTGAGCAAGCGGCTCGACTCGATGTATTGGGTCCGCCAGAGCCTGGGCTTCCAGAAGTCACGGCTGCTGCACAATTCCATGGTGATGGAGTCAGCCATGTGTCACCTCAAGAGCCAGAAGGCACACTCCTCAGTGCCCCCGGGTAGGGAAGCCCGCACCTTGGATGCCCTTAGCAGAAAGTGCTACTAGGGCTCGATGCTCATCAACCGGATCCAGACCTACCAGCTGTACATGTGCATGTACCTGAGAGACCTGGCGAAGGAACTCACTAGGTTCTTGGTTGGGGTCTCCGAGGAACCCCTGCAGCGGATCAGGAACCTGTCCAAGGCTGTCCGTGAGTGCTGCAAATTCATGACTTGAGCAGCCTATGATGGCTTCGAGTCCACGACTAGAATAGCTATGGCGAGCATCGGTGCTCGACGCCAGGCTTGGCTACAGTCTTCCAACCTCGAGCAATGGGTTCTGGACAAATTGGTCGATGTCCCAATTCAAAAGGAGAACCTCTTTGGCAAACCCATGACGGAAAAGGCCACCTAGTTGGAGTCCAAATTCATGACAAAAACCAGGTTCTCCAAGAAGACCACTGCTCCTCCCTGACGAAAGAGCTCAGGTAAAAAGCCCTTTTACCCCAGGAAAGGGGCTGCTTAAAAAAGCTACCCAAATTTTCAGGCCTCCCCAGCAGGGTCAGCAGGCTAAGGGACATGGGCAAAGCCCTCGTAAGCAGAAAGCTCCCAAACCTCAGGCCCAGGCTCTGGCCCAGCCAGGGGGAGCTTTTGACTCCTTGAGCATAGCCTCTGTACCCCAAGGAGCGCAGCAGCCCACAGGAGGATGTCTAATCCTGTATGCCCATAGATGGCCAGCCATCACCACCAATTCCTGGGCACTCTAGGTGGTCAGGGAGAGCTACCTCCTCCACCTGTCTCAGAGACCTCTTCCTTTCTTCCCGGGAGAGCCCCCGAGATCTCCCCTTCACCGGGACCTCGTATTGAAGGAACTCGTAGGCCTTCTCAATGGGTAAAGGAGTAGCACCAGTACCCCATCATCTCAGGAATAAGGGGTTCTACTTCAGGTATTTCTTCGTGCCAAAAAGAACAGGGGGCCTAAGGCCCATCCTAGACTTATGCAACCTGAAGAAGTTCCTGCTGAGGGAGAAGTTCAAGATGCTCTCCCTTGGAACATTGCTGCCTTATCTCCAGCAGGGAGACTGGCTATGCTTGGATCTGAAGGATGCCTATACCCACATCCTCATTCACCCCAGCCACAGGCAGTACCTTCACGACAGGGGGCGCTCACTACCAGTAGAGGGTACTACCCTTCGGCCTGGCCTCTGCCCCCAGGGTTTTCACCAAATGCCTGGCAGTGACAGCTGCCTTCCTCAATCTCCAAGGGACATTTCTCTTCCCTTACCTCGACGACTGGTGCATTAAAGGAGGCACGACCACAGAGGTACAGCAGGCCACAGCATGCATCATCCAGGTCCTGCAACATCTGGGGTTCATGATAAACTACCCCAAATCTCACCTCCTCCCGACTCAATGTCTGGATTTCATAGGAGCAAGGCTGGACACTCCTCTTCAGACAAAGGCCTTCTTTCCCCTGGACCGGGCAGACCGTCTCAGGGCACTGGCCAGAGATGTGCAACACCGTCCCTTGGTGTCAGCTCGGCTTCTACTGCGCCTACTTGGACACATGGCCTCAACAGGCCATATCACCCTGGATGCTCATCTGCACATGAGGGCCACTCAGTGGTGCCTTTGAGACCAATAGACACAGGCCACAGGCCGTCTCCAAGATAGAGTCTCAGTGACCAGCCAGCTGGTGGAATCTCTGATTTGGTGGCAAAATCCCCGACACTTGCAGGCAGGGATGCCCTTCCAAACCCCAAGCTCTCTAAAGGTCCTTACTACAGACATCTCCCTGCTGGGATGGGGAGCCCACTGTGAAGAACTCCACACCCAGGGCAGTTGGGCTCAAGCTGAGGGCATCCAGCAGATCAACCTCCTGGAGCTTCAGGCAATATATCTGACCCTCCAAGCATTCTGTCACCACCTGAGACTCCAGTCGGTGCTGATCCAAACAATCAGGTGACATTGTTCTATGCGAACAAGCAGGGGGGCATGGGGTCTCGCGTCCTCTGCCGTGAAGCAATGACACTCTGCTCCTATGCAATTTAACAGAGAATACTCCTGCGGGCGGTATACCTACCAGGCCAGGGCAATGCTCTGGCGGACAGACTGAGCAGAGTCTTCCAGGCACATGAGTGGCAGCTGGACCGCAGAGTAGCCTATCAGCTCTTTCATCTCTGGGGGATCCCATGAATGGACCTCATTGCCAGCCCAGACTACTACCAGTTGTCTTGCTTCTGTTCCTGGCAACCTACCCGTCCCAGGTAGCGGCCGATGCATTCCTCATCCCGTGGTCGGAGGCCTCATGTATGCCTTCCCACCCATGCCGCTGATTGCCAAAATACTCTTCAAAGTTCTTTGAGACATGGCGTTGCTGATTCTGGTAGCTCCATGGTGGCCCAGGCAGCTGTGGTTCCTGCTACTTCTCCAGTTGTCATTGGAGACTCCAATCCCCCTGGGGAACTCCCAGGGGCTCTTGTCCCAGGAGGAGGGCTCTCTCCTGCACCCCAACCAGGGGTCCCTATCACTGACGGCATGGCTGCTGAAAGGGTGAACTTAGCCCCTTTCAACCTCTTGGGAGAAGTGGAAGAGATCCCGCTGGTCTCCCATAAGACCGCTACCAGGAGAGCTTGTGCCTTCAAATGGCACAGGTTCTTGGTCTGGTGCGCGGAGTAATGGGTGAACCCATTCTCCTGCCCGGTGCAGCTGGTGCTGCAGTACCTTCTTCATCTCGCAATCCGGGCTCAAATCAAACTCTGTGGGAGTGAACCTCAGTTCCTTGTTGGCGCGTCACCATCCTGTTGAGGGCACCCCTTTCGGTCCAGCCACTGGTGACCTGCTTCTTGAAAGGACTCCTTTGTCCAAACCCCTGTCCGCCCTCCAGCGACTGAATGGGACCTCAATGTAGTATTGGCGCAGCTTACTCGCCCACCGTGTGAGCCTCTAGCTACCTGCCACCTGAGGTACCTCTCGTGGAAGGTGTGTTCCTGGTAGTGCTCACCTCCTTTCGCAGGGTCGGCAAGCTCCAAACCATGGTGGCAGAGGCACCGTATACCAGATTCTATAAGAACAGGGTCATGCTACGTACACACCCCAAATTCCTTCCAAAGGTGGTATCTCCTTTCCACCTCAACCAGGTAGGTGTTACCTACGTTCTTCCCAAGGCCTCACTCCAGCAGGGCGGAGACTGTCCTTCACACCTTGGATTGTAAGTGGGCCCTGTCTTTCTATATTCAGTGGACCCAGGGCCACCAGAAATCTTCTCAGCTTTTTGTTTCTTATGACCCCAGTCTGCTGGGGGAAGCAGTGACCAAACGGACACTGTCCACCTGGGTGGCAGACTACATCGCTCTAGCCCATGAACAGACTGGGCTCATGCTGGATGGCTGGGTCCCGGCTCACAGCATCAGGGTCATGGCGGCCTCTATGGCAAACCTGCGTTCCATCTTGTTGCTGGACATCTGCCAGCCGCCATGTGGTCTTCAGTCCATACCTTCTCAGCTTATTACTGCCTGGAAATAGAGTCACAGTGGGACAGCGCCTTCGGCCAGGCCATGCTCCATAATCTTTTCAGGGTCTAGGCATCTCCTACCCTTCGTCCCTTCTGTGTTCAGGCTACCGGAGCATTAGTTCCTATCGGACACATGGGTCCTACTGTAGTCTGTATCTGCGGACTCAATTGCTGCTGCTCACGGCTCCCCCTGAGGGCGACCATGGCCTTTTCTACAGGCTTTCGGTAGCCTGTAGGTAGGGAGTCCCATATGTGAGGACTGACTTCCTGCTTGTTCCCGGAGAAAGCGTAGTTACTCACCTGTAACAGGTTTTCTCCGGGGACAGCAGGAATCAGTCCTCACAACCCTGCCTTCTCCCCTTGGAGCTGCTCTTTACTACCTTTTGTTTTTACCGTATTTAGCTATGTCATCTGAGCAAGTTGGCACCCTTGGGCGGGAAGGGTACCATGCATGCGTGGTGGCACTTCCCAAAGGCTTTCTTTGAAAGCTGGGGAGATGCATCCACAAGAGCTCTGTCGGTGCCAACGTCACCAATATATGAGGACTGATTCCTGCTGTCCCTAGAGAACACCTGTGATAGATGAGTAACTACACTTTATCCACCTGGAACTGCTTACCAACCACAATAGCAGAGAACAGGGCCCTCGCAAACCCAAAAAGCCTAAGACGCCTAAGCCAGAGCCAGCATCTGTTTTTTGACTCCTTCCTAGAGAGCATAGCTACTCTGTCTCTGCAGGGTCACCAACCCCTTCACATAGCAGGCAGACTTTGTTCCTATGCCCACTAGTGACACCTCATCCCACCAGAGCAGTGGATTCTCAACATCATCCAAAGGGGCTATTTGCTTCACTTCGAAAGCTTACCCCACCACCACCTTCACAAGGAATTATCCTGCAAACCCCTTACAAGCTAATTTCCTATCAGTAGAGGTGGTCACCCTGTTAGCTCAGGAGGTCATAGAAAGAATTCCTCCCATCCAAGAAGGCAGGAGCTTTTACTCTCCTTACTTCCTTATCCCAAAGAAGACAGGAGGGTTCAGCCCCATTTTAGATCTCAACAAATTCCTCATTCGAGAAAAATTCTAAATGATATCCCTGGGTACATCTCCTAATGACAAATGTGATGCATTCCAGGTCTTAATCAGGCAGAATCAGAATGCATCCAAGTTTCTTACCAGAGCATCTCAGGGGTGGAATAAGTTCCCGTGATGATGGCGACGGAAGCAGTGAGGACCCGTCAGGAGGTGAGCGGGGGCAGCGGGTTCCCCGCAGCCTGATCCTGGCCTTGGGAGGCCCAATCGGAGGTCAGGTGGTGGGGAACTGCATGCTGCAGGAACCGGCCGGCAGTCGGGACTCCTGCATGGTGTCCCTGTGCCATGATGACAGGATGCAACGGCACCAGGCTCCATGCAAGAGCCACGGGTGCATTGTGCAGGGAACGGGCCGGACGTCTGGGCTCCCAGAATCAGGGCACAGCCTGCCCGTTCAGGTCCATTGCACCCAATTCTGATCCCATGGGAATGTCTAGCGACCGTGGGATCAGAATTGGGTGCAGGACCGACCCGTCCAGATTTTGGACATCTGGACGGGCCGAAAGTACCCCGATGGGAATTGGCCTTATGGCCACCACAGTCCATGTCGTCCCCTATGCTCGCCTGCATATGCGGCAAGCCCAATGGACGCTTTCTTCTCAGTGGACCTAAGTGAGAGATCATCTCTCAGACAAGATTTCAATCACCCCTCCTCTTGTCAACTCCCTTCTGTGGTGGTGCTCACCTCAAAACCTACTTGGAGGGTCACTTTTTAGATGCCTCCACCTCAGTGCACCCTGACAACGGATTCTTTCAAACAAGGGTGGGGAGCACATCTCGACAGTCTCACTACCCAAAGGTAGCAGACACAATAGGAATCTCATTTGCTGATCAACCTCCTGGAGCTTTGTGCTCTCATGAATGCCCTTCGGGTTTTTCAACCCCAACTTTCAGGCAAACAGTCCGAATGGACAACCAGGTGGCCATGTTCTATGTGAACAAGCAGGGGGGAATGGGATCTTATTCCCTCTGCCAAAAAGCTCTTCTTCTCTGGTTCTTCTCCATTGCACACCGCATCTATCTCAGAGCGGTGTATCTCCCAGGCAAACTCAATCTCCTTGCGGACAGACTCAGCCATGTCCTGCATCCACACGCGTGGACTTTGAATCTGGAAATGGCATCTTGGATCTTCCACATGTGGGAGAGCCCCAGGATAGATCTGTTCGCTACCCAGAACTTCCACTCTTCCTTCTTCATTGGGGAAAGGGACTACTTTATGCATTCCCACCCATTCCCTTAATACCCAGGACCTTGTTAAACTGCAGGCCAATTGGGGCTCCATGATTCTAATAGCCCCTTACTGGCCCGTCAGCCATGGTTTCCTCTGCTGCTTTGCCTAGCACAGATTCCACCTCTCAGTCTAGGACATGCGCCAATCTCTTTTCACAGGATCATGGGATGCTTCTCCATCCCAGTCCACAAGCCCTCCGTCTCAGTCTTCCTCACCGGTGGACTGGTATCTCAGCGTGATCCTAGCACAACTTCTAAAGCTCCTTTTGAGCCTTTAGGAACTGCTTCTTTAAAATTCCTCTCTTCGAAAGTAATCTTCCTTGTCGCCCCCACCTCAGCTCGTTGCATAAGCGAACTGCAGGCTTTGATGTTGGATCCTCTGTACACCCGCCAATCTCCAAACAAAAGGGTGTTTTCCCTTTTTTTTTTATATCCTTTATTTAACTTCCACCAACAGACAATAAGAAACTTCAAACAAAAACGTCCCGGGGGGTGAACTCTTATCCCCACCAGGAATCAACAGAGAGAGATACAACAGGTGGGTTATAGCATATTTTCCCAACCCCCTCCCTCCCTCCCACCCTTCCCCCCCTCCCCCCACCCTCTTCCCACTCCTCCAGTAAAGTTATAGAATCATACATTCCTAAATCGGCAGCAATTACTTTTCAATCCCACCTCCCCTATGGCGCATCGCAGTTACTTCAATTCCCCAGTTGGAGGATCTCATTGCGACTACGAACCCCTACAAAAGGGTGTTTTATTTTCCTAGATCACTGGCTAATATCAGGGAGTACATCACAGGATGCATTCAGAATGCTCCAACAAAAAATAAGCACACTTCAAGAACTTGGATTTCTCTTGAATGAAGCAAAATTCATGTTCATTCCAACCCAGACATCACAGTTCATAGGTGCACATCTGGACACTTAAAGAGGCAAAGTGTTCCTTCAGCAGGATAGACTCCTCACCATTAAAATGCAGAGCTTTCATCTGTCTGGAACTATCTCCACATTAGCACTCAATCTGTTCTGACTCCTAGGCCAAATGGTGGCTGCTGTACATGTAGTTCCTTTGTGAGATTACATATGAGAGCTCTCCAGTGGCACCTCAAGCTTCAATGGGACCAGATTTTGCAGCCCTTTCCAAAACAATTGTTTTACATTTGGTAGTAAAATGTTCACTGAGGTGGCGGCAACAGCCTACCAACCTCTCCAAGGGTTGCCCATTCAAATGATGAAATATGAACTCATTCCCAAAGCACATGCAGCAGCGCGTCCAGCTGAAGAGTACATCTTCATCATCTTTGTACTCAAGGACTTTGGACGCATCAAGTACCTGCATATAAATCAGTTGGAACTTAAAGCAATCTTTTACACCCTTCAAATATTCAGAACATGGTTATAAACAAAGCCATTTTCATCTGTGCACTCAGGTGGCCATGTTTGACATAAACAAATAGGGCAGCTTGGGATTGCTCTTTATCTGGCACCTTGCCCTATCCGTGAATGCAGACCTCTAGGAGTCCTCAGCCAGATAGTAAACAACCAAAGCCAAATATTGGACTCCCGTTATAGTCTCCCAATGGCTTAATAGTACAAGACCTTTTCAGAAAAAGGGATACTCCACAGACAGATCTCTTTGCTACTCAGAAAACCAGAAAATGCTCTATAAGGTCTACCCCAAATCCCACAATACCTTCTACATTTCTTGGAGCCAAGGGCTCCTATATGAATTTTCATCCTTTACTTTGTTCTCCAGAGTCATAAAAAAGATAATTCAGGACAAATCCTGCATAATTCTGATAGTGCCCACTGGCCGAAACAAGTATGGTTTCCCTGGCTACTCACCTTACCACAGGATCACCCCTAATTCTGGGAACAGGAGGGTCATATATTAAACCCCATCTCAAAGTCTATTTCACTTATGGCTTGGATATTGAAGGGCAAATAGTTGCAAACATTCCAGTCTCATAAGAAATTAAAGAAGCTCTCCTTGCCTTCAGGAGTTCATCTTCTAGAAGATCATATCAGCTTAAATAGAATTGATTCATGCTCTGGTACAGATAGGCAACAAGACCCCATAATGTGCTCTCTGCCCACTTTTTTGATATACCTTTCCATCTCTCTGGAGCAGATCTCAAGACCAATTTGGTGCATCTGTACCTTTAGGCTACCCTCAGGAAAGAAAACCGAGTTACTTACCTGTAACATGAGTTCTCCAGGGACAGCAGGATAAGTCAGCCACAAGTGGGTGACGTCATCCGACGGAGCCAGAGACGGATACTCTCACTAGCCCAGAGGGCTTTAGCCCCCTGGGCATGACCACTAGCCCCACCTCCGGATCCGCCCCTAGCTGGCCAGGTTTCCCAAGCTGAAGCGGTACTCAGGCTAGGAGGCGGATCGCGAGAACAGGAATTCCCCGCCGGGGAGGAGGGAGGAAAGGTGTGGCTGACTTATCCTGCTGTCCCTGGAGAACTCACGTTACAGGTAAGTAACTTGGTTTTCTCCCAGGGCAAGCAGGATGAGTCAGCCACAAGTGGTGTCTCCCCAGCTACATATGCAGCGGCGGGGAGGGACTGAAGAACGGACCACGCATAAAGGTGCAAATAGTTTTAATGCAAGTGTAGGTTTAGTCAAGTGACAGGCTGTGCAAATCACATTAGTGCAGTAACAGAACAGTGCGTAAACAGTCAACAGTGCAAGAAGTGCAACAACAGCAGCAACAAGAACAGTACACAGCAAACTAGAAAACAAGCGGCCCAGGAGCAAGGGCAGCGTATTCATCAACAATAATCAGTTAAGGCAACAAGGTGCATGGAACAATGATACATCAGCAATCAATCAAGGCAAAAGTGCAGAGACATCTTTCAGTAATCAGTAAGGTGCCGTGACACCAATAAGGCATCACTCAGCGCAATCAGTCACGAGTTCCCAGTCTGTAGAGGGGTTAGCAGTAGAAAGCACTGCTAGCCCGAAAGCGGAGCCTCCGTGATCGGCTCTGTCGAGGCAGTAGTGCCTCTGGAAAGTCTGTACAGATGACCACGTGGCGGCTTTGCAGATGTCGGGTATAGGAACGGAGTGGAGGTTTGCGATGGAGGCGGCCAAGGCCCGCAGGTGATGTGCCGTGATGCCTGCGGTGGGGCTCGCCCCAGCGTGAGAAAGGCAGAAGGAGATGCAGGCGGAGATTCAGCCGGAGAGTGTTCGCTTGGAGACTGGAAGGCCCGGCTTGTTGGGGTCGTATGACACGAAGAGCTGTGACCCTTTGCGCAATGGTGCTGTTCTATTGAGGTAGCACCGTAGGGCTCTGACGCAGTCCAGTGTTTGAAGGCGTTGTTGCTCCGGACTGGAATGTGGTCCCGGGAGGAAGCAGGGCAGCTCAATGGTTTGATTGATGTGGAAGGCGGACACCACCTTGGGGACAAACTTGGGGTGTGTCCGAAGGCAGACGCGGTCGAGGTGAAAGATGGTGTAAGGCGGGTAGGCCACGAGAGCATGCATTTCACTGATCCGCCTGGCTGAAGTAATTGCGACGAGGAACAAAGTCTTCCAGGAGGCGAACTTCAAACCCGCAGAGTGAATGGGCTCGAATGGCTCCTCCGTTAGCTGATTGAGGACGACATTAAGGTCCCATGCAGGCACAGGTTCCCTCAGGGGAGAGCGTAGATTGGATAAGCCTCGCATAAAGCTGGTTACGATGGGCATTTTTGCTATAGAGGAGTCACCAACGCGGTGATGGAAGGCCGCAATGGCGGAGAGATGGATCCTGATGGACTGGGTCTTCAGGCCGAGGGAAGAGAGTGACTCAAGGTATTGGAGGAGCTGCGGCATGGGACAAGAGAAAGGGTCAATGTGCCGAGCCACGCACCAGATGGAGAAGCGTCGCCACTTGAGGCTGTAAGATTTCCTGGTGGAAGGGCGTCGGGCTGCTAGGATGATTTGCTGCACTTCGGTCGTTAAGTTGAGGGGTGCCAGAGCTAGCCTTTCAGCTTCCAGGCCGACAGAGATAGCATCCTCAAGTTGGGGTGGAGCATTGCGCCGCCGTCCTGTGATAGCAAGTCCGACCGTAGGGGTAGGTGGATGGGAGGGGCCACTGCCAACCGTTGGAGATATGGGAACCAGATTTGCTTGGGCCAGGAGGGAACAACCAGAATGACCCTGGCCCGGTCCCTGATGATCCGTTGGATTGTCCGTGCGATGAGCTGGGTTGGCGGGAACGCATAAACCAAGGCCCAGCTGTCCCATGTCACATCGAAGGCATCCGCCGCTAGTCTATGCGGAGACGGTCTCTTGGAGCAAAAGAGGGGGCATTTGGCATTCTCTTGGGAGGCGAAGAGGTCAATCTGGGGCAGGCCCCACTCCCTGAAGAGAAGAGAAGACACGTCCTTGTGGAGTGTCCATTCGTGGGGACTTAGCTGTCTGCTGAGGCGATCTGCTAGGACGTTCTCCTCTCCTGGTAGGTAACAGGCCTGGAGGCTGCATTGGAGCGAGAGGGCTAGTTGCCAGGTGAGGAGGGCTTCTCTGCACAGAGGGCGGGAGCCCGTGCCTCCCTATTTGTTTAGGTAGTACATGGCGACTTGGTTGTCGGTCTGTATCTTGATTGCTTTTCCCTTGACGAGGTCCCGAAAGGCCAGGAGGGCGAGGCGGACAGCTCTGAGCTCGAGGACGTTGATGTGGAGGTCCCTCTTGGGGGTGGACCAAGATCCTTGTGTGTGTGTGTCCGCACAGTGGGCTCCCCATCCTAGAGCTGAGGCATCTGTGGTCACTGTGATCTCGGGGGTCATGGCCTGCAGGCGCTTGCCCTGTGAGAGATTGGTGGAGTGTGACCACCAGCTGATCGCCTTGTCTGTTCGTGGGTCCCTGGGGATCGGGGAGGACAAGGGGTGAGTGTGTTGGCACCAATGGGTGCGTAGGTGCCACTGGAGAACACGCATCCGTAGCCTCGCCATAGGAAGGACATGTGTGGCGGCTGCCATGTGCCCAAGGAGGCGCAGGATCACTCGGGCAGATGAGTGCGTGGAGTTGAGGACTTGTCGAGTGAGTGCGCAGATGGTCTTCTTTCTGTTTTGAGGCAAGAAAGCCTTTGATAGCGCAGTGTCGATTTGAGCCCCGATGAACTCCAGGCGCCGCGTTGGTGAAAGATGAGACTTGGGGTAGTTGACTAGGAATCCCAGTGAGGAGAGAAGAGAGATGGCTTTCCTGACAGCCCTCTGCAGTTCCTCTGGAGATGGGGCCGAGAATAGCCAATCGTCCAGGTAGGGGAAGACACATACCCCTTGTTTGCGTAGGTGGGCGGCAACTACCGCTACACACTTGGTGAAGACTCTCGGAGCAGTTGACAATCCGAAGGGGAGAACCCTGTATTGGTAGTGTCTGTCCGCTACCCTGAATCGCAGAAATTTCTTGTGATGAGGGTGCATTGGAATGTGAGTGTAGGCGTCCTGGAGGTCGAGGGATGCAAGCCACTCCATATGTTGGATGAGAGGCAAAATGGAGGACAGGGAGTGCATCCTGAACTTCTCCTTGGCTTTGCACCTGTTCAGCTTCCGCAGATCGAGAATGGGCCTCATACCCCCGGACTTCTTGGGAATAAGGAAGTGTCTTGAGTAGAAGCCCTTGTGGGTCTTGCCTGGGGGAACAGGCTCGATGGCCTTCGAGGCAAGTAAGGCTTTGATCTCTGAGTCCATGGCCTCTAGGTGCAGGGAGGGGACGGTGGTCACTGGGGGCGGCCGTGTGGGTGGCTTTGAGGAGAAGTTGATGCGGTAACCATATTTGATGATTGAGAGGACCCATTGGTCCGTGGTAATCAGCTCCCAGGAACGAAGAAAGGCGGATAAGCGTCCCCCTGTCGGAAGGTGCTGACTTGGCGGTGAGTCAAAAACCAGGGTTGGTTTTGGCAGGCGCGGAGGGTGCTTTCTTGGATGAGCGCTCACGTTGACGAGGTTTCTGCCTGTACGAGGACTGGTAGTGTTGCTGTTTGTAGCGTGGCTGCTGCTGCCACCTGTGGTAGGAATTATAACGCTTGGGAGCAGAGGTGTTGAAGCTTCCTTTGCGGTAGGGTTTAGAGCGCTCGGAGCCCTCCTCCAGAGTCTTGAGAGTGGTGCAGCGCTCACGCATGTCGATCACTGTCTCCTTGATTTTATCGCCAAAGAGGGAGTCGCCCGTGCAGGGTGTGTCTGCAAGCTTGTCGTGGGAATCGGCCTGGAGGCCGGAGGCCCGGAGCCAAGCAAGCCGGCGAGCGGAGATGGCAGTTCCAGCCACTCTGGAGGCTGTCTCAAAAGCGTCATGTGCAGCACGACCTTGGTGTTTGGTGCATTCCTCAAGGTCGGCCAGGGCAGATAGGAGAGCCGGTGGGAGCTCTGTGTCCTTGGCGGCAGTTCTTATGTTGGCCAGCAAGGTGTCCTGGTATATGGCGTGCTGAAAGAGGTGAGCGGAAATCCTGGCGTTTAGCATGGAACCCTGGTAAATCCGCTTTGCGACATCATCTAGGAGCTTGTTGTCCTTTCCGGGGGGGGGGGCGTTGGTAGAGGTGCGTGAGGATTTAGACCTCTTGAGGGCGGATTCCACGACAATGGATTGGTGGGGTAGGTGCTGCTTGTCAAACCCCGGTATAGGCTGGACCACATACTTGGAGTCCAATTTCCATGGGCAAGAGTGGTTTGATGCAGGAGTCTGCCATAGCCTTGTGAGGTTCTCACGGAGTAGCTGGTGGACTGGTAGAGCAGAGATTGTCTTGGGGGAATCCACAAACTTGAGGGCGCTTTGAACCTCATCTCGTTGATCTACCGCATCAGCGGGAGTGATGGATAAGGCTGCGAGGACCTTCCGGACGAATTTCGCGTAGGTTAAATCCTCAGGGGGGTTGGGTGGTCCCGAGTGGTTGTCCTGGTCAGCATGGGAGGAGGTCCGTGAGATGGAAGGATCCTCAGGGGTCTCTTGAAGGCGGGACTGTTCCAGGCTGTCCGGTGCAGCTGGTGTGGGCTGTTGCTCCTGCAGAGGTGGAGCCAGTGGCTGGTTGGTGGCTGCTGCCGGTGGTGTTAGGGGCTGGGCCTGCGAGGAAGATAGGTTGGAGAGTGCTGACGCCCACTGCTGAAGCATACCCTGGAGGAGTAGTAAAGTGTCTGGAGCGCCTTGGGAGGACAGAGCCATCTGTGCCTGAGCGAGGAGGGGTCGGCTGGTGTCTTCAAGAGGGACTGGTAACACCGGGGACGCAGGAAGGCAGAGCTCGGAGTCCTCCGAATCGCAGGAAGCCGCATAAGCAGAGTTAGCAGAAGAAAAAGCATTCTGGTCTGGGCTGCTGGAGGAAGAGCCATGTGACTGAGAGGGACTGTGACTGCAGTGCCTGAGACTCCTGCCTTGGCGGTCTGAAGATTCAGAGCTGGAGCTGCTGTCTCTGCGGCGTCTGCGCTCCTTGAAAGCATGCCTGCACTGTTGACTCTGAGGGTAGCCTTGTCTGTGCTGGCTGTAATGCTTCCTGCCCGATCGACGATGAGAGCTCCGGGAACGGCTCCGCCTCCTGGAGCTGCCCCGGTGGTGTGGAGAATGTCTACGCCGCTTGTGGGGTCTGCGCTGATAATCATCAGGTCTGACAGCGTGGGAATTGATTCCTGTGCCGTGGTGATCCGTGCCGAGGAGTCTGCGCTGAGAGGAGGGGGGCCCCGGACAGGAAATCGTCATAGCAGCTGCAGGAAGTGGGGTGGAGGAAGCAGAAGGCAAGATGGACGCCTCCATCGGGACGCACATGTCCGGGTGAGAAAAGGCATCGCGGCGGGGAACAGAGGCCGAAAATGGCGCGTTCCCGGCCGGAGCAGTAACATCAGTCACAGCGGCAACGGAGGAGGCAGCAATGGAAGGAAGATTGATGATGGCAGCGGGAGTACTCACCACCGCGGGAGCAAGGAATTCTCTTAGGGCATGCCGGCGTGACTTCAGTGCACGGGGGGACATGCGGCCACAGGCAGAACAGCTTTCCACGATATGGTCGCTTCCCAGGCAGCGCAAGCAGAGATGGTGGGAGTCTGAATTTGCCATCTTCCTGGAGCAGGCAGTGCATTTCTTGAATCCGGGTTTCTTCATTGCAAGATAAGGTGAGAGCAAAATAATAAACATCTTACTGGCAAGGGCGGAAGACGAAGACTGGCCAGCTAGGGGCGGATCCGGAGGTGGGGCTAGTGGTCATGCCCAGGGGGCTAAAGCCCTCTGGGCTAGTGAGAGTATCCGTCTCTGGCTCCGTCGGATGACGTCACCCACTTGTGGCTGACTCATCCTGCTTGCCCTGGGAGAATCCAGCTACCGATTGCAACAAAGGAGGTGAGACTGTAAATATCTTGTGTCTCCTGTGCTATCTTGCTTCTCCTGCTCCTCTCTGCTGAAAGGAAGACCACTCAGCCACATGGAGTGGAGGAGTGGCCTAGTGGTTGAGGCAAGGTACTTCAGGCCGGAAGGTCGGGGGTTCAAATCCCACTAGAGGACAGCAACCTTATTTATTTATAGTCTCTTTTATACCGCGCTATTCAGCATCAGCGCGGTTTACAGTAAACAATGAACACCACATTTCCAACAGTACTTTGTGTTTACCTTGGGCCGGAAGGACTGGGGTTTCTAGTCCCACAGGTGCTCCTTGTGGTCTTGGGCAAGCCACTTAACCCTCCATAGCCCATGTTCCCTGTAAAATAGTTATCTCCAAGTTATAATGCCCTGTTCAATGTAATTTCAGTTTGTTAAATGTAAACCGCACTGATGCAGAATAGCGCGGTATATAAGAGAATGTGTAAAAAAAAAAAATGTGTTTGCCTAGCTCCGCCCAAAGAGCATCATCACAGGGCGGCTCAGTCCTCCTTTAAAAGCAAGCATGCTGTTAGGTGCGCCCGCACCTGGCGGGCCCACGCCTGAGGGCCTCGCCAGAGGGCCCTTTGGCGGGGGACGAATCCACCACCTTCCTCTGGAATGTAAGTTATAACGACCACCGCACTGTACTAGATAAATATAGCAGTTCAATCAAACAATTGTAACTTCCAAATCATACTGCTAGATCAGTCCAGACAAATGGGTTGTTTCCCCCTGCCAGCAGATCCTGGAGACAGAGAATTCTACCAGAGCTCTGATAGGCTGGACTCTGGTGATACGGCTGTACCCCTAGGGGTCTCCCTCAGTATTTCTGTCTCCAGCAGATCTGGTGGCCTTTTTTCTTTCCTCTTCAAAAGGATTATTTTCTTTTCTCACTTCAGGATACGAGATCTAAATTCACTGTGGTGATCTTAAATTGAAGCCAGGGTGTTTGAAGCTGAACTCCTGTCTCCTTGACAGTTGAGCTCGCTTCTTGAAGGAATTCCCAGCATCTTGCCTCGAGGGCTTGTATGCTGGATGAGGGGCTGCCTAAAATCACAGTGTTAACTTAGACTGATTTTAGTGGTTTGTTCCCTGGGACTCCGATTCTGACTCAGCCCTTGACTTCACGGCAAGCACCAAAACTGTAAGTTACAGCTTTTATTGCCCTTCCCAACTCCTGATGTTCCACGGCAGAGAAAACGGCCTTTCTTTGTTTTACCTTTTCAGGGTCGAAGCTGGGACGGTTCCTGCTTCTTTTCCCGCTTATTTCCTTTTTTCGCGTTGTTTTTGGTCAAATTCGCCATTAATTTAAGTAGTCTGTGGGAATCAGTTTTTGCGGCGGCCATTTTGTATCGCCGCGGACCTCCGGTTTTGGCGGGAATCAAAGGATTTTATTGTTTGCTTGTTGAAGTGGCAGGTTTCTTGCTATCAATTCCCTACAGCTCGTTTGGGCAAATGAACCCTGTCCTTGGAAGCATTTGGTGATCAACGTTCCTGGAAACTAAAAAAAAAATACACACACTTCACATAACGGCACCATGCCTTCCTCAGGGCAGAGGTGCATTAGCTGTAATAAGAAACAAAAGGAACTTAGCAACCAGCTCTGTCCAGCCTGTTTGGCTCACCCTGGGGAGTCTTCGTCTGCCTTGCCCCTTCAGGGGACGACGGCTTCTAGCTTGCCCATGTTAGAGGGGCCGCGTCCTTCCTCCTCACCTGTGCAGTCACAAGGCGCTCCACCTTTGACCCCTCAGGCTCCTTCTCTCCCCTTGCAGCCTGCTTTGCCCTCTGAGGAGCAGCTCTTGGCGTTATTTCGCCAAGCCTGGGCGCTATGGCATTCGGAGTCATCGGCACCTGCGATGCAGCCTCTGTCCACAGCGCAGGCGTCACTGCCTGCGTCTGCAGACCGCAAGCGGTCCCGGAGTTCCACGGGCTTCAAGGGGGGTCGTCTTCCTAAGGGGTTGCAGTTCCTTAGGGAAGAAGAGATGGACTCCGAAGTTGACAAGTCCTCTGCGGACGGTGCAGACGAGTCCTCGGGTCGCGAGGATGGCGAGTACTCTCCACCTGATTCCTCTATTCCGGTGCAAGAGGATTCGCAGGACATAAGGCTCTTTCGTAAGGAAGAGTTGTCCGCCCTAATTGAGCAGGTTTCGGAGGCGCTCCGTCTTTCGAATCCTCCTGAGCCACAGCCTTCGCAACCTCAGTCTCACGCGGATCCCATTTTGCTGGGCATTCGCAAGCCTTCAAAGTCTTTTCCATTTCCTTCTTAATTACAGCAGATGGTGTCCTGGGAATGGGATTCGCCGGATATTCAGTTGCACAATGCCCATCGCCTGGGACAGTTATATGTGTGGTCTCCTGAGGCGCTGGAGCAATGGCTTGCTTATCCGAAGGTAGATGCCTTGGTGACGGGTGTTACTAAACACACCACCATTCCAGTGGAAGGAGGTGCAGCTCTCAAGGATCTGCAGGACCGGAAGGTAGAGAACTTGCTGAAGACGGCCTTCTCCTCCTCTTCTCTGGCCCTACAGGCGACGGTGTGTGGTGGTTTGACAGCCCGCGCCTTGTTGCGCTGAGTTCAACGCCTGCCGGAAGATTCGTCTCTCGGTCGCCTGGAGTCCGCTACAGCATTTTTGGCCGACACCTTCTATGATTTGCTGCGTCTTTCTGCTCGCTCGATTGCGGCGGTGACAGTGGCCAGGCGGTGGCTGTGGCTCCGCCAATGGGCGGCGGATGTGGTTTCCAAGGCTAGGCTCTCCAAGTTGCCTTTTAAGGAGAAACTTCTATTTGGTGAGGAGCTTGACAAACTTGTAAAGGATCTTGGGGAGTTTAAGCCTCAACGGTTGCCTGAGGATAGACCAAAGACATCTTCTCGCCGGACATCTCGGGCGCAATCTTTTAGACATTTTTCCAGGAATAGGGACTCCCGCAGATATGGTTCATTCAAACCCACCATGCCTACCATGCCGTCCCATCGCTATGGGCAGAAAGCGCAGTCCTTTCGTGGTGCCCGAAAGGGATCAGATTCCTACTCCAGCACGGGTAAGTTCTCCGGAACCCTGCACGCCTCCCACTGACGGGATGAGAGGCCCACTTGGGTCGTTGCCACCAGTGGGAGGTCGGCTGGCGATGTTTATTCCGGAGTGGGCACGGATAACCTCCGATCGGTGGGTTCTCAACAGCGTTTCTCAGGGTTATTCGCTCGAATGCGGCCGGCCCATTCACGAGGCCTTCATGGTCTCTCCAACTGGGTCTCCCAAGAAAAGGCTTATTATTCAAGGCATCCTACAATGTCTTCTTTATTTGAACGCCATTTGTCTGGTGCCCTCCCCGGAAAGAGGGCTAGGTCGGTACTCTGTATATTTCGTGGTGCCCAAGAAAGATAGTTCCTTTCGCCCCATTCTGGATCTCAAGGGGGTAAACTGCAGCCTTTGTGTGCCTCATTTTCGCATGGAAACTCTTCGATCGGTCATCCAAGCGGTGCGCAAGGGTGAGTTTCTAGCTTTGCTCGATCTCGCAGAAGCGCATTTACATATTCCCATCCGGGTCGAACATCAACGGTTTCTGAGATTCGCAGTGCTCGGAGAGCATTATCAGTTCCGCGCAATGCCCTTCGGATTGGCTTCGGTGCCCCGGACCTTTTCCAAGATAATGGTGGTGGTGGCAGCAGCCTTCGCAAGCAGGGAATCCGAGTGCATCCCTATCTGGACGATTGGCTGATTCAGGCCGACTCGCTACTGGAAGCTCGCGGGACTATCGCCCGGGTGGTCTAGTTCTTAGAAAGCTTAGGTTGGGTGATCAATCGCACCAAAAGCTGCCTCCAGCCGACTCAGGTAATCGACTTTCTCGGGGCTCGTTTCGACACTCGCCGTGGCCGGGTAGTCCTGACACTGGAGCGTTTCCGAAAACTCTCATCTCAGCTGCAGCTTTTCCTGAGTCAGGAGGCGCCTCGAACCTGGGACTATCTTCAACTCTTGGGATCCATGGCGGCTACCATCGATCTGGTTCCTTGGGCCAGAGCACATATGCGCAGTTTGCAGACGGCTCTTCTGTCCCGCTGGTCGCCAGTGTCAGAGGACTATCAGGTTCGGCTACCTCTCCAGACCGCGGTCAGACTCAGCCTGTGTTGGTGGCTCCGGCCGTGCAATCTCTTGAGGGGGGTATCCTTGGAAACTCCTCGCTGGGTATTAGTGACTACAGATGCAAGTCTCTCCGGCTGGGGTGCACACTGCGGCTCGCACACGGCGCAAGGGATTTGGTCTCCTGGGGAGACTCGGTGGTCCATCAATCGCCTTGAAACGTGAGCTGTGCATTTAGCCTTGCTGAAGTTTCAACCTTTTCTTCTGCATCGATCGGTCCGAATCCTGTCCGACAATGCTACAACGGTAGCATATCTCAACCGTAAGGGTGGCACAAAATGTCCAGGGGTATCGAAAGAGATGAGTCTCCTCCTTCCGTGGGCGGAGAGGCATCTCCAGGCCCTTTCGGCTCAACATATCGCGGGAATGAGCAATGTCAAAGCCGATTTCCTCAGCCGACATACCCTGGATCCGGGGGAATGGACTCTCGCCTCGTAACCCTTTCGGGCGATTGTTCACAGATGGGGTCGACCGGCGGTGGATCTCATGGCAACAGCGGAAAATGCCAAAGCGCCGATTTTCTTCAGCCGTTGGAGAGTCAGCGGAACGCACGGGATAGATGCCCTGTCTCAGCCGTGGCCGACCCACCTTCTTCTGTATGTCTTTCCGCCGTGGTCCATGATCGGGAAAGTTCTCCAGCAGGTCAGAGAGCACCAAGGACCGGTGATTCTGGTGGCTCTGGATTGGCCTCAGAGGCTGTGGTATGCGGATCTCGTTAGGTTGGCTTGGGCTCCACCTCTGAGCCTGGGATCCTTTCAAGGTCTCTTACAGCAGGGACCGGTCACCATGGAAAACCCGGCTCCTTACTCTCTTACGGCTTGGCTCTTGAACGCCTTAGGTTAGCTCATAAGGGCTACTCACCTAGTGTAGTAGCAACAATGCTCAAAGCCCGTTGGTCGTTGACCTCCTTGGCATATGCGCGGGTCTGGCGCCTATTTGAGGCTTGGTGTTCGCAGCGTCGCATCTCTCCTTGGCGGTGCAGAGTTTTGGATGTGCTTTCCTTCCTGCAAGCCGGCCTAGAAAAAGGCTTGGCGCTCGGGACCTTACGGGTACAAGTGGCGGCCTTGTCCTGCTTTTGCGGACCAGTGTCTGGATGTTCTATCGCCTCGCATGTGGACGTGTCGCGTTTTCTTAGAGGAGTTAAGTCTGTGCGGCCCCCGATTCATCCCGTGGTTCCTGCCTGGGATCTCGCTCTGGTCCTCTGAGCTCTTGTTGCTCCTCCCTTTGAGCCTCTGAAAGTGTGCTCCCTTAGGGATTTGACCCTAAAGATGGTGTTTTTGGTAGTCATCAACTCGGCACGGCGAATTTCGGAACTTCAGGCTCTTTCTTGTCGGATCCTTACCTCTCCTTTTCTGCGGAGGGCATGTCTCTTCGGACGGTTCCTTCCTTCTTGCCCAAAGTTCTTACGCCGTTCCATGTGAATCAGCCTCTTTTCTTGCCTTCCTTTGTGAAATCGCAGTGCGCGGGGCGTTATAGGGAGTTTCGAGTGGTGGACCTGAAGAGAATCCTTTACCGGTATCTGACGGTCACGAATCCTTTCCGTAAGATGGATCATCTCTTTGTCCTTTTCGCAGGTCCTCGTCGAGGATGCGCAGCCTCGAAGTCCACTATTGCTAGATGGTTGCGTGCGGCCATTGAGGCAGCGCACATTCTTCGAGGGAAGCTGGTGCCTGCGGGCCTCTGGGCTCAAGCTGCATCTTGGGCCGAACGTTCTCAAGTGGCTCCTCTCGACATTTGCCGGGCGGCGACTTGGTCTTCCTTGGCTACCTTTGTCCGCCACTATAGATTGGACATCCATGCCCGGCAAGAGGGTCACTTTGGAGCGGCGGTACTTTCGGCGGCGTTGGGCCCACCCTGAGGGTCGATAGCTTGGGTACTGCCCATTTGTCTGGACTGGTCTAGCAGTATGATTTGGAAGGAGAAATTTCACTTACCGTTAATTTCCTTTCCTGGAATACTGCTAGACCAGTCCAGGACCCACCCGGCTGTCAGTTACAGTTTTACTGGTGCAGTGAAGCCGCCGATGAATTTTTCCCTTTGTCAGTCTCAGGACTTCAAAATTTCTGGCGAGGGGTTTCTCTTGTAGTTCAAGATTCTGGGGATGCCTTCAGCACCTTTTGTACATAGTTCACTTTGAGCCACTTTGGGCTAAGTTCTGTGTAGTTTGCCTTATTCCGTTTTGGTTCAGCTTTTTACATGATACTGAGGGAGACCCCTAGGGGTACAGCTGTATCACCAGAGTCCAGCCTATCAGAGCTCTGGTAGAATTCTCAGTCTCCAGGATCTGCTGGCAGGGGGAAACAGCCCATTTGTCTGGACTGGTCTAGCAGTATTCCAGGAAAGGAAATTAACGGTAAGTGAAATTTCTCCATTTTTGCCTACCATGATATGTTATCAAATAACTACAGCATCATTCAAATCTGCTTGTAATTGCTTCTCCTAAACCACTCAGTTCCCCTCACCAGTAAACACCACCCAACCTCACATCCTCACACATAAGAAACTCTTAGCTCAACTCTTCACACAGAATACACGTATACACCACACACCTAAAAAGGTAGACTGGAACTCCCCAAGCCCCTACAAATTACAAATTTTTCCATTGCCTAACCTACATACTACTATTATCCTACCAGATAATAAGTACCCTTTCCCTCCCCCAAACTATCCCTTCAGCCCCATCCCAATTAGATGCACAACATCCAGGAATAACATCTAGCTCCTGCCGACACATGCCATATATTCATATAGCCCTCACCCAAGGCATAACAAACAGCACACCAGACTGATAAGTATCAACCCAACACAGGCATATCAAACCATATACCCCTCACACGCACTCTCCCCACTCAAATGCATCCTTCTCAATGCACGATCAGTGAGAAATAAACTTCCAATAATCACAGACCTAACAGAAGATGAGAAGCCAGATATTCTCTTCATTACAGAGACCTGGCTTTCCCCCACAGACAATGTTCTAATAAACCTTTTGCAAATACAAGGATTTGATCTGTTTATCTGCTGTAGGGACTCCAGCAGAGGAGGGGGCGTCCTCATCTTATACAAAAAAGAGCTCAAAGCCACCCCCTCATCTATCAACCTAGATGATATGAACATTCTTACAATTGAAAATAAAACCTTTTCTCTTTGCCTCATATACAAGCCCCCAACACCTGACCACAGCAACTTAAACCCAATTCTGGAGTTAGCTTGCACAGCCCCCCCTCAGAAAACCACACATCTTCCTAGGAAATCTTAATCTACCATCTCTCAACCCCTCCCACACCACCTCCTTCCTCGACGCAATGGACGACATGGGGTATCAACAAATTATAAAACTTTCCACACATAGAAACTTTCCACACAAGGGAAACACACTTGACCTTGTCTTCCTCCCAGCCTCCATTGCAAACCACCCAGGATGCACCCCCCCCCCCTACCACAGAGGTCCCCTGGTCAGACCACCACCTGGTAACTTTCCATATCCCATTAAATATACCCCCCATCACCACCCAGCCTAATCCACCTCAAACCAGGCGATTCACACAATTTGACAAAAAATCCTTTCTAGAAAGCGTCCTACCCAGCCTTACAATGAGACTCTTTGGATCCCAACACGTCAATAAACATCTGGAACAGCACCATACAAAAAGCAGCGTCACCCCCCCCCCCCCCAGTAAACCCACCAGGCAACCACCCAGAAGATCAGAAAAATGGTACACCCCAGAACTAGCAAACCTAAAAAGAGAAATGAGAAAGCTAGAAAAGAAATGGAGATCAACCAAATCACTAGAGCACAAACAACACTACCTCACCCATCTCACCACTTACAAAGAAACAATCAACAAAGTTAAAAAAGACTACCACACCGGGATTCTAAACCAGGCACTCAACCGCCCTAGAGAACTGTTTGCTATTGTCAGATCACTAACCAAAACCAGCCATTATCAATCAGAAACCTGCACCCTAGAGCCCCAAATACTTGCGGACTACTTTGCAGACAAGTTAAAAAACAAAAACATTGCTAACACCCCCTCAGACCTCCTCACAAACCCCACAGCAATGGAAAAATTCCACGAAATAGACCTGACACCTATTCAACACAATATCAAGCATCAACACTACTACATCCCCCTTAGACCATGTCCGGTCTCCTGGATTAAGTCAGCCAAAACCGAGCTAGCCCCATACCTCCTCCACATAATAAACCAATCTCTTTCTCAAGGCATCATGCCCATGGACCTCAAGATGTCATCCATACGCCCAATTCTAAAGAACAAGACACTCAACACAAATGAACCAAGCTCCTACAGACCAATAGCAAGCATCCCCTTTGTTGCCAAAACCATTGAAAAGATCATCCAAATCCAACTGCAAGATTACATTGACCTCAATGCCCCCCTAGATGAGCAACAGTTTGGTTTCTGCCCTTTCCATGGAGTCGAAACCCTCCTCATAGCCCTGTTTGACCACCTTATCTGAGGCATAGACAACCCTAAATGTGCATACTTACTTATCTTCATAGACATAGCCTCGGCATTTGACAACATTAACCACAACACCCTCATACTGAGACTGGCACAAATCGGTCTAGCTGGAATGGTTTTGCAATGGTTTAAATCTTATATCTCTAACCATAAACTACGTATCCATACAGACAATTGACCCCCAGTTACTTTCGCACAGGATCAAGGGATGCCCCAAGGGTCCGCCCTCTCAGCCCTCCTATTCAGTCTCTACCTACAGCCGATCACCAGTGTATTCAAAAACTTTAACATAGGGTATTATATCTATGCCGACGACATTATGTTGTCCCTCCCCATAGACATAAACAACCCTACCTTTAACAACTTATCTAACTGCATCAGGGAAGCTGAATCTTGGCTAAACACCAACAACCTCACCATCAATTTCAAAAAAACAGAAGCCATGTACATCACAAAGAACCAACCCTCCCCCAAACTATTGACATCAATAGTGTCATCCTTCCAATCAAACAAGAAGTTAGATACCTTGGCATAATTCTTGATCAGCCCCTCACCATGATCGCCCACCTAAAACAAACAGTCAAAACAATCTTCTACAGACTAAAGACCATGCAGCACATAAGACCATTCCTCGAGTCACACGACTTCAGATCAGTAATCCAAACCATTATCACTCCCCTTTTTGACTAGTGTAACAGTCTGTTACAAGGTCTACCAGCCAAAAACCTCAATATCCTCCAAAGAGCACAAAACGAGTCATTTGCAGGGTCCCTTTAACCAATCATATCACACCCATTCTATATAACCTCCACTGGCTCCCAATACTGAGCTGTATCAAATATAAGACTCTCATGACAACCTTTAAACTGGTCAACAATATAGCGCCACCTGCCCTCTCAACACTCCTTCAGACCCCACCGCCAACTAGATCTCGAAGGGAAAATGCACTACACTCCCTTGAGATCCCCAGCTCAATTCGCAAAACGAAACAGACCACAAGCTCCAGAGCTTTCACCTTCACCGCCCCTAACCTATGGAACTCCCTCCCACCCTCAATCCGAGCAATTAAAGACCTTCAGACTTTCAGAAAAACCCTCAAAACCCACCTCTTCACTGCTCACTATGGAGTTGGCAATACCTGCCTAAACTCACGAATATCTTAGCCACGCATATAATGACAGCACCTACACACCTAACCGCCCCCCCCCCCTCGACACACTGTATCCCACTCTCATAAGCCCGGTTAACATGTATTTATAGTTATATGTGTATAGTTTCTCTGGTTTAGTTAAGTCTATGACTAATAATGTTATAATATAAAAAGTTCGAACCCTGTTATATGTAACATGTTGGTTCCTTGTAAACTGCCCCTGATCTCTGGAAGGGACGGTATAGAAATGTGTAATAAATAAATAAATTGTAGCCTACCGTGCCCATGTGGATACTAAACCAGTTTCAGTTCACCCAATGGTTTTTCGTTTAGTGGAATCTTGGATGCTTTCACTTTGTTTACATCTGAGTGGTAGCAAGACCAATTTTATTATGTCTCAGCAGGTCCATAGATAATAAGTCACAAATTAATCCAGTTTTAGCTGGCAATAGCATTTCTCGTTTCATGTTTAAAGATTTTAGGTGTTCTGTTGGATTCAGTTTTAAATATGGATGCTCAGATTTCTTCAATAATTGAGAAGATATTTTTAAATTATGTCTTAGATTCATTCTTTCTTTTTAGAGGAACAGTTTAAAACTTTTAATATTTTTATAGATATTTTCACAATAGATACATAATAGGAAATACTTGATTAAGCATTGATTCTGTTCAGGAAACTCGGCAGAAAACAGCTCTAAATCCATTTTAAATTAAGTTATCAAACCTGCCAGAAAAGATGCCTTCAGGGCTTCCCACAGGTCATATGTAATTTCAGCAAGTTTTTGAACCAGCCCAGTGACCTGCCAGAGGTTCTATCCACATTTCGCCGGCTCCCCAACTTGGGTACACCCCAAAGTCTGGTGCCCAGATCCAACAGCGATGAAGTCATCAGGGGCTGCCCTTCAAACCTACCCCTTGCTCTCTGTGCTCAGGCAACCTGCAGCAGTGGAGGAACATACCCAGTGAAGGAACTTCTAAGTCGCAGGGAGCTGCTCTCATCGGAGCTCAATGAAATCCCTTCAGAGCTCTGGTCTGTGCCCAAAACAGGATCCTTAGCTTTGGGGCATCGCTTAGACTTCCCCGTCCTCTTTCCAGACATCTCCCCAGGTAAGAGAGCACAAGAAATAGGGACACCCTAGAGCAGGGGTCACCAACCTCCAGAGGGCCGCGGGCCGCACAGCCGACTACCGGGTGCCTCGCGGGCCGCACCCCCCTTCTCCCCGCCCCCGCGAAAAAAAACAATGCTCACGGGAATAATTACACCATGAATTATAATGATTATCAAATCAGCTCTAACCTGTATTTTAAAAGTGATGAAGGCAAAACTGCTGCAACCAGGTCCTCAAATCTTGATTTACTCCTTTGTAATAAATATTGCAGCTCCCTGCTCTCAGGTGCCTCCCAACTTCAGTTTAGGTGAACTGATTCACGAGACCTGCAGGGAGGGGGAAGGTAAGGTTCACTGGACTGATGACGAGACCTGCAGGGAACAGGAAGGTAAGCTCCTCCTCGCTCCCCATCGTGTAAATAAATCCTTGGCGGGCCGCACCGGGGTAGAGCCTCGCGGGCCGCACGAAGGGACCTCGCGGGCCGCAGGTTGGTGACCCCTGCCCTAGAGGAACAGTTTAGAGTGGTGGTCCAGACAATGATTCTAACACAATTAGATTACTCTGTGTATATGTAAGTGTGTGTGCCCCACTGAGTCAATGCGGACTCTTGGCGACAGTCTCTGGGTTTTCTTAACAAACTTCGACTGGAAATAGATTGCCAGGCCTTTCTTCTGCACAATAGGTCTACAGCATCTGGTAATGCATTTTATTTAAGGCTAACAGTGATACAACACTTTAAATTACAATTAAGACAGAACACAGCTGCTAGATTAACTTTAAAGAAAACTAGATATGAAAACGTATCCCCTGTATTATGCTCATTACCTTGGTTACCGATACGTGAGGATTATTTTTAAAATCTTCTGTTAGGTGTTTAAAATTTTACATGGCTTGGCCACAGAATATATTTTACAACTGGTTGACTGGATGCAAACTAATAGACGTTTATAATCAAATGATCCTGTTAAATTTGCATATCTAATGATCAGAAATATTCATCATGGAAGTTTTTTTGATGAGTTATTCTTGTTCCAGGCAGCATGGGAATGGAATTTGCTCCTGGAAGACATCAGAGAAGAAGGAAATTATGTATTTTTATTTCATCATATGAAAACAAAAGGAGCTGATATTCAACAGTGACTGGCTATCACCATTTTAAATTAGACCTGGATGTTCAATGATGGGGTCCTAACAGGTGACCTGCATTGAATATCCGGTATGCCCAGATAGTGTTTTAGCTAACCAGGCAGTGGCAATATTCAGCTAACGTTAGCTGCCTAAGTTAACTGGCCAGAGGCTGAATATTGCCGCTGCCTGATTAATTGAAACATGCCGATGCTATGCGATTACTAGTGGGCATGTAGTGGCATTATGAGGGGATATTCAGTGGCACAAATCGCCTATCTGCCACTGAATATCCCACTCAATAGTATTAATGCGGTTAGCAGGTCTGCTAACCACATTAATCCATTTGACTATGCCCCTCTATTTTTTTAAGAGCTATTTAGGGCATAATTAAATAAATTCATTCTTTTGTGTAATTGATGCTGCAGTTTTATGATTTATTGGTTATGTATTTGTAAAGTTTGATGATTCTTATTGTTAATATTGTAATCCACTCTAGACTGTTTTTATAGATAAAGCAGAATATAAAAACCAAAATTAAACTAAATTCACACTTGAGATCAGCTGCATTGCTCACAGCAGACAAAGAGCAGGGTGGTGAAAGCAAAGCAGCAAGTGCCCACTGTTATGAAGGGGAAGTGAGTCAGGCTTACTTTATTTTACTCTTATCAGCTAAAATTCATTAAAGATATGAGCAGCTTTCATTTTTAAGCTGGTAATGATTTATGGGACCCAGAGCTGAAAGGGGCCCAAATGTAAAGTGTGCTGGTATCAGCATTTCTGCATGATGCTGTGCCTTCAGTTATGTGGACCCAACCTTATGAAACTTCAGTCCAACAGAGTCTAGATCTAAGTCCTCTTATACACAGTTTAAAAGCAGTCTAAAGGCATAACTCTCTAACCTGGCCTACCAACTCTCTGGAGATGCTTGAATTAACCTCTTCTTCCCAGGTATAGATCTAGGGATTGTTAGCAGGGATTGTTGTGAACAGCAAATATGGCTCCCCCTTCCCTAAGGCATTCCTGTTTGTTGGATACTTTCTTTTTCAGATGCATTTGTTAATCTCTGTATTTTGAGCTTTATAAACACCTCTTGGTAGTTGGCTTTGAAAGGTGATTTAGAAAATAATTAAACTACACTAATCTTTTCTTCTCTCTCCTGATCCTTGGTAGTTGTCCCTATCCTGAAGGAGGAGAATAAAGCTGTATACCTGTACAGCCTTCTCTGTTACTTGGATTGAATCTTGTGGTATGCGCCATACAAGGTCCCATAGCTTGCTTGTGATCTAGCAGACCCAGTTCAGATCATGAGAATGGAGCGGCACAGCTAAAGAATGTGATGCAGGCATGAATCCACCTGCCTCTTCCTGCCACCTGGTGGAAGAGTTTCTGGGATTGAGGGATGGGGGATGAAGGAGAGAAACCAAGGATAAGGAGTGGGGAAGGGAGGACAGGGCACAGTAGTGAAAAGGGCCCACAAAATTGATTACTGGGCTTAAAATATTGTGTTGGTGACCCTCGGACCATAAGATATATCTGAAGTAATGGAAGTTTAAGTGGCTTACCCAAAGTCACAAGGACTGTCAGTGGGAGAAGCAGGATTTATACCCTGGATTCCCAGCTTCTCAATCTGCTGCTCTAAGCACTAAACTGCATCTTCAAGAGGACAATTGTGCATATCAGGAAAAATATAATGAACGTTATCTATATTGTAATGAAGATAATATATCACATGATTTGAGGCAGGGACTGGTCTGAAAAGGCCCACAAAGGGAGTTGTGACATTTTATGAGAAGGTAGGACCCCTCTAATTTACTTTTATTTGCTAAAGGTAATGAATTATTTTGGTCTTAAAGATGTTTTTTCTGTTTCTTGAATGTAAAGGATATGTTTACTAAGACGAGCTAATGATAAACCTGTGCTGTTTGTAACTAGGTCCCATGTTATTCAATGGGACCTAGTTACAAATAGCACAGGTTAGCCATCAGCCCGGCTTAGTAAACATACCCTAAATTAAATGAGATCTCAACAATTAAACACTACTGACTAAAATAATTTTTTGTAAATCTGCTAAAAATCTATTTTATATTTCTGCGTATTGTCTACTTTCTTTCAGGAAGCTCCATGGAAGCCATTGTTGAAGAAAAGAACTCTGTCAGTGATAAAACCGCAGCATCCATAGTAGAGGATGATGATGAAGTATTTATGACATCTCGAACAACAGAAGATTTATTTACTGTAATACACAGGTACTGGATGACCAGAACATCTCCTGGATTCTGTCTCTCACTTTTTTCAACCTTTGTGCAGGAACAGCCATGGGGGATGCAGAGGATGCAAGACCATGTGCAGAACTTCACTGTGAGGCCTCATTTGCATGAGTCAGTAGGGGCTGAAAATCAGGGCAATGTGCAAAAAAACAATCATTCACTGATAGGGTCGGCCCTGCCTTTATACTAACAATTGTGAGCACTGTTTGCAATACCTTTCTATAGAAAAAGAAAAAATCTAGGACCCGATATTTAGAACCCTTAGCTGGATGGTCAATGGAGGCTATCCAGATAAGGATGCTGACCGGGATATTCAGCAGCACTGTCTAGATAGTGCAGTGACGATCTGTGGGGGGAGCTAGGGCAGTTCCACTGCTATCCGAATAAATACTGACTTATCCAGATAGTAGTGATATTCATTTGGCACTTATCCAGATAACTTATGCCAGAAATAAAGCATGCCTAAGTGTTATTTGGATAAATGCTGACTGAAAATCGCCACTATCTAGATAAGTCGTCAGTCCAGATATTCAGTGTCAGTTGCTATCCAGATACTGATGCTGAATATCTTGAAAATGTGGGCAGCACTGCAGTCACCAGACAGCTCATTGAATATCGGGCTTTTTGAAAATTGGCCTCCTAAGTTTTAATAAAAAGAGACCTAACCTCGTTCTGATGCTGGAAAGTTGAAAAGTGTGGGAAAATGGTTCCCCAGGTTGCCAGTACCATTGAAGAGTTGTGTAAAAACTGGAAAGCAGTATTTTTTCTTAATGGGAAAGTTTCAGAAACTACAAAGCATAAGAGTAGGTGGATATCAGCATACATACATATCACAATGCCATATCCAAAATTCTGTACTATAATAAAATCAAGCAAATACTACACAAACCAAGAATGCTTTAATTTTTTTTTCCAAAAATCAAGAGATTTTTCTCATAATGTAATTTAATTAGCAATGTGTTCCAAAGTTATGGACCCACAACTGTAAAAGACACAAAATCTTACTTTCTGACCAACAGGCTGAAGGCAACAACAATTCCTGTTGACTAGAACTTAAAATATCAGAAGGCTTGTACCACTGTATACAACAAACTAGGTCAGTAACTGAAATACCACGCAGCTGGTAAACATATAATTTCACTATGGCAGGATCATTTTGGAAGCCCTATTTCCTATTCTTAATTTGGATGTCTGAAAACAGCCATTCAGAAATTCGAATCACATCCACATGAATACATATCTGATGTTATTGCTGTTAACTTGAGTAGAATTTTGGAGGGCCATAGTACTCTGAAAAGAAAGGCAAAGTTGGTGAAAATACTAAAGAGTTTAGATAAATATTTTATATAATACTGTAGAAGATATTTACTTGAGGAAAATTCTTAGAATGGATAACCTTTAAAAACTGAAGACATGTTAGCTTAAATAGCTCGCTACTGTGTTTATCAGAATAAAACTAGTTTCCCATTTGAAAATAAGAACATAAGAAATGCCTTACTGGGTCAGACCAAAGGTCCATCAAGCCCAGTATCCTCTTTCCAACAGTGGCCAGTCCAGGTCACAAGTTCTGTCAGGTTCCCAAAAAGTAGACACATTCCATGATGATTATCCTAGGGGTAAGTATGCGATTTCTCCAGTCTGCTTTAATAATGGTTTATGGACTTTTCCTCTAGGAACGTATCTAAACTTCTTTTAAACCATAAACTAAACTAACAGCTTTTACTAAATCCTCCAGCAACGAATTCCAGAGTTTGATTACGCCTTGAGTGAAAAAATATTTTCTCCAATTAGTCTTAAATGTGCTACATTGTAGCTTCATTGCATGTCCCCTAGTCTTTCTACTTCTTGAATGAGTAATAAACCGATGTACGTTTACTGGTTCTACCCCACTCATTATTTTATAGACCTTTATCATATCTCCCCTCAGTTGTCTCTTTTCCAAGCTGAGGAGCCCTAACCTTTTAAGCCTTTCTTCGTAGGGGTATCTTTCCACCCCCTTTATTATTTTTGTCGTGTTTCTCTGTACTTGTTCTAATTCTGCTGTATCTTTTTTAAGATATGGCGGCCAGAATTCCATGCCATCTTTGAGGTGTGGTCACACTATGAATTGATATAGAGGCATTATAATATCCTTGGTTTTATTTTCCATTCCTTTCCTTATGATTCCTAGCATTCTATTTGCTTTCTTGGCCATCACTTCACACTAAGCAGAGGGTTGCAACATATCCGCGATGATGCGCAGATCCTTTTCCTGGGTGGTGATTCCTAATGCATTGTGTAACAGTAGTTTGGGTTGTTCTTCCCAAAGTGCATAATTTTTCATTTGTCCACATTAAATTTCATCTGCCATTTGATTGCCCGGTCTCCCAATTTCTCAAGGTCTTCTTGCAATTTTTTACAATCCTCTTGTGTTTTAACAGCTTCGAATAATTTTTTGTCATATACATATTTGATCACGTCACTTCTTCTTCCTATTTTCAGATCATTCAAGAATATGTTAAAAAGCAGCGGGCCCAGCACAGATCCCTGGGGTACTCTACTATTCACCTTTCTCTATTGAGAAAATTGGTTTTTTAGCCCTACTCTCTGTTTTCTGTCTTTTATCCAGTTCCCAATCCACAATAGTACATCCTATCCCATGGCTTTTTAATTTCCTCCTATCCCATGACTTTTTAATTTCCTCAAGAATTTCTCATGAGGGACCATGTCAAAGATTATCTCCAGGAACAAGCAGGAATATGGTCTTCACATATGGGTGACATCTATACTGTGCGGGAACGCTCCCCAGTGTGTCCAATAAGAAAGCTTTGGGGAGCATCCCACTGCGCCTGCGTAGCTGCCTTCCCGCCTTTCCAACTCTCCCTCCTCAGTTCTTCGTTTTCCATGGAGCAGGCAGGAAGCAAATCCTGTCACCGCAGAAAATTCTTGAATTGTTTTCTCTTATTTTTTGTGATTCGCGTCTGCCTTCCCGTCAATGCTGGTACTGACTCACTGTCAGTTCTCTTTCTTTCTTATTCTTTGCTAAAAAAAAAAAATGTAACTTTCTTCAGGCGCATCGATGCTATTTTAAGCCCAGGCCTTCCATTTTGTCACTGACACTATGGAAAAACCAGGTAGTGGTTTTAAGAAATGTTCTAAGTGTGGCAGTACTATCTCGGCCTCCGACACCCATGACTGGTGTCTAAAATGCCTAGGTCCTGACCACCAACCATCAGAATGTCCCCTCTGCAGGAAGATGATGAAGAGAGGCCTATGGAATTGGGCTGCAAAGCTAGGCACCCTCTTTGCCTCCAATGCCATCTCTCTAGCATTGAGGGCATCGTCTTCCTCCCATGGATCTCAGGTATCAAAGCATAAGTCTTCAATGAAGACTGACCGCCCCCCCAAGGGTAGATCTCCTCCTAAGCATTGAGATGCCTTGAGCGTTGCCCCGGAGGGGGATAGACCGGCCAAACAACCCCGGCAGGAGGACATTTCCTCCAAAGCCATTGAGCATCCAAGGATGCTCCTGAGGCCTCCACCTCCGGAGAGCTGCTGGTGCCATGCTCAGGGATCATGGCCTGCAATTCCAGTACCGATACTCAAGCATCGGCAAGCTCCATGGATCAGCATATCCTGGCCATCGAGCAGAGCTTAGCAGCCTTACTGGCAGCCTCAGTTCCAGTAAAATCTTTAACGTCGGTTCTGCAAACACTGGCACTATCTTTGGTACCGATGCAAACTACATTGGGTTATATGCTACTCGCTACACTACCGCCCATCCCTTCCTTTGAGTCCCTTTCCGGTACTGAATTTCGGCCCAAAGATTCCACATACCGATACCAACTTCAATTGGTACCTGGTTCTGGCGGAGCAGGCACACCCCTCCCATCGATACTTCAAGTCTTCGGAATCGGGTTTGTCAGATGATGAATCGGCCGATATTCGAGGCCTACAGACTCTACCAGAGACCCATATCCTTCTCTGCAGTGCTGCGTGTCCCTGCCAGAGGACATGTCTTTTCAAGACTTCATACGCGATGTTGTGAAGTGCCTTTCCATAACAGTAACATCGGAGACAGAGCCTAGCGCTGAAGAACTGGAGATTCTTCAATACCCAACAGCTCATAAGGAAGCAGCTACAGTTCCCATTCACCGCATTCTCCACGATCTCATGCTCTGTATGTGGGAGGCACCCCTCACTATTTCTCCACATACTCGATGGCTTGATACCATGTACCGGGTACCAGAATGTCCCGGTTTCCAAAAGACACAATTGCCACACCATTCAGTGGTAGTAGAATTGGTGCTGCATCAGATCAAAAGCTATAAAACACATTCCTCTAACCCTCCAGGTAGAGAATCAAGAACCCTCGATGCTTTTGGCCGTCGTCATTTGCAGGCTTCCATGCTATCAGCCAGGATTAGTTCCTACATAATCTACATGGGTATGTTTCTCAAGGATGTAACTAGGGATTTAGAATCAATGGCTCCTCTTCTCCGTGATGATAAGAGAGCAGACTACCTCACCCTAGTCAGGCATGCTCAGAACGTCTCAAAGTTTGTCAATAGAGCAACTTTTAATTGCTTTGAGTACACCAGTAGAGCTACATCAATCTGCATTGGTGCATGCAGAATTGCATGACTTCAAGCATCAGATCTTGAACAATGGATTCAAAATAAGTTGGATAATATTCCTTGCATCGGTGAAAACCTTTTTGGCAAGGAATGGCAAGACAAAGCATCTCAGTTAGAATCTGAGAACACTACTCTAAATAGGCTTAGCGTTATTGTTCACACTGTTTACTAATGTTACTTTTGTATGCATGTGATTCTTACTTGTTGCTCCGGTGAGTCTGCTTTGTCAATAGGAACTGGTGGCAGGAGGAGGCTCCCGGATAGTTATACCTTTGACATCACAAAAGAAGGAGTTCCTCAGTCTCCAAGCTGCTAGATGAGATGGGCAACCCAGAGGTCCGGGACTAGACTGGCTACACTCCAGGAACTACAATTAGCAGGTAAGACTAATTTTCTCTTTCCTCTGAAAAGTCTTCAGCTCCTCCCCAGTAGCCAGTAGCCTTCCGACCTGGGGTTCTCATCTTCCAGCACTATAGTGCAATTTGTTTTGTTGTAACTATCCATTGAGTTTCGTGGTTATGATACGGAAGTAGATTGCCAGGCCTTTCTTCTGCGCAATTTAAGTTTAGCGATGTTGCCGTTGTCACAGAAATGTGATCCTCTGTCGCCATCATTGTCCCATTCTGCTGCTGCCCTGTATACTTTGAAAATTGTAGCCTATGGAGGTCATTTCACAAGCATCTACATTTATTTACTTATTTTATTTATTTCTGTGTTTTATATCCTGCTTTATCTATGTAATCAAGAAGGCGGTTTACAGGGAACTCAATAAACTAACACCGCTCGAGGCAGTTTACAAGGAACTCAATGAACTATTACAGTGAACGTCATTATTCAATTCGAACATTGCATGCAGGCCTTTAGGGTACAGAGAGGTTAGGCCAAACTTATTACAGTTAACTATTTACAATGAGCAGTTCTGTGTTATGGTTTTGCTGTGTGATGAGGTTTGTCATTATGGGACATACGTGTAATATGTAGTTTATACTAGTGGGGTGAGGTATATGAGTGGCGGATTTGGATTTATACTGCTCTGATAATATTCTGTAAATAGGTGTTGAGTTTCTTTCTGAACGTGGTTAGATCTTTTATTTCCCTTAGGCTGTCAGGTAGTGCATTCCATAGGACTGGAGAGTAGAAGGTGAATGCTCTATTGGCTCTTGATTGGTTTGCGTTCCTGAATTCCTTAGGATTGTTAGTAAATTCTGCATACATTCCCTTCTTTGTCTTGTTTCTTGTTGTATCTGTTTTAGTGAATTGAGGTACGATGGTGCTATGTTCTTTACTGTTTTGCGCTATGTTCTTACTGGCACTATGTTCTTTACTGTTTTGAAGGCGGAGCTAGTATCTTTTGCATGTGTAGCTTGGCTACATGTGTACATGGTGATTTTAGAAAACCACCAGGTTGACGTGTAGATGGCTGGGCTCCAAAGATTTCAATGGCCATGGTTTGGGCAGGCCAGAAATGTGAAAATACACACTTACTTTTTGAAATATATGCATCAACATTTGCACCAGCTCCAAGGCCCCGACAATTGCTGCCTATCTGCTTGTGTAGACCTGGGGTTTCCACCACTTATTGAGGGGACACACCTATGTGGTATCTACCACCACCTCAAAACTCTGAGGAATGAGTTCACTCATCTCCTTAATTGGCTCCAATATGTATAAGTCCCTAAAATCCGCCACTTAAATGTGTAGGTGCCAGCAAGTGCACATATATTGCTAACATATTAAATAATGCACATTTGTGTTTCGCTATATTGGTAAAATTTTCTAAACTATATGGGCAGATATGCCATTCTGGGTCATACCAAAGGTCCATCCAGCCCATTATCCTGTTTCCAACAGTGGTCAGTCCCAGGTTACAAATGCCTATTAGTTTCCCAAAAGGTAGACAGATTCTATGCTGCTTATCCCAGGGGTAAACAGTGGATTTCCCCAGTCCACTTTAATAATAGTTTATGGACTTTTCCTCCAGGAACTTGTACAAATCTCTCTTAAATCCAGCTACATTAACTGTTTTTATTATATCCTCTAGTAACAAATTCCAGAGTTCAATTATGCATTGAATGAAAAAAATATTTCTCCGTGACAAGCAGGAATAAAGTTCTCACGTATGGGTGACATCATCCAACGGAGCCCATGCGGGGTGGCTCCCCAACTACTAGTCAAAGCTTTTGGGAGTTTCCTCTGTGCATGTGCGCCATATTTCCACTTGCCACAGTGGTGCCATTTTTGGTTAGTCTTCGTTTTTCCGTGGAGCTCAACAGATACATCTCAGCAACTCTCCACACTTAGTTGTAAATTTTCTGCTCACCGGGGACTCTGCCACCTTCGGTAGTATTTTTTGTGTCAATTTCCCACCTCATCACATTTTTATATTTATATATTTCTCAGTTGCTTAACATTTCCTTTTCTTTTCCATGGCACCTCTGCCTCCTTAGGTGCCAGTGCTCCAGTCGAGGATCATCCTTACTTTCACAGTCAAGTCGTTTGATTTTGCTATAGCTGTTTTTCTGGCCCATATGTCTTAGAATCTTGGAAGTGGGCTTAAAAAGTGTTCCCGCTGCTCAAGAGCCATATCCATAACTGATACCCATAACTAGAGCCTTCAGTGCCTGGGACCTGATCATCAGCCGTCTTCTTTTAATTTGTGCTTAAAGATAACAAAAAGAGGACTCAAGGGTTGAGAGAAGTAGCGCAAATAACTTTTTGGCGCAAATAACTTTTTGGCACACAGGATCAGCAGCACTGGTATCAATGGCATCGAAGGCTGCATTGGATGCTGGCAGTACATCAACATTGAGGAATTCTCAAGCCCACTTGGAGCCGAGCACCCATAATGCTCTGGAACATCGGCCATCGATCGATGTCCGCCCAATAAGGAGGGAAGGATTTGGCTTTATCTTCATTGGCACCATGCTGACCATCAAGTGGAGAATGCCCACACTGTACCTCCTGTTAGTAGAAGGCTTGTCTCTATATATATAGAGTTCTGAAGGCTCCCAAGTCAAGAATCCACAGCTTCCTCACCATTTCTTTGTGGTTGAATCCACCCTTAAGAGATCCAGAAGTTCAAAGACTCTCTCCTCGGTACCCACGGGGAGGGAAGCTCACATTGGACTCTTTTGGGAGAAGGTTTTACAGAGTTCCATACTTATGGCCTGCATGGCCTCTTACTAGCTGTACCTGGGCACATTTCTGAAGAACATCATGTGTGACCTAGCTGATCTGTCCCAGTATCTTCCTTCAGAGACTGTAGCAGTATTGTTCCCTAGTTGGTCATGGCAAGGACTGCTTGAAGTTCATGGTTTGGACGACCTATGATAATCTTCAAAATGGCATCAAGAGCTTCTGCCATGGATATTGGCACCCGAAGACTCATCTGACTCTGGTCCTCAGACCTAGAACAATCAGTGCAGTTTCTCCAAATGGGTGAGAAACTGCCCCGAAGCCAACCTTCTCTTCAACTTGTTCTCTGAAGAGATTCTCTCCATGGCACAGCACGTCAGCAAGCTTATCCTGCACTGATTGTTTTAGGTCTGAGGACCAGAGTCAGGTGAGTCTTTGGGCACCAATACCCATGTCAGAAGTTCTTAATACCGTTTCAAAGATATCTTAGGTCACCCAGGCTGGCTTCATTGATAAGCAGCACGTCACGCTTCGTAATCTCACAAGGTGCACGTCCAAGCCTGCCTCCAACTGCAGGAAGTACCAGAAAAAACTATTACTCTTGTAGGTGTAGATACTTTCCTGAGCCCCAAACATCCCAACCAAAACAGACTTCATAACCACAAACATGGCGTGAGAAGCCTCAGCAGTCCCAGCCTGAAGCAGAGTTTTGACTGGTTCCTTCTGAGCATAGCCACTCTTCCCATAAACGCAATGGAAGACTCTCCTGTCAGGGGAGGCTCACTCTTTTTGCCTAAAAGTGGCCCCTTGTAACCTTGGGCATGTAGGTTTACAAATTGTTCAAAGCAGTTACAAATTACATCTATTTGACATTACTCCAAATTGCCCCCCCAAGTGCTAATTCCATCAACTCTCTACATCAGGAATCACTGCCCTCTTGACAAATCTAGCAATCGAGCTTGTGCCACTAGAGCAGAAAAGACAGTGGAATTCCATCCCATCCTAGACCTAAGAGATCTGAACACGTATCTTGTCAGAGAAGAGTTCAGAATGTTTTCTCTAGGCACCCTACTCCCCTATCTGCAAAAAGGAGATTGGCTATGCGTTCTGGATCTTAAGGGTGAGTACACCCACATAAAGATAATCCTACTTACAAGAAGTATCTCAGAGTTCTCCTTCCAGTACCGGGTATTGCCCTTTGGCCTACCCTCAGCGCCCGCTTTTTCACAAAATGCTTTGCGATAGTAGCAGCTTACCTTCAGATGCTGGGAATGTTTGTCTTCCCCTTCTTGGACAATTGACTGATCAAGAGTACCATTCAGAAGGGAGTTCGAGAATCAACACGGTTGACCATTCAGGTGCTGGAACTACAGTACTAGGGTTTGTCATAAATTACCTGAAATCCCATCTACAGCCCTCCCAATAATCAGAATTCATTGGAGCCCTGTGCCTTCCTCCCTCATGACAGACTTTATAGATTGACAGCACTAGTGCGGGAGACGCAATTGAGTCAGCAGGTCACAGCTCGCAGGATATTTACAGTACTTGGTCACATGGCCTTTATGATACACGTAACAACCTTGGCATGTCTCCATATGAGACAGGCTTAATGGACTTTGAGGCTGTAGTGGACCCAGGCCACTGGGTGACTCAGGGATCGTCTGTATGTCACTAGTCCACTCATTCATTCATTGCAATGTTGGACAAGCCACCACAATGTTCTCAGAGGTCTCCCCTTCCAAATTGCTTCATCATAAAGTTTTCATGATAGATGCATCCAAACTGAGTTGAGGAGCTCATCTTGATGGGTTTCACACTTGGGGCAATTGGTTCTTCCAGTAAAGTCTCCACCAGATCAGCTTCTTGAAGTTAAGAGCCATAGCAAACACTCTAAAGACTTTCAGAGATTGACTGGCCATCCAAATTGTCCCGATTCAAACCAGCAATCAAGTAGCAATTTTCTGCATCAACAAGTAGGGAGGAACGGGCTCATACCTCCTGTACTGGGAAGCAGTCAAGTTGTGGAGATTTGCCATTGCCCATGGAATGCACTTGAGAGCCATGTATCTACGAGGTGAACAGAACACTCTTGCTGACAGACTGAGTCAAATCCTCCAACCGTGCAAATGGACACTGGACAGGGAGACTGCGGCTCGACATCCTCAAGGACAGCGCATACTGCTGCGAAGCTATCTGGTATTGAGGCCAGGATGGCAGCCCTAGAACACAGCTTCACTGTGTTCCTCCAGGCACAGTGAGGCCCGACTCCTGGTACCTCTGGGTCGTCGGTGCCAGCCATGGGGCCATCCTCGACGATGACCTCCCCGGAAGATGCTCCACCCATCCTCAAGAGTTTGGCTCGAGCGGTGCCGACTCTGTCAGCGACTGCCTCAAGGCCTGATGCGGCATCAAGCATGGCAGCGCAGGAGCTCCAACGCCGGGAGTCGTCGACGCAGAGTCGGTCCGACGACCACAGGGTGCTTGCCAATTCCTCTGACTCCGGGTTGGCGTGGGAAACATGAAGAGTCTCCCAACACCATCCTCCACCGGGATATCCCCTCCAACTCATCTCCGCACACTATCAGTGGCGGTCACCTCCAGAGGATCTAGCCTTCCTGGAATTTGAGAGGGAGATGTCCCAGGCCCTCGCCTTCATGGCAGTGCTCAAGACTCTGGGAAGTCTTAATGAATCCATTGAATGGAAGATCTGTTTCTGATTTTTTTTTTTTAGTTATTTTTTGAAAGATTACGTTTTGACATCTTCATTGCTTGGGTGGGCTGGGTGGTTATTTTTCTATTTCTTTGTCTTCCTGTTTTTTGTGGTCTCTTTTGCATTTTTCGAGCACAGGAGTTGTGCGGAGACTTAGCATACCTGATGGTGACTCACGTTTTCTTCTTTGTGTGTTACCCAATCGGCTTTTAGCTGTGTCGGGGGGAGTTCCTCTGACGTCATTTGGCATCCCCCTTTTTAACTGCACATGCCTGATATACTAGCTCTCGGCGCTTTTGGACTTTTCTATTGCTTTTGTGTGCAGCACTTCTCCTTTGCTCCCAAGCTCAAACTCATGTACGTTTTTGGTTCCTTCTATGCTGTCTTGTTCATTATTTTTTCAAACAGCAGTGTTTCTTTTCTTTTCCCATGTGAGTTTTTGTATTTTGTTTTTTTAGGGCCAGCACATTTCAGTTATTATGATCGGCATGTCACATTTTTGAGCTCCCTGAGGAAGCTGTGATGCGAAGCACTTGGTGTCGGGGCTCCAGATGTTATACTTGACTGCTGCGGTGTATTATACGGATGGTCTACTCTTCAGATAAGTCCTTTGAACTGTCTTTTGTAGTACTGATGTTTCATGCCTTTCACCAGCTACATTGCCGTGCTGTGGCTGTTTAAACCTTTTGGAACGTCATACCTGTTTGGGTTCTCTATAGAGGTTTTTTTTATGACCATTGATGTGTGTAGAGTCTTTTCGATTACTGTGGCTTGATTGTCCCTCGATTGACTCTTCCTCCTTATTGCCATGGGCTGGAGGGTTGGCTGAGGTCTTTTTTCCTCTATAATTAAAGTTGTTTTTTCCCAAATCGGTTTGGCTTTCTTGTTTTTTGTTTTTTTCTCACATGTGGTTTGATTAGTGTTTTTGGGGGGGTTGTGTTTTTTTGCTGTAATTTGTTTTTTGGTGATTTTTGTGCCTAGTTTGGAGTTTTGGCATTTTTTGTTCTGATCTTTTTGGCTCCTTGGGGATTCATTTATTATATAGTGCTCAAGACGAGCCATGTACTGAGGATCTCAAGGCTTATTCTCAGGAGTCATTGATGGTGCCCATGCCCCCCATCCTGGAGAAGCTGCTGTTCAGGATGTGGAGACCCTGGTGACGATGCCAATTGTGAACAGTCAACTTGATTCGCAGTATCCAATCAGCTGGAGCCCCAGCTTCCAGAAAACACAACTCCATGGTGGTGGAGTTGGCCATGCGTCGCATTAAAGCCAAAAGACATACCCCTTGGTGCCCCCTGGCAGGGAGGCCTGCACCATCGATGCTTTTGGCAGGAAGTGTTTCCAGGGCTTCATGCTCACAGCCCAGATCTTGGCATACCAGCCGAACATGGGCATGAACTTGAGAGACCAGGCGAAGGAGCTCATCGGATTCTTGGCTGGATTATCGGGCGAACCTCTTCAGTGCTTCAGGACCCTGGTGTCATTGGTCAAGGATTGCTCCAAGTTTCAAACTCGGACTGCCTTTGACAGCTTCAAGTCGGTGGCTCGGTTAGCTGTGGCGGGCATTAGTACCCATTGCCTTGCCTGGCTACAGTCCTCTGACTTGGAGCAGTGGGTTCAGAACAAGTTGGCTGATGTCCTTTGCCAGGGAGAGAACCTCTTTGGCAAGCCCATGATGGAGAAGGCCGACGAGCTGGAGAAAGAATTCATGACCAGAACCAGGCTGTCCAAGAAAGTGTCTGAACCTTCCCATAGGAAGACTTTGGAGAAAAAGTTCTTCCACCCAAAGGCTAAGAAGGCTTATGAAAACTACCCCAAGTTTCAGGCCTACCACGCTTCCCCCCCCCTCCCCTCCCAGGGGCAGCAGGCAAAAGGCCAGGGGCATTGCCCCCATAAGCAAAAGGCCCCAAAAACCCAAACAGCACCCCAGCCGCATCCTGGGGGCAGCTTTTGACTCCTTGAGCATAGCCTACCTCCCCCAGGAGATAGCAGGTCCAAGGTTCATGGGAGGCAGGTTAATCCACTTTTCTCACCTGTGGCTGAGCATCACCACAGATGCCTGGGTGCTGCAAGTGGTCAGGGAGGAGTATCTCTTCCACTTCTCCCAGCTGCTTCCTCCCTTTTTCCCAGGGGAATTACCCATGGACCCCTTGCACAGGGCGCTCCTGCAGAGGGAACTCAAGGTCTTGCTCGAGGATTGGACGGTGGAGCCTGTCCCTCAGCCTCTACAGGGCCGGGGGTTCTACTCCTGCTACTTCCTTGTTCCCAAGAAAACAGGGGTGTCCGACCCATCCTGGATCTGTGGGACCTCAACCACTTCCTGGTCAAAGAAAAGTTCAAAATGGTATCCCTTGGAACCTCACTTCCTTACCTCTTACAGGGAGATTGGCTATGCTCCTTGGATCTCAAATTTGCCTACACACACATCCTGATCCATCCACGGCACCGTCAGTGCCTCAGTTTCAGTGGTGGCAGACAACATTGTCAATACAGGATACTCCCCTTCATCCTAGCCTTGGCTCCTTGGGTATTCACAAAATACCTGGCGGTCATGGCCGCACGCCTCAGGCTCCTGGGGGTTTTCATCTTCCCCTACCTGGATAACTGACTCAAATGAGCCAGCTCACTGGAGGAGGTGAGCAACGCAACACAGCGCATCACACCATAGGGCTACTCCAGTGCCTGGCGTTTGTGGTCAACTTCCCGAAGTCTCACCTCCTGCTCACCCAGCACTTGGAGTTCATGGGCGCCCTATTGGATTCCACTCAGGCGAGGGACAGTGCGCAACACCTGTCCGCCCTAGTGCAGGGTGGCTCAGCAGTGACAGCTAGGCAGATGATCCGCCTCTTGGGGTACATGGCATCTACCGTCCACGTCACCCCCTTTGCCTACCTTCGCATGCGGCAGGCCCAGTGGACACAAGCTTCAGGCCGTCTGGAGGACCGCATCCAGATCACACCGACCATGGTGGCGTCTCTCACCTGCTGATGGGACCCCCTCAGCTTCAGGGCTGGCCTGCCCTTCCAGGCTTCCCCAATTCAGCGCATCCTTACAATGGACATGTCCAAGCTGGGCTGGGAGCTCACTGCAATCACCTGTGGTCGCAGGGACCGTAGTCGCCAGAGGGGAGTACCTCGCAGATCAACCTGCTGGAACTCAGAGCACTCTATCATGCCCTGTGGGTCTTTCAGGACCATCTGGCAGGGTAAGTGGTTCAGGTACAGACTGACAACCAGGTAGTGATGGACTGCGCCTCTGGAACTTTGAAGCAGGGAAGAACATCTCCCTCAAAGTGGTGTACATGCTGGGCCAGGACAATGTTCTGGCTGACCGCCTGAGCTGGGTCCTCCAGCCCCACAATTGGCAACTGAACCCGGCGGTGCTGGTGGAGGTCTTCCAACGCTGGGGGACCCCTCAGAGAGACCTCTTTGCCAGTCCGGAGAACACGCAGCTGCCATGCTTCTGCTTGTGGAGGCCAGCCCAGGGATGATAGGTGGCAGATGCCTTCCTCCTCCCCTGGTCCAGGGGCTTCCTGTATGCATTCCCGCCTACTCCCCTGGTTCCCCGGGCCCTCCTCAAGATCAAAGTGGAAGCGGCCTCAGTTGTATTCATCATGCCCAGATGGCCCAGGCAACCCTGGTTTACTTCTGCAGCTGTCCCAGAGGGACCCACTGCAGCTGGGGAGCGTCCCAGACCTGCTGTCACAGGTGGGCGAGATGATGCTGCACCCCAACCTCCAGTCTCTTGCCCTGACAGCCTGGATGCTGAGAGGCTAGCTATAGCACATCACCGCCTCTCCAGATCAGGAGAAGATGTAGTAGAGAGAAACTCAAGCCCATTGTTAACACTGTTGCATTCTCAAAGGTTCTACCTGTGCTTGGTAAGGGGGCAAAAAGGCTGCATCGCATTAACAGCTTTAATACATGGCTCCAGACCTGGTGAAAACAAGAAGGATTCAAATTTAATTGCGACTGGGGTAACAGATGGAACAAGAGACTATACTGTGCTGATGGACTACATCTCTCTGTCGCAGGGAAAAGAATCCTAAGTGATAAATTCAAGCAATATGTGGATATGCATTTAAACTAGAAAAAGGGGGTGACGGATGTAGAAGGTCAAGCTCTGGACGTCACCCCCTGCAAAAGCAGATTAAAATCGGAAACAGCCACACTTTTAAACCACACACCAAAAACAAGTGGGAAGATGTAGGCAGAACAAAATCAATGCTAAACAGTTAAATACTGGAAAGCAATGAGCACAAATGCGCGAAGCTTAGCCAACAAAGTTCCTGACCTGGAAGCCCTAGTGGTGAAAATGGATTTGGACATTGTGTGCATTACAGAAACATGGCTAAATGAATAGCATGATTGGGATATAGCCATACCTGGCTATAATCTATTCAGAAGAGACAGAGAAAATGGAAGAGGAGGAGGAGTAGCCTTGTATGTCAAAAGCAATATTAAAGCTACTGAAATGCAAGGGGCATGGGGAAAAGAAGAAGCGCTCTGGATTGTGTTGGAAAGAGGAGATGGCACTGTCATCTATACTGTCTACAGACCTCTGACACAAATTGAAGAGATAGATAACGAATTGATTACAGATATTGCCAAGAAAGCCACAAAGGGGGAAGCGATCATATTGGGTGACTTTAATCTACCTGATGTGGATTGGATTACTCCTTCTGCAAATCTGGAAAGAAGCAAAAAAATCGTGGATGCTCTCAAAGATGCGTTACTTAGACAAATGGTGATGGAACCAACCAGGGAAAGCTCAACACTGGATTTAGTGCTCACCAACAGTGATAGCATGTTGAATGTCTGCATGAGTGCCCCTGTGAGCAACAGCGATCATCATACAGTGTGGTTTGAGATAAAAGCCATGGTACAGGCCAATCATAGCAAGCTCAAAGTTCTAAACTTCAAAAACACCGACTTCAATAAAATGGCGGAGTACCTAAAGAGGAGCTGACAGGGTGGAAGGAGAAAAGGGAAGTGGAATTGCTATGGGCTAAACTAAAGGTGGCAATAAAAGGGGTAACAAATAAATATGTAACAAAAGTAAACAAAAACAAGAGGAGAAGAAAACCTATTTGGTTTTCCAAAGAAGTGGCTGCTCAAATAAAGGCAAAAAACACAGCTTTCGCAAAATTCAAAAGCTCGCAAACAGAGGAACACAGAAATGAATACAGGATCAAACTCAAAGAGACAAAGAGAGAAATAAGGATAGCAAAATCAAAGGCAGAGGAAAAAATGGCTAAAGATGTTAAGTGTGGCGACAAAACCTTCTTCAGGTATATTCGGGAAAGGAAGAAGATCAGAGGTGGAATTGCAGGACTCAGAAGTGATGTGAACGGACTCATGGAAAGTGACACTGAAAAAGCAAAATTGCTAAACGAATACTTCTGCTCTGTTTTTACTAAAGAAAGTCCTGGAGAATGATCACCTATGACTCCCAAATATAAAAATGGGAATGAAGTAGATACCTCGCCATTCACAGAAGATGATGTGTTAGAACAACTCGCGAAACTGAAAGTGGACAAGGCCATGGGACCGGATAGGATACATCCCAGGATACTGAAAGAGCTCAGAGAGGTTCTTGCAGGGCCGTTAAAGGATGTTTTCAACAGATCCTTGGAAACAGGAGAGGTTCCTCAGGACTGGAGAACGGATGATGTCATAACTCTACACAAAAGTGGTGACAGGGAAGAAGTGTCAAACTACAGGCCCGTGAGCCTTTCCTCGGTGGCGGGAAAAGTAATGGAGGCGCTTCTGAAAGAGCGAATAGTGAACTTTCTCAAAACCAACAGGTTGCAAGACTCGAGGCAACATGGTTTTACCAAAGGATGATCTTGCCAAACAAATCTGATTGAGTTCTTTGACCGGGTGACCAGGGAGCTAGATCAGGGGCATGCGATGGATGTCTACCTGGATTTCAGCAAAGCCTTTGATACTTACAGACAGCATTATCAGTACTGGATTCTACCCTTCGGCTTTGCCTCCACCCCACGGGTCTTCACAAAATGCTTGGTGGTCATCGTTGCCTTCCTTCGGGCCAGGGCGTCTTTGTCTGTCTTCCAACTGACAACTGACTCATCAGAGACGCAACGCTGGAAGAGTTCCAGCAATTCACAACCCGCACCTTTCAAGCACTGGAACAGCTGGGGTTTGTCATCAACTACCCAAAGTCCCACCTTCAGCCCTCGAGTTTATTGGAGCTCTTCTTGACACTTCTCTGGCTCAAGCCTTACTCCTGGCAGCCCAGGCCCTGCGCCTAGCTGCCCTAGTGCATGAGGTTTAACGTTGCTTGTTGGTCACAGCTTGACAAATGTTGTGTCTCCTGGGTCACATGGCCTTCATGTCCATGTCACCCCCTTAGCCCACCTTCACATGCGTCAGGCGCAGTGGACACTCTGCACTCAGTGGCGACAGGTGACCGCCATCTCTCGGACAGCATCATGGTAACTCTGCCGCTCAAGGAATCCCTCTCCTGGTGGCAGGACCAACAGCACCTTCCGCATCAGAGAGTGCTGATGACAGATGACTCCAAGTTGGGCTGGAGTGCATATTTGGATGGCCTGCGCACAAAGGGTCTCTGGACGGCAGCAGAGTCTCCATCAAATCAATTTCCTCACGCTCCAGGCCCTAAGAGTGTTCCAGCAAAAGCTTTCCAATCAGATCATCCTTATACAAACGAACAACCAGGTGACCATGTTCTACATCAACAAACAAGGTGGTACGGGCTCGTATCTCCTGTGCTCGAAGCAGGCCATCTCTGGAAGTTTGCCTCAATGCACAACATGCTGCTCCAGGCAATTTATCTACCGGGGAGCTCAATGTGTTGGCAGATCAACAGCATAGTTCTCCAATCGTACGAGTGGTCTCTCAACCCCCAGGTAGCCGACTGCATTTTTCAGATGTGGGACACCCCGTCCATGGACCTTTTCGCCACTCCTCACAACGCCAAGCTGCCACATGTTTGCTCCAGAGTCCCTTGCAGCAATCAGATAGCCTCCAATGCCTTCCTTCCAGATTGGAGCAACGGCCTTCTTATGCCTACCTGCTGACTCTATTATACAAGAATGCGATTAACAAATCAAAAAAGGATTACCACTCCAAGGTAATAAACCTAGCTATCAATCGCCCGAGAGAACTATTTGCAATTGTAAAAACACTGACAAAAGTCAAAAATCCAGAACCAAAACAATCAGCAATAAGTACCCAAACCCTAGCAACCCACTTTGCAGAAAAACTAAAATGCAAACTTAACACAACACCAACACTAATCCACACAAACACCGAAACTAACAACAACTGGACAACCTTTCACACGATAGATCAAAAACACCTCCTCAGGATTATAACAATTATCAACACCACAACCTCCCCACTCGATCCATGCCCTGTGTCATGGATCAAAACTACTAAGGAAGAACTAGCTGGAAACATTCAATACATAGTAAATCAATCCCTATCCCAAGGCATTATGCCTGATGCCCTAAAACTCACAACAATCCGCCCAATAATAAAAAACAATAAACTCGACCCGAAAGACCCAAACTCATATAGACCGATAGCCAGCATTCCATTCATGGCTAAAATAATAGAAAAAACTGTTCAACTTCAACTGCAAGAACATATAGACGAGCACAACTCCCTTGACTCCCACCAATTTGGTTTCCGCCCCTTCCATGGGGTAGAAACCCTCTTAATTACTCTGATGGACTTCCTCATAAGACACACAGACGATAACACTCAAGGCCTCCTACTCCTTTTCATAGACATTTCCGCCGCATTTGACAATATCAATCACCTCACACTGATTAACAGATTAGAAAACCTAGGAATAGGCGGGACTGTCCTCAATTGGTTCAAGTCCTACATCACACACAGACTAATGCGAGTTCAATTAAACCAGGAAGCATCAGAAACCTTCCCCCAAGGACAAGGAATACCACAAGGATCAGCTCTCCTTTTCAACCTATACCTACAACCCATCACAAAAATATTTAAAAAACACAAAATCAGTCATTTTATCTACGCCGACGACATCATGCTCGCCCTCCCCATAACCACGAAAAACCCTAATTATAACACTCTATCCGAATGCATGGCGGAAACCTCATCCTGGATGGAAACCAACTTCCTCAGCATCAATCTCAAAAAAACTGAGGCAATGTTTGTATCAAGAGCACCTATGGCTGAAGATACCTACCCAACAACTATCTCCATCAATAATACTATGATACCTGTTAAAACAGAGGTAAAATACCTAGGCGTTATAATCGATCACACACTCACCATGCTACCACACATAAAGCAGACGGTAAAAACTATATTCTACAAACTTAAAACTATTCAACACTTAAGGCTCCTTCTTGACACGCAAGACTTTAGATCAGTCGTAAGTGCACTCATAACCCCTCACTTTGACTATTGTAATAGTCTCCTAACCGGCCTCCCACAAAAGAATATCTACCTATTACAAAGAGCACAAAACATTTGTGCAAAAGTAATCACTAAAGCCCACCTAGCAGACCATATAACCCCTATACTGCTAGAACTACACTGGCTCCCCATAAATAACCGAATCAAATACAAAATACTACTAACAACCTTCAAACTAATAAACGATATTGCCCCCTCCCATCTATCCACACTCCTCCACGCCCCAAATGATTCAAGAGCCCGCAGACTAAATGCAACCCTCTCACTAGAGCTGCCAAAAACATTCACGAAGACTAAAAAATCCACCAGTGCCAGAGCCTTCACATTCACCGCTCCCACACTCTGGAATGACCTACCAATAGACATCCGAATCTTAAAGGACCTCTCCCAATTCAGGAAAGAACTCAAGACATACCTATTCTCTGAGCATTTCGGAATCCCCTACCCTCCAAGTCCAGCCACACAGCCTCCACAGACACACAAACAAAAAAACCTGCAGACACACAATTAACACACAACCCCTTCTTCAAACAGCCCCCAAAGACACCCCAAACAACCTACGAAAAAAATGGAAATAAATTCCACCACACACACACACTCACACACACACACCCACACACCCATACACACACACTCACACACACACACTTGAATAGTGAATTTTATCCACTATAAATCATGTATCCTAACCTTTTGTAAATCATGTATCCTAACCTTTTTGTAAATAACAACTATAAATAGCAATGTCAGCTTGCTGACATCCCCCTGTAAAAGCATACACCCTGTAAATAGTTTTAACAACTTACTGTTCTGTTTTATGTAAAAAGTTAAAAAGTTATATGTAAAAAGTTAAAAAGCTCTTGTTCTATGTAATGTTATACGAATGTATACAATTGTTCCATGTAAACCGCCCCTGATCTCTGGAAGGGGCGGTATAGAAGAAATAGATAAATAAATAAATAAATTTACATTCTCTTATATACCGCGCTATTCTGCATCAGTGCGGTTTACATTGAACAAACTGAAATTACATTGAACAGGACATTAGTGGCCAAGACCCTCTTCAAACTGCAGGCGGACAAAGCCACCATGATGCTCATAGCGCCGCATTGGTCGAGACAGCCCTGGTTTCCCCTGCTGCTTCAACTCTCCCGAAGGCTGCTGATTCCTCTCGACTATGCCACGGATCTGCTAACTCAGGAGGAGGAGGGACTCTCCTCCGTCCCAACCTCAAATCCCTATCGCTCACAGCTTGGATGCTGAGCGGATAGCCCTTGCAAACTTCAGCTTATCAACAGATGTTGAAGATATTTTTCTTGCCTCCCTCAAGGACTCCACCAGATGCGCCTGTGCTTTTAAATAGTGCAGATTTTCACTCTGGTGTGCTTTAGACCCCTTCTATTGCTCCATGGAGATGGTATCCTTTTACTTTCTCCATCTCTCTAACCCTGGATTGAAATCTAACTCGGTCAGAGAGCGCCTCAGTGCCCTGGCAGTTTACCAACATGCAGTAGTTGCTAAGCCTCTTTCCATCCATCCTCTATCGAACGGTTCATGAGGGGTCTTTTGTTGTCCCATCCTCCGATCTGGCCGCCGCTGTTTACATGGGTCCTGAATGTTGTCCTTGACCAGCTGCTCACTCCACCCTTTGAGCTGCTCACATCCTGCCCTCTCAGATTTCGTACCTGGAAGGTTATCTTTTTGGTAGCACTCACTTCATCCACACAGAGTCAGTGAGTTACAAGTGCTGGTAGTGCATCCACTGTATACCAGGTTTCACAAGAATATAGTGGTCCTCCGCATTCATCCCAAGTCTCTTCCTAAGGTGGTTTCTGTGTTTCGTCTCAACCAGTTGGTGGTCCTGCTCACCTTTTTCCCCAAGCCTCACGCCAACAGGACTAAGGCCTCCTTATATACTTTGGATTGTAGGAGAGCGCTGGCTTTCTATCTGGAATGCACTAAAACCCCCCAGCTCTTCGTCTCTTTTGACCCTAACCGACTGGGTGTCGCAATCTCCAAATGCACCCTCTCCATTTGGGTGGTGGACTGCATTTCCTTTGCTTATGCCCAGGATGGGCTCAATTTGGACTGCCATGTCACAGCTCACAATGTCCAAGCTATGGTAGCTTTTGTAGCTAACCTCCGCTCATTCTTCATGGTAGAGATTTGTAGGGCTGTTACATGGTCATCTGTCCACACTTTCACAGCACACTACTATCTGGATGCGGATTTCTGGCGGGACAGCACCTTCAGCCAAGCCGTACTCTACACCTCTTTGGGAACTGATGCAACTCCTTCCTACCGGCCCTTCTGTCAATCCAGGCTACCATAGAGTTGAACTGATGTTGATGCCTCTGCTCAATTCTGACTCTCAAAACCATTCAGCATTTTTCTGCTGTTCTTCCTGGTTTGGTTTTTCTGGTTGCCCCGTTAGGCTGTTTACAGGTTTTTTTAGTAGCCTGTAGCTTGGGAGTCCCATATGTGAGGAATCAGTCCTTACTACCCTCCCTCCTCTCTGTGGAGTTGTTTTCTATTTTGAGTTTTATTAAGCTATGTCATCATACTGAGGTAAGATGGCTCCTTCAGGCGGGAAGACGGTCACACATGCATGGTCAACCTGGCTTTCTTTGAAAGCTGGGGAGTGTTTCCCACGTGGGCTCTGTCGGTGATATCACCTTTATGTACAGGTGAGTAACTAAGCTTTCTTCACCTTCATCTTGCATGAATCCTTACCCCCAATGATCTCCTCTCCCTATAGACACCTCACATAATTCTCGGTTTCTACCAGCCTCTACTTCCTACCCCCTTTTACTCCACTTCCATCTTAAACATTTATTTGCCCTCATTATTCTGCTCCCTTCTCTGATCTAGGCTGGGCAGTAGGATGGAGCCCTTGGATGTGGGGTTCTTGGGCTGCTTCCTCTCTGCTGCCAGGGAGTGTAGTGTCATGTTTTGACCTGCAGGGAACATTGTAGTGCCATGCAATTCAGAGCAACAGTTGGGCTCCTGACAACAGAGGAAAAAGCCCAAGATATTATGCTGCTTCTTTCCTCCTCTGTGCAGAGTCCAGAGCAGCAAAAGGAAAGGCCAAGTACACGAGCTGTCACTGCTACGTCTGGCTAGTCCCACCCTTGTCTCCTATGGCATTTCTGTAGGGGCCGGGGAATCCGACAGTTGGGGGGGGGGGGGGTATTTTTGCAACTCTTACCACAGCTGCAGAATAATAGGAGACTAGAGTCCATTCTCTGGGTGACCAGGGAGTTGGACCAAGGGAGAGCCCTAGATGTGGTGTACTTAGATTTCAGTAAAGCCTTTGATATTGTTCTGCACAGGGAACTTATAAACAAACTGAGCACCCTAGGGATGGAACCTAAAGTGACTGATTGGGTTAGAAATTGGTTGAGTGGGAGGTAACAAAGGGTACAGGTAAATGGAGCTCACTCTTTGGAGAAGGAGTTTACCAGTGGTGTGCCACAGGGATCTGTCCTTGGTCTAATTCTTTTTAACATTTTTGTTAATGATATTGTAGAAGGGCTGTCAGGTAAAGTTTGCCTGTTTGCGGATGATACAAAAATCTGCAATATGGTAGACACCCAGGAAGGAGTAGATAACATGAGGGATCTAGCTAAGCTTGAAGAATGGTCTAGAATTTGGCAGCTGAAATTTAATGCTAAAAAATGCAGGGTCATGCATATGGCTGCAAAAATCCAAGGGAACAGTACAGTGCAGGGGTGAAGTACTTTTGTCCACAAAAGAAGAGCATGACCTGGGTGTGATTGTGTCTGATGATCTTAAAGTAACTAAACAGGTAGAAAAAGCGACTGTGAAAGCCAGACGGATGTTTGGGTGAATAGGAAGAGGAATGGCCAGCAGAAAAAAGGTGATATACCTCTGTATAAGTCTTTGGTGCAACCTAATTTGGATTATTGTGTGCAATTCTGGAAACCACACCTTCAAAAGGATATTAACAGGTTGTGGTTGGTGCAGAAGTGGCTACTAAAATGGTTAGTGGTCTTTGTTATAAAGTATATGAGGACAGACTTAAAGATCTTATTATGTATACTTTAGAGGAAAGGCGGGATAGAGGAGATATGATAAAGATGTTTAAATTCCTCCATGGCATAAATGCACGGCAGAAGAGTCTCTTTTGATTGAAAGGGGCTAGACTCAGGAGTAATATGCGGAAGTATTTCTTTACGGAAAGAGTGGTAGATACGTGGAATAATCCCCCAGTTGAGGTGGTAGAGACAAGGACAGCATGTGATGGTTGTTCATTTTTTTGTTTCGCTTTATGTAATTCTTGGTTTGATTTAAAAATAATAAAGATTAAGTTATAAAAAAAAAAGCATGAGACAAACACATAGGATCTCTAGAGGCAAAAAGGGGCTATTGTAGTTGATATGGAAGGGCAGACTAGATATGCCATGTTGTCTTTTTCTGCCGTCATGTTTCTATGTTTCTATTATTTGGTTATCATGTTAACAGAATTTGTCAGTTATTTATTTTCTCCATTAAGAAGCAAGAAATAAGTCCTCACATATGGCTGACATCACTGACGAAGCCCCATACAGAATGCTCCCCAGCTTTCAAAGGAAGCTTTTGGGTGGTAAGCCACTCATGCATGCCTACCTTCCCCGCCCATTGTGGTGCCATATTCTCCAGTCTTCTTTTTTCCACTGAGCACCTAGGATGTGTTCCTGCAGTCCAGAAAAACGTTTGAATTTTTTGCCCTTGTGCCATAGTTTTCACTTGTTTTTTCACCCACCTGTCATCAGGTAGCCTTTTTCTTACCCTTTAGTTGTTTTCTGTAGTATTTTTGTGCCTTTTTGGCATTTTTCCCCCTGAGGCAGTCTTTTTCAGCCCCCGCTCCCCTACCCCCCCCCCCCCCCAGTTCTGCTCATCGCAAAGACACTCCTGAAGCTCCAGGCTGAGAGGGGATCCATGATTCTCCGGGAACAAGCAGGAAGTCAGTCCTCACTTATGGGTGATGTCAGCAACGATGGAGCCCACACGGAGCAATTCCCCAGCTTTCAAAAAAGCCTTTGAGATTGCTGCCACGCATACGTGGTCCTCTTCCCGCCCAAAAGTGCCATCTTGCTCAGTCTTCCTTTTACCGCTGAGCCCTTCAGATGCATGTCATCGTCCCTCAGAAAAAGTGTTTTTGTCTTCGGCCTTTTGGCCTCTTTTCCAGTTGCACCAGTCCTTTCCCTTCCTCCACTACACCTCTGCCTCGGTGGTGGGCTAGGGGACTCTGTTTCTTCCCTTCTTTAATTTTTTCCCTTTGGGCCTTTTTCGCACCCTTTTTTCCTAACCGCTGGCCTCGAGGGTCTTCGACCTCACAGGGGCTCTTTTTGTCCCCATGGCTACCAGTTTAAAAAAATGTGACAGATGCTCCAAGAATATGTCGTTCACAGACACCCATGACTGTTGTCTGCGGTGTCTGGGGGCTGACCACAACCCGAAGCTCTGTTCACTCTGTAAGGAAATGTCCACTAAGGCCTTGCTAAGCCGTAAGCAGAAGTCCGACGACATTTTCTGTAAGGCAGTCCCTGGTGGCTTTCCACTCTGTCGATCCACCGCTTGTGGGATCTCCCACAGCGACCCCGCACCCCAGGCATCATTCCGATCAGGGTTCACCCGAGGTGGAGCAGTGAAAGAAGAAGAAGACCTCAAAGTCGCTGTCGGGAGTTCTGGACAAGCACAACCGGTTTCATGCTCGTTCCCTCAGCTCTCCCCAGTGTTCCCGAGAGTCGGACAAGGAGCGGCCTCGAAAGGTACCTCGTACGGATACGGAGGCCTCCAGCGATGGCGCCTGGTCTCCTGAGGGTCGTTCCATCAAGGACCCCCTCTCCTCCTCCACGCCAGAGACAGTCACCTCATCGTCGGCATTGCAGGGCCCCACGACTGAGTGGGAGGCTCGTATGCTGGCACTGGAGCGCAGCATTTCTGCCTTCCTAGCTGCCCAGCAGGCGCTATTGCCGAGCAGGGCTAACCCGCGCCTCGAGACCGAGGGTCCCCCAATGGGGGTACCAAAGACTGCCTTGGAAACCCCTGAGAGCCATGGGCCTCGTGAGGGTCCTCGGCACCGGTCTCGCTCGCCCTCCCATACCTCGGTGGCAAGGTCTTCCAGAGTCAGTGCCTCTAGCTCCAAGCGGGCCTCAGCCACTGGACATGGGGATCAGCCCGAGTCCGAGCCCTTCTCAGACGTCTCAGGCTGGGAGTTGGTTGGGGACTCCTCCCCGGAGATCCGCACCCATAGGGACCTTCCCTCTGACCCATCCCTGCCCTCCATGCGAAGGCGGTCGCCTCCCGAGGATACCTCTTTTTTGGTGTTTGTGCAGGATATGGTGCGGGCCCTCAATCTGCCCACGCAGACAGACGAGGAACCGAGGGCGGAAGAACTCGACATTTTGCAGTATGAGTCTCCACCTAGGGAGTCTCTTACGGTCCCTGTACCTCCCATCCTATCCTGGCTGCTCCTCCGCATGTGGGAAGCACCCGCCTTGGTCACAATCGTCAATAAAAGGCTTGATGCCATGTACAGGGTCCAGCAGGGCCCGGGATTTTGGGAGACTCAACTTCCTCATACCTCCATGGTGGTTGAATCGGCCATGCAGAAGCAGAAGAGCCCGAAGTCACACTCTTCAGTCCCACCCAGCAGGGAATCCTGCGCCCTCAACGCCCTCGGGCGCAAGACTTACCAGGGATCCATATTGGTGTGCCGCATCAAGGCATATCAGCTGTATATGGGTATGTTTCTTCACAATCTCGCCAAAGAGCTCGGTGGTTTCTCCTCAGGTTCCAGACCCTCCTGAGGTCGGTCGCAGACTGCTCGAAATACCTTTCCCATGCCGCATATGACGTGTTCAAGTCCTCCGCCTGCATGGCAGCGGGTGGCATCGGGGCTCGGCGCCAAACATGGCTCCAGTCTTCGGACCTGCAACAGTGAGTTCGGGAGAAGCTCCTGGACATCCCCTGCCTCGGCGAACAGCTGTTTGGCAAGTCCATGGAGGACAAGGTAGCCGAGATTGAGACAAAGTTCATGACTCGCACTGTCTGTCTCGTAAAACCTCTTCTCTTCCACGGAAGAAGCAGCACAGCAAAAAGCCTTTCTTCCAAAGGGAAGGGGCTTCCCTACCGAGGATACCCCCCCCTACCCACCTATCCCAGCACCGACGACCAGCGCTCAGAGCAAAGGGGAAACTCGGGGTCATCAGAAACCGAAAGGGCACAAGACCCAACTGCCAGTACCACCCCAGCCAGCTCCGGGGTTCTGACACCGAATGCATAGCCTTTTGCCCCCCGGTGGCACTTCCGCCTGTGTGAGGACGCCTGTCCCTTTTTGCCCCCAAGTGGGTGGCTATTACATCGGACACCTGGGTCCTCCAGGTGATCTGGGACGGTTATCGTCTTCATCTGGACAGACTCCCTCCTCCCTTCACCCCAGTGGAGCCTACTCGGCTTCCCTCGCAACAGGCTTGCTTGCAACAAAAGGTCGACAATCTCCTCGGCCAGCAGGCGGTCAAAAGGGTCCCACTGCACCTCCGAGGTTGGGGGTTTTACTCCAGGTACTTTCCCATCCCGAAGAGGACGGGGGGCCTGTGCCCTATCCTCGATCTCAGGAACCTGAACAAGTTTCTGGTGCAGAAGTTCAAAATGCTATCGCTTGGTGTCCTGCTGCCCTTCCTACAGCAGGGGGATTGGCTGTGCTCCTTGGATCTCAGAGACGCTTACACCCATATCCCAGTCCACCCCAAGCACAGGCGCGATACCTGCGTTTCAGGGTGCAAGGGGAGCATTATCAGTACAGGGTGCTCCCCTTCAGGCTCACGTCTGCCCCGCGAGTCTTCACAAAGTGCCTGTCAGCGACCGCAGCTCACCTCCGGCTGCAGGGCATAACCGTTTACCCGTACTTAGATGACTGGCTCGTCATGGGCACATCGTCAGAGGAGGCGTGCCTTTTGGCGTCACGCACAGCCCTCCTCCTCGAGTGCCTCGGCTTCCTGATCAACTACTCCAAGTCCCACCTCGAACTGGTGCAGACACTCGAGTTCATCGGTGCCCTTCTCAACACAGACCAGGCGACCACCTTTCTCCCTCGAGCCCGCGCAGATCGGCTGCACGCCCTGGCTGCCGAGTTCCAAGGCTGGACAAGGGTCTCGGCATGGGCCATATTGTGCCTCCTGGGGAACATGGCCTCAACCGTCCACGTCGTCCCCCATGCCCGCATGCACATGTGGGCAGCACAATGGTGCCTCAGGGCGTAATGGACCCAAGCCTCAGGATGCCTCCAGGAACCCGTCCGTGTCTTTCGCAGCCTATTCAGTTCGCTGGCTTGGTGGCAAAATCCCCAAAGCTTGCTTCGGGGCATGCCATTCCAGACTCAGCAGACAAGCTCGCCTTGATGACGGATGTCTCGCTGTTGGGCTGGGGTGCCCACTGTGGCAGTCTATGCACCCAGGGGCAGTGGTTGCCTGAGGAGTCCCTGCAGCAGATCAACCTGCTTGAGCTCCAGACGGTCAGGTTGGCCCTGAAGGGCTTCAAGTACCACCTGAAGGGCAAGTCTGTGCTTATGCAGACTGACAACAAAGTTGTGATGTTCTACATAAACAAGGAAGGGGGCAAGGGCTCCCACCTCCTTTGTCGGGAGGCAGTCCTCTGCTTCTTCATGTTATGCTGGAGCATGACCTTAAGGGCTGTCTACCTCCCGGGCCAGGACAACTTCCTCGTGGACAGACTCGGCAGGCTCCTTCGTCCACACGAGTGGCACCTGAGTCCAGAGGTGGCTCTCCACCTATTCCGCCACTGGGGAACTCCGTCCATAGACCTGTTTGCCAGCCCGGTGAACACGCAGCTTCTGCGCATTTGCGGGCCAATGCTGCACCCGAGCAGGTTGGCCCTGAATGTGTTCCTCCTGGACTGGACCTCCGGGCTTCTGTATGCGTTCCCTCCCACTCCTCTCATTGCGAGGACCCTCCACAAGATTCAGCGGGACCGAGCTTCGGTGATCCTCGTGGCCCCGACAGCCCTGGTTCCCGCTTCTGCTCCGACTCTCGGCGGAGCCTCCGGTTCCCCTGGGCAGTGCCCCAGGCCTGCTGATGCAGAAGGAGGGATGGGTGCTCCACCCGAATTTTGCCTTGCTATCCCTGACGGCCTGGCGGCTGAACGGGTCTCCTTAGCCTCACTGCATCTCCCGGAGGAGATTGACGAAGTCCTCCTCGCATCGAGGAAAGACTCAATGAGGCGGGCCTGTGCCGTGAAATGGTGGCGCTTCTCGACCTGGTGCTCCGAGCTCCAGATTGACCTGTTCTCCTGCTCCATCTGGTGGGTTCTCCAGTACCTCCTCCACCTCTTGCGGGTGGGGCTGAAATCCAACTCGGTCAGGGTTCACCTGAGTGCCATTTCGGTCAACCATTTCCCGTCGGGGGTAAACCCCTCTCGGGTCAGCCTCTGGTCTCCCGCTTCATGCGGGGCCTCTTGCCTTCCAGGCCCCCCATCCAGCCCCTACTGGCGGAGTGAGACCTGAACATCATGCTCATGCAGTTGATGTGGGGGCCTTTCGAGCCGATGGTGACATGCTCGCTCCGGCATCTCTCCTGGAAGGTGGTCTTCCTGGTGGCACTGACCTCGGCACGGTGAGTCAGTGAACTTCAAGCCTTTATGGCAGAGGCCCCCTACACCAGGTTCTATGGGAATAGGGTGGTCCTTCGTTGCCACCCCAAGTTCCTTCTGAAAGTGGTCTCGGATTTCCATCTTAATCAGGATATAGTCTTGCCAACTTTCTTTCCGAGACCCCATGCCGACCAGGCATCGGCAGTCCTGCATACTCTCGCCTGCAAGAGGGCTCTCGCCTTCTATCTGCAGCGCACCTAGGATCATCGCAAGTCTGACCAGCTCTTTGTTGCCTACGATCCCAACCGCCTGGGGCTGGCAGTTACCAAGCACACCCTCTCCATCTGGGTAGTGGACTGCATCGCCTTTGCCCAGGCAAAGGCTGGGGCCCTGCTGGATCGACGGGTCACCGTGCATGAGGTTCTTGCCAAGGCGGTGTCAGTGGCTTCGCTGCGCTCAGTGCCTCTGGCGGACATCTGCTGGGCTGCGACCAGGTCTTCAGCGAACACCTTCGCTTCGTACTACTGCCTGGAGAGGGTCCCGCTGGGACAGCGCCTTTGGTCAGGCTGTACTCCATAATCTGTTCAGGGTATAAGCAACTCCTGCCCTCCGTCCTTTCTTCTTCGGCTACCGAGAGCTTAGCCCCGGGGACCTGAGGAGTCAACACGTAAAGCCTACGCGTTCAAATGGTGGCGGTTTGCTGTCTGGTGCGCTGGTGCGCTGGTCGGGCATTGGACCTTTTACCTGCCCCGTGGATCAGCTGTTGGAGTACCTCTTGAACCTCTCCAATTCTGAGCTAAAATCCAACACTGTGCATGTTTACCTCAGCGTGATAGGATCGTTCAAACGTGGCTGCAATGGGAAGCCTGTCTCAGCTTAGCCTCCAGTATGCCAATTCATGCAGGGCCTGCTTCTTCTGAAGCTCCATTTAAGCCCCCTTTGGTTGCTTGTGATCTGAATATGGTCCTTGGCTAGCTCATGCAAGCTCCTTTTGAACCGCTGGACACGTGTCCACTGAAGTTGACCTGGAAGGTCCTCTTCCTGGTGGCTATCACATTGGCCCAGCGAGTGAGTGAGCTCCAGGCTCTGGTCACACACCAGGTTCCACCATAACCAGGTGGTGCTCCACACGCACCCAAGTTTTCTGCAAAAGGTAGTCTCGGCTTTCCACTTCAACCAGTCTGTTGTCCTTCCAACATTTTTTTCCCCGACTTCACACCAGTCGTGGTGAGGTAGCATTGTACACACTGGATTGCAAGCGTGCATTGGTCTTCTACTGAGAGCACATGAAGGCATACTGTCAATCCTCTCAGTTGTTTGTCTCCTTCGACCCCAATAGGCTGGGGATCGCTGTTTCAAAGCGTACGCTATTCCTCTGGCTCACTGATTGCATCACCCATGGGCATTCCTTGGCAGGTCTGAGCCTTGAGGGTCATGTTACGGCTCCCAGTGTCCGTGCCATGGTTATATTGGTAGCCAACCTCGTTCTGTCTCCGCAGAAGAGACCTGCAGAACTGCAACATGTTTTTTGGTCCATACCTTCACAACCCAATACTGTCTGGATGGGGATTCCCGACAGGACAGCAGTTTTGACCAGGCCATACACCGCCATCTCTTTGGGTCTTGAGGGTCAACTCCTGCCCACTCGCCCTTCTGTCCATCCAGGCTATCTGCTCAAAATTCCCTTGGTCAAGGTAATTTTGAGTCTCTCAACGGGACTGTCTCTCTGGTCTTCCTGGCTTCCATAGTTCTCAATGTCTGGTTGGGTTATTCTTTCTCCTCAGGTTCCAGTAGCCTGCAGCTTGGGAGTCCCATATGTGAGGACTTATTTCCTGCTTGTTCACAGGGAAAGCGTAGTTACTCACTTGTAGCAGGTGTTGTCCATGAATAGCAAGAATAAGTCCTCACAATCCTCCCATCTCCCCAACATTTTGGCTCCTGCTATGTTATCATACTGGAGCATATGGCGCCATGGTGGGAAGTGAACGGAGGCACACATGTGTGGCATACCTCCCAAAAGCTTTCTTTCGAAGCTAGGAAGCGTTCCATGAGGGACTCGGTTGGTGATGTCACCCATAAGTGAGGACTTATTCCTGCCATTCACAGAGAACACCTACTACAGGTGAGTAACTACGCTTTATTTTATTTTATTGTATTTATTTATTTAACTGTTTTTCTATACCACATGGACGTCATGGAATGATCTAACTCACATGTCACCTTTTTCATTTCTTGACAAAAAAATGCTATTCTGCATCAGTGTGGTTTATTTATTTATTTTATTATTACAATCTTTTATATACCGCACTATTCGGTATCAGCGCGGTTTACATGAAACAAAATCACCAGAACAACAAGCTATTCTGTGTTTACAGAGAACAGGTGTACAAACTTGGATAACATAGGGGAACTATTTACAACAATTATTTACATACAGGCGTCATGTCCATGCACAAGGATCCTCAATATCGCACCGAGAAAGTAGATGAGGCTAAACTGGTAATGATGGTGTAGCTAATTTTGTTGGAGGATTTGGTTTGGCACATTGCTGAGTGGGTAGTATTTGAGGAACAGGTGATGTTTGAGTGCTTTCCTGAACTGAGTTAAGTCAGTGATTGCACGGATGTTCGATGGTAGTGCGTTCCAGCATCTTGGGGCGCAAAATCTGAATGCCCTGTTTGCCGTTGTCTGGGTGTATTTTGTTAATGCTTTAGGAATTATTAATGTGTTTATTGCAGTCGATCTTCTGGATCTGTTAGGTGGAATGGCGTGGATGAGCTCTGTTAGTGAGGAGGATGCAAGACCGTTGATGGCCTTGAAGGTCAGCAGTAAGGTCTTGAAAACGAGCCTTCCGTGTATGGGGAGCCAGTGGAGCTGCTTCAGCATAGGCGTCACGTGCTCGTTCCTAGAGGTTCCATGAAGTACCCTCGCTGCAGCGTTCATGGCGAGTTGTAGAGTGTTAATGGTAGACTGTGGGAGGCCTTGTAGGATAGTGTTGGCATAATCAAAGTGCGGTAAAATTAGTGCCTGGTATATTGTCCTGAAGTCTTCTGGAACTAATAAGGAGCGCAAATGCCTGAGTGACTGGATCTTGAAATAGACTGCTCTTACTATGTTACCTATGTGCACCTTCATGTCAAGACGTTGATCCAACGTAACCCCCAGGTATCGTACTGTGGATTTTGTTTGAAGTTCTGCTTCTTTAACTCTTACATGGGGTGGCGGTGTGAAGTTATGGTCCCTCGTGATGAAGAGCACCTCCGTCTTCTTGTGTTGAATACGGAGGTTTTGGGATTGGAGCCATTCGGAAACTGCGTCGAAACATTCTATCAGCGGGGAGAGGTCCAATTGCTCTGTAGAGAACGGCGTGTAGAGCAGGATATCATCTGCATATATCAAGCAGTCCACATTGAAAGATCTGATGATATTGCAGATGGGCTGCATGTATATGTTGAACATGAGTGATGATAGGGAGGAACCTTGCAGGACTCCCTGGTTTTGGTGGAAAGGTTCTGATACTGCTGCTCTGGATTTTACATGTTGCCATCTTCCAGCCAGATATGACTTACACTATTCCAGTGCATTGCCGCAGATGCCCTTCTCCTTTAGTCGTCGCAGGAGAATCTCATGATTCACTGAGTCAAACGCTGCAGCAATGTCTAGGAAGATAAGCACAAACCCTTGACGGATGTTGTTGATACCTGTGATTATATTGCTGAAGAGGGTGGTACATTGAACAAACTGAAATTACATTGAACAGGGCATTATAACTTGGAGATAACTATTTTACAGGGAACATGGGCTATGGAGGGTTAAGTGGCTTGCCCAAGACCACAAGGAGCACCTGTGGGACTAGAAACCCCAGTCCTTCCAGCCCAAGGTTGCTGTCCTCTAGTGGGATTTGAACCCCCGACCTTCTGGCCTGAAGTACCTTGCCTCAACCACTAGGCCACTCCTCCACTGATATCAATTCACTTTGTCCTGGCTAAGTCTTTTGGATCCTGGAACTGATCCTAGTGCATAATTTTTTTACTCTTTGTTCATTAAAGCCAGAATCTGTGGAGTGTTTTATAGATTTATATTGTTTGTTCATATTTAGATATTGTAAGCCTAATATGCCACTTAAACTGGATGCAATCACACACAAATTTATTCTTGTTTCAAGACCTTTTACATTAAATTTGTGCCAGTGTCTTCAGATGTAGTTGTATTTCACTGTCCTGTCGTGTCTCTTTTGCTTGTGCTGTATTTAAATGAGGGCAGAGTCTGTGCATACTCCTACAGTTGGCACTTCACTCCCTCTGGGGCTGCTTCATATCACTAGCAACGGTGAACTTCCCATACTATTCTAGCAGCTGTCCCCAAGTCTCCGCTCTCTGCCTCCCCTCTCCCAACAGATTTCAGACCCCACCTCACCATCAGCTTTTTGATAGTGTAAAGCCCTACATTCAAGAGCTAAATCATTGAATTATCTTAAATTAATATATTCGTTTTTAGGGAGAGAGGATTATATTTAAGGAGAATTCATGGAGAGAAGAGAGATTAATTTATTCATCCATCTTGTTCTGTAGTGCACTAGAGCCCCCTTTATGTGTGTTCTTGGTAAATTAGCTGAGTTTATTTATACTATTGAACCTAAGGCTAGCATAAACTAGAAAACTAAGAATTGCTCACATATGATGGGACAATATTTTGTGCTGCTTTATGGGTTCAGTTTTCTTTTTTTTTCCATTTATGCATTTATTAACATAAAGTTATCTTGTACATAGTTACATATACCCTGTACATAGTTACCCTGTTAACCCTGTATATAATCCCCTGTTTATTGTAAGTCCAGTGTAGGCCTGCCTGCCTGCACTGCACTGCACAAATCTGTTACCTGTAAACCGCACTGATTTTTAAAGAGCGCGGTATAGAAGAGACATTAAATAAATAAAATAAAAAGATACAATTAAGTCCACGTCATGAGGGACACTACTAATAAGAAAACAACAGAGTATATTACAAGAAAAGAAACAGCCAATAAAGGAAAAAAAAGCACCCAATTTTAAATTCAATACCCCATTAACAATACCAGGAAGGCAACATAAAACCAAAAGCGAACTACATTACTCCTTCTCAGGCAGAAATGCTTCAAGTTGCTGTGGGTCAAAATAAACGTAATCAACAGATTTGATAAGAGATCAAGCATTTACATGGATATTTTAAGAAAAAAGGCCAAAACCCGAGGTTTAAGACTGAGAATATCGTTCTTGCGTTTCTGAGTAGCCCTACAAACATCAGGAAAAATCTGAATCGGACTACCACAAGAGTCTGCGTTCTTTTTAGGAGAATAAGCTTCAAGCACTACATTTTTATCATCTAGGCAAAGAAAAGACACAACTAAGGTAGCGCTGGTCAACAAACCTTTACAAAAGTTATGTTACTGAAATAAAAATAGTCATTTCTTATCAATTTTTATATGCTGAACACGAATATGACAGTGAAATTGCAAAGTTGGCTCTAGTTTTTTAGTAATCTACAATAATTAATGTTTACATCACAAAATGCATGTCAATAGTAAATCTAATAGGCCTTCGGTTAATACTTGTAAAAAAAACAAGTCATAGACTACTTCTTAGATTTTTTCGCCTGTCTCTTGTACAGCTGTTCGGGAGCTTCTCTGGGGAGTGTCCAGCAGTAGTCAGCTGGCATTGTAGTGGACCATTTTCCCTGGTATCTTTGCTCCATCGTTGTGATATCCTGGTGAAAACATTCGCCCTGTTCATCACTAATCATACCACAGTTGTCAGGAAAGAAATCGAGATGGGAATCAAGGAAATGGATCTTTAGAGACATATTGCAGCCAGGTTTCTGATACTGCATCAGCATGTCTTCTACTAGTTCCTTTTAGTTTTCTGTCCTAACATTCCCGAGAAAGTTTGTTGACACTTGGCGAAAAGCATTCCATGCTTGTTTCACATCACCCTGCAGCAAGTTGTTGAATTGGTCATCTTTGAAGAGCTCTCGAATCTGAGGACCCACAAAAACTCCCTCTTTAATCTTTGCTTCGCTGAGTCGAGGGAATTTTTCATGCAGGTATCGGAAAGCTGGCGAAGTGCAGTCCATGGCGTTCACGAAGTTTTTCATCAAACCTAGTTTGATGTGAAGGGGTGGTAGCAGGATTTTCTCCAGGACCAAGCAGGAAGTCAGTCCTCACTTATGAGTGACATTGGCACCGATGGAGCCCCCGTGCGGAGCATTTCCCCAGCTTCCTATGAAAGCCTTTGGGAATACTATACGCATGCGCGGTCCCCTTCCCGCCTAAAGGTGCCATCTTGCTCAGTCTCTCTTTTTCCGTGGAGCCCTTCGGACGTTCGTCCTAGTCACCCGGGAAAAGTTCATTTTTTCTTGAAGATTTCTTTGCTTTTTCTTCGAGTTCGACGCCAGTTCCCCTTCCCGCCAGGTTCAGTACACCGGTATCGAGCCTGTTCTCTATTTTTCGGTTTTTGCCCTTAGTGGCTGGCGTTCGCGCCCTTTTTTCTGTTTTTCCCTGGAAGGTCGGTCTTTTGATCTCGCGGGGGCCCTTTTTTCCCCGATGGCTTCCAGTGGTTTCAAGAAGTGTGATCGGTGCAAGAAACTAATGTCTCTCACCGACACCCACGACTGCTTCCTTCGGTGTCTCGGCCCAGATCATGACCCCATGATCTGTGGCCCGTGTGGTAAAATGTCCACCAAGGCACTTCGAAGCCGTCAGCACCAGAAGGAAAGGATTTTTTCGGACTCTGCCTCCGGCCGGGCCCGGACCTCGTCTGAGGCCTCGATGTCTCGGGAGTCTGATCCCGAGCATTGCCGGGGTTCCTCGGAGAGGGGTCCCCTGACTGGGAACGCAAGAGGAAGAAACGGCTCGTGAGGGCGGCGTCGGAGGAGGTCCCTGGTTCTTCGAGGGCCAGGTCTAAGACCCCCGACCGCCGTCCCGGGCCTTTGGAGCAGGAGAAGCCGTCCAAAGTACCTTGTGTAGAGCCGGAGACCGTCATACACGTAAGTCCTGTAGTCCTCGTGGACTCTCCTCCGAGGGAGCCGACGTCGGGCCCGGCGCCACTGGGGCCCGAGTCGGTAGCTGTTGAGTCTCCTGAGCTTGGACTCGGGCTGACAGCCTTGGAGTGCAGATTGTCTGCCTTCATGGAGCAGCAGCGGGTACTGATGGCCAGCCTCGCTGGTGCATCTGCCCCGACCACCGGGACATCGATGTCGAAGTCGACCCCGGAGACCGAGCCGATACTCGAGGCCATGAAGGCTCGAGGTCGTCCTCGGTCAAGGTCTCCCTCGACCTCCCACACGGAACCGAGGGCGTCGACGCCGGTGCCTTCGGCGTCAGGGCGGGTGCCACCTCGACCTGCGCGGTTGGAGCCCCTCGACTCCTCTTCTGAGGAGTCAGCCTGGGAGACAGAGGATGAGGAGTCCCCCGATACCTTCCGGACTCGGTGCGTCCCGTCGGACTCACCGCAGTCCGAGCCCCGGAGTAGGTCCCCTCCGGAGGACACCCAGTTCTCGGAGTTCGTGCGGGACATGGCCAAGGCCTTGGTGATTCCCGCCGACCCCGAGGAGGAGGAGCCTCGAGCCGAGGAGCTCGAGGCCCTCCAGTATGACTCTCCTCCGAAGGAGGCCTTTACTGTGCCGGTTCCTCCGATGCTGGAACGGCTCCTCTTCCGGATGTGGGAGGCACCGGCCTCGGTGCCGGTCTTGAGCAAGCGGGTTGATTCCATTTATCGACTCCGTAAGAGCCCTGGCTTCCAAAAGGCGCAGCTGCTGCACCATTCCATGGTGGTGGAATGGCCATGCATTTGACTGAAGAGCCAGAAGATGCACTCTGCGGTGCCCCCCCGTAGGAAGGCCTGCAACCTGGATGCTTTCGGCAGAAAGTGCTTCCAGGGCTCGATGCTTGCTTGCCGTGTCCAGTCATACCAGCTATACATGGGCATGTTTCTCCGAGACCTGGCAAAGGAGCTTGCCGGGTTCTCTGCTGGTCTCTCCGGGGAACCTTTGCAGAGGTTCCAGTCTTTGTCTTCAGGTATCTGGGACTGTTCCAAATTCATGTCCCGAGCGGCCTACGATGGCTTCGAGGCTTCGGCTCGTGTGGCGGCCGCCGGCATCGCGGCCCGACGCCAGGCATGGCTGCAGTCATCGGACCTCGAGCCTTGGGTTCAGGACAAGTTGGTCGATGTCCCTTGCCGAGGTGAGAACCTTTTTGGCAAACCCATGGCCGAGAAGGCCGCTGAGCTCGAGACCGAGCACCTGACCAGGACTAGGCTGTCCAGAAAGACTTCTGCCCCTTCTCACAAAAAGAAGGGCTCGGGTAAAAAGTCCTTCTACCCGAGAAAGGTGTCTGCCTACAAATCTTTCCCTCAATACCAGGCCTCCCCATCTCCCCCTCAGGGGCAGCAGGCCAAGGGGCAAGGACATGGGCCCCGTAGGCAGAAGACCCCCAAGCCTCCGGCTCCTGCTCCTACCCAGCAGGGAGGGGGTTTTTGACTCCCAAGGCATAGCCTCTCCGTCCTTGCTGTCCCATCCCTGCACAGGAGGTTGCTTAGCCCTGTTTGCCCACCGGTGGCCACCCATTACAGGGGATGCTTGGGTCTTGAGCATCATTCACCAGGGCTATATGCTTCATTTCCAACAGCTACCTCCTGTCTATTTTCCAGGAGAACCTCTGAGGCCTCTCCTGCACACCACCCTCCTCCTCCAAGAACTTCAGGATCTACTTCTGGACAAGGCGGTGGAGCCGGTACCTCCTCGCCTACAAGGGCACGGGTTCTACTCCAGGTATTTTCTGGTGCCAAAGAGAACAGGAGGCCTAAGGCCTATCCTAGACCTCAGAAACCTCAACCTCAGAAACTCTTGGAACACTTCTGCCCTACCTCCAGCAGGGAGATTGGCTATGCTCCTTAGATCTAAAGGATGCGTATACTCACATCCTCATTCATCCAGACCACAGAAAGTACCTCAGGTTCGTGGTGGGAGGAAACCATTACCAGTATAGGGTGCAGCCTTTTGGCCTAACTTCCACCCCACGGGTCTTTACAAAGTGCCTAGCTGTGGTGGCGGCCTACTTGAGGACTCAAGGGATATTTGTCTTCCACCTATCTGGACGACTGGCTCATCCGGGGTCAGACCTACCAGGAAGCCAGGCAGGCTACCTTCAGGACTGTCACACTCCTTCAAGACCTAGGCTTTGTCATAAACTTCGCAAAGTCCACTTTGCTCCCCTCCCAGAACCTCGAGTTCATAGGAGCATGGCTGGACTCTCTGCAAACAAGGGCTTACTTGCCAGAGGACAGAGCTCAAAGGCTCATGGAGTTGGCATCCCGGTTTCTCAGTCTGCCGAGGGTTCCTGCCAGGCTCTGTCTGCAGCTCCTGGGACACATGGCATCGACTGTGTATGTGACCCCCAATGCCCGCCTCCACATGAGGCCTGCACAGTGGTGCCTCAGAACTCAGTGGAAGCAGGCCACAGGGAGCCTAGCAGACAAAGTAAGGGTATCCAAACCTTTCCTGGATTCTCTTCAGTGGTGGCTACACCCCCCCAACTTGCTGCAGGGGATGCCTTTTCAGGTAGCTGCCCCCACAGTGGTGTTGACAACCGATGCCTCCTTGCAGGGCTGGGGTGCACACTGTCAAGGGAGCTGCACCCAAGGCCTCTGGTCCCCATGGGAAGCCCTACAACAGATCAATCTACTGGAACTGCGGGCTATTCGCTTAGCCCTCAAGGCTTTTTCTCACCCCTTGGCCCACCAGTCTGTTCTAGTTCAGACGGACAACCAAATGGCCATGTTCTATGTGAACAGACAGGGCGGCACTGGGTCCAGGCCTCTATGCCTGGAAGCACAGGCCCTTTGCTCTTTTGCCCTCAGGCACCAGATGTTGCTGAGGGCTGTGTATCTTCCTGGCCAGGAGAACTTTCTGGCAGACCGCTTAAGCAGAATTCTGCAGCCCCACGAGTGGAAGCTGCACCCTTTGGTGGTTCAACAGATTTTCCTAAAATGGGGACTTCCATCCATGGATCTCTTTGCCAGTCCCCTGAATCACCAACTGCCCAGGTTTTGTTCCAGGCAACCGCATCTCCTAAGGGTGGCGGCGGATGCCTTCCTGATTTTTTGGTCCCAGGGCCTGCTCTATGCGTTTCCTCCCACGCCTCTGGTGGCCCGAACCTTGTTCAAGATTCTCAGGGACAAGGTCTCAATACTTCTGGTTGTGCCCAGGTGACCGAGGCAGCCCTGGTTCCCCCTGCTACTTCAACTGGCAGTGGAGACACCCATGCCTCTGGGATTCCAGCCCGACCTTCTATCTCAGGATCGGGGTTCCCTTCTGCATCCCAATCTCAAATCTCTCCATCTGATGGCATGGAGGCTGCAAGGGTAGTCTTGGCTCCCTGGGGCCTATCTCAGGAAGTGGAAGAGGTGGTCTTGGCTTCTAGGAAGCAATCCACCAGGAAAACATATGCCCTAAAGTGGAGAAGGTTCTCCTTGTGGTGTCAGCAACACAAGGAAGATCCTTTCACCTGCACTGTGCCAGTAGTGCTCCAGTACCTTCTGCACTTGTCCAATCAGGGCCTTAAGTCCAATTCTGTTTGGGTCCACCTTTCTGCTCTGGCAGCTCATCATTTTCTGGTGGAGGGACACTCTTTGTCAGTTCACTCCTTGGTGTCCAGATTTCTCAGAGGCTTACTATTGCTCAAGCCTCCTCTCCGTCCACCGGCCCCTGAGTGGGAGTTGAATGTGGTCTTGCAGCAACTTACTCACCCACCTTTTGAACCAATGGCTACATGTCCTTTGCACTTCCTCTCCTGGAAGACTCTATTCCTAGTGGCCTTGATCTCGGCCAGGCGAGTGAGTGAACTTCAAGCCCTGGTCTGTGACAGGCCATACACTCGCTTCTATAGGAACAGGGTAGCCCTTAGGACTCATCCTAAGTTCCTCCCCAAGGTTGTCTCCTCTTTCCATCTCAACCAGGAGGTGGTTCTTCCAACATTCTTCCCTAGGCCCCATGCCAGCCGGGCTGAGACAGTCCTGCATACCCTGGACTGTAGGAGGGCCTTATCCTTCTACCTTGAGCATATGCAGGGGCATAGGAGGGCTACTCAGCTCTTCGTATCTTTTGACCCCAATAACTTGAGGGTACTTGTGTCCAAGCGTACCTTGTCCATCTGGGTGGCTGACTGTATCACCTGGGCTTACAGGGCAGCTGACCTTCCTTTGCAGGGTCGGGTCATGGCCCACCGTGTCAGGGCAATGGCTGCCTCAGTAGCTCATCTCTGCTCTGTACCGTTGGCAGACGTCTGCAGGGCTGCAACTTGGTCCTCAAGCCAGACTTTTGCGGCCCATTACTGCCTGGAGAGGGAGTCCTGCAGGAACAGTGCTTTTGGTCAGGCAGTGCTCCGGAATCTCTTTGAGGTATAGGCAACTCCTACCCTCCAGCCCTCTGGTTGGGCCACTGGTGGAGGTATGTTTTCAGTGGAATCCTTTCTCTGATACTGAGGCTAGAGGGAGCTCATTTTTCAGCTCTGGGTCCCCGGTAGCCTGAAGCTGGGGAGTCCCATAAGTGAGGACTGACTTCCTACTTGGTCCTGGAGAAAGAGTAGTTACTCACCTGTAACAGGTGTTCTCCAGGAGCAGCAGGAATCAGTCCTCACAACCCTCCCTCCTCCCCTGGGAGTTGCAGTTGCACATAGTTAATTTTTTCATTTTTTGTGTGCTGTTTTTTAGCTATGTCATTTGACTGAGCAAGAGGGCACCTTTAGGCGGGAAGGGGACCGCGCATGCGTGTAGTATTCCCAAAGGCTTTCATAGAAAGCTGGGGAAATTCTCCGCACGGGGGCTCCATCGGTGCCTATGTCACCCATAAGTGAGGACTGATTCCTGCTGCTCCTGGAGAACACCTGTTACAGGTGAGTAACTACTCTTTGTGAGCCTCAACCAGAGCTGGGTGCTAGATATTCTTCTCTCCAACTGTTACATATTGTCTGCGATTCCGTTCCTTCCACAAGTAGTGTCAATCTCTTGCTCGGCTATCCCACTCACTTAAGAAACACATGTATTTTATATATCCCTGCTGCAGTCCCATTAAAAGGGCAACTACCTTCAAGTCACCACAGAGGTGCCAGCTGTATGTTTATGTTTATTTATTTGATATACCACCCTACTTTATCAATTAGAGCGGTTTACAATTCACAAACAATTAGAAATAGGCACAGGGCCAAAAAGGAGGAAAGGAAGTTACAATTGTTGATATAATAGAATGAGAGAAAGGATACAGGACTATACGTAGGGGACAGGATCAGACAAGAGGGGAGGGAATGTCATAGGCCAAGGAAAAGAGGTGGGTTTTTAGGTCTCGCTTGAAGGTGGCGTGATGGGGTTCTAACCGGAGGGAGGTGGGGAGTGAATTACAGAGTGCGGGGCCGATGAAAAAGAAAGCAGAGGAGCGGGTGGATTGAAGGTGAGCGAGGGAGGGGGAAGGGAGGTTAAGGTGGAAGGAGCGGGGAGTGTGTCTGGGGGTGTCGAATGTAATAAGGTCTGCCAGGTATAGTGGAGTACTAGTGTGAAGAGCCCTTTGAACTAGAGTAAGTAACTTAAACTGAGTGAGAAAGGAGTGGAAGTCAGTAGATGCTTTAAGTTATCGTATGTCTCTTTCATGTGGACGGCATGCGCTACTTGAATAGATGGAAGACAGTTTCCATTGTTCAAAAGCACAGCCTTCAGACTCAGTTTCGAAGAGTCTATAAATAGTCTCCAGTCTTGTGGGTCATGATTGATTTTTAAGGCATTCATGAAGCTTTCAATATCGGAACAGAATACCAGATTACTTTCCTTTCCAACTGCGTATAGTACACTGCTGACGTCAGATGGCTTCAGCAGCCATCTGGCAGTAGTATTGCATTGCATCAGAAAATGATGCAATCAACTCTGGATGATGTGTGCATGCTGGTATTATGCAATGTGATGCAATATTACATCATTCAAGGCTTATTTGGGATGTTGTTGATGTCCTACTGGATAAATTTACACGGTGAAACGTCAAACATGAACTACATGCAATATCTTCAAAACGAGAGCCAATAAAAAATTTTTAATGTTATATTCGTGTTCAGCTCACCAAGATACTACAGATTAGGGTCTTTTAAAGTCAGTAACGATTTCAATGTTGACCAGTGTAGCCCGTTTAGGAATAAAGTGGAGTGGCCTAGTGGTTGGGGCAAGGTACTACAGGCCGGAAGGTCAGTGGTTCAAATCCCACTAGAGGACAGCAACCTTGGGCCGGAAGGACTGGGGTTTCTAGTCCCACAGGTGCTCCTTGTGGTCTTGGGCAAGCCACTTAACCCTCCATTGCCCATGTTCCCTGTAAGTATTTGTGTATGTGTCTCATATCCCCTCGTGTTAAATGTATCCCTCAACCGCTTTGACCCGGTGAAAAGCGGGATATAAATGCAGATAAATAAAATAAATAAAAATAAATAAATAAATAAAGTCAATTGAGGATTCAAGAAATGCAGAAACATCAAGGGTTTCAGTTTGAGAAAGGTGAACTCCATCAGTCTCAGAAGAAACCTGGGTTTTGGCCTTTTGGAGAATGAAATAGGCAGCAGAAAACTTGATAGCCTCCACATTAGGCAATAACAAAATTTTCTTAAAGTACTTCTGCAATAAAAGCTTTGGGGTTAAATAATGAATACAAGGAAAATTAATAAAACGCAAATTCTTTGCCCTGAGCGTATTTTCCAGTGACTCATTCTGAGAATGAAGAGTAGAACTATCTCGAATATTCGAAGAAAGAACAGATTGAGCCACCGAAACTTGACCTTCAAGCCGCCGAAGGGAGGCCTTACAAGCTTTCAAAGAATTATCTTGATCCATCATTTTAATTACCACTTGAGAGGAAAAAAGAGACATCTGGGAGAGAGAAGAGTCCAAGGAAAGTTCCATGCGCGTCACAACCTCCCAGATGTCTCATAAAAAAGAATATCATCTGGAGCGGTAACTGACTCAAAAGGACACAAAAACTGTAAAGGAACAGTTAAAGCAACTTCACTAGACTCAGAACTCAACCGGGTAGAATCAGTCTGAGAAACCATAGGCTGAGCTTCCTCCTTGCTTACATGTATATTCTCGGGAAGCAGCTGCCATTATACTAACTTCCTGGTCAGGTGGGGTAGAACCTAACAAAGGAGGGTCTCCCACCGAAACAGTACTCACAGTTCCAAAGGAGTCAGTATCGGACAAAGAGACACCAGCCTCAGCCACCTGCAAATGACGGTCCATAGGCCCGAGGATTTTAACAGACTTTGCGTCCCCATTAAAGATCCAGTGAGACTCCTCCAGGCTCCAAAGGGGCAGAACGTGCCCCTTTGGTCACACGCCCTCGGCCATGCACCCATGGCCGCGTACCGTGGCAAGGCAATGATTTTAAAATGCCTGGGAGGTGATATCAGGCACCAGCTCCTCCTCCAGCCAAGAGTGTCAGGAAGCAGCACAGAAAAGTAAAGCAGTTCCAGCAAATAGTAGCCCTGTGGGTTCAGTTTTCAAAGCACAGCTCAGCAGGTTAGACCACCCAGGTAGTTTTTAAACACAAAGCTTTGGGTGAATTTTCAGCTCAAACTACTTATCCTCCACCTTATTTCCAAGTTCCTACGCTGGTAAGGGGAATACTTGGAGAGGAAGGGGAGGGCAAGTAGTTTGAGCTGAAAATTCACCCAAAGTTCATGCTACAACTTGCGGAGGCTGAAAATCAGGACAGTCCTGGTTCTAGGTGGACTAGGCCTCCACCTAAGGTAGCAGCACTTGGGGGCAGCAGAGTAAAATTTTCATGCTGTTTCAGCCTAGCAGCAAAACCTTCAGTACAGGCCAGTGCTCAAGGCCCTACCATATACCCAACCCCTCTAACACGAAGCCTGCATCCGGGGAGGGGGGGGGCAGGGTTGGATATGGAAATGCTTGAGCCACCACCCTGTACAGAAAGGCCCAGTGCTGCACTGAAGCAGCATGAAAATGCTGCTGTCCTGCCACTCTGACTTTAATTGTGCAGCAGCACTGAAGAGCGAAAATAGAGGTAGCGTGCTAGTGGTTGGAAGGGAAGGGAGTGCATGCGATGCTGAACACCTTGGGGAGGGAAGATGAGATGCTAGACTGTTTGGGGAGAGGGCTAGGGAACAGATGAGATGTTGGACATCTTGCAGGAGGGGACTAGGGAAGGGGAGGGGAAATGCTGGTCTGCAATGGAGGGGTAGGGAGGTAGGGCTTTGAGCACTGGCCTGTTCTGAAAGGCTTGCTGCTGGGCTGAAGCAGCATAAAAATACTACTGTCCTGCCCCCAAATAGCTGAAGATTTGTCTAAGATGTCAGAAACCCTTGGGCTGATTGATCTCCTTATGTCTATCCAGTATGAGGTATTACAGCCTACAAAGAAGACAATTTTCTCCAGGATCATTATGATGGCTGAATCTCCATTGGTCCATAGGATGCTGACCACATAAGTGTTGTACTTTTTAAAATATGTCTCTGGTAAATAGATACATTTTATTCATGTAAGTCTATACTGGGCCAAAATGTATCCATATAATTTGTGGAGGCACCAGGGGTGTTCCAGAGGTAGGGCCAAGTTATGCACGTAGTGGTGATGTTCAGCTGCTATCCAGGTAACATTATCTTTATGGATGGACTCCTAACTTTAAACTGAAAACTTATGTGTTTAAGTTTAGGATAAAATATTCAGTGGTCTAACTTCTCCAGGGTGGACGGAAATCCACATAAAGGTATCTGAATATCTTTTTGTGGCAGCTGTGCCATGGATGTTGCCTCCCTGGTAGCTACAGTATATGTTTCTTTACGTTTTCCTGTAATTCTAAGCTCAGCAATGCATTTTCAGGTATTTTTGTAAAAATAAAATTTTGTGCATCCCGATTTTTGTTTTAAATATGTTCTTTGAAGTTTTATGGTTTTTGCCATATTCCTGCTATTGATGTTTCAGAATGCTACTAGAATGGAATCTTGTTGATCTAAACCTTGATTCACTTCTATCTATAGAAAGGACTAAGGAGCTTATGAATATCTCCTTAGTAGTGAAAAATCAAAAAAAAGTGGAGGGAGTCGCCTAATGGTTAAAGCATCAGCCTGACTGCCAGAAAGAGTGGGGTTCAAATTCTACTGACACTCCTTGTGGCCTTGAGCAAGTCACTTAACTAAACTTAGGGACCCTTTTACTAAAGTGCATTAGGTTTATACACTTAACGCATATTTAGCATGAAAACTAAAATGCATTAAATGCAAAGCCTCTGCGGTAACTGTTGGGGGCATGACGCATGGATGTATATCCTAATGCAGGGCGCTGTTACCATGCACTTATCTCCACCTAGTGGAGGTAAATGGCACCTGTGCTAACTGTAACATTGACAGCGCAGGGGGACATATCACACACCTCAAAGTGCTCACCATGCATACTCTCTGCCCCTAACCCGCCCATTTGACACCCTAACGTGTGATTGGCAGTTAGTGCAAAAACTGCATTAACTGTCATGCCCCAACGGTAACAGTTGCCACGGACCCAAGCATGCAGTTGATGTTCGCCAAATCGCATGTGAACTAAATAGTGTACTTTAGTAAAAGGTCCCTTAGATTGTAAGCCCTCAGGGACAGGGAAATACCTACTGAATGTAACTCACCCTGTGCTACTACTGGAAAGGAGTGAACTTAAATACAAAGGAAAAGAGAATCTCAACAATTTTGCCCATTTTTGTGTCTAAGCTAACACAGATTACAATTGCATGACTAATTTGCAGAAACTTGATGTCTTTGATGAGCAGAGCTATATGGGCTCAGTTCTCTAAAGTATTTGGAATACTTGGCTGCTTTTTATTATGCGTATCTAATAAATTTGCCTTTGGCATCAACAATCAAAATTAACTAGGTAGGAAATCAAAAGGTGGTTACAATTGAACCATGTGAATATAATAATTTCCAATCATTTTCCACTGTTGTATGTAGTATTTTAGAGCTGCTAACATTATTACTTGTGCACTATGATTAGATGAATAATGTATGTATAGGTGCAAAATGTGCCTACTACCCAAATCACATATGTTATGTTCCATGTAAATCTGGACTGTGGGTTTTTTGTTTCTATAGGTCCAAAAGAAAGTTGCTTGGATGGAAGGAGCCAGGAGATGCCTTTGGGAACAGACAGAGTTCCCTATCCCCTGTAAAAAATACACCTGAGTCTCCTACCGGTGATTCTCCTACAGGGAGTGGGGGCACTTTAAAGTCCTCCAGCAAGAATGAAGATTTTAAGGCCCTGCTTCAGAGAAAAGGCAGCAAGACTAGCCTGGGCACCCGTACCTCTGCTGCAGAACTTCTCAAGACCACCAACCCTCTGGCTCGACGAGTCCTGACTGAATTTGCTCCAGAACTAGACAACACAGTGTGTTCCAAACCTCAGCCATGATTCATTCTGCCTGGGATCTTATAAAGTACTTAAAAAAAAAAAAAAAAAAGCAAAGAAACATTTGACTTGGAGGAGGCCTATAGTACAAATGGGAAAAAAAAGTCACCTTCAAAGTTATTGAAATCTGAATCCGTTTTTATGGACTGGAATGCATTATTCAATGTTAATTCACACTTTGCTTTGGGCCACTTAAGGGTCTTTTTCTCTCTCTAATGGACATGGGTTAGTTGAAGGGTGGGTTTTTTTGAACCTTCAAGAGCACATGAACACCTTCAAAATCAACTTCTAGATCCTGTTTTTCAGATGGCATTCTGACCTTTTGCTAGAGATTGAGTATCACTAGAATGTCTTTATGGAGCACAAGACATAAAATCTTACACCTCACTAAGCAGCCCATCACCACCCTTCCACATTCAGCTACCTTGTACTGGGTCTGCATTCTCTTCCTTTAACCCTTGGTGGGTGTATAAATGAAGTGCAGCATAAGCGCCCATCCAAGTTGTGTGACCTTCACAGTTCCAGCTAGCTTGAGATGTTCAGTGACTTTGGCATGTGGTACTTTAAATGGTTTATGATGTGTTTACTAATGGCTGTTTGTTTTTTTTTCTTTTCATTTTTTATGGTAAATAGTTTGAAAACAGTGCTGAGTTAAGATAAACATGTCCAGATTTAAAGCTTTGAGAATGATGAGGCATTGTGGTTGCTTTTGAAGAGCTGAGATTATCAGAGTTAACACAGTCACCAGGGCACATCCAAAGCATCTGAAAACAGTTTAATCCTGGCCTTTGCTCTATGAAAATAGATTGGGATGATGTCAGTTTTCCTCCAAGTATAATTCCAGATTTAGACATGGGAAATTATTAGGGAAATTTAAGTGAACCCTTGCATTACTGCAGTGCAGCAAGTATTACAATAGATAGTGTACTTTTTGGGGTACAAAGGGGCTGCCACTATGTCTTCATCTTGTCCTGTATTCACTGCAATAGCAAAATACCACTTGTCAACATATAATATTTTAGTTAATTCAATGATAATGCTGCAATTTTTTATTATATTCTGGCAGCTTTAAATTCGTATTTTCTGATAAGATGTTGTATGAATGCTACATAAATGTATATAGGAGCATAAGAGAAGTAAAAGATAAATGAGGACAGTTCGAAAATTTTGTAAGTAATCCAGAGATTGATGGCATTCATGCCTTCACCTTTGCAACAAAGCCTAGGCCACAGCTACTGTAATTCCCTAAGTCAAAAAGATGCCTGACCACTTCAGTGATCTAGGAGAAAGGGAGTCGTCTATGTTGTAAAACTGCAATTAACTTACACACATGAACAAATAATTCTGTAGAATTCTGCAGTGTCAAAATAGTACAGTGACAGGTTGGGAGATGAAACTATTAAAGAGAACTATTCTTGAGAATGAGTCCTTCAAAAGCGTTGACGTTCATGGCAGAAGCATTTTCTAAAAGGCTCTCTCTAGGAATCTCCTCCTTAGCCTGTTAACTGCTCTTTTTTGCAGTATATTTTGCTGGCATCTTGTATTTTTAAATTTGTCAGTAGGAGAGAAAGATATTCCAAAAATCTGAATAAGTTCTTTTTTTTTTTGCTTTATTTCTTTTTCTTCTGAAGTTGGAAAACAATACTTTGCATTCCTTGAAGCACTTTAGGCACATAACAAAAGACGAACAACAAACAAAACCAAAACCCCAAAGAAAACCAGCCAACACCCCCCCAAATAAATATATATATATATATACTCGTATATAAATCTTGAGAAACACCAATATAAAACAGCATTATTTCTGAGATGCATAGGCGCCAAGAGCTTCATGGAAAATATTATATGTTCCATCACCAACAGTGTTCTTCAGCTTTTAGGCTAGCTGCACTTTTAGTTACAGAAGGGGCTTTTTTGAAGTAGTCAGATTTTGTGAAGGATAAATTTCACCTGCCAATTGCTAGGAATGAATGAAAGCATTTTGTTCCATGTTGTTAAGCGCAGAGGTACTTGGCTTTGAAGGTTCTAATTCTGGGGCCTGAAGGCATGTTTGACTGACTATGCTCAGCTGATGCTTTTATTTAGCTGGCCCCATTTGCAAATATTATTGGGAGGTTTTTATTATTATTGTGCAAGCTAATCTGCAATTTCTCTGTTAGAACAAGTTGGTGCCGCCAATTTAGTGTTTTATATGTATGCATTTATGAAATGACACAGTAATTATACCGTCAAAAGTTTTGTCACCTTGGAAATGTAACGTGTTGAATTTTAAAATAGTTTAATTTTCTTAATATGCACAAAAATATATATTTTTTGAAAGCAAAGTAGGCCTCCAAGATCGGACCTTCTCCCTGAGGAGGCTTTATCATGATGTGATGGCTATTTTGTTACTTTTTTGTTTTCCTCGGGAAGCTAGTTCCAAAACTGTAGAGGAGAACTGAGATGGGGATACTGTGGTTGTATGAATCTTAGCTCAAGGGAGGGGGATAAAGAATGTGAAATGCCATGGGAATTCATAAAACATTGGGGAGGAAGAACGAACAATCCCAAATTTCTCTGCCAAGGGACTTTGAGCCACATTTCTAATTTGTATTCCTATTGCAGTGCATGTTCGTACTTCTGTCCTATTGTGTTTAATAGGAATATGCAGGTGTTAACAACAAAAGGCTTTGTCCAGAATCACACAGGTCATTCAGAAAGCACAATCTATCACAAAGGTGAAAAAGCATTTGAAAACACACCCCTGAATGAAAAGCATTGACCAGTCATACATCACTATGAGAGTATGCTTAAATCGGTGGAACTTTTAAAGGGAAGTCAGTAGAAGAATGTAACTTTTTTTTTTAACCAGTTCTCAGAGATGAATTCTAAAGAACACAGAAACTAACCAGTTTGGAGTTTTACTTGGCAAAGGCAGTTCCCCTGAACTGAATTTGTTTGTATAGTATCTGAAGCTGAATCTTTCAGATCTGGCTTTTCTAATAACTGTATTTCATAGTTGCTTGTTAAAGCTTTGCCTCTAAGCATAGGAGAAATGACTCCCTAGTGCGGTTCTTAAGGAGCGTGGCCACCTTTTCTTTTAAAGACGGAAAAAGCTAAAGAACCTCTGCAATGGATTTCCAGGTAGAATCTAGAGCCATATAAAGCCCTTGCACACCAGATAACAATACAGAAATTATACTGGATATGGGATTTGTATGATGGGGTTGATTTTGTAATGTCAAACTTGCAATGCCCTTTTAAAAGCACTACTGTGCCCAGCATGCCTGCAAAAGTAGATAGAATTAGTAGTACTAACAAAAGCTCTCTATAAATGTAACAAGAGAGCACGATCCCTATTAAATTAGCACTAGGACACATCAGAGTGCTCTTTGCTTGAAAGTCCATGTTGCTAGAGCTAGGGAGTTATTTTAGAAGCCCTTTTCGCAATGGCCATGTAGAAAATCCAGTATTTACATGTTGAAATGGCAACCATGTGCAAATGGCACCTGGATATCCATAATACATAGAAATTACAAAGGGGCATGCTGAGCCTGGAGGGTCAAAGTCTACACATGCATTCCCCATTTCATACAGGGAATGCACAGGTATTATCAACATTATCCTTGTCAGGTTTTACAGCTGCTCCCTGGCATATATAGGTTTTTAAAAAGTGCTCATTTCGGCCAGACCTTTGCAAGAGGGATTAAGGGGCTTATCCTCCTTAACCCCCTGTTGCTTATTTCCTCCTCCAAATTAAAATGAATTAAAGATAGTGGTGGTTAATTGGTGACATTTAACATATATAGGTTTGCAAAATAAGCATGTGCATGAGTGCACATATATTTGCCAACATGTAGAGCTGGAAGAACAATTTTACAAATCTACACATGGGAAAAATCAGCAGAGGCCACTCAGCTACTTACTCGTTTGCAATTTGCAATTTATACATGCAAGTTGGTATTTTGAAAACCTCTGTGTTTATAATTTATATATATTATTATTATAAACATATATTCCTTATCGTCTCTCCAGTCCAGTCCTGAACCTCTAGGTTTAGCACCTCCTCCAGCAGCTTGGAGACTGAGTAACGTCATTCTTTTGATGACACTGGTACTAATACCACAGGGACCGCCTCCTCGCTCCAGTTATCTCAGTCTCCAAGCAGCTGGAGGGTGATGAGCCCAGAGGTTCAGGGCTCACTTGAGGGACGATTAAGGAGTCTAGATAGTTTAGATAGTTTCAGGGAGAGCTCACGGAGCAGGAAGATCAAGCTAGAGTGATTTGCATGTTCAGGCGGGACAAATTGCTGGCGCTGATTGAGGAAATGCTTAAGGTGCTTAATATGCCATCCACTGGGCCGGCAGAGGATGCCACCTTGGAAGATCCATTGTTGCAGGCTTTTTGGAAGACCCAAAAGGCCTTCCCGGTGCACAGAATAGTGCGGGAGATGATTCAGGAGGAATGGGACATGCCCGAGGCAGGACTTAAGGGGTCCAGGGTTATGGCACGCCTTTATCCCTTAGTAGACCAGGATCGCAAACTATTTAGGTCTCCAAAGGTAGATGCAGCGGTCTCGGCGGTTAATAGGAAGATCATAATACCGGTCAAAGGTAGTGCCGCTCTCAAGGATCCACAAGACAGGAAGCTCGACACCTTGTTGAAGCAGGTTTTTGATGTCAGTGCTCTATCCATTCAAGCATCTATTTGTGGAGCATGGGTGGCTAGAGCCTGTCTTCGCTGGTCTCAGCGGATTAGTGGTGAGCAGATGGAGGAGTTGACCGGAGAGGCGGCCAGGTTGGAGTCCGGGGCTGCTTATTTGGCCGACATTCATTATGACCTCATTCGAGGTCTATCAAAAAGTATGGCATCTGTAATAGCAGCAAGATGGTATCTTTGGCTGCGCAATTGTGCGGCAGATGGTTCCTCCAAGGCAAGGCTTGGTAAGCTTCCTTTCAGGGGTAAGCTACTTTTTGGAGAGGATTTGGAGAAATTGGTAAAGGATCTAGGAGAATCCAAGGGCAGAAGGCTACCTGAGGACAAGCAGAAGCAGGGGCGTCCGATCCCGGCGACCAAGAGTCAGCAGAGGGAGTTTCGCTGTTTTCGTTCCCCACAATTCGGACAATTTCAAAGAGGGCGTGCCCCTTATAGGAATCAGGGATTTTGAGGATTTCGTGGAGCAGGCAGAGAATTTGCGGCCTCCGCCTCCTCGAACCTTAGAATGTTGCAATGAAGCCAGGGGGACCCAGGTAGGGCATATGCCTGTGGGGGGTCGGCTACGGGATTTTTATCCGGCCTGGGTCCAAATCACATCAGATTAGTGGGTGTTGGAGGTCATTCGAGAAGGATATGCGCTAGAGTTTCAATGCCCGGTGGTTGATTCTTACATTCAATCCCCTTGCAAAGCCCGCGGCAAATATGCAGCGGTACAGGAGACCTTGAATAGGCTACTGAACCTCAACGCAGTGGTGCCGGTACCTCCGGACCAGTGCGGCTACAGTCAATACTCCATTTACTTTGTGGTACCAAAAAAGGAAGGCTCTTATCGGCCAGGTCATCATAGCCGTAAGGAAAGGAGAGTTTCTGACTTTAATGGATTTGTCGGAAGCTTATCTGCACATTACGATTCGACTGGAACATCAGAGGTTTCTCAGATTTGCGGTTCCCATGGGACCTTTTCAGTTCCAGGCGTTGCCGTTTGGTTTAGCAACAGCTCCGTGAACCTTCACCAAGGTGATGGTGGAAGTGGCGGCAGCATTAAGAAGAGAGGGGGTGTTAGTTCACCCTTATATGGACGACTGCTTGATTTGAGCAAAGTCCAGAAGAGAGAGCGAGTTGGCTACAGCCAGAGTGGTAGAGTTGTTACAGAGTCTAGGCTGGGTAGTCAATATGGCAAAGAGCAGGTTGAACCCATCGCTGAGTCTGGAGTACCTGGGCGCGCACTTCGATACCAGCGTAGGAAGGGTATTTCTACCACAGCTGTGGGTGCAGGAGTTAAGGAAGCTAGTCCACAGATTTCTGGGAAGGATGAATCCCACGGCATGGCATTATCTACAGCTGCTCGGTACCATGGCAGCGACGCTCAAGCAAGGGCCCACATGTGTCCATTGCAGAGATTATTGCTCAGAAGGTGGTCGCACCAAGAGGATCCACTGTCTCAGAAACTGCCCTGTCCACTGGAGACACGTCAAGCCCTTCAGTGGTGGTTGCGTCCAGGGGGGCTGGTAGAGGGAATGACGTTGGAATCGCCCACGTGGATACTTCTAATGACGGATGCCAGTCTCGTGGGATGGGGAGCACATTTCAAAGGAAGTTTCGCGCAAGGACAATGGACCAAGATGGAGAAGGTTTGGTCAATCAACAGATTGGAGTTGAGAGCGGTAACGCTAGCACTTCAAGCCTTTCAACCTTGGTTGCAGGGAAAGGCGATTCAAGTGCTGTCCGACAACGTGACTGCTGTGGCCTACATCTATCGCCAAGGTGGCACCAGCAGTGTATCTCTGGAGGCAGAGGCCAAACAGCTGTTCAATTGGGCCAAACAAAACCTGGCAGCTCTGTCGGCATCACATGTAGCGGGAGTAGACAATGTGGAAGCCGATTTTCTGAGTCGGGTAAAAGTAAACCTGGGAGAGTGGGTTCTGCATTCGGAGGTATTTGAGATGGTGGTGCGCCGTTGAGGGGCACCAGTAATGGATCTGATGTCGACTTTCAAGTCAGCAAAGACCAACAGATTTTTCAGCAGAAGGAGAGAGAGAGAATGTCGGAAGGTCTAGCTGCTCTCTTACAAAGGTGGTCGGAAGAACAGCTCCTGTACGTGTTTCCATCTTGGGTGTTGATAGGTCAGGTACTTCAGCGAATAGTACACAGAGGACAGGCTATTTTGATCGCGCCATGGTATGCAGATCTAATTTGACTCTTAGTGGAGCGTCCATGGTGTCTTCCAGTTCGGAAGGGTTCGCTGCGCATGCCTCAAGTGGATCAATTCTCGCTTACGGCTTGGCTCTTGAAAGGGCGAGGCTGACAGCAAGAGGATACTCTTCGGCGGTGATTTCCACCTTGTTGTGGGCAAGGCGGAGATCTACCTCTTTAGCGTATGTTCGTGTCTAGCGTATTTTTGAGGCATGTTGTGCGGACAAGAGTGTAGAAGCATTGAGAGCGTCGGTTGCTCAGATTCTAGCTTTCTTGCAGGATGGCTTTGATAAAGGTTTAGCATCAGCAACATTGAGAGTGCAGTTGGCAGCGCTATCCTGTTTTACAGGTAAAATAAAAGGGGAGGCACTGGGAGCACATCCAGATATTAAACGTGTTTTGAGAGCGGTGTCTCTTTTGAGACCGCCATGTAGGCCGTCAATTCCGACGTGGGCTCTTCAGTTGGTTCTAGAGGCATTGGTACGCGAGCCTTTCAAGCCTCTGTCAAGGGCGTCGATAAAGGACCTTACTCTTAAAGTGGTCTTTCTAGTGGCGATATGTTCTGCTCGGAGGATTTCAGAATTACAAGCTTTATCTTGCCAGGAGCCTTTTCTGTCCTTTTATGATAGCAAGGTGGTATTGAGGCCAGTCCCATCCTTTTTGCCCAAAGTAGTGTCGGTTTTCCATGTGAATCAAGTAGTGTCTTTGCTGGTTTTTAGGGCCAGCAATGAAGATGAGCATTCGGAGAAGTTGCATTTACTAGATGTCCAATGAGCGTTAAAAAGGTATTTGCGCAGAACGTTGGGTTTCCACAAAACGGAGAGGCTGTTTGTCCTTTTTGGGGGGAGAAGGAAAGGGGAAGCAGCAGCAAAAGCTTCCGTTGCCAGATGGATCAAAGAGGCTATAGGGTCAGCGTACATGTTGAAGGGTAAGGCAGTACCAGAAGGCCTTAGAGCTCATTCGACTAGGGCGCAAGCAGCATCGTGGGCCAAGTTACAGTTTAGTTCTGGCTGTTGAAATTTGTAAGGCAGCTACTTGGTCGTCCTTAAATTCTTTTGTCAAGCATTACTGGTTGGACGTTCAGGCGGAAAGGGATACTTGTTTTGGATCAGCGGTCCTTCAGGCTGGTCTAGCAGGTCCCTTCCGTTGAATTTTATCACTGCTCTGTTAAATCCCCAGAGGTTCGGGACGGGACTGGACTGGAGAGACGATAAGGAAGGTGAAATTAGACTTACCTGCTAATTGTTGATCCTTGAGGAACTCCAGTCCAGTCCCGTATCCCTCCCTGGTATAGTTTTATTTGGACTATATAGCCTGAAGCGAAGAGAGGTTCTATTTCACCTGAGCAGCTGGAGAAGCAGCGGTGAGGCTTAAGGTCCATATGGGGAGGGTAAGGAAATTGGGGTTCACAAAGGGTCAGATCCTCTGGGAAGGGAGAGGGCGACACTATACAGTGCAAAGCACGTAAGTGTTCGGATTAGTTTTATTTTATTTATTTAGACAGTTTTGGAATGGGAAATATTTTTTCCCATACTTTAACTTAATAGTTACAGTTAGAAATATTGCATTATAATGTTTGCTACTTAATTGTTGCTCTGGTGAGTCTGCCTTGTCAATGGGTTACTGGAGCGAGGAGGCGATCCCTGTGGTATTAGTACCAGTGTCATCAAAAGAATGACGTTACTCAGTCTCCAAGCTGCTGGAGGGGGTGCTAAACCCAGAGGTTCGGGACTGGACTGGAGTTCCTCAAGGGACAACAATTAGCAGGTAAGTCTAATTTCACCATAAGTGAAACTGAAAAATACCAGTTTACATGTGTAAGTTGCAAAACACAAACGTATAAGTTGCTGAGTGACCTCTTCTGATTTTTCCCATGTGTAGATTTGTAAAATTGCTCCCCCATCTCTATATAATAGCAAATAGACATGCACTCCTGCACATACCTAGACATATTTTAAAGAGGCTCCACATATGGCAAAACCTTTTCTAAAATACCACTAGAATTGTATATATTCTGATCTCAGTGTCTCAGTTCCGATCTCCAAATACTATGTAAAATTTGCCATGACTTCTTCATACACACCTCATCAAGTACTTCAGTTGTATTGCACTGTTCAGTCTCTGATTTTCCTTAATACATTATAATTTAGAAAATCACATGGAAAGCTGAAGAGGGAGTACCAGGTAGCCTGACAAAAGAATTGCCAACAGAGCAGTGAGATAATGCAGATAACTAAAGGCAGAAACTTTCTGGGCTTTTAAGGTCCTCTCTCTGCACTAATTCTAGGTGAGGCACTGTTGCACTGTTAATGTTCACTAATATAATCTGAAAATTGATTGTTACAACAGAATAATTTAATGATCTGATGCCTGACTTTTCATGTTACCAGTAATCTGAGGGCAGAGACTCAAATGATATAGCCCAATCACAGTGCTGTATTCAAGGTATATTTGCCATTGCCGTATTTTAATTGAACAAGAATAGCAGATGTACTAGTTCTGGACAGCTCTTGTGATGGACAAACTGAACACTGAAATTAATAGCATATTTTAAAATTTTCAAATGCACTGAAAATTTCAAAGGGGAAGTCTAATGTTTCTCAGAAAAGCACTGTATTCACCCCCAAAATGACAACTGCATTAATGATGGTAGTTTCATTTGAATCTTCTTGATGTACTGGTTTCTGGTCATCAAACCTAACATAATAGATGGTGATAGATAAAAACTTGCATAGATGACCCATCTGATCTGCCTATAAAAGCCCATACTGCCAAGGATGCCATAAAAGCTTGACCACTTTAAGTTGATTTTTCTCGTCTGTCTTGTTGATTTTCTACTATCCTGTTCTAATACTATTCCAAAATCTCACCCAACCCATGTCTTACCACCACACTGTAATAATCTAAACAGCTACCAAAACTAGTGAGGTTGCTCCCCAAACATCAGGCTGCCTAGGTTCCCTATGGTAATCTTGCTAAAGTCGTGTTGCATCAATTTCAGCAAGCAGTCTTCAGCATACAAATAACTTGGGAAGGGGACCCAACATAAACAGTGAAGGGAAGGGCCCCATTATCAATAATACAGGTGATTTGAATCTAGTATGCAGATTGCAAGACTTTGTAGGCTTTCATGTGCATTACAAAAGTAATTTTATTAAGTTCTTAACGTGTTATGTGGCAGTTTATGTGGTAATGTCCTCTTATAAAATACTAACGAGTGTAACAGTACATCCATTAGCATGAAAGTGTGTACTTTGCCGGTAGACACAGTCTAGGCAGAGCATGGGTGGAGCTCATAAGTACACCTATTGATTATTAAATACCTTGATTTACACATGTATTTGCATACTTTACATGCATTCATGTACATCTGCTATAGAGCTGGTGTAAATATCTGCAGCTCAATTTAAGATGTAATCTCTGCTAGTTGCAATGCATGCCTTCAAGTCAATGTTGACTCCTGGCAACCTAGCAGCTCCTGGACTTTCTTGGCAATGTGACCAGAAGTAGACTGACAGGCCTTTCTTCAGAGGCAATGCAGGGTTAAGGGACTTGCCCAAGGCCACAAGGAGTGCTAGTGGAAATCAAACCTAGTCTCTTGGTTACTAAGCCAGTGCTCTAACCATTAGGCTACTTCCACACTGCCAGTTATACTAATGTTTTATAAAGGTGCCTACTTGTCTTTATAAAATAGCACCCTATTATAAAATCACCCTCTAAATCTGAGGTTCACAACATATTTGATTGTGGGGATCCCTTATTAATCTTCAAAAAATTGAAGGACCCCCCCCCCTTCATCCCCACTGCTCTTCCCAGACCTCTCTCTATCTACCCCAAATTTGTCCCCACTAGCCCTCTTTATCTCCCATCCCCTTTCTGTCTCCCCCATTCCTTATCTTTCCCTCCAGCCAGACCCCACCAGTTTCAGCCTCTTTCTTTCTCTCTCTTCCCAGCCAGTTCTCTCCAGTCTTTCTTCTCACCAGCTTCTCCTTTTTTCTCTCTTTTCTGTATCCCTGTAATAATCTCATGGACCCTGAGCACCCTGGACCACAGGTTATAGTTTGTGGTGTGCAGTATTCTAAGGGAACAGTCCCAGCCTTCAGTTGTAAGGATTGTATTCTTCAATAAAAAATTGATTATAGGCAATCTTAAGGATGCCTAAGATCTGAATTAGGCAATTAAATTTACCATAGTAGCTTTTAAGCACCCAGCTAAATAAGTTTTACTGAATATGATCCTTAATTTTGAGCTGCAGATCTTATGAAAGATACTGTCCTTTTTGTTCCCACAGACAGGATACAGAGACAGCAGTAATCCATTAGTTATAAAGTATTATTTTTTTGCCTTTTCTTTAAATTCCATATCAGTTTTATCCACCTGATAACAGAGATTTGTTAGACCATTTTAACTTTTTAAAAATTTGAGTTGTAGCCTGTTGTACCCAGGCAAAAAAAAGTATCTCAGGAAAAATGTATTATTTTTATGTAGAGCATGTGCATTCTGCTTCTCAACATGCTTGTGATGTATCACAGAAAACTTCACTAGCAGTAATGTCCCCAAACCTATAAAATATGAGGTGCAAGCCACTGGTGTGAGGCCACTGGAATTTGTGATAGGTAGTCTCATATGTATGAGCTATAGATTTTACCACTTTTGTCTGTTTCAGAAGAAATATATTTTTGGAATACTTTATCTTAAAAGGAAGTAGGAAATTAATTACAGTAAACAAAAAATATTGCACTATCTGTATTCAGTTGAGCGATTACAATCACCTTCAGTCCGGTAACTTGCAGGAAATTTGATGCGAATCATTAACATTTGAGTAAATCTTCCTCACAGCACCTAGAGAATCAGATGCACAATGTTTGTCATGGAAGCTATAAAAGCTTAATTCTTTGATCAGTGCTGTCTTCATTCCTGCATGTATCCAGTGAAAAACACTCTGGGCCTGATATTTAAAGAGATTAACTGGGGTGTTCCGTGGTTGGCACCTGGTGATAAGCGAGCAGCAGCGATATTGAGCCACTGCCTGGTTATCACAAACCAGCGAAAATCAGGTGCAGTAAAGGCTGGCCTAACTCACTGCTGAAGCTAACCAGGCAGCCCTCAATATCATTGCTGACCGGTTAGCTTCATGACAATCTAGCAGCCCGAATAATCAATGTTGGGGCCCAGATATGGCCCTAGCATTGAATCTTTGGCTCTAACTTCAGCATGGCAGCCAGCCACTTTAGCAGCGCTAGCCACCACTGCTGAATATTGGGCCCTCCATTTCTATGCACAATTTGTTTGCTTGGTGTTCAGTTATGTGTAATGCTAAAAATCGAATCAGAATGTATTATAACAGGATTTCTTTCCTCTCTCATTTAGCACATCTGCTTCTTCACTCTGCTATTCTTCAAGTGCAATTCTCTTGACAATCATTGATATCTAGTTACCAAGACTTTAAAATGAAGGCAAAGGATACTTTGAGTTGGGGAATGGATAGCGGGTAAACCAATAGGGGAATATCAACAAAATAAGAACATAAGAGATGTCATACTAGGTCAGACCAAGGTTTTATCAAGATCAGTATCTTATGCATTCAGGACCGTACCAAGTTAACCCTGACTAACAAATCCAAGCTAGCAGACTAACAAATCTGGGGCCCCCTCTACCCAGCCATATTCAGTAACTCACTCTTTTTGAGCTTCCTGGAAGCCCAGTGTTGATATCAGCGCCCCCTTCTGTGTTGCATCGGTGTAGCCGCACTGCTCACACTGCCCTTGGTATTGCCCTGTATGCATTGAATTAGATTATCAGAGGGTGTAGATATGAGCACACAGCCCAGGGCTAGTCCGTCCACTAGGTGAGCTAAGCGACTGCCTAGGGTGGATGGGCAGTGGCAGCAGCACATATGACCAGCCACGCCACCACCCCCCCCCCCAGCTGCCAGTTTGATGGGGGAGGTAGGCAGCGGCAGTAGCAGTATTATCAAAAGTGGTGGCTTTTTGCTGCCGCTTTCTGAAAGTGGCAGCAAAAAGCCACCACTTTTTGAAATGCTGCAGCTGCTCTCCTCCCCTCCCGAGACTGAATTGGTGGTAGCTGGAGGGCTGGCCCTGACGCAGCCCCAATTGCCTTCACAGCTCCCGCTGTCACCACACTAGCCAATGTCTCCACTCTTTTCTTCCTAAACACTACTATTTAACTACTAGTCCCCAGCCCTATGCCATTTCCCTTCCCCCCCCCCCCCCCAACAAAGATAGCATTATGGCACTTCATGGGGGAAGGGGACTGTGCGGAATCCACATTACTTGCATTGCTCCTTTTGTGCCATAACAATTATTTGGGGACATGAGACAGAGCATTTTTAAACACAATTAATGAATGACCCTACTAATGTTGAGAGTTTTTCTGAACTGTCCTGCAGGGATTGAAATTCTGAATCGTTATGTGGAGGGTTGTCATATTTGGGGCAAAGTATAAGAGCAATGTTAGTAATTCCAGGGAATCAATGCTTTCAGGTTCTTCCAAAAAGTGAGTCAATCTGGACCCAAAGATAGAAACATAGAAAAATGATGACAGAAAAAGACTACATGGCCTATCTAGTCTGTCCTTCCATATCAAGAACTACATAAAAACATCGAAAAATGACAATGCTGTGAGAGCTAAAGGATGCTATTTGAGTCTCCAGAGTTTGTTATGGAGACTTACAAAATTCACATGGAGACACAAAGATTTATTTGAAGGTCCTAACAATCCAACGTCACATTTTTCTGTAGTACGTGAAAGTTATCTTTGAACAATATGACCCAGTGTAGCAGGGGTGCACAGCCTTATCTCTCAAAGGCTGCAACTGTCTGGGTTTCCAGGAAATCCAAAATGAATATTAACCAGGTGTATTTGGATCTCTTACCAACTCTTGAGGACCAGGGTTGTGCATCTTTGTGATTTATGGTCTCTACAGATCAGAAAAGTGAAGGGTTTAAAGCTGAAGAGCAGCAGCCCCACAGCTTGTAGATATTTTCAGTCACAACTGCTGACTGGTAGGTCTACCAGTGTTGTCATCAGAAAATCTGAGGGTCTGAGCTGTAATGTGAAATAAATATTCTGATGTGGTCTGGTGGTAAATAAGGACTTTTTCATAGTTCCAAAGTGAGTCTCAAACTAAATAAAATTTAAGATTGCTGAGCTACGTCAAAAGCTAACAATAGGATTTTAAAAAATATCTACTTTCAACTGTGAAAAATAAGTAAAAATAGTATGGATTACAAATTAGTATATGGATTGTGCACACCAGATTGGACATGAATCAAAATATTTTAGGGTGAATTTTCAAACACTCAGTTGTGTTTCTGTAGGTAAAAATAGAGTTAATCTTCCTCCTGAAATATGTGCACGCTTTTGGCTGCAGAGAAAGAAGGCATTCCAAGGGATGGGAAGAGGGGCATAATTTCTGAGGCGTTTGAAAACAATATGCACATAATTCATTTCTAAAAAATGTGTATGCATGTAGAGGTCTGCTACTAACATGCATACCTGTGTGGTCATTTATCATCCTGTAAATGTATGCATGTACTTTTAACTGCATAATAAGACAATATGCAAACATCATATATGCATGTGCATTATTAGTTAGGCACCCTATTGAAAATTTACCCATTTGACCAGAAATCCAAATGGGACAATCGGATTGAGCGATACTGAGTTTCCAGATGTATTGTGTATTTCATTTGTGACATAATCTTTACATTTGAATTTGGACCAAAAATTTAACCCATCATGTGCTTAAACTAGATTAAGACACTTCTCTGAATTAGGGCCCATGCTATTAAATCCAAATTCTATGCTTTTTTATACATTTGTTATTTTATATGTTAGATATTATCAAGTTAGGGTTGGTCAGGTTTCAAAATACAAGATGGTAAAATGCCAAGAAAAATGATTTTAAATGTTAGTAAAAATATATCTATCCAAAAATGATATTCCTCGTCTGATAAAGTGCTTTGAAATCTACTGCTGATTGTCCTCTTTTGAACAGTATTTTACAATACTGTGATCTGTGCTCAGGTGAATACATTTAAAGATATATGAGTTTGCTAATACAGGACTTTACCATCTAGGCTGCAAATGCCTTGATGTATTCAGTTTGCATACTATCCTCACAGATATATATATATGTGGGTTTTGTCATTTTTACAAGAAAAACACCTGAATACGTTGACTGTCTGAAAATATCTCTTTTTTCAGTGTAAAAGCACTTTAAAATAAAAGCTAAATACCCAATGTATGAGTCACTCAAAACCATGCTTTTTTGTTTGGCCAAGCTAGGTTTCCATATCATTTCTCTGTAGGAATTAATAGTCAAGGAATAAGAATGGAAACTTTAGGGAGTTCCAATTCCTATTTCTAACAGCCCAAAATTTCTTTACAAACTCCTTGATGGTTTTTTTTGTTTGCACAGTAACTGGGAATTAAGCCTGTAACTTGAATTTGTTAGTTCTGAATGGGTTGGTCACTAAGCAGACATGCAAAAAGAGTCTGAACTTTTCAATGATACAAATACTAAGGGTCTCCTTACAAAAGCCCAGTAACTAGCTAATGTGCATTTAAACGTATAGCAACTGGGAACTCTAACGTGGGGGCATGGCAGCGACTCCACATTAAAGCACATGGCAATCAGCCATGGCGAATGGGGCAGGAAGTGAGTAAAGTGTAGTTGTGGAGAGAAGATTGCTATTAACTTGAGGACAGTTGCCGCATGTTGAGTGGCTATTAGCATGAGTCACCTAATGACACCTCTGTGGGTGTTTTTAAGTGCATCCAAGTTAAGGACACTGTGTATTAGCATTTGCGATCATGCACTAACTACCAGGAACATGCCAGATACACCCCCAACAATACACTTACCACACAATGGTATTGCCACTAATCATGCAGTAAGTGCACACCTTTAATAAAAAAAGCCCTTAGATTTCAGGCTAAGGGCTACTTCATTTGACGAGATGGCCAGCACTTATATAAAGAGGACCAAATGGATTTGGATAGCCAGGGACATGTGATTAAATCCTGTAGGTGGACAAAGAGTTGAAATTCCATCCCATTCCTTCATATATTATTTGTAGGCTTGCTTTAACTTTTTAAGTAAGACTACCTGTACCAGAATGACTGAGTGGGAATAAATTAGCCAAGCCCAAATCATTAGTTCAATAGGGTAACCCTAATCCACATACTTTTGTATAGTAATGAATATCTTTTTTATATATAAATATACACACACACACAATATATATACATATATATTTCTGAATGTTGCACTTTTTAACTATTGCAAGCTTGGTAAACCTCTTATAATTGTAAAATAAATATGTGTGTTTATTTGTTGTGATCAATCGGAGCTCTTTGCTATGATGATAAAAATATTGTTTAGTTTTGCTGGGGAGAGGAGCACAGGTCTGAAGATGTTTCTCAAAGAAGAAATATTAAAACCAAGTTGGACATGAGCATTTACTTTGTATTTTAAGTATGACATTAATTTGTGTGAATTTTAAATATATGGATTTTTTTGCATTCAGCTAATAAAATATATTGATTTGTTATAACCATGTTTTATAGTAACATTCTGACTACTAGGAAGGTCTGATCTCCCAGTGGATAAAAAAAGGAACCAGTGTTCGGATTTGGTAAACTACCAAATGTATTCCTTTCAAATTAATTTTTCATGCAGATGAATAGAGTTATTTATAATATTGGACCTTATTCAGGGGCAGATTCATTCACATTTCTTTCAACACACACAATGCATGCAATGAGGTTTTATATTAGAAAAGTCAAAATGAGTTCATCTGATTTACTCAATTGGCATTGCCATAATTTAGAATGCCTTCATGCTGCAAATATTTAGATTCACAAGAACCTCAACTCAGATCTTTCCCTTTAGTGCTTATGGGGCCGATATTCAGTGCCGGCGGCTAGCGCTGCAAACATGGCTAGTCACCGGTGCTAAATATTAAACCAGAGTTTCAATGCCGGGGGTCATATCCGGCCCTGGCATTGAATATCTGAGGTAGCTATATAGGTTGATCGGTAACGGGGCAGCGGTGATATAGAGCCGCTGCCCGGTTAATGATATGTGGCAAAGGTTAGGCCAGCGTTACCTGCGCCTGGCTTTTGCTACATCTTGCTAACGAGGCAGCAGCTCAATTTATTTTTTTATTTTATTTATTTGAATCCATTTTTATACCGCTCCTTCCAGTGATCAGCAGCAGTTTACATTTTAACATTTAATTCTGCAAGGAGAGCAGTTACATATAACATTCCTGATCGTATCTACAGGCTAGTCCCGGACCTCTGGGTTGTCAATCTCAATCAGCAGCTTGGAGACTGAGGAACCTCCTTCTTTTGTGATGTCACCAGTATATCCTCTCGGTAGCCAATTCCACCTGCCAGTTACCTCAGTCTCCAAGCAGCTGAAGAGACAGTGAGCCTGGGAGGTCCGGGCTCACAGGAGGAACAATTAAGACAGTTTTAGTTTTTGGAGAGTGTTGGTTGTTTTATAAAAAACAAAAAAAAAAACAAAGCAGCGAGTTTAGCAAGAAGCTGGGCTAGATAGCAGTTCCTTCAGAGGCTCTACCTTTAAGCGGGCCCGAGGCTCTCCCCCCACCTGTGGGGTACTGCCTGCTCACGGTGGTTGGAGTTCTCTCACTTACCGGAGCAGAGGTGCACGGCAGTGCAGGTAGCTTTTGGCCCGTGATTAGCTGGGCTGCTACATCCGATTCCAGCCAGCGTGACACAGAGGTACTGCCTGTCAACGCGCCGTGGCTGAGAACTCCCTGTTCACCCCCCCTCCTCCGCGGCGATGCGGGCATGAGATGGTGTAGACTCTCGGAGCCTTAGCGAGTGCCGATAGCGGGGCTGTGCGGGGGCAGGAGGTCTTGTCAGGAGGTAAGTGTTTCAGTGCTTGCTTCTCCTCTGCTCGGCCTACTTTGAGCGCGAAGGCCTCCGTGGGCCTAGCCGTGTGTTGCCAGCGCGGGCGCTTTTGCGGCAGTACCGGCCTTGCTCTCAGGCCTCGGAGTCTCTCCTTTGACTGCTGCCTCGTTTCTTTTGGGGATTTGCGACTTGCTTGCAGCTTCGGGATTCTCTGCTATTGGTTTTTTAGTGCCGGGGTGTCAACGCGGTGGTTTTGAACTTCGCGGTCCGCTTTTGGTGGGAAACGCTTCCTTTTCATTGAAATGCCCGCTAGGCCCCAGTGCTTCGTGTGTGGGGCTACACGAGGGTCGGCAGCTGAATCGGGAGTTTGTAGGAGCTGTTCTAAAGAAGCAGCTACTATGGACAGTGTTCCTCGAGCCGCGGAGGAGCGCCTGGAGGCAGAAGCAGGGCCCTGTACAGAACAGGCAGGCTCTTCGGCCCTGGGAGAACCGGTGCCAGGTCCTTCCTCCGCACCGGATTTTTCCCCTCCCCTCGTGCCGTGGCATCAGGGTCTTGAGTCCATTTTTTCACAGAATTTTGTCATGATTTTACAGCAGGCTATGGGGAGCTTAGCCCGTGGACAATCTCAGGATACGCGCACGGTTCTCGGGGGTAAGAGGTCCGCCATGTCTCCGGTGGCGGAAACTTCCCAGCTTGAGGCTAAGAGGCCGCGTTTAGAGGAAGATCTTAAGATCTCTTCTGTTGCCTCCGAGGCACAACTGTCTGAAGAAGAAGGCCGTAGCCTCGATATGGATGAGGAGTAAGAGGAAGGCGAACTCGCGGAAAAGGAGGACCAGGCCCGGGTAGTTCGAGTCTTTCGTAGAGAGGAGTTGCCCGCTCTCATTGGCGAGACGCTGAAAGCCTTGAACATGCCTGTCCCGGGATCGGGGACGGATGAGACCCTGGAAGACCCGTTGTTGCAGGTGTTTCGGAGAAATCAGAGGGCGTTCCCGGTGCATAGGGTTTTTCAGGAATTGATTCAGGAGGAGTGGAATGTGCCCGAGGCACCCCTTCGAGGTTCTAGAGTTATGAGCCGCCTCTATCCGCTCGTGGAACAGGATAGAGAGGTGTTTAAAGCTCCCAAAGTTGATGCTGCGGTTGCAGCCGTTACCAAGAAGACCACCATCCCAGTGGAAGGTAGCGCGGCCCTCAAGGATACCCAGGACAGAAAGCTGGACGCCTTGCTAAGACAGATTTTTGATGTGAATGCTGTGTCGCTTCAGGCGGCTATTTGTGGCGCCTGGGTGGCCAGGGCCTGCCTTCGCTGGGCGCAAAAAGTACCAGGAGGACAGGAGAATGGCAGTGCCGAAGAGGCTTCTCGGTTGGAGTCTGGGGCGGCCTACCTGGCAGATATTCATTATGATCTGATGTGAGCACTCTCGAAGAGCATGGCTTCTGCGGTTGCAGCGCGACGGTACTTGTGGCTTCGCAATTGGGCGGCCGATAGTTCGTCTAAGTCCCGGTTGGGCAAGCTCCCCTTTAAAGGACGGCTTTTGTTTGGCGAGGATTTAGAGAAAGTGGTCAAGGACCTGGGGGAATCGAAAGGTGGAAGATTGCCGGAGGACAAGCCCAAGATTGGCAGGGCGGCTCCCGTGGGCAGGGGCCAGCAGAGGGAGTTTCGTCGCTTTCGTTCGCAAAGATTTAGTCCTACCCAGAGAGGACAGTTTTTCAGCAGGTCTCAGACATTTCGAGGGTTTTGGGGTGCAGGAAGAGGTTTTGGGGCCTCATCCGCCTCCTCCCTTGCCAATACTAGGAAACCACAATGAAGAGTTGGGGGCCCGGGCGTCTCTAGTTCCTGTAGGGGGGCGCCTGCAGAGGTTTTTCGACGCCTGGGCCCAGGTAACTGCAGATCGGTGGGTCCTGGAGGTCATTCGAGAAGGGTACGCGTTGGAGCTGTGAGCTCCGGTGCGGGAGTCCTTCGTGCAATCCCCCTGCAAGTCACCAGAGAAGTGCGTGGCGGTGTGGGAGACCGTACAAAGGCTCCTGGACCTCGAGGCGATAGTGCCAGTGCCGGCAGACCAACTCGGCTGCGGTCGGTTCTCCATTTATTTTGTGGTCCCCAAAAAGGACGGAGGTGTTCGGCCGATTTTAGATCTCAAGGGAGTGAATCGCTGTCTTCGGATTTCACATTTCCACATGGAGACCCTCCGCTCGGTCATAGTGGCGGTCCGGGCGGGGGAGTTTCTTACCTCCCTAGACTTATCGGAGGCCTATCTCCACATTCCCATTCAGCCGGACCATCAAATGTACCTCCGGTTTGCAGTTCCTTTCGGCCAGTTTCAGTTCTGGGCGTTACCGTTTGGGCTGGCGACGGCTCCTCACACCTTCACCAAGATCATGGTGGTGGTCGCAGCGGCCCTGCGGAAGGAAGGAGTGCTAGTGCACCCCTACCTGGATGATTGGCTGATTCGAGCGAAGTCGAGAGAGGAAAGCGTGCAGGCGACGGCGAGAGTGGTTGCCTTTTTGGAGAGCCTAGGATGGGTAGTCAATATGTCCAAAAGCCACTTGAATCCATCTCAGTGCCTGGAGTACCTGGGGGCCAGGTTTAATTTTAACATTTAATTCTGCAAGGAGAGCAGTTACATATAACATTATATGTATCAATATCACCACTGCCCAGTTACCGATTGGCACCACCTCCACTCTGCTGCACTGCTATGTGGTTAGCATCGGGGCATATAGGGCCAGCAGTTGTGGATATTCATCGGCGCTGTGTTAGTCTTGAAGGACTACTAAAGGGGACTGCTACTTCTGGAGAGAGATCTGCAATTGTAAGTATTACTTCTGGGAATTTTTCTAAATCTTGGGGAAAAAGGACTTCTTTAGATTAAAGCTGATTAATCTGTGAACCCAGTGTATTTGTTAAATCAGTCAGGGCCTATTAGCAGCAAAGAGTTTTCAGTTTAAATTTAAAACACAGAAGAGAGCTTTCTGGTTAAATTTAGAACCCAGCAGAGAACTTCTACTTTAAATTTCATACTCACTCAGGGCCTAGTAGCAGCAAAGAGCTTTAATTTAAATCAAATTAGAATATAATTTAGCATAAAAGGCAAAACAGGGTCAGTATTCCTTGAGCAATAAATTATTTCTAGAGACCTTTACAAAGAGGCCTTCTTCATAGGGAGCAAGAGACCTGTGAATTTTTTTTAACATAGGTGTTAAAGACAGGCAACAGATCAAAAGGCCAGTTTGAAAGACCCCTACTTTCAAGCAAGGACTGTGTTAATCACTCAGGAAATTGGTCACAGCTTATCTCAGAAGCACAGGCATAAATAGTTCAACCAGAGTTCTGTGCTTCTCAGTCTTGACAGACTACAAAAGGGGACTGCTACTTCTGGAGAGAGATCTGCAATTGTAAGTATTACTTCTGGGAATTTTTCTAAATCTTGGGGGAAAAGGAATTCCTTAGATTAAAGCTGATTAATCTGTGAACCCAGTGTATTTGTTAAATCAGTCAGGGCCTATTAGCAGCAAAGAGTTTTCAGTTTAAATTAAAACACAGAAGAGAGCTTTCTGGTTAGATTTAGAACCCAACACTCCCTCTATCCCAGCAAGGGCTGTGGGACTCCCCCTGCAGATTGGTCACAGATTACCTTAGAAGCACAGGACAGGGTACTGTGCAGCAGCCAGCTTTTAATGTCTTTTTTCCCTCCCTCCCCATCGCCCACCCACCCCTGGGATAGCTTTATAGGTGCTTAAACCTCTTAAAGGAAAGGAGGTGCCATATTCACTCTCAGGTGTAGCTATTTATTCTCAGCATACATTAAGGATCTGAGATTAATTAAATTAGGTATAGTTTTATTAGTATAAGTATCCCCAGCAATCCTTAGTAAGTAAAGAACTTAAATATCTAAACACAACCTTAAAACAAAGATGCAGACAGCAGTCCAGCAGCGAGATGGGGGCTTTCCAGTCTTTTGCATTGAGTGTCACATGTATGATTTTCTCCCAGTTAGTGAGGGGTCTTACATGTGCACAAGGTCCAAGGAGCTCTTTGCTCTCAGGAAATGAGTCTGATCTCTGGAGGCAAGAGTAGCAGACTTGGAAGACATAACGAAGACAGAGAGGTACATAGACGAGACCTACAGGGATATAGTCCTGAAGTCCCACCTCCAGTCTGGCAGCATCCCTGTTGCCATGGAGGAGAGAGGTCATGTGACGAGAGCATCACCCTGGCGTGGCAGGAAGTGATCCTATAGCTAGGACCTGTCCTCCAGGTGATGTAAAACCCTCTCGCACCGAGGAAGTTTCTCCAGGGCCATGTGCCAATAAGGGAAGGGTTAGGGCAGCCGTTATAGTTGGTGATTCAATCATTAGGCATGTAGATAGCTGGGTGGCTGGTGGACATGAGGATCGCTTGGTAATATGCCTGCCTGGTGCGAAGGTAGCGGACCTCACGCGCCACCTCCACAAGGTCTTAGATAGTGCTGAGGAGGAGTCTGCTGTCTTGGTACATGTCGGTAGCAATGACATAGGAAATTGTGGTAGGGAGGTTCTGGAGGCTAAATTTAGGCTTTTAGGTAGGAAGTTCAAATCCAGAATTTCCAGGGTAGCATTCTTTGAAATGCTTCCCGTTCCACACACAGGACCCAAAAGGCAGGCAAAGCTCCGGAGTCTCAATGCGTGGATGAGACAATGGTGCAAGGATGAGCGTTTTGGATTTGTTAGGAACTGGGGAACATTCTGGGGAAAGGAGGGGCTCTTCCAAAGGGATGGGCTTCACCTTAACTGCGATGGAACCAGGCTGCTGGCATTAACCTTTAAAAAGGAGATAGAGCAGCTTTTAAACTAGATAACAGGGGAGAGCCAACAGTCAACCAAGAATGCATGGTTCAGAACAATGCATCCTTGAAGGATACTACCAAAAAAATGAAGTTAGGACACATCAGCAGAGAGGTTCCAATAAAGACAAAGGTAGCCCAAATGCCCTTGAGTACAGAGCAGACAGAGCTTAAAGATTCCAAATTATCCCTGCCTACCGATAACCAGATTAATATGAATAAAATACAGTCTCTAAAATGCTTGTATGTAAATGCTAGAAGTCTAAAAAATAAGATGGGAGAATTAGAATATATAGCACTAAATGAGAAGTTAGATATGATTGATATCTCAGAAACATGGTGGAAGGAGGACAATCAGTGGGATACTGTGATACCTGGGTAAAAACTATATTGTAATGATAGAGCTGATCAAATTGGTGGAGGGATAGCGCTCTATGTTAGAGAGGGCATTGAGTCACAAAGGATTAAGTTCTACAGGAAACAAAATTCGCTGTAGAATCTCTATGGATTGAAATTCCATGAAAAAGGGAAAGGCGATAGCAGTGGGGTTGTACTATCAACCGCCTGGCCAGAATGAACAAATGGATGATGAAATGCTCAAAGAAATCAGGAAAGCTAACAAAAGTTACAGAACGGTAATAATAATGGGTGATTTCAATTAACCCAGTATTGACTGGGTCAGTGTCACGGCAGGACATGCTAGGGAGATAATGTTTGTAAATAAAATAAATGAATGCTTCTTGGAGCAGCTAGTTCATGAACCAGTCCATTTTGGACTTAGTCCTTAGTGGAACACCAGATCTGGTGCAAGAGATAAGGATGTTGGGGCCAATTGGCAATAGTGATCATAGCAAGATCGTGTTTGATTTAATTAATGGAGGAGGGATGGTAAGGAAATCCATATTACTAACTTTTAACTTTTGAAAGAGAGGCTATGATAAAATGAGGAAAATAGTTAAGAAAAAATTAAAAGGAGCAGTTGCAAAGGTTAAAGTCCTACATCAAGCTTGGTTGTTGTTTAAAAATACTATCTTGGAAGCCCAGACCAGCTGTATTCCACGCTTTAAGAAAAGTGGAAGGAAGTCCAAAAAACTGGCATCATGGTTTAAAGGTGAGGTCATAGAGGCTATTGTTGCCAAAAAAGAATTTTCAGGAAATGGAAAAAAGATCCAAATGATGAAAACTGGAAACAGCACAAGCACTGGCAAATTAAATGCAAGGCATTGATAAGGCAGGCAAAGAGAGAATTTGAGAAGGAACTTGCTGTGGAAGCAAAAACGCATAATAAAGACTTTTTCAAGTACATTCTTAGCAAAAAACCCGTGAGAGAGTCAGTTGAACCATTAGATGATAGAAGGGTAAAAGGGGCACCAAGAGGGGACAAGGCCATAACGGAGAGACTGAATGAATTCTTTGCTATGGTCTTTACTGAGGAAGATGTAGGGATGTTACCCATGACTGAAATGGTATTTAAAGGTGATACTGCAGAAGAATTGAAAGAAATATCAATACACTGGGAAGATGTATTACAACTATTTGATAAACTGAAGAGTAGCAAATCACCTGGACCGTATGGTATACATCCAATGGTGTTGAAAGAACTGAAATATGAGATTTCAGACCTGCTATTAGTAATCTGTGAACTATCGTTAAAATCATCTGTAATACCTGAAGATTGAAGGATCGCCAATGTAACGCCAATTTTTAAAAAGGGTTCCAGGGGTGATCCGGGAAACTACAGACCGGTGAGCCTGACGTCAGTATCAGGAAAAATGGTAGAAAACCATCAGAAAGAACAAAATTACTCAACATGTGGATAGTCATGGCTTAATGGGAGACAGCAAACGGCTTTAGACAAGGAAGATCTTGTTTTACTAATCTGTTATGTTTTTTTGAAGGTGTGAATAAACAGGTAGACAAAGGTGAGTTGGTTGATATAGTGTATCTGGACTTTCAGAAAGCCTTTGACAAGGTCCCTCATCAGAGACTTTTGGCAAAACTAAAAAGTCATGGGATAGGAGGCAGTGTACTATTGTGGATCAGGAACTGGTTAAAAGATAGAAAGCAGAGGGTAGGGCTAAATGGCCAATTTTCCCAATGGAAAAAGGTGAATAGGGATCTGTGCTGGGTCCGCCACTTTTTGACATATTCATAAATGACCTGGAAAAGGGAATAATGATGAGGTCATCAAATTTGCAGATGACACAAAACTATTTAAAGTTGTTAAAACCCAAGACAATTGTGGAAAATTGCAAGAGGATCTTATTTATTTATTTAGACAGATTTGTATGCCACCTTATCCTTCAATCAAGGTGGTCACATCACAACACAATTGGAAGGTTACATTTAACATTAGGGTACGTGGAAACATTTAGACAGTACAGTTACTTAACAGCATTTAGACAGTACAAATGAAGGTAACATTTAACATGAGGGTATTTAATAACGCGGTATGATAAACTTGTGTGTGTGGATAGGATGGGTGTGTGCTTAGTTGGCGGCGGATGTAGTATATCAGTTTGGGTATGGGATGTTGCCTGGATGCTCATACGTTTCTATAAATAAAAATGTTTTGAGGTCTTTGCGGAAGTCTGTGAGGTCATCTAGAGCCCTCAGGTTCATTGGGAGAGAGTTCCATAGTGTGGATGCCTGTAGTGATGGTGCTCTTTTTGAAGTTGGTTGTTTGGTTTTGTGATAGCCTACAGGTGTGCCGATCATGTTGTCGTTATTGGTTCTTCTTGGTCTGTTGCTCTTATCCCTTGTTATAACGTTTTGGAGTACGTCTGCTGAGAGATGTTGAATGACTTTGAAGATGATCATAATTGTTTTGTATTTAGCTCTTGCCAGCACTGGTAGCCAGTGCAGTTGTTGTAGGACAGGGGTGATGTGCTCGGTCCTTGGTGTATCTGTAATGATGCGTACTGTGGTGTTTTGTACCATCTGTAGTGGGTGGAATGTCTGCTGAGGAAGGCCTTGATATAGTGAGTTTCTCTAATCAAGCAGTGGTGTAATGAGTGCCTGGCACACTGTGTGGAAGTGGTCCTGATGGAGCATTGGTTTGATTTGTCTGATTGTTTTCAATCGTTGATAGGCCTTGTTTGTGGTTTTGGTGATGTGGGATTTCAGGTTCAGAGCTCTGTCTAGTGTGATGCCCAGATACTTAACTTCTTCTTTGACTACTATGTGTTTGTCTAGGATCTTGATAAATTGGAAGACTGGGCATCCAAATGGCAGATGAAATTTAATGTAGACAAGTGCAAAGTTATGCACCTAGGAAAGAACAACCCAAACTATGGTTACACGATGCAAGGTTCCACATTGGGAACCACCACTCAGGAAAAAGATTTAGGCATCATCGTTAAAACCCTCCGCCCAGTGTGCAGCGGCGACCAAGATAGCAAATAGAATGCTAGGTATCATAAGGAAAGGAATTGAAAATAAAACAAAGGATATTATAATGCCTCTGTATCGTTCCATGGTGCGACCACACCTTGAATATTGTGTGCAATTCTGGTCGCCATATCTTAAAAAGAATATAGCGTTATTAGAAAAGGTACAGAGAAAAGCCACCAAAATGGTAAAGGGGATGGAAGGATACCCCTATGAAGAGAGGCTAAAACCTGGAAAAGAGACAGCTGAGGGGAGATATGATAGAGGTCTATAAATTAATGAACGGAGTGGAACGGGTAAACATAGATCGATTGTTTACGTCATCAGAATATAAAAAGACTAGGGGACATGCAATGAAGCGACAGGGTAACCTATTTAAGACTAATAAGAGAAAATATTTTTTACTCAACAAGTAATCAAACTCTGGAATTTGTTACCGGAGGATGTAGTAAAGGCTGTTAGTGTAGCTGGGTTTAAAAAAGATTTGGACAAGTTCCTGGAGGAAAGGTCCATAAACCATTATTAAAAGGGACCCGGGATATCACTGCTTGACCCAGTACAAGCATTGAGGAACCTGTGTCTTTTGGGGAAACTGCTAGGTACGTATGACCTAGATTGGCCACTGTTGGAAACAGGATACTGGGCTAGATGGACCTTGGTCTGACACAGTATGGCATCTCTTATGTTCTTATGTAATATCCCATTAGTGGGAATATATATGCAGGAAAAGACTAAATCAGTCAATCATATTGCTCTGAAGTTTTGAATTAAAGTTTCCCTGATAAACAGAATAGTGATAAATTTAATTCAATAGGTCAATTAAATCATATTGATTTGGCATTCTCTTATATGCCATTCCCATGCCTTCTATCATATAATGGTCAATTTTCAGAGTGGTGAAATATCAGAAAGAACAATAAACACACTCTACCAAAACAAACTAGGTATGTTATTATAGAAAAGTGGGAAAATAGATAATCTTGTATCATTCATATAACTTAATTTCAGAAACTTCAATCTGATGCGATCAATCTAATACCCCAACCTGAAGAAGCTCCGCTGCAAAACGCTTGAAGAGCGCTTGACTGAAGCGTTGGGGTATTAGATTGATCGCATCAGATTGAAGTTTCTGAGGTTAAGCTATATGGATGCGTCGTTCTATATATTGTTTGTGCTATCCACAAGGGATGGTCATTGATGCAATGGGGCAAAAGCTATACAGATGTTTTATAAATCAGTTGAAAGCCCACTAATTCTGAGACCTCCCTTGTTGGTTTTTACAAAGAAACTCTGGTGAATGATACAAGATTATCTATTTTTCCACTTTTCTATAATAACATACCTAGTTTGTTTTGGTAGTGTGTATTTATTGTTCTTTTTGAGGTTTCCATGCCTTCTGACAGCACTCAAATTATCTTTAGCAATTAAAGCTTTAAAAGATTCAGGGGGTAGTTACTGAGCTGTGATAAAATAATCCATTTTACCACAGCTAGTTTACGGTGGAAGTCACTAATATGCATTAACTCAGTATTACAGGTTAATGGCTCCTGCGGCTAAGAAATAACCACAGCTTAATATCTAGACAAAAAGGAAGTGGGACTGCGGGTGGGACCAGGGCTGGAAGTGACAAGTGTGGCAGGATCATAACAAGAAATGACCTGCAAGTGGCGGGCCCAGGCCAGAAGTGACCTCACTCTGGGACACACACAATGCTTAATTTGGAGATAAAAAGGAAGCTGATATGTACATATATACTTGAAAAATTAATGCTTTTTTAAATATATCACCAATATTTGCAATGCTTCGTTCATTATCTCAAACTAATCAATGCTGCCAACTCCCTGCACAATTCCACTATTGCCTCTCTCCCTACCTGTTCCCAGTAATAATTTAGCTGTTTCTGCTGTTCCAGCACCCCCCCCCGCATGATTGTTATCTTCATTTCCTCCCATCCTCTAGCCCCCTCTCCCTTCATCATCATCATCATCCCTCTTGCCCTTATCTCTGTCCTGCCATAGGCCAAAGAAGATACTTGAATAAGATTTGAACCCTAGCTCCCAAGTACTAGCAGATGCTGCTACATCTCGTCTTTAAACCCCTGAAGCCAGCACACACCATGAGGGATTTGAGGCACTGCAGTGGGGGACAGCTCTCCACCAAACCATGGTAAATGCAGCAGAAGTGACTCTAGCTGCTGCACATGGTCATGCTCCTGAGTTTTTCAGAGAGTGGGAGGCACTAAAAAAATAGGGATGTGCAGACAAGAACAAATTTAGTTTTAATACATGTTCATTTGGTTTCATAGTTTTATAAATGTTTATTTCAGGGCAATTTTGTTAATTAAGAGGCAGCTATGGCTGCAACCCAAACAAATACAATTGAAAGATGAATAGAAGTTTTAGGCAAATAAAAGAAGAGAAATTTAGTTTTTTACTCCACTTTTTTTTTTTGTATTAAAGTTTTTTTATTAATGCACAGTCAATGAAACATAACAGTACAGGACTGGAAAAACAATATCCAACAAACCCAGGCTACATCAAATAAGTGCCCCCCCCCCCCGAACATGTGAACAACCTCTAATCAAATCACCACCCACACCTCCTCTAGTAACCTGTAGCCCATAAAACAGCATAAGTGCATAAGCATAAACAGTAACATATCACAAGAAACCCAACTGAAAGACATCCCAATAACAGTACCGCAGAAATAAAACCTCCCCTCCCTCCCCCCTCACCTCCCTTCTCCCCCATCTTACCTCCCATCCCCCACACCCTCAGGGCCCCTCACCTCCCCCACCCATCCCCTCCATGGAACCGTGCTCCCCCACTGTACTGAACACCAACAGCAACCCCCCTACCAAATCCCATAGCAAAATCCTAAATCCCACTTACCACATATCCTTACCCCAATTCCCCCTAGAGCATGATCCCCCCCCTCAAGCACTCCCACTACTTCAGCGTCTCCCGCCTCCATTGAATGAAGGGATGCCATTTACGGTGATATCTATTCAATTTGTTGGTCAAACGCGCCTGTAATTCTGCCATTTGACAAACAAATACAACTCGCTTTAGCACTTGGTCCACTTCCGGGCCGCCAGGGTCTTTCCATTTATAGGCTATTTCCATCCTTACTGCGATGGAAATCATCTTCAGTAGATACCCCAACTCATGCCCTGACTCCCCCCATTCCCCCAGCAGTACCTGCTCCGGCCTTAACTTCCCTTCCAGCCCAACATAGTCCTTACCAGGCCTTGCATCCATTGCCATATTCCTTGGACCACTGGACACTCCCACCACACATGTAAATACGTGCCCAGAGCCCCACACCCTTTCCAGCAACGTGGATCTTTAGTTTTATCAATCTTGGCTAGTCGTTTTGGCGTGATATACATGCGATACAGCATTTTATAGCAGTGCTCCTGCACCGCCGCCGAACTGGACGCAATCTTAGTTTCTTCATGAACTGAGGCCCACCTTTCCTCATCCCAAGAACCACCCAGGTCCCGCATCCACGCCACCTGATACGCCGCATAAGCACCCCCCCTTTCTAATCCCCTATAGATCTGCGATACAAGATCCCGAGATTCCCCCCCACAGAGTAATACCCTTTCAAATGGGGTTCACACTGTTCCTCTTTCCACCCCCTTCAAACTGTTCTGCACAAAATGTGCTAATTGACAGTAACCAAACCAATCCTCCTTCCCCAGGGCGTATTGCTCCTGCAGGCGTTCAAAAAGTAGACAGCTGGCCACTCTCCGAGAACACTGCCCCATCCACACCAAGCCCTTATCCTCCCATTTTTTATAGACCTCGGCTCTCCCCCCCTCATAGAAGCCACTACACCGTCTAATTTTCTGAAGTTGGATAGCTACTCTAACCCCCACCAGATGCGCTTTCTCCCGTTTCCACACCTTTAGGGTAAGCTCCGTAAAGAGACTCATCTTCAGCTCATCCCCTGCCTTATCCCCCCTCCCCTGGCCGGTAAACCACATGCGGTCTGCCAATGCACTTTGCCCACTCAAGGCCTCCTCTGTTCGCACCCACCCTCGGGCCTCCTGCCCTATCCTCCAATAGAGTTCTTCCTTTGTAATAGCCACAATAGCACTCGTTGCGAGGGGGTCCTTCTTGCCAGAATCAGACACTACCACACTCCCAGTCGGGCCCTCTGTCATCTGCTTATCCCTCTCCTGAGGCTCTGTTCGCGCACTGCCATAAGCAAATTCCTTTAGATCAGCTGTTTTCTTTCTGGTGGACGCCATAGCTTACGCACAGCTGCCTCCCACCACCACAGATAGTGTCCTGGGCCGTTTTCAGCTTCTATTGCAAAGCTGGGCCACCATGACCCTATTCAACCACTAGATGGAGCTATTCATTCATTGCTGCAGAGCCATGTGCTCAATTGAAGAAGAAAAGATAGCAGAATTATAAATTGGAACCCACAGTTAAGAACTCAGGGCAGCACACTTATTCTGCTGCAGTTCATGCTGGTATTGTCCAAAGCAACAGCCCCCACAGCTTAATGTACAGGGAGAGAATATACAGCAACTTAAGTCAGCTCTCTCTCCAGTACTCACTGCAGCAATCCCCTGCAAAGGACTCCAGCAGAAGGCTCAGCAACCCCCGTTCCTCGGCAGGGCACTTCAGATCCAGCTCTCTCACACAGCAGCTACATCGGGGAACCAATTAATTTCACCAAGTGGGGAGCCCAGGGAGGCAGGCAAAACATTGAGGCTAGCGATCAGGGCCTGTGCAGAGCAACATCAATCAGCCTTTCCTTCCACCGAAGCTGCACAGACCAGGCCTCTCTCGTCGGGGGGGGGCATAATTTAAGTGGTGGCGATCACGTACCGGCCTTCACTCCCTTTTCCGCCTCACCCCGTCTTCTGCTGCACTCAGCCACTCAACTTATCCCCCAAATCACGGATTCATGTCCTCCCCTCCAGTAATTATGGGATGCCTGGCACGGAGCCTAAGGGAGATGCTGCCATGTCAGTTCAGGCTCGCTAGCGCCCCCACTCCGCTTTTTTTTTTTTTTTTTTTTAACAGTTTTGAGTTCCCCCGCACCACTGTCGTCATAAGGTAGCCTTGAACAGTGACCATTGGGTTGAAAGGCAGGAGACTTGCAGGAGGGACTATTATGTGTCCAGAGAGGTTGAACTTCAGCTAGCCTGTTCTTAACTATGTCTTGTATTTATGGTGATTTTAGTTATTGTTTCCTGATTGGTTAAAAGTTTGTCTGGTCTTGATCCTGTTACCGGAAGATGTAGCAAAAGCTGTTAGTGTAGCTGGGTTTAAAAAAAGTTTGGACAAGTTCCTGGAGGAAAGGTCCAAAAAACATTATTAAAAGGGACCTGGAAAATTTCACTGCTTGTCCAAATACAAACATTGTGGAACATGTGTTTTCTGGGGAAACTGCTAGGTACTTGTGAACTAGATTGGCCACTGTTGGAAACAGGATACTGGGCTTGATGGCATATCTTACGTTCTCTATGGAACTAGCTAATTGGATTTTTTGCCTTCTGAATCTATTGACTCCTGCTCTAGAGACATACTCCAAAGACAACTTTAGCCATATTCTTGTGCCAGAAATTCTGTGAAACCATGCCGAAGTATACTATCAGAGACATTTACCAAGTTTAATCCAAATCTTGGTTATCCGCAGCCAGGCAAAAGAAAGGTACTATACAAACAAACTTAGGGACAATCAGGAAACAAAACAAAAAAAAAGAGCACCAGAAATACAAGACGCAGTTAAGAGTAGGCTGAATAGAGCCAATCCTGCAGGACACATAGTTCTTCCTACAAGATTCTTGCTTTCTAATTCAAGGATTACTGGTTTGAGGCCAGACTGTCATAATGGTTGGAGATGGGGGAAAAAAACACAATTGCAGATTTTTCATGCAATATTCGGATTAAAAATGAGTGATAACACTTCTGGTTAAGATGGCGAAGTGAGCAGAAATGTGGTGAAACTCTCTCTCCCGACCTGCAAAGTTGAGGCGGACAAGTGTCATCAAATTGTCCAAAGGAATAACAGAAGGAAGAGCAACATGCAGTAAGGCAAAGGGCAAAAAGCCTTACAATACAGTGCCTTGGGGTCATCCCAAAATTAAGATAGGAGTAGAGAGCGAGCAAAGCTGGAACGCGATGAGATTTCACCGCTAGCCCTGCTTGTCCCAGCCGGGAGAATCAAATGCGGAAGCCCCCAGTCTACTAACGGGAAAATGCCGGCAGCCCAACAAACAGCGTGCCCCCGGTAAGCAACCTGCCCCACTCAGAGGCCATATAGTACAGGGCCAGAAAACAGACCGGAGCAGATAGATCCCTGGAGAAAAAACACAGATTATAATGGAGAAGGAGGGGGCAAGCAGAAAGAACTAATGTGAGGGCAGTTCGGAGAGAGCAAGTACCCCAGATACGGCCAAATATTGAAGCCTGCATTCCTGTACTTACATGGGGAGAGGTGCCATCAACATTAAAGGCACCATTGACCGCATGGTTATGAAATGCAGGATGGAAATGGAACTCAGGAGCTAACAGACAGCAGTGGGAGACAGCACTTCCAGCAGGGGGGATAGAGAGCAGCAATACTCAAGGATATCACCGGACACGACCAACAAACCAACCTGACCCAAAGCGGATCAGCAGGGAGATCTACTCCAGAAGGGCGCAGAGGATAACAAGGGAGATCTCGCGGCAAACATAAGGGAAAAGAAGCCAGGACGGAGGGATATCCCTTGCTAAAACAGTTATGCAGAAGCTGACGGTGGAAGAACTAAAAGGCTTTGTGAGGCAACAGCACCACAAAGTGGCACCAAAAAGAATTGTAATAGTTTCACATCAAGGATAATCTAGCCTAAGGAAACTGTGACTGTGCTCCACACCCAGGATACTGCAAAGGGGAAGGGAAACGACTATCGAGCTACCCCAATCAACCTGGGGGGGGGGGGGAAGAATGCCCAAAATCCTCAGGCCTAAACTGTGAATGCCAAGTGGAGACAAAGAGATGCATCAGTGAATCTAGAAAGTGCTGAGATGATACCGAGGGTGCCGGTAATTTACTACACCACAGATGGAGGGATTAAAATCGGTACCTGAATGTTATGGAGATACACCACCCCTGCAAAAGGCATAAAGTCTTAAATGTATTAGAGAGCCATCATAGATATAGCGTTACTCCAAGAAACGCATTTAACAGAAATTGAACACAAAAAATCGAGAGCCCAAGGCTATGAACAAATGTTCTGCTCGGCCTTTAACTCAAAAAGAAGGGGAGTGGCCATATTGGTCCACAAAAGAGTCCCATTTGTAAAATATAGCACAGGAAAAGGCTCACAGGGACGTATGCTCTGGGTGACAGGTAGAGTGGAGCAGCAGGATCCTTAACCTCTACGCCCCCAATGATCCGAAGGGTAATTTCTTTCAGAAATGCCTGATGCCAAAATAGCGAAAGGAGTCTGGGTAGTGGGAGGTGATCTGACCTTTGCAGTGGGTATATTAGATAGATCAAACTATACAAAGCACCTACACCACTGGGAGGGACGGGAATTGAGAGACTGCATGAAGCGCTGGAACCTAGTGGACCTATGGAGAGAAAATATGGGAGGAGTTAAGGAATTTACATGCTATACACCCAGAACAGGCACGTATGTGCAGCTGGATTACATTTTCACATCCAGAACTGGAAGAGGGGTATTTAACAAAATATAATACACCCCATTGAAGTTGCAAACCATGTGTTGGTAGAATATAATTGGCACCCATTAGGACAGGGATCAAGAGCAGACTGGTTGGGGTGGAAGGCCAACGCACTTCTGTTCAAACAGGAAAAACTGGTGAATAGACTAAAAAAAGAATGGAGCCAATATATAGCCAGTAATGATAATGGGGAAGTCTTGGAAAAAACTCTCTGGGACGCAGATAAAGCCCTTATGAGAGGCCTAATAATACAGTGGATGGCCCAGGCAAAGTGGGAGAAAGAGAAAACCAAAACATATTTACTCCAACAGCTGAGGGAATTGCAAGCAGAACATAGCAATAGCGGGAAAAAAGATATCAGGCGTAGACTCACAGAGGTTAGACACCAATTAAATGAGATGGAAAGTGAATGTATTGCCTGTCTATTGAGTCTCACAAAAAGACAATATATGGAACAAGGCAATAGAGCGGGGAAACTACTCACATGGCAACTGAAGAAACAAAGAGCATCACGTCTTATGGCCGAAATTCAGGGACCCAAAGGGGACAAAAAATACACCACAAAGGGAATCTGTAAGGTATTTCAGGCTTTTTTTGCAGAGAGGAGGAACAAGGCAGGATTGCCCCCTCTCTCCCATGCTATTTGCCATGGTAATTGAAACTTTTGCTGCCAGAATAAGGGAGAACCCAGACGTATGCCCAATAAAAATAGGAAACTCAGACCATAAAATCCTACTATATGCAGATGATACCCTCCTGTTTGCATCCCGCCCTAGAGAGTTCCTCCCACTCTTGTTAGTGGAAATCGAGAGGTTCTCCAAAATCTCAGGATTTAAAGTCAATCTACAAAAGACGGAAGCGTTAAATCTGGGTGGATTTTCCTGTGAGGATGTAGAAGAATTCCCCTTTAGGTGGGTATCCCAACTCGGCCCCTCCAGCGAGGGGTCAAAAGGAACAGTACCTGGTGGTGTTAAGACCGATGTAGATATTACATGCTTGTCCATAGGGAACAAAAAGAGCGGAGCCTGGACTGACAACAATAAGGTAAACCTTGTTTATTGCGCCCCGACGCGTTTCGGCTAACAGCCTTCTTCAGGGGGTCTTAAAAGGAGCACACCTCAAAAAGAAATAACAATAATAATAGATAACAATAATCATAAACATATATACATTATATTAAATTCATGTTTTAATTGTATTTAATCAAAACGGTTAAAAACATGCGATACTAAACATAACTTAAAAAGCGAGGGCAATCAATTGAACATAAACATATGAAAATATTATAAATAGAAAAAACCTAAACTTATAAATAATGATATGAACAAGAATATAACACTAAATAAATAGAGGTTAAAATAAACAGTCAAAAGCAAATTAAAAAGCACAAAGAAGAGAGACGAGGAGGACCAAAGGGGTTAATAAATACCTTAATTCTGTCAAGTAGAACGTTAAAACGTGAATCAGACATGTAGGACGCTAAAAGCTACTGTTTTAGGTCTAGTTATTCAGAGGGTTAATAGATCTATTAATAGGTGATGCCCTCAAATTTGATCAGAAAGTTTATCTAAATAGGATCTCTATTATTTTTTCGTTGCCTATAAGCTGGAATATATCCTTCTTAATATGTATACTTAATTCCTTATAACTTATTTTATCATTCTTTATCAATTTTTTTTCTTTTTATTTATATTCTTTTTCCTCAATCACTCAATCACTCAAACTACAAAAAAGGATAAAGTGCAGGTCTCAGACTAACATTGGCAGCGCTTATTTGCTAATAGCAAAAAGCAGCATGTCTTCACGCATCAACGACCCTTTCAGCACTTATCCTTATACTGAGTGGAATTAACTGGGAATAGCAGCATTTCCAACACTTCCTATTGAATACTTTCTGTTATCATGTTCCACTTATATTTTTCTCCAGTTGCTTATAGCATAAAGATTGTGCTTATCTTTTATATCTTGAAGTTGTTCGATCGCCCCGACGCTACCAAAAGGGTACCGCAAAAATGCGTTTCGTATCTCTTCTTCAGGGGGAATATCTTACTTCACAGCACGATCTACAACATAGCAAAAAGGTAGTATATTTTACAGCACTCAGTCTACATTTGCTAATATTCTTACTCTATGAGGAAAACCAGCGTACAATCCACATCAGCACTTAGAGATATTTCTACCTTAGAATAAAGCGCAAAATTCTTATCTGTGGCTTCTCAAACTTCTCGTCCTCTCGTCTTTAAATTCATTCATCAACCGGCCACAGGACGCCGCGCATGCGAGTTACCTTTACACCCCTGGTTTAAATAGTGATGTCATATTTATTCGCCCAAGAAGTAATTAGCGTTCTTCTTTAATTGATGGTTATCTACCTATCTACACTTTTTTCTAGAGAATCTCTCCTAAATGCTCTATATGTATCACATATATCGACCTCATAAAATTGATCAGTGATGTCGTCCTTCAGAACCTTCAAAATGTCAATTCTTTGATGTTATTCGTAAATGTGGTATGTCAAAAAAATCAACATTAACATTATATACAGGCTCTTTTGGTAACATTAGACGTGGCGGCTTTGTATACAAGCATACCTCAGAAGAAAGCACATGAGGTAGTAATGACTTCCTTAACTGACACTGGGAGTCTATCTTCTGGATTATTATCATTTATTTCCGAGCTGGCAAATCTCACCATCTTTCAGAATTTCTTTGAATTTGAAGGACAATTATATCAACAAATGTCCGGAGTGGCCATGGGCGCGACATGCGCCCCTTCAGTGGCTAATTTGTTCATGCAAAATTTTGAACGCCAATGGCTTACGAATGTTCAATACCAACATGTGATATTATGGCGAAGATTTATAGATGACATTTTTATGTTGTGGGGAGGTTCGATAGATGAATTACACCATTTTGTTGAATGGTTAAATCTCAGAGATCCCAACATACAGTTTACATCTTCATATCACACCCAGAAGATAGCATTTCTAGATGTATTAGTTCAGAAGAGTCCATCGGGTTGGCAGACAACTGTGTATAAGAAGTCAACAGATAGAAATACGATTCTACATTATACCAGTCATCACCCTAAACAGTTGCGGGATGGTCTACCTATATCACAGTTTATTAGATACAGAAGAAATTGCTCCTCCATTGCTGAGTACAAAGTACAGGCGAAGTCTTTAATAAAAATTTTTTCAAGATAGAGGGTATCCGTCTGTTGTCATACAGAAAGCCTATAAAAGAGCATTATATTGTAATAGAGCGCTATTATTACAATCTAAACCTCCTACCACAATAAGGGAGGATGATACTATAAATTTTGTAACAAAATTTTCTCCATTGAGCGGAGCCATAAAAAAGATCTTGCGTAAACATCAAAATGTCCTCACCACAGTGCCAGTGTTACAGAATAAATCTATCAGATGCGTCTGGAAGAGAAATCCCAATTTAAAAGATAAATTGTGTCCTAGTCGCTTAAGAACACCAGCAGATTTAACTTCAACAGAGCCAACGGGACACAAAGCTTGTGGTATTTGTACGATATGTGCAATAACGGAAGAATGTACCAGTTTTACACACAACGGGAGAACATATATTTTTAAACACAGCACCTCTTGCCTTTCTGACCATGTGGTCTATGCTGTTAGATGCCCGTGTCCCCTATTATATATAGGGAAGACAGAGCGCCAATTGAAGATCAGAATGGCAGAACATCGCAGTAAACTTAAATGTAAAACATTGGAAGCTCCGATGGTTATGCATTGCATAAACAAAAATCATCGTTTTGAAGAACTGCGTTGTTTTGTCATAGACAGGGTTTTAACAGGAAGAAATGGAAAATCGCGAGCACAATCTTTATTGGTTCAAGAGCAGAAATGGATTTTCCGATTAGCTACCACTGGTACAAAGGGCCTTAATAATTCAATTGAATGGAGAGCCTGTATATAATGTTAATGTTGATTTTTTTGACATACCACATTTACGAATAACATCAAAGAATTGACATTTTGAAGGTTCTGAAGGACGACATCACTGATCAATTTTATGAGGTCGATATATGTGATACATATAGAGCATTTAGGAGAGATTCTCTAGAAAAAAGTGTAGATAGGTAGATAACCATCAATTAAAGAAGAACGCTAATTACTTCTTGGGCGAATAAATATGACATCACTATTTAAACCAGGGGTGTAAGGGTAACTCGCATGCGCGGCGTCCTGTGGCCGGTTGATGAATGAATTTAAAGATGAGAGGACGAGAAGTTTGAGAAGCCACAGATAAGAATTTTGCGCTTTATTCTAAGGTAGAAATATCTCTAAGTGCTGATGTGGATTGTACGCTGGTTTTCCTCATAGAGTAAGAATATTAGCAAATGTAGACTGAGTGCTGTAAAATATACTACCTTTTTGCTATGTTGTAGATCGTGCTGTGAAGTAAGATATTCCCCCTGAAGAAGAGATACGAAACGCATTTTTGCGGTACCCTTTTGGTAGCGTCGGGGCGATCGAACAACTTCAAGATATAAAAGATAAGCACAATCTTTATGCTATAAGCAACTGGAGAAAAATATAAGTGGAACATGATAACAGAAAGTATTCAATAGGAAGTGTTGGAAATGCTGCTATTCCCAGTTAATTCCACTCAGTATAAGGATAAGTGCTGAAAGGGTCGTTGATGCGTGAAGACATGCTGCTTTTTGCTATTAGCAAATAAGCGCTGCCAATGTTAGTCTGAGACCTGCACTTTATCCTTTTTGTAGTTTGAGTGATTGAGTGATTGAGGAAAAAGAATATAAATAAAAAGAAAAAAAATTGATAAAGAATGATAAAATAAGTTATAAGGAATTAAGTATACATATTAAGAAGGATATATTCCAGCTTATAGGCAACGAAAAAATAATAGAGATCCTATTTAGATAAACTTTCTGATCAAATTTGAGGGCATCACCTATTAATGGACGCTAAAAGCTGACAATAAATAAATAAATAAATAAAGTATTCATGTACTAAACAAATACCATCTAAAAAATGACCTCTCACAGCTAAAGCTAAAGAATCAGCCGAAAAAATGCAGTATCCGTTTCATTACAAATCAATTAATGAATGCAAAAAACCGAACCATTGTATCGCACAGTTTTAGCTGTGAGATCCCGTTTTTTTGAATGTCTCTTGTGTTGTTGAGCAATTGCTCAATATATTTTTGTTATCACCTTTTTTAACATCCTTTTATTAAGTCTTGTGTTAACTACTTTTTTTCCACTTTTATGAGCGCTCCTACCTATTAGTAAAAGTTTTTATTGTAATCTATTTTTAATTAGATTTGGAGAGATGGTTCTCCATATCAATTGGTTTTTGACAGACGTGCTTTTATTGTTCTTCACATATTTTGTATCTAGTATTGGCTTGTCATTTTATGTCATTATATTAGTTATTCATAATTGTTTTTATGACAAATGTCATTTTTTAGATGGTTCCCTATTGGTGTGCGGATCCCTTTGCTCTTTTTGATACTGATGCTTGTCCATAGGGCCACCAGCAGACACAGCCACAAGAATTTTCTTTTTCCTTTTACCACCGGGCATCGCCACGTCACAGATCTATAAATGCTCCTAATATGCTCCTAAGGGGCTCACAAGGGACATACATCCCCCTTGGAAAACACCCCAACAAGCACCGACGGCTAAGCGCTGTAAAGCACTCTAGATATATTAAGGAGCTTCAAAATGATGTCAGCAGTGACTGCACCGCACGGGCCGGCTCTCTCCAGCACCAGCTGTACTCACTCTCCACAGCGTGTGAAACTGCTGGCAACACTCCCCGGCATCCCAACATATAAAGTATCTGGGAATTCATATCGGCAGAGACCCAGGGGAGCCTTTTAGAAACAACTATATAACTTTAGCAACACAAATAGTAAAGAGCTGATTCACTGGACAAATTTGACATTGAGTTGGATGGGTAGACTGGCTGCCTTAAAAATGAATATAATCCCAAAATTCAATTTCGTATTTAATCAAATCCCTATACATCTCCCCAGAAACTTTCTTAAGAAATGGGAAAAGAAGCTGTTAAAGTTTGTTTGGGGTGGGAAAAGGGCCCGAATAGGAATTACTCGCCTATCTGGAAGGAAAGAGGAAGGGGGAGCAAAGTTCCCACTTTTACGGTTATACTATCAAGCTTCTATCTTAAGGGCCTTCAAGGTTCACCAAGACCAGCTAGAAGGGGCATTGTGGGTAGAGATGGAGTGGCAGGTGATAGCTCCCCTCTCTATATTTGAGAGCTGGACCGCAGCAAAAAAGAAGGAAAAGAAAAGGAAAAGGCAATACGAGGGGCTCAGCACCCATTCTTAGGACCTTTGCTGCGGGTAAAGACAATGTGTAGTAAGAGGGGGCTATTGCCGATGGGGATTTCAAGATGGCCCCACATAGTGACCATAGACCCTTTTTAGAACTGGAATTCAACCCACTCTTAATAAACCTTGGGAAAGTGGGGATAAAATGGTTCTAAGACTTACTAGAAAGAGGGACATCTATAGCACAAGGGGATCTGGAAGTAAAGGTGGGTAAAAGAATTCCCTTTTATCAATATTTCCAGTTGCGCTTTTTTATGACATGATCGGACATAGCTCCCCAGTTAAGTAAAAACCCCACATGGCTAGAAGGCTTGTTAATGACAAACAGAAACAGATTATCTCTAAACTTTATGGAGGACTCATCGATGAGGAATATAAATACCCTCCCAGCCACATAGAAGGATGGCAGAAATGGGTGAGCAACCCCTTAATAGAAAAGCAATGGGAGATCATCCATGGGAGAGCTCACAAAATTTCCAAGGTAACAGCCAGGCAACAAACACAACTGCAAATAATATACCGAATGTACCTCACTCCCATGCAATTACATAATTTGGGCCGTAAAGCAGATGAGTTACACTGGAGCGGCTGTAGCAGGCAAGGAACTTTTTACCATATGTGGTGGGAATGTCCTAAAATACGTAAATTCTGGGGAGAAGTATCAGAGTAACTGGATAGGGTGTTTGAATGTCAAACGACCCCAGGCCCTGTGGAATTCCTGCTGGGCTGGGAGGGCGAACAGCAAGCGGAGGAGAGACACATCTCCTTGTGAGCCAAACTACTTCCGATGGCCCGAGTATCTGTTGCTTCGAAATGGAAAGTGCAGACAGGCCCCAAGGTGGAGGACTGGTGGAAGAAAGTAGGAGAGGTTAAAATGTTTGAAAAAACATAGCAATGATTCAAGGGAACCAACAACAATGGGAGGAAAGGTGGGGAAAATGGTCTAGGGGAACCCAAACAAAAGGCATGAAGGGTATGGGGACAAATGGTACAATCCGTGCCCCATTATAGAAAGCCTCTCAGCACCATAAGGGACAAAAGTGCATAACAGACTCCACTTGGCACAGTTGTTGAAAAAATGTAATGTTAGGTTATGTTAAACAGTTTGACATGTTAGGAGAACAAGATCACAGCCAGGAAGGAAGTATTGCGTACAGAGGACCTGGAGAACAGCTAAGGTACTGCAAGCCCAAAAAGGTGCTCCACAACCGACTATGTTAAGGAATAGCCTGGAGGCACGGAAGTAGGAGAGAAAGGTGGCGGAGATATATAGAGTTTTGAGAAAAGTACCCGGGGAAAACAAATAAGTGATAGTGCTGTAAGTCTAAAGGGAATATGGGCTGTAAAGGATACAAATATGGAAGACTCTGCATGTAAACGTAATTTCATTGTAATATTTCTCGCTGGTGATAAAAAAAAAGTAAAGAAAGAAAATGAATGATAATGAAATAAGTATGTGATTTGAATTAACCTCTGCACCAGGCAGAGTGACATCACTTCATTCCTGGAGAACACTGGCCTGGCACAAATTAAGTTCTGAGAATAACACAACCTGCATTGGGGGTCTTCTTGGGTGAGGGCTTTGTTATGGTTACGCTGATACTGACCCCTTTAAGATGGCAGCTGGGAGTAGTCAGTCAGTTCTTGGCTGCCCAGTGTTCCTGGGCGAAAAAATAATGCCAGTTTGTAATGTTCAATGCAAGCTGCATTATTTCATTTGAATAATAATAAGGTGCTTTGCATCTCACTATTACTTAGGTGCATTATTCCTGTTACACACTTTAGTAACTGCCCTCCCCAGTCTCTTCCACTTTCTGCTCCAAATTACCAATGCCAAGATGCAGCAACTCTGAGAGCTCAGAAAAAAAACCAAACAGAAAAGTTTTCTGTGAGGATTCTGTGCAGTGCATCCTTGCACCAAAACCTCAATTAATTTGAAAGCTCTGGAAGCTAAGCTTCAAATCTAAGTATGGTAGGACGGATTGTGTGGCTGATTTATTCTGCTGTCTACAGAGAATTCCCATTATAGGTTTGCACCTTTGCTTTCTCCATTGACAAGCAGGATAAATTGGAACATAGAACTGGGAACTCTCCCACAGCTGAAGACTGCAATGGTTCACATCAGGCTAAAAGCAGTCTGCTTGGGTCGTAACAAAAGTGATAGGCTGGTCATGTGGAAATAGACATAAATGGGAAGCAACCCAGTACAGAAAACAATGGCACAAGAGTAAGCACACTTAAGTGTAAGGAGAATTTAAAATGGCCTGGCCAAAACTACTGTTCTTTCAGGATGCATTGTCCAGACAATAATGGGGGTAAACTAGATCCTTCACAGATCCTGAAGACAAAAACACCATGGATGTTATCATGACTAATCTGATAAATTTTTGTCTTGCTTGTAGGATGAGGCCTGTCTGAGCATAACAAAACTGAATATAATTTGCTAACCAACATGAGAGTAAGATAGGGTTGCCAACATTTTCACCGAGAAAAACCCGACACCTGTGGCTCGCCATGCTCCACCCATTCTCCGCCTCTAGTCCCACCCCTGCCCCGCCCCCAGCCCCACCCACAAAAATTACCGAGGATACGTGTAGGCTAACTTCCTTGGTCAGATAATAATTAAACTGGGAACCCCAAAATCCAAACATGAAATGTACAACACTGGAGAAATAAAACTATAAAGTAATTTCCTCTTGCACTAAACAAAAACGCAAAGATGTTAGCAATACACACTTCCCAGACCAGACATATTTCCAGTTAATAAATTCAAAATAAAAAGTATTTTTCTACCTTCTGTTTGGGCATTTTTTCAGTTGCAATTGCTCCAGTCACTTTCTTCTGGTTTCTTCGTGTCTTCTGCAAGCTATCCATTTGTCCTTTCTTCTCTTTTAGATGTTTTCCATTCTCTCTATTTCTGCTTTAACATACTGATTGTTTCCCTTTTGCTCTTTCCCCCAATTCTTTCCTTATTCCTTTATCATCCATTTAAATTTCACCCTTCCATTTTCAAGCCCCTCTTACTCTCCCAATACCCAGCCCATCATAGACTTTTCTTCCACACAAAATATTTTTCCCCTCTACATTCTCATTCCCCATCCATTCTAGTCCTCCCCCAAAATCAGTTCCCTTATAGTTCTAGACCCACCCAGCATCCACTCCCTTCTAGTCCCATTCTCCCATGCCCCACATCAGCCCATTTCCAGTCCTATTCTAGCTCTTCATCAGCCCATTTCCAGTGCTAGCCCTCACATCACAGGCCATTTCCAGTCCTAGCCCCCACCATCACATCCCATTTGCAGTCCGAGTCCCCCTGCACCATCACAGCCCATTTGCAGTCCTAGTTCCTCCCCCCATCACAGCCCATTTGCAGTCCAAGTTACCCCCCCATAGCCCTTTTCCAGTCCAGGTCCCCCTCCCCATCACAACCCATTTCCAGTCCATGTCCCCCCCGATAGCCCTTTTACAGTTCAGGTCCCCCCCCCCATCACAGCCCATTTCTTTCTCGTCCATGACCCCCCCCCCCCCATAGCCCTTTTCTGGTCCCGGTCCCCCCCCCCACTCACACCCCATGCAGTCCTGTCCCCCCCCCCCCCGACTAGCACCGCAGCTGTCTGAGAGGCTTCAGAGGGAGCCGGGTAAGCTCACGCGAGGCCCCGGCTCCCTCTGTACAGCCGCCAGCGTGAAGAGCCTTTTCCTTCACGCTGGCGGCTGTATCTGTGAAGCCGCGGATGCTGGGAAAGGTTAAAGGGTATTGCCTTTAACCTTTCCCAGCAAGCGCGGCTTTACAGATACAGCCGCCAGCGTGTAGGGAAAGGCTCTTCACGCTGGTGGCTGTACAGAGGGAGAGGGAGAGGGAGAGGGGGCCGGAGAGGGAGAGGGAGAGGGAGAGGGGGCCGGAGAGGGAGAGGGGGCCGGAGAGGGAGAGGGGGCCGGAGAGGGAGAGGGAGAGGGAGAGGGAGAGGGAGAGGGAGAGGGAGAGGGGGCCGGGGGCTCGCGCGAGCTTACCCTGCTCCCTCTGAAGCCCTCCGGTGTGTGGGCCGGCCCTGGGTGGGGGTTTATTTGGACTTCGGGTCGGGAGAAAAGCCGGTTTTTTGCTCTGGCCGCTCCCGATCTTGCGGCCAGAGCAAAAAACCGGCTTTTCAAGGGCCAGTTTTACTTCTGCGCCGGCAGCCGGCCTGGCCATGGAAAAACCGGCCAGGCCGGCTGAAAACAGGCCAGTTGGCAACCCTAGAGTAAGATCTTCTGGGTGAGTTCTGTTTGAGTACAACATTTAACAAATAGTATAACAAAGGGAAAATATAGCAAAATCTGGAGAGCTGTGTATACGAATGGCCATAGTATAGGAAATAAAGTTTGAGAACTAGAGATTGTAATGGAAGAGGCTATCTTGGATATAGTGGCAGTCATGGAGACATGGTACACAGAGAACAAGGACTAGGATGTAATTCAGACTATATTCAGGAAAGACAGGATGGGGAAAGGGAGAAGGAGTAGCACTGTATATCTCAACAAATAAGGGTGACCTACATGGAGCGGTGGGTACACCCCTAAACAAAGGCATGGGGAGGGGCGACCTGCACAGAGCGGCAGGTGCACCTACTCTTGCCGCCTTGCTGGGCAGACTAGATAGTATATGACGGCAGATAAAGACTATGTTACTATATATAAAAGATAATATTAAAGCCACAGAACTGCAGACTCAAGAATGAAGGAGGAGGTACTGTGGGTTAGTCTGGAAAGAGGGAATGGAATATCTGTTTACCTTTGTGTGATATACGGACCTTCCTCGAAAGAAGCGGAAATTGAGATTTAATTGCAGATATTCACAGGATTGCTATAAAAGGGGAAGGTATAACCTAGTAGTTAGAGCAACAACCTACTACCCAGGTAGATCTGGGTTCAATTCCCACTGGCACTCCTTGTGACCTTGAGCAATTCACTTTACCCTCCATTGCCTCGGAAGAAAAGGCCTGGCAATCTGCTTCCGGTTATTCCTTGCCACGAAAACTCAGAAGCTGCTAGATCACCAGGAGTCAGCAATGACTTGAAGACACTTAAAAAAAAAAAGCGACAAACTATTGGTAGGTGATTTCAGTTTGCCACATGTTGACTGGGATATCACAGGGGCAATGTCATCTAGAAGTAAGGAGAACTGTTTCAGCAATTGGTAGCATAACCCATTTGGGAGGGGGCCTTACTGGATTTGGTACTTTTAAAATGTGAGGAATGTTTCTTTTTTTTTTCAAAATTCTGTTTATTAAACATGCCAAGATACAAATAACAACCAACAATCAACAGGTACCATTTTCACTTTTACAATTGGAAAACGCATCCCAGGTGGGGCTGTTTCTTGTCCACCACCCAGGACCCAGCCTAAACAGAGCATCAACAACACTAAAGGACGCTAAGTTCATAACACCCCCCTCCCCCCTCCTCCCCCCCTCCCCTCCCTCCGCGGGAAGCACAGCAACACCGGCAACTCAAATCCAATCTGTCGTACGGGGATGTAGGTCTCAGAGTATCATTATCCCACCTTAAGCACTTCGCTGCGTACCCTGGGGCCCAAGCGTTGAATATAGGGCAACCAAGTTAGTAAGAAAGGGGTCCAGGCCCGGGGGTGCCGCAAGGCCGCTCTCCGCTCCATGAGCATGAACTGATGCAGGCTATTGCGCCACTCGCAAAAAGTGGGGGCCGTCGGCTCCCTCCAATGGCTAAGAACGGGGCCCTTACCCACCAGACAGGCCTTTCGCACCAACACCCTCTCCCATCTACCCTTCGGGCGGAGTGGTCCCAACTGATCCAGCACTACCAGAGTCCCTGACCAACACACCCGTTGACCCAGCAGCCCACTCATATAGTTCTCAATAGATCGCCAATACCGCTGAATAAGTGGGCAGCCCCACCACATATGACCCAGATCGGCCAGAGTACACGGACACTTGGGGCATCCGCCATGAAGGGCAAGGTGGCTCCGAAATGCCCGCCGTGGGGAAAAGTGGGCCCGAAGAATGCATTTAAATTGTACCTCTCGCCAGCGAGCACCGGCCACAAGCGGCGCGATCCTACCAAGGGCCGCCCGGACAGACCCACCGGCAACCCCTCCACCCAACTCTCTCGCCCAAAGGCTTTCAACCCTGGAATAATCCGGGGGCGTATCCAACAGATCCAGGCGTTTTTTCAACCCAGCAATTGACGGCGGAGTATCCTCCCCCCAGCGCAAAAAACTCCAAAATACGCCTCGAATGCTCTACCATTAGTTCCCTCCGTGGCAAAGATCCAATATAATGGGAGATCTGTGCGTACGCAAACGTCAGGGGTCCCGCGGACCACTCGTATTCCCTACACAATACCTCCAACGCCTTACAGCATCCAGCGGGGTCCACCACCTGCCCCAAGCGGCGCACTCCCGCACGCCACCACATACGAAAGGGGGCCGAGTCTGACCCAGGCAAAAAGCAGGCATTGCCCTGAATAGGCAACCAACAAGAGGCCCCCGCGTCACTGCCCCAATACTTATTCAGCTGCTGCCAGGTCCGGCGGGTTGTCTGTAGTAGTAGACTGTTCAATAGTCGAGTCGGCAGGACCGCACGTGGCAAATGCAAGACCGCTTCCAAGGAATGGGGTGCCGCATAGGCCGCCTCGAGGCCTCGCGGGGTATAAATCTCCGTGTCCCCCAACCAGTCACTCAAATGGCGGGCCTGACATGCCAAGGCGTATTTCCACAGGTCAGGAACCCCCACTCCCCCGGACCTCCAGCCCCCCTGTAATCGCACCAGCGGAATACGGGCCCTGAGACCTTTCCAGAGAAATCTCCTAATTTCCCGCTCCAAGCGTGCCAAGTCACGCTTTAGGAGCCACACCGGGAGCATCTGTAACCAATAAAGCACGCGTGGGAAGATCACCATTCCCATGGCAGCCACCCTGCCTAACAAAGACAGAGGAAGGGGGGCCCAAGCCCGCAACTGCGTGCGGACCTTGGATAGGATACGCTCAAGATTGGTCGGGTACAACAAAGTCAATTTCCGAGTTAGCACGATGCCCAGGTAGATAATAGAGTCCGCGGCCCATCGGAGCGGGAATGGCCCCAGCCAGCTCTCTCGCAGCGTGCCCCCCACGTCTAGGGCTTCCGATTTGGTCATATTTATGCGCAGGCCCGCGAACTGTCCATACAACGCTAGCTCCTCAAGCAGCCTCGGAAGTGACTGCTGGGGAGAAGAAAGGTGGACCAAGAGATCGTCGGCAAAAGCGGCCAGCTTGAAGCCACTGGAACCGATCCGAATCCCACCGATCGCAGGGGATCCCTCAATTGACCGAATCAGCGGGTCCAGGGATAACACAAAGAGTAAAGGAGAAAGCGGACAACCCTGTCGCGTACCGCGTTCCAGACGAAATGAATCCGAATATACCCCATTACAAAGGACTCCCGCGGTAGGATCAGTATAGAGCAAGTCCACCATCCGGCAAAAAGGGGCACCGAGCCCATACTGGGGCAGCAAGAACTGCAAGTACTCCCATTGAACCTGATCAAACGCCTTTTCGGCATCGAAGCTAATTACCAGTGACGGGAGTCCGTATTCCCGGACCCATTCTAAGGAGGCGAGCAACTTCCGTAGATTCCGCACGGCATAGTGCCCTTTTACAAACCCGACCTGGGACTCATGGAGCAAGTCACCCAGTACTAACGCCAACCGATCAGCCAACACTTTCGCAAAAATTTTCAGATCGAAGTTCAATAATGAGATGGGCCGATATGAAGCCGCCTGAGTGTGATCCTTCCCGGGTTTTGGAATTAGGGAGATATGTGCGTGGTTAGCGCCCCATGCAAAATGCCCCTGTGCCACCCGTTGGTGGTAGACCGCCACTAAAGTTGGGGGTAAGCTGTCACCCAAGAGCTTGTAAAACTCGGCTCCAAAGCCGTCCGGTCCTGGGGCCTTACAACAAGCCGCCCGCTGTACTACACGCTGGACTTCCTCCACCGCCACCGGCGCATCCAATCCGGCCCTCTGCACTGCGGATAATTGTGGCAGCGACAGCCCTTGTATATACTGCCACATAGCTTCCGGGTCTCCCCCCCTCCGGGCATACAATTTCTGGAAAAAGGAACGAAACACTCGGGCGATACCTGCTTTATCCCTGTGCAAGGCTCCCTGGTCATCCCGTAGCGCCGCCACTAGTCGGTGGCCCCGGTGGCCGCGCAAGCAACGCGCTAGGAGTTTCCCGGGTCTATCACCGAACCGAAAAAGCTGGTAGCGGTAATACATGTAGGATTTCTTGGCTCGCTGGTGAAGTAACTCGTTAAGGGACGTCTGTAGCTCCCAAAGTCGTCGCCGGTTCGCCACACCAGGAGCACCCGCACAGCGTCGCCGAGCACGCACTACCTGCTTCTCCAGCTGGACAATTTGCCGCGCCAGTAACCTCCGCTTCCTAGCCACATACGCAATAATGTCCCCCCGTAACACGACTTTGGCTGTCTCCCAAAGCAGCTCCGGCCTGTCCTGATGCTGCTCATTGTGCAGAATAAATTCCTGCCAGCGCTCAACAAGGTAAGGCCGAAATTCCGCGTCCTGGTACAGACCCAATGGGAACCGCCACACCCTATTTGACATGGCTGGGTCCCCCCCACCAAGCTCAATCCAGACCGGAGCATGATCAGACACCGCCGAGGGACCAATCTGCGCATCCTCCACCCGTGTGAACATTTGTTCCGACACTAAAACATAATCTAAACGAGCACTGGTACCATGCGCTCTCGACTGATGGGTGAAATCTCTCTCCTCCGGGTGGAGTAGGCACCACGGGTCCACCAAACCCAGCCGTCGACAGAAACCTCGGAGAACCTTCATAGTCGGGATACGCGAGTGTACCTCCCCCCCACCCGACACGTCTAGTCCGGTGTCCAGGACCCCATTAAAGTCACCAGCAAGAATAAGGGGGACGTCAGGCAATTGCTCCACGCGAGACGCTAGAGAGTCATAAAACACCCGACTCAATGCATTGGGGCTGTACACACAGCCCAGTACCACCGGCCGTCCCTCCAGGCGGCCATGAACCAAAATGTATCGGCCTTCCGGGTCAGAATACTCCTGGAGTAGCTCAAACCGAGTCTGTTTGCTGATCAGTATGACCACTCCACCCTTCCGTCCCACAGCTGGGGCCCCCCAACACTGCCCCACCCACATCCTTTGCAGTTTGGCGTGCTCGTCTGCCGTCTGGTGGGTTTCTTGTAGCATGGCTATATCACATTTCAACCTGGCCAAGTTCTGCAGCACCTTATATCGCTTAATGGGACTGCCTACACCACAGATATTCCAAGAAATAATCTTCAGGGCGGGTTGTAAGGGATCAGGCAGTTTATAGCAGCCACAAAAGAACTGAGAGGCGGGGCCCCCCCAGCCTGGGGCCCCCCCACCGTGCCTATTACCTCCCCGTATAAGGTACAATCGCACCTCTCATAGTGTTGCTGTGCCCCCCGCGGTCCCCCAAAGTACCCCTCATCCCAGACCCACCCCTCCTCCCTGCCCGTCCAACCCCTCCCCCCCTCCAACCCACTGAACCCCACCCCCTCCCTATACCCCCTCCACCTCCCACTCTCAACCACTAATCTCCCTCCCACCTCCATCCGGGTCACTTAAATGCGTGAGGACCCCCCCCCCTCTCAAAAAGACCGTCCTCCTCAGTGGGTTGAGACCCCTCCCAGGCACACCCCCCTGCAAACATACCGGGTAAGCACCCCAGGAAGGCACCTTATAGCCCAGCCAACCTGCCTTTTATGCAAGTGCCGTCCAACCTTTGGAGGACCCCACCCCCCACTCATCCAATCCAACAGACATCCATCAGCCAAGCATTCCCCGACACATTGCACACACACCTCATCCCCCAAGCATCTCCCGCAGGCAAACATGGTGGGCCCTCCGCTTTCTCTCCCATTCACGGTTTACCCCACACTCTCCCTCATCCAACAGCACCCCCCCCCCGTGCCCCCGCCCCCCCCAGTGAGCTTACAACATATTGACAAACAAGAACACGCACACATTTGTTACCAAAAAAAACTGGTGAGGAACATGTCCATATCGCAAGGCAAGTCCACTCCTCTCTCGGGTGAGGAATGTTTCTTATGTTATGATCATATGGATGATCATATGGTGGATGATCATATGGTATCCGGTATTAGAAGGTGGGTGGAGATGATTCATTCAAAAGTGAAGGTCCTAGGCTGCAGGAAAACTAACTTTGTCAAAATGGGGAAATACTTCAAGGAATAGTTAAATGGATGGGAACATCTGGGGGGAGGAATAGAAAAACTGTAGGCAGAACTGAAAGAAGATATTTTAAGGGCAATGAAACTTTGCATTAGGAAAGTAAATAAAAGTAAGAGGAAAAGGAAGCCATTATGATTTTTAAAAGAAGTAGCTGAAAAAGTAAGAAAAAAGCAGTTAGTTTTCATAAACTATAAGAGATCATATTTATTTGAACAGTTTTGTATACCACCTTATCCTTCAATCAAAGTGGTCACAACACAATTGGGGGATACATTTAACATGAGGGGATATGAGACACATACACTAATACTTACAGGGAACATGGGCAATGGAGGGTTAAGTGGCTTGCCCAAGACCACAAGGAGCACCTGTGGGACTAGAAACCCCAGTCCTTCTGGCCCAAGGTTGCTGTCCTCTAGTGGGATTTGAACCACCGACCTTCTGGCCTGTGGTGCCTTGCCCAAACCACTAGGCCACTCCTCCTTGCACAGAAAGAGGAAGACAAACATAATAGCTGCACAGAAAGAGGAAGACAAACATAATAGCTGGAGAAACTAAGGGAAGCTGGTAAAGTAGGCAGGAAAGCAAGGATGCAAATTGAAGACAAATAGCCAACACAGCAATATGGGGACAAGATTGTGTTTTTTGATATATAAGCAACAGGAGGAAGTAATAAAGGTGGCATTGACTCAAGGGTGAATGAGAGGAATACATAGAGGCTGATGAGGACAAATCAGAATTGCTTAACAAATATTTCTGTTCTATGTTCACAGATAAAGGGCAGGATTTTGGACCTCTGAAAACAAACATTAAGAGTAATGGAAGTGAGATAGGCCTTGAATTATTTTCAGAAGACTGTGTCTGCGAGGATATAGCTAAACTAAAAGTAGACAAAGCAATGAGGTCAGATGGAATAGATACAAGGGTATCAAAGGAATTTAGGAAAGTTCTGATGGCTGTGTTGTCTGACCTTTCAATGATTCTTTAGAGTATGTTTCCATGACAAGAGTAATACCAGAGGACTAGTTGGGCAGATGTGGTTCCAGTCCACCAAAACCAACTTAACGAAAAGGACAGAAATTAAGGCAGGTTAGTCTGACCTCTGTAGTGAGTACACTAATTGGAAACGCTGCTAAAGCAGAGGATGGCTTTACTAGAGGTTATTCTTGTCAGACAAATCTAATAGATTTCTTTGACTGGATGACAAGAGAATTGGATAGCAGAAGAGTGCAAATGTAGTATATTTAGATCTCAGCAAGACCTTTGACACCATTCCACATTGGCAACTTATAAATAAATTGAGCAGCCTTGGGACTGAATGGGTTTGAAATTGGTTGAGTGGGAGGCAAGAAACTGTAGTAGCAAACTGAATTCACTCTAAGGATAAGGGCATTAGCAGTGATGTGCCACAAGGATCAGTCCTTATTTCTGTTCATTTTAACATTTTTGTAAGCGATATCGCAAAAGGTCTGTCGGGAAAGGTTTTCATCTTTCTGGATAATATCAAAATCTGCAACAGGATTATTGGTGGTGTTAAGTGCCGATGAGTCAATGTCTACTCTTCTTTATCTTTATTAGACTCATGGCAACTCTCTGGGTAGTTGTCCTAAACTGTTCAGTCTTCCATAGCTGCTGTTATTGTATCAATCCATCGCATTGCTGACCTTCCTCTTTTGCACTGACCTTTGACCTTGCCAAGTATGATATCTTTCTCTAATGATTTTTCTCTTCATATGATGTATCCAAATTATTAAAGTCAAAGTCTTGTCATTTGAGCTTCTAAAGAAAGCTTAGGTTTGATCTCCTCTCGTACCAACTAATTTGTTCTTTGAGCAGTCCATCGTATTCACAGTGTTCTTTGCCAGCACCGCACTGTCCTGCCCTGAAGTAGAAGGTTTTAACCTTTGAAAGCTAGTCCAATAAAAAGGTATTACCTTATTCTCCTTTTTGTTTGTATTTAACTGTCATAATTTGAAGGCATCAATTTTCTTCCTGTCTTTCTTCACTGTCCAACTTTTGCATGCATATGACATGATTAAAAATACCATGGTTTGGACAATTTGAATCTTCGTATGCAGATATACATCTCTGCACTTAAGAATATCTGGAGATATTGCCTAGGTCTTTCATAGCCATTCTACCATGAGCAATGCATCATTGGATCTCTTCACTGCTTGCAATTTCTTTATTGATTAATGATCCAAGCAGATTAAAGTTGTCTATTATTTCTATTTCCTCTCCATCAAGGATAAAATGATTGATTTTGCCAGTTGTCAGAATCCTTGTCTTGTTCGTGTTAGGGGTCTGTTTACTAAACGGCGCACATGTACGGGGCGCACATGAGCGCTCTAAAAGATGTATTTAAGTGCTCTTAAGCGCCCTGTACGAGTGCGCGGCACATTAACGGGTCCCGCAAGCGTGCGCCGACAACGCGCACATTTGCGGGGCGGTAATGTGCGAAAGAGGCGTGCCAAGGCGAAATGAGGGCGGAGGAAGGCCCCCTAGGGGCGGAGAGACGGGGTCAGTGGGCGGAATGTGGGAGGGGAGAGACTCGCCGCACAGGAGCGTGCCCGAATCTGCAAAGAAATTTACCGCCAGTGAAACACTCGCGTTAGAGGTGCTGTGCAGGGAAAAGAAACCGTTTCCGTCAGCAATGTGCAGCACAATAGTGGAAGCCCAAAAACCGTGAGCAGTGTGATCTATGTGCACAGATCAAACGCCGTAATGTCACAGGGCACTAACCACACGGGCGCCGCGCACCTTAGCGCATCTGTCAATCACAGCTTCTGTTCTTCACGACGGAACGCCCACTCCTTATACGGCACCCGCTCAGTACCGCGGACCGCACAACACCGGCCTTTTAGTAAACAGACCCCTTAAAGTGCAAGCCCATTTTAAGACTATGTTTCTTGATCTTGATAAGCAAATGTTTCAGATCATCTTCACTTTCAGCCAGTAATGTGTTATCGTCAGCATAACTAAGGTTGTTGATGAATCTTCTACTAATCTTCCATACTCTCCTGCTTCTCTGATGATTTGTTCGGCATATAAATTAAACAGGTAATCCTTTGTGGATTTTAAACCATTCTGTTTCTCCTTGTTCTGTTCAAACTTTGGCTTCTTGGTTAATATAAAGGTTGTGCATAAGGAACTATCAGGTGCTCTGGTATCCCATGTTTCTTAATGTGTCCCAGAGTTTTTCATGATTTATACAGTCAAAGACTTTACTGTAATCATTAGAACTTGTATATAGATATCCTTCTGGTATTCTTTTGTCTTTTCAAGGATCTTTCTCATATCCGCGATGATGTCTGTTGTTCCTTGCCCTTTCCTGAACTCTGCTTGTATTTCAGGCAGTACTCATTCCAAGTATGGTTGTAGTCTCCAATGGAATGATCTTAAGTAGAATATTGTTGGTGTGTGGGATCAGAGCAATTGTGCAATAATTTCTACAGTCAGATGGATCAATTTTCTTCAGTATTGGCATGAACACAGATCTTTTCCAGTCAGTTGGCCATGACGTTGTCTTCCAACTTCCTGGCAGAGTCTAAGTATTATAACAGCTGCATCTGATTGCTGTAATACTTCAATGAGAATGCCATCAATGCCTGGTGCTTTGTTGTTTGATAATGTTTTCAATGCTGCTTTGACAATTTCTTTCAACAGAAGTGCCTTTAAATGAGAGAGTCAATGCCCAATCTACTGATAATGCACCAAATATGAAGAAAAAAAATCACAAAACAGAAAACTACAACTACCTGGAGATTCCATCATCAGAGGCACCAACTTGGGAACACAGTTCAAAGAAGAGAAGATGATCAAATGCCTCTCAGGCTCTTCAGCCAGCAGGAATACAAACCAAATTGTTGGTATAGTTAATGCAGAAAGTGAGCACTCCAAAATTGATGTCATCCACTTAGGTACAAATGACCTGGCTAGAAACAGTGCCTCTGCAGTTCAAAGGGACTTCCAGACTCTGGGAGAGAAACTCAAGCCCATTGTTAACCCTATAGCATTCTCAGAAGTTCTACCTGTTCTTGGTAAGGGAGCAGAAAGGCTGCATCACATAAATAACTTTAATATATGGCTCCAAACCTAGTGCAAACAAGAAGGATTTAGATATATAGGCGACTGGGGAAACAGATAGCTGGCTATAATCTATTTAGAAGAGATAGAGAGGGTAGAAAAGGAGGAGGATTAGCCCTATATGTCAAAAGCAATATTAAAGCTACTGAAATGCAGGGGACTTGTTCTTGTTCCTGGCTAAATCTAAGGGCCTTTTCTCAGTCCTCATCCTTCTCGACCTCTCTGCTGTCTTTGACACTGTTGACCACATTCTTCTCCTCTCCACCCTCTCCTCGCTTGGTTTCAGGGGCTCCGCACTATCATGGTTCTCCTCCTACCTCTCTCATCGCTCCTTTAGTGTATGCTCTGGTGGCTCATCCTCCTCTCCCACTCCGCTCCATGTTGGTGTACCCCAGGAATCCATCTTGGGCCCCCTCCTTTTCTCTCTCTATACCCAATCCCTTGGTGCGCTTATCTCCTCCCATGGCTTTCAGTACCATCTCTATGCTGACGACTCTCAAATCTACCTCTCTACACCTAATATCTCTCCAGCAATCCAGACCAGGATCTCTGCCTGCCTTTCTGACATCGCTGCCTGGATGTCTCATCATCGCTTGAAGTTGTACATGGCCAAGACTGAACTCCTTGTCTTTCTCCCCAACTCCTCCTCTCCTCTTCCCCCTTCTCAGTCTCCGTTGATGGTTCCACGATCCTTCCTGTTCCCTCAGCCCGCAATCTGGGGGTTATCTTTGACTCCTCTCTCTCCTTCTCCACACATATCCAGCACGTAACTAAGACCTGTCGTTTCTTTCTCTAAAACATTAGCAAAATCCACCCCTTCCTTTCTGAACACACTACCAAAGCCCTTATCCACTCCTTAATCTGCTCTCGCCTTGACTACTGCAACTTTACTCCTTGCTGGTCTTCCCGTGACCATCTCCTTCCCCTTCAATCTATACAAAATCATGCTGTTTGACTAATCTTCCGTCAACCTCGCCATGCCCACATTACTCCTCTTCTCAAGCCGCTTCACTGGCTCCCCATCCAATTCTGCATCGAGTTCAAGCTTCTCCTGCTGACCTATAAATGCATTCACTCTGCGGTCCCTCAATACCTCTCATCTCTTATTTCTCCTAACACTCCCTCTCGGGAACTTCGCTCTGCTAACAAATTACTCCTATCTAGGCCGTTCACTCGCACCTCTAATTCTTGACTTCGTTCCTTTCACCTTGCTGCACCTCACGCCTGGAACAGTCTACCTGTGTCTATACGCCAAGCACCCTCCTTGGCCCTCTTCAAATCCAGATTGAAGACCCACCTCTTCACTATCGCTTTCAGATCCTGACTTCTTTCCCTTATCTCAACCTGACTCCCACTAACTTTCATGACCGAATTGTAAAGACCATACAGTGCTTTGCACCGATTTGACTATTGCTCTGTATTGTCTCAACTAGATTGTAAGCTTGGACGAGCATGACTCTAACGAGCAGGGAATGTCTCAGTATGTTTATCTGTACAGCGCTGCGTGTGTGGCGCTATATAAGTGCTAAACAGTAGTAGTAGACATGGAGAAAAGAAGAAGCGCTGTGGTTGTGTTGGAAAGAGGAGATGGCACTGTCAACCGTACTGGTGTAGTCTACAGGCCTCCAACTAAAACCGAAGAAATAGATAAAGAATTGATTATTGATATTGCAAAGATAACCACAAAGGGGGAAGTGATCATATTGGGTTACTTTAATCTACCCGATGTGGATTGGCGTATTCCTTCTGCAAATCTGGAAAGAAGTAAAAAAAATTGTGGATGCCTTCCAAGATGCATTACTTAGACCATAGGTGTCAAACTCTGGCCCGCGGGCCAAATTTGGCCCGTAGTGTAATTATATTTGGCCCGCGAGGCTATACCAAATGACTACTAGAGCTAGCCCGCCGGTATTATACAGCGCATTCATTCATCGCTAATACTACAAATCCCATAATGCCTTGCTGTTGTTTTGGCGCGTCAATCAGGACAGGTCCCAGAAACGCCCTCTCCTGTGTGACAGAAGTCATAGCGATCTCAAGCTACAACTGTCACTGTGGAACCCCTTCCCAAAAATGGCAAAAAGAAAGGCAGACAACAGGAACTTTCTGGACAGGTGGGAGACAGAATATTTGTTTACATATGTAAAAGACAGACCTGTTTGTCTGATTTGTGGAGTCAACGTGGCTATAACTAAGGAGTATAACACATTCGACGACACTATGAAACAAAACACCATGACAAGTACAAGGACCTGGACATGACTCAAAGGAGCCAGAAAGTGGAGGAGATGAAAAGAAGTTTGGTTTCACAACAGAATATGTTCAAAAAAGCCACATCACAAAGTGAGGCTGCTGTAAAGGCTAGTTATATTGTGGCAGCAGAGATCGCAAAATCAGCCCGGCCCTTTAATGAGGGAGAGTTTGTGAAAAAGTGCATGTTGAAAGTTTGTGACATCGTGTGCCCAGAGAAAAAGCAAGCCTTTTCAAACGTGAGCCTGAGCAGAAACACAGTAGCTGATCGCACATGTGATCTTGCCACCAATCTGTATGACCAGCTTTTGGAAAAGGGAAAAGATTTCGTTGCATTCTCCCTTGCTGTGGATGAGAGCAGCGACGCATCTGATACTGCTCAGCTGTCAGTCTTCATCCATGGAGTGGACTCAAATATGTGTGTTACGGAGGAGCTATTGGGATTCAAATCAATGCATGGCACAACCACAGGAAAGGACATTTTTGAGGAGGTTTCCAAATGCGTAACTGAAATAAAGCTGCCGTGGGATAAACTCGTGGGATTAACGACAGATGGTGCGCCAGCGATGTGCGGTAAAACAAGTGGACTGGTGGGCAGGGTCCGGGAGAAGATGCAGGAAGAGAACTGTGCAGGTGAACTAACTGTTTATCACTGCATCATACATCAGGAATCATTGTGTGGCAAAGCCCTAAAGATGGAACATGTTATGACCACAGTAACACAAGTAGTTAACTTTATAAGAGCCAAAGGTCTGAATCACCGCCAGTTTAAGTCTTTTCTGGAGGAGTGTGGTTCGGAATATGCAGAGGTGAGATGGTTAAGCCGAGGAAAAGTACTGAATAGATGTTTTGAGCTGCATGAGGAAATATGTCAGTTTCTGGAAAGCAAAGGGAAGGACACAGCAGAGCTTCGGGAGAAAATGTTTCTGTGTGAGCTGGCCTTTCTGTGTGACATCTTGAGCCATCTCGATGCGCTGAACCTGCAGCTTCAGGGGCGGGGGCGCATCATCACAGACATGTACGCTGCAGTGAGGGCTTTTAAAACTAAACTGTGCCTGTGGGAGAATCAGATGCTGCAAGGAAACCTTGGCCATTTTCCCTGCTGCCAAACCATGAAAACGCAGTTCTTTACCAACTTGTTCCCATGCGCACAGTTTGCTGAACAACTCAGTGTACTCGGCGCTGAGTTTAGCCGGCGATTTGCCGAGTTTGATGTCCAGAAATGTAGGTTTGAACTGCTCAGTAATCCCTTTGCAGTTAATGTGGAAAACGCACCAACCAACCTCCAAATGGAGCTAATTGAACTCCAGTGTAATGACACGCTGAAGTCAAAGTATGATGCTGTGGGCGCCGCCCAGTTTCCACAGTTCATCCCTGACACAATGCCTCAGCTCCGCACCCAAGCTGCTCAGATGCTCTCCATGTTCGGCAGCACTTATCTATGTGAGCAACTTTTCTCCTCGATGAAGATGACCAAAACATCTCACAGGAGACGTCTGACTGATGAACACCTTCGCTCGATACTGAGGATTTCCTCAGCTCAAAGCCTGAGCCCAGACATTGATGAACTATCATCCAAGAAGAGATGCCAGGTATCTGGCTTGGGCACATCAGATTAGATCAGTGTGCAGCAAACTGAGCAATAATTAACGTTTTCTTTATGCACTTTTTCTTGCTACTCCAAAACATGGGCTTGAATGGTTGATTAATTTTATTATTGTTATTTTATTTTAAAAATTATTATTTATTATTATTTAAATCTTATTTAATAAATGAATGTCATTGATGTTTTTTTTTATTTGAAATTGGTTTTTGCATATCTGAACTATTAAGTTATAAATTGTATAGTAATAAGTGTTGCTTCATATTCAATGTTAAAGCAAATCTTGTTTGGGTCCATATTAAAAGGTTCATTTGTTCAATGCTGGCCCGCGACTTTGTTCAAGTTTTACATTTTGGCCCACTGTGTATTTGAGTTTGACACCCCTGACTTAGACAAATGGTGATGGAACCCACCAGGGAAAGCTCGATGCTGGATTTAGTGCTCACCAATGGAGATAGCGTGACAAATATCTATGTGGGTGCCCATGTGAGCAGCAGCGATCATCACACGATGTGGTTTGAGATAAAAGCCAAGGTGGAGTCCAATCACAGCAAGCTAAAAGTCCTAGACTTCAAAAACGCTGACTTCAGTAAAATGGCCAAGTACCTGAAGGAGGAGATGACAGGGTGGGAGGGGATAAGGGAAGTGGAATTGCAATGGGCTAAACTAAAGGAGTCAATAAAAGGGGCAACAGATACATATATAAAGAATGTAAATAAAAACAAGAGGAAAAGGAAACCTATTTGGGTTCTCCAAAGAAGTGGCTGCAGAAATAAAGGCAAAAGACACTGCTTTCACAAAATTCAGAAGTTCACAAACAGAGGAACACAGAAAAGAATACAGGATCAAACTAAAAGAGACAAAAAGAGAAATAAGGACAGCAAAATCAAAGGCAGAAGAAAAGATGGCTAAAGATGTGAAGTGTGGCGACAAAACTTTCTTCAGGTATATTTGGGAGAGGAGGAAAATCAGAGGTAGAATTGCAGGACTCAAAAGTGCAGGGAACGGATTAGTGGAAAGTGACAATGCTAAACAAATACTTCTGTTTTTACTAAAGAAAATCCTGGAGAAGGATCACCTGTGGTTGACAAATATACAAATAGGAATGGTGTAGATATCACACCATTCACAGAAGATGATGTGTTAGAACAGCTTGCAAAACTGAAAGTGGACAAGTCTATGGGACCAGATGGGATACATCCCAGGATACTGAAGAGCTCAGAGAGGTTCTTGCAGGGCCGTTAAAGGATGTTTTTAATAGATCCTTGGAGATAGGAGAAGTTCCACAGGACTGGAGAAGGGCTGATATAGTACTTCTTCACAAAAGTGATAATAGGGAAGAAGTGACAAACTACAGTCCAGTAAGCCTTACCTCAGTGGCGGAAAAAGTAATGGAGGTTCTCCTGAAAGAGAGAATAGTGGACTTTCTCGAAACCAACAGGTTGCATGATCCGAGGCAACATGATTTTACCAAAGGACAATTTTGCCAAACAAATCTGATTGAGTTTTTTGACTGGGTGACGAGAGAACTAGATCAAGGGCATGCGATGGATGTCATCTACCTGGATTTCAGCTAAGCCTTTGATACTATTCCTCATAGGAGGTTTATCAATAAACTCAAAAGCTTAGAGATGGGTCCCAAGGTGGCGAACCCATCGCTCTTTCAGTGTGTGTTCTGGTGGCTCCTCCTCCTCTGCTATCCCACTTCCAGTTGGTGTACCCATAAGAACATAAGATATGCCATACTGGGTCAGACCAAGGTCCATCAAGCCCAGTATTCTGTTTCCAACAGTGGCCAATCTAGGTCATACGTACCTAGCAGTTTCCCCAAGGGACACAGGTTCCACAATGCTTGTATTGGTTCAAGCATTGATATCCTGGGTCCCTTCTTAATAATGGTTTATGGACCTTTCCTCCAGGAACTTGTCCAAACCTTTTTTAAACCCAGCTACACTAACAGCCTTTACTACATCCTCCGGTAACAAATTCCAGAGTCTGATTACACGTTGAGTGAAAAAATATTTTCTTTTATTAGTCTTAAACAGTTTACCCTGTAGCTTCATTGTGTGTCCCCTAGTCTTTCTATATTCTGATAAGGTAAACAATCGATCTACGTTTACCCGTTCCACTCCGTTCATTAATTTATAGACTTCTATCATATCTCCCCTCAGCCTTCTCTTTTCCAGGTTAAAGAGCCCCAACCTTTTTAGCCTTTCTTCATAGGAGTATCCTTCCATTCCCTTTACCATTTTGGTGGCTCTTCTCTGAACCTTTTCTAAAATCGCTATATCCTTTTTAAGATACGGCGACCAGAATTGCACACAATATTCAAGGTGCGGTCTCACCATGGAATGATATAGAGGCATTATAATATCTTTTGTTTTATTTTCCATTCCTTTCCTTATCATACCTAGCATTCTATTTGCTCTCTTGGCCGCCGCTGCACACTGGGCCGAGGGTTTTAACATGGTATCCACAATGACGCCTAAATCTTTTTCCTGGGTGGTCGTTCCTAATGTGGAACCTTGCATCGTGTAACCATAGTTTGGGTTGTTCTTCCCTAGGTGCATAACCTTGCACTTCTCCACATTAAATTTCATCTGCCATTTTGATGCCCAGTCTTCCAATTTATCAAGATCCTCTTGCAATTTTCCACAATCCTCCTGGGTTTTAACAACTTTAAATAGTTTTGTGTCATCTGCAAATTTGATAACCTCACTCGTTATTCCACTTTCCAGGTCATTTATGAATATGTCAAAAAGCAGCGGACCCAGCACAGATCCCTGGGGTACACCACTATTCACCTTTCTCCATTGGGAAAATTGGCCATTTAGCCCTACCCTCTGCTTTCTATCGTTTAACCAGTTCCTGATCCACAATAGTACACTGCCTCCTATCCCATGACTCTTTAGTTTTGCCAAAAGTCTCTCATGAGGGACCTTGTCAAAGGCTTTCTGAAAGTCCAGATACACAATATCAACCGACTCACCTTTGTCCACCTGTTTATTCACTCCTTCAAAAAAACATAACAGATTAGTAGACAAGATCTTCCTTGTCTAAAGCCATGTTGGCTGTCTCCCATTAGGTCATGACTATCTACATGCTGAGCAATTTTATTCTTTATGATGGTTTCTACCATTTTTTCCCGGTACTGACGTCAGGCTCACCGGTCTGTAGTTTCCCGGATCACCCCTCGAACCCTTTTTAAAAATTGGTGTTACATTGGCGATCCTCCAATCCTCAGGTATTAGAGATGATTTTAATGATAGTTTACAGATTACTGATAGCAGGTCTGCAATCTCAAATTTCAGTTCTTTCAACACCCTTGGATGTATACCATCCGGCCCAGGTGATTTGCTACTCTTCAGTTTATCTAATAGTTGTAAGACATCTTCCCGATGTATCGATATTTCCTTCAATTCTGCTGCACCTTTAAATACCACTTCAGTCATGGGTAACATCCCTACATCTTCCTCAGTAAAGACTGAAGCAAAGAATTCATTCAGTCTCTCCGCTATCGCCTTGTCGCCTCTTAGTGCTCCTTTAACCCCTTTATCATCTAATGGACCAACTGACTCTCTCACAGGTTTTTTGCTACGAAGGTACTTGAAAAGGTCTTTATTTCGCGTTTTTGCTTCCGCAGCAAGCTTCTTCTCAAATTCTCTCTTTGCCTGCCTTATCAATGCCTTGCATTTGACTTGGGTCCGCTCCTTTTCTCTCTCTATACCCAGTCCCTTGGTGCGCTTATCTCTTCCCATGGCTTTCAGTACCATCTGTATGCAGATGACTCCCAGATCTACCTCTGTACGCCTGAAATCTCTCCAGCAATCCAGACCCGGATCTCTGCCTGCCTTTCTGACATTGATGCCTGGATGTCTCACTGCTGCTTGAAATTGAACATGGCCAAGACTGAACTTCTTATCTTTCCCCCCAAAACCTCCCCTCTTTCTCCTTTCTCAGTCTCTGTGGATAACTGTGTACTCCTTCCTTTTTCCTCGGCCCACAATCTTGGGGTTGTCTTTGACTCCTCTCTCTCTTTCTCCACACACATCCATATGATAGCTAAGACATGCCGTTTCTTTCTCTATAACATCAGCAAAATCCACCCTTTCCTTTCTGAACACACTACTAAGACGCTTATCCACTCCTTGATCACCTCCTGTCTTAACTACTGTAACCTACTCCTTGCTGGTCTCCTTTTGAATCATCTCTCTCCCCTTCAATCTGTTCAACACTGCTGCACGGCTAATCTTCCGACAGCCTCTTCATGCCCATATTACTCCTCTTCCCAAGTCACTTAATTGGCTCCCTATCCGTTTCCGCATCCAGTTCAAACTTCTTCTGCTGACCTATAAATGCATTCACTCTGCAGCGCCTCACTACCTTTCTTCTCTTATCTGTCCTTACAATCCCCCTTGGGAACTCCGCTGTTCTAGCAAACTGCTTCTATCTGTGCCCTTCTCTTCTATTGCTAACTCCAGACTTCACTCCTTTCACCTTGCTGCACCTTACGCCTGGAACAAACTACCTGTTTCTGTACGCCAGGCACCTTCTCTAACACTCTTCAAATCCAGGCTGAAAACTCAACTCTTCGCTGCTGCTTTTGGATCTTGACTCACCTGATCTCCTTTTTCTTTTTCTGTCACCCTTGTTTTATCACTGTCTACACCTTCTGTGTTGTCTGACTTGACTAGATTGTAAGCTCTGATGATCAGGGACTGTCTCTTACATGTCTGTGCAGCGCTGCGTATCACTTGTAGCGCTATACAAATGCTCAGTAGTAGTAGTAGTAGAATCAGAAATTGGTTTATTGACAGATGACAGAAAGTGACAGTAAATGGAACTCACTCGGATGAGAGGAAGGTGATTAGCGGGGTGCCCCAGGGTTCAATCCTGGGATTGGCACTGTTCAATGTATTTGTGAGTGATATTGCTGAAGGACTGAATGGAAAAGTATGTCTTTTTGCAGATGACACAAAAATTTGCAACAGAGAGGACTCCCCTGAGGGAGTGGGGAACATGAGGTAAGATCTACAAAAGCTTGAAGAATGGTCTAATGCTTGGCAGTTATGATTTAATGTGAAGAAGTGCAGTGTCGTGCACTTGGGAAGCAGAAATCCAAGGGGATTGTATGCGATCAGGGGTAGATGTTGGTGTGCACGGACCAGGAGAAGGACCTCGGAGTGATTGCTTCTGAGGATCTCAGGGTGGCGAAACAGTGCGACAAGGCTGAGGCAAAATCCAGAAGGATGTTGGATTGCATACAAAGAGGAATTACCAGCAGAAAGGAAGAGCTACTAATGCCACTGTACAAGTTGCTGGTGAGGCCTCTCTTGGAATACTGTGTTCAATTTTGGAGACCATATCTCGCAAAGGATATAAAAAGACTTGAGATGGTTCAAAGGAAGACAACCAAAATGATTTGGAGCCTGCATCAAAAGACTTATGGGAAGAGACTTGAAGACCTAAATATGTACATTCTGGAGGAGAGGAGGGATAGGGGAGATATGATTCAGACCTTTAAATACTTAAAGAGTATTAATGAACAAACAAACCTCTTCCAAAGACGGGGAAGCTGTAAAACTACTACTACTACTGCTATTTAGCATTTATATAGCGCTACGCACGCAGCGCTGTACAGAAATATAGGGCATAACATGAAGCTGCAAGGGGGTAAATTGAAAGGCAATGTCAGGAAATACTTTTTCACTGAAAGGGTGGTGGATGCTTGGAATGCCTTCCCGATGGAAGTGGTGGGGGTAAATACAATGACAGAATTCAAAATGGCACGGGACAGACACAATGGATCCCTTTATAGCAATAGGATAAAATCAAAATAAACATAACTATCTCTTATATCTCAATAAATAGGGGTGACCTACATGGAGCGGTGGGTACACCACTAAACAAAGGCTTGGGGAGGAGTGACCTGCACGGAGCGGCAGGTGCACCTACTCTTGCCACCTTTCTGGGCAGACTAGATGGACCATGCTGGTTTTATCTGCCCTCATTTACTATGTTACTAATGGTTCCTTATCAAATGGATGTTGGATGTTGATCCACATGCTCTTTATGGAATTCTTTCCATCTTTTCTTGATCTTCTTATCAGATTCAACATGGATCCTTGAGCATCTTTTGGCATTCCATTCCGAGGCTGGAATTTTCTCTTTTACTCTCATAGCTTTAGGAAAGCCAATCTTGTTCTTCCTCTTATAATTTCTGATTCTATTTCTTTGTATGCATCATTGTAGCACTTCTCTTTGTTTCGCCTTGCTGCATATTGGAAATCTCTGTTAAGTTCCATCATTATCTCTTTCTCCAGTGGCTTCATTATACTTGTTTGTATGTTCTGTCTATTTCAGCGTTTTCTTGTTCAGAACATCAACTTCTTCCTCTTTTGAAGCTATTGTTGGTGCATATACCTGAATAATAGTTGAGTTGAAGGGCATTCATTGTAGAGGAACAGAAATTAAGCATTCACCAATTGCTTTGTATTTTATTACAGTTTTTGCAAGTTTCTTCAAATTCCAAATGCAACATCATTTCTTCTTTGTCTTTCATGTCTGGCATAGTATACCAAGTGATCATCAGATTCAACGTGCACAATTCTGGTCCATTTCAGTTTTCTGATACCCAACAAATCAAGCTGTACACACTCCATATTGTTCTTGACCCACTCGCACAGGGATAGGTTCTGCTCTGCCTTGAGATTATTTTTGACTCCTCCCTGTCCTTCTCCATGCACATCCAACAGATAGCTAAAACCTATTGTTTGTTTCTCTATAATACTGGCAAAATTCTTCCCTGCTTTTCTGAACACACTACTGAGACCCTTATCCATTCTCTAGTCACCTCCCATCTAGACTATTGCAACCTTCTCTTCACTGGTCTTCCCATGAATCATCTCTCTCCACTTCAATCTGTTCAAAACACCCACCCCATGTGAGCATTCTTGCTTTACATGACAACTTCCCAATTAGCTACACATAGGGACATAGAACAGTATTGTTAGAACACACTTAAAAGAAGTTAACTACTTTATCTCTTAAAGGTCAGCTGAGGAACAGATAGGGTCTTTGGTAGGTCTCTCTCTTTTATTTCAACAGGTACCAAGGCCCAATTAACTAAACATAGAAACATGATGGCAGAAAAAGACCACATGGCCTATCTAGTCTGCCCTTTCATATCAACCACTACAACAGTCCCCTTTTTTCCTTTAGAGATCCTCTGTGTTTGTCCCATGCTTTTTTGAATTCAGATACTGTCCTCATCTTTACCTCATCTGGGAAAAATTGTATTGCTAAAGCTGTTGCCCCCATTACAGTTTCTGACTCTCTCCAGAAAGAGATCCCAATGCCAGTTGAAGGACCAGTTCCATGTGCAGGATGTCTGCATGCTGAGGCTCTCAGGAAACACATGGAGGAGCTCAGAGAAACGGTGGCGAGGCTGAGAAGCATTCGAAACCGTGAGAAGTACTTTGTTAGATGCTTCTTGAAACATCAAGCTCTCTGACAGAGGTGAAGATGCGAAGTTACAGAATGAAGAAAGTTGGACATGAGTCACCAGAGCCTGCAGTACCATCACTCCAACTCCTTCAGCCCTTGAATTGAAGAACTGTTATGCAGCCCTGGAAGTGGAGGAGGTGGAAGCATCTCAGGAAAGGGATGAACCACAGCTCAAGCACCTCAAAGTTGCAGAGTCACCACAAGGAAGCAAAGGGTAGTGGTGGTTGGTGACTCTCTTCTGAGGGGTACTGAGGCATCCATCTGCCAACTAGACTTGATGTCCAGAGAGGAGTGCTGACTGCCAGGTGCCAAAATCTGAGATGTTACAGACAGTTTGCCGAGACTCATCAAGTCTACTGACTATTATCCAATGTTGCTCATCCATGTTGGCACAAATATACTGCTCGGTATCACTCCGAGCATATCCAAAGGGACTTAATGGTTTTGGGACAGAGGGTGAAGCAGGTAGGTGTACAGATGGGGTTCTCTTCAATCCTCCCTGTTGAGGATAAAGGCTGAGGCAGAGAAACACGCATCCTGAAGATGAATGCATGGATGGTGTCATCAAGAGCATTTTGCTTTCCTAGACCATGGGATGATGTTCCAAGGGCTGCAGAACAGAGATGGTGTCCATCTGTCCAAGAAGGGTCAAAGTGTCTTCAGCAGCAGAATGGCTAACCTACTGATGAGGGCTTTAAACTAGATTCATTATGGATGGGTGAAGAAAGCTCTCAGATAAGTGAAACATTAAATACTTCTGTAGAAATGGGTAAAAGCGGCAACATTTGGAAAGCAGTGTGTATAAATGCCCATAGCATGGGAAATAAGATCCCAGTTGTTGAGGCTTTAATGGATTTAGTGGTGGTTATGGAGGCATGATTCACAGAAAACTGAGATGTTGTTATACTGGGCTATGCTTTATTCAGGAAGGACAGGGTAGGAAGAAGGGGAGGTGGAGTGGCACTATATGTAAAAAAATATTAAAGCTATAGAATTGCAAGGCTTACAAGGAAGAGAGGAGGCAATGTGGGTTAAACTAGAAAGAGGGAAAGGGAAATCTATTTGCATTGTGTTATGTACAGATCTCCTCACAGGGAGTAGAAGTGGACGAAGACTTAATAGAAAACATATGCAGTATTGCCACAAAAGGAGAAGTTCTACTGATAGCTGATTTCAATATGCTAGATGTGGATTGGCACATTCCACCTGCAGGTGTCATCTAGAAGTAAGGAGATCCTGGATTTTCTATAGGGAGAACTATTCAGGCAACAAGTAACACAATCCTCACATGATGGGGCCACTCTGGACTTAGTGTTTACCAATGGGGAAAGTGTTTCTGATGTTACAGTGGGAGAACATTTTGCATCTAGTGATCACCAAATGGTATGGTTCAGTATTAGGACTAGGGCTGATAAAATCCATTCAAAAGCAAGGGCAGACTTTAGGAAAACTAACTTTGCCAAGATGGGACAATACCTCAATGAGTCATTAGCAGGATGGGAACAAGCTGGGGGATGTAGAAAACCAGTGGGCAAAGCTGAAAAGGGATATTTTAAGGACAAAACAAAAACAATAGCCAAGAGCAGGAAAAGAATAATCCAACTATAGAAAACCCGCTAAACACCTTACAAGGTACAAATTCTCACAACATACTAATACCAAATAATCTTATAATATATATAACCAGGCAAAAAAATGACCTCAGATGTCACAACTCCACATTTAGTGATAAATCACTATATGGTGTTGGTAGACGCTTACATCACCGGTCAAAGCCTCCCTACCATCCTAACAAATTTTTTACTTCAATTCACAATAAATATAGTACACCATAATTACCACTGGGAAAACATCTCTAGAATACCAACCAAACTAGAAATTTATCTAAAAAACAAACATATACATTCTCACTTAATTACCATTCAATACCACATACATACAACCCCTTTCGCACTGGAGAACAGCGTCATGTATCATATAATTACAAGGCTAAACGTAGCCTAATACGGTCCAAGAGCGATACCTAAAAGCAAAATGAAAATTACTACAGAATCTAAAAGCATTGCAACAAGCAGTAAATGCAAATAACTTAGCTTATAATAACGAATTTTCATCCGGCAAAGTTCCAGCTCTTCAACACACGCTGTTAACCAATTCCAGTACCAACCGACGAACCGGAGAGAGAGATATACAACTTAAAACTCAAAAGTTGACCAAAGCTCCAACCAAACTAGAAATTTATCTAAAAAACAAACATATACATTCTCACTTAATTACCATTGTAATTATATGATACATGACGCTGTTCTCCAGTGCGAAAGGGGTTGTATGTATGTGGTATTGAATGGTAATTAAGTGAGAATGTATATGTTTGTTTTTTAGATAAATTTCTAGTTTGGTTGGTATTCTAGAGATGTTTTCCCAGTGGTAATTATGGTGTACTATATTTATTGTGAATTGAAGTAAAAAATTTGTTAGGATGGTAGGGAGGCTTTGACCGGTGATGTAAGCGTCTACCAACACCATATAGTGATTTATCACTAAATGTGGAGTTGTGACATCTGAGGTCATTTTTTTGCCTGGTTATATATATTATAAGATTATTTGGTATTAGTATGTTGTGAGAATTTGTACCTTGTAAGGTGTTTAGCGGGTTTTCTATAGTTGGAATATTTTAAGGACAACCAACATTTTTATTAGAAAGGTAAATAAATATAAAAGGAAAAGGAAGCTGCTATGGTTTTCAAAATAAGTAGCTGAAAAGGTGAAGAAAAAGATGGAGGCCTTCAGGAAATACAAGAGATCACAGAGAGAGGAAGACAGGCATCTATATTTGTAAAAATTTAGAGACGATGGCAAAGTAGTCAGGAAAGCAAAGGTACCAAAAGAAGAAGAAATAGCCAATGCAATAAAATGTGGGGATAAGACCTTTTTCAGATATGTTAGTGAGAGGAGAAAGGGCAAAAGTGGTATTGTCAGACTCAAGGGTGAAGGGGAGGAATGTGCAGAAACTAATGAGGATAAAGTAGAATTGATTAAGAAATATTTCTTTTCTGTGTTCACAGATGAAGGGCCAGGAGCAGGACCTCAGAAAACAGCCACAAATAGCAACAGAAGCAATGTGAATCTCAAACGATTTTCAGAAGACTGTGTTTGTGAGGAACTAGCTAAACTAAAAGTAGACAAAATGATGGGTCTGGGTTTTTTTTTATTTAGCAATGCTTATATACTGCTTTTCACCAGGTCAAAGCAGTGTACATTCAAACTATGGTATATATTTCTCTTGTCCCTGAAAGGTTCACAATCGATGTTTCTTCTTTTTTGTACCTGACGCAACAGAGGGTTAAGTGGCTTATCCAAGGCATGCCTGTGGGAGTAGAAACCCCAGTCCCACCTGCCCAACATTGCTGTCCCCCAGTGGGATTTGAACCCATGGCCCTAGGCAATGTGCACCAACCACTAGGCCACTCCTGGATGGAAGACATCCAAGAATAGTGAGGGAACTTGGGGATGTTCTAGTTGCTCCACTGTCTGACCTTTTCAATACCTCTTTGGAGTCGGGAGTGGTGCCGAGCACTGGAAAAAAGCACTGTGGTCCCTTTACACAAAAGCGGATGTAAGGAAGACATTGAGAACTACAGGCCAGTTAGTCTAACCTCTGTGCTTAGAAAATTATTGGAAAGGCTACTAAAAGAGAGAATAGTGAGGTTTCTGGAGTCCAATGGATTGCAGGATCCGAGGCAGCATGGATTCACCAGAGGCAGGTCTTGTCAGACAAATCTCATTGATTTCTTTGACTGGGTGACCAGGGAGTTGGACTGAGGGAGAGCCCTAGATGTGGTGTATTTAGATTTCAGTAAAGCCTTTGACATCGTTCCACACAGGCAACTTATAAACAAACTGAGCACCCTAGGGATGGACCCTAAAGTTACTGATTGGATTAGAAATTGGTTGTGTGGAGCTAAGCTTGAAGAATGGTCTAGAATTTGGCAGCTGAAATACAATGTTAAAAAAGCAGGGTCATTCATTTGGGCTGCAAAAATCCAAAGGAGCGGTACAGTGTAGGGGTGAGAGGTACTTCTGTCCATGAAAGAAGAGTGGGATCTGGGAGTAATTGTGTCTGACGATCTTTAAGTAGCTAAACAGGTAGAAAAGGCTACTGTGAAAGCCAGAAGGATGCTTGGGTGTATAGGGAGGAATGGCCAGCAGAAAAAAGGAGGTGATAATACCTCTGTATAAGTCTCTGCAACCTCATTTGGAGTATTGTGTGCAATTCTGGAGACCGCACCTTCAAAAGGATATAAGCAGATTGGAGTCAGTGCAAAGGGTGGCTACTAAAATGGTTAGTGACCTTCGTTATGAAGCATATGAGAACAGACTTAAAGATCTCAGTATGTATACTTTAGAGGATAGGTGGGATAGGGGAGATATGATAAAGATGTTTAAATACGTCCATGGCTTAAATGCACAGGAGGAGAGTCTCTTTCAATTGAAAGAAAGCTCTGCTTCAAGGGGACTTAGGATAAAGGTGAAAGGGGATAGACTCAGGAGTAATATGCGGAAATATTTCTTTACAGAAAGAGTGGTAGATGAGTGGAATTGTCTCCCAATGGAGGTGGTAGAGACAAGGACAGTATATGAATTCAAAAAAGCATGGGAGAAACACAGAGGATCTCTAAAGGAAAAAAGGGCACTATTATAGTTGTTGGAAGGGCAGACTAGATAGGCCATGTGGTCTTTTTCTGCCGTCATGTTTCTATGAATATCAGGCCCTCACTTCTTTGAGACTATTTTTCGATTCTGATCCCCCTAGTTTCCTTTTCACTCCTATTTATTTCCTTACCATTGCCCTAGATATATCCCAATCCCCAGTTGTGTTGCCTGTCTTGACTAGACTGTAAGCTCTTATGAGCAGGGACTGTCTCTGTACAGTGCTGAGCACATCCGGCGACTCTATATAAATAAGTAGCAGCAATAAAGCAAGGGACTAGCACAGAGTACCTTTAAGGGGGAGGAAGGGATTGTGGAGCTTAGTGATTGGTATGATTGGACAGACTTGATAGGCTGTATAGTCTTTATCTTTCATGATTTTCTGTTTCTATGAGTCCTTCATGGAAATGTCTGGATTATGGAAACAGTCTCCCTGATTAGCTATACCAGAGTTTACTGGTACTGAACTGTAAAAAATCAGAAGTTGTCTTTTGTTGACTAATCAGGTGCATAGCAGAGCCGGATCATGAGAGAAGGATGCTGGTGAGCAAACGTATTTACTGGCTTAGACTCCATGTTGATTGAAACAAAGTTTCTTCTTCAGGGTCGTCAAAGCTAGTAAACTGCATATGTCTGCGCTTCCACAGGGTTATCAGTTGCACAAAAAAAAAAAAAAGTACAATATTATCTTTCACGGCAGGATCTGCCCTCATATAGCATAACAAGTTCAGAAAACTTTATGTTCAGAAATTGCTGCATATGCACTGACATCTACAGCTGCTCGCATGTAGGACTGCATATGTCTCTGCCACCATGTCCGGTGGGAGCAGCAATTTTATAAAGCTCATGAGGGGGAAAAAGCGTCTTGCTTTCCTCCACTTGAGTGTGTGAGTAGCTTTTTAAAATCACCGTTCCCAACAGCATCAATTCCTTTCATGCCAGCAGCACATATCTCCCCCATCACCGATCATTCTCCTAACGTCCATCACCCACTACCCCAATCTCCCTTCCAACATCCATCAGCCCCTCATCATCCCTATGACAACCATCATCCCATCACCTCTCCCAATATCTGGCCTTCGATCACCCTTTTTGCTAACCATCAGGTCACCAAAACATCCCCTGACAACCATACCTCCCAATCAAAGTCTGATAACCATATGCCCCAATCATCTTTCCCCCTCCCCCGACAGACATGCCCCCATCTCCCACTCCCAACCTTGGCTCTCACCAGGAGTCCCTTGTTGGTCCACTGATGGTTCAGTAGGGTCAGGAACAATCCACAGTCACTCCTGCTCCATGTGGCTCCAGGTTCCAATATGGTGCCCTTGACCTCTAGTAGTAATCGCACAGTACTACCAATGGGGGGGGGGAGGGAGGGTGTCAAGTTGCCAAATAAGGGCAAAATGCTTTTATTTGCAAGAAAGATCAAATTAATAAAGTCAGATATAGAAATTTCTAATGGATGGGCAGGAAACTGCGGATAGCTTAAGGACCAATTCAGAGAGCTGAAAATGCTTGAAACGTTTATTATTTTAGTACACCACATGAGGATTATTTTAAAACGCTGGAAAGCAAGTTTGTAAAGGGGAATAGAGGGGCAGATCCCTGCTCAGATTGGCTGATGAGGCCTATGCTGGAAGAATCATTTCAGAAATCTTTCAGTATTTGAAAGGTATTGCTTGTAAATCATTAGACCTTATGACAACTTTTGATACTGTTAATCATTCTTTCTGATTAAAACCACTGTGTGATGTAGGAGCGGGAGGCAGTCATGAGTTGGTTTCACCTCTTTTTTAACAGATAAATCCTTTAAGGCTGGGATGGGGAAAGGAGTTCTGAAGTACTGTAGTTGGAAGATAGCATCCCAAAGGGATTTCTCCTTTCTCCTATACTTTTTTTTTGTAACTGAATTTTTATTAGTTTTCAAAATAATCCACAATGACAAGAGAACTGCAGCCAAATACATAAATTAATCTCCTCCCGACTTCTGGTGATGCGGTGAGCACGAGCGGACGCACGCCGCTCGAGCTCTGGGCCTCCTCGCCCCTCCGGTGACGACGAATGAGCTGCCAGAGTCAGGTTTGGGGCTCCGAGCCTCCCCCCTGCATCCCTGACTGGTCCGCCATGTGAACTGGCGCTCCTGAGCCTCCATCTCTCACCCCCCCCCCCCGCGCTGAACAGCGGCCGCGGCCTGGATCCGGGCGGCCGATGCGGAAGACCAGGAGCCTGCATTGAATGCCACGCGGTGGGGAGACCCGGTAAGCCGCGGTAAGCAGCGACGTGCAGCCAGATCTCTGAGCCGCGCTCCGCGGCGGCGGGCGCCCCCCCTGCTGAGCCCCATCGTTCCCGCTACCTCCCCCAGCTTTTTTTTTTTTTTTTTGCGCTCCAGGAGGGCGGTTGACACCGATTCCTTAGGGGTGGCTGGAGCCCCCTGCTGAGACCTGGGCTGGGCCGCGGCCAGTTTGTTGGCCCTGGGAGATCCGCGGGGGCCGCTCAGCTTGGCGTACGGCCCCCCCTGCAGGAGTTGGGGAGCCGAGGCGTGCCTTGGACTGGGGACGGAGAAGGCCTTGCCCCCCCCCCCCGTGGCAACTGAACCGCATATCCGCGTGGGAGGTATCTACGCCGCTGAGATCTGCAGTGAGTGGAGGGGACGGGGAACGAGACTCCTGCGGACCGACACAGCTCGGGCATGGCGGCAAAGGGCGGCCGCCGTATGGAAAAGGAGAAGACCCCTCTGCCGCCTAGAGGGGGAGAGCAGTCCTCGCCGCTGAAGGGGGAGGTTAAAGCCGGGATGGTGGATGAAATCTCCTTGGCTGTGGCGGGAGCGCTGTCAGCGCAATTTGAGGACCTGCGGGGCCGTATGGACCTCCTCCAAACTTCTGTGGGGGCCCTGGGGAGTCGAATGCAGGAAGCAGAGGGCCGGATAGAGCGGACGGAGGAGCACGTGCTGGAGCTGCAACAGGAGATGACCCGTATGAAAAAGCTACTTCAGGGTCAGGAGGCCAAGCTGGACGACCTGGAGAACAGATCTCGCCGTAACAATTTGAGATTTCTGGGGGTCCCGGATGCCATAGAGGACAGGGACTTACACTCTTATTTGGAAGATCTGGTGAAACACCTCTTGGAGAACAACCCTGAGGGCACCCTAGTGCAAATAGAGAGAGCACACAGGGTTGGGCCTAGGAGAGCCAGTGATGGCCGACCCAGGGTGGTTCTGGCGCGGTTCCTGCGATTCCAGCAAAAGGAAGCGGTTTTGCGTGCAGTGCGGAAGAGAGGAGTAGTCCAAAAGGACAATGTTAAGCTGCGTATTGTTCAGGATTATTCGGCGGCCCTGGGACAGCGACGATGAGAGTATGGAACTTTGTGCCAGATTTTGATAGATAATAACATCAGATTCATGGTGCAATACCCTGCCCGGCTGATCTTTACCCATGAGGGGACTCGCTGGTCCTTTGACTCAGTGACGGCAGCTACACCCTATGTGGAGGAGATACGGCGAAGGGCGACTGCAGCGGCTGCGACCTGAGGGCCAGTGGAGACAAGGCTGGAATCGACAAACTTTTTGGTATATGCTGCCTTGGACTGTGGAGAAGCGGCGGTGGTAATCCTGTGGGGGGAGGGGGTGGTAAGGGGATTGGTAAAGCTCTTATAATGTATTTCTTTTTTTTTTTTTTTGTTGGTTACTCCTTATGTATGGGGGGGAGGAAGGGGAGGCTTGGTCTGTTGGAGTAGAATGGTATAGGGGGAATGAGAGGGCCCGGTTCACATGGTGGGGGGGGGGGGGTGAATTTGGGGGGGATGGCTCTGCCTGCCTGCATGGCTGGCGACGAGCCGGTATGTGGGAGGGGCGGGGTGGTACCACACGCATCTAGAAGTCACAGAGTGGGAGAGAGGCAGATGTTAGTAGAGTTAGGGGAACGGAGAGTGGAGGGGGTGAAGGGGGGGAGGAGGGGGGGTGGAGGGGGAGTAGGAGGGGAGCAGTATTTTCAGGGACCAGTGGAGGGGTGGATGACAAGAGGGAATGCTTTTGTGGGGAAGAGGGGAGGACCTCAGGCTGGGGGGGTGCCTTCCCTGTATCAGGTGTGGTTCGTGCTGTACTATAGTAGGCCTACTTTTGTATTACATGCCGCTTAAGATAATCTCTTGGAATGTTTGCGGTCTGGGCAGCCCTATTAAACGGGCCAAAATCTTACAGGCTCTAGCAAGGCAGAGGGTGGACATCGCCATGCTTCAGGAAACCCACCAGACTGCCGAGGAGCACCGTAAATTATGACGGGAGTGGGTGGGACAGGTCTGGGGGGCCCCAGCTCAGGGGAAGAAGGGGGGTGTGGTGCTCCTGATTCATAAACGGGTGCGGCTGGAGATTGTCCGGGACTTTGTTGATCCGACAGGCAGATTCATCTTGGTGCAGGGAGTTCTCGAGGGGAGGCTGGTTATTTTAGGCAATTTGTACTGTCCTAATGTGCTTGACTTACCCCTTTATGCCCGTCTTGCCTCCAAACTTGAGACAATGCCGGAGTCTCCCTTGATTTTGGGGGGAGATTTTAATGGTGTCATGGATGTCGATCTCGATACTTCCAGGGGGGGGGGAGCAGAGAGACAGAATCGCGACGGTTCAGGCATTGCGACGTTTATGTTCCCGGCTGGGGTTGGTGGACCCTTGGCGACTATTACACCCGGCCGAGCGAGATTATACGCATATATCCCGGGCTCATGGCACTAGTGCCCGTATAGATTACCTGTTGATTTCTACTGGTCTATTTGTTAAGGTGGCGGATGCTCAGATAGGGCCTATGGAGATATCTGACCATGCGTTTGTTTGGCTCGACGTCTCTTGGAATGGGAACTCTCCCCGGTCCCCGACATGGCGCTTCCCACTTGAACTATATAGGGACGCGCAATTCCGTTCTTTTCTTCAGCAACGATGGCAGGAATTTGAAGCTGATCATAGGGGTCATCAGGGTGACCCCGAACTGCTCTGGGAAACTGCGAAGGTGGTTCTGCGGGGGGACATTATAGGGTTCCTTGCCCGGAAGAGAAGACTCAGGGCCGAACGTATCATTGGTTTAGAAAAGTTGGTGATGCGGCTGCGGCGTCGAGGGGCTCAAAACCCGACGGCGGGGCTTAAAAAGCAGCTGTGGGACGCTCAAACGGAATTAAATGAGCTTCTGCATCAACGGGCAAAGAAATCTGTGTTATACTATCGTTACCAACTTTATCAGTATGGGGATAAGCCCGGGAAATTATTGGCCAGATGTCTTCGGGGACCCAGGGGCTCCAAATTGGTGCCGGGCTTGCGGGATGACTCGGGGGTGTTACACCGGGAGAACCCGGAGATAGTGGGGGGTTTTCGTTCCTTTTTCCAGAGCCTCTATACAGCAGCGTCGCCCTCCTTCACGCAGATGGAGGAGTATGTGAGGGCCTTGGACTTACCGCGCTTGTCCACGGAGCAAAGAGCGCAGTTGGATCGGCCGATAACGGCGGCGGAGCTGCAGGGGGCTATTTCCAAGGCCAGCTGTTATAAATCCCCGGGATCTGACGGGCTTGGTGCTGAATTTTACAAAATCCTTAACGACCTGATTTCCCCAACCCTGGCCACAGTGCATAATTGGCGGGCGCAACAGGGCTGCTTTCGGTGGGGGGTTAATCATGCTCATATTGTCCTTATTCCTAAACCGCGGCCTCGTATCGTCCTATCTCATTGCTTAATTTTGACCTTAAATTGATGGCCAAAATTTTGGCGGATCGCCTGGTGGAGGTTTTGGGGTCGCTGGTGCATGATTCTCAAGTTGGGTTTGTAAAGGGGCGATATGCTGTTCGTAATCTCCGCAAAATAGTGGCATCCTTAGAGTGGGTCCAGCATAGACAGTTACCCTCCTTGCTTGTCAGTTTTGACGCGGAAAAAGCATTCGACCGGGTGGACTGGCAATATCTGAAGTATATTCTTCCTTGCTATGGTATAGGGCCTCTATTTTGTAGCATGGTTGCGAGTCTGTATGCCGACCCGACGGCGGCGATACTTTGCAATGGGATGGTATCCGAGAATTTTTCGTTGCAAAGGAGGACCCGTCAGGGCTGCCCTCTCTCTCCTCTTCTTTTTGTTCTGTCCTTGGACCCCCCTCTTGCGGAGAGTGGTGGGCCTGCGTTCCATAAGGGGGGTTAGAATAGGCGCTCAAGAATTTAAGATATCTGCCTTTGCCGATGACCTGTTGGTCCATCTCCTCTCGCCTATGGACTCCTTGCCGCTTCTCTTAGGAGAGTTCCGAACCTTTGGGCAATTTGCGGGGCTAAGCATTAACAGGGATAAATCCGAAGCCATGGATGTGTCGGGGAGCCTTCGGAATGGCTGACCGGGGGTGTTCCCTCTTAAATGGGCCGAGAATCAATTTATATACTTGGGGATTGTACTGCCCTGTCGCCCGGGTCGCTTGTATGGGTGCAACCTGCAGCGAATGCTGACCAAGGTGAGAGCCCAGCTGCAGGCCTGGCGGCCTCTCCCCTTGTCCCTACTGGGCAGGATTGCGGCGATTAAACTGGTGCTCTTGCCGCGGATCTTGTACTGGCTGCAGACCCTCCCTGTTTGGCTTCTTCGGCGGGATGTCCGGTGCTTTGAGGCGGAATTTCGGGGCTTCCTCTGGGGCGGGGGGGGGGGGCGAGAGCTCGTGTCCCCTATGGTCGGCTGGTGGGGAGGATGCGGAATGGGGGGTGGGGGCTCCCGGATCTTGGTGCCTATGCTTTGGCCTGCCAAGCGCGTCATTTGGGAGATTGGCTAGGTGACACTGACCTTTACACACCCACAGCTTTGGAGGAGGCATTTGTGGCACCCCACTCTCTGCGGGCCCTCTTACACCTGGGGGTCAGCCAGTGGGCTACTCACCTGGCTGAGAGTGTGTTGCTATTGCCAGTGTGTAAGACCTGGTGACAGTTGAACGCTTATTGGGGCCATAATTGGAAGGTGTCGAGTTGGCTACCCCTTCGGGGGAATGCCAATTTTACCCCGGGGACTGAGACCGCTGCCTTCCGTCTTTGGGGGGAGAGAGGGGTCCATAGTGTGGGACATGTGGTGGACTTGACGGGGAAGCCTAAACCCTTCCCTGTGCTTTCCCGCGAGTTTGAATTACGGCCTAATCATTCATTTGCGTATATGCAAGTGGCCCACTATGTGGCCTCCCTTCCAGGAGGGGAGTTACATAGCGACCGCTCGGCCCAGATTATGGCGTTTTTTTGGCCTGGGCGACGCTGCCCGACCGTCAATTCGGTGTTTTCACCTCTGGCTGGAGCAGTTTCGCCAGCGGCTAGACTACTGTAGAGTGGAACAGGCTTGGGGGGCCGAAATGGGGCAGGATATCCCCCAGGGCACCATCCTGGTAGCCCTACGGCGCGTGGTGAGCCTGGTGGACGGGGCCTGTTGGCAGGAAATCCAATTTAAATGTTTAACTAGGGTCCACTTCTCCTCGCGGAGGGCCCTTCGTTGCCACCTGACTGCAGACGGTAGTTGTCCGCGGTGTGCGGCGCCAATGGCGACCTTGTTGCATATGTGGTGGGGATGCTGGCGGCTTTGCCCCTATTGGCGGAGGATTGCCCTGTACGTAGCTAATCTGCTGGGACAATCTGTTCACTGGGATGCAGCCTTGGTGGTCTTGGATTTCTTGGCCCTCGCCTCTCCCAAGGGGAAGTGGGGTCGCTGGCTCGTGCGTAAGGCATGTCTGGTGGGTAAAGGGCCTCTGTTGCGGCGGTGGCGGGAGGTCCACCCGCCCTCTTTTTGGGAATGGCGGAATTCCTTCCATCAGCTTATGCTCCTGGAGTGTAGGGCGGCCCGAGGCCATGTCCGGCGATGGTCCACCTTCTTGCTCATTTGGGATCCATACATTCAAAGCCTGAGTGCCCGGACCCGTAATACGGTCTTGCAGATGGGATGTTGATACCCTCATTTGTTGTAATGTTATTTGGGTGATATGTAGAACTTCCAGATGGTCCTGCGTGGCCTTGCTATGGGGGGGGGGGGGAGGGGAGGGGGGTAGGGGAAGGGGGTGAGGGTAATTACTTTTTGAAAAATTTTATGTAACCATCAATGTGTACTGCCCCTGGGGATAAGAGCCAACCCCAGGGAGTGGTGATTCTTTGCTGTGTACTTGTTGCTTGTTGTTGATGGTTCTAAATAAAATTTTGAAAAAAGAAAAAAATTAATCTCCTCCCCCTGCTCACCCCACAACAACCTGCAAAGCTCCCTTCCACCCTCCTCCACCCCTACATCTACCAAAGGAACAGTAACAAAGTAGCAGAAAGGTACAATACCTTGGCAGAACTTCCCATCACCCCTACAGCATACACCCTAGAACAAGGTCTTACGTGCTTGGAAACCGGAGTCCACAATTTCTTCACAAGTTCTTTTGTGCCTTTAACCTTCCCAGTCATCAATTCCATTTCCATCATAAAACTCACTTCTGCCCACCAACTACTTATTTGTGGTAAATCTGGACTCACCCAACTCCTCGACCCACTTTTCTGCCAACATCAGTCTCAATACCAGGTCCACCTTTGGTCCTCTCCCAAACCAGGTGGCATATAAACAAAGAGCTGGGTTTTCAATTCCAGCGGTACTTTAATGTTCATTGTCTGCTCAATTACTTCTTGTACTCACCTCCAAAAAGGTACAGGGCCCGATAATCAAATGCATTTGCACAGTTTGTAGGCCTGCAAACTGTGTAAATGCCACAGTCAGTGGCATTAACATGGTGGTTGCTGCTGCTGGATATCTGTGGGTGCCGCTGTTACACACCTCAATGCTATGCAGTTAGCACTGGGGTGTTCTGGGGTGCCGCGAAGGTGGCACTCGTTGCTAACCGGGCAGTGGTGATATTGAGCCACTGCCTGGTTAGCGACCTGAGGGTACGTTAAGGTGCAGCAAAAGCTGGCTTAACTTTACCCAGAGGAGCGAATCGGGCAGCGGTGCAATATTGCCACTGCCCAGTTAGCTTCCAGGGTCTGCGGTGACCCAGATATTCGATGCCGGTGACATCTAGGGCTCTCCCTCAGTCCAACTCCCTAGTCACACAGTCAAAGAAATCAATCAAATTTGTCTGACAAGACCTGCCTATGGTGAATCCATGCTGCCTCGGATCCAGTAATTAATTGGACTCCAGAAATCTCACCATTTTCTCTTTCAGCAGTGCTTCCAATAATTTTCTCACCACCAAGGTTAAACGAACCGGCCTGTAGTTTTCAACCACATCCTTACTCCCACTTTTGTGTAAAGCGACCACATTTGCCTCTCTCCAGTCCTCGGCACCACTCCCGACTCCAACGAGGCATTAAAAAAGGTCAGTCAATGGAGCTACTAGAATGTCCCCAAGTTCCCTCAGTATTCTCAGGTATATCCCATCCGGACCCATTGCTTTGTCTACTTTAAGTTTAGTTAGTTTCTCACGAACAGAGTCTTCTGAAAATTGTTCAAAATGCCCCTCGCTTCTGTTCCTGTTTGTGGGTGTTTTTTGAGGTCCTGCTCCTGGTTCTTCATCTGTGAACACAGAACAGAAATATTTGTTAAGCAATTCCGCTTTATCCTCATCAGCTTCTACATATTCCTCCCTTCCTTCCCTTGAGTCTGACAATACCACTTTTGCCCTTCCTTTTCTCACTAACTTATCGAAAAATGTCTTATGCCCCATTTTATTGCATTGGCTATTTCCTCCTCTTTTTGAATCTTTGCTTTCCTGACTATTTTGCTAGCTTCTCTAAGTTTTTCCAAATATAGATGCCTGTCTTCTTCTCTCTGTGATCTCTTGTATTTCATGAAGGTCTCTCTTTTTCTTCACCTTTTCAGCTACTTCTTTCAAAAACCATAGCGATCTCCTTTTCCTTTTACCTTTATTTACCATTTTAACAAAAATATCCCCTTTCAGTTTTACCCACTGTTTTTCTACATCCCCCAGCTGTTCCCATCCCGCTAACTCCTCTCTGAGGTATTGGCCCATCTTGGCAAAGTTAGTTTTCCTAAAGTCTAAGACCCTTGCTTTTGAATGTATATCATCATCCCTGGTCCTAATACTGAACTACACCATCTGGTGATCACTGGATGCAAAATGATCTTCCACTATAACATCAGAAACACTTTCACCTTTAGTAAGCACCAAGTCTAGTATGGCCTCTTCATATGTGGGTTCTGTTACCAGTTGCCTGAATAGTTCTCCCTTTAGAGAATCCAGGATCTCCTTACTTCTAGATGATACTGCAGCAGCGATATGCCAATCAACATCTGGCATATTGAAATCCCCTATCAGTAGCACGTCCCCTTTTCTGGCAATTGTGTATGGCTTCAAATAACTCTCCGCCCACCTCTTCTCCCCATGAGGGAGGTCTATATATCACGCCTATGCAAATAGAGCTCTCATTCCCTCTTTCTAGTTTAACCCACAGTGCCTCCTCTCTCCCTTTTAAGCCCTTTATTTTGATAGCTTTAAAATTATTTTTTCATATAGTGCCACTCCTCCCCTTCTTCCTACCCTGTCTTTTCTGAAGAAAGTATAGCCTGGTAAAGTTACATCCCAGTCATGTTTTTCCATGAACCATGTCTCTGTTACTGCCACTAAATCGAAGTCAGCCTCTCCTATTAAAGCCTCAACATCTGGGATCTTATTTCCCATGCCATGGGCATTTATAGACACTGTTTTCCAGGTGTTGCCTCTTTTACCTATTTCTACAAAGGTATTTAATGTTTCACTTACCTGGGCACTTTCTTCACCCATCCCCAACGAATCTCGTTTAAAGTCCTCTTCAGTAGGTTAGCCAGTCTACTACTGAAGACATGTTGACCCAGAGCCATGAAGTCACTTTTGATATGCTCAGAGGGATACCCAGCAGTATCGTTTGTGCCAACATGGATGAGCAACATCGGGTAATAGTCAGTGGGCTTGATAAGTCTCGGCAAACTCTCCGTAATATCTCAGAATTTTGGCACCTGGCAGACAGCATACCTCTCTGAACATAAAGTCTGGTTGGCAGATGGACGCCTCAGTACCCCTCAGAAGAGAGTCACCAACCACAACTACCCTTCGCTTCCTCGTGGTTACTGATTCTGCAACTTTGGTGTGCTCTTCCCTTTCCAGGGATCCTTTCACATCTTCCACTTCCAGGGCTGCATAATGGTTCTTCAGTTCAAGGGCTGGAGGAGTTGGATTGGTAATTCTGCAGTCCCTGGTGACTTGTGTCCAACCTTTGTCATTCTATAGGCTCCCATCTTCTACTCTGCTGGAGAGCTTGGATATTACAAGAAGCATCTCATCAATGTACTTCTCATTGTCTTGAATACTCCTCAGCCCTCAACACCTCTTCTCTGAGCTCCTCCACTTGTTTCCTGAGAGCTTTATTATGCAGGCATCCTGCACATGGAACTGGTCCTTCAACTGGCATTGGACAGAGGCAGAAGCTGTAATGGGGGCAACAGCTCTGGTGATACGATTTTTCCCAGCCATAGTTCAGTTGGTGGAGCTTAGGTACTTGTTGAAGCAAAAGAGAGAGACCTACCAAACTACCAGCCAGCTGTCCTTTCAGAGAAAAGCAGTTAACTTATTTTATGTATGTTCTAAATATGCTGTTCCAAGTCCCTGTGTGTAGCTAATTGGGGGAGGTGCCCTATAAAGCATGACTGCTCACATGGGGTGGGTGGGATATGGGGGGGGGGGGGGTAGGGATGGAACTAACACATGATGAGGTGTCAGTAGCTTCAAAGAGCTGAGAAAGATACTAAAAGTAGAGTTTTAAACCTACACCACTAAAGAAAATATTTCCCCTTTTGAACTAAAGCACTAAAAAGAATGTAATTTTGTTTTAAAAATGTACCAAAACCCTTTTAAGAGTTTTCAGGCAGAGAGCTAGTAATTTAAAAGCCACACATTCTTACCTTGGCTTGAAATGCAGAGCCCCCGTTAGGAATGCCTCACTCAATCAGATTGTCTGACAAGACCTGCCTCTGATGAATCCATACTGCCTCGGATCTGGTAAGCCTTTGGACTTGAGAAATCTCACTATTCTCTCTTTTAGTAGCCTTTACAATAATTTACTAATCACAGAGGTTAGACTAACTGGCCTGTAGTTCTCAAGGTCATCCTTACATCCGCTTTTGTGTAAAGGGACCGCATGTGCCTTTCTCCAGTCCTCTGGCACCACTCCTGACTCCAAAGCATTGAAAATGTCAGACAGTGTTGCTGGTAGAATGACTCCCTCAGTATTCTTCGATGTATCCCATCAGGGAACCATGGCTTTGTCTACTTTAAGTTTAGCTAGTTCCTCACAAACATAGTCTTCTGAAAATTGTTCGAGATCCCTGTCGCTTCTGTTTCTATTTGTGGGTGTTTTCTGAGGTCCTGCTCCTAGCCCTTCATCTGTGAACACAAAACAGAAATATTTGTTAACCAATTCTGCTTTATCCTCATCAGTTACAGCATATTTCTCCCCTGCACCCATGCGTCTGACAATACCACTTTTGCCCTTCCTCCTCTCACTAACATACCTAAAAAATGTCTTATCCCATCATTTTACTGCATTGGCTATTTCTTCTTTTTGTACCTTTGCTTTCCTGACTACTCTGCTAGGTTCTCTATGTTTTTCCACATATTGATTCCTGTCTTCCTCTCTCTGTGATCTCTCGTATTTTATGAAGACCTCCCTCTTTTTCTTCACCTTTTCAGCTACTTCTTTTGAGGACCATAGTGGCCTTCTTTTCCTTTTAATTTATTTACCTTTCTAACAAAAAGGTTTGTTGCCCTAAAAAAAATCCCCTTTCACTTTTGTCCACTGTTTTTCTATATCACCCAGCTGTTCCCATCCCACTAACGACTCTTTGAGGTATTGGCCCATCTTGGCAAAGTTAGTTTTCCTAAAGTCTAAGACCCTCGCTTTTGAATGGATTTTATCAGCCTTAGTGCTAATACTGAACCATATCATCTGGTGATCACTGGATGCGAGATGATCTCCCACTATAACATTTAATTTAATTTAAATTTACAGATTTTAATATACCGCTCCTTCCATTGATCAGATGCGGTTTATACAGATAACAAATTGGAACTTACATTTAACAATTAACAAATTGTGAACTATGTACAAAGGAACAGAATTAAACTATATACAGAGGTATTTGTTATTCGTTTGTCATCAAAACATTGTTTTAGGGCTTCAGTACTTCATTCCTTTTCTGGAAAAATTATATTAGCTGGAGTAGGACTATCCTTTATCTAGTTGAGAGGTGAATTCATCAAAGGATCCATAGTGCATTGTGAATACGTGTGTTTTAATTTTTTTCCTGAACTTCATGATTTCGGGTAAGGATCTTAATTCTGATGGAATTGTGTTCCACAGTATGGGGGCTGCATGGGAGAAGGCTTTCTTGTTTGTGGGTTTTTTTGGCCTTTATAAATTCTTTTGGTGTTGTTAATTTGTTTAACTGGTCTCTCCTTTGAAGATTATGAGTGGGCTCTATTTTGATGAGGCTATTTATAGTCAGGGTTGCTGTTTTATTTAGGGCTTTGTAGGTGGTTAAAAGAGTTTTATAATCTATTCGGCTTTGAATCGGGAGCCAGTGTAAATATTCTAAAATAGGGGTTATATGTTGGAAAGGTGGGGCCTTCGTAATGGTCTTGGCTGCCGCGTTTTGTGCTAATTGAAGTTTTTTCAAGGTCTGTTTTGTTACACCTAGTAGGATTTGATTTGCAAAGTCGAAATGGGGGGTTATTATAGCTTGTATAATTCATTGAAAATCTTGTAGGTGCATTAAGGGGCGGAGTTGCTTTAATATTTTAAGTTTAAAATAAACTTTTTTAGTTATATTTCTTACGTGTGTGTCCATGCTAAGGTGTTTGTCTAGTATTACGCCTAAGTAACGTACTTCAGTTTTTAGTTTGATGTCGTTATTCTGCAATGTAATATGTGAGGGGGGAATGAACGTTGTGTTTTTAGTTACTATTAGGGCTTCTGTTTTTGAGTGATTGATGTATAGGTTGTTTTCATTTAGCCAAGTGTTTATTTCATTGAGGCATTTGTTAATGAGTTGTATAGGGATATTCGGTATTTTGAATGGGACATACATCATAATGTCGTCCGCATATAGGTGATAGTGGACATTAAATTTTTTAAAGATTTTACAGATGTGATTTAAGTATATGTTAAATAGTAGCGCTGACAGTGCTGAACCTTGGGGGAGGCCTAGTTCTTGATTGTATGTTTTTGAAGTAAGGTTACCGATTTGTACCGTTTGAGTTCGGTCAGTTAGGTAAGAGGTAAACCATTCTAGAACAGTAGATTTTATTCCTATTTGCCTAAGTTTATTAATCATTGTTGCGTGGTGAACACTGTCAAAGGCTGCGGAGACATTAGAAACACTTTCCCCATTGGTAAGCACTAAGTCCAGTATGGCTCCATCACAGGTGGGTTCTGTTACCAGTTGCCTCAATAGTTCTCCCTGTAGAGAACTATTTAGGCAACAAAGAATGATGTAGTCATACTGAATACAGGATCTTCTAACTTCTAGATGACATTGCAGCAGGGATGTGCCAATCCACATCCGACATATTGAAATCACCTATCAGAAGCACTTCTCCTTCCATGGCAATTCTGTGTATGCCTTCTATTAAATCTTTGTCCACTTCTACACCCTGTGAGGGGGATCTGTATATTACCCTAATACAAATGGATTCCCCTCTTTCTAGTTTAACCCACAGTGCCTCTTCTCTCCCTTTTAAGCCCTGTATTTCCATAGCTTTAATATTATTTTTTACATATAGTGCCATTCCTCCTCCCCTTCTTCCTACCCTATCCTTTCTGAATAAAGTATAGCCTGGTATAGTTACATCCCAGCTATGGTTTTCTGTAAACCATGTCTCGTAACCTCCACTAAATCCAAGTCAGCCTCTTCCATCTGAGATCTTATTTCCCATGCTATGGGCATTTATACACACCGTTTTTCAGATGTTGCCCCTGTTATCCATTTCTACAGAGGTATTCAATGTTTCACTTACCTGGGGGCTTTCTACACCTACCTGGGGGCTCTCTTCACCTACCTGGTGGCTCTCTTCACCCATCCCCAACGAATCTAGTTTAAAGCCCTCTTCAGTAGGTTACCCAGTCTGCTGCTGAAGATACTTTGACCCTTATTGGACAGATAAGAACACAAGATATGCTATAAGGGTCAAACCAAGGTCCATCAAGCCCAGTATCCTGTTTCCAACAGTAGCCAATCTAGGTCACAAGTATCTAGCAATTTCCCCAAAGGACACAGGTTCCACAATGCTTGTATTGGGTCAAGCAGTGGATATCTCGGGTCCCCTTTAATAATGGTTTATGGACCTTTCCTCCAGAAACTCGGCTATGCTAACAGCTTTTACTACATCCTCTGGTAACGAATTCCAGCGTTTGATTACACGTTGAGTGAAAAAATATTTTCTCTTATTAGTCTTAAATAGGTTACCCTGTAGGTTCATTCTATGTCCCCTAATCTTTCTATATTTTGATGGCGTAAACAATCAATCCACGTTAACCCGTTCCACTCCATTCATTAATTTATAGACCTCTATCATATCTCCCCTCAGCCGACTCTTTTCCAGAGTTTTAACATGTTATCCATGATGATGCCTAAATCTTTTTCTTGGGTGGTGGTTCCCTATGTGGAACCTTGTATCATGTAAACATAGTTTGGGTTGTTCTTTCTTAGGTGAATAACTTTGCACTTCACCACATTAAATTTCATCTGCCATTTAGATGCCCAGTTTTCCAATTTATCAAGGTCCTCTTTCAATTTTCCACAATCCTAATGGGTTTTAACAACTTTGAATAGTTTTGTGTCATCTGCAAATTCGATTACCTCACTAGTTATTCCCATTTCCAGATCATTTACGAATGGACAATAGTTTTGTGTCATCTGAGAAACTGATAACTTCACTCGTTATTCCCTTTTCCAGGTCATTTATGAATATGTCAAAAAGCAGCGGACCCAGCAAGATCCCTGGTATACTCCACTATTCACCTTTCTCCATTGGGAAAATTGGCCATTTAGCCCTACCCTCTGCTTTCTATCTTTTAACCAGTTCCTGATCCACAATAGTACACTGCCTCCTATCCCATGACTTTTTAATTTTGTCAAAAGTCTCTCATGAGGGACCTTGTCAAAGGCTTTTTGACAATCCAGATACACTATATCAACCGACTCACCTTTGTCTACCTGTTTATTCACACCTTCAAAAAAACATAACAGATTAGTAATACAAGACTTTTCTTGGCTAAAGTCATGTTGGCTGTCTCCCATTAAGTATAACTATCTATATGTTCAGTAATTTTGGTTTTTTATAATGGCTTTTTACCATTTTTCCCGGTACTGACATCAGGTTCACCGGTAGTTTCCTGGATGACCCCTAGAATCCTTTTTAAAAATTGGCGTTACATTGGCCATCCTCCAATCTTCAGGTATTACAGATGATTTTAATGATAGTTCACAGATTACTAATAGTAGGTCTGCAATCTCATATTTCAGTTCTTTCAACACCCTCAGATGTATACCATCCACTCCTGGTGATTTGCTACTCTTCAGTTTATCAAATAGTTGTAATACATCTTCCCAGTGTATCAATATTTCTTTCTTCTGTGGCATCACCTTTAAATACCATTTCAGTCATGGGTAACATCCCTACATCTTCCTTAGTAAAGACCGAAGCAAAGAATTCATTCAGTCTCTCCACTATTGCCTTGTTCCCTCTTAGTGCCCCTTTTACCCCTCTATCATCTAATGGTCCAACTGACTCTGACACAGGCTTATGTTATAATGTACTTGAAAAAGTCTTTATTACGTGTTTTTGCTTCCACAGCAAGCTTCGTCTCAAATTCTCTCTTTGCCTGCCTTATCAATGCCTTGCATCTACTTGCCAGTGCTTGTGTTTTTTCCATTTTTCATCATTTGACTCCTTTTTCCATTTCCTGAAAGATGCTTTTTTGGGCAACAGCCTCTCTGGCCTCACCTTTAAACCATGCTGGCAGTTTTTTGGACTTCCTTCCAAGATAGTATTTTGAAACAACACCCATGCTTGATGTAAATCTTTAACCTTTGCAATTGTTCCTTTTAGGGGTTTTTTTTTTTTGTAATTTGTTCTTTATTCAACTTTTTCCAACACAAACTTACATCTTCACATCTGAGGACTCCAACCGGTCTGTCAAAATGTTCCTTCCTGTACAGTAAAACTAACTTCCACAAATAATTATTAATACGTTTCCCCCCTTTTTCCCCCCACCAATGCTCCACCCCCAGCATCCTCCACTCTGCATACTGTTCCCACACCTTGTTGTACTTTGTAACAGTGTGCTTTCTGTGTGCTTCTATTGCACAGAAGCCCCATAGCTGCTCCATTCTCCCCACCGCCACTGTTATCGGGGGTACCCCAGTATTTTTCCACCAGCTGAGAAGACTTGTCCGGCCCAAAATTACGCAGTACCCCTGTAAGCTCCCCAAATCTCCTCCTCCTCCTCCCTCCACCTCCTCATTCAAAATTACCATAGCCGGTAAACTGTACCCGCACCCTGGTAATATCTGCTGTGAAACTTTCCACGGCTTTCCAATACTTTCGTACAATTGGGCAACTCCAGATCATATGTAACAGGTCCCCCCTTGCCCCACATCCCTTCCAACAGAGCTCCGAGCTTTCTGGGTACAGCACATGGAGCCACACTGGGGTCCAATACATTTTCAACCTTAGCTTATAGCTATTTTCTAACATTGCTGTCCCCGAGACCGAACCGATGAGTTCTAACATAAATTCTGTCCCACCTCATGGGATCCCATTGGCCTCCCAACTTCTCCTCCCACTTCTTCTGGCTACTAATTATCCCCATCTGGTGTTCCCCCAGAAGCTTATACAGTCATGATATTATCCGAGTTGTCATCCCATTCTTTCCCATCATCTCCTCAAATGGTGGGGCTGAGCAGACCAGTCCTTTTTCACCTCCTTCTGCTGCAGCCAATACCACATGCGAATATATGCATACCTGTCACGCTCCTCCAGGTGATATTGCCTCTGTAATTCCTCAAACCCCCGAAGACGCCCCTCCCCTACCATTTGGCCAATCTTCCATGACCCCTTCCTCCTCCACTTCTTAAATACCGCCACCACTTCCCCATCCCACCCTCTGCTACCGTCTGAATATAAGTCTCCTGGGAGTACGTCTTCCTACCCATCAAATACCTCCTCCATTTCCTCCAGAAATGTTGGGTTAGTTCCATATACGGATTCTCCTCCCCCTTCCCCCTCTTCCTAGCCCCGGGGTCCCATATCCAGGCATCTGTATTCGCGCCCTCCCCTCCTTCCATTCGTACCCACCCTGGGTGCTCCAGTCCATTTTTCCACGCAAACAGCGCCCAGAGTTGCGATGCCTCATAGTATCTGAGCAGAGATGGAACCCCCAGCCCCCCTCCTGCCTAGTCCTGTACATTGTGGCCCTAGCCACATTCGTGCACTTCCCATCCCAAATAAACTGCATTAGCAAGTTTTGCATCTTTTCTATGTCCTTTTTTGCCACTCTACAAGGTAAGGACATGTACACAAACAGCAACCTCGGCAATATATTCATTTTCACAACCGCTATGTGGCTCATCCATGACAGCTACAGTCCCCTCCACCTAGAAAGATCCTGCCTAATACTTTCAACCAATCCTTGGTAGTTCCATTGCTTAATCCTAGATAAAGGAGTCCCCAAATAACAGAAACTGCCCACCACCCACCGGAACCTAAAATTTTGCCGCAGACTCTCCTCTATTCTAGGTACCAAATTAAACACCAACATTTCGATTTTACCTTGATTCATTTGATATCCTGCTATCTTGCTATACCGCTGAATGACCTTCATTAACACCAGCAATGCTGTAAGTGGTTGTGTCAAGGTAAAGATAATATCATCCACAAACAGCCCAATCTTTTCCTCTCGCCCCCGTATCCTTACCCCTTTTATGTCTGTTTCCCGCCTAATGTATTCTGCAAGCGGTTCGATAGCTAATGCAAACAACAAAGGAGACAATGGGCATCCCTGTCTGGTGCCTCTGTTAAGCTGAAAACTGTCTGAGTACCCTCCATTCACTCTGACTCTAGCCCGTGGGCCCTGATACAGTGCTCTTATTCAGCATATATACTGCATTCCAAAACCCATTTTCTCTAATACTTGAAACATATATGGCCACTCCACACAGTCAAACGCTTTTTCTGCATCTACCGTGACCATCACTGCCGACTCTTTAGACCTCTGAATGTGCCAGGCTATATTCAAAATCTTTCTCACAATGTCACTTCCCTGCCGCCCCTTGATGAAACCTGTCTGATCGGGATGAATCAGCTGGGCACTACATCTTGGATCCGGTTTGCCAATACCTTCGCCAAGATTTTGGCATCCAAATTTATTAAGGATATAGGTCTATAAGATCCACATAACCCCCTGTCTTTACCGGGCTTCGGCAGTACAGTAATACCTGCTTCCACCATAAATTTTGGGAGATTTTCACCTTGGAGAAGCCTATTTAAAACCTGAGTGAAGATGGGCATGATATGATCTGACATAACTTTATAAAGCTTCACCGTATACCCATCCAAGCCTAGTGCCTTCCCAATTTTTAACGTGGCTATAGCCCTCCGCCTCCATACCTCCTCCTCCTGGATTTCTTGCCCTAAGCGTTCCCTCTCCTCCCCATTCACTTGTGGAAGGTGACACTCATTCAAGAATGCTTCAATCTCCTCCCGCCCCACCGTTGTTTCACTTTTATACAGATTCTCATAAAATTCCCTAAATACCTTTCTGATAGCCTTAGTCCGGTGCTCCATTTCTCCTTTATTATTCCTAATCCCATCAATAAATGCTGCCTGCCTCCTCGCCTTTAGGCAACAAGCTAAAAGCCTCCCCGCCCTATTTCCCCCTTCGAAGTGGGCCTGCTTCAACACTGCCAGTTGATATGCCATCTCTCGAGCTCATAGTTTGCTCAACTCTGCCCTCACCTTAATGAGCTCTGCAATAGTGTGTAGGTCTTGCACTGCTTGATGCGCTCTCTCTAATCTCTCCAGGTTCCGTAATAATTCCTTTTCTGCAGCCCCTTTCTCCCTCTTTACTTGTGCGCCCATGCTAACCAACTGTCCCCGAATTACCGCCTTTAGTCCATCCCACAAAGTCCCCATAGACACCTCCCCTGTATTATTCAACCTTATGTATTCTTTTATACTGTCCCTAAGCTTCCCCACATACCACTCCTCCTCAAGCAATGAATCATTTAGCTTGCAGAATTTTAAACAATCATCTTCAGTACCCAAAGCTAGCTTTACGCTAACTAGGGTGTGGTCTGACCAGGTTATCAGTCCATGTTCCACTTCCTGTATCCTCTCTACCCACTGTCTCCCCCCCCCAATCATATCTAACATACTGTAGGTTCCATGGACCGGGGAGTAGAACATATACTTCCGCTCTCCCGGGTGCCAGCTTCTCCAAACATCGACCAACCCCACTCTCTCCCTCAATTTTTGCAAACTACACCTATCCCCTCGGCCCCCCTACCCCTGGCCCCCACTAGTATCCAATCTGGTGTTACATGTCATATTAAAATCCCCTCCCAGGATTAGAGAAGTGCTTCCAAATTCTTCTAACTTCTTCAAAATTTGCTCGTACACCTCCCCCTGCCTTTCATTTGGTCCATACAGGCTAATCACCCATACCACTTCCCTCTCTATTTGTAATTTCACCCCCACCCATCTACCCCCTTTCCCCCTACAGGTATTTCTCACCATATGCTGATAGTCGCTTCCCACCAGGATCCCAAACCCCCCCCCCCCCTTCGGGAGTTCATCCTCTGTCCCGTTAGGACCACCTTAGGGTATTGTCTAGACTCCAATAGTTATTCCTGCCCCACCCACAGGTGGGTTTCCTGTATACACAAAATTTCCGCCCCCAATCTTCTGCCCTCTTGTTCTACCAGTTTCCTTTTTCTCCACGTGCGCAACCCCTTTACGTTCAATGTCGCAATCGTTAACATTTTCCTCCTTTGACCTACCTTTCCCTGACCGCCTCCTCCCTTCCTTCCATCTCCCCCACACTCCTGTGCACCCGCCCGGCTACCCCGTTTACCCCTCTTCCCCCCATTCCACTAGTCCCTGCTTCCTTGTCCCTCCCGTTTACCCATCCCCTTAGCCCTCCCACCCACCTCCTCCCCACCCTCCCTCCCCATACCCCCCACATCCTCCTTCTCCAGAGGATACAACAGGAGTAGTGCACTCCCTACCTCCCCCAGCCACTTACTTCTCGCTCCCCCTTCTTCCTTCCCTTTCCATGCTCCCCCCCCCCCACTTTCCCTGAACCTCCCCTTTATTCTTACCCTTACTCCTCCCCACCCCACTCCCTGACCCCCTTCTCCTCCTCCCCATTACACCCCCTCCCCCACCTTCCTCCTTCCCTCTTCCCTCTCCCTATTCACACATCATACAACCTGAACCTCTCCCATATCTATGCTTCAGTTCCACCTCCCTCCACCCCTCTCCTCCCATCCTTACCCACTCCACCCCTTCCAAATATACAGTTCTTTTAACACTCCTCCACCCCTCCCACAATGTATACCCATCATAATATCAGTCCTCAGGTTCCTTCCATGTTCCGGTCCTCACGCTGCTCCTGCCTTATCCTCCTGTTGGTCTGCCTCTCCTGGCTCTCCTCTCGCTGCTGCTGCTGCTGCTGCCGCCTCCGTTCTGTGGAGCCTGCCACTGTAGGAGAATCCTGGGGCCCCATTCCTGCCTCTTGCAGGGCCCCCATCGCCTCCTCCGGTGACTGCGTCCTCCATGACCTCCCCTTGAGGGTAAAGGATAGTCCAAACGGGTGTAGCTATCGGTACTTGACTTCCGCTTTCCTCAAGATTTGTGTCATTGGTTGCATTGCCCTCCTCCGCTGCAGTGTTCCTGCAGACAAGTCCTCATATATATGCACAGGGTATCCCTGCCATGTAAAAGCTCCAAAACCTCTCATTTTGGTGGCAATTCTCTCCTTTGTTTTACATCGTGGCAGGCATATTATAATACACAAGATTATAAAGCCAATATCAAAGCCTCAGTAAATGATACTCCATATAAATTAGAAAGAGACTTCATTAAACTTAACAATATGCAACATTTAAATCTTATCCAACGAGTGAAAGCCTCAGCAGAAACTCACTGATAAAACATCATCAGGAGTACTCATAACATCAATGGCTAACACTCGTTTATCTTATCAATCACAATTCACAGGACCATATACAGACATTTGCAATAAGTTTATACAACTAGAATTATGATATCCGTTAGAACTGCACTTAAATCACCAGGTCCGTGAATTGAGGAGAGATTGAATGCCCCGACGCCTTTCTCAAGACATCTTACATAAGCGTTTCGCTATTGCTGTCTCAAGGGGGTTCAACTCCCGACACAAAGACATCAAATGCTAGCCAAACAACAGCCAGCTCACACAACAGCCATCATTCATGGCTGTTGTGTGAGCTGGCTGTTGTTTGGCTAGCATTTGATGTCTTTGTGTCGGGAGTTGAACCCCCTTGAGACAGCAATAGCGAAACGCTTATGTAAGATGTCTTGAGAAAGGCGTCGGGGCATTCAATCTCTCCTCAATTCACGGACCTGGTGATTTAAGTGCAGTTCTAACGGATATCATAATTCTAGTTGTATAAACTTATTGCAAATGTCTGTATATGGTCCTGTGAATTGTGATTGATAAGATAAACGAGTGTTAGCCATTGATGTTATGAGTACTCCTGATGATGTTTTATCAGTGAGTTTCTGCTGAGGCTTTCACTCGTTGGCTAAGATTTAAATGTTGCATATTGTTAAGTTTAATGAAGTCTCTTTCTAATTTATATGAGGCATATTATAATGTCACTAGGCCGGTTCCCTAAAGGTGGTCCCAGTGCTCTGTGTGCTCTCTCAATTTGTATGTCCTCAGCTGTCACCTTCTCTCCCCCTTTCTTTAGCACCTCTAGACACACTGATACTGCCACCTTTTCGCTATTTTGAAATTCTTTCACCTCTGGGATTCCTTGTATTCTCAAGTTGTTTCTACGAGATCGATTTTCCAAATCATCCAATTTATAGAGTAGAGCCTCTTGCTGGGAGCTTAGCTTTAAACCTCTTTGTGTCCCTTCTTTCTGCTGCTGCTCAATCTCCTACAGCCGGTTTTCATGTTCTCCCATCCTGCACACCAGGTCCCCGATTTCCTCCTTTAAAGACCCCAAGAGCTCAGTTAGTTCACTTTTTACTGACTGTACCTCCTTTTTAATTTCAAGCAACCAGTCCCTGAGCTCCGCTCTGGTGATACTTTGTGTAGGGTCTTTTCCTGGTGCCACCACACTCCTCGCCTCCAACTCTTCCACCTGCTCTTCATTTCCTCCCTGATGATGGTTATTTTCACTCGGTACATTGTCACTGTTCCCTGCTTGTGGCCCCGAGTACCCTTACTCTCTGAGATTGGCTGCTTTTCGCCTCGTGGTCATAGCAGCTGTCCATGTCCTGTCCTCCCCAGGTAGCTGCCTTCCATATAGTCCTCCTTGCAGTCTCTATGTCCCTGTGGCAAGCGTCAGTGCTCTACCTCAGCTCCTCCTAAGCTCCGACCCACACAGCCACTGGCTTCTTCAGGGGAACGCTGCCTGCAATCTCCACTGTGGGTATCTCTTCCTGCCCAGCACTCCTTACCGTCACCTCCACTGCTGCACTCCCAGCTCCTGCTCCTTCTTCCTCAATCAGGGAGGCCCCCCCTCTCTCTCTCCAACCACTTCGCTGCTTCTAGTGCCGCTGAGCTCCTGCAGCCTCCTGTTCTCTTCCACGGCCCTCATCCTGCTCACGCCATCAGGTCCCGAGCTCTGGGCACCATCTTGCCTTGCCACGCGGCTGCCCTCCGCTCCCGCTGATTCAGCCCGCTACAGCTTCCACCAGCTCCACTAATCTTTTAAACACCTCCGCCGGCTCACTGAATCTTCCGCCACCTGGGACAGCTATTGTGCACCTCAGGAGGTCTGGTATGTTTACTTTTTAGCTGGGTCGGTGCTGGAACGGCTGCCTTATGCTGCCATCGGCTCCGGTGACGTCACTTCCTCCCTTTCAGTTTTTTCTTAACTATTTTCCTCATTTTATTATAGTCTCCCTTTTGAAAGTTAAAAGGTAGTACTGTGGATTTCCTTACCGTCCCGCCTCCATTTATTAAATCAAACGCGATCATGCTATAATCACTATTGCCAAGTGGCCCCAACACCCTTATCTCTTGCACTAGATCTTGTGTTCCACTAAGGACTAGGTCCAAAATGGCTTCCCCTCTGGTCAGTTCATGAGTCAGCTGCTGCAAGAAACAGTCATTTAGTTCATCTAGAAACGCTGCAGCCCTTGGATCATCATCCCATGGTCCAGGAAACCAAAACCCTCTTGATGACACCATCCACGCAGCCATGCAATCATCTCCAGGATGCAAGCTTCTCTGCCTTGGCCTTTACCCTCAATGGGGAGGATTGAAGAGAACACCATCTGCATACCTATCTGCTTCACCCTCTGTCCCAGATGCATGAAGTCATTTTTTTAAATTTATTTATAGAAATTTTAGTCAATTTACAACAACCAAAACACAAAAAGACAATCTAAATTCATTACAGAATCCACAAACAATCAAATAATACATACAATAGATATAGCCCTCATCAAGGGAACCAAGCTAACAACTAACAAAGAAAATTATACAATATTAAAGAAAACAAGGCAATGAGCCTACATTGAGGAGGTAATACCTATTAACTATCCATTAACCACCTATTAACTATCCATTTACTGTGCCCTGTCTCACCCAAAAGCTTTTCCAGATGTGATACCTCAACAAAAACAAAAGATACACCATCTAAAATGATGATGCATTTACAAGGAAAACGTAAATAAATAGTAGCCCCCAAAGCTAATACCTGGGACTTTAAAGCTAAAAATTATCACCGCTAGAGCTGTGTGCCCCAGGACACATCAGGAAAAGCACTCACTGTCCAGAAAACTTAGCAATCTTGAACTTAAAAAATAATAAATACTTCATTACAACAACTAAGGTACTGTAATATCCCTCTCTGACAAAATCACTGCTATTCTACACTGTACTATTTTAAAGTAACATTTACAACTTTGTCTTTCGAGAGTGCACATTCCTTGCTCTAATGTTTTATGAAAAAAGTCCATACTGCTGTATTTACAGATAGTTTGTTACTATAATGCACTAGTTGCCAAATTGTATTGTACTCACTCACAGCAATTCCTGTTACATCCCCACTCACTGGGAGACTACCTATTATCTGTACAAACACAATACAAATGAATCACCTTAGAGTACAGAACATAGCCATATCCCCCAACTTAAAAGATTTAATTAATCAACTGCGTGCCTGCCTCCAGCCCAATCAAGGTCTTTCTCTCCATTTTAAAAGCAGTGTTACAACTCTCTGTCCACCTATAGCAATTCAAAATGAAGTGCATTTATGTACAGCTAATTGCCCTCTACTTTATTATAGCCCTCCTAGGCCCAGCCAAGCTCACTACGACCCCGCCAAGATATCTCATTCACACCTGCAATCCTGCATTTTCACCCACTCTCATTATACAGCCAACTCATAATATCCAACAAACAAGGTGCCAAATTCAGTTCTCATACACATAGAGGCAAACCACACCGCAGACTGATCCACATTAACAACTCCTGCACCATACATCCCCAATCCCAAACTGAAGCATTCACCAACATAAGTGGTCAGCTGGTAAATGCTCGCTCCATTAGAAACAAGATGCCACTAATTAGAGACATCCTTACTGACAAATCCCCAGACTTTCTCTGCATCACAGAGACTTGGCTCACTGACCATGATTCTATCCTACTAAATCAACTAGACATAAGTGACTATCATATATTTAACTGTCCCATAGACTCCAAAAGGGGTGGTGGAGTACTCATACTCACAAAATCTAACCTCAACTTTTCCACCAGCCTTTGTACAAACTGCAATGGCATAGACAATAAAAATTGAAAATAAAAACCTAGCAATTTGTCTCCTATATAGACTGCCCACCAATAGCCACCTCAATCTCACTGCCATACTGGACTCTGCTTACACATTCCCCTCAAGGAAACCACATATTATTCTTGGAGATTTCAACTTAGCAACACTCTCTACTCAACAATCCTCCGACTTTGTTGATTTTACTATTCCACCAAATAGTAAAACAGCCTACACATGCAAAAGGTAACATACTAGACCTGATATTTGTTCCTAAAGTTCTTATCTTACACCCTTACTTCACTTACCCCTCCACCACGCAGGTCCCCTGGTCGGACCAATACATCCTAAGATTCAACTTCCTAATACACATCTCCCCAAAAGCACCCACCTACTCAACCCGCCGAAACCCACACTTTAAAAAATTTGACAAAGGCACCTTCCTAGAAGATGTCACACCTAAACTCGACAGCCCAATACAGAACTTAGATGACACCATAAATAATTGGACCACTATAATCAGTGAAGCTACAAAACCAATCAACCCTAATGAAAAATCCTTCAAAAAACCATCTGAACAATGGTACACCCTAGACTTATGTAACATGAAGAAAACACTCAGAAATGGAGAAGCCTCCAAAACCCAAGAAAACAAAGAACTCTACAGCTCAGCATTAAGTAACTATAAGGAAGCAATTCATAATGCAAAGACAGAACACCACTCCTCCCTTCTACAAAAGGCCATCAATCGCCCTAGGGAACTTTTTTAACTAGCAAAGACGCTATCCAAGACTCACACCAACCAGTCAAATACCAATCCCATCAAACCTCAAGCAATAGCAAATTATCTAGCCGCTAAATTTAAAAACAAAAACAACCCACCTATACTTATCTATAATGACTCCCAAACCTTCTCAAGTAAATGGTCTGTATTTTACCATATAAAGGAAAAACTGCTTGAAACAATAGCCAAGATCGACACTACTACATTGCACCTAGACCCATGTCCAGTCTCCTGGATAAAGGCAACCAAAGCTGAACTAGCCCCTACTATTCTTAACATCGTCAACCACTCCCTCTCGCAAGGTATCATGCCATACTCACTTAAAATATCCATCATTCGTCCTTTACTTAAAAACGTATCCCTCAACAAGGAAGACCCTACATCATATTGCCCTATATCAAGTATTCCTTTCTTAGGAAAAATAATTGAAAAATTAGTTCAGATACAACTACAAGATTTCATAAACCTTAACTGTTCCTCTTGACACCCACCAATATGGTTTCTACCCCTATCATGGCGTTGAAAACCTCCTTTTAGTGTTAGACTCTCTAACCTGTGCTCTGGACAATCTCAATCAGGCCTTCATCATGATTTTTCTAGATATCTCCTGTGCGTTTGACAGCATTGACTACTCCATCCTGCTGACCAGACTGGCAAGCTTAGGCATCTCAGGAACAGCATTAAACTGGTTCAAATCATACATATCTAACCGTCACCAATTTGTAAAAATTAGCCAAGAAGCTTCGGCAACATTCCCCCAAGAACAGGGTATTCCCTAAGGTTCTGCCCTTTCAGCATTACTATTTAATCTTTACATCCAACCTATTTGCACAATCTTCAGAAAATATAACATTAAATATCTTATCTATGCCGATGATATAATGGTATATGCTCCATTTGACATCAAAAGTCCCCAATACAATGACATCACTGACTGCATAATTGAAGCAGAATCATGGTTAAATGCAAACATGAAAATAAATTTTAAGAAAACTGAAATCGTATTCACAACTAAAAACCAGAACTTTATGACCCCTCTTCCTTCAAACTCCATAATATTGAACTGCCAGTCAAACAGGAAGTAAAGTACCTAGGCGTCATCATCGATACAGCTAGGACAATATTCTTTAAATTAAAAACTATACAACACCTCAGACCGATCCTTGACACCCACGACTTCAGAACAGTAGTCCAGGTTTTGATTACTCCTCACCTGGACTACTACAACAATCTGTTACAGGGCCTACCTAAAGAGACAATCCACCCACTGCAACTTGCACAAAATGTAACGGCTAGGATTATTACCAAAGCAAGACTTACTGATCACATCACACCAATTCTCTATAATCTCCATAAGCTCCCCATCACTTCCAGAGTAAGATACAAAATGTCAGTCACAACTTTTAAACTACACAATAACATCTCCCCTTCCTTTTTATCTACCTTGATTCAGCCACAGTCTGATGCCAGATTGAGAAGGGCATGTACAAAGGACCTCTTAGCCTTGCCCCCTTCAGTAAGGAAAACCAAGAAAGCCACCAGCAACAGAGCCTTCAGATAGTCTGCCCCAACCCTCTGGAACTCCCTCCCAGACTCCATTAGATCAACCAAGGACCTGCAAGCATTTCGTAAACTCCTAAAAACCCTACTATTCTCAGAATATTATAACCCACCTATCTCACCGACACTGCCTCCTACTTCACAAACTACTACCTCCACCCCCTGATATATCTACGCCCCTATCTTACACTGTCCGCAACATATCACACTCTGTTCACAATATATCATGCAAATATTTAAGACACAACTACCAAGATACAACTGTATAAATGCCTAGCTGACCTGTACATAGTTTGCTGTATTATAGTTTGAAATGTTCCCTGTAACCAAGTTTCTGTAATTTTTCTTCAATGTAAACCGCCCTTGATCGTTGGAAGGGGCGGTATATAAGAGCCATTAAATAAATAAATGGCTCTAAGAATGCGCAGTTTCACAACTTCAGTTATAAATATTACCAATAACATAGAACATGAATTAATAATATCAAGAGAGTCCTCTAAGAAGACAGTAAGATTTTGAAGGGCTGGACCACTACATCCAGTTCACCCTCAACAGGATTAACCTTTTTGACATTAGAGGGAATATAATAAATCTGAAGAACTTCAATAGGATGATATGGCTAGTACTTCTTTCAAATATTTATCCAAGAGAATTTTTGGCGATAAGTCTGAGGAAAATTCAAAAATTGTAAATTACGAGAACACAGAGTTTTCAAGAGTTTCCACTTTTGCATGTAAAACCAAAGAGTCCTTAATCCCAGCAACATTAATCACATGAAGCAGAAGGACTTGAGACTCAAGCTTAGTTAAAGCCATATGAACAGAAGAAACCTTCCGCTTGGAGGGATACCTAGCAATATCATTTGTGCCACAATTTTTATTTAATTTTTAATTGGGAGGGGGAAATTAACAATGTAGGATTAAGGATAACTCCCCTAATCCCTCTTGTAAAGAGCTGGCCGAAATTAACATTTTTTTAAAAACCTATTTGTGCCAGGGAGCATTTATGAATTGGAGAATACACATGTAGGGCCCGATTTTCGAAGGCCTTTACCTGGGTAACTTCCTTAGTTACCCGTGTAAAGACCTTATCCGGGATTTTCGAAGGGTACCTACATGGGTAGTGCCCTTTGAAAATCCTGGCTAAGTCCCTAACACACCCAGATGCTATCCACCATAGCATTGGGGTGTGTTAGAGGTGTTCCAGGGCAGAGCAGGGACAGAGGAAGGGACTACATGGGTAGTAGCTATTTTTGATGTTACCCACATAGCCCTCTGCATCTTAAAGATAGGTGAGGTTTTTCCTTGCCCATCTTTAAGGCGCAGAGGCTATGCGGGTACCATCAAAAATTGTTGCTACCCATATAACCTCTGCAGCTGCTGCGGAATCCAGGCTAACCAAGCTTTTCATTTCTGATGGCGCGGAAGTGAAAATCTAGGTTAAGGGGGTTGGAGGGCAGGCTATCTCAGAATCGGGCCTGTAGATTTTTGACCCATCTGGGTCACATTCTCTTGCATATTCTACATTTTGGAGGTAATTTTATAATGGGCTGTGTAAAGTTATGTACCATTAATGAGGGGAAATGATGCATTTTGCATGGATGGGTCTTTATGTGCATAGGTTAGTCAGGTGCTATTCTGTAAGCAAGCATGTCAGGTCAATGCTGCATATTTTTGGTGTCAGCATGGCTAGGGATGGAGTGTAGGTGGAGCTTAGAAGAAGTGCAAAATTTACATGTATAAGTTATAAAATACTATAACTTATGCACATTCTCTACAAATCTAGGTGAGTGTGTTTATACCAAGTCAAGAGCTGGTGAAAGATCTCACACCAAGGTTTGTCACGTGTATCTTACAGCTTATGCCCCTATTTTATAAAGAAAAAAAGGCACCCGCTTTTCTTTATAAAGTAGACATGAGTCGCACATGTTGGAATGTGCATTAATGTAGGTGACCTTTATAAAATTGCTCTCATTATGGACATTCCGTGCAAATTGAGCCCTTTCTAAAATCACCATTTATATGTGGATGTTGTTTTCACTTAGAAAATGTACATAAAGTTTCTAAACTAACCCCCTTAATGTGTGTATATTTTGTTTTACATCAAGAACTACTTTTTCGTATCCTATAGGTTTTTTTTTGTTTTTATTGTTATCTTTCTTTACAATTGTTTAAATTAGTTGAAGACAGGAGGGTTCTAGGCTGGGGGGGCTCACCTAGTTTATATATGATAAAGTTATGTTTTAAAACCATATTATTTATCTTGTCATGGGGATAAGAATACTTTCTTGGAATGTTTGTGGTCTTACAAGCCCTTTTAAAAGAAAAAAAATTTTGCAAGCTGTGAGACGACATAAAGGGGATATAGTATTACTACAGGAGACTCATCAAGCTATAGGAGACCTGTCTAGATTACAAAAGAAAGGAATAGACCAAATTTATGGGGCTTCTGCACAAGGGAGGAAAGGAGGGGTGGCAATCTTAATTTCATCAGGGGTAGGTTTTCAAATGGAGCGGACAATAGCAGACCCTGAGGGAAGGTTTATATTAGTACAGGGAAATCTTAAAGGGCGGAAGCTCTTAGTGGGGAGTGTATATGCCCCAAATGTGCCTGAACCAAATTTTTTTGCAAGACTAATGGCAGAAATTGATGCATTGCCGGAATCTTTAATGATATTGGGAGGTGACTGGAATGGGGTCTTAGATCCACAAATGGATGTATCAGGGGGATGTGGGAGTAATCGTCACAATATCGCAAGACTCTTACGAAGGTTTAATCAAAAATGTAGACTTTTAGATGTCTGGAGAGCTCTTCATCCAATGGAACGTGATTATACCCACTTGTCTAGAGCTCATGGCACAAGCTCACGATTGGATGCTCTATTTGTTTCAGAGGAATTTTTTCCAATGATTGTAGATGCGGCAATCGGACCTTATGAAATTTCTGATCATGCTCTTATATGGGTAGATTGGGAAGAAGGGCAGTTCGGGGGTAAAAAAGGCCTCTGGCGTTTGTCACTTGACATATGCCATGATATTAAGTTCAAAGAGTTTTTATTAGTCAAATAGAAAGATTATGAATATCACAATCGGGCTCATAAATGTGATCCAGAGCTATTTTGGGAGGCCTCAAAAGCGGTTATGAGGGGGGATATAATTGCTTACACTGCTTGATGGAGAAGAATGCTGGCTGCAAGGATCCTGAGATTAGAAAAACAAATTTGTAAAGAACGTAAACTCCTAGCTAATAGGCCTAATACTGCCAATAAAGAACAATTGCTTACTACCCAGGCAACTTTGAATACATTAATACATCAGAAAACAAAAAAATCACTATTTTATTATAAATATCACTTGTACCAATATGGGGATAAGGCAGGGAAGCTCTTAGCTCGTTGTCTGGCACGCAATCAAAGATCGCGATTTGTGCCATTATTGAAAGATGAGAAAGGTGTAATACACAAGGACACTATAGAAATAGGGAATATTTTTGTAAACTATTATCATAAGCTATACATGAGGGAAGATGTTTCCAATATGGACATTAGAAATTTTCTGTCAGAGGTGCATTTACCACATCTAACTCAGGATCAGCAGAGCAAATTGGCATCTCCCATAACATTGGATGAAGTAAAAAGAGGTATTGATAATGCAAAAAGTTGTAAGGCACCAGGAATGGATGGTTTTAGAGTTGAATATTATAAGTTGTTACAAACACAAGTATCACCTGTGTTAGAGAAATTGTTTAATAGGTGGATGGAAACAGGGATGTTTAAATATAATAGTAATACAGCACATATAGTGGTTTTACCAAAACCTGGTAAAGATGTAGCAGAGGTAGGGTCTTACCGACCTATATCTTTAATTAACTATGATCTTAAGTTGTTTGCCAAGATTTTAGCAATTCGTTTGGCTGAATATCTCCCTTATTTACTGCATGATTGTCAGACGGGATTTGTAAAAGGTCGATATCCTACTAAAAATGTTAGGAAAATATTAGGAGCTTTAAGCTGGGTTAGGAAATTTGCTATTCCTTCCATATTAATTAGTTTTGATGCTGAAAAAGCCTTCGACAGGATGGGGTGGACATATTTGTTCGAGACTTTAAAAGCTTATGGTCTAGGAGAAGGTTTTATTCAAGGGATCAGAGGATTATACCAAAAACCAGAAGCAGTAGTGGGAGTTAATGGGCTGGTAACAAATAGCTTTAATATAGCTCGAGGAACTAGACAAGGTTGCCCATTGTCTCCGTTGTTATTTGTGCTCTCATTAGACCCTCTGCTAAGAATGATATATGCTTGTGATGAAATACGAGGTGTGAAGGTTGGGTCTTGTATATTTAAGGTGTCTGCTTTTGCGGATGATTTATTAGTTATGTTGACAGAATCTCGCAAATCTTTTTCAAAATTAATGAATGTGATTGGACGATATGGACGGATAGCCGGTTTTAAATTGAATATGGCTAAATCAGAAGCATTAGATGTTAATGGGGAATTACGAAATGATTGGGGTGCAGATTTTCCTTTACACTGGGCAAAAAATAAATTTAAGTATTTAGGAATTTGGTTACCTAAAGATCCACATCATCTGTATAGGCAAAATTTTAGAATGCTTCTACAAGATATGCAAAACAAATTGCAAGATTGGACACCATTGCCTTTATCTTTAGGCGGCAGAGTGGCTGCTTACAAAATGATGGTTTTTCCTAAAATTTTATATGTTTTACAACTTATTCCGTTGCGACTATTGAGGCAAGATGTTAAAAAAAAATGGAAAGATTACTACAGAATTGTTTTTGGAGAGGGAAAAAACCAAGACTAAGAATTGATCAATTATATGGGCCATGGGAACAGGGTGGTATAGGGTTGCCTAGAATTGAACAATATAATCTAGGATGTCTGTTTCGACATGTTAGAGATTGGATAGTAGGGACATCAAAATATACACCATATGATTTTGAATCCGCATTAGTAGCTCCTTATTCACTTTTATCTGTGTTACATGTGACAAATATAAAATTACCAAAAGATTTTAAAAACAATAGTTTATGGCAAGGGGTCCGCTGGAGTTGGAAGTTGCTCTGTGCAAAATTGGGCATTCCAAGTGATGTTTCTGGATATTTGCCTTTGCAAGGTAATTTAGCCTTTCATCTAAGTACATCGTCTATTTTTTTAAAGGGTTGGGAGAAAAAAGGTCTAAAACAATTGTGGCAAGTAATAAATGGAGAAGGCGCTCTTAAACCCTTTATTGAATTAAAAAAACACTATGGATTACCACAGGGGCATTTTCATGTTTATTTACAATTAAAATATTATTTGATTTCAATGAAAGATGGGATACGAGGTTTAAGACAGGAAAATTTTGAAAAATTAGAAAAATGGTTTGTGATAAAGGATAAAGAAAGAATATCGGTCGCTGAATATAGTAAAGCCTTGAATAACATATCACAAGTTAGGAGTTATAGACATTTGAGTTTAAAATGGGAAAGAGATCTTGGAATTAATCTTGAAGCGTTTGAATGGGAAAAAACTATTGCGCGTATCCCCAAAATAATTATAGGAGCTAAGTTACGTGATATGCAATTCAAAATAATACAGCGTGCTTATATCTCACCTTATAGAGCATGGAAGGCAGGTTTTGCTCAACACGGTGATTGTCCGTGGTGTGGAATGGAGCGGGCACATTTGTGGCATATGTTCTGGACATGTAAACGAGCAAGGAAATTTTGGGATGGGATTCAAAAATTTCTAATGGGCATATTAGGGCAGACATTGAATTTAACCTCAGGGTTTGCTGTTTTAGATGCTCCTTTCCAGGGACTTTTTTCATCAGGGAATAGATTATTAATAAGAAAATGTTGTCTGCTTGCAAAGCATTGTATTCTTCGGAAATGGAGAGAATCTGGAGGTCCAGAATATTGGGAATGGAGGAATGTTTTGCATCAACTGGTATTATGGGAAGGAGAGGCTTCTAGAAAACATGTTCGTAGAAGAGCAAGTTTTTTGATGATTTGGTCTCCCTATCTTGAAAAGTTGTCGGCCAGGGCAAGAAATGATATTTTAACAGTGTAATTTGATATAACTTTTATCTTAGTAATTTAAGTTGGCATAATTAGGTTTTAGAGATGGAGGGGGGGGGGGGTTGAAGGTAAGGGTGGGAGTGGGGAGGGGGAGGGAAAGGTGGGAATTGGGGGGGGGAAGGGAAGGGAGGTTGTGGTTGGAGGGAGAGAAAGGTGGGAATTGGGGGGGGGGGGGAAGGGAAGGGAGGTAGTGGGCATAAATGGGAGGGGAGATAAATAGTAATAATTATTTCCTGAAGTGGGTTATAATATTATTGTCTATTATGTCTTAATATGTATGCTGCTTACAATATTTCAATATATTTGTTATTTACAATGTTTCTACATGTAAGCTGCTTTTCTGTTATAATATGTTTAAAATTAATAAAAAGATTTAAATATATAAATTAGCTTTGCTTGATTTTTTTTCTTTCTTCTAATTAGTTTAGTGTATCAGAATGTACTTATAATGTGTCAGAAGAGCCGGTGCAGTAAAGTCTGTTGACCGCCATCTACTGCACCGGCTTGGTTTGTTTCTTCGACTACTCTACCGGTGCACCTTTGCTCCCTGCTGGACTTCTTTATAATGTGTTAGCCCATTTATTTTTTCACTTTTAATGAAACAAGGCACATAAACAGTTTATATGTGTTAGCATAATTCAATCTTGAGAATACTTGAAGACATTTCATTGAAATATGGCCCATTAAATTGGGACTCCAAATGCCTGCTGCATAAAAATACTGCCAATTCTTAAGCCATTTTGCAGAACAGATGTTAATAATACCACCGGCCTTGGTCTGCTAGAACTATTTATAATAGCAAGGTAAGAAAGACTAGGGATTCTTTCTGTCCCATCATATATAGGGTAAGAAGGAGCTGAAGACAATTGGTGGAGGGTCAGGAGAGCTTTTATTCCCAGTTGGAATCAGCCTCATTTTTAAAAATGGAATAAATGAAAATGAATGAACTTTTAATCATTTTTCTTTAATCTTACTTTAAGAAAGGTTGGACAACGGGGGTTGAAGCTCAGAGGTCAAAGATCTAGGTCAAGAGTGGAAGTTCAAGTATCAAAAGGGGAGGGATCATGGGTTAGTCACATGACAGAGTCAGTTTAACATCAGATATGTTTATAAGGTAGTTTTGAGAAGGCAAAGGTCAGAGTTGAAGTTTTGGAATTGGCAGCAGGGTCGTGTCAGAGGTTGGGGCTTGAAGGTCCAGTTTAGTGTTCTGCTTCAGGTTAGGGTTCCAGATGCCTCACCTGATAAGGCTGCAGGATCAGCCCTTGAGCAATCTCAATAGGGTTAGGGTTAGTGACAGGGGTAGGGGTTAGGATCAAGATTTGATACAGAACTAGATTGCAATTTCTGCTGTAATTCTTTTGAGTGATAAAGCGTATATTTTCAAAAGCCTGTAAGGATATGGAGGTCACCATGGTCAGTGGACAGCACAAAGAATGCTTGGAAAAGGAAAGATTTCCAACTATTTCAACTCTAGCAATTCTCGTCAGCTCTTGAAGGATGCATGCTAACATATAGATACTACACCAAAAAGACTATCATTATGTGGCCTCATAATTGCTACAAGAAGCTGGGGCAGTTTCCCAAAGCATCCGCTACATGGAGGCAATTCCACTCTAGCCTTCTACTAAGATCTCACAGCCAATACCTTGCAGATAAGCACACAGTTGGGGTTCTCCGTAAACTTCCTGCTTACTGTTGAATTACTCCCCAGGTTTGTACTCTTCCAGCATCTGTTCCTGATGCCCTACCTGAAAGAGATGCAGGACCAGACCCTGAGTTATCAGAATAGGAATAAGGGTAGGGTTATGGCTACAGCCTGTAAGCTGCTTAGAAAGGGATGGTGTCAGAGTCAAGGCTCATAAGTCAGTGTTCAAAGGTCATTGGTCAGGTTTCTAAGGTCAGCAGTCAGGGACAGAGGTTAAGGGTCAGGAGTTGTCAATCAAAGGTCAGGAGTAAAGTTTCAGGAGCCAGGGGCCAAGGCTTGAGGGTCATATTTTTTTACTGGAGTCATATCTGGGCTTTGATTGGACCACTTAAGTACATTCATTTATTTCTTGCTGAGCTACTCCATTGTTGCTTTTGCTTTGTGCTTAGGATTATCGTCCTGCTGAAAGGCGAACAATTTTCCTAGCTCTAGGTCTATGGCAGATTGGAACAGATTTTCCTTCAGGATCTACCTGAATTTTGCACTATCCGTCTTTCCCTTGATCTTTACAAGCCTTCCTTATCCCTTCTGTAAAACATCCCAACCACCTTGCTTTACTGTAGGGATGGTTTTAGCAGTGTGATGTGCTGTGTTTATGCCACACATATTGCTTAGCATTGAGACCAAAAGGTTCCACTTTGGTCTCAGCCCAGTCTTCTCTCTCATGCAGGTTGTGTCCCTAAGTGCAAATGCTATGTGGATGATCATATATGGCTTTTCTTCAGCAGTCAAAGGTTTTGTTTTATTTGATGATTAGGGGCTGGTGGTGTTCCATGGCCCTTGGGGGATTTTTTGTAGTGTTTTCTTCAGCAGTGGCTTTGTTTATTTATAGAGAAATTATCTTTGGATTTAAAATAATTAGCTAACCACTACAACAGCAAAAGGAAAAGGAATCTGATTTAGTTCATGCCTTTTCTCGGGAGCTCAAGGTGAGTTACATTCAGATATACTAGGTGTTTTCCTGTCCCTGGAGGACTTACTATTTAAGTTTGTACCTGAGGCAATTGAAAATTAAGTGACTGCCTCAAAATCACAAGGAGTAGCAGTGAGATTTAAACCTTAGCTTCCCTGGTTTTAGCCTGCTGCTCTAACCATTAGGCTATTCCTCCACTATGGCACTTCTGAAAACTTGATCTAAGATAATTTGTATTTCAGCATGTAATTCCTGGAACTGCTATAAACATGCCACAAAAGTTCAAGCACTATGCTGAAGCAGATCCACAGAAAAGCTGCCTTTGAATAATCACGTGCTCATTTGGATCAAAGTTGTACAATTGCGTAGCCTGCTAGGCATCTGCTGCCCTCAACCTGACTACTACCATCAATATATACCTTGGGAACTTAAGATGATATTGTCTCCTGTACCAGTTCTCAAAAAAATCATGTGCTTGGAAGCTTTAGCTGAGAACCAAAAGTCATGAGCGTCCTTCTACCGATATTACTGCAAACCATACTTTAGACTCTGCTAGCAATTCAACCTTTGGGCTACAGGACTATTCTCTCATGCTTGATCTTTCTACTTTGTCTGCCTTATCCTGAACTTTATCTTCATAATGAATTTAAGTGGAGTTCAGTGGCAGCAGGTATGTGCAGCTGAGCATTGGCCATATAGTCAGATTTTTGCATTGCAACATATGGTGTACATTACTGACACTGTATCATACTACTGTTACAGTATTAAGATTTAATTTGCCCACCTCCGAGTTTCTCTCATTGTTCTAATTGCCTATTATATTGTACTGTATTTCATATAGTAACATAGTAAATGATGGCAGATAAAGACCAGCATGGTCCATCTAGTCTGCCTAACAAGATGGCAAGAGTAGGTGCACCTGTCGCTCTGTGCAGGCCACCCCTCCCCATGTCTTTGTTTAGGGGTAAATTTTGCTACTATTAAGCTGCTACTACAATGTAAGTTGTGTATGATGGAAGTCCTCAATCCTTTTTTCAGTTGGATAGACTTCTTATTAACCTTCAAAAAGGTGTGGACCCCTTATTAACCTTCAGAGACTCCAAATTCATACCCACCATTCTTCCCATACCCCTTTCTCTCAGCACCAAGTCTGTCCTCACTAGCCCTCTACCCCTCTTTAACACCTTTCTCTTTCCTGTCTCCACCATTTTCTCCCCCCCCCCCCAACCAGTCCGTCTCTCTCGCTCTCTCTCTAGCCCAGGGGTTCCCCAACCTGTCCTGGGGCTTCCCCAGCCAGTTGGGTTTTCCGTATATTCACAATGAATATGCTTGAGATAGATTTGCATATAATGGAGGTCGTGCATGTAAATCTCTCTCATGCATATTCAGTGTGGATATCCGGAAAACCCGACTGGCTGGGATGCAAGTTTGGGAGCCCCTACTCTAGCCAATCCCTACCAGTCTCTCTTCCCCATCCAATCCCCACCAGTCTCTTTTTTTTCCCTGTGTCCTGTGGACATTGCCCATGGACCACAGGCTAGGAACCACTGCTCTATGTCAAAGGATACCGGTTGCACTGCCTTGGGTGAATCTCTTCATAAAGGCAGTCAATAAATCTTAATAAATAAATAAAGCTGAGTTGATAATTTGTCTTTGTGATGTCAATTTACTCAAAAAATGTTTTACTTGTTTCTAATTTCTCACCAACACTTAAACAAGTGGGCAAAGGTGACATTTTACTTACCAGATAATGTCCTTCCCTTGAGTCCTGCTAGGCTAGTCCAGACAAGTCCCCCTAGCAGCAGATGTGCAGACAGAGGAATTTTCCATCAGCTTTTTATGACAGCATCATGCCACATCAGCCAGAACCACCAGAGAGAGCTTTCAGTAATAGCCATATTAAAGCATATGATAAGGAACCTCAGAACTCACACAGCCTCAGTGAATGTAATCAGGTTAATAATAACAATAACCATAACCAGGATCAGCTTCCACTGAAGGCATGAGAGAAGGGTGTGATCCCACAGGGCCAGTCATAGAGAATAGCAGATAAAGCATAGTTACTCACCTGTAACAGGTGATCTCCGGGAACAGCAGGAAAGCACAGTTACTTACCTGTAACAGGTGATCTCTGGGAACAGCAGGAATAAGTCTTCACATATGGGTATCGTCGGTACCGACGGAGCCTGCGCGGGAATGCTCCCCAGCATCCAATAAGAAAGCTTTTGGGAGCATCCCACAACACCTGCATGCTGCCTTCCCGCCTTTCCCAACCGCCTCTCTCCAGTTCGAGTTTTAAAGCTGAGACAAAGAGAGAGAGAGAGAGGGAAGGAAAGATAGATAGAAAGATACAACTCCTAGGGGAGGTGGGTGGGTTGTGAAGACTTATTCCTGCTGTTCCCAGAGATCACCTGTTACAGGTAAGTAACTGTGCTATCTCCAGGAACAAGCAGGAATGAGTCTTCACATATGGGGACTCCCTAGCTGCAGATGCCAGGGAGAGACCCCAGAGTTGTGTGTCCTTGAAAAGGGCTCCACCTCCCCCCATGGATCTCTGGCATCCAACCAGGGTAGGTGGGTAGGAGTTGATTAGGAATGGAACAGGTGTTTGAGAACAGCCTGACCAAACGAGGCATCCCGGCGGGAGTCCTTGTCCAAACAGTAATGGGCTGTGAAGGTATGAACCGAGGCCCAGGTGGCCGCTCGACAGATTTGGTCGATGGACACAGAGTTTAGATGAGCCATTGAGGCTGTCATGGCCCTCACATTGTGAGCTGTGACATGGCCTTCCAGAGAAAGGTTCCTACTCTGGTAGGCGAAAGAAATACACTGACCAATCCAGTTGGACAGTGTTCTCTTAGAAACTGGAAGTCCTAAATGGGAAGGATCAAAAGCAACAAAGAGTTGTGAAGACTTTCTATGTTGCTGTGTTCTTTGTAAGTAGAAGGCGAGAGCTCTTTTACAATCCAAAGTATGAAGATTCCTCTCTGCACTTGATGCATGAGGTCATGGAAAAAAGACAGGTAAGTATACCTCTTGGTTCAGATGAAAAGGCGAGACCACTTTGGGCATAAAGTGTGGATTGGTCCTGAGGACTACCTTATCATGATGGAACCTTGTATAAGGAGGATTAGCCACCAAGGCTTGCAACTCACTGATGCGACGTGCTGAGGTGACTGCAATGAGAAAGATAACCTTCCAAGAAAGAAATTTCAAGGAGGTGGTGGCTAAAGGTTCAAAGGGTTGCTTCATAAGCTGGCCAAGAACCAGATTTAAGTCCCATGCCACTGGAGGTGGTCTAATGGGAGGTTTAGTTAAAAGAAGGCCTCTCATGAATCTTGCTATAAGAGGATGAGAGGAAATAGGCTGTCCATTGAGAGGCTTGAGGGACGCTGCAATAGCACTCAAATGGACTCTTACCGAATTCGTTTTAAGGCCTGCATGGGATAGATGCAGAAGATACTCTAGTAAAGAATTCAGAGGTATTGCAAGAGGGTTAAGACCCTTCTCTGAACACCAAATGGTAAATCTTTTCCATTTGAAAGCATAAGAACGTCTAGTGGAAGGCTTTCTAGAAGCATGAAGAATATCTCTGACTTGTTGAGAGAGATGAAAAACTTGAAGGTCTAGGACTTCAGCAACCAGGCCCGGAGATGGAGAGACCGGGGGTTTGGGTGCCACAACGTTCCGTCTTCCTGGGATAGAAGATCTGGTGCAGAGCCCAATTCCAGGGAGGGAGCTTGAGAGAGATGCAGAAGTAGAGGGTACCACACTTGGTGTGGCCAATGTGGTGCTATGAGGATCATGGAACCTCGGTCTCTCTGAAGCTTGAAAAGTGTTTTGGGAATTAGGGGAATGGGTGGAAAGGCATAAAGGAAGTCTTGACCCCAGTGAAGAAGGAAGGCATCCTTGGCCTGAACTCCCTGACACGGAATTCTGGAACAGAACCGGGGAAGTTTGGCATTCCACGGACTTCCAAAGAGGTCTATGTCCGGGGTTCCCCAAATTCGAAAAATCCTGGCTACCTGGTCCATGTGGAGGGACCACTCGTGTGGAAGCAGAACTCAACTGAGTCTGTCTGCCCAAGAGTTTTGAACGCCTGGAAGATATACTGCCATAAGATGAATCTGATGCTCTCTGGCGAAGGCCCACAGTCGCAAAGCTTCGTTGCAAAGCGACAGAGAGCCAGTCCCTCCCTGCTTGTTCACATAGAACATGGCTACTTGGTTGTCCGTGTGGATGAGGACTGTCATGTAGCTGAGCAGGGAGTGGAATACTCTGAGGGCTAAGAAAATTGCTCTGAGTTCCAAGAGATTGATGTGTAGAGAAGTCTCCTGTGGAGACCAGATGCCCTGGGTGAAGAGATCTTGCAGATGAGCTCCCCAACACATTGGAGAGGCATCTGTTGTAAGGGTTGCTTGGGGAAGTGACTGCTGAAAAGGGGACCCCAGCAACAGGTTTTGAGAGGACTTCCACCACTGGAGAGACCAAAAAAGGCAACTTGAGTTTGCTATTTTGTCTGACAGGCAACCTGATGCCTGAGTCTATTGGGTGGACAAAGTCCATTGAGCTGCCCTCATGTGAAGGCGAGCATATGGAACCACATGCACGGTGGATGCCATGTAGCCTAAGAGTTGTAACATTTCCCGAGCAGTTAAATGGGACTTTAACTGTATTTGGGAGGCTAACTGCACCAAGCGTAGGCAAGGAGCCTGAGGAAGATAGGCCCTTGCAGTTGTGGTATCCAGGACAGCCCCTATAAACTCCAGGGATTGAGTAGGGGTGAGATTGGATTTTGGGATGTTTATTACCAGTCCCAAATACTGAAGGACACACATTGTGCAGGTTAGAAAAGTCTTGGCCTCCGACTGAGAGGGAGCTCGAATGAGCCAGTCGTCTAGATATGGGAAAACGAATATTCCCAGGGTGCGTAGAAATGCAGCTACTACTGCCATGCATTTCGTGAACACCCTTGGTGCGGAGGCCAGACCGAAAGGAAGCACCCTGTATTGGTAGTGCTTTTCTCCAAAAATGAACCGAAGGAACCTTCTGTGTGTTGGATGGATGAGGACATGGGTGTACGCATCCTTGAGATCTAGAGAACAAAGCCAGTCCTGACTCTGAAGGTATGGGAGCAGAGCACCGAGAGAAATCATCTTGAATTTCTTCTTGAATAGAAATTTGTTCAATTCTCTGAGATCTAAGATGGGTCTGTAGCCCCCTGTTTTCTTTGGAATAAGAAAATAAGGGGAGTAGAACCCTGTGCCTTGCTGAAGAAGAGGTACTTCTTCTATTGCCCCTTGGGCAAGAAGGGTGGCAATCTCCTGACCCAGAAGGTCGAGGAGAGATGTTGGAGAATTGAACTGTTTCACTATGGTGTGAGGGGGAAGGCTTAAGAAATGAAGCTTGTACCCTTCCCTTATGATAGAGAGTGTCCATTGCTCTGCTGTAATTTGTTCCCATCTGGGAGCAAAGTAAGTCAACCTTCCTGGAATGGTAAGGGGCTCTGGTTCCTCCAGAGCCAGAAAGGCTAAGTTCTCTAGCCACAAGTCAAAGGCCCTGAGGAGGCTGAGGCTGCTGGGTCATGGCAGGCCTAGCAGCCTTTGATTTGGCCTGTTTAGGTGGTTGCTGACGCTTTGCAGCAAAATGACCTGCAGAAGATGCCTGCTGACCATAAGCAGGATAGTATCTTCCCTTTTTGGAAAAGATGTCTTTTTGAACAAATCTTTTCTTAACAGGAGCAGAGGTAGACTTTGAAAGTCGATCCAAAGCAGAGTTTTCAGCATCCATCTCATTGGCCTTTGCTTGCCAATCCTTACCAAAAAGGTTTTCACCTGTACAAGGGATATTCCCTAATTCATCTTGTACCCACAGCTCCAAATCAGAAGCTTGTAGCCAAGCAATTCTGCGTGCCCCTATGGCAATAGCCGAAGCTCTGCTTACACACTCAAAAGAGTCAAAGGCTGCACGGTTGGAAAATTTGGAGGCATCTTGGGCATGTTTGAGCAAAGTGAGAAACTCCTGCCTTTTATCCTCTGAAATAAAAGGGGTTAAAGTCTGCAGATGATCTGTGACTTCTTTTAGAAACATTCCTATATAGAGACTATAGGAGTTGATCCTGGCAGCTAGCATGGAAGCTTGGAAAACCCTTCGGCTAAAAGCATCTAGGGTCCTGCATTCACGCCCTGGAGGATTAGATGAGTGTCTCTTTGCACTTTTATCTTTCTCATGGCAGACTCTACCACAATAGAGTGGTGAGGAAGCTGAGTCTTGTGGAAGCCAGGACAAGGAGGGACACGATACATGGTGTCTAGCCTGCGAGAATGAGGAGAGGTGGTAAGAGGTGTTTCCCACATCCTCAACATGAGATCATACAGAATCTCATGGATAGGTAAAGTAGCTGCCTCCTTAGGAGTTTTAGGATATTGTAAAATATCTAACTCCTTGGCTCTGGGTTCTGACTCAGGGGCCACTGTGATGGAGAGGCCCCTGGCCACTTCCGTAATGAAGTCTTGAAAAGACAAGTCTTCTGGAGAAGACATTCTTCGTTTAGGAGAAGAAGACTCCTGAGGAAGAAGTATCGCTGCCTCAACAGAACCCTCAGACTCATCAGAGTCTTCAGAGGAATCAAAGTATCGCCTGTCTGGATGCTCCTGTAAAGCCCGATAGCCGTACCGAGTAGGATCGGTATCGGGAGTAACCAGTACCGGTTCGGTACCGATGGGCATCATAGGACAGGGTACCATTGCAGTCGACACCGAAGCCAATGCCGATGCAATCGGTACCGGCACCGGGAGTGATGCCGGTGTCGGAGCCGGTGCCGACAACGGGGATTGTTGCGGTACCGGAGGCGTCGCAGCCTGTATGAATGCCGACAGGGTGCGCTGCATGGCCAGAATCTTTTGATCCATCAACGCCACCAATGTCTGGATGTCGGTACCAGTGGGAGCCACCGGTACCCCAGAACACGGCAACAGGTGATCTGTTGAGGCCGAGCCATCGATGTCAACCTGTGAACCCATAGATAACGCTTTGGAAGCTGGAGCTTCCCGCCGGGGTAATTTTGCCGGTGCGGAATCCTCGAGGGCAAGCCCGGAGGCATCTCGATGCTTAGAGGGAGATCTACCCTTCGAGGACCGGCTAGATTTATGCTTGGTTACCTGAGATCCATGGGAGGAAGAAGCAGCCCTGGAAGACGTCGATGCCACCGAAGCTGCATCAGAGGGAAACAGGGTACTGAGCTTGGCTGCTCGGTTCTGCCGACCTCTTTTAGACATCATGGTACAGGACATACAATCCGTGATGGAATGGTCAGGCCCCAAACATTTTAGACACCAGTCATGGGTGTCGGTGACAGAAATAGTACCGCCACATTTTGTGCACTTTTTGAACCCGGAAGCGGGCTTCTCCATAAGGAAAATATTTTTAGGCCTAAGGCCGAAAAACTGAAAATGCACAGCGCCGAAAAGATAAAATTTTTTTTTTTTTTGAAAGAAAGAAAAGAAAAGACCGGTGGTACCGGTCCGACGTCGAAGAAGGCAGATGCGACACAAAAGAATTAAGAAAAAATAAAGAACTTCTTCTGCGGTGACAGGAACATGACCTGCTGGCTCCGCGGAAAAGAAGAACTGGAGAGAGGCGGTTGGGAAAGGCGGGAAGGCAGCACGCAGGCGCTGTGGGATGCTCCCAAAAGCTTTCCTATTGGACGCTGGGGAGTGTTCCCGCGCAGGCTCCATCGGTACCAACGATACCCATATGTGAAGACTAAAATCTCCAGGAACAAGCAGGAATGAGTCTTCACATATGGGTATCCTCAGTACCGACGGAGCCTGCGCGGGAACGCTCCCCAGCGTCCAATAAGAAAGCTTTTGGGAGCATCCCACAGCGCCTGCGTGCCGCCTTCCTGCCTTTCCCAACTGTCCCTCTCCAGTTGAGTTTATAGCTGAGACAAAAGAGAGAGGGATAGAGAGAGAGATAGAGAGATACAACTCCTAGGGGAAGTGGGTGGGTTGTGAAGACTAAATTCCTGCTGTTCCGAGAGATCACCTGTTACAGGTGAGTAACTATGCTATCTCCAGGAACAAGCAGGAATGTAGTCTTCACATATGGGGACTCCCTAGCTGCAGATGCCAGGGAGATGGCCCCATAAAGTTGTGTGCCCTTGTGAAAGGGCTCCACTTCCCCCCATGGATCTCTGGCATCCTACCAGGGATGGTGGGTAGGAGTTGATTAAGTCTGGAACAGGTGTTGAAGAACCGCTTGACCAAACAAGGCATCCCGGCGGGAGCCCTTGTCTAAGCAGAAATGGGCTGTGAAGGTATGTACCAAAGCCCAAGTAGCTGCTCGACAGATGTCGTCAATAGATACAGAGTGAAGATGAGCCATTGAGGCTGCCATGGCTCTCACATTGTGAGCTGTGACATGGCCTTCAAGAGGAAGATTCTTACTCTCATAGGCAAAAGATATATACTGTGCAATCCAGCTGGACAGTGTCCTTTTGGAGACTGGAAGTCCCAAATGACTAGGATCAAACGCAACAAAGAGTTGAGAGGATTTTCTATGTTGCTGTGTCCTTTGCAAGTAAAAGGCCAAAGCTCTTTTACAGTCCAAAGTATGAAAGTTCCTTTCTGCATTTGAGGCATGAGGCCTTGGAAAGATTCATGGCTTGCAAAGCCATCCATGTAAATATGTATCTGTAAATATGTACCTTAAGCGCACACTGTATATAGCTCACATCAAAATCATCCACACGCACTCACGCAACACACTGTATCATTTCTCGCACTGCATGCTAATGACAACCACACCCTTCACTGATTGTTTGCTGTGCCAACCGCTTTGATTTCATGATAAAGCGGTATACCAAGTCCGTTTAAATAAATAAATAAATAAATAAATACAGGAAGGTAAACCGGTTGGTTTAAATGAAAGGGCGAAACCACCTTTGGCATAAAGTGTGGATGAGTCCTAAGGACTACCTTATCATGATGGAACCTTGTATAAGGAGGATCAGCCACCAACGCTTGCAATTCACTGATCAACGTGCTGATGTGATTACAGTGAGAAAGATAACTTTCCAGGAAAGGTGTAGTGGCTAATGGTTCAAAGGGCAGTTTCATGAGCTGCCCAAGTACCAGATTTAAGTACCATGCCACCGGTGGTGGCTTAATGGGAGGCTTCGTTAAAAGAAGGCCTCTCATAAATCTCGCTGTGAGAGGATGAGAGGAAATAGGTTGTCCATTTAGAGCAGAGGTCACCAACCTCCAGAGGGCCGCGGGCCGCACAGCCGACTACCGGGAGCCTCGCGGGCCGCACCCCCCTTCTCCCCGCCCCCGCGAAAAAAAAAAACAAACGCAAAATTATGAAAACAATGGCTGATCACCTTTATTGAATTTAATGAGATGGCTGATGATTCATGCTAGCAGACAAACGCTTAAAGTCCGGCTTCACAGATGACACTGACAGGAGAAGGGACGCTTGCAGGTGGTCGGTGAGCTGCGAGCGCGTGGATGACTTTATCAATTTCATTCGGCTGAACAGCTGTTCGCAGCAGTAGGTTGAGCCGAAGAGAGCAGCGACCTTGCGTGCGTTGGCGGCCATGGATGGATGGGTGGCCGCCTGTGACTTCCAAAATGCGACAGGGCCCATAGCCATGAAGCGCGACTTCTGTGTGTCGTCACACTGCAGTTCGATCAAGTCCATTTGAAGGTCAGAGGGCACGTCGGTGGGGTTCTTCTCGAAGGGGGCACTGAAGAGGGCAAAGTCTTGCGAGTGCTTGGTGAAGTCTTGGAAACGAGCCTCAAACTCAGTCTTGAGATGACGGATGGTGGATGCATAACGGTGAGCAGCAGCCGAAGGCGTCAGTGCGGCGAGCTGCGCAAAGTGTGCGAAGTTGCGTGCTTGCAGCTGCTTTTCCCACAGCATTAGCTTTACTTGAAAGGCCTTGACCTTGGCGACCATGTCTGAGACGAGGAGCTCTTTGCCTTGCAGTTGGGTGTTGAGCAGATTCATGTGAGCTGTCAGGTCGACAAGGAACGCTAAATCCTGGCACCACTGAGGATCGCGCAGCTGAAGCATCTTCCCACGGCTGAGCCAACGCACCTCGCAGTAGTACAGCAGATCGCCATACTGTGCGTCAGCCTCTGCGAGCAAGTCCTTGAACTGGCGATGATTCAATGCGTGCGACAGCACCAAGTTCACAGCCTTCACAATGACCGACATGACCTCAGCGATGGTTGCAGACTTGGCACAAAGGGCTTCTTGGTGGACGATGCAGTGCAATGTCTTGATATCCTGTTTGTGGCCGAGGTCGCGCACGTGCTTCACAAGAAGCGAGGCAAAGCCGTTCTTCTTCCCCAACATGGTAGGGGCGCCGTCAGTGGTGACACCACACAGACGCGACAAGTCAAGTTCAAAGTCCTTGATCCAGGAGAGCACAGCTGCCAACACATCAGCGCCAGTGGTGGTTCCGCTCATCGGCACAAACTGAGCGAACTCCTCGATGACGTCGAAGGAGTCTGTGACGCCACGGAAGTAGATCGCCAGCTGAGCGGTACCCTTCACATCTGTCGACTCATCCAAGGCAATCGCGAAGTGCCGACAGTCACGGAAGCGCTGCTTCAAGGTGCCCAAGACGTCGTCCTTCATATCTTCGACGCGGCGAGTGAGGGTCAGGGCAGACAGGCTGACCTTCTCGAAGACCGCCTTCTTCTCAGGGCACACTTCGTCGGCGATGGCGAGTACACAGTCCTTTACGAATTCGCCGTCGGTGAAGGGCTTGAGACGAGTTGCGGCGAGGTAGGCAACGCGGTAGCTAGCTGTGGTGATGCTGGTGGCTGCAGTCTGGGCGGCTGTCACGCTCTTCACAAAGAGAGCGGACTGGTGTTGGAGCGCTCGCTCGGCGAGGTGTGTGCGCGCGCACACGCGCACAGCTTAGAGGGAACAGTGCCCCCACCCCCCAAGGAGCATAGAGCTGCCAACTGCTTTTCAGAAGCCTCTCCTACTTCACAATCTGACCTGCTTCCAACATGGCCGTGGTTCCTGCCAAAACCACAGGACCGGTTGAGGGGGAACTACTTGCACTCGGAATCACACCCCAATACCTCCAAACTCAGCGATCTAGTTGCTCGTAAAAAGTCCTCAGCTGCATGGCCGTCAGCTTTGCAGCCATGGCAGAACCCAGCCAAGGAAAGGTGACTGCGGTGGCTGCCACAGGTTGTGCAAGTCAAAGGCATGAAAAAGAAAATACTGAAGTAAGTAGATCTGCACGGATCCTTATATAGTGTGACATCATAAAATCAGTGGTTCTCAGTCTGCACCTGCTGGTAATGGGGCATAACCTATGCATATGGACTGGACTGGAGGGACGATAAGGAATATTGCTTTGTTTTGATTGCAGGTGCCACCTTCCCAGAAACAGCCATTCTAGGTGACCACCTAGTCTGCCTAATGATTAAGCCAGCCCTGAGTGAGTGCCATGGCACATGTTGAGTGTGGAATTTCCATACAGCTGTGTGTGTGGAAAGGGAGGGGGGGGAAATCAGCCTACACATGTGAGACAAGGATAGAGTAAGGCATGTGAGGCATGGATAGAGTAAGGCATGTGATAGAGTAACCCCCCAAATGAAACCACCCTCAGGGTGAACAAACAATTCCAAAAGCAAACCCTGAAGCACCACTTTAGAAAGCTGTAGATTCACCATAACATTTTGTTGGAACCTCCAACCAAAAGGGAAAAGGAATCAATTCCTTACCCTCGCTGTGATTGTTTCTTTTATTAAATTTTTCAAAAATAGTGACTTAAAAACACTTAACTACAGGATAAATTCAACTGCTTCAATTCCGTCTTCTTCACAAGCTGAATGCCATAGAAAACAGATGATAACACGACGTGACACATTTCGGGTCAGACCTCCATGACCCTGCATCAGGTTGTATAAGATGCCTATGGTAATACCAGCTGTAATATTGTGAAAAAAAGCCATTCTACTTTTAAAAGACCAACATATGACGTAGATGCTGACGATTATCCTGTTTTCGACAGGAACCAATCAGTCTTTAAAAGTAGAATGGCTTTTTTTCACGATATTACAGCTGGTATTACCATAGGCATCTTATACAACCTGATGCAGGGTCATGGAGGTCTGACCCGAAAAGTGTCACGTCGTGTTATCATCTGTTTTCTATGGCATTCAGCTTGTGAAGAAGACGGAACTGAAGCAGTTGAATTTATCCTGCAGTTAAGTGTTTTTGTGTCACTATTTTTGAAAAATTTAATAAAAGGAACAATCACGGTAAGGGTAAGGAATTGATTCCTTTTCCCTTTTGACTGGAGGTTCCGACAAAAGTTATGGAGAATCTACAGCCTTTCTAAAGTGGTGCTTCAGGGTTTGCTTTTGGGATGTGATAGAGTAAGACATGTGATAGAGTAAGGCATGGATAGAGCAAGGCATGTGAGACATGGATAGAGTAAGGCATGTGAGGCATTTGGTCCTGGAAGTATTACTAGGTTACTTAATATGATATAAGCATTATTACATTATTGTTAGAACATTCTTAGAAATGCATGCAGGTGCTTTAATACTGTTTTCTTTAATACACTGTATAAAATAATTTTATCAATTATTTTTGTATAAAGGTTTGCAGGGCAAAATTTTAAAATTTTATATACAACAAAATTCCCTAAGATATAACTAAGGGCCCCTTTTATTAAAGCCCACTAAGGTTCTGCAATTGTGTGAAACAAACACACATTAAGTGCATTAGCTGACAAGGGAGCATGACCAGCATGTTCCTCGCGGTTAACACAGGATGAGGTACCTTAACATGTGATGCACTTAATGTGGGTCCAGCTAACAAAACCTACAGAGGTGTCATTAGGTACATTCGCACTAATTACCACATTGCCACCGAGTGTGGCAATTGCCCTTGCACTAGCAGCAATGTGCTTTCCATGCCCCCACTCTTCCCATTCCCCACCCCAACACATGATGGCCGATTACCGTGCGGTTGCTGGTATGCCTCCACGTTAACTTTCTTGGCTGCCAGTTGCTGCGCATTAAAACGCACATTAACCAGTCACTGGACTTTAGTAAAGGGGACCCTAAACAACCTGGAAAAACAGGCAATAACTTGAAGACCGTCACCTATTGAAGTATACATTTTAATGTCCTTTTATGTGATCTACCAATCTTCAATAAGCTCTCACTATTGATCTGTCCAGTCCTATATGTGCTTGTCTCCCTTTCAGGAGTTATCTGCTCTCCTACTCCACGCTTATGGTCATCCACATATTTATGATTAAATTCTTTATTATTAGCATCACATACAGTTTTCCCTATTAACACATCATGCTTGTATGTCATTCCTTTCAAACATTCTATTCTTTCAGCAGTTTCTTCTGTTTGAATAGACTCTTCCTGATATCTGTCATCTTCTGCATTGGTTTTGCCAGTTGACACGTCTTCCTCATCATCTCCTTCGGGCTCAGAGTGTTCTGACACCAAGATCTCTTCATCACTCTGTTTACTGTTAGTTTCAAAGATGACTTCTACATCACATAAGTCCTCTAGAGCATTATAAAGTAGAGATGTTCTAGAAGCTGTGGATCTGTTTACACCTATGCTTTGCCTAGATGATAAGAGGCCATCTGTTATATAATGTTTTGGAGTAGAAGCATGGATCAGTGATTTACATAAAGGAGTTTTCAAAGCAGAGAATTCCTTCTTATGTATCTTTTCTTCCCAGGTGAACAAAGACTTGCTTTCATTTTCATCATCTGAAGCCATTATAACATTTTCCTTCTTAGGTAGAAAAATGTGATCTTCATCCTCCACTTCTTCACTATCTGAAGTAAGTTTAGAATTCTCTAGGTTTTTCCCAATATCATCATCTTTAGAATAAGACTTTATACAATTTTCTCTTACCAAAGAATTTTCTACAGATTCACACAGACTTTCTTCTATTCTGAGATGAAAATCAGGATTGTCTTCTATGTGCTCTGCTGTATCTTCCAAAATAAGCTTGAAGTCAGACTGAAATTGAAATTCAAACTTTAAAATGTCACCCCCTAAGCCGACCTCCTTATCTTCCAGGGTGGCATCACTCAGATCAGACTTAAACTCTTCCATGACATTAAATGAGTTTTGTGGTAATTTTGTTGTTGAGGCAGACTGCAAAGTTTCACTTGTATGTGTGGTTTTCAGATTATTTTGTAGTACAGGAACATTGCATGGTATGCTAATATCCATAGGATGGCCACCGATAACAGGCTCAAGTTTATCAATAGTGCAAAAGTGCTCATTAACATCAGTTTCATGAGGCCAATGCCTAGAAGTTGTTTTATTATTACTGTAGACACAGTATGATGATATTCCTGCTTTACAAGAATTATCTCCCTTAGAATTAGCAGACTGAATTTCAGTTCCATTTTTATCATGAACTAATGAAGGATTTGTAGAGGAAGGTACAAATTGGAAATCATGTTCATTTGACTGTTTGTTAATGTCATTGTTCTCTGACTTTTGTATGATACTTTTATCTAAATTAGAAAGATTGTGTGTCACCATTTCTTCATCTGAATCTTCTATGACCAGACTTGACATTTGGCAGCAGACATTTGCAACATCTTGTGTAAAATCATCCATGACAGGTGGTGAAATATACTGTTTATTTGGGTTAAACTCACGGCTGGGAAATTTCCTTTCATTTGGTTTGGAAGCAAATACTGGTTGGGAAGAAACCACTGATTGTCTCAACCAGGCACCTTCAGTTCCACTTTTTATTTGTTCTATTAATTGTTCATTCATTTGAGATTCTAACTGAACAAGCTCTTGGGCTTTTTGTACCCTCTGCTGAATATAATGATCTTCTTCTCCATTCACATCATGATCTTCATGAGGTGCTGGCTCAGATGTGTACATGAGGTCATGATCAGATATGCCAAACATCTCCAGAGTGTAAAGATAAGCAATATGTTCTTCTAGATATGTATCTGTTCTTCTTTGAGCTGCATGCATACACTGAAGCTGAATCTGCGTTGTGGAAGTTCGAGTATCATCAAAAGAAAAAAGATCCCTTCGCTCATCTCTAGTGAAATATCTGAATGGATTCTTTTTGTCACCAGTTGTCTGTCTTATTAATGAGTCTTTGAAAACTTGTCGCCTGTATATCTTTTCTTCTACAGTCCCACATGTAATCAACCTATATATCACAACATTTTCTTTTTGCCCAATTCTGTAAACTCGATCTACAGCTTGTGCATCAGTAGCAGGATTCCAACTTGGATCAAAGATTACTACTCTGTCAGCTGCTGTTAAAGTCAGTCCTACTCCTCCAACTTGAGTGGTAAGCAAAAAGACAGAATAATCTTTATTACTCTGAAACGTAGTAATTCTTCTCTCTCGCTCAGCAATATAAGATACTGTTCCATCAATACGCATGATCTTAAAACCTTTATTAGTTAAGATATGATCAAGAATGTCTAACATTTTTCTTGACTGAGAGAATAGAAGAGTTTGATGACCCTCATCTCTGAGTCTTTCTAGAAGTCCTATTAGGAATATAGACTTTCCAGATTGTTGAATTATATTGTCAACAGAAATATTATCAGTATTAGGAGCTTCTAAATACCCACTCTCTTCACTTTCATTGTATGATGTGTACTGATCGTGCCTTTCAAGACCAAGCTTTATACAAGCTTCTGCTGTCAGTAACATGGGGTGATCACACAGTTCTTTCAAGATAGTCAGTTCAGCTAGGGGTGATCGTGATGTTATTAACAATTCTTTTATCCGCTCTGAAGAAAGAACCTTTCTGTATAGTTCTTCCTGTACTGGTCCAAGATACACCCACACGACAAAATCATTTTTCCTCGGAAGAGACGGTATAACAGGAGCACAGGTAAACGTTTGATTGCTGTCACCTTGTTCAGTTTCCTTTTCAGTAGACTTATTCTTGAGTACTTCTTCCTTTGTTCGCCTAAGAAAGTATGGTTTAATAATTTCCATAAGATTTTCTGATATCTTTAGACCAAGTGCTTTCTCACCTGGGGTAGCATCCTTCTCTCTTGCCCTTGTGATTGGATTTTCATATTCCATTTTAAATGTTTTTAATGTTCCAAGCAGAGTTCCTTGACATGCATAGTCAAACAATGACCACATCTCCCGCAGGTTATTTTGGACAGGTGTTCCTGTGAGGAGGATGCGATTTTTTGCAGGGATACAGTGTACACACATAGTGGTTTTAGCAGAAGACGTTTTAATTTTATGAGCCTCATCGAGAATTATGTAATCCCAAACAAACTCTGTTCCTTTAAAGCTAGAAAGCTGTGGACAATTATTCATTAGCATTCTGTAAGTTGTAATAATTACACCACCAGATGTTTTGATTCTCTCTAAGTTACTGGTGCGCTCCATCTTCTTAGTACCATAAAACTCTTTAACTTTCATTCCTGGAGTCCACTTTGAAAATTCTGTCTTCCAATTCTTGATGAGAGTGGTTGGCACAATCAGCAATACAGATTTTATATACTCAGAATCGAACATGCCAGAAAGGAATCCAATAATTTGTATGGTCTTTCCTAGGCCCATATCATCAGCCAATATGCACCCTTTTTTCTGATCTTTGTAGGTTACATAAAGGAAGGCCACACCTTCTTTCTGATACTCATAAAGTTGATCACATAGTTTCTTATAAACCAGTAAACCACAATTTGAGACGTCTTCAAATTCATCTTCCTCCTCAAGTTCCTGTTCTTTAAGTGCTTCTTCTACTTTCTCAATGTTTACTTTCAGCTTTTCATTGGGATACATTTCATAAGCCACTTTGAAGAGCTCAATACATTTTCTTAGGTTTCCTTCACTGGCTTCACTTCTCGCTTGGATTACCAAACTGTAAAATGAAAATATATATTAACAGGTATGCTAGAGTAAAGAATTAAAACAAAACAGCTGTTTCACTTGTATCTCAATTTCTTTCTATAAAGAAAACAGAATTCAGAGACTGACCCAAAGCCCTAGTCATAAACACCACGCTATTATGCAAGAAGCACACATTTGATTTCTGAATCTGTTATCAGACTTTGTGGTTAGGAGTAGGAGTGCAACAGAAATTCCACTTGTAGCTTCTGGAGCAAGATAGCTGGTTGTTTCTGAGGTTCCATTAGATTAAAAGAAGTCTAGTGCTGAAAAATAACTGTGAAAGGAGAAGAGAACAAAAAACGCAAATGAAAACTATGTTCCAAGCTTTAGGCTGCCCTAACATGATAATTGCTAGACTTGTCTGAACCTATTATAGCCACAATAGATTTGAGAAGCAGTAATGCATGAAGGTGGGGGCAGGTCTTGAAATCTGAAGTATATGAGTATGAAGACTTTGGCGGGGAGGGGAAAATAATCAGAATATTACCATTCCCTTTCTGATATTTATAGGGTATCTTGAAACCCCACAAGGTACCTGGAGACCAACAAGCATATTTTCACAGAGAAACTCCCCATAGAGTTTTACTATGAAAATGCAAGGCTGGTTTGCACCACAGTTACTTTATTATCTGAAGACACTGTACCTGTTTTGCAGCACTTGCGAAATCAGAGCCATAAACGACATGCAGGGATTCAAAATGAAATGCCTTACATTTTCAACTGGTTCTACCACTCCATAATTCCCGGTCCTGCCTTGCCTTTAGCAATCTAAGGAAAAGTATCCACACTGTAAAACCATCTGGATGCTTTCACCTGCAGGAGGGGGAGTATATTTTTCAACCCACAATTTTTCCCAGAAAACTGCTTAATTACTCAGGTAGGCTTTTGAAAATTTCCCTCACATCACCAATTTTCACTGGAATCAATTTTGCCCTTAAGAATGCAAAATACCTGTCAAAAAAATATGCAGCCTCTATTTAGTATGTTTTGAAACTTCCAAGTATATATTTGGAGCAGTTCAATAAAGATATTTGTCCCATGTCAAAAGCAAAGCTGGCCTATATGAATGTTCCCATAAGGAGAAATTAGGTCTTACCTGCTAATTGTCTTTCCTGGAGTTCTCTCCGGGCCAGTCCAGAACACACGGGTAGTCAATCCCTTCCAGCAGCTGAGGACTGAAAAAACTGACTCTTGTTGCCAGGTTACCCAGCTCCCCCTGGTGTCAGACAGGCAGTCTCCTGGTATCCAAGCAGTAAAAACTTTCAACTTCAACAGGAACTTAAAAACAAAAAAAAACCTATGCTGACTACTAACTCCTGTCCGTACGACCACAGCAAGAGTACTTTAAAGGTTTCTTTTCCTCTTTCTTCTTGTGAGGAATTATCCTCGAATGCCATTATAGTTTTTTTTTTTTTCTTTCTCCCCTGGATAGGAGCCTTTGAAATCTCACACTAACGTCTGAAGCCGAATGGTACCTATTGCTCACAGAATATAGAAAAACTATCTGGGGTGGGTCCTGGACTGGCCCGGAGAGAACTCCAGGAAAGACAATTAGCAGGTAAGGCCTAATTTCTCCTTCCTATTCGTCTCTCTGGGCCAGTCCAGAACATACGGGTAGTATCAAAGCAGTACCTAAACCCGGGAGGGACCTGTGAGCCCTGCAACAATGGCCGAGGCCCCCACGCTAGCATCCTGTCTTGCCTGTACATCCAACCGATAATGCCACGTAAACTTATGAAGAGAAGACCAGGATGCCGCCTGGCAGATATCCACCGGCGGCACTAAGGCAAACTCCGCCCAGGACGCCGCCTGACCTCTGGTAGAATGAGCTCGCAGCCCCGGCAGAGCCGACCGGCCCTTTGCCTCATAGGCCACCCGTATGGCGTGCTTCACCCACCGAGCTATCGATGCCTTGGTGGCCGCCTGTCCCTTCGACGGCCCTCCAAAAAGCACGAATAACCTGTCCGACCTCCTAAACGATTTGGTCTCCTTCAGGTATCTACGGAGAACCAGTCCCACATCCAACTTTCTAAGAGATCGGTCTAACTGACCTGACCCCCGCGCCCCGAAGGTGGGCAGCGATACTGTCTGATTCACGTGAAATGCGGACACCACTTTAGGCAGAAATGACGGCACCAGACGCAAGACCACTTTCTCAGCTGAAAATTGAAGGAACGGGTGCCTACACAAAAGCACTTGCATATCCAAAATTCGCCTCGCCGAACATAACGCCACCAAGAAGGCTGTTTTCCAAGACAACTCTCATATACCTACTGACCCACTCGGCTCGAAGGGAGACTCCGTCAATGCCTCCAACACCAAATTCAAGTCCCAAGGGAGCACCACCTGCCTAACTGGAGGTCGAATGTTCCTGGCCGCTCTAAGAAAACACACTACATCTGGATGAATCGAGAGGGAACGCCCTTGCACTGCCCCCCGAAAGACCGCTAAAGCCGCTAACTGAATCTTTAGCGTGCTAAGAGCTAGACCTCTCTCTAGACCGCTCTGAAGGAAGGCCAGAATATTTGGTAGAGACGCTTTCCCTGGCCTAATTGCGCACTCTCCACACCACACTTCAAACACGCGCCACACTCAAATGTACGCCAACGAAGTAGAGCGCCTCCTAGACTTCAACATCGTGGCTATCACAGCCCCCGAATAACCCTTGCGCCGCAAGCGCTGCCTTTCAAGAGCCAAGCCGTAAGCAAGAATCGATCCACCTGTGGCATCAGAACGGGCCCTTGGTGCAACAAGTTGACTCGTGCTGGCAGTCTCCACAGTGGCTCCACCAGAAGGCGCAACAGATCCGCGTACCACGGCCGTCTGGGCCAATCTGGCGCAATGAGGATCACCAGCCCCTCGTGCCTCGCTATTCTTTGAATGACTCGACCCAGCAATGGCCACGGAGGAAACACGTAAAGCAGCTGCCCCCCTGGCCAGGGCTGTACTAGGCCGTCGAGGCCCTCCGACATATGCTCCCTGCATATGCTGAAAAACCTCGCCGCTTTGGCATTGGCCAGAGTCGCCATGAGATCCATAACTGGCTGACCCCATCACCACGTGATCTCATGAAAGATCGCTGCACTGAGTTCCCATTCTCTGGGATCCAGCCGATGTCGGCTTAGATAGTCTGCCTGGACGTTGTCCTTCCCGGCTACGTGAGCTGCCGAAATCGCCTTGAGGTGTAGCTCTGCCCACTGGAACAACTGTTGACTTTCTTCTAGGAGAAGCGCACTCCCTGTGCCTCCCTGGCGATTGATATATGATACTGTCACCAAGTTGTCAGAAAATATGAGCACCGCCTTCCCTTCGAGCAAGGTTGCAAACTCCATGAGCGCGAGGCGTACCGCCCTCAACTCTAGCCGGTTGATTGACCAATGACTCTCTTCCTCCGACCAAGCACCTTGTGCTATCTGAGACACACAATGCACCCCCCAACCGGAAAGACTGGCATCCGTAGTGAGCAAGATCCACACGGGCAGATCCAGCGGAACCCCCACTTGCAGGTGCTCCGGAATTAACCACCAGAGAAGACTGACGTGCACCTGCTCCGGACAAACTAACCGACGAGAGAGCGGATGATTTTGCGGAGACCATTGTGAGAGAAGTGCCTGCTGTAATGGGCGCATGTGGGCCCTGGCCCAAGGAACCAGATCTAAGGCTGCCGCCATCGAACCCCACAACTGCAGGTACCTTCGTGCCGAAGGAGCTTTGACTCGCAAAAAACCCGTTACCTGCGATACCAACTTCCGAACCCTGTCTGGAGGCAGAAGGACAGCTCCTCTTGCTGTGTCGAAGAAGGCCCCCAGATAAGTCAACTGCCTCACCAGATCTAAACGACTCTTTGCCCGGTTGATAACCCAGCCGAGATCCTGGAGAAAAGTCACTACCCGAGCCGTGGCCTTGACTGACTCTTCCAGAGACTCCGCTCAAATTAACCAGTCGTCCAAGTAGGGATGAACCTTGATTCCCTCTCTGCGCAGAGCTGCCGCTGCCACCACCATCACCTTGGTAAAGGTGTGCGGTGCCGTCGCCAGGCCGAACGGCAGAGCCCGGAACTGAAAGTGACCCATGGGAACTGCAAAGCGGAGAAACTTCTGATGCTCGGCCCTGATAGGAATGTGCAGATAGACTTCCGTCAAATCTATTGAGGACAGAAATTCCCCCGGGTGAACAGAGCGAATAACCGACCTTAACGTCTCCATCCGAAAATGAGGGACGCATAAGCACCGATTTACGTGCTTTAAATCCAAGATTGGCCGAAAGGAACCCTCTTTTTTGGGAACTACAGAATAGATCGAGTATCGACCTAAGCCGCATTGGTCTGGCGGCACCGGTACTACCGCCTGAAGCCGCAGCAAACGCTGCAACGTGTCGTGGACGGCCGTCCTCTTTGCCCGAGGACCGCACGGAGAAAAAACAAAAGCTTCCACTAGTGGCTGGTCGAACTCGAGGGCATAACCCTCTCTGATAATTTGTAGAACCCACTGGTCGGTAGTTATGGCGGCCCAAGCGGAGAAAAACATCTGTAACCTCCCTCCTACCGGAGTCTTCCCCTGGGCCAGCCTCGCTTCATTGCGGCTTCTTAGCAGAGGCCTGTTGGGCATTAAAATAGCCCTTACTGGTACCTCTGGCTCCTCGAAAGGACTGCCCTCTCGCTACATACCGACCGCGTTGATAAGGGGAAAAATGAGGCCCACGAAACCTACGAAACTCACGCCCCAGCCCTCTCTGGAAGGAGCCCATCTTAGCTGCCCTTGGCCGGTCCTCGGGAAGACGACCCCCTTTGGAATCTCCTAAATCCTTTACAATCTTTTCTAACGCCTCCCCAAAGAGTAGCTTACCCCTGTAGGGAAGCTTATTGAGCCGAGTTTTGGACGAGGCATCCGCTGCCCAATTCCTCAGCCAAAGAAGGAGGAGTGGTCTAGTGGTTAGGACAAGGTACTTCAGGCCGGAGGTTCAAGTCCCACCTGGGGACAGCAATCTCAGGCCGGAGGGACTGGGATTTCTAGTCCTATAGGCACTCCTTGTGGTCTTGGGCAAGCCACTTAACCCTCCATTGTCCATGTTCCCTGTAAGTATTAGCGTATGTGTCTCATATCCCCTCGTGTTAAATGTATCCCCCAATTGACCGCTTTGACCCGGTGAAAAGCGGGATATAAATACAGCTAAATAAATAAAAATAAATAAGAAAACGCCGGGCAGCAATAACTGAAGCCATCGACTTAGCTGAAATCCGTACTAAATCATAAAAGGCATCCGCTAAATAAGCCGCCGAGGACTCTAACTTCGCCCCCTCAACCAAAGGAGCCGCTTCACTTTCGTGTCCTGGGTCCATCTGAAGCCATCTGATAGAGGCCCTCGACACATACGCGCCACACACCGATGCCTGAAGCGCTAGCGCACTGGCATCAAATGCTTGCTTCAAGAGCGCCTCTAATCTACGATCCTGAATATCCTTAAGGGCTGCACCCCCATCCACCGGAATCGTGGTCTTTTTGGTGACCGCTGACACTAGCGCATCTACCTTGGGCATACGCAACAACTCTCTCTCTTCCTGGGGCACAGGGTATAAACGCGCCATAGCTCGTGCACCGCGCAAGGACGCCTCAGGACATTCCCACTCAGACTCTATCATTTGTTTAATCACCCTGTGCAGTGGGAAACATCTTTGCTCAGCTTTAAATCCCTGTAACAAGGGATCTTCCAACTGCTCTTGCTGAACCACAGGAGGAACTATATGCAGCGCTGCTAGCGACTGTGTAATTAAGGTCGTTAGCTCTTCCCTTCTGAAATATTAGGATCCTCTCCTGGCCCTAACTCTCCTTCCTCTAAATCTGTCGATGAGGAATCCAACCCCGGCTCTGACAACAGCTCTCCTTCCTCTGGATCCTGTGCCTCCGCAGCTAGAGGAACCGCCTGTTCCCCCTTAGGCTCCATAACCTTTGCTACAGGGGAGACCCCCTCACTAGAGCCTGTCAGCAATGAGTCCCCTAATGGAAAACCCAACAACGAGTCAGAGGGGTCTTTGATAGTATTCTGTGACTTTTTGAGCAGATAAGCACTGTGAAGTGCTAAAATAAACTCTGGAGCTAATAAAGAGTCTAGGGCCCCTGGAACCGAGGCTAACGCCGATCGGTCCTGCTCCTCTGTCGAATGCAGCTTGTGGGACTTAGCCTTTCTCTTCCCCAACTTAGACGGAAGCGCGGGAGACCCAGCCGGCCCTTCCAAAATGGCCGCCGTTCCCGCTCTTTCCGCCGAAGAATTAAGCCGGCCCGATGCCTCTGATTCGGCCCCTAACTGTCCTTCCATATTCTGGACTAACTCTCCCAGAGCCCGTGAAATCCCCCCGATCGCCAGAAACAGAGAAACCGCTGCAGATTCTAACCCCCGTGGCGGCGCCGGTGAGATAACCGAACTCTAATTACCTGATTAATCCAATCACCACAGGCACTCTCACTCCCCACATTGCCGCTGCTAGCGGCTGCAGGGACCACAGAATAGGGCCACAGGAAATAGTAACTGGGGCTCCCAGGCTGTTCCTGACGCCGCGATCGACCGGGGAGGGAAGAGACAGGCTCTGCCTCTTATCCCCGTGCCGATTCGCCTGCTGACAATAACAGTGCAATTCTTACTGATTTAATTTGCCCTGATCGATTAACAGGAAACAGGAAAAGAAACACTTTCTGTGCAATTTCACCCTGCTAGGGCAACCAGGCACAAACTTCCTTGTTCTCACTCCTCTTCTATCTCTAATACTAGCCAGAGCCTGTAAAGAACTGAACAAAACAATAAAGTCTCTAAGGCCTTTGTGGGGAGCTCGTCATCCACACATCCAGTCCAGCTGCTGAGGACTAAAAGACTGCCTGTCTGACACCAGGGGGAGCTGGGTAACCTGGCAACAAGAGTCAGTTTTTTTCAGTCCTCAGCTGCTGGAAGGGATTGACTACCCGTATGTTCTGGACTGGCCCAGAGAGACGAATAGGAAGGGGCTATTTCCAAAAGGTATTTCTACAGGTAAACGGGAGTTTACCTGCAGAAAATCTGCCTTTTGAAAACCGTCCTCTGTCTTTTCCGGTGAAAAGAGGCAGAGCAAGGGGCAGATGAGAGGTACATACTGGGATTAAATTTTCAAATATGTTTAATCTGTATACTTTGTACCTGCAGGGAATTTCCCTTTGAAAATTGGATTGAAGCGCCACATGTACAAAGTAGACATAAATCTGCAAGCTATGGGGGAAAGGGGGAGAAAGACTTTAAATAGTCCTCTGCAGAACTCAACTTTAAATTTAACCCTCTGGAACCTCAACCATTTACTCCTGCCAAAAGTGGAAGCAAATCCGTGGTGGATGACTTTGGTTCTGCAAATTATGTATTGTGTTTAGTACAATTCTACAGGCTGAAGACAACTTCGTTGAACAAAGATGGAAGACTGCAGTGTAAATCAGAGCTGAAGGTGAGAGCAGCCAACTTACATACCCAATCGCAAAGATTATACGAGCTGCAGATGTCCAAAAGAACATCCACTAAAAGCCATTAAAATGATATAAAGAATTTAGAAATCCCCTTTCATTTAGCATCTACTAAAATATATACGGAGGAAAAGACCTCAGAGGTTAAAAAATTGAACAAATTACTAAAAAAAAGCAAGCCTAAAATATCATCACTCAAAAAATCTCTTTGATTTAAATTCTTCTTGAAGTAAGTCTTCCAAATCCATAATTTAAAATTGTCAATATTACAGTTTCAACTTATCTTTTTCAATTCAAAGCAATCTGAAGCTTGACAGTCTATTTCAAGCACAAGCAATGTCAACATTGTCCACAGTTCACTATTCTAGCTTCATCAGGGTAACTTCAACATTATTCTATCAAACTTCTTCTCTGAAAGGAACATTTTGCAATTGGAATTTTTAGGAACTAAAGACTTAACATTTTTTAAAATGTGTAGGATAATGCCTATCTTTAATCAAAACCCAAAGCCTGCACCATTTTGAAATGATGCAAGACACCAACAGCTTTAAATTTATAACAACTTCACCATAAATTAAATTTCCTGCTGTAGCATGTAATTGAAGCAGGCCGCAGGGCCACGATCCCGGGGCTGATGGTAACCCGGGGCCTGGCACCTGAAGGCCCGAGGAGGAAGGTGCCAATTCAAATCGCCCTGCTTGGTGACGTGGGGCAATTTGATTGGTGGCTGGTGGGGAGTCAAGGGAGGGGGCTGGGTGGGCTGAGCCACAAGATCCTGCTAGCCCAGTTTCCTCCTTTGCGGCGTGAGGATGAGTGGTGGGGCAGCAGCGTTCCTACCCTCCCTCCCAGGATTGGTGTGGCAGGGTGGGCTTGTTGCAGCTGATGGGAGCAAGGTCCCGAGCCAACAGATGTGGTGTCAACGGGACCTAACAGCCAGTGAGAAGGGGTTAGGGAGCTCAGCTCTCGAAGTGGGCGGGTGGGCGTAGAACCCGGTGGGGGATCCTCGCCCAGTCTAGGGGGGCTGAGGGGCCGGCCTTTGCTAATAATATGGCAAGGCTGGCGGTGGGTGGGGGGGGGGGAAGAGGAGGACGACCCACTTTGCTAATAATATGGCTGGTGGGGGAGGCATCCTCCGGACTGGGGCGAGGTGTGAATACATTTACTGTTTGAGTTGTTGGCTCGGGTGAAATGTGAGTTGAAGTGCATTAATAAAGCTGTGACCTTGTTTGTACCAAGTACGGTGAAATTAGACTTACCTGCTAATTGTTGTTCCTTGAGGAACATTAGTCCAGTCCCGGAACCTCCAAGTTAAGTACCTCCTCCAGCAGCTTTGGAGACTGAAACACTGGTATAAGTAGGTAAGGACTGCCTCTCCCCTCCAGTACCTATTGACAAAGCAGGCTCAGCAGAGCAACAAATAAGTAGTTAAACTGCAAACATATCAGTCCTACTCGTACTCATTTACACTTTTTTTTTTAAACCTGTCTTTAACCTCAACTTTAAAGTAAAAAGATCAAAACCTAAGATAAGTTCCTCTGGAAGAAGAACTTAAGCAAAGAACAAACCAAGTACTGCATAGAAAGGTTTCCGTCTCCCCTTTTGAGAATAGCAACTACTTAAGGCCTCCCAATTACCACTCTGAACTCTCAGAACTTCAGGCTAACAAGAAACTTGGAACAAAACCCCGGGTGGGATCCGGGACTGGACTAGAGTTCCTCAAGTAACAATAATTAGCAGGTAAGTCTAATTTCACCTTCCTTTTCGTCCCTCTAGTCCAGTTCCGGAACCTCTGAGGATGTAACAGAGCAGTAAATATCAACAGGAGGGCCCTGCAAGACCAGCCTGAAGTACTGCTGATCTAAAACACACATCTAGCCGATAATGCTTGACAAAGGAATTCAAGGACAACCAAGTCGCCGCCTTACAAATATCCTCGGCCGGCACCAAACTGTATTCCGCCCAAGAGGCCGCCTGCGCTTTATTTGAATGAGCCCTGAGGCCCTCCGGAACCTCTTTACCTTTCAAAATATATGCCGCTGCAGTGGTTTCCTTTAACCATCTGGAAATGGAAGACTTAGCCGCAGCCTCCCCCTTCTGCAGACCTCCAAACAACACAAACAACCTATCCGACTTACGGAAAGACGCTGTCCCGCGGAGGTACCGTTTGAGCGTCCGACGAACATCCAGAAGATGTAATTTACCTCCTGTTGACTCCTTCCCCTCACCAGAGAATACCGGCAACGAAACTACCTGGTTGACATGAAAAACCGAAACTACCTTAGGCAAGAAGGCGGGAACCGTATGCAACACAACCTTCTGATCTGAGAAGGAAAGAAACGGCTCTTTACAAGACAAAGCTTGCAACTCCGAAATCAGGCAAGCGGAGCAAATAGCCACTAGAAAAATTGCCTTCAATGTCAAATCCTTCAATGACGCCCTACCTAATAGCTCAAAAGGTTCTCTGACCAACGCGTCCAACACCAAATTCAGATCCCACACGGGAACCGAACACCTGTGTGGCGGCCGCATGAGCAACATGGCCCGTAAAAATCTTTTAACATCTGCGTGCGCCCCCAACATTTGACCTTGAACCTTACCACGGTAACAAGACAGTGCCGACAGCTGAACTCTCAAAGAACTAGCCGCGAGACCCTTCTCGAAGCCATCCTGCAAAAACGAAAGAATTTGAGAAACAGACGCCGTTGAGGGCCACACCAGCTGGTCCGCACACCATGCCTCAAAAATGCACCAGACCCGTACGTACGCTAATGATGTAGATCTCCGTCTTGCCTTCAACAACGTAGAAATGACTGCCGTGGAATAACCCTTGGCTTTCATCCTTGCCCTTTCAAGAGCCAAGCCGAAGTGAGAACCGACTCACCTGTAGCATGCGTAGCAGTCCCTGAACCAACAGGTCCTCCCGCGGTGGAAGCCTCCATGGACTGTCCACCAGCAGATGAACCATATCCGCATACCAAGGCCTTCTGGGCCTGTCGGGTGCCACCAGAACCACCAGGCCAATGCCTCTCTATGCGCTGCACTATACGCCCGATGAGCGCCCATGGTGGAAAGACGTAGATGAGACCCTCCGACATCCTTTCTCGCGTCCTGCTGTAAAATCAGGCTGCCTTTGCTGACTTGAACGTTGCCATCAGGTCCATAATTGGCGTCCCTCAGCGCCTTATGATTAGAGCAAACATGTCCAGGTGAAGCACCCACTCTCCTGGATCCATCTTGCACCGACTCAGATAATCTGCCTCAATATTGTCCGCTCCAGCCACATGTTGAGCCGACAGGGCCAGTCCAACAGCTGACTCGCCTCTGCCTCCAATGCCACACTTCCTGTGCCACCCTGTCGATTGATGTAGGCTACTGTAGTCGCACTGTCGGACAGCACTCGCACAGCCGACTGCCTCAGCCATGACTGGAACTCTAGAAGGGCCAAATACACCACCCTTATCTCCAATCTGCTGATGGATCATTCTTTCTCTAACTGTGACCATTGCCCTGCGCCAACCTTCCTTCGAAATGCACCCCAGCCCATTAGACTTGCATCCGTCTTCAAAGGCTTCCAGGCCGGGGCCTCCAGAGGCATCCCTTTTTCCAAGCTCTCTGGCCGTAACCACCAGAGAAGTTCCTGACTCACCTCCGGAGGGCAGACCAGCCGTTGAGACAGCGTGTCTGACTGGTGAGCCCACCGGAGTAAAGCTCTTTGCAATGGTCTCATGTGAGCTCTGGCCCACGGCACTACCTCAATCGTGGCTGCCATCGTTCCGAGCAATTGAAGATACTGCCAAGCTGTAGGCGCCCTTCGAGACAAGAAACTCTGCATGCCCTGCGCTCGCAGAACTGGAAGAAAGACTGTTCCCTGTACCGTATTGAACTGTGCCCCCAGATATTCCAGAGACTGCAAGGAAACCAGCTTGCTCTTGGAAAAGTTGACCACCCAACCCAGGCTCTGCAGCAGCTGCACTACCGGGCTGTGGCCTCGTTGCTCTCGTCCTTCGTTTTTTTTGGGTTTTTTACATTTATCACTTGGCTGATCTCAGCCTAAGCCCCCCCCCCCCCACTGTAAACGGAGCCAAAAGAAACCTTGAGAGACCAATGGCCGCTTAGCTACTGGCCCCTGCCTGACCGCCGAGAAATTAAAACCAAAATGTCCCCTGTCGTGCTTCCCATGTGAATACCACGCGGTCAGGTCTGCTGCACCCGAGACTTGCGAAACCGCGCGATCTCAGCTCCCCGGCCTCCTTGCTTCTATTCCTGAGGCCAAAATAAAACAAATTTAGACTCACCGCTGCTTCCAACGCTCCGGGGGCCTCAATCCACCACCGGAACTCAGTCGAATCAGCGGCTTCGGCTCCGGCGCAGAGAGACACAGCGTGTAGTCAACACACAGCTCTCCCCGTCACCAGCTGTGCCTGCCACCTGCTCCTCACCCATTCACGTGGGTTTGGGAGCAGGGAGGCTAGTTCTGCCGGGTCTCACTCCCGTTGCGCGTTCTTGCGCGAGGGAGGAGAAGTGGAGGGGGGGGGAGACGGAGAAAAAAAGGCAGAGAGAGACAGAGAAGGAACCCTTTCCTAGCAGCACCTACTCTGATCCCCTGTCAAAAACAAAAAACCTCAATTTGAAAACACCAACTCTGCTTATTTGCTGCTTAGTGAGCCCAGACCCCAGGCTCACCACCTTCTCCAGCTGCTTGGAGACTGAAACTACTGGATGGGAGAGGCGGTCCTTGCCTACTTATACCAGTGTCATCAAAGTGATGACATGTTTCAGTCTCCAAAACTGCTGGAGGAGGTACTTAACTCAGAGGTTCTGGGACTGGACTAGAGGGATGAAAAGGAAGCAAGTTTTGCTGTTGTTTATGGGTAAGGGCAAAAGATGGCGGCGAGGGAGGGGGACAAAGAATGGGGGAGGGGAATCCTCCAAGTGGTCAGGTGTCTGGGCTCCCTCGGGTTATTAAGCAGATCATCAGTAAAACCAAAGCCATTTAATCATGTTATTTAAATTCTCTGGTTCCAATATTTTCAGATGAAAATCTATTTTTGTTCTTGATGAGCTAACTGCCACTGTCTGTCTTCTCCTTGTTGCTGTGTAGAAATATGATCAATTACAATACATTTCAAGGCACTAAAAAGATGATTTTGCAATGAGTAATTAATGGTGTTTCCATGCAATTTAATTTAAAATTACTTTATGCTCTGTTATTCTTGTTCAAGGAGATCTACTGGTTTTACTAACATATAAACTTTGTAGACGCACACAACTCATAGCACATGTAGTCATAAGTCTTAATTTGTGACTTTTGTCATTATGGATTCATAATGTCATATGGATTGACAAATTCCATGAGAAAAGCTTCAAAAAACTTCAATAATACTCATTATTTCAGCAGTTAAATTAGAGAACCTTAAAAAACAAGTTGTAGAATCATCATCTTCTTTCTTTTGTGCCAATTGGAGCAACAATTATTGGTTCTAAAAAGCTATAGTATATGCTTTCTTAAAAACTTTACAGGATATCCAATTTTTCTGATAAAATATGCCAATTAAATTTATAATGAAGTTGTTGTAAATTTCAAGCTATCAGCTTCATACATCATTTCAAAATGGCATAACCTGCCCAATTCAGTATAGGGCCCTGTGTATTTAAAACTACCATAGTCTTTTATTAAAAACATAGCATTGCTATACAGAATATATATATTTGGTGCTATGCACAACAGGAATCGTTGCTTAATAAATAAACTGGTAAAAAAGTGGCATCAGTAAGGGGTTTATACATATAGATGCATGTAGTGCTACCTACAAGATGCAATTTTGATACTTATATTCCTTAAGCCGCATGACTTGCATGTATAGAGTAGTTACTCACCTGTAACAGGTGTTCTCCAGGAGCAGCAGGAATCAGTCCTCACATATGGGTGTCATCGGTGCCGATGAAGCCCCAGCGGAGCATTTCCCCAGCTTTCTATGAAAGCCTTTGGGAATGCAGGCACGCATGCGCGGTTCCCTTCCCGCCTAAAGGTGCCATTTTACCTCAGTCAAATGACATAGCTAAGAACAGCACACAAAAATGAAAAATAAACTATGTACAACTGCAACTCCAAGGAGAGGAGGGAGGGTTGTGAGGACTGATTTCTGCTGCTCCTGGAGAACATCTGTTACAGGTGAGTAACTACTCTTTCTCCAGGACCAAGCAGGAAGTCAGTCCTCACATATGGGTGACTCCCAAGCTCTGGGCTACTGAGGAACCCAGGCTGAACAAGAGAACTCCCTCTAGTCTCAGCAGCAAAGAAAGGCTTTTCAAGGACACAACATCCACCAGTAGCCCAACAGAGGGCAAGAGGGCAGGAGTTGCCTAAACCTCAAAGAGATTTCGGAGTACTGCTTGGCCAAAAGCACTGTCCCTACGGGACTCCCTCTCCAGGCAGTAATGGGCCGCAAAAGTCTGGCTTGAAGACCAAGTTGCAGCCCTGCAGATGTCTACCAAGGGCACAGAGCGGAGATGAGCCACTGAGGCAGCCATTGCCCGGACACGATGGGCCGTGACCCTACACTGCAAAGGAAGGTCAGCCGCCTTATAAACCCAGGTGATACAGTCAGCCACCCAGATGGACAAGGTACGCTTGGACACAGCCAACCCCAACTTATTGGGGTCAAAGGATACGAAGAGCAGAGTAGCCCTTCTATGCCCCTGCGTACGGTCAAGGTAGAAGGATAAGGCCCTCCTACAGTCCAGGGTATGCAGGACTGCTTCAGCCTTGCTAGCATGAGGCCTAGGGAAGAATGTTGGAAGAACCACCTCCTGGTTGAGGTGGAAAGAGGAGACAACTTTAGGGAGGAACTTTGGATGAGTCCTAAGGACTACTCTGTTTCTATAAATCCTGGTGTAAGGCCTATCACAGACCAGGGCCTGAAGCTCACTTGCTCGCCTAGCCGAGGTAAGGGCTATCAGGAAGAGTGTCTTCCAGGAGAGGAAGCGCAGTGGACAAGTAGCCATCGGCTCAAAAGGTGGGCGAGTCAGTTGCTTCAAGACCACATTCAGCTCCCACTCAGGGGCAGGAGGGCGGATGGGAGGCTTCAGCAAAAGCAAGCCCCTGAGAAAGTGGGACACCAAGGGGTGACCAGCCAGAGAATGTCCCTCCACCAGAGAGTGCTGACCTGCTAGAGCTGAGAGGTGGACCTGAACAGAATTGGACTTAAGTCCCTGATTTGATAAGTGCAGTAAGTACTGAAGCACTACTGGCACAGTACAAGAGAAAGGGTCCTCTGTACGTAGCTGACACCACACAGAAAAGCATTTCCATTTGAGAGCATAGGTTTTCCTAGTGGACTGTTTCCTAGAGGCTAGGACAACCTCCTCAACTTCCTGAGGTAGGCCCCAGGGAACCAAAACTACCCTTGCAGCCTCCAGGCCATCAAATTGAGAACTTTGAGATTGGGGTGCAGAAGCGAACCCTGCTCCTGTGAGAGAAGGTCGGGTTGCAACCCCAGAGGTAGTGGAGGATCCACCGCCAGTTGAAGCAGAAGCGGAAACCAAGGCTGTCTCGGCCACCTGGGAGCCACCAGCAGGACCGAGGCCTTATCCTGAAGATTCTTGAAGAGAGTTCGGGCCACCAACGGCGTGGGAGGAAACGCATACAGGAGGCCCTGAGACCAGGATGTCAGAAAAGCACCCGCTGCTATCCGCAGAGGATGCGGTTGCCTGGAGCAGAACTTTGGCAGTTGCTTGTTCATTGGGCTGGCAAAGAGATCTATCAAAGGGAGACCCCATTTTAGGAAGATCCTCTGAACTACTGAAGGATGCAGCTGCCACTCGTGGGGCTGCAGTATTCTGCTTAACCTGTCTGCCAGGTAGTTGTCCTGGCCTGGAAGGTACACAGCCTTGAGGAGCATGTTGTGCTTGAGGGCAAATGAACAAAGGTCCTGAGCCTCCCGACAAAGGATCCTGGACCCAGTCCCGCCCTGTTTGTTCACATAAAACATGGCTACTTGGTTGTCTGTCTGAATCAGGACAGATTGGTGAGCCAGGGTAGGAGAGAAAACTTTGAGTGCTAATCGAATAGCTCTGAATTCGAGGAGATTGATCTGCTGTGCAGCTTCCCAAGGAGACCACAGGCCCTGGGTGCACTTGCCCAGACAATGAGCTCCCCAGCCTTGCAGGGAGGCATCTGTGGTCATCACTACCGTGTACCCCGGAACCTGAAAAGGCACCCCCTTCAGCAGATTGGGTGGGTGCAGCCACCAGTTGAGGGAGTGCAGAAATGGTCTGGACACCCTTATCCTGTCTCTGAGGCTGCCTGTGGCCTGTGACCACTGAGTCCAAAGGGACCACTGTGCAGACCTCATATGGAGCCTGGCATTGGGGATCACATGTACTGTTAAAGCCATGTGGCCCAGAAGCCTCAGGCAGTGTCTGGCGGAGACCAGTGACCTGCTGAGCAACTGATTTGCCAAGGCCATCAACCTTTGGGCCCCTGTCTGCTGGCAAGAAAGCCTTTGCCAGCAGAGAGACCAGTCTTGCTCCTATGAACTCCAAGTTCTGGGAGGGGAGCAAAGTGGACTTTGCGAAGTTTATGACAAACCCCAGCCTTTGGAGAAGAGCAATAGTGCTGAGGGCGGCTTGTTTGGCCTCCTGGCACGTCTGACCCCTGATGAGCCAGTCGTCCAGATAGGGGAAGACAAAGATGCCCTGGTTTCTCAGGTAGGCCGCCAACACTGCTAGGCACTTTGTGAAAACTCTGGGGGCGGAGGTGAGGCCGAAAGGCAGCACTCTGTATTGATAATGGTTTCCTCCCACAATGAACCTGAGGTACTTTCTGTGGTCTGGATGAATGAGGATGTGAGTGTACGCATCCTTTAGATCTAAAGAGCATAGCCAATCTCCCTGTTGGAGGTAGGGCAGAAGTGTCCCAAGAGTAAGCATCTTGCACTTCTCCTTCACTAGGAACTTGTTGAGGTTCCTGTGGTCTAGAATCGGTTGAAGGCCACCGGTTCTTTTGGGCACCAGGAAATATCTGGAGTAGAAACCGTGACCTTCTAAGTGGGGAGGCACAGGCTCCACCGCCCTGTCCACCAACAGACCTTGAAGCTCTTGCAGAAGATCTGTGTGCAGGGGAGACCTTGGAGGGTCCCCTGGAAATATGGTGGAGGCAGTTGGTGAAAATGCAGGGCATAACCCTTGTGGACTATGTCCAACACCCAACTGTCCCCGGTGATAAGGGGCCATTGGTGGGCAAAGAGGGCGAGGCGACCTCCTGTGCAGGGTTGGGAGAGCAGTGTACGCTCAAGGAGTCAAAAACCCCCACCCTGCGGAGTGGTGGCAGGGGCCGGTGGCTTGGGGGTCCTCTGGCTACGGGGCCCATTACCCTGCCCCTTGGCTTGCTGACCCTGGGGGGCAGCTTGGGCAGCCTGATATTGCAGGTACTGTTTGTAGGCAGTGCCCTTCCTCGGGTAAAAGGGCTTTTTACCCGAGCCCTTCTTTTTATGAGAAGGGGCAGAGGTCTTCCTCGACAGCCTTGTCCGGGTGAGGTGCTCAGTTTCAAGCTGAGTGGCCTTCTCGGTCATGGGCTTGCCAAAAAGGTTTTCACCTCGGCAAGGGACATCGACCAACTTGTCCTGAACCCATGGCTCGAGGTCCGATTACTGCAGCCATGCCTGGCATCGTGGCTCGATGTCGGCTGCCGCGACTCGGGCCGAAGCCTCGAAGCCATCATAGGCAGCGCGGGACATGAACTTCAAGCAGTCCCGAATCCCCGAGGACAAGGTCTTGAATCTCTGCAAGGGTTCCCCAGAGAGTCCAGTAGAGAACCCAGCCAACTCCTTGGCCAGGTCCCGCAAGTACATGCCCATGTACAGCTGGTAAGACTGGACACGGCAAGCAAGCATAGAGCCCTGGAAGCACTTTCTACAGACGCCATCGAGGTTCCGGGCCTCCCTGCCGGGGGGCACCGCAGAGTGCATCTTCTGACTCTTCAGACGATGCATGGCCGATTCCACAACCATGGAATGGTGTGGTAGCTGTGCCTTCTGAAAGCCAGGGCTCTTCCTGAGTCGATAGATCGAGTCGACTCGCTTGCTTAAAACCAGCGCCGAGGCCGGTGCCTCCCACATCCGGAAGAGGAGCCGTTCCAGCATTGGAGGAACCGGGACAGTAAAGGCCTCCTTCGGAGGAGAGTCATACTGTAGGGCCTCAAGCTCTTCCTCGGACGAGTCAGCTTGGGAGACGGAGGACGAGAAGTCTCCTGACACCTTCAAGACTCGGTGTGTCCTGTCGGACTCACCGCAGTCTGAGCCCCGGAGTAGATCCCTTCCAGAGGATACTCGGTTCTCGGAGTTCGTCCGGGATATGGCCGCTGCCTTGGCTATCCCGGCGGACCCCGAGGAGACTCCTCGTCCTCCGTCTCCCAAGCTGACTCGTTCAAGGAAGAGTCAGGGTCCGACCCCGCGGGGCCCTGGAGCACCCGCCCCGACGCCCTCGGTCCCGAACGGGAGGTCGAGGGAGACCGCGACTGAGGATGACTCTGAGCCATGATGGACTCGAGTATCGGCTCGGTCTCCGGGGTCGACTTCGAAGTCGATGTCCCGGTGGTCAGGGAAGATGCGCCAGACAGGCTGGTCATCAGTGCCCGCTGCTGCGCCATGAAGGCAGATAATCTGCTCTCCAAGGCTGTCATCCTGAGACTTAGCTCGGGAGACGCAGCAGCCACCGACTCTGGCCCCTTCGGCGCCGGGCCCAACGTCGGCTCCCTAGGAGGAGAGTCCTCGAGGACTATGGGGCTTACGTGTCCAGCAGACTCCGGATCCACGCAAGGAACTTTAGCAGGTTTCTCGTGTTCCACGAGCCCGGGGCGACGGTCGGGGGTCTTAGACCTGGCCCTCGAGGAACCAGGGACTTCCTCCGATGACGCCCTCGCGAGCCGCTTCTTCCTTTTGCGTTCCTGGTCGGGGGACCCCCTGTCCGAGGAGCTTCGACGGCGCTCGGGATCAGAATCCCGAGATGTCGAGGCCTCAGACGAGGTCCGGGCCTGGCCGGAGGCTGAGTCCAAGAAAAGCCTTTCTTTTTGCTGCTGTCAACTTCGGAGTGCCTTGGAAGACATCTTTCCACATTGCCCGCACGACTGAGGATCGTGATCGGGGCCGAGGCACCGAAGGCAGCAGTCGTGTGTGTCGGTGAGAGACATTAATTTCTTACACCGATCACACTTTTTAAAACCGCTGGAAGCCATCGGGGAAAAAAGAGTCCCCACGAGGTCAAAGGACCGGCCTTCCAGGGAAAAATAGAAAAAAGGGCGCGAACGCCAGCCACGAAGGGCAAAAACCGAAAAAGAAGAATCGGGCTCGATACCGGTGTACCGAACCCGGCGGGAGGGGAACCGGCGTCGAACCGGGAGAAAAAATAGCGAAAATCGCCGAAAAAATCTAATTTTAACCGGGAAAACAGGACACATGTCCGGTGGGCTTCATGGAAAAAAAAGAGACTGAGGTAAGATGGCACCTTTAGGTAGGAAGGGAACCACGCATGCATGCCTGCATTCCCAAAGGCTTTCATAGAAAGCTGGGGAAATGCTCCGCTGGGGCTTCATCGGCGCCGATGACACCCATATGTGAGGACTGACTTCCTGCTTGGTCCTGGAGAAAAATGATAGATTTTGTAAACTTGTACATTCGCAGAACAGATTAAGGGGTCATCCTTCGTAACAGAGGTAAGCACAAATCCCCCCCCCCCCTTTACCTCTTGGTGACTCCACATACTACCTCACCTTTCCCAAGAACAACAACAATGGCAATGATGACCCAATATAACACCAGTCACTTTTTTTGCTTGATTGAAAAAAAGACTAACCTCTGTGGCCTTCTGTATCTCTGGGTCTCAGCAACTCATCAATAGCAGTTCAGTTCATAGTGGGGGGGTGGGAAGAGGATGTGAGCCAGTAGTGACAGAGCAGGCAGCAGCAGCAGGAAGAGGGAGGGTTAGTTCAATGACAGCGACAGCAGCAGAAGCTTTGGCAGGCATAGGGTGGGCATGCAGCCCTCAGGCGCAGCACAAAGCGGTGGCATGGTGGCACCTCTTTAAGGGAAAATAAATTATAACCAATGTAATATTTCCAAAATACTTTAGATTACACACATTGAATAATACACAACATATACCACAGTATTCTTTATTACATTTTTTTTTCTAGCAAGCTCAAAAGTATTTTATGACTCCTTTACCTGCATGTGTATGCCTTGAAGGCCCTCATGTATGGATGGCTGTGTATGCGAAGAGTGGGTTAGGAGAGGCTGTGAGGTGTATGTGTGTGTCTGGAGGAGTGCTCTAGGATATCATCCACACTCTCTTCCAATGATGCTTTAAAGGGAAGAATAGAAAAATCAGCAACCCAGTGCACTTACAGTAAAATAAAGGGTCCTGCTTGGATAGTAAAAGACTAAGCCTGGTGGTTAGATCAACAGCCTACTGTTTATTATTTATCTTTATTACCCAGGAAATCTGGGTTTGATTCCCACTGGCATTCCTTGTGGCCTTTGGCAAGTCACTTTACCCTCCATTGCCTCGGAAGAAAAGGCCTGGCAATCTACTTTAAGTCATATATTGCCAAGGAATCCCAAGGGCTGCTAGGTTGCCAGCACTTAAAAAAACAAAAACAAAAAAACCCTCAAAGCCTAAACTGCAGAAAATTTAAAAGACAAAAAGTAAGAAGGCACAAATTAAAGTGTAGTTATTCACCTATAGCAGGTGTTCTCCAAGGACAGTAGGAATAAGCCCTCATGTATGGGTGATGTCACCAACAGAGCCCGTGCGGGAATGCTCCTTAGCTTCTTTTGAAAGCTTCTGGAAGGATCCACTGCGTATGTGCCCCTGCCTTCCCACCTGCCGCGGCGCCATCTTCTCCAGTAAAATATCAGAGCTGTAGCCAGAAAAATAAATCCTCGGGGAGGTGGGAGACTTGTGAGGATTTATTCCTGCTGTCCAGGGAGAACACTTGCTACAAGTGAGTAATAACGCTTTCTCTGTGGACAAGCAGGAAGTAAGTCCACACATATGGGACTCCCAAGCTACAGGCTACTGAAAATGAAGGAGGCCAAAAGCCCAACAGGGGCAACAACAATAACGCGACTGATCCAGCATCTTCAGATTACATCTTCACTGAGAAATTTATTTTTTGGTAGCTTGGAATGCCAGAAGGGTTGGTGGGAAGGAATTGAACTTAATTCCCAAAGAGATGCCGGAGTATGGCTTGGCTGAAGTTGCTGTTGCATCAGGAATCCCCATCCAGACAGTAATGAGCTGTGAATGTGTGGACCGATGACCATGTTAAAGCCCTGAAGATCTCCTCAATGGAGACTAAGCGCAAGTTGGCAACCACTGCTGCCGCCATGGCTCAGACATTGTGAGCCGTGACATGACCATCAAGGCTCAGGCCTGCCTGGGCATAAGCAAAAGGGATGCAGTCTGCAGTCCCCAGCTTGCTGAGATCAAAAAAGACTAACAGCAGGGTGGTCTTATGATGTGTCTTCATCCGCTAAAGGTAGAAAGCCAAGGCTCATTTGCAGTCCAACATGTGTAGCGCTGCCTCCCCTCTATTGGTGTGAGGCCTGGGGAAGAAAGTTGGCAGAACAGCTGACTGAATGAGGTGGAAAGCAGACACCACCATTGGTAGGAAGCGCGGATATATGCCCAAGACCACCCTATTGTGATGGAACCTGGTGTACAGTGGGTGAGCCACGAGGGCCTGGAGCTCACTGACACGGCATGCCAAAGGGACCACCACCAGGAGCAAGACCTTACAGATCAGGAACTTCAGAGAGCAGGAAACAATTGACTCACACGAAATCGACAAGAGCTGTGTCAAAACTACATCAAGGACCCAACCCACTGCCAGGGGCTTGAAAGGAGTCTTAGATAGGAGCAAGCCCTACATGAAATGAGCCACCAAGGGCTGATCAGAGATGGGCTGCCCCTCCGAGCCACGATGGTAGGCCTCAATCACGCTCAGATGGACCCTGACAGAATTGGACAAGACCTGAGTCAGGGAGGTGAAGAAGAAGGGATCCAGGGCCCAATCAGAACACCAGGAGGAGAACCCCCACCATTTAAATGCATAGGACCTTTGCGTTGAAGCTTTGTGGGAGGCCAGAAGGACTTCCGTAACATTCTTGGGCAGGTTGAACTCTGCTAGAACTACCCGCTCAACATCCATGCAGTGAGAGTCAGGGACTGGATGTTGCTGTATAGCAAGCTCCTGTTCTTCTGAGAGATGAGGTCTGGGGCAAAACCCAGCCCAGCCACAGAGGCTCCCACTGAGAGAGATGGAGCAACAGGGGGAACCACAACTGCCTGGTCCAATATGGGGCAATAAGAATCATTGTGCCCCTGTTGGCCTGAAACTTCAGCAAAGTCTTCGCCACGAACGGAATAGCAGGGTATACATTTAGCAGGCCGCCTCCCCCAGTGTAGGAGGAAAGCATCCAACATCAGGCAGCTGCTGGACACAACCCTGGAGCAGAACTGGTCCACCTGGGCATTGTGTGGAGTGGCAAATAGATCTATCAAAGGGGTAGCCCACCCCTGGAAAGATCCGCCCCAAAATCGGTCCACTCATGCAACTAGAGGATGTGGCTCAGTTGAGTTCCCTGGACAGATAAGTAGCTCTGAGCTCCATCCTGTGAGCAATGGCGAACTTCCACAAGAGGACCTCTTCCCAGCACAGGAGGTACAACCCCGTGCTGACCTGCTTGTTGATGCAGTAGACTGCCACCTGATTGTCTGTCTGGATCATCAGAGTTTGGTTGGCCAAATGAACCCGGAATGCCCAAAGAGCATTTGCTATAGCCTGCAGTTTCAAGAAGTTGTTCTGGTGCAGGCTCTCCTGCTCGGACCACAGGTCTTGCGTGTGCGGGCCGTCCAGATGAATCCCCCAGCCTAACTTGGGCACATCTGTCATCAGCATCCTCTGGGGAGAGGAGTAACATCTGAAATGAGAGATCTCTGAGCAAGTTCTGCGGCTCCAGCCACCAGTGCAGGGACTAGACTACAGGCCGAATGACCGCCACTCAGTCCTGGAGGCAGTCCATGACCTGTTTCCACTGGACTCTCACTGAGCTTGTCTCACCAACAGACGAGCCAGGGGGGTGACATGCACCGTAGAGGCCATATGGCCAAGTGTCTTCAGCATCCCCCAGCTGTCACATGATGCCTCTGCAGGGTATTGCAGACCAAGGCTGTAAGGCTCTGCAGGCAGTCCATCAGAAGAAAGGCCCAAGCCCGAGTGGTGTCGAGAAGGGCCCCTATGAACCCCAGCTGCTGGGAGGGCTGCAGGTGAGACTTGGGGTAGTTGACTACGAACCCCAACCGCTCGAACACCAGGATGAACAGCTGAGAAGATTGCTGGACCCCGTCCGGGATGAAGCTCTTTATGAGCAAGTCGTCCGAGTAGTGGAAAATGAATACCCCTAGAGTCCGAAGGTAAGCAGCCACAACTATGTGACACTTCGTGAAGACTCATGGTGTTAATGCCAGGCCGAAAAGGAGTACTCTGTACTGGAAGTCCCAATCCCCCAGGGCGAATCTGAGGTATTTTCTGTGAACGGGGTGAATCAGTATATGCGTATGCATGTCTTTGAGATCCAGGGAGCATAGTTAATTGTCCTTTTGCAGAGTGTCCAGTGAGACCATCTTGAACTTCTCTAGCACCAGGTAGGTCCAAGATGGGCTGAAACCTCCCCTGACTTCTTGGGGACTAGGAAGTACCTGGAATAGAAGCCCTGCCCAACCTGAGCCACAGGCACCGGCTCTATAGCGAAGTCTGTTCACAGAGCAGAGACCTCTCCCTGCAGCAGGCTGAGATGCAGGGGGTCTAAGGGATACTCCCTTGGGGGAAAAGGGGTGGCAGCTTGGTGAAGTGCAGCATGTAGCCCCTTTGGACTATCTGCAGCACCCACGTGTCTAAGGTGATAAGAGGCCATCTGTAGTAAACAGGACAAGCCGCCCCCCAACCAGGGTTGGCTAAACTCCACAGTAACCAGTTAAAGCCCCGCCCCAGGGTTGGGTTGCAGAATCAGTTGGGCCTTCTAAGGCTTCTCTCAGCATTCCTAGTGAGGAGCCTGCGCTTTGACTGAGAGCTCTGGGGACTTGAGAGGTACCATTGCTTACACTGGTATTGTCTTCTTGCTTTGGTACTTCTTATGAGAAGGGTCGGCAGTCTTCCTCGAAAGCTTGGTGAAGGCGACATGCTGTGTCTCAATCTTGCCAGCCTTAGCCTCCACCCATTTTCCCAAGAGGCTGTCACCCCGGCAAGGCATGTCCGCCAATTTATCCTGTACCCACTGCTCCAGGTCTGAGGACTGGATCCAGATGAGCCAGCGAGTTCCAATGCCCACCGCCACAGCCCTACAGACTATGTACTTGGAATAGTCATATGTCACCCAGACCATGTACAGTCAAACCTCGGTTTTCGTATGCACCAGTTTTCGTTAGCTTCGGTTTTCGATGACTTTTTTCATTGCTATGTTGTCTCAGTTCTCATACATCCGCTCGGTTTTCGTACAATTTAAAATGGTCTGTGACGGACTTCTGGTGACATCATCGGGCTCCATGGCGGGGCTGTAGAAGAGCTCCGTTACAAAGCCTGCCAAAAGAGGAATATGTGCTTCCCTAGCAGCGATTGGGCAGCGGAGCAATGAAGGGGCAGTGAGTGGATGTACCCCACAGCAAAACCGACGAGCGAAAGAGCCGCGGAAACCGACGGAGGAGACAAATTGCAGATCGTGGCAGCGGAGAGGGGAACCGCGTGATAGAGGTGCGCTGCAGATGAGAAGGCAGCGGAGATAGCGTGGCGAGCAAGAGTGCTGGGGAGAGCGTCAGAGAAGCAAACAAGCATTACCAGGAGCTGCGTAAGAGACCCGGTGGGGAGCGGGACTCCATAGCAGACAGTTTTGTGGACTAAAAGTGAGTCGGGGGACTGCTGCGGCACAGACGGAAGTGAAGAGCCATCTCGGGGAGTAGCGAGAGGAAGAACGTGGCAGGAAGATCGGAGGGGAAAGGAGGAGCAGAGACAAGTGCTCAGCCGCAGGCAGTGAAACCCGAGTGGCATCCAGCAGCGAAGGGGAAGAAAGAGAAAGCTGATAAGGGAACTCGCCATACCAGGAAGTAGCAGGAACATAAGAACATAAGATATGCCATACTGGGTCAGACCAAGGTCCATCAAGCCCAGTATTCTGTTTCCAACAGTGGCCAATCTAGGTCATATGTACCTAGCAGTTTCCCCAAGGGACACAGGTTCCACAATGCTTGTACTGGTTCAAGCATTGATATCCTGGGTCCCTTCTTAATAATGGCTTATGGACCTTTCCTCCAGGAACTTGTCCAAACCTTTTTTAAACCCAGCTACACTAACAGCCTTTACTACATCTTCCGGTAACAAATTCCAGAGTTTGATTACACGTTGAGTAAAAAAATATTTTCTTTTATTAGTCTTAAATAGTTTACCCTGTAGCTTCATTGCATGTCCCCTAGTCTTTCTATATTCTGATAAGGTAAACAATCGATCTACGTTTACCCGTTCCACTCCGCTCATTAATTTATAGACTTCTATCATATCTCCCCTCAGCCGTCTCTTTTCCAGGTTAAAGAGCCCTAACCTATTTAGCCTTTCTTCATAGGAGTATCCTTCCATCCCCTTTACCATTTTGGTGGCTCTTCTCTGAACCTTTTCTAATAACTCTATATCCTTTTTAAGATACGGCGACCAGAATTGCACACAATATTCAAGGTGCGGTCTCACCATGGAACGATATAGAGGCATTATAATATCCTTTGTTTTATTTTCCATTCCTTTCCTTATCATACCTAGCATTCTATTTGCTCTCTTGGCCGCCTCTGCACACTGGGCCGAGGGTTTTAACATGGTATCCACAATGACGCCTAAATCTTTTTCCTGGGTGGTGGTTCCTAATGTGGAACCTTGCATCGTGTAACCATAGTTTGGGTTGTTCTTCCCTAGGTGCATAACCTTGCACTTGTCCACATTAAATTTCAGCTGCCATTTTGATGCCCAGTCTTCCAATTTATCAAGATCCTCTTGCAATTTTCCACAATCCTCTTGGGTTTTAACAACTTTAAATAGTTTTGTGTCATCTGCAAATTTGATAACCTCACTCCGTTATTCCACTTTCCAGGTCATTTATGAATATGTCAAAAAGCAGCGGACCCAGCACAGATCCCTGGGGTACACCACTATTCACCTTTCTCCATTGGGAAAATTGGCCATTTAGCCCTACCCTCTGCTTTCTATCTTTTAACCAGTTCCTGATCCACAATAATGCACTGCCTCCTATCCCATGACTCTTTAATTTTGCCAAAAGTCTCTCATGAGGGACCTTGTCAAAGGCTTTCTGAAAGTCCAGATACACAATATCAACCGACTCACCTTTGTCCACCTGATTATTCACTCCTTCAAAAAAACATAACAGATTAGTAAGACAAGATCTTCCTTGTCTAAAGCCATGTTGGCTGTCTCTCATTAATTCATGACTATCTACATGCTGAGTAATTTTATTCTTTATGATGGGTTCTATCATTTTTCCCGGTATTGACGTCAGACTCACCGGTCTGTAGTTTCCCGGATCACCCCTGGAACCCTTTTTAAAAATTGGTGTTACATTGGCGATTCTCCAATCTTCAGGTATTAGAGATGATTTTAATGATAGTTCACAGATTACTAATAGCAGGTCTGCAATCTCATATTTCAGTTCTTTCAATACCCTTGGATGTATACCATCCGGCCCAGGTGATTTGCTACTCTTCAGCTTATCTAATAGTTGTAATACATCTTCTCGATGTATCGATATTTCCTTCAATTCTTCTGCACCTTTAAATACCACTTCAGTCATGGGTAACATTCCTACATCTTCCTCAGTAAAGACTGAAGCAAAGAATTTGTTCAGTCTCTCTGCTATCGCCTTGTCGCCTCTTAGTGCTTCTTTAACCCCTTTATCATCTAATGGACCAACTGACTCTCTCACAGGTTTTTTGCTACGAATGTACTTGAAAAGGTCTTTACTTCGCGTTTTTGCTTCTGCAGCAAGCTTCTTCTCAAATTCTCCCTTTGCCTGCCTTATCAATGCCTTGCATTTGACTTGCCAGTGCTTGTGCTGTTTCCAGGTTTCGTCGTTTGGCTCTTTTTTCCATTTCCTGAAAGATGCTTTTTTGGCAACAGCCTCTCTGACCTCAACGTTAAACCATGCTGGCAGTTTTTTGGACTTCTTTCCACTTTTCTTAAAGCGTGGAATACAGCTGGTCTGGGCTTCCAAGATTGTATTTTTCAACAACAGCCAAGCCTGATGTATGTCTTTAACCTTTGAAACTGCTCCTTTTAGTTTTTTCTTGACTGTTTTCCTCATTTTATCATAGTCCCTTTCGAAAGTTAAAAGGTAGTATTGTGGATTTCCTTACTATCCCTCCTCCACTAATTAAATCAAAGGCGATCATGCTATGATCACTATTGCCAAGTGGCCCCAACAACCTTATCTCTTGCACTAGATCTGGTGTTCCACTAAGGATTAGGTCTAATATGGCTTCCCCTCTGGTCAGTTCATGAACCAGCTGCTCCAAGAAGCAGTCATTTATTTCATCTAGGAACTTTATCTCCCTAGCATGTCCTGACGTGACACTGACCCAGTCGATACCGGGGTAGTTGAAATCACCCATTATTATTACTGTGCTGTAACTTTTGTTAGCTTCCTTGATTCTTTGAGCATTTCATCATCCATTTGGTCATTCTGGCCAGGTGCTCGATAGTACACCCCCACTGCCATTGCCTTCCCCCTTTTACATGGAATTTCAATCCATATAGATTCTACAGCAGATTTTGTTTCCTGCAAAACTTTAATCCTTTCTGACTCAATGCCCTCTCTAACATAGAGAGCAACCCCTCCACCAATTTGATCAGCTCTATCATTACGATATAGTTTGTACCCAAGTATCACAGTGTCCCACTGGTTGTCGTCCTTCCACCATGTCTCTGATATTCCAATCATATCTAACCTTTCATTTAGTGCTATATATTCTAACTCTCCCATCTTATTTTTTAGACTTCTAGCATTTGCACACAAGCATTTTAGAGAATGTATTTTATCCATATTAATTTGTCTGTTAGACATGAGTAATTTGGGATCTTTAAGCCCTGTCTGCTCCATACTTGAGGGCATTTGGGCTACTTTACTCTTTTGTGGAACCTCTCTGCTTTTGGTAGTATCCTTCAAAGATACATTCTTCCGAACCATCTGCTCTTGGGCGACTGTCGGCTTTCCCCTAATATCTAGTTTAAAAGCTGCTCTCTCTCCTTTTTAAAGGTTAATGCCAGCAGCCTGGTTTCATCCCGGTTAAGGTGAAGCCCATCCCTTCGGAAGAGCCCCTCCTTTCCCCAGAATGTTCCCCAGTTCCTAACAAATCCAAAACCCTCATCTCTGCACCATTGTCTCATCCACGCATTGAGACTCCGGAGCTCTGTCTACCTTTTGGGTCCTGCGCGTGGAACAGGAAGCATTTCGGAGAATGCTACCCTGGAAGTTCTGGATTTCAACTTCCTACCTAAAAGCCTAAATTTAGCCTCCAGAACCTCCCTACCACATTTTCCTATGTCATTGGTACCAACATGTACCAAGACAGCAGACTCCTCCCCAGCACTATCTAAGACCTTATCTAGGTGGCGCGTGAGCTCCGCTACCTTCGCACCAGGCAGGCATGTTACCAGGCGATCCTCACGTCCACCAGCCACCCAGCTATCTACATGCCTAATGATCGAATCACCAACTATAACGGCTGTCCTAACCCTTCCCTCATGGGCACATGGCCCTGGAGAAACGTCCTCGATGCGAGAGGGTTTTACATCACCTGGAGGACAGGTCCTAGTTACAGGATCACTTCCTGCCACACCAGGGTGATGCTCTCCTGTCACGTGACCTCTCTCCTCCATGGCAACAGGGATGCTGCCAGACTGGAGGTGGGACTTCAGGACTATATCCCTGTAGGTCTCGTCTATGTATCTCTCTGTCTTATGCTTTCCAAGTCTGCTACTTTAGCCTCTAGAGAACGGACTCGTTCCCTGAGAGTAAAGAGCTCCTTGCACCTAGTGCACACGTAAGACCTCTCACCAACTGGGAGAAAATCATACATGTAACACTCAATGCAAAAGACTGGAAAGCCCCCATCCCGCTGCTGGACTGCTGTCTGCATCTTAGTTTTAAGTTTGTGTTTAGATCTAAGTTCTTTACTTACTAAGGGTTGCTATGGATATTTATACTAATAAAACTGAACCTAATACGTGTAATATACCTTGTTCACCTGAAGCTTAACTAATCTCAGGTCCTTAGTGTATGACTGATTTGGGTAATGAGCTTTACCTGAGAGCACCTCCTGTCTTTTAAGATGTGTAAGTACCTATAAAGCTACGATTATCCCAGGGGTGGGTGGGTGTGGGGAGGGTGGGAGGGAATTAACACTTATTAAAAGAGGGCTGCTACACAGTACCCTGTCTTGTGCTGCTGAGGTAAGCTATATTCTGATTTGATTTAAATTATAGCTCTTAGCTGCTGCTAGGCTCTAACTTCTTATGAAATTTAAAGTACAAGCTCTCTGCTGGGTTCTAAATTTAAGCAGAAAGCTCTTTTCTGTGTTGTAAATTTAAACTAAAAGTACTTTGCTGTTACTAGGCCCTGAGTGACTATTAAATTTAAAGTACAAGCTCTCTGCTGGGTATGAAATGTAACCAGAGAGTTCTCCTCTGTGTTTTACTAAACTGCTGCTACTAGGCCCTGACTGATTTAACAAAAATAGTGGATCACAGATTAATTAGCTTTAATACAAAGAATTCCTTTTAGAAAATTACCAGAAGTAAATACTCACAGTTGCAGATCTCCCTCCAGAAGCAACAGTCCCCCTTACCAGTCTTTCAAGTAAGGAAACCACTCTCGGCACAGAATAAGGTACCGGATACCAGTAGGTTAAGCAAAAGTAAAAAAAAAAAAAAAAGCCTGCTAGTCTGGTGACACATTGTAGAGCAGAAGAGTGGAGCACTGGCAGATTGGAGGGTGATGAGGAAGAAGAAAGAAATAATATAAAAGCATCTCGTACCAGTTAGCCAGCTCATAAAGCCCTGTGGGATCCAGCTGAGCCTAAGGCCTTAAAGCAGCCACTACCCAAAGGGGAGAACACCAAAGGAATACAACCTAACATAACATAAGACACCTGAAAATGGTCCGTGACATCAGAAGGTTGAATGGCGGCGATTTAGGGGAGCTCCGCCGCCAACCCCTGCCATACAAGCAATAGGTCAGTGCGAAACGCTGGCTGGGTGAAGGGGACTGCCGGAGATAAAGAGTAGAGATCCCAGACTACGGCGGCGAGTGAGTGCGGGTAGCGCAAGCCCCGGGAAATTTCTCAGTGGCAGAGAGAAGAGAGCGCCGGAGGAGCCACGTGGCCGCCCTGCAAAAAGGCCGGTGAGGATATCAGGTGCGGAGGCAAGAGAGACGCGCCTAGCAGTGTGAAGGGGTACAGGAGAAGCACCCGCACTGGATTGCGTCAAGGTCGGGCGCTGCGAGGACCCCCCCGGGCCGTTCAGGAAGAGTGGGCTGGCCAGAAAAAGCAGGCCGGGGATCGTCGCCAGTGCAGTCGGAGACCCGGTGGGCAGCAGAGACAACGCGGCAGCCGGGGAAAGGAGCTGGTCTGAAGGTGCTGTGTGGGGGGAGCCAATAATAGAATACTGTAAAGGCAGAGAACAAGTGAGAGCAGGAGAAAGCGAAGTGCATAGAGGCACAGAACACCTGGCACCAATCCGGTGGGAGAGAAGGCCTTAGCAGTGCAGAGAACGCCAGGGCAGGAGGAACAGCAGCAGAGGGATACAAGAAATAAATAAAACAAATTTATAATTTAAAAAAAAAAAAAAAAAGGTCCGTACCGGGGGGGGGGGGGGGGGGGGTGCTCAGTACAGTATAGTCTTGTTTTTGCAATCCAGAGCTCTATGCTTTCAGCGATCCTGAGCTTTGAAAAATACTGTACTGTAGCAAGAATCAGTGAGAGTGTGGCTTCCGACGCTCCCTGCTGATGGCAAAACTTTGAGGGATCTGTGTGTGCGCTGTCCGGTGAGGTGAGAGAAGTGCCTGGAGCTGTTCTGATGCTTCCGATGCTCAATTAGGACCCCCTGCTGGGACTCAGTCTGCCTTTGTTTCTCGTTGAGTGAGCATCACCCTGCACATTCATTGAGTGCGACTGCTAAATAAGCCACCATGGGGCCAAAGAAAGTTCCGAGCGCCAGCCCTTTGACAAAGAAGGCAAGAAACACGATAGAATTCAAGAAAGAACTCATAGCAAAGTACGAAAGTGGCGTGCTCGTGGCCGATCTCGCCAGGATGTACAGGAAGTCCTCATCAACAATCAGTTCCATCCTGGTGAAGAAAAACAAAATCAAGGAAGCTGATGTTGCAAAAGCGGTAAATGCGCTAACGAAACAGAGATCGCAAACAATCGAAGATGTTGAGAAGTTGTTGTTGGTGTGGATCAACGAAAAACAGTTAGCAGGAGATAGTGTTTTGGAGGCAATAATTTGTGAAAATGCAAGGCTGTTGCATGCGGATCTCGCAAAGAAAATGCCTGGAACAAGTGCTGATGTTACTGAATTTAAGGCTAGCAGAGGCTGGTTTGACAAATTTAAGAAGCGAACTGGCATACACAGTGTGGTAAGGCATGGCGAGGCTGCAAGTTCGGACAAACTTGGGGCCGCAGAATTCGTTGATGAATTCAAGGAGTACGTAGAGGCTGAAGGATTCCTCCCCCAACAAGTCTTCAATTGTGATGAAAAAGGCCTCTTTTGGAAGAAAATGCCAAAGAGGACCTACATCATGCAGGAGGAAAAGGCACTGCCAGGACACAAGCCTATGAAGGATAGGCTAACTCTTTTGTTGTGTGGTAACGCTAGTGGGGATTTCAAAGTGAAGCCTTTACTGGTGTATCACTCTGAAAATACCCGAGTGTTCAAGAAAAACAATGTCATCAAGAGTAAATTGTGTGTGATGTGGAAGGCTAACAATAAGGCATGGGTCACGAGGCAAATTTTCATTGAGTGGGTCAATGAAGTGTTTGGCCCGAGTGTGAAGAAATATCTCCTGGAAAATCAATTGCCACTCAAGTGCCTCCTGATAATGGACAATGCTCCTGCTCATCCTCCAGGCTTGGAAGACCAATTGTTGGAGGAGTTTAGTTTCATCACAGTGAAGTTCTTGCCCCCTAATACCACTCCTCTCATCCAGCCCATGGACCAGCAGGTCATTTCAAACTTCAAAAAACTCTACACCAAAACAGTGTTTCAAAGGTGCTTTGAAGTGACCTCGGACACTGAATTGACCCTAAGAGAGTTCTGGAGGGATCACTTCAATATCCTCAATTGCATAAGCCTTATAGATAAGGCTTGGCAGGGGGTAACTTCCAGGACGTTGAACTCTGCTTGTAGATAATTGTGGCCAGAATGTGTCCTCGAGAAGAATTTTCAAGGGTTTGAGGCTCACCCCGACAAACCTACGCCTGTTGTGCAATCTATTGTGTCTTTGGCGAAGTCCATGGGGTTGGATGTGAATGACCAGGATGTGGAAGAGTTGGTGGAGGACCACAAGGAAGAGCTAACCACTGAAGAGCTGAAAGACCTTCAACTGGAACAGCAACAGACGGTAGCTGAGGAAATTGCTTCAGAGGAGGAGGAAGAAGAGAGAGGAGAGAAGGTGCCGCCTTCAGTGATTAAGGACATGTGTGCAAAGTGGAGTGAATTGCAAAGTTTTGTGGAGAAATATCACCCTAACAAAGCTGTTGCAAGCCGTGACTGCAACATGTTCAATGACAATGTCTTGTTCCATTTTAGGCAAATCTTAAAGAGACGCCAGAAACAGACCTCTCTGGACAGATTTTTTGTGCGACAGGGGTCCAGTGACTCTCAAGCTGGTCCTAGTGCCACTAAAAGACAAAGAAGGGAAGTATTTATTTATTTATTTAACAGTTTTTATATACCGCACTTTTATCATCAGCGCGGTTTACATTTTAACAATTTTGTACTTAATCATAAAAAACGTATGTTAAGTTTACAAGTAACAGGAAATGAAAACATGGATAACAGGGGATAAATAGATAACATATATTCAAAACTATTTACAATAGATTCTCAAATGTATGAGCTCTTAAGATGGGGTCTATGAGGTTTTGATCTAGAACGGGTAATGAAGTTTCGGGAACTTATTTGACTAGCCATGGTCGTTGATTTGTGTAGGAGGGGGAGGGGAACCATTGTGAGAAGTGTTTTAGGAAGAGGTATGTTTTTAGAGATTTTCTAAATTGGGGCAGGTCTTGCTGAGATTTGATGCTGGGTGGTAGCACATTCCAACATCTGGGGGCAAAGAAGGAGAATGCTCTTGTAGTAGTTATCTGAGTGAGTTTTGTAAGGTCTTTTGGGACTGTTAGCATGTTCTCCGTTGTATTTATTATTTTTATTTAGTATACATTTGTATACCGCTACTTCCAGCGATCAGCAGCGGTTTTGATTACAGATTGGAAATTGTCAAATCATGACAGGAAATTTTTGAGGTATAAACACATTGATTAGACAGGAAAGCACAGCACACAGAGAACTATTTTACAGGGAACATGGGCTATGGAGGGTTAAGTGGCTTGCCCAAGACCACAAGGAGCACCTGTGGGACTAGAAACCCCTGACCTTCCGGCCCGAAGTACCTTGCCCCAACCACTAGGCCACTCCTCCACTCATGTAGATCGTTGTAGATCGTCTGGATCTGGTGTTCTGCATGTGATGAAGAAGGTCAGATAACGAGGAAGGTGAGATTTGATGGAATGCTTTGAAGGTCAAAATGAGGGCTTTATATAGAATCCTGCATGATATCGGGAGCCAGTGAAGTTCGAATAGGATAGGAGTAATATGTTGACTCCTTGATGCTCCATGGAGAACCCTAATCGTAACTGAAGCACTCCACTCAAACAATTAACCTCAGTGGTAAAAAATCTTCTTCAACCAAGTATTACTTTTCAATGGAATGTTTGTTTATATCATTCTTCTATCAAACTTATCCTTAACAACCAAGAGGCAGGAAACCTGGGTCCCAATAAATAATCAAACTTTTAATTATTACCACAATACCAGGAGGTTTCAGACCATATACCGCGCTTGGGCAAATGCTCATTTGATAAAGCAATAGCGCTCTGGTTACATCAATAACCTTCCTGGATTTATTTCGGTTTTTATGTGGTTTTTGTGATTCATACTTGCACCCGGTTTCCACCTCCACCAAACTACTAGTGATAGAAGAAAATCTTAACTTTGTGTCTTCAACGCCTCAACGCTTCCTCCGGTACCTCATTAGCGTTTCACTCCAAGTAGGAGTTTCTTCAGGAGGATCTATAAAAACAGACACATTGTAACAACATCCTCTAAAAATCATCCACTGTGGTTATTTAAAAAGTATATAGCCCATTTCTGAGTTATTCTTATGTATACAGTCAGGAATAACTTTTTGCTAGAGTCCCCTTTTACTCACTAGATCGGCTTAAAAAGCAGCCGTGTAGGCCCCGATTGGGCACAGGAACAGAGGGGAGGTCCTTGGCACGTTGCCTCCGGCCCGCTCGATCCCTTCAGGAGAGCGCTTGAAGAGGGCCGGAGGGATGGAAAAGTAACCCCGGATAGGGCCTTGATACCTGAGGTCCTTATGGAGGGGGATTACCCTTCCAAACAATAACCTCTCCTCCTCCCTCTCCCCTCCTCACCGTCTTCCATATGCCAACAAGAGTCTTCAATAAAGGTGTGATGTTAAATGTTCATTTATCCATTTCATTAGTCATTTATATTTATTTCTCATTGTTTTCTGTATGTAAAAATATAGTTATTCTCTATAAAATGTATTTTTTGTGAATATTTTTGGGTGTCTGGAACGGATTAATTGGATTTACATTATTTCTTATGGGAAATATTGCTTCAGTTTTCATATGTTTCGGTTTTAGTCAGACTTTTTCAAATGGATTAATCATGAAAACCGAGGTTTGACTGTACTTGGAACAGTCCTTGCTGTGGCCCACCAGGATGCAAAAGGAGTCCAGGCACTCGGGGAGATGAGCGAGCTAAACTTGGCCAGATCCTGCATGATGTCCTGCAGGAAAGCACAGTTACTTACCTGTAACAGGTGATCTCTGGGAACCGCAGGAATAAGTCTTCACATATGGGTATCGTCGGTACCGACGGAGCCTGCACGGGAATGCTCCCCAGCGTCCAGAAAGAAAGCTTTTGGAAGCATCCCACAGCGCCTGCGCGCTGCCTTCCCGCCTTTCCCAACCGCCTCTCTCCAGTTCGAGTTTTAAGCTGAGACAAAGAGAGAGAGAGAGGAAAGGAAAGATAGATAGAGAGATACAACTCCTAGGGGAGGTGGGTGGGTTGTGAAGACTTATTCCTGCTGTTCCCAGAGATCACCTGTTACAGGTAAGTAACTGTGCTATCTCCAGGAACAAGCAGGAATGAGTCTTCACATATGGGGACTCCCCAGCTAGAGATGCCAGAGAGATCTCCAAGGTTGTGAGTCCCTGAGAAGGGCTCTACCTGCCCCTATGGATCTCGGGCATCCAAACAGGGATGGGGGGTAGGAGTTGATTAGGTATGGAACAGGTGTTTGAGAACAGCCTGACCAAACAAGGCATCCCGGCGGGAGTCCTTGTCCAAGCAGTAATGGGCTGTAAAGGTATGAACCGAGGCCCAGGTAGCTGCTCGACAGATTTGGTCAATGGACACAGAGTTCAGATGAGCCATAGAGGCTGCCATGGCCCTCACATTGTGAGCTGTGACATAGCCCTCCAGAGAAAGGTTCTTACTCTGGTAGGCGAAAGAAATACACTGAGCAATCCAATTTGACAGAGTTCTCTTTGAGACTGGAAGCCCCAAATGAGAGGGATCAAAAGCAACAAAGAGTTGAGAGGACTTTCTATGTTGCTGTGTCCTTTGTAAGTAAAAAGCGAGTGCTCTCTTACAATCCAGGGTATGGAGATTCCTCTCTGCACTTGATGCATGAGGTCCTGGAAAAAAGACAGGTAAATACACCTCCTGGTTCAGATGAAAAGGTGAGACCACTTTAGGCATAAAGTGTGGATTAGTCCTGAGGACTACCTTGTCATGATGGAACCTTGTATAAGGAGGATTAGCCACCAAGGCTTGCAGCTCACTGATGCGGCGAGCTGAGGTGACTGCAATGAGAAAAATGACCTTCCAGGAAAGGAATTTCAAGGAGGTGGTGGCTAAGGGTTCAAAGGGTGGCTTCATAAGCTGGCCAAGAACCAGATTCAAGTCCCATGCCACTGGAGGTGGTCTAATGGGAGGTTTAGTTAAAAGAAGGCCTCTCATGAATCTTGCTATAAGAGGATGAGAGGAAATAGGCTGTCCATTGAGAGGCTTAAGGGATGCTGCAATAGCACTCAAATGGACTCTTACTGAATTTGTTTTAAGGCCTGCATGGGATAAATGCAGCAAATACTCTAGTAAAGAATTCAGAGGTATTGCAAGAGGGTTAAGACCCTTCTGTGCACACCAAATGGTAAACCTTTTCCATTTAAAAGCATAGGAACGTCTAGTGGAAGGCTTTCTGGAAGCATGAAGGATATCCTTCACTTGCTGAGAAAGATGCAAATCTTGAAGGTCTAGGCCTTCAGCAACCAGGCTCTGAGATGAAGAGACTGGGGATTTGGGTGCCACAACGTTCCCTCCTCCTGGGACAGGAGGTCTGGAGCAGATCCCAAGTCCAGGGAGGGAGCTTGAGAGAGATGCAGAAGTAGAGGGTACCACACCTGGCGTGGCCAATGTGGTGCTATAAGGATCATAGACCCCTGGTCTCTCTGAAGTTTGAACAGTGTCTTGGGAATTAGGGGAATGGGTGGAAAGACATAGAGGAAGTCTTGCCCCCAATGAAGGAGGAAGGCATCCCTGGCCTGAACTCCCTGACACGGAATCCTGGAACAGAACCGGGGAAGTTTGGCATTCCACGGACTTGCAAACAGGTCTATGTCCGGGGTTCCCCAAATTCGGAAGATCCTGGCTATCTGGTCCCCATGGAGGGACCATTCGTGTGGAAGCAGAACTCGACTGAGTCTGTCTGCCCAAGAGTTTTGAACCCCTGGAAGATACACTGCCACGAGATGAATTTGATGCTCTCTGGCGATGGCCCACAATCTCAAAGCTTCATTGCAAAGCGACAGAGAGCCAGTCCCGCCCTGCTTGTTCACGTAGAACATGGCTACTTGGTTGTCCGTGTGGATGAGGACTGTCTTGTAGCTGAGCAGGGTGTGGAAGACTCTGAGAGCTAGAAGAATTGCTCTGAGCTCCAAGAGGTTGATATGTAGAGATGTCTCCTGTGGAGACCAGATGCCTTGGGTGGAGAGATCTTGTAGATGAGCTCCCCAACCCCTTGGAGAGGCATCTGTTGTAAGGGTTGCTTGGGGTAGCAACTGTTGAAAGAGGGAGCCCAGCAAGAGATTTTGAGTGGACTTCGACCACTGGAGAGACCAAAAGAGGTGACTGGAGGTTGCTATTTTGTCTGACAGGCACCCTGATGCCTGGGTCCATTGGGTGGACAGAGTCCACTGAGCTGCCCTCATGTGAAGGCGAGCGTAAGGAACCACATGCACGGTGGATGCCATGTGGTCTAACAGTTCTAACATCTCTCGAGCAGTTAAATGGGACTTTAACTGAATTTGTGAGGCTAACTGCACCAAGCGTAGGCAACGGGCCTGGGGAAGATAGGCCCTTGCAGTTGTGGTATCCAGCAAGGTCCCTATGAACTCTAATGATTGAGTAGGGGTAAGATGGGATTTTGGGATGTTTATTACAAGTCCCAGATACTGAAGAACACGCCTTGTGCAGACTAGGGAAGCCTGGGCCTGTGACTGGGATGGAGCTCGGATGAGCCAGTCGTCCAGATATGGGAATACAAATATTCCTAGAGTGCGTAGAAATGCAGCTACTACTGCCATGCATTTTGTGAACACTCTTGGTGCAGAGGCCAGACCGAAGGGAAGCACTCTGTATTGATAGTGCTTTCCTTGATAAAGGAACCAAAGGAACCTTCTGTGTGTGGGATGGATGAGGACATGGGTGTACGCATCCTTGAGATCTAGAGAACTAAGCCAATCCTGACTCTGAAGGTATGGCAGGAGAGCACCGAGAGAAATCATCTTGAATTTCTCTTTGCATAGAAACTTGTTCAATTCTCTGAGATCTAAAATGGGTCTGTAGCCCCCTGTTTTCTTTGGGATAAGAAAATAGGGGGAGTAGAACCCTGAGCCCTGTTGAAGAAGGGGTACTTCTTCTATTGCCTTTTGGGCAAGAAGGGTAGCAATCTCCTGACCCAGAAGGTCGAGGAGAGATGTTGGAGAATTGAACTGTCTCACCATGGTGTGAGGAGGAAGGTTTAAGAAATGAAGTTTGTACCCCTCCCTTATGATGGAGAGGGTCCATTGCTCTGCTGTGATTTGTTCCCATCTGGGAGCAAAGTGAGCTAACCTTCCTGGAATGGTGAGAGGCTCTGGTTCTTCTAGAGCCAGAAAGGCTAAGTTCTCTAGATGTAAGTCAAAGGCCCTGAGGAGGCTGAGGCTGTTGGGCCGTAGCAGTCCTTGTAACCTTAGGCTTGGCTTGTTTAGGTTGTTGCTGACGCTTTGCAGCAAAACGACCTGCAGAAGATGCCTGCTGACCATAAACAGGATAATATTTCCCCTTTTTGGGAAAGAAAGCCTTTTTGAATAACTTTTTTCTAACAGGAGCAGAAGTAGACTTTGAAAATCTATCTAAGGCAGAATTCTCAGCATCCATCTGAGTGGCCTTTGCTTGCCAATCCTTGCCAAAAAGGTTTTCACCCGTACAAGGAAGATTTCCTAATCCATCCTGGACCCAGGGTTCCAAATCAGAAGCTTGTAACCAAGCAAGTCTGCGTGCACCTATGGCAATAGCCGAGGCTCTGCTGGCACACTCAAGAGTCAAAGGCTGCACGATTGAAAAATTTGGAAACATCCTGGGCATGTTTAAGCCAGGTGAGAAACTCCTCCCTTTTATCTTCTGAGATAAAAGGAGATAAATTTGCAGATGATCTGTAACTTCCTTTAGAAACATCCCCATATAGAGACTATAGGAGTTGATTCTGGCAACAAGCATATTGGCCTGGAAAATTCTCCGGCCAAAAGCATCCAAGGTTCTGCATTCTCTTCCTGGAGGATTAGATGAGTGTCTTTTTGCACTCTTTATCTTCTTCATAGCAGACTCCACCACAATAGAGTGGTGAGGAAGCTGAGTTTTATGAAAGCCAGGACAAGGAGGAACCCGGTACATGGTGTCCAACCTACGAGAATGAGGGGAGATAGTGAGAGGTGTCTCCCATATGCCCAACATGTGATCATAAAGGATCTCATGAATTGGTAAAGTAGCTGCTTCTTTAGGAGCCTTAGGATATTGTAAAATATCCAATTTCTTGGCTCTAGGCTCTGTTTCAGGGGCCACTGAAATGGAGAGGCCCCTGGCCACTTCCCTAATGAAGTCTTGAAAAGACAAGTCTTCTGGAGGCGACATTCTTCTTTTTGGAGAAGAGGGCTCCTGAGGAAGGAGTACCGATGCTTCGACAGAAGCCTCTGATTCATCAGAGTCTTCGGAGGAATCGAAGTTTCGCCTGTCTGGATGCTCCTGCAGAGCCCGATATGCGTACCGAGTGGTATCGACATCGGGAGTGATCGGTACCGATTCGGTACCGATGGGCATCACAGAACAGGGTACCGCTGCAGTCGACACCGAAGCCGATGTTGATGCAATCGGTACTGGCACCGGAACCGATATCGGTGCCGGAACCGGTACCGACAACGGAGTTTGTTGCGGTACCGGAGGCGTCGCAGCTTGTATGAATGCCGTGATGGCACGCTGCATGGTCAGAATATTCTGATCCATCGACGCAACCAATGTCTGGATGTCGGTACCAGTGGAAACCACCGGTATCCCAGAACATGGCAACAGGTGATCGGTCGAGGCCGTGCCATCGATGTCAACCTGTGACCCCATAGATAGAGCTTTGGAAGCCGGAGCTTCCTGCCAGGGTAATTTTGCCGGTGCGGGATCCTCGAGAGCAAGCCCGGAGGCATCTCGATACTTAGAGGGAGATCTACCCTTCGAGGACCGGCTGGACTTATGTTTGGTTACCTGAGATCCATGGGAAGAAGAAGCAGCCCTGGAAGATGTCGATGCCACCGAAGCTGCATCAGAGGGAAACAGGGTACTGAGCTTGGCCGCTCGATTCTGTCGACCTCTTTTAGACATCATGGAACAGGACTCGCAATCAGTGATGGAGTGGTCAGGACTCAAACATTTTAGACACCATTCATGGGTGTCGGTGATAGAAATAGTACCGCTGCACTTCGTGCACTTTTTAAACCCGGAAGCGGGCTTTTCCATGAGGAAAATGTTTGTAGGCCTAAGGCCCCCAAAAAAAAGCACAGAAGTGGGACACGGTAATTATTTATTTTATTTTATTTTTTTTTTTAAAGAAGAAAGAAGAAAAGACCGGCGGTACCGGTCCGAAGTCGAAGAAGGCAGACGCGCGACCAAAGAAATAAAAGAAAATAAAGAACTTCTTCAGCGGTGACAGGAACACGACCTGCTGGCTTCCCGGAAAAGAAGAACTGGAGAGAGGCGGTTGGGAAAGGCGGGAAGGCAGCGTGCAGGCGCTGTGGGATGCTCCCAAAAGCTTTCTTTCTGGATGCTGGGGAGCGTTCCCGCGCAGGCTCCGTCGGTACCAACGATACCCATATGTGAAGACTCATTCCTGCTTGTTCCTGGAGATCATACCCATATACAGCTGGCACGAAAGGACCCTGGCTATTAGCATGGTGCTCTGGAAGCACTGCCTGCCAAAGGAGTCTAAGGTCTTCGCCTCCCTGCCTGGGGGCAACGAGGAATGAGTCTCACTACTCTTGATCATCCTCATGGCAGATTCCACCCCCAGAGTGGTGCAGGAGCTGAGGCTACTCAAAGCCCAGGGCCTTTTGAACCTGGTACATCGAGTCCAGCTGTCTGATGACTGATGGCACCATGAGGGGGTTCTTCCACATCCTCATTTACAGCCTCTGCAGGATCTGGTGCACCAGCACCATCACAGCCTCCTTGGCGGCCAAAGGGTACTGGATGATCTCCAGTTCCTCTGCCCTAGGCTCATCCTCAAACTTCAGGGAGAAGGGAATGGCCTTAGCCATGTCCCTCACAAAGTCCTGAAAGAATATGTCCTTTGGAGGAGACTTCTGCTGTTCATACGGAGGAGAAGGGTCTGCAGGGTGCTTGGGAGGTTTGCTCCCAGACACCTCTGATTCCACCTCGGTCTCCCAGTCGAAGTAGCGTCAGACCTCCTTCTGGTGCTGTCTCCGGCTACACAGAGAGGCATAAGAACATAAGATATGCCATACTGGGTTAGACCAAGGTCCATCAAGCCCAGTATCCTGTTTCCAACAGTGGCCAATCTAGGTCATACGCACCTAGCAGAGCATTGATGGGGCCAATGGTGCACTGAGTGCTTCTGCGGTCTCACTGGTACATCAGACCCTGATACACTCAAGAGGGAGGTGGCCATGGGAACCAGTTTTGATTCCAATTGCCGACCCAATGTGCCTGCCTTGGCAGGCAGCGCATGGGTCTTGAGAATTGGCTGCATGGACATGATGCCCTAAGCACCAAAGGACCAGCTTGTTGCATGGCCAACACCACTGCCATACAGGCCCCGAGGGCCCAAAGGCATTCCTTGAGGACTGCTGTCTCCGAAGGTATCAGAGATGGGATTACTACTTCGGCCACCAACTCCTGCACCCCTCTTGGTGCCCTGGAGGATGATTCCTCTGTCAGGGCACTTCAGCGGGCCACTCCTGGCCATTGCTCTCCATGTCACGTTGAGAAGGGCTCTGGTGTCGATGCACCTAGGCCTTGGCTGGTGCTCAAATGCCCCCTTTGATCCTGACAGAGTCGATGAAGAGTCCATCCTCGATTCTATGTGAAGGTCAATGGAAAGCCTTCACTCCAGGCCACTGCGGCCCCTTGGTTCCGAGTGTGCTCGGGCACCCCTCGATGACTGCCTCCACAGGGCCACGCAAGGACATTGGGACCAAAGATGCTGACTCTGATGGCCTGAAGGACTCCCTCTGCTTTTCCCGACCCTTCAAACCCCTCCTTGTCATCTGCAGGCACAGATTACAAGAAGCGGGCTGGTGTTTGGGACCCAAGCTTTGAAGGCACCAATTGTGCTGATCAGTGACTGAGATAGTCCTGGCACATTTGGTGCACTTCTTAAAACTGCTGGCTGGTTTCTAGAACATGTCCAGGAACACGACCTTGGCGAGGTTGAAGGGCTCAAAGGGCCAATCATAGGAAAACTAGAAAAATGAACAAGAAAAAAAAAGAAAAACCTGGGCTGATGCTACCAGCAGGAGGTGAAAACTAGATTGAAAATAACCCAAGAAGAGCAAAAACGGAAAATATTTTTACAACGGTAGCAAGAACATATCCTTGGGGTTCCACGGAAAAAGACTGGAGAAGATGGTACAGCGGCAGGCGGAAAGGCAGGTGCGCATGCATAGTGGAGCCTCCCAAAAGCTTCCAATGGAAGCTGGGGAGCGTTCCCATGCAGGGCTCCGCTGGTGAAATCACTCATACATGAGGACTTATTTTCTGCTTGTCCACAGAAAATGCCTTTTATTTAAGTATACCTAATTATATACTGTTCTTCAAAATCAGGCAAAAGCAAAACAAAAGGCAAACATTAGAACATGGAATTTAAAATCCTTGGCTCCAAAGTGCTCTTTGGCACTCTGTCAGATCTCTCTTCTGATTGCCCCTGAGTGAGTCATTTTAAAAGTCTTAGATGAGATTTGGATGTATGAAAACATGCATGCAGCCTTTCAAATCTCAGAGACATCCCCAGAGACATTTTACAAATGGCTTTTAAAGATGTCTCCAGTGCAGGGACATCCAAGTATGCAGGGAGTGTGGTGGAGGCATGTCTGGGATGGTGCAATGGACTTAGACATCCCTGCTTGATATCAGAAATGCTGGGGATGCCTGCAACCCCGTCCAAGTTTATACCTGTTCCAGGCAAGAATAAGCATCGGGAAAGTGCTTGTTTTGGCCCTAAAACATCCAAAGGGTATAGAGAAGACAGCATTATACCATCCACAGTACTCTGCACAATCACAATGATAGCAGCAGTGGAATTTGAACCCTGGCTTCCTTGGTCTTAACCCGCTATTCTAACCATTAGGCTATTCCTAGATATCCATGGTCTGGAATACTATTCTGGGGACATCTATGTAGACGCCCCTGCAGATGTCCATATCGGGTAAGTCTATGTTTTTGAAATTGTGCCTAAACATGGGGTGCCTACTCTTTTTTCAGACGTTCTGGTTTGGAAGTCCAAGATTGCTCTTGGACATCTTATGTAAAATTATTTCTTTAAGTGGGTACCTTCTTCACTGTTGCTAAAATTGATGGTCTTTCTATAAGAGATTATAGTTTGATTCTCAAAACATTGGGTACCCAAAGTCTGGCACCTCCAGTGTATTTGTGCTGTGGACAATAAAAAAACTACAACTCCTTCAGTCCCTCTAATTTACAGAAGGGTATATCTCCTAAGAGGGGACGTGAATAGGGTTTTTACTTGCTCTCCTCCAAGGGTACAAGCATCATAGTATTAGGCAAAAATATTTACTGCTTGCACTTGGGAGACAGGTTCCTTCCACTTCCGTATGGAGTCCTCTCAGGTGTAATTGCAGAATGCATCTGATAGCAATAGGTTCCTCTCATAGCTCCGAGTTCTTTTTTCTCCTTTTTCCCAACAGATGGACCTCCAGTAATCTCTTCCCTCGAGTCCAGTTACACAGGAACCCAATGGTACGAAGAGAAGTTGTCTTATAGATCTCATTAGATCTGTTCCTCCTTTGCTTCATCTTGTGGCTGGATCAAGCCTAGCTAGCTTGTAGGTGGGCTGCAATTATTTAGCAAGTTAAGTTGTGGTAAGTGCAAATGTTTACCACATTGTAGTAAAAGGGTTCATATTCCCATAACTTTCCATTCTCCATCTGACCCTTCCTCTTTCACCTACCTTGCCAACATTTCTCTCCTTCATCTCATTTCTAATTGTACGCCTCTCCTTCTTTCTGCTTTCCATCTGCTTCATATTTTGTCTTTGTCTCACAACCTTCCAGGCTCCAGAGGGCAAAGAAATACTGTACTTGAATGAAATTCATCTTGAACTACCAATGGAAAGATGTGAGCTAAAATACAAATACATAAACTAATTCATATTGCTCTATTTTCTCCCTCCTATCCCGTTTCTCCTCTCCCACTCTTTCTCTTGATTTCTTTTCTTTTTTTTTTTTTAAAGATTTATTTAAGCTTTTAAAAGACATCAAGAACAAAAAAGAAAAACCAGAAACAGTACAGGATAACAATTCGGAGTAGTTAGATACATAGCAAACCAATCAGACAAAACAGAAAACCAAAAACCTACATACATAGACACACCCTCAAACCCCTCCCTCCCCCCCCCCCCCCCCCCCCCCGGTTCTCTGAGAATCAATGTGGAACAACTATTACTAATTACGCTATAATGGAGGTTACCCTACGTAAAACCTAAGAGAAAATGTAATTCACCACAGGGTCAGCCAGCTGAGCACTTCGCTCTCTCAGGAAACAGAAGAGCGAGCACAATATTGATCAAGAAGCGCCCATCTGCCTACACTGAACGTCAGTGTACTCAGGTAGTGCAGCTGGCTGTACAGTTTTTCAAGCTTGGCATAAAAACAAACAAGATTCCACCAGCAATCAAAATGCAAAAAGCGAAATTGCTTCCAATGAGAAAGAATAAGTTTAAGTGCAATGGCTAACATGAAATTGAGTAAAAATGCCTGCTCCTTAGAAATGTTCAAAGAAGGCTCCACAGCTCTTAACAACACCATAGTGCTTGAGAAGGGATATGAAAATCCTAAAATACTCTGTACCCGAGCCCACACCTTTTGCCAAAAGCCTTGGAGCAGGGGACAATCAAAAAACATATGCCTATAGGTACCTAACTCAAGTTGACAGGACCAGCATCTGCCGGCCGACAACTTGTCCCATTTGGATACCTTGACGGGGGTAATAAAGGCTCTGTGCAGAAAGAAAAACATGGATTGTGTGAGTGCCGCTGATCGTGACACTCTCATGACTGGGCCCCACAGGGACTTCCAAATTACAGGAGGAATCTCGGTACCCATATCCGCCTCCCATGTCTTAATGAGTCCACGGTTGGATATTAGGGAACACTCTCTGATTGATCTATACAGGAAGGACATAGCCCCCCTTCGACTAAGGGCTTCCTGAATAATGTGGTAAGGAAACCCAGCAGAGGCCAGTTCCCCATCCTTCACTCCCTTAGCATCTAAACAATGTTTAAGCTGTAACCACTGAAAATAACAGGAGAGGGGGAGACCAAACTCCCTCTGTACAGCTGAAAAATCTTTCCATCCCTGATCAGTATATAACTGTCCTAAGACCCATATTCCACTACACATCCACCTGTGCCAGGCAAACACTCGATTGCGGATCTTAAACGATGGATTCCACCACAAAGGCGTTTGCCTAGAAAAGGTAGCTGGGGGGCTCTTGAGTCGACCCAGCTGCAAAAAAGCCACCTGAGTGGCCAGGATAACCCCCCCTGTCTCAGCGTCTCGTGGGAATTGCATACCCAACAGATGCCGCAGGGGCCAAGGAGCCACCAGCTGTTCCTCTACCGCTAACCAACTCGGTCTGTGCTCAGGATCCTCAGTAGCTGACCACATGGCCCCTTGCTTTAGCAAAAGGGCTTGATGGTATCTTTGAAAATCGGGGAACAAAACGCCCCCTTCCTCTTTGGACGCCTTAAGCTTCTGAGTGGCTATTCTTGGGCGTTTCCCGCTCCAAAGAAAGGACAATAACGAACGCTCCAAATCTTCATAGGCATTACGGGGAAAGACAAAGGGGAGCATACCCAGCACATAATTTATTTTAGGGGTAAGTACCATTTTAATAGTCTCCAGTCTACCCCACCATGAGAGATGAATGGGGGACCAGGAGAGAGACCGTTTACGAATCAGCAAAAGGAGATCTGACAAATTGGAAGTGATGGTATCTTCCCGAGAAGCACAATATTGGGTGCCTAAGTAAGTGATTTTGTCGGCTGCCCACTTAAAGGGAAACTCCGCCATCAAGCTCGAATTAGAGATTTTATTCAGCGGAAATGCGACTGATTTAGACCAGTTTATTTTATACCCAGAAATCGCAGAGTAGCTCTCTATTAACGTTATGATTGCGGGAACCTCTTCCGGCTGAGTGAAAAGCAGTAAATCGTCCGCGTAAGCGGAAAGCTTTATCTGTAAGTCTCCCAAACGGAAACCAGCAATCTCCTTATGCTGCCTAAGAGCAATAGCCAGGGGTTCCAATGCTAGGTTAAACAAAAGGGGAGAGAGAGGACACCCCTGCCTTGTTCCTTTATGGAGCGAAAAAGAATTAGAAAGAATGCCATTGGCGGAAATACGGGCGCTGGCATCCATATATAAGACTTTGACCATCTGGACAAAATCGGGCCCAAGTTCGAACCAATGTAGCACCTGAAAAAGTAAGGCCCACTCCAATCTGTCAAACGCTTTCTCAGCATCAAGTGATAGACCGACATAAGGCAGAGAGCTGACGGAAGCCCTCTCTAGCAAATTACATAGCAGCCGCGCATTATCCGTCGTAGCTCTCCCGGGAACAAAGTCACATTGGTCCGGGTGAATGAGATCCCCGATTACTTTGGTAAGCCTCTGCGCCAGAACGCTTGCATAAAGCTTATAATCTGAATTCAGCAGAGAAATCGGCCGATAATTCGTCACTAACTGGGGGTCCTTTCCAGGCTTTTCCAAAACTACAATAGTGGCCTCCGAGAAATTCCCAGTAGTGCCCTGCTCCCCAATTAACTCTGTGAAATATATCAGGAGATATGGAAATAGATCCTCACAGAATACCTGATAGAATTCAGCCGGAATTCCATCTGGACCGGTGGCTTTGCCCCTGGGCATTCCTCTGATAGCAGAGCGCAATTCTTTACTAGAAAACGCGGCACCAAGTTCCCTCGCCTGTCGAGTAGATGCTGACGGGTGAGCAAGCTCTCCCATGAAAGCAGAGAAAGCGTTTACATCTGGGTTTATATCTGAGGAGTATAGCCTTCCGTAAAATTTAGAGAATTCATCCAATATGCGTTCACACGTCGTTTGTGGCATTGATTTGTCATCCAGCAAAGAGACAATTCTTTTCTTTTCGTGCTGCCCTCTTAAAGCTGTAGCGAGAGCCTTGCTCGCCCTATTTCGCTCTACATGAAATCTAGCCGATTGCTGTAGCAAAGTTTGCTCCACCTCTGAAGAAACTACCTCGTTGTATTGATATCGTAACCTTTGAAGTCTAAGCAAAATGTTAGGGTTAGGGCATGCCACCCATAGTCTTTCCCCTGCCTTAATCTGGTTTTCAAGAGCCGTTAAGTGGGCCATTTTCTTTTTACGCTCCCGAATGGCGTAACTGGTGATGGCAGCTCGGAGAGTGGCCTTAAACGCCTCCCACCAGGCCCAGGTCGTGGTGTCACCCACCTTATTGGTGTCAAAGTAAGATCTGATAACCTCTCGAATTTCTGACTGAAAAGAAGGAACGGCTAACCAAGCTCTATTAAACGCCCAAGGCGGGGCAGGGCGGTCTAAGCCTTGTAGCTCAAATTGCAGCGTAACCGCAGCATGATCAGATATACAAATACTTTCTATACCGGCCGAGCAACCCCAGGAGACCAAGGACTTTGTCACAAAAAAAAATCAATACGCGAAGAAGACTTATGAAAGGGGGAAAAATAGGTGAAATCCCTGCCCTTAGGATGGAGTACCCGCCAGACATCCACCAAACCAGAGGACTCACAAAGAGCCTGAAAGGCTAATAATGCTTTGGAAGGTTTTTCCACTCTCCCAGGAGAACGATCCACAAGGGAGTCAGGCACCAGGTTGAAATCACCCCCCACAATAATGGGGGCTCCAGTTTCCATCTGGAATCTGCCTGAAAGTGCACGAAAAAAGAGAGGGTCATCAGAGTTAGAGCCATAAATGTTAAAGATTGAAAGGGTCTGATTTCCAACCTGTATAAGGGAGTTTGCCCATCTGCCCCCTTCATCATGAGATGAACTGAGAACCTGGGCCCCCAGCGTTTTCCTGATTAATATAGCCACCCCATTTTTTTTATGGATTGCAGGAGAAGAGCCTATTACACAAAATTTCTTATTGTTTAATTTAGACACTTCCGCGGGCGTGAGATGAGTTTCCTGTAAAAGAAATATGTCGGCCTTTTGCCTCCCACAATACGACAGAATTTTCTGTCGTTTGGCCGGAGACCGGAGACCCTTAACGTTCAGGGACAACAATTGTAGATTATTAGCCATTGCACCTTAAATGAGGTAATAAAGTAACCCCCAACATATACACAAGCTCTGAAATACATATATCCAAGACACATCCTCCCCACTGATCCCAGAGAACCAACATACATTCCCCACACCCATTCCCCAACAATAGGTAAGTCAGCATGACCGAAATAAAATATGGCTGACTCGACACCCACCACCGTGACTAAGAATTAAGCTACTCATGAAATCTTTATCCTTAACATCACTAATGTTACATTACACAACAGCCAATGAGCCAGGTATCCCACGAGGAGTGATTGGAAGCACAGCAGGGTACTATCAACTATCGCCAGAGGTCCAAATCCAGTTTGCATTGCTGGGGCAAGGCTGGTTAGCTATAGCAGGCCTGAAAAAGATCCAGAAAGCCCCCAGCGACCAACACTCCTCACCGCTCCCCCTAATACTCCAATGCAGTACTAGGTCCGCTTGCAACTAATTTTGATGCATCATGAGGGCTTCCTGATCTTCAATGTATCATTTAAGGATCAGCGGGTCCTCAAAAGTCTTGGTTACATTATGCAAAGTAACTTTGAACCGCGCCGGATTCATTAGGCCGTAACGGGCTTGTAGGTGCTGTAGACGGGGCCTGAGCGCGAGGAAAGCCTTCCTTTTCTCCACCGTGGGCCTGCTGTAGTCAGGGAAAAAGAATACTTTCTGCCCTTCAGATAGCTGAAGTTGCTTCCCTTTTGCCGCCGCCAAAATCTGTATTGTGTGTTGATGGCGCAGGAGACAAAATATCAGCGGGCGCGGCCTATTACTTTGCACCGTGGTGAAGGACGGTATACGGTGCGCACGCTCAATCTCCAGAGGCCGAGCGAGGTCAAGATGGAGAAACTCCGGTAACCATGCTTCCAAGTAGCGAATGGGGTCCTTCCCTTCTAGACCCTCCGGGAGTCCAACGAGACGTTGGTTGTTGCGTCGGGCCCTATTATTCATGTCCTCTATAGACCTCTCCAGGTATTCCACCTTCCGGGTCGATTTGGCTGCCTGCAGGGTTCCCTCCTCGCACTTAGTGATCGCCGCCTCAGCCTTTTCCATCCGACAAGATAGCGATGCCATTTGGGACCGCAGCTCTTTCATATCGGCCTGCATCTCAGCCAGAGCGTCCCCATTCAGGTCCACACGTGTGCGGATCGCCCGCACTTCTTGCAGCAACTCCGACATGCCCTCTGATTTCTCTTGCAGAGAGGCCTGCTTCTGCGGGGAGAGCGGATCCGTTTTGTACCGTTTTGTACCAGAATTAGGTGGATTACCAAATTCTAAACGTGTTTGTTTGCTCCCCGCCATATTTAGAGCCGCCGGATCGAGTCAGACCCTTAAAATCGAGGGATAATCCCGGTGATATACAGGAATGGTAGGTGGGGGTCAGAGGAGAAAATTCTCAAGCAGCCATATTGGTGTCTTGCTGGCCCCGCCTCCACTCTTGATCTCTTTTTCATCTTTCCCCATCCCACCTATCTCATCCCAGTTTCCAGCAGGACCTCCCTCTCTTGCCCATCTCTGATTTTCAAGTATCCAAAGCCCTCCTTTCATTCCCACCTAGCTTCCTCATCTCCCTCCTCATCTTCCCTTTTTCAGACCCTCTTATTTCCCTTCCTCGGTACTCCATTCCTATCAACTTCAATCTCCCTTACTTAGAGTTGTGCCATGTATTAGGATGCCAGTTAAGTGGAGGATCTTATTTAAGATCTTGGTTTTAATATATTTAAGGCTCTGAGTCATGAACATCCTATTGGTATCTGCTCTGCGTTGACACTAACATGATCTCCATGTTCTGAGGGTAATCTTCTACACTAATATCTCTACATTTAAAAAGAGATCCATACTGGAATGCACTTCCTATTGAGATAAGAACTATTACACAGTTAGAAGTGTTCCATAAGAAATGTATTTTTATTTTATTTATTTATTTGGCTGGCTTATATATCGCCTAATCTTGAAGCCAAGGCGGTATACAGCAAAACTAAATAAGATATACATAAAACATTCATGTATGAAGTAACAAATCTTAAGTTAATTCAGTTCGCTATAAGTTAAGTTATACATGGAACGAGTATGCAACAGATCTTATTATACATGGAGTAAGTTATGTATAAGGCAAACAGAAATAATGGTCTTAAGAAGTGCCACATTGGGTCAGATCAAGGTTTATCAAGCCCAATATCCTTTTTCCAATAGTGGCCAATCCAGGTCACAAGTACCAGGCATGTTCCCAAAGAGGTACATAGGTGCCACAGTGCTTGTCCTGGGTATGCAGTGGATTTCCTAAGTCCTCTTTAATAATGGTTTATGGACCTTTCCTCCAGGAACTTGTCCAAACCTTTTTAAACCCAGCTATACTAACAGCTTTTGCTACATCCTCCAGTAAAGAATTCCAGAGTTTGATTACATGTCGAGTAAAAAAAAAAAAAAAATTCTCTTATTAGTTTTAAATGGGTTGCATTGTAGCTTTATTGTGTGTCCTCTAGTATTTCTACTTTTTGATGGCATAAACAAATCGATCTACGTCTACCCATTCCACTCCATTCATTAATTTATAGACCTCTATCATATCTCCCCTTAGCCAACTCTTTCCCAAGTTGAACAGCCCCAACCTTTTAAACCTTTTTTTTATAGAGCCCAAAACATCTGTGCCCGTGTAACAATGAAAGCTCGCCTGACTGACCACATAACTCCCATCCTATACGAACTACACTGGCTCCCTATAAACAGCAGAATAACATACAAAATAATCCTAACGACATTTAAGATCATCAATGGTATCTCACCCTCACACCTATCCACCCTCCTGCAAACCCAACCTGAACTCAGAACCTGTAGGCAAAATGCAATACACTCATTAGACATACTAAAAACAATCCGTAAAACAAAAAAACCCACAAGCTCTAGAGCTTTCTCATATGCCGCCCCCACTCTCTGGAATAAACTCCCTCTAAATCTCCGAATGATAAAAGACCTCCATCTCTTCAGGAAAGAACTAAAAACCCACTTATTCACAGAACACTTCTCAAACTCCACGAAACCTCCCCACACAATACACCTCACAAACCCACCATAACTACAGAACACAACTCCCCCCTCTACCTTACCCTACACCTCACACAAATAAAAAGAACTCTGATGAAAAGTTTAACTTGATTTTATTAACTCAAATTCTCTCCCAAGTATCTCCAATGTAATTACTCAATGTTCAATTGTAATTTATCAACAATACTGTATATACAATTGTTCCTGTAAATACTTGACTGTAATCAGTTTTACAAGATGTTTTACAAGTTGCATTACTGTAATTAGTTTCACAAGATGTTGCTCAAAAGTTAATTGTAAATAATTCAAAACTGTTCCATGTAAAACCTTGTTCAGTTCTTGTTAACTGTAAACCGCCTTTGATCTCTGGAAGAGGCGGTATATAAGAAAAGTTTAAATAAAATAAATAAATAAAAAGGGATATCCTTCCATTCGCTTAACCATTTGTGTTGCTCTTCTTTGTCCCTTTTCTAATTCAGCTATATCCTTTTTAAGATATGGTGACCAGAACTGCACACAATATTCAAGGTGTGGTCGCACCATGGAACAATACAGAGGCATGATAATATCCTTTGTTTTCTTATCCATTCTTTTCCTTATGATTCCTAGCATTCTATTTGCCTTCTTAGCCGCTACTGCACACTGTGTGGAGGGTTTCAACATATTAGCCACGATGACGCCTAAATCTTTTTCCTGGGTGGTAGCTTCTAAGGGGGTACTTTGTATTGTGTAACCATAGTTTGGGTTGTTCTTTCCAAGGCGCATAGCTTTGCACTTGTCCACATTAAATTTCATCTGCCATTTGGACATCCAGTCTTCCAATTTTTTAAGGTCCTCCTGCAATTTTTCACAATCCTCTTGCGTTTTAACAACTTTGAATATTTTTGTGTCATCTGTAAATCTGATCACCTCACTCATTCATAAATGATCTGGAAAGGGGAACAACATGTTAAAAAGCAGCAGACCCAACACAGATCCCTGAGGTACTCCAATATTCGCCTTCTCCATTGAGAAAATTAGCCATCTAGCCCTACTCTCTGCTTTCTTTAAACCAGTTCCTGATCCACAGTACTACACTGTCTCCAATCCCATGAAGGTCATAATTTTGCCAATAGTCTTTCATGAGGGATCTTGTCATAGGCTTTCTGAAAATACAGCTACACTATATCAACCGGCTCACCTTTGCCTATTTGTTTATTCACACCTCAGGTACACTTAGATTGTGAGCCCTTTGGGGACAAGGGAATAAAAAAAAGTACCTGTTAGTATATACATATATGTAAACCTCTCTGATGCACAAGCAAAGGGTGGTATATCACGTGCCTAACTATAAACCATAACCTTCAAAAAATATAACAGATTAGTAAGACAAATTTTCCTTGGCTAAATCCATGTTGGATTTCTCCCATTAAACTATGGCTATCTACATGTTCAGTAATTTTATTCTTTATAATGGTTTCTACCATTTTGTCCGGTACTGATGTCAGGCTCACCGGTTTGTAGTTTCCTGGATTACCCCAGAACCCTTTTTAAAAATTGAAGTTACATTGGTCTCTCTCCAATCCTCAGGTACTACAGATGATGTTAATGATAGTTCACAGATTACTAATAATAGGTCTGCAGTCTCATGTTTCAGTTCTTTCAATCCTCCTTGATGTATACCATCCAGTCTAGATGATTTGCTACTCTTCAGTTTATCAAACAGTTGTAATACATCCTCCCAGTTTATCGAAATTTCTTTCAGTTCTTTTGCTGCATCACCTTTATATACCATTTCAGGCACGAGTAACTTCCTTACATCTTTAGTAAAGACGAAAACAAAGAATTCATTCAGTCTCTCCACTATGGTCTTGTCCTCTCTTAGCGACCCTTTTACGCCTCTATCATCCAATAGTCCTACTGACTCACAGTTTTTTTGCTTGAAAAAAGTTTTTATTATACGTTTTGCTTCCACGGCAAGCTTCTTTTCAAATTCTGCCTTATCAATGCCTTGCATCTAACTTGCCAATGCTTATGTTGTTTTCGGTGTTCATCATTAGGCTCCTTTTTCTATTTCTTGAAGGATGCTTTTTTGGCAACAGCCTCTCTGATCTCGCCTTTAAACCATGCTGGCAGTTTTTGGCTTTCCTTCCACTTTTCTTAAAGTGTGAAATACAACTGGTCTGGGCTTCCAAGATAGCACTTTTAACAACGGCCATGCTTGATGTAAATCTTTTTTTTTTTTTTTTTTTTTTATTAAAAGACTTCCAAAGAATACACAGATACAAGAACCACAAAGATCTTCAAAAAGAATGCAACAGTATCAACACAACATCAGGTCACATTAGTAACCTACAATATGTCTTCATTTTTACACGTTTATAATAAAGAAACCGGGACCCCCCCATCCTCCCTCCCCCCCCCCCGGATTCACCCCAATCCCAACCCCCCCAACTATGGCGTGCTAATGCTAGGGCTCGGGACAAAGGCAGGCTAAGAGGCACATATATGGAGCAAATCTCCGGAGGGACCGGCATATCACCCCCAACTATCCAAAACAATCACGCTCCATAGCGAGCAACAAAGGGCGCCCACACCGATTCAAAGTGAACTAAACGCATCCTGCTAACCGCTACTCCCCGTTCCATGGAATATGTATCCCACATGCGTTCCAGCCAGACCTGGAATGAGGGGGCCAAAGCTTGCTTCCTTGATGTAAATCTTTAACCTTTGATAAAATGAGGAAAATAGTTAAGAAAAAAATTAAAGGAGCAGTTGCATAGTCTCCATTTTGAAAGTTAAAAGGGCAGTATTGTGGATTTCCATGCTGTCTTTCTTCCATTTATTAAATCAACTTTGATCACTATTGCCAAGTGGCCCCAAAACCCTTATCTCTTGCACCAGATACTGGGTTCCACTAAGGACTAGGTCCAGAATAACTTCCCCTCTTGTCAGTTCATGAACCAGCTGCTCCAAGATGCAGTCATTTATTTCATCTAGAAACTTTATGTCTGTAGCCTGTCCTGCTGTGGCATAGATCCAGTCGATAGTGGGGTAAGTGAAGTCATCCATTATTACTGTGTTCCAACTGTTAGCTTCCCTGATTTCTTTTAGCATTTCATCATTCATCTGTTCATTCTGGCCAGGCGGTCGGTTGTACACCCCCACTGCTGTCGCCTTCCGCTTTTTACATGGAACTTACATAAGAACATAAGATATGCCATACTGGGTCAGAACAAGGTCCATCAAGCCCAGTATCCTGTCTCCAACAGTGGCCAATCTAGGTCATACGTACCTAGCAGTTTCCCCAAAAGACACAGGTTCCACAAAGCTTGTATTGGGTCAAGCATTGATATCCTGGGTACCTTCTTAATAATGGTTTATGGACCTTTCCTCCACGAACTTGTCCGGACCTTTTTTAAATCCAGCTACACTAACAGCCTTTCCTACATCCTCCGGTAACAAATTCCAGGAGTTTGATTACACGTTGAGTGAAAAAATATTTTCTTTTATTAGTCTTAAATAGTTTACCCTGTAGCTTCATTGCATGTCCCCTAGTCTTTCTATATTCTGATAACGTAAACAATCGAGCTACGTTTACCCATTCCACTCCGTTCATTACTTTATAGACTTCTATCATATCTCCCCTCAGCCGTCTCTTTTCCAGGTTGAAGAGCCCTAACCTTTTTTAGCCTTTCTTCATAGGGGTATCCTTCCATCCCCTTTACCATTTTGGTGGCTCTTCTCTGAATCTTTTCTAATAACGCTATAAATTTTTTAAGATATGGGGACCAGAATTGAATACAATATTCAAGGTGTGGTCTCACCATGGAACGATATAGAGGCATTATAATATCCTTTGTTTTATTTTCCATTCCTTTACTTATGATACCTAGCATTCTATTTGCTCTCTTGGCCGCCGCTGCACACTGGGCTGAGGGTTTTAACATGTTATCCACAATGACGCCTAAATCTTTTTCCTGGGTGGTGGTTCCTAATGTGGAACCTTGCATCGTGTAACCATAGTTTGGGTTGTTCTTCCCTAGGTGCATAACTTTGCACTTGTCCACATTAAATTTCATCTGCCATTTTGATGCCCAGTCTTCCAATTTATCAAGATCCTCTTGCAATTTTCCACAATCCTCTTGGGTTTTAACAACTTTATATAGTTTTGTGTCATCTGCAAATTTGATAACCTCACTCGTTATTCCCTTTTCCAGGTCATTTATGAATATGTCAAAAAGCAGCGGAGCCAGCACAGATCCCTAGGGTACACCACTATTCACCTTTCTCCATTCGTAAAATTGGCCATTTAGCCCTACCCTCTGCGTTCTATCTTTTAACCAGTTCCTGATCCACAATAGTACACTGCCTCCTATCCCATGACTTTTTAGTTTTGAAAAAAGTCTCTGATGAGGGACCTTGTCAAAGGCTTTCTGAAAGTCCAAATACACTATATCAACCGACTCACCTTTGTCTGCCTGTTTATTCACACCTTCAAAAAAACATAACAGATTAGTAAAACAAGATCTTCCTTGTCTAAAGCCATGTTGGCTGTCTCCCATTAAGCCATGACTATCTACATGTTCAGCAATTTTGTTCTTTATGATGGTTTCTACCATTTTTCCTGGTACTGACGTCAGGCTCACCAGTCTGTAGTTTCCTGGATCACCCCTGGAACCCTTTTTAAAAATTGGTGTTACATTCGCCATCCTCCAATCTTCAGGTATTACAGATGATTTTAATGATAGTTCACAGAATACTAATAGCAGGTCTGCAATCTCATATTTCAGTTCTTTCAACACCCTTGAATGTATATCATCCGGCCCAGGTGATTTGCTACTTTTCAGTTTATCTAATAGTTGTAATACATCTTCCCGATGTATCAATATTTCCTTCAATTCTTCCACACCTTTAAATACCACTTCAGTCATGGGTAACATCCCTATATCTTCCTCAGTAAAGACCGAAGCAAAGAATTCATTCAGTCTCTCCGCTATCGCCTTGTCACCTCCTAGTGCCCCTTTATCCCCTCTATCATCTAATGGACCAACTGACTCTCACAGGTTTTTTGCTACGAATGTACTTGAAAAAGTCTTTATTACGCGTTTTTGCTTCCACAACAAGCTTCTCAAATTTGCCTGCCTTATCAATGCCTTGCATTTGACTTGCCAGTGCTTGTGCTGTTATCAGGTTTCGTCATTTGGCTCTTTATTCCATTTCCTGAAACATGCTTTTTTGGCAACAGCCTCTCTGACCTCACCTTTAAACCATGCTGGCAGTTTTTTGGACTTCCTTCCACTTTTCTTAAAGCGTGGAATACAGCTGGTCTTGTCTTCCAAGATAGTAGTTTTCAACAACACCCAAGCTTGATGTAAGTCTTTAACCTTTGCAACTCTTCCTTTTAGTGTCTTCTTAACTATTTTCCTCATTTTATCATAGTCTCCCTTTCGAAAGTTAAAAGTATCATAAACATATTCAAGATCAAACAACACTCCTCCGCCATAAGCCTACACACACTCATACAACCCGACACAAGCACACGGCCAAGAAGAAGAGGCACCTCCAATCGGGTTAACACCCTAAAAGACTTCACCAAGATCCGCAAAGACACCGCACAACGAGCAATCTCCCTGGCTGCTCCATCCATATGGAACTCCCTCCCAGATGATCTGAGACTAACCACAGAAATCAAGGACTTCCGAAAACAACTGAAGACAACCCTGTTCATCGATTACTATGGACATACCCCCTGAACTAGCATACAAGTCAGATCATCAACCCCCCCTCCACCCCAAGACTGTATATAAGACTATATAATAGCTCATGATGTATAATAGCGCACTATGTAGATAAACCAAATCTAATCACATCCCCGCCAACACCTACACACCACTCTGTACACTGCATGAAAACATTTGCCCCCTTGATTGTTTGCCGTGGAAACCGCTTTGATTGAATGATAAGGCGGTATATAAATATCATTAAATAAATAAATAAATAAATAAAAAGGTAGTACTGTGGATTTTCTTACTATCCCTCCTCCACTAATTAAATGAAACGTGGTCATGCTATGATCACTATTGCCAAGTGGCCTCAAAACCCTTATCTCTTGCACCAGATCTGGTGTTCCACTAAGGACTAAGTCCAATATAGCTTCCCCTCTGGTCGGTTCATGAACCAGCTGCTCCAAGAAGCAGTCATTTATTTCATCTAGGAACTTTATCTCCCTAGCATGTCCTGCCGTGACACTGACCCAGTTGATACCGGGGTAATTGAAATCACCCATTATTACTACTGTGCTGTAACGTTTGTTAACTTCCTTTATTTCTTTGAGCATTTCATCATCCATTTGTTCATTCTGGCCAGGCGGTAGATAGTACACCCCCACTGCCATCGCCTTCCCCTTTTTACGTGGAATTTCAATCCATAGAGATTCTACAGAAAAGTTTGTTTCCTGCAAAACTTTAATCCTTTCTGACTCAATGCCCTCTCTAACAGAGTGCAACCCCTCCACCAATTTGATCAGCTCTATCATTACAATATAGTTTGTACCCAGGTATCACAGTGTCCCACTGGCAGTCCTCCTTCCACCATGTCTCTGAGATTCCAATCATATCTAACCTCTCATTGAGTGCTATATATTCTAACTCTCTATCCAGACACCAACTTAGGCAGTGAAAGGGCTAACATACACTTTTCTTGCCTCCTTCCTAAAAGAATACTTAAAATTAATCTCACTGTTTTACCTTTAGCTACAGTACAGTTAAACAAGCTTTCCCTCCTTTCATATGGAACTTCTCTCTCTCCTGGAGGTTCCTGAGCTGTCATCTGGAGATAAAACATAGTTACAACAGGTGATCTCTGGGAACAGCAGGAATCACATATGGGTGATGCCCCCTGTCAGGGCCCGTGCAGGAACACTCCCCAGCATCCAATAGAAAGCATTTGGAAGCATTCCTCTGCGCATGCATGCACGCATGCCTACCCACCTTCCCAGTGATTCTCCTCAGTGAGGTTTATAGCTAAGAAAAAGGAAAAATTACAACTCCTTGGGAAGGAGGGCGAGTTGTGAAGACTGATTCCTTCTGTTCCCGGAGATCACCTGTTACAGGTGAGTAACTATGCTGTCTCCAGGAACAAGCAGGAATACAGTCTTCGCATATGGGACTCCCTAGTTCAAGGCTACTGGAACGGTAAAGAGCATGGCCCGTTATAAATGGGAAAAAACATTGAAGAACAATATGGAGAGTCCAGGGGATCTAGGAGACTCGGCATCTCCAGCACACCCCCATCGAGACAGCAGAGGTGGTAGCCTGGATGGACAGATGGCCTTAGGGAAGGAGGTGTAGCTAAGTCCCAAAGAGTAGCCAGAGTATGGCTTGGCCAAAGTCATTGTCCTTACGAGAGTCCTTGCCCAGACAGTAGTGGGCTGCAAAGGTATGAATGGAGGACCATTCATCCACTATGGAGACAGAGAGTAAGTGGGCTACAGATGTGGTTATGGCTCAGATATTGTGAGCAGTTACATGACCCTCTAATGTCAGACCCACCTGAGCATATGCAAAGGAAATGCAGTCTGTTATCCAAAGAGAAAGAGTGCATTTAGTCACAGGAAGATCAAAGCGACTAGAGACAAAAGAAATGAATTGTAAGGATTTTTTGTGTACCTTGATTTTGTCAAGGTAATATGCCAACGCTCGTTTGCAATCTAGGGTATAAAGCACTGCTTCAGCCTGAGATGCATGTAGCTTGGGAAAGTAAGTTGGAAGAATTACTGACTGGTTGAGATGGAAGGGAGATGCAATCTTTGGAAGGAAACGTGGATGCATTTGGAGGACCACTCTGTCATGATGAAAACGTGTATAAGGCACATGTGCAACCAAAGCCTGCAGCTCATTGATACGGCTACCCGAAGTGACCGCGTCTAGGAAGGAGACTTTCCAGGTAAGAAATTTGAGGGAGGTAATGCCTAGAGGCCCAAAGGGAAAATTTGAGCAATTGAGCAAGAACTACGTTGAGGTCCCAGGTGATCTGTGAGGGCCGAATTGGCAGTTAAGTCAATAGGAGACCGCGCACGAAGCAGGCTACCAATGGATGGGAGGAAACAAGTTTTCCATCAATCCTCCAATGAGAAGCCGTGATGGCACTGAGGTGGACATGAATGGAACTAGTTTTGACACCCATAGAAGAGAGGTGGAGAAGGTACAGTAGAAGACTCTCCCACCAGACAACTGAAGGGGTTGAGGTTGTGTGCAAACTTGTGCCATGTAAAGGCATACGTACGTCGTGTGGAGTCCTTCGAGGACTCCAGAAGGATGTCTGTCATGGTATCTGGTAAATTGAGGTCTGAAAGGACTACCCTCTCAGCAGCCAAACGGTGAGGCAGAGTGCCCAGATATTGGGATAGAGCAATGCCCCCTGATCCTGTGAGATCAGTTCTGGTGCACATCCCAGATGGAGAGGCTAATGCTGAGCTAGACGAAGAAGCAGGGGAAACCATAGTTGTTGGGGCCAGAATGGGGCTACCAGGATCATGGTGCCTCTGTCAGCCTGCAACTTGAACAGCATCTTGGCTATTAGCGGAATGGATGGGTAAGTGTATAACAGACCTGTTCCCCAATGAAGGAGGAAAGCATCCAGGGCTTGACGTGGAAACGGCACCCTGGAGCAAAATTGAGGGACATGTGCGTTAAGCAAAGTGGCAAAGAGGTTGATCTCTGGGATTCCCCAGAGCTGGAAGATGCGAACGACTGCTCTCTGATGAAGAGTCTACTCGTGTGGTCAGAAGACCCAACAGACTGTTCGCAAGAATATTCTGCTCTCCTGGCAGGTAAATGGCTCGGAAAAGCATTCCATGAGCCAGGCCAAAGGTCCACAGGTGGATCGCTTCCTCGCAGAGGAGGAAGCCCGTGCCTCCCTATTTACACTCCATGTTTTATTGTAACTTTGAGTTGTTTGTAAACTTCTTTGACCCGATGAAAAGCGGTATAAAAGCACAGCTAAATAAATAAAACATGGCAACCTGGTTGTATGTCTGAAGCAGGATTGATTGATGTGATAACTGCTGGCGAAACACCCGAAGGGCGTATGTTATCGCCTTCCACTTCAGAAAGCTGATCTGACGGGAGGTTTCCTGTTGAGACAACAGGCCCTGTGTGCCCATGCCATCCAGATGAGCACCTCAGCCGTGTTTGGACACATCAGTAGTGAAGGCCTGTTGAGGTGGAAGCATCTGAAAAGGTAACCCTATGAGAAGGTTTTGAGGAGAGAATCACCACTGAAGGGAGTCCACCAGAAATGGGGTGGCCACCACTCTGTCTCGTAGACGGTCCGTCGCCTGTTTCCATTGGGAAGAGAGGGTCCACTGCGCTTGGCACATGTGAAGACGATTGTAGGGAACTACATGGACCGTGGAGACAATGTGACTGAGGAGACGAAGCATGCCTCCTGTCAGTATACATCAGCATGACATTATGCCTAGCATAGGTGTTATGGCTTTTCCCAGACCTTGGCCTGCAGCTATGACCCCGTGGTGATGTCAGATAGGACAGCAGCTCTGTAACAACCTGGTATCTCTGTTCTGTACCTATGTAATAAGCCTTTTTCCAAGACACACCAGTTTGGTTGTTTTATGGGAGCTCGTCTTGGTTTCGCAGCGGGTAAGTAGCAATTTTGTTTTAAACATTAAAGTGGATTTCAGACAGGGTGCGACAGGAAAATCAAAAGCCCTTGTGACCATTTATCTTTGTTTTGTGGGTTTAGACAAGGTGAGATTTTCATTGTCAAAAGGCTCTGTAATAATCCAGGATTTTAATATTACCTACACCTAGTGACATTACATAGGGTGGCTTGCAATTTTCTTATTATGTATAGGCTTTTTACAGTTTGTTACAAGGCACATATTTTTCTCTAGTATTTGAGCTGCTAAGAAAAGACAGAAAGATAGTCCAGCTTTGGTTTGGAAGTGGTACACAGTTAAACAGTCCCTCATTGAATACAATATAGAGTAGTTACTCACCTGTAACAGGTGTTCTCCAGGAGCAGCAGGAATCAGTCCTCACATATGGGTGTCATCAGCACCGATGAAGCCCCAGCGGAGCATTTCCCCAGCTTTCTAAGAAAGCCTTTGGGAATGCAGGCACGCATGCGCGGTTCCCTTCCCGCCTAAAGGTGCCATCTTACCTCAGTCAAATGACATAGCTAAGAACAGCACACAAAAAATGAAAAAATTAAACTATGTACAACTGCAACTCCAAGGGGATGAGGGAGGGTTGTGAGGACTGATTCCTGCTGCTCATGGAGAACACCTGTTACAGGTGGGTAACTACTTTTTCTCCAGGACCAAGCAGGAAGTCAGTCCTCACATATGGGTGACTCCCTAGCTCTGGGCTACCAGGAACCCAGGCTGAACAAGAGAACTCCCTCTAGTCTCAGCAGCAAAGAAAAGGTTTTTCACTGACTCAACCTCCACCGGTAACCCAACAGAGGGCAGGAGTTGCCTAAACCTCAAAAAGATTCCGGAGTACTGCTTGGCCAAAAGCACTGTCCCTACGGAACTCCCACTCCAGACAGTAATGGGCCGCAAATGTCTGGCTTGAAGACCAAGTTGCAGCCCTGCAGATGTTTACCAAGGGCAGAGAGCAGAGATGAGCCACTGAGGCAGCCATTGCCCTGACATGGTGGGCCGTAACCTGACCCTGCAAAGGAAGGTCAGCCGCCTTGTAAGCCCAGGAGATACAGTCAGCCACCCAGATGGACAAGGTACGCTTGGACACGGCCAACCCCAACTTATTAGAGTCAAAGAATACGAAGAGCTGAGTAGCCTTTCTATGCCCTTGCGTACGGTCGAGGTAGAAGGATAAGGCCCTCCTACAGTCCAGGGTATGCAGAACTGCTTCAGCCTGGCTTGCATAAGGCCTAGGGAAGAATGTTGGAAGAACCACCTCCTGGTTAAGGTGGAAGGAGGAGACAACCTTTGGGAGGAACTTTGGATGAGTCCTAAGGACTATCCTGTTCCCATAGAAGCGAGTGTAAGGCCTGTCACAGACCAGGGCCTGAAGCTCACTAACACGCCTGGCCGAGGTAAGGGCCACTAGGAAGAGTGTCTTCCAGGACAGGAAGCGTAGAGGACAAGTAGCCATCGGCTCAAAAGGTGGGCGAGTCAGTTGCTGCAAGACCACATTCAACTCCCACTCAGGGGCAGGACGACGGATGGGAGGCTTGAGCAAAAGCAGGCCTCTGAGAAACCGGGACACCAAGGGGTGAACCGACAGAGAATGTCCTTCCACCAGTGAGTGGTGAGCTGCTAGAGCTGAGAGGTGGACCCGAACAGAATTGGACTTAAGTCCCTGATTGGATAAGTGCAACAGATACTGAAGTACTACAGGGACAGTACAGGAGAAGGGATCTTCTGTACGTAGTTGACACCACACAGAAAACCTCTTCCATTTGACAGCATAGGTTTTCCTAGTGGACTGTTTCCCAGAGGCTAGGAGAACCTCCTCAACTTCCTGAGGTAGGCCCCAGGGGGCCAAAACTACCCTTGCAGCCTCCAAGCCATCAAATTGAGAGCATTGAGGTTGGGGTGCAGACGAGACCCCTGATCCTGAGAAAGTCGGGTTGCAACCCTAGAGGCAGTGGGGGATTCACTGCTAGCTGAAGCAAAAGTGGAAACCAAGGTTGTCTCGGCCACCGAGGAGCCACCAGCAGGACAGAGGCCTTGTCCTGGAGAATCTTGAACAGAGTTCGGGCCACCAGAGGTGTGGGAGGAAACGCATACAGGAGGCCCTGAGACCATGGAATCAGAAAAGCATCTGCTGCTATCTGCAGAGGATGCGGTTGCCTGGAGCATAACTTTGGCAGTTGCTTGTTCAGTGGACTGGCAAAGAGATCTATCAAAGGGAGACCGCGTTTCAGGAAGATCTTCTGAACTACCAAGGGATGGAGCTGCCACTCGTGGGACTGCAAAATTCTGCTCAGCCGGTCGGCCAGGTAGTTTTCCTGGCCTGGAAGGTACACCGCCCTGAGGAGCATGTTGTGCTTGAGGGCAAATGAACAAAGGTCCTGAACTTCCCGACAAAGGAGCCTGGACCCAGTTCCGCCTTGTTTGTTCACATAAAACATGGCTACCTGATTGTCTGTCTGAACCAGGATAGATTGATGAGCCAGGGCAGGAGAGAAAGCACTGAGAGCCAAGCGAATAGCCCTGAGTTCTAGGAGATTGATCTGTTGTGCAGCCTCCCAAGGAGACCACAGGCCCTGGGTGCACTTGTTGAGACAATGAGCCCCCCAGCCCTGTAGGGAGGCGTTTGTGGTCAGTACCACTATGTACTCTGGAATTTGAAAGGGCACCCCCTTTAGTAGATTGGGTGGGTGCAGCCACCAATGGAGGGAGTCCAGAAATGGTCTGGACACCCTTATTCTGTCATAAGAACATAAGAACATAAGATATGCCATACTGGGTCAGACCAAGGTCCATCAAGCCCAGTATTCTGTTTCCAACAGTGGCCAATCTAGGTCATACGTACCTAGCAGTTTCCCCAAGGGACACAGGTTCCACAATGCTTGTATTGGTTCAAGCATTGATATCCTGGGTCCCTTCTTAATAATGGTTTATGGACCTTTCCTCCAGGAACTTGTCCAAACCTTTTTTAAACCCAGCTACACTAACAGCCTTTACTACATCCTCCGGTAACAAATTCCAGAGTTTGATTACACGTTGAGTGAAAAAATATTTTCTTTTATTAGTCTTAAATAGTTTACCCTGTAGCTTCATTGCATGTCCCCTAGTCTTTCTATATTCTGATAAGGTAAACAATCGATCTACGTTTACCCGTTCCACTCCGTTCATTAATTTATAGACTTCTATCATATCTCCCCTCAGCCGTCTCTTTTCCAGGTTAAAGAGCCCCAACCTTTTTAGCCTTTCTTCATAGGAGTAGCCTTCCATCCCCTTTACCATTTTGGTGGCTCTTCTCTGAACCTTTTCTAAAATTGCTATATCCTTTTTAAGATATGGCGACCAGAATTGCACACAATATTCAAGGTGCGGTCTCACCATGGAACGATATAGAGGCATTATAATATCTTTTGTTTTATTTTCCATTCCTTTCCTTATCATACCTAGCATTCTATTTGCTCTCTTGGCCGCCGCTGCACACTGGGCCGAGGGTTTTAACATGGTATCCACAAGGACGCCTAAATCTTTTTCTTGGGTGGTGGTTCCTAATGTGGAACCTTGCATCGTGTAACCATAGTTTGGGTTGTTCTTCCCTAGGTGCATAACCTTGCACTTCTCCACATTAAATTTCATCTGCCATTTTGATGCCCAGTCTTCCAATTTATCAAGATCCTCTTGCAATTTTCCACAATCCTCCTGGGTTTTAACAACTTTAAATAGTTTTGTGTCATCAGCAAATTTGATAACCTCACTCGTTATTCCACTTTCCAGGTCATTTATGAATATGTCAAAAAGCAGCAGACCCAGCACAGATCCCTGGGGTACACCACTATTCACCTTTCTCCATTGGGAAAATTGGCCATTTAGTCCTACCCTCTGCTTTCTATCTTTTAACCAGTTCCTGATCCACAGTAGTACACTGCCTCCTATCCCATGACTCTTTAGTTTTGCCAAAAGTCTCTCATGAGGGACCTTGTCAAAGGCTTTCTGAAAGTCCAGATACACAATATCAACCGACTCACCTTTGTCCACCTGTTTATTCACTCCTTCAAAAAAACATAACAGATTAGTAAGACAAGATCTTCCTTGTCTAAAGCCATGTTGGCTGTCTCCCATTAGGTCATGACTATCTATATGCTGAGTAATTTTATTCTTTATGATGGCTTCTACCATTTTTCCCGGTACTGATGTCAGGCTCACCGGTCTGTAGTTTCCCGGATCACCCCTCGAACCCTTTTTAAAAATTGGTGTTACATTGGCGATCCTCCAATCCTCAGGTATTAGAGATGATTTTAATGATAGTTCACAGATTACTGATAGCAGGTCTGCAATCTCAAATTTCAGTTCTTTCAACACCCTTGGATGTATACCATCCGGCCCAGGTGATTTGCTACTCTTCAGTTTATCTAATAGTTGTAGGACATCTTCCCGATGTATCGATATTTCCTTCAATTCTTCCACACCTTTAAATACCACTTCAGTCGTGGGTAACATCCCTACATCTTCCTCAGTAAAGACCGAAGCAAAGAATTCATTCAGTCTCTCCGCTATCGCCTTGTCGCCTCTTAGTGCTCCTTTAACCCCTTTATCATCTAATGGACCAACTGACTCTCTCACGGGTTTTTTGCTACGAATGTACTTGAAAAGGTCTTTATTTCGCGTTTTTGCTTCCGCAGCAAGCTTCTTCTCAAATTCTCTCTTTGCCTGCCTTATCAATGCCTTGCATTTGACTTGCCAGTGCTTGTGCTGTTTCCAGGTTTCATCATTTGGCTCTTTTTTCCATTTCTTGAAAGATGCTTTTTTGGCAACAACAGCCTCTCTGACCTCAGCTTTAAACCATGCTGGCAATTTTTTGGACTTCCTTCCACTTTTCTTAAAGCGTGGAATACAGCTGGTCTGGGCTTCCAAGATAGTATTTTTCAACAACACCCAAGCTTGATGTACGTCTTTAACCTTTGCAACTGCTCCTTTTAGTTTTTTCTTAACTGTTTTCCTCATTCTATCATAGTCTCCCTTTCGAAAGTTAAAGGGTAGTACTGTGGATTTCCTTACTATCCCTCCTCCACTAATTAAATCAAAGGCGATCATGCTATGATCACTATTGCCAAGTGGCCCCAACACCCTTATCTCTTGCACTACATCTGGTGTTCCACTAAGGACTAGGTCTAATATTGCTTCCCCTCTGGTTGGTTCATGAACCAGCTGCTCCAAGAAGCAGTCATTTATTTCATCTAGGAACTTTATCTCCCTAGCATGTCCTGTTGTGACAATGACCCAGTCGATGCCGGGGTAATTGAAATCACCCATTATTATTACTGCACTGTAACTTTTGCTAGCTTCCTTGATTTCTTTGAGCATTTCATCATCCATTTGTTCATTCTGGCCAGGCGGACGATAGTACACCCCCACTGCCATCGCCTTCCCCTTTTTACATGGAATTTCAATCCATAGAGATTCTACAGCAAATTTTGTTTCTTGCAAAACTTTAATCCTTTCTGACTCAATGCCCTCTCTAACATAGAGCGCAAACCCCTCCACCAATTTGATCAGCTCTATCATTTCGATATAGTTTGTACCCAGGTATCACAGTGTCCCACTGGTTGTCCTCCTTCCACCATGTCTCTGATATTCCAATCATATCTAACCTCTCGTTTAGTGCTATATATTCTAACTCTCCCATCTTGTTTTGTAGACTTCTAGCATTTGCATACAAGCATTTTAGAGACTGTATTTTATTCATATTAATTTGGCTATTGGTAGACATGGGTAATTTGGGATCTTTAAGTTCTGTCTGCTCCATACTCGAGGGCATTTGGGCTACTTTACTCTTTTTTGGAACCTCTCTGCTTTTTGTAGTATCCTTCAAGGATACATTCTTCCGAACCATGCGCTCTTGGACGACTGTCGGCTTTCCCCTATTATCTAGTTTAAAAGCTGCTCTATCTCCTTTTTAAAGGTTAATGCCAGCAGCCTGGTTCCATCCCGGTTAAGGTGAAGCCCATCCCTTCGGAAGAGCCCCTCCTTTCCCCAGAATGTTCCCCAGTTCCTAACAAATCCGAACCCCTCATCTCTGCACCATTGTCTCATCCACGCATTGAGACTCCGGAGCTCTGCCTGCCTATTGGGTCCTGCGCGTGGAACGGGAAGCATTTCGGAGAACGCTACCCTGGAAGTTCTGGATTTCAACTTCCTACCTAAAAGCCTAAATTTAGCTTCCAGAACCTCCCTACCACATTTTCCTATGTCATTGGTACCAACATGTACCAAGACAGCAGACTCCTCCCCAGCACTATCTAAGACCTTATCTAGGTGGCGTGTGAGGTCCGCTACCTTCGCACCAGGCAGGCATGTTACCAGGCGATCCTCACGTCCACCAGCCACCCAGCTATCTACATGCCTAATGATCGAATCACCAACTATAACTGCTGTCCTAACCCTTCCCGCATGGGCACTTGGCCCTGGAGAAACCTCCTCGGTGCGAGAGGGGTTTACATCACCTGGAGGACAGGTCCTAGTTACAGGATCACTTCCTGCCACACCAGGGTGATGCTCTCCTGTCACGTGACCTCTCTCCTCCATGGCAACAGGGATGCTGCCAGACTGGAGGTGGGACTTCAGGACTATATCCCTGTAGGTCTCGTCTATGTACCTCTCTGTCTGTCTTATGTTTTCCAAGTCTGCTACTCTAGCCTCTAGAGAACGGACTTGTTCACTGAGAGCAGAGAGCTCCTTGCACCTAGTGCACACGTAAGACCTCTCACCAGCTGGGATAAAATCATACATGTGACACTCAATGCAAAAGACTGGAAAGCCCACATCCCGCTGCTGGACTGCTGTCTGCATCTTAGTTTTAAGTTTGTGTTTAGATCTTTAAGTTCTATATGTACTAAAGGGTGCAATGGATATTTATACCACTAAAACTGTACCTAAGAAGTTTAATATACCTTGTTCACCTGAAGCTTAATTAATCTCAGGTCCTTGGTGTATGACTGATTTGGGTAATGAGCTTCACCTGAGAGCACCTCCTGTCTTTTAAGTTGTGCAAGTACCTATAAAGCTGTGATTTTCCCAGGGGAGGGTGGGTGTGGGGAGGGAGGGAGGGATATAACACTTATTAAAAAAGGGCTGCTACACAGTACCTTGTCCTGTGCTGCTGAGGAAAACTATATTCTGATTTGATTTAAATTATAGCTCTTTGCTGCTACTAGGCTCTAACCTATTATGAAATTTAAACTACAAGCTCTCTGCTGGATTCTAAATTTAACCAGAAAGCTCTCTTCTGTGTTTTAATTTGAAACTAAAAGTACTTTGCTGATGCTAGGCCCTGAGTGACTATGAAATTTAAACTACAGCTGTCTACTGGGTATGAAAGGTAACCAGAAAGTTCTCTTCTGTGTTTTTAAATTGAATCTTAAACTGTTGCTACTAGGCCCTGACTGATTTAACAAAAAAAATAGTGGGTTCACAGATTAATTAGCTTTAAAAGAAAAACAATTCCTTTCAGAAAAATTCCCAGAAGTATATACTCACAATTTCAGATTTCTCTCCAGAAGTAACAGCCCCCCTTTCCAGTCCGTCTCTGAGGCTGCCTGTGGCTTGTGACCACTGATTCCGAAGGGACCACTGTGCAGGCCTCATATGGAGCCTGGCATTGGGGGTCACATGTACTGTCGAAGCCATGTGGCCTAGAAGCCTCAGGCAGAGTCTGGCGGAGACTAGTGACCTGTTGAGAAACTGGTTTACTAGGGCTATCAATCTTCGTGTTCTGTCTTCTGGCAAGAAAGCCTTTGCCAGGAGAGAGTCCAGCCTTGCTCCTATGAATTCCAAATTCTGGAAGGGGAGCAAAGTGGACTTTGCGAAGTTTATGACAAACCCCAGCCTTTGGAGAAGAGCAATAGTTCTGAGGGTGGCTTCTCTGGCCTCCTGGCACGTCTGACCCCTGATGAGCCAGTCGTCCAGATAGGGGAAGACAAAGATTCCCTGATTTCTCAGGTAGGCCGCCACCACTGCCAGGCATTTGGTAAAGACTCTGGGAGCGGAGGTCAAGCCAAAAGGCAGTACTCTGTACTGATAATGGTTTCCTCCCACAATGAACCTGAGGTACTTTCTGTGGTCTGGATGAATGAGGATGTGAGTGTACGCATCCTTTAGATCTAAGGAGCATAGCCAATCTCCCTGCTGGAGGTAGGGCAGAAGTGTTCTAAGAGTAAGCATCTTGAACTTTTCCTTCTCTAGGAACTTGAGGTTCCTGAGGTCCAGAATAGGTCGAAAGCCACCGGTTCTTTTGGGCACCAGGAAATACCTGGAGTAGAACCCCTTGACTTTGCAAGTGGGGAGGCACAGGCTCCACCGCCCTGTCCACCAACAGACCTTGAAGCTCTTGAAGGAGAAGATCTGTGTGCAGGGGAGGCCTTGGAGGCTCCCCTGGAAAGTATGGCGGAGGCAGTTGGTGAAAATGAAGAGCATAGCCCCTGTGGACTATGTTCAACACCCAACTGTCCCCAGTGATGTGGGGCCACTGGTGGGCAAAGAGGGCGAGGCGACCTCCTGTGCAGGGTTGGGAGAGCAGGGACTGAGAGGCTACGCTCAAGGAGTCAAAAACCCCCACCCTGCTGAGTGGGAGCAGGGGCCGGAGGCTTTGGGGTCCTCTGCCTATGGGGCTCATTACCCTGCCCCTTGGCTTGCTGACTCTGGGGTGCAGCTTGGGCAGCCTGATACTGAGGGTACTGTTTGTAGGCAGTGCCCTTCCTCGGGGAAAAGGGCTTCTTACCCGAGGCCTTCTTCTTGTGAGAAGGGGCAGAGGTCTTTCTGGACAGCCTTGTCCTTGTAAGGTGCTCAGTCTCGAACTGTGCGGCCTTCTCGGCCATGGGCTTGCCAAAAAGGTTCTCACCTCAGCAAGGGACATCAACCAACTTGTCCTGAACCCATGGCTCGAGGTCCGATGACTGCAGCCATGCCTGGCGTCGAGCCGCGATGCCGGCTGCCGCAACTTGGGCTGAAGCTTCGAAGGCATCGTAGGTGGCGCGGAACATAAACTTCGAGCAGTCCCGAATCCCCGAGGACAAGAACTTGAATCTCTGCAAGGGCTTCCCGGAAAGACCAGCGGAGAACCCGGCCAACTCCTTGGCCAGGTCTCGCAAGTACATGCCCATGTACAGCTGGTAAGACTGGACACGGCAAGCAAGCATCGAGCCCTGGAAGCACTTTCTACCGACACCATCGAGGTTCTGGGCCTCTCTGTCGGGGGGGCACCACGGAGTGCATCTTCTGGCTTTTCAGACGATGCATGGCCAATTCCACCACCATGGAATGGTGTGTGGTAGCTGCGCCTTTTGAAAGCCAGGGCTCTTCCGGAGCCGATAAATCAAATCGACCCGCTTGCTTAGAACCGGCGCCGAAGCCGGTGCCTCCCACATCCGGAAGTGGAGCCGTTCCAGCATCGGAGGAACCGGGACAGTAAAGGCCTCCTTCGGAGGAGAGTCGTACTGCAGGGACTCGAGCTCTTCGGCTCTTCCTCGGGGTCCGCCGGGATAGCCAACACGGTGGCCATATCCCAAACTCCGAGAACCAGGTATCCTCCGGAGGGGATCTACTCCGGGGCTCAGACTGCGGTGAGTCCGACGGGACGCACCGAGTCTTGAACGTGTCGGGGGACTCCTCATCCTCCGTCTCCCAGGCGGACTCGTCCGACGAGGAGTCGCAGTCCGACCCCGCGGGGCCCTGGAGCACCCGTCCCGACACCGGATGCACCGGCGTCGATGCCCTCGGTCCCGAAGGGAGGTCGAGGGAGACCGCGACTGAGGTCGACCTCGAGCCATCATGGACTCGAGTATCGGCTCGGTCTCCGGGGTCGACTTCAATGTCGATGTCCCGGTGGTCGGGGCAGATGCGCCAGATAGGCTGACCATCAATGCCCGCTGCTGCTCCATGAAGGCAGACAGTCTGCACTCCAAGGCTGTCATCCTGAGACTCAGCTCGGGAGACGCAGCAGCCACCGACTCGGGCCCCGGTGGCGCCGGGCCCGACGTTGGCTCTCTGGGAGGAGAGTCCTCAAGGACTATGGGGCTTACGTGTCCAGCAGACTCCGGCTCCACGCGAGGAACTTTGGCAGGCTTCTCTTGTTCCACGGGCCCGGGGCGACGGTCGGGGGTCTTAGACCTGGCCCTCAAGGAGCCAGGGACCTCCTCCGACGACGCCCTCATGAACCGCTTCTTCCTCTTGTGTTCCCGGTCGTGGGACCCCCTGTCCGAGGAGCCCCGACGGCGCTCAGGATCCGAATCCCGAGATGTCGAGGCCTCAGACGAGGTCCGGGCCCAGCTGGAGGCTGAGTCGGAAAAAAGCCTTTCTTTCTGCTGCTGGCGACTTCGTAGTGCCTTGGAAGACATCTTCCCACATGGTCCACACGTCTTAGGGTCGTGATCAGGACCGAGGCACTGAAGGCAGCAGTCGTGTGTGTCGGTGAGAGACATCAACTTCTTACACCGATCACACTTTTTAAAACTGCTGGAAGCCATCGTGGAAAAAAGAGTCCCCGCGAGGTCAAAGGACCAGCCTTCCAGGGAAAAATCAAAAAAGGGCACAAACGCCAGCCACGAAGGGCAAAAACCGAAAAAGAAGAAATCGGACTCGATACCGGTGTACTGAACCCGGCGGAAGGGGAACCGGCGTCGAACCGGAAAGAAAAAATAGCGAAAATTGCCGAAAAATCACACGTCCGGTGGGCTTCTCAGAAAAAGAGAGACTGAGGTAAGATGGCACCTTTAGGCGGGAAGGGAACCACGCATGCTTGCCTGCATTCCCAAAGGCTTTCTTAGAATGCTGGGGAAATGCTCCACTGGGGCTTCATTGGCGCCGATGACACCCATATGTGAGGACTGACTTCCTGCTTGGTCCTGGAGAAACATCTTTCCTGGTAACACTACTTTACCTCCTGTCCCTCTGCCTTTTATTTCTCAGTCTCCTGCCAGTATGTATCTTGGTGAGAGCAGGCTTAAAGTTTGCTGCAACTTATACAGGAGATTAACAGAATTGTTAGATACTAACAACCTTCTTACTATAATTTCACCTTGTTAAAAGGTGGTAAGCACTTTTTATTCAGGTATAATTTTAAGGCATGGTCTTTATGCCAGTACTCTCTACTGAACACCCATAAAATTTATGCCATTCCAACTATAATTCTAAGTCTGACTTCTTCATAAAAGTGAGCATTCCTCCTTCTAAGGTTGCACATTGAGATAGTCGCATAAAACCAAATAAAAACATAATAAGCGACAGTCTTTCTGCAGTCTCAAATATGGAGGCCTTTGATTTTAAGGAACTGAAAGAAATTGTAATGACATACTGTAAGAGAAAAGGTGGTCCCTTTGAAGGGGAATTCCCTGAGGCATCATGGTATAATATTCAAAGACAAATGTTAAACCATTATCAAGAATTCAAGAAGAAAACAAATAAAAGAAAATGCCTTTTTATCCAAGGCATGTGCAGGGCGCTCATTAGCATGAAACAGGACAATACTGAACTGACTACTCAGTGTACACAATTAACCAAAGACCTGGAGGAAGCACAAATTTGCATTTCCATGTAACGTGCTCAGGTGATACAAGCCACAAACTCCTTTATAACTGTTAGTGAGCAATTAGAAGCACTTAAACTTGAATTGAGGCACGTTAAGGATGAATTGGCCTCTGAAAGACAAAAGAAATATAAGCCCTGGCCAACAACCATTTCTCCCTCAGCCCCCACTGCCTATGACACACCCTATAAGTCATGCATCCAAGCTATTGAGAAACAAAATAACACAGAAGTATGTATAGCAGGGCTTAGGAATGGGAAAAATAAAGATGAATCAGACCGTACAGAGGAAGAAAATCCTAATAGTTTATCTCAGCCAGAACAGTGCAATAACCAGGACCTGTGTCAGGAGGATAATTCTGACGACTCAGATTCAGCACCCAGTACCAAACTCAGAGCACCAGTTAAAGTGATGCTGCAGGACTCATTAAAAGATAGGGACATTGAAAGGATAGTTGAGAAAGCTGGCCCTATGCCTTTTAATGTAAATGAATGGTGCAAATGGGCCACTGATATTCTGATTCACTGGGGTCTAGGGAAATACAGAAGGAAACAATCAGACTTTGATAGACTTATGCATCTGGCTCTGGGGCCACACTATTATAAATTTGGCTCTCTCACTCGCCCATACCAGTTGGTTAAAAGGAGTATTGAAAAACTATATCACTATTCCCAAATGCAAGTATTTAAAATTATTTCACTTCTACCAAACGATACACTGGAACAGTTTGCATATAGAGCCTGGATTTTAAATGCAGTTCTTAATGAGCATGAGTCCTGGTCCAATGCAGAAGATTATGGGGAGAGCACGCATAAGGCATTTTTATTAGAATTACTATCCCTTGAGATTACAAAACACCTTCGGTTATTTTCTGAAGACCCAAAAGCAACCCCTTTTGATATGTTAATGCTCAGAACTGGGTCTGTTTGGAAGACCCAGCCCTCGCAGGTCATAACAGTATCAGAAGCACGGAAGTGGCAAGCTGAGGGATCCTCTCAATACATAAAAAACACAGACAAAGGATACAGAGGACACACACCTTGGAGAGGACAAGGCAGAGGTACTTTTAGAAATTCCTCAGGTTACATTCCCTTTCAAGAGCTCAAAGCACAGATAGATGGATTAGAAAAGGAGAAAATTAAATGGGAACAGGACAAACACATACTGCAGGTAGAACTAGATAAATTAAAACAGGACTTACAAGCAGCTCAGGACAAACACAAGGTTAGTGCATAGTGGTGTCCTGACCTTCTGGGTTCAGATATCAAAATGTCTCAAGCCTTCATAGCCCAGCCTGCCTCCGTTCTCTCAGCAGAGGACTCGATTCCAGAGCCTCTGGATGATGAAACAGATACAGGCCCAGAATACAGTTTAAGGCTTGTAACATCCTTGATACTGGACTCTTGTGGACGCCCCAATATTATCAGCAGAATAAGGGGTCAGGATAAACTAGCTTTGATTGACACAGGGGCTGGAATTAGTTTTACAAACAGAGCTTCTCCCACTGCAGATCAGGAAAATATGGAAATTTATGAAATTCAATTCAAGGAATTAATGACACAGCTTCCCAGTGTGTGGCTATCCCAGTTAAATGGGGTATCCCGGTGCACAGGGAACAAAACAATGAAATGTTGGAAACCACTGCCTCCACTATAGTGAACACACCAAAAGAAATAATTGGAATTGACGTTCTCAACCAGTTAAATCTGGTGGTGGATATGGCTAATCTTAAATTGTGGCAGTATACAGGAACTTCAAGTGCTTCCAAAACTTGAGTGCATGAAGTCATTCCCATGCAGTTAGCAACTCAGTGCACCAAGGCAGCTCAGCAGTATGATCTGTGTGTAATTCCCTCAGAGGTGGCTGATATTCCAGTCTAGGCACAAGACAAGTTAGACTATGGGAAAATGCACACAGAAATCCTGTTGGAAGGTGAGGATCCTCCACCACAGAAACAATACCCAGTACCTCATCAGGCTGTAGAACCAGTGACTAAAATTGTGAAGATACTGGAGGAGAGGGGTCTGATCAGACCTATTTCTTCCACATGTAATTCACCAGCCTGGCCGATAGTTAAACTGGGGGGTTCCTTCAGGCTCACTATGGACTTCCGTGCCCTGAATCAAGTTTCAAAATCTGTAGTGCCCGTAGTAGCCTCATACCCTGAAATGATCTCTAAACTGAACCCCAAATGTAAAATTTTGTTTTAGATATATCTAATGGGTTCTAGAGTCTGCCCCTGGCCCTTGAATGCCAGTACAAAACAGCCTTTCAGTGGCTGAATAAACAATATGCATGGACTGTGCTGCCACAAGGCTATAAAGATTCACCATCAATCTTTCATAAATACATGCAGGAAGCCCTGTCACTAGTGTCTTGCAAAGATAATATAGTTCAGTATGTAGATGACATTCTGATTCAGTCTGAGAATGAAGCTGTACACTGGAATCATGTAAGAGAAGTTTTAAAAGCCCTCTTACAAGCTGGTCTTAAAGTTAATCCTGCCAAGGCTCAACTGTGCAAATCACAGGTTTCCTTTTTAGGGGTTACAATTGGCGAGGATGGTAAATCTGTAGATTCTCAGAGGATAGAGCAGATACGGAAACTTCCACTTCCTACAGACCAGAAATCACTCCAGCCCTTTCTAGGGCTCACTGGTTTCTGTCGTGACTTCCTGCACAACTATGCTGAAGTGGCAGCTCCACTTTATTCCCTGCTAAAAAGTAAAGGTTATGTTTGGGAGGAAGAACATACAGAAGCTGTAACTAAATTAAAGCACATTCCGACTTCTGCTCCGGTTCTTGCACACCCAGATCATACACAACATTTTTTTCTGTACCCTATAGTTGGAGAGAACAGTATAGGTGCAGCTCTAACACAACGCCTAGGAGGAGTAGATCGCCCTATTGCCTTCTGCTCCAGAGTTCTCACTTCTCCTGAACTCAAAATGGGAAACTGTGAAAAACATATACTGGCTTCCTATGCTGCATGCAGAAATTTACATACATCATTGGCGCTCAAACCACATACATATGCAGCCATCACACCCCCCTCAAATTCATTGTAGAGGGAAAGTTAGCATGTAGCAAGATTAGGACTGAGAGAATAGTCCAGTGGACTCATGTTGCAGGCACAGAATGTAAAGTTTGAATTGGTGAAAGAACCTAACGTGCAAGTGGCTGGAATCTTGCTGGAGGGGCAACCTCATGACTGTCAGTCCTCACCCAGTGCCCCTATTCACATGATATTTAGGGAACTGGGACTAGACAAAATTTCACCTTTTCTTCCTACAGTATATATTGATGGTAGCAGCCAATGTGAAGGAGGCAGGCAACTAGCAGGTTTTGCAATTGTCAATTGGACCCTGTGGCAAGGAGGCCTATCCGGAGTCTGGGGGAGGACAAAGAGATAGGGAATTCACCCTAGTAAAGGGCCCCCTTTCACCGAGACAGGGTAGGAAAGCCATAAACACCTCCAGGGATCAGAAAACTTCCATGTGGAAAACATTTCAGGTTCCCACTAGTGGAATGAAGGGGAGAGGATACAAGGCTCAGAACCCTTTAGGCAGTGAATGCTTCAAGCACTCAGGTGCCCGGAGTCAGGCTGATTGCCGTCACCTGAGTAGGGTGGGGTTGGAGCTAGAGCCCTGGAAGTATAAACCCAGAGCAGAGTATGATTTAGGAAGGAGGAGAGGAGAAGCAGGCAGCCAGGCTGAGCAGAGCAGAGGAACGGACTTTCCAGCTGGAGAGAGTGCTATTTGGCATGTAGCATGGCTGCAGGACAGTTTGGAGCCAGGAACAAGAGAGACTCCAAGATCCCCCGGGAGGCTGTTAGCTGAGCAGGAAGGGGAGACGGAGCCTACACAGCTAGGAGAGTCCGAGGTGAAGCTGATTGAAGAGGACACTCCCATGGACTGTTCCTTGTGCCAAGCTATAAACCAGGGAACGTAGAAAAAGCAAGCCAGTCCTGAAAGAAGGTCTCCTAGGAAAAAGGTACCCTTATATCACAAGCAGGGTGGCTGTGTTTCCCTGGTGTTTATAAAGGGGAAGTTTACCACAGTCTTTAAATGTGTTTTTGTTTGGTGCTTTAGCCAGCAAAGCTAAGAAGGGAATACAATTAGGCTTGCTGGTAAAGACTGTGTATCCTGCAATAGAGAGAACCTTTAAAACTGCATTTTGTGGTTGGATATGTTTTGGACAATTTTTGCTTCAAAGAATCCTGAACCAACAATCCCATGTGTGGTATGACCGAACCATTGTGTATATAAAAATAATAAATTTCTGTCATTTGCCTTACCTACTTGAGCCTGACTACAGCTTTCTGCATGGTGCACTCATACAACTGAATAAGGACTACATTTCCCAGAGGGCATTGCAGGGAAATAGTTTAAAAAAAAAAAAAGCTGAAAAAACATACAGCAGAAAGTTCCTCTAAAAATCCACGCCCCTCTAACCTAGAGGCGAGTGGTGGTGGCGTGACAACCCAAATAACCAAGTGGTACTGCAGAGACAGTATTCCTGTGGGTCAGCATCAGCACAGTACTGTGAGCTGGCTGCTTTTGTGGCTTGTATTCAACAATGTCAGGATTCACACCCAGAGATACAAATCATTTTCGATTCTGATTATGTCTTTAAAAGTGCCATTGCCCTGTTACCCTGGTGGCTGGCAAATAAATTTAAATCCACAGATGGGTCCACGGTGAAAAATTCATCACTGTGGACTATGGCACAAGAACTGAGTGAGAAGTTTCAGAGAGTACATTTAATTAAAGTGAAGGCACATAGGAAGAAAGGCCCTTTAGTGAAAGGAAACACATTAGCAGACTCACTAGCCAAGGAAGCATGCCATATAGGCCTCATATGGCCCTGGTATGAGCAGACACGCATGGTTGCTATTGCTACACATTCCACAGATTATGATCAGATAATACCACCAGATTACTTCGTAGCACTACAAACAGAGGACCCTGAACTTTCCAATTTGAGGAAGCTTGTGCAGGACACCCCAGATAACCTATATCAGCACACACCCTTTATCACACTCACTATAGAGAAAGACATTCTATGTGCAAGAGAGGAAGGCTTGGTTATTGATTCTGATAATGGTCCTGCATTTGTTTCTCAGCTGATCAAGGAATTGTTTGATTTTCTAGGCATAGAACAACTCCACATTCCATACCATCCTCAGGCAGCAGGGCAGGAAGAAAGAATGAATCAAACAATTAAGGCCCACCTCAGCCCTATGCTTAATCCAACTGGGAAAAATTGGGATCGGGTGCTCCCGTTAGTCCTTATGCGTATCAGAGCTAATGTCTGCAAATCCACAGGCTTTGCACCCTACGAAGCCTTAATGGGAAGGCCAATGCCAAGGTGGGAAAATATGCTGCATCCTTTTCTTCCAGAAGACCAGACCGTAATTCTTACCAATGAGTGGATGAAATCCCTGCAAGAACATCTAAAAGAAATTCAGACCACTGTGCTAGCTAACACAGGAAAAGCTAGAGATTATCTGCAGGAGGTACATGCAAAAGGTTCCGATTTAAGGCCCCTCAAGGTTGAGAGTAAAGTGATGACCCTGACACCTAGACCAAACCTTCCCTTTGGAACTTCAAAGTGGGAGGGACTGTACTTAGTTACGGATACCTTAGGCCCAAGCCTATACCAGATCCTAATGCCCGACAACCAGCAGTATTGGAAACACATCACCCAGTTGAAACCATATGGGTAATACGTGTTTTATCAGTCTTTGTTTTCAGATACCACCTGACAACAGCACAGACAGCTGCTTTCTGAAGACAGCACGGACAGCTGCTTTCTTAACAAAAGTTGCTTGAGGATGGTAACTATTTACTTCTGCTGTATAGTTGATGTGGCCTATATACTGAACATGTGTCTAATAGTTATGTAAATAAATAGTAGACATTATTTCTGTGGTTGCATAGTATAAGTGGGGAGCACTAGTTTACCCCCTAGTAGAGTGAAACGAGTTAGCTTTTATTATGTCTCGGTTTCCTGTTGTTCTTGTATCTGCTCTCTTCTACCCAAGTCTCATTACAGGAACTATCATCCGAATATGCATGATTGGTTGGGCTAACTCCACAGATGGTGTATATCGCTATCAAGAAAATACCCCCACCTTCCCCGGAAGGAAAGGATCTGGTCATCCTGAGTTTCTGTTCCGTACAGGACAAGCCAGTGTTCTATTCATTAAACATCACTCAAGTACAGTAGGCGCCACCAGTTTCTACTTCTCTAGAAAGGACACAAGAATTGAGGACACCTCCAGAACATTACTTTCTAGGTCCTCCTGCCTTGATTTTGTACAATATTTCCTGTCAGGACAAAGAATGTTTCTTTTTCAATTGCTCCCACAATGCATAACATTCGCCTTCCTAAGAACACTTTGCTATACAGTTCAAACTATTTACTAAACAATACCTGGTGCAGTCATACACCACTGGTCTCCATCACCATTAACGGGACAACTTATTCCACACCGCTGGTTACCAATGACTTTATTGACATTCCAGACTTTATCTCATATGCTGTGCATCCATTACCACTTGGCATGGGAAAAGAGACATTACATAAACTGCTCAACTTTACAGAACTCCATGCCTATATTGATCACCTTAAAACATCATCCAACGAAGTGAATCGCACCATCACTTATGAGAATGGGCACATTCGACAAACTGTTGAACACTTGCTACAAGATGCTCATGTGTCTGTGTGGGAACTGTTATTTGGTTACTCACCAACTGCTGATCATGTCTTTAATGTTTTTATTCACCCTATTATTATTTTAACTGCTGTACAAATATTGCTATGCATTATCATAATTTTCCTGTGTTGTAAAATGAAACACATGTACATGTCTTTGCAGCGCATGTCCTACAAAAAATACCAACAACATTTTAAGGTAGTTACACTTAATTTCTCCAGCATCCACCTCTACATCCATGCTCATTTGGCCTGCTAATTTGGCATTTCCTACTACATTGAATACCAGAGTCAGCTGCAGTCTAGTATTGCTTCCTACCCTCACTCATAGCATCCTGGTACCTTTCAGCTTTAACCTCCTCAGAAATTTGTGCATCCCTTATGCACTGTTCATTCTCTCTAAGACGGGCACTGAGGTGGCATATTGGGTTTCCCCACCCAGTAGTGGCTGCCCTACCTAAGACACGAGGTTTGGACTCATAATGTGACTTGCTTATCTCTAGAACACTAGAGACAGTACTGTGCAGGACAGGGGACCTGCTGGACATAGCAAGGTATTTAATAGAGGAGGTATTAGACAAGCTACCTTCTATCATGTATATAGTAATTGCAGCTGGGACAGGTACCACAGGTTTGCTTCCACCATTTCCCAGAAAAAGAAAAAAAAAGGGGTGTGGGAGATGTCAACATACATCAGTATGACATTATGCCAAGCATGGGTGTCATGGTTTTTCCCAGACCTTGGACTGCAGCTTTGACCCCCTGGTGATGTCAGATAGGACGTCTCTAGACTTGATGGGCTTAGTATGCCTGATGAGATTAGTCTGCAGGACAACAGCCCCATCTTTGCTAATCAAGTGATAACAGACCTCAAACAGACCAAAGTATGACAAAGAGATGTGCTGGAGAATTTCACTATAAATACAGGGAAAGACAAAAATATCGCTCTCTCTTCCTATTCATCGGACACACACACACTTCTCTTTAACCCCCCCCCCCCCCCTTGTTCTCTCTCTCTATTCATCTGACACTTTTTACTATGAGGCTCTGACACACACTTCTTTCCCCCCCCCCCCCTCTCTCTCTCTCTCACACATACACGCACCCAACACAGAGTCATTGATATACACGGAAGCAGCTCTGCAACAACCTGATCTCTCTGTTCTGTGCCTATGTAATAAGCCTATTTCTATATAAAAACCTTTTTCCAAGCCACACCAGTTTGGTTGTCTTGTTGTGCTACAAACCCTACTGCCACTGCGAAATGGACCCAGGACCAACAAGAGAGTAACCGAATGTAGGTAGCAGCGAAAGGTTACATCTCCCACCGTGGTGTGACGGCTGCACTGAATGATACTTGCCAACTCTGTGAGGCATTTGAGATGGTCATTGGCCAGGAAAGCTCAAGCCCGAGTCATGTCGAGAAGGGCACCTATGAATTCCAGTTTCTGAGTGGGAGAAAGGTGCGACTTTAAAAAATTTATGACAAACTCGAGATGTTCCAGCACCGTGACAGAACGGACAGACACACCATCTGTGGAGAGTCGCCCCTGACAAGCCATTCATCTAAGTAAGGGAAGACGAAGATGCCTAGGGTGCAGAGGGAGGCCATGACTACCAATAGACATTTTGAGAAAACCTTTGGGGTGGATGCCAGCTCAATGGGCGGGACTTGGTATTAGTAATGTTCCCCAAACATGAAGTGAAGGTACTGCTTGTGAAATGGGTGGATGAGGATGTGTATGTACACATCCTTCAAATCCGGAGAACAGAGCCAATTGTTCCTCTAAAGGTATGGCAGTAGGGTTCCTAGAGAAACCATCCTGAACTTCTCTTGTACTAGGAATTTGTTGAGGTTCTGGAGATCTAGGATGGGACGGAACCATCCTGATTTTTTGGGAAAAGGGAAGTACCAGGAGTAAAACCTAATCTTTCTTGTGCACAGGGAATAAGTTCTATGGCACCCTCTCTTAGAAGGATGGTAACTTCCTGTCGGAACAGATCTCAACTGAGAGGGTCTAGAGGATACTCCCCTAGAAAGAAGGGAGGAGGTAATTGGGTGAAGTGGAGCAGGTAGCCCACTTCATCCAGTGGGCGAAAACAAGGTTGTTTAATCAAAATTAAGGTTCTCTCTTATATGGATTTTTTCCTTGCTGTAAACCGCGCAGAACCACTATTTAGTATGGTATCATTATGGTATATAAAATTGTGTTCGATTAGATTAGGTAGCCCTTGAGGACGACCTGTAGAGCCCAGGGTTCCGATAAAAACATAAGATATGCCATACTGGGTCAGACCAAGGCCCATCAAGCCCAGTATCCTGTTTCCAACAGTGGCCAATCTAGGTGATAAGTACCTAGCAGTCTCCCCAAAAGATGTTATGAGGGGCCAACTGTGGTAAAAATGGACCAGCCTGCCCGCAATGTGAGAAGGCTGTGGTTCCTTCAGGGAAAGAGTGGCAATGTTCTCTAGGAAGGCATCAAAAGCTAGCCCCAGGTTGGGGCTATGGAGCTGGTTGTGGCTTAAAAGGTTTAGGTCTCTTGGGTTGGTGAAGAGCCCGAGGCTTGTTAACCTTGGTGAGCACAGTAGGGTGCGTAAGTTGGATAAGAGAGGCAATACAGCGTAGTTACTCACCTGTAACAGGTGTTCTCCAGGGACAGCAGGAAGTTAGTCCTCACAAATGGGTGATGTAGGCACCGACGAAGCCCTCGTGCGGAGCAATTCACCAGCTTTCAAAGAATGCCTTTGGGATTGCATCGCGCATACGCGGTCCCCTTCCCGCCAAAGGGTGCCATCTTGCTCAGTCAGGTGACATAGCTAAAAAGACGGCAAAAATGAGAAAAAAATTAATCAAAGGACTGCAACTCCAGGAGAGGAGGGAGGGTCGTGAGGACTGATTCCTGCTGTCCCTGGAGAGCACCTGCTACAGGTGAGTAACTACGCTTTCTCCAGGAACAAGCAGGAAGTTAGTCCTCACATATGGGACTCCCTAGCTATAGGCTACCGAGAACCCATAGCTGAAAATGGCTCCCTCTAGAAGAGCCACAGCAGCAGCAATAGGATTTTTCTCCGAGAACACAACCCCCACGGTAGCCTGACACCAAAGGGTTGGAGGGTAGGAGTTGTCGAATAGATTACGGAGTACCGCCTGACCAAAAACACTGTCCTGCCGGGACTCTCTCTCCAGGCAGTAGTGGGCTGCAAAAGTCTGGCTTGAAGACCAAGTTGTGGCCCGGCAGATGTCTGCCAACGGAACAGAGCGGTGGCTAGTCACTGATGCGGCCTTAGCCCTGGGCCGTGATTCAGTCCTGCAGTTGGAGGTCAGCCGCCCTGTACGCCCAGGCAATGCAGTCTGCCACCCAAGTGGATAATGTGCGCTTGGAGACAGGTAGACCCAGTTTCCTAGGGTCATAAGAAACAAAGAGCTGGGAATCCCTCCGATGTCCCCGCGTATGTTCCAGGTAGAAGGCGAGCGCCCTTACAGTCCAGGGTGTGCAGAACCACTTCTGCCCTGCTGGTATGTGGCCTGGGGAGGAAGGTAGGAAACCACTTTTGGGAGGAACTTGGGGTGAGTACGTAGGACCACTCTGTTCTTGTAAAACCGTGTATACAGTCTATCCAATACTAAAGCTTGCAGCTCGCTCACACGTCGAGCAGATGTGAGTGCCACCAAAAAGAGTGCTTTCCAGGAAAGGAAGCGGAGATGACAGATGGACATTGGTTCAAAAGGTGGGAAAGTAAGGCTGGGGATCCAAGATGGCGTTTCTGGTGAGGAGCTGAGCGGCACGGCGTTTTTTACATGGGAAGGAAGCGGAAAGCTAAGGGGGAGAAACAGCCAACTGCCCCTCAGGCTTCAACGCCATTACCTGCTGAGGTGGTTGGACCTCTTGATTCCTATTTCTCGTCGGTGCCGCGGCAGCGGGGGAGAATAGCCAGGCTAGGCAGCGTTTGGAGGAAGGATCCTCATCCTCTGCCTCTGGTTTAGATCTGTCATCCCCCGGCTCAACTCCAGCCTTGAAGGTGCCTCGTCACATCAGTGTCGAATCAGGAAGTCAGCTCAGGAGGAGAGAGTCGGTAGACTCCGCTAGTGGCCGAAACTTCGGAGCAGAGTGTGTTTTGGGCTCCGGGACTTCCGGCGAACAGCAACAGAAGGCTGAGGCTCTGAGTGAGATGGCAGAGGCAGGCGCTACTTCGGTGGAGGGCTTGCTGGCTCCCTCTTCTCTGACTTCGGGTGGTGGTGTTCTGACTCCTCCGGTGATGCCTTCCTCACTTGTAACTACGGATCTTCCAGAGGTGGTGACATTGGAGGTGATTTGGGCTGCTATTAAGAAGCTCCGTGAGGAATTGGTCCCGCGAATGGCCGCCTTGGACGCACAGGTTTCTACTTGCACTGAGGATCTGAAGGAAGTTACATCTAAAGTTGCAGTTTTACAGACTAGTTTTTCTCAGAATCAGACTCAAGTTTTGGTTCTTGAAAAAGAAGTTGAATCTTTAAAGAAAGTTTCTTTACCTATTATTTCTAAATTGGAAATGTTGGAAAATGCTGTGTGTCTGCCTAATATTCGTATAGTTAATTTTCCTAGAGTGTCATTAATATCTGCTAGAGATATGCTACGTAAATATTTGATTGAAGTGTTAGGTATTCCCCCTGAATCCCACCCTCCATTAGTTAAAGTATATTATTTGCCTTCTGGGAAAAAAGAAATGGGACAGGGAGGTGTTACTGGAACATCACATATGGATGTATTAAATGTTACTGATATACTGGAGTCGTCTAATGAGGAAATGATTACATTTTCTACATTATTGATTACCTTAGCTTTAAATATTTGATAAGGAATGGTTAATGAAACATTTCTTTAAAAAATGCCATGTGTTGTTTAAGGGTTTGGCTGTTCGAATGTTTCCAGATTTATCTAGGGAGACAGAGGAGGAGACGTGAATTTTTGTTATTGCGTCCTGGGATACAGTAGTTGGGGGGGGGGGGTTATTTTTCCTCAAGTTTCCTTGCAAATGTTTGATTAAATATCAATCTAATTCCTATATATTTTTTAACCCTCCCAATTGATTAGCTTTATTAATGCCCAGGTTTCTGAAGGGCATTATCCTGTCTGCTCCGGTTGAGTGATTTATATATCTCACTGCTTAGCTCCTCCTGTTTCTTCGTAATATAATGGTTTGGTTTATTGCAACATTATTGTATCCCCCTATTTTCGAGGGCTAAAGGGAGGTGGATTATTAGTGTTATTTCCTTTTGGGGACAATTGTGTTAAACTGTACACATTGTTTTTCTTCTTGACGTTATGAGATCAATTTCTATTTCAGTTCAAGAATGTATTCTTGATTTATTTTTGTAAATCTTAAAAATTTAAATTAAAAAAAAAAAGACAAAGAAAAAAAAAAGGAAAAAAAAAAAGGTGGGAAAGTAAGCTGCTGCAAGACCACATTTAAGTCCCACTCTGTAGCCGGTGTAGGCTTCAAGAGTAGGAGGCCCCTGAGAAATTGGGATACCAAAGGGTGAGCTGAAAGAGGTTGCCCATCCTCTGGAGAGTGGTTAGCTGATAGCGCACTCAGGTGCACCAATACAAAATCTCATTGTTTGCGGATGTTGTCATGTATACATTAGGACAACCTGTGGAATCTATACCAGCCTTAGTACAAGAAATCAAGAAATATAGTAAAGTATCTGGGTACAAAATGAATATGGGGAAAACAGAAGTTCTAAAAATTCAGTTGGACCTACAAGAAGGTAAGGTGCAAACCACATTCCCGTTTAAGTGGGCTAATAAAAGTGTGAGATACCCGAGGATCAAGATTAGTGCAGAGGGGTCTGAGTTATATAAGATGAACTATGACCCAATAATAAAAAAAAGTGCTAACGGATTTAGTACGATGGGACAAACCTATTTTCTCATGGATGGGAAGGATTGCCATAGTGAAGATGAATATACTACCTCGATTATTGTTTCTATTTATGTCTTTGTCCATAGAGATTCCCACCACAATGTTAAACTTGGTGCATAGAAGAATCTTCTCCTTTATCTGGAGACGCAGACCTCCAAGGGTGCAAAGGAAGCTAATGTATAGAGAGAAAAAGGAAGGGGACTTGGCAGTGCCTGAGATAACAAGGGACTATGAGGCGGCACAGTTGACAGTGTTACTGGGATGGAGGCTAGAGAGGGGTGGACCCCAATGGAGTACAATAGAACAGGAGATGGTAAGACCAAATTGCCTTATTGACTTGATATGGCAGAGAAGAGGGGGGAGAGGAAGGGCCAGGATAGGAAACATAAGGTGTTGACACAGATGGGGGGAGACATTAGAGCACAGCGGATTACATACGTAGTATGAGATATTCAAGGTGGGAGGAGTCTCAGGTGTATTTCAAAAGTGGCATGAGAAAGGGACACTACATGGGACAGATATTAACAGCTGCGGGCCAATTAAGACCATTTGGGGAGCTTCAGCAAGAATTCCAGATAGAGATAAGTGATTGGTATGGTTACTTCCAATTGGTACATTTCCTGGGGGAAAAACAAATAAAGGAATGCTTAGGAAATAAGGAGAAACAATTTGAAAAGATGTTTGAGATGGGAGAGTTATCCAGAGGAGTAATCTTGAGATATGTGGCACTCCCTACTGTCTAGGTGGTTGCCTATAGGCAGGGGCATGCCATATAATGTCCCTTTTTAATGTGGGTTCCAGAGCTAGTGCTTCTGGGTATTGTAGTTGTGTGAAATAACAAAGAATCCGAGGGTTGAAGGCAAAACACAGGAAATTTATTTGTGTCTTTTCCTTTGCAAAGAACTTTCTTTGAAGCGCAACAAATGTTAACAAAAATAGGATGTACTCTCCAACAAAAGAAGTTCCAGTCACACAGGATTCTGGCAGGGATAAATGTTACAATTGCTTCATGCAGCTTGCTACACCAAAAGTGTTTCTTCCCAAAGTCCAACAGTCAGAAAAACAGCTTAGCTGGTTTCAGCTAACTTCCAGCAAAGGTATCAGCCTTTTTCAAACTGAATAAAAAACTTTACACAAAGCTTCTTTTGCTTCTAGCTGTTTTCTTAATCATTCAAATCAATCTTGAATCATTTTCTCTCAGCTCTAAACATCAGCAATTCTCCTTTTAAACATTTCCAGCATTCAAGACATAAGACATTCAGGTAAATGGTTTCTGGCTTTTTTTTCAGCTCTTAAAAAAACCCTACAGCCTCTTCATTCTGTCTTCATACAAAAAGAACAATCCATCAAGGAGTCTTCTTGTTCCATATCACAAAGCTCTGTCTGCATGTCTTCATAATCAGACTCTGCTGTCTCCTGGCTTAACTCGGGCTGAGGGGACATAGGCTTAATCTCCTCTAAGAGTTTTAAGACCTTTTCCCATCGGGACTTCTCTCTGTGCTCAGGGTTTTTAGAATGGCTGTTGAGACCCTTATCTCTCAACAAGCTGGACAAGGCTTCTAACTGGCTCACCTTGTCTTTCGTGGCCCTTCTCTTCACAGACCTTTCCAGAGGTAAAACGTCTCCCACAGACTCATGCAGGGCTGCTCCCGTACCTGGACTATAGTCAGCAACTCTCTCAGGATAGCCTCTCCGGTCTCCAGACCGTGCTGCAATGCCTTTACAGCATGGGCTTCTCCCAGGACTGTAGTCCCCAGTGTGCTGGCTGCCTTGGGACTCCCTGCTGCAGCTGTCTCTGGAAAACCTCTCTCTTTCCTTTCCCCTGAAAGATCCTTTCCCTTCAGTTTGCCTCAAGAGTTCTTCTCCCTCCTTTCTCTTGGTAGGCTCCCTTCTTTCTGTTCCCTGGAGCTTAAATGTATGAAGCTGCTCTCCCCGTTCCAACTCCTCCCACAGGTGCTTCCTATTACCTTCCTGTGTTGCCATGGAGCTTGGGCGTGGCCTGGACTCAGCAGCTCTGTGTGTGTGGTTTTTTTCTTTGGCTGCAGTTTCAAACCCCCTGCTCTCTGAACTCTCTAGGTAAAAGTTTGTTTTCCAGCTATTTCCATAGGCTCTGATGCCCCTTCATCACCACAGATTGTATAAAGCATTGAGTGGGCTCATGGAACACATATGCAGGCATGGGAGGACTTGGGAGGTCACTGGGACTATCAGAGATGGGAAAAAATATATGAAGGGGTAAAAATACCAGTGGTCTCGACAGCAATTCAAGAACACTTATCAGATGCTGTACCAAAAGTATTTAACCCCAGTGTATCTGTGTAAGATGGGGAAATATGATTTGAAGTGTTGGAGGGGGTGTGGAGAGAGAGGGGATTATATGCATATGTGGTGGATACGCCCAGTGCTACAGAAAACAGGTCAATGGCTGTCTGACTTGGCACGAGATATGGTGGGTTGGCCCTATCACACCAGGAGTGTTATTGAATGAATGGGGGGGATGATTTGAAGAGTGAACTGTTTTTTTATGTTAAGGATAATAGCAAATGGAGTGCAGCTGGAAATAGCGAAGGGGTGGAGGTCAGAGAGAGAACCAGCCCCTGCGAGAATATTAAGAAGACTGGCCTACATCTATAGGATGAGCGAAATTACTGCATATAAAACACACAGGATACAGGTCTTTCAAAGAAGATGGAAAATGTATAGGGAATGGTTAAAAAAGGAGGACAATGAATTAATGGGATGAGTTCAATCAAGTTAGGGAATGTGATAGTAAAATAAGGGGGTGTGCATTATAGGATCCGGGGGGGGGGGGGGGGGGGGAAAGGAATATTAAAATGTATAGGTACATGGAGAGGAATGTATAATGTGATGGTAATTCGGTAATAATTGGAAGATACGAATCAGAAGATGGTTTTGAGAGGGAAAGGTATGCCAATTATGGACGTAAGCTTTTTTGTTGGGCTGATGAAGGCAGCCAGATGTATGATATATCATTGATTGTAAATGAGAAAAAATGATGTAACAATTTGTGCAGAAACAAAAAAGGAAAATTTTTAGATTTTTTTTTTTTTAAGAGTATGGATGGGAATGCCGAGCCTTGTGGTATTCCCTGCGTGACGGGGAATTGTGCCGATTTCTTCTCGCCACATTTGACTTGTTGCGTTCAGTTGCTCAGGTAAGAGGAGAACCATCTTAGGGTGTTTCTGCGTATTCCTATCTCCTGTAGGCACTGTAGTAGTATGGTGTAGGATACTGTGTCGAAGGCCGCTGAGATGTCCATGAACACGGCAGAAATCTATTCTTTATGTTGTCCATTCCCTTTAGGAGATTGTCGAAGAGGGAGGTAAGCAGGGTTTCCACATTTTGATGTGTTTTAAAGCCATGCTGGTGGTTGTCTAGCGGAGCATTCAGATCAATGCAATCTTATAGTCTTTGTACCACCTTTTCGATGATTTTTGAGGAACAGGAGGCTAGAAATGGGGCGGTAGGATTTTGGATCCGAGTGGTTTAGCAGAGGTTTTTGAGGATTGGTCGTATTGTTGCTTGCTTGAGTATGTGTGGCATGTAACCTTGCTGGAGGGATTCTTTTACGATTTTGTGGAGTTGTTGACACAGTTGGTCTTTAGTGGCTTTGATCCATGCCATGGGTCTGCTGGTGAGGTTGTTGTATTCAGGGTGTCAACTATGTATTCTATTTGCTGACCGGAGGGTATGCTAAAGTTGTCCCAGGTTTGTTGGGGTTTCGTCATTTCCGGGTTGAATGTTGAGGTGAGTGGGATGATTGGATAATTGGAGTTCTTGCTGATCATGTAATCTGCAAATACTTGTGGGTCTAAATGGTGGGTGTCCTGCTGAGAAGTATCATTAGTGAGCTTCTGCACAATGTTAAATAGTTCCCTTGGCTTGTTGGCTGATTTCATGATTAAGTTGGTGTGTGTTGTTACTTGCGATTGTTAATCAGGTTATTGTATACCAGCTGTTTGGCTTTGTAGTGGAGCAGAGTCCTGTGATTTGCCCTGCCTCCATTTCCTTTCCAGCTTTCTGAGTATGCGTTTTTCATCCCGGAGGGTATTTGAATAGCAGGACGCGCTGACTTTCCTGCATGCGTGCAGTCTCTTTGTTTGGAGCTGCTGCAGCCTTAGTTATGAGGTTCCATCTTTCTATGGTTTTGTCAAGGCTGTCACTTTCTTGCTGAAGTTATGGAATTATTTCCTACACCTAACTGGCTTGTCTGTGTTGGCCAGGTTAACACTTACTTTTAATTCAATATCTATCCTTGCTCTGTCTCCACAGTTTGCTGAGTTTTTAAAGTTGCTTCCTGCCTCTGCTCTTTGTCTACCTGAGTAACTAACCCCTCCCCCTTGCTGAGGTATTGTGTTGTCCCTCTTCCTGTCTCCCAGGTGTGCCTAAACTGTCTGTTTGCCTCTCTGTGCTCTGGGAAGAGCAGTGCACTCGTAAGTGCTCTGCTAGAGAGGTGACTTTTTAGTTCCTATGAGTGAATTTGCTGTGAGCTCTGTCTGTCTGTCTGTCTCCACCCTATTTATTTGTTTGTCTGTCTTTATTACTGTGCTCCCTAACCTCTCTGCCCCCTTTATCTATTATTGCATTGTTTATTCAGCTTCCTCGGCTGTATAACTTATACCCCACCCCCTTCTACCCACCCACTCCATGGCTCACTGTCTCTTATAGCTGTCATCTGTTCATTACCTACATCACACACAGGTGCAGCCAATCTTTGTCTCTCCCACATGCTATATCCTCTGGCCTTTGTTTTCCTTACTATTCCTAATATGGCTCCTCATCACATTGTCTTCCCTCTTTTTTTATACTCCCTAACTGTCTCCCTTCCTACAAGCACCTTCACTCTTCCCCTCCTTTTCTCCCGTTTGCTATCCTCACTTCCCCCTCCATTCTGTCTTCTACCCTATCATCGGCTCTTGAGCTGCACCGCTTTCTCCCTCTAATTCATCCATTTCCCCTCTCTGTAAGGCAGCCTCACCCTCGTTTCCATCGTACTGTCTCCTCTCTGCCCCGTACTCTACTACTCCTTCTCTCATCTGGAGATATCAACCCCAACCCTGGCCCCCCTAGACTTCTGTCACACTCGGAGAAGAGATCTTCACGCTACACATCTAATCTTATCCATATCCATCTCCTTTCCTCTTCCACTTTCCCTGTCTCATGTGCCTTGTGGAATGCACACACTGTCTCTAATAAACTTGCTTTTACTCATGATCTCTTTATCTCTAACGGTCTACATCTTCTTGCTCTAACTCAGACCTGGCTCCTCCCAGATGATACAGTATCTATTGCTGCTCTCTGTCATGGGGGCTATCAGTTCTCCCACACGCCTCGTCCCACTGACCATGGTGGTGGTGGTGTTGGGCTCCTACTTTCTCCATCCTACCAATTCCAACCTCCTGCTGCCTCAGTCTCACTCCATCTGCCTTTTCACTCCATCGTCTCTGGGTAGCTGTTTATTGACCTCCTGACAAGTCTGCTTCTACTTTTCTCACTGACTTTGAATCATGGCTTTCCTTCTTTCTGGATTCCTCTTCCCCCACTCTTATTCTCGGGGATTTTAATATTCATGTTGATAACCCCTCTGATCCCTATGCTTTAAAGCTCCTCTCCCTTACCTCCTCATTCAACCTCCAACTTTGTTCCACTGCTCCTACTCACCAACATGGCCATGCCTTGACCTGGAATTTTTCTCTAGTTGTTTACTCTCAAACTTCTGTAACTCAGTTTTTCCCTTATCTGACCAGCACCTTTTAAGCTTCAATCTTCATCACCCACTGCCTCAATCTCGTCCTATCTCCTTCAGCATTTTCAGAAATCTTCATGCTATTGATCCTTTGGTTCTCTCTTCCACTGTTTCTTCATCTCTTTCTTCCACTATGTCATCTAAGTCTGTTGACGAAGCAGTAACTTCCTATAACACTGCACTCTCCTCTGCTCTGGATGCTCTCGCTCCACCCATGCCACGTCCTGTGAGGCGTTCTGCACCCCAGCCCTGGCTTTTATCCACTACCCGCTATCTACATTCCTGTGCTCACTCTGCAGAGCGTGCTTGGCTCAAATCCCGCACCCTTGAAGACTTTCTACACTTCAGATTTAGAAACATAGAAACATGATGACAGAAAAAGACCACATGGCCTATCTAGTCTGTCCTTTCATATCAACAACTACAACAGTCCACTTTTTACCTTTAGAGATCCTCTGTGTTGGTCCCATGCTTTTTTGAATTCAGTTACTGTCCTCATCTCTACCACCTCCACTGGGAGACTATTCCATGGATCCACTACTCTTTCCATAAAAAAATATTTCCACATATCCCTCTTGAATCTATCTCCCTTCACCCTCATCCCATGTCCCCTCGTAGCAGAACTTGCTTTCAATTGAAAGAGGCTCTCTCCCTGAACATTTATGCCAGAGGTATTTAAACATCTCAATCATATCACCTCTATCCCGCCTTTCTTCTAAGGTGTACATATCAAGATCCTTAAGTCTGTCCTCATATGCTTTATAATGAAGACCACTAATCATTTTAGTAGCCACCCTCTGCACCGACTCCATCCTGTTCACATCCTTTTGAAGGTGCGGTCTCCAGAATTGAACACTATACTCCAAATGAGGTCACACCAAAGACTTATACAGAGGCATTATAACCTCATTTTTTCTGCTAGCCATTCCTCTCCGTATGCACCCAAGCATCCTTCTAGCTTTTGCTGTCGCCTTTTCTACCTGTTTAGCTACTTTAAGATCATCAGACACAACCACGCCTAGGTCCCGCTCTTCTTTAGTGGACAAAAGTACTTCACCTCCTATACTGTATTGCTCCCTTGGATTGCTGCAGCCCAAATGCATGACCTTACATTTAACATTAAATCCCAGCTGCCAAATTCTAGACCATTCTTCAAGCTTAGCTAGATCCCTCCTCATGTTATCTACACCTTCCTGAGTGTCTACTCTATTGCACATTTTGGTATCATCCGTAAAGAGGCAAACCTTACCCGACAGCCCTTCCGCTATATCACTAACAAAGATGTTATGCTTGTCTCTTTCCAGTCAGCCATAGCTCTTGCCAAACAAGACTATAATGTCCATCTGATTAACTCTCTTGCTTCTGACACTCGCCGTCTCTTTACTACTCTCAGCTCTCTCTTCAAAGTGCCTCCGCCTCTGATCCCTCCCTCCCTTTCTGCCCAAATCCTGGCTATTTCCATGACAAAATCCACAAGATCACCCTCCAATTCCCCACAAAGTCAGCTACTTTCCCTCCCCCATCTCTTCACTCCAACTTTCCTCCCCTATCTCTGCTACCCTCTCTTCCTTTCCTGTGATCTCTGAAGAGGAAACTGCACACCTTCTTTCTTCCTCCAAACTCACCACCTGCTCCTCTGATCCTAAGCCCCATCTCCTCCACTGTTGTCCCTTCCATTTCTCATATTCTCAACCTTTCACTCTCCACTGCAACTGTCCCTGCAGCCTTCAAACATGCATTGGTCACACCTCTCTTCAAGAAACCTTCACTTGATCCCACCCGTCCTTCTAATTATCGACCCATCTCTCTCCTTCCCTTCGTTTCTAAACTACTTGAACATGCTGTTCACCACCGCTGCCTCGACTTCCTCTCCTCTCATGTCCACCTGGATCCTTTACAGTCTGGCTTTCGTCCTTTACTCTACTGAAACAGCTCTTGCCAAAGTCTCCAGTGACTTGTTCCTGGCAAAATCCAAGGGTCTTTACTCTGTCCTCATCCTTCTTGACTTCTCTGTTGCTTTTGACACTGTTGACCACAATCTTCTCCTCGATACCCTGTCCTCACTTGGTTTTAAGGGCTCTGTACTATCCTGGTTCTCCTCCTATCTCTCCCATTGCTCTTTCAGTGTGTGTTCTGATGGTTCCTCCTCCTCTGCTATCCCACTCCAAGTTGGTGTATCCCAAGGATATGTCTTGGGTCCGCTCCTTTTCTCTCTCTCTATACCCAGTCCCTTGGTGCACTCATCTCTTCCCATGGTTTTCAGTACCATCTTTATGCTGATGACTCCCAGATCTACCTCTCTACGCTTAAAATCTCTCCAGCTATCCAGACCCGGATCTTTGCCTGCCTTTCTGACATTGCTGCCTGGATGTCTCACCACTGCTTGAAATTGAACATGGCCAAGACTGAACTTCTTATCTTTCCCCCTAAAACCTCCCCCCCTTCCTCATTTCTCAGTCTCTGTGGATAACTCTGTACTCCTTCCTATTTCCTCGGCTCGCAACCTTGAGGTTGTCTTTGACTCTTCTCTCTCCTTCTCCACACACATTCATCTGATAGCTAAGACCTGCTGTTTCTTTCTCTATAATATCAGCAAAATCCGTCCTTTCCTTTCTGAACACACTACTAAGACACTTATCCACTCCTTAATCACCTCCCGTCTTGACTACTGTAACCTACTCCTTGCTGGTCTCCCTTTGAATCATCTCTCTCCCCTTCAATCTGTTCAACACTCTGCTGTGCGGCTAATCTTCCGCCAGCCTCGTCATGCCCATATTACTCCTCTTCTCAAGTCACTCCACTGGCTCCCTATCATTTTCCGCATCCAGTTCAAAATTCTCCTACTGACCTATAAATGCATTCACTCTGCAGCTCCTCACTACCTTTCTTCTCTTATTTCTCCTTACAACCCCTCTCGGGAACTCCGCTCTTCTGGTAAACTGCTTCTATCTGTGCCCTTCTCTTCTACTGCTAACTCCAGACTTCGCTACTTTCACCTTGCTGCACCTTACGCCTGGAACAAACTACTTGTGTCTGTACACCAGGCACCTTCACGGACCCCCTTCAAAGCCAGGCTGAAAACTCACCTCTTTGCTGCTGCTTTTGGATCTTGACTCACCTGATCTCCTTTTTCTTTCCCCTTGTTCTATCCCAGCCTACACCTCCTGTGTTATCTGTCTTGACTAGGTTGTAAGCTCTGATGAGCAGTGACTGTCTCTTATATATCTGTGCAGCGCTGCGTACGACTCGTAGAGCTATACAAATGCTCAGTAGTAGTTCTGTGCTCTGAAACATCTGGTTTTGCTCTCCCCTTCTGTGTGGTCAGAGGAGCGACCCAGGAGCAATAAGAAGGTAATGGTATGGTTTTCAGACCATGGGACTAGGGTGATTGTTGGGGTTGTGACCTGATCCTTTTCTATCAGTTGTTTAGGAATGAAGACAAGATCCAGAGTAGTTCCGTGCTGGTGTGACGAGCATCTGGAGATAATTTAATGATTCCATGGCTTTAAGAAATGCTTTGGTTTCTTTGTTGGGTGTGGAGGTTAAATTATAGTCTTCTAGGGCAATGAGGGGTTTGTGCTGGCTGCTATGAGCGCATATTGATTCCAGAACTGTGGAAATATGTTCCATCGTGGCATTAGGGGGCCTATATGAGAGACAAATGCTGAGGTATTTATTGGATATGTTGATTGTGCTGGACTTGGTCGAGTTGTTTGTAGAGATCAGCTTAAATTTGTAGCCCTTTCTGACCAGAATAAGGGTTCCACCCTCTCTCTTGTGGGCTCTGGGGCAGTTGAATGCCGAGAAGTATGGTGGAGTGACTTGGTTCAGGATGACCTGGTCTGTATCACTGGACAGGTTTCAGTGATGAAAATTATGTCCAGGCTTTGGTCCAGAACAAAGTCATAGATGGTATTTGTTTTCTCTTTTTTATTTATTTATTTTTTTTAATATTTATCAATTTCTACATACATATCAAGAATACATCTTGAAACAGAAATTGAGAAGGGTAAAGAAAACAATCACCTAGGACCGAAGACCCACCACTAAAACATGCGGTAAAAAAATAGATACCCACCCCACTCTAGCCCCCGAAAAGGGATGGATACAATAAGAAGGAAAACAACAAACAGCACAAAATCTGAAAGGCAATTAAAGGTGTGCTAAACAGTCAATACATTATATTCAGACGGCAGCAGAAAGGGGGAGCATCCAGCTCCGCAGAGAGACGGCCATTTGTGAAATCCAGCAATTGGGAAGGCTCATAAAAAATAAAGGAATCAGACTGATACTTGATCAGACACTTACATGGATGCTGGCTTCTTTCCCCTTTTTGTTCCTCTTGGTCTTTCAGTGTTTGGGCCATGCCAAAGGGCCCTTTGGCTTGGCTCTTAGGCACAGGGCCGCCTACACCAAGTGAGGCTTTAAGCAGTGGAGTCCCCGATTGATGAGGTCAGCAGGGGGAGGGACTTACCTCCATGCTGCAGAGATCAGTCCAGGAAGTTCACAGCAGGAGAGCTGTGCACGGCGCAGGATCGCTGGTGAGACCAGAAGTGTGCTGTGTGTGTGTGCGCAGAGCAAGCTTAAGCAGTCCGTATGTGTGTGAGGAAGCAGAGGCACAGTTGTGTTCAGCCGACTTTAAGCAGTGAAGGAGTCTCCGATTGATGGCAGAGTTACCCCCACAGGTTGCATCCTGGGACAGCTGACCCCACGTTGTGTGTCCAGAATACAAGGGGGGAGTGTCACTCTGCCATATAAAGCATTTTTAGCCTACATGGCAGTCTGACCTCAGCTGGTGCATCCCAGGATGCATTGTGTGGGGCCAGGTACCACCATATTGCAAGATGGTAGCATGGGGGCAATGCTCCTATCCCACAGAGTTTAAGGTACTAGGGAGAGTTTGGGGGTGAAGCACTTAGAGCCCCCTGGACCACCAGAATCTTTTGCTTGTTTCAAGGGGGGGGGGGGTTAGGACCACCAGGTCCTTTTTTGCTTTGGGTGGTGGGGGAAGAAAAATAAGAGCTCACCTGTCCACCAGCAATTTTACTTCAGTTGAGGTGGGCCAGAGTCACCCTCCCCCCCCTCCCCGACATCGTGCCAATAGCAGCAGAAGGGGGGGGGGGAGAGAGAGGGGCTCTCCCCTATGCCTGAATCATCTGAGGTGAAGTGTCAAGCTTCATCTCAGCTGATCCTGTTTCTCTAGGACAGCATGCCAAACTTGTGCCGACTTCTGTGCATGTTTGATTTGCTCTCCCAGTTTAACGCTGACTTTTTGCGCACTGGTTAATTTGCATATTGCATTGCCCTGCAAAAATTCAGTACTAAACTCACACTATGTAACCCTGTGTTAGAGCTTTAAGCGATCTCTAGCATGGGGTTTCTCTATCAGCCTGTCTGAGAAAGTACAGAGTACAGGAAGTTCACAACTGCGCTGGGAGGGATGTACGTATGCTGTATCAGGAATCCTGCAGGAGGAGAGGGAGGAGGGAAGAAGGGACATGAGAATCAGCTGGAGAGGCAGAGTTGGTGGAGTGTGTGTGCAAAAGAGATTGTGTGGGAGAGAAGCCAAGAGAAACAGGAGTTTGAGGGATATGTTGTTGTAGGGGGAGGGGGAATATTAAAGTTGACATAGTATATGAAGGAGGCGAGCTAAGGAACGAGCTGAGAGAGTGCTTAAAGGGAGAAGGGTTATAGAATTAGCTGAGAAGGCTGAAGGTTGGGGGTGAGCTAGGGAGGAGAGAATATTGAAGAGACTGAAAGAGATTCAAAGAGTCATACAAAGGAGGAAGGTAGCTTTATGATGGGAAAGAGAAGAATGACTGCAGAGAAATAGGAAACACCACACAAATATTTATTCTGTTACTTAAAAATTTCCACAAAATCTTCACTCATACCAACACTAAATTTTATTCTCATGCTGCAGTAATAGTGTGGACACAGAACTTTTGTGGTATCCATAAGCAAGCATATGTGTGTTTTTGCATGCAAAAGTGAGAAATGAACAGACTATGAGGCTTGAAGTGTTTGCTCCCAGAAGTATTCTTTGTTCATTTTGAATGATATGAGCCTTTTTACATAGATATGTACTTAAGCACCTGTATCTGTTTCTATGAATGCTGAAATACTGTTCAATATATTATGTAAATTATTGCAATATTTTTGCATACATTTTCAATCTTTTGGTGCATAATTCTCTGTGAAGAGGACAGTACATAGAAGTCTAAAAAATAAGAAGGGAGAGTTAGAATATATAGCACTAAATGAGAGATTAGATATGATTGGTATCTCAGAGTCATGGTGGAAGGAGGACAACCAGTGGGACACTATGATACCTGGGTACAAACTATATTGCAATGAAAGAACTGATCAAATTGGTGGAGGGGTTGCACTCTATGTTAGAGAGGGTAATGAGTCAAAGGATTCAAGTTTTGCAGGAAACAAAAGTTGCTGTAGAATCTCTATGGATTGAAATTCCATGTAAAAAGGGGAAGGCACCGGCAGTGGACGTATCGACCACCTGGCCAGAATGAACAAATGCATGATGAAATGCTCAAAGAAATAAGGAAAGCTACTAAAAGTTACAGCACAGTAATAATAATGGGTAATTTCAATTACCTTGGTATTGACGGAGTCAGTGGCATGGCAGGACATAGTAGGGAGATAAGGTTTCTAGATGAAATAAATGACTGCTTCTTGGAGCAGCTGGTTCATGAACCGACCAGAGGGAAAGCCATTTTGGACCTAGTCCATAGTGGAACACCAGATCTGGTGCAAGAGATAAGGGTGTCAGAGCCAGTTGGCAAAAGTGATCATAGCATGATTGCGTTTGATTTAATTAATGGAGGAGGGATGGTAAGGAAATCCACAGTACTACCTTTTAACTTTTGAAAGGGAGACTATGATAAAATGAGGAAAATAGTTAAGAAAAACTAAAAGGAGCAGTTGCAAAGGTTAAAGACTTACATCAAGCTTGGGTGTTGATGAAAAATACTATCTTGGAAGACAAGACCAGCTGTATTCCACACTTTAAGAAAAGTGGAAGGAAGTCCAAAAAACTGCCAGGATTGTTTAAAAGTAAGGTCAGAAAAGATGCCAAAAAAGCATCTTTCAGGAAATGGAAAAAAGAGCCAAAAGATGAAAACTGGAAACAGCACAAGCACTTGCAAATTAAATGCAAGGCATTGATAAGGCAGGCAAAGAGAAAATTTCAGAAGAAGCTTGCTATGGAAGCAAAAACGCGAAATAAAGACAATGTGAAACTATCGGGGCTTCTTTGCGAGCACAGCGTAGTCTACTCTCATGCTCAGTCTGATGACATCGAAGTAACAAATGAAATCCCGCATTCACTAACAGATTCGCGTTCAGTAACTGAGGACTAATCCAACATAAGCCTCAGAACCAACCATAAGGCACTCACAGCTGGGTACTATTGTCTCCCCAGTTATGTGCCGGTTAACATCAATGGCTAACGTTGGCAAAAAATCATATCACACTATATAACAAACACAGTTCATAATTATTGACCAAAAAATACTTAGCTTTTCTGTGTGATATGAAAATGTCATGTTGCTCTTGTCATTTAATTCCCTTAGTAGTGGATATCATATTTTTTCATAATCTTCAAAAAATCTTGTCCCATCATATTTTTTCTTTCTCCGTAATCTTCAAAAAATCTTGTCCCAACACCGACCGTATTAGGCGCCCGTGCGTTTCTCCTTATAGGGTTTTTCAAGGGACGAATGTTAACACCAATAGCTGGAAAAAACAGTACCAATCAATGACTGAACTTGTGCGAAGTTAATGATTTTTATCACCTTTCAATAAGTGCGTGATGATGGTAACTTCGCACAAGTTCAGTCATTGATTGGTACTGTTTTTTCCAGCAATTGGTGTTAACATTCGTCCCTTGAAAAACCCTATGAGGAGAAACGCACGGGCGCCTATTACGGTCGGTGTTGGGACAAGATTTTTTGAAGATTACGGAGAAAGAAAAAATATGATGGGACAAGATTTTTTGAAGATTATGAAAAAATATGATATCCACTACTAAGGGAATTAAATGACAAGAGCAACATAGCTTTTCTGTGTGATATGAAAATGTCAAGTATTTTTTTGGTTAATAATTATGAACTGTGTTTGTTACATAGTGTGATATGATTTTTTGCCAACATTAGCCGTTGATGTTAACCGGCACATAACTGGGGAGACAATAGTACCCAGCTGTGAGTGACTTATGGTTGGTTCTGAGGCTTATGTTGGATTAGTCCTGAGTTATTGAACGCAAATCTGTTAGTGAATGCGGGATTTCATTTGTTACTTCGAAGTAAGCATTCAGATAAACTAGACCCCAAGCGAATTCAGTCTGATGACATAGCTAAAAGACAGCAAAAATAGCAAAAATAAATCATATGACTGCAACTCCAAGGGGAGGAGGGAGGGTTGTGAGGACTGATTCCTGCTGCTCCTGGAGAACACCTGTTACAGGTGAGTAACTACTCTTTCTCCAGGACCAAGCAGGAAGTCAGTCCTCACATATGGGACTCCCTAGCTTAGGGCTACCAGAGGCCCCAAACTGAAAAAATAAGCTCCCTCTAGAGCCTTAGCATGCAAGAACAGAATCTTCTCCGATAATGCCCCCGACAGGTAGCCCAACACCAGGGCCGAAGGGTAGGAGTTGCCTAGACCCCAAAGAGATTATGGAGTACCGCTTGCCCGAAAGCACTGTCCCTGCGGGACTCCCTCTCAAGGCAGTAGTGGGCCGCAAAAGTCTGGCTTGAAGACCAAGTAGCGGCCCGGCAGATGTCTGCCAACGGAACAGAGCGGAGATGAGCCATTGACGCAGCCTTCGCCCTGACACGGTGAGCCGTAACTCGATCCTGCAACGAGAGGCCGGCTGCCCTGTAAGCCCAGGCGATGCAGTCAGCCACCCATATGGACAAAGTACACTTGGAGACAGCTAACCCCAACTTATTGGGGTCATAAGAGATGAAGAGCTGAACCGCCCTATGGTGCTCCCGCGTACGGTCAAGGTAGAAGGACAACGCCCTCCTACAGTCCAGGGTATGCAAGACCATCTCAGCCCGGCTAGCATGAGGCCTGGGAAAGAAAGTCAGAAGAACCACCTCCTGAATGAGGTGGAAGGAGGAGACAACCTTTGGAAGGAACTTAGGGTGAGTCCGTAAGACTACCCTGTTCCTATAGAACCTAGTATAAGGTGCTTCTGATACCAGGGCCTGAAGCTCACTCACTCACCTTGCTGAGGTAAGGGCTACCAGAAATAGCGTTTTCCAGGACAAAAAATGCAGAGGGCAAGTAGCCATAGGTTCAAATGGTGGGCAAGTAAGCCGTTGCAAGACCACATTTAAATCCCATTCAGTGGCAGGTGGACGCACTGGAGGCTTAAGCAAAAGCAGGCCTCCGAGGAAGTGAGCCACCAAAGGATGACTGGAGAGAGACTGACCCTCCACCTGTGAGTGGCGTGCTGAAAGAGCACGGAGATGAACTCTAACAGAATTGGACTTGAGGCCTAGGTTGGAGAGGTGAAGCAAATACTGAAGCACCACAGGTACCAGGCATGAGAAGGGATTCTCGTTGTGCTGAGTACACCAGGTAGAAAATCTACGCCACTTAAGGGCATAAGACTTTCTGGTGGACTGTCTCCTAGAGGCCAAGACTACGTCCTCCACTTCCCTAGGAAGTAGTAAAGGCGCTAGGACTACCTTTTCAGCAGCTAAGCCATCAAATTGGAGGGACTGGAGATTGGGGTTTAAGAGGGATCCCTGCTCCTGAGACAGAAGATCGGGTTGCATCCTCAGAGGAAGAGGAGTGTCCACCGCCAGTTTTAACAGTAGTGGGAACCAGGGTTGCCTTGGCCACCTGGGGGCCACCAGAATCACTGAGGCCTTGTCCCGGGTCACCTTGACTAGTGTCTGGGACACTAGAGGCATGGGAGGGAAAGCATATAGTAGGCCTGTAGACCATGGAATGAGAAACGCATCCACTGCTACTCTGAGAGGATGCGGTTGCTTGGAACAGAACCTGGGTAGTTGACAGTTCAGAGGACTGGCAAAGAGGTCTATGGTTGGAAGACCCCATCTCAGGAAGATCTGTTGCACCACTAAAAGAACATAAGATATGCCATACTGGGTCAGACCAAGGTCCATCAAGCCCAGTATTCTGTTTCCAACAGTGGCCAATCTAGGTCATACGTACCTAGCAGTTTCCCCAAGGGACACAGGTTCCACAATGCTTGTATTGGTTCAAGCATTGATATCCTGGGTCCCTTCTTAATATTGGTTTATGGACCTTTCCTCCAGGAACTTGTCCAAACCTTTTTTAAACCCAGCTACACTAACAGCCTTTACTACATCCTCCGGTAACAAATTCCAGAGTTTGATTACACATTGAGTGAAAAAATATTTTCTTTTATTAGTCTTAAATAGTTTACCCTGTAGCTTCATTGCATGTCCCCTAGTCTTTCTATATTCTGATAAGGTAAACAATCGATCTACGTTTACCCATTCCACTCCATTCATTAATTTATAGACCTCTATCATATCTCCCCTCAGCCGTCTCTTTTCCAGGTTAAAGAGCCCCAACCTTTTTAGCCTTTCTTCATAGGAGTATCCTTCCATCCCCTTTACCATTTTGGTGGCTTTTCTCTGTCCTTGACTACCAACTACTAAGCTTGACAGTCCTCTTTCTTCCCCCCTTTAGAGGTCTTCTGCCAGTGTCGCTATGCTCATGTAACCCTTCTTCTCAAATCCCTTCACTGGCTCCATGTCACTTTCCACATCCAGTTCAAACTTCTCCTACTGACCTACAAGTGCATTCATTCTGCAGCTCTTCACTACCTTTTCTCTCTTATCTCTCTCCACTCCTCTTGTGGACCCCTTTTATCTGTACCCTTCTCTGCCACTACCAAGTTCAGACTTCATTCATTCAATATGCCTGGAACAAACTCCCGTGTCTGAGCATTGGGCTCCTTCTCTAGCCCTATTCAAGGCCAGGCTGAAGACCCGCCTCTTTGGGATACTTTTGAATTCTGACGCTCCTCAAAGGTTCAACTGCCATTCGTGCGGCTGCAGGATCCTGCTCAATCTGTCCACCAGGTAATTCTCCTGACCTGGGAGGTAGACTGCTTTGAGAAGAATGCCATGATTGACTGCCCAGGAGCACAGTTTCTGCGCTTCCTGACAGAGAAGACGGGACTCTGTGCCCCCTTGTTTGTTCACATAGAACATAGCAACTTCATTGTCCGTCTGAACCAAGACGGACTGGTGAGAGATGAGATGAGAGAAAGTTCTCAGGGCTAAGCGGATAGCTCTCAGTTCTAATAGATTGATCTGCTGTGCGGCCTCCCAAGGAGTCCATAGGCCTTGAGTACATGGCCCCTTGGCAATGTGCAACCCAACCTTGAAGAGAAGCATCGGTTGTCAGCACCTGAGAGTGTGGAGGTGCCTGAAAAGGCATCCCTTGCACTAGATTTGGAAGATGAAGCCACCATCACAGAGAAGACTGTAGTAGGCTGGACACCCTCACTTTGTCAGTGAGGCTTCCTGTGGCCTGGTGCCACTGAGTCCCGAGGCCCCATTGAGCTGGTCTCGTGTGTAGACGGGCATTTGGCGTTACATGGACCGTGGATGCCATGTGGCCTAAGAGCCTCAGGAATTGTCTGGCGGAGACCAGAGAATTGCTGTGGAATAGCCTGGCTAGATCCATCAATCTGTGGGCCCTGTCCAGTGGTAGAAAGGCCTTCGCCTGAAAGGTGTCCAGTCGAGCTCCTATGAACTCCATGTTCTGGAAGGGTTGCAAACTGGACTTTGCGAAGTTTATGACAAACCCCAGGAGCTGAAGCAGAGCAACAGTGGGAAGGGTGGCTTGATTGGCTCATCAAGGGTCAATCCCCACAAGAGGCCAATCGTCCAGATATGGAAAGACAAAGGCCTTGAACCCTGAGGTAGGTCGCTACCACCGCCAGGCACTTGGTGAATACCCTGGGGGCGGATGTAAGGCCGAAGGGCAGTACTCTGTACCGATAATGGTTTCCTCCCACTACAAATCTGAGATATTGTCTGTGGTCTGGATGAATAAGGATGCGAGTATAAGCATCCTTTACATCTAAGGAGAATAGCCAATCTCCCTGCTGGAGGTACGGCAGCAGGATTCCAAGGGTAAGAATCTTGATCTTTTCCCTCTCCAGGAACTTGTTCAGGTTTCGCAAGTCTAGGATGGGTCTGAGGCCTCCTGTTCTCTTTGGTACCAGGAAGTACCTGGAATAGAAGCTGTGACCTCTCAGGTGGTGGGGCACCGGTTGCACTGCCTGTTCCTTTAGAAGACCTGCCAACTCCTGCAGGAGTAAGTCCCTGTGCAGAGGGAGTCTGGGAGGCTCCCCAGGAAAATAGGAGGGGGATACCTGGTGGAAGTGGAGGAGATAGCCCTTTTGGACTATACTGAGAACCCAGGTATCCCTTGTGACGGCTGACCACCTGTGGGCGAACAGGGTCAGCCTGCCTCCAGTGCTGATGGGGGCCAGCTGAGGAGGAGAGGCTATGCCAATGCAGTCAAAAAACCCCTCCCTGCTGAGCAGGAGCTGGAGTAGGAGGCTTGGGGGCTTTCTGCCTACAGGGCCCATGACCCTGCCCACCCTGTTGGGGAGCTACAGAGGCCTGATAATGAGGATACTGTTTATAGGCAGATGACTTCCTCAGGTAAAAGGTCTTTTTTCCCAAGCCCTTCTTCTTCCCAAGGAGCAGAGGTTTTTCTGGACAGCCTTGTCCGAGTAAGAGTCTCGGTCTCGAGTTCGGCAGCCTTGTCAGCCATGGGCTTGCCAAAGAGGTTTTCACCTCGGCAGGGGACATCAACCAACTTGTCCTGCACCCATGGCTCGAGGTCCAATGACTGCAACCAAGCCTGACGGCGTGCACCGATGCTGGTTGCGGCTACTTGGGCCGAAGCCTCGAAGCCATCATAGGCTGCTCGAGATATAAACTTTGAGCACTCACGAATACTCGAGGACAGAGCATTGAACCTCTGCAAAGGCTCCTCGGAGAGACCAGCAGAGAACCCAGCAATCTCCTTTGCCAAGTCTCAAAGGTATATGCCCATGTACAGCTGGTAGGTCTGAACACGGCAAGCAAGCATAGAGCCCCGGAAGCACTTCTTACCGAGGGCATCCAGGTTCTGGGCCTCCCGGCCGGGAGGCACCAAGGAGTGCATCTTCTGACTCTTCAAACGATGCATGGCCGATTCCACAACCATGGAGTGGGCGGTAATTCTGCCTTTTGGAACCTGGGGCTCTTGTGGACTCGATAGATGGAATCAACCCGCTTGCTTAAAACCGGCGTCGATGCCGGTGCCTCCCACATGCGGAAGAGCAACCGCTCCAGCATCGGAGGAACCGTAACAGTAAAGGCCTCCTTCGGGCCTCAAGCTCCTCAGCTCCTCCTCGGGATCTGCGGGGAATGCCAAAGCCTTGTCCATGTCCAGCACAAAGTCTGAGAACCAGGTATCCTCCGGGGAGGGGGACCTTCTCCGAGGTTCGGACTCGAGCAAATCCGAAGGAACGCACCGAGTCCGAAAGGTGTCGGGCAACTCCTCATACTCAGCCTCCCAGCCGGACTCCTCGGAGGAGGAATCGAGCGGCTCCGGTCGGGCAGGCATCGATGCCATCCGCCCCGATGACGAGGGTACCGGCGTCAACGACCTAGGTCCCGAACGGGAGGCCGAGGGGGACCTTGGCCGAGGATCAACTCGAGTTCACATGGACTCAAGGATCGGCCTCTGGGGTCAACTTGGACGTCTATGTCCCGGTGGTCGGGGCAGATGCACCGGTGAGACCGGCGATCAGTGCCCGCTGCTGTTCCATGAAGGCAGCCAAGCTGCTCTCCAAGGCTGTCAACCTGAGTCCGAGCTCAGGAGACTCAGCAGCCCCCGACTCGGGCCCCGGCGTGCCGGGCCCGACGTCAGCTCCCCTGGAGGCGAGTCCACGATATAGCATGCTGGAATCTCCCATCAGCCCCAGTGAACTACTGACAAAGCAGACTCAAAAGAGCAACAAACAAGTAGTTAACATATTAACAATAATTTAACTCTTAAAACTGCAAAGGTATAACCTATACCTACTCGGCCAAACCAATCCCCTTTCGACCCTAGGAGACCTGTGACCGCGCTTGTTCCCCAGCCCCCTGCCACTCCAGAGACGCGAGAAAGAGAGCAGAGAATAGTAAAGACTTTGTCTGAACACTTACCTGCAACTTCGTACTGAAACTCACAGAACGCGCTCCGCCAAGAATCCATCCCTGGGTGGGAATGAGGACTAAAAACTGTCATCACTAAAGGAACTACAATTACCAGGTTAGTGTAATTTCTATTTCCTTAACGTTCCTCCAGTTTAGTCCTCCACCTCTGGAATGTAACAGACCAGTATTAACAGGAAAGCCCTGTCCATCCGGAGCGCAAAACCGCCGACCCGAAACAGGCATCATTTGCCACCAGAACATCAAGGCGGTAGTGTTTACTGAAAGTATGAAGAGAGGACCAAGTAGCTGCTCTACAAATTTCCACCGGCGGAACCAGGCTGTGTTCCGCCCAGGAAGCCGCTTGCGCTCTAGTGGAATGTGCTTTTAAGCCCACAGGCGCTGGGCAGCCCTGTAAAACATATGCCGACACAATGGCCTCTTTAATCCATCTGGCAATGGACACTTTCGCCGCCGCCTCTCCTTTTCGCGGTCCCCCAAACACGAAGAGACGATTCGACCTGCGAAGACTCGGAAACCTTTTAAATAATGCTTTAGCACTCTTTTGATGTCAAGACGGCGCAACCCACAGTCCGTAGTCGCGCGACATTGCTGCTGCGAACACCAGTCCTCAAAAAGGCGCCATATACGCATATACGCTAACGATGTGGAACGCTTCCTTGCCTGAAGTAAAGTGGTAATCACCTCTCTGAAATACCCTTTCTTCCTCAGCCTAGCCCTTTCAATGGTCAAGCCGTAAGCGAGAACCGATCCACTTGAGGCATCTGAAGCAGACCCTGGATCAACAGCTTCTCTGATACCAGCAACTTCCACGGGCCTCCGTCCAACAAGCACATGAGATCGGTGTACCATGGGCGCCTCGGCCAGCCCGGAGCCACTAACAGCACCCGTCCCCGATGCGCTTCGATCCGCTGAACCACTCGTCCGATGAGCGCCCACAGCGGGAAGACGACAGCCACGTTTGCATCATAGCGTTGATGCCCTCTGACATTCTTTCTCGCCATCTGCTGAAGAACCGTGTCGACTTTGCAGACTGGAAGGTCACCATCAGATCCATGATTGGTGTTCCCCATCTCTGAACTAGTTGTTCGAACACGTCCAAATGCAACTCCCATTCCCCTGCATCCACTTGGACCCTGCTGAGGAAATCCGCCTGCACGTTGTCCTTTCCTGCAATGTGCGCCGCCGAGATTGCTGGCAACCGATGTTCTACCCAAGAGAACAGACTGTCCTGTCTGCCTCCTCTTCCATTGCTATACTTCCTGTACCGCCATGCCGATTTATGTAGGCCACAGTCGCGTTGTCGGACAGTACCTGTATCGTTCACCTATCACCCTTGCCTCGAACCTTCCCAGGGCTAGCAAGACCGCTCTGAGTTCCAGCCGATTGATCGACCATTTGCTCTCTTCCAGAGACCAAACGCCCTGTGCGAAGAGCTCCCCACAATGTGCTCCCCACCCCACAAGACTGGCGTCCGTCAGCAGCAGGAGCCACTCCGGCTGCTCCAGGAGCATCCCCGATGTCAGGAACCCGAGCCTCAGCCACCAACAAAGGGCCTGCTTGACCCGCGAAGGACAAGAAAATCGTTTGTTCAATGAATCGGTCTGATGTGACCATCGGAGCAACAACGATCTCTGCAATGGTCTCATATGAAAGTGGGCCCACGGCACCACCTCCAAGGTTGCCACCATCGTCCCCAGCACCCCAAGGTAATTCCACGCTGTGGGCGCTGGGACCGACGCTTGCACCAGCTGCTGGAGCACTTGAACTCTCCGATCCGGCAGAAACACCGCTCCCCTCTTCGTATCGAGCCGTACGGTGAGATACTCGAGATCCTGGGTCGGCACCAGCTGGGTTTTGGTCAGATTGATCACCCAACCTAGACTCTGAAGAAACATCACCACCTTGTCTGTGGTCCTCTTGCTCTCGGCTGTGAACTTCGCCCGAATCAACCAATCGTCGAGGTAAGGATGAACCAGGACTCCTTTCCGGAGGGCTGCCGCGACCACCACCATGATCTTGGTGAACGTGCACAGAGCTGTAGCAAGACCAAAAGACAGCACTTGGAACTGATAGTGTCCCCAAGGCAGAGCAAAGCGTAAGTACTTTTGATGAGATGCTCTGATTGGGACATGCAGATATGCCTCCGTGAGATCGAGGGTAGTCAGAAACTCTCCTTGCCTCACCGCCACGATGACCGATCTTAGCGTTTCCATTCTGAAATGTGGTACCCGGAGCGAACGATTTACCCCCTTGAGGTCGAGGATAGGCGGAAGGGCACCGTCCTTTGGCACCACAAAATAAATGGAATACCGTCCCACTCCATACTCCTCCACCGGCACCGGTACTACAGCTCCCAACTGCACCAGCCGGTCCTGCGTCTGACGGACCGCAAGAGACTTTGTGCACCCTCTGCAAGGAGACATCACAAACGAGTCCAGAATCGGCCTTGCCAAGTCTAGCGCATAACCTTCACGTATGATCTCCAACACCCACTGGTCGGTCGTTATCTGGGTTCAGGCAGGAAGAAACCCCCAAAGCCGCCCCCCTATCGGCTGGTTGCCTGCCTTGACCCACCTCCTTTCATTGTGGTTTTTGTGTGGACCCTGCAGAGGATGCAGCGAATCCTCTACTCGCTCCCCGAAAGCCACGAAACCCCTGCGCTCGAGAAGCAAATCTTACCCTTTGGAAACCACCCAAACGAGAAGAGCGAAATCTCCTAAAATCTTTAAACTGACCTCTAAAGGCCGGGGAGAATTTCCCTTGCTTAGGTTTGTCTTCCGGTAGCCTTCCCCCCCCCCCCCTTTGGACTCCCCTAAATCTTTGACCAGCTTGTCAAGATCCTCTCCAAACAATAACTTTCCTTTCAAAGGGAGTTTACTAAGCCTTGACTTGGAAGATCCATCCGCCGCCCAATTTCTGAGCCACAGAGATCTACAGGCGGCCACCAATGAGGCCATGCTATTCGCCAAAGCCCTGACCAGATCATAGTGTACATCCGCCAAATAATCAAATTCTGACTCTAGATGCTCTAGCTCCCTGACACTGTCCTGGTCCAAGGCGGCTGACTGACGTAAGTGTTGTGACCACCTGAGGCAGGCTCTTGCCACCCAAGCTCCACAAATGGAAGCCTGTAATGACAATGCATCCACCTCAAAGGACTGTTTCAACAAACCATCAACCTTTCGATCCTGCGCATCCTTTCAAGGCCGCACTGCCTTCCACTGGTATGGTGGTCTTTTTACTGACCGCAGACACCGCAGCATCAACTTGCTGAGAGCGGAATTTCTCCTTGTCTTTCTCCGCCAAGGGATAGAGCTTGTTCATAGTCCAAATACCCCAGAGTCCCACCTCTGGCTGATCCCACTCATCCTGGATCATCCGCTCTACCACCTTGTGGACGGGAAACACTATCTGAACCTGCCGCACTGCTTGAATGATAGGGTCCTCTCCATCGTCTTCTTCAACCGGTTGCGTAGTGGCAAGCTTTAGCATTTGGAGAGATTCAGTGATTAATGTCATTAGCTTGTCCCTTCGGAATACTCAAATGATTCTCGCCTGATCCTCAGGTTCAGGAATTTCCCCTTCTTCTAATTCTTCCATATCTGCATCAACCTCCAGGTCTGTATCCTCCACCTCCTGCCACCCCAGCTCAGAATAGGGTTGGTCCGATGGGCGAGACCTCTTTGGCGGTTTCAGGGAAAGAGCCCTCCCCTCCGCCCTACCGGACTGCGGAGCAGTTGAGGGAAGCAAGAAGGGATCCGGTAATTTACCCCGACGCCTCAAACAAAACGCCTGATGCATCAATAGGACAAAGTCAGGACAAAAATCTACCTGCTGCGAATCCGTTCCTGCCCCCACAGACGCAGAAGGGCCCGCTGCCGAAGCTTCTGGATTGGATGCCGACGGGGAAGGCCCCCACGCTTCACCCTCCACCGCCTTGGAGCCCTGCGAAGCTGGGACCGCTGTGCTCTCCATCTGCTGCTCTACATTGAGCGAAACTGCAGCACAGCCCCTATAGATGCTGGTGTCAGCCACCGTGCCTCTGTGGGTCCCACAAACCACGCACTACGGGTGCACTGACATGCCCAATAGGCCTGGCTAGGAACGTAAACTGTATTTATCTTATCAGTTATTATATATATTTATATATATATATGTTTTTTTTTTATGAAACCCCTGATCCAACCAAAAACAAATAAATACTGAGCCTCTTTTACTCTAAATCCCCCTGTAACTGCCCGGACAAAATTATTGAGGCCCCCCCCGAAAGGAAACCCCAGTTCCTGTTTTTACTCTATCTGCTGCCTAAATATAAACACTTGGTCCTATAACTAACTTTGGACTAGAATAAACCAGACCAACTAAAGAAAAAAAATCGGAAGCTGAGCTCCTGACCCCTCGCAGCGGCCTGCACTCCCCGCCACCGCTGCAATCAGTCACACGGTCAAAACCGCTACTTTAAAAGGGCCGCAGCTTCAAAAGAAACAGGTTTTGGCGCACAGCCCTGAGAAGAAATACCCTCCGGCTGCAAAATTACACCCCAAATTTTGCACCACTGCTGCAAAGGAAGAACTTACTGCCGGAGACCAGGGCTCCTGCAAGCTGCGACGTTACACTGCTGTATGAGCAACGTCCGCAGCGAGAGTTTGCTCTGCCAGTGCTGCTGCCACCGACCACGCTCCCGCCAGAACTCAGTGCGTCGGGCCGTTGCAGCTAAGAAGAGTGAGGGGACAGGTGAACCGCTTCAGGAGCTCTCTCCTGCACTGTCCAGGGAGAGAAATCCTGCAACTGAAACAGAAGTCTTGGTGCGGCAGGGAGACTGACCCGCCCCCCCCCCCCTTTTTCTTTTTTTTAAACTTAAAGAGATACCCCAAAACAAAGAAACTTATAGGGGCAAACCAAAATTGACTGAACCCAGAAATTTAGGGACCTAAAACCTAGCACCCTGACTAAGTTGCTCCTTATCCGTTTCTCTAGTGAGCCCAGTACCTAGGCTCACTAAGTCCTTCTGCTTCATGGAGACTGGACATACTGGGGCTGATGGGAGATTCCAGCATGCTATATCCAGTGATGTCACAAGTTTGTCATGCCCAGTCTCCAAGCTGCAGGAATAGGTTCACAACCCAGAGGTGGAGGACTAAACTAGAGGAACACTAAGGAAATACCTCCGTGGCATAAATGCACAGGGGGAGAGCCTCTTTAGATTGAAAGCAAGTTCTGCTACGAGGGGACATGGGATGGGGGTTTAAGAGGATAGATTCGGGAATGATATATGGAAATATTTATTTATGGAAAGTGTGGTGGATCCATGGAATAGTCTCCCAGTTGAGGTGGTAGAGATGAGGACAGTACCTGAATTCAAAAAAGCATGGGACAAATAGAGGATCTCTAAAGGAAAAAAGGGGACTGTTGTAGTTGTTGATATGGAAGGACAGACTAGATAGGCCATGTGGTCTTTTCTGTCATTATGTATCTAAACTAGGCCATGTGTTCCTATTCAGAGCAACCCACTGGAGGGAGATTTGCTCTGAAGGTCTTTTGGAGAGGCTGCTGATGCTCCCGACAGGAAAACATAGGAGACAGAAAAACATCAGATAGAAAGGGACATATTTATTTTTTTAAGTTTTTTTTTTATACTGGATTAATCATTTCAGTCAAAGCGGTCTACATTGTAACTTAAACTTGGTAATATAAGTTAAACAGGGACATTGATAATTTGGATTTTTCTGAGGCAATAGAGGGTTAAGTGACTTGCCCAATGTCACAAGGAGTGCGAGTTAGAATTGAACAATAGTCTCTTGGTTCCCAAACCAGTGCTCTAATCATTAGGCTATTTCTCCACTCTATTTATATTTAAAAGGATGAACTAAGAATATAAAGCATACAAAAAGCTTAGAAAATATACATCGTAACCCTAAAAGATTAGATTTCAACTTGAGCAGAGAATTACAGCCGCAGTGTTCATCCACTTGGATATATGCAAATGAAGGTTAACAAAACAAGATTTATACACCGCTTTTTCCTTCAATCAGATATAGACAATATCTTCCTTAAATAAAGATGTAGGCAATATCTTTTTATTGGAATGGCAATGAATCTTTGACTAGCTTTCAAGAGTTCTCTCTTCATAATTAAGAAACAAAGCAGTTACACTGGATTTTGTCTTGGGCTGTCTGCATGTCATTATAGGTCAATTTAATTGTAAACCATTTTATAAGAAATGCTATACTGGGTCAGACCAAAGTCTAAATCAAGCCCAGTATCCTATTTCCAACATGGTCAATCCAGGTCACAAGTACCTGTCAGGTTCCCAAAAGATAGACAGATTCCATGTTGCTTAGCCCAGGGGCAAGCAATGGATTTCTCTAATCCACTTTAATAATGTTTTATGGACTTTTCCTCCAAGAACTTCTCCAAACCTCTTTTAAATCCAGCTACACTAACAGTTTTAACTACATCCTCCAGTAATTAATTCAAGAGTTTGATTATGTGCTGAGTGGCATGTATGATAAGGATTGTTCTGAAAGAGTAGTTACTCACCTGTAACAGGTGTTCTCCAGGAGCACCAGGAATCAGTCCTCACATATGGGTGACATCGGCGCCAATGAAGCCCTTGCGGAGCATTTCCCCAGCTTTCCAAGAAAGCCTTTGGGAATGCAGGCATGCATGCGCGGTTCCCTTCCCGCCTAAAGGTGGCATCTTGCTCAGTCAAATGACAGTTTATTTTTACATTTTTTGTGTGCTGTTTTTAGCTATATACAACTGCAACTTCCAGGGGAGGAGGGAGGGTTGTGAGGACCGATTCCTGCTGCTCCTGGAGAACACCTGTTACACGTGAGTAACTACTCTTTCTCCAAGACCAAGCAGGAAGTCAGTCCTCACATATGGGTGACTCCCTAGCTCTGGGCTACCAGGAACCCAGGCTGAACAAGAGAACTCCCTCTAGTCTCAGCATCAAAGAAAGGCTTTTCACTGACAGGACCTCCAACGGTAGCCCAACGGAGGGCAGGAGTTGCCTAAACCTCAAAGAGATTTCAGAGTACTGCCTGGCCAAAAGCACTGTCCCTACGGGACTCCCTTTCCAGACAGTAATGGACCGCAAAAGTCTGGCTGGAAGACCAAGTTGCAGCCCTGCAGATGTCTACCAACGGTACAGAGCGGAGAAAACCACTGAGGCAGCCATTGCCCTGACACGATGGGCCATGGCCCGACCCTGCAAAGGAAGGTCAGCTGCCCTGTAAGCCCAGGTGATACAGTCAGCCACCCAGATGGACAAGGTACGCTTGGACACAGCTAACCCCAAATTATTAGGGTCAAAAGATATGAAGAGCTGAGTAGCCCTTCTGTGCCCCTATGTACGGTCAAGGTAGAAGGATAAGGCCCTCCTACAATCCAGGGTATGCAGAACTGCTTCAGCCTGGCTTGCATGAGGCCTAGGGAAGAATGTTGGAAGAACCACCTCCTGGTTGAGGTGGAAAGAGGAGACAACCTTTGGGAGGAACTTTGGATGAGTCCTAAGGACTACCCTGTTCCTATAGAATCTGGTGTAAGGCCTGTCACAGACCAGGGACTGAAGCTCACTCACTCGCCTGGCCGAGGTAAGGGCCACTAGGAAGAGTGTCTTCCAGGACAGGAAGCGTAGAGGACAAGTAGCCATCGGCTCAAAAGGTGGGCAAGTCAGTTGCTGAAAGACCACATTCAACTCCCACTCAGGAGCAGGATCAGATTGGAGGCTTGAGCAATAGCAAGCCCCTGAGAAATCGGGACACCAAGGGGTGAACCGACAGAGAATGTCCTTCCACTAGTGAGTGGTGAGCTGCTAGAGCTGAGAGGTGGACCCGAACAGAATTGGACTTAAGTCCCTGATTAGATAAGTGCAGTAAGTACTGAAGCACTACTGGCACAGTACAGGAGAAGGGATCCTCTGTACGGAGCTGACACCACACAGAAAACCTTTTCCATTTGAGAGCATAGGTTTTCCTAGTGGACTGTTTCCTAGAGGCTAGGACAACCTCTTCAACTTCTGAAGGTAGGCCCCAGGGAGCTAAAACTACCCTTGCAGCCTCCAGGCCATCAAATTGAGGGCTTTGAGATTGGGGTGCAGAAGGGAACCCTGATCCTGAGAGAGAAGGTCGGGTTGCAACCCCAGAGGCAGTGGGGAATCCACTGCCACCTGAAGTAGAAGTGGAAACCAAGGCTGTCTCGGCCACCTGGAAGCTTCCAGCAGGACCGAGGCCTGGTCCTGTAGGATCTTGAACAGGGTTCGGGCCACCAAGGGCGTGGGAGGAAACGCATACAGGAGGCCCTGAGACCGTGGGATCAGAAAAGCATCTGCCGCCAGCCGCAGAGGATGCCGTTGTCTGGAGCAGAACTTTGGCAGCTGCTTGTTCAGTAGACTGGCAAACAGATCTATGGATGGAAGTCCCCATTTCAGGAAAATCCTCTGAACCACCAAAGGATGGAAATTTTGTTTATTAACACATGCAACAGAAGAACAAACAAAAAGCAAACACAATCACCCCAACCAAGTCCCACACCCCCCCAAAACCCCCACCCCCCCGACATAGCACAAAACAGGTATCACAACCCCCCCGTGACCCACCTCCCCAAACCCACCACCAAACCCAGCAATCAACACACGTGCCCTCCTCCCAACAACAACCCCCAAAAAGTCCTTATCAATGTCCGTGTCCCCTCCCCCCCTTCAGTCCAATGTCCATGCCCGACCCAACCTCCCCCTGCAAGAACACCCCAGCATAGTCCACACATTGCATCTTGCAATCCCTGAACCCATGCTCCGCACAACACCCCCACCAGTCCAAATGTCCAGTCTGTCTGACTCTCAGACTCCCTCTCCCCACCCATCCAGAAAATAAACCCCCTATCCCCATCCCTCCCCCTTCAGACCCATCCCATCCAAACAAACACCTCCAAAACAAACCTCCCCATCCTTTCCCCCCAAATCAAATGAAAACATAAGGGCCCCTTTAGCCCATCCCCAACACAGTCCCACCAAGACAAATCATAATTAATCAAATACATCAAAAGCAAAATACAAAAGAAAATATAACCCTTGTGTTGCCCAACGGAGCGGGATGCCCAAGACACAAAAAGAACAAACAAACACGAAAAACAAAAATATTGGGACGGCCACCCTCTAAGGAGAAGGGGAAAAGGGAAAGCGGACAACCGGTCACAACCCCTTATGGAGCCCAGCTCACCCCCCCCCTCCCCTCCCGGGAGGAAAACATCCCAAAATCATAATGAGAAGGAAACCCCAGGGAAGGGAAAACTAACCCCTCCTATCACACCCCCTCCCCAGGGAACAACAAAACAAAAACAAAACCTCACGGTCCTACAGGGACGAAAACCCCAGGGAAACCCCTCCCCCTCACGGGGGGCGAAGGGTGAGGTGACGCCACAAACGCTCCCAACGATGAGCCTCCACCACCCTCCTTTCACGTTGCGCCATGCTGGACACTTCCTCCAGAATGTCCCGCACCACCTCGTCGAGGGGCAGGACCAACCCCCGGGTCGAGACATGACAGCGCGCTTGCCACAGGTGGTAGCGTACCGGCCGTGACGAGGTAGAGGGTCCCGGAGTCCTGCCTTAGAGGAAAGGACCAGGCCCCGTACACCCACTCCGCATACGTGAGGAGGGAAAGGTCGCGCAGGTGAAGAGCAGCGGACACCAACCGGCAGGCCTCCACGTTAAAGGGGCACTGCCGGAGGAAATGGTCCATGGTCTCCGCCTGCCCCTCACACCCGGCCCTCGGACAGACCCGCTCGGCCTGTGACCTGTACTTGAGGTTGTCCCTCACGTACAAACGCCCGTGGAAAGACAACCAGGCTACATCCCGAACCTTCTTCGGTAGCCGAGGGGAGTTCAACAGCCGAAGGCCCCGCTGCATCACATCCGCCGGACAGTCCCGCAGGGCCCACCGTGGTTGATAGTGAGAGGTGAGAACCATCCGGTATAAGCCTTTCCGCCCCAAGGACTGGGCGAGCGGGTCGGTCACCCCCCACCGCCGAATGAGCCCCACCATCACGAATACGTACGATGGGGCCTGTTCCCCTCTCCGGCGCACACGTGGGACCGAGGACTCCCCCTCCCACTGCTCCCAGAAGCGGGAGAACCATTCCCGATAGGAGGCCACCCACCAAACCCCACCCCCTTCCCTCATCCTACCTAGGTGAAACGCCATAGACAAGACTGACAGGAAGACAAGGGGGTGCAACATACCCAAACCACCCTCTGCCCGATCCAGGCAGACGATGTTGCGCTGGACAGGGTTCAAGCGGTTACCCCACAGAAAACAGAAAAAGACGGCACAGACAGACGCCTGACGGGACAACGGAAGGACGAAGACCGTGGCTACGTGCAGAAAGAGAGGAAGCAGAAACGTCCCGAGGAGTTTGATCTTCTCCTCGTACGTACACCTCCACCCCCTCCACCGCAGCACCCGACACCGTGCAGTCTCGAGACAACGGTCCCAATTGGACTCCGCACAGTCCTCCGACCCGAAGACGAGGCCCAAAACGCGGACCTCCCCCACGGGAGGAGGAAAGGGGGCGCAGGAAGGCAGGGAGGCCTCCGAGGGGCCCAACCACAGCGTCTGGCACTTGCTGTGGTTGACAACAGAGTGGGCTACCTCCGAGTACTCCTCCACGGCCTCCCGCAGGGCCTCTACCCCTTCAGTGCCGTCCACGTAAACTGAGATGTCGTCAGCGTAGGCAACGACGGACACCGGGGGCGCACCAGGCGCCTCCAGGCCCCGCAACCCACCTGAGGACAATCTCCGGAGGAAGGGGTCGAGGGAGAAAACATACAGCAGGGGGCTCAAAGGGCACCCCTGCCGCACCCCCGAGGCGACACCAAACGGCCGTCCGAGCCACCCGTTAATAAACGGGAAGCTCACCCCCCCTCGGTACAGCGCCTGCACGACGAAGAGGAAACCTGCGGGGAGGCCGAAGTGCTGGAGCACCACCCACAGGTACCGGTGACTGACTCGATCGAAGGCCTTGGACTGATCCAAGGAGACCAACCAGTGGTCCCGTTGGAGCGACCGGCCTCTTTCCACCATCTCCCGGACTGTGGCGACAGCGTCCAGAACCCCTCTCCCCCGAACGGAACAATACTGGGAAGGGGACAGCAAATCGCCCGACACCTCCACCAGTCGGTTGGCCAAACACTTGGCCAGGATCTTCCGGTCCGCGTTCAGAAGAGAGAGAGAGCGGCCGCCAGAAGTCCAAGGAGCTATCATCCTTCCCCTTGGAGAGCAGCAGCAGGACAGACTCGCGAAATGACCGCGGGAGATACCCCGTGTCCATGATCTCCTGAAACAGGGAGGTCAGGAAGGGGGCCAGCTGGGCAATGAAAGTGCGATAGAACTCCACAGGGAGCCCATCGCGCCCAGGCACCTTCCCCAACGGCATGGCACGAATCGCCCTCTCCACCTCCACCTGCTGAATCGGTGCAGCGAGTGCATCAACCTGTGCCTGGACCACAGCCGAATACACCGGGGGAAGGCCCAGGTACGTTCGGATATGGGTGAGGTCCACGGGGCGATCCCCAAACAGGTCCGAGAAGTATTCCCCCACCATCCGCAAAAGGTCCTCCTGGGAGGTATGAATGGTACCGTCCTCGCCCCGCAGGGCCATGACCTCCCGACGCTGAACCCTCTCCCTGCAAGTCCGGAAAGGGTCTGGAGTGGCGCCCCCTCGAAGCATAGGGAGGCATGGCGATCGTAAAGCAGGCCACGGAGCTGGACGCGCACCTCTTCAACCTCCTCCCGCGCTGCCCCTCGGGATACCAAACGATCCAGCGACCTCCGGAGGACAGTGTAAGTGAGGTAGCGGGATCGAGCCATGGAGGTACCCCGGGAACGGAAGAGTTGTCGGGCACGCGTCTTCACCTCATCCCACCAGGCGCCACGGGAAGGAAAAACACTCAGCAAGGTCTCCTGGTCTGCGAGAAAGGCCAAGAACTCCTGGACCACCTCTGATGTTGCCAACAACTGCACATTCAGTCGCCACAGGCCAGGACCCCTGCTAAGCTCCTCATGGTTGGCCAGGAAGGACACAGAGAGGACGCGGTGGTCCGAAAAGTCAACCGCCTGCAACTGCGGAGGGGAACACTCCACCCGGGCACTCACATATATCCGATCGATACGACTCCTGCAGGTCCCATGGTAGTAGGTGAAACCCGGCGACCGTGGAAAGGCCCGGTGGAAAACATCCACCAGGTCAGCCGTCCGGGTCATCTCGGCCAAAAAGAGGCCCTCGTAACTAGGTGGGCAACGCTCCCCCCCTCGGTCCTGCAAAAAGGTGGTGGTGTTGAAATCCCCGGCAAGGACCACCAAACGGGAGGTGTGTAAGTAGGGGCGGATAACCCCGAACAGGGTCTTCCGCGCCAACTTAGACTGGGGGCCGTAGACCACCACGAAACGAAACCGATGAGGCCCGCAGTAGCCGTCTAAGAGCAAACACCGGCCCTGCTCCAGTTCCCACACGTACTGCACCTGAAATCGGTTAGACGTGAACAAAACCGCCACTCCTGCGTAGGGCTGTGCCGCAAGGGACCAGTACGAAGGGCCCCACCTCCACTCCCGCTTCGCCCGATGAAGGCTAGCGAGCGAGGTGAGCCTGGTCTCCTGCAGGAAGATGACATCCAGCCCACTCGTAGAAAGAAAATCATAGGCCGCAGCCCGCGCCTGGTCTGAGAAAATGCTGGCCACGTTGATGGTGGCACACGAGAACGCAGGAGTGCACGCCATGCCTATTTCGAGTGCAGTGACCCTTTCCTCCTCTTCTCACCAACCCCGGGATCCCCAGAATCCCGCTTGCAGGACAGGCCCGCGAGCTCAAACAACTCCTCCTGGTCCACATCGACCACCTCGAGGATCTCCTCCTCCTCCCGCTCAACCCTATCACCCCAGGAGGTGCTGGCGCCCCCGGGACCACCAGGCAAAGCTGTCGCGAGGGCAGACCCAGCCCCCACGGGATGAGGAGGCACAAACGGGTCAGGGGTCGGAGGAATGACCTCCTCCGTGGGGTCCACCACCTGTGCAGCCCCCCCCGCCCCGGACAAAGACTGAGACAATACGACAGTGCCCCCCCCCGCGGGGGAGGCCAGGGCGGCCGGGTCAGCAGGGGGCTCCTGCGAAGGCCCCGAACCCAACTGCGGGGGTACAAGGCCATCCTCCCTCACCCGTCGGGCGCCAGTATCCCCCTTGATTGGAGGACCCTGACTGCGGCGCGCCTTCTGCACCTTTGAAGGTCGCCGCTGAGGAAGAGGGGCCGCCCCCGCCGCTAACCGCTCCGAGCGCCGCACAGGAAGCCCTGTTTCCACAGGCAAGCCCTCATCCGCCTCAGCCGCATCAGCGGCCAAAAAGACGAAACGGTTGATGTCCAACACGGGCTCTGCATCCAGCAACGGGGATGTCTCCCGTTTCTTCCTTTTGGACTTGCCACCCTTGGAAGGGACCGTAGTCCATTCCTCAGGTGGCACCACCCTCAACCCACTATCCTGTCGTGCTACATTAACCTCCACCACATCAACCCTCTCCTCCTTCCTACCCGAATCCCCTCCCCCTGGTGGCTCCCTCGGCTCGATGGACTCCTCCGCACTAGGGCCCCCGGTCTCCTCCTGAGGGAGAGGGGCCTCCATAGCCTCCTCCCGCACAGGAGCCCGAGGTGGAGTGACGGCATCCCCCCCCGGTCCATTGTGTGACGCGGAGGGGCAGCGGGCAAAGGGGTGGCCCAACTCCCCGCAAAGGTTACACCGAATTAGCAGACACCCGGCCGAAGCGTGACCCCTTCCACCACAACGGGTGCAGACCTGCTCGGGACAGTTCATGCTCAAATGGCGGAATGAGCCACAGCGGTGACACTCGCGAGGTTGCCCAGGGTAATAGCACAAGATGCGATCCCGACCGAGGAAACCGGCCGAGGGCACGTGCTGCACCACGTTTCCCACCTCACGCAAACGGATCCTGCCCTTCCACGACCCGTCCCACACCCCTAGGGGCCCAGCGCCCTTAACCAGGGGTGCGAGAAGCAGCGCATGGCGCGACAACCAAAACTGGATGTCCTGCCCTGGGAGCGACTCATTCCTGGATAGGATGGTCACAGGTACCGTCCCCTGGCGAGAGATAGGCACAACACGAAAGTCAGCCCACCCTCCCTGCCCCCTCTGCTGCTGGTATCGGTCCCAGAAAATCTCCAGCCCCCGTCTCAGCATGAAACTAACATCATATTCAATGGTGTTGTTCATGTGGATAAAGGCGTAGAGATCTCCCGGGAGAAACCCCAGCCCAAGGACCATCCTCAAGACCTGTTCCCTGGCTGGAGGGGACCCCTCCCCAGCCCATCGGATCTGCGCCACGTTGCGTCGTCTAACCTCACCCCCTACCCCTCGGAAACTTCCCCCACCTCCTCCCCCTCCTACGGGATCATTCCCCTGGGAACCCCCCCTCCCCCCAGCCCCACCCGATGTCCCAGAAGTGGTGCCCGACCCCCTTAGAGCCTCCGCAAAGGTACAGGGGGAGGGAGCCGACCGCCCAGCTCCCAACCCCTGTCCTCCGTGATCCTCCCTTGCTGCCACCTGCGGGGGATCCCGCTGCTGGTCTGCGGGATCCACAATCTCCGCACATGGGGTGACCTGAGGACTGGGCAAAGTCAGCTCCGCCAACACTGCATCAGGGATGCTCTCCCTTTCTGATCCCTGGGTGCCACCGAGAAACCCCGGATCACCCCCTGCCGCCACCTCCAGCTGCCGGAAGGCAGTAAAGGCCCCGGGAGGGCCCGTCGGGGTCTCCAGCGCTAATTGCAGGGCATCACGAACCTGGTTCTCGGTGACACCCAGGGGACCGGAAAGCCCCCCCAAACCTCCATCCCGCATTCCCGACCCAGCGCAAGGCTCCTGGGTCTCGGCCACCACCACCGGGGACGAACCCCGCTCCTCTCCCTTCCCGGGATCCGGGGGGACCACCCCATCCCCTAACCCCACGGAACACAGACCCTTCCCCCTATCAGGACCAACCACTACCATCTTCCCTACCCCTAGACCGGTCGTCCGCTCCCCCCTTCCCCCCGCTAGACCCTCCATCGACCCACCGTCCGCTACCCCCTGCACGGCTACCAACAATAAGGCAGGATCATCCTGGACAATAGGGCAGGTTCCCCCAGAACGAAATCCCCCAAACCTCCACCCCCCTGCCCCTTGTCACTCCCAGATCCTACCTTATTGTTGGTGCCAGACGTGGCACAAGGTTCCAGGACCTCTCGGCCGGTGGCCACGGCTCCAGCAAGAAGAGCGGATGCCCCCTCCCGAGTCAGACCTCCCTCGGCCACAGCAACAAATGGGACAGACAGTTGCACATCCCGCTCCGCTGCCTCACCCTGCAATGACAGCCGATCAGCATTCTTCGTCCCTCGGCCCCCTTCAGGGGCTGCAGTAAAGGAAAGCAGCCCCCACCCTGTTCCTTCCCCTTTTCAGTACCCCTCTGGCGCCGGACAGCCCCCCCAGAGAACTGGGACCGACCAATCCGCAGCTGCCGGGGATCCTGAAAAGGGGAAGCAGCACCTCCAGCAGCCCCCTGCACTAACGCAAGGCGCTCATCCCCGGTAAAGGCTGAACCGGCATGTAGCTGATAATCTAATGAAGCAGCCGCAGACCCCCGACGTCGAAGAACCGAATCCGGGTAAACTTCAGGAGCTGCAGGAGCCCCTCCGATAGAGGGGCCACGGGGAACGGTCCTGGACTGTCACCGCTGATCGCCGTTGGTGTTCTTTCGGCGGGGCAGAGAGTCGAGGACGGTCGGCTTCATACTTCCGGGAGGACCCGGAAGTGACATCAGTTTCATCGCGGCGGCCATCTTGAGAGCACGATGGAGTAGAGGGAAGCCCCACCGCGTCATCCAGCAGCGGGGCAGCCCTCTCCGGAACCTGGACACCATCAGGAAGTATTCCCCGGCGAACAGAAGAGGAAGATTCAGCTGCAAGTGCTGTTGTTCGGGACGCAGGGCAACCGGCCAAAAACACCCGCGGATGGGGGGGATCGACGCCTCCAGACCCCCCCTTCAGTACCGGACCGTCAGTGCCTGAAGCAGGGAGCAACACAGGTACCATTGCAGAAGCCGGTACACTCTGGGGAGCTATACCGTCCCTTGAAAAAGGCAAAACGCCAACACGGGAGACTGGATCAAGGGAATCAGGAACCGCCGGCCCAATCTCCTGGAACGAGACAGCCCTACTACCACCAACACCAATTTCCTGCAGGTAAGGGTCTTCGGACCATGAGGACACATTAGGGAATGGTAGGAAAGCTTCTTTTCCCCGCACAGGATTCAGATAGGGGACGGGCAGGCTGCGGGATGGGGGGTATCCACCCTTTCTACCTACCCCTGGGGGCCCCCCCTGGACTGCAGACATACCATATCTACCGGCCCATCGATCATAATGTTGGAAAAGCTCCGAGAGGGACCCACACCCCTGGCTCTTGATAGAGGTAATTTGGTGATACTTGCCCTTCAGGGCCCGCTTTACCCCCTTCCGATAGTTGTTGTAGGCCACCCATTCCTCACCTGGAACGGTGGCCTGCAGGCTCTCCAGGTGGGAGAGCTGGGCTTGCAGCTGGGCCGCCTCCTCCTGGAGACCCCGGAGCTGCCGTACCGCCGCCACGATTTCCTCTGGGGCCCTAGCTGGCTGCTGGAAGGACGGCAGGCCCGACCCCCCATCCTCATCCTCACTAGAGGAGGCCTCCACCTCCTCCAGGACCCGAGGTGGAGGGGGGAACCCACCTCCTCCAGCATCGCACAAGGCATATCTCCAAGGCCTCCCTAGGGCCTCTCCCTGCCTCCACACCCTGCCTGGGGAGGAGACAGGAGCCTCCTCCCTGGGGTAACGGGCCCAAACCTCCATACCTGTGGGTCCCTCCTCCCTGGCCAGGCCCAGTCCTACCTGGGGGGTCCCCCACCCGGGGCGCCGGCTGTTCCATACTACTCGTTCCCCCATCCAGGTTCAGTGAAGGAGGCCCACCAGGCTTGGCAGGCCTCTGGGCCTGGGCCTCTCCTGCTGGAGGTGGCCCAGGGCCCGACATCCAAACACAGGTAGGGAGCAGGAAATCCTCCCTAGCAGGAGCTCTGCAGAACAGGTCCTCTCACCACGATAGCCAAACAGGAAGTGGGCGGAGCTGCCACTCGTGGGGCTGCAGAATCCTGCTCAACCTGTCGGCCAGGTAGTTTTCCTGGCCAGGGAGGTACACAGCATTTAGGAGCATGTTGCACTTGAGAGCAAATAAGCAAAGGTCCTGTGCTTCCTGACAAAGGAGCCTGGATCCAGTTCTGCCCTGCTTGTTCACATAAAACATGGCGACCTGGTTGTCTGTTTAAACTAGGACAGACTGATGAGCCAGGGTAGGGGAGAAAGTCTTGAGGGCTAACCGAATAGCCCTGCGTTCCAGTAGATTGATCTGCTGTGCAGCTTCCCAGGGAGACCAGAGGCCCTGGGTGCACTTGCTCAGACAATGAGCTCCCCAGCCCTGCAGGGAGGCGTCCGTGGTCAACACCACTGTGAACCCTGGAGTCTGAAAAGGCACCCCTTGCAACAGATTGAGTGGGTGCAGCCACCAGCTGAGGGAGTTCAGAAATTGTCTGGACACCCTTATCCTGTCTCTGAGGCTGCCTGTGGCCTGTGACCACTGAGTCCAAAGGCATCACTGTGCAGGCCTCATATGGAGCCTGGCATTGGGGGTCACATGTACTGTCGAAGCCATGTGGCCAAGAAGCCTCAGGCAGAGTCTGGCGGAGACCAGTGACCTGCTGAGAAACTGGTTTGCCAAGCTTATCAGTCTTTGGGCTCTGTATACTGGCAAAAATGCCTTTGCCAGCAGAGAGTCCAACCTCGCCCCTATGAACTCCACGTTCTGGGAGGGGAGCAAAGTGGACTTTGTGAAGTTTATGACAAACCCCAGGTTTTGAAGAAGAGCAATAGTTCGGAGGGTGGCTTGTCTGGCCTCCTGGCATGTCTGACCCCTGATGAGCCAGTCGTCCAGATAGGGGAAGACAAAGACTCCCTGATTTCTCAGGTAGGCCGCCACCACTGCCAGGCACTTGGTAAAGATCCTGGGAGCAGAGGTGAGGCCAAAAGGTAGTACTCTGTACTGATAATGATTTCCTCCCACAATGAACCTGAGGTACTTTCTGTGGTCTGGATGAAAGAGGATGTGTGTGTACGCATCCTTTAGATCTAAGGAGCATAGCCAATCTCCCTGCTGGAGGTAGGGCAGAAGTGTTCCAAGAGTAAGCATTTTGAACTTCTCCTTCTCTAGGAATTTGTTGAGATTTCTGAGGTCCAGAATAGGCCGAAGGCCACCGGTTCTTTTGGGTACAAGGAAATACCTGGAGTAGAACCCTTGACCTCATAGGTGGGGAGGCACAGGCTCCACTGCCCTGTCCACCAACAGACCTTGGAGCTCCTGAAGGAGAAGATCTGTGTGCAGGGGAGGCCTTGGAGGCTCTCCTGGAAAGTATAGAGGAGGCAGCTGCTGGAAATGCAGCAGATAGCCCTTGTGGACTATGCTGAGTACCCAACTGTCTCCAGTGATGAGTGGCCACTGGTGGGCAAACAGAGCTAGGCGACCTCCTGTGCAGGGCTGGGAGAGCAGGGACGGAGAGGCTATGCCTAAGGAGTCAAAAACCCCCACCCTGCTGAGTGGGAGCAGGGGCCGGAGGCTTGGGGGTCCTCTGCTTACGGGGCCCATTACCCTGACCCTTGGCTTGCTGACCCTGAGGGGCAGCTTGATACTGTTGGAACTGTTTGTAGGCAGTACCCTTCCTCGGGTAAAATGGATTTTTACCCGTGCCCTTCTTCTTGTGAGAAGGGGCAGAAGTCTTTCTAGACAGCCTTGTCCTTGTGAGGTGCTCGGTCTCGAGCTGTGCGGCCTTCACGGTCATGGGCTTGCCAAAAAGGTTCTCACCTTGGCAAGGGACATCGACCAACTTGTCCTAAACCCATGGCTCGAGGTCCGATGACTGCAGCCATGCCCGGCATCGAGCCGCGATGCCAGCTGCCACAACACAGGCCGAAGCCTCAAAGCCATTGTAGGCAGCACGGGACATAAACTTGGAGCATTCCCAGATCCCCAAGGACAAGGACTTGAACCTCTGCAAGGGTTCCCCAGAGAGACCAGAAGAGAACCCGGCCAGCTCCTTGGCCAGGTCTCGCAAGTACATGCCCATGTACAGCTGGTAAGACTGGACATGGCAAGCAAGCATCGAGCCCTGGAAGCACTTTCTACCAAAACCATCGAGGTTTCAGGCCTCCCTGCCAGGGGGCACCGTGGAGTGCATCTTCTGACTTTTCAGGCGATGCATGGCCGATTTCACCACCATGGAATGGTGGGGTAGCTGCGCCTTCTGAAAGCCAGGACTCTTCCGAAGTCGATAGATCGAATCGACCCGCTTGCTTAAAACCGGTGCCGAGGCCAGTGCCTCCCACATCCAGAAGAGAAGCCGTTCCAGCATCGGAGGAACTGGGACAGTAAAGGCCTCCTTTGGAGGAGAGTCGTACTGCAGGGCCTCGAGCTCCTCGGCTCAAGGCTCCTCCTCGGGATCCGCCGGGATAGCCAACGCAGTGGCCATATCCTGGACGAACTCCGAGAACCGGGTATCCTCCGGAGGGGATCTACTCCGGGGTTCAGACTGCGGTGAGTCCGATGGGACACACCGAGTCTTGAAGATGTCGGGGGACTCCTCATCTTCTGTCTCCCATGCGGACTCATCCAAGGGAGACCGCGACCGAGGTCGACCTCGAGCCTTCATGGCATAGAAACATAGAAACATGATGACAGAAAAAGACCACAAGGCCCATCTAGTCTGTCCTTCCATAACAACAACTACAACAGTCCACTTTCTACCTTTAGAGATCCTCTGTGTTGGACCCATGCTTTTTTGGATTCAGTTACTGTCCTCATCTCTACCACCTCCACTGGGAGACTATTCCACGGATCCACTACTCTTTCTGTAAAGAAATATTTCCGCATATCACTCCTGAATCTATCTCCCTTCACCCTCATCCCATGTCCCCTCATAGCAGAACTTGCTTTCAATTGAAAGAGGCTCTCTCCCTGAACATTTATGCCACGGAGGTATTTAAACATCTCAATCATATCACCTCTATCCCGCCTTTCCTCTAAGGTGTACATATTAAGATCCTTAAGTCTGTCCTCATATGCTTTATAATGAAGCCCATTAATCATTTTAGTAGCAACCCTCTGCACCGACTCCATCCTGTTCACATCCTTTTGAAGGTGCGGTCTCCAGAATTGCACACCATACTCCAAATGAGGTCGCACCAAAGACTTATACAGAGGCATTATCACCTCCTTTTTTCTGCTAGCTATTCCTCTCCGTATGCACCCAAGCATCCTTCTAGCTTTTGCCGTCGCCTTTTCTACCTGTTTAGCTACTTTAAGATCATCAGACACAACCACGCCTAGGTCCCGCTCTTCTTTAGTGGACAAAAGTACTTCACCTCCTATACTGTATTACTCCCTTGGATTGCTGCAGCCCAAATGCATGACCTTACATTTTTTAACATTAAATCCCAGCTGCCAAATTCTAGACCATTCTTCAAGCTTAGCTAGATCCCTCCTCATGTTATCTACACCTTCCTGGGTGTCTACTCTATTACAGATTTTGGTATCATCCGCAAAGAGGCAAACCTTACCCGACAGCCCTTCCGCTATATCACTAACAAAGATGTTAAAAAGAATCGGACCAAGGACAGATCCCTGGGGCACACCACTGGTAACATCCTTCTCCTCAGAGTGAGCTCCATTTACTTGTACTCTTTGTCGCCTCCCACCCAACCAATTTCTAACCCAAGCAGTAACTTTAGGGTCCATCCCTAGGGTGCTCAGTTTGTTTATAAGTCGCCTGTGAGGAACAGTGTCAAAGGCTTTACTGAAATCTAAATACACCACATCTAGAGCTCTCCCTCGGTCCAACTCCCTGGTCACCCAGTCAAAGAAATCGATCAGATTTGTCTGACAAGACCTGCCTCTGGTGAATCCATGCTTCCTCGGATCCTGTAATCCGCCGGACTCCAGAAACCTCACTATTTTCTCTTTCAGCAGCGTTTCCAATAATTTACTCACCACCGAAGTTAAACTAACCGGCCTGTAGTTTTCAACCACATCCTTACTTCCGCTTTTGTGTAAAGGCACCACATGAGCCTCTCTCCAGTCCTTTGGCACCACTCCCGACTCCAACGAGGCATTGAAAAGGTCAGTCAGTGGAGTTGCTAGAACGTCCCCAAGTTCCCTCAGTATTCTAGGGTGTATCCCATCCGGTCCCATCGCTTTGTCTACTTTAAGTTGAGCTAGTTTCTCACGAACACAGTCTTCTGAAAATTGTTCAAGATGTCCCTCGCTTCTGTTCTTATTTGTGGGTGTTTTCTGAGGTCCTGCTCCTGGTTCTTCATCTGTGAACACAGAACAAAAATATTTGTTAAGCAATTCCGCTTTATCCTTATCAGCTTCTACATATTCCCCCCCTGCACCCTTGAGTCTGACAATACCACTTTTGCCCTTCCTCTTCTCACTAATATATCTGAAAAATGTCTTATCCCCCCATTTTATTGCATTGGCTATTTCCTCCTCCTTTTGAATCTTTGCCTTCTTGACTACTTTGCTAGCTTCTCTAAGTTTTTCCAAATACAGATGCCTGTCTTCCTCTCTCTGTGATCTCTTGTATTTCATGAAGGCCTCCCTCTTTTTCTTCACTTTTTCAGCTACTTCCTTCGAAAACCATAGCGGTCTCCTGTTCCTTTTGCCTTTATTTACCATTTTAACAAAAAGGTTGGTTGCCTTTAAAATACCCCCTTTCAGTTTTGCCCACTGTTTTTCTACATCCCCCAGCTGTTCCCATCCCACTAACGACTCCCTGAGGTATTGGCCCATCTTCGCAAAGTTAGTCTTCCTAAAGTCTAAGATCTTCACCTTGGAATGGATTCTAACAGCCCTAGTCCTAATACTGAACCACACCATCTGGTGGTCACTGGATGCAAAATGATCTCCCACTACAACATCAGAAACACTCTCACCATTGGTAAGCACCAAGTCCAGTATGGCCCCTTCACGTGTGGGGCCTGTTACCAATTGCCTGAATAGTTCTCCCTGTAGAGAATCCAGGATCTCCTTACTTCTAGATGATACTGCAGCAGGAATGTGCCAATCAACATCTGGCATATTGAAATCTCCTAGCAGTAGCACTTCCCCTTTCCTAGCAATGCTGCATATGTCTTCAATTAACTCTCTGTCCACCTCTTCCTCTTGTGAGGGAGGTCTGTATATCACACCAATGCAAATAGATTTCTCTTTCCCTCTTTCTAGTTTAACCCACAATGCCTCCTCTCTCCCTTTTAAGCTCTGTAATTCCAAAGCTTTAATAGTAGTTTTTACATATAGTGCCACTCCTCCTCCCCTTCTTCCTACCCTGTCCTTTCTGAATAAAGTATAGCCAGGTATAGTTACATCCCAGTCATGGTTTTCTGTGAACCATGTTTCTGTAACTGCCACTAAATCCAAGTCAGCCACTCCCACCAAAGCTTCAACTTCAGGGATCTTATTTCCCATGCTACGGGCATTAATACACACTGCTTTCCATGTGTTACCCCTGTTACCCATTTCCATAAAGGTATTTAATGTATCACCTACCTGAGGGCTTTCACTTACCTGGGGGCTTTCACCACCCATCCCCAACGAATCTAGTTTAAAGCCCTCTTCAGTAGATTAGCCAGTCTACTACCAAAGATGCGTTGACCTTTCTTGGACAGATGGATACCATCTCTGCTCTGCGACCCTTGGAACAGCCTCGAGTATCGGCTCAGTCTCCGAGGTCGACTTCGATGTCGATGTCCCGGTGGTCGGGGCAGATGCGCCACACAGGCTGGCCATCAGTGCCCGCTGCTGTTCCATGAAGGCAGATAATCTGCTCTCCAAAGCTGTCAACCTGAGACCCAGCTCAGGAGACTCAGCAGCTCCCGACTCGGGCCCTGGCAGCACCGGGCCCGACGTCGGCTCCCTGGGAGGAGAGTCCACGAGGACTACAGGGCTTACGTGTCCAGCAGACTCTGGCTCCAGTCGAGGGACTCTGGACGGCTTCTCCTGTTCCATGGGCCCGGGGCGACGGTCGGGGGGTCTGAGACCTAGCTCTCGAGGAGCCAGGGACCTCTTCCGACGACGCCCTCGTGAGCCGCTTCTTCCTCTTGTGTTCCCGGTCGTGGGACCCCCTGTCCGAGAAGCCACGACGGTGCTCGGGATCCGATTCCCGAGATGTCAAGGCCTCCGACGAGCTCCGGGCCTGGCCGGAGGCCGAGTCAGAAAAAAGCCTTTCTTTTTGGTGCTGTCGACTATGCAGTGCCTTGGAAGACATTTTCCCACATGGTCCACACGTCTTAGGGTCGTGATCAGGACCGAGGCACTGAAGGCAGCAGTCATGTGTGTCGGTGAGAGACATCAGCTCTTGCACCGATCACACTTCTTAAAACCGCTGGAAGCCATCGGGGAAAAAAAAAAAAAAAAAAAAGAGTCCCCGCGAGGTCAAAGGACCGGCCTTCCAGGGAAAAAGAAAAAAGGGCGCGAATGCCAGCCACTAAGGGCAAAAACCGAAAAAGAAGGATCGGGCTCGATACCGGTGTACCAAACCCGGCAGGAGGGGAACTGGCGTCGAACCGGAGAAGAAAAAATAGCGAAGAATCGCAAAAAATCTAACAATTTTCCGGGATGACTAGGACTCACGTTAGGTGGGCTTCACGGAAAACGAGATACTGAGCAAGATGGCACCTTTAGGCGGGAAGGGAACCGCGTATGCGTGTCTGCATTCCCAAAGGCTTTCTTTGAAAGCTGGGGAAATGCTACGCAAGGGCTTCATCGGCGCCGATGTCACCCATATGTGAGGACTGACTTCCTGCTTGGTCCTGGAGAAAGTAGATTTATTATGTTGTGGAAGCAGATGTGTGGTCACTTAAGGATTTTGTACACTGATATATCACCTCAATAGAAAATTTAAATTAAACAAACAAATGTGCTCAACACAATCTTGAGCATTTGCCCCGACTTCTGAAACAGACCAGGATGCTCTAGTCCTAAATGTTTAACAATAAACCAAACTGTTACAGAACTCTGCAGCACCCCAAAAATACAGAACATCTTAATTAAATTTCTTATACTTAATGTGCATGTCTTTTTTTCCTGTTTTTGTTCTCTTTCCACTATCTAATTTCTCAGTATGTGGCAAAGGGAAGCTTCAGGTTCATGATACCATTTTGAATTTTTGGCAAAAAATGTGACGAGAGACTTGGCATCAATTTTGCTCTACAGACAAAGGGACTTTTAGCTTGCTGATGCACTTGGGAAAAGTTACTTCCAAGGTGTAGTTATGTGGTTAACATTCTGAGGCTTCATGCAGATAGCAACAGTTGCCACGATCTGCGCTAAAGCACAGTTACTTACCTGTAACAGATGATCTCTGGGAACAGCAGGAATAAGTCTTCACGTATGGGTACGTCGGTACCGACGGAGTCCGCGCGGGAACGCTCCCCAGCGTCCAATCAGAACGCTTTTGGAAGCATCCCACCACGCCTGCGTTCTGCCTTCCCGCCTTTCCCAACTGCCTCTCCTCAGTTAAGTTTTAAAGCTGAGACAAAGAGAGAGAGAGAGAGGGAAAGATAGAGATAGAGAAATACAACTCCTAGGGGAGGTGGGTGGGTTGTGAAGACTTATTCCTGCTGTTCCCAGAGATCACATGTTACAGGTAAGTAACTGTGCTATCTCCAGGAACAAGAAGGAATGAGTCTTCACATATGGGGACTCCCAAGCTAAGATGCCCGGAGGGAGTCCTAGCATGTTGCGGATCTAAGATGAGCCATGCTTTCCCTCAGAACCTCAGGCATCCTGGGGATGGAGGGTAGGAGTTGAAATAAAAGAGAGGCTGTGAAACAGCTAGACTAAACCAGGACTTCTGGATGGGAGTCTAGGTGTAGGTGATCATAATAAGTAAATATTGGAGAGCAATATTCCAATATGGACCTCACCTAGTGGTATTGTAAAACGTTTGAGTTTCACATGGATCTGTTAGTAAGAACCAGTAGAAAAATCCTCAAGGAGTACCTCACTGTGAAGTAGAGGTAATCAAACTGTAGAAGGACAGGTGAAGGTTAGAACCATCAAGTGTGAGAGTAGCCCCAGGGAAAAACTGGGTGGTGTAATGAGGTAGGACTTCAGTGGAAAACGCAGAAGGCTGTATCAGACAAGGCTTAAAGTTTTTTGGTTCGAGAATAGCACAATCCTAGGACCAAAAAGAGATACGTTTGACTAAATTAGACAGACAAATAGAAAATAGTCCTTGTAGGAGAGAAGGGGTATTGAAGACCCCTGTATCCGATGAGAAAAAAGGACAGATGTCCGAGGAGTTATAGCCCTTGATTAACTGAAGATCAGTAACATCTTTCCTAATTGATGTTAGGTAGGAAAGATAATGATACATGGAGAGCTTCAGAGGTACCTAAACCTGAAGGGTTATGGTAAGAAATTTGTTAATTGCCACAGAGATTGGCTGTATATGTAGAACCCTATGCATGCTGGTACAGCATTGATAAGGGTAGTGCCCAGCTGTCAGTCATATAGGAATATATGTATATATGAACCTAGACAGACAGATAGATAAGTATCTAGGTACATATCTACCTATGATGATATGTCGTTATATATATATATATATATGCGGACACATATATAGAGATATATATGGGCATATATACACATATAGATATTATAGATGTATATATCTATATGCAGATATATTTATATCTATATGTCTCCACATATGTAGGTAGAAACATGCCTATATAAATATACCCACATAGGAGTATGTAGAGAGAGAAAGGTGCATCTAATAACAAGAAGGGTAATACCTGCTTGAAGAGATGCAAGAAAACCTTTCTCCCTGGTTATGATTGACAGAGTCAGGGGAATGCTCTCTGACAAGGAGCAGTCTAGATTCATTTAGGAATTCTAGCCCTTGAATAACCAGGATGGTTTATGTGAAAAAAGTGCAGATGATATCTTCAGTCTGCAGGCAGCAAGTCCAGGTCCTTTTAGAACTGTAGTATGGTAACGGGATAAAAGATGCAATGGAAATAAAAACCATATAAAGATGAGCTGCAAGAAAAAGAAAAATATCCCTGATGAAGGAGTCCAGTGGAGATGTGGACGAAGCCAGGGAATTGAGCAATTCTTAGGTTTTCATGTGATGTAAGGCATGTGTCCTTTGTTTTAAAAAGAGACCTTACGGGAGATGGTAAAGGTAGGGAAAAAGCTACCAGACATGAGGGGGCATGACTGGATGAGCCCTTCCTAACCATCTGGGATTATCTGCTAGGAAGATGCAAATGCTCTCTAGCAAGGGCCCATAGTGCAGAGCTACTCTGTAGAGTTGCAGAGAGCATGCTGCAGGTTGGTTAGAAGAAAAAACTGGCTTTTTAAAAGCCAGTACATAACAAACTATTCTGCCAATGCCAAGGGAATTGGAGATGGCGAGGAATAGAAATGAAGCCGATAGGCTTGTAGTAACCTGTTTTGGACTTACTACTAAGGCCAGAAAGGATTGCTAATGGAGGACAAACCTTGGTTACTTGGTAAATAGAACCAGTGGGTAACCACTAGGAACTCTTGCCGTTGCAGCTATTACCAAGGCAGCAGAAAAGAATGAACAGACATAAGCAAGAGTGGCAAGACTCCGTTATTGACTGATAATCTGACCCAAGTAAGATTGAAAAGGGGGGACAACTTTGAAAAGGAAAAACCCCTTACTGGAATAGGTAGAAACCTACAGGGATTTTAGAAAAACCCATCCAGCTAAATGGTACCACCCTTACAGACGAAATGTTTCAGTAAGAGGGTATGTAAAAACAGAGTTGAAGGAGACTTACAATATGGTAAGTCCCTGGAAAGGTATGATGATACATGCTGGAACAGGAAACTATCTTATTGATAGTTGTTACACCTCTTTTCCCTCCCAGGAGGAAGAGAAAAACCCCTGTTACTTATGAGCATGATCATCCTGAAAGCTCACAGAACAAAAAGAATGGATGTCTGTTGAGAAGAGATCCATGTCTAGAATTTAGGATGGAAACAGTGTAGAAGCAGACTACAGGTTCTAAACCCCAAACAGGAAAGAAAGATGTAATAATATATCAGAAGCCCTGCGGATGCTGGGTTTGCTGAACCTGTTGAGGTTGTGGTTTCCTTAGCCTGGTTGGATGTTTCCCCTGTCTGGGAACATTTGTATGATGGGTAGAAGATGAATAAAACTTTCTCCCCTTGAGGGAACAAATTTTGTTAGTAGATTTTCTACAAACTGGGATAGAGGAAGGCGTAGACAAGCCTCTGAAAGCAATAGTGTCAGTAGTTAACTGAGCAGCTTGGAGTAAAGCCTCTTTGTTAAAGAGATTCTCTCCAGTACAAGGAGTATTTCCCAGTCTATCTTGTACCCATTTGTCAAAGTCTGAAGCTTGGAGCCAGGCTCTACATCGTGCCCCTATGGCTATAGCAGAAGTTCTGCTAACAGACTCAAAAGAGTCCTGGGAAGCACGAGTAAGGAACCTAGAAATATTTTGAGCGTGATTGACTAGTATAGAAAAATCTGCTCTTATAGGCTCTTGAAGAAAAAGGGTCAAAAGTAGTAAATTCTTTGTGACCTCCTACCTCCTCAAGAGATAATCCCATATAGAAAATATATGAGAGAATTCTTGCTGAAAACATGGATGCCTGGAAGGTTTGGCGTCCAAAGGCAACTAAAGTCTTAGCCTCACGACCTGGTGGATAAGAAGAATGCTTCTTAGTACTCTTAACACGCCTCATTGCTGATTCTACAACAATAGAATGATGAGGGAGCTGAGGCTTTTGAAAACCTGGAGAAGGGGGCACCTAGAAGGTGGGGATACCATTAAAGGAGCTTCCCACGTTCTAAATAGGAGATTCTGCAAGGTCTGATGCAAAGGAAACATAATGACTTCCTTTGGATTGCAGGGGATCTGCAGAGGTTCTGGATCCCCTGGTGCAGGATATTGACCAGGTATAGAAATGGCAAGTAAATGTAAAGCGTAGTTACTCACCTGTAACAGGTGTTCTCCAGGAGCAGCAGGAATCAGTCCTCACTTATGGGTGACGTCGGCGCCGACGGAGCCCTCGCGGAGCAATTTTCCCCAGCTTTCAAAGAAAGCCTTTGGGATTGCAGCGCGCATGCGCGGTCGTCTTCCCGCCCGAGGGTGCCATCTTAGCCAGTCAGATGACATAGCTAAAAAAGACAGCATAAAAATTTGCAAAAAGAACATAAGCAGACGATTGCAACTCCAAGGGGAGGAGGGAGGGTAGTGAGGACTGATTCCTGCTGCTCCTGGAGAACACCTGTTACAGGTGAGTAACTACGCTTTCTCCAGGACCAAGCAGGAAGTCAGTCCTCACTTACGGGACTCCCAAGCTCAAGGCTACCGGAGACCCTAAGCACAAAAATGAGCTCCCTCTAGCTCAGCAGCACAGAAGGATAGAATCTTCGCTGAATTATCACCCACCGGTAGCCCACATCCGGGATGGAGGGTAGGAGTTGCTCAGACCTCAAAGAGATTACGGAGGACTGCCTGTCCGAAAGCACTGTCCCTACGGGACTCCCTCTCGAGACAGTAATGGACCGCAAAAGTCTGGCTCGAAGACCAAGTAGCGGCCCGGCAGATGTCTGCCAGCGGAACAGAGCGGAGGTAAGCCACTGACGTGGCCTTTGCCCGAACGCAATGAGCCGTGACTCGACTATCTAAGGAGAGTCCGGCTGCCCCATAAGCCCAAGAGATACAGTCCGCAACCCAGATGGACAGAGTACGCTTGGAGACCGGGAGCCCCAATTTATTGGGGTCAAAAGACACAAAAAGCTGAGCAGCTTTACGGTGCTCCCGCGTACGGTCAAGGTAGAAGTTCAATGCCCTTCTACAGTCCAGGGTATGGAGGACCGTCTCAGCTCGGCTGGAGTGTGGTCTGGGAAAGAAGGTTGGAAGTACCACCTCCTGATTGATGTGAAAAGGGGAGACCACTTTAGGCAGAAATTTTGGGTGAGTCCGTAGGACTACCCTATTCTTGTAGAACCTAGTGTAAGGGGGATCAGACACGAGGGCCTGCAATTCACTCACGCGTCTAGCGGAAGTGAGGGCTATCAAGAACAGTGTTTTCCAAGACAGAAAACGGAGAGAACAGGTAGCCATAGGTTCAAAAGGCGGACAGGTGATCCGCTGCAAAACCACATTCAGGTCCCAGTCAGGCGCTGGCGGGCGCAGAGGTGGTTTAAGTAGAAGGAGACCTCGGAGAAACCTCGCTACGAGAGGGTCATTGGAGAGAGGTCTGCCGTCCACCGGCACATGATGTGCTGAAAGAGCACTGAGGTGAACTTTGACGGAGTTGGACTTAAGTCCTAGATTAGAGAGGTGCAGCAAGTACTGCAAGATCACCGACACCGGGCAGGAGAAGGGATCCTGAGACTGTTGGGTACACCAGACTGCAAAGCGACGCCATTTAAGGGCGTAGCATTTTCGGGTAGAAGGCCGTCGCGAAGCCAAGACGACCTCCTCCACCTCCGCCGGCAGGAGAAGGGGAGCAAGGACTACCCTCTCAGCAGCCAGGCCATGAGGTTGAGAGACCTGAGGTTGGGGTGCAGGAGAGACCCCTGATCCTGAGTGAGGAGATCCGGTTGTATCCCCAGAGGGATTGGATCCTCCACCGCCAGTTGCAGCAGGAGCGGAAACCACGGCTGCCTGGGCCAGCGAGGGGCCACCAGGATCATGAAGGCTTTGTCTCGGAGAACCTTGAAAAGAGTCCGAGAGACCAGCGGGATGGGAGGGAAAGCGTACAGAAGGCTCCCCGACCTCGAGATCAGAAAGGCGTCTGCCGCCACCCGGAGGGGGTGTGGCCGACGAGAGCAGAAGCGAGGAAGCTGCCGGTTGTGAGGACTGGCAAAGAGATCCACCGTGGGGAGACCCCACTTGAGGAAGAGCTTCTGAACTACCAAGGGATCCAGACGCCACTCGTGCGGCTGGAGGACCCTGCTGAGTTTGTCTGCAAGGCAATTTTCTTGGCCCGGGAGATAAACTGCCTTGAGGAGAATGCCGTGACTGACGGCCCAAGAGCAGAGCTTCTGTGCCTCCCGGCAGAGGAAGAAGGAGCCCGTGCCCCCCTGCTTGTTCACGTAGAACATGGCAACTTGATTGTCCGTCTGGACAAGGACGGACTGTTGGGAAGTCAGGTGGGAGAAGGCCTTGAGAGCCAGGCGGATCGCCCTGAGCTCCAGGAAGTTGATCTGCTGAGCAGACTCCCACGTGGTCCAGAGGCCCTGAGTGCGTGCCTCTTGGCAATGGGCTCCCCAGCCCAGGAGGGATGCATCGGTGGTCAGCACCCGGGTCGGCTGAGGTGACTGGAAAGGCATTCCGAATATCAGGTTCGGCTGCCGGAGCCACCACCGGAGAGACGAGACCAGCGGCTCGGAAACGCACACTAGGTCTGCTAGGCCGCCCGTGGCTTGTCGCCACTGCTGGCGGAGACACCATTGCGCAGACCGCATATTCAGGCGGGCATTGGGGGTCACATGGACGGTGGAAGCCATATGGCCAAGCAGTCTCAGGAAGCGCCTGGCGGAGACCAGGGGCTGGCTGCGAAAGCGGTCGGCTAGGTCCATGAGCCGTTGAGCCCTGTCGAGCGGTAGGAATGCTCGCGCCTGAGGAGTGTGCAGCCTTGCGCCGATGAACTCGAGATCCTGTGAGGGGAGCAAAGTGGACTTTGCGAAGTTTATGACAAAGCCCAAGTGCTGCAGCAGAGTCACCGTGCGGCAGGTGGCGTTGGTGACCTCCTGAGCGGACGCTGCTCTGATGAGCCAGTCGTCGAGGTACGGAAAGACATAGAGGCCGTGAAGCCGGAGATGGGCCGCCACGACCGCGAGACATTTTGTGAAGACTCGCGGTGCGGAGGACAGGCCAAAGGGCAGTACTCTGTACTGGTAATGATTTCCTGCCACCACAAACCTTAGGTATTGGCGGTGGCTTGGGTGGATGAGGATGTGCGTGTAGGCATCCTTTAGATCCAAGGAGCATAGCCAATCTCCCTGCTGGAGGTAGGGCAGAAGGATTCCAAGGGTAAGCATTTTGAACTTCTCCCGCACAAGGAACTTGTTGAGGTTGCGCAAGTCCAGGATGGGTCTGAGGCCCCCTGTTCTCTTTGGTATCAGAAAATACCTTGAATAAAAGCCTTGACCTCTCAGGTGGTGTGGCACCGGTTCCACCGCCTGTTCCTGCAGAAGACCTGCTAACTCCTGAAGGAGCAACTCCCTGTGCAGAGGGGGGCGTGGAGGTTCTCCCGGAAAATAGGAGGGAGGGACCTGATGGAAGTGGAGAAGATAGCCTTCTCGCACGACCAGAAGCACCCAGGCATCTGCGGTGATGCTGGACCACCTGTGGGCGAAGTGAACCAGCCGGCCTCCGGTGCTGGAGGGAACCAGCGGGGGGGGAGAGGCTATGCTTAGCGAGTCAAAAGCCCCCACCCTGCTGAGCAGGGGCTGGTGGTGCAGGCTTGGGGGCTTGCTGCCTACGGGACCCGTTACCCCGTCCCTTGGCCTGCTGGCCCTGTTGGGGAGCTGCAGGGGCCTGATAATGGGGGTATTGTTTGTAGGCAGCCGCCTTCCTCGGGTAAAAGGACTTTTTCCCCGAGCCCTTCTTTTTCTGGGAAGGGGCGGAGGTCTTCCTAGAAAGCCTGGTCCTGGTGAGAGTCTCAGTCTCAATTTGCGCAGCCTTTTCCGCCATGGGCTTGCCAAAGAGGTTTTCGCCTCGGCAGGGGACATCGACCAACTTGTCCTGCACCCAGGGCTCAAGGTCTGACGACTGAAGCCAAGCCTGTCGGCGGGCACCGATGCCGGCTGCGGCTACTCGAGCCGAGGCTTCAAAGCCATCATAGGCTGCTCGGGACATGAACTTTGAGCATTCCCGAATGCCAGTGGACAAGGCTAGGAACCTCCGCAAGGGCTCCTCGGAGAGACCAGCGGAGAATCCGGCTAGCTCTTTAGCCAGATCCCGGAGATACATGCCCATGTATAGCTGGTAAGTCTGGACACGACATGCGAGCATAGAGCCCTGGAAGCACTTCTTGCCAAGGCCATCCAGGTTACGGGCCTCCCTGCCAGGAGGCACCGAGGAGTGCATCTTCTGGCTCTTAAGACGGTGCATGGCCGATTCCACTACCATGGAATGGTGTGGCAGCTGTGCCTTTTGAAAGTCAGGGCTCTTGCGGACTCGATAGATAGAATCGACCCGCTTGCTCAGGACCGGTGAGGAGGCCGGACTCTCCCACATGCGGAAGAGTAGTCGTTCCAGCATAGGAGGAACCGGCACAGTAAAGTGTTCCCTCGCGGGAGAGTCATACTGGAGGGCATCGAGCTCTTCGGCTCGAGGCTCCTCCTCGGGATCCGCAGGGAAGGCCAAAGCCTTGGCCATATCCCTAACGAAGTCCGAGAACCGGGCGTCCTCCGGGGGGGACTGCTTCCGAGGCTCGGACTCCGGTGAGTCCGATGGGACACACCGAGTCCGGAAAGAATCAGGCGACTCTTCCTCCTCAGACTCCCAGACCGACTCCGACGAGGACTCGGTGGGGTCGGCCCGGGCAGGGTGCGGCGCCAGCCGCCCCGACGCCGAGGGAGTCGGCGTCGGCGACCTCGGTCCCGAACGGGAGGCCGAGGGCGACCTCGACCGAGGATCGACTCGAGTTCTCATCGACTCGAGGATTGGCTTGGTCTGTGGGGTCGACTTGGACGTCGACGTCCCGGCGGTCGGGGCAGCGACGCCAGCGAAGCCAGCGAGCAGTGACCTCTGCTGGTCCATGAAGGCAGACAGTCTGCTCTCCAAGGCCGTCAACCTGAGTCCGAGCTCAGGTGACCCAGCAGCCCCCGACTCGGGCCCCGACGGCGTCGGGCCCGACGTCGGCTGTCGCGGAGGCGAGTCCAGAAGGACCACAGGGCTTACCCGGGCAGGCATCTCCGACTCCAGGCGAGGTCGCTTCGGGACGTGTTCCTTCTCCAAGGACCCGGGGCGGCTGTCGGGGCTATGCGACCTGGCCCTCGCGGAACCAGGAGCGTCCACCGACGCAGCCCTCGCGGGTTTTTCCTTCCGACGATGGTCCCCGGAGGGAGAACCCCGGTCGGAGGAGCTCCGGCGACGGTCCGAGCTGGAGCCTTTCGACACGGAGGCCTCCGACGAGGTCCGGGTACGGCTGGGGTCAGCGAAGATTCTCTCACGCTGATGCCGCCGACTCCTCAACGCCTTTGAGGACAGTTTGCTGCAGGGCCCACAGATCAGTTCCTCATGATCCGGGCCCAGGCAGCGGAGGCAAAAGCCGTGTGTGTCGGTTAGTGACATATTTCGGTCACACCGACCACACCGCTTAAACCCACTGGCAGCCATCGGGGGAAAAAGGGCCCCTGCGAGGTCAAAGGACCGGGCTGCCAGGGAAAACGAAAACGAAAGCTGACTAAGTCAGAAAAACCGAAAAAAGTAAGAGGACTCGAGACCGGCGTCGCGAGTCCGGGCGGGAAAACGATCGGCGTCGAACCGAAAGAAAAAAGGATAAAACAAAGAAGAAAATCAACTTTTTCGCGGGGACAAGACGGGGACGTCTGTAGGGCTCCGCGGAAAAAAGAAGACTGGCTAAGATGGCACCCTCGGGCGGGAAGACGACCGCGCATGCGCGCTGCAATCCCAAAGGCTTTCTTTGAAAGCTGGGGAAAATTGCTCCGCGAGGGCTCCGTCGGCGCCGACGTCACCCATAAGTGAGGACTGACTTCCTGCTTGGTCCTGGAGAATTACACTTACCTGGTAATTGTAGTTCCTGATGGGTCCAGTTTAGTCCTCCACATCCGGGTAGTGCACCTCCTCCTGCAGCACGGAGACTGGACCAATCAGAATCTTGCTCTCATGAAGTATCCTGCTGGAGCTCCCATCAGCCCCCCAGTGAATTATTAACAAAGCAGACTTAAAGAAGCAACACATGAAGAAAGTAAAAATAGGAACTATATCCCAATGAAATCCCTGAACCGTTACAATGACCCCCTCCCCAAACGAGGAAGCCTAACTCTGCACCGCGTCTCTGCTGCCCATCTGACACCACAGGCAGTAAGCGATAAAAAGGAACTGACATGGCACGGCAATACGGAAAAGCCCGAGGAACCCCCAACAGACGAGTTCCCCAAAAAATGTCCGATAGGACTCACCGATGCCCAGTAGCAAGCGCGCCGACAGTAACAGAAATGAGAGAGAGAGAAGGGAGGGAAGGAGGACTAAACTGGACCCTTCAGGAACTACAATTACCAGGTAAGTGTAATTTCCATTTCCTGAGTGATCTTCCAGTTTAGTCCTCCACATCCGGGATGTAACAGAGCAGTTAGGAACGGGCGGGAACCTGCAAACCGGCGCGCAAAACCGCCGACCCAAAGCAAGAATCCCGAGCGGCCGACACATCCAAGCGGTAGTGCTTACTGAAAGCATGGAGGGACGGCCAAGTAGCCGCTTTGCAAATCTCCACAGGCGGAACCAAAGCATGTTCTGCCCACGACGTCGCTTGCGTCCTAGTAGAGTGAGCATGTAACCCCAACGGGACCTCACGCCCATGTACAAGATAAGCGGAGGCAATCGCTTCCTTAATCCACCGAGAAATAGACGACTTCGCCGCAGCTTCGCCTTTGCGCTGCCCACCAAAGAGTACAAACAAGCGATCCGACTTACGGAAGGTTTCCGAAACCTTCAAATACCGACGCAGTACCCGCCGGACATCTAAGGAATGCAGCAATCGCTTCCTTAATCCACCGAGAAATAGACGACTTCGCCGCAGCTTCGCCTTTGCGCTGCCCACCAAAGAGTACAAACAAGCGATCCGACTTACGGAAGGTTTCCGAAACCTTCAAATACCGACGCAGTACCCGCCGGACATCTAAGGAATGCAATCCGGCCACAGAATCACCTGCTGCGTTAGAGTGAAACACTGGAAGAAAGACGGTCTGATTCAGATGAAAAGGAGAGACCACCTTCGGAAGAAAGGATGGTACCGGCCGCAAAACCACTCGATCTCTAGAAAAAGATAAAAAAGGCTCCCGGCACGAGAGCGCCTGCAGCTGTGAAATACACCGCGCTGAACAAATGGCTACGAGAAAAACAGTTTTCAGAGTCAGATCCTTAACCGACGCCTGATGCAACGGTTCAAAGGGCCGACGAGCCAAGGCTTGCAAAACCAAGTTCAAATCCCAAGGAGGAACAACAATTCTGCGGGAAGGCCGCAGCCGGAATACTGCCTTCAGAAAACGACGGACGTCCGCGTGCATCCCCAGCGAGACCCCCAGCACCTTGCCTCTGCAGCAGGCGAGAGCCGCCAGCTGAACCTTTAAGGAACTGGTGGCCAGACCCTTATCAAAGCTGTCCTACAAAAAAAATTGAGAATCATGGAAATGGAAGCCGTCGCCGCACGGATCCCACGACGCGAACACCAGTCCTCAAAAATGCACCAAACGCGCACATAAGCGAGAGAGGTGGAAGATTTGCGAGCCCGCAGCAGAGTAGAAATAACTGCTGAAGAATAGCCCTTCTTCCTCAAGCGAGCCCTTTCAATGGCCAAGCTGTAAGCGAGAATCGAGCCACCTGAGGCATCTGCAGCGGGCCCTGAAGCAGCAGATCCGGCCGAACTGGAAGCCTCCAGGGAAGCCCGTCGAGCAGACGTACCAGATTGGCGTACCAGGGACGCCTGGGCCAATCCGGAGCCACAAGTAACACCTGACCGCAATGCGCCTCGATGCGCTGAATGACTTTGCCGATCAACGCCCACGGCGGAAAGATATAGAGAAGACCGTCCCCCGGCCACGGCTGAATGAGGGCGTCTATTCCTTTGGATATGGGTTCCCTCCGTCTGCTGAAGAAGCGGCCCGTCTTGGCCGACTGAAACGTTGCCATGAGGTCCATCAGCGGAGGGCCCCACCGGTGAACTATCTGCGCGTAGACCTGTGGGTGCAGTTCCCACTCTCCGGGATCCACATGCACCCTGAGAAAATCCGCCATGACATTGTCTTTTCCTGCAATATGCGCTGCTGACAACGCCGACAGATGGAGCTCGACCCATTGGAACAACGCTTCTGCCTCTTTTTCCAAGGCCACACTTCCCGTGCCGCCCTGCCGGTTGATGTATGCTACCGCCGCTGAATTGTCCGAGAGCACTCGGACCGCTCTGCCCTGCAGAGCTGATTCGAAGGCCTCCAGCGCCCTCCGCACCATGCGAAGTTCGAGTCAATTGATCGACCAGGAGGCTTCTTGGGCCGACCAGGTCCCCTGCGCGAAACAACCCTCGCAGTGGGCACCCCAGCCGAGGAGACTGGCATCCGTTATCACCGGAACCCACCGAGGCTGTTCCAGGGGCTGCCCCGCACGCAACGTCCGGGAGCACCTCCACCACCGCAGAGCCTGACGAACCCGGAGCGGGCAAGGCAATCGCTTGTTGAGCGACTCCGACTGGTTCGACCAACGCCGCAAGAGAGCTCTCTGGAGGGGACGCATGTGAAACCTGGCCCAGGGAACAACCTACAGAGTAGCTGCCATCGTCCCCAAGACGCGCAGGTACCACCAAGCAGAAGGAGCGGACATCCCGAGGAAAGTGCGCACCAGGTTCTGCAAGGCCTGAACATGCCGTAGCGGTAAACAAACCAACCCTCTCGCCGTGTCAAACTGAACTCCGAGAAACTCGAGACACTGTGTCGGCACCAACTGGCTCTTCTGCGCATTTATCACCCAGCCGAGAGATTGCAGGAGAGTCACCACCTTTTCTGTAGCCCGCAAGCTCTCTTCTTTGGACTATGCACAAATCAACCAGTCGTCCAGATAAGGGTGGACCAGGATGCCGTCCCGTCACAAAGCCGCGGCCACCACCACCATGATCTTGGTGAAAGTACGTGGAGCCGTCGCCAACCCGAAGGGCAGAGCCTGAAACTGAAAGTGCCCCCAGGGGAACGCGAACCGCAGGAAACGCTGGTGGACCGATCGGATAAGAATGTGCAAATAAGCCTCGGACAAATCCAGAGAGGTGAGGAACTCCCCTTGACGGACCGCCACAATGACGAACCGGAGGGTTTCCATGCGGAAATGAGGTACGCGGAGACAACGATTGATGCCCTTGAGATCTAGAATAGGTCGTAGGGAACTGCCTTTCTTTGGCACCACGAAATAAATAGAGTAACGTCCCAGACCGCGCTCGGCAGCCGGAACGGGAACCACTGCCCCCAAGGCGATAAGCCGATCTAACGTCAAGCGAAGCGCTTGCTCCTTGAGTGGCCCTTTGCTGGGAGACAGAACGAAGGAATCCCGAAGGGGACAGGCAAACTCGAGGGCATAGCCTTCTCGGATGACCTCCAACACCCACTGATCGGAGGTTATCCGAGTCCAGGCCGGCAAGAAGTTCCGAAGACGACCCCCGATAACCGGACACCCCTCCGGACCTTGTCCTTGTCAGCTAGAGGATATAACCGGTTCATCGTACGAATGCCCTTTAGACCGGACTCGGGCTGATCCCATTCAGTCTGAATCATTTGAGCCACCAAGCAATGCACTGGAAAAACCACCTGAGAGTCTCGCACGGCTTGAATGAGGGGATCATCCAGGCCCTCCTCCTCCGGCGAAGGAACTGAGGCCAGATTGAGCGTTTGAAGAGACTCCGTAATCAACGGAGTCAACTCCTCTCTCCAAAACACCCGAATGATCCGTGCCTGATCCTCGGGATCTGGAATTTCTCCTTCCTCCAATTCCTCACCGATGTCTTCGGTCTCCATCGTCAGGTCAGGCTCCGGCCAGTCAACGTCCTCACTCTCAAAAGCTAAGCGAGAGCGTTTAGCTGGCTTAGAGACAGTCCGCTGACCCTCTTCACCTAAACGGGAGGGGAGAGACAACGGAGAGGCCCCAGCCTGACAGCTTGCCCAGACGGCAAGCCTGATGCATCAAAAGAACAAAATCTGGCGAAAAATCCATCGAGGAAGAGCCCGACGGAGCCTCGGGCAAGGGAACTCCCTGCCCCTTGGCTGCCACAGGAGAGACTGGCGTCTGAGAGCCTGGAGACGGCATCCGGTCAGGCTGCCGGGTCGGACTGCCTGGGTGCAACAAAGGCTTGCCTTCCATCTGGAGTTCAAGGTCAGAGGAGACTGACGCACAGCCCTTACAAACCCCGGACTCTGATACAGCCCCTCTGCGAGAACTGCAGACTAAACATTGTGGCCTTGCCGACATGGAAGCCAAGAGCCAGCAGGTCAAACAGTAGGAAAGGCCTACACAAATTGTCTGTTTTATCTTTTTTTTTTTTTTTTTTTTTTTACTGGTAGGAGAAAGGCAGCCTATTGAGAGCAGGGCCTCAGGCTTGACAAAAGAAAAACCAATGAAATCGGGATGGAACACCTGCAGCAGCCCCAACAACGAGAAAAATGCGGGAAAATGAAAAGGACTCCGGCGCGTTAAAATGGCCGCCGGCACCGACGGCTGTAGTAAAAAAACGGCGGGAAAAGAAAAATAATGAAATAAGAAAGTAAACCGTGCGATCAGCAGCTCACCGAAAAACAACCCAAAAGAAAGAAATAACGCTGCTTTAAAGCACTGACGGTGCTCTATGACTCACCGCTGGCTGCCAGGAAGCTGAACGCTGAAGAACCGCTGAGCGGATGCCGCACTGCGTGACAGCCCCGAGCATGAAGAAAAGCTCCCTAAAAGCAGAAGTCAGCCACCGCCGTGAAAATCATACGGCCGGCGTGACAAGGAGTAACGGGGCTGCACAGACCAGATCTCACCCCCGTACTGTCTAGGAGGGAGATCTTCAGTCACTTGCTGCCTGCAGCTCACCCACAGACGCTGGGAGAAGAAGCGGGCAGACTCGGCTCCTCAAACGGCCCCCCCTTTAGATAGCTGAGCAAGCAAATTTAAAGGGACAGCCACCAAAAGAAAAGAAAAATATATAGAAGGAAACAAACAAGAAACCCCAAGGAAATCTAAACAAGTGTTGCCTCAAAGTCACTAAGTGAGCCCAGCACCAGGCTCACAAGTCCTCCTGCTGCATGGAGACTGGACACACTGGGGGGCTGATGGGAGCTCCAGCAAGATGCTTCATGAGAGCAAGATTCTGATTGGTCCAGTCTCCGTGCTGCAGGAGGAGGTGCACTACCCGGATGTGGAGGACTAAACTGGAAGACCGCTCAGGAACTTTGCCATATCAAGCAGGAATGCTTGAAAAGAAATCTCCCCAGAGGGGAGTCCTCTAGAAAGAGGAGGAAGAACTAGATCTGTTAAAGAACTAGCTCTAGCACCGACCGGTTCATTCATATTCTCTAGAATAGAAGATCTGAAGGGGTGGAGCATCGGATTGTCCTTGAAGGATAGTTGTCGGTACCGCTGGAAGTCGGTACCGCAACCCATCGGTAGCAAATCGTCCATGCTAGGGATCGATTCCAAACTCGGTATGGAAGGAAGCGAGCCGGTTGAAACGAGCATGGGAGGTACCGACACCGATGTTGATGTCGATACCGGTACCGAGACCGGTACCGTCATTGATATCGATACATGAAGATCAGTCTGTGATAGCTCTATCGGTACTGAAGTAACCGAATGTGGCAGACCTTGATCATCGGTAGAATGTCTTCGGTACCGTTTGAAGTCAGTACCGAGACGAGTCGGTACCCAGTCATCCAGACTAGAGATCGATTCCAGACTCGGCATCGAAGGAAGCGAGTCTATCGATGCATATCTGGAGGTTACCGTTGTCGATACCAGTACCGGTACCGGGATCGATACCGATACTGGAAGATCGGTCAGCAGCGGCTCAGTCGACCCCGAAGGAACCGAGAGCGCTAGACTGCGATCTTTGGTGAGGAATGTTTCATCCAACACCATTGCCAATGCCGGGGTATTGGTATCGCCCCAAGCGGATGCCGCCACCGAGCATGGCTCAGGTATGTTTGTAGAGGTGAGAACCCCAGATACAACCTAAAACCCCATAAATGGCTTGGAGGCCGAAGACTCCCACCGGGGTTTTAATGCCAAGGTGTTCGAGGGCAACGCCAGAGGCATCTCTATGCTGAGCATGAGATCTACCACTCGAGGCCTGGCTAGTTTTAACAGACTGTTTTTGGGTTACCTGATCCTGTGAAGAAGCGTTGGCTGGTACCGTGAAGTTTAATGGGGACATGCTCGATGCTGAAGACTTCTTCTGGATATACCACTGCAGAAGGAACACTGCAGCGGATGGTGGTCAGGACCCAAACAGGGTAGACACCAATTATGAGTGTCTACAATTAATTTGGTACCGCCATCGTTTAAACATTTCTTAGGGTTAGTGGCTGGTATTTCCATGAAGGAGAGTGAGTAGGCCTAGCAGGCCGAAAAACCGTCAGGCACTAACAGGGAAAAAATATTCCTCAGAAAGGAAATTTTGTAAGAAAAAAGAAACACCGGGGGTACCGGTGGCGTCGGGGAAGGCAGAAGCGACCACAAGAAAATAAAAAAATAAAAGAAGAATTTTCTGCGGTGACAGGAGTACATCCTGCCGGCTCAGTGGAAAAATGAAAACTGAGGAGAGGCAGTTGGGAAAGGCGGGAAGGCAGCACACAGGCGTGGTGGGATGCTCCAAAAAGCATTCTGATTGGACACTGGGGAGCGTTCCCGCACGGACTCCATCGGTACCGACGTACCCATATGTGAAGACTCATTCCTGCTTGTTCCTGGAGATTGCACTTTAACATAAACAGTTATTTTGCATACAACACAGCTCATTTACATTTGCTACACGATGAAGGAAAATTTAAGACACCCTTTTATTAAGCACCATTAATATACATTACAGCATACGGCTGCTGTGGCAGTGAACTTTAAAACACAGGCATGCCAGCTACCAACAGCTAAAACACACATTAAGTGGTTCTCAGGCACTAATGTGGAGAGTGGGAGGATTAGAAGCAGAGTGTGAATGTGACAAGTACATAATCATATGAGTGCAGTTAATGTGGCAATTAGCACAGGTATACCCAACCACACCTCTATGAGTGTCCTTAGGTGCTCCTGTGTTAAGTGTGCCGCTTGTTATGATACTCTGTTATAAAACATGCTGGTCATGCCCCCGACAACTAATGCGGAGGTTCAAGTAAAAGGGCCACTAAGGGGCATGTTTACTAAAGGTTAATGCACATTAAGTGCTTCCTCTGCCCACTGCGGAACTTAACACACATTAATAGTAACACTTAACAGTATTCACTTAACATACCCCTGTTAAGGAGCTTTAACATGTTTTAAAATACATCAGGTGCTGAAATTTGACATTTAGCATGTATTAATGCAGACTAAAATAGATCCTTAGCTGTCGTGAAAGCTCACAGTTAAGCATTCCTTATTCTTATAAAAGTTATTCTTTAACTGTAGTGTGGTCTTTTTTTCACTAAGAGAAATGCTGCATGAAGGTTCTCAATTTCTGTGCTTCTTTCTGTTATATTTGTAGCTCCCAGTTTCCTATGGCAGTTCAGTGATCGACTGCAGCAAATTCCAAAATTCTCCAGCAAATTTGTGGCACATTTCCAAAACTCTGCATTGTTTTGCATAAAATATAAGGTAAATTTTAGTTTACATAGCAAAAAATAGTTTTCTGGCCTTGCTTGTGTGTCTGTATAATTTATTGTGTTCTTTCTTTAGTTTTATCAGTGCAGAGAAAGGGGTCTCTTAGGTGTGATCCTGGGGGTGGGGGTGGAGCTTAATAACAATTGGAATTCCCCTCTGTTGGGATCAACATCATCTAACTCTTCTGCAGAAATGCTATACACAACTGACTCACACATCAAATTTTCAATCATTTTAGAGGACAAGTTATGTGCTAATTTTCTTTCCTTGAGTCCCACGCGTCTGAACTGGACTGGATGGTTATGCTTGCCTTCAAGCAGATGAAGACCAAGAACCACTGGTTTGATGATGCCATGGTAAAAGGGTCTCTTTCCAGCCCTGCTCTCACCAGCATTTCTGTAACAAAGCAGACTTCACCACCTGAGATAATTAGATCCTCCTTCAATGCATACACAACAAAAGCATACTTACGGAAAAAGCTCTCCTACTCCAAATTGCGTCAGGAACAGCAGCTATGAACTAACACCTTCACAATTGTAACTCCACCCCATGGCACCCAAATAATGTACCAGCACAGCTTTGCACCCTATTGGAAGCACAAAATGACCAAGGCGAATAATGTCGCCACTCAGCTCCATAGCCTCAGCACAGTTGCCTTTCCAACAGGCTAGGCAGGATGGGCTCTGGACTAGACTGGACAGGAGGGAGTCAAGAAAATAAAATCAGCAGGTAAGATCTAATTTCACCTTCCTCATCATCCCTCTCTCTATTTTTGGGGTGCTGCAGAGATCTGTAACAGGTTGGTTTATTGTTAGACATATAGGGCTACAGTATCCCAGTCTGTTTCAGAAGTCGGGGCAAATGCTCAAGACTGTGTTGAGCACATTTGTTTGTTTAATTTAAATTTTCTATTAAGGTGATATATCCGTGTACAAAATCCTTAATTGACCACACATCTGTTTCCACAACATAATAAATCTACTTTCAGAATAATCCTTATCATACATGCCACTCAGCACATAATCAAACTCTTGAATTAATTACTGGAGGATGTAGTAAAAACTGTTAGTGTAGCTGGGTTTAAAAGAGGTTTGGAGAGGTTCTTGGAGGAAAAGTCCAGAAATGTGGGACATATCAAAGCAGTGCCCAAAGGGAAGGGATAATGAAAAAGTCTGGCCCACAGTTCGCAACTCTCCATTCATGAGCATTACAATGCTAGGAAGACACAAAGAGCCCAATATTAGCGGCAGCGGCGAGTGCTTCTAACCCCGATATTCAATTCAGGGGCCATATCTGGCCAATGACACTGAATATCTGGAAAGCCATATAGCACGGAAGCTAACCAGGTAGCAGTGATATTGAACCACTGCCCAGTTAGCTCCCATGGGTAAAGACAGGCATGGCAAAAGCTGGCCTGTCTTTACCCACAGGTTGCTAACCAGGCAGTGGCTCAATATTGCCTCTGCCCAGTTAGCAACAGGTGCTGCCTCTGTTCTGCCCTAGGACACTCAGATGCTAACCACATAGCATCAGGACATGTGGTGGCAGCACCCACGGATATCCAGTGGCATTAACCATGTTAGTGCCACTGAATATTCTTGCTAACCAGCATTTACACCATGTAAATGTCTTAGAATATTGGGCCCAAAGAAAGAAGGGCAGAACCCTCTGCCGTCACATCAGGTTCTTTCGATGAAGTAACATGACCTCTGGACGGAGCAAACACGATTCCTGCCAGAAACCAGTTCACCCTGCATGACCCCTTCCAGGCACTGCAAGGGTCGAAGCCCATATGAAGTTCCCTCTTCTTAAGACCACACAAAGGGCATCCAAGTTGCATAGCACTGGAGACTGCCAATTCCATTATCCTCCAAGAACAAACAGTAGGGTCATAATGGATCTCAAGTAAATGCCAAAGCCATCAAGAACCTACATAAAGAGAATTTTGAGGAACTTGAACATTTCCACACAATCTGATCTCAACAAGGAGCACTGCAAGCCCTAGGGCACCTAAGCTCATTGCCCGCACTTCATTGGGAAAATAGCAAGTGATACTCCTAGTTTCAAGCCACCGAACTCCTGAGACAAAGAAGCAGACTCTTTGCCCCAACTGCAGCCTAGAAGCAAAAGAAAAACAAAACATATACTCGAAGAGAACTGTTAAACTGCGAGGAACATTTCTAGATGAAATCAACGACTGCTTTTTGGAGCAGTTGGTTCATGAACCGACCAGAGAGGAAGCCATATTAGACCTAGTCCATAGTGGAACACCAGATCTAATGCAAGAGATAAGGGTGTTGGGGCCACTTGGCAATAGTGATCTTAGCATGATCGCATTTGATTTAATTAAGGGAGGAGGGATAGTAAGGAAATCCACAGTACTACCTTTTAACTTTCGAAAGGGAGACTATGATAAAATAAGGAAAATAGTTAAGAAAAAAATAAAAGGAGCAGTTGCAAAGGTTAAAGACTTACATAAAGCTTGGGTGTTGTTGAAAAATACTATCTTGGAAGCCCAGATCAGCTATATTCCACGCTTTAAGAAAAGTGGAAGGAAGTCCAAAAAACTGCCAGCATGGTTTAAAGGTGAGGTCAGAGAGGCGGCTGTTGCCAAAAAAGCATCTTTCAGAAAATGGAAAAAAGAGCCAAATGACAAAACCTGGAAACAGCACAAGCACTGGCAAGTCAAATGCAAGGCATTGATAAGGCAGGCAAATTTGAGAAGCTTGCTGTGGAAGCAAAAACGCGAAATAAAGACTTTTCAAGTACATTCATAGCAAAAAAAAAAAAAAAACCTGTGAGAGTCAGTTGGTCCATTAGATGATAGAGGGGTTAAAGGGGCACTAAGAGGCGACAAGGCGATAGCGGAGAGACTGAATGAATTCTTTGCTTCGGTCTCTACTGAGAAGGATGTAGGGATGTTACCCATGACTGAAGTAGTATTTAAAGGTGCGGAAGAATTGAAGGAAATAGCGATACATCGGGAAGATGTATTACAACTATTAGATAAACTGAAGAGTAGCAAATCACCTGGGCCGGATGGTATACATCCAAGGGTGTAGAAAGAACTGAAATACGAGACTGCAGATCTGCTATTAGTAATCTGTGAATTTTCATTAAAATCATCTGTAATGGAACTTCCGGTGACGTCGGGGAGCATGGTGGCTGCTCTCTGAGGGAGCTCCGGGGCGCTGGTGAAAAGAGCTACGATTAGAGCGACCCTTACCTGTTATACCGGGTCCCCTAGCAGAGTCTTGTACTCCCGACCCCAGAGAGGATGTCTGTGAAAGGGCGGCTGACTGAATTCCGCTCCTCTTATGACCCGCTGAGAGGGAAGGAGGAAAGCGGCCCCGCCGACCACGTGGCGGGCGAGGAGACGGAGAGGCCCGATTCCGATGGTGATCCCGACGGCGGGCCGGACTCGCTGGGGAGTTTGAAAGCATGGCTCATAGCTTTTAAAACAGAGTTCAAAGCAGAGATGACGGCGGCAATGGGCTCCTTCACGAAAGAACTGCGGGAGACGCTGTCGGTGCTTAAGCAGGAGGTGCAGGAGATAGGCACCCGAGTGGAGATTGCTGAGGAGCGCATCGAGCAGCATGAGGAGGGGGTAAACGAGCTGCGGAATGGCTGGGATGAGCTGCGGCAGGCGCAGGAGGCCCTACGGATGAAGACGGAGGACTTAGAGGATAGATCACGCCGGAGCAATGTGAGAGTGCGGGGCCTACCTGAGGAGCAGCGCTTCCAAGATTGTGAGGGGACACTGTCGCGGCTGTTTTCCGCCATTCTAAAGGAGGCCGATCCCGAGGGTGAGGGGGTGAGTGACCCGCCGCTCATGGATAGGGCCCATCGTAGCCTTGGCCCGCCGCGGGACAATAAACCCCGGGATGTGATTGCATGTTTGAGCTCCTATAAGCTGAAAGAGAAGCTCCTGATGGCGGCGCGGAAGCTAGGCCCTTATCAATGGGAGGGGGCCAGGATTGAACTTTACCAGGACCTCTCGGCTGGCACCCTGCAGCGGCGATGGGAGCTCCGCGAAGTTACCTCAGTACTGCGCCGCGAGGGGTGGAGATATAGATGGCTCTATCCGTTTGGCCTTTTGGTGACTATCAAAGGAAGCACCCAGCGCCTTCAGAGCGTGGAGGGGGCTTGGCAGATCCTGCAGGAGATGGGGGTAGACAATCTCCCGGAGGCCCGGCTGCAGAGCAAGTCGAAGAGTCAACGCCAGCCAGAACGGCCAGCGCCGACGAAATGGCAGAGGGTTGGGAGCAAGAGCAAGAGCCGGCGGCTAACCAGGATGTCTGGAGGCAAAGAGAGAGCAGCGGTGGGAGATGATGCAGGGGTTTGAACTGCCTCCTGGTAGCCCCTACTGTTGCTATTTGAGAGTGGATCCGGGGCCCTGTTGAGAGGGCCGGGGGCAAGCCGGCGGGGGTGGGGGGGAGGGTTGGGGGAGCCCTGGCCAAGTGACTCCTGATTATCTGGGCCTTGGGACTCTACTTGCAGAAGCGGTGATTGTGTGGTCTGCACTACCTGCGGAGCTGGGCCCCCGGACACTGGATACAACTTCCTCCCTCCGAGAAGGCGAAGGCTGGAGAGTAGACTGGGGGAAAGATCTCGGGTGACTCTATGATAGGGCCTGTTGCCCTGCTATATACAGAGGCTCCTAGGACTTCGACGCTGGAGCGCGCCTAACTCCACTGCGTTGGCAGGGTGTATATTGGGAGGGGGGGTCCCCATATTCATACAGAACCTGCACAATATGGGGAAGAATGGGGATGCTAGGGGTGGTGGGGGGGATTGTGGAAGGTAGAATGTTGGTTAGGTTGTATGATAAGTTAATCTGTTGATGCTGTTTAATTAATATTTATCGCAGAGGTAATGTGTTGAGTAACTTGTTACTGGTTGCATGTGGGGATCTGGATGCGGTTGGGGGCGGGAAGCAAAGGGAGGGGAGGGGGCTGGTAGTGGGTAGGGGGAATGTGGTCGCGCCCGGGGCAGGTTGCTGGGGGGGTTGGGGTGACTCTGGAGGGAGTTGGAATGAAGGGGGGTGAGGGGGGGTGGGGGGACGAGGGGGGGGAGGGATGGGGGGTTGGGGTGACTCTGGAGGGAGTTGGAATGAAGGGGGGTGAGGGGGGGTGGGGGGAAGAGGGGGGGGAGGGATTGGGGGTAGGGATAGGGGGGGGGAAGGGGGGCAGGGAGGGGGAGGGGGGGTGGGGACCGGGGGATAGGCAGCTACAGATCGACGACACTGGGTGGGGAGGACGAGGGGTGCAAGATCGGTGGACATGGGGAAGATAGGATACCTTAATGTCAAAGGGCTTAACCACCCCCAGAAGCGGCGGCAACTCTATCGAGAGGTCGCACGGCTTGACTGGGAAGTGGTGCTGCTTCAGGAAACCCACTTGCGCAGGAAGCATGAGAACTTATTGAAGAACGCCCGCTACCCTCAGCAGTATTTTGGGAGCGAGAGGGGAGCGGCTGCGGGTAAAAAGGGGGGTGTAGCGGTGCTGATTAGACGGGACAGTACCTTCCGGGTGGATAGGGTGGAGAGGGGTGAGGCTGGTCGCGTGCTTTTATTGGGGGGGAATGGCAGGGGGAACGGGTCACTCTGGTGAATATATATGCTCCTAACGCACGGCCAGCGGAATTTTGGGGAGAGGTGCAGGTCTTTTTATCTCGGCATGCCCAAGGGAAGTTAATAATGGGAAGTGACTTTAATCTGGCTCTACACCCACGGTGGGACAGGCAGGCGGGAGGGGGAGATGGGAAGGGGAAGGCCCGGAAGCTTCTCCAGCGTATTCTGGCGAAGCATTGCCTAAGTGATGTATGGCGACACTTGCATGCAGGAAGTAGGGAGTACACTTTTTATTCTGCACCCCACGATAGCTACAGTAGGATTGACTATGTTCTGCTCCCGGAGGAGTGGAAGCCCCGGGTGTATGATGCGCAAATAGGGAATTTAACGTGGTCGGACCATGCTCGGACCTGGGTGAATGTGGGGAGTTCTAGAGAAGGGGGGGGAGTCCGTTTCTGGCGCCTCAATGAGAGCCTGCTCCGGAATGCGGAGGTAGTGCAGGATGTGAAGGAGTGCCTGCGGGAATATTGGGAGCTCAATGACACTGGAGATGTAGGAGAGGTGGGCATGTGGGAGGGGATGAAGGCAGTGGTGAGAGGGAGGCTAGTGATGTGGTCTTCCCGCTTTAAAAAACAGCGAGTGGCGCAAGAGGAGGCACTCCAAGCAGAGATTAAGCGGGTGACGGAGCTCTACCAAGGGCGGGGTAATAAGCGGGACCTTAGGCGTCTTAATCAGCTGCGGATGGAGCTGAATAAACTACAGGTGGATGAGATTGGGTTTCAGCTAACGCGGTTGAAGCAGCGTTACTATGAATGGGGAGATAGAGCAGGACGCTTATTGGCCAATAAGCTACGGAAGAGGGAGGCTCAGACCTCGATCGGGGGGGTTGGTCGGGGTGGCGGGAGAGAGCAGCTGAAGACAGAGAAGCAGATTGGGGATCGCTTTTGTCAATTCTATAGGGCCCTATATCAGAACACGGAGGGAGAGATTGTGGGGTCAAGGGAGTCCTATCTCGCGGGGATAGAGTTGCGGTGCTTGGACGAGGAGGCGACACAATCCCTTGAGCAGGACATCACTAGGGAGGAGGTGCTGCGGGCTCTTAAGGGGCTGCCGGTGGGGAAAGCCCCAGGGTTGGATGGGTTGACGGGGGCTTTCTATAAAGTCTTCCGCGAAGAGCTTATAGACTGGCTGGTTCGGGTGGCGAATGGGGTACAGAAAGAAGGGGGGGCCTCTCAGTAGATATGCTCACCGCGGGGATTACAGTGCTACCCAAAGCAGGCAGGAACCCGCTATATTGTGAATCCTATAGGCCTATCTCCTTACTTAATGTGGATGTTAAAATTATTGCCAAGGTCCTGGCCAATAGGCTGGCACCGAAGATGCCCGGGTTGATTGGGCTGGATCAAACTGGTTTCATCCAGGGGCGACAAGCCTCGGACAATATTAAGAGGGCGCTGGAAGTGGTTTGGGGGGTGCGGGACCAGGGGGAGGAGGCTATGCTGCTGTCTGTCGACGCTGAGAAAGCGTTCGATAGGGTGGACTGGGGGTTCCTATTTCTAACGATGGAACAGATGGGGATAGGCCCCAAGTTCCTGAGATGGGTGCAGGCCCTCTATAGGGGTCCTAAGGCTAGGGTTAAAGTAAATGGGCGCTACACCGGGGCTTTTGAGCTGGAGAGGGGGACTCGGCAGGGCTGCCCGATGTCTCCTCTCCTTTTTGCCATTGCCTTGGCTTGTGCCATTAGAACCAACGAGCGGGTGCAGGGGTTACAGAAGGGAGATGGCCACCACAAGATTTCGCTGTTCGCGGATGATGTACTTTTGGTGGTAACGCAGCCGGAGGAATCTCTACCTGAGCTTCTTGAAGTGCTGAGGCGATATGGGGAGGTGTCTGGGTTCAAAATGAACCCCGACAAGACGGAGGCTCTGAATCTAACCCTGCCGCCGGCCCGGCTGGCGGGGCTGCAGCGCGTCTATCCATTTAGGTGGAAGGAGGGAGCTATCCGCTACTTGGGGGTTAATAATCACTGCGAAACCTAGCGGGCTGTACTTGGCCAATTATGGTAAATTATGGAAGGAGACAGAGCAGGACCTTCAGCAGTGGGGGGGTTATGAGGTATCTTGGCTGGGTCGGATTGCTGCTGTAAAAATGAATATCCTCCCCCGAGTTTTATATTACTTTCAGGCCCTCCCCGTTGCCATCCCGGGGATACATATGCGGCGAATGCAGCGACAGGTGAACCAGTACATTTGGCGGAGGCGTCCTCCTCGGGTAGCGTGTGCTGTCATGTATCGGCGGCGGGAGGAGGGGGGTTTGGGTGTCCCTAATCTGCAGGCCTATTATTGGGCCGCTCAGGCGCGCCATGTGATGGACTGGCGGGGGGGGGGGGGGAGGGAAAGACCTTTGTGGCACTTGAACAGCTTAGTAGTGGGGGCAGTTCCTTGGCGGGGCTTCCCTGGATGAGTAAGGGCGAGCGGGCATTGGGGGAAGGGGACAGCCCGTACGTGCGTCATGTGCTTGGGGAGTGGGATAAGGCTAGGAAGGGGGTGGAAGAGGGAGGGGGGAGGGACTTTTCCATGATGCGGGAATTGTGCCACACGGCGGAGTTTCGTCCGGGGAGGGAAGGGGGAGGGTATAGGCGGTGGGCAAAGGAGGGCTTGTGTTGCTTCTATCAGTTTCTTGATGGGGGTGAGTGGGTACCGTTTGCAACTCTGCAGGAGCAATATGGGCTGAAAGAGGGGGACCGCTTCTATTATGGGCAAGTAATTTCCTTTCTATGGCAGAAATTGGGGAAGGAGGGGATGGTCCGGGATTATACCCCTATGGAGGTGGTCTGGTATGGGAAGAGGACGTCCCCGGGCCTTACCACGGCCCTCTACCGGGCGATTCAGGGACCCCTGCGGGGGAAGCATCGCTACCAGAGGGAGTGGGAAGGGGACATGGGTGTGGAGCTTGAAGAGGGGCAATGGAAGCAGGTGTTCGACCAGCAGCGGCTGCTGCCTTGGTCGATAGCCATTCGTGAGAATTGGTGCAAGGTGGCTATGCGGTGGTATTATACGCCCGACCGCTTGCATAAGATGTACCCTGGGGTATCTAATCTCTGCTGGAGGGAGTGCGGGGCAGTGGGCACGTTCTACCATATTTGGTGGACATGCCCGCAGATACAGCTTTATTGGCGGAAGATACGGGGGTGGATTGCGGAGGTAGTGGGCAGCGAGGTGCTGTTAGATCCGGGTGGGTTTTTGTTGGGGTGGTGGAGGGAGGGGGGACCGGTAGGAGACCAGCGGCAGATTCAGGCCTGCTTGAGTGCGGCCCGCTGCGAGCTGGCATACCGCTGGCGTCAGCGAGATGTGCCGCAGGTGAGGCATTGTGTGGAGCGCTTGCGACAGGTGTACTTGATGGAAAAGATGACTGCAGCGAGGCGACAACGGGTGGATACTTTTGACAAGCGGTGGGAGAAGGTCATGCACTATCTTCGCAAAGATACCCAGTGTTAGAGGGGGGGGGAGGGGGTTGGGGACTGTAAGGGGGGGAAGGGGGGAAAAGGAGAGGGGGCGGGCAGGGGGGGTGAGGGGAAAGGTGGGGGTGAAGGGGGGGGAGGTGACTGGGGGAGGGGGGGTGAAAGGGGGGGGGGGGAGGTGCTTGGGGGAGGGAGAGGGGGGAGTGGGGGGGGCGGCTTCTGATTGGCGGCTGCCGGGGGGGGGGCTCATCATAAAATCCTCCACAACAGCCGAATTGGCTATGCAGGGAAGAGGGGGGTTTGCTGCTACATGGGAGACTTGGATTTTGACTGTGGGAAATGCTGTCCTGCGGCTTAGTATTCTGTATATCTGAGACTTTACCTGCATGAGCTGTTTGTATATGTTTCTTACCTGTTGTGAATAAAGAGTTAAATACAAAAAAAAAAAATCATCTGTAATACCTGAATATTGGAGGATCACCAATGTAACACCAATTTTTAAAAAGGGTCCCAGGGGCGATCCGGGAAACTACAGACCGGTGAGCCTGATGTCAGTATCGGGAAAAATGGTAGAAACCATCATAAAGAACAAAATGAATCAGCATGTAGATAGCCATGGCCTAATGGGAGACAGCCAACATGGCTTTAGATAAGGAAGATCTTGTCTTACTAATCTGTTATGTTTTTTTGAAGGTGTGAATAAACAGGTGGACAAAGGTGAGTCAGTTGATATAATGTATCTGGACTTTCAGAAAGCCTTTGACAAGGTCCCTCATCAGAGACTTTTGGCAAAACTAAAGAGTCATGGGATAGGAGGCAGTGTACTATTGTGGATCAGGAACTGGTTAAAAGATAGAAAGCAGAGGGTAGGGCTAAAGGTGAAATTTCACTTACCGTTAATTTCCTTTCCTAGAATACTGCTAGACCATTCCAGACAAATGGGTTGTGTTCCCCTGCCAGCAGATCCTGGAGACAGAGAACTCTACCAGACCTGTAATTGGCTAAACCCTGGTGATGCTGCTGAGGTGATGAGACTGTACCCCAAGGGGTCTCCCTCAGTACCGTTACAAGCTGAACTCAACTATAACTGAACAACTAAATACAGCCAGCCAGGCTGGCACGAACAGAACTATATACAAGGTGCTGAACGCATCCCCAAAAGGGAGAGCCAGAGGAAGGCTTCCAGAAATAAGCCCAAAAGACAGGAAGGAACGGCGGCTCCGCTGCACCAGACTGACAGCAGGGTGGGCCCTGGACTGGTCTAGCAGTATTCTAGGAAAGGAAATTAACGGTAAGTGAAATTTCACCTTCCAAATCATACTCCTAGACCAGTCCAGACAAATGGGCAGTACCCAAGCTACCGACCTCTAGGGTGGGTCCAAAGCTGCCGAAAGCACCGCCGCCCCAAAACGCATTTCTTGACGAGCCTGGACATCCAAGTGATAGTGATGGACAAAGGTCAATGACAACGACCAAGTCGCTGCCTGGCAAATGTCAAGAGGCGCCACATACGAACGCTCGGCCCAAGACGTCGCCTGCGCAAGCGTGGAGTGGGCCCGGAGTCCAATGGGCACTTTCTTCCGCTGAAGAATATAGGTCGCCTCAATAACTCCCCGCAACCATCTGGCAATAGTGTCCTTAGAAGCTGTGAATCCTCGACGGGGCCCGCAAAAAGGAGAAAAATATGATCCGTCTAACAAAAGGAATTGGTGACCTTCAGATACCGACAGAGGACTCCCTTGAGGTCTGCCGCACGCAAGTGCCGATGACGACCCGCACACTGCTCCGGAAAAAACGAAGGCAGGAAGAGGGGCTGATTGACATGAAATGGCGTAACTACCTTGGGCAGAAAAGATGGAACTGTCCGAAGAGTCACGCCCTCTGAAGAAAAAGATAAATAAGGATCTCGACAAGAGAGCGCTTGGAGCTCGGAAATCCATCGAGCCGACGTGATGGCCACCAGGAACACCGTTTTCAAGGTTAAGTCTTTGAGCAAACAGGCCCGCAACAGCTCGAAAGGCAATGCCACTAAGGCCCGGAGAACAAGCGCGAGATCCCAGGAAGGCAACACCGGACGGCACGGAGGCCGCACGGACTTAACTCCTTTAAGAAAACGCAAAACGTCCACATGCGAGGCGATAGAACGCCTCAATACCGGACCACGGAAGCAGGTGATAGCCGCCACTTGAACTTGTAGGGTCCCAAGGGCCAAGCCCTTGTCGAGGCCAGCCTGGAGAAACGCAAGGATATCCGGAATGCTGGTACACCAGGGAGCCAGCCTGCGCTGCGAACACCAAAATTCGAAAAGACGCCACACCCAAGCATAAGCTAAGGACGTTGAAGACCGTTGTGCCTTAAGCAAGGTGGATACTATGCTAGACGAATATCCCTTATGAGCTAGTCTGCGGCGTTCAAGAGCCAAGCCATAAGCAAGTAGGGAGCCGGGTCGTCCATGGCAATTGGCCCCTGCTGCAGGAGCACCGGGAAGCCCTGAAGTGGAAGAGGAGATGCTCGAGACAGTCGGACGAGATCCACATACCACGGCCTGCGAGGCTAATCCAGAGCCACCAGAATTACTGGCCCGGGATGCTCCCTGATCCGCTGGAGAATCTTGCCGACCATGGACCACGGAGGGAAGACATACAGGAGTCGTCGAGTCGGCCACGGCTGCGACAATGCATCTATCCCGTGAGACCTGCTTTCTTTCCATCGGCTGAAAAAAAAAAAAAATCAGAGCTTTGGCATTCTCCCACGTCGCCATGAGATCCACCGCTGGCTGACTCCATTGACGCACAATTCGCTGATACGGATCTGACACCAGAGCCCATTCTCCTGGATCCAGCATATGACAGCTTAGGAAATCCGCTTCGACATTGCTCTTTCCCGCAATGTGTTGAGCTGAAATGGCTTGGAGATGCCGCTCCGCCCACGGAAAGAGCAGCCTCATTTCTTTCAGGACCCCCGGACACTTCGTGCCTCCCTGGCGGTTGAGATAGGCCACCGTGGTGGCACTGTCGGAGAAAACACGAACTGGTTGACGGTGTAGAAGAGGCAGAAACCTTCGCAATGCGAGCCGAACCGCTTGCTCTTCGAGGCGATTGATGGACCAGCGAGCCGCCTGAGGCGACCAGACCCCTTGTGCAGTCTGCGTGCCGCAAAGCGCTCCCCAGCCGGAGAGACTGGCATCCGTTGTCAGAAGCACCCAATGTGGGGACTCCAAGGGGACACCCTGGAGAAGGTTGCGTGCACGGAGCCACCAGTGGAAGTCAAGCCGAGCCGCCGGAGGGAGGGGGAGCCATACTTGATAGTCCTCCGACACTGGCGACCACTGCGACCGGAGCGCCCTCTGCAATTCGCGCATATGCGCCCTCGCCCAGGGTACATCGATGGTAGCCGCCATGGACCCTAAGAGCTGGAGGTAGTCCCAAGCTCGAGGGGTCTCCCGCCACAGGAATTGCTGAAGCTGACCCACAATCTTCTGGAAACGACCCTGCGTGAGCCTCACCCGCCCCCGGCGAGTGTCGAACCGAGCACCCAGGAAGTCGAGAACTTGAGACGGCTGGAGGCAGCTCTTGGCGTGATTGATCACCCATCCCAGGCTCTCCAGGAAAGCCACTACGTGGGCTACCGTCTCGCGAGCCTCCGACAGAGTCTGCCCGAATGAGCCAATCATCCAAGTAAGGATGAACTCAGATCCCCTGCTTGCGTAAGGCTGCTGCCACCACCACCATGCTTTTGGAAAAATTTCGGGGTGCTGAGGCTAAGCCGAAAGGCATTGCCTGAAACTGGAAATGTTGCCCGAGAACCGCGAATCTCAGGAACCGCTGATGCTCGATCCGGATAGGCACGTGAAAATACGCGTCGGCAAGATCGAGCGACGCTAGAAACTCGCCCCTGCGCACCGCCTGGATGACAGAACGTAAAAGTTTCCATCCGAAAATGAGGAACCCGAAGGCTGCGGTTTACTCCCTTGAGATCCAGAATGGGCTGAAAAGAACCATCTTTCTTGGGCACCACGAAATAAATGGAGTACCGACCCGCCCCTGCTTTGTGGGGGGGGGGGGGGGGAATGGGACATATGGCATTCAAGAGAAGCAAGCGTTCGAGTGGCCTGAATGATCTGCTGCTTCTCGGGAGATCCCGCCGGGGAGGTGAGGAAGGCCTCGGGAGTAGGGAGACAGCACTCGAGGGAATAACCCCGAGAGATGCTTTCGAGAACCCAACGATCGAAGGTGATCCACGCCCACTCCTGAGAAAACAATGCCAGCCGACCTCCTACGGGCGGCATCGACAGGAGTGGACCTAGCGCTCCGTCAGCGGGAGGAGCACGCGGACCCGGAAAACTTCCCTCCTGCAGGGTAGGAATCTGAACCTTTCTGGGCCCCTCGAAAGGACTGGATCCCTCTTCCAGATTGAGGAGCCTGAGAAGCTGGTAAGGAGGGCTTGAAGGAACGATACCTCCGGAAATCTCTACTCCTGGTTTGCGTTCGAGAGGACCGGCGAGAAGGCGCCCGAGGCCTATCTTCCGGCAATCTTTGGGGCTTCACCTCCCCAAGATCCTTTACGAGCTTGTCCAGCTCCTCACCGAACAGGAGCTTACCCTTGAAAGGCAAATTAGAAAGTCTGGACTTGGAGACAACATCCGCCGCCCATTGACACAGCCAAAGCCAGCGCCGTGCTACCGTCACGTCTGCCACTGATCTAGCGGAAAGGCGGCCGAGAGAGGAATCCACTGGCAGACTCGGATCCAGCACAACAACGATCGGGCTGTGAGTCCTCCGCAAACCATCGCCTGCAGAGCCATGGAGGACGAAGAGAAGGCCGTCTTCAAAAGGTTCTCCACCTTCCGGTCCTGCGGATCCTTGAGAGCAGCTCCTCCCTCTACAGGGATGGTGGTATGCTTCGTAACTCCGGACACCAAGGCATCTACCTTAGGGTACGCAAGCCACTGCTCCAGAAGTTCTGAAGGCCAGACATACAACTGTCCCAGGCGCCGAGCGTTTCGCAATGGCGCATCCGGAGAGTCCCATTCCCGGGAGACCATTTGCTGCAATTCCCGAGGGAATGGGAACGCCTTAGAAGGCTTTCGAATGCCCTGCAGGATGGGGTCCGCCTGAGAGGCTTGCGGCTCGGGTAGCACCGAAAGACGGAGTGTGTCTGACACCTGACCGATGAGGGCAGCCAACTCTTCTTTCCGGAACAGCCGAATATCCTGTGACTCCTCCGGACCCGGAACAGAAGAATCCAAAGCGGAATACTCCCCATCCTCGCGCCCCGAGAGGTCCTCAGACTCCTCCGTAGAAAACACATCCACTTTGTGGTCACGCTCATCCTCCAGAGGCAAATGCAACGCCTTAGACGCCCGCTTGCGAGGTACTGTGCTCTTGGAACACTTACGGTCAAAGGAAGTACCCAAACGATCAGGTGCTTCTGGCAAATGCCCCCCGGAAGGAGCCGAGGAGCCGGCCCGCCATAAGGCCCATGCCTGGCAGAAGAGCATGAGGAGTTGGTCCTCGGAAGGTGAACCAGGCGCCACAGAACTCAGGGCAGCTGGAAAGGCCCCCACAGGGGCTCCCTGCGACGCAGCCACCGAAAAAGGAGGCAGTGGACCCTCCAATACCAGCAATTCAGGAGCCGTGGCTTCCTGAATTGGTAGAAAGGCCGAAGACTACCCTGGGTGCGCCAAACAAGATGCACATTGCTGGTTTTTCAGCTCCTTTTGCTTTCTGTTGCATACAATGCACCGAAGACCAGAAGAAGGCATTTTGTGGCTGAAATAGTGGGTCAGGGACTCTACCTGAGCACTTCCTCTTGAATGACTCAACACTAGGGAAAAAGCCCCCTTAGAAGGGTGCGAGAGGCAGAGTCACCCGTTGCAGAGCAGGGCTGAGCTTCCCGCCAAAAACCAGAGCTCCGTGGAAAAACAAAAATGGCTGCCAGAAAATTAAACGTTAAACAGTCAAAAAAGTGGCGAAAACGCTAAAAAAAGACCAGAATCCGTCCCCCCAGGCCAGGATTGACCCCTCTGTTAAAAATGGGGCAAATCAGAGCACATAAACTTTCGGCGGTTTTGGACCCCCCAGAGAGCTGCAGCAGACGGGAGAAAGGAAAGGCTGTACTCACAGATGCCGGTCCGCACAGGGATGCCAAGGGCAGCAACAGGAAAATAACTTCTGATGCCAAACGAACACTACAATCAGAGGAGACCCCAGATTGTTAGTGAGCCCTTCTTCCAGCCAAAGCCGCCCTCATGGCTAGCTGCTGGGAATGCCCTCAATCAGCAAGCGTCACTGTTCCTGTACAGGAGCTCAGCTGAAACACCCTGCTACAAGAGGAAATCACCCCCTGATGAAATGAACCCTTGAGCTCGGGTTCAAAGAAATCATCCAAAAGGAGCAAAACAAAAAAGCAACCAGATCTGCTGGAGACAGAGAAATACTGAGGGAGACCCCTTGGGGTACAGTCTCATCACCTCAGCAGCATCACCAGGGTTCAGCCAATTACAGCTCTGGTAGAGTTCTCTGTCTCCAGGATCTGCTGGCAGGGGAACACAACCCATTTGTCTGGACTGGTCTAGCAGTATGATTTGGAAATGGCCAATTTTCCCAATGGAGAAAGGTGTATAGTGGTGTACCCCAGGGATCTGTACTGGGTCCGCTGCTTTTTGACATATTCGTAAATGACATGGAAAAGGGAATAACGAGTGAGGTTATCAAATTTGCAGATGACACAAAACTATTTAGAGTTGTTAAAATCCAAGAGGATTGTGGAAAATTGCAAGAGGATCTTGATAAATTGGAAGAATGGGCATCAAAATGGCAGATGAAATTGAATATGGACAAGTGCAAAGTTATGCAACTAGGGAAGAACAACCCAAACTATGGTTACACGATGCAAGGTTCCACATTAGGAACCACCACCCAGGAAAAAGATTTAGGCGTCATTGTGGATAACATGTTAAAACCCTCGGCCTAGTGTGCAGCGGCGGCCAAGAGAACAAATAGAATGCTAGGTATCATAAGGAAAGGAATGGAAAATAAAACAAAGGATATTATAATGCCTCTATATCGTTCCATGGTGAGACCGCACCTTGAATATTGTGTGCAATTCTGATCACCGTATCTTAAAAAGGATATGGCGTTATTAGAAAAGGTTCAGAGAAGAGCCACCAAAATGGTAAAGGGGATGGAAGGATACTCCTATGAAGAAAGGCTAAAAAGGTTAGGGCTCTTTAAACTGGAAAAGAGACGGCTGAGGGGAGATATGATAGAATTCTATAAATTAATGAACGGAATGGAACGGGTAAACGTAGATCGATTGTTTATGTTATCAGAATATAGAAAGACTAGGGGACATGCAATGAAGCTACAGGGTAAACTATTTAAGACTAATAAAAGATGATATTTTTTCACTCAACATGTAATCAAACTCTGGAATTTGCTACCGGAGGATGTAGTAAAGGCTGTTAGTGTAGCTGGGTTTAAAAAAGGTTTGGACAAGTTCCGTGAGGAAAGGTCCATAAACCATTATTAAAAGGGACCCAGGATATCTCTGCTTGACCCAATACAAGTATTGTGGAACCTGTGTCTTTTGGGGAAACTAGTAGGTACGTATGACCTAGATTGGCCACTGTTGGAAACAGGATACTGGGCTTGATGGATCTTGGTCTGACCCAGTATGGCATATCATATGATCTTATGTTCTTATGTTGTAAATAAGTCACTCCTCCTCTGGATGCAGACCCAATATTATTAAGAAGTGTTCCAGCCTCTAGCCATAAACCTCAAAAGCGTAGTTACTCACCTGTAACAAGTGATCTCCGGGAACAGCAGGAATTTAGTCCTCACATATGGGTATCGTCAGTACCGACAGAGCCTGCATGGGAATGCTCCCCAGCGTCCAATAGGAACGCTTTTGGGAGCATCCCTCAGCACATGCGCGCTGCTTTCCCGCCTTTCCAACTGTCCCTCTTCAGTTAAGTTTGTTGCTGAGTGAAAGGATAGAGGGAGAGAGGAAAGAGACAAAGAGAGAGAAAGAACTCCTAGGGGAGGTGGGTGGGTTGTGAGGACTAAATTCCTGCTGTTTCCGGAGATCACCTGTTACAGGTGAGTAACTACGCTATCTCCAGGAACAAGCAGGAATGTAGTCCTCACATATGGGGACTCCCTAGCTGAAGATGCCAGGGAGATATCCCCAGGAAGGTGTCACCGTTGAAGGTGAGAATCCTTCCTCCCATGGATCTCTGGCATCCCACCAGGGTTGGTGGGTAGGAGTTGGTTTAGGTTTGAAAGAGATTTTGTAGAACAGCTTGGCCAAAGAAGGCATCCCGACGGGAGGCTTTATCTAGGCAGTAGTGGGCTGTGAAGGTGTGTACCAAAGCCCAGGTGGCTGCTCGACAAATGTCATCGATAGACACAGAGTGGAGATTAGCCATAGAAGCTGCCATGGCTCTCATATTGTGAGCTGTGACATGGTCCTGAAGAGGAAGACCTTTACTCTCATAAGTAAAGGATATGCATTGGGCAACCCATTTAGATAAAGTTCTTTTGGAGACTGGAAGTCCCAAATGATTAGGGTCAAAAGCTACAAAAGGTTGTGAGGACTTTCTATGTTGCTGTGTTCTTTGAATGTAAAAGGCTAAGGCCCTTTTACAATCCAAAGTATGAAGGTTTCTTTCTTCATTAGAGGCGTGAGGCCTTGGAAAAAAATACAGGAAGATAAATTGATTGGTTTAAATGAAAAGGTGAAACCATCTTTGGCATAAAGTGTGGGTGAGTTCGAAGAACAACCTTATGATGAAATCTAGTATAAGGAGGATCAGCCACTAAAGCTTGCAGTTCACCAATGTGACAGGCAGAGGCGATTGCAATCAGGAAGATGACCTTCTAAGTCAAAAACTTAAGGGCTGTAGTGGCTAAAGGTTCAAAAGGTGGCTTCATGAGCTGCCCGAGAACTAGATTTAGATCCCATGCTACTGGTGGTGGCTTGATGGGAGGTTTAGTTAATAAAAGGCCTCTCATAAATCTTGATAGGAGTGGATGAGAGGAGATTGGTTGTCCATTTAGAGGCTTATAAGAAGCTGCAATTGCACTAAGATGGACTCTTACCGAATTGGTCTTTAACCCAGAATTCGATACGTGAAGGAGATACTCTAGTATCGATTCTAAGGGTATGACCAGGGGGTTTAATCCCTTCTTGGAGCACCATATTGTAAAACGTTTCCACTTGAAGGCATAAGATCTTCTTGTGGAAAGTTCCCTAGAAGCCTGAAGGATATCTTTTACCTGCTGGGACAGGTTGAGATCCTGGAGGTCTAAGCCTTCAACAACCAGGCCGTGAAGTGCAGGGACTGGGGATTCGGGTGCCATAGTGTCCCGTTCTCCTGGGAAAGGAGATCTGGAGCATGCCCTAACTCCAGAGGTGCCGCTTGAGAGAGATGCAGAAGCAGGGAATACCACATTTGGCGTGGCCATCGAGGTGCTATGAGAATCATGCGACCCCTGTCTCTCTGAAGCTTGAAGAGTGTCTTGTGGATGAGGGGAATGGGTGGGAAGGCATAAAAGGAAGTCCTGACCCCAGTGAAGGAGGAAGGCATCCCTTGCCTGACAGTTGTTTGCTCGAATCCTGGAACAGAACCGGGGAAGTTTGGCATTCAGTGGACTTGCAAAGAGGTCTATGTCTGGAATGCCCCAGAGATGAAATATCTTTGCCACCTGGTCTAGGTGGAGTGACCACTCGTGAGGTAGCAGTACTCGACTGAGTTTGTCTGCCCAAAGGTTTTGAATGCCTGGAAGATATACCACTAGAAGGTGAATTTGATGCTCTATGACGAGTGCCCATAGTCGTAAAGCTTTGTTGCATAACAACAGAGAGCCTGTCCCGCCCTGCTTGTTCACATAGAACATGGCTAACTGATTGTCCATCTGGACTCGGATTGTCTTGTAGCTGAGCTGGGCGTGGAACACTCGCAGAGCTAAATAAATTGCTCTTAACTCCAGGAGGTTTATGTGTAAACCAACCTCCTGTGGAGTCCAGGTGCCCTGGGATAGAGAGATGATTCAGGTGTGCTCCCCAACCCACCTGTGATGCATCTGTTAGGGTGGCCTGAAAGAGGGGTTGATGGAAAGGAGACCTTACTGTCAGATTTTCTAATGATTGCCACCATTGGAGGGACAAAATTAGTCGTTGAGAGATTGTTATTTTGTCCAACAAATGACCCGTGGCCTGTGTCCACTGTGTGGAGAGGGTTCATTGAGCTGCTCGCATGTGGAGGCGAGCATATGGGACTACATGAACTGTGGATGCCATGTGTCCCAGTAACTGCAGTAGCTCCCGAGCAGTGAGGGAGGATTTGCCTGCTGCTTGGGAAGCTAACTGCATTATGCGAAGACACCGGGCTTGTGGAAGGAAAGCCCTTGCCTGTCTGGTATCCAGACAGGATCCTATGAATTTTAGGCATTGGGAAGGAACTAGTTGAGATTTTGGGAAGTTTATTACCAATCCCACGTATTGGAGGATTTGCATTGTACGAGACAGTGCAGTGCTGGCCTCTGTCACTGTGGAGGCTCGGATAAGCTAGTCGTCTAAGTAAGGGAAGACAAAAATCCCCAGGGTTCGTAGAAATGCAGCTACTACTGCCATGCATTTCTTGAATACCCTTGGTGCTGAAGCCAGACCAAAAGGAAGAACCCTGTACTGGAAATGTCTTCCCCTGAAAAGGAAATGTAAACATTTCCTGTGATCTGGATGGATAAGAATGTGAGTGTATGCATCCTTTAAGTCTAGAGAGCAAAGCCAGTCCTGGCTTTGAAGGTATGGCAGAAGAGTTCCCAGAGAAATCATTCTGAATTTCTCTCGAAACAGATATTTGTTCAATTCTCAGAGGTCTAGAATGGGTCTGTGTCCTCCTGTTTTCTTTGGAATAAGAAAATAGGGGGAGTAGAACCCTGCACCCTGTTGAAGAATGGGTACTTCCTTTATTGCCCCTTGGGCAAGAAGTGTGGAGACCTCGTGATCTAGCAGATTGTCTGCAGAGGTTTGTGAACTGAACTGCTTTAGAACTGTAGGAGGGGGTAAGCTGTGAAAATGAAGTTTGTACCCCTCCCCTACAATGGACAAAGTCCAATCTTCTGCTGTTATCTGATGCCATCTGTTGACAAAGTGGCATAACCTGCCGGGAATATTGGGGGGTTGAGGACCCCTCAGAGGCAGGAAGGCAAAGCTCTCTAGGAAGGAGTCAAAGCCCTTGAGGGGGCTGAACCTGGAGAGCTGGTTGGGCTCTCGGGCCTTTTGGTTTTTGTTGTCTGGTTTGTTCCTTTTGGGCAACCTGACCTGGAGTCAGAGTCTGGTGGGTATAGGAAGGATAAAATTTCCTATTTTTGCTAAAAGAGGGTTTTTTATAAGGCTTCCTTTTGGCTGGAGTGGCTGTAGACTTTGACAATCTATCTAAGGTAGAATTGTCAGCATCTAACTCGTTAGCCTTCTCCTGCCAGTTCTTGCTGAAGAGATTCTCTCCCGTGCAAGGAATGTTGCCTAACTTGTCCTGTACCCAAGTCTCCAAGTCTGATGCCTGTAGCCAGGGCTTCAGGATGTTCTTGAGGCCTCAACCTCACAAGAACTACCTGTGCCATGCTCAGGGGTTCCATTTGTTCTTACCGGCACCGACACCGACACTCAGGCATCGGCAGCGTCGATAGACCAGAGGTTTCTTGCTATCGAACGCAGTATCGCAGCTCTTCTCTCAGCTGCGGTACCGGTGGTCTCAAGGGCACCGGTGCCGACACCGATGCTGTTACCGGCCCTGATCAGGTAGTTCTTGTGAGGTTGAGGCCTCAAGAACATCCTGAAGCCCTATCGATGCTTTGGAAGCCGAAGCCTCCCGCTGGGGCTGTTTTGCCGGTGTGGTTCCCTCAACGGCAATTCCAATGGCCTCTCGATACTTAGCAGGAGAGCTACCCTTTGAAGACCGGCTTTTGTGTTTCGTTACTTGAGATCCATGGGAGGAAGAAGAGGCCCTTGACGATGTTGATGCAATGGATCTGGCATCTGAAGAAAAGAGGGTACCGAGCTTTGCGGCCCGGTTCTGTCTTCCTCTTTTGGTCCCCATGCAGGAGAGACATTCAGTTGGAGAATGATCAGGTCCTAAACATTTTAGACACCAATCATGTGTGTCAGTGACGGAAATGGTACCGCCACACTTAGTACATCTTTTAAAACCACTAGTTGGCTTTTCCATAACCTAGTGCCCAAAATGGCGCCTAGCACCAAAAACAGGAACGTTTCTGAAAAGAAACAGTCTAAGTCTAAGGGGGTTTTTTTTAGGAAAAGAAAAGAACCGGCAGTACCGGTAGACGTCGTGCGGTAGGCAAACGCGACCACAAGAAAGAATTTGAAGACGGAATTTTCTACGATGACAGGGAATAGGTCCTGTTGGCTCCGCGGAAAACGAAGAAACGAAGAACTGAAGAGGGACAGTTGGAAAGGCGGGAAGGCAGCACGCATGTGCTGAGGGATGCTCCCAAAAGCGTTCCTATTGGACGCTGGGGAGCGTTCCCATGCAGGCTCCATCGGTACTGCCGATACCCATATGTGAGGACTACATTCCTGCTTGTTCCTGGAAATAGAAATCATCACACACATACAACAGCCTCTGCAGCCAGACTAACACACAGCACCGGCTGGCCTATAATCTCCGAGGCCATTCTCCTCAGAACCTCTTCAGGGGAGTGTGCAGCAGACATGGCCCCTCATTAGGTCTCCGAAGCCCTTTTGTCAAGAGGCCCTACTTGAAAGGGCCTTCTGTGCCTAGAGGTTCCTGCCTTGCCAGGCCGACCACCCTTCAACCACAACTGACCCAGCTGAGTTTGCTAAGGCTCACAACCTAAAAGCAGCCTAACCCCTCTTACCATTACTCCATGGACCTCCATTCTATAAATTCAACTACCTGGCCCTCCACTGATTGCCCCTTGTGATAGTGGGGGTATTTTAAGCTCTTCCAAGACACTCATCTCCGCATTCTGGTGAGCGAGTGCCAAGTGAACTTCCACCAAACTTAGGCCAACTCTACTCCTCATCTGAGAAGTGTCATTGGTTCTTGGCCAGCTGAAACCTACCTAGGCAACCCTTCCATTTCCATGCCATCCAAAATGAGCATGGAAATCAACTGTTTAAGCTGGTTGCCTGATGAGCTCACCACGCATCATAGTTACTAGCTTCATCATCGAGGGCTAACACAAAGCATTATGAGATGTCCTGCCCCCAATAGCTCTGCACTTGACAAGACATGAATTGAGCTCAGCCTTGAAGGGCCGAAGCCAATCGCCAGCTCCAGCTGCACTGCTCTCCCACTCCTGGCGTACCAAGAATTCCCAAGGCACTTGCAGTTCTAGATTCTTACCCCAGAGTAGTGGAGGATTGCTCTTTCATTACATGTGCCGGTGACGGCGCCAACTGGAGAAAACTGAACCTGCTTACACCTGTTCATACTTTGTGATTGGGCGCTCTTTTCTTTTTCCTTCACCTCAACAGTCAGGAGGGTGCTCGCAAGAGCATCATTGAATTAGAATACAGGTAACTGGCAGGGAGAGTAGTAAGGCTTTTATCCCACCCCTGGAATATTTGTATTTATGTCCTTTTTCACTTTTAGCAAACTGTATGGCCTTCTTGTCTGCTAGCTATATACTCCTTCTCGGTTTTCCTCTGTCCTGTTTATAATATGTCCATATTATAAAGTTCCTTTCCTTTTGTTTTTGATCTTTGTAAAACACTTTGCACACTTTGTTCCTAGGAAGGATATGGTTTAAGGTTTATTCAGTATTTTCTATACCGCCTTTTCAAACTCCTCCTTTGGAACCAAGTTAATAGAGTAAGGTCTTGCCTATACACAGTTAACTCATCAGACAGGCGAACCCCCTGTCCAGAGTATTCTTGTAAATATTTACTGCCAAACCTACTACTGAACAAATTTAACCCAAGGCAAGTAAAGACTGATAAAGGAAACCAGTGACAGACAAGCTCCAGTCAACACACTAAGATAGAGAGAAAAAAAACTAGCAAGGCAGAGAGACACTCAAAATCCATTACTACTGCACTGACACTTTACTTAGAGGTAGAGCAGCTAGATCTTTTGATAGCCTCTCCTGCCTGCGGCTAAACAACTAGACTCCTTGGTATTGTCTGCTGATTCCATAAGGTTTGAAATGCAACTGCTAAAAACTACTGCAAACTCTCATACTAAAGGAGACCCTAGAATGACCTTACACTAATGAAGCAACAGCAACTGCACATCAGAAATTGAATAACACCTAGTCACTATCATGCAGCCATCAGCATGCTCTCCTGCATCAAAACTTAGAATATAGCACCCCCTTACAAACCATACCCTAAAAAACAAAGAAATGACATTCCCTACTCTCGCTCTTTTTTTTTTTTTAATATAAAAAAACTACCACCTCCTTGTTCTGCCTTGAGCATGAAACCTTAAGTGGTCTTTTTTTTTTTTTTTTTTAAATGGTCAGAGTGGACTCAACCCACTGAACTCTGGGTTAGAAGGCAGGCATCTTGTTGCAAGAGCTAGTACAATCCCTTATCATCTGGCAGACATCCACCAATCAAAAGACCAGAATAACCCTGAGGCTATGTATCCAGTGGTTGATGGTCCCCAAAAAGACTTTAAAATTTCAAGGCTCCTGCCAAAGGCCCAGTCTCTGAACTTCCACCCTAGCATCAGAACCTGGGCTGAGTCATCTGGAAATAAAGCTAGGAAACCAGCTTCATACTTTCCGGATATTACCAGACTACAGTGATACTAATACTATACACAGCCAACTGGTAGTGGTACTTGATCCACTGAGACCTGATTACCATTGCTTGCAGCACAAAAAAACCAATTTGGGATAAACTGGAGCAATGGCCAATTTTTTTTTAAATCAAACATATACCAAGACTGCCTACATAGTATTACTATCAAGCTTTACCAAATAACCACTGAAGGCTTAATTGAGCGGTTCTAAGGGCTAAAGGACCATCCCAGTCTCTACTATGACATTCAGCTAAACATAGCCAGGCATTTATAAAATTAACGTGTTAATCTTCTGCCAGGAGAAGGGCTCTGTATGCATTCACATCCTTCTGAAGTACAAAATGGATCCTAGAGGAAACACCTCAGGAGACACCAAGACTAAGGAAACACGTGGCAAACTCCAAAAAGGAGCTACTGAACTTATCATCCATTCCTACAAAAAGCACTGGGCTTCTCGGTAAGACAGGACCTAAACGTTTCAACATCAGATTCATATGGGTTTGGGGTTTTTTTGTTTTGCATTTAAGTTCTTAACACAGGTGTTCCAATAGCACAGACTAAGAAAATGACAGCTGCCGCACCACAAAAAAAAAATATATATATATTTTTTTTTTTTTTTTTTTTTTTTTTAAAACAGGCCCCAGAACGAAAAACAAAAAAAACCCTGAGTGGCCATGGCAGTACTGACAGGCCAATGCTGCCCCATCGGAGTAGTCCAGCCCCAAGCCAAACACTACTCTACCGAGATCCATAGCACAGTCAGCACCAGTGTTCCCCGATGCCCCAACCACCTTCGCTCATGTTAAACCGTACTCAGAGGATGCCAAAGGCAAATTATTCTGAGGTTCCTGACCATTGGTCACACCTATAATGATCCCTGCGCTGAATTTTAATTTTGCTTTAAAACAAAAGCGCATCCATTCACAGGCACCAAACAGTTTAACCAAGGCTCTGGCTCAAAGGCAGTTAAGCACACTATGAATAGCGCCGGTCCACACACTGCAGTAGTGTTCGATGCTGCTAAATACCGGGGCTGGCTGATGCTCTGTCCAGAACCTGGGAAGTTTAACACGGTTCGGTCTGACTTCTATGTGCAGCAAAAACTTGCTACACAGCAAGATGACCACGGGGGCCTCAGCTTCTTTCCTAATGCCAACAAAACAAACCAGCAATACTACTACTACTACTACTACTACTGAGCATTTGTATAGCGCTACAAGTCGTACGCAATAGCAGTAAGGGCCTTCTTCCCATCTAAAGAGACGTCAGCCCCGGGACAAACATGAGCAGGCAGAATGATGGAGGGCTCGCAGACCCCCTCAAACCCCACACTTTGAAATACTCACTGTTGAAAGACAAGACTCCACACATACAGATACACACACTGGCTGTTTTTTTCTTCTTTTTTTTAATAAGCAACAGACCTGTCCTGGCCCCCTCCCATGAGTTGGGGAGGGGGGAGGGATGCCACCGCTACACCCTGGATCTTCCATCATCACTCTCCGAAAGGAGAAGAAAAAGGGAAAATGCTCTCATCGGGTTTTTGATTCCCAGTTCTCCTCATAATTGAGAAATGTGGCATATCGGGGGGGGATCTGGCACCACCAGGTTCTGCATCCCAGGTCTCTGATGGCTGACCTACGCACCAAAAGCCTGATGATCCTCTTCTTCTGTCTTTTCCAGGCTGCACAGATTTACTACAACTACTAATCATTTGTATAGCACTACAAGACGTATGCTGCGTTGTACATATAGCTGCAAGATTGTAAGCTCTGATGAGCAGGGACAATCTAATCAAGACAAAAAAAACACAACACAAAACTGGGCACTAGAGTATGGTAAGATACACATAAGTAGTAGACAATAGTGAGGAGCATCAGGATCCAAAAGCAGTTTTAAAGAGATGGAATTTTAGCCTGGATTTGAAAAGGGCTAGAGAAGTAACCCGATGCACAGACTTAGGTAGTTTGTTCCAGGCATATGGAGCAGCAAGATGGAATGAACAAAGTCTGGAGTTAGCAGTGGAAGAGAAGGGCACAGATAAAAAGAATCTGCCAGAGTGGAGCTCCCGAGGAGAGGTGTAGAGTTAGATAAGAAAGGAAAGGTAGTAGTGAGGAGCCGCAGAATGAATGCACTTGTACGTCAGCAGGAGAAGTTTGAACTGGATGCGGAGACTGATAGGGAACCAGTGAAGTGACTTAAGAAAGGTTACATGAGCGGAAGAAAAGTCATGCAGCTGAGGTCTGGACAGATTGAAGGGGAGAGAGGCCAGAAAGGAGACGGTTACAATAGTCGAGATGGAAGGTGACTAGTGAGTGGCTAAGGGTCTTAATAGTGAGAGTAGAAAGGAAGGGATGAATTTTGATAATGTTATAGGGAAAGAAACAGCAAGTTCTAGCTATCTGTTGGATGTGTGCAGAGAGAGAGACTACAGTCAAAGATGACCCTAAGGTTGCGAACTGAGGAAACGGGGAGGAGTGTAGTGTCATCCACAGAAATAGAGAAGAGAGGAAAGGGGAGGTAGGTTTAGAGGGAAAGATAAGGAGCTCAGACATCCAGGAAGCAATGTCAGATAAGCAGGCAAAGATCCAGGACTGGATTCCTGGAGAGATTTCAGGCACAGAAAGGTACAGTAGATCTGTGTGTCGTCAGCATAAAGCACGGTTGTTTACCTGTAACAGGGGATCTCCATAGACAGCAGGGGTATGCAGTCGCGCTCATTGGTGAAGTCCCTCAGACTGAGCCTTGAGCGGATCTCCCACAGCTCAGAAAAGCTTTGTTGCTTCACTCAGCATGTATGCCTGCTTCCCGCCTGCATGTGATGAGAGAATCAGTTCATACCAGGAGCAGTGAAGAACACAGACAAAAATTTGCTAAGAGATGATGATAGTCTGTGTGTTAAAGTTGTCTGAGGCGGCTTCCTTTACATGGTGGTCTTCCGTTTTTATTTGTGTTGTGGAGAAGGCAGGCTAAAGAGTATGATTGCATACCCCTGCTGTTTATGAACACCCTGTTACAGGTAAGCAGCTGTGTGTTCTCCAGAGACAAGCAGGAGCTGCAGTCACACTAGTTGAGTCCAGAGCTCGGGGCTGCCCCATCATGTAGCTGCAGATGCGTGAATCGGCTGAGTAAACTGAGTAGCCCTATACTGAGCTCGGGAGGAGTAGTAAAATCATGCAGCAAACAAATTCTGGGAGGACAGTCTGACCAAAGGCAGGCCCTCACAGAAGAATGATTCAAAACTGTAGTGTTTAGTGAAGGTGTGGATGGATGACGAGGTGGCTGCCTTGCAGATGTCCCGGGTGGAGACAGAAGCCAGACTGACAATGGAGGTGGCGATGGCCCTGAGCTTGTGAGGGGCAACATGCCCTGGAGAAAGGAAAGCTGCTTGCTCATACTGAAAGCAATACAGTCCACAGTCCAGAGGGCAATGATCAGCTTTGCTGACGGTTGTTGAGGTTGAAAGTCAGGAACAACTGAGATGACTTGCAGAGGGACTCAGTCCGATGCAGGTAGTAGAGAAGAGCCCTTCTGCAGTCCAAGGTATGCAATTTCTCCTCTGGAGAGTCAACAGGGGCGTTCGGAAAGAAGGCAGGGAGCACTATGGTCCTGCTCCTTGGGGCGACTCTGCCTGTTTTTCTCAGCTTCTATTTGCTTGTCACTCATTCTCATCTACCGATTGATCCTGCAGTGGAAGGCGGCAGGTTGTTACTGCAGGATCCACACCACCAGCGTTCTTTCTGGTTTCTCTGCCTCATCCACCTCGTGTGCCCTAATGTGCAGACCAGAAGATTGGGATGGTGGACGTCTTCTTCCACCTCGGAGATTGCCTTTCCATCACTCATGCTCGAAGGTAAGATTTTACCCCGCCTTCCTTCTCCCTTCCATCTCTCCTCAGTCTTCTCAACAATTAGATTTTAAAACAGCATTACTTAATTGTAGGTCTCTGACAGGTAAAACTGATCTGATAGCTGATATTCTTCTTTGCCATGCTCTAAATATCCTATGTTTTAATGGAAGCTTGGTTTAAGGCTGGGGACGATCCCTACATCCTACATTGCCTCCCTCCTGATTATACTTCCCTGTCATCCCCACAGCTCTCAAGGATAGGTGGTAGGATCGCCATTCTGTTTCAGAGCTACTTCCCAGTTGCTGAGCTTGCAGGAAATGGCTGAGCTGGACCAGAGAAACTGGTCATCAAGCTTGGTAGCTCTCATCCACTTCATATCCTATTACTTTACTGGGCTCCCTCTTAGTCGACAGTAGGATACCATCTACCAAACACGTTGACATATCTGCGGCCCTTCTCAATCTTATTGTTCCCAGTGATTTTAATATCCACTTTCATACCCCCCCCCCCACCCACGTGATTTCTTTTTCTGTCAATTTTTGTCCGATCATGATTTTATTCAATTTATCCAAGGTCCCACACGTTCAGCGGGACATACTCTCAACCTTCTTTTCACCAAACTATGACATGTGCCCGCTTCCCTCCAATTTCACCATTCATTCCCTTCCCTGGACTAACCATTCTTTAATCTGGTTTTTCTCCCCCTGTTCCCCTGGGTCCCTCCAAAACAGCAGCCCCCATTCTTTTACCAGTAGACGCCTCACCTCGACACAAAAATTCATTTCCCGGCAGTTGCTGACATTTTCACAGACAACTCCCACACACACTTCCTTTAAATCAACAGACCGATCTTTGGAACCCCACATTTCAAACCTAGTTGGATCTCCTGGCTCCCCTGGTCTGTTTTATCCACATCGTATCATTTTACCATCTGGTACCATCTAAGTCTCCGTCTCCTTAAGCGGCAGCTCCGTGCTTCCGAATGGACCTGGTGGCCCTCCCTATCCTCCTTGCTACCTTTTGAGCACATCATCATCATTATCGTTCCAAGGTCTCGAGTGCAAAAAGGGAATACTACTCTTCCCTTGTCTCTGTCTCCTCTCAATTCCAAAGCCCTATTCTCCATCGCCGCTCATCTTTTCACTATGCCAGCTTCCTCCTCCTCAGCCTCCTTGGGTCCCTCCCATGACGCTCTGGCTGACACTTTCTCTTCCAAAACAGTGTCTGCCTGTTCAGGCCTTCCTTTGTGTGGCCCCTTTCTCCCACCCTCATCACCTACTCCCCTTGCTCAGGCTGGGATACACACATGGAGCTCTTTTTCCCTACTCTATGTTCCTACTTTGACCCACATGCTCTCTACAATTAAGCAGCCCTTTGGTCCTCTAGACTCCCATCCCTTCTGCATGGAACTCAGAGTCCTCTTTAGGCCTTATCCTATTCATTTGTTCAATGCTTAATAATTCCTTCTCCTTGGGTACTGTCCCTTCCCCCTGGAAAAAGGCAATTATCGGCCCTCTTCTGAAAAGTCCCAAGCTTGACCCAGAGAATCCTACTCATTAATGTCCAACCTCCTTTTTCTCACTAAACTCTCCAAAACACTTGATTCTTCACTAGCTATCCAACCATCTTGAACACATTTATTTATTTATTTTACTTCTCTTATATACCGCGCTATTATAATCAGTGCGGTTTACAATTGAACAAAAAACATACTGCAATGTCACACGACAATTGAGTTTTTACATTGAACATGGACGAGATAACCTGGAGGTAACAGGGGTAACTAATTACAGAGTAATTATTCATGGAGTATGGTGAGAAATTATACATATAGTATAGCTTGGTTTCAACATATTTATAAGAGGTTTAATCAATAAGATGTGTGATCAGTACCAATAATAAATAAGAGAGGGGATATGGTGGTAGAGTTAGTCATTTTCTTTATGGTGTTGGATTTTGGGTGGGGTGGAGTAGGGTGTAGGATGTGAGGATGGGTGGTTGTTTCTGGGATTGGATTCTGGGTAATGGATGAGGAAAAGGTGTTGTTTGAGGGCTTTTCTAAATGACAATAGGTCTGGGGTGGAACGGAGCTCAGTGGGGAGGGCATTCCAGGTCACGGGTGCAAATAGGGAGAAGGCTCTATTGGCAATAGCCTTTTTGCACTTAGTTAGAATGTTAGGGATCTCTAGAGTGTTTGCTTGATTAGATCTCCTGATCCTGTTGAACGGCCGTCTCTGAATGAGTTTGCTGATGGGTGAGGTGATCTGGTTCCTTAGGGCTTTGAATGTTAGTACTAGGGACTTATATTGGATTCTAGCCTGAAGTGGAAGCCAGTGGAGATCCATCATGACTGGGGTTATATGTCATCCTCGATCATCAAGATTTCACCCTCACCACAGCCTAAAACCATTCTTACCTCTGTACTTAATGACCTTCATACTCCATCTGGACCAAGGTTATCATATTTTGGCAATCTCCTTGGATCTCACAGCCGCCTTTCATCTGATAGATCAAAATCTTCTCCTTTCTTGTCTCTACGAAGTGAGGCTCCAGGGGTACTATTCTCTCTTGGTTCTCCTCTTTTCTTCTTGAGGATTGCACTAGGTTCTCCAGAACGACATCTCTTCCTCACCATTTTCCATTCTTCGTGGGGTTCCCCAAGTGTCTTCCCTCTCCCCCCTACTATTCAACATCTTTATTAGTCCCCTTGTCACCCACATCCAATCACTGGGTGTCAGTTTTTATATTTATGCCAATGACATACTCCTTCTTGCCCACCATGACAGCATCCTCCCTGATCTCTCCATCAGTGCTATCCTTAAATCCATTTCAGCCTGGCCTCACGCCAGCTCTTTAAAGCGCAACCCTGCCAAGACCACTGCTACATGGGTGACTGGCTCAAAAACCACCCTGACTTTGGTCGCCTTCCTCGAATCCTCTCTAATAGCATTAATGCCCTCCTTCAAGTATCTTGGAGTTCACAGATTCTGAAGTCTTTTTCTACACACATTTCCCACCTGACCAGATCTGCCTTTTCTGCATTATGTTGTATCTGTGCTCTTCATCTGTTCTTCAATCATGCTGCTTTAACCACTTTACTCCTCAGTACAGTTATCTCCAAAATGAACTACTGCAACGTCTGTATTGTTGGCCTCCCACAATACCAGGTAATATGTCTCCAATTGATACAGAACACCACCATCCACAACCTACAAAAGGACTACAAAAGGGGACTGCTACTTCTGGAGAGATCTGCAATTGTATTTACTTCTGAGAATTTTTCTAAATCTTGGGGAAAAATAAATTTGTTAGATTAAAGCTGATTAATCTGTGAACCCAGTGAGGGCCTAGTAGCAGCAAAGAGCTTTCAGTTTAAATTTAAAACACAGCAGAGAGCTTTCTGGTTAAATTTAGACTCTACGACTTCCTCTATCCAAGCAAGAGCTGTGGGACTCCCCCTGGAGATTGGTCACAGATTATCTTAGAAGCACAAGACAGGGTACTGTGTAGCAGCCAGTTTTTAATAAGTCTTCTTTCCCTCCCTCCCTCCCGACATCCACCTACCCCTGGGATAATCGTAGCTTTACATGTGCTTAAACCCCTTAAAAGAAAGGAGGTGCCATATTCACTCTCAGGTGCAGCTGTTTATTCTCATCAACATATATTAAGGATCTGAGATTAATTAAGCTTCAGGTGAACAAAGTACATTAAACGTATTAGATATAGTATTATTAGTATAAGTATCCACAGCAACCCTTAATAAGTAAAGAACTTAAATATCTAAACACAACTTTAAAACTAAGATGCAGACAGCAGTCCAGCAGCAAGAGGGGGGCTTTCTAGTCTTTTGCATTTAGTGTCACATGTATGGATTTTCTCTCAGTTGGTGAGAGGCCTTACATGTGCACTAGGTGCAAGGAGCTCTTTGCTCTCAGAGAATGAGTCCGATCTCTGGAGTCTACAGCAGCAGACTTGGAAGACACAAGTAAGACAGAGGTACATAGACAAGACCTACAGGGATATAGTCCTGAAGTCCCACCTCCAGTCTGGCAGCATCCCTGTATCCATGGAGGAGAGAGGTCACGTGACAGGAGAGCATCAACCTGGTGTAGCAGGAAGTGATCCTGTAGCTAGAACCCGTCTTCCAGATGATGTAAAACCCTCTCGCACCGAGAAGGTTTCTCCAGGGCTATGTGCCCATGAGGGAAAGGTTAGGACAGCCGTTATAGTTGGTGATTCGATCATTAGGCATGTAGATAGCTAGGTGGCTGGTGGACACGAGGATTGTCTGGTAACATGCCTGCCTGGTGCAAAGGTAGCGGACCTCACGCGCCACAAAGACAAGGTCTTAGATAGTGCTGGGGAGGAGTATGTCATCTTGGTACATGTCGGTACTAATGACATAGGAAAATGTGGTAGGGAGGTACTGGAGGCTAAATTTAGACTTTTAGGTAGGAAGCTGAAATCCAGAATTTCCAGGGTAGCATTCTCTGAAATGCTTCCCGTTCCAAGTGCAGGCCCCAAAAGGCAGGCAGAGCTCCGGATTCTCAATGCATGGATGAGACAATGGTGCAAGGATGAGGGTTTTGGATTTGTTAGGAACTGGGAAACATTCTGGGGAAAGGAGGGGCTCTTCCAAAAGGATGGGCTTCACCTTAACCGGGATGGAACCAGGCTGCTAGCATTAACCTTTAAAAAGGAGATAGAGCAGCTTTTAAACTAGATAATAGGGGCGAGCCGACAGTCGCCCGAGAGCATATAGTTCGGAACGTCGTATCCTTGAAAGACACTACCAAAAGAATGAAGTTAGGGCATATCAGCAGAGAGGTTCCAATAAACACAAAAGTAGCCCAAATGCCCTCGAGTACAGAGCAGACAGAACTTAAAGATTCCAAATTACCCCTGCCTACCAATAGCCAGATTAATATGAATAAAATACAGTCTCTAAAATATTTGTATGCAAATGCTAGACGTTTAAAAATAAGATGGGAGAGTTAGAATATATAGCACTAAGTGAGAAGTTAGATATGATTGGTATCTCAGAGACATGGTGGAAGGAGGACAACCTGTGGGACACTGTGATACCTGGGTACAAACTATATCGTAATGATAGAGCTGATCAAATTGGTGGAAGGATTGTGCTCTATGTTAGAGAGGGGATTGAGTCACAAAGGATTAAAGTTTTGCAGGAAACAAAATTTGCTGTAGAATCTCTATGGACTGAAATTCCATTTCAAAAAGGGAAGGCGATGGCAGTGGGGGTGTACTATCGACCGCCTGGCCAGAATGAACAAATGGATGATGAAATGCTCAAAGAAATCAGGGAAGCTAACAAAAGCTATAGCACAGTAATCATAATGGGTAATTTCAATTACCTTGGTATTGACTGGGTCAGTGTCACGGCAGGACATGGTAGGGAGATAAAGTTTCTAGATGAAATAAATGACTATTTCTTGGAGCAGCTGGTTCATGAACCGACCAAAGGGGAAGCTATTTTGGAGCTAGTCCTTAGTGGAACACTAGATCTGGTGCAAGAGATAAGAAACAGGATACTGGGCTTGATGGACCTTGGTCTGACCCAGTATGGCATATCTTATGTTCTTATGGGTGTTGGGGCCACTTGGCAACAGTGATCATAGCATGATCGCGTTTGATTTAATTCATGGAGAAGGGATGGTAAGGAAATCCAGAGTTATACCTTTTAACTTTCGAAAGGGAAACTATGATAAAATGAGGAAAATAGTTAAGAAAAAACTAAAAGGAGCAGTTGCAAAGGTTAAAGACATACATCAAGCTTGGGTGTTGTTTAAAAATACTATCTTGAAAGCACAGACCAGCTGTATTCCACGCTTTAAGAACAGTGGAAGGAAGTCAAAAAACTGCCAGCATGGTTTAAAAGTGATGTCAGAGAGGCTGCCAAAAAAGCATCTTTCAGGAAATGGAAAAAAAGAGCCAAATGACGAAAACTGGAAACAGCACAAGCACTGGCAAGTTAAATAAGGCAGGCAAAGAGAGGATTTGAGAAGAAGCTTGCTGTGGAAGCAAAAACGTGTAATAAAGACTTTCTCAAGTACATTCGTAGCAAAAGAATCTGTGAATCAGTTGGACCATTAGATGATAGAGGGGTAAAAGTGGTACTAAGAGGGGACAAGGCCATAGCGGAGAGACTGAATTAATTCTTTGCTTCGGTCATTACTAAAGATGTAGGGATGTTACCCATGACTAAAGTGGTATTTAAAGGCGATACTGTGGAAGAATTGAAAGAAATATTGATACATTTTCCCAGTGTATTACAACTATTTGATAAACTGAAGAGTAGCAAATCACCTGGACCGGATGATATACATCCAAGGGTGTTGAAAGAACTGAAATATGAGACTGCAGACCTGCTATTCGTAATCTGTGAACTATCATTAAAATCATCTGTAATACCTGAAGGATGGCCAATGCAACACCAATTTTTAAAAAGGGTTCCAGGGGTGATCCAGGAAACTACAGACCATTGAGCCTGACATCAGTACCGGGAAAAATGGTAGAAACCATCATAAAGAAAAAAATTACTGAAAATGTAGTCATGGCTTAATATTGGGAGACAGCCAACATGGCTTTAGACAAGGAAGATCTTGCCTTACTAATCTGTTTTGGTTTTTTGAAGGTGTGAATAAACAGGTAGACAAAGGTGAGTCGGTTGATATAGAGTATCTGGACTTTCAGAAAGCCTTTGACAAGGTCCCTCAAAGACTTTTTGGCAAAACTAAAAAGTAATGGGATAAGAGGAAGTGTACTATTGTGGATCAGGAACTGGTTAAAAGATAGAAAGCAGAGGGTAGGGCTAAATGGCCAATTTTCTCAATAGAGAAAGGTGAATAGTGGAGTATCCCAGGGATCTTGCTGGGTCCGCTGCTTTTTGACATATTCATAAATGACCTGGAAAAGGGAATAACGAGCGAGGTTATCAAATTTGCAGGCGACAACACTATTTAAAGTTGTTAAAACCCATGAGGATTATAAATTGGAAGACTGGGCATCCAAATGGCAGATGGAATTTAATGTGGACAAGTGCAAAGTTATACACCTAGGATAAAACAACCCAAACTATGGTTACATGGATGCAAGTTTCCACATTAGGAACCACCACCCAGGAAAAAGATTTAGGCGTCATTGTGGATAACATGTTAAAACCCTCTGCCTAGTATGCAGCAGCGGCCAATAGAGCAAATAGAATGCTAGGTATCATAAGGGAAGGAATGGAAAATAAAACAAAGGATATTATAATGCCTCTGTATTGTTCCATGGTGCGACCGCTTATTAAAAGAGGGCTGCTACACAGTACCCCTGTCCTGTGCTGTTGAGGTAAGCTGTGACCAACTTCCTGGGTGATTAACAGTCCTTGCTTGGATAGGAGTCTTTCAAAATGGCCTTTTGACCTGCCACCTGGTGTTAACACCTATTGAAAATGTTTCACAGGTCTCTTGCCCGCCCCCTAAGAAGAAGGCCTCTTTGTAGAGGTCTCTAGAAGACTATTTGTTGCTCAAAGAGTACTGACCCTGTTTTGCCTTTTATGCTAAGCTATATTCTGCTTTGTTTTAAATTATAGCTCTTTGCTGCTGCTAGGCTCTAACTTATTATGAAATTTAAACTACAAGCTCTCTGCTGGGTTCTAAATTTAACCAGAAATGTCTCTTCTGTTTTAAATTTAAACAAAAAGTACTTTGCTGATGCTAGGCCCTGAGTGACTATTAAATTTAAACTACAAGCTCTCTGCTGGGTATGAAATGTAACCAGAAAGTTCTCTTCTGTGCTTTTAATTTAAAACTTAAACTGCTGCTACTAGGCCCTGACTGATTTAACAAAAAAACAGTGGGTTCACAGATTAATTAGCTTTAATACAAAGAATTCCCAGAAGTATATACTTCTCAGCTGAGCGGGCACATGAATGTAGATAAGTCAATTATTGACGACAATAAGGGTTTAGAGAACCTCCATCTGCTGGAGACTGAGAACTGGAGAGCAGGGCTACACAAAGACCCTTATACGGACCATCATCAAACCAGTGGTTCTCAGTCTCCATCTGCTGGTAGGCAAGCATAACCCACTCATCTGGACTTGACTGCAGGGATGATGAGAAAAGGTTATTTAAAGATTACCTACTCTGTATGCAGGTAGAACTATATATGTACAGTAGTTCTGCAATGTGCATATTTTTATCTGCATTTTTTGAGAAGGCAAAATTAAGTCAAAACCACCCTGAGGCTGTTTATTTTAACTGGAAAAAAATAAGTACAAGTTTCTGGGGGTAGTTTCTTCTTAGGCAAGTTTCAAAGTGAAAGGATGGGTTAGTTTTACTTTGAAAACTGGTACAAAGTGTTTGGGTGGAGTCTGCAGTTCTAACTTTAAAGCAGTTATGTAGGACAACGTGTACATGATTTAAAAAAAACCCTGTCAATCAGCTGCCTTATCACTTCACCCATCGCACCTTACTTGAATCTCATTTGCATATCATTCCCCCTACCCTAGTTCTGTATCCCGAAAAATATCCCGCCTTCACCTTCCTTGGTCACTTGTTCCTTCATCTTGTGTCTCATCTCTTGCTCGTCACCTCCTACCTACCTTGTATATTTTGCCTCCATTATGGAGACTGCGCTATTTCTTTTTCACTTTCAACTTATGCCAGAAATAAGGAAGTTGTTAACCCGTCCGCTCGCGTCGGTCCGGTCTCTTCCTCAGCTGTCAGTACAAATAAATCTTCGCGCGCCAATTGTTCCTTACACTGGGCGGACGAGCGCGCGATCAAATTTCAGCAACGCGAGACGCAGCTTCCAATGACAGAAAAGCCCGCGCTCGCCTGGAGATCCGCCCCCTGCTCCACCGAAGGGCTTTCAGCTGCCCTGTTTGAGTTGGGTATTCGGCGGTTTGTTTATTTATTTTATTATTCTGTTGTGAGAACTACAGTACACTAATTATTTCAAAGGGGGGGAAAACACCCCCAACAACAACATTGTAGCCCTTGTAAAATCAATAAGGACAGAAGTAGGCAAAAATGTAAGAATTTTGGTCATGCATGACATCTTTTCTCTTTCACAAAGACAGCAGTGCTAGTTTCCACCGTCAAGGTGGGCATGGGCTAGGTTGAGAAAAAGCCTCTTTACCAGATCTGAAGTACAAAATTGTTGTATTTTATTTTTTTTAATGATCTATGCTGCAAAAGTATAAGGGAAGTGGGGAAGGAGGCACTCAATCAGTAGAGCAGCTGACCAGGAGAGCAGATCAACAGGTCACTGCATTCTCATTGGTATTCCTCCTTTGCCTTATGCCAGCGGTTTTCAGTATTTTAGGGCAGTGGCAGAAATTCAAATTGAGAGCCTCTACGCAAAATATCTGAAAGGGCCACTCTTCTCTCCCAGTCCGAATGTGGCAGGCTATGGCCTAGAAGTAGTCTGCTAATATGAAAGGCCTGTAAGTTAGGCCTGGATCCTAACTCCCATTATAGCTAGAAAAGAACTAAAAATCTGTGGAAAATGAGAAAACTGTTTAAAAATGCTTAATAAGAAGTTTTACATGAATTCATAAGTCTTCCATTATTCTCTTGTGTGTGAAAGAAAGAAATGTCTCAATACATGCATTCCTGATGCTAGGGATAACCTTGCAGTAGAGAAGTAACAAAATCAAGAACTGCACCATTGTTAGAACAATCCTAAGGGAGGGGGCTGGTTGCTAGGCCCCGGAGGGATTTCTCATTGGACAGGTGCAGGGGGTGTTGGAACCAATAGGAAGTTTGCATGTATCAAGTTAGAACCAATAGAAAGTTCTCATGTATCAAACTGAAAAAGGGGTATAAATGGTTATGTCTCTGTACAAACTTTCGCTCAGTTCCTTTTGAAGCTTTGACTGACTGGGCCTGTGCACAATAAACTGGCTTGGATCTTTGAACAGACTCCTGGTTTTATTTATTGCATGCTTATCAGTGCTGCTACATATTCTTGGTGCATTGGCCGGAATGTGCGAGCGGGGGATGGTATGCAAGTAAATATACCACATTTCTCGCCTCAAAGGTTTGGTCCGGTTGGAACCATGTCTGTCCGACCACAGGGGAACTTCTCAGGCGCCGCCGATCCCTTTGTATCGGAGAGGGTTCCACCTTGCCTCGGCAGGCCACTGGGTCCAGCTGGCCAACACCTTCCTAACCCGAGGGGAGTCTAGGGTCCAACCCAAGAACTGGTTTGGTATCAGGAACTGGATCCGGTGAGTAGACATTTTTGTGATTTAAAAGTCAGTGCAGCCTGGGGAAAAAGTCTTGCATAAGTATGCGCAAGACTGATTTGGTATAGACTAACTGGGAAATCTCACATGAGTAGGCGCGAGACAAGGGAGCCTGATCACCTCCCATAAGGGCAGTCCTAGTAAGCTCCGCGTAAGAGAAAGCGGCAGCCGAAGCCATCGATCCTTCTTGTTTGGAATAGTCAGTTAGTCAGAAAACCTGGGCACTTGAAAAATGATTTTTGTTGAAATTTGATTGCTTGTGTGAGTGAGAGGCCTTGAAATACAGACCGAGCAAAAGTGGACTCTTAAGTAGCGCAGTTCCTGGACAGGCGACTGCGCCCAGGTCGCAAAAAGGAGGAAGCGTTTGGTGTATTGTCTGTCTTTACTGTGTATCTGATTTTTGTTATCTGTTAAAACCGCGAATTTCCCCTCTGGTATAGATGTGAGATTATTCTGTTGAGTAATTTGTGGAACAGTTTACCGATTAAGAAATAGTATTAAGGCAGGAATCACGTTTAAATCAAGAAGCTGTTTCATTCTAGTTTTTTGTTCCTTCAGCACAGCATGAAATTGGCTAGCGGAGAAAGAAGGGGCGTGTCTGTACAAAGGAATGTTCAGTATCTGTTAACCCTGTGAAGGCTTAATTTCAGCGTTCTGTAGCTGGGTTAATTTGTGCTTATTTCAGGAAAATTGTACCTGTTTTATTCAATGTGTTTTAATAGTGATGTTCCTTCTGCTATGGTCATGTATTATGTATCATTTAATAAGAATGTTTAGTCAGGATTGTGGGTCCCGATAGTTTTGGGCTTAGCCTGGAAAGGGTTAAATTCTTATTAACCCCTTTTGAGTTCCTGTACTTGTAGGGACCAAGTGAGAAGAATTTTTGTAGGGCTATAGGTATAATGCATTTGTGGGCTTAGCTTTGTTTTGTGTTATTTATGTTCAAACCTTTAGTAAGTACTGTAATGGTTTAAATAGGAAATGATAGAAAAATTCAGGGAACTGCTTTTGTTTTCCCTTTGTCCTACAAAGTAGAGGTTAAGAACCCTGACAGGACTATAAAGCATTTCGAGCCAGTAGTACCAGATTGCGACTTGAAAGTGATTTAAATCCTGAGTGAATAAGGAGTTCATCGTGTTTGAATTTTAGTTCCTGATATACTGCGGCAAGCACCTCATAGAAGACATACTTATTATTAATAAAAATAAAATAGGAAGAAAAAAAGTGTATATGTATTCTAGATATCCACCCACTTCATGGAAAAGTATTCGGAATGTCTTTTGAATATCTGCTTCCTAAAACTGTAAGAGTTAAAGTAATTTTTTCTTGCAGAGACATGCTGATTACGGCTGGCAGTTAGTTTTCATGCCAAGTAATTTTATTCCAGTCATACATAACAGATATGTGGCCGTCGTGTTAGGAGCTATAGTTTTTTCTGTTGGGATTGTTGTTATAACATGTTGCAAAATAATAGTTTTATATTTTAAGGACTTTATCTAAATTGTTCTTATTTAGAATGAGCACACACATCCATTATGCTTAGTGCACAGGGAAATGCAGCCCGCCCCCTCTGTCTGTAGACAAGCACATGTGGGGGAGGGGGCCGATTTTGTTGAAATGTATGCCTAGGAATTTTAGCAAGGACTTTGCTGAAGACTACAGACATAAGCTGTCTCTGTCCCTATTGGAAATGCTCTGTGAAAGGGGGGTGGGTAGTGTTAGTTACTTCATGGCCCTGTAGTTTCCCATGTTTATCAGATTGTACAAAGAATGTTCCCTGATCAGTTCCCCTACATAGGATTCCTGGTTAAATTAAAAAAACAAAACAAAAACCTACCCGTTTATTATCTTTATAGGCCAGTTCCCTCAGCTCTGCCACCACCCCGGGCAGAGCCTGGGGCGGGGGGGGGATACCTCCCTGCAAATGTCACCAGCCACCTCCGCAGCAAAAGGATGTACACCCCCTCTTGACCAAAAGCCCCGGCACAGTTTAAAGTACTCAGAGTAGGCCACAGTCCACCACTGATTCATTTGCCAGTTCAGGGTCACTCACAGCTAGCACCCAAGAACATGAAGTGGAACCCAGACATTCCCGATTGCCGTATGCCTTCAGAAGTACAACTGTCAGCAAAAGGGGAGGGTCACGTTATCCCATTGCACTAGGTCCAGGGCCAGTTTTGTTTCTGCCACTGATTTACTGAACTGAAAGCTGCATTATGCCTCCTACACTGGGAAACCATAGGATTTGATTGAGCTAATGAACAGTATTATGCAGACCCATCAGCCTTGATGGCCCCAAGTGGGATCCAAATAGCGCAGGCAGCCCTCACTATATACCCCATGCGATCCAGCAGCCCAGGAGAATTTGCATTTTTGTCAGTCCGTCCCAGAGAGATATAAGATGAAAATTACAGAAAATGAATGGATTTGTGGGTATGAATACAGCACAGTTAATGAAAGTTGCTCAGAAAGTTTGTGAATTGTGGAAATAAATGTGACAGAGAAAGTGAATGTAATGAATGCCCGTATCTTGACTCCACCCCCAGGAGGGGAGGAGGGAGTACTTGATTTTAGAAAGAATAAACCGAGCACAGTGTTCCAGCAAGAGAGGGAAGCAGCTATAGAGTGAGTGGCAGCCGAAGAGGGCTACAGCATGGATGAAGACTAGGCCAGACCGGACTCCAAGTTTCCCTGGGTCCCCAGGAGCCTATCGTCAATCTTAAAATAGGGGACCAATATATGGACTTTATGGGGGATACAGGAGCAGAATACTAAAGCCAGTAGCCCCTTTGTTTTCTCGATGCATCACCATTGTTAGAGCTACTGGGGCTAAGGCCACAAAGCCTTTCCTGCAGAACCAAATGTGTGAACTAGGGGGACAGAAAATAACACACCAGTTCTTGTATATGCCTGAGTGCCCTATTCCACTGCTGGGCCGAGACATGCTGGCCAAACTCCAGGCACAGATATCCTTTGCTGAAGGGGGAGAAATGCAAATGACTGTGAACCCAAGGCCTGCTGGATTGATGGTGCTGACTGTTCCCGAGAAGAAGAGTAGCGGTTCTATAGTGCATCTCCAGTCAAGCCAGCTAGTTCCTGTATACCCACCAACCTTATAGCCCCACCTGGAGTATGGGCAGAAGATAATCCACCTGGCCTAGCGAAGAACATAGCCCCTGTCATTGTCACCCTCACGCCAGGAGCGGAACCAGTGCATGTGAAGCAGTATCCTTTTCCCCGACCAGCTAATGAAACTATTGAAGTATGGACTTCTCAAGGGGTGCCAGTCACCTTGGAACACCCCCTTCTCCCAGTCAAGAAACCTGGGACAGGGAATTACCGCCCAGTACAAGATCTGAGGCGAGTGAATGATGCAGCTGAAACTATACACCCAGTGGTACCCAGCGGGGACTGATCCCCGCTGAGGCTACTCATTTTACCGTCCTGGACCTGAAAGATGCCTTTTTCTGCATACGCTTAGCCCCCCACCAGTCAACTCTTGTTTGTTTTTGAATAGCAAAGACCCCACAACAGGAAGGCGGGGCCAACTCTCCTGGACTCGATTACCCCAAGGATTCAAGAATTCACTTACTTTCTTCAGTGTTGCCCTGAATCAGGATCTTTCAAGCTACTATGTGAACCCAGGAGGAAGGGTTCTTCTCCAGTATGTGGACAACTTGCTCATAACCACCAACTCAGAAAGTGAATGTCTACAAGCCACCAGTGAACTCTTGCACCTTTTTAATGAGGCTGGATACAAAGTCTCAAGAGCCAAGGCGCAATTATGTCAAACAAGTTAAATACCTAGGATTCCAGTTGTCCAGCGGAATTCGACGCCTGGGACCAGAACGCAAAGAAGCTGTATGCAGTATCCCTACTCCAACCACCAGGAGGCAAGTGAGAGCCTTCTTGGGTGCCGCAGAGTACTGTTGTATATGGATCTCCAATTTTGCACTGCTAGCAAAACCATTGTATCGGGGACTTGAACAGGATGCAGCCTTTTGATCTTTGAAAATCGCTCTGATGTTATCACCAGCTCTGGGTCTACCAGATGTCCAGAAAACCTTTCAGTCTCTGTTTATGAGTCACAAGGAAATGTTCTAGGAGTGTTGACTCAATCTCATTGGATCTTGGCAACGACCAGTAGCCTATTTGTCAAAACAATCAGATGTAATTGCAAAAGGCTGGCCCCCTTGTTTGAGAGCCGTTGCAGCTATAGCTCGCCTAGTAAGCAATCTTCAAGTTACTGTACCACACTCTGTTCTAACCATAATGAAACTTCTAGCTAATTCACGAATGTTGAGGTATCAGAGTATGATGTGTGAAAACCCCCAGATACAATTGAAGGTCAGTCAAACTCTGAATCCTGCTACATTGTTACCAGTTGGTCTTGACCCCCCTAATCATGACTGTTTAGAAACTATGGACACTATATTCTCAAATCACCCTGATTTGATTGATGTTACTTTGGAGAACCCTGGATGGACTTTCTTTGTAGATGGAAGCAGTCTTGTCATCATCAATGGACATTGTTGTGACGGATATGCAGTGGTGACCTTTGATCTGGTAGTTAAGTCCTCAGCTCTGGCCCCAAGAACTTCAGCACAGAGAACTGAACTAATAGCTCTTACTAGAGCACTGACAATAGCAAAAGGGGCTCTGTCTAAATGTGTACCCAGATTCCAAGTATGCCCTTACAGTCTTGCATGCACATGGGGCCCTGTACAAAGAATAAGGGTGGATAACCTCAGGAAGCAAGTCCATTAAGTATGGCCCTGAGATATTGACATTATCAGATGTATACTGCCTACAGATTTCAGAATTTAGGAAAAGTAGAATGTATGAATAGAACCCTGAAATCTCAGTTGTCCAAACTTTGCCAAGAGGTTTACCTGAAGTGGCCCCAGGTTCTTCCTATAGCCCTTCTTAGGATATACTGAGCCCCTGCTAAGTCTTTAGGAGTTTCCCTTTTTGAGATTCTGTATGGGTGACCCCTGCCTATTGTATAGGAAATAAAGGGAAATATGGAACAGATAGGATCTGAAATTACTAGACAAGAACTATTGGTTTTAAGTTCTGTTTGGCAGAGTCTTCATACGTGGGTACAAGACCAGCTGCTCATCCATCTAACAGAACCCCTGCATCCTCTCAAGGCTGGAGTCTCGGTGTGGATCAAAGAGTGGAGAAAGACACTGTTGGCACCACATTGGAAAGGACCTTATGTTGTCATCGTATTAACCCCAACAGCGGTTCAGGTTGCAGAACACGAACCCTGGATTCATCACAGTCAAGTAAAGTCAGCAGCCTTTGATAGCAATGTAGAACAGAAGGCAGCTATGAAAAGTTTTAGCTATGTGGCAATATTACCCAATACCCCAAAATGATGTTTTTATACAAATATAATATGTGATTTAATTCTCACCCTTTCTCACGTACGGGTGAGAATAATCAAAGGGGGGAATGTGGCAGGCTATGGCCTAGAAGTAGTCTGCTAATATGAAAGGCCTGTAAGTTAGGCCTGGATCCTAACTCCCATTATAGCTAGAAAAGAACTAAAAATCTGTGGAAAATGAGAAAACTGTTTTAAAATGCTTAATAAGAAGTTTTACATGAATTCATAAGTCTTCCATTATTCTCTTGTAGCAGCAGATAAGCATGCAATAAATAAATCCAGGAGTCTTTTCAAGGATCCAAGCCAGTTTAATGTGCACATGGCTCAAGCAATAAGCAATTTCAAAATGGCTGAGCAATGGCTTCTAGTAAAACAACAACTTTTATAGCTTTCTTGTCCATTCTAAGCATAGGCAAACTTTTCATTGGTCCCAGTACCCCTCTCACCCATCTATTGGTCCCGGTACTGATATGGCTACCCAATCGGGACTCTGGTCTGGGCTCAGCACCTGGTTGCCCCCCTTCTAGTCCCAATTACAATGGTCAGTGTCTCTAACTTGTTACATCTCTCCTCCAAGGTCGCTTAGCTTGTTAAAACATATGGGAAGCAGGGCACTGTAACCTTGCTTTTTGCAGAGTTAATTAATTCCATAGAAGCATAGCACACCTTATCAGTACCAATTAAACTTGTTTTTCTATATTTTCTAACTTTCGTGTCTGCTTAGCTATGTTCAGTTAAACTGAGTTAAGTTTCAATTCTATGGTGTCATCATTCAGGGGGGTTTTCATTCCTCTGGGCCTAACTACAGGCTTCAGTTACAGGTCAAGCTGCTCAGGCCTGTCTGCTTAGTTCAATTAGCATGGATCATAGGCCGTCGCCTACCACATTCCCCCCTTTGATACCACACTCTTGTGTGTGAAAGAAAGAAATGTTACAAAACATGCATTCCTGATGCTAGGGATAACCTTGCAGTAGAGAAGTAACAAAATCAAGAACTGCACCATTGTTAGAACAATCCTAAGGGAGGGGGCTGGTTGCTAGGCCCCGGAGGGATTTCTCATTGGACAGGTGCAGGGGGTGTTGGAACCAATAGGAAGTTTGCATGTATCAAGTTAGAACCAATAGAAAGTTCTCATGTATCAAACTGAAAAAGGGGTATAAATGGTTATGTCTCTGTACAAACATTCGCTCAGTTCCGTTTGAAGCTTTGACTGACTGGGCCTGTGCACAATAAACTGGCTTGGATCTTTGAACAGACTCCTGGTTTTATTTATTGCATGCTTATCAGTGCTGCTGCACTCTCCCAGTCCAAAGTCTCATGATTCACAAGACTTTGGCCAGGAGAGAAGAGCTGCCAGGCCTGGAACGGAAACATGGCAAGCCTGTTTTATGGTACGTTTGCTGCTTAGCCTCCGTGGGTTCAGTAGGGGTGCAAACCCCTCCTGCAGACACCCAGGGTGGGTTATTTTTTGTTCTGATTTTATTGTACACTGCCAAGCTGTGGTTCTCAGTGGTACATCAAGTTAATAAACTGTAACTGTAAACCATAACACAGCACTTACCTGAACGCTCCATTACTGCATTGTCACTTCTTCCCCCTCTGACTCAGATTTCCAGTTTACATAGGAGCAGAAGCACCCCCATGCAAACTGGAAGTCTGTGTCAGAGGGGACAGGAACTGCAACACAGCAGCAGAGAGTTTGAGTAAGCTCTACATTGTGGTTTAACTGTCATTCCGAGACTTACAGCAGCGGTAGAGGGGCAATAGGCCACCCTGGTAACATCAGCACTCTAGGCAACTGCCTAGTTCACTATTGGGGCACAGCAGCCCTATAAGAAGATGCTGTGTGCAAAAATTATACTATGCAAAATAGGACCTGGCTATCCATGCCTTACATGATGCTAGCTAATTCACACACACCAAAGTTTATGCTATAATCTAGGAAGGAGCGAGGCATGTGCAACTATGCAAGTGCTCAGAATGAAGCTTATGCATATTTAAGAGTCACCTCTGGTGTATCTTCTTGTTGTGAGGGGCTGAGAGCAAAGCCCATGTGCTGATCTTGACCAACTGTCAGGCAGTGGTAACTTTGTTTTCCCGGCCCATCTGAACAAAGACTACGGCAGTAAACCATAATGCACAGATTGGGAAACCTTGGTAAGAATGATTAGAGTAATGGGCTGCAAATTAGGGATTCAAATCATTCCTGCTGAAACATTTTGTGACCTTGCTGCCTTTTACCTCAGGTCTCACCTAGATTGCAAGTTCTTAAGGAATTATTGTAATTCTCCCCCCCTCCCTCAATATGCTACTAGTGTACATTTTCCTTCCTTTATATACAAATTGTTAAATGCTTCTTTTTTTCACCCCAATGTCTACATAAGCAGCCATAATTGACCCAGGTAACTACCAGCTCAAAAGGAAAATTATGTTTAAGACTTCATGAGTGGTCATGTAGCCATTATTTTTTATTATAACTTTCTGTAATTTTAAACTTCCTGGTATGATTACTATATCAACATCAAGTCTATGACTGTTTAATTATTTTTCTTCAATTGCAACACAAACATGAATAGCACTGGCAGCAACAAGTCATAGTAGTTACATCCTGTCAATAAGAATACATTATTCCTATTCGTCTCTCTAGGCCAGTCCAGGACAGGGGGGTGTAGTCAATCCCTTCCAGCAGCTGAGGACTGGAAAAAACTGAAACTTTAACTGACAGCCTAACCAGCTCCCCCTGGTGTCAGAATCCAGTCTTTCAGTCCTCAGCAGCTGAACTGGACGTGTGTAGGACCAGCTCCCCAGACACATAATAGGATCTTGAGTAGATGAAATTCAGAAGCCAGGAAAAAAAAAAAGGAAAACCCAAAGATAGGAGATAGCATTAGGAGAGAGCAGATCTTGGTGGGAGCAGGTGCGGAGCCATGTTTGTCCTAGCAGGGCAAATTGCACCAAACGTATTTATTTTCTCTTTTTCGTTTCTAAACTGCTCAGGGCACCAAATATCAGCACCGGAGTACTTCAGCCGACAGATCGGTTCGGCGGTCAGAGGCAGAGCCTGTCTCTAGTTACAGTCCGGTAGCAGGGACATGTGAACAGTCCTGGGAGCCCCAGCGACTGCCTTCCAGCCTCCATGTGTTGCCGATAGCTCCAGCTTCCGCTAGCAGCGGCGAAGCAGGGTACCGAAGGCTCCACGTTCTCCTTCAGGTACTTTGAAAATTTTTTACAGGGGCACATTCACTTAGTTTACCGGCAGGGGGGTCTCCGCCGTGCCAGTTTGTTGTCCGTGACCATTGTGCTGCACCGTTCGTGGTTTGGGTTCCTGACAGGTGAGGCACTCGTTCTGCCACGATTCAGGGTTCGTTTTGTCAGCGATAATAGCCCTCTCAGGTGTGCTTGCTAGGTGTACATGATGGAAAAGCAGGTACCTTCAGAAGAAGGGGAATGCTCCCAGCCTCATGGTACTTCTGAGAAGGCAGGAACGGCGGCCATTCTAGAAGGGCCGTCCGTTTCTCCCGCCCTTCAGACAAAGTTGGGGAAGCGAAAATCAAAGTCTCACAGAGAGCCTTCGGCAGAGGGGCAAGCTCAGCAAATGTTTTCAGTTTCTCCAGGGGGTTTGGACTCCTTGTTGTCTCCGGAGTTTATTTTGCTTCATAGTGCTTACTTGATTAAAAAGTCTCAGTCTGTCCTCAGTCCTTCACCTGATAGTTTAATAGTCTCCCAGGGGGGAGTTTCCTCTATGGGGGATCCTGGTGAGGTGGTGGGGGGGGGGTCTCCTCTTTAACAAAGCCTTTAGATATGCCCTTTGAGCAGGCAGCTCCTCTGGGGGAGCTTTCGCAGGTTCCTGAGGAAGGAGAACTGTTATCGGAACCGGGCTTGGACGTCTGGTCAGCCAACTTAGAAGAAGGAGAGTTAGGTCCCAGGGATGATCCCAATATCTAGAGTTTTTAGGAAGGAAGAGCTGGGGGCTTTGATTTCTTAGTCTCTGACTGCGATAAATATAGTCCCTCCTGCGGTGCAGCAGGAACCTTAAGATTTAAAACCTTGTAACAAGGGATCTTCCTAACAGAGATGTTTCCCCTCTGCATAGAGTCATTAAACAGATGATAGAGTCAGAATGGGAATGTCCCGAGGCGTCTTTGCATGGGGCTCGCACTATGGCACGGCTCTATCCCATACCCCAGGAAGAAAGAGACTTGTTGTGTATACCTAAGGTGGATGCACTGGTTTCAGCGGTCACCAAGAAGACCACGATTCCGGTGGAGGGGGGTATGGCTCTCAAGGATCTTCAAGATCACAGGTTAGAGGCGCTTTTGAAGCAGACATTTGATTCTGGCGCTTCAGGCGTCGGTGTGTGGGGCGTATGTGTCTAGGTCAGGGGTCTCAAACATGCGGCCCACGAGAGAAGGTTGTGCGGCCCGCGACGGAGGGAAATAAAAAAAGCCTTGCTTCTGCCGTTGCCGCCGTGGCAGCGGCAGAATCGACTGTCAATTTTTTTTTTAAAACGGGCTTCTGCTGCTCAAGCAGCAAAATCAGCTGTGCTGCGGTACCTTCCTCTCTGCCCGGAGATCCTTCATTGTGCTCCATCAGCGTGTGCTTTTCAAGCCGCGAAGAGAGTATTCCCCTCTCGCGAGGCTTGACAACTGAATAGGCTTAAGCCGCGCGAGAGGGAAATACTCTCTTCGCGGCTTAAGAAGCACACGCTGATGAAGCACAATGAGGGATCTCCAGGCAGAGAGGAAGGGGCCGCGGGACAGCTGATTTTCTGCTGCAGCAGAAGAAGCCAGGTGTTTTTTTTATTTACCCGGGGAGGGGGGGTAGGACTGGAAATGGGCTATTGGCAGGGGGGGTGTAGGACTGAAAAAGGGATATTGGCAGGGGGGGGGTGTAGGACATGAAATGTGCAAATGGCAGGGGGGTTATGACTGGAAATGGGCTATTGGCGGGGGGGGGTAGGATTGGAAATGGGCTATTGGCAGGGGGGGGGGTAGGCCTGGAAATGGGCTATTGGCAGGGGGGGGGGTGACTGGAAATGGGCTATTGGCAGGGGGGTATGACTGGTAATGGGCTATGGTGGGGGCTAGGACTGGAAATGGGCAGGTGGGGGTTAGGAAGGACTGGAAGTGGGCTGATGGGGGGAGTTAGGACTGGTAATGAGCTATGGAGGGGCTGACTGAAATGGGGTAATGGGGGTTAGGGCTGGAAGTGGGCTATTGGCAGGGGGGGGGGTTATGACTGGTAATGGGCTATGGTGGGGGCTAGGACTGGAAATGGGCAGATGGGGGTTAGGACTGGAGGTGGGCTGATTGGAAGGGGGGCTTGAACTGCAAATGGCTGATGGGGAGGGGGCTTGGAATGGAAATGGGCTGTGAGGGGAGGGAGCTAGGATTGGAAATGGGCTGATGGGGGTCTAGGATTGGAAATGGGCTGATGGGGGGCTAGGATTGGAAATGGACTGATGCAGGGACTAGAAGGGAGCGTATGCTGGGTGGGGCTGGAACTAGAAGGGAGCTGATGTTGGGGGAGGATTAGAATGGGATGGAGCTGGGAAAGTGAAATGGAGAGGGGAAAAATATTTTGTCTGGGAGAGAAGACAAATCTACAATTGGCCAGGTATTGGGAGAGTAAGTGGGGATTGAGGATGGAGGGGTAAAATTTGAGTGGATGAAATAGGAATGAGGAAAGAGAAAAAGGAGAAAGATTAGTATGTTAAAGCAGATGTAGAGAGAGAATGGAAAAAAACTAGGAGAGAAGAAAGGGCAAATGGACAGCAGACGATGGAGAGTTAGCAGAAGACATGAAGAAACCAGAAGAAAGTGGCTGGAACAATTGCAACTGAAAAAAAATGCACAAAAGGTAGAAAAATATCTCTTTATTTTGAATTTATTAACTGGAATATGTCAGCTCTGGGAAATGTGCATCATTAATGTTTGCGCTTTGTTTAGTACAAGAGGAAATTAATTTATAGTTTTATTTCTACAGTGTTGTTGTACATTCCAAGTTTGGCTTTTGGGGTTCCCAGTTTAATTATTGTCTTCCTGTGTCTAAATCTTTTAGTCTTTCTTTATCCATGCACTCATTAAAGAAGCATGTTTACTAAAAGTTAGTGCATGGTAACATTATGCAAATATTTATGCAAATGAGGCCCCTAATGCAAATGAGGCCCCGCGTCTTATGCGGCCCCCGGGTTACTTTACAAGTCCTCATTCGGCCCTCAAAGCAATTTGAGTTTGAGACCCCTGGTCTAGGTTCTCTATCCAGTGGCTTCAGCTGGAGCCAGGACAGGAAAGCGAAGGAGCCCCGTCAGGAGATGGCGCGAAGCTGGAATCAGCAGCGGCTTATTTAGCAGATGCCTTTTATGATTTGATTTGCATTTCAGCAAAGTCAATGGCATCAGTTATTGCTGCCCGGCGTTTTCTTTGGTTACAGAATTGGGTAGTGGATGCGTCACCTAAGCGCACCTCAGCAAGCTTCCATACAAGAGTAAGCTGCTTTTCAGGGAAGCTCTCGAGAAAATTGTCAAGGATTTGGGTGATTCCAAAGGGGGGTCGTCTGCCCGAAGACCAGCCAAGAGCGACAAAGATGGGCTCCTTGCAGAGGGGTCAGGGGCGTGATTTTCAGAGGTTTCATGGACCTCGTTTTTTGCCTTATCAACGAGGCCGGTTTGTGGCTAGAGGTCAGTCCTTTCGCGGAGCCAGAGGTTTCAGTAGAGGCTATTTTAACGCCCAACAGTCAGCATCCAAAAAGCCGCAATGAAGGGATGCTGGTCCAGGCGGAGATTCCTGTAGGCGGGCGGTTGCAGACGTTTTTCTCCGCTTGGGCCATCATAATCTGAAGAACCCACTGGTCAGAAGTTATCAGAGAGGGCTATGTGCTAGAGTTCGACCTTTCCTTAGCAGCAGCCTTCGTTTCTTCGCCGTGCGGTCCTCTGGCAAAGAGGTCGTCAGTGCACACAACTGTGAATCGGTTGTTATGACCACAAGCGATAGTTCCGGTACCAGCAGACCAGTGTGGCTTAGATCGATACTCTATTTATTTTGTGGTTCCCAAAAAGGAAGGTTCTTTTCGGCCAATTTTGGATTTGAAGCACGTAAATCGTTGCCTGCACGTGCCTCATTTCCGCATGGAGACGTTGCGGTCTGTCATCAACTCCATCAGACCGGGAGAGGTTCTCTCCTCAATAGATCTGACGGAGGCTTATCTGCATATTCCTATCAGAACAGAGCATCAAAAGTTTCTGCGTTTTGCAGTGCCCATGGGTCATTTTCAGTTCAGGACTTTGCCGTTCAGACTGGCGACAGCGCCATGCACCTTTACCAAGGTGATGGTTGTAGCCGCAGCGGCTCTTCGAAAAGAGGGAATACAGGTTCATCCTTACCTGGATGACTGGTTAATTCGAGCGCCGTCGATAGAGGAGTCTATCAGGGCGACAGCACATGTGGTGTCATTTCTCGAGCATCTCGGTTGGGTTATCAACCAGGGCAAGAGTCGTTTGCTTCCGGGGAGGCAGTTGACGTATCTCGGAGCCTTCTTCGACACACTTAGGAGCCGTCTTTCTACCCCCAGACAGAGTTCAAAAGATTTTGTCACAAGTGGCCGTCTATTTGAAGCTCAAGGCGCCAACGGGTTGGAGGCACTTACAGTTGTTGGGATCAATGGCAGCGGCCTTAGATCTGGTTCGGTGGGCCAAGGCTCACATGCGACCGCTACAGCAGGCTCTCCTCTCGCGTAGGTCTCCGCAGGATCATCCGCTGTCCGGAACAGGTGCGAGACAGTCTGCAATGGTGGTTGATTCCGTCACATCTGCAGGCACGGGTTCCGTTGGAGCTTCCCGACTGGGTGTTACTCACCACGGATGCCAGTCTTTCCGGCTGGGGGGCCCATTGTTTGGCACAGGTAGCGCAGGGGGTCTGGACGGCAGAAGAGAGTGCTTGGTCCATAAATCTTCTGGAACTCAAAGCAGTTCAGTTGGCACTGCTGGAGTTTGCAAAGCTCCTCGAAGGGAGAGCGGTTCGAGTTTTCTCTGACAATTTGGTAACCATAGCGTACATCAACCGCCAGGGCGGTACGGGTAGTGCCCGGCTCTTGGAAGAAAGTCAGCGGTTATTCCATTGGGCAGAACACCATCTTGTGGCGCTTTCGGCAGCTCATGTGGCAGGCAAAGACAATGTTCAGGTGGACTCTCTCAGTCGGCATGTGCTGGATCCCAGGGAATGGGAGCTAAACACAGCGGTTTTTCACGACATCACGGTGCGTTGGGGTCGTCCGGTCATGGATCTCATGGTGACCATGGCCAATGCCAAAGTGATGCGGTTTTACAGCAGGCGCAGGGAACATATGTCAGAAGGTCTAGACAGGCTGGTGCAACCCTGGCCGTCGGGAGAGCTTCTTTACGTGTTCCCGTGGCCTTTGTTGGGACGAGTCTTTCAGAGGATATCGCAGTACGAGGGGCTAGTGGATCCTCTTCGTACCGGATTGGCCGAGACGACCGTGGTACGCGGATCTGATGCGATTGCTGGTGGCTCCACTGTGGCGGCTGCCCTTACGTGACAATTTGCTGAACCAAGGCCCCGTTCTAATGCCGCAAGTGGATCGATTCTTGCTTACGGCTTGGCTCTTGAGAGGGAGTGTTTGCGCCGCAAGGGTTACTCAGGCTCGGTGATTGCTGTTGGTCTAGAAGACGGTCTACTTCGTTAGCCTACGTTAGAGTATGGTGCATCTTTGAAGCATGGTGTGTAGACTGCAAAGTTAGGCCAGGGAAATCGTCACTACCAGACATCCTGACGTTCCTACAAAACGGGTTAGAAAAAGGACTAGCCTTTAGCACTCTGAGGGTTCAGTTGGTGGCGCTGGCATGTTATAGAGGGCCAGTGCAAGGAGGTTCGCTTTCCGCTCATCCAAGATGTTCTGCATTTTCTTCGGGCGGCCATTGTTTGCCAGGTGATTCCTCCTTGGGATTTGAATTTGGTGTTGGAAGCTTTTTGACAAAGCCACCTTTCGAACCGCAATCTTCCGGGAATATCCGGGAGCTTTCCTGGAAGACGGCCTTCTTAGTAGCTTTGTGCTTGGCGAGGCGCATTTCCGATCTGCAGGCGCTTTCCTGTGGAGAACTGTACATTCAGTTTTCGGCAGAAAAGGTTATTTTGCAGCCAGTGTCCTCTTTTCTGCCTAAAGTGGTGTCCAGCTTTCATGTGAATCAGCCAGTGTTGCTTCCCTCTTTTGTGGCACCGGCCGACGGTAAACTAGACCGGTCCCTTCGCAAATTGGATGTTGGTCGGATGCTGCGGAGATACTTGAAGGTAACAGAGTCATTTCGTAGGCCGGACAGATTGTTCGTTCTCTTTGGTGGTCCCTCAAAGGCTAAGGCGGCCACTAAGGCTTCCATAGCTCGCTGGGTGAAGCACGCGATACAGGTAGCTTACGAGACGGAGGGCAAGGTGGCTCCCGTCGGGATTCGCGCTCATTCGACAAGGGGTCAGGTTACGTCGTGGGCAGAGTCTGCCTTGGTTCCGCCGGTGGATATCTGTCGTGCGGCGGCCTGGTCTTTGCTTCATACATTTGCACGGCACTATCGGTTAGATGTGCAGGCTAGGGAAGATGCTAGAATGGGGGCTTCGGCCATTATTGCGGGGCTCACAGGTCCCTCCCTGGTTTAGGTACGGCTTTGGTACTACCCTCCTGTCCTGGATTGGCCCAGAGAGATGAATAGGGAGGAGAAATTAGGCCTTACCTGCTTATTGTCTTTCCTTGAGTTCTCTCCAGGCCAGTCCAGGACCCACCCCATATATATTGCTAGTCTGTGAGCAATGAAGACGTTCTTTTTTGGCGGGGGGGGGGGGGGCGGTGGTCCGTAGCATTCCTTAGCGAACAGCGTTTAGAGTTTGAGGATTTTGGTGTAAAGAACAAGAAAAAAAAAACACAGAAGAAAGATCAGTAAGGTCTCAATAACATAATAATATGGAGGGAGGAAGGAGAAAGCTTCTCAAGTGCTCTTTCCCATTATTACTAGTCAGAGTAGATTTGTTGTTTTTTTTCTTTTTCGGGTTACAGTTGAGTTTTTTGTTCTACTGCTTTGTTACCATAAGACTGGATTCTGACACCAGGGTGAGCTGGTTAGGCTGTCAGTTAAAGTTTCAGGTTTTTTTTCAGTCCTCAGCTGCTGGAAGGGATTGACTACCCCCCTGTCCTGGACTGGCTCGGAGAGAACTCAAGGAAAGACAATTAGCAGGTAAGGCCTAATTTCTCCTTATTGTTATCAATTAACTATATTGACTCCCCTTTCATTTCTATATCCAATTCAAACTTTTTCTAACATATAAATGCATGCATTCTACTGCCCCTCATTAATTTTCCTCTCTTCGCTCTCCCTACACCTCTCCTTATAAGCTCCACTCCTCCTCTGGCTTTCTTCTCTCTATGCCCTTTTCTTCTTCTGCAAACTCCAGACTTAAATTTTTTCACCTTGCTGTTCTTTATGCATGGAACAAACTTCCTTTATCTTTACATCAAGTCTCTTTCCCCCTTTTCAATCCATGTTAAAGGCTTACCTCTTGAGGCCACATTTGGATCCTAATCCCTTGTTCTCCTTGTTACCTTCTCTACAGTATTTGAACTCCTTGTTTCTCTTGTATTGTTCTATCTGTCTTGATTAGATTGTAAGCTCTATAAGCAGGGACTGTCTTCTTTATATGTTTGTACAGCACTATGTACACCTCAAAGCACTGTATAAATTATTAATAGTAGTAGTAGATTGTTTTGATTATGTACTTTGAGATCCTGTGGTATCAAAAGTGAATAATCAAAAATTCTAAAATCAGCATTTTCCAAAACTAGATTGCAAAACCTGCATTTGGGGTTAAGAGCTGAGCAGGCCAAAATCCCCATTATCGAGCCACACCTCTTCATCAAGCCCGTGATATAACTAGGTCTGCAAGGGCTCCACCAAAGATGGGTGAGGGGGGGGGGACAAGGGCAGCATTGCCTACAACACAGTAGGAGGCCTGGGAGTAGTGGCACTAAAGAAAGGTAGGCCTCCAGAGGGTCGTGGCCACCGAAAATGTGATAAAGCACTGAACTAAATGAAACCTTCTCATGGTAGGAGCCTGGCCTTCCTTCCTGAGTCCCAGTCATTCAACTCATTTGGAGTTGCAGAAGACATTAAAACCCCTCCCCTCAGGGGTTTTCATACAACTTCCTTCTATCACACTTAGGGCACATTCCCTTTGGACATGTCACACAAAATACTTCTGACATGCAAAATTTGCAGAGTTTACAGGCACAACTCTACCTTTGGAGAGACAGACTACCATCTAAACACCCAGGGGCAGCACAAGGCAATCTGCTGCCTGAGGCGAGGGATGGGGGGGGGGGGGAGGCACCAAGAGCAGTGGGGGAAAGGCTTTCTCAAAACTGCAGGCAGGGATTGAACCAAACCAAAAAGCCAATTAGATAATGTTGAGGAAATGCAAGATATATTTTGCATCCACAGAATCCCCTCCCTCAACAATGGGTGCAGAGCAGAACTAGGACATTCACCCACAGAACTCAATATCTTAAAAAAATCTGATTCCAATCATCTCACTAACAAACATTCTCCATTACCAGGCATATTGTAAACTAATACAAAACCCTACAACAAAATCACTGAGGATCTGTAGAGCAAACCTACCAAACCATACCTGCTCAACTTCCAAAACTCACATAAGGAACCTACCCAAAAAAGCATAACTGTAAATATTACAGTGGGCCATGGAACATCCAAACACCTATTTGAAAAGCTGAACAATTCAGATTACTACAGTACAAATCCCTACGTACAAATGTCATGTTGACAGAACACCTGGCCTTGGCCACAAACTCAGAACACAGACCCTCAAAGTACAGAATAAGTGACCATAACCTAATAATAAACATATGTAGATAAAAATTAAACTGCAACTCCAAAAAGGCAGATTCTGCATGCAATGCAGAAATAGAAAGAGATGCATTTCCCTATAAAATAAAGATAGCACCGAATGTTCATTAAATTGAAAATAAAATTTCTTCTTCCTTTGTTGTCTGACCATTTTATTCTTGATCATATTCATCCCAATCCAAGGTTTCTGCTTTCCTCCACCTCCCAGTGCCCCCCCCCCCATCTACTTCCTCCCAGGGGTGGCATGAGGGTTTCACGGGGCCATATGCGGAGATACAGTGCAACATTATTTGCTTAGATTTAGTATACTTTATTTTAAAATGTATATGCCACTAATCTAAAATCCTAGGTGGCTTCCAAACATATACAAGCAATTTAGTTAAACATAATAAAACATTAAATTTGATTAATAAAAACCCACTTACACAGCTCTCCCCCCCACGCATCACCAATCTGCACATCAGATTTATTTCGCTATGAGCAGATTACTGAAGAAGAAAGATATAAAATGAGAAACTAATTCTAGTAGCCATGAATTCAAACGCTGGATTGGATTGTGCTAGAGGTAGAAAAGTCCGGAACTCAGTAGCGGTGAAGCTATCAGGCCACTAAACCAAAAAATGAGACGTTCCCTTAAAATTTGAAATTTCCTTGAATCTGACCCGACAAAATATTTAAAATTTCAGTCTGGCAGCATAAAGAACACAAAACTGCAAATCTCAAAGACAATACATAATACATATTCCAGTTACCCCCTCCCCAATCAGCACCCTAAGTGGACCTTACCAAGAACACAGAGTACAGGACCCATAGAGCAAATCTACTATTCCATAACAGCACTAACTTCCAAAACTCACACAACATGGAGCATACCCAGAAAGGGCAACACTGCAAATATTGCAGTGGGCCCTAGATCATCCATATTCCTATTCAGAAAACTGAACAAGCTGGATTATTACAGTTCCCTACATAGAAAACTCCATGCTAACAGAACATGTAGCCTCAGTCACACATGCAGAACAGAGATAGATTTTCACCAATACAAACTAAAAACAAACATGTGTAGTAAAAAAATGCTTTTACCCATTACGCTTTAGGTTTACAGGGTTTCTTTCCAAAAATTATACTTTACTGCAGTGTGAGGCAAAAGAAAGAAAGAACTCACACACAGGCGTCTGCAGAAACTAACAACGGCTCAGCGCAAGTAGCACATGTGCAACTAATGCCACCTCATTTTATTTATTTTATTTATTTAACTATTTTCTTTTATACCGCCCCTTCCAGAGATCAAGGGCGGTTTACATGTAACAGTTTAACAGTATAGTACACATCTGTATACATTTACATTGAACAGTAGATTTCAACTATTTACATTGAACAATAAAGTTTAACTTTGTAAGGTATTAAAGTAAAACAAATTGCAAACTATTTACAATAAATATTTACAGTGGCTGTGTGTGGTGAATAGGACAGGTGTAGGAGTTGGAATTTATTTCCTTTTATGCATAATTTCCTTTTATGACGTAAATGGGGGATGAGGGGGGGCAGACAGGGAGTTAGTTAACGGGGGTTAGGGGGTTTGCGTATGTGTGTCCATGTTTGTTGTGGAGCATGTTTTGGGGGAGTAGGGGATTTCAAAGTGCTCTGTGAATAGGTAGGTTTTTAATTCTTTCCTGAATTGGGAGAGGTCTTTTATGATTCAAATGTCTTTTGGGAGGTCGTTCCAGAGCATTGGAGCAGCGAACATGAATGCTCTGGAGCTAATGGTTTTCTTAGTCTTCCGGATAGCTTTTGGTGTGATGAGGGAGTGGGCTGCATTTTGTCTGTGGGATCTAGTTGTGGTTGGAGAGTGCAGTAGTGTAGATAGCCCCCTCACACCTATGTCATTTATGAGTTTAAAGGTTGTTAGGATAATTTTGTATCTAATACGGCTGTTTATAGGGAGCCAGTGTAGTTCCCGTAGTATTGGGGTTACGTGGTCTGCTAGGTGTGCTTTAGCGATTACTTTTGCACAGATGTTCTGAGCTCTTTGTAGAAGGAATGTGCTTTTTTGAGGAAGGCCTGTTAGGAGACTATTGCAATAGTCGAAGTGTGGGGGTGATCAGTGTGCTTACTACAGATCTAAAGTCTTGTGTTTCGAGGAATGGCCTTAGGTGTTGAATAGTTTTAAGTTTATAGAAAATGGTTTTCACTGTTTGCTTTATGTGTGGTAGCATAGTGAGTGTGTGGTCGATTATTACACCTAAGTATTTTACCTGTTTTCTAACAGGTATGGTAGTTTTGTTGATTGTAATTGTTTCCGGGTAAGTGTTCTCAGTTATAGATGACCCTGTTACAAACATTGCTTCCGTTTTTCTGAGGTTGATGCTAAGGTAATTTGATTCCATCCAGGATGACGTCTCTGCCATGCATTCGGATAGCGAGTCATAAGTGGGGTTTTTAGTGTTTATGGAGATAGCAAGCATGATGATGTCATCAGCGTATATAAAATGCTTAATCCTGTGTTTTTTAAATATGGTTGTTATAGGTTGCAGGTACAGGTTAAATAGGAGGGCTGAAGGGCCGATCCTTGGGGTATTCCCTGTCCCTGGGGGAATGTTTCTGATGCTTGTTGGTCAATTTGGACGCGTATTAGTCTATGTGTGATGTAGGACTTGAACCATTTAAGGACAGTCCCGCCTATTCCTAAGTTCTCTAGTCTGTTGATTAGTGTAAGGTGGTTGATGTTGTCGAAGGCAGCTGAAATATCTAAGAAGAGGAGTAGGAAGCCTTGGTTGTCGTCATCTGTACCACGGATGAGGAAGTCCATTAGGGTGATTAAGAGTGTTTCTACTCCATGGAAGGGGCGGAATCCAAATTGGTGTGAGTCAAGTGGTTTGTGTTCATCAATGTGTTCCTGTAACTGTAGTTGAATTGTTTTCTCTATTATTTTGGCTATAAATGGAATGCTGGCTATTGGTCTGTATGAGTTCGGGTCTTTGAGTCAAGCTTACTATTCTTTATTATTGGTCGGAGTGTTGTGAGCTTTAAGGCATCAGGCATGGTGCCTTGTGAAAGGGATTGGTTGACTATGTGTAGTAAATATTCAGCCAGTTCATCTTTTGCACACTTAATCCAAGACACAGGGCATGGATCGAGTGGGGAGGTTGTGGTGTTGATCATTGTTATGATCTTAAGGAGTTGTTTTTGATCGGTCAAATGAAAACTTGTCCATTCATTAATGGTTTTGGTACTTGTTGGTAGTGATGTCGGGGTAGTGGTATTGCTTTTTAGTTTTTCTGCAAAATGTGTTGCTAGTATTTGTACACTTATTGCTTGTTGTTTAGGCTCAATGTTATTCGTTTTGGTTAGTGTTTTTACGATCGCGAATAATTCTCTAGGGCGGTTGATGGCTGAGTTTATTACTTTAGAATGGTAGTCTCTTTTTGATTTGTTGATTGCATTTTTATATCAAGTAAGAGCATGTATTGGGATTTGTTTTCGTCTGATTTTGTTTTTCTCCATCTTTTTTCTTGTTTCCTCAATTGTTTTTTTAGTTTTGTTAGCTCTTTCGTGAACCATTTTTCCGTCTTTTTTATTTGTTTTTGTAAGGCTTGTGTGGGAACAGCTGCATTTTGAATGGTAAGGTTCCAGTGTGTTATAGTTGAATTGATGTCTATTGAGTTAGTGTTGAGTTTGGGTAATACTTTGTCGAGGAATGTGCTTTTGTCAAATCTTGCGAAGCGTGAGGTATGTGGAGTTGCACTTGTGGTTGTTTTTGGAGCTTGTGCTGGTAAGTGGATTGTGATGAGGTGGTGGTCGGACCAAGGTACTTCGGTTATAGTTGGGGTGGTATGTAGCCGGTGACTGTAAAGCGTAGATGGGAGGAATATTAGGTCAAGTATGTTACCTTTTTTGTGTGTGGGGGTATGTATTATCTGTGTGTAACCCATTTGTGTCATAGCATCAATGAAGTTATCTGATTGTGAGTGGTTCAGCGATGGAAGGTTCAGGTCACCAAGGAGTATGAGTGGTTTGCTTTGGGATGCTGTGCATGCGAGTTCAAGGATAGGGGTGAGTTTTTTTTTGATCGGATGTTGGGGGTCTGTATATGAGGGTGAGTGCAAGGGTTTTATTTTCTATATTGACAATGTCCATTCCGTCTATATTATTTAAGTTTGTTAGAGTGAATTGTAGTTCCTTTTTGGTGAGTATCAATGTGCCACCTCCTCTTTTTATATTTCGATGGCAGTTGAATGTGTCATATTGGTGTGTGGTTAGTTGGTTTAGTAGTATAGTGTCTGTAGGTGATAAAAAATAGTGTAGGCTGGGTTTAAAAAAGGTTTAGAAAAGTTCCTGGAGGAAAGATCCATGAACTATTATTAAAGAGGACCTGGGAAATCCACTGCTTGCCCCAGGACAAGCACTGTGGAACTTGTGTGCCTTTTTGGGAATCTGTCAGGAGCTTGTGACCTGGATTGGCCACTGTTGGAAATAGAATACTGGGCTTGAGGGACCTTGGTCTGACCCAGTATGGTGCAGAGCTTAGGAAACATTCTGCTAAATATGCCAAACAAGAGAGGCTCAACAGCACCCATGCAGCAACTCCCACTTCCACAAAAACAGGAGTGACTTGGTGCCCCAACACAGCACTTCCCTCCCTCTGAAAAACAAGACAGACTTTTTGACCAAGAAGGGCTTAGCAACCCCAACATAACTCCTGAAACTGCATACTGGACCAGCATGGTGTTAATGTAAATATATATTCTGCAAAAAAACAAAGGAAATGCAAGATGCTCGCACACCAAGGAACTAAAAAAAAATAATAATAATAAAAAAAAAAGAGAACTGTAGCACAGTTTATAGTACCAAATTATAAAATTATAACTCATTTTGTTATAAACTGTTATGGTTCTCGCTTTTTCTTTTTAAATATATATTCTGCATCCACAGAAACCTCTCCCTCAACAATGGGTGCAAAGCAGAAATAGGACATTCACCCACAGAACTCAATATATTAAAAAAAAAATCTGTCTCTGATCATCTAACATTCACCAGTAACAGGCATATTGGAAACTGATATAAAACCCTACAAAAGTCACCGAAGATCTACAAGGCCAAATCTACCATACCATGCTAGGATATACTTCCAAAACTCACATAAGGGGCCTACCCAGAAAAACGATGCACTATAAATACTGCTGTAATCCCTAGAACATTCATACACCTATTTGAAAAACTGAACAAGTCAAATTACTACAGTACAGTATAGATCCCTATGTACAAACTCCATGTTAACAGAGCACATGGCCTCAGTTACACACTCAGATCAGATCCTCACCAAGTACAGAAGTGACTACAACCTAAAGTAAAAATATGCAGACAAAAATTATACTGAATCCTCAAGAAGCCAGACTCCGCATGCAGTGCAACATCAGATAAATTAGAGATGCAGTTCCCCATAAAGATTGCGCAAAGTCCAATCCCTAAATTGAAAATAAAATTTGTCTGACCATTTTATTCTCTGATCATGCTGGCCCTATCTGAAGCTTCTGCTTTCCTGTCTTCTCTTAGTTCTCTTTCTATGGTCCATCTGCCATTTCTTGTCTCTTGTTTTCTTCACTTCCTTCCATCAGCCTATTTCCAGCCCTAGTAACCCTCCCCAGTATCAGCCCCCTTTTCCAGTCCTCCCTTTCCTGTACCTTCTAATTTTAGCCCCCTTGCATTCCCAGGACTGCCACTGGTGTCCATTCCCTTTCAGTCCTCCTCCTTCCCCACTGTCCAGCCCCTTCTAGTTCAAATACCATCCCAGTTCCAGTGCCCCCTCCCTTCCAGCCCCCACCCCAATTACCCAGTCACCTACCAGTCCCATCCCCAGGTGTCAGCTCCCTTCTATCCTTCTTCCCTTCCCTAGTGTCATCACCCTTCCAGTCTTCCTCCAGTACCATCCCCAGATATTAGCTCATTTTAGCCCCCTTCCAACCCCCACCTTCTCCTGTGTCAGCTCCCTTCCAGACCTTCCTCCCCCTGTTGCAGACCCCAAATTAAAATTCAGCTGGTTTCCACTTTGCCATTTTTTTATGTTTTGTTCAATTTGTTGTGGTTCTCACTCAAAGTGGTGGTAGGCAATGGCCCAAAACCCCACAACCTGGGCAAAATAGTTACCCAATTGGGCAGGAAAATCACAGAAATGGAAACACTGGCCCTCAATAATTTTAGACTTTAGTACTAAACTTTAAGGCATTCAGTAAATTTCAGGTCCTGAATTATCTTAGAAACTCTTCTATTAAGGCATGTCTACTGCAAATTCAGAGTAGGTCAGGTCAGGTCATGTCATACCTGCATAGTCACAAACAGAGCGAGGACACTCACAAGACACAAAAAGCAAGTGGTATGAAGAGTCACAGGTGCTTTATTTAAACTCCTATGCATTTTGGCAATGTTGCTTTCTTCAGGGGGCAAACCTCAAACAAAACAATTAAAATGATAGCAATGAGTAGATCATGTCATACCTGCATACCACTTTTTTTTTTCTTCAAACAATGATGCAGTTTGCACCCTTGTGTATACCAGTGATACTCCAGTACCTTCATGGATATGCTTACTAAACCAGGCTAATGGTTAACCCAAGCTAATCTGTATATGTAGGCAAAGGCTTTCCCAGACTAAGACTATGACAGGAATGCAATGGGTTGAGGCTTGATGGCCAGAACAATTTAGAGTGAAAGAGAATACAAAATTAAGTCATTACGAAAAATCTCTCTCATATTTATAAATCCAATTTTACATTTGATATTGTACAGCAACAGTTCCTTGTGAACTGTAGCTTTCAAAGACATTATTGGTTTACTTTCTCACTGTGGAAATCATTCTTTTCAGGGTTGAAGTCCTGGGTTTCTCCCATTAACTCTGATGGGCAAGGCTTCAAAACTCAGATTTAAAAAAAAAAGAGTCTAGAAGTGTGTGGCAACTTCATGACCTACATGGGTCTTGCAGTCGTTTCTGGGTTGGCATCCTTTCTAGTCTGTGGGTCACAACATGCATATTTGAGTCACATCCAGGCCACAGGAGCTTATCCACCCGGCCCCATATAGCCTCACTTCTAAAACTGGCTATACAGCCTATGGAAAAGGCAGCACAGCAAATGACATAGGTTCCTAGAACACAAACACCCCCTTTATTGGGACAAACAGTACAAACAGGATTGTTATGGGTTATTTAGCTATTTTTATATACCGCTTTATCCCAAAGCCAAAGCGGTTTACAAATAAATTGACTCTAATGGTTACATGGAACAAGGGGAATTAAACTTGGACCGGAGAACTGAATTAAATATACATTAGATTTAGAGGGAATGGTGAGTCAGGAGAAGGGTGACAGAGATGGGTACCTGGGGGGCAGAGAGGAGGAAGGATTTTAGCTTACGTTGTCAAAGTGTCTTTGAATAGGTGGGTCTTGAGGATCCGGCAGAAGTCCATTAGGTTTGGGATTGTGCATAAACAGTCGGGGAGGTTGTTCCAGATGGTTGGAGTGAAGAGGGAAAATGCTCTGTTGGAAGTGGACTGGTTACTTTTGGCTCTTAGCAGGGGTCAGTGAAAGTGTACTGTGTGACTGTTCTTCTGAATCTGCCGTTTGGCATCTTAAGCAGGAGGACTGAAGGTGTTCCAAAAATAAGTTATTGAAAATCTTGAAGGCAGTCAAAAGGACTTTGTATTTTATATGGCTTGTAATGGGGAGCCAGTGGAGCTATTTAGAATTGGCATTGTGTTCCAATCTGGACGTTCCATTTATGCAGGCTGCAGTGTTCTGTGCTAATTGTAGTAGGTGAAGTGCATATTTCGGCAGTCCTTGGAAAATGATGTTGCAGTAGTCAGTACGGGGGAACACCAAAGATTGAAAGACTGTACAGAAATCACTTGGGTCTAATAATGGTTGAAGGTGGTGTATTTTTTTCATCTTGTGGTAAACGAGTTTCAAGGTGTTTTTGATGTGCAGCTGTAGTGTGAGATGTTGATCCAGGGTGATGCCAAGGTAGTGTAGCTGGGACTGGACTTTTAGAGTAGTTTGAGGGGTTCTGGGGATTATCAGAGATGCTGGAGGGTGGAAAGCTGGGTCTCTTGTGATAGAGACTTCCTTTTTTTTAAGTTTATGGAGAGATTGTGTTTGAAGAGCCAGCTTGTGGTTGCTGTGAAACATGTTGACAGATTAGTGTAGGTGGAGGATGTGGTAGATAAAGGTAGCATAATGCCATCTGCATATAATGTGATAAAGTACATTGTGGGCCGGTATCATTTCACAAATGGGCTGGAGATAGAAACTGAATAGAAGGGAAGGCAAGGTGGAGCCTTTGATGACCCCTTGATGTTGATTGTAAGGGGCAGATTTGAGCAAACCTAGTTTAAAGTTGCTGCTGTCTATCTGTTAGATACAATTGGAATCATTTCAGGGTTGTGCCAGTTAATCCCAGGGATTGTAGTTGTGATATCAGAATGCTGTGGCTGACTGAGTCAAATGTGGCTGTGATATCAAGAAATATCATAATGAAGCATGGTATAGCTTGCCCATGCCCTTTACAAGTCTGTCCATGAGTGCTGTTAGTAGAGTTTCCACTCAATGGTTGGGTCTGAAGCTATGCTGCTGTGTGTCAAGTGGTGCGTGAGAGGAGATGTAGTCTTGTAGTTGTAATGTACCACCATCTCAATAACTTTTGTCAGAATTGGTAGGCTTGTGATGGGCCTATAGGACACAGGGAGTCTTGGGTCAAGGAGGGAATTCTTTAGAATAGGGCAAATAGAGGCGTACTTGAGACTGGTAGGCATGTAGCCCTGGGCGAGGGATAGCTGAATGAGTTTGAGAATTGGGGGAACTTAGGTCAGCATGGGCTAGTTTAATCCAGCTAACTGGACATCGGTTGAGTGATGAAGTGGTGTTATTGAGGCTGGAAATGATTGCCTTGATTTGTTCAAGTGAAATAGGGTTGAAGCTATGCCAGGAGGTGGTCAGTGCATGCCCTTGGTGTGAAGGTACTGTGTCTGCACTGCTGTTGCTTGTGTGAATCTTTCTCTGGAAGTAGTTGGCTAGAGTTTGTAGGTGTAGGTTATTCATCTCTAGCACTTGGTTGAGACTTTTGGTGAGTGATTTTACTATATCTAACATCTCCCTGGGGCGGTTTAGAGCACTTAAGATGAGTTTAGTGTGGTAATTTCTCTTTGTTCTGTTTGTCAGGGCATGGTATTCGAGGAACATGGACATGTAAGCCTCTTGGTCTCTTGTGGTTTTTGAGTAACGCCATTTTCATTCCAACTGTCTGAGTATGCGCTTGGCATCCCAGAGTTCAGATGTGTACCAGGTGGCACTGTGGCTCACATGGTGCTTTCCTAATGCTGTTTGTGGGGGTGATGTGGCATTGCTTATTACTACATTCCAATGTAGAGTAGTGTCTCAATGTTATCTAGGTCATAGCACAGAGTCTGGCCTTCTTTCTCTTCTTAATGAATTGCATGCTGCTCACGATCAGTTTTTTCTCCCTTGCCGTCTCTCTTGATCTCTCGGCTGCATTTGACCTTGTCGATCACCACACCCTCATTTCATGTCTTCACGATGCCAGCCTTGCCAGTACCATTCTGCACTGGTTTCACTCTATCTCCAGGAACAAGCAGGAATAAGTCCTCACATATGGGTACGTCGGTACCGACGGAGCCCGTGCGGGAAAGCTCCCCAGCTTCTTAGAATAGAAGCTTTTGGGACCTCCCACTGCACATGCGCACTGCCTTCCCGCCTTCCTGAACAGCTCTCCTCAGTTTCTTTTTTTTCCGCGGAGCCAGCAGGTCGTGTTCCTGTCACCGCTGAAGAAATTGTTATTTTATTTGTTTCTTTAGACCGCGTACCTGCCTTCCCCATACCGATACCGGTATCGCCGGTCTTTTCTTTCTTTCTTTAAAAAATTATAATTCTTTTTTCTTATTTTTTAGCTTTTTGGTCACTTCAGAGAGGCCTCTCGGCCTACTCAATTTCTCCTCATGGAGAAGCCAGCCCCTGGATTTAAGAAGTGTACCAAATGTAATGCTGTTATTTCAGTCACAGACACCCATGAATGGTGTCTGAAATGTTTGGGGCCTGACCATTCCATACCGGACTGCCCATCTTGCTCCCACATGTCTAAACGTGGGCTGCAGAACCGGGCCAACAAATTCCATGTGCTGTTTGCTTCAGAGAATACAGCATCACAGTCATCCAGGTCTTCTTCTCCGGATGGATCTCAGGTAACCAAACCTTCTGTGGGCAAGTCCTCAAAGAGCAAATCTCCTTCAAAGCATCGAGAGGCTCTTAGCTTAGAACTTGAGGACCCTGCCCCAGCCAAACAACCCCGGCGGGAAGTCCAACTTCCAAAAACGCCAATTCAGGGGTCTCAGGTTGATATCGATGCTACGGCCTCGACAGATCACCTGTTAGCCTGCTCTGGGGTACCGGGTCACTCCGGTACCGACATCCAGGCAGCTATGGCGTCCATGGGCGATACTGTACAGTCCATGCAGCAGGCCGTCATGGCTTTCATTAAAGCTGCAACGCCATCGGTTCCGCTTTCAGCGGTTCCGGGCCCGATACCGGTATCGTCCGCCATGCCGGTATCGAGGCCGTCCACCTCTAAACGCAAGTCGGTACCGTATGGGCTTTCGCTCCATACCGGTTCCATACCCGATACGCCCGATATCGATACCGATCGGTACGCGTATCGTGCGTTAGAGGAAAGCACCGATTCCTCTGAGGATTTTCACTCCTCTGATGATTCTGCTGAGTTTTCACTCAACTTACCTGAGGAGCCCTCTTCTCCTAAAAGGAGAATGTCCCCTCCAGAGGATTTGTCCTTCCAGGACTTTGTTTTAGATATGGCTACAGCCCTTTCTATTACCACATCCTCTGAAAAGGAACCCAGATCCAAAAAACTGGATATTTTGGGATACTCAAAGGCCCCTAAGGAGGCAGTTACCCTGCCTATCCATGAAATCCTTCAAGAACAACTGATGGATTTCTGGGAAAATCCTTTGACTTTGTCTCCTTATTCCCGTAGGTTGGACACCATGTATAGGGTCCCTCCTTCTCCTGGTTTCCAAAAGACTCAATTGCCCCACCACTCTATTGTGGTGAAGTCTGCAATGAAGAAGATTAGGAGTACCAAAAGGCACTCTTCCACCCCTCCAGGACGGGAATGTAAGACCTTGGACTCTTTTGGTAGGAAAATTTTCCAGGCTAGTATGCTTATAGCCAGGATTAATTCCTACAGTCTCTATATGGGCATGTTCCTGGAGGAACTTGCCAAAAAGGTGCGGCATTTTGCCCCCTTTATCCCTGAGGATAAAAAGCAGGGATTCCTTTCCCTAGTGAAACAACTCTTAGAGGTTTCTAAGTTCTCTAATAGGGCAGCATATGATTCCTTTGAGGGAGCCAGTAGGGCTTCGGGCATTGCTATTGCAGCCCGACGTCTTGCTTGGCTCCAGGCCTCTGATCTGGAACCTTGGGTTCTAGATGGCTTACGGAATCTGCCCTGTACAGGTGAGAACTTATTTGGGGAAGAGTGGCAAATCAAAGCCACCCAGATGGATGCTGAAAATGCCACCTTGGAAAGACTTTCAAAGTCCACTTCAATTCCTACTAAGAAAAAGTCTTTTAAAAGGCCTTACTATAAGAAGGCCAGAGTTGCTTCAAATACTGGCCAGCAGTCTTCTCAACCTCGCTATACTGCTAAGCGTCAGCAATCCAAACAAGCACGAACTAAGCCTGCAGCAGCTACTGTAGCTCAGCAGGCTCCAACCCCTCAGGGGTTTTGACTTGCTCCTAGGGAACTTGCCACTTCTGGTTCTAACACAACCAGAACCTCTCACCATACCCGGAAGGTTGGTTCACTTTGCTCCCAGATGGGAACAAATCACAACAGAACAATGGACCCTCTCTATCATTCGAGAGGGTTACAAACTTCATTTCTCCAGCCTTCCTCCCCATCATATGGTGAGACCATTCAATTCTCCCCCATCTCTCCTAACCCTGTTGGGTCAAGAGGTTTCCTCTCTTCTTGCCCAAGGGGCCATAGAAGAGGTTCCTCTTCCTCAACAAGGGTCCGGTTTCTACTCCCCTTATTTTCTCATTCCAAAGAAGACAGGGGGATTCAGACCAATCCTAGATCTGAGAGAATTGAACAAATTTCTCTTCAAGGAGAAATTCAAAATGCTGTCTCTCGGCATTCTCCTTCCTTACCTCCAGGGTCAGGACTGGCTTTGTTCTCTAGACCTACAGGATGCGTATACACATATACTCATCCATCCATCCCACAGAAAGTATCTTCGCTTTCTGTTTCAGGGAAAACATTTCCAATACAGAGTACTCCCCTTCGGTCTAGCCTCTGCTCCAAGAGTATTCACAAAATGCATGGCAGTCGTAGCCGCATTTCTAAGAGGCATGGGAATCTTTGTCTTCCCATATCTGGACGACTGGCTCATCCGAGCTCCAACTCAGTCACAGGCCCAGATTTCCCTGGACCACACAAGGAGCCTTTTGCAGTATCTGGGACTGGTAGTAAACCTTCCCAAGTCCCAACTCATCCCTACTCAATCTCTAGAATTCATAGGGGCCCAGTTGGACACCATCACTGCAAGGGCCTACCTTCCACATGTTCGAGGCCAGCGCCTCCTGAGTTTGGCCTCCCAAGCTCAGTCCAGCACTCACTTGACAGCCAGGGAAATGCTACGCCTACTGGGTCATATGGCCTCCACAGTGCATGTGGTGCCCTATGCTCGTCTTCATATGAGAGCAGCTCAATGGACCCTGGCCACTCAGTGGACTCAGGCGTCAGGAGCGCTCTCAGACCAAATACAAACCTCCGATCGTCTGTTTTGGTCCCTCCACTGGTGGACTTCCACCAAGAATCTGTTGTTGGGGTCTCCATTTCAACCATTGCTACCCCAAGCAACCCTCACAACAGATGCCTCCCAAACAGGGTGGGGAGCCCATCTGCAAACTCTCTCCACTCAGGGCACTTGGTCTCTACAGGAGTCCACCCTTCATATCAATCTTCTGGAACTGCGAGCAATTTACCTTGCCCTCAAGGTCTTCCACTCCCTCCTAGCCAACCTCACTGTCCTAGTTCAGACGGACAATCAGGTGGCCATGTTTTACATAAACAAACAAGGAGGGACGGGCTCTCTGTCGCTTTGCAACGAAGCTCTAAGACTATGGGCCTTCGCCAGAGAGCATCAGATTCACCTGCTAGCAGTGTATCTCCCAGGAGTTCAAAACTCTCGGGCAGACAGGCTCAGTCGAGTTCTGCTGCCACACGAATGGTCCCTACATTTGGACCAAATAAACCGAATCTTTCAGGAATGGGGGACCCCGGACATAGACCTCTTTGCAAGTCCGTGGAATGCCAAACTTCCCCGGTTCTGTTCCAGAACTCCGTGTCAGGGAGCTCAGGCTACAGACGCCTTTCTCCTGAATTGGAATCAGGCATTCCTATATGCCTTTCCACCCATTCCTTTGATTCCCAAGACTCTGTTCAAACTCCAGAGGGATCATGGAACTATGATCCTCATAGCTCCACGCTGGCCACGCCAAGTGTGGTTCCCTCTACTTCTACAGCTCTCCCAGGGATCCTACTTGGATCTGGGAGCTGCGCCAGACCTCCTGTCTCAGGAGGAGGGGACTTTGTGGCACCCAAACCCCAAATCCCTTCACCTCAGTGCTTGGTTACTGAAGGCTTAAGCCTTCAAGACTTTCATCTTTCCCAACCAGTGAAAGATATCCTTTCTGCCTCTAGGAAACCCTCTACCAGGCGTTCCTATGCTTTCAAATGGAAACGTTTTTCCATTTGGTGTGCTCAGCAGGGTCTTGACCCTCTGGCACTTCCTTTGAATTCTCTTCTTGATTATCTCCTGCATCTATCCAATGCAGGCCTCAAGACGAATTCGGTAAGAGTCCATTTAAGTGCTATTGCAGCATCCTTGAAACATATAAATGGACAACCTATCTCCTCTCATCCTCTTGTTGCAAGATTCATGAGAGGCCTGACTCTCACTAAACCTCCCATCAGACCACCCCCGGTCGCATGGGATTGAATCTAGTGCTCGGTCAACTTATGAAGCCACCTTTTGAGCCAATGTTTTCCACCTCCTTGAAATTTCTTTCCTGGAAGGTCATCTTCCTCATTGCAGTCACTTCGGCTCGCCGCATCAGTGAGCTGCAGGCTTTAGTGGCTAATCCACCTTACACAAGATTTCATCATGATAAGGTGGTCCTTAGGACGAATCCCCACTTTATGCCTAAAGTGGTCTCGCCTTTTCATCTTAATCAAGAGGTATATCTACCTGTCTTTTTTCCAGCTCCTCATGCATCCAATGCAGAGAGGAACCTTCATACTCTGGATTGTAAAAGAGCTCTCGCTTTTTACCTTAATAGGACTCAGCCACATCGAAAGTCTTCTCAACTTTTTGTGGCCTTTGATCCTTCCCATTTGGGACTTCCAGTCTCCAAGCGTACACTTTCCAATTGGATTGCTCAGTGTATTTCTTTTGCTTACCAGAGCAAAAACATTTCTCTGGAAGGCCATGTCACTGCTCACAATGTGAGGGCCATGGCAACTTCTATGGCTCATCTGCACTCTGTTTCCATAGATCAGATCTGTCGAGCCGCTACCTGGGCCTCGGTTCATACCTTCACAGCCCATTACTGTTTGGACAAGGACTCCCGCCGGGATGCCTTGTTTGGCCAGGCTGTCCTCAAGCACCTGTTCCATTCCTAAACAACTCCTGCCCACCTTCCCAGAATGGATGCCTGAGATCCATACGAAGATGGCGAACCTTTACAGGGGATCCCATGCATCTAAGCTAGGGAGTCCCCATATGTGAGGACTTATTCCTGCTTGTTCCTGGAGATAGCACAGTTACTTACCTGTAACAGGTGATCTCTGGGAACAGCAGGAATTAGTCCTCACAACCCACCCACCTCCCCTAGGAGTTGTATCTTTTATCTATCTATCTTCCTGTCCTCTCTCTGTTGACTCAGCTATAAACTCGAAACTGAGGAGAGCTGTTCAGGAAGGCGGGAAGGCAGTGCGCATGTGCAGTGGGAGGTCCCAAAAGCTTCTATTCTAAGAAGCTGGGGAGCTTTCCCGCACGGGCTCCGTCGGTACCGACGTACCCATATGTGAGGACTAATTCCTGCTGTTCCCAGAGATCACCTGTTACAGGTAAGTAACTGTGCTTTCCTTTCCCGTTGGTCCTTTTCTTCCCCTTCCCTGTGGTGTCCCCCAAGGCCCTGTCCTAGCACCCCTTCTGTTCAATATTTTTCTTGCCCCCCTCACTCTCTTGGTTCAGCAACACGGTGTCTCAGCCCACTACTATGCAGATGACATCTTTCTTCTCTATCACACAGATTCGGCTGCTCCTGACATCACTCCCCTTAACAATTGTCTTTCCACTGTGGCATCCTGGCTCTTCTAATTTCCTTCACATCAACCTTTCCAAAACCTCAGCCATCTGGTTCATGGCTGGTAGCCCCGTTCCCCCTCATCCCCCTGCTCTCTTCCTCTCCAATCCCCATTGTAACCTCCCTGTGCTACCTTGGTGTGACCCTTGATTCCTCTCTATCTTTTAAATATCATATCAACTCTGTAGTTCAGCGCTGTTTCTTCACCCTGAGACAACTCCGTTCTGTCCGCCCCTTCCTTTCTTCTTCTATGACCACCCTTCTCCTTTCCCTTGTCATATCACGTTTAGACTATTGCAATGTTTCCCTGGCCGGTCTCCCCCAATCCCAGCTTCAACGCCTGCAGCAAGTTTAAAAACAGAGCCGCCCGCATTCTCACCTGCACTTCCCGCTTCGATCACATCACCCCCCTTCTTATCCGCTTGCACTGGCTCCCAATCTCCTTTCAAATTCCTCATCTTTGTCCACAGGTCTGTCCACACCGGCACCCCCCTCTATCTTGCTGATTTGGTCCATCTTCAGACCCCCCACCGCTTTCTTTGTTTCATCCACGCAAATTGCATGACCCTCCCTTCCCCATCCCAAGCTCACTTAGAAAGCTGAGGAGCAGGTAGATTCTATTTCCTCAGTCCCTGACTCTGGAACTCCCTCCCCCCAGCCCTCCGCCTAGAGCCTTCTTTCAAAACCTTCAAGGCTAACCTTAAAACCCATCTTTTCTGTTCAGCATTTGACCTTCCCTTCCCCCCCCCGCCGCTGATGTTCAATTGCCTGTCTCCTTCAGTTTCTGCTCTCCCTTCTGTCCCTCCACAGCTTTTACTCTTTCCTTTCCTATTATATTATATCGGCGTTCCTTTTCTTTTTCTAGCAGCTCTTTTTAATATTTATTTAATTGTACTTTGTGAACCGCTCAGACGCTGTGGTGATGGGCAGTATATTAAGTGATCTAATAAAAAAAGAAAAGAAAAAAAGAGGTCTTTTATGAGCTGGGGTAACACTTTGTTCAGGAATGCTTGCTTGTCTAGGTTGCAAACCCTACAGCTTATTAGTTGAGGTTAGGAGCTAGTACTATGTGTGTGGGTGTTGTGTGGGATGGAAAAGGTGATTATCTTGTGGTCAGACCATGGAATTGGGGATAGTATGGGAGGGTTTGGGTGGATTTATTTTGTCAGTGATTTTGGTATAAATGTAGGGCCCAATATTCAAAGGCAGGAGGACTGAAGGTGTTCCAAAAATAAGTTATTGAAAATCTTGAAGGCAGTCAAAAGGACTTTGTATTTTATATGGCTTGTAATGGGGAGCGGTTAGTGCTGCTGAATATCCCCTACTAATACCGCTACACACTTCGATGCTAACCACTTCGCATTGGGGAGTGTCATGAGCAGCTACAGTTGCTAACTGGGTAGTGGCGATATTGCACTGCTACCCAGTTAGTGACACATGGGTAAAGCTAGGCTCAATATCACCAATACCCAGTTAGTTTCTGCGGTGGTGGAGGCTGTGCAGTGACCCCAGATACTCAATGCTGGAGCCAGATATGACCCCGGCATTGAATATCCAGCTTTAGTGTTCAGCACCGACAGCTAGGCGCTGTACTCACTCCTAGCCTCCAACGCTGAACATCAGGCCCATAAGGTCTAGTGTGTTTCCACTCTGTTGAGTAGGCTCTTGTATGATCTGGGTGTAATCCATAGCTTCGAGGAAGGATTGAGATAGTTTAGTTGAGGAAGAGGAGAGGTTGATCTTGCTTAGCAGGAGGAGATGAAGTGTGAATGCACACTGCTTCTAGGAGAGTTCTGAGGGTTTGTCTCTTTTGGATGGAGGGTGATAGGCTAAGCAAAGGGTTATGTACTTATTGGATATGGTGAGCATGCCTAATCTTTCTGCGTTGCTGGTGTCCAAATGACAGTAACCTAGGTGTGTTTGAGCCAGGATGAGCTCAAGAAAGGCATCTCATAACTAAGGGGTTCACTATAGAAGGATGTGAGATGCCTTACTTGAGCTTCTGGGATGAAGCAAAGTAGCTGAAGATTGCTGTTGCAGTGCTGTGAGGCAGTTGTTGCCAAGTGCCATTCAAGTTGTAGTGCATGCTAAGGGCCATGCCTAAGGGTTCTTTGGCTTGGTCCTTAGGTGACAGCCCGCATGCAGAGGCCTGCCTAAGTGTCAAAGCAGACTGAAGTACTGGTGTTGGCAAATGATAATGCCTCCCATGGAAGCATAGTAACATAGTATATGACGGCAGATAAAAGACCAGTATGGTCCATGTAGTCTGCCCAGCAAGATGGCAAGAGTAGGTGCACTTGTTGCTCCATGCATGTCACCCCTCCCCCATGTCTTTGTTAGGGTGTACCCACTGCTCCATATAGGTCACCCCTATTTGTTCAGATATAAGAGAAAGTTATGCTTATTTTAATTTTATCCTGTTGCTATAAAGGGATCCACTGTCTGTCCCATGCCATTTTGAATTCTGTCACTGTGTTTGCCCCCACCACTTCCATCGGGAGGGCATTCCAAGCATCCACCACCCTTTCAGTGAAAAAGTATTTCCTGACATTGCCTTTCAGTTTAGCTCCTTGCAGCTTTGTTATGCGCTCTAGTTTTATAGCTTCCCATCTTTGGACAAGGTTAGTTTGTTCATTAATACTTAGAGTACTTAAAGGTCTGAATTATATCTCCCCTGTCCCTCCTCTCCTCCAGAGTGTACACATATTTAGGTCTTCAAATCTCTTCTCATAAGTCTTCTGACACAGACTCCATTTTGGTTGCCTTCCTCTGAACCACTTCCAGGGACTGGGGTTTCTAGTCCCACAGGTGCTCCTTGTGGTCTTGGGCAAGCTACTTAACCCTCCATTGCCCATGTTCCCTGCAAAATAGTTATCTCCAAGTTATAATGCCCTGTTCAATTTAACTTCAGTTTGTTCAATGTAAACCACCTTGATATCATGAAAGGTGGTATATAAGAAATGTTAAGTAAATAAAAATAAAACAAAAATATCCTTTGCGAGATACGGTTTCTAAAACTGAACACAATATTCCAAGTGAGGCCTCACCAGCGACTTGTACAGCGGCATTTGTACCTCTTCCTTTCTGCTGGTAATTCCTCTCTGTATGCAACCCAGCATCCTTCTGGCTTTTGCCAACACCTTGTCACACTGTTTTGCCACCTGGAGATCATCAGCAACACACTCCGAGGTCCTTCTCCTAGTCCATGCACACCAATTTCTCACCCCCTATCGCATACAATTCCCTTGGATTTCTGCTTCCCAAGTGCATGACACTGCACTTCTTCACATTAAATCTTGACTGCCAAGCATTAGACCATTCTTCAAGCTTTTATAGATCTTTCCTCATGTTCTCCACTCCCTCAGGTGAGTCAACTCCGTTGCAAATTTTTGTATCATTTGCAAAAAGGACAGACTTCCATTCAGCCCTTCCGCAATAATCACTCACAAATATATTGAACAGTACCAGTCCCATACCCTGGGGCACACCATTAATCACCTTCCTTTAATCCAAGTGAGTTCCATTTACCATCATCTGTTAATCAACCAATTTCTGATCCAGTTCACCAACTTGGGACCCATCCCCAAGCTCTTGAGTTTATTGTTAAGCCTCCTATTGTAGCAGCAGATAAGCATGCAATAAATAAAACCAGGAGTCTTTTCAAGGATCCAAGCCAGTTTAATGTGCACAGGCTCAAGCAATAATCAATTTCAAAATGGCTGAGCGATGTTCTCTTGCAATACAACAACTTTTATAGACTTTTGCTCCATTCTAGGTATAGAAAAACATTTCATTGGTCCCGGTAACCTCCTGTACCTCCCGTACCCCTTCTATTGGTCCCGGTACTGATATGATTATCCAATTATGTTCTTTGAGTGGGCTCAGCACCTGCTTTGCCCCCCTCCTAGTCCCAATTACAATGGCCAGTTCATCAACTTGTTACTTTCATACTTCCAAGGCCATTGAGCCAATTTGTGCATGTAAGGGAGCAGGGCTCTGCAGCCTTTCTTACAGCAAGTTAATTAATTCCATAGAAGCTTCTCACATCCTTATCAATACCAATTAGAGCTGTTTTCTGTCTTTTCTAAGTTTCGTTTCTGCTTAGCTATGTTCAGTTAAGCTGAGTTAAGTTTCAATTCTATGGTGTCATCATTCAGGGGGTTTTCATTCCTCTGGGCCTAACTACAGGCTTCAGTTACAGGTCAAGCTGCTTAGGCCTGTCTGTTTAGTTCAATTAGCATGGATCATAGGCCTTCGCCTACCACATTCCCCCCTTTGATTATTCTCACCCGCAAGTGAGAAAGGGTGAGAAGCAAATCACATAATACTAGATAAAGATATCACTCTGTGGTATAGGGTAGTAGTTTCACATAACTAATATCTTTGTAGCTGCCTTATGCTCTACAGTGTTAATAACTGAAGTTATCATTCACAAGCAAAGTGGCAAGAAACAAGGGAGCAACAAGCAGATAGTCAAAGTCCATAGTTTTGCAAGAGTGGGTAAAAGAACTAAAGGAATTAGAAGGTTCAGGAGCATTTATGCCGGACCACCAAGATGTCTTCTTTGTTGTGCTGTTGTAAAACTTCTGATTTAGACAGTCCAGCTGTCCGATCTTCATAGCAAATTGTGGTCCGGTGCGAACAAAACACAAACTGTCAACAATGGGGTGGGCCAATACCCACTCACTAGTAGTATTATGTAAATCAGTCTGATTGTAGGGGATGGAGTAATTCAGTTCTTGCGTCTCCCAGGGCCACTGATCTCCCATCTTAGTTCCTCCACAAAAGAAACAGTCAGAAGTGTGGAGACTAGATGCTACTGCTCCAGCAAGTTCAAGAAACAAGTTCTGGGAGGCATGAGGAGTTGCAACGGTGGCTTGCATAGCCTTGTAGAAAGTCAAGATCTAGAACAACTTTTGGATCGGAGAGTATACCAATGCAAGTATAGGAAGAGTGATAAAACAAGGTCTGAGTGACCTTCGGTCCAGTTCATGTTGTACTTATACAGGCTGCCCAGGGAGGTAAGGCAAAAGTCATCTCAAAGCACCCCAAGGCTGCTGCCAGAATAAAGCAATAATAAGGATTCATAATGAGCAGTCTCTGGAAAATTGGTGGAACTGTCGACTTCCACAACAGATAACAGATGTAGGGTTGATTGTAGATCCTCAAGCTTCTGCCGTACGTAGACCTACCAGCTTTGTGGCGGAAGTAGGGCTGTAGATTCCAAAGTATCACTGTCCTCTGGGATGTCTCAATTTCTTACAATATCATAGCATAGTCTCTTAGGCTATTATTGCTTCCTTAGAGCAGTTCACTCTTTAGGAGATCAAAACAGTCTTTTCAGAGTATTTAAACACAGTCTCTTTCTGATGATTGCAGTTTTTTTTTTCTGCAGATGCGAAGCTTACTTTCAGATAAACAGACAGTCTTGAAATAGTGCAGTTTGAGGGTCCAATAAGCCTTAGGTCCGTGGCTGTTGTCGTAGGGTGAGGTGCAATGGAGTCTCAGGATGCTGTACAGTAGTCCAGTGATCAGGTTCAGAAGCAGCTGCTGGCTTCACTTGATTATGATGGATCCAAGGTTCAAATTCTGCGACTTTTACTGCAGTTGGAGTTGACAAGACGACAACATAGGGTCCCCTCCAATGCAGGGCTAACGGTATCTTTCTCCACTCTTTGATCCACACCGTGACTCCAGGCTTGAAAGGATGCAGGGGTGCAGGCAAATTGATGGGTAATCGATTTTGTACCCAGGTATGAAGACTTCTGCAAAACAGAACTTAAAACCAATAGTTCATGTCTAATAATTTCAGATCCTATCTGTCTCATATCTCCTTTTATTTCCTATATAATAGGCAGGGGTTGCCCATACAGAATCTCAAAAAAAGGGAAACTCCTAAAGACTTAGCAGGGGCTAAGTATATCCTAAGAAGGGCTATGGGAAGAACCTGGGGCCACTTCAGGTAAACCTCTTGGCAAAGTTTGGACAACTGAGATTTCAGGGTTCTATTCATACATTCTACTTTTCCTAAATTCTGAGATCTATAGGCAGTATGTATCTGTTAATATCAATATCTTGGGGCTATACTTAATGGACTTGCTTCCTAAGGTTATCCACCCTCATTCTTTGTACAGGGCCCCATGTGCATGCAAGGTTGTAAGGGCATACTTGGAATCTGGGTACACATTTAGACAGGGCTCTTTTCCTATTGTTAGTGCTCTAGTGAGGGCTATCAGTTCAGCTTTCTGTGGTGACGTTTCTGGGGCCAGGGCTGAGGACTCAACTACCAAATCAGGGGTCACCACTGCATATCTAGCACAACAATGTCCATTGATGATGAAACTGCCTTCAGCCACAAAGGAAGTCTGTTCAGGGTTCTCCAGAGGGACATCAGTCAAATCCAGGCAGCTTGAGAATACAGTGTCCATAATTTCTAAACAGTCATGATCAGGGGGTCAAGACCAACTGGTAACAACATAACAGGATTCAAAGCTTGACTGACCTTCAATTGGAGCTGGGGGGTTTTACGCAACATACTCTGTGGCACCCAAGAAGGCTCTCACTTGCCTCCTGGTGGTTGCAGTAGGAATACTGCATACAGCTTCTTTGCATTCTGGTCCCAGGCGTCGAATTCCGCTGGACAACTGGAATCCTAGGTTTTTAACTTGTTGGACATAATTGCACCTTGGCTCTTGAGACTTTGTATCCAGCCTCATTAAGAGGGTGCAAAAGTTCACTGATGGCTTGTAGACATTCACTTTCTGAGTTGGTGGTTATGAGCAAGTTGTCCACATATTGAAGTAGAATTTTTTTTCTCCTGGAATTACTGGATAACTTGTCAAATCTTTTGCTGAGTGAGGCAAGTTCTTGAATCCTTGAGGTAATCTTGTTCAGATGAGTTGGCCCCGCCTCCTTGTAGTGGGGTCTTGGGCTAAGCGTATGCAGAAAAAAGGCATCTTTTTAAGTCCAGAATGATGAAATGTATAGCTTCAGCAGAGATCAGTTCCAAAAGAATATAAGGATTTTGGTACCACTGGTTGTATAGTTTCAGCTGCATCATTCATTCTTCTTAGATCCTGCACTGGGCGGTAGTCACCTGTCCCAGGCTTCTTAACTGGGAGAAGGGGGGTGTTCCAAGGTGACTGGCACTCCTTTGAGAAGTCCATACTTCAATAATTTCATTAAATGGCAGCGGATTCCTGCAATGGCTGGTCAGGGAAGAGGATACTGCTTCACATGCACTGGTTCTGCTTCTGGCTTGAGGGTGACAATGACAAGGGCTATGTTCTTCGCTAGGCCAGGTGGGTTATCTTCTGCCCATACTCCAGGTGGGGCTATAAGGTTGGTAGGTATACAGGAACTAGCTGGCTTGATTGGAGATGCACTATAGAACTGCTACTCTTCTTCTCGGGGAACAGTCAGCACCATCAATCCAGCAGGCTCTGGGTTCACAGTCATTTGCATTTCTCTCTCTTCAGCAAAGGATATCTGTGCCTGAAGTTTTGCAAGCAGATCTCGGCTCCAAAAATGGAATAGGGCATTCAGGCATATACAGGAACTGGTACATTATTTTTTTTTTTCCTAGTTCACACATGCGGTTCTGCAGAAAAGGCTTTGTGGCCTTAGCCCCAGTAGCTCTGATAATGGTGGTGCATCTAGAAAAACACAGGGGCTACTGGCTTTAGTATTCTGCTCCTGTATCCCCCATAAAAGTCCATATATTGATCCCCTATTTTTCAGACTGACTCCTGGGGACCCAGGGAAACTGGAGAGTCCGGTCTGGCCTAGTCTTCATCCATGCTGTAGCCCTCTTTAGCTGCCACTTACTCTATAGCTACTTCCTTCTCCTACTAGAACATTGTGCTTGGTTTATTGTTTTATGACTCTGCAATCAAGTACTCCCTCCTCCCTTCCTGGGGTGGAGTCAAGATACGGGCATTCACTTCTCTAATGTCCTTCTCCTCTGTAGGGGTTTTTCACTTCCTCTGCTCCTTTGATTAGGAAAACCTCCTCCACATCATTCAACTAAAGCATCAGCAAGAAGATCTGTTCTCTTCTCCATTTTTTACATTACTTTCTCTATCACATTTATCTCCACAATTCACAGACATTCTGAACAACTTAATCGTGCTATATTCATGCCCGCAAATCCATCCAGTTTCATTTCGTTTTTATATCTCTCTGGGACTGACTGACAAAAACGTAAATTCTCCTGGGGCTGCTGGATCACATGGGGTACATAGTGAGGGCTGTCTGAATAACACTGTTTATTTGTTCAATTAAATCCTAAAGCTTTGAGGGAAAGGCACGTAAACAAGTCTGGTCAGCTGGCTGGCAAACTACTTGGGAATCTACAGGGTGGAGTCCCCCCCCCCCCTCTCCTGGGCTCTGTTTCTCCTAGCAACGCTCTATCCAGGAGGTTGGGTTTTTGTTTTTTTTTAAGATCCACTTCTCTGCTGTGGGCACATTAGTTCACGCCCACCAGGGGGGGGGGGGTGGCATCATCGGTGGACTGGGCCCCATCCCCCCCTTAAGCACTCTGAACGGAGCTACTTACAGAGAGAGAAACTGATGGGACAGGATATCTAGAGATTCTGGGGCAAAATATGGTGAACAGCAGAAACCACTCCCTTTCACATAACATTCCTAATTGGGACAGAGACATTTTTATTACCATAATTTAAATACAGTTCTTAAAAATATTAAAAAAACCATTATTTTTGCAACATGTTATAACATCTATTCCAATAGAAAGAAATATGGCTCTTAATATGACGGGACATATCTGTTACGTTTGACTGGAATGAAATTACTTAGCATGGAAATTAACTGCCAGCCGTAATCTGCATGTCTCTGCAAAAGAAATTATTATTTTTATTAAATCTTACAGTTCAGAAAGCAGATATTCAAGAGACATGAAACGAATACCTTTCCATGGCTGTGGTGGATATCTAAAATGCATATACACCCTCTTTTTGTTTTGTTTTTAACACTAAATGTCTTCTATCAGGTGCTTGCCACAGTATATCAGGAAATAACGTCTTGGAATTTTAAAACAAATGAATTTATCTTGAATTGTAAAGGTCGTCATTAGTCACTAGTACAGATTTCAAAGATAAAATCCTAACACAATTTTCTTATTCACTCAGAATTTAAACCATTCATTCTCAGGTTGCAATCTGATACACTTCCAACCCAGAATGCCGCACCATCCCCCAAGGTTCTTAACCTCTATTTTTGAGGGACAAAGGAAAAACACTTTATTTTCTCTCTCCTGTCTGTGTCCGTTAGTTTTTGAAACAGATATACTTCCTTTATTTTACACAAGCAAGAGACTGCTCAATCCCTAGTAAGCTGTGTGAGCCACACCCCTCCGCTCACTGGAAACGAAATGATCACAGTTTCACAGACACACAGAGACATGCTAGCAAGAATCATTTAAATCAGTGTCAAGTCGTGATCTAATAATTACTTTGTAGGTTTATAAGTCAAAGGAAATAAACCCAAAAACAGTTTGCTTAGTTTATCATTTCTGAAAGGTAACAATAAAAATACAAAGCAGAGAATATAACTAAAAACTGTTTACGGAGCTCCGATGAGGTTAATTCGACCTTCAAAACTAAAATTCTGACTAAATATTCCTATCGAATGGTATATAATACCTGACCATAGTAGAAGGAACATCACCATTAAAACACAGTGAATAATTGCCCTAAAATAAGCTCCAATTAGCAAAGCAGCAGAACGTTGAAAACATGCCTTCATAGGGTTAAAAGGCACCTCTGCAGCAGACACGCCCCTTGTCAGCCTCACACTTACTGTAGGAAAGAACTGACTAAGTGAGACATGGTCTTGATTTTTCAGTGAGTCAAGCGGTAAATTGTCATAAATTACCCAACTGAATATAATCTTACATTAAACAAAGACACAGACAAACACACATGCTAGATTCTCTATAACAGCTGTACCTCACGAATACTCATGCAAGGATTTTCAAACAAATTTTCCCCACGCATACTCATGTAGGGACCTCGCGCATACTCATGCGAGGTTGACTTAAGTCTTACCAAACAAGGACGATGGCTTCACCTCGCGCATACTCATGCAAGGTTAATAGGACCGCCCTTGAGAGGGGATCAGTGCTCTCTTTTCCAAGTTCCAAGTTCTCGAGATTACAAGTTACAAGTTTCAAATTCTTACTAAAAGTTTCACAAGTTTCAAACTGCAGTTCTAACTCATCTGTCTAGACAGGTTTTCAAAACTATACTTACCGGATCTGGTCCCCGATACTTCACTAGCTTCTGAGTTGGATCCTGGACTCCCCCGGGTCGGAGGTGTTGGCCAGCTCGACCCAGTGCCTGCCGAGGCCAGGCAGAACCCCCTCCGATACAAGAGGATCAGTGGGCCCAGGGAAATTCCCCTGCGTCGGATTGGCATGGTTCCAACTGGACCAAACCTCAAGGCGAATTACGTGGATTTATTCACTTGAACACCATCCACCACTCGCACTTCCCTATGAGGAACAGTATCAAAGGCTTTGCTGAAATCTAGGTAGATCACATCCTTGGGGTTTGCTCCTGGGGTCAGGTGGTTGGAGATCCGCTACTCAGGTAAGGCTTACTGGCCTGAAGTTTGTCACTTCTTCCCTATTACCACTTTTTGTAGAGAGATACCATATCAGCCCTTCTCCAGTCCTGTGGCACTTATCCTGTCTCCAAGGGTCTATTAAAAACATCCTTTAAATGCCCTGCAAGAACCTCTCTGAGCTCTTTCAGTATCCTGGGATGTATCTCATCTGGTTCCATACACGTGTCCACTTTGATACATCCCAGAATACTGAAAGAGCTCAGAGAGGTTCTTGCAGGACCTTTAAAGGATGTTTTTAATAGATCCTTGGAGACAGGAGCTTACTGGTGATCGTGCTTCCTGGATGCAGTGCTGGCTTGGTACAGAAAGACAGGGACTCCCTTGGGGCTTGCTCCTGGGGTCAGGGGGCTGGAGTTCAGCTGCGGGAGGTCCATACACACATGGTCATATTGTGCCAGCACCCCAGACTTCATCCAACTATCTTGCCTAGGTCGCAAATAGATCATGAACCAGCCCTCACCAAATACAGAATAAAAGAGCCCAAAAATTAAAAATAGAAGTGTGTAGACAAACACTAAACTAGAAATGCCAAAAAGCTAGACTCTGTAATACAGTGCAGCATCACAGCAAAAATGCATTGCCTTCTGTACTATGTAAAATGAAAGATACCAGAGAAGCTATGCATTCACATAACCAAGGTTTAATTTGGCAACTAAAAAACACTTTTTACCTTTGCCTCAGTAGACTCTTAATATCTCCCCAAAAGACTGTCTCCCCATAGACATGTATGTGTTCAGTAACTCCAACATAATGTAGCACCCCCTTGTGGGCAGACCTGGGATCAGGGTCAACATGGCAGGAGCCCCTCCCCCCTTTTTGTGCAGGCTCCATCAGTCCCTGAATGCTTGACACTTGGTGCCTCCAACTTGGGGAAGAAGGGTATTGGCAAGTGGGATTTCCTTCCCTTCTCCCAGGAAACAACAAACAAGTGAACATGAACAAAGTTGGCTGAAAATATATAAAAACTTAGGCTAATAAAAAGTAACAGTGCATTCAAGCAGTTCAAGTATTAAATCTCCCTGAAGCTTAACCATTTGATGAACTATTTACTATTTATCTATTAACTATGAACTATTTATCTATCCTTCCAATGTAAATAGATTATGTATATAGTTAACCCTGTTTTCCAAGTTTATACTCCTGTTCGATGTAAACCTGACAGCTTGTTGTTATGGTCGTTAAGTTATAATGTAAACCGCACTGATGCTAAATAGCGCGGTATATAAGAAATTGTAATAAAATAAATAAAACTGAAAAAAAAAGTATCTTCCATAGTCCTACAACCACTCAGAATAATTTTGTGTACTAATCTCCTCGTCGTAATACTATGAAGAATAAGGAAGAAAAAAAGGGTTCTCTTATTACCAGTGTTGCCATTTCTGTGAGTTTTCCACCCAATCGGGTGACTTTTTCCCAGGTTGCAGGAAAAGTTGGCTGGTTGCAGGTTGCGGTTGTTTTAGGCTATTACCTGCAGCTGCTTTGGGCAAGAAAACCATGGACAATGGAGTAAAAAACAAACAAAAAAACTAAAGTAAAGGCAAGGACCCTACTCAGAATGAGTCACAGCCCTTGTTTGCATGTCACTGGTCAGGTCTCTGTGGATGGCTCTGTTCTCCAACCTGTTTCATCCTCTTGCAACCTGGGTGTTATTGACTCTTCGCTCTCTTTCTCCTCTCATATCCAACTCCTCGCCAAGACCTGTCGCTTCTTTCTTTTCAACATTGGCAAAATCCACCCCTTTCTCTCGGAACTCACTACTAAAACCCTCATCCATTCCCTAATCACCTCCTGTCTTGATTATTGTAACTTGCTCCTTGCTGGTCTCCCTCAGACTCATCTCTCCCTTCAGTCTTTTCAGCTCTCCGCTGCACATTTGATTTTCCGTCAGCCTCGTTTTGCCCATATCACTCCTCTCCTCAAATCTCTTCACTGGCTCCCTATCCGTTTCCGCATTCACTTTAAACTTCTCCTTTTGACCTATAAGTGCATCCACTCTGACTCCTTGGTACCTTTCTTCTCTCATTTCTCCTTACTCCCCCCCCCCCCCCCTCGTGAGCTCTGTTCTTCTTGTCAACTGCTTCTTGCTATGCCCATCTCCTCTATTGCCAACTCCAGATTCCACTCTTTTCACCTTGCTGCACCTTACGCTTGGAATAAACTTCCTTTGTCTATGTCAGGCATCTTCTTTGTCCCTCTTCAAACTTAAGTTAAAAGCTCATCTTTTCGCTTCTGCCTTTGCTTCTTGATTTAGCTGTTCTCCTTCCCCTCTTTTACCTATCCTACTTCCTCTTACACTTGTTCTTATCTCTTTCCTTTGTCTTGTCTCTACTGCTCTCCTCTCTTTGCCCTTATTCTTATCCTTCTCCTTTTCTTGTTTTGTCTTTACTAGATTGTAAGCTCCTTAGAGAAGGGACTTTCTCTTGTTTTCTCTTTGTACAGCTCTGCGTGCACGTGGTAGCACTATGTAAATGCTTAGTAGTAGTACTAAAGCAGCATCCGAAGCTGACCAATGAGACTGCAGTCAATCACTCCCACTCTGCCATTACTCCCATCCTCTGATTGGCTAGAAGGCATTACCATGTGGCAAGGTAGCAGTTACACATGATTAACTGCCAAACCTGCCAGTCAGAGAAGGGGAGAGCATGGCTAAGAGTGGGTTGCTGTTTTGAGTTAGCTTTCTACACAGACTGGGCTGGAAATTTGGAATCCATCTGACAACCCTGCCTATTTTCAAATAATCTCCCCTCTGTCCTTCGCAAAGTCTTACCTATGTGCTGGACTAAGCTGGTGCAGTTGTACCGACCTGGTCTGTCTCCACTGCTGGGCCTTCCTCTGCCTATAGGGGGGTGCCACCACTCCATTCACTGATGGCCTTCCTTCACCTAGAGCAGTGGTTCTCAACCCAGTCCTCAGGACACACCTAGCCTGTTAAGCTTTCAGGATAACCACAATGAATATGCATAAAATAAATTTGCATACACTGCCTCCATTGTATGAAAATCACTCTCATGCATATTGACTAGGTGTGTCCCAAGGACTAGGTTGAAAACCTTTGACCTAGAGGTTCTCTGCGTTGTTCTTCATCTCCATTACCAAGCATCCTCCTTCTGTCTAGACTGGTTGCTACTCTGCTCACTATCTCTGCCACGGGGCCTCCTTCTGCTTGACTGAATCTGGTCTCTCACTGTTGCAAGGCCTCCCTCCATCTGCAGGGGGTCACTGCTCCACTTGCTGATGGGCTTTCCTCCACCATCTCCATTCCTAGGCCTCCTCATGCCTGCAGGGATCACTCATCTCCAGGAGCAGTAGGCTTGGCAGTGGAAATGTGCTGTGCTGTTCTAAGCCCTTGCAGCTGCTCTCACTCAAGCAGTACCTCCTTCTTTGGGGAAAAACATCCTCACTAAAACCAAGGCTTTGTAACAAGAATCACAAAAGAACTAAAATTAACCCAGTCTATAGGCTGCAGTGCAGTTTTCCTATGTTAGTGAAACCCTTCAGCAAAGGCCAAGATGCAGGCAGGAGTTTAGAGAGGAAAATGCACAAATTGTCTTTCTTGCCAAAATTTAAACCAAATGCACTCCATGGTCAGGTAGGAAGGGTTCTCTTCCCTTCTAAGGAGGTTGGGGTGAGTGGGGTTCTCTCTTCAGTGAGCACAGTACTGTAACCCTCACAATCCACACTATCTTTTCCAGCATATATACCTCTCAGCCATAGAATGTGTGTGTAAATAATGGCATGGGAGCTTTAGCCATTAGTGAAAGCAAACAATTTCCATGTCTCATCCCCATGTAGTAATTGGCCAGTTATCTAAGCGTAGTTACTCACCTGTAACAGGTGTTCTCCAGGAGCAGCAGGAATCAGTCCTCACATATGGGTGATGTCGACGCCGACGGAGCCCTCGCGGAGCAATTTTCCCCAGCTTTCAAAGAAAGCCTTTGGGAATTGCAGCACGCATGCGCGGTCTCCTTCCCGCCCAAGGGTGCCATCTTAGCCAGTCTGATGATATAGCTAAAAGACAGCATAAAAATTTGCAAAAAAACTTAAGCAGATGATTGCAACTCCAAGGGGAGGAGGGAGGGTTGTGAGGACTGATTCCTGCTGCTCCTGGAGAACACCTGTTACAGGTGAGTAACTACGCTTTCTCCAGGACCAAGCAGGAAGTCAGTCCTCACATATGGGACTCCCAAGCTTAAGGCTACCGGAGACCCTAAGCACAAAAATGAGCTCCCTCTAGCTCAGCAGCACCGAAGGAAGGAATCTTTTATTTATTTATTTATTTCAACTTCTTATATACCGCACTCTTTGACATCAGCGCGGTTTACAAATAACAGAAAGGAACCAGAACAACAGGCTGTTTGGTATTACATATAACAGGAGTATCAACTTGGATAACATGGGAGAACTATTTACATGGAGTATATAATCTATTAGCTAGATAGCTAATAGATCTTCACTGAATTATTACCCACCGGTAGCCCCCATCCGGGATGGAGGGTAGGAGTTGCTCAAACCTCGAAGAGATTTCGGAGGACTGCCTGTCCGAAAGCACTGTCCCTGCGGGACTCCCTCTTGAGACAGTAATGGACCGCAAAAGTCTGGCTCGAAGACCAAGTAGCGGCCCGGCAGATGTCTGCCAGCGGAACAGAGCGGAGGTAAGCCACTGACGTAGCCTTCGCCCGAACACAATGAGCCGTGACTCGACTTTCTAACGAGAGTCCGGCTGCCCCATAAGCCCAAGCGATACAGTCAGCAACCCAGATGGACAGAGTACGCTTGGAGACCGGGAGCCCCAATTTATTGGGGTCAAAAGACACAAAAAGCTGAGCAGCTTTACGGTGCTCCCGCGTACGGTCAAGGTAGAAGTTCAATGCCCTTCTACAGTCCAGGGTATGTAGGACCATTTCAGCTCGGCTGGAGTGTGGCCTGGGAAAGAAGGTCGGAAGTACCACCTCCTGATTGATGTGAAAAGGGGAGACCACTTTTGGAAGAAATTTTGGGTGAGTCCGTAGAACCGAGTGTAAGGGGGATCAGACACGAGGGCCTGCAATTCACTTACGCGTCTAGCGGAAGTGAGGGCTATCAGGAATAAAGTTTTCCAAGAAAGGAAACGGAGAGAACAGGTAGCCATAGGTTCAAAAGGCGGACAGGTGATCCGCTGTAAAACCACATTCAGATCCCAGTCAGGAGCTGGCGGGCGCAGAGGTGGTTTAAGTAGAAGGAGACCTCGGAGAAACCTCGCTACGAGAGGGTCGCAGGAAAGAGGTCTGCCGTCCACCGGCACATGATGTGCTGAAAGAGCACTGAGGTGAACTTTGACGGAGTTGGACTTAAGTCCCAGATTAGAGAGGTAGAGCAAGTACTGCAAGATCACCGACACCGAGCAGGAGAAGGGATCCTGAGACTGCTGGGCACACCAAACGGAAAAGCGATGCCATTTAAGGGCGTAGCATTTGCGGGTAGAAGGTCGCAGAGAAGCTAGAACGACCTCTTCCACCTCTGCCGGCAGGAGAAGGGGAGCAAGGACTACCCTTTCAGCAGCCAGGCCATTAGATTGAGAGATCTGAGGTTGGGGTGTAGCAGGGACCCCTGATCCTGTGTTAGGAGATCCGGTTGAAACCCCAGAGGGAACGGATCCTCTACCGCTAATTGCAACAGGAGTGGAAACCACGGCTGTCTGGGCCAGCGAGGAGCCACCAGGATCATGGAAGCTTTGTCTCGGAGAACCTTGAAAAGAGTTCAAGAGACTAGCGGGATGGGAGGAAAAGCATACAGAAGGCTCTCCGACCATGAGAGTAGAAAAGCATCTGCCGCTACTCGAAGGGGATGTGGCTGACGAGAGCAGAAGCGAGGAAGTTGCCGGTTGAGAGGACTGGCAAAGAGATCCATCGTGGGGAGTCCCCACTTCAGAAAAAGTTTCTGAACTACCAAGGGATCCAGACGCCACTCGTGCGGCTGGAGTATCCTGCTGAGTTTGTCCGCCAGGCAATTTTCTTGGCCTGGGAGATAAACTGCCTTGAGAAGAATGCCGTGACTGACGGCCCAAGAGCAGAGCCTCTGAGCTTCTCGGCAGAGAAGGAAGGAGCCCGTGCCCCCCTGTTTGTTCACGTAGAACATGGCAACTTGATTGTCCGTCTGGACAAGGACGGACTGTTGAGAAGTCAGGTGGGAGAAAGCCTTGAGCGCCAGACGGATTGCTCTGAGCTCCAGGAAGTTGATCTGCTGAGCAGACTCCCACGCGGTCCAGAGACCTTGAGTACATGCCCCTTGGCAATGTGCTCCCCAACCCAGGAGGGAAGCATCGGTCGTCAGCACTTGAGCTGGCTGAGGTGACTGAAAAGGCATTCCGAGCACCAGGTTCGGCCGATGAAGCCACCACTGTAGAGAAGAGGCCAGCGGTCCGGAGATGCGCACTAAGTCGGCTAGTCCGCCGGTGGCTTGCTGCCACTGCTTGCGAAGGCACCATTGAGCAGGCCGCATATTCAGGCGGGCATTGGGGGTCACGTGGACGGTGGAAGCCATATGGCCGAGTAGTCTCAGGAAGCGCCTGGCGGAGACCAGGGACTGGCTGCGAAAACGGCCGGCTATGTCCATGAGCCATTGAGCCCTGTCGAGAGGCAGGAAAGCTCGCACCTGAGGAGTGTGCAGTCTTGCGCCGATGAACTCGAGATCCTGTGAGGGGAGCAAAGTGGACTTTGCGAAGTTTATGACAAAGCCCAAGTACTGCAGAAGAGTCACCGTGCGGTGGGTGGCATTGGTGACTTCCGGAGAGGACGATGCTCTGATGAGCCAGTCGAGGTACGGAAAGACAGAGGCCGTGAAGCCGGAGATAGGCCGCCACCACCACGAGACATTTTGTGAAGACTCACGGTGCAGAGGATAGGCCAAAGGGCAGTACTCTGTACTGGTAATGATTTCCTGCCACCACAAACCTTAGGTATTGGCGGTGGCTTGGGTGGATGAGGATGTGCGTGTAGGCATCCTTTAGATCCAAGGAGCATAGCCAATCTCCCTGCTGGAGGTAGGGCAGAAGGATTCCAAGGGTAAGCATCTTGAACTTTTCCCGCACGAGGAACTTGTTGAGGTTGCGCAAGTCCAGGATGGGTCTGAGGCCTCCTGTCCTTTTTGGTATTAGGAAATACCTGGAATAAAAGCCTTGACCTCTCAGGTGGTGGGGTACCGGTTCCACAGCCTGTTCCTGAAGAAGACTTGCTAACTCCTGAAGGAGTAAGTCCCTGTGCAGAGGGAGTCGTGGAGGTTCTCCCGGGAAATAGGAGGGAGGGACCTGGTGGAAGTGGAGAAGATAGCCTTCTCTTACGACTTGAAGCACCCAGGCATCTGAAGTGATGTTGGACCACCTGTGGGCGAAGTGAACCAGCCGGCCTCCGGTGCTGGGAGGAACCAGCTGAGGGGGAGAGGCTATGCTGATGAAGTCAAAAACCCCCACTCTGCTGAGCAGGGGCCGGTGGTGCAGGCTTGGGGGCTTGCTGCCTACGGGACCCGTTACCCCGTCCCTTGGCCTGCTGGCCCTGTTGGGGAGCTGCGGAGGCCTGATATTGAGGGTAGTGTTTATAGGCAGCCGCCTTTCTCGGGTAAAAGGACTTCTTTCCCGAGCCTTTCTTTTTCTGGGAAGGGGCGGAGGTCTTCCTAGAAAGCCTAGTCCTGGTGAGAGTCTCCGTCTCGATTTGTGCAGCCTTTTCAGCCATGGGCTTGCCAAAGAGGTTCTCACCTCGGCAGGGGACATCGACCAACTTGTCCTGCACCCAGGGTTCAAGGTCAGACGACTGAAGCCAAGCCTGTCGGCGGGCACCGATGCCGGCTGCGGCCACTCGAGCCGATGCTTCAAAGCCATCATAGGCTGCTCGGGACATGAATTTGGAGCATTCCCGAATACCAGTTGTCAAGGCCAGGAACCTCCGCAAAGGTTCCTCGGACAGTCCAGCGGAGAATCCGGCTATCTCTTTAGCCAGGTCTCGGAGATACATGCCCATGTAGAGCTGGTAGGTCTGGACACGACAAGCAAGCATAGAGCCCTGGAAACACTTCTTACCAAGGCCATCCAGGTTACGGGCCTCCCTGCCAGGAGGCACCGAGGAGTGCATCTTTTGGCTCTTAAGCCTATGCATGGCCGATTCCACTACCATGGAATGGTGTGGCAGCTATGCTTTTTGGAAGCCAGGACTCTTGCGGACTCTATAGATGGAATCGACCCGCTTGCTTAATACCGGCGACGAGGCCGGACTCTCCCACATGCGGAAGAGTAGTCGTTCCAGCATGGGAGGAACCGGTACAGTAAAGTGTTCCCTGGCGGGAGAGTCATACTGAAGGGCGTCAAGCTCTTCGGCTCGAGGCTCCTCCTCGGGATCCGCAGGGAAGGCCAAAGCCTTGGCCATATCCCTGACGAAGTCCGAGAACCGGGCATCCTCCGGAGGGGACTGCTTCCGAGGTTCGGACTCAGGTGAGTCCGAGGGGACACACCGAGTCCGAAAGGAATCAGGTGACTCTTCCTCTTCCGACTCCCAGGCCGACTCCGAGGAGGAATCGGTGGGGTCGGCTCGGGCAGGCGGAGGCGTCGGCCGCCCCGACACCGAGGGAGTCGGCGTCACCGATCTCGGTCCCAAACGGGAGGCCGAGGGTGACCTCGACCGAGGATCGACTCGAGTTCGCATGGACTCGAGGATCAGCTCGGTCTCCGGGGTCGACTTAGACGTCGACGTCCCGGCGGTCGGGGCAGTGGCGCCAGCGAGGCTAGCGATCAGTGCCCGCTGCTGGTCCATGAAGGCAGATAGTCTGCTCTCCAAGGCCGTCAACCTGAGTCCGACCTCAGGTGACCCAGCAGCCCCCGACTCGGGCCCCGACGGCGTCGGGCCCGACGTCGGACCTCTCGGAGGCGAGTCCAGGAGGACTACAGGACTTACCCGAGCAGGCAACTCCGACTCTAGGCGAGGTCGCTTCGGGAGGTGCTCCTTCTCCAAAGACCCGGGACGGCTATCGGGGCTATGCGACCTGGCCCTCGCGGAGCCAGGAGCGTCCACCGACGCCGCCCTCGCGGGTTTTACCTTCCGTCGATGGTCCCCGGAGGGAGAACCCCTGTCGGAGGAGCTTCGGCGATGGTCAGAGCTGGAACCTCTGGACGCCGAGGCCTCCGACGAGGTCCGGGTACGGCCGGGGTCAGTGAAGATTCTTTCCCGCTGGTGCCGCCGACTCCTTAACGCTTTGGAGGACATTTTGCCACAGGCCCCACAGATCAGTTCTTCGTGATCCGGGCCCAGGCAGCGGAGGCAATTATCGTGTGTGTCAGTGAGTGACATATTTCTGTCACACTGAACACACCACTTGAAACCACTGGCAGCCATCGGGGGAAAAAGGGCCCCTGCAAGGTCAAAGGACCGGGCTGCCAGCGAAAAACCGAAAACCGAAACTGACCAAAAATCAGAAAAAACGAAAAATACGAGAAGGACTCGCAACGGCGTCGCGAGTCCGGGCAGGAAAAAGACCGGCGTCGAACCGAAGGAAAAAAGAGAAATAAATCACTAAAATCAACTTTTTCAGCGGGGACACGACGGGTACGTCTGTAGGGCTCCGCGGAAAAAAGAAGACTGGCTAAGATGGCACCCTTGGGCGGGAAGGAGACCGCGCATGCGCGCTGCAATTCCCAAAGGCTTTCTTTGAAAGCTGGGGAAAATTGCTCCGCAAGGGCTCCGTCGGCGCCGACGTCACCCATATGTGAGGACTGACTTCCTGCTTGGTCCTGGAGAAACTGAAGTATCATACGGCTGTACAGGAGTGCGTGTAACCTCTGCTGGAAACTGTTCCAGCTAACAGCTGAATAACAATCCTTTCTTCACCTTGGATGGATGGATGGGAGGTCACTTACTTCTCTTTGCCCAGTGCTTACAAATCACAATGCAGTAGTGGCTTTAGGGAATGGCAGAAAAGGCTCAAGGCTTCAACTTATGGCTAAGATAGGATCAGATTTTTCTGCACTCAGGGCTGTCAGCATTACACCCCCTTGCCCTATCCTGCATCCAGCTGCAGCCTCCCCACCCCAAACTGGACATTTTTCTCCCCCTCCCCTGCTGTCAGCATCTCATCCCTTCTCCCCCCTTTTCTGTATCCCTTATTGCACCTCCTCCCCCCTTTCTGGCATCCAAATGATCCAGCACCCTTCCCTTCCTTACATCCAGCCCCTGGCCTTTCTTCTCTCTAGCATCTCATGCCCCCTCTTACAGCCAGCATCTTGCCCAGGCCTTTCCCCTTCCACCATCCCCCCCCCCCCCCACACGATAGGCAGCCCCAGGATTAACAACTGGGACCATTAGGGGAGAGGTGGTCACATATGAAAATTCACCACACCAGCAGCCTCTTCCTAGTCTTCAGTGGTTACAGGCGTTTAGGGCAGCAGTCATCCTGGCTCCCAGGGGGGGGGGGGGGGGTTTCAGACAGAGAAGAGGGAAAGTCAGGCATAACTGAGCAGTCTCCAGGTCCACAGCAGGCAGGCTGTGACACCAGCAGCAGATCGGCCATAGTAATCTGTGAACTATCATTAAAATTAGTTGTAGTTCCAGAAGACTGGCCAATATCATGCCAGTTTTTCAAAGGGATTCCAGGAGTGAGCAGGGAAACTACAGACTGGTGAACCAGACATCAGTACCAAGCAAAATGGTAGAAAGCATTATAAAGAATAAAACTACTGAACATATAGAGTCATGGTTTAATAGAAGAAAGTCAACATGGATTTAGACAAGGAAGATCTTCTCTTACTAATCCGTTATATTTTTTTTGAAGGTGTGAATAATCATGAAGATAAAGGTGAGCTGGTGGATATAATAGATCTAGATTTTCAGAAAGCCTTTGACAAGCTCCCTCATGGGATAGGAGGCAGTGTACTGTTGTGGATCAGGAACTAGTTAAAAGATAGAAAACCAAGAGAAGGACTAAATGGCCAATTTTCTCAATGGAGAAAAGTAAATGGTGGAGTATCTCAGGGCTCGGTGCCGAGCCTGCTTTTTAACATATTCATAAATTACCTAAAAATGGGAACAAGTGAGGTGATCAATTTGCAGATGACACTAAATTATTCAAAGTTATTAAAACACAAGAGGATTGAGAAAATTTGCAAGAGCATCTTGATAAATTGGAAGACTGGACATCCAAATGGAAGATGAAATTTAATATGAACAAGTGCAAAGTTATGCACCTAGGAAAGAACAACCCAAAATCAAACTACGAGTACACAATGCAAGATTTAGCATTAGGAGCCATCTCCCAGAAAAAAGGAGTTAGACATCGTGAATATAGTGAAACTTTCTGCCCAGTGTGTAGTGGTGGCCAAGAAAGAAGATAGAATGCTAGAAATCTTAAGGAAAGGAATGGAGAATAAAACCAAGGATATTATAATGCCTCTGTATCATTCCATGGTGCAACCACACCTTGAATATTGTGTGCAAGTCTGGTCATCATATCTTAAAAAAAAGATATAGCAGAAATGAAGGTACAGAGAAGAGCCACCAAAATGGTAAAGGGGATGGAAGATACCCCTATAAGAAAAGGCTTAAAAGGTTAGGGCTCCTCAACTTTGAAAAGAGACAACTGAGGAGAGATATGATAGAGCTCTATAAATTAATGAATGGAATAGAACGGGTAATTGTAGCATGGTCATTTACGTCATCAAAAAGTAAAAAACCCATTGAAGACTAATAGAAAATATTTTTTACTCAATGAGTAATCAAACTCTAGACTTCATTACCGGAGGATGTAGTAAAAGCTGTTACTATAGATGGGTTTAAAAAAGGTTTGGACAAGTCCCTAGAGAAAAGGTCTATAAATTATTAAAGAGGACCCAGGAGATCCACTGCTTACCCCAGGACAAGCATTGTGGAACCTCTGTACCTTTTTGAGAACCTGCCAGGTTCTTGTGACCTAGATTGGCCACTGTTGCAGGCAGGATCCTGGACTTGATGGACCTTGGTCTGATCCAGTATGGCATTTCTTAGGTTTGTTTTATTTAACAGGTTTTAAATACCACTTTATAATCAAAGCAGTTTACAAGGTACAAACGAATGAACTAAATTGAGTTAAGTTTAGAGTTTACATAGAATTTAGGAGGGGTACATGTAAGTGTGAGTTAACAATAGAGAGGGGTGGGGAGATAAACTTTGGGTATGTGTGGTTGTGAAGTCCGATGTTAGGTGATTGTATCAATCCCATAATGTTCTATAAAAAAGTGAAGCTTTAGCTTTCAGTTTGTATATTGTCTGGGCTGATCTTATGGAGTTCCAGACTGTAGGAGCAAAGAGGCTGAAGGCTCTGTTGTGGTTTGTTGTGCGCATTTTGTCTTGAGTGGTGGAATAGATAGATTCTGATTTTTGGATCTTCTTGATCTTATTTCAGGTGATTATCGACTCAAAGCAGAGGACTGATTGGCTGTGAAGTATCTTATATATTATAGTGACGACCTTGTGTTTTACTCTTAGTCCTCTTAGTAACTAGTGGAGGTTCTTGATAGATGTGATGGGTTGAAATCTAGACATGTTCTTATGTTAAGAGGACAGAAGCGAGACGGTACTGATTATTCTACAGGATACATATATCCATGGATGGACACCAAACGGAAATTGGAAAAAACTAAGCAGCAAGTAAGATTTGGCGATACCTCAGAGGATACTTCCTTGACAGATTCTAGTGTTTCCTCTAAGGAGGATTTTTCCAACAAAGGAAAGGACACTGTGAAGAAAAAGAAAAGCGACGCAGAAAAATAATCACTCCCAGAGTCCGGACAGGACAACAGCGCAAATAGCCTCATTTGAACTTCCTTCGGAGCTGTTAGTAGAGAATATTTCAGGAAAATCTTTACCATCAGAAGCCATACAGATATTGAATAAAGGCTTGTCCTTTATGCCCAGCATCACTTTTGACTCATTTCAATTTCGTGTAGATTTTGAAAGACTGATGCGAAAACTTCATTTAAAATATTATTTTTCTACCCAGACCCGAAGTAATGAGCGGGCTAATGCCTCAGAGGCAACTGTTCAAATACAGAATCGTGTTCCACTTCCACTCCGCTCCAATTGGTCACCTCCAATACCATTACATCCAGCACTGGTCACTTTTAAGGAGTTAGTGTTAGGTGACCTAATGCAGTTAGAAAACACTGTTAAGCCAACAGGTATGGCTATGACTTCTCATGAGAATCAAGTCTTAAGAGATCTTATGAAGAGAACAGATATAGTGATAAAACGAGCAGACAGAGGGGGAGCTGTGGTGGTTCTGGACCATAAACAATATGTAGAAGAAGCACAGTTGCAACTGGGTGATGTTACCATGTATAGAAAATTGCTGGAGGATCCCCAATGGGAATTGCAGAGAGATTAGGCAGCTCACATTACAGGCCTTACAAAATAAATTAAATTTCAAAAAAAGAGTTTGGGTATCTGAATGTCATCTCTCCCACTATTGCGAGATTCTACACAGTTCCTAAAATTCATAAAAAGTCTAAATAACCCACCGGGTAGGCCCATTGTGTCTACCAGGGGTAGTATACTGGAACCCCTTTCCACATATTTAGATTCTTTTTTACACCCATTACTCCCTACGATACCTTCTTATCTAAAAGATACAACTCATTTTTTGAACATAGTAGAAACAATGGCAGATTGGTCAGTACAAACAGATACTCTTCTTGTCACGATGGACATGACATCTCTATATACAAATATACCGCAAGAAGCAGCGTTACAGGTAGTTCAGGATACATTGCAGTTATGGGGGGGATTTATCTGCACTACATATAGATTTTTTTATTGCAATTAGCATGGTTGGCAATATACCATTACTATTTTCTGTTTAAAGGAGATTTGTATCAGCAGGTAGCTGGTGTGGCGATGGGTGCCACCTGCACCCCTTCAATAGCAAATTTCTATATGAACACTTTCGAGATGCACTGGTTAGCTCAGTCCCCATTTTTGAAACATCTGATTGTGTGGAAAAGGTATATAGATGATGTCTTTGTATTATGGAAGGGGTCCCAGGAACTGTTGTTGAAGTTTTTGGCATGGCTTAAATCAACAGGATGTTAATATAAAATTCACCTATAATTTTCATAGAGATGAGATTACTTATCTGGACGTAAAATTAAATAGGGGCAGTCATATATGGCATACTTCTATATTTAGAAAATCTACAGATCCAAACACCTTCCTTCATTATTCCAGTAAGCTCTCTCGGCAATTGAAGGATGCCCTTCCATTTTCCAAGTTTTTACACTTTCGGCGAAATTGTTCTGATGTCCAGGATTTCAAAAGGCGAGCGAAAACACTTAAGCAAGACTTTTATAAATAGGGGGTATCCCCAATCAGTTGTACAGCGAGCATATCATAGAGCTCTCTATAACCACAGACCAGGGCTACTGCAGATGAGATTACCCCGAATAACGGCTGGTACAGAGTCTGATACAGTAAACTTAATTACAGCTTTTTCCCCTATGAGTCATCACATAAAACAACAGTAGTTACGGGTTTAAGTACCAAACGCATTTGTTGTGTTTGGAAGAGGGAGAAATCTGAAAGAATATTTAAGCCAGACGGTGCTCCCGCGGTTAGAATTTACTACAATAGAAGGGGGTCATAGACAATGTGGAACATGTGATGTATGTATAGTAATGGTAGAATTATCGAGCTTTCAGTACCATGGGGTTAAGTTAGTTTTTCGGACACGAATGACATGTATTTTAGAGGCAGTTTATGGTATTTTATGCCCCTGTGACCTGCTGTACATTGGAAAAACCTTACGTTCGCTAAAGATTAGATTGCGGGAACTCAGGAGCAGTCTGAAGTGCCATAGACTGGAGGCCCCGATAGTAGCACATTGTATATCGCAGGGACATGAATTTGAACACCTGCGTTGCTTTGCCATTGAACAGGTAGGGAAACCTCTAGGAGGCAGAACATTGGATGAGACTCTGTTGGGCAAACAGAAATTGATCTTCCGGCTTGGCACGATTTCCCTGGGAGGGTTGAATGCTGCCATTGATTGGCAGGTTTGCACTTGATTTTAGTTAATGGTAAGAGTGAGTGAATATAGTAGAGGTGTTTGAACTACGATTGGGTTCTGTGCTGACACTTCACGGTGAAGATGGAGTGATGGTGCTGGAGTCGCTCGGGAGGCGCCGGGCTGTTTTGGTGGATGAACTGTGGGGAGGCGGCTGGTTGGGGTGGGTTTGTGGGGGATGATGTGGGAGTGTGGCTGTGGGTCTTTTTTTGGGAGTGGAGTGGAGCATGTGATTGGTGTTGAGCATTTTTTGTATGGTTCGGATTTCTGATACGACTCTTTGTAGTAATATGACAGAGTATTTTTGGTATATAAGCCTTCAGACAGCTCGGGAGGAGAAATCACAGGTGTGGTAAATTGGACGATTCAGAATTGGGGTTTAAATCATGGCAGTTAGTCCCATTTCGCATGCGCGGCGTCCGGCAGAGCCACAAAACACGGAAGGCACGAGAAGGATAATTATTAAAGGACATGGGCAGCATCGCTATAAGTTAGAGCACATTTATTGTTTATGATAATAGGAATAAGAGAATACACTGGAACACGGAGCGGTTTCATTTTATACGTTTGGCTTAATGTTATTTGTTTGTCTTTTAAGGAAAGGATCTCCTGATGAAAATACCATTTTGAAACGCCCTTGTGGCGCCTAAGCAGAGCATCGGGATCCGGTCTATAGGCTGTGTGTGCTTTGGTGGTGTGTTTTCAGTTAAGTTAAAGCTTTTTCTACCTTTTGTATAAGACCATCTAACACAGCTATTGTTTAAAACACTGGGGTCATTGATGCAAAATATAGCACCATATCACTGGACGAAAGTCTAAATAAGAGTGCGATATAAGTCTGAGACCTGGCTACAGTGTTAACAATGAAGTGAAAGAAATGCTCTAATTTAATGGTGTTACATTTGAACGTGTAATAGTATCGCAGTGAATACGTTCAGAGAAGAGACCAAGTAATTTAAGAGGACAGACCTGACATGGGTAGCAACCAGGTACAACATGCCAGCAGGCTAGTGGAGGAGCCCAGGATAGGATGACTACCATCCCCCCCCCCCCCCCCCACACACAGATAACCCAAAGTTTCATCAGATTGAAGGTTTTGCAGAGAACCCTCAGTCACTCCCACATTAGCATTTTAAAACTCAACTCTTTAGCTAAATTTCCCTCCTAAGACTAATGAAAAAATCCACAACTACAACTTTCATTAATCTACTAAAGTGAAATTTAAAATGCCACACTAAGAAAGGTGATCCAGGATTATTTGGAAATCAATAAGAATGGGGAGTATGCTCCAGGTGCAGGATAAAAAAAAAAAAAAAAAAAAAAGGAGGATATATCCAATTCCTCTGGGGCTGTAAAGAAAAGAAAAATAACAAAAGGGGGGAGGGAGAAAAAAAGAAAATTATGGAGATTAGAAAAGCTCTGTCATGGCTGAAGGGATAACTCAAAAACAAGTTAAGGAATTCTAAGAGTTGCAAAGTTTAGGGAAATGATTACATAATACCAGTTCCGGTAAAGCGTAGTTACTTACCTGTAACAGGTGTTCTCCAGGGACAGCAGGAATCAGTCTACACACATGGGTCACAGCAGTACCAACAGAGGCTGTGCTGAGCATTTCCCCAGCTTTCAAAGAAAGCCTTTGGGACGTGCTACCACGTATGTGTGGTTCCCTTCCCACCCAAGGTTGCCATCTTACCCAGTCAGATAACATAGCAGTAAAAACTAAAACAAGGTAGGGCGTCAACTTCCAGGGGAGGAAGGAGAGTTGTGAGGACTGATAGAAACATGATGGCAGAAAAAGACCAGATAGCCTATCCAGTCTGCCCTTCCATAGCAACCAGTACAACAGTCCCCTTTTTTTCCTTAAGAAATCCACTGTTTGTCCCATGCTTTTTTGAATTCAGATACTGTCCTTATCTCATCTCTACCACCTCCACTAGGAGACTATTCTACACATCTACCACTCTTTCTGTAAAGAAATATTTCCTCATATTACTCCTGAGTCTATCCCCTTTCACTCTCATCCTATGTCCCCTCGTAGCAAAGCTTGCTTTCAATAGAAAGCAGCTCTCCTCCTGTGCATGTAGGCCACAGATGTATTTAAACATCTCAATCATATCACCTCTATCCTACCTTTTCTCTAAAATTATACATATTAAGGTCCTTAAGTCTGTCCTCATATGCTTTATAACAAAAACCACAAACCATTTTAGTAGCAACCCTCTGAACAGACTAGCCTGTTTATATCCTTTTGAAGGTGCGGTCTCCAGAATTGCACGCAATACTCCAAATGAGGTCCCACTAAAGACTTATATAGAGGCACTATCACCACTTTTCCTCTGTTAGCCATTCCTCTCCCTATACCCCCAAATATCCTTCTAGCTTTCACCATTGCCTTTTCTACCGGTTTAGCTATTTAAGATCATCAGACACAGGTCCTGCTCTTTTTAACTTTAGGATCCATCCCTAGGGTGCTCAGTTTTTTTTTTATAAGTCACCTGTGAGGAACAGTGTCAAAGGCTTTACTGAAATCTAAATACACCACATTTAGGACTCTCCCTTGGTTCAACTCCCTGGTCACCCAATCAAAGAAATCCATCAGATTTGTTTGACAAGACCTCCCTCTGGTGAATCCATGCTGTCTCGGATCCAGTAATCTGTTGGACTCTAGCAACCTCACTATTTTCTCTTTCAGCAGCATTTCCAATAATTTACTCACCACGGAGGTTAGACTAACCGGCCTGTAGTTCTCAATTACATCCTTACTTCCGTTTTTGTGTAAAGGGACCACATGTGCCTCTCTCCAAGTCCTCTGGCACCACTCCAGACTCCAAAGAGGCATTGAAAAGGTCAGTCAGTATAGCTGCTAGAACGTCTCCAAGTTCCCTCAGTATTGTTGGGTGTATCCTATCTGATCCCATCACTTTATCTACTTTATGTTTAGCTAATTCCTCACGAGCAGTCTTCTGAAAATCGTTCAAGATGCTCCTCACTTCTGTTTCTGGGTGTTTTCTGAGGTCCTGTTCCTGGTTCTTCATCTGTGAACACAGAACAGAAATATTTGTTAAGCAATTCCGCTTTATCCTCATCAGCTTTTACATATTCCTCCCCTTCAACCTCGAGTCTGACAATACCATTTTTGCCCTTCATCTTCTCGCTAACATATCTGAAAAATGTCTTTATCCCCCCCCCCCCCCCATTTTATTGCATTGGCTATTTCCACTCTTTGAATCTTTGCTTTTCTGACTACTTTGCTAGCTTCTCTAAGATTTTACAAACATCGATGCCTGTCTTCCTCTGTGATCTCCTGTATTTCATGAAGGCCTCTCTCTTATTCTTCACCTTTTCAGTTACTTCTTTTGAAAACCATAGTGGTCTCTTTTTCCATTACCATTTTAACAAAAAGGTTGGTTGCCCTTAATATATCCCCTTTCAGTTTTGCCCACTGTTTTTCTACATCCCCCAGCTGTTCCCATCCCGCTAATGACTCCTTGAGGTATTGGCCCATCTTGGCAAAGTTAGTTTTCCTAAGACCTTCACTTTTGAATGGATTTTAAATCGGCTGTAATCCTAATACTGAATTTCACCATCTGGTGATGACTGGATGCAAGATGATTTCCCTCTATAACATCAAAAACACTTTCACCATTGGTAAGCACCAAGTCCAGCATAGCTCCTTCACATGTGGTTTCGGTTACCAGTTGCCTGAATAGTTCTCCCTGTAGAGAATCCAGGATTCTTATTTCTAGATGATACTGCAGCAGGGTTGTGCCACTCAACATCCGGTATATTGAAATCCCCTATCAGTAGCACTTCCCCTTTCCTGGCAATGCAGAGTATGTCTTCTATTAAATCTCCATCCACCTTCTCCCTGTGAAGGTGGTCTGTATATCACACCAAAGCAAATAGATTTCTCTTTTCCTCTTTCTAATTTAGCCCACAGTGCCTCCTCTCTCCCTTTTAAGCCCTGTATTTCCATAGCTTTAATATTTACATACAGTGCCACTCCTCCTCCCCTTCTTCCTACCCTGTCCTTTCTGAATAAAGTATATCCTGGTATAGTTACATCCCAGTTATGGTTGTCCATGACCCATGTTAGCACCACTAAATCCAAGTCACCACTCCCATTAAAGCCTCAACATCTGGGATCTTATATCCCATGCTACGGGCATTTATACACACTGCTTTCCATATTTTACCCTTTTCATAAAAGGTATTTAATATTTAGCTTACCCAGGTGCTTTCTTCACCCATCCCCAATGAATATAAGTTAAAGCACTCTTCAGAAGGTTAGCCAGTCTGCTACTGAAGACATGGTTGACCCTTTTTGGACAGATGGACATCATCTCTGCTCTGCAACCCTTGGCATAGCATCCCATGATCCAGGAAACCAAAATGCTCTCGATGACACCATCAATGCAGCAATGAGTTTATCTCCAGGATGAGAGCTTCGCTGCCTTTGCCTTTAACCTCAACAGGGAGGTTTGAAGAGATGACCACCTGCGCACCAATATGCTTCACCCTCTCTCCCAGAACCATGAAGTCACTTTTGATATGCTGAGAGGGATACCTGGCAGTAGCATTTGGGCTGACATGGATGAGCAACATCGGGTAATAGTCAGTGGGCTTGATGAGTCTCGGCAAACTCTCCATAACATCTTGGATTTTGGCACCTGGCAGACAGCATACCTCTCTGGACATCTGGTCTGGTCGGCAGATGGATGCCTCATTACTCCTCAGAAGAGAATAACCAACCACCACTACCCATCACTTCCTTGTGGTCACTGATTCTGCAACTTTCAGGTGCTCGAGCTCTGGTTATTCCCTTTCCTGGGCTGCAATAATGGTTCTTCAGTTCAAGAACTGAAGAAGCAGGATTGGTGTTTCTGCAGGCCCTGGTGACTCGTGTCCAACCTTCATCATTCTGTAGGCTCTCATCTTCTCTGCTGGAGAGCTTGGATATTTCAAGAAGCATCTCAATGTACTTCTCACTGTCTTGAATGCTCCTCAGCCTTGCCACCTCTTCTCTGAGCTCCTCCACTTGTTTCCTGAGAGCTTCAGTATGCAGGCATCCTGCACATGGAATGGGTCTGTCAAATGGCATTGGGATCTCTGTCTGGACAGAGACAGAAGCTGCAACAGCGTTGGTGATAGCACAGTTACTTACCTGTAACAGGTGATCTCTGGGAACAGCAGGAATTAGTCTTCACATATGGGTACGTCGGCGCCAACGGAGCCCGCACGGGAATGCTCCCCAGCATCCAATCAGAAAGCCTTTGGGAGCATCCCTCGCGCCTGCGCGGTGACTTCCCGCCTTTCCCACTGCCTCTCCTCAGTTGAGTTTCATAGCTGAGACAGAAGGAGAGAAAGAGGAAAGGAAATAGATAGATACAACTCCTAGGGGAGGTGGGTGGGTTGTGAAGACTAATTCCTGCTGTTCCCAGAGATCACCTGTTACAGGTAAGTAACTGTGCTATCTCCAGGAACAAGCTGGAATGAGTCTTCACATATGGGGACTCCCTAGCTGTGGGTGCCAGGGGAGATCCCATAAAATGCGTATCCCTGGAACAGGATGGCATTTTTCAAACCTGGATCCCCGGCATCCTCTGAGGGATGGGGGGTAGGAGTTGAATAGAGCAGAGCTGTAGAGGAACAGCGAATCTAAAGACTACAGGGAAAAGAGTCTTTAGAATGTATGTCAAGTATTAGTAAAATATGTAATGAACTAGCACAAGATAGAGCTTACCTACTGGATTGTAGGAAGTAGAACTGTGAGGAAGTGTACTGTAGATGCAGTAGCGGAATCTTCAAGGTAACTCCAGTGAGGAAGAAGTTCCAATCTGGAATGGGCAGGTGACCCCGGTGTCAACCGGGGTAGGAGAAGATCGGCAGGTCTCCAATGAAAAGCTTTATGGGAAAAGCTGAGAACTCTTTTAGGTACAGCGTCAAACATTGAGGACTAACCGATCTGGAAAATTAGCCCAGTCCGGAGGGAAGAGAGGGTATGGAAAAAAGCCCCTATTCCCAAGGAGAACAGAAATTTACTCAGGAATACTGAAGGTGTACACTGTCTTTCCTAGCCGGTAGGAGATAGGAAGACATTGAGGTTTGAGACTTCATAGATAGGGAGATGCCTAACAAAAATAGAAGCTGTTGACGTCACAGCAGTAATTGTGAGTATAAGCAGTCCCAGTTACTGAGCCGTATGAGAATAGGCAAGTTGACTCTGTGGACCCCATACGAAAATAAAAACCTAAGTACCGACAGTCAGGGAGATAGGTTAGACATAGGGTGCTATGGACATCTCCCAATATATATATGTATATATGGAAAGACATACATATCTATACATCTGAAAATATATATATGTCTAGACAAGTGTGATATATATATCTACATAAAGGAATGTAGATAGATATATACATAGATAGAGATGGGAGGGCTTAGGCCCACCCAGGGTACAAAAACATGTATGCACAGGACACATACATAAAAATTATTTTCATGTAAGAATACATGCCTGCAGCTGAGCCACAAAAAACATTCACATGGGGAATGTGATGGGAAAAGATTCATCCAATAATAGGGGGTGAAACCCACCTGAAGAAATATGGAGAATCAATTTCTGTGGAACAGGAATGTAGGTGAGTGGAAGAACCAGTATGGTTGCGAGAAAAACAGAGGATAATAGCAGTCTGGCAAGAGTACGTCAGCAGTACTGTAGGACTCTGATATGTCCAAAGGACAAGAAAACGCATAGATGAAGATACCAGAGTGACCCAGCCAAGGGACTCAGGGGTATCATGTACAGTAAAAGAGTATGCGTTGTCCAAGCGGAGTAGAAAACATAATGCCAAGCTGTAAGGAAAAGGAGTATATTCCAGTCAGATTGGGAACTCCGTGGACATTCACGCAGAAAAAACTTGTCTTCTGTATCACAGAGGGAGACAAGAGGATATAAAGAACCTATATAGCCATGGAATGACTATATAAGCTGTTTCTAGTATATGAAAGACCCTCAGAGACAAAGTTCAATGCTCTGTAGCAAGGGCTCATAGTAGAAAGCTTCTCTGAAGATTGCAGAGAGCATTGTGCAGGAGAATTATAAGATACAACTGACAGAAGTCAGGGGTGTTGCCACATCCTAGGAAAGGATATGGGGAGAAGAAGATAAGCTGCAGTGAATAGTATTATGCAAGATAGTTGAAAGTAGCTTGCAATGAGCATTAAAGTAATCACTGGAACTCCTGCATATACAGCAACTGAACAAAACAGAGGGGATTCTCCTGTATGAAAACAGAGAGAAAAACAGACAAAGGGAGCGGAGAGATTTCCATCCTTGTCTTATGAGTTGTTCAGAGCATGCATCGAAGGAAAACGAAAAGTCTACACTGGAAAGAAAAAGGAATGTTTCAGTATGGTACCAACTCAAGCAGGGGAAACCCCGGAAGAGAGGGGGTGGGAAAGTGACGTACCATACGGTAAGTCAGTTGAAGGAGAAAATGTCCATATGGGGACAGAAACTATCATGGGATAGTTGTAACCTCCCTTCGTGGTAGTAAGAAGGGGAGAATTCTGTAACCCATGGACAAAATTATCCTAAGAGCAGAGCATACTGGAAAATAAAAAAAACAGTGTAGAGTATGAAAAATAAACTTCTGCTAAGAAGAAGTTAACTGTAGATTGCAATACACAGGAACCTACGGGTGCTGGTTAAGAGTAGACTGGTTAGAGTCTGGAGACTTCAGACTAGGATGAGATGTCCCTTGCTCGGGTACATCGGGAGGATGGGCAGAAAAAGGATGAAATTTTCTCTTCTTCGGGAAAGAAGGTTTGGAAGGACATTTCCTATGTCCTGGGGAAAAGGAAGGCTTAGGCTGGTTTCCAGAATTAGGAAAGTCAGTGGAGCAATGAGCAACCTGACAAATCTTCTCTATTGAAAAGATTTTCTCCAGTACAAGGAGAATTACCTAGTGTATGTTGTGCCCATCTGCTCAAGTCTGAAGCCTGCAGCCACGCTGTACGACATGCTCCAATGGCAATAGCAGAGGATCTGCTAACAGACTCAAAAGAGTCTAGAGAAGGACGAGAAAGAAACCAAGAGATATTCCTGCTATGATTAAGAAGCAAGGAATAGTCAGAGGCCTTAGGTTCTGATAAAAAAAGGAGACAAAAGAGATTTCTCTGTGACCTCCTGAAGTGTTAGACTCATATAAAAAATATATGAAATAATTCTTGAAGCCTTCATAGAAGTTTGGAAGGTTTGACGTCCAAAGGCATCAAGTGCTTTAGATGCACGACCTGGTGGATAAGAAGAATGCTTCTTCTTGCTTCTGACCTTCCTCATTGCTGATTCCACTACAATGGAATGATGCGGAAGTTGGCTTTGCTGAAACTCCGGAGAGGGAGGCACCTGATACAGAACATTCATGGCTGTAGAAGGCGCAGGAACCTTTAAAGGTGATTGCCTAATCCTCAGAAGAAGGTCCTGCAAAGAATGATGTAAAGGAAGCATTATGGTTGCCTTTTCTGCAGGATCTTGGTTAAGAGTAGGACCAGGAATAGGAATGGCAAGAAAGGCTGCCATGTCAAGGAGAAATTTCTGAAAAGAAGGATCTCCCAGAGGAACTATTCCTGGGTAGGGTGAGGTTGAATGAGCAGCTTGATCACCAGAAGACCTACTGGACTGGTGCATAAAAAGAATCCTGCTAGATGGAGAACGATACTGACAGTTCTGATTCGAGGCAGTTAGTACTGCATCGTCGGTTCCCGGTATCGATTCCAAGCTAGGCATAGAAAGGATCGATGGCACCGATGGAACTGCAGGAATCGATACCGGTACCGGCATCGGGGACAGTAATGCCATCGTAGCAGGTATCGGAGGTTGCCGAAGCGGTACAGAGGCAACCAGAGAGCTTTGGTGATTATCCTTGGTACTGCGTAGTCGGAAAGGACATAGATCGGTTCCGAAACGTGTCGGAACCAAGTCATCTAGACTGGATAGCGATTCTAGACTGGACATCGAAACGAGCGAGGCTATTGATGCCTGTCTAGAGGGCACCGACGTTGCTGGCGGTATCGGCGATGCCGATATATGAAAGTCAATCGGAATCGCATCGATCGGCACCGAAGACGTCCGAAGACGACGCTCGGTGAAGAGAGGAACACTCGACACCGGTGCTGATGTCAGGGTATCGGTACTGCTCGAAGCCGGTACCCCCCCCCCCCCCGAGCATGGCGTAGATAGAGGAAAGTCCGTCTGGGGCATATCGATCGGCCCCAAAGGTACCCGGGATACCAGATGACGATCCCCAGTGGAGAGTGAAACACTCGACACCGACGCCGATGCCGGGGCATCGGTACCGCTTGAAGCCGGTACCAACCCTGTGGCTGGCTGGGATACAGGAAAGCCAGTCCGGGTCGTATCGATCGGCCCCGAAGGTACCGAGGACCCCAGATGACGATCCCTGGTGAAGAGTGGAGCACTCGACACCGGCGCCGATGCCAGGGGATCGGCACCGCTCAAAGCCGGCACCAACCCCGCGCATGGCTGGGATGCAGGAAAGCCAGTCTGGGTCAGATTGATCGGCCCCGAAGGTACCGAGGACACCAGATGACGATCCCTGGTGAAGAGTGGAGCACTCGACACCGGTGCCGATGCCGGGGGATCGGTACCGCTCGAAGCGGATACCACCCCCGAGCATGGCTCAGGTATGTTCTGTGAGGAGTGAACCCCAGGAACAACCTGAAACCCCGTGAATGCTTTGGAGCCCGAAGACTCCCGCCGGGGTTTTATTGCCAATGGGGTCTTGAGGGGAAGGCAGGAGCCGTCATCATGCTGGGCATGAGACTTACCCTTCAAGAATTGCCTAGTCTTAATAGACTGTTTGTGGGTTACCTAATCCTGGAGAGAAGAATAAACCGGTATCCTCACCTCAGGAGGAAAAACCGAAAAAGGTGGTCTTCTCCCAATACTATAGCCTGATGGACCGGGGGAAAAAGGGTCAGGACCCAAACAGGTTAGACACCAGGCATTGGAGTCTAAAAAGAAAACTAAGTTTCCACAGTGAAGGCACTTCTTAAGGGAAGAAGGCTCCACGTTGGGAAGGCCTGGTAGGCCTCAAAAAGATAAAAGAAACTGAGGAGAAAATATTTCTCTAAGTCGGAAAAGAAAAGAATAAAGCACCGGCGGTGCCGGTATCGGTGGGAAAGACGGCCACGACCACAAGAAAACAAGGATTTTAGAGAAAAAAGTTTCTGTGGTGACAGGAGGTACGTCCTGCCGGCTCCGCGGAAAAACAAAAACTGAGGAGAGGCAGTGGGAAAGGCGGGAAGTCACCGCGCAGGCGCAAGGGATGCTCCCAAAGGCTTTCTGATTGGATGCTGGGGAGCATTCCCGTGCGGACTCCGTCGGCGCCGACGTACCCATATGTGAAGACTCATTCCTGCTTGTTCCTGGAGATATGATTTTCCCCAGCCATTGTTCATTTGGTGGAGCTTAGGTACCTGTTGAAGCAAAAGAGAACCCTACCAAAGTACCAGCTGGTTTCCCAGCTATTCTTTCAGAGAAAAAAACCCAATTAAACCTCTTTTAAGAGTGTTCTAAATGTGCTATTCCAAGTCCCTGTCTGTAGCTAATTGGGGAGATGCCCTATAAAACAAGGCTGCTCACATGGGGTGGGTAGGGAGGGAACACACACCTGATGAGGTATCAGTAGCTTCAAAGAGCGGAGAAAAATATTGAAAGCAGAGTTTCTATACCTACACCACTAAAGAAAATAATTTTCCCTTTTGAACTAAGGCACCAAAAAGAATGTAACTGTTTAAAAAATGTACCAAAAACCCTTTTAAGAGCTCTCAGGCAGAGAGCTAGTAATTAATAGCCACACCACCTTAACTTTGCTTAAAATGCAGAGCCTCTGTTAGGAATGCCTCTGTCCCTGGAGAACACGTTACAGGTGAGTAGCTATACTTTCTCCAGGTATAAGCAGGAAGTCAGTCCTCACATATAGGACTCCCTAGCTCCAGGCTGCCGAGGACCAAACCATGAGAGCACCAACGGCAACTGATCAGGTAGTCATGAGTTGCAGAAGGTGAGTCCCCACTGAGAGATGCTGCAAGACCCTACCATTTAGCAACACTATCACTCTGGTAACATGAACACAGAAGGGTTGGAGGGCAGGAGTTGCCTACACCCTATGGCCAAAGGCACTATCCCTGTGGGATTTGCTCTCAAGGCAGTAATGAGCTGTAAACGTATGAATTGAAGACAGTGCGGCAGCCTTGCAGATCTCCGTCACCAGCATTGAGTGGAGGTCACTCAAGTGATGGCAATAGTGTCCCCCACCCAAGTGGACAGAGTTTGCTTGGTTACAGGGAGCCCCAGTCTACTAGGGTCAAAAGACAAAAAACTGAGGAACTTTGCAATGGGCCTGGGTCCAATGTAAGTAGAAGGACAGGGCCATTTGCAATTCAGTGGATGAAATACTAGTTCCTCCCTGCTGGTGTGAGGCCTTGGAAAGAATGTGGAGGAGAACCACCTCTTGGTTGAGGTGGAAAGGAGATACCACCTTCAGGAGTAATTTGGGATGTGTGCAGAGCATGACCCCATTCTTGTAGGACCTTGTATATGGTGGATCTGCCACCGGGGCCTGGAAGTCACTCACTCTTCAAGTGGCCATAAGGACCATCAGAAAGGCCACTTTCCAAGACAGGTACCACAGGTGGCCAGGGGCTCGAACGGTGGTTTGGTGAGCTGGGAGAGCACCACATTGAGGTCCCACTCTGCTGCTGGAGGGTGGAGAGGAGGCCCCGAGAAACCTGGAGACCAGGGGCTGGCTTGAGAGGTGTTTTCCCCTCAAAAGGGTGGTGGTGAGCAGCTATGGCACTTAGATGCACCTTCACAGAGTTAGACTTTAGTCAGGTGTGTAACAGGTGCAGTAGGTACTGAAGTACTAGTTGCACATGGCAGAAGGGATTCTCCTTCCTTTCTGCACACCAGGTGGAGAACCTTCTACACTTAAAGACATAAGCTCGTCTGGTGGAGGGGCCAACGCTACCCTTTTATCAGCCACATTGTTAGCGTTAGCGACCCCAAATTGGGGTGCAGGAGGGAGTCTTCATCCTGGGACAGGAGGTCTGGGGCTCAGCCCAGAGGGACTGGGAGTGCCACCGACAGGGTACTGGTGACAGAGGGGGTGGAATGCATAGAGTAGGCCCTCAGACCACAAGGATCAGGAAGGCATCTGCCGCCACTTACTTCAGGTGTGGCTGATGGAAGCAGAAAACAGGATAGCTGTGCGTTGTCCGGAGAGGTGAATAGGTCCATTATGGGCCTACCCCAGAGGTGGAAGAGATACTTCATTACTCTGGGGTTTAAGCACCACTCTTGTGGGTGAAGGACTCTGCTCAGCCTGTCCGATAGGCAGTTGTCCTGGCCCAGGAGGTACACTGCTTGGAGAAAGCGTAGTTACTCACCTGTAACAGGTGTTCTCCAGGAGCAGCAGGAATCAGTCCTCACTTATGGGTGACGTCGGCGCCGACGGAGCCCTCGCGGAGCAATTTTCCCCAGCTTTCAAAGAAAGCCTTTGGGAATTGCAGCGCGCATGCGCGGTCCTCTTCCCGCCCAAGGGTGCCATCTTAGCCAGTCAGATGACATAGCTAAAAAAGACAGCATAAAAATTTGCAAAAAGAACTAAAGCAGGTGATCGCAACTCCAAGGGGAGGAGGGAGGGTTGTGAGGACTGATTCCTGCTGCTCCTGGAGAACACCTGTTACAGGTGAGTAACTACGCTTTCTCCAGGACCAAGCAGGAAGTCAGTCCTCACTTATGGGACTCCCAAGCTCAAGGCTACCGGAGACCCTAAGCACAAAAATGAGCTCCCTCTAGCTCAGCAGCACAGAAGGAGAGAATCTTCGCTGAATTATTACCCACCGGTAGCCCACATCCGGGATGGAGGGTAGGAGTTGCTCAGATCTCAAAGAGATTACGGAGGACTGCCTGTCCGAAAGCACTGTCCCTGCGGGACTCCCTCTCGAGACAGTAATGGACCGCAAAAGTCTGGCTCGAAGACCAAGTAGCGGCCCGGCAGATGTCTGCCAGCGGAACAGAGCGGAGGTAAGCCACTGACGTAGCCTTTGCCCGAACGCAATGAGCCGTGACTCGACCTTCCAAGGAGAGTCCGGCTGCCCCATAAGCCCAAGAGATACAGTCCGCAACCCAGATGGACAGAGTACGCTTGGAGACCGGGAGCCCCAATTTATTGGGGTCAAAAGACACAAAAAGCTGAGCAGCTTTACGGTGCTCCCGCGTACGGTCAAGGTAGAAGTTCAATGCCCTTCTACAGTCCAGGGTATGGAGGACCGTTTCAGCTCGGCTGGAGTGTGGTCTGGGAAAGAAGGTTGGAAGTACCACCTCCTGATTGATGTGAAAAGGGGAGACCACTTTTGGAAGAAATTTTGGGTGAGTCCGTAGGACTACCCTATTTTTGTAGAACCGAGTGTAAGGGGGATCAGACACGAGGGCCTGCAATTCACTTACGCGTCTAGCGGAAGTGAGGGCTATCAAGAACAGTGTTTTCCAAGAAAGAAAACGGAGAGAACAGGTAGCCATAGGTTCAAAAGGCGGACAGGTGATGCGCTGTAAAACCACATTCAGGTCCCAGTCAGGCGCTGGCGGGCGCAGAGGTGGTTTAAGTAGAAGGAGACCTCGGAGAAACCTCGCTACGAGAGGGTCGTTGGAGAGAGGTCTGCCGTCCACCGGCACATGATGTGCTGAAAGAGCACTGAGGTGAACTTTGACGGAGTTGGACTTAAGTCCCAGATTAGAGAGGTATAGCAAGTACTGCAAGATCACCGACACCGGGCAGGAGAAGGGATCCTGAGACTGTTGGGTACACCAAACGGAAAAACGACGCCATTTAAGGGCGTAGCATTTGCGGGTAGAAGGCCGTCGCGAAGCTAAGACGACCTCCTCCACCTCTGCCGGCAGGAGAAGGGGAGCAAGGACTACCCTCTCAGCAGCCAGGCCATTAGGTTGAGAGACCTGAGGTTGGGGTGTAGCAGAGACCCCTGATCCTGAGTGAGGAGATCCGGTTGTAACCCCAGAGGGAATGGATCCTCTACCGCTAATTGCAGCAGGAGTGGAAACCACGGCTGTCTGGGCCAGCGAGGGGCCACCAGGATCATGAAGGCTTTGTCTCGGAGAACCTTGAAAAGAGTCCGAGAGACTAGCGGGATGGGAGGGAAAGCGTACAGAAGGCTCCCCGACCATGAGAGTAGAAAAGCGTCCGCCGCAACTCGAAGGGGGTGTGGCTGACGAGAGCAGAAGCGAGGAAGTTGCCGGTTGTGAGGATTGGCAAAGAGATCCACCGTGGGGAGGCCCCACTTTAGAAAGAGCTTCTGAACTACCAAGGGATCCAGGCGCCACTCGTGCGGCTGGAGGATCCTGCTGAGTTTGTCCGCCAGGCAATTCTCTTGGCCTGGGAGATAAACTGCCTTGAGGAGAACGCCGTGACTGACGGCCCAAGAGCAGAGCTTCTGTGCTTCCCAGCAGAGAAGGAAGGAGCCCGTGCCCCCCTGCTTGTTCACGTAGAACATGGCAACTTGATTGTCCGTCTGGACAAGGACGGACTGGTGGGAGGTCAGGTGGGAGAAGGCCTTGAGAGCCAGGTGGATCGCTCTGAGCTCCAGGAAGTTGATCTGCTGAGCAGACTCCCACGTGGTCCAAAGGCCCTGAGTACGTGCCCCTTGGCAATGTGCTCCCCAGCCCAGGAGGGATGCATCTGTCGTCAGCACCCGGGCCGGCTGAGGTGGCTGAAAAGGCATGCCGAGCACCAGATTCGGCCGATGAAGCCACCACTGAAGAGACGAGGCCAGCGGCTCGGAGACGCGCACTAGGTCTGCTAGGCCGCCTGTGGCCTGTTGCCACTGCTTGCGGAGACACCATTGAGCAGGTCGCATATTCAGGCGGGCATTGGGGGTCACATGGACGGTGGAAGCCATATGGCCGAGTAGTCTCAGGAAGCGCCTGGCGGAGACCAGGGGCTGGCTGCGAAAACGGTCGGCTAGGTCCATGAGCCATTGAGCCCTGTCGAGCGGTAGGAACGCTCGTGCCTGAGGAGTGTGCAGCCTTGCGCCGATGAACTCGAGATCCTGTGAGGGGAGCAAAGTGGACTTTGCGAAGTTTATAACAAAGCCCAAGTACTGCAGAAGAGTCACCTTGCGGCGCGTGGCGTTGGTGACCTCCGGAGCGGACGCTGCTCTGATGAGCCAGTCGTCGAGGTACGGAAAGACATAGAGGCCGTGAAGCCGGAGATGGGCCGCCACCACCGCGAGACATTTTGTGAAGACTCGCGGTGCGGAGGACAGGCCAAAGGGCAGTACTCTGTACTGGTAATGATTTCCTGCCACCACAAACCTTAGGTATTGACGGTGGCTTGGGTGGATAAGGATGTGCGTGTAGGCATCCTTTAGATCCAAGGAGCATAGCCAATCTCCCTGCTGGAGGTAGGGCAGAAGGATTCCAAGGGTAAGCATCTTGAACTTCTCCCGCACGAGGAACTTGTTGAGGTTGCGCAAGTCCAGGATGGGTCTGAGGGCTCCTGTCCTTTTGGTACTAGAAAATACCTGGAATAAAAGCCTCGACCTTTCAGGTGGTGGGGCACCGGTTCCACCGCCTGTTCCTGTAGAAGACCTGCTAACTCCTGAAGGAGTAATTCCCTGTGCAGAGGGGGTCGTGGAGGTTCTCCCGGAAAATAGGAGGGAGGGACCTGGTGGAAGTGGAGAAGATAGCCTTCTCGCACGACTTGAAGCACCCAGGCATCTGAGGTGATGCTGGACCACCTGTGGGCGAAGTGAACCAGCCGGCCTCCGGTGCTGGGAGGAACCAGCGGGGGGGGGAGAGTCTATGCTTAAGGAGTCATAAACCCCCACCCTGCTGAGCAGGGGCTGGTGGTGCAGGCTTGGGGGCTTGCTGCCTACGGGACCCGTTACCCCGTCCCTTGGCCTGCTGGCCCTGTTGGGGAGCTGCAGGGGCCTGATATTGGGGGTATTGTTTGTAGCCTTCCTCGGGTAAAAGGACTTCTTTCCCGAGCCCTTCTTTTTCTGGGAAGGGGCGGAGGTCTTCCTAGAAAGCCTAGTCCTGGTGAGAGTCTCCGTCTCAATTTGTGCAGCCTTTTCAGCCATGGGCTTGCCAAAGAGGTTTTCGCCTCGGCAGGGGACATCGACCAACTTGTCCTGCACCCAGGGCTCAAGGTCAGACGACTGAAGCCAAGCCTGTCGGCGGGCACCGATGCCAGCTGCGGCCACTCGAGCCGATGCTTCAAAGCCATCATAGGCTGCTCGGGATATGAATTTTGAGCATTCCCGAATGCCAGTGGACAAGGCCAGGAACCTCCGCAAGGGTTCCTCGGACAAACCAGCGGAGAATCCGGCTAGCTCTTTAGCCAGGTCTCGGAGATACATGCCCATGTATAGCTGGTAGGTCTGGACACGACACGCAAGCATAGAGCCCTGGAAACACTTCTTACCAAGGCCATCCAGGAGGCACCGAGGAGTGCATCTTCTGGCTCTTAAGACGATGCATGGCCGATTCCACTACCATGGAATGGTGTGGTAGCTGTGCTTTTTGGAAGCCAGGGCTCTTGCGGACTCGATAGATAGAATCGACCCACATGCGGAAGAGTAGTCGTTCCAGCATGGGAGGAACCGGTACAGTAAAGTGTTCCCTGGCGGGAGAGTCATACTGGAGGGCGTCGAGCTCTTCGGCTCGAGGCTCCTCCTCGGGGTCCGCAGGGAAGGCCAAAGCCTTGGCCATATCCCTGACGAAGTCCGAGAACCGGGCATCCTCCGGGGGGGACTGCTTCCGAGGTTCGGACTCAGGTGAGTCCGAGGGGACACACCGAGTCCGAAAAGAATCAGGCGACTCTTCCTCTTCAGACTCCCAGACCGACTCCGACGAGGACTCGGTGGGGTCGGCCCGGGCAGGGCGCGGCGCCTGCCGCCCCGACGCCGAGGGAGTCGGCGTCGGCGACCTCGGTCCCGAACGGGAGGCCGAGGGTGACCTCGACCGAGGATCGACTCGAGTTCACATCGACTTGAGGATCGGCTCGGTCTCCGGGGTCGACTTAGACGTCGACGTCCCGGCGGTCGGGGCAGCGGCGCCAGCGAAGCCAGCGAGCAGTGCCCGCTGCTGGTCCATGAAGGCAGACAGTCTGCTCTCCAAGGCCGTCAACCTGAGTCCGAGCTCAGGTGACCCAGCAGCCCCCGACTCGGGCCCCGAGCAGGCAGCTCCGACTCCAGGCGAGGTCGCTTCGTGAGGTGCTCCTTCTCCAAGGACCCGGGACGGCTATCGGGGCTATGCGACCTGGCCCTCGCGGAGCCAGGAGCGTCCACCGACGCCGCCCTCGCGGGTTTCACCTTCCGTCGATGGTCCCCGGAGGGAGAACCCCTGTCGGAGGAACTCCGGCGACGGTCCGAGCTGGAACCCCTGGACGCGGAGGCCTCCGACGAGGTCCGGGTACGGCTGGGGTCAGCGAAGATTCTATCCCGCTGATGCCGCCGACTTCTCAACGCTTTGGAGGACAGTTTGCCGCAGGGCCCACAGATCATTTCTTCATGATCCGGGCCCAGGCAGCGGAGGCAATGGTCGTGTGTGTCAGTCAGTGACATATTTCGGTCACACTGACCACACCGCTTGAAACCACTGGCAGCCATCGGGGGAAAAAGGGCCCCGGCGAGGTCAAAGGACCGGGCTGCCAGGGAAAAACCGAAACGAAAACTGACTAAGTCAGAAAAACCGAAAAGAAGAAGAGGACTCGTGACCGGCGTCGCGAGTCCGGGCGGGAAAAAGACCGGCGTCGAACCGAAGGAAAAAAGAGTAAATTATGAAGAAATATCAACTTTTTCGCGGGGACACGACGGGTACGTCTGTAGGGCTCCGCGGAAAAAAGAAGACTGGCTAAGATGGCACCCTTGGGCGGGAAGAGGACCGTGCATGCGCGCTGCAATTCCCAAAGGCTTTCTTTGAAAGCTGGGGAAAATTGCTCTGCGAGGGCTCCGTCGGCGCCGACGTCACCCATAAGTGAGGACTGACTTCCTGCTTGGTCCTGGAGAAGCATGCTGTTGCATGTTGAAGGAGATGAGGGCTACCACTACCTGGCAGTGGGAGTATGAGTCCATGCCCCCCTGCTTGTTGATATAAAACATGGCAACCTAGTTGTCTGGATCAGCACAGTTCTGTTGCAGGCGGTGGCAGAACGCTCGTAGGGCCAAGAAGATTGCCCTGAGCTCCAGGAGACTGATCTGTAGGAGTGACTGCTCCTGAGACCAGCTGTCCTGTGTACAGCAGTCTCCACAATGTGCCCTCCAACCCAGGAGGGAGGCATCTGTGGTCAGGATCCTCTGCAGTTTTGCCAGCAGTTGAGGGACACTGCCAGCTGATGGATAACCCTGACCCTGTCCAATAGCCAGCCCGTGGCCCAAGTCCACTGCGAGCATAGGCACCACTAGTTTGTCCACATGTGCGGTCAAGGCCATATGGCGCAGTAAGCATAGGAGGAGACGAGCTGGCACTGACTGGTGACACTGTACCTCTCCTGCCAGTTGCCTGAGGCATTGTGCTCTCTCTCTCGAGGATGGCCTTGACCTGTAACGTGCCCATATGAGCACCTATAAACGCCAGGCTTTGAGCTAGGGAGATGCGATTTGGAGTAGTTTATGACGAACTCCAGGTGCTGCAGAAGGAGGGTTACACGCTCTGCAGCCTGACTGAACTCTGAGGCTGTACCATCCCTGATAAGCCAGTTGTCCTGGTAGGGGAAGACAAAAGCCCCTTGTAGGCAGAGGTAGGCGGCTACTACCGCCAGGCAAAGACCCTTGGCAAGGAGGCAAGGCCAAAGGGTAGCACCCTTTACTGGTAGTGCCCTCCTCCCACCACAAGCTGTAGGTACTGCCTTTGGGAGGGGTGGATCAGGATGCGAGTATATGCATCCTTTAGGTCCAAGGAGCACAGCCAATTTCCCTAGTGGAGGTAAGGCAGCAGTGTTCCAAGGGAGAGTATGTTGAACGTCTCCCTCACCAAAAATGTGTTTAAACGTTTCAGGTCTAGTATGGGCCTGAGGCCCCCAGTTCTCTTTGGGACAAGGAAATATCTGGAGTAGAAGCCTTTTCCCCATAGGTGTTTTGGGTACAGGCTCCACTGCGTTGTCCCTGAGCAGACCTGCAAGCTCTGAGAACAGAAGGGTCTGGTGAAGAAGAGATCACACTGGCTCTTCTGGAAAGAACGTGGGTGGTACCTGCTGTAGGTGGAGGAGATATCCTTCCCTTACAGCTGCCGTACCCACTGGTCCAAAGTGACACTGACCCACTTGTGGGTGAAGAGTGCAGGTGCCCCCTGTGGGCTGGTGAAGGTCTCCCGGAGGAGGGTAGGCCCTGCCACAGAAGTCAAAAGCTTCCCTGAGCTGGGAAGAAGCTGGGGCTTCTGTGCCTTCGGCTTCTGAGCCTCATGGCTTTGTCTTCTAGGGCAAGAACCCTGTTGCTAGCCCGAAAAGGGCTGGTAGTGGTGACTCTGCTGAAAGGGCCCCCCCCCCACCCATCGGGACCAGGGGTCTTTTCTCTGATGGTTTCTTACAGGGAAAGGATGAGGTCTTCTTGGAGAGCCTCTGTTGAGTCACCACATTGGCTTCAATCTCGGCTACCTTGTCAGCCATAGGTTTGCTGAACAGGTTTTTCCCAGTGCAGGGGATGTCGAGCAGCTTGTCTTGGAGGTCCATTGCTTGAGGTCCAAAGATGGCAGCCAGTCTTGGCTTTGGGTGCCGATACCAGCCGCTGCTACCCAAGCCGCTGACTCAAAACCATCATAGGTCTCCCAGGAAAGGAACATAGAACAGTCCTTGATCCCAGAGGTCAGGGACTGGAATTGCCAGAAGGGTTACCCGATAAGCCCCACTGAAAATCCAGTCAACTCCAGGGTTAGGGCCTTTAGGTACATGCCTATGTACAATTCATAGACTTGAATCCTGCAGCCCAGCATGGAGCCCTGGTAATACTTGCACCCAAGGGCATCGAGAGCTCTAGTGTCCCTTCCTGGGGGGACCAAAGAGTGAGTCTTCTGGCTCTTATGTTTCTGCATGGTTAACTTTATGACCATGGAGTTTATTTATTTATTTACATTCTCTTATATACCGCGCTATTCTGCATCAGTGCGGTTTACATTGAACAAACTGAAATTACATTGAACAGGGCATTATAACTTGGAGAAAACTATTTTATAGGGAACATGGGCAAGCCACTTAACCCTCCTTAGCCCAAGACCACAAGGAGCATCTGTGGAACTAGAAACCCCAGCCCTTCCAGCCCAAGGTTGCTGTCCTCTAGTGGGATTTGAACCCCCGACCTTCCGGCCTGAAGTACCTTGCCACAACCACTAGGCCACTCCTCCACTCCTAATGTTAATGTGCGAGTTGGGGCTTGTGGAACCCATGGCCCTTTTGGACACAGTAGACGGCATCGAGGCACCGGCACAGAGGCTGGCATCTCCCACATTCAGAGTAACAGCCGCTCGAGGATCGGCTGCACCAGCACTGAGAGTCTCCTTGGGTGGAGACTCATACTGAAGAATCTCCAGTTCCTCATTGCACAGATCTTAGAAACATAGAAACATGATGGCAGAAAAAGATCAGATGGCTTATCTAGTCTGCCCTTCCATATCAACTACAATAGTCCCCTTTTTACCTTTAGAAATCATCTGTATTTGTCCCATTCTGTTTTGAATTCAGATACTGTCCTCATGTCCACCACCTCCACTGGGAGACTATTCCATGCATCTACCACTCTTTCTATAAAGAAATATTTCTACATATTACTCCTGAGTCTATCCCCTTTCACTCTCATGCTAAGAGACCCTCCTGAGCATTTATGCCACGGAGGTATTTTATGGTCTCTATCATATTGCCCCATCCCACCTTTTCTGTAAAGTATACACATTAAGATCTTTAAGTCTATCCTCTTATGCTTCATAATGAAGACCTCTAACCATTTTAGTAGCCACCCTCTGCGCCAACGCCTGTTACATAACATAAGATATGCCATACTGGGTCAGACCAAGGTCCATCAAGCCCAGTATTCTGTTTCCAACAGTGGCCAATCTAGGTCATATGTACCTAGCAGTTTCCCAAGAAACACAAGTTCCACAATGCTTGTACTGGGTCAAGCATTGATATCTTCGGTCACTTCTTAATAATGGTTTATGGACCTTTCCTCCAGGAACTTGTCCAAACCATTTTTAAACCCAGCTACACTAACAGCCTTTACTACATCCTCCGGTAACAAATTCCAGAGTTTGATTACACGTTGAGTGAAAAAATATTTTCTTTTATTAGTCTTAAATAGTTTACCCTGTAGCTTCATTGCATGTCCCCTAATCTTTCTATATTCTGATAACGTAAACAATCGATCTACGTTTACCCGTTCCACTCCGTTCATTATCCCTTTGAAGGTGTGGTCTCCAGAATTACACACAATACTCCAAATGAGGTCACACCAGAGACTTATACAGACCCTTGAGCTCCCTTGCTCCTAGGTGGGCACTCACCTGGTGGGCCTCCGCCTAAGGGCCTGTGGCCCTTGAGCACAGCCCACAGAAATAACAAAACAAGATAAGCTAGGATGTACATGTATGATACAATTCACTTTAAGACAGGATATAGTATAAACTGCAAAAGAAAGCAAAGATGCCATAAGAAAGCCAGCAAACATAGGCAACTTTATTAGTATAAAACATAACATCTACATTTTAAACATAACAAAATAACACTACACATATTATAAGGACACCTTCCATCACGCAAACAAACCATCATACCACAGCAACTATGATACAACTGCTTTCTCTTTCCTAATTAATATGCTTCACACTACTACTCACACAAGTGGAGTCTGCCATCCCTCAAATGGGACTAATCCCAATTATCCATGGATATAAGAATATAAGATATGCCATACTGGGTCAGAGCAAGGTCCATCAAGCCAAGTATCCTGTTTCCAACAGCAGCCAATCTAGGTCATATGTACCTAGCAGTTTCCCCAAAAGACACAGGTTCCGCAATGCTTGTACTGGGTCAAGCATTGATATCCTGGGTCCCTTCTTAATAATGGTTTATGGACCTTTCCTCCAGGATCTTGTCCAAACCTTTAAACCCAGCTACACTAACAGCCTTTACTACATCCTCCGATAACAAATTCCAGAGTTTGATTGCACGTTAAGTGAAAAAATATTTTCTTTTATTAGTCTTAAATAGTTTACCATGCAGCTTCATTGCATGTCCCCTAGTCTTTCTATATTCTGATAACGTAATCGATCTACGTTTACCTGTTCCACTCAGTTCATTAATTTATAGACTTCTGTCATATCTCCCCTCAGCCGTTTCTTTTCCAGGTTAAAGAGCCCTAACCTTTTTAGCCTCTTCATAGGAGTATCCTTCCATCCCCTTTACCATTTTGGTGGCTCTTCTCTGAACCTTTTCTAATAACGCTATATCCTTTTTAAGATACGGCGACCAGAATTGCACACAATATTCAAGGTGTGGTCTCACCATGGAACGATATAGAGGCATTATATCTTTTGTTTTATTTTCCATGCCTTTCCTTATACCTAGCATTCTGTTTGCTCTCTTGGCTGCCGCTGCACACTGGGCCAAGGGTTTTAACATGTTATCCACAATGACGCCTAAATCTTTTTCCTGGGTGGTGGTTCCTAATGTGGAACCTTGCATTGTGTAACCATAGTTTGGGTTGTTCTTCCCTAGGTGATTAACTTTGCACTTGTCCACATTAAATTTCATCTGCCATTTTGATGCCCAGTCTTCCAATTTATCAAGATCCTTTTGCAATTTTCCACAATCCTCTTGGGTTTTAACAACTTTAAATAGTTTTGTGTCATCTGCAAATTTGATAACCTCACTCGTTATTCCCCTTTCCAGGTCATTTATGAATATGTCAAAAAGCAGGGGACCCAGCACAGATCCCTGGGGTACACCACTATTCACCTTTCTCCATTGGGAAAATTGACCATTTAGCTCAACCCTCTGCTTTCTATCTTTTAACCAGTTTCTGATCCACAGTAGTACACTGCCTCCTATCCCATGACTCTTTAGTTTTGCCAAAAGTCTGATGAGGGACCTTGTCAAAGGCTTTCTCAAAGTCCAGATACACTATATCAACCGACTCACCTTTGTCCACCTGTTTGTTCACACCTTCAAAAAAACATAACAGATTAGTAAGACAAGATATTCCTTGTCTAAAGCCATCTTGGCTGTCTCCCATTAGGCCATAACTATCTACATGCTGAGTAATTTTATTCTTTATGATGGTTTCTACCATTTTTCCCGTTACTGACGTGAGGCTCACCGGTCTGTAGTTTCCCGGATCACCCCTGGAACCCTTTTTAAAAATTGGTGTTACATTGGCGATTCTCCAATCTTCAGGTATTAGAGATGATTTTAATGATAGTAATCTGTGAACTAATAGCAGGTCTGCAATCTCATAGAAACATGACAGAAAAAGACCACATGGCCTATCTAGTCTGTCCTTCCATAACAAGTACAACAGTCCACTTTTTACCTTTAGAGATCCTCTGTGTTGGTCCCATGCTTTTTTGAATTCAGTTACTGTCCTCATCTCTACCACCTCCACTGGGAGACTATTCCACGGATCCACTACTCTTTCTGTGAAGAAATATTTCCGCATATCACTCCTGAATCTGTCTCCCTTCACCCTCATCCCATGTCCCCTCGTAGCAGAGCTTGCTTTCAATTGAAAGAGGCTCTCTCCCTGAACATTTATGCCACGGAGGTATTTAAACATCTCAATCATATCACCTCTATCCCGCCTTTCCTCTAAGGTGTACATATTAAGATCCTAAAGTCTGTCCTCATTTGCTTTATAATGAAGCCCACTAATCATTTTAGTAACCACCCTCTGCACCGACTCCATCCTGTTCACATCCTTCTGAAGGTGCGGTCTCCAGAATTGCACACCATACTCCAAATGAGGTCGCACCAAAGACTTATACAGAGGCATTATCACCTCCTTTTTTCTGCTAGCCATTCCTCTCCGTATGCACCCAAGCATCCTTCTAGCTTTTGCCGTCACCTTTTCTACCTGTTTAGCTACTTTAAGATCATCAGACACAACCATGCCTAGGTCCCGCTCTTCTTTAGTGGACAAAAGCACTTCACCTCCTATACTGTATTTCTCCCTTGGATTGCTGCAGCCCAAATGCATGACCTTACAATTTTTAACATTAAATCCCAGCTGCCAAATTCTAGACCATTCTTCAAGCTTAGCTAGATCCCTCCTCATGTTATCTACACCTTCCTGGGTGTCTACTCTATTGCAGATTTTGGTATCATCAGCAAAGAGGCAAACCTTACCAGACAGCCCTTCCGCTATATCACTAACAAAGATGTTAAAAAGAATCGGACCAAGGACAGATCCCTGGGGCACACCACTTGTAACATCCTTCTCCTCAGAGTGAGCTCCATTTACTTGTACTCTTTGTCGCCTCCCACCCAACCAATTTCTAACCCAAGCAGTAACTTTAGGGTCCATCCCTAGGGTGCTCAGTTTGTTTATAAGTCGCCTGTGAGGAACAGTGTCAAAGGCTTTACTGAAATCTAAATACACCACATCTAGAGCTCTCCCTCGGTCCAACTCCCTGGTCACCCAGTCAAAGAAATCAATCAGATTTGTCTGACAAGACCTGCCTCTGGTGAATCCATGCTGCCTCGGATCCTGTAATCCGCTGGACTCCAGAAACCTCACTATTTTCTCTTTCAGCAGCGTTTCCAATAATTTACTCACCACCGAAGTTAAACTAACCAGCCTGTAGTTTTCAACCACATCCTTACTTCCGCTTTTGTGTAAAGGCACCACATGAGCCTCTCTCCGGTCCTTTGGCACCACTCCCGACTCCAACGAGGCATTGAAAAGGTCAGTGGAGCTGCTAAAACGTCCCCAAGTTCCCTCAGTATTCTAGGATGTATCCCATCCGGTCCCATCGCTTTGTCTACTTTAAGTTGAGCTAGTTTCTCACGAACAGAGTCTTCTGAAAATTGTTCAAGATGTCCCTCGCTACTGTTCTTATTTGTGGGTGTTTTCTGAGGTCCTGCTCCTGCTTCTTCATCTGTGAACACAGAACAAAAATATTTGTTAAGCAATTCCGCTTTATCCTTATCAGCTTCTACATATTCCCCCCCCTGCACCCTTGAGTCTGACAATAGCACTTTTGCCCTTCCTCTTCTCACTAATATATCTGAAAAATGTCTTATTCCCCCATTTTATTGCATTGGCTATTTCCTCCTCCTTTTGAATCTTTGCCTTCTTGACTACTTTGCTAGCTTCTCTAAGTTTTTCCAAATACAGATGCGTCTTCCTCTCTCTGTGATCTCTTGTATTTCATGAAGGCCTCCCTCTTTCTTCACTTTTTCAGCTACTTCCTTCGAAAACCATAGCAGTCTCCTTTTCCCTTTATTTACCATTTTAACAAAAAGGTTGGTTGCCCTTAAAATACCCTTTCAGTTTTGCCAACTGTTTTTCTACATCCCCCAGCTGTTCCCATCCCACTAACGACTCCCTGAGGTATTGGCCCTTCTTCGCAAAGTTAGTCTTCCTAAAGTCTAAGATCCTCACCTTGGAATGGATTCTAACAGCCCTAGTCCTAATGCTGAAGCACACCATCTGGTGATCACTGGATGCAAAATGATCTCCCACTACATCATCAGAAACACTTTCACCATTGGTAAGCACCAAGTCCAGTATGGCCCCTTCACGTGTGGGGTCTGTTACCAATTGCCTGAATAGTTCTCCCTGTAGAGAATCCAGGATCTCCTTACTTCTAGACGATACTGCAGCAGGAATGTGCCAATCAACATCTGGCATATTGAAATCTAACAGTAGCACTTCCCCTTTCCTAGCAATGCTGCGTATGTCTTCAATTAACTCTGTCCACCTCTTCCTCTTGTGGTTTGCACCGAGGGAGTTCTGGCCATATCTTTGACAAAGTCATGGAAGGCCACATCTTCCGGAGAAGAATAATGCCAGGGCGCCGGAGCGAATGGGTCCGAGGGAATCTCTCAGTGCCACTTGGTTTCTGGGGATGCCTCATCATCTGTCTCTCGCTTGGAATCTAGCAGTGACGAGTCCGAGGCACTGTGACTCATAACGTCGAGGCCAAGGCTGGGTGGCTGGCAGCCTCTGGAGGACCTGGTGTCCGAGTCGCAGAAACTCGTTGGGGAGGACTGGAGGCCCGAAGAATGGGACCTCTACCAGTGCTGAGGGCTTTCCAGAGGCCAATTGCGCTCAGAGCTCAACTTGACAACTGGGGACTCCCCTGTAGTCGGGGGTACGGTTGTTGGGGTAGATGTGGATGAACCAGCCATCATTGCCTGCTGCAGGGCCAGGATAGCAGTGATGCTCTGCTCCAAGGCCACCATTCTGGCTTCCAAGCCAGAAGGCTTTGCAGCTTTCGACATGGGCTGAGGACCTTGGGCCCAGCACCTGCACTCTCACAAGTGCGTCCTCTGAGGACTCTCTCTCTAAGAACCTCACACGGTCTTCGCCGGCCAAGGAATCCTTCTTGAGGACCTTAGTAGGGCGCTTCTCGGAGCTGCCCAAGTCTTTCTGGATGGTTTTACCGATGCAAACTCAGCAGACTGAGGATTTTTCCTTCTTTCGGGGTCAGAGGTCTTCTCAGAGGAGCTGCCGCTGTGGGACTCAGAGAACACTCGGGTCGCACAGAAGTGCTGGGCTTGGTGCTCTGCATCAAGGAGACTGGTGCAGACTCGGACCTGGGGAACAGTTTTTCCTGCACCTCTGACCTCTTTTTATTAGTTGTAGGCATCATGGCCTGGCATAGGTCACAGGAGGGGTCCAACAAGGGGCACAACACCACGTGCGCAAACAGTCCAACAAAGAAACGTGGATAGCAAGCAGAGGGACATATAATAATCTTTATTGACCAAAACCAGCCATTGGCCCGACACAGGCCGTGTTTCGGAGTTCCCTTCTTCAGGGGCTAAAATGGCTAAAACAAATCATAAATACAAATTAAAAACAATTAAAACAAACTGGCTCAAAATGCGGACATAATCGAATGTATAAAAGTTGTATATATATGCTATATATATGTGTGTGGCACCATTTTAATGGTGAAAAGAGTAGGAATAAGTATGGCTAACACAAAGGGGCATGTTTACTAAACATTCCTAACGTGCGGGGCCGCGGTAGTGTGCCTGTGCCATATAAGGAGTGGGCGTTCCGGCCTGAAAAAGAAAAACCCGCGATTTACATGTGCGCGGCGCACATGTGAGCTCCGCACGTCAGCGCGTGGGAAAGCTGCGCGGGAGGCATAAGCGGCGCGATGATGTGGAAGCAGAAAAGCAGAGCCACAGCACAATGGATAAGACGCCGACCAATGGTGCAGGGATCAGGGGTTCAATCCCCGCAGTGCCCAATGAAGACGGCTGGCTGAGGCACCATTTTAGGAGGCACAGAAATATTGGGCAGCAAAGGCGGAGCGCTAATATGTTATGAGGCATCTCAAGAGTGTGCGGCATAAGGCGGCGCGCTGAGGTGGAAACACAGGAGCAGAGCCACAGCACAATGGTTAAGACGCCAACCAATGGTGCAGGGAGCAGGGTTTCAAGTCCCCGTTGTGCGCAACGGAAAAGTCTGGATGAGCCATATGCATTGTCTGATATGGGTAATATTGCCCTCGGAGGAAGTCTGATTTTGGTCGGCATAAGATGGTACACTGTAAGTTGTGGGATGTATGAGGCGGTGTGCTGATATGCAAGCACAGAAATAGAGCCACAGAACAATGTTTAACACACTGACCAATGGTGTTGTGATGATGGGTGCAATCCCCTGCTGTGCCCAAAAAATAAGGCTGGCTGAGCCACCACCTATTATCATGAATATTGCTCGGAGGCATGTTACTGGTGTCCTGTAATTACTACTGCTAGCAAATGCACTCTCCAAGCACTGTAATAGAAGGTGATGCAGAAGTCACCCCACAAGGTACCCTAGAGAGCACATTTGGATTTCCATTGTCCACCATGGCACCCCACAATGTTGCTTATAGGGCCCACCCAGGGTGCGGTATGAGCCATTGCAAGGTCCTAGCACTGTTTGTGCTGTCAGCACTATGCATTGTAATGCATGCAAATGTCAAGTAGGTGTGCAGACATGCAAGAAGGAACACCAGTGTAGCCCAATGTTGAGGACATGGACTGATGGTGCAGGGGTCATGGATATAAATAAGCAGTGAATAAGGCTGGCATAGGTACGTCTGTTGTCTGCATGCAAGTGTGCAGCAATCTGTGCTGCTATCTAAAAAAAAGGACCACCCAGTGCCATAAATTTATGCACCATGTAGGGTGCACCAGAACGCACCTCGTAAACAAACATGGCAGTAAAGGCGAGGTAAAATTTTCCCCAGCGGACATGTTGAAAGTTTGACAACTCCCAGGGCACCATAGTTGGTACCCCCTAAGCTGCCTGAATCGAAGGTGTGACATAATCTGACCCAGGGATGTATAGGTGAACTCAAATACGTTTGCCAAGAGTAGGAAGATCCCCCAATGTGAAGGACAACAGAGGTATGTGCCAAACACACATGTAACACAAACACTGCACAGAGCTGAAAGGAAAGACCCTGATGAATTCACAGAAGCATGTAGATCACAGCTGCTGGAGTACACAACTCAGACCCAGGCCATGTGTCATCCAGAGAAATGGACAAACATATATATGCATGTATGTCTGTGCTTGTATTTATTTCCATGTCACATATACCGCAGTATGTGTTGTAAGCACGGGTTACAGAGAACACAATAAAGACAATTACAACAGGCTGTTTGGTGTTACATATAACAGGAGCATAAACAGGGAAAGACATGGCTGAACTATTTACATGGAATATCTGATCAGTTTAACTTGATAACATACTCAAACTATTGACACCAATCTGACTGAATGATAGTAAAGAGGAGAAAGCTGTGGTTAAATTTGTGCTGGGACTGTTCTGTTATGTTACTGGGTCCATCAGTAGCTAAGCACAGAGTGATGGTAATGTACCATGCCAGAATGACAGTGTGTGACAGAGGATGGGAAGATGTGGGCAGCAGACGAGGCAGAACTTACAGGCTAGGTGTAACTATCAGGATGACAGTGGAGTAGCAGTGCTATGCAGAGCACACACACGAGAAGCAACCAGGGAGAGATGAAATGCAGTAATGTGTAGGAGTGCAGGACATGGTGTATCAGCATGCACATCAGGGTAGGATGGCACAACAGCTGGCAGACAGAAGATGGACAGAAGTATGGTACCCAACTCAGATGAGGGTACAAGGTGCTCCCAGCACTAATCGTCACACATATGGCCGTCATACAAATGGGAAACACCTCTGCAGGACAAGCATAGACATCAAATAGAACAGAGAGGCCGCACACCTACAACCACAACCACAAAGGCCAATGCACCAACCGGTAGGCCACACCACCACTGTGAGCTCATCTGCAAAGGCTGCATACAAAAATAGTGAAGGCCATCATACAAGATGCCTGCTGGATGGCAGAAAAGGCAAACCCCCAACAGTAATCAGGACCAACAGCACATGCATATCTGCTGTGTGCAGATCAGATTAAAGTCTGTATTTTGGACCAGGGACACATGCACACACATGTTACGCAGTGGATACAGCATGCAATCGAGGAAAGAAACTAAACCCCAAGGGCGGCAGAGGATGCTCGGGGGAGCTGGTTAGTAATCAGGGACAGGACAGGAGCTAACTCAACACGAAAGCAGGTGTACCACACATCAGCTGAAACACAGCACTACCAAACACACAGGTGCACTGTCATGTAAACCACAGAAAGGAAGCCACCTATGTGACAGATAATATCTGAGGGCTAGGCAGCACAGAGTGCACACCTTGCTGTAGAGTGAAGAGAGGGAAGGGTGTGTGTAGAGGTGATGAAATCGCTGGTACCTAATGGTCCAAGTAGCACAACTGAACAGAAATCTGGGAACCACATGTGGTGATCAAACCTGCAAACTACTGAGTTAAAACACATGCCGCTAACTACTCTCAAACAGCACACTGAGCACAATCCAGAACAAATAATCCCAACGGAGGGTCTCAAGTGGAACCTGTAATACCCATTGATGTGGCAAATGGCTGACATACACAGCTGACACTGTACAAGGATGTGAGCACAGGTGGGACATGGACATGGACTAGCAAATCAGTTGATACTGGTGTAAATGTTTGCAAAGAGCGGAGGAGTAGCCTAGTGTTGCCAAAACCGTCTCCGACACCAAGCAACTAGGGCTCAGATCACACTAGCACGCCATGTGGCCTTAGGCAAGGCATGTGACCCCCCATGAACTCAGAAGACAGAGCCAACAATCTATATACACTGACATTGAGCAGAAAACCATGGGCCAACAGGGTCACCCGGAGTCAGGACTGATCCAAAGGCACACATTGCATTGCATGTTTGTGAACATGATCAAGCAGCAAAGGAGACAAATGTCTGTTACATACATATCTTTAGTTGGGTTAATCCTCACAGATACTGTAGACAGTGCTATCATTATAACAAGGTGAGTGCATCCCTGGTCAAGGCCAAATAACCATTTAGCAGGGCACCAAATCACATCCCACAGAAAGGTCACTGCAGTGACCACAAATGAGGGACACGAGATATTATGTGCATCAGTTGCATACTATGCACTGAGCAGAAGCCCCACACCCCCCACCTGCCACTGCATGCCTCTAATGTTTAATGCACATATGAGGTCTTGTAGACCGTAGGCGTGTCATCATGAGGATTGACAAGACATCACCTGTCTACCCAAACATAGCTATCCGCCAACAGAGGAAGCACACAAACTAAAACAACATATGTTGTCACAATGTTGTAATATGGAAGAAACATTATGGAAGTAATGTCCAATCTCACCCCTAATGCCTGATTGACAAATCAGAAATGCTACAATGTAGACCCAAATAATCCTGCCAAGCACAATGAGCATCTGCTAACAGGTAGCAGAGGTACATGAACACAGAGAGAATACAAACAAAACAACCTGCAGAAAGCTGCAGAGATGACACCATGCCGGAGATCCCCTGCAGTGTATGTTGGGTAGACATTGTGTGGACACATATAGCACGGTACATGGAATGAAAAATTGAGGGAGAACAATGGACACCCACACTGGCACACAGCAAATATATTTGGGCAGAGAGGCTCTTTACCTCAGGGGATAAACAGGAACATACTGACGTGCAATACAAGGTATGTATATACATGCAGAGTGTCACGTCTGTAATTTAAACCAACACAATAACCAGCATGTTAATATGGAAATGATGGGGAAACATCTTACAGGGAACCACACAGAAGACAGAGGTCCACATGCTATGACTCACCAACATAGTCAGTCATAAGCACAACCACCATCCGCAGACCAACATGATACAGTGATGCCACACATGCATGTAAACACCCTTTGGCTAATGCAACACATTAATCAAGGATGGTGGTGGGCATGAAAGCGTTGTTGGGGCAGAAACTCTCTCATGTTCAGGTGGAGGGCAGGTGGACATAGCTAATACGACTGCTCGATCGTTGCCCCAATGGCACAAATATGTCTGTATGCTCGTGTTCAAACAAAAAGGTGACTGTATCCTGTGTGCCATGTCACACACATGGCCAAAACACAACGACTCTACAAATGGGGAAGTATGTACAACATACAGTGACAATGTTCTTCTCTGCTACACACAGCGTCCAAAGAGCAAAGTGTATCTGCAATCAAACAGTTCAGGTCACAACTCCCCATGCAATCCTGGGCATCCACAGTCATGTCACATCCCAATATGCCACAGTCCTTGACAGTTCATCTGTGTCCCCTGCAATGAGCGGGACCCCCCAGCCACAGCATGGCATAAACAGTGTGTTGTACAGGTCTGTCATGGGGAAAGCAGCAGTCCAAGAGCAATACTGACCATCACAGGCATGTGTCCCACTCTCATAAGTCAAACATCCAATGGCACAATTATCCGGCCAGAATCCCATGGTTGTCTTTACCCCAACACGTGTTTGATGGGGAGGCCAGATGCACTGTACGAAATGTGTTCGGTATGTCATCTGCCCTGTGTGAGGAGAGGATAAGTAGGGTCACGTCAGACACATTGCAAATACAACACAAATAGCAGAGAGTCACACCTTACCAAATACAGAAGAAAGGGATGCAAGGGCAAACGTTACATGATATGATCATCAACAAATATGCATATTGTTAACATCATGAAATGTCAATGCAGACACGGGTGTCACATGGTTATGGTCATGTCCTGTTCCATGTCACACAGGCATCTCACTGCTACTCACTATATGCATATGTACGTGTGAACAGAGGGGCAACATTACATTTATATCAGACAAAAAGTAACACATCAACTGGTACAGCCAGATGTAATCCGCAAATGACAAAGGTGCAACATACCCTGTGTGTGCATCATGTGTATGTCCGATTCCTTGAGCAAATCCACAGCCACATCTGGTCACCGTGAAGGGAGACAATGTCAGCCAAACATGTAGAATCACCATGTCAAGTCAGTGTTGATGCATGTCCACATGATGCTGATACCTGAGATAAAGAAATGTTTCTCAACAGTGGTCCCTCAAATAAACAGACACAGTTCTGCTCACAGCTCACAACACATGAGAATGTTAACAAGGTAAACAGCAATATGGCAGAGGTAGCACAGTCACCACTGCCCCCCAGGTGCTTACATACCGCACAGCACATGATTATGTACTATGACTGGACACCGCATCACCACACAGTCAACCCACAAACACGCACCCACCCAATGTGCGCAGGTCTGCGGGACAGCTGTGAGACATGGCCATTATGTGCACAAGTGCCAATTTGTGGACAGAAAGGCCCAGTGACATGCAGTGATACCCTGCTGAGGCTGAGAGAACAGTGTTTGGAGAGGCAACAAGTGTTGGTTCCCACAAACCCAAACAAAACCACACACACATGTATCTATGCTGTAAAATTGACTGAAACATTGTTGCAGCGTACATAATGCACACAAACACATGGGGATATGTGAGACAACAGGAAGATATGGGTAAGGGAGGCTCAAGGACAAAAATTTAACAACAACATTTGCAAAATATGACACATCACAGACGACATGTTCTCACCCCTGAGTGCATGCATAGACAATGTAGCTGTAGATCCACCCACCCCGGATCACAGCATCATGGCTGATGTACAGTCAAGTGGCAATGCACCACAGCAACCACATCCTCACGAAGTATGTCCTGTGCAGTGGAAAACACAAGAGAAACAAACATATGTAAGGACCCAGGTCTGAAACACACACTGCACCTCCCTGTACACAGCTGTCAGACCCCACAACATGACCTATGGACTGACTGTTCACTATCACACTGTACTGATCTCTCTCATGGGAGAGTCAGGACGGAGGTATCTGATGCGAAATAAAGGTCTCCGTAATTCCTCTGTCGCCTCCCTTACCTCTCTGTTGTTGTACACAATGGTCTATAGAGGTGTCTGCCCCCACCATGTTTATGGCCCATCCCATGGTCACAATATCAGTCTGTGTCCCCCATGTTGCCACCAATACCCCCTCCCCGTGTGTAGTGCCCTCCCAATGTTGTCTGTCACCCCACTGTAAAATGCTGAAACACATGGAAATATGCATGAACAGCTCCTGTATCCACGGGCCACGAACATATCCGGCAGTGTACATCTCATACCCCAAATAATATTGACAGCTGTGTGATGATGATGTGCGGAAATAGATGGCAATGTCAGCGCCACGTCCTCATAAAAAGACCCCTATGTCTGTTTGTGACCTGACCATGATGGCTGCATGTCATCCCCCTGTGTGAGTGATAATTTGAAACCATGGATAGCCTACATGTGTGCCTTAAACAACTAACGCTCATCTAGGTCTCTGTGTGTATGTGGACATCACATCCCTCGCCATGGTCCGCAAGGTAGTTGTTGATGTGTACTGTGATCCCCTGCCCCACACACATCCACAGCATGTAAGATATGCCATACTGTGTCAGAGGTCCATCATGGTCAGTACCCTGCCCCCAACAGTGGTCACACTATGTCATATATACCTAGTAGTATCCACAAAATACCCAAGTCCCACAATGGCTGAACTGGATCAAGAAACAATTATCCTTTGTCCCTTTGTAATAGTCCTATATAGACCTTTCCGCAAGGAACATGTCCAAACTGGTTCCTAAGCACAGGTAAACTAACAGCCCATACAACATCCTCTGGTAACACGTTCCAGAGTCTGTGGACACGTTGAGCCATGTGTCATATGTTGAGATATCAGCAGCTACATATGCCAGGTTCACATGAAAATCCACTAAACACTAAACACACCTACACATGCAGCATAGCATTTGGCCACTGTAACCCACCCTTTGCTGATCAGACTTGCATCACCTCTGTATGTGTGTACATATGTATCAATGCACGCAATGGCTACTTTCCAAAAACCAACAGTAGCAATGATATGGCCCCCTGGCTGCACACTGCACAGGTCCCCATCCCTCACTACAGCCATGTCAGGCCTAGGTGACGATGTATACATTAGGGCACACTGTGGGGTTGCAGTAACACCCGTCACTAATAATTAACACCATCTTTGGAAAGTAGTCATGGGCATGGGTACTGTGCAATGTATGACATGTGTCACCACACACAGGAAACATGCACACATAGCCAGCTGACACGAGCAGAACACACACACAGGCAGCTACAAATTATACATTATTGATAATTACACTGCAGGAGAAGAGTCCACAAACATGCACCCCCCTCCCACTGTGAACACTGCACCATATGCCTTACACCATGCCCCACAAAGACCATCAAAACCACTAACTGTGTTTGCACAGTAGCTGCTATCACAACCAGCCATTACCTGGGAATGTGACCACCAAAAGCTCTGAAAGGCGTATCAACACCCACCCACATAATCCACCAACAGACACTGCTGTGCCCTGTCCACATTGTTGGTGACACCCTCATGGCTATATGTGTCCGTGTGATGTTAAGTTGAATCACAATGCATTTATCCATTTGAGTGCTGTATGTCCTGCAACATCAACCTTTTTAAACATCACACACACATAACAGCACATCTATGTGGGAATATACGCAATACGTACCAGAGAAGATGTCTGCAATCAACCTCCGCCTGACCGCTGTGCCCACCTGTGTCACCACTGGCACACAGGGGGGCACGGTGGATCCTCCTCCAGATCCTCATTAATCTCTGCAGGAATATCGTGCCTGAGAGCAATGTTGTGCAGGATGCAACAGGCTATGATTATCTCTGCCACAGTCACTGGCCTATATTGTAAGGCCCCGCCTGTCCTATCCAGACACCTGAAGCGACTTTTCAACAAGCCAAAGGTGCGCTCTATGACAGAGCGGCTGGAGGCATGGGCCTCATTGTACCTCCGCTCTGCACGTGACCGTGGCTGACGCACAGGGGTCAGCCGCCAGGGCCGACACCCATATCCTGCATCACCTGTAGAAAGAAATTTTGCATGTGAATGCATGAGCCCCTGTACCCCCTAAGTGACAGAGGTATAGACGTGAGCAACAAATGCAGAACGCCTCCTGACATAACTATTGGACAGCACAACTATGCATTTGAGAAAAACAGACATATGTTAGGGGAAATAGCACACCTGGCCTAGGGAGCCTGTACATACAAGCCCAATAACACAACAGTCACAGTTTTACCTCTAGTGATCCACTATGTGTGGCACATAAGTGTTGTAGTGCATTTGTTGTCCCCATCTCTGACACCCCCAACGTTAGACCAGACCACCAATACAATGATCACAGGTTCAAAGTACATGTCAGCATGTTACACAGCACAAACATGCGCGGTGCTGCAATGGAGGCTCACGGCCACAACATGTATGGCAGTCAGGTCTGAGAAGGTCAAAACCATAGCAACTCCATTCCCCCTGTCCGCCAAGGTCTACATATCCACATTTAGCGTTCTGAAACCATGTGCTGTTTACTGCTGCCCACCAATCATCTCAGTAGCCACCCTCTGCACTGTCTCCATCATGTTCAGAGCCTGTCTATGCTGTATTCCACAAAATAGCACACTACAACCCACATGAGGTTGCAACAATCACATATACAGAGGCAGAGTATCCACCTGGGGATGCGCAACCAACACCTCTCTGTATGCAACCACGTAGCCCCCTTGCCCATGCTGCCACCTTTCAACAGTGCTCAGCAACAACATCAGCACATACGACGCCGCCTATGTCATGCACATCTACAGTGGCCCAGGGTCCTGCAAACCCCTAGACTGTGTTCCTCCCTTGCCATGACACAGGCCAAATGCATGGCCATACGTATGCAGACATGTACTCCAAGTTGCAAAGGCCAGGAACATTCACTGTTTTACGCCACATCACTCCCCATGTTATCTACTGCCCCCTGTGTGACAACCCCAGTACTGATTGAGTGTGTGAACCTCACACACACATGACAGGGCTTGGGTGTATAGGGGTTTAAAGGACATAAATGTTACATGACATACCAAAATGACCAGAAACCGACCCGGCAACACAGGTGGGTGTAAATGGCAAACCCCCCCCCCCCCCGTGGGCAGATGGCACACATACACACTAGTGGAAAACTGCTACCAGGACACACATCTGCACATGTGTGTAGTTTAATGAGCACCATGAGCAGGGTATGATCTGTCCATGTTAAAATCCTGATGTCACATTCCTAATCAGGTACCCTGTTACAATACATTGTCACTCCTGTAAGCAAGGAAAATCAGAACAGTCGTCTGTCATTTCTATGTGACTTACGTTTCAAAACGCACAGAGAGTACACTGCGCCCTATACAAGAGATGCCACTGAAACAGATACATACATGCATACCTAAAGAAGATATATGGAAATACTCACCCAGCAATATACAGTCACCAAAATGTCCCTCCTCAAATTGGCTGAATAGTGCTGAGTGATGCAAGATATAGGAGTCATGGGTGGACCCTGCAAACCTCGGGACCACATTCAGAATATGCAGATTAGCATCACATACAACCTGAACATTCAGGGAATGGTAGTGTTTGCGGTTGCGGAACACCACCTCCCTGTCTCTAGGCGGGACCAGGGCAACATGTGTGCAATCAATAGCTCCCATCACGTGTGGTATCCCGGCTAACGCCTCAAAGGCCTGGTTCAGGGTCCACCACTGTTGCCTACTGTGAGGAAGGGCTATGTAATTCCCCATCCGGCTGACCATGGCACGCAGTAGTTGGTGGAGACATCTTGAGAAGGAGTGGCAGCTCATGCCACCCACTGCGGCCACAGATGACTGGAAACAGCCAGAGGCAAAGAAATGTAAGGCAGCAAGGAGCTTGACTAAACCTGGTATGGCATTGGACCGATCAGTCAGGGGCTTGAGGTCAGGTCTTAGATCCTCATAGAGCTCCCTAATAGCCCTTGTGCTCAGTCGGTAAAGGGAGATGACCTGGTCCTCACGCATGCCCTGGAGCTGGGCCCTGGGCCTGTAGAGGCGTGGCTGCCGAGCCTGCACCTCGGCACACCTCCTGCGCCGTTCACGAACAGCACCTGCCTGGACCGCCCCCACAGCTGCAGGTGTGAGTTGCTGTGGGACTACACCCATGCCCTGCGCCCCAGCCCCATGGACACCATCTCCCCTGTCCTGCAACCGCAGCATCTGCCCACATGTCAGGGCACATGCAGCAACATACATCTCCTCCATCACCTCCTCCCTCCTGGCTACACAAACACATGCAAACACACACACAAACCTCCTATGACACAGACCAGGCCACAAACCCAACAAACACACAGAACAAAGGGAAACAACACAGAACACAACCAACAACTCCTGCCTTGCCCACTCTGTCACCCTCCACAAACACGCACCTCGCCTACAAAACAACCCTCAACGTGACTCATCTCTGCATGACAATATATAGATGTTTTTACCTATGCTTTTGCGGCGCAGCGCAGTTGTGCGCATGCGTTGGCGTCTGGGCGCGGCACGCAGGGCGGCGTACACCCATGCTCGTGCGTGTGTGCGCAGCACGCAAGATGCATATAGCCATGGCTGTGCATCAGTGTGCGGCACGCAGGGCAGTGTATGTGTGCTGCGCGCATGTCCGACTCTGTGCACCGCCCACATACACACGCCCATGCACAGCATAGCCGCACCTGCGTGGCACACAGATGCTAGCGCATGCGCGGGAGTGCATCTACGGCGCGCCAAACCACAGGCCACGCACAACAGCGCATACGCAAACTCAAGAATTCAACCAGAACCTTTAAAGCACCCTGTACACCTGTTACACGTCGAGGGTTGTGAGAGGAGAGCTGAGGTGTGTGCAACAGAGCAGTGTAGTCCGTGGTAGTAAGGGCAGGAGCTGAGTAGGCTGTGTGTTTGTGGTCTGTGGTTTGTGTAGTGTGGTCTGTGGTGTCGTCGTGTGTGTCTGCTGTTTGACCATCATTGTGTTGTGTGTTTGTCAGGGTAGGGTAGGGTAGGGTGGGTTGGGTGGTGTGGGGTAGGGGGGGGGCTGGTCAGTGTGTAGGGTGTGGTGGGGTACCCTGTGTTGGGTGGGGAGCGGTGAGGGGGGAGGGAGGATGAGGGTGAGAAGGAATTGGAGAGGGAGGGCGATGCTGAGGGGGCTGGGGAGCAACAGACACCTGTTGCTGGGGCAGCTGGTGGTGAGGGGGCACAGGAGCATGAGCCTGCGCCAGGCCCATCTGCGGGTCCCCAGGCTGCAATGTACAGCCACACAGGCAAAAGAACGCGCATACCAGTGGCGGGGCCGCAGAGGAGGAGGGCCCTCAGATTCACAGATCAGGAGAACCACAACCTCCTCTCTATGGTGCTGGAGCACTACGAGGAGCTGTTTGGCAGAAGGAGTAGCAGGACCTCAGTGGCAACACGTAATGCCGTGTGGGAGGAGATAAGGGTGTCTGTGGCTGGGGGTTCCCAAAGAGACATTGAGAGCTTAAAAAAGAGGTTCTCGGACATCAAGCGGGGGGTGAGGCAGACAATGAATGCCAAGCGACAGCACGCGCAGGGGACAGGTGGTGGTGGCCCCCTCATCCTCCCACTCTCACCCCTGGAGAGGGAGCTTGCTGCCCGTCTCGGACAAATATACACCTGTGGTCTCCCGGAGTTCCTGGACAGCGCCCACCCGTTGGCAGGTATGTATGATACGTAGTGTTGCAACAAAGTCTCGGCAACAGCCTACATGTAGCACTGTGCATGATTGTTATTGGTAAAACTGTCCTGTACCAGAGCATGTTCAGCTGTAACTTCAGTGCAGGTAGGGGTGAATAGATAAGCCGCATAGTGTAGGCATAACAGCCTGAACATAGGGCAGATCTGTCAAACTCATGAACTGTTATACAGTCAACGCCACACAGTGACATCAGCCAGGTGCCACATAGACAGCAAAGTGCATGTATGAAAGCTCCCTAGTACTGACCAGGACTCTATGCCGTACACAGTGTTTTTAAAGCACACCTGCAAACCCTGTCCCAAGGATACACACATAACAAGCACATATTGGCACATCCCCCCTCACCCACCTTCCAGACCTCACCTCTGCTCCCCACCCCATGAAACATGGTCTGTGGAGCACTCCATGAGATAAGAGACAGGGTATGATCCCGAGGAATTGCTTCCCATATGTAACATCCCATCCCACAACATCCCTGGTGTGCTACCAGCACAATTTGCCTTCACCTGGTGCAATCATCGCATCACATGATCCCAGGGGGTTATTGTTCCCCACACGGGCATTCCAGATGCATGCCAAGGGGTCTGTCTCACCAGACAACACTCTAACTGGACTCTGCTGGTAACTATGCACAGGCGTCTGCTCCGTCCTCTGTGTGGTCCACATCCCCAACTCTGTGCCCTCAGCACCCCCCTTTACAGTGTGAGCACGACTCTCCAATGCTCTCCGTACCTGGCCTCCCACTCATAAGGCCCTGCAATGCCAGGGGGGCAGTATCTGGTGGGATACCCTATGTCAGAATACTGTCCAGAGCAAGGGTCCAACCTGTTCAGCCCACCCCTTGTGTCTGGCCTATGAGCCCCCTGCTGTGGTCCAAGTGCATGTTCCGTCAAACACGTATGTATGGACACTGGTTACACCTTGCCATATGACAATCCTTGGTGTTTCTGTGCTCCCTGTTCTACCTGTGTCTGCCTGCCCTCTGCCCATTGTGCCACAGTCCCATCAGACCCCCGTTGTTTCCAAATACTGGGAAACCTTTGTTGTGGGAGGTGCGACCAAAACAATAGCCAACGCTGTAACTCATGTGAATCATGTGCTGTAACTGAGCCAGGGTGAGGTCTGCTCACAGCCCCCTCAACCATGTGGCTGCCATCTCCCACATATGATGTAAACGATTGCCTGCATGGCACAGGTGGCGGGTAATGATCTGACACTCTTTGAAACACAGCCTTACTATGCCTGACATTGTCATCATTCCCACAAGTGACAGCTAGGAGCTCCCAGGACCTGGCTCCGATCAGCACTGTTTAGAAAGCAGTCCCCTGGTAATACCCCCCCACACCTGTCTCACATGCCCCACCATGTAGCCCTCCCGTTCAAACCTGTGTGTGCTGCAATCCCACAGACCCTGATGCCTTGCCAAGTTGACCATACACAACATGTGTTCCGCATCTCATTCCCCCTCCCCACCTGGCCCACAACTGTCTGCGCACACAAGCCACATCCCACCCCCACAACAGGTTTGGACATCACTGGTATGAATGTGAGGGCTGTGGCCCAGGGCATGTACATGTCACATACACACTGCCCAGCTCAGCATGTGTGCAGCAGTGGCCCAAAGATGACAGATAATATAAGCGCACAGCATAGTGTGTCACAGACTTGCACAGTAAACACCCATACAAGGGTAGGCCGTTACATAACATGACCTGATAACTGTCCCTGACAGTCTGAAAGGGAGAGGTAGTGACAAGTATGCGCAACGGGTACTAGCAGGGTAATGGGGCCAGAGGTTTTGCAGATGCCAAGAGTCATTGGATGGGGCCAAGATGCGCATTGGGAACATGAACAACTGAGTGTCAACCGGACAGGGTGGGCAGGGGCAATGCACAGACATGTACCCCTGGTGTCCATGTCTGAGTGCAAAATATTGGTATGGGAGGGTGTAGGGGGATATGTAGGCAGCACACATGCAGGCCCCCACCTCCTCATGTATGTGGTAGCTGCAGCACACACATGAATATATGTGGTGACTAGAGACATATTTGTGCTGCCACAGATTGTTATCATTACAGGTGACTACAGCAGCATGGGGGCGCAGGATGCAGGGGATGAGGAGGCGGATGTGGAGCCGCAGGATGACGTGCCAACAATGTTTGAGGAGACAGAGGAGGCCGTAACAGGGGGTGACACATGTTCATCAGGGGATATTCCCGAAATCCACTGCACCAGCGCCACACCAACAGGGCCTGCAGCCAGCAGCACACAGCCTGGTGGGGGGGCCAATGATCGAGCCTCACCCGCAACCAGGCCAGGACCCATACACCGAGAGACTTGATGTGCTGATGGCAGATCTCCGGGACCATGCCGCATCAGGGGAACATCATGCCGAGGGTGGGTGGCAACAAGGCGGCACACACACAACGCCTGGAAGAGTAGTCTGTTAGTTGTGTGTGGCAGTGTCCCCCCCCCCCCAGCCCATAACTGTAATGGTTAGGTAGATGGCAGTCAGTGGGGAAAACACAGGCGTATGGTGTAGTGTGGAGGTTGTTCATGTGACACAACACAGTCCAGTTCAGGGCCGGTGTACTCAGCCAGATACAGACAGAACATCACTGAGGTCTCACCACCAACAAGGTCACAGCAGAAAACGTGATACAGGCATTGCCCTTGCAACAGTCTGGCCCTTTGTAGAAGTCAGAGGACCTGCAGACAACAGGATGCAACGTGTCACATCGTCATCGGGCCCCCCCCCAACCTAAGCGGCATGGGTAATGTCATGTCACGCGTCCCCCAGTCACCGCTGACAGCAGCTGCAGGTCTACAACAAACATAGGATAGTATCACATTAAACATACGGTGTGGTGACACCCATACTCTAGCACACCCCAAGATGACAGGTCCAGGAATCATCCTGAGTTAGCTTGGTAGAGATGCAGGTACATAATGTCTGCGTGTACGCCACACAATGAGGTGGCCTGCCTGACATAAAGAACAGGACATGAATGTGTCCCCGTGCTGTGGACCAGACACTGAGTCCCCTGATAGCAGAGCTGTGGGACTCACCTACATCACCACACAGGTCAGGCAATGACCTCTGTGGTGTGATGTGTGAAACACCCCCGACCTGCATCCACAGCTGCAAACCAGAGTCAGGGGGACACCCCCCCCTATCCCTGGAGATCCACGCCCTTGCCCAATGGTGTGCGACGTGCTGTGGAACCCCCTGCATGTCACTGGTCATGTGTCACTGGTGTTTGTCCACCTCTGCTGTTCCAACTGTTGCCCCCCTCCCCTGTCCAAGCCCTCCACATGTCCACAAGGGTGAACATGCCCCGCTATCAGACCCCTCCCTGCTACACACAAGGCGTATGTGAACCACTCTGTCGGCAGACAGCTCATGCGGTAGTGCACATGCGCACGTAACAGTGGGCGCTCTGATGCTGCCACCCCATCCGCGTGATTTGCGCACACTCCATCTGTGCCCTCACCAAACTGTGTATAACCACCCACCTGTGCACGCCCCTGGGCTGCCTAGCCACGAGCGTTATCTATCTGTCACTGATGGGGTGCCTCTGTTGTTCCTGTCCCTGTTTCACGCCTCCCCACCCATGGCCAGTCAGACATGTGCTTGCTACCTGTCCTCAAGCCTGCTGCAACCTCTGCAGTACGTGTGTGTGTTGGCACAGCCTGTGGAGTAATGTGTCTGCCACACATATCACACTACTGTACTGTGTCCTGTGTGTGGCTGTGGCCTACACTACTGTGACGGTGAGGGCTCGTCACCCTAGCCATGTGTGTACCAGAGTATTCCCTGTCCCAGTACTGTTGATGTTGACTATGTGTGACGTTTCTGTGTGTGTCTGTTGTCTCACAGAGAGCTATCTCACACACATCCCTGTGTCTCACCCACAGGCCAGCGACAGGCACTGGAGAGGATCCAGGAATCACTGGATAGGACCAACCAACAGCTGGGAGAGATGTGTGCGGGGCTTCAACGCCTCACAGATGCAGTGGAGGCGATCCCATACAGTAGGATCTGCGAGGCCCTGGAACGTATTGCAACTGCATTACAGCAGCCATCAACACCACCGCCACCAGCAGCACAGGCACCACCGGCAGCACACGGGCAAGGGGAGGGCGTGGCACCGCAGGGGGGGGGGGGAGGCCTGCGACGGGGCAGGCGTGGACGACCACGCCGCAGTGAATGACGCATGAAATAAATGTGTTATGTATACTTCATGCAATGTGTGTTTCCAATGTGTGCACCCCTCTGTAGTGTACACATGTATGGTTTGTCCAGACCCATGTGACCATCGCCAGGGCAAGGTGTCGATGTGTTTCTTGGACGGCCATGCATGTCTGCACCAATGACAGCACAAGCCATGTGCGACCCTCAGTGTGTGTATACTGACCCAGGCTAGAATCAGGCCATTGCCCGCACACAAACATGTTCGGTAGGGGTGAATGTGCAGAGACGGCAGGTCCATTGTCACGTGTCTGCACCATGTCGCCCCCATCTGACCCATGTGAATGGCTGCATATGTATGAGACATGTCCATGCCTGCGACACAGGAGGCATGCCAGTGCCCACCCCCCCAGGAATGTATCTGACATAGGCAGGCATGTGTGTCATGCGGCTGGCAGCACATGCATCCTGGACACACATGTGTTTAGCTGACGCCCATCCATGTGTCACATTAGCTCTCCGTCCCCCTTACATTGCAACAGCCCATGGGCATACACCTGTCCCATGGCCCTACGCACCTGAGACACCCTGACTGCATGTTGCCAGAGCACGTATGACACCCATGTCTACCTGCACTGCCCCTCCATATGCACACCCATATCCCATGCTTGCAGTCATGGTGGGTGGGTGGGTAAGGAAACACGTGACCATTGTTTACCAGACAAAATATACAAATTTATTCAAAAAACAAACATTGGGCAACATGCCCCCCAAACCCAGCCCCATGTGTGTTGGTTGAACACAGCACAGCACAGGGCACATGGGGATGTCACAGGTGCCATCACTGGCAACTGTAATGCCCTTCGGCAGGTGTCCCCCAGGATGCCAGGTGCGCAACATCGGAGGACACCTGCCGAACAGCCCCCGTCAGACACTGCAGGGCATGGTACACGACACGGACGTCGCGCCGCACGTCATCCATGGTCACAAGCACATCGTGCATGCATCTGCCAGCACACAGACACACAGTGAGCGTCGTCTGTGTGCTGGCATCTGCATGTGACATGTCTGTGGCCATGGATGACGCCGGATCCCGCTGATGCCCGTGCCGTGCTGCCGCCTGCAGTGTCTGGTGGGTGCCCCCTGTGCTGGGCTGTGTTCCACAACACCCCCCACCCGTCCTGCTCCCCTCCCCGCACACACATCCCCCACCCTCCCAGCATCCACATCATTAACCTCCCCCCCGGCCCACCTTTCCCCCCCCTTGCCCCCTCTCCCCCGCACCCCGCATCGTCACATCAGCACCCCCCTGGTTGGGAGGATGTGGGGGTACAGGCGCCGGTTCCAACTCCCGGCCAGCCCCAGGTTCCGCCTCCTCGTCCGGCACAGTCACATCCTGTGCCACCATCTCCTCCTCCTGTGTCCTGTCGTTCGTGCTCTGGGCTCTCCTCCTCAACCTCCCCCCTCTCTCTTGGGCGGCGGGTGGTGGGTCGGCGGGGCACATAGGTGGAGGTGCTGGGCCCTTCACCGCTGCCATCTCCCTCTGTGGAGGACAGACATACATTAGGGCACATCCATGTGTGGCACACACATGTACATACGCAGGCAACACACAGGCTGGTGTCCCAATACTCACCACCAGGATCGGACTCCGCCTCCCTGCTGCACTGCTCCAGGAATGCTGGGTGGTGTAGGCGGAGTTCCCGCCCCTTCTTCCTCAGGTCTTCCACCTGTGGATATGCAAACATTGTCTGGGGTCATCACCTAACGTCTGTCACAGGTGGTTGCACAGCCTAGACATACCCCTGTGTGGCCAGCGTTGGCCTGCTCCCTCACCCCTTCTGTGTTTGGCACAGACAGCATAGTGACCCACCTATAACCGTTGGTCCCTGGGAAATGTTGGAATACGTTTGCAGATGTGCGTCACAACGGTATTACTGAGCCTGGCTGGTATAGACAGGAACAGTCCAGGGGGCCAGCAGTCAGCATCATCGCACATTGCCTGAATGCTGCTCCCCCCCCCATATCTCGACTCCCCCACAACACACAGGTAATATGGGGGGTGGTACAGAGACTGATGGATGGGGGGGCGTGAGAGGGGGAAAGGGGGAGCGTGAGAGAGACACGGTGAAAGAGTGAGGGGTGACACATCCCCAAGGGGCAATGGTTTGTTTGGGTGGGGCAATCCCTTCTGCTCCATGAGAGCAGCTGGTACAGGTGGGTATGGCTGCGGTCCCGAGGAAAACAGGACTTACCCACCTCTGGTGGGGACCCCCTCGGCTCATTAGACACGGGATGCTCACCAGAGTGTGGTTGCCCGGGGGGGGGGGGGGGGGTAAACCCAACTATCTGACCGGGATCTGGGACCTCTCCTATGATGTACATAGGCCCGTGTTCCAATGGTATGGGCCACCACACATGCATGCATTGACAGACTTCATGGGAATGTCGACATGTGGTTATGTGGATGGCTGGGGGGGGGGGGGGAAGCATGTACCTCGTCAGGGACTGTGAGGCCCTGTTGATGCTGCCACTGCAGGATCAGCTACGGCTGGGTATCTCTCAGATGTGTTTAATGTGAGGGAGGTGGTCAGGTTCTATCAGCTTGAGCTCCGTGTGGTCCATGATGGCCATATGACTACTAGCAACCATTCGTTCTAGGCAGGGAAGGGTCGTTGATGGCCCTCCCTCTGCAGCATGGCAGATCCTGTACCGCCTGGTCATGGTGGGCGTGCCAGCTCCCAATTACATGGACCATTGCTGGCCCCCTGTCCCTAACAGATAGCAAGGCGTACAGGGGGTGTGGCAGAGTTTAGCGTGTGAACAGTTTTCCAGTTTTGCGACCACTAGGCAGACACGTGTCCATGGCAGAATGGCAATGGGGGTGACCCTGTCTCTGCGCCCAGAACGGTCCAATGGCACCCTGCAGGCAAACGTTGCCTTAGTCTGGACATGCCTTGACAGTTGCTACATATACCTGCCCCTTGTCATGCGGGTGTGGCGAAACGTGGTGTTACCGATGGTCTGCAAACCCCATCAGAACCCTTCCCATGTACAGGCTAATTGACATTATCCTGGCTGACAGCACAAATGCCTGGCAGGCACGGCAACCCACAGCATCTACGGTCATACGCCCCCACCAGATGGGCTGACGGCATGTCATTGGTGACATTATGTTGTCAGCATAGCTGACCCCAACACCATGGGGTACTGTGGGGGCTATGTTGTTTGGAACGATGGAGGCATACAGCACAGGATAGTCACTATCCAGCCGGTGGGCATGTGGGGGGGGTGATGCAGGGGGGAGTCCCATCCCTTTCAGAGGAGTGACCTTTATATGCTGATGTCCTGGAAGGGTGGCTGCCACCCTTTGCGACTGTGGATATTGGTGATTGTCTGTGTCGTGAGCTCTACGTATGTTGTGACTGGTACAGAGTGGCCCTGACTGCCTATCTTAGTACCTCCGGGTGGGACATATGCACAGGCCACGCCCATCTCCTTTTGGGATATGCAGGCCCCCCTAGTGGGTTACTTTCTCACCCTCTGAGCTGTCACAGTGACCAGGCCCGTCACACATTTTGACGTATCTTGTCCCTGTGTGCTGCGGCTTGTTGCAGTTCTGGTACCAAGGTGCAGGCTACCATGGGGGTTGTGGTCCCGGGGTGTCACAGATGGCACCCATCTGCACCGATGGTCCATTTTCCCATGCTGTGCACCAGATCACAGCGGCTGACACGGACACAATGTGTGTGGTCTGGGTTGGTAACAGGGACCTTGATGGCCCAAGGATAGCCACAGAGACAGCGTTTGGTGGCCAGCATCCTCTGGGCTGGTGACACTGGTGAGGCTTGTGTAGTGGTACTGGTCACAGCCCCTGCCCCACAGCATGGCCCAAGAGGGCTCAGATGCGTTTGCGGAGTCCGGAGCTTGTTGTTGCCACACAGTCGCCTGTGGGGCTTGGTGATTCCACCAGGCCTGTTTGGACTGAGTGCGTTCCTCAGTGCCAAAGCCCTGGCATCCCAATGTTGGGGGGGGGGAACCCTTTGGAGCCACCCAGGCGTCTGTTGGGTTACATGGGATCCACAGGTGCAATGGGACACCCCTGGGGACATGGCTGCCACCACAGCCACGTTGGTGGGGTGGTGGGTTTTGGGTTTGCCTCCTCAGTCCAACCTACCGCTCCTGGATGCAATCCCACAGGCCAAACAGAGACAGGGCGTGGGTGTGCCCTGGCCATGCTGCACACCAGGCATGGTTGACACGGACCATGGAGCTGATGACACATTTTGCCCAGATCTGGCAACACACAGCGTGACGTCCCATGATGGGGGTGACATTTTGGCCTGTCCAGGGATGGTGGGGTCACGTGCAGGGGACGTCCTCACTGTTCCCCTGGGATTGTATTTGGTAGAGGACAACACATCTCCCATTGACGGGATCACCCCTACACCTGTGCTACCTTTAGGGCATACGTCAGCAGGCGCTGACACAGGGGTGCCAATACCATTGAGGTGTGTTGCACTTACAGGGACACAGACCTGGTTTGGCACGACCTGATGAACTGGGGGGCAGCATTTGGGGGAGGCGTCATTGCAGCACACAGGAGCGGTGGCCTACCCCGGGATCCCTCCCTATTGGCTGCTGGGGAGCGGCCACATGCAGGCGGCAGCAGGGCAGACAGTTCCAACATGTGACCTTATACCTGCTTGCTCATGGTGATTGACTGTGCCCTGTGCCACCTACATGCCTAGCTGTGGGTGTGGGCATGTGTGCTGTGACACCTCTGTGCATTGTGAGTGTCACCCTGAACGCACAGGTTCTTTTCCCTGTGGCCCCCTACACAGACATGGCACAGGCATACCACATCATTGTTGTCAATGTGTATGTCCATGCTGACCCCCCAAACCCTCTATGTGTGATGTGTCAGACATTCCTGGTGACAGCATCTGCACATGTCATGCAGTCCACACCCACGGGAAATATAACATACCAGCACACATGGGTGATGTCACCATAAGGGTGACATTGGGTGGGTTGCCCCATGCACCTTGCCAGGGGCCATGTCCATTACATGTGGGTTTCTACAGGCCCATGGGTATCACTGTGCGACACACTACAGGGTTTGTGTGACCTGTCTGGCCTAAGGTTGTTGATAGTTACGTCAGACCTCGTTTGGCGTCTCTTGGACGCAGCATACTGGTCATGGTGGACACACATCTCTCCCGATCTTGCCTATCTGATGGTGTTATTTTCATCAGACCGTGACCCTGTATTTTGCTGCGCGTTTAGCACGCAGACACTATGGGCCACGGCCCATTACACAGGTATGGGCTATTACGACCTCTGCTCATGTGTGAGTGATAGGCTGTGTTGTGCAACCTGGGTGGGTTCATGGACATCCTCACCAGCATCTGTGCTCGACATCTGCAAACAGGTGTGTGAGGCCTTGGGGGCTGCGCACATGTGCGACCAGACTCAACATGCATAGCTGGGGACATGTCTCTGTTACAGACCTTTGGATGTGAATCTCCATGCTCATATGTGTGATGTGTGGCTTACGCACATCCACATCTGCATGCAACGTATCATCTGGGTACATCTACAGTGTGTGCGCTGAGCTGTGGACCCCATGGACTGTGTGTGATGTGCAACCCAACCTCCATACCCTATGGAACATATCTGCCTGACATAACCTCCGTAACAATATGCTCCCCCTCCCCCTGGGTCTTCGGTGTCCAAGGGCACATCCTCACCAACATACAGCAGGGCACCATGGCGACTCCCTGAACACCATACGCAGGTATAATGACTCCAGGTGATGTGGAGAATGGAATCAACAGCATTGTGACACTGCACCATATCCCCAGGGTGGATAGGGCACACTCTACTGGTGTGTGTGGCCACCTGGGGATAGGGGGGAGGTCTCAATCAACCTTGACACACACAGCCATATCTCCAGGGTGACAGTGAACCTGCTTGGATGGGCTTACTGGACTCCTGGAGGTAGGGGGATGCTTCCAACTACATTAGGACACACAGCCATATCTCCAGGGTGACAGTGAACCCACTTGTATGTTCTCTCTGGACTCCTGGAGGTAGGGGGGATGCTTCCAACTACATTGGCACAAACAACCATATCTCCACGGTGACCGTGGGCCCACTCTGTCTGGAGTCCTGGGGATAGGTGGTGATGTATTACACAACATTGGCAAACAACCCCATGGCACCTGTGTGGCTGGGGACCATGTGCTGCACGTTTCCGGACCCCAGAGGGTGGCCCCTATGTGTTCCCTGCAGATACAGATACCACCATCAGCACATGATGTTTCAGGACACTCCATAGGCAGATGTGTGGCCTAGCTGTATTATAGTGTGCTGTAGTACAACAGCAGCAACAGTCAGGTCTCCAGGGTGGCATCATGCCCTCTGTGACCACATCTGTCACCACCTGGGTACATGGCAATCCACTCAGAGGCGATACATAAACAATATGGCGTGTGCCTTTAACTGTTGCACTTTCCTGATCTAGGATACCTACACACAGCATCATGGACAGCTGCCATCAACCCTGTCTGTGTATATGGTTATGATGACCTGTGGCCATTCACTTACCTCCCTTTGGTGGTCAGCCATGTGGTTGAAGCGCCTGGTGAGCCTCTCCCAGGCCCTCCTCACCTTCCCCATGTTCCTTCGCCTGGAGGGGCCAGGGAACAGCCTTTCCTGCTTCTGGCCAATGAGGGCTGCCAGGTAGCGCAGCTCACGGAGGCTAAACGCCGGCTTCCTTGTCCTGGACGCCATGTTCCTGTATGCGCGTCCTGACGTGCGCGACGCAACTTCCGGATGGGCGTGGCGCATGGCTGCACGATTAAGCTAATCACGCTGGTACATTCCGCATGGCTGCGCGTCAAAATAAAGGCACATTGTAAATGCACGCATCATTCAGATACACTGGTTATGGGGTCGCTAACATTATGTCTACTGGTCTCTGCAGACAGATATAGCAACGATGTGTCTCACATGTCTCAAAACACCATGATTATTATGGATTAATCTTGTTTAGACAGTGTGGTATTGAACCTCTGGACACATATCCAATGATTCCTGGTGCATTGTCAGATGAGGTGTGCTATTTGTGTCAGCTAGCAGGTTTTGCTTTGCCACTGATAACAATGGGTGCTGACAGACCATCAACGTCAGGTGTCAATCCCCCTGGTGATATGGGGTTGTGTGTGCCACTGGAGTATGTTCTGTGGTGCATCTCCATGTATGTCCAGCAATAATGTGGTGGTTGCCTTGGGGGGTGGGGGGATGTTCATATCTGAGCATTGGACATGCACAGTAGGTTTCATGGTGCCCATTACCAGGACATGTGCGTTGGCATGCCACCTTACTGCATGTTATCCTTTGTTATGTGTGATGGCATACAGTCCTGGTGGCAGAGGTGTTGCACAATGTTTGTAAGTGGACTGCATAACCTGTTGTCATTGGGTTACATGTTCCAGTTGGGCTCTTGTATACCTGTCTCACGCAGCACACATTATTGTACTGCAGTACAAGATTACGCATGCTGCCTTTGATGTACATCTGTGCTGCACAAGACATATATCTTTATACGTTGCAACAGTGTTACCTGGCCCAGACCTCTTTCTACAATACAGCAGTGCTGCCAGTGTCAATACCCTTACAGTGCTATATACGTCATGTGCTGTACAGCAATCTCACTAATGGATCACCACCCCCCTGATAACCACAGCACACAGTCTGCATGATTGCCTCTTTACAACGGCAGGCATCTATTCGCAGCTATTGAGCTGTGGCCCACAGATTACCTCGCTGACTGTGGAGCCAGAGGTTGTGTATTTCCATCCACAGTGAGGTTATTGGTGAGTACAGCCAATGACCGGTTTCAAAATGTAAAATAGTGGTAGCAGCTATTTGATCCTCACAGTGCTGTAAGCATCAGGTGCTCCATAGGACACCTTATACGGCATCCTAGGGTTAATGCACTGTGATGGTTTCTGAGTTGGCAGTACTACAGGACATTACACACATTCTGGGACAGACAGCCCACAAGACCCTTGAGAGATCTTTATCTCCATGTTACAATGCCCTGTGCAAAAAATGTCCGATTTGTGCAATGTAACCAGCACTGATGCTGATTGACGCAGTATATGTGACAATGTAAATATTCAAAATACTTTGTGTGGACAACCACAACAAGGATTTGAACCAGCAACCTGTTGCTTACCGAGGCATTGCTGTCACCAGTGGACTACAGCTCCATAGCTGTGATGAGACGTCTGGCTGGCTGCAATATAACCTCTGCAGACTGTGTGCTACGTTTAACAGGGTAGGGTGTGCCCACTCACACCCATGATGCACTGCACATGCAAAGCAACGCTATACAGATGGTTAGACCATAGGGTGTGAAACACAACAGCACCTGGGACTTGTAGTGGGTACTGACCTTCCGTGGTGCTGTTACAGAGTGGCTACAGACCATCAGAGTGTGTGTGGCCTGTGCTCACCCTGAGGGTGAGGTGGGACACACAGCACCTATCCTGGCGGGGATGGCCTATACATCATGTCAACTTGTCTGCCGATGTCAGATAGTTTGGCATATCAGACAGACCTTTGACCATCTGGATCTACCAGTCACGTCTGGGCTTGGTGGGCTACAATGCTCACAGAGGGGTGCATCTCATGTGTGGGTGCCCTGCCCAAATGATATATGTGCGGTGGGTGTGTGAGGAAAAGAGCTGTTTGTACACATAGGCGATGTGTGTCAGACCACCAAACTGGCCCTGTGGAACCAAGGTTCCCCCAACAACATATCCACATTCAATATCCCATCTACACTGGTAGCGGCTGGCAGCACCATCAGACAAAGTCCAGCTGTGGTACTGACAACCTACAGGGAGCTCTCTGCAGTTCTGTACGCATCCATATTTCCGGAGCCGCCAGACAGTAGGGCCTGATCCCCACAGCACCATCTTACATTTCCCAGCAGCAGGCACAGTGTGTCCCCATCTACTGAAGCCTGCACAGTGTACCAGCCAGACACATGCTCACTGCAGTCAGGCCACTAGGTAGTCCATAGTGCATGTTACCAGGGGAAATGTGTCCACCCATAACTGGGATGTGAACACACCCACCACGCACTTAACTCAGTGATTGGGCCCCATATATACAGAACCCATATACATCACATGAGAGACCTACTATATGGCACTCTGGTGGAACCTAGCCAGGCCATGTTCACTGATCGGTCAGGGTGAGAATGACCTCCAAGCAGGGCATTCAATGGACACCATGTCTGTGGAGGTGACCGCCAGGCACTACATCGACCCAGGCAGTCATGTGTGCCCTGTGCAGATGCATCCTGCTCATGCCACCCTATCTGTTCTATACCCACAGTACTTTGCTCCTCATTATGCGCATTTGCAGGCCAATATTGGCAAAAGTGCTATCAGTGTGTGCTGCAGAGGGTGTGGGCAGACACCACTCACTGGATAGACGGACACACACTCCCTACACCTAGGGCCACATTGAGCAGATGTTGTGTTGTGGCAGCCCTGGCCAACGCACCAGTAATGGGCACATTGCAGGCCTGGCAATGTTATGGTGTACTGTTGGAGTCATTCTCCACGGTGGTGGACACTGGAGGACACATGACCTGACAAACATTGCACATACATCAGAGACGTTGCTATGGTACAGCTCAATGAGCTGCTTGTGCTTAACATAGCCATCTCTATCTGACAGTGATCATAACAGGCTTTTGATATCTCTGTACCGTATCCCCATGTCTACTGTTGCATTGGTAATGTATGCACATGCTAGTATTGGGAGAGGCACACAGGGCCCAACATCCTGCTGCTGCATTGGTCTTTGGATAACGGAGCCTGCAGGTGCAGGTGTTTCTGCCCCTGTTGCCCAGTGCTATTGGGCAGAGGTTACCAACTCCAGTCCAGATGTCAAACACTGGTCTGTTTTTCATGATGTCTGTAATGAATATGCCTATGATACATCTGCATACCATGGGGCCGTTAACTTACATTGAGGCACACGCATCTTTTTGGGAAACATCATCCAACCAGAGTAATTTGTGACACTCCATGACTGCATTTGGGGGATTCTGCTGTAGGTGATGCATATGTTTATGTGCTGTATGCTGTTTAAGGACAGGTATGGGCTTTTGCCCGACGCTTATGTCCTCTGCAGGAAAGGTTCATTCTTTACTACCATGTTTCCCTCATGGGTAAAATGTGGGTTTTGGGATGGAAAGTTCCACAGCTGGGATTGGAACCTGTGGCATTCTGATCTTAGAGGCACTGGCTAAATCAACTGCACCACCATCTGAGCACAGCAATGGTGCATTCCATGAGGAGTCCATGGGTGTTTGTCACACAGGTGCTGTCTGTTGGAGTGCACTGCACCCACGTGATGGGGGCTAGGCCAGCATCTTCTGTGGGCAGCAGCCACTGCCCCCCTCTCTCACCAGGAAGCATACGCCACCATGCTGACATGGGCTTATATTGGTTACCGTATCACAACTGAGTGAAATGTGGCCCTACTGGACAGCTTTTTGTGTTCTCTGCTGTAGGTGTTGCACATTGTTCAGGTGTATGTGCTCCTTAGGGTAAAATCGAGGTTTTGGGAACATGCTTTTGTTCTCTGCAATTAGGGTTTGTCTTTACTATCAGGGTTTATTGGTGAGTAAAATATGTGGACTGTGTTTCCGGGGGCCCCAGCTGGGAGTTGAACTGGTAATCTTTGGCACCTGAACACAGTGGCTGTGTTCACTGCACCACACTGCAGCCACAGAGACAATGTACTCCCTGGTGGTACCATGTGTGTTTGTCAGGAGGTGCCCTTCTATTGGGGTGCCCTGCACCCACGTGAAGGGGTGTCTGCCTCCGTCTTCTCTGGGCACCTTCCACTGCCCCCCTAGGAAATCAGGACCCCTCCACAAACATGCTGCATGTCCTGCTGGTGCTGGTGGTGCACAGTTTTGGGCCATCCAGTGTGCATATAGGCGTCTGCCTATGCTTTGCGTTCTGGGGTTTGGGTGCCTGCATAATCATCCACGCGTCCCCCCAACTCATACATACTGTTGTGGAACATGGGCATGCCATAGGGGAACTGTCCATTGGAGTGGCGAACCCTGCTATATCCTATCTCAAGGTGTGAACATGCACCTTGTATGCTGTAGGAGCGGGGACCCTTCAGAGATTCATATACTTTCTTCTGGCCTTTATTGGGGGTGTCTGTTTAAGTTTCCCCATTGCTGTCACCATTACCCAGCTTGGTCATCTTTTGTGCTACAATCAAGGGGGTTTAGCTGCCCTACCCAACACACCAGTCCTGAGAACAGTACAGGCATGGATATGGTACGCAAGGCTGATGGGGGGCACTCCCTAGGGTGGTAAACACTGTCGGACGCCAGAACTGCAGCACACAACACAGACATCAGAATGATTGCTATGGTGGAGCTCAATCAACATGTGTTTTGCGTATAAATTGATATCTGCCAGTTTTCATAGGAGACGTTTGATAGCTGTGTACCATATACCCAGGTGTAGGGTAGCATCGCTAAGGTATGCAACAGCTCATATTGGGAGATACAGGCAGGGCCCAATGTCCTGCCTCTCAGGTAGGCATTGTCCAATGGGGCCTGTGGGTGGGTGTGGGTGTGTCTGCCCCTGTTGGCTGCTGCTTTACGGCAGAGATTCCCAACTCCAGTCCAGGTTTGCATCACACTGTTCGGGTTTTCCTGCTGTCCCTCATGAATATGCATGAGCTACATCTACATGCCATGGGGGTGGTGCATAGATATACAGCACAGGCATTTGTATGAGTGGCAGCATGAAACCTGACTGGTGTGTGGGCCACCAGGACTGCATTTGGGGGACTCTGCTCTAGGCACTGCCCCTGTTCATGGTGTCTGTGCTCAGTGGGGTAAAAGATAGACGTATTACCATTGCATATGTCCTCGCCACAAAAGGTGTGTCCTTACTATCACTGTTTAGTTGTGGGAAAAATATGTGGGCAGGATTGGCAGTAGCCCCAGCTGGGCTTTGAACCTGAGACCTTATGGTCTTGCATGCACTGTCTGTGTGCACTACACCACCGTGTAGCCACAGATTGCCTGGATTCCCTGGAATGTCCATGACTGTGGATCCGGCAGGGCCTGTCTGTTGCAGTGGACTGTGCCAGCCTGCACATGGCTAGGCCTCTGTCTTCTGTGGCTAGCAGCCACTGCCCCCTGCACCACATGTACTCGTCCGCCAACATGATGGCATGAGCTTCTCGCATAAAAAGCAGATGACCTGATTGCAATGTGGCAGTATGGGACTGCATTTGGGGGACTTGGCTGTAGGTACTGCCCATTGTTGTGGTGTGTTTGCAGTGTTGTGTAAAATATGGGTGTTTTCCCCATGCTTATGTTCCCTGCAATACAGGGGTGTCTGCGCTATCTTTGTTTAGTGGTGGGTAAAATATTGGGACTGGGCTGGCAAGTGCCCCAGCTGGGATTTGAACCTCTGACCCTCTGGTCCTAGAGGTACTGGCTCTGTCCACTGCACCACACTATGGCCACAGAGACAATGCAGCCCCTGGAGGTAGTAAACCTGGCAGGATGGAGTCACAAACCCTGCTCTACGCATTTTTACTGTGGGCACATGCACCCTGTCTGGTGACAAACGTGCACATAAACCCCAGAAATGACCACAGAAACTGGGGGACAATATATCACCACGCTGGGCAACAGTGATATTAATGGTCAACCATAGCAAACACTCCCAGGAAAGCTCCAAAAAGGAAATTTGTTTTGGATGAGTCTCCGCTCCGTAGACCCTTCCAATATTCATTTGTTCTTTCTGGAGCTTTCATGGGTGTGTTTTCTATATTTGCCCATTACTATAACTGTTCCCCAGCTGAATTACTATTTGTGATATTTTTGTTGTGTTCACTTTCTATTTTTATTTTCACTTTTGTGCTGTGCACATGTATCACACTGCTCACGTTTTGCAGGTTTCCCTGGTTTTGCTGTACATTGCTGACGGAAATGGTTTCTCTTCCCTTTAAATGCCCTCTACCGCGAGTGTTTCACTCGTGGTAGTTTTGCTTTGGGATTCGGCCCGATAATGTGTGGGGAGCCTCTCCCCTCCCCTTCACCGCCCATTAGACCCGTCTCTCCGCCCCTCAGGAACCTTCCTCCGCCCTCCGTTAGCCGTTCCACGCCTCTATCGGACATTTGCGGGCCCGTACTTGTGCGGGGCCCGTTATTGTGCCGCACACCTGTGCGGGGGTGACACGCATGATTGCGGGGCGTTTAAGCGCTCTTAAGTACCGCTTTTAGTGCGCTATTTTGCGGCGCGCAAATTAGCGGTTTTTAGTAAACATGCCCCAAAGACAAAAAGAGCTAAAAGTTAAATAATAATGATAATAAATAAATTAAATGAAACTAAATAACGCATTAAAATCCATTGAAACCATAATTAAACATAAAAATTAAGAAACATTTTTTGAGAATTGTTTTAAAAGACTTTGTAAAAGTAAATGGTGATTAAATAAATTAAAATTAAAAATGTCTAAATTACACATACCTGAGTCACCAATGTATGTGACCTAATCAAGCAGGGATCTAACAAATTGTGTCTTCAAAAAGTATGCCGAGTAAAAACAACCAACTGATAAACATACCAATAATAAAATCCTTTGTAATTTACCAACACCCATCAAAAATTTAATAAATACATACACACATATATAAATAAATCTAATTCATAAAAAAAATAAATAATTAATAAAATCTTTTATAATTTAACACCACCCATCAAAAATTAAATAAATGCATGCATACATATATAGATAAGTAAATCAATAATTCATAAAAAACTTTAATTTAAAATCTTCTATAAATAGATTCAAGAAATAAACACATAACTATAAATCAACATAAATATAAGAGAGATGAAGAAACTAATGAATGTGGATATCTTGATGAGTAATGATATGCAAAATTTTAAATAATCAAAAATATAAAAATCTAATAAGTAATGAATTAAAAATTAAATGAAAAGGTAAAAAATTAAAAATGTTACCTGACCACTGATATTATATATATATATATATATATATATATATATATATATATATATATATATATAATGTGCAATCTATAAAATATAAATCAAATAACATGTAGATGTAAACCAAACCGACTCACAAGCGTAATTACTTGAGGGAAAATTGCTAAGAAAACTGAATTTGATGAGGGAAGGAATGTTGCAATTAAACCTCCTTTACAAATTATATGCTGTGAGAGGTGAACCTAAACAAATGAAGAAGGCTTCAGTACAAAGTGTTTTATAAAAAGGGGGGGAAAGACAGACAAAGTCGTGTGCCACCAAAGTACATAAAAGGTAATGTGTCTGTAATGCTTAAAATTCTGGGTAGAAAAAGAAAAATCAATGTGAATGAAACTGCAAAACGAAAATTCCCAAACGAATATGTAACTAATATTATGAAAGCGAAACTGTAAAAAATTTTTGACTAAACAAAAAATTACTGAGGAAAGTGACCACATGTGAAAGTGAATAGTCACCACAATGGAAAATGAATAAAGAAACCGTGAAAAAATGAATTAGGAATATATTCTGAAAATGAAATGAAATGAAGTGCCGGTTATATAACCATGTGAAAAAAAATTTTTTCACGTGACCAATGTGAGGCAAACGTGTGAAAAATAAAAAACAAGAAAAAAAAGAGTTAGACGAATGAAAAGTGCCGTGTTGCAATTCAAAACCCAGAAATAGTGATATCTAAATCTTCTCTTGCAAACAAGTGAAAGTGAAGCTTAAAAAAAAACGGGAGAGAAGGATTATACCGATCGTGAAGACTGAGTAAATGAGTAACTACGTAAATTCCGCACTTCAAAACCCAGAAATAGTGATATCTAAATCTTCTCTTGCAAACGAGTGAAAATAAAGCTTAAAAAAAAGGGAAAGGATTATACCGATCGTAAAAACTGTATGAATCTGCAGGCCGGCACACAGACGAAACGCCCGCACATGAAAGTACTTTGTAAATGACCCTATTTACATTAGGAATCAAGTGTAAGGCCCAGAGGCAACCTTTTAAAAGTAGAAACCTACCATGATACATTAAGTCAGCGCAACAAAGAGTAAAAACATTGTAGACACTGAACGCTAACAGCCATGCCCTGTGACAGCTGAAAACAGCAGGGAGCCAACCGACCAAAAAGAAACTATAGGCTTACTCCAAATGCAACATTGTGTGGCAAAATAGCGACATTACCTAAAAGTTAAAATAAAGTGAGAGAAAACTCCGATGTCAAAGTAAAAATAATGGGACCACTTACTGCCAGAGAATAAAAATTGCCGTTCGCGGCAAGACTGCCAAAATCATCAAGCAACCTCCAAAATGAAACGCCCGTACATGTGCGGTGCAAGGGATGAAGTAGTAGACCGGCAAATGACGTCATCTTATTTATGCGAATGAGAATGTGAAGCAGAGGATAAAAAGATATTCCAATTGAGAAAAGGTACATTTAAAACTTTATAAAATTAAAAAAATGACCTTAAACTTTATCTATAAAAGACAATAATACAAAATAAATAAAGGATATAAATCATAAATTCTACATATATACCTTGAGTTAACAAACAAGACGATTGTTGTTACATATAAACCAAGACCAACCCTAAAAACATAATATAAATATAAAAGGGTATGAATAATAAAACACAAAGGGAAGAGTTATATAGTAAAACTCTCTAAAAGTAAAAATAAAAATTGTATAAATAAATATATATAAAAAAGGCTAAATATTTAAAAATATAATGTCATATAGGCTAATGTGACAATGTAAGAGGCCGGCTTATAGACCAACTATGAAAGGCGAACCAACTTTATCATATAGCAGGTTATTCTAAGGGGTAAGGTGCAGGATACCAGATCCATTATTGACACCAAACCATCATACACTGCAATATAAATAATAAATAATTAAAAAGATAACAGATTAAAAATAATAAATAAATAAAAAATCTTTAAATAAATAAATGAAAAGCGATGTTTCTATTAAAGGAAGACTGAGAGATCGCTTTCCATATTAAGACCCTCTGGATGGAGGCTATGCAAATTAAAAATATAGCGTTCTAATCATAAAAGAGTATTGTCAACATTTCCACCGCGCCAATTAAACTTGAGTTTTTTGATAACGAAGAATTTCAAATCAGATATCTTGTGTGCTGCCGTATGCCAATGCATAACAAGCGGTTTGTCCATTGCACCTCTTTTAATATTACTTCTATGTTCTATTATTCTAGTCTTAATAGGACGTGTCGTTTTCCCTACATAAAATTTGTTGCAGGGACATTTTCTCTGACCTCTTTTTTATTAGTTGTAGGCATCATGGCCTGGCATAGGTCACAGGAGGTGCTGATATCGTTTGACTACAGCGGTCACATTTTCTAAACCCACCAGGGGACATGGTGGGGAACACCCAGACAGGGTCTGACCCCCAGGCGAAAAAGGGCATGAACACCGGTTGAGGCAAGCCTTGATTAAAAAAGATATAAAGGAGCCGGAGACAGCGCCGACTTGAGGCAGGAAAAGGAACCGGCATGCAAATCGGGGAAACTAACTATTTTGAAGATAATTAGCAACGATTTTTCCGAGGAAACCAGACGTCCATTGGGCTGTGGAAAAAATGAGATGCATGTGTGGTAGCATGTCCAAAAGGCTATCTTTGAAAGCTGGGGAAATGTGATCTGCATGGGCTCAGTCGACACCACGTCACCCATATGTGAGGACCGACTTCCTGCTTGTTCCTAGAGAATATAAATATTCCCTACATTTTTGGGGGCAATTGCATTTTAGCTATGAGAATAAAGCTAGCAGATTGCTTGATAAGTAAACTGAAGAAAATGCAATCAATAAATTTGATCCTAAAAATTAAGGATAAAACATTGCAAGAAATTAGTGATGAGGGGATACAAAAAAAAAAAAAGATTCATGGAATTTTATCAAGAATTATATATATCCCAAAAAACCCAGCAAGCAAGAAGTGTGTGAAGCAATATATTAAGGGGTACAAGTTGCCAGTTTTAACAGATGGAGAGGGAAAACTCAGGTAAACCTGTTTCTTCTATAGAGGTTCTATCAGTAATTAAACTGTTACCATGTGCAAAGGATCCTGATTTGTATGGCTACATGAATAGATTTTACAAAACATTCTGAGATCCCTTGGGCTTTTCCCTTCCCCACCCAAGGACAGTCCTGCCTGCCAGCTCCATTTAAACTCACATGGCAGCCCATACCATTGCTACTGTTCCATCTTCCACTATTTGCACTTCCTGTTCAAAGGAGGTAGACTGTAGAGAAAAGCACCGCAGAGCTTGTTAGCGCTGCTTTGCTTATTTGAGAATTGGCAAGCGGATTTTTATTGAGCAGGAAGGTGCTTATTGAGGTGAAAAGCCTCAGGGCCTCCACACTTTGTTGTTCACTATCATCTTGGCCTACATAATTAGTTCTGGGAAGCAACTTTGCTTAAATTTGGAGGTTGGTTGGGTAGTCTGAAGCTGTGGCAGAAGGAGGTACCAGTAACTTACTACAGGTACATATCAGCAAAAAAGCCCTATGTCCATCTATAGGGAGGTACCATGTATGTGAAAAGAGGTGGTATATTATAAGACATCTCTATCATTCAGTCCCCTTCTCCCTCCCACCTTTGTGCTACTGTCAGTATAGCAGACAGTAGAGATAGCGGAGGAAGAGAAGCAGTAGATTGCAGCAGAAGGACCACATGCCCTCCTAAATCAGTCACTGGCTGAATCCTCAACTAATTTTCTTTCTATCATAGCTCTTCCAGTTTTTGACCTGTGGAGCACAACTCCTCAGCCATGTACTTCCCTACACCACCTATCTTTACCTCCCATGGCCCCATCAGCCTTGCTACTGCAGCTCAGTTTCAATTCAGCTGCCTGCTGCTGCTTCTAGTAATTTGACACTGTTGCAGACTCAAAACTGAAATTAAATTAAGAGTTGTGCATTTTATAATATGCATCAACATTGGCAGTAGAAGACACTAAACACCTGGGATCGGGGGTGCTGCCGTCAACAGTTTTAAGAACAAAACATAAGAATATAAGATATACATACTGGGTCAGACCAAGGTCCATCAAGCCCAGTATCCTATTTCTGACAGTGGCCAACCTAGGTCACAAGAACCTAGCAGTTTTCCCAAAAGCCACAGGTTCCACAATGCTTTTATTGGGGCAAGCAGTGGATTTCCTTGCTCCCCTTTAATAACGGTTAATGGACCTTTCTTTCAGGAACTTGTCCAAATCTTTTTTAACCCTCAGATACACTACCCCCAGGTCAGGGGTGACCCGGGTGTCGGTTTTTGTGTTTTTTCTTCAAAATGGTAAGGAATTGTATTTTGGTACTCTAGGTATTCCTCAACGAACCATTTTTAAGTATTTTCATACATATGGTTTGCAAAAATAACGTTTTTATACAGTACTGCATGCTGCTGAACAAACAAGGGGTGATTTTCGACACTCGCACAATAACACTCTCCTTTGTTTTATAGCAGCAAAGAAAGTCACCACTCCAAGTCCACATTACAATCCTGTGTTTTCTAACGTCTTGCTTACATTTATGACATCACCTGACGTCAGTTCCTTGTTTGTTTCTGTGGATTAAAATTTTTTACGACAAAGGTAAACAATGCCACTCCCGAAACGCTTCAGCAGCTGTGCAGCAACTGAAAAAAATTAGACATTGGTTGAATGAAGAAAGTGACAGTAATGATAGTTTGAGTAATGATACTGAAGATGCTGATACGGATAGTGCAGTCGTTCCCGCCCAGTCCGATCAGCTTGATCTTGATGATAGCGGCAGTGAAACGGAAGATGCTGTCGAAGAAAATAAAACAAGTGATGACGATAGCAGTTCATACAGCAATTCTGAAACTTCTGAATCACATTCTGAAAATGAGGAAGTTACTGACAGTCATTACACAGCTCGTTCTGGCATGCATTGGAATAAAACTGTACCGCCAACATCAAGAACAAGGGAAGCAAATATAGTCAGAATCTTCTGGACCAATTGCTCTGATCAGAGGTATAACTAATGCTAAGGATATTTTTGACATGTTTGTAACTCCAGATATATTGTCAGCAGTGTTAGATTTCACAAATTCTGAAGGCATACGTAGAGCTGAAGCAATGCAGCCACTATGTACTGACTAGAAGCAGGTAACAATGGAAGAGCTCCAAGCAACATTGGGTCTTCTGTACATGAGTGGTGTTTTCAGGTTGAACAAAGTATCTGTACGCAGAACTTGGGCTAAAAGTCCTATCCAGAATCCTATATTTCCAGCTGTTATGTCAGGTAAAAGGTTTGCAGAAATATTGAGTTTACTTCGATTTGATGACAAACCAACCCGTGAATCACGAAGGGCCAATGACAAATTTACTCCAGTCAGAGATGTTTGGAATTTATTCATTTCTCAGTGCATGAAAATGTACACACCATCTGCATACTTGACTGTTGATGAACAATTGTTGGGGTTCAGAGGCAAGTGTCCGTTTCGTCAATACATCAAGTCTAAACCAGACCGATACAGTATAAAGCTATGGGTGTGTGCAGATGCCGAAACGTATTATGTATTAACCATGAAGCCATACCTAGGGCGTGAAGAGTCAGTTACTCGTGACAAAACAGTATCTCTAGGAGCTGATGTTGTTTTGAAGCTTATTGAACCTCTGGAACGGTCTGGCAGGAACATTACTTGCGACAATTTCTTTACTAATGTACAACTGGCTGATGTTCTTCTTAGCAAGAATTTGACACTACTGGGCACTGTAAGACGTTGCAACCGTGAATTCCAGGCAAATCGCTCAAGAATTGTGGGATCCTCAATATTTGGCTTCAGTGGAGACAAGACTTTGGTGTCATTCGTCCCAAAACGAAACAAATTAGTTATGCTGCTGTCAACACTTCACCATGATAATAAAATTGATGAAACAAAGAAGCCAGAAATAATACTCGACTACAACAGAACGAAAGGGGGTGTTGACACAGTAGATCAGTTGTGCCACACATACAGTGTGAAAAGATCAACTCGTCGATGGCCACTTTGCGTGTTTTATGGACTGCTTGATATCGCGGCTGTAAATTCATTCATAATATTTATGTACAACAATCCTATGTTTCATCACAAGGAAAACTGCAAGAGAAGGTTTTTTCTGGAGGAACTCGCTTTGAATCTCATGAAGCCTCAGCTACAAAATCGTCAAAGCCATCCAGAAGGTCTGACAAGCCATACACGTCAATCCATGGCCAAATGTTGGCTATCCTTGCCTTGAAATGCCTAAGCCACCAAGACCGTTGACCACACGGGCATCAGCAAAGAAAAGAAAAAGATGCTCCTTTTGTCCAAGTGACAGAGATCGAAAAGTATTTACCGAATGTGAAATCTGTCTGAAGCGAGTGTGTCCTGAACATTCAAGAACTACTAGCACATTGTGCATAAACTGTTGTTGAAAAAAAACAGTCAATGTACTTCATGTATTGCTTACTAGTTTTCTGTTGTTTACAATGCACCGTTGTCAATTTGTTATAACACGGTAATTTTTTTGTCACAATTTGCATCATGCCATTACTTGACATAATGGCACCATACTTTGACTGTTGCTGTCCACCTAGCGAATAAATATAGAACTATTGTAGTTTGCAAAGCGTGCAGTGCTGCACACCATTTTTAAGCTTGCAATTGAATAGTTAACAGGTATTGACATTATGCAGCATATATCTGACCTTCTACAACTTGTCCTGCCTGATCTTCTAGCATTGCACATTATTCACTTGAAAGGGTGAATTAACAACAAGTATTATAAAAAAATAAATAAAAGTATGTATTTTTCTTCACAATTTAACCATGTTTTACAAACAAAAGTAGATGTTTTACCATATTTCTACATATGGGTCAGGGGTGACCCGGGGGTAGTGTATACGTGTCAGTCGATTTACCGAGTGTATCCGAGGGTTAAGCCCAGCTACAGTAACAGCTTTTACTACATCCTCCAGAAATGAATTCCAGAGTTTGATTACATGTTAAGTGAAAAAAATATTTTCTCCTATTAGTCTTAAATAGGTTACACTGTAGCTTCATTGCATATCCCCTAGTCTTTCTATATTTTGATGGCATACAACAATTGATCTACGTTTACCCATTCGACTCCATTCATTAATTTATACATCTCTATCATATTTCCCCTCAGCCGTCTCTTTTCAAGGTTGAAGAGCCCTAACCTTTTTTAGCCTCTCTTCATAAGGGTATCGTTCCATCTCCTTTTCCATTTTGGTGGCTCTTCTCTGTACCTTTTCTAATAAAGCATAGTTACTCACGTGATCTCCAGGAACAGCAGGAATTTAGTCTTCACATATGGGTATTGTCGGAACCTGCACGGGAACGCTCCCCAGCGTCCAATAGGAAAGCTTTTGGGAGCATCCCACAGCACCTGCGTGCTGCCTTCCCGCCTTTCCAACTGTCCCTCTCCAGTTGAGTTTAAAGCTGAGACAAAGAGAGAGAGATAGAGACATACAACTCCTAGGGGAGGTGGGTGGGTTGTGAAGACTAAATTTCTGCTGTTCCCAGAGATCACCTGTTACAGGTGAGTAACTATGCTATCTCCAGGAACAAGCAGGAATGTCTTCACATATGGGGACTCCCTACCTGCAGATGCCAGGGAGAAACCCCAGAAGTTGTGTGCCCTTGTGAAAGGGCTCCACATCCCCCCATGGATCTCTGGCATCCTACCAGGTATGGTGGGAGTTGATTAAGTATGGAACAGGTGTTGAACAGCCTGACCAAACAAGGCATCCCGGCGGGAGTCCTTGTCTAAGCAGTAATGGGCTGTGAAGGTATGAACTGAGGTCCAAGTAGCTGCTCGACAGATGTCGTCGATAGACACAGAGTGAAGATGAGCCATAGAGGCTGCCATGGCCTTCCAGAGGAAGGTTTTTACTCTCATAGGCAAGAGATATACACTGTGCAATCCAGTTGGACAGTGTTCTTTTGGAGACTGGAAGTCCCAAATGACTAGGACCAAAAGCAACAAAAGGTTGAGAGGACTTTCTATATTGCTGCATCCTTTGTAAGTAAAAGGCCAGGGCCCTTTTACAATCCAAAGTATGAAAATTCCTTTCTGCATTTGAGGCATGAGGCCTTGGGAAGAATACAGGAAGGTAAACCGCTTGGTTTAAATGAAAAAGGTGACACCACCTTTGGCATAAAGTGTGGATGAGTCCTAAGGACTACCTTATTATGGAACCTTGTATAAGGAGGATCAGCCACCAATACTTGTAATTCACTGATGCGACGTGCTGATGTGATTTCAATAAGAAAGATGACCTTCCAGGAAAGGAATTTCAAAGAGGTAGTAACTAACAGTTCAAAAGGCCGCTTCATGAGTTGCCCAAGAACCAGATTTAAGTCCCATGCCACCAGTGGTGGCTTAATGGGCGGCTTAGTTGAAAGAAGGCCTCTCATAAATCTCGCCTTGAGAGGATATAGGTTGTCCATTTAGAGGCTTGAAAGAAGCTGCAATAGCACTCAAATGAACTCTCACTGAATTGGTCTTAAGTCCTGTATTAGACATATGAAGGAGATACTCTAGTAATGATTCCAGAGGTATCGCAAGAGGGTCAAGACCCTTCTGCGAGCACCATATGGTAAACCTTTTCCACATGAAAGCATAAGAGCGTCTTGTGGAAGGTTTCCTGGAAGCATAAAGGATATCCTTTACCTGCTGAGAAATGTTAAGACCATGAAGTTCTAGGCTTTCAGCAACCAGGCCCTGAGACGGAGAGACTGGGGATTGGGATGCCACCGCATCCCGTCCACCTGAGAAAGGAGATCTGGAGCAGATCCTAACTCCAGAGGCGAAGCTTGAGAGAGATGTAGGAGCAGAGCGTACCACACTTGCCATGGCCAATGTGGAGCTATGAGAATCATATGACCTCTGTCTCTCTGAAGCTTGAACAGGGTTTGGGGAATTAGCGGAATGGGTGGAAAGGCATACAGAAAAGTCCTGACCCCAATGGAGGAGGAAAGCATCCCTGGCCTGACAACCTTGAGCCGGAATTCTGGAACAGAACCGGGGAAGTTCGGCATTCAGCAGACTTGCAAAGAGGTCTATGTCCAGGGTTCCCCAAATTTGAAAACTTTTTGCCACTTGGTCTACATGGAGAGACCATTCGTGTGGAAGCAGAACTCGACCGAGTGTCTGCCCAAGAGTTTTGAATGCCTGGAAGATACACCGCAAGGAGATGAATCTGATGCTCTCTGGCGAGGGCCCATAGTCGCAAAGCTTCGTTGCAGAGCGACAGAGAGCCTGTTCCGCCCTGCTTGTTCACATAGAACATGGCTACCTGATTGTCTGTTTGAACTAGGACTGTCTTGAAGCTGAGCTGGGTATGGAATACTCGAAGAGCAAGGAAGATTGCTCCGAGTTCCAGAAGATTGATGTGTAGATAGGTCTCCTGTGGAGTCCAGTTCCCTGGGTAGAGAAGCCTTGCAGGTGGGCTCCCCAACCCACCTGGTGAGGCATCTGTTGTCAGGGTGGCTTAGGGTGGGGGTTGTTGGAAAGGGGACCCCACCAAAAAGGTTTTGGGGTGACTACCACCATTGGACGGACAAAATAAGACGATCTGAGTTTGTTATTTTGTCTGACAGGCAACCTGATGCCCGAGTCCATTGAGTGGATAAAGTCCACTGGGCTGCCTTCATATGGAGGCGAGCATAAGGAACCACATGCACGGTGGATGCCATGTGGCCTAGCAATTGTAACATTTCCCGAGCAGTGAGGTGAGGCTTTAGCACTGCTTGGGAAGCTAACTGCACAATGCGAAGGCAGCGGGGCTGTGGAAGATAGACCCTTGTGTGTCTGGTATCCAGCAGAGCTCCTATAAACTCCAGAGACTGAGTGGGAGCTAGGTTGGATTTTGGGAAGTTTATGACAAGTCCCAAATACTGAAGGAGGCGCATTGTGCAAAAGAGAAAAATCCTGGCCTCTGGCTCTGAAGGGGCTCGAATGTGCCAGTCGTCTAAGTAAGGGAAGACGAATATTCCCAGGGTGCGAAGAAATGCTGCCACCACAGCCATGCATTTTGTAAACACCCTTGGTGCCGAGGCCAGGCCAAAAGGAAGAACCCTGTATTGATAGTGCTTCCCTTGAAATAGAAAGCAAAGGAACTTTCTATGAGTTGGATGGATGAGAACATAAGTGTACGCATCCTTGAGATCTAGAGAACAAAGCCAATCCTGACTCTGAAGGTATGGCAGCAGAGTTCCTAGAGAAATCATCTTGAACTTCTCTTTGAACAGGAATTTGTTCAATTCTCTGGAGGTCCAAAATAGGTCTGTGTCCTGTTTTATTTGGGATAAGGAAATAGGGAGAGTAAAACCCTGTACCCTGTTGGGGAATGTGTACCTCTTCTATTGCCCCCTGGTCAAGAAGCAAAGTGGCCTCGTGACCTAACTGGGCATTGAGAGAGGTCTGAGAATTGAACTGTCTTACCATTGTAGGAGGGGGCATGCTGAGGAAATGAAGCTTGTACCCCTACCTTACAATGGACAGAGTCCAAACTTTCTGCTGTTATCTGCTCCCATCTGGGGGCAAAATGACAACCTTCCTGGAATGGTGGACGGCTCTGGGCCGTTCAGGGCCAGGAAGACAAAGTTCTCTAGATAGGAGTCAAAGCCCCTGTGGAGGCCGAGTCTGCTGAGCCGGTTGAGGCTTAGCAGCTTTTGTTTTTCTTTGCCTAGGTTGTTGCTGCTGTCCCTTTTGGGTAGACTGACCTACACAATGTCCCTGTTGGGTAAAGGGGTAAAACGTCTTCTTCTTGAAGAATGGTTTCTTGTAGGATTTTTTCCTTGCAGGATCAGCTGTAGATTTAGACAATCTATCCAGGGTGATACTGTCAGCATCTATCTCATTAGCTTTTTCCTCCCAATTCTTGCCAAAGAGATTCTCTCCTGTGCAAGGAATATTCCCCAGTTTATCCTATACCCAAAGTTCCAAGTCAGATGCCTGGAGCCAGGCAATCCTACGTGCACCTATGGCAAAGCAGAGGTTCTGCTTATGCACTCAAAACAGTCAAAAGCTGCATGATTGACAAACTTGGAAACATCCTGAGCATGTTTGACAAGTGCAAGGTAATCCTGCCTCTTATCAGGAAGGAGAGGGCTCATAAGTTCTAAATCTCCGGTGACCTCCTTAAGGAACATTCCCATATATAATATGTAGGAACTGATCCTGGCAGAAAGCCTGGAAGGTTCGACGTCCAAAGGCGTCAAGAGCACTGTTCCCTCTAAGCTGTGCGCGTGTGCGCGCGCACACACCTCGCCGAGCGAGCGCACACAACTTACAACGGAGTGCACAAAAATTCTGGAGTTCCTGGGTTTTCATATTAAACCGATTTTTTTTAAGCCCACCGATCTACAGGCATTCTGTAATTACCGGGTAATTCCGTGATGTCACTTCCGCATCTCTGAGTCCTCCTCACTCCTCTCACATGACACAGGCTAAAGAGGGAAATAAAAGGGAGGGGCAGCCAGCTAGTCAGCCTCTCGCTGCTCTTGTGCCTGCCTGCTAGCCAGCCACGCGCCTCCTTTGATTCCTCCCTCAGCCAGCCTCCAGTGCCACGTGCAGAGAAGGGAGAGCAACACACTGCACCAGCGAAGAAGAGGAGACCGGTGCTCTGGGACTGCTGCCAGATTGTGTGGGGCTACGTCGGGGATAGGTGAGTGAAACGGGGATGATGGTGGCGGCGGCACCACCGCCGCCGCGCGTGGTCTTATGTATCAGGAACTGATACCATGGCAGGGAGGATCGCTCTTTTCTCCTGTAATTATAGTGATTCAATTAATCCTCGAGACTGGAAGCCCAAGTGCATCAGAATGCAGGTGGGGACTAGCTTGCACTATAATCACTGGGCATTAGAAGTGAAATGGGACGGAGACTGACAGACTTGACAAATAACAGTTTTTTATTTTCCTTGGAAAATAATCAAGTGCAAAGGCTTTCATAGTTCATATCACATTGCAAACCATCTCGTTTCTAGTCCTGCTAGATTCTCCTTTCATGAGACCTCCTGAACTAAGACGGAGTAAAGATGCCGATCTCTGCAAAGTCATGTGGCCTGTTTACTAAGGTGCTTTAATGGTTTAATATAAAGTAAATACCTGGATAACAGACTGTTAACGTGTATTAAATCTGTATTCATGTGTCATTAACAGTAATGTGCTTGCATTGCTGTTAACATAGAATTGCCTGACATAATGTAAATATTTAAATGAGACACACAGTATGCAGATGCCAGTGCATTAATATTTATATGTGGTTAGCGCAAACCAAATTAATGAACTCCATTTATGTTTACCTGCCAGAACTCACATGACTGAGCTACACTTTGGGAGGTGTAGGTACATTTTTTTGTGCGTCACCTCTTCAAACGAACTTGCTGGCTTGCCAGCATCACTCGCAAATTGCTGATCCACGAGAAGAGCCCTGTGAGCTGAAGCATGCAGATAGGCCTCAGCAACCCATAAACACCCCCGTCTTTCTCTAATGATCCTCAAATGAAGGGGGGGGGAGGAGGTTCAAGGGCCCCAAGTTTCTTAGACGTAAACTGGAAAGCTCAGTGAATGTTCTGAGATGCCAGAATTTACATTTTATTAAATTCCTGAGCAAGAAGGCTATTTTTCCTCTGGAGCTATTTTAAAAATCTGTACGTGAGATACTAATTCTAGCAGAGCCTCTGCTATCTATCAGCATCTAACACGACGTGATGGGAAGAAGCAGAGATGGAGGCTTCTCAGTGATGTGCACTGGGGAAAAAAATTAGGTTTAAATTTTGGTTGATTTCATTTTTTCTCTCCAAATTTCAGACAGTGTTTTGATTTGTTTCATACATTAATGTTAAATTGTTCTTGTAATGCAGAATAAAACTTAACAAGTGCCAATCAATGTTATTTGCCTTAATTTGTAGATTACACCCATTAAACTGATCTTGCATGCAATACAGTTTTTAGGTGTGCTAATGAATACACATCCCAGAGCTATCTGAAGAAATTAAAGTATTTCCTGGAACATTATGATTGGTGCAAGTTTTCTTAACGCTGCTGTGTCTATTTGCTGGAAGCAGGCATTATTTGTCCTGTCCTGAAATGGCCTATACTTGATGATATTGATTTGGAAATTATAGGCCCAGCTTTAATTTATCCTCTTGTTCAAAGCAGTTTGGTCTCAGACTGGGTCATGCAACTGAAATTTAATTTGCCATATGTTTCTAAGCATAGCAGTCAGAACAGTTTCAGTTGCATGACCCAGTCTGAGACCAAACTGCCTTTGATGTACATAACACATTCATCTCATCAATGAAGTGGCAAGTTACAGAAAAAACACTTTCTGTCAGCTTTGAACAAGAGGATAAATTAAAGCTGTTCCAGGAAATACCTTAAGTTGTGTGTGCTCGCTCGGCGAGGTGTGTGCGCGCGCGCACGCGCACAGCTTAGAGGGAACAGTGGTTGCGTCTCCTCTTTTTCTCCATGACTGCTCTTTTTCAGCGCACATCAGATCATGTGACTTGGCCAGGGCGAGCTCTGGAGATGGTTCAAGGTGTTGGAGCCCTAGATAGACCTTAAGCTTTATACCCTTCTGGCTAAGTATATTATTTAGGTTTGAATGCCTTGCTCTTTGCTGCCCTAGGCGACCACCTAGTTTGCCCAACTTGACTTCTCAATTTATTTACTGGGGTGTAAAGGTCCCCTCTCCTCACTTTCCCAAACGCATCTCTAGCCTCTTCCAGTCGGGAATGGGGGGGGGGGGGTGATATTTCCCCTTTTGTTTTAGCTCTAGTCAGAAGAATATCAGGAATATTCAGACAGGATGTAACAATTTGAAGTATTTTAAATTGGAATGTGAGAAAGAAGCAAACATGTCACTCCTTCCCATGCATGCTATTTGGTTTTGCACACGTTGGAAATTATTGAATTTGTAAATCTTTTCAAACTGTTTTTATTGGAGACCGCTGGAGCAGATTTTTTTCATCCAGACTGTTTTATTAGCTGAACCACGGTTTTCAAGCCATTTTCTCTTGTTTTTTAGGCTAATCATTTTTGGCCAACTATTCCTATCATTGCATATAGTTTTCTGGCTTTTTGCCTTAAATACGCTCCATGAGTTCCTCTTTTCATGCTGATGAAAGACTATTAGTAAGAGTTTATATTGCAAAGGGTTATGTATGCATTTTTAGTGAACGTTTATCATCACAGCACCTATTAATTTATTGTACATTTATTTATTACGAATGGATGATAACATATGAGCAGGCCACTACTAGTTTAATCTGTTTATTTTAGTTTTTTATTAGTAATCGTCTATTTTCATTTAATTTGATTAACATCAATGTGGTGTACATACTGTATTCTAATGTGTAGTCAAATTTTAAAGTATATAATTCCAAGTGTCGTTATGTAGCGCACAAAAAATGTAACCTTCCTTCAAATACCGCACGGCTGATATTTTATGCGCACACAGCCTACAGAAAATTAGAGGGAACATTGGTCAAGAGTCCTACATTCACGACCTGGAGGATTAGATGCATGTCTTTTTGCACTCTTGATCCTTTTCATAGCCGATTCCACCACCATGGAATGGTGTGGTAGCTGAGTTTTTTGAAATCCAGGACAAGGAGAAACTCGATACATGGTGTCGAGCCTTCGAGAGTGAGAAGTGGTTAGAGGTGTTTCCCACATCCTTAACATAAGATCATGCAAGATCTCATGAATGGGTAAGGTAGCTGCCTCCTTGGGAGCTTTAGGGTATTGCAGGATTTCCAATTCCTTTGCCCTAGGCTCTTTTTCAGGAGCCACTGTGATGGAAAGACCTCAAGCCACATCTTGGATAAAATCCTGAAAGGACATATCCTCTGGAGGAGACATCCTACGCTGAGGAGAAGAATCCTCAGGAAGTAGTACTCTGGTATCGACAGAGCTTTCAGAGTCTTCAGACTCATCCGAGGATTCAAAGTATCTCCAATCCAGGTGATCATGCAAGGCATGATACCGGTACCGATCGAAGTCGGCATCAGAGGGGTCCGGTACCGACTTGTCGATACCGGATGGATAAGCATGACTCTGTCCCGGTAGAATACCTGCCGATGTCGATGCAGTCAGTACTGGTACCGATGTCTGTGCAGGTACCGGTTGAATTGTCTGAAGCGGTTTCAAGGGCATCGAGGCCGTGAGAAGAGCCGCCAGACTGCGTTAAATAGCCAAGAATCTCTGGTCTATCGACACTGTCAATGCTTGGGTATCAGTACCGGATGAAGCAGCCGGTACCCCAGAGCATGGCACCAGTAGTTCTACCAAGGTTGGGGCCTCGAGAACATCCTGGAGCCCCGTTAGTGCTTTGGAAGCCGAAGCCTCCTGCCGGGGCAATTTTGCCGGAACAAGTCCCTCAAGGGTAAAGCCAGAGGCATCTCGATGCTTAGAAGGAGATCTACCCTTTGAGGACCGGCCAGATTTATGTTTAGTTACCTGAGATCCATGGGAGGATGACGAAGCCCTGGAAGACATAGATACCACCGATGCCGCATCGGAGGGAAAAAGGGTGCTAAGTTTAGCAACTCGGTTTTGCCGGCCCCTCTGACATCATCCCACAGGCAACACACTCCGAAATAGAGTGGTCAGGACCTAAAAATTTGAGGCACCACTCATGGATGTCGGTGACGGAGATGGTACCGCCACACTTGGAACACATTTTAAAAACCGAAGCGGGTTTTTCCATTTTAGAGGAAAGTTGGGCCTAGTGCCCAAAATAGTGCGTGGCACCTGAAGGAGAAATAGCTGGAAAAGACTCCAGAAGTTTTTTTTTTTTTTTTAAAGAAAAAGGAATTAATGAACAGAGGGGAACGGGTAAACGTAGATCGATTGTTTACGTTATCAGAATATAGAAAGACTAGGGGACATGCAATGAAGCTACAGGGTAAACTATTTAAGACTAATAAAAGAAAATATTTTTTCACTCAACGTGTAATCAAACTCTGGAATTTGTTACCGGAGGATGTAGTAAAGGCTGTTAGTGTAGCTGGGTTTAAAAAAGGTTTGGACAAGTTCCTGGAGGAAAGGTCCATAAACCATTATTAAGAAGGGACCCAGGATATCAATGCTTGACCCAGTACAAGCATTGCGGAACCTGTGTCTTTTGGGGGAAACTGCTAGGTACGTATGACCTAGATTTGCCACTGTTGGAAACAGGATACTGGGCTTGATGGACCTTGGTCTGACCCAGTATGGCATATCTTATGCTCTTATAGGAAAGAACCCCCCCACCCCCAACGGTACCGGTATAGTGTCGAAGGAAGGCAGACGCGACCACAAAAAAAGAATAAAAGGGAATATTTTCTGCAGTGACAGGATGTGCGTCCTGTCGGCTCCGCGGAAACCAAGAACTGGAGAGGGACAGTTGGGAAAGGCGGGAAGGTAGCACGCAGGCGCTGTGGGATGCTCCCAAAAGCTTTCCTATTGGAGGCTGGGGAGTGTTCCCACGCAGGCTGCGTCGGTACCGATGATACCCATATGTGAAGACTACATTCCTGCTTGTTCCTGGAGATTGCTATATCCTTTTAAAGATGAAGCAACCAAAATTGCAATCAATATTCAAGGTATGGTCGAACCATAGAACAATACTGAGGTATTATAATATCCTTTGTTTTATTCTCCATTCCTTTCTTTATAATTCCTTGGCCGCCACTGCACATTGGGCAGAGTTTCAACATGTTAAATCGGTGATTTTTCTGGGTGGTAGTTCCTAATGTGGAACCTTGCATCATGTAACCATAGTTTGGGTTGTTCTTTCCTAGGTGCATAAATTTGCACTTCTCCACATTTAAATTTCATCTGCCATTTGGATGCCCAGTTTTCCAATTTATCAAGTTCCTCTTGCAATTTTTCACAATCCTCTTAGGTTTTAACAACTTTGAATAATTTTGTGTCATCTGCAAATTTGATGACCTAGAAATGGGAATAATGAGTGAGGTAATTTATAAATATATTAAAAAGCAGCAGACCCGGAGCAGCTACATTTTAAGAGCAGCTACATTTTTCTTTGCCTACCTGATTGGTTCCTGGTTCCCCGTGTGTCCAGCACCCGATTGGCTGTGACTGGAGGAGGGCCATAAGAACTCGGCTCCACCGCAGGACGCGGTGCGGGCGCGCACCCAAAGGGGCAAGCCTGCCCCTTCGATGCAGAGAGTGGATCCCTGTGATGGGGAAAAGAAGAAAGCACTACCCACAACCCGAACAGACGAAGGCAGTTAAGGTGGTGGGTCCTATCGATGCCCACATTTGGGTGGAAAATGCTGTGGCTGCCGAAGGTCTTTCTCCATTGACCCCGATTAATATCTCAAATGTGAGTACTGTTTCTTCTACACCCTCTCCTACTACTCTGGGCTTAGCTCAGCCCTGTCAGGAGTTGAATTTAATTGCCGGTAAAGATCCTCTATCTGAAGAATTGCAGATGGAGGGGGCTGGTTCTCTTTTACTTCCGGGTTCTTTTTTAAAGCTGGAATCCACCTCAGAGAGTTTTCCTCCTCCACTTCCTTCAGCAGTTTCTTTTGCTTCTTTTGGGCATCCTTCATCACCTCCACTTAATGTTTCCCTTAAGGATGTTTGGGTTATTCTTTCACGAATGGAGGCAGCATTGGGAGTGTCCTTACAGAAGGTAGCTACATTTACAAGGGAAACAGCAGCTAAATTATTTGACCATGATGTTCGATTATCAGAAGTGGAAAACGTTTCTGGTCTACATACGAATCAATTTGCCTCTCACCAAATCATTTCAGCTAAGTTTTCTCAAGATCTCTTTACTACATTGACAAGATGAACTTTCGGAAAATTCATTTCGTTCTAAGAATTTGCGTTTGTTGAATTTCCCTAAAACTCATTATTTGTCCCGATTAATTTTGTTTCAGAAATACCTTAAAGATGTTTTGTTGTTCAATGATGGGAGTAATATTTTGGTTTCTCAAATGTATTATGTTCCTAAAGGGAGGGTGGTAAGAGATTTGGGGGCTTGTTTACAAAGCCTCGGTAGCGGTTCGCGGTCGTTATCAGAGCCGCGGCCCCATTGAAAATCAATGGGGTCGCGGCTCCGATAACGATCGCGAACCGCTACCGCAGCTTTGTAAACAAGCCCCTTAGAGCATGGGGGTGACCCACAATATGAACAAGTTGTTTCCTCAACATTGGATATTTCAAATTTTTTGGAATCCTCTATGGATGAAATAACATCGAGGGATACATTGCTAGTTACGTTTGCCTTGCATACTGATAGAGTCTCTTGTGGTCTTATTTTAAACAAAAATCTCAGAAATTTTGTGGTCAACCCATTCAAATTTTTCCCGATGTTTCCAGGGCCACACAAGTGCGACGCAAAGCTTTTTTGCAGTTGCGGCCGCAGGTGTTGGCCATGGGAGCTTCATTTTATCTTAAGTTTCCGTGTAAATGCCAGGTATTATTTCAAAGTAATCGTTATGTATTCTCTGAGGTGGAGCAATTGCAGAATTTTCTTAAGGATAAATAGTTTATTTTTCTTTTCCTCTTGACAATGTATATTGAGCTTGTGAATTATACCCAGGATTTTTCGGATGTTTTTGTTATTCTATAGCTTTTTGATGTAGCTCTCCTAAATGTGTGCTAAATGTTTATTTCTTCAGTAATATTATTAATATTCTTAAAATATTGATATTTTCCTTTTGTAATGTTTTCAAATTTATAAGTAAAAAATTTAAAAAAAAAAGAAAGAAAAAGCAGCAGACCCAGCACAGATCCCTGGGATACTCCACTATCCACCTTACTCCATTGGGGAAATTGGCCATTTAGCCCTACCCTCTGCTTTCTATCTTTTAACCAGTTCCTGATCCACAGTGGTACACTGCCTCCTATCCCATGACTTTTTAATTTCACCAAGAGACTCATGAGGGACCTTGTCAAAGGCTTTCTGAAAATCCAGACACACTATATCAACCAACTCACCTTTGTTTACCTGTTTATTCACACCTTCAAAGAAACATAACAGATTAGTAAGACAAGTCCAGCCAAAGGCTTCAGAATCTAACTAACTCTCTCCTCCCTTTGGGAACAGTGTCTTCTCCATTTTTCTGGTTAGCCTTTGGTGTTGGAGCAACCAGAGAATTTTACTATGGAATCTCTCTGGATTGACAGCTCTAAATTGGGTGAAGCTTTGATTCCCCAATTTCAGCAGTTATCTGTTCAAGTGCAAGGTAATTCCGCTTTGATTAAACAGAATGTGGATGAAATCAGAGTATTAAAAGAGTCCAAGGAAAACCTTGATTAAGTCTCAAACTTTGGAGGCCAGTAATTTGGCTCTCATACAGGACTTGCCTGTTTCTAAGTTCAAGCTAGAGATGTTGGAGATCAAATTTGGTCTTCCAACCTTCATTTGATTGAACATATCCCTGGCCAATATCAAAGGTGATTTGGGAAAGTTAAACAGTGCATGGAAGAAGTGCAGGTGTGGGGGGGGGGGGGGGAGGTGGGGGGGAAAAGAGTGTCACACCAGAATCCCAGTCACCACTAATTTAAAGTGTACTTATAGCCCAGCTTGTATGAAGGTGTTTACTGGGATAACAGTCCACTGCTGAGACACAGCATATGAATATATTAAATATCTTGGATATTTTGGAGTCTTTATGATGTGGAGTCTGTTACTCTTGCTACTTTATTTATTTATAAGCTTTTATATACCGCCACTTCCATAGATCAGTGGCAGTTTACAATGAAGCACAACCAAGTTACATTAAAATATTCATGAACATGTTGAGTAACAAAGTAACTAAACATTGTATCAACTTTGTAACTTAGTTACAATTAAGTGATGGTGAGATAAGTAGTGTAGCCTGAGCAATGTGCATCTTGGCAATTGAGTAGTTCTTGGGAGATTTGAAATGTTGTGATGGATATGTTGAGTAGATACTGGGTTAAGTTGTTTGCGACTGTTGATCCAAGGTAGTAAGGCCGGATGAATAGGTGAGTTTTGAGTTGTTTGCAAAAGGTTAGATGATCTTTAATCATTCTTAAATTGTTGGGAAGGGCATTCCAAAGATATAGGTGAATGCCCTGGAGCTGGTAGCTTTATTGGTGCTACAAGTTTGTGTGGGTATACTTAGCGTATTTTGAGAGCTGGTTCTTCTAACTCTAGTGTGATCAGGTAGATTTAGAAGGGAGGATAGATAGGTGGGAGCAATTTTGTTGTATACTGTAACTTAAATACTATCATAATATTTTGTATTTAGTTCTGGTTGCAATAGGAAGTCAGTGGTGGCTATATAGTAAAGGGGTGATATAATCATTATGGTGGGCATTGAAAATTATGTGGGCTGCTAGATTTTAAACCATTTGAAGTTGCTGGGTGGTTTTTTTTGGGTAGACCTTGAAGGATACTATTACAGTAATCAAAATATGGAGTTATAAGGGCTTGCAGAACTGTGCGGAAATCATGGCTTTCCAGGAGTGGTCTGAAATGCTGAATCATTTTTAACTTAAAGTAAATGATCTTGGAGATGACCCATGTCTACCAACAACCAAACTAATATGAATAAAATACAGTCTCTAAAATGCTTGTATGCAAATGCTAGAAGTCTAAAAAATAAGATGGGAGAGTTAGAATATATAGCACCAAATGAGAGGTTAGATATGATTGGAATATGAGAGACATGGTGGAAAGAGTACAACCAGTGGGACACTGATACCTGGGTACAAACTATATCTTAATGATAGAGCTGATCAAATTGGTGGAAGGGTTGCGCTCTATGTTAGAGAGAGCATTGAGTCAGAAAGGATTAAAGTTTTGCAGGAAACAAAATTTGCTGTAGAATCTCTATGGATTGAAATTCCATGTAAAAAGGGGAAGGCAATGGCACTGGGGGTGTACTATCGACCGCCTGGCCAGAATGAACAAATGGATGATGAAATGCTCAAAGAAATCAAGGAAGCTAACAAACGTTATAGCGCAGTAATAATAATGGGTGATTTCAATTACCCTGGTATCGACTGGGTCATAAGAACATAAGATATGCCATACTGGGTCAGACCAGGGTCCATCAAGCCCAGTATTCTGTTTCCAACAGTGGCCAATCTAGGTCATATGTACCTAGCAGTATCCCCAAGAGACATAAGTTCCACAATGCTTGTACTGGGTCAAGCATTGATATCTTTGGTTACTTCTTAATAATGGTTTATGGACATTTCCTCCAGGAACTTGTCCAAACCTTTTTTAAACCAAGCTACACTAACAGCCTTTACTACATCCTCCGGTAACAAATTCCAGAGTTTGATTACACGTTGAGTGAAAAAATATTTTCTTTTATTAGTCTTAAATAGTTTACCCTGTAGCTTCATTGCATGTCCCCTAGTCTTTCTATATTCTGATAAACGTTTACCCATTCCACTCTGTTCATTAATTTATAGACTTCTATCATATCTCCCCTCAGCCGTCTCTTTTCCAGGTTAAAGAGCCCTAACCTTTTTAGCCTTTCTTCATAGGAGTATCCTTCCATCCCCTTTACCATTTGGATGGCTCTTCTCTGAACCTTTTCTAAAATCACTATATCTTTTTTAAGATACGGCGACCAGAATTGCCCACAATATTCAAGGTGCGGTCTCACCATGGAACGATATAGAGGCATTATAATATCTTTTGTTTTATTTTCCATTCCTTTCCTTATCATACCTAGCATTCTATTTGCTCTCTTGGCCGCCACTGCACACTGGACCGAGGGTTTTAACATGGTATCCACAATGCCGCCTAAATCTTTTTCCTGGGTGGTGGTTCCTAATGTGGAACCTTGTATCGTGTAACCATAGTTTGGGTTGTTCTTCCCTAGGTGCATAACCTTGCACTTGTCCACATTAAATTTCATCTGCCATTTTGATGCCCAGTCTTCCAATTTATCAAGATCCTCTTGCAATTTTTCACAATCCTCTTGGGTTTTAACAACTTTAAATAGTTGTGTGTCATCTGCAAATTTGATAACCTCACTCGTTATCCCACTTTCCAGGTCATTTATGAATATGTCAAAAAGCAGCGGACCCAGCACAGATCCCTGGGGTACACCACTATTCACCTTTCTCCATTGGGAAAATTGGCCATTTAGCCCTACCCTCTGCTTTCTATCTTTTTAACCAGTTCCTGATCCACAATAGTACACTGCCTCCTATCCCATGACTCTTTAGTTTTGCCAAAAGTCTCTCATGAGGGACCTTGTCAAAGGCTTTCTGAAAGTCCAGATACACTATATCAACCGACTCACCTTTGTCCACCTGTTTATTCACTCCTTCAAAAAAACAACAACATAACAGATTAGTAAGACAAGATCTTCCTTGTCTAAAGCCATGTTGGCTGTCTCCCATTAGCTTGTGACTATCTACATGCTGAGTAATTTTATTCTTTATGATGGTTTCTACCATTTTCCCCGGTACTGACGTCAAGCTCACCGGTCTGTAGTTTCCTGGATCACCCCTGGAACCCTTTTTAAAAATTGGTGTTACATTGGCGATCCTCCAATCTTCAGGTATTAGAGATTATTTTAATGATAGATCTGCAATCAGTAATCTGTGAACTCTCTCATATTTCAGTTCTTTCAACACCCTTGGATGTATACCATCCGGCCCAGGTGATTTGCTACTCTTCAGTTTATCTAATAGTTGTAAGACATCTTCCCGATGTATCGATATTTCCTTCAATTCTTCCGCACCTTTAAATACCACTTCAGTCATGGGTAACATCCCTACATCTTCCTCAGTAAAGACCGAAGCAAAGAATTTATTCAGTCTCTCTATCGCCTTGTCGCCTCTTAGTGCTCCTTTAACCCCTTTATCATCTAATGGACCAACTGACTCCCACAGGTTTTTTGCTACGAATGTACTTGAAAAGGTCTTTATTTCGCGTTTTTGCTTCCGCAGCAAGCTTCTTCTCAAATTCTCTTTGCCTGCCTTATCAATGCCTTGCATTTGATTTGCCAGTGCTTGTGCTGTTTGCAGGTTTCGTCGTTTGGCTCTTTTTTCCATTTCCTGAAAGATGCTTTTTTGGCAACAGCCTCTCTGACCTCCCCTTTAAACCATGCTGGCAGTTTTTTGGACTTCCTTCCACTTTTCTTAAAACGTGGAATACAGCTGGTCTGGGCTTCCAAGATAGTATTTTTCAACACCACCCAAGCTTGATGTACATCTTTAACCTTTGCAACTGCTCCTTTTAGTTTTTTCTTAACTGTTTTCCTCATTTTATCATAGTCTCCCTTTCGAAAGTTAAAAGGTAGCACTGTGGATTTCCTTACTATCCCTCCTCCACTAATTAAATCAAAGGCGATCATGCTATGATCACTATTGCCAAGTGGCCCCAACACCCTTATCTCTTGCACTAGATCTGGTGTTCCACTAAGGACTAGGTCTAATATTGCTTCCCCTCTGGTCAGTTCATGAACCAGCTGCTCCAAAAAGCAGTCATTTATTTCATGTAGGAACTTTATCTCCCTAGCATGTCCTGACGTGACAGACCCAGTCGATACCGGGGTAATTGAAGTCACCCATTACTGCGCTGTAACTTTTGTTAGCTTCCTTGATTTCTTTGAGCATTTCATCATCCATTTGGTCATTCTGGCCAGGTGCTCGATAGTACACCCACACTGCCATTGCCTTCCCCCTTTTATATGGAATTTCAATCCATATAGAGATTCTACAGCAGATTTTGTTTCCTGCAAAACTTTAATCCTTTCTGAGTCAGTCAATGCCCTCTCTAACAGAGCGCAACCCCTCCACCAATTTGATCAGCTCTATCATTACGATATAGTTTGTACCCAGGTATCACAGTGTCCCACTGGTTGTCCTCCTTCCATCATGTCTCTGATATTCCAATCATATCTAACCTTTCATTTAGTGCTATATATTCTAACTCTCCCATCTTATTATTTAGACTTCTAGCATTTGCATACAAGCATTTTAGAGAATGTATTTTATTCATGTTAATTTGGCTATTGTTAGACATGGGTAAATTGGGATCTTTAAGCTTTGTCTACTCCATACTTGAGGGCATTTGGGCTACTTTACTCTTTTGTGGAACCTCTCTGCTTTTGGTAGTATCCTTCAAGGATACATTTTTCCGAACCATCCGCTCTTGGGCAACTGTCGGCTTTCCCCTAATATCTAGTTTAAAAGCTGCTCTCTCTCCTTTAAGATTAATGCCAGCAGCCTGGTTCCATCCCGGTTAAGGTGAAGCCCATCCCTTCGGAAGAGCCCCTCCTTTCCCCAGAATGTTCCCCAGTTCCTAACAAATCCAAAACCCTCATCTCTGCACCATTGTCTCATGCACGCATTGAGACTGGAGCTCTGCCTGCCTTTTGGGTCCTGCGCGTGGAACAGGAAGCATTTCGGAGAATGCTACCCTGGAAGTTCTGGATTTCAACTTCCTACCTAAAAGCCTAAATTTTGCCTCCAGAACCTCCCTACCACATTTTCCTATGTCATTGGTACCGACATGTACCAAGACAGCAGACTCCTCCCCAGCACTATCTAAGACCTTATCTAGGTGGCACGTGAGGTCCGCTACCTTGGCACCAGGCAGGCATGTCACGGCAGGGTCAGTGTCACGGCAGGGCATGCTAGGGAGATAAAGTTCCTAGATTGCATAAATGACTGCTACTTGGAGCAGCTGGTTCATGAACTGACCAGAGGGGAAGCCATATTACACCTAGTCGTAAGTGGAACACCAGATCTAGTGCAAGAGATAAGGGTGTTGGGGCCACGTGGCAATAGTGATCATAGTACAATCACCTTTGATTTAATTAGTGGAGGAGAGATAGTAAGGAAATCCACAGTACTACCTTTTAACTTTCGAAAGGGAGACTATGATAAAATGAGGAAAATAGTTAAGAAAAGACTAAAAGGAGCAGTTGCAAAGGTTAAAGACTTAGTATCTTTCAACAGCACCCAAGCTTGATGTTGAAAAATACTATCTTGGAAGCCCAGACCAGCTGTATTCCACGCTTTAAGAAAAGTGGAAAGAAGTCCAAAAAACTGCCAGCATGGTTTAAAGGGGAGGTCAGAGAGGCTGTTGCCAAAAAAGCATCTTTCAGGAAATGGAAAAAAAGAGCCAAACGACGAAACCTGGAAACAGCACAAGCACTGGCAAGTCAAATGCAAGGCATTGATAAAGCAGGCAAAGGGAGAATTTGAGAAGAAGCTTGCTGTGGAAGCAAAAACGTGAAATAAAGATTTTTTCAAGTACATTCGTAGCAAAAAACCTGTGAGAGAGTCAGTTGGTCCATTAGATGATAGAGGAGTTAAAGGGGCACTAAGAGGCGACAAGGCAATAGCGGAGAGACTGAATGAATTCTTTGCTTCGGTCTTTACTGAGGAAGAAGTAGGGATGTTACCCATGACTGAAGTGGTATTTAAAGGTGCGGAAGAATTGAAGGAAATATCGATGCATCGGGAAGATGTATTACAACTATTAGATAAACTTCAGAGTAGCAAATCACCTGGGCCGGATGGTATACATCCAAGGGTGTTGAAAGAACTGAAATATGAGATTGCAGATTTGCTATTAGTAATCTGTGAAATTTCTTTAAAATCATCTGTAATACCTGAAGATTGGAGGATCGCCAATGTAACGCCAATTTTTAAAAAGGGTTCCAGGGGTGATCCAGGAAACTACAGACCGGTGAGCCTCACGTTAGTACCGGGAGAAATGGTAGAAAGCATCATAAAGAATAAAATTACTCAGCATGCAGATAGTAATGGCCTAATGGGAGACAGCCAACATGGTTTTAGACAAGGAAGATCTTGTCTTACTAATCTATTATGTTTTTTTGAAAGTGTGAATAAACAGGTGGACAAAGGTGAGTCGGTTGATATAGTGTATCTGGACTTTCAGAAAGCCTTTGACAAGATCCCTCAGAGACTTTTGGCAAAACTAAAAAGTCATGGGATAGGAGGCAGTGTACTACTGAGGATCAAGAACTGGTTAAAAGATACTGCTAAAGCAGAGGGTTGGGCTAAATTGCCAATTTTCCCAATGGAGAAAAGTGAATAGTGGTGTACCCCAGGGATCTGTGCTGGGTCCGCTGCTTTTTGACATATTCATAAATGACCTGGAAAGTGGAACAACGAGTGAGATTATCAAATTTGAAGATGACACAAAACTATTTAAAGTTGTTAAAACCCAAGAGGATTGTGGAAAATTGCAAGAGGATCTTGATAAATTGGAAGACTGGGCATCAAAATGGCAGATGAAATTTAATGTGGACAAGTGCAAAGTTATGCACCTAGGGAAGAACAACCCAAACTATGGTTACACGATGCAAGGTTCCACATTAGGAACCACCACCCAGGAAAGAGATTTAGGTGTCATTGTGGATAGCATGTTAAAACCCTCGACCCAGTGTGCAGCGGCAGCCAAGAGAGCAAATAGAATGCTAGGTATGATAAGGAAAGGAATGGAAAATAAAACAAAAGATATTATAATGCCTCTATATCGTTCCATGGTGAGACCGCACCTTGAATATTGTGCGCAATTCTGGTCACCGTATCTTAAAAAGGATATAGCGTTATTAGAAAAGGTTCAGAGAAGAGCCACCAAAATGGTAAAGGGGATTGGTAAATGGTAATCTGGAAATTAGTATTTTATGGCTAATGCTATCAAAAGCAGCAGCAGCATCGATATTGAGAAACACAAGCATGTATCCTTAAGAACATAAGATATGCCATACTGGGTCAGACCAAGGTCCATCAAGCCCAGTATCCTGTTTCCAAAAGTGGCCAATCTAGGACTAGCAGTTTCCCCAAAAGACAGTTTCCACAGTGCTTGTACTGGTCAAGCATTGATATCCTGGGTCCCTTCTTAATAATGGTTTATGGACCTTTCCTCCAGGAACTTGTCCAAACCTTTAAGCCCAGCTACACTAACAGCCTTTACTACATCCTCCGGTAACAAAATTCCAGAGTTTGATTACATGTTGAGTGAAAAAATATTTTCTTTTATTAGTCTTAGTTTACCCTGTAGCTTCATTTCATGTCCCCTAGTCTTTCTATATTCTGATAACGTAAACAATCGATCTACGTTTTCTCGTTCCGTTCATTAATTTATAGACTTCTATCATATCTCCCCTCAGCCGTCTCTTTTCCAGGTTAAAGAGCCCTAACCTTTTTAGACTTTCATAGGAGTATCCTTCCATCCCCTTTACCATTTTGGTGGCTCTTCTCTGAACCTTTTCTAATAATGCTATATCCTTTTTAAGATACGGCGACCAGAATTGCACATAATATTCAAGGTGCGGTCTCACCATGGAACGATATAGAGGCGTATCATATCATCTTTTGTTTTATTTTCCATTCCTTTCCTTATGATACCTAGTATTCTATTTGCTCTCTTGGCCACAGAGCTTGTTTCTGAGAGATAACATGGGCGTCTCGACACTGGTGTGGCCTAAAGCCATGTTGCTGTTCATCGAGCGGGGTGTTTAAATCAATAAAGTCTTGCAGTTGTATTTGTACAGTTCTTTTTCTATGACTTTTGCTAAAAAGGGCAGACTGGAAATAAGTCAGTATGAGATTGGGCGGGTTTTTTCTATTGCATTAGGTTTGAGAATCAGTCTTATGCATGCATGTTTTAGTGCAGAAGGCATATGTCCGGTGTCTAAGGATCGGTTAACTACCTCTAGGATGATAGGAGAAAAAGTCTCTTTAGTGATTTTTAGCCAGCTGACTGGACAGGGATCTAATGGGGAGGTGGTAGTGTTTATGTTTGTTATCTTTTTAAGTTGTTTAATGTCAATATGGAAGAAAGAAGTCCAGGTGGTTTGATTGTTGTATATAATTTTAGTAAGATTTAAGTATTGGGGATTAATGGGAGTGACAGAAGTATGCAGTGGGGCGAGCTTATTATGTAATAGTTAACTAGGTTTTGTGGTTCTATGGGGATGTTCTCCAGGTTGGGCATTTTTGAGTGATATTTAACAAAGGAGAAAATAACTCTTGGTCTATTGAGGGCACTGAGTATTAGGTTAGAGTGATACTTTTTTGCTGCTGTTTATGGCATCCTTGTATGATTTAAGCATAGCCATGTATGATTGGTTATCAGTGTCACTTCTTGTGGCTCGCCATTTGTGCTCAAGTTCTTAGTTTTTGTTTTAATTTTCTTAATTCGACGGTGTACCAGTTTTTGGTTTCCTTTCGTCTCTTCTTAAATTGCATTTTATTGGATTGCGCTGCTTTCAAAATATCATCATCAGCTGGAACACTAATATCATCTAGATTTGAGCTTTTAGTGTTTATGTATGGGATGGTATCTTTGAGGAAAGTTTCCTTGTTAAATGTTTTGAACTTGTTTATGAAGCAAGATGATTCATTGGTTTTGAGGTGTGTGAGCATAGCTGGTATGGTAAAGTCCAACTGAAAATGATCAGTCCATGGAAGGGGAAGTGCCAGGGGGGAGGGGTGGAGTACAGTACTACTAGTCTTGTAAAATATGGAAGGGCAGGAAAATGAGGTCCAAGGTGTTTCCTTTTCTGTGGGTAGGTGATTGGACCGTTTGTTGGAACCCCAGGTCTTGCATAGCATTTAAGAAATGTGATGTGTGTTTAGGCCGGAGGGATGACATTTTAAAGTCGCCAAGGATGATGTGGAATTTGTTTAATGTTGAGGTGCAGGTAGTTTCAAGAATAAAAGGCAAGGTTGTCTGGACTGGGGGAGGCTGATTTTGGTATGTTTATTCTTGATAACCACATCCATGTTTTCGATATTTTTGCTTAAGTGGCATGAGAAGCTAAGGGTTTTTTTTTTTTGTTTCTTTTAAATAAAATTAGAACGCCCCTCCCCGTTTGTCAGATCTTGGGCAGTGAAATTGTAATTAGGGACTGTTATTTGGTTAATAGTGACTATCTGCAGTAGATAGCCAAGTTTCTGTAAGGCAAAGAATACTGTATTTGTCATCATTGATAAGATCTATGATTACTGGAATTTTATTGCCCTGGAATTACCATCTGATCAGGACTGGTTGTTAAAAATATATTTTAAAAAACACTCCATTTCCTTTAAATGATTTATTAATAACCAACACTGATGTACAAACATCTTCCTGAAGCAATATGAATAGTTTAATTGGACAAAAATCCAAATAACTAAATATATTATTCAAAGACAATATCACCTCACTAACCTGCTCCATAGAAACAGGGACAAAACCATTCCAAAGACCTACCTCAAGTAAACAAAGAGCAACCAAAGAGCAACTCCCCCCCAAAAAACAACCCCAAACACAACAATCAATCCTCCCAATCTTGTCCATAAAAAAAGCACTCACGTTGCTTGGGATCCACCGCTGCAACTGAACCAGCAAATTTCTCCTTAGAACGCATCAGCCGTTCAACAAAAATTAAGTGATTAGGCTGCCCTAGTCCAGTACAAATCTGTTTATTATAATACACCTGCTTAGCCTCAATGACCACTGCCTCATGTTGAGTAAAATAATCTGGATAACGACACCAATGTCTTTCTTTCTTCCTCAACTCCCTCCTCTGCTCCCTCAAAGTCTGTGTAATCCAAGGATTATTCACAATCTTTAACCACTACTTCCTTCAACGGAGCAATAAAATTCAAAGAATTAATAAATAGCGAGCTTCATTTATTAACAGCAGCACATGCAGAGATATAATCAAATCTAAGCAATTCAGGGACCCAATGATCTCTCAATACATCAAAAGAATATCCAGGCCACACCAGTTTAGCTTTAGCACATATATTGGACTGCTTGACAAATCTTCCCAACAGAGAGAGCAAAAATGTAATAAGACAATGAACTGACAATGGGACCATATCAACCACAGCAGGCACACTATTCCAAAATAAACCTCACTTAATAAAAAAGGGGCTGAATGAGGCAACTTTGACAGAAATACCATATATTCATGCAAATAACGCGCCCACTTATATAACATGCACATGGGTATAATGTGTGGAAATGGTGCCATTCTGTTTGAAAATTCAGATAACGTGCCCATGCATAACACACACATTCACACACCCTTTTTGCTGCCGACCATGCTGGAAATGAAACGCAAGTCCTACACTGCCGAATTCCAAAACTCCCACTGTTGTGAGAGCAGAACAAGCAAGCAACAGAGTGGCAGCAAGAGAGTTCGAGGTTGGAGAGATGTCCACTCGCGAATGGAGAAAAAGGAGCTTGATAATATGAACCTCCAAAAAAAACGTACATGCTGTAGGTCCAAAGCAAAATGGCCTAAACCGGAGAATGTCTTGAGAGATTAGTTTTTTTTTGTCGGAGGGAACAAAATCACGCTGTCTCGTCGCAATTCAGATCAACGTAAAGCTTCTGGCAAATGAAGGAGGAATCACCAATTTCAAAGCAGGTTTCACCTGGATTTCTAGATTCATGAAAAGAAAATGGACTTTGTGATGAGAACCACTGTAGGCCAGCAACGTCTGGACGACTGGCAGCAAAAGATGAATGACTTCTATGAATTCATCTCCAAAGAAATCTTCAAACATGGTATCTCTGCAATGGACGTTATAAATATGGATGAGGTTCCAATGTCTTTCAACATTCCTGCCACCAAGTCTGTAGCCATTACAACCACTGGGCATGAGAAGGCCTAGTTCAATGTAGTCCCTTGGATGCACTGAGTGGGCTGAAATTAAAGCAGATGATAGTTTTCAAGGGAGTTACCTTGCCCCATGAAAAGCTGCCCACCAGTGTGGTTGTCCATTGCCAATAGGAAAGGATGAGTGGACTGTGACCTTATGAAAGTATGGGTTGATAAATGTTATAGGGTCAGGCAGGAGGGATTCTTCTCCAAAAAGCGTAGTTACTCACCTGTAACAGGTGTTCTCTGGAGACAGCAGGAATCAGTCCTTACATATATGGGTGACGTCAGCACAGACGGAGCCCTCGTGTAAGCATCCCCTCAGCTTTCAAAGAAAGCCTTTGGAGAGATGCTACCACGCATGCGCGGTCCCGTTCCCGCCCAAGGGTGCCATCTTGCGCACTCAGATGACATAGCTAAAAGACAGCAAAAATAAAAGATGGTAAAAGGAGCAACTCCAAGGGGAGGAGGGAGGATTGTGAGGACCGATTCCTGCTGTTCCCGGAGAACACCTGTTACAGGTGAGTAACTATGCTTTCTCCAGGAACAAGCAGAAAGTCAGTCCTCACATATGAGACTCCCCAGCTACAGGCTACCGAAAGACTATAGCAAAAATAGGGGCTCCCTCACAGGGAGCCACAAACAGCAACAATTAGCCCATGTACACAGACCACAGTAAGACCCTTGTATCCGATGAACCAGCACTCCGGTAGCCTGAACACAGAAGGGTCGGAGAGTAGGCGTTGCCTAAACCCCAAAAAGGTTACAGAGCACATCCTGGCCGAAGGTTCTGTCCCATCGGGACTCTTTCCAGGCAGTAATGGGTTGCAGAGGTATGGACTTAAGACCAGGTGGCAACCTGGCAGAGCGTGTTTGCCGAGGCCGCCATGGCCCTGAAATGATGCGCTATGACGTGGCCTTCCAGCGGGAGCCTTGCCTGCTCATAAGCAAGGGCAATACAGTCCACCACCCATGTGGACAGTGTAAACTTGGTCACCACCTCCCCCAGCCTACTGGGGGTCATAGGAGATGAAGCCTTGCAGTGGCCCCGAGTGCGTTGGATTTAAAAGGACAAGGCCCTCTTACAGTCCAAGGTGTGAAGAACCATCTCCGCCCGACTGGAGTGAGGTCTTAGAAGGTAGAAGCACCAGTTCCTGGTTGAGATGGAAGGGTGACACTGCCTTCGGCAGGAATTTGGGGTGCATGCGAAGCACTACTCTGTTCTTATAGAACCTGGTTATAAGGGGCCTCCGCCACCAGGGCCTGGAGCTCGCTAACTCTGAGTGGAGGCGAGTGCAATCAGTAAAGCCACCTTCCAAGAAAGGTAGTGAAGATGGCAGGTCACCAGAGGCTCGAAGGGCATGCGAGTGAGCTGCCCCAACACCATGTTGAAGTCCCATTCAATTGCTGGCAGGCGAACTGGGGGCTTCGATAAGAGCAGACCCCGAAGGAAATGGGTCACCAACGGCTGGTGGTACACTGCCAGGGCACTGAGGTGCATGCGGATGGAGTTAGACTTAAGCTCGGATTGAGAGAGGTGGAGAAGGTATTGTAACACTAGAGCCACCGGGCAGGAGAAAGGATCAGCTTTGTGTTTAGCGCACCAAGCAGAGAACCTGCACCATTTGAGGGCGTAAGCCTTTCTAGTAGAGGTCTTGCGAGAGGCTAGCAGAATGTCCTCCACCTCAAATCAGAAGATTGAAAGGGGCCAGTCACCCTCTCAGCAGCCATGCTGTCAGCGACAGGGACCCCAGGTTGGGATGTAGGAGAGAGCCCCCCTCCTGAGAAAGGAGTCCCGGGGCAGTCCCCAAGGGGATGGGGGCCTCCACCGTCAACTGTAGAAGCAGAGGGAACCACGGCTGCCTGGGCCACCGAGGAGCTATCAGGATGAGTGAGGCCCTTGTCGGAGGGGTCCTGAACAAGTTCTTGGCGATCAGCGGCGTTGAAGGGAAGGTGTACATGAGGCCTTCCGACCATGAGACTATGAATGCTTCCGCTGCCACCCTAGCAGTGTGGGCTTGCTGGGAGCAGAAGCTGGGGCAACTGAAAGTTGTCTGTACTGGCGAACAGATCCATCACAGGTTCCCCCCAGAGCTGGAAAAGCCAAAATCGGCTACCCTGAGGTCCAGCTGCCATTTGTGCAGCTGGAGAACTCTGCTGAATCTGTCGGCCTGGCAGGTACACTACCCGCAGGAGGATATCCTGTCAGACTGCGTAAGAGCAGAGGGTTAGAGTCTCCTGACAAAGGGTCCGGGACCCCATGCCCCCCCCTGTTTGTTCACAAAGAACATCGCCACTTGGTTGCCTATCTGGACCAAGACCGGCTGGTGGCGCAGATAGTGACTGAAGACCTTCAGGCTAGGTATATAGCTTGGAGCTCCAGGAGGTTGATATGCTGGGTGCTCTTGTGTGGTGACCATTTGCCCTGGGTGCAGAGATCTCTGCAGTATGCTCCCCAGCCAAGCGGAGAGGTGTCCGTGGTGAGGGCCCTCAAAGGTCTTGGAGTTTGAAAAGGCATGCCCACCTTGAGATGCTGGGGTGACTGCCACCAGACCAGGGAGTCTACCAACTGACGGGACACAAACTCTGTCTCTGAGGCAGCCTGTGGCCACTGGTCCCGGAGACACCACTGTGCCTCCCTCATGTGGAGGAGAGCATCTGTGGTGACATGGACCATGGAGGCCATGTGCCTGAGGAGGCACAGAAGAAGCCAGGTGGGCACCGAGGGATGGTACTCTATGTCTCGAGCTAGAGACTTGAGATGATCGGCTTGGTTCCTGGGCAAGAAAGCTTTCGACTGAAGGGCGTTGATCTTTGCCCCAATGAATTCCAGACATTGTGTCGGGAGGTGGTGAGACTTGGGTTAGTAGATAAAGCCCAAGTGTTGCAGAACCTGGATGGTGTGTGCAGTCGTCCAGGTAGGGAAAGACGAAGACCCCCTGGAGACAGAGGAAGGCTGCCAGGCATTTTGTGAAGATTCTTGGGCTAGAGGCGAGGCCGAAGGGGAGCACCCTGTATTGGGACGTGCCTGCCCCCTACCACGAACCTCAGGTACTGCCTATGGTTGTGGTAGATGAGGATGTGGGTATAAGCATCCTTGAGGTCTAAGGAGTATAGTCGCTCTCCCTTGGAACATTGCTGCCATACCTCCAGCAGGGAGACTATCTTGAACTTCTCCCTCACCAGAAATTTGTGAGGTTGCGCAGGTCGAGGATGGGTCTTAGACCCCCCCCCCCCGTTCTCTTTGGCAAGAGTTAATACCTGGGAGTAGAACCCCTTGCCCTTGGGGTGGTGGGGCACAGGTTCCACCAATTTGTCTGAGAAGACCTGCCCACTCCTTCAGAAGGTGGTCCCAGTGGTGGGAAGACCTGAGGGGCTCTCCCGGGAAATAAGGGGGAGGTGTCTGTCAGGTGGAGGTGGTACCCCTCTGACTACCCATAGTGCCCAGGAGTCGGTGGTGATAGTCACCCACCTCTGGGCATAGAGGGCCAGATGCCCCCCTGGGGGCTGCTGATCTCCTTGGGGTAGAGAGGCTATGCTCAAGGAGTCAAAAATTCCCCCCTGGCTGGGCCGGAGCCAGTGCCTGGTGTTTTGGAGCTTTCTGCTTATGTGGGCCATGCCCATATCCCTTGGCCTGCTGACCTTGTTGGGGGAGCTGGGAAGGCCTGATTGGGTGGGTAGTTTCTGTAAGCAGCACCCTTCCTCGGGTAGAAGGACTTTTTACCCGAGCCCTTCTGTCGGAGGGGCAGCAGTCCTTTTTGAGAGCCTGGTCCCCATCATGAACTCTGACTCCAGCTCAGCAGCCTTGTTGGGTTTGCCAAAGAGGTTCTTCTCCTTGGCAGGGGACATCGACCACTTTGTCCTGAACCCACTGCTCGAGGTTGGATGACTGTAGCCAAGATTGATGGCGTGCACAGATGCCAGCCGCCGCTACTCGAGCCACCGACTTGAACCAGTCATAAGCCGCTCGAGACATGAATTTGGAGCATTCATGGACTGCTTTGGCCAGGTTCTTGAACCACTGCAAAGGCTCCTCAGAAAGACCAGCTGAGAACCAGGCGAGTTCCTTCACCAGGTATGCCCATGTACAGCTGGTAAGTCTGGATGCAGCTGATGAGCATTGAGCCCTGGTAGCACTTCCTGCTGAGGGCATCCAGGGTGTGGGCCTCCCTGCCGGGGGGCACCGAGGAGTGCGTCTTCTGACTTTTCAGCCAGCTCATGGCCTACTCCACCACCATGGAGTTATGTAGCAGTTTTGAATTCTGGAAACCCGCCTCCGGCGGACTTGATATATCGAGTCGAGCCATTTGCTTACCACAGGCACCGAAGCCAGCGTCTCCCACATTTGAAACATCAGCCGTTCCAGGATGGGAGGAATGGGCACCATAAGCGATTCCCGCGAAGGGGCCTTGTACTGGAGGATTTCCAGTTCATCCGCCTGAGGATCCTCCTCTGACTCTGTCAGGAATGCCAGGGCCTTGGATATGTCCTTGAGAAAATCAAGGAAGTGCATATCCTCAGGAGCAAACCTCCATCGAGGATCCGAGACGGGAGAGACAGATGGGATGTCGCTGTGGCGATGAGTATCAGGGGAACTCCTCATCCTCCATCTCCCACTTAGAGTAGCCCATCGAGGACTCGCAGGAGGGCTGCACAGGCTTCAGGGCTCCCGATGCTGGGGATGACTGTGGTCTTGTTGAGCAAGACTTGGTACGCAACCTTGGCTGAGAATCGACTTGAGGCCGAAGAACCAAAAGGATCGGCTCGGCCTCCAGGGACATCTTGGACGTCAAAGGCCCAGTGGTCAGGGTAGATGAACTGGTTATGCCAGACAACAGCACCCGCTGCTGATCCATAAAGGCAGACAAACTGTGCTCCAGGGCCGCCATTCTGGACTCCAGGTTAGAAGGCTGTGCAGCCTTCAGTGCTGGCACTGATGGACTCGGGCCCAATGCCGGCTCCCCGAAGGGGAATCCTCGACAAAGATAATATCTGGGGACAGAGGTCGGTCCACAGTCTGATCCTTCCAGGGGACCTTTGCAAGTCGCTCCTTCTCCGATGCCTCGGGGACTGCAGGACCAGGCCCAGGGGCACCCAGCCGGTCAGAACCATCCAAGACACCACCTTCGAGGGTTTCTTCTTCCTGGGTTCCCCTGAGGGAGACCCCCTTTGAGGACCCCCGACAAGGCTTGGGTTTGGAGCATTCTGCCTGAGATGTCAGGGCCTCAGACGAGGCCTTGGCCTTTGGAGGCACCAGGGACTTGGGGAAAAAACCCAAACCACATATTGTGCTCCTGCTGGCTCTTGAGAGCCTTACTGGACATCCTCTTGCAGAGACTGCAGGCTGCCGGGTCATGATCAAGCCCCAGGCAGCAGAAACAGCAGTCGTGTGTGTCAGTCAAGGACATAATTTTGGAGCACCGATTACATTTCTTAAAGCCACTGGTAGCCACGGGGGGAAAAAAGTACCCCTGCGAGGTCGAAGACTCTCCGGGCTGCCAGCAGGAGAAAAAAGGCGCAAAGACGCCGGGTAAAAGGAAAAAAAAAAAGCCTACAAAAATGAACTGAACTAGATGCCGAGGCAACGAGGTCGGCAGGCAGGAAGAGTACCGGTAAGATACCAGAGGCGAGTATGAAACTCTTGAGAAAGAAAGAGAAAAACAAACAAACCAGACATCAACTTATCTGGGGGACAAAGCAGACGTCTGAAGGGCTCAGCGGAAAAAAGGAGACTGAGCAAGATGGCACCCTTGGGCGGGAAGGGGACCGCGCATGCATGATGGAATCTCCCTAAGGCTTTCTTTGAAAGCTGGAGGGATGCTTCCGCGAGGGCTCCATTGGTGCAGACGTCATCCATATGTGAGGACTGACTTCCTGCTTGTTCCCGGGGAAAAGTTCCTTACTGATTTTTGATGCCAGGGCTTCCCACAAAGAAAAAAAAAACATGTACAAAATTATATAAACTCCACTGGTACCCACAGATGTAATACCTGGCGGTCTTACCTGCAAGCTACAACTGATATATGTTTATGTTTATTACATTTGATATACCGCTCAAGCCAAAGCATCAGAGCGGTTTACAATATTACATAAAAAGCAGTTAATCATCCATTTAAGACATTCGTGATGTGAGATTCACAAATTTACACCATCAGGAAGACTGAAGCAGGCATGGTTTTCAGAAGTCTGCAAGTCTGTCTTCTGCTTGGGGTAAAACACCACCACAAACCATCCGCATGGCTTCAGAAAGGCCAGGATTGTCTACCAGCAGAATGAGATACATTTGAATACAGATGACGAAGATGTCAATAGCAGCAACGACATCACTTCAGAAATCACAGAAGAGCATCTACAGTTGGCTCTTAGTTATTTTAACAATGACAGTGAGTAGGAAATGAAGGGTTTGAGCAGTCAGATGACGACATTGATTGAACTGGAATGGACCTAGTCTGATTTAGTTTTATTTACTTGTATTTAGTCTCATGGAGATTCAGCATTTCAGAAATAAAGTTATAAAAAAAGTTAATGACTATGAATTTCTTTTTGTGTTGTGTTGATAAAGAGTAATTAGGCCTTACCTGCTAATTAGCGTTCCTGAAGGATCTCCAGTCCAGTCGCTTTCCTCTGGGTTGTGCCCCCCTTCCAGCAGCAAGGAGACTGAACACGTCATTTTCTTTTGATGACCCTAGGATATATATATCGTACTGGCACCTCCTACCAGATTCAGTATCCTACTGACAAAGCAAACTTAACGGAGAGACCAATTATGAAACAGAACAAAAAGTAAACTAACTGCAAGATGAACAGCAAAACACCAACTCCCCTCTCCCTGGGAAGGAATGTCCCACCGCTTTCTAGAGGAGGAAGCTTACCTGAGCCCGCCGCTGCCATATCTAGGCACCTTGCTCATCTATACCGCTGCATCACCAGCACCTCCCATAGGCCATTCTCTTGCTTTCTTCTTGCGTGTCCCATCTGTCGCTTCGGGCCATCGAAGCCTGTAAGGAAACAAACTGGGAAGGATCAGGGACTGGACTTGAGATCCTTCAGGAACGCTAATTAGCAGGTAAGGCCTAATTACTCTTTCCTAAGCGTCTCTCCAGTCCAGTCCCTTTCCTCTGGGATGTAACAGAGCAGTTCAAGCCTGGGAAGCACCAAACCTCCAAACCCCGCATCCCCAGTAGCATGAACGTCCAACCTGTAATGCTTTGCAAAGGTGTGCAGAGAGGACCAAGCGGCCGCCCTGCATATCCCCAGCGGGGGAACAAGACTGAGTTCCGCCCAGGCGGCCACTTGTGCTTGAGTGGAATGGGCCCGGCACCTGCTTTCCCTTAAGGATATATGCCGAAGCAATGGCTTCCTTGACCCATCTAGAAACGGATGCCTTGGAAGCTGCTTCACCTTAACTCGGTCCTGCAAACAAGATGAACTTCCTCTCGGACTTGCAAAAGGAAGCTGTCCACTTCAGGTAGCGCTTCAGGACTCTGTGCACATCGAACAAATGTAAGCGAGCATAGTTTCCCCCCATTCCGCCCCCAAAAAGGAAGGAAGGGAGAGAAACAGTCTGATTCACATGAAGACAAAATTACCTTAGGCAAAAAGGAAGGAACTGTGCGGAGAACTAGCTTCTCTTTAAAGAAGGAAAGAAAGGGTGGATAACAAGACAGGGCCTGAAGCTCGGAAATATGCCTGACCGAACAAATGGCTACCAAGAAGACAGTCTTAAGAGTTACGTCCTTCAAACGAAGCCCGCTGCATCAGCTTGAACGGATCCCCGACCAAGGCATCTAAAACTAGATTGAGATCCCAAGGAGGGACCGGCGACCTCAGTTGAGGCCGCAGATGCCTAGCTGCTCTTAGAAAGATCGACTCACATCCGCATGTTTGCCCAAAGACTTACCCTGAACTTTGCCACTAACAAGAAATCGCTGTGACCTGCATTCGCAGAGAACTGGCTGCCAGGCCCTTGTCGAAACCGGCCTGCAAGAAATCCAGAACCTCGAGCACCGAAAAAGGCCTCTTTCGCTGGTCTGCGCACCATCCTTCAAAAACACGCCAAATCCTTACATATGAAAGACAGGTTTATTTTATTTATTTAACAATTCTTATATACTGCGCTATTTGTTATCAGTGCGGTTTACATTCAACAGCGAGGGCTCAGTGCAGTCAAGACTGAGTTTACATTATAACAGGAGTTAGAACTTGGACCATACAGGGTAACTATTTACATGTTGCGATAGCTTTAAACGATACAAATACAGAGTAACTATATACATGTTGAGTTTGGTCAGAATAGATAGAGAATACATGGTAAGTATATACAGGTTGACCATTTACGGGAATTCAGCAAGGTAGCAATCACTGCCCTAGAATACCCCCACTTCAGCAACCTCGCCCTTTTAATAGCCAGGCCGTAAGTGAGAACCGATCCACCTGAGGCATGTGCACTGGCCCCTGCACCAAGAGATCTTCCCTCACTGGAAGATGCCATGGACGATCGGCCGAAAGCCACATCAAATCGGCATACCAAGGGCGCTGAGGCCAGTCTGGTGCTATCAGCACCACCGGACCTGGGTGAGCCTCTACCCGATGAAGGACCCTGCTTATGAGCACCCAAGGAGGGAAAACATACAGCAGTCCCTCAGACGGCCACCTCTGAACTAGGGCGTCCAAACCTTCCGACATTCTTTCCTTTCTTCGGCTGAAGAATCGCCTCGCCTTGGCTGACTCGAACCATGCCATGAGATCCATTACCGGGGTCGTCCCATCGGCGCACTATGTACTGTGGTGAAGACGGCCCTTCAGAAGAAATGGACGATGAGGAAAATCCTGAGAGCAGAGCTAACTCACACAGGATTTCCAAAATTGACCTGAAAAAAAAACCCCACAGTGCTCTGCTGAGCCGAAGACACACCCCAGTCCAGGGGAGGAGTTAGGCTTCAGCTCTGATTGGGCACACCCAAGGGAACGGCAGGGAGTGCCGGGAATTGAAGCCCTTTTTAAAACCTCGGAGAGAGCTGAAAGAAGGGTGAGGAAGGAGGAGAAGGGTGAACAGGTTGTTGTTGCAGAGAGGACCACAGAGAATATCCCAGAGGATAGCGTGGGGAAGGATATCCAAGTCCAAAAGAACGTTGACAGGCGTGCAGAGTGCTGGATCCCTAGAAGCAAGGAGAAGAGCACTAGGACCTTATGAGAAGACAGAACCCCGGAAGAGTCAGCCTGGGAGTCCAACGTGCCCTGCAAGAAACTCTTACTGCCGGGTAAAGCCTAGACCTAGCCAGCCTCGAGAAAGCAGCACGTGGAGAAAAGGTACTTCTAATGCCAACAAGCAGTGCTTTAAAGACAGAGAACTACAGCTGGGAGAAAGTTTTCCTAAGAGAAGTTATTTTATAAATGCCTCTAAACAAGGTAAAGCACAATTTCCTAATTTGTATGCTTGGCTGAAGAAACCTTCATATAGTGCTGAACTGTGCAAACCTAACTTTGCTACTGACATAGATAGTGAGTGGGGGAAGGGCGTAACCCTTGCCAATAACTATCCACCAGATGAAAAGCAAACAAGCTGAATTGCTACTTAAGGAATTTCAGAAGTTCCTGGAGCTGAAGTCAGGGCAAAATAAAGAACCTGATGCGGACAGTAATTCTGTTAGTTCAGAAGAATACGTGTAAAGCGTAGTTACTCACCTGTAACAGGTGTTCTCCAGGAGCAGCAGGAATCAGTCCTCACTTATGGGTGACGTCGGCGCCGACGGAGCCCTCGCGGAGCAATTTTCCCCAGCTTTCAAAGAAAGCCTTTGGGAATTGCAGCGCGCATGCGCGGTAGTCTTCCCGCCCAAAGGTGCCATCTTAGCCAGTCAGATGACATAGCTAAAAAAGACAGCATAAAAATTTGCAAAAAGAACATAAGCAGACGATTGCAACTCCAAGGGGAGGAGGGAGGGTAGTGAGGACTGATTCCTGCTGCTCCTGGAGAACACCTGTTACAGGTGAGTAACTACGCTTTCTCCAGGACCAAGCAGGAAGTCAGTCCTCACTTATGGGACTCCCAAGCTCAAGGCTACCGGAGACCCTAAGCACAAAAATGAGCTCCCTCTAGCTCAGCAGCACAGAAGGAAAGAATCTTCGCTGAATTATCACCCACCGGTAGCCCACATCCGGGATGGAGGGTAGGAGTTGCTCAGACCTCAAAGAGATTACGGAGGACTGCCTGTCCGAAAGCACTGTCCCTACGGGACTCCCTCTCGAGACAGTAATGGACCGCAAAAGTCTGGCTCGAAGACCAAGTAGCGGCCCGGCAGATGTCTGCCAGCGGAACAGAGCAGAGGTAAGCCACTGACGTGGCCTTTGCCCGAACGCAATGAGCCGTGACTCGACTTTCTAAGGCGAGTCCGGCTGCCCCATAAGCCCAAGAGATACAGTCCGCAACCCAGATGGACAGAGTACGCTTGGAGACCGGGAGCCCCAATTTATTGGGGTCAAAGGACACAAAAAGCTGCGCAGCTTTACGGTGCTCCCGCGTACGGTCAAGGTAGAAGTTCAACGCCCTTCTACAGTCCAGGGTATGGAGGACCGTCTCAGCTCGGCTGGAGTGTGGTCTGGGAAAGAAGGTTGGAAGTACCACCTCCTGATTCAAGTGAAAAGGGGAGACCACTTTAGGCAGAAACTTTGGGTGAGTCCGTAGGACTACCCTATTCTTGTAGAACCGAGTGTAGGGGGGATCAGACACGAGGGCCTGTAATTCACTTACGCGCCTAGCGGAAGTGAGGGCTATCAAGAACAGCGTTTTCCAAGACAGAAAACGGAGAGAGCAGGTAGCCATAGGTTCAAAAGGCGGACAGGTGATCCGCTGTAAAACCACATTCAGGTCCCAGTCAGGCGCTGGCGGGCGCAGAGGTGGTTTAAGTAGTAGGAGACCTCGGAGAAACCTCGCTACGAGAGGGTCGTTGGAGAGAGGTCTGCCGTCCACCGGCACATGATGTGCGGAAAGAGCACTGAGGTGAACTTTGACGGAGTTGGACTTAAGTCCCAGATTAGAGAGGTATAGCAAGTACTGCAAGATCACCGACACCGGGCAGGAGAAGGGATCCTGAGACTGTTGGGTACACCAGACTGCAAAGCGACGCCATTTAAGGGCGTAGCATTTGCGGGTAGAAGGCCGTCGCGAAGCCAAGACGACCTCCTCCACCTCTGCCGGCAAGAGGAGAGGAGCAAGGACTACCCTCTCAGCAGCCAGGCCATGAGGTTGAGAGACCTGAGGTTGGGGTGCAGTAGGGACCCCTGATCCTGGGTGAGGAGATCCGGTTGCACCCCCAGAGGGATTGGATCCTCCACCGCCAGTTGCAGCAAGAGCGGAAACCACGGCTGCCTGGGCCAGCGAGGGGCCACCAGGATCATGAAAGCTTTGTCTCGGAGAACCTTGAAAAGGGTCCGAGAGACTAACGGGATGGGAGGGAAAGCGTACAGAAGGCTCCCCGACCATGAGATCAGAAAGGCGTCCGCCGCCACCCGAAGGGGGTGAGGCTGACGAGAGCAGAAGCGAGGAAGCTGCCGGTTGTGAGGACTGGCAAAGAGATCCACTGTGGGGAGGCCCCACCTGAGGAAGAGCTTCTGAACAATCAAGGGGTCCAGACGCCACTCGTGCGGCTGGAGGACCCTGCTGAGTTTGTCCGCCAGGCAATTTTCTTGGCCCGGGAGATAAACTGCCTTGAGGAGAATGCCGTGACTGACGGCCCAAGAGCAGAGCTTCTGTGCCTCCCGGCAGAGGAGGAAGGAGCCCGTGCCCCCCTGCTTGTTCACGTAGAACATGGCAACTTGATTGTCCGTCTGGACAAGGACGGACTGTTGGGAGGTCAGGTGGGAGAAGGCCTTGAGAGCTAGGCGGATCGCCCTGAGCTCCAGGAAGTTGATCTGCTGAGCAGACTCCCACTTGGTCCAGAGGCCCTGAGTACGTGCCTCTTGGCAATGGGCTCCCCAGCCCAGGAGGGATGCATCGGTGGTCAGCACCCGGGTCGGCTGAGGTGACTGGAAAGGCATTCCCAATACCAGGTGCGGCTGCCGGAGCCACCACCGGATAGACGAGACCAGCGGCTCGGAGACGCGCACCAGGTCTGCTAGGCCGCCCGTGGCCTGTCGCCACTGCTGGCGGAGACACCACTGAGCAGGCCGCATATTCAGGCGGGCATTGGGGGTCACATGGACGGTGGAAGCCATATGGCCGAGCAGTCTCAGGAAGCGCCTGGCGGAGACCAGGGGCTGGCTGCGAAAGCGGTCGGCTAGGTCCATGAGCCGCTGAGCCCTGTTGAGCGGTAGGTACGCTCGCGCCTGAGGGGTGTGCAGCCTTGCGCCGATGAACTCGAGATCCTGTGAGGGGAGCAAAGTGGACTTTGCGAAGTTGATGACAAAGCCCAAGTGCTGCAGCAGAGTCACCGTGCGGCACGTGGCGGTGGTGACCTCCTGAGCGGACGCTGCTCTGATGAGCCAGTCGTCGAGGTACGGAAAAACATAGAGGCCGTGAAGCCGGAGATGGGCCGCCACGACCGCGAGACATTTTGTGAAGACTCGCGGTGCGGAGGACAGGCCGAAGGGCAGTACTCTGTACTGGTAATGATTTCCTGCCACCACAAACCTTAGGTATTGGCGGTGGCTTGGGTGGATGAGGATGTGCGTGTAAGCATCCTTTAGATCCAAGGAGCATAGCCAATCTCCCTGCTGGAGGTAGGGCAGAAGGATTCCAAGGGTAAGCATTTTGAACTTCTCCCGCACAAGGAACTTGTTGAGGTTGCGCAAGTCCAGGATGGGTCGGAGGCCTCCTGTTCTCTTTGGTATCAGAAAATACCTTGAATAGAAGCCCTGACCACTCAGGTGGTGTGGCACCGGTTCCACCGCCTGATCCTGCAGAAGACCTGCTAACTCCTGAAGGAGCAACTCCCTGTGCAGAGGGGGGCGCGGAGGCTCTCCCGGAAAATAGGAGGGAGGGACCTGATGGAAGTGGAGAAGGTAGCCCTCTCGCACGACCTGAAGCACCCAGGCATCTGCGGTGATGCTGGACCACCTGTCGGCGAAGTGAACCAGCCGGCCTCCGGTGCTGGGGGGAACCAGCGGGGGGGGAGAGGCTATGCTGAGCGAGTCAAAAACCCCCACCCTGCTGAGCAGGGGCTGGTGGCGCAGGCTTGGGGGCTTGCTGCCTACGGGACCCGTTACCCCGTCCCTTGGCCTGCTGGCCCTGTTGGGGAGCTGCAGGGGCCTGATAATGGGGGTATTGTTTGTAGGCAGCCGCCTTCCTCGGGTAAAAGGTCTTTTTTCCCGAGCCCTTCTTTTTCTGGGAAGGGGCGGAGGTCTTCCTAGAAAGCCTGGTCCTGGTGAGAGTCTCAGTCTCAATTTGTGCAGCCTTTTCCGCCATGGGCTTGCCAAAGAGGTTTTCGCCTCGGCAGGGGACATCGACCAACTTGTCCTGTACCCAGGGCTCAAGGTCGGACGACTGAAGCCAAGCCTGTCGGCGGGCACCGATGCCGGCTGCGGCTACTCGAGCCGAGGCTTCAAAGCCATCATAGGCTGCCCGGGACATGAACTTTGAGCATTCCCGAATACCTGTGGACAAGGCTAGGAACCTCCGCAAGGGTTCCTCGGACAAACCAGCGGAGAAGCCGGCTAGCTCTTTAGCCAGATCCCTGAGATACATGCCCATGTAGAGCTGGTAAGTCTGGACACGACAGGCGAGCATAGAGCCCTGGAAGCACTTTTTGCCAAGGCCATCCAGGTTACGGGCCTCCCTTCCAGGAGGCACCGAGGAGTGCATCTTCTGGCTCTTAAGACGATGCATGGCCGATTCCACTACCATGGAATGGTGTGGCAACTGCGCCTTTTGAAAGCCAGGGCTCTTGCGGACTCGATAGATAGAATCGACCCGCTTGCTCAGGACCGGCGAGGAGGCCGGGACTCTCCCACATGCGGAAGAGTAGTCGTTCCAGCATAGGAGGAACCGGCACAGTAAAGTGCTCCCTCGCGGGAGAGTCATACTGGAGGGCGTCGAGCTCTTCGGCTCGAGGCTCCTCCTCGGGGTCCGCAGGGAAGGCCAAAGCCTTGGCCATATCCCTAACGAAATCCGAGAACCGGGCATCCTCCGGGGGGGACTGCTTCCGAGGCTCGGACTCCGGAGAGTCCGATGGGACACACCGAGTCCGGAAAGAATCAGGTGACTCTTCCTCCTCCGACTCCCAGACCGACTCCGACGAGGACTCGGTGGGGTCGGCTTGGGCAGGGTGCGGCGCCAGCCGCCCCGACGCCGAGGGAGTCGGCGTCGGCGACCTCGGTCCCGAACGGGAGGCCGAGGGCGACCTCGACCGAGGATCGACTCGAGTTCTCATCGACTCGAGGATCGGCTCGGTCTCCGGGGTCGACTTGGACGTCGACGTCCCGGCGGTCGGGGCAGCGACGCCAGCGAAGCCAGCGAGCAGTGCCCGCTGCTGGTCCATGAAGGCAGACAATCTGCTCTCCAAGGCCGTCAACCTGAGTCCGAGCTCAGGCGACCCAGCAGCCCCCGACTCGGGCCCCGACGGCGTCGGGCCCGACGTCGGCTGACGCGGAGGCGAGTCCAGAAGGACAACAGGACTTACCCGGGCAGGCATCTCCGACTCCAGGCGAGGTCGCTTCGGGAGGTGATCCTTCTCCAAGGACCCGGGGCGGCTGTCGGGGCTATGCGACCTGGCCCTCGCGGAGCCAGGAGCGTCCACCGACGCCGCCCTCGCGGGTTTTTCCTTCCGTCGATGGTCCCCGGAGGGAGAACCCCGGTCGGAGGAGCTCCGTCGACGGTCCGAACTGGAGCCTTTCGACAGTGAGGCCTCCGACGAGGTCCGGGTACGGCTGGGGTCAGCGAAGATTCTTTCGCGCTGATGCCGCCGACTTCTCAACGCCTTCGAGGACAGTTTGCTGCAGGGCCCACAGATCAGTTCCTCGTGATCTGGGCCCAGGCAGCGGAGGCAAAGGTCGTGTGAGTCGGTGAGTGACATATTTCGGTCACACCGACCACACCGCTTAAAGCCACTGGCAGCCATCGGGGGAAAAAGGGCCCCTGCGAGGTCAAAGGACCGGGCTGCCAGGGAAAAAAACGAAAACGAAAAACTGACTAAGTCAGAAAAACCGAAAAAACCGTAAGAGGACTCGAGACCGGCGTCGCGAGACCGGGCGGGAAAACGACCGGCGTCGAACCGAATGAAAAAAGGATAAATACAGAGGAAAATCAACTTTTTCGCGGGGACAAGACGGGGACGTCTGTATGGCTCCGCGGAAAAAAGAAGACTGGCTAAGATGGCACCTTCGGGCGGGAAGACTACCGCGCATGCGCGCTGCAATTCCCAAAGGCTTTCTTTGAAAGCTGGGGAAAATTGCTCCGCGAGGGCTCCGTCGGCGCCGACGTCACCCATAAGTGAGGACTGACTTCCTGCTTGGTCCTGGAGAAATAGAAAGTTCTTTACCTACCCTGAATCCCGAGCCTTGTGCCATGGATTGCTCTTTCTGTTGTATTGAATAACAGTTTAAAGAAGCACATAAGTTTTATATGAAGAGAATATAAAACGTTAGCTTTTCTTGTTGTTTAATCGTAAGAGTTCCTGATTGTGTTCACCTGTTTCCAAGTCACGCTGTGAAGAGAACAGCTATTGATATAAAGCTGCAATATTTTCTAACAACCACACGAGGCAATGCCGAGTTAAGCTGCTGAGGTTTATGAATAGCTGAGTTAAAGCTAATTTGATTTCACTGCTTCCTGAGTTCCTGTTTTCCTCTGTTTATCCTAAAAGTTCCACTTTTTGCGTTTGTTGCTTTGAGCTTTTGATGCACTGGAAACTATCCCCAAGACAAATAAATTTTCTTGCTTGCCTAACCACATCTGGTCGCGACTACAATTCTTCCCTAAGGAATATACAAGTGCACTACAGTTCCCAAGATTCTTTGGGAACCGTGCCAGCTAATTCTTCAAGGGACAATATAAGGCCACTCCTGCCTGTAAGCTCTAGGGCGCAGGCAGGAGCATCACAGTACTCGAATACTTCCCAAAGCTCCCATTCCCTGTGGTCCACTCTGTTTCTGCTAAGAAGTCCACCGTTATGTTCTCCACTCTGGCCATGTGCTGCGCCGACAAGGCTGAGAGATGAATCTCGGCCCACTCCAGTAGGCCCTCTGCTTCCTCCTCCAAAAGGAGGACTGCTCGTGCCACCTTGCCAGTTGATGTATGCTACCACCATCATGTTGTCGGATAGTACTCTGACTGCCCTTTGAGTGACTAACTGTTGGAAAGCCCCGAGGGCTAGAGCTACAGCCTGTAACTCTAGTCTGTTGATCGACCACCGGGATTTATGGGCATCCCAGACGCCCTGGGCAAAGTGACCCTCACAGTGCGCCCCCCACCTGGAAAGGGAGGCATCCGTCGTCAATGTGACCCATGATGGGGAAATCGAGGGGCATGCCCCACTCCAGACTCCCCGGGTAGAACCACCACTGCAAGGCATACCTGGTCACTAACAGACAGACGAGAGTTACGGAAATGGGCTGACACTGATGGGACCAGCGTCGCAACAAGGCCCATTGTAGAGGTCTCATGTGTGCTCTGGCCCAAGGCACTAGTTCAATTGTTGCCACCATGGTTCCCAGGATCTGAAGGTAATGCCAAGCGGAGGGAGCCTGCATGGCTAGAAACTGAAGGATCAGCCGCCTCAGCTCCCCCGCCCTTCGCTCCGGCAAGAACACCTTGCCTTTTTCCGTGTCGAACCTTGCTCCTAGATACTCGATCTCTTGCAAGGGTATCAATTTGCTCTTTGCCATGTTAATCACCCAACCAAAGACTCCTAAGGAATGCGACCACCTAAGCTGTTGCCTTCCGACTCTCTTCCTTGGATTTTGCCCGGATCAACCAGTTGTCGAGGTAAGGGTATACCAAAATCCCTTCCTTGCGCAGAGCAGGCACCACCACGACTTTGGTGAAGGTGCAGAGCCATCGCCAGGCTGAAGGGCAACGCTTGAAACTGAAAGTGACCTTCTGGTATTGCAAACCGCAAGAATTGCTGGTGAGCCGCTCAAATGGGAATATGTAAGTAGGCCTCTGTCAGGTCTAAAGAGGTCAGAAATTCTCCTCGTCTTACGGCTACCAAGACTGATTTCAGCGTTTCCATTCAAAAATGCAGCACCCTGAGACAACGATTGACCCCCTTCAAGTCGAGGATGGGCCAAAAAGTCCCTTCTTTTTTGGGCACCACAAAATAAATGGAGTATCGACTGGAACTGCTTTGGTCTGGGGGCACAGGCACGATCACCCCCAACCAATGCAGCCTCGCCAATGTCTTTTACTGCGGCCCTCTTGAAGGGAGACTTGCGTGGGAAGAGTACAAAGGAGTGAGGAATGGGTCTTGTGAATTCGAGAGTGTAACCCTCTCGAACCACCTCCAGGACCCATTGATCAGACGTGACCCGGGCCCAGGCTGAAAAGAACTGCTGCAGGCGCCCCCCTACTGGCAGTCCGCCCTCCTGGGCCCCGTTGTTTCATTGTGGTTTTCTAGGGCCCGAGGCGGTGGAAGAGGCAGCAAACCCCTTTCCAGCCCCCCAGAATCCCTGAATGTTCTGTCCCCTGGAGGAGAAGCGACCTCTCTGAAAGGGTGTAGACCGGAAACCCCGAAACCTCTGCGACTCCCTAGCTTGAGGTCGCAACGGAGCGGGAAGACGGCTATGCTTAGGCCTATCCTCAAAGTCTACCCCCTTTAGACTCCCCCAGATCCTTCACCAGCTTCTCCAGGTCCTCTCTAAAGAGAAAAGTTTTCCCTTAAATGGGAGCCTGCTGAGCCGTGCTTTAGAAGAACCGTCAGTGGCCCAGTTGCATAGCCAAAGAAATCGGCGAGCTGCCACCACCGAAGCCATGTTCTTGGCCAAACTCCTAATGAGATCATACTGGCTATCGGCCAAGTAGGCAGCTCCAGATTCAATCCTAGCCGCCTCTGCCGACGATTCTACCAGAGGGTCACCAACCAGTTGAAGCTGCTGAGACCAAACGCAAACAAGCCTGGGCTACCCAGGCCCCGCAAACAGATGCCTGGAGTGCTAGGGCACTAAATGTCGAACTCCTGCTTCAGCAGCGTGTCCAGCTTCCTATCTTGGGTGTCCTTGAGGGCTGCAGTGCCCTCCACAGGAATCGTGGTCTTATTTGTGACCGGCGACACTGCAGCATCCACTATGGGGGAACAGAGCAATTCCTTCTCCCCTTCCGGTAACTGATACAGTCGAGCCATCAACCGTACCACTCTCAGCCCTGATTCAGGTTGATCCCATTCCTCTTGAATCTGCTTCACCACCTGGTGCACCGGGAACACTTTCTGTGATTTCCTGACAGCCTGGATCAGCGTGTCCTCCAGTACTTCTTCTGCTGGGACTCCTGCTGCCATATTAAGGACCTTCAGGGATTCCCCAATCAAGGCCGGCAACTCCTCTCAGCGAAAACCCGAACAATCCTAGCCTGTTCCTGCTCTGGTATCTCACCTTCTTACAGTTCTTCCTCGTCCTCCCCCAACTCTCTGTCCGAGACCTCTCCTTCTGGGTTCTCAGACAGGGGAGCATGGAGAACCTCCTCGTGGGAGAGCCTAGCCCACTTTGGCGAGACCCCTGCTCCTTCATGATCCCTAGAGTCCGAGTGCGGCACTATAGCACTTCCTGATGCCATTCCCTGCTCCCGAGTTCTTTGCTTGCGGAGGCAAAAAGCCTTATGCATTAGCAGAACAAATTCAGGGGAGAAATCCCCTACGCTGCCAGCATCCAGTCCTCCCAAGGAGGTAGAAGGACTAGGTTGCGGTAGGGAATTAGCGGACTGCTCCACAGGCGAGGGAAAGCCAGGTGCCGACTGACCAATGACATTCAGGGGGTCCACGGATTCCTGAGAGACCTGAGGAAGAGGATCCTGAGAACTACCCACCCGAATCCCCTGTTCCACTGCGGCAGCCTCAGCTGCGCAGCCTCTACATACCCCCCCAACTGACACAGTGCTCTTACGCATGCCACAGAGCAAACATTGTGGTTCAGCAGGCATAATGGAGTACTCAGTTACTAAAATATTTATTAATAAAAAAAATTTCTTCAACCCGTTAAAACAAACGGGCCTAGGAGACACCCCCAGAAAGGCTACCCCACAGTCAGGCCCCCTGCTGCACTCTGTACTGAATTTTAACTCCTTTAGGAAATGGGCACCAAAATAACAGGTGCGTGAAGAAAAAGAGGGCCTACCTTAACCAACACGCTCTCCTCTTCGGGACACTGCCAGGCTCCACTGCAACATGCTGGCTGCAACCGCGTGGTCGGCGCCGAACACCATGCGGTTCGCCTCTGTGTTCTGGCCCTTCTTGTATGCTTGTCTTCACCGCTTCTGCAGCGGTTGTAGGAGTCTTCCTGCCTTCGGGCTGAGCTGCCAGGAGGGCTGCGGCAGCGAGGCGGAAAGACACTGAAGGGCCTCGAGACCGACTGGATTGCAGGGATGCTTCCTCCTCTTCCAACCCGCCGGATAAAGGCTGGCAGTATTAAGGGGAAATAAGGGCCGGTGCTTCTTTTGAAGGGCAGTGGCCGAAGGTACCTCCTCCCCCCCACCCCTTGAGGGAAGCTGAGGCAGAAGAAAAGACCTTAAATAGCCTACACTAGACAGACAAAATAAAACTAAAGGTATAGTAAGAAAGCAATAAGCAAAACAGCTCACTAAACTAAGTCTCTCCAGTAACCTAAGCTCTGGGTTACTGACTCCCTTACAGCTGCTTGAAAACTGAGCAAAACTGAATCTGGTGGGAGGTGACAATACTATATATAGCCTAGGGTCATCAAAAGAAGATGACGTGCTCAGTCTCCTTGCTGCTGGAAGGGGTGCACAACCCAGAGGAAAGGGACTGGACTGCAGAGACGCTTAGGAATTACATATATAATGTGCATATGCATATGATGGGTGTGTGTGGGGGGGGGGGGGAGGGGTCTGCATAAAACGCATATAGCATACATTATATGCATGAAAATATGCAGGAGTGGCCTAGTGGTTGTGGCAAGGTACTTCAGGCTGGAAGGTCAGGGGTTCAAATCCCACTAGAGGACAGCAACCTTGGGCCGGAAGGGCTGGAGGTTCTAGTCCCACAGGTGCTCCTTGTGGTCTTGGGCAAGCCACTTAACTATTTTACAGGGAACATGGGCTATGGAGGGTTATCTCCAAGTTATAATGCCCTGTTCAATGTAATTTCAGTTCGTTCAATGTAAACCGCACTGATGCAGAATAGCGCGGTATATAAGAGAATGTAAATAAATAGTTTATAGGAGAGCAAGTGTGTGTGTGTGGTGCAACAGTGGTTTGCCTGTCTGTATATGGGATGTGGCATGGGTGCCTTTGTGTGTGGGGGGTGCAGTGCTGTGGAGCTTGTGTGTGTGAGGTGCAAAGGTGAGGTGCCTATGTGGGTGTGGAAGTAAGGTGTGGGTGTGTGTGTCTGTAGTGCAGAGGTGGAGTGCCTGTTGTAGGTAGGATGCTCGTGTGCGTTTTTAGGGTGGGGTAGAATACAGCTCTTGGCATATACAAATATCGTTTTGTCCTCATGCATTCATCTTTCAACTCCAAGCCTTGAATTCTTCCCTCTCCCCTTCAACCCCTTTTCCCTCCCAGTCCCTGCCCTCCATTCTCCCATCTTTTTTTTTTTTTTTAAATGCTGTTACCCCTTTAATTATTTTTTTTAAGGCCTCACTTCTCACCCCCCCCCCCCACACCTAGGGTCTCCATTGGGCTGTTCTCTACCTCCAAGCTCTCTCGTCCGTCCACAGGCAGGCTGCTCCAGCCAAGCTGCAATTTGAGGCCTTCCACTCCTGTTCTGTCCACGGTAAGCAAGGAAATAGCACTACTTGACAAAAAGCACTTGGGTTGGACTTCCATGGAATCCTTTGTCTTAAGGCAAGAAAATCTTGTATAATCTATGCTCCACTTCTTAAAAATAGAGCTCAACCCAATAGAAGTCACAACTCTAGCACAGATGAGCAGGTAGAGAAGCTGAACAATAAAAATTTACCTATGGCATATCAAAGGAGATGTTTTTGCTAAACACACTAAAAACTGATATCAAGTAGAATTTACAAGAGAAAAAACTGCCTTAGTAGTGAACCTAGAGATCAAAATGAGAGTGGTACTACAAAGGTTCCACTGTGGGCAGGAACAAAATAATGAACACAGTTTACTTTCAGAAAAAAGTGATCTTTTAACACATGCATGGAAATGGCAAAGCATTCAGCTCTGGCAACTAGCTAACATTTTGCTACCTTTTGATGACAGAACCCTGTGCAGCACATGGTTATTTATAAACATTTGATATGTGCTTAGAGCAGATTTGCTCTAACTTAGAGCTCACAAAATACACAATTTTTTCAGTATATTACATAGAAAATAGAAATTATGAAAAAAGTGAGTGAGACAAATAGTAACAGGAACTTCTTAAATGACCATAAGTAGCTTTATGAGTCTATCATCTTGCCTTCCCCTCCCCTCCCAACCAACCAAGAACAGCAATACAAATTCACATGCATTATAAAGACAGTGCAGACCACATGAACTAATATCCAAAAGAGAATGGGATTGTATTGTTACAGAATTGAAATTCCCTGGGCCACCATTATAATCCTCTGTTAGTTCCATTAAAACACAGTACAGAGAACTTATGTATAGTTTGTAATATCATATAGACCTTATTTAGAATATGTACAAAGAAACATCTCAGTTACTATACTTTAAGGGTGAGCAAATTTTGGGTCCAAGATCTATATTGGTGCCCTGGTTTGGGGGATATGGGATGGGGAGGAGATATAGTGGGAGGAATGGGGTGATGCTAGAGTCTGACAATGCCCATATCTGGGTCAGAAACATGCTCTTCCCATCCTCTGTTAAGACCACTCCTACCACTGCAGGCGGCATGGAAAACCTAGCGCAGGCGGAGCGTGACCTGTAAGCTTATGCATCTATTTTAAATAGATTCAAGAAGAATTTAAATTTGCTAGTCTGATCGTACAAAAAAATTTTTTTGAAGCCCATCAACCTGAAGCAAAGCTTTAAATCGCAGAGATCAAACTAGGTTTGTAAGTGAAAACATTTTAACAAAAACCTCAAGTCACAGTGTGGTTGTCTATTAAGGCCAATGTTTTTCTTCAGTCACCTAACACCCCACCTTCCCCCTTTATAAAGTACTTGCTTCAAATCACATTGCGATCACCCTTGTTATAGTCACAACTTTTACCTTTACCCATAAATGTATCCAGATTAGGAGATTAAGTGCGTTTAGAAAGACAGACAAACTAATATATTTACAGGAGTTTAGATAAAATGACGACTAATTTGCTAAATGAAGAACACAGAGCGAGTGGCTTATGAAGGTCACAGGTGCTCTATTGGATAAAAAACCCTACTCATTTCAACAAACGCCTTTCTCAGGGGGTACACATTTTCAATAAAAAACAAACAGCTAAAATCTGAAATAAACAGTAATGTGAACTCACACTGAACAAACAACAACTAAAATAAATAAATGTTAAGAAAATATAAAACATATTACAATTTTGATGAGAAAAGATGACGTGTTAACCCAAATTGGGGATGAAAAGGATAGACACAAGGAGGAACAAGACTATATCATACAGATATATGAGAAATCTATACTTACTAAGACTCTGTGAAAATCTTTTAGGGAATCTAGTAGCCTACAGATAAACCACAATCTAAGAATAAGGCACAAAGATAAATTACAGCAATACATCAAGACCCATGAAGAGTGAGTACCATACAGTCTATAAACCATGGTACTGAGACAAGGGAGCTGAAAAGGCAAAATACAGGAACACAAGTACTGTAGTCCTTAAAGAGCATCTCTAAATTGTGAAGTCAAAAGAGCATCAAAAGTGGCACCAGCCATGGGTAACATTAGGAAGAAAATGAAATTTAAAACAAACCATACACTACTAGCATCACACGAGGCTTTAATGGCACTGGGGCTGGTCGAATAATAATCGTGGTAGCTTCAAACATTAGCATAGAAGCATAAGATCTGCACCCAACTGTGAATACAAGATATATAGATTGTTAGAGCCTGCTAGCAATAAATTGTCTAGGTCTAGAGTTAAAATGAAAAGTTGTGCAGTCTTTGAAATCATGTTCAAATTAAAACATGGAGTTGTATTCCTAACCATGCACATTGTGCTGAAACCAGTCACATCAGCATCTAAATAATTTTAAGCAATAGCATTAAAACTCAAAGCTTTTCTACCTCGAGTATGCACCATGGACGTACAAAGGTACAAGTAAAATGTTATGCACACATTATTCAAAACTGTGTTGAGCAGTAAGGACTTTAAAAACCCCCCAAAAAACAGTCCAAATAAAAAAAAAAATTATAAAAAAAAAAAAATTGTGTTATGAACTGATGCAACAATAGATAGACTATAGGCAGTTATCAAAATAAAAAAAAATTCATGTTATGAGAGCACTCCAGATATACAACAGGTAAGAGTCAAATCCAGTTGCATTCACAGTTGGGCGCAAATCTTTTGCTTCTACGCTAATGTTTGGAACTACCATGATTATTATTCAACCAGCCCCAGTGCCATTAAGAGCCTTGGGTAGATGCTAGTAGTATTTAAAATGTTTATTCCATTTTCTTTCTAATGTTACCCCTGTTTGGTGCCACACTGATGTATTTTTTGACTTCACAATTTAGAGAGTTTTTGTTTTACTTTTTTGGTCTCCACTCATGTCTCATACTTACTTTCAGTTGCATTGGGCTATGGCATTGTGCCTTATTCTTATAGATTGTGGTTCACTCTGTAGGCTACTAGATCCCCTAAAAGATTTTCACAGAGTGTCTTAGTAAGTATTGATATATTGGTATGACACACACACACACAGTCTTGTTCCTCCTCGTCTCTATCCTTTTCATCCCAAATTTGGGTTCACATGTTCTTTTCTCATCAAAATTGTAATATTTATTGTGTACTTTGGTTTTATATTTTCTTAACATTTATTTATTTTAGTTATATTTGTTCAGTGTGAGTTCACATTACTATTTATTTGTTTTTAACCGTTTGTTGTTTTTATTGAAAATGTGTACCCCCTCAGGAAGGTGTATGCCGGAACGCGTAGGTGTTTTATCCAATAGAGCACCTGTGACCTCCGTATGCCACTCGCTCTGTGTTCTTCCGCTACATACTGTGAGGGTGTTGCTCTGCTTCTTTCAGTCGTTCTATAACTTGCTAAATGCCGGGGGGGGGGGGGGGGGGGGGGGGGGAAATCACTTCAGATGTCTCACGTAAAGTTACCAAAATACTTCATTTTATGAGAGCTGCCTATATAAGTTGAGTGTCAGAAACATAACTTCAGGATCCCCACTTTTGATATCAAGAGCCTGCAGCATACAATTCAAAGCTTCTTTCAGTTTGCCACACTGAGTCAGTTCTTTCCCTTGTTTTACTAAGGTGTCAAAACAGCTTGAATTATTCAAGTCATTACTTTCCATTGCTTCCTCTCTGTGTAGGTCGTCTTCTTGAGTAAAGAAATCCATTTGTTCTCCAGACTCTAGTTCACAGTCTGCAGTGGATTCTTCTAGAAAGTCTTCCTCAATCTCACTGGAGATTTTAACTACAGATCCATTAGATTCCTCTTCATCCATATAACTGGGTTCAGTATATAATGGATGAGTTTCTCCAGCTGGTTCATCTTTGGACTGGTCACGCTTTTCTGCTTCCTCTGTAACACAATCTTCTACATCATCCAGGTCTTCTACAAATACACTGATCATAGATCTTCTTGAGGCTGTGGATCTGTTTGCACCTATGCCTCTCTGAGGTGAAAAGAGACTATTTGTTATGGAACTCTCTTGTTTTGGAGTAGATGCACTAATGACTCTTAGCGATTTACATATAGGACTGTCTACAGGAGACACCACCTTCTCTTGCATATTTTCCTCCCAGGTGGACAATGACTTGCTTTCATTTTCATCATCTGAAACAATTCTCCTAACATTTTTCTTTTTGGTTATAAAAATGTGATCATCTTCCACATCACTATCTGAAGAAAATTTAGAGTCCTCTGAATTTTTACCAGTACCACTTTTTCCAGAATGATAATTTGCATCATTTTCTTTTATACAAGAATTCTCTGCAGATTCACATGAACTATCTTCTACTTTGAGCTGAATATCAGAATTGTCTTCTGCTGTATCTTCCAAAATAAGGTTGAAATCAGCCTGAAGTAGAGATCCAGATTTTGAAAGACAGGAATCCTCCAGGCTGACCTCGTCTTCCAGAGTGGTCTCACTTAGATGGGACTTAAACTCTCCAGTGACTTTAAATGAACTTTGTGATAATTTTGTGGATGTGGCAGGTGGTAAGCTTTCATACTCTGTCCTGTCCGTAGTCTTCAAATTGTCTGACAATACAGGAACATTACATAACATATAATTGTCCATAGGTTGATCATCCATAATTGGTTCAAGTTCAGCCAGAGTGTGCTCATGAGGCAACTGGCTAGAAGTAATTTTCTTATTACTGTTTATGCTGTGTGATGTATTTTCCATTAACTGGCATGACAATAGTCCTGCTTTAGGAGAGCATTCTCCCATAGAATGGACAGGCTGAGCTTCAGTTCCATTTTTATCATGAATCAAAGGAGGATACATAGAGGAAGATACAAACCTAGAATCCAGTTTACTTGAGCATTTATCAAATTCTGTGCTCTCTGATTCTTCTTGTAACATACTTTGATCTAAATTAGAAAGGTTGTGTGTCATTTTTACATCTGAATCTTCTATGACCAGACTTGACATTTGGCAGCTAACATTTGCAACATCCTGCGTAAGATCAACCACAACAGGTGGTGAAATATACTGGGTATTTGGGTTAAACTCACTCCTGGGAAGTTTCCTTTCATTTGGTTTGGAAACAACAACTGGTTGGGAAGAAACCACTGTTTGTCTCAACCAGGCACCTTCAGTTCCACTTTTTATTTGTTCCATTAATTGTTCATTCACCTGAGATTCCAACTGAACAAGCTCTTGGGCTTTTTGTACCTTCTGCTGAATATAATGATCTTCCTCTCCATTCACATCATGATCTTCATGAGGTGCTGCCTCAGATGTGTACATGAGGTCATGATCAGATATGCCAAACATCTCCAGAGTGTAAAGATAAGCAATATGTTCATCCAGACACGTATCTGTTCTCCTTTGAGTTGCATGCATACACTGAAGCTGAATCTGAGTTGCGGAAGTTCGAGTATCATCTAAAGAAAATAGTTCTCTTAGCTCTTGTTTGGTAAAGTATCTGAATGGGTTCTTTTTGTCACCAGTTGTCTGTCTTATTAATGAGTCTTTGAAAACTTGTCGCCTGTATATCTTTTCTTCTACAGTCCCACACGTAACCAACCTATATATCACAACATTTTCTTTTTGCCCAATTCTGTAAGCTCGATCTACAGCTTGTGCATCGGTAGCAGGATTCCAACTTGGATCCAAGATTACTACTCTGTCAGCTGCTGTTAAAGTTAGGCCTACTCCTCCAACTTGAGTGGTAAGCAAAAAGACAGAATAATCTTTATTACTCTGAAATTTGTCAATTCTTCTCTCTCGCTCAGCAATATGAGATATTGTTCCATCAACACGCATGATCTTAAAACCCTTATTAGTTAAGATACGATGAAGAATATCCAACATTTTTCTCGACTGAGAGAATACAAGCGTTTGATGACCCTCATTTCTGAGTCTTTCTAGAAGTCCCATTAGGAATACCAATTTTCCTGATTCTTGAATCAGTCTCTCATCAGAAATATGTTCGATTTTTAAAGCTTCTACATATTCATGGCCTTCACTTTCATCATCAGATGTGGGCTGATCATGTCCTTCAAGACCAAGTTGGATACGAGCTCTTGCTGTCAGTAACCTGGGGTGATCACATATCTTTTTCAGGTTAAGCAGCTGAGCTAGGGGTGATCGTGAAGTCATTAACAATTCTTTTATCTGCTCTGAAGAAATAAACTTTCTGTATATTTCTTCCTGTACTGGACCAAGATACACCCACACAACAAAATCATTTTTCCTTGAAAGAGATGGCATAACAGGAGCACAAGTAGACTTTTGATTGCTGTCACCTTGATCAGTTTCCTTTTCAGTAGGCTTAATCTTGAGTACTTCTTTTGTTCGCCTGAGAAAGTATGGTTTAATAATTTCCATAAGATTTTCTGATATCTTTAGCCCAAGTGCTTTCTCACCCGGGGTAGCATCCTTTTCCCTTGCCCTTGTAATTGGGTTTCCATATTCCATTTTAAATGTTTTTGATGTTCCAAGAAGAGTTCCCTGACATGCAAAGTCAAAGAGTGACCACATCTCCTGAATGTTATTTTGGAGAGGTGTTCCAGTGAGGAGGATGCGATTTTTAGCAGGGATACAACGTGCACTCACAGTGGTTTTCGCAGAAGAAGTTTTAATTTTGTGAGCCTCATCAAGAATTATGTAATCCCAAATAAACTCACCTCCATTGTAACTAGAAAGCTGCTGCCAATTAAAGATCAACATTTGATAGGTTGTAATAATAATACCTTTCTTTCGTTGAATTTTTTCTAAGTTCTTTGTACGTTCAGCCTTATTAGTGCCATGAAATTCATGTACCCTCATTCCTGGAGTCCATGTAGCAAACTCTTTTATCCAGTTGCTGATGAGGGTTGTTGGCATGACCAACAGTACAAATTTTATAAGTTCAGCATCAAACATGCCAGAAAGGAATGCAATAATTTGGATAGTTTTTCCCAAACCCATATCATCTGCTAGGATGCCTCCTTTCCTGTCACACTTGTAGAGATCATATAGGAAGACCAAACCTTCTTTCTGATACTGATAAAGTTTATCATACAGGTCTTTGTAAATCATTAGACCACTGTCCAAGACATCAACAAATTCATCTTCCTGTTCCTCTTCAAGAGTAAATTCTGCTATTGCTTCTTCTAGTTTCTGAATTCTGCTTTTCACTTTTTCACTAGAATAAATTGCATTTGCCTCTCTGAATAATTCAAGTGACTTTGTCAGATCTCCAGTCTTGGCAGCTTCTTTTGCTTCATTGACATAACTGCAATAAATAAATAAATAAATAAATAAAGTGTCATACATTTAAAAGTAAAAAACCTAAATTCTGATTAAAAGTCTAGTTGCCAAATTAGGTCACAAATAGTTTTCCGTTTCATTAACTTAAAATATATTACATTCAACTTGTTTGCCAACCTTATTTCCAAAATAAAAGCTTCCATACTTGCTTGTCAATGTTAAATTGTTTTTCTCTAAATTAAAATAAAAAAAACTAACAAACAAAAAAAAATTCAAAGCATTCCTTTGAGTCAATGCTGACTCCTGCTAATCCAGCAGCTCCTATTTTATTCTTACTCTTCAAACATGCTTGTTTTTACAATGACCCTGCCTGCATGTAGGATTACCAATGCACCCCAGGCAATGTTCCCTCTAATTTTCTGTAGGCTGTGTGCGCATAAAATATCAGCTGTGTGCAGCTTTTGAACGAAAGTTAAATTTTTGTGCGCCACATAACGACACTGAGTTATATACTTTAAAATTTGACTACACTTCAGAATACAGTATGTACACCACATTGATTTTAATCAAATTAAATGAAAATAGACAATTACTAAATGAAGCGGGAAATTTCTAGCAATTACAATCATAACTTTTAAATTTTAAGACGTCTGTGTTGTTTTCTATCAAAATCAGAGCCGTAATTTTTGTGCGCTCTGTTGTAAAGTATGTGCGCTCGCTTGGCGAGGTGTCTGTGCGCATGTACGCGCACAGCTTAGAAGGAACAGTGACCCCAGGTCAACCAAATAGAGAAAAAACAGAACTGAATCTGCCTATTGTATTCAAGGAGGGTTTTTGTTTTTTTTAATTTAAAAATTTCAAATGTTACAAAGCAACCATAAGGAAAAGGAAAGCAAATCTGTTCTTACAGAAAAAAACCAAACACAAACAAGGAAAATCTAGGGGAACTCCCAATAACAGCCAAAGAAATATGCAATAGTCCACATCACGGAGTACACTGGATACAACTCACAACCCATATAATCATTTATATAATCCCTTTTGACCTACCCAACACACAACCCAACAAAAAAGTTTCACTAAGAAACTTTTCCAAATCTGATACATCTGTCAAGGAATATTTTGTGCCTGAATACAACACACTTACACTGACAATTTAAATAAAAGATAGCACCGACAAGAACTCTAGGCCTCAACTGCAAGAATGCTTTCCTATGAAGTTGTGTGGCCCTGGCCATATCAAGAAAATAGACGTCCACAAAAGGGAACATCTTTTTTAGAAAACCACCAACTTTAAGACAGCACCCTTCACAATTTCTGACCTAAAGACGACTTCCAGTGTTGCCCTTTTTGTCACATTATCGAGAGAAGACTCAAGAAATTGAGTCAACTCAAAATGATCAGTATTAACCAGTTCATCCATATCCCCCTCAGGATGGCTAAGAAATAGTGTGAGACAGATAAAATAGAAACCATCGCTTCTTCAAAATTTGAAAAAGATAAGAGACTATCTGCGAGAGATATTATCTCCACTGGAGCTTTTGAAGAGCTACTGGAAAATTTAGAAACCATAAAGTTTTAGCTCTAGTAAAATTTTCAAGATGTTTCATCCTATTATAAAGCATCAAAACTATCCTTAAAATGAATTCCCCCAAATTCTACACCCTGCTAACACTGCTCTAAAGCCTAGAGATCCTAGAAACATAGAAATGACAGAAAGAGATCACATAGCCTATCTAGTCTGTCCTTCCATATCAACTACAACAGTCCCCCCCTTTTCCCCAAAGAGATCCTCTGTGCTTGTCCCATGCTTCTTTGAATTCAGATACTCTCCTCATCTCTACCACCTCCACTGGGAGACTGTTCCACGGATCCATGGCTCTTTCTGTAAAGAAATATTTCCACATATCACTCCTGAATCCAGAAAGCTGTGTTGCCTGATCTTCCAAACATAGTGCAGTAATTTGAGAGAAATTACAAAGTTGAGTAAGAGTGCCCTTAAAGTATCCCCTCCATCCTCCCTACAGCTAACCAAACATCCTTTAAGGGAACGCCACCAGGGGAACCCACATCCACAGGAACCACCGGCATAACCACCAGTGTCAGGAAGGGGACCACAGAGGTCAAAACCTTTGGGTGTTGAAAGTCTGCTATGGGGTCTAGAGGCTGAAGGAGTATCTGCCTCCCCAACACAGGCCTACAACATGGAGAATTCCTGTTTATTTAGTAGGTTGGGGGAGGAGGGATACGCAACCCAAAACTCAAGGACAGATCTGTAAAGGAATCCGTTCTGACAGGCAGAAGTGCTTTCTCAACAGGTGGGGAGCACTCGCCAAATGTAAATCCATTGGTCCTTGCACTGTTTTCCTCACAGCTGGTACCTTATCTCTAGCCTTCCACTTCCCCATCGAGCCAGACTATCCTCCACAGGTGTCCTGCAGTGCTCCTAAGGAGCTCACAAGGGGCCAAACCTGCCCCTTAGTGCACTCCCCTTAAGGCACGCCCACATCTTGCCAAACACGACCGGCTTTACTAAAGGAATATGAATGGGACAATCAATACTACAATGCCATGCAATGTGGCAAAAACAGATCAGCATGTTCAGTCAACTTGGGATGAGGTGGCAACCCAACCTGCATCTCTTCCTTGTACTTAAAGAGGAAGGTTAAATTGCTTTTACACTGCATCAGCCTTTACTTTGAACAGTCAAGGCTGTTCCCTTTTAACTTGTCTCAGTTTTTACCTAAAAATATAGATTAGCTAAAGAAACATTCCCAAGCTCATCAAGTCTTCTCTTTATAGACATAGTAGCATAGGGGTCTATTCTGTTCACGAATAGTGGGGATAAATGTCCTGTTAATCATCCTCTTTCTGTCCCCGGCAAAAGCCTCCCTGTATGAGCAAGAAGTTTGTACAGGGAGGCTTAGACAGGGGTGGGAGGAGGCATTAGGGCAGGCAGTGGGCAGTCTGTGACGCCAGACGTACAGGGCCGATTCTGAAGTCAGCCTTGTACGTCTGGGGTCAGCAGACTGGAAGGTGGCAGAAGTAGATGCACCCGCCACTCCATGCAGGCCATCCCTCCCCATGCCTTTATTTAGGCGTGTACCCACTGCTCTGTGCAGGTCACTCCTATTTGTTGAGATATGTTGTTGTTGTTAAGTGCCATCGAGTCGCAGTCGACTCATGGCAACCCTCTGGATAGCGATCCTAAATTGTGTTCGGTCTTCAGTCAGGCGGCTCATTGTTGACAGACTGGTACCCGTAGCTGCTGTTATTGTATCGATCCATCTCATTGCTGGCCTTCCTCTTTTGCATTGACCTATCTTGCCAAGCATGATGTCTTTCTCTAATGATCTCTCTCTCTGCATGATGTGTCCAAAGTATGAAAGTCAAAGTCTTGTCATCTGAGCTTCTAAAGAAAGCTTAGATTTGATCTCCTCTAGTACTGACTGGTTTGTTCTTCGGGCAGTCCATGGTATATGCAGTATTCGCCGCCAGCACCATAATTCAAAGGCATATATTTTCTTCCTGTCTATCTTTTTCATTGTCCAGCTTTCACATCCATATGATGTTATTGAAAATACCATGGCTTGAACAAGTCTAATCTTTGTATGGAGAGAGACATCTCTGCTCTTGAGAATCTTATCTAGGTCTTTCATTCTGGAAGTTAGATGTTGAGATATAAGAGGTAGTTAAGTTTTAGATTTTATCCTGTTGCTATAAAAAAGGGATCCACTGTCTGTTCCATGCCATTTTGAATTTTGTCACTATTTGCCCCAACCACTTCCATCAGGAGGGTATTCCAAGTATCCACCACCCTTTCAGTGAAAAAGTATTTCCTGACGTTGCCTTTCAGTTTACCCCCTTGTAGCTTCATGTTATGCCCTCTAGTTTTTATAGCTTCCCCATCTTTGAAAAAGGTTTGTTTGTTCATTCATTTAGTAAGCACAGTAAACAGCTAGGACTGGATGTAAATTAAAGGCAATGGATCTATATATGCATAGATATGGGATGTCAGAGTACTTGGATGTTAGTTTGAAGAAAAAAAAAATACACCAGGCTGTTTGCTTTATTCCTCCCAATAGTGGATTTGGCTTTGCTATTGTTGGCTATTATCCAATCATCATCGATTTTAGCTATTGGGTCGGACATTCTGGAAGTTAAATATATTGCTTACATGCACAATTTAGAGGGAGAAAAACGAACAATAGATTTAAAAATGAATAACCACAGGGAAAGGACATCAGAAGGTATGATAAATATATTACATAAAAGGAGGGAAGAGAGAACCAAGCTATATTGCAACAGGCCAATGAGGCAACATCGTTGATTAAATTTGGGGGTGGGGGGCATTACCTCAAGATTCAGGGAAAAGCAAAATTTAAAAATGTTTAGCAATCACTAGTGGCCTCCAACGATATTTTGACGACACCGGGGCCTTTCCATGAAGCCTGGATCATCTGAGGGGATAAGGCACTTTAGGTGACCGACTTCTGACCTGCAAACAAACCATTGAAGTTGACTCCAAGAATCCTAACAGAGCCTAAGCTGAAGGGTTATCCCAGCTATTGTAGGGTTTTCAGGATTCCCACAACAAATATGTATGAGATTGCAAATCTCTCTCTCGTGCATATTCATTGTAGGAATCCTGAAAACCTGACTGGCCTAGGTGTGCCCCAAGGACTGGGTTGAGAAGCACTGCACTAGGCTACACCACACCGATAAAGCAAATCCAATCTCTCCCTCCCCCTCCCCTTCCACAACAGAAGGGAGGATGTTTAAAATTACTCATCTTTCCAAACAAAAACTCAAGACAAGTTGCATTCAGGTGCATTAGGTAATTCTCCAGGACCAAGCAGGAAGTCAGTCCTCACATATGTGTGATGTCGGTGCCGACGGAGCCCTCGTGCGGAGCATTTCCCCAGCTTTCAAAGAAAGCCTTTGGGAATTGCAGCGCGCATGCACGGTCCCCTTCCTGCCCAAGGGTGCCATCTTGCTCAGTCTTCTTTTTTCCGCTGAGCCCGACGGATGTAGTTAGTTTTTCGCCGAGGAAAAGGTTGATTTCCCTATTTTTCGTACTTCTCCTTCGGTTCGACGCCGGATCTTTTTCCAGCCTGGGCCCGATACGCCGGTATCGAGCCCACTCTCACCTTTTTCGGATTTTGTCCTTCGTGATTAGCGTTCGTGCCATTTTTTCTTTTTTCACTGGCAGCCCTGTCTTGACCTTGCAGGGGCCCTTTTTACCCCCCGATGGCTGCCAGTGGGTTTAAAAAGTGTGATCGGTGTAAGAAACTTATGTCTCTTACCGACACACACGACTGCTGCCTCCGCTGCCTCAGACCTGATCATGACCCGATGATTTGTGGTCCGTGTGGCAAAATGTCCTCGAAGGCGTTGAGGAGTCGGCAGCACCAGAAGGATAGGATCTTCTCTGACTCCGCGTCCGGATGAGCCCGGACCTCGTCAGAGGCCTCGACGTCTCGGGACTCCGGCCCCGAGCAGCGTCGAGGTTCCTCTGAGCGGGGGTCTCCTTCGCAGGAACAGCGCAGGAAGAAGAAACCTGCGAGGACGGCGTCGGTGGACGCTCCTGGTTCCTCGAGAGCCAGGTCGCATAGCCCCGATAGCCGTCCCGGGTCTTCGGAGTCGGAGAGGCCTGCCAAGCAACCTCATCTCGAGATGGGGTCTCCTGGACACGTGAGTGCTGTAGTCCTCGTGGACTCTCGTCCAAGGGAGCTGCCGTCGGGGCCTGAGTCAGGGGCTGCTGGGTCTCCTGAGCTCGGACTCAGGTTGATGGCCTTAGAGAGCAGCCTAGCTGCCTTCATGGAACAGCAGCGGGCATTGATCACCGGTCTCACCAGTGCATCTGCCCTGACCACCGAGACATCGACGTCCAAGTCGACCCCGGAGGCCGAGCCGATCCTCGAGTCCATGTGGGTTTGAGTCGATCCTTGGCCACGATCTCCCTCGGCCTCCCGTTCGGGACCGAGGTAGTCGACGCCGGTACCCTCGGCATCAGGGCGGAAGGCATCGGTGCCCACCTGACCGGAGCCACTCGACACCTCCTCCGAGGAGTCGGGCTGGGAGACGGAGGACGAAGAGTCACCCGACACTTATCGGACTCGGTGTGTCCCGTTGGACTCGCCGGAGTCCGAGCCTTGGAGACGATCCCCACCGGAGGATACCCGGTTCTCGGACTTCGTGCGGGATATGGCCAAGGCCTTGGCCTTCCCCGCAGATCCCGAGGAGGAGCCTAGAGCCGAGGCCCTCCAGTATGACTCTCCCCCGAAGGAGGCCTTTAATGTACCAGTTCCTCCGATGCTGGAGCGGCTGCTCTTCCGCATGTGGGAGACCCCGGCCTCGACGCCAGTGTTAAGCAAGCGGGTCGATTCCATCTATCGAGTCCGCAAGAGCCCCGGGTTCCAAAAGGCACAATTACCGCACCACTCCATGGTTGTGGAATCGGCCATGCATCGACTGAAGTCAGAAGATGCACTCCTCGGTGCCTCCTGGACAGGAGGCCCGGAACCTGGATGCCCTCTGTAAGAAGTGCTTCCAGGGCTCTATGCTTGCTTGCCGTGTCCAGACATACCAGCTCTACATGGGCATGTATCTCCGAGACCTGGCAAAGGAGATTGCCGGGTTCTCTGCTGATCTCTGAGGAACCTTTGCAGAGGTTCCAGGCCTTGTCTACCGGTATTCGAGAGTGCTCGAAGTTTCTCTCTCGAGCAGCCTATGATGGCTTCGAGGCTTCGGCCAGAGTAGCCGGGGCCGGCATCGGTGCCCACCGACAGGCTTGGCTACAGTCATCCGACCTCGAGCCATGGGTACAGGACAAGTTGGTTGATGTCCCCTGCTGAGGTGAAAACCTCTTTGGCAAGCCCATGGCTGAAAAGGCTGCAGAACTCGAGACCGAGACTCTGACCAGGACTAGGCTCTCTAGAAAGACCTCTGCCCCTTCTCAGAAGAAGGGCTCGGGAAAAAAGTCCTTTTACCCGAAGAAGTCATCTGCCTATAAACAATACCCTCATTATCAGGCCTCTGCAGCTCCCCAGCAGGGTCAGCAGGCCAAGGGGCAAGGTCATGGGCCCCAGAGGCAGAAGGCCCCCAAGCCACCAACAGCGGCCCCTGCTCAGCAGGGTGGGGTTTTTTGACTCAAGCAGCATAGCCTCTTCTCCTCAGCTGGCTTCTCTCAGCAGAGGAGGCCGGCTGGCCCACTTTGCCCACAGGTGGTCAGCCGTCACATCAGATACCTGGGTACTTCATATAATCCAAAAGGGCTATCTTCTCCATTTTCACCAGGTGCCTCCCTCCTATTTTCCAGGGGAGCCTTCAAGGCTCCCTCTGCACAGGGACCTACTCCTTCAGGAGTTGGCAAGTCTACTAAAGGAACAGGCTGTGGAACCGGTGCCCCACCACCTGAGAGGTCACGACTTTTATTCCAGGTACTTTCTGGTACCAAAAAGAACAGGAGGCCTCAGACCCATCCTAGACTTATGCAACCTCAACAAATTCCTGGAGAGGGAAAGTTCAAGATGCTTACCCTTGGAATCCTGCTGCCCTACCTCCAGCAGGGAGATTGGCTATGCTCCTTGGATCTAAAGGATGCTTATACTCACATCCTTATTCATCCAGACCACAGACAATATCTCAGATTTGTTGTTGGAGGAAACCACTATCAGTACAGAGTACTACCCTTTGGCCTGACCTCCGCTCCCAGGGTGTTCACCAAGTGCCTGGCAGTGGTGGCGGCCTACCTAAGGATTCAAGGTCTTTTTGTGTGTTTCCGTACCTGGACAACTGGCTCATAAGGGGCCAGTCTTCCCAGGAGGCCAATCAAGCCACCCTTCGCACTGTGGCTCTGCTTCAGCACTTGGGGTTTGTCATAAACTTCGAAAAGTCCACTTTTCTCCCGTCCCAGAACTTCGAATTCATAGGAGCAAGGCTGGACACTCTTCAAGCGAAGGCTTTTCTGCCAATGGACAGGGCCCAGAGGCTGATGGATCTGGCCAGGCAGTTTCACAGCAATTCCCTGGTCTCTGCCAGGCAATTCCTGAGACTACTCAGCCATATGGCTTCCACGGTTCATGTCACCCCCAATGCCCACCTGCACATGCGGCCTGCTCAGTGGAGCCTTCGCACTCAGTGGCATCAGGCCACAGGGAGCCTAGCGGACTCCGTAAGAATATCCGACCTGCTGGTCTCCTCTGCAATGGTGGCTTCATCTTCCGAATCTGGTACTCGGAGTGGTTTTTCAATCCCCTCCTCATTCTCAAGTGCTGACGACAGATGCTTCTCTTCTAGGTTGGGGAGCACATTGCCAAGGGGCTTGTACTCTGGGTCTCTGGACCCCCTGGGAGGCTGCTCAACAGATAAACTTCCTGGAGCTACGGGCGATACGCCTAGCTCTGAGAGCCTTCTCCCATCTCGTCTCTCACTAGTCTGTACTAGTCCAGACGGACAATCAAGTTGCCATGTTCTACGTGAACAAACAAGGAGGCACAGGCTCCTTCCTTCTATGTCAGGAGGCACAACGGCTGTGCTCTTGGGCCGTCAATCACGGAATCCTCCTCAAGGCTGTCTACCTCCCAGGTCAAGAAAATTACCTGGCGGACAGACTGAGCAGGATCCTGCAACCACACGAGTGGAGATTGAACCCGTTGGTAGTTCAGCAGATCTTTCTCAGGTGGGGCCTCCCCACCATGGATCTTTTTGCTAGTCCTCTGAACCGGCAACTCCCGAGATCCTGCTCCAGACAACCGCATCCTCTCAGAGTAGCAGCGGATGTGTTTCTGATCTCGTGGTCCACAGGCCTGCTGTATGCGTTTCCTCCCACGCCACTAGTGTCCCGAACACTGTTCAAAGTCCTCCAGGATGGGGCCTCAATGATCCTGGTAGCCCCCAGGTGGCCGAGGCAACCATGGTTACCACTTCTGCTGCAACTGGCGGTGGCCACCCCTCTTCCTCTGGGGTTTCAGCACGATCTCCTGTCTCAGGATCAGGGGTCTCTTGCACCCCAACCTCCAGTCCTTTCATCTGATGGCCTGGCTGCTGAAAGGGTAGTCCTGGCTCCCCTACTACTGCCCCGTGAGGTGGAAGATGTAGTCTTAGCCTCTAGGCGGCAATCCACCAGGAAATCCTACGCTCTTAAGTGGCGTAGATTTTCTGCATGGTGTGCTCAGCACAGCGAGAATCCCTTCTCGTGCTTGATAGCTGTAGTGTTGCAATATTTGCTTTACCTCTCCAATCTAGGCCTTAAGTCCAACTCTGTCCGGGTTCACCTCAGTGCTCTCTCAGCGCACCACTCACCAGTGGACGGACGGCCTCTTTCAACCACCCTTTGGTGGCTTGTTTTCTCAGAGGCCTCCTTCTGCTTAAGCCTCCTTTGCGTCCACCAGCCCCTGAGTGGGATCTGAATGTGGTCTTACAGCGGATTACTTGTCCGCCCTTTGAACCTATGGCTACCTGCCCTCTCCTTTTTCTCTCCTGGAAAACCTTGTTTCTGGTAGCTCTTTCCTCTGCTAGGCGAGTGAGTGAACTTCAGGCGCTCTTGTCTGATCCTCCTTACACTAGGTTCTACAGGAATAGGGTAGTCTTACGGACTCACCCGAAGTTTCTCCCTACAGTTGTCTCCCCTTTTCACCTCAATCAGGAGGTGGTTCTTCCGACCTTCTTTCCCAGGCTGTATGCCAACCGGGCTGAGATGGTCCTGCATACCCTGGACTGTAGGAGGGCGTTATCCTTCTACCCTGACCGTACGCGGGAGCATCGGAGGGCTGTTCAGCTCTTCGTTTCTTTAGACTCCAGTAAGTTGGGGTTACCTGTCTCCAAGCGTACTTTGTCCATCTGGGTCACTGACTGTATCGCCTGGGCTTATGGGGCAGCCGGCCTCTCGTTGGAGGGTCGAGTCACGGCTTATCGTGTCAGGGCGGAGGCTGCGTCAGTGGCTCATCTCCGCTCTGTTCCGTTGGCAGACATCTGCCGGGCCGCTACTTGGGCCGCAAAAAAGTCTGGCTTGAAGACCATTACTGCCTTGAGAGGGAGTCCCGCAGGGACAGTGCTTTCAGACAGGCAGTACTCCATAATCTCTTTGGGGTTTAGGCAACTCCTACCCTCCGGCCCTGGTGTTGGGCTACCGGTCAGGGGCGTTCTCAGAGAAGATTCCTTCCTTACGTACTGCCGAGCTAGAGCGAGCTCATTTTTTCGGCTTGAGGTCTCCGGTAGCCTTAAGCTGGGGAGTCCCATATGTGAGGACTGACTTCCTGCTTGGTCCTGGAGAAAAAGAGTAGTTACTCACCTGTAACAGGTGTTCTCCAGGAGCAGCAGGAATCAGTCCTCACAACCCTCCCTCCTCCCCTTGGAGTTGCAGTCATATGATTTATTTTGCTAATTTTTTGCTGTCTTTTAGCTATGTCATCAGACTGAACAAGATGGCACCCTTGGGCGGGAAGGGGACCGCGCATGCGCGCTGCAATTCCCAAAGGCTTTCTTTGAAAGCTGGGTAAATGCTCCGCACGAGGGCTCCGTCGGTGCCGACGTCACCCATATGTGAGGACTGATTCCTGCTGCTCCTGGAGAACACCTGTTACAGGTGAGTAACTACTCTTTCCCTTCCCGAAAGGTCTTACAATGTAGGTTTTTATCTAGACTATGGAATAAGTTCCCACTTTTCCTGTGTCAAAGAGAGATTTTAATTATATCTGATAATCTCCTTTCCTTGAATCCTGCTATAACAGCCCAGATAAGTGGGTTATAATCTCTTGCTGGCACGTGAAGGGAAACTTCAGCAACTTTCAGTTATGTCATCAGTTGGTATTTTTTCTAGAGAAGCCAATGACATATCCCAAGCAGCAAGACCGTGTTTAACAGTATGAGGGTCGCCCCCCCCCCCCCAACAGCTTTGCTACAGAGCATGAACAAGTAATTGCCTCTCTTAATATGATACTGGATTCAGACCACAAGACTCACTAGACCCTCCTTGGCAGCTGGAACCTGCAGAAAGTCTCCAAAGCACCAATATCACTAATGTGACCCGAGGGCAGCAGGCTTGCTAACCTGCAAAAGCAGTCATCCAGGGCAGGTCTAGCAGGATTCAAGGAAAGAAGAATATAAGATATGATGAAAATCATGCCTTCCTTTTCATTCAGTGAGACCAGTCCAGATGAGTGGGATGTACCCAAGGAGATAAGCAGACAATCAAGATAATTACCCTGTCAAAGGAGTCATCTGCATAACCTTCGCAAGCAGCCAGTAGGGCTTCACAAAGGTGATAAACAGCCAGACAACTTTAGAAATAGCTCCTGGGGACACCTAAGTGGACGCCACTCAAGAGGTCATACCCCATGAACTGAACTCGGACTTGAAGGTGCTTACAGGTAGGATGCACCCTGCTCTCAGCCTTCAGAGGTCAACAGGTAATTGAGGACTTGACTTTTGCTAGCATTTCCCTTGAACCGCTGAGGAGGATAGAGAAAGTCTAAAATCGGCAGAAGGAATGTGCACTTGCTATGAACTTGAGCAACACCCTCTGCCTAGTCCCTCTAACTAGCCAGATGCAGCAAAGAGTCCATTTGATGAGCCTTCTCCATGAAGGAAGATGGGATCAGAATCTGGCCAGGATGATACAGGAGGGGGAAACCTCTTTGAAGGAAGGACTGCAAAGGTTTCACGGTGAAAGAAGCTAGTCAGAAGACCCACAGTGGTATACTTAAAGTCAAGGGTTCAGCCTGGATACCATTTGATGGATGCTAGAGTCCTGGCAAAAATCTTAAGGAACCAACACACTAGGGAAGCTTCACACGTGAACCCAAAGGAGGGTCCTTCCAAGGATCTCTACAAGAACCCACAGATCCAACAAAATGTGGGCTTTGTTCCCATTGAAGGCGGCCATGCGGAGATGCACCCCAAGGAATCCCTTGAGGAGACACCTGGAACAGAGCAGGACTGTCACTAGAACCCCAAGTTCAGGGCCCAAGCCACAGTCCCAAGTCAAACTGATAAAAATCTATTAGATAAGGGCCTATTGGCACACCAGTCCCAAGCAACTCATACAGAACAGCATGTGCCCACAAGGGCCAGGCACTAAGCGAGAAGGCATTGGAAAACTGCCTTACCAGCAACCTGTGTCATGTTTTTCATTACAGGCCTGTGTCTTGAAGAGCAAGAGAAAGGCCACACTGCTTTGCTCCAGATTCTATGCTCAAGGTCAATCCAGGACCCTTAGGATCACCAGGTCCAGATGGGTCCATATGTGCAGATGACAGCTCATCCAGGGTCAGGGAGGAAGCCACACAACCTCCCTCCAGTATGTCTCTTAAGGGCAGGCCACTAAGCCTGCCATCCATGGAACCTCCCCATATCTGAAATAGGTACTTCACTGGTATTCGCTGGAGTAGCCAAAACATTTGAGTACCAGAAGGCCTCATCCTCACACAGATTATACATGGGAGACCTGGGCTCTCACTTCACCCATACAGTTCCAACAAAGAAAGCTGGATTGCAAACTAACAGCTTGCGCTACACAATGCTGTTAGGGTAAGCAGATGCTCCACCATACAACAGCCCAGCTGTAAAGCCACACAAACCACTCAGGACCCAGGGGTCCTGCTGCAGTAGAACATATACATGATTGCCAGGGCCATATCTAAGAAACACAACCTGCAGTTTCTAAAGAAAGCATAGTTACTCACCTGTAACAGGTGATCTCCGGGAACAGCAGGAATTTAGTCCTCACATATGGGTATCGTCGGTACCGACTGAGCCTGCGCGGGAACGCTCCCCAGCGTCCAATCAAAGCTTTTGTGAGCATCCCACAGTGCCTGCGTGCTGCCTTCCCCAACTACCTCTCTCCAGTTGAGTTTTAAAGCTGAGACAAAGAGAGAGAGAGAGAGAGAGAGAGAGAGAGAGAGAGAGAGAGAGAGAGAAAGAAAAAGAGAGAAAAAGAGATAGAGAGATAGAACTCCTAGGGGAGGTGGATGTGTTGTGAGGACTAAATTAAAAGCTAATCATCCATCAATAGGGTTTTTTCGAATTATGCTCCTAGATGTTGGAACAAACTCCCTCCCAATATCAGAGCAATTAAAGACATCAAACAATTCAAAAAAGCCCTTAACCACCACCTTTTCATCGCACACTTCAAACACCTAAACACCCCTTCCCCTCCCCCATCCTTTTAACCTCATACCTACCTTAACTGTATAGATTTTCTATATCTCCAACATGTATATTCTAGAAATATAAATGATTTCCCTGTTTACTTCCATGTTAATTTTCTTGTTACTTGTAATAGGTCTGTTATATCTGACCAACTGTTGTATTGTTTCAATGTAAACCGCACTGATGACAAATAGCGCGGTATATAAGAAAATTAAATAAATTCCTGCTGTTCCCAGAGATCACCTGTTACAGGTGAGTAACTATGCTATCTCCAGGAACAAGCAGGAATCTAGTCATCACATATGGGGACTCCCTAGCTTTGGGTGCCAGGGAGAGACCCCAGAAGTTGTGTGTCCGAGAAGGGCTCCACTTCCCCCCATGGATCTCTGGCATCCTATCAGGGATGGTGGGTAGGAGTTGATTAAGTATGGAAAAGGTGTTTGAGAACAGCCTGACCAAACAAGGCATCCCGGCGGGAGTCCTTGTCCAAGCAGTAATGGGCTGTGAAGGTATGAACAGAAGCCCAAGTGGCTGCTCGACAGATGTCATCAATAGACACAGAGTGCAGATGAGCCATTGAGGCTGCCATGGCTCTCACATTGTGAGCTGTGACATGGCCCTCCAGAGAAAGGTTCTTACTCTGATAGGCGAAAGAGATACACTGAGCAATCCAGTTAGATAGTGTTCTCTTGGAGACTGGCAGTCCCAAATGAGAAGGGTCAAAAGCAACAAAGAGTTGAGAGGACTTTCTATGTTGCTGTGTCCTTTGTAAATAAAAAGCCAGAGCTCTTTTACAGTCCAGGGTATGAAGATTCCTCTCTGCACTAGATGCATGAGGTCCTGGAAAAAAAAAAAGACAGGTAGGTAGACCTCCTGGTTGAGGTGAAAAGGCGAGACCACCTTAGGCATAAAGTGTGGATGAATCCTAAGGACTACCTTGTCATGATGAAACCTTGTATAAGATGGATTAGCTATTAGTGCTTGCAATTGACTAATGCGGCGTGCTGATGTGATTGCAATGAGAAAGACAACCTTCCAAGAAAGAAATTTCAAGGAGGTGGTAGCTAAGGGTTCGAAAGGTGGCTTCATGAGCTGCCCAAGAACCAGATTCAAGTCCCATGCCACCGGAGGTGGTCTAATGGGAGGCTTAGTTAGAAGGAGGCCTCTCATGAATCTTGCTATAAGAGGATGAGAGGAAATAGGTTTTCTATTTAGAGGTTCAAGAGAAGCTGCAATAGCACTCAAATGTACTTTTACTGAATTTGTCTTAAGGCCTGCATTAGACAAATGGAGGAGATACTCCAGTAAAGATTCTAGAGGTATAAAGCGGATAAAGCGGAATTGCTTAACAAATATTTTTGTTCTGTGTTCACAGATGAAGAACCAGGAGCAGGACCTCAGAAAACACCCACAAATAACAGAAGCGAGGGACATCTTGAACAATTTTCAGAAGACTGTGTTCGTGAGAAACTAGCTCAACTTAAAGTAGACAAAGCGATGGGACCGGATGGGATACACCCTAGAATACTGAGGGAACTTGGGGACGTTCTAGCAACTCCACTGACTGACCTTTTCAATGCCTCGTTGGAGTCGGGAGTGGTGCCAAAGGACTGGAGAGAGGCTCATGTGGTGCCTTTACACAAAAGCGGAAGTAAGGATGTGGTTGAAAACTACAGGCCGGTTAGTTTAACTTCAGTGGTGAGTAAATTAATGGAAACGCTGTTGAAAGAGAAAATAGTGAGATTTCTGGAGTCCAGCGGATTACAGGATCCGAGGCAGCATGGATTCACCAGAGGCAGGTCTTGTCAGACAAATCTGATTGATTTCTTTGACTGGGTGACCAGGGAGTTGGACCGAGGGAGAGCTCTAGATGTGGTGTATTTAGATTTCAGTAAAGCCTTTGACACTGTTCCTCACAGGCGACTTATAAACAAACTGAGCACCCTAGGGATGGACCCTAAAGTTACTGCTTGGGTTAGAAATTGGTTGGGTGGGAGGCGACAAAGAGTACAAGTAAATGGAGCTCACTCTGAGGAGAAGGATGTTACCAGTGGTGTGCCCCAGGGATCTGTCCTTGGTCCGATTCTTTTTAACATCTTTGTTAGTGATATAGCAGAAGGGCTGTCTGGTAAGGTTTGCCTCTTTGCAGATGATACCAAAATCTGCAATAAAGTAGACACCCAGAAAAGTGTAGATAACATGAGGAGGGATCTAGCTAAGCTTGAAGAATGGTCTAGAATTTGGCAGCTGGGATTTAATGTTAAAAAATGTAAGGTCATGCATTTGGGCTGCAGCAATCCAAGGGAGCAATACAGCATAGGAGGTGAGGTACTTTTGTCCACTAAAGAAGAGCGGGACCTAGGCGTAGTTGTGTCCGATGATCTTAAAGTAGCTAAACAGGTAGAAAAGTCGATGGCAAAAGCTAGAAGGATGCTTGGGTGCATATGGAGAGGAATGGCTAGCAGAAAAAAAGGAGGTGATAATGCCTCTGTATAAGTCTTTGGTGCGACCTCATTTGGAGTATGGTGTGCAATTCTGGAGACCGTACCTTCAAAAGGATGTGAACAGGATGGAGTCGGTGCAGAGGGTTGCTACTAAGATGATTAGTAGTCTTCATTATAAAGCATATGAGGACAGACTTAAGGATCTTAATATGTACACCTTAGAGGAAAGGTGGGATAGAGGTGATATGATTGAGATGTTTAAATACCTCCGTGGCATAAATGTTCAGGGAGAGAGCCTCTTTCAATTGAAAGCAAGTTCTGCGACGAGGGGACATGGGATGAGGGTGAAGGGAGATAGATTCAGGAGTGATATGCGGAAATATTTCTTTACGGAAAGAGTAGTGGATCCGTGGAATAGTCTCCCAGTGGAGGTGGTAGAGATGAGGACAGTAACTGAATTCAAAAAAGCATGGGACCAACACAGAGGATCTCTAAAGGTAAAAAGTGGACTGTTGTAGTTGTTATGGAAGGACAGACTAGATGGGCTTTGTGGTCTTTTTCTGTCATCATGTTTCTATGTATGGCAGGGGGTTAAGACCCTTTTCTGAACACAAAACAGTGAACCTTTTCCACTTGAAAGCATAAGAACGTCTACTGGAAGGTTTTCTAGAAGCATAAAGAACATCTTTCACTTGCTGAGAAAGATGAAGATCTTGGAGATCTAGGCCTTCAGCAACCAAGCCCTGAGATGCAGGGACTGGGGATTGGGATGCCATAACATCCCATTCTCCTGAGATAGGAGATCTGGAGCAGACCCTAACTGCAGGGAGGGAGCTTGAGAGAGATGTAGTAGCAGAGGGTACCACACTTGCCGTGGCCAATGTGGTGCTATGAGAATCATGTGGCCTCTGTTTCTCTGAAGCTTGAAAAGGGTTTTGGGAATTAGGGGAATGGGTGAAAAGGCATACAGGAAGTCTTGACCCCAGTGAAGGAGGAAAGCATCCTTTGCCTGAGCTCCCTGAGCCGGAGTTCTGGAACAGAACCGGGGAAGTTTGGCATTCCACGGACTTGCAACGAGGTCTATGTCCGGGGTTCCCCAAAGTTGAAAGATTTTGGCCACCTGGTCTGCATGTAGAGACCACTCGTGTGGAAGGAGACCTCGACTGAGTCTGTCTGCCCAAGAGTTTTGAACGCCTGGAAGATACACTGCCAGAAGATGAATGTGATGCTCTCTGGTAAGGGGCCACAGTTGCAGAGCTCCGTTGCAAAGCGACAGAGAGCCTGTTCCCCCCTGCTTGTTCACATAGAACACCAGTCCCAAGAACATGGCTACTTGATTGTCTGTATGAATAAGGACTGTTTTGTAGCTGAGCAGGGTGTGGAACACTTGCAGAGCAAGAAAGATTGCTCTGAGCTCCAAGAGATTGATATGTAGACAACTCTCTTGTGGAGTCCAGATGCCTTGGGTAGAGGAGGTCTTGCAGATGAGCTCCCCAACCCATTGGAGAAGCATCTGTTGTAAGAGTTGCTTGGGGCAGGGGTTGCTGAAAGGGGGACCCCAGCAACAGGTTTTGAGTGGACTTCCACCACTGGAGAGACAAAATGAGACGACTTGTGTTTGATATTCTGTCTGACAGGCAACCTGATGCTTGGGTCCATTGGGTGGATAAAGTCCACTGAGCTGCCCTCATGTGAAGGCGAGCATATGGTACCACATGCACAGTGGATGCCATGTGGCCTAGCAACTACAACATTTCTCGAGCAGTTAAAAAGGGCTTTAGGACTGCTTGAGAAGCTAATTGCACCAAATGAAGGCAACGGGCTTGGGGAAGGTAGGCCCTTGCCTTTGTGGTATCCAGCAGGGCTCCTATGAACTCTAGAGACTGAGTAGGAGTTAGACTGGATTTTGGGATGTTTATTATTATCAGCCCTAAATACTGAAGGATACGCATTGTGCAGGATAGAGAAGTCCTGGCCTCTGACTGTGTTGGAGCTCGAATGAGCCAGTTGTCCAAGTAAGGGAAGATGAATATTCCCAGAGTGCGTAGAAATGCTGCTACCACAGCCATGCATTTCGTGAACATCCTTGGTGCAGAGGCCAGACCAAAAGGAAGCACCCTGTATTGGTAGTGCTTTCCTTGAAACAGGAACCGAAGAAACCTTCTGTGGGTTGGATGGGTGAGAACATGGGTGTACGCATCCTTGAGATCTAGAGAACAAAGCCAATCCTGACTCTGAAGGTATGGAAGCAGAGCTCCGAGAGAGATCATTTTGAATTTCTCCTTGACAAGGAATTTGTTCAATTCTCTGATATCTAAGATAGGTCTGTATCCCCGTTTTCTTTGGGATAAGAAAATAAGGGGAATAGAACCCTGTGCCCTGTTGATGAAGAGGCACTTCTTCTATTGCCCCTTGGGCAAGAAGGATAGTAACCTCCTGACCTAACAGGTCGATGAGAGGGGTTGGAGAATTGAACTGCTTCACTATTGTGGAAGGGGGCATGCTTGAAAAATGAAGTTTGTACCCCTCTCATGATGGAGAGTGTCGAATGCTCTGCTGTTATTTGCCCCCATCTGGGAGCAAAATGGCATAACCTTCCTGGAATGGTGGACGGTTCTGGTCCCTCCAGAGCCAGAAAGGCTAAGTTCTCTAGCTGAAAGTCAAAGGCCCTGAGGAGGCTGAGGCTGCTGGGCCGGTTGAGGCCTAGCAGCCTTTGCTGATGTTTGGTTGAAAACTGACCTGCAGAAGATGCCTGCTGACAATAAGCAGGATAAAATCTTTTCTTTTTAGAAAAAGGAAAAAGTTGTTCAAGAAAACACCTAACAGGATCAACAGTAGACTTGGATAATCTATCCAAAATGGAATTTTCAGCATCCATTTCATTGGCTTTTTCTTGCCAATCTTTACCAAACAGGTTCTCACCAGTACAAGGGATATTTCCCAATTTATCTTGTGCCCAGAGCTCTAAATCAGATGCTTGGAGCCAAGCAATTCTACGTGCACCTATGGCAATAGCTGAGGTCCTGCTTATACATTCAAAGCAGTCAAAGGCTGCACGGTTGGAGAATTTAGAGACATCTTGGGCATGTTTGAGCCAAGTGAGAAACTCCTGCCTTTTATCGTCAGAGATGAAAGGACTTAAAAGTCTGTAGATGATCAGTAACTTCCTTTAGGAACATTCCCATGTAGAGACTATAGGAACTGATTCTTGCAGCAAGCATGGAAGCTTGAAAGACTATGTCCAAAAGCATCCAGAGTTCTGCATTCACGTCCTGGAGGATTAGAGGCATGTCTTTTTGCACTTCTAATCCTTCTCATAGCAGATTCCACCACAATAGAGTGGTGAGGAAGCTGAGTCTTATGGAAGCCAGGACAAGGAGGGACACGATACATAGTATCTAACCTACGAGAATGAGGAGAGGTGGTAAGAGGTGTTTCCCACATCCTCATGAGATCATATAGAATCTCATGAATGGTTGGGTAGCTGCCTCCTTAGGAGTTTTGGGATATTGTAAAATATCCAACTCCTTGGCCCTCTCTCAGGGGCCACAGTGATGGACAGGCCCCAAGCCACCTCTCGAATGAAGTCTTGGAAAGACATGTCCTCTGGAGGAGACATCCTGCGTTTAGGGGAGGAGGACTCCTGTGGAAGCATCATCGCTGCATCAATAGAACTTTCAGAGTCCTCAGATTCTTCTGAAGAATCAAAGTATCGCCTGTCTGGATGCTCCTGCAGAGCTCAATACCCATACTGAGCAGAATCGGTATCGGGAATAACCAGAACCGGGGAATCGGTACCGGCGGGCATCGAAGGACAGGGTACCGGCATAGCAGGCATCGATGCCGATGTCTATGCTAATCAGTACCAGTTGCGATACCAGTGCCGGTGGAGTTGTCTGTCGCGGTACCAAGGGCGTCGATGCCACAAGGAAAGCCGCTAGACTGCGTTCTATGGACAGAATTCTCTGGTCCATAGACGCTGCCAATGCCTGGAAGTCGGTACCGGTGGGAACTGCCGGTACGCCAGAGCACGGCACCAGGAGATCTGTCGAGGCCGAGCCATTGAGAACATCCTGGAACCCCAATGATGGTGCTTTGGAAGCCGAAGCCTCCCGCCGGGGTAATTTTGCCGGTGCAGAATCCGAGGGCAACGCCAGAGGCATCTCGATGCTTAGGAGATCTACCCTTTGAGGACCGGCTAGACTTATGTTTAGTTACCCGAGATCCACGGGAAGAAGCCGCCGCCCTGGAAGACGTTGATGCCACCGAAGCCGCATCAGAGGGAAACAGGGTACTGAGCTTAGCAGCTCGGTTCTGTTGACCTCTTTTAGACATCATAGCACAGGACACACAATCTGTGATGGAGTGGTCAGGACCTAAACATTTTAAACACCATTCATGGGTGTCGGTGATGGAAATGATACCGCCACATTTTGTGCACTTTAAAACCTGAAGCAGGTTTTTCCATATTAAGGAAATTTTTGGGGGCCTAAGGCCCAAAAAAGATGGGTGCACCTGAAGAAAGGGAAAAAAAATGGATAAATTAATTTTTTTTAAAAGAAAAGAAATACCGGCGGTACCGGTAGAGCGTCGGGAAAGGCAGACACGACCACAAAAAGAAATAAGGAAATTCTTCTGCAGTGACAGGAACACGACCTGCTGGCTCCACGGAAAAAGAAGAACTGGAGAGAGGCAGTTGGGAAAGGCAGCACGCAGGCGCTGTGGGATGCTCCCAAAAGCTCTCTGATTGGATGCTGGGGAGCGTTCCCGCACAGGCTCCGTCGGTACCGACGATACCCATATGTGATGACTAGATTCCTGCTTGTTCCTGGAGATAGCATAAACCTTCCTATTGTCAAACTAATCGCTTCGACCTCCAAGTGGAAATCGCCCAGGCACCCTCTGAGGGAACACAGTCCCTAGGGATCGGGTCTCGCATCTCTAGCCCTTCCAACTAGTAGCAAAGTATTTCTTCAGGTACTTCCCACAGCAACCTGGACTGCCAATACCATATAATCTGCTCCTTGATCACCCAGAGGAGAGAAGGGCCTGGCCTCCTAGGGAATATGGAGACCAGAAGATTAGACAGTGCCTCTGAATGTAGTGTATATGCATATTAGACCAGGATCCTGCCCCAAGGTTGATGCTCTATGCTTGAGGGTCAGAGGAGACTCAAGCCAACTGTGCTGAGAATCACATGCTCAGAGTCACCTAAGGCTCAAGCAAACCCTCTGACATAAGAGTAGAACCAGCCCCCAGGAACTCAAAATCATGGGAGAGAAAAATCAAGCTGCTCTTAACTCCATCTGTTCCAGGCATAGCTCCTCTGGTCTCTGTTGCCTTTGAGTTACCCAAAAGACACTAACCGTGTCAGCTCGAAGTCCAGGCATGGGAAGCTTGGCCCTCTGCATGCCGGGAAGTGCTACAACTACCCCTATAACCTTAGTAAAAAGTAGGGGGAGCCACACCTAGGTCCAAGGCAGGGCAGCACTAAACACAGATGTGGAGAAACAGCTAACACTGTTCACCATAGGAAAGAGACAAAAGCCTTGGTGAGGTCCAGGAGTATCATCCTACCCAACTGACACAAGTATAGACCCAAAGCGCTTCAAATGAAGATAACAGATATGGAGCCCGAAGATAATTGGCCCTAGACCCATGACATGCCTGAAGGAACTTCCCTTGATAGAACTTCATGAAGCAGGGATAACATCTCCAGCACTATTGTGGAGGGCATGGGAGAAATAGCCTATCATTGCCAAAAGTGCAAAGTGCATCCAGAAACATCTCCCACCTGAGCAAACAGCATCTGGGAGAATCTCCCAGGAAGACCTTGCCAGCGCTGCAGCAATTCAACTAGTGCGCATTAGAAGTCCCAGTATGGCCTGGACTAGCACTTAAAGGGACTGAAGTTGGGTGGCCTATTGAAGGAGCAGACAAGCTCTGCTCACTTATGGATCCCAAATCTCAAGTGATACAGGTGGCTCAGAAGAGACTGAATTACACCCCAACTGGCAGCACCTTGGGAGGAATCGCAGACATCCAGAAGGGAATTACAGCCTCCCAAAAACCTCATGGAGGTGCCTCAAGCTCACTAGAAACTTTTTCACTAGGACTGCCCCTCCTTCAACAGAGGCCCCGAAGGACTCACCTTCCAAGAGGAGAGGGCTACTCCAGGCTTTACATCTGGCCTTAGAAGGTTCAGGAGTCTCTCAGTGAGCTTCTCCTCTGAGTGAAAGAGACCCTTAAGAGGAAATGCCCTGCCCCAGTCTGGAGTCATCATCGGAATAATGCCAGCACTAGTAACTGGCCCATACCACTGCTGCCATGGAGCAGCATTAACTAGCAGCACCACCTAGGTAGGATGATGCAAACCTTCCAACCTTTGGAAGACAGGATTGATGGTTATGACCTCCACCCAAGCAAGGATATTCAGGAACAAGCCTGCAACCATGGGGGCAAGTGGCTATAGCCCTATGGCTGAAATCATTAGTAGAAGGTGAAGCCCTTAAGGACTAGCCTCGGTGTTTACATAGCAGCACCCAAAAAACAAACGCAGTTACCGCCCAGGCCTTCTGCAAGATCTTGACCTCAAGCCACTGGGTTGGTCAGGTGTTTAGTCACCATTGTGAAGCCGACTTCCACCCCAGGGGGCCAAAGGCTTAATCCAGCCTGCCTTGATTGAGGGGACAATCAAGAGAACTTTAGGACCCTGGGGACCCAGTTCATGGGTTTTCCTAAAAGCCAATGTGATACAACTTCTCCATGGCCCTATGTCGTATTTAGCAGAGCAGCAGGCCCTTCTGATGTAAAGTGGATCTGCCAGCTAACCTGTCCAAAATCAGCTCCACCGTTTGCAGTGCAGCCATAATATTTCGTGCATGTCTAAACTGGGCTTAGCAGAGAAAAAGAGGTGATGGATCTTTCAGGGATCCTATCCAGCCTATAGGGAAAACACCTCACCCTCCTCAGATTTACCTTTCCACAGCCAAACTTCTTTCAAGACCTTCAAAACAACCCCTGTAAGGGAAGGCAGGTTTTCAGAAGAATAAAGCAGGGACTCTGGGTCCATGGGAGGTGTGCCCAGGTTCCAATGCCTCCCCCTCCTCAAAGGGGCCGCCAACCAAATACAGCAGTGGGTTTGGGAGCTGCAGTGCAAGTTAGCTAACAGGTAGCCCCCCTACCCCCACTTGAAGTGGCTGTGGAGCTCACCAGAAAAAAAGAGCATTGGGCCTCTGGGTTCCCTGTGGGAATTTCTGGATGCTGGCCATAAAGTGCCCTGGGCATTGAACTCATAATGGAGGCAAAAAGCAGCAGTGGCAAAAAAAATGCTACAGGCCACAAAGCTGAGAACAGTAGCAAAAAGAAAACAAAAAAAACCACCACAAGACCGCAGCAAAAACATGAATCCTAAGGCCTATCTGTGCCCTTCTCTTCTATTTCTAACTTCAGACTTAGCTCCTTTCACCTTGCTGCTGCTTATGCTTGGAACAAACTTCCTGAGTCTGTACATCAGGCACCTTCTCTGACCCTTTTCAAATCAAGGCTGAAAACTCATCTCTTTGCTGCTGCTTTTGGATTTTGACTCGCTTGATATCCTTTGTGTTTCTTTACCATTCCCCCTTGATGTATCCCATGTTTACAGCTACTATGATGTCTGTCTTGACATGATTGTAAGCTCTGCTGAGCAGGGACTGTCTTTTACATGAGTCTGTGCTGCGCTGTCTACGTCTTGTAGCACTATACAAATGTTTAGTAGTAGGTCCCAGAAGCCCACACAAGCCTGGGAAGACCCAGCTTAAGTTTTTTTTTTGTAACAATTGGAGCTGCTTTAGTCAATGCAGCAGTTAATTGCCTCCCATTAAAATCATTGGGGGGGGGGGGGGAAGAATTTTGAGAAAAACTGCAAAAGCAGATAGAGAACAGCAAGCGGGACAGGGGGCCTGAGCCCAACTTACCAACCACCCTCAGGGAACCCATAGGATTCTCCTGCTTCTCTTCCAGCCCAAAGCTTGTAACCTGTAGAAGTAGGGGATGAGGAGTGGCACTATATGTAAAAACTACTATTAAAGCTTTGGAATTACAGAGCTTAAAAGGGAGAGGGAGGCATTGTGGGTTAAACTAGAAAGCAGGAAAGAGAAATCTATTTACATTGGTGTGATATACAGACCTCCCTCACAAGAGGAAGAGGTGGACAGAGTTAATTGAAGACATGTGCAGCATTGCTAGGAAAGGGGAAGTGCTACTGATACGAGATTTCAATATGTCAGATGTTGATTGGCACATTCCTGCTGCAGTATCATCTAGAAGTAAGGAGATCCTGGATTCTCTACAGAGAGAACTATTCAGGCAATTGGTAACAGACCCCACAAGTGAAGGGGCCATACTGGACTTGGTGCTTACCAATAGTGAAAGTGTTTCTGATGTTGTAGTGGGAGATCATTTTGCATCCAGTGATCACCAGATGGTGTGGTTCAGTATTAGGACTAAGGCTATTAGAATCCATTCAAAGGCGAGGATCTTAGACTTTAGGAAGACTAACTTTGCAAAGATGGGTCAATACCTCAGGGAGTCATTAGTTGGATGGGAACAGATGAGGGATGTAGAAAAACAGTGGGAAAAACTGAAAGAGGATATTTTAAGGGCAACCAACCTTTTTGTTAAAATGGTAAATAAAGGTAAAAGGAAAAGGAGACCGCTATGGTTTTCGAAAGTAGCAGCTGAAAAAGTGAAGAAAAAGAGGGAGGCCTTCATGAAATACAAGAGATCACAGAGAGAGGAAGACAGGCATCTGTATTTGGAAAAACTTAGAGAAGCTAGCAAAGTAGACAAGAAGGCAAAGATTCAAAAGGAGGAGGAAATATCCCCCCATTTTATTGCATTGGCTAAGACATTTTTCAGATATATTAGTGAGAAGAGGAAGGGCAAGAGTGGTACTGTTAGACTCAAGGGTGCAGGGGAGGAATATGTAGAAGCTGATAAGGATAAAGCAGAATTGCTTAACAAATATTTTTGTTCTGTGTTCAGATGAAGAACCAGGAGCAGGACCTCAGAAAACACCCACAAATAGGAACAGAAGCAAAGGACATCTTGAACAATTTTCAAAAGACTGTGTTCGTGAGAAACTCTCTCAACTTAAAGTAGACAAAGTGATGGGACCGGATGGGATACGCCCGAGAATACTGAGGGAACTTGGGGACGTTCTAGCAGCTCCACTGACTGACCTTTTCAATGCCTCGGAGTTGGGAGTGGTGCCAAAGGACTGGAGAGAGGCTCATGTGGTGCCTTTACACAAAAGCAGAAGTAAGGATGTGGTTGAAAACTACAGGCTGGTTAGTTTAACTTCGGTAGTGAGTAAATTATTGGAAACGCTGCTGAAAGAGAAAATAGTGAGGTTTCTGGAGTCCAGCGGATTACAGGATCCGAGGCAGCATGGATTCACCAGAGGCAGGTCTTGTCAGACAAATCTGATTGATTTCTTTGACTGGGTGACTAGGGAGAGCTCTAGATGTGGTGTATTTAGATTTCAGTAAAGCCACTGACACTGTTCCTCACAGGCGACTTATAAACAAACTGAGCACCCTAGGGATGGACCCTAAAGTTACTGCTTGGGTTAGAAATTGGTTGAGTGGGAGGTGACAGAGTACAAATAAATGGAGCTCACTCTGAGGAGAAGGATGTTATCAGTGGTATGCCCCAGGGACCTGTCCTTGGTCCGATTCTTTTTAACATCTTTGTTAGTGATATAAGCAGAAGGGCTTTCAGGTAAGGTTTGCCTCTTTGCGGATGATACCAAAATCTGCAATAGAGAGTAGTCACCCAGGAAGGGGTAGATAACATGAGGAGGGATCTAGCTAAGCTTGAAGAATGGTCTAGAATTCGGCAGCTGGGATTTAATGTTAAAAAATGTAAGGTCATGCATTTGGGCTGCAGCAATCCAAGGGAGCAATATAGTATAGGGGGTGAAGTACTTTTGTCCACTAAAGAAGAGCGGGACCTAGGCGTGGTTGTGTCTGATGATCTTAAAATAGCTAAACAGGTAGAAAAGGTGACAGCAAAAGCTAGAAGGATGCTTGGGTGCATACGGAGAGAAATGGCTAGCAGAAAAAAGGAGGTGATAATGCCTCTGTATAAGTCTTTGGTGCGACCTCATTTGGAGTATAGTGTGCAATTCTGGAGACCGCACCTTCAAAAGGATGTGAACAGGATGGAGTCGGTGCAGAGGGTGGCTACTAAAATGATTAGTGGTCTTCATTATAAAGCATATGAGGACAGACTGAAGGATCTTAATATGTACACCTTAGAGGAAAGGCGGGATAGAGGTGATATGATTGAGATGTTTAAATACCTCCGTGGCATAAATGTTCAGGGAGAGAGCCTCTTTCAATTGAAAGCAAGTTCTGCTACAAGGGGACATGGGATGAGGGTGAAGGGAGATAGATTCAAGAGTGATATGCAGAAATATTTCTTTACGGAAAGGAGTAGTGGATCCGTGGAATAGTCTCCCAGTGGAGGTGGTAGAGATGAGGACAGTAACTGAATTCAAAAAAGCAAGGGACAAACAGAGGATCTCTTAAGGTAAAAAGGGGACTGTTGTAGTTGTTATGGAAGGACAGACTAGATAGGCCATGTGGTCTTTTTCTGTCATATTTCTATGTTTCTAATACAGCATGGACAAAGGGCAACAGCTCCAGGAGACATAGGTATACCTGGTCTCAGAGCCATTGGGCCCTTTATGATTCAATCTAAGGTCTCTGCACTATAGTGTGGGCAAGAAAAGTCAGGCCCATCTTTCATTGCTGCACCAATCCACACACCTTGCCACTTGCTGGAGGCAGACAATGCTGGCTTCTCTCAATGCTGTACCAAAGGATATACCAAGTGACATCACTGAAACGTTGCTCAAATCTACTTTCACCTGCTGATAAGAGCATAAGCCACTTGTCTGGACTGGTCTAGTATAAGGAATAAGTACGATAAACAGATGGCAAGTGAAGTGACGTCCAAGGTCAGAAGAGGGCTTATAAGAGAAATCTGATTTAAGCCTAGGCTTACCTGGTTCTCAGACCACTACCCATACTACTAGGCCCACTCCTTTATATCAAGACAATCTGCATCCTGCTGATGCTGAAACATCCCTTGCAATATCTACTTTAGAAACAGCATGCAAGCAATTACCTTATAAAACAATGACAAGTTCTGAAGGCAATGGAACTTGAGCAGAAACACAATGACTCGTTCAGAGAATGGAAGACATTTTAGAAAAGAAACAGCAACAGTCAAGCATCGAGGGAATGTTCTTACCATTTCTGTATGTTGATTGGCCGTCTCCTTATTTTGCTTGTATATTTTTAGTTACAATATATTTGTATAATTTTCTCCCCTCTCTACTTTTAGCTTTTCTTAAAAATTTAGGATCCCAGATGGCATAGCTGCTGAGATTTCCACCCCTACTTATATTGCAAATCTTAATTTGTACATTTCATCAAGCACACACATTTTTAGCCGTCTCTTAATACAATATTTGCAATTTGCACAATGGCAATGGAAAAAAAGTTACTTCTCCAGAAACAAGCAGGACGTTAGTCCTTACATATGGGTGACGTCGGCGCCAACGGAGCCCTCGTGCGGAGCAATTCCCCAGCTTTCAAAGAAAGCCTTTGGGATTGCCTGTGCGTGCGCAGTCCCCTTCCTGCCCAAGGATGCCATCTTGCTCAGTCTCCCTTTTTCCATGGAGCCCAACGGACGTTGTTTCGCTATCCTCGGAAAAAGAGCGTCAAAACTTTTGAAGAATCATTTCTTTGACCCGGTTTGACGCCGGTTCCCCTTCCCGCCTTCAGCTTGGTACACCGGTATCGAGTCCGGATACATTTTTCGATTTTGTCCTTAGTGACTAGCGTTCGCGCTCTTTTACTTCATTTTCATTGGCAGCCCAGTCATTTGACCTTGCAGGGGCCAGGGGCCCCCCCCCCCCGATGGCTGCCAGCAGGTTCAAGAAGTGTGATCAGTGTAAGAAGTTGATGTCCCTTACCGATGTCAACTTCTTACACATGACTGCTGCCTCAGATGCCTCGGGCCCGACCATGACCCGGTGGTCTGTGGCCCGTGTGGCAAGATGTCTTCCAAGGTATTGAGGATCAGGCAGCATCAACATGAAAGGATTTTCTCAGAGTCCGCAACCGTCCGAGCCCGGACCTCGTCAGAGGCCTCGACGTCTCGGGAGTTATCCGACACCGAGCATCGTAGGTCCTCTGAGCGGGGGTCTCCCTCCAGGGGACACCGGAGGAAGAAGCAGCTCATGAGGGTGACGTCATTGGAGGCCTCTGATCTGGAATCTGAGGGCTCAGGCCGGACGCGGAGCCCCGACCGTCGCCCCAGGTTCTTGGAGTCGGAGCGGCCGGCCAAACTATCTCGTAAGGAGCCGGAGATGCCGAGTCAGGTAACACCTGTTGTCCTCGTGGACTCTCCTCCGGGAGACTGATGTCAGGGCCAGAGCTGGAGGCTGCGGAGCCTTCTGAGCTCAGTCTCAGGATGGCGGCCCTGGAGAGCAGGATGGCTGCCATCTCCAGGAACAAGCAGGAATGAGTCTTCACATATGGCATCGTCGGTACCGACGGAGCCTGCGTGGGAATGCTCCCCAGTGTCCAGTAAGAAAGCTTTTGGGAGCATCTCACAGCGCCTGCGCCCTGCCTTCCCCAACCGCCTCTCTCCAGTTTTTCTTTTCCATGGAGCCAGCAGGTCGTGTTCCTGTCACCGCAGAATTCTTTATTGTTTTCTTTATTTTACTGTGTCGCATCTGCCTTCTTCGACGTCAGACCGGTACCGCCGGTCTTTTCTTTCTCTTATTTAAAAACATAAACAAACTTTTTTCTTCAACTGTGCATTGTGTTTTCGGCCTTAGGCCTGAACATTTTCTCCTCATGGAGAAGCCCGCTTCCGGGTTTAAAAAGTGCACGAAGTGTGGCAGTACTCTCTCAGTCACCGACACCCATGACTGGTGTCTAAAATGTTTGGGTCCTGACCATTCCATCACGGATTGTGTGTCCTGTACCATGATGTCTAAAAGGGGTCGGCAGAACCGAGCAGCCAAGCTCAGTACCCTGTTTCCCTCTGATGCAGCCTCGGTGGCATCGACGTCTTCCAGGGCTTCATCTTCCTCCCATGGATCTAATGTAACCAAACATAAATCTAGCCAGTCCTCGAAGGGCAAATCTCCCTCTAAGCATCAAGATGCCTCTGGGCTTGTCCGAGGATTCCGCACTGGCAAAATTACCCCGGCGGGAAGTTCCGGCTTCCAAAGCATCATCTATGGGGTCACAGGTTGACATCGATGGCTTGGCCTCGACCGATCACCTGTTGCCGTGTTCTGGGGTACCGGTGGCCTCCACCGGTACCGACATCCAGACTCTGAAAATCAGAAAATTCTGTCCATGCAGCACACCCTAACGGCGTTTATGCAGGCTTCGACGCCTTCGGTACCGCAACAATCTCCGTTGCCGGTACCAACTCTGGCACCGTTCCCAGTGCCTATTGCATCGACATCGGCGTCGACTGCAACGGTACCCTGTCCTATGATGCCCATCGGTACCGAACCGGTACCGCTTACTCCCGATGTCGATCCCACTCGGTACGCGTATCGGGCTTTACAGAAGCATCCAGACAGGCAATACTTCGATTCTTCCGAAGACTCTGATGAGTCGGAGGCTTCTGTCGATGCACCGGTACTTCTTCCTCAGGAGTCTGCTTCTCCAAAACAAAGAATGTCTCCTCCAGAAGACTTGTCTTTAAGACTTCATCAGGGAAGTGGCTAGGGGCCTCTCCATTACAGTAGCCTCCGAGTCAGAGCCTAGAGCCAAGCAGTTAGATATTCTGCAATATCCTAAGGCTCCTAAGGAAGCAGCTACCTTACCTATTCATGTGATTCTTTATGATCTCATGTTGGGCATGTGGGAGACTCCTCTCACCACATCTCCTCATTCTCGTAGGTTAGACACCATGTACCGTGTCCCTCCCTGTCCTGGTTTTCATAAGACTCAGCTTCCTCACCACTATTGTGGTTGATTGCTGTTTGTGCGCCATCAGAGTCACCAGGCCGGCCCTTACCAGTCTTACTTGGGGCAGCTGCTCCAGGCCTCACAGCCTAAGGGCCAGAATCCTGGTCCCAGAATCCCAAGGCCCCCCAAGCCTCGGACACCAGCTCCCACCTAACCAGGGGGTAGCTTTTGACTCCTTGGGCTGTGCCTCCCCTCCCCCAGAAGTCCCACCTCAGCCATTTCCAATGTGGATCCTGTCATTTTGCTCAACATCCCTTATGGGCGAAACATGGTGTGATGTCCACACGGCGACTCCGATTTCTTCGCGTTGGCATACCACCTGTCTTTCTACCCATGTGGTCTGTTTATTTGCCCTTATTCTTTATATTATATTGGTCAAACCACTCGACCCATCAAGGTCTGCTTGGCGGAGCATGCCTCCAGACTGCATATTAAGACTCTTACAGCTCCGATTGTGGAACACTGTCTTCAGCTGAATCATGCTTTTGATCAGTTACACTGGTGGGTGCTTGATTTTCTTCCAGCGGATCCCCGTGGTGGTAACCACATTTTCTGTTTGCAGAAGACAGAACAACGTTGGATTTTCCGACTGAACGCAGTTGTATCACATGGTCTGAATGCAGCCCTTGAGTGGAGCAGTTTGCTGTCATGACTGTTGTCTTTCTGGTTTTGACAACTTGAAAGCCGTTTGCTTCCTTTTTGGTTCATCTATCCAATCCTATGGGGGGAGGGGATCCCCGATTTCAATAGGGTTTTCCCTTTCCATTGGTTGATTTCTGTTTGTGCGCCATCCATTGGATGCCTTGGCTTGTCATTCATGTTTGTCTGATGTCAGATGCCATGTTGCAAGCTTTATAAAAAGGGTGGCTGGCTGCTGGTTATGTTTCTTGCTTTTGTGACTGCAGGAATGATATTTTGTTTCAACCTGATGCCGGGTCACTGAACGCTGACCCGAAACCTGGCAAGTTGTTGTTTCAATGCCACCTCAGGAAGATTGTCATCATCTAAGCATTTCAGATAAGTAACGGAAAAAATTCACTTTCTAAAACAATTCTGTGATTAAAAGGAGCAGCTGTTTCAAAGAGGGGGTGGTTTCCTGCCTCCTCCAGTATAGAAGTTCCGACAAAAAAAAAAAACGAACAGAAAATTCATAAACTGGGTTTGTTAGATAGTATGCAATAATTTTGGCACAGCTGATATGATTCATTATCTTCAAGGGATTAATTTATTGTTCCTGGTGTTTGGGACTCTTTGGATTGAGGACATGATTATTGGCACCCTTAAAAATAATGCAAATCAGTTTGAACAGAAGAACCACATTCCCATTGCAGTAAAATTAGATGCACCTCTGATCAATTGTCAGTACTCACATGACTTGAATCAACCAATGAATGAATAATAGCTCTAATGTTTAAAATGGCCATATTCACTCCCTCTTCCATTTTCACAAGTGTGACGACAAGAGAGAGCTGTCTGAGACAGTAAAAAAAGCCATTATCTGGCGGTGGTTAAAATGGCGGTACTCCCGAAGTTGTTATATTTGTTTCAAGCGTTGTTGGTGAAGGTTCCTGGGGCAATTTTGCGGGGATTGCAAAGGAAGATTTTCCAGTATATTTGGAAGCGGAAGCCACCGCGGGTAGCTCGGGCAGTTATGTTTGCTAGAGTGGAGGAGGGGGGGTTGGGGGTTCCGAATTTCCTGGATTACTATAGAGCGGCTCAGTTGTCATGGTATGGCTTGGAGGAGGGGGATGGAGGTGAAGCCAGGGGTGCATTTGGAAAGATCGTATGTACGGGGGGGGGGGGGACGGACGCTTAGATGTATGGTTGTGGGCCTCTCCAGGTACTTGGAGGGAATTGGGGCACCGGGGATGAGAGTTGTGGCAGGGATTTGGAATGGGTGGTGGGTGCGGAGGCAGCAGGCGCAGGGGGTGGAGTTGTCGTTGGTGACCCCGTGGCGGGGGTGGAAACTGTTTCGGCCGGGGTGGGAAGGGGGGAGATTTGATCGGTGGTCAGTCAAAGGGTTAGAGTGCTTCTTTCAATTATGGGAGGGTGAGGCCCTTCTGAGCTTTGAGAGGCTACAAGAATTATATGGCTTGGAGGAGGGGGATAGATTTGCGTATATGCAAGTTAGACAATATATGCGACAGGTGCAGAGAAGGGGGGGGGTTGAAGCAGGAGCTGTCGCTGGTGGTGGTGGGGTGTTTGGGGCATGGGGGGGGGAGGAGGTTGATTTCTGGGCTGTATAGGGCCGTACGAGAAGTGGAGGGGGGCGGTTCAAATACATGTGGGAGTGGGAGGAAGACCTGGGGATGTCCCTGGAGTTGAAGGATTGGAGGTTGGTGTGGTCCCAGGGTAAGAGGGCGCCCCTAGCTAGCAGTATCCGGGAGAATGGTATTAAGATTTTGGTTCGCTGGTATTATACGCCCATGCGACTGCATAAGATGTTTCCGGGTGTCTCGGCAGCATGCTGGAGGGAATGTGGGGAGGAGGGTACTTTCTGGCATATTTGGTGGGGGTGCAGTAAAATACGGGTGTTTTGGAGCGGGGTACAGCAGTGGATATTGGAGGGTGGTTGGGGTGGAAGTGAGGTTGCAGCCTGGGATATTTTTCCTGTCATGGTGGGGGGCGGAGCGGCAGCAGGGAGGGCGGGTAGTTTTGGCTTGTCAGTGCTGCCCGATGTGCAGTAGCGGCAGCTTGGAAGCAACAGGAAGCGCCCTCAGAAGGTTGCTTTGTGCAACAGCTGAGGCATGTTGTCCTGATGGAAAAGTTGACGGCGGCTAGATGGGGTAGGGTTGACAAGTTTGAGGCACTTTGGGGGGTGGTCTGGCGGCAGGTTGGAGATAGGGAGGAGGGGTAGGGGGCTATAAGGATTCAGTGGGGGGGGGAGGGGAGGTGGGGGTCGGGGGACAGGCCTTGAACATGGCGGTCTGTTCGGGTGTGCCTGGGTGTTGAACTTAGACGGGGAGGGGGCGGGGAAGGGGGGAGCGGTGTATGTTTTTGGTTAGTTATCAAGTATATCAGGCTGCCAGGGGGAGGTTGGTTTGCAGTGGTGGCTGTTTACCATGTTTCAGTGCAAAGATGACTGTACTTTATATTGAAACCTTTAATAAAAAGTTATTTACAAAAAAAAAAGCCATTATCACCAAACAAACTGGCACAAGGCCATCTCTAAAGACCTTGGAATTCCTTTGTCTACAGTTAGCAATATTACAAAGTTTTCTGCTCATGGAACTGTCAAGAACCTCCTAGAACATGGTGGGAAGAGGACAAATACTACAAGAAGTCTTTGAAGGTTAGTGCAAACTGTTGGAAAAACATCACGTACAACATCCAAAGAGCATAAGGCAGACCTGAAGCAATCTGGAGTGTTAGTTTAGCGTAATTACTCACCTGTAACAGGTGTTCTCCAGGAACAGCAGGAATCAGTCCTCACGAGTGATTTCTGTGCCAACAGAGCCTGCATGGAGCATTTCCCCAGCTTTCAAAGAAAGCCTTTGGGACATGCTACCACACATGCATGGTTCCCTTCCCACCCAAGGGTGCCATCCTGCTCAGTCAGATGACATAGCTAGAACAGCAGTAAAAAGTAAAACAAGGTAGGGAGGCAACTCCCAGGGGAGGAGGGAGGTTTGTGAGAACGGATTCCTGCTGTTCCCAGAGAACACCTGTTACAGGTAAGTAACTACACTTTCTCCAGGAACAAGCAGGAAATCAGTCCTTACATATGGGACTCCCTAGCTCCAGGCTGCTGAAGACCAAACCAAGACACCACCAACTGTGATCAATTGGGTAGTCGTGAGTTGCAGAGGGTGAGTCCCCACTGAGACACTCTGCAAGACCCTAACGTCCAGCAACACTATCACTTCAGTAGTCTGAACACAGAAGGAAGGGTCAGAGGAAAGGAGTTGTCTACACCCTGAGATTATTACGGAGTACTGTCCGGCCAAAGGCACTGTCCCTGCAGGATTTGCTCTCCAGGTAGTGGTGAGCTGCGAACGTATGACTTGAAGACCATGTGGCGGTCTTGCAGATCTCCGTCACCGGCACTGAGCAGAGATTGGCTACAGACATGGCCATCACCCTCACGTGATGCGTTGTGATATGGTGTTTGAGGGAGAGGCCAGCTTGCTCATAGGCGAGGGCAATACAGTCCGCCACACAAGTGGACAGTTTGCTTAGTAACTGGGTGTCCCAGTCTATTGAGGTCATATGACACGAAAAGCTGAGGAGCTTTCCGATAGGCCTGCATCTGTTGTAAGAATATGGACAGGACCTGCTTGCAATTTAGTGTATGAAGTATTAGTTCCTCTCAGTCAGTGTGAGACTGCGGAAAGGTGGTGAAGAGGCCCACATCTTGGTTGAGGTGAAAAGTAATACCACCTTCAGAGGAATTTGGGGTGTGTGTGAAGCACCATCCTGTTCTTATAGAACCTCTTATATGGTGGATCTGCCACCAAGGCCTGGAGTTCACTCACCCTTCGAACGGATGAGTGTGCCACCAGGAAGGCCACATTCCAAGAGATATCTCAGGTGGAAAGTGGTTAGGGGCTCGAAGGGAGGTTTAGTGAGCTGGGAGAGCACTACGTTGAGGTCCCACTCTGCCACCAGGAGGGAAGGTGTTGATAACAGGAGGCCCCGGAGGAACCTAGAGACCAGGAGCTGGTTTGAGGGGTTTTCCCTTGATAGGGTGGTGGTGCGTGGCTATGGTTTTCAGATGTACCAGTTTGATTTCAGCCCGATGTGTGACAGGTGTAGTAAGTATTTAAGTACTAGTTGCATGTGGCAGGAGAAGGGATTCTCCTTCTCTGCACACAAGTGAAGAAGGTTCTCTATCTGAAAGGCATATGCCCATCTAGTGGAAGGTTTTCAGGAGGCCAGCAGGCCCTCATCAACTTCTCCTGGGAGGTTGAAAGGAGCCAACGCTACCCTTTCAGCAGCCACACTGTTAGTGTTAGCAACCCCAGATTGGGGTGCAGGAGGGAGCCCTCCTCCTGGGACAGTAGGTCCAGGGCTTGACCCTGTGGGACTGGAAGAGCAACAGAGGGAACCACAGTTGCCTAGGCCACCTGGGGGCAATCACTAACTGATGCCCTCTTGCTCTGGACCTTGAATAGGGTCGGTGGGAATGCATAGAGCAGACCTTGGACCACGAGATCAGGAAGGCATCCACCTCTACTCTACCCAGGTGTGGCCAACACGAGTAGAAGTGGAGTAGCTGTGCATTGTCTGGGAAGGCAAAAAGGTCCATCACGGGCCTGTCCCAGAGGTGGAAGAGCCTCCTTGCCACCCTGGGGTTCAAGCGCCACTCGTGTGGGCAAAGGACTCTGCTCAGTCTGTCCACTAAGCAGTTGTCCTGGCCTGGCAGGTAGACCACTCACAGGAGCATGCTGTTGCTCACTATTAGGGAAAGGAGCGCCACCGCCTCCTGGCAGAGGTAGTACGAGTCCATGCCCCCCTGCCGGTTGATATCAAACATGGCCACCTGGCTGTTGGTCCGAATCACAGGTTAGCAACGCAGACTGCGGCAGAATGCTCACAGGGCCAGGAAGGTTGCCCCAAATTCTAGGAGGTTGATCTGCAGGAGCGACTCCTCCTGGGACCAGCTGCCTTGCGTGCAGTGGTCCCTGCAATTTGCCCCCCAACCCAGGAGATAGGAGTCTGTTGTCAGTGTCCTCTGTGGTGTGGGTGCCTGTAATGGCATTCCCGCCTAGAGGTGGTGCAAGTTTTTGCCACCGGGTGAGGGATTCCGCCAGTTGGCGGGTGACCTGACCCTGTCCCATAGTGGAGGAGTGTCCTAGTGGTTGGGGCAAGGTACCTCAGGCCGGAAGGTCAGGGGTTCAAATCCCACTAGAGGACAGCAACCTTGGGCCGGATGTACTGGGGTTTCTAGTCTCACAGGCAATGTTCCCTCTAATTTTCTGTAGGCTGTGTGCGCATAAAATATCAGCTGTGCAGCTTTTGAAGGAAGGTTAAATTTGTATGCCACATAACGACACTCTGAATTATATACTTTAAAATTTGACTACACGTCAGAATACAGTATGTACACCACATTAATTTTAATCAAATTAAATGAAAATAGGCGATTACTAAATGAAGCTGAAAATTTCTAGCAATTACAATCACAACTTTTAAATTTTAAGATGTCTGTGTTTTCTATCAGAATCAGAACTGTCATTTTTGTGCGCTCTGTTGTAAAGTATGTGCGCTCGCTCGACAAGGTGTGTGCGCGCGCGCACAGCTTAGAGGGAACAGTGCTCACAGGTGCTCCTTGTGGTCTTGGGCAAGCCACTTAATTATATTACAGGGAACATGGGCAATGGAGGGTTATCTCCAAGTTATAATGCCCTGTTCAATGTAATTTCAGTTTGTTCAATGTAAACCACCTTGATATCATGAAAGGCGGTATATAAAAAATGTTAAATAAAATAGTCTGCCTGTGGCTTGAGTCCACTGTGAACAGGACACTTGGGCTGTCTGCATGCGTAGGCAGGTGAATGTTGTGACGTGGACCTTTGAGGCCATGTGGCCCAATAGGCGGAGGAGGCGGCAAGCCGGTACTGACCAGCGGCATTAAACCACTCCTACCAGCTGTACGAGGCGGTCTGCCCTCTCTCTGGGGAGGATGACCTTGACCAGCAATGTGTCCAAATGCGCCCCTATGAACTCCAGGCTTTGAGTTGGAGAGAGATGGGATTTGGGGTAGTTTATGACAAACCCCAGGTGCTGCAGTAGGAGGGTTGCACGCTCTGCAGCCTGCCTGACCTCTGAGCTGTACCACCTCCAATTAGCCAGTCATCCAGGAAGGGGAAGACAAAAACCCCTTGCAGGCGCAAGTGGGTGGCTACTACCGCCAAGCACTTGGTAAAGACCCTTGGAGAGGAGGCCAGGCCAGGCCAAAGGGCAACACCCTATACAGGTAGTGCCCTCCTCCTACTACAAACCATAGGTATTGCCATAGGATGTGGTGGCATGCATCCTTTAGGTCCAAGGAGCACAGCCAATCTCCCTGGTGGAGGTAAGGAAGCAGTGTTCCAAGGGACAGAATCTAACTTCTCCCTCCCCAGAAACTTGTTCAAGTTTTGCAGGTTTAGTATGGGCCCGAGGCCCCCAGTTATTTTGGGGAGAAGACAATACCTTGAGTAGAAGCTCTTTCCCCACAGATGCTTGGGTACAGACTCTACTGCATTGTCCCCGAGCAAACCTGTGAGCTCTGAGAACAGAAGTGTCTGGAGAAGGAGAGGTCACACTGGCTTTTATGGAAATAATCTGGGTAGTATTTGTTGAAAGTGGAGGAGGTATCCCTCCTTCACCACCTGCAGCATCCACTTGTCTGAGGTGACCTTGGCCCACCTATGGGCAAAGAATGCCAGGCGGCCCCCTGGGGCTGATTAAGGTCTCCCGGGGGAGGTGAGGTCTTGTCCTGGGAGTCAAAAGCTCCCCCTGGTTGGGCTGGAGCTTCTGAGCTCCTTGGTCCTGCCTCTTAGGGTGAGAACCCTATGTTGGCCCAAGAAGGATTGGTATTGGCGACTGTTGGACGTGCCCCCTTTCCCCCCACCCTGAGAATAGGGGCCTTTTCCACAGTGTTTCTTTGTGGGGGAAAGGAAGGGGTCTTCTTTGAGAGCGTTTGAAGGGTCACCACCTCTGTCTCCATCTCAGCCGCCTTGTTGACCATGGGTTTGCCAAACAAGTTCTCACTGGTGCAGGGGACGTTGAGCAGCTTATCCTGGACCCACTGCTTAAGGTTTAAGGACTGTAGCCAGACTTGGTGTTGAGCCCCGATGCTGGCTGCTGCTACTCAAATCTGTTGTAGGCCACCTGGGATTGGAACTTTAAGTAGTCCTTGATCCCATAGGTTGGAACCGATGGAGAGGTTCTCCGGCCAGCCCCGCTGTGAAACCAGACAATGCCTGGATATGGCACCACAGCATCAAACCTTGGTAGCACTTGCACCTAAGGGCATCGAGGGCTCTAGCATCCCTACTGTATTGGGGGGGGGGGGGGGGGAAGGCAGGCAGGGACAGAAGTGCAAGTCTTCTGGCTTTTGAGTTTTTGCATGGTTGACTGACAACCATGGAGTTATGTGGGAGTTGGGGCTTGTGGAACCCTGGCCTCTTCCTGACGTGGTACATGGTGTCAAGATGTCAGCTAACCACCAGCACCGATGCCAGGGTCTCCCACATTCGTAGCAGCAGCTGATCGGCTGGACTAGCACCGTGAGAGCTTCCTTAGGTGGAGGCTCGAACTGGGGGGGGGGCAGGGGGGGGGAAGATCTCTAATTCCTCGCTGAGCAAGTCCTCCTCCGCCTCAGTTTGCACTGAGACTGCTCTGACCATAACTCTGACAAAGTCGTGGAAGGCCACATCCTCCGGAGAATGGCGCTGGGGGAGACAAGTCCAAGGGACGTTGGAGCCGTCTGGTTTCCAGGGAGGCCTCAGTGGTTTCCTACTCTGAGTTGAGGGGCGGGGGAACAAGTCCGGGGCTCTGTGACTGCTTGGCTCGAGGCCCATGCCAAAGGCTCAGAGCCCTCCTGAGGGATCTGGGGTCTGAGTCTCAAACTGGCCAGGGAGGACGAGATGCCCTAGGAACAGGATCGGGACTGGGACCTCGACTGGGGCAGAGGACTTACCAGAGGCTGGTGGTTCTCAGAGCTCTGTTTAACGACCAGAGACTCCCCCCCCAGTCAGGGGTCCAGTGGTTGCAGCAGATGTGGATGAACGTGCCATCATTGCCTGCTGCATGGCCAGGATAGCAGTGATGTTCTGCTCCATGGCTGCCATTCTGGACTCTGAGCCAGAAAGCCCCGCAGATTTCAGCGCAGGCAGAGAGGATTTAGGACCTGGTGCTGGCACTCACGAGCGCATCCTCCATGGAGGATTATGGCCTCGAGGACCCTGCTGGCTGAAGCATCCTTCTTGAACTTCGGTGGGACATTTCTCGGAGTCGCCCGAGTCCTTCTGGGCAGTCTTACCGGATTTCTTGACGGACTTAGAAGATTTTTTTCTTTTTTCCCATTCAGAACCCAAGGTCTTCTTGGAGGAGTCGCCCCAGGACTCCCAAGGACTCTTGACCCTCTCAGGACGTACTGGGCTTGGAGCTCTGCGTTGGGGAGGCTGGTGTAGAGTTGAAGGGTAGATGTTCCCCTGGTCCAATTCAGACCTTTTTTTCAGAAACCTTGTATTGTTAAAGATACATTTCCAACCTTTGGGTATTACATGTCAACAAGATATAACCAGTATCAGCCCAACAATGACAGTATCAAATACTTATTCCTATTTTGTCCCCTCCCCAGTGTTAATTTCTTAACTCTTATCTACCCCACCTACTGCAGGGTATATTTCACATGAACAGTATGCGTAACATTTTTCCTCTTATTTATACAGACAGTTATATCCTTTTTATAACTTATGATATTCTCTTCACTCTTTCCCTTATTTTCTGGGTTTTGTACCCTGTCCCTCCCCACCTCACCTTCTATAGAGGTAGATACCCCGACCCACATGGTTATTCTACAGTGCCGGGGCGACTATGCTTGAATCATTTTTCCCCCCCTCTACCCCTCCCCCCAGTATTTTGCTATAGAGGAGAGAGACTACTATGTTGACCAGGATGTGTTCCCGAGCCAGTGGAATTCCCATTCCTTTCAACTCTACCCTTGAGGGATCTTGTACAGCGTTCCTCCCTCACTGTTCCAAGGTTCTGTAGCATCTATAATGTTCGTGTGTTGCTTGATGGACTATCCCCCACTGGATTTTTCAATTGTCCTTCCCTTTACCTTAAGGTTTAATCTCTTTTCAAGCATTAAAGACAGTATGTATTAAGCATATAGCTTATATAACCGCCCATTGTCAGAACATTAGAGCGGTTTACAAAAGATAGATAAAAAAAAAGTCTATGCTAAAGGAAAAAAATGAAAAGAACACCATAAAAATATAGGAAAGAAGGAAGGAGTAATAAGGCAACAGCAAAGTGGACAACAAAAGACTAACATGGAAGGGCATCACAAAAGGGTATCATTTGGGAGGAGGTCAAAAAGCCTGCTGGAATAAGTGTGTAACATGTTCTTAAACTCTGGGTATGAGGGCTCTAAACGGAGTGAAGCTGGTAGGGCATTCCAGAGCGAGAGACCGAGGAAGAAAAAGGCAGCCCGCAGAGTTTGCTCCAACTGGGCTCTAGAGGGGGAGGTAGTGATAGTCTGTTAGCATGCAATGAACGAAGTTGACAATATGGGGTATGGAGAGAGATGAGATCAGCCAAATAGAGAGGATCTGTTGTATGAATTACCCGATGGATCAGGATCAAAATCGTATATTGAAATCTGAAACGGAGAGGCAATCAGTGGAGGTGATGAAGAACAGGAGTAATATGATCAGACCGTCAAGCATGTAAGATGATACGAGCTGCTGTATTTTGCACTAACTGTAGACGTTGAAGCTGACAGGCTGGTAGATTAGCAAGAGCTACATTACAGTAGTCTAACCTACTGGTGACCAAAGCCAGAACTAGTGTGACGAGTGAGTCAAAAGGGAAGAGAGACCGAACAGCTCTGATTTGATGTAGAGTGAAATAAAAGAGCGATGCGTGAGTAGATATATGGTCATGGAAAGAGTGTGGAGTCCAAAGTTACACCTAAATAGCAAAGCGAGGAGGCGAGAGAGATAGGGGTAGGATTTAAGTGAGGAGCTATGGTTGGACATGGCGTACTAAGAGATCCACATGGCTGTGGATTTAGCCTGGTTTAAATGAAGGTAGTTAGCGGAAAGCCAAGAGGCAATCTGAGCAAGACAGTTATTGAATGATGAGATATCTACGGATACTGGGGACATGTGAAAAAAGGAGGACAATGTCATCTGCATAAATGTAGGTTGAAACTGGATATTGCTGAATGAGAAGTGGGAGAGGGGAAAGAAAGATGTTGAACAGCAACGGAGAGAGGACTGAACCCTGGGGCACCCCACATGTTAGAGGAAGTGGAGAGGAAGACTGGTTATTAGAATGAACGGTAAAAGAACAAGCTGTAAGGAAGGACTGAAACCAGTGCAGCACCTTGCCCTGCAGCACAACATCATAAAGACGAGATAGGAGTGTTTGGTGGTCTATTAAATCAAATGCAGAGGATAAATCAAGCGACACTATGAGTGTGATATCTCCTCTGTCATGAGAAACATGCACCTCATTTAAGAGCCAGGAGAACAGTTTCTGTACTGTGCCCGGGTCGAAACCCCGCTTGCCGGGGTAAAGGACATAGCATCTCATGTGAAGGCTGCCAAACAGAGAAAACAAAACGTTCTAGTAACTTGGCTAGAAAGGGGAGGTTTGAGACAGGACGCCAATGGGATAACAGAGGGATCCAGTGAGGGTTGTTTCAAAAGTGGATGGACAATAGCAGACCTCCAGGAAGAGGGAAAATATCCAGATGATAGACTAGACTAGTGTTCAGAATAGAGACAATGATAGGGATCAATTGTAGGGATGGCTCAGCCATCCAGTGTGAGGGAATAGGATCTAACTGACAGGTGGTCTTCCTTGATTTTCTAAAGGCCTCTAGCAATTCAGAGGAAGTAATGGTGTAAAAGGAAGACCAAGTATGGCCTAATGCACGGTTGGGGGGGGGGGGGGGAAGATTGAGCAGTAGAACCAGAAATGACCAGCTCCATAAAGGGAGCTAGTGAACCTAAGAGAGAAGAAGAGGGACAGAGGGGCGATAGTTGATGGCGGAGAGTTAGTGAATGTCGAGCATAAGTTTTGAATTTTTCAGCAAAAAATGAAGCTAGAGTTAAATGTGCAGGCATTGAGACCTGCAAATCAGGGGCTGAAGTGGTAGAAGAAAGATTTCATAGAATTTTAAACTGCTTCGAGGAACTGGCAGCCTCTGAGATTTCTGAGGTATAAAAGGAACGTTTGGCAGCTAAAACTGCAGAATGGTATTCTGAGTCGAGTTGTTTAAATCGAATCATAGTAGTGGGAGAAGGGTGTTTTGACCAGCGGAAGTTGGGTACGTTGTAAACGTAGGCTTGGATGATCCCTCATAGTAAGGTCATATCGTTCCTGAAGCTCCACAAATTTTATGGGCTGCCCATTCTCCATTATTAACTGGTCTACTCCCACTATCCCCATGCACAGCCACCTTCGGAACATATACGTATCCTATCATCCCTGGCTCAACAGCTACATTAACTTGTAATGGTAAAATATGGGGTACATTCAGAAGACCACCACAATTGCTTACATAGTGCCTTCCATCCCTGACATACCAAGAACACCAGAATATTGCTGCTTTTCTGAGATGATTTACTATGTAATATATATCAAAGTGAATAAGGGGCCACCCAAGTCTTCTCCATTTCCATTGGCATATATTCAGTAGTATCAAACAGCCAATCTTAGAGATGCCGTAGTACACATGCAATATTGTAGCTCTGCGTATCTGGAAGGCCCAAACCTCCCCCTTCCATGTATATTTTAACGCCTTAATATTAATATGGGCTCGCTTCCCCTTCCACAGGAATGCCCCTACTGTTCAATCTAGTCTCTTTAAATCCTTGGGCAACAAGAGGATAGGCAACACCTGAAGAATATACAGCCACTTGGGAAAAATAACCATTTTATACAAACTGATGAGACCACTCAAAGACAATGGTAATTCTTTCCAGCGAGTCACCCGGGTTTCCAAGTCTTGGAATAAGTCAGTATCATTCAGAACATAGATTTGTGTTGGATCGCTGGGAAGTTTGAACCCTAAATACTTAAAACTTCCCCGTGCCCACTGTAAGGGGAAATGTCCTTGCCACCTTTGTGTCTCTACATAGATAAAATCGGAGGCTCTCCCACTATAAGTTCAGTTTAAGTCCAGTGAATGTGCCATACGAGGTGTGACAAAAGAAACGAGACTGTCCCATAAATGTTTTATTACAAAATCTACAGAGAAATTACATCTTGTCCCCTTCAAAATAATCCCCCCCCCCCCCCGAGTTAATGACTTCTGCATTCGCTTCTGCCACGTACGGAAGCACTTGGTAAAGTCCTCCTCCTTGAGGTCCCTCAGCTCCCTCGTCAGTGACCTTGATCTTTTCTACAGAGGCAAAATAAGTTCCTTTGAGCATAGTCTTCAGCCTGGGGAAGAGCCAGGAGTCGCACGGTGTGAGATCTGGGGAATCAGGAGGGTGGTCGAGAGCTGTTCTGTTTGTTGGCCAAGAACTGCCTCACACTGAGCGCAGTGTGTGCGGGCACATTGTCGTGGTGGAGCAGCCATAACTTGTCTCTCCACAGAGTCCACCTGTTGCACCATACCCGATCATGGAGGCGATTGAGGACTTACTGGTAGAAGTGCTGGTTGACTGTCTGACCCTCAGGCAAACTCATGATGGACCACTCCCTTCTGGTCGAAGAATGCGATCAAACATGACCTTGATCTGGACATACGTGCCTTCTTGGATCTGGGTGACAGTCAAGTCTTACGCTGCAGGCTCTGTCTCTTGTTTTCAGGGTCGTACTGGAAGATCCCAAGTCTCATCTCCTGTGATGACTCTGCCAACGAACTCTGGATCTTCTCCAATCTTCTCTAGCAAGTCTCGACAAACATTGACCTGGTGCTCCTTCTGGTCGTCTGATAAAAGCTTGGGCACCATCTTGGCACACACCTTTCGCATCCCCAGCTCCTGCACCAAGATGGTCTGCATTGACTCCCTTTTCAGGCTGAGCTCCTCAGCTATTATCCGCACCAATCTTCGATCACTCTGCACCAGCTGGTTCACTGTCAGTGTTCTCAGCAGTCTTTGTTGTGGAAGGCCATCCTGACTTGGGGTCCTCTACCTCCTCGCGGCCAGTCTTGAAGCATTTGTGCCACTCGAAGACTCGGGTCCTTGACATTGCACCTTCTCCATAAGCCTTTTGGAGAAGTTGGAGACACTCAGTTGGGCCCTTCTCCAACTTAACCAGAAATTTCAAGTTGATTCTTTGCTCCATATTTATGCCACCTCCAGTTGTGTGACAAAGCAATGGAGCAGTGTGCAACAAAAAAAACCACGTAAAAGAAAAACAGAGAGAGATGAAAAATATAGCAGAATAGTGGCGAGATGTTACACCACAGTGACATAAGCGGTTAGCCAATTGGCACCGAGTCATGGGCATGGCTGACACAGTCAATTCTTTGTCGTCACACCTCATATATCTGAAATTCGTGTAATAGTACATCTAAGGAGTTTGCTGGGTCTCTCAGGCATACAAGTAGATCGTCCGCGACACAAAACTCCACCTTACCTACTTGGATTCTATTTAATTTAGAGTGTGTGGAACCACTCCAGCAGTGGTTCTAATTGTAAGACAAAAAGCAAGGGAGAGTGGGCAGTCCTGCCTCATACCTCTCTAAAGGAAACATTTCTATCTGTATTCCATCAATCAACACTGATACACAGGGGTTGGTGTCTAACTAGTGAATCATATCTGCAAAATATCCCTGGATTCCCATCTTTTCCAGCACTAAATACATGTACTCCCACTGCACCCTATCAAATGCTTTAGCATCAAAGCTGATGAGCATTGTGGGGTGTTTGAGACTCATGTACTGTGCCATCACAATTTTCCTTACATGCTGCGCTATATGCAGTTCTCAGACAAAGCCCACTTAGGAAATCTCCTACTAACCCGGGTATTAGGGGTGCTAGTCTATCAGCCATTACCTTTACATCTACGTTGGGTAGAGAGATGGGCCTGCAAGATCCAGTCAACAAGGGTTGGTATTGGGCAGTACCGTTATTATGGCTTTATTAGGTTCATACAGAAAAGATCTCCGTTGTATCAAGTCCAAATAGTATTCCACTAATGGGATAGTATTCTTATCCTGTAATAATTGGTAAAATCCCCTCTATATCCATCTGTGCCAGGGGCCCCTACACTTCCATAACCCCCATAATGCACTTTTGGATTTCCTGTGCCTCCAATGGAGTATTCAACTTATCTGTTTGTTCCTTCGCCAATCGAGACAGGGTACTCCCTGTAGTTAACTCTGTGCCCACTCCATATCACATGGCTCTGCTGTATACAACCCCTATAACATTCGTGGAAAGTGCATTCAATGCCCTCCTAGATGGTTTGCATCCCTCCTTCTTGGTCCTTTATAGCCCATATAGATCGTGGTCCATCTTTTGTCTTAACCAACCCAGACATGAGTTTCCCTGTTTTGTTCCCATACTGGTAGTTTATATTTGTAATAACGATTTTTGTGCTCATTGATGCAAGAGATCATTGAGCTCCGTTTGGCAAGTCAGCGTCGTTTGTTGTACCTGCATAGTGAATTGGGAGAACTGTCTCTTCGCCCCTCTCAGTTCTTTTTCTAATTGGATAAGCCGCTTCCCCTTGGACTGTGTTTTGTTTTTACAATAAATCTATAATATATGTCCTCACAAAACTGCCTTTGCTGCCTCCCAAAAGAGAGCTGGATTGTCCCCATGTTCTCCATTGTACGTCTCATATTCAGTCCACTTGGCCCTTAGAAAAACTAAAAAGTCAGGGTCCTCCACTACATTTAAGGGGAATCTCCATGTTCTACCCCTGCCTAAAATCTTCCCACCCCAGGTCTATCCATATTAGCACATGGTCGGAGTTGAATGTCGGGCCAATCTCTGCTTTTGTTATTTTGTCCAATAGTCCATTGGCCACTAAAGTCTATATGAGATCCCAAACCATGTGCTCTGGAAATGTGCGTGTAATCTTTCTGTCAGATGTAATACTCACCATACATCCAAAAGTTTGTATCCATCACATAACCTCTGTACTCTTCTAGTCTGTTGGGTATCCCTTCCCCCACTATCTGGGTTTATACCCATGCAATCCATAGCTTCATCCATGATGCTATTGAAATCGCCCCCTATTAGTTGCTGTGATGTCATTTCTGCTATGCAGCGTGCTAGGTCACAATAAAAGCCTGCTTCATATTTGTTAGGCACCAAAATTATCCCCAAGGAAACCACCAATATTTTTGTCAGAAAACGCCGAGGGAGAACTCCGATTCAGCCAAACCAGACGGCAAATTCCATTTTAATTCGCCGCCTGGTGTGGATGAATCTGAGTTCTCTCCTACCACAGCGTTTTCCAACAAAAATATTGTTTTTTTTCTTGGGGATAATTTTGGTGACTAATTTTGTCTTTGATTTATTTTGTCACTAGCATTTCGGATTTTAATTTGATAGGTCATATTTGTTAGGGTCATATATTGTACCCAGGACTACCTCCTTCCCCTGTAGGCATCCTTGAACAAAGAAGTACTGACCCTGTGGGTCTACCTTTGTTTTAACGTCTGTCAAACTTATGTGTTTCCCCCACCAGGACAGTAACGCCTGCTTTCTTAGCCCCCGATGATGCACTGTATACATCCCCCACCCACCCTCTTTTCAGCTTCTGGTGTTCCACCTCTGTCATATGGGTTTCCTGTATGAGTAACCACACCAATCACTGTATAAGAGCTTATATCAACAAAAGCAACACAACAGCTCTTAATCAAAAACCCAGTTTACCACAACTATTACTCCTCAAATTTATTAAACATCTCCTTATCTTTAGGCAAAAATGACCTCAGGATGGCTTATACCCTACATGTTCACTATAGGGAACAGCTGATGCTCACATCACCGGTCAATAAGCCTTCTAAATACTATTTATATATTTTAATAACAATTTATAGCGTTTGAACTCCACATGAGTACTCTTGGGGATTCAAAGCTTACTCATAACTAACCACACCACTAAGCAAAACAATACATATAGCGTCATTTTAACAAAACTCAACAAGGCGCCATTAGACTGGATTTCTTCCCCTGTAAAGTAACAGAAGAACAATTTTAGTAAAACTTAATATCAAGAACCATGTCAAATAGATACACAATACCTATCTTTAGGATTCAGCATATAAAGCCCATGGCTGCTAGATTCTAATCCATCGAGGACTTGGCACCTTGTTGAGTTTTGTTAAAATGACGCTATATGTATTATTTTGCTTAGTGGTGTGGTTAGTTATGAGTAAGCTTTGAATCCCCAAGAGTATTCATGTGGAGTTCAAACGCTATAAATTGTTATTAAAATATATAAATAGTATTTAGAAGGCTTATTGACCGGTGATGTGAGCATCAGCTGTTCCCTATAGTGAACTTGTTCACTATATGTAGGGTATAAGCCATCCTGAGGTCATTTTTGCCTAAAGATAAGGAGGCATTTAATAAATTTGAGGAGTAATAGTTGTGGTAAACTGGGTTTTTGATTAAGAGCTGTTGTGTTGCTTTTCCTGTACGAGTGCCACATCCATATGCTGGTCACAATGCGTGTAGTATTGTGTGTCTTTTGACTGGATTCCTTATTCTAAAAACATTCCAAGAAGCTATTTGAATAGGCTTACTCAGTCTAATCTTACATACAGCCCTACATCTATGCATTGCCTCTTTGTTATTGTTATTGTTATAGTTGGGCGCCCCCCCACCCCCTGCATTCCCACCATCTGTGGCTACCTCTCCTCCAGCCCTTGTGCCCTCTACCTACTTATATAGTCTTTCCTCTGTTCCTTGGTCCCTTTGCCCTACCCCCACCCCTTCCTTTTTTCCCTCACCCCCTCCCCCTTCTCAGATTCCCCCATTGTCGTCTGCTCCTCACCTTCCTCTTATATTCCCCTTCCATATCCTCCTTATAGGCCATGAACTGTGTGGGGGCTTCCCCTCCCACCAGACCACTCTTCCTTTTTCCTCTCCCTTTTAGTTTCTTCATGCTTATATTGTTTTCTCCCCTCCATGTCCCAGCATCCACACCTCACTTTTTTTTTTTTTTTTTTAAATTTATATCTTTAACTTTTCAAAGGCAAGTACATCCAAATGACAGTACCTCAAGTACCAAACCAACCATACAACATTTCCAGAACCCAGCACCCACCCCTCGAAACTCTTCCCTGCGTCCAACTCCCCCCCCTTAAACACATCTAGAGAAAATACATGGATAAACACCAAAAAACATAAGTTATGGCTACAGTCCCGCCCAACAACAACTTTCCCCACATCCCCCCCCCTTTTACCCTGCTTATGGCAGAAGACCCCCCACTTCACTCATCACCCCTCCAGCATTGCCCCGCCAAACCCCTCCCCCCCCCGTAAGGACAGATGCTTTTATTTATTTAGAAGGATTTAGTATACCGCCTTATTGTTAAATCAAGGCGGTGTGGCACATAAAGCAAAATCAATAATAAAGTGTGGTTTGTAGCATGCAGTGTGAGAACTGAGAAGTGTAGTGTGTGGGGCAGTGCGTTAGATTATATCGGTGAACTATTTACATAAATGAGCTATATACATATATACAAAATGGGGCTGTTTGAGAGGCGTGCTAGGATTGAGATTCTGTAATGTCTTGGGGGTAGGATCGTGATCCTGTAATGTCTTGAGGTCGAAAATTTATGCGAGGTCCTTGAAATGTACTGTAAATAGATCAGTCTTAAGAAGTTTTCTGAAGCCCTTGAGGTTCTTGGTTGATCTTATATGGTCTGGGAGAGAGTTCCATATAGCGGGTGCTGCCAGGGAGAGTGCCCTCCTTGATGTGGCCAGCCTTGTTTTAGCAAATTCTTTTGGTGTTCTGATGGTGTCTGAGGTTCCTTTTCTTCTTGGTCTCCTGTTGTCATCGGTTTTTATGAGAGGGCGTAGGCCCGTCTGCTGATAGGTTGTGTATTATTTTAAATATGTGTAGAAGTACTTTGAATTGGATTCTGGAGCTGATTGGGAGCCAGTGTAGGTGGTACAGTATGGGGGTGATGTGATGCTTTGTCTCTTCCAGGGATAATATTATACCAAGCTGCTAGCCCCGTGCCCCTAGCGTATACACCCTACCCCCCTCCCCCTTGTCCATACCCCAGCACTTCCCTCCCTCCCTAACTCCCCCTCCTCCCCTCTTGATGTAACACCCGCCACAACTCTCCCCAACGTACTTCAAACTGACCCTCTCTCTCTTTCCTTGCCGCAGTTAACCTCTCCATGAGGATTATATGTTGTACCTGCCCTTCAAACTCCCCCAATCCCGGAGCCTCTTTGCTTTTCCATGCGGCTGCCACCGCACATCGTGCTGCGCTAAGGCATGCCACTACCCCCCCCCCCCCGGACAACAAGAAAAGACCTGGTGACAACTCTACTTCCTCCCCTAATTTATCCCTTATCCAGTCCCGAATCCGAATGCCTGAATTTTTACACCCCCCACCAAATATGCCAGAAGGAACTCACCTTCCTGCCAGCAGGCGGAGGACGTTCCTGGATACATCCTATGTAATCTCTCCGGAGTATAGTACCATCTGAGCAGTATTTTGTAACTATTTTCTCGGATGCTACTAGATATAGGGGACTTTTTAATCTGGTCCCAGATCCCCTTCCAATCCTTGTGATCCAACTGCTCCCCTAGATCTGTCTCCCACTCCCTCATATATTTAAATTTCGTCCCTCCCCCCTCCTAACCCCTTTATACAGAGCCGAAATCATTCCCCTAGAACCCCCTTTCCCAACCCCTAGAGCTTCTACCTCAGTCAGATCCCCCTCTAGCTCCCCTTTACCACGAACCCCCCTGAGATAAGACTTCACCTGTACATAGGCATACCTATCCTTCTGAAGCCCATAGCTTTCCTTCACCTCTTCAAAACTCATAAGCTCATCCCCATCCATTAGCTGAAAGAAGCATTCCAACCCTCTAGCCGTCCAACCATCATACACCCCTCCTTCCCAGCCCGGTTTGAAATCTTTATGCCCCCTCCATGGGGCCGCTAATGAAAACCCCCTCCTCCTCCCTTTATGTCCCTGAGCCCGTACCTCATCCCAAACCGCCGCAATCTGTCTCATAGCTGGAGAACCAATCCCCAATTCCTTCTTATCCTTCCCCTGCGCCCACAACCAGGCAACCAACCTCCCCCCCTTAACATAAGTTTGTTCCACCTTGACGCCCATTTTTACCTGTCCCCTCCCCCTCCAATCCATCACATGACGGAGCTGCACCGCCCTATAATAATCCCTAAAATTTGGCACCCCTAATCCCCCTTCCTCTTTAGACGCGTACATAGTTTCCCTCGAAATCCTCGGGGGCTTTCTTTTCCAGATATATTGAAAGACTTTCCGCTGTAGGACTCGCAACACCTTGTCCGGCACCTTCACCGGTAATGCCTGGAATAGATACAATATCCGGGGCAAGATATTCATTTTAACCCCCGCGATCCTCCCTAGCTAGGAGACCTCCGAGTTCATCCAGCAATCCAGATCCCTATACAATTCCCCTAACACCCTGGGATAATTCACCTGATAGATGCCTTCATATCCCCTTGGGATCTGCACCCCCAAATACCCCAGCGATTTCGTGACCCACCTGAACGGGTACTCCTTCCTTAACCGACTTTCCTCACCTCTTGATACTAATATATTTAATATTTCCGTTTTCCCTACATTCATCTTAAAGCCCGAAACCCCCTGAAACCCCTCCACTTCCTCCATTATTACTGGCAGCCCCCCCTGCAGGTTCCTGATGTATAACAGGATATTATCTGCGTATAAAGAAATTTTATGTTCCACTCCCCCCACCTGAACTCCTCTAATCATCCCATTGCCCCTTATCCTCTGCGCCAGCAGCTCCACAACTAAGGCAAAAAGCAACGGCAACAAAGAACAGCCCTGTCTTGTCCCTCTTTCCAATTCAAAGTCCCTAGTATAGCTCCCATTTACCTTCACCCGCGCCCTAGGCCCCTTATAAAGACCTTCCACCCACTTTACAAAATTTGGCCCACAACCTATCTTCCCTAATGCCTGCCATACAAAATCCCAATGCACCCTGTCAAACGCCTTCTCGGCATCAATAGACATCAAGATGCATTCCTCCCTCCCCACCCTTGCTACCCCAATCACCTTTATCACCCTTTTTATGTTATCGGCCGTCTGCCTCCCCATAATAAACCCCGTCTGATCTTCCTTAATCAGCCCAGGCATCCATGGTGCCAGGCGATCCGCCAACACCTTGGCCAAAATTTTTACATCTACATTAAGCAGGGCTATCGGCCTGTACGATCCACATTCTAATGGATCCTTCCCTGGCTTTGGCAAGATCGTAATCCCTGCCGTTAACATCTCAGGAAGCAACTCTCCCCCCTCCTTTAACATGCCATTGAATACTCTTATCATATCTCCTATTTCCCCCTCAAAACAGTTTATAAAAGGACCCTGGTAGTCCATCTAAGCCCAGCGATTCCCCCCCCTTCAAACCCTTAACCACCTTCCTCACTTCTTCCCCCGTCACCTCCCCCCTCCATCCCTCCCTGCGCTTCCTCACCCAGCATAGGCAACTCCAAACCCTCCAGATACCTACTTATTTGCTCTGATCTCACCCCATCCTGTCTCCGATATAGCTCTCTGTGATATTGTTCAAATCTCCCCCAGACCTCCTTCTCTTCACTTGTCACCACCCCATCTTGGCGCTTAATTTGATATATCAGAGGCCCCCCTCTGCTTCCGGAGCTTACGGGCCAACCACCGCCCTGCCTTATTTCCAAATTCATAATATATCTATTGCACTCGTTTCATATCCATAGCTATCTGATCCACCTGTGAGGTTTTTAATTCCCCTCTGATTCGGTCCAGATTTTTCCGGGCCCTCTCCGTTCCTGCTTCCCGTAGCTCCCTTTCTGCTACCACCAGTTCCTCTTTTAACCTTTCCTCCTTCTGCCCTCTTTCCTTCTTCAACCGCGTTCCCCATTTGATGAACCGACCTCTGATATAGGCCTTCAGCCCCCCCACACCATAACCTCTCGCACTTGCCCATTATCATTAAAATTCTAAATATTCCCTTATCGCCCCTCTAATGTCCTCCCTCACCTCCTTAATTTTTTCAGTAGACTCATTCAACCGCCAGAATTTAGTCCCCACTTGTCTCTTACTTCGAATCCCCACCACTACTGCGCTGTGATCTGACCATACAATCGGGAGAATCTCCCCCTCTTGTCACCTCCACCATCCAATCAGCATTCACCATGATCATATCAATCCTGCTCCAACACTTGTGGTGCTGAGAAGAAAGTATATTCTCTACCAGCCGGATTCCTCTTCCTCCAGACATCCACCAGATTATGCTGCTCCATCAATTTAAGCTCCTTCCTACTCGACCCCCTCCCCCTCCCACCCTCTAGGATTCCTACCTAAGCCATCTTGTAAGGTGACGTTAAAATCCCCTCCTACCAGTAACTTCCCCTGTACTTCCCTCTCCAGCAATTGACTCGTAGTTTTCCCAAAAGGTCCCTTGTACCCCATTCGGAGCATAAACCGACACAATGTTTATCTCCTCATTCCCCCACCCCCTTTTTATACCTACCACTCTCCCCTCCTCATCCCGAAACCAATCCCTCACCTGAATCCCTGCCCCCCCGTTTCCATTCTCCCCCCCCCCCACCACATGAGAAAAATTGCTCCGGATAACCTAGATGTTTTAACCTTCCAACCTCCCCTCCCATGTGTTTCTTGCACCAAGATCACCTCCCACTTCTTTATTTCTCTGAAAAATTGCCTCCTTGTGTGGGGAGTTCAATCCCTTCACATTTATAGAGCCAATCCTCAACATTACCCTATGTAACCCCCTTCCCCGCCCAACCCTCTCCTCTGAGTTGTGCCTTCTCCCTCCCTTTCATTACCCCCCTCCCCTCCCCACCACCCTTCCATCCCTTCCGTGAGAGTCAGGTCCTATCCCGATTCCACCCCATGATCTCATCCCGAATTATCCCCACACCACCTCCGCTGGCCCGCCTTCCCCTGCATTTCTATTCCTGTCCCCCACCATTCCACCCCCCACTTTAGCCATCCACCCTATGCAAAAACCTTTACCCCATACACACAGACCCCCCCCCCCGCCACCTCCTCCCAATATGTAACCCGGTGCAGAATTACCACCCATGCCCATCCCCCATTGTTCAGGTAGTCACTGCTTGGTCCACTCCATTCGATTCCTGCGAGAGTCTTTTAAGCCACTTCCCTTTCTCAGACACTCTCAGCCACTGTGACATTCTCTGTTCCTTGCCGCGCTCCTCTCTGGCCACCCCTCCACGAACTCCTTCCTTGATCTGTGGGAGATGTTCATACCCCAACTCCGTCAGCACGTTCCAGGCCTCTTCCGCCCCTTTCACTCCGAGATATTCCATTTACCGTCAACAGAAGACCGAAGGGGAACAGCCAGCGGTATCTCAGTCCTTTCCCCCGGAGGAACGCCGTCACCTCCTTCATACCTCTCCTCCTCTCCAGGGTCCCTTTGGAGAGGTCATTATAAATCTCCACCTCACATGATTCCCATGCAATACGGCCATACTTCCTGGCCACACTCAGGATACGCTCTTTAAGGGGAAAGCTGCTTAGGCACGCAATCACATCCCCTACTTGTTTTTCCCACTGAGGGCCCAGGCTGCGATGTGCTCGCTCCACTCCAATGACCTCCACGTGGTCTTCCCCGCTCTCCTCCATTCTCAAAATATGCCGGCACAGGCATTGCACCGTTTGTGCACAGTACTTATAGTTCTCCGTTTCGGGGATCTCTTTAAAATCGTAGATTCCTCCGAGCCCTATCCTCCATCTCATCCATCTTTTCTTGCATTTCATCTTGCCTTTCACGCACTCGGCGCTGCTCCACCTCCACCATCCTCAGGGCTCCTTCCTGTGACTCGACTTGTTCCGCCACCTCCTCCACGCGCTGCCCCAGGCTGTTCATTTCTTGTTGGATCGAGTGCAGCGTCTCTTTCAGATCTCTTCTCATTGCCTTGATATCTCCCTGGAGCTCTCGCTTAAACTCCTTCAACCACTCCTTTAGCTCCATTTCCCCTAGCAGCTGTTCATTCTCTCCAGTGTCTTCCCCTGGGCCCTCGTCTCCGCTTCCCTCCTCAGCCTCGCCTAGACTCCGCAAGCCTCTCTCTTCTCACCGCACGTACGCGGACTTAAACCCCTCCAGTTTTTTTCCGGGCTGCCATGGCACTCCCCGGGGTCACTTTATCCTCCACCTTTGCACACAGGATATCGCTCATTTAACTCCTTTTAATCGGGAATCAGACGGAGCTCAGCTACACCACGGCCATATGCTCCGTGACGTCACTGGAAGTTCCCACCCCATCACTTTTAAAGCACCCTGCCTGCCCAATGTCTATTCCCTTTCATTCTGTCTCAGGTGTTCCCCATCCACTTGTTATACTCAGGTTCTATCCCTTCATTATATCTACCCTCCAATGTGGCTTCACACCCCTTCATGTTATAACATGTCATCTCATTTGACCATAAGTATCATTACCCTTAATTTCCTTAACTTATCTAATACTTGTATTCAATCGCATTCATTTTATTTCCACATTGCCCCTCCTCTTACTCTCTCCCCTTATTCATTATGCATCCCTTTTATTTGATAGGCACCTGGCTTTGCCATTTTTCCAACCATGTTTACAAGAGTCATGGAAATCTCCATTTCCAGTGCATTCCCCTCCCTCTTCTATCATTAAGTTCCTTCCCTTCTCCCCATGTTCCCCTGGCACAGATGTGGTAACGCCCGTATCAGTTCCCTGCTTTTTCTTCCCACAATTCTAATATTCGCTTATTTTTACACATTTACACTGTTACCACATTAGTCCTTTCACCCTTATATAAAATTGCCCTCGCATCTCCCATTCTGTCTCTCTCTCCCCCTCCCTTTCTCTACCTCTTTCTTTCTAGGGTACACATTCCATCATTAGTTATTATCCCAGCTCTTATCCTTTGCCACCTGATATTTAATATTGCCCCATTTCAAAGTAGTAATACCTCCATCTTCAGTCAGTAAAAGGAAAGGTGTAGTGCTGCTAAACAAAAAAAGAAAAAACACCTTTAATATTACATGGAATTTTCAATCCATAGAGATTCTACAGTATATTTTGTTTCCTGAAAAACTTTAATCATGTGCGACTCAATGCCCTCTCTAAGAGTGCAACCCCTATCATTGTAATAGGGTTTGTACCTAGATATCAGTGTGTCCTATTGGTTCTCTCTTCCACCAGGTCGCTGAGATGACAATTATATCTAAATGATAATTACACTTACCTGGTAATTGTAGTTCCTTCAGTGACAACAGTTCAGTCCTCTACCTCTGGGTTGTCAACCTCCTCCTGCAGCTAGGAGACTGGCATGTCAGAATGATATCACTGGATATAGCCTGCTGCACTCCTACTTGCATCCCAGTGTAAACTATAACAAAGCAGACTCAAAGGAGCAACAAATAAGTAGCAAAACAGAAGAACAACTGTACTATCAGTAAGCCACCCCCGATCAGGCCTTCTTACCTCCTGCCCCGCGATCGAGAAGGGTACAAAACAAAGGAAGAGAATGAATCCAGACTCACCTGTAACCCTCTTCTGCTCGGCACGAAATCCGGAAACCTCCTAGAAACATCCGGGCGGGAAGGAGGACTGAACTGTCGTCACTAAAGGAACTACAATTACCAGGTAAGTGTAATCATCATTTCCTTAGAGTTCCTTCAGTTCAGTCCTCTACCTCTGGGAAGTACCAGAGCAGTAATCAATGGGAGGGACCCTTCCAGCCAGCAGACAAGACAGCCGAGCCGAAACGAGCATCCGAAGCCGCAGCAACATCCAATCTATAGTGTTTGCTGAATGTATGCAGAGACGACCAAGTCGCCGCCCTACAAATGTCCCCCGGAGGGACCAAACAATGCTCAGCCCACGAGGACGTCTGTGCCCTGGTGGAATGCGCTCTCAGTCCCACAGGCACCACACGCCCCCGAAGCAAATAAGCGGATGCAATCGCTTCCTTAAGCCAGCGGGCGATGGACGCCTTAGCCGCCGCTTCGCCCCAACGAGCTCCGCCGAAAAGAACAAACGCTCAGACTTGCGGCACGACTCCGTGGCCCTCAAATACTGACGCAAAGCTCTCTTAACGTCGAGACGCCGAACACCGCGATCTGCGTCATCGCCCCCCAAAGATCCTAAGATGGGCAAGCAAACTGCTTGGTTCAGATGAAAGGGAGACACCACCTTAGGCAGAAAGGATGGAACCGGACGCAAGACCACCTTTTCCCTAGAAAAGGACAGGAAGGGTTCACGGCACGACAACGCCTGCAGCTCCGAAACCCGCCGTGCAGAACAAATCGCCACCAGGAACACCGTCTTGAGCGTCAAATCTTTCACGGACGCACGACGCAAGGGCTCAAAGGGGGGCTCGGTCAGAGCCGTGAGCACAAGATTCAGATCCCACGGGGGAACGCACACCCTGCGCGCCGGACGCACACGAACGACCGCTTTCAGAAAACGACGTAAGTCTGGATGAACCCCCAACGACCGGCCATTGATCTTGCCCCGATAACAGGACAGGGCTGCCAACTGTACGCGCAAGGAACTGGCAGCAAGACCTTTGTCAAAAGCGTCCTGCAGGAATTCTAAGACTAAAGGAATCGAAGCCGAGCCTGGCCTCACCTGACGCTGCGAACACCAATCCTCAAAAACACGCCAGACCCGCACATACGCCAAGGATGTCGACTGCTTACGCGCCCACAGCAAGGTTGCCACAACCGCCGACGAGTAGCCCTTTTTCAGGAGTTTAGCCCTCTCAATGGCCGTACCGTAAGCAAGAACCGATCCACCTGAGGCATGAAAAGGGGCCCTTGGAGCAACAGATCCGACCTGGCCGGCAGATGCCAAGGTTCCCCGTCCAACAGACGGATCAGGTCGGCGTACCAGGGACGCCTCGGCCAATCGGGAGCCACCAACAGCACCTGTCCCGCATGCGCCCCGATCTTCTGAACCACCCGGCCTATCAACGCCCAGGGTGGAAAGACAGAGGAGGCCGTCCGCCGGCCACCGACGAAGCAAGGCGTCGATGCCCTCCGACATACTTTCCCGCCGTCTGCTGAAGAAACGGCTGACTTTTGCCGACTGAAAGGTCGCCATGAGATCCATGACCGGAGTCCCCCAGCGCCTGACGATCTGGCGGAAAACCGCAGGATGCAGTTCCCACTCCCCTGCATCCACGTGCACTCTGCTGAGGAAGTCCGCGGTGACATTGTCTTTGCCGGCAATGTGCGCAGCCGAAATCGCGGACAAGCGAAGCTCCACCCACACGAATAGCAGGTCGGCCGGTGCCACCCTGTCGGTTGATGCACGCCACCGTTGCCGAGTTGTCGGAGAGAACTCACGGCCTGACCGCGCACCAAGCCCTCGAACGCCTGTAGGGCCCGAAACACTGCTCGAAGTTCCAAGCGATTGATCGCCCACAAGGCCTCCAGGGGGGTCCAAAGCCCCTGCGCAAACTGACTCCCGCAGTGGGCTCCCCAGTCCACCAGACTGGCGTCCGTCATCAATGGCAGCCACTCTGGCTGCTCCAGCGGCAAGCCCCCTGCCAGTGACGAGGGGCGAAGCCACCACCGAAGGGACCGCCGAACTGTGCCCGGGCAAGGGAGACGCGTGCTCAACGAATGTTCCTGATGCGACCAACGACGGAGCAGCGCTCTCTGGAGAGGCCGCATATGAAACCGGGCCCAAGGCACCGCCTCCAACGTTGCCGCCATGGTGCCCAGCACCCGGAGATAATCCCAGGCCGAGGGAGCCGCCACCGACAGGAATTGCCGCACCAGAGTCCGCAACCCCTCGGCTCGTTTGTGCGGCAGGAACACCTGCCCCTTGAATACCTGGGAGTCCGGTTCGATACGTGTGAGGACCTGAGTGGGCTGCAAATGGCTCTTGGCTGGGTTGACCACCCAACCCAGCTCTTGCAAAAACTGCACCACCCTGTCCGTCACCCGGAGACTTTCCTCCGCGGACTTGGCACGAATCAACCAATCGTCTAGGTATGGGTGAACCAGGACACCTTCTTTGCGCAATGCCGCCGCTACCACCATTATTTTGGTGAAGGTCCGAGGCGCCGTCGCTAGGCCGAACGGTAAGGCCTGAAACTGGTAGTGGCCCCAGGGGAGGGCAAACCGCAGTAAGCGCTGGTGTACATCTCGAATGGAAATGTGCAAGTACGCCTCCGACAGGTCGAGAGACGTCAAGAATTCTCCGCCTCGCAGGGCTACGATGACGGACCGCAACATTTCCATCCGAAAGTGCGGTACCCGCAAGCACCGGCTCACCCCCTTCAGATCGAGAATGGGTCGCAATTGTCCACCCTTTTTGGGCACCACGAAATAGATGGAATAGCGACCCAAGCCGTAATCGGCCTTGGGAACCTCCACGACGGCTCCCAAGCGAATGAGCCTGTCCAGGGTTTGGCGAACCGCCGCCGCCTTCGCGGGACCCCGGCAAGGCGACATGACAAAGGAGTCCCGCACGGGCCGGGCCAGCTCCAGCGCGTATCCGTGTTGAATGATTTCCAACACCCACTCATCTGAGGTGATGTGGGTCCAGGCGGAAAGAAACCCCCGAAGCCGACCGCCAATGGGAGGCTCCACCGCCGGGACCCGCCTCGCCTCATTGGGTCTTACGAGCAGAAGACGCCGGGAGGGAGGAGAAGCCTCTACTCGCTCCCCGAAAGCCCTGGCCCCTAGAGGGAAACCGCCCCCTCTGGAATGCTCCTGGCCGCGTGGAACGGAATCTTCTGAAATCCCGAAACTTGACCCCGAACGCTCTGGGCAGACTTGGTCTGTTTCGGTTTGTCCTCGGGCAGACGTCCCACTTTAGACTCACCCAGGTCCTTCACCAACTTATCCAAATCTTCCCCAAACAGCAAATCGCCCTTAAAGGGAAATTTACTGAGGCGGGATTTAGAAGGGCCGTCCGCGGCCCAATTATGGAGCCACAAGGAGCGACGGGCAGTCACCACGGAGCCCGTGCTGTTGGCCAGCGCCCGAATTAAGTCGTAATGAACATCAGCAAGGTAGGCCGCACCTGACTCCAAACGATCCAGCTCCTTCACCTCCTCGAGGCCAACGTGCGGGGATTGGCGCAGCCGTTGGGCCCAGCGCAAACACGCTCAAGCAACCCAGGCTCCGCAGATGGAGGCTTGAAGCGAAAGGGAATCCGCTTCAAAAACCTGTTTGAGCAGGCCGTCAACCTTACGGTCCTGGGCATCCTTCAAGGCCGCACTTCCCTCCACGGGAATGGTGGTCTTTTTTAGTAACAGCCGATACCACCGCGTCTATCCGTGGCGCTCGGAAACGGTCTTTAGCGGATTCTGCCAAAGGATAACACCGGCTCATAGTGCGAATGCCCCGGAGCCCCGCCTCCGGCTTATCCCATTCGTCCTGAATCATCCTCTCGACCACCCGGTGCACCGGAAACACCACCTAAGTCTGGCGAACCGCCTGGATGACCAGATCCTCCAATTCGTCGTCCACTGCTGCTGGCGGAGCCAGGTGTAACATCTGCAAAGTTTCCGAAATCAAGGCAGCCAACTCCTCTCTGCGGAACACCCGAATGATCTTGGCTTGCTCCTCGGGCTCCAGGATCTCACCTTCCTCCAGGTCCTGTGATCCCTCTTCAGGATCCCATTCCGGATCCGGGGCTTCCGGCCAGGAGCCCTCCACCGGGTCTGCAAGCCGTGCTCGCTTCGGTGCCGGCAGCTCCGTGACCGCCGCTCCTTCCGCCACCAACTGCGGAGGCTGGGACGCAGGCGACGCCGAGCACGGCCTCTTACCCTGCTGACGCAGGCAAAAAGCCTGATGCAGGAGAAGGACAAACTCCGGACTGAAGCCACTGAGACCGGACGGCTGAGGGGCCAAGGGTGCACCGGAGGGCCCCGGCAGCGCCTCCAAATCGGGCTCTTGTTCCGAGATCTGCGGGGAAGCAGCACTCGCCCCCTGCTCCTCCGGAGACTCCTGAGTTGCCATCTGAAGCTCCACCGCTGAAGACAGGGCTGCACAGACCCTGCACACTCCGGTGTCAGTGACCGTGCCACACACTAGGCACTGAGGCCGGGTAGCCATAAGGATGAAGCCAAAGGCCCCTAAGGGCTGATGCCAACTTCGGCCCCAAGACTGGGCAGGCTATGGCAGGCAAATTTGTTTTGTTTGTATTTATGTCTATTTATTATATATATATATATTTTTTTAACCTGTGCTAGAATTCTCTAATGAACTAGCTCCCAAAGAAAAGGAAGGCCCCGCAGCCCCCCCCCCCACCCCGTGAACACACAGGTTCGACGGAAGAGGCTGAAGTGAGAAATAAAGACAATGAGGCCCACCTGAAATAAATCAAAGCAAACAACCAAAAACGAAATTAAAGAAATTAAAAGACCGCAGCAATGCCCCGATGAGAAAACGGGAACCGATTCTCTGTCACGCGGCTGCAGCGCGGCACACAAAATGGCCACCACGACTGCAAGCCGCGAAGGAAAAAAGGCGCCAAAAGCACCGCGGCGTTCCTGCACCCCCGAAACAGCGCAGCCTGGAAGAAAAGAGCAGCCGGAGGCCGGTGACGCACTTACCGGTCCGGTCTGCCACTCCTCAAGTGCTGCCGATAGCATCTGGGACCCCGGGCCCTGAAATCACCTGACGTGAGGTACAGCACCAGATCAGCCTCAGAGCACAGAAACTGCAGCTCCGGGAGACACGCTGTCAAGAAGGGCTCACCCCCGTAAAGTCAGGGAGGTGAGACCTCTGGGCCAAGCGGGGGGAGGGGTGAAAACTCGATCCTGAGCCCGGACCCCCCCCCCCAGGAAGAAAACCCCAGCACCGGCACAGGCAGGGATCAAGAAGGCTTTCTTCCTGTTTGACGGGTTTTTTTTTTTTTTGTTTGGTTTTTTTAAAGGGACACTGCCGTGAACTGATACCAACCCACTTAACTATCCTAAAAACCTCCCTGCTCCTTATCCATTCCTCCAGAGAGCCTCTCCTTAAGGCTCGTCAAGACCTCCTGCTGCAAGGAGACTGGTTACACTGGGATGCAAGTGGGAGTGCAGCAGGCTATATCCAGTGATGTCATCATTCTGACATACCAGTCTCCTAGCTGCAGGAGGAGATTGACAACCCAGAGGTAGAGGACTGAACTGGAGGAACGCTAAGGAATCTTTCATTTAGTGCTATATAGTCTAACTCTCCCATCTTATTTTTTAGACTTCTAGCATATGCACACAGGCATTTTAGAAGTTGTATTTTATTCATATTAAATCTGGTTATCAGTTGACAGGGGTAATTTGGAATCTTTCAGCTCTATACTTAAGGGTTTCTGGGTAACTTTTCTTTTTACTGGAACCTCTGGTGCCACTGAAGACTACCCCCTCCCCCCTTCAGCACCCCTGCCCCGATGGTACCCTACCCCTAAAGGATGTTGTCCAGAGGGTTCTTGGAGTCAGCCCCCCAAACTAAAAAGCACTCAGTTAGCCAGTCGGCCATCCCCCACTCCCCCTAACCCTTGCCTAGGGAATCCATGGTGGTCCAGTGGCAAGGAGTGGCTCTCTCTGCTCCTGGCCCTGCCTCCAGCACAAGTGGCACTGGTCTCTCACAGTGCTGCTCCCCAATGAGAAGATGCCAATGTCAACATCTCTCACTAGCTAGCTGTGAGAGTTTTAGTTTGGGTGGGTGGCCCCCAGACTACATCCCATAGGGGGAAGTATGCTGAAGGGGCGGCTTGGCCTTCAATAGTGCGCCAGTGTCCTGGATCAGAAGAGCCACAGCACCAGCAATTGGCACCCTTTAGCAAGCTCCGATCAGCCAGCTGCAGATATGTCTCCTGAAGGCATGGTGTTTATCGCAGCAGTGATCACACCAATTTTTCTTGCAATGGCTTCTATTCTCACCACATCTTTACCCCTGTCCCCATCTCACTCCTACTTCATAAAATGCAGCCATCGCAAGCTTTGACTGCATTAGTGCTGTGGTGACAGCTAACTCCCTTTACTAAATATCCCCCTAAATTTGCTTTAGTAAAAAAGCACACAAGTTACTCCATTAGGATAAAATTCTGATAGATGCAGAAAATCACAAAATTGGTATTTATACTTTACAATGATAAACATTTTCCTCAGTTAATCTTATTTGATATACCAACAGCTAGCTTCTAACAGTGAGGAACCTTTTTCTCTATTAGAAAAAAAACCCCTTTAAGTTAATCTGTCTTGGGCTGCCAAGAATCAGTCATTCATAGGCCATATTTACAGTCTAAGAACCAGGCTTTCCTCAGTGAAAACAGCATCTAAACAGCAATGTCAGGCAATTACAATTCTGGAAACTAGTTTAGTTTATTAAAGATTTGATATACCCCCTGATCAAAGCAATAAGGCAGTTTACAAATGGCAATAAAATTAAGCTAAAAATGAGAGAGGAAAAGGAAGTACAACTAAGACAGGAAAGCCATTCACACAGGCAGGGAGAAAACCAAGAGAAAAACGTGGAATTAGGAGAGAGGGGAGACTGCTTTTTCTATTCCCCTTGACTCTGCAAACTAACACAGGCGAGTCTCTAGGAAGGGTTTTAGCATGAGTGTCATATGTACGTAAAGGACATAAGAAATGCCATGGTGGGTCAAAATGGCAGATGAAATTTAATGTGGACAAGTGCAAGTTATGCACCTAGGAAACGAACAACTCAAGATATGGTTACACGATGTAAGGTTCCACATAAGGAACCACCATCCAGGAAAAAGGTTTAGGTGTCATGGATAATATGTTGAAACCCTTCGTCCAATGTACAGCGGTAGCCAGGAAAGCAAATAGAATGCTAGGAGTCATAAGGAAAGGAATGGAGAATAAAACAAAGGACATTATAATGCCTCTGTATCGTTCCATGGTGTGACCACACCTTGAATATTATGTGCAATTCTGGTCGCCATATCTTAAAAGGATATAACAGAACTAGAAAAAGTACATAAAAGAACCATCAAAATGGTAAAGTGGATGGAAGCTATCTCTGAGGAAAGCCTTAGGTTAAGGCTCTTCATTTTGGAAAAGACAGCTGAGGTGGGATATGATAAAGGTCTATAAATTAATGAGTGGAACGGGTAAATATAGATCAGTTCATGCTGTCAAAAAGTAGAAAGACTAGCGGACACACAAGCTACAATGTAACTCATTGAAGACTAATAATACTACCGCTTTGATTGAAGGATAAGGCGGTATAGAAATCTGTTTAAATAAATAGAAAATATTTCTCCGGAAGGTGACATCGGCACCAATTGAGCACATGCGGTAACTTTTCCCCAGCTTTTAAAGGAAGCCTTTGGGAGATCAACCACGCATGTGTGGTCACCTTCCTGCCCAAGGATGCCATTTTCCCTTCAGTCTTAGTGTTTTCCATTTAGCCCAGAAGACGTACTATCTGCATCCCAGAAAGTTGCTATTTATTTTGGTGAATGCTTTTTCTCCTTTTTTTTTTTCTCGTTTGTGTACTGTCACCTTTTCATGGTCCCAGAACCCTTGCCACTTTTTTTTTTTTCAGGTTCTTTATTTTTATTTATTTTTTCTTAATGCGTGGGATTTTATTTTCTCACGCCTACCGATGAGGACATTGGTGTTTGATCTCGCGGGGACTTTGTTTCCTGCTAAGTCCTCGATTAGTGGTTTTAAGAAGTACATCAATTGTGGCAGGACCATGTCTAATCACGAACCACCACAACTGCTGCATTCACTCCTCTGGGCCGATCATAACACCTCACTTGCCTGCTCTGTCTTCAGATAACTAGCAAGGGACATGAGATTAGTGACTGGCAGAAGGAGGCATGGTTTGGCCTCAAGTCCTCGGCCTCTGCTCCATCATCTGCTTCGGAATCGACATCCTCTTGTGGCTGCAGAGGAATTGGACCCAGGCGGCTGCCAAGCTCAGAGCCCCACGGTCACGGAGCGTGGGACTGGCAACAGTCTATGGAGGACCATCCCCAGAAGAAACTGACTTCGACCAAGCCCTCATTGGGGGCTGATGTCTGTCTGCCTGTACCATGGGTAAAACCCATGGGCATTGGCATTGCAGCCCTTGACAGGACTCGGAGGGTGAGGGCCGGGAGCAGCCCCCAAAGCGGCCCTGGCAGGAAGCAGTTTCCACCCTTGTAACTATGCTTTTTTTTTTTCCCCCCACTCACATAGTCTAACTTTGGAATTTAATTACCAGAGGATGTAGTAAAGGCTGTTAGTGTAGCTGAGCTTAAAAAGGATTTGGGCAAGTTCCTGGAGGAAAGGTCCATACACCATTATTAAAGAGGGCCCAGGCAATCCACTGCTTATCCTGGGACAAGCATTGTGGAACCTGTGTATCTTTTTGGGAACCTGCCAGGTACTTGTGATCTGGATTGGCCATTGTTGGAAACAGGATACAGGGCTTGATGGACCTTAACTGTATGGTCGCGGAGCTTTTTGCATGTCAAAGCGACAGTTGTCAACTAAAGCATCCTCCAAGAATCTCAGAATCGAGAACGAGACCAACTGCACCATGAGAAAGGAGAACTACCAAGGGCAAAAGCATCTTGCCTGTAGCAAAGGCGAAGAACGGTTCTAGACAAGAACCAGGCCTGCAAACTCGAAACTCAGCGAGTCAAACTAACAGTGCTTCCACCCCTAGACCGCAGCAAGAGCTCGAAGGTTCTCTAGTGACCATCCTCCCCAGGACAAAAATTAAGACCCCACGAAAGGACCACCATTTCGTGGCAGGCTATAGCCTGCAACAAAAACAGAGAACCATAGAAATTGAACCCGTGGAAGGCTGGACTTACCGCAGAGCATACCAGTCCTCGAATACGTGCCCCTACCCTAGGGAAAGGTACCTCTTTTTGGCTTAACGTAAGGTCGCAACCATCATGCCAGAATAGCCTTACTTTAACCTCGTCCCTTTGACTGCCAGGCCGTAAGCGAGAGATCAACCCACCTGAGACATACGAATAGGATTCTGGGTCAACAGATTTGTTGTTGCGGGCAACCGCCAAGGCTCCCTGTCCATTAGCCTAACCAGTTCAGCACACCCCAGATGTCCCTGCTGAACTGGCACCACCATCACCACTCTGCCCCGATATGCCTTGATACGCTGAATCACTTGCCCTATGAGCGCCTCGTGGGGGACAAACCTCGAGAAGGTGGGCGATTGCCATGGTTGCATCCGATCAACACCACCCTCCGACATCCTTTCTTGCCTACTGTGGTAAACAAAGGATTTGCCTTGGCCGAATAGCAATTGCCATGGGATCCCATGGACAAAGGACTCCACCTTATGACTATCAGTACGAACCCTTCCGGATGAACCTCCTACTCTCCGGCATACCTCTGGACTCCAGTGAAAAATCCGCCATAACATTGTCTGCTCCTGCAAGGAGCGCCACCACAGTGCCTGCAGACGAGGCTCCACCCACACGAACAGGGCCTCCGATTCCTTTTCCATGGCCACACTACTTGTGTCCCCCTGCCGATTTAAGGAAGCCACTGATGTGGACTTGTTGGACAGCCCTGCCCGATTCTTCACTCTGGATTCGAACGCTTGAAAAACGCCAGAGCTACCGCCCTCTGCTCCAAAAAGGTCAAGTGACCAATGGGCCACCTACTCGCTCCAACCATCCTGTGTGAAGAGATCTCTTCAGTGAGCCCCCAGCATGCACGGTTCGCCTCCCGTCAACATCTGGGCCCACTGCGGATGTCCCAGCAGCATGCCTGTCTGCCTGATCTCTCGGAACTAGTTCCACCAAAACAGGATCCCTTGACCTGCGCGAGACCTGGACAACGTTTGTTTAGAGGATTGTTCCCATAACAAGCACCTTTGTACGGACACATGCGAGCTCTGGCTCCCGAAACGTCCTCCAGAGTTGCCGCCCTTGTCCTGAGTGGCCGAACACGGCTCCACATCGACGGTGCAGGCTCTGCCAGAAACCTGCAAACTAGCAGCTTATGGACCCGATTTCTCTTTTCGGCAGAAACCCTGTTCCCCATTGATAGTCGCATCATACCCTCAAGAACTGTAGGACCGGAGACAGACTAAACAACTTCTGACCGCCTTGACTACTCAGCCAAGAGCCTGAAAAAAAATTTTGCTCTTCTGGTCGAACACCATACCCTCTCGGCCCTGGACGACTCACCCAATTGTCAAGGCAAGGGAAAACTAAGACTCCTCCTTTCCGCATGGCTGACACAACCACCACCACCATAATGTTGGTGAGGTGCGTGGAGCCATTGTCAAACCGAAGGGCTAGTCTGCCACTGAAAAGTACCCATGGACAGACCACTCTAGAAACTTCTGATACGCTGCCCTATCAAAATGTGTACATATGCTACTGTAAGTACGAGAGATGGGACCAACTCCCCCGGCGGAACTGTCCCCCCTACCAATCGCAACGGTTCCAGTCAAAGCACGCACGAAGCCAGCAATTTCCTTCCTGGAGTACAATCAAGGACGGAGAGGCCCATCCGTCTGTCAGACCTATGCCACAAGTAGAGAATCGCCCGATGCTGAAAATTTCCTACAGGCCCTGCAGCACCGCTCCTAAGAGCAAGATGCGACCCGAAGTTCGCCGCATTGCAGACGTACACAGAATGGCTATAAGGGAGTACAGCTTTAAGAGACACATAATCTGGGCAAAGAGATAACAACTGATCATATCAGGCTACTCCCTGACAGAGCCAGAAGGAAGAATTTCAATTGCTTCCTATACACCATCCTGCAAATTACCGACATTTCTTGTATGCAGATACTTCCTGTTTCCCCGAACTGTAGTTGCTACCATCCTTTGTGCAGCATTTTATCTAATTATTCATTCTAAAATACCTTTTTATGCCCTTCTCTATCAGACCTTCTCAAGTATCCACCTGCTTTTTTTTTTTTCTAGCTCACTCACGCAGCACTCCGAAATCTGCTCAGCAACCATAATGGCTTAACAGAGTAGGCCATTTCCACATGTCTGCATCAAGTCATTGTGCACTGAATCAGTCCTGAACTGTATAGCACCAGGAATGCTGAAGGATTAAGTGGAAGTCTCACCACTCGATACCACCCCCTATCAGGCCCTGTGGTCAGACTGGCATGGAGGGAAGGGATGAAAACATCTCAGAGACTCCCTCAAACTGAAGGCGGTTGTGCAACAGAATTTCCAGCCCTGTGCCTCTCCACAGACTCAGGCACCAATCAGACATAAAATAAATCAAACTGGCCTCCCCTAGGAAAGCACAGTTACTTAACTGTAACAGGTGATCTCTGGGAACAGCAGTAATAAGTCTTCACATATGGGTACGGTCGGTACCGACGGAGTCTGCGCGGGAACGCTTCCCAGCGTCCAATCAAAGAGCTTTTGGAAGCATCCCACCACGCCTGCATGCTGCCTTCCCACCTTTCCCAACTGCCTATCCTCAGTTAAGTTTTAAAGCTGAGACAGAGAGAGAGAGGAAAGGAAAGATAGAGATACAACTCCTGGGGAGGTGGGTGGGTGGTGTAGACTTATTCCTGCTGTTCCCAGAGATCACCTGTTACAGGTAAGTAACTGTGCTATCTCCAGGAACAAGCAGGAATGAGTCTTCAAATATGGGGACTCCCAAGCTGAGATGCCTGGAGTCCCAGCATGTCATAGGTTGGAACATGCTATCTCCCAGAACACCAGGCATCCTGAGGATGGAGGGTAGGAGTTGAAGAAAGAAAGGTGCTGTGGAACAGCTAACCTAGCATAGGCTTGCAGACAAGGAGTCCATGTGTGGATGATAATTGTCAATGATATTGCAAAGAAAAAAATATTGCAATAGGGATCTCCCCTAACAGGACTTCAGAGAAGTATGGAGGTTCATGGGATCTACTGGGGAACCCAGTAGAGGAACCTCGAGAAGGACCTCACTGTAAGTGGAGGTAGTAAACCTGTAGGAAAAGCAATGGAGGTCAGAATCCTGAAAGATAACAGAACCCCAGTAGGAAAAAACTGGGGTAGTACAAAAAACGGTGGGCCTTCAGCGGAAGGCTTTAGGATAAAAGCCCAACTCCTTTGGCAGCAGAGTGGCTCACTCTTAGGAACAAAAAGAGAAAGGCTAACCGATTTGGACAAACAGGCCCAGTCCTTGTGGGGAGAAAGGGTATGGGAACCCCTTGTATCCCAAAAGAAAGGACAAATGCTGGAGGCGTTAGAGCCTGTGAGTAGCTGAAGATCCGCAATGTCTCTAACTGAAGTCAGCTGGGAGAGATATTGGAACATGGAGAGCTTCAGAGGTACCTAACCTTAGGGTTATGGGAGATGTTAACTACCAAAGTGGTTGTGAGTGTAGGACCCCAAAACATGCTGGATAGCATAAGTATGGGTAAAGCCTATCTGTCAGAATCATATGGCTATATGAGCTTCGACAGTCAGGTAGATAAAGCAGAAACATATCTACCGATAGTAAAATCTCGACAGATATATATATCTATATATGATATATTCTCATATCTATATGATATAGATATCTCCCCGGTGATGGCCCCGCCCTTACATAATTTCCCCACCCTTTTATGTAACGCCGCTTTGACCCGGTGAAAAGCGGGATATAAATACAGCTAAATAAATAAATCTATAGTGAGATATGAAGGGCATAAAATACTCACACATGATAGACAGACATCTGTAAGATGTGTGCTATTATATTATATTAATATATATTTATTTATTTATTTATTTATACATCTCTTCTATACCGCCACTTCCAGCGATCAGTGGCGGTTTACAAGTAAACAAAGTTTAATAATAGCATGCTATTATTTTACATAGAACGGGTTTAGAAACTATTTTACATAGAACAGGTTTTGAACTATTTTACATAGAACATGTTTTAGTACAAAGAACAGTAAATAGAGAACAAGAGTTTTTACATAGAACAAAATTATAAAAGTAAACATTTAACTATTAAATTGCAACTCAATAATACAATGAAATAACTGGCTATCAATAGTAAATCATCGGCAATGGAATATATTACATTAATTACACTTATTCACATTTTGCTTTCAAAGAGAAAATTTAATTAGGTGAACAATGTGAATGAGTGAAGGGTTTTATGCCTGTCTAGGTAGGGTCAGTGAGTGACTGCTGATCAGAAGTTTTCTCTGAGTTAGGGTTATCTTCCTTGTGGAGGTTATTATAGTATAGGGTGAATAGGTGGGTTTTTAGATTTTTTCTAAATAATTGAAGATCCTTAATTTCTCTGATTTCAGCTGGTAGGTTGTTCCATAACATAGGAGCAAAGTATGAGAACGCTGTGTTGCTTGTTTTTTGACTTGTTTTTCGGATAGAATCAGGTACTTGTAGCATGTGAAGGTTAATTCTTCTTCTTGATCTGTTTTCAAGCGGGATGTTGATAAGAGTGGATAAGAAGGAAGGAGCTATATTGTTAAAAATCTTAAAAGTATTGATTAAGGATTTGTAGGTGATTCTGCATGATACTGGAAGCCAATGGAGAGAATAAAGAATCGGAGATATATGATCTGTTAATTTTGCTTTGGAGATAATCCTTGCGGTGACATTTTGGGCCAATTGAAGTGAGTGGATATTTTTCTTTGAGGTCCCTTGAAGAATACCATTACAGTAGTCTAAATGTGGTGTAATGAGTGTTTGTACTATGGTTCTGAAATCAGTGTTGTCTAGTAATGGTCTAAGTTGTTGGATTGTCCTTAGTTTGAAATAGATTGTTTTTACAGTTAGTTTTATATGTTTGGAGAGGTTGAGGGTCTTATCAAGAGTGACTCCCAAGTATTTGATCTCATCTTTAACAGGGAGAGAATTATTGCCAATGTTGATTTCCATTGGAGGGGTGAAGCTTGTGTTTCTTGTTATAAATAAAGCTTCGGTTTTTTTAAAATTAATAGACATGTTAATAGATTTCAGCCACAGCTCAGCTTCAGCGAGGCAATGACAAATGTTGGAGTAATCTGGGTTAGACACATCAAATGGTGAGTACAACATAATGTCATCTGCGTAGATGTGATAATTGATTTTGAAACGTTTAAATATGGAACAGATAGGTTGAAGATAGAGATTGAACAATAGGGCTGATAGGGCAGAACCTTGAGGGATGCCCTGCTCTTGCGGAAAAGGGGATGATGCATTTTGGTCAATTTGAACATATTGTGTCCGGTTAGTAAAATAAGATATGAACCATTCAAGAGTTTTATCTTTGATGCCTAGTTGAGAAAGTCTTGAAATGAGCGTGGTATGGTTTACAGTATCAAATGCCGAGGAGATATCAATGAATATATATATATATATATACACATACACACACATGCATACACCTCTATATGGAAGTCTGCAAAGAAGCAGATAGATATGCCTACAAAAGGTATTCACATAGGAAAACGTGGAGAGGAAAGATTCATCTAACAAGAAGGTGGAACCTACTTGAGAAGACATATAGAGAATCAATTCCCACTGGTTATGGCTACAGGAATGCTAGGTAGTAGAATAACCAGGATGGTTATGTGAAAAGCAGAGGATGATAATCAGTCTGCAGCCTGCAAGTCCCAAGTATTCTAGAATTCTAGCATGGTAAGTGAATAGAAGACGCAAAGGAATGAGATACCATGCTGACCTGCTTAAGGGCAAAAAGGTATCATGCGTTCTTACCATGAGGACGAGCTGGAAGGAGAAAACATATTCCCTATTGGAAATACTATGGACCAAAGCAGGGAATTAGCAACTCCTTAAGCTTTCACGTAAGGGGAGGCCTATGTCCTTTATATTAAAAAAGGAGAACTTTTCTAGTCATGGGAGACATGACTGAAAAAGCCTTTTTCAACCATCTAGTATGGCTGTTGGAGAAAAAGCCCCCCCCCCCATGCTCTCTAGCAAGGGCCCATAGTGGAGAGCTTCTCTGTAGAATTGCAGAGAGCATGATGCAGGAGAATGGGGAGATAGCTACTGGCTCTTCTGCAGCCAGTTCTATGTCAACTATGCTGCCCAACCTAGGGGAATGGAGATGGCAGAAAGAGAAGACAATCCAGCAAGCTTGTAGTGAAAAGATTTCCAAGACAGATGACAGTACTGACTTGGAACCACTACTAAGACCAGATAGAATGTTAGTGGAGGACAAATCTGGTTGCTGGTGGACAAGAACCAGTGGTTGAAACATTAAGGCTCCTGCATTGGCAGCTGCTTGCCAGATAGCATAAGAATGGTACTGTTTAAAAACAGTAAGAACAGACAAAACAAGAGTAGAAAACTCTGGACGTGTCTGATGAACTGCTTCAAAGCAAGATTGAAAAAGGAGTCAACTCAGAGAAGAGAACTCCGCACTGGAAAAGTAAGAAAACTAGAGAGGCTGAAGAAAAGCCCTCCAGTGAAGCAATACCGCTCTTAGAGGAAAAACCCTGGTAAGAGGGTAAAGAGAATAGAGCTGAAGAAAAAAAAAAAAAACAAAAAAAAAAAACCTTACAAAGTAGTAAGTTTATAGGAGGGAAAAAAAAAAAAAAAACCAACATGCTGGCACAGGAAACTATTTGATAGTGGATAGACCTTTCCCTAGAAGGAAAAAAAGGAAAAATCCTGCAACCTAGAAGCATGAACATCCTAACAGCTCATAGAACATAGAAAGAATGGATGTCTTTCGGGAAGAGATCCATGTTTAGGATTTAGAATGACAGCAGTGGATTGTCTCTAATGAGAAGAAGCAACTGCAGATTGTAATCCCCAGAGTCACAAGCATCTGATGAATTGATCAGAAACCCTGTGGTTGCTGGGTTTGCTGAGCCTGGTGAGAGGATGAACTCTGCAGACCAGGACGATGCTTCCCCTGTTTGGGAACATCTGTATGATGGGCAGATGATACATAAAACCTTCTTCTCCTATGGGAAGAAAGTTTGGCAGGACATTTCCTACCTACTGGGACAGAAGAAGGTGCAGAACAGCTCCTAGGAACAGGTAAGTCAGTGGAGAATTGAGTAACCTGACGTAAAGACTCCTTGTTGAAAAGATTGTCTCCAGTGCAAAGAGTATGTCCCAGTCTGTGCTGTGCCCATTTGTCCAAGCCTGAAGCTTGGAGCCAGGCTCTACGTCATGCCCCTATGGTTATAGCAGAAGTTCTGCTAACAGACTCAAAAGAGTCTAGGGAAGCACGAGTAAGAAACCAAGAGATATTCTGGAGATGCTTGAGCAGTGAAGAATAGCCTGCACTCCTGGACTCTGGAAGGGAAGGAGTCAAAAGATGTAATTGCTTTGTGACCTCCTCCAGAGATAGACTCATAGAAAATATATGAGAGAATTCTTGCAGAAAGCATAGATGTCTGGAAGGTTTGACGTCCAAAGGCATCAAGTATCTTAGACTCACGACCTGGCGGATAAGAAGAGTGCTTTTTCTTGCTCTTTACCCGCCTCATTGCTGATTCCACAACTATGGAATGATGAGGAAGTTGAGTCTTTTGAAACCCTGGAGAGGGGGGCACCTGATATAAGATCAGTTGCTCTGGAAGGTGGGGGTACCCTTAAAGGTATTTCCCACATTCCTAGAAGGAGATTCTGCAAGGAATGATGCAAAGGAAGCATTATGTTCTCCTTTGCTTTGGTAGAAAGAGTCCTGTGCAGGATCATGTCCTGGGATAGGAATAGCAAGAGATCTTGCTATATCCAGGAGGAAACTCTGAAAAGAGGGTTCCCCAACAGTATTTTCCCTTGGACAGGTTAGATCTGAAGAACTAGCCTGAGCACCGACAGAGCTATCCAGATATATAGGAATAGAAGATCCTACACAGTGCAGTGTAGAATGCTTAAAGGATGGTCGCCGGTACTGGCTGTCAGGAGCAGCGACCCTCATTACCACATTGTCCATGCCAGGTATCGACTCCAAGGTTGGCATAGAAGGGAGCGATCCTGTTGAAAAAAGGATGGTAGGAGTTGGCTACGATGCTACTGTGGATACCGGTACCGATGCCAATACCGGTACCGATGTCGGAGTTGAGCTCGACAAAGACATCGGAGCAGTCAGTGACCGTTCAATCGGTACCAAGGTAACCGAAAATCTCCGGGTGCTATCCTCGGTACCGAGCCACCGGTATCGATCGGTGTCGGTACCAAAGTGTACTGGTACCGAGTCTTCCAGACTAGAGAGCGATTCTAAACTCGGCATCGATAAGCGAAGCATGGAAGGCACCGACTAAGGGTAATGAGGACATCGGTACTGACTTCGGTACCGTGTCTGATACCGGTGAGTGAAGGTCAGCTAGTGACAACTCAAATCGGCCTCGAGGGAACCGAGAGTTGCGGATCCGAATCATCGGAACCGAGCCTTCGGTTCCGCCCGGAGCCGGTACCAAGGCGAGTCAGTACCCAGTCCTCCAGACTGGAGATCGATTCCAGACTTGGCATCGAAGGAAGCGAGGCTATCGATGCACGTCTGGAGGGTACCGATGTCGGTGGTAGTATCGATGCTGGTACCGATAATGGAAGGTCAGTCTGGAGTGTATCCACCGGTCCTGAAGGCACCGAGGACGCTAGATGACCATCCCTGGTGAGGAGTATTTCATCCAACACCAGTGCCGATGTCGGGGTATCGGTACCGCTCGAAGCGGATGCCACCACCGGACACGGCTCAGGTATGTTCTGCGAGGGGTGAACCCCAGGAACAACCTGAAACCCCCTTATACGCTTTGGAGACCGAAGACTCCCGCCGGGGTTTTGAAGCCAGTGGACCCTCGAGGGCAAGGCCGGAGCTGTCTACATGCTGTGCATGAGACCTACCACTCGAGGGCTGGCTAGTCTTAACAGACTGTTTGCGGGTTACCTGATCCTGTGTAGAAGGGGACGGTGCCCCGAAGCTGGAGGGAAACCGTGTATCGAGGAAACCTCGATATTGAAGACTTCTCACCAAACTGTTGTCAGGACCCAAGCAGGTTAGACACCGACGTCGAGGGTCTAAAAATAAAGTTGCCTCAATTGTACAGATGAAATACTCTCACTTGATTCTTGAAAGTGTAACCAAATAACTTATTTGATATTTGATAACACTTCTTCAGATATCTTATGGACTAATTCATTAATGGTGGCAATAAAAGGTCTCAGAACTCACGGGCTGCCAAAGGTTAAAATAAACAGCCTTTGGACTTGGTGCCCTTAGGTACATCAATGACCCCAAAATACACTATCCACCATTAATTTTTCAAATTTATAAGAGTTCATAAGAGTTCTTGTAATTTCTTGTAAATAGCTTAGTGCAGTTAAAATGTAAGCTAGCAACTTCCAAACATGGACCAAATCGCTGTTACTTAGCTTTATTCAGACGTCTTGATTCAGCAACTGAACTTAACAGCTCACATATCCGCCCAACAGAAGTCACTGCTAATTTCCAATGGCAATAAATAACTCAGTCCCGACGCCGTCTAGCGCGCTGGTTATATGCGTTTCTCCCAAGGGTTTCTTCAGGGGAACCTTATTCAATAATGCACTACAAACGAAATAAGTTATGTAAACCAAAAACTTTACTGCTATTTGCAAAAAATAAATTTGAAGATTCAGAAGAATTATTTTCACTTACATTACAAGTTGTATGAGTCTTCATATATTGAATAGAGAGAAGAACTTGGAGATTCATGGATTTCAACTGCTGCCCATAATGTTATAAAAACGCCGCGCATGCGGAAAAATTTAAAGAGCTGCGTTTACGTCAATCAATGGAATCACCTGAAGCACGCTTCCCATTCAGTGCGTGCATTCAAACCTCCTGGTGTCAGGGTACGTAGCTGATAGATCCAACGTTGTTCTGCATATAACAAAGCTTGCTCCCGTGTTTTGCCGAAACGGGGTGTTAGCACTTGCTCAATGCAAAAGCACATGAGATTCTCAAATGTGTGTTGATGTTCAAGGCAATGATCTACTAGCGGTGCCTCTCGTCGCCGGCATTTAAGCTTACTTTTGTGTTCATTCATGCGAACTTTGAATGATCGAATAGTTTTCCCAATGTATAGCATATCACAAGGGCATCGTATGCCATAAACTACATGTGTGGAATTACACGTAGTTGCACTACGAAGTTTATAACTTTTCCCTCTATATGTAAATTCCGATGACTCTTGGGTAATAAATAGGGCACTTTATTCGAATCGTGACTTATTATTGCACGTCCCCGAAAGGACAAGTTTGGTTCCTCCCACTCAACAAGTAAATTTGGTAACTAGCTTTACCCCTTTCAGCTCACATCTCAAACGCAGTATTAAACGACACATGAATGTACTGCACAGCATAACTGGCTTGGAATCCCATCAAGTCCGTTGTGTTTGGAAAAGATCCCGCAATCTTAAGGAAATGTTAAGTCCAGTGTTGCTACGCCCTCTCATACCTACCACATTGAATACGATAGTGGGACATGTTAAATGTGGATCCTGCAACATTTGTGAAATTACCCAAGAGTCATCGGAATTTACATAGAGAGGGAAAAGTTATAAACTTCGGAGTGCAACTACGTGTAATTCCACACATGTAGTTTATGGCATACAATGCCCTTGTGATATGCTATACATTGGGAAAACTATTCGATCATTCAAAGTTCGCATGAATGAACACAAAAGTAAGCTTAAATGCCGGCGACGAGAGGCACCGCTAGTAGATCATTGCCTTGATCATCACCACACATTTGAGAATCTCATGTGCTTTTGCATTGAGCAAGTGCTAACACCCCGTTTCGGCAAAACACGGGAGCAAGCTTTGTTATATGCAGAACAACGTTGGATCTATCAGCTACGTACCCTGACACCAGGAGGTTTGAATGCACGCACTGAATGGGACGCGTGCTTCAGGTGATTCCACTGATTGACGTAAACGCAGCTCTTTAAATTTTTCCGCATGCGCGGCGTTTTTATAGCATTATGGGCAGCAGTTGAAATCCATGAATCTCCAAGTTCTTCTCTCTATTCAATATATGAAGACACATACAACTTGGAATGTAAGTGAAAATAATTCTTCTGAATCTTCAAATTATTTTTTGCAAATAGCAGTAAAGTTTTGGTTTACATAACTTTTCGTTTGTAGTGCATTATTGAATAAGGTTCCCCTGAAGAAACCCTTGGGAGAAACGCATATAACCAGCGCGCTAGACGGCGTCGGGACCGAGTTATTTATTGCCATTGGAAATTAGCAGTGACTTCTGTTGGGCGGATATGTGAGCTGTTAAGTTCAGTTGCTGAATCAAGACGTCTGAATAAAGCTAAGTAACAGTGATTTGGTCCATGTTTGGAAGTTGCTAGCTTACATTTAACTGCACTAAGCTATTTACAAGAAATTACAAGAACTCTTATGAACTCTTATAAATTTGGAAAATTAATGGTGGATAGTGTATTTTGGGGTCATTGATGTACCTAAGGGCACCAAGTCCAAAGGCTGTTTATTTTAACCTTTGGCAGCCCGTGAGTTCTGAGACCTTTTATTGCCACCATTAATGAATTAGTCCATAAGATATCTGAAGAAGTGTTTTCAAACATTAAATATCAAATAAGTTATTTGGTTACACTTTCAAGAATCAAGTGAGAGTATTTCATCTGTACAATTGAGGCCTCTTTTACTCTCGTAAATTATTAGACCATTTATCAGTTGTAAAAATAAAGTTGTACCGGCACAGTTTGAACATTTCTTGGAGAAAGTGGCTGGCAGTTCCATGAAGGAAAAAGAAGAGGCCTAAAAGGCCTAAGATACAGTGAGACACTATGAAGAAAAAATATTCCCTGAAAAAGGAAGATTTTAGAAGAAAAGAAAAAAGACTGGCGGTACCGGTGGCATTGGGAAGACAGCCGCAACCACAAGAAAACTAAAGAAATAAAAGAAGAATTTTCTGCGGTGACAGGAGGACGTCCTGCCGGCTCCGCAGAAAAACGAAAACTGAGGAGAGGCAGTTGGGAAAGGTGGGAAGGCAGCACGCAGGCGTGGTGGGATGCTTCCAAAAGCTCTTTGATTGGACGCTGGGAAGCGTTCCCACACAGACTCCGTCGGTACCGACGTACCCATATGTGAAGACTCATTCCTGCTTGTTCCTGGAGATGAAGGCTTCTGCTCTAGTTAGTTATTCTCTGGCAGCGGCCTCTCCCCGGCACGCAAACCACCACAGGGGAGCAACCACTTGTGAACTGGAATAAGCCAACATGCCTAAATGGTCCTGGCTGCCATGAGACAGCGGGCTCTGGCCTTCGATTGAGAGGTAGTGGAGAAACCAGCTTAGCCAGAGACTCTCTACCCATCTTGATCCAGCAGATGCGCTCCGCACTCTGTCGAGCCTGTCCGTATGTTGAAAGAGGGAAAATAAATTTGAACTCCTAGAGTTAAACAGAGCTGTGGACTTGAGCTCCCGAACATACAGGCCCTGGCAGCAGTAAATAGTCTTAGCTATAAATGGATCAGGTGAATCCTTCAATATGCGTTTGCAGTGAAAAATGCCCCTCTAAAGAGAGCCTCCTTTGTCGTCGCCAAGCCAAGCCAAGCCCTGGAAACCAAAGCTTTCAAAGTCAGCAACTTAACCTGTACCCCTTCTAACCAGAAAGGAGTAACCCAAGCAATCTAACGCCATCACAATATACTAATCCAACTCCCGCAAGCTCAAGCATCACTCGATAAATTCTCACCACCATCAAGAAAAATCATCGAAGAAATTATCGCTACCATAAACACCACCACATGACCCATGTCCAGCACACTGGATCAAAACCTTGTGCGCCGAGCTTAGCCCCTACATAGCTAAGATCACAAATATCTCCTATCTAACTGGGATCTTCCCTACCGCCCTTAAACAAACATCAATTCGCCCTCTGCTAAAAAACAACCAGATGGACCCAACGAAGGAAGAGTCCTACCGCCCAATCTCCAGCATTCCCTACCTAGCCAAGATACTTGAAAAGGAAACTCAGAGGCAGATCCAACACCACATTGACACAGCAGCCCCGTTGGACCCATGCCAACACGGATTCCGAGAAGCTCACGGAACAGAAACACTCATGACTTCACTACTTAAACTCATTTGTGGGATTGACAACATTCACATAGCCATTGCAATGATTTTTCTGGACATATCAGCGGCATTCGACTCAGTCGACCATAAGATTATGCTAGCTAGACTTCACGAAAAAGGCATCCGTAACCAAGCCTGGAACTGGTGCAAATCTTACTTAGATGAGCGCTGGCAACAGGTCCGTACAGGCAACATTACATCTGAACCCTTCAAACAGAAACAGGGAGTACCTCAAGGCTCATCTCTATCTGTGCTGCTTTTTAATATATACATGCAGCCAATCTGCCAAATCACCAGAGATTTCGGTATATCTTGCCTATTATACGCAAATGACGTGCTAATATTCACACCGATCAACATATCAAACCCTGACTACTCTCCACTAGTCAACTGTTTCAATGCAATAACCGACTGGCTTCTCAATCAGAACATGAGAATAAACTTCAAGAAAACCGAAGTACTCATAGCCACAAGAAATTTTCTCTGCCAACCACCCTCATAGTAAGAGATGCAGAACTCCCAATTAAGGCCTCCATAAAGTACCTCGGTGTGATACTCGATCAACAACTCAATCTTAAAGAGCACATAAAGAACACAGTAAGGTCAATTTACTACAAACTAAAAACACTGCACCACCTGAAACCAATGATGGAGACCAAGGACTTCCGTACAGTTTTCCAAGCAATAGTCACACCGCATTTAGACTATGCGAATATCATCCTTCATGGCCTCCCCAAGAATACACTAAATCCACTTCAACTGGCGATGAACGCGGCAGACCGCATCTTATCTGGAGCTTCTATAAGAGATCATATAACACCAATACTGATCGATCTGCACTGGCTCCCGATAAACTGCAGAATATACAAAACCCTCCTCATCACATTCAAGGCTATTAATAAATTATCTCCTGCATCGATCTCAAATCTCATCACCCACACACCAAACAATAGACCCAGGAGACTAGTAGCAGAAAACACACTAGTTACTCCTAGTATCTCCACAAAATGGACACAAACTACTAACAGAGCTTTTGTGTCCTATGCTCCCAAGTGCTGGAACAAACTACCTCCAAACATCAGATCAATCAAGGATATCACCCAATTTAGAAAGTCCATCAAGCACTATTTATTCACTTTGCACTTCAGGCTACCATACACACAATAGAACCGGCTACCGCCTCACTCAGATAATTTCTACACATAACAATCCAGAACAAAGGATCAAAATGTGAAAAACTGTATTCTTGTCAAATATCAAACCTCGATGTAACCTTTTCAATGTATATACATTTTGTATAATTATGTAGATAGTTATCCCCAGTTCACACCCAGTTTATCTTCCCTGTTATCTAAACCTAGATCAGTCATGTATTGACAGGTATATTGTTGTTCAATGTAAACCGCACTGATGAATAGTGCGGTATATAAAAAATGTTAAATAAATAAAAATAAAAAAAATAATGCAAACAAATTTCTCACCTAAGTGACCAAAAGAAATAAAAGCGCTGCCGCAAGCTGCAGTCTACCCGCGTCATGGCAAACGCACAGGAAAAAGAGCCACGCACTTCAACTGCCGTGCCTGATAGACGCCACCGAAGCCCAATCAGAGCCCCGCCATCTGTATGTCAGCACCATCAAGAACATCACTTTAGTAACGTACTAACGTCCTAAACATGCCGGGTCTGTCAGCAAATCTGCGAATAATGCCCCAGCACTGCTTACTCATGTCTTTGTTTTTTTTTTTGTTTTTTTTAAATGCCAAAATAACTTGCAATGACTCCAAATCAAAAGTTGGCAATTACATCAATTATGCAACCCAAGTTCCTACCTTGCCTGCTTATCCTACCCCCTGACAGCATGACACCAAGTGCTGCTGCTGCCACAAGGCCGTGGAGCGCGGGAAACCCAGTGCCTTAAATTAAAACCACACTGAATCAAAGTAAAAGAAAATAAAAAATTAATTTCAAAGAAGTTATTTCTACCTGAAACTGGTACCTTTCGACCGCTGTGCAATGCGCCAAACTGCCAATGCCTCCTGTCTCAAAAAAATGAGCGGGAGAACGCAGCACAGGAAACCAGCAGGGCCTGCTTGCCGCTGCAGTCCCCGGTGCCAAATCCCTGAAGCTTCTCTGCCTCTTTTGTGCTCCACCATCACTTACCCTTGCCGAAGGTCAAAATATGCCCCGAAGGCACTTAAGCATTCTGGCGCTCCGACCACCAGCCCTACAATCTGCCGTGCTGCTCACAGCAAAAATGTAAGCAGCTTCCGTGGAGGGCGCTTCCCGGCTCCTGGTGTGCTGCCCCGAAGCGCAGCGTTACAATGGGGCTCTGCGGTCGGTCTCTTTAGAGTCTACACCACTCCCCTCTGTACCAACTAGGAGGGGAGAGTAGCTCCAACACCCGGGCGAAAGGGTGACCAGAGAGAGAGAGAGAGAGAGAGAGAGACCCTCACCAATCGCAGGTTCGAGTCCTCTCAGATAAATACTCCCCCCCCCCCAAAATTAACAGAACTCAAACAAAAGAAATGACAAAAAATTAAACCTCTATTCTAACTATCCTAAAAACAGAGCTCCTTGTCTGTTCCCTAGTGAGCCCAGCACCTAAGCTCACTACATCCTCCTGCTGCATGGAGACTGGACACACTGGAGGATGATGGGAGAAGACCAGCAGTATATATCCAGTGATGTCACAGGTCTGACGTGTCCAATCTCCATGCTGCAGGAGGTGGTGCACAACCCAGAGGTGGAGGACTAAACTGGAGGACTGATAAGGATTTTTTTTTTTTCCTTTAGAATCGTTTCTTCCATGTTGCCCGGTACCGACGTCAGGCTCATTAGTCTGTATTTTCCTGGATCACTCTTGGAACCTTTTTTAAAAATTGGCATTACGAAGAAGTTAGGCCTTACCTGCTAATTGTCTTTCCTTGAGTTCTCTCCGGGCCATTCCAGGAAACTGTAGAGGCCTGCATGGTATCTCCAGGCGGTTCGCAGGCAAAGCAAGATGCGATATTAGTTACGCTCCAATGTTTGCTGCGGCTTCAAGTGGTGGTTCCAGTTCCAAAAGACCAGTGCGGATTAGGTTGATACTCTATTTCATGGTTCCCAAAAAGAAAGGGTCTTTTCGGCCTATTCTGGATCTCAAAAACATGAACCGCTGTTTGAAGGTACCACATTTCCAAATGGAGATTCTGCAGTCGGTTATCTGGTCTGTAAAGCTGGGCGAGGTACCAGATCAAATGCTGCCGCCAAGGATCCCAGAAGCTGCAAATATCTCCACGCCGTCGGAGCTTTTATGCGCAAAAACACTGATACCCATTTCAAAAGCTTTTGTACTTTGTTCGACACAGCCGTGGGGTCGGTGTTTTTGCCAGAAGACAAAGCTCCAAGATACACGATTCGCTGTACTGGAACCAGCTGACTCCTTGACTGGTTCACCACCCAGCCAAGCCGTTCGAAGAATTCTACCACCCGAGCCGTCGCAGCAGTCGACTCCTAAACCGATGCTGCCCCAATTAGCCAGTCGCCCAAGTAGGGATGTACCTGGATGCCCTCCTGGCACAATGCTGCCGCCACCATCACTTTGGTGAACGTGCATGACGCCGTAGCCAGCCCGAAGGGCAATGCTCGGAACTGAAAATGCCCCATGGGCACCACAAAGTGTAAGAACTTTTGATGCTTCAGCCTGATGGGAATGTGCAGATAGGATAGGCTTCTGTTAAACCTATGGACGAGAGCACCTCGCCCGGCTTTACAGACCAGATAACCGACCGCAGAGTCTCCATTCAAAAATGCGGTACCTTCAAACAGCAGTTCACATTTTTGAGATCCAGAATAGGCCGAAGAGACCCTTCCTATTTGGGAACCACAAAATAAAACAAGTATCGACCTAATCCGCACTGGTCTTTTGGAACCGGAACTACCGTTTGAAGCCGCAGCAAACGGAACGCAACGAATATCACGTCTTGCTTCGCCTGCGAACTGCCTGGAGATACCACAAAGGCCTCTACAGTTTCCTGGACTGGCCCGGAGAGACGAAGAGGAAATTGGCCATTCTCCAATCCTGAGATACTACAGATGATTTAAATGATAGTATGTCTGCAATCTCATATTTCAGTTTTCAACACACTCTGATATATACCATCCGGGCAAGGATACTGGGCTTGATGACCTTGGCCTGACCCAGTATGGCATATCTTATGTACTCTTCAGTTTAACAAATAATTGTAAGATATTGGATGAATAGAAAGAGAAATATCAATAAACCGGAAAGATGCATCACCTTTAAATACCATTTCAGGCATGGTTAACTTCCCTACATCATCTTCAGTAAAGACTGAAGCATTCAGTCAGTCTCTATGCTATGGCCTTGTCCTCCCTCAGTCCTGCCATAGTTTATCCATAAAGATCCTTCAAACTGAAAAAGAACTTAATTGCCTTCATTTCAGGCATTTACTCCAATTCAAGGTGTAGAGAGAAGTGATCTAGATAAAAAGGAGAGGTTTTTCACCTTTGGTTTATTATCACCTTTCACTGGGGGTTCTGAACATGTCATGCCTCTATTCAATTATCCTCCCATATTGTATCTCGCTTCAAACATTTTTGATAGGTTACCTCACATTATCCGATCTCTCTCAATCATTAGTTTGGAGGTTCATCCTCCTCCATTTAATATTCCCACTGAACAGACAGCTATCGGAAGAGGGGAGGGGCAAGCTGGAAAACCGCTCACCCATGAAAAAACAAAACAGCTTTCATTGATAAATCAATAATGTATAAATGTGCCCATGCCTTCACAAGCCTAAGCAAAGCCCATTTTCAATGCATTCCCACTCTTATACCCCTTAGGTATGGTACCTTCTGTATTTCATCGCTGTCGCAGAGTCAATGCTGAGGGTGGCCAGGTCAATGGATTCTATACGTTTGTGGCTGCCAATCTCCATGGCTGGTGCGATTTGGTCACACTGTGGCCACACTGTTCTGCCTTCCTCTTCACACGAGCTGCTGCAGAGGAGACAATTGTCAGACAACAGTAAATTAAAAAAAACACAAACCACACAACACCACAGTTGTACATGCACAATTTTTTTTAACCCAGCCTTGCGACTGGTACATGGCTCAGCTTCCCATGAGGTGGTGCTCTGCCCATTCATGCCAAGGTTTCAGAGGCACCTGGCCCACCATGTCCGAAGCAGGCAAGACCTTTCCTCTGACAGTGAAAAAAGGCAATGTTTGGATTTTAGGATACGTCTTAGTTACATTAAGTCACTTCTTTACTGTCCATGGTTTAACACTATAAGAGGAGTATTATTTTCCATCTTCTTTCCTTTAAAATTCCCTGAAAACTAGTATTTGAAAACTCAAGCAAATGTTAATTAGAAACATACCAGTAATATATAGCATTACAAATATATTATTTAAAAACAAAAAACACCACAAGTCTATAGGTTTTTGGGAAGGAAGATCTACTTAATATTGCTGTCATTAACCGAAAACGATTCAGTTTAAATATTTTAGTGCTTTTTGTTCATGGTAGTTGTATGGGCTTCTTGATCCTAACCATAGCTTTCAGGAGACACCAACCCACACCAACCCAGGAGAAGAAAAATCAAATGGTCAAGCTAGTAGAAGACATTGCAGCTCATGTTGTGTACTGCCCCTATGGCATCATCCCTTTTCCCTGTAACTACAAAAGGTGCAGGTGCTGTGAAACCTATCAGCATACTTTTAGCCACTGACAACTTGATACAGAAGAGTGTGCTCCCATTAGCACAGGCATCTGTGGAGTGTTTATGCAGAATTTTCAGCACTAGTGTGGATGCAGAATGTAGGAAAGAATTGAGCGCATTGATCAACAATGCACAAATGGCTGCATTAAACAGTAGTGCACTGCACATTTAAATGGATGGCAATGAAAAAATAAAGCTATGCAGCGCAGATGCACAGAAGACCAGAGAGCCGAGCTGAATGTGAGATTTCAACTTGAGATCAGAGGTGGCGTCAAGAGTTAGTTCATAGATCTAAGGTTGTACTGGTGAGGAATTTCTGCCTGTTTGAGCATACAGCACCTGCAACGTTTTTGTGGTTTTACTGAAAAAAGGGCAGAGAAAAGGTATGCTGGAACAATCTGGTATTAGTTCTGCTCAAAAAAATATTGCCGTTTATGTAGCAGAAAGCAATTCAGTACATTCTCACAAGTGCCATGGTGAGATCTTTATTACTAGATAATCTCCTTCCCTGGAGTCCTGCTAGACCAGTTCAGACAAGTCGATTGTGTTTATCTACCAGTGGATGGAGACAAAGAACCAGAAACGTCCAGTAAAATGACTGCTACTAATGCTGATGCAGCTAGGGGCACACTTCAGTATTTATACCCAAGCATATGGTCAATAAACCCATGACTTCACACAACTCTCACCGAGGACAAACAAGGAAAGGAACATGGAGAACTATGTACAGGACTGACATCAGCTAGGTGGTCATAAGCCTGCAAGGCCAAACTGCAGGAATGGTGGACTAGTCTAGAAGGGTGCCAGGAGATGAGATTATCCAGTATATCAGGCCTTGCCAAAATTTGAATCTTTGGAGCAAATGCTTATGATCTCCTCGTGCCGCGCCCCCCCCCCCCCCCAAGTTGTCTGTCACGCTGGTCTCATGTTCTCAAATCTTGTAAGACCAGCACCAGAATTCCTACACTGTGTGTCTGTTTTAGCTAACAGTTATAGCTTCGGAGAGCAAGTGGGTGTGTGGTGCAACGATTGTGTGTGGGTTGTGGTGCAGGGCCGCAGTGCACGGGTATGTGCTACAAAGCTAAGAAGCCTGCGTGTGATGTGCAGAGATGGAGTGCCCATGTCTGTATGTGTAGCGCAGAGCAGAGGCAAGGTGCCTATGTACAGACACTATACAAATGATCAGTAGTAGTAATGGTACTACACTAGTGTGGAGCTGGGCCGTGTGTCCTGTCGAATGCAGGTGGGGTATTAGTGTGTGCGTGTATGGTGTTTGCAAGTGCTTCTTTTTGTGAGGAGGGGGACGAGGGGGAGGGGAATGCACATTTTGACAAAAGTTACATTGTGCCCTTTTGTCCCCATGTGTTCATCCCTTTAAACTGCCAAAACCCTTCTCTTCCTTCCTGCTTTCAACCCCTGGGGATTTGTCGAGCCCTGCAATAAAGTAAAGTAAACATCTCACCTTCCAGATCATATGGTCTGTGTTTCACCCTATACAGATGTGGTGTACTTAGATTTCAGTAAAGCCTTTAACATCGCTCTGTGCAGGAGACTCATAAGTAAATTCAAAACCCTAGGGATGAACCCTAAAGTGACAGACTAGGTTAGAAACTGGTTGAGTGGGAGGTGACAAAGGGTAGAAGAAAACAGAGTTCAGCGATCTGTCCTTAATCAATTCTTTTTAACATCTTTGTTATTGATATTGCAGAAGGGCAGCCAGGTAAGGTTTGCTTGTTTGCAGATGATACCAAAATCTGCAATACAGTAGACAACCAGGAAGGAACAGATAACATGAGGAGGGATCTAGCTTAGCTTGAAGAATGGTCGAGAATTTGGCAGCTGAGATGTAACGCTAAAAAAAAAAAAAAAAAAAAAAAAATGAAGGGTCATGCATTTGGGCTGCAAAGATCTAAGAGAGTGGTACAGTATAGAGGATGAAGTACTTCTGTCCAAAGAAGTGGAACAGGACCTGAACTTGATTGTTTCCAGTCATCTTAAAAGTGGCTAAACAGGTAGAAAAGGTGACCGCAAAATCCAGAAGGATGTTTGGGTGCATAGGGAGAGGAATGGCCAGCAGGAAAAAGGAGGTTTCAGTGCTTCTGTATAAGTCTTTGTTGAGGTCTCATTTGGAATATTATTTTTATTTGGTTTTATATAACGCGCTATTTAAAATCAGTGCGGTTTACAGAACAACAACTTAATACATAGAACATGTTTGCATTGAACAGGTAACAGAACTTACAATTAAAACTGAAACAGAGTACATCATCATGACATAATGAATATAGTTTTATCGACTACAAGAAGAAGTTATTTACAGTCAGTAGAGGGAAAAAGATAGAGGCAAGGCAATAGTGGTTATGTGATATTGTCAAAGTATTGTTGAAAAAAAGGTGTGTTTTTATTGCATTTCTAAGAGGTGGATAGATCCGTGATAAGGCGAATTGATGCAGGGAGGGAATTCCAGAGTTGAGGAGCAAATAAAGTGATGCTCTAAGCCTGACATATTGGGAGGTTTTACTAGTCAAGGTGGGAATGGCGAGGTATTTGCCATATTTATTCTCCTGATTCTGCTGTCCAGTGTAGGAAGTCTTCTAAGGCAGTTGCAGAGAGCTGGTGGAGGATTTTGAATGCAATCAGGAGAGTTTTATACGTGAGGCGCCCGGCTACAGGAAGCCGGTGAAGCTGCATTAGTAAGGGAGTCACATGCTCGTATTTAGAGACCCCATAGATCAGCGATGGCGAACCTATGGCACGCGTGCCAGCTGTGGCACGCGAAGGCCTTGCAGCTGGCACGCGGGAAGGTCGCACATTAAAAAAAAAAAAAAAAAAAGCTGCCCGCTGCCGCCGCGGCGGCATGGAGTGTCCCGCGGGGCTCCCTCTGCCCGGCGGGACTCTCCCGGCGCTGTTCAGCCCCTCTCTGCCGGCTTGCAGAGACGCGAAGGGAGAGTCTCCCTCGCGTCTCTGTTAAGCCCGCAGGAGCTGATGGGAAATTTCCCATCTGCCCCTGCGGGCTTAAGAGAGACGCGAGGGAGACTCTCTCTCCCTTCGCGTCTCTGCAAGCCGGCAGAGAGGGGCTGAGCAGCGCCGGGAGAGTCCCGCCGGGCCGCGGGCGCCCCCCGGGCCACTCCCTGCCGCCGCGGCGGCAGCGGGCTGTTTTTTTTTTTTTTTTTTTAGTGCCATGAGCCGCGGGAGGGGGGTTAAGACTGGCAATGGGCTAGGGAGGGAGAGAGGGGGGTTAAGACTGGCAATGGGCTAGGGAGCGAGGGAGGGAGGGGGTTGAGACTGGCAATGGGCTAGGGAGGGAGGGAGGGGGTTGAGACTGGCAATGGGCTAGGGAGGGAGGGAGGGAGGTTAAGACTGGCAATGGGCTAGGGAGGGAGGGAGGTTAAGACTCGCAATTGGCTAGGGAGCGGGGGAGGGGTGTTGAGACTGGCTATGGGCGAGGGAGGGAGGGAGGGGGGTTGAGACTGGCGATGGGCTAGGGAAGGGGGGTTAAGACTGGCAGTGGGCTGGGGAGGGGGGTTAAGACGCAGTGGGCTATGGGGGGGAGTTAAGACTAGCAATGGGCTGTGGGCTGATGAGGGCTGGCAATGGGCTATGAGCTGATGAGGGCTGTCTGGAAATGGGGTGATGGGGGGGTTAGGACTGGTAATGGGCTATGGGGGGGTTAAGACTGGTAGTGGGCTGATGGGGGGGTTAGGACTGGTAATGGGCTATGGGGGGGGTTAAGACTGGTAGTGGACTGATGGGGGTGTAGGACTGATAATGGGTTATGGGGGGGGCTAGGACAGGAAATGGGCTGATGGGGAGGGGTTAGGACTTGAGGTGGGCTGATGTGGTTAGGACTGGTAATGGGCTGTGGGCTGATGGGGGGGTTTAGGACTGGCAATGGGCTATGGGGGGCTGACTGGAAATGGGCTGATGGGGGGTTAGGACTGGTAAAGGGTTATAGGGGGGGGGGCTTAAACTGAAAATGGGGTGATGGGGGTTAGGACTGGAAGTTGATTGACGGGGGGCTAGGACTGGTAATGGGTTGGGGTGTTGCTAGGACTGGAAATGGGCTGAGTGGAAGGGGAGGCTTGAACTGCAAATAGCTGATGGGGAGGGGGCTTGGAATGGAAATGGGCTGTGAGGGAAGGGAGCTAGGACTGAAAATGGGCTGATGGAACAGCTAGGATAGGACTGGAAATGGGCTGTTGGGGGGAGCTAAGATTGGAAATGGGCTGTGGTGGGGGCTTGAATTGAAATGGACTCATGGAGGGGCTAGAACTGGAAGTAGGCTCATGGGGGGGCTTGGACTGGAATTGGGCTGAGTGGAGGGGAGCTATGATTTGACATGGGCTGATGGTGGGGCTAGGAAATGAGTAGAAATGGGCTGATGGGGGGGCTAGGATTGAAAATGAGCTGATGAAGGGACTTGGACTGGAAATGGGCTGATGCAGGGACTAGAAGGGAATGGATGCTGGGTGAGACTGGAACTAGAAGGGAGCTGATGTTGGGGGAGGATTAGAATGGGATGGGGCTGGGAGAGTAAAATGGAGAGGGGAAAAATATTTTGTGTAGGAGGGATGAAAAATCTACAATTGGCCAGGTATTGGGAGAGTAATTGGGGATTGAGGATGGAGGGGTAAAATTTGTGTGGATGAAATAGGAATGAGGAAAGAGCAAAAGGAGAAAGATTAGTATGTTAAAGCAGATGTAGAGAGAGAGAGAGAGAATGGAAAACAACTAGAAGAGAGAAGAAAGGACAAATGGACAGCAGACGATGGAGAGTTAGCAGAAAAACATGAAGAAACCAGAAGAAGGTGGCTGGACCAATTGCAACTGAAAAAAAAATGCACAAAAGGTAGAAAGATATCTCTTTATTTTGAATTTATTAACTGGAATATGTCAGCTCTGGGAAATGTGCATCATTAACATCTGCGCTTTGTTTGGTACAAGAGGAAATTCCTATTTGACGTTGCCACTTGTTCTCTTTCCCCAGTATTCTCTGAAATGTATTGGTTTAATATTTGCAGTGTTGCCTTTTGATAGGTAGGGTATGGTGCTTTGTGAGTCCTGGTAATGCTGTCAGGATACGGCGGGGTTTGCTATGGGTTCTAAATGGGCAGCGTTTGTAGTAGTTCCTAATGTGCCTGGCGGTTGGCACTGGATTATAGTAATGTAGAAATCTTTTAGTCTTTCTTTAGCCATACACTCATTAAGAGACATGTTTACTAAAAGTTAGTGTATGGTAACATTATGCAAATATTTATGCAAATAAGACCACTTATGCAAATGACATGCTGGCACTTTGAGGAAATTCTTTGGTTTTATGCGGCAGTTTGGGCACTCGGGCTCAAAAAGGTTAGCCATCACTGCCATAGATGGTTCGTGCAGCGGTATTCATGGCCATTTGTAATGGATGGAGTGTGTGTGCAGGAAGACCATGCAGAATATTATGCTAACTATTAATACTATGCTAACGTGTGCAATTCTGCAGACCATACCCAAAAAAGAATATAAAATAGGATGGAGCTGGTGCTGAGTGTGGCTACCAAAATGGTCAGTGGTCTTTAAGTCTGTCCCCATATGGCTTGTAAGATCTCAATATGTATACTTTAGAGCAGGGGTCACCAACCTCCAGAGGGCCGCGGGCCGCACAGCCGACTACCGGCAGACTCGCGGGCCGCACCCCCCCCCCCCGCGAAAAAAAACCCTGCTCATACCTGTACTTTTATTCCATGTCAGCTCCCTCCCTTCTTCTGCAGCCGCGGCTCCCTGCCTCTTAGGGAACCGCGGCTGTGCTTGTAAAATCATCGCAGAGCCCTTCCTGTCTTGACGGGCTCCGTGCAGCATTGTCCCGCCTCTAAAGGAAGTTGTTTACCACTTCCTTTGGAGGCGGGACAATGCTGCACGGAGCCCGTCAAGACAGGAAGGGCTCCGCGATGATTTTACAAGCACAGTCGCGGTTCCCTAAGAGGCAGGGAGCCGCGGCTGCAGAAGAAGGAGTCGATGAATTTGCCGGTACTTTCAGCAGCATCCTTGGCGGGCCGCACCGGGGTAGAGCCTCGCGGGCCGCACCAAGGGACCTCGCGGGCCGCATGTTGGTGACCCCTGCTTTAGAGGAAAGGTGGGAGAGGGGAGATATGCCATGGAGGTCTTTAAACGTTCTAACATAAATGCACAGGAGGAGAGCCTCCTTAAATTGAAAGGAAGAGTTGCATTAAATGGACATATGATGAAGGTGAAAAGGGATGGACGCAAGAGTAATATGCAGCAATATTTCTTTAAAAGAGTGGTAGATGCATGGAATAGTTTCCTGGTTTAGGTAGCAGACGAGGACAGAATCTGAATTCAAGAAAGCATGAGACAAAACAGGTCTCCAAAGGAAAAAAACAAATTATAGTAGTTCATATGGAAGGGCAGACTGGATGGGCCATATGGTCTTTTTCTGCGGTCATGCTGCGATTGCATTACATGTAAAGTTATGCTAATAGAAAGTTAATGGAACCTCAGTCTGTGGAGTCCAGATGAGATGGTCAAAACTACACACAGGACAAAAGGGTGTCGATTTAACTGCTGGCAGTGCTGGGCACTTCTGAGTATGAGCTCTGACTGTTTTCTCTATAAGCCATAGTGAGGACATATGAGTAGAGAGGGAAGGTACAGATACAAAAAGTATTCAGATTCATGTATATTAGGTAAATATGTATTTGGAGGGCTGCCGATTTAAAGATATGCCAAACATTTAGTAGCCTGTATTTACTAGATGTCACTAATGGCTAAATTTTGAGCTATTATAAATCAATATAGTGATGTTTCTAAAACATGGGAAGCGCTAATCCGCTAGCTTGTTACCATGCACAGAAACATAAAACCATAAGATATTAAATATAAAATTTGTGATAGACTCTTACATATGTAAATAAAGAAAACACCTGCACTATTCCCTCCACTATTGCTATTTTGACTTCTATTTCATTAGATTTGCTACACATTTATAAAAAAAACACACACAAATGCTGATGGATAGAGAAATCACAAAATTTGGGATTTATAATTTACAATAATCAATTTATTCCTCAGCCTTATTTGATGTGCCAATAAACAGTTTCTGACAACCAGGAAAAATGATTTCACATAAAAAGTTGTCCATCTGTCCCAGGCTGCCAGGAGCCATTTATAGTTCACCTAGAACTGAGGCTAGCCCAGCCATCAGGAAAACTAAGTAGTCGCCAAGGGCAGCAACTTCTGGGGGAGAGGGGCCAAAGAGCAGGGCATTCGATGTCAAATAATAGATTTTGACAGTCCGGGGAGGCGGGGGAGAGTAAAGATTAAGGTCTGAACCAAATCTGGGGCCAGCCTGTCTAGAGTCATTCGCAGCTCTATTAATAGTCCAAGGCCCAGGCTGTCTTTTGTGAAAAACGTATCTAAAACAGAGCAATCTCAGAAACGTATAATTTTGGAAACTAGATAAAAAGAGGACTTTAACATGGGTGTCAGATAACAAACCGTAGCATGCCTACAAGGTTCTTCAAATGGAAAGATCATTTATTCAAAAGTGCCATCATTTCGTTTCAAGTATTTCATCGGGGGGGGGGGGGGTTCTAGAGAAACCGAAAGTAAAGTGTATTATGCCACCCCCTCAGTAGTTTCGGATTCATTCTCTTCTACTTCAATATCCCCTTTCAACGGCAAACCAACGAGAAAGGGAACGCTGCCTTCCGCCCATAAGTCTTAAGAGACACATTTTTCTTTGATCATTCAGATCAAGCGCGTACATGGGCCGCCCACCTTCAGTGCACCCCCACTCTCCCATATACCCGCAAGTACAGTACCCTCTGTATATCGCCGCTTGCTCCGAGTACGTGCTGGAGGTGGTCAGGCCGATGGACCCTCCCCGTTCGCGGCTGCTGATCTCCATGACCGAGCACGCTGCAGCCCAAACGACTCCCACCTTCCTCGCACGCTGCAGTCGTCAGACCAGAAACCCCAAACCAAAACTGAAACAATAAAACAAAACCAACCCCGGTTATAAAAAGCAGTTTTGCGCGCCCTTTATTTTAAACCCGGCTTCCCACTACGCCCTGCGGCTGGTACGTAGCTCAGCCAGATGACGCCCCGCCCATCTCTGTGACGTGCCGTGACGTGTGTTTGTAGCGGGCCGGTGGCTTCTTTTTCCCTTGATGGAACGTTGGACAACGTTCGAATTTTAGGCACTTTGAATTCATGCAAAATATATGATTATATGCATAACATCATCAGCATTCTTTTGATAATGCTATACGTTTTAGGGCAGTCATGTTTATAAAAAAGTATTTCTGAGTTAGGACAGGACGCTGCAGTTCAATTTTTACTTTTATTTACATACTGATGTTAAGAATGACGGGCCATCTAAGACCAGTTTTTATTCCATTATAGACTGCTGATGCTTAGAAACCTTTACTTTTAATACTGTACCAGATTACTAGATGTTTTCCTCTGAAGACAGGTCCGAACCTCTTCAGATAACGTTCACTAGTTTATTCGTGTCTTTCCTGTTTTTATGAGACGATACTTAATAATTTATAACCTGCCTTAAAAGTAATAGTAAATGGGTTTGCTCCTATGTATTTCCTTTATATATCCTCTACTATTGTATCGCTATACAGTTTTATTGGTTATATAATACACATAGCCAAAAATTTGTTTGGCAACATCATCCTTTGGTACAGCCATGTTGCCTCAGATCAAGCAACATGTTGGTTTCGAGAGTCTTCTATTTGCTCTTTCAGGAGTGCCTCCATTACTTTTCCCGCCACCGAGGTAAGGCTTACTGGCCTGTAGTTTATCACTTCTTCCCTATTACCACTTTTGTGGAGAGGTACCACATCAGCCCTTCTCCAGTTCTGTGTAACTTCTCCTGTCTCCAAGGATCTATTAAAAACATCCATTAAAGGTCCTGCAAGAATCTCTCTGAGCTCTTTCAGTATCCTGGGATGTATCCCATCTGGTCCATGGCTTTGTCCACTTTCAGTTTTGCAAACTGTTCTAACACATCATCTTTTGTGAATAGTGTGGTATCTACTCCATTCCCATTTGTATATTTGTCATTCACAGGTGATCCTTCTCCAGGATTTTCTCTAGTGAAAATAGAGCAGAAGTATTTGTTTAGCACTTTTGCTTTTTCAATGTTACTTTCCACGAATCCATTCCCAGCATGTGTGAATCCTGCAATCCACCTCTGATTTTCCTTCTCTCCCAAACGTTTTGTCGCCACGCTTCACATCTTTAGCCATCTTTTCTTCTGCCTTTGATTTTGCTGTCCTTATTTCTCTTTTTGTCTCTTTAATTTGATCTTGTATACTTTTCTGTATTCCTCTGTTTTTGAGCTTCTGAATTTTGTGAAAGCTGTGTTTTTTGCCTTTATTTGTGCAGCCCCTTCTTTGGAGAACCAAATAGGTTTCCTTTTCCTCTTGTTTTTATTTACTTTCATTACGTATGTATCTGTTGCACCTTTTATTGCTTTTTAAATTTTAAACCATTGCAATTCCACTTCCCTTAACCCCTCCCACCCTACTAACCCCTCCTTCAGGTACTTGGCCATTTTACTGAAGTCAGCATTTTTGAAGTCTAGGAGTTTGAGCTTGCTGTGATTGGATTCCACTTTGGCTATTATCTCAAACCACACCATGTGATGATCGCTGCTGCTCACATGGGCACCCACCTGGATATTCGACATGCTATCTCCATTGGTGAGTACTAAATCCAGCACGGAGCTCTCCCTGGTCGGTTCCATCACCATTTGTTTAAGTGACGCAGCTTGGGAGATATGCACAATTTTTTGTACTTCTTTCCAAATTTGCAGAAGGAACACTCCAATCCACTTCGGGTAGATTAAATTCACCCAATATGATCACTTCCCCTTTCATGACTATCTTTGCAATGTCAATAACATTGGGTCTTTACCCGGTTTCGTAATCAATGTAATATGGGCATGATTTCGCCCCCAGCGAAAGACCCCACGCTCCGCTCGTTCCCTAAAGACCTCCCGCAGTAGTGGGCTCACTCATTCACTAAGGATTTTATAAAATTCTGCACCGAGCCCGTCCGGCCCCGGCGTTTTACAACAACTAGCCGCAGAGATGGCTGATTGTATCTCCTGTGGGGTAATAGGTTGGTCCAACGCCACCCTCTGTTCCTCAGTGAGCCGGGGCAATTCCAAGCCACTCAAATATTCATGCATTGTCTCAGTAGATCCAAGCTCTGCCCTATACAAGGATTGAAAAAAACTGTGAAAGACCTTAGCAATTTCCTCACTCCCCTTATGCACACTACCCTTATCATCCCGGAGTGCCACCATGAGAGATGAGCCCCGCTGACCCCGCAAACAACGAGCTAACGGTTTCCCAGGCTTCTCTCCATAGCAATGCAACCGATACCGGTAATAAAGAACCGATTTCTTGGCCCTCTGATGTAATAACTCATTAAGGTCCACCTGAGCTTCCCATAACTGTTTCTTAATCGCGGGCAACGGCAGATGAGCGCAACTGTGACGGAGTTTAGTCACCCGTCGTTCGAGCACAATTATGCGCTCAGCCAGTAACTGACACTTCCGGGCAGCAAATCCTATAATATCCCCCCTAAGAACCACCTTCGCTGTCTCCCATACCAACTCAGGGTCGTCCATATGAGCTTGATGATCACTTGCAAACTCTTTCCACCTCTGACGGATAAAATGATGAAACTGCACATCATGATATAATCCCAAAGGGAAACGCCAAAGACGTGCCCGCGGGGCATCTCCGCCCCACTGCAATTCTACCCAGACCAGTGCATGATCCGAGATTTCCAAAGGACCAATCTGGGCATCCCCCATATAAGCAAATAAAGCACCCGACAGTAAAAGATAGTCTATGCACGCACTAGTGCCATGTGCCCTAGATTGATGGGTATAGTCCTTTTCTAGGGGGTATATCAGTCGCCAAGGATCAATCAGACCCAGTCTCTTACAAAAACGTTGCAGCATCCGAGATGGCAAAACCCTCTCCCGCACCTCCCCCCCTAGACGTATCGAGATCTACATCAAGGACCCCATTGAAGTCACCCCCGAGAATCAAGGGGCAATCCGGTAGTTGCTCTATTTTTGAGGCCAAACCACTATAAAAGCCGAAATCGAACACGTTAGGTCCATAAAGGTTCCCAAGAATCACCGGCTTCCCCTCTAAATGGCCCGAGATCAGAAGGGACCTCCCAACTTCATCCGCCAAGACAGTCTCCGCCACAAATCGAATGCGCTTGTGGACCAAAATAGCTACTCCCCCTTTAGCCGGGGAACCCCACACCTGCCCCACCCAGTTCCTACAAAGTTTACTATGCTCTTCAGCCGTCTGGTGGGTTTCTTGTAGCATTGCAATATCACACTGCTGTCTGGCCAAGGCTTGCAATATTTTATATCTCTTAATAGGGTTCCCCAATCCACAAACATTCCAAGTAATGACCTTCAGAGTGGTGGGACAGTGTCAAGGTTCCAACAAGTATATATTCCCAGTCGCACAAGAAGGACTCCCCCAGCCTGAAGCCCCCCTGTATCATCCCTCTGCCTAGAACCATGCTGCCAAGTGCTAAATCCCAGAGTGTGAACTATCCCCCCCCACCTTCCCCCCCACCTCCCCCCCTTCGCTCCCCTCCCCCTCCCTCCTCTGCTAGTCCATCCAGTTGGTCGGACAACCTTCCATTGACAATCGGGGCTACCCTGTATCCCGATCTCCTTAGTCTCCTCAGTAATATTCAGGTCTCAAGTGCCCAACCCTCCCCCCCCCAGCAACCTACACAGGCCCCTAAGGACTCCACCCTTCCCCAGGTACCTTAATCCGCCCCATTCCTCCCCATCTTACCTATTCCCAGAAACTACTTGAATAAACACTAGGCCCCCATGATAAGCCCGTCTTGGCCTCTATACAACACAATATTAAGGCCATATTCCACAGAGTAACCGAACCCCTTAATCTACGGCCTAATGGTCAAAAAACTCAATTTTTTGTACCCATCCCTATACGGGCCGCCCAACCCCAGGGGGGGAGCCCTTTAAAGGGGGGACGTAACAACTCTAAACAGTTCCTAGCCAACTATAGCCATCAGCATAGTCTGATCTAACCTCTATCCCCACGCATCCAAGGCCCATCTCCACCCATCTCCCATTCCCATAACAATCACCCTCCACAGATTCCACCTCAGCCCTTTTAATATACGCAAAGCAGGAGACTGTTAATGATTTAAAGTCTTCAGATTCCCTCCCCCCAGAACACAGCATGTTACGCGCCCTGACTGCCACTATATGCCGCCGGACCAGGACCAAGCAAACCCACAGTGGAGCAGAACCCAACCAATCTCCCCTAACGCGCACCTAAAGTGCGCATCCCCCCGGGACCACAGGGGCTGAAGCATAGCCCGAGCCAAACTCCCCCTCCCTTCCCCCTCTCTAAGCAAGTAAATGTAACCACCGTTCAGCCTAGAGTACAAAATGAAACTGTAACCAGAACATTATAGCTACATTATTGCTATGGGGTAAGACAGTTGCAATACATTTCGATTTGTAACTAGTACAGACTAATCTCTCAAACCCAAAACACACAACAGCACCTACACAGCTTCCCAACCCCACGAATAGAGTAACCCTTAACAATTCAAAACAAAAAAGAGAACAGAGAAAGACAGGGGAAACCACCCCAACAGCAGATTGCAGTGCAGACACAGTTCCAGAGGAGCAAGAACTAGCCTTGGTCCTTCGGGATTGTCACTCGACCGCCGAATGTTCCCCCTTCAATTCAAACACCAAGACGCCATCATTGCCTCCATCGTCAATGTCAGGGGCTGGAACCTGCAGAAGTGTTTAGGGTCTCCAAAAAAGAAGCAGCCGCCTCAGGTGATAGCAGGTAACGTGTCTGGCCCTGGAAGTCCACCCGCAAACGAGCCGGGTATAGTAATGAAAAATGCACCCCTTTTTGTATGAGCTGTGCGCAAACAGTGGAGTAGGCCCGCCGTTGTTGGCTAACTAATACAGAATAGTCTTGAAAGACCAGTATTCGTTCCGCATCTGACTTTTGCCACTTACGGCTCCGGGCGGCCTTAAGCACTTCCTCCTTCTGGCGGTAATCCAGGAAACGTGCTATAACCGCACGCGGGCGCCGGGCTTGTTCCCGCTTAGGGCCCAATCGATGCACATGTTCCAGCTTCGTGGGGTTGTATTCCTTACCGCCCATAAGTTTTGCGATCCAGGCCAGCAAAAAATCATATAGGGCGCTATCTGCCACATTCTCTGGAATCCCGACAAACCTCAGATTTTTGCGCCGCCCCCGGTTTTCCAAATCATCGATCTTTTCTCCATATTGTTTGACTAGTGTCTCTAGGGCTTCCACTTTAGTTTGTAATGAGTCTGGGTGTCCTCCATATCAGACACACATGTCTCTACTTGCTCGACCCGTCCTGCGAAATCAGTGACACGCTGGCCGACATTGTGTATCTGTTCCACCAGTTCTTGAAACCGGGTATCAAGGGCCTGCACCACCGCTGCAGATACCTCTGCCACCAGCCCATGATACCACCGGAGCCTGGACTACTAGGCACGTTCTACGCCATCTTGGCCTCCGGGACTCGTGGCTTCTCCCTTCTCAGGGTCTTCGTTGCCATCGGGTTACTGGCCTCGTTGCTGGTATGCCATTACAGACCCGCTAACTTCTTTAGCACATATATTGAATAGTTAATGGAGATTTCCACATTAAGTGGGATTGTATCGCTGTTTTGCAGGGTAGACTAAAACTCACCTTTTTATCTCCCACTACGGACCAATGGCAAATTCTCAACCTCAAAACGAAAAAGGATAATCTATTTAACACACGGAGACCAATACCGCAATACCTCAAGATAACTTGACCTTGACACTCTCTACGATGTTTATACTGTTGAACTCTCTTTTTCTAACTGTACATAGTTAATTGTACATAGTTCTACAAAGTTTAATAGTTAAAAGTTCAACTGTTAATGTACATAGTTCATGATATTGTTTAATGTAAAAACAGAAATACACTTCTGTCTCCTTATCTGTTTTATGTAAACTGCACCTGATCATCGGAAGGTTGCGGTATAAAAAAGCTTGTTAAATAAATTGTTAAATAAATAATAAAAGACTACCCGGAGCTGATCACTACCCGACTGATCAGCTCATTTGCCAAACCGGAAGTCTCCGATTTCTGACAGACTTATCCTCATGCATTATGGGACCCGCTGCATTGATTTCAATGGGTAAAATCAGGGACTACAAATGCCATTCTGCATTGCAATGCACATTTAAAACCAGAATTGGCCACTCCTGAAACTGGGTAACTTGGCAACTCTGCATTATTAATCCATAGATATTTATGGAAGGGATGCAATATCCTTGCCATACATTGAATATGCTAAAGAAAATCTGTTAAAGAGCCACTATGATCCTTGGGAGGCAGGGGGCGGGGGGCAGCGCTGGGTGCATTATTTCTTTATTGCTTGTTTTGGATGATAATTTATTTTCTTTGGATTTCTCTTTTGTCTTGATATGGTGGGTTGTAGATATTTTCTCTTGTTACATGTGTTTATTTCCTTGTTGTTGTTAAGTGCCGTCGAGTTGGTGTCGACTCATGGCGACCCTCTGGATAGTTGTCCTAAATCGTGTTCGGTCTTCAGTCAGGCGGCTCATTGTTGACCCATAGCTGCTGTTATTGTATCGATCCATCTCATTGCTGGCCTTCCTCTTTTGCATTGACCTCCCACCTTGCCAAGCATGATGTCCTTCTCTAATGATCTCTCTTTTCGCATGATGTGTCCAAAGTATGAAAGTCGAAGTCTTGTCATCTGAGCTTCTAAAGAAAGCTTAGGTTTGATCTCCTCTAGTACTGACTGGTTTGTTCTTCGGGCAGTCCATGGTATACGCAGTATTCGCCGCCAGCACCATAATTCAAAGGCATAAATTTTCTTCCTGTCTATCTTTTTCACTGTCCAGCTTTCAAATCCATATGATGTTATTGAAAATACCATGGCCTGAACAAGCCGAATCTTTGAATGGAGAGAGACACCTCTGCTCTTGAGAATCTTATCTAGGTCTTTCATAGCCATTCTGCCAAGAGCAATGCATCGTTGGATTTCTTGACTGCTTGATGCTTCTTTATTGATAGTTGATCCAAGTAGGTTAAAGTTGTCCACAATTTGAATTTCTTCTCTTTCAATGATGAACTTGTTGATTTTGCCAGTTGTCATGATCTTTGCCTTCTTTACATTAAGGTGCAGGCCCATTTTAAGACTATATTCTTTGATCTTGAGAAGCAAATGTTTCAGATCATCTTCACTTTCAGCCAGTAATGTGGTATCATCAGCATAGTGAATGATGTTATTTCTTTATAAATTGTATTATTTCCTGTTCACTGCAATGTGGAAGATATGTTATGTTATAATTGCATAAATATAAAATGAAAAAAAAAAAGAAACTGTCAATTGCATCATGCATTACAGTGTTTGTAACAGTAGATGGCAGCAAAACACAAGATATTATCTGCAGCACTTTTATATTATTATGAATTCACAGTTCAATCATCAATTCTCACACACTCACGAGGTTATAGATTTCAGTAGTAGCATTGGCGGTAACGGGCAGATTAAAATGATCAGCTTGTAGTTTTGTTTGTGCTGATGAATATTTTTTCCTTGTGGAAAAAAGAGACCAAAACCAACCATGCTACAAACTTCATGCAAGCAGTCACTTTAAAATACTTCATCAACCTGTACCGGTGGGTACAAAATCCACACGTAGGCGGAAAATGCAATGAACACAGCTCCTCAAAGGCACAGCCTGTCAAGTAGGTGTCAGATGACAGCAGATTATTAAGATCAGAATGAACCTGTACTGATTTTCCTTAATTTGTGTCCCTTCGCATTATGGGGTTTGCATTCCTGATTTATTTAAAAGGGGAGGGTTGTTATTCTATGGGATCAATTTAAAAGAAGGATATAATAGATTTTTGAAGGAAATTTGGATTCTTAAACTGCTTTTTTTTTTTTAAGACCAGTACTTTTGTGTTTTTAAGGGGTAATTTTATAACAGGGTACTTCTCTAAAAGGAAAAAGGCACTTATTTTAAGCCTATTTCATAAAGACACCTAGGTGCCTATGGGTGGCCTTTTCAAAGGCATTTACACAGATAGTGCCTTTGGAAAATCCCGGATAAGCTCTAACACACCCAGATGCTATGCAGTTAGCATCAGGGCATGCTGGGATATTCCAGGGCAGAAGGGGGAGGGCAGAGGAAAGGGCTACGTGGGTAGCAGCGATTTTCGATGCTACCCGCTTAGCCCTCTGCACCTTAAAGATAGGCAAGGTTTTTCCTCACCTATCTTTCAGGCGCAAGAGCTAAGCGGGTAGCATCAAAAATCGCTGCTACCCGCTTAGCCTCGGCAGCTGCCGGCGCATCCAGCCAAACCCAGATTTTCACTTTCATTGCTGCGGAAGTGAAAATCCGGGTTAAGGGGGTCGGCGGGCAGGCTCTGTGCCGATGCAGCGCATACCCTGCCCAAATGAAAATTGGGCCCTATGTGTCTTTGTAAAATGCTAGTGACCAGATAACTTTCCATATTCCAAGGCATCGGTGTCCAACTAGTCCAATACCTTTGCTTATTTGGAGGAACAGTTGAAACAAATAATTCAGTACCTGTCGGCAATGTTATAGGATACATCAGATATGTCCATTCCAGTGTTCTAATGTGAATTGTTGGTGATATATAGGAGATTATCGCAAGCCCAGTTGCTGTCTGCTGTGATACATGTAAAGATGATTTACTTGGTTATTATTGAATTGACAAGTTGTATGTGTCTGTCAGCAGCTGAACTAGAGACAGAAAGAAGACACCAAAGCCATCAGGAGTGAGAGCAGAAAAAGATAAGGCTGTCAGAAGGGACCGAACAAAGTTGCAGATACGTTGTTGCTCCATGAGGAAGAACTGCATTCATGTGCAATGGTTTGAAACTTAGGCTTCGATGCAGCAAACTGCATTATAATCTAGAGCAGCATTTGCTCGAAATTTTCCCATGCTAGTATTGCTCCCCGATGCAGAAAACAAGTTAGTGCAGGAAAATCCTGAGCAAAACCACTGTGCTAAAGCAGAGCACAGTGGACATACTAATTGCATGTAAACAAGTGAATATTTATTTGCTCCTGATGTAAAATACTGAGCTGAAACATAGCGCATCTTTGTACTTTTCTCCTTATGCTGGATCTTTACACCAGATTTGGGCAAGCATAAAGATGTAGCGGGGAGCAAAAGGATCATCTGAGGTAAAGTTTGACACTTCGCCTCAGTTGATCCAAGAAGTCCCAGACTCCTGATCCCCCACCTAACTCCCCAATCCTGAAGCTTCAATCCTCCTCATCTTGACCTGCCAAAAACCCCATTCATGGCTTAATGGCCCCTACAGCGTAGTTACTCACCTGTAACAGGTGATCTCTGGGAACAGTAGGAATCAGTCTTCACATATGGATGACTTTGGCACCGATGGAGCCCGTGCGGGAACGCTCCACAGCATCCAATAGGAAAGCCTTTGGGAGCACTCCATTGTGCCTGCATGTTTGTCTTCCCAACTCCTTTCCTCAGTTAATTTTGTAGCTGAGAGAAAGAGAAAAAATAAACCAACCCTACAACTCCTAGGGGAGGAGGGTGGGTTGTGAAGACTGATTCCTGCTGTTCCTGGAGATCACCTGTGAGTAACTACTCTATCTCCAGGAACAAGCAGGAGTGCAGTCTTCACATATGGGACTCACTAGCTTCCAGGTACCAGACTGACATGGGGGAAAAGCAGTGTGATCCCTGAGGCTAAAGGTTAAACCAGAGTGTGGACATGATGTGTCCCATTGGACTCAATTCCAGGAGGCTATACCCCCCTCTATTGATAGTCTGGTCTCTTGTAGAAGTCCGGGACGGAGGGTAGGAGATGAGCTTAAGTCCCAAAGAGGTGTTGGAGTACAGCTTGGCTAAAGACAGTGTTCCAATGGGAGTCTCTGTCCAAAATATAATGTGCAGCAAAAGTATGACTGCAGGACCAGATAGATGCCTGACAGATCTTGTCAATGGATACTGAACAGAGGTTGACTATGGAGGTTGCCATAGCCCACACATTATGAGCAGTAACGTGACCCTCCAGGGAGAGTCCTGCCTGTGCATAAGCGAAAGAAATACAATCTGCTATCCATCTGGATAGAGTATATTTGGTCACTGGTAGTCCAAGGTGATTGAGATCAAAGGAAATGAACAATTGAGATGATCTTTTGTGAAGCTTAGTTCCATCCAAGTGGAAAGCTAGTGCTCTCTTACAGTCTAAGGTGTGTAGCGCTGCTTCAGCTCGAGATGCTTGTGGTCTCAGGAAGAAATTTGATAGGATTACCGACTGGTTCAGATGGAAAGAGACCACTTTTGGAAGAAAGTGTGGGTACGGAGGACCACTTTGTCATGGTGGAATCGGGTATATGGTGGATCTGCCACCAGAGCCTGCAGTTTGCTGATCCTGTGAGCTGAGGTGATGGTGATGAGGAAGATTACCTTCTAAGACAATAACTTCAGTGAAGTAGTGGCTAAAGGCTGGAAAGGAGGCTTTAGAAGTTGAGCTTGAACCATGTTGAGGTTCCAGGAACCAGAGGCGGCTTAATGGGTGGCTTGGACAGCAGGAGACCCCACATGAAGTGTGCTATTAAGGAGTGCGAGGAGATAGGCTGTCTGTCCAGTGGTTTGTGATAGGCCACAATGGAACTCTGACTGAGTTAGTCTTAAGACCTGCCAAGGATGAGTGGAAGAGATATTGTAGAAGGGATTCCACTGGGCAGACAAAGGGGTCGGTGTCCTTTGGGGAGCACCAGAGGCAAACCTTCGCCATTTGAAGGCATAAGATCTCCTGGTGGACTGCTTGCGTGATGCAAGCAGGATATGTTTGACCTCCTATGGCAGGTCAAGGTCAACGAGCACTATCCCTTCAGCAGCCATGCCATGAGGCAAAAGGCGTGAAGGCTGGGATGGAGAAACATCCCTTAGTCCTGGGAGAGGAGTTTGGGTGTACATTCGAGATTGAGAGGTTGAGTCTGAGCAAGGCGAAAAAGCAGAGGAAACCATGGTTGACGGGGCCAAAAAGGGGCTATAAGGATCATGGAGCCCTTGTTGGCCTGTAGCTTGAACAGCGTTTTGGATATCAGGGAGAGAGGAGGAAATGCATAGTGCAGACCCTGTCTGCAATGGAGAAGGAAGGCATCCAGGCCTGTCTGTACAGGGATGGAATCCTGGAGCAGAAGAGTGGAAGCTATGCGTTTTGAAGAGTGGCGAAAAGATCCATGAGTGGGGTTCCCCATGTTTGGAAGATCCAAGCAGCCATCTTCCAATGTAGGGTCCACTCGTATGGACAAAGAATTCGGCTTAGCCTGTCCGCAAGTATATTGAGCTCACCCGGGAGATACACTGCCTTGAGGTGAATGTGGTTGTGATGGCAAAGAACCATAGGCAAAGTGCTTTCTTGCATAGGGGATAGGATGCTGTCCCACCTTGTTTGTTCACATAGAACATGGCAACCTGGTTGTCCATCCTGACTAATATGTGTTGCCCTGAAGGTTGGGGTTGAAAACCCCGAAAGGCATTTGTTAGTGCCCGGAGTTCTAGGAGGTTGATCTGCAGAGCAGTTTCCTGATGTGTCACAGTCCCTGTGTGGTTAGGTCATCCAGATGCACTCCCCAACCTAGCTAGGAGGCATCTGTTGTCAGGGTGCATTGAGGTGGAGGCATCTAAAAAGGTGACCCACTGAGTAGGTTCTGTGGCGACCATCACCACGGAAGACACTTGGTCAGTTGAGAGGTGATGTGGCTCTTGTCTCTGAGACACTGCTTTGCTTGCATCCATTGAAAAGACAGTTCACTGGGCTTGTCGCATGTGTAGTCTAGTATAGGGGATGACATGGACCATAGAGGCCATGTGTCCCAACAGACGTAGCATTTCTCGAGACATTATGCGGCTTTACTGTTGCATTTGTTTTGCCCAGCTCAATGAGGCGGGCACAGCAATTTTGTGGAGAAAAGCTTTGGCCTGTTGAGTGTCTAAGAATGCTCCGATGAACTCCATATGTTGGGTTGGAGCGAATTGAGACTTTGGGAAGTCTGATTATCCAGTCGTCTAAGTAAGGGAAGACAAAGACCCCCAAAGTGATCACTGCCATGCATTTTGTGAATACTCGCAATGCAGAGGCTAAGCCGAAGGGCAGCACCCGGTACTAATAGTGGTTTCCCTGAAACATGAAGCACAGATACTATCTGTGGTGAGGATGGATCAGTAAGTGCGCATACGCCTCTTTAGGACTAGAGAACATAGCCAATCTTGTCTCTGGAGGTATTGGAGAATAGTTCCCAGGGAAATCATTTTGAATTTTTCGCAGACCAGAAACTTGTCTAGGTCTCTGAGATCCAAGATGGGCCTGAAGCCTCCTGTTTTCTTTGGGATGAGAAAATATAGAGAAGCCCATCCCTCCTTGAGGAGGAGGAACTCTTTCTATTGCACCTTGGAATAACAGGGTGAACATCTCTTCTCTTAAAAGAGTGCCCCTGTGAAGTTGGTAGGGGGTAAGGTCTCTAGGTGAAGCAGATACCCACTTTTGTTGAGAGTCCACTGTTCTGAAGTTATGAGGTGCCACCCGTGAGCATAGGAATAGAGTCTGCCTGCTATGTGGAGAGTCTGGGGACCCTGCAGAGGCAGAGTGGCATTGCTGTCTAGGAAGGAGTCAAAAACTAGGCGCAGGTTGTGCCTGAGCTGGTGGTTGAGTTTTAAGAGCCTTGGGCTTTTTGGGCTGGCAGGGGCCCTGCTGCCATTGCTGAGGCTGCTGAGGCTGATAAGCAGCTGAACGTGGGTAGGAAGGATAATATCTCTTCTTTTTAGAATAGAAAGGTTTTTTGGGAAAAGCCTTCCTTTTGGAGGGGTCAGCTATTTTTCTGGAAAGGCGTTTGAGGGTGAGATCATCTGTCTGATTCTCCCCTGCCTTTTCTCTCCAACCTTTTCCAAAAAGGTTTTCTCCTGTACATGGGATGTTGTCCTGGACCCACTGTTCAAGATCTGATGCCTGTAACCAGGCCATCCTCTGAGTTTGTGTTTGACCTCGATGCTTCATTGACATTGAGGGCCAATGCCGATACCAATGCTCAGAGGTATCGACACCGGAAGCCATGGCAGTCTTAGCCTGTTGGGTACTGGTGGTATCTGTTGGTTCCAATGGAGGCATTGGCCTTGGGATTTCCAACGATGCAGGTTCGAGGGCTGGCATTGAGGCCAGTACACCTGGCTGTAGGCAGGGTGCCGAAGGCTGCTTTGCTGGAGCTGTCTATACTGTCTGTAGTAAGGCTGCCAGTAGTGTGGCCAAACTCCTCTCAAGAGCCAGCATGTGCTGGTACAGGGAGAGGCCGATGTCTGGATGGAATCACCAACGGGGCTTTGAGCCAGTGTCCCAGAACATGGAACTGATAGCTCTCCAGACGTAGATTCCTTGGGAGCGTCCTGGAGCCCCTCCTGTGCTCTGGAGGACAGGTCCTCCTGCCAGGGCTGCATCGGAAGCATCTCTAGGAGAGTCTCGATGCTTATGCTGTGACTTTCCTCTGGTCTCGGTATCAATTTTTGATGTTGATGCTGATGCCAATGACTTTATAGAAATCGCAGACTTACTCTTATATTTGGACTTGGAAGAGACCTGAGATTCATGAGAGGAGATCGATGTCCTTGATGATGTGGAAGCTATCGAAATCCAGCCCGGGGAGAACAGTGATCCATTCTTTCTGGCCCTGCCATTTGTTGGCACAAAGGTCAAGAATTTGGTAAATGGTCAGGACCCAAACATTTTAAACACCAATCATGTTTATCTGTGACTGATATGGTATCAGCACATTTGGTACAATTTTTTTAAAATCTTTAGTTAGTTTTTCCATTTTAGACAAATATCCCTCTGAACTGAAGAGAATATGAAGGCCTAATTAGTGGTTAACCCGCAGGAAAAGAAAAGAAATGGAAAATTTTATAACTGAAAAAAAAAAAGACACATTTTTTTGGGACCGGTGTCGATTCTGACAGAACAGGTGTTGACGGAAAGTCAGAGCACAGTACTACACCAAAAAAGAAAAGCTTTTTGGCTGTGAGAGGATTTTGAAACCTGCTGGTTATGCAGAAAACAAAGAACTGAGGAGAAGAGTTGGGAAGGCAGACGCGGAGTACTTCTGAAAGCTTTCTTATTGAATGCTGGGGAGCATTCCCGCGTGGGCTCCATCAGTGCCGACGTCACCCATATGTGAAGACTGCACTCCTGCTTTTCCTGGAGATCCCCCTAAACATTTTTAACAATTGCCCTTGTGGCCTGGTAGTCCTGACCTCTACCTTTGATTTTCTCTCCCCCCCCTTCCCAATGAGGAAGATACCCAGAGAGGGCAGAAAAATCAGAGGTAAGGGCTGGGGGCAACTGGATCAGCAGAACAACTGGTAACATTTTTTTAGAGGGTTCAGGGAATGGGGGGTTGGGGCCACCAGTACAATTGGTAAAAATCTTTATGGGATTCATAATTCCTTTGATTACTGGGCCCCAGGTCCATAATGTATGTAAATCTATCTCATGCGTGTTCATTATACTGCAGATATCCTGAAAACAGATTGGTTGGGTGTGCTGCTGAGAAAGGGTTGATAAGCAGTGCTCTATTCAGAGTATGAACCAAAGGGAACAGGGCAGCTGGAGCTAAACACATTTAACTGAATCCAGTTTAGTTTCATATTTAATACAATTTTCAGTTTAGTTTCATAGTTAATATAATTTCCATACCATTGACTCTTTATATCAAGGTTGATATGGCAAAACAAAAGACCACAACACAGTTGATCCCCTATAGTTTGGTAGTCACTATAGGATATTGTTTCTGCAGCAAATTCAACATAACAAAAAGTGTTCAGAAGATTTGAGTCCAGTCAATTCAAATGCAAAAAAAATGCAATGACTTTAAATTTAAGAAATAATATATTTCTCTGCCTCGGCATTAAAACCATTTCTGATTCATGGCTGAATAAAATCTTTCTGGTAGTGTCCAAGCTACTCAGTTACCTCCTGTAAGCTGGCGCGGTTAGTCGAACTTCAAAGGTTTCTGGCAGGGCTGGATTTAAGATTCTGGTGCCCATAGGCAGGACTGGAGGGTGCGGATGTGGGAGAGGTTAGAAAGTCACAGTAGCACACCTTTGATGTTCATGGACCTACAGCAAAAGGGAGCAAGGACCCCTCTTTAGCATAGGTATTTGACGCCTTCAAATTTTGGCACCCTAAGCAATTGCCTATGCCTAAATCTGGGCCAGAGTGCTAGTATCTACCTCCTCATCTCAGTCAAGCTCACTGTAGTTATAGAAGTCACTCCCATCCCACAGTTGGATTTTGCTTACTAAGTTCTTTGGATAGTTGTCCAGGTTAGCAGCAATTTAGATTTTCCACTTTCGCCATCTTTACTGTTCCTGAAAGACTGTTAAAAATTGTTAGTCTTGCCAAACTACACAGATTGTCTGGCTTGGCTAGTTAACTGGTTCCATTTCAGATCTGGATCCAGTACAAGTGTTGGGTTCAAACAGCAGATCTGTATACGACAGCAAGCTATTGTCTTATTTCACAAAAGAAGAGGTAGACAAAACTACAAGTCAGTGGCAGAAGTTCAAGTTAAGGGTCCTCAAGCAAAATATTGGAAAGACTAGCCATAGAACTGTGGGAGCGGGGATCCACCTCAGAGGATATGGGAGTGGTGATAACTGGGCCTTCTCCTTGCATGGACCCATCTTCTCTGCACGGGCTGCTTGGGTAGAATTTATGCTGCTGCTACAGGTCAATGGCATATCTATACACCAGGTCTTGTAAACTATTCTTTGGACCCAGCACCTACCCAAAACAGTAGGAGCCAGTAGACAAAAGCTCTTTCTGTCCCCTCCCCCCATCATCTCCACCAAATTAGGTCACGCATCCCCTGCAGGTCAGCAGTGTGCCATTGCCACCCAGGTAGGTGAAACAAGGAGACAGTTATCAATGGGCCCTGGTTCCTAACAGTTTCCCTCTTTTTCAGTCTGTCAATTCTGTCTTCATACTGTCTGTGTCCCATCCTCCATCAGGGCAGACTTTCAACCTCTGTAGTCCTCAGCAGTTTTCTTTCTCTCAAACCTCCACCAGTCTTTCTGTCTGTCCCCCCACCCTATTCCCACTAATCTCCTCTCTCGCAATCACTGTGCCCCAGGGGTCTCCAACTCTAGTCCTGGAGGGCTGCAAACCAGTCAGGTTTTCAGGATGTCCCTAATGAATATTCATGAGAGATATTTGCATGCACTGCCCTCATTGTATTCAAATTCATCTCATGCATATTCATTAGGAATCTTCTGAAAATCTGACTGGTTTGTGGCCCTCCAGGAATGGAGGTGGAGACCCCTGCTCTACCCTCTCCCCACCAACTATTCCTTTCCTTCTCCATCCCATCTCCAGCCATCCAGCTCCCAGCTAGTGAACCTCAGCCACTCTCCACCCCTGCAGCCAGCGACCTTCCCACTTACCTTTATTGGCTGTGGTCAGCATTACTGCTGTGGTGGGAACAGCTGTTCCCTATCTATCTGCACTATGCATCTTTAAGTGAATTTGAACTATGTAGTACCCAAGCTTCCATGCTGGTTTCAGACTCTCATGAGACTTGAGACTGTAAAACCAGTGCTGGAGTTCAGTGAGCAGCTCAGAATTGATGGGAGCCATGCAGACACTCAGGGCCTGATTCCGTGCCACGAATAGTGGGGATGGATGTCCCAACGGGACGTCCATCCCCGTTATTCATGCCCCCCTCCCGCCAGCGTCTAGCTTCCCCGCCAGTTGTACAGGGAAGCTAGACGGGGCAGGAAAGGGGAGGATTGGGAGTGGCATTAGGGCGGGCAGTGGGCAGTCGCCAGCTGCAGATGTACAAGGCTGATTCTAATGTTGGCCCTGTATGTTCGGGGTCGGCAACTTGAACAGGAACGTTATTCCACCTCCGAGGTGGAATATCTTCCCTGGATGTCGGGGATCGGCAGGCCCGGGGGCCGAGAAAGGGCGGCAGGGGGCAGAGAGTATTCCCAGCAGCCCAACCCTGGCCCTAGGAGGCCAAATCGGGGGTCAGACTGCGGGGAATAAACAGTTTGTTCCGGTGGCCGGCATTGTGGCTTTTAAATGGTGCCGTGGTGCTATGGCAACTGGACGCCATGGTGCCGCGGCTCCATTTAAAAACCCTGACTGAGTTAGTCGAGTGGTGCCTGTGCATGCAGGCAGGGCTGAATCACAGTCCTAGCCTGCACGTACAGGCCTGATTGCAATTCTGATCCCATGGGGCTAGATGTGCCTCACGGGATCAGAATCGCGGGCACCTCTGTACGTCCGGTCAAATCGGACATACAGAAGGGCTGGACGTCCGGGATGGAATGAACCCTTCAGGGAACAACAGTAGTCGTGCCAACTGGAGTGAGCCTCAAATCCTGAGCAATACAGTGAAATTTCTGGACACCATGCTCTATCCAGACCTAGCTGTTCTTTCACCAAAACTACAAGGATTATCCTGACACCAGTCCACACTGCAGTTGTATATATCAGTTTGGGTTTAAGTGTTTTCTAAGTCATCCTGCCTTTCAGGCTTTTCAGAAAGTAGGCCCCAATATTGGGAACCCTTGATGTTTCAGAGTTGTCAAGTTCCCCAGTTCCAGGCGTGAGTTTTTTGGCCTGTTCTGGTTTTAAATTTGCATTGCAGTACAGTATGGTATTTGTAGCCCCTGATTTTTACCTATTGGAATCAGTGCTGCAGGTCCCATCATGCATCAGAATGAGACTGTCAGAAATCCAGGACTGGCTTAAAATCTCACTCCTGGAATCGGGTAATGTGGCAACTTTGCCTTTCCCCTATGCTGTCTCAGATGCTATTGTGCGGGACGGTGGCAATAGGATAGCAACAAGCACTTTCATAAAGTCTCAAAAGATTTACAACCCACCTGGATGTGCTGGCCTTCAGCTAACAAGTGGAATTCTCACTCTGAGACATTTTGCTATAAGTAAGCTTACATGTCTACGGCTGAGAAAACCACTCTCCAGCGGTGGCAGATAGCCAGATCATCATTGTAGTTCCTAAAAGAATTTCTGTGCAGTGAAGCATTCCAGCATCGAGTGACACGCAACCCCTGAAGCTTTCCAGCCTGAACTCGACTGTGGTTTATTGGGTTTGGCTTTGTGTTTGCATTTTAAAACATTTTTTTTCTTTAGCATCTGTGAACTGTAACTGCATTTTCCTTCTCTGCATTCTTAATTTAATATCAGCCTTAAAGGAATGCACTACCTAAATAACTCACAGAATCAACTTGGGTTTTCAAGATGGGTATGTTTGTCTTTAATACTGTATTGTTTGTGTTTTTGTTTTGTATTTACGTAATTATTGTGATGCATATGATTTTATATGTTTGTTTGTACTCCATGGAGTGTGGATGTTTCCTCTAGACTGGAAGAATAAAAATGTTCACCAATAAATAATTACCTGTTTCTCGGCTTTATGGCCTCGGGGGGAAAATGCAAAACATTTTAGCTGGTTAGCAGACCTGCTAACTAGCTAAAACGTGGTCACCATGATATTCAGCAACACTAAGCAGTTAGTGTCACTGAATATCCCTATAGACTGCTGAAAAAAATGCCCAGATAAAACTAGGGCACTATGTGGGCAGAGTGGGGGTGGTGACAGCTGCTATCCAGTTAGCTTAAGCGGTTCAAGTTAGATCAGGTGAATCGCTGCTTTAACTTTAATCACTTAACGCTGAATATTGGTGCTAACAGGATAGCGACACTGGTGGCCGGGCAGCCCGAATATTCGGTGTTGGAAACCAGATATCTTCCACTGCTGAATATCCAATTTATGTATTTATTTAGTTTTTTATTTTATATTTATTGAATTTAACTTATTTATTTATTTAGACAGTTTTGTATACCGCCTTATCCTTCAATCAAAGCAGTCACAACACAATTGGGGGATACATTTAACACGCGGGGATATGAGACACATACACTAATACTTACAGGGAACATGGGCAATGGAGGGTTAAGTGGCTTGCCCAAGACCACAAGGAGCACCTGTGGGACTAGAAACCCCAGTCCTTCTGGCCCAAGGTTGCTGTCCTCTAGTAGGATTTGAACCCCCGACCTTCCGGCCTGAAGTACCTTGCCCCAACCACTAGGCTACTCCTCCCTTAACTTTAACAATCAAGACACAATCTCCAACACAATAACAGTAGAAAAATACAATTCAAGAAAAAACATGGGTGTTCTCCTGTAGGGGGAGATTTAGTAATAGCATTTCAAGGCAGGAGGACCTAATCTTAAAGCACTAGAAAACAAGAAAAAAAAAAGGTAGCTACTGAGTGGTCCAAGGCCATCCATAGATGGTAGGAATTATGTTGCTAAAGGCGACATTGCAGGCGGAGATGGCACCACGAAATTAGCAGTTATAAAGGTAACTAAATCATTCGGCTGAAAAAGATATAGCTTACAGAATTATATACCACCAAACATTTACAAGGAAATCTTAAATGAAAAGTACCTCCGAACTGCAGCACCCCAACTTTCAGAAGCAAAAATTGCTTCCTTCTTCTTTGAGTCTCTTTCGCAGTGTCCGGAAACATAGAAATCTTGAACCTGCAAAAGGGCTCTATCCTCTTCTTATAGAACATTTTTAGGATCCATTCCTTTTCTGCAGCCAATGCACATGAGACCAAAAGCGTTGCAGGTTTATACTCCTCATGCGCAGATCCCTCCCACAATTCAGAAACATTCAGTACATCCAGATTGAAATCCATTCCCACGCCAGCGGGTTCCTTTTTCCCAGATGGGAGATAGTATCTCTTAGTCAGAGGTGGCAGCAAATCATTTGGAACCCTTAAAACGTCAGTCATATATCTTTTAAACATATTTAGAACTGAAGTACACTCAGCCCTAGGAAAGTTCAATACACAAAGATTCACAGCCCGAGGAGAGTTTTCCAATACCTCCAGCTTTAATCTCCTTAGTAAGCGCAGAGTTCAACTTAGACAGCCCAGCCAGTTGGTGATCGTGATCTTCAACTTTTACTTTCACAGAATTCAATGTATTCACAGTAGATGTTATCAGCACTGAATTCTGTTGGATTCTGGAGGAGAGGTCAGCTGTCAGTTGAGAAATCGAATCGGCAAGCATAGCCATGGCCTCCCATATAATTTCAAGCGTAAACCTCTTAGGACATGGCAGAGAAAACAAAGAAAGAGTGGAGGAAACAGCCGGGGGGCGAACAGAAAGAATCATCACCAACAGCTGCACCGCTACTCTGTGGTGTTCTCGCTGTCTTCTCACTCGGGGCGTCTCCAAGAACACTGGAGACAAATCCCACTCCACAATCCGCAGGCACCTCCTGGACAGAGCCCAAAACGCCACCGACTTGCGAGGGGATGGTCTCCAAACCTGCTGGATCAAGAGTGGGCACTCCGGGGCGTGGTGGCGTTCTCTACACCTCAGGGGAAAGCGAGATGACAATGTCGGAAAACTGCGTGGGTTCCTCCTTTTCCACTGTAGGTAAGCCCGACCTTATCCCCTGCTTCATTGCCTTGGACACCTCCATGAAGGGTATTCCCTCGCCTTCCCCTTTCGCTTACGCATTCAAGCAGACAAGGGAGCTCCCGCTCAAGCAGCCATTTTAGACACCTAGCCCGTTTTAATTAAAGCTGCGGTAGCTAAGCATTTTGTTTTGCCTAGCTGCCGCCACCGAATTTGCCCCCTTTCTTCTTTTTGCTCTGATTGAATGCTCTCCTTTCTTTCTTTACAGTAGCATATTTTGGGCCATATTTACTAAAGTGCACTAAGGGTTCATACTTTAATGCATATTTGAGGTCAAAATTACGGTGGTTAGTGCGACAGCTCTGTGTTAACTGTTGGGGTGCACCAAGCATGCCGTCTGTAGTTACCTTTTGAGATGTACCTCACCACCTTCAACGTCAATTGCAATGAACGCAGGTGGACTTTTGCACCCACGCTAACTGCAGCATTGACAGTTAACACGGGTAAATTTCCCCTGCACTAACCAAGGTGCCCACTCTGCCCCTAATCCGCCCAGTCCCCGCCCTGTCGCATGTTAAGCAGTTTGCATGGAATTTTTACAGTGCTGGTTGTTTTAGCACATGCCAAACCCCACGGTAAGCGTTACCACACTTTAGTAAACATACGCCTTTATTTCTTTCATTTTTGTATCACAATCACCTACATATATTAAAAAAAACAATCCATTTCCCTAAATCCATTCTTTAGTTTTCATTTTTTATTTAGTCTTAGCATGTATCAGTGTGATGCCTTCAGGGAAATCTGATATATAGTAGTGCCTTGATTCACTTACATTTATAATGCTTCTTAGACGGGCCCTGTGGCTCAGCATTAGTGCCGTTCAGTGCCGCGATATAGGACTTGCAGGCTGGGTTGAGAGTGAATATAAAAATAAGGGAAACGCTCTGGGTAGTTGTGATGGAAGGCTCATAGTGCCTCGACCCAGCGGAGACCACTTCTTATTGGGATGAAAGCTCAAATAAGCAGGAAGGAATTGCTGAACCATAAAAAAACGTACAGAGCTGGGAGTAGCGAAATGGAAGGAGATTTCAGTAACTTTAAATGCAGTATTTCTCTTCAGAACAAAAATACTACCAGTAAGGAAGATGATTTCTTTATAAATTGATAAATAAAAAGGAAAACAATAAAAGAAATAAGGTGATACTATTTTATTGGACTAACCTCCTCAGCTTTGGGAACTGCTGACACCTAATCAGGAGTTAGTGGGCCTGATTACCTGAGAGCAGCTGAGGCCTGCATAAAAGGCTCCAGTGCCCTGCCCTGTTGAGGCTTTCCTAACAGGGGCTCTACAGGACAACCAACAGTAAGGATTTGAGGGTTTATTTTTATTAAATTGCTAGCTCTCTGACTGGGAGCTCTTAAAAGGGTTTTTGTATATTTTTAAAGCAAGGCTACTTACTTTTTGATGCTTTAGTGGAAATTTCCTTGAGCAGAGTAGGTTGTTGAACTCTAGTAACCTCCTCAGCTTTGGGAACTGCTGACACCTAATCAGGTGTTAGTTCCCTTCCTACCCACCCCAACTCCCACCCACCCTAGTGAGTAGTCTTGCTTTATAGGGCACCTTCCCATTTAGCAAAGCACAGAGACTTGGACCAGCACATTTTGAATATAATTAAAGAGATTTAACTGCTTTTTCTCTGAAAGGACAGCTGGGAAACCGACTGGTACTTGGTAGATCTCTCTCTTTTGCTTTAACAGATACCTAGGCTCCATGAACAGAACAATGGCTGGGAAAAATTGTATCGCTAAAGCTGTTGCCCCCATTACAGCTTCTGCCTCGGTCTAGACAGAGGTCCTAATGCCAGTTGAAGGACCGGTTCCATGGGCAGGGTGCCTGCATGCTGAAGCTCTGAGGAAACAATTGGAGGAACTCAGAGAGGAGGTGGCGAGGTTGAGGAGCATTCAAGACAGTGAGAAGTACATTGATGAGATGCTTCTTGTAGCAACCAAGCTCTCCAGCAGAGGAGAAGATGGGTGTCAACAGAATGTCGATGATTGGACACAAGTCACCAGGGCCTGCAAAAATCACCAATCCAAATTCTCCAGCCCTTGAATTGAAGAACCATTATGCAGCCCTGGAAGTGGAGGAGGTGAAAGCACCCCTGGAAAGGGAAGAACCAGAGCTCAAGTACTCCAAAGTTGAAGAATCAGTGACCACAAGGAAACGAAGGGTAGTGGTGGTGGGAGACTCTCTTCTGAGGGGTATTGAGGCATCCATCTGCCGACGAGACTTGATGTATGCTGTCTGCCTGGTGCCAAAATCGAAGATGTTACGGAGAGTTTGCTGAGACTCATCAAGCCCACTGACTATTACCCAATGTTGCTAATCCATGTTGGAACAAATGATACTGCCAGGTATACCTCGGAACGTATCAAAAGTGACTTCATGGCTCTGGGACAGAGGGTGAAGCAGTTAGGTGCACAGGTGGTGTTCTCTTCAATCCTCCCTGTTGAGAGTAAAGGCCAAGGCAGAGAGGCTCGCATCCTGGAGATGAATGCATGGCTGCGTGGATGGTGTCATCGAGAGTGTTTTGGTTTCCTAGACCATGGGATGCTATTCCAAGGGTTGCAGAGCAGAGATGACATCCATCTGTCCAAGAAAGGTCAACGCGTCTTCGGTAGTAGACTGGCTAATCTACTTAAGAGGGCTTTAAACTAGATTCATTGGGGATGGGTGAAGAAAGCCCCCAGGTAGGTGATACATTAAATACCTTTATGGAAATGGGTAATAGGGGTAGCATATGGAAAGCAGTGTGTATAAATGCCCGCAGCATGGGAAATAAGATCCCTGATGTTGAAGCTTTGGTGGGAGTGGTGGACTTGGATTTAGTGGCAGTTACAGAAACATGATTCACAGAAAACCATGATTGGGATGTAACTATACCTGGCTATATTTTATTCAGAAAGGACAGGGTAGGAAGAAGGGGAGGAGGAGTGGCACTATATGTAAAAACTACTATTAAAGCTTGTAAACGGGGCACTGGGTGAGAATGTCCACAGTCTTGGCAAAGGCAAATATTAATATGACTTGCAAAGGATTGTGGGAAATGTAGTCCATTCATACCAGACTCAGCCGTTCACAATAAATTAGTTGTGCTTGCTCGAATGTAAAGCAAAGAAGACATTTTATTTATGGGGTTATTTCTCCCAACACAGATATACTTGGTAGCACATAAAAGGAATACTTGCTTTCAGTATTATACTTAGAAAAACAAATAAGGAAAAACAACAGCTGAACTTGTTAAGCAATCAAATCAAAGCATAAAGACCTTGATGGGAACAGAAAGGTCTTTTCTGTAGACTCCTGCTAATATCTCCTTAGCAGTGCTTCAAAGAACAAACAAAACCCACAAAGTAGGAAAAAAAACCTGTTCTTTTTCAGGGATAACTTCTTGTATCTTCACACAGACTCAGAAGTGTCCCTTCAGAGCTCACAGGCAATTAGGCAAGACTCAATTGCTAACAATTACCAGCTGAAAACCCCTTGGCTGGTTTACTTTCTATTACGTGGCTCAAATCCTACTCAGAAGCTTTTCTGAGTAGATCAAAGAACAAGATTATATTTCTTTGTGATGGTTGTTGTATTTTGTAACAGCATATTACCACAGAAGTTTAGACAGAGAGCAATCCATGTATTCAAAGTCCCCATTTATAACATCTTCCCCTTCTTCAACTATCATGGGTTCAGTATCATGGATTGGCACAGAGGAATTTCTCAATGGAACACTCTCAGGACAATACTTGTTTCCCTGCTGTCTTCCCAGTGAAGAGCTAGGGCATAGATCAGTGTTCATACCTGAGCTTCCATTGCTGTTAGAGTTCCTCTCTAAATATCCTGGCCAGTATGTAGTCCAGTTCTTATGTCCAGCCTTCCAATCAAGATCCCTGGACACTGGATCTCTCTTCACATACCTTCTGGCACTGGTCTTAGGGTCCCTTCCAAGTGCAGCCGTCTCCCTCACAGGTGCCGTCCGGGGATTCCTGGCTCTGCAACCCCACTCCTCTGGCTTTCCCCAGTCCAATGGTGTATGCTTGCCTCTGGAATGCCTCCCAGTATACGTACTGCTATGGACTCCTTTAGACCTCCCAAATGCTTTTCTCTTCCTTCTTCCAAAGTGTTTCTTTCTCTCTCTGTCTGTCAGCTCTGGCTTCTGCTGCTGCTGATGATCCTCAGGCTGATCAAGATGCTTCTGATGATCAAGATGATGATTCTCTGTAGAATAAGCTTTTCTTTTATCCTGCTTAGATGAATGCTCCACCCTAGCACAGCGCAGCTGTGCTGAATCAAGCCCTGCCCTTGGAGATGAGTGCTTGGGGATTACCTCATAGCCCTCCTGATTGAACACACGTTTCCCCACTTCAGCTCTTCTAATGGCTGTTGGAAACCTGGTGCATTCTGGGACTGGTAGTCTTTTATGGAAACATTCTGTTTTATTATTTCTACCAGAACAGACAGGTTGCTTGTTCAGAGTCACTTCACCTCTATTATAGCTCCTTTCTGAACTATGATAAGCTTCCTTATCACAAGCTTTGGAATTACAGAGCTTAAAAAGGAGAGAGGAGGCATTGTGGGTTAAACTAGAAAGAGAAAAAGAGAAATCTATTTGCATTGGTGTAATATGCAGACCTCCCTCACAAGAGGAAGAGGTGGACAGAGAGTTAATTGAAGACATACGCAGCATCACTAGGAAAGGGGAAGTGCTACTGATAGGAGATTTCAATATGCCAGATGTTGATTGGCACATTCCTGCTGCAGTATCATCTAGAAGTAAGGAGATCCTGGATTCTCTACAGGGAGAACTATTCAGGCAATTGGTCACAGATGAAGAACCAGGAGCAGGACCCCAGAAAACACCCACAAACAGGAAAAGAAGCGAGGGACATCTTGAACAATTTTCAGAAGACTGTGTTCGTGAGACACTAGCTTAACCTAAAGTAGACAAAGCGATGGGACCGGATGGGATACACCCTAGAATACTGAGGGAACTTGGGGACATTCTAGCAGCTCCACTGACTGACCTTTTCAATGCCTTGTTGGAGTCAGGAGTGGTGCCAAAGGACTGGAGAGAGGCTCATGTGGTGCCTTTACACAAAAGCAGAAGTAAGGATGTGGTTGAAAACTACAGGCCGGTTAGTTTAAATTCGGTGGTGAGTAAATTATTGGAAACGCTGCTGAAAGAGAAAATAGTGAGGTTTCTGGAGTCCAGCGGATTACAGGGTCCGAGGCAGCATGGATTCACCAGAGGCAGGTCTTGTCAGACAAATCTGATTGATTTCTTTGACTGGGTGACCAGGGAGTTGGACCGAGGGAGAGCCCTAGATGTGGTGTATTTAGATTTCAGTAAAGCCTTTGACACTGTTCCTCACAGGCGACTTATAAACAAACTGAGCACCCTAGGGATGGACCCTAAAGTTACTGCTTGGGTTAGAAACTGGTTGGGTGGGAGGCGACAAAGAGTACAAATAAATGGAGCTCACTCTGAGGAGAAGGATGTTACCAGTGGTGTGCGCCAGGAATCTGTCCTTAGTCCAATTCTTTTTAACATCTTTGTTAGTGATATAGCGGAAGGGCTGTCGGGTAAGGTTTGCCTCTTTGCAGATGATACCAAAATCTGCAATAGAGCAGACACCCAGGAAGGCGTAGATAACATGAGGAATCTAGCTAAGCTTGAAGAATGGTCTAGAATCTGGCAGCTGGGATTTAATGTTAAAAAATGTAAGGTCATGCATTTGGGCTGCAGCAATCCAAGGGAGCAATATAGTATAGGGGGTGAAGTACTTTTGTCCACTAAAGAAGAGCGGGACTTAGGCGTGGTTGTGTCTGATGATCTTAAAGTAGCTAAACAGGTCGAAAAGGCGACGGCAAAAGCTAGAAGGATGCTTGGGTGCATACGGAGAGGAATGGCTAGCAGAAAAAAGGAGGTGATAATGCCTCTGTATAAGTCTTTGGTGCAACCTCATTTGGAGTATAGTGTGCAATTCTGGAGACCACACCTTCAAAAGGATGTGAACAGGATGGAGTCGGTGCAGAGGGTGGCTACTAAAATGATTAGTGGTCTTCATTATAAAACATATGAGGACAGACTGTAGGATCTTAATATGTACACCTTAGAGGAAAGGCAGGATAGAGGTGATATGACTGAGATGTTTAAATACCTCTGTGGCATAAATGTTCAGGGAGAGAGCCTCTTTCAATTGAAAGCAAGTTCTGCTACGAGGGGACCTGGGATGAAGGTGAAGGGAGATAGATTCAGGAGTGATATGCGGAAATATTTATTTACGGAAAGAGTAGTGGATCCATGGAAGGTGGTAGAGATGAGGACAGTAACTGAATTAAAAAAAGCATGGGACAAACACAGAGGATCTCTAAAGGTAAAAAGGGGACTGTTGTAGTTGTTGATATGGAAGGACAGACTAGATAGGCCATGTGGTCTTTTTCTGTCATCATATTTCAGTGTTTCTATGTTTCTAACAATACATTTTTGGACTAGTTTTCAAAGGTTAAAACCTTCTTCCTTAGGTCAGGAGAGTAAAGCATAGTTACTCACCTGTAACAGGTGATCTCCGGGAACAGCAGGAATTTAGTCCTCACATATGGGTATCGTCGGTACCGACGGAGCCCGCGCGGGAATGCTCCCCAGCGTCCAATCAGAATTCTTTTGGGAGCATCCCACAGCGCCTGCGTGCTGCCTTCCTGCCTTTCCCAACTGCCTCTCTCCAGTTGAGTTTTAAAGCTGAGACAAAGAGAGAGAGAGGGAAAGGAAAGAGATAGAGATAGAGAGATACAACTCCTAGGGGAGGTGGGTGGGTTGTGAGGACTAAATTCCTGCTGTTCCCGGAGATCACCTGTTACAGGTGAGTAACTATGCTATCTCCAGGACCAAGCAGGAATGTAGTCATCACATATGGGGACTCCCTAGCTTTAGGTGCCAGGGAGAGACCCCAGAAGTTGTGTGTCCCTAAAAAGGGCTCCTCTTCCCCCCCATGGATCTCTGGCATCCTACCAGGGATGGTAGGCAGGAGTTGATTAAGTATGGAACAGGTGTTTGAGAACAGCCTGACCAAACAAGGCATCCTGGCGGGAGTCCTTGTCCAAGCAGTAATGGGCTGTGAAGGTATGAACCGAGGCCCAAGTGGCTGCTCGACAGATGTCGTCAATAGACACAGAGTGCAGATGAGCCTTTGAGGCTGCCATGGCCCTCCAGAGAAAGGTTCTTACTCTGATAGGTCGAAGGAAATACACTGAGCAATCCAGTTAGATAGTGTTCTCTTGGAGACTGGAAGTCCCAAATGAGAAGTATCAAAAGCAACAAAGAGTTGAGAGGACTTTTTGTGTTGTTGTGTTCTTTGTAAGTAAAAAGCTAGAACACTTTTACAGTCCAAGGTATGAAGATTCCTTTCTGCATTTGATGCATGAGGTCCTGGAAAAAAGACAGGTAGGTAGACCTCTTGGTTTAGATGAAAAGGCGAGACCACCTTAGGCATAAAGTGTGGATGAGTCCTAAGGACTACCTTGTCATGATGGAACCTTGGATAAGGTGGATTAGCTACTAGCGCTTGCAATTCACTAATGCGGCGTGCTGATGTGATTGCAATGAGAAAGATAACCTTCCAAGAAAGGAATTTTAAGGAGGTGGTTGCTAAAGGTTCAAAAGGTGGCTTCATGAGCTGCCCAAGAACCAGGTTTAAGTCCCATGCCACCGGAGGTAGTCTAATGGGAGGCTTAGTTAGAAGGAGGCCTCTCATAAATCTTGCTATGAGAGGATGAGAGGAAATAGGCTGTCCATTTAGAGGTTTAAGAGAAGCTGCAGTAGCACTCAAATGGACTCTTACTGAATTTGTCTTCAGGCCTGCATTAGATAAATGGAGGAGATACTCCAGTAAAGATTGCAGAGATATCGCAAGGGGGTTAAGACCCTTTTCCGAGCACCAAATAGTAAACCTTTTCCACTTGAAAGCATAAGAGCGTCTAGTGGAAGGTTTTCTGGAAGCATAAAGAACATCTTTCACTTGCTGAGAAAGATTAAGATCTTGGAGATCTAGGCCTTCAGCAACCAAGCCCTGAGATGCAGAGACTGGGGATTGGGATGCCATAACATTCCGTTCTCCTGAGATAGGAGATCTGGAGCAGACCCTAATTCCAGGGAGGGAGCTTGAGAGAGATGTAGAAGCAGAGGGTACCACACTTGCCGTGGCCAATGTGGTGCTATGAGAATCATGTGGCCTCTGTCTCTCTGAAGCTTGAAGAGGGTTTTGGGAATTAAGGGAATGGATGGAAAGGCATACAGGAAAGGAGGAAAGCATCCCTGGCCTGAGTAAAGGAGGAAAGCATCCCTGACCCCAGTAAAGGAGGAAAGCATCCCTGGCCTGAGCCCCCTGAGCCGGAATTCTGGAACAGAACCGGGGAAGTTTGGCATTCCATGGACTTGCAAAGAGGTCTATGTCCAGGGTTCCCCAAAGTTGAAATATCCTGGTCACCTGGTCTGCATGCAGAGACCACTCGTGGGGAAGCAGAACTCGACTGAGTATGTCCGCCCAAGAGTTTTGAATGCCTGGAAGATATACTGCCAGCAGATGAATCTGATGCTCTCTGGCGAGGGCCCATAATCGCAAAGCTTCGTTGCAAAGCAACAGAGAGCCTGTTCCCCCCTGCTTGTTCACATAGAACATGGCTACTTGATTGTCCGTATGAATGAGGACTGTCTTGTAGCTGAGCAGGGAGTGGAACACTCGCAGAGCCAGGAAAATTGCTCTGAGTTCCAAGAGATTGATATGTAGACAACTCTCTTGCGGAGACCAGGTGCCCTGGGTGGAGAAGTCTTGCAGATGAGCTCCCCAACCCTTTGGAGAAGCATCTGTTGTGAGAGTTGCTTGGGGTAAGGGTTGTTGAAAGGGGCACCCCAGCAACAGGTTTGGACTTCCACCATTGGAGGGACAAAATGAGGCGACTTGTGTTTGCTATTTTGTCTGACAGGCACCCTGATGCCTGGGTCCATTGGGTGGATAGAGTCCACTGAGCTGTCCTCATGTGGAGGCGAGCATATGGAACAACATGCACGGAGGATGCCATGTGGCCTAGTAATTGCAACATTTCTCGAGCAGTTAGATGGGGCTTTAGCACTGCTTGAGAAGCTAACTGTACCAAGCGAAGGCAACAGGCCTGGGGAAGATAGGCCCTTGCCCTTGTGGTATCCAGAAAAGCTCCTATGAACTCTAAAGACTGAGTAGGAGTTAGACTGGATTTTGGGATGTTTATTACCAGCCCTAAATACTGCATTGTGCAGGATAGAGCTGATGTCGATGCTATCGGTGCCGATGCCGATACCGATGCCAGTGCCGGTACCGGTGGAGTTGTCTGTCGCGGTACCAAGGGCGTCAATGCCACAAGGAAAGCCGCCAGACTGCGTTCCATAGTCAGAATTCTCTGGTCCATGGACGCCGCCAATGCCTGGATGTCGGTACCGGTGGAGACCACCGGTACCCCAGAGCATGGCACCAGGAGATCTGTCGAGGCCGAGCTATCGAGAACATCCTGGAACCCCGATAATACTTTGGAAGCCGAATCCTCCCGCCAGGGTAATTTTGCCGGTGCAGAATCCTTGAGGGCAACGCCAGAGGCATCTCGATGCTTAGAAGGAGATCTACCCTTCGAGGACCGGCTGGATTTATGTTTAGTTACCTGAGATCCACGGGAGGAAGAAGAAGCCCTGGAAGACGTCGATGCCACCGAAGCCGCATCAGAGGGAAACAGGGTACTGAGCTTGGCAGCTCGGTTCTGCCGACCTCTTTTAGACATCATGGCACAGGACACACAATCCGTGATGGAGAGTGGTCAGGACCTAAACATTTCAAACACCATTCATGGGTGTCGGTGACGGAAATGGTACCGCCACACTTGGTGCACTTTTTAAAACCTGAGGCAGGTTTTTCCATATTAAGGAAACGTTTTTGGGCCTAAGGCCCAAAAAAGGCAGGTGCACCTGAAGAAAAGAAAAAAATAATTTTTTTTTTACAGAAATAAGAAAGAAAAGACTGGCGGTACTGGTAGAGCGTCGAAGAGGGCAGATGCGCCCACAAAAAGAAAGAAAGAAAAAAGAAATTCTTCTGCGGTGACAGGAACACGACCTGCTGGCTCCGTGGAAAAAGAAGAACTGGAGAGAGGCAGTTGGGAAAGGCGGGAAGGCAGCATGCAGGCGCTGTGGGATGCTCCTAAAAGCGTTCTGGGGAGCGTTCCCGCGCAGGCTCCGTCAGTACCGACGATACCCATATGTGATGACTACATTCCTGCTTGTTCCTGGAGATTAGGGTTTCACCTTAGTTTCTTTTTTTGTTTTCCTTTTTATTTATCACCCATTAAAGTGAACTAACACGGCAAATGCAGTACTTTAATAATTTGTGGCATTGCTGATTGAATTATTGAAATATCTTTTCCTTGTTCTGCTGCTCCTATTCTCAACGATGATGTTTCGATGGGAAACGTTTCTGGATGAAATTCCTGGTGCCATGGCACTTGAATGAGCCCACATGCCTCTTGGTCAGGGGTGCACAAGTTCAGTCCTTGAGCACCCCAAACAGGTCCGTTTTTCAAGATGCCCCTAATGAATATGCATGAAATAGAGCTGCGTGAATACCACCCCCAGTGTATGCAGATTTATCTCATGCATATTCGTTAGGGGCATCTTGAAAACCTGCCCTGTTGCACTTCCCATGCTAAATTTTGACCTCAAAGATGCATTAAAGTATGAACATGTGCTATTGTAAAAAGAGAATGAATGCTCTCCTTTCTTTCTATTAGAGCAAAAGAGGAAAGGGGAAAATTCAGTGCACGAGAAAAAGGTCACAGGTTCAAAACCAGCCTTTGGATCAGGAATGATATGTCCAGGTGTGTTTCCAGAACTGTATCAGCATGTGCAACCTCAACATTTTCCTCCAGCGTGAGTCCACACATTCAGCTGCCACACTAAGAAACTGCACCACCCATGCCTCGGTGTCAGAGCATGCTGATAGAACCAGCACACTGACAGGCACTAAAGGAGGCCTAAGGGGCAGGTAAGAATGCCAACCTGCTCCACTTTTGGAAAGCGGGGTCATGTGTGTGTTTGTGTCTCCAGAAGAGTGTGAGCTGTAGCAATGCACTGTGCATGCATGTGGTGTCCAAGCTTTATGACTGTGCATACCACATGCTGCTGGTCAGCTATACAGCTACTCTACATACTGTGTGAGACACCATTTACAAACAGAAGGTTAGTTTTCGGTAAGTAGTTGCAACCTATGGCTGTGACGCCGTAATGCATTCCCAGTTACACCATCGTCTAGGCCCATCCCTACAGCTTTCTCCTATACTTACCTCCCAACATGACACTGTTGTGTAGCTCACAAATCGCCTGCTGGTTTGATTGAAGTGAGCAGAGGGGACACGTGTGTGTGTGTGTTACAACCCTTACCTCTGACTAAACCTCCAGGCCTCAGGACACACCCATTTGCATAGGTGAGAGACTGGATTAATACCAACTGCCATAGCAGCTGTATTGCTGGCAACACTGTCAGCCCACTTAGCAGAGCTGCAGCCTATAGGGAACTAGGCTCAAGTGGAGGGCTGGCCTCTATGAATGTCCAGTTCGGTCACTTAATTGGTGACACTGGCAGGATTCTGCGATTTACCTGCATGCATTTTGCTCTTGTCCCTTGCTACATTCACAGAGTGCAATACAGGCAGGTACATATTGGGCAAATTTTCACACAATAAATACCACCTAAACACTGTCTACTGATCATTGGCCAAAGCATCCAGCAGTACATTGCCTGTTACCCCAGATGAGATGTCAAATGCACCTGTGTGCCTGATTGTGACAGTGGGACACCGACCTCTGAATGATGCATGTATAATTCCAGCTGCTGAAACGTGGCACAGGATGTCATGTTGGTCTCTGCATTGCCTTTCACCATATGGGAAGGCAGTGCCTGGAGGTGAATGTTGGGTTGGGGGTAGGGTTGGGGGGGGAGTAGTATCATACATGTTTAGAATGTACCCTTCGTAGATGGCCTTGCTGGCCAAAGCCTATGTTCACATGGCCAGAACCTATGCGGACCTACTCAGTGTCTGCAAGTGGTACTTAGAGAGTCTGCATGATAGCCTCGCTGGCTCCCTATGGGCACCAAGTATGACAGTCACAAGGATGGTGTTAGAGCACAAAGAGGCAGGGAATGATGGCCTATGTGTCACCAGCAACTGTTCCAACATCCAACCCCATGTCCAACCTGCCTTGCTTCCATGCACTCTTGGGGAGGAGGGGCAATGAGTCTGCAGCATGGGAGAGTGCATGTACTGCACTGGCTAGTTCGGCAGTGTCCATGGCTAGAGACATGATATTATATGGGAGTACAAGCATGGTACTGCCAAAAGCTGTGTAGGGGGACACTATTTGGGTATTTGACAGATGTAGCCCACTATGGGCCAGCATGCACTCCACTTTCCACTGTGCTTTGCATTGCATAAGCTGTCCCCCAGTCCAAAATAAAAGGGTACATAATGAGGAACAGAGGATTCTGGGTATTGCCTAAAACAGAGCGGTTTGCACAGGATGTATATGAGTCAGATATTAGGTCAATGGCTGAGCCATCTTAGCATGGGTCTGCCACGAGCATGCCCTGGTTGCACACATCTGTTCATGCTGAGAGGCTACTCTCTGATTGAGCTGTGACCATGTCATGGCTATGTATCCACATGGTGTTATATATAGGGTCAAGCGCTAGTGATATGTGGGCTGTTTCTTTTATGGCAGTTCCATCACTAGACAGGCTTGTCCATGCTGTTTGTACAAAGCCAATGCATTCATGGTGGCTTTGTGCACATGCAGCATGTGGTGACTAGCAGAGTGGGCACAGATAGTATGTGAGTGGCTGACACAGGCCAGTGTTGCCCAACATATGCAGGCAGCCTGTAATTGATCTAGTTCAGTAGTTCTCAACCCAGTCCTCTGGGATCCCCAGGCCAATTAGGTTTTCAGGATATCCACAATGAATATGCATGTGATAGATCAGCATGCACTGCTTCCCATTGTATGCAGATCTGTCTCATGCATATTCATTGTGGATATTCTGAAAAACTGACTGGACTAGGGGTCCCAGAGGACTGGGTTGAGAACCACTGATGTAATTGATAGGAATTCCCACAAAGTGAGGTTAGCAGCTGTTTTGGGCTGTTGGTAACCTGCTGATAACTATGGTGTTGGCAGACCCTTCTGCTTGGTGTCAGTACTCCCCCTTCCTGCCTAGACAACACTCACTGCATTCGGGTTCCTTGGCAATAGCTGCTGCAATCTTAGGGACTGATATGAGATGTTTTGGGAGAGTCCCTGGCCAACAGGAGCAGGATACAAGGCCCAGATAAGACAGGCCACTCCAGCATGTTGCAATTGTACATAATACCAAGTGACTAGCATCACACACTGCAGACAATACCTGTGGCACACTGGCAGTGATATAGATCTGCTCCAGAACATGGAGAGTCCATCTATTGCAGGGCTTGCTCTGGGGACCAAGTGATGTGTGCCCTTCCTCACATTCAGGGTGACTGCTGAAACAGGTCATTTGCACATATGACAGCTGATACAGAGCTGATGTGATGGATCGCTGCATTCTGCATATGGGCATCAGTTGCAAATGTCTGCTCAGATTGTGCAGTGCATCATAGGTAATGGAGGTACTAACTGATGCCTGAGCCCCATTTGCAGCCATAATGGCGATTTCGATCACTGGGGCATTGCCCAGTACATGCTTGTCTTCTGTGATGGTGGGAGATGTGTGAATGGCCCCCCAAGGAGGGCAGGATGGACTGCAGGGGTCACGAATGTGGTTTGAATTAGGTGTATGTGCAGGTGTACCTATCTTGTAGTGTACAGCAGGCCACAAGGGACTGCACTCCCTGAAAATGTGCTTCCTCAGGGGTTAGTGCCACACTGCGGCGCAATGGATCTCTGCGACTGTTATTTGGCATTGGAGGTACAGTGGAGGTACGGGCATCTTGACCACGCATGTGGCTTAGCCTTTGGACAAGGCATGTATTCTGCAGCTGTGTATCTGTTATGTAAGTACAGTATTGAGTATCCAGTGTAGTATGTACTGCATGTGTGTCATTGTAAGCGGGCCCTAGTTGTGGTGTACCACTGTCTCAGAATGTGCCAGCCACATTGTTTCATGTCTTGGATTTCGACTATTGCAGGCAAGGACCTGCAGTCTCTTTGATTCTAGACATTGCTGTGCAAAAAGGTGTGGAGGTGTAGCCTAATGGTTAGAGCACTGGCTCAGTAAGTGACAGACCACGCTTGAATCCCACTTGTTCTTTTTGTGACTATGGGTAACTCACTTCGGTATACTGCCAGAAACAGTCCAGAGTCTGCATTGATTGGAGGACACGCATTCCTATACTTTTTTATGTTATGCTAGCACATTGGGTCTGCAAACGTGCACATTACAATCATGCCCATCTGATAGCATGACTTTCTTGGCTCTGCTGTAGCTCATTGCAAAAGGTCAGACATGTTCACCTGCAGAAGTTCCTTATCGTTCCTCCAGTTTAGTCCTCTACTCCTGGGTAGTGCACCTCCTCCTGCAGCTTGGAGACTGGACCAATCAGAATCTTCACCTCACTGGATGTAGCATGCTGGAACTCCCATCAGCCCCCAGTGTGTCCAGTCTGCAAGCAGCAGGAGGATGTAGTGAGCCTAGGTGCTGGGCTCACTGAGAAACGTGTTAGGTGCAGGCTAGTTAGCTAATTTATTTACTTTTCTTCTTTACCTTTTTTTTATTGAGGCTCAGTTAGTTTCGCTTTCTTTAAAAAAAAAAAAAAAGGGGGTGCAGTGAGGAATCCTTTTAAAGGTCTTTCCTCTATGCCTGACCACCCTAAGAACCCCTCTATCTTTCCTGGTCCGGGATCTCTAACCCCTAGACAGGACGGGGTAGAGCTACCCATTGGACTCACGGGCGGCCCGATTGCTGCACGGCTGCAGGAGGCAGCTTAGTTGGCGGCTCGGCGCTAATAGCATTTGTTGTAACAGAGCCCGGAGTGATGGTGCTCGGAGCGTGGCGCTTCAGAATGGTATCTCCTTGGTCGAGGGCTGCCCTGGGCTCCCTGAGGAATGGCTGCAAAGGTACGATTTCTTCGGTGACCGGCCTTGCTGACAAGCGCGCCAAATATCAGAACGGCACGCTGTGTGGAGACCGTGGCCATTTTAAGCGGGCGGTCTCGCCAGCACGGGAGAGTGTCTCTGTGGTGAGCTCACACTCCGGGTGTGTACTCCTCCCGGTCTGGGTTCTGCTCTCTGGGACGCATAGGGGCTCCGTTTTGGGGAAGTCTATTTTTATTTTCTTTTATTTTCCTTTTCTTGGATCGCTATATTGGGCGCAGTGTTCGTTACTTAGCGGGCGTTCTAGGCAGGGAGTGGATCGTGCGGCACCTTAACTCTCCACAGCCGCGTCAACTCTCAAAGCTCTTTACGAATGTAGCAAAGTTAGACGGGCGGACTGCAGAGGCTTTCAGGCCGATGGAGAGCCGTGCAGGAGTGGGAGGCAGTGGCGCTTGCTGAATTCATGGTGAATCAAATTGAGGGGTCTCATTTCGGGGATCCTCAAGCTGCGGCCTGATTTCACTTCCCCTCCGTTCCTCTCCGCCTGTTGCGGTAGGAGTCGCTTAAAGGAGCGGTTGTGCAATTTAGGCTTGATGTATTTTTAAAGGCTCTCAGAACTTCCTGAAAGGAGCCAGCGCATCTTGCAGGGCGGTGTTATTCTGTGTGTGCTGAGTTCTGCCTTATAGATTTCTCCACAGTGGTCCAAACATGGGCTGTTTTTGTAGCCCTGCAGTACAGAACGGTATTCGGAAGGCTGATGGACTCGCCGCAGGGGTCCAGTTAGTTCTCCGTTGGTTGCTTGTGCTCCCTCCCAATCTCTTTCATTTCCATTGCTTTGCACAACAATTATAGGATTATAACCTTGTTTGGTGGGGCAGGTCATGTATGGCTCTCACATGTCCAGTTTCCCTGTTTGGTCATTCCACTCCTTCCTTAGCAGGATGGTTGGCCGGTCACATTCAGGGTACGCGTTCATTCCATTGTTTTAAGGGAAGCAATACTCGGCCTCTACAGGCTCAGTCACTGTGGCGTGTTTTCTCTGGTAGCAAATTTACGAGTATCATCGCATAAGTGGTGCTATTTAGCTTGGCCCTATGCGCCGTGCCTGTTCATGGTGGTGCGTCAGCGAATGTTAGGCTTCGTGCCTCCTTGTGGGCATTTCCAATTTCTCCAAACATGTCTCTTCGGACAGGCCTTCGACCTGCCCGCTCTTTCCAACCATTATTTGTTCCCTAGGTTCTCTGCCACCACTTCCTCAACTCTAACGGGTTCCCTCATCCGTTATAACCCTCCCCCTCCGCTCTCCCCCCCCTCCTCCGCCTGTGTCACTTCCCTTTCTTTTCTATCACTTGCCTTTTCCTTCTCTACTTGCCCGCAGCCCAAATTCTCTGTTATACACCACTTTAATACTCCGGTGATGGGCGGTGTGTCAAATGTTGCCAATGCCAATAACGATAGAGAAATGCCAGGCACTTCCCTTCCAGCTCGCAGAAGCTGGAAGGTCGGTCAGCCCCTCATTCGCCCGGTTTCGTCTCCGATTCTTCAGTATTTATGGGGCTGATGGCTCCTGGAGAGTCCGCTTGGCGGCCTGGAGCGGTTTTGGGGGGCAAGGCTCAGAGCAGGTGGTGATTGCTTGCTGTGGTTTCTCAGGGGCCGGTTCAAGAGGCCTTAGGATATAAAGACAGATATAGGATAAGGATGGCTGTTGAAATGTCGGCCATGGGCTGTCTGTGTAATGGTCTCTGGCCACCAAGGGCAGCTGGTACTACCAATCTTTTCTGTGACCAGGTCTAGGCAGCCATCGATGGATTGATCATTCTCGGCAAGGCAGGGCTGACATAGCCACAGGGCCTCCTCATGGGCGCTAAGGAGTTAGTGGCTACGCACGCGGCTGTAGGGTTCTGCAGCCCACGATTTAGGGCTCTTAGCTGCTGTATCATTTTGCCGGCTCTAGCGCCCTATAGGCCACCACTTGGCAGTGCTACTCTGCCAGCACTCGGGGTATGGGGGCACCCCTTCCCTGGAGGGAGGGGGGATGGTAACATTCAGCCTCCTATTTCACATCGGATTCTGCCCGTATCGCCTGGGCTTATGGGGCAGCCGGCATCTCGTTGAAGGGTCGAGTCACGGCTCATCGTGTCAGGGCGAAGGCTGCGTCAGTGGCTTGTCTCCACTCTGTTCCATTGGCAGACATCTGCCGGGCCGCTACTTGCTCTTCGAGCCAGACTCAATCGGTTAGTTCTTTGTTTGAGTATGCTGATCGCCTACAGGTCCCAGGGGTATACCGTCGATTGCGATATTTCTAGTTCCCTGATTCCCTGTAGAACTCACAATTTGTGTTTTGGTTCCCGAAGTGGACGGTTAAGTCGCTTTACGAAAGCCAGAATCTTGATTGGAATTCAAACCTTTGGTTCCCTGGCAACTTGCTTCGACCATTAGGTCATAGGGTCAGGCGCCGCCTGTTACTTCTCAGCCAGAGTCCTTGTGGAGGTTCCATTCATAGGGATGTGAGAAATGCCATGTTGGGGCAGACCACGCGCTTTGTTCTCCGGTGTCCTGTTTCCTAGGGTAGCCAATACTGGCCTCAAGAACCTAGCTGGTTTCCAAAAGGACGTTTGGACTACTCGAGGCGTGTTTTGGGTCAAGCGGTGGATGCCGGTATCCGTGTATTTTACGGGTTCCGTTGCAGGTCTTTGGATGTACCAGTCTTTTGGGGTGTTTTGATGTATGTGGATATACCAAAAAAAAAAAAGAATTATATTAGCAATTACGAATCTATATAACTTAGATTTGTCAGCCTCTCTCTCCTGGAATGTTATCGACCTTTTCTCCGGGAACTTCCAACAACTTGGTTTCATTACATTCCCTTCGCGGGTCGTTTCACTCCAGGCTCTTAGAGCACACAGGAGACCCGATGATCGATCCCCGACTGGACCTGCGAGCCGTACGCCGGGCGTTGCAGGCATCCACGGCGAGGGGGTCAGATCGAGCGGTGCTGCATTTTCTCTAAGCAGTTCTGGTCTGCGTCCAGCATGACAAATTTCGTTCCCTCGTGGGTTTTCATCTTGGTCAACGATGTGGTGCCTGATATGGTATTCTTGGTGAACCTTCGCTCGACAAGAGGCGTTTCCGAGTGAAGGGCTTTTCCCTTCAGAGTACAGTTTCTTTCTTTTTGGTCACTGGACAGGGGGTGCTTAGCCCGGTCCCCTTGTGCTGGCCAGAGGTGTTTTTCCCTTTCATACGTGGCAAACGGGATGGCTTACCGTTTTTCAAGCGACAGGCGGAATGGATTTGGGTGGACGCTGTATTCGTTTGGTCGAACGATAGGGTGTTGTGGTGTTCTTCGATGGTGCTCGCTTCTTTTCGCACATCGAATCGTCTGCGCTGACTATGTCCGTTTCCAGGTCGATTGGGGGGTCAGTTGTTTCGACTTCCTGGTGGCAGGAGCATCCGCTTCCTGAGCGCTATCGAGAGCTTACGGTACGAGGCTGCAAGCGGCATCCTGAGCAGTGCTCAGCCCTGTTTCCCCGTTGTAGTTTGGTAAGGCGGCATCTTGTGCATCACTACCTTCTTTCAGTACACACTCTTGTCTGGAGGTGTTGGGGGTAAGGGATGTCTGTGTTGGGTCGCCAGTGATGTGTGCTGGCTGGTAGAATCCCTCCCGTTAATACTGCTCTGATACATCCCAGGAGTAGAGGACTAAACTGGAGGAACGATAAGGAAATCGAAATTACACTTACCTGGTAATTGTAGTTCCTTGAGTGACGACAGTTTAGTCCTCCTTCCCGCCCTACATTTCTAGGTCAGCTCGGCACGGATTCGGAAAGGCATAGCGAACTGGTGGGGAAGTGTTTACTTGGTAAGCTCAGGTAACTTCCCGGTTGGCTTGCTCCCTTTGGCATCTATCTGTATTTTCGGATTCGGCAGGGGAGGACGCCTTTATGTACGTTCTCTTGGTGGTCGTTTTAACGGCATGTTCCTGTCTTGATCAGGGTCGTTTTTACTGATGTTCCCTGTAAAAAAAAAAAAAACAACCGTTTTTGCTCTGTCCCTTAACTTGTTGGTTGTAACCAAACCTGATTCATGGGAATGTGCGGTATATACGTGATAGTTAGTTAGATAAGGGTGCTATTTAAAAAAAAAAAGTAGTAATAATAACTAAATAAATACATAAATAACTTAAAGGATCAATAAAAGGATGAATTGCAGAGGAAGTTAGCTACTTATTTGTTCTTCTGTTAAGTCTGCTTTGTCAATAGTTTACTGGGGGCTGATGGGAGTTCCAGCATGCTACATCCAGTGAGGTGAAGATTCTGATTGGTCCAGTCTCCAAGTTGCAGGAGGAGGTGCACTACCCAGGAGTAGAGGACTAAACTGTCGTCACTCAAGGAACTACAATTACCAGGTAAGTGTAATTTCGATTTTGGCACATGAGTTGTCCATGACTGGAATTTTTCATCATAACTGTGACTGAACATCTTTGGCTCCATCACATATATACAGTACATGCAGGCACATCCCACTCCTGGGATGGCCACCTGCAGGGATCATCACTTGTCCTTACTACATATGGCCACTATGTGAGACACTTGTCCAGTTATTTTTTTTTTTATAATTCTTTATTTATAAATCACCAATAAACAGTAACAGTCAAGACACTGAACAAACTCCGAGTGGGGTAGACTCTTATCCCCAAGTCGGAGAACAATCAAAGTTACAGGTGTATTTAACAGTTTATGACCGCCCCCCTTTCCTTCCCACCCCCTCCACCCCTCCACCCCTCCCCTCCTCCCCTCCCCCATAGTCACTCCCTTCCCACTCAATTGGGGTCTCAACTAAAATCGCCACTCAATCTGCCACCCATTCACCTACATAGGTCTACGACTTTCCACTTGCTGCCCATTGCAAAACTTCATTACGACTACGGGGGCTTAGATTTTGAATATATGGGTCCCAGAGCATCTGAAACACTGGCCACCTTCGAACATTACCTCGGGCACTCCTACCCTCCATAAGCATCAACTGATGAAAACAGTTCTGTCACCCCCAAAAGGTAGGTGGATGCTGTTCCCTCCAGCCACGCAGGATTGGCCCCTTCCCCCCAGGCATGCCTTACGCACTAGCAGCCGTTCCCATTTTCCTTTTGGGTGCGTAACCCCTAACTGATCCAGTGTGATAAATGAGGCATCCCAGCCCACCTGCTGCCCCAACAGCCCCTGCATGAAGAAGGAGATTTTTGCCCAATAGGGACGAATAAGGCGACATTCCCACCACATATGCAGTAAGGTCGCCAGCGGGGCGGAACACCTCGGACAACTCCCATCCGAGGTCAAATGACTTCGGAAGGCCCGTCGTGGAGAGAAGTGCACCCTAGTTATACATTTGAATTGCACCTCTCTCCAACGAACTCCCTCAGCCAAATCCACTATCCGTCGGAGGCCCTTGAGGACCTGGGGGGACTTCCCGCTCCATCTCCCCAGCCCAGGCCAACTCTACACTCTGGGAGAGGTCTGTACTGAGCGAGCCTAGCTTTCAGCAGCCTTATTGACGGCGGGGTTTCCCCCCCCCCAAGTCAAAAAATTCTAAAATCTGCGCCGACCGGTCAGTATGAAGCTCCACTTCTGGCAGCGAAGCCACATAATGAGATATGTGCAGATAGGAGAAAAAGTGACTCGGCCTCAAGTCATATTCCCTACAAAGCGACGTAAAGGACTTGCATTTCCCGGAGGGTTCTACAACATGGCCGATATTTCGAATTCCTCTCTGTGCCCAGTCTCGAAACGTCGCTGTATCCGTTCCCGGGGTAAAACATGCATTACCTTGAAGCGGCAGCCAGCTCGAGGCCTTCCAATTTCTGCTCCAATACACGTTTAACTGCCGCCAGGTTCGCCGCACTGAACCCAACAACACGCTTTCTGTGAGATGGCTTGGGAGCATGCGGTTCTCGTGATGCAAGAGAGCCAGTAAGGTATTGGGGGCTACATATGCCTCTTCCAGGGCCCTGGGGGTAAACACCTCCGTACCACCAAGCCAATCCCCCAGGTGCCGAGCCTGGCAGGCCAAAGCATATGCCCCCAGGTCAGGAAGCCCCAATCCCCCCTGTCTCCATCCCCCCACCAAACGTCTGAATGGGATAGTGCTCTCGCCCCCTTCCATAAAAAACCCCGAATCACCCCTTCAAGCCGCAGAAGATCATGCCGTAATAACCAGACCGGAAGAGTCTGCAGCCAATAAAGTATCCGTGGTAATACTACCATTTTGATCGCAGCTACTCTCCACGATAAAGATAGTGGGAGAGGACCCCACGCCTGCAACTGGACCCGCAGTCTGGCCATCACACGGTTTAAGTTAGACCCATAAAGCTGAGCTGGCCGTCGTGTCAATACAATGCCAAGGTACACAAAATGGTTCTCCGCCCATCGAAGAGGGAACTCCCCTTGCCACGTGCTCCGTAACTGACCTGATACATCTAAGGCCTCCGATTTTTCCCTGTTGATACAAAGGCCTGCGAACTGCCCAAAGGTCTTAAATTCCTGCAACAACATAGGCAGCGATTTTCGGGGTGCGAGCAGGTGCACGAGAAGGTCGTCTGCAAAGGCGGAGAGCTTGAATTCATGCGTGCCAATACGGTTTCCCCGTATCACTCGGGAGATCTCCACCTTACGTATAAGGGGGTCTAAGGACAAAATAAAAAGAAGGGGAGAGAGAGGACATCCCTGCCTAGTCCCACGTCCGAGCTGAAAAACCTCCGAGAGCACCCCATTGCAATAAATCGCCGCAGTCGGTTCTACATACAGGCTCCCAACCATAGTGCAAAAGAAGGCCCCAAGTCCGTAACACGGGAGCAGATACTGCAAATATTGCCAATCTACCCTGTCAAAGGCTTTTTCCGCGTCAAAGCATACTAATAAAGACTGCAGTTGTCTACTCTGCACCCATTCTAGCGAAGCCAGTATCTTTCGCAAATTGTGCACTGCATATCATTGTTTCACGAATCCAACTTGCGATTCATGAACCAACTGGTCAAGAACGCCCACCAGGCGATCCGCTAGTATTTTCGCCAGCAGTTTAAGGTCAAAGTTGAGGAGCGAAATCGGCTGATATGAAGCCGCTCGCAAGGGATCCTTTCCTTATTTCGGAATGAGTATAATATGGGCATGATTACTGCCCCATCGGAAGGTACCCTGTTCGGCTCTCCGAGTATGGACGGCTACTAGGGTCGGGGGATACAAGATCACTGAGGATTTTATAAAATTCAGCACCCAACCCGTCAGACCCAGGTGATTATAACAGCTTGCCTTGGCAATAACTGTTTGCACCTCTTGCAATGTGATCGGCTGATCCAACTGCGCTCTTTGCGCCTCAGTCAGTTGGGGTAAGTCTATGTCCCTCAGATAGTCTACCATCTGCGTGGGAGAGCCTGTCTCAGCCGCATATAATTTCTGGAAAAAAGAGCGTAACATGCTAGCAATATCCGAGCTCTCTCTATGGAGGTCTCCCTGGTCGTCTCTAAGCGCTGGCACCAATTTTGAACTCCGAGGGCTGCGCAAGCATCGAGCCAGCAATTTCCCCGGTTTATCTCCATGACAATATAGTTGATAGCGATAATAAAGTATGGATTTCTTTGCCCGCTGATGCAGAAGCTCATTTAGTGCTGTTTGAGTCTCCCACACCTGCCTCTTAAGACCTGCACTCGGGTTACGTGCACACATCCGTCTCAGCTTCGTAACTAACTTTTCCAGACGGATGATGCGTTCCGTCATCATTCTCCGCTTTCTTGCCAAAAACCCTATAATGTCACCACGCAGTACCACTTTCGCTGTTTCCCACACCAATTCGGGGTCATCTTGGTGCCCACAATGGTCCGACTCAAACTCCTGCCAGCGCCCTCTGAGAAACTGACGAAACTGAGTGTCTGTATAGAGTTCTAAAGGAAAACGCCAAAGATGTGCCTTCGGGGCATTACTGCCCCAGTGCAGCTCCAACCAGATTAGTGCGTGATCGGAAATCTCAATGGGACCGATCTGTGCATCCCCGACTGCCGCGAACATGCCGCTGGAAATCAACAGGTAATCAATACGCGCGCTAGAACCATGTGCCCGAGATTGGTGCGTATAATCTTTTTCCGCAGGATGGAGTAACCTCCAGGGGTCAACTAATCCCAGTCTTGCCCGCAAGCGGAGTAACGCCCGCGCCGTCTGAAGTCTCTCTCTAGGCCCCTCACCCTTGGACGTATCCAGTTTCATGTCCATGACGCCATTGAAGTCGCCTCCAAGAATTAATGGGAGCTCTGGCAATTGCTCAATTTTAGAGGCTAAATGGATATATAGATCAAGATCTAACACATTAGGGCTATAGATGTTCCCAAGAATGACGGGCGTCCCCTCCAAGACTCCCTGTAACAATATAAATCTCCCAGATGGGTCACTGATATCCCGTTCTACATCAAAACGTATACTCTTATGAATCAAGACAGCCACTCTGACCTTCTTTCCCTTGGCCGGGGACCCCCAGACCTACCCCACCCAGTCTCTACAAAGTTTGCTATGCTCCTCGGCAGTCTGGTGGGTTTCTTGAAGCAAAGCTATATCGCCTTTTTGCCTAGCTAAGGCCTGTAATATTTTAGACCGCTTAATTGGGCTGCCCAAACCGCAAACATTCCAGGAAATTATCTTCAGGACGATATGGCAGCAGTTGGGCAACTCCACATTGTAATAACCAGTGTCACGGAGGGGGCTCTCCCAGCCTGGAGCTCCCTCCCAACCTCACTTAAGTGGCTCAACCCATGCAACTGACCCCTATCGCGGGTGTGACTATACCCCCCATCCCAACCTCCCCCCACCCTCCCCAGCCCCCCCATTCCCCACCTCTAATTGTCTCTCTATCCTCTACCCTCCCTCTACTGGGTAGATTGAATTCCTCCCTCAAGGTCTACTAAATGCGTGCGGTCTCCTCCATGCCCTTCCCCTCATAACTCACTCCACCCGAGAGCTGAGCCCACAATTTTTAAAACATTACCCCATATAAATCCTCATGGCTTAACATCTCATACAGTAACTAAACAGAAACAGATAACCACATCAAAAGACATTGTATAATAGGAGAAAGAAATTGCACCAGTGTGGCCTCCACCCCTGCCTCCATCCAAAACTTCAGAGACCGGCAGATCGCAGATTAGATGCCTGCCGAGTCTCCCTCTAGGAGCGGAGCCAAGAGACTAAGGAATCTAAGTCCCTTACCCCCCGACCCCCTGATAGCCCCCCCCCGAACCCTCAACTGCACATCCCAACTCCCCGGCATATCTAGCAATTACGTCCCACCGCACCCCCGAGGGGTTGAACAATGCCCCTGGATCCCAACAGCCCCAGCAGAGTGCCGAAATATCCAAGCTATTAAACATTACAACTGGGCAGTCACGGCTCTCAGAAAGATACCGCAGGAAGGAAGGGGGGTTAAATGTAATCCTCCCTTCCCCGGCACCGTCCAAGAGCCGATCTGCCCCCATTTCCAGCACTCAATGTAAACCATCCCAAGATAGGGTAATCCCGAGGTTCTCAAATGACAAAGAGTGCTAGAGCCTTTAAATTACCAAGGCTAAACACATCCCATCCCTGGGTCAACGCCCTCTGCGCTGCAGTGAATGAGAGGGGAAACAATCTACACCCTCGGTCCAGGGCTCTCCTCCCCCCGCCCACATCCCCTCAGGCTACAACATCTTACCAAACAGAACAAGGCCCCAGTTAATTCCATATACCCCTCAGTCATAATTTTCCGATGTCAAATTTGTGTTGGGGCTATAGGCCAAAGGGGGCCCAACAGAAAACCTTCTGTACAGTTAGATACAACTGTCCCCTTCCCCGCATCAGGTCACAGTTCCAGAGTTACTCGGGGGGAGGTCACAAAGTTCAAGGGTATCTCTTACATCCGAGGGGGCCTCCAGGCTACAAGGGCCTCCTCCGACTCAAGGCTGGCTCCCGTCGCTGCCACTCCTCCAAGGGAGTTTAAGACACTGCTGGTTCCGGAGCTGCCCTATGGGCTAGATGGGGGCAGATTCTCTTCCCTCGCAATTGCCTCGATATAAGGGCCTGCATCCGCCGCGGAATCGAATGTCCGGTGAATCCCTTCGTGAAAAACGTGCAGCCGGGCAGGGTATTGTACTGAAAATTTAATTTTGGCGGTAATCAGTTTTTCACAGAGGGGAGCATAAGCTCTACGCCACTGGCTCAGGGCGGTGGAATAGTCCTGAGCAATTCTAATTTTCAAGTTGTCATGCACTAGGTCTCTCCTCTGCCGTGCAGCTCTCAAAATTGCCTCTTTTTGTGGGAAGTGCAAAAATTTTGCTAAGACGACTCGCGGCCGGTGGTCCCGAGGTTGCTTGGTTCCCACACGATGTGCACGTTCAATTAATAATTTACCGCCATCCTCTATGCCCTCGAGCAACTGAGGAAGCAAGGTCTCCAGACATTGCTTCAGGTCTTTATCAGCCACTGAATCCGGAATGCCCATCAGCCGCAAATTATTGCGCCTCGATCGATTTTCTAGATCGTCAATTTTCATTGCTTGTGTGAGCACTGGAGATTTCAGAGCCGTCACCTCCTGTGTTAGCGTCTCCAGGGAATACTCCGCTCGCCCAATGCGATCTTCGGCCTCCTGAAGTCTACTTCCCAAGGCTCCAACCGAATTCTGCAGGGTGTCCATCTTTTCATGTAGTGCAGTAAATTGTGCAGACAGTGCCTCTGCTACCACAGTAGAGACCTCCTCCAGGAAGGCCAGAGAAGTCGGCGACTTTGGCGATGGGATCGTGTCGGCCATTTTAGCTGTAGTGGTCCCATGCTCCTTCTCTCTCCGAGCAGTTTTAGCAGCCACGGCCATACCGCCGACCACTTTTCACCCGCAATTCCAGCCGCGAATTGGTATTACAGCAGGCGACAGGTATTTCAACTTAGTTTCAGCTCTCAGAACGGCATTAAAGTCCCGGGTTTGGGCCAAAGGAGACCGGAGCGCAAGCAGAGAACGTCTGCTGCCCTCACCGCATCACGTGACCTCCACTTCTCCAGTTATTATATGCACATGCGTCAGGAAGATTGTATGGTGGTTAGAAAAGCTGATATAGCTGTCATACCCAAATAGCTGGTTTTGGACCTTCTCCATGGCACAGCTACTGTTTTTTCACTCACATTACAACTGCATTTGTGCAATCACATCAGGTACATCCGTGCGGCAAGACCATACTGCACTCTCATCTACCGCCATCCATCCTTCAGCCCATCCATCAGCATATGCCCATTATGTACAGCCATGTATTCTTCTGCCAGATCTACACCTGGCCCACACAGGAATATTTTAATCATTAGATGATGATATGTTGTCCCTCCCAATAGACATAAACAACATTAACTACAACATACTCTCAGAATGCATCAAAGAAACTCAATCCTGGTTGATCACCAACAATCTGAATATAAATCTCAAAAAAACAGAAATCTTAATTGTTTCAAGAAATCAAAATTTCACTCCCCTCCCCCAAACAATCACAATTAACGACGTGACTCTAACAGTTAAGCAGGAGGTAAAATACTGTACCTTGGAATAATATTAGATCAATCCCTTAGCATGATACCCCATCTCAAACAAACGGAACCGTCTACTTCAAGCTAAAAACTATCCAACACCTAAGACCCCTACTTCATACTCAAGATTTCAGGTCAGTAGTCCACACTGTCATTATGCCCCATGTAGACCACTGTAATAGCCTGTTATAGGGCCTACCAGTCAAAACCTTAACAATCCTCCAAAGAGCGCAAAACATAACAGCAAGAATAGTATACAAGGCCCGATTGACTGAACACATAACCCTAAACTTATATGACCTTCATTGGCTCCCAGTAGGGAGCCAAATAAAATACAAGCTGCTGATAACCACATTCAAACTGATCAACAACATACAAACCCAACCAGTCTCCAGATCCCATAGGCAAAATGCAAAACACTCACTGCTAACGCCAACCTCCATATGCAAGACAAAACAGTCCATCAGCTCCAGAGCCTTCTCCTACACTGCTCCTAGTCTCTGGAACTCACTGCCATTGTCAATCCATGTGAGCAGAGACCTACAGTTATTCAGAAAAGAAATCAAAACATACCTCTTTACTGAACACTACGGTAACACCAATGATAACCCAACCTCTAAAACACCTAACTCATCTCACCTTATAATCACCACCCAACCCCTTGTATCCCCCCAATCAATAATCCCTATTCATATCTAAACTCACAAAAATACACACAAACAGTAAACTGTAAATAGTTACTAGTCGTCAGCTCATACAACTACGTATATAAAGCATTCGCTTCATATTAAATGTACCTATGGATCTATGTAAATATTTCAACCTCTGTTCTTTGTAATATGTTGTGTTAAATGTAAACCGACCCTGATCTCTGGAAGGGGCGGTATAGAAGAACCAAATAAATAAAATATATCACTCACACCTCACCTGTAAATGATATGCACGTCACCACTCCTGCTCATTCATCCTTTTTTTTTATTTTTATTTTTTTTATTTTTATAACATTTTAAACAGTTACAACAACACACACACGAACATATACAACTATTAAGATACAGTTGTCACGTAACCAGCAGATAACCACCAAAACAAAACCCTACAATACATCCCCCCACCACCACAAATCCCACCCAGCACCTTGCAAGCCTCTACCTATCCGCAATTCCCCTTATCGTGTATAGCGGTCCAAGGAGCACCATTTGTAGCGAGTCACCTCCCCACCCCTGCTTCTGTCATACTTGTCTTGAGCCCTTTCATATTTACTATATAAGCATACTGTGTTCCACCACAAAGGCCCAGATAACTTCTGAGGATCTTTCCAATGTGTCAAAATCAGTTTGATGGCAACAGTAATCATGAAATTAAACACAAAGAAATCTTCCCTGTGTAACCTAGGGATATCTGCCAACGATCTCAGTACGAGAATCCTCCATGACAGAGGGGTAGAGATATTTAACACCTTCTGAATTTGAGTCCATGCTGATGACCAAAATCCCTGAATGAGAGGGCATTCCAGAAACATGTGCTTCAAAGAGCCCGGGGCAAGGCGACAGGACCAACACTGAGATGTGCCAGCAGCGCTCCATTTGGCCAATTTAATTGGGGTGATATATGCTCTATGTGCGAAGAAGAACATAGACTGCGTTAACTTCGCAGACTTCGAAACACGTATTATAGGTCCCCAGAATAAACTCCACTCCTTAGGAGACATCTTAAGGTCCAACTCTGCTTCCCAGGTTTTGTGTAAGTCCGCAAGTGGAGGTATGTTACTTGACTGAAAATATGCATACAGTCTGGAGATAGTGCCTTTCTGCGCACAGACCTCTGACATAATTTTCTCCAGTCCCCAAGACTCTGTAATCTCCATTGGTTTCCTCCACACTTGAGATATGCAATGCCGAAGTTGCATCCATTGAAAGTATCCGGAGACTGGGAGCCCAAATTCCGACTGGAGCACATGATAGCTTTTCCACTTTGTGCCCTCAAGAAGCTGGCCCACAGTCCAAATGCCACAATTTTGCCAAGTCTCCCATGCAACCGACGCTTTATTTATTTTAAATAACGGATTATGCCAGATGGGAGCTTGTCGGGAAGGCGGATTCTCTCGAGAAATAAGGGGATACAAACTCTGAAAGGCAGCCTGCGTAGATGTAACGACGCGGCCAACTTTGGGCGACTCCGAGTGCCTCATGCCCATCAGCAACCCCAGTGGGCAGGGATAGCATAGCCACTCTTCTAGGGCCATCCATGTTGGCTTCAGCAGACTATTAGCCATGACACCCCACAGTCCCCCTTGCTTAAGTATCGCCGCTGAATGGTACCATTGGAAATCGGGAAAGTGCACTCCCCCCTTGCTCTTACTAGCCTTCAACTTCCATAAGGCTATTCTGGGTGGCTTACCATCCCAAAGAAAAACAGTCAAGATTTTCTCAACTTCCTTGTAGACTGATGCCGGAAACATAATAGGAATCATCCCCAATATATAGTTGATCTTGGGCATAAGAACCATCTTGATGGATTCCAGACGCCCCCACCAGGTGAGATGCAGTGGGGACCATTTTAGCGTAAAGGATCTAGCAATCTCCTTTATCTTAGCAATATTTATGCGAAGGGTTTCATCCAGCGGGGCAGCGAAAAGGACTCCTAGATATTTGATGGCCTTAGCTTCCCAATGGAAGGAGAATTCCTGCCCCATGTTATTAGTTGCCAAATTGTTCAGGGGGAAGGCCAACGATTTCGACCAATTAACTTTATAGCCTGAGAGCCGAGCGTAGCTAGCTATCGCCCGCATTAGAGGAGCTATAGAAGCTGGTTGTAAGAAAAACAGAAGATCATCCGCGTAGGCTGATAACTTGATATGAAGATCCGCAACCGCAATCCCCTTAATCTCCTCCATCTGACGGACAAGTAGAGCAAGTGGCTCCAGAGCCAAATTAAACAGGAGAGGCGACATCGGACATCCTTGACGTGTGCCCCGACATAAAGAAAAGGGACTGGAAAGTTGACGATTAGCGAGAATCCTTGCAGTCGGACGATAGTAAAGCACCCGAATCATATTCACAAATTCCTCCGGAAGCCCGAACCACGCTAGCACAGTGAACAGAAAGGGCCATTCCAGCCTATCAAAGGCCTTCTCAGCGTCCACCGATAGCCCGAGCAGGGGGGCATCCATACTGTCCGCCAATCCCAGGATATTACAAAATAAACGTGCATTGTCCGACGTGGATCTTCCGGCAATGAAGCCACATTGATCAGGATGTATGAGCAGGTGCAGAACTTTATTAAGGCGATTAGCCAAAATAGCCGAATATAACTTGTAATCCGCATTCAGCAGCGAGATAGGTCTATAGTTCCCTACCTGCTGCGGGTCTTTACCAGGTTTTTCAAGTACCACAATGGTGGCATCCGCAAACCCCCCTGGATTATTATCTTGCTCCTGTAGATAGTAAAAATATGCCAGGAGATGGGGAGTCACGCTCTTTGCGAACACCTGAAAGAACTCTATCGGCATCCCGTCAGGGCCCGCTGCTTTCCCACACTTCATCCCTTGCAATATCTCTCGAATCTCAGTCATACTCAGCGGCTTCTTAAGGTCCGCCACCTGTTCCGCTTCCAAGACCGGGTGACGATTCGGAGCCAGAAAGTCCTGTATCAGAGCTACCTCGCTGGGACCTTCTGAGGAGTACAATTCCTGATAGAAGCATCGGAAAGCCGTCACGATCTCAGCGTTCTCTTCGTGAGAGCCCCCCTGACCGTCAGCTATAGACACAATATGCTTTTTGGCAGCACGCGGACTCAATTTAGAGGCCAGCATCTGTCCAGCCTTGTTCATCTCCGTATAATAGCGGGCCTGCGAGTCGAAAGAGCTATGTTCCACCTCCCTACTTAAAAGAGCATTGTATTGATATCTTAGCTTTTGGAGGCGATTAAGGACCAGAGAGCTAAACTGTCCTTGCAAGAGCCTCTCTCCGGCTCTAATCTGGCCATCCAGGACTTTAAGCTCGGCTCTGGCCTTCCTGTTGTTGGCTATGACATAGCTGGTTATCTTTGCTCTCAACGAGGCCTTGAAAGCCTCCCACCAAGCCCAGATAGATGTATCTTCCGGTCGGTTGCAATCGAAATACTCGTCTATTGCTTGTTGGACATAGAGCTTGAAGGAATCCTCAGCAAGGAGAACTCTAGGAAAAAAAAAACAGCCCTCTTCCCTAGCTGGCACCATGCGATCTCCCAGTTCCAGCATAATCGCTGCATGGTCAGAAATATGCGTACTCAGGATTTCAACCCTATCAACTTCTCTGGCAAAAGATCGGGAGACCAAAAAGAAATCGATCCTGGAATGTGAGTTGTGCGGATGAGAGAAGAAGGTATAATCTCGTTCTGAAGGATGTCGCAATCTCCAGACATCCACCAAAGCGATGTTGTCAATGAGAGAATCCAGCACCACAGATGCTCGGCCCCTCCTAGAGATCCTAGGGGGCTGACAATCAATAAGGGGGTCGAGCACCAAGTTGAAATCGCCACCCAGTACAATAGGGAGCGGAGCGAAGTCAGCCAGCGTCTCCGCAAGCGACTGGAAAAATTTGGGACAATCAGAGTTAGGAGCGTACAGATTCACTAGCACCAGCTGCCGTTTACCAGTGATAATCTGTGCACTTGCCCACCTCCCTTCGGTGTCTGCTCTGGTAGATATGACTTGCGCCTGACAGGCCCGCCTAATTAAAGTGATCACCCCGTTTTTCCCGCCTGCCGCTGGCGCATGAGCGACCAAGGAGTACTTACCCCCAGCTAGCTTCACCGCCTCACTAGAAGGCAAGTGCGTCTCCTGAAGCATGACTATATCAGCTCTCTGTTTCAGACTATAGGCCAATATCTTTTTCCTCTTTATGGGATGTTTGATGCCCTTCACATTCAGGGATAATATCCTAAGCGAAGACATCTGCACAGCAGGCAACCATGCCAAGATTCCTAAATGCCCACATTGGTGCTCCCCAGAACCGCTTAACTGAAAGCATGATCACCTTCCGGTGTGTTTGGTGAGACCTGCAAGGTGACAACATACCCCTGAGATACAGAGGCAAAAAGTACTTGGGTGGACCAGCGACGGCCGCAGAAAGGCCGCACGGCACCCCTAATATACATTCGGGACTCTACCCCACTCCCCCATTTACCCGTAAGCCCGACATCCAGCATCTTAGAGTGTGACACAGACTCTGGCCCGCTAGGGTATACCTCCAACCCCCAAAAGAAAAAAAAGATCAAATGGCAATAGAAAAGGCAACCATAAAAACAAACACTGGAGCTTTTCCCATTAAATTACCATCACCCAAAACCAAAAGGGGGGGGGGGGGAGGAGGAAAGGAGGGAGAAAGAGAAAGAACAAGCATCACAGATTAATACGCTTAACAATCAATCAGATTCCCCAAATCCAGCCATCCTCAAAGAGAGGGCAGCGCTGACGGTTATAGCCCTAAGGCTAGTACAAGCCCACACTCTCCGAAAACAAATACCCAAATACAGCGTCCTAAGCAAATCAATGCATTTGCAGGGCCTCCTGCTCCTCAATGAATTTCATGGCTTCATCTGGATCTTCAAAGGCCATAGTGCGATTGTCCAACGTGATTTTCAGTCGTGCAGGGTAAAAGAGCCCATACCTGGCCTGGAGGTGTAGGAGTCGAGGTCGCATAGCCAAGAACTGCCTTCTCTTGTCAACAGAAGCTTTACATAGATCCGGGTAAAAAGCGATATTTTTCCCTTCGTAAGTAAGAGCTGGCTGGGACTTAGCTGCTTGTAATATCTGCATGGCTTGCTGATGACGCAGCATACAAAAAATCAATGGTCTAGCACCCTTCGCCTGCAGGCTCCTCTGCGCGGGAACTCTGTGCGCTCGTTCAAACTCCAAGGGGCCAGAGAGCTTTATTTTCAGGACTGCCGGAATCATTTTCCCCAGAAAGGTAAATAAGTCAGAGCCCTCCGCACCCTCCGGGAGACCCACCAGTCGGACGTTATTCCTCCTGTTACGATTGCTGAGATCCTCTATTTGTAGCTCCAGCCGGCCCAGCTTCTTGTAGGCCTTACCGAGCTGTTTAAGCTGCGTAGTGTGCGAAGCAAGCATGGTTTCTGCCTGATCCATGCGAACCGTAAGCTCTTGGAATTGCCCCCTCATCTCGCTCACCTCGGTTTGCACGCGGGCTATCGCTTCTCCATTTGCCATCACCAGCTCTTTAACCGAACGTATTTCTCCCAGAACCTCTCGTAAGGCATCCTCTGCTTCGCGCGCCGGGGCCGACTTGTGCGGTGAAAGAGGGTCTGCCTTCGCTCTCTTCGTTCCCGTGTTGAGCGCTGCGGCAAAGTCTAATTTAACTGGTTTTCCACTTGCCATATCTCTCCCTTCTTCCTACACTCAGACTGAATGCAGGCTCCAATAATCTCAAGGGTAGACCGCAATTTTACAGGATTTTAGCCAAGGGGGTACCGGAGCTCTTCTCCTAAGCCGCCATCCTGCTTCCTCGCTGGCCCCGCCTGCTCATTCATCCTTTTGATACCTGCATTGTGGCGATGCTGACTCCACCAGGGGACACTTTTTCTCAATCCTGTGCTACACACTGACATTATAGCAGATTGCGTGGGCACCCCTCACTGATAAAGTAAAGCTGCCTCCCACATGCTCATCCCACTTACTGACTGACACGTAGGATACATATGGATCTGACATGTCCATCAGCACTTACCTTTCCTTCCATCCACCACCTAAAATGTGACTTTCACAATGCCTCCCTTATCCTGCGTTAAGGTGACAGCCATTTAGGGTGTCCTGTTAGTACCCGATAAGTGGAGCCAAGTGCCCTTACCGTCGGAACACCTACTCCCCACCGTATGATAACACCGCATGATAACACCCTTACCGCTGCCATTCTTGCTTGCTAATTGGTGCGCCCTTAACGCTCTTTAGTAAACATACCCCAAAGTATGTCCTGCAGCTGCATCACATTAACCCTGAGTTATCTCCATGTTTATGTGCACTCCTGGCTCTTGTTATAATGTTTGGATTTAAAGCTCTCAGACGTTCTGACAGGTACACATTAGCTTAAAACCACTGCTCATTACTGTCCCATAAATACCAATTTGCCATCTTTCTAGATAAAGTAAGGTAAACCAATGTTAAGAACTCTGTTTTCAAAGGGGAGCAAAGTTATTCTCTGATATATGTGTAGTTTCCTGGTGTGAGCACCTGCCTGAATTTAGGACTTTTGTGAAATAAATGTGCAGGTCTTCTCAATAAGTACATAAACGACCCAATTGCTCAGCATTTATTTTGTGCACTTTCGAAAATAGATCCAAATGAGTTTTGTTTGAATCGTGATTCATACAGGGTCCAATTCAAACTTTTGGGATCATGCAATTTTAGTCATTTCGTCTATTCACTTTGAATATCGGGCCCTATGTTTTTATGTCACTATGGAGGTCATTCTGAAACACAAATAAGCCCTGTATACGTGCGGGATAGACGTGTTTCATTCGAAAATGTCTATAACCGTATTCTGACATCAGGTAGCCCTGCATGGACACAGCACTAAAATGGGGATCTCAGGGTGTGGGTGGGAGGGGAGGGGACAGAACGGGGGCAGGGTCAGGCAAGAAGACATTTAAAGCGTATCTAGGAAAGGCCCATGTACGCCTCCGGCATATCACCCAGGACTTAGAAAAAATCTTGCTTTGGACTCCAATGCGTTCCATAGAGATGAATGGCTGTGATAAATCTGCAGTGACCTGGTGTGTCTGCTGTCTGGGAGAGCAAAAGATTCAGTGGAAATGAATAGCATGCACAGGTGAGGGACGTTTGTACACTAAAGCAACAACGCCCCAACAGAAATATAAAGCAATAGTCGGTATTCTGGCATGTACAGTATATGCTAAAGGGGCTATGCAAGGCCTCCCCGACAAATGCTTTGGAAAAATGGGAACATAGCTGTAGGGATGGTATGTCTTTGGCTGAACATTGCAGATCAGATGTGTAGTCTGGAGACGCCATGCAATTATGCAGTAGCAGCAGCTGTGGATAGGTGCAGGGCATGGTCGTGGCAGAGGTATCTTATCTGTGACTGCAAGCAAGAGTGTGTGTGTGTGTATCGGATGTATGAGGGCTGCAGGAGTGGCCCCGGTGTGCTGATACCCAACTCAGGGGGGACACGTATGACAATAGGGCTGAATGCAGCATTACCAGGTGCCTATGTGAATGGGCAGTAACCTCTGTACATAGAAACATGATGACAGAAAAAGACCACATGGCCTATTTAGTCTGTCCTTCCATATCAACTACTACAACAGTCCCCTTTTGTCCTTTAGAGATCCTCTGTGTTTGTCCCATGCTTCTTTGAATTCAGCTACTGTCCTCATCTCTACCACCTCCACTGGGAGACTATTCCACGGATCCACCACTCTTTCCGTAAATAATTATTTCTGCATATCACTCCTGAATCTATCCCCTTTCACCCTCATCACATGTCCCCTCATAGCAGAGCTTGCTTTCAATCGAAAGAGGCTCTCTTCCTGTGCATTTATGCCAGAGAGGTATTTAAACGTCTCAATCATATCACCTCTATCCCGCCTTTCCTCTAAGATGTACATATTAAGATCCTTAAGTCTGTCCTCATATGCTTTATAATGAAGACCACTAACCATTTTATTAGCCACCCTCTCTACTGACTCCAGCCTGTTTATATCCTTTTGAAGGTCACACAATACTCCAAATGAAGTCGCACAAAAAACGTATACAGATTGCACTATCACCTCCTTACGTCTGCTGGCCATTCCTCTCCCTATGCACCCAAGCATCCTTCTAGCTTTTGCTGTCACCTTTTCTACCTGTTTAGCTACTTTAAGATCATCAAACACAATCACACCTAGGTCCAGTTCTTCTTTAGTGGACAAAAGTACTTCACCCCCTATACTATATCGCTCCCTTGGATTGCTGCAGCCCAAATGCATGACCTTGCATTTTTTAACATTAAATCCCAGCTGCCAAATTCTAGACCATTCTTCAAGCTTAGCTAGATCCCTCCTCATGTTATCTACACCTTTCTGGGTGTCTACTCTATTGCAGATTTTGGTATCATCCGCAAAGAGGCAAACGTTACCTGACAGCCCTTCCGCTATATCACTAACAAGGATGTTAAAAATAATCAGACCGAGGACAGATCCCTGGGTCACACCACTGGTAACCTCCTTCTCCTCAGAGTGAGCTCCATTTACCTGTACCCTTTGTCGCCTCCCACTCAACCAATTTCCAACCCAAGCAGTAACTTTAGGGTCCATCCCTAGGGTGCTCAGTTTGTTTATAAGTTGCCTGTGAGGAACGGTGTCAAAGGCTTTACTGAAATCTAAATACACCACATCTGGGGCTCTCCCTCGGTCCAAATCCCTGGTAACCCAGTCAAAGAAATCAATCAGATTTGTCTGACAAGACCTATCTCAGGTGAATCCATGCTGCCTCAGATCCTGTAATCTGCTGGACTCCAGAAACCTCACTATTTTCTCTTTCAGTAGCGTTTCAAATAATTTACTCATCACTGAAGTTAAACTATCTGGCCTGTAGTTTTCAATCACATCCTTACTTCTGCTTTTGTGTAAAGGGACTACAGGAGCCTCTCTCCAGTCCTTTGGCACCACTCCCAACTCCAACGAGGCATTGAAAAGGTCAGTCAGTGGGGCTGCTAGAACATCACCAAGTTCCCACAGTATTCTAGGGTGCATCCCATCCGGTCCCATCGCTTTGTTTAAGTTTAGCTAGTTTGTCACGAACAGAGTCTTCTGAAAATTGTTCAAGATGCCCCTCGCTTTTGTTCTTGTTTGTGGGTGTTTTCTGAGGTCCTGCTCCTGGTTCTTCATCTGTAAACAAGAACAGAAATATTTGTTAAGCAATTCCTCTTTATCCTCTTTGGCTTCTACATATTCCTCTCCTTCACCCTTGAGTCTGACAATACCACTTTTGCCCTTCCTCTTCTCAATAACATATCTGAAAAATGTCTTATTCCCCCATTTTATTGCATTGGCTATTTCCTCCTCTTTTTGAATCTTTGCTAGCTTCTCTAAGTTTTTCCAAATATAGATGCCTGTCTCCTCTCTCTGTGATCTCTTGTATTTCATGAAGACCTCCCTCTTTTTCTTCACCTTTTCAGCTGCTACTTTCGAAAACCATAGTGGTCTCCTTTTCCTTTTACCTTTATTTACAATTTTAACAAAAAGGTTGGTTCCCCTTAAAATATCCCCTTTCAATTTTGCCCACTGAGGGAGTGGATAACATGAGGAAAGATCTACAGAAGCTGGAAGAATGGTCTAATGCTTAGCAATTAAGACTGAATGCGAAGAAGTGCAGTGTCATGCACTTGGGAAGCAGAAATCCAAGGGAAATGTATGCGATAGGGGGCGAGAGGTTGGTATGCATGGACCAGGAGAAGGGCCTTGGTGTGATTATTTCTGAGGATCTCAAGGTGGCAAAACAGTGTGACAAGGCAGTGGCAAAAGCCAGGAGGATGTTGGGTTGCATACAAAGAGGAATTACCAACAGAAAGGAAGAGGTACTAATGCCACTGTATAAGTTACTGGTGAAGCCTCACTTGGAATACTGTGTTCGGTTTTGGAGACCATATCTCACAAAGGATGTAAAAAGACTGGAAATGGTTCAGAGGAAGGTGACCAAAATGATTTGGAGCCTGCGTCAGAAGCCTTATGTACACTCTGGAGGAGAGGAGGGATAGGGGAGATATGATTCAGACCTTTAAATACTTAAAGAGAATTAATGAACAAACAAACCTCTTCCAAAGACGGGGAACCTGTAAAACTAGATGGCATAACATGAAGCTGCAAGGGGGTAAATTGAAAAGCAATATCAGGAAATACATTTTCACTGAAAGGGTGGTGGATGCTTGGAATGCCCTCCCGATGGAAATGGTGGGGGCAAAGACAGTGACAGAATTCAAAATCGCATGGGACAGACACAGTGGATCCCTTTACATCAATAGGATAAAATCAAAATAAACTTAACTATCTAATTTCTCAACAAACAGGGGTGTCCTACACGGAGCGGTGGGTTCACCCCTAAACAAAGACATGGGGAGGGGTGCACCTACTCTTGCCATTTTACTGGGCAGACTAGATGGACCATATTGGTCTTTATCTGCCGTCATTTACTATGTTACTATGTTACATCCCCCAGCTGTTCCCATTCCACTAATGACTCCCTGAGGTATTTGCTCATTTTGGCAAATTAGTTTTCCTAAAGTCTAAGACCCTTGCTTTTGAATGGATTCTAACAGCCCTAGTCCTAATACTGAACCACACCATCTGGTGATCACTGGATGCAAAATGATCTCCCACTATAACTTCAGAAACACTTTCACCATTGGTAAGCACCAAGTCCAGTATAGCCCCTTCACGTGTGGGCCAATTGCCTGAATAGTTCTCCCTGTAGAGAATCCAGGATCTCCTTACTTCTAGATGATACTGTAGCCGGAATGTGCCAATCAATATCTGGCATATTGAAATCCCCTATCAGTATCACTTCCCCTTTTCTAGCAATGCTGCGTATGTCTTCAATTAAGTAGCCTCGGAGTGGGGGCATGCTGCAGTGCGGACGGCACTAATGCATATCCAAATGCACCATCAGATGTCTCGAACATTGTGCACATTTGTCAGGACAGAGGACGATGCTTTTGGGCATGTGTTTCTGATGGTTGTACTGTTGCATGTTAGCACCCTGATGGTTTGCTATGAATGTCAGGGATATGTTTTGCCATATAGCTGTACAGACCCGTTTCAGTTTTCTCTGGCCCATTCTTTGCATCACACAGACTGTTTTCAGTGATGGCCATTGAATGAATGACTACAGTGTTCATCACATGCCATGTCTGTTTTGCTGCAGGGTCTGTCAGGACAACCATCTCCCTTTCCACTTGCCTGTTTAATAGCTCTGGTGCACGTAGATGACAGTGTAGTGTTGTGGGCATGCAACAGACTTGTATATATAGCCTGGGTTGCATAAACTAATCTGCTTCATCAGTATTACTGTTTTGTTTGCATGAGCACTACACTGTCAGTGTGAGCATCAGCTTTAGAGATGTTCGTTTTGCCTGCGGAGACATGGCCGCACGGAGAGGGGCAACATCGCACACGTCTATTTTTTCAGAATACTGCGAGCATAGGGACGTATATGCCATTTGCTGCATTTACCCATGTCATAGTATAGCAGCATGGTTCCATGTTACCCCTGAGAAGTTGTTCGTGCTGTGCCGGGAATGTATATCTCTCTGATTCCGCAACCGCAGGCATGTCTATCTCTGCTGTTTCAGAATCGGGTATATTACGTGCACATTTTCATTTTAGACATTTCTGCTGGCTAGACATGCACATTATAGAATCAGCCTCCACGTCTTTCTTGTTGTATTTTTATATAGTTTTATTGTTTTCTTTATTTGCCATTTTTTATATATGGTTTTTATTATGTATTCCCATTTTTCCTATATGGCAAAATGAGTTTTATTTAAGTTTTATTATTTATTGCATTTATTTATTTTGCATTTATATTTCTGCATGTTTGTGATGCACTAGGTGGGGTCACACTGCGATATGTGGTGAAAAATGTCATATATGGCAGAGTGACCTCCATAAGAAAGGGGATGAAGTGATGGCATTGGAAGTCACATAGAACTTTCTGTTCTCTAGGAAAAAAATAAATCAAGCCAAAATAGTACCACGCAAGCTCAAGTCAACAGGTCAGGATGAAACTATGGTCTACTAAATCAAAGACCATATAACAAATAACCATTGTCTAACATACATTTTTACTAAATTTTGTGCATCAATCCCTCAAACAAATTTAAAAAGCAGGAAAAAAGACCTCAGAATGAGACCTTCTTTTTTCTGGTTATGGAATTTTCTCAAAACAAGGTTTTCAATTGGCTAACTGAACTACTCTTCTTGGGTCAAGAAAAACTCCCTCATTGTTATGAACATTTATTTCTAATGAAATCTCACAATATCAGTAATCGTAACCCTAAAAGTTAACTTATTTGTTGAATGATGTTAATTATACAGCACATTCAATGAGGCCCACTTTTCACACTGCTGTATCAGGAGTGCGCTCATTTAATTCATAACAATGGGCATGAATGCATTAATTAGCTGAAAAATACAACAATAGCATCTTTTGTGATACAAAGAAACTATTGCCGAAAATCACTATGGACAATTCAAAATCCATTTCTGTAAGACTATTGTGACACTTAAAATAAACACATGCAGGCGGATTTTTGTTAGGATGTCCAAAATTAAATCGGGGATGTCCTGGGCAGAGCATGCAGAAAAACGCCAGGGACGTGTATATTTCTGGCTGATTTCAGGGACATAGACATCCCGACCTGGATGTGCATGCGGGCAGCCACATAGATGTCCCCATTAGGGACACTTGGGTTGGCAACATCTATCTCAGGGAAGCTAGCATAAGGGGATGTCTAGCGGCATAGCAAAGTGGAAGCATAAGCTCCCATTCCCTGTCAGTGTTTGTTGACATAGAGCCTGATTCATGTAAGGCAGTTTGGGCCATCCGGATGTCCCCGAGGAAGACGGGCCAGTTAGAACCCAATTCTGGACTTCCCATGGAGTGCAGAATCGGGACCGTGGATGGCCTGGCGTGCCTTTGCTGCCTGCAAGGACATCGTCCCCACAGGCACCCCTGATTCCCATTGCCTAGGTCCCCCTCTTTCCCGCTGCCTGACCCAAGCCTGGCCTTCCGGGGCCTGGCTAGGACGGTGGGGACCCCCTGGCCCCGGGGGGGGGGGGGATCCCCAGGCCTGATTGCCAGGTCGGTTCTGCTTATTCCACCTTTGAGGCAGAATGAGCAGCACATCCCCTTTGACCCAGCAGGACGTACAGGGCCATGAACTGAATTGGCCCTGTACATTCTGCCGGGCTGGCCCACCCCTCCCACCCCCCATCGGCTCTCCCCCTCCTGCTGTTCAGGACGTACAGGGAGAGTCAGAGGTGGAATCGGGCCTGGATGGCTTGCAGGGCAGCCCCGCAACCCGTGTCCCAGAATCGGGCCAATAGTGTGCAATACAAGGGGTAGTATTATGGCTCATCCTCTGCACCTTTTAGACTTTGCCAACAAAATAAGCACCATTCAGATGCCGGCTTGTGCCTGTAGTAGGTGTAAGTTTGGATGCGATTTGGGATGTGCAGGCAGGGCCGGCCCGTCCATTGAGCGAGAATGTTTTTTGCACAGGGCCCCGCGTTTCAGGGGGCCCCGCGCAAAAAACATTCTGATCCTAAAGTTAAATTTAAAAAAAAAAAAAAAAAAAAGCTGTCTTCTTCCGCTGCCGGGGGCCGCCGCGGCAGCATCGAGTGTGCCGCGGGGCCCCCCCTGCCCAGCAGAACCTGCCCTCCCCTTTATCACCTCTGTCTCTCGTTGTAGCTTCAGTCACACGCGCCGGCTCTCAGAGCGCGAGAGGAGAGTTTCTCCCTCGCTGCTCTGTTAAGCCCGCGGGGGCTGATGGGAAGTTCCCATCAGCCCCCGCGGGCTTATCAGAGCCGCGAAAGGGAAACTGGTCCTTTCGCGCTCTGAAAGCCGGCGCGTTTGACTGAAGCTACAATCAGAGACAGAGGTGATAAAGGGGAGGGCAGGTTCTGCTGGGCAGGGGGGGCCCCGCGGCACACTCGATGCTGCTGCGGCGGCCCCGGCAGCCGGAGAAGACAGCTTAAAAAAAAAAAAAATTTCCCGGGCGGGCGGGCGGGGGGGGGGGGGGCGATGGGGGGGGTTAGAAGTGGTGATGGGCTATGGGGGGGGTTAGAAGTGGTGATGGGGTATGTGGGGGCAAGGGGGGGGGGGTTAGAAGTGGTGATGGGCTATGGGGGGGTTAGGAGTGGTGATGGGCTATGGGGGGGTTAGAAGTGATGGGCTATGGGGGGGTTAGAAGTGGTGATGGGCAATGGGGGGGGGTTGGAAGTGGTGATGGGCTATGGGGGGGTTAGAAGTGGTGATGGGCTATGGGGGGGCTATGGGGAGTTAGGAGTGGTGATGGGCTATGGGGGGGCTATGGGGGGGTTAGGAGTGGTGATGGGCTATGGGGGGTGGTTAGGAGTGGTGATGGGCTATGGGGGAGCTAAGTCTGTATATGGGCTGATGGGATTAAGACTGAAAGTGGGTTGATGGGGGGGGATTAGGACTGGAAATGGGCTGATGGGGGATTAGGACTGGAAATGGGCTGGTGGGATTAGGACTGGGAGTGGGCTGATGGGGAGGTTAGGACTGGTAATGGGGTATGGGGGGGGGGCTTAAACTGAAAATTGGGTGATGGGGATTAAGACTGGAAATGGGCTGGTGGGATTAGGACTGGCAGTGGGCTATGGGGGGCTAGGACTGGTAATGGGTTGGGGGGGTTGCTAGGACTGGAAATGGGCTGGGGGGATTAAGACTGGAGGTGGGCTGATGGGGTTAGGACGTAATGGGCTGTGGGCTGTTGGGGGGGTTAGGACTGGTAATGGGCTATGGGGGGGCTAGGACTGGGAATGGGCTGATGGGGGGGGTTAACACTGGAGGTGGGCTGATGGGGTTAGTACTGGTAATGGGCTGTGGGCTGATGGGGGGTTAGGACTGGTAATGGGCTATGGGGGGGGTTAGGACTGATAATGGGCTATGGGGGGCTAGGACAGGAAATGGGCTGATGGGGAGGGGTTAGGACTTGAGGTGGGCTGATGGGGTTAGGACTGGTACTGGGCTGTGGGCTGTTGGGGGGGGTTAGAACTGATAATGGGCTATGGGGAGGTTAAGACTGGTAATGGGCTGTTGCTGATGGGGGCTGTCTGGTAATGGGCTATGGGGGGGATAGGACTGATAATGGGCTATGGGGGGGGGGCTAGGACAGGAAATGGGCTGATGGGGAGGGGTTAGGACTTGAGGTGGGCTGATAGGGTTAGGACTGGTAATGGGCTGTGGGCTGATGGGGGGGTTAGGACTGGCAATGGGCTATGGGGGGCTGACTGGAAATGGGTTGATGGGGTTAGGACTGGAAGTGGGCTGATGGTGGGTTAGGACTGGAAGTGGGTTGATGGGGGGGGCTAGGACTGGTATTGGGTTGGGGGGTTGCTAGGACTGGAAATGGGCTGATGGGGGGCTAGGACTGGAAATGGGCTGATGCAGGGACTAGAAGGGAATGGATGCTGGGTGAGGCTGGAACTAGAAGGGAGCTGATGTTGGGGGAGGGTTAGAATGGGATGGGGCTGGGAGAGTAAAATGGAGAGGGGAAAAATATTTTGTGTGGGAGGGATAAAAAAATCTACAATTAGCCGGGTATTGGGAGAGTAAGTGGGGATTGAGGATGGAGGGGTAAAATTTGAGTGGATGAAATAGGAATGAGGAAAGAGCAAAAGGAGAAAGATTAGTATGTTAAAGCAGATGTAGAGAGAGAGAATGGAAAAAAAACTAGAAGAGAGAAGAAAGGACAAATGGACAGCAGATGATGGAGAGTTAGCAGAAAACATGAAGAAACCAGAAGAAAGTGTCTGGAGCAATTGCAACTGAAAAAAAATGCACAAAAGGTAAAAAGATATCTCTTTATTTTGAATTTATTAACCGGAATATGAAAGCTCTGGGAAATGTGCATCATTAACGTCTGCGCTTTGTTTGGTACAAGTGGAAATTAATTTATAGTTTTATTTCTACAGTGTTGTTGTACATTCCAAGTTTGGCTTTTGGGGTTCCCAGTTTAATTATTACCTTCCTGTTTCTAAATTGTGATTCCTTGTTTGATGATGGTCTATGTTCTGCATGTGTAACTGAGCTGAGGTATTCTGTTTATGTAATTCCTATTTGACATTGCCACTTGTTCTCTTTCCCCAGTAGGTCATGTATTGTTGTACTCTGAAATGTATTGGTTTAATATTTGCAGTGTTGCTTTTTGATAGGTAGGGTATGGTGCTTTGTGAGTCCTGGTAGTGCTGTTAGGATACGGCGGGTTTGCTATGGGTTCTAAATGGGCAGTGTTTGTAGAAGTTCCTAATGTGCCTGGCGGTTGGCACTGCATTATACTGTAGTCTGGGCAGTGTTTGTAGTAGTTCCTAATGTGCCTGGGCAGTGTTTGTAGTAGTTCCTAATGTGCCTGGCGGTTGGCACTGGATTATAGTCTGTCTTTATCCATACACTCATTAAGAGACATGTTTACTAAAAGTTAGTGTATGTTAGCATTATGCAAATATTTATGCAAATAAGGCCACTTATGCAAATGAGGCCCCGCACCGAGTCTCCGCACATGGCCCCGCACCCCCCTTGGGCCGCCCCTGTGTGCAGGGTGTTTCTGAGATCAGGCAGGGACATCCAGGTCCTTAGGAATGCCCCGGCCATGCCTCTGCCATGTCCCTGTTCAGACTTGGACGTCCTCATGCTGGGGATGTTCACAGTCCTGGCTTCTAAAGTGCTCTGGGGATGTCTCTCTAATTTGGATGTCTGTATGCTCATTTGTAGGCGTCCAAATCGCAAATAGTGCTTTTAAAATAGCACCCATAGTGTCATCTGATATAATATGCTTAAATTCCAAACACCATAAACTCGTAGTCAAACGGCTTGTATCAGTGTTCACACAATGCAAAGCATTAAGGCAGAGGCCCGCAGCACAAGGTCATAAATTCTTCCTTATAAAGAATATCAATCCAAGTAGAAGGAACCTCATTTATTTTTATTTTATTTCTTTTATGCTAATTGAAATAATTGTTTGTGTTCATGTTTGAGATACTTTAGTTTGTTGTTTTATTTATGTACTTTGTTTATCAATTGTTGTTTATTTATTTATAGCTGTATTAACATTGGCTATTAACAACATATTGCAATTTTTTAGTGGTAAATGTCTTTTATTCATGTATTAACTCATTTATTTATTTAATTCTTTATGTATTAACATTAATTGACTTATAGCATATTGGTATCTAATTACTTTTTAATTATTTATTTCAGTCATATACCTTTTATTTGAAAGAAAGTTTTTACAAAAAGGTATCAGTTGATATATTTATGTTTTATTCATGTATTTTATCATTATTTATTATACTTTCATTTATCTGTTCCAATAAGCATTAGATATGTTTATGTTTATTTAAAATTTGTTATACCGCTCAATACCATGGGCACCTGAGCGGTTTACAATAATAAAATAAGGCAAGTTAAAAACAAGCACTTGGCTGCAGGAAAAGAAAAAGAACGCCATCAAATTGTGAGAAAGGAGGGTGGAGAAAGGCAAGAGAGCTGAGAGCAAAGATAAAAATAACATAAAAGTAACAATGAACAAACGCTATCAAGGGGGGGAAGAGGAGGGGGGAATATATGGTATGTGGGTGATGACAATGGAAAAGGGGAGGAGAGAAAGACTAGGGAGGAGGATCAAACGCAAGGGAGAAAAGGTGAGTTTTCAACTGGGCTTTGAATGATTGATAGGAGTCTTCTGCACGGAGAGAGGGGGGAGTGAATTCCAGAGGCTTGGGGCCAGGAAATAGAAGGCAGAGGAGCGGGTTTTTTCCAGACGGGTATGTGCGGGGGAGGGAAGGACCATGCGGTTTATGTGTATGGAGCGGAGAAGACGGTGGGAGGTGTGGAAGTGTATCTGATTACACTTGATTTATATGTTTTATAGCTGTCCTCCTGATCTCACATATGTTTGGGTTTAATTTTATTATATTTTTTAATACACATATATATATGTTTTGATTTTATTGGCATTTTTATTTGGTTATATTGAATTTTTTTTAATTTTGTTTTTATTCATTATAATAATTTGCATGTTTTTAGATTTATTTTTATTATCTTTTTAATTGTTTATCATTTGATTTTTATATTTTTTTCTGACAGTGTGCTTTAATTATGATTGTGTTTTCTCGAGATTTTCTCCCTCATTCTATATCCCCCTGAAGAAGGCCGAGAGGCTGAAATGCCTAGGGGACAATAAAAGGGGTTTTACAAACCTGAAAATCCTGCTCTTCACTCTGGTGGGATCCAGGATCCTGCCAGTGTTTTCAGGCCACAGCCCTGATCTTCACAGTGGAAGGATCAGGACTCTTGCCAGCTCTTCAAAGGGTTGCTTTGGGTGTTTTGGGGGAAAAATATTTTCTCTAAGACTGATAAGAGAAAATATTTTTTACTCAACGCATAATCAAATTCTGGGATTTGTTACCGGAGGATGTAGTAAAAGCTGTTACTGTAGCTGGGTTTAAAAAAAGGTTTGGAGAAGTTCCTAGAGAAAACCATTATTAAAGAGGAGCCGGGAAATCCTCTGCTTGCCCTGGGACAAGCATTGTGGAACCTGTGTGCCTCTTTGGGAATCTGCCAGGTACTTGTGGCCAGGATTGGCCACTGTTGGAAACAGGATACTGAACTTGATAGACCTTGGTCTGACCCAATAAGGCATTTCTTCTGTTCTTATGAATGATGCCTTATGCATCTGTTTGTGCATGGCAAGCAAACTAGCAAAAGAAGTAAATGGATGTAGCCTCCCTAATAGGTGCTATCGTTTATTCAAAAAACACCTAAAAATCATAAAATGTCATTACAGAATGTCAATAAGTTGAAAGCCTCTGCTGTGGACAGCTGAAAAAGCTGACTTGTGTGCCTTAATGCTTGCATAACAGCCTCAGCAGATTACGGAGTGAATGAAAACATCAAGTAAACAACGTATCAGAAGCATCAATTACATTAGAAAACTGTTTTAAAAAGTTGAGCAGTTTCCTAACCTATTATTGCCAGCTTAATTATGTAATCCAGATTTGGTGAACAATAGATTCCATCCACCTCAGAGAGACCAAACAGTCAAAACGCTTCAGAATCTATCACCCACAATTACATGCCGTTTTCTTTCTGTGTGATCAGTGAATTTGCTCTTTGCTGCACGAAAGGATTATAGCTTGTGTTTTTTTAGCACGACTCTGTTACTGGAAAGCTCGGAATTGTACTCAGCTTGGCATCCTCAGGAACCCCGCCTTGGAGCAGTAACAATGAGCCGCCTACATACTTTCTGTTGCTTTCATTCTCAGGCTTTGTGTGCACACCACAGTTATGAAATGAGGGAAGCATTCCTGTGGTGGCGACTTGAGAACGGCTTTTGGAGGGGGTTCTTTGTGTGTTTAGGAAGGAGGGGAAGTAAGCGAGCTCTCTTTCGTACACGTTTTTGATATACTTTGCTTTTTATGAAAGCGTCCTCTTTTCATTTTCTAGTTAGCTGTGACTGGAATTCAGGGCTGTAGACATCCATCCATGTGTTTCATTATCTAGTCCACTACTTCTCAACCCTCTCCTGCAGGCACACCTAGACTGTCGCGTTTGGAGGATCACGAAAATGAATGTACAAGTGATAGATTTACATAAAATGGGGTCTCCAATATATGCAGATTTATTTCATGCATATTCATTGTGGTAATCCTGAAAACCCAGCTAGCTAGGTACAGTATGTCTCCAGAAGAGGGCTGAGAAGCACTGATCTAGCCTACCACTGACCTCTAGTGTGTGCTCTGGTATTCCTACCATTCTCTGTACTGGATGGTCTAGGTACTTTGCATTCCTTTTCATGCCAAATATTGTCATCTCATGGTGTTTATACAACTGTTGGTATCTCTAAAACGGAAATTCTTCCCCAGAGTTACAAACTCATCATTAATCGCAGTTCTTTATATTTTGTCTCCCTTCGACTCTGGGCTCGCAGGTGTCTTCTCTGTCGGTATCTTTGTTCGATGACAACCTTGATGCAGATCTGTCTTTTGTATCTCATTCTCTCTTAGCTGTAAACCTGTGTTTCTTCATTTAGACAATTTTGCCCGTACCCACTTCTTTGCTTTTCCTAAGAGTCTTATTTTGCTTTGTCTTTATATCTTGATTACACAACTCTTTTTTTTTCCTTTAGCCTCCTGAAATCCTACTCTGTTCTCAGTATAGTGTGTCTAGAAGGCTGCTACTCATCTCCTCACCCACTCCAAAAAGCAGAACCATAATACTCTTATCCTAACAACTCCATTATCTTCTATTACTTTTAGCATCCAGACCAAAATTATGTTACTTGGAGGGCTGGCCCAATCATTAGGCAAACTAGGAAGTTGCCTAGGGCAGCAAAGAATAGAACATTCAAAGCTAAACAGTAGATTTTGACAGCCAGGGTGGCTGTAAAGCTTAAGTTTGGCCTAGGGCACCAACACCTTGAACCAATTCTGGGCCCAGCCCTGGCTACTTGTTTTAAATTTTCTTTGACTTCGATTCTCCCTACCTCATTGATCCTATCTCTAATCTGCATATTTATTTATTTAGTTTTGTATACCATCTTATCCTTCAAGCAAAGTGGTCACAACACAATTGGGGATACATTTAACACGAGGGGATATGAGACACATACACTAATACTTACAGGGAACATAGGCTTTATTATTCTGTCCACTGTTTCAACTGAGATCATCACTCAGTGCCAAGACATAATATATCCCAGCTGGTAAGAGAGCTTTCCCTTAGAATTAAATTAATTAACACTTATATAGCATCAATTGCCAACAGTTCCAATTACTTGAATTATGTCCTTTCCTTGACAGCTTTATTTATTTATTTAGACAGATTTGTATACCACCTTATCCTTCAATCAAAGTAGTCACATCACAATTGAAGGGTTATATTTAACATGAGGGTACTTAACAACATTATACAATGAACTGGTATGTCTAGTTGGGATGAGTGGGTATTGAGTTGGCGGAGGTAGTTGCATTACTGTTCGGGTGGAGACTGTTGTCTGTCTGCTCGTAGGCTTCTGTAAAGAGCAGGGTTTTAAGGGCCTTGCGGAAGTCTGTGATGTCGTTTAATGCCCTCAGGCTCGTTGGGAGGGAGTTCCAAAGTGTGGATGCTAGTAGTGAAGGAGCTCTTCTTGAAGTTGTTTGTTTGGTCTGCAGGTGTGCCGATCATGTTGTCATTATTGGTTCTTCTTGGTCTATTGCTGATATCCCTTATTATGATATCTTGGAGTGCATCTGCCAAGAGTTGGTGAATGATTTTAAATATGATCAGGATTGTTTTGAATTTTGCTCTGGCCATCATTGGGAGCCAGTGCAGTAGCTGTAAGACAGGGGTGATGTGCTCAGTTCTTGGAATGTCTGTAATGATGCGTGCTGCAGTGTTGTGCACCATTTGGAGTGGATGTAAGGTCTGCTGAGGGAGGCATTGATATAACGAGTTTCCGTAATCAAGCAGGGGTGTGATGAGTGCTTGGCACACTGTGCGGAAGTGGTCCTGGCGGAGTATTGGCTTGATATTTCTGATGGTCCTCAAACGTTGATAGGCTTTGTTTGCGATTTTGGTGATGTGGGATTTCAGGTTCAGAGCTCTGTCCATTGTGATGCCCAGGTATTTAACTTCATCTTTGACTACGAAGAAATTAGACTTTACCTGCTAATTGTCTTTCCTTGAGTTCTCTCCGGGCCAGTCCAGGAACTGTAGGGTAGTCAATCCTCTCCAGCAGCTGAGGACTGAATTCTCAAAGTCTTACTGACAGGCTATCCATCTCCCCCTGGTGTCAGAGACTCAGTCTAGTATTGTCAAAGCAGTCTGTACCACTAATATCTACACTAACCTTAATCTTCATAACAAACACCATAACAACCTAACACTCACTAAATTCCAATCTTATTTCTTTTATTTTTAAGTTTTATGTTTCTTTTTTTTCTTTTTTACCGGAATGGCTTCTAATGCCGCCCTCTGAGATGTGACAGGGAGCTCCATAGCCAGCCCCCCATCCAAAAAGGCCTTGGATGGCAGCCCAAATCACTACTGCTCTAGACCTGATACAGCATCCTGAAGCGACTGTGACACCCAAGAGGGTCATTCTTCTGCAGCTTGCCCCTGATCCGGGTGGACCCTCGACTGGCCCGGAGAGAACTCAAGGAAAGACAATTAGCAGGTAAGGTCTAATTTCTTCTTCCTCTTCGTCTCTCCAGGCCAGTCCAGGAACTGTAGGGCAGTACCAGAGCAGTACTCAATACCGGGAGGGACCCGCCAAACCCGCTACTATGGCCGCGGCCCCCACTTTTGCGTCTCCCCTCGCCTGAACATCCAACCTATAATGCTTCGCAAACGTGTGAAGGGACGACCACGTAGCCGCTCTACAAATATCCACTGACGGAATCAAAGTGAACTCGGCCCAAGACACTGCCTGCCCCCGTGTGGAATGTGCTCGAAGCCCTTCAGGAACTGACTTCCCAGCCGTTTGATACGCAACTACAATCGCTTGCTTTACCCACCGAGCAATCGAGGCTTTGGATGCCGGCTCTCCTTTCCAAGGTCCACCAAAAAGAATGAACAACCTATCCGTCTTCCTAAATGCCTCAGTTTTTTGTAGATACCGATGGAGCACTCTGCCTAGATCCAGCTTTCATAGCGATCCATCCATTCTAGCCCCCTCACGGCTCCAAAAAGTGGGAAGCAAAATCCGTTGGTTCACGTGAAACCCCGACACTGCCTTCGGCAGAAAAGAAGGAACAGGATGCAACATTACTCTATCTGCCAAGAACTGGATGTAGGGCTCCCTACACGAAAGCGCCTGCAGATCGGAGATCCGCCGTGCCGAACACAAGGCTACTAAGAACGCTGTCTTCCAAGAGAACTCCCTCAGTGACACCGCTCCCGCAGGCTCAAAAGGAGGTTGCATCAACACCTCAAGGACCACGTTTAAATCCCAAGCTGGAACCACCGGTCTCATAGGGGGTCGCACATTCTTAACCGCTCTTAGAAATCTGAGTACATCCGGTTGGAGGGATAAGAACCCACCCTGTAACTTACCCCGAAAAGAAGCCAGCGCCGCCACCTGAACTCTCAAGGTACTGAGGGCGTGACCCTTATCCAGACAGCTCTGCAAGAATGACAGGATGTGCGGCACCGTTGCTCCCCCCTGTTGCACCAACCTTCAAAGATGCGCCAAATCCGAAAATACGCCAACGACGTAGACGTCCTTCTGGATTTTAACATTGTGGAAATCACTGCGGCTGAATAACCTCTACGCCTCAGCCGCTCCCTCTTAAGAGCCAAGCCATAAGAGAGAAGCGATCTACCTGTGGCATTAAAACTGGGCCTTGGTACAATAGGTTGCTTTGGCTGGGCAACGGCCAGGGAGTGTCCACCAGAAGCCACACCAAATCCGTATACCATGGTCTCCTTGGCCAATCCGGAGCAATGAGAATCACCTTACCGTTGTGCCGTGATATCCTCTGAATGACTCGTCCAATCATGGGCCACGGAGGAAACACATAGAGCAGCCCGCTTGACGGCCAAGGCTAAGCCAACCCGTCGAGCCCTTCCAACATGGGTTCTCTGCACCCGCTGAAAAACCGATGCGCTTTGGAATTGACGAAAGTGGCCATTAGATCCATGACCGGCTGCCCCACCGCAGTGCAATGTCGTGAAAGACTGCCGCGTTCAATTCTCACTCTCCTGAATCTACTACATTTTGACTGAGGTAATCGACCTGCAGATTGTCCTTCCCAGATACATGAGCCGCTGACAACGCTATCAAATGACTCTCTGCCCACTGCATTAGCAGTTGACTCTCCTCCAACAAAGCTGCACTGCCTGTACCCCCCTGTCGATTGATATAAGATACTGTTACTGCATTGTCGGAAAACACGCGCACCACCTTTCCCGATACCAAGGCGTCGAACCTTTGGAGAGCCATGCGCACCGCTCTCATCTCCAAATGATTGATGGACCAGCCGCTCACTTTCAGCGGCCAGCCCCTCTGCGCTATTTGTGACATACAATGTGCTCCCCAGCTGGATAGACTGGCGTCCGTGGTCACCAGGATCCACTCTGGGTGTTCCAGTGGCACCCCTGCTTGAAGATTCTTTGCATCCAGCCACCACTGCAAGCTGTTCCGGACCACCTCTGAAACTTCTGACTCAGCGGATGATTCTGAGGTGACCATCTGGAAAGCAGGGCCTGCTGCAGAGGACGCATATGTGCCCTAGCCCACGGGACCAGGTCCAGCGCCGCTGCCATGGAGCTCAGCAGCTGCAAGTATCGCCACACTGTCAGAGCCTTTACGCGTAAAAACGCGGCCACCTGCTTCAAAATCTTCCGAATTTGGTCCTCCGGCAGAAACACCGCCCCCACGGCTGTGTCGAACAAAGCCCTGAGGTACACGAGGCACTGCACAGGAGCCAGGTGACTCTTGGCTTGGTTCACTACCCAACCAAGCTGTTCTAGGACTGCTACCACTCGCACCGTCACGTTGATGGAATCCTGAACCGACGGAGCCTGAATCAGCCAGTCGTCCAGGTAGGAATGTACTAGGACGCCTTCCCTTCGCAACGCCGCCGCCACCACCACCACCACCATCACCTTCACCTTCACCTTTGTGAATGTGTGTGGCGCCGTTGCTAGCCCAAACGGTAGCGCCCGGAACTGAAAATGTCCCATGGGCACCGCAAATCGCAGAAACCTCTGATGCTCCTGCCTGATGGGAATTTTGCAGATAGGCCTCCATCAAATCTATGGAGGACAGCACCTCACCCCATCTCACGGAGCAAATTACCGACCACAGAGTCTCCATACGGAAATGCGGCACCCTTAAACAGTGGTTTACATGTTTGAGATCCAGAATAGGCCGAAAGGAACCTTCCTTTTTGGGAACTACAAAATAAATCAAGTATCGACCAAATCCACACTGGTCCGGCGGCACGGGGACTACCGCAGCAGACACTGAAGCGTAGCGTGAACTGCGTCTTTCTTTGACTGCGAACCGCAAGGAGATACCACGAAGGCATCCGACAATGGCTGAGCAAACTCCAGCGTATAACCGTCGCGGATAATCTCCAGTACCCATCGGTCCGAGGTGATGGTGGTCCAGACGGAGAGGAAGCCTCGCAAGCGGTCCCCCACTGGAACCTCCGCCTGGACCATCCGCGTTTCATTTCTTGGAGGAGCTCTGCTAGGAACAAAAATAACCTCTGCCAAAACCTCGAGCTCCTCGAAAGGACTGTCCTCTGGTCTGAAAGCAACCACGCTGATAAGGTGCAAAACGAGCCTCTAAATCTGTGAAACTCTCTGCTTGGCCCTTTCTGGAGCCCTCCTGGCTTTGGGCCTTTAGGACGGTCCTCTGGAAGTCGACCCCCCTTTGAGTCCCCCAGATCCTTAACAATCTTTTCCAGAGCTTCCCCAAAGAGCAGCTGGCCCTTATACGGTAGCTTACTAAGACGGGCCTTAGAAGAAACGTCCGCCGCCCAGCTTCTCAGCCAGAGAAACCTTCTTGCCGCAATCACCGATGCCATGGACTTCGCCGAAATCCGTACCAGATCATAGAAGGCATCTGCCAGGTACGCCGCCGCCGGTTCCAGCTTCGCACCTTCTGCGGAAGAGCCGTCGCTCCCCTCTGGGTTAGAATCCCCTTGGAGCCAACGAATGGAGGCTCATGCCACATAGGTACCACAAACGGAGGCCTGCAGGGAAAGTGCACTGGTATCAAACGCCTGCTTCAGAAGCGACTCCAATTTCCTATCTTGCAGATCCTTAAGGGCCGCACCGCCCTCTACCGGAATCATTGTCTTCTTTGTCACTGCTGATACCAACGCATCCACCTTTGGCATTCGTAGTAACTCCTTTTCCTCCTGCGGCACCGGGTACAGTCTACCTATGGCCCGAGCACCCCTGAGAGTGGCCTCCGGGCATTCCCATTCAGACTCCACCATCTGCTTGATTACTCTATGGACCGGAAAACAGCGCTGTTCTGCTTTAAAACCTTGAATCAGCGGATCCTCCAAGGGTTCCTCCTTCACCGGCAGTAGCGCAATATTGAGGGCTGCTAGCGAATGCGCAATAAGAGACCCCAGTTCCTCTTTCCGAAAGACTAAATACATTGGGGTCCTCACCTGGAGGAATCTCTCCCTCTTCTAGGCCACCTATCCACTGATCTAGCCCTTCCTGGGAGAGAAGCTCCCCCTCCTCAGCTATCTGAGGCATAGGAGGCTGTTGTCCGAAGCCATCGGCCGCAGCCTCCCCTAGTAATCCTCTCCTAGAGGTTCCCTCACCTGGGTCCATGGAAGCCTCATCTGTTCTCAGCGAACCTGACAGGTTAGGGGGAGAAACTTTGTCCTGCCCCTGCCCAAGTTTCAAGCAGTAGGCTTTATGTAGCGAGAGGATGAAATATGCAGAAAAAACAGACTCCAAACCCCACTGAAGCACTGGAACAGGTATCTGGGCAGCAGGCACGTTTAAATTAGGCTTTTAAACTTTTGCCTTCTTTTTCTCCGGTTTCCCCTGGAGCGTGGGAGAAACGGTTGCCTTCTCCAAAATGGCCGCCGTTCCCGCTTTTTCCTCCGCGCCTAAATGGCTGCCCAACGGACCTACCGACTTTGCTCTCTCTTCCATGTCTCCTAACAGTCTGGCAACCCGGCTACCTCGGCGCTCACAAAACCGGCAACAACCTAAGACTGACAGCCCCCGGCGACTTCCACACAGCGCACACGCTGCCGACTCCGGCCGCATGTGCTGTCACTGCTACTGCTCCACTCCCTCCGACGGCAACGGATCCTGCACGCAGCACTATAGAGGCCTGCCCCAAACCAAGAAGCTCCCAAAAGCTAAGCTCTCCTTACCTCCAAAACCTTTCCGTTTGTGGCCATACTCCAGACTACCTCTTCGTGTTGCTAGCGTTAGAGGCAGTTCGGGTTCCTGAACCAATGGGGCTGGACTCTGGGGCTCCCAGCTCTCCCCCTTCAATCAGTTGTGCATGATGCCGCTAAGCGAGGCATGCTCTGCCTCTGCTGCCCTGTAGAGCAGGTTTCCCTGCAGCTGTGCTCCATTTCAAAAAAGGTGGGGTTTTTTTTTTTCGTTTTAAAACCTGATAGTCTGCCTGTTCCTGGTAATTGAACCCTGCTAGGGCCCCCCAGGCAAGAAGGTTTGAATTCTGTCCACTCTGTGTTGATTCCTCTTTGTCTCACAAGGAGCCTGTCAGAAACCTGTCGTATCCAGCTGCTGAGGACTGATAGACTGAGTCTCTGACACCAGCGGGAGATGGATAACCTGTCAGTAAGACTTTGAGAATTCAGTCCTCAACTGCTGGAGAGGACTGACTACCCTACAGTTCCTGGACTGGCCCGGAGAGACGAAGAGGAATATGAGTTTATCTAGAATACTGATTTTTTGTTGTGGAATGAAGGTTGGGTTCCTGGTGACGAACATTGCCTCAGTTTTATCGTACTTGACCGTCAGGTTATTGGCTGTGAGCCATGCATTCATGTCTTCAAGGCATCTGGTTATTGTTGTGGTGTTAGGTGCTAGTAGGTTGATTGGAGCATACACCATGATGTCGTCCACATAGAGGTGATAGTGGAGTTTGTGGCATTTGATGTTACATATAGGTTGGATGTAAATATTAAAGAGCATTGATGACAGGGCTGAACCTTGTGGTATTCCCTGCGTGACGGGGAACTGCAGTGATTTCTTTTGGTCGCATTTGACTTGTTGCGTTTGATCTTCCAGGTAGGAAGTAAACCACTTCAGAGTATTCTTTTGTACTTCTTTCTGCTGCAGGCATTGCAGTAGCCTGGCATGTGACACAGTGTCAAAGGCTGCCAAGATGTCCATGAACACTAGCAAGAATCCGTTCTTTATGTTATCCATGCCTTTTAGGAGATTGTCAAAGAGGGAAGTGAGTAGTGTTTCCACACCATGCTGGGGTTTAAAGCCATGCTGATGGATGTCCATTGGGGCATTCATGTCAGTATGGTCCTGAAGTTGCCTTTGCACTGTCTTTTCAATGATTTTCGCCAGGAATGGTAGGCTGGAGATGGGACGGTATGATTTTGGTTCAGAGGGGCTTAGGTTGTTGCTCTTAAGTATCGGTCGTATCATGGCGTGCTTCAGGGATTGCGGCATGTATCCTTGTTGGAGTGAATCTTTGATGATTTTGTGAATGTGATGGGAGAGCTGGCTTCTTGTAACTTTGAGCCAAGACACTGGGCATGGGTCTGACAGTGAGGTTGTTGTGTTGAGTCCATTTATTATGTCCTCTACTTGATGTGTAGATGGTATGCTGAAGTCCTCCCATGTTTGATGCTGCTCTTTCGTTTCATGGTCATCTGTCTGTAGTGTGATGGAGCGTGTCTGTATGGTGGTTTTTCGATTTCATGTAGTCCGCAAATTCCTGTGGGTCAAGATGGTGGGTACAGTGCTGCGTGGTGTCCTTAGTGAGCTTTTGAACAATGCTAAAGAGTTCTCTCGGTTTATTGACAGATTTCATGATTAGGTTGGTATGATGCTGCTGTTTACGCTCATTTATCAGATTGTTATATTCCAGTTGCTTGGCTCTGTATTGAGTCAGGGAGTTATGTGACCTGTTCCGCCTCCATTTTCTCTCCAGTCTTTGGAGAGTGTGCTTTGCATCTCTGATATCACTTGAGTACCAGGGGCCGTTGGACCTTCTGCGTGCTTGTGGTTCTGTACTTGTAGGGGCTGATGCTGCATTAGATATTATGGAGTTCCATTTCTCTATGCTTAGATCAAGGGTGTCGTATTCCCGCTGGAGTTGTGGAATGACTTCGTCCATGAATAGGTTCTTGTTGAAGGCTCTAAAATGCGTGCTATGCTTTCATTTTCCATGTGTTGGGTGAGGTTATTCAGGGTCAAGGTGAAGTCAATCACATAATGATCTGAGCAAGGGACCGGCGTGATTGTTGGTGCTGTGGCCTTGCCCTGTTCCACCAAGTGCATTGGAATAAAGACCATATCCGGAGTGGTACCATGCTGGTGTGTTGGGGCGTTGATTGTCTGACAATATTTTAGTGACTCCATGGCTTTTAGGAATGCTGCGGCTTCCTTGGTGGGTGCGGAGGTTAGGTTGTAGTTACCTAGTGCAATGAAGGGTTTGTGTTTTCTGCTGTGTGCACATATTGCTTCAAGTACCGTGGAGAGATGTTCAGTTGTGGCTCCAGGGGGCCTGTAGGTGAGGGAGACGCTTAGGTATTTGTTAGCTATGGTGATTTGTGTTGGATTCGATCGTATTAGTGGTAGAGATTGTTTTGAATCTATATTCCTTTCTGGCCAGTATTAGCAATTACTTGAATTATGTTATTTCCTTGACAGTTCTTTCCCTTTCCTCCAATAATTCATCTTGCTTATATTTTTCTAATCCTGAATTGTTAAAATGTGATCAGATATCATATTTTATTGCATATTGTGTGAATGTTATATATGGTTGTATTGAAAGCTACACTATTATGCAATATTGCATAATGTTGACAATTTTAGATCTCCAAAACTGCAGTTTTAAGTTTTCCAAAAGGGTCTGTGGGACTATGCTGAAATTAGTTGATTATCTCTCAAAACTAATACAGTTTCTAAGATGCTGTCAACTCTTTTTATGACCCCCATTCAAACTGAAAAGGTTGACATCTTTATATTTGTAAAAGACTAGCCTATTCTCCACATCAGTGCTTCTCAACCCAGTCCTCCTGGACTACTTGGCCAATTGGGTTTTCAGATATCTACAATGAATATGCATGAGACGAATCTGCATATAATGGAGGAAGTGCATGCAAATCTGCCTTATTCATATTCCTTGTGGATGTCCTGAAAACCCAACTGGCCAAGCGGTCCTTGAGGAATGGGTTGACTGTCCTATCTTATACAAAAACTGTTTTATTATTGACTTGCATACTTCCAGAAACTGCAATGAATCACCTTTTCAGTTGTACAATTAGATCTTTATTAATTGTATACATTTCTCTGATAACTAGCAAAAGTAATGTGCAGTGGTCATGCAGATGGATCATGTGATTTCTGCTTTTTGCTGATTTGGAGGATTGTTTCAGAGCTTTTAAGGAAAGCTTTCTAGGTATGTGTGATAGTTTCTTGTATGCTGCTCCTCGAGATTTTCAGTTTCAGTGATTAAAGATGAATGAAGTCGGTGTTAGTCTGATCCATCTCGATTCCTGGTTTTATTCAAATCATCAAAAAGGGACATGGGCATTTTGCTGAATCAAAGATTTGTGACCACTAACTTCCAAAAGTCCATGCCCCTCCCACTCCATCTGACATAAATACATCTGGTTTATGTTATATATGAGGCTTTATATTTTATGCTTTAATAAAAAAATACCATAAATATCCTGGTGCAAAAAAATGGATAAATATTGAAAAACACTATTTTTGATAGCACTCTTTCCCTGTCTGCCTTGGCTCCAACATAAGAAAAGCCATGTTGAGTCAGGTCCAAAGTCCACTGAACCCAGTCTCCGATTGTGGTCAATTTGGGTCACAAGTACCCAGCAGATCTCAAAAGGTCGATTCATTTCTTATAGTTCATTTTCAGGGATGAGCAATGGCTCTTCCAAGTCTGCTTGGCTAATATTTTTAATGGACTTTTCCTCCAGGAACTTCTCTAAATCTCTTTTGAATCCCACTATGTTAATTGTCTCTAGACTATAACCTGCAGGAACAGATTCCACAGCTTAATGATGTTCTGCATGAAAAAAAATTATATGATTTGTTTTCAATTGGCAATTTATTAGTTTTGTGTTTGAAAGGTTAAACAACCATTTCCTATTCAACTGTTCCATCCTCCTCATGATTTTATAAATGTCTGTCATATTCTCCTTCAGTCATCTTTTCTTCAAACTGAAGAGCCCAAACTTGTTTAACCTTTCTTTTAAAAGAGAGGTGTTTTATTTCCTTTATCATTTTTATTGCCCTTCTCTGAACCTTTTCTAGTTGTTATATCCTTTTTGAGATGGGGTGTCCACAACTACATACAGTACTCAAGGTGTGGTCCGACTAGGACCCTATTCAGAAGTATAATGATATTCTCAGTTTTGTTCCCCTTTCCTTTTAAAATAATCTCTAATATTCTATTTGCTATTTTAGCAGCCTAGCACACTGAGCCAAAAGTTTCAGTGTATAGTTCAGGGATTGACAAATCCCAGATTACCACGGCAACCAGAAATTTGCATCTGGCGCCTGGGATTTCCTTGCCCCCCTGGATGGCAGCGATCCCTTATGTCTGCCTGTGGGATTCCCCACCCCCACCCAGCTGCCAAGGCAACCATCCTACCTCCAATGGAGCTGGAACCAGATCCGAGCCTGACTAACCACGCCTGCATGCCTGCTGAAGGCCTGCATGTCCTACCCTTTCTCACAGGAAAATCAAAAAGGGCGGGATACGCAGGCCTTGAATACATGTTCATATGTGAGTGCTCAAAAGCCTGCTACCATGTTTTGCTTTTCTTTTAAACTGCACAGGTTTGGGTCTGGCTTCAGCTCCAGTTCTGGTGGAGGTATGATGGCTGCAGCTACTTGTCTGCCTCTGTATTTTGCTGGTTGTGTCGGGGCTGTGCTGCCTCTCTAGGTGGACGCCTAGTTTGCCTTGAGGAAAGTCTGGCCTTAGCGGCAGGCTCCTGCCATTCTTCCTCCATGCCTGATATACCTCCATCTGTGATATTGCACATGCAGAGTTGCTTTCACAAGTCTACCAAGATTCTCAGGTTCATTGGGAGGTTTCTTCTCTTTTGTGGGAGATGGCTTCCTGAAGCCAGAGACTCCTGCCCAGTGTGAGAGGCTTGGCAGGTCTGTGGAGCAGATCTGCCTTCAGGTACTGTCTGAGGCCAAAATACAATAAACAGGCAGGCATTTAATGATCTGAGTCACACACAAAACATCCACAAGTGAACTAGCTTTGGAAGCAACCTCAACTTCTTTCAGCATCAGCTGAACATCACAGAATCTGGGAAATGGATCTTGAATTGGTCCTTGGACCTAATTAATCTAAGAGATTGGGGTTGACTGGCTTCCATTCGGTTACATCTTTTCTTTTAGGGAAATGATGACATTTGATGGACATATCCTAGTAGCTAATTAGCTTCCTTACCCCCATATCAGTACCAGTTCAGATTCAATTTTGCATTTTATAAGACCACTTTTAAAACAACAATGGAAACTCCTTCCAGCAGCTGCTTTTGTTTCAGCTCAAATGTTATTTATCGATTTTAATAGACTGCTTTATCTAATAGTCAAAGCAGTTTACATAGAACATTAACAATACATAGTAAATTCAACGCTTTAACAGAATGTGTATTCAACAAGGTGTGTACAATATGTGTAAAAGGGGATAAAGGTCAAGGGGTTGGTATCTTGATGGCCAACTGAAGAGAAAGATGTTCATTCTAACATGTGACAGGGCACTGTGTATGGGCTGTGTTTCATTTCCAAAGGTTTCTTGGAATAAGTGAGTTCTCCAGGAACAAGCAGGAAGTCAGTCCTAACTTATGGGTGACGTCGGCACCGACGGAGCACACACGGAGCAATTCCACAGCTTTCAAAGAAAGCCTTTGGGATTGCTGCCACGCATGCGTAGTCCTCTTCCCGCCCAAGGGTGCCATCTTGCTCAGTCTCCCTTTTTCCGTGGAACCCATCGGATACATGTCCATGTCCCTCGGAAAAAGTTTCATTTTTTCTCCTTATAGGCTTCTCTATTTTCCAGTTGCACCAGTCCTCTACCTGTCCTTCCCCTGCTCTATTTTTTTTTAGAGCTATCGGGGATACTCTTTTCTTCTCACTTTTTCGTTACGGGCTTCGCGCCATTTTTCTTCTCTAACCACTGGCTGCGTGGGTCTTCGACTAGTTCAGAACACAGCTGCACGCCTTTTCACTCACTCCTCCCCTTGGAATCATGTGACTCCCTGTCTTCTTTCCCTTCACTGGCTTCCTATCAAAGTTAGTTTCCTGTACAAGCTTCTCACCATTACTCATAAGGTTCTTCACACCAGTACATCCAAGTACCTCGCCGACATCATCTACCTCCAGCCAACTCCCCGTCTACTTTTCTCAGTCCACGGTAATCGTCTCCTCCTTCCGTCCCCTGCCCAGGCCCACCTCGAATCGACCCGTCATGCTGCTTTTTTCTTCTTGAGTCCTGCCCTCTGGAACTCTCTGCCCTACCTTCTCCGTTCTGAAGCATCCTTTTCCCGGTTCAAGGCCCTTCTCAAGACCCACCTCTACTGCCAGGCCTATGATCTCCCTATTCCTCCCGATTTCCATTCACCAAGATGCCACTGAACTACTTCCCTTTGAAATATCGCCTTACATTCTCTGGTATTCAGGTTACAGCCCCTCACAATCCCCCTCCAGTCCGGTCTACCACCTCTTGTCTTGGTCTTTATTTGTAGCGTCCTTTGTCTTTATTTATAGCATCCCCCTGGGTCTACTGCTGTCCTTACTATCCTTCTCTCTCCTTTTCTGTTGGCTCTCCTATCATACTGATGGCGTTCCTTCTTCCTCCTTTACTTTCACCAGTTGCACTTGGTTATTATTGTACACCGCTTTGACGCTCTGGCAATGGGCGGTATATCAAGTGTTTTGAATAAAGATAAAGATAAAGACCTCGCAGGGGCAATTTTTGCCCCCATGGCCACCGGATTTAAAAATGCCATAGATGCTCTAGGAACATGTCGCTTATGGACACTCATGACTGTTGTCTGCGGTGCCTCGGAGCTGACCATGATCTGGAGCTCTGTTCACTCTGCAAGAAAATGTCCTCTAAGGCCCTGCTCAGCCATAAGCAGAAGTCCGAAGACATTTTCCGAAAGGCCACCTTGGAGTCCCCAGTGGCACTCTTGGTCGTCTCTCCCCCAGAGGGTTCCCCCCCCCTACAGCCCCACGATCTCGGCGGCACTCCAACCAGGGATCCCCCGAGGTGGAGTGGCGCAAAAAGAAGAAGGCCTCGAAGTCACTGTCGGGGGCTCCCGACAAGCGTGAGCACTCCCGGGCCCGGTCGTTTAACCCCCTTTGTTGTTCCCAAGAATCAAACAGGGAGCGGCCCCTCAAGGTACCCCCCCATGGAAGCGGAAGCCTCTGGCGAAGGCGCCTGGTCTCCTAAGGGCCATCCCAGTGAGGACCCCCTTTCCTCCTCGAAGCCCGATCCGGTGATCCCGGGTTCAGTGTCACAGGGCCCCATGCCCGTGTGGGAGTCCCACATGCTGGCGCTAGAATGCAGCGTTTCTGTGTTCATTGCTTCCCAGCAGGCGCTTATGGCCAACTTTGCTGACTCACACCCAGAGACCGTGGGTCCCTCACATGGGACACCGAAATCCGTCCAGGAAACCCCTGAGAGCCACGGGCCTCATGAGGGTCCACGATGTCGGTCTCACTTGCCCTCCCATTCCTTGGAGGCGAGATCATCCAGGGTCTCCGGCACCAAGCGGGCACCGGCCATTGGACAGGGCAATCTGCCCGGCTCTGACCACTCGACCGATTTCTCAAAGTGGGAGTCCGAAGGGAACACCTCTGCGGAAACCCGTACCCACCAGTATCTTCCATCGGACCCCTCACCGCCTGCATTCCAGCGATGCTCGCCACCCAAAGACACCTCCTTCCTGGTGTTCATTCGGGACATGCCATGGGCCCTTAACCTGGTCACCAAAGCTGAGGAGGACCCTTGTGCTTAAGAACTCAACATTCTTCAGTACGAGTCCACGCCCAGGGAATTCCTCACTGTGCCTGTACCTCCTATTCTATCTCGGCTCCTGCTCCACTTGTGGGAGGTCCCAGCCTCGGTCCCCATTGTAAGCAAGTGCCTTGACACGATGTACAAGTACAACTTGGGCCAGGCTTCCGAAAGACCCAACTCCCACACACCTCGATGGTGGTGGAATCGGCCATGAGGAAGCAAAAGAGCCTGAAATTGCACTCATCGGTACCACCCGGCCGAGAGTTGAGAGCCCTTGATGCCCTGGGCTGAAAGGCCTACCAAGGCTCCATGCTCTCTTTTCGCATCCAGGCATATCAACTGTACATCAGTATGTTCCGGCGCAATTTGGCTAAGGAACTCATGGGTTTCTCCACGGGCCATGAGGGAGAGCCCCTCAATAGGTTCAGCACCCTGTTAAAGTCCGTCGCTGGCTGCTCTAAGTACCTCTCCCGAGCCTCCTATGATAGCTTTGAGACATCAGCTTGGGTGGTGGCCGCAGGCATTGGGGCCCACCGCCAGGCATGGCTCCAATCCTTGGATTTGGAGCAATGGGTGCAAGAGAAACTCCTGGACGTGCCCTGCCTCGGCGAACAGCTCTTCGGCAAGCTGATGGAGGAGAAGGCCACGGAAATAGAGATGGAGTTCATCACCAGAACCCGTCTCTCCCGCAAAACCTCCACCCTGCCTCGGAAGAAACAGTCAACCAAGAAGCCCTTCTTCCCTAGAAAGGGCCTCCAGTATCGGGGCTATCGACCATATCCAGCTACCCCCATACCAACCACTCCGGCGCAGGGATAATCTGGCCAGGGGCATCATAAGCCGAAAGGACCAAAGGCCCAGATGCTGGCTCCCCCACAACCCACTCAGGGGCTTTGACACCATCAGCATAGCCCCTTGCCCTCAGGCGGCGCAGCAGCCAGTGGAGGGGGGGGGGACACCTGTCCCACTTCGCCCCATCGTGGGTTTCCATCACCTCGGACACTTGGGTTCTCCAAGTCGTCCGAGATGGCTATCGCCTTCACTTCAACAGGCTTCCACCTCCTTTCTTCCTGGCAGAGCCTCCTCGACTCCCCATGCACCAGCTTCTGCTGCAGTGGGATTTACACTCTTTCCTCGCCAAACGGGCAGTCAAGAAGGTCCCTCCTCACCTTCAAGGTTGGGGCTTCTATTCCCGGTACTTCCTTGGTCCGAAAAAGATGGGAGGTCTGTGGCCCATCTTTGACCTCCGCAGGTTAAACAAGTTTCTGGTGCGGGAGAAATTCAAGATGTTATCTCTTGGTGTTCTGCTGCCCTTCCTCCAGCAGGGCAACAGACTATGCTCCTTGGATCTAAAGGATGCTTATGCCCACATCTTAATCCACCCCCAACACAGGCAGTATCTGCATTTCAGGGTGCAGGGAGAGCACTTCCAGTACAAGGTGCTCCCCTTCGGCCTTGCGTCTGCCCTGCAGGTCTTCACAAAGTGCCTCATCATGTCCACCGCTTACCTTTGGTGTCAGGATGCGCCGGTCTTTCCCTACCTTGACGACTGGCTCGTTACGGGCTCCTCGGTTGAGGAGGCTCGGCGAGCGATGTCGCACGCTGTCCTCCTCTTGAAGAGCTTGGGATTCTTGGTCAACTACCTGAAGTCTCACCTCGAGCCGGTGCAGGCTCTCAAGTTTATCGGGGCGCATCTCAATACTCAGCAGGCGACTGCCTCCTTACCGGTGGATCGTGCCATCCGCCTCAGAGCTCTGGGGGCTCACATTCAAAGCGCTCCCCAGATCAACGCTTGGACCATGCTACGTCTCCTGGGCCACATGGCCTCGACCGTGCATGTGGTTCCCCACGCCCGCCTGCACATGCGGACAGCTCAGTAGTGTCTCATTGCCCAATGGAGTCAGTGCCTCGGACACCTCAGGGACCCCTTCAGGGTTCTTCCCGACCTCCGCTTGTCCCTGAGCTGATGGTAAAATCCCTGCAACCTTCTGCGGGGATTTCCCTTTCAGGCCCCGCAGCACCATGCGGTACTGATGACAGATGCTTCCCTGTTAGTGTGGGGAGCCCACTGCGGGCCACTCTGCACACAGGGGCAATGGTCACCCGAGGACTTCTCGAACTCTGGGCAATTCGGTGGGCCCTGAGGGCCTTCGAGGAACACCTCGGTGGGAGGTCGGTTCTCGTACAGACCGACAACTGTGTGGCGATGTTCTACATCAAACAAGGAGGGAGGCACGGGATCATGCTCCCTCTGCCGGGAAGCAGTCCTCATCTGCTCTTTCACTGTCCGACGGAGGATGTCCCTCAAGGCGACGTACCTCCCGGGTCAGAAGAATGGCCTGGCGGACAGACTCAGCAGAATCCTTCGCCTCCACAAATGGCGGCTGGATCCCATAGTAGCAGACTGGCTGTTTCTCCGCTGAAGGACGCTGGCGATAGACCTCTTTGCCAATCCACTGGAAAGCACAGCTCCCCTGCTTTTGTGGGCCGGTACCGCACCCGAGCAGGGAGGGCCCCAATGCATTTCTCCTGAACTGGTCATCCAGCCTTCTCTAAACATTCCCTCCCTTCCCCCTCATTGCGAGGACTCTTTTCAAGGCTCAGCGGGATGGGGCGTCGTTGATTCTCGTGGCCCCCTTGTAGCCTCGGCAGCCTTGGTTCCCGTTCCTGCTCTGGCTGTCAATGGAGCCTCCGGTTCCCCTGGGCTCTGCCCGGGGTCTGCTAACGCAGGAGGAGAGTCTGGTGCTGCACCCAAACCTAACCTCCCTTTTCCTCACAGCCTGGTGGTTGAACGGGTCTCCCTAGCCTCTCTGGCCCTTCCAGAGGAGGTCGAGGAAGTCCTCCTCGCCTTGAGGAAGGACTCCACTAGGCGAGCCTATGCCTTTAAGCGGAGACGCTTCTCCGTCTGGTGCTCGGAGCGCCAGATCAACCTCTTCACATGCCCCATTCGCTGGGTTCTCCAGTACCTCCTCCATCTCTCGAGAGAAGGGCTGAAGTCGAACTCTGTCAGGGTTCATTTGAGCGCCATCTCAGCGAATCACCTCCCCATTGAGGGAAAACCCCTCTCGGGGCAGCTGTTAGTCTCCCGCTTCATGTGGGGTCTTTTGCTTTCCAAGCCGCCCATCCGTCCTCCTCTGGCGGAATGGGACCTGAATGTGATATTTACGCAGCTCACTCGTCCACCCTTCGAGCCAATGGCGACGTATTTGCTCCAGCACCTGTCCTGGAAAGTAGCCTTCCTGGTGGCGCTGACCTTGGCCCGCCGAGTCAGTGAACTTCAGGCTCTCATTGCTGACGCCCCTTACACCAGGTTTTATCGAAACAGGGTGGTCCTCCATACTGTGATGCGGTGGACCCTCTTGCAGAGAGAAAAAAAGTTTTAAATCCAGGAAAAGACAGGTATAGCTTGCAATGTCCTGAGGATCCACCTAGAGGGAGCACGAGAGTCAGTACAGCGTCTGAAGAACCACGCCTCTATGGGCAGGACTTAGGCCCAGTCAGTTTGGATTTAAACAGGGACAGGTCTGAATCAGAGAAGGAAGGAGACCCAAAAGCCAAAGAAAGAGCAGACTCGAAAGGCAGAGAGAAAGCAGGCCTGAGAGGCAAAGAGAGTGCTGGCCTTGAAGACAAGTGGAGAACACAAAGAACCGGTGTGTACAGAAAAGCTGAAGGAGCTGGGCTATGAGGCAAGGGCAAAGGCAGAGAAACAAACTGTAAGCAAATATCTGGCAGATGGCAACAGCTGCAGCCTTGGAACAGAGAGATTCTTCCCTATACTAAGGAAGGAGAGATACCCTTGGAGAACCTGGACCATGCTAAGCTAGAAGCCGACTGGGGTAGGCCTCAAGCCTTCTCAGAGAAGGAAAGGAGAAAACTTAAAGGTAAAACTTTTATTACTTGTAATTGTCTACATAATCCTAACATAAGAGAAGGACAGTGGAAGGAAGCTTCTCCTTGTAACCGAGATACTTATAAGTAAAAGCTTGAAAACAATTGGTCTAAAAAGAGGACTGTAAATGCTAAGCATTGCGCTGAACAGGCTTTTAAAACTCTAACTGAAGAGGAGCCTTTGTTTTATCCAGTGGCCAGAAACCGACGCCCTAAGCTATCTGCCAGACACTGGAAAACAGTACAGCAAGCTTTTAAAAAGCCAGAGTATAGTTGTGTGGAGACATCAGATTCAGAACTGTCAGAGGTAGAATTCATGCAAGTGGAATCTGCAGGCGAAGAGTCTGACCAGCCGATGGAATGCACATACTGCACAGCAGAGAATCTGGAGTTTATCCCTAGCTCTATGAATGAATAAATGAATGCAGTATATTGTGTTGCCTTAAGCTACTGTGAAGATAACAGTCATTACTTTGATCTTTTTCATTTATGGTTTAAACCTGATGCAAGGGACTTGTTCAGTTGTGATACCATCCAATCCGTTTATCCTGTTTTGAACCATTTGTGCAAAAAGGGGAAATAAAGCCTTTTCATTTTCCCTCCATTTTCGTGCGGACTTGTTTCTCTTTGGGAAGTTGGTTACGAGGCCGGCACAAGGGACTGCCACCCTTGACCCTCGCACCTGTCCAACCCCAATCATCACAATCTTGTGTCCCCCAGCCCTTCTGTGGAAAACTACGCCGCCACTAGGGGGGGCTGCGGGTGACATAAGTGGCGTAATTGGCAGGATATTACGGCATCCATAAGCATACAGGATTGTACCTGCAACTGTACAAAGGAAAGTACAATCTTTCTCCTTTTTTTTTTTTCAAAAAAAAAAAAAAAGAAAATAAAGAGTAAAACCCGAACCGTCTTGCCAAAAACTGGACCGGAAGAAAAGCCTGGAATAGAGCAGACACCAAAGCCGGATTGGAGTTGAAAAAAAAAACCAAAAACCACGGAGTGGAGTTCCTGAAATCCGGACTGGATTTAAAAGAAAATCCTGAAGGTTGAAAATCCTGCGGCAAGTCCAGAAGCAGTGGAGCGACCGTGGGATAGCAGAATATATTTCCCAAAGCTGATTCAACACTAAAACCAGGTAATACGTACTTAAGCCTACCTAGTGTTGGATATTTGGGGAAGTCAAAAAAAAAAGGGGCGTGGAAAAGTTTTGTAAAGAGCCACACTTGGGTTTCTTTCTCTGTTTGTTCTTTTATCAGGTACCATGGAGCCTAAAGAACTCTGTGCCTGGATGGCACACCAATTCAGTAAGCAGGCGGAGGTGGCACAACAGAGCTAAGACCAAGCGCTGCGGGCGATGCAGGCGCAATAACTCCCAGTCCTAGAAACTATGGACAAGTGGCTCATGCAGCAGCGGGAGGAACTGGCCAAAAGTAGGATGGAGAAGCTATCGGTGGCCGGACTGGTAGACCCCGACCACGGACAATGGTCCTGCTCTGATTTAGTGGTTGGCAAGCTAAATCCGGACGATAATATAGATGATTTTTTAGATACGTTTGCTCGAATTGCGCATTCAGCTAAGTGGCCAGAGGGGCAGTGGGCAATACGGCTAGCAGCGTCCCTCACGGGTGAGGCGCTGGCTGCCATAGGTCAATGCCCCCAGCTTTAGCTAATTCCTATGAAGAAGTAGTAATAGCGATTAGGGATCGTTTGGGCCTTACGCCATTAGCCTACAACAAAATGTTTAGGGCTACCTTTCTTAAGGCTAACGAAACACCCAAGGCACTAGGCTATAGATTACGTAGCCTAGCCTATAAGTGGTTACAGCCCGAGAAAAGGTCCATAGGCACCCTAATGGATGCTATAATTCTTGAACAATATATGATCGCCCTACCAAGTAGAGTGCAAAATTTCTTAATGTTACAGAACTGTTGCACTACCACAGAGGCAATAGCTCTCACGGAGAGGTATTTAGAGGCCGAGACAGTGACCCAGCCTAGGGCCGGCCCAAAAATAGCCATAGGGATGGAGGTACAAAAAGGGGAGAACTCCTCACATCCTCCCTTTTGCCGGTGGAAAAATGATAAGCCTCTAGTAAAAGGGGACATTTACAGTATGAGTGTTATTCACGAACTGCCTTGGTGGGAGAATCCCCACGAGCAATACGTAACGGTTTTGTGCTTGATGTAAAGGTACAGGGTATAAGTGTGCAAGCGTTATTAGATTCTGCAGCCGATCAGACCATGGTTTTCATGACCTTTGATCCCAATAGACTGAGGCAGGTGGTCACCAAGTGCACTCTCTCAATTTGGGTGGTGGACTGCATCGCTTTCGCCCATGCGAAGGCAGGCGTCCCGCTAGATCGTTGCGTCACCGCACACAGGGTCCGGGCCAAAGTGTCTTCGGTGGCCTTGCTGTGCTCCATGCCCCTGATGGACATCTGCTGGGTGGTGACCTGGTCTTCCACGAATACATTCGCTGCCCACTACTGCCTGGAGAGGGAGTCCTGCTGGGACAGCGCCTTCTGCCAGGCTGTACTCCGTAACCTGTTTGGGGTATAAGCAACTCCTGCTCTCCGACCCTCCTTCATAGCTACTGAGGGCTTTGCCCCGAAGACCCGAGGACTCGGGCTCCTTTGGGCTTCAGCTTCTGCTCACGGCCTCGCGGAGGCGGTTTTTGGTTACGGATTCGGTAGCCTGTAGCTAGGGAGTCCCATAAGTGAGGACTGACTTCCTGCTTGTTCCTGGAGAAAGCATACTTACTCACCTGTAACAGGTGTTCTCCAGGGACAGCAGGAATTAGTCCTCACTACCCTCCCACCTCCCCTGATGAGCTGCTGGATTTTTGTCCTTCCCTTGCCATCTGCTTTTTAGGGCTCGAGCTAAGGGACCTGACTGAGCAAGATGGCACCCTTGGGCGTGAAGAGGACCACACATGCGTGGCAGCAATCCCAAAGGCTTTCTTTAAAAGCTGGGGAATTGTTCTGCGCGGGCTCCGTCAGTGCTGATGTCACCCATAAGTAAGGACTGATTCCTGCTGTCCCTAGAGAATACCTGTTACAGGTGAGTAACTACACTTTATTATTGGTGGGGGGTAGTGCTATATGTTATAGAGGGCATTGAGTCAACAGGATAAAAGTTTTGTAGTAAAGAAAATACACTAGAATCTCTATGGATAGAAATTTCATGTAAAAAGGGGAAGGCAATGGCAGTGGGGGTGAACTACCATCCACCTGGCCAGAATGAACAAGATGGATGACAAAATGCTAAAAGAAATTAGGGAAAATTACAACACAGTAATAATGGGTGATTTCAATTACCCCGGTATCAAATGGGTCAGAGACACATCAGGACATGCTAGAGAGAGGAAGTTTCTAGATGAAATACAGGACTGCTTCTTGAAGCAGCAGGTTCATGAACCAACACGAAAGGAAGCTATTTTAGACCTTATCCTTAGTGGAACACAGGATCTGGTGCGAGAGGTAACAGTTTTGGGGCTACTTGGTAATAGCGATCATAACATGATCACATTTGATTTTAATAAATGGAGGGAGGACAGCAAGGAAATCCACAGCATTAGCATTCAACTTTCAAAAGGAAGACTATGATAACATGAGGAAAATGGTTAAGAAAAAACTAAAAGGAGCAGCCGCATGAATGTTGTTTACAAATATTATCTTGGAAACACAGACTGGATGTATTCCATGCTTTAAGAAAGGTGAAAGGAAAGAAGGTCAAACAAGTGCTGGCATGGTTTCGAAGGTGAGGTCAGAGAGGCTGTTGTAGCCAAAAAAGCATCTTTCAGGAAATGGAAAAAGGAGCCAAATGATGAGAACAGGAAACAACATAGCATGGCAAGTTAGATGCAAGACACTGATAAGGCAGGCAAAGAGAAAATTTGAAAAGAAGCTTGCCATCAAAGCATAATAAAAACTTTTTCAAGTAGATTCATAGCAAAAAACCTCTGAGAGAGTCAGTTGGACCAATAGATGATAAAGGGGTAAAAGAGGCATTAAGGGAGGACAAGGCCATAGTGTAGAGACTGAATGAATTCTTTGTTTTAGTACTTACTGAAGAAGATGTAGGAAAGTTACTCATGCTAGAAATGACATTTAAAGGTAATGTATCACAGGATTTGAAACAAATCTTGATATACCTGGAAAACGTAATACAGCTATTTGATAAGCTACCTAGACAGGATGGTATATATCCCAGGGTGCTGAAAGAATGGAAATATTTGATTGAAGACCTACTCAGTACTACTCTGTGAACTATCATTAAAATCATCTGTAGTATCTGAAGACTGGAGAGTGGCTGATGTAATTCCAATTTTTAAAAAGGGTTCCAGGGGTGAAGAAAAAATTACTGAACATAGTCATGGTTTAATAGCGGAAAACCATCATGGATTTTAGCCCAGGAAAGTCTTATCTCACTTATTTCTTATATTTTTTGAAGGTGTGAATAAACAGGTAGATAAAGCTGATGGATATAGTGTATCTGGACTTTCAGAAAACCTTTGACAAGGTCCATGAGTTACCTTTGGGGAAATTAAAAAGTCATGGGATAGAAGGCAGTGTACTATTATGGATTAGGAACTGATTGAAAAATAGAAAACAGAGTAAGGCTAAATGGCCAATTTTCTCAATGGAGAAAGGTAAGTAGTGGAGTATCCCAGAGATCTGTGCTGGGCCCGCTGCTTTTTAACATATTTATAAATGACGTGAAATGGGAACGAGTGAGGTGATCAAATTTGGAGATGACGCAAAGTTATTCAAAGTTGTTAAAACACAAGAGAATTGTGAAAAATTACAGCAGGACCTTGACGAATTGGGAGACTGGGTGTCCAAATGGCAGATGAAATTCAATGTGGATAAGTGTAAAGTTATTCAATTATGGGGTCATTCTAAGCCACGAATAGCGGGGATGGACGTCCCAATGGGACGGCAGAAAAAGAATACTTGGCTTATCTAGTCTGTCCTTCCATATCAGCTACTACAATAGTCTCCTTTTTTCCTTTAGAGATCCTCTGTGTTTGTCCCATGCTTTTTTGAATTCAGATACTGTCCTCATCTCTACCACCTCCACTGGGAGACTATTCCACGCATCTAACACTCTTTCCATAAAGAAATATTTCCACATATTACTCCTGAGTCTATCCCCTTTCACCCTCATGCTATGTTATGCTTTACACACAATTGGATACCTCAGACCCTAAATATACACAGCTCGAAACCTGCCTGGACGAGATGTTAAGATGGCTACAGAGAAACAACATGACAATTAACCACAAGAAAACGGAAGTCATGTATATATCCAGTAAACCGAATTTTGAGCCCCCTCCTACAATCACCCTGTGCAACAACACGTACAACACGAAAAAGGAGATCAAATATCTAGGAGTCACACTCGACTGCAACCTAAAAATGGATACACACCTACGTAAAAACAAACAAGGCCATCTTCTATAAACTTAGGGTGATACAACCTCTAAGGAAAATAATAGAACCCTGTGATTTTCGGTCTGTTGCACAAGCACTCATTATGCCACACCTAGACTACTGTAATGCCATCTTACAAGGTCTGCCTAAAAAATCACTAAAATACCCTTCAAATGGCCCAAAATGTGACAGCCAGGATCATCATGGGAACAAGCATTGCTGAACACATTACTCCCATTTTGATCGAGCTACATTGGCTTCCAATTGCAGCCAGGATACAATACAAGATGTTAGTAACCACGTTCAAACTTATAAATAACATTGCCCCCTCATTCCTTTCCACACTTATCAGCACGCAACCAACAAATAGGGACAGGAGAACTACCAACTCGGGCACCCTGCAAGTCCCCACCAACATCAGAACTGTGAAAACAAGTACTAGTCGCAGAGCTTTCTCGTTCTCTGCGCCAAATATCTGGAATCAACTTCCATTTGAGCTGCGTTTAATCAAGGACATTACCGCTTTCCGAAAGGAGCTAAAAACTCACCTATTCAAAAGTCACTACAATCAGCTATGACTCTCAAGTTCGATAGAGTCGTAGCAAAGCAATCAATTAATTATACTCTGTTGAAACCGCCATATGTATAAATATGTAAATATGTATGTATAAATGTGAAATGTAAATATGTGTAGTCCAATCCCCAGGACACTAACCCAGTGTGCTGTGACCTACCCTCAGATCTATGTATATATTTTCCCCCTCTTCCCTGTCTTGATTTGACAACCCCCAAAGATGAAATCAAACCGCTGCTGATCGCTGGAAGTAGCGGTATATAAGTGTGTATTAAATAAAAATAAATAAATAAATGTTCCCTTGTAGCAGAGCTTGCTTTCAATCGAAAGAGGCTCTCCTCCTGTTCATTTATTCCATGGAGATAGGAGATGTTTAACTATCATATTTCCTCTATCCCGCCTTTTCTCTAAAGTATACATATTAAGATCTTTAAGTCTGTCCTCATATGCTTTATAACAAAGATCACTAATCCAAACTGTTTATACCCTTTTGAAGGTGTGGTCTCCAGAATTGCACACAATACTCCAAATGAGATTGCACCAAAGATTTATACAGAGAGAGGCACTATCACCTCTTTTTTTTTTTTTTCTGCTGGCCATTCCTTTCCCTATGCACCCAAGTATCCTTCTAGCTGCTGCCATCACCTTTTCTATCTGTTTAGTTACTTTAAGATCATCAGACACAATCACGCCAAGGTCCCATTCTTCTTTTGTGGACAGAAATAGTTCACCCAAAAGCGGCTCTATCATTAGGCGGAGTGAGGCGGTGGCTTCAGACGGCAAACTTTTGGGGGTGGCAGAAATGCCCCAAAAGAGCCGCCTCACTCCACCTTCAGTTTAAAAACAAAACAAAACACGTACAAACTGCTGCCCGTCCCCCGTTGTTCGTTCTGCTCTGCGTTTGAGATGACAGGAAACCAGTGCGGAGCCTCCTGGCGGTAAGGAACCTCTGCTGTTGCCGCGTCCTGCTCTAGTGTCACTTCCTTTTGGGGGTGGGATGAGGCAGCAGCAGAGGCTCCTTACCGCCGGGAGTCTCTGCACCGGTTTCCTGTCATTTCAAACGCAGAGCAGAACAAACGACGAGGGACGGGGGAGGGAAGAGGAATGAGCTGCACAGGGGGTTGGAGGGGAAGGAGAGAAGAGGAATGAGCTGCACGGTGGGGGGGGGGAGAGAAGGAGAGAAGAAGAACAAGCTGCATGGGGGGAGGTGAAAGAGAAGAGGAACGAGCTGCACGGGGAGTTGGGGAGGGAGAGAAGAAGAACGAGCTGCATGGGAGGGGAAGGAGAGAAGAGGAATGAGCTGCACGGGGGGGGGGGGGGAAGGAGATGGAGCTGACGGGGGCTGGAAAAAAGCTAACACGGGGAAAAGAGGGTTGGAAGGGAGCTGACAGGGGAGGAAAGAGATGGCTGAAAGGGAACTGAGAGGGGAAGGAGATGGCTGAAAGGGAACTGAGAGAGGGGAAGGAGATGGCTGAAAGGGAACTGAGAGAGGGGAAGGAGATGGCTGAAGGGAGCTGAGAGAGGGGAAAGCAAGTCTTTATCTTGTGGTATATCTTTTTGATGGTTTGTTAATCTGGGGGCACATGTTTAGTTGTAGGTCAATGATTATTCTTAGGTATTGAATTTAGGATTTTACATTCAGCTCTACTTCCTTTTCTTTCAAAGTGTGGGTAGAGTGAAGACGACAGCTTTAGTTACATAGAGAACTTCTGTTTTCTTTTAATTCACTGTTTTCTGAGAGCCATTATGTGATCACATTGAAGCAGTTAATGTGGAGTAGTTGGGTTTTGACGTGGAAAAGGGTGAATAGATTAGGATGCCATCTGCGTATATGTAGTAGAGTACCTAATAGGCTTGTATGATTTTGCATATTGGCAGTATATATACATAGAAGAGTAGAGAGGACTGTGCTGAGCCCTGTGGAGTTCCTTGTTGCTCATATGGGGCAGATTTGCGTGACCCAGTCTGCACTTGCTATTGTTAGTTTGTGAGGCATGAATAGAACCGATCCAATGCTTTGTCTCGAATTCCAATTGCCTGAAGTCATGCTAATAAAGTGCTGTGACAAACAGCACCAGTGCTAGGGTTTCTGGTGCCCCCTCCCTCATTATTATTAATGCTGGCTATACCTTACTCCCCTTTTCCCCAAAACTCCTTTGTGAACTCTTCACATGATGTTAGTATTTCTCTTTCAAATCCCGTATTGTAAGAAAATTTCAGTGAAAATGCATAGCCAGAAAAAAAAAATTACTGAGCAGTAAATACTTAGCATCATATGAACAGTTGTAAAACATGCTAAATTGTAGATATGGATCAAAAGAAAAGCACTCAGCTATACAGACAGCTCAAAAATATTTTACTCACTGAAAAAATATACAGGAGAAAGATTTTGTACAGAATGTAGGAATCAAAAACATGATAGCCATACAGTCAATGTAGATCTAGAAACTATAAGCAAAATTGGTATACTGCTGATGCAAAGAAGTCACAGAATAGGAACATAAGATATGCCATACTGGGTCAGACCAAGGGTCCATCAAGCCTAGTATCCTGTTTCGAACAGTGGCCAATCCAAGTCACAAGTACCTGTCAGGTTCCTAAAAGGTTTCCAGATTCCTTGCTGCTTATCCAGTTGGTATGTAGTGGATTTCCAGGTCCTCTTCAATAATGATTTATGGACTGTCCTTCCAAGAACTTGTCCAAACCTCTTTTAAATCCAGTTACACTAACAACTTTTACTACATCCTCTGGTAACGAATTCCAGAGTTTGATTATGTATTGAGTGAAAAAATATTTTCTCTGTTTAGTCTTAAATGTGCTACATTTTAGCTTCATTGTATGTCCCCTAGTCATTCTACGTTTTGAAGGAGTAAACAACCAATCTACATTTACCTATTCTACTCCATTCATTATTTTATAGATCTCTCACATATCTCCCCTCAGCTGTCTCTTTTCCAAGTTGAAGAGTCTTAACCTTTTAAGCCTTTCCTTGTAGGGATATCCTTCCATCCCCTTTACCATTTTTGTCACTTTTCTCTGTACCTTTTCTAATTCTACTATATCCTTTTTAAGATATGGCGACCAGAATTGCACACAATATTCAAGGTGTGGTCGCAACATGGAGCAATACAGAGCCATTATAATATCCTTTGGTTTATTTTCCATTCCTTTCCTTATGATACCTAGCATTCTATTTGCTTTCTTGCCCATTGCACATGAGGCAGAAGGTTTCAATGTATTCTCCATAATGATGGCTAAATCCTTTTCCTGGGTGATGGTTTCTAATGTAGAATCTTGCATTGTATAACTGTAGTTTGGATTGTTCTTCCCTACGTACATAACTTTGCACTTGTCCACATTAAATGTCATCTTGCCATTTGAACATCCAGTCTCCCAATTTATCAAGGTCTTCTTGAATTCTTTTACAATTCTCTTTTAACACCTTTGAATAATTTTGTGTCATCTGCAAATTTGAGCACCTCACTCATTTTTCCCATTTCCAGGTCATTTAGGAATATTTTAAAAAGCAGTGGGCCCAGCATATCTTCTCTGGGGTGCTTCACTATTCACCTTTGTCCATTGAGAAAATTGGCCATTTAACCCTGCTCTCTGTTTTCTATCTTTCAACCAGTTCCTAATCCACAATAGCACACTGCCTCCTATCCCATGGCTTTTTAATTTCCTCAAGGGTTTCTTATGAGGGACTTTGTCAAAGGCTTTCTGAAAATCCAGATACACTATATCCATCGGCTCACCTTTATCTACATGTTTATTCACACCTTAAAAAAATACAGTGGAACTTCGGTTTTCGTGATTAATCCGTTTGAAAAAGTCTGACTAAAACCGAATGTATGAAAACTGAAGCAATATTTCCCATAAGAAATAATGTAAATCCAATTAATCTGTTCCAGACACCCAAAAATATTAACAAAAAATACATTTTATAGATAACTATATTTTTACATACAGAAAACAATGAGAAATAAATATAAATGACTAATGAAATGGATAAATGAACATTTAACATTGCTTTTATCTTTATTAAAGACTATTGTTGGCATATGGAAGACAGTCAGTCAGCAAGGGAATCAAAATAAAGAAAATCCCACTTCCGGTCACAAGATGGTGCTCCATTTTCAACTGTATGAAAACCGAGACAATGTACGAAAACTGGGACAAAATCTTGACGAAAAAAGTAAACGAAAACCGAATCGTACGAAAACTAGGGCATACGAAAACTGAGGTTTGACTGTACAAGTTATTAGTGAGACAAGACTTTCCTTGGCTAAATTCATGTTGGTTTTCTGTCTTTAAACCATGACTAACTACTGTGATGAGGAAGCCCCTCAAGAAGAGATGGAAATAGGAGAAAATCCTGATGAGGTAAACAATACTGCACTGACAAACAGGATTTTCACCTCAGGAATAAAAACACAGCCAGTTCATGATCTAAAGCCACACCTCACCTTAGGGGAGGAGACAGGTCTGTTCACTGATTGGGCACACCCAAGGGAGAGTCAGGGAGTGCAAGGAAGTGAAGGCTTGCTAAATACTCAAGCAATGAGGAGAGAGAGAGAGAGAGGAGGGGGAGCGAGTGGAAGCACGAGGTCAGGAGCAGCAGAAGGGAAAACGTTGGAACAGCTGAGAGAGAACTGCTTGGAGGAGAAGTCAGCTAGAATCTGAGACCCGAGCAGAACCTGGGAGCACTGAACAGTGGTGCAAGGATTCACCCTGGAGGAAGTCTCACTGCAAGGTAGAGCCTTTGGTTAAGGGAGCCAGCAGGCCAGATACCTGGAATAAGGGCAGCCGGACTCACAGCTGTAAAAGCCAAGACAGTTTCAGAGAAAGCTACGAGGAAACTGTTCAGCCTGACATTTACCTGCAAGGCACTGGAAGTAAGGATAAGAAAGCTGAAGTACAAAGCCTGAGAATTAACAGGAGAAAAGGTACCAATGCTTATCTAAAAGACCTTGGAAAAGGTAAAGCTGACATTTCTTGTTATAACCCCTTGTTTAAGAAGTCTCCTGCATGTGTTAACCTCCTGAGAACAAACCCAGCATATTCAGCTAATGATAAATGGGGGAAGGGATTTACCCTTACTGAGAACTGTTCCTTTGACAAAGGCAGGACAGCTGATTACCCTGAGCTGGGAGTCCTAAGTAAACGTTTGTTAGAGAAGAAGAAAGGCTATCAGTCTGAAAATGTGCACAAGCAAGCTGAATTACTTCTAAGTCAGTTTAAGGAATTTCTGGAGAAAAGGGCAGAGCAGAATAATAACCCTGACCAGAATTCCAGTAACTCTGAGGAAGCTATGCAACTGGACGTTTGTCTGCCTTCAGTAGAGCTTGATTCACCTATGGATTGTTCTACTTGTGTAATTGAGAATAACCAGGTTAATGAGCACTGAAAGCTATATGAAGTAATATAGTATAAGGTTTGCCATTCCTGCAGCCACTGTGAGAAAACCTTATGCCTTGTTTAATAAGCTTAATCACATGGTAAATTGAGAAGCCCTGCCGTAAGGAAGAGCACCTGTTTCAATTTGCTGAAGGATCACATGATTGCCTAGCCCGAGACTAAAGGAACTGTGAAACAGCCAAGTAGAGCTGAGCTGTTTTGTTGCATCTTTTGTGTGTGTTTATTTTCAACCCTTATATTGGAATTGGCATTCTTTTGCGTCTGAGATACTGAATCTTGATGCGCTGGAATAAACCCTCTTAAAAATAAATATTCTTGCATGCCTTTTTCTACTCGAGCTACAATTACAACTCAGTCCCACAGGAGGCCAAGCAACTACATATCCCAGAACTCCTGGGGCCAAGTCTTAGAGCTTCACTCCTAAAGGACACTTAATAGGCCGTCCCTACCTGAAAGCTCTTGGGTCCAGGTAGCAAGGACATCGCACTACATGTTCAGTAATTTTGTTCTACTCTTTTGCCTGGTGCTGATGTCAGGCTCACCGGTTTGTAGTTTCTCAGATCACTCCTGGAAACCTTTTTAAAAATAGGTGTTACATTGGCCAACCTCTAATCTTTGGGTACTATAATTGATGTTAATGATAGATCACAGATTTGCTAAAAGTAGATCTACAATCTCATTTCTTTCTGCTCTGTGGGATGTATGTCATCTGGTCCAGGTGATTTGCTGCTCTTTAGTTTATCAATTAGCTATATTACATCCTCCTAATATATCATGATTTATTTAACATTTCTTATATACTGCTTTTCATGATATCAAGGTGGTTTACATTGAACAAACTGAAATTACATTGAACAGGACATTATAACTTGGAGATAACTATTTTACAGGGAATATGGGCAGTGGAGGGTTAAGTGGCTTGCCCAAGACCACAAGGAGCATCTGTGGGACTACAAACCCCAGTCTTTCTGGCCCAAGGTTGCTTTCCTCTAGTGGGATTTGAATCCCTGATCTTCTGGCCTGAGGTAACTTGTTCCAACCACTAGGCCACTCCTCCCTCTGATTGATTTGTTTCAATTCCTCTGATACATCACCTTTAAATATCATTTCTGGTATGGGTAAGTTTCCTACATCTTCTTCAGTGGAGACTGAAGCAAAAAATTAATTCAGTCTCTCTGCTATGGCCTTGCCGTCTCTCAGTGCACCTTTTGCCCCTCCATCGTCTAATGGTCCAACTGACTCCCTCACAGGTGTTTTGCTACAAATATATTTGAAAAAGTTTTTATTATGCACTTTTGCTTCCATGGCAAGTTTATTTTCAAAAATTCTCTTTGCCTGACAGTGACAACCTTAATATCCTGCTGATTTAATCCCATATGTGTTAAGCAGGTTTCATTGACAAACCAATAAATCCATGCTTTCCACCTTGTTGGATCACAGGATGCATTTTCATTTCTTGATAGAGCATGTGTTACTTGGCTTTCTCTGGCTCTAGTTTTACTTCCTACTGGCAGTCATGCAGTCAATGTACTAGCAGAAGGAAGCGAAGCAGGAGCGTGAGAAAAGCAAGAATAACATGGCCACTTTCTGGCTGAACCAGGGAACAAGTTCCATGCTTTTTCCATTACTCGTAGGTTTTCAGAATTTTGTTCCCAAAATTATACTTTTCTTCAGACTTAGGCAAGAGAAAGAATTCTCACATGCAGACATCTACATTGTCGGCAAAACTAACATAATGGCTCAGTGTAAGTATGCGGGTGCAACTAATGCTATCTCAATGGGTGGCCTTAGTTGCACCTGCAGCTGTTTTGCCACGTTGAAATGCGATAACTGCAGGGAGATGTAACTGTCTCCCTGAAGTAAGCCTACCACCCAGTGTTGGTAATGTGACCACAGAGCTTAGGAAACATTCTGCTAAAGGTATCAAACAACAGGAGGGGCTCAATGGCACCAGCACAGTACCTCCCACTTCCACAAAAACAAGAGTGACTTGGTGGCCCCAACACAGCATTTTTCACCTTCATAAAAGCAAGATAGGTTCAGCGGCCATCTTCAGAAAAGGGGCTTTCTGACCCCAACACAACACTTCCCACTCCAATATAAACACCAAAAAGGACTTGGCAACTCCAGCATAACTCAAAACAGCGCAGTGGACCAGCATGGTGTTAATATAAATATATATTCTGCAAAAAACAAAGGGAATGCAAGATGCTTGCACACCAAGTAACTAAAAGAAAAAGCGAGAACCACAGTTTGTTACCCCAAATTTTAAAATTATAACTAATTTTAATTAATTATAAATTTGCGCTATGGTTCTTTCTTTTTGAACATATATTCTGCATCCACAAACATCCCTCCCTCGACAATGGATACAGACCGGAGAACTAGAACAGTCAACTAAGGAACTCAATATCTAAAAAAAAAAAAAAAAAAATCAGATTCTGATCAACTCAGTAACAACAACATTAACATCTACAATACCAGGCATATTGTGAACTAATACAAAACCCTACAAGTATTACTGAGGATCTACAGAGAAAATCTACCATATCATACCAGCATCAATTTCCAAAACTCACACAAGGCGCCTACCCAGAAAAAAGCAGCAGTGTAAATTCCTGAGCGGTCCTCCAGTTTAGTCCTCCACATCCGGGTAGTGCACCTCTTCCTGCAGCATGGAGACTGGAACAATCAGAATCTTCAACACCCCAGGGCATATGCTGCTGGATCTCCCATCAGCCCCCAGTGTGTCCAGTCTCCAGCAGCAGGAAGACGTGTGAGCCCGCCTGGCTCACTTAGGGACTTCATAGCAACACTAGATAGCCTTTCTTTGGAGTTGTTTGTTTGTTTTCTTTCCATTTACCTTTCTTTTATTTTGTATGAGCCTGTCACTTTAAATAAAAAAAAAAAAAAAAGGAACGAGCCGAGCCGTCACTGCCCTTCTCTCCTTTGCCTGGGGCAATTGCTCAGCGGTGCTTAGATCGCTCCCCCTTGACAGTACGGGGGAAAGATCTCTTCTTCTGGCAGCACCTTCTTTGTGGGTGAGAGGGTTTGCTCCGGAGTTTTCAGCGGCAGCGCACAGCTCTGCGGGGTGCTCGGCTCTCCGGTTTATTTCTTGTGCCAGCCGGGTTATCTGCTTTACTCCGCTCTAGATTCGAGCGGTTTTTGCGATCCCGGTCACTTCTTTCAGCTGCGGTAAGTGGGAACTTGCCCTGCCATCAGTTTAATTTGTTTCTTTAGTTAATTTCTTTATTTTTGGTTTCGTTGTGTTTTCCCGCTGTTTTTTTCTCCGGTCCGGCGGCCATTTTCTAAGCTCTTTTTTGCCGCGGGCTGTTTCTTCTCCTTCGGGGTTTTTCAATTTCACTCCTTGGCGTTTTGGGAGGAATCTTCCCTTTGTAGTTTATTTTGTATTTGCCTAAAAAAAAAAAAAAAAAAAAAGGGTCAGGAGACAGTTTGCTTACTTTATTTCTGTATCCCTTTGGCTGGTTCTAGGCATCTCCCCCCTCCTTAGGGTGGTGTTAGATGTCTTCAAGGCCCCAGTGCGTGGTCTGCGGATCACGCAGAGGCACTGTGTCAGACTCGGGCATCTGCAGGGGCTGCGCTGCTGTGTCTGCGGATATGGAGCAGCAGTTGGAAGGCAGGGCTGTGGCAGATCCCGTGGACCCTTCCCTGCTGCCTGAGGGGGAGACTTCGCTTGGTTCTATTCTTCCCCAGGCGCCAGTTGTTCCTAGGGTGCAGGGGTCGTCCTTGCCGGGGACAGAGACAGAGTCTTCTTCTTCCTTGGCGGCTTTCTCCCCAGACTTCGTCCTTCTTATGCATCAAGCTTTCCAATTGGGACGTTTAGGTAGAACATCTGACGCTTTCACGGTGCCACCCCCTTTACCGCCTCTTAAAGCGGAAGGGGCCGGTCGGGGTTTACCCAGACCTACAAAACGACCTCGCTCCTCAGACATCGGACAGGAGGATTTGGAGTGGCAAGATGTGGACCATGAGATGGAGTCTGAGGATGTCTTTGAGGATCTCGAGGAAGGGGAGATCCCGGAGCCCGAGGATCAGGCACGTATCATTAGAGTCTTTCATAAGAACATAAGAACATGAGATATGCCATACTGGGTCAGACCAAGGTCCATCAAGCCCAGTATTCTGTTTCCAACAGTGGCCAATCTAGGTCATACGTACCTAGCAGTTTCCCCAAGGGACACAGGTTCCACAATGCTTGTATTGGTTCAAGCATTGATATCCTGGGTCCCTTCTTAATAATGGTTTATGGACCTTTCCTCCAGGAACTTGTCCAAACCTTTTTTAAACCCAGCTACACTAACAGCCTTTACTACATCCTCCGGTAACAAATTCCAGAGTTTGATTACACGTTGAGTGAAAAAATATTTTCTTTTATTAGTCTTAAATAGTTTACCCTGTAGCTTCATTGAATGTCCCCTAGTCTTTCTATATTCTGATAAGGTAAACAATCGATCTACGTTTACCCGTTCCACTCCGTTCATTAATTTATAGACTTCTATCATATCTCCCCTCAGCCGTCTCTTTTCCAGGTTAAAGAGCCCTAACCTTTTTAGCCTTTCTTCTTAGGAATAGCCTTCCATCCCCTTTACCATTTTGGTGGCTCTTCTCTGAACCTTTTCTAAAATCGCTATATCCTTTTTAAGATACGGCGACCAGAATTGCACACAATATTCAAGGTGCGGTCTCACCATGGAACGATATAGAGGCATTATAATATCTTTTGTTTTATTTTCCATTCCTTTCCTTATCATACCTAGCATTCTATTTGCTCTCTTGGCCGCCGCTGCACACTGGGCCGAGGGTTTTAACATGGTATCCACAAGGATGCCTAAATCTTTTTCCTGGGTGGTGGTTCCTAATGTGGAACCTTGCATCATGTAACCATAGTTTGGGTTGTTCTTCCCTAGGTGCATAACCTTGCACTTCTCCACATTAAATTTCATCTGCCATTTTGATGCCCAGTCTTCCAATTTATCAAGATCCTCTTGCAATTTTCCACAATCCTCCTGGGTTTTAACAACTTTAAATAGTTTTGTGTCATCAGCAAATTTGATAACCTCACTCGTTATTCCACTTTCCAGGTCATTTATGAATATGTCAAAAAGCAGCGGACCCAGCACAGATCCCTGGGGTACACCACTATTCACCTTTCTCCATTGGGAAAATTGGCCATTTAGCCCTACCCTCTGCTTTCTATCTTTTAACCAGTTCCTGATCCACAGTAGTACACTGCCTCCTATCCCATGACTCTTTAGTTTTGCCAAAAGTCTCTCATGAGGGACCTTGTCAAAGGCTTTCTGAAAGTCCAGATACACAATATCAACCGACTCACCTTTGTCCACCTGTTTATTCACTCCTTCAAAAAAACATAACAGATTAGTAAGACAAGATCTTCCTTGTCTAAAGCCATGTTGGCTGTCTCCCATTAGGTCATGACTATCTACATGCTGAGTAATTTTATTCTTTATAATGGTTTCTACCATTTTTCCCGGTACTGATGTCAGGCTCACCGGTCTGTAGTTTCCCGGATCACCCCTCGAACCCTTTTAAAAATTTCGTAAGGAGGAACTGGTTCCTCTTATCACGGAAGCCCTTCAGACTCTCAATCTCGCAACAGCGCCTCCGACTGAGGAACAGGGATTAGAAGATCCCCTCATCCAAATGGTCCGGGATTCTCAAGTAGTGTTCCCGGTACATCGGGTTGTAGATCAGATGATTCAAGCAGAGTGGGATCAGCCTGAGGCGGGTCTGAAGGGTATTCGGACTATGCTCCGCCTCTACCCCTTAGCAGACAAGGACAAAGAGAAATTCAAGTCCCCTCGAATAGACGCAGCGGTGTCGGCAGTGACCAAGAAAACCACCATTCCTGTTGAAGGCAGTGCGGCCTTGAAGGACACTCAAGACAGGAAGGTCGATGGCTTGTTGAAACAGGCTTTTGAGACAAATGCCTTGTCTTTGCAGGCATCTATTTGTGGGGCCTGGGTGGCTAGAGCCTGCCTAAGGTGGGCTCAGCATTTGCATCAGGACTCCGGTTTAGACCAGCAGGGTTTGCTCGAGATCACAAGGTTGGAGTCTGGTTCCGCTTATTTGGCGGACGTTCATTATGATTTAATCCGGACGTTAGCTAATAGTATGGCTTCCTTAGTGGCAGCCCGCAGATCCATCTGGTTGTGTAATTGGACGGCCGACGGGTCTTCCAAGTCTCGGCTCAGTAAACTCCCTTTTAAGGGCAGATTGTTGTTTGGTGACGATCTGGACAAGTTGGTAAAGGATCTTGGTGAGTCCAAAGGCGGGCGACTCCTGGAGGATAAGCCTAAGTTAGGGAAAGGTATGCCGGCTTCTCGAGGTCAATTTCGGGACTTTCGGAGGTTTCGGTCCTCTCGTCTTTGGAGTTCTCAACGTGGCAGATTTGGATCCAAGTCTCCGACTTTCCGGGGATTTTGAGGGGCGGGCAGAGGTTTCTTGGCTGCGTCCTCATCCTCTTCCTCTTCCTTTGGTCGCAAACCGCAATGAAGCGCGGTGGGCCCAGGAGGGAAACCTGGTGATCAGAGGACGTCTTCGAAACTTTCTTCCTTCTTGGGTCCACATTACTTCAGATCAGTGGGTGCTCGAGATTATCCGAGACGGTTATGCGCTGGAGTTTGCATCCCCGCTCCAGGACTCTTTCGTACTTTCTCCCAGCAAGGGTCAACTGAAGGAGTCGGCGATTCGTTTAACCTTGAATCGTCTGGTGGAATTGGGAGTGGTAATTCCCGTTCCGGAGTCCGAGCGCGGGGAAGGTCGTTACTCCATTTATTTCGTGGTGCCAAAGAAGGATGGCTCTCTCCGTCCTATCTTAGACCTCAAAGGTGTGAATCGGTGTCTCCGGGTGCCTCATTTCTGCATGGAAACTCTAAAATCCGTCATGGTGGTGGTTCGCCTAGGAGAGTTTTTAACGTCTCTGGACCTCTCGGAAGCCTATCTGCATATTCCGATCAGACCGGTGCATCAGAAATTTCTACGCTTCGCCTTTCCATGGGGTCACTTCCAGTTTCAGGCCCTACCGTTTGGGCTCGCTACCGCTCCACGCACCTTCACCAAGGTCATGGTGGTGGTGGTGGCAGCCTTAAGGAGAGAGGGTGTTTTAGTTCACCCTTATTTCGACGATTGGTTGATTCGAGCAAAGTCCGAAGCGGAGAGCTTACAGGCCACAGACTGGGTCGTTCGTCTTCTTCAGAGTCTCGGCTGGGTAGTCAATGCAAAAAAGAGTCACTTGGTTCCCTCGCAGTCCCTCGAGTACCTAGGAGTGGTTTTCGACACGGCGCAGGGGTTGGTGTTTTTGCCGGTGCGCCGTGCCCAGGCCTTATGCCGTCTGGTGCGCACATTCTTGGGGATTCCCGCTCCATCCGCGTGGTGGTACCTGCGGCTCTTGGGAACCATGGCGTCAACTTTGGAGGTGGTGCCGTGGGCTCGGTTTCACATGCGTCCACTTCAGAGAGCCCTGCTACGTCGCTGGTCGAACCAGTCCGATTCCTTAAACCGCCGGTTGCCCTGCCCGAGGCGGGTTCGGGTGTCGTTGCAGTGGTGGCTCCGCACAAAGTCACTACAGGCGGGGATGCCCTTGGAGCAGCAGTGTGGCTTCCGTTGTTAACAGATGTGAGTCTGTCGGGCTGGGGGGCCCACTGCCAGGACAACTTTGCGCAGGGGACGTGGTCAGCCAGGGAGTCCTCGTGGTCGATCAACCGCCTCGAGCTCCGAGCGGTGCGGCTTGCGCTGCAGGCCTTCGAGGTGTCTGTTCGGGGGAAAGCAGTACGGGTCCTGTCGGACAATTCGGCGATGGTGGCGTATATCAACCGTCAGGGCAGCACGGGCAGCGCGGCCATGGAGGAGGAGGCGGAGGCGCTCTTCGTCTGGGTGGAAGTACGCCTTCTCGCCATTTCGGCAGCGCACATTGCCGGAAAAGACAATGTGATGGCGGACTTTCTCAGCAGAGTGCAGGTAGACTCCGGAGAGTGGGAACTGCACCCGCAAGTATTTGCTCAAATAGTTCGTCGCTGGGGGCCTCCGCTCATGGACCTCATGGCCACCTTCCAGTCAGCAAAGACGAGTCGTTTTTTCAGCAGGAGAAGAGAACGCATGTCCGAAGGGATCGACGCTCTCATCCAACTGTGGCCCGCCCTCGGTCTTCTGTATGTCTTCCCTCCGTGGGCATTGATCGGCAGAGTGGTCCAGCGTATCGAGGCGCACCGCGGAAAGGTTTTGCTGGTGGCTCCAGACTGGCCCCGACGACCTTGGTACGCGGATCTGATCAGGCTTCTCTACGGGGTTCCTTGGAAGCTTCCTCCCCTGGTAGATCTGTTAGTCCAGGGACCCCGCTATGCATGCCTCAGGTGGATCGATTCTCGCTTACGGTATGGCCATTGAAAGGGCTCGGCTAAAGAAAAGGGGCTATTCGCCTGCGGTCATTGCCACCCTCCTGCGGGCTCGAAAGCCTTCCACCTCGCTGGCGTATGTCCGGGTTTGGCGCATTTTTGAAGATTGGTGCTCTAGGCATCAAGTTCGGGCGTCGACGGCTTCGGTCGCTGTTATTCTCAATTTCTTGCAGGATGGTTTCGACAAAGGTTTGGCGGCCAGTTCTCTGAAGGTTCAACTAGCAGCTATCGCTTGTTACAGAGGAAAAATTCACGATGTTCCTCTTGGAGCACACTCTGATGTACAGCGTTTTCTTAAGGCAATTTTTCGGTTGCGGCCGTCGCGGAGAGTGTCCATTCCCTCCTGGGATTTGAATCTGGTTTTGCAAGCGCTAGTTCAGAAGCCGTTTGAGCCTCTTCGTCAGGCGTCGGTTAAGGATTTAACTTTGAAGGCGGTTTTTCTGGTGGCTATTTGCTCGGCGAGGCGCATTTCGGAGCTGCAGGCTTTGTCTTGCAGACCTCCGTTTCTCTCTTTTTCTGCGGATAAGGTCGTTCTGCGGCCAGTTCCTTCCTTTCTGCCTAAAGTGGTGTCTCCTTTTCACGTTAATCAATCCGTCATTTTGCCTACGTTTTCCGCTGAGTCAGCCAATTCGCCCAACGACGGATTGCGTCGCCTTGATGTCCGCCGAGTGTTGCGTCAGTATCTCAAGGTGACCGTCACGTTTCGTAAGTCGGATCGTCTCTTTGTGCTTTTCAGTGGAATTCGAAAGGGAGAAGCGGCTGCAAAGTCTTCTATCGCTAGATGGATTAAAGAAGCAATTGCTTCAGCGTACATTTTGCAGGGCTGCTCGGCGCCGTTGGGTTTGCGAGCCCACTCTACTAGGGCATAGGCGGCATCTTGGGTGGAACATAGCCTGGTTCCTCCCGTGGAAATTTGCAGAGCGGCTACCTGGTCATCGCTTCATGCCTTCAGTAGGCATTATCGGTTGGATGTTGCAGCGACTCGGGATTCTTGTTTTGGTTCGGCGGTGTTGCGCGCCGGTTGGCAAGGTCCCCCCCGTTGATAACTGCTCTGTTACATCCCAGATGTGGAGGACTAAACTGGAGGACCGCTCAGGAAATGGAAATTACACGTACCTGGTAATTGTAGTTCCTGGAGGGTTCAGTTTAGTCCTCCGTCCCGCCCAAGAAACTGCTTCATTTGATTTCAGTGTGGCGTGCTAACACCGGTGAGCGCGAGTCGCAGGATTTCATTTCTTTCCTTTTTCGCTTCCTTTAGCGGTGGAGGAGAATTTTTTCTGATGTTGCCTGCTAAGTCTGCCTTTTGCGACAGGTAAAGGGGGCAGAAGCAAGGTGCGCACTTCAGGCTCTCTCGTTTGGGGAGGGGGCCCACTTACAGTTAAGCGGGGAATACACCTGTTTGTTTCTAGTTTTACTCTTTTCTTACTATGTTGCTTCTTTGAGTCTGCTTTGTTAATAGTTCACTGGGGGCTGATGGGAGATCCAGCAGCATATGCCCTGGGGTGTTGAAGATTCTGATTGGTCCAGTCTCCATGCTGCAGGAAGAGGTGCACTACCCGGATGTGGAGGACTAAACTGGACCCTCCAGGAACTACAATTACCTGGTACGTGTAATTTCCATTTACTGAGGTGGGCTCTAGAACATCCATAACCTATTTGAAAAGCTGAACAAGTCAGATTATTACAGTACAGATCTCTATGTACAAACTCCATGTTAACAAAACATGTGGCCTTGGTCACACACTCAGAACACAGACCCTCACCGAGTACAGAATAAGTGACCACAACCTAAAAATAAAAATATGTGGACAAAAATTAAACTAAAACCCAAGAAGTCAGACTTTGAGAAATAGAAAGAGATACATTTCTCTGTACTGTATAAAATATAAAGGAAGAGCAAAATCCAAACACTAAATTGAAAATACAATTATTTTTTCAACCTTTGTTGTCTGACTATTTTATTCTCTGATCATGCTGGTCCCAATCTGAGGTTTCTGCTTTCCTCTGTCTTCTCTTAGCTCTCTTTCCACAGTCTCTAGTCCATCTGCCATTTCTTGTCTCCTCTTTTGTTTTCTTCTCTTTGTTCCATCTTGGATATTGATCTTTTCCCTTCAGCTTTCTTCCATTTATTTTTCTCTCTCTCTGTACACTCAGATTTCACTCTCCTTCTTACTATCCAATACTCAACTCCTCTTTTTTATTCCATCTTTCTACCACTTTTCAACCCTCACACCAGTACTCCCATTCCCCTCCTCTTTTTTCCTGGTCCATTATTCCCCAGTCTCACTCTCTCTCTCCCCTCCATGTCTAACATCTCTCACCTCACTCATCCAGTTTCTCTCTCTCTCACTCTCCCTCCATCCAATATCTTCACTCACTCTCTCCCCCTATCTTTTCATGTCTGCCTTCTTCCTTCCTATCCTCCTGCATCTCATGTCTCCATACTGTACCATACTATCCCCTGACTATTATTCTCATATCAAGTATCTCTCCATCTCTTTATTGACCTATTTATCCAATGTCCATCTTCTCCTCTCGCTCTCCCTATTACCCCCATGTCCTGCATTTCCCTCTTCCCTTATTACCCCGTGTCTAGCATCTCCCCTCTGCTCCCCCATGCCCAGTATCTTCCTATAGTCTTTCTGTAACTCATATCCAGTATCACCACGCCATCTCCCCTTCTTGCTTATTCCTATGCCCATTCTTCCCAAGCCCCCTTCCCATGTCCAGTATCTCCCTTTATCTCCCTAGCCCCCTACCTCGAGCTTGTCCCCTCTGCCTCCCTATCCCCCCCCCATATCTAGTATCTCCCTTCTGTTTCCATGTGCCTCCTCCATCTCCCAATGAACCCCCCCCCCCCCGTGTCTACTCTCCTCCCACTTGTCCTCAAGGCAGAGGCTGTTTAGGAGAGAGAGAGTTGAGTTGGCCATGATTGCCACCAAGAGAAAGTTGAGTCTGGCTGCAGGAGCAGCATGTCCCATGGGCGGAGGCTGTTTAAGGCAGCGATCATGGTCTTGCACAGCCTTCTACCCACGGGACATGCTGCTCCTGTGGGCGCCTCAGCCCTCTCTCCTCCGCGATAGCTGCCTTAAATAGCCTCTGTCCGCAGGACACACTTCTCTTCCTGCTTGGGGGTGGGAGCGGCTAGCGACAGTGCCCCCTGCCACGCTTATGCTGCTTACCAAGTAGTGCCGGCCCTGGTGACAGACTTAGTTGAAGGCTGCCATTATGCCCAGGAATACTTAGGATACATCATTGCTTTGGTTTTTCAGTACCCTTTATAAGTGTGTCCATGAGTGATGCAAAATGCAGTGTGTGCCAGTTAGTCAGTGCTGACCCCTAGGTTTTCTTAGTAAGGTATGACTAGAAGTTGGTTGCTAGGCCTTTCTTTTGAGGTAATGAAGAGTAATGTAACTTGCTCAAGATCCAATGGGAATCAAACCCTGGTCTCTTGGTCACCAGGCTACTGCTCTAACCCCCAGGCTACTCCTCTTTTGGTCCCTTGTGAACTTAGTAAAGTGTTTAAACTTCACTAAGTTCACATTTATAGTGAGGGGATGCTCACATATCCCCTAACCTTCAGTGGGGAGCATAAACCTTCAGTTTTGACCATTGATATATCTAGAAAAGTATTTTTCTTGCAGGATTTGATTCTGTCTTCAGTTATAATGGAGCTCAATGGGGTTGAATACAACAGAAGCTTCAACAGACAAAACAAGCAATTGAACAACTTAAATACTGGGTTTCAGACAAGGGCTCACTCAGCACTTTAAAAGGATACCTCATTTTTCTCAGTAGGAGATTCACAGCCCAAGTTGCTAAGATGTTTGTTCCCGCTCTTTAACTTGCATGGTAAATCAGTCTGCCACAGAGCACAGCACCAGGGTCCCTTTGCAAGCTGTCGCTCTCTACATGCCTGTCCATTTTTCTTTTAATCGCTCTTTCCTTTCACTTTAGCGGGCTTTTTTAGACTTCTAGTAATATTTATTTTTGTGCTCTGCCATGCTGTTGTCTTTTCCTGGCTCACAGATCTCTTTCTAATTTATTTATTTTTCTTTCTTTGTTGCCAGCTTGTCCTCGCAATACATCAAGGTCTCCTGCCTCAGTTACTTCCTGGTTTAACAGCAAATGTACTTATTCCGATTATTCCCAGAGGAAAAGGAGAAAAACATATTTAACCGTAAATTAAGATAATCCGAGTCTCTTAACACCAAGTTCAATTTATTTATTTAAAAAGTACTTATATTCCGCACAAAATATCTAGGCGGATTACAAGAAACATACATAAATTAAAATCAACAAGGCAGAGCTGCTAACTGCAAAACAAGGGCTATCTGCACATATAAACATAAGCACTGAAAAAAACCTGCAATACCCTAATTTATGCCGGACTGTCAATTTACTTCAAAGGACTTTTAGGTGTAAATATGCATAAGCAAGTTCAGTTCATGGACCTGAACAGTGGCAAACTATGAACATTCTAGGATGCAGGTTTGGGTCTGGGGTGGGCAAACATGCGCATGTAGTTTAGTTTAAAATTTATGTGCATATTTATAAGCATTTAGCCGGTCCATAAATATACCAGGTGTCATGTAATTGGGTAACTTTTGTTAGCTATGGGGGTTATTCTGAGCCACGAATAGCGGGGATGGAAGGCCCGATGGGACATCCATCCCCGCTATTCGTGGCTTCACCTGCCCCCGAATAACTTCCCTGCTGCTAATGCGGGGAAGATAGACGGGGGCAGGGAATGGGCAGTACGGGGGCAGAGAGTGAGTGGGCGGTTGCCGGCCCTGGACGTACAGGGCCGATTCTAATGTTGGCCCTGTATGTCTAGGGCTGGCAAAATGTCCAGGGAAATTATTCCATCTCCGAAGTGGAATAACTTCCCTGGACGTGATTTTTTTAAAGTGCTCGGGGCTTGGATGGGGCAGGGGATGCCAGGGGCCTTTCCCTTAGGAGGTCAGATCAGGGGTCCGGCTGCGGGGAATAAACCTCTTTTTCAGGCAGCCGGCATCGTGGTTTTTAAATGGAGCCACGGTGCCATTGAAAAATGACGCCATGGTGCCGTGGCTCCATTTAAAAGCCCTGACTGAGTTAGTCAGGCAGGTCATGTACATGCAGGCTAGACTGAATCGCAGTCCCGGCCTGCACATACATTGCTGTTTGCGTTTCTGATCCCGTGGGGCTAGACGTGCCCCGCAGGATCAGAATCGCAATCCCCATTGTACGTCCAGTTCAGACCGGACATACAAAGGGGATGGACATACGGGACAGAATCGGGCCCTATGCATCTCGTGGCTAATTTTTGAAGGGAAATTGCCCAAGTAGTTGGGATAAAAGTATCCCTATACTTTGCATCAAGTTGACTTACTGAGAATTGTTCCCCCTCCCAACATACTTATTGTGTTACTCAAAATAGCATGATAGAGCATTTTTAAATGCATGTAAATGTCAAGATAATTATGATTTTTCACATCGCCTCTTCCTCCAATGATCCTAAGGAAATTCGAAGGTGTGTGCAGGTCTATGACGGCATTTGATCAATGCTTTTATGATGATGATGCAGTTAGTCTCTCACCAAGGGAGAGGGTAGCCCTGGAGGTGCTGCACAAAAGATTCTTATGGGTGCCTGTTGCTTTAGGTGGCTAGAAGGTATAAAAAAAAGACATTAAGGCACTGTACCAAAATTAAGATAAAACAAGCTTACTGGATGTTTTGCAGGCAAATCTGGGATACTTATACTACGTATGTGTGGGTAGTGGAGGGAGGGAGGAAGGGGCACCTTAGCTCCAGGTTTGAGCAACAAGGTGTGGAGGAGGGAAAATAAGTCATTTCTTTTCCCTCCTCATGTTTGTTTATGTTTATTACATTTGATATACCGCTCAGGCCGAAAAGCATCAGAGCGGTTTACAATCCTACATTTATGTTATGGAAAATAAGAAAAGAACGCCATTTATAAGATAGGACAGAGTAGGAGAAACAGAAATAGACAAAGAGATAGCAAAGATAGGAGAAAAGAGAACAGTAGATTACCTTCACAAACTACTGGCATGACAAATAGACTCACAGTTTCTGTACGTTTTTTTATTCAATCGCCACGGACCCCGCCAAAGGGTCCTCTGGCGAGACCCTCAGGCGCGGGCCTGCAAGGCGCGGGTGCGCCTCCGGAGCGGCGGTTTAAATGCCAGTGAGCAGGGCAGTTGATTGGCAGTCAGTGAGATGAGGAGAGGTTCCCGCCCACACACCAAGATGTATTCAAGTAAGCCTCCGGAGCGGCGGTTTAAATGCCATTCTATGACAGCAAAAATATCACTTCCAAGGAGACAACTCAATGGAGAAATAGAAACAATGATGTATTTCCCCCATATTGTGCAAAATATACAGAAAATGGATATCAATTCTAAAAACTTCCATATTCAAATCACTAAATTGAAAATATTTTTTTTTTCTACCCCCTCTTTCCCTATTGCTGAAGTTAGGGACAGGAGACTGCCAAGCAGATGGGAGTCAAGGACACAACTCTAAAATTGGGGACAATCCCTGAAAATCAGGGCCATAGAAGATGAAATCCAAATAGTAGTTGGAGCTGCTTGAACTTGAAGGACTCCTTAATGTTTTTCTTCCTTATTCTCCTCTCTCTCTGGCCCCTAGGTGGGTATCTTCCTCTTCACCCTCACTTACTCTGGTGCTCTGCCAGGAGAGACGGCAGCTTCTCCTTCAGAAGTGTGAGAATGTAATTCAAAGCTAAACAGTATAATTATGCTTTGGAAATAAAAATACCAACATCTTTCTCTCAGTCCCTCTAACCAGCAGAGAGTATATCTCCTATTGGGAAATATGGGCTCTAGGGATTCGCTTGCTCTCCTCTCCAAGAATGCAAGTGGAAATACAGTTATCAAAATAGTCACAGTCATACTCCTTGACTGGGAGGCGAGGGATGCACCTAGATGTCTGATCCCTCTTACAGTCTTGAGTTTAGTCATCTCTTTCTTCTTCTCCAAAAAATGGTCAGATGGTTACCTTTCTCCTGGTACACCGGCTCTTCTGTTATTTTCTGTTTTTTTTCTCCTCTTTGCAAACCTCTTTCTACTCTCCTTTCTTCCTTGTTGCACCATGCTGCTGGTTCAGGCTTAACCAGTTTGTGGGTGACTGCTGTCTATACCTAGTGGCTGAGTGGGCCACATAGGAAGCAGCAACCAGTCTGTGTTTCCCATCTGTGAGCTGGGATAGTCCTTGCTACTGCTGCAGACTAAGAACATAAGAAATGCCTTACTGGGTCAGACCAGGGTCCATCAAGTCTGGTACCCTGTTTCCAACAGTGGCCAATCCAGGCCACAAGTACCTGGCAGAGCACACAGGTTCCGCAACGCTTGTCCCGGAGCAAGTAGAGGATTTCCCGGATCCTCTTTAATAATGGCTTATGGACCTTTCCTCTAGAAACTTGTCCAAACCTTTTTTAAACCCAGCTACACTAACAGCTTTTACTACATCCTCCGGTAATGAGTTCCAGACTCCTTGCGAAAGGAAGATCATGGGCACTTGCCTGCAAGACCCTTTTATAGTTTCTTTGAGTCTAGAGATGGGACTCTTCCTGGCAGTGATTGACAGGAAAGCCCAGCCTGCATTACATCAACTGAGTTTAACTTTGGTGCAATTCTGGATTTAAGATTTTGATGCCCATTAGCAAGACTGGACAGTAGATCACAAAGTGGGGAATGGGGGTTGCCAGAAAAGGAGCAGAAGAAGTGCCACCGTGGTACCCCTTTGAAACAGCACATGCACATGGCTCAAAAGTAAGCAAGAGCAGGCTCATTTTTGGCCTAGGTATTCGGCACCTTCAAAATTTGGCACCCTAGGTACTGCTTATGTTGCCTGTGCCGAAATCTGGGCCTGCCTAGTTGCAGGGACGTCAGAGGACACACTTGTGAAGCCTCTGCTCCATTGTAAAGGTGGATTTATTAATCTTCTTCTTCCAAGAGGACTGTGCCTGTTTCTGGGAAGTATGTGCAGCTAATGCATAGATGGTTATTCATGTCATCCACACAGTACATGTCTGTAGCCGTCCAAATCGTGTTCAACAGAAGAATGCTGCACAAATGAGCAGGCTTGACAAAGGCATTCATTCTTGTGCCAGTAGCAACAGGCGGAAAATTACATAACTGATCTTTCAACAAACAAAAGTGAAATAGACTTAACCACTGAGAAAATAAGTATTTATGATAGAAGCAGCAAAATCAGAGCTTTCAGGACTAGGGCTAAAGAAAGATGGAGCAGACTGCTATAGGAGATCAAGCCATTCAGACACAAGTTATCACCTGGATTTCCACCCTGGTGACAGTAAAAACCAATCGTTACAACCAGATGTTGTGAAAGGTCTTGATGGGTTTCCAGTTCCACATCTATAAATTTGAGACTACTTACTACTTTTAGAGGTCTCTAATGTCTGCCAATGAAATTTCAGTCATGGTGTAAGGGATTTCTTCAGGACATTTAACAATTCCACATGCTTTTTCTGCAGTACCATTCCATTTCTAGCCTTAGCAGTAGATGTAGCAATCTTGCTGTAACCTCCTCCTCTTGGGATGGTTGTTTTGGTTCTGCCTGCCCTCTGTATAACTTTTGGTACAGCCTTGTAGCGCTATACAAATAATTAGTAGTAGTAGGATGTAAGGTGTGGTTGTTGCTTTGGTTTGTGGAATGCTTGGTTTCACTTTGGTGCATTTGCAGAAGCTCATCTCTGCGCTTTCTGTTATTTTTATTTTGTGTCTTGTGTGGAATTAGCCCTTGATTCTCGAAGTGTCACTTGTGAAGACTGTAGAGCATGTCAGAGTTTTGCCTACCCCTTTGCTTGAGGGTGGAGAGAGATTGGGCTTGCCATAGAAGCCTATCAAAGGAGTCAGATTGAAGGAGCTGACTTGCTACCCAAACCTAAAAGAGGAGTTTGCTATACAGAAGCCTACTGGAAGAGGTACAGTGGGGTGACTGCTTACATAAGATATGCCATACTGGGTCAGACCAAGGTCCATCAAGCCCAGTATCCTGTTTCCAACAGTGGCCAATCTAGGTCATATGTGCCTAGCAATTAGAAGCTATACAGAGAGGATTAGAGGAAAAGGATCCTAGTGAGGAGGGAGAAACAACACCGCAATGTACTAAGGGGGCCCTAACTCATGATCTTGCTGCCAGCTGCAGAACTGATAAATATTTAAACTGGGATCACAGACCCAAATAATTCAAAATAACACAGCCTATTGTTACTAAAGACTGTGTATTTGTTGTACAGAACTCATTTGCTTGTTACTGTTTGAATTGGAAATTCTGTTTGCAATAAAACGAATTGGAGCACACAATTCAGAGTCAAGAGCCTCTTGAATTTATGCACCAAAGGCCTTGAAGGGATTTCCCTTCTTCCTGCAGAGAATCCGTTCCCTGAAGATAAAAGCGTGTGCTAGTTTGGTGAAGGAGAGGGAGAGAGCCCGGGATAAAATTGTCTTATGACCTGGCCCATGCAGGACCTGCCTGCCACCCCAGGGCAAGGGGGAGTTACAATGGCAACTTACTGGAGATGTGAAACAAACTGCTAACATGGTGCCTGCACACTGGGAATTCATTTGGAGCAATGTCAGGGCCGGAAATATTTCACTCGCTGCTTGGGAGAATTCTATCTAAGACTCATGCTTCCAGCAGTTCACAATATTTTTGTCTTTCCATTGTTTCAAAGAGAAGGTCCCTGTCCAAAATAATGTTGAATGGTTCATTTTAGGTGATTAGCATCTGAGAGGGAAATTAAAAGAAGAGGCTAGGACACAGGGTCAAGGCTTCTGCTTCTGCCAATTTCATAATCAAACAACTAATCTTCAGGTAAACATGTTAAACTGAAACCCGGCAAATCTCAGAGCAGATAATCCTAGAGATAAATAATTCTCTTCTTTGGCACCAAGTTTAGGAAGAGGCTTTGTTCTCAATGCAATACCTGCTAAACAAAGGATATTTATTTACAATCTACACAATATGTGTTGTGAAATTTTTACATGCCCTAGAAGGATCCAGTAATGTTAGGAAATCCAACATGATTACAATAATTTAGAAAATGGCATGAGGTAAAGAAGAAGATCAACAAATGGCTGTAGCATCTAGCATGGATACTGCTAGGTGGAACAGGCAGAGGATCAATTTCCCCTACATGTAGGAAAATGCGCCCTGTGCAACTAATAAATCTGGCACTCCCCCCCCCCCCCCCACCATGTGCAGTTACTCACTCTTTTTGAGCTTCCTGGAAGACTAGTGATGATACCGGTGGCCCGGCCCCCCCCCCCTTCTGTACTCGTGCCCTGTGCGGCTGCTCCACTTGCAGAGACCTTGGTACAGCCCTGCTTACATGTTAGAGATTAAAATACCAAATTGAAGAATACTCCAGCTGCAATGGAACTGGGTTTTATATTCCCAAGGAGGGGAGACACTTTTGTTATTGGGAGGAAGGTAATATACTCCAGTCACTGGTGGAATTGACTGAGCTGGAATTTTTAAGACCTCTGTCGTGTACCTTCTGAACATATCCAATGGATAATTCAAAGGCATCTTTGGAAATGAAAAAAACATAAATTCTTTCTTTTTAAAGTGTTTTCAACATTTTCCACCTTAGCATGAATAGAAATTCCGTCCTTAATGAAGTTATCCTGAGCTTCTTGGTGCTTTGAAACTGTATGCTCCAAATTCTTTACCCAGTCATTGCAGGTTGGTGGCATCTGCTCACAGGCTGTAGTGCACACCTGTGCAGTTAAGCAAGCTAGATGCTCAGAAAGAGCTTTGCCCATTTCGGCTATTGCAGCCTAAATTGATTCCAAAGTGAAGTCACTAGGTTTAAACAGTAATGCTTAGCACCAACTGCTCCAGAGCCCTCTGGCATCTCTCCGACACAGCACAAGGAGACCCCTCCGATGAGGGCTCCAGTCCCTGCAAGATGACATTCCAGTGCTATCCAGCCATCCCCCAGCACTATTTCCTCCTCCTAATCCATGGAAGTCAAAGGCCTTATCACTCCACACTGCATTGATTACAACACCACTCTGCAGGGTCCAACAGTGGACATCACAGCTCTGGTTAAAATGAGAGATCTAAGCTAGCTGAGGACCTCGACTGTGCTTGCCTCAAAGACTCCTCCAGCAATAAATCATTGCAATGCAAATTCCCACAATGCATGATGCTGTGCATTGGGCCAGAAGGTATTCTTTCAGACTTAGTGAGGTAAGACTGATGTTTCTCCTTATGTTTACCCATTCCAAATCAGGCAATGCAATAAAACAATTCCCAAGCATGCTGAGAGCTTCAAAGCAAGCCAGCTTCAGGGTGCCCTATTGGCGGCTTCTCCCCAGTTGATTAATTAATTGCATGCATACTACTTCAACACTTTTTCTGCATACTCCTTAGAGTTATCCTGAAAATGTGACTACTTTGGAGCCCCCAGAAATGACAGTTACTCCATCTCCAGCATCATTCCGGACAATCACATTTAGTCATATCAAGACACAAGGTTTTCAAGGGGTCTCACCCAGTGTAGCAGAAATCTGGTGGCCATCTATGACCATCATAATTTATTTGACTATCAATTTTGATCAGTAGGATGTCACGTGTGTACCTAATTTCAGACAGATTTCTGCCATTCTGAAGTTGGTTTATCTAAGTGGAATGCCATAATCTGAAACATTATTATAATTATTGATTTTCCATAGTCTTTCCTAAAGCAAGAATGAGAAGGTCTTCAGACCTTGCTGAAATTCTAATTCTAACAACGGTACAATGTCATACAGTGTTCTGACATTTCCATATTTGAAGAGGGAAAAGGGTTGAATACTGTAAATGGAAGACACAATGCTAATGAATCAGTAAATTAAAATTTGTGATAAATCTTTGCATGCACAGTTCTATGTTAATAACTAAGTTCAGGTAGGGACTACCACTAAAAAGTTCGCATTAACTACTGAAATGGGAAACCTTAGTGTACTTTGTGAGATTCACAGAGTGGAGTATTCGGAAAAATGCCTCATATTACTGCTTTCTCTCCATCAAAACCATCACTTCTATTTGTTTCCTTTTTTCACCCTCCCAGGCTCTGATTTATGGAAATATTTCTAAATAAATAGTCAATATAAATCAATATGAACCACCACTGAATATACACATATAACTTTATAAAATTATACCTAATATTTGCGCAGCAGGAACGATGTGAATAGCTTATTTACTGTAGATATCATTACTATTCCTATATGTTTTTGTCAGTTCAAATTTAAAACAACCACATAAGTACTTTTAAAGCCTGGAGATGGCTTTAATATAGCAGAATATGCAGTTCTTATATGGTTTACTAGAGACTGTGTTTAAAGTTGCTAGTTTTCCACAACATACTCTTAAGGCGGCATTCCTGGGGTGGGGATACATTGGAGGTGAGAACTGCATGCATAGCTTTTTATTTTCAAAACGATGCATTTAGTTTTGGTTGAAAACAAGGAACAAATTTCTGCATATACTTTCTTAGGCAATTTTTTTTTAAATTTATGTTTATTAGTTTTATAGGCCTTACCATAAGATACGAACTGTCTAGCAACATGTCATAACAAATGTTAAGTGATATAAATTTGAGCAAAGACCATGAGTTAAAAGTGATGTGGATAGTTTGAAAATTGCCCCATACTAGAAGAAGACAGAAAAAGACACGCCTGTCCAGTCTGCCCAGTTGTAATCCATTGCCGGGACATATCCAATCTCCCAATTGTAGAAACTTGACTGCTTGTAGGACAGTGCTCCTTATCCAATGTCGATTTCTTTTGGTCTTCCTCATCAGTTCTCTGCCATCCTAGGTAGATGAGCACTAAAACACCAGACTTAATTCCTGGCCCGCTTCCCCCTCTATGTCTTATTGTGGTAGCCAAGACCTATAGACTAGGCCATAAGCCTGAACCTGAAAAATGACAGGCTTAAGAACCAAGCCTGGATTTCAGTAGTGCTGAGACATAAAATTAAAAAGACAGAATTAAATGCTGTTTTAGAATGAAATGCTGCTATTGCAAAGTTTGCACAAAGTGAATACAATGCCTGTATGTTAAATCATTACTCCAGAATTGTTACTTACACATTTTAGGAGCTAGATATGACCTTGATGTAGAGAAGTAACCAGGTTTGAACCAAACCATTGTTCAGCTAGCTGGAGAAAGCAGAGCAAAGGGCATAGACCCTGATTGGTCAAATTCAGGGAAATGTCAGACCAATAGAAAGTTTGTAGAAATTAGCATGAGACCAATGGAAAGTTTTCATGTATCAAGCTAGAAAAGCGGTATAAAAAGTTATGTTTCTATGAAGAGCTCCGCTCAGTTACTTTACAGCTTTGACTGACTGAGCCTGTGCACATTAAACTGGTTTGGACCCTGTAAATTGACTCCTGGATTTATTCATTGACTGCAGTTTGCCGCTACATTTCTTGGTGCGTTGGGCCGGGAAGTGTGAGTGGTGGATGGTATTCAAGTGAATAATCCACGTAATTCGCCTTGAGGTTTGGTCCGGTTGGAGCCATGTCTGTCCGACTGCAGGGGAAGCCTCAGGGTGCCGCCGATCACTTTGTATTGGAGAAGGTTCTGCCTGCCTCGGCAGGCCATCGGGTCCAGCTGGTCAACACCTCCGAACCGGGGGAGTCCAGGGTCCAACTCAGAAGCTGGTGTGGTATCGGGGACCGGATCCGGTGAGTATAGAGTTTTTGTATTATTAAGTCAGACAGTACTGGAACCTGGAACCATATGGTAATGGGAAAAATGGTAAAAGGACACTGATCACGTCCGGAGCAGTCCGAGTACTATTGCAAGGGCTATTAAGAGCGCAAGAGGAAACTACTGACTCTTTCTGGTAATAAAATCATGATTAACGGTAATGGTAAAATTTTGGTAAGCCTAGATAGTCAGGATTGGGCTTTTGGGAAATGAAATTGTGTTTGTGTGTGAGATGTGTGAGTGATTTCTGTTGTCTGTTAAAACCTCGCGTTTCCCTTCTGGTATGATGTAAGATTATTCTGTTGGGTAATTTGTAGAACAGTTTACCGATTAAGAAATAGTATTAAGCAGAACAGAAGACAGAAGGAAATAAACTCATACATTCCAGTTGTTTTTCCTTTCGCACAGCATGAAAACTGGCTAGGGGAGTGAGAAGGGGCGTGTCTGGAGAATGGAATGTATAGTAGCTGTTAACCCTGTAAAGGCTTAATTTCAGCGTTCTATAGCTGAGTTGATCTGTGCTTATTTCAGGAAAATTGTACCTGTTTTATTCAATGTGTTTAATAGTGATGTTCCTTCTGCTATGGTCATGTATTATATATCATGTAATAGGAATGTTTAGTCAGAATTTTGAATCCCGATAGTTTTGGGCTTAAGCCTAGGAAAGGGTTAAGTTCTTATTAACCCCGTTCGAGTTCCTGGACTTGTGCAGACCAAGTGAGATAGGTATAATGCAGTTGTGGGCTTAGCTTTGTTTTGTGTTTATGTTCAAAATCTTCAGTAAGCACTGTTATAGTTTAAATAGGCAGTGATAGAAAAATTCAGGAAACTGCTTTTGTTTTCCCTTTGTCCTACGAAGTAGAGGTTAAGAGCCATTCCGAGCCAGTAGTACCAGATTGCGACATGAAAGTGATTTAAATCCTGAGTGAATAAGGAGTTCATCGTGTTTGAATTCTAGTTCCTGATATACTGCGGCAAGCACCTCATAGAAGACATGCTTATTGTTAATAAAAATAAAATGAGGAAAAAAGTGTATATGTATTCCAGATATCCACCTACTTTATTGAAAAAGGATCCGGAATGTCTTTTGAATATCTCCTTCCTAAACTGTAAGATTTAAAGTACTTTCTTTTGCAGAGATGCTGTTCAGCTTAAGTGCGGATTACGGCTGGCAGTTAGCTTCCATGCCAAGTATTATCATTCCAGTCATAAGTAACAGATATGTGGTCGTCATGTTCGGTTCTTTCTATTGGAATTGTTGTTATCACATGTTGCAAAATAATAGTTTTATATTTTAAGGACTTTATCTAAATTGTTCCTGTTTAGAATGAGCACACACACATCTATTATGCTTATTGCAATCAATCTATGCTTATGTTTTCAGCCTACCCTTTGTTTACAGCAATAATATGTTTTTTTTTTTAATAAGTGCACCCAGAGGAATATTATTGTAGTTCTGATTCGTAGTCCATAGGAAAATTTAGCCTGACTGGCCGCCCCCTCTGTCTGTTGTTAGCTACGTCACCATGGGGGGAGGAAGGGGGGTCAGAGTCCATGCAGATTTCAGTGTTATGTTAGTTGCTTCCTGGCCTCGTAGTTCCCTGATCATTTCCCCTACATAGGATTCTTGGTTAAATGTTTGAGGGAGAAAAGAAAAAAAAAATCCTGCCCGTTTATTATCTTTATAGGCCAGTTCCCTCAGCTCTGCCATCATCCCAGGCAGAGCCTGGAGCAAGGGGGGGGGGATACCTCCCTGCAAATGTCACTAGCCACCTCCGCAGCAGGAGAAGAGAAGCCCCGGCACAGTTAAAAGTACCGATGACCCTACAAGCAGGGATTTATTTGCTAGTTCAGCCTGATTGCCGTATGCCTTCAGATGTACAACTACCAGTAAAGAGAGGGTCACGCAATCCCATTGCACTAGGCCCAAAACAGATCTTCTTGCTGATACTTTAGTTGAATAATGTGGAGGAGGTTTTCCTAATCGAAGGAGCAGAGGAAGTGAAAGGGGTCGTGAAAATGATGGCCCCCACTGGGTGCGAGTCAGTGCGCCCATTGCAGAGAAGAAGGACATTAAAGAAGTGAATGCCCGTATCTTAACTCCACCCCAAGAGGGGAGGAGGGAGTAGTTGATTTAAAAAAAATAAAATAAAATAAACCGAGCACAGTGTTCCAGCAAAGAGAGGGAAGCAGCCATAGAGTGAGTGGCAGCCAAAGAGGGCTAAAGCATGGATGAAGACTAGGCCAAACCGGACTCCAAGTTTCCCTGGGTCCCCAGGAGTCAGTCTGAAAATAGGGGACCAATATATGGACTTTATGGGGAATACAGGAGCAGAATACTAAAGCCAGTAGCCCCTTTGTTTTCTTGATGCATCACCATTGTCAGAGCTACTGAGGCTAAGGCCACAAAGCCTCTCCTGCAGAACCACATGTGTGGACTAGGGGGACAGAAAATAACGCACCAGCTCTTGTATATGCCTGAGTGTCCAATTCCACTTCTGGGCCGAGACATGCTTGTTAAGCTCCAGGCCCAAATATCTTTTGCAGAAGGGGGAGAAATGCAAATGACTGTGAACCCAAAGCCTGCTGGATTGATGGTGCTGACTGTTCCCCAAGAAGAAGAGTAGCGGTTCTATAGTGCATCTCCAATCAAGCCAGCTAGTTCCTGTATACCCACCAACCTCATAGCCCCATCTGAAGTATGGGCAGAAGATAATCCACCTGGCCTAGTGAAGAACATAGCCCCTGTCATTGTCACCCTCAAGCTAGGAGTGGAACCAGTGCATGTGACCAGCCATTGAAGGAATTCACCACCATCTGATGAAACTGCTGAAGTATGGACTTCTGAAGGAATGTCAGTCACCTCGGAACACCCCCTCTTCTCCCAGTAAAGAAGCCTGGGACAGGGGATTATCGCCCAGTACAGGACCTGAGGCGAGTAAATGATGCAGTTAAAACTATCCACCCTGTAGTACCTAACCCTTATACTCTCTTGGGACTGATCCCCGCTGAGGCTGCTTACTTTACCATTTAGGACCTGAAAGATGCCTTTTTCTGTGTGCGCCTAGCCCCCACCAGTCAACTTTTGTTTGTTTTTGAATGACAAGACCCCACAACAGGAAGGCGGGGCCAACTCACCTGGACTAGATTACTTCAAGGATTCAAGAATTCACCTACTCTCTTCAGTACTATTTTAAATCAAGATCTTTCCAGCTACTATGTGAACCCAGGAGAAAGGGTTCTTCTCCAGTATGTGGACAACTTGCTCATAACCACCAACTCAGAAAGTGAATGTCCACAAGCCACCAGTGAACTCCTGCACTCTATTTAATGAGGCTGGATACAAAGTCTCAAGAGCCAAGGCATAATTATGTCAAACAAGTTAAAAACCTAGGATTCCAGTTGTCCAGCAGAATTAGACGCCTGGGACCAGAACGCAAAGAAGCTGTATGCAGTATTCCTACTCCAACCACCAGGAGGCAAGTGAGAGCCTTCTGGGGTGCCGCAGAGTACTGTCGTATATGGATCCCCAACTTTGCTCTAATTGCAAAACCACTATATCAAGCCATCAAAGGATTGGAACAATCTCCATTAGAATGGGGACCTGAACAAGAAACAGCATACAAGACTCTGAAGACAGCCCTGATGACATCACCAGCCCTTGGACTACCAGATGTACAGAAGCCATTTCGTCTATATGTTCATGGACCACAAAGGAAATTACTGGTTCACCAACTCACGAATGCTAAAGTACTAGAGCATGTTGTGTGAAAATCCTTGATTGCAATTGATGGTCAGTCAGGCCTTAAACTCAGCTACACTGTTACCAATTGGAACTGACCCTCCTGATCATGACTGCATAGAAGTCATGGATACTGTATTCTCAAGTCGACCAGACTTGACAGATGTACCTTTTGAAGATCCAGAACAAACTTTCTTCGTGGATGGAAGCAGTCTTGTAGTCAATGGACATCGTTGTGCTGGATATGCAGTAGTAACTCTGGATCTTGTAATTGAATCATCAGCCCTAGCCTCAGGAACATCAGCACAGAAAGCAGAATTGATAGCACTCACAAGAGCACTAATACTGGGAAAAGGACTCTGTATAAATGTATACACAGATTCTAAGTATGCATTCACAACATTGCATGCTCATGGAGCCTTGTACAGAGAACGGGGATTGATAACTTCAGGAGGAAAATCTATCAAATATGGCCCAGAGATATTGACATTGTTAGATGCTGTATGGGCCCCTGAGCAAGTTGCAGTTATGCACTGTCGAGGACATCAAGCAGGAAAAGGAGAAATTGCACAAGGGAACAGATTTGCAGATGCCTCTGCTCGTAAAGCAGCCATTACCGGACAGACTAACTCAGAATACTACAATTCAAACAGTTCTATTTCCTGTACCTCTTAATTCATGGGATCCCCGATATACTACAAAAGAATTGGACTATTATTGTGAACAAGAAGGGGGAGTACTCAGAAATGGATGGATAGAACTTCCACCACAGGAGGGAAGTCAACCTCCTGGACAAATAGTGATTCCTGAAGCATTAAGTTTAGCCTTTGTTCAAGCATTTCATCAAGCAACACATTATGGAAAAACTGCAATGACAAAAGCTTTGAAACCTCATTTTTATATTTCTTTGTTGGGACCTTTGACAGCTTCAGAAGCTCGTCAATGTAAAACATGTGCCAAGAACAATGCCAAGCAAGGTCCTAATCTACCAATAAGAATTCAATCAACAGGAGTTACTCCCATGAGTAATTTTCAAGTAGACTTTACTGAAATGCCAAAAGCAAATGGATATCGTTACTTGCTTGTTCTAGTGTGTACCTACTCTAGGTGGGTAGAAGCTTTTCCCACCAGGACTGAGAAAGCCAGAGAGGTCACTAAAGTCCTACTTCGTGAAATTGTTCCAAGATTTGTAATACCATTAGTCATACGGTCAGACAATGGGCCCTTATTTATATCCCAAGTAACTCAACAGTTAGCTAAAGCTCTACAGATACAATGGAAGTTACACACAGCATACAGACCTCAGAGTTCAGGGAAAGTAGAGCGTATGAATAGAACTCTGAAATCTCAATTGTCTAAACTTTGTCAGGAAACACATTTAAAATGGCCACAGGTACTTCCAATAGCTCTTTTAAGAATACGCTCAGCACCTACTAAGTCATTAGGACTTTCTCCCTATGAGATTTTGTATGATAGACCTTCACCTATTGTCAAAGGGATCAAAGGGGATATGAAGCAGATAGTATCTGAAATTACTAGACAAGAACTATTGGTTTTAAGTTCTGTTTTGCAGAGTCTTCATACGTGGATACGAGATCAGCTACCCATCAACTTGACTGAACCGCTGCATCCTTTCAAGCCTGGAGTCTCGGTGTGAATCAAAGAGTGGAGAAAGACACCGGTGGCACCGCATTGGAAAGGACCTTATGTTGTCATCTTGTTAACCCCAACAGCAGTTAAAGTTGCAGAACTCAAACCCTGGATTCATCACAGCAGAGTGAAATCAGCAGCAGCTCCAGAGCCAGACCAGTGGACATCAGATCATGATCCAGAAGTTCCATTGCGGCTAACTTTGCGAAGACAAGCAAATTGAAAAATTCAGGAAATTAAAAAAAAAAAAGAGAGTGTGCTAATATAGAATTCCTGAATCCCAAGAGACTATTTGTTTATTCTGAAGAGATTATCATCAACAGAAAGAGACTGTAATATGGAATATATTATTTGAAAATCTTTGTGCCATTTTGATCAAGGACAGTGCAAACTAAAAGGACTGTGTCTATTGAAATACGTTGGAATCTACAGCTCTACACACCTACCAATGAAATTGGTAAGTCATGTACAGCGGAAGCTTGAGGATCTACAATCAACACTACACCTGTTGCATGCTACTGAGAGCAAAACAGGTCAACGTAAAATAAAGAAGAAGAAGACTTCGTGGTCAAGAATTATCAACAGTTGCACTGGTTTTTCAAAGACTTGCACTAATTCTTCAGAGACTTTTCATCATGATTCTCTACTGTTTCATCTTGATAGCAGCCTTGAGATGCTTTGAACTGACTTTTGCCTTGCCACCTTGTGCTGCATGCATAACTACTACTCGTACTGGAGAAAAGATTACACAGGCTTTGCTTTATCATACCTACTATACTTGTACAGGTATAGTGAGTCAATGCATATATAATGGCACGGAACTGAACATTTGCACAAAAGGAAAGAGCAGAACTTGTTTTCACCCACGACAGAATCCATCCTACTATGTGCTGATAATACGATGGAATAATGAAGATGGAACTCTCTTAAATGCTACTCAACAACTTGAAGACCCTACAAAACCTGCAGCTCTATACTTTGATGCTTGCGATGCCATAAACAGAAACTATAATCAGAAATGTGGGACTTGGGAGAGAAATTATTATGTTGATAATTTCAGCACTAGTAGTAATAACATGTTTAATACTTCCATGCATTTTTCCCCTCTGCCTACGTAATATATCTGCAATCATTGAGAATATTGTAGAAAGAAAGACAACAGCTAAGCTCCTAGCTATGAGACGGTATCGGCCTATACCACATAACATGGCAACAACTCAAGTATAAGTGATTTGCTTCTCACCCATCTTAATATTCAGGGTGAGAATAATCAAAGGGGGGAATGTGGTAGCCAAGACCTATAGACTAGGCCATGAGCCTGAACCTGAAAAATGACAGGCTTAAGAACCAAGCCTGGATTTCAGTAGTGCTGAGACATAAAATTAAAAAGACAGAATTAAATGCTGTTTTAGAATGAAATGCTGCTATTGCAAAGTTTGCACAAAGTGAATACAATGCCTGTATGTTAAATCGTTACTCCAGAATTGTTATTTACACATTTTAGGAGCTAGATATGACCTTGATGTAGAGAAGTAACCAGGTTTGAACCAAACCATTGTTCAGCTAGCTGGAGAAAGCAGAGCAAAGGGCATAGACCCTGATTGGTCAAATTCAGGGAAATGTCAGACCAATAGAAAGTTTGTAGAAATTAGCATGAGACCAATGGAAAGTTTTCATGTATCAAGCTAGAAAAGCGGTATAAAAAGTTATGTTTCTATGAAGAGCTCCACTACAGCTTTGACTGACTGAGCCTGTGCACATTAAGCTGGTTTGGACCCTGTAAATTGACTCCTGGATTTATTCATTGACTGCAGTTTGCCGCTACATTATCTGAAAACCTTTCATAGTCTAAACAACTACAAAACTAGTGTGGTTGTTGCCTGAATATCCAGTCTCCTGGTGCCCAGGGCCTTGTTGGATAGTACCCAGTCACCACCATCCTGGTTGGTTTCTGCGGAGTTGTAACCCGCTAGTACCAGCTATTCTGAGGTCTGCAGCTGCATTCATTCAGTTGTGCTTTCTTTATTTGCCCTTTATTTTGTGATTTACACATTTCCTCTTTTCTTTCTTTTTCAGGGGATGAAGTGTGATTTGTTTGTAATGCTGCACTCTTCAACCCTGTTCCTATCTTGATATAAAGACCATTAGATCTACCCAGTTCACTCTACTTCACTCCCAGAGAAATGCCACAGACTTCAGTTGATCCCCAGACCTACCTTATTACAAATATAACCCTGCATATGCAAAAAGACCAAATGAGGCTTCTACAGATCGTACTAAGACCAACAATGCATTCTGTTGCTCAGAACTGTGCTGGCCCCGAATGCCTCATTCTACACTCATTATTGGTCTGTTTGTTACTCTTTGGTCCCTCAAGGCCAACCTTTTTGAACTTGAAATTGCAATTCAGTCAACTCTCCAGAACAGCCATTTGCCCTAGCCTCTGAATGATTGAATTAAGATTTTAGTGGTGAATCTAAAGATACTGGAAAAACATTCTAAAATAAATTTTAACAAATGGATTAAGGACAGTCTTAACTTTAAAATAACTGGTTGTCTTTTTCATTATCTCTTCAGACTAATAACTGCCCACCTGTTTGAGACCTGCAGTACGTTAAAATGTTCTGGGCTTTATAATACCACATATCTGACGAGTCAGAGAAGCAGCATGTCAACAGAATTATTGGATCACCAGGATTATGATATCATCAATACAGAATAAAACCTTGAGTTCCTGCTATCCATTCAGAAGGTAATTTTAAAAGACCTTCCTGTGGATAAATAGGAATTACACTTACCTGGTAATTGTGGTTCTTTGAGTGACTCCAGTTTAGTCCTCAACCTCTGGGTAGTGAACCTCCTTCTGCAGCTTGGAGACTGGGCATGTCAAACTCATGACATCACTGGATATAGCCTGCTGGTCTCTCCCATCAGCCCCCAGTGAACTTGTAGCAGCTGATAAGCATGCAATAAATAATACCAGGAGTCAGTTCAAAGATCCAAGCCAATTTATTGTGCACAAGGCCCAAACAGTCAAGCTTCAAAAAGGACTGGGCAAAGTTCTTACAGAGACATATTCATTTTATACATTTCTTTTCAGTTTGATACATGCAGACTTTCTATTGGTCCCAATGCCCCCTGCACCCATCCAATCAGGGACCCTCTCTGGGCCTAGCACCCTGCTACCTCCTCTAGGATTGTTCTAACAATGGCACAGTTTCTAGGTATTGATACAATTCTACTGCGAGGTCGTTTCTAGCTCTAGGAATGCAAGTATTGAAACATTTCTATCCTCAGAACACAAGAGAATAATGAAGGATTTATGAATTCATGAAAAACGTCTTGTTAAGCAGTTTTAAAGCAGCTTTCTTAGACTTGCACAGATTTTTGGTTCTTACTAAGATGGGGGTTGGAATCAGGGCCTAACTTACAGGCCTTTCATATTTACAGGCTATTATAGGCCATAGCCTACCACATTCCGCCCTTTGATTATTCTCACTCGCAAGTGAGAAAGGTTGAGAATTAAATCACATATTATACTCGTGTAACAGCATCATCTTGGGGTATAGGGTAATATTGCCACATAGCTAAAACTTTTGTAGCTGCCTTCCGTTCTATAGTGCTATCAATGGCTGCTGGCTTTACTCGACTGTGATGAATCCAGGGTTTGAGTTCTGCAACTTTTACTGCAGTTGGGGTTGATAAGATGACAACATAAGGTCCCTTCCAATGTGGTATCAACGGTGTCTTTCTCCACTCTTTGATCCACACTGACACTCCTGGCTTGAAGGGATGTAGAGGTTCTGTCAGATTGATGGGCAATCGATCTTGCACCCAGGTATGAAGACTCTGCAAAACAAAACTTAAAACCAATAGTTCTTGTCTAGTAATTTCAGATCCAATCTGTTTCATATCTCCTGTTATTCCTTGTACAATAGGCGGGGGTCGCCTATACAGAATCTCAAAAGGGGAAACTCCTAAAGACTTAGTAGGGGCTAAGCATATCCTAAGAAGGGCTATAGGAAGAACCTGGGGCCACTTCAGGTGAACTTCTTGACAAAGTTTAGACAACTGAGATTTCAGGGTTCTATTCATACGTTCTACTTTTCCTAAATTCTGAGGTCTGTAGGCAGTATGCATCTGATAATGTCAATATCCCGGGGCCATTCTTAATGGACGTGCCTCCTGAGGTTATCAACCCTCATTCTTTGTACAGGTCCCCATGTGCGTGCAAATTTGTGAAGGCATACTTGGAATCTGTGTACACATTTAGACTATTATCAGTGCTCTAGTGAGAGCTATCAGTTCAGCTTTCTGTGCTGAAGTCCCCGGGGCCAGAGCTGAGGACTCAACTACCAGATCAAGGGTCACCACTGCATACCCAGCATAACGATGTCCATTGATGACGAGACTGCTTCCATCCACAAAGAAAGTCCATTCTGGATTCTCCAAAGGAACATCAGTCAAATCCGGGCGACTTGAGAATACAGTGTCCATAATTTCTAAACAGTCATGATCAGGGAGGCCAGGACCAATTGGGAGCAACGTAGCAGGATTCAGAGCTTGACTGACCTTTAGTTGTATCTGGGGGTTTTCACACAGCATGCTCTGATACTTCAACATTCGTGAATTCGTGAGCCAGAAACTCCCTTTGTGTTCCATGAGGATCAGAACAGAATGTGGCACAGTAACTTGAAGATTCTGTCCCAGAGTGAGCTTGTCTGCTTCGCTCACTAGAAGGGCTGTAGCTGCAACAGCTCTCAAACAAGGGGGCCAACCTCTTGCTACCACATCTAACTGTTTTCTCAAATAGGCTACTGGCCGTTGCCAAGATCCAAGAGATTGAGTCAGCACCCCAAGAGCATTTCCTTGTGACTCATGAACATAGAGACGGAAAGGTTTCTGGACATCTGGTAGATCCAGAGCTGGTGATGACATCAGGGCAGCTTTTAGAGATTGAAATGCTGCATCCTGTTCAGGTCCCCATTCCAATGGCAACCTCTCCATTCCTTTGGTGACTTGATACAGTGGTTTTGCTAGCAGAGCAAAATTGGGGATCCATATACGACAGTATCCTGCGGCCCCCAGGAAGGCTCTTACTTGCCTCCTGGTGGTTGGAGTGGGAATACTGCACACAGCATCTTTGCGGTCCGGACCCAAGCATTGAATTCCGCTAGACAACTGGAATCCTAGATATTTAACTTCAGTTTGACATAATTGTGCCTTGGCTCTTGAGACTTTGTATCCAGCCTCATTTAGAAGGTGCAAGAGTTCACTGGTGGCTTGTAGACATTCACTTTCTGAATTTGTGGCTATAAGCAGGTCATCCACATACTGAAGAAGAACCCTTTGTCCTGGGTTCACAGAGTAGCTTGAGAGATCTTGATTTAAAGCAGCACTGAAGAGAGTAGGTGAGTTCTTGAATCCTTGAGGTAATCGAGTCCAGGTAAGCTGACCTCGCCTTCCTGTTGTAGGGCCTTGCCTTTCAAAAGCAAACAAAAGTTGACTGGTGGGGGCTAGGCGTATGCAGAAGAAGGCATCTTTCAGGTCCAGGACAGGTGAAATGCGTAGCTTCGGCGGGAATCAGTCCCAAGAGAGTATAAGGATTTGGTACCACTGGGTGTATAATTTGAGCTGCATCATTTACCCGCCTCAGATCTTGTACTGGGTGGTAATCCCCTGTCCCAGGTTTCTTGACTGGGAGAAGAGGGGTATTCCAAGGTGACTGGCACTCCTTGAGAAGTCCATACTTCAGCAGTTTCATCAGATAGCAGTGGATACCTTCAATGGCTGGTCGAGGAAGAGGATACTGCTTCTCATGCACTGGTTCCGCTCCTGGCTTGAGGGTGACAACGACAGGGGCCATGTTCTTCGCTAGGCCAGGTGGATTATCTTCTGCCCATACTTCAGGCGGGGCTAAAAGGTTGGTGGGTATACAGGAACTAGCTGGCTTGGTTGGAGATACATTATAGAACCGCCATTCTTCTTCTCGGGGAACAGTCAGCACCATCAATCCAGCAGGCTTTGAATTCACAGTCATTTGCATTTCTCCTCCTTCAGCAAAGGATATTTGCGCCTGAAGCTTAGCAAGCATATCTCGGCCCAAGAGTGGAATAGGGCACTCAGGCATATACAAGGAACTGATGTGCTATTTTCTGTCCTCCTAGTTCACACATGCGGTTCTGCAGGAAAGGCTTGGTGGCCCTGGCCCCAGTGGCCCCAATAATGGTGATGCATCGAGAAGACAAAGGGGCTACTGGCTTTGCCACCACTGAGTGTTCTGCTCCTGTATCCACCATAAAGTCCATATATTGGTCCCCTATTTTCAAACTGACCATAGGCTCCTGGGGACCCAGGGTGAACTTGATGCCCGGTCTGGCCTAGTCTTCATCCATGTCATAGCCTGTTGCAACTGCCACTCCCTAAATAGCTTCTTCCCTCTCTCGCTGGAACTGTGCTCGAGTCATTCCTCCACGACTCTGAAATCGACCTCCTGTTCTCCAGGGACTCCCTCCTCCCCTCCTGGGGGTGGAGTCAAGATACGGACATTCACTTCTCCAATATCCTTCGTCTCTGCAATGGGCGCACTGATTCGCACCCAGTGGGATCCAATTATACTCATGACCCCTTCCACGTCCTCTGCTCCTTCGATTAGGAAAACCTCCTCCACGTCGTTCAATTAAAGCAGCAGCAAGAAGATCTGCTTTCTTCTTCATTTTACATTCACTTTCTCTGTTACATTCATTTTCACGATTCACAAACACTTTCTGAGCAACTTCCATTAACTGGGCTGTATTCATGCCTGCAAATCCATCCAATTTTTGTAATTTTTCATCTTATATCTCTCTGGGACTGACTGACAAAGGCTGCATTTACCATACACAAATTCTCCTGGGCTGCTGGATCGTATGGGGTATAGAATCTATAGGCTTCAGATATTTTTCCAATATTCATGGCTTTCTGGCCTCCCTTCTTTAGGCTTTGCATGAGGGCTTGGCAGAACCGATTGAGGGCTGTCTGCACCATTTGGATCCCACTTGGGGCCATCAAGGCTGATGGGTCTGCATAATACTGTTCATAGTTCATTCAAATCCTAAGGTTTCTCAGTGTAGGAGGCATAATGCGTCTTTCAGTTCAGTAAATCAGTGGTGGAGAAAGGCACATAAACAAGGCTGGTCGGCCCTACCATGACCTGGCCTTCGGTATTAAGGGTGGGTAGGCCTTGGACCTGGCGCAATGGTATAACGTGACCATCCCTTTTACTGGTAGTGGTACTAATGAAGGCATATGGCAATCGGGACTGTCGGGGTTCCACTTCATGTTCTTGGGCACTGGCTGTGAGCGACTCTGAACTGGCAAATGAATCCCTGCTTGTAGTGTCATCGGTGGACTGTGGCCCACTCGGAGGCACTCTGAACTGAGCCGTGGCTTCCGGTCAAGAGTGGGTGCGTGTCCTCCTGCTGCGGAGGTGGCTGGTGAACTACTTGGGGTATATCTGCAGGGAGGTGTCCCCCCCCCTGCCCCAGACTCTGCCCGGGGTGGTGTAGAGCTGAGGGGACTGGCCTATAAAGATACTGGGACGGACAGAGTGGAATGTCTGGAGATTCTGGGGCAGAATAAACGGGCAGTTTTTTTTTTTTTAAAGATCCAGACTTCTGGGCCCCCCTCCCTTGTGGTTGCTACTAATCTCCTACACTGTTCCTCATAGCAACGCTTTATCCAGGAGGGCTTCTCTTTTTTTTCCTTCACAAACACTTAACCAGGAATCTGTATAGGGGAATTGATCAGGGAACATTTTCTGTACAACCTGATAAACATGGGAAACTATACTAATATCAAAGGTGCCCTCACGGGGCCATGAAGTGACCAACACTGGCCACTCCCTTTCACAGAGCATTCCTAATGGGGACGGAGACATTTTAATTCCGTAGTCTCCAACAAATCCCTTGCTAAAAATTCCTAGTCATACATTTCAACAGAATCTGCGTGGACTCTGACCCCCCCCCCATGATGACGTACTTGACAACAGACAGAGGGGGCGGGCAGTCAGGCTGCATTTTCCTGAGGACTATGAGTCAGAACTATGCAACAATATTCCTCTGGGTGCACTTATTAAACAAAGGGTAGGCAGATAACAAGCTTAGATTGGTTGTAATAAGCATAATGGATGTGTGTGCTCATTCTAAATAGGAACAATTTAGATAAAGTCCTTAAAATATAAAACTATTAGTTTGCAACATGTTATAACAACAATCCCAATAGAAAGAACCATGGCTCCTAACATGACGGCCACATATCTGTTACGTATGACTAGAGTAAAAATACTTGGCATGAAACTAACTGCCAGCCGTCGTCAGTACTAAGCTAAATAATGCAAAGGAATTACTTTAAATCTTACAGTTTAAAAAGCAGATATTCAAAGGACATGTAACGGGTACTTTTTCATAAAGTGGGTGGATATCTGGAATGCATATACTCCCCTTTTCTTTTTTATTAACAATAAGTATGTCCTCTATGAGGTGCTTGCCACAGTATATAAAATCTCGTTTTTATTTTTAATTTTGCTCAATAGCATACGCAGCCAAAACCAAATATATATATATATCAGGAATTAGAATTCAAGCATGATTAACTCCTCATTCACTCAGGATTTAAATCACTTTCAAGTCGCGATCTGGTAACTACTGGCTCGGGATGCTTCATAGTCCTGTCAGGGTTCTTAACCTCTACTTCGAAGATCAAAGGAAAAACAAAAGCAGTTTCCTTAATTTCTCTATCATTTCTGTTTGGATCATAAAAGACAAGTAGGGCTGAGATATAACAAGAACAGTTGAGGAGATCGAAAGGGGTTAATAAAAACTTAACCCTTTCCAGGCTGAGCCCAAAACTGTCAGGATCCAAAATTCTGACTAAATATTCCTACCAAATGATATATAATACATGACCATAGCAGAAGGAACATCACTGTTAGAACATATTGAATAAGACAGTTACAATTTTCCTGAAATAAGCACAAATTAACCCAGCTGCAGAATGTGGATTAAAAATTGAAAGTAAGCCTTCAAAGGGTTAAAGGATACTAAAACATTCCTTTCTATGGGCTGTGTGAAAGACACACTCCTTCTCTCTCTGCTTGCTAGAGACTTGCTGTGCTAGAAAAAAAACTGAAATCAGTGAGACAGCTGTCTTTGTACGTAAAAGTGACCTGAGTTGTTTTTTCCCTCTTCTTTCTTCTGTTCTTAGTACTATTCCTTAATCGGTAAACTGTTTCACAAATTACCCAACAGAATAATCTTACATTATACCCGAAGGGAAACCCACGGTTTCAACAGATAACAAAAATCAGATACAAACAACAGACAGTAAGGACAACGGAACAATGGGGGAGACAAACACCAAATGCTTCCTCCTTTTCGCTCTCACTCGGTCTGTATCTCAAGACCTCTCAGTCACGCAGACAATCATGCAAGCAACAAGAAATTATTTTTCAAATGCCCAAGGTTTTACTGACTAACTGACTATCCCAACCAAAGGGTCTGTGGCTTCTGCTTCCGCTAACCCTTATGCGGAGCGTACTAGGACCGCCCTTATGAGAGGTGATCAGGCTCTCTCGTCTTTGCACACTTATGCAAGACATTCCCAGTTAGTCTATACCAAATTTGTCTCACATACTCATGCAAGACTTTCCCCAGGCTCGCATACTCATTCAAGGCTTTCCCCAGGCTTCACTGACTCAAATGCCCAAGGTTTTCTACTCACCGGATCCGGTTCTCGATACCAAACCAGTTCTTGGGTTGGATCCTGGACTCCCCTCGGGTTCAGAGGTGTTGGCCGGCCGGACCCAGTGGTCCGCTGAGGCAAGGCGGAGCCCTCTCCGATACAAGAGGATCGGTGGCGCCTGAGGTTTCCCCCACGGTCGGACAGACACGGTTCCAACCGGGCCAAACCTGGAGGCGAAAGTACGTGGTATATTCACTTGAATACCATCCACTACTCGCACATTCCCGGCCAACGCACCAAGAATATGTAGCAGCTGATAAGCATGCAATAAATAATACCAGGAGTCAGTTCAAAGATCCAAGCCAATTTATTGTACACAAGGCCCAGACAGTCAAGCTTCAAAAAGGACTGAGCAAAGTTCTTACAGAGACATATTAATTTTATACATTTCTTCTCAGTTTGATACATGCAGACTTTCTATTGGTCCCAACGCCCCCTGCACCCATCCAATCAGGGACCCTCTCTGGGCCTAGCACCCTGCTCCCTCCTCTAGGATTGTTCTAACAATGGCACAGTTTCTAGGTATTGATACAATTCTACTGCGAGGTCGTTTCTAGCTCTAGAAATGCAAGTATTGAAACATTTCTATCCTCAGAACACAAAAGAATAATGAAGGATTTATGAATTCATGAAAAACTTCTTGTTAAGCAGTTTTAAAGCAGCTTTCTCAGACTTTCACAGATTTTTGGTTCTTACTAAGATGGGGGTTGGAATCAGGGCCTAACTTACAGGCCTTTCATATTTGCAGGCTATTATAGGCCATAGCCTACCACAAACTATTGACAAAGCACACTCAAAGGAGCAAAACATCAGTAACTTTTTTTTTTAAAACTTAACATTATATTCAAGGGCATGCAGAACATATAACCTATCTACCTACTACTCCCCTTCCAGAAGGAAAGGGACTGCTTCCTGCATGCTCTCCTTTCCGTCGAATGCCTAACCCTAAACAATCCAGAGCAATATAGCAATATATATAACAATATCATAATATAATAATATAACAATATAGCGCAAACTAAATGGAAGCATCAAAACGACTGAACACCAGTGAAGGCCTACATCCACTTTTAACCTTGCACTTCCCCCAACAGAAAAACCACTGCTAAGACCCCATCCCCGGGCGGGAATGAGGACTAAACTGGAGTCACTCAAGGAGCCACAATTACCAGGTAAGTGTAATTCCTATTTCTTTATCATTCCTCCAGTTTAGTCCTCAATCTCTGGGATGTATCAGAGCAGTAATCATTGGGAGGGACCTTTCTAGATGGATCTCAACACCGCCTCCCTGAAAATGGCATCCTTAGCCACCAGAACATCCAGGCGGTAGTGCTTACTGAAAGTATGGAGAGACAACCAAGAGGCCTTCCTACAGATGTCCACTGGCGGAACCAAACTGTGCTCCGTCCAAGAAGAAGCTTGCACTCTAGTAGAGTGAGCTCATAAGCTCCCTGGGACTGTACGGTCCCGTAGAAGATAAGCCGATGCACTCGCTGCTCCAGTCCATCCAGAGATGGACTCCTTCGCTGCCGCTTCCCTTTGCGGGGCCCTCCGAACACCCCGAAGAGAGACGATCCACCTTGCGAAAGTTTCTGAAACCTTTAAACACTGGCGCAGCGCTCTCTTGACGTCCAAACAGCGCAAGCTATGGTTCAATACGCTCCCCTCCGCTGCACCTAGCGCTGGAAGAGAGACCATTTTAGTTAGGTGGACGTAGAAACCACCTTTGGCAACAGCGAAGGAACCAGCCGCCAGGCTACCTTTCTGTCTGGAGACAGACAAAAAACGATTCCTGATAGGTCAACGCCTGCAACTCCGAAAATCGCCTTGCCGAACAGATGACCATCAAACATACCGACTTCAAGGCAAAACCCTTAACCTATGCCTGTTGCAAGGGCCCTAATGGCGCTAGCTAACGCTCCTAAAACCAACTTGAGCTTCCCCGGTGGAATTAATATCCTACGAGAGGGCTACAGTCTGGTAACCGCCTGAGAAAGTGTACCACATCGACCTGTGCATGAGAGCCACTCCCTGTCCTTTGCCCCTATAGCAAGACAGAGCTGCTAACTGAACTCTCCAGGACCTGCCTTACCAAACCCGTCCTGCAGAAAACTTAATACCAAGGGAACTGACACTGTTGTCGCACGAGCGTGCCTCCGCGAGCACCCGTCCTCAAAGATGCACCATATACACACATATGTAAGGGATGTAGACTTTTTTTTTTGTGGCAAGGTGGCAAAGACTGCTGCCAAGCAACTCTTTTTCCTTAAGCTTTCCCTTTCAACGGCCACCCCGTAAGCGAAAACCGATGCACCTGAGGCATTCAAAGGGAACTCCGTAGCAACAGAATCTCCAATGTCGGAAACCTCCATGGATTCCTGTTGAGCAGCCGTATGAGGCAGGCATACCATGGGCGCCTTGGCCAGCCCGAGGCCCCCAACCACACATTTCCCCGAAGCACTTCGATACGCAGAACCACTTGACCTATCAGTGCCCCCGGTGGAAAGACATAGAGAAGACCGGACGACGGCTGCCATTGAAACAGTGCGCCGATGCCTTCCGACCTCCTTTCGCGTCATCTGCTGAAGAAGCGACTCGTTTACGCAGAGTGAAATGCCGCCATGAGGTCCATTACTGGCTGTCCCCATATGCGACCGATCTGTGCGAACACCTCCAGATGCCACTCCCATTCTCCGGCATCTACTCGGACCCAGATGAGGAAATCCGCCATCACAATGTCCTTACCTGCAACATGCACCACCGAAAACGCTGGCAGCCAAAGATCTATCCACACACACAGACCCTCTGCCACGGCCTCTATGGCCACACTTCCGGTTCTGCCATGCCGATTGATGTAGGCCACCGCCGCGGAGTTGTCAGACAGTACTCACACCGCTCGACCTGTCACCGTAGCTTCAAATGCCTACAACGCCCGGCGTATCGCTCGCATTTCCACTCGGTTGATTGACCACTGGGTCTCCTGTGTACTCCAAGAGCCTTGTGCGAAACGATCTCCGAACGTAGCGGAGTTTAACAAAGTTTTTGGCCAAGCTCCAAGAGGAAAGGTCCATAACCTTTTATTAGAGAGAAGCTGGAAAATTTATTAATATTTTTTTTTACCAACTTTCACCAATTCAAGATGTTCTACAAGGCACACAACCCAACGGAACCCTTAAAATATGAGCATACATGAATCCACCTCTTGCTCCTCTACAAGCATTGAGTAGCCTATTCGTCTTTTTGGAAACCAGCCAGGTCCTTAAGACCTGGATTGGCTACCCTAGGAAACAGGATACTGGACCTGAAAGAGCTTAGTCTGACCCAATATGGCATTTCTCATATCCTTATGAATGGAACCTCCCCAAGGTCTCTGCCTTGGAAGTAACAGGCTGTGCCTGGCCCTATGGCCCTGTGGCTAGCTCACACGGAGCAGTGCAGCCTAGTGGTTGAGGCAAGTTGCCAGAGGACCAAGGGTTTGAATTGCAATCGAGACCACCAACCTTGGGCCATAAAAACCGGGGGTTTTGGTTCCACAGGTGGTCCTTCTGGCCTTCGTTAAGCGATTTAACCCTCTGCCTCAGGTACCAAAACATAAATTGTGAGTCCTTCAGGGACAAGGGAAATAGAAATACTGTAATCGACTGTATGCCACCCTGACCTGTAGGCAATCAGTATACTCAAATAAATAATTGACTGGGAATATGTGACCGTAGCAAAACCTGGCAGTGGAGAGACATCAGAGCTGGTGCTGGTTCCTGGTCTTCTTTTCTCGCTCTCCCAGGCCTTCTGCCAGCATTGAGAAAAGACGGAGAATAGATTGTCCAGTGGGCCGGGGACCTTGCGTCCTGGACATCAGAGAGTAAGAGGGGCTAGGATCTGGGAGCAAAGCCCAGAGAAAAAGGGAAACTGGTGACTGTGACACTGTAGCTCCTCCGGACGGCTGACTCCACAGCAGATCCCATGACTGCATCTCCAACCCCATGTAACACCATGAGGACCTCGCGCACTTTATTACACTCAACATCCCCCCCCCCCCTCATTACTGGAGAAATTACTTTAGCCTGATACAACAGTCTGAGCAAAGAAATGCAGTCTCACTCTGCAAAGAGTGCACCCAAAAATCATGCCTAAGCAATTGTGAGCACATACAAAATGCACATCTACATATACGGGTGACTCCACCCCTAGCCCCCAGCTGCATGGTGCTTGCTGCTATACAGCCCGAATCCAACATGTCTGGATTATCTGGACATCCAAAAAATGGACAGCCCCAAATTGCACCAGATTCTACAAGCATGGGAGCTAGATGGCCCTGCAGTTGCAGAATTGGGCATTTAGACAGCCCGGTGTAGCCCCTATTCAGCGGCACAGGACATCCTCCCTGCAGCCCATCCAACCTGCCCTGTGCTCCTGCTGGTGTGCCAGTGCCATGGTACTGGGACGCACAGCAGGAGCGCAGAAATGTCTCAATGGAGGAAACACTCATTTCCCCGCTGCCTGACTAGGGTTTCCAACTTTTTCACTGAGAAAAACCCGACAGCTGTGGCTCTCCATGTTCTGCCCATTCCCCGCCCCCAGTCCCACCCACACTCCACCCTAGCCCCACCCACAAAAATTACCTAGGGCAAATGTAGGCAGCTGTAGGGGAGTAACTCTAAAGGTGAAAGGATGAGATTATATAGATCTATTATTAGAACTGTGAATACTGTGTTTGAATGTTTTCTTGGGAAATACTGTGAATGCTGAAGCTCAATGATATTTCAGTAAAGTTGCAGTTTAGTATACGTCACTGTGTGCTGTGGATTTATTTATGAACTTCCTGACCTCCAAGGTGGACCAAATGGAATGATATTGCCCAAATAGGAGAGCTACTTAAACTAAATAATCCTATATATTGAAGGAATCAACACAAGAACCTACTCTAATCCTTCACCACTAATACGCTCAGTGCACTGCAGGATGAAGACTGCCGTTGGAGTAATGCATTGCAGTCTAAAGCTTGGATTTCATTCATTAACTCCTTAGGTGGTAACTATGAAACCTAAAGTGGTGGGCTGCCCTTACATGGTGTGAGTAACCTGCCAGTCAGTCCCAGGACCCACGGTGATGCAGGGGACACCGAGGCGCCATGTTTTGAAGACTGAAATGCTGACAAGGAGTTACAAAAAAAACTGATAAGCGTGTGCCTGATTTGTGTTTCATAAAATATATAATGCTGAGAGTTTGAGCGACATTACATTAATTGGCTGCAAGCATATATATTGATATGAACTGTCCTTGGCAGCAGCGAGCATCCGAATAGTTGGAAGTTAAAAATAAGTGACAACATGGTCATTTATCTAAGCGAATCAAGGACCAGAGTTCAGGAAGTGCAGCACAACACAACAGCACCATAACCATCCCCATATAAAAAATCTTTTTTAAGACTCTGGGAAATCCAGTATCACTGTTCAGACCCACTCACCATCACTTGGCTGGCTCTGGCTGTGACTGGCTGACTCTCTCTTTCCACCAGTCGATGAAAAACCTCGTGCTGGAAGCTCCCTCCACTACTTCCTACTAGTCCCTCCCTCTGTTGTCTCATTGGCTCCTTTGGCTGACTTACTCAACTTCCACTACTCCCTAGTCCCTCACTCTGTTGTCTCATTGGCTCCTTTGCTGACTTACTCTGCTTCCACTACTCCCTAGTCCCTCCCTCTGTTGTCTCATTGGCTCCTTCGCCGACTTACTCTGCTTCCACTACTCCCTAGTCCCTCCCTCTGTTGTCTCATTGGCTCATTTGGCTGACTTACTCAGCTCCCACTACTCTCTAGTCACTCCCTCTGCTGTCTCATTGGCTCATTCGGCTGACTAGTCCCAACCTGGCAGAATAGTAGCTCCTCATGGGATGGAAGAATAGAAACCTGCCTATGATGGCAGTTCTGCCCACCAGCCACAAAAAAATGGCTTTCAAGTGCCTGTTTTAACAGTCTGCCGGTAGCCGGCCTGGCCAGATAAAAACTGGCCAGGCCGGCTGAAAACCATCCAATTGGCAACCCAACGCCTGACCCTCGGTGTGGGCAGCCAGGGCTGGGATCAGGCAGCAGAGAACCCCTGCATCTGCCTGACTGCTTTGGTGGAGCTGCCTGACCCGAGCCCTGCAGTCGGTGGGACTTATTCTACCTTTGAGGTGGTATAAGTCCCATGTCTCTCTCTTCCCTACCGGATGTACAGGACCACAACCCTGTATGTCCGGGTGCTTCGACCCGCCACTGCTCCGCCCACTCCCCGCCACTGGCCCTTACCCTCCCGCCCCTGTCCAGCGCTCCCTGCACTACCCCTCAATACGTGTGGGGAGGGCTGGACTTAGGATATCCAATCCTGCTATTTGCATCTCTGCAATGGGCCCATAGCCAATAAAGAAGAGGCAGAGCAGCAGGGAAATTTTGGTGGGGCCAGGGCCCGTGTGACCCCGCCATTCTGACCCCTATGATTACGAGTGTGAAAGCAAGTGGCACATGGCAACATGGTGTTTCTAGTCCGCTTGGATCACCATGTGCTCAAAGATCTGCTGTGTGTACATAGCAGTCCACCTTGTTGCTCACTTCCCCATGGGCTGCCATGAAGTTCTGCAAAGGTTTCTAGTGAGACTTCCAGAGCTCTCTTTGGATAATTCTAAAGGGGAACCGGTTGAGTCTTTGGTGAAGCAGGCTCAGAGTTTGCCAGCAATGTGAAAGACTTATCCTTATGCATTGGCTCTGCTTGTTAACCTGAAGCTGAGGCTTCCTCTTTGCTGACCAAAGATTGGCTTATGATTGCAATTTGATTTTAGCATGCTGGTAGTTTGGTTACTTTAAAATCTGACATTGCTGAGAGAGGAATTGTATTCTGTAGCTGTCCTAATGGGCAGTGATGTGTTAATGGGTTTGGGAGGGAGGTTGGACGGGCTGGGTGTGGGCTTCATGTCTTCAGGCTTAACCTTCTCCAGCTCATATTGGAAACCTCTTCATTCTATTTCACTGTCTGCCTTTGTGAAGTTTAAGGACTTAATCCAGAAGGATAAGGTTCTATTCCTTGCCCAAATTCAGGAGAGGGTATCATTCTATTCATATTTTCAATTGTGATCTTCAAAACTGAAAATGTTGTTAATATTATGAGACCCTGATACCATTGAAGTGGTTCTTGCTCTCTCATATCTATAGGGCCCTACAAGATAACAGACCTAGCACTTTCAGCCCTCATGAAGTGACCTGGAACACTTGTTGGGATACTGTCATTACTACTGAGGCGTGGCCCTTAGTATTCCAATGAATGAACTCCTGCTCTTTTGCTGTCAATGTACAGGAGATTCAATCTAAGTCAGTTAATAGGGTATATATAAAGTCTCTGCAGTTATATAAGATGGGTGTAAGGTCTACGTCATTGTGTTGGCAAAATTGTGGAAACGAGGGTTCTTTTAGTCATATGTGGCAGGTATGTCCTGTTATCTCTCAATTCTGGGTGCAAGTTAAGGAAGCAATTGATCAGTTTCTTAATGTTCAGCTGAACCCTGACCCTAAATTCTTTTGGTTGGGTTTATGTGCACAGATTTCCCTCACTGAATTTGAAGTATGTATAAAATGACACCTACTGCTAGCAGTCAGAGTGTGTATTGCCTTTCAATAGAAAAGGCTAAAGAGATTAAGGGGCTTGTTTACAAAGCTGCGGTAGCGGTTCGCGATCGTTATCGGAGCCGCGACCCCATTGATTTCAATGGGGCTGTGGCTCCGATAACGACCGCGAACCGCTACCGCGGCTTTGTAAACAAGCCCCTAAGGCTCTTCAGCTTTGAGAAGAGATAGCTGAGGAGACATATAATGGAGGTCTATAAAATGAGTGGAATGGGTAAACAGAATTGACTAGTTATTCTTTTGAAAAGTACAAAGACTAGGGGACATGCAATGAAGTTACTAAGTAGTGCATTGAAGGAAAATTGAAGAAAATATCTTTTCATTCAATATAATTAAGCTCTGGAATTCATTGCCAGAGGATGTGGTAAAGGCTGTTAGTGTAGCCGGGTTTAAGAGAGGTTTGGACAAGTTCTTGGAAGAAAAGTCCATAAACCATTAAGGTGAATGTGGGGAAATGCACTGTTTATCCCTGGGATAAGCAGCATGGAATCTGTCTACTTTTCAGGATCTCGCCAGGTACTTGTGGCCTGGATTGGCTACTGTTGAAAACAGGATAATGAACCTGATAGAAATTTTGGTCTGACCCAGTATGACAAATATTATCTTTTTATAGAATATTGCAGCAGTTAATTACAAGGTCCGTTCATCTTGCCCATTTTCTCTTCTTGCAGCTGTACTGCAGACTCCGTTTAATCTCTGGCTCTGTGTTGTCTTGCCCACTAATCCTCTAGGTTTATCTCGTGTTTTCTTGAATTTCAGTACTGTTCTTGTCTTCACCTGCACTCCAGAGGTCGCCACAAACACCAACCATCTTTTCAGCCAAGAAGTATTTTCTTTTTACATTTGAGTGTACCCCCCCCCCCATCTGCCTAAGTTTGAATGTAACCCCTTGTTTCAGAAGTTGTATTCCACTTAAAAATGTTTTCTATTTTTACATTCTTTATGCCTCTGAGATATCTGAATGTTTCTGTCTTTTCTCTTTAGGGGAAGTCATTGGGATATAGCTACTAAACTGGGCTAATGGTTAATCTGGGCTGTCTGTAACTAGGTGCCATGTTATTTAGTGGGACCTAGTTGCAGATAGCCTGGGTTAACCGTTAGCCCGGCTTAGTAGGCATGCCCCTTTGAGTCTCTTTTCATTGGTTTATGATACAGGATCTGCATAATTTTGGTAGCTCTTTTCTGGAATGTCTCTGCACTCTGTTTCCTTTAGAGATGTAGCCCCCAGAATTCAACACAACATTTCAGATACAATCTCACCAATGACTTAGCAGAAGAATTATTGCATCTTTTTTTTGCAGGATGTCTCTCTCTCTCCCTATCTATAGAGGTTTTCAACCTTATCGTCAAATGTTCCCTAGCCAGTTGGGTTTCTAAGGGACCCCAGAATGAAAATGTATGAGATAGATTAGTCCAGAATGTAGGTAATGCATGTAAATCTATCTCTGCATATGCGGATATTATGAAAACTCACTGGCCATGAGGTATTGGAGGTCAGGGTTTGAAAACCCTCCCTGGTATATACATTAATACTATTCAATTGCTCCCAGATCCCTCTGCAGCTTGGCGACTGTTTGCATTAAATCTTTATCGCCAAACTCTTAGTTGCTTCTTTTTTCCACTTCATCAGGAGTGTCTACCCTGTTGTAAATCTTAGTGTTATCTGAGAAAAAATAGACATATATTCCCTACCAACCCCTTTCAATATCAGTTATGAATAATATATTAAACAAAACTAAGACTGATCCCTGTGGCAATCCACTGGAATCATTCTTTTCCTTAGAGTGAAATTTATTTGACATTGCCTACTACTCAACCAGTTTCTAACTCAGTTTATCATATTATGTCCCACCAATGTCTCTCGTCTTGGGAATGAGCCTGTTGTATAGAAGAGCATCAAAGGCCTCAGTGAAACCCAAATACACCACATTCATTTCTTTCCCTTGAGTTTTATTCATAGTCACCCAGTCAAACAATTTGATCAGAGTTGTTTTACTGTATATGTCCTCCCAGTTGCAGTCAATCCACCCAGATGTGCACTCATTTGAAACATAGGAGATGCCAATGACATTTCTTATGTTTAACCCTTTGAAGGCCTACTTTAAATTTTTAATCCACATTCTGCAGCCGGGTTAATTTTTGCATATTTCAGGAAAATTGTACCCGTCTTATTCAATATGTTCTAATAGTGATTTTCCTTCTGCTATGGTCATGTATTATATACCATTTGATAGGAATATTTAGTCAGAATTTTGGATCCCGAGAGTTTTGGGCTCGGCCTGGAAAGGGTTAAAGTCATTTTCTAAACAAAGCCCCAGAAAACATTAGCAACGTGTTATCTTTTCCATTGTATAAAGCCAGCTTTTGTAAATAGCGCACGCTAAAACCAAAATCCAAAGTCATCGATATTCAGCAGCAGTGGTCAGTCTTTTTAAAGCACCTGGCCACCACCACTAAAATTAAAACAGGACATTCAGTGCTAGTGCTTATCCGGCATCTGTTGCTGAATATCTGGTTTCATTAGTGATAGGTGTTGCTATTGAGTCAACGGCAATATTCAGTAGCTAACTGGATAAAGTTAGGACAAGTCAATTAGCAGCTGAATATTATCACTAACCGGATGGTTGCTGGGCCCTCCCATAGGCTGCCCCAAAGCCTTACGTTTTTGAGGTGGTCTCTGGGATTATTTAGTGGCACAAACCAGTTAGCGCTGCTGAATACTGGGATTACTGGGGTTTATGCGGTTTGCAGGTGCTGAAAGCCACATAAACCCCTTTCAATGCTGGGCCCAAAATAAAAGAAAATGAAATAAAATGACAAGAAGGATATTAAATAAAAAGGAAACAAAATATCAAAGTGAAACAAGATTTTCTGCATGCACGCTCCTAATTCTGCCTCAGATTCTGTAATCTGCTGGCTTCAAGATACTCCATTATTCTTTTTTTTGATAGTGATTTCATAAAGATTCCTTTCTGAGGTAAGGCTAACGGTACTCCCACTCTCATGAAAAGAGAGAATGTCTTGCCTAACCATGTAAAGTTAGGATAGGTCAATGGCTGTCCTAACTTTATGTCTTGCAGACATCCTCTCTTTCCACGAAAGTGGGAGTAGCCGATTAGCTTTACCTCAGCGATAGGAAGGATTTTTATATTGGTCTTTGTAGTTTTGTTGTTTGTGTTTCTACTCTTCCTACATCATTCCACTCCATCAATGCTTCTCTAATGTCCACTATTAAACAAAGATTGGACCTATAGAAACATAGAACGCTATGGTGGCCGGCCCATAACTAGGCGGCTGTGGATCAGATGGGCTTGCGGTGGGTGTGGTGCAAGGGCAGAGTTGGCACAAGGGGCATATAAAGCCCCAGAAATCAAGAGGCACCCTCCTCTTTGTACTGTGCTGCTGCCTACTCTGCCTGCCTTTCTTTCCCCACGGCCACTCTATCGCCATCTACTCCATTGCCCGTGGCCTGCAGTACACCACCATCCAGCCCGCTCCAGCGGCATCACCATCTCGCTTGCAGGCACTGTGGTGAACTGTAGGAGGCCACCATCTCCAGCCACCACAGGAGGCCGCCAGCCATCAATCGCGGTGGGTACATAAGCTGCTGAATATCGTGCTGGCACCTGACTGCTTCAGTGGTCTGTAGGAGCAGAAGCACAAAACAAAACAAAACAATATAACAAGGCTCCACAGCAGTGGCCTGTGGCCAACTCAACCAGAAGAAGACACCACTTCAGCGGGTAGCTGGTGAGAGGGGATTCCCTGAGGACACCACTGTGGCCTGCAGCCAATTCCCCAGTGAAGAGGCCATCAGGAGGGAGCAGGAACAGGTGGCAAGAAGGGTGAATCCCCAGAGTGAGGAGTGAGGAGAGGGATCTCTTGGTGCAGGTGGCAGCCATCTTCCTCAAGGGGGTGGAGCTCTAGAAGTACACAGCTCTTAAAGGGGCATGGGCCAGCTATCAATACCAGCAGCTGCTTTACAGTGCAGAGATCCGCAACTGGTGAACAGAATGGCCCCAAGGCAGGAGCCAAAGGGAAAGGGAAAACAGTCATCCACCCAGCCAAAGAAATGGAAGGCAGCAAGGTCAGGACCAGTGGGCAAGGGCAAGTAAGCAAGAAACCAAGGAGGCACAGAAGAGAGCTTTCTGGTTAAATTTGGAACCCAGCAGAGAGCTGTAGTTTAAATTTAATAGTCACTCAGGGCTTAGCATCAGCAAAGTAATTTTAGTTTAAATTTAAAACACAGAAGAGAGCTTTCTGGTTAAATTTAGAACCCAGCAGAGAGCTTGTAGTTTAAATTTCATAATAAGTTAGAGCCTAGCAGCAGCAAAGAGCTATAATTTAAATCAAATAAGAATATAGCTTACCTCAGCTGCACAGAACAGGGTACTGTGTAGCAGCCCTCTTTTAATAAGTGTTTAATAGTAAATAAAATACAGTCTCTAAAATGCTTGTATGCAAATGCTAGAAGTCTAAAAAATAAGATGGGAGAGTTAGAATATATAGCACTAAATGAGAGGTTAGATATGATTGGAATATCAGAGACATGGTGCAAGGAGGACAACCAGTGGGACTCTGTGATACCTGGGTACAAACTATATCGTAATGATAGAGCTGATCAAATTGGTGGAGGGGTTGCGCTCTATGTTAGAGAGGGCATTGAGTCAGAAAGGATTAAAGTTTTGCAGGAAACAAAATTTGCTGTAGAATCTCTATGGATTGAAATTCCATGTAAAAAGGGGAAGGCGATGGCAGTGGGGGTGTACTATCGACCGCCTGGCCAGAATAAACAAATGGATGATGAAATGCTCAAAGAAATTAAGGAAGCTAACAAACGTTACAGCGCAGTAATAATAATGGGTGATTTCAATTACCCCGGTATCGACTGGTTCAGTGTCATGGCAGGACATGCTAGGGAGATAAAGTTCCTAGATGACATAAATGACTGCTTCTTGGAGCAGCTGGTTCATGAACTGACCAGAGGGGAAGCCATATTAGACCTAGTCCTTAGTGGAGCTCCAGATCTAGTGCAAGAGAAAAGGGTGTTGGGGGCCACTTGGCGCGGCTATGAGGATCTCGTAGCCCCTGTCTCTCTGGAGTTTGAAAAGAGACTTGGGGATAAGGAAAATGGGAGGGTAGGCATATAGGAAGTCCTGACCCCAGTGGAGGTGGAAAGCATCCATTGCCTGATTGTTCTGAGCAGGTGTTCTGGAACAGAAGTGGGGAAGTTTAGCATTCTGAGGACTTGCAAACAGGTCTATATCTGGGGTTCCCCAGATTTGAAAAATTTGAGCAATCTGGTCTCCATGGAGAGACCACTCTTGAGGCAGTAGTACTCGACTCAGTTTGTCTGCCAGGAGATTTTGTTTGCCGGGGAGATATACCACTAGTAGGTGGATCTGATGGCGTATGGCAAAAGACCATAGATGTAGGGCTTCATTGCACAACGCTTGAGAACCTGTTCCACCTTGCTTGTTCACATAGAACATGGCTACCTGATTGTCCGTCTGGACTAGAACTGTGTTGGAGTGAAGGTGGTCTTGGAATACCCTGAGAGCATTGTGGATGGCTCTGAGTTCCAAAAGATTTATGTGAGGTCGTGCCTCTTGCTGAGTCCAAAGACCCTGAGTGGAGAAATTGTCCAGATGAGCTCCCCTACCCAACCTGTACAACTGCACCCTTTTGTATAGAAAACCGCCACTGATCGCTGGAAGTGGCGGGATACAAGTGTACACTAAATAAATAAATAAATTTGGATGCATCCATCATCAGGGTAGATTGATGTGGTGGCATCTGAAAAGGTGACCCTACAAGAAGGTTTTCTGGTGATTGCTACCATTGGAGAAATGAAATGAGAAGTGCAGAGATCATGATTCTGTCCCACAGAGGACCTGATGCTTGAGTCCACTGCGAAGCCAGGGTCCATTGAGCTGCATGCATATGCAGACGAGCATAGGGAACCACATGTACAGTGGAAGCCATATGGCCCAGCAGTTGAAGCATTTCTCGAGCAGCTAGGAAAGATTTCAGACATGCCTGAGAAGCTAGCTGAACGATTCGAGCACAGCGGGCCTGTGGTAGAAAAGCCCTTGACTGATGCGTGTCTAGGAGAGCCCCTATGGTTTGAGAAGAGGTGAGTTGGGATTTTGGAAGATTTATTACAAATCCCAAGTGTTGAAGAACCTGAATTGTGCGGGAGAGAGCAGAGCTGGCCTCTAGAGCTGTTGTTGCTTGGATGAGCCAGTCGTCTAAGTAATGGAAGACAAATATCCCTAGAGATCTTAGGAATGCTGCCACTACTGCCATGCATTTTGTAAAGACTCTTGGGGCAGAGGCCAGGCCGAAGGGTAGAACCCTGTATTGGTAATGTCTTCCCTGAAAGAGGAATCGTAGAAACCTGTGTTCTGCGTGAATAAGGATATGGGTATATGCATCCTTTAGATCTAGAGAACAAAGCCAGTCCTGACTCTGGAGATAAGGGAGAAGAGTTTGAGAGAGATCATCTTGAATTTCTCTTGAAGCAGATACTTGTTCAATTCTCTGAGGTCCAGAATGGGCCTGTATCCTCCTGTCTTCTTTGGGATAAGGAACTAAGGGGAGTAGAAGCCCAGGCCTTGCTGAGAGAGTGGCACCTCCTCTATCACACCCTGAGTGAGAAGGGTGGTAATCTCTTGAAACAAGAGAGTGGTGAGAGGAGGCCGAGAGCTGAACTCTCTTGGAGTAGATGGAGGTGGCATACTTTGGAAGTGAAGTTTGTACCCCTCTGCTACTATGGAGAGAGTCCAATGTTCTGATATTATCTGGTGCCACCTTTGGGCAAAGTGACATAGTTTGCCTGGAATGTTGAATGACTCTAGAATCTCCAGAGGTAGGGCAGCTAAGTTCCCTAGAAAGAAGTCAAAGACCGTGAGGAGGTTGGATCTGTTGACTTGGCTGAGTCCTGGGGGTCTGAGCCTTCCTTTGTTGCTTTGGTTGTTGCTGTTCTTTCTGGGAAGCATGGATTGGACAGTGCACAGCATGGGTATAAGAAGGGTAAAACTTATTTTTCTTGTTGAAAAAAGGCTTTTTATAGTCTTTTTCTTAGCTAGATTGGCAGTGGTTCTAAAAATCCTATTGAGAGTGGTATTCTTGGATTCTAGCTGAGAAGCCTTGTCCTGCCAATCCTTGCCAAAAAGGTTTTCCCCTGTGCAAGGAATGTTCCCCAGCTTATCTTGCACCCACTGTTCAAGATCGGATGCTTGTAACCAAGCAATCCGACGTGCACTGATGCTAATAGCAGAAGTTCTGCTAATACACTCTAAGCAGTCAAAGGTTGCCCTGTTTATGAATTTGGAAACATTCTGGGCATGTTTTACAAATGAGGGAGGAGTGTCATAGTGGTTGGGGCAAGTTACTTCAGGCTGGAAGGTGAGGGGTTCAAATCCTACTAGAGGAAAGCAACCTTGGGCCAGAAGGGCTGGGGATTCTGGTTCCACAGGTGCTCCTTGTGGTCTTGGGCAAGCCACTTAACCCTCCATTGCCCATGTTCCCTGTAAAATAGTTATCTCCAAGTTATAATGCCCTGTTCAATGTAATTTCAGTTTGTTCAATGTAAACCACCTTGATATTATCATGAAAGGTGGTATATAAGAAATGTTAAATAAAATAAATGTTAGGTAATCAGCTCTCCTGTCATCAGGGAGAAGAGGAGCCATTACTTCTACATCCTTAGCAAACTCCCAAAGGAACTCTCCTCCCCCTTCGGCGCTCCTGCCCTATCAGGGCAGTGGAGCAGAACACCGGGCTCCATTTAAGCGGCGTCCCTCGCCTCCGGAGGGAGCCGCGACCGCCGAGAGAGCTCTCCTCCCCCTTCGGCGCTCCTGCCCTATCAGGGCAGTGGGAGCAGAACACCGGGCTCCATTTAAGCGGCGTCCCTCGCCTCCAGAGGGAGCCGCGACCGCCGAGAGAGCTCTCCTCCCCCTTCGGCGCTCCTGCCCTATCAGGGCAGTGGGAGCAGAACACCGGGCTCCATTTAAGCGGCGTCCCTCGCCTCCGGAGGGAGCCGCGACCGCCGAGAGAGCTCTCCTCCCCCTTCGGCGCTCCTGCCCTATCAGGGCAGTGGGAGCAGAACACCGGGCTCCATTTAAGCGGCGTCCCTCGCCTCCGGAGGGAGCCGCGACCGCCGAGAGAGCTCTCCTCCCCCTTCGGCGCTCCTGCCCTATCAGGGCAGTGGGAGCAGAACACCGGGCTCCATTTAAGCAGTGTCCCTTGCGGGCGCGCCTGCGCCTGAGGGCCTCGCCAGAGGGCCCTTTGGCGTGGCCCTTAGGCGCGGCACAAAGGCGCAAAAAAAAAAAACCCAACGAAAAATGGGAAACGACAAACCCAACGCCAAAAGGACCCACATTACATCCAACAGCGAAAACACCTCAACCACTACCAAAAACACCACCACCAACCCCGCAGAGAACAAGACCTCACCACCCCAAGAGCACAGGCACGGCACGAAGGCGAGCAGAGCAGAAGGAAACAACCAAGTGAAACAGCAACGCCGACAGCATCACAGCAGAACCCAACAAGGAGCAGACCGAGACGAAGAACGACAGAACCGCAAGTAGAATTCTCACAGAACATCACACATCTACCACCACCAAACTCACCTCCACTACACACGCCCGAATAGATCCGGCCCTCCCTCCACGGGACAGGCTCCCTCCACGGGACAGGCTCCCGCACCAAGGCACCCTCCGCAGATCCGGCTCTCACTCCACGGGACAGGCTCCCTCCACGGGACAGGCTCCCGCACCAAGGCACCCTCCGCAGATCCGGCTCCCCCTCCACGGGACAGGCCCCCGTACCAAGCCGCTCTCCGCAGATCCGGCTCCCCCTCCACGGGACAGGCTCCCGCAGCAAGGAACCCTCCGCAGATCCGGCTCTCACTCCACGGGACAGGCTCCCTCCATGGGACAGGCTCCCGCACCAAGTTCAGCTCTCCTCAAACAGACAACAGACGACAGACGAAGACCTAAGAAAACAGACATCACCCTAACAGAACATCACAAAAAACCAACATGCACACCACATACTTTCTCCCCCTCTACCTACTTGTCACACAACTCACCCCACCAACCACACACCTACACTTCCCACAAGCAAACACAACATGGCACCCCCCAACTGCGTTACAATATTTAGTACCACAGCACACACACAAAGAGACACTCAGAACATCCCAGACAAAGCGACCAATCAAACACAAATCAAACCCCCACACCTGCACAAAGGAAGCACAGGTAACAGCAACCTCCTCAACAAAGACAACAACGATTGAGCTCATAAACGCCAGATCCATCCGCAACAAGATACACACTCTTGTAGACCACATAGAAGAGCGACAGCCCGACATAATATGCATCACAGAGACATGGCTCAACCCTACCGACAATGTACTACTCAACCAACTCGTACCGGACAACTACTCAGCGTACAACTGCCCACGCACCCACAAGCGTGGAGGAGGAGTCCTGATAATAGCGAAAACAAAACTAAAGTTCAAGACACAGAACCTCACCGATACACAGCAATGTAACACAATCAGCATCAAGAACAAGAACATTGCAATCTGCCTAACCTACAGAGCACCCAGAGCTCCACCCGACGAACTAGCCTTCGCACTCGAAGAAGCCTGTGCCATAACGACAAACAACAAACCAGCACTACTGATTGGAGACTTCAACCTCAAGTCCACCAATGCCAAAGACGCAGAGGCCTTCCTGCAAGCAATGACCTCACTTCAATTCACACAGATAATCAATGCACCAACGCACAGACATGGATCATCCCCAGACCTCATCTTCGCATCTAATTACCTAACATCAAGAGACCTAATTTCTCTCCCCCCACCATCACCCCAGTGCCATGGTCTGACCATTACTTAATCGAGACAAAGCTGCGATCACAAGAGGATCAGACAAGCGAAAGAGCAAATCTCTCATACACACAAAGACGATTCAAGCATTTCGACAGGGACGAATTCATACAGGACACAATACAACACCTGAACATTACTACAGATGACCTGGAGGAACAAGTTTCCAGCTGGAACAGCATTTTAGCGAACGCCGCCAAAACATCTGATGGCAGGACCGAGAAACAGCATCACAACAAGAGACAAAACAAACCATGGTACTCAGCAAAAATACGACAAGAAAAGAGGGAGCTCAGGAAGATCGAACGGAGATGGAGAAAATAAAAAGCAACCGCCGACCAGCATCTTTACCTAACAAAGCAAAAACAATACAATGACCACATCAACCAATCAAAGAGGGAATACCACACAAACATGATAAATACTTCCATCAACAAACCCAGAGAGCTGTTCGAAATAGTAAAGATCCTCACAAAAGAGCAAACAACAGAAGGGGAAGTACAAGTTGATCCACAGGAATTCGCCAACCACATCAAAGAAAAATTTCACTCCACAGAGCGAACAACACCTAGTGGGACCACCCTGACGGACGTACACCCCAGAACCTGGGGCACATTCTACTCACCCTCAACAGAACAGATATCCCACATCATCTCTACAATCAACACAAGCACTGCTCCTACAGACCCATGCCCAGTGTCATGGGTCAAAGCCACCAAATCAAGCTTCATCCCCACCATACATAAAATAGTACACAACTCACTCACTCAAGGACTCATGCCAAAGCAGCTAAAACTTGCCTCAGTAAGACCAATCGCAAAGAAAACAACACTCGACAAAAAAGATCCAGCAGCATACCGACCAATCTCCAGCATACCCTTCCTCGCAAAAATCATCGAAAAGACGGTTCAACTTCAACTTCAGGAACACATCGACAAACACGAAACACTTGACGACAACCAACACGGATTTCGCCCCAACCATGGAGTCGAAACACTACTGATATACCTCTTCGACAGCATCCTGAGAATAATTGACAACACCAGGAATGGAATCATAATGATCTTCATCGACATCTCCTCTGCTTTCGACACAGTGGACCACAACACACTCCTGGAAAGACTAAAGATCACCGGTATACACAGCATCACACTGAAATGGTTCCACTCGTACCTAACGGAAAGACAACTGCAGGTCAAGGTGGGACACAACACCTCCCGACCCATAAATGTCCGACAAGGAGTACCTCAAGGATCCGCACTCTCAGCACTCCTATTTAACATATACATCCAACCAATATGCAACATCATGAAAGAGAACAACATCCAATACACAATATATGCAGACGACATCATGATATACACCCCGATATCAATCGACAACCCGGACTTCTCTAAGATAACAGACTGCCTCACCCAGATGACGAGTTGGTGTCAAAACAACAACCTCGCAATAAACTACAACAAGACCGAAGCTTTAATCATCACCCGGAACCAAAGCTTCATACACCCACCAAATATAAAGATACAAAGCACCACAATACCAATAAGGTCAGAGGTGAGATACCTCGGAGTTACTCTGGACAATCAACTCAATCTCAAGCCACACATAGACAAAACAATCCAGAAGGCCTACTACAAGATGCGAATCATCAGGAGACTGAAACCACTCCTCGCCCCAGATCACTTCCGAACCGTTTGTCAAGCCCTGATAACACCACTACTGGACTTCTGCAATCCAATATACCTCGGACTACCGAAACAAGCCCTCAAACCACTCCAACTGGCACAAAACACCGCAGCACGAATCATATCCGGAACCGCAAGACAGGAGCACATCACACCCACCTTAAAGGACTTACACTGGCTCCCAATCGGTGCACGCATCAGATACAAAACCATCATAAACCTATTTAAGATAAAACAGCACACATCAGCCAACAGCCTGCACACCCTCATACAACCAGACACCAGCACTCGTCCTAGAAGGAAACAAACACACAACCGAGTCAGCACCCCAAGTGAATACAAAAACACACGCAAAGACACAACGGACAGAGCACTCTCCATGGCTGCTCCAACAATATGGAACAAACTACCAGACGATTTGAGGGCAACCACAGACCTCAAGGACTTTAGAAAACAGTTGAAAACCATGCTGTTCATAGAACACTATGGACACATCACATAACCCCAGAGAATGTATAACAGCACATAACCCCGCCTAAACAATGTATGTATAGAAAATGTATTTAGAACCACTGTATATAGCCCACGTTGTACATAGCTCATACCAATCTAGCACACAATACAACACTCACCCAACTAAATTTCACCCTCGCTGCATGTATAACACACTCACCTTACCCGATTGTTTGCTGTGATACCACCTTGATTATTAAGATAAGGCGGTTTAGAAATACTGTTAAATAAATAAATAAAAATGTAGAGTATGTAAGAACTTATTCTGGCCGATAACATGGAGGCCTGAAAACATCAACAACCAAAGGCATCAAGAGTTCTTGCCTCCCAGCCCGGAGGATTTTAGGAATGTGTCTTGACACTTTTGATTTGATGCATTGCCGATTCCACAACCATGGAGTGGTGTGGTAACTGCGTCTTCTAGAAACTGGTACACTGCGGTACCTGGTACATGGTATCGAGCCTCCAAGAATGTGGAGAGACAGTTAAGGGTGTCTCCCACATCCTAAGCATGAGGTCATGCAGTATCTGGTGAATAGGGAGGGTAGCAGCCTCCTTTGGCGCTGCTGGATACCAAAGAATTTCAAGTTCTTCAGCTCTCGGTTCTTTCTCAGAGGTCACCGTAATGGAGAGGCCCCGAGCCATGTCCCGTATAAAGTCTTGAAAAAGACATGTCCTCCGGAGGAGATATACGGCATTGCGGGGAAGGAGAAGGATCTTCCGAAATAGCTCCCATTTCCTGGGTACCGGTCGATTCATCGGACGAGTCTGAATCGGAGGACTCAAAGTACCGGTGGGCTGGGTGCTCCTGCCCAGCCCGTCTACGGTACCGATCAAAATCGGCATCGGAATTCCTCGGTACCAGACCCTCGATGCTGGACACTGATTATAGGCATGGATGGTAGTGTGGAGAGCGGCGCAATGGTCGATGCAGACACATTCGCTACCAGTGTCGGTACCGATGGCTGCAGAACTGATTGCAGAGGCTTTAGCAGTACCGAAGCTGCTAGCAAGGCTGCTAAACTCTGCTCAATGGCCAGGATATGTTGATCCATAGAGCCAGCCGATGCCTGGGTATTGGTACCTGAATAGCGGGCCATGACCCCAGAGCATGGCACCAAAAGCTCTCCGGAGGTGGAGGTCTCGGGAGCATCCTGGGACTCCGTTAACGCTTTGGAGGCAAGGACCTCCCGCCAGGGTTGTTTGGCCGGTGTATTCTTTTCCAGGGCAACGCCTAAGACATCTCGATGCTTAGAAGGAGATCTACCCTTGGAAGACCGACCAGCCTTCGAGGAAGACTTGGGTTTCGATACCTGAGATCCATGGGAGGAAGATGAAGCTCTCGACAATGTCGATGAAACTGACTTTGCATCGGTGGCAAAGAGGGTGCTGAGTTTGGTAGCTCTATTCTGCAGGCATCTTTTTGTCATCTTCCTGCAGAAATGACAGTCTGACGGCAGAGGTCTGGTCCCAAACATTTGAGACACCGGTCATGGATGTCTGTAGCAGAGATGGTACTACTACATTTGAACATTTTTTGAAGCCACTAGCTAGCTTATCCATTCTAAAGGGAAAAAGGGGCCTAAGGCCAAAATAGTGCCTAAGTATCTGGAGGGTGACGTACCCTCAGGGAAAAACAGAAGTTTTTCTTTCTTTTTAAAGAAAAAAATAGAAACAGAAGAAACACCGACGGTGCCGGTGCTAGCGTCGACGGGAAGGCAGACACGACCACAAAAGAAGTACATTTTCTGCAGTGACAGGAATTGCTCCCTGTTGGCTCTGCGTAAAATGAAAAACTGAGGAGGAGAGTTAGAAAGGCGGGAAGGCAGCTACGCAGGCGCAGTGGGATGCTCCCAAAAGCTTTCTTATAGGATGCTGGGGAGCGTTCCCGCGGGGGCTCCATCGGTGCTGACGTCACTCATATGTGAAGACTACATTCCTGCTTGTTCCTGGAGATGAAGGCATTGTCATTCCACTGGTCCCGAAAGGAGAAAGAGACAAGTTCATCCTAGGCTGAGCAAAGGAGATTATGGTGTCCTATCAGGCCTAGTGGGATATAGAGAAAGTGATGTCGCAGATCCAGAAAAGAAAAGGAGGCATCGACATCACATTGGGTCAAATGGGGAAGATGGAAGTAATGCCCTTGGACCAGTGAGGCAAGAAGGCAGCACTGATCTGCCTGTCACAGCATGAAAGATGGCAGACACATCAAAACAGGGAAAGGAAGCAGTTGCATCCCATTTCCAGCAGCAAAAGGATACACTGACATCCCAAAAATGATAGGAATGCTGCAAGCCTGGTACAGAAAGGAGGCATCAGCTTCCTGCCCGACCTGGCAGACAAGATGGCAGCATTCTCAGCCTGATAGGAGAAAATAACTTTTTTTTATCTGGAAGAAATTTTATATTCAGAGCATTCTTTTGGCTCTTCCTGGAAAGGCATGAACTAAATACTACAAATAAAATAAAATAGTGCCACTTGTGGAGACCTCTAGGTTCCACCAGCTTAGATGTGTAGAGACCTCTAGTGGTTCTACTGATTATTACATATGATCAATTTATGCCACCCAGTATTTTCTAGAAATTGGGAGGGCTGTTTGTACCAGTGAGGCAAGCTGGTGCAAATATATTGGGTGTCCTAGGCAAATCTTCAGACATGGGCTCCCTCCCCCTGAGATTCTGATAATTAAGCATAGTAATCATGATGATCCCAATGCCACCCCTCCACAAAATGCTGTAAAAATGTATAATTGGATATCATTAGCCTGATATTCAAAGGGAGTAACACGGTTAGCAGACCTGCTAACCATATTAATGCCATTATCTGGGATATTCAGCAACATTAACATGGTTAGTGCCGCTTAATAGTGCCATACCTAGACCTGTGCCATGGTGCATTTGCACAGGGTGCAAAAAAATAGGGGCACATTTGGAGTCGGTTTTCTGCTGTCCTCAGCTTCTCCCTGCACTGGTTGCCCAGCCTGTCCTTGCTCTGCCAGTGCTTTTCCTATTCCCTTGGCGGCAGGACCGGCACAAACCTCCAATTAAAAAAATCTCAGGCCTTTGCAACTCCATTCTTGAATAGCTGGTCTAGTCCCTCTCTTCAGACGCAAGCATACGTTAGAAGAGGGTGGGATCAGACCAGTCATGCAAATGCAGAGTTGGAAAGACCCACTTTGTTTATTTTTAGTGGAGGTCCGCTGCTGCCATCAAAGGAACAGGAAAAGCGGTGGTGGGGCAAGGGCAGGTCGGGCAGGAGGAACGGGGGGGGGGGGGGGGGGGGGGGGAGCTGGCTGGACATGAGGAGGTGGGGTAATAATGGGAGATGCTGGACGTGGGGGGATAGGGGCAGAAGGGCTATGCTGGGCATGAAGGGATAGGGGCAAATGACAAAAGTCTGATGTCATGGGGGGTGCCAGGTTTTCAAGTCACAAAGGGCGCAGTTATTGCTTCGTACGGACCTGCCGCTGAATATCCACGGGTGCTGCTGCTGCCGCCCGCCCCAATGCTAAGCAGGTAGTATTGGGGAGTTCTGGAGCAGCACCTACCAATAACAGGGTAGCAGTGATATTGGCCTAACGTTTGCTGCTGATGCTAACCAGGCATGTATGTGTGTGCCCGCACTCCTTGCAGGTGAAAAAATGTGCTGATGGTTTTTTAAGTTTGTGGGATTGTCAGGATCTATTGTTTTGCTTTGACTGATACTGCTCTTTATTGCCTTAGGTGACCACCTAGTCTTGCCTAATGGTTGAGATAACCCTGTAATGAGGTAATAGGAGGGAAAACTAAATGGCATAAATACCAAGCCTAAAGGCAGTTTCTTGTCTTGAATTGTCTAAACCACTGTAGTAGCACTGGTGCAATGTCATCAGCTGGCGGAGATATTGCACATGTAGGAACTTGATGTCTTTGGTTGGTTAAGTCAACATCATAGTACCGCTTAAGTGCATTAACGAGTCATGTGCAAAAGGAGTTTTCTGAGAGAAGGAGAAGAAACGTTTTTTTGCTGATCTTGAAAGTGAGTCTGAGGAGTCTGAGAATAACACCAGGAGCTGCATACTGGAGGGCCAGGGTTCATGGGAAGGAACGACTGCAGCTTATATCCATGATCTCTTTCCAAAGAAGATTTAGAGAGAGAGTTTGGGGAGCATTGGATTCCTCCACTTCGGAAGAGAATACTGATATGTAAAGGAATTTCCCTACTCCAGGGAAGGTTAGGACAAAAGGTACACTGTAATTTTATTACTTTATATTCTCCAACCTCATTGATTAATTTTTGTCTTCACTACTATAGACTTTCAGTAAATTGTTAATTCAGAACAAAAATCTTGGACTGGTTTCTGATGTAGAAACAAGTGACAGAGTGAATGATACTGGGGGCTAATGGCCTCCCATCTTTTCTAGTCCCGGGGTGGTAGACCTATGCAGAACAGTGCTGTCTCCAAGGAAGTGTGTGACCCTGGTCTATCTGCAGAGAACCTGCCTCATGGAGGACCCCAGATGGTAGAGGGCATTACCATTCATGAATATTTTGAATAGAACTGGCTTGATTAGCATTCATCCTTCTTTCCTAAGAGTAAACTCCATGTACCACTACTTCCTACTGTTTGCTATTCAAACAATTTCTAATGCAGTTAATGATGTTGGGGCTTATGCCTGGGTTTCTTGGTGAACCTCTTATGAGGGATGGTGTGCTAACAGCTGTACTGAAATCTAGACATAGAACATCCAGTGGATGCTCCAGATGTAATTTATTTATTTAACATTTCTTATATACTGCCTTTCATGATATCAAGGAGGTTTACACTGAACAGGGCATTATGACTTGGAGATAACTATTTACAGGGAACATGGGCAATGAAGAGTTAAGGGGCTTGCCCAAGACCACAAGGAGCACCTGTGGGACTAGAAACCCCAGTCCTTCTGGCCCAAGGTTGTTGTCTTCTAGTGGGATTTGAACCCCTGACCTTCTGGCCTGAGGTAATATGCCCCAACCACTAGGCCACTCGTCCCTCCCCTGGTAATTCACTGGTAACCCCATAACATGGATCAGATTTGTTGGATACAGTCTCGCTCTAGTAAAAACCCTACTGCTTCAATCTGCAGCCCACTGGATTCAAGATACTACACTATCCTTTCCTTTAATAGAGCCTTCATTCATTTTCCTACCACCAAGATCAGGCTAACTGGCCAGTAGTTTTCAGTCTCCTCCATTTTTATGAAAAAAGAACAGCATCTGCCCTTCTCCAGTGGTATGAAGCTGCTACTTTTTTTTCTAAAGATTGACTGAACAGATTTCTGAGTTCCAGAAATATCCTAGCATTTCTCCCATCTTATCTTATAGATTTACTGGCCCTACCACTAGGCAGATTAGGGCTGCAAATTTGTTTTTTGGTGGGGGGGGGGGTGGGGGGGCGACAGTGCGATAGAACTGCAGCCCTTAAAGGTTGCTTTGGATGTAGCAATGGGCTTTCAGGGCATACCAGCACAGTTGCACTCAAGTCCTTCTGCGCCCTGCTTCCTTCAACAGAATGTTTGTTTGGGAGAGGGCGGTATGCTGCAGGACCTTGAGCACAGATGCACGGACATGTGCCGAGAGATTCTATACTGTGCCAAGTCTCCTGAAGTCTCGGGCCTGGTGGAGGTAAGTAATAGTAGTGACAGCAGCAGCTCTATCAGGGGGAGGTGAAGAGGGGGAGGAAAGGGTAGATTATGAGGGGAAGGTAAAGCGAGAGATGAGGTGCTGGACATATTAGAGGGAACTAGGGAAGGGATTGGGAGGTGCTGGACTATGAAGGTAGGAAACAGAAGGGGAGATGCTGACCATCCTGGGGGGAGTACAGAAGGATTTGATAATGGACACTTTGGAGAGATAGAGATGCTTTTCTCCTTGGGAGGGGTAAGGAAGAGAAGGGGAGATGCATGGGGGAGGGGGGAGAGATTTGAACTTCCTCTGGCAGTGGGGGCACTTGGTTTAGGGTTTGCCTAAGGCATTAGATACCCTTGGGCTGGCCCTGTATAGACTTATCCTCTTTCGGTTTAATTAGTTCCATATACACCATATTTTCTGTAAACTGTGAAGCATCATCATTGTCATATGTATTCCTGCTAATTATCAGAGCTCTTTCTCCAATAGCTTCTTTGCTGAACCCTAAACAAAGGTATAAAATACTTACAGCTTTGCTCTTCAACCAAACCTATCTGCCTATTTTTGACTGAAAAATCATCTAAAACTAAGGAGCTTAAAGCTTAGGAATCTAAATTCAGTTCTACAGTTCATTTACCTAGATTTAGCAACCTGACCTTTTTCCCCAGCCTTACTTCCATTCCCATAGTCATTCAGGTTTAAGTGCTGAAATCTCAAAGATAAGTGTGTAAGCTCTTTGAAAACTGTCCCCTTTACTTGTCAACCTCCATTTTCTTGTTACAGTTTTACCATCCCATCTTTGTACCTCCTCCTTTCACCAACATACCTAAGAAAAAAGCTGTCACCTTGTTTTACTATCTTAACTATCTTTACTTCTGCTTGGGCCTTCGTCATCCTGACTACCTTCCCTGATCCTCTCAGCTTTCATAAATATTTGGGTCAACATTTGAACTTCTTTTTATCGCTGTCACCGCATTTAAAGTTACACTCACATATTCAATGAGGACTACTGTCCAGATACTGGCACTCAGGGGCGGCTTTATAATGAGGCAGAGTGAGTCGGCTGCCTTAGGCAGCAAAAAATGCCCCCAAAACATCCATCTCACGCCACCTTCAAAGTTAAAAAAAAAAAAAAAAAAGTGGACAAGCTGCTGCTGCTGCTTCTCAGCAGTAGTATATTCAACCCTTCCACCGCTCCCCCGCCACTGCTGTCCCGGGAGGCTCCACACTTGCCTGACCAGCCCAAAGCCGGACACCCTGGCTTACCTCTGCAGAGCCGCGAGAAAGAACAGTGTTTCCATTCTTTCCTGCAGATCTGCTAAAGTTGAGCCTGGCGGCTCGCTGAGGGTAAACAAGGGCATTTATATTGCTGCTTTTTTTCTGGGTAGCCCCTTGTATGAGTTTTGGAAGCTTATGCTGGTATGGTATGGTAGATTTGGCCTTGTAGATCTTAGGTGACTTTTGTAGGGTTTTGTATTAGTTCCCACTATGTCTGGTACTGGAGAATGTTAGTGAGATGACCAGAATCAGATTTCTTTTTTAAACCCTCACTTGGTTTGCAGCTTGTCGTGCTGTGAGGGCTTGTGTGCATCAGTGATGCTGAGAGCTAAACTATCGGTAGTTTAACTACTGGCAGGGTCTCCCAAGATGGACAGGTCTCAGCTGAGGTGTCAGACCAAGACAAACCCCCAGATGCTGGAATGCTCTGCCTCCTGACATTAGGACCATTGCTGACCTGTCACAGTTCAGGAAGGCACTTAAATACCACCTTTTCCTCCAATACTACCCAACCAGCAATTGATCCTAGGTATCCCCTCTGAAAATGACCCACTTAAGAAATGACCCTTACGTTCAGTATGTTATTTTTACCTAACCTTGTTCCGTGTAAATATCTCATGTATATAGTTCACCCCTGTTATCCAAGTTTGTACTCCTGTTCTATGTAAAACCAAACAGCTTGTTGTTATGGTCGTTGTGTTATAATGTAAACCGCGCTGATACCGAATAGTGCGGTATATAAGAAATTGTAATAAAATAAATAATAAAATAAATAAATAAAATACATTGAGTTCTGTGGGTGAATGTCCTACTTCTTCTCTGCACCCATTGTTGAGGGAGAGGTTTCTGTGGATGCAGAATATATATTCAAAAAGAAAAAGTGAGAGCCATAGCGCAGTTTATAACAGAATAAAATAAGTTATAATTGGGTCTTATAAACTGTGCTGTGGTTCTCACTTTTTCTTTTAGTTCTTTGGTGTGCGAGCATCTTGCATTGCCTTGGTTTTTTACAGAATATATATTTACATTAATACAACTGGTCCAGTGCACAGTTTCAGGAGTTATGGTGAGGTTGCCAAGCCTTTCTTGGTGTTTATGTTGGAGTGGGAGGTGTTGTGTTGGGGGGTCACAAAGTCCCTCTTGTTTTTCAGAGGGTGGGAAGTGATGTATAGGGGCCACTGTGCCTCTCTTTGTTTTTTAGAGGGTGAGGAGTGCTGTGTCGGGGTGACAAGTTGCTTTTGTTTTTGTGGAAGTGGGAGATGCTGCATGAGTGCTGCTGAACCCCTCTTATCTGGCACATTTAGCAGCATGTTTCCTAAACTCTGCACCATACTGGGTCAGACCAAGGTCCCTCAAGCCCAGTATCTTGTTTCCAAGGAGTGGCCAATCCAGATCACAAGTACCTGCAGGTTCCCAAAAAGGCACATTGGTTCCACAATGCTTGTCCCAGGGTAAGCAGTGGATTTCCCAGGTCCTCTTTAATAATAGTTTATAGACCTTTCCTCCAGGAATTTGTTCAAACCCTTTTTAAATACAACTATACTAGCAGCTTTTACTGTATCCTCTGATAACTAATTCTAGAGTTTGATTACACAGGGCCATAGACTAACTGCAGGGAGGTAGTTACATCCCCCTGCAGTTACCGCATTTCAGCGTGGCAAAACAGCTGCCGGTGCAACTAAGGTCACCCACTGAAGTGGCATTAGTTGTACTCACACTACTTGTGCTGAGCCATTATGCTATTTTTTGCCGACAATGCAGATGCCTGTGTGTGAATTCTCTCTCTTGCCTCACTCTGCAGTAAAGTATAATTTTGGGAAAGAAATCCTGTAAACCTAACAGTAATGGGTAAAAGCATTTTTTGACTACATATGTCTGTTTTTAGTTTGTACTGATATATTCCCTACTTGGTGAAGATCTATCTCTGTTCTGCACATGTGTGACTGAGGCTACATGTTCTGTTAGCATGGAGTTTCTTTGTAGGTAGTTGTAGTAATCTGGCTTGTTCAGTTTACTGAATAGGAATATGGATGTTCTAGGGCCCACTGCAATATTTATGGTGCTGCCCCTTTTTGGGTACGCTCCATGTTGTGCGAATTTTGGAAGTTCGTGCTGTTATGGAATAGTAGATTTGCTCTATGGGTTCTATACTCTGTGTTCTTGGTATAGGGTGCTGGATGGGGGGGGGGGGGGGGTACTGGAATAAGTATTGTTTTTGAGATTTGCATTTTTGCATTCTTTATGCTGCCAGACTGAAATTTAAAATGTTTTGTCAGTTCAATTTCAAGGAAATTTCAAAATTTCAGGGAATGTCTCAGTTTAATGTTGTTTAGTAGCCTATCTTCACTGCTGCTGAGTTCCGGGCTTTTCCAGCTCTAGCACAATCCAATCCAGTGTTTGAATTCATGGCTACCAGGATTAGTTTTTCATTTTATATCTTCCCTCCTCATCAATAATCTGGTCATAGCAAAATAAATCTGATGTGCAGATACTTATAATGGTTTGATTGGGGGGAAGAGCTATGTAAGTGGCTTTTCATTAGTCAAATTTAATGCTTTATTATGTTTGTTTTATTGTAACATTTGTTTTACTGAATTGCATGTGTGTTTGGAAGCCACCTAGGATTTTAGATGGATGACATATACATTTTAAAATAAAGTATGCTAAATTTCTGCAAATGATACCGCAGTGAGTCTCTGCACATGACCTTGCATCACCCTCATATTGCCCTGGGGGTGCATTAGGGGCAGAGGAAAGGAGAAACCTCAGGCAGAGATCTACATGATCAGGGAATAAAATGGTCAGACAAAAAAGTTAGAATAAAATTTTATTTTCAATTTAATGATTGGACTCGGTGCTATCTTTATATTTTATACACTACATGGAAATGCATCTCTTTTTATTTCTCTAGTATTGCACTGTACGCAGAATCTGGTTCCTTGGGATTGCAGTTTAATTTTTATCTTCATCTGTTTTTTTTTTTTAGGTTGTGGTCACTTAGTCTGTACTTGGTGAGGGTCTGTGTTTTGAGTATGTGACGAAGACCAGGTGTTCTGTTAACATAGAATTTGTATGTAGGGATCTGCACTGTAATAATCTGATTTGTTCGGCTGTCCAAATAGGTGTTTGATGTTCCAGGGCCCACTGTAGTATTTACTGTGATGCTTTTTTTTGATGGCCTCCTTATGTGAGTTTTGAAAGTTGGTGTTGATATGATATGGTATGGAATGGTAGATTTGCTCTATAAAGCCTCAGTAACTTTGTTGTAGGGTTTTGTATTAGTTCACAATATGCCCGGTACTGAATAATGTTGGTTATTGCTTGTTAGTGAGATGATCAGAATCATTTTTTTTTTAAGATATTGAGTTCTGTGAGTGAAAGTCCTGGCTCTGCTCTGCACCCACTGTTGAGGAAGGGGCTTCTGTAGATGCAAAATACATGTTCAAAAAGAAAAAGCAAGAACCATAACGCAGTTTATAACAACAAAACAAAAAAGTTATAATTTATTTTTATAAACTGTACTGTGATTCTCGTGCTTTCTTTTAGTTCGTTGGTGTGCAAACATCTTGCATTTCCTCCATATAATCTAATAATAGGCTTTTTGGTTTGGTTCGGTCCCTGATTGGAGTTTTGAGACAGCCCCATTCCCTCCCACTACAGGGTAGGGGGGTGCCATCTCATCCCTCGCCTCAGGCAGCAGATTGCCTTGGGCCGTCCTGCTGGCACTGAATATCCGTATATGGCACTGATTACCGCCGGTATCTGAGTAATGGTGATATTCAGAGCTGTTATCAAGATAGCCTTCCGCATTACTTTGGGATAGCTGTTTTGCTGTCCTGAGTTATGCCGATAGTTATTCAGGCAGCGGTACAGAAAATCACTGCTCTCCAGATAAGTTGGCGTTCCGCCCTGGCATTATCGGAGAGTGTGATGATTTTCAGCAGTATTATGAATAAATGCCATTTTAAAGCTGTGGCCAGCCCTAGTCAACGCCATTTATCTGGTTAGCAAATGCTGCTAACCAGATAAATGGTTTTAACTATCCAGCCAATTATTCTCTGTCCTTAAATTCCCAAGATTCCTTGTACCTTTTGAATATCGATCTCATCGCCTTTATAGTTTCAACCACCTGCTTTAAGAACCATATGGATTTTTTTTTCCCTTGAAGTCTTTTGTGTGACTCGTCTCTATTTTTGCTTTTATATTAATCCATACTGTGGTGATAAGTGAATCCGAAGTGATCTCTTACTGTGACAGCAAAAACATTTTTCATCACCGTATCCACTACAGTGTTGAACAATATTATTTTCAGATTATGGACCTAATTCACTAAGGCTTTTTATTCATTGCGTGCCTAAGGGAAAAAGGCTGAGTGAATCAGACCCTACCTACCAACTGTGGCATCTTGGTGTGAAAACAAGACTTTTATATTCAGTTGGCAAAAATAGGGGTCCTTGGTTTTCTGTGATACAGTGGCAGCAGCAAGGGACAGTAAATCAAGTTCTTGCTCAGAATTATCCTGTCTTAGCTGAATTGTGGGAAAGCAGGGGCAACAGTCCAGTTCAGATGAGCACAGGAGGTCTCTGTCCCCTACACTCTGGGTCCAGCCAATCCCACAAGCCAATCGCACATGCTTTGAACAGTGTGGCTAAGGCAGGGCCTACTGAGCTAGAATCGTGCCCTGTGCGACTTGCACATCGGGGGCACGCCCCCTTCCTCCCCCCGCCCCCATACCTCTGTCCAGCCTCTGCCTGCTTTTTTCCTGCTACTGCCACTCTCTGTTTTCTCCACGGTGGCGCTGACAGCACGGAAAGAGCAGAAAGTGGCTGGATGAAGGGGGGCGGGGGGGGGGGTGGGGTAGGGCATGCACCTGATGTGGAAGTCGCCAGCACTTTAAGCAGATTTATCCCTCCCTGCTCTGATGTCGCATCAGAGGAGGGCAGGACTGACCTGCTTAACGTGTCGTGAAAAGGCTTAGGGGGCGCATTTCGGCTGCCTGCTGTTGTCCTGCCTTTGCAGAGAAAAGAAAAGTGGTGGTGGCAGGGCAACAGCAGGCAGCCGAAATGTGCCCCCTAAGCCTTTGCGGCTGCGCCGCTCGCACTGGGTTAGGCACAGCACTGGGCTAAGGTTACCAGATGTCCCCAGTTTCCAGGGATTACTCCCAGTCTTAGAACTGTGTCCCTGACTCCCACCTCTTCGGCATTATCTTTGCATTTTACATAGTACAGGGAAATGCGTCACTCTTTTTATTTCTCTGTCGATTTTTCTGCTTGGAAATCATATGGTTGTTACCATGAGATAGACTGCGGGGGGCAGGATAATGACTCCTCGCCCCTCTTCCACGTCTTGTTACTCAAACCTAGAACTAAGGTGGCTCTTCTTCCCCTCCCCCCCCCCACATATTATGGATAAGTGTCCCAGATTTGCCTGCAGTTGGCAGCAGTTGCCTTACAGTTGGCAGCTGAAGGGGCAGCGTGGCAAGGCCTTGAGCCACATCTTCCTCCTCTGCCACTCAGAGTTACATGATCTGAGCAGCGTTGAACTGTAATATTTTGTGGGATTGAACTTGTGAGTTTGGTCCTGAATCTCAGAGAAGAAGGATGCAGCCCACAATTTATTTATTTATTTAGACAGTTTTGTATACCGCCTTATCCTTCAATCAAAGCGGTCACAACACAATTGGGGGATACATTTAACACACAGGGATATGAGACACATACACTAATACTTACGGGGAACATGGGCAATGGAGGGTTAAGTGGCTTGCCCAAGACCACAAGGAGCATCTGTGGGACTAGAAACCCCAGTCCTTCCGGCCCAAGGCTGCTGTCCTCTAGTGGGATTTGAACCCCCAACCTTCCGGCCTGAAGTACCTTGCCCCAACCACTAGGCTACTCCTCTCTTTTTATGGAGTGGAGGAGTAGCCTAGTGGTTGGGGCAAGGTACTTCGGGCCGGAAGGTCAGGGGTTCAAATCCCACTAGAGGACAGCAACCTTGGGCCAGAAGGACTGGGGTTTCTAGTCCCACAGGTGCTCCTTGTGGTCTTGGGCAAGCCACTTAACCCTCCATAGCCCATGTTCCCTGTAAAATAGTTCTCTGTGTGCTGTGCTTTCCTGTCTAATCAATGTGTTTATACCTCAAAAATTTCCTGTCATGATTTGACAATTTCCAATCTGTAATCAAAAACCGCTGCTGATCGCTGGAAGTAGCGGTATACAAATGTATACTAAATAAAATAAAATAAATGTTGTTTCCCTTTAGCAAACCAAATTGTCTAATGGTGGTCAATCTTTCCAGCTTCTCTTAGGACTCTAGATACCTGCTGCCTTATATTATATTGGCCCAGCCATCTCCACTCATCCAACCCTTGCTGCTTGCTCAGTGTAGTGATTTCAAACAGCCAAGTTTATATCTTCTGTCCTTCAGTATGGGTTATGCTTGAATGCGGTTACCTCACTGGATCATCTCTAGGTTGTCCAAGTCTTGTCCTGTATGGTGAAATTAGATCTTACCTGCTAATTTTCTTTCCTTGCTACCACTCCCCTCTTATGACCAATTTGGTATCTGTGTGAGGGGAGGAGGGATTGTCCAGGAGGCAGAAATGACAGAAGAGATATATTGACTGAGGAGATGAGGGTGAGAGTTTGGATGGAGAGGGAGGTTAGAAGGGAGATCAGCTGGGGAGGTCTATAAAGGGGGATCATCTTGTGAGAATGAGAGTAGATGGGTGTAGGGCATGATAGAGAGGAGAAGGCGGACAGAAGAGATAAAAATAGTTTGGTTGGGGACTATGAAAGGGAGGAGAATGGTTCCAGATTTGTATATGAGAGTAAAGGGATTGGTACTGGGAGGAGAGAGACTATAAAATAAAATAAATAAATAAATTCCACCACTTACACTTACACCTACGCATGACCTATGATTATTCTGTAACACATTGTATATAACCTCTTGTAAATAACCTATGTAAATAGTTTGGACAGTTTATCGCATTTGTTGTGATTTGTAAAAAGTTAAAAAAATTTCTGTTCAATGTAAATGTATACCGAAGTATACATAATATGTTAACCTGTTCCATGTAAACCGCCCTTGATCTCTGGAAGGGGCGGTATAGAAGTAATAGATAAATAAATAAAATAAATAAGAGACTGACAGAGAGAGGAGGTGGGCTCCGGTGTCTTGAATGGGGGTAAGATATATGATAGAGAGAGAGAGTGACAAAGAGAGTAGAGAGAGGGTGTGTGTGTGTGTGTGTGTGTGTGTGTGTGTGTGTGTGTGTGTGTGAGAGAGAGAGAGAGAGAAAGATGATATGCACTTGTGTGTGTGTGTGGTATGAAGGGATATCTCCCCCAGATATCCCCTTATACCATTCTCCCTCCGTCCCTCATACTGCCTTCCTCTTCATCACCTTCTGTGGTACTAGATTCCCCATCTCCCTCCCCTTCTTTCTTTTTCCCCAGTCCTCCCTCCCTCCTTCCCCAAGATTCCCTCTATTTTCCCATCTCTGGTCTCCTCATCTATCCCCAATCCTTCTTCCTATCTTCAGTCCTCCTTCCCTCCCACTACTCCCCCGTCTCTCCCTCTACTCCCCCATCTCCCTTTCTCTTGTCCTATTCCTGACCTATCAGCCCCCTTTCCCACAATGATCAATGTGATTCCTTTACTTTCAACCCCAAAAGCTCAAAGAACAAAAATGACTGACTGAGGTATAAGACAGAAAATGAGTATTGGGTAGTTTTCAAATTGCCTGCATTGGGCACCTTATAACTCTAAGGGGCATTTTTGCTGAAGCTCACTGCCCAGTAGTACAGGGTTTAGTGCATGATTTGGGTGCTATGATAAAAATCCTATGCTACCTGGGTTGAGTGATATGGGGTGGAGAATAGGCAGGCTAGGAGTGGAATGGAGGCACTGATGCCAAGTCGTGGCCAGTGCGGGTGTTATTATCTTGCGCTAACCACACTTGCTGCCCTTTTCATGGGCGTACTTAATACCACCTCAAAGGGTGGCATTAAGTCACCCACGTGCCAGCTTATACGGTGCTGTGTCTTGGGCCCAGGCTAACTGCAGGGGACTGGATGTACATGCCTCCTGAAGTTAATGCAGCCCACACACGCATTACCAAAGTGGGCTTTAGTAAACATGCCCCTAAATGAAGCTAAATGCCCATGCATTGTAAACACATTGAGGAAGGGCAATCTTCAGGTGGCCAATTTATGTGCTCCAATCATATGAACATTAATAAAGCTATGCTGAGTCAGACCAAGGTCCTTCAAGCCCAGCATCTTCTCTTCAACAGTGGCCAGTCCAGGTCACAAGTTCACAGCAGATCCCAAAAAATAATTCTATTTTTCACAACTCCTTTTCAGGGATAAGCAATGGCTCCTCTACATATATGTAGCCAATAACATTTACTGACTTTTCCTCCAGGAATGTGTTAAAACCTCTTTTGAACCTGTTTACCCATGTAAATGGCTTTGAATATTGCCTCTAGCATTATGATTTAATATGTGCTTTGCTCAATGTACAGATCTATGCAAATGTGGCATAGAATTGTCAAAGAATTTCAGAAATTTTGCCATAGGCTTGTTTAATTCTTGCAGCAGAGCTATCCTCGAGCTGTGACAGAAAGCTGTAGGCTGTAACTCAATGTTATTGACAGTCATCATAGTTTTCAGTCTTTAAGAGGTTATAGACTCTCTATTTTGGAAAGGCTCTTGAGACAACAAGTTTAGACAAATTCCTGGAGAAAAAGCCCATAAACCAAGGTAGAATGGGATAGAACATTGCTTATTCCAGGTGATAAGTAACATGGACTCTGGCTACTATTGGGATATGCCACATACTTGTGACCTGGATTGGCTGCTATTGCGAACAGGCTACTGTTTATTTATTTTTATTTATTTAGACAGTTTTGTATACCGCCTTATCCTTCAATCAAAGCGGTCACAACACAATTGGGGGATACATTTAACACGCGGGGATATGAGACACATACACTAATACTTACAGGGAGGTTTACATTGAACAAATTGAAATTACATTGAACAGGGCATTATAACTTGGAGATAACTAATTTACAGGGAACATGGGCTATGGAGGGTTAAGTGGGACCAACACAGAGGATCTCTAAAGGTAAAAAGTGGACTGTTGTAGTTGTGTTATGGAAGGACAGACTAGATGGGCCTTGTGGTCTTTTTCTGTCATCATGTTTCTATGTGGCTTGCCCAAGATCACAAGGAGCACCTGTGGGACTAGAAACCCCAGTCCTTCTGACCCAAGGTTGCTGTCCTCTAGTGGGATTTGAACCCCCCGACCTTCTGGCCTGAAGTACCTTGCCCCAACCACTAGGCCACTCCTCTACTCCACTGAGCTTGATGGACCTTTGGCAGCCTGCTTGGTTCTGTCATGCAACTTGTTTATGAATATGGCAGGTATCTGAAGATGTGACTTGTCCTGAAAGCAGCCATTTGGCACATATTTTTGCTCTTTATAACCACATACTGCAATGAGGGATTTGTTTTCATTGTTTGATAACTGGGATATAGAAAACGGAGATTTGAGGTCTGCTTTATTCGGTGATGGGCCTGCCGTTCAAGCTCATTAGTCATTCAAGGTGCCCTTGCAAGGTCTGAGTGAGGCAAGATTTCAGGTTTACTTGAAAGGAATTATACCCTGACTCAGCTTTTCCTTTCAGAGATGATTACTTGGAATAGCAAATCCACAACACATGTACAGAGTGATTTCCAAAGTCATTTCCCCAGATAGAAAGTATTTCAGCGACAGAAATGGGCTCTTTGGAAATTGCCTATTCTCCTACAGATGAAAGTGTGCACATTCTTCTACAACGCATAGTTATCTGCATTGAGCGGAAGTATTTCCAGGGGTGGGTTTAGGGTAGGGACTGCACCAGTGTCCAAACTTTTCTATTTCCCAAACTAAGCATTTGTTTTAGCCAGATAAGTACCTGCAGAAAAAACAGATACAAGTGCTTGTGGATTCATTTTTTTAAGCAGTTTTGAAAGTCCTTTGAAAACTAGTGTAACATTTGTGATTATAGTAAGATCCACAGAAATACGCCCTCTTTTTTTCCTTTATTTGTAATTGCTAAACAAAACACTAAGAGGGTCTTTTATTAAAGTTCACCAAAACTATGGCACAATAGGTTCAGTACCACTGAGTTATCTGTCGGGGATGTTGAAAGCATTTCCCCGGCAGTTAATGCAAAGCACTTTCCTCCAATGCAGGCCACATTAGTGCGGTTGCATTTAACTCCACCTATTGAGGTGGTGTTAGGTGAACCCATGCTAATGCAATTAGCGTGCAATATGAACCCAGTGCTAGCTGCTCTGAGCTCACCACGCCCACTCTCCACATCCCTACCTGCCCATTCGTGACCCTAACATAGGTTGCACAATTAGTGAAGAAATTGTCTCGTGCTGTCTTGGCCCACTCTGGCTGTCAATGCGTGTCCCAGCATGCCTTTAGTGTACAGTAGAATACACACTGCTGGCTAGCGCCCTTCAGTAAAAAAACACGAGTCAATCATGTACAAAAATTATGCATATTTAACGGAAGTTTTCTGCAGGGAGAATGTTACCCACACCCCCTGTCATTCCTATGGGCACAGTGTCACTTAAGTACATTGATTTCATTAATGCACATTAACCTTTAGTAAACATGCCCTTCCCTGCACAGGAATTCACAACTCTGCTTCTTCATTGATAATTCTCATCCCCTTGGCTTTTGATTTTTCTCAACCACATCACTCAGACAACCCCCTTTCACTCAAAACTACCCTCCTCCTCTTAACCCCCTTGAAATGTGCCCTCTTTGTTCATGAAGAGGAAAATTCTGGAGTCCCCACTCCTAAACTGAAACTGACTTACAGGGGCTGTTTCAGTGGAAATACATTTTAATAATCTTAATTTTTTATAACATTTTTGGAATTACATTTTTATAATCTTAATTATTTATGTTTATATGGGTAATGTTTAATTATGCTAAATTTAAAATTTATCTTACTGATGTTTTAAATGTCATATTTTATAATCAAGTTTATTTTATATTTTATGCTCATACTTTTTATTTATGATTTATTTTTTCTTCTCTGTTTTTATATATTTTGTATATCAAGGAGTTAATCCATTGATACGTGGTATATGAAATAAATTAAACGCTAAACCTTATGAGATTATAGAAGCCAGACTTACCTAGTCACTGGCGAGAAGCCCCTTGTCAGAATCGGAGGGAACTCTAAAAGGGCCTTGCATGCAGAAGCTGGTGCCAGTTTGGGAGCAGGAATGGCTGTAGTTATTCACTTGGGGCTACGTAGCCAAGAGTACTGCATCTTTTGCAGCTGGCCCGGCCACTTGCAGTTCACCCACAGGTCAGATAGATTTGATCCAATTACAAGCTGAAATAAAGGGAGAAGGATACCACAGATCTAGGGACAGGGCCGGATTTACCTTGAGCGAGGCCCTACACCAACAAAAATTGTGGGCCCCCAGCAGGGGCGGCCCAAGGGGGGGCTCATTTGCATAAGGGGCCTCATTTGCATAAATATTTGCATAATGTTACCATATACTAACTTTTAGTAAACATGCCTCTTAATGAGTGTATGGATAAAGAATTCTACATTACTATAATCCAGTGCCAACTGCCAGACACATTAGGAACTACTACAAACACTGCCCATTTAGAACCCATAGCAAACCCGCCGTATCCTAACAGCACTACCAGGACTCATAAAGCACCATACCCTAACTATCAAAAGGAAACGCTGCAAATATTAAACCAATACATTTCAGAGAACAATACATGACCTACTGGGGAAAGAGAACAAGTGGCAATGTCAAATAGGAATTACATAAACAGAATACCTCAGCTCAGTTACACATGCAGAACATAGACCATCACCAAACAAGGAATCACAATTTAGAAACAGGAAGACAATAATTAAACTGGGAATCCCAAAAGCCAAACTTGGAATGTACAACACTATAGAAATAAAACTATACATTAATTTGCTCTTGTACCAAACAAAGCGCAGACGTTAATGATGCACATTTCCCAGAGCTAGTCCACCAAAAAACAGCAATTTGCCACGTAGGCAACCAGAAGTCAATAAGGAGACGTGGCAAGAAGTTCCAATATCGCCTTTATTAATCCATGGGTCAAGAGTGCCTGAAAACCCAAGTAAAAAACAAGTTAAAAACCACATCAAATAATTAAATTGGTCTTGGGCAAGCCACTTAACCCTCCATAGCCCATGTTCCCTGTAAAATAGTTATCTCCAAGTTATAATGCCCTGTTCAATGTAATTTCAGTTTGTTCAATGTAAACCGCACTGATGCAGAATAGCGCGGTATATAAGAGAATGTAAATAAATAAATAAATATAAATTAAAATGACAAGCATATAATAATCAATTAAGCACATAACGCATAATAAATAACAATAAATAAATAAATAGACCAATAAACTTAGTGTGATAAACAATTGATAAAATGCCCTATATATAAAAAACAATGATAACATGTGTACAACAACATAAAATACCACGTACACTATAAAAGCATTTCAACTCATAGAATAGAGAGAGAGAGGAGGACCAAGGAAAAATTGCAATATCCATCATATAAAAAACTACATAAAAAGTGTATTGCAAATAAAATAACAAGAACAAGCTAATAATTAAAGTAATATAATTGTTACTGTATAAGCACAAGAGAATTAAACAACGTTGAATTAGAGGAAACATAAAAGGAACATTTAAAAGAAAAAGGAAGGAGTGAATCAATAGGATTATGTGAGATTATGAAATATGTAGATACCTATCCAAAAGAAACACAAAACCAATTTATGGACGTCAGACCAAATAACTAAAAAATTAAAAAATTAAAACTTGCTAAATAAAAGTGCCAATACCGATGTAGACAGCCAATGTAGATAACGGATCTCCTTAGATGGCAAAGCAGAGGGAGCCACTTGCCCCTCACATGCGCTGTGAAATGAACTATGTACAATAAAAAATAAATAATATGAGATACCATATAAAAAACATATCTATGCAAGTATCTTAAAACAAAACCCATCTATGGGGGTGTGCAGAGCAGCATATTCAGACCCAAATCCATCAAACGTGCCCCAATGTGACAGCCCGTGTGATTCTAGCCATCCTCAGAGATGCAAGGCCGACGGGACCCCTACCCCTCACTACTATCATAAATAAAACATTATATAAATAAATAAATAAATAAAAGACCAACTGAACAATAAAAATATATATACATAAATGCTACCATGAGCCAAATCGCCAACTTAAATTGCAGCAATAGCGAAGGGATTTGTAGATATGCTGACACACTAAACTAAAGCTGGTGCTGTATCGCACTGACCAGATCACGCCACCGGCATAGCAAAAAATAAAAATAAAAATCCTCTGTGCACAGCTATAGAAGAACCAAAGCTAAGTGACAATACATAATAACCCTTTTTTAAAATTATTCATTTTATTGCACAAATACCGGCACTTCAAAATGATAAAACTAAACCAAATCAAACCTGTAACACGAACAGTGAAGATGCTGTCGGCAAGCAAAACTGAAAGCGCTAATTCAAAACAAGATGCCTGCACATGCGCTTCTAACTTTTAAACTAATCTCATGGCGGGAAAAGAAACCATCCACACAATGTATCCCATAGAGCAGCGATGGCGAACCTATGGCACGCGTGCCAGCTGTGGCACGCGAAGGCCTTGCAGCTGGCACGCGGGAAGGTCCGCAATTAGTTTTTTTTTTTTTTTCAATTTTACTTGTCTGCTGCCGCTGTCGGGGCCGCCGCGGCAAAATCGAGCGTGCCACGGGGCCCCCCTGTATCCGGCAGAGCCTGCCCTCCCCATAGCAGCTCTCTCTTTGGAGCTGCAGTCAGACACGCCGGCTTGCAGAGCGCGAAGGGAAGAGTTTCCCTTTCGCGACTCTGTTAAGCCCGCGGGGGCTGATGGGAACTTCCCATCAGCCCCCGCGGGTTTAACAGAGCAGCGAGGGAGAAACTCTTCCCTCGCGCTCTGCAAGCCGGCGCGTCTGACTGCAGCTCCAAAGAGAGAGCTGCTACGGGGAGGGCAGGCTCTGCCGGATACAGGGGGGCCCCGCGGCACGCTCGATTCTGCCGCGGCGGCCCCGACAGCGGCAACAGACAGGTTTTCTTTTTTTTTAATTTTCCCTGGGCTGGGGGGGGGTTAGGAGTGGTGATGGGATGGGCTGGGCGGGGCGGGGGGGGGGGTTAGGAGTGGTGATGGGCTGGGCTGGGCTGGGCTGGGGGGGGTTAGGAGTGGTGATGGGCTGGGCTGGGGGGGGAGTTAGTAGTAGTGCTGGGCTGGGGGGATTTAGGAATGGTGATGGTCACTGGGCTGGGGGGGTAGGAGTGGTGATGGACACTGGGCTGGCTGGGGGGGTTAGGAGTGGTGATGGGCACTGGGCTGGCTGGGGGGGTTAGGAGTGGTGATGGGCGCTGGGCTGGGGGGGGTTAGGAGTGGTGATGGGCGCTGGGGGGGCTTAAACTAAAAATTGGGTGATGGGGGATTAGGACTGGAAATGGGCTGGTGGGATTAGGACTGGAAGTGGGTTGATGGGGGGTTAGGACTGGTAATGGGCTATGGGGGGCTTAAACTGAAAATTGGGTGATGGGGGATTAGGACTGGAAATGGGCTGGTGGGATTAGGACTGGAAGTGGGCTATGGGGGGCTAGGACTGGTAATGGGTTGGGGTTGCTAGGACTGGAAATGGGCTGAGTGGAAGGGGGCTTGAACTGCAAATAGCTGTTGGGGATGGGGCTTGGAATGGAAATGGGCTGAGGGGAAGTGGGGGGCTTGAACTGCAAATAGCTGATGGGGACGGGGCTTGGAATGGAAATGGGCTGAGGGGAAGTGGGGGGCTTGAACTGCAAATAGCTAATGGGGAGGGGGACTTGGAATGGAAATGGGCTGAGTGGAAGGGGGCTTGAACTGCAAATAACTGATGGGAAGGGGGGCTTGGAATGGGCTCTTAGGGGAGGGAGCTAGGACAGGAACTGGGCTGATGGATGGGCTAGGATAGAACTGAGAATTGGGTGTTGGGGGAGCTAAGATTGGAAATGGGCTGTGGTGGGGGCTTGGATTGAAATGGACTCATGGAGGGGCTAGAACTGGAGGTAGGCTCATGGGGGGCTTGGATTAGAAATGGGCTGAGTGGAGGGGAGCTAGGATTTAACATGGGCTGATGGTGGGGCTAGGAAAGGACTAGAAATGGGCTGATGGGAGGCTGGTATTGGAAATGAGCTGATGAAGGGACTCGGATAGGACTGGAAATGGATGGGGGAGCTAGGACTGGAAATGGACTGATGAGGGGACTAGAAGGGAGCGGATACTGGGTGGGGCTGGAACTAAAAGGGAGTTGATGTTGGGGGAGATTAGAAGGGGATGGGGCTGGGAGAATGAAATGGAGAGGGGAAAAATATTTTGTGTGTGAGGGAAGAAAAATGTACAATTGGCCGGGTATTGGGAGAGTAAGTGGGGATTGAGGATGGAGGGGTAAAATTTGAGTGGGTGAAATAGGAATGAGGAAAGAGCAAAAGGAGAAAGATTAGTATGTTAAAGCGGATGTAGAGAGAGAGAATGGAAAAAAAAACTAGAAGAGAGAAGAAAGGACAAATGGACAGCAGATGATGGAGAGTTAGCAGAAAACATGAAGAAACCAGAAGAAAGTGGCTGGAGCAATTGCAACTGTGTAACTGAGCTGAGGTATTCTGTTTATGTAATTCCTTTTTGACATTGCCACTTGTTCTCTTTCCCCAGTAGGTCATGTATTGTTGTTCTCTGAAATGTATTGGTTTAATATTTGCAGTGTTGCCTTTTGATAGGTATGGTATGGTGCTTTGTGACTCCTGGTAGTGCTGTTAGGATACGGCGGGTTTGCTATTGGTTCTAAATGGGCAGTGTTTGTAGTAGTTCCTAATGTGCCTGGCGGTTGGCACTGGATTATAGTAATGTAGAAATCTTTTAGTCTGTCTTTATCCATACACTCATTAAGAGACATGTTTACTAAAAGTTAGTGTATGTTAGCATTATGCAAATATTTATGCAAATTGACGTGCTGGCACTTTGAGGAAATTCTTTGGTTTTGTGCGGCAGTTTGGGCACTCGGGCTCAAAAAGGTTAGCCATCACTGCCATAGAGTATCACTCGATACTTAGGGAGCAAGCAAATTAGGCATAGTGACCTAATGAGGATCGGCACATATATACAGCGGGATTAACAGAGCCGCGAGAAAGGAAACTCTCGCGGCTCTGAAAGAAGCCCGCGTTTGGGGATTCAATGCAGGGAGGCTCTGCCGGGCGGGGGCGGGCCTGCGGCGGCACTCTTTGCGCCCCCCGGTTCACTCCACCAGCGTTCACTCGCTCTCGATCCCCGCAATCCCTCGCGCTGCTTCCTCTAAGGGCGCCAGCGAGAGGTGCAGTTCCCAGACATGATAGACTGAAGACGCCATATTGTTAAAATTTTTGTGGGCCCTTGCCAGCTGTGGGCCCTACGCCACGGCGTACGTGGCGTATAGGTAAATCCGGCCCTGTCTAGGGAGGTCTCAAAGCAGAAGAGTTCATATGGAAACCAGTTACAAAGTAGCCAGTGGTACCAAGGGAAAGGATTACTGAGTATCCATTAGTTTGGGAAGAAGGAAGGAGAAATACTCAGCTGCGAGAGAGACCTGCTGCTACCCAGGTGCATCCCTACACCATACCTGAGAGGAATCAGTACTGAGGTGGAAGGGTTCTGTCTCCCAGGTGCATCCCTTACCTCCTAGTCAAGGGATATTATTTATTTTGATACCTGCATTTTTGTGGAGAAGAACAAATAAATCCCCTATTCATTTTGTCACCTTTTGGATATATTCTTCAATCATTAGAAGGGCTAAGGAGATCAATATGCTCTGAGGCTCAGAATTTGTTGCAGTTTCTGGTTAATAAACAGGCTAAATTGGTTGTGGCATGATCCAGAGTTTTACCTGGAATTCTTAGTTCCAAACATGAGGCAGGTAGTGGAGTGGAGAAGTAGCCTAATGGTTACAATAGCAGGCTGAGAACCAAGCAAGCCAGAATGCAAATGTGGCACCTGTCAGGTTCCCAAAAGGTATAGACAGTTCCATGCTGCTTATCCTAGAAGTAAGCAGTGGATTTTCCTTAATAATGGTTTTAGCTCATGCCTTTCCAGTAGTAAGTCAAAGCAAGTTACATTCAGGTTCTGTAGGTATTTCCCTATCTCCATGAACAAGCAGGAATGTAGTCTTCACATATGGGTGACACTGAGTACCGACGGAGCCCGCGCGGGAAGCTCCCCAGCTACCAATAGAAAAGCCTTTGGGAGCACTCCACTGTGCCTATGCTGCTGCCTTCCCACTCTCCTAACTCCTTCTCCTCAGTTCTTCTTTTTCTGCAGAGCCAACGGGTCACAACCCTCTCACTGCAGAAAAGAACCTTTAAATTTTTTACTTACCGCTCTGCCTAATTGCACCTTGATTCTGCTTCCTTTTTCACTTCATAATTTTTGTCTTTACTTTTTTTTCTAAAAAAACAAAACAAAAAAAAACAACAACTTCTTTTTCTTCAGGACCCTCATGCCCCTTGGGCCTTGCCCACCATCTTAAGATGGAGAAACCCTTCAGTGGTTTCAAAAGATGCACCAAGTGCTCCAGCACCATTTCGGTGACAGACAAACACGATTGGTGTCTGAAGTGCTTGGGTCCTGACCATATTCCCCACTGCAAACAGATGATGAAGAGGGACCTAGAGAACCGGGCCAAAATGGGGAACTTTTCCCTTCGCACTCGATGTTGTCCTCGACTTCCTCAAGAGCATCATCATGTTCCCATAGTTCAAAGCACTCCAGAGAGTCGAGACACTTGGAGAAGAAGACTAAAAAAAACCCATGTCTCCTTCAAAACCTCCAAAAGATAAGGTAAAGTCCCGAGACTCCTCTGAGAAGCTGAAGGGACTGAGAGAAAAGTCCAAGGATTCCTCGGGAAAGTCTCAGGATTTGAGAGAAAGATCCCGATTGACTCACCAGGAATCGTCCAGGACTTCTTCCATATCTAGACAGTGGTCCAGGCATCCTCAGCAGGAGGACTTGTCCTCCAAAGCCTTGATGGGGAGTCGGGAGGCACCTGAGGCCTCAAACTCCGGAGAGCCCCTGATGCCTTGCTCTGGTATGGTGGCACCCAGCCCCGTTCTTTCATTGGACCAGATGCAGGCTGCCTCCTTGGATCAGTGAATGCTGTCCTTGGAGAGGACTTTAGCAGCTCTCCTAGCGGCTTTGGTTTCCTTAGCACCAACAGCCTCAGGACTGCAGCCAGGAGCATCGGCCTCCATGACTCCATCCACTCCAGTGCTGGCTTTGACATTAGTTTTGCTTTCGGCACCGATGCACCCAGCACTGAGAACCAAGGTATCGGTACTGGCCATGACATTGACATCAGCCGCAGATAATCCCTGACCTACACTGGGATTAGCCCCCAAGGATATTGAGGAACATCGACTTCACTCATACCGTCATCGGCATCGTCGATACTCAACGGTATCGAATCTGGACTCCTCCGATTCCGATCATCGATCTTTCGATTCTGATGACCTCCAGGACATTGTTTCGGAACCCTCACTGCCATCCATCAGTACTCAGCACAAATCCCCTCCTGAGGACATATCCTTTCAGAAGTTTATCCGAGACATGACGGCTGGCCTATCCATTCCAATGGCATCAGAACCAGAATTGAGAGTGGAGGAACTGGAGATCCTCCAGTACCCCACAGCTCTGAAAGAGGCTACAATCCTCCTAGTTCACTGGATTCTACATAACCTAATGCTTCGAATGTGGTAGACCCCTTTAACTGTTTCTCCCATCAGTCATCGGTTGGACATAATGTATAGGGTCCCTGAATGTCCTGGCTTCCAGAAGACACAACTTTCACACCATTGTATGGTGGTAGAATCTGCAATGCGACGCATTAAAAGTGGCAAAAACCATGCTTCGATTCCTCCAGGCAGGGAATCGAGAAATCTCGATTCCTTCGCCCGTGCTCTTTTCAGGCATCGATGCTGTCCAGCAGAATAAATTCTTACATCCTTTAATGGGGATTTTTCTGAAGAAGCTTAACAAAGACTGGGACGGATTCCTCCAATTCCTTCCTGAGGAGAAACGACGGGCCTTCCAAGCTGTTTTAGCTCACAGCCAGAATGTCTCTAAATTTGTTAATAGGGCAGCTTTTGATGTCTTTGAGTCATCTAGCAGGGCTTCCTCTATTGCCATAGGTGCAAGGTGTTTGGCTTAGCTCCAGGCTCAGACTTGGAACAATGGGTCCAAGATAAGTTGGACAACATCCCCTTGTTGGATGAACTAGCCTTCATACTCGAAGAAGCCTGTGCCATAACGTCAAACAACAAACCAGCACTACTAATCGGAGACTTCAACCTCAAGTCCGCCAATACAAAGGATGCAGAGGCCTTCCTTCAGGCAATGTCATCACTTCAATTCACACAGATAGTCAATGCACCAACACACAGACTAGGATCATCCCCAGACCTCATCTTCGCATCAAACTACCTAACTTCAAGAGACCTAATCTCTACACCCACCATCACCCCAGTACCATGGTCTGACCATTACTTAATCGAGACAAATCTGCAATCACAAGAAGACTGGACAAGCGAAAGAGCGAACTTCCCACACACACAAAGACGATTCAAGTCCTTTGACAAGGACGAATTCATCCAGGACACAATACAACACTTGAACATTGACTCAGAGGACCTGGAGGAACAAGTTTCCAACTGGAACAATGTCCTAGCTAACGCCGCCAAACCATCCATTGACAGGACCAAGAAACAACACCACAACAAGAGACAAAACAAACCATGGTACTCAGCAAAAATACGACAGGAAAAGAGGGAGCTCAGGAAAATTGAACGGAGATGGAGAAAAAACAAAACTACTTCCGACCAACATCTTTACCTAACAAAGCAAAAACAATACAATGAACACATCAACCAATCAAAGAGAGAATTCCACACAAACCTGATAAATTCTTCCATCAACAAACCCAGAGAACTTTTCGAAATAGTAAAAACCCTGACAAAAGAGCAAGCAGCAGAAAGAGAAATACAAGTGGATCCACAGATATTCGCCGACCACATCAAAGACAAATTTCACTCCACAGAGCGCACAACACCCAGTAGAACCAACAGAACGAACGTCCACCCCAAAACCTGGGGCACATTCCACTCACCCTCAAAAGAGCAGATATCAGACATCATCTCCACAATCAACACAAGCACTGCTCCTACAGACCCTTGCCCAGTGTCATGGGTCAAAGCCACCAAAGCAAGCCTCATACCAAACATTCATAAAATGGTACACAACTCACTCACTCAAGGACTCATGCCACAGCAATTAAAGCTTGCCTCAGTAAGACCAATCACAAAGAAAACTTCTCTCGACAAAAAGGACCCAGCAGCATACCGACCAATCTCCAGCATACCCTTCCTCGCAAAAATAATCGAAAAGACGGTTCAACTACAACTTCAGGAACACATTGACAAACACGGAACTCTCGACGACAACCAACACGGATTTCGTCCCAACCATGGAGTCGAAACTCTCCTGATCTACCTCTTCGACAGCATCATAAGAATAATTGACGACATCAGGAATGGAATTATAATGATCTTCATCGACATCTCCTCAGCGTTCGACACAGTTGATCACAATATACTCCTGGAGAGACTGAAGAACACTGGTATACACGGTACCACTCTAAAATGGTTCCACTCGTACCTAACAGAAAGACAGCTACAGGTCAAGGTGGGACAGGACACCTCCCGGCCCATAAACGTCCAACAAGGAGTACCACAAGGATCCGCACTCTCAGCACTCCTTTTTAACATCTACATCCAACCAATATGCAACATTATGAAAGAGAACAACATCCAATACACAATATACGCAGACGATATAATTGTATACTCCCCGATATCAATCGAAACCCAGGACTTCTCTAAGATAGCAGACTGCCTTACCCAAATGGCGAAGTGGTGCCAAAACAACAATCTAGCTATAAACTACAACAAGACTGAAGCTTTAATCATCACTCGAAACCAAAGCTTCACACACCCAACAAACATAAAGATACAAAGCACCACAATACCGATAAGATCAGAGGTGAGATACCTTGGGGTTACTCTGGACAGTAAACTCAACCTCAAACCACACATAGACAAAACAATCCAAAAAGCATATTACAGGATGCGAATCATCAGGAGACTGAAACCACTCCTCGCTCCAGAACACTTCCGTACAGTCTGTCAAGCACTGATAACCCCAATACTGGACTTCTGCAATCCGATATACCTCGGACTACCAAAACAAGCTCTCAAACCACTACAGCTGGCACAAAACACTGCAGCTCGAATCATATCCGGAGCCGCAAGGCAGGAGCACATCACACCTACACTAAAGGACTTACACTGGCTCCCAATCATTGCTCGCATCAGATACAAGACTATCATAAACCTATTTAAGATAAAAGAACACACATCAGCCAACAGCCTCCACCTGCTCATACAACCGGAAACCAGCGCACGTCCCAGAAGAAGTCAAACACGCAACCGAGTCAGCACCCCAAATGAGTACAAGCACACACGCAAGGACACAACAGACAGAGCTCTCTCCATGGCTACTCCAACAATATGGAACAATCTACCGGACGATCTAAGGGCAACTCCAGACCTCAAAGACTTCAGAAAACAACTGAAAACCATGCTGTTCATAGAGCACTATGGTCACATCACATAACCTAAGAGAATGGATAACAGCACTCCAATCCTCCCAAACAACTGAATATATATAAAATATGATTCTAGCACCACTGTAAATAGCCCACCCTGTATATAGCTCAAACAAATCAAGCACCCAACACATCCCTCACACAACTAAGTTTTATCCTCACTGCATGTACAACACACACACTTTACCTGATTGCTTGCTGTGATACCACCTTGATTATTAAGATAAGGCGGTTTAGAAATACTGTTAAATAAATAAATAAATCCCCTGCACCAGAGAAAATCTTTTTGGGAAGAAATGGAGGGAGAAAGTGGGAGAGCTGGAAACAGATGACACACTTAAGAGGTTCTCCAGAAAAAAACGCTAATCCTTCCAAAAAGAAGACAGGAGCTAAAAAACAATTTTACCCTAAGAAAAGAAGGTTTTATCCCTCATACTCCCAACCAGCCTATCAGACACAAGAAAACAGCAGGGTCCTAAGCAGGCTAAGAAACCCAGACTAGCCAAGTCACAGACAGCCGCACAACATCAACTATACCTAGCTTTTGACTCCCACATAGGGAGCACAGTCACTCTTCCCTTGCACTTAGAAGAACCCACCACCATCCCAGGGAGACTTTCTCACTTTGCTCAATGATGGCATTCCATCATCACAGAGCAATGGATTCTCTCCATAATTCAGAGAAGTTACCAACTAAATTTTCGAGAACTTCCTCCTGACCACTTCAGAGGAGATTTTCCCACCAAACCTCCCCTGGATGCCCTCCTCAAACAGGAGATAAACACTGTCCTTTCTCAAGAAGCATAGAAGCAGTTCTTCCAAACCAACTACTCAAAGGCTTCTATTCCCCCTACTTCCTCATTCCAAAGAAGTCAGGAGGCCTCAGGCCCATTCTCGACCTCAGGGAGATAAACAAATTCCTCATAAAAGAGAAATTCAAAATGATCTCTCTGGGAACCCTCCTTCCCTACCTACAAGAACACGACTGGCTCTGTTCCCTAGACCTCAAAGAGGCCTACACAAACATCCTGATTCACCCAGACCACAGACCGTATCTTCGCTTCACCTGTCAAGGAACCCATTACCAATACAGGATCCTTCCCTTTGGCCTTTCATCTGCTCCAAGAGTCTTCACAAAGTCTAGATTCATGTGACCTTGTCTGACTTTCTGACCCAGTCCACCTCTTCAGAGATCTGGGAGCTAGGGAGTCCCATATATGAAGACTACATGCCTGCTTGTTCCTGGAGATAACATAGTTACTTACCTGTAACAGGTGATCTCCAGGAACAGCAGGAATTTAGTCTTCACAACCTGCCCTCCTCCCCTTGGAGTTGTAGGGTTATTTGTGGTTTTTGTTTCCACTCCTTCAGCTACAAACTCAACTCAGGAGAGGGATTTGGGAGAGTGGGAAGGCAGCAGCACAGGCGCAGTGGAGTGCTTCCATAGGCTTTCCTATTGGTAGCTGGGGAGCTTCCCGCACAGACTCCGCCAGTACCCAATGTCACCCATATGTGAAGGCTAAACTCTTGCTGTTCCCGGAGATCACCTGTTACAGGTGAGTAAATACGCTGTCCCTGGAGGGCTTACAATCTAAAGAGCTGATATTAAAAAGACACTTATCCAGATATTGCCACTGAGTATTTCCTCTGATGCCTCAGCACTATCTGCATAGTGCTGGGGCAGTTCATGGAGACTTCTTATCTGAAAGGTTCAGAGCCTATCTATTTAGGAAGATTTTTAACATGCAGTGATTTAAGCTCCATGGGACTGATATTCCAAAAGGCCAACTTTCAAATGCCACGGCGATCAGTTGTGACACTTAAATATCAGCAGAACATTCAGTAGTAGTATCCAGATATGAGCTACCACTTGATATCTGGACTGAGTGCTGCTATCCAGATAAGTGCCAGTTTTCAGTCGTCACATATCCGGATAGTAACAGGCCAGATAAGTTGGCAGTCATCCGGATAGCACAGACAGCTCCCTTGCTCTGCTCATGGGCCACCCCTGTACTAACTAGTCTGCCCAATAATGTGACTAGAGTTGTCAGAGTGTCCTGTGGAAATATTCAGCAGCAATATCTAGACAGTGCTGCTGAATATCCCAGTTGGTGCCGTTATCCTGATGGCCTCCCATTGGCTAAGGGTTCTGAATATTGGCCCTAGACGTTTAATTTTTAAGCATTTTTTTTTACTGTTTAGTTTTATTATTTTGGGGTACTGCCCTGTCTAACTTAATTATCATGCATGTCAAGATGCAAACCACTTAGTTAGTTCTTTTGATTGGTGGTCTATAAATAATTTTAAATAAATAAATACGATGGGCGGAGCTGGGGCAGAGTTTGAGGTTATTTACTTAAGAGTCTGTGTACTAACCATATTAGCTACAACTGCGGGGCTAATGCAAAATTACCGCTCAGTGATAATAGCTAATGTGGGGAAAGTGCAGACCTCATGGAGCATTTCCGTGATATCTGCACTTTCTGCGGTAATGGCAGGTGAAGTATTAGGGCAGAGTCTGGACAGTGTGTGATCGGGCCTGCTGGACGCAGTTACCACAGGCAATTGCATCACACAGTAGCTGCTCTGATTTGCAGGCTTCATGGATGTAGCCACTGTCACCTGAATGGGTGGTGATAGCTGCATCCATGAAGCTGTCCCCCACGAAGCTGGGAACACCCCGTGCAGATACTGCAATGCTTTTGCAGCTGTTGCTTTTGCTGATAACGTTTTTGCAGATATCACCCTGCAATAGCTACAAAAGGCTAACTCTGTTTAGTAGACATAGTAATATAGTACATGACGCAGATAAAAACCAGCATGGTAAGAACATAAGAATATAAGATATGCCATACTGGGTCAGACCAAGGTCCATCAAGCCCAGTATCCTGTTTCCAACAGTGGCCAATCTAGGTCATACGTACCTAGCAGTATCCCCAAGAGACACAGGTTCCACAGTGCTTGTATTGGGTCAAGCATTGATATCCTGGGTCCCTTTTTAATAATGGTTTATGGACCGTTCCTCCAGGAACTTGTCCAAACCTTTTTTTAAACCCAGCTACACTAACAGCTCTTACTACATCCTCCGGTAACAAATTCCAGAGTTTGATTACACGTTGAGTGAAAAAATATTTTCTCTTATTTGTCCATCTAGTCTGCCCAATAAGGTGACTAGATTTGTAGAGCTGCATCTGCCGTTCTATGCAAGTTGTTCCCTCTCTGTTCCTTTGCTTAAGGTTATACCTGCCGCTTCAGGCAGGTTACCCCCTTTCTATTTATGAAGGCCCCTTAATGGCCCTAGCCTGCTAAATGGATAACTAGCCTCATAAAGTTAGACCAGAAAAAAGGATAATGGACAGAATATTGCCAATATCTGGATATCCAGTGCCGGCTACTCTCCGAATATTGGTGCTGAATATTCCGATTTTATTTAACTGCGGCAGCTGGCATTTTAAAAAACAGCTGTCCACCAAAGTTGATATTGATCCATAAGTATGTACCAGTGGGTTTAAGTCCCGCTGGTACTCCTGGTGATCTTGGTAAATCCTTAATCCTCCATTGCTTCAGGTGCAAACAGATTGTAAGCCCTCCAGGGAGAAGAAAAATCCACTGTTCCTGAATGTGCGTACGAAAGTCTCACCTTGTAACATTCCCCTGTGTGCTTTCTGTGACTGAAAGAGCAAAATATAAGCACTGAAGTATTTGAAAAGATGGCTTTTTAGAAAAGTATTCAGAGTTCATTTGTGACTCATCTTTGTGAGACTGAAGTGCATCTGTTCATCTGATTGGTGCTGTAACTGGTTAATGAGGGATTTAGAGAGAGACAGAGATGTGCTGATTTTGTTTTTAATTGTTTTAAGTGTTTTATGATTGAATGGTTTAGTGGTGTTTGCTGTTAAAAGTAATTTGGTGTTTGCTGTTAAAAGCCCTCAAACACCATCTATTTCTGCAACACTTCTGTAACTCCGACAACATCACCTAGGCAGCATCACACGACCCAACAGTCTCTCAATCCAATGCCGCCTAACCAATCTCCAATGATAACTTTCCACTACATCTAACCATCATCCCTTATAGGGCTTGTATCATAAACCCAACTACGATGCAATCCCCTTTTTGTACATAGTGTATAAAGTTCACCTGTTATCCATGTTTAAATTCCCTGTTATATGTAAGTTCAATGTCTGAACGTTCTACATTGTACAAACCTGTTCCTTGTAAACTGCGCTGATGCCGAATAGTGCGGTATAGAAAAACAATAAATAAAATTAATAAAATAAATAAATTATGAATGTTTTTCTGTAAACCACTGAAAGCAAAGCTTGTTTGTTGAGTGGTACAGTAAAAGTTCCACAAATAAATTTGTAGTGTTTTATTGTCCAGAACGCTGGGGGGTGTCTAACTTATGTACTGAAATATGTGAAGGTGAAGCTGTAGTCTCTTACAGGAAGATCAATGGCTTTAGTGAAGTTGAGGTGGAAGATACCCACCGAGGGACCATCAGAAAGGAAAATCAAAAGGAACCATTTTAGGGAGTACATCAGGCCCAAGGATTTTGACTTGAAACTTCTACTTTGGACTTCTGTATTGTTGTTGCCTGCTTTTTTAGGCCTGTATATATTTTATTATGGGGATCAATAAATAAATGGTGCTTTATTTAAAACATTCCTTTTTTCCTTTAGTTTAGGCCTTGAGCTCTGTCTTCTGTCCACCATAGTCCTTTATTTTACATTTTGGTGCGCTGGTATTCTGTTTTCACTTTATTATTCCCTATTTGAACAAACAGTTACTCCAAATTAATTCTTTATTGTAGGACCTCCGGGACTACCCTTGCCCCTTAGTGCGAGGCTAGCTATATAAGATGGTGAATGCACAGATACCTGATTGGAATTGGCTTGGACAGATTTTTCGCTAGATGCAGGAATTCTGATTCATGCTGGAGATGGCCACCAGGACTTGCTGATGACCCGCCAAGCGCACAAAACCTTGGTACCATTGCATGAGCATTACTTCTGGAGGAGAATCAATGTGATGTCAGACTCCTTGTGGTCAAAACACAGCTTGTAGAACTGCATATTTACCCTGCCATGTGGAGAGAAGCTTGCAGCCACTGACCCTGTTGCTCAGCAAGTTAGCGAGAAAGATCTTATCCTGTGCAAGTTCATTGAGCCTTGCAAATCAAAACAGAAGTTGCTGCTGCAACACCAACTTCCAGCATCTGCAAATCTAGGCGATCCTTGGGCTGAACCTATGTGTATGTCCCTAAATTCAGGAAAACATGGATCATACTGGATGGCTTCAAGAACATGGGCGATATGGAATGTCCACATTGCTGGCATCCACAGCCTCTGACCTTTGTCTGACTGTGATGCATGAACTGCCAAGGCTCACTATATGAGTTGGAAGCTGATAGCCACCTGATGCTGCCATATGCCTTCCTGCCCAAGAGCTGGGTCCAGCAGGGGAGTGAGGGAGCGACTATGACTGATTACAGTCCAGCCTAAAGTGATACCCTTAGTCATCTGCCCTGTCACTGGTAAAGAGTGAAGTCAAGTGGTCACACAAGGGTGAGTGTTGCAGCCTATTGTGGCACCACAATCAGTTTATTGGTATTGGGGGTGGAGAGTGAAGAGGAGCAGGGAAGGCCACCCATATGTCTGAACTGTGCATGTTAAGTACTGCTACAGAGAATCATATGATTCAAACAGCTGCATGAACCACATGGGAGGAGGCTACATTGGCACATACTGCACCAAGAAGAAGTTAGAAGTGCCAGGACTGTGGCTGCAGAGGGGGTCAGACTCCTGGGGAGAGCAAAGAACACTCCAGCTCATGAATATGGCCGATCCTGACTGAGAGTGACAGAGACAAAATTGCAAGGCTGGCTTAACCATCATACCAACAAAGCAGTCATATAGGGGCAGCTCCAGGGGGGACGGCAAAGAGCAGCTGCAGTCAAAGCAAAACAATAGGTCCTGACAGTCCCACTAAGTCAAGGAAATATCAATGCAACTTTTAATTGTAGGAAGTATGGGCAGTTACCAGATAGCCCATATTATTAGGTAAAAGGCTTTTGACCTCATTATATACAAGTATTCCCTTCTGACTAGCTCTCCGAACCAAACTCAGTACTAGGCCTTGGACCATGAATAGACTGGACAGTGGTATAATTTTAACATGTTTTATTTACAAACTTAAGTGAACAGTTCAGGCAGGAAGCTTTTCCTCAAACCTCTTAACAACTTTAATAGTTGGACCGAATTGTGATTTTTTTTGGACGTGAGAGTTGCCAGAGTGAGTGATCCAAGGGGTTAATGGTCTCCCAGCCTTGCTATTCTTGTCCTAGAACTTTATATGCCACAAGTCGTAGACCTAAGCAGGACAGTCCTACCTCCCATGATGTATATATGTACCTTGGGTCTCTCCACCAGGAATCCCGCGAGGACCAGAGATCATGTATATTGTATAGAAAACAAAGTTGATATGAATGTTAATATGTATGATGTCTAATTATGCATTTTTATAGAATGTTTTGGAAGAGGTAGCTTGAGGTTGATTGTGATTGTTGAGTTTGTTACCTAGGGCCTTAAAGTTAATTGAGGGAGATGCAAAACTGAAGGTTCGCCTAAGGTATGTAAACCACCTTGATGGGTTCTTTTAGCTTGAATAGCAGCAGGGCTTAATTTGTGCCAGAATGGGGTGGAATGGTGTTCCGGCACAAATTAAGCCCAGGATGTAATCATGCAGCCAAGGGAGCATTTTCATTTGCTCCCTTGGTGGCTGGAGGAAGAGGAGATAGCTGAAAGGAGTAATGTGAGGGGAATAAGGTTAAATGGAGAGCTGATGGGTGGGGGGAGGCTGGGACTAGGGGGCTGATGTAGGGTGAGGGAGAGTCTGTGGCACTGGAATGAGCTGATGATGGAGGAGACTGGAGAGGACTGGGACTGGAAGAGGGCTAATGTTGGGAGGTGGACTGTGACTGGAAATGGACTGATACTGGGGCTGGAGGGGGACTGGAGACTAGAAATGGGCTGATACTGGGGCTTGGAGGGCTGGTGATATATAAATGGGCTGATACTGGGGCTGGAGGGGGATTGGGAACTAGAATGGGCCAATAATGGGGCTGGGGCAGACTGGGTATTAGAGGAGGACAATACTGAGGCTGGAGGGGGACTGGGGACTAGAAATGGGCTGATACTGGGGCTGGTGATATATAAATGAGCTGATACTAGTAATATATAAATGGGCTGATACTGGGGCTGGAGGGGGATTGGGAACTAGAAATGGGCCAATAATGGGGCTGGGGCAGACTGGGTATTAGATGAGGACAATACTGAGGCTGGAGGGGGACTGGGGACTAGAAATGGGCTGATACTGGGCCTGGAGGGGGGCTGGTGATATATAAATATCACCAGGGAGGAGTGGCTTAGTGGTTGGGGCAAGTTACCTCAGGCCGGAAGGTCAGGGGTTCAAATCCCACTAGAAGACAGCAACCTTGGGACAGAAGGACTGGGGTTTCTAGTCCCACAGGTGCTCCTTGTGGTCTTGGGCAAGCCATTTAACCCTCCATTGCCCATGTTCCTGTTCGTTAGTACCCCTCATGTTAAATGTAACCCTCCAATTGTGTGTGACCACTTTGATTGAAGGATAAGGTGGTATACAAATCTGTCTAAATAAATAAAATAAATAAATAAATAAATGAGCTGATACTAGTAATATATAAATGGGCTGATACTGGGGCTGGAGGGGGATTGGGAACTAGAAATGGGCCAATAATGAGGCTGGGGCAGACTGGGTATTAGAGGAGGACAATACTGAGGCTGGAGGGGGACTGGGGACTAGAAATGGGCTGATACTGGGGCTGGAGGGGGGCTGGTGATATATAAATGAGCTGATACCAGTAATATATAAATGGGCTGATACTGGGGCTGGAGGGGGACTGGAGACTAGAAATGGGCCAATAATGGGGCAGGGGCAGACTGGGTATTAGAGGGGGATAATACTGGGCTGGTGGGGGACTGGGGGACTAGAAGTGGGCTGATACTGGGGCTGGAGTAGCATAAGGATGATGATGGGGCTGGGGGGATGGGGATTAGAAATGGGCTGAGGCTGGGGCTGGAGGGTGACTGATGACTAGAAATGGGCCAATACTGAGGCTGGAGGGGGACTAGGGAGTAGAAATGTGCTGATGCTGGGGCTGGAGGGGGATTGGGGACTAGAAATGGGCTGAGGCTGGGACTGTGGGAGGGACTGAAGATATTGAAATGGGTTGGACTGGGACTGGGGGGGGGGATTGGGGATATAGAAATAGGATGATACTGGGGCTCGGAGGAGGGTTGGGACTAGAAATGGGCTTATACTGGGGCTGGGGGGATTGGAAATGGTCATGCTGGAGGTGGGCGGGTGCTGGGAAGGGGCTAACTTTAGTGCTGGTAGGGCTTTGTACTGAAAGGAGGCTAATGCCAGCAAATGCTGGGGTCAAGGTGTGAAAAAGGAGATGCTGTGGGAGAAGGGAGAGGAGGACAAATATTGTGTGGGCTGGGGAAGAAGCAAAGTCATAACCAGGGAGGGGTATAATATTGGGTATAATGCTGCAATAAGGAGGAGGAAAGGAAGATTTAACGTATATTGGAGAATGAGGTAGATGGGTGAGCACTGGGGACACGTGGGATGTGGTGAGCACTGGGGACATAGGAGGCTGGTGAAGGAATGGAAGGATTTGGGAAATAAGGTTGGGAAATGGAAAGCTGGTAAGAAGGTGAAAAGAGGAAATTGAAGATTAAAGGAGGGAGAGGAAGGAACAGAATGAATCTATATTTAAGAAAAATCAGATGAGAGAAACAGAGAAAAAAGATAAAACATAAGGATCAGTGTTGGAAAGATACTGTATGTAAGGAAGGACAAAGACAGGCAATGTGAAGAAACTGACAATGGAAATGAGATCTTGGAAAAGGACTTAGAAGAACACCAACAAGAAGAAGTGGTAAAAGGAGACCTGGACCAGCCCAACTATTTATTTTATTTATTTATTTATTTGATTTTTCTATACCGCCCCTTCCAAAGATCAGGGGCGGTTTACAGATAACAGAACATTTTACATAGAACAATGGTTTAACTTTTTACATAGTAACTTTTTGGGAGTAACAAAACAGTTTAGGATATATATTTGGCTACAAACTTAGCCTATTAGAGGACGATAATAAACTATGTACAAAATTTCAGGTTAAAAGAATTACATTGAGTTTGAGATTGTTGTGGTCAGTGTTTGTGAGGACATGTCTGTATTTGGGTTCAACTAGAACAAAAAATGATCAGACAAGAAAGGTACAAAAGAGTGGCAGTTTTTAGTGTCAGTTTTGAAAATGTGCATTTCTTATAGTTCGGTAGAGAAAGAAATGCATTTTTGTTTCTTTCTTCAGTGCTCCACATCTCAGTGTCTGTTTTGGGGGGTTTCCATTTCAATTTTTGTTTGCATATTTTTTTCTACTTTCTAGGTTTATTCTTACTAAGTGATGGTCTGTGTGTTTTCCATGTGTAGCCAAGATGAGAGATTCTGTTAACATGTTGGTTCTGTGTAGGTATCTATAATAGTTCATCTTGTTCTCTTTTCTATCTTGTGTTTTAGAATATTTGCATTGCTAATTTTTCTTAGGTAGGGTTGGTGCAAGTTGAATTCTTCTACTTGCTTTTGGTGTTGAGTATCTATTTATGGGGTTTTGTGTTATGATGCACAGTGTTTGGCAGTGGAGGGAGTTGATGGTGTTGTCACTGATGTTAAACCAGAATTTGAATGAATCTTTTTTGCATGTTGAGCTGTAAAGTGAAAACTCTACTTCTGCTCTGCATCTGATGGGTGAGTTTTATTGGTGAATCTGGAAGTGTCCCATACAAATGAATAATAATGTCTATCAGACAAATGAATAATTATGCTGCATTCGAATGCAATTATGCATTTGCTGGCAAATGCATAATTAGGCTAAGTGTATATTTTAAAAAAATATAGAGATGATATTGTGCTGTTTAAATTACTAAATGCCAAAAAAAGGGGCAGAGAGAGACAATGGCCACACAAAAAGATCTTCTGTTAATACGCTTTGTTGAAGACTCTATTTGGCCAAGTTTCAGCAATTGTCCCTGCATCAGGGGTAACATATACAGTAGTTCAGCTGATGCAATATAAAGCAATAAAACATCCAAATGAAAAACTGGGAACAAACAAGTATGTAAAAACTTCAGCTCCTGGTTCTGGTCCTGCTCCCACAGGTCATTTCTGGCCCTGGCTCCGCCCACAGTTCTACTTTTTTTCTGTCCACAAATGAAGCCCTGAATGGCAGTCAAGCAAAATAAAATAAATAAATAAAAGACAGCAGCGGGGGAAATAGCTCTGTACAAAACATATTTTCCCAGAGACATCAAATAAGAGAAGTTTTAGTACATAGGCCCCATAGTGAGATACATGGTTGTGAAAGACAGTGAAGGGGGCAATGGGATAATGGAAGTGGAGGTGTAGGAAGGGAAAGCTAAACTGCTGAGAGACAGAAAGGGAGATAGAGGTGTGGGATAGAGAAGGACTGGGAGGAACAGTGAGGGAAAGATAGACATAGGGCCTGATATACTAGGCTGTTTTACTCATAGGCACAGAATGGAGAAAAAAGCCTTAGTACAGTAAATCTCCGCTGATATTGGCTATGCTTGGACCACTCAATAAATAAGATTATAGAGTTAAGTAATAGGCCTTTTAATACCATGCAGGTCAAATTTCATTCACCTACAATCCAGGCTATCCTTCACAAAACATTTGGTCTTTGAGGACCCAATCATTTTTATTCTTCTTAGTAAGCATTTTTCTGCTGCTGTTGTGGTTTCCTGCTCAACTGGAACTTGCCCTTGAACCTTCATTTATAATTACACAAAGAATTCTCTCCATTTTAATTTAATCCTTTCCTTTCTGTCTAGCCAAGTGACCTCTTATATTCTGTTGCTGTAAATAAAAAAACCGGACATGCATCCATACAATATGCGTAGTTTAAACGATACTCGTGGTCTTTTTTTTCTGAGTGATTACTTCAATGTAACAACCAAAACAAGTGAATTCACTCAACATACACACATCAGTTGTAGATTCAAATCTCTATGGGTACTTATATACTTTTCTTGAGGTCTCAGACAAACTAATTGCACTACTTCATGGGCTTCAGAACTGCCCTAATAATGTGCCAGTTGACATCAATGACCTCTGTATTAACATCATTTCATGACAGACGATATTTTCGGAATATTGGCATAGGGCAAGTGGAGAAAGGAACGGAGCAACAAGCCTGGGACTTTATTCTGCCCCTTTTGCTCCCCGCATGTACAGGGTCATTGTGCAGGGAGCGCTGGATGGGGGCAGGGTGGAAACGGAGTGAGGGAGTGGCAATGTGGCTTGACGTACAGGGCCTATTCAGTTCAGGGCCCTGTGTGTCCACCAGCTGTCTGCTGCACGCCTGGTTTATTCCACCGCAATGATTTCCGTCCTCGGCCCCCACTACCCCAGCGGGGGTGACCCATGGCTTGGGAGAAACCCCCCCGAGGGTCAGGCAGCGGGGATATGGGATATGGGACGCTCCTGCACCAGCACACCAGAAGAGAGGGCTGAATGGGCAGGGCTCTGAGCGTCTCCTGCAGCAGAATGCGGGGCATGCCGGGCCATCTAAATTCCCTGATTCTGCTATCGCAGGAACGTATAGCTCCCGCGGTTGCAGAATTGGGTATATATCAGCCCCGTACAACTTTTGTGCGTGCGGACGGCCCGGGAGTGCCCCGCTCAGAATTGGCCTTGAGATGCATTATGAACAAACCATGGAATTTTTGCAATAAACCAGTTTTGAGTAAGATTAAAGAAAAATCGCTGGCTGATACCTAACTACCCTGAAGTGTTACAGAACTAGTTTTGATTTACAGTTTCCCTGATACAAGTCCCAAGAACTGAAGTGCTTTGGACCTCGCAGGTTCCATGCAATGCACAAAGGCATCAGTACTGACAAATCTACATGTGTGCTAATACCAGCTCATCAGTCCGAGCACAGAGCAGAAGTTTAACACTGAATGCTTATTAATTGGATTAACTGCATTTCCATTAGAACATTAAGGTAACGTACACTCAAAATGATGCCATATGACTGAGGAACCAACTTAAGTTCAGTGGCTTAATCCTTATATTGTGGTGATTAGTGTAACCTAAAGGTATATGAATAATAGCATTAAATCTGTCATTCTACTGCTTCCTCAAGGGATATTCCAGTTAATGAGGCAACAATATTAATTGATTGCTTTTATTATTGTTGATACAGCAATTAGATTAACCTCCTTGTGGGCAACGGTTGATCCTCAGGTGGCACCTTTTTTTGTGTACATCCATTATACGTTACAAAGACAATTTAACATTAACTTAAAACATTCAATAGATTCAATTCTACCCAAGCGCGTTGCGTGCTGTGCTCCTCAGTCCCCCTCCCCTCCCACAATTTTGTGTCTGTGTTAGGAAGCTTCTTTCTGCTATTTAGAGTTTCTAGTACAAGATGAACTTACCGCAGCTGGAACTGCAGTACCATTTATTTGCTACTTCTCAGGGTTTTTCACCATTTTTACTCCTTTTGTGACACATCTTGGCCAACCATTTCAGTGACGATCCTCTAGCTGAGAGGTATAGGCTTTGTCATTGTTTAAAAACTTTTTTGACTCTCAGCAATCTGAGGACTGTTTGTCAGGCATTAATCTTATCCCCTTTGGATTAATTTAATGTAACCCTTATCAGTTTACCTGTGATTTCTATGAAAGCCTTATGATTGGCTCAAAATGCAGCAGCTTGTGCTTTGATGACATGTGCTAAAAATGATCATATTACTCTAAACTTCCTCATTTCATTTTAAATAAAAGCACCTGCCTAATGGATATTGTGTACCTTTTATAAAGATGTTAAAGCACTTGAGTCAGTGGTAGGTAAAGCAATTTGTTTATATCTTTAAAATTATTTATATTCTATGGGCCCGATATTACAAAACAGAAACTGTCCCTAAATTTAGAGGCATATCTACTAAACCACATTAGGTTTTGGCTCTGCATTATCAGCAGGGGCGTTCCCAGGGCAGGCCCTGCTGATACCACACAAGATGGAATTTACTGCAGAGACCCCACATTACCTGCCTCGGCAGAGTTTGCTGGAAAGGTCCCATGGTGTCTGCTGAAGCAGGTACTGCGTGTCCCCGTGGTAAATCCACGGGGAGGGATGGCAGTGATCGGTTGCACAGACCTGTCAGCAGCTCTGTACCCCGATCGCACTCGTACCATCCCCCCTAACTGCCACAATTCGGCCTCCCTCCGCCCTATAGTATTGTCAGTGCCGCGGTGCTGTGATCTGCGGCACCGACAATCTGAGCTAAAATAGTTCTGGCCCCCCTGCAGCACCAATCGGCTGGGGATTTGCCAGAAGAGCAGAGTTCCGGAGGAGTAGTGTAGGGAGAGATGAGAGGAAAGGTAGTGGGGAGCAGCTGAATGAAGGCACTTATAGGTCAGTAGTAGAAGTTAGAACTGGATGCAGAAATGGATAGGGAGCCAATGACAAGAAAAGAGGAATGACATGACCATAGCGACACTGGCAGAGGATTGCTGTACAGCTGACGTTTGAACAGATTGAAGTGGGGAGAGGTAATTCAGAGGAAGGCCAGTGAAGAGGAGGTTGCAGTAGTTGAGACGGGAGGTGTCTAGAGAATGGATAAGGTAGTGTGTTCAGAAAGGAAACGAGGAATTTTGCCAATGTTATAGAGAAAGAAATGACAGGCTTTAGCTATCTGTTGGATGTGTGTGGAGAACTAGAGGGAAGAGTCAAAGATGACTCCAAGGTTGCGAGCCAAGGAAACAGGGAGGAGTTGAGTGTTATCCAAAGAAATAGATAAAGGCAGAGGAGGAGGTGGGCTTAAGGGGAAAGATAAAGAGCTCAGTTTTGACCATGTTGAGTTTCAGATGGCAGTAAGACATCCAGGCACTGATGTCAGATAAGTAGGCAGAAATCTGGGCCTTGATTCCTGGAGAGATTTCAGGTAAAGAGAGGTAAATCTGAGAGTCATCAGCATAGAAATGGTACTGAAAACCATGGGAGGAGATGAGTACACCAAGGCATTGAGTTGTAGAGAGAGAAAAGGAGAGGTCCCAAGACAGAGCCCTGGACCGAAAGTAGGATAGAAGTAGAGGAGGATCCACCAGAACATACACTAAGAGTGTGTGGGAGAGATAAGAAAAAAACTAGGACAGAACAGAGCCCCTAAATCCAAGTGAGAACAGGGTATTGAGGTGATAACAGTGATCAACAGTGTCAAAAGCAGCAAAAAAGTCAAGAAGGATGAGGATCAAGTAAAGACCTTTAGATTTAGCGAGGAACAAGTCATTAGAGACTGGCAAGAGTCATCTCAGTAGAATGTAGAGGGCAAAAGCCAGATTGCAATAGATTCAGAAAGAATTGAGAGAAGAGAAAGTCAAGACAGCTGTGCTGGATCATGGCCATTGCTACCATTAGGCAAATTAGGTTGTCACCTACAGCGCAGCCCTCGGGGGGGGGGGGCACCCAATGCTGCTAGTGCCACCACTGCTCCTCTGTGGGGCCTGCAGCAGTGGCAATGATTCAGAAACTGCCTCCCTTTGACACAGACTTCACAACTTCGAGCCATTGCTGCCACTGCAGACCCCAGAGAGCGGCAACAGTGGTGGGAATGGAAGCGCAGGGGAGGCAGCAGGAATGAGGGGACTGCCTAATGTGCCTCCAATCCTTGCACTGGACCTGAGCTGGACTCCTTCAGCTCTGCGACTTTATTATCTATCAAAAACTGATACACCACTTCAGACTACGGCTCCACCACCCTGAATGAACCTGGTGCTGTAGACCTCCTGTGCGGAAGAAAGGCTTGGTAATTTACTTCCGGCCACACCTTGCCAAAAAAACCCAGGGACTGGGTCCCTAGGAGTCAATAGTGACTTGATGGCACACACTTTCACACTACTTCAGACTCTTCTAAGTCTGTTACTCCTCATCATCCTCTTTCACTGTGGTAGGCCAAGCTGGTCTAGTTAACCACTCCCCTGCTCGCAAGGCCTGGTTGGTCATGCAGAGAGGCAGATGCCTTTGCTGCTCCACAGTAGCTTTCTGCCCACACAGCAACAAGCCTTTAGAGTTCCCTCCAAATCCTGGAAGGTTACACCTACAAATAGTGATGGATCTCTCAGCCCACCCTACATTATATCACTTTAGACACAGGTCAGTTTAGGAGCAAGGACTTCAGCATCTTCCTAGTTGTATTCGAAAGAGGAGGATTTTGGTGTACTACTACACCCAAATCCCAGTGCTGCAAGAGAGGAAGATCCTTTATGTCTAGCTCAGCCTCAGAAATACATCTATTTCTCTTATATAGAAGAAAAGAGTAGAGTGGAAGAGTAGCCCACTGGTTACTGTAGTAGGCAGGAAGCCAGGGTTCAAATCCTGCTGCTGTTCCTAGTGGCCTTGGGCAAGCCACAACCTTCTATTGCCTCAGGTTCAAATTTAGATTATAAGCCTTTTGGCACCAGTGAAATACCTACTATACCTGAATGTAACTTGTGTTGAACTACTAATGGAAAGCCAATAACTAAATTCAAATACCTCCTCCTCTCCTCGGGAACTCTGCTCATCAGGCAGATCCCTTTTCTCTGTGCCCTCTCTGCCACTGCCAACTCCAGACTTTGTTCATTCCACCTTGCTGCTCCATATGCCTGGAACAAACTACCTCAGTCAGTATGTCAGGATCCTTCCCTAGCCCTATTCAAATCCAGGCTAAAATAAACCCACCTCGTTGAGGCTGCTTTTGAATCCTGATGCCCTCACTCAATTGTTCACCACTTATGTGTATCTTACCATACTCTAGTCCTCAGTTTTGTGATATTCTTTGTCTTGATTAGATTGTAAGCTCTGATAAGGACTTTCTCATCAGAAGTTACCAGTGGTGTCCCCCAGGGATCTGTCCTTGGTCTGATTCTTTTTAACATCTTTGTTAGTAATATAGCGGAAGGGCTGTCGGGTAAGGTTTGCCTCTTTGCGGATGATACCAAAATCTGCTATAGAGTATACACCCAGGAAGGTGTAGATAACATGAGGAGGGATCTAGCTAAGCTTGAAGAATGGTCTAGAATTTGTCAGCTGGGATTTAATGTTAAAAAATGCAAGGTCATGCATTTGGGCTGCAGCAATCTAAGGGAGCAATATAGTATAGGGGGTGAAGTACTTTTGTCCACTAAAGAATAGTGGGACCTCGGTGTGGTTGTGTCTGATGATCTTAAAGTAGCTAAACAGGTAGAAAAGGCGACAGCAAAAGCTAGAAGGATGCTTGGGTGCGTAGGGAGAGGAATGGCTAGCAGAAAAAAGGAGGTGATAGTGCCTCTGTATAAGTCTTTGGTGTGACCTCATTTGGAGTATTGTGTGCAAGTCTGAGACTGCACCCTGAAAAGGATATAAACAGGATGGAGTCAGTACAGAGGGTGGCTACTAAAATGGTTAGTGGTCTTCATTATAAAGCATATGAGGACAGACTTAAGGATTTTAATATGTACACCTTAGAGGAAAGGCAGAATAGAGGTAATATGATTGAGACATTTAAATACCTCCATGGCATAAATGCACAGGGGGAGAGCCTCTTTCGATTGAAAGCAAGTTCTGCTATGAGGGGACATGGGATGAGGGTGAAAGGATTCAGGAGTGATAGGTGGAAATATTTCTTTACGGAAAGAGCAGTGGATCTGTGGAATAGTCTCCCAGTGGAGGTGGTAGAGATGAGGACGGTATCTGGATTCAAAAAAGTGTGGGACAAACACAGAGGATCTCTAAAGGGAAAAGGGGACTGTTGTAGTTGTTGATATGGAAGGACAGACTAGATAGGCCATGTGGTCTTTTTCTGTCATCATTTTTCTATGTTTCTATATCCACAGTGCAGTATATGCCTTGTAGTGCTATTTATTTATTTATTTAACTATTTTTCTATACCGCTTTTCTTGTATTCAAAGCAGTTTACATTGAACAGTAACAATGAACATTACATAGAACAAGGTCATTAAACTTGGAGAGGAAACATTAAACAATAACAAGGTACGTTACATAGAACAAGGTTGTTAATCTTGGAGAGAAGGGGTTAACATATTATTTACATGATTGCTTGTTACAGGTTGTGGGGTGTTTTTAGGTGATAGGGTTTGAGCTAGTTTGTAACTATTGGTTTTGTAGATAGGGTCAGATTTTATTGTAGTGGCTATGTTTCATGTATTGGTTCTGCTTCTGGTCCATAGTACTCCGAAAAGAGGTGTGTCTGTAAGGCTTTACAAAAGTCCCACAAGTCCTTGGTGGTTCTTATTCTTTCTGGGAGTGTGTTACAGAGAGATGGTGCGTATATTGAGAAGGCTCTGTGACAGGTTGGCTGTTTTGCCTTGGTTTTATTCTTAGGTATTATTAGTAGGTTTTTATTGTTTTTCCTTTTTATTCTGTTTTCAGGGTCTTTGCTGATAAGCGTTTGGAGTATTGGTGGGGATAGTTGGTGTAGGATCTTGAAGATGATGAGGATGTCTTTGTATTTACTTCTGGTGATTATGGGGAGCCAGTGGAGCTGTTCCAATGTTGGGGTTATGTGGCTGGTTCTTGTAGTACCCATTATGATGCGGGCTGTGGTGTTTTGTAGTTGTTGCAGAGGATAGATGGATTGGGTTGGTAAGCCTTGATAGATGATGTTACAGTAGTCTTTAATGGGCATTATTAAGGCTTGACAAACTGTGTCGAAGTTGTTGGGATCCAGCAGTGGTTTGAGTTTTTGTAGTGTTCTAATTTTATGGTAGGCTGTCTTTGTTAACTTGCTTATGTGAGCTTGGAAATTTAGGTTTTGGTCGAGTTGTATCCCCAAGTATCTGACTTCTGTTTTTACAGTTATGGAGTTGTGTAATAATTGCAGAGAATTCAGTGGAGCAAAGGAGTTGTTTCTTGTTATAAGAATTGCTTCTGTTTTATTGTAATTTATTAGTAGGTTGTGTTCCTGAAGTCATTCTGACTTCTCATCCGTGCATGATGTTATTCTTGAGCAGTCAGGTTGGTCTATGTTGAATGGAGTATGTACCATGATGTCATCAGCATAGATACTGTAGTTTATGTTGTGTTTGATCATTATGTGGCAGAGTGGCTGGAGATAGATATTAAACAGCAGAGCGGAGAGTGCTGATCCTTGTGGTACTCCTTGTAGTTGCTCAATTGGTGTTGATCGACGTGTTCCAGATTTAACATGTATTTTCCTATAGGTTAGGTATGATTTAAACCATGTCAGGGTAGTTTCCTGAAGTCCACTTTCCTTTAGACATTTGATAAATGTATTATGGTTGATTGAGTCAAAGGAAGCCTTTAAATCAAGGAGTACCAGTATACACCTTGTTTGATGTTGTCTAGGTTAGTTATTAGATTATCCAGGAGAGATGTGATGAGCATTTCTATGCTGTGTTTGGGATTGAAGCCATGTTGATGGGGGTCCAGAGTGGCATGCGTGTCTAGATGATCTTGTAGTTGTAGTTGAACCACTTTCTCTCTTATCTTTGCTATGAATGGAAGACTTGAGATGAGTTAGGATCATTTGTGTCTAGGCTGTTGTTCTTTAGGATCGGTCTTACAATTGATTGTTTAAGTATGGGAGAGATATTGCCTTTTGTAAGAGAGATTTTGACTATTTCGAGGAGTGAGGGGGCTAAATGATCAGTTGTTGCTTTGATCCAGGATGTTGGGCAAGGATCCAGGGGGGAGGTTGTGGTGTTGAGGTTGGTTATGATGTTTTTTAGTTCCTTTATTGATGGCATGTGAAAGGTGTTCCATGGGTGTGCTTGTCTTCCCATAGGGTGGGGTGGTGTTGTTGAGGTTTGGCATTGATTCGTGTTAGGTTTGATCTTTGATTGGAGGAGATCAGCCATGGCTTGGGAATCAATTGGATGATGTTCCTTAGGGTTGTCTTTCATTAAGGTCCCTGTTATGTTGAGTAGTTCTCGTGGTTTATTTAGGGATTTTATTATTAGATTGGTATGGTATTCTTTCTTACAGTTATTTATTAGGGTCTGGTATTCTTGCATTTTGGTGGTGTAGATTGGTCTGTCTTGTGGGTCCTTCATTTTTCTCCATCTTCGTTCTGATTTTGCTTTAGTTTGTTAATGTTGTTGGAGTACCAAGGAGCGATGATGTTTCTGGTGTTATGAGTTTTCTTGTGTAGAGCGGTGGCAGCGTTGAGAATTGTTGAGTTCCAGTTTTTTGTCATTAGTTCTAGATCTGTTGAGTCTTTGTTTATATTTGGTAAGACTTGTTGTATGAAATTGTCCTTGTCGAATTGTTTGAATCTTCTTTGGGAGCTAGTTGCATCTGTGGTGGTATTTTGTGTAGTAATGGTGGTATGTAAGGTTATTATGTGGTAGTTCGACCACGGGATGGGCATATTGGATGTGAGTTGTGTATGGTTCATTTCCAGAAGTGCTTTTGGTATAAAGATAAGATGAAGGTTTCCACCTTTGTTGTGGGTTGGGGTGTCTATTATCTGTTTGTATTGTAGGTCTTGGATGGCTTGTATAAAGGCTTGTCCATATCTTGTGGATGTGGAGGGTATGTTGAGGTCATCCAGAATTATTAGGGGTTTTGTGGACTCGAGTTAGAGAATATTTCTTCCAGGATTAGTGACAGGTCTTTGTTCTTTGCATTGGGTGCTCTGTATATTAGGCAGAAAGCTATGTGTTTATTTGAGATGGTTATGATGTTGCAGCCGTGAGTGGTATTAGTTGATGTGGTGTTGATTTTTAGAGATTTTCTTGTGATGATCAGAACTCTGCCGCCTCTTTTGTTGGGTCTTGGGTTATTATGGGTTTCATATGTTTGTGACAAGATTTGGTTTAGTATTACTTGGTCTGTGTCAGTGAGCCAAGTTTCTGTTATGCACATTATATCCAGTTGATGTTCTTCAATGTAGTCTGTGATGATATGGAATTTGTTCCTTGTTGATCGAGCGTTGATTAAGGTGCATTGCAGGGTGTGGGAGGTCAGTTGACTCTTATTTAATTCCTTCAAGGAGCTTGATGGATTAATTTGAAGCAGTCTGTTGCGTCTCTTGTATGTTGAGTTTTGGTATAGGCGGTGGAAGGTATTGATTCTGGTGGCTTGTAAGATTGGTATTTGGTTGATTATGTTGCATCGTGTGTTTTCTGTTGTGATTACTTTTAGTCAATTCAAAAGAGTCACTGAGAAAAGAAGAACGTTGAGTTCTGTACGTAAAACCCCAACGTTTGTTTAATCAATCCTTATGATCCTTTAAACTCATAACACTTTATATTTTTTTATGTCGGGCCCCCCCGGCAAGAGAGAGAAGGGGAAAACCTTTTCTCTCCACTCCGGGAAGTCCCTTTTTAGTGATAAAGAAGTTCATAAAAACCAAACCAGCAAGTAGTGAAGCATCACTTATCTCAAATAATGGCGAGATATGATTCTCTGTAAGGGGAAACTGCTTGCACGACATGCATGTTTCGGACCTGTCAAGGCCCTGTATCAAGTGAAACGCCCCATCTTGGATCCATTGCCCAAAAGAACGCCGAACTCAACGGCTGCATTTATATAACCATGACGGTAGCTGATTGGATAACAAGTATGAAGAGGAGGAGTCAGTCCAAACAAGACCCAGATGAAAATCCATTGATAAAACTTTAAGAAAACACAGGTATGTGTCAGATAGGCCAACGAAAGGTGAATAAAAACAGCTGTAATGTAAGTTTTCTTGTTTATTTTTGTTGTTGATAAGAATTTACACCAAACTCCACCAATCACATTCTAAGTTTAGGCCCTGGGGGGTGACAGTGTGCAGGCGATAAATCCAACGTTGTTCCCGCTTCTGCAAAAAACTCTCCCGAGGGCCCCCCCTGGGAGAAAAAGGAACCAGATCAATGACACGCCATTTAAGATCTGAAAAAACGTGATTAAACTTATTGCAGTGTTCCACAATGGGAGCAGAGAGAGTCCGTGATCTTAAACGGGAAGCGTGCTCTCCCAAGCGGACCCGGATAGGTCTAATAGTCCGGCCCACATAAGACAAACCACAAGGGCAGATAAGAATGTAGACCACAAAAGTGGTCTGACACGAGGAAAAACCTTTAAAGGAAAACCATTGATTAGTTGCAGGATAAAGCCAGTGTGCCCCTTCCAAAGTGGTGGAACAATATTTACATTTACCACAAGCCCAATGGCCCTGGCGTAACCCCACACCTGAGGGGTCTGACTGACAAGGGGGAAAAGATGTGTGCACCAAAAAATCTTTGAGATTTTTCCCCCTGGTGTAAGCCACCCGAAGAGGTTTTTGAAAACAAGGGTGTAGCTGTAAAACCTGCCAATGTCTTTTCAAAAGCTTAGTCACCTGCACTGTATGAGACATAAACGGTAATATTCCAGTGACTGTGTCCCCCAATTGCACCTGAGAAGAAGAAGCGCCTCCAGCGTCCTGATTGCCCGGGGTCAATAACCATTCCCGGTGAGAAAAACGGGCCCGTGTATAAGCCATCCGCACCACCTTTTTGGGGTACCCCCGATCTAATAAACGGGAGCTCAAATTAGAAGCTTGCTTTTTAAAGTCCTCCGTAGAGGAACAAATTCGGCGAAGCCGAAGAAATTGACCAAAAGGGAGACCCCGCCGTAATGGACTGACTCCTCCTCTTCATACTTGTTATCCAATCAGCTACCGTCATGGTTATATAAATGCAGCCGTTGAGTTCGGCGTTCTTTTGGGCGATGGATCCAAGATGGGGCGTTTCACTTGATACAGGGCCTTGACAGGTCCGAAACATGCATGTCGTGCAAGCAGTTTCCCCTTACAGAGAATCATATCTCGCCGTTATTTGAGATAAGTGATGCTTCACTACTTGCTGGTTTGGTTTTTATGAACTTCTTTATCACTAAAAAGGGACTTCCCGGAGTGGAGAGAAAAGGTTTTCCCCTTCTCTCTCTTGCCGGGGGGGCCCGACATAAAAAAATATAAAGTGTTATGAGTTTAAAGGATCATAAGGATTGATTAAACAAACGTTGGGGTTTTACGTACAGAACTCAACATTCTTCTTTTCTCAGTGACTCTTTTGAATTGAATATACCTGTTATGGTCATTGATTTTTTGAGGTTTTCATTTTGGGCTTTATGTATTTATAACCTCTTTTACCATGGCAGCTGATATTTTTGCATTTACGGAGGAGTATTTAAATAAGTTGTGTCAGCGGCCATCTTTGTTTGATACGGCTTCTGCAGGATCTGATCAACAATCTCCGTCAATCACCAAGTTGAAGGCTCTTCGGAAACGCGCTATTCGCGCTCAGTTACATGGGGCGGCCATGCTTCAATATTTGAAAACCCGCATCATCCCCCGTGATCTCCGTATGCCGCGGGCACCTAAGTTATTTTTATCTGATGAGGAATTTGTTTCCAAGTGGAATCGCATTTTGAACAAATGCAGCTTTGACCTAATTGCTCTTATCATCGACCGGACAGTGGTGGAGGAAGCTGCCATTTCTGTGGAGGTGGAGGAATTGAAATCTTCCCTTAAGGAGTCTTTAACTGAGGTGGTTCTCAAGACTAGACTGGAGGACATGGATCGTCAACTCCAAGGTTTCTTTGATTATCTTAAGGCTTTTAAAGCTGGCAAATTTCAGCGGGACAAAGCTGATTATGACTCTGATAAGGTTTATTTTTGGATGTATGAAAAATATGATAATGAGGTTCCTGAATCATCGGGGGATAAACGTGTCACTTTTGATTGTTCTTCGGAGGACACTGATTCAAGTGACACCCCATGAGCAGGCTCGAGATCTGGATTTCGAGGGTCAAATCGTGGCGGGGAAAATTTTCGGCCAGGCCGACGCAGGGGGGGTCGCCCTCGTCGGCCTTATGGAGACGACAATTGGGAACCCCCAGTCACCCGACAGCGATCACGGCGTCAACAGTCGTCAACATTTCAGGAGTGGCATTGACCTCCACACAATCACAGGTGTTGGATTTGGGTTTATCTTTTGTCCCGACTGTGAGTTATGACCCTTTTGAAATGCGTGTAGCACTATTTCAATTTTTCCGTCAATTACGAGTGATTTTTCATTTTTCTGACAAGGGGGGCACCCCGGATGGTTCGGTTGTGCGACCCACATCCCATTGGATCCCTCCTGGATTAATGGATCCTGCGGTGTCTGACACATACCTGTTTTTTCTTAAAGTTTTATCAATGGATTTTCATCTGGGTCTTGTTTGGACTGACTCCTCCTCTTCATACTTCTTATCCAATCAGCTACCGTCATGGTTATATTTAATGCAGCCGTTGAGTTCGGCGTTCTTTTGGGCGATGGATCCAAGATGGGGCATTTCACTTGATACAGGGCCTTGACAGGTCCGAAACATGCATGTCGTGCAAGCAGTTTCCCCTTACAGAGAATCATATCTCGCCGTTATTTGAGATAAGTGATGCTTCACTACTTGCTGGTTTGGTTTTTATGAACTTCTTTATCACTAAAAAGGGACTTCCCGGAGTGGAGAGAAAAGGTTTTCCCCTTCTCTCTCTTGCCGGGGGGGGGCCCGACATAAAAAAATATAAAGTGTTATGAGTTTAAAGGATCATAAGGATTGATTAAACAAACGTTGGGGTTTTACGTACCGAACTCAACGTTCTTCTTTTCTCAGTGACTCTTTTGAATTGACTAAAAGTAATCACAACAGAAAACACACGATGCAACATAATCAACCAAATACCAATCTTACAAGCCACCAGAATCAATACCTTCCACCGCCTATACCAAAACTCAACATAGAAGAGATGCAACAGACTGCTTCAAATTAATCCATCAAGCTCCTTGAAGGAATTAAATAAGAGTCAACTGACCTCCCACACCCTGCAATGCACCTTAATCAACGCTCGATCAACAATGGTCATTGATTTTTTGAGGTTTTCATTTTGGTGATTACTTTTAGGGCATGGAGCAGTATGATAAGTAGTAGTAATAGTATTTAGGGCAGAAGGGACATAGTGAGAGGAAGGCATCAGTACAATTCCTGTCAGTAAAATGGAAAACATCCTTAACAGTGAATACTGTGCTGAAATTGACCTCTTTGATACCTCAAATATTTTATCCATCTATTAGAACCTGGCTTGCTGGAGCTTCTTAGGAACAGAATGTAACAGCAAGGATAATTTCTAAAGCTAAACTGACCGATCACATCACTCCGATACTCTATTCCCTGCACTGGCTACCTATACTAAGTAGAATACAATACAAAATCTTACTAATCACATTCAAACTAATTAATCAGATAGCACCATCCTACCTATCCACATTGATTCATAATCCCTCAGATAACAGGATAAGTCGTAGGAATAACCTCAATACCATCTTAGTGCCCAATTCAATCAGAAAAACAAAACATAGTACAAGCAACACAGCATTCTCATTTGTAGCCCCTTCATTGTGGAATAATCTCCCTGCTCAATTAAGGGAGATAAAAGACCTAAAGCAATTCCGAAAAGACTTAAAAACATATCTATTTTCTCAATATTACTCTAACATAGATAATAAATTAGACAAGGCCTCCCATCCTCCATAAATCACCAAGGCTCTCTTCTGCCCTAATAATCACGACACTACTCACATAACTGCACACATGATAAAACATGATGTATATATATATATATATATATATATATATATAAATATTGTAAAAAATCTGTAAATAGTTCAAAATATGCTTATACTTATTGTTTTTAGTTCTGATTACCGTTCATTGTACCTGTTTTATTATTGAGCTGTTCTATGTACTTCTTATTGTTTGATGTAAACCGCCACTGATCTTGGGAAGTGGCGGTATATAAAAGACTTACAAATAAATAAATAAATAAATAAAAAACATGGGTGCCCATTGCTACAGGGAGTATCTGAAGTACCACTCTCCAGCATTCATTGATGGGGGTCTAAAATGTCTTAGTTGCCATAGTAACACCAAGATTTTTTTTCCTCAAATGTTCCTTGAGAAAATGTATGTTATTTTAATTCATTTTCTCCTTTTCTGTCTGCTTATACAGAAGTATTTATTAAAGGGATGTTCAAAGGCTTCGCTATGAATAGGAGACCTTTTTTTTACAGCATTTTTGTCACAGTTGAAAGTATGTAAGGTTCCTTTCATCTGCAAGGTCGCTTCTTGCTTGCTGGAGGTCACAAGACAAAATATGATCTTAATACTGTACTCGGTGTTTGATAGTAACACGATCACCATCTACATTAAATCTTTTAATGTGTGCCTGTCATGATGCCCATATACATAATACAGAAAACTGCAAGCAAGGAAGCATTTAGGGATGAAAAAGCGATTAAGCGGAAAAGAGGCCTGACACAGATTATCAAGACTAATGGCACCAAACCCTATCCCTCTCTCCTCTCCCCAGATTTCTCTACAGAATTCTCTGTAGAAAGAATAGTGATTAAGACATGGTAACAGATATAATAACATGGAGGGGAATTTTAGAAGGGATGTCCAAGTGCAATCTGGGATGTCTAAGCCAGAATGCCTGAAAAAATGCAGGCATGTCCAGTGAAGACACGATTTCACAAAGGTGGACGTGCCCAATATGGATATTTGCAGGGGCATTTACATAGATATCCCCAGAACTGTATTTCAGAACCTGGGTATCTAGGATAGCATAATGGTTAGAGAATTGGGCTAGGAAGAGGTGAAGCCACGCCCTCAAATCCCACAGTTGCTACTGACATTTTGTTGAGTACTGGAAATAATGGAGTGTCTTCTTCCCTCCACCTTCTGGATGATTTTCAGTCAAAAAAAAGCACTTTTCAGATACTTGTTTGTGTGATGCCAGAATGCTCTAAAATCAGGTGGGGGCGTCCAGGTTCCTGGGAACACCTTGTCCAGGCCTCCACCATGCACCTGTTCAGACTTGGATGTCCCCAGAGCCAGCTTCTAAAATGGCTCTTGACATGTCCCTGTGCTTTGGACTATGCCCATTTTTGGACATCCAAAGCACAAATAGGGCTTCTAAAATGACCCCCATAGTATTTGGTAGATAAAAGCCAATTGACTCATTCACTGGTCAGTTATTATGTTCGATAAAGGATATGTCCCAGCTGAAAGCCAGAGAAGCTTGATCACTTGTAAAATATTTTACTTTTATTTTTATTTATTTATTTATTTAGCAAGCATTTGTAGCCCGCTCCTTCCAGCGATCAGAAGCGGGTAGGATTACTATTGTGAAACTGCCGAATCAAGGCAGGCACAAATTTTGTTTACATACAGATTGTCAGAAAAGCACATCATACAGAGTTAACACTTCTTAGCTATGGGGGAGTTCATTTACATATATACATAAATACATATATACAGGATAATCTTCTTGGACACAGTGGTCAGGGCTGCTCCATCTGTGGGTTTAGTTCAGGTTGAAATGTGATTGGAAAATGTGCATTTTGAGTTTCTTTCTGAAGTCTAGAAGGTCATTGCTAGCTCGTAGTTCTGGTGGGAGTTGGTTCCACAGTGTTGGCGCCGCATATGAGAAAGCCCTGTGGCTGGTGTTAGCTTTGGCAGATCTTATATCTGTTGGAGTGTGAAGGATGTTGGAATTGTGGGTTCTTCTGTTTCGGGTAGGAGGTTGCAATCTTACTAGGTTGTTGAGGAAGGAAGGTGCTAAGTTGTGGATGAGTTTGAAGGTGGTTGTTAGTATTTTGTATTTTGTGCGAGCTGTTATGGGTAGCCAGTGTAATTGAATTAGTACTGGTGTGATGTGGTCACTTAGATTTTTCTTCATTATGACCCTGGCAGCTACATTTTGTGCCATTTGTAATATGTTTAGGGTTTTTTTAGGTAAACCTTGTAGGATGGCGTTGCAGTAGTCAAAATGTGGCATGATGAGTGCTTGGGCCACTGTTCTGAAGTCTTGGGGATCAATAATATTCCGAATGGGTTGGAGCACTCTAAGCTTGTGGAAAACTGCTCTGTTGGTCTTTCGGAGGTGTTTTTCCATCTTTAGGTCACAGTCAAATGTGACTCCTAGATACTTTATTTCTTTTTTTGTTTGGTAAGTGTTGTTACATAGTGTTATTGATGTGGGAGGGTCAAAATTCGGTTCTTTGGAGATATACATTACTTCGGTTTTTTTGTGATTAATTGACATACTACTTTGTTGTAACCAGTCTTGCATCTCTCCGATACATGTCTCCAGTGGGTTGTAGTCTGGGTTTTTAGTGTCTAGTTGTGTGTATAGCATGATATCATCGGCATAGATGTGGTAATTAATTTCGTGCCGTGAGAAAATTTTGCATAGTGGCTGCATATATATGTTAAACAGAAGTGCTGAGAGAGCAGAGCCTTGGGGGATTCCCTGTGTTTGTGAGAAAGATTCTGCTTTTTTCTCCGTTGAATTGAACCTGTTGTGTTCGATTTGAGATGTAGGATGAGAACCATTTTAGTGGGGTTCCTGTTATTCCTATTGATTTTATCCTATTTATGAGGGTCCCATGATTAACTGTATCAAAGGCAGCTGAGATGTCAATGAATACAAGAATGTACATTTTTTCGTTTTGTTTTCAAGGCCCTTTAGGAGGTTGTTAAGTAGAACTAGTAACAGGGTTTCAACTCCATGATGTTGCCTGAAGCCATATTGCTGGTCATCAAGAGGAGCACTGTCAGTCAGATGGTCTTGGAGTTGTAGAAGGACCGTTTTTTCTAAGATCTTTGCCAGGAATGAGATACTTGATATGGGACGGTAGGAGGCTGGGTCTTCTCCGTTGAGTGTAGTGTTTTTTAGGATCGGTCTAATGACTGATTTCTTTAGTTCTGAGGGCATGATTCCTTGTTGTAGGGATAGGTTAACTATGTGTGCTATGTGAGGTGCTATGTCTTGTTTCACTGCCTTGATCCAGGATGCAGGACAGGGATCTAGTGGGGAGGTGGTGCTTTTCAGGCTTGTGACAATGGCTGTGATTTGCTTGGTTCCTATTTTGTGGAAGTGCTCCCATAACTGGTTTTGCGTTGTGTTGTTCTCACTTCTGATTTGTGGTGTTGGTGGGGGGGGGGGGGGGGGGTGGAGGACCAGGGGCCGTCAGTTTGGTCGCGTAGTGGTTTGCCAGTGTTTGGACCTTGATGGATTTGTTGAGGTTGGCATTTTGGTCGGTTTTGGTTAGTGATTTGACTAGTTCAAATAACTCTCGTGGGCGATTGATTGCCTTGTTTAGGATGTTGGTGTGATGTAATTTTTTTGCATTGTTCACGTCGTCTTTGTATTTTGCGAGATGGGCCATGTATTTAGTTTTGAGATCGGAGGATTTGGTTTGTCTCCATTTTCTCTCTATTTTACGGAGCTCCCTTTTTGATTTTTTTAGAGTTCCTGTGTACCAGGGTTCCGAGTTGATCTTATGTGGGTTTGATGTGTGTTTCAGAGTTGGGTTAGATGTATTTTGGATGTGTGTGTTCCATTTGTTAGTTAGTTCATCTAGGTCTGTGGAATCTAGGTTTATGTGGGATGCAATGGTGCTTATGAGGTGTTCCTCGTTGAGTTTGCTGAATTTCCTAATGGGGTTGGTCATTCTCATCTCCTTTGAGTTTTTGGGTTGGCACTGTAGTTTAAGTTTACAGTTGATTTGGTGGTGGTCTGACCATGGTACTTGAGTTATGTTTATTATAGGTGGTTCATTGCTTTGTTGTGGATTTCTGGGTATGAAAATCATATCTAGGATGTTTCCTCTATCGTGTGTGGGGTTGCTTATTATTTGTTGGAAACCCAATTGGTCGATGGCTTCATAGAAGGAGTCCGTGTGGGACGGAGGAATTGATGCTAGGTTCAAATCTCCGAGGATGATCTGGAATTTTTTGCTTTGTGTGGATGTGATGGTTTCTAGTGCTGTGGCTAGTGTTTCGTGCTGTGGTGAGGGAGGTCGATAGATTAGGCAGATGGATAATGCCATGCTCTCGACTTTAAGTAGGTCAAGATCTGGATTTGTGACCGTAGATGTGGTTGTGAGTTGAAGGCTGGTTTTGGCTGCTATAAGGACTCCGCCTCCTCTTCTGTTGATGCGTGGGCAGTTGTATAGTTGGTATCCGGGCTTCTGTATTTGGTTCATTGTTGCAGAGTCTGAGTCAGTGAGCCATGTTTCTGTTATGCATAGGATATCTGGTTGTTCGTCAGTTAGAATGTTGTGGATAATATGCGTTTTATTCCTTATTGACCTAGCATTAATAAGGATAATGTTACATGTGTGATGTTCTTGGTGTGTGGTTCGTGTGAGTTGTATTTGCGATCCAATAGTGTTCTTTGCTTTGGTTTTAGGTTGTTTTTGAGATTTGTTCCCTTTGATATGGGTGTGTCGTTGGGGTAATTTACTTGGTGTTTGTGTGGTGGTGATAGGATTTAAGTTGTATTGATGCAGGATGGGTAATGGAGGGGGGGGTGGAGAAGGTAGATTGGTGTATATAGTAGAGGAATGCAGTATTGTGAGTGTGGGATGGTTCTATATGAAGATGTTAGTATACACATGCACAAAATCAGGAAGGTGTGAGCAGGCTCCATTTTATGTCTGCCAGAAATACTTGGATTTTGGATTCGAGTGGCGCAGTGTGGGGTGAAGTCAAGGCAGCTGGCCTAGAGATGAGTTAGTGTAGGCCGGCAAGATAGTTGTTGGGTACCAACAGTCTAGCAGGGATAGATGGGTTGGGGTACAGCGTTTCTTATTACTTTAACAAAATAGGGATACAGTCCTAACGTTCCTTATCACTCAGAATAAACAGATACAGTATTGTGCGATACAGTCCTATCATTACCTATCATTCAGTATAAACAGATACAGTATTGTGCGATACAGTCTTAAGGTTATTGTAAGAAGGTTATTGGGTTACTGCATTGAAATGTAACAACTTGCTGGTTAGAGATACTTTGTTTCATTTAGCTCTAAATAAACAGTAGTAGCCTTTAGAGTTGGTAGGGGTTTACAATGTAACAGCTGGCTTGAGGAGAACAGGGCTTGTGACAGTGGGGAGTTTACACATTATATATACAGAGGTATGTTGGCTCCTACTTGGGGGGGGGGGGGGGGGGTTAGGCCAGGGTTGCACAGTGGTCTTTTGCATCAGGAGGTAGATAAGTCCAGTAATTGTTTACCTGGGTGATATCGTTGTAGTTGAAAGCTCTTGATGTCGAATTTTGGTCCAGCTATGGGAATCTCGTGGAGCGTGGTGGTCGGGACCGGCGAGCTCAGACCCGGCCTGGGGAGCTCAAGCCGTCAGTCATTTGATTGTTGCACTTTCGTTTTCTGTCCGTTATCGGAGTTTTGGTCATGTGAGTCAGGCTTCTTGATACTTGCAGCCTTGTTGCGGTTGAGTGGATGATGTTTCAGCTGCGCCTAATCTCCACCGCCTAAGGGCCACCGCCAAAGGGCCCTCTGGCGAGGCCCTCAGGCGCGGGCCCGCAAGGCGCGGGCGCGCCCTGTAGGGACGCTGCTTTTATGCGGTTCTGCCTGCGTGCGTGTGAGCCTCCCACTGCCCGGATTGGGCAGGAGTGTGTGGAGGGAGGGCTCCCACTGCCCGGATTGGGCAGGAGTGTGTGGAGGGAGGGCTCCCACTGCCCGGATTGGGCAGGAGTGTGTGGAGGGAGGGCTCCCACTGCCCGGATTGGGCAGGAGTGTGTGGAGGGAGGGCTCCCACTGCCCGGATTGGGCAGGAGTGTGTGGAGGGAGGGCTCCCACTGCCTGGATTGGGCAGGAGTGTGTGGAGGGAGGGCTCCCACTGCCCGGATAGGGCAGGAGTGTGTGGAGGGAGGGCTCCCACTGCCCGGATAGGGCAGGAGTATGTGGAGGGAGGGCTCCCACTGCCCGGATAGGGCAGGAGTGTGTGGAGGGAAGGCTCCCACTGCCCGGATAGGGCAGGAGTGTGTGGAGGGAGGGCTCCCACTGCCCGGATAGGGCAGGAGTGTGTGGGGGGAAAGGCTCCCACTGCCCGGATAGGGCAGGAGCTTCACCAGGGCGGTTGGAGGGCTAGCGATGCTCAGCGGCTCCCACGAAGTAGGGACGCCGCTTTTATGCGGTTCTGCCTGCGTGCGTGTGAGCCTCCCACTGCCCGGATTGGGCAGGAGTGTGTGGGGGGAGGGCTCCCACTGCCCGGATTGGGCAGGAGTGTGTGGAGGGAGGGCTCCCACTGCCCGGATTGGGCAGGAGTGTGTGGAGGGAGGGCTCCCACTGCCCGGATTGGGCAGGAGTGTGTGGAGGGAGGGCTCCCACTGCCCGGATTGGGAAGGAGTGTGTGGAGGGAGGGCTCCCACTGCCTGGATTGGGCAGGAGTGTGTGGAGGGAGGGCTCCCACTGCCCGGATAGGGCAGGAGTGTGTGGAGGGAGGGCTCCCACTGCCCGGATAGGGCAGGAGTGTGTGGAGGGAAGGCTCCCACTGCCCGGATAGGGCAGGAGTGTGTGGAGGGAGGGCTCCCACTGCCCGGATAGGGCAGGAGTGTGTGGGGGAAAGGCTCCCACTGCCCGGATAGGGCAGGAGCTTCACCAGGGCGGTTGGAGGGCTAGCGATGCTCAGCGGCTCCCACGAAGTAGGGACGCCGCTGTTATGCGGTTCTGCCTGTGTGCGTGTGAGCCTCCCACTGCCCGGATTGGGCAGGAGTGTGTGGGGGGAGGGCTCCCACTGCCCGGATTGGGCAGGAGTGTGTGGAGGGAGGGCTCCCACTGCCCGGATTGGGCAGGAGTGTGTGGAGGGAGGGCTCCCACTGCCCGGATTGGGCAGGAGTGTGTGGAGGGAGGGCTCCCACTGCCCGGATTGGGCAGGAGTGTGTGGAGGGAGGGCTCCCACTGCCCAGATTGGGCAGGAGTGTGTGGAGGGAGGGCTCCCACTGCCCGGATTGGGCAGGAGTGTGTGGAGGGAGGGCTCCCACTGCCCGGATTGGGCAGGAGTGTGTGGAGGGAGGGCTCCCACTGCCCGGATAGGGCAGGAGTGTGTGGAGGGAGGGCTCCCACTGCCCGGATAGGGCAGGAGTGTGTGGAGGGAGGGCTCCCACTGCCCGGATAGGGCAGGAGTGTGTGGAGGGAAGGCTCCCACTGCCCGGATAGGGCAGGAGTGTGTGGTGGTAAGGCTCCCACTGCCTGGATAGCGCAGGAGTGTGTGGAGGGAGGGCTCCCACTGCCCGGATAGGGCAGGAGTGTGTGGGGGAAAGGCTCCCACTGCCCGGATAGGGCAGGAGCTTCACCAGGGCGGTTGGAGGGCTAGCGATGCTCAGCGGCTCCCACGAAGTAGGGACGCCGCTTTTATGCGGTTCTGCCTGCGTGCGTGTGAGCCTCCCACTGCCCGGATTGGGCAGGAGTGTGTGGGGGGAGGGCTCGCACTGCCCGGATTGGGCAGGAGTGTGTGGAGGGAGGGCTCCCACTGCCCGGATTGGGCAGGAGTGTGTGGAGGGAGGGCTCCCACTGCCCGGATTGGGCAGGAGTGTGTGGAGGGAGGGCTCCCACTGCCCGGATTGGGCAGGAGTGTGTGGAGGGAGGGCTCCCACTGCCCGGATTGGGCAGGAGTGTGTGGAGGGAGGGTTCCCACTGCCCGGATTGGGCAGGAGTGTGTGGAGGGAGGGCTCCCACTGCCCGGATTGGGCAGGAGTGTGTGGAGGGAGGGCTCCCACTGCCCGGATAGGGCAGGAGTGTGTGGAGGGAGGGCTCCCACTGCCCGGATAGGGCAGGAGTGTGTGGGGGAAAGGCTCCCACTGCCCGGATAGGGCAGGAGCTTCACCAGGGCGGTTGGAGGGCTAGCGATGCTCAGCGGCTCCCACGAAGTAGGGACGCCGCTTTTATGCAGTTCTGCCTGCGTGCATGTGAGCCTCCCACTGCCCGGATTGGGCAGGAGTGTGTGGGGGGAGGGCTCCCACTGCCCGGATTGGGCAGGAGTGTGTGGAGGGAGGGCTCCCACTGCCCGGATTGGGCAGGAGTGTGTGGAGGGAGGGCTCCCACTGCCCGGATTGGGCAGGAGTGTGTGGAGGGAGGGCTCCCACTGCCCGGATAGGGCAGGAGTGTGTGGAGGGAGGGCTCCCACTGCCCGGATAGGGCAGGAGTGTGTGGGGGAAAGGCTCCCACTGCCCGGATAGGGCAGGAGCTTCACCAGGGCGGTTGGAGGGCTAGCGATGCTTTTGCTGTCTGTACATCTGGGATAGATGAGCATTCAAGTTTCCATTAGGGATATGCATTGCTTTGATGCCATGTCATATTGTTTTTAACCAAAAATGATTAGAAATAACCTGAAATGTTGTGTTTTCCCTGTATTGTCAGTAGTGCAGGTTATTGCTCAGTAATGCACACTATTGAACAACTATGTGCACTACTGAGTGATGGGCACACTATTGAAGAATTGTGTGTCCGCTAATAAATGGTGTGTATTATTGAACGATGGTGCGCTCTATAGGGCAATAGTGCATGCTACTGGGCAACAGTGAGCATTGAGAATATTGACACCCAAAACTAAAATGAAACTAAAGAAAACAAAAAAAAATCCTATAAACAACATTGGAAAGTAGACAAAACAAAAGTTTTTGGCTTGCACACACTTAGTTTTCATACTTAAAAATAACACCGAGGCCTCATATATTACCAATGAGCCACCAAAACCAATGAGGCTGCTGTCCGAACCTCTGGCTGCCTATGTTCCCCTGACATTCCTGGAAAGTACATCGTCAAAACCAATCTGCTAAAATTGGCCTGGTTGATTCTAGCTTGTTGGTTTCCATTTGACAATTCCCTTAACCAGCAGTGCGGTTAGCTTGTGCTCTCTTTGTTTGTGCTTTGCTGTCTCCATATCATCTAGTTCTACTCGAGGGAATAGAAGGTTGGATTGTTTTAAATACTGAACTTCCTATCCTGGTTCTTAACACTGTCCTTTATATGCTTGAATTCTGTCACAGTACCAGTTGCTACCAGAAGCTAGTAGGTTGTTCCATCCATTTACCACTCAGTGAAGAAGTCTTTTCTCATGTTTCTTTTGATTCTTCCTACTTGCAACTTCAGATAATGAGGGCTGCCCTTGAATTTCCTTTTCTATGAAAAAGGTCACTTTTCTATACCTTACTGAAGCCGGTTTCTCTCGCATGCTCCTTCATCCAGGTATATGTTGAATGTCTTTATTTAGAAGGTGTGCTGCAGGCCTTGTTACACCCCAGGGAATTATGCTGTTACTCACTTGCAAAATTTAATGCATCATTTCTAGCAATATGCATAGTTATGCTTGCAGTATAATGCTACTTTAAAGGACTGCATGTCTGGAGCTGTTCCTGACACTTTTTCCTTAGAGCTCAAACACCATTTCTTTCTGTAGTTATCGAAAGATGTTTAGCTAACATTCTAGTGAATGCAATAAACTAGATTTGTTTTGAACAGCCTGTAGTCATTTCTTTCTTTTGGTATAGGCTGAATCCTTTGGCTCCAGCAGGGAACACTAACTTGCAAGAGAGCCATAAAGTCTGCACAGGATGGCTCTAGCGCCTAGATCCTTTGGAGTAAAGGCGGTACAAGGAGGTCCCTGCCCCTGGAGGAAGGCCATTGGACCAGCAAGGGAAGGGGTGTGTTCCAGAGGCGTAGCTACAGGGAGGCCTCCGAAGCCCTGGCCTCCTACTTCTGGCTGGGGTCCCCTCAAAAGAATTCTTAGGATAGGCTTTAAATTTACTTATTGCATGGTCCCACCAATCTTGAGATGAGTGCTAAGGTGAGTTTCTCAAGCTGCTCAGTGCTGTTGGCCCCACTGATGGTGTTTCATTTTCAGAGCTGATTGCAGTGGGCTCCAATGTGATCAGCTCTGAAAGTGAAATGCTGTGTTTTTCAGCAGTTACAACCAGGAAGGGAACAACAATGGCTGCTGCCGAGTGTAAGAGAGAATGGGAGAAGCAGGGGGGTCATGATGATGAGGGTGGGAGTTTGCTTCACATATAACCAGGCCAAGTGATTTGGGAAGTGAAAAGGGAAGTTAAGAGCATAAATTGCCTCAGGTGCAGCTTTCAGTGGTCACTGAGGGTGTCTGGAGTGTGGTCACTGATTTCTGTTGGCACTGTGCAGTGGCATGTTAAGGACCTCGTTTTATTAAACTTTCTGGTCCCATAGAAATTGGGAAATCAGACCCCAAAAGGAACTATGATGTATCTTTTTTTTGAGGGGGGGGGGAGGAGGGGACCTACACTGTGACCTTGGTCTTTGCAGCCGGTCTGGAGGGCCTGGTGGAAAGCAAACAGGCCAAGTGGACAGAGCTGCCATATTACCCATTTCCAGGAGGGAGATTTAAGGCCAGTCCTGGATTTCTTATAACCTTATCCTGATGTACTGATTCCAATGTGCAGAATTTGGGACCACATTGCTTTGGGATGCAAGTTGAAAACCAGCACTGGCCACAAGGTTTCCCTCCTGGAACACAGTATCTTGCGCAGCTCTGGGTGAGATGGCTTAGCTTCCATCATTTTTGTAGGGGTGTGTTGAAGCTTCAGAGCCCTGTGCATTATTCTTGTGGGGGTGGGCTATGTAACACAACCGTCCCCACTCGCTCACAAGACCAGTGACTGAGGCTTGGTTTAGCATAGAAGGAAATGCATTTCTGTTGTTAGTTCTCAAGTTTTGCACTGTGAACAGAGTGCTTTCTTGAGGTTTGATTTCAGCTTTTGTCTGCACATCTGTAATATGGGATTAACTATGTTCTGTATTTGGTAAAGGTCTGCTTTGTTCCAGGGGCGGCCCAAGGGGGGTACGGGGCCATGTGCGGAGGCTCATTGCGGGGCCATGTGCGGAGGCTCATTGCGGGGCCTCATTTGCATGAGAAGTCTCATTTGCATAAATATTAGCATAATGTTAACATACCTCTTAATGAGTGTCTGGATAAAGAAAGACTACCAGATTTCTGCATTACTATACTCCAGTGCCAACCGCCAGGCACATTAGGAAATACTATAACACTGACCATTTAGAACCCAGAGCAAACACGCCGTATCATAACAGCACTACCAGGACTCACAATACACCAAATCCTACCTATTAAAAAGGTAACACTGCAAATATTAAACCAATACATCTCAGAGAATAACAATACATGACCTACTGGGGAAAGAGAACAAGTGGCACTGTCAAACAGAAACTACAAGAATAGAATACCTCAGCTCGGTTACACATGCAGAACATAGACCGTCACCAAACAAAGAACAAGGGATCACAATTTAGAAATTGGAAGACAATAATCAAATTGGGAACCCCTAAAGCCAAACTTGGAATGTACAACACTATAAATTAACTTCCTTTTGTACTAAAAAAAATGCAAAGACTTTAGTGATACACATTTCCCAGAGCTGACATATTCCAGTTAATAAATTCAAAATAAAAAAGTATTTTTCTACCCTTTGTTGTTTTGTGCATTTTATTTTTCAGTTGCAATTGCTCCAGTCACTTTCTTCTGGTCTCTTCTGTCTTCTGCTAATTCTCCATTGTCTGCTGTCCATTTGTCTTTTCTTCTCTCTTCTAGATTTTTTTCCATTCTATCTTCTACATGTGCTTTAACGTACTGATTTTTCCCCATTTTGCTCTTTCCCCAATTTCTTTTTTATTCCTTTATCATCCACTCAGATTTCACCCTTCCATCCTCAATCCCCACTTACTCTGCCAATACCCAGCAACTTGTAGATTTTTCTTCCCTCCCTCACAAAATATCTTTTCCCCCCTCCATCCTCACTCCCCCAGCCCCATCCCTTTCTAGTCCTCCCCCAAAATCAGCACCCTTCTAGTTCCAGCCCCATTCAGCATCTGCTCCCTTTTAACTGCATTCTCCCCCCCCCCCCCCGCATCAGCCCATTTCCAGTCCTATTCCACCCCCCATCAGCCCATTTCCAGTCTTAGCCCCCCCAATTTGGCAGTCCATTAGATGTAGCTGTGTCCATCCTGCCATATAGCCTTCCCTTCCACATCTCTGGCTGGAATCTAGACATCAGTCACTCCCATCCTGCCACATCTCATTGGTCAGCTCCAGGTGTACTGTCTTGGGACGTCACGAATGAAATGCAATGCTGGTCTGGTCCCTCCCTTCTCTGACATATGCTCGTGTCAGAGGGGGCGAGACCAGACCATACTTTCAAGCGCAGAGTCACAAAGACCCACTTTTTTTCTTTTATTATTGGATGTCTGCTGCCGCTGCCACCCAAACAGGAAAAGCAGCGGCGATGGGGCAAGGGCAGGGGCAGACAGTGTGGGGGCAAGCCGGCTGGACATGAAGTGGGGTGAGAAGGGGATATGCTGGACATGGGAGGGGATAGTAGGGTTACCAGACGTCCCCAGTTTTCACAGATTGTCCCTGATGGTACATATAAATCCCCAAACGATTCTCTTCTGAAAAGCACTTGGTCCCGATTAGCAGAACTTAAGTTTCTGCATGCACCTTCCTTTCCTTCTCTCTGCGCAGCATCAGACAGCAATCTTGGCCCCAAAAATATACATGCTGTCTGCCTGCTTGCCACAGACTGTTTAAGCTGCTGAGCAGAGAGAAGAGAGGTGAATCCACTGACCCCTGCCTGTGGATATCACTATAGAGACAGAGAGGCACAGCTATTGAATCAGGGACAGCTCACTCCAAAGAATGGCTTACTTTTGCTGTTGCTGCTGATCACATTTTTATCAAGATGCTGCAGCTTACCCCAATCCTCTGATTATAATTACCTGAGAGCGTGCTGGTTAAGAGTCAGGACCTTCAAAGTGCCTGAAAGAGCAGCTGCCCAGACTGGCTCCACTCTGCATGAGCTAATTGAATTTGGAAGGGTGAAAGCACAAATTTTTTCTTTGCCTTTGCACTGCCTGAGGGTGAGGCAGCTGAGGTGCTTAGTAGCATTGGTTTGCTGTTAGTGCTGGCGTGGTCAAGCCCAAGCCCCTCCCCCCTCCCTAAAGAGCCCTGTGGCAGGCTTCAGAGGCTCCCGGCAGGCTCAGCACAGCTCGTTACAGCCGCCGAAGTGAAGAGCGTTGTTCCCTTCGCTTCGGCAGCTGTATTTTAATGAAGATCGCAGGCACGCTGGAGGTCAAAGGGCACTTCAGCGCACCTGCGATCTTCATTAAAATACAGCTGCTGAAGCGAAGGGAACAACGCTCTTCACTTCGGCGGCTGTAACGAGCTGTGCTGAGCCTGCCGGGTGCCGCTGAAGGAGGTGAGCAGCGTGCAGGATGTTGGCGCAGGGCCCCCTGAAGCGTGGGGCCCTCTCCCAACAACATTCTTGCTCAATGGATGGGCCGGCCCTGCTTTGTTCAATGCATAACTGAAGTGAGGTGTTCTGCAAGTGCAGCCCTCCATTTTACCCCCATGCACTCCACCTGCTCCCAGCAGCTCATGGGAGTTCTTACTGCTACACTCATCTTCCTGGTTTCACCAAGATTATAGTTTTCTTTTCTGCTCATTCCTTTGTGGAAAGTCTGATTTTTTTTCCTCAGTTTTGGAAATGTGCATCTCTGATATCTTTTGGATTTTGTACAGTTCAGAAGGAAGTGCATTTCTATTTTCCTCTTTCTTTGGGATGCATTTGGGGTTTTCAGTTTCTCGCTTGTCGACATATTTCTATTTTTAATCCATGTTCCCTTTTTCTGTATTTGGTGAAAGTGTGCGATCAAGGTGTGGTAGTCTGCTAGTTTGTAGTTTGTGGGGATCTGCTGCACTTCAGCGTATGTTTTCCCAGTAGAAAGCATATTCGTGTTACAGAATCTGGTGTAATATTTATATTCCTACCTCTCGCTAGTTAGAGTTGTTGCTGTGAGAGTCCTGGGAATAAGTTTGTTTTGGAATGGCAAGGTTACCTCACAGGTGCTGAGTGTTTTTTAAGGTTGTGTGTTTCAAGGTGAGGTGTTTGTCATTGACCTGTGATGACATCAAAATTTGAATATTATTTTTTGCATTATCGATAATAAGTGGAAGCCTCTTAGCAGTGCACGATGTGCCATGCTGGGGTCAGACCAAAAGTTTATTGAGACAAAAGAAATTGGTGTATTATAATTTGTCATTTTTCAGTTGGTTCTTAGTTTATTTTGTAAATTACAATGTGAACATTGTAGACTTTTGTGTGCATTGTCTGCTGCAGCACCCATGTAATTCTATAGACACAATGGTAGACAGCACACGGAACTATATATATTATATGTTTATCAATTAATTTAATGTTGCAGGCGCTGTACCTGAAAATCTGTCAGCAGGTACACTCTGGCATTAGAGTATAACTAGTGTGTCTTAGACCTGTGTATGCCTAGGGTCCACCCATATTATCTCTGGGCCTCCCCCCAACAAAACCTAAGTCTGGCTATGCAACTGGTGGTATCCACCATATATAAGGAAGCCATCCCAACACACTCCTGCTGATCCAACTAGTTATCTGATGGGCCTGACCTGTACCTGGTTTATATCCATCTCATTCCATTGATCTGTGGAGTGTTTCTACTGCTCCATGCCTGGTTTCTGCTGTATGCATAGTTCCTGTTCCATGGGTGGCTTCTACTCCACACCTGCATTGCTCCACATGCCCTGGGCTTAGCCTCTCCACTTAGTTCCAGCACAGGCCCTGATAATTTATACCAGCCCACATTCAGGGGCTAGGTTGCGATGGCATCATTCACAGACTCTGAGGAACCTTGCTGAGACCTTGCAATCTGTGCAGGGCTAACTCCAGGATCTTCAGAACAGGGTAGTAGCTCTTCAACCCTCTGACTCAGATCAAGAAATATGTACATCCTTGCTGGAGATGTTTTATGGCATCCAAGAAGAACTGTGGGGTTTAATCCATCAGTATAGGCTGTGGTTCTGATTTCATCCATACATTTACCAGACTGACTCTCTCAATGTAAGCTTTGTTAACAGCTTACTCATGAAGAAAGCCCTGGCATGGCTGACTCCCTTGATGGAACAGAACATTTTCTGGCTGCCCTTTCCTTTGCTTTTGGGGAACTGGATCGAGTCCAGATGAAAGAGAATAGCATGATGATCCTCCCCCAGGGTTGATGAACTGTAATTGAATATTCTACAGAGTTCTGACACTGGGCCATTGACATTGACTGGAATGAGATAGTCCTCCACGCCCATTTTTTGATGGGGTCTCACTGTTCCCATTAAGGATGAATTGCCTAGTTGGATCCATTGGCTTGCCTGGAGGACGTATTCACTCTGTGTTCCAATAGAAAAGTGCTTATCTGAACCCAGCCTAGAGAGACGTGCTGAGAGGATTGAACTAGGTTATAAATTGTTCATCCTAAACTACAACCACCATCAGAGGAGCCCATGCTAATGGACGCCATGAGGGGGCATCTGACCACAGTGGAAAAAGAAATACAATGCCAAGGACTCTGCTTCTATTGCGTCCAACCTGAGCATATGCAAAATACTTAGGAGCAGGCCCCAGAAATGTGAACAGTTTCAGGGGAAAGAGGAATGAGAGGAAGGATCACCTGATCTCCTAAGACTAAATTTCATGAGGAATACCAAACTGCTCACGTGCTTACACCAATCTGCCTTCTGTTGGAAGGACAAGAATTTTCCTGCATATGCTATGACAGTCTCTGGAGTCTCAGGGGGTCATTCTGCACCACGAATAGTGGGGATGTACGTCCTGCCTGGATATACATTCTGCCTGGATGTACATCCCTGCTATTCGTCCCCTTGCTGCTCCCGGTGCAAAGGTTCCCAGTATGAACAACACTGTTATATGGGGAGCCTTTGACAGGGGCAGGAGGGGGCAGTCTGGAGGTGGAGCAAGGGTGGGGCATGGGCGGGCTGTGACTCTGGATGTACAGGGCTGATTCTGAGGTCGGCCCTGTATGTCCAGGGTTGGCCACTTAGACGGGGGTGCCGGAGCTGGGGGGCGGCGATGAGTTGAGAGGGTGCAGGGGGATCTTCACAGTCTGACCCTGGCCATGGGAAGCTGGATCGGGCATCAGGCTGTGGGGAAAGGATGTTGGGTCTTGCGGTCAATGATCGTGGCTCCTGAATGAAGTCACAGTGCCATGGCGACGGGAAGCCATGGCACTGCGGCTCCATTCAGGAGCCTGGCTGAGATAGCCGGGGATCTGCTTGGCATGTGGTCCATCAGACCCGATTCTGATCCCATGGGCACGTCTAGCCCCCGTGGGATCAGAATCAGGTGCTATCGCTGTATGCCCTGATTCTGAGGGGCTGCACAGGGGCTGGACAGCCAGAATAGAATTGGCCTCTCAGTGTGCTTCATTGATCTGACCTTTGCACAGCACCATCAGGTTCCAGTACAAGAAAAGGGGTGAACGTAGCCATGGAAACCATAAATGGCTTGCCTTTGCCCTCAGGTCCCATAACCCTAGAGACTGAACCTCTCATTGTAACTAAAACCCAAGATCACCAAGAGGTAATCTGCTTTGATTTGATTCATGCACCACATTTCATTAATATCTTGGGAATACCTTAGCAAGAATGACATGAACTCCATATCCAATGGAGAACTTGCCAGATCAGCTTCCTATCTGTTTTGCCAGGAAAACTATTTACCTAATCTGGAAACAAAGGAGAGCGCTGTTGCAAAAATCCAGGATGTGCATCCACCCAGGAGGAAATGGGGCATTTACTGGAAAAGTATTCAGAATACCAAGAACTGTTTGACAAGTAGCCACAGATATCTTATGACGTTATGACTGCTTGATAGACTTACAACCAAGATAGCGGTTTTATCCAGCAGAATTTACTCTCTCTCAGAGCCAGTACTCAAGGTGCTAAGGGAGTACCTAGAGGAAAACCTAAAAAAGGGGTTCATCAGGCCTTCAACTTCTCCTGCAGGAGCCCCAGTCGTCTTTGTTTCCAGGAAGGATGGCTCCCTCTGACCATGTTTCACTTACCAAATACTCGATGCCATGACTATCTAGAATCACTGCTCATTCTCACCTATCAAGAAACTGCTGCTCATCAAGAAAGTCTCCAAGCAGTCAAAATTTTCACCAAGCTCGAACTTCGTGGAGCCTATAACCTTATTAGCATATAAAAGAGAGATGAATGAAAATCAGCTTTTCATATTTGGTATGGACATTTCAAATGCTTAGAAATGACCTTTGGCTTAAGAAATTCTTTCTATATTCCAGCACCAGGTTAATGAAATATTCCAAGATCTTTAAGATCAGTGTGTGTTAATATACCTAAACAGCATCCTGATCATAATTGCCAAGTCTGTCAAGTTCTAGAGAGCCGCTACCCTGTGGAGTATTTCTATTGCTCCATGCACAGTTCCTGTTCCATCTGTGCCTTCTGCTCCACATTGTTAGGAAATTTGATTTAAAGTCTGCCTTGGGTCTGCTTATATATGTATATATTGGCTTTATATGACTGAACCCTTGCCTGGTGAAACTACACAGGAGGATGGATGGCACAGAAGACAAGAAGACAGACAAGAAGACAATAGCTATATGAGAGTATATGCTTGCTATAAGATAATAGATGCGGCCTGTTATGGAGGATTCTGGGAAACCATATTCTGGATAGAAGTATGCAGAATATTGGGCCTATCAAGAAATTACAGGTCAAGCAAAGAATTCAAACTAATGAGCACAAAAGCACTCTCTTTAGCTTTGCACGGTTTCAATTAGTGCCAAGAAGAAGGAAAAATACAGGAAGGGTCAAAGGTCACAGACCATGCATAGATAAACAGACCTAAAAGCAAATCCAGATGTATAGAGGTCACAGGCCATGCATAATTGAGCAGATCTAAGAGCAGGTCCAGATGTACAAATGTAAAGAGATTCTCCCCTGGGGAAAAGTGACACCTAAGTAGTTATGATGGATTCACTGAGGCTAATTTGAAGCAGACATTTGAGACAGGGAGAAATGTATATAAGGCAGTTATTTTTCAGGTGAGGGTGGGCAGTATTTTCTCCCCCTTCACAGAGAGAGAAAGTACTGTCTGCCATCTCTAGATAGGCTTTTGCTGTTCTGCATGACAATATTATTTTGCTGTTATGCTGAAATAAAAGTAAGGATACAGGGTTGTGGAGCTCGAGGAGCTTTACCACCTTTCACAACTCCACAAATCACTGTAAGTGCACTTTTTGTCTTTTCGTCATCTACTCCCTCCTCTACCTTCTCCTCTTCTTCCTCTTCTATAATCGCCTTAAGACGTTTTTCCCTATCTGTCAGGTCTAACTCCCATCTTTTAAGATTCTCAGTAATTTTAACCTCAGATAGTTTTAAAGCTTGAGCCTGACTTTCTAAATCTTCATGTTCTGCTGTTAATTGCTGTTTCAACTCTTCTAATCTTGCCTGTGCCTCAGCATATGCACTGGGATCTGGGGCAGGGGTGGCTTTTAAGTTAACATGACCCTCAATCTTTGCCCAAGCTCCCTCAGTGTCCAAGAGTTTATGCAGGACCTGTTCTGAGGGTATAGAGGCTGCTGGGTGAGAAGTCGGTTCTGACTTGGGCTGGAAGACAGGGTCAGAATAGCCTATGGCTGCCATAGTTTTACTTTCGGCTGCCCAATAAGAAGGTGGGGGCACAGGGGCAGACGGCGAAAGCTCTGGACCAGCCTGCATCCACAGGGAAATATGTCGCAAATGTTCCAATTGGGTTTTGCCACATTTGTTAAATAAAATATGATCCCTAATTTTGGTCAAAATGAGCGGATCAAACGACCCTCCTGCTGGCCAGGCAAGAGAGGGTGTTTTCTTCGTCCATTTTTCCCATTGTTTAGAACAATATTTTATTGAAGCCTCCAGTAGGGGGTTCTGTTTAACAAGGCTATCTATGGGATTAGGACCGGGCTCAGTTCCTTTCTCAGTATTTTCTTCCTGTTTAGATTTTCTTTTAAACATTTCCCTAGCTGTCCCTTCTCTATAGTCTATGTAGACCTGGTGTTTTCACTGTTCAGGGACAGGGGCAATTAACTTCGCCTTTTACCAATAGCAAATTGAACCTCCTTATATACAGAGGCACGCGTAATTTCGCTTTTAGGTGTCAATCCAAACCTCTTAATTAACAGAGGAGCGAAAATTACGAATCCAGGACTCATACACACATACAACTCTTGCGCTTCGTCTAAACCCAGCCAATCCCCTCGCAGTGATGGGGGTATGGAAACGTGGATAAAGACACACACTCGCTTCGTATTAATAATAATACGTACAGTCTCAAGCGTACATCAATCAATCCCGGAAAGACAGAGACCTAATGTCTGGGCAAAACTTTCAAACTTTCTTTCCCTAACATTACAACTAAATACAAAGACACTCTAACAATTTTTCTACATAACAAAACATTAAGCACATAAAATACATATGCATATGTGTAAATTTGGTACTCACCCACCAATCGAACCTCGGTAAATCTTCCGTCTTTGTTTGTAGACAGGAAAAACAAAACTCACCCGCTGGAGTCGTCCTAGGGTATCAAAATCTCTCTCAACGTCACTCAGAACGGTATTCCCATCTTCTGTACCAGCAGAAGGAATCCTCTTCTCCTAATGAGAAGGTATTCTCATCCCCTGTTTTTTGTTTTTTCAAAATATCTCTCTCTGTGAAAAACAGGAGGTAGTCCCTCTGACAAAAACGCAGACAAGTCAAAACTGCAGTCAGAGGAGTCCTTGGGCAATTTAGAAAAGAAAATTTAGAAGTATGGGTTTCGGCACCAATAATTGTGGCTTCTGGTTCTCACAAGCAGTTGCCCAAATATCACCAATCAAAGAATTACTTAGACGGCAGTTGCTACAAGAACTTTTATTTCAGCATACCAGCAAAATAATATTGTCATGCAGAACAGCAAAAGCCTATCTAGAGATGGCAGACAGTACTTTCTCTCTCTGTGAAGGGGGAGAAAATACTGCCCACCCTCACCTGAAAAATAACTGCCTTATATACATTTCTCCCTGTCTCAAATGTCTGCTTCAAATTAGCCTCAGTGAATCCATCATAACTACTTAGGTGTCACTTTTCCCCAGGGGAGAATCTCTTTACATTTGTACATCTGGACCTGCTCTTAGATCTGCTCAATTATGCATGGCCTGTGACCTCTATACATCTGGATTTGCTTTTAGGTCTGTTTATCTATGCATGGTCTGTGACCTTTGACCCTTCCTGTATTTTTCCTTCTTCTTGGCACTAATTGAAACCGTGCAAAGCTAAAGAGAGTGCTTTTGTGCTCATTAGTTTGAATTCTTTGCTTGACCTGTAATTTCTTGTTAGGCCCAATATTCTGCATACTTCTATCCAGAATATGGCTTCCCAGAATCCTCCATAACAGGCCGCATCTATTATCTTATAGCAAGCATATACTCTCATATAGCTATTGTCTTCTTGTCTGTCTTCTTGTCTTCTGTGCCATCCATCCTCCTGTGTAGTTTCACCAGGCAAGGGTTCAGTCATATAAAGCCAATGTATACATATATAAGCAGACCCAAGGCAGACTTTAAATCAAATTTCCTAACAACATCTGCACTGCTCCACTTTGCCCCGGATCTAGCTTCTTCACTTTGCTCCTACTCAAGCCCTGACAACTTCCAGTAAGGCTGGTAACATAAAAGAAACATAACTTGGTCTCAGAATGTGTAGAACTTTTAAGATAATTTCTGGATACTACCAAGCAGTAGGACAGTATGGGGGTACTGAAACCCCCTGCACGATCAGCTTTAATAGGAAACAGGTGGGAGTGACATTTCCAGAGCTGGACAAGAAGGATGACCTACTGCAGGTGGCAGTTGTACTACATGCACTGGGGCACACTTGCTTGCAAACGTTACTTGACTGGAAGAACATTAGTGACAACATTGAATCTGTTTTCAGACTAGTGCATCCAAAAGAAAAATCCACTATGTGAAAGACATCAATTCTGGATTCACCTTGAGATGAGTACCCAAGGTGCTGGTCAGTATGTGACTGAGCTACATCTCAAAGTCTGTGACCATTAGTTTGAAGAAACAGGATAACATCAGGGACAAACTTGTTTTCAGTACAGGAGATAGTCTAAGGAGCAGCTCCCCAGAGAAACAGATCTGACTTTAGAGAAAGCAATAGGCATGTACAGGACAGTGGAGGCCTTAAAAGCAAGATAAAAACAACGTCTGAGCAGCCTATCTCAAAAATAAGTGGCAGAAATAGCTTACAGATGCCCAGAAAGCCAAAGCAAGCCATGTCCCCATATGAGGACTCCTGCAGCAAATGGCAGGATTAGTGAACATATACAGCATATGACTTCACAAACAAGTTTAAATGCACCCTGCTTGAGTCTTGCACGTGGCACAGAATGCTGAAAATGTAATAAGAATGATCACTTTGCTAAAACTTCTTTCACCGAAGGAAAATATATGAAACTCCAGGATACCGGAGTGAACTTCTGGTTTATTGGATCTGTCTCTACAGTGCAGAAGGGAGGAGGAAGGAAGAAGTAGCAGCCACCTGATATGCAAATATGTGTGATAGTCAGTGCCGATAACCCACCCACACAGTTCCAGTTAGACACTGGGGCGGAGGATAACATCTTGCCTTTAAGCTGTGCCAAGCAACTTGGTGCTGAAAGGCACAAAGAAGCCCACAAACATAGTGATTACAGCCTTTGAAGAAATGAGGATCTGCCCAGAAGGATCAGCCCAGATTGCTCCGTAAGATAAAAATAATAAAAGACTGAGTTTGCTGTAATGGAGAACAATGCATCTCTTCTATTCCTGGAAAGAGAGAATATGTACATCTTGTGATGGCGAAGCTGGGTTAAACGCTAGTGAAAGGAGGAGAAACCACTCTTTTTCCCCTGTAGCCAAGAGCAGTGCAGGAAGGGAAAGGGTTAAACCTTCAACTTATGAAAAAAACTCCGTGCACAGAAAGCAAGAGAGAGAGCCCCACCTCAGCTCCATGGCAACCAGGGGAGCTGACGTGAGAGGCAGGGGGGCGGAGTCAAAGCCCATAGGACAGCCCCAAACATTTAGGCAAGTGAAAACAGTTAGAGAAAGATGTTTTGGGGGACACAGTGGAAGGTGTGGCTGTGTAGAACAAGGTGGAAAACGTTCGGAGGGACACAGTGAAAGGAGTTCTGAGAGGAGCTGTGAAAGGAAGTCTGAGGAAGAGAGAAGAAGGAATAGTCCTCAGGAGAAAAGGCTGGAAACTGGGTACAAAGGCCAGAGGAATTCTTCTCAGGAGTCTTCCATTGAGGCTGGTGTAAAAGGTTGGAAATTAAGCAGGAACAAAGCTCCCTTTGAAAGGCTGCACAGACACTCTGATTGCAGGCAGCGTGTGTATAGCTCCAGTTCAGAGAGAAGCACAGCTGATAGCAAGCTGCTGATTGGAAGCTCTGGAGACAGGAGTCAGAGTTAGACCCTGTTGAGAAGCATAACGGCAGAGAGCAGAGGAAGCAGTCTGGGGACAAGAGGTTGCCTGTAAGCCTACCAGAAAGGGTAAGGAAAGCCAGGAAAAAGGTGAGCCCTTTTGAATCCATTAAGTCAATGCTAAAGGAGACTGGTGTCCTAAGTTCCTCTCCCATACCTCAGAGTAAAGAAGAGTCCCGTTGGAAACAGATTAAAGCTTTATTAGAGCAGTGGAAGCCTGCTCAGGAGAAGCCTGTAATTGAACAAGGCATATCAGACTCAGAGGGAGAGCCCATGCAGATTGAAGAAGCTGTTATTGGAAGCAAGGGTTCTGATATGGAAACCGATTGTGCATTTTGCTAGAGAGGGTAAAAGCTGTAAATGTTGTGCTAATAGTAAGTGCTGGAAGAAGCCTGAGATTGTGCTGGTGGGATTTTACACGGGAAGAGGCAGAGAGCTGCCGAAGTGTAAAAGCCAGGCCAATTAGGCAACCGTGGAAGAAAAGAACATTACTGTTTTATGGTTTGTTTTAAGAAAGCATTTGTTGCTGGAGGAGAAAGCAGTGAATGTTTAGTAACAGAAAGAAGCTTGAAGAAAGTGCTGTGAAAGAAACATGCCTATATGTCTAACAGATGAATAATGCTGTATCAGTTAAAGACACTTTGGTTTGGAGAAGAGTCCTTTATTTCTGTTTATTGGGATAGTAGATAGACACTTGTGCAACAATAACAATAAAACTTATTGTTAACCCAATTCCTTGCTGACTCCGTCTTTGCCACAACTACAAGGGAACAGAGACCGCAGCACTTAAAAAGGATAAAATAAATATGTGGTCCGTCCACTCCCACTAGGCAACCGCCTATACCAAGGGGTGGACGCGGCAATCTGAACTTCCTAGGGGATTACTTTTGTGCATACCATGACAGTAATGAACCTCACTCCTAAGCCAGGATATGTGGAGTATGATTTTATTCTCTCACATTTATGGCTAATGCTCACCGTTGTACTTGCTTCATGCAAGAGAGCTTCTTTCTGGAGTTCATAAGACGTAACATGTATATGCAACTTGTCAAGGTGCAATTGGAAATTCCTCTTAATCAGGTCTGACCTCCCAATACGAAAGGAAATATTTCTATATCTTTCTGACACATTTACATAAGAACATAAGATATGCCATACTGGGTCAGACCAAGGTCCATCAAGCCCAGTATTCTGTTTCCAACAGTGGCCAATCTAGGTCATACGTACCTAGCAGTTTCCCCAAGGGACACAGGTTCCACAATGCTTGTATTGGTTCAAGCATTGATATCCTGGGTCCCTTCTTAATAATGGTTTATGGACCTTTCCTCCAGGAACTTGTCCAAACCTTTTTTAAACCCAGCTACACTAACAGCCTTTACTACATCCTCCGGTAACAAATTCCAGAGTTTGATTACACGTTGAGTGAAAAAATATTTTCTTTTATTAGTCTTAAATAGTTTACCCTGTAGCTTCATTGCATGTCCCCTAGTCTTTCTATATTCTGATAAGGTAAACAATCGATCTACGTTTACCCGTTCCACTCCGTTCATTAATTTATAGACTTCTATCATATCTCCCCTCAGCCGTTCATTGACTGCATTTCAATGCTGTTCTGTTGTTTTTCTCCTTTTACTACTATGTCAGGTTTCCTCACATCCAGCTTCTTCTCCATTGGAATGGGAGTATCCCAGGCAGGGCCATCCCATTCATAGTGTGGGAATGTTGCCTGCATCTGGCCCCGCACCTTGGGAGGCCACGCGTCTGCCTGACTGGCTTCAGAGGGAACCAGGGAGGCTCAAAACCCGGTGCCCCGGCTCACCTCTGCAGAGCCATGTGAGACAGGAAATGCCCCATTTAACCTCCCGACACTCAGCGCGCTGGCAGGCTCAACTTTAACAGAGCCACAGGAAATAAGGAAAATGCCATTCTGTCTTGCGGCTCTGCAGAGGTGAGCTGGGTTGCCAGGCTTTGGGCATCTCTGGCTCCCTCTGAAGTCAGTGTGGGGCTCTTCCAGGGGGTGGGGAGTTTGGGGGGGGGGGGTTAGGATTGGAAATGGGCTGATTGGGGGGGGGGGGGGGTGGGTGGGTTAGGACTGGAAATGGACTGACTGAGGGGGCTAGGACTGGCAATGGGCTGATGGGAGGGGGCTAAGACTGGAAATAGGCTGGAACTGGAAATAGACTGGGACTGGAAATGGGCTGATCAGGGGACTAGGACTGGAAATGGGCTGATTGGGGGGGGGGGCTAGGACTGGAAATTAACTGATGGGGGGGAGGAGAGAGCTGCTGGCCCTGGAAGAAAACTGGGGGCTAGGAATGGGCTGATGGGGGGAGGGGGGAGGAGAGAGATGCTGGCCCTGGAAGAAGACTGGGGTCTAGGACTGCAAATGGGCTGATGTAGGGGGATGGGAGAATGGGACTGGAAGGGAATGGATGCTGGGAAGGGCTGGAACTAGAAGGGATCTGATGTTGGGAGAAGACTAGAAGGGGATGGGGCTGGGGGAGTGAGGATGGAGAGGGGAAAAGATATTTTGTGTGGGAGGGAAAAAAATCTACAATTGGCCAGGTATTGGAAAAGTAAGTGGGGATTCAGAATACAGGGGTAAAATTTGAGTGGATGAAAAAGGAATAAAGAAAGAAATGGAGGAAAGAGCAAAAGGGGAAAGATCAGTATGTTAGAGTAGATATAGAGAGAGGATGGAAAAAAACTACACGAGAAGAAAGGACAAATAGACAGCAGACAATGGAGAGTTTGCAGAAGACACGAAGAAACCAGAAGAAAGCGACTGGAGCAATTATGACTGAAAAATAAAATACCTAAACAACAAAAGGTAGAAAAATATTATTTTAAATTTATTAATTAGAATATGTCAGCTCTGGGAAATGTGCATCACTAATGTCTTTGTGTTTTTTTAGTACAAGAGGAAATTTATTTATAGTTTTATTTCTCCAGTGTTGATGTACATTCCAAGTTTGACTTTTGAGGTTCCCAGTTTAATTATTGTCTTCATATTTCTAAATTGTGCTCCCTTGTTCTATGTAAGGTGACGGTTTATGTTTTGCATGTGTAACTGAGCTGCGGTATTCTGTTCATGTAGTTTCTACATGACAATCTCACTTGATCTCTTTACTCAGTAGATGTATTGGTATTCTCTGAGATGTATTGGTTTAATATTTGCAGCATTGTCTTTTGATAGGAAGGGTTTTGTGAGTCCTGGTAGTGCTGTTATAAAATGGCAGGTTTGCTATGGGTTCTAAATGGGCAGGGTTTACAGTACTTCCAAATGTGCCTGACAGTTGGCACTGGAGTATAGTAATGTAGAAATCTAGCAGTGTTTCTTTATCCTCACTGCCCCTGCAAATGGTATTCGGACATTCAATAAGAGGCATGTTTACTAAAAGTTAATGCGCATTCACAAATTTTAATGTGCTTTAAGTGCAGGAAACCTCATTTATTTCTATTGGCAGAGTGGCACTCAATGCACATTAATATTTAGTAAACATGCCCCTAAGTCATTGTCAGGAGAAAAAAGAGGCTTGTGAAAGATTCCTTTGAAAGCCACTTAAAATTTTAGATGGGCAACATATAAATTTTAAAATAAAATAAATCTAATTTATGCAAATGAGGTCCAGTGGATATTCAATTGAGTCTCTGCACATGGCCCCGCATCTCCCTTGAGCCGTCCCTGATCCCAGGTGATCATAAACTCTTCGTTCTTTGCAATTCTTTTAGGATCGTGATCCCAGTGCTTTTCTGGAAGAATGATGTGTTTACTGAGTTTCCAATGGATGAGACATGCCACTTTTTTGTGCCTTTGTAGAAATTTTCTGCCATCAGAACTTCGTTGCTGCTACAACATAAGTAACTGTTTCCAGCTCTTTTTTTCAGAATCTAAATTTCTCTATTTTGCCAATGTTTTCTATGCTTGCTGTGAACCATCTCCTCCGTAATCCACTGTACTGTGTTGTAGCTATCAATCTCTTATCCTTAGGTTTCAATTTTCTTCTTCTTAACCATTCATGTGTCTGGTTTTAATCGACAAATAATAGCACTATATATCCCACTGTATGTGTGTATTTGGCGCTTGTTTTTCTTTGTTTGTTAATTAAATTCTTTGAAGAATTTTTGTCTCTTGTTTTGCAAACTCTGCTGCTTCCTTCCCTATGTACGCTGGTGAATTCTCACTCCTTCTATCTGTCGGAATGCCTGTCCAAGTTTGATGAAGGTGACAGACTTTGAACATTTACTTTCATATTTCTGCACTTTTTGAGTATTTAGATCTGATGATACTGTTAAGTAGGCCTGAAGGCCTATTATAGTAGATGTGTATATATAATTGATTTTCTCCAGGACCAAGCAGGAAGTCAGTCCTCACTTATGGGTGACATCGGTGCCGATGGTGCCCCCGTGCGGAGCATTTCCCCAGCTTTCTAAGAAAGCCTTTGGGATTACTGCACGCATGCGCGGTCCCCTTCCCGCCTAAAGGTGCCATCTTGCTCAGTCTCTCTTTTTCCGTGGAGCCCATCGGACGTCTGTCCGAGTCACCCGGAAAAGTTGACGTTTTTTCGAAGATTTCTTCGCCTTTTTCTCCGGGTTCGACGCCGGTTCCCCTTCACGCCGGGTTCAGTACACCGGTATCGAGCCTATTTTCTATTTTTCGGTTTTTGCCCTTCGTGGCTGGCGTTCGCGCCCTTTTTTCTGTTTTTCCTTGGAAGGCTGGTCTTTTGACCTCGCGGGGGCCCTTTTTTCCCCGATGGCTTCCAGTGGTTTCAAGAAGTGTGATCAGTGTAAGAAACTGTCTCTCACCGACACACACGACTGCTGCCTTTGGTGCCTCGGCCCAGATCATGATCTCATGATCTGTGGCACGTGTGGCAAAATGTCCACCAAGGCACTTCAAAGCCGTCAGCACCAGAAGGAAAGGATTTTTTTGGATTCTGCCTCCGGCCGGGCCCGGACCTTGTCTGAGGCCTCGACGTCTCGGGAGCCTGATCCCGAGCATCGCCGGGGTTCCTCGGACAGAGGGTCCCCCGATCGGGAACGCAAGAGGAAGAAATGGCTCGTGAGGGCATCGTTGGAAGAGGTCTCTGGTTCCTCGAGGGCCAGGTCTAAGACCCCCGACCGCCGTCCCGGGCCTTTGGAGCAGGAGAAGCCATCCAAAGTACCTCGTGTAGAGCTGGAGACCGTCAGACACATAAGTCCTGTAGTCCTCGTGGACTCTCCTCCGCCGGGGCCCGAGTCGGTGGCTGCTGAGCCTCCTGAGCTTGGACTCAGGCTAACAGCCTTGGAGTGCAGATTGTCTGGAGCAGCAGCGGGTACTGATGGCCAGCCTTGCTGGTGCATCTGCCCCGACCACCGGGACATCGACGTCGAAGTCGACCCCGGAGACCGAGCCGATACTCGAGACCGTGAAGGCTCGAAGTCTTCCTCGGTCAAGGTCTCCCTCGACCTCCCGCTCGGAACCGAGGGTGTCGACGCCGGTGCCTTCGGCGTCGGGGCGGGTGCCACCTCGACCTGAGTGGTCGGAGCCCCTCGACTCCTCTTCGGATGAGTCAGCATGGGAGACGGAGGACGAGGAGTCCCCTGACACCTTCCAGACTCGGTGCTTCCCTTCGGACTCACCGCAGTCCGAGCCCTGCAGTAGGTCCCCTCCGGAGGACACCCGGTTCTCGGAGTTCGTGCGGGACATGGCCAAGACCTTGGCGATTCCCGTGGACCCCGAGGAGGAGCCTCGAGTCGAGGAGCTCGAGGCCCTCCAGGATGACTCTCCTCCGAAGGAGGCCTTTACTGTTCCAGTTCCTCCGATGCTGGAACAGCTCCTCTTCTGGATGTGGGAGGCACCGGCCTCAGCGCCGGTCTTGAGCAAGCGAGTCGATTCCATTTATCGACTCCGTAAGAGCCCTGGATTCCAAAAGGCGCAGCTGCCGCACCATTCCATGGTGGTGGAATCGGCGATGCATCGTCTGAAGAGTCAGAAGATGACCTCCGTGGTGCCCCCCGGCAGGGAGGCCCGGAACCTGGATGCTTTCGGCAGAAAGTGCTTCCAGGGCTCGATGCTTGCTTGCCGTGTCCAGTCATACCAGCTGTACATGGGCATGTACCTCAGAGACCTGGCAAAGGAGCTTGCCGGGTTCTCTGCTGGCCTCTCCGGGGAACCTTTGCAGAGGTTCCAGTCTTTGTCTTCAGGAATCCGGGACTGTTCCAAGTTCATGTCCCGAGCGGCCTACGATGGCTTCGAGGCTTCGGCTCGTGTGGCGGCAGCCGGCATCGGGGCCCGACGCCAGGCATGGCTGCAGTCATCGGACCTCAAGCCTTGGGTACAGGACAAGTTGGTCAATGTCCCTTGCCAAGGTGAAAACCTTTTTGGCAAACCCATGGCTGAGAAGGCGGCTGAGCTCGAAACCGAGCACCTGACCAGGACAAGGCTGTCCAGAAAGATTTCTGCCCCTTCTCACAAAAAGAAGGGCTCGGGTAAAAAGTCCTTCTACCCGAGAAAGGTGTCTGCCTACAAACCTTACCCTCAGTACCAGGCCTCCCCAGCTCCCCAACAGGGGCAGCAGGCCAAGGGGCAGGGACATGGGCCTCATAGGCAGAAGACCCCCAAACCTCCAGCTCCTGATCCTACCCAGCAGGGAGGGGATTTTTGACTCCCAAAGCATAGCCTCTCCGCCCCTGCTGCCCTATCCCTGCACAGGAGGTCGCTTAGCCCTGTTTGCCCACAGTTGGGCACCCATTACAGGGGATGCTTGGGTCTTAAGCATCATTCACCAGGGTTATATGCTTCATTTCCAACAGCTACCTCTTGTCTATTTTCCAGGAGAGCCTCTGAGGCCTCTCCTGCACACCAACCTCCTCCTCCAAGAATTTCAGGGTCTGCTTCTGGACAAGGCGGTGGAGCCTGTACCTCCTCACCTACAGGGGCACGGGTTCTACTCCAGGTATTTTCTGGTGCCAAAGAGAACAGGAGGCCTAAGGCCTATCCTAGACCTCAGGAACCTCAACAAGTTCTTGGAGAAAGAGAAGTTCAAGATGCTTACTCTTGGAACACTTCTGCCCTACCTCCAGCAGGGAGACTGGCTATGCTTCTTAGATCTAAAGGATGCGTACACTCACATCCTCATTCATCCAGACCACAGAAAGTACCTCAGGTTTGTGGTGGGAGGAAACCATTACCAGTACAGGGTGCTGCCTTTTGGCCTAACCTCCGCCCCATGGGTCTTTACAAAGTGCCTAGCTGTGGTGGCGGCCTACTTGAGGACTCAAGGGGTTTTTGTCTTCCCCTATCTGGACGACTGACTCATTTGAGGTCAGACTTACCAGGAGGCCAGGCAGGCCACCTTCAGGACTGTCACACTCCTTCAAGACCTAGGCTTTGTCATAAACTTCGCAAAGTCCACTTTGCTCCCCTCCCAGAACCTCGAGTTCATAGGGGCACGGCTGGACTCTCGGCAAGCAAGGGCTTACTTGCCAGAGGACAGAGCTTAAAGGCTCATGGAATTGGCATCCCGGTTTCTCAGTCTGCCAAGGGTTCCTGCCAGGCTCTGTCTGCAACTCCTGGGACACATGGCATTGACTGTGCATGTGACCCCCAATGCCCGCCTCCACATGAGGCCTGCAGAGTGGTGCCTCAGAACTCAGTGGAAGCAGGCCACAGGGAGCCTAGCAGACAAAGTAAGGGTGTTAAAACCCTTCCTGAATTCTCTTCAGTGGTGGCTACACCCCCCCAACTTGCTGCAGGGGGTGCCTTTTCAGGTGCCTGCCCCCACAGTGGTGTTGACAACCGATGCCTCCTTACAGGGCTGGGGTGCACACTGTCAAGAGAGCTGCATCCAAGGCCTCTGGTCCCCAAGGGAAGCCACGCAACAGATCAACCTACTGGAACTGCGGGCTATTCGCTTAGCCCTCAGGGCTTTTTCTCACACCTTGGCCCACCAGTCTGTTCTAGTTCAGACGGACAACCAAGTAGCCATGTTCTATGTGAACAAACAGGGCTGCACTGGGTCCAGGCCTCTATGCCTGGAAGCACAGGCCCTTTGCTCTTTTGCCCTCAGGCATCAGATGTTGCTGAGGGCTGTTTATCTTCCTGGCCAGGAAAATTTTCTGGCAGACCGCTTAAACAGAATTCTGCAGCCCCACGAATGGCAGCTGCACCCTTTAGTGGCTCAACAGATTTTCCTGAAATGGGGATGTCCATCCATGGATCTCTTTGCCAGTCCCCTGAATCACCAACTGCCCAGGTTTTGTTCCAGGCAACCACATACCCTAAGGGTGGCGGCGAATGCCTTCCTGATTTCTTGGTCCCAGGGCCTGCTCTATGCGTTTCCTCCCACGCCTCTGGTGGCCCGAACCTTGTTCAAGATTCTCAGGGACAAGGCCTCAGTACTTCTGGTTGCTCCCAGGTGGCCAAGGCAGCCCTGTTCCTCCTGCTACTTCAACTGGCAGTGGAGACACCCATGCCTCTGGGATTCCAACCCGACCTTCTCTCTCAGGATCAGGGTTCCCTTCTGCATCCCAATCTCAAATCTCTCCATCTGATGGCATGGAGGCTGCAAGGATAGTCTTGGCTCACTGGGGCCTACCTCAGGAAGTGGAAGAGGTGGTCTTGGCCTCTAGAAAGCAATCCACCAGGAAAACATATGCCCTGAAGTGGAGGAGGTTCTCCTTGTGGTGTCAGCAACGCAAGGAAGATCCTTTTGGCTGCATTGTGCCAGTAGTGCTCCAGTACCTTCTGCACTTGTCCAATCAGGGCCTTAAGTCCAATTCTGTTCGGGTCCACCTCTCTGCTCTGGCAGCTCACCCCACTCAGTGGTGGAGGGACACTCTTTGTCAGTTCACCCTTTGGTGTCCAGGTTTCTCAGAGGCTTACTATTGCTCAAGCCTCCTCTCCGTCCACCGGTCCCTGAGTGGGAGTTGAATGTGGTCTTGCAGCAACTTACTCGCCCACCTTTTGAACCAATGGCTACATGTTCTCTACGCTTCCTATCCTGGAAGACTCTATTTCTAGTGGCCTTGACCTCGGCCAGGCGAGTGAGTGAACTTCAAGCCCTGGTTTGTGACAGGCCATATACTCGCTTCTATAGGAACAGGGTAGTCCTTAGGACTCATCCTAAGTTCCTCCCCAAGGTTGTCTCCTCTTTCCATCTCAACCAGGAGGTGGTTCTTCCAACATTCTTCCCTAGGCCCCATGCCAGCCGGGCTGAGACAGTCCTGCATACCCTGGACTGTAGGAGGGCCTTATCCTTCTACCTTGAGCGTACGCAGGGGCATAGGAGGGCTACTCAGCTCTTCGTATCTTTTGACCCCAATAACTTGGGGGAACCTGTGTCCAAGCATACCTTGTCCATCTGGGTGGCTGACTGTATCACCTGGGCTTACAGGGCAGCTGACCTTCCTTTGCAGGGCCGGGTCATGGCCCACCGTGTCAGGGCAATGGCTGCCTCAGTAGCTCATCTCCGCTCTGTACCGTTGGCAGACATCTGCAGGGCTGCAACTTGGTCCTCAAGCCAGACTTTTGCGGCCCATTACTGCCTGGAGAGGGAGTACTGTAGGGACAATGCTTTCGGTCAGGCAGTGCTCCGGAATCTCTTTGAGGTTTAGGCAACTCCTACCCTCCAGCCCTCTGGTTGGGCTACCGATGGAGGTATGTTTCAGTGAAATCCTTTCTCTGATGCTGAGGCTAGAGGGAGCTCATTTTTCAGCTCTGGGTCCCCGGTAGCCTGAAGCTGGGGCGTCCCATAAGTGAGGACTGACTTCCTGCTTGGTCCTGGAGAAAGAGTAGTTACTCATCTGTAACAGGTGTTCTCCAGGAGCAGCAGGAATCAGTCCTCACAACCCTCCCTCCTCCCCTGGGAGTTGCAGTTGTACATAGTTTATTTTTACATTTTTGTGTGCTGTTTTTTAACTATGTCATTTGACTGAGCAAGATGGCACCTTTAGGCGGGAAGGGGACCGCGTATGCGTGCAGTATTCCCAAAGGCTTTCTTAGAAAGCTGGGGAAATGCTCCACACGGGGGCTCCATCGGCGCCGATGTCACCCATAAGTGAGGACTGATTCCTGCTGCTCCTGGAGAACACCTGTTACAGGTGAGTAACTACTCTTTCTGTGAGGCCCAGTCCTCCTTTGGCTCTAGGAACGTACAGTTTATACAGTCTTATAAATTACCTCATGCACAGAGAGAGAGAACTACTGTGATGACACAGAGACAAAATTATTGAATACTAAAGACTTAACTGAGGCATATCTAGATGGATTCATGGACCTAGCACAAATATACACAAGATCCAACAGTGGCCCAAGTAATTCAATGTTAAAAGAATATTGCAGTTTCCTAATAATTACAAATGGAACTAGTCTTTGAGCAATGAGAAAAAACAGAGGAGCAGCTGGGGTAATACAACAGATTGGGTTAACAACCTGGTGATCGCACAAAACCCCCCTAGGGAACTTGATATTCAGAAGATTTACACAGTTAACTTTGTATGTTAACTGGTTAAATAAAGCAGAAGGGAAGAACGGGAGTCTACGCTTGAGCTTGGTGAGCTGCGCTGCCAAGGAAGTGTCAACATCGGGGAGTGAGACCCTGCAGGCATCTGGGCGACCGACCCCCCTTCCCTCTCCTTTGAAGTCAGCGCTTGAGGCCCTAAGACAGCTGATAAACCTTTCCATAGGCCTTCTGGGCTGTGGTCTGAAGGGGCATGACTGAAGGGGCAAGATATGCCCCTTAGATGCCCCTTCGATGACCTGGCGATGAGCTGGTGGGCGTATTTCATCTTATTGTGACAAGGTATTGTGTGTGTGTTGTACTGTTGAGGAGCTGTTTAATCCTCGATGGGGAAACACAAGGCAAAAAGACCTGCTTCTGCACAGGTTCCCTTGTCACAGGACCCCCACAGAGTGATAGGACCTTTGGACAAACATTTTGGTCTTGCTTTCTCTTTACAGGTATCAGCTGATGGGGGTTCTATAAGCTCGCTAGAAAGGACCCCCCCCCCCCCCCCTTTGGGTCCCATTCCACATCTACTGTTGCTTTGCCTGTTTTATCTGGGATGCCTGGTGCCTCTTCCCCATGACCGCTTCCGGTCCCAGTAGTATATGCAGATGGGGCTTCTCCTTTGACTGTGCCAATCTAAGATATTACCTTAAAAGATTTATGGGTAGCAATTGCTAATATAGACTCTAAATGATCTAATACTGTTCAGTCTTTGTGTTTGTTTTTTGACCAATGTGTACAGCAGTTTCAAGAAGTAGACAATAGGATGATGGAACATAAGAACATAAGATATGCCATACTGGGTCAGACCAAGGTCCTTCAAGCCCAGTATTCTGTTTCCAACAGTGGCCAATCTAGGTCATATGTACCTAGCAGTTTCCCCAATAGACACAAGTTCCACAATGCTTGTACTGGGTCAAGCATTGATATCTTCGGTCACTTCTTAATAATGGTTTAATGGAAATGTCTAATACAATTTCTAGATTGGAGATCAATTGCAGGTGCTGCAACAGACCAGTGTTTCTTCTATGAAGGATTCCCTGTCTATCCAGTCTAAATTGGAGGTTCTAGAAAATTCTGCTAGAGCAGCCAATTTACGTTTCCTTAATTTTCCCATCACCACTTTATTGTCAGCTGAGATATTGTTAGAGAAATATTTTTGTGTAGTATTGTTTTTTATGGATAAGGTTTCAGTACAGAGATGCTACTATCTGCCTTTTGGGAAGCGGGTGCTGGACAGGGATGGGGTGGGGGGGGGGTAAGGGGCTTGATATCCTGTCACCCGTTATCAATTAGGATTTGACTAGGATACAAGTGATGAGATTGGTAAACGGGCAACTTTGTTGGTTTCCTTTGTTTCAATTGCTGATAAGCTCAGGGTCTTGAAATCTTTCTTTAAATATAAGGATTCAAAATTTTGTGATCAAAAAATTAATGTATTCCCAGATGTAGCCAGGAGTACTCAGTTGCGTAGAAGGAGTTTTCTGGCCCTGAGGTCTAAAGTTGTGGAATTAGGGGCTACTTTCTTTTTGTGCTACCCCTGTATTGTATCCTTGCAGGGTGTGATGTATGTTTTTTATGATCCTATACAGCTAGAGAAATTCTTAGCAGATAAGAAAGCATAAGGGGTTCATAATTTTTGGCTCATAAGTATGATAGGGTGGAGGGGGATTGGTTCCCCTTCTATCTCTGTCTGTTTTCCTAAGGTTTTTCTTTTTCCTTTGATATTTTACTTTCTTTCTTTCCTTGATATGGACTGTTGCTATATATGTATATATAATTTGTTTTGTTATATCCTGTAGATTATTTCTAGTTGCATGGCTTTGTTTTCATTATGTTTGTATATGTAATATGTGTAAAGCTGAATAAAAATAAATAAAATGAAGGAGAAGCAGGAAGAATGATAGAAATGTGGCTATTATTTACTGGATCGCACCATTATACAGTGCTGTCTGGTTATGTCTATCCAGTTAAGTCAGATAGTAAGTCTGAGTAAAACAGAAAAGATGACTGCTTAACTTTAACCAGCTTTATTCAGTGGTGCTGACTTAACTGGATATACATTTAATAGATGTTTAAATTAAGCCAGATAACATATCAAATTAACTTTAGTTGGATAAGGCACAACCAAATATTGACCCAGGGTGGGCAAAAATTGATTATTTTATTAAAAATATGAAAGTCTTTTTAAAAAATTTAAATCAGATTTGAACATTTTCTTAAAATGTTCTGGATGTCATCATGAGATCTTATAATCTAATTAAATTCAACTTGGGCATTTATATCACATTTCTATCCCCAACTGGAGTTCAAGATGGCTTACAAAAGATAAAGGGGGTCTTTTACTAAATGCAGCTAAAATGTTAACATGTACTTTAACATGCAGTAACTGTCCGCAGTGACCTCTAACATGAGAGCATGCCAACTACTGACCACTAAAATGCATGTTAATTGGCATTCATGTGCTAATGCAGAGAGTGGGCAGGTTAGAGGCGCAGAGAACACTTGAGCGCGTGAATGCAGTTAATGTGGCACTTAGCACAGGTACACCTTACGGCGGCACATCTATGGGTGCTGCTAGATGTGCCCATGTTATTTGACCACTCGTTATGGTTCTTGGTCATGTGTTAGCTTCCGGGAGCATACTACTCACTCTCCAACAGCTAGCATGGAGACTGCACATAACAGACGTTGGTAACACATTTTAAGTGCAAAACCTTTGCAGTGTTTAGTAAAAGGGCTCCAAAAACAAAAAGTATGAAATTAATAATTAATACAAAAAAGATAGCCTGACTAAACCTCAAGATGACTTGGATACATTAGACAAAATAGGAATACAAGATCGTGGAACCTATAATGCACAATATACAGCAGAAATTCTGCCACATTTCAAAGCCATCTTACAAAGTGTACAGATCATTCAGTGAATAACCATGTCATAAATTTCTTACAAAATTTTTGATAGTTCTTTTCAAATTTTACGTCTTTAGGCAATTTATTCCCTTTCAACTGAGCAATTCCTGCCAATGTATGAGTTCTAACCGTTGAGTGAATACAATCTTTTTTAGACGGAATTACAAACAATAAGTCCTGTTCTGACCTCAAGGAACACTTGTAGGACATAGATCCTCACGACTTGATGCAAGTAGGTAAGACCCAAACCCCAAAGCACTTACACAACATAGTTACTAATTTTAAATGTATTTGAAAAGCTGTGGGTAACCAGTATAAATCCATTAGGATTGGGGAAGACCTCTCCTATCTATGAGCCTTCTTAATCAGTTTTGCAACTGTATTATTAATTGGCTGTAAGAGAGACAAAGATTTCTTTTTCACACTTAGATAAATAAGATTACAATAATTTAACTGGGCAACAATAGCTTGAGTTATAGTTTGCAGATTATTTTCTGATGAATATGGTTTTATGTGTCTAATTAACCATAATTTCCATAATGATTTTCTAACAATAGTGAATATCTGATCATCCATTGACAAAGGTGAATCAATAAAAATACCAAGACGACAAATGATTTTTGATAGTAGAATAGTCACATTTTCAACCTTTGGACTAAACTGGGGACTCTGACATCCCACCCAGAGAATGTTGTGAATATGCTTATTAACAGCAGTTTAGAGATGAGAGATAACAGACCTGAGCACATACTTCACATACCCTGGCTTAGGAGTGAGGTTCATGACTATCATGGTATGCGCAAAACTAACTCATTTGGAGAAATTTCCCTGGATGAAACTCTTAGCCCTCTCTCTAAAAATGCAAAGATAAAGAAGATCAATGAACAGATGATTTGTAATACAACTGTCACTCATCAAAACTTGGTCGACTTCCATGGTTAACCTAGCAATATCACGACCCACTTATATAATATAATGTTTTTTGTCAGACCCATACTATCAGGACTGCTAGGTGTAAATGGTCTACTTTACTTTATTGATTAACGCAAAAAGATTTGTAGCTACTTCATTTATACTATTTGAAAAAATTTTGAATTATTAGATCACTGAAATATGAGGTGTGACAAAAAACAAAAGAGACTGTCCCATAAATGTTTTATTACAAAATCTACAGAGAAATTACGCATTGTCCCCTTCAAAGTAATCCCTCCAGAGTTAATGCACTTCTGCATTGCTTCTGCCACATATGGAAGCACTTGGTAAAGTCCTCCTCCTTGAGGTCCATCAGCTCCCTCGTCACAATGGCCTTGATCTCTTCTACAGAGGTGAAATGAGTTCCTTTGAGCACAGTCTTCAGCCTGGGGAAGAGCCAGAAGTCACACGGTGCAAGATCTGGGGAATAAGGAGGGTGGTCGAGAGCTGTGATCTGTTTGTTGGCCAAGAACTGCCTCACAATGAGCGCGGCGTGTGCGGGCACGTTGTCGTGGTGGAGCAGCCACGACTTGTTTCTCCACAGAGCCCGCCTGCTGCGCCGAACCCGGTCATGGAGGTGACTGAGGACCTGCTGGTAGAAGTGCTGGTTGACTGTCTGACCCGCAGGCACAAACTCATGATGGACCACTCCCTTCTGGTCGAAGAATGCGATCAGCATGACTTTGATCCTTGATTTGGACATGCGCGCCTTCTTGGGTCTGGGTGACAGTCGAGTCTTCCACTGCAAGCTCTGTTTCTTGCTTTCATGGTCATACTGGAAGACCCAAGTCTCATCTCCTGTGATAACTCGGCCAACGAACTTTGGATCTTCTCCGATCTTCTCTAGCAAGTCTCGACAAACATTGACCCGGTGCTCCTGGTCGTCCGATAAAAGCTTGGGCACCATCTTGGCGCACACCTTCCGCATCCACAGCTCCTGCACCAAGACAGTCCACACTGACTCCCTGTTCAGGCTGAGCTCCTCAGATATCATCCGCACCCTCAATCTACGATTACTCTGCACCAGCTGGTTCACTCTGTCAATGTTCTCAGCCATCTTTGTCGTGGAAGGCCAGTCTTGAGGCATTTGTGCCACTCGAAGACTTGCGGCCTTGACATTGCATCTTCTCCATAAGCCTTCTGGAGAAGTTGGAGACACTCAGTTGGGCCCTTCTCCAACTTAACCAGAAATTTCAAGTTGATTCTTTGCTCCATATTTCTGCCACCTCCAGTTGTTAATTTTCCTGTTACTTGTAATAGGTCTGTTATATCTGACCAATTGTTGTATTGTTTCAATGTAAACCGCACTGATTACAAATAGCGCGGTATATAAGAAAATTAAATAAATAAATAAAGTGATGGAGCAGTGTGCTCCAAAAATACTGAAAAAGAAAAACAGAGTGAGAGAGATGAAAAATATTATAGCAGAATAGTGACAAGATGTTGCACAACACAGTGACATAAGCGGTTAGCCAATTGGCATTGAGTCATGGCTGCCACAGTCTCGTTTCTTTTTTGTCCCACCTTGTATGTATATTTATAAACAAATCCAATGTGATTCTGTATCACTTGTAAAAAAGAAAGAGGAGTCTGCATTTAAATATTAGGGGCAGAGGTAGAATGTAAAACAAAAAGTGAAAGGAACACCCTGTAGTCTTGAAGAGTAAGGAACAACCACGTGAAGGAGAATAACTATTGCATGCAGCACAAAGAAATGCTGTTAGTACACATTTGGCCAGGCAATTGCAGTTCTCTCAGACCATAAGCCTTTTAGTTGCAACTGAAACTGAACCATTGAGCAGACCACCTGCAAAATTACAGCAAATGTTGCTTCATTTACAAAGGTCATGACATTAGGACAAGCTAAGCCAAAAAGAGATGACTATATAGATGATGTCATGGAAGAGAAGGTCATTCATGCCACAGATGCTATGTTTAATTTGTTGGAATGGACGTGAACTTCTGCTGACTGGCGTCACTGGAGGAACAATAAAGCTAAGTATTATCTTTGACTTCTGTTGTGTTCTGAATTTGAGTATGAACTCTCCAATATAATTTACTGTTAGCAGTGGCTTTGAAGAAAAATTTGAATATTGTTTGTGAAGAAAAATTTTTTTTGTCAATGTCACGAGGCTTTATTATAGCAACCAGAAAAACAAAAGTACGGACCATTTCATCATATAAATCCAGAGCCACAACACACTGCAACAGCAATGGAACAGCCCCATTTTTTAGGGAGTTTTTCAATATATCCATGTGGGCAATCTCAGTGAAACCCACTCTCTTCCACCCATCCCTCCTCCCCACTCCCCTCATCCTCACCTACCTAGAGTCCCCCTCAAGACTCGGCCTCTCCAGGGAGTGAGCCCGCCCTGTATGTATACTTTACTGGCCACTTTAGAGTATACCCTGCTCACTGTATAGTTTTACAGAGAGCTCCCAAATCTGCTCAAATCGGGGCACATGCATTCCCCTTGTGGCCACCCCTCGCTCCTTTGTATACAGGTCCCACATACGCAACAACCAACGAGCCAGTGCAGGGGCTGCCACCTATTTCCAAGCAGTAGCCAAGTTTAACTTGGCAGCAATCATACAATGATGCGCCAACGCCAACTGAGACGAGTGGGCCCCAGGCCCTGGGTCCCAGGGTATGCCCAGGCCTATCATTCATTCCACATGGTACTGGATACCCTTCCAATAGCCTCACACATGTGGGCAGGTCCACCAAACATTCGCCAAAGTCCCATGCATACCTCAGCTACGCCAGCACTGGTCTGAGGCTCACAGGAATGGCCCAGCAAATGGGGCTGGAGTAATATACTACCCATAGAGAAGTTTATAATTAGTTTCCCGAGCATTAACCGCCATTAAACTTTTCCAAAGTCCTCCCTCGATCTGCTCCCACTGCTGGTCAGTGTACGAAAGCTGCAGTTCCTGAGTTCAATTGGCCATGTTTTCCCACCAAAACGTCCCAACTCTGCAAGTTAGTGTACAGCGTAGTGACCAGCCCTTTAGTGCAAGTGAGTTCCTCACAAATGAGTTCCACTTCAGTAAGGGTTTGAGTCACCTGTTTCTTAATATCACGGCGACCCGCCCAATGGGCTATCAGGGCGTGGTAAAAGGCAGTTGCATACTCTTCCCTGTGTGGGTACTGACCTAACAAAAATCCTCTCTCAGGCTGTTTTTAGATCTTGATCCCCTTATTCTGTTCACCTCCTATGTGTTTCATTACCCTTCCCATAGATAATCCCAATCCTCAATTGCTGTGTTGTCTGTCTCGACTGGTCTGTAAGCTCTGATGAGTAAGAACAGTCTCTTACATGTCTTCTGTACAGCACTGTGTATACCTTGTAGTGTTATACAAATGATAAGTAGTAGTAGTAGTAAAATGAAAGTTTTATGTACTACTGCTTTGAAAATTACTCCAAGGAATTTATTTGCATCTGTTTATACTGGGTCTTTGCATACATACATTTTCCAGGTTAATTTACATGCAGATATTCTAAAGTATGGTTGTAAGTGCAAACCTCCTTCCCAAACCTGTCCCAGGAAGGTCTCTGCTCAATCCAGATAAAGTTATATGCATATAAGCTGCCCGCACATATATTTACCTATTCATACAAGAAGGCAATTTAAAAAACCCTATTTCTACATGTAAAACACTGGTTTATCCATGGAAATGCTTTTAAAATTGCCTCTGCAATGATTTATTGTTATGTTTTGCAACGCTTCCGCTGGGGCCCGAGAGCTTACCAGCTGGAAGTGGCCTTTGTGTCCTCTTTTGAATAAAGCTATTTCTATTGTCGCCAGGGATTCTGGGACTTGTAGTTTTGCTTATTTCCTTAAGGACAAAATTGTAGTTATGACATGAGTGTTTCAAGGCTGCAAGAATATTTATTGTGGGGAATTTCCAGCGCATCAAAGCTCAAACACAAACAAGCATAAAGGATGCATCTCCAACATATAGGTATTTCAGGAACAGAAGAAACCGTAACAGAAATATCTCAGCACTGCTCAGCTGTTTCTCAGTCCCATAAACTTTCCACAGGACACTGCCCCGTGTGGTTATTCAACGGAAAACAATTAAACTGCAACAGCTGATTTCCTTTCTCACAGCACGGCTTCTTATCCTCAGAAGACAATTAAGCTTATTAAACATAAAACAAGCCTTTCCAATTCTTCAGCAGGTATGGCAAGTACTTTCTATATTATTTCATACAGTTTCAGTGCCGTTCAACAATGCCTTCTTCCTTTAAACATAAAGAGCAATCCATGGGAGAAGATTCATTTTCTAAAGCTGGCAAACAAGAGTCTATTTGCATTCTTTCAACAGTGTTAGAATTACTGGCATCTCTATCAGGTTTAACAGTTCTCCCTGACTTTCTTTCCTCCAGAAATTCCTTGAACTGGTTCAGGAGCAATTCAGCGTGTACAGGCACATTAGCATTAGGAGAGAAAACATTTCCTTCTGACAACAGCTTGCTTATAGTTTCTAACTCTGAAGGCTCGGCTGTCTTGCTTTTGTCAGTGTTATAGTTTTCCCCGTATGTAAGACTCTCCCCCCACCTATTATCAGTTAAAGGTGTTGGGTCTGCCTTCTGGACAGTAGCAAAGGCAAATGGCTTCTCTAACAATGATTCAGCATTAGAAATGGTAGCTTTACCTTTGGCAGGGTTTCTTAGACAACTGCTGAACCCTTTTCTCCTGCTATCCTCCAGGTTCTGGAATTCAGCTTCCTTATGTCTATTTCCAGTGCCAGTTAGGTACCTGCTCTGAAGAGGCTTTTCTTCCTTCTTTCCTCTACAGCTGCTATAGTCCTTGTTGCTGTATGTCCAATTGCTGTCTCTCCAATGGCTTCCCTTGCTAGCTCTCTTGCTCCAAGGTTCTGCTTTGCTGTAACGTCCTCTCCAAGGCTCTCTCTCTCTTTCACCTTCTTCATAAGGTTCCTTTCTTGCTTGCTCTTTTCCTTCCTCTCCACTTCCTTTGCACCTTCCCGTGCTCCTTCCCGTGCTTGTTTCCTTGCCACTTCTCGTGCTCCATCCTGTCCTCACTCTCTGCTCTGTTTGTGGATTTAAAAAGCATTTGCTTCCCGGCACTCCCTGTCCTTCCCCCCAGGTGTGACCAATCAGTGAGGAAGCTTGTCTCTCCCTCTGAGCTGGGGCGTGGCCTGAGCTCAGCAGAGAGCTGTGTTTCTTCCTTATCTGGCTTGGAAATCCTGTGCACAAGTGCAGTATCATTTATTTCAACAGGATTTTCCTCCACCTCCATCTCCTCCTGGGGACTTTCACCATTACATTATATATACTTATTGTTCTATTCTTATATTATGATTTTTTGGGGGTCATTTATTGCGACACACATTACATATTGTTTACCAGCAGAATGGTGTGACCCAGCAGGAAGAAGGAGGTGATAGTGCCTCTGTATAAGTCTTTGGTGAGACCCAATTTAGAGTATCATGTATAGTTCTGGAGACCACACCTTCAAAGGATATAAACAGGTTGGAGTCTCTGCAGAGGGTGGCTACCAAAATGGTCAGTGGACTTCATCATAAGGCATATGGAGACAGACTTAAAGATCTCAATTTATGTATACTTTGGAGGAAAGGCAGGAGATATAATAGAGACTTTTAAATACCTGGCATAAGTGCACAGGAGGAGAGCCTCTTTCAATTGAAAGAGAGCTCTGCAACAAGAGGGCATAGGATGAAGGTGAAAGGGGATTGACTCAGGAGCAATATGTGGAAATATTTCTTTAAAGAAAGAGTGATAGATTGTGATGACGAAGGCAGTTCAGAGGAAAGGGAATGGCAGAAAAGGGAACCCTGTTCCTTTAAAAATGCTAGCATTCAGGGTTTCCCTGGCAACCAAGAACCTCTGAGTCAGAGTGCAGCCAGCATCAAGCCCCGCCCATGTCAGCACGTCAGAGCTAGGTGGAATCCTAGCAGCTCCCACGTGTGCTGGGAGAAGGGTGTGGTCCCTAAGAAAGATCAGTTTAAAACTGCTGTGTTTGAGCAGTCAGGGAGAATAGAAAGAGCGCAGGCACGAGTGCAAGGAAAGGAGTCTCGAGAGGAGCTCCAGAAAGCAGCAGAGGAGTCTTGGGAGGCTCGAGCAGAGTTGGAACTAAGAGCAGAGACGAGCTGTGGGATCTAGGAGCAACAGGTCCAAGGCAGACACAGCTAACTGGGAAATTGCCACGAGGAAGGCAAGCGTTTGAGAGAAGGCAGCACGGCTTTGAGCAGGAAGGAGTGGAACAACTAAGAGGCCCAGAGTTCAGGCAAGTGTATGTTCCAGAGTCCCTGCATAAGAGAAAGTTGAAGGAGTTAGTTCCTACTGGAGGAAGTAACTCAGCTAGCCAGCAAAGCTGTAAAAGTAGAGAGAATAGCTTGTCTGCATTCCCTAATCTAAGTCTCTCTGAAGAAATAGAGCAGAAGAAACTATTGCTAGAAAAATTAAATGAACTGTTGCAGAAGCAGAGTAGTAAGCTCTACGACCAGGTACCCTCTGAGAACTGCTGCAATGAATCTGTAGAGGAGATGGAAGTAGAATCTTATGATAATGAGCCTGAAGAAATACAATGCTCATTTTGTAGGGCAAACAAGCCGGAGGTGTGCTGAAGCTTAAGCACATGTGAATGAATGAATGTTTAAAGTAATGAAGCTTGTTTGAATGAGAGATACAGCAAAGGAAAATAACTGGAGGTTTTAAGCCAAGCTGTTTCTCCTATATGCTGTCATGGCGTAAGGCAAATAGTGCCTATGGAAACAGAAGAAAATGTGCAGAGCAGTTTTAAAATGGGCAGCTCAAAGCACATGGCTAGGGGTTGCTATAGGCAACCAACAAAAACACTAGCACCGGGTGTAGGTAAACGCCCCAGCAAAGCATTACCTCATAGCTCATTAGAGGATCAGGAACAGCTGCAGAGACTTGAGCTTATGAGAAACTCAAAGAGTGACGCACTTAAAAATGAGTCAGTCTTGAGAAAGAGGAGAACACACGGGAAAGGAAAGAGCAGAACACACGAGAGAGCTAACAGGAACGCTAACCAGAACACATACCTGAGAACTTCAGACGGGGATTCCAGCAGCGTCTCAGAGGAGTTTGCCCAAGAGGGAATACCTGAGGTTAGTGCCAGAGAGTTGGGCTGCACTGAACCAGAGTCTGGTCTTTGGGGACACAGAGGGATTCCTACCGGCAAACGGAGAGAAGCTGTGAGAGGGAACTTCCATGAGAGCAGGTACCTGGGGAATAGAAGCTCTGGTCCAAAGGAGATTTCCCGGCTCAAAGAAACACGTCCTGTAAGGGGAAGTGAAAAGCTTTCAAGGGAGAAAGGCTATTTTCAGCTTCCCAGCTACAAAGGTTCCGGCAGAGGCCAGCCTGAAGAAAGGCCAATTCCCTGGAGTAGAGGGGCACTTGAAAAGCAGGATTTTACATACGCTTGTCCTGAAGTGTATGGCCCTCTAGAGGGAAAGTCTACACTGCATGGTAACTTTCAATTCCACTTTACTAGTGAGGAAGAGAGAAGCCCTTGCCAGAGAGAGGAGGGATTTTTGAATACTGGTGTAAGTTCCAATCCCACAGAAGAGAATTGCAGGGAAGCTCATGAGGCCATGGACTGTGATTACTGTGTGGAAAACTCAGAGGATTTCCAGATAGATTGTACACTTGTATTTGCGGATAATGTAACCTCTTTCTGTTGAAATGTGCAGAAGGGAAATCTGTTTAAAGGAACAGATTCCAATCCACAGCTGTTGTAAGGTACAAGGCTTGTTTTGCACTTTTTGTTTTGCCTTAAGCTTAAAAGAAGCATTCCTGTGTAATTTTTTGTAGTTCCATTTTGTGTTATGCCAGAAGCATGGTTTATTTTCCTTTGTGATTCCTGACTGCAGAAGTTCTCCCGGGAAGGGAAATAAAATACCTCTTTATCAGCCTAGCTACTCGTCCACGACTACACTCTTTTTATTGAATAGCTAGTGGGACTTTAACTCCCAGGGGGCACTACTTGTCCCTGCTACCTAAGAAGAGGCCTCACTGAAACCCCCAGGTCCTTTGCCTTTGGGGGGTATGTAGGTGGGTGACAATTGGCGACGTTTTTGGATTTTTGCATAAGGATTAAAAGGTGCACAAAGAACTACTGTCTGCTGGAGAAGACTGTTTTCCAGTGGGGGAGAACCGTCTGGAAGATTCTTGCTGCCAGGTGCTGGATCCAGAGAAACTTTCTCACAAGCTGAACCCTACATGAAGGCTCAGGTAAAAGTTACCTAGTCATAAGTGGGGAGGACAAAAGTGAGAAAGGGGGCGCTGGTAGGCAGAGGAATAGATGGTGGAAAGGAAAAAAAAAAAAAGGAAGTTGCGGTATCGCACTTGGGTTTTTTTTTGTTTTGTCTTTCTCTCTCTACAGGTACATCGAGGCTGAAAATGGAGCCACAGGATGTAATACACTGGATGAAGACACAGTGGGACAAGCAGATGGAGCTTATTCGCTATCTCCAGGAACAGACTACGCGGACCATACAAGAACAACAAAAGCCCTTGATGGAGACCATGGACGCGCTTTTAAAGAAGCTGCTAGATGCCACAGCCGACGTCCCCATGGTATTCCAGGGGTCAGGACTGAGTTCGTATGATGCTTTTTCATTGGGACAACTAAAGCCGCATGACAATTTAGATGACTATCTTGACGCTTTTGAGCGGATAGCTACAGCTCTGAAATGGCCAGAGGAGCAGTGGGCAACTAGGTTTGCCATTTCGCTCACAGGCGAGGCCCTTTCAGCTTATAAAGCTATGCTGGCTGGTTTAGCTTCTAATTATATAGAAGTTGAAAAAGCAGTAAAAGATAGGTTGGGGCTCACACCTCTACATTACCACAGAATGTTCAGGGAGGCAATAATTAAGCCTCAGGAGACCCCTAAGGCCCTGGCGCAGCGACTGAAAAGTTTAGCCAGAAAATGATTGCTGGCAGAGGGAAGTACCCTGGAAACAGTCCTCGATAGGATTGTGTTAGAGCAATTCATGCAGGCTGTTCCCAGCGGTGTAAAAACTTTTCTGACACTCCAGCACTGCCAAACCTCTGATGAGGCAGCCACTCTTGCGGAACGGTATTTCGCCGCAGAGAGGACTGACACCTCAGGGCAAGGTATCTGGCTAGCAGCTGGTAAGAAAGATAGTAACAGAAAAGGAAAATGTTTATATGATAAACTGTACAAGCCTGAAATGTCTAATGTGAATGACTCTGATGGTAATAATGTCTTATCTGTACCTAAAGGAAAATGTTTCAGTTGTGGGAAGAAAGGACATTTCCAGAGATCCTGCACAGAAAGAACAGTCCTGGTGACAGGAACAGAAGAGACAGATCAGGACGAATTCCTTATCCAGGTTCAAGTGGAAGGTATTCCTACACTGGCTCTACTTGACTCGGGGGCTGACCAGAGCATGATTTCAAGGAGGCTCTGGGAAGCCATTGAGGGGCACCGCCAGTCGCCCCCAAGTCAAGCAGAAGGCCAAGTTCGGGTCAAGTGCGTGCACGGCGCATTTGTCCCTTATCCCATACACAAGGTATCAGTACAAGAGTTGGGCACCATTAGAGAGGTGAAGGTGGCCGTAGTCCCAAAATTACCAGAAGATGTTGTACTGGGGAAGGATTGGCCTCCCTTTTATGAAGAGTTGGGAAAAGACTTTGGTACCAAGTTAGGCTTAGTATCCACTCGCTCTCAAGCGGGACTCTCTGGGAGGGGAGAAGAGTCAGCAGAAAACACTGAGGAACCTGAAGGGGAGGAAAATTCTCAAAGGGAAGAGCCAGACGAGGAAGGGCTAGCTACTCTTCCTATACATGATGATTTAATACATCCCCCTGTTAAAGAAGGGAAAAAGGATAAACCCAGGAAACGTAGGGAGAGATACTCTAGGACCCGGGGGAGGGCCGAGCTAGAAGATGCTGTAGGGTTGCCCTAGGTACCGGCAGCGGTAGTCAAAAAATTTCCATCATTCCCCATGGAGCAGAGAGCTGACCCAGCTCTTAAAAGGGCGTTCGAGTGGGCTGAGGAAACCAGACTGACCCTACCTCGATTTTTCCTGGAGAATGATCTCTTATATAGAGAATGTGTAAATCCCCACAATGATGCCATACGCAAGCAGCTAGTTGTACCCACGACATTTAAAGCTAGTGTGTTAAGATTAGCCCATGACCACCCAGTGGGTTGTCACAAGGGGATCCAGGGGACGCTGGACCAAATCTTAGCTAGATTTTATTGGCCCGGGGTTTTTAAGGAGACCCGGCAGTATTGCGAGTCATGCCCTAGCTGCCAAAGAGTGACAGCTATAAAGCCTAAGGCAGTACCCATGGTGCCAACTCCCACCATAGCGGCTCCCATAAGCCGAATGGGAGTTGACATAATAGGACCTCTGGTGAAGACACCTAGGGGTTTTAAGTATATCTTGGTCATAGTTGACCATGCCACGCGGTTTCCTTGGGCCATCCCCTTGAGAAACACATCTGCCAGAGTAGTGGCCTTAGAACTAATCAAACTTTTCTGCGAAGTAGGTTTTCCCAGAGAAGTGCTAACCGATCAGGGCAGTAACTTCCTGTCCAAACATCTAGCTATGGTCTGGGAAGCCTTCGGCATTCGACATATACGGACATCGGCATACCATCCACAGTCTAACGGGCTCGTGGAGCGTATGAATCAGTCTATTAAACAACTGCTACGCAGGGGTTTGAAGAAAGGGGAAATGACCGAATGGGACACATTGCTCCCATTCACGTTATATGCATGCAGGGAGCGCATACAGGCGTCCCTGGGGGCATCTCCCTATCAGTTGCTGTTCGGCCGCGCTCCAAGAGGAATTTTGGACATCCTACAGGAGCAATGGGTGCAAGAGATTGGGGTGCCTCAATTTCTAAAAGAGTTAAGACAACGCCTAGAGAGGACATCCAAGGCCTCTATTGAAAACCTACAGGCCAGCAAACATAAGCAAAAACATTATTACGACAAGGGCACTAGACCGAGGCAGCTAAGTATAGGGGACAAAGTACTTATTCAAGTATCCGACCCCGGACCGAAATTCGAGTCCAGGTGGAAGGGCCCTGGTACAGTGGTAGAGAGGGTGGGCCCAGTATCCTATCGGGTGGAAAACGAAAGAGGCCGCCAACAGGTCTATCACGTGAATGTACTAAAGCTGTGGAAGGACAGGTCTGCCACTGCCAGCCTGGTTACTGTAGTACACCGAGATAGGTCCCATAAGGAAATTCCGGGCTGTCAGGAAAAATCTGCAGCCCGTAATACATTATACAAATATTTATGCAAATGAGGCTTCCTAAGCAAATGAGGCCCCGCAATTAATCTCTGCACATGGCCCCGCACCCCCCTTGTGCCGCCCCTGAACATCCAAACACCTATTTGGACAGTTGAACAATTCAGATTACTATAGTACAGATCCCTACATACAAACTCCATATTAACAGAACACCTGGTCTTTGTCACACACTCAAAACACAGATCCTCACCAAGTACAGAATAAGTGACTGTAACCTAAAAATAAACATATGTAGATAAAAATTAAACTACAACCTCAAGAAGCCAGATTCTGCATACATTGCAATCACCAGAGAAATAGAAAGCGATGCATTTCCATGTACTATATAAAATATAAAGATAGCACCGTCTGGTCATTAAAATGAAAATAAAATTCTCTTCTAACTTTGTTGTCTGACCATTTTATTCTCTGATCATGTAGGTCCCAATCTGAGGTTTCTGCTTTTCTCTGTCTTCCAGTGCACCCTCCTGTCTACTTTCCCCCAGAGATGACATGAGGGTGATGCAGGGCCATGTGCAGAGACTCACTGCGGCATCATTTGCATAAATTTAGTATACTTTACTTTAAAATGTATATGCCAGCCATCTAAAATCCTAGGCGACTTGTAAATATACACATGCAATTTAGTAAAACAACGTTACAATAAAACAAACACAATAATAAAACATGAAATGTGATTAATGAAAAATCACTTATACAGCCCCCCACAATCAAACCATTATAAGTATCTGCACATCAGATTTATTTTGCTATGACCAGATTATTGATGAGGAGGGAAGATATAAAATGAGAAAATAATCCTGGTAGCCATGAATTCAAACGCTGGATTGGATTATGTTAGAGTTGGAAAAATCCAGAGCTCAGCAGCGGTGAAGCTATCAGGCTACTAAACAAAATCAAACTGAGATGTTCCCTGAAAATTTGAAATTTTCTTGAATCTGAACTGACAAAATATTTTAAATTTCAGTCTGGCAGCATAAAAATTGCAAATCTCAAAACCATTACGTATTCCATTACCTCCCCACAACCAACACCTTACAGGAACCCAGAGTACAGGATCTGTAGAGCAATCTACTATTCCATAACAGCAATAACTTCCAAAACTCACACAACATGGAGTGTACCCAGAAAAGGGCAACACCATAAATATTGCAGCAGGCCCTAGAACATCCATACACCTGTTTGAAAAGCTGAACAAGCGAAATTACTACAGTACAGTATAGATCCCTATGTACAAACTCCATGTTAACAGAACACTTGGTCTCAGTCACACACTCGGAACACAGACCCTCACCAAGTACAGAATAAGTGACTACAACCTAAAGTAAAAATATGTAGACAAAAATTAATCTGAAACCCCTAAGAAGCCAGACTCCACATGCAGTGCAACATCATATAGAGATGCAGTTCCCCATACTGTGTAAACTATAAAGATAGTGCAAAGTTCAATCACTAAAATGAAAATAAAATTATTTTTTCTACCTTTCTTGGCTGACCATTTTATTCTCTGATCATGCTGGTCCCAATCTCAGCTTCTGCTTTCCTGTCTTGGCTCTCTTTCTATGGTCTATAGTCCATATGCCATTTCTTATCTCTTCTTTTGTTTTCTTCACTTCCTTCCATCAGCATATTTCCAGTCCCAGTAACCCTTCCCAGTATCAGCCCCTTTTCAGTCCTCCCTCCCAGTACCTACCAGTGTCAGCTTGCCATTCCCATGACTGCCACTGGTGTTATCCATTCCCTTCCAGTCCCCCTCCTTCCCCACTATCCAGCCCCTTCTAGTCCAAATACCATGGCAGCCCCTCTCAGCATCCATTCCCTTCCAATCCCATTCTCCCATCCCCCCTGCATCAGCCTATTTGTAGCCCTAGCCCCCAGTTTTCTTCCAGGGCCAGCAGCTCTATCCTCCCCTCCCTGCCATCAGCCCATTTCCAGTTCTTGCCCTCCTGTCTTCTTCCAGGGCTAGCAGTTCTCTCCTCTCTCCCCCCATCAGCCCATTCCAGTCCTAGACCCGCCATCAGCCCATTCCAGTTGAAGCCCCCTCCCCAATCAGCTCACTTCCAGTGTTAGCCCCCCATTAGCCCATTTCCAGTGCTAGTCCCCCCTCAACCCCATTAGCAGTGCTAGCTTCTCCTAATCAACCCATTATCAGTCCTACCCCCCCATCAGCCCATTTTCAGTGCTAGTCCCCCCCTCAGCACATTACCAATGCTAACTCCCCTAATCAGCCCATTACCAGTCCCAGCCCCCCTCGATCAACCTATTCCCAGTCCTAGCCTTCCCTAATAAACCCATTACCAGTCCTAGCCCTCCCCAATCTGCCCATTACTGGTGCTAGTCCCCCTAATTAGCCCATTACCAGTCCTAGCCCCCCCAATCTGCCCATTTCCAGTGCTAGTTCCCCATCAGCCCATTATAACTCTAACCTGCACTAAAATCAGCCCATTTCAAGTCCTAGCCGCTCCCCCTCCCCCATGGGAGGCCCCGCACTTGCCTGGCTGGTCCACCGCAGAGCCGCGAAAAAGAACTGCATTTCCTTTCTTTCCCGCGGCTCTGTTAAAGTTGAGCCTGGCGCATGCTGAGGGTAAATGAGAGCATTTCTTGCTGGGAAGAGGGTAGCCCAATCACCAGATCAGTGCTGCTTATTCCACCTTTGAGGTGGAATAAGCAGCACGTCCCCTTTGACCCGGCAGGACGTACAGGGTCGTGACCTGAATTGGCCCTGTATGTCCTGCAGGGCTGATCTGCCCCTGCTCGGCTTAGATCCCGCCCCTGCTCCACCCAGATCCCTCCCCCTCCCGTCCCCCGCTGGCTCTCCTCGTCCTGCTGTTCAGGACATACGGGGAGAGCCAGAGGGGGAATCGAGCCTAGACGGCTTGTGGGGCTGCAAGTCTTGCCGGGACGTCCAGTCCCGCAATCCGCATCTCAGATTCGGGTCCATAGTGTTCCTTTTGAAAGTTAAATGCTAATGCCATGGATTTCCTTGCTGTCCTCCCTCCATTTATTAAATCAAATGTGATCATGTTATGATCAGTATTGTCAAGTGGCCCCAACACCGTTACCTCTCACACCCGATCCTGCATTCCCCTACAGACTAGGTCTAAAATAGCTTCTTCTTCTGTCTGTTCCTGAATCAGTTGCTTCATGAAGCAATCATTTATTTAATCTAGAAAGCTTATCTCTCTAGTATGTTCTGATGCGACACTGACCCAGTTGATACTGGCGTAATTGAAACCATACATTATTATTGTGTTGTAGATTTTATTAGCTTCCATTTCTGTTAGCATGTCCTCATCCATCTGTTCATTCTGACCAGCAGACAGTAGTACATCCCCACTGCCTTTCCCTTTTTACATGAAATTTCTAACCATAGAGATTCTGCAGTGTATGTTGTTTCCTGCAAAACCTTTATCCTGTTTAATTAAGGAAGTCATTCACGAACGTGGGTTGCGGGGCTAAACGTCCTGTGCATCAGGATGGGGAGAGCCGGTGGGAGGTGGGAGAGGGTGGGAATGGGGCAGAGTGGGGGTGGGAATGGGGCAGAGTGGGGGCGGGCCAGTCCGGCAGTACGTACAGGGCCGATTCAGCTCACAGCCCTGTACATACTGCTGGGCCCGTGGGGATATGTTGCTTATACCACCTCAAAGGTGGTATAAGCAGAACATTTGGCCTGATCAGGGCTGGAGCTGGGTGCAGAGGGTCTCCACTGCTCTATCCGGCTGCGGCAGGCCAGCCGTGGGTCGGGCGGCAGGGAATGGGGGGCTGGAGCTGTGGATGTTGGGGGTTCCTTCGGGGAAGATGTCCCTGCAGGCGGAAGGGGTACTCTGGGCCATCGTCTGGCCCGATTCTAGCTACCGCGTAAACATTCTGTTCCCATGGACCAGAATCAGGTCCACACATCCCCGTCTTCATTGGGAACGTCTGGATGGCCCCCTCTGTGAATCAGGCTTCACATGCCCTCTTTAACATCTTCTTTTGTAGACCCTATAGAAGATATCACAACCTACAAAGAATCTCTTAAAACAATGGGGGAGGGGAGTTATAATAATTAATTTAATTTAAGAAAATGGATTCTGGGATTCTAGGAAATGCACATATTTAATTTTTCTTTTTGGGGGGGTTAGTATCCCACATCTTCAAATCTCACGCAAAAGTCTCATTTATGGATATTTGTGTAAGGATGGCAGATAGGAGAGGAGGGTGAGAGGGATGTGATGCTGCGGCCTACAAATTTACCTCTTAAATTTGTTCCTCCTTGGCAGCTCTGTCCGCAGTATATGGAAATGTATATCATACATATTCATTATGGATATCCTGAAAACTGCTTGGCTGTGGGGTCACTGGGATAGATTGGAAAAAGAGTCCCACCCTAGCTCAATGGCACCACCTATTGAGCAGACTTTGGGTTCCAAAGAGAGCATGCTAAATGGAGAAAAGCCCGGGATTTGGTAAATGAAGGTTTGTGCTGCCATAGCCCCAGTGGAAGCTAGTTCCATTTGAGTTGGACGCGCAAAGAAGCAGGATGAAACTGCCAAACAAAAAATGAGAAAGAATAAACCAAGACAGTCAAGATAAAAGCAACAGAAACTGAAATTAATCCAAGACTGTTCCAGATTCAGATGAGTTAGGTCATAGGAATCTAATGTGAAATTAAAGTCCATTTGAATCTGTGCCACTATTCATAAGAACTACCCTGGAAAATCTTGTAAGAATGTTATTGCCATTACAGAACCTCTCATGTACGGTAAGCATGTGTCTCCAATTATGGAAGGCACGACTGTAAGCAACTTTCGCAAATAGTGAAAACTTCCACCACAGTCAGAACAACAGCAGGAAATCTGATGATGTTTAGAGTACTTACATACAAGCGCTGGCTGCTTCAGAGTGAACCTCCAGAAATGAGTAGACCCAGAATGCAAACTGCATTTGTGGCACCTGCTTCAGTGATGTTTGTTAGAGGAACATTGCACAGTCTCCTGTTTACTGACACTGACTGACTCTTAGACCCTTTGTTCCTCAGTGATTTAAGCTGGTATGTTTTCAGATATGAATGATGACAACTGTGGCAAACAAAAGAAAAGACCAGGCTAAACCTGAGATCGATAGAGACCAGAGACGTTTTGGAGATGGTATTCACAGCTTCTGGCAATGAGGAAGCATCAGCCATTGTACAACAGCAACATCTACTGGCTGACATGCTGACTAATTTGCGGAGAGAACACCAATCTATGCCACTTGGCCAAATGGCTGCACAACAACAACAACAAGGGAAATCTCTGCACAATAGTAAACCAAATGCAACAGCAAGAGAAAAGCTTGCCATATGTAGACCAGACATCAGAGCATAAGTAAATAAATATCACATAATTTATTAACAAAAAGGACTGGGAATTTTATATAAACAGACATCCAATTAAAAACAAACCAACAATAAAATACTCGACATGGCCATGTTTCATCAGGATGACTGCAGCAGGGCTAACAGGTACATAACCAAAAGTCTACATGTGGCTAGCTTTCCTCTATTATAATGACTGGCCAAGAAGAATTAAAATTGAAGCAAAAGCCCTGGATGTCTATGAAAGAAGGTGTTTAGGGCTGGAAGCCAAGGGGGGGGGGGGGGACTGCCCACCCTGCACCAATGTTTGTAGGGATCTCTGAGCCAGTGCTAATACTTCTCCACTGACTCTGCCTCCTTTCTCTGCCATCATAGTTGAGGCCTGCCATCGGGGCAAGTCACCATCAAAGGGGCATAGTGGGGGAGAAGAGGTGTGTCCCTTTGGAAGCTCTTTCAGGAGTAAACCAGGAGTTCCAGGTTAACGCAAAGTTTTTGCTCCCGGATGCAGTTTAAAAAAAAAGCAAAATAGCTGTGTGCAGAATTTTGCAGCAAAGAAGGCCGTATATAGCAGACACATATGTGTACATGTCTGCACTAGCTGCAAAAGGGTCATGAGAGGTAAAGCGTGATACTTCCAGTCAGAAGAGCAAACAGGTCCAGACCCCTGTTCTCCCACCAACACTCCCTGACTCCCCCAAAGTTCTACTAGTGGCTCCTACCTTCCATTCCCCTTTTTTTTTTTTTTAAGTGCCATCAAGTCAGTGTTGACTCATAGCGACCCAGCTACCTCTGGGTTTTCTTGGCAATGTATCACCGGAAGTAGATTGCCAGCCTTTTCTTCTGAGGCAATGGAGAGTAAAGTGACTTGCCCAAGATCACAAGAAGTGCCAGTGGGAATGGAACCCTTGATCTTCTGGGTATGAGGCAATTGCTCTAACCACTAGGCTACTACTCCACTATCACCATCAAAAAAAACATTGGTTGCCTTAGTGACTGCTAGACCCCACCCTCCGGTTTCCACAAAAAATCATTGGTGGTCCAAGTGGGCCCTCGCCCTTCGGACCCCCTTAAAACTTTTAATTGTGGCTCTGGCCATCCAAAAAATGAAGCACAGTAACTCCAGATCCCCCCTCCCCGTACTGTTAAGATTGGAAGGAAGGAGCAATGCCAACAGTGCCTGCGTGCCACTATCTTGGAAAATGGCAGAGTTTGACCCTGCGTGGTGCATCATGGAATGCACTAGGTGGGATCAGTCTGCCAAATAAGGTAAAAATGTCCTTATATTGGACACTTTACCTTCTTCCCATGGTGCATCCTGGGACACAGTGCAGGGTCAGCAGACTGATTCTGTGTTGTGCATCTCAGAATGCACCACAGGGTTTAGTCTGCCATATAAGGTAGTTTTTATCTTTTTTGGCAGACTGAGAATAGTGGCGCAGGGGTAGGACCATGTTGGCATTGCTTCTGCCTTCCAACATTAACGGTATGGTAAGAGGGTTTGGGAGGGATACAGTGTCGCTAAAGGGTATGTTTACTAAGCTGGGCTAACGGTTAACCCGGGCTATCTGCAACTAGGTCCCATGTTATTCAATGGGACCTAGTTGCAGATAGCCCGGGTTAACTGTTAACCTGGCTTAGTAAACATACCCCTAAGTTTCAGAGCAGTTTTTTGCATTGGGAGCAATTAGTTATTCTATAGTTTGCATGCAATTAGCAGTGTATTTTCCTCTGGATTTTCCTATGCTAGTTTGTTTTCTGCATTGGGGAGCAAGACTAGCTTGGGAAAATCTCGAGCAAATATTGCTTTAGAGCATAACACAGTTTTCTGCATCGAGGCCACTGTGTGAATAGAGGCTACGTTTATGGGTTGTTTTGGGTGGAAGTATTGGATATGTGAAGCAATCCAGCTTGTTAGGTGGTTTAACTTTTGATATTTAATGTATTATACAAATGATATTATATTATTATAATTGATATTGTATATGTATATGTTTGCATTTTGTCTACTAATGTGGAAGGTGATAAAAATCTAACAATAGACTCAAACAGAGCAGGAGAAAGTTTTGGAATCCTGAGGCAGTCTTCTGTGATGCAACAAGCATAGAGACATGAATTAGAATCTGAAGGCTGCTGACAGGTGAAATCAGTGTTCACACGCTTTCACCAGTCTCTTCCTCTTCAGCCAAGGAATGCAGGCAATGCCTCATCTGAGGGTTTCTCACCTCAGGCTCTCACAGCACCATGGAAATCACTGATGCCTATTTTGTCCTGATTACACACCTCATTTCATCTAATTGTTTACCTTGCTCTGCCTGCCAGGGAAGAACCATTAAGGCTGAAAGGAGGAATCCCCAGGCAGTGGGAGGAAAGCTGACATAAGAGCACTTTGCTGACTCACTCTACCTACTCTTTTTCTTGTAAGACCCAGGGAGCATATAAGATAAATAACAGGAATATATGAGAACACGTTTACTGTGGATTTAGCTGTGACAGAATATTATAGTGGGTCTTACTGATACAGTAATGGTTAACTACAGCAGAGCTGCTAAGTTACCCAATTCCAGCAGAGAGAATGGATTTCTAATAATAGAAACATAGAAATATGACGGTAGAAAAAGACCGCATGGCCTATCTAGTCTGCCCTTCCATATCAACTACAATAGTCCCCTTTTTACCTTTAGAGATACTCTGTGTTTGTCCCATGCTTTTTTGAATTCAGATACTGTCCTCGTGTCCACCACCTCCACTGGGAGAGTATTCCACGCATCTACCACTCTTTCCGTAAAGAAATATATTTGCATATTACTTCTGAGTTTATCCCCTTTCACTCCCATCCTATGTTCCCTCGTAGCAATGCTTGCCTTCAATTGAAAGAGCCCTCCTGTGCATTATGCCACAGAGCTATTTAAATGTCTCTATCATATTGCCCTATCTTCTGAAGTATGCATATTAAAATCTTTAAGTCTGTCCTCATATGCTTCACAATGAAGACCACTAACCATTTTAGTAGCCACCGACTCCAACCTGCTTATATCCTTCTGAAGGAGCGGTCTCCAGAATTGCACACAATACTCCAAATGAGGTTGCACCAGAGACTTATACAGAGGCATTATCACCTCCTTTTTTCTGCTGGCCATTCCTCTCCTTATATACCCAAGCATCTTTCTGGCTTTTGCAGTTGCCTTTTCTACCTGTTTAGCTACTTTAAGATCATCAGACACAATTAAACCTAGGTCCTGATCTTTTGTGGACAGAAGTACCTCACCCCTACACTGTTGAGCTCTTCTGGATTGCTGCAGCCTAAATGCCTGAGCCTGCATTTTTTAGCATTAAATTTCAGCTACCATATTCTAGATCATTCTTAAAGTTTAGCTAGATCCCTCCTCATGATCCCTCCCCATCCCCAGTGGCTTTAAGAGTGATCGGTGTGCAAAAATCATGTCCCTTACCGATACACACAACTGCTGCCTATGGCCGGACCACGACCCTGCGGCCTGAGGTCTCTGTAAGAAGATGTCTACCAAGGTCCTTAAGAACCGCCAGCAGCAGCATGATAAGTTGTTGACTCCTTCCTGTGTGTCTACTCTATTGCAGATTTTGGTATTGTCTGCAAACAAGCTAACCTTACCCAACGTCCTTCCATAAAATCACTAACAAAGATGTTAAACAGAATCGGAACAAGGACAGATCCCTATGGCACACCATTGGTAACCTCCTTCTCCTCAAAGGAGCTCTATTTACCTTTGTCGCCTCTCACTCAACCAATTTCTAACCCAAGCAGTAACTTTAGGGTCCATCCCTAGGGTACTCAGCTTGTTTATAAGTCACCTGTGTGGAATGGTGTCAAAGACTTTACTGAAATCTAAATACACCACTTCTAGTGGTCTCCCTCAGTCCAACTCCCTGGTCACCCAGTGAAAGAAATCTATTAGATTTGTTTGGCAAGACCTGACTCTGGTGAATCCATGCTGCCTCAGATCCTGCAATCCATTGGACTCCAGAAACCTCACTATTCTCTCCTTTATTAGTTTTACAATAATTTACTAACCATAGAGGTTAGACTAACTGGCCTGTAGTTCTCAATGTCAGAGTGGAGGAGTAGCCTAGTGGTTAGAGCAACTGCCTAGTACCCAGAAAATCAAGGGTTCAATTCCCACTTGAACTCCTTGTGACTTTGGGCAAGTCACTTTACCCTTCATTGCTCAGAAGAAAAGGCTGGTAATCTACTTCCATTGCCAAGAAAGCCCAGAGGTAGCTGGGTTGCTATGAGTCAACACTGACTTGATGGCACAAAAAAAAGTTCCCAATGTCATCCTTATGCCTGCTTTTGTGTAAATGGACCACATGTGCCTTTCTCCAGTCCTCTGTCACCACTCTCGACTCCAAAGAGGCATCAAAAAGGTCAGACAGTAGAGCTGCTAGAACGTCCCCAAGTTCCCCCAGTATTCTTGGATGTATCCCATCTGGACCCAAGGCTTTGTCTATTTTTAGTTTAGCTAATTCCTCTTGAACAGTCTTCTGAAAATCATTTGAGGTTCCTGTTGCTTTTCTTGCTATTTATGAGTGTTTTCTGAGGTCCTGCTCCAGGCCCTTCATCTGTGAACACAAGAGGATTGTGGAAAATTGCAAGAGGATCTTGATAAATTGGAAGACTGGGCATCAAAATGGCAGATGAAATTTAATGTGGACAAGTGCAAGGTTATGCACCTAGGGAAGAACAACCCAAACTATGGTTACACGATGCAAGGTTCCACATTAGGAACTACCACCCAGGAAAAAGATTTAGGCGTCATTGTGGATACCATGTTAAAACCCTCGGCCCAGTGTGCAGCAGCAGCCAAGAGAGCAAATAGAATGCTAGGTATAAGGAAAAGGAATGGAAAATAAAACAAAAGATATTATAATGCCTCTATATCGTTCCATAGTGAGACCGCACCTTGAATATTGTGTGCAATTCTGGTCGCCGTATCTTAAAAAGGATATAGCGATTTTAGAAAAGGTTCAGAGAAGAGCCACCAAAATGGTAAAGGGGATGGAAGGATACTCCTATGAAGAAAGGCTAAAAAGGTTAGGGCTCTTTAACCTGGAAAAGAGACGGCTGAGGGGAGATATGATAGAAGTCTATAAATTAATGAACGGAGTGGAACGGGTAAACGTAGATCGATTGTTTACCTTATCAGAATATAGAAAGACTAGGGGACATGCAATGAAGCTACAGGGTAAACTATTTAAGACTAATAAAAGAAAATATTTTTTCACTCAACGTGTAATCAAACTCTGGAATTTGTTACCGGAGGATGTAGTAAAGGCTGTTAGTGTAGCTGGGTTTAAAAAAGATTTGGACAAGTTCCTGGAGGAAAGGTCCATAAACCATTATTAAGAAGGGACCCAGGATATCAATGCTTGAACCAATACAAGCATTGTGGAACCTGTGTCCCTTGGGGAAACTGCTAGGTACTGTAATGAGGAAGATCCATTCTCTGCCTTAAAAACACAGGATTCTGTGAATTCTAGCTGGGAAGCTGACAGGCAGGCAAGCAATATAGGCAGTAGTTGTCAGGGGCAACATAAACAAACCCAGCCACGAGGTTTGCAAACATGCCCAGCTGACAAACAATCCCCAGTTCCTAATAGCTTGCACCTGAATAGAGGAAGGGCTAATAGCTACTATAAGAGTCAAGCAGGAGTTACAGATTCAGATCCAGAACCAGAACTGGGACGAGAACAGGAACAGGAACTAGGAGAAGTTCAGGAACCAGGAAGAGTTCAATCCACAAGATACCCAGAACACCTCAGGAGAAAGCAGTTAGGAGCTGTGGAGTCAGAGAACAGCTGTGAGTGTTCATCTGATGTGACGCAGTTTGAAACTCAGAGGCAACGTTCCACCCAGAATGAATGGAAGCCTGAGAAAGTTAAACAGTATGTATATGAAAGCTATAAACCTGAGAGTGATTCTGAAATAGAGTTAAGAAAGTTTGCTGGCAGTAGAAATACCTGGAGAGTTAATGCTCAGAAGCCTCGTGGGAGAAATCCAAGGGGAGAGCAGGGCTGTAAAAACCAACCGAGGGATTTACCCAGAGAGCTAGTGAGAGAGCAGTTCCAAGCCCCTGAAAGAGAGAGGTATTCTATTGAAGACACTTGCATATCAGAAGAGGAAGTGTTTGAAACTCCCAAGCCTCAGAGAAAGACACACAGAGCTAAACCCTGTGCTGATAAGGGAGGAGAATTCTTTTATTCTGTGCCAAAGCCTGAAGGTAGCACCAAAAGATATTCTAGAGTTAGAAACTCTTATAAAAAGTTGGATTCTGGAAACCCTGAATGGTGGCTTCCTTCTCTCCAAAACTCAGAGGAATACGGTAACAGCTATTCCAGCCCTAGAGGGAGCTGGTCAGATAGGCTCTGTAACGGGACATTGCAAGGTAACTTACAAACATTCTGTGGCAAGGAAAACACAGGTCCTTCTGAAACCTCGCAGGAACCCATGGTCATTGATTGTCCCAGCGAATGCTCTTTGGATGATCCAATGGACTGAACATTAACACTTTCTGACAGAATAACCTCTTTATGTTAGACAGAAGCTGTATAGTGCTTAAGGTTAACACTGAAGGTCAAGTGTGCCTGTTTGTCTATAGAGGAACTGTATGCTGAGTATTCCTAAGATTCTCATTTATCATTTAATTAAGAAGCAAGAAGAAGCTTTCCTGTTTTCCTTTATAACATGCCAGAAAGTATGGCTTACTTGTCTTAAGTTTATGTGTTGTACCTTTTGAAGAATCCAACCCCGGGAGGGGAAAAAATCCTAATTTACCTTTACCATTCGTGTCTACAACTACTTGTTCTTCATAACCACCATCAGACACAGACCTGCTACCCCTAGGCGGCAGCCTGCCCACCTGGTGGTGACAGTACATATGACCTAAATTGGCCACTGTTGGAAATAGAATACTGGGCTTGATGGACCTTGGTCTGACCCAGTATGGCATATCTTATGTTCTTATGAACAGAAATATTTGTTAAGCAACTCTGCTTTCTCCGAGAAGAAGCAGGAAGTCAGTCCTTACATATGGGTGACATCAGCGCCAATGGAGCCCCTGCAGAAGCATCTCCCTGACTTTCAAAGAAAGCCTTTGGGAGATGCCACCACGCATGCATGGTGCCCTTCCTGCCGAAGGGTGCCATCTTACTCAGCCTCCTTTTTTCTACGGAGCCTTTCAGACATCTATCTGCTTTCCCCTAGAAAAAGTTGATTTCTTTGTGCCTGCATTTCATACTCTCCTCCAGTTGCTTACCGGTAGTCTTCCCGCCACCCAGCCCATTGCCCTGGAATCGAGTCTTGGGTCTGTAGATATTTTTTTTCCTCTTGGTACCTTCGCGCCTTTTTTCCAACTGGCAGCACCGTGGGTCGTCGACCTTGCAGGTGTACTTTTTTCCCCCATGGCTACCAGTGGCTTTAAGAGTGATCGGTGTGCAAAAATCATGTCCCTTACCAATACAATCAACTGCTGCCTATGCTGCCTAGGGCCGGACCACGACCCCATGGCCTGAGGTCTCTGTAAGAAGATGTCTACCAAGGTCCTTAAAAGCCGCCAGCAGCAGCATGATAAGTTGTTCCCGGAGTCCCCATTCAATGCCGCAGATCTTCTGAAAGGGCATCTCCCTCAAGGGAACACAAGAAGAAGAAGGAGAAACTCTTGAAGGCAGTGTCCCTGGATGGTTCCGGCAGGTTGAGCAAGTCCCAAGCCAGGTCCTGCAATCCACGGTGTTTGTCCGAGGTCTCGGAGTGGCCCACCAAGATTGCCCGGAAGGAATCGCCCGAAGATTGGCCTTGGACCCCCGAGGCCATCCTCATTGAGGACTCCCCTTCAGGGGAACTGGCATCAGGCCCGAGTTCCTCGGTGCCCATGCCGATAGCTGCAGAGCCTTCATTGACCAGCAGTGGGTGTTGCTGTCTAGCACAGATGGTTCCTGCACCCAGACCATCAGGCCCTCAGTGTCAAGAATGTCCCCAGAGGCCAAGCCAATCCTCGAGACCATGCAGCCTCGAGTTGATTCTCAGCCAAGGTCTAGAGCCGAGTTCCATATGATGGCACTGAGATCTTCCCCAGCTAGCGCACATGGCACCAGCCACAGAGCCTCCGAGGGAGGTGGACAGGGCACAGGCCTGGAGCCCACAGGCTACCCCTCCCTCGAGTCCTTGACTGACTACTCGGAATGGGAGACTGAGGACAAGGAGTCCCTGGACACCCATCACAACTGCAACGTCCTCTCGGACTTGCCACCTTCTGAGCCTCGACATTGGTCCCCACCCGAGGACATGGCATTCCTTGACTTTGTGAGGGACATGTCAAAGGCCCTTGCATTCCCAACAGAATCGAAGGAGGACCCTTGGACGGAGAAACTAGAATCCTCCAATATGAGGCCCCACCGAGGGAATCGCTCACGGTACCCATTCCTTCCATTCTGGAATGGTTAATGCTCCTTATATGGGAAGCACTGCTGTCAGTGCCCATCGTGAGCATGTGGCTCGACTCGATATATTGAGTCCACCAGAGCCCTGGCTTCCAAAAGGCACAGATGTCTCATAACTCCATGGTGATAGAGTCGGCCATGCGTCGGCTGAAGAACCAGAAGAGGCACTCCTTGGTGCTTCCGGATAGGGAGGCCTGCACCCTGGATGCCCTCGGCAGAAAGTGCTACCAGGGCTCGATGCTCATCGGCTGGATCAAGCCCTACCAGCTGTACCTGAGAGACCTGGCGAAGGAGCTCGCCAGATTCTCAGCTGGTCTCTCTGAGGAACTCCTGCAGTGTTTCAAGAACCTTGCCAAAGCCATATGTGAGTGCTCCAATTTCATGACTCGAGCAGCCTATGGCGGCTTTGAGTCGGCAACTAGACTTGGCTACAATCTTCCGACCTCGAGCAATGGGTTCAGGACAAATTGGTCGATGTCTCATGCCAAGGAGAGAACCTCTTTGGCAAACCCATGACGGAAAAGGCCGCCGAGTTGGAGACCAAGTTCGTGATGAGGACCAGACTCTCCAAAAAGACAGCTGGCCCTCCCCGACAGAAGAGACAAAAGCGAGCAGTAATGGAAGCCACAGGCACTTTATTAGTTAAGCAAACCCCAACGCGTTTCGGCTGTTGCCTTCATCAGGGGGTACTAGAGGACAGCAAACCACAACATTAAAACAATAAAATAAGAAAAACAAAAAATATATTAAAATGACAAATATGATAAATCATAATTATTAATGAATTCATAAAAAAGATAAAACGTATAAAAATGTATATATATGAGAAATCTATATAAACAAGAAAACAACATAATAATAAAAATATATAGATATGACATACTTACAAATGAAGTGCACAAAAGCAATAAAGATATGGCACAAACCAATCAATGGTGGATAATGCTAAAAGATAATGTAAAAACCATTAATATAATACTGAAACTATTACAAACATCAATTAGGACCATACAACATTGAATAAAAAGAAGAGGACAAAATGGAAAACCCAGACCAACGAGAAAAGCAAATAAAACTATATAGTGATACTAAAAAATGTAATCTCTTTATATATATACAAAACATAGATCGTGCATATCGTTAGACGCGCCCATGCGGTACCATTATTGTTAAATGAAAGAAGCTGGTACTCAAAAGCTATGATAAAATGTGTGCTTCTAAAAGTACAACAAATAAAAAAGGTGCAGGAGTGTAGAGCCAAATGTGGTATTATAAGGCAGTATAAAATCAATGTATAAACCCATGCTAAAAGTTGTGATCTAAAAAGACCAAGGAACCGCCGAGAGAACCAACAATAAAAATAAATAAATATAATCTAATTGTTGTAAAACATAAATATCCTACGTGGACCCATAACATATAAGCTCATGTAGTTGCTCAAACATAACATAAGATCTGTATAGTATACTAAAAGGAAACTGAAAACACAGTAAACTGGCTTACAAACAAACTTATTCGACACCTTCTTGAACCGCTGATTAAATGCCAACTCGTGGGGAACTTAAAACCATGAAGACAGTGCGAACAAAGTGTAAAAAAAGTTAGTTAAAAAAAGTTAAAAAAAGTTAAAAAGGGGGGGGGAAACCACAAGCAAGCACATACCTGAACACCAATGGCCAGCTATTCAGAATTCTTGAGAACGCCAACTTTTGGCGCGCATTTAAATTGACAGGCTGCGTGGTGTCACTACATATGCATAAAATGACGTCAGAGGAAATACCTCAGGCAAGCAAATACCTGAACACCAACGGCCAGCTGTTTAGAATTCTTGAGAACGCCGACTTTGGCGCGCATTTAAATTAAGAGGCTGCGTTGTGGCACCTCATATGCATAGGATGACGTCAAAGGACGTCCGTCTGACCACACATAATGATAGCACGTAACTTCAGCTAAAAACTCTAAAAAATGAAATAAAACAATTGTAAGACCAATACATAAATAACAATCAATAAAAATAAAAATAATTACAAAAATAGGAGAGGTTCCACTGAACCCTGCGGGCAATGAATAAATCGTCATAATTGACAACTCAACCAAGACTAAAAACGGCGATTCGGCATATCATTGAGAAACAAGTAATTTGTGAATACTCACAATAAAAACTTGTTAAAAAAGGGGGGGGCACTACTCTCAGCACCTTGTTGTCATGAGGGAGCATCTAAACCTATCCAAAAACCGGCTAATTACCGGAAAAATAACTACAGCACAGAAATAAAAAAGAGCAAAGAAATAAAACATAAATAATAAATCATGAAACCATAACAAAGGGACCAATAATCTTTTCAAGGGTGATAATTAAAAATAAAAAATAAAAAATAAGATACATGAAATTACACTATATAGGGCCAAAAAAATCCATAAACATGTAGATCATAATCAAAAAGGACCAACAAAAGTGTTTGGGAAGAATCCAATTCTTTATAAATTACAAAAAAACTGCTAAATTAAAGTCCTGATTCAGACCCAAAGGGGTCACTGACTGTAACTCATAAATGAACCGCTGTTCAAGTTTGAGTAATATCGAATCTATATTACCGCCCCGCCAGTGTGGATGAACCACCTTTAAAACAAAAAACTTTAAATCCGACACAAGATGGCCCTTCTCACTCCAATGGGCAACCATGGGTTTGTCTGCAAGACGTCTTCCTAAACAACTTTTATGTTCAATAATGCGTGTTTTTACCGGCCGAGTGGTTTTGCCGACATATAGCAACTTACATGGGCACATAACTACATATATGACATTACTGGTCAAACAGTTGGAATAATGATTGAGAAAAAACTTCCTTTGAGTGACTGGATGGACAAACACATCTTTCACAACAATACCATTCAAACACACAGAGCACCGCCCACATTGAAAATGACCTTTCATTTTAATAATTGGTCGTGGTCTGGACAGAGCTGAAGGCACTAAATAGTTTTTCAAATTCCGGTTCCTTTTGTGAGCTATAGTCAAGGATTTACATGTAAAACAGGGAAGTGATGAGACCAAATGCCACTCTCGTCTGATAATTCTAGAAATATCTTTTGAGAGAGTGGAAAAGGTCAAGGCACAAACGACTTTGCTTTCATTAGTAGGTACCTTTTTCTGAAGAAGCACATTCCTATCTAATGTCTTAGCCTTAGTATAGGCCTTATGGATGACACGTCTAGGATATCCCCTCTCTGCGAATCTGGCATTCATATTGAGTGCATGTTTCTCAAAATCTGTCTGCACAGTGCATAAGCGCCTAATCCTCAGGAATTGACTGTATGGAAGATTATCCTTTAGAGATTGGTTATGGAAACTGTCATAACGTAGAAGGGAATTACGATCAGTGGGCTTGCGATACAAGTCTGTAAGGAACCCATCAGGGCCTTTTTTAATGTTGATGTCAAGATATGAAATCTGGACTGAACTGAAAACCCCTTCAAATTGTAAATTGGCATCTTGAGTATTGAGCCACTGAAAAAAAGACTGTAGATCGACTTCATTGCCATCCCATATCAAAAATACATCGTCTATGTATCGCAGCCACAATTTAATGAACTTTTTGAATGGATGATGTTGCAAAAATTGAAGCTCAAAGTTGGCGACATAGAGATTAGCCACATCAGGGGCCATGGATGACCCCATGGCCACCCCTTTAATTTGTTTATAAAAAACATCTCGAAAACAAAAAAAGTTTTCACACATAACGAGGGCAGCCATCTGAGTTAAAAAACATGTAGGAATACGGACAGGTGGGGTTCTTGTTATAAGTGTATTTGCAATGACCTCCAAAGCAGCAGCTTGAGGAATATTAGTATATAAAGAGTTGATATCTAATGTCGCCAAAATCAGATGCTCATGATAACCGGTAAAATCATTCAAAATATTAATAACATGCGTGGAGTCACGAACATAGGAGGGGATTTGGGGAACAAAGGGCCGAAGGAAATAATCCAAAAACTTAGATAGGGGTTCTAAAAGAGATCCTATTGCCGAAATAATCGGACGTCCTGGTGGATTATTAAGTGATTTGTGAATTTTGGGCAGAACGTAAATAGTTGGTGTCACTGGATATGTAACGGTAAGAAATTGGACCTCATGTGCAGTAAGATATCCCGCTTGTTGACCAATAAATATTAAAGTATCAACTTTATGTTTAAGGGCATCTGTGGGATCTGCAAAGATCTTTTCATAGAAAGTCTTGTCATTAATTTGACGTGATATTTCTTTAACGTACTCTGGCTTATTTTGACGATATGCACGATCTATGTTTTGTATATATATAAAGAGATTACATTTTTTAGTATCACTATATAGTTTTATTTGCTTTTCTCGTTGGTCTGGGTTTTCCATTTTGTCCTCTTCTTTTTATTCAATGTTGTATGGTCCTAATTGATGTTTGTAATAGTTTCAGTATTATATTAATGGTTTTTACATTATCTTTTAGCATTATCCACCATTGATTGGTTTGTGCCATATCTTTATTGCTTTTGTGCACTTCATTTGTAAGTATGTCATATCTATATATATTTTTATTATTATGTTGTTTTCTTGTTTATATAGATTTCTCATACATATATATACATTTTTATACGTTTTATCTTTTTTATGAATTCATTAATAATTATGATTTATCATATTTGTCATTTTAATATATTTTTTGTTTTTCTTATTTTATTGTTTTAATGTTGTGGTTTGCTGTCCTCTAGTACCCCCTGATGAAGGCAACAGCCGAAACGCGTTGGGGTTTGCTTAACTAATAAAGTGCCTGTGGCTTCCATTACTGCTCGCTTTTGTGGTTTCTCAGTTTGTTTGCGAGCAGTGCTCCTGTTTGTGTTCTCCTCCCCGACAGAAGGGCTCGGGTAAAAAGCCCTTGTACCTGAGGAAAGGGACTGCTTACAAAAACTATCCACAGTTTCAGGCTGCCCCAGCTCCCCAACAGGGTCAGCAGGCCAAGGGACATGGGCAAGGCCCTCATAAGCAGAAGGCGTTTGCTCTTCCTGGGGGGAGTTTTTGACTCCTTGAGCATAGCCTCTCTACCCAAGGAGGACCAACAGCCCACAGGGGGACATCTGATCCACTAAGCCCACAGGTGGCCAGCCATCACCATCAATTCCTGGGCACTTCAGATGGTCAAGGAGGGCTACATCTTTCACCTGGCACAGACACCTCCCCCTTTCTTTCTGGGAGAGCCCCCCAGGTCTCCTCTTAACTGGAACTTTCTACTACAGGAACTCATAGCCTTCTCGAGGACAAGGCGGTGGAACTAGTACCCCAACATCTCAGGGGCAAAGGGTTCTACTCCAGGTATTTCCTCGTGCCAAAAAGAATATAGGGCTTACCTGACTTCTCTGGTGCTGCACTGCTGTCCCTTCTCTCTGTGATCTACTGCTTCTGCCTCCTCTGATGCAGGAAGTCTGTGTCAGAGAGGTGGAAGCAGCAGATCATAGAGATAAGGAATGGCAGTGCAGTACCGGAGAGTTTGGGTAAATGCTGTGTTACCATTAAATGTTATCGGTGCCACTGCAGGTCCCAGAGAGGGGTGGTAGCAATGGGTGCCCTGGGCATGTTGGCCCTCTAGGCAGCTGCCTAGCTCACCTTTTAGGTTGTACTAGCCATGCTTCCTGCTCACTTAATGTAGGTACTCACTTATAAAATTAGCCTCCTAATGTCAAGGTAGGTGGCCGTCGGAGCACCAGTGATGCAAAAGCAAGACAGAAAGGAATTACACAGAAATCAAAGTCCTGGATTTCCAAAACACCAATTTTCACAAAAATGGAGAAGTATCATAAGAAGATGCTGTCAAGGTGGAAGAATATAGATGACGTGGAAAAAGAGAGGGCTAAACTAAAAGGGGCTATAGAAAGGAGAACAGATATTTATATTAAAGCAGAGAGATGGTAGTTTTCAAAAGATGTGGCTGATGAAGGAAGGTCAAAAGAATTAGCATTCAGTGAGTAATTTTATAACAGGTCGCCTAGGCTGGGAGGCCAAATAGATGCCTCTTGAAAGCCTACTTTATAAAGGCACACAGATACCTAGATGTCTTTATAAAATACCAGCACAAAAGCAGTCAAATGATGCCTAAAATGTGGTATCATGCATTTTTTACTGCAGCTACGGACCTGGTGTAACTATGTGACTGAAGTGTACACACAACTGTATATTTTAGAATCTACACGTGTACTTCATGATGTCACCCATGCTCCAACCAAACTCCTCCTCCCAAACACACCTATATTTCTATCATGTACAAGTGCATGCCTATTTCTCATAGTGTGTCCATGGGGTAAGTTTTATAAGAAGCATAGATGAACAAAAAAATGCTAGGGACGCTTGCAGTTAGTACGAGATATGCATTTTTATGCATGGTAACTGCATGTTTGGGTCCGCAGTAACTGTTATCGTGGGGGCATGACAATTACTCCATGATGAATTGCATGCTAAATTCTATTTGCATGTTACGGTGCTGAATGGGTGGGGCAGAGCGTGGGCATAGTGAGCACATTGAAGTTAACTCGTGGGGACATATCGCACACTATCAATGTTGCTATTAGCATGGTGCACTACAGTAGGTGGTGGTAGGTGCACCCGCGGGATGTACACCATGCGTTAGGATATGCATCCATGCGGTAACTGCCAGGAGCATGCTGGTCACGCCGCCAACAGTTACCATGGAGGCTTTGCACTAAAAGCAGCTTAATTTTTGTGCTAAACATGTGTTAGGTGTAAAAATCCTCTTTTTTTTACATGAACTTGTTTATTTATAAGGTTAGGGATTTGCTTGGAGCAATGGTGCTGGTTCTCCTTAGGAGTTCAACACAAACACCCGCTCCAGAAGTACACAATAACACTAAATGAGAAAAATACTTCTGGACTACATTCTACGTAATGTCAGATTATCAAAGAAATTCACACTATTACATATACTTATTAGAGCAAGGAGCAGTGCCCTCAATACTAAACATTCTAGGCTATATACTATTACTACTCACACCCCAAGGAACTGAACCACGTTAATCAAGAATCATTACACTTCACTAAATAAAGGAGAAAAGACCTCAGTGCGGAAAAGCTAAAAATCCTCTACAGGGCTACACCATGCCCAAGAGGAATAGTCTCTTAAAACTTCAATGGTCAGAAAAGCTCCTTTTAGTTTTAAATTTTATTAATTACATTAATAAATTAAAAAAGACCAACTAAGCTTAGCATTAAGATTTGATTTTTAATTAAGATTCTGTTTTTGATTTAACCTTAATATTATTTTTCATTAACTAACTATAAAGTCAAACAATTCTCCAATTCCTCATATGTATTCATTAACAGCTCATAAGAGCTTTTTTCAAAACGACAGTAACTCTGCAATTGCCTCGACTCCCCATAGATCATGAGGCACCACCTGTCAAGGCATTGACATATCAACAACAGAAAGTGCAGAACACTCCAAATCTCCAAATTACTGAACCTACTCAGAAATATACTTTCTCACTTATCTTTAGAGATATGATCAGCATCCCATGGCAGCGAAAAAGCCCAACAAAGATCTCTTTCACCAACAAAAGTTTCTTCACGGGCACGCTCTAAGTTGTTCAAACTGCAGCGGTGGCGTGTGATGTCAGTGCTGATCCTTTTAAATACATACTAAGAGCCAATCCAAAAGAGGCGGTAGGAGGAGCTTATAGCTGTTCAAAAAACACTCTCCACGAGCTGCTACTTTGTTCCTGTGTTACCTGATTGCCTGGCTCCTGAGCTCCTGCGTGTTCCAGCACCCAATTGGCTGTGTGTTTGGAGGAGGGCCATAAAGACCTTGGCTCAACCGCGGGTTTGTGAGCTGCTACTTTGTTCCTGTGTTACCTGATTGCCTGGCTCCTGAGCTCCTGCGTGTTCCAGCACCCGATTGGCTGTGTGTTTGGAGGAGGGCCATAAAGACCTTGGCTCAACCGCGGGTTTGTGAGCTGCTACTTTGTTCCTGTGTTACCTGATTGCCTGGCTCCTGAGCTCCTGCGTGTTCCAGCACCCGATTGGCTGTGTGTTTGGAGGAGGGCCATAAAGACCTTGGCTCAACTGCTGGACGCGGTGCGGGCGCGCGTCCAAAGGGGCGCGTCCAAAGGGGCGGACACGCCCCTTTGGTGCCCCTTCGGTGCACGAGGTGGATGAGGGTGGTTCCCTGTGATGGGGAAAAGAAGGAAGCACTACCCATAGCCTGAACAGACGAAGGCAGTTAAGGTGGTGGGTCCTATGGATGCCCATATTCGAGTGGATACTGCTCCTGTTTCTGCGGAGGGTCTTTTGCCATCAACCCCGAGTAATATCTCAACTGTGAGTACTGCTTCCTCTACTCCCTTGCCCATTCTGGGTTTAGCTCAGCCCTGTCGGGAGTTGGAAATACCTGCCAGCAATGCCCCTCTGTTAGAAGGTTTACAGAGGGATGCGGCAGGTTCTGTTTTGCTTCCGGGTTCGTTTTTACAACTGGAACCCGCTACGGGGACTCTTCCTCCTCCACTTCCTTCTGTAGTTTCTTTTTCTACTCTTGGGCCATCCTTATCTCCTCCATCTGATGTTTCTCTTAAAGATGTGTGGGTTCAGCTTTCTCGCATGGAGGTAGCTTTGGGTGCCTCTCTACAGAAGGTGGCTACGTTTACAAGAGAAACGGTGGTTAAACTTTCCGATCATGAAGAACGTTTATCTGGATTGGAAAAAGTTTCTGCTTTACATGTGGATCAATTAGCCTCTCATCAATCTATCTCTGCTAAATTTACTCAGGATCTCTCCTCTCTACACCGACAGGATGAACTCTTGGAAAATTCATTTTGTTCTAAAAATTTGCGTTTGTTAAATTTTCCTAAAACCCATTATTTGTCTCCCTTAATTTTATTTCAGAAATACCTTAAGGATATTTTGTTATTTAAAGATGGGAGTGATATTTTGCTTTCTCAAATTTATTATGTTCCTAAAGGGAGGGTGGCAAGAGGTGTGGAGGAAGGGGGAGATTCACAGTATAAACAAGTTGTTTCCTCTACATTAGATATTTCAGATTTCTTGGAATCTTCTATGGATGAAATATCCTCAAGGGATACATTGTTAGTAACTTTTGTTTTACAGGCTGATAAAGAGAGAGTTTTGAGATCTTATTTTAAGCAAAAATCGTCAAAATTTTGTGGACAACCTATTCAAATTTTTCCGGATGTTTCCAGGGCCACACAAGTGCGACGCAAAGCTTTTTTGCAGTTGCGTCCACGGATGTTGGCCCTGGGAGCCTCATTTTACCTTATGTTTCCCTGTAAATGTCAGCTGGTATTTCAGAACAATCATTATGTGTTTTCCGAGGTGGAGCAATTACAGAGTTTTCTTGAGGATAAATAGTTTAATATTTTCTTTTACCTCCTGACAATGTATATTGAGCTTAAGAATGTATGGCCAGGATTTTTTGGTTAATATTATCATAATGTTTTCAGGGATGTAGCTCTCCTTAATGTGGGCTTATTTTTTTTTCCTTTTCTTTAATGATAATATCTGTAATGCTGTTGAAGTATTGAGACTTTTCCTTTGTATTTTGTTAAATTTATAAATAAAAAAAAAAAAAAACACTCTCCACTCAATCTTATTTTGCAAACCGTTTGGTTTCAAAGAATTGAGAAGAAAAATCTATTTCTGTTCTCTCTGCAACAGAATTCTACCATGATCTTCCTTCTAACTGTAGAAGGGACTACGTCAATTGCTATAGAACGCAAATCTTCAAAAACATGGTGCATACTCTGGAAACGTTCTATCAAAGGAGCTTCTTCTCAAGTTTTAGACAAGCTGTACTTATGCTCGCTGAGCTGTTCATGGAGTTTCCTCATCGTCTTTCCAACATACAATTTACCACAAGGGCAATGAATGATATACAGGGTGGCCCAAAAAAAGTGAGAACATCTCGTAGTATATAAGTTATTTAAAAATTCAAACTTGCTTTGTATGTATGAGTGTGCCTATTCTTCCTGCAGGTAAAAAAAATGTGCGGATGGCTTTTTAAGTTTTGCCTAATTGTTGGACTAGCACTGCCCAGAGCTTCCAGATTTCAATACTATCTACTCTGGGGCAACCTTCATTCCTTTCTCCTCCTCCTCTCTGCACGGATGGAGTCCATCTCACTTCACACTTGTTCTCAAATGGCACTGATGGCAGGGACCTTTCTCAGCCATTTTCTGCTTTCCTTTGTTACTCTGCTGCCACCTGAAAACTTGATTGGTTAGGGATACTTTAAGTCTGGCCTGAGAAATACCGCTAAATATCATTTATTTTTATTTATTTTTTATTTATTTATTTAACATCTCTTATATACCGCACTATTGTCATCAGCGCGGTTTACATGGAACCAAACATATACATACAGAAAACTGTAGTGCATTTTACAAGTAACAGGAATTTAGAACTTGGTAATAAAGGGAAACTATGTTCACTATATAACTATATACAATAGTCTATACGCATTATTCACAGTTGAGGTTGTCTTGGCCTGAGTATGGATGTAATATTTCTCTTGTGCAAAATTAAATTGGAAAATAGCTTAAGAAGAGGTGGTGTTTGAGACTTTTTCTGAATTGTGTTAGGCTGGTTATGGCTCTTAGTTCTGGTGGGAGGGCATTCCAAGCTGTTGGGGCGTGAATGCTGAAGGCTCTTTTAGATGTTTCCTTAGTGTATCTGACTGTTTGTCTTGGGATTGTTAATGTATTTATAGCAGTTGATCTTCTGGATCTATTGAGGGTCTGCGTGTGTAAGAGGTTGGCGACCGTTGAGGGTGCTTGATTGTTTAAGGCTTTGAAAGTAGTGATTAGTATCTTGTAGTGGATTCTTGCATTGGTTGGTAACCAGTGGAGTCTTTTTAGAATTGGAGTTATGTGGTCTGTCTTTGATATTCCTTCGAGTACTCTGGCAGCGGTGTTCATCGCAAGTTGGAGAGGATTTAAAGTTGATTGCGGGAGACCATGTAGAATTGCATTTGCGAAGTCGAGGTGAGGCATCACCAAGGCTTGGTAGACGGTTCTGAAGTCTGTGGGTTCCAGTAAAGGTCGTAAGTGGCGTAGTGTGCCTATCTTGTGATATATTAGTTTTGTTATGTTTTTTATGTGGGTTTTCATATTAAGACGCTGGTCAAGGGTAATACCTAGGTATCGTATCGTAGGTTTTACTGTCAATTCCTTGTCCTTTATCTTTAAGGTAGTGGGAGGTGTGAAGTTTTGGTCCTTTGTGATAAACATAACATCAGTCTTGCTGTGGTTGATTCTTAGGTTCTGTGATAGGAGCCAGTCTTCTACTGATTCGAAGCATTTTATCAAAGGTGTAAAATCAGGATGGTTGATGGAGAATGGCATGTATAGGAGAATGTCGTCTGCATATGCTAGGCAGGTAACATTAAAGGAACGGATGAGGTCACAGATAGGTTGCATGTATATATGAACTTAGTGTACCTGACACACCTGGTCCTCAAAATGTCTTTGAGTGCTGTTTTCCTTGGAGACGGGGAGTCTGAGCCATCATCTTGGTTCTATAAAAGTTAGAATTCTGGCTGTCTAAAATTCCTCAAAGCCATGGCTACACTGCTCTGAGTGTCCCTCCTCTTATCTGTTCTTGGAAGCTATGCAGGGTTGGGTCTGGTTAGTACTTGATTGAGAGACCACCTTGGAATACCAGCTGCTGTAGGCTTACTGTGTGGAAGAAATGCCTGTCAATCTATGTTGGGTGGCACTTAGCCAAGAAAATCCAGTCAATATTCACAACATGGACAACTATCTGTAGGGTTGCCAGAAAATGACAACATTTAACAACAACAAAATTCTACAAATAAGCTCCTAGAATTCAAGAGACATTCAAGTGATGACAACTTCTAGTCCCTGTGGATGCCAATCTGCTTGAGTTTTAAGGATATCTCTAATGAATATGCATGAGATAGGTTTGCACGTACACTGCTCCAATTCTATACAAATATCTCATGCGTGTTCAATAGGGATATCTGAAAACCTAAGTGGATTTCTGTTCCTGGTGACATGAAAGTTTGTGCATCTTTTCTCGGAAGCTGTGCATATTGTAGGCACCAAAATGCCTTTGTTGCTATAGAGATCACTCATAATTTAGATGAGAGGAATACATCAACACTTTAAAATAGCAGACCTACTTCTGTTTCACCTCCGAACCAGTTCTGATCCCTGCCCCGCTGAATGTGATGTGGTCTTTGCGGCTTCACCTCTTTCCCTCTGATAATAAAAGAACTTCTGGACTGTTCTGAGAGTTTTGCTATCCCCCTCATGCCTCCTCATTTTGAATCCAGGTCATCATATTCCTAATTAGATCATGAAAACATATTAAGTAGGTCAGACAGAGCACCTGTAAACTAAAGATCTCAGCATCCTCTGCAATTATCACACTTTGGAAAATGTAGGCCTTTTGGATTACTTGGTATATTTTATGCTATTATTTTTTGTTTGTGCTTTGACTCAGGTTAGAAGGGATGGACTGATTCAATTTTGCTTTTCCTGACTCCTATTCTGTAGAATTTGGGGCTTGTTTTTCACACTCAACAGATGTTGGAAAGAAATTATACATACATGCTTGAGAATGTCTGTCTGTCTATCTGCTTGGGGGCAAGCAACACTCCCAAAATTTAATTGAACCAAATTTGATATGAGGGGAAAAACTGAAATGTCACATGAAATTCAAAAGTGGGCCAGAGTGGAGGGGGATTCCAGAAAAATAAGCTCATCAAAACAATGACCTGGTGCATTTCTACAGGAGAAACAGTTCCAACCTTTGTAGCACAGAAAGTTTTATTAAGTGTATCATAACAACTGGAGAATGACTCCTTTCAAACTGACTCTCCCCTCTCCTTTCCTCTGACAGTCACAGACACACACACAGCCAATACACACAAACACAAACATGTACATACACATGCACACACACAAACCACACACACAGGAAGTTGGCATTGGATGGTCTAAGGGGGTGAAAGCAAACAGTCCCATGGCGCCGAAGTTGTAAGGTAAGCGCCATGGGACCGTTGTGGCCATTGCTGTCGCTGCAAGTCCCAGAGAGGGGTGGCAGCGGTGGCAATGGACCATCCCGGATCATTGGCACTCTAGGCAGCCGCCTAGTTCACCTAATGGTCACACTGGCCCTGACTGCATGTACTTTGATGCAGAGGTAATTTTACAAACAGCAATTCACACATACATACTGGCATATACATTTTTAATAAGAATTTAAGATTTGCCATACTCGGTCAGATCAAAAGTCCATCAAACCCGGTATCCTTTTTCTAACAGTGGCCAATCCAGTTACAAGTACCTGGCAGAATCCCAAAAGGTAGACAGATTCCCAGGGATAAGCAGTGGATTTCCCTTGGTCCAGTTTAATAATGACTTATGGACCTTTCCTCCAGGAACTTGTCCAAATCTTTTTTAAACCCACTTACACTAACAGCTTTTACTACATCTTCTGGCAATGAATTCTAGAACTTAATCATGCATTGAGTCTAAAATGTATTACTTTGTAGCTTCTTTGCATGTCTCCTAGTCTTTGTACGTTTTGAAGGATTAAACAATTGATTGGCGTTTACTTAATCTCCAGGAACAAGCAGGAATGAGTCTTCACATATGGGTACGTCGGTACCGACGGAGCCTGCACGGGAATGCTGCCCAGCTTTCAATTAGAAAGCTTTTGGCAGCATCCCTCGCGCCTGCGCAGTGACTTCCCGCCTTCTCCACAGCCTCTCTTCAGTTGTACGTCCTCTGATACTCAGGCTCTTTCTTTAGCCTCACCAGGAATACTTCCCATAGGAGATCAGTCTTTTCAGACTTTTCTCCTGGATATGGCAACCTTTCTTAATATTTCTATCCCTGGTTGTGATCCTACACATGGCTCACCGGCACAAAAGCAACATATACAGTTTCCTTTACATCCTGCTCTGCAGGATCTCCTTCTTAGGGTATGGAAATCACCCTTACGACTTCCTCAAGTTTCTAATGATGTTGAGGTTAGGTACCGTGTACCACCCTCTCCAGGGTTCCAAAAACCTCAACTTTCTCATCGTTCCCTGGTAGTGGAATCAGCACTGAGGAAGGTTAAGAGCAAGAAAAAGCATTCTTCTTTTCCGCCAGGTCGTTCTTCAAGAACACTTGATGCTTTTGGCCGTCAAGCCTTCCAAAACTCTATGCTAGCTTCCAGAGTTCTCTCATATATTTTTCACATGAGTCTAACACTCCAGGAAGTCACAGAGAAATTGTCTCTTTTGACCCCTTTTTTACCAGAGCCCAAGGCTACTGATTATACCTTGCTCATCAATCACAGCCGGAATATATCCTGGTTTCAGTCTCGTGCTTCTATAGATTCTTTTGAGTCCATTAGCAGATCCTCTGCTATTGCCATTGCAGCACGTCGCAGAGCCTGGCTTGAGGCTTCAGACTTGAGCAAATGGGCACAAACTATACTAGCTCATTCTCCTTGTACAGGAGAAGGTCTTTTTAATAAGGAGGCTTTACGTCAGGTTGCTCAATGCTCCCCTGACTCTTCTTCCACTAGAAACCATTCTAAGCCACCTCCTTCTTCTAATAGTAGGAAATGTCCTACCAAACCTTCTTTTCCTAAGAAAAGGAAGTTTCATTCCTCTCCTGCCCATCATTCGGCTGTACCTAACTAAACAAGGGACGCCTCAGCCTAGTCTGAAGTCCTCCAGTTCTGGCCAGTCTCAACATTCCCAGCAACCATAGGTGCCTGGAATTGTAACTTACATATTAAAAGATTATTCACTGTGCTTTTCTTTTTTAGTGTACTAACCTGTCAAAAAAAAAATTATTTTGTTCAGGTACTACACACTTCTCCTCTTCTTACTCTCCAGAAGAGCAGTTGCAACTATCACCTGATAGTTTCTTTCCCAACTGAACATTTTTCCTCCAGTTGACTTACCCCATGGGTACGTCCCCTCCATACTGAACTACTTCTCTGGTCGTTCCCCAGACAGTGAGAAGAGATATCCCCTCTCTTTTCTTGTCTGTTTTTCTTTATTCAGCACAGGACACTCTCTCTGCTGTTTCTGTCAACAGCTCTGCCTGCAGGAGTTGTAGTAATTGTATTACTGGGACTTTTCCAAGTTCCAGTCCCTTGTTAAAAATTTTTTGTCTAGCCTCAGTAGTGATTCCAAACTATCTTGGATCCTCCTACTCGTTAGGCTTTCTCACATTATTCTAACCATCTCCTTTTCTAGGATATGGCAACATAACTGATTTTCAGTCAGTTTCTCTCATAGCTCTCCTGCACAATGCTCTCTGCAGTCTTCAGAGAAGCTTTCTACTATGAGGGCTTTGCTATAGAGCATTGTCCTTGTCTCTGAAGTTCCTCTATTATTAGAGAGAAACTTCTCAACCCTTCCTATGCCTGTGAGGGTTCTCCACACCCCCTCTAACCTGGGGTGTTAACACGAGATAGCAGTTCTTCTGCGTGAAAATCCAAGGCATCTACCATGTCAGTGTTCTGTAGAACTCCCTGCCTTGTTCCCTACAGATTCATATCTTCATCTGTTCTCACGCGAACATCACGGTTATCTCACTGGGTTGCTTTCCTGCATCCCTCAACCCACGAAAATAGATTCTCTATGCATATCCCAAGTGGGCTCACCCTCTTGCAGAACGCAGATTCTTTTTCATTTACATTCCCCATGTACAATTATGGGGCTGGGTGGTAGACATGTATCTCAATCTGTTGTCTTGTATGTTGCATCTCCATATATGTCTACATACTTATATCATTTCTCTGGTGGTGCTAAACCATGCCACACAAATTTCCATATCTCTAGGTGTATCATCTATATATATATATATATATATTTGATATTTTTCACCACCCATATCCTAATATACAAATCTGGACATATGTATATTTATCTATCTATATATATCTATGAATATGTACATATCTATTCCAGCCACATATATATATATCTCCCCATATGTATGTGTTTGATTGGGGGCTTCTTAAGGGTTGGTCAATCTTATTCACTATCACCCTTACTGTCTATACTACATGATTTACCTCTTAGAGGTTTTAGCCAGATTATTGACCCACGTCCCATACCAAATTATGATACAGGACCTGTTCAGCACCAACAACCACTTTGGTGCTAACATCTTCTATTTTTTCTTTATGTCCTTGAAGCATCCAGCTTCAATATTTTTCCTATCTCTCGCCAGCTAGGAAAAACAGTGTACATCTTTATCTTCGAGTACACAACTGTTTTCCGTAGGAATAGGGGTTTTCCATCCCCCCTTTCCTGCCAGGACTGGGCTAGTTCTTCAACTCCGTCAGTCTTCTTCCTTTAGTCCTCAATGTTCATGATGCCTAAAGGACTTTTCAGCTTTTCCCATAAAGCTTTCCATTGAAGACCAGACGTCTACTCCTACCCAGTTGACACCTGGATCATCTACTACCTCCAAGTCTGGACCTTCATCCTCACTACTGAGAGGTCACCTTGAAGATTCCGCCACTACTTATTCAGTAGACTCCATCATGCTTTCTACTTCCTACAATACAGTAGGTAAGCTGCATATTTTAAGTGTACATTAAATGTGTTTTAATGCTACGCATCGTATCTACCAAGGACTCCTGTAGTCTGTAGAACATCTAGTCCTTGGCTATGCTGTTTCTTTCCTCACAGCTCCTTTATTGTCAACTCCTACCCTCCATCCCACATTGGATGCCGGGGATTCCTGGAGACAAAATGCGCCCCTGACCCGGGCACTTGCATTTTTATGGGATCTCCCCCTGGCATCTCCAGCTAGGGAGTCCCCATATGTGAAGACTCATTCCTGCTTGTTCCTGGAGATAGCACAGTTACTTACCTGTAACAGGTGATCTCTGGGAACAGCAGGAATTAGTCTTCACAACCCTCCCACCTCCCCTAGGAGTTGCATCTTTTTTATTTTTTCCCTTTTCTCTCCTCACCTTTGTCTCAGCTCTGAAACTCAACTGAAGAGAGGCTGTGGAGAAGGCGGGAAGTCACTGCGCAGGCGCGAGGGATGCTGCCAAAAGCTTTCTAATTGAAAGCTGGGCAGCATTCCCGTGCAGGCTCCGTCGGTACCGACATACCCATATGTGAAGACTAATTCCTGCTGTTCCCAGAGATCACCTGTTACAGGTAAGTAACTGTGCTTTCCACTCCGCTCATTGTTTTATAGACCTCTATCATATCTCCCCTTAGCCGTTTCTCCTCCATGCTGAAGATCCATAACCTTAAAAGTCTTTCTTTGTAGGAATATCCTTCCATTCCCTTTATTATTTTTATCGCCCTGTTCTATACCTTTTCTAATTCTGCTTTATCTTTTTTAGATGTGATGACTAGAACAGCACACACTTCTCAAGGTATGGTTGCACTGTGGAGCAATACAGAGGCATTGTGATATCCTTTGTTTTATTTTCCTTTCCTTTCCTTATATTTTCTAACATTCTATTAGTTTTCTTGCCTACTACTAAAATGAGGATTTCAATATATTTAACAGGTTTTATTTTTTATAAGGCTTTATCATTTCAGTCAAAGCAGTTTACATTGTAACTTATTGATAATGTACATTAAGTAGGGACATTAATAACTTGGACTTTTCTGAGGCAATAGAGGGTTAAGTAACTTGCCCAAGGCCACAAGGAGTGAAAATGGGAATTGAACCCTGGTTTCTTGGAACCGAGGCTACTCCTCCACTTTGTATATTGTATATCTATGATGAAACCTAGATCCTTTTTCTGGGTGTTGATTCTGTGATGCCTTGCATCATGTAGTTATAGTTTAAGTTTTTATTTATTTATTTACATTCTCTTATATACTGTGCTTTTCTGCATCAGTGCAGTTTACATTGAACAAACTGAAATTACATTGAACAGGGCATTATAACTTGGAGATAACTATTTTACAGGGAACATGGGTTATGGAGGGTTAAGTGGCTTGCCCAAGACCACAAGGGGCACCTGTGGGACTAGAAACCCCAGTCCTTCCGGCCCAAGGTTGCTGTCCTCTAGTGGGATTTGAACCCCTGACCTTCTGGCCTGAAGTACCTTGCCCCAACCACTAGGCCACTCCTCCACTCCACTAAGTTGCCCTTCCTTCTCTACATGCATAACTTTGTACTTGTCCGCATTAAATTTCATGTGCCATTTGGGTGACCAGTCTCCCAATTTCTCAAAGTCCTTTTGCAATTTTTCACAATCCTCTTTTGATTGAACAATTTGTAAACATTTTGTGTTCTCTGCAAATTTTGATCACATCACTCGTTCTCATTTCTAGCTCATTTATGCATACGTTAGAAAGCAGTGGGCCCAGTATAGATCCTCGAGGTCTTCTAGTTCCTGGCTCCATTCAGAAAAATGACCATTTAGCCTTTTGTGTTTTTTTTAATCTTTCCGAATGCACAATAAGACACTGCTTCCTATCCCATCATATTTTAATTCCGCCAAGAATATTTTATGAGAGGCCTTATCAAAGGCTTTCTGAAAATACAGCTCCATGATATCAATTGGTTCACCTTTATCTACCTGTTCATTTGCACCTTTAAAAAAAATATAGCAGACTGGTGAGGCAAGTCTTCCCTTGGTTAAATCCATGTTGGCTTTGTCCCGTTAAACTATTACTATCTATATGTTCAGGAATTTTGGTCTTTATAATGTTTTCTACCATTTTACCTGGCACTGACATCAGGCTCAGTGCTCTGTAGTTTCCCAGATTACTCCTGGAACTCTTTTGAAAAATTAGCATTATATTGGTCGCCCTCCAATCTTCAGGTACTGTAGATCGTTTTAATGATAGTTTACAGATTACTAATAGTAGGTCTTCAGTTAAATTTTTGAGTTCTTTTAGTTCTATGGGATGTATACTATCTGGTCCAGGTGATTTGCTATTCTTTAATTTGTCAAATTGGCTTATTACATCTTCCAGGTTCACCGAGATTTGTTTAAATTCCTCCAATTCATCATCTTTAAATATTATTTCTAGCATGGCTATCTTCCCTACATCATCTTTATTAAAGACTGAAGCAAAGAATTCATTTAGAGGGGAATTTTAGGAGAGACGACCACGTGAAATCTCGGATGTCTAAGCCAGAATGTCTTAAAAAAAAGCAGGCACATCCAGGTGCAGCCATGATTTCACAAATGTGGACCTGCCCGATATGGACATCTGTGCGGGGTGTCAACATAGACATCTCTAGAACTGTGTTTCAAAAGCTGGGCATGTAAGATAGCCTAATGGTAGAGTAGTGGGTTAGGAGCAAGGCAGCTAGCATTCAAACCCTGCTGCTGTTCTTGGCATTTCACTGAGTACTGGGGTTGATAAAGCACTTTTGTCCGTACATCCACTGGATGTTTTTCAGCTAAAACAAACACTTTTTAAATGCCTGCTCATGTCTGGAGCAGGTCTAACAGTAGACACAATGCCAGAGGTCCATGATGTTTCTGAGATCAGGCAGGGATGACCAGGATCCTGAGGACTCCCTGGCCATGCTTCCAGGCTCCTGGGATACCCTGGCTATGTCTTCTCCACACTCCATTCAGACTTGGACGTCCTTGCGCTGGGGATGTCTCCAGAGCCAGCTTCTAAAAATGTCTCTGGCGATGTTTCTGTACTTTGGATGTATTTAATCCTGTTTTCGGATGTCCAAAGCATGAAAATGGCTTCTAAATTGACTCCCTTTGTCTTTTCACTAGGGTCTTGTCCCCCATTTACCCTCTATCATCTAATGGTCCAGTTGACTCTCTCTGAGGTGTTTTGCTACGAATGTACTTGAAAATGTTTATATTATGAATTTTTGCTTTTATGGCAAGCTTCTTTTCAAATTCTGTCTTTGCTTGCCTTATCAATGCTTTGCATCTAAATTGCTAGTGCTTATGCTGTTTCCTGTTTTATTTATTCACATCCTTTTTCCATTTTTTAAAGATGCTTTTTGGCTATAATAGCCTATGTCATGTCACCTTTAAACCATGCTGGCAGTCATTTGGCCTTCCTTCTACCTTTTTAAGATCTGGTATACATCTGGTGCGGGCTTCCAAGATGGTATTTTTAAACAATGTCCAGGCCTGATACAAACTTTTAACCTTTGCAACTGCTCCTTTTATATTTTCCTAACCATTTTCCTCATTTATCATATTCTTCCTTTTGAATGATAAATGCTAATGCAGTAGAATTCCTTACTGTCCTCCCTCCATTTATTTAATGAAATGTGGACATGTTATGATCACTATTACCAAGTGGCCCCAACACCGTTACCTCTCGCACCAGATCCTATGCTCTACTATATCTAAAATAGTTTCCCCTTATATCAGTTCCTGAATCAGCTGCTCCATGAAGTAGTCATTTATTTCATTTAGAAACTTTATCTCCCTAGCACGTCCTTATGTGACATTGACCCGGTTGATGCTAAGGTGATTGAAATTACCCATTATTAATGTTGAAATAATAAAGATTTCCAGTCCTCCCTTCTGTGCCATTGATCCTGCCCTGTCTGCTTTCAATGTAACTAGTAACAGAGACTGTGGGTAGGATCCAGCGAATGGGAAGACTGTGGGGATGTAACACTGGAATGCTACTCTAGGCATATAAAGGGAGGAAGTAAGCTGACATATTCCAGTTAATACATTCAAAATAAAAAAGTATTTTTCTACCTTTTGTTGCTAGTGCTTTTTATTTTTCAGTTGCAATTGCTCCAGTCACTTTCTTCTGGTTTCTTTGTGTCTTCTGCTAACTCTCCATTGTCTGTTGAACATTTGTCCTTTCTTCTCTCTCCCTAGTTTTTTCCATTCTCTCTCTACATCTGCTCTAACATACTGATCTTTCTCCTTTTGCTCTTTCCTCCATTTCTTTCTTTATTCCTTTTTCACCCACTCAAATTTCACTCCTCCATCCTCATTTATTTATTTGGCTTTATACTGCACTACTCATGATCAGCACAGTTTACAGAAATAACAACATTTTACATGGAACAGATTACATAGTTTACATAGAACAAGGAACAGATTTACAACGAACTTGTGAACAAGATAAAAAGGACAAAAAATAAATAACTATTTACATTACTGTCCCACTTACTCTCCCAGTACCTGGCCAATCATAGATTTTTCTTCCCTACCACACAAAATATCTTTTCCCCTCTCAATCCTCACTCCCCCAGCCCCATCCCATTCTAGTCCTCACCCAACATCAGCTCCCTTCTAGTTCCAGTTCCACCCAGCATCCGCTCCCTTCTAGTCCCATTCTCCCATCCCCCCGCATCAGCCTATTTCCAGTCCTAGCCTCCCCACCGTCAGTCCATTTCCAATCCTAACCCATCATCAGCCATTTCTAGTCCTATCCTAGCCACCCATCAGCCCATTTTCAATCCTAGCCCCCTCAGTAGTTGTATGGATGTCCTAGGGCAGAGTTTCCCAACCTTTTTATAGATCTGTGGACCCCTTATTAACTGCCAAAAAGTTCAGGTATCCCCAGTTGATCCCTATAAGTCTTCCTGGACAAACCTCTCCCCACTAACCCTCTTTATTTCCATTTCCTTTCCTGTTTCTACCATTCTCCCTCCGCCTCCAGCCAGTCTCCATAAGTTTGTCTCCTCCTCCCTCCCTGCCCCCAACCAGTTTCCTCCAGTTTCTCTCTGTTCTTCCCAGCCAATTCCTACCAACCCCTCTCTCTTTTCTCTGTCCTGTGGACCCCCTCTAATGTTCTCACAGACCTTCAAGGGTCCACAGACCACAAGTTGGCAACCACTGTTCTAGGGCCCACTGCAGTATTTACAGTGCTGTCCTTTAATGGGTAGGGTCCTTATGGTGCAAGTTTTGAAAATTAGTGCTGTATAAGCTCTGTGTTGTTGTTTTTGATTTTTGTTTCTTGTGTGGCATGAACTGTAGAGTGTTGGGGGTGGGGGTGGGTAGTGACATATGGATAGACTTTGAGATCTGCAGTTTTGTGTTCTTGATGGTGCTAGTCTGAAATGCAAACTATTTTGTCAGTTCAGACTGAAGGAAATATCACATTTTAAGGGAACATCTCAGTTTAATTTTGTTTTGTGGCCAGTAGCTTTATTACTGCTTATTAACCCCCCCCCCCAGTTTACTGCTGCTATTTGATCTGCACAGCTTATGCTGAAGTATTGATTTCCATTCTTTTAAATAGTTAGTCAACTTCAGGCTTTGTGGCCTCAATTTGGGTGAATTGATTGATCTGATTTGTTTGTAGAAAGGAATACCTTGAATTATACCAAAAATTTGAATTGCTTTGACAGCCTTGTACACTATCTAAAAAATACTCACTAGTGTTTCCGCTTTAAAATTCAAAGCAGGGACTCATTGTCGTATGCCAGTAGTAAATACTGGGCATGATTTATGTGGAGGGGAATTTTAAAAAGGACATCCAAGTGCAATCAGAGATGTCTAAAGCCAGAACATCTAAAAAAAAAGCAGGCATGTTCAGGTGCAGACATGATTTCCCAAAAGTGGACATGCCTGATATAGACGTCTGTGGAGGCGTCTACTTAGACATCCCCAGAATAGTATTCCAGAACCTGGTCCTCTAGGATAGCCTAATGGCTAGAGTAGTAACCTAGGCATGGGGAACCCATGCTTCAGATCTTATTACTGCGACCACTGAAATGGTGTTGAGTACTGGGAATGATGGAGTGCCTTCTTCTATACGCCCTCTGGATGTTTTTCAGCCAGAACAAGCACTTTTCTGATGCCTGTCTTGCATAGACCATGTCTAAACTTAGACTGTTCGTGCATGGAGCAAGTCTAAACTTAGACATGACTCTGGATAACCAGGACATTTTTGAGATCAGGTGGGGACATCCAGGTTCCTGGGAACGTCCCAGCCATGCCTCCACCATGCTCCTGTTCAGACCTGGACATCCTCACGCTGGGGATGTCCACAGACCTGCTTCTAAAATGGCTTTTGAGACGTCTCTATGCCTGTGTTCAGATGTCCAAAGCATGAATAGGGCTTCCAAAATGACCCCCTATGGCAGTGCTTTTCAAACTTTAATCCTGTATGACCCCATTTTAGCAACTGAAAATTCACATGACCCCAGATGAGATGAAATGAGCAGGTCTCCATCCTCCTTCCCCTCCCTCCACTCATCTAAAGCAGGAAGGCAGCAGCAACACTAGTGGCAACAGCGCAGCAGTCAGCACAGGGTCTTTTGTGTCAGTGTGCAGTGTGTGCTTACAGACAGGGGCGGCCCAAGGGGGGTGCGGGGCCATGTGCGGAGACTCGGTGCGGGGCCTCTTTTGCATAAGGGGCCTCATTTGCATAAATATTTGCATAATGTTACCATACACTAACTTTTAGTAAACATGCCTCTTAATGAATGTATGGATAAAGAAAGATGAAAAGATTTCTACATTACTATAATCCAGTGCCAACCGCCAGACACATTAGGAACTACTACAAACACTGCCCATTTAGAACCCATAGCAAACCCGTCGTATCATAACAGCACTACCAGGACTCACAAAGAACCATACTCTACCTATCAAAAGACAACACTGCAAATATTAAACCAATACATTTCAGAGAATAACAATACATGACCTACTGGGGAAAGAGAACAAATGGCAATGTCAAATAGGAATTATATAAACAGAATACTTCAGCTCAGTTACACATACAGAACATAGACCATCACCAAACAAGGAATCACAATTTAGAAACAGGAAGATAATAATTAAACTGGGAACCCCAAAAACCAAACTTGGAATGTACAACAACACTGTAGAAATAAAACCATAAATTAATTTCCTCTTGTACTAAACAAAGTGCAGACATTAATAATGCATATTTCCCAGAGCTGACATATTCCACTTAATAAATTCAAAATAAAGAGATATTTTTCTACCTTTTGTGCATTTTTTTCAGTTGCAATTGCTCCAGCCACTTTCTTCTGGTTTCTTCGTGTCTTCTGCTAACTCTCCATCGTCTGCTGTCCATTTGTCCTTTCTTCTCTCTTCTAGTTTTTTTCCATTCTCTCTCTACATCTGCTTTAACATAGTAATCTTTCTCCTTTTGCTCTTTCCTCATTCCTATTTCATCCATTCAAATTTTACCCCTCCATCCTCAATCCCCACTTACTCTCCCAATACCCGGCCAATTGTAGATTTTTCTTCCCTCCCACACAAAATATTTTTCTCCTCTCCATGTTACTCTCCCAGCTCCATCCCATTCTAATTCTCCCCCAGCGTCAGCTCCCTTCTAGTTCCAGCCCTACCCATCATCCACTCCCTTCTAGTCCCCGCATCAGCCCATTTCCAGTCCTAGCCCCCCATCAGCCCATTTCCAATCTTATCCTAGCCCCACCATCAGCCCATTCGAGTCCTAGCTCCCCCATCCATTTCCAGTCCTATCCAAGTCCCTCCATCAGCTCATTTCCAATCCCAGCCCCCCATCAGCCCATTTCTAGTCCTTTCCTAGCCCCACCATCAGCCCATGTCAAATCCTAGCTCCCCTCCACTCAGCCCATTTCCAATCCAAGCCCCCCATGAGCCTACTTCCAGTTCTAGCCCCTCCATGAGTCCATTTCAATCCAAGCCCCACCACAGCCCATTTCCAATCTTAGCATCCCCCAACAACCCATTTGCAGTCCTATCCTAGCCCCTCCATCAGCCCATTTCCTGTCCTAGCTCTCCCCCACCACTCAGCCCATTTCCAGTCCTAGCTCTCTCCCCTCACAGCCCATTTCCATTCAAAGCCCCCCTCTCCATCAGCTGTTTGCAGTTCAAGCCCCCCTTCCACTCAGCTCATTTCCATTCCAAGCCCCTCTCCCCATCAGCTATTTACAGTTCAAGCCCCCCTTCCACTCAGCCCATTTCCATTCCAAGCCCCCATCCCCATCAGCTATTTGCAGTTCAATTCCCCCTTCCACTCAGCCCATTTCCAGTACTAGCAACCCCCCAGCCCATTACCAGTCCTAGCCCCCCATAGCCCATTACCAGTCCTAAGCCCCCCATCACCCCATTTTCAGTCTTAGCCCCCCATAGCCCATTACCAGTCCTAACCCCCATCAGCCCACTTCCAGTCCTAACCCCCCCATCAGCCCATTACCAGTCTTAGCCCCCCATCACCCTATTTCCAGTGCTAGCCCCTCCATATCCCATTTCCATTCCAAGCCCCCATCCCCATCAGCTATTTGCAGTTCAAGTCCCCACTGCCCTTTAACCTTTCCCAGCATTTGCAGCTTCACAGATACAGCCGCCAGCGTGAGGGAAAAGACTCCTCACGCTGGCGGCTGTGCAGAGGGAGCCAGGGCCTCGTGCGGGCTTCCCCGGCTCCATCTGCAGCCGTCCATTGTGCGGGAATGGAGTTTGTGCGGGGCCCCCTGAAGCGAGGAGTCCTGTGCGAACAACATTCTCGCTCAAGGGACGGGCCGGCCCTGTCTCTGGATGTTGGGGATTGGTGGGCCCGGGGCTGGGAAAGGGCATCAGGGGGCAGAGAGCATTCCCCGCAGCCCAACTCTGGCTCTGGGATGCCAAAATTGGGGGTTGGACTACAGGGAATACACTGTTGGTTCTGGCGGCCAGGATGGCAGCTTTTAAATGGGGCCGTGGTGCCATGGCAACCAGATGCCATGGCACCGTGGCTCCATTAAAAAGCCCTGACTGAGTTAGTTGGGCAGTGCCTGTGCGTGCAGGCTGGACTGAATCGCAGTCCCGGCCTGCACATCCAGACCTGATTGCGATTCTGATGCCGTGGGGCTAGACGTGTCCCGCATTATCAGAATTGCGACTCCCTCTGTATGTCCGGTTCAAACCGGTCGTACAGAGGGGCTGTACATCCGGGATGGAATGATCCTGATTCTGTATCTATATTAAAAAAAATAGTTAATCAGGTCCACTATGTGTCAATAAAAAACACTCCATAAGGTTTGTAAAGAGTTAGCTGGTGCATCTGAAGTTCATCAACTTCAGCGGTCTCAGCAGTACTCTAGAACCCATTGTTGAGCGACTTCTCTGTTTGTTTTTTAAAGCATTTTTGGAAGAAAGATATTATCAGGATCCTGTCCACAGTGCTGCGGCATTTAATGGTCTATGAAGTGACTCACAATCAGCAGAGCCCCCAGAGCCTCGCTGGTTAACAGCTTGTGTCTTTAGCAAGTAAGTGAACGCTTTCTTCATTATCCCACACAACTCTACAGAATGACTCATTATAAACCTGCCTGCCGATTCTGCAGGCGGCTGCCACGGCTCAGGCTGTTTTGAGGCTGTCAGGGATATAGAGCTTCGGGCAATTTTCCGTCACTCATCTTGGCAAGCTGCAGAAACTTATACAGAACAAAAATGAAAACTGCTCGGCCTGACAGATGAAAACTGCACGGCCTGACTACTCTGCCTGTTTCTCTCTGTATTGCGATGCTGCAGGCTTGACTTGAGGTCCAGTTTTGCCCCAACGTTTTCATCATTAAGGCAACTCTGTGTTTCGTTATAATTTCTTACTGTTTTTGTCCCTGGTGATGTTCAAGGATTGAAAGAAAACCCACACACATTACAGTTGGATGAAATCAAATGCAGATACTATGGAGGTCATTTTAGAAGCATTTAAACATAGAAATATGATAGCAGAAAAAGACCATACGGCCTATCCAGTCTGCCCTTCCATATCAACTACCACAGTCCCTTTTTTTCCTTTAGAGATCTTCTATGTTTATCCCATGCTTTCTTGAATTCAGTTACTGTCCTGGTCTCTACTACCTCCATTGCGAGACTGTTCCATGCTTCTACCACGCTTTCTATGAAAAAATATTTCTGCATATTATTCCTGAGTCTATCTCCTTTTGCCTTCATCCTATGCTCCCTCATTACAGAACTTTTTTTCAATTGAAAGAGGCTTTCTTTCTGTGCATTTATACCATGGAGATGTTTAAATGTCTCTATCATATCTCCTTTCTCCCACCTTTCCTACAAAGTATACGTATTGAGATCTTTAAGTCTGTCCCCATATGCTTTATGACGAAGTCCACTGACCATTTTAGTAGCCACCCACTGCACAGACTCTATCCTGTTTATATCCTTTTCAAGGTGCAGTCTCCAGAATTGCACAGAATATTCCAAATGAGATCTCACCAAAGACTTATACAGAGGCACTATCACCACTTTATTCCTGCTGACCATTCCTCTTCTTCCAGCATCCTTCTGGCTTTTGCAGTTGCCTTTTCTACCTGTTTACATAAGAACATAAGATATGCCATACTGGGTCAGACCAAGGTTCATCAAGCCCAGTATCCTGTTTCCAACAGTGGCCAATCTAGGTCATACATACCTAGCAGTTTCCCCAAAAGACACCGGTTCCACAATGCTTGTACTGGGTCAAGCATTGATATCCTGGGTCCCTTCTTAATAATGGTTTATGGACCTTTCCTCCAGGAACTTGTCCAAACCTTTTTTAAACCCAGCTTCACTAACAGCCTTTACTACATCCTCCGGTAACAAATTCCAGAGTTTGATTACACGTTGAGTGAAAAAATATTTTCTTTTATTAGTCTTAAATAATTTACCTTGTAGCTTCATTGCGTGTCCCCTAGTCTTTCTATATTCTGATAAGGTAAACAATCGATCTATGTTTACCCGTCCCACTCTGTTCATTAATTTATAGACTAATTAATCATTTATTAATTATTAATTATTTATAGACTTATTAATTAAAATGATTTTTAATGATTAAATAAAATTAATCATTAATTTTTAGCCACCTTAAGATCATCAGAAACAATCACGCTCAGGTCCCAGTCTGCTTTTGTGGACAGAAGTACTTCACCCCCTGTATTGTACTGCTCCCTTGGATTTTTGCATCCCAAAAGCATGACCTTGAATTTTTTAGTATTAAATCTCAGCTGCCAAATTCTCAACCATTCTTCAAACTTACACGTGTAAATAGCATCTCTTGCACATGCAGCTTGGCTGCACATGTAAATAATTTTTTTTGCAGCGAGTGGAGAGCTAGCTTGATAGCTGGAATAGTGGGCTGAGAGCCGGGAAAGCCATTGCTTCTCCTTAACCCTCCATTGTCACAGGTACAAATTTAGAGAGATGCTTACTAAATGGTATTCACTGTCTTTGCGGTGCTAATGTGGAATAGTCACGCCATGAAGACAGCTAACACAGGAGAAATGCAGCTATTGCGAACCTTTTTCCATGATAGCTGCATGTGGTGCAATGCTTGTTCAAGTGAGTGTTCCAGTTCCGTGCTGCTACCGTGGGTGTAGACATCGCGCAGTTGCACAAATTCTACAGGCTTCACGGATTCAGCTCTCGCTACCTAAGTGGGCAGCGTTAGCTGCATTTGCCAAACTGCCCCTCATAATCCCTGTATTTTCTCTGCGGTATCAGTCGGGAAAATGCCAGGAATGCTCCCTGCAGATACCGTGGGACTTTTGTTGCTAACACCAACTTTTTGCAGTTATCTCACCCAGTGTAACGTTGTAAGATGTCAGGGGATAGGACAAATACTTGCTGTATCAGAATGTATCTCAGTCTGAGCTAAATTCAAGTCCCTTCAGAAAGTTTCTGTTTACACATGTAGATGCCTGGGATGGAGAGATTCAAAGGGGATGTGTCAGGTTTGTGGGCTGGGCAGACTGGAAATTACCAGTTCCACGAAAAAGTGCTGTTTACAATGGAGCTTATGAATAACAGTCCTCTGAGTATCAGATTTCTATGTAAAACTTTTACTTAAGCACTCTTACAGTAAGTAGTATAGTCTTTTCTTGTGTCTATCAATTTTTAATATCACAATAAAAGATTTCAATATTGCAGACCTTCAAAAACTTCAAGTATGCTTCGTAAAGTGAAATAATCATGTAAATTAGGTGCACAATTATATTTCCCCAGTTGTTGTAGGAAAATATTCCACAACGGCCATGTTCTCCTTGGTGGATGTGCTTCTCAAACCCAAACATGAGTAGCACACAGATTCTCTCCACAAATGTATACCTCCTCTGAAAATGTTAATATATGTGTGTACTCTATGGCAGTAATTTTATAAAGTTATGCTTTGCATGGAAAATGGCTTTTATGAATTTTTGCAACTACATATGCATGTAGAAAGTAGGCATATAGAAAACTGCATCTATTTTACTCAGTCTGTGTGTAGGCATTCCCAGGGTCGTAGTAAGGGTAGAGAAGGAGTTACGATGTATTTATTTATTTAATGGGGTTTCTTGTACTGCCTTTAAGCGAAAGCATTTTACAGAGAGCAAACAAACTCAATTGAGTTGTAGTTAAATAGGGCCTAATATTCGAAAAGCATTTACATGGTTTATAGCCCTGTAAATCATGTAAATGCCTTAGTCGGGGATATTCAATGGCACCTACAAAGTTAGTGCCATTGAATATTCCTGTCTATTTCCCCTATGAACTCTGATGCTATCCGGTTAGCACTGAGGCATGCTGGGGGCATTCCAGGGTGGAGCGAAGATGGGGAGTCCCGGTAACTGGGTAGCAGCGATATTGGATTGCTATCCAGTTAGGCATCCATGGCTAAAACTAGGCCAGCTTTGACTTGCCTAGTTCTAGCCATGGATGGCTATCCGGATTAGGCGGCGAGGGGATTCACCTGCAGAGCCTAACCAGGTAGCAGCGATATTGGACCACTACCCAGTTAGCCATCCATGGTTAGAACTAGGCAAGTCAAAGCTGGCCTAGTTTTAGCCATGGATGCCTAACCGGATAGCAATCCAATATCGCTGCTACCTGGTTAGGCTCTGCAGGTGAATCCCCTCGCTGCCTAATCCGGATGTTCAATGCCGCCACCGTGGCATTGAACATCCGGGTTTAGAGGTCAGTGGGCAGGGCTATGTGCCGACATGGCGCATAATCCGCCCAACTGAATATCAGCTCCATAGAACTTAGGGGTGATACTAACTTGGAGTTAACAAAAACAGGGAATTTACATATTTCAGTGGGCGGTGGTAGACGTTATCTTGTATGGAGTTAAGTGATTTCATTAGAATTGTAGTGTTCAATGAAAAGATGAGTCTTTAATATTTCTTCAGGTCCTATGTAGACTGCACAGATCTTATGGGTTCCAGGAGTAAGTTCCAGATTGTGGGGGTGAACAGAGTGAAAGCTCTATTGTTCGTTTGCTGGGTGCATTTTGTGTTGAGGGGTAGGATGACTAGTAGGTTCTGGTTCGCTGATCTTCTTGCTCTTGTTGTAGACGTTCTTCTGATTAGTGCATCAAGGCAGGGAGCTGATAAGTTGTGTATGATTTTGTAAATAGTAGTTACAACTTTGTGCTTTATCCTTTGGGCTATTGAAAGCCACTGTAAGCTCTTAAGGGTGGGCGTAATGTGTTGACGTCTTGAGGTGTCTGTTACGATTCTAGCCAGGGCCGGATTTAGCTATACGCCATGTACGCCATGGCGTAGGGCCCACAGCTGCAAAGGGCCCACAAAAATTGAACTAGTTAGGCTTTTTTTTTTTAATAAAATAAAAAAAAACCTGCTGGCTGCCGCCGCGGGGCCCCCTCTGCTGCCGCGGCAGCATGGACTGACCCGCGGGGGCCCCCTCTGTAAGCTCGGTCCCTCCCTCCGTGCCTCCGTGTCTCCCTCCGTGCAGGCTGTTAGAGACGCGAAGGCAGACTGTCTCCTTCTGCCTTCCCGTCTCTGTTAAGCCCGCAGGGGCTGATGGGAAATTTCCCATCAGCCCCTGCGGGCTTAACAGAGACGCGAAGGAGACAGTCTGCCTTCGCGTCTCTCACAGCCTGCACGGAGGGAGACACGGAGGCACGGAGGGAGGGACTGAGCTTACAGAGGGGGCCCCCGCGGGTCAGTCCATGCTGCCGCGGCAGCAGAGGGGGCCCCGCGGCGGCAGCCAGCAGGTTTTTTTTTTTTAATTAAATTTTACTTTAGGCCGGGGGAGGGGGAGGGGGTAGGACTGGTAATTGGGGGGGCTGGGACTGGGGCTGGAAATGGGTTGGGACTGGGACTGGAAATGGGCTGGGACTGGGACTGGAAATGGGTTGGGGGGATTAAGGCTGGAGGTGGGCTGATGAGGTTAGGACTGGTAATGGGCTGTGGGCTGTTGGGGGGGGTTAGAACTGGTAATGGGCTTTGGGGGGGTTAAGACTGGTAATGGGCTGTGGGCTGATGGGGCTGTCTGGTAATGGGCTATGGGGGGGGGGCTAGGACTGGAAATGGGCTGGGGGTGTTAATACTGTAGGTGGGATGATGGGGTTAGGACTGGTAATGGGCTGTTGGGGGGGGTTTAGAACTGGTAATGGGTTTTGGGGGGTTTAGACTGGTAATGGGCTGTGGGCTGATGGGGGCTGTCTGGTAATGGGCTATGGGGGGGCTAGGACTGGAAATGGGCTGGGGGGTTAAGACTGGAGGTGGGCTGATGGGGTTAGGACTGATAATGGGCTGTTGGGGGGGTTTAGAACTGGTAATGGGCTTTGGGGGGGGTTAAGACTGGTAATGGGCTGTGGGCTGATGGGGGCTGTCTGGTAATGGGCTATGGGGGGGGGTTAGGACTGGAAATGGGCTGGGGGGGGGTTAAGACTGGAGGTGGGCTGATGGGGTTAGGACTGGTAATGGGCTGTGGGCTGATGGGCTGATGGGGGGGGGTTAGGACTGGCAATGGGCTATGGGGGGCTGACTGGAAATGGGTTGATGGGGTTAGGACTGGAAGTGGGCTGATGGGGGGTTAGGACTGGTAATGGGTTATAGGGGGGGCTTAAACTGAAAATGGGGTGATGGGGGGTTAGGACTGGTATTGGGTTGGGGGGTTGCTAGGACTGGAAATGGGCTGATGGGTGGCTAGGACTGGAAATGGGCTGATGCAGGGACTAGAAGGGAATGGATGCTGGGTGAGGCTGGAACTAGAAGGGAGCTGATGTTGGGGGAGGATTAGAATGGGATGGGGCTGGAAGAGTAAAATGAAGAAGGGAAAAATATTTTGTGTGGGAGGGATAAAAAAATCTACAATTGGCCGGGTATTGGGAGAGTAAGTGGGGATTGAGGATGGAGGGGTAAAATTTGAGTGGATGAAATAGGAATGAGGAAAGAGCAAAAGGAGAAAGATTAGTATGTTAAAGCAGATGTAGAGAGAGAATGGAAAAAAACTAGAAGAGAGAAGAAAGGACAAATGGACAGCAGACGATGGAGAGTTAGCAGAAGACATGAAGAAACCAGAAGAAAGTGGCTGGAGCAATTGCAGCTGAAAAAAATGCACAAAAGGTAGAAAAATATCTCTTTATTTTGAATTTATTAATTGGAATATGTCAGCTCTGGTAAATGTGCATCATTAACGTCTGCGCTTTGTTTAGTACAAGAGCAAATTAATGTATAGTTTTATTTCTACAGTGTTGTACATTCCAAGTTTGGCTTTTGGGATTCCCAGTTTAATTATTGTCTTCCTGTTTCTAAAATGTGATTACTTGTTTGGTGATGGTCTATGTTCTGCATGTGTAACTGAGCTGAGGTATTCTGTTTATATAATTCCTATTTGACATTGCCACTTGTTCTCTTTCCCCAGTAGGTCATGTATTGTTGTTCTCTGAAATGTATTGGTTTAATATTTGCAGTGTTGCCTTTTGATTGGTAGAGTATGGTGCTTTGTGAGTCCTGGTAGTGCTGTTAGGATACGGCGGGTTTGCTATGGGTTCTAAATGGGCAGTGTTTGTAGTAGTTCCTAATGTGTCTGGCAGTTGGCACTGGATTATAGTAATGTAGAAATCTTTTAGTCTTTCTTTATCCATACACTCATTAAGAGGCACGTTTACTAAAAGTTAGTATATGGTAACATTATGCAAATATTTATGCAAATGAGGCCCCTTATGCAAATGAGGCCCACACCCCCCTTGGGCCGCCCCTGCTGGGGGCCCACAATTTTTGTTGGCATAGGGCCTCACTCAAGGTAAATCCGGCCCTGATTCTAGTAGCAGTGTTTTGCACTAGTTGAAGTGGATAAAGTGCTTCCTTTGGTAGCCCCTGATAAAGTATGTTGCCATAATCTAGATGGGGTGTTATGATGGATTGGAATACTGCTCTGTAGTCATTGTTGTGGAAAAGTGGTCATAGATGCTGAAGCGATTTCAATTTCAGGTATGCAGTGTTGATTGACTTCTTGATATGGGAGAGCATGTTGAGGTTCCTATCAAGGGTTATACCCAGATATTTGACTTCATCTTTTACTGTGATCTCTGTGAGTTGGAACGTGAGCTTTGCTGGTGGAATGAAAGATGGGTCTCTTGTGACTTCGGTCATGCTGCTGTTCACTACTAGGTTTAGTCCTCCGAGGAAGTCTGTGGTGGCTATGAAGCAGTCTGAAATGGCTGAGAAGTCTGGAGTTAGAGTACGGAGGGCATGTAGAACATGATATCATCAGTGTATAGGTGAAAGTGCATGTTGAATTTTCTGAGCAAGTTGCAAGTTGTATGATGCATGTGTGTATTTTATAAAATGTGTTGGTACATGTATAGAGTACACACACACACTTACTCCCTTTTCAGAGCAGGTATAAAATTGTGCCCCGACATTTGCGCATTAGGGCTGTTTCTGGAGTCTATTTTATAATGGCATATAAGTGCCTATTTTGCATTTATAAAATAGGTACCCTGTTATAATATTTCCCTTTCCCCAAATGTGTCTAAATGCATAATTTTTAAATACACATAACACCACCACCCCAGCCCAAACTACACCCTTGCGAGTACCTGTGCAGATAACATAAAAGTGGGCATAATTTTTGGATGTATACGATATATATATATATACCCCAACACAATTTTTGTGTGTTAAATATTCTTTACATGTGGAAAAAAGTAATAAGGTAGACCAAGAGAGACTTTGAAAAGAAACTTGCTGTAGAATGACGAACTAGTACTTAAATTTTTTGAGTATAGCCAAAACAATAAGCCTGTAAGGGAGTCAGTTTGACCAACGCGTGACCAAGGAATAAAAGGAATGCTTAGGGAGGATAACGTACTAGCAGGAAAACTAAACAATTTCTTTGCTTCAGTCTTTACTGAACAAAATGCTGGGGTCATATCTACATTGGAAATCTTCTCTGATGGTAATGATTCGGAACTACTAAAGCACATTACTGAAGGACTAGAACAAACTGACAAACTCAAGCACAACAAAGCATCAGGCCTGGACAACATTTATCCCAGAGTCCTGAAAGAGCTCAAACATATCTAAAAACGTGATACTGTAGCACCTCGTCCCAACAGCGGCAGCGCAGGTAGAGGACTCCCACACAGCTTGGCAAGAATGTTGACTATGGTTTGCTTTCCAATTTGTGCAAGATGCTCTTTTGGCTTTTACTGCCTCTTCCACTTCATCATTAAACCACATTAGCTGCTGTTTTGCCTTCTTTATGTTTTTTAAATATTTTATTTTTGCAGTTTCCATCATTTTAACAAGGATATACACTTGTGAAAAGAAAAAGGCTTTGCAAAGAAAAACATCAGAACATTCGTACATCATATTTCAAAAGTAAAAAAAAATATTTGCAATAGCCCACTAGCCCAACAACAAAACTGGGGGATTCAAAATAAAGAGAAAAAAGAAATAACCAAATATGTTAGGAAAGTATTCAGATTGCCTAGCCAGCTAACCCATCTCATGTTGCATCCAAACTCATACCGAAGACTGAGGCAAACAAAAGCTAATAAACACACCAAATTGGGAAGACACATAGAAAATAAAACTTTCAGCACATAGCTTAACTAAACATTTGCATGGGAATCTAAGAAAAAATTGACCTCCCAAATGGGCGATGGCTGGTTTATAAAGCAAAAACTAAAACACCGCTGTTTTGGCGTTTCACATGCCAAATCTGGATAGATTCTAACTTGAAGACCCCTGAATGGCATAGAATGCTTGCGAAAAGACATCTTGAAAAAATCATTCCTTATCTGTGGGTAACGCAAGTGTAATTAACATTGTAGCAGGTACAACAGCAGCCTCGGAATCTGAACTTTCAAGTAACTCTGACACATTTAAGACATCCATTTGTGGCAACTCAGAGGGAGAGGTCGGCTGAGAACCAGCAGAACTCCTCCTACCAGTAGGCACATAATAATACACTTTAGATAGTGGAAGCAAAGTTTCCGTAGACACTCCCAAAGTCTCAATCATGTAACGCTTCAACATATCCCTTGCCGTAATCAATGGAGAACAGGGAAAATTCACTAGCCGAACGTTAGAAGATCTAGTCCGATTTTCTAAAAATTCCATTTTAACTTTCATTGCAGCCATATCCCTAATGAACAAGGAATAATAATTATCATGTTTTAACTTCTCTGACTGCAAGGTCTTCACTGACTCTGACCCTTGCAAACTCTGTTGTAATAGCAGTAACTAAACCAGAGTTAACAAGTATTTGTGAAGCCAGCTTGCTGACTGATGGACCAAAACATTACCCAAAGAAGAAATAGCTATCCAGATTGAATCCAGGTAAATTATCACAGGTACACTACCAAAAAACTGCCTCCAGTTTTGCAACTGATTCCTATAGATTTTGGGGTGCTGAATCCAGGAAAAATAGCCAAAATGTTCCATCATGTCACGTTTTCTTGCAAAATTAGATTTCTTACCCATATAAGGAATGTTCACATAATTTCTTTTTAGCCGACTGCAGTTTATTTTCTTGGCCCAAAATAGAGGTTGTAATGGTTAACTAACTAGAAACACTCCCTCATGATATTTTAGAGTGTTTTGTATTCATTTTATACATTAACAGGACAATTGGGAGGCGGGGGGCTAAATCCAGTACTCGCGCTGGTGCATGTTCTTTCCTGTTCGCCTCGCCTCGTTCGCTCGCTCAAACACGGTGGTTGCGACATGAACGTTCCTGTCAAATTTCAGTTTCTTGCAAGTTCATTATTACCTTTTGTTTGCTCAGTCGTAATCCAGCTTTATTCCGAAGTGGTTCACTACAGTTGTAGTTTGCAGTGCTGTGTATTTGTGATGGCTCACAGAGCCAGAGGTTGCGTCAACTCTCCGGACAGTTTTGTTTTATTTGTGGGGAATATACCGTGAAAAAGCGGCAGAGGAACATTTCTGCATTTATTAAAAAAGTATATTTCGCCTATTTCGGTTTGAAGTTAGGCGATCAAGACAAATCGTGGGCTCCTCACAAAGTGTGCAAGACATGTGAGGAAGATCTACGCTTATGGATGAAAGGTAAAAAACAAGCATTTTGTTTCGGAATACCTATGATGTGGCGTGAACAAAGAGACCACAGCAGTGACTGCTATTTTTGCTCTTGCATTGTGAAGGGATACAACTTAAAAAATAAGAACGTAATAAGTTACCCCAACCTTCCCTCAGCAATTAGGCCTATGCCTCATAGCAACGAAGTACCTGTGCTTGAACCACCAAAATCTTTGGATCATATTTGTGTGGATGGTTCTGATCATGATGAGACTCATCAGATGGCTTTTCCCGATGAGTCCAGTACTTCCGAGTTTGAACCAGATCCGAAACCTGAACTTTTCTCTCAAGCTGAATTGAATGATTTAGTCCGGGATTTAGGACTCCCAAAAGATGCTGCCCAAATGCTAGGTTCTCGGCTTAAACAGAAAAATCTATTGTCACCAGTAACAACGTTTTATTGGTACCGCAACCGTGAGACACAATTTTTGAAGTATTTCAGCAAAGAGGAAGATTTGGTATTTTGCAACGATATATACGGAGTGATGGAAAAGTTTAAACTCAAGTATGATCCTGCTGAATGGCGGCTGTTCATTGATTTGTCAAAAGACAGCATAAAAGGTGTTCTTCTTCATAATGGCAACACATTCGCTTCAGTTCCTATTGCTCACTCTGTTATTCTCCAAGAAAAATACGAGAATTTGGCCCTGATTCTTCAGAAGATTCGTTATGATGAGCATAAGTGGATGATTTGTGGAGACTTTAAAATTCTATCCATGCTATTAGGGCAGCAATCCGGTTTCACCAAATATCCCTGCTTCCTTTGCTTGTGGGATAGCCGGGCCCGCGACCTACACTGGGGGAAAAAAGACTGGCCAATTCGGGAGTATTTGAGACCCGGTGAGAAAAATGTTCTTCATGAGAGCTTGGTACCTCGTGATAAAATTCTATTACCACCTCTCCACATTAAGTTGGGTCTCATTAAGCAATTCATCAAGTCCCTTCCAAAAGATGGTGAGTGCTTTCGGTACCTTTGCTCAAAGTTCCCCCGACTTTCTGAAGCAAAGCTAAAGGAAGGAGTGTTTGTTGGCCCTGATATAAGGAAACTCATTTCAGATGGAGCATTCGCTGAAACGATGTCTGAGAAGGAAAAAGAAGCCTGGGATTCCTTCAAGGATGTTGTTCTCAAATTCTTGGGGAACAGGCGGGATGAGAACTATAAGGATATTGTTGCCAGGATGCTCAATGCCTTCAAAGAACAAGGCTGTAACATGAGCCTGAAAGTCCATTTCTTGCACTCCCATGTGAACTACTTTCCCGAAATCTTGGGGGCGTACAGTGAAGAACAAGGTGAAAGGTTTCACCAGGACATCAAGGACGCAGAGAGAAGGTACCAAGGAAGATGGAACACCACTATGATGGCTGATTTCTGCTGGTTGCTGCTGCGGGAAACCCCAGATGAAAAATACGCCAAGCAGCGCACCAAGAGAAGCATTCGGGGGAAGAAGAAACGGGCCCACCAGGAGATTGATTGACCCAAGAATGACTTTAAAATCTAAACTGTGTTGACAAATATCGTGTTTTTACTAAACTTTGAAATAAAAATTTGCTAGTTATTACCACAGTGTCGGATCTCATTTATTAGAATTTTATTTTCACACCATCGGGTGTTTGTCTTCATGTATTGCAATGGTGCGGTTTGCGTTTTCTATTCTTACATAATACCTGTACAACATTTTTTGCACATTTCTTTGCTTTGCTTTGTGTCTAACCTCGCTCTTATATGCTCAATGTTTGTGCACATGTATGTGGCTGTTTTAAGTGCAGACAATTTTGCTACGATCACAGTGTGTTTTGTTGACATTACTCTATTCTTATGTGCTGCCTTGTTACAATTTTCTTTATTCTTATTTGAATAACTACTAAACAATTAGTATAAAGAATTCATCCAAGAAACATTTATCTCAATCGCACTCAATCTGAAACGTTCACCTCAAACTGCTAACCCAATGTAGCAAAAAATCTGTACATGATGGAGCAAATTGGTTACCAGATTTGGATTCAGCGCACCAAAAAACGTAAAAATCAATCGAAACATTAGAGGCAGTTTAAAAAAAAATTTTTTTAGTGTACCTGTGTTACAGTAGGCTTCTCCAAGTTAAATGTACAGTAAAATTAAGATCCTGACATGAGGTTGTCTGACCCTCCATGGTCAAAAGTGATGCCAAAACTCCAGCCACAGATTCCTCAACTCTGTCACCCTCCATTCCCTCTGGTATAGAAACCCTGCCAAACTACACCCCCAGCCGAATCCAAAGCAGGGGAACTGCCCTCTGCCAAGGTCTCACCAGGCCAACTGCCTCAAATGCTCCTGCAACAGACGTACAAGCAACAATATCAGATGGGGCATGCAGCACCGGTGAAAGTTCACAGCCAGACAACGATGCTGAGCTCTTTAGCCCCAGCATCGCCAGGACAGACAATCCACCAGTATCTTGTTGCTGATTCCCCGGGCACAAATAATGATCCAGAGGACCAGAAGTAACTGCAGATAAAGGAGGACCTGCTGTCAAGGAAGGCTTCCAGCGTGTCTTTCCTTTCCATTTCGGCATATTGTAAGAGAAACCCGGTAGCACGGCAATCTAAGTGGCTATTTTGAATCCCCCGTAAAATCCTCCTGTTTTGTCTTTTTTCAACCTTCCTTGATATATGAAATATATATTTTATCTGGGCTTCCAAAATAGCTTTTTAAAATAATGTCCATATGGGCCTTATGCAAAATTGTGATCCTGGTAATTGTTTTTTTAGTTTTATTTTCTAAAACATTTCCTCATCTTATCATAGTCTCCCTTTATAAAATTAAGTTCTACAACAATGTTGTTTTTTGGCATCTTCCTTCCAGTGATGACAAGTTAGATTGCAGTGTGATCACTACTGCTTAGCGGCCCCACCACCATTACCCCTTATATCAGATTCTGCATACCAATAAGGACTAGATCTAAAATACTTTCCCCTCTGGTTGGATCCTGGACCAACTGCTCCAAGAACTAGTCATTTACAGCAGCTAGAAACATTGAGGGATATTCAAAGGCATTTATACGGTTTATAGACCTGCAAACTGTAAATGCTGCTCAGTAGGATATTCAGTGGCACTAACATGATTGGTGCCACTGAATATCCACTGGTGCCGCTGCTGCATGCTCCAATGCTAACTGGTTAGCATCAGGGTGTGACAAGGGCTTTCCAGGGTGAAACCCGTCGCTATCCACGCAGTGACGATATTGAACTGCTGCCTGGTTAGTGATACACGGCGAAAGTCTGGCCTTACTTTCACCGCAGAAGCTAACTGGGCAGCGGCTGAATATCACCGCAGCCAACCCAGATATTCAATGCAGATTGCAGGATGCGGCCCCAGCATTGAATAACCGGGTCTAAGATTCTGCGCTGGTTGCTAGCTGCTATAGTAGCACTAGCTGCCAGCACTGAATATCGGGTTCATTAATTCCTGGCATGTCCCGATGAGACATTTACCCAGTCAATACTGGGGTAATCGAAATCTCCAGTTATTATTGTGTTACCAAATTTTTTAGCCTTTCAAATTTCTGTTAACATTTCACTATTTCTCTCTTCTTCCTGTTCAGGTGGATGGTAGTATAAATCCACAAATCTGCCCCTCCCCACCATACATGGAATTTCTATCCATAAAGATTCCATATTGCATTTTTTTTGTGTAGAATTTTATCCTCTTTGACTTTATGCTATCCTTAGTGTATGGTGTCATTCCTCCACCAATTTCCATATAATTTGTATCTCATTATCATGGTAGCCCATTGGTTACTCTCAATTTTATAAGGGTCGCCTAGTTTAACGTGTGTTGCTAAGCGTTTATTTTGCATCTATTTTTAAAGTAAAGCACACATATACTTTATAAAAGAGAGGCATAAGTTGTGTAACAATGCATGTGAACTAGGAACGAGCACTTATGCCTGCCCTAGGGCACCTGTTAATGTTTGTGCCTAGATTTCACAGGAACGCACCTAAGTTATAGTATTTTATAACTTATGTATGTATATTTACGGACCACCTACGCTCTGCCCAGACTCCATCTCTGTGCATGCTCATGCCAAAAGTATGCAAAATGGAATTTAACTCGTGTACTTACAGAATAGCGACAGACCACAGCTTGCATGTAAGTGCCCATCTGTGCACATATGTCATAGAAAATACATGATTTACACGTGTTGATGGCATGTAACTTTACATGGCTCATTATAAAATTGCCTCCATTATGTCTAACTCTCATTTATTGCCATACATTCTAACGCATCTTATTTTTTAGACTTCTTGCATTAGCATACAGACAATTTAGGGAGTGTTTGTTGTTTATATTTGCAACCTGTGTAGCAGTTGATGGGGATAATTTGAAATCATTTAGCTCTGTAAACTCTCTGCTCCTCCCTGTCTCCTCAGCTCGCAGCCTTGGGGTCATCTTTGGCTCCTCTCTCTCCTTCTTCACATACATATATCTGATAGGTAAAACCTGCTGTTTTCTTCTCTACAACATCAACAAAATTCACCCATTCCTTTCTGAACACACTAGTAAGACGCTTATCAACTGCTTAATCACCTCCCGTCTTGACTACTGTAACCTATTCCTTGCTGGTCTCCCTTTGAATCATCTCTCCCCCCTTCAATCTGTTCAACACTCCGCTGTGCGGCTAATCTTCCACCAGCTTCGTCAAGCTCATATTACCTCTCTTCTCAAGTCACTTCATTGGCTCCCTATTTGTTTCCATATCCAGTTCAAACTTCTCCTGCTGACCTATAAATGCATTCACTCTTCAGCTCCTCACTACCTTTCCTCTCTTATATCTCCCTACACCCCTCCTCAGAAACTCTGCTCTTCTGGCAAATCTTCTATCTGTGCTCTTTTCTTCTATTGCTAACTTCAGACTTTGTTCCTTTCGCCTAGCTGCTCTTTATGCCTCGAACAAACTACCTGAGTCTATATGTCAGGCGCGTTCTCTGAGCCTTTTCAAATTTGCTGCCGCTTTCAGATCTTGACTTACCTGATCTCCTTTGTGTTTCCTTATTCCCACTAGATGTATCCCATGTCTACAGCTATTGTGTTGTCTGTCTTGACTAGACTGTAAGCTCTGATGAGCAGAGACCATCTTTTACATGTGTCTGTATAGCGCTGCCTACATCTTGTAGCACTATACAAATGTTCAATAGTAGTAGTAAATACTTCTGGGTTACTCCATCTTTTATCATAACCTCTCTATTTGGATATTCTAACTTCTGGAATTGACCAGTATCTCTTGAAGATAGTTTATTCTGAGCCAAGCATTCTTACATGACTGTCAGCTATTGTCCAATTTCTAGATTAAAAGCTGCCCTAACTTCTTTATGAAGGTTGTTACCAACAGTCTGATTCCTCCCTGGTTAAGGTGAAGCCTCTCCTCCCAGAATAGACACCCTTTCTTCCAGACTGTTGCCGGTTCCTAACAAATCTAAATCCCTCCTCACTGCACCATTATCTCATTCACACACTGAGGTTCTGGAGTTCTTGGGTCCTGATTTTGGGCCTCTTGGGTTCTTGTATGCATCTGTGTAACAAAAAAAAAGTGTTATCTTGGGGATCAAAATATGTGTCAGTCCTATGGGACTCTGGGAGCAATTTGAATAATGCAGAGAAAGCCGTTTTCTGCTTTGCTGAGAGATCTGCATCACAAATTATTCACTGCTAAGGGCCAGGTTGCTCTATGATTTATTGAGCATTATTTGCAGAAGGCTGATTTGGCCAGTTTGCGACCACAGGACTTGGAAACTTTGAATGGCCTGTTGATAGCTAAAGAAATTCAACAGGTGTTCAAGGGACTCAGTGTTAATAATACTCCTGGGCATGATGGATTTTCCAGGGAATTCTATAAGTTACCACAGTTAAAAATCTGTGATCCATTTTTGGCATATTATGAGACAGGTCTGGCCCAGGGAGCTTTCCTAACGGGAAGAGTTCTTCACAGCTCTGTATCATGCCTAAATCAGGCAAGGATCCAGTTCTTCCTGGGTTTTACAAACCTATTTCATTGATTAATTTTGGCTTTAAGATACTGGCAAAAATTTTGGCGAACTACCAAACACAATAAATCTGTACCGTGGTTGACTGGAGAAGAACAGGTTGGGTTTGTGAAAGGTAGACACTGAGTGGTGAATGTACGGAAATTATTGGCTCTCATAGATGTTTGTTCTTTCAATGAAGTCCCTAGTCTAGATTCAGGGTTAGATGCTGAAAAGGCATTTGATCTGGTGAGTTGGCCTTATTTGTTTCAAATTTTACAGTATTTTGGGTTTGAAGGTGAATTTTTAAGAGCCATTTATACACTGAGTACAGACCCCATAGCACGGGAACACATCAGGATTGCTCTCCCACATCTTTTATTTTGCCTTTACTAAAGCTCCTGGCCATTAAAGGATGAAGTATCCAGGGTAAAGATAGGATTGACAATAGTAAAGTATTTGGCTTTTGCAGATAATATTCTACTTACTTTGACAAAACTTCGAAAGGCTTTGGAAAAATCTTGGAGGTATTTATGGAGTTCGGCAACTTGTCGGACTTCAAATTTAATTTGTCTAAATCAGAAGCCCTATCAATACCTAGCCAGATCTGGGAGAAATGGGAAGGGAACTTTCCTTTGTTATGGGACAAAGATTCTATTAAATATCTAGGTCCCAGCTGACTTAACACATCTGAAAGAGGCCAACATGAGGCTCACGATATGAGTCACTCGAGAACTCTTGCAAAGCTGGCAAATTTTTCCAGTCTCTTTGATGGGTCAAATGTATCTTTACCATATAATTATCTTGCTTGGGTGGTTAAATATTTTACAGATGCTTCCAATAAAAGAACATAAGGTCATAGAAAGTGCCATAATAGGTCAGACCAGTGGTCCATCAATCCTAATGTCCTGTTTCCAAGAGTGATCAATCCAGGTGACAAGTACCTGACATAACCCAAAAGTAAAAAAGACACAGCAAGGGTAACAGAGCTCCTACTCAATAAAGTGGTTTTTAGAACAGTGGGCGTTCTGTTACCCCTGCTGTGTTTTTTGCTTTGTGATTGTTATGGGGGTGTCCCCCTTTTTTGCCTTTCCTGTACTATACCCCAAAAGTAGCCAATTCCATGCTACTTATCCCCAGAGATAAACAATGGTTTTCTCAGTATAGCTTAATAACAGTTTATGAATTTTTCCTCAAGGAATTGTCCAAACCTTTTTTAAACCCAGCTATATACTTGCTCTTATCACATCCTCCAGCAATGAGTTTGACAGCTTAATTATTCGTTGAGAGAAAAATATTTTTCTCCTATTTGTTTTAAATATGCTACTTTGTAGCTTCATGGTGTGTCCACTAGATATCTTATCCTGGTAGCTACATGGCACATATCTTGTGCACGGGTCACTGTTGTGGTTGTTTACATATGTAGGATTGTGATGTGCAATGCACATACATGGTTTGACCCTTGAGGCTGATATACTGGAAGAGCTGCTTGAGTCTACGGCATCTCTGTATCTGTTTGAGGTCCACTATTGTAGTTATCATGTATGTACCATAACCACGTAGAAATGCAGTGAGCAGGTATGATACTGGGTTGGAAGTACTGATTGCTATAGTTTCCTTTCCATCAGCTAAGACATTTGGTGCAGGGCAGCCTTTTAGCAAATGGCTGTTTCTGTGGGACTGCAAGAAGAGAGTGCGTGTATGTGTGTGTGTGTGGGAGGGCTGCAAGGGGGGGGGGTCTAGGTGATCATCCACATTTCTGGGGGGGGGGGGGGACAGGTATGCCTGGCAGGTTCCTGGACTATAGGGCTGTCTGCAGCATCACCAGGTGCCAGTGCGTACAGGCAAGAGTGAGCAGGATGGTTCTGCAATCACTTCCCTGTCAGTATTCAGGGGAGCTCAGAGGGAGGGTGTGCAACAGTGCAATATGCAGTATGCCATTCCCAGGTGCACCAGCATTGCTCTCTACAAATGTGCACAGTTGTAGGGAGCGCCGATGGTGTCTCTAGGCCACTGTTCCCTCTAAGCTGTGCGCGTGTGCGCGCGCACACACCTCGCCGAGCTAGCGCACATACCTTACAACAGAGCGCACAAAAATTACGTTTCTAATTCTGATAGAAAACAACACAGACATCTTAAAATTTAAAAGTTGTTGTGTATTTATGGTTTTCACAATTTCTACAATATTTTCTAGTGCAATCAATGTGGTATACATACTGTATTCTGACGTGTAGTCAAATTTTAAAGTATATAACTCCGAGTATCGTTATGTGGCGCACAAAAATTTAACTTTCCTTCAAAAGCTGCACAGCTGATATTTTATGTGCACACAGCCTACAGAAAATTAGAGGGAACATTGCTCTAGGCATCTCTGTGTGCTTCTTGCACTGCTGGCTGCTGTCATTCCAATGACCTTGTAGTAGTGCAAGGGAAATGTTTGAATAGTTCACTAGTTTATTATGGGATGCCTGTTCTGCTGGGATCATGTCCTTACTTTGCATTGTACAGTCATGTTCCTGAGATGTTCATGACATGCATACCTCGAGAGGTCATCTGCTGCCATGTATGTAGTGCTGAATTTCATCTTGTGACAGTAGATTCACTCTCTACCTATTTTTCTGCTACATTACAGTACACTGCGATTGCTTTGTAGTGGTCTGGACATGCAGGGGCGGCCCAAGGGGGGTGCGGTGCCATGTGCGGAGACTTGGTGCGGGGCCTCATTTGCATAAGGGGCCTCATTTGCATAAATATTTGCATAATGTTACCATATACTAACTTTTAGTAAACATGCCTCTTAATGAGTGTATGGATAAAGAAAGACTAAAAGATTTCTACATTACTATAATCCAGTGCCAACCACCAGACACATTAGGAACTACTATAAACACTGCCCATTTAAAACCCATAGCAAACCCGCCGTATCCTAACAGCACTACCAGGACTCACAAAGCACCATACCCTACCTATCAAAAGGAAACATGCAAATATTAAACCAATACATTTCAGAGAACAACAATACATGACCTACTGGGGAAAGAGAACAAGTGGCAATGTCAAATAGGAATTACATAAACAGAATACCTCAGCTCAGTTACACATGCAGAACATAGACCATCACCAAACAAGGAATCACAATTTAGAAACAGGAAGACAATAATTAAACTGGGAATCCCAAAAGCCAAACTTGGAATGTACAACACTGTAGAAATAAAACTATACATTAATTTGCTCTTGTACTAAACAAAGCGCAGACGTTAATGATGCACATTTACCAGAGCTGACATATTCCGATTAATAAATTCAAAATAAAGAGATACTTTTCTACCTTTTGTGCATTTTTTTTCAGCTGCAATTGCTCCAGCCACTTTCTTCTGGTTTCTTCATGTCTTCTGCTAACTCTCCATCGTCTGCTGTCCATTTGTCCTTTCTTCTCTCTTCTAGTTTTTTTCCATTCTCTCTCTACATCTGCTTTAACATACTAATCTTTCTCCTTTTGCTCTTTCCTCATTCCTATTTCATCCACTCAAATTTTACCCCTCCATCCTCAATCCCCACTTACTCTCCCAATACCCGGCCAATTGTAGATTTTTTATCCCTCCCACACAAAATATTTTTCCCCTCTCCATTTTACTCTCCCAGCCCCATCCCATTCTAATCCTCCGCCAACATCAGCTCCCTTCTAGTTCCAGCCTCACCCAGCATCCATTCCCTTCTAGTCCCTGCATCAGCCCATTTCCAGTCCTAACCCCCCATCAGCCCATTTCCAGTCCTAGCAACCCCCCAACCCAATACCAGTCCTAGCCCCCCCATCAACCCACTTCCAGTCCTAACCCCCATCACCCCATTTTCAGTTTAAGCCCCCCCTATAACCCATTACCAGTCCTAACCCCCCCCATCAGCCCATTTCCTGTCCTAGCCCCCCATAGCCCATTATCAGTCCTAACCCCCCCATAGCCCATTATCAGTCCTAACCCCCCATCAGCCCACAGCCCATTACCAGTCCTAACCCCATCAGCCCACCTCAAGTCCTAACCCCTCCCCATCAGCCCATTTCCTGTCCTAACCCCCCCCATAGCCCATTAGCAGTCCTAACCCCCCATCAGCCAACAGCCCATTACCAGTCCTAACCCCATCAGCCCACCTCCAGACTTCACCCCCCCATCAGCCCATTGCCGGTCCTAGCCCCCATAGCCCATTATCAGTCCTAACCCCCCCCATAGCCCATTATCAGTCCTAACCCCCCATCAGCCCACAGCCCATTACCAGTCCTAACCCCATCAGCCCACCTCAAGTCCTAACCCCTCCCCATCAGCCCATTTCCTGTCCTAGCCCCCCATAGCCCATTATCAGTCCTAACCCCCCCATAGCCCATTAGCAGTCCTAACCCCCCATCAGCCCACAGCCCATTACCAGTCCTAACCCCATCAGCCCACCTCCAGTCTTAACCCCCCCCTCAGCCCATTTCCAGTCCTAGCCCCCCATAGCCCATTACCAGTCCTAACCCCACCCAACAGCCCACCTCAAGTCCTAACCCCTCCCCATCAGCCCATTTCCTGTCCTAGCCCCCCATAGCCCATTACCTGTCCTAACCCCCCCAACAGCCCACAACCCATTACCAGTCCTAACCCCATCAGCCCACCTCATCTTAATCCCCCCAGCCCATTTCCAGTCCTAGCAACCCCCCCAACCCATTACCAGTCCTAGCCCCCCATAGCCCACTCCCAGTCCTAATCCCACCAGCCCATTTCCAGTCCTAATCCCCCATCACCCAATTTTTAGTTTAAGCCCCCCCATAGCCCATTACCAGTCCTAACCCCCCATCAACCCACTTCCAGTCCTAATCCCATCAGCCCATATACAGACTTAGCTCCCCCATAGCCCATCACCACTCCTACCCCCCCCCCAGCCCCCCCCATAGCCCATCACCACTCCTAACCCCCCCAGCCCAGCACCACGCCTACCCCCCCAGCCCCGCCCAGCCCAGCCCAGCCTAGCCTAGGGAAAAAGTTTTTTAAAAAAAGCCTGCCGGGGCCGACGCGGCAGAATCGAGTGTGCCGCGGGGCCCCCCCCCCGCCCAGCAGAGCCTGCCCTCCCCTGTATCACCTCTCTCTTTACAGCTGCAGTCACACGCGCCGGCTTTCAGAGCGCGAAGGAACTAGTTTCCCTTTCGCGGCTCTGTTAAGCCCGCGGTGGCTGATGGGAACTTTCCATCAGCCCCCGCGGGCTTAACAGAGCAGCGAGGGAGAAACTCTCCCCTCGCGCTCTGAAAGCCGGCGCGTGTGACTGCAGCTGTAAAGAGAGAGGTGATACAGGGGAGGGCAAGCTGTGCTGGGCAGGGGGGACCCCGCGGCACACTCGATTCTGCCGCGGCGGCCCCGGCAGCGGCAGTAGACAGCATTTTTTTTTTTAAATTTTACTTTTAGATCAGAATGTTTTTTGCGCAGGGCCCCCTGAAACGCGGGGCCCTGTGCAAAAAACATTCTCGCTCAATGGACGGGCCGGCCCTGTGGACATGCCACAGACTAGTTTCTATTGTCTAACTTGTATCCACCTATAAGTATCGCCAACTTCCATTGTCATTCAGCCTCATAACAGCACTGTCATGCCCACAGTAGCTTCATAGCTGCACGATTTAAAGGGGGGCTTGGCCATTCATAGGTATATCGCGGAGACGGGCAGGGTCGCAGACGTACATCTTTTCAGAATACGGTGAGCGCGGGGATGTATAAAGCCATTGTCGGGATATACCTGTCTTCTTACAATGTTGCACTGTGTATGTGCCATGCCTAGCACGTCTATGTGGTCGATTCTGTGCATGCAGGTGCATCTGTTCCCACGTCTGTGGAATCGAGTTCTATTCCTGCACGTTTCCATTTGGACATGCCCACTGCCCAAATGTGCATATTTCCAGAATTGGCCTCTGTGTTCCAAATTCCAGATTATTTATAAATATGCTAATAATAAGCACTGGTTCCAGTACAAATCCCTGAGCTACTCTACCATTGACCTTCCTCCATTGAGAAAATTAACCATTTATCCCTACCATCTGTTTTCTATCTCTCAATTGGTTCCTAATCCACAAAAGGACATTGCTTCCTATGCCATGATTTTTTTATGTTCCTCAGGAGTCTGTGATGTGGGATTTTGTCAAATGTTTTCTGAAAGTCTAAATACACTATTTTGACTGGCTCACCTTTATTCACATGTTTATTCACGCCTTCAAAGAAATAGAGCAGACTTAGCCAAGACTTCCCTTGGCTAGATCTGTTTTCACTTTGTCCCATTAAACCATGTCTGTCCATGTGTTCAGCAATTTTGTTCTTAATGGTTTCTACAGTATTTCCTGATACTGTTGTTAGGCTGCAAAGAAAAAGATCATCTGAAGCGCAGCAATGCACTGGTGTTACAAAAGTATTTGTCGGGTCAAACAAACAGGAGTAGAGCTGAGAAATGCTCTGTTCGGATGTTTGTGAAAACCTTTAAATAGAATTCATATAACGTGAAAAAACTTATCTTATAGACGGCGGTGTCGGATCATCCCTTCAAGCGCAGTGAGTAACCATTACAGAACATGCATGCTTTGAGCCAATGCAAGGCCCGGCTTCAAGTATAAAAACAGCTGTGGGCTGGGATCCATGAATGTCCAGAACGATGCTGGGAATCATGGGGGAATTACGTAGTGCCTGCAATCCTGATAATAGGCTGAACCAATGACATCATCTGCGGGGGAGGAGTCTATCACAAAAGGAATCTCCGATCATGAATGTAACGGCACCACCAGGAGAAGGTGAGAGTAGATTGGGTAAAAATCAGGTGTTGCTGTCTATAAAAACTCCCGATCGTGAGAAGAATGTAAAGAAATAAATGGTTAAACTGATTATAACTGATGTTAGGCTAACAGGTCTGTAATTTGCTGGATGACCTCTGGAGTCCTTTTTAAAGATAGGTGTTATGGACTTCCAGTAGAGCTGGCATGCCGACTGCATGTAGCTGAGTGAAGCTCTGTCCAAACCCCCTCTACAGTGCTGTTAAATAGCCAGATTGGCCCTGAAAAAGCAAGTGGAAAGCCATTAAAAAACTTACCATGTCGGCTAGGAAGCGGCTGGAGGAGTTCCAGTTGAAGTATGACTGGAGAGAGCACCCCTGGGAGAGGAGTGCAGAGCGCACGGAGCTGGTTGAGGAGCTGGACCCATCGGGGGAAGGGAGGCTGCAAAAAGATAAGGAGAGAGGCAGTGAGGATTTAAAACTGTGGCTACAGGAGTTTCGGCACGAAGTAAAAGCCAACGTCAGCACCCTCCATCTGGATTTAAAATCAACCCTAGCCATGCAAGATCCTACAGAGCTCAGGGGCCGAGTGTTGGAGACCGAAGAGCATGTGAAATGCCATATGGTGAAATTGGAGGAGATGGCATGGGGGTTGGATAACCTATGGCAGGGCTAGAAGCAATTACAAGCCAAGCTGGAAGATTTGGAAGACCGATCCCGCTGCTGTAATCTGAGGGTATGCAGAGTGAAGGAAGCAGAGTGCTATAAAGATTGTGTAGCAGCAGTGTAAAATGTATTCAAGGCACATTCTGGAGTTGGACCAAGTAGGTGACGGCGACCCCCCCAGTGCAGGTGGAATGGGCACATCAGAGCCTGGGGCCAATATGTGAGAACAGGCCCCGGGATATAGTGGTGTGCCTGTCCTCTTTCCCCATCAAGGAACAACTCTTGAACATTGCCTGCAAGTATGACTGCATCAGGTGGCAGGACCAGGAGATCGAACTGTTTCAGGACTTGTCACAGAGGACATTGATGCGGCATTACCCACTTTGAGAGATGACGGGTTACATGAGAAGGATAGAGATCCGTTATTGATGACTCTTCCTGTTTGGCATGTTTACGGTAAGAAGGGCCTCTAGGAAGGTGAAGTCAGCAGAGGAGGCCTGGCAAGCACTTCGAGAGCTGGAATGTGAGGGATTGCCGCCCTCGACAATACAGCAAAAGGACCCAGAACCAGATCGGGTGGCGAACATGGTGGCAACAAAGTGGCATAGAGTGGTGGCGAAAGGGACACACTTGAAGAGACTATCGCAGGACAACCAGCCTCAACAGCAGGATCCAGCATCAAGACTGGACACTTGAAGGGACATAAGGGCAAGTGGGACATTATAGGGGCAAAAATGGTCAGTGCTAAGGGCAGGATGTGGTTCAAGGGTTCTGTGAGTTGAGAAAAGTGAAAGGGGGTTCGTAGAGGGGGTGAGAGGGAGGAGGGGGCCCTATAGGAGGTAAGAATGGATAAGGGGGACACATTGGGGCAAAGTGGTGAAGGAGAAGGCTTGGGGGAAGGTAGGAGGTGGGACATATGAATGAAGGGCAGGGCAGGGGGGAAGCAGGTGCCAGCAAACCTACTATGGAACAGGTGGCTCCAAGAGGGGAGAGCTGGTCATGGTGGGGAAGGGGGAGAGGGGGAGTGGAGGGGAGAAGAGAGAGGGGTTGGGGCAGGGGAGGGTACAGTGAGGAGAGCATAAGGGGCAAAGGGGGGGGGATAGGAAACTAGACCATAGTGCGCTTAGGCACACTGAATGTTAGGAGGCTTAACTCTCCCTATAAATGACAGCAGTTATTCAGGGAGCTTGAAGGGAACCACTTGGACTTTGTGCTACTTCAGGAAACCCATCAGAGAAGGAGAGATGAGGGGCGGTTGCAGCATCGGGGATATCTCGAGCAGTTCTTCTCAGCACCATCAAGAGGGAGGAAAAAAGGAGTGTCGCGATCCTGATTCAACATGGGGTGAATTTTCAGCTTGAAAACGCCTTTACCTTTAAAGAGGGGTGGGTTGTGAGGGTTAGAGGGCACCTGGAAGGGGAACAGATCACAATAGTATGTGTATATGGACCTAATGGGACAAAAGGGCCCTTTTGGAGAGGTGTGGTGAATATACTTGAGGGTCAGGCACAGGGAAGTTGGTAGTCGGGGGGAATATCGATCTCGTTTTTCATCCGGCACAGGATAGGAGCTCTAAGGTTAGTGATGGGGGCAGAAGTAATCAACAAGTGGTGTGGAGGATGATGAGGAGGTTTCACTTGGTGGACGTGTGGAGGGAGGCAAATCCAGGGAGTAGGCAGTATTCCTACTACTCGGGAGTACATGATAGCTTTAGTAAGATCGATGTGATCCTAGTGGATGAGCTGGGAGCGGCAGAGGTGGAAGGGGCAGAGATTGGTCCTATGATGTGGTCAGACCATGGCCTGGTTTGGGTAGAAATGGGGACTCGAGAGATGGGGGGACAAGATTCTGGAAGCTAAATGAGAGTCTGCTAAGAAAGAAAGAGATGGAGGCAGATGTGAGGGCACAGATTAGGAAATACCTTCAGTTTAATGATAAGGGGGAAGTGCGCTTAGCTATCATGTGGGAAAACCTGAAGGCAGTGGTGCGGGGGAGATTGATTATGTGGGTGTCCCATTACAAAAAACTGATTCCAACAAGAGCAGCAACTACTGCAGGAGCTTAAGGATACATTAGCAGCCTATCAAAGGTCGGGGGCACAGAGGGCCTGGAAAAGGGCGGGACAATTGCGGCAGAGCTTCGGGAGCTGCAGGTAGACCAGTTAGCCTATAAGCTCCAGTGGGTGAAGCAAGTTTATTATGAATGTGGGAATAGGGCTAGTAGACTATTAGCTAGGAAACTTAAGCGCCAGGTGATGCAGTCGATAATTCACAGACTTCAAGAGAGAGATGGGACCATTTGCTCACAGGATAAAAAGATTAGGGAGCGATTTGCGGATTTCTATCAGGCTTTATATACAGAACAAGAGGGGATTGGAGAGGAAAAGGTGCAAATGTATTTAGAGGGTTTGGAGCTTCTGTGGTTGGAGGAAGACTCAAGTGCACACCTAGAGCGAGCTATAGATAGGGGGGAAATAGAGGGGGTAATCAAAACCCTGCCTGCAGGGAAGGCCCCAGGTTTAGGCAGCCTTCTAGGATCATACTTCCTCTCAACTGCTCTCTCTGTAATTAGATATTTTGTACATAGTTTCTATTGCAATAGCCCCCTTCTAGCCTCAGTGTTATAAGATCGGTTGCAATATCTCCCTGCATGCCCCCTTCCCTCGTTCTATGTAAGCCTTTTAGTTGTATTGTAAACCGCTTTGATATAAGGATAAAGCGGTATAAAAATCCATTTAAATAAATAAATATTATAAACTCAAAAGGGAGGAACTTAGTAATCTAATGGCACGGGTGTTTAATGGGGTATTGGAGGAAAGGGGAGAACTGCTGCCGGTGATGGCCACGGCAGTTATCACTTTGATCCCCAAGGAAGGGAAGGACCTACTGCTGTGTGGTTCCTATCGGCCAATTTCATTCATTAATGTGGATGTAAAAATCCTGATTAAGCTTCTGGCCCACTGGATGGAAAAGCTGGTTCAGCAGGACCAGATGGGTTTTATCAAAGGGCGGCAAGCCGCAGATAGAATACATCAGGTGGTGGAGCTATTATGGGCCACAGAAAGCGAACGAGAGGAGGTACTGCTCCTCTCGATCAATGTGTAGAAGGCACTCGATCAATAGGGTGCACTGGCCCTTTTTATTTACAATCATGGGCGCAATGGGGTTTGGAGCAAATTTTCTAGGTTGGATACAGGGGCTATATAGGGAGCCAAGGACTCAAGTAAAGGTGAATGGGAGATACTTGGAGGACTTTAAGTTAGTCCAAGGGACTTGATAGGGATTTCCCATGTCACCGCTCCTCTTTGTGTTGGCCATGGAACCACTGGCCCAGGCAATTAGGGCTAATGCAAACATTAAGGGAGTAAGGAGAGGGGGGAGTCAACATTCAGTGTCAATATTTGCGGATGATGTGCTCTTTTGTTTGATAGATCCGGCACAGTCACTATCGGAGGTGGTAAAGGAATTGGAGTGGTATGGGGGGTCTCTGGGTTCAAAGTTAATTTGGAAAGGTCTGAGGCGTTGAATGTCTCAGTAACACTGGAGATGGAGACAGCTCTCAAGGGGTGGAGAAATCACTATTTGGTGGGTGTGGGGTCCTATTCGATACCTGGGGGTGCAGATACCGGCATCCCTAGGGGAGCTCTATGAGGTTAAGCTATTTTGATCTATAGGGATTGAACTAGATGGCTAGATGAAGATGGAGATTTCCTGGTTGGGACAGATTGTGGCTATTAAAATGGTGATCCTCCCGAAACCTCTATATCTGTTTTAGGCATTGCTGGTACCAATACCGGGGGAGTCATTGCAGAGATTACAGAGAAAAGTATTCCAATATAATTGGAACAAGAGACCATCCTGCATCACCCGTGAAACAATGTACAGATGCAGGGAGGAGGGAGACTTGGAGGTACCCAATTTGAAAAACTATTACTGAGCGGAGCAAATTAGGCATCTTATGGATTGGCAAGAGAGGGGGGAATTAAAGCGCTGGGTACAACTGGTGCAGGCCCAACTACAGGAAAGTAATTTAGAGGCGCTTCCCTGGTTCCAGTGGGGGTTTGGAGGTGGTGGGGCAGGGGTAGTCCTGGGATGCAGCATGTACTTCGAATTTGGGATAGAGCGAGAAATAGGGAAGAGGCAAGAGGGAAGGGGGGGGGGGGAGCTTATCTTTGACGGCACCATTAGAGGACTTCCCGGAATTTCAGCTAGGGTGGGAAGTGGGGGTATATAGAAGGTGGGCCCAGGAAGGATTACAATATTTTTACCAATTTGTAGATGGGGGGGGGGGGGGGAGTTGGTTTTGTTTGGGGAGTTGCAAGAGGCTTACAACTTAAGAGAGATGGATAGGTTTCAATATGAGCAAGTCTGCCATTTCGTGAAAAAGAAGTTGGAGGCTGAGGGAATCCAAAGAGACTACACAGATTTGGAGGTGGTATGGTATGGGAAGCATCGTTCTAGAGGACTCATCTTCGCTCTGTACAAAACGTTACAGGGAACTCAATTCTGTCCCCTTAATTATATGAGGGAGTGGGAACGGGATTTGGGTAGGGACCTGGATCAGAAAGACTAATAGAACGGATATGCCAGGTACTTCTATCATTGCCATTAGAGAAATTGCTATAAGATCCTGATGTGGTGGTACTGCACACTGGAGTGATTACACTGGATATATTCGGGGATGTCGCCACAGTATTGGCGGGGATGTGGGGAGCGGGGTATTTTCTGGTGGGATATGGAACACCATTAGGGGGTGCATCAGCCAGTTGCTGGGACTGGATGTGTTCCTAGACCCAGGTCTGTTCCTACTGTCTTGGGGGGGGGGGGCGCGAGGGGGCAGTGGGGGAATGGTAAAATGCTCCTAGCTTATCTATGTGCAGTGAGGTGTTAGGTGGCAGCCCATTGGAAGGGTGTGATGATCTCTGATATAGAAAAGTGCACAATGTGCTTGCACCAGGTGATGTTAATTGAGCGGCTGACGGTGCAAAGGAGACAGAGGTTGAGAGGTTTGAAAAGGATTGGAGGAAACTGCTTCAGGCTTTAAAGGAGAGAGGTGGGTAGATGGGGATTTCATGGCAGTAGGAGGATGGGGGGATTGGGGGTAAAGAGGGAGGGGGCCATGGGTTCCATACTAGGGAGAAGGGGATATATATCGCAATTTTAAATGCTGATAGAGGAAATATTGTGTTTGTTGTTGTAATTAAAGGGAATGATACGGGGAAATAAAGAGGCGGGAGGTAGCCTATGTCGACATTTTTCGGGTTGGAGAGCTGCTTGATCCCTCAGACCAGAGGGAGATTGAGGTTAAGGTGGCAGAAAAAGATTTCCAAATGTTCTTGCAGGAGAGAGAGGGTGTGTTTGTGTTTAGGGAATGTACTGGGGTTTACTTTAGTGTAGGGGTGGGCAATTCCGGCCCTCGTGCACCACAATCCAGCCTGGTTTTCATGATGTCCATAATGAATATTCATGAGATCTATTTGCATCCACTACCTTCCATTGTATGGAAATAGATTCATGAATATTCATTATGGACATCATGAAAACTAGACTGGATTGTGGTGCACGAGGGCTGGAATTGCCCACCCCTGCTTTAGTGCATTGTTGCTATACTTGTTAAACCGAAGTTGTTGTATGGTACCAAGCTCAGTTGCTGTTTATGTTAGTGCCAAGGGGCATGATAATTCAACCAAAAGTTATTGTATGTTTGAGTGAATGTGTTAAATAAATAGTAAAATTAAAAAAAATAGGCTTTATGTTGGCCACTCTCAAATCTTCTGCTATCATAGCTTATGTTAATCATAGGTTTAAAATTACTAACAGCAGGAGGGGGAGGAGTTTCTTTCAAGATATCTTGGCTGCGGCGTGTTTCTGATTGCTTCAATGCCTAAGAGAAAGGGGAAACCGCGGGCTGTTCCCTCTGCCGCCCCGGTATCCACTTCTGGTCCTATGGACCGTTTTGTTACATTACCCGAGGATAGAATTCAGGAGATCCGAGCTGGCTTGGTAACGCCTAATGCAGAGACACAGGCGTCTCCGTCGGATGTGGAAACATCTCTCTCTCCTGCATCGAGGACTCCCCCGCCACGCCCAGCTGCTTTGGATCGGTCCCCAGCGTCTACAGCGTCGACTACCTCCCAAGTGGTGGCGCCGACTGCAGAGAGGGTGTTGGCTGAGCGATCGGTCTCTCTGACCCCCGATAGTCTCGGGGAGGCTTCGGGTGACTCTCTGGCTGGGACAACTCCGGTGCAACCTTCTTTGTTGGGGAGTTCCTTCCCTCAATTGGTCTCAACTCCTTTGGTGTTGGATTTCCCTCCTTTGGTCCGCCCTAAGGTATTTACTTTAGAGTCTATTTGGGAGGCGATCTCTGTTCTTTCTACTACGTTGTATTCACAATCTACACTAGTTGCATCCCGGGTCCAGGAGAATTGTGCTAACATCGAGAAAAATGCTGAAAATATTGAGATGGCAATGTCTATGCATGCACAAATAAAGGAACAGAACAAAAATTTTGGGTCTCAGCTGGAGAACGTTACAGACATGCATGCTGCATTAACTAAAGAAAATGGGATTCTAAGATACAAACTGGAGGTGTTGGAAAACGCTTCCAGGGCAGTAAATCTTCGAGTCTTGAATTTCCCACGTCTCCCTGGTGTTGCAGCTGTTGACATGTTTAAGCGTTATATGTTGGAGATTCTGAAAATTCCAACTGAATTAATTCCACCCTTAAGCAAGGTTTATTATCTACCTCGAGGAAAGAAGAGTTCTGAGGCCCCTGTGGCAGTATCTACAGTGAACTTTAACGTTCTGGATGTGTCTGGCCTGCTCGCAGACTCTGGGGGTGAATATTCTGTACCTACTCCTTCGACCTTAATGGTTCAATGTGCTCTTGTAACAGATAAAGATTGGCTTCTCAAGGTTTTCTTTAAAAAAAGATTGCAAACTTTTTTGGGCTGTCAAAATATCAATGTTTCCTGACTTGGTTAAGGAAACTCAGAGGAGGAGAAAGCAATTTTTGCTATATAAGGAGGGGTTTTTGAAAATTGGTGGATCTTTCTTCCTTAGATTTCCATGCAGATGCTTGGTTATTATTGAAGATCTTAAATATGTTTTCTCTGATCCAAGTGATTTGAATGTTTTCATTAATGTCAGACTTCCTGTTAATAATATGCCTATAATTGCACCTGAGTAATTTGTAACATCGTGTATATCCTCATTTATGGTTAAAGTATCCTGGGTCTCCCACAGTCACTGATATCTTTGGAATTTTCTATTGTACTTTTCCAAAGTCTCTGCTTTGGTTTTCTTTCTTCCCCCCTCCTTAATCTGGATTATAATGGAGCATATTTCTTGTTGTTTTCCTATGTGGTTTTTTGTTCTGGATGATATTCATATATACTCTGTTTTTCTCTGTAAGGAATGTTGTAATTTCTTGCTGGATTTGTTAAAAATTTCAATAAATAAATAAATAAAATAAAAAATTACTAACAGCAGCTCTGCAATTTCATCTTTGAGTTCTCTCAGCACTCTTGATGTTTACCATCCGGTCCAGATGATTTGCTGCTCTTTAGTTGATCAATTTGTTCTACTACATATTCCAGGATCTCGGGGATTTGATTCAGCTCTTCTAACTCATAACTGTTAAATACATTTTCTGGCGTGAGTAGCTTCCTCACACCTTCCTCGGTAAAGACTCAAGAAAAGAATTATAATGCAAAAACTTTTTTTTCGAGAGCTGTTTTGGTTATTCCTCACAATCTTTATGTTTTTTGGTGCACTGAATCCGAAAATAACCTCCATTTTGTCATAGGACATCACGTTTCCTGACAATTTAGGTAACTATGTTAAATAAGGCAATACCTCAAAATAAATGGAAATAGACTTATGAAATTAAAGTTTTATTACAATATTTTCATGAAAATCCTTTTTTGAACTGAAATGAGCTCACCTACACACACTAAACTCGATTCTTCTTCCTTGTGAGGCTCCTCTTGGTGCATTTACGCTTGTGAGTAGCATCTGGAATGTCTCTCTGAAGCATCCAACAGTAGTCTGCCATCATTGTAATGCTCCATTTTCCCTGGTATCCCCTTTCCATCTCTTTAATGTCTTGGTGGAATCGTTCACCTTGTTCCTCACTCACAGCTCCCAAATTTTCAGGAAAGTAGTCAAGGTGGGACTGGAGGAAATGCACTTTCAAACTCATCAGGCAACCTAAAGCTTGAAATGCTTTCAGCATTCGTCCGACGATCTTTTTGTAGTGAGGATCTTTGTTATTGCCTAAAAATTTCTGTATGACTTCTTTAAATGCAATCCACCCTTCTCTTTGAGGATCCGTCATGGTATTGACAAATTCTTGATCAACTATAAGCCTTCTAATATCTGGTCCGATGAACACACCTTCCTTCAATTTTGCCTCCGACAGGCCTGGAAACTTGGTGACCAAATATTTGAAGCATTCTCCATCTCTTGGAAGTGATTTTACGAATTGCTTCATCAATCCCAATTTTATGTGGAGAGGTGATAGAAGAACTTTATGGGAAGGTACCAAAGTTTCTCGGAGGACATTTTTTTCACCGACTGTTAGCACCCTCGGCTGCCAACTCTTCTTGGTCTAGTGATTTTGTCGGTCTTGACTGTCCCATAGACACAGAAAACAAGGATATTTGGTATACCCAGCTTGTTGCCCGAGCAGCATGCACAAGACCTTCAAGTTCCCACACACTTGCCAACCATGGTCTTCATATTTAAGTTTACGAAGAACCAATTCCAAGTTCTCGTAGGTTTCCTTCAAGTGTACGGAATGACTTACAGGTATGGAAGCGTAAAAACCGTTGTGGAGTAAAACTGCTTTGAGACTTCTTTTTGAAGAATCTATAAAAAGATGCCATTGCTCTGAATCATATTGGATTTTAAATTGACCCATCAGACCTTCGACATCGATGCAATAAACCAATTTATCTTCCTGGGCGAAGTAAGGAACAAACTCCTTTTCACGATGTCCGAACCATGAAGATGACACTCCTGGCAAATATAAATTCCTGCTTTTCAGCCTTGATCCGAGTAACTCAGCGGCATCTTTGGGAAGATTCAAGTCTCTTACCAAATCATTCATCTCCTCCTGAGAAAACAGTTTTGGCCTTGTATCTTCTTCAAAGTCAGAACTTGATTCGTCATCTGGTTCAGGTATAACTTCACCTTCATTGGAGCTAGGTATCTCTTCCAAGGTAGCAGGGGCTTGGGTACTGGTATATCTGTGCAATGGGGGATGGGTCGAATTGCTGAGTGAAGACTGGGGTATGAAATGGAATGCTTCCATTTGAAATTAAACCCTTTCACATCGCATGAACAAAAGTAACAGTCGTCACTATGGTTCTTTTGCTCTCGCCATACCATAGGAATCCCATAACAGAAAGATGTTTTCTTACCCTTGAACCAGTTTTGGAGGTCCTCAACACACCGTTTGCACACTTTATGAGGCGCCCAGACTTTATCTTAATCTCCAATTTTTAGTCCAAAGTATGCAAAGTATACTTTTTTCACAAAGTCTGTAATATTCTGCTGTTGCTTCAACAATGTATATTCACCACAGATGAAACAGAAACTGTCTGGCGAATTAATACACTTTCGCGGAGCCATAACATAACGGTTGAAGAATGACGAGCTAACACGAATTGCAATGAAAAAGTGTGAATAGCCTAGAACCAAGAACCTGATGATGATTCGTGCACAAGTGTGGCATGCAGGAGAGAGCAGCTCTGTGTCTGTACGCAAGACGTCACAGTGCTGGCCACGCCCCCCTGCACTGACTGGAGCTGTTGCTATCTGCCCTGTGTCTCCCCCCCACTGGATTCTTCAGGAAAGATTAACCCCTTCTACCATTAGAAGCACGGACTTAAAACTTGCTTAGCTTATGTATATATTGCTGACCATCAGATTTACAGTGCTATATTTTTTTTTACATAACTCGGACAACCACTTTAAGGTTTTTTTGGCATTTTATATCTTAAATGCACTTATGTGAATTAATTAATAGTAATTTTAAAAAATTTGATAAATTTGAAGACAATTTTGCATGTTGTGGCAAATCATGACGTCTAGGAGTTTTTTCAATATTTTATTTGTATTCAGCACACCAAAATACATGGAAATTAGATGAAAATAATCAAACAGCTTTTTAGTCGCAGACCTGTGTTATTTTAATCTCCCAGCTATAACCTTGTCGTTCCTGAGTGCCTCTTTTACCCCTTGATCATCTAAAGGATCAACTGATTCCTTCCCTGGCTTCTCGCTTCAAATGTATCTGAAAAAGTTTTAATTGCAAGTTTTCATCCCTATGCTAAGCTTCTTTTCAAATCTATTTTTGCCATTTTTATGAATGCCTTGCATTTAACTTGCCAATGCTTATGCTGTTTCCTATTTTCTTCATTTGGTTCCTTTTTTCATTTTTTGAAAGATACTTTTTTGGCTCTAATAGTCTCTTTCACCTCACCTTTTAACCATGCTGGCTATCATTTGGCCTTCCTTCTGCTTTTCTTAATGCATGGGATACATCTGGTCTGGGCTTTCAAGATTGTATTTTTAAACAACATGCATGTCTGATTTAAATTTTTGACCTTTGTGGCTGCTTCTTTCAGTTTTTTTCTAATCATTTTCTTCATTTCATCAAAGTCTTCAAGTTTACAATAGATTTGATTTCCTTTGTAAACTCATTCCAGCTATTACATCAAATCTGATTATATACTTGACTGGCAAAGATATAAAGGGAATACTCTAGCTGGTAAAATGCTGCAGTTCTTATGGTCTGGTAAAAAGGCATTTATATCACTGAAAGTACTGATGCTTCCTGTGGATAAAGGGAGGTTGGATTTTCCTAATATGCAGTGATATAGTTTTGCATGTGGTATGTGTCATATCTATGATTGGCTGAGAAGCACTGCCTGTTATTCAGGGTTGGTGCTAGAAAAAGCCCTATGTGGCTATCTTCATCTTAGTTTTATACTGCGTGCTTTGAAATCCTGCTTACCATCTGCAGTTTGAGGTAATGAGTTGGTTAAGTATAGCCATGCCATATAGCGGGCTTTGTGTATATCGTTAGGCATGAATATGCACAAGGGATGAAAGCTGAGTATTTAGTCTCTGGAAAGGTAAAGGGATTCATGATTTAGGTATAGTTTTGGATGTACAGGCAGTGAGGAAATCATTTCAGAAGCTGTCACAAGAATTCTCGTTGCCACGGCACTCTTTTTACATGTATTTGCAATTACGCCATTACGTATAGAGTTTGTTGGCAGAGGCCTTGATTGAAGACTTTGTGCTTGGAAAGTGATAAAGCTCCACGAATAGCTTTGTTTCATAAGACACTGCTTTCTCTATCCCCTGACGGGAACTTTAAACATCTGGCAACATGTTGGTCAGCAGAGCTATGCACACAGGTGGGGGTAGACCCTCTCTATAAAAGCTGGGTAAAAGTTAAGCAGCTATCTGAAAATATGAGCTTGTGAGAGCAATAATATAAGTTTTTGTTGCGGGCTTCTATTTCCCCACAGTGGGCATGGCCAGTGTCTTTAGCTGAAGATGATACTTATCCTAAATGCAGGGCAGCAGGGGCCAACTTAGGTGATTTATTCTGGACATGTCCACATAATACAATTTTTTGGGGAGTCCTTTAAGATTATTTGCAGACATTATTGCAGGTAACTTTGTTGCTCTTTTGCAAACTATTTTTGTTTGATGACGCGGAGGGCTCCTCAGACTTAATGCGGGGAAAAAGGTTTGTTTGGAAAGCAAGCCTGAGCCCCATATACTGAGCATTGGTGCAACCATCAGCCAAACTAGGCAGTCGCCTAGGGTATCAGCTTCTGGGGGATGGCAAGAGCAAGGCATTCAAAGTTAAACAATAGATTATGACAGCCAGGGAGGGCATAAGGCTTAAGGTTTGCCTAGGGTGCCAACCCTGCCTATGCTGGGACAGTAGCGGACTCACCGTTTTCAGACGATGGTACTGAAAAAGATGAGCATTCACCCTATTAAACCAGGAGCATGGAGGAGGTTTCCGAAAGCTTGGGAGCCTTGTTGGGACAGTTTGCCACATAAAGTGTGGAGCTCATTATTGAACCCATAAGAGAGGGAAACAAAGAAATTTGTCTAGGAGAATGTCTTCAAGATCTGAAGGTCTGTTGGGGAAAGGCTGGGGGGAGGGCAATGATTGGTCTGTTACACTGGAAGGAAATTGTTTAGAAATGAATGTATATTAAAGGTCTGTGGCTCATACCCTGTCATTGTCTGTAGCTCTAATTACAGGGTAGGGTGTAGAAGAAACCATGCACCATGCACTGTGTTCCTTTGTACTGTTTAGTAATGGCCAATAAAAAGAGATTTAAAAACCGAATTATAAAATAAAAATACAAAATCAAAGAAAAAGCATCTGAGAAAAATAGAGCATTCTAAATCTAAATTAAGATTATGCAGATGCAAGGTCTTTAAATAATGAATCCACTTTTTTTCACACTGCAGTAATATCAGATATCTGTCCTCACCGCACCAAGCCATGCCATCAATAACTGCAATTTAAATGTATTTCAAGCATGTTCCGTAAGATTTAGATTTGTTTCATCTATTGGCTTTTTAGCTGTGATGACAATCTAAGACATTCATTGCTTGCTGATTATCATCAAGTTCCTTTTCTTGGTATCACTAGTGCCATTCAAATGATAAATTTTGTTTTTCCATTTTTTCAAAAGAGAATGATAGGAACACTGTATTGTAATTTGGCAGCTGTCACTTTAAGAAATTAAAATGCAACTGAACTACAAATTGTTATGTTTCTGGTGCCTATGTTCTATAACTGAAAAATTTAGGATCCAGATTAAGTTTGTCTCAGTGCATTTCGGGATGAATGAACCTATTTCCCTTAAGATGGTTTTCAAACATGCTTTATAGTCTAACAGATTTTTTTAATTACAACCAGGCCCTAGAGACCAAAGATAACCACACTATTTCCAGCATTATTTTTCTGTCTTTCCTTAAAGCTCTGCACTGACCAATTGTGGTGGTTTATTTTTACCTATAAATATCGTTGCTATGATTTTGTTGTGTGTTTTTTTGCTTCCTGCCTGCCTGGATCCTTGCCATGTTCTCGTTGCGTATCTCTAACTTTGATCTCCGTTCTCCCTTGGCTTGATCTGCTCGCTTAGTCCTTGACATGCTCCTGACTCCCCTGTTAAGTTTCATATCTGAATGACCTTGCAGCTCTGACCTTGGATCGAATTTGCCTTCTCTCGTCTGGCAGTTCCTTTTCTGTGGTCTCAGGTGCATTCCAGGTTATTAGTTCCTTTAGCCATTAGTGAGTATGTCCTGACCAGTACCTGGCAGATTGTACCAGCCATAGATTACTCCAGATTGCCAGCCATTTGAACCTAGAAGAATTTAAGAGATTTGTGAACCAATGCTGCTTACTGTTTTGCTTGCAGCCTCTCGCATGGTGCAAACATTCTCAAGGTAGGCCTCGCCCTCATGATCAGTTTATTCATTCACTAAAGGTAAACCAAGGATAAGTCCTAAAAGGACTTTCCATAAATCTTCAAGTGGAGACTTTGTTTCATGACCCTGCATCTGCATAATTTTTGAATTAGGAAGGCTTTACCTATAGGACAGTTCTTGATTAATTTAAAAAGATAAGCAGTATTATTTCCTGAAGATTCATGGAAAGACGTTATTCTTTTTCCATTATTAAGAAAGCTTCAAAATGTGCATTATACTCAGAGCGTTCTATGTTAGATTTCAAATAGAAAAATGAGGAAGATGATAGATTAGTTTGTGTATTCCTATGTTCAGTGAAGGCTTCACAAGTGGTACAAGCAATACAAAGATATTAGACTATGTTATTGGGACATTCAGTGTTTTAATGAAGACTTGATATTTTATGAGAGGTCCTAATATTCATGTTAAATTGGTTACTTGATCCTATAGTTTTGGATGATGAAATTGTTGGTCATTAGCCATGTGACTTGTTCTTGTCATGCACAAAGAATATCTGGGAAAGATTGGGCACATCTGAAGAATGGATATAGGATATAGTGAAGATATAATACCATCTACACAGATAGCAAGCATGTACAGTCACCCTGTTGCATATGCACAGTGAAGTGGAAGAACTGTCAAATTGGGGTCCAGAGAGTAATATCAGCATTCATAAGAGTTCAGATCCCCGTAGAAGCAGGGCTGAGTTGCATTGTCCCGCTACAGCACCCATAGCACAGTTGGTGAGTTGCATGTTTGGTGAATTGCTTTGGTGACAAGGGGCGGCAAGTGGGAGTCCAGAGTCATCTATCATGGTTGAGGCAGCATTAAAATAGACATTTAGATAATTAAAACTGTAAAGGGATCAATGATGTCGCTGGTATTCTTGGACCTACTGCTAAGATAAGATTGCAATGGAGAAGGAGGACACGATTGTGGAAAGACTAGAACTGCAAAAGTCATTGTTTTTCAGGAGGATGTTCCAGAGATAGGTGCATTAGTGTTGCTGGTTCACGAGGAAAAGGAAGCATGGTCCAGTGAAGCCCTCCCAAAGAATGGAAGGATCTACTGGAAAATAGCCATATAGGCGGTGTGTGGGAGGTGTCTGAATGGAATACAGGAGTAGATTGAACTGGTGGTAGGGAGGCACTATATATTAGGGATGGCACAGATTCAAGTAGAATTAATGTTCTGCATGAAGGGAATCACACTTGAATAGAATTGAATAGATAGAAATTCCATGCGTGACAGAGAAGAGAATTGGGAGGGCAGAATGGTATAGAACGATGAGGCACTCTGTGAAATGCTAAGAGAGATTAGACAATCTACTAAAGTCAGAAACAAAATAACCCTAATAGTTTCCCAACTAGTGTGCTGGTGGCCCATCAGACCTGATTAGAGGTGCCACAGAAAGGTCAGCAGTGCTTGATGTTTAGATCCATTTCAGCACTTGGGTACTGTTCACACTACCTCACAGCAGCAAGAGACACAAACAGTGGCCCTTAAACATGCATGCCCCTCTCCTTTCGAGCTACAGCATGAGCCCAAGGGTAGGAATTAATGAACAGCATAGTTGACTGACCTTGCTTTGTACTGCACGCACACTTAGTGAGGGTGGGGTGGGGGGTGGTAATTTATTTATTTATTTACATTCTCTTATATACCGCGCTATTCTGCATCAGTGCGGTTTACATTGAACAAACTGAAATTACATTGAACAGGGCATTATAACTTGGAGATAACTATTTTACAGGGAACACACCTATTCTAGGTCTATTTCACAAAGGCAATATAGGGGTCATAGTAACATACTAACATAGTAAATGACAGCAGATAAAGACCAGTATGGTCCATTTAGTCTGCCCAGTAAGATGGCAGGAGTAGGTGCACCTGGCACTCTGTGCAGGCCACCCCTCCCCATGTCTTTGTTTAGTGGTGAACTCACCGCTCCATGTAGGACACCCCTATTTGTTGAGAAATTAGATGGTTCAGTTTATTCTGATTTTATCCTGTTGCTGTAAAGGGATCCACTGTGTCTGTCCCATGCCATTTTGAATTCCGTCACTGTGTTTGCCCCCACCAATTCCATCGGGAGGGCATTCCAAGCATCCACCACCCTTTCAGTGAAAAAGTATTTCCTGACATTGCCTTTCAATTTACCACTTTGCAGCTTCATGTTATGCCCTCTGGTTTTACAGCTTCCCCGTCTTTGGAAGAGGTTTGTTTGTTCATTATTTCTCCTTAAGTATTTAAAGGTCTGAATCATATCTCCCCTATCCCTCCTCTCCTCCAGAGTGTACATATTTAGGTCTTCAAGTCTCTTCTCATAAGACTTCTGATGCAGGCTCCAAATCATTTTGGTCACCTTCCTCTGAACAGTTTCCAGTCTTTTTACATCCTTTGCAAGATATGGTTTCCAAAACTGAACACAGTATTCCAAGTGAGGCCTCACCAGTGACTTATACAGTGGCATTAGTACCTCTTCCTTTTTGCTGGTGATTCCTCTTTGTATGTAGCCCAACATCCTCCTGGCTTTTGCCACCGCCTTGTCGCACTGTTTTGCCACCTTGAGATCTACAGAAATAATCACACCAAGGTCTTTCTCCCGATCCATTCACACCAACCTCTCGCCTCCTATCGCGTACATTTCCCTTGGATTTCTGCTACCCAAGTGCATGACACTGCACTTCTTTGCATTAAATCTTAATTGCCAATCATTAGACCATTCTTCCAGCTTTTGTAGATCTTTCCTCATGTTAACCACTCCCTTGGGGGAATCGACTCTGTTGCAAATTTTCGTGTCATCTGCAAAAAGACAGACTTTTCCATTCAGTCTTTCAGCAATGTCACTCACAAATACATTAAAAAGTGCCAGGCCCAGGACCAAACCCTGGGGCACCCCACTAATCACCTTCCTTTCATCTGAGTGAGCTCCATTTACCATCACCTTCTGTCGTCTGTCAGCAACCAATTTATGATCCAGTTTACCACCTTGGGACCCATCCCCAAACTACTGAGTTTATTGATAAACCTCCTATGAGGAACAGTATCAAAGGCTTTGCTGAAATCCAGGTAGATGACATCCATCGCATACCCCTGATCTAGTTCTCTGGTCACCCAGTCAAAGAACTCAATCAGATTTGTTTGGCAAGATTGTCCTTTGGTAAAACCATGTTACCTCGGATCTTGCAACCTGTTGGTTTTTTAGAAAGTCCACTATTCACTCTTTCAGGAGTGCCTCCATTACTTATCCCACCACTGAGGTAAGGCTCATAGGCCTGTAGTTTGTCACTTCTTCCCTGTCACCACTTTTGTGTGGAGGCACCACATCAGCCATTCTCCAGTCCTGAGGAACTTTTCCTGCTTCCAAGGATCTGTTGAAAACATCCTTTAACGGCCCTGCAAGAACCTCTCTGAGCTCTTTCAGTATCCTGGGATGTATCCCATCCGGTCCCATGGCCTTGTCCACTTTCAGTTTTGCAAGTTGTTCTAACACATCATCTTCTGTGAATGGTGTGGTATCTACTTCATTCCCATTTTTATATTTGGGAGTCACAGGTGGTCCTTCTCCAGGGTTTTCTTTAGTAAAAACAGAGCAGAAGTATTTGTTTAGCAATTTCGCTTTTTCAGTGTCACTTTCCAAGAGTCCGTTCCCAGCACTTCTGAGTCCAGCAATTCCACCTCTGATCTTCTTCCTTTCCTGAATATACCTGAAGAAAGTTTTGTCGCCACACTTCACATCTTTAGCCATCTTTTCCTCTGCCTTTGATTTTGTTTTCCTTATTTCTCTTTTTGTCTCTTTGAGTTTGATCCTGTATTCATTTCTGTATTCCTCTGTTTGCAAGCTTTTGAATTTTGCGAAAGCTGTGTTTTTTGCATTTATTTGAGCAGCCACTTCTTTGGAAAACCAAATAGGTTTTCTTCTCCTCTTGTTTTTATTTACTTTTCTTACATATTTATCTGTTGACCCTTTTATTGCCACCTTTAGTTTAGCCCATTGCAATTCCACTCCTCTTATCCCCTTCCACCCTGCCAACTCCTCCTTTAGGTACTTGGCCATTTTACTGAAGTCAGTGTTTTTGATGCACCTTTATAAAATAGGCTCTCCGAGCTATCCCCACATTGCACCTACTCTGAGGAAGTTGTAAGAGTCTGTGTATTCTCCATGCTTGCACACCTGTGTTTTCTCCATGCTTGCACACCTGTGTTTATTAAATACATGCAGTGAGCAGTTTGTCTTCCATCCTGGTGGTAGCCACCCTTCTATTCACAGGCCTGACCAAGCACTCAGTCATTAGTCTTAAATTTCCAGAACAACCCCTTTAGCATTCCTGTTTTCCCAATTCACAAGATTTACTAGACACTCAACAGCCAGGCTTTTCTTTAGCAGTGCTGTTACCCTACTATTTTATCTGCAGATCACCAGCTCCTTAGCTCAGCTTCATTTAGGCAGGGATGGGACTAAGAGGGGGATGATTGCCTTGTGTATATGCGGCTAGGGGCATCAGAAAAACACTCTCTTTCACTATTTCTGATTGTTTTGATGATCTTAAAGTGCCTAAACAGGTAGAAAAGGTGATGGCGAGAGCCAGAAGGATTCTTGGTTGCATAGGAGGATTCTTGGCCAGCAGAAGAAAGGAGGTGATAGCGCCTCTTTATAAGTCTTTGGTGAGACCTCCAGTGGAGTATTGTGTGCGATTATGGAGACTGCACCTTCAAAAAGATATAAACAGGATGGAGTCAATGCAGAGGGTGGCTACCGAAATGGTCAGTAGAACCAGAGCTCAAGCAGCCTAAAGTTGCAGAATCAGTGAGCACAAGGAAACGAAGGATAGTGGTGGTTGGTGACTCTCTTCTGAGGGGTACTGAGGTGTCCATCTGCCGACCAGACTTGATGTCCAGAGAGGTATGCTGTCTGCCAGGTGCCAAAATGAGAGATGTTACAGAGAGTTTGATGAGACTCATCAAGCCCACTGACTATTACCCAATGTTGCTAATCTATGTCAGCACAAATGATACTGCCAGGTATCCCTCTGAGCATATCAAGAATGACTTTATGGCTCTGGGACAGAGAGTGAAGCAGATAGGGGTGCAGGTGGTGTTCTCTTCAATCCTCCCTGTTGAGGGTAAAAGCCAAGGCAGAGAAGCTTGCATCCTGGAGATAAACGCATGGCTGCGTGGATGATGTCATTGAGAGCATTTTGGTTTCCTGGACCATGGGATGATGTTCTAAAGGCTGCAGAGCAGAGATGGCATCCCTTAAAAAGGAGAGAGGAGGCAGTGTGGGTTAAACTAGAAAGAGGGAAAGAGAAATCCATTTGCATTGGCATGATATACAGACCCCCATCACAGGGAGAATACGTGGATGGAGATTTAATAGAAGACATATGCAGCATTGGCAGGAAAGGGGATTGCTACTGATAGGGGATTTCAGTATGCCAGATGTTGATTGGCACATCCCTGCTATGGTGTCATCTAGAAACAAGGAGATATATATTTATTTATTTATATTCTCTTATATACCGCGCTATTCTGCATCAGTGTGGTTTACATTGAACAAACTGAAATTACATTGAACAGGGCATTATAATGTGGAGATAACTATTTTACAGGGAACATGGGCTATGGAGGGTTAAGTGACTTGCCCAAGACCACAAGGAGCACCTGTGGGACTAGAAACCCCAGTCCTTCCGGCCCAAGGTTGCTGTCCTCTAGTGGGATTTGAACCCCTGACCTTCCGGCCTGAAGTACCTTGCCCCAACCACTAGGCCACTCCTCCACTCCTGGATTCTTTACAGAATCCTGGATTCTTTACAGAAAAAACTATTCAGGCAACTGGTAACAGAACCCACATGTGAAGGGTCCATACTGGATTTGGTGCTTACCAATGGTGAAAGTGTTTCTGATATAGTAGTGGGAGATCATCTCACATCCAGTGATAACCAGATGGTGTAGTTCAATATTAGGACTAGCGCTGATAAAATCCATTCAAAAGTGAGGATCTTAGACTTTAGGACAACTAACTTTGTCAAAATGGGCCAATACCTCAAGGAGTCGTTAGCGGGATGGGAACATCTGGGGGATGTAGAAAAACAGAGAGCAAAACTGAAAGGGTATATTTTAAGGGCAACCAACCTTTTTGCTAGAATGGTAAATAAAGGTAAAAGGAAAAGGAGGTCACTATGGTTCTCATAAGAGGTAGCTGAAAAGGTGAAGAAAAAGAGGGAGGCCTTCATGAAATACAAGAGATAACAGAGAGAGGAAGACAGGCATCTATATTTGGAAAAACTTAGAGAGGCTGGTAAAGTAGTCAAGAAAGCAAAGATACTAAAAGAAGAGGAAATAGCCAATGCAATAAAATGGGTGATAAGACATGTTTCAGATATGTTAGTGAGAGAAGGAAGGGCAAAAGTGGTATGGTCAGACTCAAGGGTAAAGGGAAGGAATATGTAGAAACTGATGAGGATAAAGCGGAATTGCTTAACAAATATTTCTGTTCTGTGTTCATAGATGAAGGACTGGGAGCAGGACCTCAGACAACACCCACAAACAAGAACAAAAGTGAGGGACATCTCAAACGATTTTCAGAAGACTGTGTTCATGAGGAACCAGCTAAACTAAAAGTGGACAAAGCGATGGGATCAGATGGGATACATCCGAGAATACTGAAGGGACTTAGGAATGTTCTAGCAGCTTCACTGACTGACCTTTTCAATGCCTCTTTGGAATCGGGGGTGGTACCAGAGGACTGGAGAAGGCACATGTGGTCCCTTTACAGAAAAGCAGAAGTAAGGATGTGGTTGAAAACTACAGGCCAGTTAGTTTAACATCGGTGGTGAGTAAATTATTGGAAACGCTGCTGAAAGAGAAAATAGTGAGGTTTCTGGAGTCCAGCAGATTACAGGATCTGAGGCAGCATGGATTCACCTGAGGCAGGTCTTGTCAGACAAATCTGATTGATTTCTTTGACTGGATGACCAGGGAGCTGGACCGAGGGAGAGCCCTAGATGTGGTGTATTTAGATTTCAGTAAAGCCTTTGACACTGTTCCTCACAGGTGACTTATAAACAAACTGAGCACCCTAGGGATGGAGCCTAAAGTTACTGCTTGGGTTAGAAATTGGTTGAGTGTGAGGCGACAAAGTGCCTAAACAGGTTGAATGGGAGATAATCTCAAAGTAGCTATACAGGTATAAAAGGTGACGGCAAAAGCTAGAAGGATGCTTGGATGCATAAGGAGAGGAATGGCCAGCAGAAGAAAGAAGGTGATAGTGCCTCTGTATAAGTCTTTGGTGCGACCTCATTAGGACTATTGTGTGCAATTCTGGAGACCACACCTTCAAAAGGATATAAACAGGTTGGAGTCGGTGCAGAGGTTGGCTACTAAAATGGTTAATGGTCTTCATTATAAAGCATATGAGGACAGACTTAAGGACCTTAATATGTCTACTTTAGAGGAAAGGTGGGACAGAGGTGATATGATTGAGACATTTAAATACCTCTGTGGCATAAATGCACAGGAGAAGAGCCTCTTCAATTGAAATCAAACTCTGCTATGAGGGGACATAGGATGAGGGTGAAAGGGGATAGACTCAGGAGTAATATGCGGAAATATTTCTTTACAGAAAGAGTGGTAGATGTGTGGTAGGCGATGGCCTATATAGATGTGAAAGGCCTGTAAGATAGGCCTGGATTCTAACCCCCACCTTCCTGTTGTTAGAGTAAAGAATTAAAAGTAAGAAAAATCAGTTTATGACAAAGCTTGCACAATACTTCCATACTAAATGGATACTGTTGCATTCCTCGAGCTAGATATGACCTTGCAGTAGAAGTGTAGTCATAACATAGAACTGTGCCTTTGTTAGCCTAGTCTGAGAAGGGTGAACAGGGAGCAATAGCCCAGTGAGGGTCCCCGATTGGATAGGTGCAGGGGGCATTGGGACCAATAGAAAGTCTGCCTGTATCAAACTGTGAAGCTTGTATATAAGGAAGTTGTTCCTGTTCGCCATTGCTCAGTCCTTTGATGCTTGGGCCATGTGCACATTAAACTTGGCTTGGATCCTTGAACTGACTTCGGGTATTATTTGTTGCATGCTATCAGTGCTGCCACATGTCTTGGTTCCCTGACCGGGAAGTGTGAGTAGTGTGATGGTATTCACGTAAATATACCATGACCTCTCGCCTCAAAAGGTTTTGTCCGGCCTGGAGCCGCCCCTGGCTGATTGCAGGAGAGCCTTCGGCGCCACCCATCCTCTTGTATCGGGGAGGGCTCCTCCTTGCCTCCGCAGGTTGCCTGTTCCGGCCGGCCTACACCTCGAACCTCGAGGGGAGTCCAGGATTCAACCCATGATCCGGTGAGTAGAACTGTTCTGCTAATCAGTCAGTCTGGAATAAGCGCTTGAGAGTCTGATCACCTCTCTCGGGGCGGTCCTAGTAAGTCTCAGAAAGTCTTAAAGGTATAAGCAGAGACTGAACCCACCCAATCCCCCAGTCAGTCAGTCAGTTAGTCAGTCAGGTTTTTTGGGAACGTCCGGATTTTATTCTGTCTTGAATGTCTGCGTGTGTGCATGAAAGGCCTTGCATACAGACCAAGCGAGGTGCTGCCTCATGACTAGTGCAGGTCGCGAGAAAGGAGAAAGTGTTTGGTGTCTGTTGTTTTTACCGATTAAGGAAAAGTATTAAAGAATCAACTCAGGAGTCTTTTACAAAGGCAGCTGTCTCACTGAGCGTGAGTCTCTCTCTTGAAAGTAGAGAGCGAAGGGGGTGTGTCTTTCACACAGCCCGGAGACAAAGACAAGACTTAACGCTTTGACGGTTTCAATTATTCTACGCTCTGCAGCTGGGTTAATTTGTGCTTATTTCAGGAAAATTGTACCTGTTTTATTCAATATGTTTTAGTAGTGATGTTCCTTCTGCTATGGTCATGTATTATATATCACTTGATAGGAATGTTATTAACCCCGTTTGAGTTCCTCAATGCATTGTCTTGTGTTTTTTATGTTCCAGTCGTTAGCAAACACTGTTCAAAAAGAAATGATAGAGAACTTAATGAGACTGCTTTTGTTTCCCCTTTGACCTACGAAGTGGAGGTTAAGACCCCTGATAGGACTATGAAGCATCCTGAGCCAGTAACTACAAAAATGCTTGGAATTTTGTCTCTGATATATTTGGTTTTGACTGCATATATTATTATATATTATAGCAAGCACCGCATAGAGGACATAATTATTGCTCATAAATTACGGGAACAACAAAACAAGCTGTAACTGTATTTTTAGGATTTATTTAGTGTTTACAGCCGCTTTGTCTAGTTATTTAGGCTGCTTTGAGAGCCAGGAGAGAGACTTACTGTTTATCTTGTTAAGATAATGCCTGTCTTTCCCGAACTGTAAGATGTGTACTGTGTTTTGAAAGGGTCTTTTAAAATCTCAGTCCACAGGGAAATGCAGCCCGCCCCCTCTGTCTGTAGACAAGTACGTCATCATGTGGGGGAAGGGGCAGATTCTGTTGAAGTGTATGACTAGGAATTTTACCGTGTTCATCAGATTGTGCAAAAACGTTCCCTGATCAGTTCCTCTAGTTAAATGTTTGTGAAGGGAAAAAGAAAAAGTGTCCATTTACACTACAAGCGGGCATTCATTTGCCAGTTCAGGGTCACTCACAGCCAGCGCTCGAGAACCCAGCCAGCTGACCAGCCTTGTTTATGTGTCTTTTTCCGCCACTGATTTACTGAATTGAAAACTGCATTATGCCTCCTACACTGAGAAACCTTAGGATTTGATGGACCTAATGAACAGTATTATGCAGACCCATCAGCCTTGATGGCCCCAGGTGGAATCCAAATATTGCAGGTAGCCCTCACTATATACCCCATGCAATCCAGCAGCCCAGGAGAATTTGCTTATGGTAAATGCAGTTTTTGTCAGTCAGTCCCAGAGAGATATAAACCAGACATTGCAGAAACTGGATGGATTTGCGGGCATGACAGTTAATGGAAGTTGCTCAGGAAGTATGTGAATTGTGAAAATGGATGTGACAGAGAAAGTGAATGCAAAATAGCAAAGAGAGCAGTTCTTCTTGCAGCCGCTTTGGTTGAACGATGTGGAGGAGGTTTTACTAATTTAAAGAGCAGAGAAAAGTGGAAGGGGTCGTGAAAATGATTAGTCCCCTCTGGGTGCAAATCAGTGCGCTCATTGCAGAGAAGAAGGACACTAGAGAAGTGCATGCCCGTATCTTGACTCCACCCCCAGGAGGGGAGGAGGGAGCACTTGATTTCAGAGTCATGGAAGAATAAACCAAGCAGTGTTCCAGCAAGAGAGGGAAGAAGCTATTGAGGGAGTGGCAGTTGCAACAGGCTCTGTCATGGATGAAGACTAGGCCAGACCGGACTCCAAGTTCACCCCAGGAGCCTATGGTCGGTCTGAAAATAGGGGACCAATATATGGACTTTATGAAGGATACAGGAGCAAAATACTAGAGCCAGTAGCCCCTTTGTTTTCTCAATGCATCACCATTGTCGGAGCTACTGGGCCACTAAACCTTTCCTGCAGAACCACATGTGCGCACCAGTTCCTGTATATGCCTGAATGCCCTATTCCACTTTTGGGCCAAGATATGCTTGCTAAGCTCCAGGCACAGATACCCTTTGCTGAAGGGGGAGAAATGGATTGATGGTGCTGACTGTTCCCCGAGAAGAAGAGTAGCGGTTCTATAGTACGTCTCCAGCCAAGACAATTAGCTCCTGAATACCCACCAACCTCTCAGCTCCACCTGCAGTATGGGCAGAAGATATCCACCTGGCCTAGCGAAGAACATAGCCCCTGTTATGATCACCCTCAAGTCAGGAGCGGAACCAGTGCATGTGAAGCAGTATCCTCTTCCCCGACCAGCCATTGAGGGTATCCACTGTCATTTAATGAAACTGCTGAAGTATGGACTTCTCAAGGAGTGCCAGTCACCTTGGAACACCCCCCTTCTCCCAGTCAAGAAACCTGGGACAGGGGATTACCGCCCAGTACCAGAGGTTACTCATTTCATTGTCCTGAACCTGAAAGAGGCCGCCTTCTGTATACACCTAGCCCCTACCAGTCAACTTGTGTTTGCTTTTGAATGGCAAGACCCCACAACAGGAAAGCGGGGCCAACGCACCTGGACTTGATTACCCCAAGAACTCAAGGATTCACCCACTCTTTTCAGTGCTGCTTTAAATCAGGATCTTTCAAGCTACTATGTGAACCCAGGACACAGGGTTCTTCTTCAGTATGTGAATGACCACCAACTCCAAACAGTGAATGTCTACAAGCCACCAGTGAACTCTTGCACCTTTCAATGAGGCTGGATACAAAGTCTCAAGAGCCAAAGTGCGATTATGTCAAACAAGTTAAATATCTGGGATTCCAGTTGTCCAGCGGAATTTGACGCCTGGGACCAGAACACAAAGAAGCTGTATGCAGTATTCCCACTCCAGCCACCAGGAAGCAAGTGAGAGCCTTCTTGGGTGCCGCAGGGTACTGTCGTATATGGATCCCCCATTTTGCGCTGCTAGCAAAACCCTTGTATCAAGCTATCAAAGGAATGGAAAAGTCTCCATTGGAATGGGGACTTGAATGGGATGCAGCTTTTCGATCTTTGAAAAACCGCTCTGATGTGATGTTAGCACCAGCTCTGGGTCTACCAGATGTCCAGAATACCTTTCAGTCCAGGAGTCACAAGGAACTGTTCTAGGAGTGCTGACTCAATCGCTTGGATCTGGGCAACGGCCAGTAGCCTATCTGTCAAAACAATTGGATGTAGTTGCAAAAGGCTGGCCCCCTTGTTTGAGAGCTGTTGCAGCTACAGCCCTCCTAGTGAGCAAAGCTGACAAGCTCACCCCGGGACAAAATCTTCAAGTTACTGTACTGCACTTTGTTCTGACCCTCATGGAACACAAAGGAAGTTTTTGGCTCACGCATTCACGGATGTTGTAGTATCCAAGTATGTTGTACAATTGATGGTCAGTCAAGCTCTGAATCCTGCTGCGTTGTTACCAGTTGGTCTTGACCCCCCCTGATCATGACTGTCTAGAAACTATGGACACTGTATTCTCAAGTCGCCTGGATTTGACTGCTGTTCCTTTGGAGAAACCTGAACGGACTTTCTTTGTAGATGGAAGCAGCCCTATCATCATTAATGGACATTGTTGTGCCGGATATGCAGTGGTGACCCTTGATCTGGTATTTGAGTCCACAGCTCTGGCCCTCAGTTATCTAACCTTTGCCAAAAAGTTCACCTGAAGTAGCTCCAGTTCTGAGTTCTTCCTATAGCCCTTCTCAGGATATGTTTAGCCCCTACTAAGTCTTTAGGAGTTTCCCCTTTTGAGATTCTGTATAGGCAACCCCCGCCTACGGTACAAGGAACAAAAGGAGATATGAAACAGATTGGATCTGAAATTACTAGGCAAGAACTATTGGTTTTAAGTTCTCTTTTGCAGAGTCTTCAGCTGCCCATCAACCTCTACATCCTCTCAAGCCTGGGGTCTCGGTGTGGATCACAGAGCGGAGAAGGACACCGCATTGAAAGGGATCTTAATAACCCCCAACAGTTGCAGAGCTGTTGCAGAGCTTGAACCTTGGATCCATCACAGCCAGCAGCCGCTCCTGCACTTGGTCATTGAACTTCCGTAAATGCGTAAATGACCCTGAAACTCCATTGCGGCTCACTTTGCGACGACAACCACTACTGTAAGAGACTAAGAATCTACAATCCTTACTCTCCCCCCTTGTGCAGCCTGCATCACTACTACTCAGACTGGAATAAAGATTACTCGTCTAAGCCAGAGGTTTTATAATGCCACCACTAGAAAGACGTCCTAGTGGTCAGGTGTAAACGCTCCTGAACATTGTTTAGCACTGGATTATTTGTTAGCAGCTGAAGGTGGTGTATATGGAAAATTGAATTTAACTAACCGTTGTTTGCAAATTGATAATGAAAGCCAAGTTGTCGAAGACATAGCCGAACAGATGCAGAAGCAAGAAATGGCGAGGACTGGAGCTTGATGGATGGTTTGGAAACTCATGTGTTAGTTGTATTATTAATATTGGCTGTGTGCTTGTTTCTCCTATGTCTCCTACCCCTTTGCTTGCGCACTATAACCTCAGTTATTGATAGCACTGTGAAGTGGCAGACAGCAACTAAAGTGTTGGCTATGTGACAATATTACCTTATATACCCCAAGATGATGCTGTTACACAAGTATAATATGTGATTTAATTCCCACCCTTTCTAACTTGCAGGTGAGAATAATCAAAGGGGGGAATGTGGTAGGCGATGGCCTATATAGATGTGAAAGGCCTGTAAGATAGGCCTGGATTCTAACCCCCACCTTCCTGTTGTTAGAGTAAAGAATTAAAAGTAAGAAAAATCAGTTTATGACAAAGCTTGCACAATACTTCCATACTAAATGGATACTGTTGCATTCCTCGAGCTAGATATGACCTTGCAGATATGCTCCTTGCAGATATGACCTTGTAGTCATAACATAGAGCTGTGCCTTTGTTAGCCTAGTCTGAGAAGGGTGAACAGGGAGCAATAGCCCAGGGAGGGTCCCCGATTGGATAGGTGCAGGGGGCGTTGGGACCAATAGAAAGTCTGCCTATATCAAACTGTGAAGCTTGTATATAAGGAAGTTGTTCCTGTTCGCCATTGCTCAGTCCTTTGATGCTTGGGCCATGTGCACATTAAACTTGGCTTGGATCCTTGAACTGACTCCGGGTATTATTTGTTGGATGCTATCAGTGCTGCCACAGATGCATGGAATATTCTCCCAGTGGAGGTGGTAGAGATGAGGACAGTATCTAAATTCAAAAAAGCATGGGACAAACACAGAGGATCTCTAAAGGAAAAAACAGACTATAGTAGTTGCTATGGAAGGGCAGACTAGATAGGCCATATGGTCTTTTTCTGCCATCATGTTTCTTTGTTTCTTTTCTTAACTCCCTCTTTCATCTCTTCTTTCCTTTTTTCCCTCTTGCCTCAATTCTCCACCCTCCCCATCCTCCCAGGCTGAATAAGGCACTGTGGATTTTCCATAGTGAAGCCCTCTGCCACCATGCATTCCTACAGGCTGGAAGCAGATGCATAAAATCTGTCATCACCTCCCGCTGCCTCAAGGCCAAATCTAATGGTAAGATCTGCTTGATTTAGTCTCTGAAAGGAAGAAGCAATTGGATGAGAAGGGGGCTAGAGTGTCTGTAGAGAGGAAGGGTATGAGAACAAAGGAAGAAGAGTGGAGAGAGGGAGTGAGAAAACGGGAATAATGTCTGAAGTGAGAAGGTGTGGAAAAAAGCCTTTAGAGATGGAGAGAAGGGTTGAGAAGAGGGGAACATTATCTAGAGGAAGGGGAGGAAATACGGTATGAAGGATCTGCAAGGGTTAGGAAGGGATTGAGAGAAAGTGTAAAGGGATAGAGGACTGTGGAATTTGGGGTAAGAGAGTGCAGAAATGAGATTGGGAAGGAGATGAAAAAGGGGCAAAAAGAAGCTGGGAAGAGGTAAGAGAAGAAAGGGGCTGGTTGCCAGGTGGAGTTGAGTGACAGGGAAGGATGTGGGGCTGGTGAGTAAATGAGACTCAGAGGAACTTAGATGTGGATTCTGGAGGGAATGAGTATAGAGAATGGCAATGGGTGACTAGGGAGAGGGTGATGGGGGAATAGGAAATAGAAAGGAGACAGAGGAGAATGGGAGATGGAAGATTAGAAGGGAGAATGAGGGATACAGACTAAGTGGCAAGGCAGAGAATTGGAAAGAAAATGAAGGGAAGACTGGTGTCAGACAGATGTAGAGAAGAAATGGAAAAGAGACCCTGGAAAAGAAATTAAAAGATTAACTCAAGAAAATGGAAAAAGAGAAACTGGAAATAAAATGCCCAGACAACAAAGATAGAAAATATAAAAAAAATGTTTGAAATGCTTAGGAAATGGAATGTATGAGCTTTGGGAAATGTGAATCTCTTATATTTTTATATTTTGCATAATACAGGAGGAAATGCTTTTTGGTTTCTCTTTTTCCAGGATTGTACTGTTTATAGCGTTTAGGATTTTGGGAGTTTCCATTTGTCTGTATGTTTGTTTCTAATTTGTGATCTTTTATTTTGTATTAGCTGAAGATCTGCTCATGTTCTTTGTGTCTCACTGAAGCAAAGGCTTCTGCTAGCGTGTAGTTCCTCTGCAGGGACCTATAGCAGTCCTGCTCGTTCTGTTTTCCCAAGAGCAGGTACAGTTGTGGTCAACAGTATTGGCACCCTTGCATTTTAGGTATGTTGTGTACAATATCTTGAGAAATAATTGAAAATATTCCAACTGTATGTCATCATAATATTATGTTCCAATGTATACAACAAAAAAAGAGGTCTGTGCAACTTAGATGTAGTAATTTCTGAGAAAAAAACCTAAATATGATTTGGACAGGATTAATGACACAATTGCAGGCTGTTATCACTGCATAACCCTTGGCAGTGATGACAGCCTCCAAATGTTTCTTGTAGGCATCTATAAGTTTCATACATCTGTATGCTGGTAGTTTCTCCCATTCTTAGAAACATAGAAACATAGAAACATGATGACAGAAAAAGACCACAAGGCCCATCTAGTCTGTCCTTCCATAACAACAACTACAACAGTCCACTTTTTACCTTTAGAGATCCTCTGTGTTGGTCCCATGCTTTTTTGAATTCAGTTACTGTCCTCATCTCTACCACCTCCACTGGGAGACTATTCCACGGATCCACTACTCTTTCCGTAAAGAAATATTTCCGCATATCACTCCTGAATCTATCTCCCTTCACCCTCATCCCATGTCCCCTCGTCGCAGAACTTGCTTTCAATTGAAAAAGGCTCTCTCCCTGAACATTTATGCCATGGAGGTATTTAAACATCTCAATCATATCACCTCTATCCCGCCTTTCCTCTAAGGTGTACATATTAAGATCCTTAAGTCTGTCCTCATATGCTTTATAATGAAGACTACTAATCATCTTAGTAGCAACCCTCTGCACTGACTCCATCCTGTTCACATCCTTTTGAAGGTGCGGTCTCCAGAATTGCAGACCATATTCCAAATGAGGTCGCACCAAAGACTTATACAGAGGCATTATCACCTCCTTTTTTCTGCTAGCCATTCCTCTCCGTATGCACCCAAGCATCCTTCTAGCTTTTGCCTTCGCCTTTTCTACCTGTTTAGCTACTTTAAGATCATCGGACACAACTACGCCTAGGTCCCGCTCTTCTTTAGTGGACAAAAGTACTTCACCTCCTATGCTGTATTGCTCCCTTGGATTGCTGCAGCCCAAATGCATGACCTTACATTTTTTAACATTAAATCCCAGCTGCCAAATTCTAGACCATTCTTCAAGCTTAGCTAGATCCCTCCTCATGTTATCTACACCTTCCTGGGTGTCTACTTTATTGCAGATTTTGGTATCATCTGCAAAGAGGCAAACCTTACCCAACAGCCCTTCCGCTATATCACTAACAAAGATGTTAAAAAGAATCGGACCAAGGACAGATCCCTGGGGCACACCACTGGTAACATCCTTCTCCTCAGAGTGAGCTCCATTTACTTGTACTCTTTGTTGCCTCCCACCCAACCAATTTCTAACCCAAGCAGTAACTTTAGGGTCCATCCCTAGGGTGCTCAGTTTGTTTATAAGTTGCCTGTGAGGAACAGTGTCAAAGGCTTTACTGAAATCTAAATACACCACATCTAGAGCTCTCCCTCGGTCCAACTCCCTGGTCACCCAGTCAAAGAAATCAATCAGATTTGTCTGACAAGACCTGCCTCTGGTGAATCCATGCTGCCTCGGATCCTGTAATCCGCTGGACTCCAGAAACCTCACTATTTTCTCTTTCAACAGCGTTTCCATTAATTTACTCACCACTGAAGTTAAACTAACCGGCCTGTAGTTTTCAACCACATCCTTACTTCTGCTTTTGTGTAAAGGCACCACATGAGCCTCTCTCCAGTCCTTTGGCACCACTCCCGACTCCAACGAGGCATTGAAAAGGTCAGTCAGTGGAGTTGCTAGAACGTCCCCAAGTTCCCTCAGTATTCTAGGGTGTATCCCATCTGGTCCCATCGCTTTGTCTACTTTAAGTTGAGCTAGTTTCTCACGAACACAGTCTTCTGAAAATTGTTCAAGATGTCCCTCGCTTCTGTTCTTATTTGTGGGTGTTTTCTGAGGTCCTGCTCCTGGTTCTTCATCTGTGAACACAGAACAAAAATATTTGTTAAGCAATTCCGCTTTATCCTTATCAGCTTCTACATATTCCCCCCCTGTACCCTTGAGTCTGACAATACCACTTTTGCCCTTCCTCTTCTCACTAATATATCTGAAAAATGTCTTATCCCCCCATTTTATTGCATTGGCTATTTCCTCCTCCTTTTGAATCTTTGCCTTCTTGACTACTTTGCTAGCTTCTCTAAGTTTTTCCAAATACAGATGCCTGTCTTCCTCTCTCTGTGATCTCTTGTATTTCATGAAGGCCTCCCTCTTTTTCTTCACTTTTTCAGCTACTTCCTTCGAAAACCATAGCGGTCTCCTGTTCCTTTTGCCTTTATTTACCATTTTAACAAAAAGGTTGGTTGCCTTTAAAATACCCCCTTTCAGTTTTGCCCACTGTTGTTCTACATCCCCCAGCTGTTCCCATCCCACTAACGACTCCCTGAGGTATTGGCCCATCTTTGCAAAGTGAGTCTTCCTAAAGTCTAAGATCTTCACCTTGGAATGGATTCTAACAGCCCTAGTCCTAATACTGAACCACACCATCTGGTGATCACTGGATGCAAAATGATCTCCCACTACAACATCAGAAACACTTTCACCATTGGTAAGCACCAAGTCCAGTATGGCCCCTTCACGTGTGGGGTCTGTTACCAATTGCCTGAATAGTTCTTCCTGTAGAGAATCCAGGATCTCCTTACTCCTAGATGATACTGCAGCAGGAATGTGCCAATCAACATCTGGCATATTGAAATCTCCTAGCAGTAGCACTTCCCCTTTCCTAGCAATGCTGCGTATGTCTTCAATTAACTCTCTGTCCACCTCTTCCTCTTGTGAGGGAGGTCTGTATATCACGCCAATGCAAATAGATTTCTCTTTCCCTCTTTCTAGTTTAACCCACAATGCCTCCTCTCTCCCTTTTAAGCTCTGTAATTCCAAAGCTTTAATAGTAGTTTTTACATATAGTGCTACTCCTCCTCCCCTTCTTCCTACCCTGTCCTTTCTGAATAAAGTATAGCCAGGTATAGTTACATCCCAGTCATGGTTTTCTGTGAACCATGTTTCTGTAACTGCCACTAAATCTAAGTCAGCCACTCCCACCAAAGCTTCAACATCAGAGATATTATTTCCCATGCTACGGGCATTAATACACACTGCTTTCCATATGTTACCCCTGTTACCCATTTCCATAAAGGTATTTAATGTATCACTTACCTGGGGGCTTTCACTTACCTGGGGGCTTTCTTCACCCATCCCCAACGAATCTAGTTTAAAGCCCTCTTCAGTAGATTAGCCAGTCTACTACCAAAGATGTGTTGACCTTTCTTGGACAGATGGATGCCATCTCTGCTCTGCAACCCTTGGAACAGCATCCCATGGTCTAGGAAACCAAAACGCTCTCGAAGACACCATCCACGCAGCCATGCATTAATCTCCAGGATGTCTTCAACTGTAATTTGTTCCAGCTCATGAATGTTTCCATGATTCCTTTTACCAATGGCAGACTTTAGTTCTTTCCAAAGACTCTCGATTGGATTGAGATCAGGACTCATTGCTGGCCAGTTTAAAACAGTCCATTTTTTCCTTTTTAACCATTCGTTTGTACTTTTGGATGTGTGTTTTGGGTCATTGTCCTGCTGGAAGATCCATGACCTTCGACCCAAACCTAACTTTCTGACAGGTAGCACATTGTGCTCCAAAATACTTGGTAGTCCTCTGACTTCATGATTCCTTTAATACATTCCAGGCCTCCAGTCCATGAGGCAGCAAAACTCCCACAACATAATGGCACCTCCACCATATTTAATTCATGGAAGGTTTTTTTTTCCTTATAAGTTCATTTTTTCACCTGTAAATGTACCGCTGGTCTGCATTGCTAAAGAGCTCAAGTTTGGTTTCATCTGTCCACAGAACATTTTCTCAGAAGGATTGTGGTTTCTCAAGGTGGATTTGGGCAAAGATCAGGCATGACTTTTTATGTTTGTCTTTGAGCAGTGGGGTCCTCCTTGTCAATCGCCCATGAAATCCTTTTTTGCTTAGTGCACGGCATATGGTGTGGGTTGAAACCACTACTCCAGATTGCTCCAGGTAAGCCTTAAGCTCTTTGGATGTTGTACATGGTGTTTTTCCACCAGTTCACACTAACCTTTGAAGATTTCTTGGATTAATTTTCCTCTTCACACCATGTTCTGGGAGGTTCTTGACAGGTCCATGAGCAGAAAACTTCTTAATAACATTGTGAACTGTAGACACAGGAATTCCAAGGTCTTTGGACAGGACCTTGTATCCCTTTGCAGTTTAATATTTGGTGTTAATGGCTTTTCTGACAGTCTCAGACAGCTCTCGTGTCTTCACCATTGTGAAAATGGAGCAGGGAGTGAATGTGGTCCTTTTAAACATTAGAGCCATCATTCATCGGTTGATTCAAGTCATGCGAGTAATGACAATTGATCACAACACAGGTATGCGTAATTTTACTGCAATGGGAATGTGGTGGTTCTTTTCAAATTGATTTGAATTATTTATAAGGGTGCCAATAATCATTTCCTCTCACACAATAAAACGCGAAGGAATCACCACATATACATTCCAGAATTAAGGTGAAAAGAGATAAAACCGGAAATGGAGACATGATGGGGTTACTTTGCTTGAGGAAGAGCCAAGAATTCACAGAGCTTGAAACAGAGTGGTGTGTTGCAGTACTCGATCGGTGTTAATGGACAAAGCTATCACCTTTGAGGGAGTTTGAATTAAACAACGATATATGTATTTCGATTAGCGATCCTTGAAATGAGGCTACTCTAGCGATGCTTACTGCATGGCAAGGTTAAGCCACTTATGAAGAGGGACTTTAAACTATCAAGATTTGTTTGTCTATGTGGCAGCCTGAGACAAGTTTGGAGTAGAGGGATGGCGGATACGCACAATTCCGGCTAAGTATTTCTGAGGGGTGCACGTGTGGGTGTCTTTCCTTGGAGTACTTTTTAGGCCATTGTGCCTTTTTTAAAAAATTTGATTAAAAGGAGGGTCTGGTGATCCAACAAAAAAATAACAATTGATAGAATAGTCATTTAGATAGGCAGGGTGTTTTATTCAGGTTTATAGGGTTTTCACCTTAATTCTGGAATAATCATGTCCTGGCAATGCCCCAGTTTTTGTACTATTTCCTTTTTTAATTGGTCTTGCTTTATTTGATTCTTTTATGTGTCAAATATGTCTGCATATATATTTACAATGTTGTCATTTAATAGATAGGGTTGTTGCAGTGTGAGCGTTTATTGGTAGCTTGCTGTATAAGTTCTAAATGTGTTTTTGTAGGGTTTTTTTCCCCCCAAATTCTGGTGTTACCTCAGAGCTGAGGCATGAGAGAAAATATACTAGCAAATGTGGAGTGTGTGTTAGAGAATTAGAGGTGCTGGTTTTATATTGAGATTCTGTATAGAATTTGGATTTTACTCCCATATTGAAGTTGAATGAGGCTCTCAGTTATAATGGTAGTTTTACTAGATGGTTGATACTGGCTGGGGTTTTTGTTTAATGCATAGACGATTCTTGGGGCTTTTCCTTGCATTGTTTTTTAAAGGCAGGGGAGGGGCTGTGATGTAATGGTGGGCATGATGTGTATAAATCTCATTTTGGCATGCCCTCTTTCCTGCCACTTCAAATACTTCTTTCCAGAGGCACCGCTGGTCTGCTGGACTTACAAATCATCTGATCCCAGTAGGTCCTGAGAAGAACAAGCACCAGTGCTCCATGCAATGTTCCCCCTCATCGTCATGACTAAAGCAAGCTCAAATAAAAAAAAATGTAGGGGAAGGTGAGGTGTAATTCTACATGTTTGTCCTAGGTGCAGAAAAAGCCAGCCCCGGTTTTACAGTTAGACCCCTCTGCACTGAAAGAAGTTTGTCTTACTCCTACTGCTTTTTACCAGACTCCTTTCTCCAGACTCCCTCAGACTGACTCACTGTCCTTAGGCCTATTTTGAAAATCCTTTTTTCCTTTTCTTTTCCTGGCTATTGCTGAAAGTTTCTTTCCCTGTTTTTTGCTTTCTATTCCTCTTCTCCCACTGATGCTATGTATATACCAGGGGTCTCCGAACTTCTCAAGAGAAGGGCCACATAGGACATTTCAGATCAGGGAAATGGCCAGGGGTGGGGTCTTTATTGGCATTTTCTGAGCAGAGTTGGGGATCCCTCCTTTGAGTTTGCTACATTTATCACCAATGCCTACTATTATCCTTTCTGCTGGTGGAGTCTGGAAACTTTTCTATCTTTGCTTCTTTTGCTGTTGCCATGCATGAAGAAATAAGTTAAACTCCCTCTGTGGGCCAGCATTAGCTGTAAGCAGGAAAAGTATGATGAGCCACTAAAATGATGTTTGTGGGTTGCATCTGGGACCTCTGGTATATACCATCACAATATGCACATTGCAACTCTACCCCGTCCTCAGCTCAAACTACACCCCTCTAACACCTACACGCAGCACACATGTAAATAGGCATAGTTGATGCATGTGCTTATATACCTGTATTTCATTGTAAAATTGTATAAGAACCCTTTTCTATGTGTATCACATACTTTAAATATGGAAAATGCTTGATGCAATTACCCTGTGATGTCCTTCCCTGAGCCTCCTGTTTTGAATCCTTCCAGCCTCTGTTTTATCCCCAGGCTGAGAGAGATGGAGAAGATTGTGCACTGAATACTGGAGGTTTCATGCAAGGGGTGCTGTGAATGCCGGAGAAAGTCAAGGGGAAATAAGCAGGACTTGCAGTCACTCTGAAACTCTGGATTGTTTTTAATCCATATAAGGTTCCATTTTAGAGAAGAGTTGACTTAACGGAGTATTACTTATCAATTTTAGTTCTTAGGTATTTTTTGAGCTGGTGTTAACATAAAAATGTGGGGCCCGATTTTCAGTTGGGCAGGCTATGCGCCATGTCGGCGCATAGCCTGCCTGCTGACCCCCTTAACCTGGATTTTCACTTCCGTGATGACAGAAGTGAAAATCCAGGTTTGCTTGGACACGCCAACAGCCGCTGAGGCTAAGCGGGTAGCAGCGATTTTCGATGTTACCCGCTTAGCCCCTGCACCTGAAAGATAGGCAAGAAAAAGGCACAGAGGGCTAAGTGGGTAGCATAGAAAATCACTGCTACCTGCGTAGCCCTTTCCTCCACCCCCACTCTGCCCTGGAACGCCCCCAACATGCCGTGATGCTAACCACACAGCATCTGGGCGTGTTAGGGACTTAGCCGAGATTTTCCAGAGGCACTACCCATGTAATGTAAATGCTTTAAAAAATCGGGCCCTTGGAATACTGACAACTAAAGAAAGCTGTAACAACAGAAGAGGCGTGCGATGAACCATTGGGTTGTTGTCTTCCTTTTCTCTGTGCGGTAAGAACTGGGTTTACCGCTGCTTCCTCTCTACTATTGTTGAGTTGCAGCTAGTTTCAGTTTGTCCTTATAAACATGCCCCTGTGTGACCTAGCACAAAACCTGCAAATGGACACTCAGAAACGTCCCGTGCCATACCAGCATCAAGTCCATGAACCAAGACTGCATCAACCCTACCTATGACAAATAATTCTGCAAATATTCTAAAACACAGTTCACCTTCTGTTGGGAAAAGAGAACAAGCAGGTCTGCTACATATTCTTACACAGAATCCCTTAGCTCTGTTACACATAAAAACACAGATCTTCACTTAATAAAGAATAAGAAACTACAAATTAGAAACAGATATGCAGACAAACAATGAAATGGAAAACTTAAAAAAGAAACTCTGTGAGCAGTGAAACAGTGAAGAAAGAGAAAAAGAGATGCATTTCCCCCCTTGCTGAACAAAATACGTAGAAATGAAAATCTGACAATACCTTTGTTGTCTGCTCAGTTTAGTTTTCCAGTTAGATTGGTCTTGGTTTTGGTCTCTCTTTACATAAGAAATAGCTTCCTGGGTCAGACCAAGGTCCATCAAGCCCAGTGTCCTGTTTCTAACAGTGGCCAATCCAGGCCATAAATTCCTGGCAGGTTCCCAAAGAGGCACACAGCTTCCACAATGCTTGTCCCAGGGTAAGCAGTGGATTTCCTGAGTCCTCTTTAATAATGGTTTATGGACCTTGACTCCAGGAACTTGTTCAAATCTTTTTTAAGCCCAGCTACACTAAGAGCTTTTACTACATCCTCCGGTAACAAATTCCAGAGTTTGATTACGTATTGATTAAAAAAATATTTTCTCTTATTAGTCTTAAATGAGTTGCATTGTAGCTTCATTACTTGTCCTCTAGTCTTTCCACTTTTTGATAGAGTAAACAACCTATCTATGTTTACCCGTTCCACTCCATTCATTAATTTATAGACCTCTATCATATCCCCACTCAGCCATCTCTTTTCCAAGATGGAGAGCCCTAACCTTTTTAGCTTCTCTTCATAGGCGTATCCTTCCATCTCCTTTACCATTTTGGTGGCTCTTCTCTGTACCTTTTCTAATTCTGCTATATCCTTTTTAAGATACGGCAACCAGAATTGCACACAATATTCAAGGTGTGGTCGCACCATGGAACGATACAGAGGCATTATAATATCCTTTGTTTTATTCTCCATTCCTTTCCTTATGATACCTAGCATTCTATTTGCTTTCTTGGCTGCCACTGCACACTGGGCCGAGGGTTTCTTTACCACTTCTTTTTGTTGGTTGTCTGTTAAGTCCTTTTCCAGGATCTCATTTCCATTTTCTGTTTCTTCACTTTCCCTGTATTATTCTGTTCTTCCCCCACATGTCTCTCTGATGTTGACCCTTCAGTTTCATCTTTTTCTCTATTTCTCTCATCTACCCTTTTATCTGCCTATAGCTAGATTTCATTCCTTCTTCCCCTCCAGTCATCAGTCTTCCTCTTTTCACCTTTCAGTACTTACTGGATTTTAATTTGCTACTCTTACACCCCTAGTCCTTCCCTTCCTCTCCTCTGTCTTTTTCCTTCCCAAGCTCCTATTCTCCAACCTCCCATTTTTCACCCACTTTCCAGTCTGCCATTTCTTCCTTCAGTGCTCATCCCATCACCAGGCCACTCATCCCCTCCCCACCCTCCCCCTTATGTCTTACCCTCTATCCAGACTCCCATTATCACCCTCTCACACTTCCTTCAGACACCTGGCCCCTTCCATTGTCTTTCATCCTCTTCATAGCCCTCCTCCCCTTTCAATCGCCCCTCCAAACCCTCCAGGTATTTAAAACCATCTCTTCTCCCCCTATTTCTGCACTCGGTGTCACAGCCTTACTTATACTCTTCATCTAATCGTTTTGTCATCATTGCCCTCCTAATTCCTGCTCAGTTTCTTCGCCCTCACTATTCCCTGACCTAATCCCTAAATCATCACTCTTGCACCCTACCAAATCCCTAAGTTCTCACCTACAATCCCAGCCAAGCCCTGAGTCTCCTTACACTTCCAGTAATCAGCCAATCTTAGAGTGTGTCTTTTTCGAGTCTCTCACCCAGCCTGGATCATCTCTACCTTCAAGGAGTAGGAGTGTATGCATGCAATTATATCCTGGGGGGGGGGAGGGAGGGAGGGGGTAGAGGCCTTCCATAGGCCAAGGCTGCAGTGGGCAAGCTCCAGTACAATCGAAGGTATTATGTCCAGTTCCTGTGTGCCCAGCAGCAATTACCAATAAATTTTCTGTACTACTTTGCAGCAGTTATTGAAAGTCCTCCAACTCAGGTATGCTGTGTAGCTGAATGTAACACCTGCAGGACCTGTTTTCAGGGTTCTACAGTTTGCCATTTTTGCACTGTTGCTCCTGGTGTAATAGCTCACAATCCCGGCTTACCGCAGAGAGGGCTTCAACATGCCCTCCACGGTGCTCAAGAGCCTCCAGCCAGGAGCCCATCTCCATTAAGTTTTGCCACAGTGTAGGAACCTTCAAACATGTAGCAAAAACTCAAAAAAATGAGGAAAAATCCTCTCAGAAAAAACTACGTATAATTTTCATATCTTCAGTCCTTCTCATTGCATACTTCTTCAAACATATGACATTTCATTATTCCAAATGTTCTCTGCTATGGCTGTATTTTCTCAGTGACATGGGAGACAGTAGTAAAAAAACCTCTCATTAACTGATGCTAATTCTGGCGCCCAAATGTTTCATTCCCTGAAGAGTTTCATTAGGGAATAGCTATAACTCGAGACCAAATACCACAATTATCCTACAGAAAAAAAAGACATTATACAAACCAATCAGTCTCTTCCTTCTAATTACCCAAACATCAAAAGCAAGCGTGAAAGTGACCAATAGTAAGCCCACAAAGAACCGTGAAATCTATCCACGTCATGAAACATCTCAATTTTGAAACCAACATCCAGTTTCATACAATAAACAAAGTTACAAAACTTACATTACAATGCAGAGTAAATGCAAGAAAAGTAGATGCCACCTATAGCTAGTGAGAACTTAAGAGTAAGTAAATGCTCAGATTAGTGTCGAATAGTGGGAGTTTTTTTGACTACTGTCTCCCATGTCACTGAGAAAATAGAGCCATAGCAGAGAAGAGTTGGAATAATGAAATGCCATATGTTTGAAGAAGTATGCAATGAGAAGAATTGAAGATTTGAAAATTATATGTAGTTTTTTCAGAGAGGTTTTTCCTCATTTTTTGAGTGTTTGCTACATGTTTGAGTGGTATATTTCAGCAACACTCTTGTGAATTGGGTTTGTGCTTGTTGGTTTTACAGTGTAGTAACAACATCTTTTATAGTAGTTTAACCTTGGCAATGCCCTTTCTAAACTCTTTATTAAGATCTAGGAATAATCCCCTCAGCTCACTGTGTAACGCTGTGGGAAAGAAGCTCTCAGCTCCAGTGTTGTCCTCTGACACACTGCTCTTCTCTGTCTCTATTTTAGAAGGCTCACTCTGGGGTCCCATTTTGTCTGTCGTGGTGTAAAGGGAGCAAACCTTTTTCCAAATGCTTTCTCACTAAAATGTCCTTGCAAAACCTATATCTGTTGGGAGAGGATAAGCGCCAGTTAAATGATTTAGGGCATCGTGCCGGACTTGAACCCAAACTCCAATGGAGTTTGTGCCTTAAGCAGTCATACACCAGTTTTTAGGGTAGATTTAAATTTCTTAAATTATGACTCAGCATGGAGGGAGGGGGGAAGATTATTCCTGAGTATAGGGGCCTTACAGCAAAAGGCAGACTGTCTGGTAGACTCTGACCTCGCACTAGAGACTGGCTCCCGTGTATGGAGTGAAGTTGATGACTGGGAATGTGGGGGGTAATCGGTGAAGTGAGATAGCTGAGGTAGCGAGAAGAGAGAGTTTGTGGGTTAGGATCAATATTTTGAATTGTAGACGGAAGAAAACTGGAAGCCAGTGGTGCTGGATATAGAGGGCATGTGAGTGAATTCTAATATCTGAATTCTGGACAGTCTGTATGTGCTTTAGATCAGATGCATGAATATCATTGTAAACAACAGGCTTTTTTTGAGGGGGCACTCTGTGGTACAGCCTGCTAAAAATGACCCATGGTCGTCCTATATTAATGAAAGAGCCCTCCTTATGAGTACCAGCACCTTTTATTCTAGGAAAAATACACCGGTAAACAATGTTGTAATAGTCAAGTCAGGGCGTGTATGTGTATTGTCAACTAATACCTGTTGCTGTTGGACATGGATACCCTGTGGTAAAACTATAATCCATCCTTTGAAATCTGTTGACAGCGACTATTAATGGTTTGATATGTTATTACAACTGATTCCATTTTATTATTCTTTCCAAACCAAGAGAATATTTGGGTGCCCCTCCTTGCTAACCGCCACCTTCTCTCTCCTCCAGGTCAAAGACAGACAGACATACACACACCCACATATGCATAGGGATTGGAAAGAATTTCATGAGTCAGGCTCCACATGCTTTCTCCACTTGTTACTACTTGTCCTAGTGCTCTTTTATTGAAGATACAATTATGCAAAGCTCTTGGATGTTGATGAGCAGGCCAAAATATGCAGAAAGTGATCAAACAAGATTAAACTAAGAGGTGGGACTTTCACTTTTAAAAGGAACTCCCGGGGAAGCCCCCTTTCTACCACATGATCAACGGCACAAGTACCTCGCTACAGCACTCTGTGTGCAGGGCAATCCTCCCGGCATCATCTCCTCTGAGCCCCAATATGCAGTACCCGGCAACGAGCCTCTCCACTCATGCTGCAGCCAGCCACAATCACTAGTTCATCTCCGCATCATATGGGGTAAGAGGCGGGACTTTTACTTTTAAGAGTACATATATTTCTGGGCCCGCCTGTGCCGAAGGGCCCTTGGATGTAGCTGGAATGCCATGCCACTCCATTTTGGCACAAATTAAACGCTACCTGGCAGGATCTATACTGCTTATCCTGGGGTAAGCTGTGTCTTTTCACCAGTGCGCTTTAATAATAATTTATGAATTTTTCCTCCGGGAATTTGTCCAAACCTTTTTTAAAACCAATTGTCCTAATAAAGTTTACTACATCCTTCAGCAACAAATTCCAGAGCTTAATTACCACTGAGTGAAAAAATATTTTGTCCAATAAGTTTTAAATGTACTACTTAATAGCTTCATTGCATGCCCCTTAGTCTTTGAACTTTTTAAAGGAGTAAACACTGATTCACATTTACCCATTCCACTCCACTCATTATTTTATAGAGCTCTATCATATCGCCCCTCAGCCATCTCTTCTCCGAGCTGTTCCATCCTCTATATCATCAAGGGGCTGCTATCAAGGAGCCTGGCGGTAGGATTCTTAGGACGGAAGATGAGATAATAATTGTTTGTTCAGTTCTACAAGGATCTTTATGCCCCAGATCCTGGTGTTAGTGCAGAACAATTTCAGTATCTGAATGTGTCATGTACAATGGTAGAGTTACAAGGTCATCAAGAGGCTGAAATTGGATAAGGCGGGGGGGGGGGGGGGACATGATTTGATTGCTTCTCAAAAGAGATGCCATAATAGAATATTGGACCCCTGATTGCGTGATAAGATCACATTCAAAATATATGTTTGCACATCTGAGATGTCTATCAGTAAATGGGCCAAATCAAAGCTTCAGTTTTCCCTGAATTAAGAAGACACGAGGCCTGAAATCTGATAAAATGTCAGTACGGTGGGAGAGCCAGTACTAAAAGAGCTACAAACCCACAAGGAAATGATGGTTTCACAATTAGAAGCAACTTTGGGAGTACAGAAGGAACTGGAACATACGATGGTACAAATAGCAGCCTTGCAATAACAATTAGGCATGTTGGAAGAACACACGTGCCTAGTGGAGAAAATGATGCCAAGGACTGAAGCAAATACTGTAAGCATTCAGAAGCTACAACTTTGCTTAGAAGACCTTTCCACTAGAAACAGAAAGACTAACATCCAGCTGTGAGGTCTTCCTGAAAGAGGCAGAGGGTCCTAATATGATCAACTTCTTAACTACTTTACTGCCACAACTCCTGGGACTCACCTTCTCTCCCCAACTAGAAACTGAGCAGGCTCATCGGGTCCCATCAAAACCTGTGCCGAATCGTAAGCATCTTCAGCCAGTTGTGGCGTGACTCCTCTGATATCCCCAGGCACTTCAAATTCTTACTGCCGCGAAAGAGAAATCTTCTATTTTGTATGTGGGCCAAAAGATAATGATTGTCCTGGACCCTACACACACTATTGGCATTAAGCAAAGAGTTTTTGGCGATGCATTAAACATTCAAAGACCTTGGCTTTTCAAAATGGACTCATATCCTGCATGAATGAGGATGACATTCAATAACAAGACCCCTACATATACTGAGCTTGCTAAATTGTGGTAGTGTGTTAAACCTCTGCAGTTGCAGTGAGAGTCTACACTGGATTACCAGATAGATTTTGGTTGCATCCAGGCTTCTAGTAGCTGTTTATATGAAGCACTGCTGGAAGATTATTGATTGCTCCTGGTTGTATTTTTATTTATTTTCTCTTTTTGGGCTTTGACTAAGAGATACAGTGTAGCCAAGGTCAGATGAACAGTTTCCTTTGAAATTGCGGTAGAGTGGCTGCGGAACTTCATTGGACTACCGAAATTGATGTGTTTCTTATATATGGTTTGTGAACACCCTGATGTTTTGTTTATTATGGGCATTGCTCTCTACATTATTGTGGCTTATTGCATTTAATTGATATAGATTATTGCCTATCTGGATGTTTATGGAGGAATGTGTGAATGTTTGGGGACAAGAGTGGGGTTGTATGTACAGTACAGGGAATGTGAGAGAATGAGGGGAGTGTTGTATAATGGAAGAGGAGAGAGTCTCATTGAATGTGCTGTATGATTGGGTTGTCTGGGCCTATGTGGTCCATGTTGTGGAATGTGAAGGAATTTGACTTGGACCTACTCACTATTGTTGGTTTTCGGATTTTGTTTAGGGGAAATTATATCAGATGTATGAGAAAAGCACAGCAATTCGATAAGATTGATCAAGGTCATCCACTGGTCTCATTTATTTATTTAATAGGTCTTTTATACCGCCTCATCTTCCATTCAAAGTGGTTTACAGTACAACAGTAGAACTTTACAATGAACAGGGTTAAATTAACTCATGTTGTTATTAGTAGAAAGACTGGATGCAGATTAAAGCGGTCTCACTTAATGTCCATGGATTAAACCACCAGATTAAAGGGAGAAAAACTGTAAACTATCTCAAGTGACTTGGTGCAAAGATTGTATTTTTGCAAGAAAAGCAGATGCCACATATAGCTTCTGAGAACTTAAGAGTGAGTGGGCAGAGGACCATGTGTTCACTCCTGCTGCCAATAAAAAAGGGTGTCTCCATACTGTTCTGAGAGATTTACTGATACAAATATTAAACCAATTTTCAGATATAAGTGGGCATAGAGTGTGTGTATAAGTGCTCCTGGTTTACCCATAAGATGCTCCTGGTGAATGTATATGCTCTCATGAAGATCTCTCCGGAGTTCATGTGTGAGCTCACAGAAGTACTGGTAGGTTAAGGAGAGGTAGAAAAAATTGTTGCAGGTGATTTCAATCTGGTACTGGATAATGTGTTGCATGGTTAATCATTATATAGAATCATGGAAGGAACTACAAACTTGATAACACTTATGGGGCTAGTGGACATGTGACATTTGGTTCACCCTACAGATAGGGAGTTTACATTCTATTCCACCCCACATCAGATATTTTCGAGGATAGACACTTTTTTTTAAATTTCAGCATCATTAATGCCTTCAAAGATCAAGGGTTCAGTTCCCACTGGCACTTGTTGTGACATTGCCTCAGGAGAAAAGGCCTGGCAATCTACTTCCAGTGATACATTGCCAAGAAAACCTAGAGGCAGCTGGGTCACTAGGAGTCAGCACTGACTTGATGACACTAAAAAAAAATAGTCTAACAACTATATCTGGCCACATTGCAATTGTTCTTGTTTTGAAACTGGTGGAGTGTCCAGGAAGTAGATCAAGTTGATGCTTAATTGTCTCCTGATGGACACAGACTTCCAGGAAAAAATGTCTAAGAGACTTCTTTCTTAGAAATAGTCATGTATGCTATCAACATATTCTTATCTGGGAGAAATTTAAGGCCCCCTTGAGAGGTGAAGTTCTTAGTTTTTCCCCATGGAAAAGAAACATAAGAACACAAGATATACCATACTGGTTTAGTAAAGGTCTATCAGACCCAGTATCCTGTTTCCAGCAGTGGCCAATCTAGGTCACAAGTACCTGATAGGTTCCCAAAAAGATACACAGATTCCACATTGCTTATCCCGGGGTAAGCAATGGATTTCTCAGGTCCTATTTAATAATGGTTTATGGACTTTTCCTCCAGGAACTTGTCCAAACCTTTTTTAAAGCCAGTTACATTAAAAGCTTTTACTAAATACTCCAGTATCAGATTCCAGGAGTTTGATTATGCATTGAGTGAAAGCAGGATGAAGCTGATCTTAAGCAGCTGGAAACGGAAATATCCCGACTAGAATAACAGCACATCATCTACAATAATAATTAGATCCTTATGCAACTGACAAAATTGAAATGTGACTACAACAGGATAATGAGTAGAAGAACAGGCCAAGATATATTTATTCAACGTAGTGGGTACTACATGAGTGGTAACAAAGCTGGCTAATTATTGGCTCAGTCTCTTAGGATCTCTAGGCAGAGACATTATATAGGAGCATTGAAGACAATCGGTTACATGCTGTCACCAATCCCAAGGAGATATATAGAATGTTTGTGCGGTACTACTCTATACTGTTTAGTTCATCTGGTAGCAAGATGAGTAAGCAATGAAACACTGTTTTGGCTTCCTTACAGCATTCTAATGTTTCTGAAGTTAATAAAGTGATGTTGTGCTTGCCCATTATCAAAGCTGAGATTGTTAGGTCATTAGATCATTGCCTAAAGGCAAAACACCTGGTCCTGATGATTACTAATATGAATTTTATGGACAATTTGATAATCTTCTTGCCCTGAAGCTCCTACGATTATTTCAGCATCTCTATGTAGATCCGAAGTTTGCCCCTACATTTGCAGAGGCACACATAGCACTAATACCAAAAGCCTGGAAGGGACCTGACTTTAGTTTCTAACAGCAGACCCATTTCTTTACTAAACAATCTTCTAACTCTCCCATGGACTACCTTCCACCTACCTCCAATCACTAATACAGAAAACACCCAATAACAGAGAAAGAAGAACCAAGTCCATTAACACGATCTACATACCTACTTTAAACACTAAAACCAGTTCCACCACATCTTAAATGGCTTTCTCCCTCTTCACATTAACACTGTGGAATGCAATACCAGACAGTCTCCTTGCCACAAATGACCTTACAGACTTCAGGAAGAACCTAAAAACGTATCTATTTCTTGAACACTTTACTGATGACGAAACATAGCTGCCTATCTTGCTATGAGTCACCACTACAACCGTTACATCCCAGCTCCCCCCTCACCAGCTCCCATCCCCCCTTCCAGCCCTACCTTCACCATCCTCATCATCGTAAAATGTTATTCCAATATTTTTAGATGTTTGATGATCTATTTTTCTACCTTATGTTATATCATAATTGTTTATTGTTCCGTGTAATTCACTCAGTTTTTACTGTCCCATGTAAGCCACCCCAGGCCATGTTGTTTTATGTAAATCACTTAGGCTTGTAGATCAGTGGTATATAAGCACAGTTAAATAAATAAATAAATAAACTCTTAGCTAAAATTCTTGCCATTAGCGGAGTGTTAGAGGGCATTATATGTAGACATCAAGTGGGCTTCATGAAAGGCCAAAATATTGGGGATAATGCCTGCATCTTTCATGATTTGCTGTATGTAGCCAGGCGCAAGAAATGCCTGATGGCTGTGATCTCTTTGATGTTGAAAAGGCATTTGATAGCGTCGAATATTAGTTTCGAGCAGTGGTGTAAAGTCCATCCAAGCAGCCTGTGGGAGGTTCAGGCAGGAAGAGGCCTGCACGGCAGGATGAAAGCAGAACAGAAACCTTACATTAAAATGTTTGCCACACTGCTTCCTGCATTTCTTCTCTCTTCCTTCTAGGTTTTTAGGCCCGGCAACCATCACCTCCCGTTCTGGGCCAAAGCCGTTCCAGGCCCAAGTCCTCACAATAATAGCTGCAATATGTTGGCCTAAAAACTTAAAAGAAAGAGAGAAGCGGGGTGTCACCGCTGCAGCCACTGTTGCCATGCCAATGGAAGGTGGAAGGCCCTCGGCAGAATTTTGCTTGAGGGCCCCTCATTAGAACTTTCGCCACTGATTCTAGGTGCTTGATTGGTTTAAATACGGACATGATTTTGTAAGTGGGTGAGGACACTCTGTTAACAATAATCCAGGTTAATGAGTAAGCTCCAGATCCCATTTTATTAAAGAGGAGGGCATGGAAGGATTGTCTGCTTTCCCCCTTACTTTTTAATATGGTGTTAGAGCCCCTATTAATGGTGAACTGACAGATGCCTAGGATAAAAGGTTTGTTGTAATACACATGAAGTAGATGATGTGCTGCTGAACTGTGGGTCTCACTTCCAGCATTGGTGGCCGTAATGAGAATTTTTCCAATTCTCAGGCTATAAAGTGAATTGGGAAAAGTCTGAGATTATGGCTAGGAACAAAGTCACATCTCAATCAGATTTAGGGGAATGTAATTTCGAATGGTCTCCTTTTCAACTTATATACTTAGGAGCCTACTTCAGTAATGATCCACGGCAAATATTCAATTAAATTCTACTAGTATTCTTGAATTGCTTTTGGGAGTATTGCACTGGTGTTTGCCTCTAATCCTTTCTGAGTGGGGCAGAATGGAAACTATCAAGGTGATGCTGGTCCCACCGATTACTATGCTGCCTGGTTTACACCCTCAAAATTTCTATGCTAAGCTTAATCTTATGATGACCACATTTTTATGGAAAAGTAAATGCCCCCAAATAGCACTTTCCAAACTTAGTAGCCCAAGGGATGAGGGGGAATGAGAATCCCTGATTTCTGGCAGCATCACACTGCTTTTCTGCTAAGCTTTGTGGCCTTATGGTTGGCATTAGACTCTGCCTTCCTGGTGGTTCCCTCTTTGTTAAAGGTGGAAAATAAAACTGTGCTTCCCATCCTGCTGAAGCTACTGCCTTTTATGGAATTACCAGACAAGTTAGTAGATGCTAACCATTCTTGAATCTATGATAGCCCTAGTGGAATTGGATAAAAAGTAGGAAGTTGCGATGGGCTGCGAGTACAACTTCGATATTGTGTGATCCTAAAATTTGGATTAAAACAAGGAAAAAATCTGCTGGACAGTATGGTAGAATCATGGTCACTAGGCAATAGGCCAATTGCTAGAGGGGATGGCATTGATGTCTTCCCCTGAGTTAGAGGCCAAATTTAATTTGCCCCATGCTCAAGCTTTTAGGTGGGTGCAGTTAGCTCACCGTGTATGTCAAAGTGGTATCGACTATAAGTATTTTCAAGAAAGGGTTGATATGCAAATTTTATATGTGAATGTCATTGCTAAGTGACACATAATATCTAGCTTCTAGAGGTTGCTCCAATTGGCACAATGCACCTCCCTTCCCCCTGACTGGGTTATATCAAGTCTAGGAGGCTGACACTAGGGCTCAAACAGATGAGATGGAGCGGAGTGACTTTTATTTATTTAGCTGCATTTATATCCTGCTTTTCACTGGGTCAAAGCGGTTGGGGGATACATTTAACATGAGGGGATATGAGACACATACATTAATACTTACAGGGAACATGGGCAATGGAGGGTTAAGTGGCTTGCCCAAGACCACAAGGAGCACCTGTGGGACTAGAAACCCCAGTCCTTCTGGCCCAAGGTTGCTGTCCTCTAGTGGGATTTGAACCACTGACCTTCCAGCCTGTGGTACCTTGCCCCAACCACTAGGCCACTCCTCCCTCCCTTTTGGCATCATGTTACCCAACCCACTTTGTCTAGGCGATTTTCTCAATCCTTGTACTGTAATTTTTAGCACACGATACCATTTGGATACCTTGGAAGATGTGGAAAAAAGGCCTCCTAAAATCCAGAATGTGCTAGCACTGTACCACTGTCTCTGGGTACTTTAGCCTATATGATGTATGAATGTTCCAGCATACGGGGGGTTTTGGTTAGGGTGTGGAAATATATTCAAGATGTAATGCACCTGGAGCTAGAACTGCCAATAAAATCAAACATATTTTTAAATCTTTAGCTATTCTGGATATATTAGATAATTATGGAAGAAAACTGCTCAATATTTTACTGTCTTTGGCTATCCAATTAATACTAGCTAATTGGTAAGATGTTTATTTCTAAGTGTACGAGGATTGCTCAGAAAGTAATGCCCTGCATGTTTTTTCCCAGTTCAGAATGAAGATAGAGGTGTGAAATTGAAAGGGTAGTAACTTGGAACTTTAAAGGACACATGTGTGTAATTTTACAGTCGTCTGACAAATAGCGAGGCGGTAGTGATCCTTCAAATGGAGTCTGTGAGTGACACACGGTACAAAGAACAAGCTGTAATTGAATTCTTGGTGGAGGAGAAAGAAAGTGTGAGAAACATTCACAAACGGTTGTGTGATGTGTATGGAAATTCTGGGGTAGATAGGAGCACCGTTGGACGATGGGTTAAGAGAGTAAAGGCTTCAGGAAGTGGTAAAACGGAACTGGAAGATCGGCCGCGGTCTGGGCATCCTGCCTCAGCCACCAGTCCAGACAAGTTGCAGCGCGCTGATGACATTATTCGTGCAATTCGGCGCATCATGAGTCGGGAATTGTCCATACAGCTTTCCGTCAGTAGAGGTAGTGCAATGGCAATTATTGACTCTTTGGGATATTCAAAGGTGTGTGCAAGATGGGTTCCGCGAAGTCTCACAACCGAACACAAACGCCAAAGGAAAGACATCTGCTCTGATTTGTTGGAGTGTTTTGAAACTGAGGAGGAGGCCTTTTTGTCCCGGATCGTCACAGGTGACGAAACCTGGGCTCACCACTATGAATCAGAGACTAAAAGGCAGTCCATGGAATGGCATCATGCTCACTCACCAAGAAAAAAGAAGTTCAAGATCACTCCTTCCATGATTCGTGCTGTAAAAAAATGGCTGCATGACAGGACACGAGCTGGTAAAAAGGAGGAATTAATGCCCTTGTTTCTCGCTGGCATTAAGCCGTAGATGTTGATGGAGATTATGTAGAAAAATAATATGTGTTAAGGACATATTAATTTATACTGTGAATGATTTTTATACATTTTGAATGAAAACTCTCCGAGAAAAAACATGTGGGGCATTACTTTCTGAGCAACCCTCGTAACTTTCCCATGTCAGGTCACAAGTTCAAAGCGATGACTTCTGTGAATATTAATACCTATGCCACTTGAGCAAATATGGCAGCTGGTGGAGGACTACCTGTTCCTGACCAAGAGTCAATAATTAGTCAACAAAGACAAACTACGATATGCATGACCAGTGTCATATAGGGATAAGATATTTCCCCTCCTACTCTGCTCAGTTCTGTTATTCTCTTTTATTGTTAACTATGGCTTTGGTTTGTGCAGCTCTGTAAATATTGTGATGTATAAGATGAAAACTCAATAAACAGATGAAAAAAATAAAATAAATTATCTAAGCACCCAGATCAGATGGACTCAGTACAGAATATTATAAGATTCTGAATGACTTGATAGGCGAGCCCAAGGCTTTGCTGAAGCTGGGGAGAGAAAAAGATCTTGTGAAATTCTATAGACCTATCTCTTTGTTAAACCAAGATGTTAAAATCATAGCACTTAGTTCACATATACCAAGTTCAGTTTGTTCCAAAGTGATCTGCTTCAACTAACTTGCTCAAGGCCATAGTGGTAATAAGTAAGCATGGCTGACAAGAAGGAGATGCGATCCTGGCCAGCCTAGATGTGAAAAAAGCATTTGATAAAATAAGCTGTGAGTAATTGTTTTGGGTACTAGCACATTTTGGAATAGAGGAAGAGTTTATAGGGTGTGTATGAGTATTACTCTGGGAGTCGACTGCACAACCTTTGATAAATCTTTGAATAGAATACCCACATCTTTGAATAGAATACCCACATTGTAAATAGTATACCAACCCTGTATAAATTGTACATAGTTTTCCCCAGTTCTAGTCCTAGTTACTATCCCTGTTATATGTAATCTCAGGACAGACCCTACTGTCTGAGAGTCATTTTTGTTAATTGTAAACCGCACTGATAATAAAGAGTGCAGTATAGAAGAACTGTTAAATAAATAAATAAATGGAAGATTTACGTAAACATCCCATCTTCATAGGAGGACAGGCAGGGATGCCCTCTCTCATTCTTACTATTTATTTCATCTTTGAAGCCCCTGGCTTGTAAACTCAGGGACTTCAAAGAGTGGAAGAGTATCAGGGTCAGCAGACAGGAGTACCAATTGATCCTTTCTGAGGTTGATATGCTTTTTTTTGTTTGTTTTTATAGCAGGCTGTTTGGGGAGGATAATTCAATTAATGCAGTAGTTTGGCTCTTTTTCAAGACTACAAATTAACTTCACCATGTCTGAGGCTCTGACGGTGATAAGGGGGTGCCAGAGTCAATGTTTGATGAATTTTCCCTTGGCCTGGGTAAAGGATAGTATGAAGTATCTGGGGATTCATCTGAGCATGAGCCTACAGATAATGTTTCGACAAAATATATAGAAAACGTTAGATGATGCTAAAAATGTATGTCATAAATGGCATGATCTCCCCTTGTCCGTATTGGGAAAGGTGGCATTGATGAAAATGGTGTTGCTGCCTTAATTGCTATACCATTAAAAGTAATGCCAGAAATCGAAAAGGGGCATTACCAAGATGGCCGCAGCAACAGTCAGCTCCGCCTGAGTGTGCTGCTATGGGAAGGAAGCGTAAGGGGAGGTCCGGGCCGTTGCCCTCGCAGCCTGTTGCCTCCTCTATGCCGAGTGCCGTTTCTGTACTGGGTCCTTTGGATCCATTTCTTTTGCGCACAACGCGGACTTCGGAAGGAGCGGGAGGAACTACTCGGCTTGTAGTTTCGCTGGAGTCGGAGTGCCCAGCGTCTGCGTCGATATCATCTTCGTCCCCCATATTGAGTCCGGCGCCTAAGCTGACTCGAAGTCAGCCCTTGCCAGAGGGCTTCCTGGAGTTGGTGTCTCCATCCTCTGAGGTGGGGGCAAATCCTCACGAGGGTCAGGTCGGGCTGTCTTAATCGGGTCAGAGTGTGAGCTCCTTGGAGACCTGAGCTCACGGAGATCCTTGGCGGCATCAGGAGAGGCACGAGTGGAGAGGGAGTTGCTCTCCACCGGTGGTGATCAACCCTTGGCATGTATGGAGCCAGTGGTATCCCTCGCTGAATCAGAAGTGTTTTTTTCACTGCAGAGACCACAGAATTTTATGCTGGAAGCCATTTGGAATGCGATTGTCACCTTGGGTGAGGCTCTTTTACCACAAGTATCTTCGTTGGTTAAAAGGGTGAACGCTTCTACAGCTTTGGTGAGTGAATTGGAGAGGAAGGTTTCCACGTTTCAGGCGGAATGTGTTGATGTTCGTAATAAGGTGGAGTGCCTTGAGGAACATTCGGAGGGACATAGAAAGAACTTTCAGTCCTTACAGATGAAAATTGAGCATTTGGATAACTTATCTCGTGCTAATAATTTGAGACTTATTTATTTTCCAAAGGTTCCATCGATTTCTCCTAGGGATATGTTTAAGAAATATCTGGAGGAGATATTAGGAGTGTCCCCTGAGTTGATGCCCCCTCTGGTAAAAGTTTATTATTTACCTGTAGCCAAACGTGTTTTGGCTCAAAGTGTTGTGGGAGTTAATCAAACTCAGGAGGATGTTCTGAATGTCTCAGACATATTAGAAAATTCTGGTTTTGAATCACAGGTACCGTCTACGTTGTTGATTACCTTCGCTTTGTTATCTGATAAAGAATGGTTACTGAAACTGTTTTTTCAGAAGCGAAAAATCTTGTTTCGTGGGCTTTCAGTACGTATTTATCCTGATCTATCTAGAGAAACTCAGAAGCGGCGTAGAGAGTTTCTGCTGCTTCGGCCTGGGGTCTTACAATTGGGAGGGCTTTTTTTTCTTAAGCACCCATGCAATTGCCTGGTGAAATACCAGTCATTTTCTTATTTTTTTGAGCCCTCCCAATTGTTGGCTTTCATTAGCGCCAGGCGTTCTGAGGCCACTATTGACTCATAGGATTTTAGGTCCGAAATATGATTGTATGCATTTTCTTCATATATTGTGTTTGAATTACTTAAGTTAACTCCCTCTTTTAGTGGGCTGGAGAGACAAGGTTTTCTGCACTTATGTATGTTAATTATTTCCTCTTATTGGATCCTGGTTTCTTTTTTATTGCCTGTGGATGTTTCTGAATTTCCTTGTCTATTGCTTCAAGATTGGTCGGGTGTGACCTTTCTTGACTTTTTTCAAAAATTTCATAAATAAAAAATTAAAAAAAAAAAAAGTAATGCCGATATGGGTTAAAAAAAGGGAAGAGTGGCAGTATTGTGGGATTGTCCAAAACTTGTGGAAATCAAAGGGAGTGAGAATTTGGCATCCTAAATTCATTTTTAACAGGGATAAGTATGGGCTAAGAGTACCCATTCTATGCCTATATAATGTGGCTGCACTCTGAAGGTAGATGCCTAAAGCACATATAGGTCTCTATAGGTTCTCCCTGGTATGGTTATTGGAAGAATGGAGCAGCCCTGTGACATTCTTTAATACCACGCACATGCCAAAGTTGCTACAAGTGAGTGAAAGAAGCAGAATGACGTTTTTGGCTCCTTTTAGCTGGAGTTGATGGGGGGGGGGAGGGGTTCTCTCCATTCATGCAGCTGGTGGACAATTTATACTTTCAACCAGGGTTAGAAATCTCATACTTTCAGATGTGGTCAGCTAAGGGTGATAAGGTTTTAGGAGGACTGATGGTCCTGTGTGGTGATACATTCCTGAGTCAAGAGGAAATGTCATATTCTGAACACTCATTTGTTGCCTTACATGCAAGCAAGCCATTACAGGTAGGCTCTGAGAGGGGCTAAGGGTGATGCCATACAAGTCTCCAAACTAGATCCGATTTTTCTGAATGCATTCCCAGATTTGAATAAAGTATCAACATGATACAGGGGTGGAAGGGATACTAAGGAGGCGAGTTTCCTGGTCTACCTGACCAGCAGTATGGTCAGAAGATACAGGAGAGGAAGTAACATCTGATGACTTGGGAATTGTTTTTGGTAGTATTACTTTGATCACAGTAAATGCAGGGTTCTGGGAAATGTGATTTAAATTACTTCATAGAGTCTACATTACAAAAGAAAAAGGGGCATGAATGAAGCTTTGGAGGGAGAAAGAATATGGGAAATGCAAGGTGGCAACTGGTACACTGTGGCATGCCTCTCTGAAATGTCCCAATCTTCAGACCCTATGGTCAGGAGCATTGGGATGATAGAGGGTATGTTGAAAAGACAGAGTGAATAGTCCTACAACTTTATTGATGTTTGGGAATGAGGAAATAATGAAGAGAGCTTGTATGGTCAAAAAGGTAAAATTAACATTTTGGGTCAGTGAGGAGGATCCACCCATCTAATGCTGGTTTCATTTGATGAATGATATGGCAGACTATGAGCTGAAACTTGGGGAGGAGAGTGGAGGTTTAATGAAGTGGCCCTACCTTTCCTTTTGGAAATGTTTTGAAAAGTACCCTGTAATGTAGTAGTTGGTGTCAACGAGAAGAGTATGATGGTAGGTGTAATGGTTGGCGAGAAAAATGGTGCTTGGAGCATAGAGATGGTCAAATTATGTCTTAAAGAAATGATGCCTGTTATAACAATTATGCTATGAAAATGGCTGTAGTTTGATGTCTATTCAAAGTTTATCAATAAAAATATTAAACTTCTGATCAAGGTAACCAGTTTACAGCATGATTTTGGTGAGAGCTAATCAGAATGCTGGACACTAAGATCCATTCATTAGTGATGTATCATCCACAATTCAATGGACAAATTGAATGACTACATCAATATTTTTGTACTTCTTATTAAAATGACTGACTCCAGTTGCTTCTGACTGTAAAATTTACCTAAGACAATGTTGAACTGTCCTCAATGAAGACCTTGCCCTTCTTTGCTAATGGTGGGCTTCACCTATGTTTCCATTCAAGAGAAATATAATAATATAGGGTCCCAGTTGCAGCAGAATGGACCACGAATGTGCAGGAGATACATATTCAAGTGCAACAGGCCCTGGAAAAGGCCAAAGCAGGTCAAAAGAAATACGTAGTTAGACAATGACAAAATATGCTCTTCTCCTCCATTCTGCAGTGGGAGATAAAGTGTGGGCCTTGATAAGACAAGAACATCTACTACCAAGTCCGAAGAATAATTCATGAAGCTTTTGTCATCCAGAAACACTTAAATTTGGTGACCTTCAGGGTATAATGGCCAGTAAGCCTCCAGATCCACCCAGTATTTTGTGGTCCTATCAAAACCATTTAGGGAGGACCCATTCCTGGGTCAATGAATACCCTCCCCATAGCCAGTAATGGTGTAGTACAACAGAGGTCATTTGCCAAACAGATTCTGGACTCAAGATGCATCTAAAATACATTATCTAGTGGATTGAAAAGAGTATAATTCAGAAGACCACAGTTGAGAGCCAGTTCCCACCATAGACAAAGAAAATCTACTTTAGATGCTTTCATAAAGAACATCTGGAGGAATCAGACCCTGAGGCTCCAGAAAGAGCTAATAGGAGAAGAGGTATACTATCAAGGTTAATGGAGCTTGAATGAACGACTCTAGAAGAAAAAGCCCATGAAATTGGAGAAGTGCCAGAGAAGATATATTTACCTTCGTGGAGTTAGACACCCCTTGAAAGGTCCCATTGATTCAGAACAGGATGTGCCCTGAGTGATGTTAGTATATAAGAAGAGCCAAAGAGACACACCTTTGCTGGCATAACAGACCCCTGGGATATGTCTTCTGGAGCTTTTGCTTATCTGACTGTTTGTGCTTCACACCTGACAGCGCAGTCCTACTCCAGTGTTCCTGCTGCAGCTGGGTTCTGTAGTCTTGCTCCTGAGTCCTGCTTCACATCTTTCTCCTGGGTTCGTGACCTGAAGCCTGCGCCAGCTCTTCAGCCACATGCCTAGAGGTCTTCCATGCCAGTCCTGTCTCTACTGATCTGGGCTACTTCTTTTGGGATCACCATAGGATCCTCTCCTCACCAGAATGGATTTCTCCTCAACTCACAACTTTGGAATTTGCCATTTAACCTCTCCAGATACATCTTCCTCTTGTGTACTATGACATGGTGGATTCCTCCAGCCCTTTAGAAAGAGCTAAAAAGCAGGAATCAGAAGCAGTGCTGGATGGTAGACAAAAGCACATGGCTAGTAGTTACCAGGGAAACCAGACACAAGGGAAAGAAACACACCCTTGCTGCCAGTTAGCTCAGGAGTCACGAGCTGAATCAGAGCACCTGCTAGGAGGAGGAGTCAGGCACTGCCCTAGAGGGCAGACAAATAAAGAGGCCTCAGTAGAAAGAAAAGGGTCTCGACTAGGAGCCACACAGGAAGCTCCAACACATGCTCAGCTGGGAGGTTACCTACAAGGCCAACCGAGGGTTCTGGTGAGAGGCCAGCAAAGAGGGCAGCTAACAGACCAAGAGGAGGACCAGGGAGGAGTCCAAGTTCCAGGCTTAGGCAGAGCTACTGGTAGAGTTCCAGCCCAGAACCGTGGGAGAGAAACCGTGGCAAGCCTAGAGGAACACTCATTAAAACGGAGAGAAAGCCCAGAGCCAGAGCCAAGTTTAAAGGTAGAAGGAGAACCATTTATAAAGTGTTTTTCAAGAGAAGAATACAGCAAAAGCAGGCCAGGCTGTTTGCAGTATTCTGGGAATTACAAGGATAAGAAAAAGCCAGGAAGGCAGTTACAACCCACAGCTCACAAATCAGGTTTTGAATCAACAGCTGTTTCCAAAGCCCAGAGAAAGCCGTTTGCAGGCAGACGAAGAGGTAAGCCCAGAGATTGGGTTTCAAATAAGGCTGTTGATAATCAGTGTGATTTTACTTACCCAAAGGGTTGGGACTGTGGTTTTAATACCTGTAATGAGGATGATTGTTTACAGCAATACATGTGCCAAGAGTATGATATAAAGCCTAAGCCAGAGAGAAAGGGCGTGGCCCATGAAACACCGTTGCAAACATTTCTGCCTGACTTCCATGAGGAATTAATGGAAACAGAGCCAGGGCTAGGCAACATATCTGAAGAATTGATGGACTGTACAATTACAATATCGAATGAGATATTTTCCCTGCGTTGAGTGTAAGCAGTGCAGAGAACTGCAGAAGTGTTAAGAGAGAAAGTACAAAGCTGTGGGAAATAGAACTGTTTATTCTAATTGCTGGGAAGCAAATGTTTATTACTGCTGAAGTTAAGCTATTTCTGTTGGAGACTTTTTATTTGTCCTTTGCCAGAAGTTTATGGTTTGTGTTACCTTTGTTCCATGCTGAAATCCGCCCGGAGGGGAAATAAATCCTGTTTGCTTAAAACCACTTTGAGTTCACACTACTCTTCATTGGACACTGAAAGAAACTACATTTCCCAAAAGGCTTTGCCTCAGGAAAAGGTCAGACAGCTGTTCAAAGAAGGATAACAGGTCGCTTAAGCCCTACACGCTTCGGCTGGGGCACAAAAGGCGGTTACAGTACCATTTGCCAGTAACCAGATATATCCTGACAACTTTCTCACCTTCCTCACCTTCCGTTCTTCCCCTTCTAGCTTTCTCTTTTAACTTCCTCACTTTCCATCCTCCCTCCTTCTCTCCCTCACTTTTCTATTTTTTTTAATTTGTTTTGTAAATGTAATATACATGTAATCAATGCAATACTAAAAGCGCAGGAAAAAAAGTAAATATAAGGCAATAATACATTAAAAAAGAATACAAAGTGCATAATAGTTCCACTAGAACTTGGAAGCAAGAAGAAAAAACACCAGGAGAAGTGACATCAAATAAAGAAAAGGATTCAGGAAAGAAGAACGGACCAGAGTCCAACTAACTATACTGAAGGCCTTAGGTCACAGGGAAAACGAAGAGTATAAGAAGCCTACAAATCCAAAACAGCCTGTCTCATTTCCATAAATTTATTTCTCCGTTCCTGAGTAGGTCTAGCTAGGTCAGGAAAAAACATATTTTAACCCCCAAAAATAAATCAGATCTATGGTTAAAGAACAAATGTAACACATGATCCTTATCTTGAGGAAAAACAAACATAACCCGTAAAGTTCCATGCTGTAGGGCATCAGCCTGGGAACTCTCAAGCAATGTACAAGTCTTAGGCTCAGGGCTCGAACAGCATTGTCTAGACCTCGCATTTACAAGCAATTACTATTTTATCCTGAACTAAAGTTGTTTGAGTCTCACCAAACTGAGAAACAGAGTCCTCAAGTGTGTCTTCATTTGATTGTCCAATACAAAGAATTCCTCCTCCTTGCCCTGTAGTCGGGCATGCATATTCAAAGTTAAAGTAGCCATAGCAAATGTTATTCGATCAATAGATGCCATCGCTTCCCAGACACTATCCATGGACACTTTCAGAGTTTCACCAGAGGAGCTTTCCTCTGTATGCTAGTGATGGCCGATTACAGCTCTGCTCCCTGGGACAGCCCCTCAGTAACAACGAAGGGGAGGCACAGGAAAGCTGCTGCTACTGCTGCGCCGCGTGCTCCGAGGTCAGCTGTGAGGTACTTCTGGAAGATGCCATGATTGCTCGGGGGACCTTCCCTGTAACCGGGCCAAGTTCCACACCTGAACAGCAAGCCTCCCAACTGAGATCACCAACGCCACCGGAACCTCGTACCAGCGACTCAAAGGTCCTTCCACCGAGGCTCAAAAGGGATATCCTGGCTAAGGAAGGAGTCTTCTCCCGATGGCCCCGACACAGCAGTCAATGCATCTGGAAGAACGGACGCCAAAGAAGTGAGCAGCTCCGGTATAGTTAATTGCCTCATGGAAGGCTGAGAAAGCAAAGCAGGGGACTTTGCAGCAATCTTTGCCTTTCGCTTGCCTGTCAGGAGGTAATAGGAAGAAACCTGAAGGAGCGACTCACACACCTCCCTCACAGCCACCTTCTTGCCCCAGCACCTCCTTTGTTGTGCGAGTATTTGTGTTTGCAATTACAACTCTATGCACAACCCTCCTCCTCCTCACTTTTCTGCCCTCCTTGTCTTCCATCCTTCCTGGGCCTCTCCCTCACCAAAGCTCCCTCCTCCTTGGCCCAACAGGCCGGAAGTAGAGCTGGTGGCCTAGTCCTTCCGACTTCCTCCTTCTGCTACTGGTTTCTCTCTCCTCTATGTATATCAGTTTTTGAAAGGCACTAGAGAGAGAGGAGCCAGCGACAGGAGGAAGCTGTTAGAATCCAGCTCTGCTCTTCTGTTGGTCAGGTCTTGGGGGGTGGGTGCAACAGCTACGTTTTGGCCCCACAAACCATCTCAGAAGTGGGTTGGCAAGTGCAACAAGCTGATTTTTGACTTGGGCCATGAGAAGGAGGATATTAGTAGCTATTTGGCCCTGCAGATCATCTCAGGAAGGGGGCTCGTGCAGGAGCAATGACACTTCTTAGGGCCTGCAGCAGTTTCAGGAAGAGAGAGGGACAGCTCTTTTACAATACATTGGAAGGGAACAGTGGCACCACTTAGTGGATGGTACCTGCAACAAAGGTCTTATTAGCCTCTGGGTCACTACTTCTCTGGATTAATCAAACCCACCATGTGAAAACTTTTGCCTGGTGAGACTCATACAATTACAATAAATCTTCCCTGCCAGGGCGCCTAGATCTTACCCGAGAGGGCTCATGCAGGAAGAAAAATCCCACCTGGCAAAGTTGATGCAGTGTGCTAAATATCACTAGTTGGGGTTTGTAAGCCTGAAAAATCTCACTTGTTAGGGTTGGCATCATGTGAAATCTGTCTGTCGGGGTTCATATACAGTAGTACAATAAATCTCACCCTGCAGGTTTTGCAGGGTGATATTGTAAATCTCAGCAGGCAGGAACTGTTTAATAAATCTGCCATGGCAGGATTTGTATAGTTTGATTAATCTCACTTGGCAACATGTTCATTACAGGGTGATAAATCTCACTTAGGTGACAGGGTTGAGACCGGCATACAATTCTGGGCTGACTGGGTGTTCCTTTTCCAGAGGGTTTTGCTTAATTCATTTGCAAAGTGCATTTAATTGCAGCCCCATTCCTTTACCCAGATCAGCCAGAAATGGCAGCTGTGAAAAAATTATCTGTGTCCCACCACATGGTGACAGCAGATGACAGACAGTGTGAAGGAAAGAGAAAGCGAGCCACCCACCCTTGCTTATTTTGCAACTTCCCTTACACATCTGTGAGTTTCATCAGCAGCTCCGAGTTGTGGAGTCCTCCGACTATGCTGAGTCATCACTCCCGAGTTTCATTATTTTTAGGGAGGTTTAGGAAGGAGCAAGGGTGGGAGGTTACATTAATGTCTTGAAAAAGGCAACCGTGGACTTTCTATCTTGCAGTGCTAAAGGGAGGAAGCAATGCAAAGAAGAAGAAAAAGAAAATGTCAGAAATGTGGCAAAAAGAAAGGGAGAGAAGGAATGAAAACATGAGACATGATAAAAGAGAGAAGGGATAAAGTATGAGAGAGAGAAGTGCAGTAGGGTATGGAACTGGGCTATATCACCATTTAATACTGGGGTTGAGAACGCTGGTATTTGCTGCCCCTCCTGATCACAGGAGGGGTGACATGCATTGAGGGGGAGGGGGTATCCTGGCACGTGGCACTTCCATCAAAGGGACTGTTGCATCGTTCAGAGTTCAAAGTGTCTGCCTTTGCAGATGATCTACTGGTCCATATCACTGAACCTCTGCTGTCTCTGTTGCATATATTGTCCGAGTTTGCTTCATTTGGATGGATTGCTGGACTCTAGTTAAATGCGGACAAAGAGGTGATAGATGTTCTCGGGCAACTGTGTACACTGTGGGGACTGGCCTTCCCACTGCGCTGGGCAGAGAGTGAATTTTGATACTTGGGGATCCAGTTGCCTGGAGACCCTAGATGGCTTTATCGATTGAATCTCGATGCAGCATTGGGGTTGTTACGGACCAAGATATGGGATTGGATGCTATCGCTCATGTTCTTGTTGGGCAGGACAGTAGCTTTTCAGATGACACTGTTCCCTAAACTATTATAAATGCTGCAGACTCTGCTGATCCGTCTATTACGAAAGGATGTGCTCGCAATCGAAGTGAGCTCCATAGGTTTCTATGGCAGGAGAGACTGGCAAGGATTCCCTTAGCCAAGATGCATGACCCCTGACAATGCGAAGGTGTGGGTGTACCAGATATTGCTAGGAATGCAATGACTTGTCAGCTTTGGTATCTGAGGGATTGGGTGGGCTGCACGGAGGTTTTTATGCCCTAAGTACTAGAGGAAGAATTTGTCTCCCCCTAAAGCTTGATGGCGGCACTACACCTGGATGCCTCCCTGCTACTGACAAGAATTAAAAGTAGCTTTTGCTGGTGAGATTGCTGCGGGGGACATGGCAGAATTTCTGTTCCCACTGGCGTATCTTGCCTGAGGCGACTAGCTGTCCATTTGGGGAAACCCACAATTCTGGCCCGGCATGGAGAACTCTGTCTTTCAGAAGTGGGAGGTCCAAGGAGTGAGTCAAGCAGGCCATGTGGTAGAGAGCTGAGTAAAACCATTTCCAACACTGTGTGCTGAGTTTGAGCTGAAGAGATCTCAGATCTTCACATACGACTATCCAACTCCACCACTATATTCACGCCCTTCCCGTGGGCCCCTTAAATGCGGAAGTCTTGACACATTTTGTAGTTTTTTGAAATAGGGGAAAGGGAGCACGTATCTATCACACAATTTTTCCGTAAGCTAGAACAGGGGCATCACTCCCCAGATTTTACCTCTACGGAGGGTCGTTGGGCAGAGGAGCTTGGTCTCTCTGTCACTCCGGAGGAAATAATGGGAGCTATCCAGAAATTGGTGAGATCTGCTTGTTTACAGGAAATTCAGTTCCAGGCAGCATGTAGGTTGCAGTTTTCTGCAGTCTGGGTTTGGAGAAGTGGGGTGGCCCCTGTTATAGGACCCCCTCGACTGACTTGGGACATATGTGGTAGAGGTGTGAGAAAGTTAAGCGGTACTGGTGTAGGATCCAGAAATATTTGGGCTCCTTAGTGAAGCAAACGCTAGAATGGTCAGGGTGTCTGATAATATTCGATCACCTCTCTTTGGCTCACCCCATGGGACGTTGGGAGCGTTTGCTGATATGTAAAGTGTGTATGGTGGGGAAACAATCAATCTTGTGACTGGTGAAATGTGACTCCTTCCTCCTTTTGGGAGTGGCGGAACTGCTTCCATCAATTAATGTTAATGGAGCAATTAGAGGCTAGGGGAACCCCTAAGTGGCAGACACGTTTCCTTGAGATATGGAGGACGTACCTAGATACTTTGGCACCTCTAACTTGCAATGAGCTGTATTCCTGTTAGGAAGTAGAGGGTATGTAGGCCAACCAAGGGGAATGCCGAGACATGGGAATTGGTCCAATGATAGTTTGGTCGAGTGGTGTGGCAGAGTGCGTAACATTTGGTTTGGGAGAGGTGGTGGGAGAGGGGTGGGTAGATGGATGGGTGTATGGTGGACAAAGGGGGGGGGAATGTTTATATAACTATGTGATTGATGATGGTTTAGAGCATTGTGTAAGTGTACCCACAGCATTCTGAGTATTAACTCGGTTTAATAAAAATGTGTTTAAAAAACAAAACAAAACAAAACAGAACTGCCTATCCTGCACCTCCAGGTCTGCAGACTCCGTGTCCACAGAAATATCCCTAATAATGGGCCAGAGCAGAAATAGGATGCTTAGTGTTACTGCTTTCCAAACCAAAAAGAATATTGAGATCTCAGCATTCTCTCTGTATCCTTAATGCAAACTTTCTCCTTGACCAGATACTCTGTGAGGTAACAGAACACCCTGCAAAAAACATACTCAGTGCATTATGTGGTAAATCTGCTGTAATAAAACAGCAGTAACTTTCCAAACTGAAAACAACAAAATCCCTGCAAATATCACATCTCCTAGAATATCCAGTACACCTGCAGGGAGGTACAGATGGGAAAGCAGAGCAAAAGGGACTGCTACAGATCCCTAGGCAGAAACTACAGGCTAACAGAACATCTGAGTTTGTCCGCACATGCAAAACAGTGACAGGTCCTCAGCAAATATAGAACAAGTGACCACAGACTAGAAATAAAAAGAGGCAGACACAAACCTCGCGAAGTCAGACTGGACAAGAAACCCCTGGAATGCCACACTGGAGAAACACGACAAGAAAATGCATTTCCTCCTTGGCAAAATATAACAATATTGGAGCCACACATTTATTTTTTTCCAAAACTAACACAGCACATCCAAGACGGATGCCTGGAATGCCTTCCTTGAGGAGGTGGTGGAAACAAACGGTGATGGAATTTAAAAAGATGTGAGATCAGGGTTGGTGCAAGTGGATCGGATGCCTTAGGCAAACTTTAAGCATTATGCCCAGGACTGTACCAAGCTAGAAATGTGCCCTGTGCGACTGACTAGTCTGGTGCCCCGCCTCCATCCAGCCATGTGCAGTAACTCGCTCTTTTTGAGCTTTCAGAAGCCCAGTGATGATATCAGCACCACTTCTGTACTTGTACCCTGTGCAGCCGCATAGCCCTAGGTACGGCCCTGCTAATGTCCCCCTCATGATTTTGAAAATTATACTGAACAATCATGATCATCAAAACAACCACAATCCTGTAAAAATGCATAATTGGACATCGGCCTTTTGACTATTCAGTTTTGCTTTGGATGCGTACGTGTGTCCACTCTCCCTTCAGACAAAGGAATGTGCTGATGGTTCTTTGACTTGCCTGGCTCTCGGGATCTATTGCTTTGCTATGACTGCTGTTGCTCTCTGCTGCCCCTCTGAAGCCACCGCCCTAGGCAAATATCTAGTCTTGCCTAATGGTTGAGCTGGCCCTGAGTGGGATATACACTAAGAGGCCAATTCTGCTCAGGGGACATTCGGCCCGTCCAGACTTCCAAAATCTAGATTGACCAGATTAGACCCCGATTCTGCACCCGCAGGAGCTAGACGTTCCCGCAGGAGCACAATCGGGGCACTTGGACCTGCTGGATGTGTCCCGATTCTGTGGGCCCCGATGTGCAGTGGTCTCCCTAACTAACCCTCCCCATGATCCTGCATGGAGCCTCCGTGCTGTGGCATCCCGACGCCATGGCACTGGGATGCCATGCAGGAGCCCTGATGCCCCGCACAACATATAAAATGCTTTCCCCTACCACCCGACCCCCCAGAGGGGCCTGCCAAGGCTGGGATTCGGCAGTGGGGAACCTCCTGCGTTGGCTCACTACTTCAGTGGGGTTCTCCTGTGCTGTCCGTCATTGTTAGTGGGAACTTATCCCACAACCCGGACATACAGGTCTGATGCAGGTCATGGCCCTGTACGTCCAGTGGGGCAAAGATGGACGTCGGACTTATTCCACTTCCGAAGTGGAATGTCTGACAAATGGTGGAGTTCAGGCCAGGGCCCCCCCGGGCCCCCCCCCACCAAACCATGGTGCGGTATCAGGTAGGCACTCACCGCCCGATCCCGGCCCTGGTGTCTCCCACCAAGACTTGGGTGGTGGGGGTGAAGGCTATTTTGGTTGTCAGGCCTTTCAGCACGCCTGCATGGCACCGGGGCTCCTGCAGAAACATGGGGAGGGCTAGATGGATGTTCAGCACTGCAGAATTGGGGCCCGTCTGGTCTATCTAAGCGCCCGATTCTGCACTCCTGGAATGTCTAGTTCTCCAGGACCAAGCAGGAAGTCAGTCCTCACATATGGGTGACGTCGGCGCCGACGGAGCCCCCGCGGAGCAATTTTCCCCAGCTTTCAAAGAAAGCCTTTGGGAATTGCAGCGCGCATGCGCGGTCCTCTTCCTGCCCAAGGGTGCCATCTTGCTCAGTCTTCTTTTTTCCGCGGAGCCCTACAGACGTTGTCTGTGAATCCCCGCCGAAAAGTTGATTTTTTCTCTTTATTTCTCTTTTTTCTTCGGTTCGACGCCGGTTCTTTTCCCGCCCGGACTCGCGACGCCGGTTGCGAGTCCGTTCTTTATTTTTTGGTTTTTTGTCCTTCGTGACAGATTTCGCGCCTTTTTACTTTTTCACTGGCAGCCCGGTCTTTCGACCTCGCAGGGGCCCTTTTTCCCCCGATGGCTGCCAGCGGCTTTAAAAAGTGTGACCTCTGTAAGAAACTCATGTCTCTTACAGACACGCATGACTTCTGCCTCCGCTGCCTCGGACCAGATCATGACCAGATGATCTGTGGTCCGTGTGGCAAAATGTCCTCTAAAGCGTTGAGGAGTCGGCAGCATCAGCGGGAACGTATCTTCTCTGACTCCGGCCGGGCTCGGACCTCGTCAGAGGTTTCGACGTCTCGGGACTCTGGTCCTGAGCATCGTCGGAGTTCCTCTGAAAGGGGGTCTCCTACCCGGGAACATCATCGGAAGAAGAAACCCGCGAGGGCGGGATCGGTGGACGCTCCTGGTTCCTCGAGGGCCAGGTCGCATAGCCCCGATTCCCGTCCCGGGTCCTCGGAGGTGGAGAGGCCTTCAAAACATCCTCGACTCGAGATGGACTTGCCCGCTCACGTGAGTACTGTTGTCCTCGTAGACTCGCATCCGAAGGAGCCGACGTCGGGCCCGACGCCGTCGGGGCCCGAGTCGGGGGCTGCTGGGTCTCCTGAGCTCGGACTCAGGTTGACGGCCTTGGAGTGCAGTCTGACTGCCTTCATGGACCAGCAGCGGGCATTGATCACTGGCCTCGCCGGTGCTTCTGCCCTGACCGCTGGGACGTCAACCTCCAAGTCGACCCCAGAGACCGAGCCGATCCTCGAGTCCATGAGGGCTCGAGTCGATCCTCGGTCGCGGTCTCCTTCGGCCTCCCGTTCGGGACCGAGGTCGTCGACGCCGACTCCCTCGGCGTCGGGGCGGACGGCATCGATGCCCGCCCGACCGGAGCCGCTCGACTCCTCCTCTGAGGAGTCGGCCTGGGAATCTGAGGACGAAGAGTCACCTGGTTCCTTTCGGACTCGGTGTGTCCCCTCAGACTCCCCCGAGTCCGAACCTCAGAGACGGTCCCCCCCGGAGGATACCCGGTTCTCGGACTTCGTGCGGGATATGGCCAAGGCCTTGGCCTTCCCTGCGGATCCCGAGGAGGAGCCTCGAGTCAAGGAACTCGATGCCCTCCAATATGACTCTCCCCCGAAGGAGACCTTTATTGTACCGGTTCCTCCGATGCTGGAACGACTTCTCTTCCGCATGTGGGAGAGCCCGGCGTCATCGCCGGTGTTAAGCAAGCGGGTCGATTCCATTTATCGGGTCCGCAAGAGCCCCGGGTTCCAAAAGGCACAACTGCCGCACCATTCCATGGTGGTGGAATCGGCTTAAGAGTCAAAAAATGCATTCCTCGGTGCCCCCCGGTAGGGAGGCCCGAAGCCTGGATGCCCTCGGTAGGAAGTGTTTCCAGGGCTCTATGCTTGCTTGTCGAGTTCAGACCTACCAGCTCTACATGGGCATGTATCTCCGGGACCTGGCTAAAGAAATTGCCGGGTTCTCTGCTGGTCTCTCCGACGAACCTTTGCAGAGGTTCCAAACCTTGTCAACTGGTATTCGAGAGTGCTCAAAGTTTATCTCTCGAGCAGCCTACGATGGTTTTGAGGCATCGGCTCGAGTAGCCGCAGCCGGCATCGGGGGACGCCGCCAAGCTTGGCTTCAGACGTCCGACCTCGAGCCATGGGTGCAGGACAAGTTGGTCGATGTCCCCTGCAGAGGTGATAACCTCTTTGGCAAGCCCATGGATGAGAAGGCTGCACAGATCGAGACCGAGACTCTCACCAGGACTCGTCTCTCCAGGAAGACCTCTGCCCCTTCTCAAAAGAAGAAGGGCTCGGGGAAAAAGCCCTTTTACCCGAGGAAGGCGGCTGCCTACAAATACTACCCTCAGTATCAGGCCTCACCAGCTCCCCCACAGGGTAAGCAGGCCAAGGGACGGGGTAATGGGTCCCGTAGGCAGCAAGCCCCCAAGCCTGCACCACCGGCCCCTGCTCAGCAGGGTGGGGGTTTTTGACTTCATCAGCATAGCCTCTCCCCCTCAGCTGGTTTCTCTCAGCACAGGAGGCCGGCTGGTCCACTTTGCCCAAAGATGGTCCAACATCACCACGGATACCTGGGTCCTTCACATAGTTCGAAAGGGCTATCTTCTTCACTTTCACCAGGTACCTCCCTCCTATTTTCCAGGGGAGCCTCCGAGACTCCCTCTGCACAGGGACTTACTCCTTCAGGAGTTAGCGAGTCTCCTTCAGGAACAGGCTGTGGAACCGGTGCCCCACCACCTGAAAGGTCAGGGGTTTTACTCCAGGTACTTTCTGATACCAAAAAGAACAGGAGGCCTCAGACCTATCCTGGACTTGCGAAACCTCAACAAGTTCCTTGCAAAGGAAAAGTTCAAGATGCTTACCCTTGGAATCCTGCTGCCCTACCTCCAGCAGGGAGACTGGCTATGCTCCTTGGATCTAAAGGATGCGTATACTCATATCCTTATTCATCCAGACCACAGACAATATCTCAGGTTTGTGGTGGGGGGAAATCATTACCAGTACCGAGTACTGCCCTTTGGCCTGTCCTCCGCCCCCAGGGTATTTACCAAATGCCTGGCAGTGGTGGCGGCCTATCTAAGACTTCAAGGCCTTTTTGTGTTTCCCTACCTGGACGACTGGCTCATCAGAACCCAGTCTTCCCACGAAGCCATTCAAGCCACTCATCACACTGTGACTCTACTCCAGCACTTGGGATTTGTCATAAACTTCGCAAAGTCCACTTTGCTCCCCTCTCAGGATCTCGAATTCATCGGCGCCAGGTTGAACACTCTTCAGGCGCGGGCCTTCCTGCCTCTGGACAGGGCCCAAAGGCTCATGGATCTCGCCAGCCACTTTCACAGCAATTCCCTGGTCTCGGCCAGGCAATTTCTGAGACTGCTCGGCCATATGGCTTCCACGGTCCATGTGACCCCCAATGCCCGCCTGAACATGCGACCTGCTCAATGGTGCCTTCGCACACAATGGCATCAGGCCACTGGGAGCCTAGCGGACTCCGTACAGATCTCCGACCGGCTGGTCTCTTCTCTGCAATGGTGGCTTCATCTGCCCAACCTAGTACTAGGAGTGGCTTTTCAGCCCCCTCCACATTCTCAGGTCCTGACGACCGATGCTTCTCTCCTGGGTTGGGGAGCACACTGCCAAGGGACATGTACTCAGGGTCTCTGGACTCCTTGGGAGTCTGCTCAACAGATAAACTTCCTGGAGCTCAGAGCCATCCGCCTAGCGCTCAAAGCATTCTCTCACCTGATTTCTCATCAGTCGGTGCTGATACAGACAGACAATCAGGTTGCAATGTTCTATGTGAACAAGCAAGGCGGGACAGGCTCCTTCCTTCTCTGTCAGGAGGCACAAAAACTATGCTCTTGGGCTGTCCACCACGGAATTATCCTCAAAGCGGTCTATCTCCCAGGTCAAGAAAATTACCTGGCTGACAAGCTGAGCAGGATCCTCCAGCCGCACGAGTGGAGGCTGGATCCGATGGTGGTTCAGCAGATCTTTCTCAAGTGGGGCCTCCCCACCATGGATCTGTTTGCCAGTCCTCTGAACAGGCAACTCCCCAGATTCTGCTCTCAACAACTGCATCCTCTCAGAGTAGCGGCGGATGCTTTTCTGATTCCATGGTCCACAGGCCTCTTATATGCCTTTCCTCCCATGCCGCTGGTGTCTCGGACACTCTTCAAGGTTCTCAGAGACAAAGCCTCGATGATCCTAGTGGCTCCCCGGTGGCCGAGACAACCTTGGTTCCCGCTTCTAATGCAGCTGGCGGTGGACACCCCTCTTCCTCTGGGGTTTCAGCCCGACCTCCTGTCACAGGATCAGGGGACTCTCCTGCACCCCAACCTCCAGTCCCTTCATCTGATGGCCTGGCTGCTGAAAGGGTAGTCCTTGCTCCCCTCTGCCTACCTCCAGAGGTGGAGGAGGTCGTCTTGGCCTCCAGGTGGCCCTCCACCCGGACGTCCTACGCTCTTAAGTGGCGTCGGTTCTCCACCTGGTGTCCTCAGCAGTCTCAAGATCCCTTCTCCTGTTCAGCATCAGTGGTCTTGCAGTACTTGCTTTCCCTCTCCAATCTTGGACTGAAGTCCAACTCGGTCAAGGTCCACCTCAGTGCTCTTTCTGCGCATCACATGCCGGTGGATGGCAGGCCTCTTTCTAGCCACCCTCTGGTGGCTCGTTTTCTCAGAGGCCTCCTTCTCCTTAAACCACCTTTGCGCCCCCCAGCCCCGGACTGGGATCTCAATGTGGTTTTACAGCGGATTACCTGTCCGCCTTTCGAACCTATGGCTACCTGTCCTCTTCGTTTTCTTTCTTGGAAAACCTTGTTCTTGGTAGCCCTCACTTCTGCTAGACGTGTTAGTGAACTGCAGGCCCTGGTGTCTGATCCTCCGTACACTAGGTTCTACAAGAACCGGGTAGTCCTACGGACTCACCCTAAGTTTCTTCCCAAAGTGGTTTCCCCTTTTCACATCAACCAGGCGGTGGTGCTTCCGACCTACTTTCCCAGGCCACACTCCAGCCGAGCTGAAATGGTCCTGCATACCCTGGACTGTAGAAGGGCGTTAACCTTCTACCTTGACCGTACGCAGGAGCACAGAAGGGCTGTTCAGCTCTTCGTCTCTTATGACCCCAATAAGTTGGGGCTCCCTGTCTCCAAGCGTACTCTGTCCATTTGGATTGCTGACTGTATCGCTTGGGCTTATGAGGCAGCCGGCCTCTCGTTGGAAAGTCGAGTCACGGCCCATCGTGTCCGGGCGAAGGCTACGTCAGTGGCTTACCTCCGCTCTGTTCCATTGGCAGACATCTGCCGGGCCGCTACTTGGTCTTCAAGCTAGACTTTTGCGGTCCATTACTGCCTGGAGAGGGAGTCTCGCAGGGACAGTGCTTTTGGACAGGCAGTCCTCCGTAACCTCTTCGAGGTATAGGCAACTCCTACCCTCCATCCCGGATGTTGGGCTACCGGTTGGAGACGTATTCAGAGAAGATTCCTTCCTTCTGGGCTGCTGAGCTTGAGGGAGCTCATTTTTGTGCTTAGGGTCTCCGGTAGCCTTAAGCTTGGGAGTCCCATATGTGAGGACTGACTTCCTGCTTGGTCCTGGAGAAAGCGTAGTTACTCACCTGTAACAGGTGTTCTCCAGGAGCAACAGGAATCAGTCCTCACAACCCTCCCTCCTCCCCTTGGAGTTGCAGTTCTATGCTTTCGTTTTTTGCTAATTTTTTGCTTTTAGCTATGTCATCTGACTGAGCAAGATGGCACCCTTGGGCGGGAAGAGGACCGCGCATGCACGCTGCAATTCCCAAAGGCTTTCTTTGAAAGCTGGGGAAAATTGCTCCGCGGGGGCTCCGTCGGCGCCGACGTCACCCATATGTGAGGACTGATTCCTGCTGCTCCTGGAGAACACCTATTACAGGTGAGTAACTACGCTCTCCTGTGGGTGCATTTTCAGGCCATCCATTTTTTGGATGTCCGGACGGCCCAGATGTGCCTCAGTTGGAATTGGCCTCAGAATGTCTTTAAGTTGCAAGAAGATGGAAGTCAAGCAGCAGTGAAATGACTTTTTCACTTCTAAGAAGTTATGCAGGGGCAGTTATAACCTCAAAAAACACAAGGCATGCAGGAGGTAAATTACAGGGAGTGGCAATTACAGTCCTAACCACCTTCCTGTGAATAGCCCACATTGGTCTTTATCTATTATCATGTATCATTATTAAGTGAACAGAAGGAGCAGGAAAACTTTGTATCACCCTGGAAGGAACGGGGAAAAGCAGCAGCTACGGCAGCAAAATATGTTGAATCCTACCCAGCAAGCCAAGAACATAATCTGAGCAAGGCAGAACTTGCATTAGGATGTAATTTTTTCTCCTTTCGTGTGAACCATGTTTATGTTTTGCTTTGGCAAGACGCGTAGACACGTCTATGCCAATAGTTCCCTCAGCGAGGGAGAGAGAGAGAGGCAAATTACAAAGAGAGACAGATAGAGGGCGATAGAGAGCGGGATGGGATTGCATAAGAGCAGGGGAGAGCGGTGCGCGGTGAAATCGTGCTGGTGCTGCTCCCGTTTCTGGGCAATGCCTCCTCCTTCCTTGGGATAGGGCAGCAGAGGCAGTGTCAGACTGGGGCTCGGAGCTCCCCACTGGCCAGCGTCCCGGTGCCAGGAGCAGCGCTGCGCCTGCTGCACTGGGTGGCATAGGAGGAGGGGCTGTCTCTCTGAACTGGGACGAGCCTGCTTACCAATCAGTGATAAAGGGGGAAATGCTCTGACCAGCTTTTAAAGAGCAAGAGGGAGCGCGCGTGGAGCTGTGCCTACCTGGGGCCCCGTGCGCCCTCTCCTTGCTCTTATTCTTATTCCCCTGCAAGCTGCAGGTTTTGTCCTCTCGAGCTGAAAGTTAACCCAGGAAGAGGCGTTTCGCGGACTAGTTTTATTTGCTTAAGAGTGGGATAAGAAGATCCACCGGCACCGGGCAGAGCTCGGACTGTGCCAGGGTGAGGGCGAGGCAAGGCTCCGGCAGTCCGGCGGAGACCTCGGTCGCTTTCTCGGGATGTCGTCGGAGGAGTGCCGCTCGCCCATCGGCCTCGACTGCTGCAACTGCTGCCTGGATCTGGCCAACAGGAGCGAGACGGGAGAAGGCGGCGGCGGGGACAACAACAACCTGTGCGGGCCGACGGTCAGCAAGTTCCGGCAGCTGCGGGATCAGCTCACCTTGGAGCAGCTGAACGCTGACAAGCTGCAGCGCATCATGCGGCAGGACTCGCTGGAGCCCGTGCTGCGCGACCCCTGCTACCTGCTCAACCAGGGCATCTGCAACAGCAACATCGACCACACCATCCTCTCCATCCTGCTCTTCTTCCACAGGTGGGTGGCTGACTGTTCGCGTGGCGTGTGCTGCGGATGGCTGACTGTCAGCTCCTGCGGCGTCCGGCCGTGGGATCCTTGGTAATCCCGTAATGAGGATTGATGAGGCCAGACGGTGCGGGGCTAAAGGGTTCTGTGCACTGGAAAGGGTAACAGGAGATATGCTAAGCAATACCATGCAGTGCCAAGAGGTAATAAGGCGATGGTAAAATTGCTGAGCACTTTCCTAAGGTGCAATGATCACATAGTTTTAACACTAAGGAATACTGAGAGGATTCAGAAAATACCATGCTTTGCTGAGGGTTGTCCTACGTGTGCTGAGCAGATTCATAGCAGCATATAGTTTTGCAGAGGAATACTGAAATGGTACTTGTTTTATCATCAGGGATTTCTGATTCAGAGTTATTTCTTGAGAGTTAATATCGGTACAAGTGTCATTAGTAAGTGAGAGGACCATGGTTGTCTCCGTGGTGGAGAGAGTGGAAAAGCAGCTACCTGTATGTGTGACATGTACCTGTCTTGGTAAGAGTCCGAGTCTAGGACTGATTCCTGTGAGAGGGAGCGTATATGGTGGGCTCAGTGGGGACAGGCAGTATATGCGTCTTTCTTTAATGGAGTGTCTCCGGGCAAGTCCTCAGGCAGTGAGCTGCCTCCTTGTGGATGGAAACCTGCTGCTTTCTATATGAGGTACAATCTCATGGCTATTGGGGGGGGGGGGGGGGCGGGGGTTTGAGGGCACAAGTGTAAAGCAACCTTGGGCCAGAAGGACTGGGGTTTATAGTCCCACAGGTGCTCCTTGTGGTCTTGGGCAAGCCACTTAACCCTCCATAGCCCATGTTCCCTGTAAAATAGTTATCTCCAAGTTATAATGCCCTGTTCAATGTAATTTCAGTTTGTTCAATGTAAACCGCACTGATGCAGAATAGAGCGGTAAATAAGAGAAATAAATAAATTAATTAATTAATCTGTTTCTATGAAAGTGAAATTATGCAACTGTTTGAAGATGACAGCTTTCATCTGTTTGTTTTATTTAATCATGGCTGTCTCTCTAGCAAGAGATGGAGTGTGCAACTGCAGCTATGATAGGGAAAGTTCAGGACACTTGTTATTTGGGGGTAGGAGAAATATGGGATTATGTGGTTATCTTTAAAAAGGTGAGAATTCATGGCTTGGGGGGGGGGGGGGAGAAGGACATGTGTGTATTTATGCCTCTGTGAGAGTGACAGTCCGAGGTTGTCTCCTTAGTGGGGATGTGAGTCTGTGGCTATCACTGTGAGAGTCCCCTCTGCAGGGATATGAGATTACTGTTTCTCTAGGGTGAAACCTGCAACTGTCTTTGTAGAGCAAAGGCGATTATGTTGCCCTCTGTAGGAGAGTGAAAGTTCTTGGCTGTCTCTTTGCAGAGGCTGTCCCTGTGAGGGTGAGAAGCTGTGGCAGTCTCTTTGCTGAATACGCTGCACCTGTTCTTACCACATCTCTCTTTCCTGCTTTTTATATTGATCCTACATGCTCTTGTGCTGATTGTGAAAGCAGTGGCCTCAGTAAGAAGGGGGATTCCAGGCAGGGTCTCCATGCCTGCGGCCAGCTGTTTGCTGAAGTGGGAATCCTCCAGCATAAACCCCATTTAAATAATTCATACCTTATCTGTAGGCCTGATAGGATGAAGAGAAGACAGGTCATTGCGGCTGATTCCACACACTTGTCCTGGTGGTTCTACACCAGAATGGTCAGCACTGCTTACTTTGCTGATCAGCGAGGATTTCAAGAAAGCTCTGCCAGAGTCAGAAAGTAGGCAAGTTCCGAAGTATTCTCTGCTAGGGTCTGTAAGCAGTGTCCTTGGATGCCTGGAAATAACCAGGGTAAGCGGTGAGTGCTGAAGTGAGGGAGAGAGTTGGCATTGAGGGTCAGAGAGGGGATACTCATAACTTCACCTCTGTCTGGCTCACTGCACACACACACACACACTGTACAGCAGTGTTAGTCACACAGTGCCCGCTGAATACCAGTGCTATATACATCGAACTTCAGGATGCCACCAAGCTCAGTCGGTGTGTCTGTCTGCCTCTGTATAGAACAGGTATGTGAGAGCCTCGGAGAGAGCGTGCACCCTCCTACCACCTCTCCTTCTGCTTCTTCCCGAGCTGGTCCACGCAGGCTGCTATCAATCATTTCCAAACCCAAACTTCTCATATTCAGCTTATCCCTGGCGATCCACAATAAGGGATCCTGCTGGGTACTTGTAGGAGACAGGATGCTGGGCTTGATGGACCTTTAGTCTGACCCAGTGTGGCACTTGTTATGTTCTTATGTTATTAATTTCTGGGACTTCACTGCTGAAGCTCCTTCTTTCTCAGTAGCTGCTAAGAGAAACCACTGCAGTTTGTGCTATTGCTCTGATTGTGAGTCTCTGGCCGGAATCTTGAAGGTCGGTATAAAATCTGTGAGGTGCTTTATCCTTCTCTGGCTATGTCAGTATGGAGCACCCAAATCTTAACACAAATTACTACACAGAAGACAGCCAGGACCACGGCTTAGGAAAGTGGCCTGGGGAGCTGATCCAAGATGACGCTGTGAGCTGCTGCACCTGGGGACGCTCCGTGAAGCGGCTCATGTCTTGGCGTTCGGATGTGCCTGCTGCCTGTGCATGGGATGATATTCAATAAAATGTGATATTCTCTATGCTAAAATGAATGCTGTGCAAATCTTGGGGGATACTTTGGTTAAAGATAAGAATATCTTTCACAAGTGGATGGAACACTTGGAAAACCAGATGCGCCATAATAATCTCCTCATATCTGCTATAGGTATGGTAAAAAAAGATTTGACTGAGACCTTGGGAATGGATTCTGGCTCTCTTCCTCCTCTAGTCAGGGGAACTCGGTGGACAGGGGGACTCTGGAGGTTTGAACCTTACAGAGTTTTTGGAGTCCTCCCTGGAGGTGGTTACACAAAGAGCTGCTCTAGTTGTCACCTTTGCTTTAGAGTTTGACCATAATGCTGTCTTTAAAATGTATTTCCGCTCAATGAATAAGCTGTTTTTAGGCTCTAAAATTCATATGATTTTTCTAGATTTACACAGAAGCAGTGCCAGGAGTTCCTGGCCCTAAGTTCTAGGGTGCTGGCTTTGGGACTTAGCTTCATGTTACGATTTCCTTGTGTTTGTATGGTTGTTTGTCTAGGCTCAAAGAAAAAAAATTCTTTGCTTCACAACTAAATGATTTTATAGTGGCTAGAGAGGAGCTTAATGTTCAACTTCGTGACCCTCAGGCACCACTGTAGGCCCGCTGAGAAAGGTATGGTTGGGGGCGGTGCATTCTCAGGGATTGTATTTGTATTTTGTATGTTTTTTTAATTTTTTCCCTTAACTTTGGATCCATTTTGCCTTTTATTGTGGGCTATAATGTTTAAATAATTCTTATCAACAGGGTTTCTGTTGTTATATTTTTCCTTTTGCAACTGCTATGTTGCTTTTCACTTTTTGTGTTGGAGTGTAATATTAAATTGTTAATAAATATAAAATAAAAAAATCAAATTGCTACATAGTGTGAAAACAAGAGAAAAGCTATCTGATCAAATCAGCATCCTTTGGGCTGGAGTCTCACGATGCCATGAGACACTTAGGGGATCTCAGGTTTCGGTGGTAAGTTCAGTGATTAATGCCGAAATTGTAGAGCTCAGCATGCTCCCTATGCTGTTATTAAACAGCTTGTCCTCAGGCTCGAGTGCTTATTATATTTACTGTGTTATTGGAGTAAGTAGATTTCTAGGGCACCTTTGATATTACAGCCTCCTACCTACCACCGACTTTGTGTCATGGGGAGGGTGGGGGGAGTCATGAACTTGTGTCAGTTCTGGTGGGTTGGGTTAATGCAGAAGGCCCAGGCTCAATTCCTGGCCAAGTCTTGACTCTCCAGGTTGGTTGGGGGCAGTATCGGTATCAGGGCAGGTCTTGAACTAATGGCCTCCTAGCTAGAAAGGCCAAAGCTTTGCTCTGTGAGCCACTGGTATTAGGCTTGATGCAGGGGCCAGTGACCATGCCTCAACTAACTGGACTGAGCCATAGTCCTAGGCAGCCATGCCGTGCCGCGTTGTCCTCCATCTCACCTGAGAGAGCGGGTGGCACGGCAATCCCTCCATGATGCTTTTTTTAAAAAAATAGCAGTGACTTCCCAGCACCTTGAAAGCTACCCTTGGCCCCATGCTATGAAACCTAACCTGATCTATCTGATTTACTTTTGAGCACTTTGAATGGAATTGGACCTGCTGTTATTGAACTTGTCTACGCAAGAGACTCTGTACCCATTTGTCTGTTAAACTTGCTACCTGAATAACCCAGCTTGGAGTCCAGCAGTTCATGGCTACTGCGGCCATCAGGGGAGACTGAGAGGAGGAAATCCCAGTAATTTCTCAAGAACGGCACCTGCTGGGCTGAACTAGGATGCATGAGTACTGGGTTCCAGAGGGAATCTGAGTCTGTGTTGCCCAGCCATGGACCATCACTACAATGTTTGGGCTGGGGAAGGTTATTAAAATAGGAGAAAATAGCCCAGGTAGTTGTGAATAAGAGCTTATGGCACTGTTGCCCAATAGAAGTTGATTTCAATTGAGCTGGAAGCCCAGAAGAGTGGAAGAAAACCAACTGGTCAAAAGTACAATGAAAACCAATACTCCTGTTGCAGAGCCTTTTGAGTTATTTCAGCTTTTAAAGTGAGCTTAATTTGAAATACCTGGCTTTTTTATCAGCATGCTAAAGCTTCTTAGTTATGCACTTAATAACACCTATGAGAGCTGAGGCAGTTATGTAATGGGAGTTTTAACCTTTTCTCCAAGTCACATTTAATTTATTATAGGAGCATGCATTGCCTTACAATGTCTCAGCTGCTTTGATGTCACTGTCCTGGGTCCTGATTCTGATTTAGGAAAAAGGGAGAAGATTTTGTGACATCAGTTATCTCTAAGGTTTGACACCTGATAGTTTTGATCCTTGACAGCACACATACCAAGTGAAACTTTGATCCACACAAATAAAAACCGTCAGCATTGTAAAAATTAATGTGGTCTGGCACTTCAATTTAACTAACATTAGAGATAACGGATGACTCCAAGCCATCAAGAACAGGATATTAGGCCTGGTTTTGCCCCATTTGCATAGATTTAAGATGAGGAATTAAGGACCCCTAATCTTTTGAATGTAGCCTCATTTTCTCTTGGAAAGGTTAGACCTCAAATTCTTGTTCATAGAGGTATTGGGGAAAAACCAAGGTTGGCTCTCTTCATCCCCAAAAACATGGAGCCATAAATATAATAAAGCTGGAGGCTTTACAAGCTGTGCATTTCATTAGCCTGAAAGAGTGTCAAATGTCCATTGAATCTGACCTTGTTCTAATTCTGAACCCTTTTCCTGATGATCTAAGACAGTGCTCTCAACCCTCTCCAGAAGGCACACCTAATCGGTCAGGTTTTTAGGATTACCACAATGAATAGGCATGACATAGATTTGCATACAACAAGTAATGTAGGGCCCACTTTTTGAAGGCATTACATGGGTAACTGCCCTAGGTACCCTGTAAATGTCTTATCTGGGATTTTTGAAAGGTACCTACATGGGTAGTGCCCTTTGAAAATCCCGGATAAGTCCCTATCGCGCCCAGATGCTATGCGGTTAGCAGCGGGGTGGAGCGGGGGTGGAGGAAAGGGCTAAATGGATGTTACCCGCTTAGCCCTCTGCGCCTTAAAGATAGGCAAGCTTTTTCCTCACCTGTCTTTCAGGCGCAGGGGCTAAGCAGGTTGCATCAAAAATTGGTGCTACCCTACTAGCTCCTGTGGCTTCCGGGTTGTGTGGCGAGACCTAGAATTTCAGTGCTGGGACTGCATATAATCCCGGCATTGAAAATCTGGGTTAGATGGATGGCGGACGGGCTAGGTGCCGACGTGGCGCATAGCATTGCCCAAACAAAAATTGGGCCCGTAATGTATACAGATTTATCTCATGCATATTTATTGTGGTAATCTTGAAAACTTGACTGGCTAGGCATGTCTCCAGGAAAGGGCTGAAAAGGGATGGCAAAAAGAAAACAGTATGCAGCTGTGGACCGTTTGGCTGCAATGAAAAAATATTCCAATCCCAGCTATGGTAGTTACCATAAATCCCTGGCAGCACTTTCCTCTAGAGTCTAACTGCATCACAATACCCTCCAATCTTTTTCCATAAAAGCCATGCCCAATTTCGCTTTGAACTTAATAGTGTAGTCACGGCAACCTGTACAGGCAAAATGTTCCATAATTTCACCCTTCTGTATGCGAGGGATCCCTTTGTCCACAGGTGATAAAATCCAGTTCCAAATTTTAAAGCAGAACAATATTGCAGAGTTGTAGAAACTGTGTTCAACTAGAGAACTGGAGCATTGCGTTGCAGTATTTTTTTGTTAGACCATCCGGTGACGTTTCTGAAAATGCTCTATCCATGAACCTTTGGGATCAGATGCCAACTCAAGAAGGGCCTTGCGTGATCTTAAAAAGTCATGTCATACCTCATCTTTGGATAACTACTTTATTGGCCCAATGAAAGATATTGTCACTTACAAAGGATCCATGAAAAGAGAAAGAGAACGTAAAAGGAGAGCTGTCATGATGTCATGTTCCAGCAAAAACATGATGAATGCTTACTCTTTGGAGATCCGTCACTCAAAAAACAGTAATTTCATTGACTCAAATACTTCTTTTAGAGACAGAGAGCATTCCAATTTTGAAAGAGTTTCCCTCCTCTTGTGCACTTGTGGCAAAACAAACCGTCCAAAGCTTGAAAATGAGCATAGAAGACATGAAGCATTTATATTTGGGTGAGATGCTCTTGCATCAAAGATATCTTAATACGTGCTGAGTCTTTAAGGGGAGCAGTGAGGAGGAACTGGCTGGACAGGGCATTAAAGAGATTAAAAGTGGTATTTTAGAAAGGACGTCCAAGTCATATTGGGGACATCCAGGAAGAATGTGCCGAGAAACGCCAGGGATGTCTATCTCTCAACCTGATTTTAGTAACGTAGACATCCCTGACGTGGATGTCCATGCCAGCAGCCACACAGATGTCCCCCTTAGGAAAGTATGGGGAGGGGGACATCCGTCTTATGCAAGCTTGTATATAAGAGGACATCCAGCAGTGTAGCAAAATGAAAGCATCAGCTCGTCAGTGTTTGTTAGTGGCATGGAGAATATGTTGGACAGGAGCTTACCACTTCCTCCACACTCTCCAAATGTTTGTCTGATAGGACGAGCACTTTTCCAATGCCATTGGGTAAGGAATGACCCAGACATCCATATGTCACACCCCTGCGCGGACTCAGACATCCTCGTCCCAGTGATGTCCACAAAGCCGGCTTTTAAAATGGCTCTGGGGTTTTCGTCATGATTTGGACATCTCTATGCCCATTTTCAGATGTCTAAAGCATGAATAGGGTTTCTAAAATAATCCCCATAGTACATCACATTCACTGTAAGACATATTTACTAGGGATATAGTGTGTGTTTACCAAAAATAAGCTTCTGGGCGGGGACTACCTCTGGTTAGCTTCTAACACAGGAGATGCTGGTGGGGTGGTGGGCTGCTGCTCATAATGTACTAGTGTTTGCCCCGGAATCTATGCTAGGAATGCTTAAACCCACCCAGCTTAAACCTACTGGTATTTAACATTTTTGTAGTGCTACTAAGAATGGTATACAGAAACATAAAATAAAGTCCCCATTTCATAGAACTTACAAGCTAGTTGAGACACAAACAAGATAACTATAAGTCAATATCCTAAGGAGGAGTGGTTAGAGCAACTGCATGCTACCCAGACGATCAAGGGTTCAATTCCCACTGGTACTCCTTATGACCTTGGGCAAGTCACGTTACTCTCCTTTGCCTTGGAAGAAAAGGCCTGGCAACCTGCTTTCAGTGATACATTGCCAAGAAAACCCAGAGGCAGCTGGGTTGCCAGGAGTCAGCATTGACTATTCAGGATGGAGTGAGGACGGAGTATGAGTGTCCTGCCTAGTTACTCTGCTGCCCAGTTAACTATCTGGATACCTTTAGTTGAGGTGAAAAGCTGTCCTAAATCGATCCAGATAGTTATCTGGATAGTAGGCTGAATATTGCCGCCATCTATCTATCCTTTCACACCTTAAGACAACTCCGTGCCGTTCGCTCCTTCATATCAGTTTCTTCCATGACCATATTATTACTGTCTTTGGTGGTATCTCGCTTGGACTACTGCAATGTTGTCCTGGCCGGCCTTCCCCAAACCCAATTACGGAGATTACAACTTGTCCACCACACAGCTGCACGTATTCTCACACATGCTTCTCGTTTCGATCACATCACCCCCATCTTGATTCGCCTACACTGGCTTCCCCTGGCTTTTCGTGTACAGTTCAAAGTACTTATATATGTGCATAAAACTATCCACACCGGTATTCCTCTCTACCTTGCCGACCTAATCCATCTACGTTCGTCTCACCGCTCTCTCAGATCAATCCACCTGAACCGTATGTCCCTTCCTTCCCCTTCACAAGCCCACCTTGAGTCCACCCGCTCTTCAGCATTTTTCTTTCTGGGCCCCCGACTCTGGAACTCGCTCCCTCCCGCCCTCCGGTTAGAACCCTCCTATAAAATTTTTAAGACCAAGCTAATGACCCACCTTTTCTGCACCGCCTTTAACCTTCCTCCTCCCTCCGCTCCTCTTTCCCCTCCACCCCGCTGAATTAGGATGTTTTTAGCTCTCTGTTACTCTGTTGCTTTATTCTATTTCTCCATTCTATCCTTTCTTTTAATTTATTATGGCGTTCCTTTCTTTTTCTGCAGCCTTATATTTTGTTATTGTACACCACTCTGGTGCCATCGGTAAAGAGCGGTATATTAAATGAGCTAATAAAGATAAAGATATCTAGATAGTAAGTGCTGACCACTATATGCAGTACCACTCACTAGCTGGATTGTGACACTGAACTATATTTGACCTCTACGACTGGCATTAAAAAAAAATGCAGACTGTTAAATATGAACTCGATCATTTGTTAGTAATCACTTAACTATTATAGTAAATCGTTGAGAAGATCAAGATCAGGAAAAACGCATTTTCAAACAGATATGTCTTTAAACGGGACATGAATACGGCCAGAGAGGAACAAGATGCACCAAATCAGGCAGCTTGTTCCAGGCATGTAGTGCTACAAGATAGAAAGCAGGAAGTCTAGAGTTAGCAACAGAGGAGAAGGGCACAGATAGGAGTAGCTTGCTTGATGAATGGAGGTCATGAGGAGGGAAATATGTGCAAATAAGAAGAGGAGAGGAGCTGCACATTGAATATTTTTGTAGGTGAGAACTAGTTTAAAATGAATGCAGAAGCAGATAGGGAGCCAAGTTAGAGCCTTGAGAAGAGGAGCAACAGGAGGGATGCTGGAAGAAGATAAGTCACATAGCTGGACATTTGAATATATTAGTGGAGAAAGATGGTTCACTGGAAGACCTGTGAGGACATTAGAGTAGCCCAAGCAGGCAATGACAAGTATTTTGTACTTGGGACAAGGCACGATGCTATAATGTAGTGCTACATATCCTCCAAAGGGGAAAATCATTTTTTAAAATAGCTCTTCCATTTGTGATTAGGGTTTAAACTCTTGCCATCTGGGAATTGGGCAGTCCTGAAGCTGCTCCCCAGTCGGCTAAGCAAGCATTCAGAGGACAACTGGGGGTGCAGCGTTCAGAGAGAGATGTCCATTATTGTAGAACGAAGCGTTGGGCGGCCTACCCAAGCTTATAGCATTAGCACGACTGAAGAGCTCCTTTAATCTCAGAAAATAAACTATTGATGAAAGGACCTCATCATGTGCCTGCCCTGAAAGAGCTGAGAGCCTTAGTAACAGAAACACACTGGTCTAAATCCATTCAATCAAAAGCTCGATTCATTCAAAATAGTTCCAGTGGTACAGTTTGATAGCAGAGCTAGGAGAAATGCTCTTGGGCCGGGCAGACCAAGCTGCAGCACTGGTTTTGTGGACACTCTTTGGTGGAGAGATTTCCTCAGAAACTCATAGAGAGAAGTATGGACAAGAAAAGAAGTGGCATGAAAACATTCTTGTCTGGTACAGTGATTTTAACCTTGGGATAAAGGCTCTTGGTCTCTGGTGTGCAGCAGAATGTTTGCTAGGACTCTGCCAAGTAGGGCCGACCCCAGAATTGGTTCAGGGTGTTGGAACCCTAGACAAGCCTTACACCTTATCCCCCCCCCCACCACTATCAGAATCTATTGTTTTGCTTTGCATGCCCTGCTCGTTACCACCCCCCCCCAGCCCTCACCTCCAAGACTGCCACCCTAGGTGACTTCCTAGTTTGCCTGATGATTGGGCCAGCCCTGCTGCCAAGCATTTCTTTAACAAGTGCTGGTGGCTTCATCCCATCATGGTTGCTTGCAAACCAAGTTTTCCTGGTTTCACTGAGTTTTCTCAAAGATCACAAATGTAGCTAGAACCAAAAGGAGCGTGTTTAATATTACGCAACTTCAGGTAACTGGTGTATGGTGAAGAGATTCTACTCCAGGCAGGTAACAGAGCTTCAGTTGAGAGATGTAGCGTTGCAAATCTGCAGAGGTTAATGCATCCTGCTCTGATCTCACATACATTACATTGTTTGACTGTTCGTGCTGACGGTCTCAAGCGGCGGCAGGATGTTTGGAGGAAAAGTGCTGCTGTGTGTTTGTACTTAGGAAAGGACACAAAGGATCCTGGTGGCACTCCAAGTCCACTCTGCTCTTCAAATGTCAGCAGGCAAATCCAGCGGCTGGGATCCAGGTGTGCACATTGGCAAAAATAGCTTTGTTTATTCCGGTAAATTTGCCTATTGTTTGACAAGGTTACTCTAAAAGGGCACACAGCAAGATACCCAATGGTAGCAGCACAATGCAGTCAAATGCTTCTCCAGGCTCATTGCAATGAAAATAATTTTGCAGGCGTCAAGTCCAAAAAATTGGATTTTCTTATTTCTTTTCATAATGGATTGGGCACACATTCTGTTTGTCTGTGCCTGGGCTCGTAGTTTCCTTTATAATCTCTATGTTCAGAGCCCAGTCTTCTCACCAAGCACAAGTCCCTTCCCATCTGCCATGTAAGTTAGGGGTCCTACCACATTCTCCAAAATAGTAAAACTCTCAAAGATGCTTCCAATAAATAACTTGACCAAAAACATTCAGTTTATTTGTGGATTTCCTAAAATTTTCCCAATTTTTGTGATTTTCTTTTTGTGGGTTTTAAATGTGTGTCTTGTATTTATTTATTTTATTTTATGCATTTTGGAATTTTTTTGTGCGTGCAAATCATTTGCTAGTGCATTAATTCATAGGTATATGTGCATGCAAGCAATTTGTGTGCCCAAAAACATTTAGGAATTCAAATGCACCAAATTCATGCTAACAAATTCATACCACTAAAAATGACCTCTATTGAAAATATACAGGATGCCTACGCTCTTCATACCTCCTTTATCTGTTTTAGCCATGAAATAGATCCAGGTGGAAAGGAGAGTAAAGTTAGAAAGTGATGAATGTTTATCCACAGACGAGTCAATTAAACACGGAAACAAACTGGTTACTTCCTTGGAGACGCTGTGCATTGTGCTCATCCTCTTTGCACTACCACCTTTGGGTAATTGCTGATTTGTGGTGATCCAAAGGAAGATCAGAGTACCCTGTGAAGTAATTGTGCTGGCTAAACAAAATTCAATTTGATCATAGTAATTGAGGGAAATCTTGGAACAGCACTTATTAGTTAGCATTGCATCAAGTCTTAATACCTAGTCATACAATTAATCTCTTTAAATGCTTCCAGTTTAACATGACAATGTTTAGCGATGTGTCTGGAGCTGTTTCAGGTGATAAACATATTTCATCATAACCAGTTCTAGCATAAAGAACCTGCTCCTCTGAATGAATTTAAAGCCTCCTTCTTGCTGTCTGTTGGTCATTTCGGTGGAGGGCACTCGTAGATGGTGAAAGGACAAGGTTGGGAGCCTACCTAAAATTATCCAAAGACAGTTCTACCCATATAGGAAAAAAGCCCTGGGGGAGAGGGGATCATTCCATTTTGGGGGTAGTTATACTTTCTGCTAGAGTATTTTCAAGGGAGGGAGAGAGCTTATTGTCTAAGACTGATACATAACAGAGGCACTGTTTTCTTTTCTGAGAAACATCACCTGAAAGGAAAGTTTTGACCACTGAATGGACTGACTGTATTTCTTGCCTGCTTTACGATTACAGTAGAAGTATTCTTATATAACACCTTCATTCACAGGACTAAATAAGGCTGGTTCTGCTGAACTGGATAAACAAAGGATCAGGAGGACGCTACTTTACCCCTTCACCCCCCAAAGAAGAGCAGATCGAAAAATCTGCTTCAGATCTTAGAAAAATCCTAAATGTATTTCATCAGCTTGGTGGATTCTTATCGAGATTACTTTGGGCCCGATATTGAGCTAGGCTCATTTTTGAAGGGCTGTGTGCCTTGTCGACGCATAGCCCTCCCTGCCAACCTCTAACCCGGATATTCAATGCCGAACCGACAGCATTGATTATCCGGGGATCGCCGCACACACCGGATGCCGCTGAAGCTAACCGGGCAGCAGCGATATTGGATGCTGCCCGGTTAGTTCCTGCGCCTTAAAGATAGGCAAGGGTTTCCCTCGACTATCTTTTCAATGCAGATCACTAACCGGGCAGCATGCAATCTCGCTGCTGCTCGGGTGTCGCTTGTCGCCGCCTGTGCCCCACCCTGACATGCCCCGATGCTAACTGGATAGCTTCGGTGCACGTAGGGGATTTAGAAGGGGATATTTAACAGCATTAACCATGTAAGTGCCATTGAATATCCCAATTTAAGGCCTTTACACGACCTACTGGGCTGTAAGCCGTGTAAATGCCTTTCGAAAATCAGACCCTTTGTCTTTTTATTTGCAGATGTGTCAGGGAAAATTCCAGTAGCTCTGGGGGAGTCTGAAATTGCTGCCATTATTGAAGTTACACCACGCTGTCGAGCAATGTAGTTCAGAGAGTACAAAAAACAGTAGGCATGTGCAATTCAGGCTCATTCGGGCATTTGCTTGCATGCTTAAAAATGAAGTGCGTATGAAAATTGTGTACGTATGTACCTACAAATGAATGTGCATGCAGAAAAGCTTGCAATTACAATGAATACAAAACAACTTCAGTTGGTTTTCATTTAAAACAGAGGTTTTTTTGGGTCCTGCACATTCCTAAAAAACAAAGAAATTCTAGCAGATAAACACTACCGGACTCATTCAGTCTTCCCACTTTCCCTCCTTGTAAGAAGACCATAGACCGTACCTGATTTCTGGCTTTGCCCTCACCTGCTCGCTGCTAAAGATTTATTGCTCTGTCCTATGTCTTCTTGAAATTTTATACCTGTCTTATGTGATCATTTTTTCTCTACCACCTTTTCTGTAAAGAAAAGTTACCGTGAACTCCAAAAAAGCTATTTCCAGGTGTCCTTTGTAAGACACCGAGGCTTCTGATTAAGTCAGCTGGATGTCTTAGGTGCCCAGTGGTATGGGAAACCTCTCTTATTACTTCTGGATATATTCACCCATTTCTAAGCTAAAAGAGCTGTGTTGGCTTGTATGAGGATCAAGCCCCCATTCCTTCGTATTTATTAACAAGCACAGTTATCAGATAAGCTAACTACTTACAGTATTAATAAGAGCTTGCAACCTAAGCCCTTTAGATCTCCAGTTTAGCCCGCTCCCCTGTGAGCTATTATGACTCATGACAGAATTACACTGTCCTACTTTATTGGAATGAATCATAGCTGACTACTTGAAATTCATTTACTTATGCGAACAGTGGTTACAGATTTGACATCACATTCTTTAGTGACAAAGGTAATGAAAACTTCTTTTGTTCAACTAATTGTGCTCAGTACATTGCATTTTGTTGAATACTCAGAATGTGTTTGCTTCTATCTTTAGGCAGCCTTCTCAGTGCCTTACCCTCAAAGGGATCTCATAGGCACAGTATGAAAGAATTTAAAGAATTTCGCTGAAGACTTAATGTTGATTATGCCAGAAACCCTAGCAAAGTGCAGATCCCAAGTACCAAGGGATGCAACTTGGAAAAAACTTTCCTAACCATATGCACATGATGCTGGATAACCCCATTATAGCTGTTTCTCCATGGACCAGCAGGATTGCGTCAGCCACACTTGGTGACGTCCTCCGGGCGGAGCCATGCATACGGAAGTGCTCTCTAGAGCTCAGAAAGGAGGGCCTTTCTGAGCCCACCTAGGTAGCCCATCCCACCGGTCCGCCCCCTAGTCCGGTCTCCGGAAAAGGACCGTGGAGTCTTTGTGGACAATACGCTGAAATCTTCAGCTCCACGTGCAGCAGTGGTGAAGAAAGTTTCTTCCAATGGTCAGTTGTCATCTACAACTCATCTTAGTTGTGGAGTTCCGCAGAGCATCTTCTTGGGCTATACTCTGTCCAGGGCTGGCCCAACCAATAGACAAACTAGGAGGTGGCCCAGGGCAGCAGCTTTTGAAGGGGGTGGGGCAGCAAAGAGCAGGGCATTCAGAACTAAACAATAGATTCTGTGAGTTGGGGGGGGGAGGGGGTCAGAAGGCTTAAGGTTTGCTTAGGGCGCCAACACCTTGAACCAGATCTGGGGCTGGCCTTAACTCTGTTTAAGATTCTCCTTTTCCCATTGCCTACTGTTATACAATTACATGGATGACATACTGTTTTTGTTTTCAGTGGACCCCTACCTCTTTCAGTTTCACTCCACTTCAGCTTTGCTTGGATGCAGTTGCCGATTGACTTAGAAACGTAAGGTTGTCCTTAACGTTAAGAAATCTGAAGCTATATAGTTAGAACATAAGAACATAAGATATGCCATACTGGGTCAGACCAAGGTCCATCAAGCCCAGTATTCTGTTTCCAACAGTGGCCAATCTAGGTCATATGTACCTAGCAGTTTCCCCAGGGACACAGGTTCCACAATGCTTGTATTGGTTCAAGCATCGATATCCTGGGTCCCTTCTTAATAATGGCTTATGGACCTTTCCTCCAGGAACTTGTCCAAACCTTTTTTAAACCCAGCTACACTAACAGCCTTTACTACATCCTCCGGTAACAAATTCCAGAGTTTGATTACACGTTGAGTGAAAAAATATTTTCTCTTATTAGTCTTAAATAGTTTACCCTGTAGCTTCATTGCATGTCCCCTAGTCTTTCTATATTCTGATAAGGTAAACAATCGATCTACGTTTACCCGTTCCACTCCGCTCATTAATTTATAGACTTCTATCATATCTCCCCTCAGCCGTCTCTTTTCCAGGTTAAAGAGCCCTAACCTTTTTAGCCTTTCTTCATAGGAGTATCCTTCCATCCCCTTTACCATTTTGGTGGCTCTTCTCTGAACCTTTTCTAATAACTCTATATCCTTTTTAAGATACGGCGACCAGAATTGCACACAATATTCAAGGTGCGGTCTCACCATGGAACGATATAGAGGCATTATAATATCCTTTGTTTTATTTTCCATTCCTTTCCTTATCATAGCTAGCATTCTATTTGCTCTCTTGGCCGCCGCTGCACACTGGGCCGAGGGTTTTAACATGGTATCCACAATGACACCTAAATCTTTTTCCTGGGTGGTGGTTCCTAATGTGGAACCTTGCATCGTGTAACCATAGTTTGGGTTGTTCTTCCCTAGGTGCATAACCTTGCACTTGTCCACATTAAATTTCATCTGCCATTTTGATGCCCAGTCTTCCAATTTATCAAGATCCTCTTGCAATTTTCCACAATCCTCTTGGGTTTTAGCAACTTTAAATAGTTTTGTGTCATCTGCAAATTTGATAACCTCACTCGTTATTCCACTTTCCAGGTCATTTATGAATATGAATATGAATATTTATAAATAGTTTTCATGTTTGTCTGTTCCTGATCTTCCTTTGCCTTTTTTGTTAGGCACTAAATGGGTTTGTTATGATTCCCTGTCTTTGTTGGGACTATAGTTTGATTTAGCTCTTTTATTTTAAGCAACAGATTAACACTATTTTGAAGGCCTCGTTTGCTGCTCTATATAGGATCAGAACACTTAAACATTGCTTGTCCTTTCAACATCTTAAGCTTTTGCTTTTGAGTCTAGTGATTTCCAAAACTGACTTCCTTAACTCTCTATAATGGTCTTCCTCTTTCCATCCTTAAGCGGCTGCAATTGATTCAATCAATGGCAGTAAAACATCTCTTGGGAGCCAAGTGGTTTCACTAGGTTTTTCCTCTTTTGCTATCCCAGAATTGGCTGCAGTGACAGCTCATATAAAATTTAAAATTCTTACTGTCATACATCATGGCTGGCAAGTGATCAACCTTGTTATTTGTCTGACTATTTAGTTCCTTATACCCCAATCCATGCTCCTCGTTCATCTCATGCCTCGCTCCTTTTACTCCCCTCCTGCCTGAATTTTTAGACTGTACCTAGTAATCTGCCTTTTCCTACTTGGATCCGTCACTGTGGAATTCTTTACCCTTAAACATTAGACAGGAATCCTCTTATCTTAAATTTAAGGGGGCATTGAAAGCTTGGTTCTTTCAAGTGGCCTTTGGAGCTGATGCTGGGGATGGATCAGCACACTGTCTCTTGCTTTTTATTCACTCTGGTGTCCGATTGCCTGCCTGCTTTTCTATTGACTTATGTGGTATGTTGTTTGTTTAGTTTGTTATTGCATATTGTAGGTTTGCTTTTATGTTTGTTTCTATTATTAGATTTCTTTGGGGTGGTCTTGTGGTGCTTTCATGTTTTTGTTTTCCTATGTATTTTTAATTTCTATTTATTATGCATTTTTAGTTGGTCTTGATTGCAAACCACTTGGATGTATTTTGGTTCCAAAGACAGTATATCAAATGTTCATAAATAAATAAACAGAGATACGTTGTGAGCTGTTTTGGTTTTGTATTTTAAGAAAGATGGCATATAAAAGCTTTTAAATAAATAAATGCCTCCGTATCAAGCCATGGTGTGACCACACCTTGATTATTTTGTACAGCTCTGGCCACCCATTTCAAAAAATACATGGCAGAACTAGAAAGGGTTCAGAGATGGGTGACAAAAATGATAAAGGGGATATAACAACTCCCTTGTGAAGAAAGTCCAAACAGGTCCAGGCTTTTCAGTTTCAAGAAGAGTTGATTTAAAAGGAATAAGACAGAGGCTGAAAAAATTATGAACGGTGTGGAATAAATTGATAGGAAATGGAACACTCGTGAAACTAATTTGTAGTAGATTAAAACAAATTTAAGAAAATATTTTATCAGTCAGCTTAATTTATTGATAGAGAATATGATCAAGATTAATGGTATAGCTGAGATTAAAAAAATGTTTGGACAAGCTTTAGGAGAACTTGGGAATCGTCACCTCTTACTTCTGCCAACTTAACTCATTACTAGAAGAGAGATTTTAGGATAGGTTCTCAGAAATTCATACTATCCTGATGCATAGATTTGCATGCAGTGGAAGCAGTGTACACAAAATCTAACTCATGCATGTTCATTGTAGATATCCTGAAAACTAGATCTTTCCTGGGGATCCCACAGTCAGTCATGTTTGCAGAAGTACAGTAAATATGCACCAGATCCATTTGTATATAATGGAGGCAGTGTAGGTAGATCTATCTCATCTGTATTCATTCTGCATATCCTGCAGACCTGATGGCTTTGGAGTCCCAAAGACAGATTTGGGAAGCACTGAGCTAGGGCGTAGTCCACGACCAGCTTAGAGAAACACTGGTATAGAGGGTCAGAATCAGAGTAACCCAAATATAAATCTGAACCTCCCCCACCATGATATAGAGAGAGACTGAGATCTGTGACAGCAGCTAGAATACACGTTAGTTCATTTTGTCTTTAGCAAAGAAGTTCTGGAGGAATTTTTGCAAACCCTAGCAAAAAACAAACAAACAAACAAAAACCAAGACAGCCAGGGCTAGGACCTAAAATCAGGCCTTCCCAACTCTATACCGGGGACCCCACAGCCAGCTGGATTTTCAGGATAGCCACAATGAATATACACAGACTAAATTTGCATATATTGGATTTTCAATTTATACAAATTTTACCTCATACATTTTCTTTCTGGGTATTCTAACTTGACTAACTCTGGGGTCCCAAGGACAGGTTTAGGAAGCCCTGTATAAAATGATAAGATCACTTCTTCAGCCCTCATCCTCTTGTACTTGTTCAGTGAGAGACAGTAGAAAGAGAGTAGATGAGCAGATAATTTTAAACTAGTACAAAAGTTTGATGCAATTTGATTCATACTGTAAAGCTCTCTGGATCCTTGGTGAAGAATGGTGTAGAAATCCAAACAGAAATAGACTATAGAAAGCCTCAGTTCAAAGCCTCCATGCATTTCTCTTGGAAAAGTACCAACTTCCCACCACCTCCATCGGGAAGGCATTCCATGCATCTACCACCCTTTCAGTGAAAAAGTATTTCCTGATGTTGCTTTTAAGTTTACCGCCTTGCAGCTTCATCGTTTGCCCTCTAGTATTATATCTTCCCCTTCTTTGAAAAGGTTTGTTCATTAATACCCTTTAAGTATTTAAAGGAATGTATCATATCTCCCCCCCCCTGTCCTCCTCTCTTCTAGGGCAGGCATGTCCAACAGGTAGATTGCGATCTACCTGTAGATCGCAGAGGGGTCAGAGGTAGATCACCAGCCTCACTTGGCTCCATCTCTCCAGTAGTTCACCCCGTCACTAGGAGAGAGCTCGTGCCGGCAGGTCGTCTGCTGAGGGCTTGCCACCACTGCTGATCCTTTGCCTGTCTTTTTTCCCTGCCTGTGGGAATCTTGCCTGCGGGTGTATTGGGGGCACTTGTTTTCATGCCAGTAGTTTGTGGGTACCCTAGGGGACCACCGCCTGCGCCCTGCGACGAGACACCACAGGCCCAGCGTCATACCTGGTCTCCTGCTTCTCAGAATCACCCATTCCTGCCCCCGCCCCAACACCCCTTAGAAGTGTGTTATATACCGGGCGATATCCATTCGCCCGGGCTTTACCTGAATACACTTACCATATTAGTTGTGTCATGTGCTGGTCATTGGTCGCTTTATAGTTCGCTTTCATTAAATGTTTTCGGGCAGATACAACAAAGTGTCAAGAATTTGGTGATTTTGGCGGGCTTTTCCAATTTTGTTCTAACTTGCCTTCGAATTGGTTCAAACCGCTGTGACTTTTGCTTGCCTCTGCAATTTTATTTTGCCTAGCCTTTGCATTGATTCTACACTGCAGTTTTATTTCGCCTTGCCTTTGCGTTGATTCTACACTGTGTACAGAATTTATTAAATCGCATGTGGTGGTATTTGAATTTGTTTGGCGGTATTTGATTTTATCTGGTTTGCTGGACAGGTGTTTGAGTTTTTTTGATGATTGTTTGGTGGTATTTGATTATTGGTGCCAGTATGATGAATTCTTATTTTTACTTTTAGAACTGCATGTGTGGTTTTGGCATCTCCAGTCCTTGTATTGCACATCATCCAGAGGTCTTCAGTTCCCGTTGATCTTTAATACTTTGGGACAGTGACAGTTTTGGACCAGATTCAGCCAGTGTTTATACTAACTTAGCAGATTTGGCCTTCTTACATCCAGCCACCCCATTATAATGAAGATGAGTGTTCCAAAGAAGAGCAAAACCTACCACTTTCATGATGAATGGGAAATGGACTACTACTTCATCATTGTGAAAGCAAGTGTTGTTGTCTAATTTGTAACGCCCCAGTATCCTTGCCCAAAAAGGGTAATCTGGAACATCATTATAAGGCTCTGCATAGCAATAAGTTTGATGCTGATTTTCCACCCAAAAGTGAAATTCGTAAACTGAAGCTCAAAGAACTTAAATCGAAATTGGCTACTCAGCAACAGTTGATGGCGAAGCCAAGGTCACATTTGGTCAATGCAAACATAGCATCCTTCAAGGTCAGCAACTTGATTGCAAAGAAATACAAACCTTTCACTGAAGGGAAATTTGTAAAAGATTGTTTTCTTGAAGCAGCTTACAATCTTTTTGAAGGATTTAAAAATAAGAAAGAGATCATAGCTGCTATTCAAGATGTACAATTGTCAAGAAACACCGTCATGCGACAAATAGAAAAGATGTGTGAAGACACAACTGAATAACTGTTGGAGGATGTTTCAAATTGTGTTGCTTTCTCACTCCAACTCGATGAATCTACAGACATAAGAGACATAGCCCAGTTACTAGTCTTTATCCGGATGGTTTTGAAGACTTCAGTGTTAAAGAAGAACTACTTGGAATGATTTCTTTAAAAGGGAGAACTACCGGTCAGGAAATATTCAGTTCTTTTCATTGTTTTGTGACAAAGTGTAATCTTCCATTGCATAGACTTGTTTCCATCACTACTGATGGAGCAAAAGCAATGACAGGTGAGGTTAACGGTTTCGTAGTCCTCTGTAGACAGCATGATGACTTCCCAGATTTCCTTTCTTACCACTGCATCATTCACCAGCAAGATTTGGCAAGCAAGAGACTCAAGGACATCACTTTCAAAATTGTAAATTCAGTTCATGGAAGATCACTTCAAAGACGGCTTTTCAATCTTACTCTTGATGAAGGGGCAGCGGAAATCATTTTGCACACAGATGTAAGGTGGCTAAGTAGGCACAAATTTCTGCAAAGATTTCGTGATTTGCTGAATGAAATAAGAAGTTTTTTGAAGGAGAGGGGAGATGACCAAGCAGAGTTGGAAAATGAGGAGTGGTTATGTGATCTGGCATTTCTCGCTGACTTTACAGGCAAACTAACTGATATGAACCTTGAACTACAAGGTAAAAACAAATGCATTGGCGAGATGATGAGTACAGTTTCGTCCTACAAGAGCAAATTTGAGCTAATGATGACTGACCTTGCAAACAACACTTTTGATCATTTTCCTAATATTCAGGACCATCTGGGACAATATCCAAATTTTGTTTTTCAGAATGAGAAGTATGTGACAGAAATCTGTTCTGTTATCCAGGAATTCGAAAATAGATTCTGTGACTTCCAAAAAATTGGAACAGTTGTGGAGTACTTGTCATACCCATTCAAAGTAGATGTGGACATTAAAGAAACTGCAGCTGCTATCAGTAAAAATAACTCATTGAACAAGCCATCTCTTGAAAACGAAATATTAACCCTTAAAAATGACATTATTCTCAAGACCCGTGCTGAGCAACAATCGTTTTGGAAGCTACTGCCTAGAGACAGATTTCCCAACTTGAGAAGATGCAGTGAAGCTGTACACTTCTGTTTTGATTTAACGTATTTGTGTGAATCTGCGTTTTCCCATCTGAAAATGACAGAGTACACAACGTTCCAACATGACAGATGAACATCTCCAGGATTCCCTGAGACTGGCCCTCACGCAATATTCACCCAACTTCAAAAGCTGGTGGATGAAATGCAGGCTCAGACGTCTCACTAATGAGCAAGAGCGAAATATTAAAGATTGTGCAAGATCAGCCTGGATCAATACTCGACCTAAATTTAACACAAATTACTCAATAAAAGTTAAAGAAAGTTATTAAGACAGTTAAAGAAAGTTATTACTCAATAAAACTTTAAGAAAAAATATACTTTCCATTTCCCCTCACAGTTCTTACTGGATCTTCGTCTCTCTGTTTCGTTTTTGCTTAATTTGCTTAACAGCTGATCACATCCAAGTAAATGACAGAAGGTTCATTAAAAATGGGGGGGGGGGGGGAACCACCAACTTTATTGGGTTCAAATTTAATTTGAAACTAATTTGAAACTTAGTTTTCATGGTGGTAGATCACCGTCACTTTTTTCCGGAAAAAGTAGATCACAACCTGTTCGAAGTTGGACATGCCTGCTCTAGGATACACAATTATATTTAGATCTTCAAGTTTCTTCTCATACATCTTCTGGCACAGGCTCCAAATCATTTTGGTTGTCTTCCTCTGAACCATTTGAAGTTTTTTAATATCCTTTGTGAATATGGTCTCCAGAACTGGACACAATAACTGACTTCATGACTGGATACTTTAAATAAAGATGTTATACTTTTGCCAGTGAATTCCCTCAACGAATATGCTCTCTGGGTTCACTTTCATCCAACAGTGAGATCAATAGAATGGATAGAACTGATGTCACGGCCTAAGGCCGGCTCCGGAGTTGGTTCAAGGTGTTGGCATCCTAGAAAACCTTAAGACGTATGCTCCCCCCTCCCCCACAGCTGTCAGGATCTATTGTTTAGCTTTGAATACCCTGCTTTTTGTTGCCGCAAGAAACTGCCACCCTATGTGATTACCTAGTCTGCCTGATGGTTGGGCTGGCCCTGTCACTGCAATATTCTTGCAACTGAGCACCAAAGTAGATGTGCCCAGCAATAACAAAGCTACTAACATTAGGAGTTTAGTTGCTTGTATTCAATCAGGGAAACAGTTTCACTTCTATATGCCCTTCATGAGAACAGTGTCACTTTAACAGGACTCTGGTTGGTAATAACTGTGCACTTTAATAGTCCCAGTCCTTTGGTTAATTTTCCTAAAGTATCATTAATAACTGCAAGGGATATGTTTCGGAATTATATGATTGAGAAATTGGGTATTCTCACTGAATCCCATCCCCCGGTAGTTAAAATGTATTATTTGCCAACTGGGAAAAAAGTGGAGGGGCAGGGAGTAGTTAGAGGATTATCTAACGTGGATGTTTTAAATGTTACTGATATTTTGGAGTCATCACAAGAAGAGCAGTTTATACCTTCTACTTTATTAATTACGTTAGCATTATTATCAGATAAAGAATGGCTTATGAAGCTGTTTTTTAAAAAACGCCATATGTTGTTTAAGGGTCTGACGGTCCGAATGTTTCCCGATTTATCCAGGGAGACCCAGAAGAGACAACGAGATTTCCTCCTATTACGTCCTGGGATTCAACAATTGGGAGGGCTTTTTTTCTTGAAATTTCCTTGCAAACGTTTGATTAAGTATCATTCAAATTCCTATATATTTTATGAGCCCTCCCAACTGTTGTATTTCATCAATGCCCGACTTTCTGAGGGGGGGGGGGGGTGCTGATTCTCTGTCTGTTCCGGTTTGAGCATTTATTTGTGCCACTGTTTAGCCCACCTGAATTTCTTGCAGAATATTGGTTGTTATAATTTCTAATCATTGTATCCCCTTTATTTGAGGGCTAGAGTGGTTTGGATATATAAGATTGTTTCCTGTGATATATTTGGGATTAATGTTCTATATTGTTTTCATGGTATTCACCCAATTACTGTTTCAAGATGTATTCTTGATATGTATGTATAAATTCAGAAAAAAAAAATAGTCCCAGTTCTTCCTAAGAATCAAAGAGTTGTTGTCCACATGGTGATGTGCAGCCTCATCTCTGGGGTATTAGAGTTGTGGTCAACAAGCCTGAATAGCTCAGTTAATAAAGTAGCAGGTTTTTACTGTCAGTCCAGGGCTCAAGTCCTTATCCAAATGGATGATTTTCCTTATAAAGAAAGGTTTAAGACAATCAAAATGTATTTGCTAGAGGAAAGGAAGGAAGGGGGGACATGGTACCAATTTTTAAATATTTGAAATGCTTTAGTAAAGTTTAGGAAGATGAAATCTTCTATAAACAAAGGAAATTTAAGGACAAGGGGTCACAATATGAAGCAATGATGAGCTGCTGTTTCTTTTCTGAAATGATTGTTTGTTTTGCCTTTCAACTGTCTTTTTTTTCTGGCACCTTTTCTAAGCCACCGTTGATGCACCGTGTTTGTTTCATTAACAAGCAACAAATTAAATGAAAATAAATTTTAAAAAAGAAAAGATATTCAATGCCCATCCCTAGTATGAGGTTGCAGGGAGCAAGGTACAAAGGAAAAATGACAAAATATGGAGTTATTGAGAGAATGGTAGATGCCGGATTTAGTCTATCGGTAGAGGAACTGGCAACCAAAAATCATAACACAAACTAAAGACGCTTGGAACAGACACAGAATACATGATAAGGACAGAAACAAGTAATGCAGGTTGGGGGTGAATTGGTGGAAGAAGGGCTGGCTCCAGAGTTGGTTCAATGTGTTGGTGGCCTAGGTAGATCTTAAGCTTTACATCCCCTCCAGCTGTCAAAGTGTATTGCTTAGCTTTGAATGCCCTACTCTTTAATGCCCCCAGGAGCTGCTACCCTGGTTGATTGCCTAGTTTGCCTAATGGTTGGGTTGGCCCTGGATGGAAGCAATGAAAGCAGGGTCTTGAGTGCTTGCTAAGGCATATACAATTTGAAAGAGGGGAAAACACATGCCAGGGGTCAGAGAGTGGAGGATCACTTGTATCTGGCTTGGTTAAAGCCTAACACCATAGTAGGTCCAAACTATGGTTAAAGCCATATCTTTTCAACAGTAACCTGCATTGAAATAGTGGTGACAACTCTAACAGCAGTGGTACATCTGTGTCAGACTCCAAGGAGGTTGAGGAAGCCTGTACATAGTGGTGGTGCGTACCCAAACAGATTGCATCAGGATTCCAAGAAGGCCAGGGTAACCTGCAAGGAAAGACCATGGCTAAGTTCAAACATCAATGAGCAGAGAGAGACTAAGTGATTCTGGTGTTTGTTGGCTATATAGATGTTCCAAAAGTTGGTTAAAAAAATGACAGAAGGCCTGAGCATTAAACTGAGTATTGGACTGCAGAATCAAAAAAGAAGACAGTGTTGTAAGCCTGAAATATTCTTCCAGAGGAGGTGGGCGACACGAGCCCTTGTATTAGGATCTGGACGTGCATGGATCAGATATGGAAGGCAGTGATGGAAGCAGGGTTGAGAAGCTAAATAAATCTGTGGACACAGCAGCCCACGGTGGAGCTAGATTAGTACCAGCAAACCACAATTCCTGAGAAAACAACCAGGTCAATGCTGGTGGATTAGTGGTAGCCAGATAGGATCCAGCAAGTCCAAGGGGACCTAGGCAGCTTGACATCTGGGCAGCAGCTTCACAGACGTTGGTAAATGTTTGGATTGTTGCAGAGCTTGTGGCTGAGATGAGGAAAGAGCTGATGCTAGGTGTTGAAATGGGTATGGAAAATTGTATACTCAACTGCATGGAATGGTGGAGAGCCAAACATGACTTGGATAAGGAACGTCATCTTCCAAGCAGTCTGTGCCTGGCAGCTGGGATATGTCCTTTGTAGTGTGGGCAAGAATAGCTGGGCTGGCTTCTTTCATGAGTTCTCCCCCCCCCCCCCCCCCCCGCCCAGCTCGGTGTGTGTCTCTCTGTTCTGTGGAATTCCCAAGGAAGACTTGCGCTTGAAGAAGCGCGGAAGACGGTTCAGGCAGTCAGGTCTTGAGAGAATCTGTAGTGAGGATGTCAGATTGGAGCTAGGTAAATCATTGGGGTCATATGATCAACACAAAGGGGAAAACAGAAGCAAATAGAGTGGCTAGATCCTTCAGATGCTGATGGACAAAACAATAAGCTTTGGAAATAGGAGCTTAATGTTACCACTCTTTTTCTCACTCCCATGGTGGAACTGTAGACTGGGTCTATACCAGGCTTACGGCTAGTCAGGTATCCCACTTCACGCAGGAAAAATTGCAGTAAATGCTGTTTAAACAATAACATTGTTCTGTTTTTCAGTCTGGTCATATACAGAACAAGACATTTGACTGAACACAACTCATGTTTAACTTTATTCTATGTCACCTCTTGTGACCCTGACCTGCTCCAGCAACAGTTCAGTCCCAGACTGTGTCTGTACTTTGACTTTTCTACTCTGTCCATGCTATGACCTGATTTGGCCACTTTTAGACAAGACATGATTTAACCACTTTTAGACAAGACATGATTTAACCACTTTTTCCTGACGATGTGGCAGTTTTGCTGGAGGTATAGGTGGGCACACTGTTCAGAGTATTTACTTTCTGGAGAAGGCAGAGGAGAAGAAGATTGAGCCTACAGGACTTTCCTACTTTTTGTACAGTTTACTAGCAGCATTTCACAAAGAGTACAAAGCTCCCTATGCTCTTCCCTTTCCCTAAAACGCAAAGAATACTGATGTCTTCTGCTGCAGTTTTTTAAAAATCCATATTCAGACTTGCTGGGATTAAAATGGAAATATGTTACTAGCAGAGAGAAAAACAGAGCTTATCTCCCTCAAAGCAGCATGGCAAGTGCTCCAGATATAGATTGTGTGCAGAGGAACATGACAAGATGCAGAATGGTTTTGTAAGACTAGAGTCAGGGAATGAGAAAAATACCCATAATAGAAACCTTCAGAAGCCCGATGCATCGACCTGGGGCTGTTCTCCTGGAGAAACAACTAAACATAGCATCATACAAAGACAGAATTACATGGGGCCTTAAATATTCATCTAGTAATCCATCCCACCGCTTCCAGGCAGATCCACTCAAGATATATATCACTTTAGAGAGTTCTTATAATCCATTCTTAAAAGCCACCAGTGATAGAGTCCATCCTTCTTCCCCTCCAGGTAACTTGCCCCAGTACTTGACTAACCTCAAGGGGGATCCGATACATTTCTAGAGGTAGAGCAAGGGGCTGGTAATCACTCTGTCCTATGCAGAAGTGCAGATGGATTATGGGTTAACCATTAAAATTAGAACGGAGGTGCAAAATCACTTCATGGAAAAGATTCTTCACGTCAAGAGTATTCTAATTTGTGGAATATGCTGCTGGCCAAGACAAGTCTTCCAGTTTCAGCAAAACAGTAAGTGGATGAATTGTTCAGTAATAATAACTAACAGGAAGGCCAGTTGATGCCCTGGCGAGAGTGACTGTGGGGAACCAATGCTGATATGACTTCTATAACAGTGTTGGCGATGATTCTTCGAAGCAGCAGTACAATGCAAAATCTTCAGAATATCAGCTTTCCTCCTCCCTTGACCCACTTTCTTAATTCTTGTTCTCCCTTTCATGGTCTTATGGCTTGGTCTTATTTTACTATTCTCTCTAGAAAACTGAATATTGAACAAATTATGCAAAAAAGATCAACGTTTGTCTCACAGTTTGTCAATAGACACAATAATGTTCCCCAAAAGAGACAGAAATTCACCAGATTTGTCATGAAGGAAGAAAATGTCAGAATCTTAGAAGAGTTTTAAAAGTAGAATAGTTGGACTCGGCAGCATAAATTCTGCCCAAATGGCCCCTTTGGTGAAGTGGGGCCCCAAGAAAGAAGAAGGGGGTCCACTTGTAGCTGTTTCTGTATTTTCTGAAATAGATTTCCCTCACTCTGGGGGCCCTTTTAAAATGATTGCTTGGGGACCCAGAATTTGAGCTTTTGCCATTGGTTGGGTTAGTATCCTTGAAGAAGCGGACCTCCAAAACAAAAAAAAATCACCATTGGTTTCATTAGGAAACTCCTAGAAGTTGCATTCCATTTCAAAAGGACCACCAGCAACACAGGCAACAATAACTGAAACAGCTGGTGATGGATTATGCCAAAGGCGCCTTCAAATCCACCTCCTCACGCTTCCAAAGCCTGCCTCCTCTCACAATTACGCCTGCCTCATAAGCTTACTCCAAACTTCATAAACGCCTGACACACCAGTTTCACACATCTCTTCATAGACCCACACACTTCCCACACAAACCTCTCTATACACTTATTTCCCACATACACACACTCTCACATACCCAATATATACCTAAGCATCCACTCCTTGCATACTCCTATACTCCTACCCGCATATCACACAAATACACGCTTTATCCCAGCACACCCACATACACATACCTGTGCCTCCATAAAGAACAAGAACTGACTCAATTTCCCCATTCATATCATTCAGCCTCACATGCACACCTGCCCCAACCATCTCCTTATGCTCCCACAATGACCAGTCACCTACATACATCCCCACCATCATCCCACATCCACACACTCCACTTACATCCCCACCCCATATCTACATTCTTCCCATAAACCTAATATACTTACCAACTTGCACTACTCTTTTCTTTGAACATATATAGGACTCTTTTTTCACTTTTTCCTTTCTTATTTATTTAAGAATATTTTATTTTATTTATTTATTTAATGTCTCTTCTATACTGCGCTCTTTAGAATCAATGCGGTTTACAGTCAACAAAATTTGTACAGTGCAGGCAGAACCTGCACTGGACTTACAATGAACAGGTGTTACAACTTGGGATTAACGGGGGTAACTATGAACAGGCTAAGTGATCAGGTTGCAGGTGACTGGATCGGCTGGCAACTATTTACAGGTTGTATAACTATATACAGGTTGATCATCTAGATCACAGATGTACAGTATTGCTTGGCAACTATATGCAATATTAGGTGGCTATATACACATTGGCGTCTGTTCACATTGGTATCCATTTGCAGTATTAGATAACTATATACACATTCGACATACTGGGTGTATCGTTGAGCTAAAGGGTGGAGCTGCAACCGTGTGATGTGGGTGTGCTAGGGGTGGTTTCCTGGTGGTTGAGTCTGACTGGTTGTAATATGTCATTAATATGGGAGTGGTTCTGGAGGAAGAGATGGTGCTTCAGTGACTTCCTAAATTGGGCGAGGTCAGTGATGGCCCGGATGGTGGGTGGGAGTGCGTTCCAGCATGTGGGTGCATAGAATACAAAGGCTCTGTTTCTTGTTGCTTGTGAGCATTTCGTTATTGTGTTTGGGATTATCAGAGTGTTGGCCGCGAATGACCTCCTGGCTCTGTTGGGGGGGGGGGGTGGAGCAGACGAGGTCTGTGAGGGAGGTGGAGGAGCACTTCTGGTTGGCTTTGAAGGTCATCAATAGTATTTTAAAGAAGAGTCTGCAGTGGACCGGCAACCAATGGAGGTGTTTCAAGATTGGGGTTACGTGATCCCTCCTAGAGGCTCTGTGCAATATTCTGGCAGCTGCGTTCATTGCGAGCTGTAGTGGGTTCAGCGTGTTCTTCAGGAGTCCTTGCAGAATTGCATTGGTATAATCAAAGTGAGGGATTACAAGGGCCTGATAGATTGTTCGGAAGTCGTCTGGCTCAAGCAGATGTCGTAGGTATCAGAGTGTCTGTATTTTGTGGTAAACTGCTCTGACCATATTGCTTATATGGGCTTTCATGTCCAGCTGTTTGTCTAGTGTGACCCCTAGGTAGCGTACAGTAGGCTTGCTTAGGAGCTCGGTGTCTCGTACTTTTAGTGAGGTGGAAGGAGTAAATGCTTGGTTCCTGTTGATGAATAGGGCCTCCGTTTTGTTGAAGTATATTTTGTGCCTTTGTGTATGGTGCCAATCGGTGACTGCATCAAAGCAGGTTGTTAGTGGTGAGAAATCTGGTTGGTCGGTTGAGAACGGCATATAGAGCAGTACATGGTCGGCTTATACTAGGCAGTCAACGTTGAAGGAGCGGAAGAGAGCGCAAATGGGCTGCATGTATATATTGAACAGCAGGGCCAAAAGTGAGGATCATTGTGGCACGCCTTGTTTTTGTTGGAAAGGTTTGGAGGTGGTGGAGCCGGATCGAATGTGTTGCCATCTGCTTTGCGCTGTATCATGGATTCCCTTCTCCTTGAGGCGTGCCAGGAGTAATTCATGGCTGACAGAGTCGAATGCCGCGGCAATGTCCATGAAGATCAGGGCATAACCTTGTCTGATGTTGTCCATTCCGGTGGTTAAGGTGCTGAAGAGGGTGGTCAGGATGGTCTCGACGCCATGTGATTCTCAGAATTCATGCTGACATGGGTCGAGAGATGCGGTGGTCTCAATGTGGTGTTGGATTTGGCGTTTAAAGACTTTTTCAGTTATTTTGGCCAGTAGAGGGATGCTTGAGATCAGTCTGTACAAGTCCACCTTCCTTGGGTCCAGTTTGTTGTTTTTTAGAAGTGGCCTGGTGGATGTTTGCTTCAAGCTTAGTGGGAATGTCCCAGTTGAGAAGGATAGGTCTTTGAGCTTGGTCAGGAACGGGCTGAGTTCTACGTGCAGTGATTTTATCCAGAATGCTGGGCAAAGGTTGTTTGGAGCTGTGGTGGTGTTGATGGCCATGATAATGTCCTGGATGCCTTTCTCGGATGGGGCAGAGAAGATAGTGATGGTGTCCTGGATGCCTCTCTCGGATGGGGTCGATAAGGTAGATGGTGGTGTTGGATGGTGTGCCTCATGCACAGGAGCAGCGCTTGTGGTCTTGTTGGTCTGGCTTGTTTTGGACAGTAGGTAGTCGGCATTGTGGAACCTGTGTCTTTTGGGGATACTGCTAGGTACGTATGACCTAGATTGGCCACTGTTGGAAACAGGATACTGGGCTTGATGGACCTCGGTCTGACCCAGTTTGGCATATCTTATGTTCTTATGTTCTTATGACTAATGGTTATTTATTTCAATTTTAAAGTTACTTCTCCTCTGAGGAAGGCGTTTGCCGAAACGCATTGGGGTATATGAATAAAGGCACCTTGTGATCATCACTCGACTCTTGCTCTTTGTGTTTCCCTGATTGGTTCAGCACGAGTGGCCTGCTCTTCCTTGTGTTGGACTCGGTTTATCCAGAGCCATGTTTTCATTGTTGAAGAGCCAGTTTACCACGATGGCTGTTATTTTGCAGCTCATGGTATGTGTCAGCCTGACATCTCGAGCTCTGCTCCAGTGGATCCAGTCTCTTCTGCTGGATGATACTACTCTTTTGGAGTCTGCTAGGGCCTTCCTTTCTGATGCCATGTATGTCCTGGTATATTTGGCTGTGGCACTGGGCAGAGGACTCATCTTCTAAAACCCAGTTGGCCCAACTGGCTTTTAAGGGAAAGCTTCTTTTTGGAGCGATTTGGAGATGCTGGTGAAGGATCTGGGTGAGACAAAATCTTACTGCCTGCAAGGGGCCTGTGAAGCGGGCTGGTGCCCCTTTCTTGTTAGCCTCTGCCCGTCCACCAAGGGCACACTGGCCAGATCCCTGGGGGTCTTGGCACTTTTATAGTTACTGGCCGGGAAAGCCTTTCTTCCCCTCTGCTTCTAGGCTTTGGGCTCATTCTCATTCCTTTCATGGAGCTCATGGGCCCAGGGACTTGGTCCCTCCAAAGACCCTTCCGGGCTGCACAATGAAAGTTTGTGGGCCCATTCCCTGGTTCCTCCAGTTAGAGGCAGGCTTCAAGTTGTCTTTCAGAAATGGGCCCAGGTTACCAAGGATCATTGGGTGTTAGACACTATTCAATTTGGCTGTGTTCTGGAATGCAAAGAGCCGATTCCAGATGCCTTCATCATCTCCCCTTGTGGGTCTGCGATCAAAAGTGACACTGTGCGGACCACCTTGGAACAAGTTATTGTGCATAAAGGCAGTGGTGCAATGCCCCTGGATGAGCGGGGCAAGGGCAGATCTATTTGTGGTGCCCAGAAAAAGGACGGTTCCTTCTGGCCCATTATGGACCTCAAGGGGGTCAACGAGCACTTGCACGTCCTGCTTTTCTGGGTGGAAATCTTGTGCTTCATGATTCAAGCAGTGCACCAAGGGGAGTTCTTGATTTCTCAGGATCTGGCTGAGGCATATTTTCATATTCTGATCAGGGTGGATCAGCAAAAGTATCTGCATTTTGTCATTCTTGGCTCTCACTATCAGTTTGCCGCCCTTTTCTTCGGGTTATCATGTGCCCTAAGGACATTCTCCAAAGTCATGGTGGCGGTGGTTGCAGCATCGAGGGATCTGTGTCCATCCATATTTGGACAACTGGCTCATCAGGGCCCATTTCCTTTCAGAAATGTCTCGGGTGTTGTCCTAAGTGATGTTCTTTTTGGAAAGCCTTGGCTGGGTGATCAATCGAGGAAAGAGCCAGTTGTTGCCTTCCCGGTCCCTGGAGTTTCTGGGAGCATGTTTCAACACTCCAGTGGGCAGAGTCTTCCTGCCAGAGGAAAAAGTCAAAAGATGTTGGATTTTTGGGTGCTGTTCTGTACGCAGCAGGCTCCCAGAGCCTGGGATTATCTAAAGTTCCTCAGATTGATGGCAACGACCATAGAGATGGTGCCATGGGCGTGTGCTCACATGCTACCGCTCCAGCGATCCTTGTTGACTTGGTGGTCCCCGAGCTCTCAGGAGTTCAAGCACAGGCTTCTGCTCCTGATGATGGTGAAGGCCAGCCTGTGGTAGTGGCAGCAGCTTTGTCATCTGAGGAAGGGTATGCTGCTGAATGATTTCTCCTGGATCCTTCTGACGACAGATGCCAGTCTGTTGGGCTGGGGAGCCCATCGCCAAGATCATATGGCCCAGGGCCATTGGAACCGCAGGGAACTGGTGTTGTCCTTCAACTGCCTTGAGGTGAGGGCCATCAGGTCGGCTGTTCTCTGTTTCTGGCCTCTGGTCAAGGGCTGGGTAATTCAAGTGTTTTCAGACAATGCCACAGCAGTGGCTTATGGCAGTCTGCAAGGTGGCATGAGGAGTGCCTGGGTAGCTTTAGAGAAGGCTCTCCTATTTGCCTAGATGGAGAAGAACCTCCTAACCTTGTCAGCTCAGCACATTGCTGTGGTGGACTGTGTGGAAACAGACTTCCTCAGCTGGCATTCTTTGGATCCTGGAGAGTGGGAGTTGAATCAGGAGGCGTTTCAGTTGAATCTGTACAGCTGGGGTCATTCCTAAATGGATCTGATGGTGACCTACTCTGATGCCAAAGTTTGCTGCTTCTTCAGTCACTGCATGGAGACAAGGTCCAAGGGCATCGATGCCCTGGCCCAACCCTGGTCAAGTTAGCACCTGCTTTACGTGTTTCCTCTGTAGCTCCTGGTGGGGCATGTGATTCTGAGAATAGAACACCAACTAGGCAGGCTTGTTCTGGTGATGCTGAATTGGCCAAGGAGAGCTTGGTTCAGAGACCTGATGTGGCTCTTGCAGGCACCTCCTTTTCAGTTGCCTCAGTCTCGGGGCCTACTGCAGCAGGGACTGATCGTCCTGGAGGACCCTGTTCCCTTCTTGCTTACGGCTCATCTCTTGAAAGGAGATGGCTAGCCTTTAACGGTTATTCTCCAGTGGTGGTCTCCACCCTGCTTGGAGCCTGGAGTGTGCCTTTCAAGCTGGCATACTTGGGGGTCTGGTACCTCTGAGCAATGGTGTGGTGCTCAGCATTTGGCTGCTAAGGCAGCCAAGGTGCCATCTCTGTTGGCTTTTCTACAGGATGGCCTGGAGAAGGCCTTTTCCTCAGCTCCTTAAAAGTTCAGGTGGCAGTTTTGACATGTTTGAGGTCCAATGGCTGGTAAGTCTCTAGCCTTGTACCCGAATGTCTCGCACTTTTTCCAGGTCATTCGGCATCTGCATCCTCCTCTCCAGTCTGTGGTCCCTTCCTGGGATCTATGTCTGATGCTCAGGGCCCTGATGTCAGCATCCTTTGAGCCATTGAAGCATGCTACTTTAAAGGATTTGATGCTCAAGATGGTCTTCTTGGTCATGATTTGTTCTGCAAGGTGGATTTCTGAGTTGCAGGCTCTGTCTTGCCGAGATCCTTATCTGTCATTTTCAAAGGAAGCCATCTCCCTTCGGCCTGTGCCTTCCTGCTTGCCTAAGGTTGATTTCTCGCTTTCATGTGAACTAGGTGGTCTGCCTGTCTTCCTTCTCTAAGGAGCAGTGTCAGGGGAAGGATAAGGGTCTTAGCTTTGTGGATGTCCAGAGGGTATTTCTCTGGTACTTGGAGGTTATGAATTCTTTTCGTAAGTCCGACCATCTTTTTGTGCTGTTTGCTGGCTCGCGCAAGGGTGACACAGCAGATAAGTCGATTTTGGGGTGCTGGATTAAGGAGACCATTGCATTGGCGTATCTGTTGTGGAACTAGCTGGTTCCAGAGGGTTAGTGCACCCATTCTACCTGAGCACAAGCATCCTTGTGGGTGGAGTGGAGCTCGGTAGCCCCTGGCGACATTTGTCGGGTGGCAACATGGGCATCACTTTCCACCTTTGCCAAGCATTACTGCTTGGATGTTCACACACAGATCGACACAGCATTTGGCTCAAGGGGTTTGTGAGCTGCTGTGTCTTCTTCCTGCCCAGTGGAGTCATAGCTTTGGTATGTCCCACTTGTCTGGACTGGTCTAGCAGGATGATATGTAAGGTGACATTTTACTTACCAGTTAATGTCCTTTCCTTGAGTCCTGCTAGACTAGACCAGGGCCCTCCCCTGAAACTGTACTTGCTCTGTTCTTCTGCTGTAGTATCTTTGGGCCTGCTATGATTTTTATACTTGACTCTGCAAGTTCATCTTCTGCTGACAGCCTTCTGTTCGTACTTTCCTGTACATAGTTCTCTACTATTGATTACTCATTGTTGCCCACGATTGAGGTTGTGTGAGTCTTGCCATATTTCTCCCTTATGCTTTGGGATGAATACTGAAGAGACCTCTGGTGATTGAGTCGAATAGAGGCATAGGAGCGATGTCATTGAAACCTGGGTTTTTCATTGGTTCTTTGTCTCCACCAATCTGCTGGTAGGGGAAAACAACTCATTTGTCTGGACTGGTCTAGCAGGACTCAAGGAAAGAACATTAACTGGTAAGAAAATGCCACCTTCCCTTTCTCTCTCTCTCTCTTTCTCTAAAACTTCCTCAGCGAGAATGCCCTGGTCATATATTTTTTCTCAACTGTGATATAGACAGTTTTGTATAATCAGTTCCAAAATATTGTAAGATCAATATATTGCAGAACTGCTGCCTTCAGGATTGTTGCTCCAAGGAAGGAAGGAATAACAGTATTGACCTGAGTATTGATGTTTGTGCTTGGATGCTGTCACCAGGTGCCCCTAGTGGTTGGTTGGGGTAAGGGCATCTGGCACATTTAATTAATTTTTAAGGAGTGATTGACCTAAAGGGCCTAGAGGATTCTGGTCCTTGTAGTACAGAACTCCTTATGAAGAACGATTCAAGCCGAAGTGTAGAGAAACAAGGCTTTATTTCCCCGGTCAACGCTAAGGTCCAGTAAGACACAAAGAAAGTAAATACAGTCCTTCTCTTTAACAAAAAGGTTCCACCAACATTTCAAACAATCAACTGTTGTAGGTTTCACAGTTAAGTGTAAGTCTGGGCTAAGGCTTCTTTTAAATCAAAACAAATTAATATATCAGCAGAGAAATGGTTACAAACTTCACCATCAGCAGAGTTCTTCTTTCTCTCTAGAAATCCTGCAGGGAATTCATGCTAGCTGCTGAACAAAGATTACATTCCATCGGCTCCTCCTGAGGAATGGGAATACTGTTTTCATATTCAAAGTCCATTGACTCAGGGTCACTACCCTCCTGAGATGAATGATAATTTTCACTCCCTGTTAACTCCTCACAGGGATTCTTTTGCTTCCCATAAAACTCTCTTACTAAGCTTTGGGGAAATGCTTTTAAAAGGTCAGTTTTACTTCTTCTCCCCTTATAAAGTTTAACTCTTTGAACAGGATTTTCATCAGTAAAACTTTCTCTTAGAATTAAGGATTTTGCATACCTTGGCTTCTCTAAGCTGCCACACCCAGAGCTCTCCTTGTAACGTGCTTTCTCAGGCAGACAAGCTGTTCTATGTAGTGCTCTGCTTTCAGGGCTATCAGGCAAACCCGGTATGGATTTCCACCCTTTGTGGTTCTTAGCAAAGGTATCTCTGTAGTAGGAACTTCCCCTCCTTGTTCCTTGCTGGTTTGATATAATGAACTTACTTGGGCTAGGAGAGTTGCTTTTATCCGGCAGACTGCTTCTTCTGTTTGCTTTGCTATGGACTCTGTCCCAATATGTTTGGCCTCTCTGGACTCTAACCCTTTGAGTGAAACTCCTTTGGATTCTGTCTCTTTGAGTTGGCTGCACGTGGAAGCTGTCCTGTTCCAGGTTCCTTTTCCCACAGCTATCCAAACTGCTGCTCCAGACTGTGCTCCGTCCTGAGCCTCTTGCTGAGCCTCTTGCAGTGATACTTGCTGTGCTTCTGGCTATGTTCCTGGTTAGGCTATTTTCGCCACTCCTGTTGCTTCCACGGCTCTCCTTGCTGCTTTGCCGGCTCTTACTACTGCTCTCCTTGCTGCTTTGCCGGCTCTTACTACTGCTCTCCTTGCTGCCGCTTTCTTCTACCATCTGGTTTCCTTTATAAAGGGATTTTTGGTTTGAACATTTTGGGCTTGATCTCAGGTGAAACTGCTTGCTACTAATGCAATCAGTGTCAGAGCACGTTGCTTCTGGCTCTGTGGAACTGCTCATACGCCCTCTGGCTGTGCTGCGCTGGAACTGCGCTCTCTGCATCTTCTCAGTTCCATGTAAAACAGGGTTTTTTTCTAAAACTATTTCTTTCATAGGTTCCGCGTTATGACAATGCCCATAAGCCAAACTTGCAATGTAGACAGGTACAGGTACAGGTAAGGTTTTAGGTGATTACCCAATGACAGCACACCATTGTTCTTGCTTGCAGCTAACTAAATTTTCTGATAGTAGCTCACAGGAGAAGGGCCATGGCCTTGCTTGGTATGCAGGTTGGCAGAGTTCTAGGAGATAAGCCTCTAGTATTAATAAGAATGTTTCCATTCCCCATGAGAGACTAATGCAGCCAGGATGATCTTATTCTAAAGCATTAATATGGTATAGTGCAACAGACTATGGTGGCCAGATAAGGACTGTAAAAACCCCAAGTGCTGGCAGATAAGGGAAGGGGAGGGGATGTTGCATTGAGCTCATGCCTTTTTTCAGGGTTAGCTCGAGATGAGTTATATTCAGGTAGTACAGTAGATATTTGTACCATCCCCAAATTTTATCTCTGGAAATTCTACATGCGACCCATACGCACTGCATAGAACCCAATGCGTTTGCCTTTCATAACATAATTACATTTTCATTACAATTTGTCATAAACTGTTTCAGCAGAACACGTTTGTGTATTTCTTACTGTGTGTATTCATTACCATAATAAGCCAAGGGAAAAACACTTATTGGAAGCGGACCAGAAATGAACATTTCTTGTTTTGCAGTATAGATCAGTCTCTTAATCTCAAGCACCCGCATGCACATGCCTTTAAACTCTCCTGAAAAGCACATGCAGGGAGCACCCACAGCAGCACAAAGCATGTGCGGGTAACACCCACCGTGTGCAAGTAGCACCTTCATTAGGATGCTGATGACCAGCACCTTGCACGTTCCCTGCTCATTCTCTGCTGCCAAGGGTGTTTGATTTACATTTGTTAATTAAAATGCAAATTGATGAGACACCCTTGGCGATGGAGAACGAGTTGAGAGTGTGTGAAGTTCTAGCCAGCTACCTTGTAATGAAGCTTTCACTTTCAACACTCATGTGCTACTCTATTCAGTCAATCAGATGTTAGAGGGATTAGAAGGTGTACATTAGCTTTTTATCAAAAGGATTTTGTGTCTGCTTGGTGGGAGAAGAGAGGAACGTTTATTGTCCGCTTACTGTATACCCTCACCACTTCAGATATTCTCAAACTCAAACTCTCTTTGTAGAGAGCTGATTGCAATGTGCAGGGAGGACGGCGTTTTTGGTGTTGCGCCGCAGGAATGGTGAGAGATATGGGATGATGGCTGTGGGGGAGGCAATGAGGAGAGAGAGAAATGGAGTGATGGCTGGGGGAGCAATGAGAGAGAGAGAGAGAGAGAGAGAGGCATAGGGTAATGGCTAGGGAGAGCAATGAAGAGAGGCAGACATGGGGAGATGGCTGGGAGGTACAGGAGAGAGAGGGACATGGGGGGATGGCTGGGGGGGCAACGAGGTGAGAGAGGTAGCTGGGGAGCTAGAAAAGAGACTGGCTGATGACTAAGGGAGAGTTATGAGAGACTGGGTGATGGCTGGAGGGAGCTATGTGAAAGAAAAAGACTGGGTGAAGGCAGGGTGCGGGGACTATGAGAGGTTTTTTTTTTGTGCTTCATATTTTACTGAGGTCATCATGGTTATTATATGTGAAGTAAAAAAGGAAGTTGGCTCAGGTGCATCTATAAAGGCCAATAACATTCTCATTGTGGGTGGCTGAAGGGGGGAGGAGAAGAAGGGTCACTGCCTTCTGTTCGTAATGTGCAATGGCGCATTAAAAGCCTGATTTCTTATTTTTTTTCCATAGAAAATAGGAAAACAGTAAATCTGGCATTTAAAAAAAGGAACTGTGATATACCTTTTGGGGGACTGGGGGGGGGGGGGGCACTGCAACCATGGCCTTAATGGGCCGGCTCCTAAATTTTTAGGCTGACTTCTAGATTCCAAGAAAATTTGTCAAGGTCTGCGATAAGATATTTTATTGTGCTCAAGCTGTAGGCTAGGGCTTCCCAAACCTTTCCTGGTGACCCCACAGCCAATCACCTTTTCAGGATATCCACAATGAATATGCAGTATATAAATCTGCATACATTGGAGACTCAGTTTGTATGGATTTATCTTATGCATATTTGTTATGGATATCCTGAAACTCTGACTGGCTGTGGAGTCACCAAAACAAGTTTAGCAAGCCCCAGGATTGACATACGGGGATGGTAGGCCTGATAGCAGAACAGCAGAATGCAAATTAATTCTAGTCCATGGTGGTGGGAATGCGGGGGTTCTTAAGGGGGTAGTTTTCGCACTATACTCACTGCAAAGTCCTTGGGTTCTATTTACCTGTGGTATTTGCATCAATTTTCAAAATGGAGCAATCAGATCTTTTATCTTTATCTTTATTAAAAACTTTTTATACCGCCTAAACCAGAAGGCATACAGCGGTGTACAATAAAATGAGGCTACTGAAGAAACAGAAAGGAACGCCAATTAATTTATAAAGAGATAGCAAAGAATAGGATAGGTAAAAGAAAAAAGAGAGATGGGGACCAATCAGCTGTGGGAAGGAGGGGAGGGGAGATCAAAAGCAGTACAAAAGAGGTGAGTTTTGAGAGAAGTCTTAAAAGAACTAAAAGATGATTCTAGGCGTAGAGCAAGAGGGAGAGAATTCCAAAGACGGGGACCGAGAAAGAAAAAGGCAGAAGAGCGAGTTGATTCAAGATGAGCTCTAGAGGGTGGTGGAAGAAAAAGACGATTAGCGTGAATCGCCCGAAGTGCTCTAGAGGGACAATGAAAGTGCACCAGATCAGAAAGATAAAGAGGAACACCAGTGTGCAGAGCCCTGTGAACAAAAATCAAAACCTTATACTGAATACGGAAAGGAATAGGCAACCAGTGTAGACGAATAAGAAGAGGAGTGATATGAGCAGAACGGGAAGAATTGGTCAGAAGACGAGCAGCAGTATGGTGAACTAGTTGAAGACGATGAAGCTGAGAAAGAGGAAGGCCAGCCAAGGAAGCGTTGCAATAGTCTAACCGAGAAACCACAAGAGAAAGAAGAAGTGTTGTCAGAGAAGAGAAAGAAAGGAAAGGCCGGATGGCACGAAGCCGACGTAGTGTATAGAATGAACGCTGAACAATAGAAGAAACGTGCTCCTTGAAAGTTAAAGCCGAATCCAAGGTGACACCAAGATAACGCATAGAAGAAACAAGAGGAATAGGCCCAGCAGACAAGGAAGGGACAAGTGTAGGAGGAGGGGCACCAGCAGAAAACCAAATAGCAGAAGTCTTAGACAGGTTAACATGCAAAAAATTTTCAGAAAGCCAGGAAGAAACAGCGGAGAGACAGACATTGAGGGGACCAATATCAGGAGAAGAAGGGCAGGTGTGATGAAGAAGAATGATATCATCTTCGTAGTAATAAAATTGCCAAGTACCCATAGACATTTTTCCCCTGCTTTTACTGTGGATACTTTGTCATGGAGAGTAACATGAACATCTGAAAATGAAATCTATTATACTTTTTTCTTCCACCGGCCTCAGCATGCCCCCAAGATCTCCTCTTAATGCGAGTAAAAGCACACACGTCAAGGAACCCCCTACCTACTTCTAGCAGGGTTAAGGATGGCCAATTTTCAGACAGCCTGGTAAATAAGTATTCACCCAGGGGAATAGCTTTTGAAAATTTTCCTCTTTACACTTATTTCTCCTGAGAAATAAAATGAAAATCAGAAACAAAAATGAGGAATTAGAACTAACAATGATAGTTTTACAAAGAGTCTTGGTCTACCACATTGAGTTGAGCTCTGAATGGGACTTCTGCTTTTGATTGTACTCATGTTTCCTCACGACCCAAGCGCAGCCTAACTTCTGAGTGGGGCTTGATTTGCTCTGGCTGTGTTTTTCTACTTTATGGCCTTCTGCTTTCGTCGTGTTGTACTGTTAGTACTTTCACTATTGGTAGTTAATGTGAAGATGTGTACAGTGATGCACGAAGGGAAGAAGAACCCAAATTATGACTTAATGATGCAAGGTTCTGCATTAGGATTCACCACCCACAAAAAGGATCTAGTTATCATTGTGAACTGCACGTTGTAATTTGCTGCCCAGTGTGTGGTTGCAGCCATAAAAGCAAACAGAATATTAGGAATTATTAGGAAAGGAATAGTGAATAAACAAAGAATATCATAATGCCTCTGTATTGCTCCATGGTGGTGCATCTCAAAAAAGATATAGTGGAATTAGAAAGGTTTCAGAGAAGAGCGACCAAAATGATAAAGGGGATAGAACAGAGCTTGTGTGAGAAAAGGCTAAAGAGGTTAGGATCCTTCAGCTCAGAGAAGAGATGGCTGAGGGGAGATATGATAACGGTCTATAAAATTCTGAGTGGAGCGGAATGGGTAAACATGAATCAATGTGTTTATTTCAAAAAGTACAAAGACTAGAGGACATGCCATGATGTTACAAATTAGAACATGTAAAACAAGCAGGAGAAAATATGTTTTAACTTGATGCCTAGTTAAGCTTTGGAACTTATTGCCGGAAGATGTGGTAAAAGGGTCTAAAAAAGGTTTGGACAAGCTCTAGGAGAAATAGTCAATAGACTGTTATTAAGGTAGATCAGGGGAAAGCCATTGCTTACCCCAGTGGTTAAGAAGCATGGTATATGGCTACTTTTTGAGATCCTAACAGGTACTTGTAACCTGGATTGGCCACTGTTGGAAATAAGATACTAGGCTTAATGGACCTTGGTCTGACCCAATATGTCAATTCTTATGTTCTTATTGACTGCTCTTATGCAACATATGCCAAAGAACGGAGATACTTTCCCCCCTCTCTTTTGTAATACTATTTGGATTTTAGATATAAGCACTCGCCTTTCTAAAATCGAGCTGAATGCAGGTTACAAATCAGGTATAGGAGCTGTTTCCCTGATCCAGAGAGCTTACAATATAGGGGTCCTATTTACTAATCTGCGTTAACTAGTTAATGTGCATTAATGTGATTTAATGCATGTTAAATAACACAAACCCCATTATTCTCAATGGGGCCTATTAACTAACTATGCACATAGCTGAAATGAACACAGATTAATGTGCATTAATGCATGCTACCTGGCTAACGCACAATAGTAACTAAAGCTTTACATTTGTACCTGAGGAAATGGGGAGTGAAGTGGCTTGTTCATAGTTACAAGGAGTGTCAGTGGGAGAAGTAGGATTTGAACCCAGGCTTCCCTGGTTCTCTGTCTTCTGCTCTAACCACATGGCCTATGCAGTTTGAAAAATGAAAATGTTTCACATTTTGAGACAACATTGCATATTAGAGATTAAAGCAGAAGTGATTGTAAAAGTTGGCTGATTTAGAAGTGGTCTCCCATCCTTTTAAATCACCTGGATTCTGTTTTTGAGTTCTTTCGAAATTCCAAAATTCCAAAATGATGTAGTGACATCAAAACTGGCATTGTACAGTAGATTTCCCACATTGTTAACACTGGAGCATTGATGTATATATACTAAAGCAGAGGTTCTCAACCTAGTCCTCAAGACACACCATCAGGATAACCATAATGAAAATGCACGAGAGAGATTTGCATACAATGGAGGCAGGGCATGCAAATCTCTCTCATGCATATTCATTTTGGTTATCTAGAAAACCTGACTGTCTAGGTGTATTCCAAGGACTGGGTTGAGATCCCCCCATACTAGAGTTAGTACATACTGCTGACTCAGTCAGCTTCCTTTATTTTATTCTCTTGATTTTCGATGGGTTAGGGAGGATCTTTGCCTCTTGGCATGTTTCTTAATGTGGAACCACTTGTAGGCACAGATTTTGGGGATTCTTCACATGTATTGCCTGAGAGGAGGGGTGGGTGCATGATGCCTCTTTGACAGTGCTACATTCTCTTATGGAGCAGGCCTGGGCATGATTCACAGACCTAGCCTCTGCTTCCCTGCTGTCCGAAGGAACATCTCTGCCCAGGAAGAGAGACTGGCATGCTTAAATATTATCACACTGAAAACCGAAAGCTAAAAAAATAGAAGAAGGGTTTTGAATGCACGCTGTCATGATGCGGGCACTAATAAAGCTGATTTTATGAAAAGAAATCCTGATTTAGAGGAACTAGAGGTGCAGCTACCTCCTGGCACACATAGAGGGAGCGGGAGCAGACATACTGATCCTAGTGAATCTAATCACAGTAATGACCTGCAGCTGACAGAGAACCAGGAAGTCAGTAACAAAGGTTCTCTTTATAAACCAGAGCAGAACGCTCTTGGAAGGCAGGAGGAGAAGGAGAGGCAAAGGCAGGAGGAGAAGGAGAGGCAAAAGCAGGAGCAGAACCGAAAGACACAGCAATGGAGATGGCAGCAGTTGCAAAGAAAGCCATGGACAAATAAGCAGTGGGAACAACAGCAGGAGCTGAGAAAGGAAGGAACTGGAACCGGAGCTGAACTAGAAGCTGAACCAACAGTAAAGCCTAGAAGCTATCAGAGGTACAAACCTGTTTGCTGTGAAAGAGGCCAAGCTGGAAGTTGGAACAGAAACAGACCACACGAGGTGGGAAGCCATAGAATCCAAACTAAGCCTATTGGGCAAGGAGAGTTTGGTAGAAGGTGCTCCAAGGTAAGAGGCGGTGCCACGCCTAGTTCTTTTACTCTGCCTGTTTATGATACAAGGAGAAGGAAGCTAAGAACCAGAGGGGAAGGTTCTGTAAGGAGTTTATCTCCAGAAAAGCACTGCTCAGTTTTACCCAGTCAGAAGGAAAAACAGTTGTATAAACAACAGAGGTTTTTACTCCATGAGCCAAGGTTTGAAACAGTAAGGTTTAACCCTAAGCACTGCACTGCTGGAAGTCACCCGCAAAGAAAGCTTCTCTCTAAAAACAACCTGAATAAAGATTGGTATTCTAATTTACCACCAGCCATAAGAGTTCCTGCTTACCTAAAGCAAAACTCCCATGCTGAAGATTGTCAGGCTAACATAGACAGGGATAGTGAAACCCCTTTGACCCAATATGAGGCAGAGGATATGATGGAGGTAGATTTCCCCCATGCTATTCCCTCATCTTTGCCGGAGGACATGGAGTGCGATTGGTGCACGGCCTACGCTCCCAAGTGTGCCTGCTGTAACGAAGAATGAATGTAAATATACTTTTGGTTGTTTATTGTGAAGAATATTACCTTTAAGAAAAAACCTGCTATAAACTGTGAAGTAACAGTTCTCAAGCCATAGAGCCTTGGCACCTTTTGAAACAAAGGACTATTTTGTTAAGCAACGTATCTCTAATTTGAACCCATGCATTATAACGGGGAATAAAGACTTTTATTACCCTTCACTCAGGTCTTATTGTTCTTTATAGCGCTACATAGTGGCGCGCAATCTTTGTGTCACGACACCTTGTGGCAACGCTCCAGGACTTCGTAGTCCGTCTAGTGCTCTAACCACTAGAACCAGGTCAGACTCTACATGACCAGAGTGGTTCCACTAACATCATATGTGACTTCCATCTGACCTCATGCAAATGTGGTTGCTGTAGATAAATATGTAAGTATGAGAAAACTAATAATTTATTAAAAAAGATAACCTTTCCAGGGCAATTTTGGTAGAGTTAGTGGGAAGCATGGCCTGAGGAATATCCTTGGTGTAACAGCAAATAAAATCCTTCTGGTATTGGCGCTCTATAGGGGGAAGCATTAAGTTTGAGTCATTAATTATTATTTATTTATTTTATTTATTTATTACAATCTCTTATATACCGCACTATTCGACATCAGCGCGGTTTACATGGAACATAACGATCAGAACAACAGGCTGTTCTGTTATACATAGAACAGGTGTGTAGAACTTGGATAACATAGGGTAACTATTCACAGGTAATATTTACATATTGGCATCATGACAAGGTTCATAACATAGGGTAACTATTCACAGGTAATATTTACATCAGGCGTCATGACACGTTCAATGCTATCATGAATTTCGCAGAGAAAGATAATGAGGTTGAGGAGAAGGTGGAGTCTCTAAAGTTGTTGTTGCATTATCTAGGTGTATTGTTGTATTGGTAGTATTTAAGGAACAGGTGGTATTTTATAGCCTTCCTGAATTGGGTAAGGTCAGTGATGTCGCGCATATTTGATGGTAGATGATTCCAACATTTTGGGGCGTAGAATCTGAAAGCTCTGTTTGCTGTTGTCATGGTACATTTTGTTACTGTTTTCGGGGTTGCTAAGGTATTTATGGATATGGTTCTTCTAGATCTGTTAGATGGGGTGACGTGTATGAGTTCTGTTAGGGAGGAGGGCGCAAGGCCATTAATTGTTTTGAAGGTGAGTAGTAAGGTCTTGAATACAATCCTTCCGTGTATTGGGAGCCAGTGGAGATGCATCAGGATAGGTGTCACATGGTCGTTCCTAGAGGCACCATGAAGGACTCTTGCTGCGGCATTTATGGCGAGTTGAAGAGGGTGCAGAGTGGACTGTGGGAGGCCTTGTAAAATAGCGTTCGCATAGTCCAAATGAGGTAAGATTAGAGCCTGGTATATTGTTCGGAAGTCATTTGGATCTAGTAGTGAGCGCAGGTGCCTAAGCGTGCGGATCTTGAAGTATATGGCTCTTACTATGTTATTTATGTGTGACTTCATGTCAAGACGTTGGTCCAGGGTGATTCCAAGGTAACGTATGGATTGTTTTGTTTGGAGGTCTGCTTCTTTGACTCTTATGTGTGGTGGTGGGGTGAAGTTGTTGTTCCTTGTGATGAAAAGTACTTCCGTTTTCTTGTGTTGAATACGGAGGTTTTGAGATTGAAGCCATTCGGAGACTGCGTCGAAGCAGTTTATCAAAGGGGAGATGTCAAAATGCTCTGTAGAGAACGTTGTATATAGCAGGATATCATCTGCATATATCAGGCAGTCTATCTTGAACGTTCTGATGTTATCGCAGATGGGCTGCATGTATACATTGAACATGAGAGATGATAAAGAGGACCCTTGCGGAACACCCTGCTTTTGGTGAAATGGTTCAGAAGTTTTTGTTCTGGATTTGACATGTTGCCATCTTCCTGTAAGATATGACTTACACCATTCGAGTGCATTGCCACAGATACCCCTCTCCCTTAGCCGCCCTAGGAGGAGTTCGTGACTTACTGAGTCGAATGCTGCAGCGATGTCTAGGAAGATGAGCACGCAGCCTTGATGGATATTGTCAATGTAGGTGACTATGTTATTGAAGAGGGTGGTGAGGAGGGTTTCAACTCCATGGGCCTCCCTGAATCCATGTTGGCACTGGTCCAGTGGGGCAGCGGAGTCTAGGTGATCTTGCAATTGTCGTTGTGCTTCTTTTTCAATTATTTTAGCTAGGAGAGTTATACTAGCTATCGGTCTATAGGAATCAACCTTAAGTGGGTCAAGCTTGGGGTTTTTTAACAGAGGTCTAATGGATGTGTGTTTGAGAGCCAGTTGAGAATGACAAATTTATAAGCTTCATAATGAAGGGACTGAACTCGCTGCGTAGCTCCCTTATCCAAAAGGATGGGCAGGGGTCAGTTTGTGCCATGGTAGTGTTGAGAGACGAGATGGTGTCTTCCGCATATTTTCTGGATGGTGTGGAGAACATGGATAGGGATGTTGTACAGGTTAACTTTTGGCCAGAGGCTGTTGTGAGCTTATCTGTCTGGAGCAGTTTGGATTGTAGGTAGTTGGCGAAATCTTGTGGGTGAATTTCATCCAGTTGCTCCGGAGATGGTTCCTTTGAGAGGGTTTTGACTAAGTTGAAAAGATCACGTGGTTTGTTTAGGGATCTTTTTAGCGTGTCAGTGTGATATTTCATTTTCGCCGTGATGGTTTCTCGGTGAGAGATCAAGTGGAGTTTGTAAGCTGAATGGTCCTCGATAGAGAGTGATCTTCTCCATCGTTTTTCAAGCCTTCGTAAATGAGTAAGGGATAGTCGCAGCTCTGGGGAATACCATGGTGCAGACTTTCTCTTCCTTAAGGTATTGTTAGGAGTTGGTCGTTGTGCAATAGCGCCGAGGTTGCTATTCCAGGCCGATACCATATTATCGAGGTTGAGGGTTATATCGTTGAGGAATGAGCGTGTCTCTAAGAGGATGAGCTCCTTATTGAATGGTCTGAAACTTCGTGCTGAGGTTTTTGTATTGTTATTCAACCTTCTGTTGTCTTGTAATTGCTTTTTGTTGAGGGGTATCTGGAAGCTGATAAGTCTGTGATCCGACCAAGGTACAGAGGTAATCGATATCCCCAGATCATGGCTTGGATTGATGGCTGTCAGTGGGACGAATACCAGGTCGAGGATATTTCCCTTTAGGTGTGTGGATTCATTGCTTGTACCCCAGATCCTCAATGGCTTGAAGGAGGGCGGAAGCCTGATTGTGTTGTAGAGATGTAATCTTGTTTCCTTTCTTTCCTATTATCCCAACACTCCACATTTACTAATCCTCCTAGTTCCACCGGTGTACTAAGAAGCCCCTTCCCAATCAAATAAAACTAGCTAGGGATAACAAAATACACATTGCACTTTGGATCACCAGCTGTTCTCAGGAGTGTACTTGTAAAGCTCTTAATCAAATCTTACTTTAATTGAAAAGCTTGTTGACTCTGTGTAGCTTTTAATGGCTAATCAGAGGCATTAGAGTGAAAGATGTGAACAGGGTGTGGAATGTGAGCCCTGTGCTGAAGTCAAGCTCAAGTTCATTATTCTGGACTTCTTTCCTTTCTGGCTGAGAACTCTGTACCATAGATCAGGAGCTGTAACATGGGAACACAGTTGTAGTTTTAGTATGGACTGGATTGCCAAGCAGCCTGATTCTTTTTTTTTTTTTTTTTTTTTTTTTTTTTTTTTTTTTTTATAAATTTTTAAAACAACTTTATTATAAATAAAGCAAGAATAGAAAATAAGTCCACGTCAAGAAGACACTCGCCTATACCAGAACAAATTTAAGCACAAAGATCCAAACAAAATTTAGCCCATTATACATGAAGAAAAAGCAAGAAAATAATCAACTCGTACTAGATTCTTTAGCGATCAGGAAAGCCTCAAGTTGTCCAACATCCAGATAAACATATTTAACACCATCTAACACCAAAATGCATTTACACGGGTATTTCAGAAAGAAGGTAGCCCCAATGGCCAGGGTCCGCTCCTTTAAAGCCAAAAAAGCTTTCCTCCGGACTTGAGTAGTCCGACTCACATCCGGGAATATTTGTATGGGCTCACCACAAAAGTTCTGACCTTTCTTTTTAAAATACAAACTCAAAATCAAATTTTTATCCTGCATAGAAAGAAAGGAAACTATTAAGGTGGCACGCTGTGGGATCACATCCAAAGATGATTCTAAAAACTGGGAAAGATCTAAGGACTCCGCACCTTGGGGACCTCCTTCCTGATCAACCCCAGGAGAAGATGTTTTGTTATTAAGGTTCAACGGAACGTAATAAATTGAGGCAAATTTTATAACATCTACATCATCAATTAACAAGTTCTCTTTGAAATACTTATGCAACAGAATCAAGGGAGAAAGATAATGTGTACAAGGAAAATTAAGAAAACGTAAATTCTTAGAACGATTGGTATTTTCAAGAGCTTCTAATTGATGATGAATGGAAGCACTATCTCTAATAAAAGAAGAGGCAGATGCCTCTAACACATCAAAACGACCTTCCATTTTAGTTAAGGATTTCTTATTCTTTAACAATAATTCATCATGCTCAGAGAGCTTCTGCACCACCTCCCCTGAGAAGGATTCAACCTGGGAAAAAGAAGTACGAACGGAACCTTCCATACGCACTAAAAGTTCCCAGATATCTTTTAAGGAAACATCCGCAGGTGCAACCACCTGCGGAGAAGCAGAAGAAAAAATAACAGGGGAAGGCAATTTAACTCTCTGTTCTCTAGACATCGGCATAACTGAAAGTTCCTGATCAGCATTATCAAGGGATTCTGACCCGGGAGCATTCTCCCGGACCAGACAAACCTCCAATTTTACTTCCTCCTCGGGTGGGCAACCCCCAGCGTACTAGAGGACAAATCAGACACAGTACTCACGGATGTCCCCGACTGATCTTTATCCAAGGTTGTAACATCAGGACCCAGAAGGTGACGATCCATTGGCCCCACAAGTTTACCAACTTTAGCAGGGGTAGCAGGGAAGGTCTTTTTTCTCCGTCGACCCATGAGACCGGGTAAGAAGCTCCTCAAAGCTCCGAAGGGGCTCCAAAGGGGCGTGGCCTGCCCCTTTGGTCACGCCCCTTCGGGCACGCACCCACGGGTACGCAACCGCGGGTCGCGTAACCGCGGTAGGCCAGCGTTGAAATAGCGGCGAGAGTGGGCGGGATCACAGGCTCCTCCTCTACCAACAACCGGATCCAGGAAACAAGCAGGCAGGCAAGCGTCTCACCGGAGGGGTAGCTGGGCCAGCGTTGAAATAGCGGCGAGAGTGGGCGGGATCACAGGCTCCTCCTCTACCAGCAACCGGATCCAGGAAACAAGCAGGCAGGCAAGCGTCTCACCGGAGGGGTAGCTGGGCCAGCGTTGAAATAGCGGCGAGAGTGGGCGGGATCACAGGCTCCTCCTCTACCAGCAACCGGATCCAGGAAACAAGCAGGCAGGCAAGCGTCTCACCGGAGGGGTAGCTGGGCCAGCGTTGAAATAGCGGCGAGAGTGGGCGGGATCACAGGCTCCTCCTCTACCAGCAACCGGATCCAGGAAACAAGCAGGCAGGCAAGCGTCTCACCGGAGGGGTAGCTGGGCCAGCGTTGAAATAGCGGCGAGAGTGGGCGGGATCACAGGCTCCTCCTCTACCAGCAACCGGATCCAGGAAACAAGCAGGCAGGCAAGCGTCTCACCGGAGGGGTAGCTGGGCCAGCGTTGAAATAGCGGCGAGAGTGGGCGGGATCACAGGCTCCTCCTCTACCAGCAACCGGATCCAGGAAACAAGCAGGCAGGCAAGCGTCTCACCGGAGGGGTAGCTGGGCCAGCGTTGAAATAGCGGCGAGAGTGGGCGGGATCACAGGCTCCTCCTCTACCAGCAACCGGATCCAGGAAACAAGCAGGCAGGCAAGCGTCTCACCGGAGGGGTAGCTGGGCCAGCGTTGAAATAGCGGCGAGAGTGGGCGGGATCACAGGCTCCTCCTCTACCAGCAACCGGATCCAGGAAACAAGCAGGCAGGCAAGCGTCTCAGCAGCCTGATTCTAAAGGAGATTTGCTTTATGTCTTTCATGCATCTTTCAAAAAAATACAGAATTGGATCATGGCCAGAGAGTGGCAAGCCTGAAATGTCTAAACATTGGGGCTGGCAGTATAAAGCGGTGGTTAGAGCATACAGGGGTAAACCTGGGAACTCTGCTTCCACACCCTGCTCCACCATGCACTGTACGACCTTGAGCAGCTCTCTTAACCAATTTTGGCGCAAGCCTAGATTAGAAAAAGTTTAAAGGAAGGGATGTTGCCAGTATGTAAATTACCTGAAGAATTGCATGTAATGTTATAGAAAGAATAATTCTTGCTACATTTTATTATACTTGCTCTTATAATACACACTGTAGAGGAAGTGTTAATAAGGCGTACGCAACTGCTTATTTGCATACATAGTTTATATTAAAATAACTGGAGAGAGTCTTTCAATGGACTTTGTGATCTGGCAGTTCCAAAGGCTGCAGGAATGAAGGTGACAATCTCTTCTTATCTTCTTTTGATGGGTCTTGCGGAATGGGGAAAGACTTCTCTTCAAGGCCTTACTTCCTTGCATACTTTACCAACAGAGAAAAAACAAACTCTACAGGAAACACAATCATTGATGCTGGGTCAATATTTTCTAACTTCTCCTTTGTGCTCCTCCGCTTCTGAGGACTCTTTTTAGTAGTAGCATGGGGTGAATTCAGGTATTTCTCTGTCCCTAGGGGGCTTATACTCTAAATCAGGGGTTCTCAACCCTGTCCTCGGGACCCACCTAGCCAGTAGGGTTTTCAGGATAACCACAATGAATATGCATGGGAGAGATTTGCATATAATGGAGGCAGTGTATGCAAATCACTCTCATAAATATTCATTATGGTTATCCTGAAAACCCGACTGGCTAGTTGGGTCCTGAGGACAGGGTTGAGAACCCCTGCTCTAAATTGAGATCTAGGTAACTTGCTGAAGGCCACAAAGAACATTAGCAGGTTTGAACACTAGTTTCCCTGTATCACAGCCCACTGCACTAACCAGGGAGCTACTCCTCCACTAGTCCCATGATTGCCCTATATCCAACATACTGCTCTGAGGAGAGTCGGAACACATGATGAGCTCTGTCCATGCGACACTTCATACAGAACCCTGTGTCTATATGGCTGGGCAGCATCTGGGAGGTAGATTCTCTAGCAAGGGTTTGAAAATCCCGTTGTACCTTTTTTTGAACTTTGTGGCAATTCTCTCCATATTTGCAGACATTTATGTATGATTGTACATTACTGTGGGCTAAATGGCAATTTTATCGAACACTCTACCTTTAAATAATGAAATAAAAGTGTTCTGATTGGGGCAGTGTCTTGAAATGAGTTACTTTTGTGCATACTGTGATGAACGTCACTCCTAAGCCTGGGTACGCTGGATATGTACTCAGTTTCTCAGGTCATTTGCTAGTGCTTGAATTAGGCCAAAGAGAGCTTCCTTCTGGCATTCATAGACTGTTAAGATATATAGGCAACTGATTCAGTGTGCTTGGAAATTCTTTTTTCTATCAAGCTAGTGACACTACACAATTGGGAATATATCTTTGATCACATTTCTTTGATGCTGGTGAATCTTCTGCCTCTTCATATGACATACAGAATAATCACTTGGCAGTGACATTCTTATGTTGTCTTCTTTACCCAAGTGATTACAACCTCTTTATCCTCCTCGGTTCTCTTAGAGTTGTGATCCCAGTGAGTTTGGGTACAGTGATATAAAGCATAGTTGCTCACCTGTAACAGGTGATCTCTGGGAACAGCAGGAATTTAGTCTTTACATATGGGTACCATCGGTACCAACGGAGCCTGCGCGGGAACGCTCCCCAGTGTCCAATAGGAAGCTTTTGGGAGCATACCACAGCGCCTGCGTGCTGTCTTCCCGCCTTTCCCAACTGTCCCTCTCCAGTTGAGTTTAAAGCTGAGACAAAAGAGAGATGCAAAGACAGAAAGAGAGAGATAGAGAGATACAACTCCTAGGGGAGGTGGGTGGGTTGTGAAGACTAAATTCCTGCTGTTCCCAGAGATCACCTGTTACAGGTGAGTAACTATGCTATCTCCAGGAACAAGCAGGAATATAGTCTTCACATATGGGGACTCCCTAGCTGCAAATGCCAGGGAGAAGACCCCCAGAAGTTGTGCGCCCTTGCGAAAGGGCTCCTACTTCCCCCCATGGATCTCTGGCATCCTACCAGGGATGGTGGGTAGGAGTTGATTAAGCATGGAACAGGTGTTGAAGAACAGCCTGACCAAACAAGGCATCCCGGCGGGAGTCCTTGTCTAAGCAGTAATGGGCTGTGAAGGTATGAACCGAAGCCCAAGTAGCTGCTCGGCAGATGTCGTCGATTGACACAGAATGAAGATGAGCCATAGAGGCTGCCATGGCTCTCACATTGTGAGCTGTGACATGGCCTTCCAGAGGAAGGTTTTTACTCTCATAGGCAAAAGATATACACTGTGCAATCCAGTTGGACAGTGTTCTTTTGGAGACTAGAAGTCCCAAATGACTAGGATCAAAAGCAACAAAAAGTTGGGAGGACTTTCTATGTTGCTGTGTCCTTTGCAAGTAAAAAGCCAGAGGCTTTTTACAATCCAAAGTATGAAGATTCCTTTCTGCATTTGAGGCATGAGGTCTTGGGAAAAATACAGGAAGGTAAACCGCTTGGTTTAAATGAAAAGGTGACACCACCTTTGGCATAAAGTGTGGATGAGTCTTAAGGACTACCTTATCATGATGGAACCTTGTATAAGGAGGATCAGCCACCAACGCTTGCAATTCACTGATGCGACATGCTGATGTGATTGCAATAAGAAAGATGACCTTCCAGGAAAGGAATTTCAAAGAGGTAGTAGCTAATGGTTCAAAAGGCGGCTTCATGAGCTGCCCAAGAACCAGATTTAAGTCCCATGCTACCGGTGGTGGCTTAATGGGAGGCTTAGTTAAAAGAAGGCCTCTCATAAATCTTGCTATGAGAGGATGAGAGGAAATAGGTTGTCCATTTAGAGGCTTGAAAGAAGCTGCAATAGCACTTAAACTCTCACTGAATTGGTCTTAAGCCCTGCATTAGACAAATGAAGGAGATACTCCAGTAATGATTCCAGAGGTATCGCAAGAGGGTCAAGACCCTTCTGCAAGCACCATATGGTAAACCTTTTCCACTTGAAAGCATAAGAGCGTCTTGTGGAAGGCTTCCTGGAAGCATAAAGGATATCCTTTACTTGCTGAGAAAGATTAAGACTGTGAAGTTCTAGGCTTTCAGCAACCAGGCCCTGAGATTTAGAGAGTTTGGATTGGGATGCCACAGCATCCCGTCCTCCTGAGAAAGGAGATTTGGAGCAGATCCTAACTCCAGAGGTGGAGCTTGAGAGAGATGCAGGAGCAGAGGGTACCACATTTGCCGTGGCCAATGTGGAGCTATGAGAATCATATGACCTCTTCTCTCTGCAGCTTGAACAGGGTTTTGGGAATTAGGGGAATGGGTGGAAAGGCATACAGGAAGTCCTGGCCCCAATGGAGGAGGAAAGCATCCCTGGCCTGAGAACCCTGAGCCAGAATTCTAGAACAGAACCGGGGAAGTTTGGCATTCAGCGGACTTGCAAAGAGGTCTATGTCCGGGGTTCCCCAATTTTGGAAAATTTTTGCCACCTGGTCTGCATTGAGAGACCATTCGTGTGGAAGCAGAACTCGACTGAGTCTGTCTGCCCAAGAGTTTTGAATGCCTGGAAGATACACTGCAAGGAGATGAATCTGATGCTCTCTGGCAAGGGCCCATAGTCGCAAAGCTTCGTTGCATAGCGACAGAGAGCCTGTTCCGCCCTGCTTGTTCACATAGAACATGGCTACTTGATTGTCCGTTTGAACTAGGACTGTCTTGTAACTGAGCTGGGTGTGGAATACTCGAAGGGCAAGGAAGATTGCTCTGAGTTCTAGGAGATTGATATGTAGATAGGTCTCCTGTGGAGTCCAAGTACCCTGGGTAGAAAGGCCTTGCAGGTGGGCTCCCCAACCCACCTGTGAGGCATCTGTTGTTAGAGTGGCTTGTGGTGGGGATTGCTGAAAAGGGGACCCCACCAAAAGGTTTTGGGGTGATTGCCACCATTGGAGGGACAAAATAAGGCGATCTGAGTTTTCTATTTTGTCTGACAGACAACCTAACGCCTGAGTCCACTGAGTGGATAAAGTCCACTGGGCTGCCCTCATATGGAGGCAAGCATAAGGAACCACATGCACGGTGGATGCCATGTGGCCTAGCACCTGTAACATTTCCTGAGCAGTGAGGTGAGGTTTTAACACTGCTTTGGAGGCTAATTGCACAATGCGAAGGCAGCAGGCCTGTGGAAGGTAGGCCCTTGTCTGTCTGGTATCCAGCAGAGCTCCTATAAACTCCAGGGACTGAGTGGGAGCAAGAATGGATTTTGGGAAGTTTATGACAAGTCCCAAATACTGAAGGATGCGCATTGTGCGAGAGAGAGCAACCTTGGCCTCTGGCTCTGAAGGGGCTCGAATAAGCCAGTCGTCTAAGTAAGGGAAGACGAATATTCCTAGGGTGTGAAGAAATGCTGCCACCACAGCCATGCATTTTGTGAACACCCTTGGTACCGAGGCCAGGCCAAAAGGAAGAACCCTGTATTGGTAGTGCTTCCCTTGAAAAAGAAAGCGAAGGAACATTCGATGATTTGGATGGATGAGAACATGAGTGTACGCATCCTTGAGATCTAGAGAACAAAGCCAATCCTGACTCTGAAGGTATGGCAGCAAAGTTCCTAGAGAAATCATTTTGAACTTCTCTTTGAACAGGAACTTGTTCAATTCTCTGAGGTCTAAAATGGGTCTGTGTCCTCCTGTTTTCTTTGGAATAAGGAAATAGGGGGAGTAGAACCCTGTACTCTGTTGGGGAATGGGTACCTCTTCTATTGCCCCTTGGGCAAGAAGCATAGTGACCTCTTGACCTAACTGGTCGTTGAGAGAGGTCTGAGAATTGAACTGTCTTACCATTGTAGGAGGGGGCATGCTGAGGAAATGAAGCTTGTAACCCTCTCTTACAATAGACAGGGTCCAATTTTCTGCTGTTATCTGCCCCCATCTGGGGGCAAAATGACATTTTTATTTATTTATTTTTTATTTATCTATTTCTTCTATACCGCCCCTTCCAGAGATCAGGGGCGGTTTACATGGAACAAGTAAACAAATTTGTATACTAATGTATACATTACATGGAACAGAGATTTTTTTAACTTTATACAGATAATAGTTATTAACAGAGATTTATAACATTGTAACTTTATACAAATAACTGTGCATTAATTGTCAAAACTATTTACATTTTATATACATTAATAAGTTTCTGTAGCGTAGTGTTGATCAGAGTTTTTCTACCTTTTTATAGGTAGTCAGAGTTTTCTACCTTTCATATGTGTGTGTGTGGAGGAATTTATTTCCTTTTTTCATCTCTTGGGAGTATTTTGGGGTGTATGTGGTGGGAGTATGTGGTGGGTGTATGTGTGTGGGTAGTTGAGTGTGGTTTTAGGGCTTTGTGTTTGAGTGTTTGGGGATGGTGTGTGGTTGGACTTGGGGATATGGGATTTCATAGTGTTCGGAGAAAAGGTATGTCTTGAGTTCCTTTCTAAATTGGGTGAGGTCTTTTATGATCCGAAGGTTTATTGGGAGATTATTCCAGAGCATGGGGGCAGTGAATGAGAAGGCTCTGGTGCTGGTGGATTTTTTAGTTTTTTTGAATGAATTTGGTATTTCAAGTGAGTGTGTTGCGTTTAGTCTGCGAGTTCTTGATTCTGATGGGGCATGTAATAGCATGGATAGATATGATGGGGCGATGTTGTTCAGGAGCTTGAATGTGATTAGGAGGATTTTATATCTGATTCTGCTGTTTATAGGGAGCCAATGCAGTTCCAGCATTATTGGGGTTACATGATCTACTAGGCGGGCTTTTGTGACTACTTTGGCACAGATGTTCTGGGCTCTTTGGAGTAGGTATGTACTTTTTTGTGGTAGGCCAATTAAGACATAACCTTCCTGGAATGGTGGAAGGCTCTGGGCCGCTCAGGGCCAGGGAGGAAAAGTTCTCTAGATAGGAGTCAAAGCCCCTGTGGAGGCTGAGTCTGCTGAGGCTGGTTGAGGCTGAGTCTGCTGAGCCGGTTGAGGCTTAGCAGCTTTTGTTTTCCTTTGCCTAGGTTGTTGCTGCTGTCCCTTTTGGGCAGACTGACCTAAACGATGCCCCTGCTGGGTATAGGAGGGATAAAACTTGTTGTTCTTACTGAAGTATGGTTTCTTGTATGATATTTTCCTTGCTGTATCAGTTGTAGATTTAGACAATCTATCCAAAGTGATATTGTCAGCATCTATCTCATTAGCTTTTTCCTGCCAATTCTTGCCAAAGAGATTCTATTCTGTGCAAGGAATATTCCCTAGTTTATCCTGTACCCAAAGTTCCAAGTCAGATGCCTGGAGCCAGGCAATCCTACGTGCACCTATGGCAATAGCAGAGGTTCTGCTTATGCACTCAAAACAGTCAAAGGCTGCACGATTCACAAACTTGGAAACATCCTGAGAATGTTTGACAAGGGCGAGGTAATCCTGCCTCTTATCATCAGGAAGGAGAGGGCTCATAAGCTCTAAATCTCCCGTGACTTCCTTAAGGAACATTCCCATATATAATATATAGGAACTGATCCTAGCAAAAAGCAAGGAAGCCTGGAAGGTTCGACGTCCAAAGGCGTCAAGAGTCCTACATTCATGTCCTGGAGGATTAGATGCATGCCTTTTTGCACTCTTGATCCTTCTCATAGCTGATTCCACCACTATGGAATGGTGTGGTAGCTGAGTCTTCTGAAACCCAGGACAAGGAGGAACTTGATACATGGTGTCGAGTCTTCGAGAGTGAGGAGATGTGGTTAGAGGTGTTTCCCATATCCTTAACATGAGATCATGCAAGATCTCTTGAATAGGTAAGGTATCTGCCTCCTTGGGAGCTTTAGGGTATTGTAGGATTTCTAATTCCTTTGCCCTAGGCTCTTTTTCAGGAGCCACTGTTATGGAAAGACCTCGAGCCACATCTCGGATAAAATCCTGAAAGGACATATCCTCTGGTGGAGATATCCTACGCTGAGGAGAAGAAGAATCCTCAGGAAGAAGTACTCTGGTATCGGCAGAGGTTTCAGAGTCTTCAGACTCATCCGAGGATTCAAAGTATCTCCGATCCGGGTCATCGTGCAAGGCACGGTACCGATCGAAGTCGGCATCGGAGGGGTCTGGTACTGACTTGTCGATACTGGATGGATAAGCATGACTCGGTCCCGGTAGAAGACCTGCCGATGTCAATGCAGTCGGTACTGGTACCGGGGTCGGTGCCGGTACCGGTTGAATTGTCTGAAGTGGTTTCAGGGGCATCAAGGCCGTGAGAAGAGCCGCCAGACTGCATTCAATAGCCAAGAATCTCTTGTCTATCGATGTTGTTGATGCTTGGGTATTGGTACCGGATGAAGCTGCTGGTACCCCAGAGCATGGCACCAGTAGTTCTGCTGAGGTTGAGGCCTCGAGAACATCCTGGAGCCCTGTTAGTGCTTTGGAAGCCAAAGCCTCCCGCCGGGACAATTTTGCCAGTGAAAGTCCCTCAAGGGCAACGCCAGAGGCATCTCAATGCTTAGAGGGAGATCTACTCTTTGAGTACCGGCTAGATTTATGTTTAGTTACCTGAGATCCATGGGAGGAAGACGAAGCCCTGGAAGATGTCGATGCCACAGAGGCTGCATCGGAGGGAAAAAGGGTGCTAAGTTTAGCAGCTCGGTTCTGCCGGCCCCTCTTCGACATAATCCCACAGGCAACACACTCCGAAATAGAGTGGTCAGGACCTAAACATTTGAGGCACCACTCATGGGTGTTGGTGAGAGAGATGGTACTGCCACACTTGAACACTTTTTAAAGGAAAAAGTTGGGCCTAGTGCCCAAAACGGCGCGTGACACCTGAGGAGAAAATAACTGGAAAAGACTCCAGAAAGAAAGAAGAACCAGCGGTACCGGTGTAGCATTGAAGGAAGGCAGACGCGACCACAAAAAAGAAGAATAGACCAGAATTTTTTCTGCGGTGACAGGATGTGCGACCTGTCGGCTCCGCGGAAAATGAAGAACTGGAGAGGGACAGTTGGGAAAGGCAGGAAGGCAGCACACAGGCTCTGTGGGATGCTCCCAAAAGCTTCCTATTGGACGTTGGGGAGCATTCCCGCGCAGGCTCCGTCAGTACCGACAATACCCATATGTGAAGACTACATTCCTGCTTATTCCTGGAGATTAGCATTTACACCATTTCCTGGGGATGAAGTGTGCTGCCGTATTGCGCCTCTCTCTATACATCAGCACATCGTAGACAGGCAATGAGATGTTTGATTTTTTTCCAGTTCTGTCTTACAGAATCTACATTTGTCTGTTTTACAGGTTTTTCTGATTGCTGTGAACTATACTGAGTGGTCTAATGTTCAGACAGGAGTTAAAATTGTAGGACTGCAATTAGCAGCAGGTTGCACAATTGCCTGACTGGACCAGCTCAGACTGAGGACAAAGTTCCTTCGATAACTGTTTATTGACCCTCATACAAGTAACTTAACAGTAGTTTATGAACATTCTTATTTGAGGGTGACCTGAATGCGATGCAGTAAAGTCCATCTGTGAGAATGAAGAGAGGTTAAGGCCTGCAGCCCATTGCTGACCTGTGCTGCTGTCTGTGAGACCTTCAAAGAGAAGACTTCCATTTTGAGAGTCTTTTAAATCTCAGTCCACCTGGGATCTTTTGACTTCTGGTCACCTTGAGATGGACAGGATGGAGGATGACGCACATGAACATTCACTCTTCCTTTCCTTATGACCCTAGCAGATTCTCACTCTCACACATTCAGTCTCCCTTCTCTTACTCCTCCTTAGGCCAGACTCCAGCTTTCTTTCCCATTCCTGGGCTGGATCTCTATTGCTTACTCCCAAGACTTGACCCTAACTCCTCCCACCTCTGAAGCCTCAACTGTGTCAGGCTGATTCAGCCACCACTGCTGCTTCCTCTTTTGCTCTTGCCCACATGGGCTAGTGTCCCTGCCTTTCATCTGGTCATGTCAGTATATGCCTCTGTTTCCCTCTGGTGTACACAGGCAGATGCCCCTGCATCCTACAATTCACATGAGGCAATACATCCACTTCCTTTTTAGCTTGTGTTGCAAATTCAGCTGTAGGTGAGTTTGCAAAGCTTGATCTAGTCTTGGGTTTACCCCATTATATACAGGGACCTGTAGTCTTGCTCTTCTTATGGAGTGCAATAGAGAAATCAGAACTACATGTCCTTGCATGCAATGGGGTAAACCCAGGACTGGATCAAGACTGTTGGGCACATCTGGAGCTAGTTGGCAACCCTAGCTGCAGGTGCCTTCTTCCAGTCCCACTAGGGATGTCAACTGACTCCAGATTTACCCAACAGGGTTGATCTAGCTCTGAGTTTACCCCACTGTATGCAGGGACTTGTACTCTTGTTTCTCTTTGAAAATGCAATTGGAAAACAGGAACTACAACTCCCAGCATGCAATGGGATAAACCCAGGATTGGATCATGCAAATATGGAACCATTTGACAATCCCAGTTAGCATGTAGAGATACCAATAACACTATGCTTTATTCGGAGATATTCGATTCACAAGCTGATTCCTTGCTAGTTGATAATGGAGTGCGCCAGTTCTCTGACCTTTGATTAAATTTAGGAGAGCAGAAACTCTCATTAATCTTATCTCTCAACGGTCAATCCACTGTGGACATGCTGCATCTAGTTACATCTTTGTTTTTCACAGTATTAAATGCACCATTACAGAACTAACAGCTGTACAGCCTTTATTGGCACATGTGAGTTCCATTAGTCTATAAATGCTATTTATGTAGAAAAGTCAAGTTTAATCCTGTAGCAGAAACAGATATGACAGGCGCAGCACAACGCTCATCTCCAATTCAGCTCAAAAATGTTTCTCTCTATAACCATGCACAGTTTGTTAATCAGCACATCTGCCACATTCTTAACAAGGAAGTGTTCTCAGGGAATGAAAATGGAAAATCTGCATGGTGACCTGTAGACACCTGGAGATAAGAGTGTAGAAGTCAAGACGGAAGTTCTTACCTTTTATATTCACCGTTCAACTGCATACCATGTGACCCATATGGAAGGGAACTACTGGAGCTGCTTTACCGAATGGTACCGACACTGGATATTCCAATCTGGAAATTAACGGCACAAGTTCTACAAGAGCTCCTAAAAGGTCAAGGCAGGGATTGAGAATCCTATTTAATGTAACAGACCCTAAACTTGCACTTTCTTAGTATCTTTTGTCAAAACAACTAAACAGAGTTCACTGCAGGGAGAGGAGATGCCTCAAGTATCAATCCTAGGACTGCTTCTACTCTGTTTTATGAGCGGTGTTGCAGAGGGGCTAGAAGGAAAGATATGGCTCTTAACAGATGACACACAGATCTAAATATACACTAAAATCTGTTGTAGTTGAGGCTCTGAAAACAAGGGCAAAATTAGGTGAGATCTACACAAGCTTGAGGATGGGTCAAGAGTAGGACAACTAGATTCTTACTTTTTTTTTCTCTCCTGTTTATATATCTGGAACCCTAAACAGAATGCTTGGGTGCTACCAGGACCTCTTGTGAGTTGCAAGGGCTAGAGGGAGATTTTCTTAAGATAATTCCTCAGTGTTGTTTTCTGTGGTTGGAAATCCTCTTAGGAGTAATGTTAGTCATCCTGTCCAGGACAAATTGTGTTGCCTTTGTAGTGTAACTGTTCCAACTAGTCCTGATGGGCAGCAGACCACATCCACAAAGTACCACACCACAGTGTTCCTTCTTGGGCCATACAACTAAGGCAAGTATGAATTATGCATTTTAGGGAAAGAAAGTCACTAAAGCAAAACATGATAGGGTATCAGTAACTGAGAACCATCAGGCAGTTGAAGGATCTGGGTATTAGATTTGATGATCTCAAATTGTGATAAGATCTGGTCCATTTTCACTGCCCCCCAAGAATCCTCAGATCCATTCATGCCAACCGTTTATTTCTTCCCTCTCCATCCCAGGCTCGCCTTGAGTCAACGCGCTCTTCCGCCTTCTTCTTTCTCGGTCCTCGTCTCTGGAATTCCCTGCCATCCGCCCTCCGTCTGGAAGTTTCTTTTCCCGCCTTCAAAGCGAAACTCAAAACCTATCTTTTCTGCACAGCTTTTGACCTTCCTCACCCCTCTCCCTCTTCCTCTCCCCCCTTGTGGATACCCAATGAGTATCTTATTGTTATTGCTGCCTACTGTCCCTTTCCTCTAACGCTGTCCCTTTCCTATCAACAAATGGCGTTCCTTTTCCATTTCCTTCTTCAGCAGTATTCCCTTTGTTTTTATTGTAAACTGCCATATGCCTCGGTTCTGGCGGTATATTAAGTTTTAAATAAAGATAAAGATAAAGAGAGCCAGTGGCTTGCTGGTTTGCACAGGGAGAAATTGAGGAATAGCCAGTAGAGAAAGGCAGTGATAATATCTCTGTCAGAATCACTGGCATAATTCCATCTGGATTATGAAGAATTATTTCTAGTTCTGAAAGCCACCTCTTGGAGGGGCGAAGTAGTCTAGTGGTTGGAATAGCATGCTAAGAACCATCAAAGCCATGGTTCACATCCCACTGATATTCCTGTTGACCTTCGACAAGTCACTTCAGGTACAAACATATTACAAGTCATTTGGGGGCAGGGAAATACCTACCATACTTGAATTTGACTCACTGTGGACTACCAATAGAAAAGCATGAGCAAATCTAAATAAAGCTGCAGACATAGGAGGACTGCCAAGATTGCCCAGAGTCTGCATCATAATCTTAATTAGGTGAGACTTACAGAGCTAAATATATATTTCCCAGAGGACAGGAGATAATAGAGAGCGAGCTGAATATCTGAATTTATAAATAATGCAGAATGAGGAAACTTTATTGGTGGAAAAATAATTCCAGATCATGATCTTAGGATTCAAGGCCATCAGGAGGAAGATTCAAGAGTAACATGAATTTTTTTTAACTTAAAGGATGATGGATATGAAGACATACTTTGTTATGCTACTTCTGAATCTTTCTCCTGACAGTCTCATATGGGAAGCAGCAGAGGCAAAATGTAACAGAATTCAAGAAAGCATGGGTCAAGCACAGTGACAGTGAGTAGCTGAGAAGACTGGGCAGCGCCGGAGATCAGCAAAGTCTGAACCAGTACAGGATTACAGAGGCCATCTGGAAACTTTTAGATTTCCTATGTGAAATGAATTTGAGGTTTTTATCAAGCTCCTAGTGATCGAGTGATGCCATCACTAGAAGTCACCATTGTAATAGGATACCAGTTGGTACCATTCTTGTTGGACTCACCACAGAAGCCAAAGACTATATAGTCAAAGAAACTGGAATAACCTTTTTCCAGAAGAGAGAAGAACCATCTTCTCCCTTCTTTAATTTAGACACTATTAAATATGCTATAATCTAAGTAATAGCTTTTATACCAAAACTGTTTACTTGCAGTACCAAATGAACATTAGTGAGCACATTTATGCCTTGTTGTCTACTCTGACACATCTAGGGGTTTTCCCAACTACTTTGTTTATATGTGTTTTTTTTAATCTGTTTCCTCATATACAAGCTCAAAGTCAGATCTCCAGGAACAAGCAGGAATGAGTCTTCACATATGGGTACGTCGGTACCGACGGAGTCTGCGCAGGAACGCTTCCCAGCGTCCAATCAAGAGCTTTTGGAAGCATCCCAGCACGCCTGAGTGCTGCCTTCCCGCCTTTCCCAACTGCCTCTCCTCAGTTTTCGTTTTTCCGCGGAGCCGGCAGGACGTCCTCCTGTCACCGCAGAAAATTCTTGTTCTTATTTCTTAGTTTTCTTGTGGTCGCGGCTGTCTTCCCAACGCCACCGGTACCGCCGGTGTTTTCTTTTCTTTTCTTGTAAAATCTTCCTTTTCCACGGGATATTTTTTCTTCATAGTGTCCCACGGTCTCTTAGGCCTTTTAGGCCTCTTCTTTTTCCTTCATGGAACCGCCAGACACTTTCTCCAAGAAATGTTCAGACTGTGGCGGTACAACTTTATTTTTAGACCCTCAAAGTCGGTGTCTAACCTGCTTGGGTCCTGACAACAGTTTGGTGAGAAGACGTCTTCAACATCGAGGTTCCCTCGATACACGGTTGCCCTCCAACTTCGGGGCACCGTCCCCTTCTTCTTCCACACAGGATCAGGTAACCCACAAACAGTCTGTTAAGACTAGCCAGTCCTCGAGTGGTAGGTCTCATGCACAGCATGTAGACGGCTCTGGCCTTGCCCTCGACGGCCCATTGGCTTCAAAACCCCGGCGGGAGTTTTCGGTCTCCAAAGCGTATAAGGGGTTTTAGGTTGTTCCTGGGCTTCACCCCCCACAGAACATACCTAAGCCGTGTACGGTGGTGGCATCCGCTTCGAGCGGTACCGATACCCCGGCATTGGCACTGGTGTTGGATGAAACACTCCTCACCAGGGATCATCATCTGGCGTCCTCGGTGCCTTCGGGACCGGTGGATACTCCCCAGATTGACTTTCCATTATCGGTACCAACACCGATACTACCACCGACGTCGGTACCCTCCAGATGTGCATCGACAGCCTCGCTTCCTTCGATGCCGAGTCTGGAATCGATCTCCAGTCTGGAGGACTGAGTACCGACTCGCCTTGGTACCGTCTCGCGGCGGTACCGAAGTCTCGGTTCCGATGACTCGGATCCGCAACTCTCAGTTCCCCCAATGCCGATTGAGTTGCCACTGGTTGACCTTCCTTCACTGGTATCAGACACGGAGGGATACCCCACATAATATAGTTGTTCCTGGAGATAGCACAGTTACTTACCTGTAACAGGTGATCTCTGGGAACAGCAGGAATAAGTCTTCACAACCCACCCACCTCCCCAGGAGTTGTCTCTCTATCTATCTTTCCTTTCCTCTCTCTCTCTCTTTGTCTCAGCTTTAAAACTTAACTGAGGAGAGGCAGTTGGGAAAGGCGGGAAGGCAGCACGCAGGCGTGCTGGGATGCTTCCAAAAGCTCTTGATTGGACGCTGGGAAGCTTTCCCGTGCAGACTCCGTTGGTACCGACGTACCCATATGTGAAGACTTATTCCTGCTGTTCCCAGAGATCACCTGTTACAGGTAAGTAACTGTGCTTTATTGTCTAGAAGCAGTAGCTTATTGTTTCCTTTAACTAATTACAGTATTGTCTATAAAATTTAAACAGTAAGGGCCCAATTCTGTCCCAGACGTAGATCCCTTCTGTATGTCCGGTCTGAACTGGACATACAGAGGGGATCACAATTCTGATCTTGCGGGGTATGTCTAGCCCTGTGGGATCAGAATCATGAACAGTCCTGCACATGCAGGCCGAGACTGCGATTCAGTCTGACCTGCACATGCAGGACTGTTCCCGGCTAACTAAGTCAAGGCTTTTCAATGGAGCAGTGGCGCCATGGCATCATGTTACTATGGCACCGCGGCTCCATTGAAGAGCCGCGATGCCGGCTGCCTGCAAAAAGTGGTTATTCCCTGCAGCCTGACCCCTGATCTGGCCTCCTAAGGCCACAGTTGGACTGCGGGAAATGTCCCCTGGCTCCCCCTGCCCCATCCGCGCCCTGCATGGTAAAAAAACACATCCAGGGAAGTTATTCCACCTTGGAGATGGAACAGCTTCCCTGAAGATGTTGCTAGCCTTGGACATACAGGCCCAGACTCCGCCCACCCATTCCCCACCCCCATTTATCTTCCCAACATAACTGGTGGGGAAGTTATTTTGGGGCAGGAGAAGCAACGAATAGCGGGGATGGACGGCCCGTTAGGATGTCCATCCCCGCTATTTGTGGCTCAGACTAACTCCCTAAACTTTCATACCAGGGGTTCTCAACCCAGTCCTCGGGACACACCTAAACAGTCAGTGCATGCAAATCTTTCTCATGCATATTCATTGTCGTTATCCTGAAAACCTGTGGCTAGGTGTGTCCTGGGGACTTGGTTGCGAACCATTGCTTTATACATTTGGATTACCAAACACTGTTCCAATTGATGCAATGATCTTAAAATAATCCCAGTCCTCAAAAGAAAATGCCTTAATGGAAAGCATTGGGGAAAAGGAAGTCAATCTTCCAGATGATCTGTTATTTGTTGCAAATCTTGTCTATTTGATTTGGCACAACACCCCACAATGGGGCCAAAGGGAAAACAATGTTCCATCTTACTATATGGGAAAATGTAGTTCTCTATATTTAATTTAATTTAATCCAAGGCTTATATGTTTATGTTTATTATATTTGCTATACCGCCCTTCATAACATCAAGGTGGTGTACAATCAATAAAACAGAAAGATGGCCAAAGGCCGGAAAAGGAAAAAGACATTACATTGTAAGACAGGACAGAGAGCAGAGCAATCAAGCAGACCAGACAGGAGAGACGGACAACACAGAAAAGGTCACATGGGGGGAGAGGGGGGGCAGGGAGGTCAAAAGCAGAGGAGAATAGATGGGTTTTTAGATGGGATTTGAAGGTGCGGTAGTTTTGCTCCAGCCTTAGGGTGGTAGGAAGTGAATTCCATAGTGCAGGGCCAAGGTGGAATATAATATAAAACACAATTAACTACATAAAAACAAATAATAAATGCAAATAGGAAAATACAAGCAATAAATGATAAACTATCAAACAATAAATGATAACTACCATATTAAAATCAAGAATGAAATAATAAAGCTTCACAGAAATCATCACCACTAGCTGATTTTCAGTTTATTTGTCTAAAGAACCATGAGCCCAATTTTCGAAGGCATTACACAAAGGCATTTGCTGCTCCAAAATATTGTTTAATTGGTCCACAATTACCACCTAACCAACTTTGCTAAAAGGTACTAGCAGTGAGAAGATAATTCTCATACAAGGAGGAATCTAAATGCCCTAAAGGGCTCCCAATCTATGTGTACTGAGGTAATGGAGGGTTCAGTGGCTTGCCCAAGGCCACAAGGAGTGCCTATAGACCTAGAAGCCCCAGTCCCTATGGCCTGAGATTACTGTTCCCAGGTGGGAATTGAATCCCTGGCTCTCCAGCCTCAGATACTGTGTCCCAACCACTAGGCCACTCCTCCCAATACCCTTCAAAGATTCAAAAACAATCACTAAAGGTTTAAAAATAAGTCTTTGTTGGCCTGGTAGCCAGTGCAAGGCCTGAAGTAGAAGAGTGGCCCTTTCCCAATGTTTTTTTCCAGTGATCATTTTAGCCATAGCATTTTGAATAAGTTGGAGTCAATGAAGTCTTAGATAAATAATATTCCAATAATTGCTGTGTATTAAATTAGGGTTTGTATGAACTGCCTTTGGCAAAGATAGGCCTTCAGTTGTCTAATCAACCACAAATTAATAAAAGCCGTTTCCATTACCATGTTGACCTGAGGATCCAAATAAAGTGGGAATCTAAAGAAATACCTGAGCTACAAATCTTAGATTGCAGCAATACGACATTACCTGCAAAGGTAATCCCAAAATTTGGGGAAGCGCTGTCTTTATTACCTATCCATAGTAGCATAGTCTTTTGAGGATTAATTTTCAGGCAATTATCTGCTAGCCTCTTGGAAATAAATGTTAAACAATCCTCCATTTTTGAATGTGGCTAAAATTGAACCTTGCTGCGGCATATAAATTTGAACATCATGAGCATAAATAAAATGACCTTTCCCAAAAAGAATAGAAAAACATTAAATGGCATAAGGGAATGTAGTGAACCTCCCAGGACTCCATATTGCATCATGAAAGAATCAGAAAGTGTAGATCCTACCGAACCTGCAAATGAGGAAACCAAGTAAAAACTGTCCCTTGAATCCCAAAATTGGCCAGATTATGCAGAAGTAAAGAAAAATCAACAAGATCAAAGGCTGATGACAAATGAAGCTGAATTAATATTTGGTAGATTTGTCTCTTCTCAAATGGCTACCTGTGTACCTGTACTAAAAGCTGTTCTAAAACCTGATTGTACCGGATCTAAAATATCTTGCTGCTCCAAGAAATTGTTTAATTGGTCCTCAATTACCACCTTAACCAATTTTGCTAAAAATGTACTAGCAATGAGAAGATAATTCTCATACAAGGCGGAATCTAAAAATGATGTTTTTGGCAAAGGGGCAATAATAATCTGTTTAAGGGTGGACAGATAACAAGGAATTAACAAACTGCATTAACAGAAGTAACCGTGAATCAAGAGCATCCCTAGTAAGGTCCAAAGGGCCAAGAGAACAGTCTCTTTTGCCAAATCATTTAACTAAGAACTGTGTCTGAGATAAAAAGATATTCTGAAAAGAAGACCAAGACTTAAAAGATTGAGGTGAAATTGCCAAAGGACAATCATCCTTTAAGGCAACTGATTCTTGAGAGTTAGATCCCTTGATAAAAGAGGAAATCTCAAATTACACATCCTATCAGAAAAATAATGAGCTAACTCCTCAGCTGTTGGAGAGTTTTGAGAGGGCCTACTTTTAATACTTGGTGCCTTTAAAAGATAATTCATAATACCATATAATTCCCTAGGTCTATTAAACAGTAATGTTTTCCAGCCTCCGAGTAATATGTCTTTCTTTCTGGTATTCAAAAACTAGCACCAACATAATGTATTACTCAGGCTACCTGAGCTTAACCAGTCATTTTCCAAATGTCACCATCCTTTGATTCCTTTAGTGAATTAGCAAACCAAGGACATGATGGCCAATTTGGTGGTAGTTCAAAGTGAATGAAAGGCCAGCAAACTAACACCTTTCTATAAGATCTAAAGAAAACAAGCCAAACATCTAGATTAATATCAATTGTCAATAAAAAATTTTTCACATTGATCTTTCTTCTACTTTACCTCTTAATATATCAGGTTTGACAAGAGGTGTATACTATATTATCAGTTAATTTGAACTCAAGAAAATAGTCTGACCAAACAGTTGGCATAAGAGGTTATTGTTGTTTTATTAAGTGCAGTCGAGTCTGTGTCGACTCCTGGCAACCTTCTGGATAGTTGAACTAAACTTTCTTCTGTCTTCATCCAAGCTGTTCATTGTTGATAGAGTGACATCCATAGCTGCTGTTATTGTGTCGATCCATCTCATTGCTGGCCTTTCTCTTTTGCGTTGACCTTCTATCTTGCCAAGCATGATGTCTTTCTCTAATGATCTCTCTCTTTGCATGATGTGTCCAAAGTATGAAAGTTGAAGTCTTGTTATCTGAGCATCTAAGGAAAGCTTAGTTTTGATCTCTTCTAGTACTGACTGGTTTGTTCTTCGGGCAGTCCATGATATACACAGTATTCGTCACCAGCACTGTAATTCAAAGACATCAATTTTCTTCCTGTCTATCTTTTTCACTGTCTGACTTTTGCATCCATATGACGTTATTGAAAATACAATGGCCTGGAAAAGTCAAATCTTTGTATGGAGAGAGACATCTCTGCTCTTGAGGATCTTGTCTAGGTCCTTCATAGCTATACTACCGAGAGCAATACATAGTAACAAGCCAAGAAAAAAAGAGGTCGGAGGTACACTTCTGCAAATGTAGCCAGGAACAAAAGAAACAACAAGTGAAAGGAGAATTATATTTATCTCCATAATTTGCATATAAAGCTCTGTAGGGGTCTGTCTGATGATTTTTTTAATATTACATTTTTTATATTACATATCATTAATGTTTCTTTCCCTTCCCCTTCCCCCTCCTTCTCCCCATATTTTTATTTATTATTTTTCATAATCTTTTTTAATATAGGGCAGTATCTACAGTATATATATATCTTTCCCCTTCCCCTTTCTCTTCCCTCCTTCCTCCCTCTCCCCCCTTTCCCCCTTCCCCTACCACTTTTTTTCTCCTCTACCCCTCTTCCTCCCCTTTGTTCCTTTTCTTTATTTTCTCCTCCCCCTTTTTATATATTTTATACATAAATGTTTCTGGTCTATATTGGCTTTTCCTATAGAGGTCCATTCTGTACTGCCTGTCCCCCTCCTGTTTGGCCTTCCAGAATCGAAGTGTGCAGCGGTAGACACAATTTTGATCCCATGGGGGCTAGACGTGCCTGCGGGATCAGAATTGGGTCTACTGGCTTGGACGTGCATGCCGTGCCCTGATTCTTTCCGGCCAGATGTCCTGCACTTCCCCTGCTAGCCCAGCCTGGCTCCTGAATGGACGGCAATAGCATGTTCCATTTTTATCATTGGATTTGTATTTATGCTATTATATGCATGTTTTTATCATTTTTATATGATTTTGTATTATTATATTTATTTATTCTCATAGGCCCTTGACGAAGGCTAACCAGCTGAAACTTGGCCCACCCACCCCAGGCATAATCTTCGATTTATAGCCTCTTAAACCTGTTAAGTGGAAGGGAGCGATCTTGCTCCCTTCCAGGTTTAACTGAAATAAACAAGTTGTTAGGCCTTAGGAGTAGACTAAGTCCTTGCAGTTCATCTTAGGGTGAAAAATAAAAGTCCCTTATACTTAGGTATAATTGTATTGGTTCAAGTATCCCTATTCCCCTGGTAACTTTAAACAACTGAACAATTTTAAATAGATAAAAAAAAATCTTTAGATCTTTTGATACATACAGCAGTTCAGCAGAGAGATGGGGCTATCCAGTCTTTTGCACTGAGTGTTACATGTATGATTCTCTTCCAGTTGGTGAGAGATCTTATATGTGCATTAGGTGCAAAGAGCTCTGTTTTCAGGGAACGAGTCCAATCTCTGGAGGCTAGAGTAGCAGACTTGGAGCATCTGAGGCAGATAGAGAGGTATATAGATGAGACCTACAGGGAAAAGTCCCACCTCCAGTCTGGCAGTCTTTCTGTTGCCATGGAGGAGAGAGGTCACGTGGAAGGAGAACATCACCTTGGTGTAGCAGGATGCGATCCCATAGCTAGGACCTGTCCTTCAGATGATGTAGTACCCTCTCACCCATGAGGAAAGGGTTAGGACGGTCATTATAATTGGTGAGTCGATCATTAGGCATGTAGATAGCTGGATGGCTGGTGGGCATGAGGATCAATTTATTTATTTATTTAACCAGTTTTGTATACCACCTTATCCTTCAATCAAAGTGGTTGACAAGACAACAAAGGCTTACATATTGAGGGTATGGGAAAACAAAAATGATACATTACAATATAAATACAAAACAAAACAGTATGTTATAATACTATATCATAGTGAAGTTAAATATACATAATGGTTAATTTAAGTTATTTCACCAAATGATTCTATAAATAAGTAAGTCTTTAAAGATTTGCGAAAGTCCTTAAGGTCTTCCAGAGTTCTTAAGTCTTCAGGAATAGAATTCCATAACTCCGGTGCCACAAAGGAAAATGCTCTTTTATAACATGCCTGCCTGCTGTGAAGGTAGCAGACCTCATTTGCCACATAGATAAGGTTTTAGATAGTGCTGGGGAGGAGTCTGCTGTCATGGTACATGTTGGTACCAATGACATAGAAAAGAGTGGGAGGGAGGTTCTGGAAGCTAAATTTAGGCTTTCAGTTAGAAAGTTGAAATCCAGAACTTCCAGGGTAGCATTCTCTGAAATGCTTCCCATTCCACGTGCAGGACCCAAAAGGCAGGTAGTGCTTTGGAGTCTCAATGCATGGATGAGATGATGGTGCAATGAAGAGGGTTTTGGATTTGTTAGGAACCAGCAACATTCTGGGAAAGGGGGGCTTTTATGAAAGGACGGGCTCCACCTTAACCAGGATAGAACCAGGCTGCTGGCATTAATCTTTAAAAAGGAGAGAGAGCAGCTTTTAAACTAGAAAATGTGGGAAAGCTGACAGTCACCCAAGAGCGCATAGTTCGGAATGATGGATCCTTGAAAGATACTAGCCAAACAAGGAAGTTAGAGCATTCCGATAGAGGTTCCAATAAAGGTAAAAGTAACAGTGGTGCCTTTAAGTAAAAACCAGACCAAGTTGAATGATTCTAAATTATCCTTGTCATCCGATAGCCAGACTGTTAATATGAACAAAAAACAAACTTTGAAACACCTGTATGCAAATTCTAGAAGTCTAAAAAAATAAGAAGGGAAGTTAGAATGTGTAGCAGTGATTGTATAGCACTGAAAGGTTAGAAATAATCTTTATCTTTATCGGCAAATTTGATATACCGCACCTTCATGACACCAGGGCGGTTTACACCAAAAAATAAAAAATAAATAACAGAAAGAGATGACTAAAGCCATGAAAAATAAAGGAACTACAATGGTGGACAGGAAAGAGACACGGTCACACAGAACACAGAGGATTAAAACAGCAGGGATAAACAATTGTCAAGGGTCAGCAAGGGGAGGTCAAAAGCGGAGGAGAAAAGGTAAGTTTTGAGAAGGGTCTTGAATCTTTGGAATCAGAATTCTTGTTGGAGGCAGAGGGAAGAGAGTTCCAAAGGGAGGGTCCCAGGAAGAAAAAGGCAGAGTGGCTTGTCAATTCTAAATGAGCTCATGAGAGGGAAGGAAGGAGTAGGTGGTTGACATGAATGAAGCGGAGACTACGAGGTGTGACATGGAATTGTAAAGAGTCTGCTAGGTATTGCAGTGTATGTGATTGAATAGCCCTATGAGTCAATGCAAGAATTTTGCCTCAAAAGCGGTAGTTGACAGGAAGCTAGTGCAGGTGGATAAGGAAGGGTGTGATATGATCGTAGCATGATGCATGTGAAAGAATCCTGACTGCGGTATTTTATATCAACTGGAGATGACAGAGCTGAGACTGGGGGATACTGGCAAGTACAAGATTGCAATAATCAGTGCGAGATATTACTAAGGGGAAGAGGAGGTTGGTTAAAGAATGGGTGGAGAGAACAGGGCGAAAGGCACGGATAATTGGTATCTCAGAGGCCTGTTGGAAGGAGGATAACCAATGGGACACTGTGATATCAGACTACAAACTATATCGCAATGATAGAGTAGATCACATAAGTGGAGGGGTAGCACCAAACAAGATAAAGGTTTTGCAGGAAATAAAATACACTGTAGAATCTTTAAGGATAGAAATTCCATATAAAAAAGGGAAGGGAATGGGGGTGTACTACCGCCTGCCTGGCCAGAATGAACAGACAGATAATGAAATGCTAAAAGAAATTAGGGAAGCTTGCAAAGTTTATAACACAATAATAATGAGAGATTTCAATTACACCATTATTGACTGGGTCAGTCTGACATCGAGCTATGCTAGGGAGAAAATATTTCTAGATAAAATAAATGACTGCTTCATGGAGCAGCTAGTTCAGGAACTGACTTAAGGGGAAACTATTTTATATCTAGTTTTTAATGGAACGCAGGACCTAGTGTGAGAGGTAACAGTGTTGGGGCCACTTGGCAATAGCGATCATAACATGATCACATTTGATTTAATAAATGGAGGAAGGATAACAAGGAAATCGACTGTGCTAGTATTTAACTTTCAAAAATGAGACTGATAAAATGAGGAAAATGCTTAAGAAAAACCTAAAAGGAGCCACTGCAAAGGTTAAGAGTTTACATCAGGCTTGGGCGTTATTTAAATATACTGTTTTCGAAGCCCAGACCAAATGTATTCCATGTTTAAAGAAAGGTGGCAGGAAGGCCAAATGACAGCCAGCATGGCTTAAAGGTGAGATCAAAGAGGCTGTTATAGCTAAAAGAAAATCCTTCAGACAATGGGAAAAAAAGAGGCAAATGATGAAAACAGGAAGCAACATAAGCACTGGCAAGTTAAATGCAAAGCATTGATCAGGAAGGAAAAGTGAGAATTTGAAAAGAAGCTTGCTGTGGAAGCAAAAGTGCATAGTAAAACCTTTTTTCAAGTACATTTGTAGCAAAACACCTGTGAGAGAGCCAGCTAGACCATTAGATGATAGAGGGGTAAAAGGGACACTAAGGGACACTAAGGGAGTACAAGGCCATAGCAGAGGGACTGAATGAATTCTTTGCTTCAGTCTTTACTGAAGAAGATGTAGGAAATGTACTCATGCCAGAAATGATATTCAAAGGTGATGTATCAGAGAAATTGAAGCAAATTTTGATAAATTGGGAAGATGTAATATAGCTATTTGATAAACTAAAGAGCAGCAAATCACCTGGAATGGATGGCATACATCCCAGGGTGCTGAAAGAACTGAAATATGAGATTGCAGACCTACTTTTAGTAATCTGTGAATTATCCTTAAAATCATCTATAGTACCTGAGGCTTGGAGAATGGCCAGTATAACACCAAAAAGGGTTTCAAGGGTGATCCTGGAAACTACAGACCAGTGAGCTTGACGTCTGCACTGGACAAAATGGTGGAAACCACTATAAAGAACAAAATTACTGAACATGTGGATAGTCATGACTTAATGGTAGGAAGCCAACATGGATTTAGACAAGGAAAGCCTTGTCTCAGTAATCTGTTATATTTTTTCAAAGGTATGAATAAATAAGCAGATAAATGAGAGCATGTTGATGTGGAGGCCAATTCCAAAAGCTGCACGCCTGGGCCGCCTACATGCCGAAAACTTGGATGGCGCCAAGTTGGACCCGATTCCGCAACTGTGGGATCTGCATGCAACCGCAATTGTGGAATCAGGCAGATAGACAGTCTGGAGTGCATTGTATTCTGCGATGCAAGACGTCTTCAAGGCTGCCCATTCCCAGTGCATAACGCTCTGGCTGGGGTGCTGGTGTAGTGGTGTCCCATTGCCCTGGCACTGACACATCCAGCCAGCAGCATGGAATCACAGGCCTGACAGCGGCACTCGCACAACGCTGTCGGGATGTCAGTGGGGGCACACAAGGGCACGCCATGCCAGCAGGCTCCTACCTGAGCTAGTGCCAGTGGGTGCCAGGTGCTGCAGCCTGCCAGCAGTGCAGCAGCCTGCATCTATTCCACCATTGGCACAACTTATGGAAGCATGAGATAAGCACACAGGACGCTTAGCTGAGATCACTTGGGGTTTATTGCATTACACCAGAAATTAAATTAAGCAAATTAGATGGGCCTTACAGCCTTTATCTGCCCTCTTATTATGTATTGGGGCTCAGTGCACTGAGTAAAAGCATTGAAATGCAGAAGGCTTTGCAGTTATTACACTGTGGTGCTAGGAATTAAGAGTCCTGGAGGCTGTGTACAATTCAGGCTCTACTGCTGATTAATATGGGATTTATTGCCTGCTAATATTGTTCTCTATGGACTTCGTGGGGGAGGAGGTGGCTTGATAGTTTCTTCCTGTTCCTGGGGCTTTCAGCTCAGCTGGAGCCAGGGCTGGGAGCCAGCACCATGAATCTTTATTTGCAGATATCCAGAGATGTTGCCCCTCCTAACTCATGTAGCCCAGTCATTGTATGAGCCATGCACCAGGGTTCCTTTCAAAGCATTCATGAGCCCTAAATTTGGCTACGGTATATCACTGTTACCTTATGACTGGGATGCTCCCCTCGCCGCCAGCGGCTGTGAACACCACCTCTGCAGATCTGTAGTCTTGGTCAGTCTTGAAAGCAGAAGACCTAAGACCCAAACCCTGATCTTCCATATGGTATCCCATAGTGCTGCTTCTGAGCCAGAGCTAAGTGGCATTTGCTGTTAAGCTTAATTTCAGTCATGAGTGCCAAGTGTGTAATGATGCAGACGTTTAATTTCAGGAATGTGTGTGTGTCTACGCAAGTTTAATTTTAGGACTCCATGTGATGTCCTTAACAATCTGTAGAATCAGCAAAGGAGCTGTGCTCTCCATTCTAATCCTAAAGGTCTATCAAGCAGTAAAGAATACAGGCAAACCTGTCATTGTATTCATTAAATAAGGTGTTAGCTTTGGGAGCTTGTTCGTTTTTTCCAGAGATCAGTGTCTCTTACCGTGGTGCTTAGATTGCATTACAATTGCTCACTGTTCCTTGTCGAAGCAAGTGATCTGAGAGCTTGTAAATCTCAGCCGTCCCCCTGCATTCTGAAAATTAAAGCAAGGGTGCTGGGCCACAAGCATTTTACCAAATGACAGTAGTAGTAACAATAAGTATTAAAGAGAAATCTCAGTACATGGAATATATACAATAATTCACTTCCCATTCATGTTTCAAGACCGTACAACCGAAGGACCTAATATGTTTTCCCTTTCATTGCCTATAGCAAAGTGCGTGATTGCCGTATAACTGCACTTGGATGCACACAAATAAAGGTTAGCAAACAGAGAATACTGTAAGATGCATTTCTTGACTAGCTTTTGGGAGGTGACACACCCTTTCTCAGCTCAGAAAAGAAGGAGCAAAAGATGACATTGCTAGAAACTATAAGTGAATAATAAAAGATAGTCCAGTGTTAGCATGAAGAGAAAAAATGTGGTAGACGCGTTAAAGTGATCCGAAGGTGACCGGCAATGGAAATGTACGGCTTGTAATGTGCTGAGAAACCCAGGTCTCTGTGATTCCAAATATCTACCTACCTCTTAATAAATTAGACCTTGACTTTGAGCACAGGAAGGTTAAGCATCACTTTGATCATAGCAGGTACAAGACATTGGACAGCATCAGAATCCTGAAATATATCTGCAATAGCAGTGCGTGGAAAAAAAAAAACCCCAGCTCCTTATAGCCTGAAGCTAGCAGATTGTAGGACTGAAATGTTAGTTAAAAGCTGCTCCTAGCCAGTGGTAGGCTGTCTTGTTAAATCACTGATGAATGTACTGCAGGGCAGATAACACAGATAAAGATCAAAGAGGAGGGAGTGGAGATCCCAGCATGGAGCTGGGGGATTGTGCAGCTAGCTGTAAACACTTCCAGCAGTGAGGGCAAGATAGACATGGAGTCTCATCACTTTATAAGCAGCAGCATTGCAATACATTTTCCAGATGCGTTTTACATTTGTTGTCTAGATGGGTCTGACTAAGATAAATATATCCTTTTTAAATTTGCATTTAGCATGCGCCTTTTCAGTGGTAGCTCAAGGTTAAGTTAGATTCAGGTACAGTAGGCATTTCCCTGTCCCAGAAGCCTTACAATCTAGGAGTCTATTTAATAACCCAAGGTAAGATCAAATGTTTGTCCACTATTTTACTGTGAGAATATTTACCGTGGGATGCACTAACCCATGCTGACAGTACTGCAGGTTAATCAATCCCGTGGTAAATTTGGTTCTGCATTGCAGCAGCTGGGAATTTCATGCTTTCCCAATTGCAGCAACCCAAAGATAGTGGGCCCTATATTATCTTTCAAAGTTCTAGTTTGCAATTGCCAGAAAATAGTCCCCGATCTCATGATCCCATTGTAAAATAAAGCATTCCTCCTTTATGCCTTCCACCCCTTCCTTGTCTTAGTAGAATCAAATGCACCCCCTGTTTTCCCTCCCTTCTATTCCATTAGTAGAATCAAGTGTGTCTCCTTTGGTTCCCCCTAGCCCCCAATCTTATTGTGGAATCAAATGGTTCCCTTATTCCCAGCACCTGATCAGCATATACTTTATAATCCCTGGTGGGTAGTGGGAGGGCAGAAGTGATTTCCAGTTACTCCTGCTCCTCTTCAAAAATAGTGGCCACGGGCCCCTGATGGTATTTTTTTGATACTACCGCTAAGGATCAGGTTGCCAAATAAGGAAGTGAGGTACCAAGAGGTGAGTTCTTGATTATACAAGGTGGGTTGGGAGCATACTGGGGTTTACACTTGATCTACTATAGGATCAGAGGGTGGGGGTTCTGAGGAGGGTCACACATTATTTTACAGGAGGATCAGGAAAGTGATGGGGATATTGGGGGGAGGGGGGGAGGAGTCTTGTGTGTACAATGGAGGTGTGGGGAGGATTCCAGGGAGGCACTTGATTCAACAGTGGGATTGTAACTAGAGTTTGTTTATTGTGCTGGCCTCTTTAATTTGGTCCCTGGGAGCATCAACTCATCCATCTGGGGGAAAGCTGATACCAACATTTGAGGTGTTTTTAACTTTTCATGAATAAAACAGCTTGCAAAATTTAATGCAGACTGCCTTATTTTGCATGAAAATGAACTACTTTGCAGCTCATTATTAAACATGCATTGTGGCAAAAAGAATCCTGGGTTAAGGGCAAATTTTATTGCCAATGACATGCTTGCACCTGAATCAGTGGAAGGTAATGTGACTGGTAGTAGGATTTGAGAATTGGCTTCTGTGGTTGTTACCTGTTGTTCTAATCACTAGGTTATTCCTCCACTCTAGTCTTAAGGATGGAGGGTGCCCAAGATATAACACAACTGTGACACCTAATGGTCAGTTTCAGGATGCAGGCATACTTGGAAGAGTATCATGATCTATCATTGCAATGGTTGGACAAGACAGAGTAGAGAAAGAGTTGAAAATGGACCCCCCCCCCCGCCTCATTTCATGGTAAATGAAGGATTATGGCAGCTGGTTATGATTGAACTGTAAATATAAGGCTGTTAGTGTAGCTGGGTTTAGAAAAGGTTTAGACAAGTTCCTGGAGGAAAGGTCCATAAACCATTGTTAAAGAAGACTTGGGAAATCCACTGCTTGCCCCGGGACAAGCTTTGTGGAACCTGTGTGCCTTTTTGGGAATGTGCTAGATACCTGTGACTTGGATTGCCCACTGTTGGAACAGGATACTGGGCTTGATGGACCTTGGTCTGACCCAGTATGGCATTTCTTATGTGCTTATGTTATGGAGCAGGAGAAAGCTGCCACACCAAAACATTTGCAATAAAACTGGGTCCCATAGGTACAGGGACGTAATCTCTGCACGACTTCGGGCAAGTGTCAGTGGACGAGGGAGTCATCAGTCCATATCCTAGATCATGGTGCAAATATTGCACAGAAGACTGGTTTTCAGGACAGTTGCATAGCAAGTATGCAAATTACCTTGGGACATGGATCTGATTATGCAAATATATCTCATAAAAAATTTACGACAGAAATCATGAAAACTAGGCCTATCTGTGGTGCTTGAGGGCTGAAGTTCTTTATCACTATCCTAGGGCATCTTCTGGTTCAGAGCTCTTATATTACACTTCCATCCTGGCCCAAGAGTCTAGATGCTAGAACGCATACCATCACTGCCAATTTATTTTCTCACACTGGCTAACAGAATGAGCAGCTTTGTAAAACAAATACTTTAATACAACACAGATTACTATAGCACAGCTTTTGTTGGTTTGTTTTGCCATTTGTTTGTGTGGCAGCAGGAAGAGATCAAAGGGGATTACTTAGAAGGTAGCTAGAGTGGACTAATTTTCAAAGGCTGTTTTGAGGGACATTTCAGTAGTAGGAAAGAAGGACGTATCATGGAGATGTGACCCTGGACCCACCTGTGTGACCTTGAGGTCCATATATGTTTATGTTTTTTGCTTCTACCTGTCTTTATCCTCCACTTCAATGGTATTCACCTCCAGTCTTTCAGACCTCTAGCGGGTCAGATTTTCAGGATATCTCTAATGAATATGCATCAGATAACTTTACATATAGCAGAGGTGTTATGCATGCAAATCTACGTCATGCATATTCATTAAGGGTATCCTTTAAGCCATCATGTCATCAACGACCATCACTGCAGTGATTTCATGTCTTTTTTTGGGAAGAGGAACTCTATTAACTGTTGGTGCAGAAGCTGGTCCTTTCCGTGGAGAGAGTCCAGTACTCGAATCCTAGGTTTGTGGCCCACCTTCTTGACAGAGCTCCTTAGGGACCAAGAAAGTGAAAAAACTAGATCATTGGATGCCTCAGTCATTATTTTAACTTCAAGATTATGTAAGTGGAACACATTGTTGAGGATGAACTATACTGGATGGCGACAGACTGAATTCTGAAAAGGAAGGCATTTCTTCGCGGGCTGGAATTTGCTATAATGTTATGCAATATGCTTAGACGTTCTCTACTAGGGATGTGCACAGGGCAAAGATTTTCAGTTTGTTGTTGATTTGTTTGGCCATTTTCCCCCGATTCTCAGCCATTTTGGGGTCATTTACACACTTGTTTTAAGAAATATTTTTAAAAGCATGTTAAAAATTTTAACATACGCTAATTGACTTTGTGCACTAATTTGTAGGTTAGCACATGTTAAATTGATTTAGCATGCGTTAAATTGATTTAGCATGCACTAAAGTTTTTAGAGCACACTAATGGACTGAATATGCACTAAAGAATGGACATCTCTACACTCGAAAACAAAGATTCCCAACGTTTTTAGTCGTGTGGACCCCTTGTTAACCTCCAAAACGTTCAGTGACCCCCCCTGCAGTTCATCCCCACCACCACCTTTCACAGACCCCTCAGTACCAAACCTGTCCCCATTAGCCCTCCTTGTTTCCCTTCCCTTTCCTGTCTCTACTGGTTTTTCTCTTCCTCCAGCCAGTCCCTATTAGTCTCAGTCTCTTTTTCTCTCCATCCCCCTCCCCCAACAATTTCCCTCCATTCTCTTTCTCTACCACATAAGCAGTCCCCACCAGCCTCTTTTATTCTCTTTTCTCTGTCTTGTGGACCCCTTGTAATGGTCCCATGGAATCCCTAGAGGTCCACGGACCACAGGTTGGGAACCACTACTGTAAAACATTTGTTGCATTTTTATTGTGCAGCATCTCTATATTTTGTTCTCCTTTGTGTGAGTTGGAACAAACTTGACAAGACTGGATCCATCACTGCTTCTGCTGGATTGAGCTCATTGTCCAGGATTTGGGTTAAAAGAGGTGTGTGGGACTGCGAATGTGTGTGCTTAGAGATGGTTGTCCAGGGTTCCTAAAAGCCATTTATCCAAGAAAGGTATCGTGAATCACAGAGGGGAACATTTTGATTTTCTTGTTTCCTTTTCCAGTAAAATAATTTATCTTGGGCTCAGTCCACCATACCAGTTGCTCGACCATTTCTAAAGAAACTAAGAAATCAAGGCTGGGAATTGGACTCCATACACCAGCAACTGGTTACAAAGAGCCATTGGGACATAGAGGAAGAGATGAGTGTGTTTTGGAAGACAGAGAAAAGTGGTCCCACTGTATACAGCAGTATTAGTCATCCTGTTGAGAATTTGGACACTTCTATTTGACATTATCTTTGTCCAGACCCCTTTCTGTCTCTGCATGTTGTTGTTATTGTACTTAAATATCAGCCAGGGGACAGCTCCAACTAAATGTCACCAACCTTTGAGTAAACAAGATTCTTTGTAAATGCCAGCCCAACTTATTAATAGAACATACTGCTGCATCTAAGACCTGGTGCGTTTTCGAAAGGTTATTACCATGGGTTCCCTGCCAATAGCTTCAGGGAGCTGTAGTATGACTGTGCCGGTGGGATATGTGCGTGTCAATGGTCAGTAGGGTGTGAGAGGCATGGGGAAGGGGACAGGAATTCTTGGCTGCTCTCTGTAGAAGGCCTTGAGCAGAGAGTACAATAGCCTCATGTAGAACTGTAAGAAGATCTGTTCTTCAGTAATCTGTGTCCTTTTAAGTCACTGCTGAAGAAGGTTTTGTGGCAGCTGACAGCGTCTATTGTTGGATTTGGGGGTAATTTTATAAAACTAACACATATGACTTCTGTTTTCCATGCAGAAAAGACACTTATGAAATTATGCATCACATGTGCATGTGAAAAATAGGTGCATGGAGAGAGTGTGCCTACTGTTATGCAATCTGGCAAAGGTATTCCTAGGGGCATAGTTTGGGTGGAACAGGGCTGGCTGCAGAGTTGGTTCAAGGTGTTGGCGCCTTATGCAAATCTTAAGACTTACGTGCACCCCTTGGATGTCAGAATCTATTGTTTTGCTTTAAATACCCTGCTCTTTGGTGCCTCCCCCCCCCCCGAAGCCTGCAACCCTAGGCAGCCACCTAGTTTTCTTGATGTTTGGGCTTCCTTGGTGTGGTAGGGCAGCAGAGTTGCGCTGTGTGCACATATTTATAAATTACATAGGTACATGTGTAAAATACTTGCACACATTTATACCTTTTTCAGCTGAGGTGTTATTTGTGGGTATTTGCCCGCTATTGAGGCTGGTTCTGGGAGGCTATTTTGTAACGTTACAAAGGCGGCTATGTTGCCTTTATAAAATAGACACCTTTTTGGATTTGTAAAATCGGCATCCTGTTATGAAATTGCCTCCAGACTCAACCAAGGTAAGATACAATGCAGTGTTAAACCGTGCCCCCCTATTGCACGAATCTCCAAATTAGACAAGAAAAGTCTCTCTCCCATGAACGAGGAAAGAGAAAGGAAGGAGAGATTAAAGTGATGTCCTGCATCGTTTTCAGTTTGACAGCAGCTTTAATCCGCCCAGAATCACAGCAAGCTGCAGAAGTTGGAATTTCCTCTGTGATGGTGGGAGGCTTGGCAATACATTTCTGGCACCAGGACTGCATGAAAATGTCCAAAGTGGTTAAAGAAGCCACGTGACTTATTACCCAATCAAAGATGGGTAAATAAGAAGCAGGAAAATAAAGACTTACACAGATTCACAGAGAGTCACTCTCTAACTTACACCCCAGAATCCCACTTGCCTCACATGTCAGGGTATCTCTTCCCGCTGCCTTTATTGACTCTCTGCAATAGTGTTTGCAAATCCTTAGATATGATAAATACAGTGCTAAATTAGGCTCTTCAAGGTTCTATAGGTGTTTTCTTAAGACTTTCAAGGTTTCTTAGTTGCATCTAAATCTTTTCTGGAGACTGCTGTAATAGGTGATCCCTTATTAAACTGAGCATAAGGGAAATCAATGTTGCATTCATTCTGTTGAAGTTAATAATGGAACCCGAATCTCAGGATTAAAACGTCTTCCAATGAGGAATCTACTATATAGTAGCAATAGAAGTGCCAATATTTAAAAAGCACTTAAGATGTTCGACACAGCTCTGACCGTCTAAGTGCCGTGTTTTTAAAAATATGGCAGCATTGTACATATAGCAGAATCTCAATGTTCTGCTGTATGTATAACGTGATACATAGAAGGGGAGGGTGGGGTTGGGGCATTCTAGGGGTGGGGTCACAAATTATATGGCCCCTATACATATAGGGCCCGATACTGAAAGCGATTAATGCAGTGAGCAGACTTGCAAACTGCATGAATTGTGGTCACCAGGATATTCAGCATCACTAAGGTGGCGGCCAGCCATTGTAACATGATATTCAGCCGCTGTCCAGTTATCGCTAAGCACAGAAAGTTAGGCCAGTCTTGATCGCTGCTACCTGTTTAGCCCTTTCCTCTGCCCCCGTTCCACTCCAGAACGCCCCTAACACGCCCAGTTGTTAACCGCATACCCATGTAGATGCCTTTGGAAAATCCCAGATAAGGCATTTACATGGTAACTAGGGCAGTTACCCGTGGAAATGGCTTCGAAAATCGGGCCCCAGGTTTTTTAATGAAACTTGACCTCAAGTTTGTTTTTCATTTAGCACAGGGCTGACATACTTTAAAGCAGGTCATGGCAGGTACCCGCCTACATGCCATCACCTGTGAGAGTGCACTGGATGACGGCTGCTAAATGGGTTTATTCCTATAGGTGTTCCTGATAGTCCTATGGTAATGCCGTACATGTGGCCCGCTATAGTCTGGCATTCTGAGGATTTGGCAGATCCATGAATCTCGTATCTTTATGATATATCCATGAAAAAGGATAAAGACAAACATTACAACTGTGTTCTGAAAAGAAACAGCTGATTGTGCTCATCCTGTTTTGACAGCTGAGACAAGCCCTGGCAGGGACCCAGCCGTGTGTAAGCAGCTATGTGCCGTGAAGCATCGAAAGCGAAGAAAAGGCACAAACATTATACAAGCCCTATGCAGCACATCATCCCTCCCAGATGTGGCACAGATCTTCCCTCGCAAAGGAGAATTTGCAAAGCCCTTGGCCCCGGTTGGTAGTCTGTAAACACCGTCACTCACCCTGACTGAAAGTATGCATGGGATTCAGACTCATTGAGGGGAGGCATTCCCGGGGGGGGGGGGGGGTTGTAGGATTTTGTACCCCTTTTCAAAAAGAAAGTAAATGCATAATGTCCTTTTGAACAGCAGGTGCAAACCCAGAGATTTCCCACTTTGAAAATCATCCCCTTCATGCAGTGCAGAAGCCGCCGTACCGGTGAGGTTCCCAGTTAGCATTCAGTCATCTGAAGCGGTGAACAAGCGTTGGCTTTACAGCTCCCTTCCAGTGTCTTCTAGAGATGCAGTTCAACAGTCTTCTTTTAAAAGATTTAGATAATTAAGCACCTCATTGATCTGCTCCCTTAAATTGATGAATGTTGATAACAATCCATTGCATTAAACTGCCTTTGATTTTCCCACATCCCCCTAATATGTGGTTTCGATTAGGAAAGTCCACTGGTAACACATGAATAGATGGTGCTGTGAGTTGTGAGCATGAAGTGTGATTTTTCCAGCTCTCTAGTTTCAGAAGACTCCTTTTGTTAGGGGAGATGTGCTTTCTCAAAGTCTTTCTCTGTAGAACTTGAGAACCCGAGGTAACATATTTCTGATACTAAGGGGCATGTTTACTAAACACCGTTGCTGTGCGGGTTCCCGTTAGTGTGCGGGTGCCATATAAGGAGTGGGCGGGCCAGGCCGAAAAACGGAAAAAGGGACCGTACCTGTGCGCAGCGCGCTAATGTGCGGGTCCCACATTAGCGCGTGGGAAGGCTAAGCGGGGCGTTGCCGGGCACATAGAAGAGCACAGCCGTAGCACAATGTTGAAGACAAAACGCAATGGTGCAGGGGCCATGGGTTCAATCCCCCAGTGTGCGCAACCAAAGGCGGCAGGGTGAGGCATGAATAGTAATGTTGAAAAAGCATTTCAGGAGGCATACCACATTTGGGCGGCTGTGGGTGCTGCAGTGGTACGTTTGTGCGGAAGTAAGTAATATTTTGTGTCATGAGGCTATGCGCTGTAAAATCTGTGGTGCATTATGCGGCGCGCTGTACGTCGCTTGCGTTTCGTGCGGCATTAGGCTGTGCGCGGGACATCTTTTGCGTTTTGGGCGGCAGTAGGTGGTGCTGTGTTAGTTGTGGACGGCATGAGGCGGTGGGAAAATGTCCATACACAGGACCCGAGACGTAGCACAATGGCAAGACACCAACCAATGGTGCAGGGGCCACGGGTTCAATACCCCATTGTGTGCAATCCGAAAAGGCTGGCAGAGGCATAAATAGTAATGCTGAAACAGAAAGTTTATGGAGGCACACTAATTTTGGCCGTCTCCAGGCGTCGCGAATGAAAGTTTGTGCGGCAGTAACTAATTTTGAGCGTCATTATGCGTATCGCTGGCAGACGTGGGAGGCCACGCCGTCGTCAATAGCACAATACATATTACGGTGACAATGCATACCTACTACGTCTCAGTCCAATTTGTATTCCTTTATACCATAGGTTGTGTGCACATGCATGCCTTGACCGTGGCCAGAAGAGTTGAGACCCGGACCGTTGTTGCCGGGGTGTTCATACTGTCATGTATTACTGCACACATGCCATTGCCTGTCATTCCGTAAATGCATACGATTTGTTCATTGCCCCTTGGCTGCAATACACCGATGTACACATAGGCCCAATAGCACATGTTGGCCAGCTCCAGGGTTACAGCAACACTATCTTGGGCATTCCACGTTCCCACCCCTTATACTGTGCACATTGGGGGAGGCTATGTGCCCATTGGCCCTGTCCTTGGCAGGGATGTCATGCGTGTCCCGCCCCTCCATGGCACACATGTGTCAGAGGCACACATGGGTGTCAGGTGTCTGTACGATGCTGCTCTGTACCAGCAATTGGTGTTGCGACAGACACATCCCTGTGACATGACTGTTTAGGTGGGAGATATTAACAGCAGCATTACCTGTGGCTACCCATGTCCCATTTCTATGCACACATGTTTATCCCACAGCTACGCATGTGGTGCTGGTAACATTATGATGGCCATGGCTACGTTACATGTCCAACCAGGTGTATGGACCTGTCCCATGCTTGCGTACATGTTGTGTGTGTGAGGTAAACACGTGACCAGTGAGGCAGGGTCATAAACTTTTTATTGACCAACAATAAAACACACAATGGGCAACATGCCCAACATTATCAGGTGCATAATGTGGGGGCGGGGGAAACACAGCACAGCAGAGGGCACACAGGGGCATCACAGGTGCCAGCCATGGTACCTGTCACGCTCTCCGGCAGGTGGCCATCGGGATGCCAGATGCACCACATCAGTGGCCACCTGCCGAACAGCCCCAGTCAGACACTGCAGGGCGTGGTACACGACACGGATGTCGCGTCGTACGTCATCCAGGGCCACAAACACATCGTGGATACACCTGCCAGCACACAGACACACATTGGCTGTGGTCTGTGTGCTGGCATTAGCATGAGGTGTGCCAGTGGCCCTGGATGCCGCAAGACAGTGCACACGTCCATGCCGTGCAGACGCCTGCAGTGCTGGACTGGTGCCCCGGTGGCCCTCTGCTGGGCTGTGTTCCCCCCCACCCACCTCCAACCCCTCCCCGCTCCCTCCCTCCACTCCCACCCCCCACCCTCCCTGCCCAGACAATCACCCCAACTCCCCCCTCCCTGCCCGCGCCCCTGCCCCCGTTTCCCCTCTCCCCTGCACCCCCCATTGTCCCATCTTGGCGCTGCCCCTGGTTAGGGGTGTGGCTGCTGCCATCCGCCTCGTACTCCCCCACATCACTGGAGGAGGACACCACCACCACATCTGCCCTCTCAGGGCCTGCATCTTGCTGCTCCTGCTGCTGACACATCCCTCTGGCCTGGTCATCCTCCTCCTCCTCCTCCTCCTCTGTTGTGCGCCGGGTGGTGGGCCTGCGTAAACAGTACGCAGAGGTGTGTGGGGAGGCGTCGCTGGCATCACTGTCTGTGAAGGATGACATACATCAGGGCATGTCCATGTGTGACACATACCGAATGTGCAGATACAGGCGAGAGACAGGCTGGTGGCCCTATGGCCCACCTGAACCTGTGATTTTGCCCTCCAATACTCACCATCGTGGTGGTGCTCCTGCTCCCTGCAGGCACGTGCCAGGAACTCGGGGTGGTACTGGCGAAGTTCGCGCCCCTTCTTCCTCAGGTCCTCCACCTGTGGATATGCAAACGTTGTCTGGTGTCAACACATACCACCTGTCACTGGGGCTATGGGTAAACATACTTTGCCTTGTCTCACCCGCATCATGCTTCTCCCACACCCCTGCTGTTTGTGGCATGTAGAGCATAGTAACGCGCCTCCAGCAGTCAGTCCCTCCCATATGTGCGAATAGGTTAGCACATAGGTGTCACAGTGGTATGACATGAGCATAGCGTACATCCACCTGCACTGTCATGTAGGGCAGCACACAACAGCATCACACGGTGACTGCATGCTGCTCTTCACCCATATCCCCAGAACACCACACCACAACGGTGGACTGGTGGGAGTGACAGTGAGAGACATGGGTGGAGACGAGTGGCCATAGGTGGGATGTCACAGAGACAGAGGGGATGAGGGGGGGGAATAGATCACCTAGGGGACATGGTGTGCATTGCAGGTCATGTCCCTGCTGTGCAATGACAGCAACTGTCAAAGGTGTGTGTGTCTGATGTTTCCTGGAACAGGCAGGACATGGTGACCGATGGAGGTGACCAACTCTGAGCCATTGCCACTGTATGATTCCCACAGTGTGTGTCCCCTGTGGGGCAGCTCACCTACACAGTAGGCTTCTGGGTCACCCCCTATGGGTGTTGCCCGGTGACGGCCATGTGTGTACTTGGTGTTTCACAGCATCATCATGACACATCGCATCCCTATGTGTCTGTGCCCTCATGTAGTCTCAGGTAGGTGCATATTGGGGCTGTGTAATACACAACCCGCCTTTTGCAGTGCCCCCACTTGTACCCCTTGTAAGCTAGTTTGCAAATCTCTCACAAGGCATGCTGGGGTTATATTCTGGGGTTTGTCCTCACGTTGTGTTGTGCAGGGTAGGTGTGTTTGGGTCGTTTGCATGGGCCACCTCCCATGGTTGACAGTGTCCAGGCCTCCTATGGTGTGTCGCAACACACATGCATGCGGGGACATGGGGATCATGAGCTGTCCCATATCTGTTTCAGTTGTTTGCAGGGGGGTGGGGATGTACCTGACCAGGTGCTGGGATGTCCTCTGGTTGCTATTACCACTGTACAAGCTACGGCTGGGTGTTTTCCAGATGTGTTCTAGTGTGGAACATGTACATTTCTCACAGGTAGAGGTGGGTGTGGGGCATGATGGCCATATGACTGCTTGGCTAAGTTTGTGCTGCACAGTGTGTAGTCATTGTTGGCCTTCCATTTGCTGGGTAGTACTGTTTGGCCCCCCTGGCCAGGACAGACCTGTCAGCATCCACCTCATGGATCCTTGCTGTCACTTTGTCCATGACAGTTAGACACACATACAGTGGGTGTAGCAGACAATGTCGTGTGACAGACATGTCACTTTTGGCGGCATATGCCACAATGTCAAGGGCAGGGACTCACCCTATGTGTCCACACAAGCCCAATGATACACTGTTGCCATCATTTGCCCTCGAAACACGCATTACTGACAGGCGCTACCCATACCTCCCCCATGTCATATGGGAGGGCCACATCTAGGTGCTCTACATGTTCGTCAGACGCCATCCACGCCGTCCCCTGCAACATTGTTTGGGTCAGTATCCTGTGTGAGAGCAGGGATCCATGGCACACACGGCAGCCAAGGCAGCACTGTTCATACGCCACTAACAGAGTGTCTGACGACATGTAATCTGTGACATTGTGTTGTGAGCATAACCGCCTACACCACAATGGGGTGCACAGGGGGCTTTCAATTTGGCACCACAGGGAACGTTTAACGCTGCATAGTTATTATCTCAATATGTGCCATGTGGGTAGGGTTTGGGGGGTATATCCCCTCCTGTTCAGGGTGCTATCTTGGATGTCTTGATGTCCAGCCAGGGTGACACCCTCCCTTGGCGTATGTGGATATTGATTGGTTGTCAGCCGCATGTCCCCTGTGTTGTACCTCATTTCTGACTGCAACTGAGTGGAGCATGGCCACAGGCCAGGGCAGCCCCCAGTGGGTCTGATCGTAGGGTGGGACAGATTTCCTTTTTGGACATGCAGGCACCCTCTTGCAAATTACATTACTCTACTCTGAGCTGTCCCATTCACTAGGCACCTAGGTGGATTGGACATATATTGTCCCTGTGGTTTTTGTGAGCGTGCGGTTTGGGGACACAGGTGCGTAGTGCCAGAGGTTACATGGAACCAATGTGTCCCGCACAATAAACATCTGCATTGATGGTCCATATGCCCATGCTGTGCGCCAATGACACAATAAGTGTGGCCTGGGGTGTTGTCCGGTGCCCTGGTGTATTAGGGATGTCTGCAGGCCCGCATCTTTGGCACATCAATGTGTGTGCTAGTGACACTTGCTATGCCGTTGCAGTTGTCATGGACACATCCCATGCCCCAATGCACAGCACGTGGTGTTATGACGCATGTCCCGCCTCCCCACTGGTATTGTGGTTACTGACTCACTTTGTTGGGCCTGGTGGTCACACCAGAGCTGTTGTGACAGACTGCATTTGTCAGTGCCACTGCCAGGGCATCCCGATGTTGTGCGGATTGTGGCCCTCTGTGATCATGCCACATTATGTTGGTCAAGATGTGATGCACAGGACACATGGCGCTCCACAGGGGAAATGGCTACCAACACAGCCACATTGTGGGGTGGGGGGGGGGGTGGTGCGCATGGCTGGGCGGCTCGGTCAGACACCTCCCCTGGATGCCATCCCACTGGTCACTCATGGTGACAGGTCACATGTAGGCCCTTGGCATTCAGCACACTAGGCATGGCTGACAGTGACCAGAGAGTAATTGGCACTCCTGGCTCATGTCCTCCAGCACATGGTGTGTTCTCCATGCTGATGGCATGGTTTGGCCCTATGCATACATAGTGTAGCAACGTAATAGTGTCATTCTCACTGTTCCCCTGGTAATGTCTGTGGATCATGTCCACACAGCTACTAGTGCTGGGGTATCAGATACACCAGTGTCGCCGTTCGTGGGGACCTCAGCAGAGACACACACAGGGGTTGCTTTAACATGCAGGTGTATTGCACTTAGACGGACACAGAGATGACATATTTGCGTGACATTATGCACTGGGGAGCAGCACTTGGGGTTTGCATCAGGGCAGGCCACATGAGCTGTGGGGTACTCCCATATGCTTTTATAGTGGATGGTGGGGAGCAGTCGCATGCTGTCTTCCACACTGCATCTCAGACAGATATGGGTCACGGCATTCATGCTTTTTCCAGGTGATTACCTGTCCCCAGTGCCACATACATGCCTCAATGTGGGTGTGGACATGTGTGCAGTGACACCTATGTGCAATGTCCGTGTCTCCCTGAGCGCATGGGGATGTTTCCCTTTGGCACCCTTGACAGACATGGCTTTGCCATGCCTCATTTGTTTGGCCAATGTGCATGTCCATGCAGAGGACTTAAAACCAGTAGGTATTACCTTAGATACATGTGTGGTCACATTATCTGTACATGTCATGCACTCCAAACGCAATGGCACCCTGATCTACCGGCAAACATGTTTGTTCTCACATACATGTGACATTGGGTGGTTTGCCCCATGCACCGTGGCAGGGGGCAGCTCCATGACACGTGGATATCTACATGGCCATGGATGTCCTTACCTGACCCACCACATGAGTTGTGTGTCCTGTATGTCATAGGGCTACTGATAGCTACATCAGACCTACCTTGCCGACTGTTAGACACAGCATACTGGCGACGGTGGACATGCATCTGTCACCTTCCAGCCTCTCCAGTGTTGTTATGTTCCTCTGACCTGTGTCCTTGCGGGTTATATGAGATGTGCCTGCACACACTACGGGCAATGACACATTACACGGATATGTGCTTTTTCTGCCCCTGTACATGTGTGGATTATAGGCTGTTGTGTGCAACCTGGATGTGTGTCTGGAACCCCCCAGGGGCATCTGTGAGGTACATGTACAGAAAGGGTCATTGTGCCTGGGTGCTTTTGGGGAGGGGAAACCTAATTCTGCATACATAGCTGTGGACATGTCCCTCTCGCAAGGCTTTTGACGTCCATCCCGAGGCTAATGTGTGATAGATGTTGTTGACGCACATCTGTATCTGCATCTACCATAACATGTCCATACGTCTACAGTGCGTGTGTTGGACTATGTGCCACATAGAGCGAGTGTGAGGTGCAACCAGACCACTATACCCTATGTGACAGATCAGACTAACATACCCTCTGTTACAATCAGGTATCAGCCACCAGGGTCTTGGGTGTCCTAGGGCACATCATCACCAAGATACAGCATTGCAATATGGTGACACCCTGGACGCCATGTGCATGAGTCAGGACTGCATGAGGTACAGATGATTGACTTAACGCCATCCTCACCCTGCACCATATCACCAGGGTGACTGTGGCACACTGTGATGGGCTGGGCAGACAACTGGGGATTGGTCGATGTGTTAGCCTACACTGGCACATCCATACAAATCTCCAGGGTGATTGAGAACCCATTTGGATGGCCTCTCAGCACTCCTGGAGGTAAGGGGGAGGCTTGCAACTGCAATAGGACACAGATCCATATCTCCAGGGTGCTGGAGGACCCACTTGGATGGGCTCTCTGCACACCTGGAGGTAGGGAGAGGGGTTCAAACTACATTAGGACACAGATCCATATCTCCAGGGTGATAGAGGACCCACTTGGATGGGCTCTCTGACCTCCTGGAGATATGGGTTATGTGGGGTTGAGTGGCTCTCTGGACCCCTGAGGGGAGGGGGATGTATTATACCACATTTGTATACGACCCCTGGGCACCTGTGTGCGTCAGGGCCCTTGTGCTGACGGTTCCACGACCCCTGATGGTTGCCCCTATGTGTTACCCTCCAGATGCAGATACCGCCATCAGCACATGGTGATTCTGGACACTCCTTAGGCAGATGGTTGGCCTAGCTGTGTTACAGTGGTCTGTAGTGCATCAATACCAGCAGCTGTCATGACGCCAGGGGGTCATCATGCCCTCTGTGGCCACATGGATCTGGAATTGGCTACATGGGCAACCACTCAGATGTGTTACACAATGCATATGGCATGTGGTTACCCTGCTACACGTACGTTATCTGGACTACTTACACACAACAGCATGGACAGCTGACATTAACCCTGTCTGTGTATATGGTTTTGTGACCTGTGCCCATTCACTTACCTCACGTGGGTGGTCTGCCTCACGATTGAAGCGCCTGGTCACCCTCTCCCAGGCCCTCAGCACCTTCCCCATGTTTCTCCTCCTGGAGGGCCCTGGGAACAGCCGTTTTTGTATTGGCCCAATAAGGGAGGCCAGGAGGCACAGCTCCTGATGGCTGAATGCAGGCTTCCTGCTTCTCGTCGCCATTTTGTTTTGTGGGCGTGTAGACGCGCGAACGCTAAGGACGCAACTTCCGCATTTGCGCGTATCAGAGCACGCACGTGCACGCCGCATGGCTGCGGCCCTCATCACTGCTTGCCCTTGCGTTCCGCATTGCTGCGCGCCAGAAAAGTGCAAAGATTACCGGCACGCAGCATTCATACACATTTCTTATATTTAACAATAGAAATAGGTTTCATGTTCTTGGCATACTCACATAGCTACAAGGTATCTCTCATGTCCCTATAACAGACTTTAATTATTGTGGATTTCACTTGTTCACACAGTGTGGTCTTGAACCTCTGGACACATATGCACTGATTCCTGGGCCATTGTCAGATGCGGTGTGCTATGTGTGTCACATAGCAGGTAGTGCTCTGACACTGATAGCAATGGGTGCAAACAGACCATCAGCGTCAGGGGTCAAGCAACCTGGTGATATGGGGTTATGTGTGTTAGTGGGCTATGTTCTGTGGTGACTCACCATGTACAGACAGCAATGATGTGGTGGTTGCCATAGGTGTTTTGATGGGGTTCATATATGTGCATTACACACAAAAAGTAGGTTGTGTGTTAGACATTAGGGGGCAATGTGGTCAGCATGTCACCACAATCCACATTAAACTGTGGTATATCTGCTGGCATACAGTCCTGGGGGCTGAGATATAGCGCAATGGTGGATACATTGGCTGCTTAACCTGGCATCATGGGTTACATCTTCCTTTTGCGCTCTGGAGTGCCTGTCTCAGGCAGCTCACATTATCATACTTTGTTACAACATTGGGCATGGTGCTTTCCATGTACATCTATGCTGTGCACAACATATATTTTCATACTTTGCAACATTATTACTTGGCCCAGAGCCCTTTCTGCATTACAGAGGTGCTGCTGGTGGCAAGACACTCACACTGCTGCATACATCATGTGTCATACACCATTCTCACTGATGGGGCAACACAACCCTGGTAACAACAACACACAGTCTGCATGATTGCCTCTTTGGCCAGCCAGGCATCTGTTGTTAGCAATCTAGCTGTGGCCCACACCTAACCTTGCTGCATGGGGAGCCAGAGGTTGCATACTTCCATAAACAGTGGGTTTATTGGTGAGTGCAGCCAATGACAAGTCCATGACTGTGGGCTACTGGTGGTTGTTTGGAGATCCTCACAGTGCTGTCAGCAGCAGGTGCTCCACAGACCACCTTATAGGGTGTAACTGGGTTAATGCACTGTGATGGTGTTTAAGTTGCCAGTACTAGAGGACATTACCCACGTTCCAGGCCTGACAGCCCCCATGGACCTTGGAAAAACATTTGCCTAATGTGACACTGCCCTGTTCAATGTATGTTGGTTTTCAGAACGTTTACCCGCACTGCTGCTGACTGGTGGAGTCTGTGGGCCACTGTCAGGATATATAAAATACTTTCCTTGTATAACCACACTTTGGATTCGAACCAACAACCTTTTGTTTCTGAGGCATTGCAGTCACCACTGGACTACAGCTCTGGGGCTGTGATGAGTTATCTGGCTGTCTGAAATATAACCTATGCAGACTTTGTGCTGCAGTTAACAGGGTGGGGCCAATCCACTCACACCCATGATGCACTGCACATGCACAGCAGCAGCAGTCTACTAATGGTCCTACGATAGGGTGTGCAACCACACAGCACCTGGGCATATTTTTGGCCACGGACCTTCTGTGTTGCAGGTACAGAGTGGGTACAGAACCTCACAGTGTGTGTGGCTTTTACTCACCCTGAGTGTGAGGTGAGACACACAGCACCTGTCCTGGCTGAGAACGCCAGGAACATCAGATCAGCTTGTCAGACGATGTTTGATAGGTTGACATATCAGACACACATACAGTCCTCCTTCAAGCATCTGTATCTCCCTGACCCATCTGGGCTACAATGCTCACCCAAGGGTGCATATCCTTTGTGGGTGCCCTGCCCTTCCTGATATATGTGAAGGGGTTGTGGGGGTGAGGGAGATGTCTGGCCACATTGGCTATTTGTGTCTGACCACCTGAACATCCCTGTCAAACAGTTTGCACAATATTACGATATGCACATTCTGTAGCCCAACTACAGTGCTAGCAGTTGCAAGCAACCTCATTCCACCTGTCGTACACGGACCCTACAGGTCACTCTCTGCAATTTCAAACATATCCATATGTCTAGATCAGGCAAACAGACAGTAGAGGCAGAGCCACACAGCTCAACCAACACCATCTGACATTTTGCAGCAGAGGGCACAGTGTGTGCCCAGCTACTGACCCTGCAAGGTGTTCCAGCCAGACACATGTTAACTGCTTTCAGGCCGCTTGACAGTCCATGGTGCATGCTACCAGGGAGACTCTGTGCACCCATACCTGGGATGTGAGCACAGCCACCATGCAGTTGACTCAGTGATTGGGCCCCATATATCCAGGACCCATAAAAATCACATGAGAGAATACTGTATGGCAATATGTTGTAACCTAGCCATGGCGTGGTCACTGATCGGTCGGGGTGAGGGTTACCTCCTCACAGTACATGCTATGGGCACCATGTCTGTGGAGGTGATGGCACAGCACAACATGGTCCTAGGCATGCACATTTGCCCTGTGTAGCTGCATCCTGCTCCTGCCACCCTGTCTGTTCTATACCCAGAGTACTTTGCTCCTCATTATGCACATTTGCAGGCCAATACTGGCAACGGTGCTATCATTGTGGGCTGTGGGAGGTGTTGGCAGCCGTCACACACTGGATCAACAGACACACACTCCCAAACCTAGGACAGCATTGAGACGATGTACTGTTATGTAGGAGCAGAGACCAACGCAACAGTAATGGGCACACTGGGGGTATGGCAACGTTGGGGTACATTTTTGGTGAAATGTTCCAGGCTGTTAATCTCTGGAGGGCACATGACCTGACACACGTTGTACATACATCTGAGACGTTGGTCTGTTACAGCTCGATGATCTGCTTATGCTTGGCATAGGCATTTCTAACACTCACTGCTCATACCAGGCTTCTGATATGCGTGTGATGTATCGCCATGTGTAGCGTGTGATTGGTAATGTCTGCATATACTAATTTTTGGAGGGGCACACAGGGCCTGACATCCTGCCACTGCATTGGTCCTCAGATATTAGGGCCTGCAGGTGCAGGTGTTTCTGCCCCTGTTGGCCACTGCTCTACGGCAGAATTTCAAAAAGCCAGTCAATATGGCAAACACTGGTCAGGTTTTCATGATGTCCGTGATGAGTATGCCTCTCAGACAGATGCATACCATGGTGGTGTTCACTTAACTTGCAGCACACGCATCTATATTGGATACATCAGCGAACATGAGTGTTCTTTGTCCCTGCATGGCTGCATTTGGGGGATTGTGCTGTGGGTGAGGCATATGTTTATGTGGTGTGGGCTGTTTATTGTAAAATATGTTGTCTTGACCAACGCTTATGTCATCAGCAGGGGAATTCCAGTCTTTACTAACAGGTTTTCTGCATGGAAAAGAATATGGGGAGTGGGATGGCAGGTGCCCCAGCTGAGATTTGAACCTGGGGCCTTCTGCTCTTGGGGCACTTGCTATGTGTACTGCACCACCGTCTTAGCACAGCAACAGTTCATTCCCGGGGGAGTTCATGGCTGTTTGTCACACAGTGGCTGTCTGGTGATGGTGGCTAGGGCAGCATCTGCTGTGGTGCAGCAGCCACTGCCCCCTCTGCCAGCAGTAGGCGTCCAACACCATGATAAAGTGGCCTTATATTGGGGACAGCATCACAGCTAACTGCATTGTGTGTACTCTGCTGTAGCTGTTGTACATTTCTGAGGGGTATGAGCTACTTATTGTAAAATAGCAATCCTCACAACATGCTTTTGTTCTCTGCAGGTGGGGTTTTTATTCCCTATAACGGTTTACTGGTGGATAAAATATGTGCACTGTGTTGCCGGTGGCCCCAGCTGAGAGTTGAACTTGTTATCTTTGCCTCCACAACACACTGGCTGTGTCCCCTGCACCACACTGCGGACACAGTGTCAATGTAGACCCTGCAAATAGCATGTCTGCTTGTCCTAGCGGCCCTTTCTGTTGTGGGCCACTGCACCCACGTGTCAGGGGCTCTGGCTCCATCTTCTCTTGCCACCTGCCACTGGCCCCACTGATACCAGTACACCTCTGCTAACATGCTGCAGGCCCTGCTAGTGCTGGTGCCACTCAGTTGTTGAACATCCACTGTGCATGTACGCAACTCCCTATGCTGAGCATTATGGGTTTGGGGTGACTACCTAGTCCTCCACACATCCCCACAAATCACACATGCTGTTGTGCAACATGTGCATGCCCTAGGGGAAATCACCATTGGTGTGGGGACACCTGCTCTCTCCTTCATCAATGTTGACTCATCCACATGTTATGCTGCATGAGCCGGGAACCCTTCCAACATGCCTATTTTTTAGCCCTGCCTTTCTTGAGAGTGTATGTTGATGTTTCACATTGCTGTGCCATTAGCCAGGTTGGTCGTCTTGTGTGGTACGATCAAGTAGTTTAGCAGCCCTGGGCGACACACCAGTCCTGGGAACAGTACAGGCATGGGTATGTTACACATAGCTGTTGGGGGTCACCCACCCAGGATGTACACACTGTCAGACAACAGACCTGCTGCACACATAACCCACATCTGAATGATTGTCATGTGGTGCTCAATGGGCAGAATGTACTGAGCATCTACATCCATATTTCACTGTGTTCAATGGAAACATTAGATAGCTGTGTACCATGTCCCCAGGTGTGGGGTGGCATTGGTGACGTATGCAACTGCTACTATTGGGGGTTACAGGCAGGGCCCACTGTCCTGCCTTTCCAGGATGCATTGTGCAATGCGGCCTGTGGGTGTGGGTGTGTCAGGGCCTGTTGGCTGGTGCTTTTCATCGGGCCTTCCCACATCATGTCATGGTGTGGCAAACACTGTTGTGGTTTTATGCTGTCCCTCATGGATATGCATGTGCTACATCTGCATGACATGAGGGTGGTACATAGCTATGCAGCACAGTCATTTGTATTAGAGGCAGCATGGAACCTGACTGGTGTGTGGTCCTCCAGGACTGCATTTGGGATACTCTGCTCTAGGTGATCACCCTGTTCATGGTGTCTGTGCTTGGGATGGTAAATGTTAGGGGTTTTACTGATGCCACTGTCCTCTGCCTTAAAGGTTTTGCTTACTACCACGGTTTATTTGTGTGTAAAATATGTGGTCATGATTGGCAATATCCCCAGCCAAACTTTGAACCTGTGAACTTCTGTTCTTTCATACACTTTCTGTGTACACTGCACCACCGTGTATCCACAGCTTGGCTGAGTTCCCTGGGATGTCCATGACTGTACATCCAACAGGGCCTGTCTGTTACAGTGGACAGTGGCAGCCTGCACCTGGCTAGTCAAATGTCTGCTGTGGCTGGCAGGCACTTCCCTCTACACCATCTGTACAGTCCCACCAACATGCTAGCATGTCCTTCTCTTAGCATAAGCATATGGCCTGATTGAGTGGAGCCACTCCAGGACTGCATTTGGGCGACTAGTATGTGGGTGATGACCATTGTTCTGATGTGTGTGCAGTGTGGGGTAAAAGAAGGATGTTTATGTTCTCTGCAATAAAGGGGTGTCTTTCATATCTCTGTTTAGTGGTGGGTAATATATTGGCATGTGCCCCAGATGGGATTTGAACCTGTGACCCTATGGTCTTACAGGTACTGGCTCTGTCCACTGCACTACACTGTTGCCACAGAGATGGCGCAGTACCTGGGGATGATAAACCTGGCAGGATGGGGTCACACACCCTGCTCTGCACATTTTTACTGTGGGCTCCTTCACCCTGTCCGGTGACAAACATGCAAATAATACCCAGACATGACCACGGAAAGGGGCGATAAAATATAACCAACACGGGCTACAGTGATTTTCATGAACAAACATGGGGGACACTCCCAGGACAGCTACAAAAGAGGGGAGTTTGTTTTTTGGAAGAGTCTCCGCTCCATACACCTTTCCATGGTTCATTCCTTTTTTTTGGAGCTTTCCTGGGTGTGTTTTTTCTTTGTGCCCATTGCTAGCACTGTTCCCCAGCTGACTTATACTTTTTAAAATGTTTGTTGTGGTCATTTTCGCTTTTTATTTGCACTTTTGTTCTGTGCACATGTATCACACTGCTGACGTTTTACAGGTTTCCCCGGGTTTGCTGTACATTGCTGACGGAAATGGTTTCTCTTCCCTTTAAATGCTTTCTACCGCGAGTGTTTCACTCGCGGTAGTTTTTACATAGAAATTCTGCCCCGATACTGTGCGGGGAGCCTCTCCCCTCCCACTCTCCACCCATTGACCCCGTCCCTCCGCCCCTCCGGAGCCTTCCTCCGCCCTTCTTTCGCCGTTCCACGCCTCTATCGGACATTTGCGGGCCCGCACTTGTACGGGGCCCGTTGGTGTGCCGCGTACCTGTGCGGGGGTGACACGCACGTGTGCGGGGCGTTTAAACGCGTTTATTCACGTTTCAGTGCCGCGTTTCCGTGCGCTATTTTGCGGCGCGCACATTTGCGGATTTTAGTAAACATCCCCCTAAGAATTATGCATATTTGTGGTTTTCACATTTTTTGGGGGTTAAGGAACCTTATCATATTATATTGTGAAATTTTGTGATACCCCAAACATTTTCTCTCCTTGCTCCCAGTGAATCTAAAAAATTGTGTGGAACCCTTTAGACTTGCTCACGTGTCCCTGGGTTTCTGTAGCATCCGGACTGAAAACACTGTTGTATAAAATGCTGTCAATATAAGCAGCACCCAGTAGGAAAATAATTTACATTGTTACGATGCATCTGCTAGAAAAAAGCAGGGAGTTTGAGGTCAGTTTTCAAAGACTTCGAGCCCCATTCTGGGAGAGGGATGTCCGGACGTCCCCACTGAAGATGGGGCTGTTAGGACCCGATTCTGGTCTGTGGGTTTGTTCCTGCAGAAGCCAGAATCGGGCCCGAGGACAGCCTAGCATGCCCCCTCCACCTGTGTGGACATCCTCCCCTCAGGCACCCCCTGGAATCCATGGCTCCGACCCCCAAAATCCCCACCGTCCCACCCATGGCTGGCCTCCCATGGCCTGGATCGGGCAGCGGGGACTTCCCCCCATACTCGGCCTCGTCCTGGAAAATTGTGCTGCTTATATCACCTCTGAGGTGGTATAAGCAGCACGTCCCATCAAGCCCGGCAACACATAGAGGGCCATGACATGAATCGGCCCTGTATGTGCTACCGGGCTGACCTGCCCCCGTTCCGCCCCATTCCCGCCCCCTCCTGCCCCCTGCAGGATCTCCCTGTCCAAATGTACAGGGCATATAGGTAGAGCCAATGGGGGAATAGGATACAGGTGACTTGCCGGGCTGCACGTCTCGGTGGGATGTGCAGCCCCACAACCCATGTTTGAGAATGAGGGCCTTAGTCATCTTTTGAGCAGGTAAAAATAGAGTTCATTTGCTTAAGACAGCCAGTAAGGGTGAGAGGCTTTTTGGCTACCTAAAGGTGCATGCGTGCATTCATGACCTGTGTACTTTAGACTGCAGAGAAAACAGGTCTTCCTGGACATGTTTCAGAGGCGTGTATGCAAACTAGATAGATACATTTCATTTTCAAAAAGGGACGCCTAGGCGTCATGCTGCAGATGCATACATTTTATGGCATTGTTTTGAAACATGTAAGGATACCAGCCCACTTTTAGCCACATTGAGAAACTGATGTGCGCACCGAGTGTTTTGTGCAAGTTGAAAGGTGTGCACACAGGTGTGCAAGTAGACATTTGATTTGACCCTTAAAGCAGTCCCCAGATGTGGGGTCTCCTGGTTTTGCAGCTAAGAGCTCTATCTCTTTCTGAATGTTGACTCTGTGTGCCTCTAGCGCTTCTACGTTCCACTTTCCAGTGGAAGTAATGGCGGTAATTCCAGCAGTTGAAAGCGTAAAATAAGCACAGAGCATCTTTATTCACAGGTATGTGAAGTCATGACCGTTGCTGGGGAACTTGGAGCCCTGCAAAAGGATTTCTTCCTTTCAGTTCGCTGTGTGGCTCCTGCCTCCAAGATGGGGCAGGCTGGGCCACTATTGAGCAACCCAGGGAGCACAAACAATGACTGGTGGAGCGTGGTTCACCCCATTTTCCTCCGTCTTCTAGTGCTCCCATTGACTTGGTGCCCTCAGTGGATGCCTGTTTTGCCTGCCCTAGCAATGGCTTTGCATAAGGATAAGTAAGATCTGTGGTACTGAAACAGGAAGGGAAAATGAACAGAGCTCCCGCGGTCTTTATCTGTCTTTGGTTTCTGTATTAACTCTGTACAAAATGTATATTGGAAGGGGGGAGGTGTAGAAGTATTACTGTCTTTAACATAAACTTGGGCTTCAGTAATTGCTCTGTTTAAGCAGCGAGTTTCATGTATTCCAACGTCTTAAAATAAGTGGGATCCAAGCTAGCGTTTGCATGAGTCTTTAGCGGAAGAGAATTTGTTTACTGTCTGCGGAGTCCCTGCACATCCTTATTTGTTATCTGTGGAGGAGACCCAGGCTAACATCATGTATGCTCTCCGCAGAGGTTCCTTCCTCACAGAGCCTCCCAGCTGACTCCATGCCAGTCATATCCTCATTCAGCTCCGAAGCCCAACCTAATCACTCATTGCATGGTACAGATGTGCACAGAGCTTAAAACCGTCTGGCTAGATTGTTTGTGAAAGCGGTGGGAGTGTTTTCGGTTTGTTGTTTTGCTTCTTAAATGCGCAGAACATACAAGGAAATAAGAAAAATTCTAGCAAGAGCTGAAACTCTGAGCAGGCTTGCTTTGGGTTGGGGTGTACCTTGCACACCAGACGTTCAGTACTGGGAGTGCCGCCAAGTCTTCTATCAAAGGAAAGAGACCGCCCAACAGCTGGAAGTGGAAGCCTGCCAGCTGCCAGTCTCTCAGCCCTTCCTTCAACGCCCTCTGTACTTATTAACAGTAATAGCCACCAGCCCCAGTGCACGCAACACTGCACAAGTTAATTCATGGGGCTTGCTTTGTCTCTCCTCACAACGCCTACAATCTATGTCTGAGTATAGGGAGATTACAAGACTTGTTGGCGGCCACACAGTGAATGAAAAATAGAACCAGGGTCTCTACGTTCGTGGCTCTGTGCCACACTAAAATCTCCGCAGTACCTCCTTCTTTTTACTATTATTTTTTGGGCTTAAGCAAACTGCCTCCAGACATAGCCAAAAAGAGGTGTTAAAATGTCTTTAGTCACTTCCTGATGCACCTTTCTGGTATATTTTTCTTCTGAACAATTTTTTTTTATTATAGAATAACTTGCTGTTCCTGTTCAGTCCTGCTAATGTCTGGTTGGATAGCTTCTTTCTCTATTTCTACACCTTGTATCTCTAATAACACGGCATTTTTCTCCCAGTTTTACTGTTTGGCAATAGGAACTCAAGCTATAAAGCAGAAAACGAAAGACATAGCCATAATTTGGAACATAAAAAACAAGACATACCAAGCTGGGCCAGACCAATGGTCTATCGAGCCCAACATCCTGTGTTTGAGAGCGGCCAGTCTGAACAATCTGAGATGGGCATTTATAAGCATATTTCAATTGGATCTGCCAAAGTTCTTCTCAACGAATGTTTTTATATTAATTTTGACACACAGAATTCTAGTAGCCAAAGTGATCCTGAGCAAACTGAAATCCTAATAGACTAGGATCCCATTTACTGGACCAACAGAGATTTATGTGGTTTCAGACATTTATGACATTTTGGGATTAGCATTATGCTAATACAGTCAAAGAGTTCATACCTTAAACAGTTCAGCCTTCTAATTATCTTCCATTATGGGCAATTTTATAACAGGATGTGCCTATGTGAAAAGTTCCAAAATATGCCTATTTTATCAAGGCTCTCAAGGTGCCGAAGTGCTTTTATAAAACAGGTACTCAGAACCAGCCCCAATGGTGCACAAATTTGCATATTATGAAGAAGGCATAAATGTATGCATGTACACAGGGTCACACCAAGCTAGGAATGCGACTAATGAATCTAGCGCCTCCCCCAACCCACCCAGCCACATGCAGTAACTCACTCTTTCTGAGCTTCCTGCAAGCCAAGGGATGGCATCAGTGACTTTCTGTACTTGCGCCCTGTGCGGCTGCAGCACTTGCACAGCCCTCGGTACGGCTTGGTACGCCTGCACATTGCAGCGCTGCTCCTGCTCCACCTAACCTGTGTCCCTAAAAATGTGCACACCCAGAATGTTTACAAGTAGGCGCTCTTTTTCTGTATGCCTATTTTTTGATACATTTTATAAAAGGCTTTTTCCTCATGTGCAACTCCCTGCCTGTATGTAGTCCTTGCAGTGGCCAGGATATCTGCTTGGCGGACAGTGGACAAACCATCCAAGAGCAATGCTGTGTCTCAGTCTCTGGGCTCTGTGAATGGGACCAGTATACACTGGCTTGGCACTTAAAACTCCACTTACTCCCGTTCCCTTGCTTCCAAACAATAGAGTTCAGGCCAAAGTGTTTGGTTCTGAACCAAAGGATTTACTTGAAAAACTTTAGGGTCATTGATACAACAACCACAATAAGAATTTGCAATGGCGGAACTATAATGCAAGCAGATCCATTCCTCTGTTCTTCCTCAGAACTATATTACAAACAGTTTAGCTCTTGCTACTCTCTCCTTGGCACTGGGAAATGGATTCCAAACTCTCCACTTCTTTAGCTCTCCTTAAAGCTCTTTATGGTCATCCTGCGAGTGAAACCCCTTCCTCCTGCACTGTTTGCTTTGCGGCTGGTGGCTTTTGTAGATGCAGGTCCCCAGTACAGCACCGCAGGTGCTCCTGGCTCTGGTGTGACTGGGTTGCTGAGATGTTAATCTACTTCTCTGGATCCTCTCTCCATCCCTCCTGCAGTCTGAGGCTTTCATCTTCTTACTTCTTGACTTCTTCTTTCCCATCAAATTGTAGAAAATGTCCCATCCTTTCTTTCAGGCTTACTGGCCTGTCGTTTCCCACTTCTTCTCTGTTACCACTTTTGTGAAGTACACACACAGGATCCTGAAATAGCAAGAGGATGGATTAAAAATATAAAGCATTTCCACTCCAAGCACAGCTTAGATGACTTTCAGATTTAAAAAAAAAAAAAGACATTGAGAGAAGCAACCTGCATAGAGCTGCAGTTACAGCCCTAACAACCTTACTGGGCATATTGGATGGGCCATGCTGGTCTTTATCTGCCACTGTTTAGTATGTTACTATGATACGAACTCCCCTAAGAAAGATAGGACTACATATCTGTAACTGTGGTGGAACAAAACCAGTTGGTAACTCTACTGGTAACCCACTATTAAGGTTTCCAACTGTCTTCATTTTGTATTGATAGGGACAGCGGAACATCTTTTTTGTTGGAGGGGCCAAACCAACCAACCTCTGGCCCTCACCCCAAGTTCTCTATTTGTTGACATTATGTTGGGCAAAATATTAATAGAGTCATGGCCTCTGTGGCCTACCCTAGTCTGCTGCCTATGTCAACAACACAATCCAATGTTGGTTTCTACCCTCCTCTATACAGTATGCTCCGACTTGTAGTTTTGATTTTGCTAAGAAGAGTGTGCAGTGGATCTCTTATTACACAGGTACACTACCAAAAAACTGCCTCCAGTTTTGCAACTGATTCCTATAGATTTTGGGGTGCTGAATCCAGGAAAAATAGCCAAAATGTTCCATCACGTCACGTTTTCTTGCAAAATTAGATTTCTTACCCATATAAGGAATGTTCACATAATTTCTTTTTAGCCGACTGCAGTTTATTTTCTTGGCCCAAAATAGAGGTTGTAATGGTTAACTAACTAGAAACACTCCCTCATGATATTTTAGAGTGTTTTGTATTCATTTTATACATTAACAGGACAATTGGGAGGCGGGGGGCTAAATCCAGTACTCACGCTGGCGCATGTTCTTTCCTGTTCGCCTCGCCTCGTTCGCTCGCTCAAACACGGTGGTTGCGACATGAACGTTCCTGTCAAATTTCAGTTTCTTGCAAGTTCATTATTACCTTTTGTTTGCTCAGTCGTAATCCAGCTTTATTCCGAAGTGGTTCACTATAGTTGTAGTTTGCAGTGCTGTGTATTTGTGATGGCTCACAGAGCCAGAGGTTGCGTCAACTCTCCGGACAGTTTTTGTTTTATTTGTGGGGAATATACCGTGAAAAAACGGCAGAGGAACATTTCTGCATTTATTAAAAAAGTATATTTCGCCTATTTCGGTTTGAAGTTAGGCGATCAAGACAAACCGTGGGCTCCTCACGCAAGACATGTGAGGAAGATCTACGCTTATGGATGAAAGGTAAAAAACAAGCATTTCGTTTCGGAATACCTATGATGTGGCGTGAACAAAGAGACCACAGCAGTGACTGCTATTTTTGCTCTTGCATTGTGAAGGGATACAACTTAAAAAATAAGAACGTAATAAGTTACCCCAACCTTCCCTCAGCAATTAGGCCTATGCCTCATAGCAACGAAGTACCTGTGCCTGAACCACCAAAATCTTTGGATCATATTTGTGTGGACGGTTCTGATCATGATGAGACTCATCAGATGACTTTTCCCGATGAGTCCAGTACTTCCGAGTTTGAAACTGAACCAGATCCGAAACCTGAACTTTTCTCTCAAGCTGAATTGAATGATTTAGTCCGGGATTTAGGACTCCCAAAAGATGCTGCCCAACTGCTAGGTTCTCGGCTTAAACAGAAAAATCTATTGTCACCAGGAACAACTTTTTATTGGTACCGCAACCGCGAGACACAATTTTTGAAGTATTTCAGCAAAGAGGAAGATTTGGTATTTTGCAACGATATATACGGAGTGATGGAAAAGTTTAAACTCAAGTATGATCCTGCTGAATGGCGGCTGTTCATTGATTCATCAAAAGACAGCATAAAAGGTGTTCTTCATAATGGCAACACATTCGCTTCAGTTCCTATTGCTCACTCTGTTATTCTCCAAGAAAAATACGAGAATTTGGCCCTGATTCTTCAGAAGATTCGTTATGATGAGCATAAGTGGATGATTTGTGGAGACTTTAAAATTCTATCCATGCTATTAGGGCAGCAATCCGGTTTCACCAAATATCCCTGCTTCCTTTGCTTGTGGGATAGCCGGGCCCGCGACCTACACTAGGGGAAAAAAGACTGGCCAATTCGGGAGTATTTGAGACCCGGTGAGAAAAATGTTCTTCATGAGAGCTTGGTACCTCGTGATAAAATTCTATTACCACCTCTCCACATTAAGTTGGGTCTCATTAAGCAATTCATCAAGTCCCTTCCAAAAGATGGTGAGTGCTTTCGGTACCTTTGCTCAAAGTTCCCCCGACTTTCTGAAGCAAAGCTAAAGGAAGGAGTGTTTGTTGGCCCTGATATAAGGAAACTCATTTCAGATGGAGCATTCGCTGAAACGATGTCTGAGAAGGAAAAAGAAGCCTGGGATTCCTTCAAGGATGTTGTTCTCAAATTCTTGGGGAACAGGCGGGATGAGAACTATAAGGATATTGTTGCCAGGATGCTCAATGCCTTCAAAGAACAAGGCTGTAACATGAGCCTGAAAGTCCATTTCTTGCACTCCCATGTGAACTACTTTCCCGAAAACTTGGGGGCGTACAGTGAAGAACAAGGTGAAAGGTTTCACCAGGACATCAAGGACGCAGAGAGAAGGTACCAAGGAAGATGGAACACCACTATGATGGCTGATTTCTGCTGGTTGCTGCTGCGGAAAGCCCCAGATGAAAAATACGCCAAGCAGCGCACCAAGAGAAGCATTCGGGGGAAGAAGAAACGGGCCCACCAGGAGATTGATTGACCCAAGAATGACTTTATAATCTAAACTGTGTTGACAAATATCGTGTTTTTACTAAACTTTGAAATAAAAATTTGCTAGTTATTACCACAGTGTCGGATCTCATTTATTAGAATTTTATTTTCACACCATCGGGTGTTTGTCTTCATGTATTGCAATGGTGCGGTTTGCGTTTTCTATTCTTACATACATACCTGTACAACATTTTTTGCACATTTCTTTGCTTTGCTTTGTGTCTAACCTCGCTCTTATATGCTCAATGTTTGTGCACATGTATGTGGCTTTTTTAAGTGCAGACAATTTTGCTACCATCACAGTGTGTTTTGTTGACATTACTCTATTCTTATGTGCTGCCTTGTTACAATTTTCTTTATTCTTATTTGAATAACTACTAAATAATTAGTATAAAGAATTCATCCAAGAAACTTTTATCTCGATCGCACTCAATCTGAAACGTTCACCTCAAACTGCTAACCCAATGTAGCAAAAAATCTGTACGTGATGGAGCAAATTGGTTACCAGATTTGGATTCAGCGCACCAAAAAACGTAAAAATCAATCGAAACATTAGAGGCAGTTTAAAAAATTTTTTTTTAGTGTACCTGTGTTATTAATGCAGGGCAACTGGTCACCTTATCCTGCACCCTTCTCTCTCCATGCCAGTGAGTCTCCCTCTGGCATGGAGAGGCAAAACAGATTGGGATTTCATGATCCATCTGCTACTACTGAGTGTGCTCATTTTCGTGGCTTTGCCGTGAACTATATCACCAGCTGCTCTTTCCTTCGTTACCTTTCTCCTCAGTGACCCTTTGAATCTGGAGATCATTCTGTTTGTCTGTAATCATCCAGTGCTTGTTTGCCTCAAATTCTAAGTTTTGCCACTCTCTGGTGGCATGGAGGAAAGGCTGAAACCCTTTCCCACGCCCCCTGCTCTTGGAAAGCACTTCCTCAGATTGAAATCAGCTGGAAAGGAAAGCAGAAAACCAGGCCAGTGAACTGCCCAGCAGACAACAGAATTGCTGAAACCTGTCTGTGCTGACGTTTTCTTCTATAGTACTGTTGTGTACACCATCAGCTGTACCCTGGCTAGTGCCTCGCCGCTTCACCCTTACACCTCTACATTTTGTATCAGCTGCCAGTTGCTGGGTTAAAAAGAGAAGGAGTTTCTTCTTTGTCTGGTTACCAAGAAATGTTTGCTTCCAGTTCCTGTGCTAGCAGAGGTAGACGTGATGGCTCTCTGCTTCCCACAGCAAGAAGCTGAGAGCGCCGCTGCCATTTCTCTCTCACGCAGAGGGCCGGCACAGATGCACATATTTATACAAGCAGATGTATGCAATGCACATCCAGAAACAGGAGCATACATCCTGGAATACGCACCTGCACTTCACTTTCAAAGGCTTTGACGGGATCCAGAATAGACAGAGAAGGAGACGGATTAGCTGAACCCTCACCAGCGAGCTTTCCATTGCTTGGAATTACACACATGCTTTTATCTGTAATAAAAAGAGGCATTCCAGGGTTCTGGGCAAGACTGGAATCTTCACATGTACATTTAAGCCGCAAAAAATGTACACATGTAGTAAGCATGTCAATAGTATGCTTGCCGCCTGCAGAGCCCTCTGTCTTACATTAGAGATTGCCGGCTGTTCTGGTAGGCTTCAGATGTTCTCATTTTTACTGCCAGCACTGGGAGTACATTCCATTAAACCATATAGGACACGCCAGTTGAGTCCAAGCCGTATTATTTATTGTCCAATATACCAAAGTAATCCCAGAACAGTCAAATAGAGGAAATTTGATGGTACAGCTCATAGATTCAGTACAACCAGCTTACTGGGTAGGTGGCACTGTACTCGGTCATTAAAACCCTGTCAGACCTAACCATCTCGTTCTCTGTTGCTGAAATTGCTGTTTAACCGTTTAGTGCCAGAGCTACCATTAGGGGAACTAGGCAGTTGCCTAGAATAGCAGCGTTTAGAGGGCAGCCGATTGCCACTGCTGTTGCCCTCTCCAGGACTCGCAGAGGCGGTAAAGCCGTTAAAACAGCAACACAGTGCTAGCCCAAAGCCTCCAGTGCTGTGGACTATTGGTGCTTCTGCTCCCTCCAATGCAGACTTCCTGTTTACGTGGTTGCAGGAGCAACTGGTTTGAGCAGCCGCTTCTGCCTCCATGCACCAACAGTATGTAGTGCCAGAGGCTTTGGGTAAGCGTTGTGTTACCATTTTAATGTCATTGCACCACTGCAGGTCCTGGAGAGGGATGGCAGTGGGGGCAGGGCTGGGAGAAGGGGGGGAGGGGTGACAGGAATGAGGGTTCACCTAGCCTAGGGCACTAATATCCTCACCAGTCCTGTTTAGTGCATGGACATTTTGCTCACTGTAGTTGCTTTCAGCGATGTCCCCAGATGGTAGATGGCACAGTCCGTTCTAATGTGAGGGCGTGTTCTCTTTAGAGCTTAAAATCTCTTTGTAGGGAGCTGGATGATGGTGAGACCCCAGGCAATATAACCTCCCTCCTTCATTTCAGCAAGAGAACTCTCCAGAAAGAAAACACGCTTATCTGGGCTGGAGCATGCTTATTGCATGCCTGTACCATTACCGATTCCCACATGTGATGGAATGTACCACTGCTGTAAGCAGGGTCTTGCTAAGGGCTGTACAAGCAGCGTGGCCACACATGGCATAAGTGCAGAAGGGGTGCAGATTTCATCACTGGGCTTCTAGGAAGCCATATAAGAGCAAGCTCTTATGCTTGGCTGGAGGATAAGGGAGGGGGCTGGTTTGTGAGTTGCAAAGGGCACATTTCTATCTTGGTACAGTCCTGGTTGTAAGTAATCGTGGGTTATACACACACAGTTTTCACCATTGTTCCACACTGAGTAAGTGCATGTACATATGTTTAAATGCATAGCAAACCGGTATTCATATTTGAACATGCTGTTTGTGGATGCCTTCTATTGAAAATGGATTTGGTTTGCATGGATTTAAAAGTGCAAGCTTACTTTGCATGCACGTCACTCTACACTTTATGTGTACATGAGACATTCTAAGTACATATATACATATATAGCACATTAAAATGTACACATTGTATATAAATGGATCCACTTACAGCACACACACATATGCACATAAACATGGTCTGAAGTACAAATGTATTTAGAAACATAGAAACATAGAAAAATGATGACAGAAAAACACTACATGCAACATGGACAAATGCGTTGCCTAGCTGTTTCAAGGTCTAGACTGCTACCTCCTGCCTGGACACACCTAACCAAGTCATAAACTGACTCGTGACTCATGTCCCTTGCGGTGTTAATGCTTTAATTGCATCACTCTTGTAGCACTGTCGATATTGCTGCTGGTCCTAGCCTTGCCTGCAGTGACTTCCTCACTGCCGCGGCTGCATGAAGGCATCAATCTTGCACCACTCTTGCAGCGCTTCCAATATTGATGCCGTGGCTATCCTTGCTCGCAGTTTACTGCTCGATGGGACTCCCTCTGCTGCTGCATCTCTGTGGCTGCCCATTGAGACCAGATACTCTCACAACCACTGCTGCCGCACAGGCGCGAAGTGGGACTGCATGTCTACACGTTCAATATTACTACACACTGCATCTCATGGGTGCACACCCATTAGCACTACACGCTGCACATTGTACTGTGTGCGTGCACATTGCACATTTGGCACCGCCACCAGGTGCACTATGGTGTTGCCCTACCTAACGATGATATTCCAGAGTGTTCCAGGGCACACCATTAAAACATCCAGCCCTGATAAGGTGTCGCCTGAACCTGATCTCGGCCTCCCCCTTTCCACCACATCGCATGATAGCTTGGAGGCACCAAGTGTGGCTGACTCATCCTGCTTGTCCTAGGAGAAAGCGAGGTTACTTACTTGTAACAGAAGTTCTCCGTGGACAGCAGGATAAGTCAGCCACACATACCCACCCACCTCCCCTGGGAAGGGGTCAGCCTCTGACTGGTGCCCACCTCCTAGTGGCTAAGGCTCAGCTAGTGACGAACTGGCTAGCTAGGAGCGGGCCAGGGGGCTAGGGCCAGTTGGCTCATGCTCAGAAGGGCAAAAGCCCTTCTGAGCTATGGAGAGTACTTCTGTCTCGGTGCCGTCAGATGACGACCTATCTAGTCTGTCCTTCCATATCAACAACTACAACAGTCCCCTTTTTTCCTTTAGAGATCCTCTGTGTTTGTCCCATTATTATTTGCATATAATTATATATCGTAGTATGCTATATATCTATATAATTAGAAATGACACAAACTGGAACACCACGTCACATATGATCAAAATCTTACCTCACCAGCATTTGCTCAGTACATATTCCCAAACGTTTTGTTGGACTATGTTCATTAAAACCGCTATCACAAGCTGTTTCCAGCTTAATAGTCCCTTTTTCTCTTTGTTTACTCACCTTTTAATTTTTCAACTTTTTGGTTTTCTCTTTCTTTAATCAACTTTTTTCATGCATCAACTTTATAATATTTCATTCTAAATATGGTCCATAAAATTCAGTATCGTTTTCTTAAAGGCTTCCACACTTCTGCAGATTCTCTTGTTACCTTTAGTAACAATTGTATACGATATTTAATTACTAGAGCTCTCATTCAATATGGAAGTTCAGCTTAGGATCCTTCCCAAGGTGAGAAATACAACTAGTCTGTACTTGCAACCAAACACTTTTTGGCTCCTTTATTCTTGGCATAACTTGCCCTTAAATGTGAAAACTGAAATCAGTTATCTTCAGTTCCAGAAGCAGCTGAAGACCTTGTTGTTCTCTCTAAACTGCTCCTGATTTAAGTTGTTTACCTAGTAAAATTATTTTGTTCTAGTCATATACAGGTTGGCCCAAAAAAGTGAGAACATCTCGTAAATTAAAAGCTTAAATAGTTTACTTATTTACCTTTTTTAGCTATATAACGTCTTTATTTCGACAATTTCCGGTCGCCATCTTTTTTTTAAAATTTGCCAATCGTTTACATCTGTTGTTTTGAATTTTTAAATAACTTATATGCTACAAGATGTTCTCACTTTTATTGGGCCACCCTGTATATTATGATTTTTATGTTTTGATTGTGATTGTTAATTTTCTGTATGGATTTTCATGTATTTATGGATTTTATTTATTTACAGTTTTATTAAATATTGTTTATGTTAGTGGGATAATTTGTTATTTTCACTGTTGTAATCCACTTTAAACCCCCAACAATGAAGTATAGGCAAAATAAAAAAATTAAATTAAACTAAATTAAATTAAGGAAAAGGTAAAATATACGGAACTCCCAAAAGGAAAATGATCAGAGGAAGTTAAACATGTATATTCCATAAAGTCCACAAGGGAGAAGTTTGGTCATGTACGGAGCAGATGAGTTGTAAAGACCCCACCAAGCACAGCAATTTCCTTTACATGCTCCTCAGGCCCTGCTGGGCTGGGCATACTTGGACGTCAATTTTCTTCATGTTTTATTTGAGTAAAATCGTGTTTGCACATATAAGACAGTCTTCTGAGTGCTGTCCAGTCTTGATTCATCAAAAAAAAGAAAACCAAGGAGAGCAACAAGTACCTGCACTCTAACACAGACGATCCAACAAGCAGGTGCAAGAAAGAGACTGGCAGTATTCCAGTTCAGGGAAAACCCCTTTTTAATTGCCCCTACGCATTTCGGCTGGAAAAGCCTTCTTCAGGGGGTCTTTAGAGGAAACACATCTCAAAAAAATAACAATAATAGCAAACATCAAATATAAACATTATTATTTAAAAATTAATTAATTACATATAAATAAAATTGATTAATGTTAAAAGCATAAAAAGTATAAGAACTTATAAGTGTTTCTAAACATAAACAAATTATAAGATTCTATAGAAGATGTAGATCAGTTATATAGACACAAATTATAAATAATGATAAAAGCATAAATAGAATATCAAAATTTATAAATATAAATATAGTGATGCTAAAAAATGTTAAAAACGCTAATACATATGATCAAATAAGCCAGATATATCTGAAAAACAACACAATAAAGGAGAGGAAGATGAGGAGGACACAAACAAAGATAACACTAAAAAATTCCTTTTCTGTCTCGTAGTACACAACTATGATCACTAAAGATAAAACAAATAAATAAATGATTATATAGAAAAAATCATAAAGGCATAAAAGAACAATAAAAATTATATAAAGTTATATAAAAACTACCATAGATAATAGGATATCTAAAAAAAGGGGGTATCTTAAAAAAGTAAGACACTAGACTTGGCCATTAGAAGTCGTTAAGATTAGAGGTCTTTAAAATTTATATGATGGAAGAAACAGTACACCTGAAGGGACATTATGCCATTTATAGTATTAATGATCAATAATGTTAAAATCTATAACATGAAGCATCTAAATTTGCTAGTAAAAATGCCATAATGATTGTGATTAAGTATATGGGACAAAACATCTAAAGGTAGAAAACGAAAATATCATGATGACAAGGACCAGATATTGTTGCACTTCTCTAATACCTTAAAAACCATTACATCTTTTCTTTCTTATTGTTAATCGAAATGTGAAATTAACACTAAGACTATGGGGTATATTTACTAAACCATCTTAACGTGCGTTCTGCGACATTATCGCGTGATAAGGTACCTTATCGCGCGATGAGGGCGCTTTTTAAGGCGCACAGGTACCATATTGCGCGATAATGTGCGCTGCGGCGCAAACGAGCGCTGAAGGCGGGGAAAGGCTCCCAGAGGGCGGAGGAAGGCTCCCCAGGGGCAGAGAGAAGGGGTCAATGGGTGGAGAGTGGGAGGGGAGAGGCTCCCTGCACACCAACGCTGTGAAATCCGAGGCTCAAAACTAACGCCAGTGAAACCCTGGCGTTAGAGCTGATTTAAAGGGAAAAGAAACCATTTCCATCAGCAATGTACAGCAAAACCAGGGAAACCTACAAAAAGTGATAAGTGTGATACATGTGCACGGAACAAAAGGGCAAATAAACATTAAAATGAACAGAAGTAAATGTAAAAAAAAACATAACCAAGCTGGGCAATAGTGACAGCAATGGGAAACATCAAAGAACACTCCCAAGAAAGCTCCAAAACAAAGATATGAATTTTGGAAGGGTCTACGCTCCGTTCCCATACAAGGTGAATGACCCCACAGTGAAATAGCACTGATCAGGGTTTCCCTCTCCATTGGACAGGTTACCTATGGCATGCACATGTTCCATAACAGCAGGGCAGGCATGTCGGAATGGGCAACTGGACAGATGCTGGGAAAGGGGATACAGAGGGCTGCAGGCGGCACATGCTGTGGTGCAGCTGGGGCACAGTGCGGACTAGGCAGATGCCTAGGTGGCACTTAGGAATGCTGAAACTGAACAGCAGCCAGACAGCAACTGATGAGGGCCCAACATGGGCACGAGAGTGTTTATCACAGTGTCACAGGGGATAGTACCCAGCAGGTACCTCCAAGGGCACAGAACATTGGCAGGCGGTGTTGGGGGGAAGCGTGGATGCCTATGCAGGCACCCCTACCCCAGAACACGCACCATAGGCAGCCGCCTACCTGCACACTGGATGGCTTGAGACTGCACACCACCAGCACCACCAGCAGAAGGGCATGTCAGCATGGTGGCAGAGGGGTACTGGTGGTGGAGGGGGGCATTGGCAGCTGCCCAGAGCAGACCATGGCCTAGCCCTGTGTAGGTGGGTGCCATGCACTGCAACAGACAGGCCCTGCTGGACAAACAGTCATGGTATCACCAGGGAATGCACTGTCTCTGTGGCAACACGGTGGTGCAGTGCACACAACCAGTGTGTTTGGAGGCAGAAGGTCACAGGTTCAAGTCCCAGCTATGGTGCCTGCCAACCCAGTCCTCATATTTTACCCACTACTAGAACATGCTAATACAGACAGAACCTTTATTGCAGATGACGTAAACATGCCCAAAACACCTACATTTTACCCTACAGAGCACAGACTCCATAAACAGGCGCATTTACTACAGCAGAGTCTCCCAAATGCAGTCCTGGAGGGCCAAACACCATTCAGGTTCCATGCTGCCTCTAATAAAGATGCCTGTGCTGCATATCTATGCACCACCCCCATGATATGCAGATGTATCTCATGCATATTCATGAGGGACAGCATGAAAACCCGAACAGTGTTTGGCACACCAGGACTTGAGTTGGGAACCTCTGCCGTAAAGCAGCAGCCAACAGGGGCAGACACACTCACACCCACACCCACAGGCTCCATTAGCCAATGCCCCCTGGAGAGGCAGGACATTGGGCCCTGCGTGCATCTCCCAGTACTAGCACTTGCATACCTTAGCAATGCCACCCTACACCTGGGAATACGGTACACAGCTATCAAAAGGTTGCTATGATTACTGGCAGATAGCAATTCCTACGTTAAGCACAGTTTGCTGATTGAGCTCCATCATAGCAACCTTTCTGATGTCTGTGGAGTGTGCTTCAGGTCTGGTCTCTGAGAGTGTTTACCACCCTGGGGAGTGACCCCCACCAGTATTGCGTACCATATCCATGCCTGCACTGTGCCCAGGACTGGTGTGGTGGCCAGGGCTGCTAAACACCTCTATAGTAGCACAATGCTGGCATAGGTGTGGGAGTGTGTGTCTGTCTACCCAGTTTGTGGTGGCTGCAAACACCCTCCACAGCCCACACTGCCAGCACTGTTGCCAGTATTGGCCTGCCAATGTGCATAATGAGGAGCAAGGTACCATGGGTATAGCCCGGACAGGGTGGCCTGGCCAGGATGCATCTGCACAGGGCATAGGGCATAGGGCACTGGCTGGGATATTGTAGTACCCGGCCACCATCTGCACAGACAGGCTGGCCACAGCATGTTCTGCTGGGAGATCACTCTCACCCTGACTGAGCAGTGACCATGGCATGGCTAGGCTCCCCCATAGTGCTATATAGTATTTCTCTCATGTGATATTTATGGGTTCCCTTTTAGGGCCCAATCACTGACTTATCTGCTTGGTGTGTATGCTGACATCCCAGTTCTGGGTGCATGCATCTCCTTCAGGAACATGCCCTATGGACTAGCTATCAGACTGTCTGCAGCTAGTATGTGTCTTGCTGGAACACCTTGCAGGGTGCAGTGGCTGCAGGAGAATATCAGATTGTGGTGTGGTGCAGCTGAGTATTTCTGGGCCTAATGTTTGTCTGCTATTGCTTTATAGATGTGTACAGAGCTGCATTGACTTCCCTGTAGGGTGTCTGTTCCCCAGCAGGACTGCGGTTGGTGGTCCCCTCTACTGCTGCCATTGCAGGGATGTAAAACATGGATCTGTCAGTGGGAGACCCTGTTTCCCACCCGCAGCCCCAGAGGGTGGGTTGGGTGGTGGTGGTACATAATCTGCCTATGGGTCCATAAGGATCAAACCTGACTGAGAAATACAGATGTATCCAAAGTGTGTCTGCAGGAACTACCTATCTCACACACTAGCACTGCTGGGGACCTACAGCATGGCCTATTTCTGCCATGGAAGGTGTGTGGACCTGGTGCTGGGTGCCCCACCGCACCCTCAGGGTGAGCACAGTACCCGCACAATGTGACGGTGTGTAGCTACTCTGTGCCAGTAACACACATGGTCAGTTCCCCCTACCAGGCCGAGGTGCTGTGGGGGTGCACATGGTCACTTCCCCCTACCTGTGGGGGTGCATACCCCATCTTGTATTCATCTGTAGATAGCTGATTTGCATGTGCAGTGCATCATGGGTACGGGTGGGCTAACCCTATCCTGGTGACCACAGCAGACTGTTTGTGTGGTGATGTGTAGTCTTTCTGCAGCCAGCCAGGGCCTTGTTAGCAGCTGTAGCTCACTGGTTACTTCACTGCCTGTGGAGCCAGAGGTCATGGGTTCAAACCCACAGTGGGGTTATTTGATAGGGCTGTCCAAAGCATTATCTATTTTTAATGTACATTAGTGCTGCCAGCAAAACCACCCTCAGCGTACTGTACCCATAAGGTGCCTCAGAGGGCGCTTTATAGGGTGCCCTATAGGGCACCTTATGGTTACCGTCCATATAAGGTGCACTATACGGTATCCTATGGAGCGACTTATAGGGTACCCTATAGGGGACATTATAGGGTGCCGTGGCAGACTGTGCACTTTATAATTGCCCTATGGAGTGCCAGTGGGACACTGTGATACCTGGATACAAACTATATCGTAATGATAGAGCTGAACAAATTGGTGGAGGGGTTGCGCTCTATGTTAGAGAGGGCATTGAGTCAGAAAGGATTAAAGTTTTGCAGGGAACAAAATTTGCTGTAGAATCTCTATGGATTGAAATTCCATTTATGAAGGGGAAGGTGATGGCAGTGGGAGTATACTATTGACCGCCTGGCCAGAATGAACAAATGGATGATGAAATGCTCAAAGAAATCAAGGAAGCTAACAAAAGCCACAACAGAGTAGTAATAATGGGTGATTTCAATTACCCCGGTATCGACTGGGACAGTGTCACAGCAGGACAAGCTAAAGAGATAAAGTTTCTAGATGAAATAAATGATTGCTTCTTGGAGCAGCTGATTAATGAACCAACCAGAGGGGAAGCCATACTTGACCTAGTCCTTAGTGGAACGCCAGATCTGGTGCAAGAAATAAGGGTGTTGGGACCACTTGGCAATAGTGATCATAGTATGATCATGTTTGATTTAATCAGTGGAGGACAGATAGTAAAGGAATCCACAGTACTACCTTTTAACTTTCAAAAGGGAGACTATGATAGAATGAGGAATATAGTTCGGAAAAACTAAAAGGAGCGGTTCCAAAGGTTAAAGACTTACAGCAAGCTTGGGTGTTATTTAAAAATACTATCCTCGAAGCCCAGACCAGCTGTATTCCACGCATTAAGAAAAGTGGAAGAAAGTCCAAAAAACTGCCAGCATGGTTTAAAGGTGAGGTCAGAGAGGCTGTTGCTGCCAAAAGAGCAACCTTCAGGAAATGGAAAAAAGAGCCAAATGATGAAAACTGGAAACAGCACAAGCACTGGCAAGTTAAATGCAAAGCATTGATAAGGCAGGCAAAGCGGGAATTTGAGAAGAAACTTGCTACGGAAGCAAAAACACGAAATAAAGACTTTTTCAAGTACATTCGTAGCAAAAGGCCTGTGAGAGAGTCAATTGGACCATTAGATGATAGAGGGGTAAAAGGGGCAGTAAGAGGAGACAAGGCTATAGCAGAGAGACTGAATGAATTCTTTGCTTCGGTCTTTACTGAGGAAGATGTAGGGATGTTACCCAAGACTGAAGTGGTATTTAAAGGTGATACTGCAGAGGAATTGAGAGAAATATCGCTACACCGGGAAGATATATTACAACTATTTGATAAACTGAATAGTAGCAAATCACCTGGACCGGATGGTATACATCCCAGAGTGTTGAAAGAACTGAAATATGAGATTGCAGACCTGCTATTGGTAATCTGTGAACTTTCATTAAAATCATCTGTAATACCTGAAGATTGGAGGGTCGCCAACGTAACACCAATTTTTAAAAAGGGTTCCAGGGGTGACCCGGGAAATTACAGACCGGTGAGCCTGACGTCAGTACCAGGGAAAATGGTAGAAACCATCATAAAGAACAAAATTACACAGCATGTAGATAGTCATGGCCTAATGGGAGACAGCCAACATGGCTTTAGACAAGGAAGATCTTGTCTTACTAATCTGATCTGTTTTTTTGAAAGTGTGCATAAACAGGTAGACAAAGGTGAGTCGGTTGATATAGTGTATCTGGACTTTCAGAAAGCTTTTGACAAGGTCCCCCATCAGAGACTTTTGGCAAAGCTAAAAAGTCATGGGATAGGAGGCAGTGTACTATTGTGGATCGGGAACTGGTTAAAAGATAGAAAGCAGAGGGTAGGGCTAAATGGCCAATATTCCCAATGGAAAAAGGTGAATAGTGGAGTACCCCAGGGATCTGTACTGGGTCCGCTACTTTTTGACATATTCATAAATGACCTGGAAAAGGGAATAACTAGTGAGGTTATCAAATTTGCAGATGACACAAAACTGTTTAAAGTTGTTAAAACCCAAGAGGATTGTGGAAAACTGCAGGAGGATCTGGATAATTTGGAAGACTGGGCATCCAAATGGCAGATGAAATTTAATGTGGACAAGTGCAAAGTTATGCACCTAGGAAAGGACAACCCACACTATAGTTACACGATGCAAGGCTCCACATTAGAAACCACCACCCAGGAAAAAGATTTAGGAGTCATCGTGGATAACATGTTAAAACCCTCCGCCCAGTGTGCAGCGGCGGCCAAGAAAGCAAATAGAATGCTAGGTATCATAAGGAAAGGGATGGAGAATAAAACAAAGGATATTATAATGCCTCTGTATCGCTCCATGGTACGACCGCACCTTGAATATTGTGTGCAATTCTGGTCACCGTATCTTAAAAAGGACATAGAGTTATTAGAAAAAGTACAGAGAAGAGCCACCAAATTGGTGAAGGGGATGGAAGGCTACTCCTATGAAGAGAGGCTAAAAAGGTTAGGGCTCTTTAACCTGGAAAAGAGACGGCTGAGGGGAGATATGATAGAGGTCTATAAATTAATGAATGGAGTGGAACGGATAAACGTGGATCAATTGTTTACGCTATCAGAATATAGAAGGACTAGGGGACATGTAATGAAGCTACGGGGTAAACTATTTAAGACAAATAAGAGAAAATATTTCTTCACTCAACGTGTAATCAAACTCTGGAATCTGTTACCGGAGGATGTAGTAAGGGCTGTTAGTATAGCTGGGTTTAAAAAAGGTTTGGACAAGTTCCTGGAGGAAAGGTCCATAAACCACTATTAAAAAGGGACCCAGGATATCAATGCTTGACCTAGTACAAGCACTGCAGAACCTGTGTCTTTTGGGGAAACTGCTAGGTACGTATGACCTAGATTGGCCACTGTTGGAAACAGGATACTGGGCTTGATGGACCTCGGTCTGACCCAGTATGGCATTTCTTATGTTCTTATGTTCTTATAGGGTGCCTTATGCGGCACCTTAGGTTACGGCACGTGAGGGTGTGTTTGCTGGCAGCAATTAATAAAATACAAATAAAGTGCCACAGGAAACAATACTTACATGTCAAAGCTGATGCCTCAGCCAGCCTTAAGTATTAGGCACACTGGGGGATCAAACTCATGACCCCTGTATTATCAGTCAGTGTATTAACCATTGTGCTACACCTCTATTTGAATGTTTGCATGTCTGGGCACCTACTTAGGATTACCGTGCGTTAACGCGCTTAGCGGCGCTTCGCATGATAATGTGCGCAGCAGTGCGCGTTATCGCGCGATACTCCTGTTTTGCTGCTTTAAGACTGAAACGCCCACTCCTTTTATGGCAGCCTGCACACTATCGCCAGGCGCACATTAAGACGGTTTAGTAAACATACCCCTATTTATTTATTTATTTATTTAACTGTATTTATATACTGCCTTATCATACAATCAAGGCGGTGTAAGAAACAAAACAGACAAAACTTATTGAGAGTAATAGATATACAGTGAAGAAGTTAATTGATTTGTAAGAAAAATATAATCATTAAAACATATAATCATTAAAACACTGCACATTAATCATTACAACATAACGTGTGCTAAACTACAAGGTTATATAAAATAAAAAATATCATATGACAATATAAACCACTTAAAGAGTTTTGAAGTGGTGGGTAGGTAGATCAGATGATTAAGTGATAGGACCATAATGTAAACATACCCCTATGTGTTGCGAGCGGGTATTCTGCAAAGCAAAAACAATGTGGAGTAGATCCATTCATGTTAATGAAAGTACTCAAAAGAGAGGGGGAAAGTTGATTATTGTTCGAAGAAAAAAACTTACATGTATAGGACAGTATAAGTGCTATTTCAATAACACCAAGAAGGTGTAACTAACTGTGCATTTCAAAATGCGCACTGGAAAAAATCAAGTGCTGGAAAAACAAGATGAAAAAAAAGACGAAGAAACACTAAAAAATCAAGATTTTAAAAAAGAGACTTTTTGGTACATAGGCAGTGAAAAAGATAACAAATTTCAATATCACCAAATCCTGTTGGTAAACATAATCCGAATACCAACTTTTCGATGATAAAAACAAAAAAACGAAAAAGTGAGTTTGCCGTTTAATGCAAAGTTCCATGTTTACTGCTTTAAATTGAAACATTCTGCTAGCGACCATTTGAAGAAGACATTTTTTCACCCTAGTTGACCCACCAGGGGAAAAGATGAAAAACAAAAGCTAGCAATATGGATTAGGTTATTTAACCGAGAAATAGAAAGAGCTTACCGTTCGCCACAAGCTTCACTGCTTACTGCTTTGAAATGGAACTCGTTACTTGTGACTTCTCAAAGATTTATGTGTTTTCCCGCCCTAGTGAGGTGAAGGGTCATGATTGCGCAATCGGACAGCGCAAAGGAACTTGCTCTAAAACGGCACCTTAGGTATAGACTGTGAAAAAAATGTAGCCGGTACCTGTTATTCTGAATAGAATTACTCAATGTTAAAATGAATCAAAAAATAATAAAGGAACTTTGCCATTTCGTGCAGGATTCGATGTATATTGCTTCTAAAATAAGGAACTTGTCTAATGACCATTCAAAAGGCGGAAAAAAAGAAAGGAAAGGATAGGGAAGACAAGGGGAAGGAAAGGAAAGAGGGGGGAAGGGGAGAAAGGGGGAAAGGGAGGGGAAGGGAAAAGGGGGGAAAGGAGGGGGAGGAAAAGAAAGGAAAGAGGGGAAAGGGGAGGGGAAGGGGAAAGAAAGGGAAGGGGGAAGGGAAAAAAGGAAAGAGGGGACTGGGAGGAGAGGGAAGAAAGGAGGGAAGGGAGGGAAAGGAAAGAAGGAGGGAGGAAGGAGGGAAGGGGGAAAAAGGGGGGGGGGAGAAGAGAAAGGAAGGGGAAGGGAAAGGGAAAGGGGGAAGGAAAGAAAAGGAGGGGGGAGGAGGGAGAGGGAGAAAAGGAAGAAGGAAAGGGAGAATGAAAAAAGAAAGAAAAAAGAGAAAAGTGTGCATGATTTTTCATAGAAAAACAGATAGGTCTACTTCTTGATTTAGGCCCAAAGGATGTAAAGTGCTAAGTTCATATATAAATCTTTGTTCCAGGCGTAGAAGGAGCTTGTCCAAGTCTCCTCCCCGCCAGTGAGGCCGTACTACTTTAAGAACCAAAAAATGAAGATCAGAGAGTGAGTGTTGGGCTTCAACCCAATGTTCTACTAGAGCAGCGGTTCTCAACCTGTGGGTTGTGACCCCCACGGGGGTCACCTCACCCCGTCGTTAAAAAAACAAAAAAACACACAAGTTGTTGCCGAGTCCACTTCTCGGCAGCGGCAAACTCACCACCTCCCTTCTAATGCAGCCATGGCTCCCTGCCTCTTAGGGAACTGCAACTGTGCCTGCGAAACCGTTGTGGAGCCGTCCAGTCTCTCGACGGGCTCCGTGCAGCATTGTCCCACCTCCAAAGGAAGTTGTATGGAGGGAGGGGGGCTGACATGGAGGGGGGGGGGGCTGACATGGATGGATGGAGGGAGGTAGGGGGGCTGATATGGACAAAGGGAAGAGACGGGAACATACTGGACAGACGGGGGATAAATGCTGGACAGAGGGGAGAGACAGTGCGGGTTAGGATTGTAATGGGAAGATGGGGGGGCTAGGACTGGTAATGGGTTGATTAGGAAAGGCTAGGACTGGGAATGGACTGATCAAGGGGGGGGTTTGGGACTGGTAATGTGCTGATGGGGGGTAGGACTGGTAATGGACTGATGGGGGGCTAGCATTGGAAATGAGCTGATCGGGGAGGTTAGGACTGGAAATGGGCTGATTAGAGGAGGCTAGGACTGGTAATGGGCTGATGCGGGGGTAGGACTGGTAATGGGCTGATTAGGGGAGCCTAGCACTGGTAATGGGGTTGAGGAGGGACTAGCACTGGCAATGAGCTGATTAGGGGAGGCTAGGACTAGTAATGGGCTGATGGGGTGGGGTAGGACTGGTAATGGACTGATGGGAGGCTAGCATTGGAAATGAGCTGATCGGGGGGGGGGCTATGACTGGAAATGGGCTGATTAGTGGAGGCTAGGACTGGTAATGAGCTGATGGGGGGGTAGGACTGGTATTGGGCTGATTAGGGGAGGCTAGCACTGGTAATATGGTTGAGGGTGACTAGCACTGGAAGCGAGCTCATTCGGGGCTTCAACTGGGAATGGGCTGATTGTTGGGAGGGGAGGATAGAGCTGCTGGTCCTGGAAGAAAACTGGGGGCTAAGGCTACAAATGTGCTGATACGAGGGGGATGGGAGAATGGAACTGGAAGGGAGTGGATCTGAGAGGGGCTGCCATGGTATTTGTACTAGAAGGGACTGGTCAGTGGGGAAGAAGGGGGACTGGAAGGGAATGGACACCAGTGGCAGTCATGGTAATGCAAGTTGACATTGGAAGGTACTGAGAGTACTGGAAAGGGGCTGATACTGGAGATGGTTCCTGGGACTGGAAATAGGCTGATGGAAAGAATTGAAGAAAACGAAAGAAGAGATAAGAAATGGCAGATGGACCATAGACCACAGAAAGAGAGCTAAGAGAAGACAGGAAAGCAGAAGCCTCAGATCGGGACCAGCATGATCAGAGAATAAATTGAATTTTATTTCATATTAGTGATTTGACTACAAAATCATCATAATTTTGAAATCAAATATTGTTACTTGTTATTGTGATTAATTATTGTGGCTTAAATAAGTAAATTGTATAAATAAAAACATATTGCAAAGGCCTATAATATATCAATAATTCAACAAACGATTACAGCGACAATGCATTAACGGTAAAGGAAGAGAGACACATTTGATTTTATCTTTGGGGGTCACCACAAGTTGACCAATGGTAAAAGGGGTCACTGTACAAAAAAAGTTGAGAACCACTGTACTAGAGGCTTATCCATCACTTTTCTACGGATGTTGCTTTTATGTTCGATTATACGTATTTTAATGCTTCTTTTAGTTTTGCCAATATAACATAAATTACAAGGACAAGTGATCAAGTAAATTACATTTGCAGTTTCACAATTGGAAAAATCTTTTAAGTACACTTTATATGTAGAACCTGGATTTACAAATTCTTTTTTTGTTACTAATGCGTTCTCACAGACACAGCATTTTCCACACTTAAAGTGTCCAAATGCCTTTGGTGTAAACCGAGGTTTATTAAGGGCAGATGGTGCCAGTATATCCTTCAAATTAGAATTTCTCTTATAGGCCACAAGGAGCTTTGTATCTTTTAAAAAAGGAAGGGGCTCCAGGATATGCCATGCTCTTCTCAAAATTCTGGCAATGTCTCTAGAATGTTCAGAAAATGTAAGCGTGCAAACGATGTTATCAGTTTTATCAAGGACATGGCCCTGTAAAAGTACGGTTCTATCTGATGTTCTGGCATGATGTAAGGCTTTATTAATACATCCAGACGGGTAACCCCGATCCTTAAATCTCTTGCTCATATCTACTGCGTGAGTTTCAAAATCTTCGTCCTTAGTGCAAAGTCTATGAATTCTTAAAAATTGACTCATGGGCAAATTCTCCTTTAGAGAACGGTTATGAAAGCTGCGAAAATGTAAGAGCGAATTCCTATCGGTAGGCTTCCGAGAGACTGTAGTTATAAATCCCTCAGGTGAGTTTTTGATCAATACATCGAGGTATGCTATTTGAGTAAAATCGTGTTTGCACATATAAGACAGTCTTCTGAGCGCTGTCCAGTCTTGGTTCATGTACATCCAGGGAAAGGCAGACATGCTATATAACAACACATATGCTTTCTGCCAGTGAGAAAAGGTGTATCTGAGGACAGAGGAGGAACGGCAAAGTGAATTATCTGCATAAATGATGCTTCTTTCCATCTTACTTGATTGGCTCTTATACTAGCATACAGATATTAAGATAATACACAGTCCACACATATGCAATACCTAACAAGCTAATGCATGATCATCATATCACTTTGTCAGGGAGTGTCCATGGCTGAGTATCACAGTTTTTGTATAGGACTGGTGTTAGGCCAAAGTCCCTTTGAACACCATGACTCGTCTCGGTGTGCTGAGTATCTTTGAAACTGCTGCTGTAACATGACTATCTTCTGGGGACACACTCTAGATCAGGCTTACAATTAGCCCGGTCTGGATTATGTTTTTAAGTTTCAAGGGGTCCTTGTTCTAGGGGACAATCAGCTGTAGGGGCAAGTGGAAGACCAGAGTCTGCAAGCTATTGAACTTTTGACACCACTTAAGATCCTTCAACTTTCTGAAGGAGCAATATGCCTAGTGCTGAACAAATAACTGAAGTGCAGTTTTTCTGCTCATGTATGAAGGCTGCACATGTTCTGCTTATCACAGAAGGGATAATGAAGGAGATGCGTGCAGCTACAAAGACATGGAACGGGAGATGGTGCAGCTTTCCCATGATATCCAGGGCCTTGGAGCTGTCTTTTTCCTAACCTGGCAGTTTCATCCTGCTAATTTAGATTTTCAGCTTGATCAGAAGCATTTTCTGCTGAGTTACAGCCTAATGAACTGAGAGGAAGAGGAGGGTTCTCCTGTTTTACATCCTCCTCCAGCTTCCTGAATTCAGGATTTTGCACTTAATGTGCGTTTAGCGTTAAAACTAATGCACGTTAATTGCAAAACCCACAAAGTAATTGTTGGAGCCATGGCGATCATGTTGCCAGCAGTTAATGCGCAGTTGCATACCCTGACGCATAGCACAGTTACCGCAGTTGCACCTAATTCTACAGAGCCTGACGTCAGTACTGGTAAAAATGGCAGAAACCATTATAAAGAAAAAAATTGCTAAAGATGTAAATAGTTATGGTTTAATGGGAGAAAGCCAACATGGATTTAGCCAAGGAAAGTCTTGTCTTACTAATCTGTTATATTTTTTTGAAGGTGTGAATAAACAAGTCGACAAAGGTGAGCCAGTCGATATAGTGTATCTGGACTTTCAGAAAGCCTTTGACATGGTCCCTCATGAGAGACTCTTGGCAAAATTAAAAAGTCATGGGTTAGGAGGCAATCTACTATTGTGAATCAGGAATTGGTTAAAAGATAGAAAGCAGAGAATAGGGCTAAATGGCCAATTTTCCCAATGGAGAAAGGTGAATAGTGAAGTACCCCAGGGATCTGTGCTGGGTCCACTGCTTTTTAACATATTCATAAATGACCTGGAAATGGGAATAACAAGTGAGGTAATCAAATTACAGATGACATAAAATGATTCAAAATTATTAAAAGACAAGAGAATTGTGAGAAATTGCAAAAGGGCCTTGATAAATTGGAAGACTGGACGTCCAAATGGCAGATGAAATTTAATGTGGACAAGTGCAAAGTTATGCACCTAGGAAAGAACAACCCAAACTATGGTTACACGATGCAAGGTTCCACTTTAGGAACCATCACCCAGGAAAAGGATTTAGGTGTTATCGTGGATAATTCATTGAAACCCTCTGCCCAGTGTGCAGCCGTGGCCAAGAAAGCAAATACAGTAGAATGCTAGGAATCATAAGAAAGGAATGGAGAATGAAACAAAATATATTATAATGTCTCTGTATCGTTCCATGGTGCAACGGCACTTTGAATATTGTGTGCAATTCTGGTTGCCATAATCTTAAAAAGGATAGAGTGGAATTAGAAAAGGTACGGAGAAGAGCCACCAAAATGGTAAAAGGGATGGAAGGATATCCCTATGATGGAAGGCTTAAGAGGTTAGGGCTCTTCAACTTGGAAAAAAGATGGCTGAGGGGAGATATGATAGAGTCTATAAATTAATGAATGGAGTAAAATGGGTAAAACGTAGATAGGTTGTTTATGCCATGAAAAAGTAGAATAGGGAACATGAAATGAAGCTACAATGTAATGCCTTTAAGAGTAATGAGAGAAAATAGTTTTTCACTCAACGCGTAATCAAACTGGAATTCATTACCGAAGGATGTAGTAAAAACTGTTATGAGTGTTGTTGTTGTTATGTTGTTAAGTGCCGTCGAGTCGGAGTCGACTCATGGCGACCCTCTGGATAGCTATCCTAAATTGTGTTTGGTCTTCAGTCAGGCGGCTCATTGTTGACAGACTGGTACCCGTAGCTGCTGTTATTGTATCGATCCATCTCATTGCTGGCCTTCCTCTTTTGCGTTGACTTTCTATCCTGCCAAGCATAATGTCTTTCTCTAATGATCTCTCTCTTCGCATGATGTGTCCAAAGTATGAAAGTCGAAGTCTTGTCATCTGAGCTTCTAAAGAAAGCTTAGGTTTGATCTCCTCTAGTACCGACTGGTTTGTTCTTCGGGCAGTCCATGGTATACACAGTATTCGCCGCCAGCACCATAATTCAAATACAAGATGGTAATTAATATATTCAAGATCAGACATAAATGCTCTGCTTTTAGCCTTCATAATCTCTTACTCCAGAATAACAACAGGCCAAGACGAATAACTACATCAAACACCCTCAGCACCCCAAGTAGTTTCAGAAAAGCGTGTAAATGTACTACACAAAGGGCAATTTCCTTATCGGCCCCACTTATATGGAACTCTCTCCCTCCCGATGTGCGATCCATGGATGATTTAAAGGAGTTCAGAAAACAACTGAAATTTGTACTCTTCACTGAGTACTATGGCACAGACATCTAACAGTCTCTATTATTATAGCCTGCATGTAACTTGTTTTACTGTAACGGTTCCTTGATGTTGTGTATCCCAATTTTACCTTCACTCTTTAGTTTAGTCAGTGTATGCCCCCCTGTCTCTGTTCTCCCTTCTTGTGTCTTGGTAACCGCTTTGATTTAAGGAAAAGGCGGTATAGAAAACCTGTTAAATAAATAAATAAATAAATAAAGGTATCAATTTTCTTCCTGTCTATCTTTTTCACTGTCCAGCTTTCACATCCATATGATGTTATTGAAAATACCATGGCTTGAACAAGTCGAATCTTTGTATGGAGAGAGACATCTCTGCTCTTGAGAATCTTATCTAGGTCTTTCATAGCCATTCTGCCAAGAGCAATGCGTCGTCTGATTTCTTGACTGCTTGTTGCTTCTTTATTGAGAGTAGCTGGGTTTAAAAAGGTTTGGACAAGTTCCTGGAGGAAAGGTCCATAAACCATTATTAGAAGACCCGGGAAATCCACTACTTACCCCGGGACAAGCACTGTGGAATGTGTGTACCTTTTTGGGAACCTGCCAGATATTTGTGACCTGGACTGGCGACTGTTGGAAACAGAATACTGGGCTTGATGGACTTTGGTCTGACCCAGTATGGCATTTCTTATGCTCTTATGTTATTGAGGTGGCATTAGTTGCAGGGGCGGCTCAAGGCAATTTGCTGCCTGAGGCGAAGGATGAGATGGCATGCCGTAGAGGTGGGCGGGGCTTTTTCAAAACTCCAATCAGGGATTGAACCAAACCAAAAAGCTGATTAGATTATATGGAGGAAATGCAAGATGTTTGCACACCAAGGAACTAAAAGAGAGCGAGAACCACAGCACAGTTCATAAAACTAAATTATAACTCATTTTTATTTTGTTGTTATAAACTGCATTATGGTCGTTACCTTTTCTTTTTCAACATATATTTTGCATCCACAGAACCCCCTTCAACAGTGGTTGCAGAGCAGAACCAGGACATTCACCCACAAAACTCAATATCTTAAAACAAAAAAATCTGATTCTGATCATCTCACTAACAACAACAAACATTCTCCAGTACCAGGCATATTGTGAACTAATACAAAACCCTACAACAAAGTCACTGAGTATCTATAGAGCAAATCTACCATACCATGCCAGCACCAACTTCCAAAACTCACATATGGAGCCCACCAAAATAAAGCATCACTGTAAATACTACAGTGGACCCTGGAACATTCATACACCTATTTGAAAAGCTGAACAAGTCAGATTACTACAGAACAGTATAGATCTTTATATACAAACTCTATGTTAACAGAACACCTGTGCTCAGTCACACCCTCAGAACACAGACCCTCACCAAGTACAGAATAAGTGACTTACAATCTAAAGTAAAAATAAAAATATGTAGACAAAATTTAAACTGAAACCCCAAGAAGCCAGACTCTTCAAGCAGTGCAACATCAGATAAATATGCAGTTCCTCCATGCAGTATAAAATATAAAGATAACACAAAGTCCAATCACTAAAATGAAATAAAATTATTTTTTCTACCTTTATTGTCTGACCATTTTATTCTCTGATCATGCTGGTCCCGATCTGAGGCTTCTGCTTTCCTGTCTTCTCTTAGCTCTTTTTCTATGGTCTATGGTCCATCTGCCATTTCTTATCTCTTCTTTTGTTTTCACTTCTTTCCATCAGCCTATTTCCAGTCCCAATAACCCTTCCCAGTATCAGCCCCTTTCCAGTCCTCCCTCCCAGTACCTTCCAATGTCAACTTGCATTCACATGACTGCCACTGGTGTCCATTCCCTTCCAGTCCCCCTCCTTCCCCACTGTCCAGTCCCTTCTAGTCCAAATACCATGGCAGCCCCCCTCGGCATCCACTCCCTTCTAGTTCCATTCTCCCATCCCTTCACATCAGCCCATTTGTAGCTCTAGCCCCAATTTTCTTCCAGGGCCAGCAGCTCTATCCTCCCCTCCACAGCATCAGCCCATTCCCTGTCGAAGCCCCCCCAATCAGCTCACTTCTAGTGCTAGTCCCCCCTCAACCCCATTACCAGTGCTAGCGAATACCAGTCCTACTCCCCCATCGGGATGCACCACAACAAAAGCAGATATCATGTGAGATGAAGAAACCAGTCCAAGATGTGATATTGTGGAATGACAGAGCTTTATTTCTATGAACCAATGACAACCCCATTGGTTCATAGAAATAAAGCTCAGTCTTTCCACAATATCACGTCTTGGACTGGTTTCTACTCCCCAATCAGCCCATTACCAATCCTAGCCTCCACTAATCAGCAACTTTCCAGTCCTAGCCCCCTCCCCCCCGATCAGCTCATTTCCAATGCTAGCCCCCCATCAGTCCATTACCAGTCCTACCCCACTCCATCAGACCATTACCAGTCCTAGCCTCCCCTAATCAGCTCATTTCCAGTGCTAGTCCCCCCTCAACCCAATTACCAGTGCTAGCCTCCCCTAATCAGCCCATTACCAGTCCTACCCCCCATCAGCCCATTACCAGTCCTAACCTCCATTAATCAGCCCATTTCCAGTCCTAGCCCCCCCGATCAGCTCATTTCCAGTGCTAGCTCCCCCGATCAGCCCATTACCAGTCACAGCCCCCCCGATCAGCCCATTACCAGTTCCAGCCGCCCCTCAATCAATCCATTACCAGTTCTAGCCTTCCCTAATCAACCCATTACCAGTCCTAGCCCCCCTGATCTGCCCATTACCAGTGCTAGCCCCCCATCATCCCATTATAATTCTAACCCACACCATCTCTCCCCTTTGTCCAGCATTTCTCTCCTGTCGCTCCCCTTTGTCTACTATTTATCCCCGTCTCCTCCTTTGTCCAGCGTGCCCGTGTCTCTCCCTTTGTCCAGCGTGCCCGTGTCTCTCCCTTTGTCCAGCACTTGTCCCCCTGTCTCCCCCTTTGTCCAGCACTTGTCCCTCTGTCTCCCCCTTTCTCCAGCATGTCCCCTGTTTCCCCCTTTGTCCAGCATATCCCCTGTCTTCCCTTGTCCAGCATCATGTCCCCTGTCTCCTTCTTTGTCCAGCATGTCCCCTGTCTCCCCCTTTCTCCCCCCTGTCACTCACCGTTGTCTCTCCTTGTTGTCCTCCTCCTGTCCCCATTCCCTCCACCTGCACCTCTCATCCAGTGGCAGCGGAGGCACTCCGGCTGTTTTAATTTTAGATTTTGCCACCTCTGCCCTGCCTCTGCCTTACCATGCGGGAAATCAGAGGCAGGCTAGAGGCTGTAAAATCTAAAATTAAAACACATCCGGAGTGCTGCCGGCATTGGGAGTGCTACTCCCGTTGGAGTGTCACCTGAGGTGATTGCCTCAGATGGCCTAATGGAAGAACCACCCCTGATGTCTACCATTTCTCACCCTTCTTCCAGTGTCTCTTTCTCTTTCCTTCCATCCAGTATCCATTCTTTCTCTCCCTATCCTTCCATATCTGTCCTCTCCCCTCCTATCTCCCTGCATCCTGCAGTCCATCTCCCCTCCTTGATTCTCCCTTTGCCCGTTCCCCCTATGCCTCTTTCCATGTCCAGTATCTCCCTTCTTCTCCCAGCCCCCACCTCTGGCTTGTCTCCACTGTTTTCCTTTCCCCCCTGCGTCTTTCAACTCCTGTCTGTCAGTCTATGCCCCTCCACATCCAGCATATCTCGTCCACCCCTAATGCACCCCATGACCACTCCCAATACCCTCCTCAATGTCCATTCCCCCCTCCATGGTAATGTGCAAGAGGCAATAGCCCAAGAGAAACAGCGTGTTCCACAGGCAGGGGCAATGCAAGAGATTACAGCCCAAAGAGACAGATGGTGCACAAGTTGCTGCCGCTGCCGAGTCCGCTTCTCAGCAGCAGCAGACTGGCTCTCTCTTTCCTATGGCAGCCGCGGCTCCTGCTTCTTAGAGCCGTGACTGTGCTGCTGCTAGCGATGGTTGTCCATTTAAACCAACTTCATACCGGTGTGGAGCCTTTGCCGCCTCTGTGAAGGAACCCGTGCAACTGCGCCCCACCCCCAAAGGAAGTACACCCCAGTACTTCCTTTGGGGGCAGGACCCAGTTGCACGGCTTCCTTCACAGAGATGGCAAGAAGGTTCCGCACTGGTATGAAGCTGGTTTAAATGGACAACCATCGCTAGCAGCAGCACAGTCGCGGCTCTAAGAAGGAGGAGCCATGGCTGCCATAGGAAAGAGAGAGCCAGTCTGCCGCTGCCGAGAAGTGGACTCGGCGGCAGCAACAACTTGTGCGCTTGGTTTTTTTTTTTTTGCTTTTTAATTTTTGAAGGTGAAGTGAGGCAGCTGTTTTGGGGGCATTTTTGCCGTCCTCGAAACTTTGCTGCCTGAGGCAGCCGCCACACTTCGCCTCATAATAGAGCCGCCCCTGATTAGTTGCACCCATGCTAACTGAAACATTGACAGCACAGGATATGTCTTCCCGCACTAACTAGAATGTGCTTTCTATGCCCTCTCTCGACCCATTCATCACCCTGACTCCCGACTGGCAACTCACGAAGCACCACGGTAACAGTTACCATGTGCGAAAATGTGTGTTAACTGATTAGGTCACTTTAGTAAAATCCCCCTTAGTCAGGAGCCACAGACTGCAACTCCCTTTGGAATGTGGCAGAGTGGATCCTGAGAGTAGAATCTAGGTGGTTCTTTGAGTGATAACTGGGACTTCACCCTTCCAGCCATCCCCTTGAGGGCTATATATACTGCCTCTACAGCACCTCCAGCCTTTGCTGGCCCAGGGATCAAATTCCGGTTCTCTGTGTGACTAGGCTAGCCCTCGAGCTGTATTTTTTTCACTTAGCATGTGATTCTTTGTACTCGCCAAGTTAGCAAATAGCTTTCTGCTGGAAGTTAGCTAAGTTCTGAATACGTGTTAATAAAATCCCCTCATGTGCAGCATGTGTATCTATAATTACACAGAGGTACGCAGTCATTAGTACTTGGATTGTAAGCAGATCTAAAGATACGGCTGTTAACCAGGATATTCCGTAATAAAATCAGAACAGACTTTTTACTTTCTCTGAATGATTTTACTCATGCAGCAATATATATCTATAATAAAAACTCCGAGAGAAACCATAGTTACACAGAACTTTAGAGTAATTTAAAATTGTAGTGTGTTCTGTAACCATTAGGGATGTGTGCAGCTAAAAAAAATTCAATTCACTTTCATTTCTCCCCTATTTTAAAGGTATGTTTTTTGGTTGGTTTGACACATTTGTTTTAATAGGGAAATTTTAGTGTGTGTCAAATTGATTTAATGTGCACTGATCCATTTAGTGCTTGTTAATTCATTGGTTAGCGCGCATTAAATCAAAGGGAAGGTGACTTTTACAAATGATGTCCAAGTGCTATCTGGGATGCCCAAGCCAGAATGTCAGAAGAAAAGACAGGCACGTCCACGTTTGGGTACAGTTTCACAATTGCGGACATGCCCAATATGGATGTCTGTGGGGCTGTCTACATAGATGTCCCCGCAATAGTATCCGACTGGGGACGTCTAAGAGACATTCAGAGGCTTTTCGAAAACAAAACACGTTTCCCAATTACACAAAAAATGTCATTGTGATTGTGGAAAGTACTGGGAATGATGGAATGCCATGTTCTCTACACCCTTCAGATGTTTAATGGCCCAGTTGAACACTTTCCCCATGCCTGTTCATGCCTGGAGCAGATCTAAACTGGGACGAGGTCGCAGATGTCCCCGACATTTCTGCAATTTTGAGGGGGCATCTAAGTCTGTCACCCCGTCCTGGACATGCCTCCACCATACCCCCTGCCTACTTGGACATCCCTGTGCTGGGGACGTCTATAGACAGTGTTTGTGAAATGGTTCCGGCAACACCTTCAATGATTTGGACATCTGCATGGACGTTTTCAGACATCCAAATCAAGAATAAGGCTTCCAAAATGACCATCTTAGCATGCATGAAATTTTTTAAAGCACACTAAGAAACCAAGAGAGCTCTATCAAAGGCACAGCCCTCGTAACCATGATATAACTCAAAAGTGATTGATATTTTATATTTGCAGTGAGGTGTACATGTGTTTTATACTTTCATGTGTGCTGTTGTAAACATTGGTTTTCATATGTTGGGAATACAAAATAAATGGTTTGGAGGTAGAAATGGAACATATTGTATCCTCTCTAATGTACTTCTTATGCTAAAAGCTGTTTCTAGCCACTTTGGGTGGTAATCATATAAGGAGGTGCCTATTTTTAGATACTAACAATGCACATAAGTATCTGTGTTTTAGTCATTTATGTGCATAAGGGGCCACTTACATGCTTAAATGGCCTTTTATCAACTACTGACCAGCGTGAAAGTTGGTGCATTCTTTAACTGTGGGCATGCACATGAGCGGCATTTGGACGCAGTGGGGGGCAGTACAAACAAGCAGGCACGTTGATTAAATGTAGTAATTTATGGGTGTACTTGTGAAAAGTAGGCACAGCTATTTACATGAGCTCCAGGGCTGCTGTGTGAGCATCTTAATTTAAGGTGCATTCTCTGCCACTTATCCTAGTGTTTTATAGAGTCAAGTTTGCATGTACCTGACTTTATGAAATAGGCATAAAATAGGTGTTAACGAGTGGTAATTTGATAAAATTGCCTTCTTTGTGTCATCGCAAATCTTTACCCTCCATTCAATGGCTGGTTGTTAGGGCAAAGAAACCAATCTGAGGCATCTACTAAAAATCTTGTATAGTTTATTAGTTGACTTGATATACCATCTTTCATAGTTTATCAAGGCGGTGTACAATAAAAATATTAAAAGATAGAAGTGAAAATATAATAATGCCATAAATACGAGTAAAGGATAGATAAAAGCTGATTAAAATTATGGCAGGGGAAGAGATAGGTTTAAAGAGTTAAGGCCTGGTTGGCGTGGGGAGGGCTTGTTAAATTATTTCATGAAAAATAAAGAGCATATCACCATGCGGAGCCTAGGGGCTTGAATCTTCTTGAGAAGAAAATGGCAGCAGGTCTATAAATGAAAGAATGGAGTAGAAAACAGAAAGGTCATCACCCCAAAACACATCGGGCCTGATACTGAATTGGACAGGCTATGCACTGCTACAGCACCGAGCCCTGCCTGCTGACCCTTAACCCCTGATATTCAGTGCCACGGCGACAGCATTGAATATCTGGGGTGACTGCACATGCCCCAGAGCCGCCGAAGCTAACCAGGTAGTGGCAATATTGTACCGCTACCCGATTAGCTTCCTGGGTAAAACTAGGCCAGCTTTTGCTTCACCTAGTTTTACCTGCCGATTGCTAACCAGGTAGCGGTGCAATATCGCCGCTATCCAGTTAGCGACAGTCTCTGCCTCCTCTCCGCCACGGAATACCCCCGACACGCCCCGATACTAACTGCATAGCATTGGGGCTTGTAGCGGGGTTAGAAGGGGAGATTCAATGGCACTAACTGTGTAAGTGCTGTTGAATATTCCAATTTAAGGCCTTTACACGGCTTACTGGGCTGTAAACCGTGTAAATGCCTTTTGAATATCGGGCCCATCTTCTCTAAGATTTTGTGTAACATGTAAAAGGTACAACAGTGTAATCAAAAGGTGAGAGACAAATCTGAAAGTCAAGGGATTCTTAACTAACATAACCCCTGATCAGGGTTTCGCAAAAGATTTCTCTCCTTTGGCTTTAATAGTGGGAAATCCTTTATTTCCACCAGGATCAATCCCAACCATATTTACCAGCTGAAGACATGTGGAAGGTAATTTTAGAGCGCCTAGCTTTGGAGGTGGAGAAGATAGCCTATTTTATTAAGAGACATAAGGTGGTGCTATATATTTCTAAAATGCTTGTGCCAATCCTCCAGAAATAGCACCGAGACTGTGGGCACTGATATATACGCCTACTCGGGAACAGGCGTAATCGTTAGCATGTTAATTACACTTGTATTTTATAAAATATGTGCACAAAACATGACTCCGCCCAAACTCCTCCCCTGACCACGCCTCCTTGGAAAGTACACTCCTAAGTGAACCACAAAGGCATGACCTGATTTTATAAAAAGCGGTTTACCTGCAAAAAAGGTTTATAAAATTATCTCCAAAGGGTTCCTCAGAATTTGTCAATTATTCCAGGGAACAAGAAATGTATGTCCAACAATAAAGATTTTATATCCTCATTTATAAAATATTTAGTTTTATCCAGGAAAAGGAAGCAGAGGAAAGAGATTCCTTTGTTGGTTGGACTTTTGAAAATATCTCGTCTAATACATCTTCCTCCTTTTATGCATATCACATGATCATATACCTAAATATTGTTCCAAATGGGAAAGAGATATAAGTAATAATTTACTTTTTGATTACAGTGTTGTGCCTGTTACATGTTACACAAAATCTTAGAGAAGATGCATTTTGGGGTGTTGAGTTTTCTGTTTTATTTTTAAAGGCCAAGACAGTGACCTGCTGCCATTTTCTTCTCAAGAAGATTTAGGCCTCAGGGCTTTACATGTTGATATGCTCTTTTTTTTATTTAAAATAAAATAATTTAGCATTGGATGCTTAGAAACTCATCAGTGGGCAATGGGAGATAAAATGGTGAAGGATCACACTGAAAAAGAGCTGTCTTACACACCTGTCCACGGTCCTCACCTGAATCACAGTTCATAGTTCTAACCAGGGCCGTACCAAGGACTGTGGAAGCGTTGCAGCCACACAGGGCACAAACATGGAAGGGGTGCTGATATCATCACTGGGCTTCTAGGAAACTCAAAAAGAGTGAGTTCCTGCACGCGGCTGGAGGGGGTGGGCGTGGCGCCAGGTTCGTGAGTTGCACAAGACGCATTTCTAGCTCGGTACGGTCCTGGTTCTAACCATTAGAACCTTCCTCAGTGATATCTATGGGTGATTCCTCATCAGGTTAGCAATGGTTCTTGAACCACTGACTCTGTTTGTGCTTGATAATAGGGTCGTTGGTGCTATGTGCTGATAGTGGCACACTTTGAAACCATCTAGAGTGGCTTGAACATTTGTCATTTGAAAAACAAGAAAAAAACATTATCCTTTATGCTTGTTTTCCTCCAATGTAAGTCCAGCATCTCAATGGACACAGAGAGACTATTCCACGATCACACGGAGTCATGAACTCCTATCCCCTGAGCTCTCCTGAATCCAAGTTCATGGTTTTTGGCTGGAACCATCAGACCCTTCCTTTTCTCTGCTTAGAAGCCCCTCTCCCGTTGTGTACACTGTGCGGTATCTGCAGTTGGGTCAGCCCCTCTCGTTCTTTTTTTACATGTCTGGGTTTGAGTTGTATTTTGTTATCATGCTGTTGCCAGACACACATTTTTTTTTTCCATAATCATTTGTTTTCTTCTTTACTCGCCAGAGAGAAAACACCTAGAGGTATACTTGATGTTCTTATATGGATGCCAGCAGAAATTGTTTATAGCAGAATGAATTTATCCAAACAGCTCATCCAGTCTACAAAAACATAAATGTTTGGAAAATTATACCACAGAGCAATGTTTATAAAATGGCTAGGGAAAGCTAAAAACTATGGTTGGTTACATGCAATCGTGTGCCTAGGCTCCACTTCACTTGACCTAACCCAGACTCTTTTTCTTTGCTTCAGACATTACCCTAGGACATTTTGCAAACACAGTAAACTAGCATTAAACGAATCTGCCACGTAAGCCGTGTGTCTGTGGCTAAACTGTGATAACTGTGATGATTTACCTTTTATTCTGCCTCTGGAAACTCAGATTCCAGGCCTTACTTTTTCAGTAACCTTAGGAGACATTCTCCCTTCGCGCCTCTCAAAGCTGGCAGGGAGGGAGGCAGGGAGGGGATTCAGCCGGGCATAGGGAGCCCCGCGGGACAATCCATGCTGCCGCGGCAGCAGAGTGGGCCCCGCGGGAACAGTCCATGCTGTCGCGGCGGCAGCCAGCGTTTTTTTTTAAAATTTAATTTTAAAAAGGCTATTTTTGTGGGCCCTTGTCAGCTGTGGGCCCTACGCCACGGCGTAGGTGGCGTATAGGTAAATCCGGCCCTGTAGCCACGGAGTAATTTTATAAAAGCCCTTTTATGCATGACAACCTAATAAAATGCCCCCTGTTATGTGGAAACTAGTGTCTCATTCTCTTTTCACTGTCTTTTCCTTTCACCCAAAAGTCACAGTTCAGTCGGGATTTTGGCTATACATACAAAAAATAGACTTTACTGGCTGATATATATCAGAATAAATAATTGGGTTCATAGACTGAAAATTAAAAAGATAAGACATTGAGATACTTCTTCCCTTCTTCCATCATGTTGGGACCTATCCTCTCCACTTCCTATTCAAACTCTTTAGGTGACTCTGTCAGGAATCTTCTTCTGGAACGCAACTCCTCTTGGAACCTGAACAAACATTGCCCCAGAATTCTCTCTCGTTCTCTCTGTTGAGGTTCTTTGAACCCAAGGGGACCTCAAATAGGAAATCTCCCAGCACTTCTCTTTTCGTACGCCTAGGAATTTCACCGTCTGGCATATAAGGCTCAAAGATCAAGGGCCTCTTCCCTCCAGGCACGCTCAGCCTTGGATGAAGGAACATACTTCACATCCTCTTCCCCTCTGAAACCCAGACAACACTGGCCATATGATTCCAGTCAACCCCTCTACTTTCATAAGGCGAAAGGAAGCCAAGTACCACAAGACCTCAACTTTTCCTTTGTCCAGGTGCCAGACCAGCATTACTCCTAGGAATCACCTTGTTGAAACAAAATGCAGGGCTGATGATGGCAGGATTCTGGAGGTTTGCTGTATTTATGCGCGTGTGTGTAATATAGGGCCGAAGTAGCTGGAAGTAAAAAGGAGCAGGGGAGAGCTACCTGGTTAAAAAATAAGAAATTACCTTGTGTGTGTGTGTGTGTGTGTGGGGGAGGGGGAGGGAGGTTAATTTGATAAAGCATTTTTCATATAAAATGCCTTTTCTAAAATTACACCCCCACACACACATACTTGTTCGAGCTGGTACAAATTATAGTAATAAACCAAATTCCGAGTTTGGGTTGTTGTGAGTGTTAGGAGTCTGCAAACCTTTGCATTTGTATGAAATATGAGTGTGTGGAGGAGCCAGTGCTTATCTGAGGCTCCAGATCAGCTGACTTCCTCTTCTTCAGCAGTATCTATGCATCTCGGAGCTTATCCAAAAAGGATGGGGCCTGGTTGCATGGTGGCAATGTCATTCGGTAAGGTACAATATAACAAACACCCTTCATTCCTGCTTCTGTGAAGCTCTCTTATGAAGTCAGGTTCTTTATTCTGTAGGGTTTACATTACAAAACATATTTTATTCTATATGGTTTATATCCTCCCCCAAGGGAGAAAAACAGGTCAGCCCTGCAGCGCCTTTCTCAGTAGGCTTCAAATCAGAGAGATAGAGTCTAAAATTCCATAGAAACATGATGGCAGAAAAAGACCATATGGCCTATTCATTTTGCCCGTCCATACCAACTACTATAGTCTCTTTTTCCTTTAGAGATCTTCTCTGTTTGTCCCATGCTTTCTTGAATTCAGATATTGTCCTGGTCTCTACTACCTCTATTGGGAGACTATTCCATGCATCTATCACTCTTTCTGTAAATAAATATTTCCACATATTACTCTTGAGTCTATCCCTTTTCACCTTCATCCTATGCCCCTTCATTGCAGAGTTTGCTTTCGATTAAAAGAGGCTCTCCTCCTGTGCATTTATGTTATGGAGGTATTTAATCTCTATAATATCTCCTTTCTCTCACCTTTCCTCCAAAGTATACATATTGGCCCCGATTCTGTTCTGGAGGTCCTGGCCCTCTGTGCGCCTGGTCGGAACCAGACGCATAGAGTGAGATGGGATCAGAATTGTGTCCAGGCCTGTATGTGCAGGCTGGGACCCCAATTCCAGTCAGCCTGCACATACAGGCCTTGCCCGGCTAACTCAGTCAGGGCTCCTGAATGGAACTGCGGTGCCATGGTGTCCATTTGCCATGGCACTGTGGCTCCATTCAGGAGCTGCGATCCCCGACCGCCGGACAGGAATCTTTATTCCCTGCAGCCCAACCCCCGATCTGGCCTCCCAAGGCCAGGGTCGGGTTGCGGAGAATCTCCTCTGCCCCCTCCCGCCTTTGCTGCACCCTGGGCCTGCTGTCCCCCGCCAACTAGGGGAACTTATTCCATCTCAGAGGTGGAATAAGTTCCCCGTACAGACAGCTGGCCCTGGACGTACAGGGCCAACATTGGTATCGGCCCTGTATGTCTGGGGCTGCAAACTGCCCACTGCCAACCCTAACTCTGCCTCTGCAACGCCCCTTTCCCCACCCCCATCTAACCTCCCATACAACGTGCAGGGAAGTTAGTCGGGGATCCATCCCCGCTATTCGCACCTCGGAATGACCCTAATTGGGTTCTTTAAGTCTGTCCCCATATGCCTTATGACAAAGCGCGTTGATCATTTTGGTAGCTACCCTCTGCACCGACTCCATCCTGTTTATATCCTTTTGAAGGTGTAGTGTCCAGAATTGCACTCAATACTCTAAATGAGGTCACACCAAAGACTTATACAAAGGCACTATCACCTCCTTCTTCCTGCTGGTCATTCCTCTCCCTATTTATTTATTTATTTTATTTATTTTATTTAGAGAGTATTTGTATCCCGCTCCTTCCAGCGATCAGAAGCGGTAAGATTATTATTGCGAAACTGCCAGATCAAAGCAGGTACAAATTTTGTTTACATACAGATTATCAGAAAAGCACGTCACACAGAGTTTCAGATTATCAGAACAACACGTCACACAGAGCTAACAAATCGTCGCTATGGGGAAGAATATTTACATATATACATAGATACATATACACAGGATAGGTATAAAGGATAGGTATAAAGCCTAAAGGATGCATCCAGGCATCCTTTAGGCTTTTGCCATCGCCTTTTCTACCTGTTTAGCCACCTTAATATGATCAGAAACAATCATGCCCAGGTCCTGCTCTTCTTTCTTGGAGAGAAGTACTTGACTGTCTTTACTGTATTGCTCCCTTGGATTTTTGCAGGCCAAATGCATGACCCTGCAATTTTAGCATTAAATCTGAGCTGCCAATTCTCAACCATTCTTCAAGCTTAGCTAGATCCCTCCTGATTTTATCTACTCCTTCCCGAGTATGTACTGTATTGCACATTTTGGTATCATCCACAAAGAGGCAAACCTTACCCGATAGCCCTTCTGCAATATCATTTACAAAAATGTTAAAAAGAATCAGACCAAGGACAGATCCCTGCAGCACACCACTGCTAACCTCCTCCTCCTCAGAGTGAGCTCCATTTACCTGTACCTTTTGTCGTCTCCCACTCAATTAATTTCTAACCCATTCTCTTTAGAGTCCATTCCAAGGGTGATCAGTTTATTTATAAGTTGCCTGTGCAGAACGGTGTCAAAGGCTTTACTGAAATCTAAGTGCACCATATCTAGGGCTCTCTCTTGTTCCAACTCTCTGGTCGCTCAGTCAAAGAAGTCAATTAGATTTGTCTGACAAGACCTACCTCTAGTAAACCCATGCTGCCTCGGATTCTGCAATTCATTGGACTCCAGAAACCTCACTATCCTCTGTTTTAGCAGGATTTCTATTAATTTACTCACCACAGAAGTCAGACTAACCAGCCTGTAGTTCTCAACCTCATCCTTACTTCCGCTTTTGTGTAGGTTTTTCTCATCTGGGCTCAGGTACTTTGCATTTTCAGGTGATAAGCCTTGTGAATATACAGGGGATACTCCTTAATATTCTGTGAGGGAAATGAGATCTCTAGTTGGGTTTTCAGAGAAACAAATGTAGTTAACATGAAAGGAATAACTTAATAAAGGTATTTTTCTGCGTATAAAAGATGCTTTATATATGGAAAATGGTTCTTATAAAATTGTGCATGGGTATATACATGTAAAAAAAAAGACATTGCAAAATTGTGATATAAGTGTAGGTGCTTCCAGAGGTGTAGCTTGGGTGTAAGCATGTCATTGTCAGCACTTTAGTTTTTAAAGGCACAGATGTGCCTATGATGCCTTCATAAAATACAATAAAAGATGACGCTGTCTAAGTGTTTGAAATAAAAACCTTCAGAGCCACTCAAGGAGTCCCACAAGGCTCAGCTCTCTCCGCCCTGCTATTTAACATCTACGTACAACCCATATGCAACATCATCAAGGACCACAAGATTCAATACACCATATACACAGATGACATAATGATATACACACCAATCAAACTGGACAACCCAGACTACTCCAACATAGCCAACTGCTTCCAACAAATGGCAACCTGGCTGCAAGAAAACAACCTATCAATAAATTACAACAAAACCGAAGCTCTATTCATCACAAGAAACAGGACATTCTCGCCATCGGCCACCATCAACCTAAAGAACACCATCATACCGGTAAGACAAGAAATAAAATACCTGGGAGTAACGCTCGACAAGGACCTCAACCTCCAGTCCCACATTGCAAAAATAACAAAGAGTGCTTACATCAAAATGAGGACAGTCAGAAGGCTCAAACCCATCCTCGCCCATGAACACTTCCGAACAGTCTGTCAAGCCATCATCACTCCAACCCTAGACTATTGTAATCACATCTACCAAGGACTACCTAAAAAGACAATAAAACCACTACAGCTAGCACAAAACACAGCCGCACGACTCACGACAAATCACACAATTCACGATCACATCACCCCCATACTGTACCACCTACACTGGCTCCCAATCAGCTCCAGAATCCAATTCAAAGTACTTCTACACATATTTAAAATAATACACAACCTATCAGCAGACAGCCTACGCCCTCTCATAAAAACCGATGACAACAGGAGACCAAGAAGAAAAGGAACCTCAGACACCATCAGAACACCAAAAGAATTTGCTAAAACAAGGCTGGCCACATCAAGGAGGGCACTCTCCCTGGCAGCACTCGCTATATGGAACTCTCTCCCAGACCACATAAGATCAACCAAGAACCTCAAGGACTTCAGAAAACTTCTTAAGACTGATCTATTTACAGTACATTTCAAGGACCTCACATAAAATTTCTACCTCAAGACATTACAGGATCACGATCCTACCCCCAAGACATTACAGAATCTCAACCCTAGCACGCCTCTCAAACAGCCCCATTTGGTATATATGTATATAGCTCATTATGTAAATAGTTCACCGATATAATCTAACGCACTGCCCCACACACTACACTTCTCAGTTCTCACACTGCATGATACAAACCACACTTTATTATTGATTTTGATTGATGTGCCACACCGCCTTGATTTAACGATAAGGCGGTATACTAAATCCTTCTAAATAAATTAAAAATAAAATAAAAACCCACAAATAAAACAATAACAGAACACTTTCACTTAACCTCTCTGTACTACTCCCCCCAAAAAATAAAAATAAATAAATATATATATATAATATATAATATATATATATATATATATATTATATGTTGCGTTTGAGGCACTCAAGAGTGGCATTGGTTTAAATCAGCAGTTCTCAACCCAGTAAACAGCATATGCAAATCCCTCTCATGCATATTCATGGTGTTATCCTGATACCTGACTGGCCAGGTATGTCTCGAGGATTGGGTTGAGAACCCCTGCACTAATGTGTCAGGATCGATATGGAAAGCACTACAGTTATTGAAATATCAGCAAGGTATTATTATTGGACCGGCTGCTAAAGGCAGGGCTGCAGTTATCAGGAACTGTGATCAGTATACTGGAGAAGCTGAATGACAACTTGCTGATATTTCGTTTTATCAAAAAAACTACCCTGTGACCCAGGCTGGCCAAACCATTGGTCATCTCGGGTGGCAGCTTCTGGGGGGGGGGGGGGGTGGCAAGGAGCAGGACATTCAAAGCTAAACAATAGATTTTGACAACCAAGGGAGAGGGGAGTAAAGCTTAAGGTTTGCCGAAGGTGCAAATACCTTGAACCAACTCCAAGTACGGCCCTGCTGTGACCCAACAGCTTCCATTAAAAATGAGACAAACATCAGCATTGGGGTGTGGTTGCATGACTAAAATGGTATTGAATTTTTTAACAGTTACACAGTCATTGTCTTATCGAAAATGCATAAAAACTTACAAGAACATCTTGGACATCTGATCATTTTGACTCAAGGGTCTTTGTTAGAGCCGTTTATTATTATCGAGTCTTTTTTGAAGCCCTTTGATTCACAAGCTGATACCTTCCTACGTGATTTTTCACAGTCAGCTTTTACAGGACTTAAAAATTGAAGACACAGATGTGTTATTGGTGACAGCAAGCATAATTTTTTGAGTACTAGAGAGGCGCGTTTAACTTAAAGGGCCCTCTTTTATTATTGTTTTGTTTGTGACCTTTATAAAATAAGCATAAAATAGATGCTTTTTTTAACCTTTTCACATAGACACAGGGTTACAAAATTAGCCCTTGGTTAAACAAAAGTGATGCCTGGTGAGTTGTTTCATCTCTTTTTACATAAAGGAAACTTAACGATTCTCATGTTGTGTGCTATTTCCTCTTCCTGTTTTGAAGGAACAAGCCGCTTTGTCTTCTCTCAAGTCAATATACAACATACCTGCCAGAAATTTTATTTTTAAATGATGGTGCTAGAAAGGTTTGACATGCGTGCTACAGTTCCCTTTGTTGCCTGTTCTGCTGAATCCATGCAGCTTTCTAGTCTTAGGGCCCTTTTACAAAAGAGCACTACATTGTGCACGTACCACACGTTATGTGCAAAAATTAAGACACTGCAGGACATGTTTACTAAAGCATGCTACCGGGTAGCATGGGGTTCTGTACGTGTCAGGTGCGCCATGCTGACATTTAGTGCATGGCGCTGCATTAGTGATCCAATGCCAGCTGGCTAGTGCATTAGTGGGCGGGGCTAGGGTGGTTAGGGGCGCAACATGGGCGTTGATGGCACACTGCGGTTAACGTGAACCTTATGGCCACGTGCTAAATATGTAGCTATTAGTACAGGCACACTTAATACCGGGTGGCGATTGCAATGCACTATCAGCATGGGGGATGGAAGCCACATCCACAAACATTACCAAGGCCTCCATGCTGATACCACATTGCAGTCGCATGCTACTGGCCCCGTAAGTGTAAAACCTGTTTGATAACTGTTGGGGACATGCACAGCACCTGCACTGCAGCTACCGAAAGGGTAGACAACACAAGGTAAATGCATTGGTAGATAGCGTGTAAGTGCATTTGTGCTATCTGCCAATGCAGTTCTTGTGGCATTGTGTAGTAAACGCCCTTGAACCCTGAGCATCACCCCTCATTGGTAGCAGCATCCCAGCCTTCCCCACATCCCCCATCAGTACAAACACCCCTCTCCCAGATCAGTGCCAGCATCAGCCTCTCCCTCCAACCCCCCAGAGAAACACCTGACCCCACTTCAATACCCCCAGCCCTCTTCCTGGCACTTGTAGGGAGTTTCCCTAGTGGGTTAGCGGCAGGGTAAGAGCGATCCCCAGAGTCTGTTGCCCCATTGTCGGCCTGGGTTCAAAAGAGAGAAAAGCCTTATTTGGCAGCTTGAACCGAAGCAGTAGCACTGCAAGGCTACCGAAAAGGGGGGGGGGGGGGAAGGTGATGCTGGTACTAATGGAGGTATGTGGGGAGGTAAATACAGAGTATGTGTGGTAACTGTTAACGCATGCTAATTCCAAATGATAACTGTTTAGCGCATGTTGGTAAAAGAGCCCCTTAGAGCTTTATACTAAAGGGGTTGTGCTAGCTTTCAACTTATTATATTTGTTTCTTTATCGTTTGGTAGCTATGTTCTGTCTGCCAGATTTGGATGCAATCCATTTGCAACACAGTAAAAATAACATCTTGACTACAGAGCTGCACCCTCTGCACAGTTTTAAAATGTCAATATTTCTAAAGACGAAGAAAGAAAGGAACAAAACATACAAGTCTAAAATCACAGACAGAGTGGAGACAGCCTGAAGAAAGTCTTCCCTTTTATTGAAACAAGTCTCAACGACCCAACACAGACGTGTTTCAGCGGAATGCCTGCATCAGATGTCTTTATTACAAATATAAAGCACTATGAGGCAGATTCTGAAATGACTGTCCATCCCCCTGTGCAGCCAAACAGAAGCAGGACGCCCAGAGTTAGACCCAATTCTGATCCCATGGGAATCCCACAGAATCCCACAGGATCAGAATCGGGTTTATGGCCAGAATGTGCAGGCCGGGCTCTGATTCTGGTCGGCCTGCACACATAGCAGATCCCCGGCTACCTCAACCAGGCTCCTGAATGGAGCCGCGGTGCCATGGCGTCCTGTCGCCAAGACACCATGGCTCCATTCAGGAGTCGTAAATGCTGGCTGCCACTGACCCTCTTCTTTCCCTGCAGCTGGATCCTCGATCCAGCCTCCCATGACCAGGTTCTGGCTGTGGGGATCTTCCTGCACCTCATACCTTTTTTTCACAGCCCGGTGGCATGATCCTTCGATGTCCAGGGGGACTTATTCCACCTCTGCGGTAGAATAAGTCCCCCGTCCATGCTCACGGCCCCGGATGTACTGGTCTGACCTCAGAATCGGCCCTCTATGTCCAGGGTCACAGCCTGCCCTCGCTCCGCCTTAGTACTGCCCGCTCCTGCCCCCGTCTAAGCCTCCCCATACAAATGAGCTGTTCATACAGGGAGGCATTAGCTGTCCATACGGGGCAGCAGGGGAGCAAATAGCAGAGATGGACATCCAATCTGCATGTCCATCCCCATTATTCATGCCACTGAATGACCCCTGTATAAATATTAAAAACATCTAATACATAAAAATAGCATAAACAGTTTCTTTGGCTAAAAAGTCTTATTCACACATAAAATGCATCATAATCCAGTATTACATTTGGTATCAAAGCCAGCTGATTGTATACAAATTAATACATAAAAATCTTTTTATCTCATAAAGATTAGTGAAATCCATACTGAATGATAAAATTAAATAATAAAGATATAAATAAATATTGCTTTAAAAACCCAAAATAGCAAAACCAATAGAAGAAACAGGGAGTTGACAAATGCTAAGCCTGCTAATACAAATTATGTTGTTGTTGTTAAGTGCTGTTGAGTTGGTGTCAAGTCATGGCGACCCTCTGGATAGTTGACCTAAACCATGTTCAGTTGTCAGTCAGGTGACTCGTTGATAGAGTAGCACCCATAGCTGCTCTTGTATCGATCTCATTGCCGACCTTCTTCTTTTGCATTGACCTTCTACCTTGCCAAGCATGTCTTTCTCTAATGATCTCTCTCTTCGCATGATGTGTCCAGAGTATGAAAGTCAAAGTCTTGTCATCTGAGCTTCTAAGGAAAGCTTAGGTTTGATCTCTTCTAGTCCTGACTGGTTTGTTCTTCGGGCAGTCCATGATATATACAGTATTCATCGCCAGCACCATAATTCAAAGGCATCTTTTTCACTGTCCAACTTTCGCATCCATATGATGTTATTGAAAATACCATGGCTTGGACAAGGCAAATCTTTGTATGGAGAGAGACATCTCTACTCTTGAGAATCTTGGCTAGGTCCTTCATAGCCATTCTGCATTAAAAACTGACAATTACAAAAGATGACAAAAGTGGAAGGATACATAAGGGGATTTAAACTAATTTTAGTAAGACTCATTTTTACTACACAGAAACTCAACAAAACCAAAAAGACAGGACAAGCAAACCAATATAACATCCTCTAACAAACCAATCTTATATCCTTATTCCTCCTCCCTCCCTCCCTCCCCAATCTGAACAGTGTTAAATAGAGACGATTTTAGATATGACACTGCAACATTGTGGAGTTAATATTATGATGAAAGAATGACAAATCGCCATTGATTGGCATTTCTTCTTTAGCTCTTCCAAAGCGTGCTATTAAACATTCTATTTGTAGTCATTTAAACTAATTTTAAATACATATCCTAGGATAAATTAATGCTGTGTGGGATTTCAATTTTTATTTACCGTAATAATAGCAGTAGCAGGAACAGCAGTAAAAAACTGCCAGTTGACATATATCATTGCTACAAAGGGTCCCTCTTACTGACACTTAGCATGCGCTATCTACTGTATGGCCCATTTTATTCCTATGAGCCATGCGGCACATGGTGCACACAAAGGGGTATGTTTCCTAAAGGGGTTAGCTGCCACTGCGGTGCTAATGTGGAATTATCACGCGGCAGTAGCAGCTAATGCAGATATCGCGGTGATTTTCTGCAGTGTCTACCTTTCAAATGCTACTTGCAGGCTTGGGCGGGATTAGAGTGGAGAGTGGGAGGACAGTAGGTGTGTCTGCAATGGGCAGTTACCACAAATGTTACCGGCATGCGGTAATCACCAAAGTTTGCAGGCTTCACAGATGCAGCTATCCACTGTGATCCCAGCGTTTTTTTCCACAGTATCTGTAGAGAAAATGCTGGGAACACCCCCTGCACCTACCATGGGACTTTTATAGGTAACACTGGCTTTTCCAGCTTTTGCCCAGTGTTAGCTGCAAAAGCCTAACACGGTTTAGTAAACATACACCGCAGCGTTAGTAAAAGGGGCCCAAAATGTAATATATAAATCAACAGTGCCATATTCACAAACAATCTCTTTTTTAGAGCCCATTTCCCGTAAAGGCACGTCCGGGCCATCTGGATGGCTCCAGGCAAGGCAGGCCTGTTTGGACCCGATTCCGGTCCGTGGGAACAAAACATTCTTGCAGCAGCTAGAATCGGGCCTGGCGCGCCCCTGCCTGCCTACCGGGATGTCTTCCCTACAGGCTTCCTTGGCTGCCGCGGCTTGGCCCCCCTCTTCTCCACTGCCCAACCCATGACTGGCCAGCCGGGGCCAGGCTCATGCGGTGGAGACCCCCCCCACACACACGATCCCGACTCCGGGGGCAGGGGGATTCCTGGGCCCGATTGCCGGGTCGGTGCTGCTTATGCCATCTTTGAGGTGATATAAGCAGCATGTCCCTATGGGCCTGTAGAACGTATAGGGTTGTGACCTGAATTGGCCCTGTACGTGCTGCTGGGCTGGCCCGCCCCCGCTCTGCCCTGATCCCACTCTGATCCTGCCCCCTCCCGGCTCTCTCTATCCTGATGCACAGCACGTATAAGGAGAGCCAGTGGGAGAATCGGGCCCCGACGGCTTGCGGGGCTGCACGTCCCACCGGAACATGCAACCCCGCAACCCACGTTTCTGAATGACCTCCTTAATGAATAAAGACATAGAAGGACTCACATGCTTTTGTCTTTGACACAATTGTGCTGATGACAATCACTGAAATGCTCCTGTAGAGAGTTAGGATGCTGCACGTGCTCTGTTACTTTAAATCTGCGATCTTCTGGCAATGTCAACATGTTTAGCTCCAGTCTCAAACCCAGTTTTGAAAAAAAAAAAACATTTGTTGTATCTTACAGAGCAGACTCTTGTCCTTGAAAGCTCATGCCTCAAAAAATCAGTTGGTTTATAAGGTAGTACCTGCTTTTATCATCTATTTAAAAAAAAAACATCAGTTGAGAAACCCCTAGCATTAATTTCAAAGAAGCAAAAGCGAAAATAAAAATTGCGCATTGAAACAGCATGGGAATGAAAGCAGCCTAGGGGCCCATTTACAAGAGGGCGCTATGGTTTTGCACTGGGCGAATTTAGCATGAAAATTAGCATGTGCTAAGTGCAAAGCTGCCACGGTAATTGTAGGAGGTGTGACCAGCATGCTCCTGACAGTTAATGCATGGATATGCACAATAGTGTACAGCGCTATTACTGCGGGTGCACTTACCTCCACTCAGTGAGGTGAAGGCAATTACACCCACACTAACTGCAGCACTGACACGTCCCACTGCATTAACTGCAATGCAATCACTCACTGTCCGCCCCTAACCCGCCCATTCTCCACCCCAATGCACGAGTCGCAGTTAGCGCATGAATTGGTGCGCGGTAACTCTTATGCCCTCCTGCTAATAGTTGCTGCAGGCTTGAGCACGCAGTTACCACGTACCTCAACCCACACTAAGTGCTCAGCACACTTTAGTTAAAGACCCCCATAAAGTCAGAAAATGAGCATTGAAATAATAAGATGTTTAAACAGCTCAAACATGTAAAATTAATTAATTACAGAAGAACATTTAAACAAGTTACTTAAGGATTCTCCTTTCTTTAAAGAACCAGACCGGGAATCCAGTATGGACAAATGGATAGAACTGGTAAAGCTGAAAAAAAGAATTTATTCACAGTGAATTACATTATACCACAGTCCTTGGGTACTATAAGGTTCGAGGTATACCTAGAGGTCTCACAATATTACTGGAACCTAACATGTTTTGTGATGACCATTTTCTTTTTTTTGAGAACATAAGAATGCCATACTGTGTCAGATCAAGGTCCATCAAGCTTAGTATCCTGTCTCCAATAGTGGCCAATCTATACTACAAGTACCTGTCAGGTTCCCCAAAAATGTACAGATTTCACAATGTGTTCTATCTTTTAACCAGTTCCAGCCACCGCCTCCTATCACATGACTTTAATTTTGCCAAGAGTCTCTCATGAAGGACCTGTGTCGAGGGCTTTCTGTAAATCCAGATACATTATATCAACCAGCTCACCCTTATCTACCTGTTTATTCACACCTTCAAAAATATATAACAGATTAGTAAGACAAGACCTTCCTTGGCTAAATCCATGTTGACTTTCTCCCATTAAACCATGGCCAACTACATGTCAGTAATTTTATTCTTTATAATGGTTTCTGTCATTTTGGCAGGTACTGACATCAGGCTCACCGGTCTGTATTTTCCCGGATCACCCCTGGAACCCTTTTTAAAAATTGGTCTTACCTTGACCATTCTCCAATCTTCGGGCAAACCAGAAGGTTGCAAACAATAAATCCTACCATTATACTTCCCAGAACTTGCCACAGATTGTTACTTCTAAATAGGGCCGGTCCCCGAGTTGGTTCAAGGTGTTGGCACCTTAGGCTAACCTTAAGCCTTATGCCCCCTCCCCCCACCCGGCTGTCAGAATCTATTGTTTAGGCTTTGAATGACTTGCTTTTTGCCACTCCGTTCCCCTAAACTGCTGTCCTAGGCAGTTAACTAGTTTGCCTAATGGATGGACCGGCCCTGCTTCTAATGAAATTTTTTTATCAAGGAAGTTTCATATTGTGGGGTGGGGGGGGGGGTGTCATAGAAAATATATTTCAAATTCCTCAGTTTAAGCACATATAAACAAGGAAAGCTTAGCACAAAAATAGCACACACAAATTAACCCTTTGCCTGTAAGCTAAGGCCCTATGCCCTTATAGATTAATAGGATTTGGTATATCATGATTCGAATTATGCATCATGGTGGTTTATAGAGCTGGGTCAAAATAACTGAAAAATTAGTATTTACAGGACAGCTACAGTATTCTATGATATATGTTTGTCTTAGATATATTTTGTTCTCCTCAATAATAACTGTGAAACTGGTTAAAAAAACAGGTTTCCATTCCTGTCTTAAAGTTCCTATATGAGCTTTCTATTAGCATTCAAGGGGAAGAGAGTTTCACAGATGTGAGGCTTGGTAACTGAAGGGAGAGGAATGGCTCACAAGAAAAAGGAAGTGAGTGCCTCTGGACCTCATTTGGAGTACTTTGTGCAATTCTGGAGATCACACCTTGAAAAGGATATAAAAGTACGGAGTCGATGCAGAGGGTGGCTACCAAAATGGTCAGTGGGCTTCATCATAACGCATATAAGGACAGACTTAAAGATCTCAATATGAATACTTTGGTGGAAAGGCGGGAGAGGGGAGATATGATAGAAATGTTTAAATATCTCCATGGCACAAATGCACAGGAGGAGGACCTCTTTCAATTAAAAGCAAGCTCTGCAATGAGGTAACATCGGATGAGGGGGAAAGGGGATAGACTTGGGAATAATCTGAGGAAATATTTCTTTACAGAAAGAGTGGTAGATGCATGGAATTGTCTCCTAGTTGAGATGGTAGAGACGAAGACTGTATCTGAATTCAAGAAAGCATAGGACAAACCCAAAGGATTTCTAAGGAACTGTAAAGCTTAGTAGTTGAAATGGAAGGACAGATAGATAGGCCGTGTAGTGTTTATCTGCCATTTTTTCTGTGTTTGATGTATCTTGAGAAAGCACAATTTCAACCTGATTTTGAAGGGGACTGTCAAGTACATGGCTAGAGAGGATCTTAAGGTGTGTCGTTGGCAGTAAGAGATTAAGATTGAATGAAGATAAATGGGAAGACCCATATAATAGACTCAATGAATTAGTATTAAGATTTTAAGATGAAAGATAAGTAGAGTCCTTCTACCATATACTTTGGGGTTAGAATTGTCTGACAAGTCTGGGACATCCAAGGTATCCTTTGATATTCCAAGCTCCACCCATTCCCTAAGGCTCGATCTTCTACTTGGGTGCCAGTTGGAATATAAACTACCTTAGTTAAAAGTGGAATCAGTTCAGGAGGAATTTTCAAAACTTCCCTATAAAAGCGTTTCACCATCTCCAAAAGTGGTACCAAAACAGACTTTGGGAAGCTTGCAGTTCTCAAATTTGACCTTTTAGCATAATTCTCAAAGCTCTGTAAGTCTCGATCCCAGCTAAGTCCTTAACAACACTGGGATCAAAATATTTAAAATCCGTCATCTGTTGAACCATATTATCCAATGAAAGCTGTTAGTGCTGCGTTTTCCTTGTAGCTCTATACAAATGATCAGTAGTAGTAGTACTTCCATTCGAGCTTGTAATGGAACCACAGGACACTGTACGTGCTTTTAACCAGCGTAGCCTCTAAGCCCACCAGGGCATCTCATAAGGATTCTAAAGTTACTGTAACAGTTTACTGGTCAGAGAACGTACATAGGTCGAAGGATTCCTACAGCTGTTTCAGTTTCTCCACCCCACTGACTCACTTCTGACCACTACTGACAAATTATTGAGGTATTTTAAATGGTCACCACCTCCCTCTGATGCAAAACCAGTTACACCATTGGCATACTGAGCCCTGTGGCCATACAACAGCCCTCTGCAGGCGTGCTTACTCCTGCCTTATGTGCCCGCGCCTCATCAGGTACTTCCGGCCTAGGCCGGGCAGATTGATTCTTTGGGCTGAGTGAGATTTCATCCTCGCGTTGGGAAGACGTGCCCACCTCACGCTCCAACAGTCCAGTGCTTTTCCCTTGGAGATCTTTTCCACGCATGCCACGAAAATATCTGATGCTGTTTGCAGGGTTTGAACCGTGGCTGAGGCTTCCTTATTCTGGGCCTTCTGCATCTCACACAGAATGTCTATATAATACCGCCTCTCAAATGTACCCCTCCCCCCCCCCCCCCCCCCCCCCCCAACGAATGGCAATTTCTAACTTTATGGTGCTTTTCCTTCCTGTGCTGTTTTAATTTTAAAAATTCTCGCTCTTTGTCTCCCCCAACACTCTTCCCTTTCCCTTTGGGCTAACATCAATACACTCCTCTCCCCTCCTTCCTGACCCTAGAGCTCTCCACCTAGGTGGGCAGGATCATGCAGGGCTGGGAATGAATCTCACTCAGCACAGAGCAGCCCTCTGCCTCTTTCTTGAACCCCTTCCCTCTAGGCAGTGTGCAGAGAACAGAAGGGGAGGAGGTGAGGTTGAGACTGGAGCAGACAGAGGAATAATTTACAAAGGCTACGGGACACTCCATGAAGTTACGAAGTAGCACATTTAAAACAAATTGAATAAATATTTTTTAACTCAATGCACAAATAAGCTCTGGAATTCATTGCTGGAGAATGTGCTAAAAGCTGTTCATATAGTTGGTTTAAAAAAAGGTTTGAACAGTTTCCTAGAGGAAAATGTCCATAACCCATTATTAACCAGTTAGACTTGGGTAAAGCTACTGCTTATCCCTGGGCATAGATAGCTTGGACTATATCTACTCTTTGGGATCCTGCCTCGTACTTATGACCCGGAGCCACTGTTGGAGATTCTGGGCTTGATGGACCTTTGGTTTGACCCAGTAGGCATTCCTTATGTTCTCCATGGTCTATCCACCCTCTCCTTCTATTGTGTAGGGAACAGGAGGAATGGGGTCTGTGGGGAGTGGTTGACTTGGACAGAGCTCCTCCACATTTCTCTTGTTTCTTTTCCCTCCCATGCAATCTGCAGCTTGCAGGGAACAGGAGAGGAGTAACTGGGACCTTTCCCAGGTATCTTCGGAGACCTATGTGTGTCTGGGTTAAAATCGGGGAGTTTCCAGGTATGCTCATTTAAAAATTCTCTTTTCTTTCTGCTGCTTACCAATTGACCCACCCCTTTGTCTGGGCCCATGGACACCGGGAGAAATTCCGGTGGGCCGACAGACATGTGGATTGCTCTTCCCAATCCCCTGCACCCATTGTCCTCTATTCTTTTATGCCTCTTATGCCCTGCTGATCTCTCATCTCGTCCACCAACTAACCACTCAATTATGGAAGTGGTGAGAGCATACTCAGAGGTTCCATAGTTGCCCCACCCTCTCCTATGTAGACTTCTTGTTAGGAAAGACCTGTGGCTAGGGACAGAACTGCTAAAGGGCCTGGGAGTAAATGCTGGCTTGATACTTCATATTGTCTAACTATTGCTGCTGCTGCCGCCATGGACGAAGGACTGGAGATTTGCTGGGGCATTGGCGGAGACCTGAGAGTGTGTGTGTATAGTTGGGGGAGGAATGGGGTTGTAATTATTGGTGGAGAGCAAATGAAGAACTGGAGATCAAGATGAAGATGTAGACGGGGGAGCTAGAGGATCAGCAGGAGATAGAGGGTTAAGGTAGCATGGGAGTGGACGTAGGAATGAAGGTCAGTTGGAGGGAGGGGAGGGTGACCTGGGTTTACATGCTGGGGAAGGAAGAATGGCGGACCACTACGTTTTCTTAAGATTGTTTAAAAAAAATTACATACACCTACTAATGAATAGCAAACACATCAACGTTCTGTAGTATTTCAGTAATAGCCTGGAGTGAGTTAAGTTCTAAAAGAAAAGGAGATGTGGAGACAGATATGGCTAATTAGGGCATGGTTGGAGCAGGCCCTTGGAAAAGATGGAAAAAGGCAGCTGATGATCAAAGAGTTGAAGTAGTTGGTGGGTGTAGGATCCTACTGGTGAGGTGAAATAGCTGAGAAACAAGGGTTGATTAGGGAAGCCTAGAGCAACCATTCTATGTGAATATGGTTTTGCAAAATGCCTGGGAAACCTGCGGCGTGAGGTCTGGCTAAGAGAGTGGTCAGGTATAGTCTTAAAGGGAGTTCTTTTAGAACCGTCACCCCATTTACATACACTATTGCCATTGTATGCAAATGATCTCGTCTATATTCACTGTGGATATCCTGAAACCCTGACCAGCATGTGGCACATGAGGACTGGAGTTGGCATGGAACTTTATACCTGCCTCTGTATAAATACCTGTTGTATATGTGTCTGCAGCACTTCTGTGTGAGAGAAGGAACTTTGTTATCAGAAAAAAAGATGAAAAAGGTAAATGTTTTTGCAAGTTTGCCTGGCAGCTTGGTAGTTTTGTGCTACTGGTTCTCGAACCTGTCTCAAGGGAGTGCCCCCTGGCCAGTCAGGTTTTCTGGATATCCACAATGAATATGCATGAGATAAATCTGCATACACTGCCTCCATTGCATGCACATCTATCTCATACCCATTCATTGTGGATATCCTGCATACTCACTGGCTGGCATTTCCCTAGGACAGGTTTGGGAGTCATCGTTTTGAGCTATCTGGCACTGGAACAGGATGGGATTGATGTAGTCCTGAGTTTACCCTATTGTGCGCAGGGAATTGTAGTCTGGTTTATTTTGGGGAAAGCAGTCGGCGAATCAGAAGTACAGTGCATGCAGTGCGGTCAACCTAGGACTGGACGAACTCTGTTGGGCAAATCAGAAGCCGACTGGCAACTCTAGACATGAACAGTGACTGCAACATATCTTTGTAGAATTAATCTTAAGCTAATGTCTGCGGTCTTTCCTCTGAATGCCATCACACTATTGAGGATTTATTAAGGTCGATACTATTTTTACTCATGTAGATTTCTGGAAAGCTTCCCGGACTCTAGGCTTGGAGTATCCATAAATCATATAAGAGAAGCGCCGGCACAGGTGACATCACTCTAGAAACCCACAGGGCGGTAGAGAAGCCAACAGATACTCGTTTTAGTGAACTTACTCACAAGCTTTACAAGGTGCTCCTGATACCTGCTCAGGTCTGGTACAAGCTGAAACAGGTTTTGCATATCACAGGCAGACCCAGCAGGCTGGGGTATTCCCCCAGAGCCAGACCAGCCAGATCTACCATCCGAGTGTGCGGTAGCAGTTTGCTCCTTCCAAACAGACCCTTCTTCCTCGAGCAGCTGAAAACACAGTATCTGGATCAAATAAACAATCTATGTAAAGAGTGCTTTGCCTCAGCATTTGGAAGAGAGCTAGGATTCTGCTGAGTCAACTGGCAAGTAACCAGAGACCAGAACTTGTCTGCACTTTCCCACCCTTCCACTTCCTGTCTAAATGCACAGCGCTGGAGTACTCGGCTTACAAAGATGCCCAGCAGCTGTCCTGCAATGGCTGCCAAGGCATTTGCAGCGACGTCGGTGAGCAACAGAATCCCCACTCCCTCTCTGTTAGTCCACTCAAGCTAACACACAGGCATTCGCTCAACCCAGTCCTCGGGACGCATCGGGCCAGTCAGGTTTTCAGGATATTTATTTATTTAATTAGCAGGGTTTTTTTATGCTGCTTTATCATTTCAGTCAAAGCGGTTTACATTGTAACTTAAACTTTGGCAATGCATATTAAAGAGGGACATGGATAACTTGGATTTTTCTGGATACCTTTCATGAATATGCACGAGATATATCTGCATCCATTGCCTCCGCTGCATTCAAATTTCCCTCATGCATATTCATTGTGCTTATCCTGAAAATCTGACTGGCTGGGTGTGACCTGAGGACTGGGTTGAGAGCCCCTGCTCTAAGCAATAACATGCCCACCAGTATCTTCACTAATCTCAGGGTTTTGGACCTGGAAAATGTGATGTATTTCTTTATTTAGACAGATTTGGATGCCATCTTATCCTTCAATAAAGGTGGTCACGTCACATCACAATTGGAGGGTTACATTGAACATTAGGGTACTTGTAAACATTTAGACAGTACAATTACTTAACACCATTTAGACAGTACAATTGAAGGGTAACATTTAACAAGAGGGTGTTTAATAACGTAGTACAATGAACTTGTGTGTGTAGGAAGGATGAGTGCGTGCCTAGTTGGCTGAGGTGGTTGTGTTTCTGTTTGGGTATGGGCTGTTGTCTAAATGCTCGTATGATTCTATATAACACTGCTCTCAGTCTTGCCCTCCCCCCCCCCTCTCTCTCTCTCTCTCTGTAGCATTCAGCATCTATATCATGGTCAAGACATGAATGACCACAGATGGGTGGCCCAGCGTACCTGACATTCAGAGGGAAAGTCTTTGAAACCCTAAAAAAGCAACACTTGGCATGAGAGCGACAAATAGAACCGACTGAACACTGCCCTGTGCTATGCTTGAAATTCTAATAAGGGTGCCTCGTTAGGAGAGATGTGGCAGCCAGGGCTGCTTCAATCGCTTATTGAGCCCTGGGCAAACTTCAGAGAATGGACTCCCCCCCCCCATTTGCCGGACATCACCCCCTCCCCCCAGCACGATCGCGATTGCAGCTGAGATGTAAGCTGTCTACCCGTTATCAAGACTGCTTTTCCTTATGGGCAGCAAGGCAGCTTGGCCTGGGGCAGTTACCTCTTTTGCCCATAAGGAAAAGCAGCCCTGATGGTAGCTCTAGTGTTCAGGGGATGTGACCCTGTTCCATCCCGATGGCTCCTGGAACCTTCTCTTGAATTAGTTCCAGTCATTACCGACATTATCAATTCCAGTTTTTCCTCTGGTCGCTTTCCATCATCTTGGAAGTCGGCAATTCTCCGTCCATTACTGAAACAACCATCCTTAGACCCAACCATTCTTTCGCACTGGCGTCCAGTATCCAATCTACCATTCCTCGCAAAACTCCTTGAACGTTGTGCCTTCTCTCAACTTAGCTCTCACGTGGAGGCTACTAATGCCCTCCATCCACGGCAGGCAGGTTTTCGCCAGGGGCATAGTACGGAGACTGTGCTGTTGGCTCTTCTTAATGAATTACACACGGCCCACGATCGTGGTGATATCACTCTTCTTATATCTCTTGACTTATCCGCTGCGTTGATCTGGTTGATCATCACACTCTTCTTTCTCGGCTTTCTGGTATCGGGCTCCGGGGCACTGTCTGGGATTGGTTCTATTCTTTTCTTGCATCCCGCTCTTTCTCGGTTCATGTAGATGATAAATCCTCACCCACTTTCCCTCTCACTTGTGGTGTTCCACAGGGCTCCGTTCTCTCCCCCCTACTGTTCAATATTTTTCTTGCTCCTTTGCCTCTAATTATTCAGCAGTATGCAATCTCATCCTACCTATATGCCGATGATATAGTTCTCGTACTCCATACTTCACCCCTCTCCCCTGATATTACACAGTTAAACCTATGCCTTTCCCGTATTGTCTCTTGGCTATCTGAAAACTTTTTACATCTCAATCCCGCCAAATCCTCAGCAATGTGGGTTTCTTTCAATGGTGCTTGTCCTACTCTTGCACCTTCCATTGGCTCATCTAACATTCCCCTTACTTCTTCCATTCGGTACCTGGGTGTAACCTTAGATTCCTCCTTAACTTTCTCCGAGCACATTTCTAAGGTCTCCTGTTCTTCCTTTTTTGCCCTATGACAGATTAGGGCTGTTCGGTCCATTTTGCCTCCCAGTTCTCTCATTACCCTTGTCATTGCTTTGGTTGTTAACAGATTAGATTACTGTAATGTGTATTTGGCCAACCTCCCTAAATACTGTATTCAGCGGCTGCAACGTATTCAGAACGCCGCAGCCCGTCTTGTTACCTTTTCCAACAAATTTGATCATATTACTCCAGTTTTACTTAGATTACATTGGCTTCCTCTTCAGTACCGTTTTCATTATAAGTTTTTGATCCTCCTCCACCGGACTATTTACACCAGTACCCCTCGTTACTTGGCCGACTGCATTTCCCGGTACACTCCTCACCGACTGCTCCGCTCTACTTATACAAACCGATTGTCCCTTCCCTCACCATCACAAGCCCGTTTGGAACGGACGCGGCACTCAGCCTGGTTTTTCCTTGGTCCCTCACTATGGAACATGTTACCTACCTCACTGCGCTTAGAACCCTCCTACCACCAGTTTAAGTTGTCCCTTAAAACCTACCTCTTTCAGAAAGCCTTTGATTTGCCCACTGACATTCCCCCCTAACTGGCCTGTCTGTATGTATGTATGTCCCAACCCGTATGTTGTCTACTGGTTAGTTACCTTATTTCTTATGATTGTTGGTATGATTTGATACTACTCTGTCTACGTAAAATTACTTGTAAATTTTTATGATTTTTTGTTGAACAATCTCTTGTGTGCTATCTATTTCTTTCCCCTACTGGCTTTCCTGTCTACCTTTGGCGTTCTTTTCCTGGTTTGAGGTGCAAATTGTTTTTAATTGTACACCGCTTAATGCTATTGCCCAAGCGGTATATCAAATTTTAATAAAGATAAAGATAAAGATAAAGAATGAAATTACTTGAACTAATAATATTCCAGTGGGTTCTAGACTTTGAAAATTACATTTTTTCGACTTAGGAAAAAAACTATTAATGATATTCACCAGAATGAAATGAGGTAATATCCCTCTTATTGCTTGCACACGCTAAAGGCTCTGAAGGAATGACTGGACATATTTTTAGCAATTTGTGCACAGTCCATTGGCTCTTAAGCTGTATGCGCTGTCAGTGCAGTGCTAACAGTGTTGCTTCAGTGCCTACTAAATCTGTCAACTAAAAATGAAGAATCCTGCAGTTCTCACACCCTTCCAGTAATAGCTGAAGGCAGGTTAATTCAGGTGCAGTAGGTATTTCTCTGTCCCTGGAGGGAAGTTTGTATCCAAGGCAGTGTAGGGTTAAGTGCCTTACCCCTCATCCACAAAGAATTATAGTCGGATTTGAACCCTGCCCTCTCTGTTTCTCACTGCTCCCTTTCCTGATGTGGGCTGAACGCTGACTTCTCCTTCAATGGACGCTGTAATAGTGTCACATGTCATATGCCCCTGCAGTGGACACTGATTAAAGCTAAATGATGACTTTCCCTGCAGGATACTGCAATATCTACACCTGCGTGATACACTGCATTAGTATTCACTTTATTTACAGGGCAAATGCAAAATCACAAAGACAAACAACAGCATCCTGACATGTTAAGTTTTGCTAGACCACCCATAAATTTTGTAAGAGGATAATCCCCCAACAAGGTGACATTGTCTGATTCTCGGCACCACTATGCAAAAGCCTCTACTGTGAACACAGGCAGCAGAGTCCATTCTTGATAAGCTAAATCAAGCCCTATGGGTTAAGTCTACTACTGAATATATCTGGAAAAATTGACCTGGATAACTTTAGGATAGGTCTTCACCACAACCAGACTTGTGCATCTAACGCTATCGGGCCAGTGCTGAGAATCAGCACAGGCCGGATAAAGTTTTCCCATGCACTGCAGATGTTTCGGACCTACTTCCTTTTATGCGGTTAAATTCTGTGCAGGCAGCAAGCTGCCTGGACAATATTTAGCCAACCAGCAGCGAGGAATGTTGTAATCTTAGTTTTTGCCTGGTGAACTCCCCTTTGAAGATTGACCCCCTGTACTATCACTACATCTTGTTATTTGTATGTGCCGACGCAGCCTGGTCAGGTAGAGTGTTCCGTAAAGGACATTGTGGGGAAAGGCAGGCAGGAGGTGGGTTGAACAGATGCTCATAAGTCAATCGTGGCAAGAATATTGTTGTCAATATTACGGGTCACCAGCCAAAGGTGGATATACAAGGCAATGATACGAAGAAGAACTGGAAGCCAGGAAAAAGGGGCTAAGTGGAGAGTTCTAGATATGGCCTGCATAGTGGCGCCCAGGCGAGTGGGATGACCTGTTCCAAACAGATGCGTGTAACAGAGTAAGGGCGCGTCACCTTGGAGGGCACACGCACTGCTGGCAGATGGCTCGGAAGCGTTCTCATGCTTCTCACAGACTGGCTGGGAATATAGACATCTTTCCCAACAGCCACTGCGTTCTCAGCATGATGCTATCCTTTCGGAGGATATTCGTGCACTGAGCACCTCGGATCTGATTTAACAAGAATAAATTCATAATGGTTTTTGTGGAATTTATCCTTAGAAGAGTAATAGGTGGGGGGCAAGGAGAGCTCTGCCTCTCTTCTCCTCGCTGCCAGATGCTGTCGCTGCTCGAATCAAGAGTGAAGGATGTGCCAAGCAGCAGGAGGCAGCTACTAGAAGGAAGAGAAGAGGTGTGTAAAGAAAACCAGAGTTTCCAGAAAATCAAAGAGCTTCTGTTCTGGGAAGGACAGAGTCTTTGAACTGAAGAAGACTTGTTTGTATTTGACTGGCATGTGTGGGACTTCTGATTTTAGATTTTAACTGATAAAAAACTGCAAAAAAGTAAAGAAGCCCCAGAACTACTCTCCCCCCTCCCCCCACTTCCCTTGGCGCCCTCTTACCCCTTGCCTTGCCTACCTTGGGTCCTCCATTCTGCTTTTGTGCCTTTTCTCTGCCAATGGCTGATGCATTTGATTCAGTCAATAAAGGTATGAAGCTCCAGAATAAACACCTACATTTACAGTTTATAAACACCTAAAAATAGGGGCCCTGAGGATGTGTACCGTACACACGTTTACTTAACTCTGTCGGCTTAGAATCTGGGTCTTCGTATTCTTGTGAGCACTCTGACTATGTCCTGGCGTTTGCTTTGTTAAGGGCAGGACTCTATGCAAAATTTGCCCACCCATTGGTAATAGGTGGAGGAGAAGGTCCCCTGAAATTATCATAGAATTCAACATGGCTGAAGCGGAACTTATTTCCACCCACTTTCCCCATTCTCCCCTGTCTGATCACTGTAAATAACATCACTGTCAGATAAAGTGGTGTAGTCGCCATGTTAGTCTGAAAGCTAATCAAATTAAAAAACTGTATTGTTAGTACAATAAAAATTTATTTATTTACATTCTCATATATACTGTGCTATTCTGCATCAGTATGGTTTACATTGAACAGGGCATTATAACTTGGAGATAACTATTTTACAGGGAACATGGGCTATGGAGGGTTAAGTGGCTTGCCCAAGACCACAAGGAGCACCTGTGAGACTAGAAACCCCAGTCCTTCTGGCCCAAGGTTGCTGTCCTCTAGCAGGATTTGAACCCCTGACTTTCTGGCCTGAAGTACCTTGCCCCAACCACTAGGCCACTCCTCCACTCCAATGTATTGCCTTATACTCTGCTTTTTTTTATTTTGTTCTTATTTAGTAACAGAGTCAGAGGGGTCACCTTCCTGGATCACCCCAAATAGAACAAGGGCCGGCCTCACCACTAAGAAGACAAGGCATTTGCCTAGAATGGCAGAATTTGGGGGCCAGTAGTGCACCACTAGCATAGCCAAAAAGACAGCGCAGTGCAAGAATTTAAAAACTGCTGTCAGACTCAGCAGAGCTGCAAGTCTTTAGGCATATGCAGAAGCTCAAGGTCCACAAGGAAGTTTGTGTTGGCGGGGGCAGGAGGTGGACAGGTCACGAGCAGGTGTATGCGCTCAAGGCTCACTGGTGTGCTGATAACACCTTTGGAGCTGCAGGAGTTAAACGTCCTGGATGGAGTTAATGGGGAAGCCGCAGTGACCGAAGGAAGGAAGCAGGCCAGAGAAGGGAAAAGAGGGGAAATTCTGGATGGGCTGGTAAGAACGTAAGAATTACCAAACTAGGTCAGACCAAAGGTCCATCAAATCCAGTATCCTGTTTCTAACAGTGACCAAGCCATGGTCACAAGTACTGTACTTGGTGTATCCCCAAAGTAGACAGGTCTCATGCTACTTATCCCCAGGGATAAACAGTGGCTTTCCCAAGGTCTATTATAATAGCAGTTTACGGACTTTTCCTCCAGGAATTTGTCCAAACCTTCTTTTTTCAAACCCAGTTATACTAACTGCTTTTGCCATATCCTTTGGCAACGCGTTCTAAAGCTTAACGATGCATTGAGAGAAAAAATATGTTCACCTATTTGTTTGAAATGTATTACTTTAGAACTTCATGGCATGTCCCTGATTCTTTGCCAATTTGCTGGATAGAAATGGGGGATAGTAAAGGGAAGGAGAGATGCTAGATACCTGGGGAGAAGAAAAGGGGAGATGCTGGACTGTTGGTGGGGGTAGGGAAGGAGGGGGTAGGAAAGGGGAGATAGTTGACCATGGGGGGGGGGGGGTAGGGAAGAGGGGATGCTGACGTGTGGTGGGAAGAGGCAGGACCCTGAGCAACCCGGGGGCGGGGGCAGGGGTTTACTGCTTAAGGTTCACCTAGGGCAATAGATGTCCTTGGGCCAGCCCTGCGCAGATCCATTCCTCTCTCTTTGTCCTCTTCAGCATCTCCCTCACCTTGGAGTCCCCACCCCACTGTTCTCTTGAGGAACTCCAAAGACTGCTTTATGAAAACTCAGTATGGGGTCTACAAGGCATCACATATTCATAAACCCCATGGTGGTCCCATCACTTCATCCTGCACTGGCTTCTTTATATTGTGGAAACCCATTCGAAGGCAGAGCCACCACAGGGCCTGTGAGTGTCCAAAGCACTGTAGGCTCTACGCCAAGTTTTCGTTCAATTTTCAAGATGATAGTAGCACAGCAGCAGGCCTGGACGGTAGCCCAGTGATGATCCTTCTACCACCTATGAAAATAGGCCACTGGTGACAGTTACCTACATAGCCTGTGCTTAAATCTGGGCTAGATTAAATGGCAAATGTTTAACTTATCCCTCCAAGATGGCATGGAATTATGCTACTACAGTTTTGTAACACTCTAACCAGGTTAAGTCAAGTGAAAAGGGTAGGAAATTAGATCCTTGTCAGCACTTCTGGATTACATGAATCCTCTTAGGTCCCAAATTTGTCTGGGATGAGGGGCAGCCACTTATCCCACAGACTCGCCCTCTTTCTAGCCTAAATTAACAACTTTGCCAAAACTGTTGTAGACTTCAGAATGAATTGTGGCAGAGCACCTCCTACATGTCACCACAGATGTCAAGTTGCTCAGTGCGGCCTCCATGAGATATGTGGATATGTCCAGAAAACCTGGCAGAAGCCAGATATGTAGATCACTGCAGCCAAGGTGCATTTGCATAAACAAAATCTTGAGGTGTGTAGGAGATGTTAAGTGTTCTTAACATTTTCTGTAGGTCTTCACTGGACTCGGCTCTCGCATTCTGTATCTCTCCCAGTCCCTTCCTACTTGAAGAAGCAGCATATCTGAGAAGAAAGCAAGGCATTTCCTAGTTTAATCAGCTTCACATAACCAATGGCAGTGTCTAGGGGTTGTAATTTGACTCAGCAGTTCTCTTTTCTTCCCGTGCTCTGTACACAGACGTGTGACGGAGCGAGAGAATGGGACTGCTGCAGATCTCTAGACAGAAACTACTTACAGTATTTGTCAGCAGGGCTTTTTTTTTTTAAGGGTACTCGGTGGTATTGAGCACTGACATCTTTTTCATTGCCTGCTAAAATGGAGCTATGGTCCTCATGTATTAATGAAAGAGCCTTGCATATGACTACCAGCACCTTTTTTGCTAGGAAAAATGCACTGTTTGTCAGTCTGGAAATGTGCCTGAAGGTGAGGAGCAAATTTGTGAAACATCACAGTACAAGTGTCAAACATCCAATCAATATCCACAACAGCATGAAAACAAACCAAGATAATAAAAATGAGCCAGTTAAAACAGCATATAATCTTATAACAACAAGTGTTTCAATATTAAGAACATAAAACGTAAAAATAAGAACTCATTCCTGATTAAAACGTCACTTGTTCACAAGGCGTCTGAACTTCAGGTGGCTAACCGCATTCTTCATCTGAGTCACACATGCAAACCACATACAGATCCTCACCAGGTACAGAATAAGTGACCACAGACTAGAAACAGATATTTGCAGATACCATCTGAACTGAAAACCTAGAAGCACTGCAGCCCTGGAGGACTAGAAAATGAAATGCACTTCTTCCTGTGCTGTGCAAAATACAGAGATAAGAGAGGCTCATTGCCATTGTCTCAACTGATCAGAGCCGGCCCAACCACTAGGCAAACTAGGCAGTTGCCTAGAGCAGCAACCTCTGGTGGGCAACAAAAGCAGGCCATTCAAAGCTAAATAATAGATTTTGACAGCAGGAGGGGGTGTAAAACATGAGGTTCGCCAAGGGCTCCAACACTTTGGACCAACTCTAGGGCCGGCCCTGCAGCTGATAGTGAAAATAAAGATTTTAAACAAAGTAATGAGCAGGAAACATTTTATACTGCTCTCATGGGAACAGGAGAAACTGCAGCTATTGCAAGGGAATAGATTATATCCTGCCACTAGGCCAGAAGCCCCACTAGAGTTAACTGGATAAATTCCCTAGACTGAAAATTGCCATCCACTTAGCGCTTAAAAGTACATGCACTTGGGTTGAGGGGAAAGAGGGTAGGGTGGGGTGGGGAAGTAAAGCCCTGCTTTCATTTTGAAATCACCTCCACATTTTGCTGTATGTGCTTTGATGCCCACTGGTCCTGAATTTTGAGAAGAGTTTCTCTTTGAAAGTTAGCATGTAAGTCCCTGGGTACCCTTCCCTATGGGGTTTGAAAACTGCCTCCTTATAGGACCCGAGAGAGTACAAGAACATCTACACAATCCTAGAATTGGCTCTCTTGTTCTTTCTGCTTTTTTTTCTAATTTTACTTTAATTATGTATTTTTTCTTTTCTTTTTTAACCCCCTGATGCCTTATTTTGGCAAACATAAGAACATAAGATATGACATACTGGGTCAGACCAAGGTCCATCAAGCCCAGTATCCTGTTTCCAACAGTGGCCAATCTAGATCATACGTACCTAGCAGTTTCCCCAAAAGACACAGGTTCCACAATGCTTGTACTGGGTCAAGCATTGATATCCTGGGTCCCTTCTTAATAATGGTTTATGGACCTTTCCTCCAGGAACTTGTCCAAACCTTTTTTAAACCCAGCTACACTAACAGCCTTTACTACATCCTCCAGTAACAAATTCCAGAGTTTGATTACACGTTGAGTGAAAAAATATTTTCTTTTATTAGTCTTAAATAGTTTACCCTGTAGCTTCATTGCATGTCCCCTAGTCTTTCTATATTCTGATAACGTAAACAGTTGATCTACGTTTACCCGTTCCTCTCCGTTCATTAATTTATAGACTTCTATCATATCTCCCTTCAGCCGTCTCTTTTCCAGGTTAAAGAGCCCTAACCTTTTTAGCCTTTCCTCAGAGGAGTAACCTTCCATCCCCTTTACCATTTTGGTGGCTTTTCTCTGAACCTTTTCTAATAACGCTATATCCTTTTTAAGATACGGCGACCAGAATTGCACACAATATTCAAGGTGCAGTCTCACCATGGAACGATATAGAGGCATTATAATATCTTTTGTTTTATTTTCCATTCCTTTCCTTATGATACCTAGCATTCTATTTGCTCTCTTGGCCGCCGCAGCACACTGGGCCGAGGGTTTTAACATGTTATCCACAATGACGCCTAAATCTTTTTCCTGCGTGGTAGTTCCTAATGTGGAACCTTGCATCGTATAACCATAGTTTGGGTTGTTCTTCCCTAGGTGCATAACTTTGCACTTGTCCACATTTAATTTCATCTGCCATTTGGATGCCCAGTCTTCCAATTTATCAAGATCCTCTTGCAATTTTCCACAATCCTCTTGGTTTTTAACAACTTTAAATAGTTTTGTGTCATCTGCAAATTTGATAACCTCACTCATTATTCCCTTTTCCAGGTCATTTATGAATATGTCAAAAAGCAGCGGACCCAGCAGAGATCCCTGGGGTACACCACTATTCACCTTTCTCCATTGAGAAAATTGGCCATTTAGCCCTACCCTCTGCTTTCTATCTTTTAACCAGTTCCTGGTCCACAATAGTACACTGCCTCCTATCCCATGACTGTTTAGTTTTGGCAAAAGTCTCTGATGAGGAACCTTGTCAAAGGCTTTCTGAAAGTCCAGATACACTATATCAACCAACTCACCTTTGTCCACTTGTTTATTCACACCTTCAAAAAAACATAACAGATTAGTAAGACAAGATCTTCCTTGTCTAAAGCCATGTTGGCTGTCTCCCATTAGGCCATGACTATCTACATGCTGAGTAATTTTGTTCTTTATGATGGTTTCTACCATTTTTCCTGGTACTGTCGTCAGGCTCACCGGTCTGTAGTTTCCCGGATCACCCCTGGAACCCTTTTTAAAAATTGGCATACCATTGGCGATCCTCCAATCTTCAGGTATTACAGATGATTTTAATGAAAATTCACAGATTACTAATAGCAGGTCTGCAATCTCATATTTCAGTTCTTTCAACACCCTTGGATGTATACCATCTGGCCCAGGTGATTTGCTACTCTTCAGTTTATCTAATAGTTGTAATACATCTTCCCGATGTATCAATATTTCCTTCAATTCTTCTGCACCTTTAAATACCACTTGAGTCATGGGTAACATTCCTACATCTTCCTCAGTAAAGACCAAAGCAAAGAATTCATTCAGTCTCTCCGCTATCGCCTTGTCGCCTCTTAGTGCCCCTTTAACCCCTCTATCATCTAATGGACCAACTGACTCTCTCATAGGTTTTTTGCTACGAATGTACTTGAAAAAGTCTTTATTTCGTGTTTTTGCTTCCGCAGCAAGCTTCTTCTCATATTCTCCCTTTGCCTGCCTTATCAATGCCTTGCATTTGACTTGCTAGTACTTGTGCTGTTTCCAGGTTTCGTCATTTGGCTCTTTTTTCCATTTCCTGAATGATGCTTTTTTGGCAACAACAGCCTCTCTGACCTCACCTTTAAACCATGCTGGCAGTTTTTTGGACTTCCTTCGCTTTTCTTAAAGCGTGGAATACAACTGGTCTGGACTTCCAAGATAGTAGTTTTCAACAACACCCAAGCTTGATGTAAGTCTTTAACCTTTGCAATTGCTCCTTTTAGTTTTTTCTTAACTATTTTCCTCATCTTATCATAGTCTCCATTTCGAAAGTTAAAAGGTAGTACGGTGGATTTCCTTACTATCCCTCCTTCACTAATTAAATCAAACGCGATCATGCTATGATCACTATTGCCAAGTGGCCCCAACGCCCTTATCTCTTGCACAAGATCTGGTGTTCCACTAAGGACTAGGTCTAATATGGCTTCCCTTCTGGTCGGTTCATGAACCAGCTCCTCCAAGAAGCAGTCATTTATTTCATCTAGGAACTTTATCTCCCTAGCATGTCCTGCCGTGACACTGACCCAGTCGATACCGGGGTAATTGAAATCACCCATTATTATTACTGCGCTGTAACATTTGTTAGCTTCCTTCATTTCTTTGAGCATTTTATCATCCATTTCTTCATTCTGGCTAGGTGGTCGATAGTACACCCCCACTGCCATCGCCTTCCCCTTTTTACATGGAATTTCAATCCGTAGAGATTCTACAGCAAATGTTATTTCCTGCAAAACTTTAATCCTCCTTTAATCGACTCCATGCCCTCTCTAACATAGAGCGCAACCCCTGCACCAATATGATCAGCTCTCTCATTACGATATAGTTTGTACCCAGGTATCACAGTGTCCCACTGGTTGTCCTCCTTCCACCATGTCTCTGATATTCCAGTCATATCTAACCTCTCATTTAGTGCTGTATATTCTAACTCTCCCATCTTATTTTTTAGACTTCTAGCATTTGCATACAAGCATTTTAGAGACTGTATTTTATTCATATTCATCTGGCTATTGGTAGACATGGGTAATTTGGGATCTTTAAGCTCTGTCTGCTCCATACTCGAGGGTTTTTGGGCTACTTTACTCTTTGTTGGAACCTCTCTGCTTTTGGTAGTATCCTTCAAGGATACATTCTTCTGAACCATGCGCTCTTGGTTGACTGTCGGCTTTCCCCTATTATCTAGTTTAAAAGCTGCTCTATCTCCTTTTTAAAGGTTAATGCCAGCAGCCTGGTTCCATCCCGGTTAAGGTGAAGCCCATCCCTTCGGAAGAGCCCCTCCTTTCTCCAGAATGTTCCCCAGTTCCTAACAAATCCAAAACCCTCATCTCTGCACCATTGTCTCATCCACGCATTGAGACTCCGGAGCTCTGCCTGCCTTTGGGTCTTGCGCATGGAATGGGAAGCATTTCGGAGAACGCTACCCTGGAAGTTCTGGATTTCAACTTCCTACCTAAAAGCCTAAATTTAGCTTCCAGAACCTCCCTACCACATTTTCCTATGACATTGGTATCGACATGTACCAAGACAGCAGACTCCTCCCCAGCACTATCTAAGACCTTATCTAGGTGGCGCGTGAGGTCCGCTACCTTCGCACCAGGCAGGCATGTTACCAGGCGATACTCACGTCCACCAGCCACCCAGCTATCTACACGCCTAATGATCGAATCACCAACTATAACGGCTGTCCTAATCCTTCCCTCATGGGCCCATGGCCCTCAAAACATGTTACCAGGCGATCCTCATGTCCACCAGCCACCCAGCTATCTACATGCCTAATGATCGAATCACCAACTATAACGGCTGTCCTAATCCTTCCCTCATGGGCACATGGTCCTCAAAACATGCACACCTTGTCCTGCCAATAAAGTTTCCAGAATTGAAAAGAGAGATGGATAGAGATAGAGAGATCAGCATCATAGAAGGGTTAAGTGTGAATTCAAAACTCACAAAATCCAATAGCAAATTTTTGCCGACAATATAATGGTTTCATCCCCATCAACCTTCTTTCTCCTGAGCTCACTAGCCTTTGAAATTGCTTCAAGGATGCAAAGCAATGGCTCACTCTGCACAATCTACCCATCAGCAATGAAAAGACTGAAGCCCTGTACATATCTACTGACCTGATCTTCTCCTAACCACCAACGATGAGACTTGATGACGTGGAAATCAAAGTCAAAACTGAAATAAAATATCTGAGCATAACAATAGACCAACAACTAAAATTCCAATCACATATAAAAAGAATAACCTCCTCTGTCTACCATAAATTGAGGACTCTTAAACACCTCTGCCCCTTCTTTCTGCAGAACTATTCCAAACCACCTGCCAAGCCATGATTACACCTGCTCCGATTATTGTGATATCATCTACCAGAATCTCCCCAAACACACCCTCCATTCCTTATAAATGTCCCAGAACACAGCAGCACAAATAATCACCGGAGCTCCCCGCCGAGCCCACATCACCCCAATACTAATACAATGCCATTGGCTTTCCATCACTGCCAGAATTAAATACAAGGCCCTCGCCATGAACTTTAAAATCCTACATAAGGAATCTGCAGCCTGCCTTCAGACTCTCCAACTCAGAATCCACGACCAGGAGGCTGTGAAGAAACACCACTCTTAACCTTCTAGTGACCCCAGCTCAGAACGTCAAGAGCAAGCAATCCATCTGCAACCAAGTGTTCTCCCTACTCACCCCCACGTCAATGTTCCCTCTAATTTTCTGTAGGCTGTGTGCACATAAAATATCAGCTGTGCAGCTTTTGAAGGAAGGTTAAATTTTTGTGCGCCACATAACGACACTCGGAGTTATATACTTTAAAATTTGACTACACGTCAGAATACAGTATGTACACCACATTGATTGCACTAGAAAATATTGTAGAACTTGTGAAAACCGTAAATACACAACTTTTCAATTTTAAGAATGTCTGTGTTGTTTTCTATCAGAATCAGAACCGTAATTTTTGTGCGCTCTGTTGTAAAGTATGTGCGCTCACTCGGTGAGGTGTGTGCGCGGGCACACGCGCACAGCTTAGAGGGAACAGTGCCCCACGTTATCAAACTCCTTATCTCCAGGACTCGGATCTATCTGAATTCAGAAAAAAGCTAAAATAATACCTCTTGCAGAACGAATACAACATATGCCCAGACCCAAGGACTCAACCACCCTAAGAACACACCTTTGAGAAACCGCCAGCCCTATTGCCCATAGATATACATGTGTTGGATAAGTTCTAGCCATTCAAACTACCATTGTATATAATTCAGAGTTCTAAATTAGTTTATTGCCCGTTGCTTTACTGTTTTAGTTCCCTGTAAAACAGTGTGCCTTTCAAAGCCCTGTTACATTCTTGTTAATTGTAAACCACTTTGGATTGTAGAAAGGAGGTATAAAAATAAGCTTAAATAGAGATGCAATCCTTTAGGCTGTAGAATGTTTTGTCTTGGAGCACAGTGCCAGGCACTGAATGGATATGATGCATACCAGTGCTAGCGTTAGAGAGAGCCCCGCAGCTATTGCAGCCTGTTTGTCCCAGCATACAGCGCTCCTTCTGACCTTGGCTGTTTTTGCCAGGACTCTTTGGCTGCGGATATTAGAGGCTGGTTTAGTGTAATCACTGTCCCCTGCATGGCAGCCGGCCTGCACTCATCAGTCATTGCTGTCAGTTTCTTTCTCTTTCGTGACTTGCAGTCCTGAGAGGCGTTAAGAGCATAGCTGCATTCATTCGTCTCTCACGCTTCTCCGCTGCCTTTTTCTGCATTCCACGTTGTAGCTCCTCTGCTCCTTCTGTATTAACAAAACATGCAAACCCTCTGTTTAGTGACAAATAACTCTACGTCCCCGAGACCTGAAACACACCTTTGATTTAAGCGCAAATTGGTTTCCTATTTTTGGAAGCGTGCTCTATTTATATGGTAATGTTCGGGAGGTGTACCAAAATGTTTAGCACAGCAGGCTGAGAACCAGGGAAGATGGGGTCAAATCTCAGCGCCCCTCCTTGCGATTGATTTTGGGCAAATCAATTAACTCTCCATTGCCTCAACTGTGACCAAGGATTGTCAACCCTTTGGTAACAGGAAAATACCGACTACTTGACTGAAACTCACCTTCAGCGATTACTGAACAATGCATGAGTTAAATCTAGATCCAGAGTTCCTCTGTGGACCTGGCATACTAACATCTGGTTTTACAGTGACACCCATACGCTAATGCTCTGGTCTTATCCTATTATAGGACTTTAGTAATATTTCTGTGGCAGTGATGTAGTAGCCAACCGTATCATAACTCATGCTAAGCCGTTATCATGTGATTTTCAGCATCGTCGCATTTTTGGTGCATACTAATGGTTACTGCAGGACGCTAAACCCCGAGATCACCGTTAGCACGGTTTAGTAAGCTCACTCCAAGTGTACCTATGAGGCCCTTTTAGCTGAGCTTGAGAATCTATACAATATGGGGGGTAAACGCCCAACTACCAGATGCCATTTGGATTGAGACATAACGGTGTTACAATAATGGACAAAGCAGAAGGATTCAACTTCCTGTTAATATAACAAAAGAAAACATGGGATAACTCTAGGGTTTCTGACAATCTCTCCTTTGGAAGATTTTTGTCTCTGAAACTAACACAAAAGGCTAGATTTACTAAAATGTGCTGGCACATTAATGTGTGCTAATACGTTAACTCATGTGATTAGTAAATAGGGTCCCGTGGTTAAAATAGGATTTATGGCAAACAACACAAATTAATGCATGTTAGTGTGTATTAATGCAATAACACTTTTTTGGTCGATCTAGCCCAAAAAGACTTACTACCAGACATAATTTTGCTGCCTCAAATCTTCTAATAACTCTGCTAACATACAAACATCCTCTCCCTTTAGCTCTTTTTGCCCTTCATGCAATCAATGTAATTAATGATTCACTTGTATGCTCTGGCACAGGGCCAGCCCTACCACTAGGCAGACTAGGTAATCACCAAGAGCAGCAGTTTCTTGGGGGAGTGGCAAAAATCAATTACAATCAAAGCAAAGCAATAGTTCCTGGCAGTCACACAAATGCAAAGAATCGTCAGTGCATACTTTTATCTGTAGGAAGAATGGACAATTTGCAAATAGTCCATTTATCCTTGTAAGTGGCTTTTTGAAATCCCCCTCACTATGTATATATTTACAAAACAAGTTTAGTATTTATAAGCGTGATGTCTAAATGTGTGGCTTTATAGGATTGCTCTGATAGGGATGGTGGTGAGATGAATATGAATGAGTTTAACAGGTTAATTTCAAGGGAGTACAAGGCTGAAGTTTTGCCTAGGGTGCTTAATGCTCTTGCATCAGCCCTGTCCAGGCAATGTCAAAACTTGCTCTGATTGCTTCTTTTGGTTCGACCTGATGAAAGAAGTGTTAGCTCCCAAAAGCTAGAACATTTTTTTTTAAAAAAGGTATCACCTTACATTCTGTGGTTTATTGGCCTTTATTTCTGTATCTTTCCATGAAAGCACTGAAGGAACTGACTTCCAAGAACAGCTCTTGTTTTCCATTAAAGTTCAGGATTGTTTTTATTGAATCAATATCTAGAATTTTCTTTCTTCTCAATCCTGAAAACTCAGCAGAGTCCTAGGAGCAGCAGGCAGGCGATATGTGATCTGCATCGGGGTCACCCATGTCTCTCACTACAGAAAACAAGCTCTCATATGAGACCAGAAGGGGGTCAAATCATAGTGACTGTGAGATCTAAATGACTCTTTGTGAAAAATGTGGGAATTAGAATTTTGGGGATGATGAGTATTTTAACTGTTATGCTTAATATGTCATTTGGGGGTAATTTTATATCAGGGAGTCTAGGTTTAGAGGACAAGAAGGTGCCTATATGCCTATTTTATAAAGACACCTAGGCACATATGTGTCTTTATAAAATACCTCCAGAAATCCCATCTAGATTGAAGGCACAGACGATATACCTGCTCAGGAGCAGGCTGAAATGTTAGCAGGTACTTTATGCATGCATAAATCATGACTCCACCCACACTGTGCCCAAACTCCGCCCCTGTGCATGCCTGCTGTACAAGAATACACTGGCACGCACCATACATACTTGCAGGCATGAGCTAATTTTAACCCATTTATGGATATAAAATACTATTTAACATGTGAAAATGCTTTATACAATTGCCCTCATATTGCTGTTTTTAATTGTTTATGCTATGCCTTGAGGGTTGAGGAAGGGCAGATCATTAAATATAAGGTTTTGGGAGGCTTTTTCCAGGGGAGGGGGTTATACCTTTCCAAGCCTTAGTCATTTGCCTTTACTGTGAAATACAGCTGATTTCTGATCAGGTAATGTAAGTGGGGAACAGAGACACATTCCCATTGCAACATCTTCACTGCTGTCCATAAACTCCACCCAGTTGGCCATGCTTGTCATATGTCAGAAGGTAGCCAAGTGTCCTACACTGGAGGGGCAAGATCCATATTTAGTTTAAATAAAACATGCTCCATTTTATTTAAATGGGTCTGCAAAAGTATTTATCAAGGCTAATGGAGTCAGCACTGACTCAAAGCCACACATTGCATTGTGTGCTATCAAGTTGGTGTTGATTCCTGGAAGCCCTGTGGATAGTTGTTGAGGGTTTTCATAGCAAGATGTGACTGGAAGTAGATTGCCAGGTCTTTCTTCCATGCACTAAGTTTACAGTGCCCAGTCTTCTGAGGTGGTCTCCTATCCAAGTACTAACCAGGCCCAATCCTGCTTAGCTTCTGAGATCAGGCTGGGTGGTGTTGCCACAGCATGTTATGTCTCAAACCTTGCCTCAGCATTAACATTTGAAAGCTGGATGCACAATTAGAGTGAGCTGCAGTCTGGATGGTGCTACCTTCTTCTGTTAGCTAGCCACACTTTCTGTGGCTGTGTTAGTTCTCTTAGAGGACACACTAAAGGACACCGAAAAGAAGGGGAAATCAAAGACCTGAGTTTCTTTTAGGAAAAAGAGAAGATTAGGTAATCGCAGAATAATAAAAATAAGGTAGACACGGTATCTAGGCACAGAGTCTTAAAAGAATATGTAGAATTAATGGGTAGATGTGGCAGAATCTTCTCAATGTAAAGGACACAGATAAAAATTAATCTCATTTATGCTTCCAGGCTGTACATGGTTAGATTAATGCATCTTTCCACAAGCACAATGATATTCACTGTTTATTTCTTCTATGCATTTCATCTGTACATGCCCTCTCACTTGTCTGCGACACTGGCTTCCCTACCACCTACCTTCCCACTCCCGCGTTTCTGCTGTTGCTGTTTCTGCTGAAGAGCAGCTCTACAAATTGCAATAGGTCATAAATCCTCTCCCAAAGGATATTGTCCTCTCAGCCAACCGTGGGCAGCAGCACTGCAAGGTCGATTCATGGTCCTTCTGATTGAAAACCCTATAAAATCAATAGTACTTATTATGAAGAAGGACTCGGTTGCTTCTGTCTCCCATAGCTGAGGCGCAGGCTGAGATGCTAATTGGAAGAGCTACAGGAGCGACACGTTCAGAAGTCTCCCTCTCTCTGACTCGGAGATCTGACCCACATCTGCGCTAATTAGGATGCTTGACTACTATTCAGCCATCCTCACCTGAGGTGGTTTCCATTATTTTTCCCCTCCTTCACCTTCTCTCCCTCTCTTGCTCTGTCATCTTCCTTCAAAGTATGTTCTGTCGGGTTTGTGAAATGTCAAACCTTAATATCTGAGCAACTGCTTTTTCGTAATGAGATAGGGGATGAACCGTTCAGCCTGATATCAGCCCCTCTCCGAAGTGCGAACCCAAACCCTGATGTATGAGCTCCAAGTGCAAGAAGGTGATATGACCCAGTTTCTAGTGGGAGACTTTTGGCCAGTTAAAGTTTCTGGTAGCCTTGTTTCTTTCATTTGCAGTTAGCACAAGGAGTTGGTAGTATGAGTAGAACTGGCAAAAAGTGTCCCCTCTAGAAATCTCGTCAGATCACATCCCCCAGCTGCCACGTTACCCAGTTTCAGGAGGGAGACCTTTTGGCCGGGCCTGGTTTTGAGCTTGCATCACAAAGCAGAATGGTATTTGTTGTCCCCAGTTCTATCCATTGAAATCAGTGTTGCAAATCCCATAATGCACTAGGATGAGCTGTTAAAAATCCAGTAATGGCCTAAAATCTCCCTCTTGGAATTGGGAAACTTGGAAGCTCTGCATCCCTGATGTTTAATTCTCCAAATCTTGGGAACGCTTTTACTCTAGAATTACTGACCGACTCCATATTTCCAAGATAGATTGGTCCAGTACTGGTTTTTGCCACATTGAATGTCCCAGCTGGTAGTTCTGATTTCACTGCTAATCTCCATACTAGTCCACCTGTTCAAATAGGGTAACACCAGAACTGAATCAACCTGTCCTAATAATTGGAATCAGCTGCCAACCCTAATTTAATTCTCCCGTCAAACCTTGCTATTGCAGGACAGGCTTGATTTATCAAAGATTTGCGGCACAATACACAATGGAAGAAAACTCCATGTTTTTATAGTTCTCTACTATCTTTGATCATTTTTGTTCTTTTTTATAAGACCTTCACTTGTAAAAGACTTCTTTCTTTTCTTCTGTCACTTGTCAACTATGTCCTGTATGCAAACAGGTAAATATTGTAATTTGTACTAGAACATTTTCTAATTCCGATAAATAAGAATTGATCAATCCAATTCATGTGAGCCACAATCAAAACTGATCCCAGTGGTGTGTAGGGTCCAGGGAAACTGAGCTAGAGCAGGTTGCACCTCTCCAGTACTTGAAGAGTGGAAGGTGGGCTACCCTCCTTCCTGAAATATCAAAGAGCTTCGGCAGGTAAGGAAGGTGCTGAAATCTTTGCTGTGTGGGCCACTGCGATGCAGCTTCTGGCCCATCAGGGATGGATGGGGTTACTGTGGTAACTGGAGGCTCTCAAAGTGTGGGGCCCAGGGTAATTGCCCCAAAAGGCCTCACCTCCCAAAGACAATTCTGACTGATGGGATTTGCCAGAGAGGAAACAAACGCAGGCTGTAAGCCCTTGATGGAAGGCATACATGTCATAGCTAAGGGGATTAGGGATTGTAAAAAGGCAATGTTAAGAGTTTAAAGGAACTGACAAGTTCTTTGATTTTTAATCCTTAAGCTGCTATTTAATTTTCTTCTGGTTAAAAAATAAAACCCTGCAATTTGTTAATCTGCTGGGAGCTGACGAACAAGCATTTCCTTTTATTCAGTTCGGTCTTCGGAAAAGCTGGCAGGTTTATGTAGGAAGAACTGGAAGGTTTCTCTCAGGGGCAATGACCCCAAATGGGTAGTTTTGCATATACTATGACACTAGTGGACCTCACTCTTAAGCTAGAGAATTAGGGCTATACACGTGGGGTTGGCACCCTGAGTGGAAATGTCAATGGCACTCTCTTGCTGGTCCCCCACAGGAATGTGGCTGGTGGTGCCCCTCCCCCACTGGTTCTTGCCCCCAAAGCTAAGAGATCTTCTAGAACCTCATTCAGGCAGTAGCGGGGATCCAGAAGGGCTGGGAACAGCAATGGCAAGGCAGAAAAGGCTGTGGGTTATTTATGGCGTGGGCTTACCTCATCCCAGTGGCAAGCAGGCGACTAGTTGGGGGTAGGGTGGGGGTGGATGCAGAATTGCCTCTTTTGGTTTAAATGTACTCTCACTCTCTAACTCCATCTCCGTGGTGCCAGACTCGACTTGGGGCACCCGATAGCACCCGTTGTTGCCTGATGCTCTGAGTAACTACCCTGCTTGTCCTACCTTGAATCCAGCCCTGGGACTATGCATGTATGGCTGTGGCTAATTTCAGGTGAATCAGTGCTGTTGACTATCTCTGTGTCCAGGACTTAAAAGCAGGGCCGACCCGTCCACTAGGCAGAATATGTGGCAGACCCCAGTGGGCAGCCCGACTCCGTTTTGAAAGTGGCGGTGACGGTGACGCCGCCAGTTGAGAAAATGGATTTATGGGTGGGACAGCAGCGGCAGCAGGGGAGGATGGTGGCAGGAAGGCGGGTGCTGGTAGCAGGTGGGGGCAGCAGTGGCAATGGCAGAAGAGAGACAGCGCAGTAGAGGCTTCTGTCTGGATTGCCCTGGTTTAGAAGTGACCCACAGACTGTCTGTGGGAATTTACAGGTCTCAGTTTGGTCTGTGCTGTTTCTCCTTATTTTCCATCTTCCCATCAGATTGCTCTGTTTGCCATCCTTTCACATGATTGCTTTTTGTGGATGCTAGATACGGTAGCTTGTAGCCTTCATCCACTGTTAGTTTCCGTGCCTCTGTGTAAAGTAACTTTCCAAGTATTGTTTGGTGTTTCTTCTCTCCCACTTTCTCTAATAAGAAAAAGAATTGATGAAATATAGTAACCATGAATCAAGAGGTCTCCTTAGCACGAAATACCCTGAAATATATCAATATCAGGCACTATAGTACCTACTAATCTTTCTTGTACATAGTGATGGGTTAATATTCAAATGCTGCTGTCAGCGTTTTTTCAAATGGCCACAGCAAAGAAATTGTCTACATATATTTGGCGACACTATCCAGATAGTGAGTGGCACTGAATATATGAGAGAAGTGACCGCCAGCACGCTATGACTAGCAGCAATATTTAGCCATTGTCGGTTTTGGCTAAACTATTTGATATAGGACAGCCTTTTTTGTCATTCTGCAATAAACCACATAGGTATACAAATGGTGGCTGAATGTCACAGACTATCCAAAGAGTTTAGAACAATGCCCATGCTCTGCTCTCAGTCTACTCCAGGATAGTCTGGATAGTGCTGGAGTAGTCTGTAAATATTTTCAGTAGCACTATACATATAGTGCTACTGAACATTTATGGATAGTGCAGTTATCGGTGCAATGGCTGCTGCTTTATAGAGATAAGTACTTCTGAATAGCAGGCCAGGCATTTCATTCTCCAGAGCTGCATCACAAAAATATGGCAAGAAGATCCTCTCATGGTCCACGTCCTCTATCTGTATGAATTTTTGAGCGCTGGTATGGTATCGGCCAATCTTCATCAAACTTGCTGATGTAAAATTTAATTCAACTTTTCATCCAACAAATTTCCCTTGACTATCAGCAATGGATGATATTGCACCCATCCCCAATATCAAGGGGGTGATTGCAACAGCAAAGCTCCTAGACCAGATGCGAAAGTTGTTATGTAAGGACAGGCTTCAGGGTGCATCTCTCTAGAGGAATATATTCCATCCCATACGGCTGTGGCCACCGTATGGGATGGAATATATATTACCTAAGGTCAGATCCCATTCTTTGCCCACTCTGTCTTCCATGATGACTCTGGTTTCTCTTCATTTTGGTACTGAGCAGTCATTCAACATTAGTAGGGTCTTGTGGATCACCCAGACTGCAGCCACGGTGCTGTTCAATGGGCCTCACTGTCAAGGAGCATCCTCTGACTGAAATGGAGGAGTGGGGGCTTTATGTAGTTGCTGATAAGGCTGTTTGGCTTGGCGATTATTCACATGTTCCATCAATTAAATTAGGGCCTGATTTATAGCAGGGGCGGACACAATTTAAAGTTAAGCACTGCCTTCGACACCTTACTTACAACACATCTTCAGCAGCACTATACTTTTAAATGGATATACTTATCCTTTCAGCAGCTGTATATCACTGCTAAACGGATAATCGCAAACTCTATCTTCACTTGCCTCCAAAGCTGGGCCCCTTGTCATAGGGATACAATTTTGCCATTTAGCGAGTTAAATGGCCAGATTTTATCTGTATGGGGCTGAAAATATACAGATGAGTATATTGCCTCCTGGCAAACACATAATTCACTTTGAAAATCAGGCCCTTAATTTCTAATCTTGTCTGATTCGGTTTAGGTTTTTAGATTGTCTAAGTTAGTTATAAGTCATTTCCAGACACTCTCTGATCGCAGTGAGACACATTTTCTTCCTGCTTTTGCCAATATTAGGGTGCTGCTGGGAGAGGTGAGAGTTAGGAGTGGTTAGGGCTGGCCTGTCCACTAGGTAAGCTAGGCAGCTGCCTAGGGCGGTCGACGTAAGTGGGTGGCTTTGTACCGCCACTTTGTTGCCTGCGGTAGGCCATGTGCTTTGGCACGCATAACCTGCCACTTCTGATCCCTCTTCGATGCAACTTGCTGTTAGAGGGGGGTCAGAAGTGGCAGACCATATGCCACCGTCTGCCTCCTCCCTCCTCAAGGTGAAATTGGTGGCAGCAAGGGATGGCGGCATGACTTGGCAGGGGCAGCACAGCCGGGATTCTGCCTGAGGAGGTAGAAGCCCTTGGGCCGGCCTTGGGAGTGGGGGGGGGGGAGGTGAGAAAAGAGGGGATGAAAGGTATGAGTGCCATTGACGTTCCATAAAGATATACTTCCTTATGTTTAGGGCTTTAGTTTTAGGTTTTAACCTTTACACGACAATAAAATAATTTATTTCTTTTAGTACTTAGCTCACACCTTTCCGGTAGTAGATCAAGGCGAGTTACAATCAGGTGCAGAAGGTATTTCTCTGTCCCTAGAGCACTTATATCCCTATGCGTTCCTGAGTTTCCTCCTTCGATGTAATGCACGCGTCCGTGGCGAGGAGTGGAAGTGTGTTGAGCTCACATCGGGCTTACACATGCCTGCCGCCTCTCTTCTAGATTTGCAGACGTTTTCACTTGGATGCCTCTTGCCATCACATCAACGTCCTTTCTTCCTTCACCTGAATAGCTATGTTGATAAATTTCGGGGAGTCTTTTTAGCTGACCTAGCTATATGGACAGCAGACGGAATATTGCTGCTAAAAATGAACAGAGACGGGACTTGCCCAGATAGCGGCTGCCACCATCTGAATAAATCCTTTGGAATATTAGCCTCTTAGGTCTTTAATTCTCGCGTGCGAGAGTTTCTCATCAGTTTGGTAGCCTTCCTTGGAATTGCCTCTGCTGTTACTAAAAAGGGCGATGTACCAACTGGCGGAGAGCTCATCAAATGGCGCATTGTGCACTAAAACACAAAACACTGTGATAGCTTGAACCATTATTTTTAGTGCCATTTTGTGTAGAGTTTTCGTGTATGAAATTGTATTCAAGCCGGCTAAGCGAGTATTACCACATAGTTAAACTATGTACAAAAAAAGGTTAATTTCACTTCACTTTTGCCAAATTTGTTGTAGCTAAAATTCACGTTAATTTTTCTACCTGACTCATTTGTATGCAGAGAAGAATAGGATGGAAAATGAATGGTGCGCAACAGTGCGGCTTAGTATATAGCCTTCCGTGTTTTACGGGAATAAGAGAAAGTATTACAGATGATTTCTCTGGCTATGGTACCATCTCCCTGTTTCTGTTGGTTTTTATACCTCAGCTATGCACCCTAGAATTTCTGTGGCTCTAACCCCTGCCTTCTCATGGCTCAGGACCTATGAGTAATCGCAGGGCTTCCCTCCTCCACCCAGATATATCTCATCATGTGTTGCAGGCATCTGAACACTAATCTCAAGCAATCATACTGTTGTTTTTCTCTTTTTTTTTTTTTTTTGCTCTCTGTCCTTTACATCCTATATTTACTGTGTCAGTTTTGGGAGGTGACACCCGGCTGACAGTGACTTGACAGGAATGCTGCCTTCGTGCCATTAATTGCCCAGCCCTGACATCTGACAAGAATCTAGAATGATGTGATACTCTCTGCTGTCTCCTGCTTAACCTCTGAGATTAATGAGTGAAGATGAAAACTTGAAAAATAAAGGTCTCACAGCTCACCAAGGTTTCCAGTGCGAGGCAGGAATCTTGGGCTATGCTAATCTTTCAGATCTGCAGCACAATCTATGGCAGGCAAGAAATCTGATTTTATTAACCCTCGAGACCATGATAAGGAATGTCTCCTTTTGACTGATCTGTCCACTTTAGCATCCAGGAATTATATACTCGCTCCTTCTCCAGCCTATATCCTAGCTGCTGTTTCTCCCTTTACACAAATCAGAAAGGTTTCTGTTTAAAGGGATGAACACCAAGCTCCATGTAGAGAGAGATTTTCAAAAGTCATTTACGTAGGGAAATACCTTGCCAATTTAGAGACATAGAAGCCCGTTTACTGAAAGCTGCTAACCGGTTAACGTGCGGTAACTGGCAACTGAGAATACTAACGGTATGCATGCCAATTACCGGCTGCTAAATCGCATGTCAAGTGGTCTTCACGCACTAGGGAGAACTAGTTAGGGGTGGAGTGTGGGAGTGGATAGCACATTGCTGTTAGCATGAGATCAATTGCCACATCCTCAGCGGCAATGTGGCGATTAGCGTGAGTGCACATGATACCTTGCTGGGTGTCAGGTGCACCTGCATTAATAGTGCCCTGTGTTCTGGTACTCGGTCATGCACTAACTCTGGAAATGCCCAACAGTTGCACTTAACTGCATATTTATTTTATAGGAAGTGCAAACCTTTAGTAACAGGGCTCCCTAGTTACTAACGATCAGTACTGGTTTTGCTTGTGTTTGCAGTAACTAGGTCCTACTGTATAACAAGAGACTTGCGGTAAAATAATGTGCGGCAAGGCATGTTAATAACTACGGGGAGTCAGTTTAAAAGCCTTTTTTGCAATTTGGACATCCAAAAACATGCATGCGGATGTACCCAGAGCCTTTTTATAATGGCTTTTAAAGACCTGCAGAGTGCAGGATTGGCTAAGTTGTCAGGAGGACATGGTGGTGTTGTGTCTGGGACGGTACAATGGACAAACATCCCCGAGCCCATCCAAGTTTAGACCTGCTCCAGGCATAAATGAATTTTGGATTTTCCAGTGCCATGTTTTGGAATAAAAGAGTATGAAACTAAATGGAAATGTTTGTTGATATCTCCCATGTCGTTTTGTTATTGATTATATTGATCCAAGTAGGTTAATGCTGTCTGCTAGTTCTATTTCTTCTCCATCAAGGACGACAAGATCGATTTTGCCACATGTTGGTGTAGATTCAGAACATGGCTCCTCCGGCTGGGCGCGTATAGGCAAATACATGTGCACTCCTGCACGACCTTAGAAAGGGCTCCACATCTGGCAGGGCCTTTCCTAAAATACTGCTTGAATTGTGTATGTCCTGACCCACGACATCGCAATTCCGATCTCTATGTCCTGTCTAAAATCCGCCTTCGCACGCTTTGCGAACCCCGTCTACTCAGATTTAAAGCAAGTCTTAAGGCTTGCTTTCTTTTCTCAAACATTTGGGCTTTGAATGAAGCGTGCTCTGGGATTAGCAGCAGATGTGATAAGTATTCTCTCTGTTCTTATTTCAACTTTATTTTTTTAAATTATTTATTATTTCTATTTTATATTGACTTTTGTAAACTGCACCGATATATGTATGAAGGCAGATATATCAAATATCGTAATAAACTAGACTGAAGCAAATGATGATATCTCCTAGTAGCCAGATTTAGGCCCCATAATTGCAGGGTTCCAAAAGAAGTCCTTGTGTGTGGTGCCTAACTGAGGCCTGTCAGGGCATGGAGTAGGGAAGAGGATGGAAAACTGTGCCTAAAACCTCAGATTGTTTTGAATAAAGGCTCATGGTGACATTGTCGGATAGAAGCTTGTTTCACTTGAGTTGGAAGCCCAAAAAAGCTGAACAAATTGTTGGGTGAAAAAACAAAAATTTATATCATACATTTTTAAAATTCATTTCAGAACAAACCTACTTTTAAAAAGCCAGGTTCATGCCAATTCATCTGTGCTTTGATTCTCAGCAGAGTCCAGTTAAAGAGCACTTTTAGAGGTCAGAGAGTACAGCAGCTGCAGAGCACCACACAGAAGCAGCTCCGCATGGGGAGGTGGAGGATGTAAGCTAGACGCCCTCCCTCTCTTAGCTTGGCCAACGCTCCTTATCCCTCGTCTCCCATCAGGGAGCTGTTTGAGTGACCTTCAGTATTTTCTGGAGGTCCTCTGCTGAAGTTCCCTGTCTCAGGGCTGGGCTGAGAGCCAAGGGCAATGGGAAGGCTGTGCATGACTTGCTGGGTGCTGCGTGCTCATTGGCACGGAGATGTAATTCCTGGAAGATTCACAATTCTCCGACAGTGTTGCCTAGAGGTAATGAAACAAAAACCCAACAAGCTGGCAGTAATTTACAAAAAAGGTTTGCTGTTGTTGATTGACATCAGATTTGAAATGAATTCCCACAGTCACAGCTTTGTTTGCCCTGCACTTGAAGTCCTTGCCTTTGTATTAATTCTAAGAAAACTCATATATTTAGTTCTCTGTTACATAACTGAGAAATGTCCTGTGGTGAATTTACTGAAGCTGGATTTAAGTTTCAGACAAAAGTGCATAATAACATAAATGTCATGCTGGATCAGGCTAATGGTCTGTTGAACCCAGTATCCCATCTCTGACAGTGGTCAGTCTCGGTCACCCAACAGATCCTAATGGAGAGATCCATTCCCTTTTGCTCATTCGTAGAAGTTAGAAGTAGAAATTTCCAGGAAAGCCTGATAATAATAGTTCATGGACCTCTCCTCCAGGCACTCGTCCAAGTCTTTTATAAATCCAGCTATATTCCTGGCCTCAACCACATGCTCCAGCAATAAAACCCACAGCTTAATTGGGTGCTGACTAAAATAATACTTTAATAAATTTTGTTTTCAACCTTCTGTCTCTTGGTTTCAAGAAATGTCCATTATGAAAGGCTAACTTAATATTCCCTATTCATTTGTTTCATACCGCACATTTTACTAACCTCTATCATATTCCCTCTCTCAGCTGTTTCTTCTCAAGTAAAGAGCTCCAACCTATCAGACCTTTCTCTATCCTTTATTATTTCAGTTGCCTTTCTTTGAACTTTATCTAGTTCTGTTATGCATTTTTGAGGGGGGGGGGGGCAACCAGAGCTGATCATGAAACTTGGGGTGTGGTCAGGGCTGTTGCCCTCCCCCTTTTCCCCCTTGCACCCTCCCCTCCTTCCCCCCTTGCATCCTTCCCCCTTCTCAATTAACTTTCAGGCTTCCTTGGAGATTTTGCTAATTAAACGCAATAATAATGAGAATCCCAACCCCACCTCTCCCGGAACAATCCTGTAAAAATGCATAATTAGATGTCATACTTTTAAATACTAAACTTTGTTTTATATGTATGTACGTGGAGAGTATTTTTATAATAGGTTGCCTAAGTAGGAAGTCGAAGTAAGTGCCTTTTTGGTGGCTATTTTATAAAGACAACATTGATGCCTATGGGACATCCATCCTTGCTATTCGTCCCACTTTCGCATCCCTGACTAAGCTCCCCGTATGAATAGGGAGTTTGTACGGGGAAGCTAGAAGGAGCAGGAAAGGGGTGACGCGGAGGCAGAGATGGGGCAGGAAGTGGGTGCTCTACGGCCCTGGATGTACAGGGCCGATTCTGATGTTGGCCCTGTACATCCGGGGCCAGCAGAGTAGACGGAGAACTTATTCCATTTCTGAGGTGGAATATGTTCTCCGAGATGGCAGGAGACAGCAGGTCCGGGGCGCGTCTCTAGGGGTGGAAGGGGCGCAGGAGATTCCCCGCAGCCCGACCCTGGCCTTGGAAGGCCAGATCAGAAGTCGAGCTGCGGGGAATGAATTAAGTTGTCAGCGGCCGGGGATCGCAGATCCTGAATGGAGCCGCAGTGCCATGGCAACCAGACACCATGGTGCCATGGCTCCATTCAGGAGCCTTGACTGAGTTAGCCAGGCAGGTGCCTGTACGTGCAGGCTAATCGGAATCGGGTCCCGGCCTGCACGTACAGGCCTAGATGGGATTCTGATCAGAATCCTATCTACCTCTGTGCATCCGGTTCGACCGGACAGAGGCCGGGAAGTCCAAGTTAGAATAGGCCTCTATGTGTCTACAAAACAGCCTCACAAAATCTGCAACAATTGCGAGTAAATGTATTCCTATAAATTGACACTGGCTCAAAAATTAATGTAAATGTACGTGTGTCGAGTATGTACATATATTTCATAAGATATGCACGTACATTGTGGCTCCACCCAAACAGCTCCCCTAAACACGCTCAAACTCAGGATTTGCAAAAGTAATCGCAAACATTCTCCGCCCCTCTGGTTACTTCCTAACAGCTCTTTTCTAGGGATTTAAACAGGGTTTAACTGTGGGGGAAAAAGTTTATAATATTACCCCCATAATGAAGGCGATTTCCAAAGGCATTTACCCAGATCAATGGGCTATTTGAAAAATTCCCGCCCTCACTATGGGCAAAAGAACAGGCTTGTAGCATTTGTGTGGCTGCCAGGACCTATTGTAATTGTTTTCACTGCAGCTGGCACCCCACCCAGAAGCTTCCACCCTAAAATTGGTTAAGCCGGCCTCGGGTGTGGTCACAGATTGCTACAGGGGCAATATGATGTTCTCATTTTATTTTCGATTCCTTCTAAATAACTCCTAATGCTCAATTTAATTTTATGATCGTTGCTATCCACTGAGCTGAGAATTTTGATGTGTTCTCCACGATAATGCCAAAATCTTTTTCCTAAATGACAGGAAAGGGTATCACAATGGGCATATATTACTATCTGCCTGCCCTAATATGCAGATCATTGTATTTATTTATTTAAAATATTTAATATACTACTTTTAGTATATTAAACAGACGAGATAGGCCATGTGGTCTTTTTCTGTCATCATATTTCTATGTTTCTAGTATAAAAAGACAGCAAAACAGTGTACAATATCCAAAAGGGAAAAAAAACCTTACAAATAATATGAAAACAAAATCATAACAAGCAGACAAACATAGAGCACACACATGCATACAGTATTGAATTTCCTGTACTAGACTTGGATAGTTCACCATCTTAAAGCATGTTCCTTAGCGCCTTATCCTGAGAGGAAAAGGGATCATTCATGTGATCCTGCTCTGAAAGCTACAGTAACCAGAAATGGCGGAGTAGAAAGAGATATCGCTGATAGTGAATTAGAGAAATACCGATCTCGTATACTTGACATGCCTCTAGAGGTTTCCCATCAGTCATCCTATTCTGCATGTGACTCAGATTATAAAGCAAATTACAGTCCAAGGGACGACAGAATATACATAGAGTTTGATTTTGGAAGGGGCCCTGTGCGGGAAGGGCCTGTTTGGACCTGATTCTAAAACGCAGAAGCAAAACGTTCCCACGGCTGTCGGAATCAGACCCGAGGACAGCCCGGCGTGCCCCGCCCACAGCCATGGGGACATTCCCTCCCTGGCTCATTCTGCCTGCAGCCTCAGGTCCCCGACTCCCTACCGCCCAACCCTGATAGGGGCTGCTGGGGCCTGGATCGGGCAGCGGGGACTCAATGTCCCAGTGATCCAGTGGGGGGAGGGCTGGGCTTGGGGGGGGGGTGTACTGTTGGCAAGGTTTGGAGGGGCGCCCCGCTCTTATTCCACCTCGGAGATGGAATAAGCAGGACATCTCCCCCGGCGATCCCTGGACCTTAATATGTATACTTTAGAGGAAAGGCGGGACAGAGGTGATATGATTGAGACATTTAAAAACATCGGTGGCATAAATACACAGGAGGAGAGCTTCTTTCGATTGAAAGCAAGCTCTGCTATGAGGGGACATAGGATGAGGGTGAAAGTGGATAGACTCAGGAGTAGTATGCAGAAATATTTCTTTATGGAAAGAGTGGTAGATGCATGGAAAAGTCTCCCAGTGGAGGTGGTAGAGAGGAGGACAGTATCTGAATTCAAGAAAGCATGGGACAAACAGAGGATCTCTAAAGGAAAAAAGGGGACTCTTGTAGTGGGTGATATGGAAGGGCAGACTAGATAGGCCATGTGGTCTTTTACTGCCTCATGTTTCTCTGTCTCAGTGGATGTACAGGGCCATCCTGGAATCGGCCGCGCCCATGCTCTGCCCACTCTCTGCCCCCGTCATGCCTCCATCACCTGCAGTACACACAGCAGCTCTGTGTGTGCAGCGGGGGGGGGGGGGGGGGGGATGGAGGCGGAATACTGGGAAGCCGGATAGCGGAGTAGCATGTCCCGGCGGGACGTACTGCCCCGCTATCTGCCTGATGGAATTGGGGCCATCATATCTAATATCCTAACTTAAATATTTTCTTTATTTTGAGATTTAGCTGACACTTTTTCATTGGTAGCTCAAGGCAAATTACATTCTGCCACTGTAACTATTCCCCGGTCCTCCAGAGGGAGGGTTAAGTGACTTGCCAAGATCATGAGGGACATCCGTGAGATTTAATTCCTGGCTTCCCTAATTCTCACCCCAGTGCTCTAACCACTAGTCTACTCCTTCACTGTGTAAATGTGCTGTACTACTTCATATACATCCCAGCACTACCCAAGCTCCTACACTAAGGGGTAGGTTTAGTAAAGGCTGTTAGCTGTCTTTTCAGCACCAATTTGGAATTGGCAAGCCGTGAAGACAGCAGGAAAAAGGCAGACATTGTAGCAATAGTCCACGATGTCTGCATTTCACATGGTAGCTGCTCAAGTGAGTGAGATGTGGGCAGATAGTAGGCGTTTCAAGTTCGAGCAGCTACTGTGGAAATTTGTGTTGCATAGTAGCTGCTCCTTCTGCAGGCTTCACAGGTGCAGCTATTGCCACCTCTATGAGTGACGACAGCGGCATCCGCGAAGCTTGTGCCTGGCGTTAGCTGCAGAAGTCTAATGCGGTCTAGTAAACATAACCCTAAAATATAGAAGGCTTTGGAACTTGTGGTAACTCATTTATTGTAAAAACACAGTGAGAAAGATAACCAGTCAAAGAAAAAGCTAATAATGAATTGCAAAATGCAATGTGTGCCTTTGAGTCAGGCCTGACTCCTGGTGACCCAGAAGCTCCTGGGTTTTCTTGGCAGTGTCACTGGAAGTAGATTACCAGGCCTATTTTCTGAGGCAATGGAGGGTTAAGTGACTGCCCAAGTGACTGCCCTGGTTGCTTGGTTACCAAGCCAGTGTTCTAACCACTAGGCTACTCCTCCACACCTACTATAGTAATGAATTATTTATATATAAACCAATCTTAAATATGCTAGTATGAATTATAAATATTTGGTGATAAATTATTACATTTTAATAAAACAAATAAATACCATCACATCACAAATGAAAAATTTAAACCATAACATTCAAATAAAATCATCACATCACAAGTCAAAATCCAACATGGCCATCTTTTGGCTACTGCTTGCATCAGGGGTATGAATATAACAGTATATAAGATCCTATTAAACCACAAGAGAATTGTTTGTTTTTTCTCTTATGTGGTTTGATAGCTACAAATCTACAACATTATTCTGTTTGCAAGTCTGCCTAGATGCTGTGGATGCTGCGAGGACGTCTAGATTTGAAGGGGTGTGACAGAAGCATGTCCAGGGTAGAGCTATGGACATAGACGTCCCTGATCAATCTTAGAATTCTCTGGAATGTCTGCGCCATATCCAAACTTAGACCTGTTCCAGGCATGAATAGGCATCGGAAAAGTGCTCATTTCAGCATTAAAATCTCTGAAGTGTGTAGAGAAGTCGGCACTTCACTATCCTCAGCACTCTCCACACTCACAATGATATGCTGTGCGTGTTTGGGAAACTTGTTCCGGATTAGCACCATTACAGCATGTCTCATAGATGTCCCTGATATTGACTGCTGTGCTGGGAACAATTTTGTAGATGATCCCGTAGACATCTGTATCAGTCACTTCCATGTCTGTGAAATCGTGCCCGAACTTGGACGTACTTCTGATTTGTAGGAACATTCTGGTTTGGATGTCCCAAATTGCATTTGAGCATCCTTTATAAAATGTGCCTTTTTGATCCTTCTTTCTGGGAATTCATAAATTATATTCCAGTAGTCACAAATGTCTCTCTCTTTATATATTTATTTATTTGTCTTACTATAGCAAGGTATACTCAAAACAAGCTACAAAGCAACAAAACCTACAGCAGTACAAACACAATAAAACAGCATTATAAAAGTAAACTTCCCATAAAGGAATGCAGATAAAATCACACCCACTTTAACCCTTTCCAGGCCGAGCCCAAAACTCTCGGGATCCAAAATTCTGACTAAATCTTCCTATCAAATGGTATATAATACATGACCATAGCAGAAGGAATATCACTATTAGAACATATTTATTTATTTAACAGCTCTTATATACCGCGCTATTTGACATCAGTGCGGTTTACATTAAACAAAATACACTCAGATTTAGAGAACTTGTCCAAGTTACAGGTAACAGGGGAATAAAACAAGGATTAACTGGGGAATAGCATATGAATAATTAAATAAAAGCAATTACATCAGACTAGAGATCTTGAGTGGGTATAGAGACATGTCATAAATAACATTTAACAGAGCAGGTATATACAGTGAAATATCATAAGGTGGAACGGTCTAACATCATCATTTAACTATTATTGCTGAGTTGAGATAATGGGGTGGGGGGAGGGGAAATATTGATGTAAGAGAAGTGTTGTAAAAAAAGGTGGGTTTTTAAAGCTTTTCTAAATTGCGATATATCTTTTATCAATCTGATGTTTAATGGAAGCTTATTCCAGCACCTTGGAGCAAAGGATGAAAATGATCTGTTAATGGTAGTTTGAGTACATTTTACTAATTCATTTGGAATCACTAGAGTATTTTCAGTTGTAGATCTTCTTGATCTGTTGTTTTGGGTATGAATGAGTAGATCAGAGATTGAAGGAGGTGAAATATTATGGAACGCTTTGAAGGTCATAAGAAGTGTTTTATAAGATAATCTACAAATTATTGGGAGCCAGTGAAGCTCCATTAGGATGGGGGTTATGTGTTGTCTCCTTGTAATTCCGCATAGTGATCTAGCTGCTGCATTCATAGCAAGCTGTAATGGATTAAGCGTAGATTTAGGTAGGCCTTGCAGGATAATATTCGCATAGTCAAAATGTGGGGTGACTAGCACTAGGAATGTTGTGCGGAAATCATCGGGGTCTAACATGGGTTTTAGGTGTCGTAGAGTATTAATCTTGTGATAAATGGATTTTACTGTGGACTTTATATGCTCATTAAATTCAAGTCTCTGGTCGAGAATGACACCTAAGTATCGAATGTTGGATTTAATGGGTAAATCAGCGTCTCGTACTCTTAATGAAGGTGGTGAAGAGAAGTCATTGTTTCTTGTAACGATAAGGACTTCAGTTTTTTTAAAATTTATTCGAAGGTTCTGAGTGAGCAGCCAATCGGTTATTGAATTGAAACAGTTAATTAAAACTGTGTAATCAGGGCTAATCACATTAATAGGTGTGAACAACAGCACATCATCAGCATAAATAAGACAAGATATACCAAAGGTACGGGCAATATTACAGATTGGTTGCATATAGATGTTAAAAAGCAATGCTGATAGTGAGGAACCCTGTGGAACACCTTGTTTCTGTTGGAATGGATAAGATGTATTGTTATCAATTCGAACTTGTTGCCATCGGTCTTCTAGATAAGACTTGCACCAGTCCCATGCAATTCCTTGTATTTCCTTCTCATGGAGGCGGACTAGAAGTTGTTCATGATTAACTGAATCAAATGCTGCTGCAATATCTAGGAAGACCAATGCAACTCCGGTCTTGATATTATCTATAGCAATGATAAGGGAATTCATTAAAGAGGCAAGAAGAGTCATATGCAAAAATTAACCCGGCTGCAGAATGTGGATTAAAATTTTAAAGTAGGCCTTCAAAGGGTTAAAGAACCTTATGTAACCCCACTTGAGATCACAGTACTACTTACTACTATTGCTTATCATTTGTATAGCACTACAAGGCATACACAGTGCTGTACAGACACATGTAAAAGACAGTCCCTGCTCATCAGAGCTTACAATCTCGTTGAGACACACAACACAACAGCTGAGGACAAGGCTATATCTAGGGGAATGGTAAGTCTGCTAGAAGCTGTGGGTGCTGCGGGGACGTCTAAATAGAAGAGGCATGACGGAGGCACGTCCGGGGTAGAGCTATGGACATAGACGACTTTGATCGATCTTAGAATCCTCTGAGCCACATAGGAGACTAAACGGATCAGGATCCAAAAGCAATGAGTATCTACTGTAGATATGCTTCTACTACTTAACAAAGGAGGTCATTCTGAAACATGAATAAGCTCTGTGTATGTGTGGAATAGACGTATTTCATTTTAAAAAATCTAGATGTGTTTTCTGACACCTGGTGGCCCTGAACGTACATGGCACTAAAACAGGGATCTCAGGATATGGGCAGGAAGGGGCAGAATGGGGGGCATGGTCAGGTGCGGGAACGTATAAAGCGTACCAGGAAAGGCCAGCATACGTCCCTGGCATATCACCCATACGTCCACGTTATACCTGCTGAAATGTGGAATAAGGGCAGGACTTAGAAAAACTCTTGCTCTGAACTCTAATGCGTCCCATAGAGATGAATAGCTATGATAAGTCTGTAGTGACTTGCGGTGTCTGCTGTCTGTGTGAGCAAATGATGCAGTGGAAATTAATAGAATGCAGAGGACAGGGACGATTGTATGCTAAAGTAGCACGGCATGGACATGGCAGAGGTATGTTATCTGTGACTGCAAGGAAGAATGTGCGTGTGTGTATCGGATGTACTGCATGAGGCTGCAGGCGAGGCCCTGGTATACTGATACCCATCTCAGGGGGGACACGTATGCCTGGTCAGTACCTGGACTGTAAGGCTGATCGCAGCATCACTGGGTGCCTGTGTGAATGGGCAGTAACCTCTGTACGGTTGCTCTGTGGCAACATAACAGGGCATGTCCCTGTGAATGGTGGGGCAGCCTCAGAGCGGGTGCATGCTGCAGTGCGGACGGCACTAAGGCTTATCCAAATGCACCATCGGAGGTCTCGAACATTGTGCACATTTGTCAGGACAGAGGATGATGCTTTTGGGCATGTGTTTATTTTATGTTTATGCAATTTCTTGATATACTGCTCAGGCTGAAGGGCATCAGACCGGTTTACAGTCACTACAAGTAGGTACTGAATACATTCCCTCGTCCCAAAGGGCTCACAGTGATGGTTACACTGTTGCATGTTAGCACCCTGATGGTTTCCTATGAATGCCAGGGATATGTTTTGCCATATAGCTGTACAGAGCCGTTTCAGTTTCCTCTGGCCCATTCCTTGCATTGCACAGACTGTTTTCAGCAATGGCCACTGTATGAATGACTATGGTGTCATCACATGCCATGTCTGTTGTGCTGCAGGGTCTGTCAGGACAACCATCTCCCTTTCTACTTGCCTGTTCAATAGCTCTGGTGCATGTAGATGACCGTGTAGTGTTGTGGGCATGCAACAGACTTGTATATATAGCCTGGGTTGTATAACATAATCTCTTCATCAGTATTACTATGAGTATTTTGTTTGCATGAGCACTACACTGCCAGTGTGAACATCAACTTTGGAGATGTTTGTTTTGCCTATGGAGGCGTGGTCGCATGGAGATTGGCAGCATCACACACACGTATCTTTCAGAATACTGCAGGGACGGACATGCCATTTGCTGCATTTATTTATTTTTATTTATTTTATTTATTTATTTATAGTTTTTATATACCGCACTTTTAAAAATCAGCACGGTTTACATACAACGGTTTTGTGCCCGATAGGTTTACTATTAGGTACTTACAAAGAACAGGGGGTTAAACTTGGGTTTCAACCAGGGGGACAATCTACATCATTTACATTTGATTTAATTTACAGTATGTACATACTTTTATAGTAGCCCATGTGTTCTAGGTTACCCATGCCCCAGTATAGCAGCACAGGCCCGTGTTACCCCTGATGTGTTGTTCGCGCTGGGAATGTATAGCTCCCTGATTCCGGAACCATAGGCGCGTCCATCTCCACAATTTCAGAATCAGGTATATTCCGTGCATGTTTTCACTTTAGACAATTCTGCTAGCCAGAAGTGCATGTTATAGAATTGGCCTCAATGTGTCACACCCAACATCAACCTATGGACTCCTCCTTATGTTTGCCACAAAACAAATTGTTATTTCAAAAAAACAGAAACGCTATGGGGACTGTGATGGCGTCTATATAATGTTACCCGTCCCTCTCCAAAGGGATTATCAACAATCCCTTTAAGAGAGTCTGCATCCCAGAGTTCAGGGCTGGGAGGGCATGGCTCAAAGGGAAAGGTTGTTTGCATGGGTTAAGAGGATTATCCTTGTCCTAGTAAGGGAGCTTGAAGAAGATATAGTCAGTGTTGGACAGGCAGATTTTGTTTTGGCCACTAAAGGCCACTAAAACTTTTTTTGAGCTGGAATACTGCAAGGTTAACTCAGCTGCAGAAGAGGAAGCTGTAGTAGTGTTGCAAGAGCACTATGAGAAGTCAGAATGGAGCAGCTCCTCCAGATTCTGGCAGAACATCAGCAGCAACAGCAACAATGTCAGCAACAGTTTCAACATGCCCTGCTGGAAGGGCAGCAACAACAGCAGCAGTAGATACAGGATCTTATTCGAGCATGGGGGAGCTAGAGAAGAGTTCCCTAGCTCAGTTGATCCAGGCCCTGCAGAGATTGCAACTCCATGCTGCAGCGCAAGCGCTTCTTAAAATGACAGCAGAAGATGAATCGGACCACTTTTTGGTGAACTTTGAATGAACCGCCTGCATGGCTGGGTGGCCAGAGGTGACATAGACTACCTATTTGGGGAGTCTACAGATGGCTGAGCTACGTATGCAGCTGTCAAGGCCGCCATACTGGTATGGGATAGCTGTACCCCAGAGGCCTACCACCAGTGATTCAGGAAGGGGGACTCCAGATAAAAGAGAACCAGTGGAGGTTCCTCTATCAGTTGAAGGATTTTGCATAGAAATGGCTGCAACTGGAGAGAAAGACCGAGCCTGAGATAGCCAAGATTGTGCTATTAGATCCGTCTTTGGAGGGCTTGACTGCTCCGATGAAACAGTGGATATGTCATCATCCCAGGCTTGCACTGGAGAGTGTACTGGAACTAGCTGAGGGGTATCATGAAGCCCAGTCGGCGACTAAAGCAGACAGTGAGAAGGGGAAGAAGTCACCCATCAGCCCAGGATGGCAGGGGGAAGCCAGAACGGATGTTGGCTCCCATGTTCCAAACCCCAAAGTCACCGCCTAGGTGAGGGCATGGCACCAGTCATGATCCCTTTACCTGTTTTAGGTGTGAAGCCTGGGGACATTTTGCTTGTGAATCTGGGTATGGAAGAACCCATGGATGTCTGCCTGATCACCCTGGACACTCCCCACCCTGGGGCACAGAACTTTATGATTCCAGTGGAGCTCGAGGAAAACCGCCTCTAATCCTTGATAGACTCTGGGAGTGTGTTGACCCTCATTTGCCAGGAAACTGTAACCTGATTTCAAATTGACTAAGCAAAGACAGTAACACTGGTCTGTGTACATGGAGACCCGAGGCAGTAGCCAATGGCACAGATTTCACTGAAGACTCCAGCAGGGCAAGCCATGTTTGAGGTTGTGGTGCTGCCCTGGCTCCCGTATTCAGTGGTGATCGGCTGAGACTACCCAAACTTTGGAGCAATATGGACCCGGCTAACTGACGGCTCTGCTAAGTCAGACCAGGAAGATTTCCCAGAGATTTTCCTGCTGGACGACCAAGATCTATATGTCAAAAATCCCAAGCCTGCTAAGTCCCAGAATTGGTGTCGCCAGTAAAAGTTATGCTACCAACAGAATCTGGCAGCGGCTATAGGAGAGGGATCCAGGGATGGAGAGCTTAGGGAAAAAAAGCCTTGGGGATATTTCAGGACTCAACGATAGTGACCCAAATACAATTGTCCCCTTCCTAGCGTGGGGGCTGGGGGAAGCTTAGGGAGCTTCAGGGGTGCTCAGCAAGAGGTAAGTCCCTTAAACATGCCTGAGAGTGGATTTTGGAGGTGGGTGGATTCCAGTAGGTAACAGAGAGTCACCTGCAAGAACCCTTCCCTATTTTGTGCTAAAGGGAGTTTTATTATACAGAATAGACAAGGGGGCCCTAGAGGGGAAGAAGTAGAACAGCTTATAGTTCCTCGGCCCTGTCGTCAGTGGGTGTTATCGTTGGCTCATAGCCATTTATTAAGGAGATACCTGTGGGTGGAAAAAACCTTACAGCGTGTTTTAACCGATTTTTCTGGCCTGGGGTCTATAAATAAGTGCAGTTATATTGTCAGTCATGGCCCACCTGCCAACTTCAAAACCACTCCAGAGTCCGACTGGCTCCTCTATGTCCATCACTGAAATCCTATTTGAAAGAGTGGCCATGGATCTGGTAGGATCCTTCAAGTGAGCCACTTAAGGCAACAAGTATATTTTAGTCATACTGGACTACTCTACCCAATACCCAGAGGCCATTGCTTTAAGGAATATGAAGACTACTATGATCGTTAATGCCCTCTGAGAAGTATTCTCGTGGATGGAAATACCCAATAAGATCCTCACAGATCTGGGAACACCCTTTGTATCCAAGGTGATGAAGCAAGTGTATGCCTTGGTGAAGGTCAAGATGCTGCGAATATCAGTATATCACCCACAGAAGGATGGCCTCATTGAGTGATTAAATAAAACTCTGAAACAGATGTTAAAAAAGTTTGTGCAGGAGAACGGGTAGGATTGGGACATTCTCCTACCCTATTTGATGTTTGCCACCTGTGAGGTACCTCAGAGTTCCATGGAATTTTTGCTTTTTGAGTTGCTCTTCGGAAGACGGCCAAGAGGCATAATAGACATGGTAAGGGAAACCTGGGAAGAAGGACCCTGTGCCAGGAGTAATTTTGGTGGAGTATATTATACAAATGCAAGTCTGGCTGAAGAAAGTCAGAGAGGTGGCCAAACTCAGTCTGGAAAAAGCCCAGGCCAAGAGTTACAATCGGGTAGCCGTGCACTGTACCTTCCAACTGGGAGACAGTCTTACTGCCCTCATCTGAGTGCAAGTTATTCTGTAAATGGCAGGGACCCTATGAGGTGGAAGAGAACATGGGGCCTGTTAACTACAAGACTGTCCAGCCGGATAAACAGAAGAAAGCCAAAATTTACCATATTAACCTATTGAAAAAGTGGACTCCAGTGACTGCTATGGTGGTACATGGAGATGAACTTGGTCTGGAAATATCAGCCCCATCAGATCCAGCTCAAGTCCCGGTTGGAGATCAGCTCTCTGCTGCCCATAGAAGAGATCTAGAAGGTTTGATCCACCAGAACCTAAAGGTGTTCTCCACCCACCCGGGACAAACCCACCTCATTAGTCATGATATTGTTACTGACCTTGGAATGGTTATCCGACAACAACCCCATCGGATTCCGGATGCTCGGCAACAGGGCATCACCAAGGAGCTGGAAGAGATGCTTAACCTGGGAGTTATAGAAGACTCTATGAGTGACTGGTCGTCACCCATCGTCTTGGTTCCTAAACTTGATGGAAGCCTCAAATTCTGCATTGACGTTTGGAAGGTCAATGCAGCTTCTAAACTGAAGTGTATCCCATGCCCAGATGAGCTAATCGAGTGACTTGGTAGAGCACTGCTGCAGTGATGGGTAGATTGGATTTATCATCCTACTGCTAGAGTTTTGCACTGGCTTTCACAGAGCTGAGAATGACCCAGACAAGAGAGCTTGCCCGGCAAATAAATGCAGCAACCATATCCCATAGTGTGTTTGTTTTGTTGGCTAATCCTGATATTTTCATGTTATTTCCATGTCAATTGATATCAGTATTGCACCTGTTATCCCACCAGTTCTTGTGTTAATTTGATCGAATTCCAGAGGTTACTTATACTGGCAACAGACAGAATAGTCTGGTCAGGTGCAATAATGTTACACCTATACCTATACCTATACCTATACCTATACCTATACCAGCAGGAAGCTCACTTTTAAATGCTTAATAGATCTACTGGTTTTCCTTAGTCCTATGTGACATCAGTTTGAGTCCCAGCTGCACAGTTGGTGTGTGCTAGTAAAGCCATGCTGAGCCACCCTAGAGGGTGTACAGTGTTAATCTTGCCAGTATTAATGTAATTTGTGTTTCATTCCAGTTGAATCCTGAGCCCAGGGCTTCAGCGCAAAGTATCCATGAAATTACCATGGTGCTCTGTATTATTATCATTGAGTTGACAAGCATCACAATTTGGTAAGAGTATGACACGGAGTCAGCCTGACCACAGTTTCTTGTTTGGAGAAGGCAGTTGCAGATGCCACAAAGGAAAGGTGTGATGGAATGTGGAGACAACATCAAAAGAGTATGCATTGTAATGCCACATGGGACATGGGTGAAAGATGTTTACTCACAGCATGGCAGGACTGTGATTTCTAGCACTAGAAAGGACACAAATGTGAGATTTCCAACACTGGCATAAATATGAATGTGCGAATTCTGGTAGGGACATCGGTCATGAATGTGTGACTTCTGCCACCAACATAGAACATGAATGTCTAGCATCAAGCACAGGTATATGAATTCTAGCAGTATAATTTGCATAGATGTGTGAATTCTAGTTCCAGCATTAACGTGGATGTGTTAGGTTGCCAGGAGTCAGCACTGACTCGAAGGCACACATTGCATTTTTGTTAATTGTAGTGCAGGCATTTGACATGGATGTGGGAAGTCTAATAGTAGCATGGGAAGGGAATAAGAGGGTTCCTGAACTGCATTGTAAATATGAGAATTTCAGCAGTGACTTCAGAGATAGATGAAGTCTAGAGGCTGTGAAATGGGGTAGGCCACAGGAGCCATGACCCCACCAATATTTTGTCCGGCAGAGCATCAACAATTAGAGAGATTGGGGGTGAGGCTAGAGATTGATTTGTTTGATCTTCTTCAACCAAAACGTTGTCCCTCTACCCCTGCCACTGAGTATGAACATGTGAATCCCAACAGTAATTTCGGAAAGAGGCCTATAGCTTTTACCCAGGACAGTGTCAGAAAATAGTTTGAGAGTTCCAGCAGCAGCAGCATTGGACATGAGTAGTTCAGTTCAGAACATGACAGGAAAGGCAAAAGCTGCCAAGAACAGGCAGTAAATCCTCAGCTGTGTCTCAGGCCCACTCTTTCTGGTTTGCTAACAAGCAGCTTCACTTATGAAACATGTCACACTCACATGTCTAAGTGTCCCCACAGGCATACTCTAATTGCATTATGATGAGAGCAAGCAGCAACCAGCTCCTAGGAATAGCCCAACCTAGTCTGAACAGGCAATACATAAATTAACTCTCTAACCACTTCATTCAATTAAACTTCTAGAATGGCATAAGGAGATTCGCTATTTTCTTGGTAAATATATATATTTGGACTGTCTGGAATTTCCTTCTTCGACCTGGCCGCTCTATTGGAAGTAGTGACAAACTTGAAGCATTCCCTTGTGGTCCCTGCTAAGAGAAGCAAACCTGCTGCATAGCTGTTGACATTATCACCTGAACATCTATGTTCTTAGCTTTAATGGGATTTGTCTTTTTGTGCAGAGTGATTTATAAGATGCTACTGCTCCTAAACTTCAGACTTGTGCTAATTCAACCTTTATTTCACTTGTATTGCCATAGGGTGACTATTCATGAAGGTGTTCACTGGCAAGGTAGCCTATAGTCAACCTCTTCAGATGAGGCTTCAGCCACGGCCTAGTCAGCTAGGTTGTGGCTTTGTGGCTGAACGTTTTCCTAACTCTAGCAGGCTATAGCATATCCTACTGGATTTAAGCTTGTTATTCCTGCTAGTGATGAAAATGTATGCCAGCTGGCTAAGTTGCCCTTCCCTTGACTCAGTCATGCCTGTGGGAAGACTCATGTTTTGAGGGGCTCACTATAGCAGCCTAGTGAAAACACAAAACTATATTTGACTACTTGGAAGGGAGCAACTTTGGGTCTAGCTGGCTAACTTCTGAAATTAGCCAGATAGGCTTTATTGAATATCTACTGTATACCCATGTATGCAATATACGCATGTATATTTTCTTTATAAAATGCAGGGTGAAAACCAATGTGGATGATTACGTCCTCAGCTCAACAAAATCCTTGCCCACTAAAGTAATGGTAGAGCTTGCCTTGAGCTCCATAGTAGCAGTATCTGTTTAGGACAGCGATGTCATGAATTGGAGAGTGAAAAGCGAAAGTGCGTGCCTTCGAGTCAATGCTGGCCCACTCCTGGGTTTTCTAGGCAAGGTGCGACTGGAAGCAGATAGCCAGGCCTTTCTTCCTCACAGCAAGTCTACAGTACTTGGTATTCCAAGATGGTTAACCATCCAAATATTAAGCCAGGCCTATACCCTGCTTAGCTTCTGAGATCAGCCAGTAAGGCTCATTCAGAAGAGCAAAGCCATAGTGCAGCTGGAGAAAGGGCAATAATTTATTTCTGTTGCTGTCATTCAGTGAGATGTATGTCTGAGCACCTTCTCGCACACTGCATCAAATGGTAGGTTCACTGCTGGAAATCGTTCTCCGGCAAAATATTTTAAACCAGCTTGCCAGACTAGTTGGAGCATTCTTTAGTCATTGTTTTCACTCTGTTTTCTTCTCCTCCCCCCTTGGGTGCATATAGAAATTATCTGTTTAATTCAACAGAAGATCAGTAGGATGATTTCTTTGTCTCATACCAGCTGTTTGAGAGAGTAAATGGATGTTGCTCTTGGAATTGCCAAGGTATGCCAGAGAAACACAGATCTGAGGCAGACCCATACATATGCAGACCCAGGGCTGCCTTCGTTAAAGTCAGTCCGACAACCGAGAGGCCCACTCATGCTCTCCTGAAACAGGGCTTCACTCTAAGATGAAATGCTCATGAACCATAGTGGTATTACCCTGAAAGAGAGGGACTTCAGCCTCAGGCACGGGGCTCAAAAAGCAGCATAGACTCAAACTCCAAATACTGTAAAACTAGGCTTTCGTGTTCAAAATTCATAAAGTGAAACTGACCAAAGTAGTTAAATGTAGTTCTAATGAACTTCTTCTGTGCATTCTTTAGGGGTCTCTCATTGTACTCTTTGCAGAGCTCACAGCTTGCCTTTTCCCCATTAGTTGCTATTTTTTAAGAGCTAAAAATGTCACTAGTTTCACCAGATGAACTTTAATGCACTCTAAGTGAAAATAGCAAAAATCTCTTAACCTGGATCATAACACTTCTATAGCTAGCTCCCTCTTGTCAAAATATTGTGTCTTATTAAACAGAACTAGAAAGAGACATCTTACCTTAGGACTGCAGTCCTGCTTGAACCACTCATGTGAACAATTTTTGATAGTAAAAGAACTTGCATGCTGTCTTTAAAGAAACAGTGGCAAATCCAAACATTGTCTGTCAACTATTGATAGATTATTTTACTTCTTGTGCACCAATACTCAGGGCCAGCCCAAGGGAATCTTCAGGCATGCCGCATCCCAAGCCCAGCATCTACCCTTTCCTGGCTTACCCCTTCCCCATGTCCAACATTCCCCCTTCCCTTTCCCTTCCCAGGTGTCCTGCAGCTCTCCTTCCTTGCCCTCCTCCCCCAGTAGTCCACCATTTCCCCTTTCCTTCCCTTATCCTCCTCCCAGTAGTTCCCTCTGATCCCCTACCCAGGATTCCATCACCTCCTCTTCTCTTCCCTGATCCCCTCTGTAGTTCACCATTTTCCCTTTCCTTCCCAAAGTCCCCCCCAATAGTCCAGCATCTCTATTCCCTGACCCTCCCTCAGTAGTCCAACATCTCCCCTTCCCTTCCCTGATCCCTCCTAACAGTCCAGCATCTCCCTTTGCCTTCCCTGACCTCCCCCCATTAGTCCAGCACCCCCTTCCCTTCCCTATCCCCCCCTCACCATGTTCAGCATCAGCCCCTCTTCCCTTCACCTCGGCCACCACCCTCCCTCTGTCCTCCTCCAGAGCTGAGGCTGGATCTAATGTACGTTCAGTGTGGTGGCAGGTCTTTGAACACTCACGCATGCTCAAGGTCTGTCATGTCCCCCCCCCCCCCCCCTCTGCTGCGAACTTCCTGTTGGAGGGGATGGGGCTGGCCAGGCCTAGAGCTTGCATAAATACTCTAAAGCCTGTCATGCTGTGCTACAGCCCTAGGTGGAAACCTATCTGCCTAGAAGTAGGGCCAGATTTGAAAATATTCTGCACCTTCCTCAGCCCTTTAGTGAGATTCCCTTTCCCCTGTGATGGAAATAGAAGTTCTTACTCTAATGACTAGCTGTGCTTTGGATCAATGCTCCACGTGGCTAATAAAACAGCTAAAGAGATTCTCATCACTACCGTAAGAGCTATGATACGCCTTTGACTCCATGAAAATGTGGATAAAGCTGTACAGAAGAAAGAAACCCACCCTAGGCTGCTCTGATCCACCCATCTACCACCCAGTTTCAAATCTTCCCTTTAGAAGGAAACTACTGGAGCAAGCTGTGCTCTCACAATTGCAGGATTTCCTGGAAGTTGCTATTCTTGAGTCCTGTCAGTATAGCTTTTGCAGAGGTCACCGTACCAAGCATATTCATCTCTATGGTAGATGTAGGAGAACAAGAGAGTAGCCTTAGATATAAACTCAGCATTTGACATCATGAGGATCATCAGGGGCGGCTCAAGGCAATCTGCTGCCTGAGGCGATGTATAAAAAGGCGCCCCTCCCCCACCTTAGAGGGGAGGGGCGGGGCTTTTTCAGAAATCCAATCAGAGACTGAACTAAACCAAAAAGCCGATTAGATTATATGGAGGAAATATAAGATGTTTGCACACAGGGCCTTATTGAGCTATAATCGCACCCTGTGCGACTTGCAGCTCGGACGCACGCCCCTCCTCTCCCCCCATACCTCCGTCCAGCGCTGTCTGCTCTTTCCCTGCTGCTGCCGCCCTCTGTTTGTTTTTTTCACGGAGGCGCCGCTGGACAGAGGTATGGCGAGGAGGAGGGGGCATGCGCCCAATCTGAAAGGCGCCGGCACTTTAAGAAGATCTGTCCCTCCCTACTCTGACATCGTGTTGGAGAAGGGAGGGACCAGACCTGCTTAAAGTGCTGCAAAAAGGTTTGGGGAGCGCAGTTCATCTGCCTGCTATTGTCCTGCAAGCAACAGCAGACAGCCGAAATGCGCCCCCCAAACTTTTACGCTCTGTGCGGCTGCACCGCTTGCACAGGGCTAGTTACGGACCCGTTTGCACACCAAGGAACTAAAAGACAGCAAGAACCAACAGCACAGTTTATAAAACTAAATTATAACTCATTTTTATTTTGTTGTTATAAACTGCATTATGGTTCTTGCTTTTTCTTTTTCAACATATATTTTGCATCCACAGTAGGTACAGAGCAGAACCAGGACATTCACCCACAGAACTCAATATTTAAAAAAAATATCTGATTCTGATCATCTCACTAAAAACAACAACAACCACTATTCTCCAGTACCAGGCATATTGTGAACTAATAACCCTACAACAAAGAGCAAACCTATCATACCATACCATATCAGCACAAACTTCCAAAACTCACATAAGGAGCCCATCCAAAAATAGCATCACTGTAAATACTACAGTGGGCCCTGGAACATCCATACACCTATCTGAAAAGCTGAACAAGTCAAATTACTACAGTACAGTATAGATCTTTATGTACAACTCCATGTTAACAGAACACCAGACATCAGTCAAACACTCGCAACATCGACCCTCACCAAGTGCAGAATAAGTAACCACAATCTAAAGTAAAAATAAAAATATGTAGACTAAATTTAAATTGAAACACCAAGATGCCAGAGTCCACATGCAGTGCAACATCAGATAAATAAGAGATGCAGTTCCCCAATACTGTGTAAATATAAAAATAGCACAAAATCCAATAATATCCCCTTTTTGAACATCTGTTCTACAAGACCCAACTCAAACTAAGAATAAATCCTATTGTATATACATGTAAATACATATGTAATTAGTTTCAGTTAACTTTTCCCCCATGTTTATCCAAGTTCTCGTACCTGTTCTCTGTAAAACCAATCAGCTTGTTGTTCTGGTCTTTTGTTATATTGTAAACCGCGCTGATGCTAAATAGAGCGGTATATAAGAGCCTGTAATAAATAAATAAATAAATAAAATAAATAAATAAATAAACTAAAATTAAATGAAATTATTTTTTCTACCTTTGTTATCTGCCCATTTTATTTTCTGTTCATGCTGGTCCGATCTGAGTCTTCAGCTTTCCTGTCTTCTCTTAGCTCTCTTTCTGTGGTCTATGGTCCATCTGCCATTTCTTATCTCTTCTTTTGTTTTCTTCACTTTCTTCCATCAGCCCATTTCCAGTTCCAGTAACCCTCCCCAGTATCAGCCCCCTTCCCTCCCAGTACTTTCCAATGTCAACCTCTTTGCATTCCCATGACTGCAACTGGTGTCCATTCTCTTCCACTCCCCCTTCTTCCCCACTGTCCAGCACCTTCTAGTCAAAATACCATCTCAGATATCAGCTCACGTCCACTCTCAGTGCCAGCCCCCCCAGTCAGCTCCCTTCCAGTCGCCCTACCCTCTGTCCAACCCCCTTCCAGTGCCATTTGCATGTCAGCTCCCTTCCAGCCTCCTCCCCATTACCCAACCACCTACCACTCCCATCCCCAAATGTCAGCTCCCTTCCAGTCCCCCTTCAGTACATCCCAGGTGTCAGCTCCTTTCCAGCCCCCTCCTTCCCCTGTGTCAGCTCCCTTCGTGCCCCCTCCTTCCCCTGGCAGACCCTCTCATTATCCGCTCCCTTCCAGTCCTATTCTACCATCCTCCCGCATCAGCCCATTTGAAACCCTAGCCCCTAGTTTTCTTCCAGGGCCAGCAGCATTCTCCTCCCCTCCCCTCCCCCATTAGCCCATTTCCAGTCCTATCCTCCTTCAGCCCACTCTTGTCCTAGCCCCCCAATCAGCCTATTACCAGTCCTAGCTCATTTCCAGTGCTAGCCTCCCATCTTCCCATTACCAGTCCTACCCCTCCAATAAGTCAATTTCCTGTCCTAGCCCCCCTAATCAGCCCATTTCCTGTCCTAGCCCCCCCCCTGATCAGCCCATCCCGCCCCCAAAGGAAGTAACTTCCTTTGCATACAACTTCCTTTGGGGGCGGGACGCCGCTGCATGGAAAGGCTCCGCAGTCTTCTGCACCGGTTTTGCTTTGTGTTTAAGTTGATGACGCTATCACAGCCGCGGTTCCAAGAAGCAGGAGCCGTGGCTGCTATAGGAAGGAGAGGCAGGTGAGTCTGCCGGAGACTGCCGCTGCCGAGAAGCAGACTCGGCAGCGGCAGCAACTTGAGCAGTTGGATTTTTTTTATTTTTAACTTTAGAAGTTGAAGTGAGGCGGCTATTTTGGGGGCATTTTTTGCCGCCTTTAAAACTTTGCCGCCTGAGGCAGCCGCCTCACTTCGCCTCATGGTAGAGCCACTCCTGAGGATCATTTTATAACCAGGCACCTAGAACACATCTATCACGAGCCTGTTTTTTAAAGAAAAGCGAGCCCCTTTTCTTTATAAAATAGGAGCATAAGTGGTGTAAACTAAAAGAGGCAATGAAAGGTGCAACAGTTATATTTGTAAGGAAAGTAAATAAAACAAGAGGAAAAAGATACCTATATGATTCACCAAAGAAGTGGCTGTACAAATAAAGGCAAACCCCCCCCCCCCCCAGCTTCCACAAAATCCACAAGATCACAAAAAAGAAACACGGAAAAGAATACAAGATAAAGCTAAACGAGACAAAGACAGAAATAAGGATACCGAAAGCAAAGGCAGAAGAAAAGATGGCTAAAGATGTGAAGCGTGGAGATAAAACCTTTTTCGGGTTATATTTGGGAGAAGAAGAAGATTAGAGTTGGAATTGCAAGACTCAGGGCAGATTTATGGAAGTGATATTGAAAAAGCAAAAATGCTAAACAAAGACTTCTCTTCTGTATTTGCTAAAGAAAATCCTGGAGAAGGACCATGGATGATTGACAAATATACAAATGGGAATGGAGTAGATACCATTCACAAAAGATGTTTTTGAATAACTTGCAAAACTAAAAGTGGACAAGATCATGGGACCGGATGGGCTATATCCCAGGATACTGAAAGAGCTCAGAGAGGCTCTGGCAAGGCCTTTAAAGGATATTTTTAATAGATCCTTGGAGATGGTACAGGTTCCGCAGGACTGGAGATGGACTGATGTGGTACCTCTTCAGAAAAGTGATAATAGGAAAGAGGTGACAAACTATAGGCCAATAAGCCTTACCTCTGTGGTGGGAAAAGTAATGGATGTGCTCTTAAAAGAAAGAATAGTGGACTTTCTGGAAACCAATGGATTGCATGATCCAAGGCAACATGGCTTTACCAATGGAAGATCATACCAAACAAATTTGATTTTCTTTGGATGATCAGAGAACTATATCAAGGGCATGCGATGGATGTGTTCTACCTAGATTTCAGCAAAGCCTTTGATGCTGTTTCTCATAGGAGGCTTATCGATAAACTGAGCAGCCTGGGGATAGGTCCCAAGGTGGTTAACTGGATCAGAAATTGGTTGCTGACAGATGACAGAAAGGTGGTGGTAAACAGAACTCAGAAGAAAGGAAGGTGCGTAGTGGCATGCCTCAGGGATCGGTCCTGGGACTTACTGTTCAATGTATTTGTGAGTGATATTGCAGAAAGACTGAATGGAAAAGTTTGCATTTTTGCAGATGACACTAAAATTTGCAACAGAGTGGACACTTCTGAGGGATTGGACAACATGAGGAAAGCTCTACAAACACTGGAAGAATGGTTTAATGCTTGGCAGTTAAGATTTAAAGCAGAAATCCAAAGGAATTATATACTATAGGGGGTGAGAGATTGGTGTGCATGGACCAGGAGAAGGATCTCAGAGTGCTAGTGTCTGAGGATTTCAAAGTGGAGAAACAATGCAACAAGGCAGTAGCCAAAGCCAGAAGGATGCTGGGTTGCATACAGAGAGGAATAACCAGCAGAAAGGAGGTACTAACGCTCCTGTACAAGTTGTTGGTGAGGCCTCACTTGGAGTATTGTGTTCACTTTTGGAAACCATATCTCACAAAGGATATAAAAAGACTTGAAACAGTTCAGAGGAAGATGACCAAAATGATTTGGAGCCTGCGCCAGAAGACGTTTGAGAAGAGACTTGAAGACCTAAATATGTATACCCTAGAGGAGAGGAGGGACAGGGGAGATATGATACAGACCTTTAACTACTTAAAGGGTATCAGTGAACAAACAAACCTTTTTCAAAGAAGGGGAAGCTGTAAAACTAGAGGGCATAAGGTGAAGCTGCAAGGCGGTAAATTTAAAAGCAACATCAGGTGATACTTTTTCACTGAAAGGGTGATGGATGCTTGGAATGCCCTCCCAATGGAGGTGGTGGGGGCAAATATGGTGAAGGAATTCAAAATGGCATGGGACAGACACTGTGGATCTCTTTATAGCAAGAGGATAAAATCAAAATAAACCTAATTATTTCTTATACTTCAAGAAATAGAGATGGGTGACCTGCACAGAGCGGCCGGTACAACCACTCTAGCCATCTTACTGGGCAGAATAGATGGACCATACTGGTTTTTATCTGCCGTCATATACTATGTTACTATGGAACTTTTGCATGTAAATGACACATATCTTTAGGAAGCTCCCATATAAAATCAGCCCCCATATGTCATATGATCAGGCTTAATCATCTCAAAGCATTTGGTGTAGGTAACATAGTAATAACCAGGTTTACTTCTTTTCTTATGAATCGTTACCAACATAGTAGGATTGGTGGCAGTCGGTCCTGTTGGCAGCCGTTGCCCTATGGTGGCCCCCAGGGTTCTAGTCTTTCTGTGGCTCGGTTCAGCTTCTCTGCTAAATTTTCATACCAACAGATATCTCCACTGACGCCACGTTTCAATCTAGACCCGCTGTTGCTGTGTCACTTACCCTAGAGAGCAACGGGCTCTACAGCAGCCGCTGCAAAGCCAGTGAGAAAATTCAGTGTGAGTCCTCACACACTGACCTACCCTTGCAGAGATTCCCATGGTAAAAGCCTGTACGATAAGAGTGAGTTAGATGCCACAGGGCCTGTCTGTGTGGAGGGGCTCACAGGACTCATGCTGAATTTTCTCACTGGCTTGACTGCTGCTCTTCCTGCTGTGGGGTCAGTTGCATGTGCTACGAGGGGAGGGGGCCTGCCTGGGTAAGGGGGACTCTCCCTCTCATGACATCTGGGAAATACTTATTTTCATAACTGAGTGTGGAAGAAAACTGATATTAACCACCAAACTGTCTGATACATAGTATGAAGTCATTGAAGAACCAGAACAGGCAGCCTGAAGATTCCCTTTGCTGAATGTGCGAGTCATGATCCAGTGTTTTTACTTTGTGTCTAGGCAGAATTAATTCTCCCTCCACAGGCCTTTAGTTGCCATTAAAAATGTACAATCAAAGCTCAAAGAGGAAATCAGTGATGGATGAGAGAGAAGGATGCAGGCAGGGAACACATTTGTTATATGACAATCTAAGCACAGTCATCACTATCATTTTTTTTCACTTAACTATAAACATTGCAAAAAAAAAAAAAAAAACCACCACAGACAAATGTAACTATTTCAGTGCCCCATGTGAAGAGGAATTGCATTGGCTGTAGACTCAGGCTGGCAAGGGAATCAGGTACATCAGCTATGGAAACCTACAGTTAATGAGCCTAAAGATGAATTTGGAAGTCATCTTCAGGAAGTCCAAGGAACCTTAAACACCCACATTTCTTTTTTTTCCAAATGTTCTTCTTTTTATATTTATATTTATGACTTTATTCAGTGGCATACCAAGGGTAGGGTATTGGGAGTGGTCCACCCTAGGAGCCAGCAAAAACGGTGCAGACAGTGAATGAAATTCCTGGCTGGGCCCGCACATGGAGATGGCAGTGCTATTCACGCCTGTACCCATGGCAACAGCGGCAAACTTATTTTGCTTGTTTGGCATGCAGCAAGGCGCTGCCTCTGCTTGAGGCCCCGCGCTGTTTCCTCTCCCGAACTCTTGCGATAACACCGCGAGACTTCACCCAGGAGGTAACAGCCACTGGGGCCAGGCCTGGAGCGTAGGCAGCAGCACATAGCATGGCAAAACAGTAAAGGAAGTGCACCCATGAGTATTGTTGGGGCGGGTGTCTGCTCCATGTGCCAAATAGGCTCGGTACTCCACTTTTTTTCTTAGAACCTCCAAGCATCACCTAATACATTAATTTCTCATATTTTTCAATCACAGTTCTCCATTGCTCTGTATGGTAGAGAATGCACATGTTCTTGGTTTTAACAAATTTCAATGTTTAACTCCTCCCCTCCCCTCCTTTCCCTCCACCCGCCATCCCCCCTCCACCCTGAAAACACTCTCCTGCAATAACATTCTTCAGGATGAAAGCAACGACAGCCATATAAGACCCACACTGGGAAGGAGATCTAAATTTTTAGAAATGTGTTACTTTGGCTTGCTTAGGGTTTGGAGGGTTCTGGTTGCTGGTGGAGGCTCTAAGTGGAAAAGGTGGGAAATGTTGTTGTCACCTTACAACGCAGGCCCAAGTTTGGCCTATATATAAAACCAAAAGGCATTTTGTGCAAAATATAGCCAATCTTCATTCAGACTCACTTAGTTTTTATGCAACGCGGGGTGATGCTGTTTCCTCCCACTCTTAGGGATATCTTATAGCCACATAAATACCTGATGAGTTTCTCATGAATAATTAAGTGTTCTGATCCCAAATACTGTGACATAATGGATGCTGGCAGGTTGTCTTTGACGGCCACTCGCCGCTGATTCTTGGAAACTGTCATGCAGTAAAAATGCATGTCAGGGTTGGTATCTGTCACCTATAGGCTGCTGATGGATGAACACTATGTTCTAAGTGAAATCATTGTGCAGGGGCTTATAGGACATAGCTTCCAGCTGACTAATCCCTCAGGGAGATATTTGGTCCAGTTTAATAATTGCTGTCCTGGTGCATTCAGCCATCCTTGTGCTGTTTTCTTTTTTCTTAGACGCTTCTTATCATTTTATAGTCTGTTTCCTCGGCTAATATGGTATTGTGCAGACATCATTACAGCCTCCAAGGTATCTTTTTATTTTTCAAAGGGCCAAAGCAGACAGTAGCATAGATGCATGGAATTAGGCTCTTACATGGACAATGGCTTGTGAGTTTGCTTGCAATAGTGCAAGGATTCCAAGAGAGATAAGCAATTTAGAACAAGAAGTTCTACGCAGAACAAATGGAGCCTGCTTTACAGAATGTGCACTTGCGGACACATCTACCTGTACACGTGGAGCCCAATTCAGTGAGGGGCACATCTGGGCCATCTGCATGACTGAAAAATGGTGGCTACAAAATGTAGCTGATTCTGCAACTGCGGGAGATAGACCTTCCCACAGGAGCAGGATCGGGCACATAGACGGCCAAGCGTTACCCCGATGCAGCGGTGCGAGACATCACCCCATCTAGCCCGCCCTATGCTCCTGCTGGTGTACTGGTGCCATGCTGTCCCATTGCCATGGCACTGGGACATCCAGCAGGAGCGCTGATAGCCCGCCACAGTGAAAAATATCCGTTCCCCACCTCCTGACCCTTGGCAGGGGCAGCCAGGGCCAGGATCAGACAGCGGGGATTCACCTGCATTCCCACTGGCTCTTTGGTGAGGCTGCATGGCTCGATCATCACCACACCAGGGGCTTATACCATCTCCAAGGTGGTATAAACCCCTGGTCTACCCTTCCACTGGTGGATTTACATGGCCGTGACCTGGATCGGCCCTGTACGTCCAGGTGCTTCAGCCCACCCCCGCCTCTCTCCAGCGCTTCTTGCACAGCGGCTCTGTGCATGTGGGGAGGACTTGAGGCAGCATACAGTCCCGGCGAATAGCAGGGCTGGACATCCAAATCAGATGTATATCTCTGCTATTCGCCAGTCAGAATTGGGCCCACAGAGAGGTCAATTTTTGAAAGGTTTAGGCTCTTAATTTACTTTGGAATAAGGAAGGAGGAGTGGCCTAGTCTCCACTGGGAGACTATTCCACCCATCTACCACTCTTTCCGTAAAGAAATATTTCCACATATTACTCCTGAGTCTATCCCCTTTCACCCTCATCCTATGTCCCCTCGTTGCAGAGCTTATTTTCGTTTGAAAGGTGCATTTATGCCATGGAGATATTTAAATGTGTCTATCATATCTCCTCTATCCCACCTTTCCCCTAAAGCATATAGATTGAGATCTGTAAGTCTGTCCCCGTATGGTTTATAATGAAGACCACTGTCCATTTTGGTAGCCACCCTCTGCACTAACTCCATCCTGTTTATATCCTTTTGAAGGTGCGGTCTCCAGAATTGCACACAATACTCCAAATGAGGTCTTACCAAAGACTTATACAGAGGCACTAACACCTCCTTTTTTCTGATGGCCATTCCTCTCCCTATGCATCCAAGCATCTTTCTGGCTTTCGCTGTGACCTTGCCTATCTGTTTAGTCACTTTAAGATCATCAGAAACAATCATGTCCGGGTCCCGCTCTTTTTTTGTGGACAGAAGTACTTCACCTCTTATACTGTTCCACTCCCTTGGATTTTTGCAGCCCAAATGCATGACCCTGCATTTTTTAGCGTTAAATCTCAGCTGCCAAATTCTTGACCATTCTTCAAGCTTAGGTTGATCCCTCCTCATGTTATCAACTCCTTCCAGAGTGTCTATTCTGTTGCAGAATTTGGTATCATCCGCAAAGAGGCAAAACATACCCGACAGCCCTTCCACAATATCACTAACAAAAATGTTAAAAAGAATCGGACCAAGGACAGATCCTTGTGGCACACCACTGCGGCACATGCGGACAGATCCCTGGGGCACACCACTGCGGCACATGCGGACAGATCCCTGCGGCACATCTTTCTCCTCAGAGTGAGCTCCATTTCCCTGTATACTTCGTCGCTTCCCATTCAACCAATTTCTAACCCAATTCAGTCACTTTAGGGTCCATCCCTAGGGTGCTCAATTTATTTATAAGTCGCCTGTGTGGAACAGTGTCCAAGGCTTTATTGAAATCTAAGTACATCACATCTAGGGCTCTCCCTTGGTCCAACTCTCTTGTCATCCAGCCAAAGAAATCAATCAGATTTTTCTGACAAGACCTGCCTCTAGTAAACCCATGCGGCCTGGGATCCTGCAATCCATTGGACTCCAGAAACCTCATTATCTTCTATTTTAGCAATGTTTCTGTTAATTTACTCACCACAGAGGTTAGACTAAATCCACCTGTAGTTCTCAACCTCATCCTTACTTCTGATTTTGTGTAAAGCAGGGTCTCCAACTTCAATCCTGGAGAGCACCAAACCATTCAGATTTTCAGGCTGTCCCTAATGAACATGCATGAGATATATTTACATGCATTGCCCCCATTTTATTCAACTTTATCTCATGCATGTTCATTAGGGACAGCCTGAAAACCTGAATGGTTTGGTGCCCTCCAGGACTGGCGTTGGAGACCCCTGGTATAAAGGGACACATGTGCCTCTGGGATTACTCCCACTGCTAGAACTTCCCCACATTCCTTCAGCACTCTTTGATGTATCCCATCCTGCCCCATTGCTTTGTCTACTTTTAGTTTAGCTAGTTACCCACAAACACATTCTTCTGAAAATAAGAGACTTGCCTGAGGCAACAAGGAGTGCCAATGGGATTTGAACCCGTGCTGCTGAATATCCGCTCTAACTACTGTGGTACTGTCTGGAGAGTGCCGGAAGGATCCACGGGCAAGGTAAGGATTGTTCTGGCACTTATCCGGTTAGTGGTGGCTTTCAGTCTGCTACCTGTTTCATCACAAGGCATATGGGGACAGGCTTAAACATCTCAATATGCATACTTTGGAGGAAAGGTAAGAGGGATGACATATGACAGAGATGTTTTAATACCTCCATGACATAAATGCACAGGAGGAGAGCCTCTTTAGATTGAAAGCAAGCTCTGCTACGAGGGGACATAGGATGAGGGTGAACGGGGATAGACTCAGGAGTAATATGCGGAAATATTTCTTTACAGAAAGAGTGGTAGATGCATGGAATAGTCTCCCAATAGAGGTAGTAGAGACAAGGGCAGTATCTGAATTCAAGATAGCATGGGACCAGGACCATACCAAGTTAGGACTGCGCCCTGTGAGACTAACGAATCTGGTGCCGCCTCCACTCCAGCCACATGCACTAACTCACTGTTTTTGAGCTTCTTGGATTGATTCTATCAGCGCCCTTTCCATACTTGCGCCCTCTGTGACCACATTGCTCGCACAACCCTTGGTACAGCCCTGCATAGGACAAACACAGAAGATCTCTAAAGGGACTACAGTAGTTGGTATGGAAGGGCAGACTGGATAGGATATATGGTTGTTTTCTGCCGTCATGTTTCTATGTATCAGCATTAATATTTCACTTTCATTTCACTTTTTACCAATGCACACTGCCATAAACTCAAATTATTGACCCCAAAGCAACAGTTTTGAAAAAAACCCAGAATCGGGGAAGTCTCACTCAGAAGATTTGGAAGTAGCTGAAAGTGGGCCCCCTCTTCCCTGGGGCCTCCTGCACTGCAGGGCCACTTGGACAGAATTACACCATTGCCAACACATTAAACCCCCGACCCCACCCTCTTCCCATTCACACCATCATTCCAATGTGATCTTTGATTCAATTTTGCATTGAGGAAATCTCATTTTCTGCTCGGAGTTCCTCAATTTGTTGATTTGAAAAAAAGAAGGCAAATTCTTTAAATGAGAAGCAACTTGGTGGTTAGAGCACTGGGTTGAGAGACAAGGGTTTGATTCCCATTGGCACTCCTTGTAACCTTGGGCAAGTCACTTAATCCTCCATTGTGTCAGAAGAAAGACCTGGCAATCTACTTCTTGTCACACTGCCAAGAAAACTCAGGAGCTGCTGGATCAGCATTGACGTGAAGGCACACACCCACAATTCCCAAGAGCTTAATCAAGAAATGAATTATAACAGTTCCGTAAAAGGATACATTTATTTTTTGTTTGTTAACCTTTATTTTTGTACAATTTTATTCCCAAGAATTTGCTGTCAGTTTTAAGAAAATTTGATATTTCGTTAATGTCTTTGCAACACTGTCCATGGAACCTTTTTATCAAAAAAGAACACATTTTCTTTAAAAAAAATCTATGAAGGTGAAAATTAGGCATTGGTACCTCCAGGATGAATCTTCTCTTTTTGCTCTCCTCCTTGAGCAGTTGTCCTTCTGATGTCTATTGAGCACTCCATTTTTTCCCTGCAGGTTGTTTCCACTTGGGCACTGATTTGGTGTCTTCATCGCTGGAACCACTAGGGTTTATGCAAGGCATTTGGTGCACACCCTTCTCCTATTATCTAGACTCATCATAGCAAGCACAGTGAGGCACAGCCAGGGCTTCATTTCTGGGAGTGGCCTGGAACGCAGCTCCGTCACTTCTTTTCAGATTCAAGGGCAGCAGGGGAGACTGTTCCTGCCCCTTCCTTCTCGGCACCCTGCAGGGAAGAGGAGGGGTGGTAGTGAATCTGGAGCAGAGTACTCCCTAATCCAGTCCCTCTTTTCCTGTTGCTCTGTCTCTTAGTCTATTCGCCATCTTCCCTGGCTTCACAGTCCCACTTCCTTTTGCCTATAGATTAGGTCCTGGGCACAGCACAGCCATAAGCATTTGGGGGGAAGGGTAGGAGAGAAATAGAAGACCTAACTTATTGCATTACAATGTGTGCCTTCAAGTCAGGGCTGACTGCTGATGACCCAGCAGCTCCTGGGATTTCTTGGCAGTGTGACCGGAAGTAGATTGCCAGGCCTTTCTTCCAAGTCAATGGAGGGTTAAGTGACTTGCCCATGGCCACTAGGATTGCTGGTCACCACACTAGTGCTCTAACCACTAGGCTACTGCTCATTAACTGCTTAGAAATGGCAATTATGGTAGTGCCATAAGAAAACCAACTAAGATGTTAAGTACAGATGATACCATTACTGCTCCAAGGAATGTATGGAGATTCAGGTTTCTGGGAATCTTCATCAGACCCTCCTCCTCAGTGAGATGTATTTCTCCAAACCAAAGATGCCACTAAACCATACATAGACTCCTAACTCTTTGCAGTCCATAGGCATCTCAACTGTTTTAATATCTTGATTCCAAGCTGCAGAGTTAACCGAAACCCCACCTATCTGACCCTCTCCCTCCTCCAGAGGCTGTCAAAGCATGCTCCATGACTTAGACATTAAAAACTGGCAGTGCCCTGACTGAGATAAGGCCCAAGAGGGCTCACTAGCTGGGGAATTAGACAGACTGTCAGTATAACCACTGTGATCACTGGGGAAGAGGGTTGACATAATTACTGATAACCAGCAGAAACTATTGTCGGAGGAGAACATTTTACTTAAACCGAAAGGGAAAGTCAACAAGGAAGAAAATGCAGTGACATTCTATTATTAGAGGCCTGGAATCTATTATCTTAATTAGGAGAGAAGCAATGTTTCAACAAGGCAGGCATATGTAAACAAACAATGGAGGCTAAGCTCTGTTGGGCCATAATTACACCTAGAACAAAGTGCATTTAACACCTCGGCACTGGAAAGGAACAGCCGCCTATGGAAAGCCTCCAGCTGTTAATTAGGGAGACAAACAAAGACTTCATTTGCTGCAGGCCAGCTGAACACAGCAGGCAAGGTTAATAATGGAAAGAAGACAAATGCAGGGCATTAAAGTGGACTTTTTTTTTCCAGGCTGGATTAGAGTGACAATGTGTCCATAAAACAGCATTCTCTCTAAAGGAGCTGTGGCACGTTTCCAGATGCATATTCTTACGAGCATAGTCGCATTCTACAGGGGCTCTGCAATTCTACAGAACAAGGTGCACCGCAGGAACACTCGCCTCTTCTGCACTTGGACAGAAGGGGGATTCGTTTTATAAAGTCATTTTTGCACGCATGTTTATTGTGTATTTGGTACTTTATGTACTGCCACTGGTAAAAAAACGAATCTAAAGAGAGAGAAAACGAATGGTATAAGGTGGACAAGTTATAAAATAACCAAAATAAACACAAGGCAAAGAGGAAAAAGAATGCCATGTTTAAACAGGAAGAATTTCAACTTTGAAATGTATACAGAAAGAGACGGGAAGCCAATGACATGGCATAAAAAGAGATGTGACATGATCAAATTTTCATGCTGGGCCAGAATACGTACAGCCGTGTGGTCAGAAGATGTCTAATGAGATATTGTTGGAGGACAGTGGATGGAGTGGGTGTAGGGTTACCAACTGGCTCCAGATGCGCCTGACAGGCGTGATCCAGTCCTGGGTTTACCCCATTGCATGCAGGGACATGTAGTTCTGATTTCTCTATTGCACTCCATAAGAAAAATAAAACTACATGTCCCTGCATGCAGTGGGGTAAACACAGGACTGGATCAAGCCTGTCGGGCGCATCAGGAGCCAGTTGGCAACCCTAAGTGGGTGAAGCAAAGGAGTATCAAAAAAGGGATGTAAAGAGCGGAGCTGTCAAAGAGTGGGAAAAGTGCTTTGAAATAACTGAGAAATTTGTTTTTCCAAAGATAACCAAAAGAATCAGTAAGTGTAATGGGAACTCCAACAAGTTGGTGAAATCTCTGGGTGAGAGGAAGCACCTGTAATCTAGGCGGCCATAGTCTTGGTTGGGTTTCGTTTGAGTTTAAAACTCTGTAACCAGTGTGCAATTGCGGACAAACAGGAATTTAACAGGGACAAGTCTGGCGTAGTGTAGCTGGTAGGGACGACAAGCAAAATATCATCAGTGTAAAAACAAACATTTATGCTATGGTCTTGGATGACTGTAATGAGTGGACTCAAAACTATTGAACAGAAGGGGTTCTAAACCAGAGCTCTGAGGAACTTCCCAAACTAGATTATGAGATCTGGATGAAGAAGAACCAGGCAAGAACATTTCCATGTAAACCTATATCGTGAAACCGAGAGAAGAATTGGAAGATAGACAGGGGAGGTAGGAAGGCTTTGGGGAGGCGGACAGCTAGAGAACAAAAAGCACCAATAAGAGAGGGCTGGGATAGAAAAAGAAAAGCACTAATGCTGCCCCCTCATTCTCAACAGCTCCCCGACACCACCACCTCCCCAGTGCCTTTCTTCCTCTCAGCCACGCAACTGGCATGACCGCCGCCGTCCTTCCCTCCCTTCCCCCCCCCCACCCCTCCCCCCCCCTATGAAGCACCACCTTACACCATAGGGTTCTTTCACCAATTATATCGATTTTATTCACAACAACGGTATACTAACAACAACGGTATTTAACAGTACACAACAATGGTATTTAACAGTACATAACAACTGTTGGCCACAGCATGCACGTGACTGTCGGCAAGACACAGTCTACAATGCCTTATATCACCTCTTTTCTTGCCCCCCCCCCCGAGAAACACAGCCACTATCCTGCCGCCTTTTTGCCCCTAGCAGGAGGGAACTCTTTTAGCCGTGAAAGCTTTCTCAGTCCCTTAGTCTTTCGTGTCCTTCAGCCGAAAAGCTGCTGCGCATGCCGTTCAAGCAGCCTTGGCAACTTTTCCTTGCCCCCCCTCCTTTTGCCCGCCGTCAAAGCAAGGCAAAGGGGGGCTCTCTGCGTGGTGTTCTTGTCACCATCTCCGTCTCTCCGGGGGGAGGTCCGTGTATCTCTCCCGTACCTCTCCCCCTTTACTTAAGGCCTAGGCTGTGTTCTCTCCCCGGGTGCGTTTCTCCCGCCGTCTTGCATGCTGCGACGTTTCCCCCCCCTCCCCTTAGTCGCTCCTTGGGTGGGTCGGGCGGGTGTCCGGCTTCTTCCTGTAAGGCGGGGGGGGGGGGGCGGAAAGAGACCGCACTCGCGCCGGGCGCGCTTTTTGAGTGCGGCTCTTCGCCCGCCCCCCCTCGCCTTCCCCCGCCCCTCTTTTCCGCGGCTCGCCAGCGCGTGCCTGTGCCCGGCAGCGCTGATTCGCTGCCGGGTCTCAGCCACGCAACTGGCATGACCGCCGCCGTCCTTCCCTCCCTTACCCCCCCCACCCCCCCCCTATGAAGCACCACCTTACACCATAGGGTTCTTTCACCAATTATATCGATTTTATTCACAACAACGGTATACTAACAACAACGGTATTTAACAGTACACAACAATGGTATTTAACAGTACATAACAACTGTTGGCCACAGCATGCACGTGACTGTCGGCAAGACACAGTCTACAATGCCTTATATCACCTCTTTTCTTGCCCCCCCCCGAGAAACACAGCCACTATCCTGCCGCCTTTTTGCCCCTAGCAGGAGGGAACTCTTTTAGCCGTGAAAGCTTTCTCAGTCCCTTAGTCTTTCGTGTCCTTCAGCCGAAAAGCTGCTGCGCATGCCGTTCAAGCAGCCTTGGCAACTTTTCCTTGCCCCCCCCCCTTTTGCCCGCCGTCAAAGCAAGGCAAAGGGGGGCTCTCTGCGTGGTGTTCTTGTCACCATCTCCGTCTCTCCGGGGGGAGGTCTGTGTATCTCTCCCGTACCTCTCCCCCTTTACTTAAGGCCTAGGCTGTGTTCTCTCCCCGGGTGCGTTTCTCCCGCCAACCCCGTCAACAGCGACTCCTCGCTTGTTGTCGGGGCCCCACACATCAACGCGCCGCTGTGGCCAACATCCGCTTCCTCCATAGTCGTTCTACCGCATCCTGTATGTCGCAGAGAAAAATGTCCATTCCGATGTCTGACAAATGCACTCCATCAGGGCGAAACAGTCCGGGGCATCTCTCCTCTATTAATTCATGCGCAATGGCGCATCCCCCTATGGACCCCATGAAGCGGGCCATCCATCTGTTCACTTTTCTTCTAGTCCTCTCCACCGCCCTATGTGAGTTTTCGCCTCTCCACACTCGCCGGGGTGTGATGTGTGACCATGCCAATAGAGTCTCCGGAAATGTGTTTGCCAGCGTTAGGAGGTCGCCTGGCATCCTCTTGGTGAGCTCAACGCTGCGTGTGGATGCGAGGTCGTTGCCCCCCAAATGGATCACCATTATCGCTGGGTTCCTTGCGGATCGCCCCCTTTGGAGCAAGGACGGCATCAGCTGGTCCCACACCATACCCCGTCGTCCCAGCCACACTACGGCCACGTCTGCACATGGAAGTCCTAGGTTCAACCCCATTGGTCTACCTCGTGCTCTCTTCTGCGCCCAGTGAACAAATGAATGGCCACAGATCCACACTTCACGCGGCCCTCTGTCGTGGCCTATTCCTGCATGGAGCACAATCAGAAAATATGATTATAACAGTATCTATCCCACGCATATTCACTTATTCGCATTTACTTTTTCCCAGCCGCCCGATCCTAGCCGTTACTATCGTCTTTAATAGGGAATTATCTATTCACAAACTTTTTTTTTTTTTTTTTTTGAAGATGCGCCCCCTGGCCTTACGGTGCTGGACGTATATACAATTTGTATCTATCCGAGCGCCATCGGCCTATCTTCATTATCTGTTCTCGAGTTATCCCGATGCTGGCCGCCGTAGAAGCAGCCCCAATGCGAAAGGAGTGCGAGCCGTATAAGCTTGCATCCCGTCCAGTGCGTTCTATTATGCGCTTGAGTACTCCGCTGAATTGAAAACGTGATAAGGGTGCTCCATTGGCGTGTATGAACCAATGGTGCTCTGATCGCGCCCTTACTTGTTGGTATGCTAACGCATTTTGGACTGGGCATGAAGGGTCATTGTGCATGGCCGACAGCACTACCTGCGCCCCTTTTCCTTCCACATCAGTCTTGGACTTGCGTAACTGCAACACTATCGCTCTAGTGCGTATGCACACATCACGCTTTACTAGCCCTCCGCGTGGTGTCCTTCGCTCTGATGCTGAGGATGCTACGAGCTCTCCTACCCGAAAGGCTCCGTAGAAGGCCCAGGAGAAGGCGCATCTAAACAACCTCGTCTCGTAGTCGTCATAGCACACTAGGCTGGTGAGTACCATCAGTTGTTGAAGCATCTGATGCGTGATCGGTCGGCGTTTGTCCGTCCTCCGCGGCTGTTCCCGGGACCAGCCTCTCATCACTTTCTGTACAATAAACCCAGCCGTGGGGCTATGCTTTCCCATCGCTTTTGCAAAAAAGGACACAGCCGCTAAACAGACCTGCACCGCAGCCTTTGTGCAGCCATTGGTTTTGCAGTGCATAATCCATCGCACTATTGTTGCCACTTTTAATCTGTCTTCACTCTTAATGTGGGCCGTACTGCAAAAAGTCTGGTATTGCTCCCAAGCCGCTATGTATCTGCGCCGGGTGTTCTCGGCTAACACTCCTAACAGGAGCTCCCAGATCTCGGTGGGCCAAACTCCCAGACTTGATATGGGACCGCTGTCTTGATTCTGTCGGCTTCGGGCGCCAGCTGGTGAAAAAGCCTGATCTTAGAACGAGAAAGAGCATCAGCAATGTTATTATTCTCGCCCTCGATGTGGGTGGCTCTCAGGGTTATATTATGCGCGAGGCAGAGCAGGACTATTCGCCTCAAGAGCGCCACTACCCTTGGCGTTTTGGCTCTCATCTTATTTATCGCCCACACCACCGCTAGGTTGTCGGTGCGGAAGGTGATAGCCCTATTGGCGAGCTCAGGGGCCCAGATACAAAGGGATACCATTATAGGGAACAGCTCCAAGAACGTGATGTCCCTGGTGATCCCAACACTGTGCCACTCCTTGGGCCATGTCTCTGAGCACCACGCCCCTTTATAGTATATGCCGAAACCGATCCCCCCCGACGCGTCGGTGAAGAATTCCAGTTCGACATTGGATATTGGGGGCGCTTGCCAGAAGGCCAGGCCGTTGAAAGCGCGAAGGAATTGCAACCAGACCTGGAGGTCTTCGCGCATCTCCCTGGTGATTCTGATGCGGTGGTATCTTTTTGCGATACCTCTTGTCGCCCATGCCAGGCGCCGGCAAAACACCCTCCCCATGGGTATCACTCTGCACGCAAAGCAAAGGAGGCCCAGCATGGACTGGAATTGCCGTAGTGTCGCTTTTCGCTGGCTGTGCAATAGGTGCATCTCTTTACTCAACTTGAGCACTTTTTCAGCTGGCAAGCGCGACCTGTGCGCCGGCACATCTAATTGTATGCCCAGGAAAGTGAGGACACTTTTTGGGCCCTCTGTCTTCTCCTTTGCTAACGGGATTCCAAACTCCCGTGCCGTCTGCTCGAAGACATCTAGTATCCTTTTGCATTCATCCCGGTCTCTTCCCACAAATAGGAAATCGTCCAGGTAGTGCACCACTGTATTGGGGCCGGCCAGATCTTCGACCACCCAGTGTATGAAGGAACTGAATTGTTCAAAGTATGCGCATGATACAGCGCATCCCATGGGCAAACATTTGTCATAATAGAACTCCCCATTGAACGAGAAGCCCAACAGTTGAAAAGATTCAGGGTGAACCGGCAATAGGCGGAACGCGGACTCAATGTCTGCCTTCGCTAGTTGCGCTCGGGGCCCCTTACTTCGTATGATTGTGATCGCTTGGTCCATGGTTGCATACTTAACTGAGCATAATGCCGGATCTATGTAATCATTAACGGACTGTCCTTCTGGGTATGACAGGTTGTGAATTAACCTAAATTGTCCTTGCTCCTTTTTGGGTATCACTCCCAATGGGGAGACTATTAGGTCCTTGAATGGGAGTGACTGGAAGGGACCAGCTATTCTCCCCATACCTAATTCTTTAGCTATTTTGCTACGGGCGATCTCATTATGTTGTTGTACGGATGGTGGGTTTTTTAGTAAGCACGCGTGCTTTCTGTCCCTTAAGATTAGGGATGGAATGCGGAAACCTCTTGTGAAGCCTTCTTCTATATTAATAGCGATATCCCGCTTAGGATATGCTCTTAGCCATGGCCGCATACGCTCAAGGTTGATGGGTGTTGGCGCCAACCACCTCATTGGCTCGCTGCGGCATTGCTCTGTATGGCTTCGCCTCTCTTGCCGCTCTACATGCGAAAGCGGGGTGCCCACCCCCGCATCCCGAACAGGAATGCTTGAATTTGCACGGCTGCCAGTTACAACTCCCCGCGTTGTACTGCCTGCATGCTCGTCTCCCAGGCCACTGATTGGCTGGCCTCCCTTGGTTATTCTGAAAAGGCTGCTGCCATGTGGTGCTCGGGAGCGGCTGGTGCAACCCGTCCTGACACAATGGCCTATTATGTGCCATTTCTTCTCCCCACATGTCCAGCACTCTATGGTGCCATGCAAGGGTGGGATCGTCGGCCATGTTCCTCCTGAACTTCACATCATAGTTTAGCCAGGCCCATCCCCCGTATTGCTTATGTGCGCGAGTAATCGTGTCCAGGTACTTGGTCAGGTATGGCCCCGCTTCGGGTTCCTTTTCCATCACCACGCTCATCAAGAGGTGGAATGCCGCCACCCAGTTATTGATGGATTTTGGTATTTTTGGTTTCCTATCCCTCTCACTTCTTCTCTCCCTATCTTTTCCACTAGTTGACTCCTCTTCTTGATCTCTGAGTAGTAGAGAGAATATGTCAATATATTCTCTCCTCCAAATTCTCTTTTTGATCTTTTTGGGCACCGACACGGCCAGGGAGCTCACCCCGCAGCGTGGATCACGGCTCGTGTCCCTCCAATCTATCCGCGTTCTTTGGGTCGCTCCCGTCGGTGTGCCTGTGTCGTCTTCACCCCTCTGATTTTGCCCCGACCAGGCCTCTCTGAGGGGATGGGAATGTTTTGCACTCTTCTTCCTCTTAACTTTCTTTAATGCATAGCGCATCACATCTGCCCATTCGATGTCCCTATCGCTATCTGAACTAGACCCTTCTGATGATGACGTTGCTGACTCTTGCGCCCCCTTTTCACAACCCGACTTACCATGTGCTGTGTTGGGCATGGTTACGCTAGTGCTTGTCGATGGCACTTCATAGTTTGCCGAGACCGGTGCTCCCAGCCGCTGCTTAACTGAGTGCAGGCCATGCTGTGTAACCTGCTCCCGGACCATCTGGAGCAGGTCGTCCAGTTCTTGGTTCTGAGGCGGGGCCACGTTCCCTGATTGCTGCGGTGTCCTCTTCCTGGCGCTTTTACGCGGTTTTGCTGCTGCTGCAGGGGCCGTTGGTTCGCGGCTAGCCCCTTGATTCCCTCTCATGTTTTGTTCGGCTGCTGCTCATGCTTTAGATGCCGCTGCCGCCCTCCGTGGCTCGCTGTTGCCTCGTGGCCGAGAAGCCTTTGGTGTTCCCTTCCTGGGCATTTTACCTTCAAGATAGAATGCTATGCAAAAGCAATACACTTACATTACTATCTAATATGGTGCTGTCTCTAATCCCCTGATCTTCCCGGCCTCCCCTTTTTTTTTTTTGTATAGCATTACTCATTAGTGGCAAGGGGAAAAGGCTTATTTCCAGTCATGCCTGATGTCCACTATAGTCGGTCTTCTACCTCGTAGCTACCCCTGTCCCTCTGCCAGCACTATCCTCCCTAGATTCATCACTTCAACAGTATAGCTACATTACCTATGCGCTTCCGTCCCCTTCTTGTTAAACATCTCCTCCTATGCCTATAATCATTTATTTACTTCTGCCCTTAAGACTCCGGGCATGTGCGGCTGCTCACATATCTTCTCATCCCCCCCCCATCCCTCCCGACTCTCTCCCCCCCCCCCCTTGCATCCCCTGAGCAACCCCTTCATTTCCTGTTCCCTGGGCATGGCTCCGTGCAGCTCACATCTTGGCCGCCCCCCAACTGTGTTCTTTATTTCTTTATATTTAGTTATATATATATCTATATATATATTTTTTTTAATTATTATCTTCTGCCCTGCACCCTGCCAATAAGCTGGCTAGCTAGCTAGCATGCAGGCCCCGTCACACTCTCCGTGTGCAGGCATATGGCCGCCACGGCCCCCCCACCGCTTACAACTCCCTCTTTTGCTTAACATTCCTTCTTCCCCCCCCTTTCTCTCGCTATAAAATCAACATGGCAGGCCCCGTTCCATACTTGCAGTTCGATGTGCTTTTTATTTTGCCTCTGCCTTCTTTTGAGAGTCTCGGCGATCTACACTCGCTCCTCCACGCGGCAGGGGTGGATCTGCCGGAGCACTCTTCTTCTGCCGCTTTCTCCTCTTCGATTCGCTGCGGGTCCCGTTCCTTCACGTGGATTCTTTCAGCGCGGGTTCTCCACTTCAGCTCCGGCACTCGTACAACAGCTCGGAGGTTACAGCTCCGGCCCTCATACCGCAGCTCGGAGGTGAGCAGAGTCCGGCTTCTTCCTGTAAGGCGGGGGGGGGGGGGCGGAAAGAGACCGCACTCGCGCCGGGCGCGCTTTTTGAGTGCGGCTCTTCGCCCGCCCCCCCCTGCCTTCCCCCGCCCCTCTTTTCCGCGGCTCGCCAGCGCGTGCCTGTGCCCGGCAGCGCTGATTCGCTGCCGGGTCTTTCCCCCATACTGATGTTTTTTTCTTTCCCCCACTAAGGAAGAGCACCTCTAGGTAAGACCATTGCTCTTTTATGTCTGTTGCTAACCAGAGGGGGGAGGGGGGAGGGAGGATAGGGAGTAGGGTTGCCAACTGGCTCCAGATGCGCCCGACAGGCTTGATCCAGTCCTGGGTTTACTCCATTGCATGCAGGGACATGTAGTTCTGATTTCTCCATTGCATTCCATAAGAAAAGCAAGACTACAAGTCCCTGCATGCAATAGGGTAAACTCAGGACTGGATCAAGCCTGTCGGGCGCATCTGGAGCCAGTTGGCAACCCTAATAGGGAGAGGAAGAATCTCGCTGAGCTCTCTGACAGATTGCAGGGGGAAGGCTATTGCGCTGGTACAGGCCCTTCAAAGCACCACGTTTCCCTGCCCCACTAAGAGACGGCCTTGCTTCTCAACACCGGCAACTTTCTTTCTAGCAAAAAGCACTGGTTGACTCCTTAGCTAATCTCACAGATGGATTCCTAGCTGAGCTGATACCTGGTTCTGTAGTGGACTCCAGCATGCCTAGTTCTGTGAATGGTTCAACGGCTGGTTCTACAGTTAGGCATATAGCTATTTATAAGCTTCATAATTTGACTGAAAGAAGACAGGGAGTTTGATCACTCTGTAATTATTTCTCTCCAGCAATCCATTAACCTGTAAGAGGCCATCCAGCAGCTCTTTGTAAATGTTAAGTGAAGCATCTGGACCTGTCTAAAGTGAAAGCACATATAGGCCGATGCAAAAAGCCAGCGCTAGATGTGCACTAAAGATGACTTTAACACGGCCTGACATTGCATATTTTTTAATGCCGGATGCAGCAAAGATAGGGTATGCAAATGACCCCTGCCTTAACTGTGCACATGCAAATGAGCCATCGCAGCGTTAAACTGGGACAGCAAACCAAACACATGAGCACAAGAAGTCTGTGCTAATTTGGCTGGCTCTTCGGGCACCGTGTGGCTAATTTGCATAGCATTTTGATGGCATTGGGGGACGATCGTGAAGTTGGGAAAAGCCCCCTATGCCATCAAAATACTGTCGGGGGCCGTGTCCCACAATAAAATGATCCCTGGTGGTCTAGCCCCCCCCCTTAAAGAAAGAAGAACCCTGTGGTCTAGTGGCCCCTTTCCCCCCCCCCATTAAATAAAAACAAAACTTGGTGGTCTAGGAGCCCTACCTGGTGGTCTGGCGGCCCCCAATGCACCGGATTATGCCTTATACGGCAGTCTGATCTCATCCAGTGCATCCTAGGATGCACCACACGGGGCCAGATACTGCCATTTTGCAAGATGGTACAATTGGTTGGATGCCATTTTCATGTGGGGGAACTGTCTAAGATGTTTGTTTATTTATTTATTTAAACATTCTTACAACCCAGCCAGGGCCGGCCCAACCACTAGGCAAACCAGGCGGTCGCCTAGGGCACCAGCCTCTGGAGGGCAGCAAAAGCAGGCCATTCAAAGCTAAATAATAGATTTTGACAGCCAGAGGGGATGTAAAGCTTGAGGTCCACCTAGGGCTGCAAAACCTTGGACCAACTACTGGGCTGGCCCTGAACCCAGTCTTCTGAGCGGCATACAAATGAACATTCATACGAGCGTAAAAACAAATATACACTATGAGAGTATATTGGTTTAGTCATGGTTTGGATGTCTGCAGACATGCACATGGATGTCAAGATCATGGACACGTCTCTGTAACCATTCCACAAATGCTGTTCGCAGACGTCTCCAGTACAGAGATGTTCAAATAGACACTGAGGTGTGGCAGAGGCATGTCTGGGGAGGGGCACTGGACGTACACATCCCCGTTTGATCCCAGAAGCAGCAGAGCCCTTTGCAGGCACGTACATGTTAATTCCTGCTCCAGGCACAAATAGGTATCAGGAAAATGTTTGTTTTTACCTCAAACTTCTCCTCCTGACCTATAAATGTATTCACTCTTCTGCCCCCCAGTACCTTTCATCTCTTATCTCTCCTTATACACCCTCTCGGTTGCTTCGCTCTTCTAATAGTCTTCGTTTATCTGTGCCCTTTACTCGTACTGCCAATTCCAGACTTCGCTCCTTCCAACTGGCAGCACCCTTTGCTTGGAATAGTCTTCCTAACTCTGTGCGTCAGGCGTCCTCCCTGGCCATTTTCAAGTCCAGACTAAAATCCCACCTCTTCACTATTGCTTTCCATTCCCGTCTTACCCTATCTTGATCTCTCTATTAGCATTTGCTTACTTTGTCCTGTAAATTTTGTTTTTTGCATTATGTAACTTATTTTGTTTTCTGTCTTATTAGATTGTAAGCTCTGATGAGCAGGGACTGTCTCTTTTCTATGTTTGTACAGCACTTCGTGTGTTGCGGCGCTTTATAAGTCTTTAATAATAATAATAAAACATCCAGAGAGTGTAGAGAAGATGGAGAATTAAGTGACTAGCTTTAGATTACAAAGTCCCACACTGGGATTTGAACCATAGCTATGCAGCTCTTAAGCTGCTATTCTAACCGTTATGGTATTAGCCGTCCACATTTCTGGAATTGTGCCTATACTTGCACGTGCCTGACTTTCTTTTCTGATGTCCTGGCTTTGACGTCCCAGATTGCACTTGGACGTCCAATTGAAATGTGCCGCCACATCTACATAAAAACTTTACACACACCAAGACATAAGTAAAATATAAAATAAAATACAACATAATATACAATTATAACTCAAACGCTAAACAAAATAAATGAACCTTTAACTATTTACTTTCTAGCAAGGCCATGGCCAATGAGGGACTCATGTGGAGTAAGAACAGGTCTGACCTGTTCCATTGGTCAAGCTCACACCATTACTGCCCATAGACGTCCAATATCCCCATTCTATTCCAGAAGCTTGTGGACCTGATATACAAAGGGTGTTCAGTTACCAGTTTGTGCAGATATGCAGTGGAGAAAAACAAGCGACCGTAGAAGACTGCCAACCATAAACCAGATCCAGCCGGCAACCCTAGGAACACCCTGGAGGACACAAGCATATATTATTCAGATAAAGATAATGTTTCTCTTTGCACTTCAGTGATAAATAGGATGGTCAATTGCTCTACAGAGCCACAACTATGCCTAGCAGGACTGGTCAGATCCTGAGCTCTTACTGTTTATCCCAAAGCACTGAGAAATGTTTCTTGTAGCATGTGTTTTCTGGGTTTCTCCAGCCCTGTTGCTTTTTCCCAAATATTATTTTGGGTACATGGTATGCCTGCATAGCTCCACTTCTTTCTTGTACACTTTTGGACTTCTTATGCTTTCTGGATGAGGTCTTACTTGTTCTGAGTCACTCTCTGAGCTGCAGGCCCCATCTCGGTACACTTCCAGAATGCGGGAAAGCAGAAGAGGAAAGGGAGGAAGGGAGGGCCGAAAAAGCAAGGAGACACATAGGAGAGAGAGGGAACATGGCATGCCAGCCGTCCTCTACCCCATGTCTTTTGCTGAGATGGAAACGGTGAGTAGCCCTTCCCTAAACAGTCCCAGAGACACTGTGCAGTGGAATGATATGTTGATTTCCTGGTGATCCTCTGTTTCCAGTTATAATCTTCTTATCTGCTTGGACTGTCGTATCCTTAATGGATTCTGGATATTAGCTGGGTCATCTGTTGTTGATTGTGTGCTATGAACTTTGCTGTTTGCTTGCCTCTCGGCAACCTTAGGATAATTGTGTTGTATAATGATATGCTAGATTTAGTGCCCTAAAAATGAATATTTACCTTGATATCATCATCCTCGGTGTTTTAATGAGGGAGGGAGTAAATAGGAAGGAGGAGTTCAGGTGCATGCAAAGGATTAACCTTATGGTGAGCAGGTACCTGCCCTGATTGCTGAGTGCACTTGGCTGTGGTTTCATTTCACTTAGTAGACCTCGGTTATTTGGTTTAGTATATCTCCAGGAACAAGCAGGAATGAGTCTTCACACGTGGGAGACGTCGCCGACGGACCCCGCACGGGAAAATGCTCCCCAGCATCCAATCAGAAAGCCTTTGGGAGCATCCCCCACGCCTGCGCGGTGGCTTCCCGCCCTTCCTACTGCCTCTCCCCAGTTTTTCGTTTTCCGCGGAGCAGGCAGGACATCCCTCCTGCCACCGCAGAAATTTTTCCTTTTTTCTGTAGTCGCGGCTTTCCCGCCGACGGTGGCACCTCCGTGCCCCCCCTTTTTTTCTTTCTTTCTTTTAATTGTTTTCATTTAATTTTCGTCGCCCCCTTCGGGCGCTGAGGACCGGGGCATGGAGCCTTCTTCCCCCAGCCTCACGGCGGGGACTTAATTTTCCACGTGGACTCCAATGCCCGGTGCCTCTCCTGTTTGGGGCCTGACCCTTTTTCCCCAGATTCCCCGGGCTACAGTGTCGGGAGAAGACCCTCCCTCTTTCGGGTATCCCTCGACGACGTCTTCGCGCCAAAGGCGCAGTCGTTGGGTTGTCCTTCTCTCCAGGATCAGGTAACCACACAACAGTCTGTTAAGACTAGCCGAGTCTTGAGGGGCGAGTCTCATGCGCGGCATGGCGACGGCTCCGGCCAACCCCTCAAGTCCTCCTTGGCTGATATACCCTGGCGGGAGTCCTCGGGCTCCAAAGCATTTACGGGGTTTCGGGATGTTCCTGAGGTTCGCTCCTCACAGAACATTCCCGAGCCATGCCCGAGGGAGGTACCCGCTTAGAGCGGTGCCGATTCCCCAGCATCGGCGTCGGCGTCGAGTGTTTCACTCTTCGCCAGGGATCGTCAGTGGGTGTCCTCGGCGCCTTCGGGGCCGATCGACTCGACCGGGTCTGACCTCCCTACATCCAAGCCATGCTCGGGCGTGGTAGCCGCTCCGGGCGGTACTGAGCCCCGGGCATCGGCGTCGGTGTCGAGTGCTCCGCTCCTCACCGAGGATCGTCGGCTGCTGTCCTCGGCGCCTCCGGGGCCGATCGACTCAGTCCAGCCTGGCGTTCCTTCAGCCCTGCCATGCGCGTGGGTGGTACCCGCTTTGGGCGGTACCGGCTCCTCGGCGTCGGTGTCGAGTGTTCCGCTCCTTGCCGGGGATTGGTGGCTGCAGTCCTCGGCGCCTCTGGGGCCGACCGACTCGCGCCGGTATGGCGTTCCTACGGGGGTGGTATCCGCTTTGGGCGGTGCCGACCCGTCGGCGTCGATGTCGAGTGCCCTGCTCCCCTCTGAGGATCACCAGCCGCTGCCCTCGGCACCTCGGGGGCCGATCGACTCGACACTGTCTGACGGCCCTATGTTTAGGTCATGCACGGGGGTAGTACCCGCTTCGAGGGCGCGGGCATCGGTGGTTCCACCCCGCACCGGGGATGGTCATCTGGCCTCCCTCCCCTCGGGGCCGCTCGCTTCGACCCGCGCCGGGTCGCCGGTATCCCAGCCCTGCGCAAGGATGGTACCGGGTTCGAGCGGCGCCGCTCCGCCGGCGACAGCAGGGGCGTCGAGCACGAGGGACCGCCATCAACCTTCCCCGGGGACCACGGGGTATGTCGGCCAGCGCACGGGCGACTCCCCGGCATCGACGCGGCCGTCGAGGGCCCCGCCCTTCCCTAGAGAAGGGGCCTCGGGGTCTTCGACCGCTTCGACCCAATCTGGGTCTGCGCCGCCCCGCTACGGTATCCCGACGTCGGCGCAGGGGCTTTTCACTCCCCCCCCCCGCAGGGACTCGTAGTCGGGTGACCGGGGTCCCCTCGGGGACGGGCCGTATGCCCCGGAAGGATTTCTCTCCAGGTAGGACGGGTTCGAGAGGGAGCCCGGCACCGGGCAGTGCCCGCCGATCGACATCGGCGCCGGCGTCAGATGACCCCCTCTCCTCTGAGCACCGTCCTCGGGGGCCCTTGATGTTTGCGGCACCGGTCGGCGCGGTTCTGATCCGTGCTCCGGGATCTCCACCACCGGCGCGGTCACTCCCACTGGGGGCTTCGAGGACGGAGTCGATCTCCTCGCTCGGTTCGATGCCCAGCCTGGAGTCGTTGTCCAGCCTTGAAAGCCTGGCCACGGCACGTCTCGGGATCGGCCCCTGTCCTCTCCCGCAGCGCAGAGCAGAGACCGCTGGCCCCTGCCCTCCGGCGGCCGCGGATTCGCTCCAGTCACGGGGGGAAGCGCCGCCCCCGGGTTCGGGGCCGAGGCAGGATCCTGCGGCGCCGTCGGTGCCATCGACTTCTTCGATGCCTAGCTTGGAATCATTTCCAGGAGCCGACGACGCCATGTTGACTGCCCCGATCCGGGTCGGTTTGTCCCCTCCTCTGCCCAGCAGGCATCGGCCCGAGCGGCCTCTTAGTGCCCGGGCGGCCTCTCCCGCCATAACTGCTCCGGCAGAGCCGCCTTTTCAGGATTTCCTCCTTGACATGGCGGACTTGCTGGCCATCCCTATCCCGGATCCGAGCCCAGGCCCTGCGGAACAGGCAGCCGCGATGCTTCCTCTGCATCCCGCCCTGCAGGATCTCCTGCTGGGGTTTGGCGGTCGCCTTTGAGGGTTCCGGCGCCGCCGACTGCGATGCAGGCTCTGTACTGGGTGCCTCTGTCCCCGGGGTTTCGGCAGCACCAGCTTCCACATCGGTCCATTGTGGTGGAATCGGCGCTGAGGAAGGCCGGAAGCAAGGAGAGGCATGCTTCTCGCCCTCCAGGTCGCGCCTCGAAGACGCTAGATACTCTAGGACGTCACGCCTTCGAAATGTCTATGCTGGCGGCCAGAATTATTTCATATATATTTTATATGAGTCTGTCGCTTCGGGAGGTCACCGAGAGGTTATCTCGGTTATCCACCTTCATATCTGCAACCAAGGCCTTTGAATATTCCCTGCTTCTTTATCATTGCAGGAATATCTCCGGGTTCCTTTCTCGTGCTTCGCTGGACTCCTTCCGGTCGGTCAGCAGAGCCTCTGCTGTTGCCATTAGAGCACGCCGCACGGCATGGTTGCAGGCATCAGAGTTGTGTCAACGGGCACAGCACATCCTGGGTAATTCTCCCTGCGACGGAGATCATCTCTTCAATAGCGAAGCCTTACGTCAGGTCGCACAGTGCTTCGCTAACCTTCCCAGAGTTAGCAGCCAGACTAGGGCCCGGCTTCTCCCCGGTGGTGGTAAATGCCCCTCCAGACCCCCCTTCCCTAGGAAGAGGAAATGTCAGCCCTCCTCCCACCCTCCAGGCACGCCCAAGCAAGGGACCTCTCACCCCAGGTTGATGTCCCCGGGCCCGCGCCAGGACTCTCATACTAAGCATTTTTAGGCTCAGGTGGGCGGCTGCCTGCTCTTAACCTCCTTACCAGAAGTTTATACTAGAGCTCTACTCTGGGGCTCGTCCAGTTGGAAAATGGCTCGGGGACTTATCTAGGGGTTCAGGTCTTCTCCTCCATGGGAAAGAGAGACCCCCTTACGCCATGATCGCTCTGGCCCACGGTCGCCCTATTTACTCTTCGGTATGTCCCCGAATCCCTCTCAGCCAGTATCCTCTTGCTGATTGCTTCCGTACTGGAATTCCCCTCCAGCCGCTATAGTCCCCCTATACTCACCAGGGACTATACCCTCACGTCCCCCGATTGTGCGGGGGACAATTTCTACGCGCAGGTCCTGGGGACACATTAGGGCCTCCAACCCCTGCGGCATTCTACCGGACTGATGCTATCCTCCGTCCCCCGCGCTACCGTGCTCTTAGCTCGCCGATCTGCCCTTGCCCTCCGGGAAAGATCCCTCCCCTGACGGATCTTGCGGCCACCTCTCCAGGTGGACGTTCTGGGGATCGATGGCAGATCCGCCTTACCTGAGTGCTGCTCATGGAGGCACGCCCCCCGGCGTGCCTGCGTTAGTACTGGAGGGGGCGTCCCCATATCCACCGGCTTAGATATACTAGATATCATCTGCTTGGCAGGCGCCTTTGGGGGATCCCCACAGTACCTGTGTTTACCGCCTTTTTCCCCCTATGGCCGGTACTCACCCCCCCCAGGGGGTCCGGCCAGTCCGCCTGCCTATTCCCCGTCGGGCCGCGGACTGGTGGCACCCTACTGCTGTGAAGTCAACAGTCCCCTTTTCAGTTAGGTCCTCCTCCCGGAGGTCCGGACCCTTGTCTCCCTATCTCTCGCTAGGGCAGACTGTGTACCCCTTCTGCTCCGGGGTACACCTCTACTCTTCTCCGGGATAGGCTCTCTAGTTCGGCCTGTCTTCCACTGTTGGTCCTCTGAGTTATGGACTCTACTCCTAAGGGAGTGCTCAGCTTGCCGTGAGCCCCCTGGAAGACCTGCCGTCCTTCTCCTGACCCAGCTGACGCCTGGATCCCATGGCCTTCCAGATTTGGAACTTCCTCCTCGCTGTGTGAAGTTTCCTTGATGACCTCGCTACTGCGTCTACAGTGCCTTCATCACAGGACTACTTCCGACGACCCGGTGGGTAAGCAGTACAGGGCTCTAAACCATTAATTCATTAGAAACTTAATGGCCGGTAAGCTCTGTATGGTACTAGGTCATTTACTCATTACATGCTTAATGATTCTCTTCATACTCCCCTCCGCCTACTCCCGTAACCTGGGTTTTTTTTTGCTGTATCCTAATGGTACCTGTTCTGCACTCTAAAGACTTGCCTCCGTAGTCTTTGGATTCGCTGTTCCTCTATTCAACTCCTGCCCTCCATCCCTCAGGGGATGCCGGAGATTCAGGCTGGGCAAATGCCATCCCGTCTGGGCTGCGCTTATGGGATCTCCCCGGGCATCCTAAGCTAGGGAGTCCCCACGTGTGAAGACTCATTCCTGCTTGTTCCTGGAGATAGCACAGTTACTTACCTGTAACAGGTGATCTCCGGAACAGCAGGAATTAGTCTTCACAACCCGCCCACCTCCCCTGGGAGTTGTATCTCTCCTTTTCTCTATTCCTTCCTCTCCTCTCCTGCCGGCTCAGCTATGAAACTCAACTGGGGAGAGGCAGTAGGAAGGGCGGGAAGCCACCGCGCAGGCGCGGGGGATGCTCCCAAAGGCTTTCTGATTGGATGCTGGGGAGCATTTTCCCGTGCGGGCTCCGTCGGCGACGTCTCCCACGTGTGAAGACTAATTCCTGCTGTTCCGGAGATCACCTGTTACAGGTAAGTAACTGTGCTTTCTCTTCCTTTCATGTACATATCAGTGTGTGCCGTTACACAATTGCTCTCACAGAACAAGACAGATGAGCAGCACAGGGCAAGAGTGGCGATCCAGATGCCTAGATATTCACCTCTTGAAGCAATGTGAGGGCTCCTCCCAGGATCCCATCAGTCCTTGCCCTGAAACTACCCCCTATATGCTGGTCTTCAAGCTGTCCTTGAATGTAGACAGGGTTAGATGGGAAGACAGTTGGCAGACACAATCAAAATGAATTGGGTGCATGTGAAAGTCTCCAGCTAAACGTGGTGAACATCATGGTATCACCATATCCTTCTGCATCATGGATTCTCTCTCTTCAGGAACTGACCCAACTTTGAAATGGCAGGGGGTGCTGCAGATCAGGAATGGGCTATGTGAGGTGATAGCACAGTGTCGGCAGTCCTCTTGGATTAGCACATAACAGTCCTTTCTCCGAGCAGATCGTGAGTCAGTGTCCCAGGTTGATCTTACAAACTTTAGGCTTCTGAGGGTGCCTTCTTTTGAATAAGATGGTATACCAATGTCCTCTCTTCCTTATCCGTGCCATGATACTTGATGTCTTTGTGAGACGTTACTCCCAAGGTCTTGTTCAGCTTCCATAAAGGATCTTATAGTGTGTATTGCTTCGATTGCCAAATGAACAGGCAGTGAAGAAAATCTCTGCCTGTTTTCTAGTACATGCATCACACACGATGTAAAGAACATTGGAAAGTGAGGTGCACTATATAAACAATAGATCAATAGATGTGATCTGAGCCCAGAGCTGGCAACTAATTACTGACATGAGCTATGCTGAGAGCAGAGGCTGCTCCTTGCTTGTGGCAGAGGGAGAGGATTATAGTTTCTGTACAGCCTTGAATGATAGCTGTGTGGAGAGGGTTATGTAAGGCATGCCCTAGTTTTGATGGGATTACTGTGACCTGCTTCTCTCGGGCTTCGGGATGCACTTGCTATGTCCGCAACTTTTTACAAGCTTCATGTTACAGGGCAGGGTCCCCCCTTAGTGCCAACTGTAATTTCACAATGAAGGCTGCAAAAATGATACAAAGGCAAAATAGAACATGACAAAAACAAATGCTAAGTTTACAGTCATAATATTTTGGATTTATGCTGTCTCTTGTCCAGACAGAATCCCAGTGCACTCTCTTATTTAATCCTGCAGAGTATGCGTGCGACTCTCTCTCAGGAGTGGCTTGCTTAGCATCTCTGCTGCTCACACTTGGTCAATCACAGCTGGCTGACCTAAGGCACACGGAGATACCCTGACATCACCAGTGCCACATGGGATCTCCCTTAAGTGCACTAAAGCAAGCAAACAGCAAAGTTCATAGCACACAGTCAACAGCTAATATCCAGAATCCATTAAGGATACGACAGTCCAAGCAGATAAGAAGATCACAACTGGAAACCCAGGCTCACCAGGAAATCAACGTATCATTCCAATGCACAGTGTCTCTGGGTCTGTTTAGGGAAGGGGTGCTCAGTGAGAGCTACAAAAAGATCTGTTTCTAGGACGCCCTCCAGAAATATTCATTATATACATTTGCATACATAGAGACCAATTCTACTCGGGGCACATCCGGGCAGTCCGACTGTCCAAAAAATGAACGTGCCCCAATTACACCCGATTCTGCAACTGAGGGAGCTACACATTCCCGTGACTGCAGAATTGGGCACTTAGATGCCCCGTGCGTACCCTGATTCTAAAGCGCGGGGCATTCATTGCCCTGTATATCCAGGCAGCCCTGTGTTCCTGCTGGACTCCCAGTGCCATGGCACCAGGACACCCAGCAGGAGCGCTGAAGGCCCAATGCTGCTCTCAGCCGCATTTCCCCTCCACCTGACCCTCAGTGTGGTCTACCAGGGCCGGGTTTGGGCAGAGGGGCACCACCTGTTACTGCTAACTTCGGAGTGGGAGTCTGCCATGCCTGATTGCTGTCTTTGGGGGAACTTATTCCACTTCTGAGGTGGAATAAGTCCCCAGTCCATCTTGGCCTCACTGGATGTACAGGGCTGTGACTGGAATAGGCCTTGTACATCCAAGGTTGTGGGCCCACCTCTGCTCCACCCCCTCTCGTCCCAGGCCCTCCCCCTCCTGCTCCTGCTCCCCACACAAGTCCGCTGTACGTGCAGGATGCCTGGGGTTTGGAATTCGCTCCCTGCAAATAGTAGGGTTTGGACGTCCAAGCCAGACATCCATCCCTGCTATTTGCATCTCAGAATGACCTCCATAGGGTCTATGATAGTGGTTCTCAAACCTCTCCCAGAGGACCCCCCGTCAGCCAGATTTTCAAGATATCCACAATGAATGTTCATGAGAATGTGTGTGCACTGCCTCCATTACGTGCAGATTTCTCTCACATATCTTCATTTGGATATCCTGAAAGTCTAACTGGTTGGGACAGGTTCGGAAACTACTGGTTTAAGAGCAAGACTAATTTACATAGACTGGTTACCAAGAAAACCAGACCTGTTTGAGGCCCTCAAAGACCAAAGTTGAGAATCTCTCTCCCCTGATCTAGGGACATGTTCCAAGGCCAGGAAATGATGACAACTGAAGTGAACCAATTTCTATCATGCTGGATCTTAGTGATGGTTATAGCGTGAAATCACTGGGCATCAATCACCCCAAAGCAGAATTATCTACTCACTTTTCTTTTAACGGGACCCCCCCTCTTTTGGCCAAACATGCTTACATTACTCTTTTCTCCAACATCTAACAATTCTTTTGGTTCCTTTTTATTTTTTGTTTTCTTGCTCTCTCAAATGAACAGGCAGTGAAGAAAATCCCTTGCCTTTTTTCTGGTTCATGCATCACATATGATGTACAGTACTTTGGAAAGTGAGGTACACCATAAAAACAATAGACGTGATCTGAGCCCATCTCTAAATGCCAAAAAGTCACAGAATTATTCCACAAGGAGCTATGACATTGCCAGACAGAGGGAAGGCCAATGATATCACATCTCCTGAACCAAAGAACCTAAAGAGTATTTCCTGTGCAGTAATTCACTGTAAAGCAGTGAATGTATATCTCCGTTGAACTACAGAACAATCTCATGTATACGACGTGGGGCTCTCGTTCTTCTATAAAGTAGCTTTGATCATTGGAGGCCTATTGAATATCTGGTGTGGGCTGGGGTAAATGAAGTATCATTTAGAAAACATATGGTGGCACATTCCAATTGAGACGTCCAAGTGCAGTCTCCGATGTCAAAGCCAGAACATCTGAAAAGAAAGGCAGATACATGCAAGTTCAGGCACAGTTCCGGTAACGTGGATGCTCCTGATATGTACGTGTATCAAATGCCAATATACTGTAGACATCCCCACGAGAGCATTTCTAAGCCAACATGCCTAATAGCATAATGGTTAGAGTAATGAGTTAAGAGTTGGGTAGCCAGAATTCAAATCCCAGTTTGGGACTTTGTAATCTAAAGCTAGTCACTTAATTCTCCATCTTCTTTGCACTCTCTGGATGTTTTAAGGGGAAAACAAGCACTTTCCTGATACCTATACCTGCAGTAGGAACGCACGTGCCTGCAGCTGGCTCTGCTTCTTCTGGGTTCGAATGGGGATGTGTGTAAGTCCATTGCTCCTCATCCAGACATACCTCTGCCACACCCCTGTGCCTACTTGAACATCCCTATCCTGGAGGCATTTGTGAAACGGTTACGGAGACATGTTTGCAGAGGTCCAGACCACGACTAAACCTTTTAGAATGACCCTCATGGAAGTTGGTAAATGACTCCCTTATCTGTGGCTGCTGTGACGGTTAACAGGTGTGAAGGGTTAGGGTTAGGTTTAGGGTCACTAAGAGGAGATATTTTCCAAGTTTAATAGGAGGGAGGGAAGGGTTAGAGTTAAGCTTAGGGTCTCTAGGAGAGGATATTTCCTAAGGTGAGTAGGGTGGGAAGATCTCTTGTCCTACTCCACTATAACATGAATTGCCTTAAGTGTGTTTAGTAATATTTAATGCTATGTTGTCTTGGTGAAGGAGGGAGAGCCATGCTTCCCCAAGGATATGCCTGGATTCCACATTGGTTCCCCTCCATTCGTCCTACTGAACTGTTCATGCTAAAGCTAATTCTAGGTTTTGTGAAGTATTTTTAAAAACCTCTTTCTACTTTTAACACTATAACATTTGTGCATGAGGCTACTTCAGTCAAAACATCAACAGGGGCCTGCTCCATTTTCCCATACAGCCCCTGGAGTCTGGATGCTGATTGACTGAAATGTTCTCAGCATCTTATAATTAAGATGTGTGGTGCTCTGGAATTTCTTTGCTTATTCCAGGAGCATGGTCACCGGGCGGGCCACTCCACTCTGGAGTCAGGCCCACGTAGCCAGTGGCAGCAGCACCACCAGCCAATGAGAGGAAACCTGGAGAAGGTGTCAGATAACCTCACGCCCCACCAATATATCAGTCCTGGTTACACCATTGGTTCATGGGTGTTGGCACATCTGTGTTGCTCTTTAACCTGCTAAGTAGTGTTGATACTCTTCCTGCAATGCCTTATCATGACCATACAATGATCGTTTAATCATGAATAAAGTAGTATGGTTGCCATGTTAATCCACTTGGATACACAAATAAGGATCTGAGCCATTGTACACTGACCAGATGAAGAGCCCATAGCTCTTGAGAGCCAGTTTGATAAAGAGATATTTCCTACTGCTTTTTTTACTGAGTCTTATTTCTACTTTGTAAAGATAGAACAATCTAAAAAGTCTAATCTTTTCCATTGTGCTTGGGTATTAGCATAGGGTGGAGTGACAGGTAGAAATCACAGAGCAGGGATTCTCTCTATCACTATATAATGCTATGTAATTTACTCCTGTTTGCACATAGTGACATTGCAGTTGACCTAATGCCAGAGATATCTTAGGTTGTCATGTCTATGATAAAGATTCATTAGTTATGGAGGCAGCGTATGGCCCTGAGGAGCTGGCATTAATGATTTGGAGGTTGGCAGTAAGTTTCCTGAAAGTGATCCAAGGGCTTTTAAGGCAACAACAGCTGATGAACTGTTCTAGCAGGAAAATGAGTAGCCCAGAGTCTGGCAGAATCCAGAAGACATTACCCAGAGCATATAGAGGCACATTCCAAATGGGACACCCAAGTGCAATCTGGGACATCAAAACCAGAACATTTGAAAAGTCCACTGTCCCTCCCCAGACATGCCTCCCTCACACCCCCATGCCTACTCCAACATTCCTGTACTGGAGACGTCTGCGAACGGCGTTTGTGCAATGAGTTACAGAGACATGTCCATGATTTCGACATCCACATGCATGTCCAAACCACGACCCTCATACTATAATAGCAGAGCTTGCCAAACGCTCTGTAGGTACAACCCCATTTTAGCAGCCACAGACAAGCACACAACGCTTCAGGCTCTACCTTACTATCTGTGCTGCTGCTCCCTGCCTTTGTATAGCATCATTTGTGATGCTGTCGCCATCCTCTGCCTTCTGTGGAGACCTAGTTTCAGCACAGGCTTGTCAGGAGGTGTGGGCAGGTGGCAGATACTTTTCCCCTGGCTTGGTTGCAATCCCAGTTATGAATTTTGTGACCCATCTGTGGTCATGAGCTACAGTATGGAAAGCATTGTTATAGAGCATCTTCTCCCTTTATTTGTCTATTTACTAGGATTTATTTATCACCCTTTTGAAGAAATTCATGCAAGGTAGGATATATAAAGGCACATTTTACAAATGACATCCATGTGCAATTTGGAATGTTCAAGCCAGAATATCTGAAAAAAAAACCCATCAGGTACGTCCAAGTTAAGGCATGATTTCACAAATGTGGATGTGTCCAGTATGGACATCGGCAGAGGCATCTACATAGACAACCCCAGAATAGTATTGCAGCCTATGAGCATCTAGGAATAGCCTAATGGTTAGTATAGTAGGCTAGGTATCAGGGCAGACAGGGTTCAAATCACACTGTTGCTATCAATGCTACACCCTCTGGGTATTTTACGGCCAAAACAAGCACTTTCTTAATGCCTGCAGCGGGTCTAAACTTGGACGGGGTTGCAGACATTCCTGATGTTTCTGCAATCAAGCAGGGACGTCTAAGTTCGTTGCACCACCTCAGCCATGCCTTTGCCACACCCCTGGCCTATTTGGAGGTCCCTGCATCACAGATGTCTTTAAAAGACATTAGTAAAATAGCTCCGCGGACGCCTCTATAATTCAGATTTCTATATGTATGTTTTCAGATGTCCAAATCGTGACTAAGGCTTTTAAAATTATCCCCATAAAGTATAAATTGGATATATGTAATATAGAATTACAATATGGTATAATCGGACACATTAAAGCATAGCAAATCATGAATATATAATCAGAGGCATAATGTCAGCATAATAGTGGAGGAGTGGCCTAGTGGTTGGGGCAAGGTACTTCAGGCCAGAAGGTCAGGGGTTCAAATCCCACTAGAAGACAACAACCTTGGGCCGGAAGGACTGGGGTTTCTAGTCCCACAGGTGCTCCTTGTGATCTTGGGCAAGCCACTTAACCCTCCATAGCCCATGTTCCCTATAAAATAGTTATCTCCAAGTTATAATGCCCTGTTCAATGTAATTTCAGTTTGTTCAATGTAAACCACACTGATGCAGAATAGCACAGTATATAAGAGAATGTAAATAAATAAAATAAATACCAGTAAAGCATCTTAATATACCTCAAAAGGGGCAGCAGTAGGTGGGGAGTCTGACCTGTCAAGTTGTAATGCAGGTGTCCTAAGGTGAACTCAGGGAAAGCAGAAACCTCCTGTGCAGCGGAAGGGCAAAAGCTCACAATCTAGACTTTCAGTGCCTCAAAATCCTTCTGACTTTTTGGGTTTTAAGTCGGAAGTGTCAGAAAGGTTATCACAGAGATAACTGTCTGGTGGCGGCCAAGCGTTCATAGCGATGTTACTTTTTGATCCTTCTATGCCGGCTTCTGATATCATTTTGAATTAGTTTTACTCTACTGATGTTTTTATCCTACTGCAGGGGTTCTTAACCCAGTCCTCGGGACACACCTAACCAGTCAGGTTTTCAGGATAACCATAATATAGTAACATAGTAACATAATATATGACGGCAGATAAAGACCAGTATGGTCCATCTAGTCTGCCCAGTAAGGCGGCAAGAGTAAGTGCACTTGCTGCTCCGTGCAGGTCACCCCTCCCCATGCCTTTGTTTAGGGGTGTATCCACCGCTCCGTGTAGGTCACCCCTATTTGTTCAGATATAAGAAATAGTTATGTTTATTTTGATTTTATCCTGTTGCTATAAAGGGATCCACTGTGTCTGTCACATGCCCTCTTGAATTCTCTCACTGTGTTTGCCCCCACCACTTCCATCGGGAGGGAATTCCAAGCATCCACCACCCTTTCAGTGAAAAAGTATTTCCTGACATTGCCTTTCAGTTTACCCTCTTGCAGCTTCATGTTATGCCCTCTAGTTTCACAGCTTCCTCGTCTTTGGAAGAGGTTTGTTTGTTCATTAATACTCTTTAAGTATTTAAAGGTCTGAATCATATCTCTCCTGTCCCTCCTCTCCTCCAGAGTGTACATATTTAGGTCGTCAAGTCTCTTTTCATAAGTCTTCTGACGCAGGCTCCAAATCATTTTGGCCTTCCTCTGAACTGCTTCCAGCCTTTGCGAGATATAGGGGTATGTTTACTAAACTGCGTTAGTGCAATTCGCGTTAGGAGCCGCGGTAGTAACAGAAACCCCAAATAAGGACATGGGCGGTACATCGTCAGCACTAACGCGCGTTAAAAAAAATTAACGAGCGTTAAACGTAAGAAGACGTACAGACACAAAGCACTGAAACAGAGCTGTAGCACAATGGTTACGGTACTGACCGCTGTTACAGTGTGCCTAACGCAGAAGGCTGTCCCAGGCATCACCCTGTACATTACAGAGGGAAAGAGGAGGCATGTTTTTCGTTACGCTGAGTATTGGTGTCAGAAAAACACCCTCGGAGTGTGCCTAGCCACGTACGTTGGTGCGTGAGAGGTTGCGTGCATTGGTCCGTGCGTAGCTGCGCACGTACAATCGTGCGTGGGTACGTGTGTTTTTACCAGTGTGGGCATCTTATTTTACAGACTCTGTAGGGTGTCTTGCACCTATGCATTATGCTAGCAGATGTACGTGTGATGGCCTATGGTTTATCAGAGCCTGTGAGCAGGTGTTGGGGTTGCACAGGGTTGGATTGTGCCAGTCACACCCATGATGCACTGCACATGCAAATCAGCTGTCCACAGATACACACCATGGGGAATGCACCCCCACAGCACCTCGGCCTGGTAGGGGGAACTGACCATGTGCACCCCCACAGCACCTCGGCCTGGTAGGGGGTACTGACCGTGTGTTGCACAGAGTAGCTACACACCGTCACATTGTGCGGGTACTGTGCTCACCCTGAGGGTGCAGTGAGGCGCCCAGCACCAGGTCCACAGCACCGTCCATAGCTGAAAGAGGCCATGGCGCAGGTCCAAAGCAGTGTTACTGTGTGAGATAGGTAGATTCTGCAGGATCCACCTTGGACATCTCTGTCTGTTTCAGTCAGGTGTAGCCCCCATTCACCACCATCCCCAGGGCTGAGGGTGGCAAACAGGGTCTCCCATCAAAAGATCCACAGTCTACCTCCCTGCAAAGGTGGTAGTAGAGGGGAACATTAACCCTAGTCCTGCTGAGGAACAGACACCCCACAGGGCAGTCAATGCAGCTCTGTACACAGCCATAACACAATAGCAGACAGACATTAGGCCTGGATATGGTATGCTGCACCCCATCACTATCTGATATTCCCCTGGTGCAAGCCATCAGCCACTGCAAGCCACTCCATCACAACACATACCAGCTGCAAACACTCTGCTAGTGCCCAGTAGAGATGCGTGCACCCAGAACTGGGATGTCAGCATACACAGCAAGCAGATACATCAGTGACTGGGCCCCAAAAGGAAACCCATATTTATCACATGAGAGAAATACTAGATAGCACTATGGGAGTGCCTAGCCATGCTGTGGTCACTGCACAGTCAGGGTGAGAGTGATCTCTCAGCAGGATATACTGAGGTCACCCTGTCTGTGTAGGTGGTGGCCGGGCACTACAATGTGCCTGTCACTGCCCTATGCCCTGTGCAGATGCACCCTGGCCAGCCCACCCTGTCTGGCCTATACCCATGGTACCTTGCTCCTCATTATGCACATTGGCAGCCCAATACTGGCAACATTGCTGGCAGTGTGGGCTGTGGAAGGTGTTTGCAACCACCACACACTGGATAGACCAGGGGTGGGCAAACCTGGTCCTGGAGGGCCGCAGACCAGTCAGGTTTTCGGGATATCTTAATGAATATGCATGAGATATATATGCATTAGAGATATCCTGCCAACCTGACTGGTTTGTGGCCCTCCAGGGCTGGATCTGGAGACCCCTGCCTTACACCTCTGTCATTTAAGATTGTGAGTGGACAAGGTGCAGATGTCCAAGACATCAAAAAGGTTAGACAGAATTTGTCACAGTCCTCCTCACTTCTCACCACCACCAAAAAATTGTCTATTAGACAACTTTTTGGTGGTGGTGAGAATTGAGGAGGAATGTGACACATTCTATATACCCTTTCGATGTCTAGGACATCTGTACCTTGCCCACTCACGATCTTAAATGACAGAGGTGTAAGGCAGGGGTCTCCAAATCCAGCCCTGGAGGGCCACAAACCAGTCAGGTTGGCAGGATATCTCTAATGCATATATATCTCATGCATGTTCATTAGGGATATCCCGAAAACCTGACTGGTCTGCGGCCCTCCAGGACCGGAGGTGCCCACCCCTGGGATAGACAGACAGCCACCCCCACACCTATGCCAGCATTGTGCTACTATAGAGGTGGTCAGCAGCCATACCCACCACACCAGTCATGGGCATAGTACAGGCATGGATATGGTACACAAGGCTGTTGGGGGGTCACTCCCCAGGGTGGTGAACACTGTCAGAGACCAGACCTGCAGCAAACACCGCAGACATCAGAATGATTGTTATGGTGGAGCTCAATGAGCAAATTGTGCTTAACGTAGGAATTGATATCTGCCAGTTATCAGAGGAAACGTTTGATAGCCGTGTACCATATACCCAGGTGTAGGGTGGCATTGCTAAGGTATGCAACTGCTAGTATTGGGAGATACAGGCAGGGTCCAATGTCTTGCCTCTCCAGGAGGCATTGGCCAATGGGGCCTGTGGGTGGGTGTGTGGCCCTGTTGGCTGCTGCTTTACGGCAGAGTTCCCCAACTCCAGTCCTGGTGTTCCACACACTGTTCGGGTTTTCATGCTGTCTCTCATAAATATGCATGAGCTACATCTGCATACCATGGGGGTGGTGCATAGCTATGCAGCACAGGCATCTTTATTAGAGGCAGCATGACACCGGAATGTTGTGGGGCCCTCCAGGACTGCATTTGCGGGACTCTGCTTTAGGTAATGTGCCTGTTTCTGGTGTCTGTGTTTTTTGTGGTAAAATATAGGCCATGCGTATGTTCTCTGCAATAAAGGAGTGTCTTTACTATCACTGTTTAGTGGTGGGTAAAACTATGGGGACTGGGTTGGCAGGAGCCCCAGCTGGGATTTGAACCTGTGATCCTCTGGTCTTACATGCACTGGCTGTGTCTGTTGCACCACACTGTGGCCACAGAGACAGTGCAGTCTCTGGAGTTAGTTAAACCGGCCTGACGAGTCAGAAACCCTGCTCTGCAACAGGTTTACTGTGGCCTCATTTACCTTGTATGCAGACAGAGGTGCCCATAAACCTCAGAAAAGACCTCAGAAAAGGGGCACACACCCATAACCAAGCTGGGCAACAATGATATCATTGGGAAACATTACACCACACGCCCAGGACAGCGCCATTACAATGTAATGCTCTTTGAAAGGGTCTGCGGAGCGTAGACCCTTCCACACATCATTTCTTTTTATTTTGGTGCTTTCCAGGGCATTTTGTTCCTTGTTGCCCATTGCTATCACTGTTGCCCAGCTGAATTATGCTTTTTAAAATGTTTCTTGTGGTCATTTTTAACGTTTTATGTGAAATTTTGTTCTGTGCACATGTATCACACTGCTCACGTTTTGTGGGTTTCCCCGGTTTTTCTGTACATTGCTGACGGAAATGGTTTCTCTTCCCTTTAAATGCCTTTAACGACAGGTTTTCATTCGCGTTGGAATTGAGCTCTGAAATTCAGCGCGTTAGTATGAGGGGAGCCTCTCCCCGCCCACTCTCCGCCCATTGACCCCTTCTCTCCGCCCACTCTCCACCTTCTGCGCTGTTTTAACGCGCCGCGGAGCTTTACGATCGTTAACTACGGTTAACGCGCGTAGTATGACGTTAACGGTCGTTAGCGTGTCGGTACGCGCGTTATACGGCACTTACGGTCGTTAACGTTGTTTAACGCGCGTTAGTCACGTTTACCGCACTTTAGTAAACATCCCCCATAGTCTCTAAAACTGAACACAATATTTCAAGTGAGGCCTCACCAGTGACTTGTACAGTGGCATTAGTACCTCTTCCTTTCTGCTGGTAATTCCTCTCTGTATGGAACCCAGCAATCTTCTGGCTTTTGCTACCGCCTTGTCACACTGTTTCGCCACCTTGAGATCCTCAGAAACAGTCACTCTGATGTCCTTCTCCTGGTCCATGCACACCAAACTCTCGCCGCCTATCGCATACAGTTTCCTTGGATTTCTGCTTCCCAAGTGCATGACACTGCACTTCTTCACATTAAATCTTAACTGCCAAGCATTAGACCATTCTTCCAGCTTTTGTACATTTTTTCTCATGTTCTTCACTGCCTCAGGGGAGTCCACTCTGCTGCAAATTATCATGTCATCTGCAAAAAGACAGACTTTTCCATTCAGTCCTTCAGCAATATCACTCACAAATATATTGAACAGTACCGGTCCCAGGACCGAACTCTGGGGCACACCGCTAATCACTTTCCTTTTATCCGAATGAGTTCCCTTTACCGTCACCTTCTGTCACCTGTCAGTCAACCAGTTTCTGATCCAGTTCACCACCTTGGAACCCATCCCCAAGCTGTGGATTTTATTGATAAGCCTCCTATGAGGAACAGTATCAAAGGCTTTGCTGAAATCCAGGTAGATCACATCCATCACACGCCCTTGATCTAGTTCTCTGCTCACTCAATCAGATTTGTTTGGCAAGATCGTCCTTTGGTAAAACCATGTTGCCTCAGATCATGCAACCTGTTGGTTTTGAGAAAATCCACTATTTGCTCTTTCAGAAGCACCTCCATAATGAATATGCATGAAGGGGATTTGCACGCACTGTTTCTAATGTATTCAGATCTTTCACATGCATATCGAAGTTGGTAATCCTGAAAACCTGACTGGCTAGGTGTGTCTTGAGGACTGGGTTGAGAACAACTGCCCTACTGATATAACAAGATAAGACAGAGTAACAAGAGTTGAAATCCATGAAAGAGGTAACTAACTTGAGGGAAACGTTGTATGTTCATGCAGCTGATCTCAGCTTGAGTACATGAGGTACGCAAGTCCTGCTGCAGTGAGGGTAGCTGATGTCAGCTAGTTATCTATCTCTTCTATTAAAGGCTTGGGTACTTGAGGATCTCTCTCTCTCTCTCTCTCTCTCTCTCTCTCTCGCTCGCTCTCCATATACTGTTCAGAATAGTTGCTTGGTTAATGACACTTCTATTAGTAATGACGTTCTTGCACTTTTCTCCTTTACAATGAAGTTCGGCTTTCTTGCATCAAGCTTTTTTTCGCTTGGTGAGAATATCCCAGGTGATCATGACTTCTTCATTCTCTGTAGTTCTGTCAGGGTTATGATCCCAATGTATTTCTGGTACAACAATATTATAGTGTTTACACAGTTTCCTAGTGGATGTGTTGTGCTAACTTGTTGTGCCTCTATGTATACAGGCTTCTAACCAACAATAAGATGTGTAATTGTTGTCAGTTCTACACTACAGAACTTGCTTTCATCTTTTTGCCATGTTTTGCACCCATGGTGCACTTATCAGTCTCTCATCTTTAGACTGACGTTAACCATTCATATGTCAGATGTTGATCAATCACGATTGCTGAAGAAGGGTACTGTGGCAATAAGACCCACTCACACTTTTTCACTGCGATGAAGACTGCTAGACTCTGGCATTTCCACACTCCCATGCTTATGCAAAATGTACTTTTTCTTTTCAAATGACTATTTTTTAAAAAACTTCTTTAAGTGGCTTCCTTACAGTCTTGCTGACTCTCTTCTTCTGCAAACAAACCACATTTAGAAACAGTGTCAAAGATGCATCAAACACCTGGTAGCCAAATGGTCCATGAAGTGATTATATTATGCTGTCTGACTCGATTAATATGGCCAGTATGTATGCTCTGAAGGGAGTGAAAAGAGCTGCAAGTAAAACTCCTTCCAGAATGTTAGAATACGTTAGCAGCCGGAGTGAATTGCACTTATCAAATGGAATGCTTTCAGCAGCCCATCAGCAGAGAGGTCTAATGGCCATTACTTAACATTAGAAGCCAACTGGAAATTACAGTCAAAGTGCAAAGCATAAAACACGTATAAATCCCCATCATTTAAGGGATTTGATTTAACCATTTTATTTTGAAAAGTGATAGCACCCTTGGTGACAGGCTAAGCCTGGATTCCTGCACAAGTCTAATAGTCCTCTGTCTTGGACAGTCAAGACGCTGGCAAAGCTTGGAAGGTTGCAAATTTGGGGCAGTTCTAGGACTTGGCACACTGTTGCCTGATCTGGCACACAGCACCGTTAGAAGCCCCACTGAAGGAAGATCCAGGGATCTGCATGGCATTGAGGAGGTTCTTGGCAAAACCAGGCCAACCTAAGATATGCCATACTGGGCCACACAAAGAGTCCGTCAAGCCCAGTATCCTGTTTCCAAAAGTGGCCATTCCAGGTCTCAAGCAACTGTCGAGTTCCCAAAGGTATACACATTCTATGCTACTTGTCCCAGGAGTAAGTAGTGCATTTCCTCAGTCTTCTTTAATAATGGTTTATGGACTTTTCCTCCATGAACTCTTCCAAACCTGTTTTGAACCCAGCTACACTAACAACTTTTACTACATCCTTTGGTAATGAATTCCAGAGTTTGATTCTGCGTTGAGTGAAAAAATATTTCTCGATTAGTCTTAAATGTGCCACATTGTTGCTTCATTGTGTGTCCCATAATCTTTCTGTTTTTTTTGAAGGAGTAAACTACCAATCTACATTTACCTGTTCCACTCCAATCATTATTTTATAGACCTCTATCATATCTGCCCTCAGCCATCTCTTTTCCAAGTATAAGAGCCCTAACCTTTTAAGCCTATCCACATAGGAGTATCCTTCCATCCCTTTTAACATTTTGGTTGCTCTTCTCTATACCTTTTCCAATTTTGTCATATCCTTCTTAACCTGTTTTGGGCCAGCGTATGTTTTACATACATAAGGTTTCCATACTTACTACTCAACTGTTTACTAATTAATGGTTATAAATTCAATGGAACTATGTTTAGCTATTATCGTCATGTCAAAAAGCGTTATATACAGATTTTTTATCTGAGATCTAGTTAGTTTAATAGGTATTCAAAGTTTGCTGATTTTGACGGTACTGGCGGCTCAACATATAAAAAGATCACAAAAAATAGTAAGTAGCTTATAATGCTGTAATAGCTACTATTTTGCAAATAAAGGTATTTGTAGACTTTAGAAAATAGGTTCAGATAACTGTAAGTTACTTAGGGGTATGTTTACTAAACTGCGTTAGTGCGATTCACGTTAGGAGCCGCGGTAGAGACAGAAACCCCAAATAAGGACATTGTTGCCAAGAACGCGCGCTACAAGGCGCCATAAATGAATGAGCGCTACAGGGCACGTTACCGCACGTTAATCTTAAGAAGGCGCGCAGGCATACAATCATAGCAACAGAGCTGTAGCACAATGGTTACAACACTGACTGATGGTACAGGGGTCATGGGTTCAATTTCCCAATAGGCCTAATGTTATAAGGCTGGCTGAGGCAGCGCCCTTTACATTTAAGTAGTGATTGTTGAGGCATTTGACATGTATTTTAATTTGTGCTGCCAGCAAACACACACTCATGGTGGCATAACCTAAGGTGCTACATAAGGCACCCCATAACGCACTCTATAGGGCACATTATAAAGTGTACTGTCCGCCAAGGCACCCTATAATGTCCCCTATAGGACACCTTATAAGGCTGTGAACAAAGCCCTGGCTGGCTGCAGGACTGCACGTCACCACACAAACTGTCTGCTGTGGTTACCAGGATAGGGTTAACCCACCCGTACCCATGATGCACTGCACATGCAAATCAGCAGTCGAGAGATGGGCACAAGATTGGGTATGCACCCCCACAGCACCTCGGCCAGGTAGGGGGAACAGACCGTGAGTGGTACTGCCACAGAGTAGCCACAGACAGTCACATTGTGCAGGTACTGTGCCCACCCTGAGGTTGAGGTGGGGCGCCCAGCACCTGGTCCACAGCACCTTTCATGGCTGAAATATGCCATGCTGCAGGTCCCCATCAGTGTGTGAGAGGTAGTTCCGTTAGACACACCTAGGATACATCTGGGCCCTGCTGTATGTCTCGGTCATGTCTAGTCCTTATGGGTGATGATACACCCAGAATAGTGCATATCCTGTGTTGGTGCATTGGTTATGTGCTGGAGAGGGTGAGGGAGTGGGGGTGGGGGGAGAGGGGAGGGGGGGAGAGGGGGGGGGAGGGGGGAGAGGGAGGGGGGAGAGGGGAGGGGGGAGGGGGGAGGGGAGGGGGGAGGGGGGAGAGGGGAGGGGGAGGGGAGGGGGGAGAGGGGAGGGGGGAGGGGGGGGGGGGAGGAGAGGGGGAGGGTGGGCGGGAGGGTGGGGGGGGTGGGGGGGGGGGGTGGGAGGGCGGGGCGGGGGGGGGGGGAGGGGGAGGGGGGGGGGAGAGGGGAGGAGGGGAGAGGAGGGGGGGGGGAGGGGGGGGAGAGGGGAGGAGGGAAGAGGGGGGGGGGGGAGGGAGGAGGGGGGGGAGGGTGTATGGACCCATGGGCAGATCATGTACCACCACACAACCCACCCTCTGGGGCTCAGGGTGAGAAACAGGATCACCCACCAATAGAGCCACAGTCTACCTCCCTGCAATGGTAGCAGTAGAGGGGACCATCAACCCCAGTCCTGCTGGGGAACAGACAGAGCGGTACACATCCATAACGCAATAGCAGATAGATGGCAGGCCTGGAAATGCTCAGCTGCCCCCCACCATTATCTGACATTCTCCAGCAGCAAGCCTCCAGCCGCTGCACCCTGCAAGGTGTTCCAGCAAGACACATACTAGCTGCAGACAGTCCACCAGCTAGTCCATAGTGCATGGTCCTGGAGGAGATGCATGTACCCAGAACAGGGATGTCAACATACACACCAAGCAGATAAGTCAGTGATTGGGCCCCAAAAGGAAACCCATATATATCACATGAGAGAAATGCTATATAGCACTATGGGGGAACCTAGTCATGCCATGGTCACTGCTCAGTCAGGGTGAGAGTGACCTCCCAGCAGGACATGCTATGGCCACCCTGTCCATGCAGGTGGTACCGGGCACTACAATGTCCGAGCCATTGCCCTATGCCCTGTGCAGATGCGGCCAGGCCAGGCCACCCTATCCAGGCTATTCCCACGGTACCTTGCTCCTCATTATGCACATTGGCAGGCCAATACTGGCAACAGTGCTAGCAGTGTGGGCTGTGGAGGGTGTTGGCAGCCACCACACACTGGATAGACAGACACACACTCCCCACACCTATGCCAGCATTGTGCAACTATAGAGGTGTTGGGCAGCCCAGGCCACCACACCAGTCCTGGGCACAGTGCAGGCATGGCTATGGTACGCAATACTGTAGGAGTCACTCCCCAGGTTGGTAAACACTGTCAGACACAAGACCTGTAGCACACTCCACAGACATCAGAAAGGTTGCTATGATGCAGCTCACTCAGAATATTGTACTTAACCTAGGAATGGCTATCTGCCAGTAATCATAGCAACCTTTTTAAAGATGTGTACCATATTCCCAGGTTTAGGGTGGCATTACTAAGGTATGCAAGTGCTAGTATTGGGAGATGCACGCAGAGCCCAAAGTCCTGCCTCTCCAGGAGGCTTTGGATAATGGGGCCTGTGGGTGCGGGTGTGTCTGCCACTGTTGGCTGAGGCTTTACGGCAGAGGTTCCCAACTCCAGTCCTGCGGTGCCAAACACTGTTCGGGTTTTCATGCTGTCCCTCATGAATATGCATGAGATACATCTGCATACCATGGGGGGGGGGGCGCATAGAAATGCAGCACAGGCATCTTTATCAGAGGCAGCATGGAACCGGAATGGTGTTTGGCCCTCCAGGACTGCATTTGGGAGACTCTGCTCTAGGTAATGTGCATGTTTATGGTGTCCGTGCTCTGTAGGGTAAAATGTAGGTGTCTTGGGCATGTTTACATCATCTGCACTAAAGGTGCTGTCTGTATTAGCACGTTGTAGTAGTGGGTAAAATATGGGGACTGGGTTGGCAGGAACCACAGCTGGGACTTAAACCTGTGACCCTCTGCTTCTGAATACACTGGTTTTGTGCACTGCACCACCTTGTTGTCACAAAGTCAGTACATTCCTTGGTGATACCATGACTGTTTGTCAGATGGGGCCGTCTATTGCAGTACACGGCACCCACCTACACAGGGCTAGGCCACGGTCTGCTCTGGGCAGCTGCCACTGCCCCCTCCACCACCAGTATCCCTCAGCCACCATGCTGACATGCCCTTCTGCTGGTGGTGCTGGTGGTGCACAGTCTCAGGCCATCCAGTGTGCAGGTAGGCGGCTGCCTATGCTGCGGGTTCTGGGGTAGGGGTGCCTGCATAGACGTCCACGCTCCCCCCAGCCCTGCCTGCCAATGTTCCGTGCCCTTGGGGGTAGCTGTTGGGTACTATGCCCTGTGACACTGTGGGAAACACTCTCGTGCCCATGTTGGGCCTTCAGCAGTTGCTGTCTGGCTGCTCTGCTGTTTCAGCATTCGTATGGGCCACTTAGGCATCACCCTAGTCCGCACTGTGGCCCAGCTCCACCACAGCATGTGCCGCCTGTGGCCCTCTGTATCTCCTTCTCCGGCATCTGTCCAGTTGCCGTTCCGACATGCCCGCCCTGATGTTGCGGGACATGTGCACGCCATAGGAACCCTGTCCGATTGTGGGGGAAACCCTGAGCAGCGCTATTTCACTGTGAGCTCTTTCACCTTCTTTGGGGACAGAGTTTAGACCCTTTCACAATTTATATCTTTTCTATGGAGCTTACTCGGGGGGGGGGGAGGGGTTGATGTTTCTCATTGATACCACTATTGGCCAGCTTGGTTATGGTTTTTTTCCAATTTGTTGGGATCATTTTCAGTGTTTCTGTGCCCTTTTGTTCTGTGCACATGTATCACACTTATCACTTTTTTTTGGTTTCCCTGCCTGGCTGTACATTGCTGACGCTGAAATGGTCTCTCTCCCCTGTAATGTGCATTTAACGGCAGGTTTTCATTCGCGTTGGAATTCAGCTCTTCAGATCAGCGTGTTAGTGTGAAGGGAGCCTCTCCCCACCCACTCTCTGCCCACTGACCCCTTCTCTCCGCCCTCTCTCCACCTTCTGTGGTGTTTTACCGCGCCACGGGGCATTACGATCGTTAGCGCATCATAACGTGCGTTATGTAACGTTAACGATCATAAGCGCAGCATAACGCACGTTATGATGCGCTTATGATCGTTAACGTTACATAACGCGCGTTATGTACGATTACCGCAGTTTAGTAAACATACCCCTTAGTGTCAGAGTTATTGGTGCGTATATCGGCCTTGTATGTTTTTCATACGCTGGGCTAATATGTTGTCGAAACTAATTGCTGTCAAGCATTCTGTTCTAGGTGTTTCAATGGTGCAATATCGACATACTGCATCAGAAATGTTTTCACGTGTATCATATTCTGCCATCAGAATGGACTGTTGACAAACTGTATTATATCATAATAAAGTGTTTTAAATGAAAACTGCAGTTTCAATAGTATCATACAGTATGTTTATGTCAATGAATATTGGAACTGAATCTTATCTTTTCTGAAGACATACAATATACTATATTGGACCAGTGTATGAAAAACATACACTATGGGGCATGTTTACTAAACATTCCTAACGTGCGGGGCCGCGGTAGTGTGCATGTGCCATATAAGGAGTGGGCGGTTCAGGCAGAAAGAAGAAAAAAACCCGACCGTACGTGTGCGCGTCGCGCTAATTTGCGGGGCCCACATTAGCGCGTGGGAAGGCTAAGTGGGGCGCTGCTGAGCACATATCAGAACAGAGCTGTAGCACAACAGTGAACACACTAACCAATGGTGCAGGGGCTACAGGTTCAATCCCCCATTGTGCGCAACAAAAAGGCCAGCTGAGGCAACACCTTGAATGTGTAAAAGTGGTTCAGGAGGCAAAGTACTTTTGGACGGCATAAGGCGGCACACTGTTCGTTTTGTACGGCATAAGGCGGCGCACTGTACTATCTGGGCGGCACAAGGCGGCGCACTGTTCTTTTTGGGCGGCACAAGGCGGCGCACTGTTCATTTTGGGCGGCACAAGGCGTCGCACTAATTGTGGGCAGCAGGAGGTGGCGCGCTTATGGGCATAAGGTGGCGCGCTGATGCCAAAGGAAAGGAACACAGCCACAGCATAATGGTTAAGACACTGACCAATGGTGCAGGGACCAGGGGTTCGATCCCTCACAATGCCCAGTGAAAAAGGCTAGCTGAGGCAGTATGTTATATGTTGTGGAGTGCTGTAGGAGGCTTTCTAATTTTATTTTGTGATAACTACTAGCAAACGCACTCTCACAGCATATTAATATAAGGCGGCCCATAAGGCACATGTTACAGTGCACCGTCCGCCAAGGCACCCTAGAATGTCCCCTATAGGGCAGCATGTATGTTGCGACACAGGATAATGTATAGTGCACCCTATATGGCTGGCAACCATAACGTGCCCTATAGGGCGCCCCATAAAGCACCCTCAGAGGCACCTTATGGGTACAGTACGCTGAGGGTGGTATTGCTGGCAGCAACATATGTACAGTAAATTAAAATAAATCTGTGGACACCCCTATCACATAACCCCACTGTGGGTTTGAACCCATGACATCTGGCTGCACAGGCAGGGACGTAACCATTGGGCTACAGCTCTATAGCTGTAAACAGCCCCTGGCTGGCTGCAGATAGCCTGTACGTCACCTCACTGACAGTCTGCTGTTGTGAACCACCCGTACCCATGATGCACTGCACATGCAAATCAGCTGTCCACGATTGAACACAGGATGGGAAATGCACCCCTAAAGCTCCCCGGCCTGGTAGGGGGAAGTGTCCGTGTGCACCCACACAGCACCTCGGCCTGGTAGGGTGTCCTGAGTGGGTGGACAAACGGCAAAGAGTAGCTAAACACCATCACATTGTGCGGTTACTGTGCTTACCCTGAGTGTGAGATGTTGCGCCCAGGACCAGGTCCACAACACCAGGCATGGCCAAATGCGGCCATGTCAGAGCTCCAAAGCAGCAATAACCTGTGGAATAGGTAGGTGCTGCATAAACATTTTGGAGATCTCTGTCTGGCTCAGTTAGTGGGGACCCCCAGGTGGATAAAACAGGGCTTCCCCTCAACAGATCCCCACCCTGATGCCAGTAGAGTGGACCATCAACCCCAGTCCTGCTAGGGAACAGACACCCTACAGGGCAGTCCAAGCAGCTCCACACACATCCATAACACAATATCAGACAGACATTAGGCCTGGATATTCAAAGATGCACCCCACCACTATCTGATATTCACCTGCAGCAAGCCATCAGCCATTGTACCCTGCAAGGCACTCCATCACAACACATATCAGCTGTGAACAGTCTGCTAGCTGGTCCTGATGGACATGCATGCACCCACAACTGGGGTGGCAGCACACACAGACAGATAAGTCCATGAAGAGGCCCCCACAGGACACCCATACATATCACATGGGAGAATCACAATATAGCACTATGGGGGTGCCTAGCCATGCTGCCGTCACTGCACACTCAGGGTGAGAGTGATCCCCCAGCAGCACATACAGAGGTCACCCTGTCTGTGTAGGTGGTGGCCGGGCACTACCATGCCCCTGCCAGTGCCCTATGCCCTGTGCAGCTGCATCCTGGTCAGTCCACTCTGTCTGAGATATACCCATGATCCCTTGCTACTCATTATGCACATTGGCAGGCCAATACTGGCAACAGTGTTGGCAGTGTGGGCTGTGGAAGGGGCATGCAGCCAACACCCACTGTATAGACAGACACACAATTCCACACCTATGCCATCATGGTGCTACTATTGAGGAGGTAATTAGCCTTGCCCACCAAACCGGTGCTGGGCACGGCAAGGCATGGATATGCTACGCAGTACTGCTGGGGGTCACTCCCCAGGGTGGTAAACACCGTCAGAGGCAAGGGCTGGAGCACGCACCGCAAACACCAAACAGATTGTTCGGATGGGGTCAACTAGCAGTATGTGCGTAACGTATGGATATCTATCTGCCAGTACTCCTAGCAAGCGTCTCAGAGCTGTGTACCGTATACCTCAGGTGTAGGGTTCCATTGCTAGGGTATGCAGGTGCTAGTATTGGGAGATGCACGCAGGGTCCAATGTTCTGCCTCTCCAGGAGACATTGGCCAATGGGGCCTGTGGGTGTGGGTGTGGGTGTGTCTGCCCCTGTTGGCTGCTGCTTTACGGCAGAGATTCCCAACTCCAGTCCAGGTGTGCATCACACTGATCGGGTTTACCTGCTGTTCCTCATGAATATGCATGAGCTACATCTACATGCCATGGGGGTGGTGCATAGATATACAGCACAGGCATTTGTATGAGTGGCAGCATGGACCCTGACTGGTGTGTGGCCCACCAGGACTGCATTTGGGAGATTCTGCTCTAGGTACTGCCCCTGTACATGGTGTCTGTGCTCAGTGGGGTAAAAGATAGACGTAGTACCATTGCATATGGCCTCGCCACGAAAGGTTTGTCCTTACTATCACTGTGTAGCTGTGGGAAAAATATGTGGGAAGGATTGGCGATAGCCCCAGCTGGGCTTTGAACCTGTGACCTTCTGTTCTTGTATGCACTATCTGTGTGCACTGCACCACCTTGTAGCCACAGATTGGCTGGATTCCCTGGAACGTCCATGCCTGTGGATCCGGCAGGGCCTGTGTGTTGCAGTGGACTGTGCCAGCCTGCACATGGCTTGGCCTCTGTCCTCTGTGGCTAGCTGCCACTGCCCCCTGCACCACATGTACTCGTGCGCCAACATGCTGGCATGAGCTTCTCTCAGAAAAAGCAGATGACCTGATTGCAATGTGGCAGTATGGGACTGCATTTGGGGGACTTGGCTGTAGGTATGCCCATTGTTGTGGTGTGTGCGGTGTTGGGTAACATATGGGTGTTTCCCCCATGCTTATGTTCCCTGCAATACAGGGGTGTGTCTGCTCTATCTTTGTTTAGTGGTGGGTAAAATATATGGACGGGGCTGGCAAGTGCCCCAGCTGGGATTTGAATCTCTGGCCTTCTAGTCCTAGAGGTCATGGCTATGTCCTCTGCACCACACTATGGCCACAGAGACAGTGCAGCCCCTGGAGGTAGTAAACCTGGCAGGATGACGTCACAAACCCTGCTGTATGCATTTTTACTGTGGGCTCCTTCACCCTGTGTGGTGACAAACGTGCAAATAAAACCCGGGAATGACCACGGAACAAAGGGGGAATACATATACCCAAGCTGGGCAACAGTGATATTAATGGGCAACCCTAGATAACACTCCCAGGACAGCTCCAGAAAAAGGGAAATGTTTTTTGGACGAGTCTCCGCTCCGTACACCTTTCCATAAATCATTTCCTTTTTTTTGGAGCTTTCCTGGGTGTGTTATCTAGTTTTGCCCATCACTATAACTGTTCCCCAACTGAATTACTATTTTTCATATTTTTGTGGTGGTCATTTTCTATTTATAATTGCACTTTTGTGCTGTGCACATGTATCACACTGCTCACGTTTTTCAGGTTTCCCCGGTTATGCTGTACATTGCTGACGGAAATGGTTTCTCTTCCCTTTAAATGCATTCTAACGCGAGTGATTCACTCGCGCTATTTTTTTTTGGAAATTCAGCCCCGATAATGTGCGGGGCGCCTCTCCCCTCCCCTTCCCCGCCCATTAACCCCTTCTCTCCGCCCCTCCGGGGCCTTCCTCCGCCCTCCGTTAGCCTTTCCACGCCTCTATCGGACATTTGCGGGCACGTACTTGTGCGGCACCCGTTACTGTGACGCGCAAGTGTGCGGGGCTTCATCGCATGTTTGCGGGGCGTTTAAGCGCTCTTAAGTACCGCTTTTAGTGCGCTATTTTGCGGCGCGCTAATTAGCGGTTTTTAGTAAACATGCCCCTATGTGAAACTTCTATTTTCTGAAAAGTTTTAATATTTTTTATTATTGCCGGTATTTCATAGTTGTTTGAGTATAACAAATCTAATAAAGCATCCAGAACACAGAAAGAATATGCGAGCTGTCCAAAACGGGTTAAGATATAATGACCAGAATTGCACACAATATTCAAGGTGTGGTCGCACTATGGAGTGATACAGAGGCATTATAATATCCTTTGTTTTATTCTCCATTCCTTTCCTTATCATTCCTAGCATTCTATTTGCTTTCTTGGCCGCCACTGCTGCACAATGGGCAGAGGGTTTTAATGTATTATCCACCATGACGCCCAGATCCTTTTCCTGAGTGGTGATTCCTAATGTGGAACCGTGCATCTTGTAACTGTAGTTTGGGTTGTTCTTCCCTAAGTGCATAACTTTGCACTTGTCTACATTAAATTTCATCTGCCATTTGGATGCCCAGTCTCCCAATTTTTCAAGGTCCTCCTGCAATTTTTCACAATCCTCTTGTGTTTTAACAGCTTTGAATAGTTTTGTGTCATCTGAAAATTTCATAACCTCGCTCGTTATTCCCATTTCCAGGTCATTTATGAATATGTTAAAAAGCAGCAGGCCAAGCACAGATCCCTGGGGTACTCCACTATTCATTTTCTCCATTGGGAAAATTGGCCATTTAGCCCTTTCCTCTGCTTTCTATCTTTTAACCAGTTCCTGATCCACTGCCTCCTAATTTCCTCATGAGACTACAACTCAGTGTTATCAGGTTAAGCTGGCTGTGCACCCGTGTTATTACTATGCCGGCCCCTAAGCAAAATCTGTCTTCCCTTATAGGATACCAGGCAGATACAACTCTCCTTCCTGGTAGCAGTGGTTCTTAAAACTGCAGGTGATGGCAATACTTTGTGGATATGATGAGATCCCACCTGATCCCTAAGGTTCTGACATCCTCACATCCTCAGCCTTGTGTATAATCGGTTCTGTGACAGTTGCCATGGTGATGTGACGGCTTCAGGGAACTCCGTGTGCCCTGCATGCCTATAGCTTGGGTGTTTCTTGCGTTCTGCTGTAAACTGATTGGTTCATTGCTATATTTATTATTGCCTAGTAATATTGGTGGAAATCTTAATCAAATTCCAAATGGCATGCTGACTTAGGATACAAAGCCACTAGTATGAAGCTAATATAATGATAAATTGGGGGCTGGTGGTGCTGGAGAAGTAGCGTACTGGTTAGAGCAGTGGACTGAGTCAGGGCTCATATCGCAGTGATGTTAGGCAAGTCACTTATGTAACCCTTCAGTCTCTCTACAAACTGAGGACAGGAAAATACCTTCTTTATCCAAATGTAGCTCACCTTGAGCTACCACTGAAAACAGCCTGAGCTAAATCCAGCCCAAACCCTGACTCCAGCTGGAAAACCCTCCACAAGCAAGTAACCTATAAAATAATCACTCTGAAATGTTGTGTTTTGCATTGCAAAACTCCAAAGCTGCTTTATTTTAATAGCCATGTCAAAATTTGTAGTATCCATACAGTGTCCTCGTATAACATATGAAATAATGTTTCCTCTCATTCTTCGTTTATCTCAGGAACAAGGCTTGCTTTGGTAAGCCTCTCCTCCCAGGACAGCTCCTCCAGAACCCTTTTGTTAAGTACCATTGCCCTTGTCAGTGTTGTTCATCTCAACACTCATCCACTTGCATTTTACTGTGAGCACCTGCCCTATGCCACAGTGTGTCACCTGCTAGTCTCTGAAGTACCACACCCAACAGACACTGATCTGAAGTAACACATGACAGCCAGTCATATCACAGGACTTAAAGTAGATCTGTAGGAGCTCCAAACTGCTCTCTGTCACACATGCGGCATTTGCAAGGCAAAATAGGAGTAAAGGAAGAAAATTCTGGAGATTGCATACAACAGCTCCCTAAAAAGAACGGGGGAGGGGGAGGGGCCGGGCAGGGCAGGGCAGGCCAGGGCCGGAGGAGTGGAGCAAAGAAAGGATGCGGATTAAAATAGATGCAAGAGATCTGGGCTTGATTAATGAGCCTTGCATCTGCTTCTTGAGCTGCAGCAAAGGAAGGATTCACAGCCCCTATGGAGAAGAGAATTTATTTAGACAGTTTTGTATACTGCCTTATCCTTCAATCAAAGCAGTCACAACACAATTGGGGGATACATTTAACACATGGGGATATGAGACACATACACTAATACTTACAGGGAACATGGGCAATGGAGGGTTAAGTGGCTTGCCCAAGACCACAAGGAGCACCTGTGGGACTAGAAACCCCAGTCCTTCCAGACCAAGGTTGCTGTCCTCTAGTGGGATTTGAACCCCTGACCTTCTGGCCTGAAGTACCTTGCCCCAACCACTAGGCTACTCCTCCCATTAAAAAGCCATGTCCAGAGTCAGGATGCATGCATACTTTCCTGAAGGAACCATGGTCTATGGCTCCCAGCTGAGAACTTCTGCTCTCATTACCAGGTTATGTGAGGCCATCTTGGGGGGAATTAGAAAGAATGGAATGAATGGATGTAGCATCCTAGCCTACTGGAAGTGCTGATGGCTTTTAGGAAAAAAGTTAAAAAATATTTGTTCGCGTCAGGCATATAATATATTATAATTGACAATATGAAATAATGAACAGAAACTTGTAGATGATTTCATTTTATTTGTTTAGAATATCTTTTAGGATTATTTCTTATGTTATTTTGTAATCCATTTAGGATGAAGATGAGATGTAATATAAATTTGTAAATAAATAAATAAGATGATTTCAAGTAAGCTGCTAAATGAAATGGTACGAAAGTGCTAGGAGAGAAAAAAAGGTGCCATGTGTTCATGCACCAGCGACACTGGACCTGCAGAGGGCAGCACTGAGGACACATCAAAGCAGCTCAGCTCAACTCAACTGCTAGAACAGGTAGAGTCATGCAGGCAGCCTCCTCTGGCTCTGCAGTGTTCTTTCATGTGGGCATGTTTATGGCTCACCTTTACTTTCACAGCCTATCAGGCCAATACAGAAAGCCAGCGCTGAAGTCGTGCACTTTTTTTGTATGAAATCACAACACAGAGACCTAACAGTAAATGGAGAATGATATAAGTAAGTCCAAAGAACACACAAGGATAGTAAGTTTATACGCTGAAAGATACACACAGAAATTTTTCACATTGAAGGTAACTGTTCACTCGCTCATACCCTGAAACAGTCTTTCCCTACATGTGCAAGATGTTTATGTCACCTCAGGCCAGGCTTAGAGATAATGGCGCTCCTGCGGTTATCCTCTACGTGTTTCTCTGCATTGGGTGCAGACCGTATTAGCATTTCATTTTCATATGTGCAACTCAGTTGAATATTATTTAAATACGCTTGGCGTGCTATGTGTGACATAGCACGCCAAGACATCACACATTCTATCTAACCTTTTTGATGTCTTACATCTGCATGCCCACTCACAATCTTAAATGACAGAGGTGTAAGGCAGGGGTCTCCAAATCCAGCCCTGGAGGGCCACAAACCAGTCAGGCTGGCAGGATATCTCTAATGCATATATATCTCATGCATATTCATTAGGGATATCCCGAAAACCTGACTGGTCTGCGGCTCTCCAGGACCAGGGTTCCCCACCCCTGCTATAGAGTCACTGCACCAAGGTCTGATTCCTGCTATTGACAGCGTCAGGCTCCTTGAACCAACCAATAAGCAGAGCGGCATGTTCTGGATCTGACCAATGAGATGTAGCAGGGTGGGCGAGAAGGCGGAGCTGCTGTTCCCTTGGACCAATCGCAAGCTGGACATGCTGTGTGTCAGGATTAGAGAAGGGAAAGGGAACAATTGTAAGAGGAACCCTGCCAATCGCCATTTCTGTAATCTGTGGTTTTCTCCCCAAATTTGTGCCTGCTACTGATAAAATCTCCTACAATTTAGGGAAAAAAACTAGCTCAACTGGGTGAGAAAACCACAGACATAGCAACACTGTGCATAATGCCAGGTGTGCCTTTGGGAATGAGTTGAGGGGAGGGGGGCTGCATGTTTTTTGTAGAGATTACCATCTCACTCATGTCCAGTAGTGATGCCCTGGTGCCACTCAATAAACTGATCTACAAGTTAATCCTCTGGGGGGGGGGGGGGGAAATGTTGTGTGCCTTTCACTATAGAGTTCTGTAGTCTTTTCTGCTTGGTTTTAATTGCTATACTGATTTCTGGGAGCAATTTCAAATAGCCCGTATAGTTGCAAACCACGCAGACGCTTTTAGGGCACATACATTATGCAAATTCTGAAAGTGAAATTGCCTGCATTGTTCCTCGGCGAGTGTGATGTGCACACATTTAAAGTGGCTGCATGCTGTGCACCTGCTATTTGTGTATGCAGCTAACCAAAGGCGATCTAGTCAAGCATATTTGAAAATCAAATGTACTTGCAGAGGTTTCCTCCTCCAACCTAAACACACCCATGGAAATGTTTTACAGCCACGCCATTCTGACTGAGAAAATCACCTTATACCCATGTAAATGGCTTTGAAAGTTATGAAAAGTTGTCAAGAAATGTTTTAACTTAGGTCATGTTATATTTTTGGTTTGTTTTTGTTTATTATTGTTTCTATCTGCCATCTTCTGTTTTCTCCCCTCACTTTCTATGTGTAGGGTAATTCTCTCTCGTTGCATAAATTCACTTAGTTTCTGCTATCGCCAGATACCATACGTCACACATTCATCACATCACAGACCTAAAGCTGTGTTTTTGTTTCACTTGCTGTGTGTGACTCAGTCACTGCTTCCTTGACTTCGCCCGTGGTGAGCGACTCTAGTTTATTAGACACCCAAGAATGCATCTGTAACACCCCGCAATCCTGCATTCCACATCTACATAATAATCATTAAACACGGTGCTATTACATAAATCCCAATATATTTGTAGAGTCATTTCATATGTATATTGAATACGTGTATCCATTCAGACTCACGGCACACCCATGGGTAGCCTCTCCAAGTCTCATCAACCACAGCCCTACTGATTGGCTTATTTCTACACTGGAACATCATGATTAAAGATAATAAAACAAATTTATTTGTAGGTCACACAATGATGATGCGTTTCAGATCTGTTATGTAAAGTACTGCATATCAATCTGATGTTTCCAATTGATAACATCACACTGAGTGTTACAAAGACATTGTTGTTGTTCAATACAGGGAAAAGTTCAAATTAAGGGCCCCCAGAACAGAGGGGATCCACTTCAGAAAATATGGAAGCTTCTGTAAGTAGGCCCCCTTTTTTCCTGCCCCCCTCCCCAGCACTGCAGGGGCTGCTTGGGTGAAATTTAAGTCTCTAAAAATGGTGCTGCTGCTGTTGCTTATGGGAGCAGGGTTCGGAATAATGTATCCATGAAGGATACTAGCAAAATAGGAGAGTCAGGGCCAATGTTCCCTCTAATTTTCTGTAGGCTGTGTGCGCATAAAATAGCTGTGCAGCTTTTGAAGGAAGGTTAAATTTTTGTGCGCCACATAACGACACTCGGAGTTATATACTTTAAAATTTGACTACCCGTCAGAATACAGTATGTACACCACATTGATTGCACTAGAAAATATTGTAGAACTTGTGAAAACCGTAAATACACAAGAACTTTTAAATTTTAAGACATCGGTGTTGTTTTCTATCAGAATCAGAACCGTAATTTTTGTGCGCTCTGTTGTAAAGTATGTGCGCTCGCTCGGCGAGGTGTGTGCGCGCGCACATGCGCACATCTTAGAGGGAACAGTGGTCAGGAAATCCCAAGAGAGAGGTTCCAAAAAAGGTAACGCAGGTGCCTTTAAGTAAGAGTTGAAATATTCCAAGTTAACCCTGTCATCAAATAGCCAGACTCTTAATATTAGCAAAAAACAGACTTTGAAATGCCTGTATGCAAATTCTAGAACTCTAAAAAATAAGATGGGAGAGTTAGAATATATCGCAATGAATGAAAGGTTAGATATAATTGGCATTTCAGAGACCCGGTGGAAGAAGAATAACCAATGAGATACCAGGCTACAAACTATATTGCAAGGATAGGGTAGATCACATTGGTGGAGGGGTGGCTCTGTATGTTAAAGAGGGCATCGAGTCAAACAGGATAAAGGTTTTGCAGGAAACAAAATACACTGTAGAATATCTATGGATAGAAATTCCATGTAAAAAGGGGAAGGGAATGGTAGTGGGGGTGTACGACTGTCCGCCTGAACAGAATGTACAGACAGGTGATGGAATTCTAACAGAAATTAGGAAGCTAGCAAAGTTTCCAACACATGGGAGATTTCAGTTACCCGGTATTATCCTGATTGTCACACCAGGATATATTAGGGAGATAAAGTTTCTAGATGAAGTAAATGACTGCTTCATGGAGCAGCAGGTTCAGGAACTGACATTCAGGGATGCTATTTTAGACCTAATCCTCAGTGAAATGCAGGATCAAGTGTGAGAGGTAACTATTTTGGGGGCCGCTTGGCAATAGCAATCATAACATGATCACATTTGCTTTAAAAAATGGAGGAAGGATAGCAAGGAAATTGACTGTGCTAGCATTCAAATGTCAAAAAGGAGACTATAATAAAATGAGGAAAATGGTTAAGAAAAAAATTAAAAGGAGCAACTGCAAAGGCTAATAGTTTTCATTAGGCCTGGGTATTATTTAAAAATGCTATCTTGGAAGCCCAGAACAGATGTGTTCCATACTTTTTAAAAAAAGGTGGAAAAAGGCCAAACAACCAGCATGGCTTAAAGGTGAAGCCAGAGAGGCTGTTATAGCTAAGAGAGAATCTTTCAGAAAATGGAAAAAAGAGCCAAATGGCAAAAACAGTAAAAAGCATAAGTACTGACAAGTTAAATGCAAGGCACTAATAAGGCAGGCAAAGAGAAATTTGAAAAAAAAAAAAAGTTTGCTATGGAAGCAAAAGTGCACAATAAAAGCTTTTTCAAGTATATTTGTAGAAAAACACCAATGAGGGAGTCAGTTGGGCCATTAGATGATGGAGAGATAAAAGGTGCACTGAGAGAGGACAAGGCCATAGTGGAGAGACTGAATGACTTTTTTGTTTCAGTCTTTACTGAAGAACATATAGGAAATTTACCTATGCTAGAAATTATATTTAAAGTTGATGTATCAGAGGAATTGAAAAACTAATCTGGATAAATCAGGAAAATGTAATACAGCTAAGATAAGGCAGTATATAAAAACTGTTAAATAAATAAATAATTGATAAACTAAAGAGCAGCAAATCACCTGGACCTAGTGGCATACATCCCAGGGCACTGAAAGAACTGAAATATAAGATTGTGGAACTACTATTACTAATTTGTGAGCATCATTAAAGTCATCTGTAGTACCTGAAGATTGGAGAGTGGCCAGTGTAACGTCAATTTTTAAAAAGGATTCCAGGGGTGATCTGGGAAACTAGAGACCAGTGAGCCTGACGCCAGTACTAGGCAAAATGGTAGAAACCATTATAAAAAACAAAATTACTGAACATATAAATGTTGTTGTTGTTAACTGCCATTGAGTAGGTGTCCTCATGGCGACCCTCTGGATAGTTGTCCTAAATTGTGTTTGGTCTTCAGTCAGGCGGCTCATTGTTTATAAACTGGTACCCGTAGCTGCTGTTATTGTATCAATCCATCTCATTGCTGGCCTTCCTCTTTTGCATTGACCTTCTATCTTGCCAAGCACCTTGCCCCAACCACTAGGCCACTTCTCCACTCCAAAGTATGATGTGTCCAAAGTATGAAAGTCGAAGTCTTGTTATCTGAGCTTCTAAAGAAAGCTTAGGTTTGATCTCCTCTAGTACAGCATGGTTAGTTTTTTGGGCAGTCCATGATATGCATGGTTTAATGGTAGAAAGCCAACACGGATTTAGCCAATGAAAACCCTGTCTCCTCAATCTCTTATATATTTTTGAAGGTGTGAATAAACAGGTATATAAAGGTGAGCCCGTTGATATAGTCTATCTGAATTTTCAGAAAGTCTTTGACAAAGTCCCTCATGAGAGATTCTTGGGGAAATTAAATAGCCATGGGATAGCAGGCAATGTATTATTGTGAATTAGGAACTGGTTGAAAGATAGAAAACAGAAAGTAGGGCTAAATGGCCAATTTTCTCAATGGAGAATGGTGAAGAGTGGAGTACACCAGGGATCTGTGCTGGGCCCGCTGTTTTTTAACATATTTATAAATGACCTGGAGATGGGAATAATGAGTAAAGTGATCAAATTTTCAGATGATACCAAATTATTCAAAGTTGTTAAAACACAAGTTGATTGTGAAAAATTGCAAGAGGACTTTGATAAATTAGGAGACTGGACGTCTAAATGGCAGATGAAATTTAATGTGGACAAATGCAAAGTTATAGGATGAAGAACCCAAACTACAGTTACACAATGCAAGGTTCTACATTATGAACCACCACCTAGGAAATGGATTTAGGCGTCATCATGGATAATAAGTTGAAACTCTGCGCCTTGTGTGCAGCGGCAGCCAAGAAAGCAAATAGAATGCTGGGAATCATAAAGAAAGGAATGGAGAATTAAAGATATTATAATACCTCTGTATCATTCCATGGTGTGACCACACCTTGAATATTGTGTGCAATTCTGGTCATCATATCTCAAAAAATATATAGCAGAATTAGAAGAAGCACAGAGAAGAGCCACAAAAATGATGAAGGGTATGGAAGGACAGCCCTGCAAGGAAAGGCTGAAAAGGTTAGGACTCTTCAACTTGAAAAAAGATGACTGAAGAGACGGAGGCCTATAAAATAATGAATGGAGTGGAATGGGCTAAATGTAGATCAGTTGTTTACTTCTTCAAAAAGTAGAAAGACTAGGGGACACACAATTAAGCTACAATGTAGAACATTTAGGAATAATTGGAGAAAATATTTTTTCACTCAACGTGCAATCAAACTCTGAAATTTGTTACCAGCGTATATATTAGCTGTTAGTGTAGCTGGATTTAAAAGAGGATTGGACAAGTTCCTGGAGGAAATGTCCATAAAACATTATTAAAGAGGACTGGGGAAATCCACTGCTTATCCATTGGACAAGCAGCATGGAATTTGGATTCCTTTTGGGAACCTGACCGGTACTTGGAACCTGGATTGGCCACTGTTGGAAACAGGATACTAGGCTTGATGGACCCTTGCTCTGACCTAGTATGTCATATCTTATGTTAAGAACTGGGTCAGACTAAGGTCCATCAAACCACAGATTCCATGTTGCTTATCCCGGGATAAGCAGTGGATTTCCCCGGTCCTCTTTAATAATGGTTTATGGACTTTTCCTCCAGGAACTTGTTGAAAGCTTTTTTTAAACCCAGCTACACAAGCAGCTTTTACCAGTGGTGTAAATTCTGCCCAAGCAGCCCCTGCAATGCGAGGGAGGGGGAGAGGGGAGCTTGGCCAGAAAGGGAGCCCACACAGTGGCGGCAGCAGCAGCAGCCCGACAAACGTACTTTATCACATTTGCCACTCTGCTGTGCTCTGGTATGTTCCTGCAGGCTAGCAGCTGTTCCTTGCCAGGCTGAAGTCTTACAGTAACAACCATACTGCATGACTTCAGCCTAGTGGAAAACAACCGCCGAGCCCACAGTGAACTTACAAGAACAAAACAGCGCAGCAAACACAATGAGTAAGGCTGTCACTGCATGGAAGGCCAGGGCCTACATGGGGGAGAGCGCCACCACTATGACAGTGGAGGGCCCTCAGCAAAATTTTGCTTTGGAGCCCCTCATTGTAACTTACGCCACTGGCTTTTCCTACATCCTCTGGTAACAAATTCCAGAGTTTAATTATGCAATGAGTGAAATTTTTTTTTCTCTTTTAGTCTTAAATGGGCTACCTTCATTGCATGTCCCCTAATCTTTCTAGTTTTTGAAGGAGTAGACAACCGATCTATGTTTACCTATTCAACGTTTACCCATTCTACTCATCATTATTTTATAGACCTCTATCATATCTCCACTCAGCCGTCTCTTGTCCAAGTTGAAGAGCCCTAACCTTTTAAGCCTTTCCTCATAGGAGTATCTTTCCATCCCCTTTACCATTTTGGTGGCTCTTCTCTGTACCTTTTCTAATTCCGCTATATCCGTTTTAAGATACGGCGAACAGAGTTGCACACAATATTCAAGGTGCGGTCGCACCATGGAGCGATACAAGATATCCTTGGTTTTATTCTCCATTCCTTTCCTTATGATACCTAGCATTCTATTTGCTCTCTTGGCCGCCGTTGCACACTGGGCAGAGGGTTTCAACATACTATCCACAATAATACCTAAATCCTTTTCCTGGGTGGTGGTTCCTAATATGGAACCTTGCATCGTGTAACCATAGTTTCAGGATAACCACTATGAATATGTATGAGAAAGATTTGCATGCACTGCCTGATTGGACTGGATAGGTGTGTTCTGAGAACTGGCTTGAGAACCCCTGATTCCAGCAGACTAATTTTTATTCAGTGCCAGTTATGGCAGATTCATGAACCCTTCTTCCTACTACATAGGTTCCTAGCCTCTTTTTAGTGAGATAAAGACTATAATTGATCTCCTTACAAGAACTTCTATTTTTAAGGTGGCCCTGGGGTGTCTTTATTTCAGACATTTCTAATATCATATTCAAAGCTTGCGGTTCTGTTTTGTCTCAGAGTATCTTGAATTTCATTTACATAGTCAGGAAGAAATGTTCCTTAGGCGGCGGTTGCGTGTCTGCTTGTTGTAAACAGGGCGATGTGTTGCATCATGTGGGACAAGATCTCTCCGGTCTGCACGACTAACCGGTATCCAGTAGGTGGCAGCATGTGCCAATAAGAGTAAACGCAGCCTGCCCAGAAAGCAGCATCGCGCCCTTAAACGATCCTGAAAAGTCAAAACATGTTTTTGTGAAAATTTATGTAACCTTTGCAAAGGTAGCGGCTACTTGGAACGGGCTTCTCTCAGCTGCTAAAAAAAAAAAAAACCCGCATGCAGTAGCTTGCAAGCAACTCCAGTTCAAGGCAGGATTATTCTAACTCTAGCCTCAGTTTCTTGGAAATGTTTGCAAGCGTTGTACTGTTAAGGGGGCCTTATCTTGTCGCTGAGCTTTTCTGACTCGCCTACCAAAATCAGCAGGAATTGTAGTCTTGTTTGTCAAGTGCACGGGCCACTTGATGCCCGAAACGTACGCGAATACAGAGGAAATAATAGTCAACAACAAAAAAGCATGCTATGTAACAATGCCTTTTTATTGTATTAATTTCATGCATTCCTTAACTAACTTTCGGGAGTGAGTATAGCTCCTGAAACCTATGAAGTTACAGTGACACCTTTTTATTGGACTACTCTCTGTTGTTGACCTTTATTTCCGCGGACAAATAACAACAGTTGTTTCTAAGAACGGGTTTTGCATACAAAATAGCTTTTTTTCTCTTTTACATTTGAAAATAAAATTGTGCAATCCAGCCATAAGCAATCCCCCAATAACTACTGTGCAAATGTATTCCAAATATAGTCATGGCAGATTCGTGAAAAAAATAGAACCTGCAATTGGGATTTTGAAATCTGCGAACATCTTGTCCTCGGTAGTTTTCCGCTCGTAAGTGGAAGACTTATCAAAAACGAAAAAAAAAAATGATTCGCTCGCTTGTGAACCATTATCGGTGCACGATTTTTAGTCTTCATGCAAAATGCTTTCAAGAAGGAGGCAAACGAGATAGCAAGGTGCAGGGCTTCAAAAATAAAACAAACAATAAATACAAAGACTTGCAGTTGTGTGTGCTAAGCGTCTCCGCCCCAGAGTCGGCTATAGCGTGGCTCTAGTGCTCATATTTGGTCTTCTCTGGGCTTGCAGGGGGAGGGGCCAGCTGGCAGGGGAAAGTGCTGAAGTGTTTATCGTTCCAGCCCTAAGGTTCAGGGAGGGGACAGAAGCCGCAGCCTGCAGGGGAGGCTCATTTGCATGCAGAGCCCTGACACCATGTGACGTCAAACAAGGCGCCTACATAAAGCGGCTGGGGACGGAAATAGCCAATAGTCAGCAGAGCTTGAGTTGGGGTGGCAACTGTGCTAGCAGCAGTGAATTAATTATCTGCCGCAGAGCTGCAAACAAGCGTCAAACACCAATTTATGCCCTTTGCAAAAACGAACGAAATCAAATCCCAACTACAAAACACCCCTCTCCTTCGTAATACCGCTGCAGCGCTAAAGCGAGGGCTAGGCGGCGCAGGAAGCGTGCGATCCGAGGAGCAGAGAAAGAGCCATGAACGCAGAGATGTACAAGAGCCCCATGGAGGTGGCCGTGTACCAGCTGCACAACTTCTCCATCTCCTTTTTCTCCTCTCTGCTAGGGGGGGACGTGGTGTCCGTCAAGTTGGACAACAGGTAAAGATCTGGCCAGGAATCACTCAAGGGGGCCAGGGGATAATGCAACGTGCTGGAGGGTGGCGGGTGGGGGAGGGGTGGCAGGTGGACACGTTCTTCGCTTTAGCACGCTTTCCGAGCCTGGCTGAATTCCACTGCGATATTACATCGGCAAGAAGCTACTTTTTGTTGCAAGTTTTTTTTTAAAAAATTTTTAGTGCATTTTTGTTTTTCATATTCGCTCTAGTTCTTTGTTGTGTGAAGGAATGTCGCAGGCTAGTTTAACGTTTATCTTTGATGCTGTTTGGGCTTTGTTTCTATTATGTTGCAAAATGTGCACGATGCGTCTATAATAATTTGCAAAAATGTAGCAATATGTGTTCCGTGCCTTACAGACACGGCAGTGGAAGGGACCTCTAGATCTTGTGTATTTGTTTCAATAGTCAAAACATTTTACGTTGTATCTCTTTTACAAGCATATCGGCTCGAAAGGTCTTTTTAGTCGATACAGAGGATAAGTGGTGGATCTTAGTAGTTGCATCAGAGAAGGGGTTTCCTGCTTGCTGCTGGGTCTGTGCAGGATTTTCCTGGTTTGGACTGGAATGGTCTAGTCCTGTGGTTTCCCCTCCCCCTCCCTCTCCCTCCTCCCTTTCTCATTGTTGTGAGAGAAGAAGCTTGGAGACGGTGCGATCGAGGACTCTGCTCTGCAGTCTGGTCCTCGCCTGCTAGCCAGGGGGCTGCAGTGGCAGGGCTTTGGACTTGGGGGAGAGCATGGGATTAGCCCGGAGCCCCCCCTGCGAGTAAACGGTGCAAGCAAAGGCTGCCGAGGTAGCGCGCCTTCTTGGAAGTGTGAATGGTTTAGGTGCAGGATTTAATCCATTGTTCAACGTTTCCTTGACAAGATGATGACAGAGCACTGGAGCTTGTTGTTTTTTTAACGTCTTGTTGTATTTCTTGTGTCTTGCAGCGCATCTGGTGCAAGCGTGGTTGCTATCGACAACAAAATCGAGCAGGCGATGGTAAGTTCATCTTTATTATGCCCTGCTCGTTTTTTTTATCCCTCAGTAAAACTGAATCAAATTGGATGACACATCTAAAATAATTGAAGGGGGGGGGGGGATTAAGTCGAACCTCGGAACCGTATTTAAAGAACCTTAGATCACTTCTACATGAGCTTTTTTTCATGGATGCAAAGTGGGGGTAGGGGGTAGTGCATCTGGCCCTTAGAGTTTAGATAAGGAGAGCTGTTGTTTCCTTAAAAGCCTGTACTGGATAATTCAAGATTTATATAGCTGCAGAAAATAAGACAATTCCTGTATTACCCCCAGCTGCCCATATTTTCCTACAACTGGCCATCCATGGCGAAAGTCCGTTGAACAGCCCCATTTCTGAGATGTGTTTGAGGAGGGGTACCTTGTTCCTCTGGTTTAGTGATCCTGCCAGGGGTTTGTTGCCGGGCAGATTGCCCCAGTGGAGCGCTTTGTCTGCAGCCTGCCTGGCACAGCTCATTGGATGGAGCTGCACTGCAGTGTGTGACTACAGGCAGCCTGGGAGGAGGGGGAGGGGAAGCCTGGAGCAGGCACGCATCTGTGCCTGTGAGTACATCAACAGACACTTGCCATTGTATACTGCAGCTTCTTGGAAAGCAGAATGGTGTGCAGAGGTGCAGGAAATAGCTTCCTAGAATGCAGTCTACAGGCAAGCAGGGGAGTCTCTGTGTTCCTGTCCAGGCATCTGTGTAGACTCCTTTGCAGGCAGGCATTTACGGAAATGCAGACTAGGTAATCCTCGTCAATGCTTATTGAATCAGTCCCTCCCTCTATAAATATTCCCACTCAGGGGGGCTAAAGCTGACTCTGAGTGACCCATTAGTGAGTCTGGGTGGCCATTTCCTAGCAGCCCTCCTATGGGCATCAGTGCCTTAAACTCAACTCTTCAAGGATGACATGCTGGCTAGGGAATCAGTGCTGCATCTTAGGAGCAGTGTTGTGTAGTTGCCAAATATGCAGCCTTTCTTGGGAATCCCACACGTTATGCAGAATTAAATCACGCTCCATTGCAGATACCTTGCTGCTCAGTATTTCCAATTAGCTCATCTCCTTGTCACTGTTTAAGCCAGAGTGGTAGTCCTCCCTCCCCTTAGCCAGGTCCTGTAAGGAAGGCCAGCTTTTTCCTGCAGAGGATCTTGTGGTAGATATTTGAGTAAAATATAGTAGAGCTGAATGAAATGAGGAAGTGATAATCAATAAAGTAGCTTGTTTATGGAGGACATGCCACCTTCAGCAATTTCTAAACTAATCGCTGGTTTTCTGTGCCCATTGTGTAGGATTTGGTAAAGAACCACCTAATGTATGCCGTGCGGGAGGAGGTGGAGATCCTGAAGGAACAGATCAAAGAGCTGGTGGAGAAGAACTCTCAGCTGGAGCGGGAGAACTGCCTTCTGAAGACACTGGCCAGCCCAGAGCAGATGGAGAAGTTCCAGTCCCGGCTGCCAGTGGACGAGCGACGCTCCGGCGTGACGCATTCATCCCAGGAGCGCACCGATGGTTCTGCGGTGTAAGTGGCTCTGTCCTTGGTGTGGACAGAGCCACGGAACTTTTTCTACTCGCTTCCTTTTCAAAGAAAAGATATATTTTTTCCCTTTGAAAATATCATCTCGTCTTGCAGGACTGCCTACCAGCCATTATAGCTGGTCTGAAGAGATGTCCGGAGGGCAGTGCCCACATGCGGCCATGTCAGTGAAAAGCTCCTCAAATGTTCTTTGGGAGAGAGAGAGAAGCCGTGGTGGGACATTGTGAGAGAACCCTGGTGAAGTAGAGCTGTCCCCCAGGAACGGTGTGCTGGCACAGCCTGGCAAGAAGGAAGGGTCTTTCAATGCTGCCACGTCAAGCAGATGGCATTGGCTGGGGATTCCCCTTTTGTGCCATGCAAAGGATCTCCTCCCAGTAACTGGAGCACTACAGTAATGGAAGGTCCCAGCTGTCGCTTTGCACCTTCTGTACGTGCATGAATCATTTGACAAGACTGCTGTGTCCTAAGGAAGCTGCTCTGCTGTTGGGTTGATGGTTGGAACGCTACACAGCCCGCCCTGGAGCAGGAAACCAAGACAGGAACAAGAGACTGACTTGCTCAGCCGTTCTGTGTACCGCTGTCGCTCCGTAGGACTTATGCACACTGCAGTTTGGGGGCTACAGCTGAGAAAACAGCATTGTTAGTACAACTGAACAGCATTATTTGTTGTGTGAGGTGCAACTATTGATTCTGCTATTTTGCTGATGATGTCTTTATTTTGAGGGGGGAGAGCAATTGACTCTTCGTGATTTTGATTCCACCTGGATTCATGTACCTAGTGGGAGAAAGACGTAGTTGGTAATGGTCAGTAGTGACCACATAGCCTCTGCCAGGGCAACTGGTGAATTATCGGTGTCAAAACGTTTTATTTTTAATGAATGTGTACACTAGGTTTTTATAAAACCTCTGTGGTGGTAAAAAACAAACAAACAAAGCCTGGCGCATTAAGTTCATGGGACTTTCAGAGGCACTGTTAAAAGCAGAAACACAATAGTTGAACATTGTGGATAGTTTTGCTGCAGGATGCTGGGGAAAAGACTGGGCCGGAAATGATGCCTGTTTGATCGCAGAGCTTGGCTAAGGCTCACTGGGACTGCATGGTGTTTGTACCTGACATCGGTCTTGCTGTAACAGTGTTCCCACAGTGTCATCTCCACTGTACGACTCTAGGTAGATCATGCAATAAAACATAATTTTGATATATAAGCTCATGTCTTGTGTGTGTCTGTCTTTGCTGCTGCTGAAACGATCAAGAATGGAGCTACGGATATAAAAGGATAGTCACAGTGTAAAGCTAAAGTAGGAGTATCCATTGGAGCAGATATAATGGTGTTCGGAACTCTTGAACTAAATACCTGAAGAGCTATCAAGAAATTCAAACACCTGCTATAGGGAAAGAGACTCCTGGTGGGATCTCTGCAGCATAATTAATATGCAAAAGGAATAACATTTGCAATTTGGGTTATTATCCTGGCTGCCCCATGATTGTGCTGCTGACAGCCATATTTTTGATCCATATCTCCATGTTTTAGCGTTGTGGCCTGTTTTTCGCCCAAGTTTCATTCGCAGACTGGGTTTAGTATCACAAATACAAGGGGGAGGGGGATGCATTTAAGAAGCTTCTACATCCACCCATAAGGTGAGACTTGAGAGATGTTCTTAACAAGGACTAGTGTTAGAAGTCACCCTTCCCTCGTCCCCAGCAAAAAAGGCAGAACCCTAAAAGTTACCCTATCAAAATCCTAGCAGGAATGGCCAGGGAATCCTAGCTGTAGATGCATTAGGATTGTCCTAGTGTGCTCCCAGATGCCAATTTTGTTCTTGCATTGATGGGGTTAATGCAGGTGGAGACCAGGGGAGTGCAAGAGCAGAGGTGGAATTACAGGAATGTCGGGACCCTTTGATCCAGCTGGGTAGAGCAGAGCTGGTGGTTATGCAAATGTTGCTGGGGGAAGCAAATGAATCAAATCACGGCTTCCCTGCATAGTCGCTTTTCTTTTGTCTGCAAATTCAGTATTCCCCACAGGGTTCTGGTGCTGGATATACTGGAAAAACTGGTGCAGTGGGTATTGCCAACGTGAAAAACCGTTGACAGGCTCCAGGTAAGAAGCACTGAGCCAGATCTGGGGGGGGGGAAAACACAATTGGAAGTCTTTTCTCTGAGCCCTTGCATTGGCAAAATGAGACGTGTAACTTTCAGCGGGAAAAGACCAGGACTTGGCATACATAACACCAGCAGTGCAGGATGAGTGTGGAAGTAATGTTTCCAGGCATAATTCTTTATAGTTTGACTTGCAGATAATCTGGATGGTACAGTTTTTTTTTTATGGTGTCCAAAATCTACATTGTACTGAACAACTGACCTTGGTTGGAGTAGAATCCATTTTGTTTTCACATTTTTGGATGGGACTGCCCAGCTTCCTGCTGGCTGCAGCAGATGATCAGAGTGGACACCACTGGGGTTCTGGGGAAAGGTGTTGGTGAGAAAAAAAAGCAGACTGACAGAGCACAGGCATGAATACTTAAAATAACACATTTTGGGCAGAAAGAAAACTAGGAGAGTTTCCAGTACGGAATCCATCACACTCATAGTTCTGCTAATGCACCTCAGTCCTGACCTGTACCATAAAGAAATATTTTCCATTGGAAAAGGAATGTTGAGAAAAATGAGGGGTCAAAATATGGTGGGGGGATGGGAGTAGTAACGGGGAAGAATTTCTGCACAGACAAAATGATGAATGCCTGCAACTGCCTCCTACTGGAGATGTTGGGAGCAAAAAATGTTACTGGAATTTAGCAAACCATGGAAATTTTTTTTTCTTTTCAATGAACCAATAGTTAAGCTAAGGAGTTTGTCAGAGAATGTGGTCAAAATCAGTAGAATAGCTACTTCTGGGAGTAATAGATAAGCAATGGGTTTTTCTATGAAGATTTGCTTGGTTCTACCATAAGAGCCAGACTGGCCACTGTTGGAGACGGGGGGATGTAAGGCTCAGCTCATGACAACTTACATTTCTAAACAGAGGGCCGATGCAACAGGCTTTGCCTATAGGTGCGCTAGGCTTAAGTGCACAATTTTGTGAGCTGTTATGGGTGCCCAGGGTAAAATCAGTTTTCACACAAGCTAACTGTGCACAGCCTTAAGTAGATACCAGTATCGTATTTCCCAAGTTGTGTTTTTTTACATTAAGAAACCATGACGCGACCTATACACTGGAGCGACTTATCTTATAAGTTTACATAGACGTGAGCCCTGAATGAGGGCGCTTCCTGCTGGCTTTCCTGTTGAAAAATCACTGCAGACTCTGCTGCCTCGGACCCCTGCCCCTCTCCCCCCCCCCCCCGGGAGCTTGCCATTCTTGTCCTTGATCTTCCAGCACTTGAAGGACCAGGGTGGGTGAAGGGACATCTCCCTGCACAGGGCTGTCTGGCTGTGCTGAAAGGGGAACCACATCTGAGCTAAGACCGAGTTCTGGGGCTGAAGAAGAATCCCCTGGGTAAGCACCAATGTTGAGCAGGGCACGCAGCCAAAATGAAGCACCGCAGTGCGGCAGGAAAAAGTCTTGCTGCAATAGATTTTGTAACTACCGTAAGGTGCAGTGTTTCTCAGCTTATAAGTAGCGACTTATGCACAGGGGCAATTTATACTAAAAATTTGCATGCAAAAAAAAGCCAAATTGAGCCGCTGTGACTTAGCATATGGGTGATTTATAATCTGGGCAATACAGTAAATAGTATATTTAAATGCATGATAATGAAGCAGTTAGCTATTCAGCGTCAAAGCAGGGACATGCACAGAAGGCCAAGCACAACGCTGTGGTTTTAACGCAACATCTGAGAAGAGTGAAGGGTTAGCTCGTTATTCTGTGGTCAGCAATGCTTAAGAAGAAGATGCACAGATGGACCGTTGCTAGGGTTGAAGCCTTGCCAGCTGACTTCAGACTTGTGCTAATTCAACACCTTGGCGTGTAGCTTTATCACCACACAGCCTACACAGGTGCACGTGTTCCCCTGCTGCTTGAAGGATTGTAACCACTTCTGTCTCTTGTTCTGCTATCTTAACTTATCTTGGCCCACAACACGTCACCCATTGCAGGGCAGGAAGAGAGAATAAGACAAATAGTGCTGTTGCTTTGAGAGAAACAGTTAATCTCCAAGGTAACCAAACAGAAACAGAAGAGAGGGAAGCCCAGAGATTCTGGGCTGTGGTTTATGGCAAGAGTTGCAGACAAGCTGTGTGAAACTCTTAAGGCCACAAGTCACAGCTTCTTGGGACCAAGGTGCATTCCAGCCAGCTCCCGATTCACAGGCCGTTCCTTGGAGAGGCAGAACAGTTCATCGCTGTAATGGGAGGGGAAAGAGTTTCAGAAGCTAGTTTAGGTTTAGATATGTACCGTAAAAGAGGGGCATAGCACAAATTTCTGTGAAATGCATTGGCCCAGATGAATTGATTTTAAAGGGCAGAGTAGTAAAAGGATCCTTTTAAACCATAAGTGTTGCCTGCAGATGAAGGAGAGTTGGCCGTCCTGCACTTCTATGCCTTCTTCGTTTTTCTGCTCAGAATGCAGTGGCGTACATCCAGATTAAGGGCACTCAAGTTAGGGCTGCCATAGAGCTCCGTGTCATCGTGAACAGACTGAGCCAGCCCTGGTTTAACTTCCATTGACTAGAGGAGAAAGCTATGTTTGAATGCAAAAAGTCAGACTAGGGCTGTTTCAGCCTGTCCCTGATGACCCGGAGCCATCTGGTAACCCTATCCCAAATGGCAGTTTCGGTGAGGGTCCCCAAAACAGGGGGAGAGAGGTTGGTCAGCCTCAAAAAATCCAGAAGCAACTGCAAATAGGTCCTCTTCTTCCTTGGACCCTTGCTTGACACAAATCTACATCACTGCTAGAACTTATCCATCATGATGAGGTGTTTCCCTTACAGAAAGATAATTAGACAATTGTTTTTCGCTCCATCATACACCTCCACAGAATGCACATAAGATATCGTAGTTCTTGAGTCTTCCTCACTAGGAGCAGGGCACCGCCCTCAGGAAGAGAGGCTCTCCTACACACCCCATTCACATCCAAAGTCTTCTGTCGTCTCACCTGCCTTCAGTAGGTCTTCAAACCTGTGGTTGCAAGATGCACCAAGGGGCTACTTTATAGAGATGGGATCGGAGAACATTGTTATCTGAATAGGGGAACTTTCCCTCTAGGCATGCAGGGTCCTCTGGCATCCTACATTGTTCTCACAGTGGTGGTGGGAGTCCCCAACATGAAGGCCTTGGGCAGAATGTAAGATGGAAATTGATCCATGATCCACTACCAAAGGAATCATGTACCACAATCCAGAGATTAGAAAATGTGCTGGAGGTAGGATTCAGGTTATAGAAACAGAGAAAAATGACGACAGAAAAAGACCACGTGGCCTATCTAGTCTGTCTTTCTATATCAACAACTACAACAGTCCCCTTTTTTCCTTTAGAGATCCTCTGTGTTTGTCCCATGCTTTTTTGAATTCAGATACCGTCCTCATCTCTACCACCTCCACTGGGAGACTATTCCATGGATCTACCACTCTTTCTGTAAAGAAATATTTCCGCATATCACTGCTGAATCTATCCCCCTTCACCCTCATCCCATGTCCCTTCGTAGCAGAACTTGCTTTCAATTGAAAGAGGCTTCTCCCCCTGAACATTTATGCCACGGAAATATTTAAACATCTCAATCATATCACCTCTATCCCGCCTTTCCTTTAAGGTGTACATATTAAGATCCTTAAGTCTGTCCTCATATGCTTTATAATGAAGACCACTAACCATTTTAGTAGCCACCCTCTGTACTGACTCCATCCTGTTTATATCCTTTTGAAGGTGCGGTCTCCAGAATTGCACACAATACTCCAAATGAGGTTGCACCAAAGGCTTATACAGAGGCACCATCACCTCCTTTTTTTCTGCTAGCCATTCCTCTCCGTATGCACCCAAGCATCCTTCTAGTTATTCATACTCTACCTGAGTGTCCTGCTGCTGGGAAGCTTGCACCATCCCTTTCTTAGCTCAGATGATGGCCCTCGAACACCTTGTTCAACTCATGAGCCCATTTCTACTTAGTTCAATTACCTTACACATGAAACTGTACAGCAGAGGTGCGCATTGCCAATAAAAATGATTCCCAAAGAGATGGCATGATGATTTTTGCAGATGACCTGCAATAGTGTTGGACATTTATAGGGAGAAACAGAGTTATTGATGTATTTTTGTACACAGTTTTATTCCCAGCTTTATTAAAAAAAACAAAAAAACTGATTGAGAGATGTAACACATTCCGGAGAAAGACTGCAGTGGAGAGTGAAGGAAGGACAAAGTCAATGGAGACATCTTTTTTTATTTCCATCTAGAAACTATTTATACTCTATGGCTATTAGCACTTCCCCTTCATCACTGGAAAATGCTCCTACAAATGTTACTCATTAGTGAGTCAGGAATGACTTGTGCGCGCATGTCTGTATCCGTATCTATATATCTGTGCTCCTTCAAGAATCATTTATAATTGCAAGCCCTGGCTGTAACATTTTTCTCTATCAGGGGAGCACCTAGGGTGTGGGTAGCTGCAGGAACTATTTTTAGTTATAAGGAGGGGCTAATGTCTCCAAGCCAAATATGGAGCTGTGCTTCATTGTAAAACCCCGGGGGGAGGAGGGGGGAGGAACTGGGTTGAACATGTTTGATTGAAATCTGTGGCAAAAAAAGACAGATTTTGTTTTGACATGAGTTTTACTGAGATATGGCTTGGAGTTTGTGCTGAATACCATATTTTAAAAAAATCTGTTTTGTGAGTTAATTGGTGATTGCTGAATTTGGCAAATTAGTTTGCAATCCTATTTTTAATTTTTATTTTTTTACCAAGCTCACCTGCTTCCATTCCTGCCCATCTCATTCTTTTCTTTCCTTCCTGCTTCAGCCTCCCCCTCCCCCCGTCTCCTCTTCTCTCCCCCTACCCCAGGGTCTCTTCCTCCCCCACACCTCCTCTCCTTTATACAGACCCTGTGAGCTTGTGGTTATTCTCTGGGGCAGCTTCTCAGCTCCTGCTGAAACCGGCTATGAAACCGCATTTTTCTTGTGGCAGGAAAGAAGCTGCTGGTGTCATGTGCTGTCCTATGGATACCTCTTGCGGGTACGGCTCTGTCACTGTTTCCAGCAATTACTGCATCTCCTGAATGCTGACAAAACGAGCAATTTATGGCTTGCTCTCGAGTGCTGATAGGTAATTTTTAGATTCATGTGTCTTGGGAGAGCTAATAATTTGCTGACAGTGATGCTAGAGACAGCAGTAAATCCCAGGTTGCCATGCTGGCAAGTCATCTCTCAGATGCATTGCACAGCTATTATTTAAAAACCTAAGAGCAGCATAATGACTGGTAAAACGTAAACTTCATATTCCACTTGTAAAAGATTTGATTTCTCTTTGCAGATGGATGAGGAGTGGGTGAGAAACTACATCTTCTTGTCCTTCCCTTGTAAGCACACTTAAAAAGTTGGGTTTTCAGGACTGCAGCAATGAATATGCAAGAGACAGATTGGCACGCAATGAATCTTCAGCACATACAAATTTATCTCACGCATATTCATGGTAATCCTGAAAACCCGACTGGATAGGTATATCTCCAGTGGACGTTTGAAAAACAGCATTACTTGTGTACCAAACTGCTCATCTTCCCCAAGATTCATCTCTGTTGGTTCCCTTAAGAGTGCCGTCTTGCTCTTCCTTTGATTTTGTCATGACTGGGGCATCTCTGTCATGTTGCACAGCATTGTAGGGGAGTGCATTTGTTTCCATTTCATCTCTGTGCGTGTCTGCTTTTTTCATGTGTAAAATTGTAAAACAAAATGAAACAAATGGAAAAAAAGTAACAAGGGATAAAATGAAAAAACAAAACAAAACTGGTGTGTATTATCTGCATATGAAAACATAGGTAAAAGACCTGGAAGGCAGATTCAGCCTGTCCAGTCTTCTTGGTGCAGTTCCACAAGTCTCGGGCAATCTCTGGCTTTCCTAATGATGCAATTAGGGCTGGGCAAGACAGCTCTTCAGTTATTAGGGATATGCACATTTGTTTGGCCTTTTCCTGATTTTGGGCCTTTTTTTGGTTTGATTTACACATTTGTTTTAATAATTTCTTTTTATCATTCTTTTCAACTTTTTAATGGGCTTGGCTCAATTGTACATGCTTAATTTATAGATTCATATGTATATGTACTCAATTTTTTAAGGTGTGTTAATGAATTGAATGCATACTAACAAATATAAATCCCTCTCAGTTCTCCAAGTGAAAATTCAGAGCTAAGGGCTGGATTTGTTAGTCTTTATTTTGATAAACATAGAATGAGGAAGAAGTCTTAGAAAATAGGCCCTAAACCTAATGACCAGGGCTGGATTAACATTATACTGGGTACCAGGCAAACATATTTGTGGGCCTCCTTTCACTTTTTATGCCTCTCCTCCTCTGGGGATCTCCGTTCGTGGTCTGTCCCCCTTCCTCCCAAATGAGCCATTCCGAAATGGCTGGGGGAAATTGCAGGGGCTGGTTCTGAATGTAATAGCAGCAGCGGGTTGTGGGTGATCAAGTCCCACCTCTCACACAAATCCCATGAGGGGCTACTATGTGGCTTGTGAGTGCACGTGAATTTAGTCCTTGCACGCACTCTTAAACCTGCCGTGGTATTCCGTTCCCGCCTGTGTGGCATCCCTAGGATGAGATGCCTGGGGTGGGGGGAGAGAGCAGAGGCAGGAAGGCAGTGAATGAAGCGGTGGATTCAGGGGAACTTGGAAAGGCATGAAGCCATATAGAGGGGAAATTTGTACTGATTTCACTGATGAGTGTACCCCATTGAAGACTGCAGCTTGCTAAATCCATAATATTTTCATAGAAAAATCATTTAGAGCTGGCTTGCTCATCGCTTTCTAGCAGAGGGATATTCTACCTCATGATTTGCGTCCTTGATGCAGTTGTAAGGTCAGAGGCAACATAGCGAAGGAGGCAGAGCTATGAGTCAGCAGTGCCGGAAGGATAGTGAGCATCAATACCAAGAGGGAGAGCAGCTTGCAGAGGAGGAAAAATCTCTCATGCTGAACTTTTGTGTGCCACAAACGGGGCCATTAAGCCAAAAGAAATAGCCAAGAGCAACGCTACAATGAGATCGTACTCCGCATGCCCTGACTTTGAAGTGAGGTTCATGGTATGCACATAATCTAACCCACGTGGAGAAACTGCCTCTAAGATAAGATATGAGCTAGAACGCATTCTATAGCTTTAACACACACGCACCATTTTGCATTTCCTGATCCACGTGTTAAGTAAGTTATTTGTGCATCTGACTCTATAAGAATCCTGAGTAGCAGACTGGCTTAGCCCTGCTTTTTCCCCTTTCCATGAGCACAGACATGGAAGCCAAACCTGAAAATCCCAGAGCACATGGGGAGCTGGAGGTGAGAAGTGCAGTTTGCATCACTCTGTGTTTAATACTGAAGTTCCTGCGCCCTGCTCGGGCAAGCTAGCTAACCACCAGTGAGTGCTGCTGCTGCTCTCAGCCATTAACTCATCAAGTCTGCGACGCTGTGGTGAGTAAGGTCTGTGGATGCACAGTAGTACAATGCAGTACAGGAATGTAACCTCCCTCCCTGTGAATCAGGCGATTGCCTTGGCAGACAGCTGTGGCTGCTGATCGTGCAAAAAGAAGCAATATTTTTCTTGGAAACCAAAAGCCCTGAGGATTGAGGTAAAGCAGGGAGAAAGTTTGTTCAGGATTATATCAATTAGCACAAAATTTGGTATTATGAGCCGAATAAGCAAAATACATCACACTTAGCTGGGCACTAAGTGAAGTGAGTGGGCCATTTCAGTAAGCTTCTTTAGTTTCTACTGAAGTAGATTTTATATTCACATGTTAAAATATTATTTAGTGAAAAGCTGCCTCAGTGATTGAGGATTTTTGGTCAGTCACATGATTGGAAAAGCACACTTTTAAATGTGGAATCCAATACACATGAAGATCACCTTGGAAATATGACTATCCTCTGTTATTTAAAACAAGCTACAAGCTTTACTAAAATGCTTCCTCCTGTCTGATATCATGACCCCCCTTGTTCAAGAATTTCCTATTCATCAAAAAAGGCGCTTTGGCAAACTAGTTGCATTTTCTTGAAGTTATTTTCATATTGGTAGGCCGCACTGTCCTCCTTCCTTGGCAGGCCTCTCCCAATATCTGGTATTTACAGGTGTTATCTCCACCCCTGTCCTGTCTCCAGACCCTATGGTAGCAGTTTCTCGCTTTCTCTGCTCTAGATTCCATATGGGCAAGACAGTACTTTGATTAGGTCATAGGTCATGGTCCTGAGAAACTCTTTTTCTAGGTATTATTACTTAAGGGGAAACAAGTGTCCCTTTAGAGACCAGACTGATTTTTTGCTTGATTTAAGTAGTGTGATTGTTGTGTTAGTCCACTTTAACGTTAGCTAAATAAGAAGAAAAACAAAAAAGGAAACTAGGACTAAAACATTATTAGACAAACTTTCAAAGGTTAAAACATTGTTCTTCAGGTCAGGTACTGTCCTGACCTGAAGAAGGTTTTAGCCTTCAAAAGCTGGTTTAATAACGTATTTCCTTTTTTTATTTTCTTTTTATTTAACTGTGGGTTGATTTAAAAACCCGAAACGTTAAATTTTCTTTAAACGGTGACTTTAAAGTTGCTCACATGCCTGTGCAGTGTGTGATGCCGGCCGATCTATCTTACTTGAGCGGGGGCATTTAACCAATGTCACTGGATGCTCTGGGCCCCCGGTGCACAGGCTCATAATGAAGAGACCAGCAGTTTCACAGCCCCAGGTTAAAACTAGTGAAGTTATTTACTTTAAAACATGGCTTTTCATGTAAGTTTCGCTACCAGACTGCCCTTTGACCTCCTGGTGGGACTATCTATGAAGTTCTTCGATAGCGTGGGGCTTCCCCTGAGAAGTTCAGCAGTGGAAATGGGGAAGAAGTGGTCATTTGGCCTTTCACCCAGATTTCAATCAAAACCATTCTATTCTTCATATCTAGGTATATGAGGTTATATTTTAGAGGTAGTACTCACAGGGAATTTTCATCCTTTCTTAGTTTTGGGGTCACCTTGTTTGGAGTATATCCCTAGGACAGAGCTGGCCCAACCATTATGCAAACTAGGGGGCATGTTTAGTAAAAACCGCTAATTTGCGTGCCGCAAAATAGCGCACTAAAAGCGGTACTTAAGAGTGCTTAAACGCCCCGCAATCGTGCGTGTCACCCCCGCACAGGTGCGCGGCACAATAACGGGCCCCGCACAAGTACAGGCCCGCAAATATCCGATAGAGGTGTGGAACGGCTAACGGAGGGCGGAGGAAGGTTCCTGAGGGGCGGAGAGACGGGTTTAATGGGCGGGGAAGGGGAGGGGAGAGGCTCCCCGCACATTATCAGGGCCGAATCCCAAAGCAAAACTACCGCGAGTGAAACACTCGCGGTAGAGGGCATTTAAAGGGAAGAGAAACCATTTCTGTCAGCAATGTACAGCAAAATCGGGGAAACCTGCAAAACGTGAGCAATGTGATACATGTGCACAGCACAAAAGTGAAAATAAAAATAGAAAGTGACCACAACAAAAATATCACAAATAGTAATGCAGCTGGGGAACAGTTATAGTAATGGGCAAATATAGAAAACACACCCAGGAAAGCTCCAGAAAGAAGAAATGAATATTGGAAGGGTCTACGGAGCAGAGACTCATCCAAAACAAATGTCCTTTTTGGAGCTTTCCTGGGAATGTTTGCTATGTTTGCCCATTAATATCACTTTTGCCCAGCGTGGTGATATATTGTCCCCCAGTGTCTGTGGTCATTTCCGGGGTTTATGTGCACGTTTGTCACCAGACAGAGTGCATGTGCCCACAGTAAAAATGCGTAGAGCAGGGTTTGTGACTCCATCCTGCCAGGTATACTACCTCCAGGGGCAGCATTGTCTCTGTGGCCATAGTGTGGTGCAGTGGACAGAACCAGTACCTCTAGGACCAGAGGGTCAGAGGTTCAAATCCCAGCTGGGGCACATGCCAGCCCAGCCCCTATATTTTACCCACCACTAAACAAAGATAGCGCAGACACCCCTGTATTGCAGGGAACATAAGCATGGGGAAAACACCCATATTTTACACAACACTGCAAAAACACAACAACAATGGGCATTACCTACAGCCAAATCCCCCAAATGCAGTCCCGTACTGCCACATTGCAATCTGGTCATCTGCTGTTTCTGAGAGAAGCTCATTCCAGCATGTTGGCGGACGAGTACATGTGGTGCAGGGGGCAGTGGCTGCTAGCCACAGAAGACAGAGGCCTAGCCATGTGCAGGCTGGCACAGTCCACTGCAACAGACAGGCCCTGCCGGATCCACAGTCATGGACATTCCAGGGAAACCAGCCAATCTATGGCTACACGGTGGTGCAGTGCACACAGACATTGCATGCAAGAACAGAAGGTCACAGGTTCAAAGCCCAGCTGGGGCTTCTGCCAATCCTAGCCACATATTTTTCCCACACCTACACAGTGATAGTAAGGACACACCTTTCATGTCGAGGACATATGCAATGGTAATACGTCTATCTTTTACCCCACTGAGCACAGACACCATGAACAGGGGCAGTACCTAGAGCAGACTCTCCCAAATGCATTCCTGGTGTGCCACACACCAGTCAGGTTCCATGCTGCCACTCATACAAATGCCTGTGCTGTATATCTATGCACCACCCCCATGGCATGTAGATGTAGCTCATGCATATTCATGAGGGACAGCAGGAAAACACGAACAGTGTGATGCAGACCTGGACTGGGGTTGGGAATCTCTGCCGTAAAGCAGCAGCCAACAGGGGCAGACACACCCACACCCACAGGCCCCATTGGCCAATGTCTCCTGGAGAGGCAGAACAGTGGACCCTGCGTGCATCTCCCAATACTAGCACCTGCATACCTTAGCAATGTCACCCTACACCTGAGGTATACGGTACACAGCTCTGAGACGTTTGCTAGGAGTACTGGCAGATAGATATCCATACGTTACGCACATACTGCTAGTTGACCCCATCAGAACAATCTGTTAGGTGTTTGCGGGGCGTGCTCCAGGACTGGCCTCTGACGGTGTTTACCATCCTGGGGAGTGACCCCCAGCAGTACTGCGTACCATATCCATGCCTTGCCGTGCCTAGGACAGGTTTGGTGGCCAAGGCTAATTACCTCCTCAATAGTAGCACCATGCTGGCATAGGTGTGGAAGTGTGTGTCTGTCTATACAGTGGGTGCTGGCTGCAAGCCCCTTCCACAGCCCACACTGCCAGCACTGTTGCCAGTATTGGCCTGCTAATGTGCATAATGAATAGCAAGGGACCATGGGTATATCTCAGACAGGGTGGGCTGACCAGGATGCAGCTGCACAGGGCATAGGGCACTGGCAGGGACATGGTAGTGCCCGGCCACCACTTACACAGACAGGGGGACCTCTGTATGTGCTGCTGGGGGATCACTCTCACCCTGAGTGTGCAGTGATGGCAGCATGGCTAGGCACACCCATAGTGCTGTATTGTGTTTCTCTCATGTGATATATATGGGTTTCCTGTTGGGGCCTTTTCACTGACTTATCTGCTTGTGTGTACTGCCATCCCAGTTGTGGGTGCATGCATTTCCATCAGGACCAACCAGCAGACTGAGCACAGGTGGTATGTGTCTTGATGGAGTGCCTTGCAGGGTGCAGTGGCTGATGGCTTGCTGCAGGAGAATATCAGATAATGGTGGGGTGCATCTATGAATATCCAGGCCTAATGTCTGTCTGATATTGTGTTATGGATGTGTGTGGAGCTGCTTGGACTGCCCTGTTTGGGGGGGTGGGTGGGGTGTCTACTTCCCCAGCAGGACTGGGGTTGATGGTTGACTCTGCTGCCATGGGAGGGAGGAGAGAAGGGGGAAAGATAGTATGGGGATCTGTTGGTGGGAGACCCTGTTTTGTCCACCGGGGGGGGGTGGTGTGGTGTGGTGTGGTGTGGTGTGCGTGGGTTCCACTAACTGTGGCAGACAGTGATCTCCAAGATGTATTATGCAGCACCTACCTATTTCACAGGTTATTGCTGCTTTGGAGCTCTGGCATGGCCGCATTCAGCCATGCGAGGTGTTGTGCACCTGGTCCTGGGCGCATCATCACACACTCAGGGTGGGCATAGTAACCGCACAATGTGATGGTGTTTAGCTACTTTTGCCGTTTGTCCACCCACTCAGGACACCCTACCAGGCCGAGGTGCTGTGTGAGTGAACAAGGACACCTCCCCCTACCAGGCCGGGTAGCTTTAGGGGTGCAGTTCCCATCTTGTGTGCATCTGTGGACAGCTGATTTGCATGTGCAGTGCATCATGGGTACGGGTGGCCTAACCCTATCCTGTTTACACAAGCAGACTGTCTGTGATGTGACGTGCAGGCTATCTGCAGCCAGGCAGGAACTTGCTTACAGCTATAGAGATGTAGCCCAATGGTTATGCCACTGCCTGTGCAGCCAGAGGTCATGGGTTCATACCCACAGTGGGGTTCTGTGATAGGGTATTCCAAAGCATTTTTTACATTTACTGTACATATGTTGATGCCTGCAATAACACCCTCAGCGTACTATACCCATAAGGTGCCTCTGAGGGTGCTTTATTGGGCGCCCTATAGGGCACTTTATGGTTGGCATCCATATAGGGTGCACTATACATTATCCTGTGTCGCAACATACATGCTGCCCTATAGGGGACATTCTAGGGTGCCTTGGCGGACGGTGCACTGTAACATGTGCCTTATGGTCCGCCTTATGTTAACATGCTGTGAGAGTGCGTTTGCTAGTAGTTATCACAAAATATAATTAAAAAGCCTCCTAAAGCACTCCACAACATAAAATATACTGCCTCAGCTAGCCTTTTTCAATGGGCATTGTACCCCTGGTCCCTGCACCATTGGTCAGTGTCTTAACCATTGTGCTGTGGCTGTGTTCCTTTGCTTTAGCATCAGCGCGCCGCCTTGTGGCCATCAGCGCGCCGCATCCTGCTGCCCACAATGAACAGTGCGCCGCCTTATGCCGCCCCACAATGAACAGTGCGCCGCCTTATGCCGCCCCAAAATGAACAGTGCGCCGCCTTATGCCGCCCCAAAATGAACAGTGCGCCGCCTTAAAATTATTTTGCCTCCTGACACACATTTCCACATTCAAGGTGGTGCCTCAGCCAGCCTTTTTGGGCTGCACACACTGGGGGATTGAACCTGTGGCCCCTGCACCATTGGTTATTGTCTTCACCGTTGTGCTACAGCTTTGTTCCTATATGTGCCCAGCTGCGCCCCACTTAGCCTTCCCACGCGCTAATGTGGGCCCCGCACATTAACGCGACGCGCACACATACGGTCTTTTTTTTTCCTTTTTCGGCCTGAACCGCCCACTCCTTATATGGCACAGGCACACTACCGCGGCCCCGCACATTAGGAATGTTTAGTAAACATGCCCCTAGGTGTCCATCTAAGGTGGCAGATTCTGGGGGTGGCAAAGAGCAGGGCATTCAAAGCTAAACAACAGATTCTGACAGCCATGGGGGGCAAAAGGCTTAAGGTTTGCCTAGGGCTCCAATGCCTTGAACCAACTCTAGGCTCGCCCTGTCTTAGGAGCTGAGGGGTATTTTCACTATGCTAGTCTATTACTTTTTAAAGCCTTCTTCAATAAGACTTTGCGTCTCTTCTGTGCCTATGGGAAGTGTCCTTGCTGAATTAGGCCTCTAATATCTCAATGAACAGAAGCCATACACAACTTAGGTCAGGGCTCGACAAATCCCAGAAATTTGTATCTGGCACCTGGGCTTTAATAGCCCCCCACAAAAAAATCCCCATGGATAGAAGAGAAGGGGATGACTGTGATCATGACCCCGATGCAATCTGTCTGCTTGTGAGGATCTGATCTCCCATGGGCAGACAGTTTGCATTGGCTCCGCGATTGTAGCCATTCCCTTCTCTTTTGCTGAGAGGGGGATCTGATCCCTATGGGCAGAACATGTGGGAAGGGTAGGACCATGGCCTGAAAGGCAGATTAGAGAACTGATTGGGATGTAAATTAAAAAAAAAAAAGGTTAGATGGGAGGGAGGTGTGGAGTAAAACTGAAAAAAATTTAAAGACCAGCAACAAACAAAAAAAACAACAACAAAGGAAAGAGTTGGAGCATTATATGATAAAAGGGGCACAAAGAAGACAAAGCTATAGCAGAGAGACTGAATTAATTATTTGCTTCAGTCTTTACTGAAGAAGATGTAGGAAACTTACCCATGCTGGAAATGATATTCAAAAGTGATGTATCAGAGAAATTAAAACTAATCTCAATAAATCAGGAAGATGTAATACAGCTGATTAAGAAGAGCAGCAAATCACCTGGATCAGGTGGCATATCCCAAGATGCTGAAAGAAATGAAATATGAGATTGGGAGGAGTGGTCTAGTGGTTAGGACAAGGTACTTTAGGCCAGAGGGCCAGGGGTTCAAGTCCCACCTGGGGACAGCAATCTCAGGCCAGAGGGACTGGGATTTCTAGTCCTATAGGCACTCCTTGTGGTCTTGGGCAAGCCACTTAACCCTCCATTGCCCATGTTCCCTGTAAGTATTAACATATGTGTGTCATATCCCCTTGTGTTAAATGTATCCCCCAATTGACCGCTTTGACCTGGTGAAAAACAGAATATGAATACAGATAAATAAATAAATTGCAGACCTACTTTTAGTAATCTGTGAACTATCCTTAAAATCATCTGTAGTACCTGAGAATTGTAGAGTGGCCAATGTAACGCCAATTTTTAAAAAAGGGCTCTGAGGTGATTTGAACTTGACATCTGTATTGGGTGAACATGAAGATAGTCATGGCTTAATAGGAGAAAGCCAACATGGATTTAGCCAAGGCAAGTCTTGTCTCACTAATCTGTTATATTTTTCACAGGTGTGAATAAACAGATAAAGGTGAGCCGGTTAATAGAGTGCATCTCGATTTTCAGAAAGCCTTTGACAAGGTCTTTCATGAGAGACTCTTGAGGAAATTAAAAAGTCATGCGATAGGAGGCAATGTGCTGTTGTGGATTAGGAACTGGTTAAAAGATAGAAAATAAAGAGTAGGGCTAAATGGACAATTTTCTCAATAGGGAAAGGTGAATAGTCGAGTATCCTAGGGATCTGTACTGGACCTGTTGCTTTTTAACATATAAATGACCTGGGTGAGGTGATCAAATTTGCAGATGACACAAAATTATTCAAAGTTGTTAAAATGCAAGAGGATTGTGAAAAATTGCAAGAGAACCTTAAAAAATTGGGGAGACTGGGCGAGGGCATCCAAATGGTAGATGAAATTTAATGTGGACAAATGCAAAAATTATGCACTTAGGGGAGAACAACCCACACTATGGTTACATGATGCAAGGTTCTATATTAGGAATCACCACTCAGGAAAGGATCTGGGTGTTATGGTGATAGTACGTTGAAAGCCTCTGCCCAGTGTGCAGCTGTGGCCAAGAAAAGAAATAGAATGCTAAGAATCATAAGGAAAGGAATGGAGAATAAAACAAAGGATATTATAATGCCTCTGTATCGCTTCATGGTGCAACCACACCTTGAATATTGTGTGCAAGTCTGCTTACAATATCTTAAAAAGGATATAGCACATTTGGAAAAGGTACAGAGATGAGCATCCAAAATGGTAAAGGGGATGGAAGGATACTCCTATGAGGAAAGGCTTAAAAGGTTAGGGCTCTTCAACTTGGAAAGAGATGGCTGAGAGGAGATAGGATAGAGGTCTATAAAATAATGAAGTGGAAGGGGTAAATGTAGATCTGTTGTTTACGCCTTCAAAAATAGAAAGACTAGTGGACACGCAATGAAACGAAAATGTGGCACTTTTAAGGCTAATCGAAGAATATATTTTTTCACTCAATGCATAATCACTCTGGAATTCCTTGCCCGAGAATGTAGTAAAAGCTGTTAGTGTAGCTGGGTTTAAAACAGTTTTGAATGAGTTCCTGGAGGAAAAGTCCATAAACCATTATTAAAGAGGACTGAGGAAATCCACTGCTTACCCCTAGGACAAGATTTGTGGAATGTGTCTACCTTTGGGAACCAGACAGGCACTTGAGACCTGGAGTGGCCACTGTTGGAAACAGGATACTGGGCTTGATTGACCCCAGGTCTGACCCTGTATAACATATCTTATGTTCTTATGTAGATGATGGGGGGGGAGGGGAGAAGGGCAGGGGTAGGGGAAAGGGGAACAGATAGTTGGGAAGGGTTGGAGGGGGAAAGGAAGAGTACCAGACCCTCATTTCTACCACTTCCGCTGAGAGGTTGTTCTATGCATTCACCACTCTTTCCCTAAAGAAATATGCCCTCTCGTTCAGTTGAAAGAGACTCTACTCCTGAACATTTATGCCACAGAGGTATTTAAATGTCTCTTATATCTCCTTCCTTTCTTCCAAAACATACAAACTGAACTTTTTAAGTCATCACCAGAGACTTACAGCATACAGAGACCCTATAGCCTCCTTTTTCCTGCTGGTCATTTCTCTCCCAAGCATCCTTCTGGCTTTCGTTGTCACCTTTTCTGCCTGTTTAGCTATCTAAGATAATCAAAAACAATCCCCCCCCCCCCCCCCCGATCCTGCTCTTCTTTCCTGGACAGAAGTACCTGATCCACTATACTGTACTGTTCCTTTTGATTTTTGTAGCCCAAATGCATGACCTTGACTTTTATAGCATTAAATCTCAGCTGCCAAAGTTTTGACCATTCTTCAGACTTTGCCAGATCCCTCCTCATGTTATTTACACCTTCCTAGGTGTCTACCATATTGCAGGTTTTGACATCTTTGGCAAAGAGGTAAACCTTACCTGATAGCCCTTCTGTAATATCACTATCAAACTCAGTTAGACCCAAGGACTGGATCCAGCACCCAAAGCCTTCATTCACAATTACCTCAGAGTATTTATCCCCATTTTTATATTCCTCTCTCTCAGCAATGGTCCTCAATTAGGGTTCATACAACCACCTGCCCTTCATGATCCCTAAGCCGGGCTGTCGGAGGAAATAGTTGAAGGACTGTTCAAGCTTTTCTCCCCCTAGGGACTATGAATGCTGCCTCCCTACCGTTCCCAGCGCAGGCATGTTTGAAAAAGAGGCCTGGTCCTGGAATCAAACCCATGTCCTCCTTTTGGCAACACATAGCCCAAATTTCTTGTGTTTTCACACATCTCACTGTGCTTCGTAAATTCTTTGGAGAAGGGTCTTCATTCCAGAACCATGCAAGATTTTTGTTTTATGCAACATGGTAATCATTAACAACACTTTTTGCTTTATGATCAAATGCCGTAGCTATGATAATTACAGATTCTGAAGTGCATGTTCCAATGTCGAGGAAGTTCATGTCTTGCCGAGTTAGTGTTTCTTGCACTAGCATGCAGTGTGGCTGTAAGTTAGGTACCCGTGGAAAACACAGGCCTGTAACCTATGCCGATGTCACACAAGTCCCAGTATCAGCCTACATTTATGTGTGGAAGCCAAACACTGCAGCTGCAAGATAAGCAGCGAGAGAGCACAGAGGGTTCTCATAGAAGGTGTTCTAGGAAGGTGGGGGAGGGGATGGGCTGAGCTGGGGGGCACTGTTAGATCTTCCTGCCACAGTAGCTATTGCATTTGGAATAAAAGCAGGGCCAGGCTCCAGCAAAGTCCATAGTGCTCTTTGGTGAGGTAGCATATGAGAACTGCTGTCAGCAGCGAAAACCACATTGCATAATCCCTTCTGTCTGCTGTGAACACAGTGTACTGTGGTGAGCAGGGAGGGAAGACGCAGCAGACAGACTGAGGTCAGGGGAGGGAAAGAGCAGGTTATTAAGAATTTAACTGTGGGTTGCACATGTTTGGATATGTAGGTGGAATTTTCCATAGAATGGGTGCATTTTTTTGTTTGTATTAATCTGACCTCCTGCATTATTTAAGATGCTTGGAAGCTAAGATGGCCAAATTCCTGCCTCCAATTCATTGTTTAAGATTAGATTTTTTTTTTGAGAGCTAGACATCAAACATTAATAAAGCACCCGAGCAACCTGAAATGGAGGGTAAAGATTATGCTTAACACCTTTCCTTTAAGGGGTGTGTGTGAATGTGAAGGGGTTTGTGGTAGAGGTATGTCTGGGGGATGTTTGAAGGTAAGGCGTATGGGGGAATGCATTGTGGGAGTGGATGAAGTTGTGTCTGCGGAGACCTGTGTATGTGTGTGGGCGAGTAGTGTATGTATAGTTGTAAATGTGGTTGTTGGAGTATGTAGGCTTGTGTGGATGTAGGGGTGTAGGTAGGTAGGTGAGTGTAGGAGTTTGTGAGCTGTAAGTTTATGTGTAGGTATATATAGATACATATGGTTGTGGGGAGGAGGGGAGAGATGGATAGACATATGTAGTAGTGTTATGTGTGGCACGTATGGGTCGCAGGTTAGGTGGTGCTCTGGGTATTTGGGATGGGCATGTATATGTGTGGGTGTAAAAGTATGTGGATTAGCTTGTGTGTGGGGGTGTCTGGTCAGAGTAAAGGTGAAGGAATGTGTGAATATGCTTGTACTGGGAGTGTGTGTGCTGTATGCGGATGGAATGGGAATGGAGGTGTATGGGGATTTGGGTGGCTATGCAATTGTGTATGTGTGCCTCTGGGGTGTGTGTGTGTGTGTGTGTGTGTTTTAAAAGGGAATAATTAGGAGGGGGGAAGGGTATGCAAGAGTGTATTGATGGTTGAGATGGGTGGTGGGTTGTGTATGTTTGGGGTATAGGGAAGTTGTGTGGATATGGGGTGTGGCGTTTTGTGCTATCATTCACCAGCTGCTTCAGTTATTTTCCCTGTTTCGATCTGCCTACTGGAAGGTGATTCAGTGAGGAAGGGGACTTTTGAAATAATGTGGTGGTCTGCTTTTACATATCCCTTAGAAAGCTATGGACGTTTTTCTGAAGGCTCAATTCTCTGAGAATACCGATTCTGCAGTTCTGGTTTGTGAACTTGTCTGAGATATTCACGTTTTCTTGCTGCATGACAAAATTTCTGACTGTATTCCTTATTTGGAAGTGATATTGTGCCTTGGGCCAGCCAGATGGACACTGATCCCTTTTATATAATGCTTTCCAACATTCCAAATACCTAAAATGCGCAGCATGGGTTCCAACAGGGACTGGGCAGGAAGAAAGAACAGATCCAGAATGACTAAGTGATTGAATTTCTAGGGGAAAAAGATTTGTGCCTGTTCCTAGATTTTAAAAGTGCATCTCAGAACACTGATGTTTAATAGTTTTCCCTCTTCCACTGAAAAATAACCCCGCAAGTACCATAGTGGATCAGATATGGGGAAAGGGGAGTGCAAAAGCCAGGCCTCACTTAAACTGGCTCATTCTGATGGATCACCAAGGCAGGGATGAGGCCACAGGGAAGATCTGAAAACCTGCTCCTTCCACTTTTGGTTTAGGACCCCTCCTCCAGTCGAAATACACTGTAACTGCAGCTGGCAGGTTTTCCGAAGTCCTACCAGCAAAATATGAAGCATTGGAGCTGTAGCAATGGAGCTCGGCAAACACTGAAGAAGCAGCGGTAGGAACCTCTAACACCAACATTGTGAGCATGCTCAGTAATTGCGGGAGCACTTCCTGATACTGACCTCTTAAGATCAACATGAGACAGTGCTAACTCCCCAGTACCGGACATGTTTGTGGCGCTGATGTTAGAGGCTCCTACTGCTGCTGCTTCTTCAGTGCTTGTGGCCATAGTGGTGCCACAGCTACAGTTCCCACATGTTTGCTTTCTTTAGCAGGTAGAGTCTGAGGATCTCCACTAGCTGTGCTATAATTAATTTGACGTAGTGGTGGGGAAGACATGGGGAGGGGAAAGCATGAGAAGCAGGGAACATACAGGGGGAGGGGTAAAGCAGGAAAAAGGGGGCTGTTCTGGAAAAAGAGGTAGAGAGGCAGAAAAATTGATTGATAGAAAAAGGGGAGAAAGTCACAACGGGGTATGCTGAGGGGAGGCAGAGGAAATGGGTGTTGTGAAAGGAGAATGACAGGAGGCGGTTGCTGAGGAATGGGAGTAGGTTGGAGAACAGATACTGGGGATGTAGAGTTGAGATAGAGCAGAGACCTATAGTGAGGTAGGGACTCTGTGACTGGGTAGGAAAGTAGAAGAGGGCAGACTTGGAAATGTGTTGGAAAGAGTTTGAGAGGAGATTAAGCAGTTGGATAGGGGTGTCAGTAAGGGTGTGTTGGAGGAGATGTGGAATATTTCACAGGGTGAAGAAAGAAGGAACTGGAGGGGCTAAGGTGAACTTGGGAGCCAGCAGAAAGAGACAGGAAGCTGTAGAGAGAGTGAAAGATAGAGAAAGGGGATAGACCTTTGTATGAGTGAGAGAGAATAAAAATGGAACAAGTGAAAGGGGTAATGGGAAGTTGGGTAGTAGGTAAGAGACTGAAGACTTGGGCTGAAGGTAGGTTGAAGATAAGTGATATTGATGGAGTTGGAGTGATGAGAGGTAGAGGAAGGAAGATGAGATGTGGAGAGAGGGTAAGAACAAGGAGTGAAAATGGGAGACTTGAGAGATGTGAAAATTGGGAGATTTGAAGATGGGGAAAGTAGTGAAAGACCAGAAGGAGAAAAAAGGAAACTCAGTGTAGGATATGGAAAGCTGCCAGGTATGTGAGAAGTAAAAAGAGGAAGGCTGAAGGTTAAGGAGAAGGGTGGTATAGAAGTAAAATCTAGCTTTGGATAGAGAGGCAGACTGGAAAAATGAAGGAAAAAGATGAAAGATCATTGCCAGAGAGAAATGGAGAGGAGGAAGGAAAGAAGACAGAGGAGAAAAAAACAGAAAATGGAAAAGAGACCCTGGAAAAGGACATAGGAAAAGATCAACAAAGAGAAAGTAGAAACAGAGACCAAGATCAATCCCAGTGGTGTACCAAGGGCAGGGCAGTGGGTGCAGCCCACCCCGGGTGCCAGCCTGGAGAGGGATGCCACTTCCAGACCATCACGGAGGAGGTGTGTCTGACAAACATACCTTGCTGGTTTACTGTGCTGCCTCCTATCCAGGTCCAGTGGCTGTTTCCTCCGAGCAAAGTCTTGCAGAGCAACTGTGCTTGCGAGACTTCACTGGGAGGGAACAGCCGCTGGGCCTGGAAAGAAGGCAGTATGGCAAGTCAGCAATATTTTGCTTGCCATGTGCGTCTCCTCTGTGAAGGCCCGGGGAGGGGGGGGGGGGTAGTCATCTGGGCCAGGGGGCGTCATCCCAGAGGGAGACGTCTGCTCTGGGTGCCCAATATTGTTGGAATGCCACTGAGTAATCCACTAATAAAATAAAAGGATCAGACAACAAAAGTATTTTATTTTAAGTTTTTAATGATTGGAATATATCATTTCTGGAAATGTGCATTTTTATGCCTTTGTATTATGCGCAATACAGGGCAATATGTATTTCTGTTTCTCTTTCCTCAGTGTTCATCTGGTTTCGTGGGCTTTTCATTTTGCTTTTTGTATGTGTGCTTCTATTACTCATTTGTTTTGCTTTGCTCCGTGTTTGCTGAAGGTCTGTGAGATATTCTGCTAGCATACAGTTTTGTGTGCAGAACTGTAGCAGTCCAGCAGGTTGTATTTGTCCAATAGGAGGTGTTGGTCTTCTAAGGGCTGATGTAATTTTTAGAGTGCTGCTTTTTCTTAGGTATTGTTGTTGCTGTTTGAATCTTGGGAGTTAGTGCTGTTATAGTGTGGTAAAGTTCTGGGTGTCCTTTTTTTACAGAAATTTGTGTTACTTACTTCACAGTGTCTGGCAGTGGATGAAGCTTGTTACCGAGGTGACACCAGAACTCGAATATAAGTTTTTCATATGTTGGCTGATAAAATGAAGCCTCCTAGTTCTGCTGTGTACCCATTGCACTTCTTATGTTCTTATGATTTTCATGATCATTGCTGTTTTATTGTAGTTATTTTGCTCTCTGCCGAGCATTTTGGAAAAGGGACCTAAAACAAATATTTTTTTGTTACCTGATTGGATCTGATGTGTCTATAACTTGTTCTTGACTTTCTATACAATATTCTTCTTGCAAATTTATAAACTGCTGTAGGTATTAATTTATTTATTTAAAAGGATTTCTATCCTACACTATCAATCAATCAAAGCGGGTTACAGCCATACAAACATAACAATTACATAACCTTACAAACATAAGAATTGCATAAAAAGAACATAATTAATACATATAACAAAATATTAATACAATTAAAATACAACTGAAACCATATGATTAAATTGATAACCTGAACATCTATATAGCAACCTCCTAATTCTGACAAACATCTAAACTAAAGTAACTGAACTTCTCTAGTAGATCATTAGAAGGCTAATCTAAATAAATAGGCCTTCAGCTTTTTCCTAGTTCAATTAATTTCAGTTCTATAGGGAGAGTATTCTACAAGGTTGGACTTGTAATGGAGCAGATCTGTGTTCTACTTTCAACAAATCTGACCTCCTTCAATGATGGAATATCTAACATGTTGATTCTAGGATCTGAAGGAACATAAAGGGTGATATCTGCTTGAGGAAGCTGTGGAAGTTATTTACAGCTCAATGAACCAATACCAACATTTTGAAGTGGATACGCCAGAACACTGGTAACCAATGTATTTCTTGCAAGATTGGTGTTCTATAGTTCATCTGACTGGGACCACTTACTAACATAGCAGCTACATTTGGAACTACTGGCAAAGAGTGAATGGTGGCTATGGGCAGTCCTCAGGGCAACCCGTCCACTAGGCAGACTAGGGGGCTGCCTAGGGTGGCAGACCTCTGTAGGAGGCACAGAGCCCATGGCAGGCCATGTTCTTCGGCATACATGGCCTACTGTTTCTGACCCCCCTCCGATAGGTGGTGTTGGAGGGGGGTCAGAAGCCAAAGGCCATGGGCCCAATTCCGAGTTGGACGTGTCAACCCTCTGTGCGCCCGGTCGGAATTGGATGCATAGAGTGAGCTGGGATTCTGATTGTTTATCCCTGTGGGATCAGAATTGCATCCAGGCCTGTACAAGCAGGCTGGGAGCCTGATTCTGGTCGGCCTGCACATACAGGCCTTCCCCGGCTAACTCAGTTAGGGCTCTTGAATAGAGCCGCGGCGCCATGGCGTCTGGTTGTCATGGCACCGTGGCTTCATTCAAGAGCTGTGATCCCCGGCCACAGACCAAAATGTTCATTCCCCGCAGTCCGACCCCCAATCTGGGCTTTCAAGGTGAGGGTCGGGCTGCGGGGAATTTCCTCTGCTCCCTCCTGCCTTTTTGAAGCCCTGGGCCTGCCCAATCCACCCGACTAGGGGAACTTATTCCACCTCAGAAGTGGAATAAGTTCCCCGTTCAGGCTGCCGGCTCCAGACATCCAGGGCCGACGTTGGAATCAGCCCTGTATGTTCGGGGCTGCCAACCGCCCGCTGCCTGCCCTAACTCCTCCCCCGCAATGCCCCTTTCCTGCCCCCATCTAAACTCCCCGTACAACGTGCAAGGAAGTTAGTCGAGGTCGACAGAGGGGCTGAATAGTGAAGATGGATGTCCCAACGGAACATCCATCCCCACTATTCACGCCTTGAAATGACCTTGCATATGTGCCGAGCCAGGTCCCTCACCCCGCTGATGGAATTGGCGCAGTGAGGTGGGGAGGGGGGGGGGGGGGCGGCACAGCTAGATCTTCTTCCTGGGATGGCAGAAACCTTTGGGCCAGCCCTGGCAGTCCTGAATATAAACAGTTATAATAGTCAAAATGAAATGGAATTAAACTGACAATTGTCTGAAAATTATCTGGAATTAGAAACGCTCTCAGACAACACACTGGACAGAGCTTAAACAAGGACTTAACTTTTGATTTCATGGATATAGTAGGGCCTAAGATTACTCCTAGATTTTTCAGCTCAGTTTTAATTGGAATGGACCAACCATCAAACACTAAATTCCAAGGGCAACATTCCACTGGGGATTTTGAAAGTAGCATAATTTCAGTCTTTAACACAATCTGTTGGTGGACATCCAGGATTTCATCATCCCCATATGCATTACTATGTAATTCCAGTTAGTCCAAGAATGTATTAAGTCGGTCCACTAAAAAGATATCACTTTATTTTTCTTTTTTGTTTCTCCTTTTATCTATCTACCTTTAAAGTTGACTAATATGGCAATCACACCACTTTATGTAATTCAAGGAGGCAGCAGAAAGAACTGCAAGCCATCAGCATAGAAATAATATTGTACTCCTAAATGATTTAAAAGCTGGCAAACTGGAAACATAGCAAGACAGAATAACAGGGGCGATAAGAAACCTGCGGAACACCAGTGAATGAAATGTCCCAGGTGGCGCGTTCCTCATTTACCCTCACTTGGCATGAGTGTTCTGTTAAAAATGTGCACAGCTATGAGGCTCTTTTACTAAAGTGTGCTATGCAGTTAGTGCGGTTTTTGGCCTGCGCTAGCTGTTTGCTGCGGTAACTGTTCACGTGGGCCAATTTCTGCGCTAACTGCAAATCGCACACTGAAGGGAGATATGGGCAGGTTAGGGAGGTGAGCATCACACCATCAGCACCCAGGCATACACCACATGCTAACAGTGAATCTTGCAATGAGCAAGTTGTAATTACCTCAATAGATGAAGCTAACTGCACCCACGGTAACTGTGTCCTGCATTAACATGCAGCACCGCGTGTTACCTAGCGGGGAAATGCTGTCCACACCCCCGACAGGTAATACAGCGGCTTTACACTTACAGTAACATACTATGGTTTTGCGCATTATTGGTATGTTAGATGGAAAACCACAGTGCACTGTAGTATAAAGGCAAGGCTAATCAAACTCAAAAGAAACAAAGTCTTCAAAGGTATTTATCCATTTTATTAATAGGTGCTACATCAGGGTAATTATTTTGCAATAATAGGCCATGTTTTAGAATACTTTTCAGGATGTTATGATGTGTGTTGAGATGCTTTCCCTTTATAATCTTCCTTAGTTTAAATCAAGGTATGGGATACTGCCTACTAAGACATCTTTTAATAAAATGAAATGGTTTCCATAAGCATGAATGTGGTAACTGGTAAGTGCTTGAAATAATTTAATTTACAATATTTAAAGTATCACCAATGATACATAGCAGCTCTTGTAGACTACTTAGAAATCCATTTTTGGTGCACTCAACAGACAGTATTTGTCTATAAGAATATAATTAACAGAGCTCAGACCTGTATGCCTAGAGCCCTTCCATGGCGCCCCCCCCCAAAAAAAAAAAACATTTTGGCTATGCCACTGCACTGAAAGGAATTTAAGAACATCTGGCATCACGCTCTCCCTGCACAGCTGCTGTGAATATTGGTTATAATATGTGTGAAGGGCTGCAAGAAGCTCTGCTGGTTAACATCTTGCCCCACCAGATTCAGAACGAGTTTTGCAGTACTGCCAAAGTAATAGATAATGTGATCCAAATAAAACGGAAACCATTTACAAAGGAGTAATGATAATAGGACCATGCGGATATGCATGCCCCCCTAGATGAACCCCAAGAAGGTTTTAGGCCACACTACGGTGCTGAGACCCTTCTCCGAACGGTATTTGACAAGCTGATCCGAGGAATAGACAATACAAAACAAGCGTTCATTCTTATATTTCTGGACATTGCCTCTGCATTTGACAACATAAGCCATAGATACAGGCACAGACTTCCAATAGTTCCAGTATTATCTTACTCACCAAACTCAACAGGTCAAAATTAATCAACACACATCTAAGCCATACAAACAAGAACAAGGCCTACCGCAAATCTCTGCCCTCTCAGCCCTTCTGTTTTTTTTTTTTCAAAGTTTTATTTAGAACCATCAACAATTAACAACAGGCACAAGACACACAGAATATCACCACTCTCTGGGGTTAGCTCTTATCCCCAGGAGCAATACCCATTGACGGTTACATGAATTTTTCAAAGAATAATGACCCTCGCCCCCGTCCCCTACCCCCTCCCCCTCCCCCACCTCCCCCCCACAGATATCAGGGCCATGCAGGACATCTGGAGGTTCCACATTTCCCCCAAATAACAAAACAATGGATGAGGGTATTAACAGCCCAACTGCAACACCGTGTTACGGGTCCGGGCACTCAGATTTTGAATGTATGGATCCCAAATTAGCAAGAAGGCGGACCATCGCTGGACATGGCCCCGGGCAGCCCTACACTCCAGGAGCATAAGCTGATGGAAAGAGTTCCGCCACTCCCTCCACCGCCTCAATAGAGGTCCCTTACCCACCAGACAGGCCTTACGCACCAGCCAGCGACCCCACTTCCCCCTCGGAGAGGCAAGGGCCAAAACATCCAAGACCACCAAGGCTGCATCCCACTGAATAGGTTGTCCCAGCAGATTGGCCACGTACAGGGCAATCCTCCGCCAATAAGGGCGAATCCAGCGGCATCCCCACCACATGTGTAACAAGGTCGCCATGGGCGTCGCACACCGCGGACAACTGCCATCCGCAGTCAGGTGGCAACGAAGGGCCCTCCGCGGGGAAAAGTGGATCCTGGTGAGACATTTGAATTGTATTTCCCGCCAACGAGCCCCCTCCACCAGGCTCACCCCGCGCCGTAGGGCCATCAGAATAGTGCCCCGGGGGATCTCCCGCCCCATTTCGGCCCCCCAAGCCCGTTCTACTCTGCAATAGTCTGGGCGCTGGCGAAGCTGCTCCAACCGGAGGTGAAAACCCCGGATCAACGGTCGTGTCGCACCGTCCAGGCCAAAAAACCCCATAATCTGGACCGAGCGGTCGCCATGTAACTCCTCTCCTGGAAGGGAGGCCACATAGTGGGCCACCTGCATATATGCAAAGAAATGATGAGGCCGCAAGTCAAACTCGCGGGAAAGCGCAGGAAAGGGTTTGGGCCGCCCCGTCAAGTCCACCACGTTCCCCACACTATGGACCCCTCTCTCCCCCCAAAGACGAAAGGCCACGGTCTCCGTCCCCGGGGTAAAGTTGGCATTTCCCCGAAGGGGTAGCCAGCTTGACGCCTTCCAATTACGGCCCCAATAGGTGTTCAACTGCCGCCAGGTCTTACAAACCGGGAGTAGCAACACACTCTCGGCCAAGTGGGTGGCCCACTGGCTAACCTCCAGGTGCAAGAGGGCCCGCAAAGAGTGGGGCGCCACATATTCCTCCTCCAAGGCTGTGGGCGTATAAAGGTCAGTGTCACCTAGCCAGTCCCCCAAATGGCGCGCTTGGCAGGCCAATGCATAGGCACCAAGATCCGGGAGCCCCCACCCCCCATTGCGCATCCTCCCCACCAGCCAACTGTAGGGGACACGAGCTCTCGCCCCCCCCCCAGAGGAGGCCGCGGAATTCCACCTCAAAAAGCCGGGCATCCCTCCGGAGAAGCCAAACAGGGAGGATCTGCAACCAATACAAGATCCGAGGCAAGAGCACCAGTTTAATCGCCGCAATCCTTCCCAATAGGGACAGGGGGAGAGGCCGCCAGGCCTGCACTTGGGTTCGCACCTTGGTCAGCATTCGCTGCAGGTTGCACCTATACAATCGTCCTGGATGGCACGGCAGTACAATCCCCAAATATACAAATTGATTCTCGGCCCATCGAAGAGGGAAGCCCCCCGGCCAACTACCCCGAAGGCTCCCCAACACGTCCATGGCCTCAGATTTGTCCCTGTTAATACGTAGCCCCGCAAATTGTCCAAAGGTTCGGAGCTCGTCTAGGAGAAGCGGCAAGGAGTCTGTTGGCGAAAGTAAATGTACCAACAGGTCATCGGCAAAGGCAGATATCTTAAATTCTTGAGCACCCATTCTCACCCCCCTTATGGACCGCATGCCTGCCACTCTCCGCAGGAGAGGGTCCAAAGACAGGACAAAAAGGAGAGGAGAGAGGGGACAGCCCTGACGAGTCCCCCTTTGCAACGTAAACCTCTCTGATACCACCCCATTGCAAAGTATCGCCGCCGTCGGATCGGCATACAAGCTCGCAACCATGCTACAAAATAAAGGCCCAAGACCATAGCACGGAAGGATGTACTGCAGGTATTGCCAGTCCACCCGGTCGAAGGCCTTTTCCGCGTCAAAACTAACAAGCAAAGAGGGCAACTTTCTATGCTGGACCCACTCCAAGGATGCCACAATTTTGCGCAGATTACGAACTGCGTATCGCCCCTTCACAAACCCAACTTGACAATCATGCACCAACAACCCCAGAAACTCCGCCAGGCGGTCTGCCAATACTTTGGCCATCAATTTAAGGTCAAAATTAAGTAATGAGATAGGACGATACGAAGTCGCGGAGAGGGGATCCTTCGCCGGTTTAGGAATAAGGACAATATGGGCGTGATTAGCCCCCCACCGAAAGTAGCCCTGCTGCGCCCTCTGATTATGCACGGCAGCCAGCGTTGGGGAAATCAAATCGTTAAGAATTTTATAAAATTCCGCACCAAGCCCGTCAGATCCCGGGGATTTATAACAGCTGGCCTTGGAAATAGCCTCCTGCAACTCGGCCGCCGTTATCGGCCGCTCCAACTGCGCTCTTTGCTCCGCGGTCAAGCGCGGTAACTCCAAGGCTCCCACATACTCCTCCATCTGCGTGCGGGGAGGCGACTCCGCAGTATAGAGGGTCTGGAAAAAGGAACGAAAAACCCGCACAATCTCCGAGTTCTCCCGATGTAACACCCCCGAGTCATCCCGCAAACCCGGCACCAGTTTGGAGCCCCTAGGTCCCCGAAGGCATCTGGCCAATAGTTTCCCGGGCTTATCCCCATATCGATAGAGTTGGTACCGATAGTATAACACAGATTTCTTTGCCCGCTGGTGCAGGAGTTCATTTAATTCCATTTGAGAGTCCCACAGCTGCTTTTTAAGCCCTGCTGTCGGGGTTTGATTTCATCCACCATCCCCGCTGTGGCCTTGGCCTCTCCCCTCAGCGGCGAGGACTGCTCCCCCCCCCTTGGCGGTAGGGGGGTCTTCTCCTTCTCCACCCGACGGCCTCCCTTCGCCGCCATCTCCGCGGCCTCTGTTGTGTCCAAGTCTCCCCGTGCGCTGGAGAAAGGGTGTAGGTTTCGAGCCGCTATGCGCTAGAAAAGAAAAAGGGGGGGGGGCCTGTGTCACGGGCGTCGAGGTGCCGGGGGCAAGGGAGGGGTCCCCAACTCTCGGGTGCCAGATGCAGTGGTCGGTCGCAAGCCTCCAAGAGCCAAGGGCAGGGCACAGGTCTCAGGCTCCGGGGTGCCGAAAAAAGGGCGCAGGTCTCAGGCTCCGACGTGTCAGACCGGAGGCACAGGTCTCATAATCCGGTGCGCCGGGGGGAGGGCCCAGAGTGCGGGGTATAGGCCGCCTTGAGCTGATGGCGCAGTAACAACAGGGCATTGGACAAAGGCCAGAGGCGGGGGGGGGGGCACAGCTCGGACTCCACGTGTCGAAGGCCAGGCTCAGGACCCAGACGTCTGCATGTTGAAGAAAGGACACAGTCTCCCATGTAGCGTTTGCAAAAGTAGGGCGTAATGGCTTAGCACCGCAGGATGGAGGACTTTAAAGGGCACACGGGCCCTCTGGTGGGCACACCGATCTTCTGGCGGGCTGCTCGGCCCTCGAGGAGCCCTCGGGGGGGCGGGAAAGACAGGCGGCGACCCCGATCTAGGCCCAGCAACAGCCCCCGACCCCCTCAGTAGCTGCCGTGATAGCCCCCCTCGCAGGGCCCGCTTAAGAAATACACGCGGGGGGGGGGGGCAGGATGTTTCAATCCGAGGGCTGTCGCCGCCGCCGCAGGGCCCCGCTCCGACCGCCGCTGGAATCAGTAGCGCCCCGCCTCACCTCACACTGCAGCTGCACTCCCTGCGCGGCGTCTGCCGCCGAAATCCAGGCCTCTTCCAAGAGTCATCGCGTCGGGGGGAACAAAGGGCACCGGGGCACCGGCCCCACTAGCGGTACTTGTGGGAGAGCCCGGGGGGGACGAAAGACCCCGAAAGCAGCCTCAATCACAGCATGGATCTTTGTCGGAGGGGTGAAGGGGCCCAGAGCCCGAGCAGCATGCGTCTGCTCCGGCTCACCGCATCACCGGAAGTCTCTCTCAGCCCTTCTGTTTAATATCTACCTTCAGTCCATCTGCACTATGTTCAAAAAACTCAATATAGGATACCATATTTATGTGGATGAGATAATGCTATATCTTTTTATTATTTATATTCTCTTATATACCATGCTATTCTGCATCAGTGCAGTTTATATTGAACAAACTGAAATTACATTGAACAGGGCATTATAACTTAGAGATAACTATTTTACAGGGAACGTGGGCTATGGAGGGTTAAGTGACTTGCCCAAGACCACAAGGAGCACCTGTGGGACTAGAAACCCCAGTCCTTCTGGCCCAGGATTGCTGTCCTCTAGTGGGATTTGAACCCCCAACCTTCCGGCATGAAGTACCTTGCCCCAGCCACTAGGCCACTCCTCCACTGACATTGCAAACCCCATTCTCCATCAAATTACAACTTGTTTCAGAGAAGCATCAAAGTGACTTACCAGGCATAACCTCAAAATCAACTATAGCAAAACTGAGGTGCTATATGTAACAAGGCACCCTGGCTTCACTCCACTCCCAAAATTGCACCTTAGTGAGGTTGACCCATTAGATAAAAATGAAGTAAAATATCTTAGTGTCACCCTAGATTAGACTTTCAGTATGGCCACGCACATAAAACTTATTACCAGAACAATCTATTATAAGAGCAGAATGGTACAGCAACTAAGACCTCTACTCTCGAACCATGATTTGAGATCAGTTCTCAATGCACTGATCACATCATAGCATTGTGCAAGGTCTACCTAAGCAAGCACTAAACCAACTACAGATGGCTCAACATGTTGCTGCACGCACTTTATGGAAGGTCCCGAGATCAGACTACATGACTCCTGTACTATATAATTCACTCTGGCTTCCAATCCAAAGTCATATTAATTACAAATCACTAATGATGGCATTTAAACTTTTCAGAAATGTGGAGCCCAATTCTGAAAGGGGCACGTCTGGGCCATCCGGATGGCCCTGAGCAGGATGATTCTGTACTGCGTGAACAAAACGTTCCCGCAGCATACAGAATCGGGCCCGAGGATGGCCCAGTGTGCCCCTGCATGCCTGCGGGGACGTCCTCCCCTCAGGCTCCCCTGGTTCCCGTGGCACAGATTCCCCTCTTCCCTGCCAACCAACTCACGGCTGGCCAACCAGGGCCTGGTTCGGGTGGCAGAGATCCCATGTTTAATGTTGATAATTATTTGAAATGTTCAATGTAACTGGTTTTGTTTTGTTTTAGTTTTCTATAAACCACGTTTGATCTCTGGAAAAGGTAGTATATAAATGCTAATAAATAAAATAGCAAGATGAAATTCCAGGGAGGCAAGAGGACAATTCCCAGATTCTAGTACTGGTCTATGTCAAAGCTGCCAAGTTACCCAGTTCCAGGAGGGAGCCCCTTTAGCCACTCCTGGTTTTCAAATTACATCTTAAAGCAGTGTGGTGTTTGTAGTCCTTGATTCTATCCAATGGAATTGGTGCTGCAGGTCCCATAATGCATCAGCATAGAATTGCCTGAAATCCAAGACTGGGCTAAAGTCACGCTCTTGGAAGTGGGTAACTCTGCCATAGATTACACTTCTGGTGGCAGGATACATTATCTCTGTGCCTGTCGTTAATTACTGCAAGAATGCCATGCATACCTTGCTTTGTTTCTCTCCTTGGCTCCATTAGGTAACAGTTGTTCTAAAGCTGTTTGCTCTCTCTGGCTCTTTTCTCTACGTGAGCTGCTCTCACAGACAGGACTTTTGTTGAAGCCTGGAGAAACTCCAAGTCAAGTAGAGTAATCTTGATGTTTGATGGCAAAACCTGTTAATGAGAACTCTTAAGTCTGGAACTCCTAGTCTGCCCAGTGCTGGAGGAGTGGCCTAATGGTGTAAGCGGCAGCCTGGGAAGCCAGGGTTCAAATTCTGCTACTCCCACTGATGCGCTTTGTGATTGTGAGCAAGTCACTTCATTGTCTATTGCTTCAAACACAAACTTAGATAGGGACAGGGAAATAACTTCTGACTTGATTATAGTTTGAGCTTTCGCTGTACTTGAGGAAGGGTATTTTGTGTTGAATTTAGCACCCCAAATCGTTTTGCAAAGTTGTGCTCCTATGGCTAAAACCCAAATAAGTAAAAATAATGGAGAAGCGGGTGTGACTTCTGATTCAGACTTCTGGCTTGAAAGGTAGGAAATCTCATCCAGTGCACCAGAGGGACTCCTACTAACAAGACTCAGAGTACATGCGCTCCTGAGGGAGGCCAAGGTGGCTGTACTAATGAAAGGATTGCATGAGGCTTGTGCCAGATCAGAAACATAGATAAATTCATCTGAGTAGCAGCCAATAGTTCCTCTATTCAGGCAGGAAGAATACGGTGTGCATAGTGCACCTAGGGGGTGGGCTGGAAATATAAAAAGTTGAAATGTTTATTGCAACTTTGGGGGGGGGGGGCGGGAAGGGGGAAGGACATTTTTGGAGGCTGGGACATCTCTTTCAAAAGAATTATGCTTACGTGTTCCTATTTATTGATTCAGGGCCAGTGCTATCATAAGGCAAACGAGGTGGTCACCTAGAGCGCCAAATTTGGGGGCAACAGAAAGTGCCCTCACGAAGACCTTACAATGGCAGCCTCCAATTTCTCAAACTAGTGTCACTGCTACATCTACTTGGGCCCTCTGGTGGCCACAATGACAATAGAACGTAAAGGAAGTGTGGCACGAGGCCTCTGAACCCCTGAGTGCTGTGCTCTGAAAGTCCAGCTGTCCCACCTTTTTCGATGCAGGCACCTGGGTGAGACTGGCTGGACTTACAAAGTGCAGTGCACAAGGGTTCAGAGGCTCAGCTGCTGGAGGATCCAGGAAGTTGTGGCAGCGGTGAGGGTGGAGCAGGAGGACGCTGGAGACAGGGCCGGTGCAAGGCTATTAGGTAAGTGTGTAATTGGCGGGGGCGCAGGGATAAAGGTTGTCCTAGGACACCTAGTACGCTTTAATGGACTTGCATTGGTTTCATAGCCTGCAAGTTCCCTTCTACAGAAGTAATGCGGACATCAGATTTTTAAACTCAAGTATGTGTAAAGTAGAGACATGGGTATGAAGACAAAAGAGTGAGGAATAGGCCCTGGGTGAGGAATAAGCCCAGGAAACTGGCGTGATGTTATTTTGAAGGACTTAGCTATAATTTCTCAAGGAATGTCCACAGTTAAACTGATATTTATATGCAGAAATAGGAAACCTTTGAAGGCTTCTTCCCCACTCCCATGTGGGAAAAAGAGATGTTGTCGGAGTTGGGGTTAGGATGAGACACCTAAGTACGCGTGGAGAAAATTTCATGTTGAAATCTTTCTGAATGCTTTTCCCCTCCTCTTCTTTCCCCTGCAGCTTTAGTGAACCATCATGTCTCAATGATTCAATATTTAGCCTCTTTTCTCTCCAGCCCTGCCCGAATATGAACTCTATGTAGGACTTGTGTATTTAAATCTGGGAAAACCATGGTGAGGGCCGTCAAGAGTGACTTCTGCCGCTTGAAAACCACTATGGCCTTCCCTATCCTGTGGGGACCACCAAAGAAGCAACTTTAAGGTTAGACCGAAGGAAAATGTTTCTTAATCAGAGTAGTGAGAAAACAGAGGTGGGGGGGGGGGGGGGAAGCTGATGTATTGGCACTGTGGGAGGATGTGAAGTGATATCAGTGCTTTCATAGGTTAATCAGCTCTATTACACACCCCAGTATCTTCTCTTCAGTATAACTTGTTCCACCATTAGGAAAATTAGATGGTTGGCTAGATCACCAAATTTTAGGAGGGGGGGGGGGGGACCTGAAAAAGTGCTGCACTAAGGATCCTGCCAGCCAAGCAACAAAAGCAGAGATGGGTTTGAACCGTATGACTGGCGGAAATCCTCAGACTCTTCCAGAAGAAATGGAGAAGTGCATTTCAGGGGGTTTCCCAGGCCCTTCAAACTAAAGAAATGGAGCACCTGCCACTAGCCAAAGGAGCAACCTGCCACTTTTCATCACTCTGCCTCCTCTGTTGGCACTGCAGGTATGTTGGGAATTCACAGGCTGGCACTTCCTGTGCTGATGTCTTGTGTCATGAGAATCGACAAAGGGAAGAGCAACATATCCGTTTTGAACATGCTCATGGTGCTGGCACAGTTGTACAGGGGAGGCAGAGCAGTGGGGAGTGGCGGGATGGGCCCCATCGCTCATTTAACCGCAGGGAGAAGTGAGGAAGAGAGTGGGGATAGGGGAATGGTATAAAGCAGGGAGCAGCTGCTGAAGAAAGTACAAGAAGGCACATGCTGGCGAAGAATGGAGAGAGGCTGCAGAGTCGATGCAGGTGAAGGGGGTAGGAGGGGAAGAGGCAGGGCAAATAGTGAGGAAGGGATGCAGGAGGCAGGAGGAGAATACTGGAGAAGGGGGAATAAGTTGAGGAAGCAGATGTTGGGGAAGGAAGCAGGAGGTCAAATTCTGTGGCGGAGGCATTGACAGGGGCAGCCTGTGGAGGACGCTGGGTCATGTGAATGACCTCATTTGCATAAACCAGTAGGGGCTGAAAAGCAGGACCATATCTGAAATGCACAGTTGCTGGATGATAGGGCTGCCCTGGCTGCTGCTGCCAAAGTGCTGTGCTGGAGACATCAAGAGTAGGAGGGAGCACTAGACTGAAGTTTCTGCCAGTAGAACAAAAGGAGAGATGAGGTTGCAAGGCTGAAGACTCAACTCTTGCACTGATCCTGCTCTCCATTAGTCCCCTAAGATAGTGTTTGTTTATTGTGCTTGCAGTATTACTAATCGTGGATATTTATTGCTCATGCTTCCTTCCAAAGCCTAACTATGTCTGTGTGAGGTATAAAGAGGTTCATTTAGATTGTATAAAGATCCAACTCTTGGGCTACTCCGAGCCTTCACCATGCTTATTTACAGTGCAAAGCAAAACTATTCTATCCTATAGTTTTCATCATTTTTATTGGCATACAGATGAAATACAGAGGAACACATCAGATGTGAGATTCATGAGGTTACTGCCATTGTAGCCATGCAGTCAGATATCAAAGTTTATTTGTGAAAATAGTTGGTTGTCATGAGGAACATAGACAGTTATCTAAAGCAAATTTACAACATATGTTCACAATGTTTTCTAATCACTGCGGGACAGTCAGTAAATTAATGCAATAAATGAGTGAAAAGAAGAACAAGGCCAGGAAGTGTGAGGTGGTTACCAGAGCGTGAACACCTGACTGAGCAGAGTCTTCAGCAAGAATGATCAGGAGGAAAAGGCGAGTCATTAACCGGAGCTGCTTCAAGGAGAGAGCATCCATCAAGGGAACCTACATTAGATTTCACAGGGAGGGCAGGAGAAGGTTCTGCAGGGCTGAGGGATGGAGTGACAAGACTGCAGCTTGTGGAGTAGGAGCAGAGCAATGATTTAGGGAGACACGTAGGAGCATACCCACCAAGGCTCTTAAAAACCAGTAGGACTAAGGGCAATACTGTTCAATGAGTTCAATATGGTGGGCTTATGTCAGCTAAATAATGCCATTGGCAGTCCATGCTTAACTATAGAAGGTTTGAAAGCTGTTACTTACCTTTACTGTTTGTTCCTGTTAAAACTCATAAGAACGCAGAAGTGAAATTCCATTACTACGGTGTGTGCCAGAAAGGGTACTATTAGGAATCTTGTATTTACAAGGTCAATAGCCCCCTCCTTTTCTCATAAAGTAGTGGATTCCTCTCGCATGGAAGTCCAGAACCTTAAAAACACTGCATACACATTCAAAATGACATCTCTACAGTATCCATGTGCTGTACAAAACCAATGAGCAGTTCTTAATAATGGGACAGAATTCCAGAGTCACTTACTTCTGCTGTTGTTATCAGTCTGTCCTGAATAGAGATAGCCTGGGGAAAAGCTTAACTTTATGAGAAGAGGGAGAAAGACATGCACTTCTACTATTTACTTAGCAGGTGTAATATATTATGAATTGTATTTTATAGAAGAATTTAAGAAATATTGGGACATAGGGTATTTGTGCACAGGTAAATGTTACAGACATCTGAAAATGGAACTAGTCAAAAACTAGCACCAAATGATAGCCTGCACTTAGTGGGTGGCATCTAATATCAGGAAGAAGGCAGCAGGCCCAAGGCAAAGATCCTACCAGATGGAAAACCCAAGACATCCACTACATGGTGACACAAGAGTAACCAAAAGTAGAAAGAAGTAGCACATTTAAAACTAATTGGAGAAAATATTTTTTCACTCAGCGCACAATCAAACTCCGGAATTTGTTGCCAGAAGATGTAGGAAAAGCTGTTAGTGTAGCTGGGTTTAAAAGAGGTTTGAACAAATTCCTGGAGGAAAATTCCCCAAACCATTATTAGTGGACTGGGGAAACCCATTGCTTGTTCATGGATTATGTAGCATGGGCTCTCTCTACCTTTTGAGAACCTGACAAGTACTTTTGACCTGGATTGGCCAATGTTGGGCTCGACGGATCTTGGTCTGACCCAAACGACATTTCTTACCTTCTTATGTTCAAACCCCCAAAATTGGAAGAGTTTTATGACTAGGGCTGCTTCTTTGGATACAGCAGCCAGCAAGGCATGACTGATGTTATGGTATGAAAAATGATGCCCACTCAGACACCGAAACAAATCTGGGACAAACATGATCAAATGAGGCTACTCTCATAACACAAACACATGTGAATGTGGTGATGTGTAGACCACACCTGCATGTCTGCTGACTCCTTGGAGAGATCTGTACAAAGATGTATCCTGCTGTATGAATGAAGACCACCATCACTTGTTTATGGTTCTGCAAAACACATTTAATTTGTGACAAGGATACAAGAAGTGTTGGTCTTTGTAGGTTTTGCAATCTGATTCATGTCTGCTGGTTTCTAAGCATGATAAGTTTCATTCACAGCCACTTAATGCAGTAAAATACAGAGTTCAAGCAACAGTATTAATCCTGGAGAAAACTTGAGGCCTGATATTCAAATGGGTTTATGCAGTTTTCAGGACCTATAAACCACATAACCCCAGTTGATCCCAGTATTCACAGCACTAACTGACCAGTGCCACTCAATATTCTCACAGATCACCTTGACAGAATCCAGATAGTGTGGGGGAGGTCTATGGGCAGGACTTGGGTGGTCCCATTATTTATTTACAGTATTTAGTAGTATTTAGCTCATACCTTTCCTGTTGTATTTCAAGGCGAGATCCATTCAGGTACAGAAGACATTTTCATGTCCCCAGAGTTTGTATTTGAGGCAGTGGAGGGCTAAGTGACTTGTCCAAGGCCACAAGGGGTACCAGTGGGATTTGAAATGTAACCACATAAAGTTAGGACATATCAATGACTGTCCTAACTTTAAGTAGTTTTGCTATCCAGTCAGTGGCTGAATACCGCCACAAACCAGATAGCAAAACAGGTCAGTGACGAAATCAGATATTCAGCACTGGATGCTGGATATTCTCCAATTTTATTTCTGCCCTTGGTGGCCATGTACTTTACCAGCACTGACATCCGTGGTCTGAATATCAAGCCCTTGATTTAGTACAGGTTGTGATATCTTTTTTGGAACCAGCTTCAGTGCAGATCCTCCTTACATCCCCCACTGAAATAGGTTCAGTATAATGCTCGTCCTTTTAAACAAGACATTTTGCTTGATATGGCCTATTTGTAAGAGCAGGTCTTAGATTGTGCTGTGAGGAATTGTAGTGACTGCTAGAATTTCTAGAATAGTCGGTGTTTGTAGAGAGACACACAGGCAGCATGGAGCTAAGGATCAGCTGCAGATCCATAGAACAGTGGATCCTAAACATTTTTGTGAATTGGTCTGTCCAAGAACAAATCAATCAGTATCAGAGGAGATCAAACCTAAGCTTTCCATAGAATCTCAAATGACAAGACTTCAACTTTCAAACTTTGGGCATATCATGCGAAGAGAGAGACCATTAGAGAAAGACATCATGCTTGGCAAGGTTGAAAGTCAATGCAAATGAGGAAGACCAGCAATGTGATGGACCGATACAGTAACAGCAGCTATGGATGCCACTCTATCAACAATTAGCTGCCTGACTGAAGATCAAACACAGTTTGGAACAGCTATCCACATGCTCACCATGAGTTGACATCAACTCAATGGCACTTAACAACAACATTGTTCTCATTGTAATTTTATCCTCCTCTGTCCACTGTAATTGTATTCTACTGTTGTACTACTACCTTGCAAATTATCTCCCTCTGCCTTTTTTCTCTCTTCTGTGTTACCTTAACTGTAAAATGCATAACTTTGGCAACACATATCAACTTGTCATGCCATTAAAGTTATCTGATGCTGAAAAAGAAAGGAAACTGTCCTGCAGAGCAGTAGAATAGCCTTTGGAATTCACGTACCAAAGGATGTCATATAGGAGCTCCTGAAACCTGTTTGTTATGAGATCTTGCATTAGAGATGCAAAGGGATCCTCTATGAGTGTCATTTTTGTGATGCAGTTGTAAATATAAGGCCCCAGTGGGATCCCTACTAAACAGTGTGTTCATATAGAAGGGTCATACTATGCAGAGTAGGATAAAGAAATGTGCCATTTCTGCTGCACAACCCACATGGAAGGTTGCAGCAATTCCTGGTTCCAAGAGACTCTTAGGGGCTTGTTTACAAAGCCGCGGTAGCGGTTTGCGATCGTAATCGGAGCCGCGGCCCCATTGATTTCAATGGGGCCGCGGCTGCGATCGCGATCGCGAACCACTACCGCGGCTTTGTAAACAAGCCCCTTAGTATCTATGGACTTGGTTTTGGTGTGAGGAGAAATTAATGATCACACAAGTGACTTAAGAATTTTCCCCTTTTATTGATTTTGGTTTGTTGGGAGGAAGCGTTTTCCTGTCCAAAGAAAGGATTTGGACTTACCGAGGTGTCTATAAAGCAATCGGGGAGCGGGATTTGCATCGTTACACAGTGCAGGAGGAGAAAATGAGAAGAAGAACCAACGAATAGGTGTTCACTCTGAGGAGAAAGGTGAAGAAGTATCTACAGTATAAGATTCAGCCAAGGAGCTGAGAGAATAGAAGTGGAAGAGCTGGCCGAGTCCTCTAGCCTGCTGGATGAAGAAAAGAAGGGCAGCAGCAAAACACTTTGCAGTCTGCTGTCAGGTACCCAATCTGCATAAGTGAGGTGGAAGGGATGGAGGGGCTGCAGGTGGGGGAAGAAAGAGAGTGCTAGAGGAAGAGGAGGAAAGAAGACTATAGGTGCTCCTTGTGGTCTTGGGCAAGCCACTTAACCCTCCATAGCCCATGTTCCCTGTAAAATAGTTATCTCCAAGTTATAATACCCTGTTCAATGTAATTTCAGTTTGTTCAATGTAAACCGCACTGATGCAGAATAGCGCGGTATATAAGAGAAAATAAATAAATAAATATAGAGACAGAGAAAATGTGAAGGGAGAGGGATGGGGAGAAGAAAGTCTGAAAGAGAATGAAAGTGGGGAGCAGGGACACAGAGAGAGGGATAGTACAGGGGGATAGAGAAGACCAGGAAAAGGGGGATGGAAAGGAGGGGAGAAAGCCAGGTTGTGGGAGGTTGGGAAAGTGAGTATAAGGGGGCATGAAGGGAGGGAGACATAGGACTCAATTTTGGGATCGGGTTGCGGGGCTGCACGTCCCAGTGGAACGTGCAGCCCCGCATACCGTCTGGGCTCGATTCCCCCTTCAGCTCTCCCCCTATGTCCTGATGCTGAGGATGGGGAGAGCTGGGGCCAGGTGTGGGAGGTCCCACTGCCCAAGACAGGCCAGCCTTGGGTTGGGGGGGGGGGCAGGGAAAAGGGGGGCTAAGGACATGGAGTCAGGGGAGCCTGCAGGGAGGATGTCCCTCCACATGTTCCCGTGGTGGCCAGAATCAAGCCTGAGGACGGTCAGATGTGCCCCTTCTGCCTGTAGGGACATCCTCCCTGCAGGCTCCCCCGACTCCCATGTCCTTGGTTTAGAATTGGGTCCAAATGGATTTGTCTTGCTTGGGGCCATCTGGATGGCCCGGACATGCCCCTCTCTGAATCGGGCTGCACATGAATTTCTGCTAAGAGGCAGAAGCACACTCCTACTCCTCAGGTACCCATACTTCATATACATTCACTCACACCCAGATACATCCCTATCCCCTCCACCCATCCCACCCACTAGCTCCACATACCACACCTACCGCACACCATACTCACAGACCCACCCACACCACACCACACCACTACACCTACCACCCCTACATATCCCACAGCCCCCTACATTTTAAACACACTCCCATATGCAGACACAGCTGTACCCCCTCCATCCATCCCACCTACTAGCTCCACATACCACACATCCATACCATACCCACAGACCCCCCTACACCCATCACCCCCTACATATCCCACCGCCACTGCATTTTAAACACACTCTCACACCCAGACACAGCCCTACCCTCTCTACCCATCCCACCCACCAGCTCTACATACCACATATCCACCCCACACCATACCCAGAGACACCCACACACTGCCCCTCTACTCATACCTCCCCTACATAGCTGCATACACACTCCAACACCCAGACAGAATCCTACCATCTTCTCCCATCCCACCCACTAGCTCCACATACCACATACCACATACCCACCCCATACCATACCCACAGACCCCCACACCACCAGTCTACAGACAGCGCCCCTACATATCTACATACACACTCCCACACACTACTCCCATACTCAAACACACCGCAGCCGCCACCCAAGCACACACTTGCCCGTACTCCTGCATAAGCATACCTTTATCACATCACCTACTGCCACAGACCCACACATCATGCCCCTACAGATACACACACCCACATCATACTCACAGACTCCCACACACCACCCCTCCAGATCTACTTACATGTAGCCACAGAAAACACTCTTATACACACACACACTCACACACACCATACTCAGACTCCCACACACCATCCCCCTCCACACCTACTTACATGCAGTCATACACTACCCCCCTATACACACACACCACAGCCCTCACATACCCACACACTCGCCCCAACAAAAACTCCAGCATATCACACATCCACCACTACCCCTATATGCACATGCCACATACACCACATTCCCTACATACTCATCCCCACATCCCGCCAAATACACTTCCAGTACATGCCACACCCCTCATACCTCCATACATATACCTCCATCCCCATCCCCACTGATAAACACCTAAACTCTCAAACTCATTACAAGCATATACACAATACCACTTACTCATATCCTCCATAGAGTCCCGACCGATCCGCATAGTCGCTGGCACCCTACTGAGACACATTTTACTACGGCTCTTTCCACACTGTCTCCTACATAGATAATACGAATGAGTTTATGAAAGTGCATCACCATGTCACACTGTAAGTGCGAGTAGCGCACTTTCAACTTGTTTTCTCCTTAGCCTTTGTTGAGCCACAGGCATAGTCAGGTTTAACCACTCTTGAGGAACCAGCTAAGAGAACACAAGGTTCCTGCAGGCATATGCAAAGTATGAGCCTGAATACACAAAAGAACAAACAGCAAGAAATGGTCCTTGCTCAACCCACCATAGTCACCATCCAGCTACAGACTCTTGCAGCTAGACCGTTACATTGGCCTGCACTCAGCAGCCCAGTGGAAGGGACTGCTGGAGCTCTGGAGCTCTCTTGCCCCACTACGGTTGCCCTCTCATCCAGGTCAGCACTCATCCAGCCTTAGCTTTGTCCATTGCACCCATGGAGATGTAATTCTAGTAAATCAGAACTAAAATTCCATGTATGCCATGGGACAAAGTTGGGGGGGAGGGGTTGATCTGGGTGAGATGGCGACCCAGCTTGCCCACAACGCCTCTTTTCCCTATCCTGCAATGCTCCTCTGATGACAAACAACAAACAAGGGGTATACAACTGCTCTCTCTATTAACATGTCTGGCAACATTTCCCTGTGTTCAGCCTCTAGTTTAATTCTTTCCTGCCCACTCCATGCATGTCTCTCCACCCCAAACCAAACCTGGTCTCTATACTATATAAAGTGGATTTATTTACATTCTAGAATTCACTCCTGTATTGTATAAAAGGGTATTCATGTCCAGTCTAGCACTTTGGTCTATAAATACCGTAACGATGGATTCACTGATTATGATAGAGTTCACAAAGTATATCAGGGATTCTTTGCTGTCACTAAGACTTCTATGATAAAATTGGCATTTTACTCACCTGATATACATTGGAAAGAGACAGCATCTGAAGAAGTGAGACTTACGTCCACCTTTTCCAGTGAAGATTGCAACAGGTTTCTTAGACTTGGGCAACATTCCTGCCACTTGCATGGGAGCCCTCCACCCGTGCTGCTGCTGGTAGGGGGAGGCAACAGCACTTTAACGGAAGCACTGCAGCAGGGTATCCCAAAAAACATCTGATGCTCCTAACTGGGGAGTCTACCAGGAGAGGTTTCTCAAGAATCTAACCAAATTAATTCCTCCAAAATCTTACTTCTGCATTTCTAAATTTTGGAGAGCAGTTATTTTTTAATTTCTTTCATGCAGAGATCGGGTTTTTTCGGAGGTGGTTTGTTTTCAGAAAATGTCTTTTTCTTGTGTTCTGCTGATGTGATGTGCTACTGCCTGTTGCTATGGGGATGAGGACTGTTTGATAACTAAGGCTTGATATATGCTCACCTGCCTATGTATCATTAACATTCAGGATGCCCCCTACTGCGCTGCCATGCCAGTAGTGATGCTTCCGGCACATTCTATGCCTATTGACTTTGGCTTTGAGGTTTCCTGTTGTGCGATGAAACTGTGACCACAAAAGAATATGTTCAAAATAGTAGGAAGCCAGACTTTGAAACAAACAGATGGCCTTTACGCACACCTAGTCACCCAAAGTGTCTTTAGCTACTGATGATGCAGGCTATATAGACCATAGCAACAAAAGAAATACAATACCATATCTCTACCTCACTGTTTTATTGGTTCATTCTTGTGCTTTCACGTTCTCCCTTTCCTTATTCACTGCCACCCTTTCTCTATTGGCTTGTCTCTTTCACAGTCTATCCAGGGGCGGCCCAAGGGGGGTGCGGGGCCATGTGCGGAGACTCGGTGCAGGGCCTCATTTGCATAAATATTTGCATAATGTTACCATACACTAACTTTTAGTAAACATGCCTCTTCATGAGGGTATGGATAAAGAAAGACTAAAAGATTTCTACATTACTATAATCCAGTGCCAACCGCCAGGCACATTAGGAACTACTACAAACACTGCCCATTTAGAACCCATAGCAAACCCGCCGTATCCTAACAGCACTACCAGGACTCATAAAGCACCATACCCTACCTATCAAAAGGCAACACTGCAAATATTAAACCAATACATTTCAGAGAATAACAATACATGACCTACTGGGGAAAGAGAACAAGTGGCAATGTCAAATAGGAATTACATAAACAGAATACCTCAGCTCAGTTACACATGCAGAACATAGACCATCACCAAACAAGGAATCACAATTTAGAAACAGGAAGACAATAATTAAACTGGGAACCCTCAAAGCCAAACTTGGAATGTACAACAACTATGTAGAAATAAAACTATAAATTAATTTCCTCTTGTACTAAACAAAGCACAGACGTTAATGATGCACATTTCCCAGAGCTGACATATTCCAGTTAATAAATTCAAAATAAAGAGATATCTTTGTACCTTTTCTGCATTTTTTTTCAGTTGCAATTGTTCCAGCCACTTTCTTCTGGTTTATTTGTGTCTTCTGCTAACTCTCCATCGTCTGCTGTCCATTTGTCCTTTCTTCTCTCTTCTAGTTTTTTTCCATTCTCTCTACATCTGCTTTAACATACTAATCTTTCTCCTTTTGCTCTTTCCTCATTCCTATTTCATCCACTCAAATTTTACACCTCCATCCTCAATCCCCACTTAGTCTCCCAATACCCGGCCAATTGTAGATTTTTCTTCCCTCCCACACAAAATATTTTTCCCATCTCCATTTCACTCTCCCAGCCCCATCCCCATCCCATTCTAATCTCCCCAACATCAGCTCCCTTCTAGTTCCAGCCCCACCCAGTATCCGCTCCCTTCTAGTCCCCGCATCAGCCCATTTCCAGTCCTGGCCCCCCATCAGCCCATTTCCAGTCCTAGCTCCCCCATCCATTTCCAGTCCTATCCGAGTCCCTTCATCAGCTCATTTCCAATACCAGCCTCCCATCAGCCCATTTCTAGTCCTTTCCTAGCCCCACCATCAGCCCATGTCAAATCCTAGCTCCCCTCCTCTCAGCCCATTTCCAATCCAAGCCCCCCATGAGCCTACTTCCAGTTCTAGCCCCTCCATGAGTCCATTTTAATCCAAGTCCCCACCACAGCCCATTTCCAATCTTAGCTCCCCCAACACCCAATTCCCAGTCCTATCCTAGCCCCTCCATCAGCCCATTTCCTGTCCTAGCTCCCTCCCCTAAGAGTCCTTTTCCATTCCAAGCCCCCCTCCCCATCAGCTATTTGCAGTTCAAGCCCCCCTTCCCCTCAGCCCATTTCCATTCCAAGCCCCCATCCCCATCAGTTATTTGCAGTTCAAGCCTTCCCTTCCACTCAGCCCATTTCCAGTCCTAGCAACCCCCCAACCCATTACCAGTCCTAGCCCCCCATAGCCTATTAGCAGTCCTAAGCCCCCATCAGCCCACTCCCAGTCCTAATCCCATCAGCCCATTTCTAGTCCTAACCCCCCATCACCCAATTTTCAGTTTAAGCCCCCCATAGCCCATTACCAGTCCTAACCCCCCCATCAGCCCACTTCCAATCCTAACCCCATCAGCTCATATCCAGACTTAGCTCCCCCATAGCCCATCAGCACTCCTCACCCCCCGCAGCCCAGGGAAAATGTTAAAATAAAAAAAAGCTGTCTGCTGCTGCGGCCGCCGCGGCAGAATCAAGTGTGCCGCGGGGCCCCCCCCTGCCCAGCAGAGCCTGCACTCCCTGCATCAGCTCCCTCTCCGCAGTCACACGCACCAGATTTCAGAGCGCGAAGGGACTAGTTTCCCTTTCGCGGCTCTGTTAAGCCCGTGGGGACTGATGGGAACTTTCCCATCAGCGCCCGCGGGCTTAACAGAGCCGCGAGGGAGAAACTCTCCCCTCGTGCTCTGAAACCGGTGCGTGTGACTGCGGAGAGGGAGCTGATGCAGGGAGGGCAGGCTCTGCTGGGCAGGGGGGCCCTGCGGCACACTCGATTCTGCCGTGACCGCGGCAGCATACAGCTTTTTGTTTTTAATTTAAAAAGTTACTTTTAGATCAGAATGTTCTTTGCGCAGGGCCCCCTGAAACGTGGGGCCCTGTGCAAAAAACATTCTCGCTCAATGGACGGGCCGGCCCTGAGTCTGTCTTGTTTTGTTATTCGCTTGTCCGTCTGGAAGGTTAAGCAGTCAGTGACTTGAAGTTAGATTAGGAAACTGTAAACCCTTGGGTGTCATGAGTTCGTTCCAGTTGACTGACTGTGACTTTCGGCAAGTTAGATTGTTTCTCTGTGCTTCAGTTTTCCCATTCATGCTTGTATACTCGTTCTGGAAGCTGTCATAGAGATCAGTAAAGTCCAATAAAGTGGACTAACATAGCAACCACACTACATCATACAGACCAGACATCAAAGCTGGTATTCCATACTCTTCTCTTTAGGTAGTAGCATAGTAAATGACAGCAGACTAATAGGAAAGTGCATAAGGCAAATAAATTTGGTTTGTTTTCAGTTCATTTGGCCTTTTTCCAAATTTTTGAGCATCTTTTTCCATTCATTGAATTAATTCATAGTTTAATGTTCATTAAATTAATTTAGTGCGCACTAAACAAACCAAATATGCACTAACAAATGCACACCCCTAATGATAAAGAACAAAATTGCCCTTCCACTCAGCCCAGCAGTGATTTGTGCACTTTCGATAGATGTGCGTACAAATTCCTGTATGGAAGTCATCATCCAGACCTCCTCCTTCCATGTCCCTCAACCAACCTATTGAAGTAATACCATTGCTTTTTAAGTTTCCAACTGCTTCTCCATGCAGCTCGTTCCCCAGTGCTTGCTTGTAGATGCATTGGGATGCAATTGCCACTTGATGCAGATTGCATCCATTGCTTTTGATGGAGAGAGGTGTACCACTAGGAGAAAGAAGGAAATAGTGTTGCCTTTCTAGAGGTCTTTAATAAGACCCCACCTTGAATGCAGTTCTGGAGTCATCTACAAATGATTATAAGCAAGGTAACAGCATTTCAAAGGAGGGCCAGTCATGATGTGTCTCCTACACCATAAGACATAGCAGTCAGGCACCAGTGAGCAGATTGTGTGAATCAAGTGAACATTTTCTGCTGAAGCTGTTCTGATCACTGAACGAGTTCTTCCTCACTGCAAGCTGAATTCTTACAGAAAGCACTGTTACTTTAATAATGTCTTTACAGTGGTCATTGTGTCCACAAAATGACCTTACATAAGCTTTTAAAATGTTGCATAACATGTGACAATGCGTTCAAAATACTTGAAATCTTGGAGGTCAATAATCAACACCTATTATCCAGTTAGAAGCACCTGCTGATCGGTGAGTGCTGCTGACGGGGATATTCAGTAGCATTATACAATTACTACCGCTTAATAGTCTTACAAACCATCCCAGTACTATCCAGGGGCAGAGCTGGCAATTATCCACATAGATCCTGATTCACAAAGGAGCATGTCTGGGCTATCAGAATGTCCACAATATGGGCGTGGCCACATCGTACCCGATTCTGCACTGCGGGAGCTAGACGTTCCCGCGGGCGCAGAATCAGACACATAGACAGCCCAGCATGCCCCTGATCCCACCACAGGAGAAATCCATCTGCCGCCCATCCAGCCCGTACCATGCTCCTGCTGGTGTGTCGTGCCATGGTGACCTATTGCCATGGCACCAGGATGACTAGCAGGAGCGCGGAAAGCCCAACCCATCAGCACATTTCCTTTTCCCACCCCAACCCTTGGAGGGGACTGCCGAGGCTGGGCTCGGACGGTGGGTACTCACCTCCAATGACTCCATGTCTTGGGGGGGGGGCTGACAGGCCCGATCGCAGGGGTGCCTCTCACTTATTCGACCTCCGAGCTGGAATAGCAGCAGCATAGCTGTCCTCAAGCTATTCAGACAGGCATTTCGTAAAGCACTGCTGAATATTGCTGCTATACAGAGGGTGCTGTCACATGCTGCAGTGTCTGAACATAAGAACATAAGATATGCCATACTGGGTCAGACCAAGGTCCATCAAGCCCAGTATTCTGTTTCCAACAGTGGCCAAACTAGGTCATATGTACCTAGCAGTTTCCCCAAGAGACACAAGTTCCACAATGCTTGTACTGGGTCAAGCATTGATATCTTCGGTCACTTCTTAATAATGGTTTATGGACCTTTCCTCCAGGAACTTGTCCAAACCTTTTTTAAACCCAGCTACACTAACAGCCTTTACTACATCCTCCGGTAACAAATTCCAGAGTTTGATTACACGTTGAGTGAAAAAATATTTTCTTTTATTAGTCTTAAATAGTTTACCCTGTAGCTTCATTGCATGTCCCCTAGTCTTTCTATATTCTGATAAGGTAAACAATCGATCTACGTTTACCCGTTCCACTCCGTTCATTAATTTATAGACTTCTATCATATCTCCCCTCAGCCGTCTCTTTTCCAGGTTAAAGAGACCTAACCTTTTTAGCCTTTCTTCATAGGAGTATCCTTCCATCCCCTTTACCATTTTGGTGGCTCTTCTCTGTACCTTTTCTAAAATCGCTATATCCTTTTTAAGATACGGCGACCAGAATTGCACACAATATTCAAGGTGCGGTCTCACCATGGAACGATATAGAGGCATTATAATATCTTTTGTTTTATTTTCCATTCCTTTCCTTATCATACCTAGCATTCTATTTGCTCTCTTGGCCGCCGCTGCACACTGGGCCGAGGGTTTTAACATGTTATCCACAATGACGCCTAAATCTTTTTCCTGGGTGGTGGTTCCTAATGTGGAACCTTGCATCGTGTAACCATAGTTTGGGTTGTTCTTCCCTAGGTGCATAACCTTGCACTTGTCCACATTAAATTTCATCTGCCATTTTGATGCCCAGTCTTCCAATTTATCAAGATCCTCTTGCAATTTTTCACAATCCTCTTGGGTTTTAACAACTTTAAATAGTTTTGTGTCATCTGCAAATTTGATAACCTCACTCGTTATTCCACTTTCCAGGTCATTTATGAATATGTCAAAAATATGCCAAAAATATGTCTGGTTATTTAGTACCAGCCACTATCTGGATACTGATGTTGAAAATCGTCATTATTTTTAGCCGAGGTGCCTGTGTTTGCAAAATCACTGACCATCACAGCTCGGTATTGCCCGCTAGGGGCTGATATTCAATGAGCTTTGTGCAGGTTGCAGACCTGCAAACCAAATCAATCCCTCCGTCCAGGATATTCAGCAGCACTAACCCAGCGGGTGCCACTGACTATTCCTTCCTAACGCATTTAAACACCCCGGCACTCTCCAGATAGCACCGGGCATTCCATGTGAGGAGTGGGGGCAGCACTATAGTTATCCGGTTAGTGGGGCTTTTTAGCTGCTAACTGCATAGCTAATCTGCATCAGGTTAGGACAGATGAAAGGCTAACCTAACTTTAAGTGGTTGTGTAATTTTAGCGGCTGAATATCGCTGCTAACTGGAATACAACACAGCAATCCAGCCAAACTGGATATTCATTAGCAGTCAGGGAATATGCACTGGTGCTGACTATCTGGTCTTAAATGAAGGCGGTGGTGGCCAGCCTCTTTGACAGCACTGGCCGACGTTGCTGAAAAGCAACTCCTGAGGTTTTTATTGTGTTTATTTTTAGCTTGTTTATTTTATGTTTCTTTAAAAATTTGCAATATGGCTTTCAATGAAGCACAAAAAGCAGTTTACAATGCTTATAAGGAATAAGGATAGACTGAACCAACAATACACTAAGGGGCTTGTTTACAAAGCCGCGGTAGCGGTTCGGGGTCATTATCGGAGCCGCGGCCCCTTTGAAATCAATGGGGTCGCGGCTCCGATAACGATCGCGAACTGCTACCGCAGCTTTGTAAACAAGCCCCTAAGAGCCAGATTCAACCTGGATGGGCCCCTTCTAGGATCGGGCTCTAATGGACTACATCTCATAGATGGGTTTAAGCATAAACGAGAAAAGGTTAGAGAGGCAAATGGAAACAAAAACAGACTGTATCGTAGGTTCATCATCTACCACATCAAACAAATGGCCCACCCGATCATACCAATAGACTGGCCGGAAACCAGGGAATTCCTCAGAAAAGAAGAGGGTTTCAATCCACTCCTGAGACTTTTGATATAAGATTCTGTCTTTAAAGAGGGCGGCAGAGGGAAAGAGCTAAGAAGGCGAAAATCAACTGATGGGTAGTCTCGAAACCAAAGCTGTCAAACTGTAATCCCGGAGAGCTACAAACTGGTCTGCTTTTCAGGATATTGCTAATGAAATTTATGAGACATATTTGTATACAATGGAGGTAGTACATACAAATATTTTTCATGCATATTCATTAGGAATATCCTGAAAACCTGACTGCCTGTAGTGCTCCAGGACTGCAGTCTGTTGCCCCTGCCCTAGACAGTGAAGTAATAATGAGAAGTTTATCTTACTACAAATAGGGCTTCGAAGGCTGAATAAGTATGATGGAACACCGAAGTACAAAACTCTATAAGTAAGAAGTACGGATCCGATATTCAGTGGTATGTGGAACTGAAGATCCGGATGTTCAATGCAGGGACCGTATCTGGCCACTGGTATTGAATATCTGGGGCAGCAAGATAGCAGCAAACCTAATCGGACAGTGGCGATATACAGCCACTGCCCTTTAGCTTCAGTGGCAAAAGTTATGCCACCCTTTAAGGTTCCTAACTTTCGCCGCTTAGTGATAATTGGATAATGGCTGAATATTGTTGCTGCCCGGTTACCACTGTGTGCCCAGATGATGCTAGTCAGCTGGCATTGGGGCATTCAGTGGTGGTACCTGAGGATATTCAGCCGCACTAACCATGTTAGTGCCAAAGAATATCTCAATTACCACTATTAATGAGGTTAGTGGGTCTGCTAACTGTTTTAATCGCTTTCAATATCAGGCTCTAAAATCTAAATGAATTTTAAAAGAGATTGGAAGCCAGTGTTGACTGGCTAACAGGGCAGAAACATACTCAAATCTCTGTGCACAGAGCTAGCCCTGCCATTGGTTGGCCTAGGCATCTGTCTGGTGGTGCCAACGGCTGGTGTGACAGGACAATGGCAGCATAAATGCAGACAGTACAGTGTGGGGGCTTTGAGCACTCAGGCTTGCTGTTTTGGAGGAGGTGGGAAGCACTGGGCATTAAGTACGTGCACATGCTCAAGGCTCCATGCCACTCTGTTTATCTTAGTGTGGTCTAGGTGAACGTAGTGTAGGAAGCAGTGGTAGTGGCAGTAACACCGATATTGACAAAGAGAGGGAACAGATTTGGTTTAAGGAAGGCAAGAATGGGACAATGCTGGATGGGTGGTGTAGAGGAGTGAAGAGAAAGAGAGATATTGGACATGGTGGAGTGTAGGAAAGGGCACATTCTGGACTGTGGGAGGTAGAGAAGGGAAGATACTGGGCATGGCGGACTAGGGAACAGAAAGGGAGATGCTGGACTGTAGGTGGTAGGAAAGGCTAAGATGCTGGACCCAGGTGGGTAGGAAAGGGAAGGGTAGATGCTGGGTTATGGAGGTAGGGAAGGGCGAAATTGTTGGTAGGGAAGGGAAGGAGGAGATGCTGGACATGGGGGAGTGTGGCCTTGAGCTGCTTAGGCTGAAGGTTCACCTAGGGTGTCAGATACCTCTAGGCTGGCCCTGTCTGTGCATTTGTTAAAAGTTTAACAGTGAAATTTTGGAGCAATTGCAGGTGTCTCATAGAAGATGAAGAGCCACCTGCATAAAGAAAGCAAACAATAAAGTATGAAGGTCATTGGTATCAAGAAGTGAGAAAAAGCATAATTTGATGACAATAGAATGAGAATCTAAATAGACATCAAGAAGTTTAAGAGTCTCACAAAAAGTAATGAGCTGGAGACACTTAGTAACCTCTCTAGATATCCAGATGTCCTCTGACTTTAATTAATTTAATTTGAGACCATTTAGGGCTAGCGAATCAGAAACAGCATTGAAGTAGGAATTGAGATGACTAAAGTCAGAGAAAGTAGGATTGACATAAACCACCATTTGGAGATCACCAGCATAGTAGAACCAACTAAGCCCTAATAGGGTGGCTAAAGGTGCCAAGAAAAGCCTGAAAAGTACTGGTGCCAACACAAAATCCCGAGGGACATCACATAATAATTCAAAGGGTCATGAAAAATGAACCAGAAAACATGAAAAAAGAGTAGTTGCTAAGATATAAGGTAAACCATTCAAGGACATGTCCCCATTACCTAGATCTAAAAGGCGAGTAATTAGAATTCCCTTTGAATAAATTCCTTTTTGACAAAGGTAACTTCCATTGACATCTTCAAAATAAAGTGAATGCAGCTTGACTAAATCTTTTAGGATTTTATACAGTAAGAGACTTGAGTTATCTCTGCTTGTTCAATTGGATCATACGTGCCAACATGTGAAAGCTTGCAAGATGGAGATTTTGTAAGGGAAACAAGGAAGTATTGTGACATCGTCTAGGGTGTGTGAGGAAAGGCAGAATGGATGACGACATCGGTTAATTTAGGAGCTAAGGCCTCAACATGTTGCACAGATGTGGAGACAGAGGAAGCTTCAAAGCACCTGCATTAGATGCCAAGAATGATAGTGTATTTTTAGCCAGAATAGACTTAGTTGCCACTTAGTGGCTGGTGACAACATCCCCAATGCTAGCAGAAAGGCTGAATATGTTCATGTGACAGAATCATTTAGACATGAGTGTTGAAATGAAATACTCTGTGGTCTTGTGAGACATTCAAACTGGTGCTCAGTGACTAGTGTTGGCGGTAATGACATTATAGCTTTGAGTACAGATGTGTTGGGAGATGTTTCATCCAATGAGGGTTCAGAGAATTATGGAACAGATAGTTGTACATCTACAGGGTTTGAATGGGGTAGTCAGGGCCAGAAACCATAGATTGATCTGATTTTGTGTCTTGTGTTAGGGTCACAGAATTGATTAACTTGACAGTGCCAGATTTGTTGCTGTAGTTGATATTTATATTGGTCTGGAGCTATAGTTCAGTGCAAAGCATAGATCATCCTTTCCAGACGTTCACAGTGTCTTGGATGACTGCATCTTAGTAGTAGATTCTTACTGCTCTCTGTTATCTGCAGCTTTGTCTGGATATCAGCACGTGGCATAACATATATCAACATTAGTGCATATATGAGAATCAACTAGTCTTTGGCAGTATGCTTCAGCAATTTTTTTGTCATTTATGTCATTTTCTTGCCTTGAACATTTGAGATGGTGAAATGGTGCAGTGCTTGTATAACCATTCAGATTCTATTTGGATTTATTTGCTTGCCTTTAATGACCTGTGCTTAAAGTGGGTTAGAATTCAGTTTTAGTAAGAAGGTCCCCGCCTCAGAGAAGTGTGCTACTGCATTGGCATGTATTATTAGTAAAAAGGTTCCTTCACATAAAATGGGATATTCGGTAAATAACATGCATTGATCCCTTTTAATAAAACTAGCCTTAAGTTGGTATCTGAAGCAATAAAGCACAAAGTGACTTGCCAAAAAGCTTCAGGAATGTTAGTAGGAGAAGTGGAATTCGATCCCTGGCTTCCCAGCCTGTTGTGCTAACCACTAGGCCATTTCTCCACTCTATGTCATGAGGGTCTTCGGAAGTGAACATGGTTTTGTAATCCAGTATGAGGCTACCTTGAATGCCATGAATCAAAATTAGACAGCATTAAAAAGGTTATGACTACATTTGCGGAACTCATTCTGACCAGGGCAACCACTTGGAGAAAGTCAATGACAATGAGGGACATTTGTTTCTTGGAATGGACCTATAAAGTCAACCTGCAAGCTCAGCCTTTGATGGTGAATTAAGTGGATTTTGACATGCTGGGTTTCTTGATGCTGTGCTCAATTTCAGCAGTTATTGCTGGCTTTCAGCCATAACTTCTAACTATAGCTTTACTTCTGATTAGGGTCACTGAGGAATGAAATATTTTAGTTCTTGAAAGCTCTCAGTTTCTTTGCAAAGACTTCAGTGAATTTGAGTAGAGCCCTGACCCTTCTTAAGGAAATTAATTCTTGACAGCTGAGTACATCAGAGGGTTCATCTAGCTGGTGAAGTTTAACCATGTAACCTGTGATGCCTTCACTGAGGCACTGCTATCTCTTGTAGACTTGAAATCTCTGGACAGTTTCAGATGGTCTGGTAAGAAATGCGAGGTCAATATCCAGCTGGTTAAGAGGCAACTGGTTAAGTTGTCACCACAAGTTAACTGGTTGTCTTTATTCCTGCTATTTATGCAGTCTCATTTAACCAGTTAGTGCTATCAATGTTCAGTTAAAATTCAACCATGCCCTTGGCATGCCTCTGGTCCCTTCTACTTTTAACTGGTTAACATTTGACCAGACAATGAGCTGCTCAGCCAAATTAATCAGTCTGTGGGCCCAGATTTTTGGGTTTAAAGATTTATCTGACGTTATCTGGCATGTTTTCTGAATATCAATCCTTGTACTTGCAGCACAACCATATTCTTATCGTTAAGTTCTATCTGTGGATGACATTGGCGACATTAAAAAGCATACAGTCACGTATATGGCTGATCCCGCAACACTTAAGCAGAACATTTTATTTTAAGTTGATGCTATCTACGTGATGAATCAAGATCTCCAGTACAGCCCCATGGTATCATTTTGAGAATCCGAAATTAGCAACCTGAGGACAAGACTCTTTGCTGCATCCTTGTGATAATATGTGCCATTTTTTCGGTGAACTTTGGCAAAGTCAAGGCTCTTTCCAAAGAGAGATCACTTCCCTTCACAAGGTTATCGAGTTTGAGTGATTTTCCTTGTCGTTTTTGTTCTTCCTCTTTCTTCTGCACATAGGCAACAAGGACAGATATCACCTTCATCCTCCAACTGTTGTGTCATTGCCCAGAATGAGTGAGGAGAGTCCAAAATGTGAACCTGCACCAGTTGCATGTATAAGCATACAAAGACAGTGCTTTAAGTATCTAAATACTGCTTAGTAAATATTAATGAATCTGTGTTCCCTCTGCTAGGCCCTGCTGCTCCTATCCCCAAACTTTTTTACTGGGCTGCTTCCTACTTGCCTCATGTGCCTCATTACTGGGCTTCCCTAGTGACTCTCCACTTCCCTGAATCTTTCTGCTTCCTGCAGTCCTTCAGCACGATCTTCCTTTTTTGCCACTTGTAAGAGTGAGACTGGAGCAGGGATTCTCATACATTTGGAAAGTAGGCTTCTGGGACTTAATTCAAAGTTTCTGGACTCCTCCTCCCAGTCTGTCCCTCACCTCTCAAACTCTGCCTTGAGGCCCACAGACTGTCTTTCTCTATCCTTTCCGATACCCTCTCACCACTCCATCACCTCCTTCTCTTGGTATCTCACTTGGAAAATTCTCTTTTCTCTGTCTTGTATGCCTGAATTTCCTGCTTTCCTTGTCATTTCTCAATATTAACCAGCTTTTCAAAAATTCATTTTCCTACTTCCTTTCTGAAGGATGGCGATCATGATCGTTGAGATTAATTATCAGAACTATGGGGGCGGAGGAGAAGGGCAAGAGACTTGTAAGTTAATTGACTTGCAGGGGTGGGGAGGAGGGGGTAGAAGGTGACTAATACTCTTGCCTGGCCCTGCCATCTCATTTCCTCATTCCCTTTCACCATGATTTTTCCAAGCTGCTCTCTCTCACTTGCTCCCACCCTTACTTAGGTTTATAACAAGACAGCAGCATTACTTTATTCTCATTAGCTTCAAAAGGACTAATTCTACCATCCGCAACATCGCATTCTGCCCGAGTTTGTATTACTGACAAATTGCAGTGAGAGGGTAATTTTATGAAACCTTTTTCACGCCTAAAAGCATGCGTGGTGCAAGCTGACGCTTACTTGTAGAGTAGCAGCACTCAGGGAAGGAGTTTAGATGGAGCATAGGCAGGATTGCGATTTACATGCTTAACTTATAAATATCATGATATGTACATACACCCAGCCAAAAAACACTGAAGCTATAAATATAAAAAGATTCAAAAAGTATTCAAAAAGGGACCGGCAGAAGCTAGTCACCATTTGCAGCAAGTCTATGTCTAGTTTGTGTGTGTGTGTGTGTGCATAACATTTCTGATTATTACTCGGTGACTGAGCTTTTTTTTAAGAATAGAGATCGTTATTCTGAAGGGTGTACGTGGCCTGCAAACCGCATAAACCCCGGCGATCCCAATATTCAGTGCCACTATCCAGTTAGGGCCTATTGACTACAGGAAAGACGCTTGGTTAATTCCATGCCTTTCCAGTAGTAATTCAAAGGGAGTTATAATCAGGTATTTCCCTGTTGGGCTTACAATCTAACTTTGTACCTGAAGCGATGGAGGCTTAAGTGACGAGCCCAAGGTGGAGTTGGGTCAGTCCTGACAGCCGTCCTAACTTTATGCAGTTTTGCTATCCGGTTAGTGGCTGAATATCATTACTAGCCAGAGAGCACTATCCTGGCTGGATCTTCAGCGCCGGATGCCAGATAGACTACGTTTGATAAAAGTGGTGGCGGCCTGGTGCTTCAAAGGCACTGACTGCTGCCGCTGAATACCGTCTTCACATTTTATAAAATATGCATGCTGCGTACAAAGTATGCACTAACATTTACATCTACTTGAGAGCGGACGTAATGCTCACACCTTCAATCGAGGGCATCGATCTAGGAGTGGAGGAATAGCTTAATAGAACAGCTGTCTTTGACTAAAATAACCATTGTTCAAATCCCATTGACACTCCTCAGAGCCTTGGGTAAGTCACTTATGTAATAGTATTGAGCTCATGCCTTTCCAGTAGTAATTCAAGGGGAGTTATAATCAGGTATTTCCCTGTTGGGCTTACAATCTAAGTTTGTACCTGAAGCGATGGAGGCTTAAGTGACGAGCCCAAGGCATGCCAGTGGGATTTGAATGCTGCTCTTTCTGGTCCCAGGCTGCTACCCTAACCACTAGGCTACTCCTCCACTCTATTGCCTCAGGTACAGATGCAAGCCCTCTAGGGACAGAGGCATAGATACTGGAGCCAATTGTAATTCACTCTTACCTACTAAATAGTATTAAATAAGCACATTTTTATAAAATAGGTACCTTCCAGGCCTATTAACTCAAATGCCCTATAGCAAAATTACTCCTTGAGTGTCTTTTACCCTTTATAGAATATGTCAAGGTTATTAAACTTAATAACAAAAATATGTCATATGTATAATAACTATTGCAGAATTTTAAAAAATGGCAGAACATAACTTCCCTAAATCAGAGGCAATTTTTGCTGAAATGCTGCAGCTTGGGCCACTTCTGTAGCTTGATGTATGTTACACTGACTTTGCAATTTGTTTCCGCAGATATACCGGTGGATCGGTGATTGCAAGAACACAAATCAATCAGCATCTATTTGCGCCTCACAGCCAGGTCTGGTATTATGGTCTATTTCAATTAAAAAGAAAGTAGCAGTTCAATAGAATATAACAAACTCTGCAGATAGACTGTAGGGAAATGAGACATTAATTTTTATTGTTTCCCCTTTGTGCTTTCCGGCACGTCTCTGCTTTCTCCTAACTCCCTCAGTAAAACATTTTTTCTGTTCTTAATAAAGCACCTATGAGTTCTTACATATATACCTAGATATGGAGAGAGAGAATACCAGAGACCAAGCACAATACTTCTCTAGTTAACACCAGACAGGAAGGAGAATAACTTTGAAGGGAAAGAGAAATGTTTTTGGTTAGAGTCAATTCTGGATAGATAACACCTAGAACAGCCAATGGGGTACGAGATTCCCATCCCAAGATTCTTTCTACTAGGTTTATAATTACCTATGATTGCCTTCAAGCTCTGTCATAAAATGAGGGCATATGCAAATTCTTGGTTTCTTGGAAAGGTTTACAGCATCAGGAGTCTTTTGTAATGGGCTTCAATTAGCAATTTGGTAAGTGCTTGATCAGTACTACTGATGCCTCAGGGAACAGATTAACAATCCTGCAAGTAACAGAGGAACTTGCTGCTGACAAAAGAGTTTTTAAACATTTTTTTTAAATATAAAATAGCTATACATAAACCTATACATTAAAGCCAAAATGAACCACATCAGTTCAAAGCATCTCTAAGAAATCATGGGTCCATAGTTCACCACGGCAGTCGGCATTTCTTTTAGACCTTTCTCAGATCTAAGGCCCTTAGTTCCAAATTAATGGGGAGCTACTCACTGGGGGCTGGATAGTGAAAATGGATTCCCTTAGGGACCCTTTTATGAAAGTGCACTAACAGCTAACATGCAGCAAGCAATTAACATGGGGCTGTGGTAACTGTTCCTGTACCGGCAGGATAATTATCATGCGCTAATTTCCACATTAACTGCTTATCGCACGACGGGGTGGGGAATGGACTGGTTATGGGTGGAGAATGGGCATGGATTGCCTATTGCAGTTAGTGCACGGTGTTTACCATGTGGTAGCTGTCAATGTCGCAATTACTGCAGGTGCATTTAATTCCACCTCAATAGGTGATGGTAAGTGCACCCACAGTAATTGTGAATGACCTTAACATGCGGTAAGAGATTTTTCAGTGCCGTAAATGCCAGAAAAATATGCCAGACTCGCCCCCGGCAGTTAGCACAGGATGGTCGCACATACCATGTGTGGTTTTGCTCCTAACCACACTTTAATAAAAGGGCCCCTTCATGAGTTTTCAGCTCTCCTGAATGGACCTTCTTTTGGTTGACCTCTGAAGTTAAGCAGGGTCGGGCCTGGCTAGTGCTTGTATAGGTGACCACCTTGGAATACCAGGGGCTGGAAACTCACTGTGCCGAAGAAAGGCTTGGCAATCTACTTTTGGATGTGGCATGCTACTTCCTCCCAGAGACTCCTCCTCTTCTAGGGATGCTTACCTGTGGTGGAAATATTACTGTGTAAGAAGTAACTAAACAGTAATGCAGTCTAGTACTGTGTCTTTAACTTCACGATTGCAGTCCCCCAAATCTAAATTCAGTCCTGCAAGTCTCCAGACACTTAAGGAACAGAATAAAACCTCCAAGTTTCTAACACCAAATACCCAAGTAGTTCTGTTAAGCCTTTACAGGAGGCAAGACTCTTAGTAGCTGGGTAATATGTACAATGGATATCTGATAGTCCTTCAGGTAATGTCATCAACAAAGTTGTATGTGGAGGAAAAGATTGCTGGGCAACAGGAGATTGTTCTGAAGTAAAGATAAAAGTTAACCTTTAAGGAAAGTTCACAGAGTCACATAATCCCTCCTGTTCAGTCCTTCACCTCAGTAGGCTGTTAAACAAACTCCAGTGAGGGCTTAGAGTCAGGAATATATCCAGTTTAACTAACTACATGTATAACCAGGCAGTGATCTGCCTGGGTACGTTAGTTTTGCACCAAGAATAAATCCATCTAATTACATGTATTAGCAGGGACTAGCGTGTCCAGGGTGTCCAGTAGAGATGGGCACCCTGTCTACTGCTCCTGGTCTCCTCCAGTGAGCTGTCAGTTGGTCTTGGCCATGTGGTATTCAGTTTAGCGGTTAGTAAGAGTGGTGGTCCATAAGTGCTAATCACAGGCTGGAACAAACTTGCTGGACCTTAGACAAAACAGCTTGAGATTTTTTGGTCTGGATACATTGCATGCCTTTTGGATTCTTGAGATTTCCATTTTTAGTTTATGTCTGTGTGTTTCTGCTCTTAATGTGTGGTCTCTTACTCTGGATTCGGAGAGATATGACAATTTTGTATGTATGACAAAGGAAAAACATTCTGCAGCTCGCATTGTAGTCTAGTGTTTTTTTTTTATAATAATCATTTCCAACTTCTTTATTTACATTTCCTCTGGCACTAATATACCTACGGCGGATCAATGGAAAGGGGCATTTCCCTTCTGCTCACGGCTTACTTGCACAAATTATGTACTCGGTTCATGGCTGCAGTGCTTCCAGGGGAAAGAGCAAATTATGCTTACATCGCAGCGGTTAATATTTCTTGGCTAAAAAAACCTCCCTGTAAAGACGTACTCCAAAAATATTACTTGCCCACTGCCGCATGTCTATGAAATGTTAAGGCAGGACATGCTAGTCTCGATTCTGCAGATGTGCACTTCAGGGGCATCCAGTTTGTAAAACGGCTGACACCCATGCACGTACCCGGCCTTGCTAGCTGCGTGGCGCCTGTCTCCAGAACCAGTTATTGGGATGTTCATTTTTGTGGGGGTGGAGAAGGGGCTATTTCAGAAGGTACTGCTACCATTCTCCTGGTTTTTGGATGTTCTGCTCTGGACATCCCAGATTCTTCCCAGATGTCCCTTCTAAAATGTCACTTCACATCTCCACTTCCCATGCAGCTCAGCAAGACCTAAAAAGAGCCCCAGCCTATATCAGGCAGTCTGCACCCTAGATCGAGCAAGCAGCCCTTTCTTATTGCGCCACCCAACTGAAAAGGATCACATCAGAACCATATCACTTTGCACTGCTTACCGGTGGGATGGGTCCGATTTCTCCTTCAAGCCAGGCTTTTACTTCCAGAGGATGGTAGGTTGCTAGAGAGGGTGTGGGATGATTGTCATATGAGGAGAACTGACGATTCAGCTAGAGCAGCTGCTATCCTGTAGTTTAGGTGGTATGCTGCGGCACACTGGTATGAGGTGCACATGCAGGGAAAGGAGCAGTACACAGCAAGGGGTAGGTGGCTGCCCATGTGCTTGGGTTAAAGGAAGCAGTGACGGGGAGATGAGAGAGAGAGAGAGAGAGAGAGAGAGACTGCTAATGATGAGGGGAGTTGAGAGAGAGAGAGAGAGAGAGAGACTGCTAATGATGAGGGGAGTTGAGAGAGAGAGAGAGAGAGAGAGAGAGACTGCTAATGATGAGGGGAGTAGAGAGAGAGAGAGAGAGAGACTGCTAATGATGAGGGGAGTTGAGAGAGCGAGGGACTGCTGGAGACAGAGTGGGAATCAGAGGGATTGGAGAAAGGGTGAAGAGATATGAGAGAAAGAGAGAGAGACACTGGGGCATTGATGCAGTAAGTGCTGCACTAGAATGCTGCGCTAAGCGTCCATGCAGAGCGTTCTAATGCATGCACTGAAAATGTTATACCCCCAGTGCAGTAAACTAATGACTTGTAAATTCTGCAGCATTAAAAAGTAGGCAAATAAGAAAGAACAGAATGCAGTGCTATGGTAATATGGAGCTATTGCTGCATCACAAGTAATTATCTCCCTTCCTGTGAGTGTATAAGAGGGACTAGCTCATGTGCTGAGAGGAAAGGAGGTATATATAAAAAAGCAAGGCCTGCGAGACTCCTGTCTCCTACCCCTAGTCCACAAGATTTTTCCCAGATCCCCTGACCCTCTCCACCAGTGTCCTGGTGGGTTAGTGGGCCCTGGAACCTTGACCCCCCCTCCCAACACTCTTGATCCCCTCAATCCTCTCCACTCCATAAACCCCCCCCCCCCCAAGGCTGTCCTGTCCAGGGCATCCCTGGCAATGGCACCATGGTCAGCAAGGCCATGACCTTTGGAGGCAGATGTGACATCCACTCGTTCCTTCCTTTGGCATCACCATCTTGCAAGATAGGACCCTTAGTGGGGCATTGATGCCTTATTTGGTAGACTGACACTCTTATTGATCAAAAGACACCACTTTGCAAATGGCGATGCCAGTGACAGAAGCGAGTAGATGTCAGTTTGCCTCCAAACGTTTCGAAGTGTGGTGCAGAGCATAGGGGCTCTATGGGGAAGTCTGTTTTTATGGGAATGGGGGATCTGGGGACCAATTTGGGCCACCAGGGATCTTGGGGTTCAGCCCAGCACTGTATCACGGACTGTGTAAATGGCTGCATAGGGGGCAAATATGAAGGGGCATAAAAATTAAATTACAGAAAAATTCTAAATGTAAATCTGACAAAGTGAACAGTGTTTTTACATGGTTGTATTAGCTAAAAGTCCTGTGTGAATTTAGAAATTATATTTGACCAAAGTATTAAACACGTGGAGGCACATTCCAACCTGGCTGTCCAGCCCCTTGTGTGGCCGACCAGAAGCGGGACGCCCAAAGGTAGACCCGATTCTGATCCCGCAGGGGCTAGACATGCCCTCAGGATCGGGTCTATGGCCCGAAGGTGCAGGCTGAGCCCCGATTCTGGTTGGCCTGCATGACCAGCAGATCCCTGGCTATCACAGTCAGGCTCCTGAATGGAGCTGCAGTGCTATGGCATCGCCATGACACCTCGGCTCCATTCAGGAGCCGCAAATGCCGGCTGCCACAGATTTTCTTCTTTCCCTGCAGCAGGACCCTCATTCCGGCCTCACATGGCCAGGGTCCAGCTGCGGGGATCCTCCTGCATCCCTACCTTTTTGGCCCTGCCTGGCGGAATGATCCCCTGAAGTCCAGGGGGACTTATTCCACCTATGCAGTGGAATAAGTCCCCTTTCCATGTTCATGGCCCCGGACGTACAGGACCAACCTCAGAATTGGCCCTATACATCCAGGGTTGCGGCCCGCCCATGCCCCACCCTCACTCTGCCTCAGTAACACCCCCTCCTTCCCCCATCTAAGCCTCCCCATACAAACGAGTTGTTCATATGGGGAGGCATTAGCTAGGGCTGGCAGGGGAACGAATAGCGGGGATGGACGTCCAATCCAGATGTCCATCCCCGCTATTCATTGTACTGAATGATCCCCATAGATGATAAAGTATGATATGTCATAATGGAAGGGATGGGTGCAGGTTCACAAGTCACACAGGGTGCAATTGTAGCTTGGCATGTTGCTGGGTTGGCCTGCATATTCAATATTGCTATCTGGATTGCGGGTGGGTGGTGCAAAAGGTGGTCAGTACTGCAGCAATCCAGATAAGCCTTTCACCTTTCCTAAATTTATCTGGATAGTGCACTGAATATCATCACTATGTGGATAAATTCTGGGAATGACCACGCTCTGCCCCAGCAGTATACAGATAAGGCCGAGGTGATCTGGAAGGATTTTTAGTGGCAGGTCCATATAGTGTTGCTGAAAATCCATGAATAGTGCCGGATAGAGGAAATATCTGGAAAACAGCTGCTTTTCAATTTTGACCAGGATTATATGGAATAAAGCCCCATACCTCCACGTCATAAGCCATATTGCAGCCCAATCCCATTAACTACCAAAGTATAGAAACTATAAAAACTGAAAACCTCTGTTTATGTATCATCTCTCAGACTATGTACTTCATAGTAGAAACTCAGCAGTCATTGCCCCCATCCAAAGACTTGAAGGAATATCTAAGCCTTCTTTTTTTCACTAGGAGCCAGCTACTTTGATTTCAAGTGAACCTCAACTGGAAGCAAGTTTGGGTGCAAAGTATCTAAATCCTGCTGTCCTGCAGGAATCGCCTGCAAGGCTGCTCTGAAAATCGAAGGTTCCTAATAGGCCGATTCTCTTGCAGCAATTCGATTAAATATTTATGGACTGATTAAAGCATGTGCACACGGGACAAAAGAATTTTAAATCTCTTGCTGCTGCTCTCAGGTAGCTAAAGAAATTCACGGAGACTAGGTATAATATGGTCAGTAGATCTAGCTACAGCTGGCAAGCATGCCTCTGGATTCTGGAGAGGCTGTTACGGGAGTCATAGCAGTGCAAAACGGTGGCCAAATATTGTCTGTCAAGATGAGAATGAAGTTGCCTGACCTGCCCTAGGCTTTAAAAAGGTTAACTTTACTACTGCAGAGATTTGTTCCTACTTTTTGCTTTTCCAATGAAAACCAGACATGTAGCATTGAATATTCTAAGCTGTGATTTGCGCTGTCTTTTCCAGCCCGAGCCTGCTTCAGGACGGCCTCCACATACATGTGAGTAAAAGTACGTAGGGCAGTGCTTTGCAAACGTTTATCCCGTATGACCCCATTTTAACAATTGAAAAGTCATGTGACCCCAGATGATGAAATCAGAACAGCAGGTCTCCAGCCTCCTTCCCTTCCCTCCACTCATCTAAAGCAGGAAGGCAGCAGCAACAGTAGTGGCAACAACAGCAGCAGTCAGTAGTGTCCTTTGTGTCAATGTGCAGCATATGCTTACAGACCCCAGTACTCAGCATGGGTTTCCTGTCTAACAGGAAGAGGCAAGGGCCTATGAATGTTCACTGGCTCACAGGCCACATGATGACTGGCGACTGCCACTACTTGGCGTAGGCCACAGTGAAAGTCCAGAGAGAAGGGGAAATGGCCATGTTTCTGTGACCCCCCCCATCCATCGATGATGTTACCCCATTGGGATCCCAACCCAAGTTTGGGAATCACTAATGTAGGGCTTCTGATTCCAGGGATTTATCAACTGTAAATTTAGGTATTTATTTTGAAGCCAATTTAGGACTTTGACAGGGTACTAGAAATCAGTGTATTTCAGTGTTTGCAGATAGCAAAATTAAATGTTAGCTACATTTTTAGGTGGATTCCATCTTTTACAGGGCTCGATAAAAATAAGTTTCCCGTTTTTAATTTCCCATCTTATATTTCACCGATTGTCATCCCTCCAAACAGCACACACAACTGACCCATAGATGCATAAATACGCACCCTGCCTATACTGCCAAGTATACCCATTTTGCATGTCCCGGCCTCTGTGCATCTGGTCGGAACCAGATGCACAAAGATAGAACCGATTCTGATCCCGTGGGGCATGTTGGGGGCGGAGTGGGGGCAGAGGAAAGGGCTAAGTGGGTAACAGCGATTTTCGATGCTACCCAGTTAGCCCTCAGCGCCTTAAAGATAGGTGAGGGTTTTCCTTGCCTATCTTTGAGGCGCTGGGGCTAACCGGGTAGCAACAAAAATTGCTGCTACCCGCTTAGTCTTGGCGGCTGCTGGCATGTCTGGCTAAACCCAGATTTTCACTTCCGTCGCTGCGCATAGCCTGCCTAAATGAAAATTGGGCCCATTGTATATAATTATATCTATATAATATTTGATATCTATATATATTAATATGTGTACATATGTACAGTGGTGTGCAAAAGTCTGGAATCACTTGTGAGTTTTGCGTTTTTCGTACTTTCTAATGTTTTTTTTAAATTTTGCGTTAGCCCTGCATATTCATCTTTCTACCACGTTAAAAGGGATACATTTGGCTATTAGAGTTGACTTTTTTGCATTCCTTGCTTCCAATTTAAATACTTTACAGACACTGGGAGATAGCTACTGCGATTTTTGTGGATCCTGCGTCAAAACTGGATCATGATTATCCAATATGCACACGTTATTTCTGACCAATCAGGAGGCTGATTTCACTAACCAATCACAATGCAGATATCTAGCTAACAGTACAGCTATAAAAACATGCAGAATTTTTGAATTTCATACGCTTTCTGGATCGACCATGAAGATGACTTGGACCCTGACATTGGAGGAGCGTGTTCATGTGTCCTTTATGAGCGAGGAAGGATTTTCAAGCCGTCTGATAGTCAGGAAAGTTGGCTGCAGTCAGAGCGCTGTTGTTAAGATTGTACAGAAGAAGAAAGAAACGGGTTCAGTGGTGGACAAGCCTCGTTCAGGTCATCCATGTGCATCAACATCACGCCAGGACCGCACACTACAATGTTTATGTTTATGTTTATGTTTATTTATTTGATAAAAACCGCCTTTCTGAAATAACCAAGGCGGTGTACAATTAAAACAATTTTAGTAAAAGGAGGCCAAAGGCCAACGAGAAGGAAAAGAAATGTACAATTTTTTTAAAAAAGGATAGTAGAAGAGAAGAGGCAGGACGAGACAGAACAACATGGGGAAGCGTCAGAAGGAAGGAGGAGAGAGGATAGTAGAGTCACACAAAGGGAGAGGGAAGATTAAACGCTAGGGAAAACAGGTGGGTCTTGAGGTTTTGCTTAAAGACATTGTATTGGGGTTCTAAACGGAGGGAGGAAGGGAGAGAATTCCAAAGGGCGGGGCCAGCAAAAAAAAAAGGCAGAGGAACGAGTGGATTGTAGATGAGCACGGGAGGGGGAAGGCAAAGTGAGATGGTTGAGGTGAAAAGAGCGAGGGGTGTATCTGGGAGAATGAAAGTAGAGGAGATCTGATAGGTACTGGGGGGTGCTGTCATGGAAGGCTTTATGGACCAGAGTTAATAGTTTGAAAGTGGTGCGGAAGAGGACAGGCAACCAATGGAGATGAAATAGCTGAGGTGTAATATGGTCACGGAGAGAGGTGTGCGTAAGGAGGCGTGCTGCAGTATTTTGGATGCGTTGCAGGCGATTCAGTTGGGATTTGGGGAGACCAATGAAAAGTGAGTTGGAAAAATCCACACGGGACATAACCAGGGAAAGCACCAGGGTAGTGAGTGCAGAGGGGGAGAGAAAGGGACGAACAGAGCGGAGCTGACGAAGGAAGAAAAAGGATGTTTTAGTAATGTGAGAAATGTATGTATGATAGGACAGATCGGAGTCGAAGTGTACACCAAGGTACCGGAAAGTGGAGACCAGAGGCACAGAGGAGCCAGAAAAAGAGGGGGCCATTGAAGGGGAAGGAGCACCGTGAGTGAACCAAATAGCGATAGTCTTAGTCAAGTTTAGATGAAGACAATTAAGTGTTAGCCAGTTTGCCACGGCTGAGAGACAGGACTCCAGTGCAGAGAGATCGGGACTAGAGGGTGAAGTGTTGTTGAAGTAGCAGAATGTCATCAGCGTAGAAGAAAGAGGAGATACCAAACTGTTGTATAAGAGAGGCAAGAGGGGCTAGGAAGAGATTGAAAAGAAGTGGTGCAAGGACAGAACCTTGAGGGACCCCACAGAGGAGGGGGTGGGGATCAGAAGGGGGAATAGAAGAAGAGGAAGGAAGAACCGAGCAGGACCGAGAGGAGAGAAAAGAGTGGAACCAATGGTGGACTGTGCTGCAAAGACCCGCGTCTCATAGGCGTTGTAGAAGTAGGGAGTGATCGACCAAGTCAAAAGCTGCAGAGAGATCTAGAGCAACTGCCACTGAGATATCACCACGATCTTGTGCTACATGTAAAGCATTTGTGAAAGCCAAAAGAACCGTTTCAACACTGTGACCCTTACGGAACCCAGACTGGCGAGGGTGAAGGAAATTAATGGATGCAAGGTGGTGAGAGAGTAGGGCAAAGACGTATTTCTCCAGTAGCTTAGAAAGAAAAGGGAGATTAGAGACAGGACGGTAGTGAGCAGGGAGTAGAGGATCCAGAGAGGGGTTTTTCAGAATGGGGCGTATAAGAGCGTGTTTCCAGGGAGAGGGAAAAATTCCGGTGGACAGACTAGAATTAAACATAGTGAGGATAAAGGGAAGGAGCCCAAGGGAGGGGGTGAGAAGCCATGAAGAGGGAATAGGATCAAGGGCACAGGAGGTCTTCTTAGATGAGGAAATAAGGTGATGGAGTTCTGGAGCTGTGATTGGATCAAAGGAAGCCCAACAGTGAGAAAGATGCGAAATAGGCGGGGGGGATGGAATGGGAGGGGGGGAGGGGATTGGAGTGGGGCAGGAGGGTAGAGATGCTCTCAAGGATGCTACTTTATCACTAAAGAAAGAGGCTAACTGCGTGGGAGGGGGAGCAGGCTGAGATGAGAAAGCAGGTGAGGGGGCATGTAGGGAAATAAGGGATTGGAATGTAGAATAAAGGTGTCGGGTCTGGTTAGGAGCATTGGTAATGGCATTCGAGAAATAGGTGCGTTTGGCATTGTGTACCTGTGATTTGTAGTAGGAGTAATGAGAGTTGAAAGACGTTAGAGTAGCTGGAGAGGGGGCCTTGCGCCACAGCCGCTCCGCTCTGCAGAGATGAGAGCGAAGCAGCCGTAAGCCACTGTGGTACCATGGGTGTGAGGGCCGACGGCGAGGTGGACAGGGACGTAGGGGGGCGATATGATCGAGTGTAGTGGAGAGGACTGAGGACCAGAGGGTTGCCTGTGAATTTGGCGAGAGAAGAGAGAAATCTGGGGGCAGAATTTCCTGTGCTGGAGGAAATTGCTGGATTGTAGAGGGCGTAAGGGAGTGGGAAAGACGTTCTGATTGGGAGGTGGGAGATGAGGAAGAAGCCAAAATGGGAGAACTTCCTGGCCAGGAGCAGGACATGGCAAGGCAAACGTGGTCGGACCAAGGAAGACTGGTAGAACTAATGTCAGAAACTGTGAGGCAAGAGGAGGAGGGTGTCAGAACAAGGTCAAGAATTTCACTGACTAATCGCAAGTTGACCTCTCCTCAGCTACTTCGAGAGTGGTCAGACAAGAGTGAAGTCAGTGTCAGCTCATCAACAGTTTGTCGCCGGTGCCTGCAGTTTGGTCTCCGTGGCTGCAAAGCACGGAATAAGCCACAGAAGACTGACATACAAAGGCGCAACCGGATCGTGTGGGTGAGAAAGCACTCAACCTGGTTGACTGAAATGTGGAAAAAGGTGCTATTCAGCGATGAAAGCACCTTCTGCCTGTTTGGTAACCAGGCCCACACCTATGTGAGGAGATTTCCTGGAGAGGAATTAAAGCCTGAGTGTCTCAACCTCACTGTGAAGCATCCTTTGAAGGTCATGGTCTGGGACTGCATGGCTGCCAGTGGCGTTAGACGTCTTCACATCATCGATGGAATGGTCAGCGGGACCAAGTACATCACCATACTGCAAAAGTGCATGGTGCCATCAGCACACCAGCTGTTTCCTGGCCAGTTCCTGTTCCAAGATGACAACGCACCCTGCCATCGCTCCAGACAGGTGATCAGCTGGAAGCAGCGGAACAACATCAAGTCAATGGACTGGCCTGCCTAGTCTCCAGATCTGAATCCAGTCGAGAACCTGTGGCACAAGGTGGCCTTGGAAATATACAAGAGGCATCTGACATCAAAGCGAGAGCTGATTGAGTCACTCATTGCAGCTTGGAACCGCGTTGTCACCAATGATCACCTTGTCAGACTGGTTCATTCAATGCCGACAAGGTGCAGTCAGGTGACCAAGAACAAAGGGTGGCCCATCAAATACTGAGCCATCACTGACACATAAAAGCGGCCTTTTTCAAGGCCACATTTGAAGGAAACCTGGTGTGTGTCCATAATATTTTAAAGCATACTTACAATAATATATCGTTGGCCAACGATATACATTATGCAATTTTCACAGAAAATCTATCAATAGGACAACTATGGGGAACAAACTCAGAAATTAAGGGCCAAACCAATACTAAAAGTTGGCCCTAATAGCCGAATTTATCACTTATCATGAGATACACAGAAAAAGCCACTGGGAGGAAAAATAAATGACGATATAAGGTCACAAGGTTGAACAAACGTCAAATTTACAAGTGATTCCAGACTTTTGCACACCACTGTATATGTGGGTGTTGAAGATTATACTACTACTACTACAGGTATGTATCATTTGTATAGCACTACAAGGAGTATGCAGCGCTGTACAGAGACATGTAAGAGACTGTCCCTACTTAGAAGACCTTTCAATCTAGTCGAGACAGACAACGGAACAGCTGGGGGCTAGGACATATCTAGGGGAATGGTAAGGAAACACATAGGAGGTGAACAGAAGACTAGGGGCATCAGGATTCAAAAGCAGTCAGTTTTTAGCCTGGATTTGAACAGGGCCACAGATGGAGCCTGACGTACCAACTCAGGTGGTTTGTTCCAGGCATAAGGAGAAGCAAGGTAGACAGATCGAAGTCTATGACCATGGGGTATGTTTATTAAAAGGCGCACCTCTATTAAATATTTATAAAGCACTAGAAGGCATAAGTCTAACGCATGGATAGCGCCAAAAAAGAGCATGGGGATGACACTTAACCTGCGCTGGTGAATGGAAGTGTGCCCGACATGTCTGCAGGTATCATGCTGCCCCTATGTTGAATCTTTGGTGTGATCAGCACAGGTCCAGGTAACACCACCCATTGATATGACAGTAGGTGCACCCACGCCAAGTGACATATTGATGGGGAGCACTCACCAATAACACCTGCTGCTCCTTCTCCACAGGATATTTTAGCACGGCTGCATTTTCAGCGCACAGTACGTTTTATGGTGGCGCACTTGGCAGGCGCTGAACTCCGCCCTACCTGGTGGCATACTTTAGAAAACCTGTCCCCGCGTCACTGATTAGAACTGGATGGAAGTGATTAGTGAAGCAGATTAGTGAGAGAAGCTTTGCTTGGAGAGATAAACACAACAAAATAATGGAGAATTCGCAGAATCCTTTTTGGGGATACTATTTCAGGGGTAATGCAAATCCTTCTAATTCAAGACACAGTATTGCTGAAGCAGCAGACTGATGGCGAAGTACGTCACTCCCTGAACTCCACCTCTGGGACCAGGCTTCATTGGCCAGGGAGCCGAGAGATTATTACTTAGTAAGCTGTCACTGACTGATGAACTGTGTACGCTGGTTTGTTTTTCTTTAAGCGAACTGATAAGAGCTGCATTAATGAACTCTTCCTTATTCCTTCAGTCTTGACCTGACTCAGACTTCACTTGGCCCAAATTCATGTTTTCGGCATCCTAGTTTAGAATAGCTCCTGAGCATGCCAACTGCTCAAGGGACCTTGGATGTAGCCACTGGTTGCTCATAGACATCACCAACTCGGAAATCAGCACTGCAAATAAAACACATCCAGGTTTATTTTTTTTAGGTGAATGAGGTGATAGGCTCTAGAAAATTGCATTTAAAATTCAAATATGTCACATCATCTCAAACATGGATAGCATATGAAATAGTTGACAGGTGGCAATATACTTTACATTATCAGTGCTGGAACTGTCTATCTATTCTGGGAGTTAGTCTGTTTTGTCCATATACAAATCAGAGACTAGAAAAACACACAAGACCAGCTGAGAGTTGCCTTCTTTGGCAGCTCAGGGAATTTCATCATTTTGTTTAATAAAATGAGAGATGCCTGCCAGCTGAGAAAAAAAACCTCACTAGAAAATGTTACCACAATCTTATAATCTTGATGAAGGAAATGTTAGACTTTTCAAGAGATGGCACAACAAATCGCCCTTATCATAACCGATCTGAACACAACTACAGCACCATCTGATCCCTGCCTGGTTACATGGATCAAATCTGCCAAGGAAGACCTAATCAAATACATCCAAAAGATAATAAGCACCTCACTTATTTTATTTATTTATTTAGCATATATTTGTATACCGCTGCTTCCAGCGATCAGTAGCGGTTTGATTACAGATATGAATTTGTCAATCATGACAGGAATTTTTGCAGTATACACACATTGATTTGAAGGGAGAAGCACAGCACATGGTGAAGGACTTACGGAGAGTAATCAGAATATACATATGCACATATTTACATATTTACGTAACTGCAACCATGTTTCATTGGGAGGTATCTTTTTACCCCCGGGACTATATCAGATTGTATTGACACTGGAAAAGATGTGTCTTGAGTTTCTTTCTGAAATCCATAAGGTCTTTGATCGCTCTTAGCTCTGGTGGTAGTTGGTTCCAGAGGGCAGGGGCCGAGTAGGAGTATGCTCGTTGGCTAGTACTGGTTGTTACAGATCTGATATTGGGGGGAACGTGGAGTATGTTTGAGTGGATTGTTCGCCTGCTTCTGTTGGGTGGTTGCGTGCTGATAAGGGTGGAGAGAAAGGATGGCGCAATGTTATGTATAAGCTTGAAGGTGGTTATTAGTGTTTTATATTTTACCCGGGCTGCAATGGGGAGCCAGTGTAGCTCGATTAATACAGGTGTAATGTGATCAGTAAGGTTTTTTTTCATGATGACCCTAGCTTACCCAGGGATATATGCCTCTTGCACTCAAGCAAGCCACCATCTGCCCTGTGCCTAAGAATACTTCACCTCACAGCACCGACCCATCAAATTACCGCTCAATATCCAGCCTCCTATTCCTCTCCAAAGATTGTTCAGAGACAGTTCTAGGACCACATTGACCTTCACGCGCCTCTGGATTCCCACCAACATGGATTCCGCCCAGATCACAGTGTAGAGACACTACTCATCCATCTTTTTGATAATCTGCTCAAAGGAATTGACAACATATGGAAAGGATTTCTGCTTATCTTTATCGACATCTCATCTGCCTTTGACAGTTTCCCATGAAATCCTATTGAAGCGACTAGCTACGATTGGGCTCCAAAACACCACCCTCAAGTGGTTTCAGTTGTATCTCGGAGACAGACAGAGAGTCAAATCTGGATCCCTCACCTCAGCTCCTTTCCACACAGACCAAAGAATTCCTCAAGAGTCCTCGCTATCTGCCCTCCTCTTTAATATTTATGTACAACCAGTTTGCAATATATTCAAGAAGCATAATATACAATATGCCATATATGCAGATGATATTATGGTCTACACCTCAATTCAGTTAGACACTCCAAACTTCACCACAATGTCAACATGCCTCCATAAAATGATAACCTGGCTTACCAACAATAACCTCAACATCAACATCAAGAAGACCAAGGCAATCATCATGACAAGGAACACGGAGTTCAACCCCCTACCTCAATCAAAATTGCTAATTCCCAAATTACAATAAAGGATCAAGTCAAGCATCTCAACCTACTAGCTCATATCAATAAGATCTCCAAGTCTGCTTTCCACAAACTTGCAACAATAATAAGATTAAAGCCTCTCCTTAGTGAAGAACATTTCTGCACAGTATTCAGTCAATCATAACATCAGCACTGGACTACTGTAATGCCCTCCTCCAAGGTTTGTCCAAACAAACTACCTGACCCCTGCAATTAGTCCAAAACACTGCTGCCCAAACCATCATTGGGTCATCTCAACGTGATCATATAACTCCCCTCCTGTACCAACTACATTGGTTGCCAATTACTTCATGAGCTAAGTATAAATCAGCCCTTACCATCTTCAAAATCAAAAACAACATAACAGCCAGAATTTTTCAGGACTCTTTCTTTCTCTGCACATATCCAACAGATAGCTAAAACCTGTCGCTTTTTTCTCTATAACATTGACAAAATTTGTCCCTTCCTTTCTACACATACTACTAAGACACTTATCCACTTTTTAGTTACTTCCTGTCTAGACTATTGCAACCTCCTCCTTGCTGGTCTTCCTCTGAATCATCTCTCATGCCTTCAATCTTTTCAAAACTCTGCTGCATGGCTAATCTTCCACCAGCCTCGATACGCTCATATAACCCATCTTCTCAAGTTGCTTCACTTGCTCCGTATTCATTTCCATGTCAAGTTTAAACTCCTCCACTGATCTATGAGTGCGCTCATTCTGCTGCTCCTCACTACCTTTTCTCTCTTATCTCTCTTGTGACTCCTCTCCCAGTCCCTATTAGGCATCCGCCTAGGGCCTTGAGGATCACGTTGACTTCTAGCACAATAACAGTCTGCAGTCGAGTAATTAAGGCAAAATAAGAATAGGGCTTTATTTCCCCTCCCCTAAGGATCTCCTTTTATACAACAAAAACAGCTTCTTCAAAGAAAAATATATTCTTTTCCTTTGGTATTTTTACAGAGCTTCTGCCCACTTGTTTAGCACAATGATTCAATATCATCAGAGAAACGTAACGTACAGTCCATTGGTGTGGGTTCAAGGTTACAGCTATTATTTTCCCACTGCATTAGTTCACAATCCTCCGGGGCTGCAGGTGGGTTAATATCCTCATAGCTGTTTTCATTGTAAAACCCTCTCTGTGAGGCACTGGTCAGCTTATCAGGAAACTGCTCTAGGCAAGCAGGGTTTTGAATACCTGGTATTGTGGCAGTTTCCCTCTGGCTTTCCTTTTCTCCCCAATAATGTGGAATTACGTCATAATTCCCAGCATTTACTTTACTTCTTATGCCATGCCCTGGACCTCCAGACAAAACAGAGTTCTTAGCTTTTTCTTTCTTAAAGCTAGGTTCCCACCTTCTCTCTGTTGTCCTGGTTCCTCCACAAAGTCATCTATGTTATAGGCCTCAGATAACTGTCCAAAAGACAATATCCCACAGTTCTGTGGGCCTACCCCACAGTAATGTTCTTTTGATGTTTTCTCCGTTGTCTGGTCTGCCAGCAAAGCTTGTAACAATTCTGTCAGGGGCGTCTGCTGGGCCTGTAAGGCTGCCGTGGCTTGCTCTTGGCTCAGCTGCGCCAGCTCCCTCTGTTTCTCGAATTGTAGGCTCATCCACTGCAGCACTTCTTGGGGATCCATCTCCATGCTTGCACACTACAACAAACAAACAGACAACAAACACCAAGTTGGCACTACTACTATTTTTCGTGCCTAGTCTCTCTTCCTTTTTACCACTCCTTCTCACTGGAATCCCCCCACCGCCTGTGCCCAAATACTCATTACCTGAGCCAGGTGGAGATTTGCGCTCTGAGAAGGTATTTTTCTTTTCCACCGGTTCTGGAACCTTCTGGGCGTGTCCAGCCGTGATACTCATCCTGTTCTTCAGCAACGTCACTCTGCTGGGTTCCTGCTGTATAATCCCCAGGAATAATCCGAAAAACTACCCCATTTGTGACTCCTCTCCCAGCCCCTATTAGTCATTCGCCTAGGGCCTTGAGGATCAAGTTGCCTTCTAGCACAATAACAGTCTGCAGTCGAGTAATTAAGGCAAAATAAGAATAGGGCTTTATTTCCCCTCCCTTAAGGATCTCCTTTTATACAACAAAAACCAGGAACAAAAACAGCTTCTTCAAAGAAAAATATATTCTTTTCCTTTGGTATTTTTACAGAGCTTCTGCCCACTTGTTTAGCATAATGATTCAATATCAGCAGAGAAACATAACGTACAGTCCATTGGTGTGGGTTCAAGGTTACAGCTATTATTTTCCCACTGCATTAGTTCACAATCCTCCGGGGCTGCAGGTTGGTTAAAATCCTCATAGCTGTTTTCATTGTAAAACCCTCTCTGTGAGGCACTGGTCAGCTTATCAGGAAACTGCTCTAGGCAAGCAGGGTTTTGAATACCTGGTATTGTGGCAGTTTCCCTCTGGCTTTTCTTTTCTCCCCAGTAATGTGGAATTATGTCATAACTCCCAGCATTTACTTTACTTCTTATGCCATGTCCTGGACCTCCAGACAAAACAGAGTTCTTAGCTTTTTCTTTCTTAAAGTTAGGTTCCCACCTTCTCTCTGTTGTCCTGGTTCCTCTCTCTGGGCTACGGACAGCTCCTTCCCGGGACCTCCAGCTACCAGCAGTCTGAGCAGTGCTATGGCCACATTCCTGAGAAGTTTTTTCCCGGCTGCTTCCTGCTACCGGACCAAACCTACTGCTTCCTTGATTGAGCAGGCTTCCTTCTGTCTCTCAGCCTGGTTGCTCACTCCTCCCAGGTCGCTGCCCTCTCTGGCCTCTCCTGGATTTACCCAGCAGCTTTTATCCTCATGTCCTTTGCACGCTGCCTGTGCTTTCATGGACAGGTGATCCTGATTAGCCTTTAACCTTCCTGCTACGTCAGGACTGGTGTGGGGTAAACTTATTCTATTGCTCTTTTGCCTCCTGTGAGCTGAGTGTGTTTGCTGCCTATCAGACTCCAAGGTAAATTCCTCTTTTTCACCTATTATCATGGGCTCTACACCGGCTACTGTATCACACTCTCTACACCCTTCCTTGGGTGCTCCGCTCTTCTGGCAGATCCCTTCTATCTCTGCCCTTCTCTTCTACTGCCAACTCCAGACTTCAGTCCTTCCACCTTGCTGCTCTCTATACCTGAAACAAACTACCTGAGTCTGTGCATCGGGCTTCATCTCTGGCCCTTTTCAAATCCAGGTTGAAAACTCACCTCTTCGGGGTCGCTTTTGGATCTGATCCTCTTAGTCTCCTATGTGTTTTCTTACCATTTCCCTAGATATGTCCTTGTCCTCAGCTGTTGTGTTGTCTGTCTTGACTAGACTGTAAGCTCTGGTGAGCATGAATCATCATTTACATGTGCCTGTACCGTGCTGTGAATGCCTTGTGGTGCTATAGCAGGGGTGGCCAACTCCGGCCCTGGTGCACCACGAACCAGCCTGGTTTTCAGGATGTCCCTAATGAATATTCATGAGATATATCTGCATACAACGGGAGGCAATGGATGCAAATCTACCTCATGAATATTCATTAGGGGCATCCTGAAAACCAGGCTGGATCGTGGTGCACTAGGACCAGAGTTGACCATCACTGCGCTATAAAAGTGATCAGTAGTGGTGGTAGTAGTTTGATAAAGAGACACATGCATATGCACATATGATTACAAAACTCGCTGCATTTCTGAAATCGCCATTGGGATCAAATGTGGCTGTACCTGCTTCAGGGCATGAATAAGATTATAAAAGGTACTCATTTCTACAACTCAACGATTGTAAGATGAAGAGAGAAATATTTGTTCACTCCTCCAAAACTTTCCACTCCTTCAACGATACCTGCCAGCATTTCTGGAGCACTGCAGGTCCTTGTTAGCAAGATAGCAGGCCGGGATATGTTAGGAGGAGAGATCCATGCTCACATTCTTTATTAGGCCTTCCTGCATGTCTATATCCCCTATTCTGAGGATGAACATATATGACACGGGCAAGTTTCTGAAATACAAAGACATCCTGCTTGTGTCTATAGTTTATTATTTATAGTTTATTTCATTTGATATATCTCCCTTTGTTATTGGGCATAGAAAGTGGTTTACAGGTTCTAAAAAACAAATAGAAATTGGGAAAATAACTCTGTTACTTAGCAGGAAAGAACCAATCTGACTAACTAGACAGGACAACATACGAACATAAGATATGCCATACTGGGTCAGACCAGGGGCGGCCCGAGGGGGGTGCGAGGCCATGTGCTGAAATTAATTGTGGGGCCTCATTTGCATAAGGAGTCTCATTTGCATAGATATTTGCATAATATTAATATGCACTTTTAGTAAATATGCCTCTTAATGAGTGTCTGGATAAAGAAAGACTAACAGATTTCTATATTACTATATTGCAGTGACAGCCGCCAGGCCCATTAGGAAGTACACTGACCATTTAGAATCCATAGCAAATCCACCGTATCATAACAGCACTACCAGGACTCACAAAGCACCAAACCCTACCTATCAAAAGGCAACACTGCAGATATTAAACCAATACATCTCAGAGAATACTAATACATCTCATTGGGGGAAAGAGAACAAGTGGGACTGTCAAACAGAAACTACATGAATGGAATACCTCAGCTTGGTTACACAGAACATTGACTGTCACCACACAAAGAACAAGGGATCACAATTTAGAAATAGGAACATAATAATTCAACTGGGAACCCCAAACGCCAAACATGAAATGTGCAACACTGGAGAAATAAAACTATAAAGTAATTTCCTCTGGCACTAAACAAAAACGCAAAGATGTTAGCAATAGACACTTCCCAGACCAGACATATTCCAGTTAATAAATTCAAAATAAAAAGTATTTGTCTACCTTCTGTTTGGGCATTTTATTTTTCAGTTGCAATTGCTCCAGTCACTTTCTTCTGGTTTCTTTGTGTCTTCTGCAAGCTGTCCATTTGTCCTTTCTTCTCTTTTAGATGTTTTCCGTTCTCTTTCTCTATCTGCTTTAACATACTGATTGTTTCCCCTTTGCTCTTTCTCCCATTTCTTTCCTTATTCCTTTATCATCCACTCAAATTTCACCCTTCCATTCTCAATCTCCACTTACTCTTTCAATACTCAGCACATCGTAGACTTTCTTCCACACAAAATATATTTTCCCCTCTCCATTCTCATTCCCCATCCCCATCCCTTTTAGTCCTCCCCCAAAATCAGCTCCTTATAGTTCTAGACCCACCCAGCATCCACTCCCTTCTAGTCCCATTCTCCCATGCCTCCACATCAGCCCATTTCCAGTCCTATTCTAGCCCATCACCCATTTGCAGTCCAAGCTCCAACCATCAGCCCATTTCTAATCTTAGTCCAGCTCCTCATCAGCCCATTTCCAGTCCTAGCCCCACATATGCACTTTTCCAGTTCCATTCCAGCCCCCCATCAGCCAATTTCCACTCCAAGCTCCCTCATCAGCCAATTTCCAATCCTAGCCCCCTCGCCAGCCCACTTCCAGTCCTATTCCAGCCCCATCAACCCATTTGCAGTCCTATTCCATCTCTTCATCAGCCCATTTCCAGTGCTAGCCCCCCCCATCACAGCCCATTTCCAGTCCAAGTCCCCCCATCACAGCCTATTTCCAGTCCTAGCCCCCCCACCATAGCCCATTTCCAGTCCAAGTTCCCCCCCCACCATCACAACCCATTTCCAGTCCAAGTTCCCCCCAACCATCACAGCCCATTTGCAGTCCTAGCCCCACTAATCACAGCCTATTTCCAGTCCAAGTTCCCCCCCTCCCCCACCATAGCCCATTTCCAGTCCAGTTCCCCCCATCACAGCCCATTTCCAGTCCAGGTCCCCCCCCCCCATCACAGCCCATTTTCAGTCCAAGTCCCTCCTCCCTCCATAGCCCATTTCCAGTCCAGGTTCCCCTCCTAACCCATTTCCAGTCCAGGTTCCCCCCTCCCAGCCCATTTCCAGTCAAAGTTCCCCCCCCCATAGCCCATTTCCAGTACAGGTCCCCCCCCCCCATCACAGCCCATCCAGTCCTTGGCCTCCCCCCCCCCCCCGCCGACCAGCCCCACGGCTGTCTGAGGGGCTTCAGAGGGAGCTGGGGAAGCCCGCGCGAGGCCCCGGCTCCCTCTGTACAACCAACAGCATGAAGATCCTTTTCCTTCACGCTTGGCGGCTGTTTGTGTGAAGCCGCGAATGCTGGGAAAGGTTAAAGGGCATTGCCTTTAACCTTTCCCCACAATCGCGGCTTCACACACACAGCTGCCAGCATGAAGGAAAAGGATCTTCATACTGACAGTTGTATAGAGTGAGCCGGGGCCTCGCACGGGCTTCCCTGGCTCCCTCTGAAGTCGTCCGGTGTGCCATAATGGTGTTCGCGCAGGGCCCCCTGAAGCATGGGGCCCTGTGTGAACAACATTATTGCACAATGGACAGGCCGGCCCTGGGTCAGACCAAGGTCCATCAAGCCCAGTATCCTGTTTCCAACAGTGGCCAATCTAGGTCACAAATACATAATAGTTTCCCCAAAAGACACAAGTTCCACAATGCTTGTATTGGGGCAAGCAGTGGATGTTCAGGGTTCACTTTAATAATGGTTTATGGACCTTTCCTCCAGGAACTTTTCCAAACCTTTTTTAAACCCAGCTACACTAACCGCTTTTACTACATCCTCCGGTAACAAATTCTAGAGTTTGATTACATGTTGAGTGAAAAAATATTTTATATTATTAGTCTTAAATAGGTTATCCTGTAGCTTCATTGCATGCCCCCTAGTCTTTCTATATTTTGATGGAGTAAACAATCGATCTACGTTTACCCGTTCCACTCCATTCATTAATTTATAGACTTCTATCATATCTCCCCTCAGCCGTCTCTTTTCAAGGTTGAAGAGCCCTAACCTTTTTAGCCTCTCCTCATAGGGGTAGCTTTTCTAATAACGCTATATCCTTTTTAAGATATGGTGACCAGAACTGCACACAATATTCAAGGTATAGTCGCACCATGGAACGATACAGAGGCATTATAATATCCTTTGTTTTATTCTCCATTCCTTTCCTTATGATACCTAGCATTCTATTTGCTGTCTTGGCCGCTGCTGCACATTGGGAGGAGGGTTTTAACATGTTATCCACGATGATGCCTAAATCTCTTTCCTGGGTGGTGGTTCCTAATGTGGAACCTTGCATCGTGTAACCATAGTTTGGGTTTTTCTTTCCTAGGTGCATAACTTTGCACTTGTCCACATTAAATTTAATCTGCCATTTGGATGCCCAGTCTTCCAATTTATCAAGATCCTCTTGCAATTTTCCACAATCATCATGGATTTTAACAACTTTGAATAGTTTTGTGTCATCTGCAAATTTGACCATCTCACTCGTTATTCCCATTTCCAGGTCATTTATGAATATGATAAAAAGCAGTGGACCCAGCACAGATCCCTGGGATACTCCACTATTCACCTTTCTCCATTGGGAAAATTGGCCATTTAGCCCTACCCTCTGCTTTCTAACTTTTAACCAGTTCCTGATCCACAATAGTACACTGCCTCCTATCCCATGACATTTTAATTTTGCCAAAAGTCTCTCATGAGGGACCTTCTTAAAGGCTTTCTAAAAGTCCAGATACACTATAACAACTGACTCATCTTTGTCTATCTGTTTATTCACATCTTCAAAAAAACATAACAGATTAGTACGACAAGACCATCCTTGGCTAAAGCCATCTTGGCAGTCTCCCAAAAGCCATGACTATCTACATGTTCAGTAATTTTGTTTTTTATGATGGTTTCCACCATTTATTCAGTACTGACGTCAGGCTCACCGGTCTGTAGTTTCACGGATCACCCCTGGAACCCTTTTTAAAAATTGGCGTTACATTGGCCATCTTCCAATCTTCAGGTATTACAGATGATTTTAATGATAGTTCACAGATTACTAATAGTAGGTCTGCAATCTCATATTTCAGTTCTTTCAACATCCATGGATGTATACCATCTGGTCCAGGTGATTTTCTATTCTTCAGTTTATCAAATAGTTGTAATTTATCTTCCTGGTATACCGATATTTCTTTCAAGTCTTCTGTAGCATCTCCTTTAAATACCATTTCAGTCATGGGTAACATTCCTACATCTTCCTCAGTAAAGACCAAAGCAAAGAATTCATTCAGTCTCCACTATGGCCTTGTCCCCTCTTAGTGACCCTTTTACCCCTCTATCATCTCATGGTCCAACTGACTCTCTCACAGGTTTTTTGCTACAAATGTACATGAAAAAGTCTTTATTATGCTTTTTTTGTTTCCACAGCAAGCTTCTTCTCAAATTGTCTCTTTTCCTGCCTTATCAATGCCTTGCATCTAACTTGCCAGTGCTTGTGTTGTTTCCAGTTTTTGCCATTTGGCTTCTTTATCCATTTCCTGAAAGATGCATTTTTGGCAACAACAGCCTCTCTGACCTCACCTTTAAACCATGCTGGCAGTTTTTTCGACTTCCTTCCACTTTTCTTAAAGTGTGGAATATAGCTGGTCTGGGCTTCCAAGATAGTATTTTTAAACAACAACCAAGCTTGATGTAAATCTTTAACCTTTGCAACTGCTCCTTTTAGTTTTTTCTTGACTATTTTCCTCATTTTATCATAGTCTCCCTTTCGAAAGTTAAAAGGTAGTACTGTAGATTTCCTTACCATCTTTCCCTCATTTATTAAATCAAATACGATCATGCTAAGATCACTATTACCAAGTGGCCCCAACACCCTTATCTCTTGCACCAGATCTTGTGTTCCACTAAGGATTAGGTCCAAAATGGCTTCCCCTCTGGTCAGTTCATGAACCAGCTGCTCCAAGAAGCAGTCATTTATTTCATCTAGAAACTTTATCTCCCAAGCATGTCCTGCTGTGACACTCACCCAGTCAACACCAGGATAATGTAAATCACCCATTATTATTACTGTGTTTTGTTAGCTTCCCTGATTTTTTTGAGCATTTCATCATCCATTTGTTCATTCTGACCAGGTGGTCGATAGTACACCCCCAGTGCCATCCCATTTTCCTTGTCATATGGAATTTCAATCTACAGTGAATTTTCTTTCCTGCAAAACTTTAATCCTTTGTGACTCAAAGCCCTCTCTAACATAGAGCACAACCTCTCCACTAATTTGATCTTCTCTATCATTACGATACAGTTTGTACCCAGGTATCATAGTGTCCCACTGGTTGTCCTCTTTCCACCATGTCTCTGAGATACCAATCATATCTCACATCTCATTTAGCGCTATATATTCTAACTTTCCCATCTTATGTTTTAAACTTCTAGTATTTGCATACAAGCATTTTAGAGGCTGCATTTTATTCATATAAATCTGGCTATCGGTAGGCAGGGGTAATTTGGAATCTTTAAGCTCTGTCTGCTCTGTACTCAAAGGCATTTGGGCTACTTTTGTCTTTATTGGAACCTCTCTACTGATATGCCCTAACTTCAGTCTTTTGCTAGTGTCCTTCAAGGATACATTGTTCCGAACCATGCGCTCTTGGGCGACTGTCGGCTTTTCTCTATTATCTAGTTTAAAAGCTGCTCTATCTCCTTTTTAAAGGTTAATGCCAGCAGCCTGGTTCCATTCCGGTTAAGGTGCAGCCCATCCTTTTGGAAGAACTCCTCCTTTCCCAAGAACGTTCCCCAGTTCCTAACAAATCCAAACCCCTCATCCTTGCACCATTGTCTCATTCACGCCTTGAGACTCTGGAGCTCTGTCTGCCTTTTGGGTTCTGCGCGTGGAACGGGAAGCATTTTGGAGAATGCTACCCTGGAAGTTCTGGATTTCAACTTCCTACCTAAAAGCCTAAATTTTGCCTCTAGCACCTCCCTATCACACTTTCCTATGTCATTGGTACCGGCTTGTACCAAAACAGCAGACTCCTCCCCAGCACTATCTAAGACCTTGTCTAGGTGGCGCGTGAGGTCCACTACTTTCGCACCAGGCAGGCATGTTACCAGGCGATCCTCACATCCACCAGCCACCCAGCTATCTACATGCCTAATGATCGAATCACCAACAGACTGGATGGGCCTTGTGGTCTTTTTCTGTCATCATGTTTCTATGTTTCTATGGGTGGACTGTTGTAGTTGTTGTTATGGAAGGACAGACTGGATGGGCCTTGTGGTCTTTTTCTGTCATCATGTTTCTATGTTTCTATAATGGCTATCCTAACCCTTCCCTCATGGGCACATGGCCCTGGAGAAACCTCCTTGGTGCGAGAGGGTTTTACATCACCTGGAGCACAGGTCCTAGCTACAGGATCACTTCCTGCCACACCAGGGTGATGCTCTCCTTTCAGATGACTCTCTCCTCCATGGCAACAGGGATGCTGGAGGTGGGACTTCAGTACTATATCCCTGTAGGTCTTGTATATGTACCTCTCTGTCTTTCTTTTATTCTCCAAGTCTGCAACTCTAGCCTCCAGAGATCAGACTTGTTCCCTGAGAGCAAAGAGCTCCTTACACCTAGTGCACACTTAAGACCCTTCACCAACTGTGAGAAAATCATATATGTGACACTCGATGCAAAAGACTGGAAAACCCCTGTCTCGCTGCTGGATTGCTGTCTGCATCTTAGTTTTAAGGTTGTGTTTAGATATTTAAGTTCTTTACTTACTAAGGGTTGCTAGGGATACTTATAGTAATAAAACTATAACTAATATGTTTAATGTACTTTGTTCACCTGAAGCTTAATTAATCTCAGGTCCTTAATGTATGCCTGATGAGGATAAACAGCTGATTAGTTTTGGAGTGGTGGGGAAGTAAGAGGAGAAGTGTGTATCACAGACCTAGATGCTTGTTCAAATAAGAGTTTTGAATTTTTTAAAGTTTGGCTCTAAATGAACAGGAGAGGGGAGGCTTTTCCATAATGATGGATTGGGACGTGTCGTGGGTGTTTCGGGGGCAGAAACAGTCACTAACCGGGTAGCAGCGATATTGCATCGCTATCCAGTTAGCGACCTGTGGGTAAAGCTAGGCACAGCAAATGATGACCTAGTTTTACCCATAGGAGCTAACTGGGCAGTGGTACAATATCGCCGCTACCCGCTTAGCTTCTGTGACTGTGGAGGCTGTGAGAAGACCCTAGATAATCCATGCTGTGGTCACATTTGACCCTGGCATTGAATATCCAGGTTTAAAGTTCAGCATCAATGGCTAAGCGCTGTACTCATACCTAACAGCTGGCGCTAAATATTGGGCCTGTGTATATTTCAGGGTGGAGAAAGGCCAATTTTATAAGGCACTTACATGCAACCAGCTTCTCTGATGTTCCTCCTGATGTATATTGGATATTTTTGATTTGCAGCCAGACATCTTTTCTAAAATGCTCCTTAACTCAACTAGTTCATTTTTATCCAAATGTTTATTCATGCCTTCAAAGAAATGGAGCAGATTGGTGAGGCAAAACTTTTCTTGGCTTAAGGCATGTTGACTTTGTTCCATTAAACCATGTCTATCCATCTGTCCGGTAATTTTCTTAATAATGGTTTTCCACCATTTTTCCCAGCACTGATGTTAAGCTCACTGGTTTATATTTTCCTTGCGATGCTGTACCTAGCCCTGTGTGAGTGGTGTGGCCACACAGGGTGCAAAGAAATAGGGGCACATTAGGGGCTGCCGGCCTCGGCTCCCCCTGCACTGTCTTCCCTTGCCTCGCTGCCATGTTTCGTGTTTCCTTGGTGGTGGTGGTGACATCCAATTCCAAAAAACACCCCACATGGGTCTTTCTGACTCCGCGCTAGCATGCAGATCTGATCGCATAAGAGGAGGGAGGGATCAGACCAGCCATTCAAGCATGGAGTTGCAAAGACCCGCATTTCAATGGCTGGTCTGGTCCCTCCCTTCCCAGACCTGAGCATACGTCAGAGGAGGGAGGGATCAGACCAGCATGCAAGCACGGAGTTGGAAAGACCCGCGTGGTTTTTTTTTGTTTTTAATTGGATGTTGGCTCCGTTGCTGCCACCAGTCAAGGAACCAGGAAGAGCGGCAAGGGCAGGCAACGCAAGGGAGCTGGCTGGACGTGGAGGTGTGGTGTCAGGGACGATGCTGGACATGGGGCAAATGGCAAATCTGTGATGGAGGATGGGGGGTGCGCCAGAGGAAAGGTCTGGATGGGGGAGGTTGGAGAACTGGATATTGGGTGGAAGGAGAGGGAGAAAGGACCTAGGAGAGTACAGATTGAGAGAGGATCCCAGATTGGGGCCGTGCTAATGGGAAGAAGACATCTAAGGTGATAATATAGAAGGAAGAGAATGAAGAATAGAGGAGAGAGCGCAGGAAGAGCTGAGAACAAAGATAGAAGAGCAGGCAGGAGGAGAAAGAAGAGAAACAGCAGAGCAGTCCATAAAGAGAGGAAAAAAGAGAAAGCTTTAAATATCTACTCCAAGGGAAAAAGAAAAGGAAGGAAGAATGGAAACAGAAAACAAAGAGGAAGAACATCAGAGATGCAGAGTCAGAAAATCCAGTTAGAGACTCCAAAGATTGGAAACTTTTAATCTCTGACAGAGAATATTAATAACTCATCAGAGTAAAATATCTTGGGCCCTTTCCAAAGTGTCAGGACCTGGACATTGGTAATAAATGGATTTTGTTGCATGAGCCAGCTTTCTCTGGTACATAATTTATTTGATCTATTTGCTATATCGCCTTTCACATGCCAACAAAGCAGTGTGGAAAACCAAAGCATAGAAAAGTAGAACAGAAAGGTAAAAGCTTAACCAAAAATCACTTAGTACAGTGGTAACAACGTGAAGTAGCTTAAAACCGAAAGACAGGAGCCTGCAACATGCACAAACAGAGAATGCCTTACCGGAAAGGCGTAACTTTCTGATTGCACCTGAATAAAGTCTGAAAAGACTTTGTTGAGTAACCAGGTCTTTACCCCTTTCCCACTAATGAGTTTCCTTCAGAGGACCTCAAGGAGAGAGTGGGATGGTAGGGAACTAAATAGGAAGACAGGTAAAGAGGAGGCTGCTCCTAAACCTTTGCATTTGAGTTCAAAATAGTTTCTGATAAGAAAGGTTAAGATATGAAGGAATTGAATGTTTTGAGTAGATGATAAGTTTTATAGGAAAGTCACCTGGGGGCAAGAAGGAAGGACCCCTGCCCCATCTGCCCCTCCCTACCCCACCCAGCACAGGTGTCTGAGATTTGTATACAAAAATCTGGTAAACTTACTGTTTGGCTGGACCCCTGAAGACTGCCTCAGAGCTTTTAGCCTGCTCTCTGGAGCTCTCATCTGTGGTTCCTATTGCATAGAAAGTCCCAGACAAATGGGCAGTGGAGTGTCAAAATCCCAGCTTCTCCCCCCCCCCACCCCCCAAAGTAAAGCCTCCTATGCAGCCTTTATGTTACCTAGGAAAGCTAAGCTGTCTTCTTCTGATGCAGAGCTGCCAGGTCTTGCTCACTAGGAGTGTGGCATATTCATTTGAAGGCTCTCTCACTCTCCCACTCGGTAAGCCCCTTCTCTCAATCATCAGAGCCTCACTTCTAATGAGAGGAAAGCCAAGTGCCCCTACTAGAATGAAGAAAGCTGAACCCCCAGCTCACCCAGCTCCTGAGAGCCCCTGAGAGGTGGCAATTAGACAGCCATGCATTTAGAAGCACTTTTCAAAGGTACAGAAGGTGAGGAGGAAAAGTCGAGAAGGAGAAGAAAGGGAAGAGAGTCATTTCCCAAATGTATATTCACAGCCCTGTGTGACCGTCACTTTGTGTGTCTCTATACATGCCTTTATCCATCTGTATGTCTCTACATTTCTGTGTACACACGTCTCTCTCTCTCTTTCTCTCTCTCTGTGTTTCTGTCCATTTTTGTCCGTACAGTATATGTCTGTCCCTCCTTTTCTGTCTGCGTCCTTTTGTCTCTGTTTCCTTCTGTGTATCTGGTCCCCTCTGTCTATCTTTTTCTGTGCCTGTTTCTTGCTCTCGGGGTGTGTCTCTTCCTCCATCTCTGTGTAGGTGTGTGCATGCGTGTTTCTCCCTCCATCTGTATGTTTATGTGTCTGTATTTCTGTCTGACCTTATCTATCTCAGTGTGTCCCTGCCCTCCATCTATGTCTGTGCCTGCCTCTATCTCTTTCCATCTGTCTCTCCCCCTCAGTTTATATATTTGGTTCACTGTTTTTACCTCTCTGTGGGTTTCTTCCCCTGCATCTATGTCTGAGGTTAAGAGCAGCACTTCATCTCAGATGACTCATATTGGCAAAGATCTTGGGTGGCTCAAATAGGTCCAGACGTCCCCTACCTCTCCTGAAAATCTGATCAGTGCCCTAATGAGTCTGGAAGACCCCACTCCTTTGAAGAACTCCCTGGTGGCCCAAGTGGGGCTCGTACCTCTCTGACCTGTCCCACTCACCTTGGGTCAGGAAGCAGGAGTAATGCCCACTCACTCCTGCCTTCCTCAAGTCAGTGCCATCATCTTGAAACATGGTGGCTCCTGGCCCTTAGCGATATGTTGAAATGCAACAATAAGTGAAGCACTTCTTTAATTGCCAGGCTGACCTCTATCAGTGTGTTCTGATGTACTGCTAGGGATCAGGCACTGCCATTTTTCAAGATGGTTAACTAACAAGAGTCTCTGAGCACCATAATATCAATGAAGCAAAAAATGCAGACACAAATAATGTAAGATTATGTCTGCCAAAGTGTGACAAATGATCACAGGGCTCACAAAATGCATTGAAGTAGCCTCAGATCGGGGGGGGGGGGTGTGTGAAAACAGCGATGTGGCAGTAAGACACTGAAAAAGCTGAAAATCACTTAACTCTGAGTGTCATTCATAGGCCTCAGCGTGTTTTACACATTTTTAAATGCATTTAAAGAAAAAACAAAACACTTAACTGAAATCAAAAAGCCCTTCAGTGAAAGCAAATCACACTCCAAAACGAGATGGATCGGTGTCGACTTGGGTTTTGCCCTCTAGCTTTAATTGGGTTGCATCAGGAGAAGGTTGCCAGCTCCATTCAGGTCTCTCAGAATGAAGAAAACAGTTCTCTTCATCGATTATAAGGAAGCGGCTCAGAAGTCAACAACAGTCCTTCGACCAATAGAGTCAACAGGCTGTCAGCCAATCCAGTGACTCACTGAGGCCAGCTGCTGTACCGTGTTAAGGGTGAAGATCCATTTAAGTTCAAGTCTAGTGAGCTTACGAAGTCTGTCCCCACACATTGATTCCTCTACAGCAGGGGTGTCAAACTCAAATACACAGTGGGCCAAAATGTAAAACTTGAACAAAGTCGCGGGCCAGCATTGAACAAATGAACCTTTTAATATGGACCCAAACAAGATTTGCTTTAACATTGAATATGAAGCAACACTTATTACTATACAATTTATAACTTAATAGTTCAGATATGCAAAAACCAATTTCAAATAAAAAAAAACATCAATGACATTCATTTATTAAATAAGATTTAAATAATAAATAATAATTTTTAAAATAAAATAACAATAATAAAATTAATCAACCATTCAAGCCCATGTCTTGGAGTAGCAAGAAAAAGTGCATAAAGAAAACGTTAATTATTGCTCAGTTTGCTGCACACTGATCTAATCTGATGTGCCCAAGCCAGATACCTGGCATCTCTTCTTGGATGATAGTTCATCAATGTCTGGGCTCAGGCTTTGAGCTGAGGAAATCCTCAGTATCGAGCGAAGGTGTTCATCAGTCAGACGTCTCCTGTGAGATGTTTTGGTCATCTTCATCGAGGAGAAAAGTTGCTCACATAGATAAGTGCTGCCGAACATGGAGAGCATCTGAGCAGCTTGGGTGCGGAGCTGAGGCATTGTGTCAGGGATGAACTGTGGAAACTGGGCTGCGCCCACAGCATCATACTTTGACTTCAGCTTGTCATTACACTGGAGTTCAATTAGCTCCATTTGGAGGTTGGTTGGTGCGTTTTCCACATTAACTGCAAAGGGATTACTGAGCAGTTCAAACCTACATTTCTGGACATCAAAGTCGGCAAATCGCCGGCTAAACTCAGCGCCGAGTACACTGAGTTTTTCAGCAAACTGTGCGCATGGGAACAAGTTGGTAAAGAACTGCGTTTTCATGGTTTGGCAGCAGGGAAAATGGCCAAGGTTTCCTTGCAGCATCTGATTCTCCCACAGGCACAGTTTAGTTTTAAAAGCCCTCACTGCAGCGTACATGTCTGTGATGATGCGCCCCCGCCCCTGAAGCTGCAGGTTCAGCGCATCGAGATGGCTCGAGATGTCACACAGAAAGGCCAGCTCACACAGAAACTTTTTCTCCCGAAGCTCTGCTGTGTCCTTCCCTTTGCTTTCCAGAAACTGACATATTTCCTCATGCAGCTCAAAACATCTATTCAGTACTTTTCCTCGGCTTAACCATCTCACCTCTGTGTGATACGGCACGTCTGCGTATTCCGAACCACACTCCTCCAGAAAAGACTTAAACTGGCGGTGATTCAGACCTTTGGCTCTTATAAAGTTAACTACTTGTGTTACTGTGGTCATAACATGTTCCATCTTTAGGGCTTTGCCACACAATGATTCCTGATGTATGATGCAGTGATAAACAGTTAGTTCACCTGCACAGTTCTCTTCCTGCATCTTCTCCCGGACCCTGCCCACCAGTCCACTTGTTTTACCGCATATCGCTGGCGCACCATCTGTCGTTAATCCCACGAGTTTATCCCACGGCAGCTTTATTTCAGTTACGCATTTGGAAACCTCCTCAAAAATTTCCTTTCCTGTGGTTGTGCCATGCATTGATTTGAATCCCAATAGCTCCTCCGTAACACACATATTTGAGTCCACTCCACGGATGAAGACTGACAGCTGAGCAGTATCAGATGCATCGCTGCTCTCATCCACAGCAAGGGAGAATGCAACGAAATCTTTTCCCTTTTCCAAAAGCTGGTCATACAGATTGGTGGCAAGATCACATGTGCGATCAGCTACTGTGTTTCTGCTCAGGCTCACGTTTGAAAAGGCTTGCTTTTTCTCTGGGCACACGATGTCACAAACTTTCAACATGCACTTTTTCACAAACTCTCCCTCATTAAAGGGCCGGGCTGATTTTGCGATCTCTGCTGCCACAATATAACTAGCCTTTACAGCAGCCTCACTTTGTGATGTGGCTTTTTTGAACATATTCTGTTGTGAAACCAAACTTCTTTTCATCTCCTCCACTTTCTGGCTCCTTTGAGTCATGTCCAGGTCCTTGTACTTGTCATGGTGTTTTGTTTCATAGTGTCGTCGAATGTTATACTCCTTAGTTATAGCCACGTTGACTCCACAAATCAGACAAACAGGTCTGTCTTTTACATATGTAAACAAATATTCTGTCTCCCACCTGTACAGAAAGTTCCTGTTGTCTGCCTTTCTTTTTGCCATTTTTGGGAAGGGGTTCCACAGTGACAGTTGTAGCTTGAGATCGCTATGACTTCTGTCACACAGGAGAGGGCGTTTCTGGGACCTGTCCTGATTGACGCGCCAAAACAACAGCAAGGCATTATGGGATTTGTAGTATTAGCGATGAATGAATGCGCTGTATAATACCGGCGGGCTAGCTCTAGTAGTCATTTGGTATAGCCTCGCGGGCCAAATATAATTACACTACGGGCCAAATTTGGCCCGCGGGCCAGAGTTTGACACCTATGCTCTACAGTATCTATGACAAACCACCGCAAATCTTCCCAAAGGTGTCCAAATTATAAGCAATGCTGAACCATTGGCGCTTGGAGCACTTGAGTGGATAAATGGGATTTATGTTCAAGAAGGTGTATTTTAACTTTACAGCAAATTCTGCATACATAAATCTTACTGCATGGGCAGACAATGACGTATATAGCCCAAGATGACTGACAATCAGTGACATGTTTTAGAAGGAATATTCTTTGAGATTGAGGATTCTGCCATTCACTGATACTGAATGAAAACTGACACACAGAGTAATGATTACAAGGCTGATGCCATCCAGACTGCCCTCTCATGTGCTTCTTGTATAAAAAGTCTGCATGCACTAGAATATCCCGTAAATTGCGTGCTCTCCGAAATGCAACGCAGGGACCATTCTTAAAAATCAGATGAAGGACTAAAACGTGCCAATGCTTATAAATCATTTTTAAGTACTGGCCTTATTCCACGTCTCCAGCAGGAATACTAGGCACATCTATGGGGAGCACATAAAACATACCTTTCGTGAATAAGCTTAGGCGGGCATTCTGTACCTGGAATAGTTGGATTGGACATGTGGTATGGACATCCAACCCGTGCTCACCACCGCAACCATATTCTGGTCCTAGCGCTCCCCGCATGTACACCGCATTTGTACGGGGAGCGCTGGACAGAGCGGGAGGGGAAGGTGCTGGGGCAGAGTGGGGAAGGTGTCTGCTGCTGGAATGTACAGAGGCAATTCAGGTCTTGCCTCTGTACGTACCCCGGTGCCTACTTGCATGCCCAGCTTATTCTACCCGAAGGTGGAACATGTTGTAGGTACACCTCACATTGCACACCGCACGCCCCCACACCACAGTCTGCTGGCCCCGCTGTACCCCTGCAGCCATGATCCGACCCATAGCTGCTGCTGGTGGCAGCCAGACAGTGGACTGCAGGGGCAGCTATATGACATAGCATTCAGAGCCGTCTTATGGATGGCTTGTTGCCATGGCACCAGGATACCACTGCTCCCTTGCTGCAGCAGTGGTGTTCTGGCATTGGGATGGGCAATTCCCCATATGCCGATCTGCTTGGCATATGGGGAGTGCCCTGACGTCTATGTCCCCGATTCTGCCATCATGTGTACGTCCGGGTCTCAGGGCAGCAGAATTGGGTCCAATTCCCACACATCCAGTTTTTGACTGACCAGCACAGTCAGACATGCAGGAACCAGAATGGGCCTCCACATGTCTCCATGGCAAACCACACTCCCATTCCAGCCTTCCCTGGCATGTTCTGAGATCCCCGTCTTTGTGCCGTGGACATGCATTGGAGCCATGTTTCGGAATACAGCGGTAGACGTTTTCGTGAGATACATGTCTCCCGTGCATGTGCAAATGACCTATTCAGTTTATGAAATAATTCTCTATGTGAGGCAGCTAATAATATGCTATATATATATAAATAAGTCATACACAGTAACATAGTAAATGATGGTAGATAAAGACCAGTCTGCCTGGTAAGGTGGCTAGGGTTGTAACTGCTGCTCCAGGAAAGCTGAGTTCTTAGAAGTACAAAAGTCATTTCACTGCTGTAAAGTCAAGTCTTGGCTGTACATTCCTGTGCAATGATTCTACCCCTGGCATAATGTTGTATATTTAAAAGAATATATATATTCATATAACTATGTATTAACATTACTTAAGATTTAAAATGCCATATGCAGGCTTATTCCTTCCTGCTTATCGATAAATAAAATGTTATTTGTGTCTTACATCCAGTTCTGTTCCCCCAGCTTAGATAGGCCATGTAGTCTTTTTCTGTCGTCATTTTTCTATGTTTCTAACTAAGTTCGCACTAGCTGTTTACCTGTTCTGGGTCTCATAATGGTAAAGGAGATCTAAATACACAGAAGGTCACGAAACTGACAGGGAAGATAAGTTTCTAGGAAAGACAGGATTTATCATCAGAGTTGCAAGGGTCAACTGCTCTGTTTTCACTTACCCAAAACGAATGGCTGAAATGATTAGAGCTTCATTAAGCAATAAATCACTAGGTGGGATAATAGGGTGTGGGTGTGGCTACGTGCATGACAGCATGGATGTATATCGCCTGAAGGTCATTCTAGGACAGAGCACCTAGTTCAAGGCAGCCAAAATGTACCCATTTCAATCCTATTTTATAGGATTAAATAGTAGCGTCGGGGCAGAGAATGCATCTTAAATTCAGGTGTAAAGGAACGCCTCTTAAGTATGCAAGTATGTGTGTGAATTAAGGTCTTTTGTAATCAACCATTGTACTTGTAAATTCTATCCACATTTCACCTAGATCACATCCCAGCTGCAACTACCAGCAAAGTTCATTCCTTCATGCTCAAACTGCATTAATGATGTTATAAAATTAACTCCTATGCATGTATATCTGTGTGTGTGTGTGTTTATACCATATTATTTATTTATTTTATTTTATTTATTTACAGTCTCTTATATACCGCACTATTCAGCATCAGCGCGGTTTACATGGAACAAAAATGCTCAGTACAGTTAACATGTATGAGTTTACAGATAACAGGGCAAAACACTTGGCTAACAGGGATAAACTATTTACAAGACTTGCTACATAGAGTCATATGAACAGGAGTTTCATAGAAACATATGCACCACTAAGGGTTAGAGTATCTGTCTTGGCGTGTTATTGGGCATCTATATATTTGCTAGCGAATTGTATCGTTGGACTTTATGGGGTGTCGTTGGGCTCTATGAGGTACTTGTTGAAAAGGTGGAGTTTGAGGGCTTTCCTAAACTGAGTTAGGCTCTTAATAGTCCGGATACCTGGGGGTAATGCATTCCAGCATCTTGGCGCACTGAGACTAAAGGCCCTATTGGCTGTAGATGTAGTGCAATCTGTTAGTGCTTTTGGGACTTTTAGAGAGTTTATAGCCGTGGATCTTCTTGCTCTATTTGGAGATGTGGTATGGATGAGGGCAGTTAAAGATGCAGAGGAGAGCTTGTTAACAGCTTTAAAAGTGAGTAACAAGGTCTTGAAAACAATTCTTGCCTGGATGGGTAGCCAATTTAATATGTGGGGAGATCAGTTTTAAGTAGGGCACATCATGGGCACACTATGGGGCATGGTTGCCAAAGGCTGTGCCGGTAACACATGATCACAATGCAAAATCTACGCCAAGGCCTTTGCTAACATTTGTGGGCATGTGCCTCTGTCCTCCATGCTGATAGTGTGTTGCGATTGAGTGGCACTGTGCTAACCAACATGCAGGCACATTTCATGCCACTCATTTAGGTGGCATTAAGTGCGTATGGCAACAGTTGCAGTTAGCATGCACCCATAAGACCCCTGCTAACCCCGACATACTGTCAGTACCAACATTGCACCACTAAACCCCTGTCCCTGCCCTCTAACATGCTAAGTGGTTAGTGTTGGATCAGTACCACAGCCCCCTATGCTAAATGTCAGCATGATATACTTGTCGCGCGCTGAACCCCTTACAATCTGGCAGCACGGTTTAGTAAACATGCCTCTCTGTGCCTACTTTTAGTCTATGCAATTTCAGTTAATATTGAAACACAGGGCTATCTGAGTACTTAGTATTTAGACAATAGTTTATTATGTGGCTTAATGTATGTCCAGATCCTCACACCATCTAAGTTAGTGGTACAAAGTACAAAACTCCACTAAGTGCATACAGCTTTGAAACATTAATGTGGGTATGCAGTTTCCAACCTTGACCAAGTTACATCCCCAAGTACATTTCTTTTCATTGCAGTTAAGAATACATGCGGTATGAATCTACATCTATTTTTAGCAGGCTTGGGATCTATTTATGTGCATTCAGCCATTCATAAACAACAGGGTAGATTTTGAGCAGGCACAGTGCTGGCATTTAACTTCATCTAGATATCCATCACCACTATGGGGGTTATTTTAGAAGTCATATTTGTGTTTTGGACATCTGAAAATGGGCATAGAGACTTCTCCAGAGGCATTTTAGAAGCTGGGTCTGTGGAAGTCCCAGTGTGAGGACGTCCAAGTCTGAATGGAGGCGTGGTGGAGTCTTCCTACGAACCTGGATGTCAATGCCTGATCTCAGAAACATATGGAGTCGCATCTAAGGTTGTACCTACTTCAGGCATGGGGAACATGCTTGTTTTGTAGGTAAAACATCTGGCAGATGTAGAGATGATGGTACTCCACCAACCACAGTACTCTGCACAATCACAGTAATAGCAGCAGTGGTCTTTAACTTCTGGCTGTCTTGGTCCTAGCCCACTACTCTATTAGGCCATTCCTAGATGCTCCCAGTCTGGAATACTATTCAAGGAAAGTCTAGGTAGATGCCACCACAAATGAAACAGAGAGAATGCCCCTTCTGCAGCGTCAACAGGAGCAAACAGAGAGCAGGACACAATTCACCGTGGAAGGACTACTTTATTCAGCCAAACATGAGGTCAACCCATGGGTAGTCCTTCCACGGTGAATTGTGTCCTGCTCTCTGTTTGTTCCTGTTGACGCTGCAGATGTCCATATCGGGCACATCTACATTTGTGAAATTGTGCCTGAACTTGGACATTCCTGCTTTTTTTTCAGATGTTCTGATGTGGACGCCATTTGTAAAATTCCACGTCACATGTATAAAGGGCATATTCAGTGGCGGTAGCGAGCACTGTGGCTGGCGCTTGACACTTTAATATAGGACTGGATATTCAATGCTGAGCTATATTCTGTTGCCTTGACCTGTATTTAAAGAACACATTGTGAGACACCTTTAATGTTTCCATATAAGATTTCGGATTGTTATCATGGGTCCTCTATTCTAGAAAGAGCTGATGCTGACTAACCAACAATATCCCCATCTCACGTACCATCGCATTGGAGAGAGGGTAGTTGAGAGGCCAGCTTGAATTAGAAAGAACAGTATTAGATTTTTACATTGGACACTATAAATCCTAAAGGTTTAAACCAGCAAGTTGACTGGTATACTTTGTTGTAAAACACTTTCATCTGGAGGTCCAGAACTAATAATGAGCTGGGGATATTGTTGGTTAGGGAACAGTGACATCATTCCTTAACAAGTAAACGGATCTTGTTGGAGAGGCAGAGTTAGGAACTTTAAAAAAAAAATGCTGCGGCCATTTTTTATGAGGCCTGAATCTCTCAAGTTGGAAGAAAAGCGGAGCATAACTTTGGAAAACAAGTGAAGGAGTGTTATGGACTCTTTATACACAGATTTTGTGAATTGGAAACAATGTTGCCCTGAAGCAGAATAAGATGTTCTATTCAAAATGCGACAGTCGTGGTCGGTTGTAGCAGCTTTGAATGAAAAATCAGACAAATAATAAACCGCTTGATAGTGAGCATTTTTATGCAAGAAGTATTGATATCCATAGCTTGCATGTATTAACAGCCTACTCCTTGCACTATCACTGGGCTCTGAACCAGCCCTGACTTTCAGAAGTTTCTGTCCGGGGGAGGGGACAGTGGATGAGGAGAAGTCTTGGTAGGGAGGGCTGCAACTGGTCATAAGTCTCCTCTGGATGTAGGATTTGGGCTTACCATCACCTCAGTGAGTCCTGGCTCTTCACTTCTGCCTTCCTGTCCGAGTTCTTATCCAGCTACACATGCACACACACATATGTGAGTATGGAAGGATGGATGGATAGCAACAGGCACTATCATATGTTGCAAAATGCACCTAAAAGGTTCCCAGAAAACAAATGAAAAAACTCAACCAATAAAATGACATAAGAACAAAATTAACAACATAAGTCCTGCACACCCTACCGAGCAAATTATTTTACCTAGGGCTTTTTGACAGTATCTATGTAGCAAATGAACCAAAAACAAACCAAAAAGCTTTGCCTTATGCTTATCCTTAGAGTTTCCCAGGTTTGTTGAACATTTGTTTAGGCAATATTAGCTCTTTCCAAGCTTGTAACATAGTAACATAGTAAATGACAGCAGATAAAGACCAGCATGGTCCATCCAGTCTGCCCAGCAAAATAGACGGCAAGAGTAGGTGCACCCGTTACTCCGTGCAGGCCACCCCCCATGTCTTTGTTTAGGGGTGGACCCACCACTCCATGTAGGACACCCTATTTGTTGAGAAGTTAGATGGTTCAGTTTATTTTGTTTTTATCCTGTTGCTATAAAGGGATCCACAGTGCTTGTCCCATGCTGTTTTGAAATCCGTCACTCTGTTTGCCCCCACCACTTCCATCGGGAGAGCATTCCAAGCATCCACCACCCTTTCAGTGAAAAAATATTTCCTGACATTGCCTTTCAATTTTCCACCTTGCAGCTTCATGTTATGCCCTCTAGTTTTGCAGATTCCCCATCTTTGGAAGAGGTTTGTTTGTTCATTGTTCCTCTTTAAGTATTTAAAGGTCTGAATCATATCTCCCCTATCCTTCCTCTCCTCCAAAGTGTACATATTTAGGTCTTCAAGTCTTTTCTCATAGGGTTTCTTACGCAGGATCCAAATCATTTTGGTCGCCTTCCTCTGAACAGTTTCCAGTCTTTTTACATCTTTTGCAAGATATGGTCTCCAAAACTGAACACAGTATTCCAAGTGAGGCCTCACCAGCAACCTGTACAGTGGCATAAGTACCTCTTCCTTTCTGCTGGTAATCCCTCTTTGTATGCAGCCCAACATCCTCCTGGCTTTTGCCACTGCCTTGTCGCTCTGTTTTGCCACCTTGAGATCATCAGAGATAATCACATCAAGGTCTTTCTCCTGAACCATGCACACCAACCTCTCGCCCCCTATTGCGTCCATTTCCCTTGGATTTCTGCTACCTAAGTGCATGACACGGCACTTTTTCGCATTAAATCGTAATTGCCAAGCATTAGACCATTCTTCCAGCTTTTGTAGATCTTTCCTCATGTTATCCACTCCCTTGGGGGAGTCCACTCTGTTGCAAATTTTTGTGTCATCTGCAAAAAGACAGACATTTCCATTCATTCCTTCAGCAATATCCCTCACAAATACATTAAACAGTGCCGGGCCCAGGACTGAACCCTGGGGCACCCCGCTAATCACCATCTTTTCATCCGAGTGAGCTCCATGTACCATCACCTTCTGTCGTCTGTCAGTCAACCAATTTCTAATCCAGTTCAGCATCTTGGGACCCATCCCCAAGCTACTGAGTTTGTTGACAAGCTTCCTATGAGGAACAGTATCAAAGGCTTTGCTGAAATCCAGGTAGATGACATCCATCGCATGCCCCTGATCTAGTTCCTTGGTCACCCAGTCAAAGAACTCAATCAGATTTGTTTGGCAAGAATGTCCTTCAGTAAAACCATGTTGCCTCGGATCTTGCAACCTGTTGGTTTTGAGAAAGGTCACTATTCGCTCTTTAAGGAGTGTCTCCATTACTTTTCCCGCCACCGAAGTAAGGCTCACGGGTCTGTAGTTTGACACTTCTTCCCTGTCACCACTTTTGTGTAGAGGTATGACATCAGCCATTCTCCAGTCCTGAGGAACCTCTCCTGTTTCCAAGGATCTGTTGAATACATCCTTTAACGTCCCTGCAAGAACCTCTCTGAGCTCTTTCAGTATCCTGGGATGTATCCCGTCCGGTCCCATGGCTTTGTCCACTTTCAGTTTAGCAAGTTGTTCCAACACCTGGCTGCCATGGAAAAATAAGTTGTTCATCTATCCTTTAAAGAATAATTTCAGTGTTATGCCCCCATAGGAATATAAGAACACAAGATATGCCATACTGTGTCCATCAAGCCCAGTATCCTGTTTCCAACAGTGGCCAATTTAGGTCACAAGTACTTAGCAGTTTCCCAAAGGACACAGGTTCCACAATGCTTGTATTGTGGCAAGCAGCGGATCTCCTGGGTCCCCTTTGATAATGGTTTATGGATCTTTCCTCCAGGAACTTGTCCAAACCTTTTTTAAACCCAGCCACACTAACAACTTTTAATACATCCTCCAGTAATGAATTCCAGAGTTTAATTACGCGTTGAGTGAAAACATACTTTCTCTTATTAGTCTTAAATAGGTTACCCTGTAGCTTCATTGCATGTCCCCTAATCTTTCTATGTTTTGATGGCATAAACAATCGATCTGCATTTATCTGTTGCACTCCATTTATTAATTTATAGACCTCTATCATATCTCCCCTCAGCCGTCTCTTTTCCAGGTTCAAGAGCCCTAACCTTTTTAGCATCTCCTCATAGAGGTATCCTTCCATCCCCTTTACCATTTTGTTGGCTCTTCTCTGTACCTTTTTTAATAACATTATATCCTTTTTAAGATACCAGAATTGCACACAATATTCAAGGTGCAGTTGCACCATGGAACAATACAGAGAGAGGCATTATAATATTTGCTTTCTTGGCTGCCGCTGCATACTGTGTGGAGGGTTTCAACAAGCTATCCATGATGACGCCTAAATCTTTTCACTGGGTGGTGGTTCCTAATATGGAACCTTGCATCGTGTAGCCATAGTTTGGGTTGTTCTTTCCTAGATGCATAACTTTGCACTTCTCCATATTAAATTTCATCTGCCATTTGAACATCCAGTCTTCCAATTTATCAAGGTCTTCTTGCATTTTTTCACAATCCTCTTGGGTTTTAACAACTTCGAATAATTTTGTGTCATCTGCAAATTTGATTACCTCACTCGTTATTCCTATTTCCAGGTCATTTATGAATATGTTTAAAAGCAGTGGACCCAGCAGAGATCCCTGGGGTACTCCAGTATTCACCTTTCTCCCATTGGGTACTCCATTTAGCCCTACCCTCGGCTTTCTATCTTTTAACCAGTTCCTGATCCACAATAGTACACTGCCTCCTATCCCATGACTTTTTAATTTCGCCAAGATTCTCTCATGAGGGAACTTGTCAAAGGCTTTCTGAAAATCCAGACACACTATATTAACCGACTCACCTTTGTCTACCTGCTTATTCACACCTTCAAAAAAACATGAGATTAGTAAAACAAAACCTTCCTTGGCTAAATCCATGTTGGCTGTCTCCCATTAAGCCATGACTATCTACATGTTCAGTAATTTTGTTCTTTATAATGGTTTCTACCATTTTCCCCAGTACTGATGTCAGGTTCACCACTATGTACTGTAGTTTCCAGGATCTCCCCTGGAATCCTTTTTAAAAATTGGTGTTACATTGGCCATCTTCCAATCTTCAGGTATTATAGATAATTTTAATGATAGTTCACAGATTTATAGGTCTGCAATCTCATATTTCAGTTCTTTCAACATCCATCTCACCATCTGGTCCAGGTGATTTGCTACTCTTCAGTTTATCAAATAGTTGTAACACATCTTCCCGCTGTATCAATATTTCTTTCAATTCTTCTGTGGCATTACCTTTACATACCATTTCAGTCATTGGTAAGATCCCTACATCTTCCTCAGTAAAGACCTATGCACTGTAAGAAGATCTTTCATAGTTCCATGCACAAAATACGTTTTTAAATTCCTTTTAATACTTTTTTGTAGAGTGGAACAGCTGGGCCGAATCATCACACATGAAAAATAGATCCTAAAACTATGCATCATTAATAAATGGGCAATCGCTCTTTTAAAAAATTTCTATATCATCAAAGGTGTGAGCTATGTTTTTGAGATATTTTCGAACTATGTTCTTGTAGAGATGCACAAATGGTGGAATCTGCAGTTCTCAACTATATGCCTGCCCGTTCTTAGCTTCTTGTTTGCATCTGCAATTCTCTGCTCCATTGTGAACAACAGCTTAACATAGTGTTCTGGAACACAATCAGACATATTTTGGAAATTATAGGTCCAATATTCAAAGGATTTATGCTCCTAACTTTGAGAGCTGGCTCCTAAATTGGCTTCTGAAAATTTAGTAAGGATGAGTGCGTAATCATTTTCTTAAAATTTCACTAAACTTCTAAATTTAGGAGCATAAAAAGTAGGTGGCAACGGGGGTGGATTTAAGGCAGGGAAAAATAGTTAGGAGCTTTGTACTGATTTTCATCAGTAGGCATCTAAATTAGGCTCATAAATCTAGGCAAATGAATGGCAAGTCCTAATTTAGGCACATTTTAAGCTCCTAAATTAGGATGAATTTTCAGATGAAAATGTAGGCTCCTAAGTGTGGCTGAAAATAGGGCAGAAACCTAGGAGCCTAAACTTTGGAGCTGAGCATTTTGTGAATATTGGGCCCTATGCTTTTTCTTGTATGTTGTCTTGGGTAGAAAAGAGTTCTTGAATAATGTGTATATCATCTCTTTTCTGCTATCACAAGCAGTGCCATCTAAAGACACGTGTTACTGGGGCCTGGGTCCTGCAACTATAAGGAGCCCCAGATGGTCCCATCTCTCCCCACCCTGAAAATCCGAGCATTACATAAGCACAGATGCCAAGGGTGGATCATTCCAAACAGTGCTAATGAAAACAGCAAGATAAAGTGATATTTAGCCTTCTTTGGGAAAAGGAATGAGCCACAGGGTGCTCAATGGGAGGGTATGATTCTAAGATCACCGTACTCTGTTATATGAACTTTGCACCTAAACATCAGCAGCTCTATCAATAGTTGGACTAGGTGTTTGCCTAGGGTGGCAGAATTTGCGGGCTGTGGCACTACTACTGCTTCAATATGGCAGGGCTGAGGAAGCAGAATTTGGGGGCAGTGGTGCTGCCACTACTTGGCAGGGCTGAGGAGGGCAGCCGCACTGTAAAGCAGCCCACGTGACACAGGATCTTTCAGTACCTGCCTGCACATCAGCATGGCCATGCCTCACCCCTTCTGACAGGAAGTTTGTATTAGAGGGGGCAAGATGCACCAGGCCTCAAGCGCATGCAGGTGCTGAAAGGCCCATGGTGCACTGTGCTGCCTGCTTGGGTGGAGGATGGAGGTAGGGTGGCAGCTGCCGTGCCAGCAAGGAGGAGTAGTAGGAGGAGATGCTGCACAGGGCAGGAGAGATAGTGAAGAAAGATGCTAGACAGCTGGGGGGAATAGGGAGGGATGCTGGACATGCGGGCAGGGATAGGGAAGGGAGATTGTGGACTATGGGGATTAGGTATGAAAGGGGGATATGCAGGGGGAGGGGTGGTAGGTCCTTTGCTGCCCTTGAGGTTGGTGCTTATAACTAATGGTTTGCCTAAGGTGTCAGATACCCATTGCCAGCCCTGGCAGTAAAGCAGAGTCTTTTGTACCTGTGGAATCTGCCAGCCCAAATTTTCCCCAGCCAGAGAAAGAGATAAACACACAGACGATGGACAGAAATAAAGACACCCACGCAGACACAGGAAGAAAGACCCACACCCAGATGATGATAGACATAGTTTAGCTAGAACTGTGTGTGTTACAACTGCGTGCTAAGTTTCAGCATACAGTGTTCTGATATATGTCCTGATTAGCTCCTGATGGAATAAACTAATGGCATGAAGATTATTATATTGTTAAAAAATGTGTGCTCACAGAAAAAAAACTGAAAATAAAATATAATTTTCGTTTGAACATTGGTACTTTTTGCGAATACACGGTGTGGCAATGGGGCCACGGTTGGCCCCAGTATTGCCAATCTTTATGTAGCAATATTTGAGAAAGCAGTTTTGTATAATTCCATTGGGTTCAACAAGATATCTATCTGGTTATGCTCCATAGATGATATGTTTTGTGCATGGGCTGGTTCGGAAGTACAATTGCAGCACTTTGTACAATGGTTGAATTTGCAAAATATCAACGTACAGTTTTCTATGTAATCGCAAACATCGATTCCTTTTTTGAATGCCTTTATTACACAGCTCCAAGGCCATATCAGTACTTCTGTGCACAGGAAACCAGTAGATCACAATACATTATTACGTTATGAAAGCCATCATCCTCTAAACTCGAATGGGCACTCTCTATAGGACAATTTCTTCACATGAGAAGAATTTGTTCTGATGTTGATGACTTAAAAATACAGGCTAAAGAGCTGACTCATCATCTTCTGAAGCGAGGTTATCCTTGTCACATCATCAAATCAGCTTATTTGAGAGCACTTTATGCTAACAGAACTTTGCTTTTAACCAACCAACAATATCCTTCTATGGATCATCAAGTATGTGTGATCCAGTATTCAGAGGGAGTTTCTCACCTTACACAGAGCATTTACAATTATTGGCATGTCTGGCTCTGCTTCAGCAATTCAGAGAAGGGCTGTGCATAGCCTACACTATTTTATTTATTTATTTACATTTTCTTATATACCGCGCTATTCTGCATCAGTGCGGTTTACATTGAACAAACTGAAATTACATTGAACAGGGCATTATAACTTGGAGATAACTATTTTACAGGGAACACTATTTATTTATTTAACAGGTCTTATATACCGCCTTATCATATACATTCAAAGCGGTTTACAATGAGCAGTTACAGCAACAAGCTTTACATTGAACAGGGTTATTCAACTTGGTGGTTACATGGGGTAAAGCAAGCAATTGTCAGTTGCTAACTATATACAGGAATTCTAGCTGTGTTTCATGGTCCAGTTGCTGTTACTGTTAATCATCATCTTCCGAGGTCTTTCCAAAGTATTCCAGAACAGACGGGTTTTTATCACCTTTCTAAAGTCTGTTAGGTCTTTGATCTCACGTGTTGATGCGAGGAGCTCATTCCACAGCTTGGGTGCAAATAGGGAGAAGGCTGTGTTGCAGGTGAATTGGTTTGTTTTCCTGAAGTTTAGCGGGGTCTCTAGGATGTTGTTATCTGTTCCTCTCCTTGTTCTGGTAGGCGGTGTTTTCTTGATCAGTGGTTGCAGTGTTGCAGGTGAGAGGTTGTTTAGTGTTTTAAAGATTATTATTATGTTTTTGTACTTAGTGCGTACAGTCATAGGGAGCCAGTGCAGCTGATGGAGCGTGGGTGTTAAGTGTTTGTATTTTGCTGATCCGGTGATGATTCTGGCCGCAGTGTTTTGTACCAGTTGCAAGGGGAGGGTCGTTTTCTTTGGGAGTCCATGGTAAATTGCATTGCAGAAGTCTAATATAGGCATTATTATAGCTTGGCAAACAGTTCAGAAGTCATTGTCTGAGAGCAGTGGTTTGAGGTTGCGTAGCATTCTGAGTTTCTGGTATGCTGATCTGGTTGTCTTCATGATGTGTGGCTGGAAGCTGAGTTGTTGGTCAAAGGTGACCCTGAGGTACCTGACTTCTCTGAACATCAAGGATCTTATTGTTCGTTCTGACTTTGCCAAAACAAGCTCAGACACTGTTACTGTGGGCAGTCATACCCATTGTGGACACTGCACAATGTGTGAGACTACATGTAACACTGGTAACCCGGAAGCCCTCCTCGCCTCCATTCCCCGATTTGACACCCTCCAATCCTGTTCCCCCCCCCCAATAAATTCACCAACTCAGTAATTTTGGTACAAACTTTTGGTCGCAGCTTTATTTACAACCTGTACAACCGGCCCAACACGGGCCTAAGATAACAATTGAACAAAACCCAACCCCGCACCCCTTTACCGGAGGATGCCCCCCCACCCGCCATCTTAGTAGCAAGGCGGAGCATCCTCCTCCCCCCCAAACCCCGCCGCCTGCCTCGCCATCCTAGTAGCAAAGGCCGGCTCCCACCCCCCCGCTACCGGGCCGAGACCCCCAACCGGGCTGTCTCGCCCCACCCCGGGGAGCACTTCGCCCCCACTGCTTGTAAACCAGGTCAAGCCCGCGCCGCTCCTGCGAGCGCTGGCTCTGTACCCCACCACCCCCACCAGCTGCAACATCCCGACAAACCAAAACCATGGGCGGGCGGGCGGGAACGCAACCAATACGCGAGGAGCCGCGGCCAGAAGGAGACGGCCACGCGGCTCCTCGCGAACAGCACCGCCCACCCCTTGACATGCGGGCCAATGAAATCGCTCCGACGGCGCGCCGGAGCGATTTCATCTGCCTCGCACCGCCCCCTCCCCCCCGACGCACCCCCCCTTTCACCCTGCACGTTGGAGGCCGCGGCCGGGCCCGGGCCCAGGTTACTGTCGGCCGCGGGACCCGGCCCGCGGCCTCGGGCATTAACACTGGTAACCCGGAAGCCCTCCTCGCCTCCATTCCCCGATTTGACACCCTCCAATCCTGTTCCCCCCCCCAATAAATTCACCAATTCAGTAATTTTGGTACAAACTTTTGGTCGCAGCTTTATTTACAACCTGTACAACCGGCCCAACACGGGCCTAAGATAACAATTGAACAAAACCCAACCCCGCACCCCTTTACCGGAGGATGCCCCCCCACCCGCCATCTTAGTAGCAAGGCGGAGCATCCTCCTCCCCCCCAAACCCGCCGCCTGCCTCGCCATCCTAGTAGCAAAGGCCGGCTCCCACCCCCCCGCTACCGGCCGAGACCCCCAACCGGGCTGTCTCGCCCCACCCCGGGGAGCACTTCGCCCCCACTGCTTGTAAACCAGGTCAAGCCCGCGCCGCTCCTGCGAGCGCTGGCTCTGTACCCCACCACCGGTGCGAGGTAGGCACTATCCTCGCACCGCCCCCACCATAAAGCTGCGACCAATCATTTCCAGCACTTCCTGCCAATCATTAAGCAATAAGTCCTGACCGACCGGGGACAAGTGTACCCCGTCGGTACGGTACAGTCCTGCGCACTGGGGGTCCGCCCAGGGGTGCCGGACCTGCCATCCACCGGCCTGTTGCAACCAACGGCCAATCTGCCTGTTCACTTTGGCCAGCCCTCTCGACCAGCGTCGTTGAGGCAAGCAGGCCGGCCGAGGGATGATGTCCGACCAGACGATTGCAACGTCAGGCCACTGCTCCAACAGGAAAGATCATTCCCTCCAAGATGTATCAGGAGTCCCACCGGCCTCTGCCGCCGCTCCGCGTGCTCTCGAACCACTGGAAGTAGCTGCCACCATCGCATGCCCCGCTCACCGAGCCACTCCAGCCGGAAATTGCAGGACACCAAGCCCAGGTGTGTACCCAGCGGACGAGTAGAGGCTCTGCGTTCCGCCCAGTAGACGAATGAATGCCCCAGAAGCCACCAAACACCCGGCGCGCTCCGGGCAGCAGCCACTGTCGGCACGTTCAGCAGTAGACCTGAAAGAGAAAAAACAGCATTAGAAACCCCCCCCCACGCCCACCCCCCTTCCACCACCACAGCTCACAACTGTTCCGTACGCACGTAGCCCTCGTAGGCCCTGGAGCGCCAGCGCCAGATCCGCTGGATCACCTCACTTCCCAGGCCAGTGGCGGCTGCGCTCGTTGCCGCACCTATCCGGAAGGAGTGAGACGCATAACCGCGCTCATCCACGCCCAGCCGCCGCAACGCCAAGCGGAAGACTGCCGTGAATTGGAATTGGGTAACAACTGTCCCATCAGCATGGCAGAAGAAACACCCGGCCCGATCCGGCCGCTGCCGCCGGTACACCGCCAAGTTCTGCACTGGACAGGATCCCAGACCCGGAATGGCCCTCAGCAGCACCCACCGACCCTGCCCCAATGGGTCAGTCTTTGAGTGGGCCAGGAAAATCCGTACGCACGCCTCCTGTATGTCCACCTGCTGCACCAGCAAACCCCCCCGCCCCCCCCGTCCGCCCGACGGAGGGACCAGCTCGCTAACTCGGAAGGCCCCGAAGAAGGCTGTGACAAACAACGCCCGAAAAAGGACTGCCTCATACGGAGTAGCCGCCACCTCGGGTAGAACGCCCCAAATACGCAGCAGCAAGGCGTGCGACACGGGGCGACGCCAATCCGGGCAGGAGGGCTGCTCGCGCGCCCATCCGGCTAATAGCCGCTTCACCACATACGAGGCGCTCGGACTGCCCCAGCCCGCCGCCCTGCTAAAAAAGGAGAAGCCGGCCAAAGCCGCCCGTGCTGCCGCCCGGGACCAACCACCCTCTTTTGCCCACGCTATGAAAGAACCCGCCAAGATGTCCCCGACTCTACCCCCCCTCCAGCCCCTCCCCCAGAGAAACTCTCGAACCCGCCCATACCCCCGCTGATAAGCCTTCCACGTACCTGGAGCCAGGGAAGACCGCAACAATGAGATCATTCCGGCGTCCCAATTCGCCAAAGGTGCTCCGGCACCACCGCCGCGGTCTCGTCCGCCCCCGGGCCAACTCCCGAAACCGCTCCCACTGGAAACGAGACAAAGCGTCAGCAATAACGTTCAGAGCACCTGGCACATGGCGCGCCCGAACCGTGACATTGAGACGAAGACAGGCCAGCACAAACACCCGCATCAACGCCGCCACCCTCGGACACTTTGGCGAATGACGATTAATGACTTGCACCACCGCAGCGTTGTCACACCAGAAGACTACCCGCTTGTCCCGTAGCCTCTCTGGCCATACCCAGAAGGCCACCACAATCGGGAACAACTCCAGGAACGTCACATTGCGCGTCAGCCCACTCGCGGACCAAGCCGCCGGCCACGGCGCTGCACACCACGAGCCCTGGCAGAACAATCCCATACCCGAACCCCCTGCAGCATCTGAAAACAAGTCCAAATCCCTGTTGGACAATTCCTCAGACTGTAACACCGAGCAGCCATTATAATTCGCCAAAAAAGCATCCCACACGCGCAAATCAGCTCGCATCCCCGCAGTCACCCGAATGCGATGGTGCCCACAGCGCACCCCGGCCATCGCCAAAGACAACCGCCGCGCAAACGGCCTCCCCATTGCGACGACCCGACAGGCAAAGTTTAGGTGGCCGACTAACCTCTGAAGCTCTGCCAACGTCACCTTCGTAGCGGAGCCCACCTCAGCTACCAAGAGCCGCAGCCGCCGCTCGACTTTATCCATCGGTAACCGGACCACAAACTCAACAGAGTCGATCTCAATCCCCAAGAAGGAAATACAAGTCACCGGCCCCACTGTCTTACCCTCCGCCAAAGGGATGCCAAACTCCGCCGCCATACCCAGGAAAAGCTCTAACAAGGATGCACACACTGCGGACTGGGCCGGCCCGACGAACAAAAAATCATCGAGGTAATGCACTATAGACCTAAGACCGGACCTCCGCATCAACACCCAGTGCAGGAAAGAGCTGAAGGCCTCAAAGTACGCACACGAGATCGCACAACCCATGGGCATACACTTGTCATAATAATAAGAATCGTCAAAACGAAATCCGAGCAAAGGGAAGGCGGACGGATGCACCGGCAAGAGACGAAAGGCAGACTCAATGTCCACCTTCGCAAGCAAAGCCCCCTTTCCACATTGGCGCACACGCTCCAAAGCCTCGTCGAAGGACGCATAGCACACTGAGCACAGCTCCTGCGGGATATGGTCATTCACCGAGGCCCCGAGGGGACAAGAAAGATTATGTATCAGCCGATAACGCCCGGGCTCCTTCTTCGGGATGACGCCAAGCGGTGTGAAACCATCAACGGCGAAATGGGCGGCCGAAGGAACGGCCCAGCGACTCTGCCCAGAGCGCACTCCGCCGCAATCTTCGCGCGGGCCACATCCGCCAGCCGCATCACCGAGCGAGCATTCCCCGACTCCAAATCCCGGACAGCCCCTTGAAAAGGGATACGAAAGCCCTCAGAAAACCCCGCCCACAACATCGTCCCCGCCGGGCCATGCCTGGTAGCCGCGTAGAGCTCCAGCCATGGCAGCAACGCCCGTATCCTAATGGGGGTAGGCGCCAGACCCCCTTCCAACCCGTCATTTACTTGCAGCCGCCGCCCCTTGCACCGCTCGACGGCTGCACTTAACGGCCGAGTGACCGGCTCCGCACAGGGAGCAGGCGTGCCGAAACTTGCAGTCCGGGAAAGGGCAGGACGTTTTGTTAAAGCGCCAACACAAATCTCCGCCGGGACCGCCCGCCCCAACTTTACTCGCCTCGGGCCCCGGGCCCGCTGGCCGAAAGGACCGCAAGCCCACCGAAGCTGCCGCGCCCGCCGCCCTAGCCGGACCTGCACCCCCCCGTTCCACTCCTCTTTGCCGACATTTGCGTGAGCCAAAGGTTAATATCCTTCATGCCCCATGACAACTGCCGGTTCTCCTCCATCCTATCGCGGAATTCCTCGTCGTAATTAAGCCAGGCCCACCCCTCGTGGGCCTGGGAAGCCGCCAAGATCGCGTCGGCATAAGCCAACAGCTCACCATAACGACTCGGGTCCTCATGCCCCCATACGCTCGCCAAACGCAAAAAAGCCCGAGTCCAATTTAACGTGTTCCGCGAAACCTTCCGTACCCTCCCCGCCTTCTCGTCTTCCTTGCGCTTCTTACGACTCTCCCCCGAGCGTTTCCTCCCTTCCAATAGCCGGAAAATATCCAAATAACGCCGCTTCACAATCCGCCGCCTCAACTTACGCGGAACACTCTCCCACAATTCCGCGCAACGCACCACCGCCGATCCCGCCCCCTCACCAACCCGCGGCCCGCCGGTGGAGTCCGCTGAGGAAGTGTCCGAAGACCCCGACGATGTAGATGAAGACGACGCGCTCCGCCGCCGACGCCGTCGGTGCTTCCGCTTTGCCTTGGCTTTACTAGCTGGCGGTGCACCCTCCCCCGACGGCACTGCCCCCCCAACTCCCCCCGCTGTCGTCCCGGAGCACTCACCTGCCGCCGCCGGCTCCGCCGCCACCTGCACTCCCGAGGTGGACTCCGTCTGCTCCATCATGGTCGGGCCGGACTGGCCCCCACCCCCCGCCGACATCACTGTCGCTCCACCGCCAACTCCGCCTTCTGTCAAGCGCGCAATCCCCCAAACCTCCAAACTGAGAGGAGATCCAACACACGTGGACGCAGGCAAACCAACCCCTGCGAAGCCATCCCATAAGACCCCGCCCCCCACCCCACACCCCCTCCCTGCACCCCCCTGAGGACCCCAACCCCCCGACTGCCCAGCCTGAAGCCCCCCAGGGGTTTTGTCCCCCAACACTTTTAAAAACGGCCCCCCAATGCCACCCCCCCCAGCCCCCCCCCCCCAAGGGCTCCCACCCATTGCCATCCCAGGTACCGGGGACCAAGCCTGCCACCCGTCGCTACGCATTCCGAACCTTCCCCCCCCCCCCCGGGGGGGGCCCATAGGCTCCTGGAGGAACCGGAACCCACCCATGCCCCACCGCACCCGACCACGCCGCGCCGTCCCCCACCGGCCCCCGAGCGACGCTCCCCTCCTCAACGCCACCTACCCCAGCACCCCCCCTCGATGCCTCCTCCGCCTCCCGCGCCCCAGGCCCCACGACCCCTTCTAGGGGGCCCACCACCTCCTCCGGCCCCCCCAACACAGCTGCAGGGGCAGGGAGAGCCCCACGCATCCCCACCCCAACCTTCCGCTTACTGGTCCTCCCCCCTACTCCCCGCCCCCCCCCCCACGGCCTACTCTGGCCCCTGGGGCTGCCCCAACCCGTGGGACCCCCTCGAGCCCCCCCCAGCCCTTCCACCCGGAGCCACTTTTGCTTTGCCTTTCCCGGCCATGCTCCGGCCCTCCCTCCTAACCGTTGAGCAGCAGCCCAGTGCAGGGGTAAAGAACCTGCTGCAGCAACCAGGAAGCAGGCTACTGGCTGCAGGGGTTCTCCACTCCTGCTACTTTATTTTATTGTATGTATTTATTAAGTATTTTTTTTTTTTTTTTTTTTTTTTTGGAGATGCCCCGACCGGCTGCCGACCCCCCCCCCACCCGAACGCAACCTCCCCCACCTCCCCCGGGAGCAAATGGACCCCCTCCACGAACCCCACTCACCGAGCACGGGAACGCAACCGATACGCGAGGAGCCGCGGCCAGAAGGAGACGGCCACGCGGCTCCTCGCGAACAGCACCGCCCACCCCTTGACATGCGGGCCAATGAAATCGCTCCGACGGCGCGCCGGAGCGATTTCAACTGCCTCGCACCGCCCCCTCCCCCCCCCCGACGCACCCCCCCTTTCACCCTGCACGTTGGAGGCCGCGGCCGGGCCCGGGCCCAGGTTACTGTCGGCCGCGGGACCCGGCCCGCGGCCTCGGGCATTACTCTCAACAGTTGGATTGACCTTAGAATGTCTCATGAATATAAATTGAAACACATTACCAACTGTCGCACAACTTGGGCTATTTATGTCATCTTTTGCCCTTGTGAAAAAGATGACATAAATATGGTAATAACTCATCTTACAGAGCACAAATCACACGTACCCTTCTGGAACCTATGGTACAACATTGCCTTTCTTACAATCACTTATGGACAGACCTTAAATGGTTCATTATTGACTACCTTCCTATTCAAATTCAAGGTGACAAGGAGTTACTATTGACATAGAACAACGGTGGATATTTAATCTCAACTGTCTGCTGTCAGCTGGACTCAATGAAACACTGAATGGTTTTGGGTGCTGTGATGTTTCTGTGATATCCGTCCATTTTGACTTCCGCAGGCTGCTCTTTAAATGTCAGTGTTTTCCTGGGGTTTGTATCTCCCTGGGTGGTTATCTCTCAACCCACTGTAGCGCCTCTCCTGAAGCAACCTTTCAAAGAGCATGGTGAAATTCGAGTTGAGTGCCTGTTACACTGTGGTTTAACCTTCATGCATCTGTGAGGAACTCTACAACTCACCTAAGTGTCACTTTTGAATTTTTATATGCATTAAAAATTTAAAAAAAAAAACAGGTTATGCCGACATGGTGAGACTAATGAATGATTCATGGTGGGAGGGTATTGTCTTACCCGACCATAGTTAAATGTTGACCAGCTTCCCCTAGCTGAGGTTCCTCTTGTTCCTACAAAAGATGCATTATTAATTTATATTTTTGAGAGTAATCACATTGTTTTCAGTATTTTTTGGCGCTCATTTTTTGTTTTCTGTTTCGATACTAATGAGCACAGATTTGTGGAGTGATTGTGGTAGTGTTGACAGAAAAATAACAGCATACACCTGTAAACCTGGGGGCTTCATGGGGGCATTGCCCTGTTTCATGTTGATGTTATGAGTGTCACAGGTGGCTGAGTTACCTCAGGTAAGCCATCAATGGAAACTCTCAGCTTACAGAGAAAATATATTTTTTCTCTACAATACACTTTACTGCTTCTTGAATCTCATATTCAAAGAACTTACCAAGGGAGGAGAACTCTCCCACAGTGAATCACTTAAACAAGTTTAACTTTTGCAAAATTTTCTAATTTTAATATTAAAAAAATAGTGTAAATTAAATTTTTATAAATAAACAATAAGAGACAATTCCATTCATGCACGTCCAACCCCTTGTATGGCCAGGCAGAATTGGGCGTGCAAAGTTAGATGCGATTCTGATCCCGCAGCCCCACAGGATCAGAATCGGGCCTAGCGCTTGGACCCGATTCTGTCTGACTGTATGCCCCAGAAACTACCCTGCTAACTCAGCCTGTCCTGTGAATGGAGTCACAGTGCCATGGCATCATTCATGAGCCGCGGTCCTGGCCCACTGAACACAGATGCCTGTTCCCCGCCGTCCAACCCCCAGTCCGGCCTTCCAAGGCCTGGTTCGGGCTGCAGGGAACCCCCTGTGCCCCCTCATCTGTGTCCCTGGGTCCCATACCATGATCCCCCTCCATCCAGGGGGACTTATTCTACCTTCGAGGTGGAATAAATCTCCATCTAGATTTGAGGCCCTGGACATACAGGGCCGACCTCTGAATCAGCTCTGTATGTCCGGGGTCACAGCCCACACATGCCCCACCCTTGCTCCAACTCCGCAATGCCCCCTCCTGCCCCTGTCTAGGCCTTTCCGTACAAACTTGCTGTATGTATGGGGAGGGTATTGATGGGGCCAACAGGGGGACGAATAGCGGGAATGGACGTCACGATGGGACGTCCATCCCCGCTATTCGCAGGACAGAATGACCCCCCAAGTCTTTATACAACCCACCAACACATTAGTATATTACACTATAATATAACATAATATAATCAAGTATATTCTATTAACAAATCTTAAAATGTTTCTGTCATTCAACCATAGTACAATATGGACCCTTTCCACAACAGGCAAGTGTGAGTTAACTTGTTAAACTTGAAGTTTCTTGAAGAGTGTTACCATGCAGGTAAGAAAACCTTTGGTTTCAATAAAAATTCAACTAGTGTTATAGTGTGTTCAAAAATAGTCACTGTGGTGTGTCAGTTGAGTATCTCAATCTTCTTTTTCCAGGTTTTGCTGCTTTCTTGGACATTGGGCACCTTAGGATCCCCTCTGCTCCAGTGATATCCAGTTGTAGTTAGGATACCTATTCTCTATCTTTAAAATCAATAAAAGAAATTGCCTCTCTAGCTATGTGTGCAATAACTAGTAAAGTGTTCCTATTTTTTTCTCATATTTCTTTTACTTGTGAGGCTTGCTATTCCCCCCAAAATAAAAGATAATCAAATTCGCTATCATTTCCTCCCACAGAACTCTTGTTTTTCTTTATGCCTTTGAGTGCCAGAGCCAATCTTTTAAACTGCTAATCAGTTCTGGAGAACTATACAATTTACCAATACAATTTAATTCTTTAATTAAGGCAAAGGATTTTTTTTTCTTTAAGACCGCATTCAATCTTTCACTCTCTCTGTCTCATCCACAGTGTTCCTCACTTGAGCTGTTTCAGAATTAAAGAAATCCTGTGAACAGTACACTGTTTTAAAACAGCTTATTTTCAAAGCTTTTCTTCTCACTGCACTGGGAGTTTTATACCTTCAGCCTTACTTCTCTTTCAGTGCTTGAAGGACTCCAGTACTCAAGTCTCACACACTGTTGAACCTTTAATTAGAACAGTGCTCAAATTAAGCTCTCCAATAAATCAGTTCAATTTCTCATTCAGCTTGGTTTTAAAATTGCTTCTCCAACCTAATTACAGTCACTAAGGGGGGCATTCCAAATGCCGAACAAGGACCTTCTACATGCGGGCTGGACGTCCAACCCGCGTTCAGCTCCCCGACCCTATTCAGCCACCAGCGCTCCCTGCATGTACACTGCATGTACACTGCATTTGTACAGGAAGTGCTGGACATGGACATGAGGGGGCAGTGCTGGGGCAGAACAGGGGCAGAGTAAGGGGAATGGCCAGCTGCTAGAACTACAGTGCCTATTCGGGTCAGGCCTCTGTATGTTCCCCGGAATTCCCTAGGCTATTCCACCCCAATGGTGGAATAAGTCCAGAGGTCCTCGGCAATCGCATGCCTCACATCCCTGCACCTCAGGGCCCTGGCCTCACCATGACCCTGCAGCCACAATCTGGGCCATGGGGGCCTCCTGTGCTGGCCAGACCATTTTCAGGGGTGGGTGTGGGGGCCATAGCATTCCGAGCTGCCATAGAGATGGCTCGTTGCCATGATGACCCCTCGCCCCAGCAGTGGCATTCTGGCACGGGGATGGGCAGCTCCCCATACGTCGATCTCCTTGGCATATGGGGAGCGCCCGGAAATCCATCTCTCCGATTTCACCATTGTGGGTACATCTAGGTACTGCGGTGGCAGAATCGGGTTTATCTCAGGCACATCTGTGTTCTGGACAGGCACTGCGGCCAGGAGTGCAGGGAACAGAATTGGCCTCCAAGGAAAAAGTTTCCATATTTAACTTTTACATTTTCTCTTCAGTTTTCACTCCTGCTTCTTGCATACTTCTCCTGTAAATAATTCTCAATTACTTACAATTCTGATTCCAATTAGATTTTTTCCCAGCTCGTGCATGCAGAGATTCATTCTGGCACACCTTACCCCTTAAGAGTCTTCTTCACAATCTCTAACTAAAGTTCTTGCCCCAGTATTATATTTATACTATAAGTGTTTTTCCACCTAGTTTCGTTTGAAAATAGTTTCCATTTTGTTAGCTTCATTTCAACTTACACAGTTCTCTATTAGTGTTTTAAAACTCATAACAGACCTTTGCACATATAAAATAAATTTTACAAACCATTTCCTTTAAAATTTGCTTAGTATTTGCATTATTTAGTCAAATTATGTCATGGGCTTTAATCTCCTGTGAGCTCTCCCCATGTGCTTTACAATCTCATCTGATTACCTGCATGTGGACACCATAATCTGTACACACAGGACCCGATTCTGTGCCACAAATAGCAGGGATGGACATCCCAATGGGACATCCATTCCTGCTATCCGTGTCTTCTCCGGCTGCGTCTAACCTCTCCGCCGGTTGTGCGGGTAAGTTAGACGGGGGCGGCTTGGGGGCAGAGTCTGGTCAGTTGATGGCACTGGACATACAGGGCCAATTCTAATGTCGGCCCTGTACGTCCAGGGCTGGCGACATGTGTGGGTAAGATATTCCACCTCCAAACTGGAATATCTTCCCTGGACGTTTTTTATTTGTACTGCCGGGTTGCGGATGGGGCAGGGGGGTCTGGAGTACATTCCCCACAGCTCGACCCTAGATTTAGGAGGCCAGAACACTTTTATCTGGTGGCCGGCATTGCGTTTTTTAAATGGAGCCCTGGTGCCATGGCAACTGGACACCATGGCGCCACGGCTCCATTTAAAAGCCCTGACTGAGTTAGTCAGGCAGGTCATGTACATGTAGGCCAGACTGAATCACAGTCCTGGCCTGCACATACATGACTGATCGCGATTCTGATCCTGCAGGGCTAGATGTGCCCCACGGGATCAGAATTGCGCTCCTCTCTATATATCTGGTTCAGACTGGATGTACAGAGGGGATCTACATCTGGAACGGAATGAGCCCTACTGTATTCCTAACAGGGTCTCCATTGCAAGCAAGGTAATATATTGTGACTTTTAAATACAAGCTCTCTGCCTGTAAGCTAAATTTTTTCAGTATTGAAAAAGGGGATTTTTTTTTGTGCTGTTGGGTAAAGCTCTGCTAGAGTTCATTGTTTTCTTTTTCCAGCTTTCCATTCAGAGCCAGCTCTATTAAGCCACTGGCCTTATCAGATGTTAGATCACACCCACCCACCCACCCACCCCGTGTGAGAATTCTTGCTTTATAGGGCAACTACCCAATTAACTACACACAGGGATATAGAACAGCATTGTTAGAACAGACAAAAAATAGGTTAATTGCTTTTTCTCTTAAGGGACAGCTGAGGAAAAGTTAGGGTTTATTTCAACAGGTACCAAAGCTCCATCAACTGAAAGATGGCTGTGAAAAATCATATTGCCAAATCTGTTGCCTCCATTACAGCTTCAGCCTCTGTCCAGACAGAGAGCCCAATGCCAGTTGATGAACCAGTTCCATGTGCAGGAATCCTGCGAGCTGAAGCCTTCATGAAACAAGTGGAGGAGCGCAGAGAAGAGGTAGCAAAGCTGAGAAACTTTCAAGACAATGAAAAGTACATTGATGAGATGCTTCTTGAAACATACAAGATGTCCGACAGAGGTGAAGATGGGAGACTACAGAATGAAGAGAGTTGGACAAGAGTCACCAGAGCCTGCAGAATCAACAATCCAACTTCTTTAGCCCTTGAATTGAAGAATCAATAGGCAGTCCTGGAAGTAGAAGAGGTGAAAACATCCTAGGTACGGGAAGAACCAGAGCTCAAGCACCCCAAAGTTGCAGAATCAGTGACCACAAGGAAGCGAAGATAGTGGTGATTGGTGGCTCTCTTCTGATGGGTTCTGAGGTGTCCATTTGCTGACCAGACTTGATATCCAGAGAGGTGTGCTGTCTGCCAGGTTCCAAAAATGAGATGTTACGGTGACCTCATTTGGAGTATTGTGTGCAGTTCTGGAGACCACACCTTCAAAAGGACATAAATAGGATGGAGTTGGTGCAGAGGGTAGCTACTAAAATGGTTAGTGGTCTTTGTTATAAAGCATATGAGGACAGACTTAATATGTATACGTTTTAGGAAAGGCAGATTAGAGGAGATATGATTGATACGTTTAAATATCTCCATGGCATAAATGCACAGGAGGAAAGCCTCATTTAATTGAAAGCAAGCTCTGCTATGAGAGGACATAGGATGAGGGTGAAAGGGGATAGACTCAGGAGTAATATGCAGAAATATTTCTTTATGGAAAGAGTGGTAGATGCATGGAATAGTCTCCCAGTGGAGGTACTGTAGTAGAGACGAGGACAGTATTTGAATTCAAAAAAGCATGGGACAAACACAGAAGATTTCTAAAGGAAAAGGAGGAACTTCAGCATTTGATATGGAAGGGCAGACCGGAAAAGGCCATGTGGCTTTTTCTGCTGTCATGTTTCTATGTTGTTGTGTATAACGCTTTCACATATGCCTATACAATAGTATTCACCACATTCACTTAATTTACATGTTCTTTCCTTTATTGTAAGTGAATTTCCTTTATTCTTACTTTCTGGCACTTTTTATTTAGTTTTATTGTTACTTTCATTTCGTTTTCATTTACTTTCATTTTTGTTATTATTATTATTATTTAGCACTTATAAAGCGCTCGTAGGCGTACTTTAATTTGAACTGAGGAGTCCATTCCCCTTCCTGACCTGATTCGGGTCCTTTTCAGTCTTTTATTTTATGTTAACATTTTTTTCCTCCGGAACTTAACTCTCCTCTAGTGGCCCCCTCCCTTACCGGAGTATACTAACACATAGGCGGGCACGTTTGGGTTCAGCTGGGAGCCTGAGACTGTTATTTTTAGTGCAGCCAGGCTCTGGGGCAGTGCAGGGAGCCTTGGGCTCACCTCCCTGTACTTTTTTCTCTGCCATGACACACCACTGCAGTAATATGCTGCCATTTTCTGCATCGAAAGGAAGGAAGGATTTTGCTTTCTCCTTTCTTGTCAGTGAATGAGCCAATCCTCGTTCAGTCTTCAATTCAATCAGAATTCCTCTCAACACATCCACATCCACATCCACACACACACACTCTGCCTCTCACAACACTTCCTTGTAGTGCTTATTCAGCTTCCCGTGTTCACACCCACCCCCTCTAGTCATAAGTTCCCCATCTACTCATTCAGCCCTGCCATGAACCATAACTCTCATCCATTAACTCACTGAGTCCCCTGACAGTTATAATCCCCCCCATACATTCACTCACTTGGCCCCTCTGGTAGGCCTGGTTCTCCATCCATTCACTAACTCACTGAAGCCCCTACCACTTGTATTTACTCATTCAGACTCCTGTTACTTATGAGCCCCATCACCTACTCTCAACTCGACCTTCTATTCGTTCACTCACACATATACCCTAACCAAGAAGTCTATCAGTGAAACATGCTGAATGATGGTTTGAGCCCCTGCTTTTCAACTTGTGGTATTCTTTCATTTCAAATCTTTATTTTTATGTTTATCTTTATTTGCAATGCTTGATATACCGTTCGTGCATAAGCGTCAGAGCGGTGTACAATAATTCAGTGTTAAGGTACCAGAATGCACTGAGAAGAGATATGCAAATGACAGGATTGGTCATAAGTCCCTTTCCATAAAAGGATAGCTGTGCATGAATGAGGGAACAGGGGTCTCTTTTACAATGGTTGGAGCTTTAGTGCATTTTATTAATATATCACTGAGTAGAGAATTGAGATTTAAAACGTGGAACAAGGAAAAAGCCTTCAGGCACAGGATCTGTAATTTGCTTATTAAATGAAAAGCCTCCAGCAAGAGGCTTGAACATCAAAGCAATTCACTGCTTTTTTTCTGAGCTTCAGGGGCTGTTTGTCCACAAGCCAAAGAACAATGCAACACCTAGTCTGTTTTTCCTTGTGAGTTTTGCTGAAGTTAAAATAAAACTCTGCCTTTGTGTGTTGCATAGTGTTTTAAAAATACAGAAAAAATTAGTCATACATAACCTGGTTGATGAAGTTATCTCTCTGGTAAGTCTTAGTGAAGTCTGCTGAACACATATGAGAAGGAAGTTAGGAAAAGAGTTGCAACATACCTCAAAGCTTCCACCTGTTTGTTGTTTGGAATTTATAACATGTCTTTTCATAAGAATACCTTCAAAGAAATAAATAATAGCCAGATTAAACAGAAGTACGGTAACCATATAAAAAACAACCTTGGCGAAGTGGCGGCAGAGCAATCACTCACATGGTTATCATAAAAACATAACATGACATTATAAATCAGTAAAACAGTATAAAATAAGATAAAACAGTATGAACTGTTTGGTCTTTTAAGGAAACAGTCATATTTAAAATAAATTAAAACCATGGCATTGTTCTGCTAAAACATTAAGGAGCATGTTTGCTAAAGTGTGTTAGCTGTTAATGCAGTACTAACGTGGGAAAAGTGTGCCACAGTAACAGCTAATTCAGGCCACATTTAGATAGCACATGGACTTCCCTGTGCTCTCTGCATAGTGTGTGTTAGCAGCATGAGTGGGCAGAGGGTGGGCAGATAGTGGGTGTGCTCGTAAACTGCAGTTACTGCGGACATTGATAGCGTGAGGTAATTGCACGTTTTGCAGACATCACGGATGCAGCTTACACCACCTCAGTGGCTGGCGTTAGAAACATAGATACATGATGGTAGAAAAAGACCGCATGGCCTATCTATTCTGCCCTTCCATATTAACTATAATATTTCCCTTTTTTCCTTTAGAGATCTTCTATGTTTGTCTCATGCTTTCTTGAATTCAGATACTGTCCTCATCTCAACTACCTCCACTGGGAGACTATTCCACACATCTACCACTCTTTCCGTAAAAATATATTTCTGCATATTACTCCTGAGTCTATTCCCTTTCATTTTCACCCTATTTCCTCTCATAGCAGAGCCTGCTTTCAATCGAAAGAGGCTCTCCTCTTGTGTATTTATGCACAGAGGTATTTAAACATCTCTATCATATCTCCTCTATCCCACCTTTTCTCTGACATATACATATTAAGATCCTTAAGTCTGTCCTCATATGTTTTATAGTGAAGACCACCAACCATTTTAGTAGCCACCTTCTGCACTGACGTCATCCTGTTTGTATCCTTTTGAAGGTGCGGTCTCCAGAATTCCACAAAATACTCCAAATGAAGTCGCATGAAAGACTTATACAGAGGCACTATCACCTCCTTTTTTCTGCTGGCCATTCCTCTCCCTATGCACCCAAGCATCCTTCTGGCTTTTGCCATCGCCTTTTATTTATTGAATGTCTCTTTTATACTACGCTATTTCAAATCAGTGTGGTTTACATAAAACGGTAACTTATACAGTGCGGTCGAGGCTGCACTGTATTTACAATAAAACAGTTGCTGTAACTTGGACACAACTAGGGTAACTATATACAGGTTGGTAAATCAAGTCATAGGTCCATAAGAACATAAGATATGCCATAATGGGTCAGACCAAGGTCCATCAAGCCCAGTATTCTGTTTCCAACAGTGGCCAATCTAGGTCATACGTACCTAGCAGTTTCCCCAAGGGACACAGGTTCCACAATGCTTGTATTGGTTCAAGCAGGGGCGGCCCAAGGGGGGTGCGGGGCCATGTGCGGAGACTCGGTGCGGGGCCTCATTTGCATAAGTGGCCTTATTTGCATAAATATTTGCATAATGCTAACATACACTAACTTTTAGTAAACATGCCTCTTAATGAGTGTATGGATAAAGACAGACTAAAAGATTTCTACATTACTATAATCCAGTGCCAACCGCCAGGCACATTAGGAACTACTACAAACACTGCCCATTTAGAACCAATAGCAAACCCGCCGTATCCTAACAGCACTACCAGGACTCACAAAGCACCATACCCTAACTATCAAAAGGCAACACTGCAAATATTAAACCAATACATTTCAGAGAACAACAATACATGACCTACTGGGGAAAGAGAACAAGTGGCAATGTCAAATAGGAATTACATAAACAGAATACCTCAGCTCAGTTACACATGCAGAACATAGACCATCACCAAACAAGGAATCAGAATTTAGAAACAGGAAGGCAATAATTAAACTGGGAACCCCAAAAGCCAAACTTGGAATGTACAACACTGTAGAAATAAAACTATAAATTAATTTCCTCTTGTACCAAACAAAGCGCAGACGTTAATGATGCACATTTCCCAGAGCTTTCATATTCCAGTTAATAAATTCAAAATAAAGAGATATCTTTCTACCTTTTGTGCATTTTTTTTTCAGTTGCAATTGCTCCAGCCACTTTCTTCTGGTTTCTTCATGTTTTCTGCTAACTCTCCATCATCTGCTGTCCATTTGTCCTTTCTTCTCTCTTCTAGTTTTTTTTTCCATTCTCTCTCTCTACATCTGCTTTAACATACTAATCTTTCTCCTTTTGCCCTTTCCTCATTCCTATTTCATCCACTCAAATTTTACCCCTCCATCCTCAATCCCCACTTACTCTCCCAATACCCGGCCAATTGTAGATTTTTTATCCCTCCCACACAAAATATTTTTCCCCTCTCCATTTTACTCTCCCAGCCCCATCCCATTCTAATCCTCCCCCAACATCAGCTCCCTTCTAGTTCCAGCCTCACCCAGCATCCATTCCCTTCTAGTCCCTGCATCAGCCCATTTCCAGTCCTAGCCCCCCATCAGCCCATTTCAAGTCCTAGCAACCCCCCAACCCAATACCAGTCCTAGCCCCCCCATCAACCCACTTCCAGTCCTAACCCCATCAACCCATTTCCAGTCAGCCCCCCATAGCCCATTGCCAGTCCTAACCCCCCCATCAGCCCACAGCCCATTACCAGTCCTAACCCAATCAGCCGACCTCAAGTCCTAACCCCTCCCCATCAGCCCATTTCCTGTCCTAGCCCCCCCTTAGCCCATTATCAGTCCTACCCCCCATAGCCCATTACCAGACAGCCCCCATCAGCCAACAGCCCATTACCAGTCTTAAACCCCCCCATAGCCCATTACCAGTTCTAACCCCCCCAACAGCCCACAGCCCATTACCAGTCCTAACCCCATCAGCCCACCTCAAGTCCTAACCCCTCCCCATCAGCCCATTTCCTGTCCTAGCCCCCCCATAGCCCATTATCAGTCCTAACCCCCCCATAGCCCATTACCAGTCCTAACCCCCCATCAGCCCACAGCCCATTACCAGTCCTAACCCCATCAGCCCACCTCCAGTGTTAACCCCCCCCATCAGCCCAGTTCGTCCTAATCCCCCATCACCCAATTTTTAGTTTAAGCCCCCTTTAGCCCATTAGCAGTCCTAACCCCCATCAACCCACTTCCAGTCCTAATCCCATCAGCCCATATAAAGACTTAGCTCCCCCATAGCCCATCACCACTCCTAACCCCCCCCCCCCCCCCAAAGCCCATCACCACTCCTAACCCCCCCGAGCCCCCCATAGCCCATCACCACTCCTAACCCCCCCAGCCCCCCCATAGCCCATCACCACTCCTAACCCCCCCAGCCCATAAGCACTCCTAACCCCCCCAGCCCCCCATAGCCCATCAGCACTCCTAACCTCCCCCAGCCCCCCATAGCCCATCAGCACTCCTACCCCCCCCAGCCCATCAGCACTCCTAACCCCCCCCCCCACCCCAGCCCAGCCCAGCCCAGCCAAATTTTTTTTTTAAAAGCTGTCTTCTCCCGCTGCCGGGGCCGCCGCGGCAGAATCGAGTGTGCCGCGGGGCCCCCCCCCTGCCCAGCAGAGCCTGCCCTCCCCTGTATCTGCTCTCTCGTACAGCTGCCTGCAGTCTCACGTGCCGGCTTTCAGAGCGCGAAGGGACTAGTTTCCCTTTCGCGGCTCTGTTAAGCCCGCGGGGGCTGATGGGAACTTCCCATCAGCCCCCGCGCGCTTAACAGAGCAGCGAGGGAGAAACTCTCCCCTCACGCTCTGAAAGTCGGCGCGTGAGACTGCAGGCAGCTGTACGAGAGAGCAGATACAGGGGAGGGCAGGCTCTGCTGGGCAGGGGGGGGGGCCCGCGGCACACTCGATTCTGCCGCAGCGACCCCGGCAGCGGGAGAAGACAGCTTTTTTTTTTTTTTTAAATTTGACTTTAGGATCAGAATGTTTTTTGCGCGGGGCCCCTTGAAACGCGGGGCCCTGTGCAAAAAACATTCTCGCTCAATGGACGGGCCGACCCTGGGTTCAAGCATTGATATCCTGGGTCCCTTCTTAATAATGGTTTATGGACCTTTCCTCCAGGAACTTGTCCAAACCTTTTTTAAACCCAGCTACACTAACAGCCTTTACTACATCCTTCGGTAACAAATTCCAGAGTTTGATTACACGTTGAGTGAAAAAATATTTTCTTTTATTAGTCTTAAATAGTTTACCCTGTAGCTTCATTGCATGTCCCCTAGTCTTTCTATATTCTGATAAGGTAAACAATCAATCTACGTTTACCCGTTCCACTCCGTTCATTAATTTATAGACTTCTATCATATCTCCCCTCAGCCGTCTCTTTTCCAGGTTAAAGAGCCCCAACCTTTTTAGCCTTTCTTCATAGGTGTATCCTTCCATCCCCTTTACCATTTTGGTGGCTCTTCTCTGAACCTTTTCTAAAATCGCTATATCCTTTTTAAGATACGGCGACCAGAATTGCACACAATATTCAAGGTGCGGTCTCACCATGGAACGATATAGAGGCATTATAATATCTTTTGTTTTATTTTCCATTCCTTTCCTTATCATACTTAGCATTCTATTTGCTCTCTTGGCCGCCGCTGCACACTGGGCCGAGGGTTTTATTAACATGGTATCCACAATGACGCCTAAATCTTTTTCCTGGGTGGTGGTTCCTAATGTGGAACCTTGCATCGTGTAACCATAGTTTGGGTTGTTCTTCCCTAGGTGCATAACCTTGCACTTGTCCACATTAAATTTCATCTGCCATTTTGATGCCCAGTCTTCCAATTTATCAAGATCCTCTTGCAATTTTCCACAATCCTCTTGGGTTTTAACAACTTTAAATAGTTTTGTGTCATCTGCAAATTTGATAACCTCACTCGTTATTCCACTTTCCAGGTCATTTATGAATATGCCAAAAAGCAGCAGACCCAGCACAGATCCCTGGGCGTTCCAACATCTTGGTGCAAAGAACATAAATGCTCTGTTTATTGTTGCTTGAGTGCATTTTGTTATTGCCTTCGGAATTACCAGTGTGTTTACAGCTGCAGATCTTCTCGATCTATTAGGGGGTGTGGGGTGGATTAGCTCAGTGAGGGAGGTGGAGGAGAGCTTGTTTATGGCTTTGAAGATCATTAATAGAATCTTGAATGAGAGTCTGCAGTGGATGTTGAGTCAGTGGAGGTGTTTCAGGATTGGTGTTACGTGAGCATTCCTGGAAGCTCCATGTAGTATTCTGGCGGCGGCATTCATTGCGAGTTGAAGTGGATTCAGGGTGGTATGTGGGAGTCCTTGTAGAACTGCATTGGTGTAGTCGAAATGAGGGATTACAAGTGCTTGATAGATTGTACGGAAGTCCTCTGGATCCAGCAGGGTTCGTAGATGCTGGAGTGTCCGTATCTTGTGGTACACTGCCTTGACTGTGTTGCTGATATGGGTCTTCATATCCAGTCATTGATCTAATGTGACCCCTAGGTAAAGGATTGTGGGTTTGTTTAGCAGCTCGGCTTCTTTTTTTTTTTTTTTTTTTTTTAAATTCTTTATTTTCGTTTTATAACAACAAAGGAAAGGAAGACATACAGCTAAAAGACAAATACATAACGTGTAATACATACACCAAAGTAAACCCCTACCACCCCCCTCCCCCCCTGCTTCTTCTCTAGAAAACTAAGCATTCCCGAAGCGGGCGTGTACTTACATTATTGGATTACAAAACCTAACGGTGATCTAAAACATGATGAGTGCACATTATACAGGCATGTTGGAGCAATGAGCGGATTGTACATAATCATTAAGCATCTGCCATTTAGATAAGCAAGAGTGAGTTTGGACATGGGGAATAGCTCTCCGAGGTATCTGCTCATATTTACTATATAAGCAGACGAGGTTCCACCATTCATGGACAGTAAGTCGAGAGCTATCCTTCCAATTCCTCGTGATTAAGCATATAGCTATACCCAGCATGAAATCAAGGAGAAAGCGACCCTTCTTAGGAAGAGAGGGGACCTCCGCCGCAGAGCGGAGTCCCACGACCTTCCAAGAGAGAGGTTCATGAAAGTGTAAGATAGATTGAATACGACCCCAGACCCGCCCCCAATAGACCTGCAGTTGAGGACATTCATAAATAACATGAGCGAAGGTTCCCACAGCAGTATGGCAAGACCAACACAGGTCCCTAGCATTTGGGTGCCATTTGGCTATTTTTTCTGGGGTATAAAAGCATCTGTGTGCAAAGAAGAAGAGAGTTTGGGTAACAGAGGCAGACCGGGAGACCCGCACTACTTTACTCCAAAAAACGCTCCATTGCACAGGGGTGATAGTAGTTTGCAGTTCGCGCTCCCAGGCTTGTTGAGCTCTAAAAGTGTCCGTATCTGTACCCTGACAAATTATTTTATAAAAGTTAGAGGCTACCCCATGTGTACTACTAATGGAATGAACTGTCTCTAATAGCCCATCCTCAGTAGGGGCAGAGGGCGGCATGATTCGAGCACTTTTGAGGCAGTGTTGAAGCTGCATCAATTGAAAGTAGTGTTTCGCTGGTAACGCAAATTCCTTTTGTAAATCAGAAAAGGTTTTCCAATGAGCTGCAGAGAAAAGCTGTTGGGGTGTCCAAATCCCCCTGGAGTACCAGGGTTTCCAGGCTATTGTTCTATTTAGGACTTGAATTCGGGGGTTATTCCATAGCGGGAGTCCGTCCTGAGGACATACATTCGGGCCCAGTGATAAAATGAGAGTGTTAAAGGCCGCAAGAGTATCGACAATCATTGGTGGATGGCGGGTGTCTACTTGATAGGACATACCGGGGAGATGGGTCAACGGAATTGGGCTACTAAGCTCCTCTTCTATGTCAAGCCAAACTGGTCGGCGGTCTGTTGAGGTATCTAGCCATCGGGCACCTTGCTTAAGTAGAAAGGCTTGATGATATCTAAGAAAATCAGGAAATCTGGTACCCCCTCGTTCCTTTACAGACTGCAGTTTATGTTTAGCTATCCTTGGTGGTTTGCCCTGCCAGAGATAACGGACGAGAAGGCCCTCAATATCTTTATAAGTATGTAACGGAAGTAAGCATGGCAGCATTTCTAAAATATAGTTCACTTTGGGGACTATCATCATTTTCACAGTTTCTAAGCGGCCCCACCATGTGAGAGATAAGGGAGACCAACGATTTGTGAGTTCACGGACTTTGGAGACTACCTCTTTGGCATTAAAACTGATAGTGTCTTCTAAAGGAGAACAGTAATGGACCCCGAGATACTTCACCATGCGGGATTGCCAAAGGAAGGGAAAGGCCTGCATGTCAGCCTCATGTACCCAGCGGTTCAGTGGGAATGCTACAGATTTGGTCCAGTTAATTTTATAGCCCGATAATTGTGAGTATCCGTCAATCAGATCCAAGACGGCTGGAACCGAATCGAGGGAAACGAAGAGCATGAGGTCATCTGCATATGCAGAAAGTTTAATCTCCCTATGACTAAAGGGGACACCTCGAATACATGCAGACTGTCTAATAAGGAGGGCTAGGGGTTCAAGAGCGAGATCAAAAAGCATTGGTGATAGGGGGCAACCTTGACGCGTGCCTCTGTGGAGGTTAAATGGCTGAGATTTGATGGCGTTTACACAAATACTGGCGACGGGTTGAGTGTACATGACTTGGAGATATCGGAGGAAGCCCTCTCCAAAGCCATACCATCGGAGAACTGCAAATAAACAGGGCCATTCTAGACGATCAAAGGCTTTTTCGGCATCCAGGGAAAGACCCACCCATGGATGAGCGAGATTGGCAGCACTAGATAACACATGGCACAAGGTCCGAGCATTGTCAGCAGTTGATCTGCCGGGTATAAAACCGCATTGGTCGGGGTGAATTAGGGTAGCCATCATGTCAGATAGCCGGGTGGCCAAGACCATTGCGAAGATCTTATAGTCGGCATTAAATAGGGAGATTGGACAGTAGTTGGCGGTCAGTAGCGGGTCTCTGCCTTCTTTCTCAAATACAACCACATTAGCTGCAGAAAAGGATCCCAAAGAGGATGTATCTACCGCAAGGGCAGTAAAATAGAGTTTTAAATAGGGAACTAAATCTGCACTAAACGTTCTGTAGAATTCGGTCGGGAGACCATCAGGCCCCGCGGCACGGCCCGAGGCTGTACGTTTTAGGGCAGATTGGATCTCTGAAGTAGAGAAGGGTTCATCCATCGCATCCCTATCATCTTCAGAGAGGGTCGGCCGCTGAATGCCAGAAAGCAATCTCTCGAATGTCTCTGACGAGAACTCACATTCAGATTGATATAGGCGAGTATAGAAATCCCGAAAGAGCTCTACAATGTCGGAGTCTGTGGTCACTATGCCCCCTCCCTGTGGAGCTCGGAGGGCCGCAACGCGTTTGGCTTCTTTTTGACCTTTCAAGGCGTTGGCGAGGAGTCGACCGGCTCGGTTATTTTCACGATAATATGTCCCTCGCTGAAGCTCAATACTCTTAGAAGCTGCAGTTGAGAGGATTGAATTATATTGAAAACGGAGACGCTGTAATCGAATTAATACACATGGGTCAGTGCATGAAGTTAAAACTCGTTCGCCTGCTTTTATTTGTTGATCTAGTATGAGCAGCTGCTGTTTACGTTGTTTCCGCAGGCGGATTTGATAGCTAGTGATCGTTGCCCGAATGGCCGCTTTGAAGCCCTCCCACCAAGCCCAATTCGCAGTATCTTGGGGTAGATTAAAATGGAAGTAATCCTGTATGGCTACTCGAATTTCTGACTGGAACTCTGGCTGAGTTAACAGGGCTCTATCAAAGAACCAGGCTCCCGAGGTTCCCTGGGGTGCAGTAGTGTGTAATTGAAAGGAAATGGCAGCATGATCTGAAATATGTTGGGAGTGAATCTTTGCAGTGTCCACCTGAGGAACTAACAGTTTTGAGACTAGAAAGAAGTCTATGCGAGACTGAGATTTATGAGGGGAGGAGAAGAAAGTGAAGTCAAGCTCATTGGGGTGTAGTAACCTCCATAGATCAACTAAAGCAAGATCCTTGATCAGGGAGGTAAGCGTGGCGTGACTCTTGGGGGGACCACTCGTCCTAGGCGGCTGTTTATCAATCAGGGGATCAAGGACTAAATTGAAATCCCCCCCAATGATCAATGAAGTATTAGCAGAAGCCTGCGCAACCTGAGCAATGGTAGCAAAAAAGGCAGGGTCATCAACATTAGGAGCGTAGAGGCATATACATGTAACTTCTAGACTACCTATCTTGAGGTGAACTCTAGACCATCTACCCTCTGTATCTGAGCTAGTCGCAATAACAGTAGCATGCAAAGATTTCCTAACCAGTATGGCAACCCCACATTTCTTAGAAACGGCTGGGGAATAAGCGGCCACCATGTAAGGTTTAATATTGAGTTTAAGAGATTCCTTCAAATTTAAATGCGTTTCTTGGAGAAAAATCAGATCCGCTGCTTCCTGACTGAGGTAGCTTAGGATTTTCTTCCGTTTTATCGGATTATTGATGCCTTTTACGTTCAATGAAAAAATCTTACATGGTGCCATCAATCGGTAATAGACATTTTAGGGAAGGGCGCTTGGTAACATAGAACATAAGCAGAATCTGTACAACAATGTCATAATCACCGAGTATTCTGGCTAATACACCCCATATTGAAAAGTATGTACCAACGTATCTTAGAGAAGAAGCAAAACCCCCAAAGAATATGGCGACCATGTGTCTGCGGGAGGAGGCCCTAGAGAGGAAATAGAAGACATGTAAAAAGGAAAAGAAACACCAGAGTCCATAATAACACTGTCTCTGATACAGTCAAACCTCGGTTTTCGTATGCCCTGGTTTTCGTATGATTCGGTTTTCGTTGATTTTTTTCATCAAGATTGTGTTTCGGTTTTCGTACGTTGTCTCGGTTTTCGTACAGCATTTTACCCCCCCCCCCCCCCGTACCTGCCATGGATTAGCGTGAGCCAGCGATCTCCCACGGAGCTTGAGCCAGCGATTCTGCGGGACCTCTGGGGAGCCGAGGAGTTCAACGCTCCAGCGTGGCCTGCCCGAAACTGCTTCCTGCCCCGGACTCTCCCCCGATTGACGTCTGCCTGCTGCCTCTTCCCCTGCACATCCCTTGAACCGGGACAGGAGCTGGTGACCGAATCTGCTTCTCCTTGGCGGCCCAGTCTCCCGCCGGGGCCCCTGCCCTCCCGATTGGATTCTGGGTGTCCTGCAGGCCTGCACACGCGGCCTCTCCTTGAAACCTTGCAGTCTGCAGCTGCAGGCTCCTGCTGGCACAGCCCCACGCTGTTCTCTGACTCTCACCTGTGTCAGGCTGCTACCTTAGGGGGGCCGGAGGCAGCCTAAGACTCTCTGTCCCACTGTTTCTCAACTGCCTGCTGCTTGGCTGACACTGCCTCTCCACCTCTCCCGACACTGTGTAGGAGTGGCTGCCCTACAGGCTGGTGTGACTTCGGGCACTGTCCTCTTTCTGGTGCCCTTACTTTTGCTGACATTGGCACTACCTCTCCTGACACTGTGAGCTTGGTAACTGGGTGTGATGGCTGCTAAGTTAAAAGGCAGGCTGGAGCCCCGATTGTGCAGACGGCCAAGATGGCTGTTCCCACCTCCGCTGCTGGTGGTGATTGCTCGATCCCCAGAGGGGAGAGCAGCTGGAGCTGGCTGGAGTGCGTCCCATATGCCAACAAAAGTCTTCAATAAAGGTAAAAGTGATGTTACATGCTCATTTATCCATTTCATTAGTCATTTATATGTATTTCTCATTGTTTTCTGTATGTAAAAAGATAGTTATTCTCTATAAAATGTATTTTTTGTCAATATTTTTGGGTGTCTGGAACGGATTAATTGAATTTACATTATTTCTTATGGGAAATCTTGCTTCGGTTTTAGTCCGTTTCGGTTTTAGTCCGTTTCGGTTATAGTCAGACTTTTTTGAACGGATTAATCATGAAAACCGAGGTTTGACTGTACTCATCGAGGCTACTGTGGGTAGATGGAGTCGGGTCACAGATACCATCAAGAGTAAGGCAACAAGCTGCCTACGCCAGACTCCTTGCTAGGCTGCGGCAGATCCAACATGGCAGACACAACGGGCATGAGGAGGCCTGCAGGAACATTCTGGAAGTCAGCGCATCAAGTCGGCTTCTTTGGTATCCAAAAACTCCGCTAGTAGATCAGGGTCCTCGAATGTTCTTGTCTGATTATGAAGCGTGACTCGGAGCTTGGCCGGGTACATCAGGCCATAGCGTGCTTGTAGTTGTTGAAGCCTCGGTCGGAATTCCAGAAAGCGCTTTCGGCGGTCGACTGTGGGTTTAGACAAGTCGGGATAGAAGGAGATCTTGTGGCTCTCAAACTCCATATGGCCCTTTGCCCGAGAAGCACTTAGAATTTGCTCCACGTGTTGATATCTCAATAGTCGAAAAATGATAGGCCGCGGGGTCTTCCTGTTGAGCGTTATGCTTGTGGGTACACGATGAGCGCGATCAATCTCCAAATCTTTGGTAAAGGTGATTTGGAGCAGGGAAGGGAGGATTTTGCATAAAAACTCTTTCATGTCTCCCGATTCCGCTCCCTCCGGGATGCCCACGAGTCGTATGTTGTTGCGGCGCGCTCTATTATTGCCATCTTCCACCTCCTTCTGCAAGGCCCGCACCTGTCGTTCAACTTTGTCGAGTTGGGACAACCGGGCCGCATGGGAGTCCAATATGCTCTCCATTTTATCTTGACTCGAAGAAAGCCCTTCTAGCTTGCTTTGCAGCACACCAAAATCGTCCCGCAGCGCTTGGAGTGCTTCCCCGTTTGCCTGCACAAGATTTTTGACCCCTCTAATCTCTACGAGGATTTCCTGCTGCATTTCGGGGCCCTCGCACAAGGCCGGCCCCTTCTGCGGGGACGGAGGTTCAGTTTTGGAACGTTTGCCGTGAGAAGCCGCTGGAGACCCAAATTCCAGGCGCGTTGGTTTGGTCCCTGCCATCTCACCAATGTGCCCCAGCAAGATCAGAGTAAAGTTCCAGGTGTATGAGGTGTTAATTCAGGATTCTAAGTAGGCCTCTCGGGAGCCTCAGCGTTATGCGACCATCCCGCTGGACATCAGGCTCCGCCCCCCCGCAGCTCGGCTTCTTTTACCTTTAAAGAGGCGGGAGGGGTGAATCCTTGTTTCCTAGTGATGAAAAGGACATCTGTCTTGTTGTGGTTTATTTGGAGGTTTTGAGTGTGGAGCCAGTTGGAGACGGCGTCGAAGCAGCTTGTTAGTGGGGAGAGGTCTGGCTGGTCTGTTGAGAATGGCATGTACGTCATTGGTATATACCAGGCAGGTGACGTTGAAAGAGCGGATAAGGGCACAGATGGGCTGCATGTATATGTTGAACATCAGGGCTGAGAGAGAGGATCCCTGCGGTACGCCCTGCCTTTGATGGAACGGTTCTGATGTTGTAGCACCAGATCATACGTGTTGCCATCTGTCAGTCAGGTATGATTTGTACTATCTTAGAGCTGTGTCATGTATCCCTTTCTCTTTGAGCCACACCATGAGCAGCTCGTGGCTTACGGAGTCGAATGCCGTGGCAATATCCATAAAGATAAGGGTGAACCCTTGTTGGGTGTTGTCTGTTCCCGTGATTATGGTACTGAAGAGGGTGGTATGGAGGGTTTCCACACCATATGATTCCCTGAATCCGTGCTGGCTTGGGTCCAGAGGAGCGGTGGTCTCGATGTGGTGTTGGGTTTGTTGTTGGACTACCTTTTCAATTATCTTGGCAAGTAGTGGGATGCTTGATATAGGACAGTATGATTCGGCCTTCTGGGGATCCAGCTTGTTGCTTTTCAGCAGCGGCCTGATGGAAGTGTGTTTCAGCCTTTGTGGGAACGATCCAGTTGAGAATGACTGTTCCATGAGTTTGGCTAGGAATGGGCTGAATTTGCTGCTTAGTGCTTTTATCCAGAAGGCTGGGCAGGGGTTGTTTGGTGCAGTGGTGGTGTTAATGGCAGTGATGGTGTCTTCAATACATTTCTTGGATGGGGTGGAGAAGGTGGTCAGCGGAGTTGGGTGGAGTGGCTCGTATGAGGGGGTGGGGGACGTGATCTTGTTAGTCTGGCATGATTTTGATTGAATGTGGTCCGTGAATTCCTGTTTAACCACCTTAAGCCCATCAGACACAATTATGCCCAGGTCTCGTTCTTTCATGAACAGAAGTACTTCACCCCCTATGCTATTCTGCTCCCTTGGAATTTTGCAGCCCAAATGCATGATTCTGCATTTTTTAGCATTAAATCTCCGCTGCCAAATTCTCAACCATTCTTCAAGCTCTGCTAGATCCCTCTTCATATTATCTACATCTTCCTGGGTGTCTACCTTATTGCAGATTTTGGTATCATCCGCAAAGAGGCAAACCTCACCAGATAGCCCTTCTGCTATATCACTAACAAAAATATTAAAAACAATTGGACCAAGGACAGATCTCTGCGGCACACCACTGGTAATGTTTTTCTCCTCAGAGTGAGCTCCATTTACCTGTACCCTTTGTCGCCTCCCACCCAACCAATTTCTAACCCAGTCAGTCACTTTAGGGTCCATCCCTAGGGTGCTCAGTTTGTTTATAAGTCACCTGTGTGGAACAGTGTTGAAAGGCTTTACTGAAAGCTAAGTACACCACATCTAGGGCTTCCCTCAGTCCAGCTCCCTGGTCACCCAGTTAAAGGATCCAATCAAATTTGTCTGACAAGACCTGCCCCTGGTTGATTTCTTTGACTGCAATGGGGATGCCGCGGCACTGTGATCTCAGCAGTTTCACTGCATTATCTGTTGGGAATCTCCTGGCAGATAATGTGCAACTTTTGCAACTATTGCAGCGCTATTTGAACTAACACTAGGCGTTAGCTGCAAAAGCCGAATGCCTTTTAGTAAACATGCCCCTAAGAGATAAAGGTACCAAGCTGTGACATTTTTTTTTTCAGAAAATGAGCTTCATGGACAATCTGTCAAGCAAATGTGCAAAACGCAAAACTTCTGGTGTTTGAAGACATGAAGCCGCTGGCAGGGCAGGTTGAAGTAAAGGTTGATGTGTATGTGACTGCACAAGAACATCTCTTTAAATTAGAGAGCTGTCCCTAGGGGGACACCCATGACCCGACTTCCATCTCCCTGAGGCTTACATAAAGACACAAGTCCTGTAGAGGACGGGAGCATTCCCCATTTGCTCTTTTCTCCTAGTACCATCTTGGAAAATAGTCTCTAGCGGTACAGTGACTTTCCACCATGTCTTATTACCAACTTTTCTAATAATCCACACAGCTTCCCAAACTAACATAGCCGTTGTCCAAAATTTCTGGCCCTGCTCTGCTGGTATTTATGTACTGAAGCTTCTACCATGTAGGGATATTTGTCATCAGAGTAATCATAATAAGTTTTTATGTTACAAGGTCCCCTTGTCAGCGAAATGAATTTCCAGAGGATATTTGTACTCTGTCAGATTATACGGGGGCACGCCTGGCTGCGTTACCAGTGTGGGGCCATCTCCCTGCAGATACTGTGAAAACTGCTGCGGGCACAACTAACGCCACCCATGAGGTAGTGTTAGTGGCAGGGCTGGCCTGTCCACTAGGTGACCTCGGCGGCTGCCTAGGGTGGCAAAAACCCTTTAGCCAGTCCTGGTTAGTTGCCCTTGCGCCGAGCACGAGTAGTGCGGGCTACAAATGGCCAGTCTAGCTGCACTGCCGCGGGAACGCCCTGTTCCCCTGTCCCACCCAGTTGCCACCCCGAAGCATGGTACCAAGGTAGTGCAGTTCTTTCAGTGTGCGATCCCATACTACGTTTTAGCATGGTGTCCAAATTACATGCTAAGCCTCATGCTACTGGGGTAGCGCGCTTTGGTAAACATGCTGCATGCTTGAAAATCTGTTTTTTTTCAGACATATTTAGGAAAGGAGTTTGTATGATCATGTTTTGGATGGAAGGAGATGTTTATTCATATTGTTTGCTGTTATTTAGCACTGTATATGGGGAGGGGGAAGAATTATTATTATTATTTAGGTAATAAATTAAATATGGATAACTAAATGAACTATGTTATGCTTATTTATCATTGCTTTGTTTTGTGATTTTGTGAATAGGTCATACCTGATCATGTATGTATTTTAGAACTCACTTAGGGGCTTGTTTACAAAGCCGCGGTAGTGGTTCGCGATCGCGATCGCAACCGCGGCCCCATTGAAATCAATGGGGCCGCGGCTCCGATTACGATCGCAAACCGCTACCGCGGCTTTGTAAACAAGCTCCTTAGACTTTATAAATAGGTGAATAATAAATATGATAAATAAATATTCTTTGTATCAAGTGCAATTTTATGATGTTTGTAATCTGCCAAGAACTATTGTTGGTTAAGCAGAACGTAAGTACCCAGATTAGATTAAATTCTGCTCTGTAGCATCCCTAGTCCTTTCCTAATTGAATCTTTCCTAAATAAAGATTGGCAGAGGTCAATTATACAGTACCAGGGTAGGGACCAGAACTACCAATTGCAGTAGGATGACTAGATGGGTATAATCCAGAGAAGGACCTAGACAGAAAGGCAGCCAAATGCCGGGGAACCAGTTACCCAGGTACAGACATGAGCTCCATCCAAAGGGTTTGTAAAGCCGATAAAGGCAAAGATGCTGTTAAGCTCTTGAATTACTGCAGATGTTACGCCTCTGAGAACCTGGGGATACTGTTAATGAGTTTCATTTTGCTGACTCTTTAGAATTCCAGTGTTTTGCTGATAAGAAGTTGTCAGGCCGATTTTTAGTCCGCAGTCATCAGTGTTTTCTTTAAACACTGGCCACCTTGGGCAAAATATACCAGATATTCAGCAAGAGCATCCAATTAGTGGCTGCTGCTGCTGCATATCCGGTATTTGCAGTTAGCGCCGGCGGCTATCCAGATAATGGCAGTGTCCAGATAGCCAATTCGCATAGACTTCAGCCAGTTTTTCTATTATCCTAGGTTATGTGGTGATTAGCCAGATATTGGTGCTGGATAAGTGCCGGCTCTTCCCCAGCTCTGCCCAGAAACTATCTGGATAGAGCCGCAGCCAGGGCCGGTGCAAGGATTATAGGCGCATTAGACAGGCCCTCAATCCTGCTGCCCTTGCCTCTCTGGGACCCACAGCGGCAGTAATGGCACTGAAACCGCAACACAGCGCTAACCTGAACTCTCAGGCGCCGGGTCACGGTTCCAGCCCCCCATGACCCACCGCTTCTGTCCCCCTCCAACACAGACTTCAGGTTTGCATAATCGCTATGGCCAGGGCGGTGCTTCCACCAGGCAAACTAGGCAGCTGCCTAGAGCGCTGACATTTTGGGGCACCTCATGGCTGCCGCTGCCAGCCCTCTCTGGAACCTGCAGTGGCGACAATGGCATTGAAAGCCTGAGGTAGCACTGGAGGGAGGGAAACGGCAGGTCATGGAGGGCTGGAACCGCGATGCAGTGCCAGATAGTTCAGCTAAGCATTGCATCAGGGTGTCAGAGCCATTTCTGCGCCTGCAAGTCCTGGAGCGAGGCGACAACAGTGGCAATGGGATGCCCCAGAATGTCAGCGCTCTAGCGCCACCCTGGCCACAGCAATCAGGGAATATCCAACAGTCCTATGTGGATAGTGCTGCTGTACACTGGCTTTGCTGTGGTTTATCTGGTTAGCACATTCTAATGTCGGGCCCTGTACTAATTTGTTTGCTGATAAGAAACCGTACTCTTACTGCTGCTTAGTTTACTCAAGAGCCTGAGCTTGGGCTTATCAGGGTCAATAAACCTATTGAATTGCTTCCCAGTGTGTCCAGTCACCCCCAGTCTCCCACAGGCTGCCATCGTAGCTCACTCGGTGTCTAAAGAGGGTTATGCCAGGCTTCTAAACTAATTTAGTGCACCCCGTTCGGTTATGTCCTTCTCAAAGTATGGGAAGAGGCAGGAAGACCTGAATATATAAACTCTAGAAGAGAGGAGGGACAGGGCAGATATGATGCAGATTTTCAAATGCTCAAAATTAACCTTTTCCAAAGGAAAGAAAGCTGGAGAATTAGGGAACGTGATAGGAAGCTGCGACAAGATTCAGAGCCAATGTCAGGAAAAGCTTTTTTCACAAAAAGGAAGGGAAGAGACTTTACATTTAGCTGACACCTTTTTCAGGAGTAGTTCAAGGCGAGTTGCATTCAGGAACAGTAGGTATTCTCCTGTTCCTTGGAGGGTTTACAATCTGTATCTGAGGCAATAGAGGGTTAAATGACTTGCCCAAGATCCCAAGGAGTAGCAGTGGGGTTCAAACTGGGCTTCCCCAGTTCTCAGCCCACTGCTCTAACAGAAGAAGGCGGGGGCCACTAAATTGATGAAGGAATTAAAAAAAGGGATATGCACAAAGGATCCCTAAGAAGAAAGAAGATGGAAAGCAAACACTGAGGGCTTCAGCTCCAATCAGCACCTTATTAATCAGGAACCTGCATGGAGGGGCGCATACAATTCTAAATGAAGGCACGGAGTGTAACCTGCACAGAGCGGACAGGACCCCAAGGGCACAGAGGGGGGTAACCTGCATGGAGGGGCGCATACAACTATAAATGGAAGCAAGGGAGGGTAAGCTGTATGGAGATCCTAGCCACCTTCCTAGGCAGACCGGTCTTTATCTGACATTATCGACTACAAGGGGCAGAGTCAGCAGCTGCGACTAGGCGAAATAAAATGCAGAGCTGCGGCAATTTAATTGGGATTGGCTATTCAGCAGCAGAACGCACCTGGTTTCGGTTGGTGAATATCTATACTGGCCAGTCCCTGGAGGCACTATCTGGTTAACCGTAATATTCAGCTGCTAACCAGATAGTGGTTAAAGTTAGGACAGCCACTCACCTGACCTAATTTTAACAGCTTACTGATATCTGGTTAGCACGTGAATATTGCCCCCTCTCTACCTAGAGACCATCCTGGTTTCAACCAGCCGCTTTTCCGGCAGTCTGTGGGGAAATTCTGTGGTGCTAACCAGTTACTGAGTTAAAGATATGTTTTAGTTTCTTCTTCCTCGCCAGCACTGTGACGGTATTTGAAAGTCAGGACCATCAGGGGTGGGAGGGGCTGCTGGCAACAGAACAGCTTCTGTTTGGTGCTTTCTACAGCACTTCCCTTTAGAAACTGCACTGTCCTGAGACTGTTTACTCTTCACTGTATTTCTGCAGCGATAGTGAACAGCGTGCGAGATAAAGAAAGACTGGGTGCGTCACTGGACCCCTTCCTGTAACATCATCTGACCTGTTTCCTCATCTTCACAGTCTGCCAGATTTCTCGTGTCTGCTGTATCTTGGCAACCTCTCCCTGAAAGGCATATTAGAAAGAGGAACTTAGGTAGTCATGACAAGAAAACTATAGCTTTATATCTCTGAAAAACAAGTAGGCCAAACAAGAGAAACCATTCATGGGCTAGGTCACCTGACACAAAGCTTTCGGGACGCACACCTAAATACAAAACGGCAAGAAAGTATTGCTTAACTAACTAAAAAGTAAAACTTCTAAGAGAAATATTTAGGTCAATATTCAGACCCTGCAGTGGGCATTTTGAAGAAAATGCTGACTGTGGTATTGAAAAAAAGCTGGATAGAAGGTGGTGCTAAATATACTCAGACTGCACTCATCACCAGTTGCTATGGTGATCATTCTGACCCACGAATAGCGGGATTGGACATCCCACCCCCATTTAGCCCTGGAATGCTATTCTGGGTTCTGTGCTCCCCGTACGTACATAGCGTTTGTGCGGGGAACGCTGGATGTGGGCGGGAGAAGGCGGAGCGGGGTTGGAGTGTGGTGGGGCAAGGCAGCAGAACGTACACAGGCAATTCAGGTCATGCCTCTGTACGTTCACCACCAGCAGGTTAGACGCCCAACCTATTCCAACCCGGAGGTGGAATAAGTGCTGGGTAATGTGTCATGTGTGACCTCTAGCTCCCCCCTGCAGCACTGAGAGGCTGTGGGAGGGCCCCCGCTGAACGATCCTGGCCTTGGGGCAGGGTAATGGGGCCACAATGGATTTGGGGAATGTGTTGCACCCGCTGGACGTGCCGGTGCTATGGCGAAAGGACACCACTGCATCTGCACACCAACTGGGGCATTCAGCGGTGGGGACGGGCGGCCCCCAGGACATCTCCTCGCTCTGAATCGTGTGTACGACAGGCCGACTAAGTGCCCTGATTTCGCCACCGTGGGAATGTATAGCTCCTGCGGTTGCCCTCCGCTGGTTCTTTTCAATTTATTCCCTTGCGGAAGGCCTCCTTCTCCTGTTCCCCTCCACATGTATACTGCCAATATTCAGCTGCTCTCCGTATAGCTAAGTGGTTTATCTTTGGACAGCTTTTTTGTTGTCTTAAATTAAACCATTTAACTCTATGGATAGTGACTAATTATTGCTGCTATCCATAAAGCTGGATGAAACACCCATGTTGCACTCTCACTCCACAGAGTGATCCAAGGGCATTTTCAGCAACACTGGCCGTATACTGCTGCTGAAAATTCATGGATAGGGGCCTTCTATGCTTAGCAGCTGCCACTAAGAGGTTTTTCTATCCCTGTGTTGTTGCCGCACCAGTGCCTCGCTTTATAAAATAGCTGCGTACTAACGTGCCGTACTTTAGATGCCTCAGTTACGCTTGCTGTAGAGCAGGTGTAGTTGTGACGCCTAGACCAGTGCAGGGACATATTTATTTATTTTATTTTATTTATTTAACAGTTCTTCTATACCGCTGTATTTTAGATCAGAGCGGTTTACATTTAACATCAACTATACAACACAGGGAACTTTGAGTTGTATTTACAATAAACAGGGAGATCAACTTGGAAGTAACTGGGGGAAACTATGTACATTGTATAACTATATACATTGTATTACACTGGTACCTGATTTCAGGTAGAACATATCTACATCTTATTTACACTGGGGGTCTTAATTCTATTTCAGTGGGTACTTCTGTATGTCATAGTATTCTGTGACATATGTGTGTCCCTCAGGGCCGCATCTAAGCTCCACCCATGTCATACCTCCGTGCACGCCCCAACCTGGGTTCGGCATGCAGGGTACGTCTGCACTTGCTTACAGAATTCTGCCTGGCCAAAGTGTACACGGAAGTGTTCTTGCACATACACAACTCCAGGGAAATACGGACTTGTGTGTGTAGGAGCTGCAGATCCTTCCATGGCTCCCTTATAAAATTTCCCCCTAAACATATAAATCCCTTTGTATATCTGGTCCAATATTAATTATGTAGAAAGCACTGTCAACCTACGCAGTGCTATACAAGGCAAATCATATGGCTATCATGTTTCCTTCTCAAAGAGTTAGTTTACTACTTATGGACTGAATATATGAACCACTTTCCCCATATATACAGAAAGGAAAAAAAGCCTTAGTAAACCAGACTTAAAATAGGCAAAACGTTTTAGAATACCATTTCCTAAGCTGTAGCACAGAGTTTCAGAGATTTGCTCAAAGCTACATACTCGTATGCCTTTTCTTGTAAGTGACGTTCTCACTGCTTTCCCATTGCTTCAGGTACCTACTTAGTTTGTAAACTCTCTCAAGAAGGGACATAATCTATTTGAATACATGCAGTGGCGCTATAAAGATAAGTATTAGTATTACAGTCTTATCAAGGAAAGACATAGAGAACAGTTTTTTCAGTACATAGAGACTGCCCATTCTAGACAATGAAAATGCATTTGCATAAGGCTGGAGTCTTTGTAGCTTCTGATAACTTTAAAGGACCAACAAAGAATATATTGTAGTATACAAGCTTTTCACACCTCAAGGGCCTTTTTTTTCTGTTGTCCTAAATGCAGAGTATATCTTTAGAAGGTAAAAGGTTTTGCTGATTACAGATCCTAAGATCTTCCAGGTTATGTCATATCTTAGAATAGAGAAAATATGTAATGACTGAAGGAAGCAAGAGATTGTTATTGTCAGCAAGCATGAGAGAGGGAGAAAACCAGAATTACAAGAGTCAGAAAATTGTGCTTGCAATTAAGGAACTAATTGCATATCTTCTTAAAAAGTAAGGAACCTTAGCTGTATGTGAAAATATAGTCACATGATTGTGAGGGAGGAGGCCAAATGGTAGGAGTGTGCAGGCAAAATCATTTTGTTTTTTTTAGATTCCTATATAGTATGCAGGTTTGTTTTGTCTTGTTTTTATACATTTTTATTTTGTGCAGTTTTGTTTTTATAAATTTTCATTTCAGGGCAATTTTGTTAATTAACGAGGAGGCTGTGGCTGCACTCTAAACAAAAGACATAGCTGAAAGGTTACTAGAGGTTTCAGGCAAATAAGAAAGACCAGCTGACTTTTCTTTCAGGTTTTGTTAACAGCTGTTATTTTTTCCCTCTATTATTTTACAGGCTGGCTTAAAACCATCAGCCCTTGGGCTGGAAGGCAGGAGTCTTGCAGAAACAGTTATTATGTCTCAGAGTAGGGGGTTAATTATAGCCAGCCTGTTCTTAACTGTATCTTGTTTTTCTGGTGTTCTTCATTCCTGTTTCCTGATTGTCTCCAAGTATATCTGGTCAGGAGCTCTGTGGAAAACATTTCCTGAAGTTTTTTACCTTGTAAATTTATTGACTCCCAATCAAGAGACTTTTTCCAAAGACCTTACTTCTACGATGTTCTTGTGCCAGAAATGCTGTAAAACTATGTGTTAATATACTTTTTGAAACATTTAGCAAACCTACTCCAGATCCTGGTTGCCATTTTGTGATGATCATTAATTGAATAACCAGAATTTGGAGTAAGTGTGGTAAATGTCTGGAGAGGTAACAGCTTTTTCTGCAAGACTCATACCTTCCCTTCCAAATGTCATTGCTTTGAGGCCAATTGTGCTGGGGGTTTTTTCATCATGTTTGGATTAAAAACAATATGAAATGAATGTACATCCCTATAACATAGTCACTCCTTCCTCAAGGATTGACATTAGTCAGGAATGCTAGCAGGCCAAAAACAGGTGTGGACCAGAAATCAGCGCAAGCTTCCAGGCTAGGAGGGGCTATCCTCTTTCTACTGTGTTGTTCTTTTCTCGGAGCCATTATCACACTTTCTGATCTTATGTTATATCTCAACAAATAGAGATGACCTGCACAGAGTGGTGGGTACACCCCTAAACAAAGGCATGGGGAGGGGTGACCTGCACAGTGTGGAGGTGCACCTACTCTTGCCATCTTACTGGGTAGACTAGATGGACCATGCTGGTCTTTATCTGCCATCATATACTATGTTACTATATTGAGGAGTAGGGAACAACTCCAGCCAAGTTGTCCTAGGCCCCCCTCCTCCCCTAGAGTTAAGCCTCTATGAGATTAAAGGGTAAAAGGAGTTAAAGTAAGATTGCGTGTTCCACTGTGCTAAGGATAGAGTAGCGTGATACTGCAGAAAGAACTGTGAGAGAATCCAGGGAAAAGAAATTAGAGACAAACTGTTGGATGAAGAAATGGGACTTGGTGGTAAGATAATGTGGGTGTTAAAATATGTAGGTCTTGTAGTAGGAAATGTGGGAATGTATGATGGGTATTTGTCAGTACTATGGCATAGGAATGGCATGGAAGGCATGTGGGGAGAAAAATGTTGAGGAAAACATTAGAAAAGAGGGAATAAGATGGGACATACATGAAGGGGAAATGTCTAGGAGACATTTACTGAACAAAGAGAAGGAATGTGAAAGATCAGATGAATAAAGAAGGTATAACAAGAGAAGGAAACCGCACTATATAGTGTGATGGGCAGCAGGGCTGACCTAGATGAGGAGAAAGTGACCAGAAACATAGGAAGAAAAGGGAAGATTAGAGGAAGATGAGGAACATGGAATGAGATGAGGGAGAGGAGAGAGATGAGTTGAGAAGGGAAGTATGGAAGTACAAGAGGGGTGACCATTAATTTTTCTCACAGCTTCAGAGGCAGTAGAGTGAATTTACTTCTACCTTTGCAGCTCTGGCTAGGGGCGGAGGTATATGTGCATATCTGTGGATCAGTTTTCAACAGAGGTTATACATTTACCAGTGGCTGGCAAATGCACAAAACCTTAAATGTTCAGTTTCCAAAGGTTCTATAGAGAAGGTGCCAGTGACGATTGTTCTGTCTGCTGTGGCACTATCTGTAACATCTCAAAGGTTAACCTGCTCCAGGCAAAAACAGGCATCTGAAAAGTGCTCTTTTTGTCCAGCAAACATCTGGCAGGTGTGGAGAAGGAGGTGCACTTAAATCCTCTCTATTTTACTATTTGACAATGAACGCTGATGGGGAATGGGGGCTCGTGCTTTCAGTTTGCCACGCCGCTGAATGTCCCCATATGCAACCTTCTTCGAGATGGATGTTCCCAGCCCACAGTTTCATAGCAGGCAGGGCCGGATTTACCTTGAGTGAGGCCCTACCCCAACAGAAATTGTGGGCCCCCAGAAAAAATATAAACGAGATCAACTTACCAAAACAGAAATGGCAATAGATGTATAGAATTGCCTGACATAAAGAGGCAATAGGGACAAAATCAGCATCGGAATTCAAGAAATACATTAAAAAAGACATATTCCAGTTAATAAATTCAAAATAAAAAGTATTTTTCTACCTTCTGTTTGGGCATTTTTTCAGTTGCAATTGCTCCAGTCACTTTCTTCTGGTTTCTTCGTGTCTTCTGCGAGCTATCCATTTGTCCTTTCTTCTCTTTTAGATGTTTTCCATTCTCTCTCTCTATTTCTGCTTTAACATACTGATTGTTTCCCTTTTGCTCTTTCCCCCAATTCTTTCCTTATTCCTTTATCATCCATTTAAATTTCACCCTTCCATTTTCAAGCCCCTCTTACTCTCCCAATACCCAGCCCATCATAGACTTTTCTTCCACACAAAATATTTTTCCCCTTTCCATTCTCATTCCCCATCCATTCTAGTCCTCCCCCAAAATCAGTTCCCTTATAGTTCTAGACCCACCCAGCATCCACTCCCTTCTAGTCCCATTCTCCCATGCCCCACATCAGCCCATTTCCAGTCCTATTCTAGCTCTTCATCAGCCCATTTCCAGTGCTAGCCTTCACATCACAGGCCATTTCCAGTCCTAGCCCCCCCCCATCACAGCCTATTTCCAGTCCTAGCCCCCACCATCACATCCCATTTGCAGTCCGAGTCCCCCTGCACCATCACAGCGCATTTGCAGTCCTAGTTCCCCTCCCCCCATCACAGCCCATTTGCAGTCCAAGTTACCACCCCCCCATAGCCCTTTTCCGGTCCAGGTCCCCCCCCCCATCACAACCCATTTCCAGTCCAAGTCCCCCCCCCCCCATAGCCCTTTTCCGGTCCAGGTCCCCCTCCCCGTCACAACCCATTTCCAGTCCATGTCCCCCCCCATAGCCCTTTTACAGTTCAGGTCCCCCCCCCAATCACAGCCCATTTCTTTCCAGTCCAAGTCCCCCCCCCATAGCCCTTTTCCGGTCCAGGTCCCTCACCTTCTCAACCCTTTTCCAGTCCATGGCCCCCCCCACCCATTGCCCTTTTACAGTTCAGGTTCCCCCCCCATCACAGCCCATTTCTTTCCAGTCTAAGTCCCCCCCCCTCATAGCCCTTTTCCGGTCCAGGTCCCCCCCCCCATCACAACCCATTTCCAGTCCAAGTCCCCCCCCCCATAGCCCTTTTACAGTTCAGGTCCCCCCCCTCCATATCACAGTCCATTTCTTTCCAGTCCAAGTCCCCCCCCCCTAGCCCTTTTCCGGTCCAGGTCCCCCCCCCAATCACAGCCCATGCAGTCCTTGGCCCCCCCGACCAGCATCGCGGCTGTCTGAGAGGCTTCAGAGGGAGCCGGGTAAGCTCGCGCGAGGCCCCTGCTCCCTCTGTACAACCGCCAGCATGAAGAGCCTTTTCCTTCACGCTGGCGGCTGTATCTGTGAAGCCGCGAATGCTGGGAAAGGTTAAAGGGCATTGCCTTAAACCTTTCCCAGCAATCGCAGCTTTACAGATACAGCCGCCAGCGTGAAGGAAAAGGCTCTTCACGCTGGCGGCTGTACAGAGGGAGCCGGGGCCTCGCGCGGGCTTCCCCGGCTCCCTCTGAAGCCCTGCGGTGTGTGGGCCGGCCCCGGGTGGGCCCTTGCCAGCTGTGGGCCCTACGCCATGGCGTACATGGCGTATAGGTAAATCCGGCCCTGATAGCAGGGACTCTGTATGGACGCTGGTGCAGGCATCCATGTCAGGGGTGTCTAAGTTTCTAAAATTGGGCTGAAACACAGATGTCCCCGGTGATTTTCTGCATTTCCTGTCCTGGACATCCCACTTTGCACTTAGGCACCCTTTCTAAAATACCACTTTAGACATCTCACAGCAATAGACCCTAACGGGACTGACTAAGTTAGAAATTGGTTGAGTAAGAAAGGATAAAGGGTACAGGTAAATGGAGCTCACTCTGAGGAGAAGGAGTTTACCAGTGGTGTGCCGCAGGGATCTATCCTTGGTCTGATTCTCCTTAACATCTTTGTTAGTGATATAGTGGAAGGGCTGTCGAGTAAGGTTTGACTCTTTGCAGATGATGCCAAAATCTGCAATAGAGTAGACACCCAGGAAGAAGTAGATAACATGAGAGGGGATCTAGCTAAGCTTGAAGAATGGTCAAGAATTTGGCAGCTGAGATTTAATGCTAAAAAATGAAAGGTCATGCATTTGGGCTGCAAAAATCCAAGGCAGTGGTACAGCGTAGGGGCAAAGTACTTCTGTCCATGTAGAAGAGCGGAACTTGGGTGTGATTGTTTCTGATAATCTTAAAGTGACTAAACAAGTAGAAAAGGTGATGGCAAAAGCCAGAAGGATTCTTGGGTGCATAGGTAGAGGAATAGCCAGTAGAAAAAAGGAAGTGATAGTGCCTCTACTGTATGCAATTCTAGAGACCACACCTTCCAAAAGGATAGACATACAATGGAGTTGGTACAGAGAGTGGCTACTAAAATGGTCAGTGGTCTTCATCATAAAGCATGCAGGGACAGACCTAAAGATCATAATATGTATACGTTAGAGGAAAGGCAGGATAGAGGATATATGATAGAGACATTTAAATACCTCTGTGGCATAAATGCACAAGAGGAGAGCCTCTTTCAATTGAAAGCATGCTCTGCTAAGAGGGGACATGGGATGAGGGTGAAAGGGGATAGATTCAGGATTAATGTGTGAAAATATTTGTTTTTGGAAAGAGTGGCAGATGCGTGCAATAGTCTCCCAGTGGAAATAGTAGAGACACGGACAGTATCTGAATTCAAGAAAGCATTGGGCAAACACAGAAGATGTACGTCCAGGGTCGGCCGGGTAAATGGGGGACTTATTCCACCTCAGAAGTGGAATAAGTCCCCCCTAGACATGGCGTTTCGGTGGTGGCAGGTGGGGAAAAAGGTAGGTATGTGTGCAGTAAGTTCTCTGCAGCTGGACCCTGGCCATGGGAGGCTGGATCGGGTGTCCGACTGCAGGGAATGGCGGTGGCTGGGGATCGTGGCTCCTTAATGGAGTCACAGTGCCATGGCAAAATGACATCATGGCACCATGACTCTATTAAGGAACCTGACTGAGTAAACCAGGTAGGTGGCTGGACGTCTGAGGTGTCTGAATAGGAAACGTCCCGGATGTCCAGTCACTATGCTGTGATTCTGCTCCCACGGGGATGTCTAGTCCCTCAGGAGCAGAATCGGGTGCATTTCCAGGCTGTCCAGATGTCTGAACATCCGGACGACCTGGAGATGCACATCTCAGAATGTGCCTCCACATGTATAGCCCAGGAAGCTTTACACTGGCTGAAAAGTAGTCCTAAAGCAAACTGCTAGGCTACATGTATAGCAGCTGAAAACTGACACAATAGGGGCAATTTTATAAAGTGCTTCGAAAGTTATGTGCCATCAATGAGCATAAATCATGGTATTTTAGAAGGTTATGCACATCAATAGGTACTTATGTGCATAAATGACCCAGTCGCTGTTTTATAAGTACATAGCTTACCCCAATGGCATGTTCTTTCACTGTGAGCATGTGCATGATGGAATTTGGGAAGAGCATGGGTGGAGTACACAAGTCAGCCTATAAATTGTAAAACCTTAGAAATTAAGCACATTCGGGGATTGTTACCTGCATTTCCTGTTGTGGAGTCCTGTGCGGCGTGAAGGAGGAGGAGGAGTTTTGGCGCCCCCACCCTCCGGGCCGGTATAAAAGCTTCGGCCAGTCGCGGAACGCGACCCGCGGGCGCGTACCCGCTGGTGCGTGCCCGAAGGGGCGTGACCAAAGGGGCAGGCCACGCCCCTTTGGAGCCCCTTCGGAGCCTGAGGAGACATCTGCGCGTTCTCATGGGTAGAAGGAGAAAAAAGGTATTTCCAGCTCTTCCTGCCAAGTCTGTTAAGACTATTGGACCTATGGATCGTCATCTTTTGAGAACTGGACCTGACCCGTTGGAGAAAGAACTGTCAGGGGAGTCCGTGAGTACGTTGTCTGATTTATCCTCTGATACGCTGGGTGTAGCCCTGCCCGGAAAGGAAGCACTTGTTGAGGAATCTCTCTCCAGGGGTAAAGCACCTGTTGAGGGCCCTCAGCTTTTACAAGAACCCTCTCTGCCACAGTCGTTGGGAGAGCAGAGAGCTAAGTTGCCGACCCCAGTGGTGTTTTCCTCTCAATTAGTAGATGTAACTGTTCCAGCTGAGGTGTCCTTGCGTGATATATGGACCTTGGTTGCACGTATGGAGGGTTCCCTCCGTACTTCCCTCTCTCAAGTTGCGCAGTTTTCTACGGAAGTGGTACATAAGCTCTCTGAGCATGAAGCACAGCATGTTTTAACTAATAAATCTATTAATAAGTTAGAGGGGAAGTTTTCAGTTTTAGAAGCTGCAGTTTCTTCTTCAATTAAGGATAGTGTTGTTATACATCATCAGTTGGAATCTTTGGAAAATGCTAATCGATCTAAGAATTTGCGGTTTTTAAATTTTCCCTGTACTCACTATTTAGCTCCTTTGATATTAGTGCAGAAATATTTCAAGGAGGTTCTGTTAATTGAGGATGTTGAATCTATTAAGTTTTCCTCACTTTATTATGTTCCATTGATTTCTTCTGGAGCTACTTCCTCTCCTGGTTCTGAGAAGAAGGGGACCCCCCTTGTAGCAGAGTCATTAGATGTTTCTCAATTTCTGGAGTCTTCTATGGATACGATTCCTCATCGTGCTACCTTAATTGTATCTTTCTTATCACTTCAAGATAAGAATTTGATAATGCGACTTTATTTCTTGAAAAAAGATCAATTGTTTTGTGGTAGCTCTATTCAGATTTTTCCTGACGTATCCAGGAGTACTCAGAATCGTAGGAAAGCTTTTCTTGCTTTGAAGAATCGGACTCTAGCTATCGGGGCTTCCTTTTTCTCTAAAATACCCTTGTAAATGTATTTTGATATTAGAAGGTGTGAAGTATGTGTTCCTTGACGTAGGTCAGTTAGAGGCTCTCTTGATTAGTAAGGAAAGTTCTTGAATTGTTTTTTCTTCCTTTCCATGTATAATTAGGGCTTATATGTAAATGGCTCCTATTTTTCCTTTTTAGTCTGTTTCTTTTATGTTAAGTCAGGTAACTCTCCTCTTGATGTGGACTTTATTGTAATCCTACTTTATTTATTAATAAAGATTATTGGAAACTTAAAAAAAAAAAAAAAAAAAAAGAAATTAAGCACATTCTTTATAAACCTAGGCACAGGGATTTACACCAGCTCTAGGGCTAGTGCATATGATCACACCTTAAATTAATGTGCGCACTTTCACACTTCCGCCTTATTTGATAAAGTCAAGTACACATTAAGTGCAGTATGCATGCAAAAATGTGCATTAACTAGGCGCAACTAGGTTAATGTGGGTTGTGATGCAAGTCAATTATGCCTATTTTGTAAAGTCAAGCACACATGTACTTCATGAAATAGGACCCTAAGTGAAATGAGAGGAATATCTCGGTGCAAGCACTTGGTGTAAATGCCTACGCCTAGATTTCTAAAGAATGCACGTGGCTGTATGCTAATTTGTGCTCTGAGCACTTCCTTCCCAAGCTCCGCCCATGCTCATGCTCACACAATCAGTCTTACGTGCATATTTATAGAATAGCAACGGCTAGTACATGCATGAAGGCCCATTGATGCACATATCACTGAAAGTAGGTGATCTTTGCATCTATGCATGTCGATGGTGCATGCCTTTACACCATTCCTTAAAAGCTTAATTCCTATATATATATGAGCAGTAGCCAGTAAATTACACATTTATTCAGCCGTTACAAAAATAAGCTGACCACCATAGCTGACCTTTGCCTCCATGGAGCCTGTATCCGTAACATGCATGTCTGGCCTGCGGACACGTCTAAATTAAAAAATGGGCTCTGTTTGAACCTAATTCTGCATCCGTGGGTCTAGATGTGCCTGCAGGTCTGGAATCAGGGACGTGTGTTTGGCGCAGTACGGGCAAAGCGCTATTCAGCCGGCATGTGCATGCATCCGGCAAGCAGCCCATGCATGGGTGCAGGCACGGGCCATGCGATATAATGGAGAAACACATCCCCTGTCAATATTATCGGACATGGGTAAATGCTTTGGATGTCCCCGCGCACACTGTATTCTGAAAAGTTACACCTTTTCGATCCTGCCTGTCTCTGCGATGTACCCGCGAATGCCACGCCTCCTTGGTAAAAACGAGCATCTCCTAAGCTGCTCTTCACACTGACAGTAGTTTGCTGATGCAAACTAGACATAAATACCAATGAGAAATGATTGCTCCTGCAATCTAAACCATGTAACGGTCCTCTACAGGCCCTCAGAAATGCTAAGTAATCCCAGTGCACCCTAATATGGTATACGAGAATATAAATATGAACATGTATCTCAGGACATACCTTGCATCAAATGGTACTTGGTAGTGGGAATCGGCACCAGTGATTCTTGCCTTGGTTATTTCTACAAACACACTTTGAACTGTTAAGAATGGGCCCTTACCAATTGCACCAAACCCAAAACTAACACTGCAGCTCCCCAAAGGATGCATAATATTGCTGAGCAACAAATATATGCCCTTTTCGTGCCTATGGCCTATAAGCACACTCATTCTGCTGCTCCACACTACCTTTCTACTCTTATCTCTCCCTACACCCCTCTTCGGGAACTCCACTCTTCTGTCAGATTGCTTCTATCTGTGCCCTTCTCGTCAACTGCCAACTCCAGATGTTGCCCTTTCACCTTGCTGCTCCTTATGCCTGGAATCTAACCTATGACTAACGGCTGCTATGCCATAGTGGCATGACGTCCCAGGACTACACATATGATCTCCCTTTCTCACTGCAACATGATTTGTTTCCAGACTCACTCATACACTATTCTTACATCAACAGTCCCAGTTTTCAGAACACAGGATTTGTTAGGGTCCCCTGGATCAGCTGTTTTAGCACAAACAGCACATTTCAGCATAGCCTGAATAAACACTATTGCTCTTCTTAATATTTCCTTAAGGGTGTTTATTAATGTTTTTTTTTAAATCTTACAACATTCCCTCACCTCTGCTTCCTGTTCTTTGTAACTGCATCTTATATTTTTCCAGACTGCAGTCACATCAGTTCAGCACATACTTGTCACAACCATTGTTCTATATGGGATAAATTGCAGAGCACAGCAGAGTGTCCTAGCCTTATTCCACGTTTCAGCAGGAATAACATGGATGTTTCCAGGAAACAATACGTACACGGGCCTTTCCTGAATACGCTTTATACTTCTCCGTGGCTGGCCATGCCCTGTTCCACCCCTTCTGGGCATGTTCTGAGATCCCCATGCTAGCGCTGTGTACGTGCATGATAACAGTGTTTCAGAATACGGTTGGGGAATGTTTTCAGCACATAAACATCCCTGCCGCACGTACAACCCTTTATTTGTGTTCTGGAATGACTCCCTTAGCATCTAGAGCAGCACATTCCACTACAGAAAATGAATACATCTCCGCAAACAAGAACTCGGTACTCTTCCAGTCCGCGTTAATATGCTTTATGTGGCATAAGAAAAAATGCCACCGTTTGAATTTCTGGATTCATTTGCCCAAGTAATGCAGGTCGAGAATTTTACAGTGTTTAGTCCTAAAGGCTTGTAATGCTTCAAAGTTCCCTGTGCACAAAATCTGGTCATTTGGGGAGGAAACAAAAACAATATTGCAGTTGACTTGCTTTTTGAGCTGAACTGTCTCTGATGGTGAAGTACTAGGGCCGACTGTCCCTGTAGGCAAAAGATGACAAAGACTGAGAATGACAGATCTTATTTCACTGGAAATCTAAATACAGTAAGAGCTGAATATAGACATGAAAACCTGATCTCCAGCCATAGGCAGAGGCTTCAGGATAGAGACAGAGAAAGGCAGGTTATGACAGGGCTTCCTAGTCACGTTTTCAGAATATCCACAATAGATTTGCACATCTTGAAGACCTAATATATGAAAACTCATCTCACGTATATTCTTTGTGGCTGTTTAACAAATCCGACTGGCTGTGGGGTTTTCAAGATGGGTTTGGGAAGCCCTGGTGTACAGAGTATGCTCCCGAGACGTTGGAACTTTGTCCAGCATCACCTTAAAATCCTGATATGTCTAATCAAATCAAGTCACTAATGCAAAAATGATGAACCTTTAAAATAGCAGTTAAAGGTCATCCCAGTTGCACTGAGCAATATTCAAAAGCCAATCCCATTCTGCTTTCTTTAAACCTGTTCCACTGCATTCTGGGGCATCCACTATAGTTCTTTTTTGTTTTTTTGCTGTTATAAATATACAGGTTACAATTCTCAGAAGGAACTGACATTTAAATGTCAGGAAACCAGCAGAGGACCATGCCAAGTAGTCAACTGGCAATACAGAATAAAGAATGTTCACAGGGTTTTAATAAGCTTTGGGGGTGTCAGGATGGCTGTGAGAGAGAGATGGATGATTCAAACATCCCTAATGTTTTGTGCCATTAGAAACAGTGGTAGGGGCCAGCCTGGTGGCTCAGTAGTAAGCACTCAAGTCGAGCCCAGCGAGAATCTGTGATTGATTGCCAGGTCACAGAGGATGCATTGATAACCCCTGTTGGGAAAGAGCTTCAATCAAAAGCATAGAGCTTTAAATTTAAAAAGCAGAGAGCCATTAGGCGTGGGAACACCAGGACTTCAGCCGTGATTGGCATCGGGGAAGGGAGCAGTCAGGCATGCCCCTCCCTGCTCCCCACCGCCAAGGCCAATCGGGCCAAAGAGGGGCATAGAGCTTTAACTTTTAAAAGCAGAGCGCCATTAGGTGTGCCCGTGCCTGGCGGGCCCGCACCTGAGGGCATCATCAGAGGGTCCTTTGGCGTGGCCCTTAGGCGGAAATCTAAGGTGGGCTAAAGTCATCTCATTTTCTGTTGTTTGAAAACATGACAGCTCTTCAGTGACCTGCATGATGTAAGTCTTGTCTTCTCTGCTAACATGGTATCTACTCTCTGCTGCAATTACTTCTACCCTATCATGCTGGAATGTATCACATGCTGTGTTAATTTTTCAAAGCTAGTTATGAGTATCGTAGTTACATGCTTGTAGATTATACAGCCCTCTGGTTTTAAAGCTTATAGAATGTCCCTGATATTTTCTATGCTTTCTGTTGGATCACAACTTTCCTGAATACCTAACCTTTAGGCTCAAGAAAGTTTGTTATCAGGTTTTCCATGCCGGCAATGCTGTTAACTCAGCTATCACTCTCACTACTGCTCACCAACTAGACTAGAGTAGTGCTTGGTAGTGCACCCTCAACTAGTTGCCTCACTTGCAATCCATTAGTCGCACTTTACCTATAACCGGTGATCTCCCCTCCCTATCACAATGCCAGACCTGATTCTTTTCATGTTGTTTCTATATTGCCTAACCCAATCCTTCATATTTGTTGGAACCTTCTTGCACCCACAAGGCCTGATTTCCATGATACATGGCCATGGCTGGAGAGGACAAGATGATATTTTCTCCAATTTGAGACTACCACGCCTGACAAGACACCAACATCTCATTCATATTGTATGCCAGCCCCCAGCAAAGAGCCTCAGATGGAAATTCCCAGAGGAAAAATCTCTACCTGTGTACTCATAAATGCATGATCTATCCGGAACAAATGGCCAATTATAGGTGACTATGTTGAAAGTCATGTTAGACATGCTCTTTGTTACAGAATCATGGCTCACCGACACTGATGCAGTACTCACAAATCAACTAAAGCTCCCTAACTACGACCTCTTTAATTGTCCAAGAACTAGCAGAAGAGGTGGAGGTATCTTTATCATAGTCAGATCTGATCTTCAATTAGAGAGTGCAAAGTTGGTTGGGAGGGGAGGGAGAGAGTCCACGGCTGGGTGAAGGGAAGGACTAAGAGTACAAGAGGAAGGGTATTGAAGGGTAGAGATGGAAATCTCCCATGATGTACACCCACATGCACATAACCTCCAGCACCCCCCATGACACACACATCCACACACCCTAGTATGCCATCACACACACACAGGCATCTGCACACCAGTCAGCACCTCCCATCACACACACACACACACACACACACACACACACACACACACACACACACACTCCCAACACCCCCCATAACAAACACATGCAAACAACCCCACCACCCCATAGCACACACATGACCACAATACCCACTATGACATACATACATGGGCAACAACCCCCATGCACATCCCCCCAAAAGCCCATGACATGCACATGCACATGCATTCACACATTCACCCCAACATCCCCATGACACACATAGACACATGCACAAAGCACCCAACACCCCCAATGACACACACACATACTCATACATGCACCCCCAACACTCCTATGACACACACACACACGCACAAACCACCTAACACCCCCAAGACACACACACATACAGATGCTTGCACACATCGCACAACATCCCCTAAAACACACACACACATACACATGTACGCATGCACCCCCAACACTTCCCATGACACAGAGGCATGCACGCAGCTCTCAACATCCTCCATGATGCAGACACACACACGCACCCCTTGACACCCACCATGACCCAGATCCATGCAGACGTCTCCATGACACCCGCCCATGACACATACAGACACACAGATGAACTCCCTGATAACTTCCATAATACATACACATGCATGCTCCACATACCTGATTTTGCAAATGGGGAAAACGTGCCATTGTGTCACACTGCAAATATACACTTTTCAATCTCTTTTTCCTAACACACAGTGAGTGCAAAAACTTACTATGCTTTAGTAAACATGTCCCAAAATCAAGTTGTTGTTAAGTGCTGTTGAGTCGGTGTTGACTCTTGGCGACTCTCTGGATAGTCGACCTAAACTGTGTTCAGTCATCACTCAGGTGGCTCATTGTTGATAGAGTGGCACCCATAGCTGCTGTAATTGTATCGATCCATCTCATTGCTGACTTTCATAGAAACATGATTGCAGAAAAAGATCACATGGCCTATCTAACTAGTCTGTCCTTCCTTATCAACTACAATACTCCTCTTTTTACCTTTAGAGATCCTCTCTGTTTGTCCCACACTTTTTTGAATTTAGATACTGTCCTTTTGTCCACCACCTCCACTGGGAGACTATTCCATGCATCTACCTCTCTTTCCGTAAAGAAATATTTTTGCAAATTACTCCTGAGTCTAACCCCTTTCAATTTCATGCTATGTCCCCTCCTGTGCATTTATACCACTGAGGTTTTTTAATGTCTCTATTATATCGCCCCTATCCCGCCTTTCCTCTAAACTTCTAAAGTATACATATTAAGATCTTTAAGTCTGTCCTCATATGCTTCATAATGAAGACCATCAACCATTTTTGTAGCCACCCTCTGCACCGATTCCAAACTACTTTTATCCTTTTGAAGATGTGACCTCCAGAATTGCACAGAATACTCCAAATGAAGTCGCACTAGAGACTTATACAGAGGCACTATCACCTCCTTTTTTCTGCTGGCCATTCCTCTCCCTAGGAACCATGGAGACCAAGAAACTCACACAAGGAGCAGGAAACACAAAAAGCAGGTCTGTAGGACAAGTGCTCATGCAAACAACACATTAATAGAGATGAAACAGAGATGGTCATACAAACCAGACTATATAGATTACTAGCCTGTTGCATGCTCCTAACACTACAAGGTTATCTGAATGCACCAAAGCTATTGTAAAGGCAAGTGGATAATGAGATGTTTGACCTGACAGAACCTGCAGTAAGACATATATGGCATTTGTTGAACACTAGTTATTCTTTCGGTGGTCGTAGCTGAAAGCAGTATTTGCAATGCTAAGAATGGACCAGAAAAAAAATGAAATGGGTCCATACAGCTGCATGACAAAACATATCCCTTTCATTCGTAGGAAACCAAAAGGATGGGACCATGCAACAGTGGAAACCTCCAAAACACATCCCAAAAGCACCATCCTCTGTCCCGACTTGTGCACAATGTTAGAGACCTCTAATGGTGCATTTGGATATACATTAGTGCTGTGCGCACTGCAGTTTGCCCCCACTCCGAGGGTCCCCCACCATTGACAGGGACATGCCCTGCTATGTTGTTGCAGAGCAGCTGTACAGAAGTTACTGCCCATTCACACTGGCACCTGGTGATGCTACGGTCCAGGTACTGGTCAGGCATACATGTCCCCTCAGAGTTGTGGATCAGTACACCAGGGCCTCCCCTGTGGCCATCACACCACACACACACACACTCTTGTTTGTGGTCACAAATAACATACTCCTGTCAAAATGATGCCCTGCACCTATAAACAACTGCTGGTAAAACATAATAGCAGGGCGCTTCAGGACCACACTTCTCAGCCAAACACGCTTCGGCTTCATACTACCTCACATACCACCCCTACATCTACATTCCCATTTCTCCAAACACAGGAATTGTTAGGGAAGCCTAGTATAGCCCTTTCAGCACAAACAGCAAATGCCAGCATAACCAGAATAAAGACTATTGCAGTGCTTTATATTTCTGTGGGGGTGGTTTTCTTTTTATTGTTATTTCACCTTGCAGACGTCCCTCACTTGTGCATTCTATTCTTTACAACTGCACCTTGTGCTTTCCCAGACAGCAGACACACCAGTTCAGTACAGACTTGTCACAGCCTTTCATCTCTATGGGACACATTGAGGATCAAAGCAGAAAATCTTCTAAGTGCTGGCCTTATTTCACGTTGCCACTGATATAACATAGGAGACTGCTGGATACACTCAGGACATACACGGGCCTTTCCTGAATATGCTTTGCATGACGCCACAGTTTGCCACTCCCCCATTCCGCCCCCTCCATTTTAGGGCCATGTGGTTTCAGAATACGAGTCTAGAGGTTTTTGTGAGGAAAATGTCTATCCTGCACGTCCAGGCGGCCTATTTGTGTTTTGGAATGACCCCCATAATGAATATGTATGAGCTAGATTTGCCTGCACCTCCTCCATTGCATGCAAATATCTTTCATGCCTATTCATTGTGGATATCCTAAAAAGCAGACTGGTTAGGGGGTACACCAAGACTGATTTGAGGAACACTGTTTTATATTATAAAGCAAAACCAATAAACAATATAGTGGGTTTAAGGAGTTCTACATTCAGCCCGATTCTGATCAGGGCATGGATGGCCTGGGTTTGTACCCAAATCTGCACCTAGACATTACTACAGCTGAAGAATCAGGTACTTAGATGGGCCGGACGTACCCCGATTCTGGCGCACCAAACATCCAAATATTTCCCTGACCAGCCCTCACTATGCTCCTGCTGGAGCCCCTGTGCCATGGCACTGAGACGCTGTGCAGGAGCACCAAAAGGCCTGACACTGTCCCGCTCCTCTTTTCCTGCTGCCCAGCCATCGGTGGGGACAGCCAGGGTCAGGATCGGGTAGCGAGGACTTACTTCTTGCTGCCCTGCCACTTCCGTGGCCGCGCATGCACCGATCCCTGCCACGCATGGGACTTATTCTACCTCCAAGGTGGAATAAGTACCACTTCCATCCTGTCAGTGCCAGACATATTGGGCCATGACTTGAATCGGCCCACTTCCCACCCTGTTGCCACCCTCCCCGCCCCTGTCCATATCTCCCTGAACAAAGGCTTTGTATGCACGGGGAACTTTAGGTATGGAATCGGGTCTCGGCAAATAGTGGGGGTTGTACATCTAAACCGGACGTACATCTCCGCTATTCACGGTTCGGAATGACCCCCCATTGTGTATGAATTTTTGTACACACAGAATTTTATAAGAGGATTTTCTACACATTTTTGCACAACTCAGAAGATTGTTAATATACAAGATATTTTTTGACATGAAAGAACATTCCAAAAGTTAATAAAATAATTGTTCAGATAACTGGTGCTAGTACTATTTGAAATCTGCGTGCATATCACTAGCTCGCCTCTGCCAGAGAGTTTTATAGAGGTCTTAGCATGCCACAGTGCAAAGACAGAGAGAGGAAGCACACAGGGTCCCCTGCCTGGAAACAGGAAACACAGCTCGGTTTTGGCAGCACCCTTGACTGCCCCTCTTGCTCTATCTGCTTCATAATGATGCAATGATTAGAGCGAGTCCTTTCTGTGCACAGTTTTAAGGGGGTACTGCTTCACAACATCCAACGGCTGCAGCAAAATGTTTTCACCATGGAACACACATGTGCCGTGTGAAACATATCCAAAGAAGGAATGATGTGTCTGAATCAAGGTTTAGCAATTTGGCAGTATTCCTTGCGATGCTTTCCAACATGTAGAATTTTGGAAAGAATATAAAAAAGACTGATGTCTGCTCATCGGTTTCCCATAGGCACAATAGCTCTTGAAAAGGATTGCAATTCACTAAGGGGTAATTTTAGAAGCTTTATTCGTGATTTACAGGTGTATAGTGAGGCATATACATGTGTGAATCGCATCTCTGTGCAAGTGGCCATTTTGGAAAGGGACCAGTTTAAACGTGGATGTCCTTAGTACATCGAAATCAGAGCTGGCCCCTGAGTTGGTTCAAGGTGTTGGTGTCCTAGGCAAACCTTAAGCTTTATCCCCCCCCCTCCCCTCCATGGCTGGCAGAATCTATGGTTTAGCTTTGAAGGCCTGGTTGTTTGCCATCCTCAGAAGCTGCTGCCCTAGATGACCGCCTAGTTTGCCTAATGGTTGGGCTGGCCCTGGTCGAAATTTCAAGGAGGTGTGTCAGAGTCTGGTCTGGGCATGGCCTGGGTGGGACAAAAATATACAAGTGTATTCTCCATTTCATATAGACAGTGCTGTACCAAGGGCTGTGCAAGCAGTTATTTGCACAGGGCGCATTTCGAGCTTGGTGTGGTCCTGCATATACGGAATGCACGTGTTATCCCTAAATTCTGAACTTTGGAGTTTACACATACTCCCTGGCATTGTTAGGTTCTAAAAAAAAGTGTGAACCGGTCCTTTACAGGAGGGGCTGTCTTCATTAATTCCCCCTAGTTTATTTCCCCCTCCAAATTCAAATGAGTGAAAGATAGCATCTTCTGTAGTTAGTTAGCAACATCTACATGTATGTTGCAAGCTGTGAAATTCTGGCACTTACACATGTAAGTTGCTGGGGTTCATCCCATGGTTTTTCCCACATGATGATTCGTAAAATGGCTCCTCCCACTACATGTGGATATACATGCACTTCCAGTACGTTCCTGCACTTCCTTTGTGTATTTTAGACATAGCTCCTCGATGTCTCAGTTCCGCTCTTCATGTACTGTGCTTTCACATCTGTCATGCAGGAAGAACGTGCCACTGCCTCATTTCTGGTTTTCAAACTCATCCATTAGGTCAGTTTTATCAGAGAATCAAGCCTCCAGAAAGAAAAATACATGGTGGGTGGGGGGGGGGGGGGAAGGGGGATAGTCAGTGATGGCGGCTAGCCCATCTAACATGGCTAGCCACAGCCGCTGAACTCTAAATTTGGATATTCAATGTTGGGGCCTTATCTGGGCCTCGACATTGAATATCTGGGTTGGCCAGATTGCCAGGAAGCTAACTGGACAGCGGCGATATTCAGCCACCGTCCAGTTAGCTTCTGCGATGAAAGCTAGGCCAGTCTTTACGGTGCCTGACTTTTGCTACGTGTTGGCAGCTGTGCAATGGCTCAGTATGACTGCTGCTGAGTTATTGATGGGCGCTGCCCTGGAACATCCCCGGCATGACTCAATGCTGACCGGTTAGTATCAGGGCATTCAGTGGCGGCACCCATGCATATTCAGCGGCACTAGCTATGTTGAATATCCTACTGAGCGGCATTTACATGGTATGCAGGTCTGCAAACTGCGACGATCCTCCCCCCTCCCCCAACCGTTTCCTCTTGGAAACTGTAAAAAGTATTCTGTTAGGCTTGCACAGCTACTGTCATGGGGCCCGATATTCAGTGTTGGCAGCTAGTCAATCTAATGCAGGTAGCTGCCACCACTGAACTTTAAACCTGGATATTCAATGCCACAGTCATATCCCGTCCCGGCCTTGAATATCCTGGTTGCCCCGATTGGCAAGAAGCTAACCGGGCGGTGGTGACATTCAGTTGCTGCCTGGTTAGCTTCTGTTGTGAAATTAAGGCCAGCTTTTGCTGTGCTTTACTTTCTCCACATAGCCATCATCATGTTAGTGCCACTGAATATCTCGAATAAAGGGAGTAACATGGTTACTAGGTCTGCTAACTGTGTACTGCCATGATCTTTGCAGTTTTCCAGATCGTGCTCTATCTTCGATGTTTCAGCCATTATGCTGTTGCTTTCTTCAGGATGAAGTTGATATGCATTGGATGCCTGTTCTTATATATAGTGGTCCTCAAACTGGATTATTGGGATTCAGGAAGGAAATGTGAATTTTGGCAGAATTCATTGGAGATGAGGTAGAAGAAGCACAAGTTTGAAATTCTGAAGATGGGGAATTTTGAATTTTAGTGGGACGATTTGTGGTGACAATCTCCAATTCTGGAAGGTGGAAAAAAATGTCGGTCTTTGGTGCCAGTCCTTGTAGCGCTAAACCTTCTGTGAAAGAGGAGTTGCCATGCTTTGTTTATGCTTCGTCTCCATTGAGGTTTCGTGGTTGCCTTGCTATCCCCACTGCCTACCATCAATCTTGGCTACCATCAATCTTCTTTGTCCAGAATCCCTGAGTCATCAAATAAGCTTATGGCCAGTTTCCATCGTGTTACTGAACTTGTTGATGTCTTTTATGCTCTTGTAGCTTTTCTTCTATAAACGGGGGTTTTGCCTATATATGATCGGCTGCAGCTGCAGGGGATTTCATCAACTCTAGCCATTTGGAAAGGGAGGATTCGATTTTTCAGTTGTGGGGGATGCCAGCTTCTGTGGTGCACTATATGCTGTTCTGATGTTAGTTTATTTAAAGCAAGTTACTTATGCAGTCTTTTACACCTTGGACATAGGGGAGCACCAAGAATCTGTCCTGTTGTGGGGTTGTCATTCAGCGGTTGTTGGTTTATTTTGTTTATTTATTTTATTTTATTAGTATTTAGCTCAAGACAAGTTACATTCAGGCACCTAGGTTGTTGCTATTCGTGCCGATTGGCTTGAGGAACAGTCATTTTGCTCCAGCTATTGGCTAAGTACATGTCCCGGAGAGTGCTCCTTTCTTCCTGAAGATTGTCTGGGTCGCAGACTCTTAGAGCTCTGTTTACCAGTGTGCACAGGCTGTTTCTTTTTATAGACAGATTGTGGTGGGACTCAGCATGTTTATAATGGTTGGAAGGGGCAGGTTTCCTGCATATGGTGTGGCTCAGGCTTCCATCTGTCTGCTTTTTGATCATTAAATAAGAAGATAAGACATGCCATAGTGGGTCGGACCAAAGGTCCATGAAGTCCAGTATCCTGCTTCCAACAGTGGGCAATCCAGGTCACAAGTACCTGTGAGATTCCCAAAAGGTAGAAAGATTCCATGCTGTTATCCTTTGTAAGCAGTAGATTTCCCAGTCCACTTTAATAATGGTTTGTGGACTTTTCCTCCAGGAACTTGTCCAAACTTGTCCAAATCTCATTTAAACCCAGCTACACTAATAGCTTTTACTACATTTTCCGGCAAGGAATTCCAGAGTTTGATAACGTGTTGAGTGAAAAAATATGTTCCCTGATTTGTCTTAAAAATGCTACATTGTAGGTTCATTGTGTGTCCCATCACCTTTCTACTTTTTGAAGGAGTAAACCACCAATCTATGTTTACCCGTTCCACGCCACTCATTATTTTGTAGACCTTTATCGAATCTTCCCTCAGTCATCTCTTTTCCAAGCCAAAAAGCCCTAACTTTTTAAGCCTTTCCTTGTAGGGGTATTCTTCCATCCCCTTTATCATTTTGCTTGCTCTTCTCTGTACCTTTTCTAATTCTGCTTTATCCTTTTTAAGATATGGTGACCAGAATTGCATACAATATTCAAGGTGCGGTCGCACCACGGAGTGATACAGGAGCATTATAATATCCATAGTTTAATTCTTCATTCCTTTCCTTATGATTCCTAGCATTATATTTGTTTACTTGGCTGCTGCTGCACACTGGACAGATGGTTTCAACTTATTATTCACGATGATGCCTAGATCCTTTTTCTGGGTGGAGATTCCATATGTAACTGTAGTTTGGGTTGTTCTTCCCTAAGTGCATAACTGCACTTCTCCACATTAAATTTCATCTGCCATTTGAACACCTAGTCTCCCAGTTTCTCAAGGCCCTCTTGCAGTTTTTCACAGTGCTCTTATGTTTTAACAACTTTGAATAATTTTGTGTCATCTGCAAACTTGATCACCTCACGTGTTATTCCCATTTCCAGGTCATTCATAAATATGTTAAAAAGCAGCGGGCCCAGTACAGATGCCTGGGATACTCTACTACTCTCCTTTTTCCATTGAAAGAATTGGCCATTTTGCCAGGGCAGAAATCCTGGCCGCACCGCCCTCCAGCGCTGTGCTACCACCTCCCCCCCCCCCCCCCCGCCCTGCTGTGCCGTCACCCCCTGCTACTGCCGATTCTGTCTGAGGGGGGAGGGGGGAGGCAGACTGCGGCAGCAGCAGTATTTTAAAAGCAGCGGATTTGTGCCACCGCTTTGTTGCCACAGCAGGCCATGTGATTCATCACACATGGCCTGCTGCTTCTGACCCCCCCTTTGACAGTAAGTTGTGTCGGAAGCATCAGGTCATGTGTGCTAAAGCACATGGCCTGCCATGGGCAACAAAAAGGTGGCATGAAGCCACCCACTTGGGTTCGCCACCCTAGGTGGCCAACTAGCTCACCTAGTGGACGGGCAGCAATGCATTTAGCCCTATTCTCTGGTTTCTATCTTTTTTTTTTTTCAAAGTTTTATTTAGAACCATCAACAGAAAACAGCAAGTACAGAACAAAGAATCACCACTCCCTGGGGTTGGCTCTTATCCCCAGGGGCGGTACACATGGATGGTTACCCTCCCCCCCTCCCCCACCCCTCCCCCACCTCCTCCCTCTCCCCCCCCCCCGCATACCAAGGCCACGCAGGACCATCTGGAAGCTCCACATATCACCCAAATAACATTACAATAAATAAGGGTATCAACAACCCAACTGAAAGACCGTGTTAGCGGGTCGGGGCACTCAAAGTTTGAATGTATGGATCCCAAATTAGCAAGAAGGCGGACCATCGCTGGACATGGCCCCGGGCAGCCCTACACTCCAGGAGCATAAGCTGATGGAAGGAGTTCCGCCACTCCCAAAAAGAGGGTGGGTGGATATCCCTCCACCGCCGCAACAAAGGCCCTTTACCCACCAGACATGCCTTACGCACAAGCCAGCGACCCCACTTCCCCTTCGGAGAGGTGAGGGCCAAAAAATCCAAGACCACCAAGGCTGCGTCCCAATGAACAGGTTGTCCTAGCAGATTAGCTACGTACAGGGCAATCCTCCGCCAATATGGGCGAATCCGTCGGCATCCCCACCACATGTGTAACAAAGTCGCCATGGGCGCCGCACACCGCGGACAACTGCCGTCCGCAGTCAGGTGGCAATGAAGGGCCCTCCGTGGGGAGAAGTGGACCCTAGTTAAACATTTAAATTGTATTTCCCGCCAACGGGCCCCTTCCACCAGGCTCACCACGTGCCGTAGGGCCACCAGGATAGTGCCATGGGGGATCTCCCGCCCCATTTCGGCCCCCCAAGCCTGTTCCACTTTACAATAGTCCGGCCGCTGGCGAAACTGCTCCAGCCGGAGGTGAAAACCCTGAATTGACAGTCGTGTCGCGTCGCCCAGGCCGAAAAACGCCATAATCCGGACGGTCGCTATGTAACTCCCCTCCTGGAAGGGAGGCCACATAGTGGGCCACTTGCATATACGCAAAGAAATGGTGAGGCCGCAAGTCAAACTCGCGGGAGAGCGCAAGGAAGGGTTTAGGCTTCCCCGTCAAGTCCACCACATGTCCCACACTATGGACCCCCCTCTCCCCCCAAAAACGGAAGACAGCGGTCTCAGTTCCCGGGGTAAAATTGACATTCCCCCGAAGGGGTAGCCAACTCGACACCTTCCAATTATGGCCCCAATAAGCATTCAACTGTCGCCAGGTCTTACACACCGGAAGTAGCAACACACTCTCAGCCAAGTGAGTAGCCCACTGGCTAACCTCCAGGTGCAAGAGGGCCCGCAGAGAGTGGGGTGCCACAAATGCCTCTTCCAAGGCTGTGGGCGTGTAAAGGTCAGTATCACCTAGCCAATCCCCCAAATGACGCGCTTGGCAGGCCAATGCATAAGCACCAAGGTCCGGAAGCCCCCACCCCCCGTTCTGCATCCTCCCCACCAGCCGACCGTAGGGGACACGGGCTCTCACCCCCCCCCAGAGGAGGCCTCGAAATTCCGCCTCAAAGCGCCGGGCATCCCGCTGGAGAAGCCAAACAGGGAGGGTCTGCAGCCAATACAAGATCCGCGGCAAGAGCACCAGTTTAATCGCCGCAATCCTTCCCAATAGGGACAAGGGAAGAGGCCGCCAGGCCTGCAACTGGGTTCTCACCTTGGTCAGCATTCGCTGTAGGTTGCACCTATACAATCGACCCGGATGACAGGGCAGTACAATCCCCAAATATATAAATTGATTCTCGGCCCATTTAAGAGGGAACACCCCCGGCCAGTCACTCCGAAGGCTCCCCGACACGTCCAGGGCTTCAGATTTATCCCTGTTAATGCTTAGCCCCGCAAATTGCCCAAAAGTTCGGAACTCTCCTAGGAATCTATAGGCGAGAGTAAATGTACCAACAGGTCATCGGCAAAAGCAGATATCTTAAATTCTTGGGCGCCTATTCTAACCCCCCTTATGGAACGCATTCCCGCCACTCTCCGCAGGAGGGGATCCAAGGACAGGACAAAAAGAAGTGGAGAGAGAGGGCAGCCCTGACGAGTCCCCCTCTGCAACGAGAAATTCTCGGATACCACCCCATTGCAAAGTATCGCCGCCGTCGGGTCTGCATACAGGCTCGCAACCATGCTACAAAATAAAGGCCCTATACCATAGCAAGGGAGAATGTACTTCAGATATTGCCAGTCCACCCGGTCGAAGGCTTTTTCTGCGTCAAAACTGACAAGCAAGGAGGGTAACTGTCTATACTGGACCCACTCTAAGGATGCCACAATTTTGCGCAGATTACGAACAGCATATCGCCCCTTCACGAACCCAACTTGAGAATCATGCACCAACAACCCCAAAAACTCCGCCAAGCGATCTGCTAAAATTTTGGCCATCAATTTAAGATCGAAATTAAGCAGTGAGATAGGACGATACGAGGCCGCAGAGAGGGGGTCCTTCGCTGGTTTAGGAATAAGGACAATATGGGCATGATTAGCCCCCCACCGAAAGTAGCCCTGTTGCGCCCTCCGATTATGCACTGCGGCCAGCGTTGGGGAAATCAGGTTGTTAAGAATTTTGTAGAATTCAGCACCCAGCCCGTCAGATCCCGGGGATTTATAACAGCTGGCCCTGGAAATAGCCCCCTGCAGCTCAGCCACAGTTATCGGCCGATCCAACTGCGCTTTTTGCTCCTCGGACAAGCGCGGTAAGTCCAAGGCCCCCACATATTCCTCCATCTGCATGAGGGAGGGCGACTCCGCTGTATAGAGGCTCTGGAAAAAGGAACGAAAAACCCGCACCATCTCCGGGTTCTCCCGATGTAACACCCCCGAGTCATCCTGCAAGCCCGGCACCAATTTGGAGCCCCGGGGTCCCCGAAGACATCTGGCCAATAATCTCCCGGGCTTATCCCCATAGCGATAAAGTTGGTAACGATAGTATAACACAGATTTCTTTGCCCGTTGATGCAAAAGTTCATTTAATTCCGTTTGAGAGTCCCACAGCTGCTTTTTAAGCCCTGCCATCGGGTTTTGAGCCCCTTGACGCCGCAGCCGCGTCACCAACTTTTCTAAAGCAATAATACGTTCTGCCCTCAGTCTTCTCTTCTGGGCAAGGAACCCTATAATGTCCCCCCGCAGAACCACCTTCGCAGTTTCCCAGAGCAATTCGGGGTCATCCTGATGACCCCGATGATCAGCTTCAAATTCCTGCCATCGTTGCTGAAGAAAGGAACAGAACTGCGCGTCCCTGTATAATTCAAGTGGGAATCACCATGTCGGGGACCAGGGAGAGTTCCCATTCCAATAAATGTCAAGCCAAACAAACGCATGGTCAGATATCTCCATAGGCCCTATCTGAGCATCCGCCACCTTAACAAACAGACCAGTAGAAGTCAACAGGTAATCTATACGGGCGCTAGTGCCATGAGCCCGAGATGTGTGCGTATAATCCTGCTCGGCCGGGTGTAATAGTCGCCAAGGGTCCACCAACCCCAGCCGGGAACATAAACGTCGCAATGCCCGAACCGTCGCGATTCTGTCTCTCTGCTCCCCCCCCCCTTAGAAGTATCGAGATCAACATCCATGACACCATTAAAATCTCCCCCCAAAATCAAGGGGGACTCCGGCAATGTCTCAAGCTTGGAGGCAAGACGGGCATAAAGGGGCAAGTCGAGCCCATTAGGACAATACAGATTACCGAGAATAACAGGCCTCCCCTCGAGAACTCCCTGCACCAAGATAAATCTGCCTGTCGGGTCAACAAAGTCCTGGACAACCTCCAGCCTCACCCGTTTATGAATCAGGAGCACTACACCCCCCTTCTTCCCCTGAGCTGGGGCCCCCCAGACCTGTCCCACCCACTCCCGGCATAATTAAACGGTGCTCTTCGACAGTCTGGTGGGTTTCCTGAAGCATGGCGATGTCCGCCTTCTGCCTTGCTAGAGCCTGCAAGATTTTGGCCCGTTTAATGGGGCTGCCCAGACCACAGACATTCCAAGAAATTATCTTAAGCGGCATGTAATACAAAAGTAGGCCTACTATAATACAGCACAAACCATACCTGATACAGGGAAGGCACCCCCCCAGCCTGAGGTCCTCCCCTCTTCCCCACAGGGATATTCCCTCTTGTCATCCACCCTTCCACTGGTCCCCGAAAGTACTGCTCCCCTCCTACTCCCCCTCCCCCCCTCTCCCCCCACCCTCCCCTTTCCACCCTTCCTCCCCCCTCCTTTCCCCCCCTCCACCCCCCTCCCCTCTCCGTACCCCTAACTCTACGACCATCTACCTCTCTCCCCCTCTGTGACTTCTAGATGCGTGTGGTACCACCCCGCCCCTCCCATATACCGGCTCATCTACAAGCCGTCCAGGCTGGGAGAGCCATCCCCCCCGAATCACCACCCCCACCACAAAAACCCGGCCCTCTCCACTCCCCCTATACCATTCTACCCCAACAGCCCAAGACTCCCTTCTCTCCCTCCCGAACATAAGGAGGAACCAACAGGGAAAACATTATAACAGTTTTACCAATCCCCTTACCACCACCTCCCCCCACAAGATTACCGCCGCCGCTTCTCCACAGTCCAAGGCAGCATATACCAAAAGGTTCGTCGATTCCAGCCTTGCCTCCGCTGGGCCTCATGTCTCGGCCGCTGCAGTCGCCCTTCGCCGTATCTCCTCCACATAGGGTGTAGCTGCCGTCGCTGAGTCAAAGGACCGGCGTGTCCCCTCATGAGTGAAGATCAGCTGGGCAGGGTATTGCACCATGAATCTGATGTTGTTATCTATCAGAATCTGGCACAATGGTCTATACTCTCGTCGTCGCTGTCCCAGGGCCGCCGAATAATCCTGAACAATATGCAGCTTAACATTGTCCTTTTGGACTACTCCTCTCTTCCGCGCTGCACGCAAAACTGCTTCCTTTTGCTGGAATCGCAGGAACCGCGCTAGAACCACCCTGGGTCGGCCGTCACTGACTCTCCTAGGCCCGACCCGGTGCGCTCTCTCTATTTGCACTAGGGTGCCCTCAGGGTCATTCCCCAAAAGTTGTTTCACCAGATCCTCCAAATAGGATTGTAAGTCCCTGTCCTCTATGGCATCCGGGATCCCCAGAAATCTCAAATTGTTACGGCGAGACCTGTTCTCCAGGTCGTCCAGCTTGGCCTCCTGACCCTGAAGTAGCTTTTTCATACGGGTCATCTCCTGCTGCAGCTCCAGCACGTGCTCCTCCGTCCGCTCTATCCAGCCCTCTGCTTCCTGCATTCGATTCCCCAGGGCCCCCACAGAAGTTTGGAGGAGGTCCATTCGGCTCCGCAGGTCCTCAAATTGTGCTGATAGCGCCCCCGCCACGGCCACGGAGATTTCATCCACCATCCCAGCTTTAACCTCCCCCTTCAGCGGCGAGGACTGCTCCCCCCCTCTAGGCGGCAGAGGGGTCTTCTCCTTTTCCACACGGCGGGCTCCCTTCGCCGCCATGCCCAAGCTACATCGATCCGCCGGGGTCTCGTCCCCCGTCCCCCCCACTCACTGCAGATCACAACGGCGTAAGAGCCTCCCACGCGGGTGCGTGGTTCTGTTGCCACGGGGGGGTAAGGCCTTCTCCGTCCCCGGTCCACCGGCACACCTCGGATCCCCAACACCTGCAGGGGGCCTTAAACCAGGCTAGGCGGCCCCCGAGGATCTCCCAGGGCCAACAAACTGGCAGCGGCCCTGCCCAGGTCTCAACAGGGGGGCTCCAGCCACCCCCAATGAAGTCGGTGTCAACCGCCTTCCTGGAGCACAAAAAATAGCTGGGGGGGGGGGTAGTGGGAGCGATGGGGCTCAATCAGGGGGGGGTGCCCGCCGCCGCGGAGTGCGGCTCGAAAATCTGGCTGCACGTCGCTGCTTACCGCGGCTTACCGGGTCTCCCCACAGCGTGGCGTTCAATGCAGACTCCTGGTCTTCCGCATCGGCCGCCCAGATCCAGGCTGCGGCCGCTGTTCAGCACGGGGGGGGGGGAGAGGTGGGGGCTCGGGAGCGCCACTTCACACGGCGGTCCAGTCGGGGACGCAGGGGGGAGGCTCGGAGCCCCAAACCTGGCTCTTGCAACTCATTTTTCATTGCCGGAGGGGCGAGGAGGTCCAGAGCTCGAGCAGCGTGCGACTGCTCGTGCTCACCGCATCACCGGAAGTCCTGGTTTCTATCTTTTAACCAATTCCCATTCCACAATAGTACACTGCCTCCTATTCCATGGCTTTTTAATTCCTCAAGAGTCTCTCATGTGAGACCTTGTCAAAGGCTTTTTGAAAATCAACCAGCTCACCTTTATCTACCTGTTTGTTCACACCTTCAAAAAATATAGCAAATTAGTGAGACAAGACTTTCTATGGCTAAATCCAAGTTAGCTTTGTTCCATTAAACCATGTCTATCTAGTTTTATTTATTTATTGTATTTAGCTCACTCCTTTCCAGGAGATAAACAAGGAGAGTTACATTCAGGTACAGTATGCGCTTCTCTACCCCAAAAGAGCTCAGAGTCTGCTATGTTCACAGATTACTGATTTCCCTGTCCATTCCCACCAATCCAAGAGATGGATCAAGGAGTTGGCGCCCTAGGCAAACCATATGCCTTATGCACCACCACCTCTCAGAATCTATTGTTTAGCTTTGAATGCCCTGCTCTTTGCTGCACCCCAGAAGCTGCCACCGTAGGCAACTGTCTGGTTTGCCTGATGATTGGGTCCAAAACAAGGCACTCACACTTGTGGTACCATGCAGAACACCAAAAAGAGCAAGGCGAAGAAAAACTCAACCATTAAGTCATGAAGAACAGCTTTATTAAAGCTTTGTTTTGCCTAATGGTTGGGCCAGCCCTGACCACAATATAGCCACTGCATACCCAGTTCATCCTGCAGAAAGCCACAGCACGATGGCTGAAATGTCGCTTCCACTTACTAAGATATGGCATGACCTGGAAAACTTCAAAGATCACAGTAAAAAGTAGTTAGAACTGTTAGAATTCAGGCTGTATGGATACAAATTAAAGTCACCAAGTTGAGACCAGATGCACAGAGGGGATGGACGTGGGGGACAGAATTGGGCCCTAATTTTTTTCCTTTCCTTAGCTATAAACTTGGTTTTATGTCTTAATATGTGGTGGAACTTTGTTCATGTTATAAAGATGAAAGGGCTGCTGCTGAAAGAGGTAATCATTTGTTTTTAGCTAAACAAAGAAATGGGTTGTGATGTTGTGATATAGTGATTATTCTTTTTGCGACTGAATCTTGTAATGCACAGGGTTGTGGTTATTTATTATGTTTAATTCTGTTAATTGTCATAATAAAGGTATTAGAACAAAAAAATAAAAAAGAATTGTTAGAATTCTGACTACAACTCCAGTCCAAAAGCACCTCCCTTCAACTTTTCAGCACTTTGGCATAAAGTGTTGAAAGGTTGAAGTGGAGGAGTGGCCTAGTGGTTGGGGCAAGGTACTTCAGGCTGGACGGTTGGGGGTTCAAATCCCACTAGAGGACAGCAACCTCAGGCTAGAAGGACTGGGGTTTCTAGTCCCACAGGTGCTCCTTGTGGTCTTGGGCAAGCCACTTAACCCTCTATAGCCCATGTTCCCTGTAAAATAGTTATCTCCAAGTTATAAATGCCCTGTTCAATGTAATTTCAGTTTGTTCAATGTAGACCACACTGATACAGAATAGTGCAGTATATAAGAGAAAATAAATAAAGCAACCCAAGCAAACAGACAGAGAACAATAAGGAAAAGAGTGGCATGCAGTGGGAAGGGGTTTCTACTAAAACACTGAACAGACAGCAGCTCAGGGAAACCAAGACTAGCTTTTATTCTGTCCCAGCACAAAGCTAAAACATAGGACAGACAGCAATCCAGGGAAAACACAGTTAGCTTTTATGTTGTCCCAGATAGTTTGTTCTCCGCAAGCTGATTCTCCCAGCTTTTTTCCAGCCCCAGTTAATGCTCTTACTTCAGAACTGCTTTGCATGACTTGCCTCAGAAGGATTTCTGGCTCCATGGGCCTCTCTCCCTCCTGCAGCCTGCTGGGTTCTTAACTTCTCCCTATGAGCCACGTCCTCTCAATCCTGAACTCTGGGCTGCAGACTCTCTTAAAAGGGACTGCCATAAAGAACAAAGATCCGAGCAATGATAGTACTAGGTCACTACACTGTTACTGCGAATTGACTACTGATACTGAGACACTGACTGCGAAAGATTACCTGTCACTTTGTAGTAACAGCTGACTACATAATACTACTTGTAACTGTGCAATATTACTTGTTACTGATAATACTAGACCACCTACTGCAAATTATTATTTGTTACTGTGACGTGCATGCTGATACTAGGCTACTGACCGCGAAACATTACTTGTTACTGTAAAGTGTCTGACAAGACTAGGCCTCTGACTGCATTAGGCAACTGACTGCAAAGTATCATTTGTTACTGTAACGTGCATGCTGATACCGAGGCTCTGACTGCAAAATATTACTTGTTATTGTGAAGTGACTGTAGCTTCCAGGTCATGACCCATATACAGCTATCCACCAAACATCTGTGGAATGGCACCCCTCAACTTTTTTCTAAGCATATATCTGCTCTTACTGGTTCCCTCATATGCCTTCATCTCCAACTTCTACTACTCTCTACCACACATATGCACTCCAATATACATTCTCTACCCTATCCAAACACCCACACTGCCTCCACTCACCCCTTACCACACTACCTGCAAAGATCCAACACTCGCTCCATCTCCAAGACCCTCTATTACCAGGCATAACAGAGCACAGAGGCACCGCAACCCTAAACCAAGAAGGACAAATGTAGACAAACCCATGCTAGCCCAGAGCATCCACATACATTCACCACAAATGCCTCATGATGCATGCAACATCATCCTCATTAACGCCAGATCTATCAGAAACAAGACCCACCTAATCTACGACATCATCACTGATGAGCAACCTGACATCCTCTGTATAACGGAAACCTGGATCACTGACACCGACTCAGCGATATTAAACCAGATAAATAAACCCGGATACAAAATATACAACTGCCCCCGCACCAACAAAAGAGGAGGAGGAGTTCTCATCATCGCCAAAGCCAACCTGCAATTAACAAGCACATACCAGCTTTCAAATATGGACATTGACTTGCCTAAAGTTGAAAACACAGCTCTATCAATCTGCCTAATATACCGACCACCCTCGCCACACCATGAATCACTTGCCACAGCACTAGAGAGCATCTCCTCCACACAACTCAGGAAATTCCAAATCATCTTGGGAGACCTGAATTTAGCATCAATGCCGCCTGCTCACGCAAACACCTTCCTGGAAGCCATGAATCAACTAGGATATCAACAACTAATACATGAGGCCACCCACGACAAGGGCCATACCCTAGACATGGTCTTCACACCCACATATCAGCAGCACAATGAAGAGAAGCCTCTAATAAAGATAACTCCAGTACCATGGTCCGACCACCATCAAATTGATCTACGCTTACGCCTGCCATCCTTACCCAAAGACGCAAAGGCTCGGAGAACAGTACACCCACAAAGGGGTTTCAATAAATTCAACTTGGAAGACCTTATAAGTACCATTAACGCCCACATAGATTTGGAATGCATGGACCTCGACCTACTAACAAACAGCTGGGACACTGGAATCCAGGCTGCATCACACCCAACATGGAAGACCCCCCAGAACTCAACTAAACCCAGATCCGAACCCTGGTACACAGAAACGCTGACCAGAATGAAGAGGGAACTCCGAAGACTGGAGAGAAAATGGAGACAAATCAAATCCATTGACCACAAGACTGAATACCTCGATTATCTCACAAAATACAAAAGCGAGGTCAACTCTGCGAAAAGGACACATCACACCAACTTATTAAACAAAGCCATAAATAAGCCTCGTGAACTATTCGAACTAGTGAAATCACTGACGAAAGTATCTTTGGAAGACCACCGTGACACCATAATCAAACCCCAAACTCTGGCAGACCATTACGCAAGGAAACTCACTGCAACCACACCCACTCACTGTTTGAACGCAACCTACCTGGAACATCGCCCCAACGAGATGACCAATAAAGACCAGGAACAAGCATGGAGCAACTTTCACAACATTGATGCTCAGCAAATCATCAACATAATAACAAGCATCCGTACCACCACCTCCCCGCTAGATCCCTGCCCAACTGCTTGGGTTAAGGCGGCAAAACAAGATATTGTGAACCAAGTCTCACATATTGTGAACCAATCGCTGCAACAAGGAGTCATGCCCACACAACTCAAGAAATCTATAATAAGACCAATCCTAAAGAACAATTCACTCAACAAGGATGACCCAGCCTCCTACCGCGCCATTTCCAGCATATCTTTCCTGGCAAAGATCATTGAGAAGGCAGTCCTATTACAACTACAAGACCATCTGGATGAACATGAAACCCTAGATGAACAACAATACAGTTTCCGAAAACGTCATGGGGTGGAAACGCTGTTGATAGCACTGCTTAACAACCTCCTCAAGGGCCTCGAAGACAAAAAGAAAATGTTTATACTCATTTTCATTGACATCTCTGCCGCTTTTGACACAGTCCATCATGGAATCCTCCTGCAAAGGATTGAATCAATAGGAATATTGGGAACCCCCCTGAAATGGTTCTCTTCTTACATAACCAACAGAATGCCGCAGGTTCACTTCAATGGCGAAGAAGCAGAAGCTTTCCCGCAAACGCAAGGCATACCCCAGGGCTCCGCTCTCTCGGCACTCCTTTTCAACGTCTACATGCGACCCCTCCGTAATATTCTCCAACGACACAATATCAACTACCACATTTATGCGGATGATATAATGCTCTACACACAGTTGGATAACGAGAACCCTAACTATACTCAGCTTGAAACATGCCTAAACGAGATGTTAAAATGGATACAGCAAAACAACATGGAGATCAACCATAAAAAGACTGAGGTGATGTATATCTCCAGAAAACCAAACTTTGACCCTCCTGCGTCAGTCACCCTGTGTAACAATATACAACACGAAGACTGAAATAAAATATCTGGGTGTAACGCTTGACAGCAATCTAAAGATGGAAAAGCACCTCCGCAAAACCAACAAGGCCATTTTCCACAAACTTAGAGTCCTACAACCTCTACGGAACATCCTTGAACCTCACGATTTCAGGTCTGTTGCGCAAGCACTAATCATTCCACACCTCGATTACTGCAACGCCATCTTACAGGGCCTTCCAAAGAAAACCCTCAACATCCTCCAGATGGCCCAAAATGTAGCAGCCAGGGTCATCATGAAAAAAAACCTTACTGATCACATTACACCTGTATTAATCGAGCTACACTGGCTCCCCATTGCAGCCCGGATAAAATATAAAATACTAATAACCACCTTCAAGCTTATACATAACATTGCGCCATCCTTTCTCTCCACCCTTATCAGCACGCAACCACCCAACAGAAGCAGGCGAACATTCCACTCAAACATACTCCACGTTCCCCCCGATATCAGATCTGTAACAACCAGTACTAGCCACGAGCATACTCCTACTCGGCCCCTGCCCTCTGGAACCAACTACCACCAGAGCTAAGAGCAATCAAAGACCTTATGGATTTCAGAAAGAAACTCAAGACACATCTTTTCCAGTGCCAATACAATCTGATATAGTCCCGGGGTAAAAAGTTTCCTCCCAATGAAGCATTGTTGCAGTTATGTAAATATTTAAATATGTGCATATGTATATTCCGATTACTCTCTGTAAGTCCTTCACCGTGTGCTGTGCTTCTCCCTTCAAATCAATGTGTGTATACCGCAAAAATTCCTGCCATGATTGACAAATTCATATATGTAATCAAACCGCTACTGATCGCTGGAAGCAGCGGTATACAAATATATACTAAATAAAATAAAATAAATCCCTTTGGAGAGGGACAGCTAACATTCAATAGACCCTATCATAAGCATCAAAAAGCACTTTCAAAGTCATCTCTTCCACACTTCTAAAGTAACACCTTCTCATGCCACACTTACCCACCCATCCACATACAAACATCCACATACATCCATATGCACATCCTACTCTCCACCCATACCCCCTCACATACTCATCCCCCATATACACCATTCCATACATGCACTCACACACAGCCACTCATGAAGTTAGCCCCTTCATATTCTTTTTGGTGTTTTTATTTATTAACTTTTATTTTGATTTGATTTATTTACTTGATATAATGCCTTTCACTAAAAGAATTATAGAGGTGGACATGGGGTTTTATAACCCAGAGATGTTAGTTTTATTCACCCTGTAATATTAACTATTTACAGGCATCACCCTTACAAATTCTCTAGAGCATTGGTAATGCAGATGGATGTCCTGGTATACACACATTGATCCTCGTATTTCTAAGGATCCACGTTCACACTTTCTCCAGAAGTCCAGTACAATAAGACAGGCTCCCCTTAGCCGCTCACTGGGACACTTATTTTTCTCCTTATTTACTTTAGAGGACATTCATGTTTGTTTAACTAGTTTTTACATTCTTGGAGATTAACAGGGATTATGCTAGTTGTCACTCATGAAACTTGCTCTTTGAACAGTTTTCCTTGGAGTAGATTGCATTGGAAGAATCAAAACATGTTGGGCTCTTTTTTTTTTAGGCAATCATTTTTCAGTTAGATACTTTTACCTTGTTGGGTTTATCTTTACATTTTCGTATTGTTACGTGTATCCCACGTCTATCCATATGTAATTTGCTGTTGGTTCTATGTAAACTGCTTTGATTACAGATAAAGCAATCTATAAGATCACATGAATAAATAAATATCCCTCAGACATGTCCCTGAGTTCTCTCCAGTTGCTCACTTGGTTTTTGCAACATTTAGTAGTGCAGTTTTCCTGATATACACTCAGGGTCGGCACAAGACAGTAAGTGTGATAAGCCCCACAGAAGGGTGCCAATGTTTGGGGGGAGGGGGCGGAGGAGCAAAAGCTGCTACAAACACTACTCTACTATCTTAGATGTAAATTCTAGCACATTTTTTAAAGCCATTTACCTGGAAATTGTCTGAAAATTGTCCTTCATCTGGATAAACATACACATAGTCTTCCCTAACATGTATATTTTCAGCTGAACCATGAGAGACATTCCCAGAGAAGTGTGTTTAGGTTAGGGAAGGAAAATACCATAAATGGATTGGATTCTCAACTCTGTGTCATCATCGAGTAGGGGCATGGCCTAGTGATTAAAGCATTAGGCTAAAACCAAGGAAGCTGGGGTTCAAATCCCCCCCTGAAGTTCTTCATGGCCTTGGCAAGTCACTTAACCTCTATTACCTCAGATGCAAAATTAGATCATAAACCTCCTGGGAAAAGAACTACTCCTGACTAACTTGCCTTGAACTACTGCTGGACAGGCATGACATAAAGGAAAACAATGCTGTTGATATTTCATCTGTATGAAAATTAGGCGTAAAGGCCAGCTTTCAAAGGGAAAGCATGCATGAGTTATTTATTTATTTAACATCTTTTATATACCGCACTCTTCGTCATCAGCGCGGTTTACATTTTAACAAATTGTACTTAAGCATGAACATATGTTAAGTTTACAGATAACAGGGAATGAACTTGGATAACTGGGGATTAAATAGACAACAAGAATTCAAACTATTTACAGCAAGAAATCACATGTTTATAATTCAAAGGCTTGGGGCTCTAAGGGGATTTGAAATGGGGTGAGAAATGAATATGGGGGTGTACTTGACTAACCATGATCATTGATTCGTGTCGGGAGGGAATGACTTAGGAAGTTCATACTCTGAGGGAAGTGTTGTAGGAAGAGGTGTGTTTTTAGATCTTTTCTAAATTATGAGAGGTCCTTTTGTGATCTGATGTTGGGTGGTAGCATGTTCCAACATCTAGGGGCAAAGGATGAGAATGCTCTTGTGATAGTTGTCTGGTTGAGTTTTGATTGGTATTTTGGGATCACTAGAGTGTTTTCTGTTGTGGAGCGTCGGGATCTGGAACTTTGTGAGTAATGCAGGAGGTCAGATAATGATGATGATGAGATTTGGTGAATTGCCTTGAATGTGATGAGAAGGACTTTGTATAAAATCCTAAATGATATCGGGAGCCAGTGAAGTTCGAATAGGATAGGAGTGATATGATGACTCCTTGGTGCTCTGTGTAGAACTCTGGCAGCCGTATTCATGACCAATTGTAGAGGATTAAGCGTACTCTTGGGTAGGCCCTGTAACCCAATATTAGCGTAGTCGAAGTGTGGGGTGACCAACGCTTGGAAGGTTGTTCGGAAGTCTTGTGGTTCAAGCATTGGTCTGAGGTGTCATAGAATTCTGATCTTGTGATAGATGGCTTTAACTGTATTTTTTATATGATCTTTGAACTCAAGTCGCTGGTCGAGTATAACGCCTAGGTAACGTATAGTTGATTTGAGTGGTAACTCGGCATCTCTTGTTCTTAGAGTTGGTGGGGGTGAGAAGTCTTTGTTCCTTGTTACAATCAAAACTTCCGTTTTTTTAAAGTTAATTCGGAGGTTTTGTGAGAGCAGCCAGTCAGAGATTGCATTGAAGCAGGTAGTTAGTGTGGTATAGTCGGGTTTCAATACGTTGACTGGTGTGAATAGTAGCACATCATCTGCATAGATGAGGCAAGATGTTCCAAATGACCGGGCGATGTTGCAGATGGGCTGCATATAGATATTAAATAGCAGGGCCGAGAGGGAGGAACCCTGTGGTACACCTTGCTTCTGTTGGAAAGGCATAGATGTATTGTCACCCGACCGGACCTGCTGCCAGCGGTCTTCCAGGTAAGATTTGCACCACTTCCAGGCCATTCCTTGAATCCCTTTTTCATGTAGTCGGTTAAGCAGCTTAATATGGTCAACAGAGTCGAAGGCTGCTGCAATGTCTAGGAAGATCAATGCAACTCCATTTCTGATGTTGTCTGTTGTAGTAATAAGCGTGTTCATTAGAGAAGTTAAAAGGGTTTCAACTCCGTGGGATTCTCTGAAGCCATGCTGATTTGGGTCGAGTGGAGCTTCGGAGTCAATGTGTTGTTGGATTTGCCTTAGAGTGACTTTTTCTAGTATCTTGGCTAGAAAAGGGATACTTGAGATTGGGCGGTAGGAGTCTTCTTTTTTTGGGTCGAGTTTATTGTTTTTGAGTAGTGGACAAATGGAGGTCTGTTTGAGGGCTGTTGGGAATATCCCTGTGCTAAGTGACTGGTCAGCTAAGGCTGCTATGTAAGGGCTGAGTTCTGTTCTTAGTGATTTGATCCAGTGGGCTGGACATGGATCGTTGGGGGCAGTGGTGGCATTGATGGAGGTTATGAGTTCTTCGATTGCCTTAGGGGTTGGGGATGAGAATTTATTAAGTATGATCTGAACGTTGGAGGTTTGTATGGGTTCGCTTGTGATTGTAGTTGAGATCTTGATCATCTTGGATTGGATATAGTCAGCATATAGTTGTGGTTGTATGTGTTCATGTTGTGGTGGAGAAGGCTCACTGGTTAGAGATGTTACTAGTTGGAAGAGGTCTCTAGGTTTGTTAAGGGAGCGACTGAGGAGCCTTGCATGGTATTCTCTCCTCTTATCCCAGGTTAGTTGACGATGAGAATTCAAGTGAGTTAAGTAGGTGGATTGGTCACATAGGTTAAGAGAGTGTCTCCATTTCTTCTCAAGTTTCCTTAATTGCCGTAAAGAGGTTCGCAGTTCAGAGGAGAACCATGGCGCGTTCCGTTTCTTGGTGAAAGAGGAGGTAGAGATGGTTTGGTTGACTGTGGCGGTGGGCTGGGCTGATAGTCCAAGGGCACTGTTCCAGTTTGCTACTGTTTCATCAATGTTGTTAGGTATTGTAAAGAGTTTTGGAATGGTTTGAGAAGTAATAGTGTCAATGTTGAATGGTTTAAAACGTGCTGGTTTAGAGAGTGGATAAACATCCGGTGTTTTGCTTGGAAACTCCTCAGCTGGTATGGAGAACGTTATAAGATTATGGTCGGACCAGGGGACGGGGTTTGATGAGGGTTCAAGTTGATTTGGTGGTTCACAGTCTGATGATGGGGCGAAGATGAGATCAAGAAGATTTCCTTGTTTATGAGTTGGATCTTTTACAATTTGTTTGTAGTGTAAGTCGGTCATGGCATCAAGGAAGGAGTTTGATACTGATGGCGGGGTGGATGCAAGGTTGAGATCTCCTAGGAGCCAGTTAGATTTGTTGAGTTCAATGGGGTTGGTAACAAGATCAATTATGATTGACAGATCATCAGCTGGAGCATTTGGGGCTCTGTAGATGAGGTTTAAGGTGTTAGTACTATTGGAGATTGATAGTGTATTTATATGGTCCGTGGTCTTGGTAGAGACGATGCGGTACTCTAGATCTGATCTTGCAATTATGCAAACTCCTCCTCCTTTTCTGTTTTCCCTGTTGCAGGTGTAAATGGAGTAGTTGGGTGGAGTAAGTTGGTTCATTATGACATTGTCAGTGTTTGACAGCCATGTTTCTGTTATCAGGAGGATGTCTAGGTTAAGGTTTGATAATAAGTCAGTGATAGCAGGCCACTTGTTTCGGGCTGAACGTGCGTTAATGAGAGCACACTTGAGATCCTGTGAGGTGGCTCTTAGATTAGGTCTTCTGGTGTTTGTTGTATCAAGAGGTACGTAGAGAAGGTAGGTTTGTCTATTGTGATATGTATATTGTGGGTATTGCTGTTGGTTTTGGTGGGGTTTCCTATTCTTGTATTGGTGTATAGGAATAGGATTAGAGTTGGATGTTAGGGAAAAAGATGTGTGTAGGATACTAGAGAGGGCAGAGAGGAGGAGGAGGGTGAGTGGGATGAGGGCCATGATTTGTAATGTAAGGATTCACAATTATTGTGAATAGGAGGTTATGATAAATTTGTGGTTATGAGTGGGAGAGTATAGGGGGTGAAGCTACAAATAATTGTCTAATTAAGGTACGTTGTAATATATTCAATTTACAGAATGGTTGTTGACAATCTTATACACCGTTCATTAAATTACAGAAAAATTACAGAGAAATAGCTGACAGAAATCCTGTTTATAGAAACTCCAATTAAAGGATGGTTGCTGACAATAATCCTGTTCTCAGAAACTTCAATTACAGGATGGTTGCTGACAGTAAACAACGTTACATATGATGTTTAACAATGTGTAGGAAAATACATTTAGGGACAAAAATTTGGCAAGTTAACAGATAATGAAATAGATGCTGTGGTGGTGTTGGAGCAAAGCAGTTTAAAAGTTACGTGTGTGGTGGACTTCTAGTAATTGATATATTCCAGGCTGACTTACAGTTGTAGTAGTCTGCTCAGAGTTATCTTTGATGTGAATCTGGTACAGGGTGTGAATAATGTGTGCTGTTTCAGTGTTGGGTCTGGTCTCCTTTGCGTTTTCTTTGGGCATAGTCCGGTTTAGAAGGTTTAGAAGGTACACCCCTAAGGGCCACGCCAAAGGGCCCTCTGGCGAGGCCCTCAGGCGCGGGCCCGCCAGGCACGGGTGCGCCCGATCGGCGCCGGTTTTAAATGAATCCGAGGGCCCCGATTGGGCACAGCAGCAGGAGGGCGGCGTTGAGGTGGAGAGATGGCTCTGGCCCGCTCAATCCCCTCGGGGAGAGCTCTTCAGGAGGGCCGGAGTGAAGAGAGAGGCCGCGCGCCCGATCGGCGCCGGTTTTAAATGAATCCGAGGGCCCCGATTGGGCACAGCAGCAGGAGGGCGGTGTTGAGGTGGAGAGATGGCTCCGGCCCGCTCAATCCCCTTGGGGAGAGCTCTTCAGGAGGGCCGAAGTGAAGAGAGAGGCCGCGCACCCGATCGGTGCCGGTTTTAAATGAATCCAAGGGCCCCGATTGGGCACAGCAGCAGGAGGGTGGCTTTGAGGTGGAGAGATGGCTCCGGCCCGCTCAATCCCCTCGGGGAGAACTCTTCAGGAGGGCCAGAGTGAAGAGAGAGGCCGCGCGCCCGATCGGCGCCGGTTTTAAATGAATCCGAGGGCCCCGATTGGGCACAGCAGCATTTCTTTGGAAATGAGATAATAAGGTCCATGATTATGAGATGTCCATGAACTTTGCACCTAGGCAGGGAGTTTGGAAGCTCCTCCCAAAATGGCTTGCATGCATGCCAAGATGAGAAAACTCTTAAGAAGATCTTTGATGAGATATATATGGAAGTTCTTGGTAACATGAAAGGTCAAAAACTAGACAACTGGGCTGGCACCAAAGGGGGCTTTATTGAACACCTTTTGTGAAAGAGCTTTCATTACATCAGTGCAGATCAGCTATGCTCACTATTATGTTTCATGATACTTTGTTTTTTTGCCAAATACCAGTGCCCTTTGACCTGAAGGTTTGCTCTGAACTTGCCTTTCCGCTTTTGTTATTTCCTGGAACTGAAAGTGTATGAATGATGAGAAGACTCAAGCAGGATCATGGGGGAGTGGGGGGGGGGGAGGCTAATTTTATAACAGGGGACTATGTGAAAAGTCCCAAAAGATTGCTCTTTATAGCTTTATAACATAGACACCTACAACTGACCTCCAATGGTGCAGAAAGTCTCACACACAACTTTACACCTGCTCTGAAGGTGTAAATATACACTTGTACTCTATGCATCTATGCATTTATTTTATATAATATGCACATACAGCAGAACTCCACCTCTGCATCTCCAAAACTATGCCCTCCGAATGCCTAAACATGGTGCACTTATAAATACACCCCACGTTGGTTCACATAATTACATGCATTTATTTAGCCTTGCAATTTTATATGAGTCCTTATCCAGTGCAAAATATGCCTTACATGTGGAAATTACCCCCTAATTATCCTAGTCACTGTTCAGAACAGCTACTTCTGGTTAGGACTGTACCAAGCTAGAATTGCACCCTGTGCAACTCATGAACCTGCAGCCTTCCTTCCCCTTCACCCCCAACAACATGCAGGAATTCACATTTCCTGAACTTTCTGGAAGCTTAGTGATGATATGAGCGCCCTTTCCATACTTGCGCCTTGTGCAGCCGCACGACTCGCACAGTCCTTGTAAGGCCCTGCTTCTGGGTGCATGATGCAAAACTGGAAGCACCTGGAGTTTGGGGCTATATTGATGACTCTGGATCTTTGGCAGTCAGCCAGTTCTCTCTGGGCTCAAGCAACAACATGCAATGAGATTCGCAGTGGGGAATTCTAGAATTATGTCAGATTAGCACAGCAATATCATGTTTGCAGCTTGTTGTGCTGTGAGGGCTTGTCTGCATCAGTGATGCTCAGGGCTAAGCTATCCTAACTTAACTACTGGTAGGGTCTCCCAGCATGGACAGGTCTCAGCTGAAGTGCCAGAACAAAACGAACCACCCATCTGGGCAGCAGTAGAATGGGACAGTTGGCGGCGAAGGATCACATTTCTGTGACAACGGCAACAACACTAGAATTAAACTGCACGGAAGAAAGGCCTACAAAACAAAAAAATCACTCTACTCAACTAAACATAGGCCAGGTATTAAAGTCTTATCACAGGTTTAAAAGGAGAAAAAAGGCTTCAGATTACACGGGTCAGGCAGACAGCACAAAACATGTCTTTGCCCTCTCCATCACAGCAGCAGCCAAAAAAACTCCTTTGGAGTTTGCATAGCATACTGTTTGGGACTGATGGTCAGTGAGGCATTTTTCTTGCAACCCCTTGAGAAAGTGTAGTGCGAAACACTGAGTCGATGAAATGTTTGGCGTCTAAGAAGGGTGGATTATTTATGCTATTTGCAATATGGATTTACATTGAAAAATACTTATAAATATAGATATAAACAAGGTTTAAAATGGTTGAAAAATATTTATAAATATTAATATAAATGATGTTAAAGGAGTTTTCTTGGCTGCTAATGTGATGGAGAGGGCAAAGACATTGTTTTGTGCTGTCTGCCTGACCCGTGTAATCTGAAGCCTTTTTTCTTTTTTTAAACCTGTGATAAGATAGTTTATGTATATGACTTTAATACCTGGCCTATGCTTAGTTCAGTAGAGTAATTTTTTGTTTTGTTGGACTGAATCTATTTCACTCTGGAATTGAGGATTTTAATTTGTGGTACCACAATGGAAGAAAGGCCTGGCAAACTACTTCCGTAGTTTGCCATGAAAATGAATAGTCACAATAAAACAAATTGCACTATAGTGCTGGAAGATGAGACACCTAGAACAGAAGGCACTCAACTGGCTACTGAGGAGGAGCTGAAGACTTTTTAGAGTAAAGCCAACATGTATGATGTGGTTGGAGCAAAACCCTTGGGACGTCTGACTGCTGATGTAGCTGCACATGAAATGAGAGAGTTAAAAGCTGCAAAGATGTCTTACATATTAGGACATGGAACATATGAAGCATGAACCAAGGGAAGTTGGAGGTGGTCAAAAATGAAATGAAACATGTACAATTTGATCTGTTGGGTGTCAGCAAACTAAAATGGACTGGCATCGGATACTTTGCATCTGATGATCACATGGTCTACTATGCAGGAAATGAAAGACAAAGAAGAAATGGTGCGGCATTTATAATTAAGAAGAAACTTGCAAGAACTATAATGAAATACAATGCAATCAGTGAACGCTTAATTTCTATTTTATTCGTCTACGACAAATGCCCATCAACACAACTATAATTCAAGTATATGCCCCAACAACAGTTGCAGAAGAGGATGAAGTTGATGAATTCTACGAACAAGTCCAAGCTAAAATTGACAGAACATTCAAACAGGATATCCTGATGGACATGGGTGATTGGATCGTAAAAGTTGGCAACAAAGAAGACGGTAAAGTGGTTGGAAAATATGGACTTGGCAACAGAAATGAAGTGGAGAAAGACTGATAGAATTAAATGATCTATTCATCTCAAACACCTTCTTCCAGCAACACAAGTGGCGACTGTACACATGGAATTCACCCAATGGATTGTACAAAAATCAAATTGACTACATCTGTGGAAATCAACAATGGAAAAGCTGTATATCATCAACAAAGACACAACCTGGAGCTGACTGTGATACAGATTACCAACTACTAGTATGCAAACTCAAGCTAAAGTTGAAAAAGAGCAAGCCAGTCATGAATGTAGAAAAATATGACCTTGAGAATATAACACCAGAATTTAAAGGCTGCCTGCAAAATCAATTTGCTGCTTTAGATACAGCACAAATGGCAGAGCTCCAGAAGAGTTATGGGGTGATTTCAAGAAGGTTGTGTTGGAAGAAAGTGAGAAGTCTCTACAAAAGGTGAAAAAGCAAAAATGGCCAGAATGGATGACCGAAGAAACTCTGAAAATTGCCCAGAAACACAGAGAAGCTAAAGCCAGATGAGAAAGAGAGGCAATTGCAGAATTCAACATAGATTTCCAATGTGCTGTTACGAGATTTAAAGAAAAAATTCCAGCCTCGAATTGGAATGTTACAAGATGCTCAAGGATCCGTATTGAATGATGCTGAGAAGATCAAGAAAAGGTGGAAATAATATACAGAGTCATTATATGATAAAGATCAAGTGGATCAACAGCTGTTTCAACCTATACCTTTTGATCTGGAACCATTGGTGATGAAAGAAGAAGTCAAAGTAGCATTGAAAGCCTTATCAAAGAACAAAGCACCAGGTATTGATGGCATTACTACTGAAGTATTACAGCAACCTGCTGCAGCTGTTACTATACTTACAAGACTCTGCCAGGAAATTTGGAAGACAACATCATGGCCAACTGACTGGAAGAGGACTGTGTTTATACCAATACTAAAGAAAGGTGATCCAACTGACTGTGGAAATTAACGCACAGTCACTCTGATCCCACATGCCAGTAAGATTTTACTCAAGATTATTCAGCAGAGACTACAACCCATACTTGGAACGAGAACTGCCTGAAGTGCAAGCAAGGTTCAGGAAAGGGTGAAGAACGAGAGACATCGTGGATGTGAGATGGATCCTTTAAATGAAGGATATCTGTATGTGTTTTATGACTACAGCAAGGCTTTTGAATGTGTAAACCATGAGAAACTCTAGGCCACATTAAGAAGCATGGGTATACCAGAACACTTGATCATTCTCTTGCACAACTTTTACATTGATCAAGAAGCAACAGTTTGAACGGAACAAGGAGAAACAGAATGATTTAAAATCAGCAAAGGTGTACAACAAGGCTGCATTCTTTCCCCCTACCTGTTTAATTTATATGCAGAATAAATCATCAGAGAAGCAGGACTGTGTGGAGACAACCGAGGTGTGAAGATTAATGGAAGACTCATCAACAACCTTCGCTATGCTGATGATACCACATTACTGGCTGAAAGTGAAGATGATCTGAAACATTTGCTTCTCAAGATCAAGGAACAAACATAGTCTTAAAATGGGCTTGCATCTTAATGTAAAGAAGACAAAGATCCTGACAAATGGTAAAATGAATAAGTTCATTGTTGAAGGAGAAGAAATCAAAATAGTGGACAACATTAACCTACTTAGATCAACCTTCAATAAAGAAACAACAAGCAATAAAGAAATGAAGGAACTAGACAAGATTCTTAAGAGCAGAGATGTTTTTCTTCATACAAAGATTTGACTCATTCAAGCCGTGATATTTTCAATAATGTTATATGGATGCAAATGTTGGACAGTGGAAAAGATAGACAGGAAGAAAATCAATGCCTTTGAATTATGGTGCTGGCGACGAATACTGTGTATACCATGGACTGCCCGAAGAACAAACTAGTCAGTACTAGAGGAGATCAAACCTAAGCTTTCTTTAGAATCTCAGATGACAAGACTTTGACTTTCATATTTTGGACACATCATGCAAAGAGAGAGATCATTAGAGAAAGACATCATGCTTGGCAAGGTAGAAGGTCAACGCAAAAGAGGAAGGCCAGCAATGAGATGGATCGATAAGATATGCCATACAGGGTCAGACCAAGGTCCATCAAGCCTAGTATCCTGTTTCCAACAGGGGCCAATCTAGGTCATATGTACCTAGCAGTTTCCCCAAACGACACAGATTCCACAATGCTTGTATTGGGTCAAGCAGTGATATCCTGGGTCCTTTTTAATAATGGTTTAAGGACCTTTCCTCCAGGAACTTGTCCAAACCTTTTTTAAACCCAGCTACACTAACAGCTTTTACTACATCCTCTGGTAACAAATTCCAGAGTTTGATTACATGTTGAGTGCAAAAATATTTTCTCTTATTAGTCTTAAATAGGTTATCGTGTAGCTTGATTGCATGTTCCCTAGTCTTTCTATATTCTGATGACGTAAACAATCGATTTTCATTTACCTGTTCCACTCAATTCATTAATTTATAGACCTCTGTCATATCTCCCCTCAGCTGTCTCTTTTCCAGGTTGAAGAGCCGTAACCTTTTAGCTTCTCTTCATAGGAGTATCCTTCCATCCCCTTTACCATTTTGGTGGCTCTTCTCTGTGCCTTTTCTAATAACGTTATATTCTTTTTAAGATACGGCAACCAGAATTGCACACAATATTCAAGGTGCCATCACACCATGGAACGATACAGAGGCATTATAATATCCTTTGTTTTATTTTACATTCCTTTCCTTATGATACCTAGCATTGTATTTGTTCTCTTGGCTGCCGCTGCACACTGGGCGGAGGGTTTTAACATGTTATCTACGATGGCACCTACATTTTTTTCCTGAGTGGTGGTTCCTAATGTGGAACCTTGCATTGTGTAACCATAGTTTGGGTTGTTCTTTCCTAGGTGCATAATAACTTTACACTTGTTCAGATTAAATTTCATCTGCCATCTGGATGCCCAGTCTTCCAATTTATCAAGATCCTCTTGTAATTTTCCACAATCCTCATGAGTTTTAACAACTTTAAATAGTTTTGTGTCATCTGCAAATTTGATAACCTCACTCGTTATTCCCTTTTTCAGGTCATTTATGAATATGTCAAAAAGGAGCGGACCCAGCACAGATTCCGGGGGTACTCCACTATTGACCTTTCTCCATTGGGAAAATTGGCCATTTAGCCCTACCCTCTGCTTTCTATCTTTTAACGAATTCCTGATCCACAATAGTACACTGCCTCCTATCCCATGACTTTTTGGTTTTGCCAAAAGTCTCTGATGAGGGACCTTGTCAAAGGCTTTCTGAAAGTCCAGATACAATAACAGCAGTTGCGGGTGCCAGTCTGTCAACACTGAGCGCCTGACTGAAGACTGAACACAGTTTAGGACTACTATCCTGAGGGTTGCCATGAGTCGACACAGACTCAATGGCACTTAACAACAACAAGAGCAGCTCGGTAGTCTGGAAAGCAAAGATACAAGCAAAGAAAAAAAATAGCCAGTGAAGTAAAATGGGAAGACATAACATTTTTCAGATAAATTAGTGAGAGGAGGAAGTGCAAATGTGGTATTGTCAGACTGAAGGATGAAGGGAAAGACTATGTAGTAGCTAATGAGGATAAAGCAAAATTGCTTCACAAATATTTCTCTTCTGTGTTCACAGATGAAGGGCCAGGAGCAGGTCCTCAGAAGACACCTACAAATACAAACAGAAGTGAGGTGGATCTTGGGCAATTTTCAAAAGACTGTGTTTGCAGGGAGCAAGCTAAACTGAAGTTAGACAAATCGATGGGGCCAGATGAGATTGAGAATGATTGATCAGATGGCGAAATAAAATTGAAAGCTCATTTATTTACAAAAACCTTTCCTGAGCAGCAACCATGGGTAATAATTCAACTCACGGCATTCAGTACTTTAATTAAACATTGCTTGCCACAGGTAAAATTCCAGATAGTCAGCATCTGAATATCCAGATTATTCAGGCACTACTAAGATAGACATCTCCATTATCCATATAGTAGTAATATTCAGCCACTATCCGGATAACTCATTTGGATAGCATGTAGAACAGCTTTTTGCTGTCCTAAGGTATCCAGATAAACTCTGGGGGTCTTTTACTAAAGGATGAAAGCTGTCAGCATGTGTTCTGGTGCACGCTGAATGCATGCTGGGATATGTGTTGACAGCTAGCATTGGGGCCATGACAGTGAGTGTGGTCCGATTTGTGCTGTAAATTGCATGTTGGGGTGATAAAGGGGTGGATAACAGGCAGAGTGTGGACGTGATGAGCACTGCACAGTTAGCACGGGAGTAAACACCATGCGCTAACTATTGCCCTTGCAATTGGCCCAGGTTCACCTACAGTATTTGTATGCCATATTAGTGCACAGGGCTCCATGTTTACAGCCGGCAACATGCTTTCCCTGTCCCCAACAGTTAACGTACCACGCAATGTACCATTTTGTTGGCGCTATTGGTGTGTTAGGTGCAACATCTTAGCTCCCTTTCACTTCTACTACTGTTAATCATTTATATAGTGCTACAAAGTACACGCAACGCTGTACAGATACCTATAAAAATTGTTCCTGCTCATCAGAGCTTACAATCTAATCAAGACAGACAATACAATAGATGAGAATAAGTTTACAAATGGGGGAGGATAAAGAGACATAAGGAAAACAAGGGATCAGGATCCAAAAGCAGTCAAGGATTTGAGACGGGGAAGAGATGAAGCCCGTTGTACAGATGTGGGTAGTTTCTTCCAGGCATAGGTAGCGCCAAGGCAAAAGGATCGAAGTCTGGAGTTGATGGAAGAAAAGGGCATAGAGAGAAGCAGGCCAGTGGAGGAGCGGAGTTCACAAGGAGGGGTGTAAGGGGAGAGAACAGAGGAGAGAGGAAAGTTAGTGAGGAGCAGTAGAGTGAATGCATTTATTTATTTTATTTTTATTTATTTATTATAAATTTTTATACTGCATTTTTCCAGCGGATCAAAAGCGGTTTACAGCAAACAACGAATTAAATATTACAGAACAAGTATATATTCAGTTACATGGAACATTTTCTTCTCAACTATATACAGAAACATTGTTAATATAATAGAAAGTGCTTGACATAACTCTTTAAGCATCTCTGCATCGAACTATTTATAGAATTTGAGCAGTTTTCAGTGTTCAGTATGTCTATATTTGGGATGCCATGAGCAGGTCTCGGATATTTTGCATTTCCGTTACGATATAGTGTGTGATGGGGTAGAGTGCTGTGAAGTGGTGATGTGGGGTGGGTTTGTCCAGTTGTTTTTGTTTTGTGTGCCAAAATGAAGGGTAAATAAGTGGTTTTTAAGTTGCTTTTGGAACATTTTGAGGACATTTATTTCTCTTATGTGGTCTGGGAGCGCATTCCAGAGGCTGGGGGCAATGTGAGAGAATGCTTGGTTGTTGGTTGTCTTCGTTGATTTCCTGAAATCAGGTGGTATAGAGATTTTGTTCATATTGCAGTCTCATTGAGAGCAGTAGTTGGTTTCTTTTTGAATGAGTGTGGAGAGGTGTGAGGGAGTGATATCATTGATTAATTTAAAGGTTGTGTTCTGGTAGATTGCGACCTGTAACGCAGAGACATCCTATACATCAAGAGATATCCCTGCACAATTCCTTCTCTGTCTTGGCTAATGAGGATGCCCAATCCAAAGAAACTGAAGGGCCCAGAACAGACCCTTGGGATACACCAATTGAAAGTGGGATAGCAGTAGAGGAGGAACCATCAAAATAAACATTGAAAGAGTGATGCGAGAGATAAGAAGAGAATCGGGACAGGACAGAGCCCCTAAAACCAAGTAAGAGCAATGTGTTGAGGAGAAGATGGTTGTCAACAGTGTCAAAAGCAGCAGAAAGGGCAATGAGGATTGGGTAAAGGCCTTTGGATTTAGCCAGAAACAAGTCACTAGAGACTTTGGCAAGAGCTGTCTCAGTACAGCGTACGGGAAGAAAACCAGATTGAAAAGGATCTAGCAGGACTTGAGAGGAGAGAAATTCAAGGCAGCGGCAGAGAACTGCATGTTCAAGAAGTTTGGAAATAAAGGAAAGAAGGGAGATGGGTCGATAATTAGAAGGACAAGTTGGGTCAAGTGAAGGTTTCTTGAGGAGAGGTGTGACCATAGCATGCTTAAAGGCTGCAGGGATTGTTGCAGTGGAGAGCGAGAGGTTGAAAATATGTGAGATGGAAGGGATGACAGAGGAGGAAATTGAATTAAGGAGACAAGTGGGGATAGAATCAGAAGAACAGATAGTAAATTTAGAGAAGAAAAGAAGATGAGAGGTTTCCTCTTCAGAAATCTTAGAAAAGGATGAAATGGTAACAGAGATTGAGGGGAAAAGTTGGTACTGAAGAGGGGAATGAAGCTTATCTAGTGGGGAATTGGAGTGTAATCTTTGTCATGGAAATAGTCAGCTAGGGTTTAGCTCTGCTCCTGAACTGCTCTGGCATGATCCAGATAGTGTTGAGGCAGTCTGTAATGATCCAGAACAGGGCTGGCACTACCCAGTAAGCGAGGTAAGATTGGCAAGGTGGTATTGGCACCAGGGGTGCTAGTGCTAGCTGTCCCCCCTCCTTCCCTCACTCTCTCCTGGCCCGCCAACAGAAGATCTTGCCCACTGGAGCAGCAAGTGCCGTGGGCAGGAGAGAACAGAAGAACCGTGGGCAGAAGAATTGTGTAAGGCCTCCCTAACAGAAGATCCTGTTGGCGGGACTTGCACAATTCTTCTGCCCATGGGAGCAGCAAGTCTCGCGAGTAGGATCTTATGTTGGGGGCTGCGATTGCAGCCTTGCACAAATCTTCTACATATGGTAGCAGCAAGGCCGCAATTCTGGCCCCAAATGGAAGATCCTGCCCATGGGACTTGCTGCTTCTGTGGGCAGAAGAATTGTGCTATAGTAGTGGCCTTGAATGGAAGATCCTGGCTGAGGAAGCAGCAAGTTCAGCGAGCAGAACAGCTGCCAGCCAGATAAGGTGAAAGATGGAGAGCAGGGGGGAAGGGTGGACATACAAAGGGGAAATGAAAAATGCAGAAATTTAGGGGACTGTGGGAGAGTAGAAGAAAGATGCTGGGCATGGGGATGGAAGGCTAGGGTGAGAGAGATAGAGAGATGGAGGGGAAATGAAGACGAAGAGCAAATTTTGAACTTGGGGTTTCAAGGGAAAAGAGGGCAGATGCTAGCAAGTGGGGGAGGGGGTCCCAGGAAAACATTGGCAGGTGGAGGGGAGATGCTGGCCGTGAAGGGGCACAGGGAGACAGAGGGGAGATGCTGGATGCAGGGTGGAATAGGGAGATGAGGGGAGATGCTAGATGTGGGGGCTAGGGAGATCAAGAGGAGATGCTGGACAAGGGAAGCGAGTACAGGAAGAAGCAAGGAGTGGAGATTTTTGAGATGCAGTAGAAATGCTGTGCATGGGGTGTATAGGGAGACTATAGGAAGATGCTGGAGATGGGGGTGGAAACAGAAGGAAACAGGAGATGCAGGGTACCTGGATAATAGGGAGATTGACACAGGGGTAAGTAGGGCAAGAAAGAAATGGAGAGATGCTGGACATGGGAATAATAGGGAGGGGATAATCTCCAGGAACAAGCAGGAATGAGTCTTCACATATGGGTACGTCGGTACCGACGGAGCCTGCACGGGAATGCTGCCCAGCTTTCAATTAGAAAGCTTTTGGCAGCATCCCTCGCGCCTGCGCAGTGACTTCCCGCCTTCTCCACAGCCTCTCTTCAGTTTTCGTTTTTCCGCGGAGCCGGCTTTAATTATTTTAATTTTTTTGTTTTCTTGTGGTCGCGGTTGTTTTTCCTGCTACCACCGGTACCGCCGGTGGTTTTTAGGCTAAAGTCTGTAAAACATTTCTTCAGTTTTTTTTGCCTTAACTTCTTAGGCCTACTAGGCCTTTTTTTCATTATGGAGCCTTCTTTTCCTAAGAAGTGCATCCGCTGTGGAAACACCTGTTTCTTTTTAGACACCCATAGTTGGTGTCTCAACTGTGTGGGTCCTGACCCTTTTTCCCCTGACTTGTCAGGAGATAATTTTGTGAGACAACCTTCAGTATTTAGAGTTTCCCTCGATACCGTTTTTCTTCGGCAGTGAGGGTACCCGGTTTCTCTACTTCACAGGATCAGGTAACCCAAAAACAGTCTGTTAAGACTAGTCAATGCTTGAGTGGTATGTCCCATGCCCAGCATGGTGACGGCTCCGGCCTTACCCTCAAGAATCCATTGGCATTACCCCTGCGGGAGTCTTTGGGCTCCAAAGCGTTAAAGGGGTTTCAGTATGTTCCTGGGGCTCACCCCTCACAGAACATACCTGAGCCATGCGCGGGAGTGGTATCCGCTTCGAGCGGTACCGAGCCTCCGGCATCGGCACCGGTGTCGAGTACTCCACTCTTCACCAGGGATCGTCATCGGGCATCCTCGGTACCTTCGGGACCGATCGATACGCACCGCATTGACTTCCCTCAATCTCAGCCATGCTCCGGGACGGTACCGACGTCGATCGGTTCCGATACCCTAGCATCGGCATCGACATGGATGGGTGCTCATCGGGTATCCTCGGTACCGTCGGTATCAATCGATGTCACCCAGGCTACCTTAGTGGTTTCGGCATCGCCGATACTACCACTGGCGTCGGAACTGTCGAGACATGCATCGCTAGTCTCGCTCTCTTCGATGCCGAGTCTTGAGTCGATATCGAGTCTCGAGGACTGCGTACCGACGCGTCCCGGAACCGACTCCTGTCGTTTCCCAATAGGTAGTTTCCGAAGATCCTAGCCATAACTCCCTCATGATCTCGGTACCACTACAGCAGTTCCCGATGACTACTTCACCTGTTAGTCCTTTATCAGTAGCGAGGTTGATGCCTGTTCTTGCACCGCTGCCTAGTTTAGAACCGATACCTGGCATGGGTACAGTACCTTGTACGTCTTCTGATACTCAGGCTTTCTTTAGCCTCACCAGGAATAGTTCCCATAGGAGATCAGTCTTTTCAGACTTTTCTCCTGGATATGGCAACCTTTCTTAATATTTCTATCCCTGGTTGTGATCCTACCCATGGCTCACCGGCACAAATGCAACATATACAGTTTCCTTTACATCCTGCTCTGCAGGATCTCCTTCTTAGGGTATGGAAATCACCCTTACGACTTCCTCAAGTTTCTACTGACATTGAGGTTAGGTACCGTGTGCCACCCTCTCCAGGGTTCCAAAAACCTCAACTTTCTCATCGTTCCCTTGTAGTGGAATCAGCACTGAGGAAGGTTAAGAGCAAGAAGAAGCATTCTTCTTTTCCGCCAGGTCGTTCTTCAAGAACACTTGATGCTTTTGGCCGTCAGGCCTTCCAAAACTCTATGCTGGCTTCCAGAGTTCTCTCATATATTTTTCACATGAGTCTAACACTCCAGGAAGTCACAGAGAAATTGTCTTTTTTGACCCCTTTTTTACCAGAGCCCAAGGCTACTGATTATTCCTTGCTCATCAATCACAGCCGGAATATATCCTGGTTTCTGTCTCGTGCTTCTATAGATTCTTTTGAGTCCATTAGCAGATCCTCTACTATTGCCATTGCAGCACGTCGCAGAGCCTGGCTTGAGGCTTCAGACTTGAGCAAATGGGCACAAACTATACTAGCTCATTCTCCTTGTACAGGGGAAGGACTTTTTAATAAGGAGGCTTTATGTCAGGTTGCTCAATGCTCCCCTGACTCTTCTTCCACTAGAAACCATTCTAAGCCACCTCCTTCTTCAAATAGTAGGAAATGTCCTACCAAACCTTCTTTTCCTAAGAAAAGAAAGTTTCATTCCTCTCCTGCCCATCATTCGGCTGTACCTAAACAAGAGACGCCTCAGCCTAGTCTGAAGTCCTCCAGTTCTGGCCAGTCTCAACATTCCCAGCAACCATAGGGGCCGGGAATTGTAACTTACATATTAAAAGATTATTCACTGTGCTTTTCTTTTTCAGTGTACTAACCTGTCAAAAAATTATTTTGTTCAGGTACTACACACTTCTACTCTGCTTACTCTCCAGAACAGCAGTTGTAACTATCACCTGATAGTTTCTTTCCCAACTGAACATTTTTCCTTCAGTTGACTTACCCCATGGGTATGTCACCCTCCAACTACTTGAGGGCTACCATACTGAACTACTTCTCTGGTCGTTCCCCAGACAGTGAGAAGAGATATCCCCTCTCTTTTCTTGTCTGTTTTTCTTGATTCAGCACAGGACAATCTCTCTGCTGTTTCTCTCAGCAGCTCTGCCTGCAGGAGTTATAGTAATTGTATTACTGAGACTTTCCAAGTTCCAGTCCCTTGTTCAAAATTTTTGTCTAGCCTCAAGTAGTGATTCCAAACTATCTTGGATCCTCCTACTCGTTAGGCTTTCTCACATTACTCTAACCATCTCCTTTTCTAGGATATGGCAACATAACTGACTTTCAGTCAGTTTATCTCATAGCTCTCCTGCACAATGCTCTCTGCAGTCTTCAGAGAAGCTTTCTACTATGAGGGCTTTGCTATAGAGCATTGTCCTTGTCTCTGAAGTTCCTCTGTTATTAGAGAGAAACTTCTCAACCCTTCCTATACCTGTAAGGGTTCTCCACACCCCCTCTAGCCTGGGGTGTTAACACGAGATATCAGTTCTTCTGCGTGAAAATCCAAGGCATCTACCATGTCAGTGTTCTGTAGAACTCCCTGCCTTGTTCCCTACAGATTCATATCTTCATCTGTTCTCACGCGAACATCACGGTTATCTCACTGGATTGCTTTCCTGCATCCCTCAACCCACGAAAATAGATTCTCTATGCATATCCCAAGTGGGCTCACCCTCTTGTAGAACGCAGAATCTTTTTCTTTTATATTCCCCATGTACAATTATGGGGCTGGGTGGTAGACATGTATCTCAATCTGTTGTCTTGTATGTAGCATCTCCATATATGTCTACATACTTATATCATTACTCTGGTGGTGCTAAACCATGCCCCACAAATTTCCATATATCTAGGTATATCATCTCTATATATATATATTTGATATATTTCACCACCCATATCCTAATCTACAAATCTGGACATATGCATATTTATATATCTATATATATATATGAATATATGCATATCTATTCCAGCCACATATATATATATCTCCCCATATGTATGTGTTTGATGGGGGCTTCTTAAGGGTTGGTCACTCTTATTCACTATCACCCTTACTGTCTATACTACATGATTTACCTCTTAGAGGTTTTAGACAGATTGTTGCCCTACGTCCCATACCAAATTATGATACAGGACCTGTTCAGCACTAACAACCACTTTGGTGCTAACATCTTCCATTTTTTCTTTATGTCCTTGAAGCATCCAGCTTCAATATTTTTTCCTATCTCTCGCCAGCTAGGAAAAACAGTGTACATCTTTATCTTCGAGTACACAACTGTTTTCCGTAGGAATAGGGGTTGTCCATTCCCCCTTTCCTGCCAGGACTGGGCTAGTTCTTCAACTCCGTCAGTCTTCTTCCTTTAGTCCTCAATGTTCATGATGCCTAAAGGACTTTTCAGCTTTTCCCATAAAGCTTTCCATTGAAGTCCAGACGTCTACTCCTACCCAGTTGACACCTGGCTCATCTACTACCTCCAAGTCTGGACCTTCCTCCTCACTACTGAGAGGTCACCTTGAAGATTCCGCCACTGCTTATCCAGTAGACTCCATCATGCTTTCTACTTCCTACAATACAGTAGGTAAGCTGCATATTTTAAGTGTACATTAAATGTGTTTTAATGCTACTCATCATATCCACCAAGGACTCCTGTAGTCTGTAGAACACCTAGTCCTTGGCTATGCTGTTTCTTTCCTCACAGCTCCTTTATTGTCAACTCCTACCCTCCATCCCACATTGGATGCCGGGGATTCCTGGAGACAAAAAGCACCCCTGACCCGGGCACTTGCATTTTTATGGGATCTCCCCCTGGCATCTCCAGCTAGGGAGTCCCCATATGTGAAGACTCATTCCTGCTTGTTCCTGGAGATAGCACAGTTACTTACCTGTAACAGGTGATCTCTGGGAACAGCAGGAATTAGTCTTCACAACCCTCCAACCTCCCCTAGGAGTTGCATCTTTTTTATTTTTTCCCTTTTCTCTCCTCGCCTTTGTCTCAGCTCTGAAACTCAACTGAAGAGAGACTGTGGAGAAGGCGGGAAGTCACTGCGCAGGCACGAGGGATGCTGCCAAAAGCTTTCTAATTGAAAGCTGGGCAGCATTCCCGTGCAGGCTCCGTCGGTACCGACGTACCCATATGTGAAGACTAATTCCTGCTGTTCCCAGAGATCACCTGTTACAGGTAAGTAACTGTGCTTTATGGAGATGGGGGAGATGCTGGACAAAGGGGGATAAGGGAGGGGAAGAGGGACACAGAAGGACAGAGAGAGAGAATGGAGATGTTAGATGGGGAGAAAGAGCAACAGAGAGAGAGAGAGAGACGTTGGATGGGGGAGGAGTGAGTAAAAGACTGAGGAATAATGAATCATGGAAGAAGAGGTGGGGAATGGGAGGACGGGGTTGAGGGTTGAAAAGTGGTAGGTAGATGGAGTAAAAAAGAGGGAGACTGAGGACTGGATAGGAAGAAGTAATAGTGCAATCTGAGTGGACAGAGAGAGAGAAAAATAAATGGAAGGAAGCTGAAAGAAAAAGATCAATATCCAAGATGGAAAGAAGTGAAGAAAACAAAAAGATAAGACAAGAAATGGAGGATGGACCAGAGACCATAGAAAAAGAGTTAAGAAAACAGAAACCTGAGACTGAAACCAGCATGATTAGAGAATAAAATGATCAGACAACAAAGGTAGAAAAAATAATTTTATTTTTAATTTAGTGATCAGACTTAATGCTCTTTTTATATTTTACAAAGGACAGGGAAATGCATCCCTTTCTAATTCTCTGGTGTTGCACTGCATGCAGAGTCTGGCTTCTTGTGGTTTCATTTTAAATGTTGCCTACATATTTTTATTTTTAGGTTGTGGTCACTTATTCTGTACTTGGTGAGGGTCTGTGTTCTGAGTGTGTGACTGAGTTTGCACATAGGGATCTGCACTGTTGTAATCTGACTTGTTCAGCTTTCCAAATAGGTGTATGGATGTTCTAGGGCCTGCTACAATATTTCCAGTGCTGCTTTTTTCTGGGTAGGCTCCTTGTGTGAGTTTTTTGGAAGTTAGTACTGATGTGGTATGGTACATTTGCTCTGTAGATCCTCAGTGACATTTGTAGAATTTTGTATTGGTTCGCTATATACTTGGTACTGCAGAATGTTTATGTTGTTGTTAGTGAGATGACCAGAATCAGATTTTTAAAAAAATATATATGTGGAGTTCTGTGGGCGTTGTTGATTCCTATATTCTGTCCAAAATCTTTCTCTTGCATATTTTATCTATGAATAAAATATTTCCAAGCTGTCCAAACCACTGAAGGGGTCATTCTGAGTTGTGAATAGAGGGGATGGACGTCCCGTTGGGATGTCCATCCCTGCTATTCGGCCCCTCTGCTGACCCCAACTAACTTCCCCACACATTGTATGGGGAGGTTAAATGGGGTCAGGAAAGGGGCAGTGCTGGTGCGGAGTTAGAGCAGGCAGTGGGCGGTCGACGGTCCAATGTTGGCCCTGTACATTTGGGGCCGGCAGCCTGAATGGGGAACTTATTCCACCTCTGAGGTGGAATAAGTTCCCCTAGTCGGCAGGGGATGGCAGGCCCAGGGCGCAGCAAAGGCGGGAGGGGGCAGAGAAGATTCCCTGCAGCCCAACCCTGGTCTTGGGAGGCCAGATCGGGGGTTGGGCTGCGGGGAATGAAGATTTCTGTCTGGAGGCTGGGGATCACGGCTCCTGAATGGAGCTGTGGTGTCATATGAAACCGGACTCCATGGCACCGCAGCTTCATTCAGGAGCCCTGTCTGAGATAGCCAGTGAAAGCCTGTACATGCAGATCGACCAGAATCGGGGTTCCAGCCTGCACATACAGGCCTGGATGCGATTCTGATCCCCCGTGGCTAGACGTGTCCCATGGGATCAGAATCCCATCTCGCTCTGTGTGTCCGGTTCCAACCGGGCGCACAGAGGGCCAGCACATCCAGAACGGAATCAGGCCCTGAGTGTTTTTCCTTTGATCCATATCTAAAATTTAGCATGTTCTTGGATTATCACAGCCTGTTCATATGATGCTAAGTATTTACTGCTCAATAGTTACTTTTGTTCTGGTTATGCATTTTCCCCTTCACTGCAGTTTCTCACAACACTGGAATAAGTCCCCCCCCCCCCGATGGTGGAGAACACTGATGTGGGGTGAGGAGGGGAGGGGGTTCCCTACAGCCTGATCCTGGCCCCGGAAGGCTCGATCAGGGTTTCAGTGGCGTGGAAAGACACAATTTGGAGTTGGGTGGGTGATCAGGGCTCCTGCATGGCGCCGCAGTACCATGGCAATGGGACGCCATGGCACCACAGTTCCATGCAGGAGCCCAGGCTCAGCTAGCCAGGCAGGATCCAGGATTTCCAGCAGACTGGAATCGGGACACATTGGGACGTCCAGGCCCTGTGCTCCGATTCTGCTCCAATGGGGCTGTCTAACTCCCACGGGAGCAGAATCAGGTGCATATCCAGGCCATCCAGATTTTGGACGTCCAGACGGTCCGGACGTGCCCCGATTGGAATTGGCCTCCACGGGTCATGATCCCAATTCTTTTCTGGAACAGTGAATTTGTGGTGCTTACAAAGTTTCCAGTGGATGAGCTGTGTCACCTTGTTGTGCCTTTCGGTATAGACATTTTCTATCAGAGCTTCACAGTCAAGTACCAGATGAGTAACTGTTTCCAGCTCTTTCTTACAGAATCCACATATATCTGTTTAGCTTCTCTATGCTTGCTGTAAACCATTTTGTCTATAATCCACTGAGCTGCAACTATCAATCTCTTATCTTTCAGTTTCAGTTCACCACTCCATAGCAATTCATGTGCCCAGTTTTGATTGACAAATGGTCCTGGAGTAATACTTTGTATTTCCCACTGTATTTATGCATTTGCCACTTCTTTTTCCTCATTTGCTGATATAATTCTTTGAAGAGGGTTTTCTCTTGTTTTGCAAAGACAGATTCTGGATGTTTACAGTACTTTCATATTTCATTAGACATGGAGGCCTATGATAGTAGTTCTGTAGGTATAATCAATTTCTATAAGGCCCAGTCCTCCTTCGGCTCTAGGAATGTACAAACTCACCATACACTGGTTCTTATAAATTACCTCATTGGCATGGAGTAGTTTTCTTGTTCATACATCCAGTTTTGCAAGATCTTTAAGAGGCCAGTCTACAATCCCAAAGCTGTATGAGAGTACAGGAATTGCCAACTGATTTATAGCTTTAATCTTATTCCGTGATGTTAAAGCACCTTTCATTAACGATTTTAACAATACTCAGCCTATGCAGCTTATTTTAGGAATGCTTTAGGATTGGATCCTGCTAATAGCCAAAGGTTCTGGGAATCTGATTTGATCGAATGTGCAGGAGGAGGAGTTGAGAGGCCACAGGGCTTGTCAGAGTGTGAAGGCAAGTAGGCCCAATGCTCACCTTCACTTCGAGAATGTTGCTACTACTAAGGCCAGCATAGGAAAACAAAGGGCAGGGAGGCTCCTGAGAGTGTGGGAGAGAATTGTCTGCAGGATTACCACCTACCCTGCTGGATACTGTGCTGCTGTGAGGAGCTAGTTCTGCCTTTCATCAGGCAGGCTTTGAGGGAGAAACCCAGCTGCCAGGTAGGACTCCTCCCCTTCTCTCTGATGAGAACCAGCGTGTGCTATATGCGGCCACGTGTCGTGGCCTTTGGGTCACAACCTAAGGAGTGCGACTCAAGAGGCTGGACATGCCCCTTATGCGCCCCTTGAGCATACTGGAGTCTTTTGTCATCTGGGTTAAAGGAAGAATGAAGGAGGCACTAAGATGGATTCTGCATTGTAGCCAGATAAGGTGGTGGGCCTTGTGGATAAACATTTGGCACCCATGGTATCTTGTCCTGTCTCCAGATGGAGCTTCGTTAAGCTCCAACTCTCAGACTCTACCCCCCCTGCCTGTGCCTGCCCGGTCCTCAATGGGAATTGAAGAAACTTTCATGTCCTCTGAAGCTTTAGTACCATTACCTGTGCCAGTTGTTCCAGTAGAATCTGGTTTGAATGTTTCTTTTCCTCCTGAGGGAGATTTTGCTTTAAAAGATCTATGGGGTGCAATACAGAACATTGATGTGCATTTATCTGCAACAGTGACTTCTTTGTGTACGTTTATTTATTTATTTGGTTTTATATAACGTGCTATTTCACATTCAGTGCGATTTACAAGGAACAAGAACAGAGATTACATAGAACAAGTTTAGAGAGTTACTGAGGGGGTGGTAGATAAACTGAATGATTGGATAAAAAAGTGGCAAGTTTAGATAAGGTGGTTGCTCAAGTGGATTCTCAGATTAAATCATGTGTTCCCTCTAATGTTTCCTGTATTAATGATTCTTTGCTTATTCATGGGAGGCTTGAAGCCCTTGAGAATTGTACTTGAGCAATGAATCTTCGGTTTCTTAATTTTCCTGTAATTCATTTGCTATCTCCTCAAATTCTTCTTAAAAAGTATTTTGTAAAAGTTTTGAAACTTGTGGAAGAAATTGATGTGGTTCAAGTTTATTATATACCTCATAAGGTCCGTGCTGTGGTTTCGGGGGAAGGAGACTTTGATTCTTTTCACCCTACAGCTAGCCATGATCTAATGGCTTTTCTGGAGGATTCCACGGACATCATTATCAAGCATAACACATTATTGGTGACGTTTGATTCTGAGTCCATTAAACTTAAGATTCTAAGGTTGTTTTTCAAACACAAGGAAGCCTTGTTTTGTTGTCAGAAGATAAACATCTTTCCTGATGTGACCCGTGCTACCCAGGCCTGGCAGCGACAGTTTTAAGAGCTGAAGCTGGGGGTTTTAGGCCTGGGAGCTACTTATTTTCTGAAATTCCCTTGTAAATGCCTTGTTGCATTGCAGGGACATATGTTTGTATTTACTGATGTATCTCATTTACAGAAGTTTGTTGTGGACAGGGAGACTCAGGGTTAGGAATTTGGGATGGATATAAGGTAAAGAAGTAAATCTCTCCAATTGTAGTACATAATTGTGCTTGTTTTCCTTTATTTTTGAATTTTATACTTTGCTATAATATCAGGTGTATATTCCCTAGAAGTGGGCTTTGCCGTAATTTTGTAATTGATTTATAGTGGTTATTGTTTAGTATTGTTACTTGCTGCTGTTTGGATGGTTTTCCTTATATTTTGTTTGGATTATATATTCAAAATTTCATAAATATTTAAAAAAAAACAGAAAAATAAAGGGCAGGCCCAGATGGAGTCATAGTGGCAATGCTCCAGTTCTTCTCAAAAGTTAGCATTGGAGGCAGTTGCCTATGCTGCCTATGTCTAAATCCAGGTCTGCCCTCATCACTCCCTCAAGGGATGGCACATCATAAAGGCTGACCATCCAATAGAACTTTGAAACCCTCAACTACAGATTTCCAGAGAGATAGATAAGCAGGTCAGGTGGAGGTTTGGGATGCTTATTCAGGTTATACTGAGTAACAACAGGTCAACTTTCAACTTGGCAATAGAGAACCAATAGATAGAGTCCTGAACCAAGGTAGGTAGGCCCAGTGCAGATGCAGGACAAGTAGGGCTGCGGGTAAACGGTCAAGTCCAGAGTCATAACTGAAGCACTGTGGCAAGAATTTGGCAAGCCTTCAATTTGCTGGGGATGTTTCCTTGTTTTCAGCAACCCCTTTTCATTGGTCTTCCAACCAATCTAGTTCCTTGAGGACATGATTTAGGATATTCTTGAGGTCACTTCCTTGGGACTTTGATTTGATTTTTGTGTTCTTTAGGTATTCAGCTACTTAGGGCATCTGTTCTTTAGCCTGAGCCATCCATGACTCTACTTTTGTGGAAACCTGATCTTACATATAGTCACAAAGGCCCCATTTCTGCCATCTTACTAGACACCATAAATGGTTAGAACATTTGTTGAAGTGTTTATCACATGGTAAGAGCATTTATCCTGCAACGAACATGTTATTAGGTCTGAATGTAGGCAAAGGCAACATAGGCAATTGCCTAGGGTGCCAGATTCTGACAGTGCCAAGTACCCAGACCGAAGAGGAGCCATTTCCCACCTTCTTTAGGGCCATATGCATGTGCTGCTTCAAAGAGGCGCCATTGTGGCACTTTGGCCTTCGCCCTCTCCTCTTCTGGTTCTTTAACCTTTGGGATCTCAGTCCCCTCCTCCCCCACTCTCTGGGTTCTGATGTCTGATCTTGCCTATGTAGGTCACCAAATCTGAAATCCTACCCCGCATGTGCTTGCAATTTAATGCATCAGTTACAAAGTTACATTGTTGCAGACAAACCTATATACCAAGTAAAAATGACTTGGGCAGTTTTAAACCACAGTAATCGTCATGTAAACAAGAAGGGAGGGTTGAAATTGTTCCCTATGAGGTGAATGATTTCTACTCAGGTGTGTAATATTCCAAAATTATTTATGTGGAACATTCCAGAACAAGGGGCCATGATATCAGGCTGAAGAGGAGATATACCCACAGAATGGATGGCGGATGCATTGAACTGCAGTGGTCATGATGAGTCAAATACAGTAGTGTAATTCTGGAAAGTACTGGAAGCTCAACAGAGGGAAAGAGAGAGTGCAAAGCCAGAGATCAGGCAATGCCTGCAGTACGAACTACAGTAAGAGTGGGAAATGGGAAGACTAGATAGACCTCAAGGTCTTTATCTCTATCACATTTTGCAATTTTTCACAGTCAGTGCTATCCCATTTGATATTCCTTTACAAGGAAGACCCCTACCGCCTTTTCTACAGTGTAATCCATTAATGGAGGACCATGCAAGAGGCACAGAACAGCCACAGTAAAGAGCTTTCGTGAGAAACTTTGAAGCTAGATAGCTGCTGACTTCCTAAGACTGTATCTTTTTCCTTGGGGACACTCTAAGAGCTGTTTCATCATTTTCATGAGGCAGGGCTGGTGGAAGCACTGGACAAATGAGGCAGCTGCCTAGGGCACCCTAGTTGGAGGGTGGCACTGCTGGGCAGCAGCCATTTAAATCTGAGCCCAGCTTTTCAAAACACTGCTTGCTGCAGCACAACTCACACAGCAGGAGGGAATCGTGAGCTACAGGCATGGGAATGTTTAGCTGGCCCATATTCTGCTGCCTGCAGAACTTCCTTCCTATTAAGTCTTGTCCTCAATTGGGTCACAACCCTGCTGTCCCATGACAGACAGGACAGCACAGCAGCAGCCAGGGGAAGTGGCAAGATGATTGAGGGCAAGCAAACAAGGTGAGGCGTTACTCCAGTGAGGGACTTAGGCGAAGGCTGTGAGGTGAGGCACAGCAGGCAGAGGCACTGTCCCACAGAATGGCGGCCATAAGCAGCAAGAAGAGACTCTGCTGCAGGCTTCAACAAATCTGATTCCCAGCCTGGCTGAGGTGAGATGGAAGGAAGGGTCAGGAGAGAGTTTTTTGGGCGGACACCTAGCTGAAGGTCAACTAGGGCACTTAATAGCTTGGCACTGGCCCTGTCCAGAGGCTGAAAGCGGGCTCTCCATGAGTGCTCCAGAACTATGGTCTCTCATAAAAGAGCGCTCACTACTAAGCCAGCAGGCTAGCATCAAGGGCTCTCTCTTAACAGCAAGAGAGGTGTACAGGACTTTAGAATGTTATGACAGAGGTTAAACATTTTCAGCAGCTGTACTGATTCCAGTACAAATACATCTGCTTAAGTCATAGTTTATCGGTGCTGTCTAACTCTCCCTGAGATAACATGATAAAAATCAGCAATAAATCCTCATGCATGTTGCCATATCTACAGCCGTTACACAAGTCAAGGTTTCAGTGTTCAATAACACTGATTCTGTAGTTGGTATATCGCAGAGGCCATTTTTTTGTCCCTGGTAATTATCCGCATTCCTTCCAAGCACTTAGTGTTTGTTTTATTGGGCGTATCAAGGTTTTAGTTTAGTATACACTGTTAGTATACCGAAGTTCATCTACCTTGCCATATAAGGACTTGAAAAATTGTCCTAGCAAGGTGTTGCGTGGGCACGTATTATGAGGAAGATACTTTACAAAGAACTGACCTTAATTCTTTAGAAAATTCCTTCAACCACAGCCCAAAGCAAGCAGAACCTGCTGACAGTTTAGTGTTGAACCTCAAGGCAGCAAAAAGGCCACCACCCTTTTTAGGTAGATACTGGTGTGTGAATTTTTTCACAATTCATCTACTTGAGATGCAAAATGGGAAAAATATATATATGGTAACAGCAAAGATCAGGTCAGAAAGTGCTAAGAGAACTGTCACATCTTTTGTAGCCGTACAAGGGAATATTTGGGTTCTACACACTAGGGATATGCATTTGTTATTGCGCCTTCAAAAATTGAGGGTTTTATTTTAAAAGCTCTAGTTGTGATTTGGACGTCTGCAAATGGACATGCAGACATCCAAATCTCAGAGATGTCCCCGGAGCCATTTTAGAAGCTGAGTCTGGGGATGTCCCTAGCGCGAGGATGTCCAACCAAAAGAGAGGTGTAAAATCGTGTTTTATTGCAATAAGATACAAGGGCCTCTACTTGACATGGCTGTGTTTCGGCACAGGGTTTTATAAAATAAAACGGCAATATTGTAGGATGTACAACGGTTCTAAGCAGATATAGCAGTTATCGTTACACACAAGGTGAACAGAAAATATCCGGCCATAAGCTCCTGATGAAGGCAGTGTCGAAACACGGCCATGTTGCGTATAGGACCTTGTATCTTACTGCAATAAATCACAATTTTACACCTCGCTTTTGGTTGATGCTGTTTCTACACGAGTGTATCTGTGCTTTGGTATTGGAATCAAGTCTGAGCAGGCACATGGTTGAAGCACAGCCAGGGCGCTCCTAAGAACTTGGACATCACTACCCGATCTCAGAAATGCCCTGGATGTTCCGAATCACGCCTAAAGTTACACTTGCTCCAGGCATGAAAAGGCATCTGAAAAGTTCTTGTTTTGTTGTTTTCTGCATATTCTGCCCTAGACGTTCCCGATTTAACTTTAACTTCCTTTCTAAAAGCCTCCTCTTAGTATGTGTTAAACTGCTTTAACACACGCTAACCTATGAATTAACATGTGGAGTAGTGTGCATTAAAAAGTTTTAATATACGTTAAATATTCATTAAAATAAATGTGTCAAATGAACAAAAAAATCTGAAAATTGAGAAAAAGGGCCAAATGAACCAAAAATGTTTGCCCTGTACACATCCCTACTGCCTAAGGTTACCAGACGAAAAAACAGCAAAACTGGGGACTAGAGTATGGTAAGATACACATACGTGGTGGACAAGAGAGTGAGGAGCATCAGGTACCAAAAGCTGCCTCGAAGAGGAGGGTCTTCAGCCTGGATTTGAAAAGGGCTAGAGAAGGAGCCCAACGCACCAACTCAGGTAGTTTGTTCCAGGTATATGGAGCAGTAAGGTGGAATGAAAGAACTCTGGAGTTGGCAGTGGTAGAGAAAGGCGCAGGTAAAAGGGATCTGCCAGAGGAGCGGAGTTCCCGAGGAGGGGTGTAGAGTGATAACAGAGGAAAGGTAGTGAGGAGCAGCAGAATGAAGGCACCTATAGGTCAGTAGGAGAAGTTTGAACTGGATATAGAAATGGATAGGGAGCTAATGAAGCAACTTGAGAAGGAGGGGGGGGGGGTTTACGAGCATAGCAAGACTGGCAGACGATTAGCTGTGCAGCTGAATTTTGAACAGATTGAAGGGCAGAGAGATGATTCAGAGGGAAAGCAGCAAGGAGGTTGCAATAGTCTAGATGGGAGGTGACTAAAGAGTGGTAAGTGTCTTAGTACCTTGTTTAGAAAAAAGGGGCAAATTTTGCTGATGCTATAGGGAAAGAAACGGCAGGTTTTAACTATGAGTTGGATGTGTGGAGAAGGAGAGGAAGGAGCCAAAGATGACCCCAAGGCCGTGAACTGAGCAAACAGGGAGGATTAGAACTTTATCCACAGAAAAAGAGAAAGGGCGAACGGCGGAGTGGGGTTTACAGTAGAAGCTCAGTTGGGGTGGGGGTGGGGGGGAGCGTGGCTTGCTGGGCCACCTGGTTTTTCTTTCGGTTGGGTAGAGGGGATCAGGATCACTGAGTCACCAGGTCAGTATTTCAGGGGGTGAGGGGAACAGGGCCACCGGGCCACCAGGTCTTTCCATTTTTGCTAGGGGGGGGTCAGTGTCCAGGGGAACAATAGCCCCCTGACAATATGCCACTGGCATTGGGGGCTTTCCCCATTGTCTGGATAATCTGAGGTGAACTGTCAAGCTTCACATCAGATGATGTTTTTGCTGCTGGCTGGATCTTCATGCCTGCTCAAAGCTGGTGTGAAGATCCAGCATTAAAACCTGTAAAAACCTGCGCTAAGTTTCAGCACAGTTGTTTACATTGGGTGCAATTATGTATGCAGCAATTTGCATGCTATTTGAATGCAGTTTAGTGCGGTTGTGTTTTTGGCGTTTTTCCGGCATTATCTTGCTTTGTGCATTGGAGAACAAGCCTAGTGTGGGAAAAGTGCCAGAGAAATGCTGCACTAAGGTTTTCTGCATCGGCCCCTTAACTTGTAGGTCCTTTGGGGACAGGAAAATAACGATTGTATCCGAATGACCCTCTACTGGAAAGGCATGCACCAAATACTAATAAATAAAAAAATCCATCATTTCCTGCCGTGTTGACATAAAAGAGAATATGTAGTTGCTAGGGAGGCAACTTGCAAACTTCATGCACTGATGAAAGAGCTACTGAAGTGGGAAATCAGATGGAATGATGCCAAAGGAGTTTTTTAAATCAAGAGCTTCTGGCATCAGATGACTACAGATTGTTAGGGGCTGGCAGAACCATTCTTAATTTTATGCTATTGCATTTTGCAGGACAATAAGAGCTATAACGTTTTAGTAGGGAAATCCTGGACCTACAGCACCTCTCCCTTAAAATCTGAAGCCATAGGGTAACCGAAGAGTGGATTCAGCACTTCAACAATCAGAGACTGCCTTCATTTCTAGTCTACATCACATGTTTGCCATCCCCTCTCTCAGTTAACTCCAAGTGCTGTAGATACTGATACGACTTATCATCAGCCATAGCCATGTTCAGAGGGTGCAGCATGTGACACTTTGCACGTGACTGCCACTCTAAGATTCTTCCTATTTTGCATTGACGAGCACCTTGGATGAACCCAGCTCCATGAATGCCGAGAAGCAACATCTGATCTGGATTGTTCCTTTCTATATCGCTGTATAAAAGATGTCACAATAAGGCAACAATCCAGGCTTTAGATTTCAGGAAACCACTTTTGGTTAGGGAGATCTTTTCAAACTAAATTTAGAATCTACTCAAACATCTGGTATTTTGTTTGCGATAAAGCCAGATTTTAACATGCTCCCTTCTACAGCTTTTTTAAGACCTGTAAGTCGCTTTGCTATTTAGTAAGAGGATGGCAAGTGAGATGGGTATAAAGGAAGGGGAATTTTCAGAGCCATTTCCATGATTACCACAGTGCTTCATCCATGGAAATGAGCTTTTAGCAAATTACTCATAAGAACATAAGAAATGCCATACTGGGTCAGACCAAGGTCTATCAAGCCCAGTATCCTGTTTCCAACAGTGGCCAATCCAGGTCACAAGTACCTGGCAGGTACCCAAAGTCCACTGCTTCCATAATACTCGTCCTGGGTAAGCAGTGGATTTCCCGGGTCCTCTTTAATAATGGTTTATGGACCTTTCCTCCAGGAACTTGTCCAAACCTTTATGTGGGTATTGCTATTTTGTGCACACTTTTACATGCTGTAGGCGGAAGGTATTTCTTGGGGGGAAGTTAGAATTATGCACATACTTTTGAATTTTTTAAAGGATGCTTTTTTTTTGTCAGAAAAAAATATCCACCAAAGTTAGCAGCTGTAAATGCGTGCAGGTTCTTTTCTAAGATAACTTTCAAATTGAAAGAATGCATGCACTTTTAATGTCCTGCAAAGTCCACAGAGTGAGAAGTATGCATGTATGTTTCATCATTGCAGGCATTTAAAGAATTCCCTTCTAAGAGAGCAATGTTCAAAGCCAGCTATTTTGGTAAATAACAATTTGTGCACATAAATTGACTGTTTGAAAATTGCTTGACCTCAACGTGGCCAAAGGGCTAGATTTCCTAAAGTATATTACCATGCTAAGAATGGAAGTGATTAATGTGTGTTAAAGGAATAGTGCATGATATTTGCTTTAAATGGAAAAATTGTGCATTATTTTAACATAATGCATGTTAGTTTACCGCAATGCAAGCTGTATAATAATGAGAAGCAAAGCATGTCATCTGCATGCAAATCAGACAACAGCATGCATTAAACTTCACAAGGTACATTATTTGTGGAAAAATAATGGCAGTTTTGAGCTGCCATTATTTTTCCTACCTGAGATCACTGGGTCACTAACACGTGGCCTGATACTCCAGGGATCCATCTTAAAGAAGCCACAAGTAAATTAAATGCAATGTGGACCCCCCTCATCCTCCCTGCAATGAAACACTACCCCTCAAAGACAACCCTGGACTCATCTCCCCCCCAAAGACCCCCCAAATAAGGAGCTTGACTCCCAGTAGTAGTACCACAAGACTATTGTTGGCTCCTATCTCTCAGTACTTATAACTCTACACGCCCCAGCTTGTTCTCATCATTCGATCCATGAGCATCGACTGCTCGTCCCCTCACATGGTAGTCTGCCTTCTTTTTTATGGCCTCTACTTTCTGGAAATGTCTACCAACTCATCTATGACTTGAACCGTCTTTCAAACGTTTTAAGGCTGGCCTAAAAACTTTATTGTTCGGGAGGAAGTGATGTCATCCGCTAAGATGGCTGCATAAGCAGCGAGCTCTGAACGCACCCCGGAGGAAAAGAGAGCTGGTAGCCCCAATTGGGAGTGGAGAGCAGCGAAAGAGAGTGAAGCAGTCAGCGCGGAAGCAGGCGAGCATGGCGACCTGAAAAAAAACGGCGGAACTCCGGATTATGCCTTCGGAGCGCCGAGTGTGCTGGCGGGGGAAGGCAATATGGCGAGCGGAGAGCACACAATGCGGGAGCAAGGTGAGCCGCACCCAAAAGAGATGGAGACGCTGGCGGGAGGAGTGAGGGGAGAAAGCCAGGAGGTCTCGAGGGAAGAATTAAAACGGTGGTTTGAGGATCTGAAAACGGAGGTACTGTCAATGAAGAAAACCCTGGAGGAGCTTAAGTGTAGCCTGAAAGAGGAAGTTGTGGAGGTTACAGGCAGGATGGGGGACCACGAGAATCAGTTGGAAACCCTGGACCTGCAGCAAGAGGAATGCGAGATGAGATACAGAGGGGAAAAAGAGTGGAGAGAACAAATGACGTTAAAGTTGGAGGACCTGGAGAATTGCTCCAGAAGGAACAATTGGAGGATTAAACGGGTCCCAGAGGAAGTGGAGTTTCGGGACTGCACAAAAGTAGCAGAAGCGATTTGTATGGAGGCCCTGAAGCAAGGAGGAGAGGAGGAAGTTCTGGATGGGATACAAATGGACAGGGCGCATCGGGCCTTAGGTCCAGTAAGGAATAACAGACCCAGAGACATTATCATTTGCCTGAAGGATTACAGAGTGAAGGAAAAAATAACTGCGAAAATGAGGAGTTTAAGTACACTTAAGTGTCAGGGCTATCAGGTAGCCATATATGCTGACTTGTCAGTAGGGACACTACAGAGACAGAGAGCCCTGGCACCAGTCACCAAATTACTTCGCAAAGAGGAGGTGCGATATCGCTGACTCTGCCCCTGAAAAGTTCAAACACCTGAAGCAGCGTGGTTGGCACTGAAAGCAGCAGGCATGGAGGCACAGGCTGAAGAAGCAAGGGCCAAGTGGATGCAAATGGAGCAACGGGGAGAACAGAAGAAGCAGCAGGGGGAGGAAACACGGGAGCGGCGTGTGGAGACAGAGAGTGACAACAGGAGATCACAGCACAGAGGGAACAAAAGATGAGGGAAAAGACTGTGAGGAGATGGAACTGGATAAAAAAAAAAGAGAGGGGGAAATGAGCGGGTTAAAAGTTGATGTTGGGGGGTGGCCTGTGGAGTAACTGTTAAGTACTCTGAGATGGGGCAAATGTGTTATACTGTGCTGAGAGGGAGAAGGGTGGAGGGAAGGTGGGGGGTGAAGGGAGGGGAAGCGCTAAAGACTAAAGCGCTTGGATGGGTAGTAGGAATGATAGGATGAGCGTAGGGGGATGGAGTAAGGATTTAAGAGGGAGAAGGTGGGAGGGGGTGGAAAGCAGGATGGGGCAAGGGGGAAATGGAGAGGCGGGGGAGGTTCGGGGGGGCAGATGGCGCACCACTCCAGATTGGCCTCGGGGTCAGAAGAGGCAAGAGAACAGAGGAGGGAGGGAGAACTTAAGTGGGGGAGGGGGAGGGGGAGGGGGAGGGGAAGGGAGGGAGAGAGGGAGAGGGGCGGGGGGAGGGGGAGGACGGGAAGGGGGGGAGTGGGGAGGGAAGCGCAGAGGAGCAGGGAAAGGGAGGAGTTGATAGTGGCTACGGTGAATGTCAAAGGGCTGCAAACCTAGCGCAAGCGGCGTTTGTTGGAAAGGGAGGGCACGCGGTTAAAAGCAAATATAGTGTGTATACAAGAGACCCACTTAAGAGTAGGGCAAGAAGGGCTGATATTCTCAAAGAAGTATCCCAGAGTGTTACTGGTGGGACAAAGAGCCCATCCAAGGAAAGGAGGGGTGGAGGTGATGATAGGATGCGAGAACAAGGAGGCGGTGGTAGAGGAACGGAGGGATAAAAAAGGGAGATGGGTGGCGGTGCGGATGAAGATAAAGGACGAAGAGGTATGGATTGTAAGTATATACAGGCCAAACACGCAGAGAGAGGAATTTTATAAAAAGTTGATGGTAGAGCTGGAGGGGTGGGGGAGTACTCCTATTATATTGGGCGATGACTTTAATATTACGGTGAATCCGAGGCTGGATAATCAAGGAGGGGGAGGGGGAGGAGGACAAAAGGAAAGGAAGAGTCTACAGAAGTTAAAGCAACGTCTGTGGTTTGTGGATATGTGGAGAAGTAGGCACCAAAGTGAAAAGACATACACTTTCTACTCCCAAGTCCACGGGACCTATAGCAGACTAGATATGCTGTGGATGAGTGGGAACTGGATGGCTAGAGTGAAATGGGTGGAGATAGGCAATATTACATGGATGGACCATGCTCCGGTGTATGTGGTATTGGATGTGGGGGAAAAAGATCACGGGATTAGATTTTGGCGTCTAAATGAGGGACTCCTGGATAAGAAGGAAAATGTGGAGTGGGTCCGGGAGGTGATGAGAGAATATCTAAAACTAAATATGACAGGGGAAGTGCCAATGGGAAGCATATGGGATGGAATGAAGGCAGTGGTACGAGGACACCTGATCAGTATAGCAGTGCAAGAGAAGAGGAGGAAGAATAAGGTAGAGGAGGGCTTAATGCGGAGGATTGAGCGGTTGGAGAGGGTACATCAAGAGCGAAAAGAGCCATGGGTGTTAACCGAATTGCAAAAATTACGAGGGGAACTAAATCAATTAAGGGCTGCAGAGATTGCATATAATTTGGCAAGACTGAAGCAGGGGTGGTATGACGGAGGGAATAAAGTGGGAAGGCGACTAGCTAGTAGATTGAAAGTGAAACAACAAAAGGCTAATATAGGGGCAATGCGCAACCAACAAGGGGTTCTGGTGTACAAGTCAGCAGAAATTAGGAAGATTTTTGTGGACTATTATGAAAAACTGTACAGGAGTGAAGTACAGAGTGCGGGGAGGAAAGGGGAGGAATTCTTGGAGGCTTGCAAGCTGGGGAAGTTATCAGATGGGGAGGCAGAAGAGTTGGGACGACCGGTAGACCAAGAGGAGATGAGGATGGCCATTAAGTCCCTCAAGGAGGGCAAAGCGCCCAGTTTAGATGGCTACACTGCAAAGTTTTATAAAGTGATGAAGGAGTATATTGTGGGACTGTTGTCCCAGGTGTTTAATGGGGTGCTTCAGGGAGGGGGACTTGCCAAGATCCATGGCAGAAGCGGGCATAACGGCTATACCCAAGGAAGGGAAGGATCAAACCACTTGCGCAGCATATCGTCCAATCTCACTCATAAACTTAGATGCCAAAGTGTTGGCAAAAATTATGGCAGCCTGCCTGCAAAACGTAATGCAGAAGTTGGTACATAAAGACCAGACGGGGTTCATAAAAGGGAGACAAGGAGGGGATAATATTCGGAAGCTGCTGAATGTTATGTGGGACCTACAGGAAACGGGAAGGGAGGCATTCTTCCTCACAGTGGATTCTGAAAAGGCATTTGACCGAGTCAAATGGCAATTTATGATGCAGGTGTTGGCAAAAATGGGATTAGGAGAAAGTTTCTGAGTTGGGTGAGGGCGATGTACGTGAGGCCTAGAGCCCGGATGTGGGTGAATGGAGGCTACTCGGATAGTTTCCAGCTGGGTAGAGGCACGAGGCAGGGCTGCCCACTATCGCCCTTACTGTTCGCTCTTGTAATAGAGCCTTTAGCTGAATATATAAAGGGGCAGAGGGATATTCAGGGGGTGGAGGTGGGAGAACAATTAAGTAAGGTAGCCCTATTTGCAGACGATGTGATCTTTACTCTAAGCTAGCCGTTTACTAGTTTACCTAATTTAATGAAAGCCATAGAGCGGTATAGTGAAGTGGCGGGATATAAGCTTAATTTGACAAAGACGGAGATGCTGGGGCTTAATTTAACAAAAGATTTGGAAGAATGACTGCAGGAAGGGTTTGCCTTTAAGTGGGTTACTAGCAGCTTCTGATACTTGGGAATACAAATAGGGAGCCCCCTGAGCAAGCTAACGGAGTGAAATTATGGGCCATTGCTGAGGGCGATAAGGCAAGACTTAGCTTGATGGCTGGGAGTTCACCTTTCGTGGATAGGAAGGATAGCTACAATAAAAATGAATATCCTGCCAAGGATACTGTTTGTCTTTATGGCGCTTCCATGTAGAGTTACCAAGGCATGGCTTAAGCAGCTACAGACCATGATAATGTGGTTTATCTGGGAGGGAAGGATTCCAAGAGTAGGAAGAGCTACAATGTTTAAAGCAAGCGAGGAGGGGGGTTGGGAGTACCGAACTTGATAAATTACTATGAGGCAGCGCAGTTGAGGGCTCTGTTTGTGTGGTGGGAGAGAGGTGAGACACCACAATGGGTACATATGGAAAAAGAGCGAGGGGAAAATTTGGAGGCTAGGGTGTGGGATAGTGCGGGGGAGGGGGTGGGGAGGAGGGGGAGGAACCCGCATAAGGAGTTTACGTTGCAGATTTGGGGAAGGAGGAGATCATATTTGATGCAGGGGAAGTCCGTATCAAGGGAAACACATTTGCTAAATATGGGGGACTTTACACCGGGGAGGTGGGGTGGGGTTTTCAAAGAATGGGCACGCAAGTGATTGGTAAGGGTGGGCCAACTGATAGATAGAAAGGGGGAGATGAGAAAGTACAGGGACCTCCAAAGCAGCTATGGGGTACAAGATAAGGAGTTTTATGCCTACATGCAGCTATGGTACTTCTTACAGCAAGAGGGAGTAAAGAGGGATTTAAAAAGCAAGCCCACTGAGTTTGAGAAGTTAATGGAAAAATGGGACTCAGAAAAAGGGTTGGTTTCAAGGTTGTATAAGATACTCAATGCAAAACAGGGGGGGCGAGTACGATGGCAAGAACAATGGGAGAAGGACAAAGGAGGCCAATGGGGCGAGGAGAGATGGCGGGGAATATATGAGGGGGAGCGTAGATTGGCATGGGCAACGGCCGTGGTGGAAAATTGCTTGAAAATTCGACTTAGGATGGTGTGGACACCTGTAAGGTTACAGGCCATATTTAAGGATAGGAATGCAAATTGCTGGTGGGGTTGTGGTGAGAGAGGGGATCTGGTGCACATGATTTGGGGATGCCAAAAACTCCAGGGGCTGTGGGAGGGGTAGAAAGATTCTTCCACGAGGTAACCCGGGTACGGATACGGGTGACTTTAGCACAAATTGCTCTAGCTGAGGGTGAGGAGGGGGGCAATCAAATGTTGACTACCTTCCTAGGCCACTGTGTGGTGGCGAGTCGACTGGCCATACTGCAAAGATGGAAAGATATGGAGGTACCAGCTATGAAGGAGATAATGGGGAGGCTGGAATTTCTTTGGCATATGAGCGCAATAGGTGCATACGGCTGCAATAAAAGAGCAAAACACAGGGCAGTATGGCAAGCTTATGAAGAGTGGAGGGAGAGGGGGTGGTATGACTGGATGAAGGAATAGGTATGCTGGGAGAAGGAGGAGGCAGGGGGGAGGGGGTGTGGGGGGAAAATAGGGGGATAATGGGAGGGGAGGGGGGGAATAGGAATGCGGGGAAGTAATGGTGGGGTTATAAGGGATAAATGGGCTCAACTAGGTAATGAATACAAGATATTGACTTAGGGAGCATGGTATTGTTATAATCCGAAGTGTCATAATAACACCACAGGGAGTGACCAGGGGGAAACTGGGGAGTTCAATAGAATACATGTTGTGTATTCGAGAATACCTGCTATTTCTGAACTGTAGATTCTGTTATCAGTATTAAGAGTAATAAGTTAGAATAACGTGCATTTCAGGTGGGGTACGTGGGGAGAGTGTGGAATTCTACCTATTTGTGTTTCTTGTATTGTATTGAGCTGTGTGTCTACATATCTAAGTATTCCTATGTTCAACTGGAAGAAGGATGTAGATGGTAGGATGGTGGGACAGAATGTTTATGCCTGGCTGGGTTTCAAAGTTGTGTTGTGGGATGTAAGGTATGAGGAGTGCCAATAAAAATTTCAATTAAAAAAAAACCCAACAACTTTATTGTTCAAAAAATTGTTTGGGGTCCTAGGATGAAGCCTTAGGATCACATGCAGTATGTGGGGGTTTTTGCCTCTCTTTTGTCTTCTCTTTCTTGCCTTTCAATGCACTTTTATCACTTCTACGATAGATTGGAGTTCCTATTCTTTTATGTGAATTGCTGTTTATTGTAAACTGCTTTGTGCCTTCAATAAACCAGTGGAGTAATATCCAATGAGGGGCCCCCAAACAAAATTTTGCTGAGGGTCCCTCATTGTCATGGTGGTGGTGCCCCCCGGGCATGCCTCCCCCTTGTGCAGAAGCCCCATACCCTGTGCGGCACAACATGTGGCGGCAGCGGCGGCAAACTTACTGTTACCATTGTTGCCGCACTGCTTCCATATATTCAGTAGGATTGAAAAGTAGCATACGTAAATTGTACTTTTATATCTCTGTATTTATTTTAATATACAGTAATTTACACAAAAGAGAGGTGACAAAGTCAACAGCAATAAAGTTTCATAGAAATATAGATAATGACGGCAGACAAAAACCTCAAGGCCCAGCTACTATACCCAATTACCCAAATTCATTATTGATGCGTAGCCATAGTTCCCACGTCATCGCTTGCTTTCCCTTCACTTCCTTGTGCCTAGGGATCCTTTGGGCTTATCCTCTGCTTTCTTGAATTCAGCTTTAGTTTCTGTCTATATCACCTCCCTTGGGAGTCCATTCCATGAACCCAGCACTCTTTCAAAGGGAAAGCACACATGTACTTTCTGTTTAAACCATGGCACAAAGTCCATGGGAAAAGAAGTATCCCTTAACATTGCCGCAAAGTAAAGTCTGAAAATCACCCCTTATAGAATTTCTAAAATGACTCTAAGAAGGGAGGGCAAGTCATTTACTAAAAGGTGTTACCACATTGCCAAGCATTAATGCAAGTTTCTTGCCACAGACCCTATTATATGTAATGGCACCTATTTGCTAATAGCACAGTTATTAGCCATGGTGTGGCTGTTATTGCAAGACTTCGGTCCGGCAGGGAACAGTTGCCGGGCATGAGGAAAACTTACAAAGAGTGGAGACAATGCAGCAGCGATGATTTCAGGAAGTTCACCACCACTGCTGTATGGAGACTTGATTGCGCTCTAGTGAGGACCCCATCCTTAACTGTTGTCTTCTTGCCAACTTCTCAACCCTCGCCATATCCCGCTCGGGTCGCACAGGTGGGGGAGTTGCCTTTATCCACCGTATCTCTCTACCCTATCAGGAAATCTCCACCCCAGCCCTTCACTATCCGGAAACACTGCTACTACGCCTAGGTTTCACTCCGCCTAGCTATTATCACCTTCTCTATGTTCTCCCTTCAGTAGGCCCCGAACTCTGGGACTCCCTTCTTCTTACTCTTTCTGAAGTTTTCTCCATCTACACACACCTCACAATTCTGGGTGACCTTAATGTCCACGTTGACTAACCCTCACAGCCTAGAGATAAGGTCTTTATCTTCCTTCTTTCTGATCTCTCCCTCCGTCAACACATCTGTTCCCCTATGCACACCGCCAGTCACATTCTCAATCTCCTCCTTACTTTCCCCACTTCACTCGTTGTTCCTTCCTTGACCTTGATCCTACCTCTTCCTTGGATTGACCACTATTGCGTGTTTTCCTCCTTATCACATCCAGTAGATCCCTTGCCAGCATCATCCCTTCCTAGGCCCTCACTACTGACGCGCCGTATCTCTGCCAATACTCTTTTGCAGTTTCCCCCTGGTGATTCCTCATTCCCTTCTGATTTTGGTACCTTTCCTACTGATTCCCAGGTGCAGTCCTGGCACTCCACCTCGATCACCTGGCCCCCCTTGAATCTCGTCCTTCCCGTTGTGCATCATATCACCACCCCTGGTTCACAGCTCATCTTTCCCTTCTCCGGGCTCAGCTTTGTAGAGCCGAATGTCACTGGCGTTATTAGCCCACTCCTGCTAGCCTGTTACTGCTGTCATTATTATAAGGTACAAATCTGCACAGCCAGGAGATCATATATCTGCCATCTCATCCGCTACAAATTCTTCTAGACAACTTTATTCTGTGTTCCATTCTCTCTCCCAGCCCCACGCCAGCTCTGTGACATCCTCCTGTCCCCCTTTGCCAGATCCCTGCCACTTCGCCAATTTTCTTTTCTGAGAAGATCACTACACTGGCTTTACGTACCCCACTAGTCACCATCCCATGTCGGAACCTCTGTCTTCTCCCTCCAACCCCACCACCACCCTCTCCCACTTCTGGTCCTAGTTTAAACCTATCACCATGGCCGCCTTGTTAAAGGTCCTCGACTCTTCTCACAAAACCTCGTCTCCCTCTGACCCCATTCCTTCATCATGGATCACAGAACCCTCATTAGCCCTCCTTCCCTTCGTGCTTACCATCTTAATTCTAGTCTCATATCTGGTATCTTTCCCTCACTTTGGAAGCAAGCCACTATTCATCCCATTCTTAAGGAACCCTCCCTGGTCCCTGATGTCCTGGCCAATTAGCGCCCCATCTCAAATCTTTCATTCCTTTCCAAATTTCTTGAGAAATTGGTTTTCGTACAACTATTCTCTCACCTCAACTCAACTCACTTTCTACACCCCTGCCAATCGAGATTTCACCCTGGCCACAGTACAGAAACCATTCTTCTATGCCTACTCAAGGAAGTGCACGTTGCACATGATCAGGGCAACATTTCACTTGCAGTTTCTTTGGATCTATCCTCGGCCTTTGATCTGGTTGATCATTCACTGTTGCTATCTCATCTCTTCAAGTGTGGGCTTAGGGACTCTGTTCTTCACTGGTTCCGGTCTTTCCTATCTTCTCATTCTTTCTCTGTAGTCTGTGGCACAGCTTCTTCTCCTTCCATCCCTTTCACTTGCGGTGTTCCCCAAGGGTCGGTGTTAGCACCTCTCCTTTTTAATGTCTTTATGGCACCTCTTGCACTGTTAATCTAACAATTTGGCATCTCTGCCTATCTTTATGCTGACGATATCTGTCTTCTTTTTCACACTAATTCACACTTCCCTGACCTGACTCCTCTACACCTGCCTGTCTGCTATCTCTGACTGGCTCTTCACAAGCCGTCTACATCTTAACCTCTCCAAATGTTCCGCAATCTGGCTTACTTTCAACACCTCTAGTCCCTCTATAGCCCCTCTTCTGTCACACTTTCCAGTCCCCTAAGTTCAGTCTCTCCACTATCTTGATGTCATTTTGGACTCCTCCCTAACATTCCACGACTATCTGTCTTCACTGGTTCAGCGGTCTTTCTTCTTCTTATGCTGGATCAGTGCCCTTCGCTCTTCCCTCGACCCACACTCTCCTTCTGTCGCTCGTGATCTCTAGACTTGATTATTGTAAGGGTGCACTTGCTGGTCTTCCTTACTATCAACTTCGCTGCCTTCAATTCCTCCAAAACACAGAAGCAAGGATCCTTACATACTCTTCTCACCATGACCACATCACACCCACTCTTGTTCGCCTTCACTGGCTCCCCATAAAGTTCTGCATCGACTATAAAATTCTCATTTCAGCACACCAGGCAATCCACACAAGTACTCCAACCTCTTCCAATTCCACTCTCCTCATCATCTTCTCAGGTCTCTGCACACCCATAGCTTAGCACTTCCCTCAATCTCACGAGCACACCTAGAACAGACACGACACTCTGCTTTCTTTTTTCTTGCTCCTGCCCTATGGAATTCCTTATCTACCACCTTACGTGCAGAGCCCTCACTCTGCCAGTTCAAATCCATGCTCAAAACCCATCTGTTCCAGCTTGGTTATGATCTGCCTCCCTCCCCTTCCTAATCAGCCTTCCCCACCCTTTCTGTCTTATTTGTCCTGTCAAAAATGGAATTCTTTTCCTTTCGCTCTGTTGTTTTTCTTTTTTTTTGGAAATTGTAAACCACTCTGATGTCTTTTGACACTTAGGTTGGTATATCAAATGCTAATAAAGATAAAAGATAAAGATGGGCCCCCTTTCTGCCCAGGCCCCCCCGCATTGCATTGAAATGACAATTTGCACCTAATAGGCAGAGCTTTATGCCACCTTCCAGGACCTGTCCAGGGCCGGCCTGTACACTAGGTGCACTAGGCATCCACCTAGGGTGGCTGACCCGGGTGGGCAGCTTTGTGCCACCACTTTGTTGCCCGCAGCAGGCCATTTACTTTGGCACATATGACCTGCTGCTTCTGATCCCCTTCTGACACAACCTATTGTCGGAGGGGGGTCAGTAGCGGCAGGCTATATGTGCTGAAGCATATGGCCATGGAGGTGAGCACCTTTTCAGGCACCTTTTCACATAGATGTCCCTAGATTAGGGTTATCAGATTTTTTACATGCAAATCTTGGACACTTATCTGAAGTGTGTGTGGGGAGGGGAGGAAGAAACATAGAAACATGATGGCCATTTTCATAGCCACCCTCTGCATCAATTCTATTCTGTTTATATCCTTTTGAAGCTGTTGTCTCCAGAATTGCACACAATACTCCAGATAAGGTTGCACCAGAGACTTATGCAGAGGCACTCTGACCTCTTTCTTCCTGTTGGCCATTCCTCTTCCTATGCACCCAAGCATCCTGGCTTTCACCATCACCTTTTCTATCTGTTTAACCACCCTAAGATGATCAGAAACAATCATGCCTAGGTCACGCTCTTCTTTCGTGGACAGAAGCACTTCACCTCTTTTACCGCAACACTCCCTTGGATTTTTGCAGCCCAAACGCATAACACTGTATTTTTTAGCATTAAATCTCATCTGCCAAATTCTTGACCATTCTTCAAACTTTGCTAGATCCCTCCTCATGTTATCTATACCTTCCTGGGTGTCTACTTTATTGCAGATTATGGTATCATCCGCAAAGAGGCAAACTTTACCCAATAGCCCTTCTGCAAGAACACTTACAAAAATGTTAAAAAGAATCAGACCAAGGTCAGACCCCTGCGGTATACCACTGGTAACATCTTTCTCCTCAGAGTGAGTGCCATTTATCTGTATCCTTTGCCTCTTCCCACTCAACCAATTTCTAATCCAGTCAGTTACTTTAAGATCTATCCCTAGGGCACTCAATTTATTTATAAGTTGCCTGTGTAGAACGGTGTCAAAGGCTTTACTGAAATCTAAGTACACAACATCTAGAGCTCTCCCTCAGTACAATTCTCTGGTCACCCAGTCAATGAAATGAATGAGATTTGTCTGACAAGACCTGCCTCTTGTAAAACCATGCTGCCTTGAATCACGCAATCCATTGGATTCCAGAAACCTCACTATCCTCTGTTTTAGCAGCCTTTCCATTAGTTTACTCACAGCAGAGGTCAGACTAAGCAGCCTGTAGTTCCCAACTTCATCATTAGTTCCACTTTGGTGTAAAGGGACCATATGTACCTTTCTCCAGTCCTCTGGGAGCATGCCAAACTCTAAAGAAGCATTGAAAAGGTCAGAGAGTGGAGCCTCTAGAACTTAGGAGCTAGCTAAAATCAAAGTAATCTAAGCAATGGGACTGGGTGGGATACATCCGAGAGCAGCCCCATTGCTTAGTCTACTTTGATTTTAGCTAGCTCCTCGCGAACACAATCTTCTGAAAGTTGTTCAAGATTCACCTCACTTCAGTTCCTATTTGTGGGTGTTTTCTGAAGTCCTGCTTCTGGCCCTATATCTGTGAACACAGAAATATTTGTTAAGCAATTCTGCATTATCCTTATCAGCTACTACATATTCCTCCTCTTCACCCTTCAGTCTGACGTTACCACTTTTACACTTCCTCCTCTCACTAACATATCTGAAAATGTTTTATCCCCCCATTTGACTGCATTGGCTATTTTTAATTCCATTTGTATCTTTGCTTTCCTGACTTCTTTCCCAGCTTCTCTAAGCTTTTCTGAATATTGAATTATGAAGGCCACCCTCTTTTATTCATCTTTTCAGCTACATTTTTTGAGAACCATAGTGGCTTCCTTTTCCTTTTACATTTACTTACTTTCCCAATAAAAAGGTTTGTTGCCCTTTCAGTTTCACCCCTGGCTTTTCTACATCTTCCAGCTGTTCCCATCCCACTAACGACTCCTTCAGATATTGTTCCATTTTGGCAAAGTTAGCTCTCCTAAAGTCTAGAACCCCGCTTTGGATAGCCTTAGTCCTAATACTGAACCACACCATCTGATGATCATTGGATGTGAGATGATCACACACTATAATATCTGAAACACTCTCCCCATTCATTAGTACCAGGTCAAGTATGGGTTCTGTTGCCAGTTTCCAGAATAGTTCTCCCTGTAAAGAATCCAGGATCTCCCTACTTCTAGATGACACCGCAGCAGGGATGTCCCGTTCAATATTTGGCATATTGGAATCACTTATTAGCAGTACCTCTCCTTTCACAGTGATCCTGCAAATGTCTTCTATTAAATCTCTGCCACTTCTTCTGCCTGTGAAGGAGATCTGTATATAACACCAATGCAAATTGATGCTCCATTCCTTCTTTTCATCTTAATTTCAGGTTTGAGCAGCAAGGTATGGAGAAGGGAAGTGGATTCATTACCCTGCTCCCCCATCAATCTCATGACAGCAACAATATCATTTCCAAGCAGACAAATCGACAGAGAAATAAAAACAGTGATGCATTTCCTTTGTACTATGCACAATACAAACATAATATAAATTCTAAAAACTGACATATTGCAATCACTAAATTTAAAATATTTCTTTTCTACGCCCTCTGTCCCTATTGCTGGAATCAGGGACAGGAGGCTGCCAAACAGGTGGGAGTCAGGTACATAGCTCTAAAATTGGGGACAATTCCCGAAAATCAGGGACAGATATTCGAAAGGCATTTACACAGTTTATAGACCCTGTAAACCATGTAAATGCTGTTCAGTGGGATATTCAACAACACTAACATGGTGATGGCTGCTGAATATCCCCAATCTTCTCACCTAGACGCCCCAATGATAACTATAGAATATACATATACACAGGTATGGTGCTCTCAATTTTTTGTCACACCCCTAGTGAATTAGTTTCAAACATACTTCACAGAAAATGTTTTATGTACGTGTATGATTATAATTTATGATGTTATTAAGTAGTTTATGTATTCTAAAGGTTTTTTTATTGTTAATTTATTTATTTTGATGAGAGATATATTTTTATACACTTTGCATGTATAATTTTTATAATTTTTATATTTTTATGGATTATATTCATTTGTTCCTCCAATTCAAGTATGCATGTGTTAGGTGTAGGCTTGTATATGTTTGTATTAGTATATGTTTATTGATGTTTCTTAGTCCTATATATTTATAGTAGAGCATTTTATTCATTTATTTTTTTTATATGGTATATTATTCTTTTATAATGTATATGTTTCTATCATTGCATTTTTTAGCCATTTTAGCCCCTGAGGAAGGCTCCACGAAACACGGCCTGTGTCAGGCCAATGGCTGATATCAATTAACGGAATAAAATAAAATGTATTCTTCCTTTGCAATCCACGCCTTGTACTGGTTTTAGTTTCTGCATGTGGATTTGTGCTTTTTCTGTTGGACTTATTCAATGCCAGGGCCACATATGGCCCTGGCATGGAATATCTGTGGGATCCTAACTTGGGTAACGCCCACATCTTCAACTTTTCTTATTATTATTCTTCCTCTTCTGGGACTGCTTAATCAACATGTCGTGTATTCAGTGCAATAACTGTGGTACTTTCATTCAAAGAAGAATCATTTGGAACCTAAGAGCTTATCCTATATGCCTAAAGTCAGCTGCCATGCATGAAGAACTGACTCTACTAAGGAATGACCTAGCAGCCATGCATAAAGAAGTGTCTCTACTGAGGGAGGAACTGGCTGCAATGAAGCGCACCTCTTCTAGGATACAAACTGAACAAAGTCCACCACCGCTCCCACAAAGAATCAAACACCCCAGGAACAAATGGATCGCAGCGGAAGATTGCGACCTGTAACGCAGAGACATCCTACACATCAAGAGATATCCCTGCAAAATGCCTTCTCTGCCTTGGCTAATGAGGATGCCCAATCCAAAGAAACTGAAGGGCCCTTAAATGAGTCAGACAATGCCCAATCTCCTGCTAAAGCACCAAATATGAAGAAAACCTCACCAAACAGAAAACTATTACTACTTGGAGATTCCATCATCAGAGGCACCAACTTGGGAACACAGTTCAAAGGAGATAAGATAGTCATGTGCCTACCAGGCTCTTCAGCCAGTAGGAATACAAACCAAGTTGTTGAAATACTTAGCGCAAAAAGTGAGCACTCCAAACCTGATGTTATTATCCACTTGAGCACAAATGACCTGGCTAGAAACAGTGCCTCTACAGCCCAAAAGGACTTCCAATCTCTGGGAGAGTAACTCAAGCCCATTGTTAACACTGTTGCATTCTCAGAAGTTCTACCTGTTCTTGGTAAAGGGACAAAAAGGCTGCATCGCATTAACAGCTTTAATACATGGCTCCAGACCTGGTGCAAACAAGAAGGATTCAGATTTATTGGCAACTGGGGCAACAGATGGACCAACAAGAGACTATACTGTGCTGATGGACTACATCTCTCTGTCACAGGGAAAAGAAACCTAAGTGAAAAATTCAGGCAGTATGTGGATATGCATTTAAACTAGGAAAAGGGGGTGACGGATGTGGAAGGTCAACATCTGCATGCCACCCCCTGCAAAAGCAGAACAACATCAGAAACAGCCACACTCTTAAACCACACATCAAAAACAAGTGGGAAGAAGTGGGCAGAATAAAATCAGTGCAAAATACACACAAGCCAGGTAAATGCTGGAAAGCAATGAGCACAAATGCTCGAAGCTTAGCCAAAAAAATTCCAGACCTGGAACCCTAATGGTGGAAACGGATTTGGACATCGTGGCCATTGCAGAAACATGGTTTAATGAATCGCATGAGTGAGGATATAGCCATAGCTGGCTATAATCTATTCAGAAGAGACAGAGAAAATGGAAAAGGAGGAGGAGTAGCCTTGTATGTCAAAAGCAGAATTAAAGCTACTGAAATGCAGGGAACATGGGGAAAAGAAGAAGCGCTCTGGATTGCGTTGGAAAGAGGAGATGGCACTGTCATCCATATTGCTGTAGTCTACAGACCTCCGACACAAATTGAAGAGAGAGATAACGAATTGATTATAGATATTGCCCAGATAGCAACAAAGGGGGAAGCAATCATATTGGGTGACTTTAATCTACCTTATGTGGATTGGATTACTCCTTCTGCACATCTGGAAAGAAGCAAAAAAATTGTGGATGCTCTCCAAGATGCATTACTTAGACAAATGGTGATGGAACCAACCAGGGAAAGCTCAACGCTGGATGTAGGGCTCACCAACAGTGATAACGTGTCGAATGTCTGTGTGAGTGCCCCTGTGAGCAACAGCGACCATCACACGGTGTGGTTTGAGATAAAAGCCATGGTACAGGCCAATCATAGCAAGCTCAAAGTCCTAAACTTCAAAAACACTGACTTCAATAAAATGGCCGAGTACTTAAAGGAGGAGATGATGGGGTGGAAGGAGATAAGGGAAGTGGAATTGCAATGGACTAAACTAAAGGCGGCAATAAAAGGGGCAACAGATAAATATGTAAGAAAAATAAATAAAAACAAGAGGAGAAGGAAACCTATTTGGTTTTCCAAAGAGGTGGCTGCTCAAATAAAGGCAAAAAACACAGCTTTCACAAAATTCAAAAGCTTGCAAAAAGAAGAACACAGAAATGAATACAGGATCAAGCTCAAAGAGTCAAAAAGAGAAATAAGGATAGCAAAATCAAAGGCAGAGGAAAAGATGGCTAAAGATGTTAAAGGTGGTGACAAAACTTTCTTCAGGTATATTCGGGAAAGGAAGAAAATCAGAGTTGGAATTGCAGGACTCAGAAGTGCTGGGAAATGACTCATGGAAAGTGACACTGATAAAGCAAAATTGCTAAACAAATACTTCTGCTCTGTTTTTACTAAAGAAGATCCTGGAGATGGACCAGCTGTGACTCCCAAATATAAAAATAGGAATGAAGTAGATACCACACCATTCATAGAAGATGAGGTGTTAGAACAACTTGCTAAACTGAAAGTGGACAAAGCCATGGGACCAGATGGGATACATCCCAGGATACTGAAAGAGCTCAGAGAGGTTCTTGCAGGACCATTAAAGGATGTCTTCAACAGATCCTTGGAAACAGGAGTGGTTCCTCAGGACTGGAGAATGGCTAATGTTGCACCTCTACACAAAAGTGGTGACAGGGAAGAAATGTCAAATTACAGGCCCGTGAGCCTTACCTCGGTGGCAGGAAAAGTAATGGAGGCGCTCCTGAAAGAGCGAATAGTGAACTTTCTCAAAACCAACAGGTTGCAAGATCCAAGGCAACATGGTTTTACTGAAGGACGGTCTTGCCAAACAAATCTGATTGAGTTCTTTGATTGGGTGACCAAGGAACTAGATCTGGGGCATGCAATGGATGTCATCTATCTGGATTTCAGCAAAGCCTTTGATACTGTTCCTCATAGGAGGCTTGTCAATAAACTCAGTAGCTTGGGGATGGGTCCCAAGATAGTAAACTGGATTAGAAATTGGCTGACTGACAGACAACAGAAGGTGATGGTACATGGAGCTCACTTGGATGAGAGGAAGGTGATTAGCGGGGTGCCTCAGGGTTCAGTCCTGGCCCGGCACTGTTCAATATATTTGTGAGTGATATTGCTGAAGGACTGAATGGAAAAGTCTGTCTTTTTTCAGATGACACAAAAATTTGCAACAGAGTGGACTCCCCCGAGGGAGTGGTTAACATGAGGAAAGATCTACAAAAGCTGGAAGACTGGTCTAATGCTTGGCAACTACGATTTAATGTGAAAAAGTGCAGTGTCATGCACTTGGGTAGCAGAAATCCAAGGGAAAAGTACACGATAGGGGGTGAGAGGTTGGTATGCACGGTTCAGGAGAAAGACCTTGGTGTGATTATCTCTGATGATCTCAAGGTGGCAAAACAGTGCGACAAGGCGGTGGCAAAAGCCAGGAGGATGTTGGGCGGCATACAAAGAGGGATTACCAGCAGAAAGGAAGAGGTACTTATGCCACTGTACAAGTCACTGGTGAGGCCTCACTTGGAATACTGTGTTCAGTTTTGGAGACCATATCTTGCAAAAGATGTAAAAAGACTGGAAACTGTTCAGAGAAAGGCGACCAAAATGATTTGGAGCCTGCGTCAGAAGCCTTATGAGAAGAGACTTGAAGACCTAAATATGTACACTTTGGAGGAGAGGAGGGACAGGGGAGATATGATTCAGACCTTTAAATACTTAAAGAGAAATGATGAACAAACAAACCTCTTCCAAAGACAGGGAAGCTGTAAAACTAGAGGGCATAACATGAAGCTGCAAGGTGGTAAATTGAAAGGCAATGTCAGGAAATATTTCTTCACTGAAAGGGTGGTGGATGCTTGGAATGCCCTCCCGATGGAAGTGGTGGGGGCAAACATGGTGATGGAATTCAAAACGGCATGGGACAAACACAGTGGATCCCTTTACAGCAACAGGATAAAAGCAAAATAAACGGTACCATCTAACTTCTGAACTATCTAGCGTCTCAACAAATAAGGGTGTCCTACATGGAGTGGTGGGTTCACCCCTAAACGAAAACATGGGGAGGGGTGGCCTGCACAGAGCGACAGGTGCACCTACTCTTGCCATCTTGCTGGGCAGACTAGATGGACCGTGCTGGTCTTTATCTGTCGCCACTTACTATGTTACTATAGAGGATGGTGGTGATGGCTAGGTGCTGTACTTGCCTTAGCCATCCTAACTCAATATTGGGCCCTTGGAGGCCATTTCTAAAAAGTGTCTTCACCTCCCATTGCATAAAATAGGACCTGCGGTAAAACAACATTGACACTAGTGATAGCAAGCATTAGGAATTTTGGCTGTTGAATTTATATGTGAATATTTAATGACTCTGCATATACATTTCAGCTTGCTGAACATAAGCTGAAGGTTACGCTTTTCTGCTAGCTGAAAATTGATTTTTGTATGCTACAGGTACATTTTCATTCAGTTCACTGTTTCCATCTCTTGAAATTTCTGCTTCTCTTTTTCGGGAGAAGTGGCAGGAGATGCAGCTCTGCACTGTGGTGTCCCGTTACTGCAGTAATGGAGATGGTTTATAGAAAATGAAATGCAGCACAGAGGATTTGGAGCATCGAGTAAGTAAGTTAAAACCTTTATTACTTCATATCAAATTCAATATATTATTTCCTTCATTTTGTGCTTTTTTACTCACATTTTCTGTTATCGAATAGAAAGAAAAAATGAAGAGTGGAAGGCACCTCTCTAATTGTGGAAGTACAGGCTGCCTTTGAAAACTGACTCAGGAGATCTACATACACAAATCTGCATCTACCATTCTGTGAGTAGTTCTTCTGTGAAGGCTGTGCGTATGCTTTTGGAAATCTCAAATGATGCAGATAAGTACCCTCACTGACACAGCCCCACTCCTGGAAATGCCTCCTCAAGAATGCACTTATTTGATGGGCAATTTTCAAATTCTAGAATTCATTGCTGGAGGATGTAGTAAAAGCTGTTAGTGTAGCTGGGTTTATTATTTCATTTAGCAATGCTTATATATCACTTTTCTCCAGGTCAAAGCAGTGTACATTCATGTATAGTATGCATATTTCTCTTGTCCCCAAAGGGCTCACAATTTGTTTTGTACCTGAGGCAGCAGAAGGGGAAATGGCTTGCACCAGGCCACAAGGAGCACCTGTGGGATTAGAAATCCCAATGCCAAGGTTGCTGTCCTCTAGCAGGATTTGAACCCCAGCCCAAGGCAACTTGCCTCAGCCTTTAGGATGCTCCTTTGGCTAACAGCCTACAGGAAAAGCCCATAAACCACTATGTACGTGGACTGAGGACATCCACTGCTTACCCTTGGGATAAGCAGCAAGGACTCTGTACTTTTTTGGGGAATCTAACAGGTACTTGTGACCTGGATTGGTTGCTGTTGGAAACAGGATACTGGGCTTATGTTCAAAATCCCATTTCTGCACAGAAAACCCTGTTTTATGCATGGATATGCTTTTGAATATGCCTCCGCCCTTTCCAAGGTCTTTCACTCCGTTCGCAAAACCTCCTGTCCCTCTGATCCCATTCCCTCTCATTGGTTGTTGGATCCCTCTTTGGCCCTTTCCCCCTATCTTCTCTCCATCATCAATAACAGCCTTTCTACTGGTATCTTCCCCACTTCTTGGAAACACGCTATCATCCGCCCTGTCCTGAAAAAGAGTTCCCTTGATCCATCCTCCCCTTCTAACTGGCGTCCAATTTCCAACCTTCCTTTCCTTTCTAAGCTCCTAGAGAAACTTGTCTTTTCCCAACTATCCTCACATCTTGAAGCTTCATTTACCCTGCACCCTCTTCAATCTGGTTTTCGCCCTGGCTATAGTACTGAATCTGTTCTTCTTTCTCTCCTTAACGAACTCCACTCTGCCCATGACCGTGGTCTTTTCACCCTTGCTGTCTCACTTGATCTCTCTGCTGCGTTTGACCTTGTCGATCACCGTACCCTCCTTTCACGTCTACATGATGCGGGTCTTTCCGGCACTGTGCTTCATTGGTTTCGGTCCTTTCTTTCAGGTCGTTCTTTCTGTGTTTCCTCTGGTCCCCTATCTTCACCTTCCACCCCCCTCCCCTGCGGTGTCCCACAGGGGTCCGTCCTTGCTCCCCTCCTGTTCAACGTCTTTCTAGCCCCTCTTGCTCTCTTAGTTCAACAACAGGGTATATCTGCACATTACTACGCCGATGATGTTTTTCTGCTCTATCATACTGACTCTGCTTCTCCTGACATTTCGCCTCTCAATAACTGTCTCTCCACCGTGGCTTCTTGGCTTTCCTCTAATTTTCTGCATGTTAATCTCTCTAAGACCTCTGCCATATGGTTCACCGCTGGCAGTCCCGCTCCCCCTCTTCTTCCTGTGCTTTCCTCTTCTCCCATCCCTCTTGTCTCGTCTTTATGATACCTGGGCATCACCCTTGACTCATCCTTATCTTTCAAAGCCCATATTTCCTCCGTCGTTCAACGCTGTTTCTCTACCCTACGTCAACTTCGCTCCGTTCGCCCTTTTCTTTCCTTCTCATCTATGATCACCCTTCTCCTCTCGCTCGTTGTCACCCGTCTTGACTACTGCAATGCCTCCCTGGCTGGTCTTCCCCAGTCCCAACTACAGCGCCTTCAGAGAGTTCACAACACTGCAGCTCGCATTCTCACTTGCTCCTCTCGTTTCGATCACATCACTCCACTTCTCATACGACTGCACTGGCTTCCTATTCCCTTCCGTATACAATACAAGGTCCTCACCTTTGCTCACAAATCCATCCACACAGGTACTCCTCTCTATCTCGCTGACCAGATTCACCTTCACACTCCCTACCGTTCTCTCCATTCTATCCATGCCAACCATCTGACCCTACCCTCCCCTTCACAGGCTCACCTCGAATCCACCCGTTCCTCTGCCTTTTACTTCCTTGGGCCCTGTCTCTGGAATTCGCTTCCCCCGGACCTTCGCCTGGAACCCTCCCTGAAAACCTTCAAGACCCGCCTGAAGACTTACCTCTTCTGCCTTGCGTTTGATCTTTCCCCACCTCCCTCCCCTCTCTCCCCTCCCCCTCGCTGATTTCTTACAACCCCTATTTGTTACCTGACCTTTCTCTTTAGCTCTTTCCTTCTCTTTTAACTATCCTAACATACATTTGGCGTTCCTTTCCTTTTTCCATGCAGCCTTTTTGTACATTGTGCACCGCTCTGACGCGACTGCATTGAGCAGTATATTAAGCCTCAAATAAAGATAAAAATAAATATTTCTTCTAAAAAGTAGGAACATAAAAACATAGAAACATGACGGCTGAAAAAGTCCATACAGCCCATTCAGTCTACCCTTCCATACCAATTACTATATTCCCATTCTTCCCTTTAGGGAAAAACCCAGAGATCCTCGGGGTTTATCCCATGCTTTCTTGAATTCAGATACCGCCCTGGTCTCTACTACCTCCACCAGGAGACTATTCTACTCATTTACCACTCTTTTCATAAAGAAACATTTCTTCATAATACTTCTGAGTCTATCCCCTTTCACTTTCATCCTATGTCCCCTCATTGCCGAGCTTACTTTCAACTGAAAGAGGCTCTCCTCCTTGCATTTATGTCATGGAGGTATTTAAATGTCTCTATCATATCTCCTCTCTCCCACTTTTCTTCCAAAGTATACATATTGAGAACTTTAAGTCTGTTCCCATATACTTTATGATGAAGCCCACTGACCATTTTGGTAGTTACCCTCTGCACCAACTCCATCCTGCTTATATCCTTTTGAAGGTGTGGTCTCCAGCATTGCATACAATAAGAACATAAGAAATGCCATACTGGGTCAGACCAAGGTCCATCAAGCCCAGTATCCTGTTTCCAAAAGTGACCAATCCAAGTACCTGGCAGGTTACCAAAAAGGCACACAGGTTCCACAATGCTTCTCCTGGGGTAAGCAGTGGATTTCCTGGGTCCTCTTTAATAATGGTTTATAGACCTTTCTTCCAGGAACTTGTTTAAGCCTTTTTAAAACCCAACTACACTATCAGCTTTTACTATATCCTCTGGTAATGAATTTCAGAATTCGATTATGCTTGTGTAAAAAAATATTTTCTCTTATTAGTCTTAAACGGGTTACACTGTATCTTCATTGCATGTCCCCTTGTCTTTCTACTTTTTGTTGGTGTTTATCCGATTATCCGTTCCACTCCATTCATTAATTTATAGACCTCTATCATATCTCCCCTCAGCCATCTCTTTTCCAGATTGAAGAGCCCTAACCTTTTAAGCCTCTCCTCATAAGGGTATCATTCCATCCCCTTTACCATTTTGGTGGCTCTTCTCTGTACCTTGTCTAATTCCGCTATATCCTTTTTAAGATATGGCGACCAGAATTGCACACAATTTTCAAGATATGGTTGCACCATTGAACGATACAGAGGCATTATAATATCCTTTGTTTTATTCTCCATTCCTTTCCTTATGATTCCTAGCATCCTGTTTGCCTTCTTGGCTGCCGCTGCACATTGGGTGGAGGATTTCAATGTATTATCCACAATGATGCCTAAATATTTTTCCTGACTTACAGTATACAGAGGCACTGTCACCACCTTCTTTCTGTTGGCCATTCCTCTCTCTATACACTCAAGCATCCTTTTGGCTTTTGCTTTCTCCATTTCTACCTATTTAGCCCCCTTAAGATTATCAGAAACAACCATGCCCAGGTCCTGCTCTTCTTTCGTGGGCAGCAGGGGCGGTTCTATCATTAGGCGAACTGAGGCGATGGCCTCAGGTGGCAGTTTCTAGGAGGCGGCACTATTTGCCGCTCCCTAGAAACTGCCTATGATAGAACCGCCATCAAATGAAAGCAGTTGTGGGAACATTTCTCCATTCCCGCGGCTTTGCTTTCAAACTGCTGGGTTGCTGCCTGCCTGCCTTCAATCTTCCTGGAGCCAGCAGGGTGGGGGGAGGGGCCGAGGTCATCTTCTGCCACCCTTCTGCTTCCATTGCTGCTGGCTGCTTTAGCAACGGAAGCGGAAGGGCAGCGGAAGCGATGACCTCGGGCTCCTCCCACTCCGCCGGCTCCAGGAAGATTGAAGGCAGCGACCCAGCTGTTTGAAAGCAGAGCCACGGGAACGGAGAAATGTTCCCGTGGCTGCTTTCATTTTAAAGGATGAATCAGTAAAGTGAGGGTGGGGGGTGGGTGGGGAGGAGGGAAGACAGCAGACATAAGGGGGGACCTGGAAGGGAGCAGACATGGAGGGGCCTGGAGGGGAGCAGACATGGGGGGAAGCTGGAAGGGAGCAGACGGGTGGGGGGGGCCTGTAGGGGAGAAGATGGGGGGAGCAGGAAAGGAGCAGAGCAGACATGGGGGGGGGGAGCTGGAAGGGAGCTGACACCTGGGGATGGCACTGGAAGGTGGATGGACAGGGGAGAGGGGAGCCTGGAAGGGAGCAGACATGGGGGGGGGAGCTGGAGGGGAGCAGACAGGGGGGGCCTGGAGGGGAGCAGACAGGGGGGGGCTGAAGGGGAGCAGACACAAGGGGGGGGCCTGGAAGGGAGCAGACATGGGGGGGCCTGGAGGGGAGCAGACATGGGGGGGAGCTGGAAGGGAGCAGACGGGGGGGCCTGGAGGGGAGCAGATGGGGGGGGGAGCAGGAAAGGAGCAGAGCAGACATGGGGGGTGGAGCTGGAAGGGAGCTGAAACCTGGGGATGGCACTGGAAGGTGGATGAACAGGGGAGAGGGGGAGCTGGAAGGGAGCTGACATGGGAGGGGGCACTGGGACTGGAAGTTCGCTGATACCTGGGATGGTATTTTAACTAGAAGGGGCTGGACGATGGGGAAGGAGGGGGACTGGAAGAGAATAGACACCAGTAGTGGTACTGGAAAGGCAAGGGGGTTGGTACTGGGAGGGGAGGCTGTAAAGGGGCTGATACTAGGGAGAGTTACTGGGACTGAAAAAAGGCTGATGGAAGAAAATGAAGAAAGCAAAAGGAGAGACAAGAAATGGCAGATGGACTATAGACCATAGAAAAAGAGCTAAGAGAAGACAGAGGAAAACGGAAACCTCAGATCGAGACCAGCATGATCAAAAATCATCAGACAACAAAGGTAGAAAAATAATTTTATTTTCAGTTTAGTGATTGGACTTTGTGCTATCTATATTTCACACAGTATGGGGAACTGCATCTCTTATCTGGTGTGGCACCGCATGCGGAGTCTGGCTTCTTGGGGTTTCATTTCAATTTTTGTCTACATATTTTTATTTTTGCTTTAGGTTGTGGTCACTTATTCTGTACTTGGTGAGGGTCTGTGTTCTGAGTGTGCGATCAAGGCTAGGTGTTCTGTTAACATGGAGTTTGTACGTAGGGATCTGTACTGTAGTAATTTGACTTGTTCAGCTTTTCAGATATGTGTATGGATGTTTTGAGGCCCATTGCAGTGTTTATAGTGTTGCTTTTTTCTTGGTAGGCCCCTTATTGTATGAGTTTTGGACGTGTATGCTGGTATGGTATGCTAGATTTGGCCTTGCAGATCTTAGGGAATTTAGTAGGGTTTTATATTAGTTTCCAAGATGCCTGGTACTGGAGAATGTTTGTTGTTGGTGAGATGACCAGAATCAGCTTTTTTTTGTATATATATATTGAGTTCTGTGGGTGAATGTCCTACCTCTGCTCTGCACCCATTGTTGAAGAGGGGGTTCTGTGAATGCAAAATGTATGTTCAAAAAGAAAAAGAAAGCACCATAATGCAGTTTATAAGAAAATACAAATGAATTATAATTTGGAGTTATAAACTGCTGTGGTTCTCGTTCTTTCTTTTAGTTCCTTGGTGTGTGAACAGCTTGCATTTGCTCTACATTATCTAATTGACTTTTTGATTTGGTTCAGTCCCTGACTGGAGTTTTGAGAAAGATCCCCACCCGGGGGTGTGTGCGGGGGGAGGCGCGTGCCAGGGGCGTTGCAGGGTGGGGGGAGTGCGTGGGGGGGACGACACCAGCTCATCCCTGTCCTCAGGCAGCAGATTGCCTTGAGCCGCCCCTGGTGGGCAGAAGTACTTCACCTCCTATATTGTACCGCTGCCCTGAATTTTTGCAGCCCGAATGCATGACCCTACATTTTTTAATGTTAAATCTCAGCTGCTAAATTCTCAACCATTCTTCAAACTTAGCTATTTCCCTCCTCATGTTAACTACTCCCTCCTGGATGTCTACTCTATTGAAGATTTTGGTATCATCTGCAAAGAGGCAAAGTTTACCTGACAGCCCTTCTGCAATATCACTAACAAAGATGTTAAAAGAATCAAACCAAGCACAGATCCCTCTGGCACACCAAGCACAGATCCCTCTGGCACACTAAGCACAGATCCCTCTGGCACGCCAAGCGCAGATCCCTCCTTTGTCGCCTCCCACTCAACCAATTTCTAACCCAGTCGGTCAATTGAGGATCCATTCTTAGGGTGCTCAATTCAGGAAAATGTGCATATTTTCTCTGGATGCTAATCCTGTTTGGGAGTTATAAGGACTGATATTGAGAACCACTAGTACAAATTTATTTAGGTGACCTGAATGCTATTGGTGCCCAGCTTCCTTGCTGTTGAGTTCCTATTTCAAGGGAAGGCAAGAAATGTTGTGGACAAGGAGCGTAGGAGGCTGTAGGGGCAATGAAGATTAAAAATGATTTACCAAAATAAGCCTGAGCACACCGAAACCTAAGATACCCTGTGGAAAGATGGGCGTAGGCGAATATTTAAAAGTGTACACCTATGTTTCCCAATTGTATTCTTCTATAACAAATTCCTTTTAATAATGTGTGCTTTTGCTGGCTTCTGTTACCTCTGTTACGCCAGGAGTCCTGCTCTGCACATTTCTGCTCAATGGAGACACAAGTGGCTTTCTCTGGCGTTATGAAGGACTCGCCCATTAACAATCAGCCTGTTGTGTTTTACTGCTTCACTATAATTCTGTGTCGCTCCCTCTGTTTTCCTGCAATGTCTTGTTTGTGTTCAGGTGAAAAAGAGCATGGAAAATGAAAAGGCCAACACGTGAAGGGATGGGCGCAGGAGCGGGTAAACGATCCATGAAGCTGGCAAAGGACGTCAAAGATGCGCCTGGATTAACAGAGATGCTAAGCTACCCAAATTTAATGTGAGGATTAGAATACTAACCATGGGAGTGAACCACATGCGCATTCATGAAGCTGGACCACATTTCATAAGAGAATGAATAACAGCTTAGTTTCATGGAAATCTTTACATCCAGGCAGCACTTTAAATGCTTTATCGTCACCACATTACAGAAGCATATGCATTGCCACATCCGGCATGGATGCTGTCTCGGCTGGCTTTAGTATTTGATTAATTTAGTCAGGGTTTGAATTTTATCTTTTTTTCTCTTCTTTTCTATTTTTTTAACCATTTCATTACCTCTTAGTATGTGGAGGATAGTAGACTCTCCCTTCCAAATGCTGCATTCCTCTGTACTCCATATATAATTTCTCAAAGCATAAACCTCCACTGCATTCAGTCCAGTCCTCTTCTCCCTCAATCTTTCAGATCAAGCTGAAAAATCCATTTCTTGAAGACATTCTCCTGGCTCCTAGATTTCCTCTTTAACTGTTCCAAGTGTCCTTTACATCCTCATATTGACTTATCTATATTTGCAGTCTACTATGCTGTGCGCCGGACAGTACTATGTAAAAATAAGATTGATTTATTTGTTTAACTGATTTTATATACTGTACTGCTCTATTTTGCAGTCAGAGTGGTTTACATACAACGTTAAACATTGAACAATAATATAGTTTACATACTGTGTAACAGGAATGCTAACTTGGATAACTTAGGGGAAAACTAGATAGTTAACAATGAGATTTCTGTGAGGGTACATGGGGGAAAAGGGTTAACAGTGAAGTTGAGCCCTTACAACAACAGTTCCCCAAAACAGATCTTTCTCATCCTATGAAATGTGCTCATAGTACCACTGGAATAAATGATAATATTTCTGTTATAGTTGAATAAACTGAAGCCCCGGAGATCACAGAACAGGTGTATGCACCTGAATTTGCAGAACCTCTAAGAGACGCCTTTATAAAGTCTCCCAGTCGCTGCTCATTGAAGTCAGCGGCAGTCAGAGAAACCTCATAGTTTCTCCTGCAGTTGCAGACTCTCTTATCCATGCCTTCCACAGAACAGAGCCGTATACTTTGCAGTGCCTAAAAAAGGTGACTCCTTTCAGTCTGCCTGGGACCTGAAAGCAGTCAATGCAGATTCAGGGTCCCTCTTTTTTGCATGGAGCTCATATAATCAGTCATCTTGTCTGTTCGGCCGTTGAATGCCTAACCTGGATCTGGCCAAGACCTACTTTCATATTCCTGTTAGGAGCAGTGTCAGTGGTTCCTGTGCTGCTGCTCTCTAGGCTGTCTCTTCCAGTTCTGGGCTCATTCCTTTGTCTAGCAACAGCTGCCCACACTTTCTCCAACATTTTGGTGGCATTTCTATGCAATTAGGGAATCTGGGTTCACCCCTATCTGGCTGATCTGCTCACACTCTCTGCAGAAGTCAAGAGAGGATACAATTCTCATGATTCTATAGCTGGACAGTTGGTTTTAATGGTCAATTACCCCAAGAGCTGCCTCAACTTCACTTGGAATACTTGGGGACACATATCAACACCCTTCAGAGTCATGTCAGCTCGGAGAATTCTCTTGGTAGCTTACCCTCTGGTCCTGGGATTATATCCAGTTCCTGGTGCCAATGGTGTTGACTCTGGAACCTTGATCAACCCTTTTCATCATTCAGACCATATTTTTGTCCTTTGCAGCAGGCAGAGGAAAGGTCAGGGAGAGGCCAAGGCCCCTATTTCCCACGCGATTGAAAAGGCCATTATCTCAGCATACCAGTTGACCAGGAAGTGGATATTGGACGTTAAGATAAACTCTACTAGATCATAGGCCTCCTGTTGGGCTGAGTCTGCCTTGGTTTCTCCAGAAGAGATCTGTAGAGTGGCTACCTGGTCCCTTTTGAATACCTTGATGAAGCACCACAAATTGCATTTGGGAGAAGGGTTGAAGGAACCTTGGAAAGGCTGTTCTGGCCAGAGTGTCATCGTCCTCCCACTTTGGGCCCTGACTGCTTGAGTACAACCCATTCATCTGGACTGGTCTAGCAGGATGATAAGGAAAGATAAATTTTAATCATGCATGATAATTTCCTTTCCTTGAATAATGCTAGACTAGTCCAGGACCCACCCTGGAAGACTTACCTGTGGGTTGGGAAGCCCTGTAGCCTTTATATTGCTTATTATTGCAATGCCTGATCAAGATTACACTATAGTAAGAGCAGAATTCTTGCACCAGTTGTTTGTACTGATAGTCAATTGGTGTTTTTGCTAATGATTCTTGAGTTCATCTCTGAGTTTTTTAGTCTTGCTTACAGCTTGGGAAGTATCTTACTGGCTTCTCTTGGTGCTGTACCAATGAATATACCTACTGATGACATTATTGAAAGGCGCTTAAGTCTGCCTTCACCTGTTTGCAGGGGAACATAACCCACTCATCTGGACTGGCCTAGCAGGATTCAAGGAAAGGAAATTATCAAGTATGATTTAAATTTCTTCTACCCAAGCCTGTCCTGGAGATACACCTAACTGAACTGGGATTATATCACATCAATCAAGTAGGTATAAAAATGTTGCTAAAAACATTATTCCGAGACCACTGACTTTTAATGAATCTTCTAACTTTATGAAAATACATACCATGACCCTCAAGTTGTTTTTGCTGCAAAATAACAATGTGAACAAAATATCACTTTCATTTGGTAAACTAGTCAGACATGACCTTGAAATCATGGACTGAACAAACGTTTTCAACCTGCAGACCTTATTTGTTACAATACTAGGCTTCTTTGTGTTGCACAACAGACTAACACAGACCTGAACAGCAAAGTTAGAAAAACAAAAAGTAAGGAAAAATTCAAGCTGCATTGTTAAATATTAACTCAGACTCCTGATGTAAGCTATGTCCTTGTGGGCTTATTGGTCTTTGAGACTGTTCCATGGGAAACCACCAATTGGGCTAAGGGTCAAGCTGAAGGTAGATAGGGGTGTATGAGATCGATACAATCAATTAAACAACAAAACTAATGCTGCAGTGGGGTCAGAGGAAGGAATTTGTTTTCATTCTTTTTCCCATGCCAACTGTCATGATTGATTCAGGCGTTTATCATAGATTATGCAGCTTTCGTCTTTGGAATGCAACATACAAAGAACTTCATCACTGTGTGATTGAGAAATGCATTTAGCATCCAAACCCAGTGCAAGAGAAAAGGACAGTAGAATGTGCTCTTGGTTAACATCTCATGGTAAATAAGCCTAGAACCTCTTGCCCATTTTGTACTGCAGAAGACACTATGGAGGTTATTCCGAACCATGAATAGCAGGGATGGACGTCCCAACGGAATGTCTATCCCTGCTATTTATGTAGCTGCAAGCCCCAAATAATTTCCCTGCTGGTTGTGTGGGGAAGTTAGTTGGGGGTGGGGAAGAGGTGGCCTGGGGGGTGGAGAGTGGGTGGGCAGTGGACAGTCGCAGGCCCTGGACATACAGGGCCGATTCTAATGTCGGCGCTGTACGTCCAGGGTCGGAGAATTGGCTGGGGAGGTTATTCCACTCCTGGGGTGGAATAACCTCCCTGGATGTTTTTTTTTTCTGCCGATTCAGGGTGCACATTGTCAGCAGCATTAATACTTTCCCTGAGGGGAGAAGATAAGGGGAAACAGGGCCAGGAGACCTAGAAAAGCAAATGCAGGTATTTCGGATTTGTAAATTCTCAAGCCTATTTCTCACTCTCTCAACCCTCATCTTCTTGCAGAGTATATGGATTAAAAGAAAAGGTGTAACTCTGAAGCTAGTGGCATTTTTCAATGGGAAATTGTATGAAGAGGGAGGTTCCTATAGGTACAAACCCACAGGTTTCCATAGGTCCATAGGTACAAATTGCAAAGTACCACAGACCTCTAAACTGCCACCAGTCACCAGGGCCAGTGCTACCATTAGGTGAACTAGGCAGTCACCTAGAGTGCTGGCCCTCCAAGGGCACCCATTGCTGCTGCTGTTGCCCCTCTCAAGACCTGCAGCAGTGGCAATGGCTGCAAACAGCCCCACGCGCTTATCTTACAACTTGGCATTATAGGGCTGTTTGCTTCTGCCCCCTCCAACGCCTGATGGCGACTTCCTTTGCAAACAGGAAGTCAGCATCAGGTGGCCATTGCAGCCGCTGTAGGTTCCAGAAATAGGTGGTGGCAATGAGCACCACAGAGGGGTGGGGACACATGGAATGAGGTTTGCTTAGGGAGCCTCATCTTGTGCTGGCCCTGCCAGTCACTGAAAATTTCCATGTATAAAGGGAAATATTTGGTAATTGGGACAAAAATAAATAAGCGCATCATCATGGCTCAAGAAAAAATATTCTAAGAGGGTAGAAGGAGAAGCCACAGAAGATGATTCATTAATGTCCTTCACCCTGCTCACAGACAAACCCACTAATATCCAGGGCTGGTCCAAGGGTATCTGATACCCTCGGTAAACCTTCAGCCATGCATCCTCTCCCAAGGAGGCTGCAGGCAACAGGGCCACTTCAACCCCTTATGGGGCCTGAGGCAAACCTTTCTGGTGGAGGCCTCCCTCGTCTGAGCCCGCTTTTCAACCACTTGGTCCCCTCATCTCTTTCTGTGGTTTATGGTCTATCTGCCATTTCTTATCTCTTCTTTTGTTTTCTTCACTTCTTTCAATCAGCCTATTTCCAGTCCCCGTAACCCTTCCCAGTATCAGCCCCTTTCCAGTCCTCCCTCCCGGTACCTTCCAATGTCAACTTGCATTCCCATGACTGCCACTGGTGTCCATTCCCTTCCAGTCCCCTCCTTCCCCACTGTCCAGCTCCTTCTAGTCCAAATATCATGGCAGCCCCTCTCAGCATCCACTCCTTTCCAGTCCCATTCTCCCATTCCCTCGCATCAGCCCATTCCCAGTTGAAGCCCCCCCCAATCAGCTCACTTCCAGTGCTAGTCCCCCTCAACCCCATTACCAGTGCTAGCATCCCCTAATCAGCCCATTACCAGTCCTACCCCCCATCAGCCCATTACCAGTACTAGTCTCCACTAATCAGCCCATTTCCAGTCCTAGCCTCCCCAATCAGCTCAATTCCAATGCTAGCCCCCCTCAGTCCATTACCAGTCCTACTCCCCCTCAGTCCATTACTAGTCCTACCCCCCATCAGCCCATTACCAGTGCTAGCCTTCCCTAATCAGCCCATTAATAGTCCTATCCCCATCAGCCCATTACCAGTCCTAGCCTCCTCTAATCAGCCAATTTCCAGTCCTCCCTGATCAGCTCATTTCCAATGTTAGCCCCCCATCAGTCCATTACCAGTCCTACCCCATCAGCCCATTATCAGTCCTAGCCTTCCCTAATCAACCCATTACTAGTCCTAGCTCCCCGATCTGCCCATTACCAATGCTAGCCCCCCCATCAGCTCATTATAATCCTAACCTGCACTGTCTCTCCCCTCTGTCCAACATTTATCCCCTGTCTGTCCAGTATGTCCCCCTCTCTCCCCTTTTTCCAGCATTTGCCCCCCCTGTCTCTCCCCTTTGTCTAGTACTTGTCCCCTTGTCTTCCCCTTTGTCCAGTATGTCTCCGTCTTCCCCTTTGTCCAATATTTGTCCCCTGTCTCCCCCTTTGACCCCCATCTCTCACGTTTGTCTCTCCTTGTCCTCCTCCTGTTCTCACTCCCTCCAACTGCACCTCTCATCCGGCAGCGGGGGCGGGGGCACTCTGGCTGTTTTAATTTTAGATTTTGCCGCCTCTGCCTGGCTTCTGCCTTCCTGCTGCGTTTTTTCCTCAAGAATGCTTGCAGCAAAAAAAAAAAAAAAAGTGGCAGGAAAGCAGAGGCAGGGCAGCAAAAACTAAAATTAAAACAACCAGAGTGTCACCGCCGCACAAATCGGCCTGATCGCTGCAATTATTCCTGCTGGATGAAAGGGAACCCTTGTCAGTTCCCTTCCAGTCTCCTCCTTCCCCAGTGTCAGCCCCCTCCTCCCTGTGTCAACCCAGTTGCAGACCCCACTTTCCTGTCATGTCAATTCTCTTCCAGCCCCCTCCTCTCCCTGTGTCATCCCCATTGCAGACCCCACCTTCCCCTCACGTCAATTCCCTTACAGCCCCCTCCCTCCATGTCAGCCCTCCCTCCTCCCTATATGTCAGCCCCGTTGCAGATCTCACTTTTCCCTTGCCAATTCCCTGCCCCCTCCTCCCCTCTCCCCGTGTCTGCCTGCTACCGCCCCCACCATAGTTCCTGTGCCTCCTTCTTCTGCAGCCGTGGCTCCCTGCCTCTTAGGAACCGCAGCTGTGCTGGTGAAGCTGGTGCGGAGCCTTCCCATCTCTCGAAGAGTTCCGTGCAGCATTGTCCCGCCCCCATGGGAAGTTGTTACTACTTCCTTTGGGGGCGGGACAATGCTGCATGGAGCCCTTCCAAACGCAGGAAGGCTCTGCACTGACTTCACCAGCATAGCTGGTGAGCACGGCGGTGAGTTTGCCGCTGCCGAGAAGCGGACTCAATAGTGGCAGCAACTTGTGTGCTTTTTTTTTTTTTTTTTTTTAAACTTTGAAGGCAAAGTGAGTCGGCTATTTTGGGGGCATTTGCCACCCTCAAAACTTTGCCGCCTGAGGCAGCCACCTCACTTTGCCTCATTATAGAGCCGCCTCTGTTTCTTCCATTTATTTTTCTGCTTCTCTATCCAATCCAATTTCATCCCTCCTTCAGTCCTCAACCTTCTGCATCTATCTACAGCAGTGATCACCACCTTGTGGTTCACAGGCTGCAGGCGGCCCCTGAAGTCCTTCATTATGGCCCTTTAGAAGTTGATTAAAATGCTAATTTCTGCATGTGTGAATGCCTCAAACAGAAGCCAGTACAATTCCTACTGGTCCGATTAGAGCATGTGTTAAATTTCTAAGAAATGGATTTAAAATTACCATGCTAAACATCCTAAATAAGACATTAATCGATAGGCATATTCCATCAACTTGCATTACCTATGATGTTGTAGGTAGTTTCCAGTTTTAATGCATGTCTATTGTTTCATGTCATATTGTAAAGGTTATAGGGGCATAGCTTTATTGTTCTTACCTGGCTCCCCCAGACGACACCTCATCCATTGCCTCTCTCTGCTATGGGGGCTACCAGTTCTCCCATACACCTCAATCTACTGGTCGCGGTGGTGGCGTTGGCCTCCTACTCTCTCCCTCCTGCTAATTCCAACCCCTCCTGCCACCCCAATCACACTCCCCCTTCTCCTTCGAAGTCCACTCCATTCACCTCCTCTCACCACTTCCACTCCGAATAGCTGTTATTTATCACCCACTGGACAAATCCAAATCAACCTTCCTCACCAACTTCGACTCCTGGTTTTAAGAACATAAGAACATAAGATATGCCATACTGGGTCAGACCAAGGTCCATCAAGCCCAGTATCCTGTTTCCAACAGTGGCCAATCTAGGTCATACGTACCTAGCAGTTTCCCCAAAAAACACAGGTTCTACAATGATTGTACTGGGTCAAGCATTGATATCCTGGGTCCCTTCTTAATAATGGTTTATGGACCGTTCCTCCAGGAACTTGTCCAAACCTTTTTTAAACCCAGCTACATTAACAGCCTTTACTAATCCTCTGGTAACAAATTCCAGAGTTTGATTACACGTTGCGTAAAAAAATATTTTCTTTTATTAGTCTTAAATAGTTTACCCTGTAGCTTCATTGCATGTCCCCTAGTCTTTCTATATTCTGATAACGTAAACAATCGATCTACGTTTACCCGTTCCACTCCGTTCATTAATTATAGACTTCTATCATATCTCCCCTCAGCCGTCTCTTTTCCAGGTTAAAGAGTCCTAAACCTTTTAGCCTTTCTTCATAGGAGTATCCTTCCATTCCCTTTACCATTTTGGTGGCTCTTCTCTGAACCTTTTCTAATATCGCTATATCCTTTTTAAGATACGGTGACCAGAATTACACACAATATTCAAGGTGCAGTCGTACCATGGAACGATATAGAGGCATTATAATATCTTTTGTTTTATTTTCCATTCCTTTCCTTATGATACCTAGCATTCTATTTGCTCTCTTGGCCGCCGCTGCACACTGGGTCGAGGGTTTTAACATGGTATCCACAATGACGCCTAAATCTTTTTCCTGGGTGGTGGTTCCTAATGTGGAACCTTGCATCGTGTAACCATAGTTTGGGTTGTTCTTCCCTAGTGTAGACTTTGCACTTGTCTACATTAAATTTCATCTGCCATTTTGATGCCCAGTCTTCCAATTTATCAAGATCCTCTTGCAATTTTCCACAATTCTCTTGGGTTTTAACAACTTTAAATAGTTTTGTGTCATCTGCAAATTTGATAACCTCACTCGTTATTCCACTTTCCAGGTCATTTATGAACATGTCAAAAAGCAGCGGACCCAGCACAGATTCCTGGGGTACACTACTATTCACCTTTCTCCATTGGGAAAATTGGCCATTTAGCCCTACCCTCTGCTTTCTATCTTTTAACCAGTTCCTGGTCCACAGTAGTACACTGCCTCCTATCCCATGACTCTTTACTTTTGCCAAAAGTCTCTGATGAGGGACCTTGTCAAAAGCTTTCTGAAAGTCCAGATACACTATATTAACCAACTCACCTTTGTTCACCTGTTTATTCACACCTTCAAAAAAACATACAGATTAGTAAGACAAGATCTTCCTTGTCTAAAGCCATGTTGGCTGTCTCCCGTTAAGCCATGACTATCTACATGCTGAGTAATTTTAATCTTTATGATGGTTTCTACCATTTTTCCCGGTACTGACGTCAGGCTCACCGGTCTGTAGTTTCCCGGTTCACCCCTGGAACCCTTTTTAAAAATTGGTGTTACATTGGCGATCCTCCAATCTTCAGGTATTAGAGATGATGTTAATGATAGTTCACAGATTAAATTTCATCTGCCATTTTGATGCCCAGTCTTCCAATTTATCAAGATCCTCTTGCAATTGTCCACAATCCTCTTGGGTTTTAACAACTTTAAATAGTTTTGTGATGAGCATGACTCTGACGGGCAGGGACTGTCTCTTGTATGTTGGCTACCTCTTGTAGGTTAGCTGTGCAGCGCTGTGTGCGTGGCGCTTTATAAGTGCTGAATAGTAGTAGTAGTAGTAGTTACCAAACCTAGCTCATTTAATTTTGTAATTTAGGAACCCATGAAATGATTGCATTCAGCGATTGCCGAAACCACCCGAAAATTTTGCAAATATGTAGAATGTTGCAGGAGGAACATTGAGCTTTTAACAATGAATAGGGAGCCAAGTACTTCATTCTTACCCACTGCAAAGAGGTATGTCTAATCTTCTGGAAAATTGTTTCAGTTTTCAAATTATGCAGTTTGAGCCGGCATTACACAACAAGACATCCAAATCATTCAAAAGACTTTCCACTGTGTAGTGAATTATGGGAAGAAAAGTTATTGAAGCTGAAGAGCAATTTAACTACTGAGCAACATATTTCGAAGGCACTCCAGAAAAGCAAGGTTACGTACATGTAACTGGGGTCCTCCGTGGACAGCAGGATAAGTCAGCCACACCTGGTGACATCATCGGACAGCGTCATACAGACAGAAGTGCTCTCCTAGAGCTCAGAAAGGTAAAACTTTTCTGATCATGCCAGTGTAGCCCCTACCCACTGCCTGCTCCTACCTGGACCAGTTCATACCAAACTGAGATTTGCAGGTAGGAGATGAGTGCCCAGGAGCATAGGTTTTAGGAGTGTGTGTGACATCTTTTCATCCTAGGGGAGGTGGACAGGAACGTGTGGTTGACTTATCCTGCTGTCCACAGAGAATCCCTGTTAAAGGTAAGTAACCTTGTAGGATTGCCAGCCACACCTGGTGACTTCATAGCTGCGGCCACTAGGCTGGTGGTACTGCAATAAGATGAATGGAAGGCCAGAGGTGTGTTTCTAAGGTGGTGTTACATTTTATTGACACAGCAAATAATTGGAATAACAAGTGATGCAGGCAGAATGTGAACATATTTGTGCAGAAGAGAACAGTGCAGTAGCAACCAACGAATGCAGTAACAAGAAAGAGCAAAATGAAAGCATAAGAGGAAATAACAACAGCAGGGTGCTGTGGTCTGATAGAGTCAGTGTCCTCTTGGCTCCAGGTTAGGGGATCTTCGGGCCCTGGGTCTCAGCTGATGCAGTGTCGGCTGTGCCGATGGAGGCTGATGTGGCCACTCTACAAATGTCCTTGATCGGTTCTGTCTTGAGGTTCGCCGGGGTGGCCGCGATAGCCCATAGCTGGTGGGCATGGATGGCCCTGGGTGACTGCAAGCCGGCTTGCGTGTAGCAGAAGGCATTGCATACAGAGATCCACTGTGAAAGGGTCCTTTTTGTGATTGGTTGTCCTGGTCGGTTGGGGTCGAATGACACAAATTGTTGAGTGCCGTGCCTGAAGGGGGCAGTTTTTGCAAGGTAGGTATGCAGGGCCTGAACACAGTCAAGGGTGTGGAGACTTTGCTGTTCCAGTGTGGAGTGCGGTTGTGGGAAAAAGGTGGGTAGCACAATAAGCTGGTTCAGGTGGAAAGGGGATGCCACCTTTGGAAGGAACTGGGGGTTTGTTTGGATTATCGCCTGGTCTGAGTAGATCTGGATGTATGGCGGCTGGGCGACCAATGCCTGGAGCTCACTGATCAGGCTGAGAAGACAGCAATGAGGAATAGGGTTTTCCAAATCGCATACTTGAGTAGCAGGTCCCCCATGTGTTCAAAGTTCAGCCAAGCCATCCACCTGGCAGTGACTGCTGAGGCCGCAGAGTGAGCTGCAGTGTCAAATATGTCAAAGGCCGACCTGATTAGATGTTTGCCACATTTCCAGAGGTCACCCATGATGGGAAGAAGGGAGTCCTTGGACTCTTGCAGGAGGTTGTTGGTGAGAAGCTATCTTTGCCGTGAGCATCGCCACTTGGTAGGATCGCTTCATAAACTCATCGAGTACTTTATGGTCCTTTTCCGGGGGGTGTTGGCATGATCTGCAAACTCTTGGCCTTCTTGATGGCTGACTCAACTACAATGGACTGGTGAGGTAACTGTGTCTTGTCAAAGCCTGGTGCGGGTTGCATTTGGTACTTTGAGTCAAGTTTCCTGGAAGTGGTGGGTCCTGAGGTGGGTCTCTGCCACACTTTCTGGAGGTTGTCTAAGAGAAGTTTGTGGACTGAGATGGACACCAGGAACCTGGGGGTGTCCAGGTACTTGAGAAGGCTGAGGAATTCTCTCCTTGGGTCTGGTGCATCCACTTCAGGTAGAGAGAGACTTGAGGACAACTTCTGGAAGAATTTTGGATATGTAAGATCCTCTGGTGGAGAAGGAGATGGTGGAGGCAGAGTTGTCACAGTTTGCCAGTAGTTCGTCTGGCTGGAGAGCTGTGGGAGCTTGCTGGGGAGCTCTGGAGGGTTGCTTCCTCTCCCTCGCTGTCCATCAATGGTGGCTTAGGGGAGAAACTCATGGGTGAGGGGGATCTGTGAGGCAAAGGTGTGCATACAGTCTGTGGCATGGCGGGCAGTGGTGCCGAGGGACTCCTTCTTGCCTGGGCAGGTGGCTCTTTGGCTTGTTGCATTGAGTGCTGTGCCAAACATTTCGCTAAGAGGTCCAGAATGTTGTTCTCCCCTGTCGTGGTGGCATTGCTGACACGGATCATGCTGCCATGCGTGTATGAGGTCCATTGCTTGTGGTGCCTCTGGGGTGGGCTAGTGGAGAAGTAGAGGCTGTCTGGGCTGGTGACCAAACCTTTGCACCTGCTGCTGCTTTTATTTCTGTACCTGTGTCTGGTGCTGTGCTCCCAGCCCCTGCTGTAGTGGGAGCTGCTGCTGCTGCTATAGCTGGGAAAGCCTCTGCCACATTGGTGAGATCTTCTTTGTTTTTTCTGGTGGTCCGCAGCATCAGGGGACAGCACGGCATGTTTAGAAATGGCATTGGGGGGGGGAACTCTGGAGTAGGCTGGATCATGCAGAGGGGGCTTCCCCCATTGGTGCGGTGATGGGAGCGATGCTGCTGCTGATGCAGGCCAATTGGAGCAGAGGCAGAGGGTGGCTTGGATGGTATTCTGCCCAATGGTGCTGTTTGTGGGTGATGCTGTGGGCTGAGTTGAAGAGGCAGCATGGCCGGCATTGTGAGGGTCTGAAGCTGCTGGGATCAGGGTTTTTCATCTAGGGCTGGGCATCGGGTGTAGCTTTTTGAGCTGGAATGCTGGATGCCTGCTTGGGAGTCCCTGTGCAGGGGATGCAGGCCTTGGGGGGGGAGGGCGGTGCATCCTGTGCCACAGAGGTGCTTTTTCTGGCGGTAGAACTGGTGACCATATGCTTTTGTTTTCTGTTCTTCTGGACCACATCGGAGGTCCGTTGATCGCTGGAGCTGTGCTCTGAGGCCTCAGCCAGGAATTCTCTCATTGTATGGTTTCTGGAACATCTGGTTCTTGTGGACATTTATTTTTATTTATTTATGTATATATTTCTATACCGCCCCTTCCAGCGATCAAGGGCGGTTTACAAGGAACATTTTAACAACTGTACACAGATGTATACATTTACATTGAACAATTAGATTTAACTATTTACAATGAACGGTTGATTTTAACTATTTACATTAAACAAAACTTCAACTTCAAGATGTATTAATAATACAAACATCCATTAACTTATTTACATTGGATATTTACAGTGGTTGTGTATGTTTTGGAATTTATTTCCTTTTACGACGTAAATCGGGGGTGTGTTTGGGGTTTCAGACAGGGGGGACATGCGGACACAGTGCGGGCAGTCCTCCATGCGGTGGGCAGCCGTCGCAGCAGACGTAGGTGTCCGTGGAGTTCATCTTCCTCTGCATTTTGGACACTTCTAGAAGCCATGTTTGGTCATTTTGAATCTTGAAGCTTTTTCTGCTATTTTCTTTCTTCTTGATGCTGTTTCAGAGGAGAGCTAGGTGTTGCATCCTTCTTGGCAAGGCAGAAGAAAGAGAGTCTGGCCCAGGTATGGGCAGGCAGTGGGTAGGGCTACATTGGCACAACCTTTCTGAGTTCTGGGAGAGCACTTCTGTCTGTATGATGCCATCAGATGACATCATCAGGTGTTGCTGATGCATCTTGCTTGTCCATGGAGAACATTCTACTGGGACTAATGAGGCCTTGTTTGTTGTTGTTGTTAAGTGCCGTCGAGTCGGAGTCGACTCATGGCGACCCTCTGGATAGCTATCCTAAATTGTGTTTGGTCTTCAGTCAGGCGGCTCATTGTTGACAGACTGGTACCCGTAGCTGCTGTTATTGTATCGATCCATCTCATTGCTGGCCTTCCTCTTTTGCGTTGACCTTCTATCTTGCCAAGCATAATGTCTTTCTCTAATGATCTCTCTCTTCGCATGATGTGTCCAAAATATGAAAGTCAAAGTCTTGTCATCTGAGCTTCTAAAGAAAGCTTAGGTTTGATCTCCTCTAGTACCGACTGGTTTGTTCTTCGGGCAGTCCATGGTATACACAGTATTCGCCGCCAGCACCATAATTCAAAGGCATAAATTTTCTTCCTATCTGTCTTTTTCACTGTCCAGCTTTCACATCCATATGATGTTATTGAAAATACCATGGCCTGAACAAGTCGAATCTTTGTATGGAGAGAGAGTCATCTCTGCTCTTGAGAATCTTATCTAGGTCTTTCATAGCCATTCTGCCAAGAGCAATGCGTCGTCTGATTTCTTGACTGCTTGTTGCTTATTTATTGATAGTTGATCCAAGTAGGTTAAAGTTGTTCACAATTTCAATTTCTTCTCCTTCAATGATGAACCTATTGATTATGCCAGTTGTCATGATCTTTGTCTTCTTTACATTAAGGTGCAGGCCCATTTTGAGACTAGTTCTTTGATTGTGAGAAGCAAATGTTTCAGATCATCTTCACTTTCAGCCAGTAATGTGGTATCATCAGCATAGCGAAGGTTGTTGATGAGTCTTCCACCAATCTTCACACCTCTGTTGTCTTCATACAATCCTGCTTCTCTGATGATTTGTTCTGCATATAAATTAAACAGGTAGGGGGAAAGTATGCAGCCTTGTCTTACACCTTTGCTTATTTTAAACCATTCTGTTTCTCCTTGTTCCGTTCGAACTGTTGCTTCTTGATCAATGTACAGATTGCGCAAGAGAACGATCAGGTGTTCTGGTATACTCATGCTTCTTAATGTGGCACAGAGTTTCTCATGGTTTACACAGTCAAAAGCCTTGCTATAGTCGATAAAGCACAAATAGATATCCTTTTGGTATTATTTAGTCTTTTCAAGGATCCATCTCACATCTGCAATGATGTCTCTCGTTCCTCGCCCTTTCCTGAACCCTGCTTGAACTTCAGGTAGTTCTTGTTCCAGGTATGGTTGTAGTCTCTTTTGAATAATCTTCAGTAGAATCTTGCTGGCATGTGGGATCAGAGCGATTGTGCGATAATTTCCACAGTCAGTTGAATCACCTTTCTTTAGTATTGGTATAAACACAGATCTTTTCCAGTCAGTTGGCCATGATGTTGTCTTCCATATTTCTTGGCAGAGCATTTCGAGTATGGTAACAGCTGCATCAGATTGCTGCCATACTTCTATGGGAATGCTATCAATGCCTGGTGCTTTGTTCTTTGATAAGGCTTTCAATGCTGCTTCAACTTCTTCTTTCATCACCAATGGTTCCCGATCATAAGGTACAGGTTGAAACGGCTGTTGGTCCACTTGATCTTTATCATATAAAAACTCTGTATATTCCTTCCACCTTTTCTTGATCTTCTCAGCATCATTCAGCATAGAACCTTGAGCATCTTGTAACATTCCAATTCAAGGCTGGAACTTTTTCTTTAACTCTTGTAGCTTTAGGAAAGCCAATCTTGTTCTTCCTCTAATAGTTTCTGCTTCTATTTCCTTGCAAGTGTCATTGTAGTACTTTTCCTTGTCCTGTCTTGCTGCACGTTGGAAATCTCTGTTAAGTTCTGCGACTGTCTTTCTTTCTCCTCTGGCTTTAGCTTCTCTGCGTTTCTGGGCAATTTTCAGAGTTTCTTCCGCCATCCATTTTGGCCGTTTTTGCTTTTTCACCTTTTGTAGAGACTTCTCGCTTTCTCCAACACAACCTTCTTGATGTCATTCCATAACTCTTCCGGAGCTCTGTCATTTGTATCTAAAGCAGCAAATCGATTTTGCAGGCAGTCTTTAAATTCCAGTGGTATATTCTCAAGGTCATATTTTGCTGCATTCATGAGTGGTTTGCTCTTTTTCAACTTTAGCTTGAGTTTGCATACTAGTAGTTGATGATCTGTACCACAGTCAGCTCCAGGTTTTGTCTTTGTTGATGTTGCAGAGCTTTTCCATTGTTGACGTCCACAGATGTAGTCAATTTGATTTTTATACAATCCATTGGGTGAAGTCCATGCATACAGTCGCCGCTTGTGTTGCAGGAAGAAGGTGTTTGAGATGAATAGATCATTGGTCTTGCAAAATTCTATCAGTCTTTCTCCAGCTTCATTTCTGTTGCCAAGTTCATATTTTCCAACTACTTTGCCTTCTTCTTTGTTGCCAACTTTTGCATTCCAGTCACCCATGACTATCAGGATATCCTGTTTGCATGTTCTGTCAATTTCAGCTTGTACTTGTTCATAGAACTCTTCAATTTCATTCTCTTCTGCAGCTGTTGTTGGGGCATATACTGGAATTATAGTTGTGTTGATAGGCAATCCTCGTAGACGAATAGAGATTAAGCGTTCGCTGACTGCATTGTATTTCATTACAGTTCTTGCAAGTTTCTTCTTTATTATAAATGCAACACCATTTCTTCTTTGTCTTTCATTTCCAGCATAGTAGAACATGTGATCATCTGATGCAAAGTGCCCCATGCCAGTCCATTTCAGTTCGCTGACACCCAACAGATCAAGTTGTACACGTTCCATTTCATTCTTGACCACCTCCAACTTTCCTTGGTTCATGCTTCGTACGTTCCATGTTCCAATGTGTAAGACATCTTTACAGCTTCTGACTCTCATTTCATGCGCAGCTACATCAGCAGTCAGACTTCCCGAGGGCTTTGATCCAACCACATCATAAATGCTGGCTTTACTCTGAAAAGTCTTCAGCTTTTCCCCAGTAGCTAGTTGAGTGCCTTCTGACCTGGGGGGTCTCATCTTTCAGCACCATAGCACAATTTGTTTTGTTGTAACTATCCATTGGGTTTTCATGGCAAGATACAGAAGTAGATTGCCGGGCCTTTCTTCCGCGCAGTTTAAGTTTGGTGTTGTTGCCGTTGTCACAAAAATGTGATCCTCCGCCGTCAACACTGTCCCATTCTGCTGCCGCCCAGATGGGTGGTTTGTCTTGGTCTGGCACCTCAGCTGAGACCTGTCCATCTTGGGAGACCCTGCCAGTAGTTAAACTACCGATAGTTTAGCTGTCAGCATCACTGATGCACGCAAGCCCTCACAGCACGACAAGCTGCAAACCAAGTGAGAGGAGGCCTTGTTTAGACTTTCGCAAATTTTTCTTTCAAACAAAAAACCTTTCACTGATGGTTCATTTGTTAAAGAATGTTTGTAAACCACTGTTCAAGTTCTTTTTCCTAAAGGTTCCAAGCGTAGATTCAGTTCTACAGAAATAAAGAATACTGACAAAATTCAGTTGGCTCTGAGCACTGTTGCCAGATGGTGTGAAAGCCTTAATGAAGATCTTTTTCAGCAACTCATGTCAGATTTGCATGAATGTTGACAGATTTTCACTGGCTTTAGATGAGTCTACGGACATTGCTGACATCTCTCAGTTGGTTGTCTTTGTATCTTTTAGCAAAAGTTTTGTTGTTAAAGAAGAGATATTGACATTGATACCACTCTTAAACACAGCTAGAAGCATAGGCTGCTTTACTGCTTGAACAGGTTTTGACTGAAAATAATGTGCCACTATCAAAGTTATGTTGTCTCACGACCAATGGTGCACCTTTTTGTGACTGGAATAACATTCAAGTCTTGTGGGTTTGATGAGGAAAGATCAGGATTTTAAGAAATTCATGTAATTTTACTGCATTGTTCAACAGGAATTGTGTGGTAAGCATTTGCAGCTCAATTTGTTGATGAGTGTTGTCATAAATATTCATTTTATTCATGCAAGGGCTTTAAATCATCGCCAGTTCATTGCACTTCTCAGTGCTCTGGATGCAGAGTTTGGAGATCTTGTTCTTTATAATAATTTGAGGTGACTTAGCAAAGGGACGATTTCAGAATGTTTCTTTGTACTGCCACTGCACATTAGAGAATTTCTTGCAGAGAAAAATCAAGTTTGATGAATCATCAAGTTCTACCTGGTTGTTGGGCATGGCCTTTTTAATTGACATTACAGATCATTTCAGCCAACTCAATTAGAAATTATTGGGTTCTCATTTCATTACTGACATCTACAGCTCTTTGAGGGTATTTGTTGAAAAGTTGGATTTATTTTGGTCAGCTTCAGGCAAAGGAGAAATTAAGTACTTCATTTGCCTTTTCCCTGCATCAAATCCATGCTGTCCGACCTTTACTTGCCACATCCTCTCTAATTACTCTCCTCATTTCCCAAGTTATGAACAGGATAGATTACTGTAACGTTGCTCTTGCTGGCCTCCCACAGTACAAACTCCGTAAACTTCAATTACTACAAAACACAGCAGCCCGTATTGTCATGTATGCCTCTCGTACTGATCACATTATGCCTCTGCTTATCCATCTCCACTGGCTTCCCGTTGCCTATAGACTCAGTTTAAGATTCTCACCTTTGTACACAAGGCTATTCATTTCACTTCCATCAGTATATCTCTAACCTAGTCCACCTTTACACCTCCCACCACTCGCTACGACACATGCCCGTAAACCGCATGTCTCACCCCTTCCCTTCCCTGGCTCACCTTGAATCAACTCGCAGCTCTGCATGTTTCTTTCTTGGTCCCAAGCTCTGTAATTCTCTTCCCCTTGACCTCCGCCTCGAGCTTTCCTTCACCAGGTTCAAGGCTCTGTTAAAAGCTCATCTTTTCTGCACTACCTTTAATCTTCCTCCCCCCTCTGTCCCTAGCTGAGGTTTCCCCTGTCTCTCTTCTCTCTCGCTGCCTAGTTCCTCTCTCTGTTTCTAGTTTCTCCCTTTTTCTTTGTTCTTCTCTGTCCTATCAAAATTATGACGTTCTTTTCCTTTTCCTGGCAGTGTGTCTTTTGCTCATTTGTAAACTGCTCTGTTGTATTTTTCGAAGGGCGGTTTATCAAGAAATGGAATAAAGATAAAGGTAAAGCAAATGGCCTCAGATCTATCACTTTATGTAGGGGTGTTCCTAGTCTTGTGAGCACTCAGAGTGGGTGCCCCTTAGCAGCGCACCCCCTCTCATGGCCCTCTTCCCCCAGCCCACATGGTGGCGTCAGTGCCGCAAACCTACCTTAATACCACAGATGGCTTGCCGTGCTGCCTTCACTCCAGGCCCTGTGGTTGTTCTTGAAGTCTTGCAATTTGTGAGACTTCAGCTGGGAGGGAACAACCGCTGGTCCTGGAGAGGAGGCAGCGCGGCAAGCCACCCACGATGTTAAGATAGGTTTGCCATGCTAGCTCTACAGTGTGGGCATGGGATTTGGCACTCCTCTCCCGGCTAGCACCCATGGTTGGCCCTTGCTGCGCCACTGACTTTCTCTGAAGGAAGATGGAGTAAAGGATGCTGCTGAGCAATTCTCTGCTGTGCTTGGAAAACTACAACTGGAATTTAAAGAGGGATTCATAGATTTTGCACAATCTGAATCTGTGCTGGACTTTGTTCTGAATCCATTTATTGGAGATCCTGGGTACATTTCTAAAACAGCTGTTGGCTGTGACTTGGCAGATAATCACTTTGAGCTGGAAATCACTGAACGTCAAAAACATATGGATTTACAGGGCCTACTTAAGAAAAGAGCCAGTGAGACACTGGCTCAGAGTGGACCACAATAGGGGTGCAGGAAGTCTGCCACACTGGCTTGCTCCCAGCCTGCCCTCTGCCTCCCTGCAGCTTGAGTATAGCACAGCCATGGGAGCATAAGAAAAATGATCCGCAGCTGCGTTGGGGGCAGAAACTGGGCTGAGGGCTGGAAATAGGCTGATACTGGGACTGGGGGCAGGAAATGAGCCTGGGGAGGGGCTGGGACTTGCAATGGGCTGATATTGGAGCTGGGGGGACTGGAAATGGGCTGATACAGGGGCTGGGGGGCTAGCTGATACTGGGGCTGACTGATACTGGAAATGGGCTGATAATGGGAATGGGGTACTGGAACTGGAAATGGGCTGATACTGGGGAAGGGGAAACTGGAAAGGGGTTGATATATGGGCTGGGGGAGCTAACTAATACTGGCAATGGGGGCTGGGACTGGAAATGGGCTGATATTGGGGTTGGGGGAACTAGGTATAAGTAGGGCTGTGAGACCAAGGGCAGAAATATGGGGAAGGAGAAGGTGTGAAGGACCTGGAGGGATTGGAAAGGATTGAAAAGGACAGAATGCTATGGAGTAGATGAGAGCCACAGGAAGGGACAGGTGGAAGAAGGTAGAAATGGGAGATGTGAAAGGGGAAAAAGAAGCCTGGACGGGGGTAAGACACAAGAAAGGGTCTGGAGGTAGAGAGGTGCTAGGTATTAGGGAATGAGCTGGGGCTGGTAAAGGGATGATAAGCAGGTAAATGAGACTGGGGAGGAGATGAGTAAATGAGACAAGGGATGATAAGTAGGTAAATGAGACTGGGGAGGCAATGAGGGAGGAGTGGTCTAGTGGTTAGGACAAGGTACTTCAGGCCAGAGGGCCAGCAGTTCAAGTCCCACCTGGGGACAGCAATCTCAGGCCAGAGGGACTGGGATTTCTAGTCCTATAGGCACTCCTTGTGGTCTTGGGCAAGCCACTTAACCCTCCATTGCCCATGTTCCCTGTAAGTATTAATGTATGTGTCTCATATCCCCTTGTGTTAAATGTATCCCCCAATTAACCACTTTGACCCAGTGAAAAGCAGGATATAAATATAGCTAAATAAATAAATGAGTACAGAGGGAGCAAATGGCAGACCAGAAAGTGGGTGAAAGACAGGGGGGGAGGGATAGGATGCAAAGGAAAGAGACAGATGTGGATTGGAAGGACTAGGGAAGTAAGATTAGGAAATGGAAAGCTGGTAAGTAAATGAGTGTGAAGAGTAAGAATGAAGATTGTATGAAGGAGAATGAGGAATGGAATGAAAGTAAGGTAAGGTAGTTAGGTAAAAGGCAAATGAGATAAATAGAAGGATTAATGTCAGAGAGAGATATAACAACGGAAAGAGCAAAGAAGACAGGGAGTGTGAAAAAAAAAAGAAATTGGAAATAGGATCTTGAAAAAAGTCTTAGAAGAAAACCAACAAGAGGAAGTTGAAAAGGGAGAATGGGACCAACCCAAGAGGAAAATAAGATGATCAGACAAGAAAGGTACCAAAGTGTGTCAGTTTTTAGAGATTAAAATATGTCAGTTTTGAAAATATACTTTTCTTATACTGTAGTTCATTACAGGAGGAAATGCATTTCTGTTTTTCTTTCTTCCATGTTTCGCTCTGTGTCTAATTTTGGGGGTTTCCATTTCAATTTTTGCTTGTTGTAGTTTCCTATCCTTTAATTGGGGATGGTCTGTGTTTTCCATGTGCAGCTCAGACAAGGGATTCTATTAACATGTAGGTTCTCTCTAGGAAACTGTAGTAGTTCAGCTTATTTCTCTTCCACCTGGGGGTTACTGGGGGTTCTAGAATGTTTGCAGTGCTGATTGTTCATAGGTAGGATTGGTGCAATTTGAGTTGTTGATGCTGGTGTTGTGTTCCTTTGCAGGGTTTTGTGTTACGACGCACAAAACTAGCTGTGGGGGAGTTAGTGGTGTTGTTACTGATGTGAGACTAGAATAGAATTTTTTTGTATGTTGAGATGTAAAGTGAAACATCCTACTTCTGCTCTGCATCTGTTGTTGGAAGAGTGTCATTGTTGAGTCTAGGCGTGCTCCATATGAATGAATAATTATGCCCTATCAGACTGATATTCAAAGGCAATTAGGCATTTGCTGGCAAATGAATAATTAGCCTAACTGTGCATTTTCATAAAATATACAGATAATATCGGACTTTTAAATTGCAGAATGGACAGATATTATCTGTATACTTGTGGGGCATGTTAGGGGAGGAGCAAGGGCAGGCTAAAAGATTATCCAGATAGTGGCAATATTCAGCCACTATCAGATAAGTCTCACGTTTAGTTTAGGTCTGCGGAATATCAGGTCTAGCCTAAATAGATAATACAGTGAGCATGCCATCATTCTCCGTATATTCAGCACACAATCTATATGGCTAGTGACACAGAATACACAGATTAAGTTAAATAAGAGGGTCCCCTTAAGAAGCCAGTGGGCTAGAAATCTACCCCTGTTTGCGCAGCTTGCACTGCAAGTTCAGACGGGGGGGGGGGGGGGGGGGGGGGGGGCGCAAAAGCAAATGTTGGCCTAGGCTGCTATAACCCCTTGAGCCAGCCCTGAGAATTTAAGCAATACCATAAAATGTCTGAGACCTTCTGTGATTTCTGGAAGTTTATTTCTGATCAGAATTATCCTGTAGTGATTGCAGGCAGTTTCCTCATTTTCTGGCTCCACATACTTATGTGAACAGTCTTTAGCAACTATGAACATTTTAAACTCAAAATTGAGGAATAGACTAACTACATGTAACCACTCTGGGTTGCCAACTGGCTCCAGATGCGCCTGACAGGCTTTATCCAGTCCTGGTTTTACCCCACTGTATGCAGGGATGTGTAGTTTTGTTTTTCTTATGGAGTGCAATGGAGAAAACAGATCTACATATCCCTTCATGCAATGGGGTAAATCCAGGACTGGATCAGGCCTGTTGGGCACTTCTGGAGCCAGTTGGCAACCCTAACTAGAAGGAAAAAAATGAATTTTTACCTGTCCGGGAGGGCTCTGAGGGTCCTGAGTGCGCTGGGGGGCCTCAGGTTCCTCCGAGCTGCGTTTAAAAAAAAAAAATTGAATCAGGGCTGCAGGGCCGCTCTGGGTGGAGGGAAGGCAGGCACCAGATGCTGGGGCAGACATATGTGCACGGCTGACCCAGGAGTGAAGAGAGGTGTGCCGGCGGGTAATCGGTGCAGCCATGGCTTTATGCGACTGCTCCGATTTCTTGCTGGGAAAGTCTGGGGGCATCGGGGAGAGCCGCAGCTTTATGCAGCTGTCCCCGATGAAGGAGGCAGAGCTGCAGTTTCCTTCCTGTGATCGGGGAGGGTGGCGGCCTTTGCCGTTCCTGTCCCTGATGCATGAGGGAAACAGAAGGGATCCGGAGGCATATGGAGGGGGTATTGGGGGCATAAAAAGTGTGTGGAAGGCCTAAATCAAAGGAAGGAGGTCCCAAAGGCAGGAAAAAGTGCAGTGGTGAGCCTGTTTTTGAAGGAGGGGGTCCTGGAGATAGAGGGGTGCAGATGGTCCATATTTAAACCTGAAAGGGGCGTCCTGAAGGCACAGGAGTGAAGAGGGCCCATGATTAATAGAAAGAAGGGGGCTTTGGAGGTTCTTTGGGCACAGAGCAGGACCGAATTATGTAGCGATACCCTGACAGTGCTGGGTGGGCTATGATTGGCCCACTAGAATAGAGAGGCGGGACATAGGAATAGAACCTTCCCTATGGTGGCCACAGAAGCCAAATTTAATAAATCGAGACGGGGGCCTTGGAATTGGGCTTAGTAGGCCTTAAAAGTGTCCCGGGGGCCATAGAAGAGTCCAGAATTTGTGAAAAGGGGCAAGAGAGGTGCACAGGAGGGAGCAGAGGTCCCGATAAAAGAAAGTAAGTCAAAAGGCCCCTTTATAGAGGAATTGTATCTTAAAAATGATCCTGAGGTTAAAATAAATAAAATTAAAAATGTGCTTTCCAGGTGGAGAAGAGGCTAATAAAGCCTCAATTTTGGTTTTGGGCTAATTAACCCTTAATTTAAAAAATCAGAAGTAAATCAAGCTAGAGGCTTCAGATCTGTTTGAAAACTGTGTGGCCATATGCAAATGAAGCTCAGAAGCTTCAGAGTGATGTCAGCCCATAGAGAAAACAAAAGATTTTTAGCAGTTTTTAAAGTTAAGCTTTCAAAAGTTTCAAGACCAGAATTCAGGTGCAGGGGATGTGCCCTCCGCAAAAATGTGATTTCTTTTTGAAAGAAATGATTTGGGTAGCTAGAAAAAGCTTACGTTTCCGGGGGGGGGGGGGGAGTGGTGCCCCTGAGAAAAAATAGGGACTTTTGTTATATTTAAGGAAGGTTAATTCTATAATTTCAACCTAACCGCTCTAATGCCTTTTTGGCCTGAGCGGTATATCAAATTTAATAAACATATATATATATATAATATAAACTTATTGAAGTGATAAAATATGTGTTTATATAGAAAACTAGTTCCAGTTCCATAGACCACATTATAAGGTGGTAGAGAAGTGTAGGTTTCTATTTTTAAACCCACAATTTTAAGTAAAGGTGATGCTTGTGAGGTACTCAAAAATAAAAATGTCGATAAAGGGAATTGTGATAGGCGATGGCCTAGCACGTAGCAGAGCTAGGCCTGAAGCTAGGCCTAAAGCCCTTTTTCTCTCTGCTTTAAAATGTTATTGCTGATTTTGGAAAATTACAGAATGCTGTTAGCTGTTAGAAAGAAATACTGTTCTATTCTGGTTTGATAACATGTTCTGCTCTCCTGGAGATAAGAGAATTAAAACTTTTACTGTTTATTGTTTAGGTAAGCCAGATGTCTGCTTTAGTAGGAATGTCCTCCACTATATCTTTACTAGATGTGCACTGACCTCGTAATTAGGATGAAAATATAGCAGAGAAGCCGAACAGTGTAAGAATGTTTTGTCTAGCATTATGAAGATTGTTTAGTGTTTTGAGCCAAGACTAGAGATACATCTTAACCTTGTTTTGTTTGGCCTTGCTTTGTTTTGCTTTTGATGAGAATGCTTCTGATATGCCTTCCACTATCTTTGTGGCTAACTGATCTTGCAAGAGTAGCGAAATATACTGTATACTTTAGCAGAAGTATTATGTTTAGTGTTATGTCTAGTTGCTGACCCGTGGCTAGTAAGACCCAAGCAGGGGGAGCGAGTCCTGGGCCCGGTCAGAGATGTCTATTGGATGAGAGTAAGTGGGCCACTGTGGCCAATGAGGAGTTTTGCCTGTATTAGACTGGAGAAGAAAAGTATATAAACTGTCATTTTTCTGAGCTCTGTGCTCAGACCATTTTGAATGCTACTGCAATCTGAGCCTGTGCACATTAAACCGGCTTGAATCTTTGCCTGACTCCGGGTATTATTTATTGCATTCTTATCAGCTACTACATATTTCTGGTGCATTGGCCGGGAATGTGCAAGTGGGGGATGGTATGCAAGTGAATATGCCCCGACATCTCGCCTCACAGGTTTGGTCTGGCTGGAGCTGAGCCTGACTGACCGCAGAAGGGTCTTTGGCGCCCCTGGTCCTTTTGTATCGGAGTAGACTCCTCCTTGCCTCCGCAGGTTGCTGCTTCTGGCCGGCCAACACCTCGAACCCGAGGGGGGTCCAGGATTCAACCCAAGGAGGGATTGGTTGCGCAGTGCATTAGCTACCGGATCCGGTGAGTATTGATTTTTCTGGTTCTTAGTCAGATAGCTTTGGGAAAGTCTCAAGACACTTCTGGTACAGTAAACAGGTAAAGGAAGTCTGATCAACTTCCACGGGCGATCCTAGTACCCCTGCAAGTAGTGCGCGGGGCGAAACCATCAGCCCTTTCGGTTTCAGTAATTCTGGGGTGTCAGGCAGCCCGGGAATTCGGAATTTGGGAAAATGCTAGCATGTTTGTCTGTGTGAAGAATGCTTGTGAAAAGGAGGAAGCGTTGGGAGTTTGTCTTTGTTATCTGTTGAAACCACGAGTTTCCCTTCTAGTATAAGGGTAGGACTATATTCCGTTGGGTAATTTGTGACACTTTACCGCATATGAAATAGTAAAAGTATAGTTAAGCAGACGCCGAACCCCTAGAGTCACTGTAAAATCAGTAGGCTGTCTACCTCATTCAGCTGCAGCACAGCGTGAACCTGCCAAGAGGCGTGTTTGTGCAGAGGAAGGTTTTAACCCTATGAAGGCATGTTTTCAACATTCTGCTGCTGGGCAAATGGGTGCTTATTTTAGGGAATTTACCTGTTTTTATTCAATATTTTGTAATAGTGATGTGCCTTCTGCTATGGTCATGTATTATATATCATTTAATAAGAATGTTTAGTCAGGATTGTGGATCTCGATAGTATTGTACTTAGCCTGGAAAGGGTTACTTTCCTACTCGAATTCCTGTGCAGATCAAGTGAGCAGAAATCATGTAGGGCTCAGGTTTCAATAGGAAAGGATGCTTGTATTTTCCCTTTGCCCTACGAAGCTGAGGTTACGAACACTGACAGGACTCTGCAGATCGCAACTTGAAAGTGCTTTGAATCCTGAGTGAATGAGGGGTTAATCGTGTATGAGTTTTAGTTCCTGATACAGCAAGCGCCTCATAGAAGACATGCTTATTGTTAATAAAATAAACTAGGAAGGAAAATGTGTATGTGTATTCCAGATGTCCACCCGCTTTATGGAAAATGTATCCAGAATGAATGTCTTTTTGAATCTCTGCTTCCTAAAAACTGTAAAATTGAAAGTAATTTCTTTTGTAAAGCCAAGCTGATTACGGCTGGCAGTTAGTTTTTTGCCAAGTAATTTTATTCCAGTTATACGTAACAGCTATGTAGTCGTCGTGTTATGAATTATAGTTCTTTCTGTTAGGATTTGTTATTATAACATGTTGCAGAAGTGTAGTTTTCTATTGTAAGGACTCTATCTAGATTGTTCCTCTGTCTGTTGACAAGCACATGTGGGGGCTACAGTCCACCGCTGACACTGCAGGCAGGGATTCATTTTACCAGTTCAGAGTCACCCACAGTCAGCGCCCGAGAACATGAAGTGGAATCCAAACAGTGCAGGCAGCCCTCACTATATGCCCCATGAAATCCAGCAGTCCAGGAGAATTTGCGCCTGGTAAATGCAGTTTTTGTCAAGTCAGTCCCAGGGAGATATAAAACAGAACTTGCAGAAACGGGATGGATTTGCGGGCATGAATACAGCACAATTAAGTTGTTTAGAATGTCTGTGAATTGTGGAGATAATGTGACAGAGAAAGTGAATGTAAGATGGCGAAGAGAGCAGTTCTTCTTGCTGATACTTTAGTTGAATGATGTGGAGGAAGTTTTCCTAATCGAAGGAGCTGGATTGATAGTGCTGACTGTTCCCCGAGAAGAAGAGTAGCGGTTCTATAGTGCATCTCCAATCAGGCCAGCAAGTTCCTGTATACTTACCAGCATTGCAGCCCCACCTGGAGTATGGGCAGAGAATAATCCACCTGGCCTAGCAAAGAATATAGCTCCTGTACTTGTTACCCTTAAGCCAGGAGCAGAACCAGTGCATGTGCATCAGTATCCCCTCCCGAGACCAGCAATTGAAGGCATTCATCGCCATTTGAAGAAATTATTGCAGTATGGACTTCTCAGAGAATGCCAGTCACCCTGGAACACCCCCCTTCTCCCAATCAAGAAGCCTGGGACAGGTGACTACCGCCCAGTGCAGGATCTACGTCGAGTGAACAGTGCAGTTGAAACCATACATCCAGTAGTACCAAATCCTTACACCCTCCTAGGACTGATTCCAGCAGAAGCCACTCACTTTACTGTTTTGGACTTAAAAGATGCCTTTTTTTCTGTACACGCCTGACAGAGGCCAGTCAGCTTTTGTTTGCATTTGAATGGGCATACCCTACCACAGGACGACAAGGGCAACTCACTTGGACTCGATTACCACAAGGATTCAAGAACTCACCCACTATCTTCAGTGCAGCCCTCAGCCAAGATTTGTCAAGCTACTCTGTGATTCCGGGAAAAAGAATTTTGCTTCAATATGTAGATGATTTGCTCATAGCCACCAATAACAAATCTGATTGTATACAAGCTACAAGTGACCTCTTGCACCTTTTGAATGAAGCTGGATACAAGGTTTCCAGAGCCAAGGCGCAGCTGTGCCAGACAGAAGTGAAATACTTAGGGTTCCATCTGTCCAAAGGAACCCGGAAGTTAGGACTTGAGCGAAAAGAAGCAGTATGCCGCATCCCAACCCCCACTACTAGGAAACAGGTGCGAGCTTTCTTGGGAGCTGCAGGCTATTGCCGAATATGAATACCAAATTTTGCGCTCATGGCGAAAACCTTTGTACCAAGTCACACAAGGAATGGAACGATCTCCCCTGGAATGGGGCCCAGAACAAGATAAAGCATTCAAATCATTGGAAACAGCATTGATGTCATCCCCAGCTTTGGGCCTACCGAATGTGCAGAAACCATTTCGTCTATATGTCCATGAATCAAGTGGAAATGCATTAGGAGTCTTGACCCAGCCTCTTGGGTCCTGGCAGCGACCTGTGGCCTACCTGTCAAAACAATTGGATCCTGTTGCCAAAGGCTGGCCACCTTGCCTGAGAGCTGTAGCAGCCACAGCCCTCTTAGTGAGCGAAGCAGATAAGCTCACCTTAGGACAAACCCTTCAAGTCACTGTACCACACTCTGTTTTAACCCTGCTGGAGCACAAAGGAAGCCATTGGCTCACTAATGCTCAAATGCTGAAATATCAAAGTATGCTATGTGAGAATTCTAACTTGCAATTAAGTGTCAGCCAAACTCTAAACCCAGCCACCCTATTGCCCATCGGTCCAGGCCCTCCTGACCATGATTGCTTGGAAGTAATGGACATTGTGTACTCAAGTTGTCCAAACTGCCCAGAGGTTTACCTGAAGTGGCCCCAGGTTCTTCCTATAGCCCTTCATAGGATATACTTAGCCCCTGCCCCTAAGTCTTTAGGAGTTTCCCCTTTTGAGATTCTGAGATTCTGTAGCCTATTGTATAGAGAGTAAAAGGAGATGTGTGACAGATAGGGTCTGAAATTACTAGATAAGCACTATTTGTTTTAAGTTCTGTTTTGCAGGGTCTTCATGCGTGAGTACGAGACCAGCCCATCCAAGCCCCTGCATCCTTTCAAGCCTGGAGCCTCGGTGTGGGTGACAGAGTAGAAGAAGACACCGCTGGCGCCGTATTGGAAAGGGCCATATATCGTTTTGCTATCAATCCCAACAGCAGTGGAAAGTGGCAGAGATCGACTCCTGGAATCACCACAGTCGTGTGAAACCAGCCACAGTACCTGAGAGTCGTCCCTGGACTTCGATCGCCAATCCTGCAGCGCCATTGCGACTCATGCTGCGAAGAAAAGATCCGTCATCGTAAGAATTTTACCAACCTGCTCCTGGACGTCAAGGGAACAGACGTCCTCCAGTTTTGCATTCCAGCAGCCGCTTCTGAACTTGGTCGTGGACTTCCATAAATGATTCTGAGACTCCATTGCGCCTCACCCTACGACAACAGCCACGGACCTAAGACTTATTGGTCCCTCGGAAACTGCACTATTTCAAGACTGTTTGTTTATCCGAAGGTAAGCCTCGCATCTGGAGAAAGCTGAAATCATCAGAAATAGACTGTGTTGTGTTAAGAAATTGAGTCTTCTACGAGACTGTGTTCAAATGCTCTGAAAAAAAAAAGAAAAAGAAAAAAACTGTTTTGATCTCCTAAAAAGTGAACTGCTCTAAGGAGGCAATAATAGCCTGAGAGACTGTACTATGATATTTTAAGAACCTGAGACATCCCAGAGGACAGTGATACTTTGGAATCTACAGCCCTACTCCTGCCACAAAGCTGATAGGTCTACGTACGGCAGAAGCTTGAGGACCTACAATCAACGCTACGTCTGCTACCTGTTGTGGATGCCGACAGTTCCACCAATTTTCCAGAGACTATGCCCATTATGAATTCTTATTATTGCTTCGTTCTGGCGGCAGCCTTGGGGTGCTTTGAATTGACTCTTGCCCTACTTCCCTGTGCAGCCTGCAAACCTAGTATTTGCACAACAGGGAATACCCGGACTTGTCTCAACCCCCGCCAGAATCTTTCCTCTCCTGTTATGGGAACTGCGATGGAACAATGAGAACGGGCCTATTGCTATGATGAACAGTATATATGTCATTTGTTCCTCCTATGTCTCCTGCCCCTCCGCTTATACACTAGGCATGCTATATGATTTGACAAAGATACTTGTATCAAATGTATTATTGATTGTGGCTGTTTGATTATGTATCCCATGTTTCCTCCCCTTATGCTTACGTATATTAAACTTAACGTAAGGCAGCTACACGAATCCTAGCAACGTAGGGCTACTACCCTATACCACACAGTGATCCCTCTACTATAGTCTGAAGTATTTTTGCTATTTGTGTGATTAGATTCTCACCTTTTCTCACTTGCGGGTGTGAATAATCAAAAGGAGGGAATGTGATAGGCGATGGCCTAGCACGTAGCAGAGCTAGGCCTGAAGCTAGGCCTAAAGCCCTTTTTCTCTCTGCTTTAAAATGTTATTGCTGATTTTGGAAAATTACAGAATGCTGTTAGCTGTTAGAAAGAAATACTGTTCTATTCTGGTTTGATAACATGTTCTGCTCTCCTGGAGATAAGAGAATTAAAACTTTTACTGTTTATTGTTTAGGTAAGCCAGATGTCTGCTTTAGTAGGAATGTCCTCCACTGTGTCTTTGCTAGATGTGCACTGACCTCGTAATTAGGATGAAAATATAGCAGAGAAGCCGAACAGTGTAAGAATGTTTTGTCTAGCATTATGAAGATTGTTTAGTGTTTTGAGCCAAGACTAGAGATACATCTTAACCTTGTTTTGTTTTGCCTTGCTTTGTTTTGCTTTTGATGAGAATGCTTCTGATATGCCTTCCACTATCTTTGTGGCTAACTGACCTTGCAAGAGTAGCGAAATATACTGTATACTTTAGCAGAAGTATTATGTTTAGTGTTATGTCTAGTTGCTGACCCGTGGCTAGTAAGACCCAAGCAGGGGGAGCGAGTCCTGGGCCCGGTCAGAGATGTCTATTGGATGAGAGTAAGTGGGCCACTGTGGCCAATGAGGAGTTTTGCCTGTATTAGACTGGAGAAGAAAAGTATATAAACTGTCATTTTTCTGAGCTCTGTGCTCAGACCATTTTGAATGCTACTGCAATCTGAGCCTGTGCACATTAAACCGGCTTGAATCTTTGCCTGACTCCGGGTATTATTTATTGCATTCTTATCAGCTACTACAGAATGATTAGAAAAAGTTGAGGTGGTCCAGCTTTTATGGAAAGCCTAGTACTGAGCTGAAATTTTAAGTGTTTAAGGTAAAGAAAGATGTTTATAGGGGAACTTTTTTGAAGTTGTGCAAGAGGAAGGACACTGAAGCTGCTGACTGGAATGTAGATGTCTGTACTTGACTTGGCAGTTGGGGGCTGTGATTGGTAAGAACAGGAACTATATGATTGAGAGGAACCAAAGAAACCAAATTTATGGTTTTATTTTAGTTTTGTTCAGAAGATAATTTGTAAAAGACTGAGATTAGTAAGGGAAATATTGATGAAGAATAGCTAGAGTAAAATTGGTTTACACTGAAATTCTGGCTAAAAAGAACTTTAATTTTCTCTGATTTAATAGAAGAATAAGAAAACCTGGTACTCTTTTGTGGCAAAGGCTAGAAAATTATTTTGAATTCAGGGTTTGAGAAGCCGAGATCCCCTATTTTTATTAGTAGGAATCTATAGTCTGGGATAGAGATTCTGATGGGATTTAAGAGATATTGGCTCCTAATTAAGACAGACAAAACAAAAAGAAAAAAACTCCAAACTAGAAAAAAAAATAAAAATAAACTGTGAGAGGCAGAGAAAGAAATACCAAGTGGAGTTGTCAAGACATACATATAACAGAGGGAAAAAACCACAGCCACCTCTCCTACTGAGAAAAGAGAGAGGCATTCCTCAGAGAATTTGGTAATGTTTTAAAGGATAATAGGTAGGGAAGAAGGTTTAGCTAACAAGGTTTAGATAGGGTCCTTTAATTATCATTTGTTTTTGTTAGAGAGGGATAGTACCACAACCCAAAAAATCTTATTCAGTGAGACTGTGAGCCCCCATAGGATTTACGGTTTTGTCTTATTGATTTTTTTTTAAAGCTAGGTAGTGGGTTCAACGGTGATCCAGACTGAAGAATTTCAACTGCACACTACCATCAACAATGCTGAAGATCCAGAAAAAACTACTATGGGCCCCATCACAAGAGCGCTGAACAAGAGAGATATGTGAGTTATATTGCACTTTCACTGAACTGAACTCAAACGTTTCTCTGGTATAGATGTCGTTGAATTTAGTCTGGGTGAAAAGAAATTGTCCTGGTAAAAAAGAAATTCTTTCAAACAAGAAATAAGCTAGGAGAAAAATCCCTTCACTAAAATTTGTAAAAACCAAAGAAAGGTGAGGTACATGAACTCTAAGTTGTAACTGGTAAAGTTGTAACTCAAAAGATTCTTGTGTGAAGAAGTTTAAGTTAAGATTTTTGTCAAGGAAAATAAGGAGCATGAAGTAAAACCCATTTTGTGAATTTTATATTGTTATCCCCACATACTGACATTGAAGTTTTTTTTTCCAGAATCTAAAATAAATTATACTGAGAAAGGTCTATTTATTGTATATATTCCTCAGGCTAATATTGTAAAATCACCTTGGTCTTAGTATATTATCATTTTCAATTTAGAATTTTTGCTCTGTTAATCCTTCTGTTAATTGAGAGGAAACACAGGATGAGGTTAGTGAATCTCTGTGAGCCTCCTCCTGTGAAGACTTAAGACTCTGATGTATCCCTTGGCCCATCGACTACAATGGTAGCATCTGTAGGAGTCTGAGTCCATCGTAACACCCCAGCTTCCACAGAGAGGGGGTGTTATGCATACAGACAATGTCTTGCACAATGAATTGCAATGTGTGCCTTTGAGTCATTGCTGACCCCTGTGACGCAGAAGCTCCTGGGTTTTCTTGGTAGTGTGACCGGAAGTAGATTGCCAGGCCTTTCTTCCACGGCAATGGAGGGTTAAGTGACTTACCCAAGGCCACAAGGAGTGCTAGTTGAACCCTGGTTGCTTGGTTACCAAGCCAGTGTTCTAACCACTAGGCTACTATGAGCCATGATATGCTGCACTGGTGAGCAATATCCAGTCTCAGTTGTCTCATTAGTAGTGAGGCAGCCAGGAAGGTAGCTGTGAGGGTAACCCCTCCCCTCCCCTCTCAGCCTGAGTTACAGTAAAACAAAACTTAAACACATACCCTTTCGCCCATAGTCCAGCAGACCGGAGCATACCAGTTTAGACAGGTCATTTAGGCATGCTATATGATAGCCCACAACCCCCCCCAGGGGCTACTGATTGGTGGAGAGGGGATACCTGAGACAAATGAGAAGCTAGTATGGGTTTGAAAACTTACTGTATATAAGACAGTGTGTGACGCCACTTGGTCTCTCAGATCATTTTGTTCAGGGTGCCGGCTCTGCCTGAGACTGTGCGCACAATAAACAGCATCTGTTTGCATACCGGTCTGTCTCTGTGTTTTCATCTGGGGGTTGGAGGGACAGACTTCGAATAGATAATAGATCTCCTGCTACATTTCCTGGTGCATTGGCCGGGAAACCTCCGTCTGTCTCCTCGCACCCCCAGGTGAAGGCATCGCGGTTTGCGCAACCAGGACTCGCCCGGTCCGGGACCGACCTCCTGGTCGTCGATGGTCCCCAGCGCCACCGGACCCTTTGTTCCACAGGGATCCCTTGGCGTATCCTGCGCACTCGGTCCTGGACGGCCGACTCCCTGGGTACAGAAATCCGGCTTGATAGACTGGCATCCAAACTCTTCAGGACGGTGAGTACTCACTCTCTTAATTTTCTGAAATGGGTTGAAAAGTCTGGTTTTCAAAAGTCTGGTTTTCTGAAACGGGTTGAAAAGTCTGGTACGGGATTGGCCACCCCCTACGGGCGGTCTGAGTAAGAACCGTAGTCTGAGATATGGGGTTCTGAAACCACCGCCTGTCCTTGTGTCTGGATTCGAGAAACGGGAGTCTGGGAGGGTGTATATATATATATATATATATATATATATATATATATATATATGTGTCTGTCTGTCTGTGTCCCTGCCTGTTGTCTCCCCTCTACTGTCTCGTTCTGTGTTATAAACATGAGTGTTGTATACGGATCAGGAATAATTACAGTATGGAGTCTAGTGGATCCAAGAATAGGACTCCGCTGAAATGCATGCTAAGCCATTTTAAAACTGCCTTTGGGGATGACTATGGAGTTAGGCTCACTGCCCCCAGACTAGTTGTACTGTGTGAGCGGGAGTGGCCCACCTTAGTGTGAGCGTGGCCACCTGAAACAGTGAAAAACACCAGGTCTACTGACTGCAGGGAGAGGGACAATTTAGAAAATGTTTTTTTTTTTTTAAAAAAAAAGGAGAAATTCAAGAAGGGGGTAGATAATGAAAAAGGGACTGAGTCCAGCCCTAACCCCATAGCTTCTCCTCTAACCTCTGTAAATAAAGAGGAAAGGGACTGTTCCCTGTAAATAAAAGGGGAATAGGGGGACTCTCCTGTAGATAAAGGGGAGCAGGGTTTACTGTATATAGACTATTGTACTAGTATAGAAGTGAAGGAAGACAATTGCTTTATTTAATGCATATCCAGTTTCATTACTATGTTTCATGCATAATCAATAGTCAAAGAACCAAATTTTGATTATACCTCTCAGCAGTGAGTAAGGGGTAGTTGAAACTGCTGAGATAGGGGTACTTGAAACTGTTGAGACAGTTTGCATAACTATAGAAAGATACTGGGAATGAAACTATTGAAATTGTTTGCATGGCTGCAGAAAGATACTGGGAGATCAGGGAGGAGTTCTTCTTCTAGCAGATGAATGGAGACCCATTAGAGAGGACAAAAGGACAATTCACCTAGGAGTCTTTCTCCTAGCAAACAAATGGAAACCCATTAAAGAGGACAAAAAGAACAATTCACCTAGCCTCCAAACAATCCTCTTGTCATCAATTTTAATTGTAGAGCATCCTCAGATGTCTGACCAGCATCTTGATTGTGTACTATGTGTATGTCACCTGAAGGCTGGGAGCAAACAAAGGCTGGAGAAGGACTGGTCAGATTACTATTAGCAAAGCTTTATGGGGTGGAGAATATCTGTAGGGCAAAGCTCATGTGTGAGGGCTAGCTGCAAACCACTTGTAGATTATGAAGAAATTAAGACTTTTTACTTGTCTTTTTAAGGTCCCTGGTTTTCCCAAGCTGTTGTCAAAGCATGTTGCTTTTCAGAACTACCCAGGGGGGGGGGGGGAGAGGGTTTAGTGAAAGTTTTTAAGAGAAACACCTTATTCTGATTAGATAGGCTGTTAGGCATGAAGCACTTGTAAGCTTTGATTTGTCCTGTGTTTAAAAGTGAATACAGTTTTTTTTTCTTTAATTGCTGGTTGCTCAAGTGCTCCTCGATGCTGAAGTGACTAGACCAAACAAACAAGGCATGAAACTAAGAAAACTATTTTTGTTTTTCTTTGACCTTCAAAGTAGAGGTTAAGAGCCCTGATAGGACAATGGGGCATCCTGAGCCAGTTTGCAAATGATTTAAATCCTGAGTAAATAAGAAGGTAATCCTGGTTAATCTTTATCATTAGTATGTTATGCATCTATTATTTGTCTTTGACTGTATATGCTATCAAGCAAACTTAAAAGTTAAAAGGGGATTTTATATATTGTGGCAAGTACCTCATAGAGGGCATAGTTATTGTGTATATTTTACAGAACCATAAACAGCTATAACTATAGGTTAATTGTTCAGCTACATAGTAATCTGCATTTGCCTGAAGGAATCTGGACACAAGAGAGACCTATTGTTTGTTTTGCTGTCTGTGTTGAATATAACATTTCAGATCAGTTTGATACCAGTTTCAGGTATAAGGTTTTAATTTAAAATGTGACAAAGCATGATTTTGAATTCACCTCTTTGCAGTTTCATGTCATTTGAGAATGCCTGTTTCCTGAACTGTAAGATTCAAGGTAATTACTTTGCCTTGTTAAGCTCTGTGCTGATGACTAATGAACAGGACAGTAACATCACAGTTTTATTTGTTACAATATTGGATTTTAGGATAAATTCACTTGTTTTTCTGTATTTGAATTTTACATGTTGGTGTCCAGAGAAAAAGTGTACTTTGTTTTGAAAGTTTTTATTTCAGTTTCAGGAGTACAGTTCCTGAGAAAACAGATATATGTTGCAGCACTGTGAGATATAAATTTTCTTTAGTTTATACACGTGCACTTATGTTACCAAATACACTTGTTGTAGTAGTACATTATGCAGAGGTCCAGTACACACACAGCAATTACAAGATGAGTAAATATTAATACGTTTGCTGAAATTTTGGACAGGGGCTCATCTGAAATTGCTTTGTTCCCAAGCATATAGAGTAAAGATGGAACTGAGTTCCCAGAAAATATGAGAATATTTGTAAAATTATTTACAGATAAAACAATAACATTAACTTGAGTTGATTGGACAAAACCAAATCTTGCTTGTCAGCAATGATCCAGGAGAGGTTTGAGAAAAAGAATGAGAGAGAGAGAGAGAGAGATAGAGGCAGAAAGGTGAGACCACAGCCTAGGAAAAGGCAATAAACGTGCTGCTTCAAGTGTGATGATCTGGGCCACCAGAATTCTGACTGCTCTAAGACTCCTCAAGGACCCACAAGGCCTGAAGAACATGAACCTTGTATATTTATGCCTCTGAAGAGACATGAATAGGCAGGGGAGAGTAGGCCAAGAAGAACCTGAAGAAGTATCGCCATGAGGCCCAACCACCAATGCCTTGTACCCTCTTAGGTCTCTCACCTCAAAAGGATCTCTTTTGACGCCATAATTAATGAGTAGCTTACACAAATCCTTGTGGACACTGCAGTTTCAGGATCAGTCCAAGTATTCTTAAGTTTCCTACAGCACTCTCACTGGGAACAGTGTATACGATAGATTCTAGTCACACCTGAGATATGTGTCCGTCCTGTTAGAAGCCATACTTCTTTCTATTGGGATTGATGTTATAAAATGTTGCAAAATAAAGATTGTTTAGACAGTTGCTATTTAGAATGAGCACATATGTCCATTTAGAACTATACCAATTAAGTTAGTGGGAAAGGGACACTGTTTGCTCACACTGTTATGCTTATTGAGAAGAATCTAAATTTATATTTTCTGCCTACCATTCGTTTACACCAATACTAGGTTTTTAACAATTGTTTGATATTCTTCGCAGCCTTGCCAAATAAGAATACATTAGTATGGTATAAAAACATGAAAAAGACCTATGTATGTAGTTGGTGGAATGATGCAGGTGATGAAGGAGTGTTGTGAGGGATGAAGTGGGATATTAAGAGGAGGGACTCTGATGGACAGTAAACTGATGAAGATAATTTAATGATGTGAAGTGATGTATCTGGCTAATGAATATGTAAACGAAAAAAGAAATGTTGAGCACTTTATTCAACTATGCCGTCTCCAGAATCTTCAGTTTAGGAAGTCATCTAAGCCCCAACATATACTCAACAATAGAAATAGACACCTGGAGACAGGCTAGGTGCACCTTGCACCCTGATGAGCTTTGGAAAACCTACACTGGCCATGTGGTACTTCCAGATGCTTTTTTGCCTCCTTTTTGCCTCTGTATGTCCTGGCCAGGCATGCATGGGCAAAGGGGGATGATTTGATGACAAATTCTCACAAAATTGGTATAATTCTAAAACTTGCCAAAATTGCAGAACACGTGTGTGCAACTTGTCTGATCTGTAAACATGTAAAAATCAGTCAAGGGCATAATGGAATATTTCCTATCAGCAAATGAATCTCCAGTGATAGAGAGACAAGGAGTTAATCAAACTGCGAGACAAAATTGACACCATACGAGATAGTTACTGGTAGACCATTGAAAGTTTATTAAGCAATATTTATAGGATATGATCTTAGTAAATATGGATGAAATTACGTTTGTCGCATTGCATTGTCTCATTGTGAAATCTAATCTAGAATATTTAGTCTTTTCACTTAACATTGGTGCTGCTTTTCTGAATGAGGCCTGGAGCTATGTCACCAATTGCAATCCAGAGAGTCCAGCAGAAGGAATTGGCCAGAGTCCAGATGGAACAGACCATCCCAAGAACTCAGAACTACACACCGCTGAAATGTGTGAAGGAGTCCCTATCTGGATCAATGTGTCTCATTGAAAAAAAGGGTTAGTTAGCGCCCGTGGACTCAAACAACGGCTTCCCTAGCTGAACGACCACCGGTATCGGCCTGTGCCAAGGAAGGGAGCAGGGGACGTGGACGTGGATGAGGACAAAGGGGGCCGAGGTTTCCCCTAGGCCCCAATCAGTGTGCATACTGTAAAGAGGAGGGACACTGGAAGAACGAGTGCCCAAATCGGAGGGGGCAATATCCGTCCATGAGGGGCGCAAGGGTACCTGCGCACACTACATGAGGACGAGGCCAACCCATGGTATATCCACATGATACCTTTCCGCCCCCTCCACCAGACCTTGAAGGCCTCGCAGCAGTGGAACATTATGACTCGGACGAAGACTAGGCCAAACCGGGCTCCAAGTTTCTGTTGGGTCCCCAGGAGCCTATGGTCAAGATGAACTTAGGGGACCAAGAAATGCAGTATTTTACTATACTTGCTAGTCTGGACTGTAAACAACCTGGAGTGTACTTTTCTACCTTTTTCTATAGTATTGGAACCACTCAGCCCACCTCAGCCTTTAACCAAATTCCTTTCTCTTTGCAGGTAGTTTCTACCCTTAATGCTACTGATTGTTTTGTTTTTGTAAATGCCAAGGTGGGAGGGTTTAATGTGTCTAATACTGTCTTATCATGCGATTCTGTTACAAGGGTATCATATGCGTACTCTGAAGTGTATCTCCCCTTAGGCTGGTTTTTGATATGTGGGAGGGTGACCTATACCTATGTCCCTGTAAATGCCACATGTGGCCCATGCACCTTCGGCTGGCTGGCGACCGCCACTTTCCTTCACACGCCCAATACAGCTAAAGCGCGCCCCAGACTACCCCGCTCTATCCCTATGTCCTCGAACTGTAACTCAAACGTAGAGCCATACAGCGATGGGACGGCCCTTGGGCTGTCATTATCGATCGTTGGAACACCTGGATTAGCCCTACACAACTCTATGGAGATAAGCCGACTGACTTGTTCTCTAGCCAAATCCCTCAGTCTGACCTCAACAATACTGGCCACCATGAATCGTGAAATGTCTGGCCTATGCACGGCGGTACTACAGAATAGGATGACCATTGATTTCCTGCTCTTATGCCTTAACCATGGCTGTGAAGAGTTCGAGGGTATGTGCTGTTTTAACCTCACTGACGAAAGTGTGTCTATTGAACGCTCTATCCAAGACCTGCGTGAACTAGCGAAACATATCTCAGACTCATCCATGGGACTGGGAACGGGATGGTTCGTGAAGTTGATTAGTTGGTTGGGAGGCCTTAAGACCTTAGTTATAGGAGTTTTGCTTCTTTTCCTGCTATGCGCCCTCTTACCATGCAGTATCCCGATCCTCCGCCGTTTTATCACCTCCACCCTCAACGCCCTGGTGGAATGCAAGACGGCTACCTCGGTCATGGCCCTGACCCAATATACCCCCTTGCGGCCTGCCTCTAGTACTGCTGCCCTCTACCACCCTAGCGGTTGAGGTCCAACTAAAAAAGGGGGGAGTGAGGCAGCCAGGAAGGTAGCTGTGAGGGTAACCCCTCCCCTCCCCTCTCAGCCTGAGTTACAGTGAAACAAAACTTAAACACATACCCTTTCGCCCAGAGTCCAGCAGACCGGAGCATACCAGTTTAGACAGGTCATTTAGGCATGCTATATGATAGCCCACAACCCCCCCCCAGGGGCTACTGATTGGTGGAGAGGGGATACCTGAGACAAATGAGAAGCTAGTATGGGTTTGAAAACTTACTGTATATAAGACAGTGTGTGACGCCACTTGGTCTCTCAGATCATTTTGTTCAGGGTGCCGGCTCTGCATGAGACTGTGCGCACAATAAACAGCATCTGTTTGCATACCGGTCTGTCTCTGTGTTTTCATCTGGGGGTTGGAGGGACAGACTTCGAATAGATAATAGATCTCCTGCTACATTAATATTTGCTATTGTTGACAAGACCACAATAAAGTGAGTTTAAATTTAACTGTGCTTTAGGATTGATATCTATATTTATAGGCCTAAACGTATTTAGAAATCTGAAAACCATTGAATGCCCACAGAGCATTCTATTGTTTACACTGTGGCCCTTTAACAGAAAAAGGTTGGAGACCACTCGCCTATAGCTTTCCATCTCCCTCACCCTAGCGCCCCCTCCCCATTCTCCCATCCCTCTCTTTCCCTAGCCTCTCATTAACTCTTTGCCTTTGTCCATCTCCCCCACTTTTCCCATGTTTATCATCTCCTCCTTTTCCCTTACTCCAAGCCCCTCATCCATCATTTCACCTTCTTTTCCCTATTCCCCACAAAATTCAGCATCCCCTCTATCCGCCAAGTGCCCAGCGTCTTTCCAACTAGCCCTAGGTGTTCAGCTGTCCTCTTCCCTCCCCCACCCCACAAGTGTCCAGAATCTCACCTTCTATTTCCTTCTCGGTGCTGTGTCCAGAAGCCCCTTCCTCACATGTCCAGTATTTTCGCTTCCCTCCCCTAGCACCCCAGGTATTCAGCATCTCCTCTTCTCTTTCTTACTACTCCCCCTGTGTCTGACATCTCCTCTTGCCTTTCCCTCCCCCTGTGCCCAGCATCTCCTCTTCTTCTGTCTCCCTGATGGGTCAACACTCATCCCTCGTCACTGCTGTTGCTACCAGCATCCACATGACCTGAGAAATTGAAGGATAAACAGTGTGGACAGTACAGGGCCTTGAGAACAGGCATGCACACAAGGCCTTCCACATCTTGCCACCTCCAAATTTCCTGTTTTGGAGGAGTAGAGTATGGCAGGCCTTGAATGGAGTAGAGAAGTAGCCTAGTCTAGTGGTTAGGGCAACAGCCTGAGACCAGACAGATCAGTGTCCAAACCCCACTGGTACTGCTTAAGGCCTTGGCAAGTCATAACCCTCCATTGCCTCAGGTACAAAATTCGAATTTAAGTCTACCGGGGACAGAGCAATGCCTACTGTACCTGAATGTAACTTGCTTTGAACTATTACTGAAAAGACATTAGCTAAATGCAAATAAAAAGAAATTGAGTGCACACATACGTGAAGGCCCTACACTGGCAGCACTGAGTCTCTTTTAGTGCTGCTGACTGCCACACTAGCGCTAGTTCTATCCCTGAAATGGCATCACCCTAGGCGGATGCCTAATCTGCCAAGTGTTAGCTCCAACTCTGCAAGAACCTATTCTCTCAAATTCTTGAACACCTTTAAATCAATATTCAAAAGCATTTATGAAGTTGGTGGCAGCACTGATTGTACACATACATTTTTGAAAACAGTTATTTATAGAACTTTGTGTAGAGGGTAATTTTATAAAGGCATTTTTGCAATTATATCATAGTATATGCATTAAAAAGCCTCTTATATAATTATCCCATGCAAAAATACTCACGATGACAAGACTGTACATATTTTTATGTGACTCGGGTGTAGGCATGTTCAGAGGCAGACTTTGGGGATCATGAGTAGAGCTGTGTTTCATGTGTACATTTTATAAAATACCTGTGTAGATGTATTTTACTTGTAAACATTTACTCCTGTTTCTGAGCAGGCATAAATGTCTGCAGCTTTATTTTAGCCATGATTTCACCTGCCTCAGTGGGGTAAGTTTATAAGGATATATCGGAATTTATGTGCAGGGCAGCCCCAGAGTTGGTTCAAGCTTTTGGCACCCTAGGTAAACCTTTAACCCCCCCCCCCCCCCCGCCCTGGTTATCAGAAACTATTGTTTAGTGTTGAATAGCTTGCTTTATCCTGCTCCTCAAAAGCTGCCGCCCTAGGTTATTGCCTACTTTGTCTAATGCTAAGGCCGGCCCTGATTATATGTCTTTATAAAATAGGTTTGAAATAAATGCCTACTTGGCCTTCACACAGCCTGTTCTGAAGTTATCCTCTATGAAGCACCTATGTGTCTTTATAAAATACTAGTAAAAAATTACTCCAAACAAACAGACTTTCACAGTAAAAACTTGGAGGGTTTTTAAATACAAATATCTTATATATGCACGGAATTCGTCTCAGACAATTCGGCTGGTAGTAGCTAGATTGAAAGGAACTTCATCAGCACAGCCTGATAGCATCAATGACTTGTTCCGGCTCTTTTTAAATTTATATACCCTCTCCCTCTGTGCGTATCAAACTTCCATTCTGATGTATTTGTAACATGAAACTAGCACTTAACTTCTGAAACTCGATGATTGTTCACCCAGAAATCTTCAACCCGACGCCTCTTCAGCAACGTTGTAATATGCGTTTCACTCACTTTTAATGAGGTTCTTCAGGGGATAATGAGACAGTGCTTTCAGCTCAAAAAGTTAACTGAAAATAGAAACAATCAATTAAAACTCACTATCTTAAGTTTAGAAACTGTCCAAAGTCTATCTAAAATTGATAAAAAGTGATCTAAATCTCACTCCAGTAACTGCTACATACCCAATAGTAACATCTATTTAGCAACCGCTTCTTCAAGCAAACATCTTTGTCGGCAGCTCAGCTGGTCCTATCCTCTTAACAGCTCGAGAAGCTCTGCGCATGTGGTGATTCCCATTCATGGGACTTATTTAAATACTCCTTCCTCAATAGAAGACCAATTTATGCTCACTTTTTTTTCTTTTTTTTTAACAGCAATTGCTCCACTCAATCTCTAAATTTAATCCATTAGGGATCAACGTCTGCAGCTGGTGGATCCAGCGCTGTTCTCGAAACAGCAAGGTCTTTTCTATTGACTTTCCATACATTGGATGCAGAACTCGTTCAATACAGAAACACTGTAACTGTTCAAATCTATGCTGAAATTCTTGGCATGAGTTACCAACGGTGCTTGATGTACATTATGTTTTAATCGGCTTTTATGTTCTGACATGCGAATTCGGAAAACCCTACTGGTTTGACCGATGTAGTAAAGATTACAAGGGCAAGCTATAACATAGATCACATTTTGTGAGCCACAATTCGTACGTTGCTTCAGCACATGTTTCTGCTGATGATAAGTAAACTGTTGCAATTCTGTTGTTATGCTACAAATAGAACAATGTCCACATTTGTAATGCCCTGAAACCTCCTCTGTATCAGGCATTATAGGACGTAAAATTGTGGGACTTACTTTATCTTTTAAGTTACGGTTCCTGCGCCATACACATCGGATGGACTTCTTCGCTAAGCTAGGGACCGTGGTTAACACTTTAGCATGTGTTGCAATAATCTTCTTGATTTTAAAACTGTATGGAGTATAATGGGTGACTAGATTAATTGTATCTGGATCTAATCTGCTTCGTTTCAATTGAGTCTCTAGCAGAGTAGACCTGTCATTGAAGAGGGCTCTATGATATGCTCGAGATACTGTCGCAGCCGGATATCCCCGTGCTTTGAAGTTTCGGGCTAGATCTTTAGCTTTATTTTTAAAATCCATAATCTCTGAACAGTTCCTGCGATATCTAAGGAACTGAGAGAAAGGCAGCCCTTCTTTTAATCGAAGCGGGTGTACACTTTGATAATGAAGTAGTGTGTTCCTGGCTGTCGTCTTACGGTACAGTGAGGTCTGCCAACCCTCCGCAGTCTTCTTTATCAACAGGTCTAAAAAAACCATATCGGTATCATGAACATTATGAGTAAATTGAATATGAGAATCTTGTGCATTGAGCCAATTGATGAATTGAAAAAGTTCTTCCCGAGAACCTCGCCAGAGCAGAAACACGTCATCAATGAATCTTGACCAGAGTTTGATATGGGACTGAAAAAAAGGAGACTGCAATAACGTGATTTCATAATAGCCCATAAACAAATTAGCTACTGAGGGGGCGAATGTCGCCCCCATCGCCACTCCGGATGTCTGCTGGAATAAATCATTCTCAAACTGGAAATAGTTGCGACCAACAGTCAGGCGTGTTAAGGCTGACAAAAACTGAATCTGTGCCTCTGACAGGTCCCCTCGATCTTGTAACGCTCGCACTACTGTCAGTAGCGCTTGCCCTTGGGGGATGCTAGTATATAACGATACTACGTCAAGAGTAACTAATATGATCAGAGGATCTGTAGCCCATTGTGGACAACCACATAACAACAGAATTGCAACAGTTTACTTATCATCAGCAGAAACATGTGCTGAAGCAACGTACGAATTGTGGCTCACAAAATGTGATCTATGTTATAGCTTGCCCTTGTAATCTTTACTACATCGGTCAAACCAGTAGGGTTTTCCGAATTCGCATGTCAGAACATAAAAGCCGATTAAAACATAATGTACATCAAGCACCGTTGGTAACTCATTGCCAAGAATTTCAGCATAGATTTGAACAGTTACAGTGTTTCTGTATTGAACGAGTTCTGCATCCAATGTATGGAAAGTCAATAGAAAAGACCTTGCTGTTTCGAGAACAGCGCTGGATCCACCAGCTGCAGACGTTGATCCCTAATGGATTAAATTTAGAGATTGAGTGGAGCAATTGCTGTTAAAAAAAAAAAAAAAGTGAGCATAAATTGGTCTTCTATTGAGGAAGGAGTATTTAAATAAGTCCCATGAATGGGAATCACCACATGCGCAGAGCTTCTCGAGCTGTTAAGAGGATAGGACCAGCTGAGCTGCCGACAAAGATGTTTGCTTGAAGAAGCGGTTGCTAAATAGATGTTACTATTGGGTATGTAGCAGTTACTGGAGTGAGATTTAGATCACTTTTTATCAATTTTAGATAGACTTTGGACAGTTTCTAAACTTAAGATAGTGAGTTTTAATTGATTGTTTCTATTTTCAGTTAACTTTTTGAGCTGAAAGCACTGTCTCATTATCCCCTGAAGAACCTCATTAAAAGTGAGTGAAACGCATATTACAACGTTGCTGAAGAGGCGTCGGGTTGAAGATTTCTGGGTGAACAATCATCGAGTTTCAGAAGTTAAGTGCTAGTTTCATGTTACAAATACATCAGAATGGAAGTTTGATACGCACAGAGGGAGAGGGTATATAAATTTAAAAAGAGCCGGAACAAGTCATTGATGCTATCAGGCTGTGCTGATGAAGTTCCTTTCAATCTAGCTACTACCAGCCGAATTGTCTGAGACGAATTCCGTGCATATATAAGATATTTGTATTTAAAAACCCTCCAAGTTTTTACTGTGAAAGTCTGTTTGTTTGGAGTAATTTTTTACAAATACCATTGACATTTTATTACTCTATAAATTTGGCCCTAATCGGTTTGTGAATTTATAAAATACTAGCACAAGTCTGACCGAAACAGTGGCTAGATTGAAGCTGTAGACATTTATGCCCGCTCGGGAGCAGAGGTGTATGCTAACATGTAAAGTGTGTATATACACACATATTTTAGAAAGACCATGCATAAATTGTGACTCTATCCTTGCTCCACCCAAAATTCTCCCCTGAATATGCCTACTCTAAAACCACATACAAGTATGCACCTAAATACACTGGGGGTCATTTCGATCTGCGAATAGCAGAGGTGGACGTCCGGCTTGGACGTCCGACCCCTGCTATTCGTAGGGAGTGAATGACAAACACCAGGCATCCAGATGGGCCAGATGATGTGCCTCAATGGTAATTGGGTCTACTGTGCATACTTTTACGTATGAGGTAATTTTATGAGGTCTCTTACACCTCTTTCACACACAAATCCCTATTTTATGGGATTTACATGCATGAATGGGCACTTCCCCATGATTTCTGGCTGGTTGCTATTCTGTAAGTGCGCGCAGATGTGCTCTTTGTGAGTATGTTCACTAGGGGCATGCATGGGGTGGGCATGGGTGGAGCATAGGCGTGGCCTCAAAGGATACATCGAGGTTTTTTCCTAATAAATGCTCCTGTGACCTCCACACGTCTCTTGCTCCTTGTGTTTCCTGATTTCTACTGCAAGAGCAGCTTGCTCTCTTTTGTGTCTAGCTCAAAGGATACATGTACATTATAGAATACTCTGACGTACGCGCGTTCCTGTGCTGATCTAGGTGTGACCAGCCACCCTGTTCTAGAGCAGGCATAGCTGCCATGTCTAAGGTATGGCATGTTGGTATACCACTATATTATAAAGTGAGGCACATGTGTCTTGTCACTTTATAAGATAGACTGGATGCTCACACACGGTGATGCGTGCTACCTGCAATATTATAAGGGTTGTCAAGCTTAATGTGCGCTACCATGGGCATGTTTGGCCGCTGTTCTACAAAATAAAGTAGGTGCATACTTTTCTTTCTAGAATAGCGATGTAAGTGGTGAGATACTTGTGCCAAATCTAGAAATAACCACTTCTACCAATTCTAGACTAGGTGTAGATGCCCATGCCTAAGTTTATAAAGAACACATAAGTTACAGTATGTTATATCATATGTGCAGAAATGTCTTTATTTAACTGTATTGATATACCGTTTTTCATTGGGTCAAGGCGGTTTACAGAGAACAATATGTGAATGTACATTATAACAATGCATAGAGTAAGAGTTAAACTATATACATTATGGAATTGAAACTCCGCCTATGCGCCACCCAAGCTCCGCCCCTGTGCCCACCCACACTGAAAGCATGCATGTCGGTGCCTATTCACGTTCTTAAGTCCTTTAGAGTCAGAACTTTTGCATATAAGCAGCATGTAACTTTCCACACACATTCGATGGAACCAGTCCCATAAAGACCAGATCTATAAGTGAAAATTGCATCTGTGTTTAAGTAGTGAGTTTAGCCCAGATATGGCACCGGAATTGAATATCCAGGTTTAAAGTTCAGCGGCAATTACTAGCTGCTGCCTCTGTTATAACAATCTGCAAAGCGCTGCCAAAGAAAGATGTATATTTGACTCCATGCACAACAGAAAAGCCCATTTTATAAAGGAAGTCATTTAAAAATGCATATATTTTCTCTCCGTCCCTGTGCACACCCATACTGAAAGTACACGCCTCGTCCTGACGCACATATTACAAAATAGCAACCAGCTAAAGTGAATGCAGAAAGGCCCATCCACCCATCCTGATGACGTGAAACGTTATGTGATTCCTTATGAAATTACCTCCATATTGATATATATGTATGAAAAATTCTTTATAAAATTTATTCCCTATTTGCCATTTACAAGTCTATAAACAGGGAATATACACATGCAAAATGGCCATTTTAAAAAAGATTCATTTTACAAGTGGATGTTCACACCATGTCGAAAATAAACGGGCACATGGCCAAGGCAGGACAAAAATCTACACGTATATTCCCCGTTTCATATAGGGAATGCATGCACAAGTCCAAAATTGGTGATATCTGAATGTACACCTGCTCCCTGACATGAACAGGTGTAGAAAGTGTTCCGTTTGCCCCTCCTTTTACAAAGGGATTAAAGGGGATATCCACCTTAATCCCCCAATGTTTATTTTTCCCTCCAAATTTAAATGATGTAAAGATAGGGTCTTCTATAGTTGAGTAATAGCATCTGTACATCTTGGTTAGATGCACGGGCGAGTTACCGGGGTTCCTTCATCAATGTTTTGCCCATGTATACCCCTGAAATGGCTCCTGCTGCTGTACAGTATGTGGATGTGTATTTTCGAAAGGGCTCCCCGTTTAGCAAAGCTGTTCCTAAGATGCTGTCAGAACTGAGTACATCCTGACCTTGACATCTCAATTCCTATCTCCAAGTCCTATCTAAACTGTGCCTTTGTATGCTTAAGTAGCACCCCTATAGGTTGCAAAATTGCATCTTTTACATGTATGTAGCACTATTTACATGTATAAATCCCTAATGTTTTTACTCTTTTTTTTTTAAATGACTTTCTTTATAAAACGGGCTTTTCTGTTGTGCATGGAGTCAAATATACATCTTTCTTTGGCAGCGCTTTGCAGATACGAGCATAGTTTTAATGTGTGGCCTTGGACACTGCTTTCTCACCTAGCTGACATATACAAATGTATCCTAGCTATGTCTAAATGCCAATCCTGAAACAGCAGGTATAATTTCAAATCTATAAATATCTGTTTAAAAATGTATATTAATTTTCAGTCACAGTACATTTTGTTCCCCTGTACAGTAAATATGTTGAAATTTTATATGGCGGCTATGCCGCTGAATATTTTGCCTTGTTTTTGCCATCTGGAGCTCTCAGACTAGTGCCAGTTTAAAGCTGGCATAAGTTCCGTATCAAGGATTGTCACAGTTCCCACTACTTCATATTGGAGTAAATTTTACACACACAGAGCTTGTTTATGCTTATAAAAAAAGGAAAGTTATCTGCAGTATACCCTCCTCATTTTCACTAGCTTCCCTTATTCCTGCTGTGACCTCCAAGCTAAATTTAGCAGACATACACTATTTTGAAACATTAAGTAAAGCTTCACCTGCAAAAGCCACTTTGAAGGGGCAAGTGCCCCATTTCCTGAGGAGGACGACTACATTTGCCTTTTAAAAATGACAAAGAGACTGGTGACACCATATAGACTAACCAATTCATGGAGCAATCCAGGACAAGAGTCCATTTAATCAGATATATGAAGAGAATTCAGTAGGTGGAGTACATATGTGTGCAGGGATGGGAAATTCAAAGTACAGAGAGAAACTGAGGAATAGAGAGCAGGATGTGGAAAGTACTGTAGGTGATAATAGCAGCTAATTGTCAACTGCCTTGGGTGAGAGAAACCAATGATTAGATAAAACAGGGTTACTTACCTGTAATGGGAGTTCTCCGTGGACAGCAGGATGAGTCAGCCACACCTGGTGACGTCCCCCGACAGCGTCATATACGGAAGTGCTCTCTAGAGCTCAGAATCTTCTGAGCATGAGCCAGAGGCCCAACCCACTAGACTGCCCCAGCCAGCCAGTGAGTCACAAGCTGTGCCCGGCATGTCTGTGACTAGGGGCGAGTGGAGGCCGACCTCGGCCCGGGGAGGTGGGCGGGATTGTGTGGCTGACTCATCCTGCTGTCCACGGAGAACTCCCGTTTCAGGTAAGTAACCCTGTTTTCTCCTTGGACAAGCAGGATTCGTCAGCCACACCTGGTGCTTCCCTAGCTGCGCCATAGCGCGGAGTGGCAGTGGAGAGGGAGGCCGAGACTAGTGAAGCCAATTAGTGTTTATTTGCACACATGAATTTTCACAAGTGACAGGTTTCAACTTTCACACTTGAGAGGTTGACTCAGGTAACTGCACAAGGTAACTGCAACAAGTAAATGGCCAACATGGCCGAACAGCAAGGCCAACATGGCCGGAGGCTAGGTTTCTGTCATAACACCGAATGCGAGGCCAACATGGCCGGAGTATCATCAGTGTCCCCTATCGGGGCTGTAGTTTTTGGCGGTGGAAAGGACCACCTGTCCGAAGGCACAGTGCGCCTGAGTGTCCAAGTCCAAGCAATAGTGTCTCTGGAAGGTATGGGCAGAGGACCAAGTGGCGGCTCTGCAGATGTCGGTAAGAGGAATGGAGCGCAGGTTCACAATAGTGGTCGCCAACGCCCTGAGCTGGTGTGGTCCCACATTTGGCACCGCCTGTGCACCCGCCTGTTTGTGGCAGAAGCAGATGCAGTCCGAGATCCATTGGGCCATAGTACATTTCGTGACCGGGCGCCCTGGTCTGTTGGGATCATAGGATACGAATAGCTGTGAGCCTTTCTGGAGAGGGCCTGTCCTGAGGATGTAGGCTCGGAGGGCTCTGGTGCAATCGAGGGTGTGTAGCCTCTGCTCCTCGGGGGAGGAGTGTGGCTCAGGGTAGAATATGGGCAACTCAATGGTTTGATTGATGTGAAAATTGGAGGCCACCTTAGGAATGAACCTGGGGTGCGTGTGAAGAATGGCTCTGTCCCGGAGGAGTTTAGTGTACGGGGTGTGTGCCACCAGCACCTGAAGCTCACTGACTCTGCGTGCGGAGGTGATGGCTACCAGGAACAGAGTTTTCCATGTTAGATGCTTCGTTGAGGCCTCAAGTATAGGCTCGAAGGGAGCCTGAGTCAGCTGTTGTAGGATAATGTTCTGATCCCAAGCCAGGGCCATGGGCCCGTATTGGAGGTCGTAGGTTGTTTAGACCTTTCATAAAGCTTACCACCAGGGGTAAGGAGGTGATGGTTCCGTCGCCCTCGCGATCATGGAAGGCCGCGATGGCGGAAAAGTGCACCCGAATAGAGTTGGTCTTAAGTCACTGTTTGGAGAGTGAGGCAAGGTACTGCAAGACGGACGGAATGGGGCAGCTGGATGGGCTAAGCCCTTTGGCGGCACACCACACACTGAACCGCTTCCACTTGAGTCCGTATGATTTTCTGGTGGATGGTCATCTGGCTGACAGGATGATGTGTTGCACCTCCTCCGAGATGCTGAGTGAAGAGAGGTCCATCCGTTCAATCTCCATGCTGCTAGCGCCAGGGCCTTCAGGTTAGGGTGCAGGGTGAGCCCGTCGTCCTGAGTGAGCAGGGACTGCTGGAGAGGGAGGCGAATGGGCTGCTCTTGTGCGAGGCATAGCAAAGTTGGGAACCACATTTGTTGGGGCCAGTACGGGGCCATGAGAATGACATGGGCCTTGTCATGGATCACCTTCTGCAGCGTTTTTGAGATCAGGGGGGTGGGTGGGAAGGCGTACACAAGAGACCACTCCCCCCAGCACACGTTGAAGGCATCCGACGCCACGCTGTTTGGAGCAGAACAGTGCTCTGGTCTGTCGCAAAGAGGTCGATCTCTGGTTGGCCCCAGCAGTGGAAGATGTCGGTGGTGGCCTGGGGACTCAGGGTCCACTCGTGTGGGCTCAGTTGCTGGCTTAACCTGTCCGCCAGGAAGTTCTGTTCGCCCGGAAGATATGTCGCTTTTATCCGGCGGTGGCTCACTAGGGTGAGTGCCTCCTTGCATAGGGGTCGTGAGCCTGTCCCTCCTTGTTTGTTGATATAGAACATGGCCACTTGGTTGTCTGTTGTCTGTCTGCACGAGGATGGACTTGTTCTTGATGTGTGGTTGGAACGCCTGCAGTGCGTACCTCACGGCTCTGAGTTCCAGAAGATTTATGTGGAGATTTGCCTGTGTCGTTGTCCAGGCCCCTTGAGTGAGTAGCTGACCCATGTGGGCTCCCCAGCCCATCTGGGATGCATCGGTAGTGATGGTGATCTGGTGACTGGGTTGTTGGAGTTGCTTCCCCACAGTGATGTTTTGTTTGACTGTCCACCACCGGAGGCTCCTCCTGGTGTGAGCATCGAGAGCAACGTTGGTGGAGAGAGGTTGGGTGCGCTGATAGCATGTGTAGCTGCGCTACGGGTAATACGTGAGTGGTGGTGGCCATGTGTCCCAGAAGGCAAAGGAGGGTCCGGGCTGTGGAGACTGTCTGAAGGGAGGCTGCCATAGCTAGAGTAGCCAACTTCTCTGCCCTCTTTGCTGAGAGGAAGGCTCTCGCCTTTACAGTGTCTATGTTGGCCCCTATGAATTCCAAGCATTGTGTGTGGACGAGTTGTGATTTTTGGTGGTTCACCAGGAATCCGAGGGAGGTGAGGAGGCGGATAGTCCATCTGATTGCCCATACAGTTTCCCGCAGTGATGGTGATGGTGAGGAGCCAGTCGTCCAGGTAAGGGAAGACATGGATGCCCTGTTTCCGTAGGTGTGCCGCTGCGACGGCCACACACTTTGTAAATACCCGTGGTGCTGGGGAGAGGCCAAATGGAAGGGCCTTGTATTGATAATGGCCTCCCAAGGCTTGAAAACGCAGGTACTGTCTGTCCTGTGGATGGATTGGGACATGTGTGTAAGCGTCTTGCAGGTCCAGGGACGTGATCCAGTCCCCGGGTTGGATCAGGGGAGGATCGATCCAAGTGAATACATGCGGAACCTCTCCTTCACGATAAACTTGTTTAAGATTCTTAGGTTGAGGATGGGGTGCATCCCTACCGATTTCTTGGGTACCAGGAAAAATCTGGAGTAGAAGCCTAGGTTGATCTGATCGGGGGGTACTGGTTCAATGGCCTGGGATGCCAGGAGGTGTATCAGTTCTTGGTGCATCTGCGGAGGTGTTTCGGTGTTGTTGGATGGTGCTTGGGTAGAGCGCTGGCAAGGGGGAGACAGGAAGCACAGGTGGTAGCCTTCCCGAATGATCCACAAGACCCATGTGTCTGCAGAAATAAGACACCAGGAGTCCCAGAAGGTGGTCAGTCGTCCTCCCACCGGAAGGGTTACCCGTTCCTCCGCGTGTTGATTGTCAAAAGGACGGGTTGCCTTTCCCCGGCTGGGGCGGGTGTTTCTTTTGCTTTCTGTCCCTCTGGTGCTTCTGCTGATGTGAAGCTCCATAAGGGGTTTGGTATGCCGTCTGCTTGTAGCGAGATTGTTGCCATTTGCGGTAAGCAGTATATCCCTTGACAGTGTGTTGTGATTTGCGGCTGTAATTTCCTTTGTTATTGGAGCTGCGCTCGAAGCCCTCCTCAGCGAGGGTCTGTAAGGTGTTGCAATGTTCCTTAATGTCGTTGACTGTGTCGGCGACTTTTTCTCCAAATAGAGACTCGCCGTTGCAGGGTGTGTCCGTGATGCGCTCATGTGTGTCTTCACGCAGTCCCGAGGCCCGCAGCCATGCTAACCATCTGGTGGAGATGGCGGTGCCAGCTGTGCGTGTGGCAACTTCAAAAGCATCATGTACAGTGCTGGCGAGGTGCTTTCCACATTCCCTAAGGTCCCCTATTGTGGATAATGCTTTTGCTTTTTCCTCTGGTGGAAGGGCTGTCAAGGTGTCCATGAGGGTCGCCAGCAGGAAGTCCTGGAAGAGTATATGTTGGAACTGGTGTGCGGAAATTCTTGCATTAAGCATGGCCCCTTGGAAGACCTTCTTCCCAATGTCGTCAAGGAGTTTAGGGTCTCTCCCTTGGGGGGATTTGGCATGGTTGCGTGACGACTTGATGCGCTTTAGGGCTGAAGACACCACGATGGAGTGGTGTGGTAGCTGACTCTTGCTGAACCCGGGCGCTTGCTGGACCTCGTATTTCGCGTCGAGTTTCCTGGGGCACGCCATAGACGAAGCTGGTCTCTGCCAGAGCTTGACGTGTGTGTCCAAGAGAGGCTGATGGATTGGCAAGGTGATAGGTGTCTTAGGAGCATTGAGGTACATGAGGACCTTCGGTCCGGCTTGATCAGTCTCCAAGGGTATAAGGTTTAAGGTGGAGGCCACTTTGCACAGAAACTTGGGGTATGTGAGGTCCTCAGGCGGCGAAGCTGTAGGGCATGGCTGTATGTCTGCAGACGCTCCGATGGATCCTCCCGCTGAACTCTGTAGTGAGGCCGCTTTGGTCTTAGTAGAGGATTCGGATCCAAGAGGGGTCGCATCCTCCTCCTCCTCACCTATGCTGAGAAAGAATGGAGATTCAGAACTTTCAGAAGCATTGCCAGTATAGCCCCGGTTGGAATCTGTTGGATTCGCGGTGTCTGCGTCTAGGGTGGGAAGACTACAATCCCGTGGCCCTTCTGAAGTGGCATTTGGGGTGGGTTTATCCGTGACAGCATCACGCAGAAGGTCTGTGAGGCTAGAAAGCAGCTGCAGAATGGCACCTTGGTTAGGAAGCAGGCTCGTGGAGGTGGTAGGTGACTGTGATTGTTGTGCTGCCTTGGGAGCTCTTGCAGTGGATGAGGCCCTCTTATGTGGTCTGGATCCGGGGCTAGGGCTGTTTGTGTGATGCTTGCACTTTGACCCGCGGTGCTTGTCTCTCCTGGAAGGACCAGGGCTCCGGAGCGGTGTTGTCTCTTATGCCTGCTGTGTTCCCGGCTCCGATGTCTGTCCCGACGGTGATGGCTGCTCTGATCTCTGCGGCGTGCACTTTGGGGAGTCCGATCACCGTAGTGATCATTGCTGCCCTCGCTGCAGCGATTACTGCCCCATTGCAGTGGATCCGGAGAGACAGTGCTGACGCTGGAGTCTGCTTCTGCATCGGCGCCGGGAGAAGGGGAATCCTTGCGATGCCGAGCCTCGGCGCAGAGAGAAGGGGAGTCCTCATGACGTCGGGAGGAAGACCTGTTCAGCTGGCCTATGAGATTCGGGTGGGTGGAGCTAGCCAGCCCATGCCGATGGCCAATGGAGGCAGAGGGGGCGGAGCTTGAGGCAGTGACATCATCAAGATGGCCACCCCCAGGAACAGCATGGTCGGGCTGGCATGTTTGAGCTCTGCAGGGGTCCCGAGGAGAGCCATGCAAGCTGCGGCAGCTGGAAGAGGCCTTGGAAGCCTGCCGTTTTGCTACCAGCTTACCTGCTGGCGTTTTGGCGGTGCTGAGGTGTTTCTTCATCGCGGGCATGTGCTTCTTTACCACGGGAGTCTCTGTAGTGGCTGGCCCATCCAAAGCAGAGCGACCGGGGATGGAGGCCCCGAGGGGCGCATCCCGTGTCGGAGAGGAAGTTCTTGCAGATTCCTGATTCAGAGCAAGAAAATCCTTCAATGCGTGGCCTCTGGACTTCAATGCTCTGGGGGACATCCAAGAGCAATGTGGGCAGTCCTGGACCTGGTGGTTGGCACCTAACGCACCGGTCGTGGGCATCTGAACTGCTCATCTTCCTCGAGCAGTGGGTGTATTTCTTGAATCCTGGTTTCGTGGAAGGCATCTTCTGAATGTGAGTAGTAGTTGTTTCTTTAAAATTCTTTTCTGGCTGTGAGAGAGCAGGATCCGCGTGTGGTAGGCACGGCAGAAGAAGAAAGACTGGCTGGCTAGGGGCGGGCTAGTGGGTTGGGCCTCATGCTCATGCTCAGAAGGTTCTGAGCTCTAGAGAGCACTTCCGTATATGGCGCCGTCGGGGGACGTCACCAGGTGTGGCTGACGAATCCTGCTTGTCCAAGGAGAATCTGAGCATAGTTAAATCTATTTACACCTGTACTAGGCCATGAAACCATTGTCTTTAGGCCTAGGGAAGGGGTTCTTAACCTTTTTATGACTACAGACTGTCAAAATCGTATATGTATATAGCTAGAAACAGAACAGTTTAAAGAAAATCTTAAGGATTTTATCATATTTATTCAAATCACAAATACACAAGTTAGCTACAACTAGTGAGATTTTTGCTGCTTTTTTGTGTTATCAAAACAGGGAATTGAGGTACAATTACTGAAAATGTTACTTGCATGTCATCTGACACATCAAGTCGCTTTCTCCACTTTGATTTCAGGTTTAATAATGCAGAGAATCCTGTTTCACAGAGATATGTAGTTGTGAAGGGAACCAAAACATTCATTGCCCTCACTGCCAAGTTAGGGTAAGCTGCGTTTTGCTCACATCAAAACTGCCTGATATCCAGCCCAGCCTAAATCGTTGTCACTCATCGTAGATATATCAAACGAGAATGGGTTCATGATCCAAACAGATTCCATGCTAAAATCATTAATATCTGAGAAGTAACCCTCAAAATTGCACTTAGGCCTTCCATATGGTTCTTGACGTCTTAAAGTATTTCTGCAGGCAATATTCTACCTTCTCCAGTAAGAATATTGTCAAGGATTGGAAAGTTTGCCAGATTTCTGCTTTCAACATGACGACTCCAAATAAGTAATTTCTTTGCAAATGCTAAAAGCTTTCCCCTGGCTTGAATAATATCCACATCCCTTCCCCGCATTGACATTTTCAAATCATTGCGGAGACTGAAAATGTCGGCCAAATATCCCAGTCTAGCAATAAAATGTTCGTCAAAATGGCTTGCAAGAGGGGATTGTTGATTCTCAAAGAATTTCAAAATTTCATCCATTACACGTGCCAAAACACGGCCATGACTTAGCCAACATACCTCTATGTGGTACAGTAAAGCACAATTTTCCACTCTAATTTCTTCACAGAATGCTTAAAATAGCTGATGATTTACTGCACCTCCATGAATAAAGTTGACTATTTGTACAACTGTTCCAATCACTCCTTTAAGTTTCCTTGGCAATGTTTTGGACACCAAAGCTTGGCAACACATGTGGAGCTTTTTCCTTGACCAGAACAACAAATCCAGACTTTTTGCCATTCATGGCAGGAGCGCCATCCATGCAAATAGACCCAATCAAATTCCATGCCAACTCATGACGATTAAAAAACAATTGGATCAACTTGAACACATCAGATGCTTTGATTGTTGTTTCAAGTCGATCATGCGATCACACAATATAAACTCTTCCTTGATGTTCTTTTCATGAACATAGCATACAAATACTAGCAATTGACTGGTTTGAAATGTGAGTTGATTCATCGAGCTGCATGCTGATTTTTACAGGATTGCTTTTAATCTTGTTGACGACTTGGGTTAGTATATCCTCACTCATGTCTTTAACTCTTTGATGTACAGTGTCATTGAACAAGGGCACCTGCTTCATGGTATTCTCTCCCAGCATGATTTTAGCCATCTCCAGCGCATAGGGCTTCACTAGGCTTTTTCCGATTGTGTGGGCTTCTTTTCTCTGGCAATTATGTATGAGGCTTCCAGGAGAGGTTTCCCAGGAGGAGCAAACCTATATGATGAAAGATTTCCTTTCTGATCATATTGAATTCTTTTCAACTTGAATGCATCAATCGAGGTTCCAACATGATTATTGTGCTTGGTTTTGAGATGTTCTCTTAATCCTAATGGCTTCAAATTTTCATTGCACATTACCAAATTGCAAATCATGCATTGGGGACTTTCAGTTCCATCTCATTCTCTCAAACAGGTGAAGCCAAAACATATTCATCTTTCCACTTCCATTTTTTAATAGATGACATTTTGCAACAAATCTGAAAAAAATAGTAAAACATTTACATTTCTGATGAAATTTTTTTTTTAATGAAGTAACAGTCTTCGAGAAAAAATATTTAGAAATAGACACTCAGTTGTAACAAAAAGAAAGTTGTGTGTAAGGGTTGGAGGCTGTAGAAAAACAATCTAATGCCGATGCTGCCAACTTATCAACTAGCAACACAGGGAAGTGGGAAGACGTCCAGGTTGAGTGATCTGATTGCTGATTGGTTAGCAGCCTCGCCACCTCATTCCATGTTGATAACTGTGATAATTAATAATCTAAATTTTAATCTAACAACATTTTTTTAAATTGTTCAGAGATCCAGCCCCATACCCCTATCATTTGGTTCCCATACCGCTGTCCTAGGTGTCAAGCTTCTCCAAGAGTCCTAATGCAGTAGTTTTCAAGCTGATGTGTCCCTTTGAAGTTTCTTTAAACACCTTTGTTTTCTTTTAACTTTTTCTTCTAACCTCTCTGCAGTGTCACTCTCATGAATATTTATTTATTTAGACAGTTTTGTATACCACCTTATCCTTCAATCAAAGTGGTCACAACACAATTGGGGGATACATTTAACACGCGGGGATATGAGACACATACACTAATACTTACAGGGAACATGGGCAATGGAGGGTTAAGTGGCTTGCCCAAGACCACAAGGAGCACCTGTGGGACTAGAAACCCCAGTCCTTCCGGCCCAAGGCTGCTGTCCTCTAGTGGGATTTGAACCCCTGACCTTCTGGCCTGAAGTAACTTGCCCCAACCACTAGTCCACTCCTCCCCCTATTGAACAGAACTGGCCTCAGAACAGATCCTTGAAGCACTCCACTAAAAATCTTTATTCCCTCAGAGAAAATTCCATCCCATTGCATATACTAGACCTCCATGTACGAATTTATGGTTAGATCTTCCCATATACATTGTGATAAGGAGGCTTATCATAGCTCAGGAAGGGGCTATAGAAAAGGTGAAGTGTCTCTGAACAAGCAACCTGTCAGTGCTGGTAGAAATGAGAAAACAGAATTTTGCCATAAAAGACTACCAGTCCCAGAATGCACCAGGTTTCCAACAGCCATGAGAGGAGCTGAAGTGAGAAAACGTGTGTTCAATCAAAAGGGCTATGAGGTAATCCCCAAGCACTCATTGCAAAGGGCAGGGCTTGATTCAGCACAGCTGCGCTGTGCTAGGATGGAGCACTCATCTCAAAGGGCAAGGCCTGATTCAGCACAGCTGCGCTGTGCTAAGGTGGAGCACTCATCAAGGCAGAATAAAGATAGAGTCTATTCTACAGAGAATCATCCAGAGCTGGGATGTCATGATCATTGGTATCTTGATCATCCACGGGATCCTGATCTTCATTCTCATCAGAAGCAGAGGTCAGAACGGACGGACAGAGAGAGCAAGAAGCCCTTTAAAAGAAGGAAGAGAAAAGCCTCTGGGAAGTCTACAGGAGTCCAGCACAGTATGTATACTGGGAGACAGACAAGAGGTCAGCATACACCATTGGACTGGGGGAAACCAGAGGAGTGGTATTGCAGAGCCAGGAATCTCCAGACGGCACCTGTGAGGGAAACAGCTGCACGTGGAAGGAACCCTGAGACCCATGCCAGAAGGTATGTGAAGAGAGATCCAGTGTCCAGGGATCTAGATTGGAAGGCTGGACACAGAAACTGGACTACATATTGGCCAGGCTATTTAAAGGGGAACTCTAACAGCAATGGAAGCTCAGGTATGAACACTGATCTATGCCCTAGCTATAACTTTGAAAGGAAGCAGGGAAATGATTATTCTCCTGGTAGTGCTCCATTGAGAAATTCCTTTGTGCCAAGCCAAGATATTGAACCTATGATTATTGAAGAAAGGGGAGAGGTCTTAGAACCAGAATGTGAATATATGGACTGCTCTCTGTCCAAACTCAAATGGTAGTTTTCTGTTACAAAGTGCAACAACCCTCACAAAGAAATACCAACTTGTTCTTTAATCTACTCAGAAAACCTTCTGAGTAAGATTTTGAGCTACACAGTGAAAGCAAGCCAGCTAAGGGGTTTCAGCTGGGTGATTGCTAGCAATTGAGCTTACCTAATTGCTTGTGTGCTCTGAAGGGAATCACTTCTGAATTTATATGTAAAGATATAAGAAGTTAACCTGAAGAAAAGAACATTTTTCCTACTTTGTGGGTTTATTTGGTTGCTTACTGCATTGCTAAGACATTATTTGCTAAAGGCTACAAGAAAGACCAGTTTGTTGCCAACCAGGTCTTTAATCCTTTGCTTTAATTACCTGACAAGTTCAGATGTTGGTTTTTTCCTGATTTTGTTTTCCTAACTTTAAAACTGCAAGCAAGTATCCTGAGTTCTGTGCTACCAAGCATTATCTGTGTTGGGAGAACCCCTCATAAATAAAAATCTTATTTGCTTTACCCTTGAGCAAGTATAATTAATTATTGGTCACGGCTGTGTCTGGAATGAATGGACTACATTACCCACAAATCCTTGCAAATCATATAGAGGTATGCTTTTGCCAAGACTGTGAACATTCTCACCCAGGCGGCCGTCTGACAAAATACATCACAGCACAAATAGCCCAGCCAAGAACTGACATCTCGTGCTAGGAATTCAAGTAAAATACAGATGCCATGCATTTCATCCATTCAATCTATTCAATCTGCCGCTTCGGCGTCTCCTCTGCTGCAGACTTCCTGTTTATGTAAAACTGGAAGTCCGGGGCTGAAGCGCATATTGAACAGAAGGAAACCGCAACTGGAGATGGAGGGGTAAGTGCTGTGTCCTGGTTTCAGGGGCAATTGCCGCCACTGTCGGCCCCGGAGAGGGGCACCAATGGGCATGGGTGGGGGCAGCAGGATGGGGATGTCAGGATGGAGGGCCTGCCTAGGGCACCTCCGTCCTTGTACCAGCCCTGGTAAGGGGTGAGCATTCGGGAAGGGGAGATGAGATGCTGGCCACCTTGGCGGAATGTAGGGAGGGGAAAGGGAGATGCCAGACATGGGAAGTAGGGAAGGGAAGGAGAGGTGCTAGACTATGAGGGCGGGGGAACAGGGCCTTGAGCCACCCCTGGGGATGAGAATTCATGGCTCAAATTTTGTCTAGGCTAGGGCATCAGATACCTTTGGATGTGTCATGCCCTGCCCTAAACATATCTCTGGGAAACACCTTTTTGTAATCTGAAAGAAGATGCTCATGTCCTGGAAATAGAACCAGCCAATCCACTAGGTAGACTAGGCAGCCGCCTAGGGTGGCAGACTCTGATGGGGTGGCACACCAGAATTTTTTTAAAGTGATGGCTTTGTGCTGCCACTTTGGTGCCTGTGGCAGGCCATGATTTTTGGCACAAAAAACTCGGCCTACTGCTACTGCCCCCCTCCAACACAACTCCTGCCAGAAAGGGACAGAAGCAGCAGGGAATGTGTGCTGAAGCTGTGGGCACCAAAGCACCCCACTTTCAAAACAGTCATGTCGCTACCGCTGCTGCTGCCACCTCTCCCCCCTCCCCCGAAAGATGTGAAGATGGATTGGGGGATGGCAGAGTGGCAGCAGGGGGTAAGTGGTGGAGATAGGGCAGGGGCTTCTGCCTGGGGTGGCAGAAATCCTTGTACCCTGTCTGGAAACCCATGTATCCTTTTTTTCAGAATTGAGGAGGATAATTTTCAGCCAGAGAAATTTAGCAGACTAAATATCTATTCCAATGGCAATGCCTGGTCTATTGGCTTTAAAAATTGTCTTCAATGTGGTTAATATTCAAAAGTCCTCATGCGGGCAGCGTTGGGCGATGACCATATAAGTGCTTTGGGCCCGATTTTCAAAGCTCTTATCTGGATAGCCCATGAGGCGGCTAAGTGGATAAGGGCAATGAGAGTGATATCCAGGGCACAATCCAGATTGTGCCACTGGATATCTCCACAGACTGCCCTGGCAGTATCCTGTTAGTGTAGGGGCAATCTGTGGGCAGAGCTAGGGCGTACGGCCACTATCCAGCTAAGTACTGACCTTATCTGGATAGCGCTGATTTTAAGCCGACCTTATCCAGATCGCACAGGTGGCTGCACAAGTTGGATATTCAGTGGCAGCTACTGTCGAGATACTGCCAATGAGTATCAAGCTCATCTTTGTATGCCATGGCTGACCGCAACAGTGTTTAGATATTAGCCTGTTTGAATACTGGGTGGTGTATTTTTAATATTTCCCATTGGTGAACGGATATATTTTGTCTGAATAAGTTGATATACAGCCATAGTTTCTCTGTTTACGTTGAGGAGGGGCTAGAGGTGTTCAGAGGCGGGGTCAAAAGTTATGTGGATAATGGCAGTATTCAGCCGCTGTCCAGATAGAGGTCACACCCCACCCCTCTCTTTCCCAAAACTCCTTTGCGAACTCTTCACATGATGCTGGTATTTCTCCTTCAAGTCCAGTGTTGTAAGAAAATTGAAGTGAAGGGACAAATGCATAGTCAGAATAAAAATAACCACTGAGCGGTAAACTACTTAGCATTATATGAATGGGCTGTGATAGTCCAAGAGCATGCTAAATTTTAGATATGGATCAAAAGAAAAACATTCGGCTGTACAGACATCACAGAAATATTTTACTCATTGAAAAAATATGCAGGAGAAAGATTTGGTACAGAATGTACAAATGAAAAACATGATGACCATACAGTCAATGTAGATCTACATTGTACTATGAGCAAAATTGGTATAATGTTGATGCAAAAAATAGGCACAATATAGGAAGACAGTGACTACATGTGTTAGGCAGGTTTCAGTGAAAAAACAATAAATACATGCCTTCCCCTGGTGGGATCACAGGATGTGTTTTCATTTCTTGATCAAGCATATGTTGTTTTAGCTTTCTCTTGCTCTAGCTTCACTTCCTACTGGCAGTAACTACTGCTTTCCTCTGTCGCCTCTTAGCTCTCTTTCTATGGTCTCTAGTCCATCTGCCATTTCTTGTCTTCTCTTTTTGTTTTCTTCACTTCATTCCATCTTGGATATTGATCTTTTTCCTTCAGTTTTCTTCCATTTATTTTTCTCTCTTTTTGTCCACTCAGATTTCACTACTCTTTTTTATTATCCAGTCCTCAAGCCCCCTCTTTTTTTACATCATCTACCTGCCACTTTTCAACCCTCTCCCCAGTCCTCCCATTCCCCACCTCTTTTTTCCTGGTGCATTATTCCCCAGTCTCAGTCTCTCTCTTTCTCTCCCCCCGCCCATCCAGTGTCTCTCTCTTACTCTCTCTCTTTGTTTCATTTTTTCTCTTTCCCTCCATCCAGTATCTCCGCCCTCTCTCTCTATCCTTCCATGTCTCTCCTCTCCCTTCCTATTCCCCTGCATCCAGCATCTCCCCATCTCCATACCACACTATCCCCTGACTATTACTCCCATGTCAAGCATCTCTCCATCTCTTTCCATCTTCTCCCCTCTTTCTCCCTTTTACCCCCATGTCCTGTATTTCCCTCTCCCCTTATTACTACCATGTCTAGCATCTCTCTTCTGTCTCCCTCTGCACTCCCCCCCCCCCCAATGCCCAGGAGCTTCTTATAGTCTCCCTATAGCCCATATACAGCATCATCACTTGCTTATACCTATGCCCACCAGGGCCGTACCGAGGGAAGATCGCGCCCTGTGCAACTTGCACATCGGGCGCCCCACCCCCCGTGGCGGGAGAGAAGAGGTGCGCCTAATGTTCAAATCGCCGGCATGCTAAGCAGATCTTTCCCATCTGCTTAGCATGCCAGCAGAAGGCTTAAGGGGTGCATTTTAGCTTTCTTCCATTGCCTACTGCCGCTAAGAGAAGAAAAAGTGGCGGCGGCAGGCAACGGCAGAAAGCTAAAATGCACCCCTTAAGCCTTTATGCCCTGTGCAGCCGCACCTTTCACACAGGGCTAGGTACGGGCCTGATGCCCACTCTTCCTAATCCACCTTCCCATGTCCAGTTGGCAGAGGCTTTTTAAGGCAGAGATCGCAGCCTTGCACAGCCTTATGCCTGCAGGACATGCTGGTTCTGCTTGCAGGCTTTGCTTCTCCTCCTGCACTTGTCTTCTAGCTTGGAGGGCAGGACAGCTAGTGACAGTGGTCCTTGGAGATCGGCACTCCCCTGCTGCGCTTACTTCACCTACTGGGTAATGCCAGCCCTGCAGAGACATTTACCAAGCCTAATCCAGAACCTTGTCTAATCAGTGATCTGGAGAAGGCTTAGTAAATGTTTTCAGTCGTATACTTAGACATGGTTTCACAGAATTTCTAGCAAAAGAAAAGTCTCTGGAGTAAACCTTTAGAGCAGGAATCAATAGATTCACAAAGATGCCTATTCCCTACTGGACGTCCAGCCCCTGCATGGCCCCTCAGAATCAGAACGTACAGCAGTAGACCTGATTTTGATCCTATCGGCTTGTATGTGCAAGCTGAGCCCTGATTCTGAAGGGCCACATGTCCAACAGATCCCCAGCTAACTCAGTCTGGTCCATAATGGAACCGCAGTGCCATGGCATCGTAGCTCCATTATGGAGCCGCAAACACAGCCACCGCCGAGATTGTCCTTTCCCTGCAGCCAGACCTCCGAGCCAGCCTCCCGTGGCCAGGGTTCGGCTGCGGGGAACCTCCTGCATGCCTCCCAGGAACCTCCTGCTGGCTACTGCTGCTACCTCATGTCCAGGGGGACTTATTCTGCCTCTGAGGTGGAATAAATCCCTCATCTAACCGGTCTGCCTCAGACATACAGGGCCGATCTCAGAATTGGCCCTGTAAGTCCAGGGTGATGGCCTGTCCATGCACTGACCTCTCTCTGCCTTCTGCCTGCCCCCTCCTACCCCGTCTAAGGCTCCCTGTACAACGCCACTGTTCGTACAGGTAGCCTTGCATGGGGACAGCAAGGAGGATGAATAGTGGGGATGTATGTCCAGGCAGGGCATACATTCCTGCTATTCGTGGCTCAGAATAGACCCCAAAGCAAAAAAACAACCTGTCATTTAATCCAAAGGTCACTAGTTTGAGGCATGACAATTATTAACAAAAGTAGGAAAAAAAAGCAAAATTTGGCTTTATTTGCCTGGAAACTCCTAGTAATCTTTCAGCTCTTTTTGGGGGTTTGAGAAGCAACCACAGCTACTTCTTAATTAACAAAATTGCCCTGCAATAAAAATTTATAAAACAAAATGAAACAAAATGAAAAATGATAAAATCAAAATGAAACAAGATGAAAAATCCTGCAAATGACACAGGAAACTAAACAAAACAAAAAAATTTTGTCTGCATATCCCTTCCGCATAGTCTCCCAGCTCCCAGATGTGTGCATATGTTCCCTGAATTGGTCAATAGCAACAAAGTCAGTCACAACATGATAGTAGGAGCCGCACAGTGAAGTGGGATGGGGCTGTTAGAGTGGAGTGCCGAACAACAACCTTTACCTGCGCATCCTGCTCAACAGCAATGGTCCTGATCCCAGAGCTATCATCTAGGAGGCATGGATCAGAAAGATGGCCCTCTCTACATGTCAGAATTGACCTGAAAAGCAAAAGGAAGGTAAATTATAAGGCACATTTTAGAAAGGCTGTGTAGGTGAATTTTTTGGATGTCCAAGTCAAAACATCTGAAATTAAGTGGGAGGGGCAGCAGAGAAGGTGGGCACGTGTAGGTGCCTTGTGAAACCAGCCTGCCTCCACCCTGGAAGATACACATGCCCACTACATAAAAGGGAAAAATGGGGATGTACAGCATAAAGGGTGCCCAATTTCAGAAACCTGAATGTGTCAGCTATGGATGTCTGCCATCCCAGACATATAGATCTGGCCACAGCCCAGTTTCAGAATGTGCCCATGTATATCTTCTCCCCTACCCAGGCCCATCTGTCATATTGCAAATGAGGATGCGCAGTGTCATGGGAGCCAGGAAAAATGTATTTTTTTTAATGTATTGACAGTTTTTGTAAGGAAGAAAAATATTGGGGGAGTAAGGGACCATTTCTCTCTTCACCTTTATGGTTGTTGGTGTGCAGAAACAAGTACTTTTCTAAGTCCTAGTCATCCCCTGGAGTAGGTATAGCCATAGATATCCCTGATGGTGAGGTAAGACATGCAGCGCAAGTCTAAAATCACACACACACATGGATCCATTCTGGCCCACTCTGCAAACGCTCTTGACACACCCCTCTGCAACTTAGACTTGATCGCGCTGGACACATGGATCTTTGGGGCTTTCTAATATGTCTCAGAGGACGTACATTTTATTTCCGCATCTGAACGTGCATTTTCAGACATAGAAATCATGACTAGAACTTCTAAAATGACCCCCTGTAGCACCAACTCACTGAAACATATGTACCATAGGTACATTTTATATATCAACTGTAAGTATGACCTGACACTTAATATAATGCAAGCAGAAATAGGAAAACAGAAAAATACTTGTCAGGCTAGCAGAAATATTTGTTCCCCTCTCCATCCTCACTCCCTAGCTTTTTTTGTTTCCCTACCAGCCTCCACCCTACCCACTTCTAGTCCTCTTTTAGCATCTGCTGTCTTCCAGTCCCATTCTCCCATCCCCCCCATATCAGCCCATTTCTAGTTCTAGCCCCCCAGTATCAGTCCTCCTCCAGTTCTTTCCAGCATGAACTCCCTTCCAGTCCCAGTTCCCCATCCCCCAGCATCAGCCTATTTCTAGTCCTAACCCCAATATCACTCCTCCTACAGTTCCAGTCCCTCTCTGCATCAAATCCCTTTCAGTCCCTCCATCCCCCATCATCAGCTTTTTTATAGTCCTAGCCCCTCCAGTATCAGTGCTCTTCCAGTCCAATCCCTTCCAGCATCATCTCCCTTCCACTCCCAGGATCTCCATCCCCCCGAATCAGCCCATTTCCAGTCTTAGCCCCCCACTATCAGTATTCATCCAGTTCCAGTCACTCCCAACATCAGCTCTCTTCCAATTCTTTCATCCCCTCCATTAGCCCTTTTCCAGTCCTGGCCCCCCAGTCCCAGCCCTTCCCAGCATTATCTCCCTTTCAATAGCTGTCTCCCCATCCTCCAACATTAGCCGATTTCCTGTTCTAGCCCACAGTCCCCTCACAGGGCCAGCAGCTCTCTCCTCCAACCCCCACCCCCATGACTCTACACCACGAAGAGCCCCATGCATACCTGACTGGCTTCACAGAGAGCCAGTGAAGCCCGAAGCCTGGCTCACCTCTGCACAGCCATAGAATAAACAGCATTTTCCTTTACTCCCACAGCTGTGATAAGTCACAGCCTGCCGGCGCGCGGAGTGCCGGGAAGTTAAACGGGGGCACTTCCTGTCTTGTGCAAGACACAAAGACCCTCTGTTTAACTTCCTAAACTTGGCGGTGCCCGTATCTGAGAATTACAGCCACAGAAGTAAAGCAAAACACCGCTGTTTACTCCCGCGGTTGTGCAGTGGTGAGCTGTGGTGCCGAGCTTTGGGCCTCACCGGCTCCCTCTGAAGCCGGTCAGGCATGCGTAGGGCCCCCCCCCCCCCCGAGGTGTGGGGCCAGGTTCGGACAACATTCCCACACAATGGTCAGACCTGCCCTGGTTAGGTGCTATTGCACTGTAATAATTGTCGAGGGTGTGGGCAGCATTTGCCCAACAGTTACTATTTAGTAAGTCCCTTAGCATGTGCTTTGGCCCTTGGTAATTACTGTGGGTGCACCTAATGCCACCTATTGAGGTGACATTAGGTGTGCCCATGCTAACTGATACCTGCGCTAACCACACACTGTCTGCCCCAACCCCACCCTGACCCCACTCCATTGCGCAATGCATGGTTGACATGTGTTTCAGCGTGCAATGATCATCCCACCTGTATGGGAACAATTACTGCAGTCTCATGGATGTGAATAGCACAAGCCTAAATGCACATTAACCATGTAACAAACCTTAGTAATAAGGCCCCCATAGGCACCTATGTATCTTTATCAAATAGGTTGAAAAGAGGGATCTGCTTTCCCTCTTAACCTAGGCGGCCTGTTATAAATGACTCCCCCAATATATGTGCTCCCAGGGGCGTAGTTTGAGCGGAGCAGTGGCAGAGTTGTACTTTATAAAATACACATGTCAATGCATAAAGAGCATACATGTGTTTTCTGAGCCTTGCAGCAGGTGTAACTTTGTGCAAAAGCATTTCAGTACTACTGGAACTGGTTCTGATGCCTTTATAAACTAGACATTAAAACAGTCACGCTTTTGGAAAAATGTTCCCAGCTATGATTCAGTGGCACGGCTGCAGAAAGAGAGAACACCTTTGCCACCTAATGGTTAGTCGTGCAGGTCCTGCAGCTCCCGTTCCTGTTATCAATAAAACAATGGTGAAATCCATATTAAGAGCCCAGTTGGACAGCATTATATGTAGCTGCGAGGTTCATGTTGCACAGGAGCTTAAAAGGCTCATGTTCAATTGATTGCAGGTCGAGGAGGATTCATCCCTTCACAAACAAGACTTCAGTTCTCTTGTATAATTGCAAAGCTTCGTTTTTCGCTTTCTTCTTCCTCCATTCTCCATTCTGCTTCTTTCAAACATTTTTTCTTGCACCTATGCGCTTTTTTCAGTCTCCGTAAAACAATCCCTGTCACATCATTACAAAACTGAGGGGCCTATTTACTAAATTGTGTTAGGTGTTTAATGCAGCCTTCAATGTGTGTTGACTGTTGACAGAGAGGTAAAACAATTAATGCTCAGTGTTAACTTAGCACATGTTAAGAACATAAGATTTGCCATACTGGGTCAGATCAAAGGTCCATCAAGCCCAGTATCCTGTTTCCAACAGTGGCCAATTCTGATCAAAAGTACCCATTGCAATCCAAAAAGATAGAGAATTTCCCCTGTATTAACCACCTTGTTAAACACCTAAGATGCAAATTGATAATGGAGGGAGGGAAAGGGGTGCAGAGTGTGCCTTGTACTCAACTTGAGTTGAGTTAATACATGTCAGCTTCGAACATGACAGATGGAAGGTAATTCTACAAGCTTTGATGTAGCTAACATACATTTTTAGGTGCGTTTTTATACAGTTAATTGCACATATTTTATAAAGTCAAATTCATGCAGATTTGACTTTATAGAATACTAGCATAAGTGACAGCTAATGAACGTAAATTTAAGCTGCAGTCACATACCCCAGCTCTGAAGCTGGTGTCAATGACGACATGTACCTTATGGGCATCTGCCCATATATGTAAATTATACATGTAAGTGCTATACCTTGACCAATCTCCGCCTATGTGTCTCACCACTGTGAAAGTATGTGCAATGCTCTTAAGTGCATAAATTTACATAGATTCAGGAGTGCAGTTAAGTGCATCTCACCTGAGTAGCAGTGTCATTAATGCATAGTAGCAACCATTGTCCCACATTCGCAGCAGATCTTCCTTCCACAACAGTCACTGCATATTTGGCAGCAACTGTAGATTAATGCACATTAACTACAAAATCTTAACACAGTTTAGAAAATAGAAGGCGTTGTTCCAATTAGAATAAGATTTCAAATTTTCAGTATGTTTAAACATTAGGGGCATGTTTACTAACACGTGCTAACCATTAACATGGGGTTTGCTGTGCACTAAGTGGGGTCTCGTGCTGAAAAGCCCATGCTATCCAGTGAGCATGTATTTGGATGGGGACTGGTCAGGTTAAGGGTGGAAGGTGGGTGTTGATGTGCATCCTAGTTAGTGCAGGCATTTTGGGCACACGCCAAATGTAATTGTTGCTGTTCTCATGGATGTACATAACACCACCTCAATGGATGGCTTTTAGTGCCCTTGCGTGTGGCACATTAGCAACACACTAACAGCAGTGGGACAGACGCACATGCTCCCAAAAATTTGTGCGAGCCTCTCTGCTGATTTTGCGCCTTTAATACATGCTGCCGGTGTGCTGTTTAGCAAACATGGCCCCGTGTTTGCGTTGAGAAAGGAGGACAAGTGAGAGGATCTGTATAGAAAAACATGGATTTTTAAATCACTTTCACTTTAAATAAGTAGAGAAAAAGGGACGAACCACGTGAACGTTTAGCAATATAGTGTCTGAAAGTTATTTCATAGAGGTCTGACAAAAGATAAAAATAAAAATATTGTTCACATAATTACAAAAGCTCATTTAGGCTGTTATAGAATGTATATAATGAGAAGGGCTCAATCAAAATGATAACACACTAAAAGCAAGCAAGAACAGGCTCACCTTTCGCCTCAGTAATTGGTGCCTTCAAAATTTGGCACTCTAGACAATTGCCTATGCTTAAATCCTGGTCTGAGACTGCGTGTTGTGATACAGGTACGTGTTTTGGCTTTTCATCCTTAATTCAAACTTATATCACAGTAGACACAGGAATAGTCTGCTTCCTCTGGCCAATCCCAGATGTTGTTGACAACAGGAGAGTGACTCCGCTTATCCAAAAGGGAACATGGGTTTCATGCATATGGCAATGAGGCTCTTGATGAATTACACAGGTCCAAGCATGACACATTTGAATATTGGGTGTTTATGTGGATGTAATGAGATATGTAGGCGCTCTGAGCTATAATTTTTTTTTTAAACATACAACGCAATTAGTTTTATCCACCAAGTTTGCAAATGTCTTTTGGCTACACATTTTTCAAAGGTCACAATTTGGGGGGAACCAACTCCATAATAAAAAACACTTTATTGAACAAGCTATAAGTGGTGAACGGGAGGCAAAATAAAAAGCGCCTGGAATCTGTAGCCTTAACATGAATGAGACCACTCTGTGGTCAAAGGTGGAAACCCTCTCGATAACCCTATTCTTTAAACTTGGTACATTTGATTAATATCACATCTTTCAGATAGGTGCTGAATTTTAAGCATTGCATATTACGTCGGTGCTTCATGCATCGCAATGGTGCTACACTTTCAAGCAGTGCACTTCAAAGCTACATTATACTTTAAGCATTATGGGGATGTTTTGAATCGCCTGTGTTGTTTGCAATGTATATTGGTATTTTTCACCTGTGTGCACTGCAATGAAATTTGAAAGGGAAACCATAAGTAGTTTTCCTTTGAAACCCACTCTTTGGAATTCCCTTCCAGACTCCATCAGATCAATCAAAGACCTACAGACATTCCGTAAGGAACTAAAAACTTTACCATTCTCTGACTACTATAACAACTTCATCTGCAACAATACTAATATTTACTCCTCCATGCAATCCTTCCCACCTGATCCTGTTCCTTTCTCCGTATACATAGCATACATTATTGTACCTTCAGAATTGGTATCACTGCTGAGCTACTATGTAAATAGTTAAATGTTAACCATCTTCCACCGTACTTTGACATGCGTGAACAGATGGTTTGTAAATAGTTCAATGTAAATTAGTTCATTACAATGTTCTATGTAACTCGCATTTGTTTGATGTAAACCACATTTTATCGATGGAAGGAGCGGTATAGAAAAACTGTTCAAATAAATAAACAGTCCAAAGCACACAACCTAAAAGTATCTGCTCATATTGCATGTGCTATTTCTGCAGGGGGCCAAGGGGGAAGGAGACAAAATAGCCTGTGGAATTTAAAAATAGAATATCCACACACTGTTTACTCTCCCAGTCTAAATACATCCATGGAGATGCCTCTTTTTAACCTAGTTAAGAGGAGGCCAGCGGTGTGCAGGCCAAAACGGTTCAATCTGTTAAGTTTCCTGTATCATTTGGGGGATTTTTCTTTTTGTTTTGGAGAAAATGTTGTTAATAATGTGCACTATTGGCCAATAGTGCATGCTTTCCAGAATATTGTGCTCTATGAGTGAATAGTGCGCACTATTGAGTGATAGCACACAGTATTCAGCAATAGGGCTGCTTAATAGTGCATGCTATTGCTCAGTAGTATGTATTATTCACCAATAGTATGCACTAATTTTGGCAGATGGAAAGTGAAGAAATGTCAGGCTTGTGACTTCCATTTCAGATCTAAAACAACATGAAATGGTAAATGCACATCCCTAAAGGAAAGAGAAGGAGTGGCCTAGTGGTTGGGGCAAGTTGCCTTGGGCCAGGGGTTCAAGTCCCACTGGAAGATAGCAACCTTGGGCTGGAAGGACTGGGGTTTCTAGTCCCACAGGCTCTCCTTGGCCAAGCCACTTAACCCTTGGTTGCCTCAGGTATAGAACATAGATTGTGAGCCCTTCAGGGACAAGGGAAATATATACTATACCCAATTGTATACCACTTTGAAAAGCAGTATATAAACATTGCTAAATAAGTAAGAATTGAGTTTGTAGTTGTTCTTGTTATTGCTGGTGCTTTTTATTCTGTCTCTCACTCTGTTGTTGCAGATTCTTTTAGAATTTGGCATGAGTTCATCAATGGTCGAATAGTTTCAATCATACTTGTCTGATAGGCAACAAAGTATATATTTGAAGAAGTCTCACTCCTACTCTGTGACTTACCCCAACGATCTCGGTTGTTGGCAGTTTTGTTTAATATTTATTTACTGCCTCTTTGCCACTTCTTAAAAGAGTTAGGAATAAATTATAGAATTTATACCAATGATTTTATGTTATTTCTCCATTGGCAGAGCAATGTATATTCGATTCTATTAAAGTCACTATGAATAAATTGTGTCACCTAGGGCTGGAACTGAATGTAAGGAAAATCAAATTTATGATTTTTTTCATGATCAATGTCCTTGCCACTCCCCACTGAGGAGTTAGTTAAGACCTGCCATATTTCTGTTTCTTCAAATGTCTATTACCTGGAGGTCTTGTTAGACTCTAGCATTCTACTTTTCCACACATTCAAGAATTAGTTAGTAACGTGTTTGTTAAATTTCATCTGTTGTATAGGTTGAAGCCATTTTTAGTTCCATTGGACTTCAGAACTTATTATTGGACTTATTGTGTGGAAGAAAGGGCTGGCAATCTACTTCCGGTCGCACTTTGCCAGGAAAACTCAGGGGATAGTCACAACATGGGCAACCACCAACAGGGTTGCCAGGAGCCGACATCAACTCGATGGCACTTAGCAGCAACAACAACATTATTTGGATTACTAATGGTAGTAGGGAAGCTGCTTCAACTTGTGCAAAACTCAACTGTGTGTCTTCTAATAGATTTAAGAATTTGGCAACAAGTTACTCTGGCATTAATGGCACTCCATTGGCTAGCATTGCAATGGCGAGTTAAATTTAAGGTTTCAATGTTATTCTTTAAGATTTTATATCTAGGGATTTTTTACCTACTTTTTATCCAGTTTAGCATGGGAGCTCATGTCTTAAGATCTCAAGTTCAAGCCTTTTTGGCACTTCATGCCCCATCAGGCTTGCATGGGGTTAGAATTATTAATAGAATTGTGTCTCTGTGGGCCATGTTTATGGAACCAGTTATCTTTTTCTTTATGATTATAATATGATTAAGTTCAGGAAAAAATTGAAAGTTTTTGGTCAAGTTATTGTTTGACTCCCATTGTATTTGTTTCTGTGATTTTTGTTTTTGTTTATCTGTATTTTGAATTATTTTAAATGGTATTATTTCCTACATGGCTACTGTAATCCACCAAGAATGATATGAGGTCAGCAGATTATACATTTGTGTAAATAAATAAATAGATAGAAGAAGATACAGTAACTTTCGGTCAAGTCATTTTATCCAGGTAAATATCTGACAATTATTTATTTATTATTTATTTATTTCCAGTCTCTTCTATACCGCGCTATTCAACATCAGTGCGGTTTACAATAAACATAGAACTACACATTTCCTTGGGTACTTTGTGTTTACAATGAACAGGTATTTAGAACTTGGATAACAAGGGTAACTATTTACAAACTTGCAACATGGTGGGGTTCACATCATTTTGTCTAGTTGTGGGAGTTTTGTGTTGTGCCTGTGGATGAGGCTGATATGTCATTGTCTATCTGATAGTGCAGGAGGAAGAGATGGTGCTTCAAGGCTTTCCTAAACTGGAATAGGTCGGGAATTGCACGGATGTTGGGGGGCAGAGAATTCCAGCATCTGGGCACACAGAATTTGAAGGCTCAGCTTGCTGTTGACTGGGTACATTGAGTTATTGACTTTGGGACTGTCAGTGTGTTGAGTGCTACTGATCTTCTGGATCTGTTAGTGGGAGTGGTCTGAATCAATTTAGATAATGATGAGGATGAAAGCCCATGAATGGCTTTGAATGTCAGTAACAGAGTTTTGTATTTGAGTCTGCTATGAATTGGAAGCCAGTGGAGGTGCTTTAGTATGGGCGTCACATGGTCATTCCTGGATGCTCCATATAGGATCCTAGCTGCAGTGTTCATAGCCAGTTGCAGTGGATTCAGAGTGGTCTGGGGGAGCCCATGTAAAATCACATTGGCGTAATCAAAATGCGGTATGATCAGCACCTGGTAAATTGTCCTAAAGTCTTCTGGTTCCAGCAAGGCTCGTAGGGGTCTGAGGGATCGTATCTTATGGTACACCGCCTTAACTATATTGCTTATGTGTAACTTCATCTCCAGCCTCTGGTCTAGAGTGACGCCGAGGTATCTGATCGTAGGTTTGGTTAGGAGATCTGCATCCTTGACACTTAGAAATTGTGGTGTGGAGAAGTTTAGATTCCTTGTAATAAAGAGTACTTCAGTTTTTTTGTGTTGGATCCTGAGGTTTTGGGTTTGGAGCCAGTCGGAAATGGCGTTAAAGCAATTTGTTAGTGGCGAGAGGTCTGGGTTCTCCGTTGAGAAAGGCATATATAGCAGCACGTCGTCAGCGTATATCAAGCAGTTGACACTGAATACCCGGATCAGATCACATATAAGCTGCATGTATACGTTGAACATCAGGGCCGAGAGAGAGGATCCCTGCGGGACACCCTGCTTCTGGTGGAATGGATCTGATGAAGCTGTTCCGGAACGTACGTGCTGCCATCTATCGGAAAGATAGGACTTGCACCAGTCCAGTGCTTTGTCAGTGATCCCTTTTTCCCTGAGACGTTCCAACAGAAGCTCATGGCTTACCGAGTCAAACGCAGCCGCAATGTCCAAGAAGATGAGGACAACTCCCTGACGGATGTTGTCGATTCCTGTTACTACATTGTTAATGAGTGTGGTGAGGAGCGTTTCTACTCCATGGGCCTCTCTGAATCCATGTTGACAAGGGTCCAGTGGTGCAGAGGTTTCAATGTGTTCTTGAATTTGCATCTGGACTTCCTTTTCAATTATTTTTGCTAGCAGAGGTATGCCCGATATCGGTCTGTATGAGTCCGCCTTCTGGGGGTCAAGCATGCTGTTTTTTAATAAAGGTCTTATGGACGTGCGCTTAAGGGATTGTGGGAATGTACCTGCTGTAAAGGATTGGTCCATGATTTTGGCTATAGTGGGGCTAAGGTTGGATCGTAGGTCTTTAATCCAGAATGCAGGGAGGGGTCAGTTTGAGCAGTGGTCGTGTTGATTGCTGCTATGGTGTCCTCAATACGCTGCTTGGGGGGTGTGGTGAAGATGGTGAGGGGTGTTAGATAGCTCGACTTGAAGGAGACGTCGGGTGCTGGAGTGATGTTGGTTTGGCATAGCTTAGATAGTAAGTAGTCTGCAAATTCTTGAGGATGGATCTCGATTGTTTGCTCTGCGGCTGGCTCCTTTGTCAGGTCCTTGACAAGGGCGAACAGGTCGTGTGGTTTGCTCAGAGATCGTTTTAGCGTGTCAGTGTGGAATCGTCGCATGTTTGCTGTTATCGCTTCGCGGTGAGTCGTCAAGTGGGAGATATATGCTCTTTGATCGTCAGCTGTGTGCGAACGGCGCCAGCATCTCTCCAGCTTCTTTAGGAGGGTGAGGGAGGATTTCAGCTCGGCAGAGTACCAGGGTGCGGATGCTCGCTTCCCAGGAGGTTTGTTAGATGGTAGACATAGTGAAAGTGAGCTGAATGTTTCATTCCATTCAGAGACCAGAATCTCAGGATCGAGTGCCGTCGACGTGAGTAACGGGTGCACTGTGTTTAGTATCAGCTCCTTGTTGAATGTCTGAAATCTTCGCGGTGGGGCCTTGGAGTGGCCGCTGACTGTTCTGGATTCCTTCTGGTTGTGTGTGGGCAGTGGAATTTGGAATATGATTATCCCTTTTGGAGTAATTTTAGAAGCCAGTTTTGCTCCTTAAATGCTGCTTTAAGTGCTTAAAAGGGTTTCTGTAAAACAAGGCCACATCTAAGGGCCTGTGCAAGCAGGCACATACTGGCACAGCAGGCACTTTCAGGGAGGAGTTTGGGAGTAGCATGGCGGTAAGGTGATTTATGCACATACGTTATGCAGTCACATTTATACTTGCTCCTAGACTCCCTGTTGTAACATTACCCTCTTTGCGGGTAATATTATAAAGTCATTTTCACACATATTTATTTATTTATAGTCTTTTCTATACCGCGCTATTCAGCATCAGCGCGGTTTACAATAAACAATGAAATCACACATTTCCAATAGTACTTTGTGTTTACAGATGAACAGGACATTTAACTTGGCTAACAGGGGTAACTATACACAATTCACAACATGGTCATGTGCTCATTTTTGGTTTCAGACAAGGGAGATTTGGGTGGTTTCAGCAGTTGGTGCTGAACTTCTATTGGTTTCCGGGTAATGCAGGAGGAATAGGTAGTGTTTCAAGGCCTTCCTGAATTGGAATATGTCTGGGATTGCTCGGATGTTGTGGGGGAGGTTATTCCAGATCATTGGTGCATAGAATTTGTAGGCCCTGCTAGATGTTGACTTGGTGCATTGAGTTATTGATCTTGGGACTATCAAGGTGTTTTGTGCTACTGACCTTCTGTCCCTGTTGTGGGGTGTCGTCTGGATTAGCTCTGCTAGCGATGCTGACGAGAGTCCTTTGGTGGCTTTGAAGGTGAGTAGCAAGGTCTTAAATGTAAGTCTACCTTGTATTGGGAGCCAGTGGAGTTGTTTCAGAATGGGTGAGACATGGTCTTTCCTGGATGCTCCGTGTAGTACTCTTGCTGCGGCGTTCATTGCCATTTGCAGTGGGTTCAAAGTGGTTTGGGGGAGTCCTTGCAGTATTGCGTTTGCATAATCAAAATGCGGGATGATTAGTGCCTGATAGATGGTCCTGAAATCGTCTGGATCCAGCAGGGATCTCAGGTATCTAAGGGATCTAATTTTATGATATATTGCCCTTACAGTGTTACTTATGTGCGCCTTCATATCCAAGTTCTGGTCTAGTGTGACGCCGAGGTACCTGATAGCGGGTTTGATCTGGAGGTCTGCTTCCTTCACCTTTAGTACTGCCGGCGCAGTGAAGTTACGGTTCCTTGTAATGAACATCACCTCCGTCTTCTTGTGTTGAATCCGGAGGTTTTGGGATTGTAGCCAATTGGATATTTTGTTTATGCAACTTGTTACTGGTGTGAGGTCGGGGTTCTCTGTTGCAAAAGGCGTTTATAACAGCACATCATCTGCGTATATCATGCAGTTAACGTATCGCCACTTATAAAATACTGACCAGTGTAAAAGAACACAGCATTCAGAGTGGAGGAGTAGCCTAGTGGCTGGAGCCACAGCCTGGGAACCAGAGAAAACCAGGGTTCAAATTCCGCTGGTACACCTTGAGCAAGCTGCCTACCTCTCCATTGCTTCAGGTGCTAAGTTGAATATAACCTATATAATCTATAGGTCCTTATAAAACAGGCAACTTATAAAATTACCCTCCACACGTGTGGTTCAGGCTGCAGACATTTGTTCTGTGGCATGGCAGATCCAGTTTCTGATCCGCTAGCCAGCAGTGCTGGTCGGGTGCGGGCATGCTATGGCGGTAGAGCACTAAGGTTATGAGAGAAAGGAAACACGGTTACTGTTTTAGCAGCATCCCCTCTAATTGTTAACTGGCAGCGTTGAAGATGTACCTCAGACGAGCAGAGAGAGATTGGTATTATCTGGGGATGAGCCGGGGCAGCACAGACCACTGGAAGAACAAGGGGTGAAAAGATAAAAAGTCTCATTGTACTTTGCAGCTCTGTTATTTTGTTTTAGCTGTGCGTGAAGTCACAGTATGCTTTAAGCATACCATGCAAAGAAACCATTTGCAGGAGTTTGTTGCTCAGTCAGAAGCTAAATGAAATGTTGACGCAGGACCACGTTTCCTCAGCTTGTGATACTGTAATTACCAGCTTGGCTGGCATGATGCTTCATCATATGCTTGTGCCTGCAATGCCAATTAAGAGGGATTAGTGTATTAATTTAACTTCTAATTCTTGCCAGCTGGTTGGCGTCTCTGCAATTCTCATCATCTATTCCTGGGGACGCCACCCTCACCCTTCCTATACCCTGGCCTAATTTATAGTTGAGAAAAGAGATTTTTTTCTCATTCCAGTTTAAAATTGCATTTTAGTTTGTGATAATAATAATACTAATGGGCTCGAATTTGAGCTGGGCAATGCTATGCCCGCCCACCTCCCGCCTAACCTGGATTTTCCATGCTGGGATCATATGCAGCCTCGGCATTGAAAATCCTGGTGTTGCTGTACGGGCCCAATAAACTTATACCACCAAGCATGTTTATACTCTGAAAAGAACAATCTGTCTCAGACTGTATAAAATGATAGGTTATCAAACAAACAGATAATATAAGATGTTACCTTTTATTGGATTAATTTAATACATTTCTTGCTCCATTTTACATAGGTCATGTAGTAGAGAAGTGGGATGTTTAAGGTAAGGAAGTACACAATTTCCTGTGCATTTTACAAAAGGCTTGTTGAATGTGGAGCCTTTTGTAAAATACATGTAAGGATGCAACATATACAGTGGGATCAGCCATTTGAGCTCAGGGTTTTGAATGCGTGCCAATTTTGTAACCTATGGGGTCATTTTGGAAGCCTTATTCATGTCTGGACATCCAAAAATGGGCATAGAGACATCCAAAGCACAGAGATGTCTCCAGAGCCATTTTAGAGGCTGGGTCTGTGGACATCCCCAGCGTGAAGATATCCACACCTGAAAGGGAGCATGGTGGAAGCATGACTGAGGTGTTCCCAGGAACCCAGACATCCCCACCTGATCTCAGAATTGTTCTGGTTGTCTGGAGTCATGTCTAAGTTTAGAACTGCTCCAGTTTTGGCTGAAAAACATCCAGATGGTATAGCGAAGAAAGCAGTCCACCATGCCAGTACTCATCACAATAACAATGAGAATGATAGCAGGATTTTAACTCTGATTTTCTGTTCCTAGCCCACTACTCTGACCATTAGGCTATTCCTAGATATCCAGGATCTGGAATGGTATTCTGGGGATGTCTCAGATGCCCATGCAGATGTCCGTATCAGCCACGTCCACATTTGTGAAATCCCGTCTGCACCTGGACGTGCCTGCTCTTTATTCCGATGTCCTGGCTTAGACGTCCCTTCTAAAATTCCCCTCTCTGTGTGTAAGCGCTGACACTTACATGCATCTTAAATGCTGGACTATACAAAACTGGATGTCCAGGAAGAATCAATTAAGGAGCAGTATAAAGAAACGCTTTTCTTTGAATGTTTGAGGTCGGTTTAAACACCAAAGAGGTAAGCACGATTGCCCCCTTCAATACTGATGCAAACCACAGGTTCCAAGGGGTAGTTAGCTGAGACTTACACCTGCCTCTGTGTAAGTGCCAGCTTCTAGTTTTTCCAAGAATGCTTGTATTGCCGTTGCAAAATTGGAAAATCATGCATATTTTTGTGGCCCACCCAGGCCACACCCTTAACACACCCTTTCAAAACTGTGCCTGCTGCAAATCTCCACGTGTAAATGTAGTGTAAGCCTCTAAAGTGAACTCCTCCTTGGCTAGTTTTCAGAAGACGATACTACCATCATTAGGTCTTAAAACCGAATGAGCAAAAGAAGATATTGCCAGAAAATACAAGTCAATCATGGAGTGCCTTCTAGTGATAGAGTGATGTAGAAAAGGAACATGGACAGGAGGGTTCAGAAGATGATCTTATAACAGCTTCTAACTTGTGAGGCAGGTATGCACATAAGCTACATAGAGGGGCCAATATTCAAAGCATTTTAGCTGGTTAGAAGACCTGCTAACTGGTTAAAACACACTCAGCCCGATAGTCAATGGCACTGACTGGTTAGTGCCATTGGGGAGGAGTGGCCTAGTGGTTAGGACAAGGTACTTCAGGCCGGAGGGCCAGGGGTTCAAGTCCCACCTGGGGACAGCAATCTCAGGCCAGAGGGACTGGGATTTCTAGTCCTATAGGCACTCCTTGTGGTCTTGGGCAAGCCACTTAACCCTCCATTGCCCATGTTCCCTGTAAGTATTAGCATAGGTGTGTCATATTCCCACATGTTAAATGTATCTCCCAATTGACCACTTTGACCCAGTGAAAAGCAGGATATAAATACAGCTAAATAAATAAATAGTGCTGCTGAATATCCCCACAGACTGTGGAAAAAATGCCCAGTTAAAACTGGGGCAGTCTGTGGGCAGATCAGGGGCACTGATGGCTGGTTAGTGCAACATTCAGCCACTGAACAGATAGCCAAATTGGTTTAAGTTAGGCCATATGAATAGCTGTCCTAATTTTGACTGGTTTTCGTTATCCAGTTAATGGCTGAATGTTGCCGCTAACTGGATGACGCTTTTGCTTTCCAATGAGCCTGGATATTCAGCAATGGAAACAGGATATTTTCTGCTGTCGAATACCCGGATTTAAATAAAGCGACGATGGCTAGGTGCTTTAACTAGCCGAGCCACTGCCGTTGAATATGCCCCCACAGATTTTCAAAGGACAAGTGTGTGCGCACCTTCCCTTGAAAATTACCCCATGGAAAGAACCCATACACATTTTCACCTACTTTTTAGTACACACAAATTTCTACAGTTATTTTACAGTAACCTCTCCTCATCCCCACCCCCGGGAATGCCTCCACTCAGGTAGAGTGAACTTCTGCAGAAACAGGTTGTATGCATATTAGTTTTGCCCTTGTGGGGGGTAATTTTATAACAGGATGCCTATTTTATAAATGCCCACAACAAACCAAATATTAATCAGATATATAATCTATTCATTAAAAAGACCCCTTCATTTTCTTCAAAATATGTTTTCTTGTCGGACCTTATATATGATCAGGCTCAATAGCATTCTCATCTATTGGCCCATTTTTGTTTAAGAGTCCTCTTGCTTTATTTAGGATTTAACAAAAACTTTCCATGTCCATAGACTTCCCGCAGACATCTTATTAATCCTCTCTCTTGCTTAACTTTATATACTTTATCATTCAGTCGTCTTCATCAGTTTTTCTTTTCTCTCTAACTGGTCTCTTTAAATCAACCCAACAGCTCAACGTGATTCCAGCAGGCCATCCGGAGGGGGTCCTTCTCCAAGGACAACTGTGGCATCTGGTGATTATGTGCTAGCAGTTTGCAGTGTGGTAAGGGGCATAGTTTGGGGGGGGGGGTGAGGGGGCATTGTCCCGCCTCCAAATGAATGTCTCCTATCACAGCTGAGCTGGGAGGAGGGAGGGGGATGAAGGGAGTCAGTGTTGCACACGGCAAGCAGCCAATTTAGTAACAGCGCACATTTGAACATTGGCTGTGGGCTGCGCTGCTTCACAAGTAAAACACAACAGCTGCAGTTGCATGGGGAGGTGGCAGCGGCGGCAAGCACATCAATCTATTTATAGCTTCTTCCCAGGTCACGGATGCAGCATGTAGCTCTCGCGTAATACTTCACGTCCAGTGCATGGCTTTTACCTCAGGATGGCCCCTCTGCACTGGAAGAGAAGTGTTTAATAGTAGCCGGATGCTGTGCCTGTGCCATGGGAAGGAACTTTAGGCAGTAAAAAAAACAATGTTTCCCTTGCTGTCATCTCAGGGTGATTCTGCTCGGTGGGGAGAACGGGGAAAATGGGAAGATGCTGGCGAGGAGGGCGAAAAGGGTGATGCTGGACTGAGAGGGAAACAGAGGGGGATGCTAGACTGAGGAAGAGAAGGAAAGAAAAGGATGAGTTGTTGGACTGAAAGAGAGAAGGAAGAAAAGGGAGAACTTCTGGACTGGAGGGGGAGAAACAGGAAAATGGGAAGCCTCTGGACCGAGTGGAGAAGGAGGGAAAAGGAAGAGCTGCTGGGCTGGGGGTGAAGGAGGTGTAACCCCTGTGAACCAGCTAGCTGGGCCAAGGTCCACAAAATATATTTATTTAGTCATGGTGGGGGCATTTTCAGTGGCGGTGGCCAGCCTGAGTAAAGTGGCTGACCATCGCTGCTTTAAATGTAACCGGCTATTCAATGCTGGGTGATATCCCGCCTTTGGCATTTCATATCCTGTTTAGCTAACTGGCCAGTGGCTGAATATTGCTGCTGAGCAGATAGGTAAACTGACTAAAGTTAGACCAGCTTTTTTTAGCTGCTTAGGGCTAACTGGCTAGCAGCTCAATATCACCACTGAACAGCTAAGCCCCAGTGACGGCCACTGCAACACCCCCGATGCTAAGTGGTTACCGTCGGGGCATACAAACCGGGTAGCAGGGAATATTCATTGGCAGTAAATGATTTAGTGACACTGAATATTCTGCTGACTGCGGTTTAACCAGTTAGCAGGTTTACTAACCAGTTAAAGCACTTTGACTATGCCCCCCCCCCCACCCCGGTGATCTTAACTGGGTCTTGGGGTGGGACCAGGATTTACTCATGCTATCAGGAAGCAGGCTCTCCCTTCCATTCAGTAGCTGATGAATCAGTCTTTCAAACAGAGGTTGCTTCTCAACCCCGTCCACCATTTTACTTTCAGCTTCTATGAAAAGGTAATATCTCAGTGTTGGTGATAATGTCACTTGCAACCAACAAGTTAATTAAACTGCAACTCTTAATTTGTTATTAGGAAGCTGAGGACAAGTGGCACTGTTAGTATCCTCAATCAGTTCAAAGTCCTGGAGGTGCCATTTTTATTTACAAAGAGGCAAAAATCTTTGAAGGTGTGAATAAACAGGTAGATAACGGTGAGTCGGTTGATATAGTGTACCTGGATTTTCAGAAAGCCTTTGATAGGGTCCCTCCTGAGAAACTCTTGGGGAAATTAAAAAGTCATGAGATAGGAGGCAGTGTACTATTGTGGACTGGAAACTGGTTAAAACAGAGACTAGGGCTAAATGGCCGATTTTCTCAATGGAGAAAGGTGGAGTCAATGCCATACCTACGCCAGTGCAATTGGTGCAGCTACTCAGGGTGTAAAAAAATAGGGGTGCATTTAGGGTTGCCGACCGTCAGCCTTGCCCAGCCGCTTTCTTTTCCTGTTCCCATGGTGGTGGCAGACGTCCAATTTAAAACAAAACAAAACAGGGGTCTTTCAACTCTGTACTTTCATGGCTGGTCTGGTCCCTCCCTCCTCAGACATGAGCATACATCAGAGGAAGTAGGGATCAGACCAACCAGGCAAGCGTGGAGTCGGAAAGACACTTTTTTTAAAAAATTGGTATACACTGCTGCCATTGCTGACAAGAGAACAGGAAAAGAAGCAGTGGGGCAACGGCAGAATGGGCAGGCAGAGAGGGGGGAAGCCAGCTCAAAATGATGAGGTGGAGTAAGATGGGGAGATGCTGCACATGGTAGGATAGTGGCAAATGACAAAAGTCTGATGTCCTGGGGGGGAGCATTGCCAGGTTTGCAAGACGCACAGGGCACATTTATGGCTTGATACGACCCTGGGTGGAGTACCCAGGGATCTGTGCTTTTTAACATATTCATAAATGACCTGGAAAATGGAATAACAAGTAAGAACATGGGAACATAAGAAATGCCAGATTGGGTCAGACCAAGATCCATCAAGCCCAGTATCCTTTTTCCAAGAGTGGCCAATCCAGGTCACAAGTACTTGGCAGATTCCCAAAGAGGCACACAGGTTCCACAATGCTTGTCCCGGGGTAAGCAGTGGATTCCCGGGTCCTTTCCTCCAGGAACTTGTCCAAACTTTTTAAAAACCCAACTGCAATAACAGCTTTTACTACATTCTCCAGTAATGAATTCCAGAGTTTAATTATACATTGAATGAAAAAATATTTTCTCTTAATCTTAAATGAGTTATATTTTTGCTTCACTACATGCCCCCTAGTCTTTCTACTTTTTGCAAACAACCAATCTACGTTTACCCGTTCTACTACATACAGTAATTTATAGACCTGTATCATATCTCCCCTCAGCCGTCTCTTTTCCAAGTTAAAGAGCCCTAACCTCTTTTGCCTTTCTTCATAGGAGTATCCTTCCATCCCATTTACCATTTTGATGGCTCTTCTCTGAACCTTTTCTAATAACGCTATATCCTTTTTAAGATACGGCGACCAGAATTGCACGCAATATTCAAGGTGCGGTCTCACCATGGAACGATATAGAGGCATTATAATATCTTTTGTTTTATTTTCCATTCCTTTCCTTATGATACTTAGCATTCCATTTTCTCTCTTGGCTGCCACTGCACACTGGGCCGAGGGTTTTAACATGTTATCCACAATGATGCCTAAATCTTTTTCCTGGGTGGTGGTTCCTAATGTGGAACCTTGCATCGTGTAACCATAGTTTGGGTTGTTCTTCCCTAGGTGCATAACTTTGCACTTGTCTACATTAAATTTCATCTGCCATTTTGATGCCCAGTCTTCCAATTAATCAAGATCCTCTTGCAATTTTCCACAATCCTCTTGGGTTTTAACAACTTTAAATAGTTTTGTGTCATCTGCAGATTTGATAACCTCACTCCTTATTCCACTTTCCAGGTCATTTATGAATATGTCAAAAAGCAGCGGACCCAGCACAGATCCCTGGGGTACACCACTATTCACCTTTCTCCATTGGGAAAATTGGCCATTTAGCCCTACCCTCTGCTTTCTATATTTTAACCAGTTCCTGATCCACAATAGTACACTGCCTCCTATCCCATGACTCTTTAGTTTTTCCAAAAGTCTCTGATGAGGGACCTTGTCAAAGGCTTTCTGAAAGTCCAACACTATATCAACCGACTCACCTTTGTCCACCTGTTTATTCGCACTTTCAAAAAAACATAACAGATTAGTAAGACAAGATCTTCCTTGTCTAAAGCCATGTTGGCTGTCTCCCATTAGGCCATGACTGTCTACATGCTGAGTAATTTTGTTGCTTATGATGGTTTCTACCATTTTTCCCGGTACTGACATCAGGCTCACCGGTCTGTAGTTTCTCGGATCACCCCTGGAACCCTTTTTAAAAATTGGCGTTACATTGGCGATCCTCCAATCTTCAGGTATTACAGATGATTGTAATGAAAAAGGTTAGGGCTCTTCAACTTGGAAAAAAGACAGCTGAGGGGAGATATAATAGAGGTCTATAAAATAATGAATGGAGTAGAATGGGTAAATGTAGGTTGGTTGTTTGCTACTTCAAAAAGTAGAAAGACCAAGAGACAAGCAATGAAGCTACAATGTAAGACTAATTGGAGAATTTTTTTTTTACTCCATGTGTAATTAAATTCTGGAATTCGTAACTGGAGAATGTAGTAAAAGCTGTTAGTGTAGCTGGATTTAAGAGAGGTTTGGAAAAGTTCTTGGAGGAAAGGTCCATAAACCATTATTAAAGTGGACTGGAGAAATCCACGGCTTATCACTGGGATAAGCAGCATGGAATCTGTCTATACTTTGGCAGCTTTACATGTACTTGTGACTTGGATTGGCCACTGCTGGGAAAAAAAGATACTAAGCTTGATGGACCTTCATTCTGACCCAGTATGGCATATCTTATGTTCTTATAGGCTAAAGCCTCCCCATGACATTATCCCACCATGGGATTATCAAAGGGAAATCCTGAAGAATCCCCATTAACTATCACCTTTTGGTTGTGGTTTCTTTAACCTGCTAAAGACAAATAAGAATTTGATATTCAGGCCTCACAGTGGAGTACATTTCTTTAAAATCGTGGTGCAGCAGGACATATACGCAAAACACAAAATATTACAGGTGCAGAACTTCCATATTACCCAGTTCCAGAATGAAGGCTTTTTGGCTAGTCTTGGTTTTGAACTTCTACCCTTAAATCAGTGTGTGGTATTTGTAATCCCTGATTTTACCAATTGAAATCAATGCTACAGATTTCCCATAATGCATCAGAATGGGGATGGCCTAAACCTTTTTCTTGGAACTGATAACTTAGTACCTCTGCAGTGTGTGAATCAGTACTTAAGCCTTGTTGCTAGTAAGTAGGGGAAAAATTAGTTATGACTGTTCCTGTGATCCACAGGCACCAAAACTCTACACTATGAGGAGGGGAATTTCAAGGGTAGCTGAGGCATATGCCTTAGTAACCCAGCCCTAAAATGCTTTGGAATGAATGAATGTTCATCAAGAATAGGGGCATAAATGGTCATGGGGGTAATTTTAAAAGTAATTGATGTGCAGAAAACAGAGTTTTATGGGCAGAATGGCTTCTTCTAAAACTGCCTGCACTATATACACCCTGTAAAGATAATGTTAATATAGGAGGAAAGTCCCAAAAGGTATCTACCGTACGTCATGCTTGTTTTATAAAAATAAAAATCAATGCCTATTTGACTTTATAAAAAAGCCACCTAGACCAGGCCCAATAGCATGCAACGTTATAAGCATAATTTCTAGTCTTGAAGGACTACAAAAAGGGACTGTTACTTCTGGAGAGAGATCTGCAATTGTGAGTATATACTTCTGGGAATTTTCTGAAAGGAATTCTTTCTATTAAAGCTATTTAATCTGTGAACCCACTATTTTTTGTTAAATCAGTCAGGGCCTAGTAGCAGCAGTTTAAATTTAAATTTAAAACACAGAGGAGAACTTTCTGGTTACATTTCATACCCAGCAGAGAGCTTATAGTTTTAATTTAATAGTCACTCAGGGCCTAGTATCAGCAAAGTATTTTTAGTTTAAATTTAAAACACAGAAGAGAGCTTTCTGGTTAAATTTAGAACATAGCAGAGAGCTTGTAGTTTAAATTTCATAATAAGTTAGAGCCTAGCAGCAGCAAAGAGCTATAATTTAAAATCAAATAAGAATATAGATTAGCACAAAAGGCAAAACAGGGTCAGTACTCTTTGAGCAGCAAATAAAGTCTTCTAGAGACTTTTACAAAGAGGCCTTCTACCTAGGGGGCAAGAGATCTGTGAAACCTTTTCAATAGGTGTTAACACCAGGTGGCAGTTCAAAAGGCCATTTTGAAAGACTCTTTCTATCCAAGCAAGGACTGTTAATCATCCAGGAAGTTGGTCACAGCTTACCTCAGCAGCACAGGTATAAATAGCTCAACCAGAGCTCTGTGATCCTCAGTCTTGAAGGACTAGAAAAAGGGACTGTTACTTTTGGAGAGAGATCTGCAATTGTGAGTATATACTTCTGGGAATTTTCTGAAAGGAATTCTTTCTATTAAAGCTAGTTAATCTGTGAACCCACTATTTTTTGTTAAATCAGTCAGGGCCTAGTAGCAGCAGTTTAAATTTAAAACACAGAAGAGAACTTTCTGGTTACATTTCATACCCAGCAGAGAGCTTATAGTTTTAATTTAATAGTCACTCAGGGCCTAGTATCAGCAAAGTATTTTTAGTTTAAATTTAAAACACAGAAGAGAGCTTTCTGGTTAAATTTGGAACCCAGCAGAGAGCTGTAGTTTAAATTTAATAGTCACTCAGGGCCTAGCATCAGCAAAGTACTTTTAGTTTAAATTTAAAACACAGAAGAGAGCTTTCTGGTTAAATTTAGAACACAGCAGAGAGCTTGTAGCTTAAATTTCATAATAAGTTAGAGCCTAGCAGCAGCAAAGAGCTATAATTTAACTCAAATAAGAATATAGCTTACCTCAGCAGCACAGGACACGGTACTGTGTAGCAGTCCTCTTTTAATAAGTGTTATTTCCCTCCCTCCCTCCCCACACCCACCCACCCCTGGGATAATCGTAGCTTTATAGGTACTTACACATCTTAAAAGACAGGAGGTGCTCTCAGGTGAAGCTTGTTACCCAAATCAGACATACACTAAGGACCTGAGATTAATTAAGCTTCAGGTGAACAAGGTATAGTAAACGTATTAGGTACAGTTTTATTGGTATAAATATCCATAGCAACCCTTAGTAAGTAAAGAACTTAAAGATCTAAACAAAAACTTAAAACTAAGATGCAGACAGCAGTCCAGCACCAGGATGGGGCTTTCCAGTCTTTTGCACTGAGTGTCACATGTATGATTTTCTCCCAGTTGGTGAGAGGTCTTACGTGTGTACTAGGTGCAAGGAGCTCTTTGCTCTCAGGGAATGAGTCCGTTCTCTAGAGGCTAGAGTAGCAGACTTGGAAAACATAAGAAAGACAGAGAGGTACATAGACGAGACCTACAGGGATATAGTCCTGAAGTCCCACTTCCAGTCTGGCAGCATCCCTGTTGCCATGGAGGATAGAGGTCACGTAACAGGAGAGCATCACCCTGGTGTGGCAGGAAGTGATCCTCTAACTAGAACCTGTCCTCCAGTTGATGTAAAACCCTCTTGCACCGAGGAAGTTTCTCCAGGGCCATGTGCCCATGAGGGAAGGGTTAGGACAGCCGTTATAGTTGGAGATTCGATCATTAGGCATGTAGATAGCTGGGTGGCTGGTGGACGTGAGGATTGCCTGGTAACATGCCTGCCTGGTGCGAAGGTAGCGGACCTCACGCGACACCTAGATGAGGTCTTAGATAGTGCTGGGGAGGAGTCTGCTGTCTTGGTACATGTCGGTACCAATGACATAGGAAAATGTGGTAGGGAGGTTCTGGAGGCTAAATTTAGGCTTTTAGGTAGGAAGTTGAAATCCAGAACTTCCAGGGTAGCGTTCTCCGAAATGCTTCCCGTTCCACATGCAGGACCCAAAAGGCAGGCAGAGCTCCGGAGTCTCAATGCGTGGATGAGACATTGGTGCAGAGATGAGGGGTTTGGATTTGTTAGGAACTGGGGTACATTCTGGGGAAAGGAGGGGCTCTTCCGAAGGGATGGGCTTCACCTTAACCGGGATGGAACCAGGCTGCTGGCATTAATCTTTAAAAAAGAGATAGAGCAGCTTTTAAACTAGATAATAGGGGAATGTCGACAGTTGCCCAAGAGCAGATGGTTCGGAAGATGGTATCCTTGAAGGATACTACCAAAAGCAGAGAGATTCCAAAAAAGAGTAAAGTAGCCCAAATGCCCTCGAGTATGGAGCAGACAGAGCTTAAAGATCCCAAATTACCCATGTCTACCAATAGCCAAATTAATATGAATAAAATACAGTCTCTAAAATGCTTGTATGCAAATGCTAGAAGTCTAAAAAATAAGATGGGAGAGTTAGAATATATAGCACTAAATGAGAGGTTAGATGTGATTGGAATATCAGAGACATGGTGGAAGGAGGACAACCAGTGTGACACTATGATACCTGGGTACAAACTATATCGTAATGATGGAGCTGATCAAATTGGTGGAGGGGTTGCGCTCTATGTTAGAGAGGGCATTGAGTCAGAAAGGATTAAAGTTTTGCAGGAAACAAAATTTGCTGTAGAATCTCTATGGATTGAAATTCCATGTAAAAAGGGGAAGGCGATGGCGGTGGGGGTGCACTATCGACCGCCTGGCCAGAATGAACAAATGGATGATGAAATGCTCAAAGAAATCAAGGAATCTAACAAAAGTTACAGCGCGGTAATAATAATGGGCGATTTCAATTACCCTGGTATCGACTGGGTCAGTGTCACGGCAGTACATGCTAGGGAGATAAAGTTCCTAGATGAAATAAATGACTGCTTCATGGAGCAGCTGGTCCATGAACCAACGAGAGGGGAAGCCATATTAGACCTAGTCCTTAGTGGAACACCAGATCTAGTGCAAGAGATAAGGGTGTTGGGGCCACTTGGCAATAGTGATCAAAGCATGATCGCCTTTGATTTAATTAGTGGAGGAGGGATAGTAAGGAAATCCACAGTACTACCTTTTAACTTTCGAAAGGGAGACTATGATAAAATGTGGAAAATAGTTAAGAAAAAACTGAAAGGAGCAGTTGCAAAGGTTAAAGACTTACATCAAGCTTGGGTGTTGTTGAAAAATACTATCTTGGAATCCCAGACCAGCTGTATTCCACGCTTTAAGAAAGGTGGAAGGAAGTCCAAAAAACTGCCAGCATGGTTTAAAGGTGAGGTCAGAGAGGCTGTTGTTGCCAAGAAAGCATCTTTGAGGAAATGGAAAAAAGAGCCAAACGATGAAACATGGAAACAGCACAAGCACTGGCAGGTCAAATGCAAGGCATTGATAAAGAAGGCTAAGAGAGAATTTCAGAAGAAGCTTGCTGCAGAAACAAAAACGCAAAATAAAGATTTTTTCAAGTACATTCGTAGCAAAAAACCTGTGAGAGAATCAGTTGGACCATTAGATGATAGAGGAGTTAAAGGGGCACTAAGAGGCGACAAGGCGATAGCGGAGAGACTGAATGAATTCTTTGCTTCGGTCTTTACTGAGGAAGATGTAGGGATGTTACCAATGACTGAAGTGGTATTTAAAGGTGCGGAAGAATTGAAGGAAATATTGATACATCGGGAGGATGTCTTACAACTATTAGATAAACTGAAGAGTAGCAAATCACCTGGGCCGGATGGTATATATCCAAGGGTGTTGAAAGAACTGAAATATGAGATTGCAGACCTGCTATTAGTAATCTGTGAACTATCATTAAAATCATCTCTAATACCTGAAGATTGGCGGATTGCCAATGTAACACCAATTTTTAAAAAGGGTTCGAGGGGTGATCTGGGAAACTACAGACTGGTGAGCCTCACGTCAGTACTGGGAAAAATGGTAGAAACCATCATAAAGAATAAAATTACTCAGCATGTAGATAGTCATGGCCTAATGGGAGACAGCCAACATGGCTTTAGACAAGGAAGATCTTGTTTTACTAATCTGTTATGTTTTTTTGAAAGGGTGAATAAACAGGTGGACAAAGGTGAGTCGGTTGATATAGTGTATCTGGTTTTTCAGAAAGCCTTTGACAAGGTCCCTCATCAGAGACTTTTGGCAAAACTAAAGAGTCATGGGATAGGAGGCAGTGTACTACTGTGGATCAGGAACTGGTTAAAAGATAGAAAGCAGAGGGTTGGGCTAAATGGCCAATTTTCCCAATGGAGAAAGGTGAATAGTGGTGTACCCCAGGGATCTGAGCTGGGTCTGCTGCTTTTTGACATATTCATAAATGACCTGAAAAGTGGAATAACTATGGTTACATGATGCAAGGTTCCACATTAGGAACCACCACCCAGGAAAAAGATTTAGGCGTCATTGTGGATAACATGTTAAAACCCTCGGCCCAGTGTGCAGCGGCAGCCAAGAGAGCAAATAGAATGCTAGGTATTATAAGGAAAGGAATGGAAAATAAAACAAAAGATAATATAATGCCTCTATACCGTTCCATGGTGAGACCGCACCTTGAATATTGTGTGCAATTCTGGTCGCCGTATCTTAAAAAGGATATAGCGTTATTAGAAAGGTTTCAGAGAAGAGCCACCAAAATGGTAAAGGGGATGGAAGGATACTCCTATGAAGAAAGGCTAAAAAGGTTAGGGCTCTTTAACCTGGAAAAGAGACGGCTGAGGGGAGATATGATAGAAGTCTATAAATTAATGAACGGAGTGGAACGGGTAAACGTAGATCACCTGTTTACCTTATCAGAATATAGAAAGACTAGGGGACATGCAATAAAGCTACAGGGTAAACTATTTAGGACTAATAAAAGAAAATATTTTTTCACTCAACGTGTAATCAAACTCTGGAATTTGTTACCGGAGGATGTAGTAAAGGCTGTTAGTGTAGCTGGGTTTAAAAAAGGTTTGGACAAGTTCCTGGAGGAAAGGTCCATAAACCATTATTAAGAAGGGACCCAGGATATCAATGCTTGACCTAGTACAAGCATTGCAGAACCTGTGTCTTTGGGGGAAACTGCTAGGTACATATGACCTAGATTGGCCACTGTTGGAAACAGGATACTGGGCTTAAATAGTTTACCCTGTAGCTTCATTGCATGTCCCCTAGTCTTTCTATATTCTGATATTTCCTTCAATTCTTCCGCACCTTTAAATACCACTTCAGTCATAGGTAACTAGTATGCAAAGTCAAGCTAAAGTTAAAAAAACACTTATGAATGTAGCAAAATATTACCTTAAGAATATACTACTGGAATTTAAAGATTGCCTGCAAAATCGATTTGCTGCTTTAGATACAAATGACAGAGCTCCAGATGAGTTATGGGTTAACATCAAGAAAGTTGTGTTGGAAGAAAGTGAGACATCTCTATAAAAGGTGAAAAAACAAAAATGGCCAAAATGGATGACAGAAGAAAGTGGCCCAGAAACGCAGAAAAGCTAAAGTTAGAAGAATAAGAGAGGCAATTGCAGAACTCAACAGAGATTTCCAATGTGCAGCAAGACAAGACAAGGAGAAGTAGTACAGTGACACATGCAAGGAAATAGAAGCAGAAACTTATTAGAGGAAAAACAAGATTGACTTTCCTAAAGCTACAAGAGTTAAAGAAAAAATTCCAGCATCGAACTGGAATGTTACAAGATGCTCAAGGATCGATGTTGAATGATGTTGAGCAGATCAAGTGGACCAACAACTGTTTCAATCTATACCTTATGATCTGGAGCCATTGGTGATGAAAGAAGAAGTCGAAGCAGCATTGAAATCCTTATCAAAAAACAAAGCACCAGGCATTGATGGCATTTTCATTGAAGAATCTGATGCAGCTGTTACCATACTTACAATACTCTGTCAGGAAATTTGGAAAACAGCATCATGGCCAACTGACTGGAAAAGAGTTGTGTTTATACCAGTACTAAAGAAAGGTGATCCAATTGACTGTGGAAATTATTGCACAATCGCCAGCAAGATTCTACTGAAGATTATTCAGCAGAGACTACAACCATACCTGGAATGAGAACTGCCTGAAGTACAAGCAGAGTCAGGAAAGGGCGAGGAACGAGATACATCATAGCAGATGTGAGATGGATCCTTGAAAAGACTGAAGAATACCAAAAAGATATATATAAGTGCTTTATTGACTACAGCAAGGCTTTTTGACTGTGTAAACCATGAGAAACTCTGGGCCACATTAAAAAGCATGGGTATACCAGAACATCTGATTGTTCTCTTGCACGACCTTTACATTGATCAAGAAGCAACAGTTTGAATGGAACAAGGAGAAACAGAATGGTTTAAAATCAGCAAAGGTGTATGACAAGGCTGCATACTTTCCCATACCTTTGAATTTATATGCAGAACAAATCATCAGAGAAGCAGGACTGTATGAAGACATCCAAGGTGTGAAGATTTGCTATGCTGATGATACCACATTACTGGCTGAAAGTGAAGACGACCTGAAACATTTGCTTCTCAAGATCAAGGAACATAGGGCCCAATTTTGAAATAGGCAGGCTATGCACTGAAGCCGTGCATAGTCTGCCCGCTGACCCCCTTAATGTGCCAGCAGAAGTGAAAATCCGGGTTGGTCTGGATGTGCCAGCAGCCACAGGGGCTACAGCAATTTTCTATGCTACCCGCCTAGCCTTCTGCGTCTTAAAGATAGGCTAGGAAAAACCTTGCCTATCTTTAAGGCGCAGAGGGCTAAGCGGGTAGCATCGAAAATCTCTGCTACCCATGTAGCTCCTTCCTCCGCCCCTGCTGCACCCTGGAATGCCCCTAACACACCACAATGCTATGCAGATAGCATCTGTGTGCTTTAAGGACGTATCTGGGATTTTTGAAGGGCACTACCCGTGTAGGTGCCTTTCGAAAATCCCAGATAAGGCCTTTACACAGGTAACTAAGGACGTTATCCATGTAAAGACCTTCAAAAATCAGGCCCATAGTCTTAAAATGGATCTGTACCTTAATATAAAGATGACAAAGATCCTGACAACTGTCAAAATCAATAAGTTCATCATTGATTGAGAAGAAATTGAAATAGTGGACAACTTTAACCTACTTGGATCAGCTATCAATAAAGAAACAACAAGCAGTCAAGAAATCAGTCGATGCATTGCTCTTGGCAGAATGGCTATGAGGGGCCTAGACAATAGAAACATAGAAATATGATGACAGAAAAAGACCACATGGCCTATCTAGTCTGTCCTTCCATAACAACTACAACAGTCCCCTTTTTACCTTTAGAGATCCTCTGTGTTTGTCCCATGCTTTTTTGAATTCAATAGAAACATAGAAATATGACGACAGAAAAAGATCACATGGCCTATCTAGTCTGTCCTTCCATAACAACTACAACAGTCCAGATTCTCAAGAGCAGAGATGTCTCTCAATATACAAAGATTTAACTTGTTCGAGCCATGGTATTTTCAGTGACGTCATATGGATGCAAAAATTGGACAGTGAAAAAGATAGACAGGAAGAAAATTGACGCCTTTGAATTATGGTGCTGGCGATGAATATCCAGCACCATAATTCATGGACTGCCTGAAGAACAAACCAGTCAGTACTAGAGGAGATCAAACCTAAACTTTCTTTAGAAGCTCAGTTGACAAGACTTTCATACTTTAGACACATCATGCAAAGAGAGAGATCATTAGAGAAAGACATCATGCTTGTCAAGGTAAAAGGTCAATGAAAAAGAGGAAGGCCAGCAATGAAATGGATCAATACAATAACAGCATGTATGGGTGACACTCTGTCAACAGTGAGGCGCCTGACTGAAGACTGAACACAGTTTAGAACAACTATCCAGAGAGTCGCCATGAGTCGACACCGACTCGACGGTCCATAATGACTAATATACGTTAAGTTGGAAAACATTTGTTTACTAAATAGCAGGAATAAAGGTTGTGTGTACTTTCTGTGGGGCAGTTGATATTTAAGTCCTTTAAGTGCATAAGTGTCTACTTAGGCACATAAATGGCATCGTATAAGGTACTGACTAGTGTAAAAGTACATATATTGTTCTTCATGGCATGTATTTTCACTGTAGGCATGTACATGGGTGGAGTCTGGGCAGAGTATGGATGATGCAAGCAAGTTGATTATGAAAGACAATTTACGCCTATACTTGCAGAACGTAGGCACAGTTATTTATACTAGTTCTAGGACTGTTGTACTGTTATAAAGTAAGGTAATCATGCCTTACTTTAAGACCCATCCTCTGCCACTTATATGAGTATTTTAGAAACTCAGGTTCATGGGTATTTGACATTATTAAAAAAGGTGCAAAACTGGCACATGAAAATGCACATTTACTGCCACCTTACTGGGCAGACTAGATGAACCATACTGGTCTTTATCTGCCACCATTTACTATGTTACTAGACTTGATTTTGTAAAATTACCCCCATAGGGCCCAATATTCTAATGGAGTTATATGTTTAGGGGCTGCTGGTAAAGACATAGTCCGTTATCCATGGATTAGTCTTGGCAAAGATCCCTCTCATGCCTTGGCACTTTCTGGATGGTGCTGAATATCGCAACTATATAGGCTATGCTTACTAAGCTGTGCTAACTATTAACGTGGGCTTGAGTGCATACTAATGGCCAACTCTAACAGCATGCATGCTAGACAGACAACGTGGGGTTAATTCTGCTCTATGTGCATAGCATTTGACAGGGAGGGAAATGAGCAGATTGGGGCAGATTGCGGGCATGCCTGCACATTGCAATTAGCAAAGGCATACATAGTGTGTGCTCACCATCAATGTTGCAAGTAGTCTACTTAACGCTACCTCAGTGAGTGTCATGAAGTGCATATTTGATTCCACCAGTGTGCATTATAGTCCAATTCAGTGCAGTATCGGTTGGGGTCATGCTGTACATGCCCCCAACAGGTAGAGCATAACTTTTGCATAGATTGCACATTTATATCTACCATGACCGCATGCCACCAGCAAAACCCTAGCGCACTTTCATAAATATACCCATATATATAGCTGTCAGTGGTGACCGCATTCCACGTATATACAGCGTTGCTGCCTATCCATATAGTGATGCTGAATATTTATTTCATGTATTTATAGCATGCTTATATACCACAATACTGAAAATATGCATATTTTTTGAAATGCTGTGGTCAATGCTTAAGAAAATGTGGTCACCGTCACTTGATAGTTTCCTTTTTGTGCCTAATTTTAATGCCTTCCCTGTATTTCAGTCTATTGTGAGGAGCGGGGGGGCGGGGGGGGGCCTTTGATGGGTTGGGGAAAGGGGACTGAACAGTGCAACACAAACCTGTTCCACCAGTGCCAGTATGAGCATGTGAACTCAATGATCTGACCTAGGTTAGAGTTATATTTATAATCAAAGGCCAAAAGGGTATTGGAGGGAGAGGGGCTGGATTCCGGATCTATTCTGAGCTGGCCAGTTCATCCTTTAAAGCACTTCACATTGCCAACTAAGTACAAGTTCAAGTTTCCGTCTCCATGCTCTGTGTACTTGTTCACCCCAGCACTGCTACAGAGGCTGTTATCTTCCATCAGTGAGGCCTGGCTCCTTCCTTCCCTTTTGCTTACCTTCAATTAACTGGAGCCTGCAAGCACCCCGTCAGATCCCAGTTCCTTATCAGCCCAGAAGTGGAAGGCATGTGCGGTAGAACCTCCTCAGGCTGGCTGGAATCAACAGAAAAAGGAGTTTTTGATTCACAGCATGTTTCAGGTATATTGGTAAGCTTCCCAGTAACAGGGTGCTGGGTAATCAGCAGACAATGCTTCAAAGCTGGTTATGTGAGTGCTACAAGTCCAAATAAAATGTTGGCCATTGAGGAAATTTTCCTGGAATAGACCGGAGTTCAAAGTGCCATGAATGCGGCTTATCGGTTTGAAGGATTTAGCATAGCTGATAGGACACTGCTAATTTACACATTCGCCAGAGAGGAGGAGGAGGAGGGAGACATATAGAGCAGAGGGGGAGCTGGTTATATTTTCAGTACATTGCTTAATTGACACTCTGTGAGGATAATTTTAGAACAGGACACCTAGGCAGGAAAGGTAAATAGGCAGAGATGTTATGCTTTTGTAAAATTACCCCAGGGACAGTAGGGACACATATATACCTCTGCTCTGCGGCAGGAGTCCCTGTATGTGCCGGAAAGAATAAATGCAGTTGCAAGTATGTTATAGAGTATGTATATGAGTGCCAATCCAATCCCCTCTCCAACTAATCTTCATCCTTGGTCATGCCTTTGTATATCTCACAGAAAAGTAGGGACTCTGAGGATAGTTTTATAAGAGGACACCTACTGTATGTTCAAGTAGCACAGAGGTGGCTATTTCAAGCCTATTTTATAAAGGCAACATAGTTATCTGTAAACAGGGCTGGCCCATCTACTAGGCAAGCTAGGTGGCTGCCTATGGTGGTCGACCAGGGTGGGTGACTTTGTGTCACCACTTTGTTGCCTGCAGCAGGCCATGTCCTTTGGCACACACGACCTGCCACTTCCAACCCTCTCCAAGACATATTCGGCGGCAGTGAGGGGTGATGGTATGGCTCAGCAGGGATGGTGCAGCGGGGAGAGGGGGGCGGTGCAGCCAGGCTGTCTGCCTGGGGTGGCAGAAATACTTGGGCCGGCCCTGCCTATATACTTCTATAACATAGACTCCAGAACCAGCCCCAGTAGTGTGCATGGACAATGTATGTGGATAGTTTATAAAATACATTTGTACATTGCAACTCTGCCTCCATTCCTCCCAAACTGTGCTCCCAGGAATGCCATTGAGTGATGCATGGGTCAGTATGCATGATCTTTTAGGCATAAATACATGTGTGCATAAACTGCCAGGTTAATAGGCCTTATTCGCACATTGAAATCTATGCTGCAGACACATATACCCATGGGCAATTTTAGAAGGTCTCACTTGAGCATGTAAAATGCTGTTCTACAATCTCAAGTCCCTTATATCCTTATCCCTTGTAAAATTGCTCCTTATGGGCACCTATATGGAACATCAAAGAATGTGCCTCTTTTATGCCAGTTTTATAAAGGTGTCAGAGATCTCTACGTGCCTTTATAAAATAGGCACCCAGCAGCAGCCACCAGCACTTGGCCGGTGACCCTGCTTGCAGATTTTCCTTGCTATTCATTCAAATGGAGTTCTTGCACTCTTTTATGACTCAACCAGGGCCGTACCGATTGTGAAATGTGCCCTGTGCGACTTGCACATTGGGCGCGTGCCCCCCCCACCCCCGCACCTCCATCTAGCCACTTTATGGGGGCGGGAGAGAAGAGGCACACCCGATGTGCAAGTCGCCGGCACGCTAAGCAGGTCTGGTCCCTCCTGGAGGGACCAGACCTGCTTATCGTGCTGTGAGAAGGCTTAAGGGGCGCATTTCAGCTGTCTGCCACTGCTGAGAGAAGAAAAAGTGGCAGTGGCAGGCAACGGCAGAAAGCCGAAATGCCCCCCTTAAGGCTTTGCGCCCTGTGCGGCCGCACCACTCGCGCAGGGCTAGGTACGGTCCTGGACTCGACTATAGTAAAGTGCTTTGATATAACTTTTAAAAGACAATATAACACAAAATAAATACGTGAACAACCATACTGCACAAAGTCTTATGCAGAATTTACATCTGTTCCAAAGATGGTCTAAATGTGTGACTGTATTGTATGTGTGGATACGTGAATTTTATGCAAACACACATATTTTGCAATTCTGTCTACTCTTCACCCATAAGAATTCCTACATGGGTACATGCATGCATCCATTGGCTATGCGATTTTATAAGAATCATTTTCTTCAGGTAAAACATGCTTTAATGCAAAAAAAAAAAAGTTTTAGAAAATTAATTTACACATGTCTACCTTTAATGAGGATATGCTGTTTGGTATCGCTTTGTTTTATTTTGTAATAGCATGCAATATTTCATTTAAGGGCCTATTTATTAAGTTGTAACGTCTTAGCTGTTAATTAAATGATTAATGGATGCTCACCATTAACGCAGAGCCTTAGCAATTAATACAGGCTAATTGCTATGTTAACAGCTAAGGTGAAACTGAGTAAAGAATGGGTGCGGACTACACCTTACAGCTAATGAAAGGTAGTTTCTGCGTTATTAGCTGGTAATGTGACAGGTTATTTGGCACAGTTAATGTCATTTTAATAGGTGCAGCTAACAGCATTACTTTACCTGCAATGATGTTAGTGAGTGGAAAGGGGTTTTCTCTGTGTTAACTGCACAACAAGATACTGAGAACACCTTCAACAGTTAAAACAAAGGTTTTGCATTTATCATGAGTTAATTTTTGTCAACTATCACGTGATGACATCAAAACATTGCCGCATTTTAGTTAATAGGCTTCTTAGTTCACATGAAATATTGTCTATTATTACAGATGATGCAACATTTCCTGATATTACTAAATAACACAAAAACAATAACAAAAATCATGGCATGACAAAATATCTCAAAATGAAAGAAAAAAAATGTTCTGCCTGTACACCCCAAAAGGAGCAAAAGCGGAACACCAGAAACCAGGCCTAACACACAAAAAAAAAGGGTAATTGCAAGAAAGCTTTACTGAAAGACCCAACTAAAAAGTATCGGCCTGAGGCCTTCTTCAGGGGTCACAAGCTTGTTCCCCTTATATGTAGTTTGCTTTTTCTTTGTGACCCCTGAAGAAGGCAGCAGGCCGAAACTTTTTAGTTGGGTCTTTCAATAAAGCTTTCTTGCAATTACCCTTTTTTTTGTGCGTTAGGCCTGGTTTCTGGTGTTCCGCTTTTGCTCCTTTTGTTTTTTTGCAGATACCTTCTTCTCCTGCTGCTCTGCCTGTACACCCCTACTTTTTAGTTTGCCCAAATCCAACTTATCTTCCTTGTATGCACTTTGGGCCCGATTCTGTCCCACAAGTACATCCACTTTTTACATCCGGTCTGAGTCGGACGTACAAAGGGGATCGCGATTCTGATACCGCGGGGCATGTCCCAGCCTGCACGTACAGGCACTGCCTGGATAGCTCAGTCAGGCTTTTAAATAGAGCTGTGGTGCCATGGTGTCATGTTGCCATGGCACCGCGGCTCCATTTAAAAGCCACGATGCCAGCTGCCACAGTAAAAGGTTTGATCCCTGCAGCCCGACCCCTGATCTGGCCTCCTAAGGCCAGGGTTGGACCGCGGGGAATAAACCCTGGCTCCCCCAGCCCCTCCCGCGCCCCAAGGTTGAATAAAAAAAATGTCCAGGGAAGTTATTCCACCTCAGAGGTGGAATAACTCCCCGGCCATTTCACCGGCCCTGGATGTACAGTGCTGACATTAGAATCAGCCCTCTACATCCAGGGCTGGCGACCGCCCACTGTCCACCCACTGTCCGCCTCAGGCCGCCTCTTCCCCACCCCCGAATAACCTCCCTGCACAACTGGTGGGGAAGTTAGTTGGGGGCTTAAGCCGGCACGAATAGCGAGGATGGACGTCTTCTTGCTATTCGTGGCTCAGAATAACCCCCTTTGTGTTTGAATATTGTGCTGTTATATTTATTTACAGCACTGGTTCTCGTCCCCTCCTTGGGACTCACCTAGGAAGTCAGGTTTTCAGGATAACCACATTGGATCATTTGTTGGGCTTTGCTGAAGTGAGACCTGAAAAAACAATGGCGGCGGGAGCATGCTGGAATATGAATGCACACGTGCGGGAATAATAAGTGGCACATAAGAGCAATCATTCTGCTCAGATTAATATCAGTGTTCAAAGGCACTGGTACTATTATTCTGAGCAGAATGATACAGTTCTTATGCATCATATAGCATTCCAGCACCTATGCACAAATGCATTAAGTGCTGCTAATGCAGCCACATGTACGCATGTGTCCAGCTTGCCCTCTTGGTTTAGCATGGACATTTTGCACACAGCTCATTTGCATGGTCTTTGCTTATGGCATGGTTGTGCAAGACCTCTACCCTAAACTCCGTTTAGAAACCCTGTGTTAGAGCTTTAGTGCCAGGTTCTAGCACAAGGTTTCTGCATTTACCTGTAAATGTGGGGATGTGTGGGTGGGATGTCAGGGGTCTAGGGTAATAAGCGTGTGTGTGTGTGTGTGTGTGTATTAGTGATCATTTTGACTTCTTTCCCCTTTGCATTTTCCCTCATCCTCCTGCATTCATTCTCTCTCCCTCCTACACTCTTTTACTCTTCCACCTTCCTACCCTATGTCATCCTCCCTCTTGTACTCTTGCTTCTCTGCCTCCCCCTTGCACTCTCACCCTTCCCTGTCACACACCCTTGCACTGTCTTTCCCCTTTTGCATTTTCCAGGGCTAGATTTAAGACACTGGTACCTATAGGCAGGACTAGAAAGTAATGGGTAGTGGGGAGGGAGGATTTTTCCTCAAAGATTATATAGTATAGTCCTAAAGCAAGCAGAATCAGGATCTTGTTTAGCCCATGTATTTGGTACCTTCAAAATGTGGCACTCTAGACAATTACCTATGTTACCTATGTTTCCTATTCCCACATCCAGGCCTGGCATTCTCCCTATTCTTCCTTGCCACCTTCTCTTCAGTCCCTCCCCCCTCCCCATTTCCTTTCCTTGCTTGGCTTTCTCCCATTAACCATTATTAAGACAGACCAAGAGAAAGCCATTGCTAATTCCTGGGGATAGGTAGAATGGGATCTGACTACTTTTGGGATACTCATAGGCACTTGAACCTGGACTGGCCACTAATGGAACCAAGATACTGAGCTTGATGGACCTTTGATGCGATGAAGTATGACAATTCTTAGGTTCTCCTACCCTTCCCTATCCATGCCTGAGCTCCCCTCCTCCCCTTGCACTTCCCTTATCTCCATAGAGATTCTCTTTACCTTAGTTCTTTGTTTTTTTTTCTGTCTTTCCATAGCTGTCATGGAGCTCCTTTTCTTGTGCTGATGGAGGTCAGATCCTCACTGGTACATTGTTTCTTTGTTCACTGTGGCTATGGTCTTGACTGCGACTCAGCTCTACTCTTCATACTTTGGACAGTGGGCTTATTTATTAAACAGGTTTTTGATACCGCCTTCTCATATATTCAAAGCAGTTTACAATGAAACATAATCAGGAAATGTATATTGAACATGGGGGCATAAACGTGGAGGATTATATGAGGGGGGGGGGGTGCCAGAAGACGAACAAGTTGATCGAATACTGGGGGATCTAGGAGTATATAAATCTTGATGTTATAGGGGGTTTCTAGCATATGTTTGGGGGTAAATTGGTTGGGGGGAGGTGGAGGAAAAGGTGGACTTGAGTTCACTAAGAGGAGAGGTCGAGGGGGAAGGCAATAGGTGCAAAGGAGTGGGGGGGATGGTAGAGCAGGCAATACAAGCGTGGAGAACGCAATATGCTCATACGAAGGTTCCATAATGTTCCATGAAGAGGAATGTTTTTATTCACTTCCTGAAGTCACAAATGTCTCAGGTAGGGCATTCAATAAGGATGGAGCATAAAAGGAGAATGCTCTGTTGCAGGTGGTCTGTTTTGCTTTCGTCTTGTCTTTGGGGATAGATAGCAGGTTTTTATCTGCCGTTCATCTTAGTCTGTTCTTGTACTCCTTGATGATCATTGGTTGGAGAATGGTTGGCAATAAGTTGTATAGTATCTTGAAGATGATCAGTAAAGTTTGAATTTGGAGCGTGTGGGAATTGGGAGCCATCTGTGGCTTCATTGTTCCCTCACTGGTTCTTTCCTCATTCACATGGCTATCCTTCCACACACAGTTCCTTCATTATTCCTCCTGTCTGCCCTTTCCTCATTTGGTTGGTGGGGCCTTGTCTTCCCACCACCTGTGGCTCACAGGCGATCTGCAGATTCCGAAGTGAAGCCAATAGATGCATAGGATAGACAGACAGATGATGGAACCGCCCCAAAAGGTGCTCTTGCTTCCACTTAGCAATCTTTGACCACTTCTCATCACTCTAGGATTCCACACCACACTCTTATACTAGGTCATTTGAAAAGTCTATTGAGCTCCATATCTTGTCTTCAAGAGTGGTGAAGAACAGGTGGCTGGATTAAATAGACTGGCTAATACAGCCCTGCAGTCTGTAATATCCCATGGCCTGCCACAGTCATCTGCACTGACTTCCATGGTGCATGGACTTTAGAATGTGGTCAGTTCCAAGTGTGAGACACTGATCTATTTTTTAAACTGTGACCCACACTATTCCTGAGATTGACTGCATGCTGATGATGGATGCATGGCCATAGCCCTACATAACTGATGAAAAGCTTGCAATGATGAAATATTCTCCTTTGACTCCCTTTCCAGTTACAACATGGGCAAACTGACTTTAAGCCATTTTTAAAATGAGGTGACCAAATCTGCTCATAGTAGTCAAGATGAGAATACACCATGGGCTTTTACAATGGAATACATCTAAGTCCGGGTTCAAAATATCAATCACGGATGCTAGGTTGCCTTGCCACCTAGAAATTGCACCCTACTGCTCAGGATTTCATGACCCTAAATGTTTTTCTTTGGCTTCAGCTGCTAAAAAAACAGGACCAGCCATAGAGTTTTTGCCACCCTAGGTAGGTCCGCCCATAGCCCTGCCCCCCATGCTGTGCTATGCTGCCCCCCTGGAATCAATCACCTCACCTAAGAGAGGTGGGAGCGTGGCAACCCTTCAATGATTTTTCTGCTGCTGATTCAGTGCCACGTTGGGCCTGTATATGTGCACACACTCGTGGCTTGCTGCTTCTGCCCCCTTTGTTGCAATTTCCTGGAGTGGCAGACCATGGGTTTGTACATACGCATGGGTAATCTAAGGCCTGCTGAGGTGCTGAAGTCGCTTTGAAAAATCGTGGAGGGGTCACCATGCTGGGCCATCTGCTGAGGTTTGCTGCCCTGGGCAGCTGCCTAGGTCATCTAATGAACAGGCTGGTCCTGTGAAAAGTGCAGCATTGCAGACTTCCCCACCAAGACTGGCTCTCTGCATGGTTTGCGGCATGGTGGAGGACGTTTGGGCTTACCTTGTGGGAAATGTGAGATCAGCCCAAACGTCTTCCACCATGCAGCTCAACCAGACAGAGTTGATCACAGTGGTGAAGTCTGAAACACCACACATTTCAGCAGTTGCAGCCAGACACAAGTATTAGTGAGTGAGAAAAGGTCAGGCTGAAGGGGAAGGGAAGGGAAAAGGGCTGTGAGAAAGAGAGACTGGGGGAAGCCTTGGGGGGGGGGGGGGGTGTCATACGAGAGAGAGAGAGAAAGTCTGGGTGAAAGTTGAGGGAGGGTATCATAGAACCACAGAAAAATGATGGCCTATCTAGTCTGCCTTTCCATAGCAACTAATAAGCTTTATAATCCCCTTTTTTTCCTTTAGAGATCCTCTGTGTTTGTCCCATGCTTTCTTGAATTCAGATATAGTCCTTGTCTCTACTACCTCGACTGAGAGATTATTCCATGCATCTACCACTCTTTCTGTAAAGAATTATTTCTTCTACTTACTCCTGAGTCTATCCCCTTTCACCTTCATCCTACGTCCCCTCATAGCAGAGCTTGCTTTCAATTGAAAGAGGCTCTCCTCCTGTACATTTATGCCATGTAGTTATTAAACATTTCTATCATATCTCCCCTCTCCCGCCTTTCTTCTAAAGTCATGGCAAATAGAGAGAGATAGAGAGAAAGATTAGGTAAAAGCATGGTGTGGGGGCATGAGAGAGAGAGGTTTTTATGTTTCACCTATCACCAGGCCATGGTGATTTATGAAACAAAAAAAGAAGTAGCCTGAGATGCAGCTAAAAGGGTCACTGAGGATGGCGGGAGGGGAGGGGAGGGGAGGGGAGGAGTGGGGGCACTGCCTTCTGTTGCATGTTAACAGCCTGATTTATTCGATTTTCTGCTTTTCAAAGAAAATGGGAAAACAGTCTTAGTAAATCAGGTTCTAAAAAAGGAACTGCAATTCGCCTTTGGGGAGGGTTGGGGGCAGTGGCACTTTGACTAGGTCTTGTCAGCCAGCTCTTCAATTTTTAGGCTGATTCTTAAGCGCCAAGAAAATTTGTCAAGGCCTGTAGTAAACACTATGGAGTAGTTATTGCAAGACTACCTGACCACTTAAATATGAAGTCTGGCTCTTTTGCAATGTACCACCACCATCAGATTCAGGGCAGACCTGGAGGCTGTGTTAGGTTAGGGGAATTGGATTTAACTCATGCCTTTTCTTAGAAATTCATGGTAAATTACATTCTGGTATAGTAGTTATTTTTTCTATCCCCAGAGGGCCTAACAATCTAGATTCATATCTGAGACCATAGAAGGGTAAGTAATTTGCCTGAGATCACAAGGAGCAGTGGGGGGGGGGGGGGGGGGTGAACCTGGTTTCTCTGATAACTAGCCCATTGCACTAACCATGAAGCTATGCCTCTTATGCCTCTAGATTAACTGGGGAGTGCAAATTGTCAGCACTTAGTGGCCTATTTTGCTGGCTATTTCTGTTCACCCTGTCCCATCTTCCTAAATCCCATGTGACCCGAGTGGCAAGGTTCAAGAGATGGCTAAATGTTTTCGGCTACACTGCTAGCCTCAGGAGCAGTTCCTCACTGCCGCTCCCCTCCCGCTGTGTTTTCCAATGTCACTGCCATGCTGGGCAGCTATAGTTGAGGCTGTGGGCTGTAACAAACATTCCTCTCTGCAAGGTCAGAATCCTGCCTCCTCCCTCTTCTGGGCCTGTTTCCAAAGTAAAGAGAGGAGGTGGTTTCACATCACCACAGTGTCGGTGGGCACATGGCAGAACTGCCCACTTACCAGATCCATGAAGGAGATTCTGATCCCATCCTGGATTTTCTAACATCCCCATCATGATGCATTATGGAACCTGCAGCAATGACTTCAATGGGTAGAATCAGGGACTACATGTCACACAGATTTAGCTAGTGCTATGGAGGAGGAGTCTAATGGGTAGGGCAACAATCTAGAACCAGAAGAAACAGTATTCAAATTCCACTAGTGCTCCTTAGGCAAGTCACTTAACCGTCTATTGCCTCAGGTGCAAACTTAGATTATAAGCCCTTCAGGGACAGAAATAACTACCACACCTGATTGTATCTTTTCTTGAACCTATACAGGAAAAACCCTGAGCTACATACTTAAATAAATAGACTAAATTAAAAAAAAAAGATTAACGTTTAAAACCAGGACTAAGCAAAAAGTCTCCCTCCTGGAACTCGGTAACATGGAAACTCTGACAAGGTGGCTTAAAGTCCCTGTGTTCAGAGACTCAGCAGGTGTGTTAGTAGTGGTGAAGGCATGCAAGAAGGTGTGAACAGTGTGTATAGAGAGGACAAGGAGACATGGTCAGCTATTATTTACTTATTTGAAACACGTATCTCACTTTCCCTTTTTACAAAAAGGTGCTGAAGCAGTACATACACTATCACTGTCGAACTGTCATGGCTGGAATGCCTTCCCAATGGAGGAGGTAGGGGCAAAACCAGTGACAGAATCCAACAAGGCATGGCTCAGACACAGAGAATCCCTATATAGCAAGAGGATGGAATAAAAGCAAACGTAACTTTTACACTTCAACAGATGGGGGGGGGGGCACTCTAGCTCCTTACTGGGCACAGATGGACCATGTTGGTCTTTATCTTTCCATAATTTACTATGTTTTCTATAAAAACATTAAAATATCATAAGCTAAAGATTAAGGGGGGTATATTCGACGACGGCAGTTAGGCTAATTAAAGCGCCTAGCCACTGTCAATTTAACAAAACCTGGCTATTCAGTGGCAAAATATATCTGGTTTCCACTGCTGAATATCCAGACTTGTCAGACACCAGTGCCACTGTCTGGTCAGTGGCAATATTCAGCTGCTAACCAGTTTACGTTTATGTTTGTGTTTGTTATCATTTTATATACCGCCTTTCTAAACAAAGGCAAGGTGATTTACATTAAATAATATCAAAATTAAGATTCAGGAAAGAACTCCATTATATTTCATTATATTTAACACTAAAAAAGAATACTGAGCAACGGGTTGATTGAAGTCTGGTTCTAGAAGAAGGAGGAATGTGAAATCTATTGCTGTGCAGAGAATGTAGAGCCCGATATTCCCAGGCCTTTACATGGTTTCTAAACCTGTAAACTGTGTAAATGCCCCTAGCGGGATATTCATCTGCACTATCATGGTTAGAGGAGTGGAGGAGTAGCCTAGTGGTTAGAACACTGGCTTGGTAACCAAGCAACCAGGGTTCAATTCCCACTAGCACTCCTTGTGGCCTTGGGCAAGTCACTTAACCCTCCACTGCCTTGGAAGAAAGGCCTGGCAATCTACTTCCAGCAACACTGCCAAGAAAACCCAGGAGCTTCTGGGTCACCAGGAGTCAGGACTGACTCAAAGGCACACATTGCATTTGCATCATGGTTAGTGACACTGAATATCCCAGAGTAATGCTGCTATGCACTGTGATGCTAAACCCTTAGAATCAGGGTGTTCCAGAGCAGAAGTGGAGTCAATCACAAAACAATCAGTGGCAATATTGAGCCACTGCCCAGTTTGTAATCTGTGGTGAAAGCTTGGCTCAGGAAACCCTGGCCTTTTATTGTATATTGCTAAATGGGCAATGGCTCAATGTCGCCGCAGCCCGATTAGTGACCGGGCTGTGCAGCGACCCTGGATATTCAATGTCAGGGCCAGATATGACCCCAGTATTGAATATCTAGGTTCAGTGTTGGTGACTAGCAGCTGTAATCACACTAGCTGCTGGCACTGAATATCGGGCCTGTAATGCCCAGGAAGGGATATGAAAGGTAGGTTAAGCCATAGTGGATAGACTGAATTACTTCTTTGTTTCAGTCTTTACTGAAGAAGATGTAGGAAATTTACCCATGCTAGAAATGATATTTAAAAGTAATAGAGGAATTGAAACAATCAGGAAGATGTAATACAGCTATTTGATAATTAATATCAAATCACTTGGACCAGATGGCATACATCCCAGGGTACTGAAAGAATTGAAATATGAGATTGCAGACCTACTTTTAGTAATCTGTGAACTATCATTTACTATCTTTAGCAGTGGGAGTACAGGTGTTCGCGTGAAAGTAAAGCAGCCAGGTAATCAAGGAGCCCGAGCAGAATAGAGGAGGTACTTGGGCCTAGTTGCTCGACTATCATGTGGCCTGCTGACTCCTCTATCTCTATCTCTTGCCTTCACATCTGAGGGCATATGTGAGTGGTGGCAGCATTCAGCCATTGGAGCCTCTCAACTAGATAAGGTATGATATGAAGTAGTTTTGAAACACTGGAGTTTTCCTTTGAGTTTGTGTGGCTGTGACGTAACAGGATGGACAACCAGGATCTATATTAGATTTGGTCACAGCCTTGGACAGGAACAGTTAGAGTCAGTTTTGACCCACATAGATCTATGCAGTGATCTTGACTGTGAATCTAGACCACAGAGACCTTCTGTATGTCCTGCCATCCTCTGCACCTGCATGGGATCCTGCATGGACCAGAAGTACTGCTAAAGATCTACAGCGATATGATTGAGATTACCCCTCAGAGACTGTCGGCTGCAGTGTGAAATGCACTGAGGAGTCCCTAAGGAGCTGCAGAGTACAATAAGAGAGACAGAGAGTCTGTTTGCGGCTGTATTCCTGGACTTATGGGGCACCTCGTAGATAGCCCTGGACTCTGAGCTCAAAGACTATTTGTGAGCAGGGACAGTTTTTTACATGTGTCTGTGCAGCACTGCGTACGCCTTGTGGCGCTGTATGGCGATCGGTGCTAGCGGTGGTAGTAGATAGCTTTTTCTACTAACTTCCCTGCCTACTGAAATAGTCAGAACCTTTACTACTAGCAACTCTGCCTGATCCAGACTGAAATAGACACTACTAAAACACTTATCCACTCTTTAGTCACCTCCCGTCTTGACTATTGCAACCTCCTCCTAGCGCTTCTCCCTCTGAGTCACCTCTGTGCCCTTCAATCTGTTCAGAACTCTGCTATGTGGCTAATCTTCTGCCAGTCCCAATATACTCATATAACCCCTCTTCTCATATCCCTTCATTGGCTCCCCTTCCGTTTCTGTATCCAATTCAAACGTCTCCTACTGACCTATAAATGCATTCATTCCACTGCTCCTCTCTCCTCTCTCCCTACATCCCTCCTCGTGAACTCTGCTCTTCCACTGGCTTGCTTCTCTCTATGCCCTTTCTTCTACTGCCAACTCCAGACTTTGATTTTTTTCACCTCGCTGCTCCTTATGCCTGGAACAAACTACCAGAGTAGGCTTCAGGCTTCATCTTTCCCCCTCTTCAAATCCATGCTAAGCTCACCTCTCTGAGGCTGCTTTTGGACCCTGATCCCTTTGTTCTCCTGTGTTTCTTTACTTTTCCCTAGTTGTATCCTTGTTCTCAGCTGTTATATTGTCTGTCTTGATCAGACTGTAAGCTCTGACGAGCAGGGATCGTCTTTTATATGTCTTTTATATCGTCTTTTATACCAATAAACTGTAGAATCCAATATAAGGCCATCCTTACCACCTTTAGGGCCTTCAATAATATTTCTCCAGATTCCAACTCTGATCTCATCATACACACAACAAATAAGAGGTCCAGGAGATCTCCAGCTGTTGACACACTACTTATACCAAACGTTTCCTTAAAAGCTAATCAATCATCCATCAATAGGGCTTTTTCGAATTATGCTGCTAGATGTTGGAACAAACTCCCTCCCAATATCAGAGCAATTAAGACATCAAACAATTCAAAAAGCCCTTAACACCACCTTTTCATCGCACACTTCAAACACCTAAACACCCCCTTCCCCTCCCCATCCTTTTAACCTCATACCTACCCTAACTAACTGTATTGATTTTATATATCTCCATCATGTATTTTCTAGAAATATAAATGATTTCCCTGTTTACTTCCATGTTAATTTTCCTGTTACTTGTAATAGGTCTGTTATATCTGACCAATTGTTGTATTGTTTCAATGTAAATCGCACTGATGACAAATAACGCGGTATATAAGAAAATTAAATAAATAAATAAATTAATATGTATCTGTTCAGCATTGCGTATGCTTTGTAGTACTATATAAATAATTAGTAGTAGGAGTAGGAGTAATGTCATTAAAATAATCTGTAGTTCCAGGGATGATCCAGGAAACTACAGACTGATGAGCTTCATGTCAGTACTGGGCAAAATGGTAGACACCATTATAAAGAACACTAGTCATGGTTTAATGGGAGAAAGCCAACACGGGTTTAGCCAAGGAAAGTCTTGTCTCATTAATTTCTTATATTATTTTGAAGGTGTGAATAAACAGGTAGATAAAGGCGAGTCAGATAATATAGTGTATCTGGATTTTCAGAAAGTCTTGACAAGATCTCTCATGAGATACGCTTGGAGAAATTAAAAAGTCACGGGATAGGTTTGGACAAGTTCCTTTTCTTTCTTGGCCGCTGCTGGAAACTGGGCAGAGGGTTTCGACGTATTATTCACAATAACACCTAAATCTTTTTCCTGGTTGGTGGTTTCTAATGTGGGACCTTGCATCGTGCAACCATAGTTTGGGTTTTTCTTTCCTAGGTGCATAACTTTGCACTTGTCCATATTAAATTTAATCTGCCATTTGGACATCTAGTCTTCCAATTTTTCAAGGTCCTCTTTCAGTTTTTCACAATCGTTTTGAGTTTTAACAACTTTGAATAATTTTGTGTCATCTGCAAATTTGATCACCTCACTCTTATTCCTATTTCCAGGTCATTTATGAATATGTTAAAAAGCAGCAGGCCCAGCATGGATCTCTGGGGTACACCACTATTCACCTTTCTCCATTCGATAGAGGATGCCAGGGATGGAGGCATGCAGACACCATTAGACCAGTTAGCTAGCATCTTCAGCTTGAGTTGATTAGTTCAAAGCCATAAGGAAATGGTACTGTGAGTAGGGTTAATGGATGTAAGCTTTGGAGCACGAGAATCAACATGGGATCAATAACCAGACATCATCTGTGTAATAACATGCGTTGGTGTTTAGATTATGAACTAGAGTTGTGAGGGGGATAAGGAAGATATTAAAAAGCAAAGGCATTAGAACTGAACCCTGTGGGCCCCTGCATGATTGGGATATAGAAATAGATGAGAAGGAATGAATGGTGACCCAAAAAGAGTGATCAATGAGCAAGAAAGAGAACCAGTTGTAAATATGATCAGAGAGACCGTTATTAGAAGACTGGAGAGTAGAATAGCATGATCCCTTAGAATGAAGATAATAGTGAGATCCAGAGAAACAAGCAATGCACTTTTACCATTATTCAGGGAAAAGTGAAGTTCATCAAGGCGGGATGTAAGAACCATTTCTGTGCTGCAACCAGGACAAAATCTGGAGTGTCTAGGACAGAGAGAATTGGTATAGTCAACGTGATCTGAGAGATGAGTGAAGACCAGTTTCTCACTAAGTTTTGAAAGATAAAGTAAGTTTAAAACTGGTCGGCAGTTTGAGGGATCTGAAGGATCTGTGGAATTATTCTTTAGAATTGGACAAATGACTGCGTGTTTTCAGGAGAGAGGTACTGATCCTGAGGAAAGACTGGAATTAATAGCCAGAGCAATAGGGAGAAGACTAAGGGAGTGTTCGGAAATCCAGGAAGAGGGTATGAGGTCAAGGGAGCAAGCTGTCTTATGGGATGATGTGATGACTTTAGACAAAGAGGAAGTGGAGGCCTAACTTTAACCTGTTAAGCTACCTGATTAGTGGCTGAATATTGCTGCTAACTGCATAGTCACCATCACTGCCCCCCGAATCGACTTCGGCTTTAACTGGCATTTTTTATGTGGTCTGTGGAGATATACAGTAGCACTAACTGGCTAGTGTAGCTGAGTGTCAGGCTGACCACATTTTAGCAGATTAGCAGGTCTGCTAACCAGTTGAAAAGCTTTGGATATCGCCCCCTAAGTCTCTAGCGGGGGAGGAGATAGCCAAATTTTGAAACTACCCAGTGCAGTCAGAAGCTTGTAGCAGCCTTGTGCCCAACTACATCTCTATAACTTGCTAAGTCACTTTAAGTAGGTCACTGAACCTTCTTGAACTTGAATTTAAGATTAGAAACGGATTACGAATTTATTTAATGATTGCAAATCCACATGCAATCTGTTCATTTCTTATTGCAGTAAAGCAGAGCCTGCACAGTTTCTGTTTTGGCCTTCACTGCCTTCCAGCTAACAATCCTCTGTACTTGCCCACATGCATAGATTCGTTTTCTTTGATGCTCTGACCCCCTCTAATACTATGCTGACTGGTGCCATGATGAGGGGTTCATGTGAAATAGAAGGAAAGCTTCAGGCAAATACTGGCACTGTCCTTAGACAAAAAAAAAAAATCTAAAATGTAAAACATGGAAAATATTTGGTGAAAACAAAGGTGCATCAGTTCCAGCTGCCTCAGCCCTGAGACTTCAAACATCTCTTTTCATTTTGTCTGTGCTCAAGGTTCAAAACAGCCTGCAGTCAGTGAAAGAAGAGAAGGACTGAGCACGTACTGTGTCTTGGGAATTGCAGAAAGGGATAAACAGAGCGCGGCTAGGCAGTAGGCGTAAATATGACACATGGGACACATAGAGAGAAAACAGAACAAACGAAAGAGGCGATGCTCTCTACAGCAGGAACTTACAGGATAAATAGAGGCAGTAAATGGTAAACACCACGGCTAAGAGATAAAATAAGTCAATTTAAAAACACTGTACTAAAACACATGACTGAAATAACAACCAAACTCTAGATCGATGGCTCTCCACCTTCTCCTGATAGCACACCTTGCCAGTGGGATTTTCAAGATTACCATAGTTAGTACTGTATTTATTTAATATAATTTCTATACAGCTCTCCTGTTATCCAGCCATGCAAAGTGGTTTACAGCCAATAAAAATATATAACAACATATAAAACCAGTATGAACATATTGTACACACAACAAAGACTAGACCCCTACCCATCTCCCACACTCAACTCTCCCCTCTCCCTCCATTAATCCTGGGGGAACCCAAAGGCCTTAACCTATTTCCTAATCCATGCCAAATTGACTTCTACATGCAAATCCAATAGAAGCTTTTTCCACCAAGTGGGTGATGCCATTGAAAAGGACGTAGATTGCCAACAATTGCAACTCGTCATTCACATGGATGGAACATTTAGCAGCGGGTCTTTAATGTACGCAGATGTATCTCATGCATCCTGAAAACTCAACTGGCTAGGTGTGCCTGCAGGAGAGAGTCGAGAAAGGATGCCCTAGACACGTGGAGAGTAATTTTCTAATGTCGCTCCTCGTTGACACGCCTTTTCACAGGTGTCTTTTACGCTTACGGTTACTTGGCTTTATAAAATACCAGCATAAGGGGCAGAGAACATGCCTTAAGTGAAAGTGCGATGACTTTCCGCCAGTCTTAAAGCTGGTGCATACGATCGTGCCTATTTCTGCAGATGATTGCATTCTATAATCAATGCGCGTACTTGTTCGCACTGCTCATGCTCCACACAAACTCCGCCTATGTGCATACCAACAGTGAAACGATGCACAATGCAAACAATGCATGTATTTTTCTGCTATTTCATGTCTTGGCCAAGATAATCTACCATTTAGCTCTAGATTTGCAACTCTAGAATCTCTCCGCCTCAATTCAAAAGAGCAGATGTTTAAATACCACTGCTAGATATTCAGGGATAGTATCCAGATAGTGACTGCTGCTGAATATCTGGTTTGAGTAGTCACTATCCGGATAATTGCTGCTTTATCTGGATAGTGGTGATTTTCAGGTGCTATCCGAATAGCTTATTCAGATAGAAGTTCAGGCCTGTTTTTCAAGTGGCCTAAACTATACAGATACAGTAAGGGCAGCTGAGTATCTTTCTCAGTGCTGTTATCCAGATAGGGCCATTCCGTGGGCTATCTGGAGAAGGGTTTTGAATATCGGGTCCTCTATAGCCCAGAATGTCTGACCTGAAGAATAAAATGATAGTTCTTTGGGTCTTACGAAAAGATAATATGACCTTAAGGAGAAATATAGAAAATATATTCAAAAAGAGTAATGTGAGATTTATTAATTTTCCCAAACTAAAATGCAAGGGTACTAGGCCTGGATTTCCCATTAGGCCCAATGGGCACGCTGTATGTCTAGGGACACTGTGATACGAGGGATGCCGTCTCTCTCCCAGCAGCACGTTCTTACAAGCTCCATATAGGCTGAGATGGAGCGTCCTGTCAGGTCTCCCCCATTAAAGGTACAGAGTGATCTTTGTAGATTAAAACAGCTTGACCAATTTTTGGCTTATAAGCTTTTTGAAAATCTGGTTTAGTTCCAGGGGGTGGGAGGTAGGTTTACTTTTCATTTCTGGTAAGCAGCTTTTGCTGAAAACTGTGAAGTTTAATTGTTTAATTTTCTGGTTTGTTTAATGTATATCTTCTAATTCTATATTAATTAGTTTGAACATGATCTGTTGTTTTTAATTGTTTTCCATTTTGGCTCTGTTATGTTTCTTAATTATAGGCTTGATACACCAAAATGATTTTCTTTGTAAGATTTAATTAGCCTTTATCTATTCCCTGCATGGTTTCTTATTGTCTGAACCAGATATTTTGATGATCTGTAAAGTTATTCTGAGAATGATATATAAAATTTAGAAAGGTACATTACAAACAGCTTTAAAAAATCATCTCAGCATGGCTACATTTCAGCAAAATATGCCTACCTTGGGAAATTTTGTAACTGAAATATAATTGGAAAAACAAATATATAAAATTTAGTGAATAAAAAAAATATTGTCTAAACAAATACTCAGAAAATCTTTGGGCCAGTATTAAAGCATTACAGTTGGTGGTTTAAAAAAAATGTTTGCCACAGCATTTAATACAGTACAGATTTCAGCACCAGTATCCAGATTGTTGCTGGCACATAGAGTGATTACTGCTGCAATTAGCAGAATGGCTCACGTATACAGTCAGCAAAAAATCTGCCGCCGCTGAACCATAAACCTGGATATTCAACTGCCTGGTTAACTTTTGTGGTGAAAGTTAGACCAGCCTTTACTGTGTCTGACTTTCGCTGCATGTCGATAATGGCAGTGACTCAATATCACCGTTGCCCGGTTGTCGATGGGTGCCGCCGGTGGAATGCCCTCCCTGCTGCGAACTGGTTAGGATCGGGGTGTGCAGCAGCAGCACCTGCAGATAGTCAGCAGCAATATCCCGCACAAGGGCATTAATATGGTTCGCAGGTCTTCTAACTGTGTTAATACCTTTGAATATCCCCCTCTGTTTTTGTCGGATATGGTCACAACCAAGTCGTTTTATTGAACCATAAAACGTCCACTGAATGTGGCAAATACTTGTGTATATCTTCAAATCATTTTACCATAATCACCAAGGTTTCTTTTATGCATCAATACTTGCTATATAAAATATGCCATCAATGCTTTGTACTTACCTATAGACTTGCTGACACAGTACTATGTTTTGAAGCAATGATCTTCAGAAGGTTCTGTATCAGGGTACAATCGTCCCATCACTGTTTTTTTTCCAAAGATCTGTTTATTAACTCATCACAGTATAACAGGTAACAATGAAACAGGCAGAGTACCACATTTTTCAGATTACAACACCCCGGCGGGGTTGTTCCTGAACCCCACCCTGGAGCTAAACAACAATACAGAACCATGCACTACGCAGCATAAAATAAGTCATTATACACATAGATATCCCCACACCCCTCCCCCTCCCCCATCCCTCCCTATTCACAGCGAATTTCACCATCCTCCTGGAGCAACTATACCATTAGCCACAAGGATAGTTAACCCCTCGACATTCTGATGGGGCCCCCAAACAAGCGTCGCCACATACTAACCTACTTTTAACACCTCACTTCTAGTCTTAGGCCCCAGTTTCTGAATGTAGGGCATCCAAATCAAATGAAAGGAGGCCCAGCGCTGGGGCCTCCCCCTCGCAGCCCTTCCCTCCAGGAGCATAAGCTGGTGGAAGCTGTTACGCCACTCCCAGAAGGAAGGGGCCATGGACTCCCTCCACCGATGAAGTACGGGGCCCTTCTCTACCAAGCAAGTCTTCCGCACTAAGATTCTCTCCCATCTGCCCTTCGGGTGGAGTGGTCCCAATTGATCCAACACAACTAAATAAATAAATAAATAAATAACTAGCGAGCGGGTACAGCAGACTTGCTGCCGCAACAAGTCACTCAAATAAGCCATAATTCGCGTCCAGTAGCGCCGAATATACACACATCCCCACCACATAGGCCCAAATCTGCCAAGGAGCAGGAACATTTCGGACACCCCCCCATAATCAGTAAGATGACTTCTCAACGCTCGCTGCGGGGAAAAATGGGCCCGAATAATATATTTAAACTGCACCTCCCTCCATCTAGCTCCATCAACCAAGCCCACGATCCAACCCAATGCACCGCCAACCGAGCCCGGGACCACCTCACAACTCAACTCCCTCGCTCACTCAGTTTCCTCTTTTGAGTAGTCGGGAGGAGTACCATATTGTTCCAACCTACATTTCAGTTCAGCTATAGTAGGAGGCGTTCCCCTCCCCAAGGCAAAGAATTCTAAGATCCGCACCGAGTGCTCCACTTGCAATTCTGGCTGTGACAAGGCGCCAACATAATGAGAGAGTTGCAGGTACGCAAAGTGGAAGTGCCCAAGGTTCAACTCATATTCTCTGCAAAGCACCTCCAAGGTCTTACATCTCCCCTCCGGGGTAACCACATGCCCAAGGCTTCATATCCCCTGCCGCCTCCACAAACGGTAAAGAGCCGTTTCGGTACCCGGGGTAAAGTTGACATTCCCCTGTAAGGGCAGCCAGCTCGAGACTGCCGGCGAGCTACCCCAATATTTATTCAATTGTTGCCATGTACGCTGAATCGGAGACACCAAGATATTATTCAATGTGTGGCTAGGTAGGAAAGAATGGTCCAAATACAAAACCTCCGTCAAGGCATGTGGTGCTACCAACGCTTCTTTAAGTGCCCGAGGGGTGTAGTCTTCCGTATCTCCCAGCCAGTCTGCTAATGCATATTTCCACAGATCCGGGACTCCCACTCCTCCCGATTTCCACCCCCCTTTCAGCCGGTTTAACGGTATACGCGCTCTCGCCCCCCTCCAGAGGAAAGCACGAATCTCCCGCTCTATGTACAGCAGGTCCCGACGCAACAGCCAAACTGGGAGGGTTTGCATCCAATGAAGTAATCGTGGAAAAACCACCATTCCCAAGGCCGCCACTCTACCCAACAAAGATAGTGGGAGGGGGCCCCATGCCTGCAACTGCACCCTCAATTTAGAACAAACACGGTCTAAGTTTTTCCGGTACAGTGCTGCCGGTTCCCTTGTTAATAGTATACCCAGGTAGAGGAAGGACTCGCCTGCCCACCGAAGTGGGAACGGCCCCTGCCAGCACCCCTGGAGTGTGCCCGCCACATCCATAGCTTCCGACTTGTCAGTATTGATACGCAGTCCAGCAAAGCTACCATAAAGAGCCATTTCATCAAGTAGGTTCGTCAATGACTGTTGAGGGGACAACAAAGGGGAGGAGTAGCCTAGTGGTTGGGGCAAGGTACTTCAGGTCGGAAGGTCGGCGGTTCAAATCCCACTAGAGGACAGCAACCTTGGGCCGGAAGGATTGGGGTTTCTAGTCCCACGGATGCTCCTTGTGGTCTTGGGCAAGCCACTTAACCCTCCATTGCCCATGTTCCCTGTAAGTATTAGTGTATGTGTCTCATATCCCTGCATGTTAAATGTATCCCCCAATTGTGTTGTGACTGCTTTGATAGAAGGATAAGGCGGTATACAAAACTGTCTAAATAAATAAATAAACAAATGCACTAGCATGTCATCTGCAAAAGCCACCATCTTAAACCCACATGGCCCGATCTGTACCCCACTGATACTCGAAGACTCCTCCACTCTCCGCACCAAAGGATCCAAAGTCAGCACAAAAAGCAGAGGAGATAATGGGCATCCCTGGCAAGTGCCTCTTTCTAAATTGAAATTTTATGAAAGCACCCCATTGCAAACTATCCCAGCAGCGGGGCCTGCATAAAGCAGCACCACCATCTTGCAAAAAGCATCTCCTAAGCCATAATGGGGCAAAAGATATTTTAAGTAGTCCCAGTTAACCTGATCAAATGCTTTTTCTGCATCAAAGCTGATCAACAACGATTGCAATTCCCGCTCGTGTACCCACTCAAGCGATGCCAAGATTTTCCGTAAATTACGCACTGCATAACGCCCTCTCACAAACCCCAATCATGTACCAAGTCCCCCAGCATGGGGGCCAAGCGATCCGCTAGGATCTTGGCCAGTATCTTCAAATCAAAGTTTAATAAAGAGATGGGCCTATAGGAGGCAGCCTGTAAGGGATCCTTCCCCGGCTTAGGAATCAAGGTAATATGCGTATGATTCATCCCCCATTGGAATTTCCCCTGGTTGATATGTCTCAGGTACATCGCATCTAGGGCAGAGGATGCCTGGTCTTCCAGTAGCTTATAGAATTCTGCCCCGAATCCATCGGGGCCAGGAGCATGACAACAACTAGCCTTCTGAATTAGCCTTTGCACCTCTTCCACTGTCACTGGGGTGTCCAACTGCACCCGCCGGTCCGCCGTCAGCCGAGGCAGCCGCACCCCCCGAATGTAGCTCACCATATTAGCCCAGCACCCCTGCTTCCCGGCGTATAACTTTTGGAAGTATGTTCGCAACACCTGGGCAATTTCTCGGTTGTCCTTCTGTAGTCGCTGCAATAAACCGGGTACCTCGGCTGCCACGTAGACCGCGCGCCAAAAGTTTCCCAGGTTTATCCCCAAAGCGATATAATTGATACCGATAATATAGAAAGGATTTCTTTGCTCTCTGGTGTAGTAGTTCATTGAGAGATGTCTGAGTCGCCGCCGCCTATGTGCCCCCGTGAGTTCGCTCGCATATCGTCGCCTATCTTTCACAGATTGTCTTTCCAACTGCACAATCTGTGCCGCCAGCAGTTTACGCTTCCGTGCTACATATGCAATAATATCCCCACGAAGGACTACTTTTGCCGTTTCCCAAAGCAATTCCGGATCACCTTTATGTTGCTCATGATGGATCATAAGATCCTGCCAGCAATGTTTAAGAGAGATATGGAATTCCATGTCCCTGTATAACCCCAAGGAGAATCACCAAATTTTGGCCTGAGAGGCCACGCTACCCCAGGCAAACTCCACCCAAACGGGCGCATGATCCGAGACCTCCATAGGGCCAATTTGCGCATCCCCCACATGCGCGAACATCCTTTCCGAGACTAAGATATAATCAATTCTAGCGCTCGAGCCATGTGCCCTGGATTGGTGTGTAAAATCCTTCTCCGTCGGATGTAACAAACGCCAGGGGTCCACCATTCCTAGCTGCCTCTGCAAATTCTGCAAGGCCTTAGTAGTTGGAGCCCAAACTCTCTCCCCTCCCCCTCCAGTAGTATCCCTCTCAATATCCAGTACTCCGTTAAAGTCACCGGCTAATAACAAAGGAACATCAGGCCATTGCTCGATTCTAGAGGCCAGACGTGCATATAGCAGTTTACCACAAGATACAGTTTACCACAAGATACACAGTTTACCACAAGATACCACAAGATACAAGATACCACAAGATACGTGCATATAGCAGTTTACCACAAGATACAGTTTACCACAAGATACGAACCCTCCGCCACCTCCGCCCACTACTCGATTTTTCGGACTATCGAACGATATTTCAGGCCCTAGTAATCCCACATCTTGATTTCGCAAACATCATCCTCCATGGCCTCCCACAGGCAACCCTCAGCCCGCTTCGGCTGGCCATGAACTCAGCTGCTAGGGTTCTAACAGGTGTATCAAAATTGGAACATATAATGCCAGTAATGAAAGAGTTACACTGGCTACCGCTACAAGCCCGAATTCAATACAAGGTACTAGTCATGACTTTCAAGGCACTGAACAACCAGTCTCCCACACCTATCAGCAATCTGATTAACAATATCCCTGAAAACAGAATAAGACGGCCTGCACTACTCAACATGCTAATAGTACCCAAATTTACCACAAGGTGAACTAAGACAACTACTAATAGAGCTTTCTCGATTTATGCTCCGACAGCCTGGAATGAACTTCCCACCTGGATTCGATCCATACCAAACTTCACCACATTCAGAAAAGAAATAAAACACCATCTGTTTCAAATCTACTATCCTGAAACCAGTCCCGAAAAACACAAGTCGCAGGCATTCACCCCCTGCTTTGACTATCCCAACGCCCTAACCCAACATGAAAACGGTTAGCCACCCCTCCCCCTATGGCTGTATCCTGTCCCCTACCGACCTAGCTATGATCACATGAAGAGTTTAAGTATTAGTTGTATATAACTCTATGTAAATTTTATGTGTATATATCTTATAAATAGTTTCCCCCGTTCTCCCCTTATGATTGTACCCCTGTTCTTTGTAAGCACATCGTGTTATGTAATACATTGTTGCATTGTTCAGTTATAATGTAAACCGCACTGATCTTAATAGCGCGGTATATAAGAAAAAGAAATAAATAAAATAAATAAATAGCGCCCTATCCAACACATTCGGGCTATATAAATTGCCCAGAATAATGGGCCTTCCCTCCAATCTTCCATATAGCAACATGTATCTACCTCCCGGGTCCACATACTCCTGCTCCCGGTCGAACCGCACCCGCTTGTTAATCAAAATGACCACTCCACCCTTTTTTCCTATAGCAGGGGCACCCCATATTTGGCCAACCCAATCCCGCTTCAACTTGGCATGCTCTTCCGCAGACTGGTGGGTTTCTTGTAACATGGCAATATCACATTTCAACCTGGCCAATGCTTGTAAGACTTTATATCTCTTAATAGGGTTACCCACCCCACATACATTCCACGAGATAACCTTCAGGGCAGGAAACAGAAATTCACTGCAAATCGTGCAGTCAACACGCTCCAATATGGGCTGACCTCCCCAGCCTGAGGTCGTCCCCTAGACTCTAAAATGCTCCCAGAGCCTATCCCCCTTATCATAATGTGGTGTTTCGCTGTTCCTCCCTCCCACTTCCCACTCCCCTCCAGACCCTTAACCCCAACCATCATTCCTTTAACCCTCCCCAACCCCCTAGCCCACCCACTCTCCCTCCTATTCATCCCTCCCCCTCGCATCACAACCCCACCCTCCCCCCTCTCTCCACAACCTTGGAACTACTTCCCTCAACCCTTCTCAGGGAATCCCTATTGAGGTCCCGCTTGATGCGACCAGTACCCCCGAACCCGTTCTAGGCCCCGTTCCCCCTAACTAGAAGAGCCTACCCCTTCCCCTTACCCCCCCAAAAAAAATCCCCAATCAGCATTCATCCTCAAAACAGAGCCCAAAGCATATCCCCCAGCTAACCCACACAGAGGCTCCCAGGCTACAGAGCAAGCAATGTTCAGGATATCCCCCTCCCCAATGCGGGGGAGGCACATACAACCCCAGATAGACCCTAAGGAGGAGGACACCTCCCCATCGCCCAAATAGTGCCCCCAACCCCCGCAGCTACAGGACCACCCTAAGAAGGGCAGCCCATGCAGGGGGGAAGGGAGTCGCATAAAGAGGGAGCCCCGCATCCACCACCCAGGGCAGCACTCAAATTACACCAGCCCAGCGTGGTCAAGGACAGGAGTCTTGAGTCCTTATGTTCCCCTCCCCCCACCATCAAATATCAAGCCGGCCTCAGCTACCCTCCCCATGGCCACACTTAAAGACCTTACTTCTCCTGAAGCAGGGAGACTTTAAGTCAGAAAAAAAAAAAGAGACACTGAGTCCCAGTGTGATCAGCTGGCTCCCGATGGTGGTGATGATGGAGTTGTCACTTGTCTGATGAGCGTGGCAATATATAGACCGGCTTCTGTAGCAGACTCAAAGACTCGGCGGGTGCCTTCATGTATCACATGGAACCTGGCCAGGTACTGGACCGAGAATTTAATCTTAGCGCCGATCAATTTTTCACAGAGAGGGGCATACGCCTGGCGCTTCTGACTTAGCGCTATAGAATAGTCTTGTGCAAATCTGATTCTGGCATTCTCATGCACGATGTCTCCCTTTCTGCGGGCTGCCCGTAGGATCGCTTCTTTCTGAGGAAACTGCAAAAGTTTTATCAGCACTACTCGCGGCCAGCGATTCTGGGCTTGCTTACTGCCCACGCGATGTGCTCGCTCAATGAGAAGCTTATCTCCCACCTCTGTGCCCTCCAGCAGCTGCGAAAACAGAGCTTCCAAGTAGCTTTTCAACTCTGTCTCCGATCGACTCTGGGATGCCCATTATCCGCAGGTTATTTCGACGAGAGCGGTTCTCAAGGTCGTCAAGTTTTGACTCCTGTAGTTGGATCTGTGATTTCAGGCCAGCCACCTCCTTGAGCAGTGTTTCCACACTATCCTCCACCTGGCCTATACGGCCTTCTGCTTCCTGGATCCTGTTCCCCAGGCCACCGAATGAAGATTGCAGCCCATCCATTTTCTCAGTTAACGCTGCAAACTACGAGGACAGGGCCATCGCTGCTGTGGCAGAAACTTCATCTACAAAGGCAGGAGAGGTCGGCGAGCTAGGCACAGCAGCAGCCTCCGCCATCTTGCTGCTCCCGGTTACACGCTCCCGTTCCCTCCGAGCAGTTTAAACTGCCGTCGCCATGTCACTCACGCTTTCCACTGGCTCCACGCGGTCCCGGAGAGTCTCCTTAGCAGGTAGGGAGAGCGGATGTCCAGATTATCAAATTTTACGCAGGTTTAGTGTGCCGGTTTGGGTCGGGGGCACCGGAGCGCACTCGGGATGCGACCGCTACCCTCACCGCATCATGAGACCTCCCCATCCGCATCACGTGACCTCCCATCACTGTTTTTTAATCCTCCTCCATTGGGAATATTGGGAGGCATTTTCAAAGGTATTTACATGGTTTGTAGCCCTGCAAACCATGTCAATGCTGCTTTGTGGGCTATTCAGCGGCACTAACGTGGTTAGGTCCACTGAATATCTCTGGGTGCCACTACTACATGCCCTGATGCTAAACAGTAGCATTGGGGTGTTACGGAGAGTGGCACCTATTGCTAACTGGGCAGCGGTGATATTGAGCCACTGCCCGGTTAGCAATACATGGCGAAAGTCAGGGGCAGATAATTCTGGCCTATTTTTATACTGCGTTAGCTAACCGGGCAGCGGCAATATTGAGTCGCTGCCTGGTTAGACTCACAGCACTCTGTCAAATTCAATGCTGGGGCCAGATATGACCCTGACACTGAATATCTAGGATTTTAAGTTCAGCGCTAGCAGCTAGCCGTGTTAACAGTGCTAGTCGCCGGTGCTGAATATCTCCCCTCATCGATTCTTAAAAATAGCATTTTTCTTCTGACTGCATATTTCAAACCAATGTGATGGTGCTACCAACTAAATATCTACTGATGTATTTGCATGATCACATGTGCACAAGCTGCCAATAGCTATACAATTCATAACAATGTGGGTCGTTCAACTTCCCTGCTGAGTCTTGAGTCGGGAAGCGCTGCAGGGCTGTTTTAGGCCTTTGACGCCACTGTAGGTCCCAGAGAGGGTGTGGCAGTAGCAGCAGCGGGGCCCCCAGAGGACCGATGCTCTAGTTTGCCTGATGGTAGTGCCGGCCCTGACTCTGATGGAATATTATCCTTTCTCCAAAAATTACATCAAATCAAAACTTCTCTCAGAAGTCATAATATCTGCCCCTTTCCCACCTCCTAAGTCCTTTGAGATTTTATCAGGTATGTAATAAAAGTTAACCAGACCCAAAGTTTCACACACAGGGGTATGTTTACCAAAATTTAACGTGTGTCAATAAAATGAACATTCTTTAATGCCACTGCACCTAAACAAAGAAAAGGATGATGAGCACATAATGCGAATTAAGTTCATTAGTGCACATTAAAACCTTTAATAAACATGCCCCACAGGGATATTCAGAACTTCTTTAAAGTATTTTTAAGCAGGATCTCAGGAGACAGAAGGTATAGGGGAAGTTCAAAAAATATACACTCTTTGCTCTGTCAATGCTTTCCATATTTTCCAACTTAATGAAATGCGGTTCTTAATTGTAGAGGTATGGACTGCCTGTATTTAGGAAACTGCTGTCCCAACTCAGAAACCCGCTTATGAGTCATAGCAAGCTCAGAGTCTACATCTTTAACATGAAAACAGCTTCCTGAATGAAATTGCAGAATAGAGACACAGTTCCTTGGAGGGAGCTCTCCATCCTGTTTACAACCTGCCAGAAATCCTTAAGAGAGACATTCTGATCTTTAGCTGTTTGATCCTGGGCTCCTAGAGCAATTGTTGGCAAAAATAACACCTTAGACTTAGGAATCATCATTTTGTTTATAGGGATGTCTTTTGTACACGCCTCATTGGGGTTGAGGACATGGCAGATGACTCAATATCTGAAATCAACAAAGTAAACTTAGAAGGAGAGCGTGGGGACCTTTCACAAGAGCTTACAGAAGTACCTTCTAAAAAGAAGGGCAGTTGTATTTTAGTCTCAACACTTGGCCCTGCCATCATGTGCCTATCGATAGGGCCTTTCAGTACTGATTATGTGCAGTTCTGGAGACCACACCTTCGAAAGGATATTAAAAAAATGGTGTTGGTGCAGAGGGTGGCTATCAAAATGGTCAGTGGCCTTTGTCATAAGACATATGAGGACACACTTAGAGATCTCAATATGTACACTTTGGAAGTAAAGAGATACTATGGACCAGTATAGGCTCAAATAACTCCCACTAGGTTATGGTTATGGTTATATTTTATTTGATATACCACAACATTGCATAGTAGTCTATGTGGTGTACAATAATTAAAAAGAAAAGAAGTGAAAGGAACTCCATAGTGTAGACAGGACAGTATAGGAGAGGTAGGAACACCATAGAAAAGATAGGCAAACGGAATAAGACATAAAGATAAATAGACACAATTCCCTTAGAGCAGGCATGTCCAACTTCGAACAGGTCGTGATCTACTTTTTCCGGCCAAAAGTGCCGGTGATCTACCACCATGAAAATTAAGTTTCAAATTAGTTTCAAATTCAATTTTAACCCAATAAAGTTGGAGGATTCCCCCCCCCCCATTTTTAATGAACAGTCTGTCATTTACTTGGATGTGATCAGCTGTTAAGCAAATTAAGCAAAAACAAAACAGAGAGACGAAGATCCAGTAAGAACTGCGAGGGGAAATGGAAAGTACATTTTTTCTTAAAGTTTTATTGAGTAATAACTTTCTTTAACTGTCTCAATAACTTTCTTTAACTTTTATTGAGTAATTTGTGTTAAATTTAGGTTGAGTATTGATCCAGGCTGATCTTGCACAATCTTTATTACTTCACTCTTGCTCATTAGTGAGACATCTGAGCCTGCATTTCATCCACCAGCTTTTTGAAGTTGGGTGAATATTGCGTGAGGGCCAGTCTCAGGGAATCCTGCAGATGTTCATCTGTCATGTTGGAACGTTGTGTACTCTGTCATTTTCAGATGGGAAAATGCAGATTCACACAAATAAGTTGAACCGAAACAGGAGTGTACAGCTTCACTGCATCTTCTCAAGTTGGGAAATTTGTCTCTAGGCACTAGCTTCCAAAACGATTCTTGCTCAGCATGGGTCTTGAGAAAAATGTCATTTTAAGGGTTAATATTTTGTTTTCAAGAGATGGCTTGTTCAATGAGTAATTTTTATTGATAGCAGCTGCAGTTTCTTTAATGTCCACATCTACTTTGTTTGGTTATGACAAGTACTCCACAACTGTTCCAATTTTTTGGAAGTCACAGAATCTATTTTCGAATTCCTGGATAACAGAACAGATTTCTGTCACATACTTCTCGTTCTGAAAAACAAAATTTGAATATTATCCCAGATGGTCCTGCGAATTAGGAAACTGATCAAAAGTGTTGTTTGCAAGGTCAGTCATCATCAGCTCAAATTTGCTCTTGTAGGATGAAACTGTACTCATCATCTCGCCAATGCATTTGTTTTTACCTTGTAGTTCAAGGTTCATATCACTTAGTTCGCCTGTAAAGTCAGCGAGAAATGCCAGATCACATAACCACTACTCATTTTCCAACTCTGCTTGGTCATCTCCCCTCTTCTTCAAAAAACGACTTATTTCATTCAGCAAATCACGAAATCTTTGCAGAAATTTGTGCCTACTTACATCTGTGTGCAAAATGATTTCCGCTGCCCCCTTCATTAAGAGTAAGATTGAAAAGCCGTCTTTGAAGTGATCTTCCACGAACTGAATTTACAATTTTGAAAGTGATGTCCATGACAGTCTTTGTATTAAGTCTCTTGCTTGCCAAAATTTGCTGGTGAATGATGCAGTGGTAAGAAAGGAAATCTGGGAAGTCGTCATGTTAGTAATGCTAGTAATTCCAAAAGAAGCAACTAAATGCACCAAAACAACAGCTAACAGAGCCTTCCAACTCTGTGCCCCAAGTCTATGGAATACCTTACCAGCACATATCAGAGCAATCCCCAACTTCAGCCAATTTAGAAAGGCCCTTAAACATTTCCTCTTCACCAAATATCTCACTGACATCTCCTATCCTCAGTCCCACTTGAATAACGAGCACCTCAACAATAATAGTAGTCAACTAGGCAAGCCCTCGCAACAGGCGTCCCCTACAATGTAAACACCAAACATTATCCTCAGTACACCTCATATGTATATAGTGTACCCTTTTTCCAAGTTGCATTTCCTGTTTAATGTAATGACCAGACATATTTAAGTTGTCGGATGTTTCTGTTCCATGTGAACCGCGCTGATTGCAAATAGTGCGGTATATAAGAAATATAAATAAATAAATAAATAAATAAATAAATAAATAAATAAAAAATAAATGTTGTCTACAGAGGGCTATGAAACCATTAACCTCACCTGTCATTGCTCTTGCTCCATCAGTAGTGATGGAAACAAGTCTATGCAATGGAAGATTACACTTTGTCACAAAAGAATGGAAAGAACTGAATATTTCCTGACCGGTAGTTCTCCCTTTTAAAGAAATTATTCTAAGTAGTTCTTCTTTAACACTGAAGTCTTCAAAAACCATCCAGATAAAGACTAGTAACTGGGCTATGTCTCTTATGTCTGCAGATTCATCCAGTTGGAGTGAGAAAGCAACACAATTTGAAACATCCTCCAATAATTGTTCAGTTGTGTCTCCACACATCTTTTCTATTCGCCGCACGGCAGTGTTTCTTGACAATTGTACATCTTGAATAGCAGCTATGATCTCTTTCTTTTTTTAAATCCTTCAAAAAGATTGTCAGCTGCTTCAAGAAAACAATCTTTTACAAATTCCCCTTCAGTGAAAGGTTTTTCATTTCTTTGCGATCAGGTTGCTGACCTTGAAGGATGCTATGGTTGCATTGACCGAATGTGACCTTGGCTTCGCCATCAACTGTTCCTGAGTAGCCAATTTCGATTTAAGTTCTTTGAGCTTCAGTTTACGAATTTCACTTTTGGGTGGAAAATCAGCATTAAACTTATTGCTATGCAGAGCCTTATAATGACGATCCAGATTACCCTTTTTGGGCAAGGATACTGGGGCGTTACAAATTAGACAACAACACTTGTCTTTCACCATGATGAAGTAGTCCATTTCCCATTCATCATGAAAGTGGTAGGTTTTGCTCTTCTTTGGAACACTCATCTTCGTTATACTGGGGTGGCTGGATGTAAGAAGGCCAAATCTGCTAAGTTAGCATAAACACTGGCTGAATCTGGTCCAAAACTGTCACTGTCCCAAAGTATTAAAGATCAAGAGGAACTGAAGACCTCTGGATGATGTGCAATACAAGGACTGGAGATGCCAAACCCACACATGCAGTTCTAAAAGTAAAAATAATAAGAATTCATCATACTGGCACCAATAATCAAATACCACCAAACAATCATCAAAAAAACTCAAACACCTGTCCAGCAAACCAGATAAAATCAAATACCGCCAAACAAGTTCAAATACCACCACACGCGATTTAATAAATTCTGCACACAGTGTAGAATCAATGCAAAGGCAAGGCGAAATAAAATTGCAGTATAGAATCAATGCAAAGGCTAGGCAAAATAGAATTGCAGAGGCAAGCAAACGTCACAGTGGTTTGAACCAATTCTAAGGCAAGGCATAAGCAAGTTAGAACAAAATTGGAAAAGCTCGCCAAAATCACCAAATTCTTGACACTTTGTTGTGTCTGCCTGAAAATGTTTAATGAAAGCGAACTATAAATCGACCAATGACCAGCACACGACACAACTAATACGGTAAGTGTATTCAGGTAAAGCCCGTGCGAATGGATATCACACGGTATATAACACACTTCTAAGGGGTGTTGGGGCGGGGGCAGGAATGGGTGATTCTGAGAGGCAGGAGACCAGGTATGATGCCGGGCCTGTGGTGTCTCATCACGGGGCACGGGCGGCGGCTCCCTGGGGTACCCACAAACTATTGGTACGAAAACAACAAGCGCCCCCAATACACCCACAGGCAAGATTTCCGCAGCCAGGGAAAAAAGACAGGCAAAGGATCAGCAGCGGCGGCAAGTCCTCGGCAGGCGACCTGCCGGCATGAGCTCTCTCCTAGCGACAGGGTGAGCTGCTGGAGAGATGGAGCCAAGTGGGGCTGGCGATCTACCTCTGACCCCTCCGCGATCTACAAGTAGATTGCGATCTACCTGTTGGACATGCCTGCCTTAGAGTATAGAGCTGTCCTTACCATGCCCAAAGGGTGTCGTCATACCAGAATAGCTACTCAGGTAAGTTAAGAACAGTCCTAAAAAGGAAGGTTTTCAGAGATTTTTTGAAGCACTTGAAATTTAATTCTGTGTGGAGTTGGCCCGGCTATCCGTGCCAATGTGGCAGAACAGCAGCAGAAAAAGCTAATTTTCTTGTAGATTCATACTTTATTTCCCATGAGGAGGGGAGGTTGTAAACGAAAATCATGGAGCGAGTGAAGAAATCTTGCTGGGACATATAGGGAGACAATAGTAGACAAGTAATCCAGAACTGTGTCATGAATAATTTTGTGTGTCAGGGTAAGAAGCTTGAAAATGATCCGAGAATTTATAGGTAACCAATGATATTTGATGAATAGTGGTGTAATACGATTGAATTTGTGTGTGTGAGCTAGTACACAAAAAAGAGCCGGATTTTGGATGGTATGGAGGTGATGGAGGTAGACCTGTGGAAGGCCTAAACAAACAATATTGCAATAGTCAAGTCTCTTTATCACCGTGTGTAAAAACACAGTTATCTGGGCCAGGTGATCCAAAAATAAACAAATGCTATGAAAAACAAGAAACCTATACTCAAATATATATGCTTCTTAAATACCAGCTTTGTTTGTTGGACTATAATTCAAGGTTGCTATGACAAGCTTCCTCTATTCAAGTCCTTTTTATTCTTTTTTAAGTGATCATGCATCATAAAACTTGCCACAAACATGCCAAAGCATTTCAAACCATTCAGCATAAAGGTTCTACTTCAGGGCAAATGGCAGTACTTATCTGAATGGGCTATCTCCATCACCATCGATCACGGCAAATTCATTCATGCATTAGGAGCTCACCAGGATTTTGTGAGAAAAATGGCCGTGGCGTTTTTTTATCCTAAAGGAACTCCACCCCTTACTCTCTGCAGCATTCGACTCAGTAAATCACAATAGATTATTAAATAGATTAGAGGAGATTGGTCTACATGGGGTCACTTTAAAATGGTTCCATTCCTATTTGACAGAGAGATTTTTACAAGTAAAGATAGGGGAAAAAACCTCTATGCCCATAAGAGTAATACAAGGTGTACCACAAGGATCTGCACTTTCATCGCTCCTTTTCAATATTTATATGCAACCAATATGCAAAATTCCTTTGAAAAGTGGAATTAAGTATACAATCTATGCTGATGATATTATGATTTTCACAACTATCACTATTGAGAACCCTGATTTCTCGGGCATTACAGAATGTCTCTCAGAAATGTCCAACTGGTGTAAAACAAACAACATGGAAATTAATTTTAGCAAAACAGAGGCGTTATTTATTTCTCGTAACCATAATTTTGCGCATCCTCCTGACATCAAAATAGATAACTCAACTATTCCTATTAAATCAGAAGTGAAATATCTTGGAGTTACTCTGGATAATGAGTTGAAACTCAGATCACACATAAATAAGACAATTAAAAGCGCTTATTACAGAATGAAGCTCATCAAAAGACTAAGGCCACTTCTTGATACTGTTCACTTCAGAAATGTTTGTCAAGCATTGATTACTCCATTATTTGACTTCTGTAATCCAATATATCTGGGTTTATCTAAGCAAGCACTTAAGCCTTTACAACTGGCGCAGAATACTGCTGCACGTATAATTTTTGGTCTATCAAGTAGAGAACATATAACTCCCATCTTGAAAGAGCTTCACTGGTTACCTATTTTATTTATTTTTATTTATTTATTTAACATTTATATACCGCATCTTCCAAAGTTCAGTTGCGGTGTACAATTAACAACAATTAACAAAGCGCAGTTTGTTTTACATAGAACGTCATAACTTTTACATAGAACATCATAAATTAAACAAACACAGTTTTATAAACAAACAGTATATTTAAGCTATAACCGTAAGTATCAAGTTAACTAACGTATTGTAGTGTCGAACAGCGTAAAAAAGAACATAACATATGCAACTATATACATGTGGAGGTATTTGGGCATAAGAGCTTCACGTGTAAAATATAAAACTATAATTTATATTTTCAAGATAAAACAACAATATTCTGCAGAAAGCCTGACATATCTCATACAGTCAGATATTAGCAACAGACCTAGAAGAAGAGGATCTGACAACAGAATCAGCTTATCAAATGATGTCAGAAAAACACGTAAAGACACCTCTGAAAGGGCTTTCTCTTTTGCTGCACCTTCCATCTGGAACTCTCTACCTAATGAGCTGAGAGCAGCTCAGGACATCAATGACTTTAGAAAGCAACTGAAAACATCTTTGTTTATAGAACACTACGGTCATGCAATTAACTAACTTAATTTGTCTGGAATGTAAATCATATACATATTGTATAATAGCTCACATTATAGTATAGCTCACTATGTAGATAATGCAACTCACTCTAACACATTATACCATAACTTTAACTTTTATTTCTTTACATTTTCTCACTAATACTCTTAATATCTTTGTTTGTAAGACCGCTTTGATTGTATGATAAGGCGGTATAGAAATCCAATTAAATAAATAAATAAAATCAAAGGGCTCCGATCTCACACCACTGTGTGCTGTAGTGCTGGTACCTGTGGCCTGCTCAGACACCAAAAGCCTGAACCAGAGATGAGCCATAAAGATGGATTCCTTTTTTGCAGTGTTCAAGCTTCAGACCTGTTGACTTCAAGCAATTGCCTGCCAAGTTTTATGTGCACATACAGCAAGTCTATTGATCCCAGCCATGACTACATGCAAGGGGACCTGCTCCTGAGGCTGTTCTCATCCAGAGACTATTCTATTGGTCCTAACATTTGCAACAATGTATGAACCTGCATGCCATCATCTTTCTCTCACCATTGACCTTTGTTTGGAGAGGGGCCACCTGACAACTGCTACCTGATTCGCTGAAGATGTCTCACAGTATTTGAGGCCAGCCATTTACCATGCTGTGACAAGGAATTATACACTGAGCACGGAGGAACTCATACACTTTTTTCACTCACACTCACATCTTTTGCTCTCTGACAGTCCTTCATTCCTGCTTTCTCTGCCATTTTCTGAACTTCATGTGCCCTCCTCCTGCCTGTCTCTTGCTGGGCCAAGGACAAACATCGGGAAGGAGTAATAAGATTCCCTGAGACCCGAGACTGTGTTATCACATGGCCTGCCTGAGCAGCCGACGTACAGCTCATCCAGCACTACGAGACCACATGCAGAAAAGGTGGATTTTAAGTTGGGCTCTGAACTTTGTAAAAGAAGACTCTAACCGGAGATGTGGTGGAAGATTATTCCAAAGGGAGGGTCCAAGGAAATAAAATGCTGAATGGCGACTAATTGAAGATGGGCCAGAGAGTGAGAAGGTAGGAGAAGACGGTTCATATGAATTGCATGGAGAGCATTGTGGGGCAAGCGGAATAAGGAAGGATGCTAAGTAATCCGGGAAACCAGTGTTCAATGTTTTATGGACCTGGATGAGAATCTTGTAATGAATACGGGATGGTACAGGAATCCAGTGTAAATGGATGAGGAGGGGGGTGATGTGATAAAATCTGGATGTGTGAAAAATTAATCTGGCCACAGTGTGCTGAATAAGTTCAAGGTGCTTATGTTTCCTACCCATCCCCCTCCTGCTCTCTCAACACCCTCCTCCAGCCCTGCCTTGTCATGTCTCATTTTCCCGTCTGCCCAATACATACTGGCGTTCTTTTCATTTTCATTCCAATAGCAAGTCACGCTGTGCATGAAGCCCCCTAGGTATGCTTTTTTCACAATGCAGGAGAATCCCCGATCCAGATACTTTTGAAAAAGTTTTTTAGACTCTGATCTAGTCCTGCTTTGATGAGCAAATTCTTTTCATACAAAGGAATTGACTAATTGGTAGGCCATTCTTTAACGTCAATGGATGATGGCTAGTATATTTAAGCAGGTTGTTATGAGAAACAGGCTTACAATATAAGGTTGTACATAGCTGAATCACTCCTTTTGATTGCTCAGTATTAGTATAAAGAGACTCTGCATCATAAGTTAAAGAATAACCTGTACATAGTTTCCCCAGTTAGCCAAGTTGTAACCCCTGTTCTTTGTAAATACAGTGTGGTGCGGCGAAATACAGTGTGGATGCCGCCGCACTGCACTATACAAATCTGTTTAACTGTAAACCGAGCTGATTTTAAAGAGCGCGGTATAAAAAACCCTCAAATAAATAAATAAATAAATTAAATAAAATAACCATACTTCACTCAAAGTGATCGTCACTCCTGACAAATTTCGTAGCGTGTGAATGGTATCTTTCAAAAAATAAGACACTTGCCATGTCAGTGGATTAAGAATATAAAAATAGACAAAAGCTCCAATAGTGACCTATTGCTCGCCATTATAGGGTGGCCAGGGGAGTTATCCAAGCTCTTGTGAACTTTAGGAACAGTATAAAAGACAGGGATCCTTATTTATTGAAAACTGCATCTCTTTTTGCGTGAGATAATTTTGCATATAGCCTCTAGTTAAGATCTCCTCAATCTGCTGTGCAAGAGAAATAGTAGGATCCTCTAAGTGTTCATAATATTTGCAGTCATCCAGTTGCCGGTATGCCTCTTGATCAAACTGATTTTTAGATTGTACCAAAATTGCGCCACCTTTATCGGTTCTACGTATCACTATATCCTTCTCCAAATCTTGCAAAACCAATTTTTGATATGTAGCTATCACTGGATCTAGGGGACCTATTAGTACCCGTTTGAAACCAGCCATACAATGGAGGAATCAGATGGTATGGAATGAGAGGATGCATAAAGTTGGATCACTAAATTAAGGAAGAAGCCATATAAGGCCACCAGCTCATCAAACATCCTATAAGGTATAGTAGGTACAAAAGACATACCCAAATCTAACACAAGAATTTGATGATCAGTAAGACAACCAGATGTCAAATTTATGACTGCTGTTTTTTTGTTTGAGGAAGCTTTTTTAGCAACCTTGAATTATAACCCAACAAAAAAGAAGTTGGTATTTAAGAAGCAAATATATTTGAGTATAGGTTTCTTGGTATCACACTTTGGAAGTAAGGCAGGAGTGAGGAGATATGATAGAGGCATTCTGGCTTAAATGCACAGGAAGAGAGTCTTTTTCAGTTGAAAGAAAGCTCTCAACAAGGGGTCATTGGATAAAGATGAAAGGGGATAGACTTGGGAATAATGCTGTATGTAGAAATATTTCTTTATGGAAAGAGTGGTAGATGCATGAAATATTCTCCAAAAGGGGTGGAAGAGATGAGCACTGTATCTGAATTCAAGAAAGCATGGGACAAACACAAAGGATCTCTAAATGAAACAAAGACACTGTAAAGCTTAGTAGTTGGTATCAGAGGCGGCCCAAGGGGGGTGCGGGGCCATGTGCGGAGACTCGGTGCAGGGCCTCATTTGCATAAGTGGCCTTATTTGCATAAATATTTGCATAATGTTACCATACACTAACTTTTAGTAAACATGCCTCTTAATGAGTGTATGATAAAGAAAGACTAAAAGATTTCTACATTACTATAATCCAGTACCAACCGCCAGGCACATTAGGAACTACTACAAACACTGCCCATTTAGAACCCATAGAAAACCAGCCATATCGTAACAGCACTATCAGGACTCACAAAGCACCAGACCCTACCTATCAAAAGGCAACACTGCAAATATTAAACAAATACATTTTAGAGAACAACAATACATGACCTACTGGGGAAAGAGAACAAGTGGCAATGTCAAATAGGAATTACATAAACAGAATACCTCAGCTCAGTTACACATGCAGAACATAGACCATCACCAAAGAAGGAATCACAATTTAGAAACAGGAAGGCAATAATTAAACTGGGAACCCCAAAAGCCAAACTTGGAATGTACAACAACACTGTAGAAATAAAACTATACATTAATTTCCTCTTGCACTAAACAAAGCGCAGACGTTAATAATCCACATTTCCCAGAGCTGACATATTCCAGTTAATAAATTCAAAATAAAGAGATAATTTTCTACCTTTTGTGCATTTTTTTTCAGTTGCAATTGCTCCAGCCAATTTCTTCTGGTTTCTTCGTACCTTCTGCTAACTCTTCATCGTCTGCTGTCCATTTGTCCTTTCTTCTCTCTTCTAGTTTTTTTCCATTCTCTCTCTCTACATCTACTTTAACATACAATTCTTTCTCCTTTTGCTCTTTCCTCATTCCTATTTCATCCACTCAAATTTTACCCCTCTATCCTCAATCCCCACTTACTCTCCCAATACCCGGCCAATTGTAGATTTCTCATCCCTCCCACACAAAATATTTTTCCCCTCTCCATTTTACTCTCCCAGCCCCATCCCATTCTAATCCTCCCCCAACATCAGCTCCCTTCTAGTTCCAGCCTCACCCAGCATCCATTCCCTTCTAGTCCCTGCATCAGCCCATTTCCAGTCCTAGCCCCCCATCAGTCCATTTCCAGTCCTAGCTCCCCATCCATTTCCAGTCCTATCCGAGTCCCTCCATCAGCTCATTTCCAATCCCAGCCCCCCATCAGCCCATTTCTAGTCCTTTCCTAGCCCCACCATCAGCCCATGTCAAATCCAAGCTCCCCTCCACTCAGCCCAATTCCAATCCAAGCCCCCCATAGCCTACTTCTAGTTCTAGCCCCTACATGAGTCCATTTCAATCCAAGTCCCCACCACAGCCCATTTCCAATCTTAGCTCCCCCAACAGCCCATTTCCAGTCCTATCCTAGCTACTCCATCAGCCCATTTCCAGTCCTAGTTCCCTCCCCTCACAGCCCATTTCCATTCCAAGCCCCCCTCCCCATCAGCTATTTGCAGTTCAAGCCCCCCTTCCACTCAGCCCATTTCCATTCCAAGTCCCCGTCCCCATCAGCTATTTGAAGTTCAAGCCTCCCCTTCCACTCAGCCCATTTCCAGTCCTAGCAACCCCCCAACCCATTCCCAGTCCTAGCCCCCAATCAACCCACTTCCAGTCCTAACCCGCCATCACCCCATTTTCAGTTTAAGCCCCCCCCCCATAACCCATTACCGGTCCTAACCCCCCATCAGCACACAGCCCATTACCAGTCCTAACCCCATCAGCCCTTTTCCAGTCCTAGCCCCCCCATAGCCCATTTCCAGTCCTAACCCCCCATCAGCCCACAGCCCATTACCAGTCCTACCCCCCTCCCCCCATCGGCCCAGGGAAAATAAAGAAAAAGCTGGCTGCTGCCGCACCCGCCGCAGCAGCAGCAGAATCGACTGTCCCGCAGGGCTCCCCTGCCCTGCTGAGCTCTCCCTGCCCGGCTGAGCCTCTCCGAGATGGCTTTCAGATCCACAAAGGGAGAGTGTCTTACTGTCTCCCTTGCGGCTCTGTTAAGCCCGCAGGGGCTGATGGGAAATTTCCCATCAGCCCCTGCAGGCTTAACAGAGCCGCGAGGAGACACTCTCCCTTCGTGGATCTGAAAGCCGTTGCAGAGAGGCTCAGCCGGGCAGGGAGGGCTCAGCCGGGCAGAGGGGGGCCCCGCGGGATATTCAATTCTGTTGCTGCTGTGGCGGCAGCGGCCAGCTTTTTTTTTTAAATTTAATTTATTTTTAAAGCAGAATGTTCTTTGCGCGGGGCCCCCTGAAACACGGGGCCCTGTGCAAAAAACATTCTTGCTCAATGGATGGGCCAGCCCTGGTTGGTATGGAAGGACAAACTAGATAGGTCGCATGGTCTTTATCAACTGCCATTTTTCTGTGTTTCTATGTTATACAAGAGCATTATTCAGTAGTGTCATGGTGCTTGCATGAAAGCATATACAAAACTGTTAACCATTGTGGTGTGTTATGTGACCACAGATCTAGCATTCAGGTAACTCTAAAAAGCTTCTTACCCATCTTTCATTGTCAGACAAAAGAGCATAAAGTTGAGCCAGGCTTGACATTTTTTAAGTTTTTTACTTTGAGAGCATGATTTTCAAAAAGACACAAAACTGACCTTGTTTGTGTCATATTGTAAAATCTGGGTATACCTCACTTTTGTACAGAAATCTCAGTCTTATGTCAGAATGTGCAGTAAGAAATGCATGTCCAGTATGTTTTCATTGTACTCTGCATCAAAGCTTCACCTCCAAAACTCCTACTTCAAGCTTACATTTTTTTATATACTGCTCATTGTATACATCAAAGCAGTTTATAGTAATATAAGTTTAAACAAGGGAAGGACATAAGACAAGACATTGAAAAAATAACAAGAGGAACTAGTACAATAATAACTAAACAGTTGGGGCCCGATATTGAGTTATCCGCATTTTGGAAAGGCTATGTGCCTCATCGGCGCATAGCCCTCCCCGCCGACCTCTAACCCAGATATTCAATGCCGCGACAACAGCATTGAATACCGGGTGATCGCCGCAGACTTGGGAAGCCACTGAGGCTAACTGGGCAACAGCAATATTGGATGCTGCCCAGTTAGCTCCTGTGCCTTAAAGATAGGCGAAGATTTTCCTCGCCTATCTTTTAGGCACAGGTTGCTAACCGGGCAGCATGCAATATCACTGCTGCTCGATTAGCAACAGTCTCTGCCTCTGTTCCGCCCTTCAATGCCCACAACATGTCCCATTGCTAACCGGATAGCATCAGGGCACGTAGGGAACTTAGAAGGGGATATTCAACAGAATTAACCATGTAAGTGTCATTGAATATACCCATGTAAGCATTTATACAGTTTAGTGGACTGCAAACCGTGTAAATGCCTTTCGAAAATCGGACCCTTGAGATACAAAACTCCAAATATGGAGAGATTCAGAGTTGGACAGGAAGAGTATTTGTGATTGCAGCATGCACTACTCACACTACTAAGACCCTTATCCACCTGCCTCGACTATTCTAACCTGCTCCTCAATGGTCTCCCTCTGAATCATTTCTCTCCCCTTCAATCTGTTCAAAACTCAGCTGCATAGCTAATCTTCACCAATGTCACTATGCTCATGTAACCCCTCTACTTAAGTCACTTCACTGGCTCCCTATCATTTTCCACATCCAGTTCAAACTTCTACTGACCTACAAGTGCATTCATTCTGAGGCGTCTCACTACCTTTCCTCTCTTATCTCACTGTACACTCTTCCTCGGCAACTCCATTGCCTCCATTGCCTCGCAATCTACTTCCGGTGATATATTGCCCAGAAAACCCATGGGCAACTGCATTGCCAGGAGTCAGCACTGACTTGACAGCACTAAAAGAACTGTTCCCTATCCTGCCCTAAACATGGCACTGGGCATTTTAGATACTAAGGGGGTTGTTCTGACCCACAAATAGCAGGGTTGGACATCCAACCCCCGTTTAGGCCTGGCATGCTATTCTGGCTCCATTGCTCTCCACATGTACAGAGGGTTTGTGCGGGGAGCACTGGACGGGGGTGGGAGGGAGTGGTGCAGAGGCAGAGTGAGGGCAGTGCAGGGGAGGGGTCAGCAGCCGGGACGCACAGAAGCAAATCCGATCATGCCTCTGTATGTCTCCCACCATCGACTTGGATGCCCAGCTTATTCCACCCCTAGGGAGAAATAAGTGCCAGGCCCTGATCTGCTTGCAGGCTGGATGCCCCCTTGCACTGCTGCGGGAGGACTCCTGCCACCCGATCCCAGCCTTGGGGGCCCCTGGCAAGGGTCAGACTGTGAGGAAACAGGGCTGTACTGCATCTGGGCCATCAGTTGCTCTGGCTGGATGTGCCATGCCATGGCGACAGGATGCTGCTGCACAAGCACACCAGCCGGGGTGTTGAGAGGGCTGGCTGGGCAAAGCATGGGACGTCTCCCTCATTGGAATTTGGGGCATGCCAGGCTGTCTAAATGCCCTGATTCCGCAACTGCGGGAACGTATAGCTCCCGTGGTTGTGGAATCGGGTACAAATTGGCCCCATACATCTTTTGGCCATCCATATGGAATCGGCCTCCACAGTCAGGGGTGGCTCTATAATGAGGTGGGGTGAGGTGGCCACCTCAGGTGGCAAAGTTTAGGGGGTGGCAAAAAATGCCCCAAAACAGCTGCCTCACTCTGCCTTCAAATGTAAAAAAAAAAAATTGAGTAGCCAGCTGCTGCTGCTTCTCGGCAGTGGCAAAATCTGTTCCACCTGCCCCTGCCGCTACTGCCCTAGATCCGAGCACATGGGGTAGCGACTGAGAGCTCTCTCAGGTGCAAAAAAAAAAAGTACTGTCAAAGTGTAGGATTTTCAAGCTTCTGTTGGCTTGTCAGTCCCTGCTGGTTCCGCGCCCCCCACCCTCTGATGCGAAAAGTATCATCAGAAGGAGCAGGACACATCATGGCCATACAAGCATTCCAGTGCCACAAGATCCCATGATTTTGCTTTCTGGGCCTTAGAAGTATGCTGGTGACACAAGAGCCTGCGATTTTGCTTTCCGTTTTTTTTTTCATCAACTTTGCAATTAAAAAAAAAAATCCAGAAAGCAAAATCATGGGATCTTGTGACACTGGAATGCTTGTATGGCCCTGATGGGTCCCGCCCCCTTTTCACACCAGAGGAGGGGCAGAACCAACAGGGACGTACAAGCCAATGGAGGATTGAAAATCCCATGCTTTTGTATTCCTGTCACCAAGAAGCATCAGCGGCAGCAGAAAGGGGGAAGGAAAGGTATGAAGAGAAATGCTGGACAACAGGGGAGGGACAGGAGGACAAATGCTGGACAACCGGGGAGGGGGGGCAGGAAGATTAATACTGGACAATGGGTGGGGGGCAGGAGGACAAATGGTGGACATCGGGGGGGGGGGTGAGAGGAGGACAAATGCTGAACAACAGGGGGGCAGGAGGACAAATGCTGAACAGCAGTGGAGGGCAGGAAGACAAATGCTAGACAATGGAGGTGGGGTGGGGTGGGGGAAGAAGGAAGAGAAATGCTGGACAACAGGGAGGGGCAGGAGGACAAATGCTGGACAGGAGGAAGACAAATCAAATGCTGGACAGAGGGGGGAGCAGAAAGACAAATGCTGGACAATAGTGGGGGGAAGCAGTAAGACATGCTGGACAGAGGGGAGGGGAAGACAAATGCTGGACAACAGGGGGGGAAGCAAGAAGACAAATGCCGGACTAGAGCTGGTGCTACCTGGCAAGCTGGGTAAGCATGCCAGGGAGGCACCAACGTCAGGAGAGTGCCGTGGCTAGCCACCCGCCCCCACTCCCCATTCAGTATGACCTGTGGAGTGCCGGTGGCTTAGTGGAGAGCCTGCCCACAGGAAATGCTACTTAGCTGCTGTGGCACAAAAATAATTAGCCCGCTTTGCTTCGCACAAGGCTTCTCCTCCTGTAACATAGCACTCCTGCCCCAACGCATGAGCATTTGCCACCGCAGCTAAGTGACGCTTCCTTTACTACCTCCTGCTAGTAGTCCTGTGATAATAATATGTATTGATCTTTGTGTGGAAATAGTGAAATCTTGTGGAGAGAAGAAGGAGCTTTTTACGGGTCATTGATGTTAGGGGGAGGTATGGTGGCATGGACAATGCTAGAGCCACTTACTCCTTGTTTGTTCTGAGGCCCGCTTTCTCCTTTCTTCTTCTTCTTTTTTAAGAAGATAAAATCCTCCAAGCAGATTTTTTGTGCTATGAAGTTTGGTGAGAGCATTGGAGTGTTATACCATTTGCATTGAGTAATCAATCTACACTCTGTAAGTGACCAATCTTTTTATTGTATGTTTCTCAAGGCCACAGTTGCGGCTTACACGGACGGGTGTGGGAGGCAGTGATTATAGCCCAGAGATCAGAACCTGCCTGCAGGAGCAGCATGTCCTGTGGGCAGGGGCTGCGCAAGGCCAATTGTACCCTGCCTCTCTGGGCTGGGATCACTGCTTTCACAGCCCCTGTCTGTGGGACATACTGCTCCGCAGGCAGGTTCTGCCCCTTGTACATGTAAGGGGTGGACATGAAGGGGCATTGGGAGGTGGACGTGAATGGATACAGTGAATCATAAGGGAGTCGTGGGGGGGGGGGGAATAGGGAGGCAGCGAGGATAAGATTGTTGGGGGGCTAGGGAGATAAAGGGAGATACTGGACATGGAAAGGGGCAAAGGGAGAAGCAAGGAGGGGAGATGGGGTGGTGATGTTGGCCAGGAGGTTATAGGGAGACTATGGGAAAATGCTGGACTTGGGGAGGGGGGGACAGAGGGAGACTGAGGGTAGATGCTGGATACGGGGTAATAAGGGGAGAAGGAGATGCAGGACATGAGTGTGAGAAAGGGGAGAAGATGGACATGGGGTAAATAGGTTGAGAAAGAGACAGAGAGGTGCTTGACATGGGAGTAGTAAAGAGGGGATGGTATGATATGGAGATAGGGTAGATACTGGTTGCAGGGAGGATAGGAAGGGCAGGGCCGGATTTGCCTATACACCACGTACGCCGTGGCGTAGGGCCCACAGCTGGCAAGGGCCCACCGGGAATGTTTTTTGCACAGGGCCCCGCGTTTCAGGGGGCCCCGCGCAAAAAACATTCTGATCCATCATTAAAATTAAAAAAAAAAAAAAAAAGCTGTCGCTGCCTCTGCCGGGGCCGCCGCAGCAGAATCGAGTGTGCCGCGGGGCCCCCCCTGCCCAGCAGAGCCTGGCCTCCCCGGTATCACCTCTCGAGTCTCAGCTGCCCAGCGAATTTTTTTTTACAAAACAAGCTGTCGCTGCCTCTGCCGGGGCCGGGGCCACCGCGGCAGAATCGAGTGTGCCGCGGGGCCCCCCCTGCCCAGCAGAGCCTGCCCTCCCCGGTATCACCTCTCGAGTCTCAGCTGCCTCCCTCCAGTCACACGCGCCGGCTTTCAGAGCGCGAGGTGAGTTTCTCCCTCGCTGCTCTGTTAAGCCCGCGGGGGCTGATGGGAAGTCCCATCAGCCCCCGCGGGCTTAAACAGAGCAGCGAGGGAAAAACTCTTCCCTCGCGCTCTGAAAGCCGGCGCGTGTGACTGGAGGGAGGCAGCTGAGAGAGGTGATACCGGGGAGGGCAGGCTCTGCTGGGCAGGGGGGGCCCCGCGGCACACTCGATTCTGCCGCGGTGGCCCCGGCCCCGGCAGAGGCAGCGACAGCTTGTTTTGTAAAAAAAAATTCGCTGGGCTGGGGTGGGCTGGGGGGGTTAGGACTGGTGATGGGCGGGGGGGCTGTTGGGGGGGTTAGGACTGGTGATGGGCTGGGGGGGTAAGAGTTGTAAAGGCTGTGGGCTGTTGGGGGGGTTAGGAGTGGTGAAGGGCTGGGGGGGTTAGGAGTGGTAATGGCTGTGGGCTGCTGGGGGGGTTAGGACTGGTGATGGGCTGGGGGGGGTTAGGAGTGGTAATGGCTGTGGGCTGTTGGGGGGGTTAGGACTGGTGATGGGCTGGGGGGGTTAGGAGTGGTAATGGCTGTGGGCTGTTGGGGGGGTTAGGACTGGTAATGGGCTATGGGGGGGTTAGGAGTGGTGATGGGCTATGGGGGGGGCTATGGGCTATGGGGGAGCTAAGTCTATATGGGCTGATGGGATTAGGACTGGAAGTGGGTTGATGGGGGCTTAGGACTGGTAATGGGCTATGGGGGGGGCTTAAACTAAAAATTGGGTGATGGGGATTAGGACTGGAAATGGGCTGGTGGGATTAGGACTGGGAGTGGGCTATGGGGGGCTAGGACTGGTAATGGGTTGGGGGGGTTGCTAGGACTGGAAATGGGCTGGGGGATTAAGACTGGAGGTGGGCTGATGGAGTTAGGACTGGTAATGGGCTGTGGGCTGTTGGGGGGGGTTAGGACTGGTAATGGGCTATGGGGGGCTAGGACAGGAAATGGGCTGATGGGAAGGGGTTAGGACTTGAGGTGGGCTGATGGGGTTAGGACTGGTAATGGACTGTGGGCTGATGGGGGGGTTAGGACTGGCAATGGGCTATGGGGGGGTTAAGACTGGTAATGGGCTGTTGGCTGATGGGGGCTGTCTGGTAATGGGCTATGGGGGTTAGGACTGATAATGGACTATGGGGGGGGGCTAGGACAGGAAATGGGCTGATGGGGAGGGGTTAGGACTTCAGGTGGGCTGATGGGGTTAGGACTGGTAATGGCCTGTGGGCTGATGGGGGGGGGTTAGGACTGGCAATGGGCTATGGGGGGCTGACTGGAAATGGGTTGATGGGGGTTAGGACTGGAAGTGGGCTGATGGGGGGTTAGGACTGGAAGTGGGCTGATGGAGGGTTAGGACTGGTAATGGGTTATAGGGGGGGCTTAAACTGAAAATGGGGTGATGGGGGGTTAGGACTGGAAGTGGGTTGATGGGGGGGCTAGGACTGGTATTGGGTTGATGGGAGGGGCTAGGACTGGAAATGGGCTAATGGGGGCTAGGACTGGAAATGGGCTGATGCAGGGACTAGAAGGGAATGGATGCTGGGTGAGGCTGGAACTAGAAGGGAGCTGATGTTGGGGAGGATTAGAATGGGATGGGGCTGGGAGAGTAAAATGGAGAGGGGAAAAATATTTTGTGTGGGAGGGATAAAAAATCTACAATTGGCCGGGTATTGGGAGAGTAAGTGGGGATTGAGGATGGAGGGGTAAATTTTGAGTAGATGAAATAGGAATGAGGAAAGAGCAAAAGGAGAAAGATTAGTATGTTAAAGCAGATGTAGAGAGAGAATGGAAAAAAAAAACAAGAAGACAGAAGAAAGGACAAATGGACAGCAGATGGAGAGTTAGCAGAAGACACGAAGAAACCAGAAGAAAGTGGCTGGAACAATTGCAACTGAAAAAAAATGCACAAAAGGTAGAAAAATATCTCTTTATTTTGAATTTATTAACTGGAATATGTCAGCTCTGGGAAATGTGCGTCATTAATTTTTGCGCTTTGTTTAGTACAAGAGGAAATTAGTTTATAGTTTTATTTCTACAGTGTTGTTGTATATTCCAAGTTTGGCTTTTGGGGTTCCCAGTTTAATTATTGTCTTCCTGTTTCTAAATTGTGATTTCTTGTTTGGTGATGGTCTATGTTGTGCATGTGTAACTGAGCTGAGGTATTCTGTTTATATAATTCCTATTTGACATTGCCACTTGTTCTTTCCCCAGTAGGTCATGTATTGTTGTTCTCTGAAATGTATTGGTTTAATATTTGCAGTGTTGCCTTTTGATAGTTAGGGTATGGTGCTTTGTGAGTCCTGGTAGTGCTGTTAGGATATGGCGGGTTTGCTATGGGTTCTAAATGGGCAGTGTTTGTAGTAGTTCCTAATGTGCCTGGCGGTTGGTACTGGATTATAGTAATGTAGAAACCTTTTAGTCTTTCTTTATCCATATACTCATTAAGAGGCATGTTTACTAAAAGTTAGTGTATGGCAGAGCTACTCAATTCCAGTCCTGGTGGTCCACAATCCTGCAGGTTTTCAGGATATCCCTAATAAATATGCATGAGATATATATGCATTGGAGATATCCTGCCAACCTGACTGGTTTGTGGCCCTCCAGGGCTGGATTTGGAGACCCCTGCCTTACATCTCTGTCATTTACGATTGTGAGTGGGCAAGGTGCAGATGTCCAAGACATCAAAAAAGTTAGATAGCATTTGTCACATTCCTCCTTGCTTCTCACCACCACCAAAATATTATCTATTAGACAACTTTTTGGTGGTGGTGAGAATCGAGGAGGAATGTGACACATTCTATCTACCCTTTTGATGTCTAGGATATCTGTACCTTGTTCACTCACAATCTTAAATGACAGAGATGTAAAGCAGGGGTCTCCAAATCCAGCCCTGGAGGGCCACAAACCAGTCAGGTTGGCAGGATACCTCCAATGCATATATATCTCATGCATATTTATTAGGGATATCCCGAAAACCTGCAGGATTGTGGACCACCAGGACTGGAATTGAGTAGCTCTGGTGTATGGTAACATTACGCAAATATTTATGCAAATGAGACACCTTATGCAAATGAGGCCCCGCACCGAGTCTCCGCACATGGCCCCGCACCCCCCTTGGGCCGCCCCTGGGCCCACCGGAGGGCTTTAGAGGGAGCCGGGGAAGCCCGCGCGAGGCCCCGGCTCCCTCTGTACAGCCGCCAGCGTGAAGAGCCTTTTCCTTCACGCTGGCGGCTGTTTCTGTGAAGCCGCGAATGCTGGGAAAGGTTAAAGGTCGCCCTTTAACCTTTCCCAGCATTCCCGGCTTCACAGAAACAGCCGCCAGCGTGAAGGAAAAGGCTCTTCACGCTGGCGGCTGTACAGAGGGAGCCGGGGCCTCGCGCGGGCTTCCCCGGCTCCCTCTGAAGCCCCTCAGACAGCCGCGATGCTGTCCGGGGGACCAGGACTGCATGGGGGGGCCCAGGACTGCACGGGGCGGGGCACGGGGGGGGGGGCCCAGGACTGCACGGGGGGGCCCAGGACTGCACGGGGGCGGGCCCAAGACTGCACGGAGGCACGGGGGGGGGGGACAAAGGGGGGGCCCAGGACTGCACAGGGGGGGCCCAGGACTGCACGGGGACATGGGGGGGGGCCCACAATTTTTCTTGGCGTAGGGCCTCACTCTAGCTAAATCCGGCCCTGAGGAAGGGAGAGGGTAGACATGCGAGAAAAGAGAGGGTGGAGGTACTGGATGGAGGGAAAGAGAGCCAGAAAGAGAGACATTGAATGATTGGGGGGGGGGGAGGTGTTAGACATGGAGGGAAGGGAGAGAGTGAGCAAAAGACTGGGGAATAATGGACCAGGAAAGAAGAGCTGGGGAAGGTTGAAAAGCGATAGGATGAAGGTTGAAAAATGGTAGGTAGATGGCATAAAAAAAGAGAGAGATTGAGAACTGGATAGTATGGGGTAGTAAAATCTGGGTGGACAGAGAGTGTAGTGACCAGCCCCTGTAGAACCGGAACAGTCATGGTTTTGGAATAGAGCAAGCTCCCTTGCAGCCACGCAGGCAACCTAGGGGTAGCAAGCATAGGGAAAACCCAGCCCGGATCCCCAAAGGGAAGGCCCATACCAGTCCCATTCCTGTTAGGAGGGAACAAATCTAATCCACTCATCCATTTCAGGATTCTGCTCTGGATGAGTTTCCTTGGCTTACCAGGAACTACTCTCTAGATTCAGAAAGAGGTGGGGAGGGTTCAGGTAGTTTGGGCCTAGAAAAACTCCCAGAGTTTCCAAGCAAGGGGGAGATCTACCCTGACCAGGAGGAGGCCATTGAAACCCAGCTCTATGAAGACAAGGAGAACCCTAAACCCATAACCCATGGAGGTACAAGTGATGGAACACTAAAAGCTCTAGCCCTGGGGCAGGTTCTGTTAAGGTTTACGTGAACCTGAAAGGAGGAAGGGTGGGACAGCTGCACTGCTTCTAACTGTGCAGCTGAGCTTTGGAGTGCATTCTACGAAAGACTGTGTTGAACTGAACTGATCTGAGAAGCAATTTTAATGGTTATCATTATAACTTTGTGTTGTGAACTGGAGAGATTGGAGCTAGTGGCCAGTCTCTAATTCTGCAGTTGAACTCCAGTGCCCTGGTGACAGAGCTGCTGCTTATGGGGCCCTGAGGGCCCTTTTTTCCTGCCTTGAGAGGGGAAGAGGAAGGGCCACTCCAGGCCTGGCGGTTCAAGAAGTCTAGGGAACAGAACCCGAAGCCAGAGGACTGTGTGTTGCACTGTAGGTGGATCTTGTGGGACTGCCATAAAAAGGTCTGAATCATAACAACTCGCTGCCACTTCTAAGGGGGGTTTATCTTCGGTTCTACAAGAGAGCAATAAATGGAAGAAAGCTGAAAGGGAAAAATAAATATTCAAGATGGAAGGATGTGAAGAAAACAAAGGAGAGACAAGAAATGGCAGATGGACTAGAGACTGCAGAAAAAGAGCTAAGAGAAGACAGAGGAATACAGAAGTCTCGGATCGGGACCAGCATGATCAGAGAATAAAATGGTCAGACTACAAAAGGTAGAAAAAATAATTTTATTTTCAATTTAGTGATTGGGCTTTGCACTATTTTTATATTTTACACAGTATGGGGAGCTGCATCTCTTATTTCTCTTGTGTTGCACTGCATGTGGAGTCTGTGGTTTTTGGGTTTTTTTTGGGTGGGGGGTTTCAGTTTTTGTCTACATATGTTTATTTTTACTTTAGGTTGTGACCACTTATTCTATATTTGGTGAGGGTCTGTGTTCTGAGTGTGTGAACTAGGCCAGGCATTCTGTTAACATGGCGTTCATATATGGGGATCTATACTGTAGTAATTTGACTTGTTCAGCTTTTCAAATAGGTATATGGATAGTCTAGGGACCACTGCAGTATTTATAGTTTTTTTCTGGGTAGGCCCTTGTATAAGTCTTGGAAATCTATGCTGGTATGGTATGGGAAGGCACATTTGGCCTTGTAGATCTTCGGTGACTTTAGTAGGGTTTTATATTTGTTCCCAATATGCCTGTTACTGGAGCGTATTAGTTGTTACCGAGATGACCAGAATCAGATATTTTTTTTTTAACATATTGAATTCTGTGGGTGAATGTCCTACTTCTGCTCTGCACCCATTGTTGAGGGAGAGGTTTCTGTGGATGCAGAATATATATTAAATAAACAAAAAAAAAGTGAGAACCATAACACAGTTTATAAAAAAACCAAAATGAGTTATAATTTGGTGTTATAAACTGCACTATGGTTCTCACTCTTTCTTTTAGTTCCTTGGTGTGCCGGCATCTTGCATTTCCTTTGATTTTTGCAGAATACATATATTTACATGAACACCATGCTGGTCCAGTGCACCATTTCAGGAGTTATGGTGGGGTTGCCAAGCCCTTCTTGGTGTTTGTTGGAGTGAGCGGTGTTGTGTTGGGGTCACAAAATCCTTCTTATTTTTCAGATGGTGGGAAATGCTATGTTGGGGTACCAAGTCGCTCTTGGTTTTTGTGGAAGTGGGAGGTGCTGCATGGGTGCTGTTGAGCCCCTCTTGTTTGGCATTTTTAGCAGCATGTATCCTAGGCTCTGTGCCGATAACATAAGAAATGCCATACTGGGCCAGAACAAGGTCCATCAACATCCTGTTTCAAACCACAAATACCTGGCAGGTTCCCAAAAAGGCACATAGGTTCCACAGTGCTTGTCCCGGAGCAAGCAGTGGATTTCTTAGGTCCTCTTTTAATAATAATTTTATGTACCATTCCTCCAGGATCTTGTCCAAACCTCTTTTAAACCCAGCTACACTTAATAGTGTTTACAAAATACTCTGGTAATTAATTCCAGAGTTTAATTACGTAGGCCTATAGGCTAACTGCAGGGAGGCAGTTACCGCATTTCAATGTGGCAAAATGGCTACCAGTGTAACTAAGGCCACCCACTGATGTGGCATTAGTTGCACTCACGCTGCTTGTGCTGAGCCATTATGTTAGTTTCTTCTGACAATGCAGATGTCTGCATGTGAGAGTTCTTTCTCTTGTCTCACTCTGGAGTAAAGTATAATTTTGGGAAAGAAATCCTGTAAACCTAAATTATGGGTAAAAACATTTTTTTATCTACATAAAGTATGTCTGTTTAGTTTGTATTGATAGTTCTTCATCAAGTAGGGAATATATCTCTGTTCTGCATATGTGTGACTGAGGCTACATGTTCTGTAGTAGGGAGCTGTAGTAATCTGGCTTGTTCAGTTTTCTGAATAGGAATATGAATGTTCTAGGGCCCACTGCAATATTTATGGTGTTGCCCTTTTCTAGGGAACTCCATGTTGTGTGAGTTTTGGAAGTTAGTGCTGTTATGGAACAGTAGGGTTGCTCTATGGGTCCTGTAATCTGGGTTCTTGATGTGGTCAACTGTAGGGTGTTGGTTGGGGGGAGGTACTGGAATATGTTTTGTTATTGAGATTTGTAGTTTTGTTCTTTACGATGCCAGACTGAAATCTTAAAATATTTTGTCAGTTCAGATTCAAAGAAATCTTCAAATTTTAAGGGAATATCTTGGTTTAATTTTGTTTAGTAACCCGATAGCTTCACTGCTGCTGAGTTCCGGACTATTTCAGTTCTAGCACAATCCAATCCAGTGTTTGAATTCATGGCTACCAGGATTAGTTTCTCATTTTATATTTTTCCTCCTCATTAATAAGCTAGTCATAGTGAAAAAAAATCTGATATGCAGATTGGAGGGGGTGGGCGGGCTGTGTAAGTGGCTTTTCATTAATCAAATTTTAATGTTTTATTATGCATGGTTTATTGTAACATCTGTTTTACTAAATTGCGTATATATATATATATATATACAGGGCCGGATTTAGCTATACGCCATGTACGCCATGGCGTAGGGCCCACAGCTGCAAAGGGCCCACAAAAATTGAAGTAGTTAGGCTTTTTTTTTTAATAAAATAAAAAAAAACCTGCTGGCTGCCGCCGCGGGGCCCCCTCTGCTGCCGCGGCAGCATGGACTGACCCGCGGGGGCCCCCTCTGTAAGCTCGGTCCCTCCCTCCGTGCCTCCGTGTCTCCCTCCGTGCAGGCTGTTAGAGACGCGAAGGCAGACTGTCTCCTTCTGCCTTCCCGTCTCTGTTAAGCCCGCAGGGCTGATGGGAAATTTCCCATCAGCCCCTGCGGGGTTAACAGAGACGAGAAGGAGACAGTCTGCCTTCGCGTCTCTAACAGCCTGCACGGAGGGAGACACGGAGGCACGGAGGGAGGGACCGAGCTTACAGAGGGGGCCCCCGCGGGTCAGTCCATGCTGCCGCGGCAGCAGAGGGGGCCCCGCGGCGGCAGCCAGCCGGTTTTTTTTTTTTAAAAATAAATTTTACTTTAGGCGGGGGAGGGGAGGGGGAGGGGGAGGGGGTAGGACTGGTAATTGGGGGGGCTGGGACTGGGGCTGGAAATGGGTTGGGACTGGGACTGGAAATGGGTTGGGGGGATTAAGGCTGCAGGTGGGCTGATTAGGAGGACTGGTAATGGGCTGTGGGCTGTTGGGGGGGGGGGTTAGAACTGGTAATGGGCTTGGGGGGGGTTAAGACTGGTAATGGGCTGTGTGCTGATGGGGGCTGTCTGGTAATGGGCTATGGGGGGGCTAGGACTGGACATGGGCTGGGGGGGGTTAAGACTGGAGGTGGGCTGATGGGGTTAGGACTGGTAATGGGCTGTTGGGGGGGGTTTAGAACTGGTAATGGGTTTTGGGGGGTTTAGACTGGTAATGGGCTGTGGGCTGATGGGGGCTGTCTGGTAATGGGCTATGGGGGGGCTAGGACTGGAAATGGTCTGGGGGGTTAAGTATGGAGGGGGGATGATGGGGAAAGGACTGATAATGGGCTGTTGGGGGGGGTTTAGAACTGGTAATGGGCTTTGGGGGGGTTAAGACTGGTAATGGGCTGTGGGCTGATGGGGGCTGTCTGGAAATGGGCTATGGGGGGGGGTAAGGACTGGAAATGGGCTGGGGGGGGTTTAAGACTGGAGGTGGGCTGATGGGGTTAGGACTGGTAATGGGCTGTGGGCTGATGGGCTGATGGGGGGGGTTAGGACTGGCAATGGGCTATGGGGGGCTGACTGGAAATGGGTTGATGGGGTTAGGACTGGAAGTGGGCTGATGGGGGGTTAGGACTGGTAATGGGTTATAGGGGGGCTTAAACTGAAAATGGGGTGATGGGGGGTTAGGACTGGTATTGGGTTGGGGGGTTGCTAGGACTGGAAATGGGCTGATGGGTGGCTAGGACTGGAAATGGGCTGATGCAGGGACTAGAAGGGAATGGATGCTGGGTGAGGCTGGAACTAGAAGGGAGCTGATGTTGGGGGAGGATTAGAATGGGATGGGGCTGGAAGAGTAAAATGGAGAAGGGAAAAATATTTTGTGTGGGAGGGATAAAAAAATCTACAATTGGCCGGGTATTGGGAGAGTAAGTGGGGATTGAGGATGGAGGGGTAAAATTTGACTGGATGAAATAGGAATGAGGAAAGAGCAAAAGGAGAAAGATTAGTATGTTTAAAGCAGATGTAGAGAGAGAATGGAAAAAAAACTAGAAGAGAGAAGAAAGGACAAATGGACAGCAGACGATGGAGAGTTAGCAGAAGACATGAAGAAACCAGAAGAAAGTGGCTGGAGCAATTGCAGCTGAAAAAAATGCACAAAAGGTAGAAAAATATCTCTTTATTTTGAATTTATTAATTGGAATATGTCAGCTCTGGTAAATGTGCATCATTAACGTCTGCGCTTTGTTTAGTACAAGAGCAAATTAATGTATAGTTTTATTTCTACAGTGTTGTACATTCCAAGTTTGGCTTTTGGGATTCCCAGTTTAATTATTGTCTTCCTGTTTCTAAAATGTGATTACTTGTTTGGTGATAGTCTATGTTCTGCATGTGTAACTGAGCTGAGGTGTTCTGTTTATATAATTCCTATTTGACATTGCCACTTGGTCTCTTTCCCCAGTAGGTCATGTATTGTTGTTCTCTGAAATGTATTGGTTTAATATTTGCAGTGTTGCCTTTTGATTGGTAGAGTATGGTGCTTTGTGAGTCCTGGTAGTGCTGTTAGGATACGGCGGGTTTACTATGGGCAGTGTTTGTAGTAGTTCCTAATGTGTCTGGCAGTTGGCACTGGATTATAGTAATGTAGAAATCTTTTAGTCTTTCTTTATCCATACACTCATTAAGAGGCACGTTTACTAAAAGTTAGTATATGGTAACATTATGCAAATATTTATGCAAATGAGGCCCCTTATGCAAATGAGGCCCACACCCCCCTTGGGCCGCCCCTGCTGGGGGCCCACAATTTTTGTTGGCATAGGGCCTCACTCAAGGTAAATCCGGCCCTGCATATATATATATATAAATAAATGTTTGGAAGCCACCTAGGATTTTAGATCAGTGGCATATACATTTTAAAATAAAGTACACTAAATTTATGCAAATAATGCTGCAATGAATCTCTGCACATGGCCCCGCATCACCCTCATGCTGCCCCTGGGGGGAAGTAGATGGTGGGGGAGGTGGAGAAAAACAGAACCCTCAGATTTGGGATCAGTATGATCAGAGAATAAAATGGTCAGACAACAAAGGTAGAAGAGAATTTTATTTTCAGTTTAATGGTCGGATATGGTGCTATCTATATTTTATACAGTACATGGAAATGCATCTCTTTCTATTTCTTTGGTTTTGCATTGTATACTGAATCTGACTACTTGGGTTTGCAGTTTAATTTTTATCTACATATGTTTATTTTTAGGTTATGGTCACTTATTCTGTACTTGGTGAGGGTCTGTGTTCTGAGTTTGTGACCAAGGTCAGGTGTTCTGTTAATATGGAGTTGGTACGTAGGGATCTGTACTGTAGTAATCTGAATTGTTCAACTTTTCAAATAGGTGTTGGATGTTCCAGGGCCCACTGCAGTATTTACAGTGCTACTTTTTTTTTGGATAGGCTCATGTGAATTTTGGAAGTTGGTGCTAGTATGGTATGTTATAGTAGATTTGCTATATACATCCTCGGAGACTTTGTAGGGCTTTGTATTAGTTCACAGTATACATGGTAGTGGAGAATGTTTGTTAGTGGGATGATCAGAATCAGGGTTGTGAGTTGGTTATTTTTTTTTCTTTTAAGATATTTGAATTCTGTGGGTGACTGTCCTTTTATCTGTTCTGCTCCTCACCCATTGTTGAGGGACAGGGTTCTGTGAATGCAAAATATATCTTCAAAAAGAAAAAGCAACATCCATAACAGTTTTATAGCAACAAAATAAAAATGAATTAATTTGATTTTATAAACCGTGCTGTGGTTCCTGCTCTTTAGTTCCTTGGTGTGTAAAAATTTTGCATTTCCTCCACGTTATCTAACCAGCTGTTTGGTTTGGTTTGGTTCAGTCTCTGACTGGAGTTTTGAGAGAGCCCTCCTGCCCTGCTCCGGAGGGTGGGTGGGGGTGGGGGTGCATGGCACGGCACGGCACCATCTCATGCCTTGCTTCAGGCAGCAATCTGTCTCTCTGTCTTGAGCTGTCCACAGGGGTTATTTTAGAAGCTTTTTTCACATTTTCTACATGTAAAATCTGTTTAAGTGGAAATGGCATCCACATATAAATGGTGATTTTAGAAAGGGATAAATTTACACATGGATGTCCATAATAGATACAAATTACAAGGGAACAGGTCAGGGACATGGTTAGGGTATGACTTGGGTGGGCCAAAAATCTACAAGGGTACTCTCTGTTTCATATAGAGAAACATCTGTATATCCAAAATTATCAGAAGTCAGCTGCTCCCTGGCAAGTATAGGTTTTTAAAAAGTGTCAATTTTGGCCAGCCCTTTACTGGAGGGACTAAGAGCCCCTTTTACAAACGTCATTAAGGACATGCACCTAATGTGTTTTTTGCATGTACAGTACATGCATAGCCTCCACAGTAACTGTCGGGGGGTATGAACATGTCTCTAGTCATTAATACTCAGATGCAGACATTAGCGGATTCACTCAACGACTCCCATAGAGATGCACTTGCTCTAATTGCCATTTACCACTGAGTTCATGGCAATTGCCCTTGGCTTACTGGTAATGTGCTTTTCACACCAACACTCCTATTGCGTGATGGCCAATTACTGGGTTTTTAATGCCCAGCCGCTGGCATGTTAGTGTTCCTGGCTGCCTGTTGCTGCATATTAAATGCATGATAACTGGTTACTGAAATTTTAGTTACAGGTGGTTATCCTCCTTTATGTCCCCTTCCAAACTGAGATTAAATAAAGAATATGGCCTCTATTGCTAATTTGGGGCATTTGTATGGGTAGGTTTGAAAAATGGCCCACATACAAGTGTAAGCATCGGCACCTATATGTTTAAGTTGTGAAATAACAACTTCCATGTGCAAGTTTCCTCTGTTGTTTTCCCATGTGTAGATTTGCAAAATGGCTCCTCTTGCTCCAAATATCGGCAGACATATATGCATTCCTGCACACTCTAGAAAAGGCTCCACATTGAGCAGGTTCACCTCGACATTCCAATTCTGATCTCAACATATTATCTAAAATGTGCCTTTGCATGTAGCTAAAAATGTACCAGTTGTGAAACATTACGTGTACTTTTAATATATTGCAAGGCAGGTAAAGTTACCAGCGTCTGTTGCCACTGTTTAATGTGCTGTTATTAGTCAGCAGGTCCTACTTCTTTAATAGCCCAGTACATTAACTGCATACTAATGCAGTAGTGTGTGATAGCAATCTATCAACTAGAGTTACTATTTCTTTATGTAAATGCTGTTAAAAATTGTCCTCAAATGGAAGGAAACCTTTAGGGCATCGATTCTCCCCCCTCCCCCAAAGAAGGAGTACAGAAGAGTTAGAGAGACTGAAATAGAACCCTCCCCCCCAGCAATAAACTATTGAATTAGCAGTTAAGAGCATTAAGATTTGCCTTTTTCATCCAAGTTATCAATCCTTTTAAGGAGAATAATGTTTAGAACGCAATACATTTTTCTACATCACACGGGCATTGTAAAATCTGAACATGTCATAAAAGGCTGCAGAGCATATTTAACAAAGGAAGGCTTTTAAAAACCAAGGGATGGCAAGTAATGAAAAAAGAATGAAGTGGTGGTGTTAAATGCTGTCGGGTCAATATCGACTCTTGGTGAACCTCTAGATAGTTATCTTAAACTGTGTTTGGTCCTCAGTCAGGTGGCTAATTGTTGATAGAGTGGCATCCGTTTATTGTCATAAATACTTCAGAGTAAAGCCAGCATCTTCAGCTCTTCCAACCTTTGGGGGGGGGGGGGGGCGGTGTCTCCTAGCACTATATCGCAATTTATTTTGTTGTGACTATTCATTGGGTTTTCATGGCAAGATATGGAAGGAGGTAATGGCAGCATTGTTCCCACTGTCCCAGAAAAGTGATTCTCCACCGCCAGCACTGTCCCATACTACTGCGGCCCAGATGCGTGGTTTATCTTCGTCTGGCAGCTTAGCTGAGACCCGTCTATCCTGGGAGATCCTGCCAGTAGCTGAGCTACCAATAACATAGCTCTCAGTATCACTGATGCACACAGCCCTCACAGCACAATAAACTGCAAATATCCAGCTGATAATATTGTTTTGTCAATTTAATTGAAAAATTAATGTGTGTGTATACAGTAATGTATATGTAAATAAGCAAAGAAATGATTTGCTGACATTTTAGCATCTGTTAATGGCAAGACTGTACTTTCCTGCATAAAATAACTCCTGTAAGAATGGCCACAGGTCCATTAATTTCCATCATGGAAAAATGGGGCTAGAAGAACTTATGGGCGGCCCAAGGGGGGTGCGGGGCATGTGCGGAGATTCATTGTGGGCCTCATTTGAATAAATATTTGCATAATGCACTTTTAGTAAACATGCCTCTTAATGAGTGTCTGGATAAATAGACTACCAGATTTCTAAATTACTATACTCCAGTGCCAACCACCAGGCACATTAGGAAGTACTATAAACACTGAACATTTAGAACCCATAGCAAACCTACCGTATCATAACAGCACTACCAGGACTCACAAAGCACCAAACCCTACCTATCAAAAGGCAATACTGCAAACAGTAAACCAATATATCTCAGAGAATACCAATACATCTCCTACTGGGGAAAGAGGAGAAGTTCTCACCCCAGCAGTCATTTGATTTTTGTATTGTACACCGCTGTATGTCCTTTGATTCAAGCGGTATAGCAAATGTTTGGATAGAGATAAAATATAAAGTGGGACTGTCAAATAGAAACTATATGAACAGAATACCTCAGCTAGGTTACACATGCAGAACATAGACCGTCACCACACAAAGAATAAGGGATCACAATTTAGAAATAGGAAGATAATAATTTAAATTAGGAACCCCAAAAGCCAAACATGAAATGTACAACACTAGAGAAATAAAGCTATAAATTTCCTCTTGCACTAAACAAAAACACAAAGATGTTAGTAATACACACTTCCCAGACCTGACACATTCCAGTTAGAAAAAACCTCAAAATAAAAGGTATTTTTCTATCTTTTTGTTTGGGCATTTTATTTTTCAGTTGCAATTGCTCCAGTCACTTTCTTCTGGTTTCTTCGTGTCTTCTGCAAGCTGTCCATTTGTCCTTTCTTCTCTCCTAGATTTTTTCCATTCTCTCTGTATATCTGTTTTAACATACTGATCTTTCCCCTTTTGCTCTTTCTCCCATTTCTTTTTTTATTCCCTTATCATCCACTCAAATTTCACCCTTCCATTCTCAGTCCCCACTTACTTTCCCAATACACGGCTAATCATAGAAACATAGAAAAATGCACCTAATCAATGGAAGGAGCGGTATATAAAAAATCTGTTAATTAAATTAAATTAAATTAAAAAGATCACATGGCCTATCTAGTCTGTCCTTCCATATCAACAACTACAACAGTCTCCTTTTTTTCATTAGAGATCCTATGTGTTTTGTCCCATGCTTTTTTTGAAATCGGATACCGTCCTCATCTCTACCACCTCCATTGGGAGACTATTCCATGGATCCACCACTCTTTCCTTAAAGAAATATTTCCGCATATCACTCCTGAATCTATCTCCTTTCCCATGTCCCCTCGTAGCAGAACCTGCTTTCAATCTAAAGAGGCTCTCCCCCTGTGCATTTATGCCATGGAGGTATTTAAACTTCTCAATCATATCACCTCTATCCCGCCTTTCCTCTAAAGTGTACATATAAAGATCCTTAAGTCTATCCTCATATGCTTTATAATGAAGACCACTAACCATTTTGGTAGCCACCCTCTGTACTGACTCCATCCTGTTTATATCCTTTTGAAGGTGCAGTCTCCAGAATTGCACGCAATATTCCAAATGAGGTCGCATCAAAGATTTATACAGAGGCACTATCACCTCCTTTTTTCTGCTAGCCATTCCTCTCCGTATGCACCCAAGCATCCTTCTTGCTTTTGCCGTCGCCTTTTCTACCTGTTTAGCTACTTTTAAGATCATCTGACACGACCATGCCTGGGTCCTGCTCTTCTTTAGAGGACAAAAGTACCTCACCCCTTACAGTATATTGCTCTCTTGGATTGCTGCAGTCCAAATGCATGACCTTGCATTTTTTAACACTAAATCCCAGCTGCCAAATTCTAGACCATTCTTCAAGCTGAGCTAGATCCCTCCTCATATTATCTACACCTTCCTGGGTGTCTACTCTATTGCAGATTTTAGTATCATCTGCAAAGAGGCAAAACTTACCCGACAGCCCTTCTGCTATATCACTAACAAAGATGTAAAACAGAATTGGACCAAGGACAGATCCCTGGGGCACACCACTGGTAACCTCCATCTCCTCAGAGTGAGCTCCATTTACCTGTACCCTTTGTCGTCTCCCACTCAACCAATTTCTAACCCAAGCAGTAACTTTAGGGTCCATCTCTAGGGTGCTCAGTTTGTTTATAAGTCATCTGTGAGGAACGGTGTCAAAGGCTTTACTGAAATCTAAATACACCACATCAAGGTCTCTCCCTCGGTCCAGCTCCCTGGTCATCCAGTCAAAGAAATCAATCAGATTTGACCTTCCTCTGGTGAATCCATGGTGATCCTGTAATCCTCTGGATTCCAGAAACCTCGCTATTTTCTCTTTCAGCAGCGTTTCCAATAATTTACTCACCACCGAAGTTAAACTAACCAGCCTTTAGTTTTCAACCACATCCTTACTTCCGCTTTTGTGTAAAGGCACCACATGAGCCTCTTTCCAGTCCTTTACACCACTCCCAACTCCGAGGCATTGAAAAGGTCAGTCAGTGGAGCTGCTAGAACATCCCCAAGTTCACTCAATATTCTAGGGTGTATCCCATCCGGTCCCATCGCTTTGTCTACTTTAAGTTCAGCTAGTTTCTCACAAACACAGTCTTCTGAAAATTCTTCAAGATGCCCCTCACTTCTGTTCCTGTTTGTGGGTGTTTTCTGAGGTCCTGCTCCTGCTTCTTCAACTGTGAACACAGAACAGAAATATTTGTTAAGCAATTCTGCTTTATCCTCATCAGCTTCTACATATTCCTCCCCTTCACCCTTGAGTCTGACAATAACACTTTTACCCTTCCTCTTCTCACTAACTATCTGAAAAATGTCTTATCCCCCCATTTTATTGCATTGGCTGTTTCTTCCTCTTTTTGAATCTTTGCCTTCCTGACTACTTTGCTAGCTTCTCTGTTTTTCCAAATATAGATGCCTGTCTTCCTCTCTCTCTGATTTCTTGTATTTCATGAAGGCCTCCCTCTTTTTCGTCACCTTTTCAGCTACTTCTTTCGAAATCTGTAGCGGTCTTCTTTTCTTTTTACCTTTTATTTACCATTTTAACAAAAAGATTGGTTGCTCTTAAAATATCCCCTTTCAGTTTTGCCCACTGTTTTTCTACATCCCCCAGCTGTTCCCATCCTGCTAACGACTCCCTGAGGTATCGGCCCATCTTGGCAAAGTTAGTTTTCTTAGTCTAAGACCCTCACTTTTGAATGGATTCTAATAGCCCTAATCCTAATACTGAACCACAGCGTCTGGTGATCACTGGATGCAAAATGATCTCCCACTATAACATCAGAAACACTTTCACCATTGGTAAGCACCAAGTCCAGTATGGCCCCTTCATGTGTGGAGTCTGTTACCAATTGCCTGAATAGTTCTCCCTGTAGAGAATCCAGGATCTCCTTACTTCTAGATGATACTGCAGCAGGAATGTGCCAATCAACATCTGGCATATTGAAATCCCTTATTAGTATCATTTCCCCTTTCCTAGAAATACTGCATATGTCTTCTGTTAACTCTGTCCTCTTGTGAAGGAGGTCTGTATATCACGCCAATGCAAATAGATTTATTTTTCCCTCTTTCTAGTTTAACCCACAGTGCCTCCTCTCTCCCTTTTAAGCTCTGTAATTCCAAGGCTTTAATATTATGTTTTACATATAGTGCCACTCCTCCCCTTCCTCCTACCCTGTCCTTTCTGAATAAAGTATAGCCTGGTATAGTTACATCCCAGTCGTGGTTTTCTGTGAACCATGTTTCTGTAACTGCCACTAAATCCAAGTCAGCTACTCCCACCAAAGCTTCAACATAGGGATCTTATTTCCCATGCTACGGGCATTTACACATGCTGCTTTCCATATGTTACCCTTTTTACCCATTTCCATAAAGGAATTTAATTTTTCACTTACCTGGGGCTGTCTTCACCCATCCCCAACAAATCTAGTTTAAAGCCCTCTTCAATAGATTAGCCAGTCTACTACTGAAGATGTGTCAACCTTTCTTGGACAGATGGACGCCATCTCTGCTCTGCAACCCTTGAAATAGCATCCCGTGGTCCAGGAAACCAAAACGCTCTCTAACACCATCCATGCAGCCATGCATTCATCTCCAGGATGCAAGCCTCTCTGCCTTGGCCTTTACCCTCAACAGCGAGAATTGAAGAGAACACCACCTGTGCACCTATCTGCTTCATCCTCTGTCACAGAGCCATGAATTCCCTCTTGATATGCTCAGTGGGATACGTGGTAGTATTATTTGTTCCGACATGGATTAGCAACATTGGGTAAAAGTCAGTGGTCTTGATGAGTTTCGGCAAATTCTCTGTAACGTCTTGGATTTTGGCACCTGGCAGACAGCATACTTCTCTGGACATCAAGTCTGGTCGGCCGATGGACGCCTCAGTACCCCTCAGAAGAGAGTCACCAACCACCACTACCCTTCGCTTCCTTGTGGTCACTGATTCTGTAACTTTGGGGTACTTGAGCTCTGGTTCTTCCTTTTCCAGGGCTGCTTTCACCTCCTCCACTTCCAGGGCTGCATAATGGTTCTTCAGTTCAAAGGCTGGAGAATTTGGATTGGTGATTCTGCAGGCCCTGGTGACTTGTGTCCAATCTTCATCATTCTTTAGGCACCCATCTTCTCTTCTGCTGGAGAGCTTGGTTGTTTCAAGAAGCATCTCATCAATGTACTTCTCACTGTCTTGAATGCTCCTCAGCCTTGCCAACTCCTCTCTGAATTTCTCCACTTGTTTCCTTAGAGCTTCAGCATACACATGGAACCAGTCCTTCAACTGGCATTGGTTCCTCTGTCTGGACAGAGGCAGAAGCTGTAATGGGGCAACAGCTTTAGCAATACGATGTTTCCCAATCATTGTTCTGTTCATGGAGCTTAGGTATCTGTTAAAGCAAAAGAGAGAGATCTACTAAAGTGTCAGCTAGTTTCCTAGCTGTCCTTTCAGAGAAAAACATTTAACTCTCTTTAATTATATTGAGAATGTGCTGTTCCAAGTCCCTGTGTTGTGTTAATTGGGGAGGTGTCCTATAAAGCAAGACCACTCACTAGGGGTGGGTGGGTGTTGGGTGTATAAGGAGGGAACTAACACATGATTGGGTATCAGTGGCTTCAAAGAGCTGAGAAAGTTACTAAAGCGGAGTTTTAAACCTACCCCAATAAAGAAGAAATATTCCTCCCTTTAAACTAAAACACCACAAAGAATGTAACTTTGTTTTAAAAATGTACCAAACCCCTTTTAAGAGCTCCCAGTCAGAGAGCTAGCAATTTAAAAAATAAAAAAACACAAATGCTTACCTTTTGTTTGAAATGTGTAGCCCCTGTTAGGAATGTGTTTCTTCCCTCCCACACAAAATATATCTTTTCCCCTCTCCATCCTCATTCCCCATCCCCTTCTAGTCCTCCCCCATAATCAGCTCCTTCTAGTTCTAGTTCCACCCCTCTGGTCCCATTCTCCCATGCCCCCACATCAGCCCATTTCCAGTCCTAGTCCCCCCAAAGGCTCCTTTCCAGTCAGATTCCAGCCCCTCATCAGCCCACTTCCAGTCCTATTCCAGCCCCCATCACAGCCCATTTCCAGCTCTAGCGCCCCCACCCCCAAGCCCGCCAAAGAGCCCTGCGGTCGTCTAAGGAGCTTCAGAGGGAGCCAGGAAAGCCCTCACGAGGCCGCGGCTCTCTCTGCACAGCCGCCAGCGTGAAGAGTGTGTTCCCTCACGCTGGCGGCTGTTTCAGTGAAGCGTGCTGAGTGCCGGGAAAGGTTAAAGGTCATTTCTCACTTGTGCGCTTCACTGAAACAGCCGCCAGCATAAGGGAAAACACGCTTCACACTGGTGGCTGTGCAGAGGGAGCTGGGGCCTGGTGCGGGCTTACCCGGCTCCCTCTGAAGCCATCCATCTGTGCGAGAATGGAGTTTACGCGGGCCCTGTGCGAACAACATTCTCGCAGAATGGATGGGACGGCCCTGCATGCTGGCATTTTTGTGTATTCTGGCTAATTTGCATATTTTTACATACATAAATCACTGGTGTGCAGAAAAACTTGTACTTTTGGGCATTAGCTTCAAAGCTGTCTTTCTCCTGTGCAAGCCCCTTCTCTTAACAAGAGGGTGTTACTGGATTCTTCTCTACCTATGTAATGACCTTCTTTAAAAGTTTGGACCCCGTTTATACATTAACAAGGCTACATATTGTTACTTCCTCTGACCCTCTTACCTTGATGCTTGTCCATTCTTCCATGCCCTTGAAAGTCTGACAAAGGTATCTTTCTCCTTACTGACTTATTGATCACATTCTCTCGTGCTTTCTCTGTTTTCAGCCTTGCTCTTGACCTGTGCAGCATTGCAGGTTTTGTCCCTGTTTCCCCTGAAAGGAACTTTGCAGTGTGGCTGTATCCGTGCAGATTTCTCAGAAGCCCTGAAGCAAAACTACTTTTGTTGTTTCTAAGCACTATCCAACCTGCTATTGCAGTGAGCTTTCAAAGCTGGACCCTGGGATATGGACTATTGACAAAAACAAGATCCATAGAGAAGGCAACGAGAATTCCGACACGTACCCTTGTGAAGAAAAACAGGGGCCCTTGTACTAAAGTGTGCTAAGCAGCTAGCAGGTGAATTAGCTTGCACTGTTTAGTGCATGAGCACAGTAACCATTACACACTGATATCGATGGGTTAACTGCATATTGCAATTAACGCATGGAACTCTGTCACTATGTGCCGCAGTAGGAGCATGAGGTAATGTCAGTACACATAAAGGCACAGTTTAGAAAGGCCGTTTAGGTGCACCCTGTGACACAGAAGTGAAAATGACTGACTGAAAATCTATGCTAAGCCACATAAGTGCGATTTAAAATCAACATATCTCCACCCCTGAAGATGGGCTTCACTGCTAAAACAGGCCCGGGCAGAAGGAGGGGCTATCCGCGCACAGTGGGAGGAGCTGTTTCAGAAACATGCCTATGGGAATGATTGATGGGGGAAATCCAGCGACTTGGACGTGGAAGTGCCTACATTTCACAAAGCGCAGGTGTTTGTGTAGGCCACCACTTCCGTGAGCAGCTGAGCTGTCTTGCATACATGGACTGCAGATGCTCTTAATCAATGACAGAGGACTTGAAGTTTACCTTATTTCAGTTTGGAGAGGGAGAAAAACATTGAGAGATTTAAGGGGGACATTGCTCTTCATTCCTACTGTAGAGGGCTGGCTGAAACAAACACTTTTTAAATACCTGTTTGTGTCAGGGAACAGGTTTAAATTTGGACATGGCCAATTTTGGTCTTAATTTATTATTATTATTTTATATACCACGCTCTTTAGAATCAGTGCGGTTTACATGTATACTAACAGGTGCTTTTTATTCCCTTGTCCCCAAAGGGCTCACAATCTAAATGTACCTGAGGCAATGGAGGGTTAAGTGGCTTGCCCAAGGCCACAAGGAGTGGCCATAGGACTAGAGACCCCAGTCCCTCCGGCCTGAGGTTGCTTGTCCCCATGCGGGAATTGAACCCCCAGCCCTCTGGCCTGAGGTAACCTGTCCCAACCACTGAGCCACTCCTCCCTCCTTAAGCATGCATTGCCTATATCAGGGGTGGCCAACTCCAGTCCTGGTGCACCACAATCTACCCTGGTTTTCAAGATGTCCTTAAGGAATATTCATGAGGTATATTTGCATCCACTTTGTTTTAATTTTGTAAAATAGACATATTTTTTGGAAATCACAAGACTGGCAGAATTATTATTGAAAATGGTCACAAGATATTTGCTGGTCAGGGTGAATAAAGTTACTGGGCCCAGTATTCAAAGCAATTAACGCAGTTAGCAGAACTCCACATGCCCTGTGCTAACTTCTGGGCATCGGGCCATGTCGAGGACATTCTGAGGTAAAGAGATGGCACCACTTGCTATCCGGGCAGCGACAATATTGAGCCTAACTTTCTCCACATATCACTAACCCAGGCAGCAGCTGAATATCACTATGGCCTGGTTACCGATCGGCAAAAGTGGCATTGAATATCTGGGTTTAATGTTCAGCTCTGGTGGCTAGCTGCATCTGCAGCGTAGAGATGTCCATGCATCTTGCCAATGTCACATATGCCAGGCTTACATCACTTTTAAGTCCCACTCCGGGCTATAGAATATTTTCTAAAGCTCATTGCACTTTCTTCATTTACACTGTTTCTTAGTCATTCCTCTACACCCCAAACTGTCTCTGTTTTGGTTTTTCTTATTTTCCTCTGAGGTTTTTTTTCTCTTATTGCCATTATATGCATGTCTCTCTGTCTCTAAACAAGCCTATGGGGCCCTCTTAATGAAGTGCACTATGTGGTTAATGCATGAATTGGCATGCAGTAACCGCACACTTGGGCCTGTGGTAGCAGTTACCACGAGGGGACGACAGTTACCGCATGCTGCTTTTTTGTGCTAACTGCCAATCACATGTTAGGGTGCTGAATGGGCGGGTTAGGGGTGGAGAGTAATGATCAAATTGCATGATTTGTACCTCCATGCTGAATGCTATGTCCATGTTGCCATTAGCACGGTTGTACACACAATAGTTGCACCCTTTGTTAATGAGCAGATGTATACAGTTGGTACAATTGATAACAGACCCCACACGTGAAGGGGCCATACTGGACTTGGTGCTTACCAATGGTGAAAGTGTTTCTGATGTTGTAGTGGGAGATCATTTTGCATCCAGTGATCACCAGATGGTGTGGTTCAGTATTAGGACTAGGGCTGTTAGAATCCATTCCAAGGTGAGGATCTTAGACTTTAGGAAGACTAACTTTGCGAAGATGGGCCAATACCTCAGGGAGTTGTTAGTGGATGGGAACAGCTGGGGGATGTAGAAAAACAGTGGGCAAAACTGAAAGGGGGTATTTTAAGGGCAACCAACCTTTTTGTTAAAATGGTAAATAAAGGCAAAAGGAACAGGAGACCGCAATGGTTTTCGAAAGAAGTAGCTGAAAAAGTGAAGAAAGAGGGAGGCCTTCATGAAATACAAGAGATCACAGAGAGAGGAAGACAGGCATCTGTATTTGGAAAAACTTAGAGAAGCTAGCAAAGTTGTCAAGAAGGCAAAGATTCAAAAGGAGGAGGAAATAGCCAATGCAATAAAATGGGAGGATAAGACATTTTTCAGATATATTAGTGAGAAGAGGAAGGGCAAAAGTGGTATTGTCAGAATCAAGGGTGCAGGGGGGGAATATGTAGAAGCTGATAAGGATAAAGCGGAATTGCTTAACAAATATTTTTGTTCTGTGTTCACAGATGAAGAACCAGGAGCAGGACCTCAGAAAACACCCACAAATAAGAACAGAAGCGAGGGACATCTTGAACAATTTTCAGAAGACTGTGTTCGTGAGAAACTAGCTCAACTTAAAGTAGACAAAGCGATGGGACCGGATGGGATACACCCTAGAATACTGAGGGAACTTGGGGACGTTCTAGCAACTCCACTGACTGACCTTTTCAATGCCTCGTTGGAGTCGGGAGTGGTGCCAAAGGACTGGAGAGAGGCTCATGTGGTGCCTTTGCACAAAAGCAGAAGTAAGGATGTGGTTGAAAACTACAGGCCGGTTAGTTTAACTTCGGTGGTGAGTAAATTATTGGAAACGCTGCTGAAAGAGAAAATAGTGAGGTTTCTGGAGTCCAGCGGATTACAGGATCCGAGGCAGCATGGATTCACCAGAGGCAGGTCTTGTCAGACAAATCTGATTGATTTCTTTGACTGGGTGACCAGGGAGTTGGACCGAGGGAGAGCTCTAGATGTGGTGGTGTATTTAGATTTCAGTAAAGCCTTTGACACTGTTCCTCACAGGTGACTTATAAACAAACTGAGCACCCTAGGGATGGACCCTAAAGTTACTGCTTGGGTTAGAAATTGGTTGGGTGGGAGGCGACAAAGAATACAAGTAAATGGACCTCACTCTGAGGAGAAGGATGTTACCAGTGGTGTGCCCCAGGGATCTGTCCTTGGTCCGATTCTTTTTAACATCTTTGTTAGTGATATAGCGGAAGGGCTGTCGGGTAAGGTTTGCCTCTTTGCAGATGATACCAAAATCTGCAATAGAGTAGACACCCAGGAAGGTGTAGATAACATGAGGAGGGATCTAGCTAAGCTTGAAGAATGGTCTAGAATTTGGCAGCTGGGATTTAATGTTTAAAAAATGTAAGGTCATGCATTTGGGCTGCAGCAATCCAAGGGAGCAATACAGTATAGGAGGTGAAGTACTTTTGTCCACTAAAGAAGAGCGGGACCTAGGCGTGGTTGTGTCTGATGATCTTAAAGTAGCTAAACAGGTAGAAAAGTCGACGGCAAAAGCTAGAAGGATGCTTGGGTGCATACGGAGAGGAATGGCTAGCAGAAAAAAGGAGGTGATAATGCCTCTGTATAAGTCTTTGGTGCGACCTCATTTGGAGTATGGTGTGCAATTCTGGAGACCACACCTTCAAAAGGATGTGAACAGGATGGAGTCGGTGCAGAGGGTGGCTACTAAAATGATTAATGGGCTTCATTATAAAGCATATGAGGACAGACTTAAGGATCTTAATATGTACACCTTAGAGGAAAGGCGGGATAGAGGTGATATGATTGAGATGTTTAAATACCTCCGTGGCATAAATGTTCAGGGAGAGAGCCTCTTTCAATTGAAAGCAAGTTCTGCTACGAGGGGACATGGGATGAGGGTGAAGGGAGATAGATTCAGGAGTGATATGCGGAAATATTTCTTTACAGAAAGAGTAGTGGATCCATGGAATAGTCTCCCAGTGGAGGTGGTAGAGGTGAGAACAGTAACTGAATTCAAAAAAGCATGGGACCAACACAGAGGATCTCTAAAGGTAAAAAGTTGGCTGTTGTAGTTGTTGTTATGGAAGGACAGACTAGATAGGCCATGTGGTCTTTTTCTGTCATCATGTTTCTATGTAACTTTTTGGAACAGACTGGTATCGCCCTGACAATTACTGAGGGAGCTTTGCACTTAATGCACATTCATTTTCATACTAAATGCATGGTAAGTGAAAAAGCCTAACCCACTTTAGTAAAAAGGTTCCTATATCTCCCCTTCTTCTCACCAAGGTCTCTCCCTTTGCCATCACAATCCAAGCTCTCTGGGTGTTTCCTGCTTTAGCACTATGAAGACAGACACTGTCCGTGCCGTGAAGACAGCTAACACGGCGGGAATGCAGCTGGGCATTTTTCTATGGTATCTGAATTTAGCACAGTGGCTTCCCTAGTGGGCAGGGTGAGGGTGGAGAGTGAACGCTCCCATTCCGTGCAGCTGCTGTGGCTCTTGACATCATACTGTAGCTGCGTGTCTTGGCTAGGGTTGCCCACTGGCTCCAGCTGCGCCTGACAGGCTTGATCCAGTCCTGGGTTTACCCCATTGCATGCAGGGACATTTAGTTCTACTTTCTCCATTGCAATCTATAGAAAATGGGGAAAACTACAAGTCCCTTTGAAACTTGCTGTGGGTATAAGATATCCATGACCCTTGCACCTGCTTTTTGTTAGAATAGATTTCTTATAGAAGATAATGTGGCTGATATTCAAAAGCATTTAGCTGGGTAGCAGTAACTGCTACCTGGATAAACATTGCTCAGGCCACGATTCAGAGGATAGTGCAGTCCAGGGTGGTCTGGAAGCGGGGAAAAGAATTATCTAGATCACAGGTTCCTAACTCCAGTCCTGAAGGGCCAAACACCATCTAGGTTTTCAGGCTGTCCCTAATGAATATGCATGAGATACATTTGAATACAATGGGGGCAGTGCATGCAAATGCATATCATGAATATGTATTAGGGACAGCCTGAAAACCTGAATGGTGTTTGGCCCTCCATGACTGGAGTTGGGAACCTCTGATCTAGATAGCTTATCTGGATAGTGGCTAGAAATTGTCACTGTCCGATGAACTTAGGAGAGTTGGAAAGCTGTCCTAAGAGCTATCCAGATAGCATCTGAAAATCACTGCTGTCTGGATAACTGTGGCAATTATCTGGACAGTGGCCACACAATCCAGATATTCGGAGGCACCCACTATCCGGATTGTGCCTTTGAATATCCGGATTCATTTGCCCACAGTGACCAGCATTTAAAAAAAGCTCTGACTGTGGCAGGCTCAATATTACCCTCAATGTGCCTTGATGTGAAAATTCAAAATACAATCTACATATGTTTTCCAATCCCACCCAAAACACATCCCTGACAGCATGTCTAATAAATGCACCCGAATGTACATATGCTGTGGAGCAATACTTATACTTTTACTCATAGTGATGCAAGACACTTTTCAGAGACCTTCTTTACGTGCATCAGACAAGTTGGCTTCTACAGGGAAATAGGTAAGCAGGCATGCACTAATGTGCAAAGAAAAATCATTGAAACATAGCTATATAGGGACGATGTTAGAAGGAGCGTTCTCAATATGATTAACTGAGATTTCCTGTGGAATGAGGTGCTCCATTCATAAGTAATGGTCAAGGGCTTAATATAATAACGGAAATATTTTTGAAGCTATTTTTTGATGTTTAAACATTGTTTTCCAGATAGTGCTATTCCTCCCTTTAGCTTGTCGTTTTGGCCCTACAGGGCTTGGCAGGGCTCTTTCCTGTAGTTCTCACTTCATGAGGTAGCAACGTCATAACCAAGAGCCAAAGCAACGTTGCTTTCAAAGCTAACTTGGTCTGTTGGTCTGGAATTTGAGCTAGGCTTTGAACATTATATTCATGACTTGCTAAATAGTGTTCTTTTCCCTGAAGACTGCCCTTATCCTTTGCCGTGATAGTGAGAACTCTGTCATCAGATGTTCCAAGGTACAAGAATTCAGCTATCTGACATACAGTCCGTTGCCTTAGCAGTGCTCTGCGGATACATGCTGACCGCATTTTTGAAATCTTGTCATGTTTGGGCATTATTTTCTGTTGTTTTCTTTGCACGCTTCGTTCCTTGCTTGCAAGCAGGGAAGCTTTTCTTTTTTTTTTAAATCTAGAGAACAGGTAGAGATGTTGAAACCTGTAGCCTTCAAAGAACTGCTGACTGCATGCAAGTGTTTGGCAGATGATACATAAGGAAATCGGAACACTGCTAGATTGACAAGGAGGGAGGGGTGGAAATGCAGAGGAGGCATGTGATCGTCTAGGTGTGATACTTGGCCCTAGGTATCATTGCACCGATGCTATTTATTATAGTTTGGTGTTTCTACCAACATAGATATCTGACTGGTTCTCGCTGCTATCAACCAACCAGGGTTGGACCTGAATAAATCAGGATCATTTGTACCTTGACGTGATTCTCTGTGTGCACTTTTTTTCACTAATCTATGCTAATATTACAAATATGCAGAAGCCTGCTGTATGTTTGCATACGTCCAATAATTGCAACCAATGAATATTTACATAAATGTGTGATACTTTGGGGCATTACTAAACCAGGTCTTACTGTGAGCGAAGCATGCTGTGCTGATGGTGTGGGCTATCATGGGACTTAACTATGATGGAGTGGGAACTAGGTGGGTTATGGGTGGAACATGGACAGTGATGCACATCAGTTAGCGTGGGCATCACTGGTATGAGCTGACTGCGACTGTCACCATGGGTGCACTTGATGTCTCCTCAAGGGATGACATGCTTTCCAATCCCACATCAGCAAAATAACCACAAAAATATATTGCATAACAGCAAAATAACCATAAAAGTATAACCACAAAAGTATAAGTCTTGTGGTGCCAGCATAATTGCTGGCACCACAAGACAAGAACACATCACACCCACCCTAAAAGAGCTCCACTGGCTGCCTATCAGTGCCCGCATTAGATACAAGACAATCATAAACATTTTCAAAATCAAACATCAATCATCAGCTTTCAGCCTACACCCACTCATACAACCAGACAACAGCACAAGACCGAGAAGAAGAGTTACATCCAACCGTGTCAACACACCTAAAGATATCAACAGGGTACGCAAGGACACCGAAAAACGAGCCTTATCAAAGGCGGCACCAACAATCTGGAACACCCTCCCCGACGAACTGCGTTTAACAACAGACCTTAAGGAGTTCAGGAAACTACTGAAGACAACCCTCTTCATAGAAAACTACGGTGGCATTAACTTAAACCATGCAACAGACACCTCAATTCCCCCCACATGTCACTATAATTGTAATTAAGCAAGGAACTGATACCCATAGCATTGTAAATAGTGCACGCTGTAAATAGCACCACAAGAATCAACATCCAGACACACTCGCACGCATACACTACTCACTGCATGTGCACACTATACACTGTATCTTGATTGTTTGCTGTTCAGACCGCCTTGATTGCAGGATAAGGCGGTATAGAAATGCATTTAAATAAATAAATAAATATTACAAAACGAAGTTCCTGCAAAACCTCCGACCTTTACTGGAGCACAACCACTTCCGATCCGTATGTCGGGCGCTAATCACGCCGCATCTCGACTATTGCAATCTAATCCTACACGGCTTACCCAAATGCTCAATTCATGCCTTACAAATGGCATAAAATGCAGCAGCACGACTAATCACCAGAACTAATAAACATGCCCACATCACCCCCATACTTGAATCTCTCCATTGGCTCCCCATAAGTTCACGGATAAAATATAAGCAATAATGATGGCATTCAAAATTCTGCACAATCAATCTGGCAGCTGCTTAGAAAACCTAATCAGAAGAGTCCCAGACAACAGATCAAGGAGGACACAGCACCAAAACTCCCTTGCAACCTCGATGATACCTACAGGCACCTCCCAGAATGCACTACACAGAGTGCTCGAACTCTACTTACCATCCCTATGGAACTCCCTTCCACACCAGCTCAGAGCAACCAATGACATTGCAGACTTCAGGAAATACTTCAGAACACATCTGTTTACTGAGCACTTCAATACCATACCACTCAAGTAATTGCACCGGCTATTGCAGCATATAGACAATTGGTAAAATCTTATGCCCCTGTTGAGCTTAAGCTCCCGTGTAAATAGTTAAAATGTTATCGGTTACTGTTGATAACGGACATTGTAAATAGTTCTGAAAAGTTCCATGTAAGCAAAGTTATGTTCTCTGTAAACCGCCTTGAGAATCTGAAAGGAGGTATATAAAAAATGTTAAATGACGGTAAGTGCCCCCATGCGCCATTTAGCATGACTGCAACGTGCTAATGGCAGAGGGACATGTAGATATGTCCCCAAAAGTTAGCGCCAGCCCCCATGCTAGTTCTTTGGGTTTGAACTTCTAACATTGGGCATTTTAGTAAACATGCATAGTTCTGGATCAACTGAAGGCAGCATGGGCTAGTTAATGATAAACCAATCAAGAAAGAATTACAATAAACCACATGACAGAAGAACATTTCTAAATTGAATAACAGTCAGATATGGTTTAATCGGATTAGCCAAGGCTCAAGCCAGGCCACTCTAGATATACAAGAGATGTTTGCCCGAGTTAAAGCCAGAATTGGGGGTTAATGCTAAACATTTTAAGCTTGATTTTTGCATTGGTCATCTAAGTTGGAAAGGGGACCTCAAAAACAGAATGTTCACTATTTGCAATGTATGTTAGAAAAGGCTGAATGAATTCAGAGCCTTTTGCAAAATACAGTACATACAGATGTTTTTCATGTAGCCTTGTATTTGACAGCATGTACAGAAGGAATGGCTAGTTTACAAAAATAAACATTCCAAAGAAGAGCCACATCAGTCTGGTCTTTGTTATGCCTAAGTACACACTAGCGGCCATACCTCTGGGAACCCTGACTCCTGCCCCGCTCTTACCCCAACATGTCCAATCACAAAAAAGAGCCACACTCCAGCGGGAGCCTCCAGCCCTGTTCAGCAACATCTAATAGAAATCATCCACCATCTTGGTCATTTAAAATGTCCTCTATGGCCCTTCCTTTGACATGTTTGGTGATCTCTACTCTAGAAACTGACCAGGGTTACTAACAGTCCAAGGGGTCTGTTTACTAAAGCGTGGTAATATGCTGTGCAGTAGGTACAAAAACTATGTCAAAATGTCATGCAGTAGGCGCAAAACATTACTGCAGAGGCCCATGCTCTCTGCATTGGCAAGCAACATGGCACCCCCGTGCTACATACCAACATAGGAAACGGGGGATCAGAATGAAGGAGAAGGGAAAGGACAGGCAGCAGTAGCCTCAATGTCCTCCCCTTCTCGCTTTCCACAGCACCGAGGCCTCTGATCCTCCCCCCCCCCCACAAGACCAGAGAAGCCCCCCCTCCCATTGCTCACAACCAGCCCCAGTGTTTACCAGGTGGTGAAAGGGGCAGGAGTGTGACAGATGCTCCTCGCTACCTTTCCTCTTGTCTCTCCCTACACCCCTCCTCGGGAACTCTGCTCTTCTGGTGGATCACTTCTCTGTGCCCTTCTCTTTCACTGCCAACTCCAGACTTTGATCCTTTCACCTCGCTGCTCCTTACGACTGGAACAAACTCCCTGAGTCTGTGTGTCAGGCTTCATCTTAGGCTCTTTTCAAATCCAGGCTGAAAACCCACTTCTTTGAGGCTGCATTTGGATCCTGATCCGCTTAATCTCCTGACCTTACCCTAGATGTATTCTTGTCCTCAGCTGTTGTATTGTCTGTCTGTCTCTACTAGATTATAAGCTCTGATGAGGAGGGACCGTCTTGTACATGTGTCTGTACAGTGCTGCGTATGCCTTGTAGCGCTATATAAATGATCAGTAGTAGTAGTAAACCCATTTTGAATTACAATGGTGCCAGGAGAGGAGCAGAGGGAGATTGTTCCTGCTCCTTTCACCACTGGCCCACCAGGGAAGCCAAGGTAAGGACCAGGGCTGATTGTGGGCAATGGGGGAAAGGGTTACTATGGTCTTGGGGTGGGCTGCGGGGGCAATCGGCCTTGTCGGGAGGGGCTTTGGTTGCAATCGGCTTTGTTGGGGGGCTGGGGGGGGGGGAGATGGACAATTGGCACCAAAGCTGCTGCCATAGTGTTTGCTCACAGCCACACAGTGTTGATCCACATAGTTCGGCTGCACATAACGCCACTTCTTGAGTTGCCATTATTTGTATCTGTGCTATCGGCAATTTGGGCAGCCAACACATGACAGTTGCTTGTGCGCTGGCTGCCTCCTGTTGCCACACCTCCCCCCCTCATCTAACGCATGAAATGCAGAGAGCACGTTAGCCCTTGGCATCATTGCACGTTGTCGGCTATCTGTCGCGTTGATGGCTAATGCAGTTTAGTAAACAGGTCCCCCCATTGTTTAATTCTGAACTGACAGTGCTTCAAGATTTATCTGGGAAATAATCAGGTTTCTATGGTCCAGGAAGGAGAAAGAAGAATCGCAACGATAACTGATGGAGTGACATTTTCTTGCCACTCCCTTGAAATATTTGAGTAGAATCTAGTTTGCCCTGAAAGTAAGCATGTTCGGCTGCCAGCAGAGGAGCTTTATTAGCCTTGATCTAGGTGAGAGAACTGCATTTGTTTTCTTTTGTTTGAGATTCTAACCAGGTTTCCTTCAAGCTTTGCACTTTACTTCATGGAGTTCCTCTGCAAACCACAAAGCAACTGTCTTAAATACTAACTGATCATAGATGCTGCCTCTCCTTGCGATCTTGGGCATATCACTTAACCCTCTATTGCCTCGGGCACAAATGTAGCATGTTTACTAAAGCACTGCAAATAACGCAGGGAAAAGGCGTGTTTAGCGTGTGTCTTTACTACAGTGGGGCCTAGAGACCACGGGAGATGCAAGGAGTACAGCCATGGTAAGCTATTACCACTACGCAACTTGCATCACTGATGCAGTAGTAGAGAACGCATGGCCATAGCGCATGCGCAATGTGAAGGCGCGCACTACATGCGCCCTGCAAGGACAGTATAAGCTACAAATGTGGTGTTAGGGTGGCGGTGCATAACGGAACCACTGCAGACAACAAGAAATGTAGCCCAGCCACACCTACACTGGACACTTCAGAATAGAGAGGGATGACTGGCAATCACAAGGAAAGGAATGGAGAAGAAAACCAAGGATATTATAATGCCTCTGTATCACTCCATGGTTCTACTGCCCTTTGAATACTGTGTGCAATTCAGATTGGTATATCTTAAAAAGGATGTACAATTCTCAGAGAGCTGGTTTTCGTCGTCGTATTGATTTGTCAGCATTTATTAGTGCCAGAAGGCTGGTTACTCCTGTTTCAGCTTCTGTATTGACTGCACTGGATACCATGTGTATTGTAAGAGAGCCTCGGTACTCCCGTACTCATCTTGTTTTGACTTTTCCTTCTCTTTGAGGTATGATACAGTGGGTATCCTCGACCTGCTATTTTTTTTTCTTCACTGACTCCTCTATATATGTGGGCTATAGGCACTTTCATAAGTAGTTTCTATAATGATGATTTTGTTTATTTATTTATTTAACCCTTCTTATATACCGCGCTATTTCTCATCAGTGCGGTTTACATTAAACACTTGGACATACATTTTGTCCTACGTTTACATAAAACAGGGATATAACATGGCATTAACTGGGGAAACTATACATATGAGAATTTAGCATCAAACAAAATAGGGTTATAACATGGTTTTAACTGAGAAACTATATATATATAAAAATTTAGCTTAAAGAATATCGGGTTGAATCAAACAGGTTTTACAATCAGGGTAAGATTGCAGCATTTTTGTATTCTGCTGGTGAAGAATAGTTAAAGTGCAGTAATATTATCTTGGATTACGGACTGATTGCAGATCTGGTATGCCTTTGTTCACGGGTAACATAGCTGGGTGAGTGTCAGGGGGGGGGGATCATCTGTCTGTGTAAAGTGTGAGAGGAACAGGTGATGTTTAAGGGCCTTTCTAAATTGCATAAGGTCTCTGATTGCCCTTATGCTAGAAGGGAGATTGTTCCAACACCTGGGGGCATAGCTTGTAAATGCTCTGTTGATGGTTGATTGGTTACGTTTTATGGATTCGCTTGGTATCACTAGAGTATTTTCCGTGATTGCTCTTCTGGATCTGTTGTTGGGGGTGTGAATGATCAGATTGACAATTGAGGAGGGTGATATTATATTGAATGCCTTGAAGGTAATGAGGAGGGTCTTATAAAGGATTCTGGATCTTATTGGGAGTCAGTGAAGCTCTTTTAATATAGGTGAGATGTGATCCCTCCTGGATGCTCCACATAGGACACGTGCAGCTGCGTTCATGGCCATCTGTAGTGGATTCAGGGTGTTTTTTGGGAGGCCTTGTAGTATTATATTCACATAATCAAAGTGAGGTGTCACTAGGGCTTGGAAAACAGTTCGGAAGTCGTCAGTTTCCATCATGGGTCTGAGGTGGTGGAGGGTTTTGATTTTGAAGTAAATAGCTTTTACTGTGCATTTGATGTGATCTTTGAAGTCCAAGTGTTGGTCTAATATCACCCCTAGATAGAGTATGTTGGATTTGACCGGAAGTTCTGCATCTCTGACTTTTAGTGTTGATGGTGGAGAGAAATTTTTGTTTTGTGTAATAATTAGCACGTCTGTTTTTTTTAAAATTTATACGTAGATTCTGGTTGAGAAGCCAATCTGTTATTGCATCGAAGCATTTGATTAGTATTGTGAAATCTGGGCGTGTGACTGTTATAGGTGTGAATAACAGCACATCATCAGCATACATGAGGCATGATATGCCGAAGGAGCGTGTTATGTCGGAGATTGGCTGCATATAGATGTTGAACAGTAGCGCCGATAATGAAGATCCTTGTGATACTCCCTGTTTTTGCTGGAAGGGTTCTGATGTCTTGTTGCCAATCCGAACTTGCTGCCATCTGCCTTGGAGGTAAGACTTACACCAATCCCAAGCGCGGTCACGGATTCCCTTTGCATGGAGTCTCATCAGGAGTTGTTCATGATCTACTGAGTCGAATGCCGCGGCGATATCAAGAAAGATCAACGCAAATCCTTTTTTGATATTGTCTATCCCATTGGTGATTGTGTTTGTTAATGAGGTTAGTAGGGTTTCTACTCCGTGCGCCTCTCTGAATCCGTGTTGACATGGGTCTAACGGGGATGTTGTGTCTATATGCTGTTGAATCTGTCTTTGGGTTGTCTTCTCAAGTATTTTCGCTATGAAAGGGATACTGGAGATTGGTCGGTAGGAGTCCTCCTTCTTCAGATCGAGATGGTGTTTTTTTAGTAATGGACGGATGGATGTTTTCTTGAGGGCATCTGGGAAGATTCCAGTTGTAAATGATTGTTTTGCAATGTCAGCAATGAATGGGCTTAGCTCTGAGCGCATTGTTCTGTTCCAGTGCGCTGGGCATGGGTCGTTTGGAGCCATCGTGGTGTTGATGGTGGCAATTATTTCCTCTATGGTTTTGGCTGATGGGGGTGAGAGCTTAGTGAGTGGAGACTGAATGTGGAGGTTCTGAGAGGATCCTCGAGGTGTAGTAGTATTTATTTTTATTACCTTGGACTGGATGTAATCAGCATAGTCCTGAGGTTGTATACACTCCTGTTGTGGCTGAGTTGGTTGATTGGTCAGTGATTTTACTAATTCGAATAGGTCGCGAGGCTTATTTAGTGAGCGGTTGAGGAGCTCGGCATGAAATTTTTTCCTTTCTTCCCATGTTGATTCCCTATGATTTTTCAGATGTTCTAAGTATATAAGTTGGTTTGCTGTACTGCGGGACCGTCGCCACTTTCTTTCAAGTTTTCTCAGGTGTAGTAAGGAGGATCTTAGTTTGGGGGAGAACCATGGGGCGTCTCGCTTTTTGGGGGAACGATTATTATTTGTAGGTTTTTTTGTCAATGTTCGGATGTTGGGCAAATCGAGTGAAGGTGTTATTCCAGTTGGTGAGCATTTCGTTGAGGTTGGATGATGTTTAGACAGAATTGGTAGTACATGATGAGTGATCAATTCTCTGTCCAGTTGTTTGAAGCGGGATGGATTCTCTGGTTTACATGTATTTGGACTGCAGTCCATTGTTTGTAGCGTTGGTATCTGAAATGTTATTAGGTTATCAGACCAGGGGACAGGGGTGACGGATAGTTCAGTTTGGCTTAGTTTGCTCATATCTTTTGGTGGGACAAAGATTAAATCGAGGAGGTTGCCTTGTTGATGGATGGGATCCTTTACGATTTGTTCATAGCCTAGGCTGGACATTGCCTCTAGGAAGGTGTTAGATAATTCCCACTGAGTGGAGGCAAGATTAAAGTCTCCCATCAGCCAGTTTGCTTTGGAGGGATCTTGCGGGTTGCAGGCTAGGTCGATCACATCAGAGAGCTCATCTGACACAGTGCCAGGTGCTCTGTAAATGAGGTTTAAAGTGTTATGTTAACAGTCTCCAACAAACTTATTTATGTGTTGCGTGCTCTTGGTGAAGTTAGTGCGGTATTATAGAGCAGTTTTTGCTAAGATGAGGACACCACCTCTTCTTCTGTTTTCTCTGTTGCATGGGAAGATCGAGAAATTGGGTGGAGTAATTTGATTTAGTATGGCGTTATCAGTTTCAGACAACCATGTTTCAGTAACCATTAGGATATCTAGGTTGAGGTTTGATAGTAGGTCTGTAATGGCTGGCCATTTGTTGCGGGCAGAACGTGCATTTATGAGGGCGCATTTGAGGGTTTGTTGGTTCTGTTTTTCCTTGAGTTCTGTTGTTGCTGAGGGTCCAAGTGAGACATAGAGTAAATGAGACTGTTTGTTTTCTATGGTAGGGATTTGGGTGTGGTTGGTATTGGTTGTGGTAATATTTCCTACTTGTGTTGAGAAGCAGTGGGATAGGGTTATAATCCTGTGAGAAAGCAGCTGATTCGTAAAATGTGCAGGTCAGTGTGTAAATTAGAGTGAGGGTAAGCAAAGATATAGCCATGTTTACGATGTGGCGATTAGCCCTAGGTAACTTAGTATGAGATTCTGGTAAGTGAGCCTGCTTCTGAGGGCGTGTGCTGAGGATAACCAGATGAAGTATCAACTTCTCGTCAGGGGGTTCTGCCTATAGTTGCTATTGGGTATCTGTGTTTGGTTGATACACTATATCTCTTAAACAACTCAGTAGCTAGCTGAATATGAGATAAGCTGATTACTAGGTTGAGGAAATTGCTAAATACGATCTCAGGGTTCAATTAGTTATTATATTACAAGAGGCATCAATGGCAGTAATCTTTATCTTTATCTTTATTAGAGGCTTAATATACCGCTCAATGCAAGAGCGTCAGAGCGGTTCACAATGTACAAAAAAAGACTGCTTAGAAGAAGGAAAAGAACGCCAATTGAGTGACAGGACAGGCAAAGAGAAGGACTAGGAGCTAAAGAGAAGGTCAAGGTACAGACAGATTGTGAGAGATCAGCGGGGGGGAGGGGAAAGAGGGGAGGGAGGTGGAGGAAGATCAAAGGCTAAGCAAAAGAGATAAGTTTTCAGGCGGGCCTTAAAGGTTTTCGGAGAGGGTTCCAGGCGGAGGTCCGGGGGAAGCGAATTCCAGAGACGGGGTCCAAGGAAGTGGAAGGCAGAGGAGCGGGTGGATTCGAGGTGAGCCTGAGAGGGGGAGGGTAAGGTCAGACGATTGGCATGGATTGACCGGAGAGAGCGGTGGGGCGTGTGAAGGTGGATTAGGTTGGCGAGGTAGAGAGGGGTGCCTGTGTGAATGGATTTGTGGGTGAAGGTGAGAACCTTGTATTGTATACGGAAGAGAATAGGAAGCCAATGTAATCGTATGAGAAGTGGGGTGATGTGGTCAAAGCGAGAGGAACAAGTGAGAATGCGGGCTGCGGAGTTATGAATTCTTTGTAGGCGTTGTAGTTGAGATTGGGGAAGACCGGCCAGGGAAACATTACAATAATCAAGACGAGTGACGACGAGTGAGAGGAGAAGAGTGGTCAGGAACGAGAAAGAAAGGAAAGGGTGGACAGAGCGAAGTTGCCTTAAAGTAGAGAAGCAACGTTGAACGACCGTGGAAATATGAGCTTTGAATGACAAAGATGAGTCGAGAGTAACGCCAAGATAATGTAAGGATGTGACAAGGGGGATGGGGGAAGAGGAAAGCAGAGGGGTAAGTGGGGGGGGACAGGACTACCGGCGGTGAACCAAATGGCAGAGGTCTTAGAAAGGTTAAAGTGCAGGAAGTTAGAGGAAAACCAAGAGGCCACGGAGGAAAGACAATTGTTGAGGGGAGTGATATCGGGGGAAGCAGAGTCAGTGTGGTGGAGAAGGAAGATGTCATCAGCATAATAGTGTGCAGATATGCCCTGTTGCTGTACCAAGAGAGTGAGAGGGGCTAGAAAGACATTGAACAGGAGGGGTGCAAGGACGGACCCTTGTGGGACACCACAAGGGAGGGGAGTAGAAGGTGAGGATAAAGAGCCAGAGGAAACAGAGAGAACGACCTGAGGAAAAACCAGAACCAACCATATACTTTGTTACATATGATTCAGCTACCTTGTTACATATGGTTACCCTGTGTTTTGCTGATAACCTGTTAAGGTGTTATAGTCCTTCTGAATAGATTGACTTACAGCTGGAGGGCGTCTTTGTTGATGAGGGCAGTAGGTTGGCAGGAGAGCGTCCTTTATGGTTTAACCCTCATTTTATCTATCATTGGCTTCTTCAGCATCTTAGACGTGTCGATGGGGGAGGATGTTGGATAATGAGGTCGGAGAGCAGATGACAGGGGCTCTGGTGGATACCGCTTCTTTCTGAAGGGCCTTTGCCTAAGGGCCGCGCCAAAGGGCCCTCTGGCGAGGCCCTCAGGTGCGGGCCCGCCAGGCGCGGGCACGCCGGACGGTGCTCTTTTTTAAGTTGGTGTCCCGGCTGCTCCGATTGGGCAGCCCTTCCTGGTGGGGGTGGCCTGGTGCTCCGGCCCGCTCGATCCCTGCCGGGAGAGCTTGCTGGAGGGCTGGAGTGCTGGGGCTGAAGAGGGCTGCTGGGGCTGAAGATTTGTCTTGTTTTATTTGATGGGATGTGTGCCTTTTCTGTACAAGCTGTGTCTTAATAATAATGTAAAATTTCATAAAATATAAATTAAAAAAAAGATATTCAAGTTTGCCTTGATTTCATCCTCTTGCTATAAAGAGATCCACTGTGTCTGTCCCATGCCATTTTGAATTATGTCATTGTATTTGCCCCCACCATCTCCATCAGGAGGGGATTCCAAGCATCCACCACCCTTTCAGTGAAAAAGTATTTTCTGATGTTGCTTTTAAGTTTACGTCTTGCAGCTTCATCGTATGCCCTCTAGTTTTACAGCTTCCCCTTCTTTGAGAAACGTTTGTTCATTGATATCCTTTAAGTATTTGAGTCTGGATCGTATCTCCCCTGTCCCTCCTCTTCTCTAGGATCTTGGTCTTCAAGTCTCTTCTCATACATCTTCTGGCGCAGACTCCAAATCATTTTGGTCATCTTCCTCTGAACCATTTCAAGTCTTATGTCCTTTGTGAGGTACGGTCTCCAAAACTGAACACAATACTCCAAATTAGGCCTCACCAATGACTTGTACAGGACATTAATACCTTCTCCTTTCTGCTGGTTATTCCTCTCTGTATGCAGCCCAGCATCCTTCTGACTTTGGCTACTGCCTCGTCGCATTGTTTCACCACCTTGAGATCCTCAGACACTAGCACTGCGAGGTCCTTCTCCTGGTCCATGAGCATCAACCTCTCCCCCTATTGCATATATTTCCTTTGGATTTCTACATCCCAAGTGCACTTCTTTGTATTTAAATCATAACTGCCAAGCGTTAGACCATTTTTCCAGTGTTTCTAGATCTTTTCTCATTAGTGTCCACCCTGTTGCAAATTTTCATGTCGTCTGCAAAAAGGTAGACTTTCCACTCAGTCCTTCTGCAATATCACTCATACATACACTGAACAGTATCAGTCCCAGAATCGATCCCTGAGGCCAGGGCCATACCAAGCCATAAATCTGCCCTGTGTGACTTGTGCATCTGGTGTGCCCCCCCACCCCATCACATTTGCTCCATGTCCAGCCTCCCCCCATCTTACCCCACACCTCCATGTCCAGCATCCCCCCATCTTAGCCCACACCTCCATGTCCAGCCTTATCCCCCCATCTTACCCTACACCTCCATGTCCAGCCTTATTCCCCCATGCGGCCTGCCCTTGCCCTGCCACTGCTTTTTGTGCTCCCTGGGTGGTGGCAGCAATGGAGTGGATCTGATCTGATGAAATTGGGGAAAAAAAACAAACCATGCAGGTCTTTCCGATATTCAGCCGCTGCCCGGTTATCTCTCTGCAGTGAAAGTTAGGCCCAGAAAAGGCTGTCCTAACTTTCGCTACTGAAGCTAACCAAGCAGCAACTGAATATCGCGGCTACCCAGTTAGCTTCCTGGATATTCAATGCCTGGATATTCAATGGCCCCGACATCTGAGTTTAGTGTTCAGTGGCGACAGCTAGCTGCTGTAATCACGTTAGCCATTGTAATCATGCTAGCTGTCGCCGCTGAATATCAGGCCCTATGTTTTTGCCATGCTCTGCCTTTCATATTTCCTAATGCTGACATCTGTACTGGGTGCTTGGACAGCACCAGCAAGGCAGGTGCAACTACCACCTTGTCAGAGGCAGGCGTGCGTTAGTTCGCTCTAGCAGCTTGTTTGTGCCACTTGCTCATGAATAGTGTGGCTGCCCTAGCCATGTACTACATCTATACCCATTTTCCAGCTTAACCCCGCCTAGGGGGTAGCACAGGAAGCACAGCATTTTTAGCATGGACACCTTTTGGATGCACACTCCTGGCTACTACACAGCCAAAAAGCGCGTTAGCCCCAGGGGACCTTGTATGGGATCAGGCAAGGTGTCCACCATGCCCATCATGTGGAACTGGTGTATGAACCTTCTCACCATGAGGCATCCAGGGTTCCTCTTCACCTAACATGCAGTGAACACAGTACAAGGCCTCCTGTGGTTGGGGATGGGATTCCTCTCGAAGTAACCTCTCTTATATGGCTTCGTTGGCACTCCTAGACATTGTGAAATGTGCCCCCCCAAGAGGAGGAAGGGAGGTGCACCCATGCTTCCCCCCCCCCACTGGAAGAACTGTGGGACAGCACTACAGTGCAATCCACGCAGAGGTGACCAAAGCCAGCATCCCATTTTTCAGAGAAACGAAAGCCCACAGGAGCTCCTCAGGTCAATAAAATGTCTCATCTCCTGAGCATGGGTGTCTGGGACGCTGATCCATGTGCTCCAACAAAGCAATCTCAAGTTCAATTTTGAAAATGTTGCATAGATGCTCAGAGCCAGTAGGTCTAAGTCATATCCTTCCAAGATCATGGCGAGGTGCCATCTGCCCACAGGAACATGACCCACAGCAGTGGGATGGTCCCCCAGGTGCATGTATGCATACGTGCCCCTCATGCAGGGAAGGTGGGGGTCTGACAGCACTTTTGGATGCCAAACATATGTTGCTAGTATATTAAACAACTCATTTGCATGACTCCCCACCCCCCACCATTCTCTGATGGCTCCATTTCTTGTTGAAACACAGAGCACAGGCCTGTCTCCCCACACCCCACAGCACATAACACCAGCAGCCCTCTAGCCATATCTTCCAGTGCATATGCAGACATGAACAGCAGCCAGTCAAGACGGGAATTGATGTTTCTGTAGATATTTATCCACTGTCCAGCAGGGATGCTCCTGACCTGCAGCCTCTGATTTTGTGGCAGTCAGGTTGTTGTGGTCCACTGCCATGGCAGCTGGACCATGCAGCCCCTCTGAACAGGTGGCCTAGGCAGGCATCTAGGTGTTCTGCTAGCACTGCTTATTTGCCCTGTTGTGCCCTTCATATTTTCTAACAATCGCTTATAAACCACATGTTTCAGACGTGCTATCAAGGCAGGTGCAACTACTGCCTAGTCAGAGGCATGTGGTAATTGCACCTGCACTAGCGACAGCTTTGTGCCCCTAGTGCCACCCAGTTTCTGCCCCTACTCCACCTTGACTCCACCTAGCCTCACACTGCTCTGGTACTGCTGTGGTTTTAGAGCTATACCTTTTTGGTTGCATGCCCTTGGCTACCACAGGCCGCAAAAGTGTGTTAGTCCCTCGCTAAACCTCACAGTCCCAGCTACCGGGCTTTAGTAAACATACCCCAATGTGCATTAAGTGCAAAAACCTAACACATTTTAATAAAGGGCCCCTTAGACTATAAGCCCTTTAAAGGGTAGGAAAATACCAACTGTACCTAGAAACATGACAGCAGAAAAAGACAATATGGCCTGTCCAATCTGTCCTTCCATACCAACTACTATGGTCCCCCTTATTTTTTTTTCCTTTAGAGATCTCATGCTTTCTTGAATTCACATAGGGCGTGATTCCAATCGGATGTAAAGGCCCTCTGTGTGCCCAGCCGGATCCAGACGCACAGAGTGAGTCGCGATTCCGATCCCATGGGGCACATCTAGCCCTGCAGGATCAGAATCACGAGCAGCTCTGTATGTGCAGGCCAGGACTGCGATTCAGCCCGGCCTGCACATACAGGCCGTGCCCGACTAACTCAGTCTGGTTTTTATAATGGAGCTGCGGCACCATGGCGTCCGGTTGCCATGGCACCACGGCTGCATTGTAGAGCTGTGATCTCCGTCCGCTGGCTCTTAAGATGCTTTCCCCGCAGCCCGACCCAGCCTCTCAAGGCTAGGGTTTGGCTGTGGAGACTGCTCTCTGCCCCTTCCCGCTTCAGAGGTGGAATAAGTTCCCAGTCTAAGCCATCAGCCCCAGACGTATAGGGCCACCACTGGAATCTGTCCTGTACATCTGGGGCCAACAACCGCCTGTCCTAACACTGCTACCGATCCGCCCCTTCCCCACCCCCATCTAACTTTCCCATACAATGAGCAGGGAAGGAGGACGGGGACGGGAAAGGGCACAAATAGTGGGATGGACATACAAACGTGGCTCAGAATGACCCCTATACTGTCCTGGTCTGTACTACCTCTACTGGAAGACTATTCCATGTATCTACCACTCTTTCCATAAAGAAATATTTTTGCATATTACTCCTGAGTCTATCCCCTTTCACCTTCATCCTATGCCCCCTCATTGCAGAGCTGTCTTTCAGTTGAAAGGGGCTCTTCTCCTGTGCATTTATGCCACTGAGGCATTTAAATATCTTTATCATATATCCTTTCTCCTGTCTTTCCTCCGAAGTACACACACTGATATTTTTAAGTCTGTCCCCATATGCCTTATGACAATCTACTAATATTTTGGTAGCCACTCTCAGCACCAACTCCATCCTGTTTATATTCTTTTGAAGGTGTGCTCTCCAGAATTGCACACAATACTCCAAATGAGGTCATAGAAACATAGTATATGATGGCAGATAAAGACCAGGATGGTCCGTCTAGTCTGCCTAGTAAGGTGGCTATAGTAGCTGTATGCACCCCTCTCTGCCTTTGTTTAGGGTTGTGCCTGCCTTGCTATAAAGGCATCCACTGTCTTTCCCATGTCATTTCAAATTCTGTCACTGTATTTGCCCCCACCACCTCCATTGGGAGATTGCACCAAAAACTTATACAGAGGCTCTATCAGCACCTCCTTCCTGCTGGTCATTCCTCTCCCTATGCACCCAAACATTAATCTAGCTTTTGCCGTCACCTTTTCCACCTGTTTAGCCATCTTAAGATCATCAGAAACAATCATGCCTGGGTCCCATTCTTCTTTTGTGGATCGAAGTACTTAACTCCCCTACACTTGGATTTTTGCAGCCCAAAAGCACAACCCTGCATTTTTTTTAGCATTAAATATCAGCTGCCAAATTCTTAACCATTTTATTTTTATTTATTAGCAAGGCTTGATATATCGCCCATACCGGAGTGTTAGGGCGGTGTACAATAATAAACATAGAGGCTACTAGAAAATTTAAGGAGGAAAGGAACGCCATTGGGTTGACAGGAAAGCAGTAGTGAGAGAATGAGAGGAAGATAGAAAAGGAGCGAAGTTAAACAAGTAAACAGGCTGACTGCTGAGGGGATGGGAGGGGAAAAGGGAGGGGAAATAGAGGCGGTGTATGGCATCAAGATCATCACGTGGCTACAGGGAGGTCAAAAGCCTGGCAGAAAAGATGGGTTTTAAGTAGAGCTTTGAAGCGAGAAAATGAGGATTCGGTGCGGAGAAAGTGAGGGAGAGAATTCCATAGGGCAGTACTCAGAATTTTCAAGCTTAGCTAGAACCCTTGTCATGTTATCTTCTACTTCCTGGGTGTCTACTGTACACAGGGCTGGTGCATAGAGATAAGATGCCCTAGGCACATCACATCCCTTGCACCCCCTCCTCCTCTGGTGCCCATTGCTACTGCGGCCCCTCCTCTCTGGGACATGCAGCTGTGACAAAGGGCACAAACAGCCCCACAGCATTACCTTTCAACTTCAGCACTGCAGAGCTGTTTGCTTCCTTCCCCTTTCTGACACCCGATGCTGACTTCCTGTTTGCAGCAGGAAGTTGGCATTGGACATCGGACGAGTAGAAGCAAACAGCCCTGTGGCCTGAAGTTGAAGGTAAGCCCACGAGGCTGCTTGCGCCCACTGCCACTGTTGCCTGTCCCAAGAGGGGCCTCCCCAGAGGGCCGGAACTCTAGGTGACTGTCTAGTTTGTCTAATGGTAGCACCGGTCCTGACTAAATTGCAGATTTTGGTATCGTCCGCAAAGAGGCAAAGCTTACCCGACAGCCCTTCCTGAATATCATTAGAAAAAATATTAAAAAGAATCAGACCAAGAACAAATCCCTGTGGCATACTACTGGTGACATCCTTCTCCTCAGAGTGGGCTCCATTCACCTGCAGTCTTTGTCGCCTCCCACTCAACCAATTTCTAACCCAGTCAGTCACTTTAGGGTCCATTCCTAGAGTGCTCAATTTATTTATAAGTCGCCTTTGCAGAATGTTGTTGAAGGCTTTACTGAAATCTAAATACACCACATCTAGGGCTCTCCCTCGATCCCACTTTCTGGTTGTATGGTCAAAGACATTAGGTTTGTCTGACAAGACCTCTCTCTAGTAAACCCATGCTGCCTCGGATCCTGCAATCCATTTAACTTCAGAAACCTCACTATCCTCTGTTTTAGCAGTGTTTCCATTAATTTAGTCACCACAGAGGTCACGCTGACCAGCCTGTAGTTCCCAACCTCATCCTTACTTCTGCTTTTGTGTAAAGGGACCACATGTGCCTTTCTCCAGTCCTCTTGGATCACTCCCAACTTTAAGAAATCATTTAAACGGTAAGACGGTGGACCTGCTAGAAGTTCCCAAGTTCCTTCAATACACTCAGATGCATCCCATCTGGCCCCATCGCCTTGTCTACTTTTAGTTTAGCTAGTTCCTCACAAACACAGTCTTCTGAAAATCATTCAAGATCCCCCTGCACTTCTGCTCCTATTTGTGGGTGTTTTTCTGAGGTCCTGCTTCTGAACCTTTCATCTGTGAACACAGAACAGAAATATTTGTTAAGCAATTCCACTTTATCCTCATCAGCTTCTACAGATTCCTCCCCTTCACCCATGAGTCTGACAATACCACTTTTACCCTTCCTCTTCTCACTAACATATCTGAAAAATGTCTTGCTCCTTGTATTATTGCATCTTCTAGGTGTATCTTTGCTTTGCTGACTATTTTCCTAGCTTCTCTAAGTGTTTCCGGAAAACTAACTAAATATATATATATATATATGTATGTATATATGTATGTATATGTGTATATGTATATAATATATGTATGTATATGTGTATATGTATATATATATGTGTATATATATATAATATATGTATAATATGCAAAAAAAAAATTTTCGAGAGCTGTTTTGGTTATTCCACGTAATCATTATGTTTTTTGGTGCACTGAATCCAAAAATAACCTCCATTTTGTCATAGGACATCACGTTTCCTGACAATTTAGGTAACTATGTTAAATAAGGCAATACCTCAAAATAAATGGAAATAGACATAAAATGTAAAGTTTTATTACAATATTTTCATGAAAATCCTTTTTTGAACTGAAATGAGCTCACCTACACACACTAAACTCGATTATTCTTCCTTGTGAGGCTCCTCTTGGCGCATTTACACTTGTGAGTAGCATCTGGAATGTCTCTCTGAAGCATCCAACAGTAGTCTGCCATCATTGTAATGCTCCATTTTCCCTGGTATCTCCTTTCCATCTCTTTAATGTCTTGGTGGAATCGTTCACCTTGTTCCTCACTCACAGCTCCCAAATTTTCAGGAAAGTAGTCAAGGTGGGATTGGAGGAAATGCACTTTCAAACTCATCAGGCAACCTAAAGCTTGAAATGCTTTCAGCATTCGTCCGACGATCTTTTTGTAGTGAGGATCTTTGTTATTGCCTAAAACTTTCTGTACGACTTCTTTAAATGCAATCCACCCTTCTTTTTGAGGATCCGTCATGGTATTGACAAACTCTTGATCAACTATAAGCCTTCTAATGTCTGGTCCGACGAACACACTTTCCTTCAATTTTGCCTTCGACAGGCCTGGAAACTTGGTGACCAAGTATTTGAAGCATTCTCCATCTCTTGGAAGTGATTTAACGAATTGCTTCATCAATCCCAATTTTATGTGGAGAGGTGGTAGAAGAACTTTATGGGAAGGTACCAAAGTTTCTCGGAGGACATTTTTTTCACCGACTGTCAGCACCCTCGGCTGCCAACTCTTCTTGGTCCAGTGATTTTGTCGGTCTCGACTGCCCCATAGACACAGAAAACAAGGATATTTGGTATACCCAGTTTGTTGACCGAGCAGCATGCACAAGACCTTCAAGTCCCCACACAGTTGCCAACCATGGTCTTCATACTTAAGTTTACGAAGAACCAATTCCAAGTTCTCATAGGTTTCCTTCAAGTGTACGGAATGACCTACAGGTATGGAAGCGTAAAAACCGTTGTGCAGTAAAACTGCTTTGAGACTTCTTTTTGAAGAATCTATAAAAAGACGCCATTGCTCTGAATCATATTGGATTTTAAATTGACCCATCAGACCTTCGACATTGATGCAATAAACCATCTTGTCTTCCTGGGCGAAGTAAGGAATGAACTCCTTTTCACGATGTCTGAACCATGAAAATGACACTCCTGGCAACAATAAATTCCTGCTTTTCAGCCTTGATCCGAGTAACTCAGCGGCATCTTTGGGAAGATTCAAGTCTCTTACCAAATCATTCATCTCCTCCTGAGAAAACAATTTTGGTCTTTTATCATCTTCAAAGTCAGAACTTGATTCGTCCTCTGGTTCAGGTATGACTTCACCTTCATCAGAGCTAGGTATCTCTTCCAAGGTAGCAGGGGGCTTGGGTACTGGTATATCTGTGCCATGGGGGATGGGACGAATTGCTGAGTGAAGATTGGGGTATGAAATGGAATGCTTCCATTTGGAATTAAACCCTTTCACATCGAATGAACAAAAGTAACAGTCATCACTATGGTTCTTTTGCTCTCGCCATACCATAGGAATCCCATAACGGAAAGATTTTTTCTTACCCTTGAACCAGTTTCGGAGGTCCTCAACACACCGTTTGCACACTTTATGAGGCACCCAGACTTTATCTTAATCTCCAAGTTTTAGTCCAAAGTATGCAAAGTATACTTTTTTCACAAAGTCTGTAATATTCTGCTGTTGCTTCAACACTGTATATTCACCACAGATGAAACAGAAACTGTCTGGCGAATTAATACACTTTCGCTGAGCCATAACATAACGGTTGAAGAATGACGAGCTAACACGAATTGCAATGAAAAAGTGTGAACAGGGTAGAACCAAGAACCTGATGATGATTCGTGCACAAGTGTGGCATGCAGGAGAGAGCAGCTCTGTGTCTGTACACGAGACGTCACAGTGCTGGCCACGCCCCCCTGCACTGACCGGAGCTGCTGCTATCTGCCCTGTGTCTCCCTCCCACTGGATTCTTCAGGAAAGATTAACCCCTTCTACCATTAGAAGCACGGACTTAAAACTTGCTTAGCTTATGTATATACTTGTATTGCTGACCATCAGATTTACAGTGCTATATTTTTTTTTACATAACTCGGACAACCCCTTTAAGGTTTTTTTGGCATTTTATATCTTAAATGCACTTATGTGAATTAATTAATAGTAATTTGAATTAATTAATAGTAATTTGAAAAAAATTGATAAATTTGAAGACAATTTTGCATGTTGTGGCAAATTATGACATCTAGGAGTTTTTTCAATATTTTATTTGTTTTCAGCACACCAAAATACATGGAAATTAGATGAAAATAATCAAACAGCTTTTTAGTCGCAGACCTGTGATGCTTGTCTCCTATGAACGGCTCGTGCAGATCTCAGTCATATACTGGACTGTTCCACTAATAATTTGTTATACAGATTTAACAGATGGTACTTACTAAGTTGTAAGGCCTGCTTATCACTTCTACCAACCACTGGAACAAACCCCCTGGTCTTAAATATTTTGAAAAGGGAATAAAAGACCTAAATGATTATATTTACTGAAACCTGTCACTCTAGAATTGGAGCAGTGGGATAGAACCAGGGAGAGAAAAGTTCAAATCCCACTGCTGTTCCTTGTGGCTTTGGGTAAGTCGCTTAGTTTCCTAGGGTGCAAACTTGAGGGCATGTTTACTAACGTGTGCTAGTTTAGTAGTGTGGGTTTATTTATATGAACATATTTTTTATGCAGCCCTTTCCAGTGATCAGGAGCGTTTACATCATAACAGGCTAATTGGAACTTTTACATGGAACAGTATTCAATAACTTTATGCAATGAACAATGTTACGTTATGTAATCACTACAAACAGGTACTGGATACATTCCCTTGTCCCCAAAGGGCTCACAATCTATGTGCAACTGAGGCGATGGAGGGTTAAGTGGCTTGCCCAAGGTCACAAGGAGTGCCTGTAGGACTTGAAACCCCAGTCCCTCTGGCCTGAGATTGCTGTCCCCAGGTGGGAATTGAATCCCTGGCCCGCTCTGAGGTACTATGTCCTAACCACTAGGCCACTCCTCTCTCTAGTTTCATGTGCATTTGTGCCACATGGTAGCAAGGATCACGTGGCCCAAAGGCAACCGTGCTAAAAATCCAGTGCTAGCTGTGTAGTGTGCAAAAAGGTGGAGAGAGAGAGTGCGGAGTCGGGGCATGCAGCTGCAGCAGGCGCGGTAGCCATGTGCTTGCTGCACAACCCCACCACTAGCATGGCCCCAGCTAGTTAATACATCATCCTTCCTAAATGACAGGGAAACTATTTAAAGTTGTTAAAACCCATGAGGATTGTGGAAATTTGCAAAAGGATCTTGATAAATTGGAAGAATGGACATCGAAATTGCAGCTGAAATTTAATGTGGACAAGTGCAAAGTTATGCACCTAGGGAAGAACAACCCAAACTATGATTACACAATGCAAGGTTCCACTTTAGGAACCACCACCCAGGAAAAAGATTTAGGCGTCCTTGTGGATAACATGTTAAAACCCTCGGCCCAGTGTGCAGCGGCGGCCAAGAGAGCAAATAGAATGCAAGGTATCATAAGGAAAGGAATGGAAAATAAAACAAAAGATATTATAATGCCTCTGTATCGTTCCATGGTGCGACCGCACCTTGAATATTGTGTGCAATTCTGGTCGCCGTATCTTAAAAAGGATATAGCATTATTAGAAAAGGTTCAGAGAAGAGCCATCAAAATGATAAAGGGGATGGAAGGATACCCCTATGAAGAGAGGCTAAGAAGGTTAGGGCTCTTTAACCTGGAAAAGAGACGGCTGAGGGGAGATATGATAGAAGTCTATAAATTAATGAACGGAGTGGAACGGGTAAACGTAGATCGATTGTTTATCAGAATATAGGAAAACTAGGGGACATGCAATGAAGCTACAGGGTAAACTATTTAAGACTAATAAGAGAAAATATTTTTTCACTTGACGTGTAATCAAACTCTGGAATTTGTTACCGGAGGATGTAGTAAAGGCTGTTAGTGTAGCTGGGTTTAAAAAAGGTTTGGACGAGTTCCTGGAGGAAAGGTCCATAAACCATTATTAAAAAGCGACCAAGGATATCACTGCTTGATCCAATACAAGCATTGTGGAACCATTATCTTTTGGGGATTCTGCTAGGTACATATGACCTAGATTGGCCACTGTTGGAAACAGGATACTGGGCTTGATGGACCTTGGTCTGACCCAGTATGGCATATCTTATGTTCTTAAACACCAGCAACATTTTTGTTTTATTTTATATTGTTTCTGCTAAAGTGGCTAGCACAGACACTGAACTTTAGACCTGGATATTCAATGCTGGGGGCAAAAGCAAAACACAAGAGGAGCAAACCCCTCACAGCAAAACCAGAAGAACACAAGTGCTTTATTCGAATAGAGCATTTGTGACCAACATTACCGCTCACTCCTTGTGTTCTTCTATTCAGTGCTGGGGCCATATCTGGGCCTTGGCCTTGAATATCCAAGTTACTTGGATTGTGATGAAGCTAACTGGGAAACGACTCGGTTAGCTTCTCCAGCGAACGTTAGGCCAGCCTTTAGTTGCCAAACGTTCACTGCATTGCAATAACCAGGCAGTAGCTCAAACCGCCGCTGCCAGTTATCAGCAGGTGCTGCCGTCGGAATGTGCCAATGCTAACTGGCTGGCATTGGGATGAGCAACTGCGGCACCTGCAGATATTCAGCAGCCCTTACCATGTTAGTACCTTTAAATATCGGGCCCATAAGTCCCTTGCATGGCAGCTGAATATTTCCGCTATATGGATAATTTGGTTCGTGCCCTCACTGTGCCTGAATTCTGTCCCAGCCCTACACAGATAACAGTGGAACAATTAGTTTTTCAGTCACCGTATAGATGCTGCAAATCGGCGGATAGTGGATTTATACATGTACTGGCCAATGGTAAACATATACATCTTTTTGAATATTGCCTCCTGTGTTTTTTCTAGGGGTGTGCATAACTTCAGTTTGTTTTCAGATCAAATTAGATTTTTTTAACCAGTTTTTTGATATTTGTTCAGTACGTTTTTGGAAATCAATGTATTTAAGATTTGATTAACACACACAAACAATTTAACATGTAAATCAACTCTACATGCTCTAATTTGCAGGTTTTATATGTGTAAAGTCAGTTTCAAGGCATGTTTACTAAAGGTTTCTGTGTGGTAATGGAACTTAACATGTGGTGACATCCGTGTGGTAACCTTTAGCAAACGTGCACCTTAATAAACATTCTTTACACATTTACAGTTTTCTAAACTGAACTCAGAAACGGAATACTAATCCTTCATTTTTTTCAATTTGTGGTAAATATCTCAAACCTGACTTTTAAATAAATGCGAGCTGTTGGGAACCCTAACCCAATGTGTGGTGTGCTGTGCCTGCTTGCTAGGGATGTGCTGTCCCTTCAAAATGCCAGGCAAACACCAGCAACATTTTTTTTGTTCTATATTATTTCTGAAGATTGTTGTGCACTTTTATCATGTTAGCAAGGCCTTAAACAATTTAGGGGCCTTTTTACTAAAGTACAAAATCCTACTGCACTTATGTGTTTTGAGTAAAAATTAGCATGTGATAAGGCCAAAAGTCACAGTTAACATGGATGCACTTAATGCCGCCCATGGAGGTGAAGTTAAGTGTACCCACACTAATTGCAACATTGATAACTAGTGTTTGGTCTATACTCCTGCAATAAAATACAATGCACAGGCCACCCCCACTCTCCAAATCTAACTCCCCCCTAGTCACCGCCTTTCATGCAATATGACGTTAATAAGGGAATTAGTGTATGGTAGCTGCCATCCCAGTATGGTAACAGTGTGGGCTCATGCTAGTAGTTACCAGGCACTAATTTTATATGATCTCCAGGAACAAGCAGGAATGAGTCTTCACATATGGGTACGTCGGTACCGACGGAGTCTGCGCGGGAACGCTTCCCAGCGTCCAATCAAGAGCTTTTGGAAGCATCCCAGCATGCCTGCGTGCTGCCTTCCCGCCTTTCCCAACTGCCTCTCCTCAGTTTTTGTTTTTCCGCGGAGCCAGCAGGACGTCCTCCTGTCACCGCAGAAAATTCTTGTTTTTATTTTTTAGTTTTCTTGTGGTCGCGGCTGTCTTCCCGACGCCACCGGTACCGCCGATGTTTTCTTTTCTTTTCTTGAAAAATCTCCTTTTTCACGGGATATTTTTTCTTCATAGTGTCCCACGTTTTTTTTTTAGACCTTAGGCCTCTTCTTTCCTTCATGGAACCACCAGGCACTTTCTTCAAGAAATGTTCACACTGTGGCGGTACAACTCTATTTTTAGACCCTCAAAGTCGGTGTCTAACCTGCTTGGGTCTTGACAACAGTTTGGTGAGAAAAGCTCTTCAGCATCGAGGTTCCCTCGATACACGGTTGCCCTCCAACTTCGGGGCACCGTCCCCTTCTTCTTCCACACAGAATCAGGTAACCCACAAACAGTCTGTTAAGACTAGCCAGTCCTCGAGTGGTAGGTCTCATGCACAGCATGAAGACGGCTCCGACCTTGCCCTCAAGGACCCACTGGCTTCAAAACCCCGGTGGGAGTCTTTGGTCTCCAAAGCAAATAAGGGGTTTCGGGTTGTTCCTGAGGTTCACCCCTCACAGAACATACCTCAGCCGTGTCCGGTGGTGGCATCCGCTTCGAGCGGTACCGATACCCCGACATCGGCACTGGTGTTGGATGAAACACTCCTCACCAGGGATCGTCATCTGGCGTCCTCGGTGCCTTCGGGACCGGTGGATACTCTCCAGACTGACTTTCCATTATCGGTACCAGCACCGATACTACCACCGCCGTCGGTACCCTCCAGACGTGCATCGATAGACTCGCTTCCTTCGATGCCGAGTCTGGAATTGATCTCCAGTCTGGAGGACTGGGTACCAACTCGCCTTGGTACCGGCTCTCGGTGGTACTGAAGGCTCGGTTCCGATGATTCGGATCCACAACTCTCGGTTCCTTCGAGGCCGATTGGGTTGCCACTGGTTGACCTTCCTTCACCGGTGTCAGACACGGTACCGACATCGGTGCCAACAACCTCATTACCTTTACAGTCGGTGCCTTCCAGGCTTCGCTTATCAGGCTCTCTGCCCTCGATGCCGAGTTTGGAATCGATCTCTAGTCTAGAAGACTCGGTACCAATAGTTTTTGGTACCGACATCGATCGATACCGGTGTTTCGGTACCGAGGATAGTGGCCGGATGGTTTCGGTCACCTCGGTACCGATTGACCTGTCACCGATGACTACTCCGATGTCTTTGTCGGGCTCGACTCTGACATCGGTACCGGTATTGACATCGGTACCGGTATCCACAGTAGCATCATGGCCAACTCCTACCATGCTTTTTTCAACAGGATCGCTTCATTCTATACCAAGGTTGGAGACGATACCTGGCATGGACAATGTGGTAAGGACGGTTGCTGCTCCTGATACCCAGTACCAGCAACCATCCCTTAAGCATTCCACACTGCACTGTGCAGGATCTTCTGTTCCTATATATTTGGATACCTCTGTGGATGCTCAGGCTAGTTCTTTTAATCTAACCTGTCCAAGAGAGATTCCTGTTAGGGATCCCTCTTTTCAGAGTTTCCTCCTGGATATTGCAAGATCTCTTCCCATTCCTATCCCAGGACATGATCCTGCACAAGGCTCTCTTTCTACCAAAGCAAAGGGGAACATAATGCTTCCTTTGCATCATTCCTTGCAGGATCTCCTTCTAGGAATGTGGGAAATACCTTTCCGGGTACCCCCACCTCCCAGGGCAACTGATCTGTTATATCAGGTGCCCCCCCTCTCCAGGGTTTCAAAAGACTCAACTTCCTCATCATTCCCTAGTAGTGGAATCAGCAATGAGGTGGGTAAAGAGTAAGAAAAAGCACTCTTCCTATCTGCCAGGTCGTGAGTCTAAAACACTAGATGACTTTGGACGTCAAGCCTTCCAGACATCTATGCTTTCTGCAAGAATTCTCTCATATATTTTTTTATATGAGTCTTTCTCTTGAGGAGGTCACAAAGCAGTTACATCTTTTGTCTCCTTTCCTTTCAGATTCCAGGAGTACTGACTATTCCTCGCTGCTTAAGCATATCCAGAATATCTCTTGGTTTCTTTCTCGTGCTTCCCTAGACTCTTTTGAGTCTGTTATTTATTTAAATTTATTTATTTTATTTATGTTAGCAGGACTTCTGCTATAGCTATAGGGGCACGACGTAGAGCCTGGCTCCAAGCTTCAGACTTGGACAAATGGGCACAACACAGGCTGGGACATACTCCTTGCACTGGAGAAAATCTTTTCAACAAGGAGTCTTTACGTCAGGTTACTCAGTTGTCCACTGATTTACCTGTTCCTAAGGGTTGTTCTACCCCTTCCTCTGTCCCAGTAGGTAGGAAATGTCCTACCAAACTTTCTTCCCACAGGAGAAGAAGGTTTTATTCATCACTTGCCCATCATACAGATGTTCCCCAACAGGGAAAGCATCGTCCTAGTCTAAAGAATCCAACATCTCACCAGGCTCAGCAAACCCAGCACCTGCAGGGTTTCTGATCATTCATCATCAGATGCTTGTGACCCTTGGGGTTAGAATCTACAATTGCTTCTTCTCAATAGAGGCAATCCACCGCTTTATTCTAACCCCTACACAGGGATCTCTTTCCAAAAGATATCCATTTTTTCTATATTTCTATGAGCTGTCAGGATGTTCATGCCTATAAGTCACAGGTTTCTCCTCTTTTTTCCTGCTAGGGAAAGAGGTCTAACCACTATCAGATGATAGTTCCTGTGCCAGCATGTATTTTTCCTTTCTATAGAATTACTACTTGATAAGTCTTCTTCAGCTCCATTCTCTTCACCCTCTTACCAAGATTTTCCTCTGTAAGAGCGGAATTACTTACTGGGAGGCTTTCTCTTCAGCCTCTCTAGTTTTCTCACTTTCCAGTGCGGAGTTTGCCTCTCTGAGTTACCTCCTCTGTTTCAATCTTGCTTTGGGGCAGCTTATCAGACATGTTCAGAGTTCCTACTCCTGTTCTGTCTGTTCTTTTTGTTTTTGAACTGTAAGATTCTTTCTGCTGTCTTGCTAACAGCTACCCATGCAGGAGCTTTAATGTTTGGACCACTGGTTCTCATCCACAAACAACCAGATTGTCCTCCACTAACATTGTCTACTCTTAATAGTGGCTCCAAGTCAGTACTTCATCTCTCTTGGAGATCATCTCACTACAAGCTTTCTAGATTGTCTTCTATTCTGCCATCTTCATTCCTGAGTTTGGCAGCATAGTTGACTGAGATACTGGCTCTCTAACAGCCAGTTCTATCCCCTCATTCTCCTGCATCATGCTCTCGGCAATCTACAGAGAAGCTTTCCACTATGGGCCCTTGCTAGAGAGCATGGGGGGGGGGGGGAGGGGTTCCCCAACAGCTATCCTAGCTGGTTAGAAAAGGCTTTGCAGTCATGTCTCCCATGACTAGAAGGTTCCCCCTTCTTTTCCTATCTCCTTTTTTGATATAAAGGACATAGGCCTTCTCTTACGTGAAAGCGCAAGGAGTTGCCAGTTCCCTGCTTTGGTCCATAGTATTCCCAATCGGGGATATGCTCGTCCTCATGGTAAGAACACATGATACCTTTGCCCTTAAGCAGGTCAACATGGTATCTCATCTCTAGGCGTCTTCTGTCTACTTACTATGCCGGAGTCCTGGAAGACTCGGGACTTGCTGGCTGCACATTGACATTGTCCTTTGTTTTTCACGTAACAGTCCTGGTTATTTTGCACTAACTAGCATTCTTGCAGATCATGACCAGGAGGAATAGATTCTCTATATGTCTTTTCAAGTAGGTTCCACCTCCTTGTTATTAGATGAATCTTTCCTCTCCACATATCCTATGTGATCACTGTACTGTAGGCATATCTCTGTCTGTTTAATTGCAGACACCCATATGTAAGCCTACATATCCATATTTATTTTTTGTGTGTATTTTATGCCCTGCCATATCTCACTATACATATATTCTTAGATAGATGTCTCTCTATCTATCTATCTATCTGTCTATATATATATATATAATGTATCTGTTGAGATATTTTATTATAGATAGATAAGTATGTGGATACATATCAATCTCCCTGTCTATTCTCATATACCTATATGATTCTGACAGAGGGACTTTACCCATACCTATGCTATCTAGCAGGTTTGGGGTTCTACACACACACCCACTCTTGTGGTAGTCAACAATTTTTATACTATAACCTAACGGTTTAGGTACCTCTGAAGCTCTCCATACTCAATATTTCTCCTAGCTTATCCCATTTAGGAGAGACATTGTCGATCTTCAGTTAATCACAGGCTTAACGCCTCAGGCATTTGTCCTCTATTTTTGGGATACAAGGAGTTCCCACACCCTTTCTCCCCACAAGGACTGTGCCTGTTTGTCCAAATTGGTTAGCCTTCTCTTTTTGCTCCTGAGAGTGACTCACTCTGCCTCCAAAAGAGCTAGGGGTTTTCTCATTAAGCCCTCTGCTGAAGGCCCACCATTTTTGGGCTACCCCAGTTCCCCTACTGGGGTTACCTGTTACCTTTCAAGATCCTGACCTCCACTAGTTTTCCTACAGGATTATTACTTCCACTTACAGTGACGTCCTCTTCAAGGTTCCTCTACTGGTTTTTCCTGTAGGTCCGTGAACCTCCATACTTCTGTGAAATCCTGTCAAGGGAGGTCCGTCTTGCAATATCCTTTGCAATGTTATTGATGACCATCATCATCTGCACATGGACTCCATCTCTGCAGTCCTATGCTAGATTAGCTGTTCCACAGCATCCTTCTTTCTTCAACTCCTACTCTCCATCCTCAGGATGCCTGGTGTTCTGGAAGATAGCATGTTCCAACCTATGACATGCTGGGACTCCAGGCATCTCAGCTTGGGAGTCCCATATGTGAAGACTCATTCCTGCTTGTTCCTGGATATAGCACAGTTACTTACCTGTAACAGGTGATCTCTGGGAACAGCAGGAATAAGTATTCACAACCCTTCCACCTCCCCAGGAGTTGTATCTCTATCTATCTTTCCTTTCCTCTCTCTCTCTCTTTGTCTCAGCTTTAAAACTTAACTGAGGAGAGGCAGTTGGGAAAGGCGGGAAGGCAGCACGCAGTCGTGCTGGGATGCTTCCAAAAGCTCTTGATTGGATGCTGGGAAGCGTTCCCGCGCAGACTCCGTCGGTACCGACGTACCCATATGTGAAGACTTATTCCTGCTGTTCCCAGAGATCACCTGTTACAGGTAAGTAACTGTGCTTTAACCGCCTAGCACACTTTAGTAAAAAGTCCCCTTAGTGTGCCCTAAAACAAATCAAAACCAAAAAATGGAATAAAGAAAAAACAACCCTCAAAGGAAACCAACTATTTTTTCTATGCATACTTCTACTGCCCAGGGTTGTGGTTGTGATTCAGTATCGTTGACCCCTTACATGGGACTCGCACCCTTTCTACCTCTGCAACTAGCAGAGAGGTAGTTACATAAAGGGCATGTTTACTAAAGTGTGATAGCCAGGAGCGCGGGGTTTAACGCATATTTGGGACACATGGTACTAAGAAGCATGTGCCCCAAAAGCAACTGCGCTAAAAATCCCAAGCTGGCAGTATAGCACGTGAATAGGCATGGTCAAGAAGGAGACGGCGCAGAGAGAGGGCAGAGTTGGGGCTTGCAGCTGCAGCGAGCAGGTAATTCATGGCCCCCTGCCTCTCCAAATGCCACATTTGCACCGCATATTGGAGACGCAGCACATACAGTATTCTCTGTATGTGTTTACTTTCTGATTTGCACGCCCTGCCCTCTTGTAGTTAGCCCCTGCGCTCCGAGTTGTGCTGGCTGTTCAGCCCATTCCTGCTCATCTCCTTATTCTGGACTTCTCAGTTGCTGCTTTCCTGTATGGGTGCTAGGGGCACAGTTCTTACTGCCCACAGTGAATCTGAGGCCCGCAGATGCTCCAGTATCGCATTTCTAGCATTCTATTTTCTGACGCGCGTTGAGACTATGCACGCTCTGACCCAACTAAAGTGGCGGTAGTAGCATACTGTGGCCACGCCCCATGCCGCTGGGCTCCGGTGTGGTACTAATGTGCGACTTCCACGCGTTAATCTTATGCTTGCTATCACACTTAAGTTATCTTAGAGGCATGTATACTAATCGGAGCAAGTGGACTGCTGTAGCGGCAAAGCAGAGGAGTTTGCCTAGACTTTCCTAGAGTGAGCTGTTTCACCTCTACTAATACTACGAGCACTTTTCATTTGTATAGTGCTACAAGGCTTATGCAGTCTGTATCTCAGGGGTACACTCTAGAATGCTGAAGATGCCCATGTGATACGTAAAGCAAAAGAAAGTGTTTAACTACTGCCCTGCCACATCTGCCTGCCAGTTCAACTTGTTTTCAGCAGTAGATGCAGCCACAAAGTTAATGGCATGCAAAAGCCTCCCGATAGCTGTTTCAGTGGGTCGCAGGACTGCAAGGAGCAAAGTAGTGCTCATTTCATGGCTGCAATGCTTCCAGGTGGAAGAGCAGAATGTGCTTACAATTATGTGGTTACTATTTCTTGGCGAAAGAAACCTACCTGTAAATGCATATGCCAAACATGACTGGCCTGTCATTGCACGTCTGACTATCTGAAATGTCAGGACAGGGTACATTAGTTTCATAACAGACCCTCCCCCCCTTCCCTTCTGACCTACCCAGGTTGGGGCTTCCAAGTACCCGGTTCTGCAGGCATGCACTTCGAGAACATCCACGTTTGTAAAATGGTCTACTCTCATGCTATTTCATTAGACATTACTGCTCTCCCCTGGTTTTTGGACATTTTGCTCTGGATGTCCTATTCTTCCTAGACGTCCCTTCTAAAATGCCACTTTTAATTATTTTTTTTCATTTTACATCACTTTTTTCTAAAAAATGCCATACAGCCTCTGTACTTATTAAAGATGAAATGGTTGTATTAAGTATTACAGTGTGGTGGTCAAGAGCAAAATACCCAGTAATCTGCATTACCACCAGGACCTTCACAGCCTGGAGGGATGAAAGTTTCTTAAACTGCCTGTGCTGAGCGCAGCATAGTCACTACGCATGTGTGTTGCATACCCTGTCTATGGGATGTGCTTATTCCTGGGCCAGCCGTCTCCTTCCTTCACTGCTTACTTGAATGTGCCCTGTTAGTGGGGTTGGGAGCCACGTACAGTATTGCTATCTACTCTCTGTGGAGATTTGGTTGCCTATGTCTACTGCTGCCCATAACATTGCATTGCTAGCATGCAAGTACAGGGCGCATCTAGTGTGCGCCCTCACAGCGCACATGTGCACTGGTTGTGCGTTAGCTGAATCAGTAGCGTGGTCTTGCAAACGCCACATTACCTCCCTACTACAGCCACACCCTCTGCATTTGCTACCGCTGCTTCACCCTGTTGCAGTATAATTGTGCTCTAACCACAAGTTAGCCCCACGTCACTTGCACCATTTAAGTAAACATGCTTCATGGGCACCAATGCGACCTTATAAAATAGACTACAAATAGACACCTTTACACATAAGCAACCTTTTATGAAATTACACTCAAAATGGTACTGGTTCAGCAGCAGTTTGGATAAATGTGATCCTCAGTCTCACTCTTCTAGGTAGGTAATCGTCCTATCATATTCTTTTCACTAGGAAGACAGCCTGCTTTGAATTGGAGATTATGCCTTCAATTCCCTTTCACACTTTCTGTAAATCTGTTTGCAAGAAGACCGTGGTGTTCCTGTAAGTGACAGCAGCACCTCAGGGTGAAGAGACTTTGTTTACTGCCTGTAACGAGAGAAGCTCCGGCATTGCCTCCAAGCCATTACTGCCTTGAGCTGTCACTCAGCCACATGTCTCCCTGCCCAGCACAGCTTAACAACATTATGACAGTTTTGGAAAGCAAAAACAGGCTCTGTGTGTCCTGTAAATGCTAATCCCCTTCCCAAACATCATGAGGGATGCCCAATTAAGGACCTGGGCATCCAACAATGTAGATTGCAACAGAGTCCCACAAAATGATCAGAAGACGCAAAACATTATTTCAGAAAGATCTAGAGAAGTAAACAGTAAAGACATTGACAGATGTCGTCAGAGTACAGAAACTTATCGGTTCTATTCAAGATGTTTTCAAAAACAGAGTTAGTAAAGTAAATCTAAATGAAGCCCAGCGCTGCTGCCCTTCAAAGTATCTCGGAGACCCCAAACCCAATGCCTGTGCCCCTGGTGCCTGGGGTATCTCAGACCTTCCCAAGCCCAACCCTTACGCTGCTGGCCTCTGAAGTACCTCAAAGACCCAGACCCAGCTCTATACCAATTTACTTTATTTCATAAATGTGCATATTAAACTTTCACTGTGCATTTTGTTATATTTTCCAAGATTCCACAATAGCAAGAAAGGACTAAAGAGAAAATATCCCATATACATTATACTAAGCAGCTGCAAAACTCTTCATAATTTGAAAATTATACATTTCTGTGTTCAGTTCTTGCATTGTTTACATGAGAGATGGAACTTTAAATATATCCCTCCCTGCTTTTTAAATCCTGCTTCCCTAAATACATTCATTAGCTGGGAAAGCTGTGCTCCTATTTAAATACATTGATGGATTAGCATGGTAGCATTTGATTTGTACCCATATTCATTTTTTTTTTTTGTGTGTTCACATGCTTTTATTGAATTTACAATTTTTTTTTAAATTAGTTTGGAAGGATATTGCTACCATGAAGGGCCAGATTCATCTGCCCACATTAGGCCCTATTCCAAGATGGTGGGAAGTGCAGCCCCGCAAGTCATCCAGACCCTATTCCCCCACCTGCACTCTCCGCATGTCCTGAGCAGTAGGACGGGAGAGCCGGTGGGAGGCAAGAGGGGCATAGCAGGGATGGGCCAGCCCGGCAGGATGTACAGGTCGATTTCAGGTCCATGGGGATGTGCTGCTTATTCCTCCTTGAAGCAGCACTGACCCAGAGATTGTGGCTGGGGATCCCTCGCCGGGGCCGGGGGTCAGGGGGGCGGGGTTCCCGACACCTGATCCAGGCCCCAGCTGGCCAGCCGTGGATCAGGAGGTGGGGAAGAAGGGGGGCCTAAACCGCAGGAGTCGGGGAACTTGGGGGGAAAGGGCTTCCCTGAAGGCGACAGGGGCATGCTAGGCCATCCACAGGCCTGATTCTGGTTACCACGGGAACATCTTGTTTGCACAGTCCTGAATCGGGTTCTAACTGGCCCGTCTTGCTTGGGGTAGTCTGGACGTCCCAGATGTGCCCCTCTCGGAATCGGGCTCATTGTGTACAAGGTGTGTGGGCTACTTTAGCTCAAATGAATGGTACAAGTTTTCAAAAGGAAACAACCCACATAGTCATCCTCAAAGTGAGCAGGCGTGAAGTGTATGCATTAAACAGGTCCATGCACATCCCACCTGCTATTTGTTGTGTGGATGTGCTGGGCCAAAACAGTACATGTACAATTGAAAATCCTCTCTACATGTGCCATTTTCCTTCCCTGATCTAAGCATGTGAAGAGGATCATCTCTTTCAAATGTGACAACATGCATATTAGGGATGTGCAGGCCAAATATTTTCATTTTGTTTAGTTTCCCCTGGTGTTTACAGAATTTATTTTGAGGGATTTAACATTGCCATCATCAATAGGAAGAAAAATGTCATCAATAGCTGTCCTTTTTCTAAAATAGTGCTCACTATTATGTCATAATGCACCTATGATAAACAGTGGGCATTACCAAGCAATATGTGTACTACTGACAGCAAGGGGAAAAAAGGGAAATTTCTGTCTTATTTCTGTTTTGGGTTAGAAATGACAGCATGAGGAATATTGCTGCTATACTTACAGCTCAGTGGTCATAGGGGTAATTTTAGAAGCCCTATTTATGCTTTGGACATCTGAAAACAGGCCCTCAGACGTCCAAATCACAAGGTCATCATGGGACCCATTTTAGAAGCTAGGTATATGGATGTCCCAGGTGCGAGGCTGACCAAGTAGAACAGGAGGGTGCCAGAGGAGTGGCTTTCAGGGGGGGAGTGCAAAATGTGTTTTCATTGTCAGTTATTTCCTGCCCAAAGAAACCTGCACATACGTACATACTCCAAACATATTAAAGGCCTGTTTCCCCATATCTGAGTATCTGAAATAACTATGTCCTGAGACTAGCATGGCCTGGCCTGCTATCATCTTTCTGAAATGTCCCAGCAAGGATGTCAAAAGTACCTGGTTCTTTGGGGATGTCCACATTTTGTGAAATGGCCAACATCCCTTCATGTATCCAGTCTTGCTATATGCATGCGGGGATGTCTCTGGAACCGGCATGTATTCGTGCCTCCATTCACTATTCAATTACTCCAGTTTTTTTAGATGTTCTGCTCAGGATGTCTCAGAATCTTCCTAAATCTCTCTTCTAAAATGCTGCTTCATACATATACATGTGGAAGCTGATTCTGATCCCCGCACGTCTGGCTACCCTGCCCACCCAATGCTTAGACATGCCGGAGATATACCCAATTCGGCCATCGTGGGGCTGAGATGTACCTGCAATGGGAGAATCGGGGACACAGACGTCGGGAGCTTCCTGTATGTGGAGCAGATCGACGTACGGGGAGCTGCTTGTCCCAATGCCAGAATGCTACTGCTGGTGTGAGAGAGCAGTGGTGTCCTGGCACCATGGCAATGAGCCATCCACAGGATGGCTTGGAGTGCCATGGCATACATCTGCTCCTGCAGCCCACTGTCCAGCCATCACCGGTGGCCACTGTGGTCTGGATCGTGGCTGCAGAGGCACAGCATGGCCATAGGACTGTGGTGTGGGGTGTATGATGTGCGATGTGGGGGGGCACCCAATAAGCCAGATGTGCAACTGTGTGCTGGTGGACATACAGGGGCCTGTCCTGAATAAACCCTGTACGTCCCAGCAGCTGGCCATGCCCCTGCTCCACCTCTCCTCCAGCCCCCTCCTGCCCATATACAGTCTCCCCCCACAAACACTCTGTATGTGCGGGGAGCGCTGGCGGCAAAATCAGGGCCAACGTCTGTGCGCGGGTTGGATGTCTGGGCTGCATGTCCAACCCCGCTATTCGCGGGACACAATGCTGGCCATAGCAGAATGTCTGTCTGTCTAAATTTTTTTCTTTAATGCCATAGCTGGTGTTTAAAAATATAAATCACTAATAGTGGGGTTTAAACATTGACCCAGTTTTTTTCTCAGTAGATGTAAATACCAAATATTTCTTCTGGATCACAAGACTAGAAGACCCTTTCTCCTTTTCCCCATGGAACAAGAAGGATGAGCTGTTTTGTTTTTATTCTTCTCATCTTAAAGCAACCTCTTTCTTCTACCAACCCCTTGTAACTCCTTTAGAATTTTCTCTGGGACCACTAAATTAGACCCATGACTAAACCATTAAAAGACCGCCCCTATGAGGGGGGGAGGGGGGGGAGGGGAGACATCCTAAGAAATTCTCATCTGCTGTCTTCCTGCTGCAGCATGTCCTCCCGTGGGAGGACCATAGTAATCTCGTAAGAATTCTGTGGGTCCTCATGTGTGCTAATAGGCATAAAGTACTAAAGAATATCGAGTGTGAAATAAAGAACATTAGGCCCGTCTGAAACTCTCCTCGTAACAAGTAGTTAGGAGGGCAGCAGTGGGTTACAGAGGGAATATAGGATACATGAGTGGCAAGGCATGAAGTTTCTTTGGGTAAAGGCAGAGCAAGACAGTCCTAAAAAGAAATGTCACCCTTTCTCCAAAGGGGTAGACAACATCGCTAGTAGAAGCAATGCCTTGCCTTAATGTCCCAGAAGAACACACACAGAAATAAAATGCAGCATGTGACTGGCTGACTGTTTAAGGCTTTTATGATATGAATGTGATAATGATTGCAATTTTACAGAGTGTCTGTAGGCAACACCTGCCTCCCTTGAAGAGCAGCAAATGGCCAATGGGCAATCTCGCTGATGGAGGCGTATCAGATTTTACTGCACTGCTTGCTTCGTAGAGATGGGTGACTCGGGTAGATTGATGCTGAAGGCTTAGCCAGCCATGTAATTAACTACAGGAATTCATGTGGGACAGGAATAAGGAGAAGAATCCTCATTGGTCTCCAGAGACCTGATGGACTAAGAGAGATGAGTTTATAGTGCATTATTCTCTGCCACATAGCATTTGTAAATTGCCCTTGCCAGTAATTTGCAAGCCATAAACCTGCTGAAAGTGCTCATTTTGAAGGTCATCAGATGACAGGTATAATAAAGTATGCGGCGGGTTGAAAAATATATTGTTTAACTGAAAGAATCTTGGCAGAAAGCCCATACCAACAATGTTATGTTGTTGCCGTAACATTATCAGAGAGATATCGCTGTAAAACTAGAATGAATACGACCAAATGACTTTGGAATACTATAGCACTGTTTCTCAAACTTGTTTTGGTTGAGCACCAGCCAGTCTGGTTTTCAGGATATCAACAATGAATATGCATACACTGCATTTATTGCATGCAAATTTAGACCATGAATATTCATTGTGCGTATGATGACTACCCGCATGGCTTGTGCTCCCGAGGGACAGCTTTGAGAACCATTGCTGTAGTAATAACACACTAAAGTTCATAAACACTGAAAGATCTTTCATGAACTCATAGTTACTTCCAGAAGGCATCTTCAGCTCATAGTATTTTAGTACAGGTAGTAGAAAATCCTGTCTTTGTTGTGTCCTCCAAGGAGTAGGAGGATCCTCTGGTTAATGGTGGTTTACTGGATTCTTTAATAGTTGTGATACTCAATTAAACCAACATAAAAATCACACAAGGTGTGTATGAGATGTAAATATCACATAGATCCTTTTTTCAGATAGGCATCTTGTTGTTTTTTCTACAGTGAATAGCAGAACCTTGCCCTGAGTTTATAGTGCCTACTTGCCTTTATAAAATATTAGCGTTAAGTGGTAGAGATCACATCTTCACTCCAAGCATAGACATTTGCAACTGCTCTATAGCAGCTCTTTTGAATATGTGTAAGGTTCGTAAACATGCACGTAGATTAAGGTATTTTATAATCAATTTGTATACTTTGTGAACTCTGCCTGCACTCCTCCCAGACCTACTCCCAGCCATTCCTACCTGCAAAGTGTGCACCTTCATGCCAACACACGTACCTTTATGGCGATTGATATTTTAGAAGAGGTCACATAAAATTACCTCCAAAGAGTATAAAATCATATCCTGAGTTCAGTGGTGTCCCCAGCCCCCCTCCCCCCCCCATCATCTAGGGTGGGTGCTTGTCTACCTCCCCAGTTGGGTCCATGTAGGCAACGCAGCAAACTTACAATCAAACTGGTTTGCTGCTGTGCCTTGTGCTCCAGGGGCCGGGTGCTTTTCACTCCTGGCCAAAGCCTCATGATTCACGAGACTTTGGCTCGAAGAGAAGAGCACCTGGCCCCTGGAGCGCAAGGCACCGCAGCAAACCAGCTTAATTGTAAGTCTGCGGCGCTGCCTTTGTAGGCCCGGTGGGGGTGCACCCCTCTGCTGGCTGGCATCCAGGGCAGGCTGCACCCACCACCCCGCTCTTGGTATGTCATTACCTGAGTTTCCCAGAGTATGGTATTGTAGTCTGAAAAGAAGGTCAGTTGACAAGAGATCAGTTACATCCGACCAGTAATAGTAAGAATGAGGTCCATATTAATAAGTCCTGTACAGTTCTTTGAAGTGTCTCAGAGACCCAAACTCAGATTCAGAAGGCGCCAAATTCCTTGGCTAAACAGGAGTGTGATTCTGCTGGTTTTAGAACCATACCCTATGACCTCTGAGGAAGAAACCTCCCTTCTCCACCACTATCTAGTCCTCTCTATGAGTGCCAACATATTCAATCTGGCCCTGCCCAAACCTAGTACCTATAATCCAGTAAAATTGGCTTTTACCCTTTAAATATTTTCCCTCTTTGAGTGGGTAACATTTTATAGTAAGAGAGGGACATTAACAGTGGCACTGGCTTTGATCTCCCAGTACATTTCTAATTGCTGCATCAATGAGTCAAAGTGACCGGAGATTGCACCTACCTTGTGAAGAAGTGAGAACACTAGGGTAAGAGGGTATGGGGATGCTGCAGCGTAATTAGAGGAAGGCATGGGAGGATTTTTGTTGTGAAGGTGGCCAGGGCCCAATATTTCTAAGTTTTGTATTGTAGTTTTAAATTTTCAGTAAATGAAATGCAACCAACCAAACAACAAATGAAACAAACAAAAAGGCGACAAAAAATGAAATGGAGAAAAACAAAGTTCTATGTACACTCCTAAAGTCTCCCAGTAGATGTGATAGAGTCCGAAACGGTAACAGAATTTGAGATACCATGTGACAGTACATCAGTAATAGCCACACCAAATGGCTCTTCCAGTCCTTGAGTGCTGTCATTTTCTATTTCTGGCCCACATTCTGAAGGGAGGGAGTCTTATGTGATCATACTTGTGTGTCTGGGGGTGTGTGTCTGTTTTCACTCCACTAATAGCTTTTCTATTCAAAGTGCTATCAAGACCAAATTTTCCTGAGCATGTCAGTGGCTCAAGAGGAGTCAGGGCCACAAGTTGGATCTCTTAATAACCTTTTGTGTTGGCATCAGTTCTGCATCTGACAGGTTTATTTTAGAAGCATCCCCACATGTAAATAGCAGGATTCACATAGCAAAAGCCATTTGAGAACAGGGGCTATTTAAATGTGGACATGAATTCACATCTAGATTTTCAGAAGGCTTGGAGATGGTGGAGAGAGGGAGCAGCTTGGGTGAGATTACAAAATAAAATGTAGCTTTCCCCATTTTACAAGAGGAATCACATCTCTAGGAAAAAGTATAGATATCAGTATTTACAATTGCCTTGAGGCACAAATAAGTACCTGTTGGAAAGGGCAGCTGTCAGTGCCGAGGTCTCCTCCACCCTGATCACCTTTGACATTGATCCCTCCTCTAGTTCCTTGCAGAAGACCTCGCATCCCCATCCTGACCCCCCCCCCATCTACAGACAGCAAAGCCTCCTCCTTACTAAAGCCTATAATTTCTGCTACTGCAACTCCCCAGCATGTAGACACCTACCTGACTCCTCTCAGCAACGATGACCACCTAGCCTCCCACTGAACCTTCACCCCCTTGATCTAGATGCCCAGCCTTACCTGGAAGCACTCTTATTGTATGCCCACAGGTTAAAAACATGGCACCTGTGACCCCTAAAGATAATCTTGTGGTACTACCGCTAGAGATCAGTACTGCGAGATTACCATTAGGGGTCTCGGGCATCATTTTGGAACCTATATCCATAAGAGCAGAAGTGACTGGAGATCGCTTTTTCTCCCATTAGACACAAGGGACCTCGGGTAAGGCCAGAGATGGAGATCAGGGTGAAGGGGGCCTCTGGGGGAGCGAGGTCATTGTTGCCAAGGAGATTTGGTTGGGGGGTGGTCAGAAAGGGGATATGATATATCTTCTGAAGGGTTCTGGGATGATCAAGGTGATTGGAGGGAATTGTAGTCAGCGGATGATTGGGAGGGGGGGGGATCTGATGCTGCAGGATTCTGTGTCTGCAGATCAGGAATATTTTCATATTTTTTTATTCATGTGCACTTTTTAAAAATTGCTGCTCATGCTGGACATGGAGAGGCACATATATATATATAGATAGATATATATATAGATTTATAGATAGTCCTGCACCTATAGTATTTTACAGGAAGCTCTATATTTGGCAGAAAGTTTAGTAAAATACTATGGGACTTCTCCATGTCTCAACTTGGACATGTGGATTCCCCTCTCTACTATGTAAAACCTGCCTTCAAATTTTTACCATGTCAGGATCATGTGGGTATATTTTTTAAATTCTTATGTTCCATGAATACACTTGCATCATTGCCCCACTTATTATTTGGTTCCCTTCTGATTCACACATGTGGTTGACGACTCAGCTGTTTGGGAAGACTAAGGGCAGAGTGATTTAAAATCCATGGGGTGGAAGGCAACACCTATATCAACAGTAAAGAGACAGTGGGGGTACTTCTGAGCACAGCAGGGAAGGGCCCTTTCCTATGTCAATCTGGTGAAGCCACACCAGCCGCCTCCCCTCTAGTAGCCGTTACTGATGGTAATATGCACACCGAATACACTCCAAGGATTTATGTGCTAACAAAATCAAAATTGTTCTGTTTAACATGTTCTATTATTTTGGTGCACAATGTTTGCTGTATTCTGGCGTATATTCAGGTACTTTAGCGCTCAGCTCCCAGTCAGCCCAAGTCCCCCATCTTCCTGTTGGCCATGTGAATATGAGGGTGTTCAGCAGCACTGGAACGGAAATACAGTAGTGGTTGTTAATAATTTTCCTTTCAATTCTTTTGGTAGGTTGTTAAATGGTCAATAGGCTTCAGATCTGCTGGCCTTTAGTTTATCACTGAGTTACCAAACATGTGTCATATGTATTAGCTGGACCAGTGCTTAGTAACATAAACCCTCTCTAATACCAGACATATTGTGAAGTAATACAAAAATTCTACAAAATTCATAGTATCTATAGAGAAATTCTGTAATACCATAATAACACTTACTTCCAGGAGTGACACAGTAAGGGCCCTACCTAGGAAAAGGCAGCACTGAAAACATTGTGGTGGGGCAACAGAACATCATTGCACCCACTGGGAAAACGAAACCATCCGGATTAGTACAGATTAATCTTATAGAGAGATTGAATGCTAACAGAGTAATACCAGGCCTGATTCATATATGGAGACCCTCATGTACAGAACAAGCAACCACAAACTAAAAATAGAAATATGTAGACAAAACTTAGCTTGACACTGCAAGAGGCCTGACTCCGCATGTAATGCAACACCTGAGAAATAGAAAAAATGATTTATGTTCCCCCTGTATTGTGCAAACTGTTTAGATAGCAGATGTAACTTGCTAAAATAAAACTCTTTTAAAAATCTTTTTGGGGCATGTTTAATAAAGTGCGCTAGAGAGCAGGGGGTTAATGCTCGGAAATAAGTTCATTTAGCCTTGAAGTGCATCACCTAATTTGCATACTTCTTCCCCCACCGTAGGCTTCTGGCTCCAACTCTGCCACTGAGGCCAGTAATGACTGCAGCTCAGAGCACAGGCCCTATCTCCTGACACCTCCACAGCGCACAACACCAGCAGTCCTCTGACACCTATCCAGTGCAGATGCAGATATGAACAGCAGTCCATCAGGAAAGCTTCTGATGTGTCCATGGATGGGTGGCCACTGACCTGCAGGCCCTAGAGTTGAGGTTGTCAGGCTGTGTGTGTTCCACTTCCATATCAGCTGTACCATGCAGTGCCCTAGGCATGTGCCTTGGTATTCAACTCGCATTTCCTATTGGCCCCTATGATTCCTATGTGTTTGCCCTCCTCCTGCCCTTCATTTTTCTTAACAATCGTGTATGAACTGTGCGTTCGAACCACATGGTTGGTGCAAGGGAACATGGCGAGTGCAGCTAGCGTGTGGTCAGAGGCTGATGTTTAGCTGTGGCAACGCTAGCAGCATGGCTACATAGCTAGCAGCATGACTACCACACCTGCCACAGCTGTGCCCCCTGATTCCACACTCAATCCACCCTGTCTCCACCTTGACCCCACCTATTTGCATGCTACACTACAAGCATGGGATTTTTATTGGGCTCACCTTTGGGTTGCATGCTTTTTGCTACCATGTGGCCCAAATGTGTGTAAAACCCATGCTACCCCCCATGCTACCGGCTATTTTTACTTTTCTAATTGTGCTGGTTCCACAGGCCGGTTTCTGGTTTCCTCTGTCTTCTCTTAACTCTCTCTTTTCAGTGTCTCCTGTTCATTTATCATTTTTCTCTCTCCTCTTGTCTTCACTTCCTTCTCTACATTCATCTCTTACATTGATCTTTTTTGTTTCTGCTTTCTTCCATTTATTTTTCTGCCTCTCTATCTACTCAGATTTCATTCTTTCTTACTATCCAGTCTTCAATCTTCCTTTTTTCAATGCATCTACCTACAGCTTTCCACCTCTTTCACAAATCTTGCTCCCTCCATTCCCCTTCCTCTTATTCTCCAGTCTTTCACTGACTTCCCCCTCTCTGCCCCCCATCCAGGATCATCTCTCTCACTTCCCTCCCACCCCATCCAGCATCTCTTTCACCTCCCTCCTACCCCATCCAGCATCTCTCCTATCACTCTTTTTCCACTTCCAGCTAGAATCTTCTTTCTCTCGTCTCCCCCCTTACATCCAGCATCGCCCCACTGTTTCCTTACTCATTCTCTATGTCCAGCATCTCCCTTGTCTTCCTACTCCCCTTTGTGTCAAGCATTTCTCATCTTCCTACTTTCCCAGTGTCCAGCATCTGTCCCCGTGTCCAGCATCTGTCCCCCGTGTCCAGCATCTACTTCATCTCCCTACCCACCCCTCTTTTCTAGCATCTGCCTTGTCCTTCTATTCCCCCTGTTGCAAGTATCTACCTTGTTTTTCTGTTCACCCCATATCCAGCATCTCCCCATCACCCAATTCCCTCACTTCCTGCCCATAGCATATCTTTGTCCCTAGCCTTCCTTTTCCCACCCTTAAGTCAGCATATCCTCTGCCACTCAACTCCTCCTGTGTCTACCCTCTTAAACCATCGTATCCCCTTTCTTTCCCCCTCCCCTGATCCAGTATCTCCAGTTTCTTCCCTTCCCCAGCATACCTTCTTTGTGTCCCTAGCCTTCCTTCCCCCATCCTTGAGCGAATTCCTCTCATCCAATTTCCACCCCCTCAAGCCACCATATTCCTTCCTCCCCCCTCCATGCAACATCTCCTGCTTCTATCTCCTTCCCATTATGCAACTTCTCCTGTTCCTGCCTCTTCCCACCCTCACTCAGCATCTGCTGATTCTTCCCCTCCCCCCCCCCCCGATCCAGCAACTTCTGCTTCTGTTTCTTCCCATGACTGCAAACTTTGTCATTTCCTTTGAGCTGCAGCAAAGACTAAATACCTAAAAAAGGCATGAGGACATTCACTCCATACATACCACTGATCACTCTGCTAGGCCTGCCCCTTGGAAGTAGGAAGTCAGGGTTTTCCCCCCTACAATGTTTGTGTGTGTCACAAACACATCTATGCAGTTCTGTTCCCAGTGCCCCCAATAATGTTTTGATTTTGCATCTGATGCATACTAAATTTTCAGGGCATGCCTAAGGGTTTATGAAGATCCTGGAGGTTATGGTTTAGTTTTGGTCCCAAGGCTGGCACTGCATTTTAGTGTGTGCCTTATATCTTCAATCCTGCTGTAAGGTTGTCATGCTGGATGGGTATAGAGAATATATACTAAGTTTTAACAATCTAAGGGCACTGCCTGGCATTGCTCCTCGGCTCCTCATAAAACAGAGGATATATGTAAACACACTATTCCTGCAGTGCTGTAACTTACAGGAACACGGAGCTTTGACGCCACATAAATGCTTTTCCAATGAAAACAGATTTATGAGAAAAGAGCAAGAGGAAGTCTTCCTATTATGTTAATATTATATATAAATTCTGGTATTATGAATCAATGTTGTTAAGTGCTGTAGAGTCTATGCTGAGTCCTGGTGACCCTGTGGCTAGTTGTCCCAAACTGTGTTCAGTCTTCAATAAGGCAGCTAATTATGGATAGAGAGGCATTCATAGCTGTTGTATCGATCCATCTCATTGCCAGTCGTCTCTTCTGTTGACCTTTAACCTTGCCAAATATCTGTGTGGCTAGAGGTCTTTGTCTTTGCCTGATGTGTACAAAGTATAAAGTCGAAGTTTTGGCATTTGAGCTTGTAAGGAAAGCTTAAGTTTGATCTCCTCTAATACCGATTGATTTGTTCTTTGGGCAGTCCATGGTATACATAGTATTCTTCACCAGCACCAGAATTCAAAGGCATCAATTTTCAGTTCCACATTTGCATCCTTATGAAATCTCTGCACTTGAAAATCTTATCAAGGTCCCTCATAGCCATTCTGCCAAAACAATACATTGTTGGATTTCTTGACTGCTTGTCATTTCATTATTGATTATTGATACAAGCAGGTTAAAGCTGTCTGCTATTTCTATTTCTTCTCCATCAAGGATGAAATTGATTTTACTAGTTAGGATCTTTGTCTTGTTCACGTTAAGGCTCAGGCCTTTTTTAATACTATTTTTTTTCCTTTCAGCCAGTAACATTATATCATCAGCACAGCAAAGGTTGTTGAGTCTTTCACCAACTTCACACCTTGGTTATCTTCATATAATCCTGCTGCTTTGATTTCTTCTGCATATAATAACTGGCATGAGGAAAGCATGCAACCTTTCATACACATTTACCAATTTTAAACCATTCTGTTTCTCCTTGTCCCATATGAACTGGTGTTTCTTGATCAAGATAAAGGTTGTGCTTGAGAACTATCAGGTGCCCTGGTATAGCCATGCTTCCTAATCTGGCCTAGAGTTTTTCATGATTTATGTAATCAAAGACCTTGCTGTATCCAATGAAACAAACACATGCAGATATCCTTTTGGTATTCTTTTGTCTTTTTTCAAGGATCCATCTCGCATCTGCAATGTCTCTTGTTCCTTGTCCTTTTCCTGAATCCTGGGAAGTCTAGATATGGTTGTAGTCTCCATTGAATGATCTTGAGTAGAAGAGCTATGGGGTGACATCAAGAAAGTTGTGTTTGAAGAAAGTGAAAAGTCTTTGCAAAAGATGAAGAAGCAAAAATGGCCAATGTGGATGACTGCGGAAACTCTGAAAATTGTTCAGAAACATAGAGAAGCTAAAGTTAGAGGAGAGAGAGAGAGAATCATGGAACTTAACAGAAATTTCCAATGTGCAGCAAGATGAGACCAAATGAAGTACAACAATGATGCATGCAAGGAGATAGTATCAGAAACTATTAGAGGAAGAACAAGATCAGCTTTCCTAAAACTATGAGGGCTAAAGAGAAAATTCCAACCTCAAATTGGAATGCTAAAAGACACTCGAGCATCCACGTTAAATGATGCTGAGAAAATCAAGAAAATATGGAAAGAATATACCATAAAGATCAAGTAGATTGACAGCCATTTCAACCTGTACCTTTTGATCAAGGGATGAAAGAAGCTAAAGCAATATTGAAAGCATTATCAAAGAACAAAGCACTGTGCATTGATGGCATTGTCATTGAAGCATTACCGCAATTAGATGCAGCTGTTACGGTAATTACAAGGCTCTACCGGGAAGTTTGGAAGACAACATCATGGCCAACTGACAGGAAATGATCTGTGTTCATACCAATACTGAAGAAAGGTGACCCAACTAATGCTGGACATTATCACTGAGACAATACATATCTTAAAACTATGGGCATGACATCAAATAATGATATAATGTAAAGACCATAAATGTGGACTAGACATGATACATAAGGAGGGGAAATATAGTACAGCAATATATACCGGTAACATCCAGAGTGACATGGTTACATAATGAAAAAGAATACAGTATTTAGGGAATTGGATTGGAAGTGTGGGCGTGTTGGTTCATGGAACAGCATGGAGTGACAGGCTTAATCAAAATGCTTTTTTTTGATCTGCTCTTTGCTATTTTAATTAGGAAAAGAATAGAAAATAAAACCAAGTATATTAGAATGCCTGTATCACTCCATTGTGTGACCGCACATTGAATACTGTGTGCAATTCTAATGGCCGTATCTTAAAAAGAATATAGCAGAATTGGAAAAGGTACAAAGAAGAGCCGCCAAAATGGTAAAGGAAATGGAAGGATACACCTATAAGGAAAAGGCTTAAAAGTTTAGGGCTCTTCAACTTGAAAAAAAGACGGCTGAGGGGGAGATATGATAGAAGTCTATAATATAACGAATGGAGTGGAATGGGTAAACAGATTGTTTACTCCTTCAAAAAGTAGACAGACTAGGGGACACAGAATGAAGATGCAATGTGGCACTTTTAAGACTGGAGAAAATATTTTTTCACTCGGCGCGTAATCAAACTCTGGAATTCGTTATTGGAGGATGTAGAAAAGCTGTTAGTGTAGCTGGGTTCAAAACAGGTTTGGGCAAGTTTCTAGGAAAAGCCCATAAACCCCTATTAAAGAGGACTGGGGAAATGCACTACTTACCCCTGGAACAAGCAGAATAGAACTTAACAGGTACTTGAGACCTGGAATGGTCACTGTTGGAAACAGGATACTGGGCTTGATGGTCTGACCCAGTGTGGAATATCTTAGCTTTACAGGACAGGACAGGATCTGGTTTATAGAACATAAGTGAAAATATGTAGGCCCTTTAGAATTGGGACAGTGCAGTGGCCTCCAGCTCCATCAGAAGAGGAACAGAACAAGGAGTTGCAGACCCATCAGAAGAATGGTGTAGAGTATGTGAGCTTTATCTGAAGAGGGAAAGTATAAAAGGCTGGAATGCTGTCAGACAGGGAACAGTGCAGGGGACTAGAGCTCCATCAAAAGAGACAATTTATAGTGCTGGAACTTCTTCAGAAAAGCTGTAGAGGAAGCAGGGAATCAGAAGAACAACAATGTAGGGGTTTGAAGCTTTACCAGAATAGAAGAAGAAGATTATATTCCATCATAAGAAAAACAGTGCAAGAGTCTGAGGCTCCACCCGCAGAGAAAGACTATAGAGCTATAGATCCATCAGAAGAGAAACAATAGAGAAGGGGCTAAAGATCAATAAGAAGGCAGACTGAGTAGGGTGTTAGAGCTCTGTCAGATGAGAGACAGTGCAATGGGGCATGATGAATCTACATCGCTGAAAGCACAAGAGGAACGGCATGGAGACATATCCCATGAGCTGCAGAGTAAAAGGAAAACAACATTCTTCAGAGTCCAAGCTGGGTATTTCACAAGCTGTTTTTGTCTCCAGCAGTTAAGTAAGACCAGATTAAGTAATGAATGCTTCAATCAGACAGCAATAACAATAAAGAAAGACATGCAAGAAGGGCGGGACCTCTGAACTAGGAGCTTTTATGCCCTGGGTTGAGCAGGTTTCACATCATGACCTAGTTTTGGTTGTGACCATGATTGTTCTCATAAAGTCTCTCTGAATAATTCCCTGGAGATACTGAGAGTTGGATTGTTGCCTGGGGGAACATACTACCGTCTACGGACATTTTGTGATTCATGTGAGCAATGCCGCCCCCCCCCCCCCTAATAGCAACTCTGTATGCATAAAGTGCTTAAAGTGAGCAGAATGTTATAACAAAATGTGCATTGCAGCAATCCCACTGCAGAAGCATTAAAAATGATCTGAGAGCACTACTTTGCAGAGTGTGGTACCTCCTTTAGCACCCTACTCATTGCAGTGCCATTGCATCAGTGTGTTATTTCTGTATGACATAAATATATCAATTAGAAATGGCAAATTACTGTATGGCACATTGCTATTTATGTTTACTAATGAGATACAATAGAGGTATTACTTTTCAGTGTACAATAAATGAGATTAATGACATGATAAACTTTGAGGAGTGACAGACAAGCATAGATGATCAAGGCTTGGTTTCAAGGGAAGGCAATCGGGTCTGAGAAAGCTTTGGTACCTATTCCTAAGAAAAACAAGAAAGTAAACTGAATATGAGTATTTAAGTAACACAATGCTCTCTTGGTAGAGAAGACCAATAAGGTTTATAGGCTTTTCGGGATTAACCCGTTGTTTGCCTAGGAACTATCAATCTCATTGTCCCCCCCCCCTCTCCCCAATCATAATATAAATACCTTTTAAAACTTCTACAAACTGGGACCTGTGTGGTTCTGATTATATTGGAAAACCTACAGAAGAGAAAGCAGCAGGCAAAAAGCCTTGCTCGCTGCTTCCCTCTGCTGACTGGAGGACCGTGCCCAGGGCTAGGGATGGTGAGGATAGCAGCCCTTGAGGGCAACGGTGTCTCTGGTTCTTCCCCTGACAGTTCTTTCAATTAGTAGCATATTTATGAGGATAAAATCTGCCTTGGAGGCCAGTGAATTAGTGCATCTGAGAGGGCTCTTCATAAACATTCAGTCTCTAGCCATGTGCCTAGTTTGCCCATATTTTATCCTGCCCCAGTTACAGCCAGACCTGGTTGAGAGTCTCAAAGACCCAAGAAGTTACTTCCTATAACTAACTAGGACAGCAGTAAGACAAGTGCAAACTAGGCATTTGCCTAGGGACCAAATGCTTAATAAGGGCCTTCTGAAACGTGACATATGAATTATATGCACCATATGCAAATTAACCTGGATCTTATACCAGATATATACAGATATATTCATTGCAGATTTCCTGAAAAGTAGACCTTGTTGATGATGTGGTTAAAGACTGGATCTGGAGCCAGCATTTAGAGAATGATAGAGTATGCTGCATAGCTGATCAGCAGTGATGACAATTGAAAATAGATGGACTCGCAACTTCCCTCGGTTTCTGTAGAATCTGATTTACTAAGGACTTTCCTACACACATAAGATAATTGAGCACATTTTTAGAATCCTCTTTATTTGCTTTCCATAATACAAAGCAAATTATTCACTTGGTTCACAAAGCTCCATTGTTTTTAGAATTAGAAAGACAAGAACTGAAAATTGTCAAGAAGGAAGAAATCTAGTAGTAATCATCTCAGATGACCTTAAGGCACCAGATTTATTTATTTATTTGTAAAAGTTTATACCCAAGAGCACATGGTTCGGAAGGATGTGTCCTTGATGGACTAGCAAAAGAGGGATATTAGGGCATCCTGACAGAGGTTCCAATGAAGATAAAAGTAACCCAGATGCCCTTAAGTACAGAGCTGAAAGATTCCAAATTACTCCTGTCTACTGATAACCAGATTAATATGAATAAAATGCAACATCTAAAATGTTTGTATGCAAATGTTAGAAGTCTAAAAAAAATAAAATGGAAGAGTTAGAATATATAGCATTAAATGAAAGGTTAGATATGATTGGTTGTCCTCCCTCCACCAGGTCTCTGTGATAGCAATCGGACACTGGAATACCAGGGTACAAAATATATCGCAATGACAGAGTAGATCAAATTGATGGAGGGGTTACGCTCTGTTAGAGAGGGCACCAAGTCTCACAGGATTCAAGTTTTTTTTGCAGGAAACAAAATGCACTGCAGAATCTCTATGGATAGAAATTCCATGTCAAAAGGGGAAGGCAATGGCTGTGGGGGTGTACTACCGACCTTCTGGCTAGAATGAACAAATGGATGATGAAATGCTAAAAGAAATCGGGGAAGCTAACAAAAGTTACAACATAGTAATAATAACACAGGTACACTACCAAAAAACTGCCTCCAGTTTTGCAACTGATTCCTATAGATTTTGGGGTGCTGAATCCAGGAAAAATAGCCAAAATGTTCCATCACGTCACGTTTTCTTGCAAAATTAGATTTCTTACCCATATAAGGAATGTTCACATAATTTCTTTTTAGCCGACTGCAGTTTATTTTCTTGGCCCAAAATAGAGGTTGTAATGGTTAACTAACTAGAAACACTCCCTCATGATATTTTAGAGTGTTTTGTATTCATTTTATACATTAACAGGACAATTGGGAGGCGGGGGGCTAAATCCAGTACTCGCGCTGGCGCATGTTCTTTCCTGTTCGCCTCGCCTCGTTCGCTCGCTCAAACACGGTGGTTGCGACATGAACGTTCCTGTCAAATTTCAGTTTCTTGCAAGTTCATTATTACCTTTTGTTTGCTCAGTCGTAATCCAGCTTTATTCCGAAGTGGTTCACTACAGTTGTAGTTTGCAGTGCTGTGTATTTGTGATGGCTCACAGAGCCAGAGGTTGCGTCAACTCTCCGGACAGTTTTTGTTTTATTTGTGGGGAATATACCGTGAAAAAGCAGCAGAGGAACATTTCTGCATTTATTAAAAAAGTATATTTCGCCTATTTCGGTTTGAAGTTAGGCGATCAAGACAAACCGTGGGCTCCTCACAAAGTGTGCAAGACATTTGAGGAAGATCTATGCTTATGGATGAAAGGTAAAAAACAAGCATTTCGTTTCGGAATACCTATGATGTGGCGTGAACAAAGAGACCACAGCAGTGATTGCTATTTTTGCTCTTGCATTGTGAAGGGATACAACTTAAAAAATAAGAACGTAATAAGTTACCCCAACCTTCCCTCAGCAATTAGGCCTATGCCTCATAGCAACGAAGTACCTGTGCCTGAACCACCAAAATCTTTGGATCATATTTGTGTGGACGGTTCTGATCATGATGAGACTCATCAGATGGCTTTTCCCGATGAGTCCAGTACTTCCGAGTTTGAAACTGAACCAGATCCGAAACCTGAACTTTTCTCTCAAGCTGAATTGAATGATTTAGTCCGGGATTTAGGACTCCCAAAAGATGCTGCCCAACTGCTAGGTTCTCGGCTTAAACAGAAAAATCTATTGTCACCAGGAACAACTTTTTATTGGTACCGCAACCGCAAGACACAATTTTTGAAGTATTTCAGCAAAGAGGAAGATTTGGTATTTTGCAACGATATATACGGAGTGATGGAAAAGTTTAAACTCAAGTATGATCCTGCTGAATGGCGGCTGTTCATTGATTCGTCAAAAGACAGCATAAAAGGTGTTCTTCTTCATAATGGCAACACATTCGCTTCAGTTCCTATTGCTCACTCTGTTATTCTCCAAGAAAAATACGAGAATTTGGCCCTGATTCTTCAGAAGATTCATTATGATGAGCATAAGTGGATGATTTGTGGAGACTTTAAAATTCTATCCATGCTATTAGGGCAGCAATCCGGTTTCACCAAATATCCCTGCTTCCTTTGCTTGTGGGATAGCCGGGCCTGTGACCTACACTGGGGGAAAAAAGACTGGCCAATTCGGGAGTATTTGAGACCCGGTGAGAAAAATGTTCTTCATGAGAGCTTGGTACCTCGTGATAAAATTCTATTACCACCTCTCCACATTAAGTTAGGTCTCATTAAGCAATTCATCAAGTCCCTTCCAAAAGATGGTGAGTGCTTTCGGTACCTTTGCTCAAAGTTCCCCCGACTTTCTGAAGCAAAGCTAAAGGAAGGAGTGTTTGTTGGCCCTGATATAAGGAAACTCATTTCAGATGGAGCATTCGCTGAAACGATGTCTGAGAAGGAAAAAGAAGCCTGGGATTCCTTCAAGGATGTTGTTCTCAAATTCCTGGGGAACAGGCGGGATGAGAACTATAAGGATATTGTTGCCAGGATGCTCAATGCCTTCAAAGAACAAGGCTGTAACATGAGCCTGAAAGTCCATTTCTTGCACTCCCATGTGAACTACTTTCCCGAAAACTTGGGGGCGTACAGTGAAGAACAAGGTGAAAGGTTTCACCAGGACATCAAGGACGCAGAGAGAAGGTACCAAGGAAGATGGAACACCACTATGATGGCTGATTTCTGCTGGTTGCTGCTGTGGGAAACCCCAGATGAAAAATATGCCAAGCAGCGCACCAAGAGAAGCATTCGGGGGAAGAAGAAGAAACGGGCCCACCAGGAGATTGATTGACCCAAGAATGACTTTAAAATCTAAACTGTGTTGACAAATATCGTGTTTTTACTAAACTTTGAAATAAAAATTTGCTAGTTATTACCACAGTGTCGGATCTCATTTATTAGAATTTTATTTTCACACCATTGGGTGTTTGTCTTCATGTATTGCAATGGTGCGGTTTGCGTTTTCTATTCTTACATACATACCTGTACAACATTTTCTGCACATTTCTTTGCTTTGCTTTGTGTCTAACCTCGCTCTTATATGCTCAATGTTTGTGCACATGTATGTGGCTGTTTTAAGTGCAGACAATTTTGCTACCATCACAGTGTGTTTTGTTGACATTACTCTATTGTTATGTGCTGCCTTGTTACAATTTTCTTTATTCTTATTTGAATAACTACTAAACAATTAGTATAAAGAATTCATCCAAGAAACTTTTATCTCGATCGCACTCAATCTGAAACGTTCACCTCAAACTGCTAACCCAATGTAGCAAAAAATCTGTACGTGATGGAGCAAATTGGTTACCAGATTTGGATTCAGCACACCAAAAAACGTAAAAATCAATCGAAACATTAGAGGCAGTTTAAAAAAAATTTTTTTTAGTGTACCTGTGTAATGGGTGATTTCAATTACCCCGTTATCGACTGGCTCAGTGTCACGGCAGGACATGCTAGGGAGATGAATTAAATGATTGCTTCTTGGAACACCTGGTTCATGAATCGACCAGAGGGGAAGCCATTTTTGACCTAGTCCCTAGTGGCACCAGGATCTGATGCAAGAGATAAGGGTGTTGGGGCTACTTTGTAATAGTGATCATATCATGATCACATTTGATTTAATAAATGGAAGAAGGACAGCAAGGAAATCCATAGTACTACTTTTTAACTTTCAAAAGAGAGACATTTATTTATTTGGTTTTATACCGCACTATTCAAGATCAGCACGGTTTACAAAGTAACAACTTCATACAAGGAACAGTTTACATTTAACTTATTAAACATGTGAACAAGGTATATACTGTTAACTGTTTACATTGGTAGATCAATAGATCATTCACGGTGTCTTATAATTGCGGAACTAAATACATACTGCTAGGATCTTGAGTATGATGTTGATGAGAAACTTTGTTTTATATGGTCGAAAGCAAGGTGGACTAGCTGAGTCTTAATTGCTTTGTGAAAGATGGCCAAATCTGATATGAGACGAATAGGAGGAGGTAGGGAGTTCCATAGTAGAGGGGCGTAGAGGGAAAAGGCTCTGTTAATGGCGAATTGAGAGCTTTTTCTTGCTGTGGATGGAATGGTAAGAGTGTTTATCATATTTGTTCATCTCACTCTATTGTCAGGAGTCCAATGATAAAATGAGGAACAAAGTTAAGAAAAAACTGAAAGGAGCAGCTGCAGAGTTTAAAGATTTATATCAAGCATGGGCATTCTTTAAAAATACATCTGGTCTGGGCTTCCAAGAAAGTATTCCACACTTTAAGAAAAGTGGAAGGAAGGCCAAAACACTGCCAGCATAGTTTAAAGGTAAGGCCAGAGAGGCTGTTGTAGCAAAAAAACCACGAAACCCCCCCCAAAACTAAAACATCTTTTAGGAAATGGAAAAAGAACCAAATGAAGAAACTGGAAACAACCATAAGCACTGGCAAGTTATATGCATGGCATTGATAGGGCAGACAAAGAGAATTTTGAATAAAAGCTTGCCGTGGAAGCAAAAACACATATTAAGAACTCTTTCAAGAACATCTGAAGCAAAAAACCTGTGAGAGTCGGTTGGACATTGGATGATAGCGGGGTAAAAGGGGACAAGACCAAAGTGGAGAGACTGAATGAATTCTTTGCTTTGGTCTTTACTGAGGAAGTTGTAAGTTACCCATGCCCGAAATAGTATTTAAAGGTGATGCATCAAAAGAATTAAAAGAAATATCGATAAAGCAGGAAGATGTATTACAACTATATTTGATAAACTGAAGAGTAGAAAATCACCTGTACCAGATGGTATACATCCGAGGGTGTTGAAAGAACTGAAATATGATCCGGGAAATGGGCAAAATGGTAGAAACCATTTTAAAGAACAACATTACTGAACATGTAGATAGTCATGGTTTAAAGAGAGAAAGCCAACATGGATTTAGCCAAGAAAGGTCTTGTCTTACTAATCTGTTATATTATTCTGAAGGTGTGAATAAACAGCATAAGAGACCCTTTGTATTTATGTTAGGTTCTCCTAAAGGTTTCAGGGACCAGTATTCAAAGTGCTGGATATTTAAATGCCATGACTGTCAGCCGTGACATTTAAATATCGTTTGGCGATTCAGTGGCAGTATCCAGATAGTGGCTGCCACTGAATATTTAGATTGTGTGGCCACGATCTGGATAATTGTGGTGCTTAATTGGTTAGTGGCAATTTCCAGCTTCTGTCTGGGTAATTTAGCTGGACAGTGGTTGAAAATCACCACTGTCTGGAGAAGTTTTATGATTATGAGCCTGATCCAGGAAGGGGCATGCCTGGGCCGTCCAGAACAGGACGGGCTCAGTTGTACCCGATTTCTGCACCATGAGATCCAGACATTCCCATGGGTGCAGGATCAGGCAAGAAGATGGCCCAGTGTGCCTCTGGATCCCCGCGAGAGACATTCACCTTGCAGCATGACCAGCCCGCCGCAGTGCCGGACACAGTTTCCTTGCCACCTGACCCTCGGTGGGGGCAGCGCGGGCCAGGATCGGGCTGTGGGGCCTCACTTTCCACCGTTCCCTGAGTGCTGCCATGCCAGATCACTTGGGTGCCACACCCTTGTTCCACCTCCAGACCACCAGACGTACAGGGCCATGACCTGAATCGACCCTATACATCCGGGTGTCTGGCCGGCCCCCACACCACCCACTCTCTGTCCCCATGCTGCCCCCATCCGGCTCTCCCCACACAGCAGCTCTGTGCGTGCAGGAAGAGTGTGTTGTGGCAGATGAGCCTATATGGATAGTGGCTGTCCCACCCTTGTTCTGCCCACGGGCTTCCCCCTACACTAACCAGAGACTGCCGAGGGAGTCTGCAGAGATATTGAGTAGCACTACATTGATAGTGCTGCTGAATATCTTTCTCAGAGCCCTCATCGATTAACCTCTATGGTTATCTAGCTAAAAGCATTTTGAAAACTGATCCCTCAATTTTTCAATCTTTGCACAATTCTGCACGAGTCGGTGGAAAAATGACCATCATATTAAATCGGTGCTTACTGTAGTTATGGATAATTCCATCTTTCCATCCCACTTCTTGGATGGACCTGTTCAAAATCCTAGGAGAGACGGAGCTTGCCTGAAGAACTGTGCCCAGCAGTCTTATTTCTGGAAACTGAGTGAACTGCAGACCAGTAGTAGTGACTGGGATTTGTAGAAAGCCAAAGAAATAAAACCCCTCAGCTCATGGAAGTTGGTACTTCAACCAGCTCCACTGTAATTGCCCCCTGAATCTCCTGGAAGTCTGTATATGGCATTTGCAGGGTCAGCTAGAAATGTGTTTTGAGGGTCTAGAATTAGCAGGCATTTGTTGTTGAATTAGGAATTAGTCTCTGTCGCCTGTGGACTGGAAAATGCAAATATCTTTATTCCAGTAAACAAACTGACCTTTGTTGGGAACCACGCTACTTACATACAGCCTATCTTTATCAGTTGGAATCTGGCTCGCCAGCAAGGAAGAGACATTATTTGTTTTTCCTGAATAAAATTAAACTTTCTGTCAGAAAGGAAAACTGATAACAGTCCACAAATAGGCCAGGTCAGCCTTGTGCAGCACATTTGCCTAGGACAAGATCCAGACATAGGCAACTGCCTGGGTGCCAAATACCCACACCAAAGAGGATACAACCCCTGTCTACATCAGGCCCGTGTGCATGTCCTGCTTCAAAGGCGTATCACTGTGGCCCTACGGCCCTCCTCTGCTCCTCTTCTGTCTCTACAGCCTTTGGCATCTCTGAATCACCCACCCCTCCCTTTGGACCTGCTGTCCGGTTTTGCTTATGGGTACCAAAATCCTAAAACTGGCCCTGTGTCCACCCCCTGGTCCACTGAGATACCTGAATAACCATAATCGGAACTCAGAGCATGTGACTGGAGTATACCCCATGACAGAATTACATACGGGAAGGTGAATTCTTTCCTAGAAATGGAACTTCTAGCACAAAGAGGCATAATATGAAGTTATAGGGAAGCAGGATCAAAGGAAACATGAGAAAATGCTTCTTATTTTGAAATACTACACCTTGCACAAATGTATAGAAAATGGAATACAAATGTTAATGAAAAAAATAAAGAAAACACTACTACTTCAGTGCCTACTGACAGAGGTAATGACAACCAAAACCGTGACAATTTTAAATACGCACTTGTTGAGTCGTATGACATTTTAGAGAGCTAATGGACAAAGAGCAATGGTATGACTGTATCCGGCCTCTAAAAAGCCTGAGTTAACCTGTGTTGGTTGGCCATGAGGGTCTTTCACTAAAGGGCGCTAGCTGTCAGCGTGTGTTCTGGTATGTGCAAAAGGCACTCTGGGGCGCACGTTGAGAGCTAGGGTGGGGCCAAGACATCGTGGCCGGATTTCCGTGCTTACTGTCCATGGTGCATTAAGGGAACAAGAGAGTAGGTTTGGGGCAGTGAGCGGGCATGGTGAGTACTGCGTAGTTAGCATGGGGTAAACATCGCACACGAACTGCAGCCCTTGCAATTAGCGCGGGTTCACCTAACGCCACCTCAATAGGTGGAGTGAAGTGCACCTCTGGTAATTGTGCATGCCACTGTGATACATTAGGGTACCATTCAGTGCAGTAATGGCACACAGCAGTTGCAACTACTGCACAGTGGTTTTTGCGCTTAGTAAAAGGGCCTCCGTGTTTAACCATCAGTAGTATGGCTGTATTGGGCTTCCAGGAAGACTGGGATAGCCAGAATGGCAGAGTCAGAATTACATTACTACTACTACTGAGCATTTATAAAGCGCTACCAGACGCACGCAGCACTGTACAGAAAAAGACAGTCCCTGCCCAATAGAGCTTACAATCTAAAAAGACAAAACAAGAAGGCGAAGGACGAGGAAAGAACAAAGGCAAAGGAAGGATAACAGGAGAAACAAGACATTTGTGGCACAGTTACTTTGAGCTTCCAAGAATACTAGCTAAACAGTATGGAGGAGCCACGGTTGCAACCCTAACTACCATGAGCATGCTTGGGAAAGAGATAGAGGAACAGGGATCGGAAATCAGGTAAAAGACATCGGAGAGGTGCTGGTGCTGGTTTAAGTAGGGGAATTGTGCTCATTCACCCAATGTGGTAGAAAAGCGGGCAACAAGATGAGCCAGATGAGCCGATAAGGTCTTTATCTGCCCTCATTTACTATGCCATTATGCAGTCGGAACTACACAGGCTCCATGTCAGCATGAGAAATATAAACAAATCATAACCCATATAAACAGAGCAGTGGTTTTGCTATGTCTTTCATCAAAACCTGGCCAGCCCTGATTTCTGACACTATGGTACGGTGAGGTCTGTTAGAGTCAAGGCAGAAAAGAGATTATGGGAGACGTGAAATTTAGATTCTGCACCCGTATGAAGCTTTGGCAAATCTCTTGACTGGAATTTAATTTGTAGGCTTGCACTGAAAAGCATCTGCTGGCACATGTACAGATGCTGGCTTGTTCCTACAGCGAGTGGAATATTAGCCAGCCCTCGTCCTGGCACCATGCACCATACCCTGGGCAAGGCTTAAGCTGACAGATCTTCAAGTCACAGCATCAAAGGCATTGGATATACTCCTCAACTATGATTTCCAAGAAGAATTAAAGGCTGTTCACAGAAAATGGCAGCACAAGCTGTGCACATAATTATTTCTTTGGCAGGGGCCCGATGTTCTCCGTGGGAACCATAGTTAACCAGCACCATATTGGCTCAGGATTGTATTTCACCCTGCACTGACCCAGCTGCCGTTCTGGCAGTGTGAGGGAGTGCAGCGTGGAAAATGGTACTGGTTAACCCTGCTATCACATTCTTTCTCTAGCTGGCTCGGACTTCTGAGGTGGACAGAAATGTGGAGGACAAAGCCTAAGGGATCAATGACATGAGGATTTCTCAGAACTTTTTTACTGCCTCAGTGAGTGCTCTGATCAGGACTGTACCAAGCTTGAAATGTGCCCTGTGCAACTAACAAATCTAGTGCCCCCCCCCCCGTCACATGCAGGAACTCGCTCTTTTTGAGCTTCCTGGAAGCCCAGTGATGATATCGGTGCCCTTTTCTGTGCTTGCGCCCTGTGCAGCCGCACTGCTCGCACAGCTCTCGGTACGGCCCTGGCTCTGATAACCCGAACATATGAAACCCACCACTGGGAAGCTACATCTATAACAACAGTGGTGCTTAAGTCAACATGGATGTAAAGACACTTTTCTGTTTCCAGCGGTGGCATTTAAAAAAAAAAAAAGATCTGGACCAGCATGGAGGTTTCCTTCTACTCCAGCTCCATTCATTTTTTCTTTCTTTCATTTGTTTGTTTTTTCGTTTATTCATTTTTTGTTCATTCGTGCTTTCTTTCTTTCATTCATTTTTATTCATTCTTTTTCGTTCATTTGTTCATTCGTTCATTTTTGCTTTGTCTTTTATTCGTTCTTTTATTCATTCATTTTTTGTTTTTTCTTTCGTTTGTTCATTTTTTCGTTCTTTCTTTCTTTCATTCGTTCGTTCTTTTTTTCATTCATTCATTCCTCCTTACTTTCATTCGTTCATTTTTTCGTTCATGCGTTTTTATTTGTTGTTTGTTTTGTTCTTTCATTCATTCATTCATTCATTCATTTTTTCATCCGTTCATTCTTTTTCGTTCATCCGTTCTTTTTTTCATTCTTTCTTTCGTTCTTTTTTTCGTTAATTCCTTTATTCATTCATTCATTCATTGTTCATGCTTTCTTCATTTTTCTTTTTCATTCATTTGTTCATTTATTCGTTCTTTCATTCGTTCATTTTTTTTGATCATTTGTTCGTTCTTTGATTTGTTATTTTTTTGTTCATTCTTTTTCATTCATTCATTTGTTTGTTCATTCGTTCTTTCATTTTTTTCTTTCATTCTTTTTTATTCATTTTTTCATTTATTAGTTCCTCCTTTCTTTCATTTGTTCATTTTTTCATTCATTCGTTTGTTCTTTCTTTCTTTCATTCGTTCTTTTATTCGTTCTTTTTTTCATTCTTTTTCTTTCGTTCATTTGTTCTTTATTTTGTTCATTTTTTCGTTCATTCATTTTTTCATTCATTCATTCGTTCTTTCTTTCATTCGTATATGAGATAAAGCGATATGTTCTTGTTCCCTATTTCAAGGAAATCCATTCCATCTAAATTGCTTGATGTGTTGGGGTAATTTTTGAGTTATTTTTTGCTTAGTATGAGTACCCCCTCCTCTTTTTGATTCCCGGTGTCAGTTAAATAGGTCATATCCCTGAATTTGTAATTGGTTTATTAAAATGTTGTCAGCAGGTGAGAGTCATGTCTCGGTAGCACATAGGATGTGTGGTTTTTTTGTCCTTGAGTAGATCAGTAATTATTGTTATCTTATTTCTTATAGATCTTACCTTGATAAACATGCATTTTAATTGAGTGAGGGGGGACTGTGTAGGTTTGTCTTTTGTTGTATCCATATAGTTCGGATCTGTATTTGATGTGTTTCTGATGTGACTTATTGGGTGGATAGTAGTTTATTTGGTAGTATGAATTTTATTTATTTTTTATTTATTTATTACACATTTCTATACCATGTTTTCTAAAAGATCAAGCGCGGTTACAATTAACAACAATTTGAATAGTACAAAGAACAAGTGCATACTCAGTAACCGGGTACGGCGGACATGTCGCCTCTCGCCCCTCCCCCCACCTCAATAACTTACCCTCCAACCACAATAATTTAGCACAAAAACACATGACACCTCTTGGTCTTAACTGGTCGCAGCTTTAATAACCTTTTTTCTTATAACAAACCAACCAATACAACTTAACGCATTATAACTCCCCCCCTCCCCCAAAGCAGAGCGAACCCTCACCAGCCATGTTAGTAGCAAGGTGACGCCGCTTCCGCTTCCCCGGGCACAGGCCCAACCAATTTCCACGCCCTCCCTCTTCCGGCTTCGCCATATTATTAGCAAAAACCTGAGGGATTAACTGGGTCGGGTGTACCCCACCCCCGCCCTCATGCTTGCCTCCGGCTCCGGACCCCGGAAACCTCCGGGATCCCGCCACCGGCTCAAGTCAGCCATGATCTGAGCCGCCCCCAAAAGGTAAGCTGCGACCAGCCCCCGTCCGCAACCTAATACCCTCCAAGGCCTCCTGCCAATCATTAAGAAGTAAATCCAACCCAATCGGGGACAAATAAACCCCATCCGGCCTATAGAGGCCAGGGCAAGCCACGTCAACCCAAGAGTGAAGGATTTGCCTGCCTCCCAGCTCCCCCACCCACCGACCAATTTGACGGTTAATCTTAGTCACCCCCCGTGACCACCGTCGCTGAGCCCAGCAGGCCGGCCTTGGAATGATATTTATTTATTTATTTATTTATTTAACGTTCTTATATACCGCACTTTTATCATCAGCGCGGTTTACAGTAAACATAAAATACTCACCGATAGCAACAGGCTGTCGTGAGTTTACATATAACAGGAAATCTAATTGGATACAACATAGGGGAGAACTTTGTACATATAAGTTATATAACTATATACAATTGTATTCTTCTTGACCAAACCAAAATAATGCCTGGAAACATCCCCAACACCACCCCCAAGTCCCTTTGCACTGCTCAAATCAACTGCCAGCAAGTCCACGAAGCCAGATCGTTGCCTCCTAAGTGTAGCAGCAAGATGTCTGGCACGCCTCTTGAGCGCTGGTGGTGCCGAAGCAAAGACAAGAGCTGGATCCACCGCAGTCCGCGCTCACCCAGCCATGTGACGGTCACTGCCAGCTCCGTAAGTCCCAGATTCAGCCCTATAGGCCTCGCCGCTGCTCGCTGACCAGCCCAATACACATAGGAGTGGCCAATCGCCCAACAGCAACACGAGCATTGCCCTTTTCCTGCAACAGAAAGGATAAAATAAAGTTAGTGCCCCCCCCACCGCCCCTACAAACGCACGTAACTACGAAAGGCCTGCGACCTCCACCTCCCAATCTGACGAATCTCCTCCTCCGGCAGACCCGCCGCTGCAGCACTAGTTGCTGCCCCAATCCGGAAGGAGTGAGGAGCGAACGCCCCCAGATCCTCGCTGATACAGCGTAACGACAGCCGCAGCACCGCCGAAAACTGGAAACGCGTAAGCACCCGCGCGTCTTGAGGTATAAAAAGACTACCGGCAGTATCCGGCCGCACACGTAAGTACGCTTTTAGTCGGGAAACCGGGCAAGAGGGAGAACCCCATACCGCAGCCAATTCCACCCACGTGCCTCTCCCCGCCTGATCCGTCTTGGAACGGGCAAGGTGTATCTGAACTCCGCTCCCAGTCCAACGCACTTGATGTACTTGAACCTCTCTCCCATGGCAAATCCGACCCGATTCCGCCACTAATTCCCCCACTCGAAACGCGCTGAAAAAGGCTAGCGAAAAAACAGCCTGAAAAAGCACCCCTTCATAAGAGGACGAAACCACCCGAGTCAATGCGCCACACAAACGTCCCAACAAGTCGTGCGTTATGGGGCGCCGCCAATCCCGAGGCGGAGGGCAGGCCCGCTCCCAACCTTGCAGAAGTCTGCGAGTTAAAAATCCCCCGCCCGCCGCCCCCCAAATGACGGCCCGCGCAAAAAAGGAGAATCCCGCTAAATTCCGACGGACGGTAGCACGCAACAGTCCCGCAGCCTTCGCCGCTGACACATACTGACCCAACAGCTGATCCGAGGCTTGGCCACACCGCCATCCTTGTAGCGCCAAGAAGGACACCACACTGCGGCAGCCCCGTTCATACGCTACCCAAGTTGCCGATGATACTGAGTTCCTCAGCAGTTCCATCATGTCCCGAGGCGAATCTGCCATAAGTGCTCCGAGACCGATGTACCCTCCTCGTCCGCATCGGGCGCCAAGGTACGAAACAGCTCCCACTTAAAATGGGAAAGAGCATCAGCAATCTTGTTATGACTCCCTGAAATATGACGAGCCTTAATCACTACATTCAACTGCAAACACGCGAGAACCACATGCCGCATCAGATCGGCTACCGGCCTGCATCTCGGGGAATAATTGTTGATCACAGACACCACAGCTTCATTGTCGCACCACCAACGCACGGTACGATTCCGTAGTTTATCAGGCCATAACGACAGCACCACCATAATGGGGAACAACTCCAGAAATGTAATATTCTTCGTAAGCCCGCCGTCCCGCCAGGACTGCGGCCAACTCGCCGTGCACCAAGAACCCCCAAAGTAAATACCCAAGCCCAAACCCCCTGCTGCATCCGTGTACAATTGCAAATCCACAGAAGTCATCTCCCGGGCTCTCAAGACCGTAGTACCGTTAAAGTCACTGAGAAACGTATCCTATATCCCCAAGTCTGCCCGCATGCTGCTTGACAACCGGATCCGATGGTGGGGCTTAGCAACGCCGGCGGTAGCAGCAGCCAGCCGCCACAAGAAGACTCTCCCCATAGGGATAACTCTGCACGCAAAAGTAAGTGAACCCAACAAAGACTGCATTTCCCGCAATGTCAGCTTGCGGGAAACCAACGCATTCGCAACCAACACCCGCAGCTTTGAGACCTTCTCTTGCGGCAGCCAAGCTACCATTGCCACGGAATCCAACTCAACACCCAAAAAGGTAAGGGTAGTCGATGGGCCTGCAGTCTTACTAGCAGCCAAAGGAACGCCCCACACATGGGCCAACTGCACAAAACCCTCCAACAATGCCATGCAATGCCCCGTCTGCGCGGCACCAACAAAGAGAGAGTCATCTAGGTAATGCACCACAGAGGCACACCCCACCCAGTCCACAAATGCCCAATGTAAAAACGAGCTAAACTGTTCGAAATAAGCACAGGAAATCGAACAACCCATAGGCATGCTCTTGTCAAAGTAAAATTTGTCTTCGAAGCAAAACCCCAACAAATGAAAAACCGATGGGTGCACTGGTAGCAAACGGAAGGCCGATTCAATATCCACCTTCGCCAGCAAGCACCCAGACCCGCACACCCGCACCAGCTCCACAGCCTCATCAAAGGAGGCATAATGCACTGCGCACAATTCCTTAGGAATGTGATCATTGACTGAGGAACCAATGGGGAAGGAAAGATTATGTATTAAGCGATACTTCCCAGGTTCCTTCTTCGGAATGATACCCAAAGGAGATACCACGAATTCCGCAAAAGGCCGTTCACCAAAAGGGCCCGCTACTCTGCCCAAAGCAATCTCGCTGGCCAATTTCGAGCCTGTTGCGCCGCTACCCTGCCCACCACAGGGATTCAAAACCCCTTCCTAAACCCAGTCTCTAAAATGACGCCGACCTTTTTCTTAGGGTACCTCTTAAGCCACGGACTTAAAACACCAACCTCAACTGGAGTGGGCGCCAAGCTCCACAAACCCCTCTTACTTGCGTGGCAGCACCAGGGGTCCCCCGACACTCTTTTTGACACATTTGAGTGCGGAGTGACCACCGTTACAGATGGAGCAAGCGTGCCGGAATTTACAATCCGGAAAGGGGCATGAGGACTTGTTGAACCGCCAGCACAAGTCCCCAGTTTCCCCCCCCCCCCCCGTAGTCCTCTGCCCCCCCGAGGGCACGCCTGATCGAAGGGCCGGCCCGCACGTGAGGGAACCGACAGCCTGCCTCTCATCACGCTCGAACTTCTGCCCGCCGGTCTGATCGCCATCTGCGTCAGCCAAAGATTGATGTCTTGCGTTCCCCAGGACAACATTTGATTCTCCTCCATCTTATCATGAAATTTCTCATCATAGTTGAGCCAAGCCCAACCCTCATGAGTCTGAGACGCCTCTATGATGGAATCTGCGTAAGCCAGAAGCATACCATACTGCTCCGGATGCAAATGCGCCCACACACTAGCCAATCGTAAGAAGGCCCGCGTCCAATTCACGACATTCCGTGCCACTCTCCGGACCCTACCAGCCTTCTCGTCCGCCTTACGCTTCCGCCGACTGTCCCCTGACCGCTTACGACCTTCCAGTAATCGGAAAATATCTAAATAGCGACGCTTCTGAATTTTCTGCCGCAGATTTTTTGGCACTCCCTCCCACAACTCAGAGAAAGCCACCACCGTAGGCGCCGCTCCAACCTGTCCGGCCCCACCCGCTTCCCCCCTGACCTCCCGACCACGTTCCCGTTCTTCCGATAACGAACTCGACGAAGACTCAGTGGTGGAGGAAAAGGAGGATCGAGAACGCCTAAGCCGATGACACGAATGCCTCCTATGCTTTTTAGCCCGCTTCTTACCCCGAGCGGCTGACCGAGGATCACTTTCTACCGCAGCGCCAGCGTCCCGCAGCGCAGCGCCAGCATCCAAATCACCTGCATCCATTGACGCCACCTCGGTAGCCACACCGGTCTCCTGTCGCATCGACTCCGCGCTCGTCTCCGGACGCAGCATCGTCGAAGCTTCCGTTCCTCCCACCGATCCGCCAGGCAAGGAAGTCCTGTCAGTGCTCACCGTCATGCCGTCCCTCTGTCTGGAAGCACCCATCCAAGGATGCCCCCCTTAGGGCCCGCCGGTAGATACATGTGGAGAAAAAACAGGAAAAGGCGAAGGGACACCCGCCAGAGCCCACGGAGATCGCCATACCCCTAGCCACTCCGCACGAGAAGAGCCTTGACCCCCTCCCTGCCAGTGTTCCCAAGCTGGCGAATAACCTCCCCCCATAGCACCTCCTAAATCCCCTGGGGTGGGAGGCGCCCACCCGGCACCATCCCAGTGCGGACATTCCCCCTCCCCCCCCCCCCGCAGGAACCATCCCACCCCCCGGGGCTCCTACATACCCATGAGTCTCCCCCAGCCCGGAGGAACCACCTGCCAGGCCCCTAGCCCTACCTTGCCAACCTCGAACCACCGGAATGCCCGAATCCCCCCACAGCACCTGCCCCCCGCGACCTGAGCCTCCTGGAGAGTGAGAGCCCCGTCCGGGTGCTCTGCTATGGCTAGGAGCTCGGCCCCTGGCCCCCCCGCCCCCTGGAGCCCGCAGCAAGTGGCCCAGGAAGCCCCCTGCCAGGCCCAGATACCCCTCTTCCCACAGGCGCTTGAAGCCCATCGGGCCCTAGAGAAGTAGCCTCACACATCCCTGCACCACTATCAGTGCCCTTGCCCGACCCTTTTCCCCTTCTTGTGCCCACTCTTTTGCTCCTGCCCGACATCCCTAACCTAAAGGCTTAAATTGCCTTTCAAAATGTGTTTTGTTTTGTTTTTTAAATCAAGCCCTGCACAAACACAGCCCACCAGCCCCCCTCAACTCACCACTGCACACACACCGACTCTCTCAGGCCTCGAAAGCAGCTGACACCAGCTCATCCTGCAGCCCACGGCCTCACAGCTGCCCTGACGCTGTCCCCCTCCTCCGCAGCTGACAGGCTCCCGTGGAACAAACACCGGCCACCCCCACGCTGCCCAGACAGCAGCCAGCAGCAGCGCCAGGCAACCAAGCCATGATGATCCTACAATTATTATTTATTTTATTTATTTATTTACATTCTCTTATATACCGCGCTATTCTGCATCAGTGCGGTTTACATTGAACAAACTGAAATTACATTGAACAGGGTATTATAACTTGGAGATAACTATTTTACAGGGAACATGGGCTATGGAGGGTTAAGTGGCTTGCCCAAGACCACAAGGAGCACCTGTGGGACTAGAAACCCCAGTCCTTCCGGCCCAAGGTTGCTGTCCTCTAGTGGGATTTGAACCACCGACCTTCCGGCCTGAAGTACCTTGCCCCAACCACTAGGCTACTCCTCCACTACTCCTCCAATCTAGCATTTAAAACCTGGAAGGCCTCTCTTTGTCCCACCACGCGTCCGACTCCTCTCGCTTCGGCAAACGAAGAGGCAGAAGAAGCGCCGAGTCCCCGCACTACCCCCCCCCCCGCCCGAGGTCCCATCTTCCCCATTGGCTCCTGCCCATTCAAAATATGCTAGCGGGAGCCAATGGGATGCCAGCTGCCGCTCTCTTCCTGGCGTCCTGACGCGCTGCCGAAGCGCATGGGCGCGAGCGAGCAGCCGCCCCCCCCGGTTACCGGCGGCCGTGCGGACGGGGACCCGCGGCCTTTCACTTACATAGAACAATGTTAAACTATATACATAAGCATGGGTGACAGCTCAATGGTGACGAAAATAAGAACTATATACAGCTCTGGACGGGATGTAGAGTGGTGTTTTCTTTTGTTAGGTTTTGGGAGGAAGGGGGTGTTGTATTAGGAGCATTGTATTCTACTTGTGTGCCAAAATGGAGGGTGAATAGATGAGTTTTCAGGTTTTTTTGCGGAACATTTGGAGGTCATTTAATCCTCTAAAGTTGTCTGGTAGAGCGTTCCAGAGGTTAAGGGCAACATGTGATAATGTTTTGTTTGTTAACTTTCTGGATTTCCTGAAGTCCGTTGGTATAACAAGTTTGTTTTTCTTCCGGTTGCGTTGATTACGATTGAGGGTTTCCTTTGAGTTGAGTGTGGATACGAAGGGGCAATGTTGTTGATTAATTTGAAAGTTGATACAAGGATTTTGTAATTAATGTGGCTTTGAATGGGTAGCCAGTGAAGAGCATACAGTGTTGGAGTGATGTGTTCCATTGAGTTAACATTCATAGTTATTCTAGCTGCCACATTTTGGACTAGTTTTCTATCTTGTGGGGTTATGTATGATGGGGATTGGGTTGTAGGAGTTTGTATCATGATTATGAATGAAAGCGTTTGTTAGCAGAGTTGATAGGAGGATGAGGTAAAGGAAGCAAACACAGGTTTTTCTGGAGTCCATCGTGGAAGCGTATTAAAGGAAGGCAATTTTCAGACAGCTGATGCATGTATATAAATTATTATTTACATGGACAGCAAAGGAAGAATATCTTTTATTGATCAATTTAAGCCACTGGCCCGACACAGGCCGTGTTTCGTTTTGCCTTCATCAGGGGCTGGCTTAACTAAAACATATAAAAACAATTAAATAATAAAAACATAAATATGAATTAAACGATTTAAATTAAACAAATGCATACATTTTAAAAGGCCTTAAAATGAACTATTATATCAATATTAACCTGACCTTTGAAAAACATGTATAAAAAAAATAAAAAATAATTCAAAAAATAATTTAGAGAAACACAGGAAACGTGTTAAGTCGGAATGAACAAAAGAAGAATGAATATGTATAAATAATTTAAAAGACTAGTCATGAATTAACAGATATGTTTTGAAGTTATATATTATACATTATGTTTAATTTTTTTAATTTTTAATTCATGACTAGTCTTTTTGAATTATTTTTTATTTTTTTTATACATGTTTTTCAAAGGTCAGGTTAATATTGATATAATAGTTTTTTTTGGACTGGGTGTGTTATTAGCACGTGGACCCGTGCTTTATTGTCATTGGAATTTATAAATTATTATTTATTCATGCATGTGTTTTTAAAAATAGTTCTCAAGAGTTGCAGATGAAATCCAAGACACAGCAGAGAAAAGATGACAATTAAGTACAGAAAGCATGGAAAGACTAAGGGGTATGTTTACTAAACTGCGCTAATGTGCGTGGCGCACATTAGCGTGCGCTAAGGTACCTTAGCGCACGGTAATATCGCGTTACAGGACACAGATGTGCCACGCACAGGTGCGCACTGCACTAAAGTGCACGCTCATGTGCGCGACGCGCTACTGTGCGATAAAGGCGTGGAAAGGCTCCCGGAGGGCGGAGGAAGGCTCCCCAAGGGCGGAGAGAAAGGGTCAATGGGTGGAGAGTGGGAGGGGAGAGGCTCCCCGCACACGAGCGGGGCTTAAATTCAAGGTAAAAAATACCGCGAGTGAAAACCTCGCGGTAGAGCCGATTTAAAGGGAAGAGAAACCATTTCTGTCAGCAATGTACAGCAAAACCAGGGAAACCTACAAAACAGTGATAAGTGTGATACATGTGCACGGAACAAAAGTGCAAATAAACATTGAAAATGACCCCAACAAAATAAAATAAAATTATAATCAAGCTGGGAAATAGTGATAGTAATGGGAAACATAAAAAAACACTCCCAAGAAAGCCCCAAAAAATAAATATGAATTTTAGAAGGGTCTACGCTCCGTCCCCATACAAGGTGAATGATCCCACAGTGAAATAGCACTGACCAGGGTTTCCCTCTCCATTGGACAGGTTACCTATGGCATGCACATGTTCCACAACAGCAGGGCGGGCATGTCGGAATGGGCAATTGGACAGATGATGGGAAAGGGGATACAGAGGGCTGCAGGAGGCACATGCTGTGGTGCAGCTGGGGCACAGTGCGGACTAGGCAGATGCCTAGATGGCACCTAGGAATGCTGAAACTGAACAGCAGCCAGACAGCAACTGATGAGGGCGCAACATGGGCACGAGAGTGTTTATCACAGTGTCACAGGGGATAGTACCCAGCAGGTACCCCCAAGGTCACAGAACATTGGCAGGCGGTGATTGAGGGACGTGCAGACAAATTTGCAGGCACCCCTACCCCAGAACCCACACCATAGGCAGCCGCCTACCCACACACAGGATGGTCTGAGACTGCGTACCACCAGCACCCCCAGCATAAGGGCATGTCAGCAAGGTGGCACAGGGGTACTGGAGGTGGAGGGGGGAAGTGGCAGCTGCCCAGAGCAGACCATGGCCTAGCCCTGTGTAGGTGGGTGCCATGCACTGCAACAGACAGGCCCTGCCGGACAAACAGTCATGGTATCATCAGGGAATGCACTGTCTCTGTGGCAACACGGTGGTGCAGTGCACACAACCAGCGTGTTTGGAGACAGAAGGTCACAGGTTCAAGCCCCAGCTGGGGCTCCTGCCAATCCAGTCCCCATATTTTACCCACAACTAACTAGTGATAGTAAAGACGAACCTTTATTGCAGAGAACATAAGCATGGCTCAAACACCTCTATTTTACCCTACAGAGCACAGACACCAGAAACATGCACATTACCTAGAGCAGATTCCCCCAAATGCAGTCCTGGAGGGCCACAAATCCTTCAGGGTTTATGCTGTCTCCAATCTAAGGATGGAGCGGTACTGGTGGTGGAGATGGCAGCAGCTGGTGGCCACAGCAGACCATGGCCAAGCCCTGTCCAGGTGGGTGCCATGCACTGCAACAAACAGGCCCTGTCGGATGTACAGTCATGGACTCCCCAGGGAATGCAGCATATCTGTGGCAACATGGTGGTGCAGTGCACACAGACAGTGTGTGTAAGAACAGAAGGTCACAGGTTCAAAGCCCAGCTGGGGCTACTGCCAATCCAGTCCACATATTTTTCCCACAACTAAACCGTGATAGTAAGGACAAACCTTTATTGCAGAGAACATACGCATGGTTAATATGCCTATATTTTACCCCACCGAGCACAGAGAACATAAACATGCGCATTACCTAGAGCAGAGTCTCCAAAATGCAGTCCTGGAGGGCCAAACACCATTCAGGTTCCATGCTGCCTCTAATAAAGATGCCTGTGCTGCATATCTATGCACCACCCCCATGGTATGCAGATGTATCTTATGCATATTCATGAGGGACAGCATGAAAACCTGAACAGTGTTTGGCACACCAGGACTGGAGTTGGGAACCTTTGCCGTAAAGCAGCAGCCAACAGGGGCAGACACACCCACACCCACAGGCCCCATTAGCCAATGCCTCCTGGAGAGGCAGGACATTGGGCCCTGTGTGCATCTCCCAATACTAGCACTTGCATACCTTAGCAATGCCACCCTACACCTGGGTATACGGTACACAGCTATCAAACGTTTGCTATGATTACTGGCAGATAGCAATTCCTACGTTAAGCACAGTTTGCTCATTGAGCTCCATCATAACAATCTTTCTGATGTCTGTGGTGTGTGCTTCAGGTCTGGTCTCTGACAATGTTTACCACCCAACAGTATTGCGTACCATATCCATGCCTGTACTGTGCCCAGGACTGGTGTGGTGGCCAGGGCTGCTAAACACCTCTATAGTAGCACAATGCTGGCATAGGTGTGGGGTGTGTGTCTGTCTATCCAGTGTGTGGTGGCTGCAAACACCCTCCACAGCCCACACTGCCAGCACTGTTGCCAGTATTGGCCTGCCATTGTGCATAATGAGGAGCAAGGTACCATGGGTATAGCCCGGACAGGGTGGCCTGGCCAGGATGCATCTGCACAGAGCATAGGGCACTGGCTGGGACATTTTAGTGCCTGGCCACCACCTACACAGACAGGGTGGCCTCAGCATGTCCTGCTGGGAGATCACTCTCACCCTGACTGTGCAGTGACCACAGCATGGCTAGGCACCCCCATAGTGCTATATAAGTATTTCTTTCATGTGATATTTATGGGTTTTCTTTTGGGGCCCAGTCACTGACTTATATGCTTGTTGTGTATGCTGACATCCCAGTTCTGGGTGCATGCATTTCCACTAGGAACATGCACTATGGACTAGCTAGCAGACTGTTTGCAGCTGGTATGTGTCTTGATGGAGCGCCTTGCAGGGTGCAGTGGCTGAAGGCTTGCTGCAGGAGCATATCAGATAGTGGTGGAGTGCAGCTTAGCATATCCAGGCCTAATGTCTGTCTGCTATTGCGTTATGGATGTGTACAGAGCTGCATTGACTGCCCTGTAGGTGTCTGTTCCCCAGCAGGACTGGGGTTGATGGTCCCCTCTACTGCCACCATTGCAGGGAGGTAGAATGTGGATCTGTTGATGGGAGACCCTGTTTGCCACCCTCAGCCCTGGAAGAGGAGGGTGGTGGTATATAATCCTCCTAGGGGTCACACCTGACTGAGACAGACAGATATATCCAAGGTGTTTCTGCAGAAACTAACTACCTCACAGATTAGCACTGCTGGGGACCTGAAGCATGGCCTATTTCTGCCATGGAAGGTGCTGTGGACCTGGTGCTGGGCGCCCCACTACACACTCAGGGTGAGCACAGTACCCGCACAATGTGACGGTGTGTAGCTACTCTGTGCCAGTAACACACATGGTCAGTTCCCCCTACCAGGCCGAGGTGCTGTGGGGGTGCATACCCCATCTTGTGTTCATCTGTAGACAGCTGATTTGCATGTGCAGTGCATCATGGGTACGGGTGGGCTAACCCTATCCTGGTGACCACAGCAGACTGTCTGTGTGGTGACGGGCAGTCCCTCTGCAGCCAGCCAGGGGCTTGCTAGCAGCTATAGAGTTGTAGTCCACTGGTTACTTCACTGCCTGTGGAGCCAGAGGTCATGGGTTTAAACCCACAGTGTGGTTATTTGATAGGGCTTCCCAAAGCATTATCTATTTTTAATGTACATTATTGCTGCCAGCAAAAAGACCCTCAGCGTACTGTACCCGTAAAGTGCCTCAGAGGGCGCTTTATAGGGCGCCCTATAGGGCACCTTATGGTTACCGTCCATATAAGGTGCACTATACGTTATCCTGTGGAGCGACTTATAGGGTGCCCTATAGGGGACATTATAGGGTGCCATGGTGAACAGTGCACTTTATAATGTGCCCTATGGTGTGCCTTATAGGGTGCCTTATGCGGCACCTTCGGTTACGGCATGTGAGGGTGTGCTTGCTGGCAGCAATTAATAAAATACAAATAAAGTGCTGCAGGAAACAATACGTACATGTAAAAGCTTTACGTATTAGGCACACTGGGGATCAAACTCAAGACCCCTGTATCAGCAGTTAGTGCCTTAACCTTTGTGCTACACTGCTGTTCCTACTTGCATGTCAGCGCACCTACTTCAGATTTCCATGCGTTTATATGCACAGTGCTGCCATCAAACACAGTGCTATGACCTTGCTTTGCCTCATAGGGCACCCTATATGGCGCCCTATAGGCCACCCTTTCAGCAACATTGTAGGGTGCCGTGGCGGACAGTGCACTTTAAAATGTGCCCTCTGGGGTACCCTATGAGGCGCCTTATGCAGCACCTTATGTTACAATACTTTGAGGGTGTGTTTGCTGGCAGCACTAATTAAAATAAAAATAAAATGCCCCCTACAGCACTATTACCTATAACAGGTAATGCCTCAGCCAGCCTTCTTCATTAGGCACAGTGGGGGATTGAACCCATGACTCCTGCATCATTGGTCAGTGTCTTAACCATTGTGCTACACTGCTGCTCCTCCTCCTTGCATGTTAGCGCACCTACTTATGATTTTCATTCCTTAAACTGCACAGTGCTACCATCAAAAACAGTGCTGTGACCTTGCGGTACCTCATACAGCACCCTATAAAGCGCCCTATAAGCAACATTCTAGGGTGCCTTGGCGGACAGTGCACTCTAAAATGTGCCCTCTGGGGTACCTTATGGGGCGCCTTATGTTACAGTGCTTTCAGAGTGCGTTTGCTAGTAGCAGTAATTAAAATAAAATTAATATGCCTCAGACTGCAATATTACCTTTAACAGGTAATGCCTCAGCCAGCCTTCTTCATTAGGCACAGTGGGGGATTGAACCCATGATCCCTACACCATCGGTCAGTGTCTTCACCATTGTACTGTGGCTCTGTTCCTGTGCTTGCACATCAGCGCGCCACTTATGCTTCCTGCGCAAGTTTCTCATGCTCTAATGTGCGCGGCGCACATGAGCACACAGCGCACATTAGCGCATGATTAATCCCGGTTTGCTTTTTCAGACTGAAACGCCCACTCCTTATATGGCATCACGCACACTAGCGCGGCGCGCACCTAACGGGGTTTTAGTAAACATACCCCTAAGATGTGTTTGGCAAAATATTGATGGGGCCATAGCCCCTGTGACAGACACCTTTCCACTGCCTATGTTCAGTGTTGTCAGTGTCCAAGAGTCAGGCTTTGTTCACTTGGAGGTCACTTTTCAGTAGGGATGTACAATTCTTAGCACATATTCAGTATGCTTTAAAAAATGTAGTGTGCACAGAATCGATTTAACATGTTAACCTATGACTTAATACACATTAAGTCAATTAGTGTGTGCTAAAAAGTTTTAACTTTTGTAAAAAAAATTTCAAATGAATTTTTGTAAAAAATAGAAAAAAGTTCAAACATTGCCAAACAAGGCTAAACAAACAGAAAAAGAACCAAAAAGGTTTGCCCCATGCACATCCTTACTTTTCCAAGGTGTCTCTGAATAGCTAAGATACTCAGTTTCAGCTGAAAAGTCATCTACTGATAACTGGCTGGCTAAAGTTAACTAACTAGGTTTCAGCTGAAAACACTGATCAACAAATTTTTGCAAAAGTCATGTTATTGAAATAGTCATTTCTTATCAATTTTTATATGCTGAACACGAATATGACAGTGAAATTGCAAAGTTGGCTCTAGTTTTTTTGTAATCTACAAGAATTAATGTTTACATCACGAAATGCATGTCAATAGTAAATATAATAGGCCTGATACTGCATCAACATGTCTTCTACTAGTTCCTTGTAGTTTTCTGCCCTTAAATTCCCGAGAAAGTTTGTTGATACTAGGCAAAAAGCATTTCATGCTTGTTTCGCATCACCCTGCAGCAAGTTGTTGAACCGGTCATCTTTGAAGAGCTCTCGAATCTGAGGACCCACAAAAACTCCCTCTTTAATCTTTGCTTCGCTGAGTCGAGGGAATTTTTCATGCAGGTATCGGAAAGCTGGCGAAGTGCGGTCCATGGCTTTCACGAAGTTTTTCATCAAACCTAGTTTGATGTGAAGGGGTGGTAGCAGGATTTTGTGAGCCTCAACCAGAGCTGGGTGCTGGATATTCTTCTCTCCAACTGTTACATTTTGTCTGCGATTCCATTCCTTCCGCAAGTATTGCCAATCCCTTGCTTGGCTATCCCACTCACATAAGAAACACATGTATTTTATATATCCCTGCTGCAGTCCCATTAAAAGGGCAACTACCTTCAAGTCACCATAGAGGTGCCAGCTGTACTTGTTATAGTTAATGGAAGTCAGTAGATGCTAGAAGATATCGTATGTCTCTTTCAAGTCGGTTCTGTGAACAATGGCAAGAAATGCTTATTATGAAGGCAGTACACATGCTGGCGTTTAGAAGGCAGGTTTCAACTCAGGATAGAGAAGTGGTGTGTTCTTTAAACCCAGCTTTTTGATGGTGATAGCTGTTTGGGATCTTTCATGTGGACGGCATGCACTACTGGAATAGATGGAAGACTGTTTCCATTGTTCAAAAGCACAGCCTTCAGACTCAGTTTTGAAGAGTCTATAAATAATCTCCGGTCTTGTGGGTCATGAGTGATTTTTAAGGCATTCATGAGGCTTTCAATATCAGAACAGAATACCAGATTACTTTCCTTTCCGACTGTGTATAGTACACTGCTGACGTCAGATGGCTTCAGCAGCCGTCTGCCAGTGGTATTGCATTGCATCAGAAAATAATTTAATCAACTCTGGATGATGTGTGCATGCTGGTATTATGCAATGTGATGCAATATTTCATCATTCAAGACTTATTTGGGATGATGTTGATGTCCTACTGGATAAAGTTACACGGTGAAACGTCAAAAATGAACTACATGCAGTATCTTCAAAACGAGAGCCAATAATTTTTTTAATGTTATATTCGTGTCCAGCTCACCAAGATACTACAGATTAGGGCCTTTTAAATTCAGTAACGATTTCAATGTTGACCAGTGCAATACTCCTAAACTTAGTTAAAATTTGACTTGCTAGATTTATGGCCTACTATTTGTGTCAGTAAATTGCCCAATTAAACTTAGATATGTCATACGTTCACCTCAGGAATGTCCCTGGTGCTGCTTCTTATTTGATTACCTTGTGGATTTAAGAAAGTTAAATTTGGACAGTCAATAGCAGTGTTGGGAGGGGGAGGGGAGGGGCGATAGAAGGAAGGATGGGAATATTTAAAAAGCAAAGATTTGGTCCACTAACCTGAAGCTAACAGACTAAGCAGGAGATTTTACAAGGGTTAGGTGTCATTTGCCTAACCTTTGTAAAAAAAAACTGTTTGCCACTTTCATGCCTGGCCATTTTTATGCGAAAATCTTAGAAAAGCCATTACTTACACATGTATATTCACAGCATGCTGAATTTTTATGGGGACATGCTTCGGGTGGACCTGAAAAGTATATGTGCATTTCCTATTTTGCAATGGCAATACGCCTCCTAAAAATCATCCCACTGGCATTTATACCTGCTCCCAGGCACACAGAACTGTCAGCTGTCTGTTTGGATCTGGGGTTTGAGGGAGTGATGGAGGGAGGGGGTGGGGCAATTATTCATCTCCTCAATTTGCACATACAAAGGCCCTTTTAATAAAGCCTGTTAGTTTTCATGCCAAGTGCACATTAAGTGAAATACCCTAACATGCATTAAGTGCAGAGCCAACTGTTGGGAGTGTCATCAGCATGTTTATAGAAAGTACCACTTGGACGTGTACCCCCAACGCATGGTGCAGTTAACATGGGTGCGTCTAATGCCACCCACAGAGGTATTATTAGGTACCACTGCGCTAACTGCAATGTGCTGTCCGAGCCCACACTCCGCCCATACCCTGCCCATTCGTCACTCCTTCACGGCAATTAACTAGGTGGGACCTTATAAAATTAGCCTCTTAAATTCCAGTTTTGCATAGGTCATCTAGATCAGAAAAGACATCCAATTCAGGACCTTCACAACGTTGCAGTGTATTTTACAAAAGGCTCTCTGAACATGGAGCCTTTTGTAAAAGACATGTGAGGTCACAGGAGAACACATGTATTTGCTGTCAGGCAGCAGGAAAAGGATTTTACAAAAATAGAGGTTCAGAAAACTGCAGCTTTGTTCGAGCTTTGGGTTGTAACTGCTGCTATGTGTAATTGCTGGCACTTACACCCACAAAGTATAAGCATACAGTAGGGGAACCTACACAGAGCGGTAGCTGAAACCCTAAACAACTTACTGGGCAGACTAGATGGGCCATGCTGGTCTTCATCTGCCATCATTTACTAGATCACCAAGTTACACTGCAAGCAGAAGAGTTAGCAAAACTGTGAGACCCTTTTACTACAGCCTGCAATAACGGCCTGCGGTGACAGTGAATGTGTGGGCACGACAGCGACCAGCTGCTATCACATGAGTTAATGAGCACTTTCATGCTCCTATGCTATGCCTATTTTATAAGGAATGTAGACTCCTACTTAAGTGGCCAAACATGCATGTTAATCTAAGGCATGAGCATTTAGGCCGGGTCCAAAGCTGATGTAAATGCCCACGCCTAGATGTGTAAAGAATATGTGCAAATTTTATAGTATTTTATAATTTTTACATGTGCTTGTGTGCTCTTCCTAGGCTGTGCCCAAATTCTACCCATGCAGATGCCCATAGTAAAAGTACATGCCATCAGCCCACTGTGCATACTTTCAGAACAGCGACCACTCCAGTTACATGTGTAAATCACAAAAAGATTGTGACTTGCATAAATAAATGGCATGCAAGTTTAGGCAGCTCCTTATAAAATTACCCTCCATGTATTTTGAAAATCCACTCCATTCAGCACAAGAGGATTTTACCAACATCGGGGCCCTTTTACTAAAGGATGCTATGGTATTGCATCTTAGAAACATAAGAAATGCCAAACTGGGTCAGGCCACGGATCCATCAAGCCCAATATCCTGTTTCCAATAGTGGCCAATCCGGGTCAAAAGTACCTGGCAGGTTCCCAAAAAAGTACACTATTTCCATGCTGCTTCTTCCAGGGGTAAGCAGTGGATTTCCCTGGTCCTCTTTTGGTTTATGGACTTTTCCTCCAGGAACTTATCCAAACCTCTTTTAAACCCAACTACCCTAACAGCTTTTACTATATCCTCTGGTAATGAATTCCAGATTTGTTGGAGTCTTTGCCAGAAGATATCAAGGAGGCACCAATAGCCATGAGTACAGGAAGTCAATCATTTCTCACATTCCTGGAGAGGTGGGTGCAACACTGAAAAGACCATTTGTCTCCTGTGCTTTCACACAGAAATAACAAAGGATTCATGGTACCATTTGCAAACAAAGCTCTGAGTAATAGTTTATATGGAAAGATGTGTATCTTGTATGTGATGCTGTCAAGTCTTGTTGTCTTTGCCTTAATGTACTGTACTTTTTATCACTGTATGGGCCCTAGATACCCATGTGAAGGCCTTATCCAGGATTTTCGAAGGGCAGCTACATGGGTAGTGCCCTTCAAAAATCCCAGATAAGTCCCTAACGCGTCCAGATGCTAAGCGGTTAGCATAGGGGTGTGTTAGGGGCGTTCCGGGACGGAGGAAAGGGCTAAATGGGTAGCATCAAAAATTGCTGTTACCTGTATAGTCTCGGCGGCTGCTGGTGTGTCCAGACAAATCCGGATTTTCTCTTCTGCCACTGTGGAAGTGAAAATACAGCTTAAAAGGGTCGGCGGACAGGCTATGCACTACGGCAGTGCATAGTTGCCTAATTGAAAATCGGGCCCTATGTTTTTATGTTGCACATTACCATGTACACTTTTTTGGATGAAAAGGCAGATAATAGACCACAAATTGAATCAAATTACAATTAAACTATTTTCCAAAACTTTTTTTTAAAATTTTACTCCAGAAGAATCAAAGTAACAGGAAAGAATGTGTCGTAGGCCTGGCTCCTAAGGCGTCTCACAGAAAAAAGATACATTTAGAAGTTCATTTTCTTCCATAGAAAAGAATGGGAGACTGTTCAGGAATATGCTTTCTCTGAGCGGGATAAACTTGAATTGAGGCCTCAGAAGGGTGAATAAAATGCACATATTTAGGGAAGGGAGTATTGCTAATGGTGAGCAAGACCAGCGGCAGATCAAAGTCTGAAAACAGACAGCATGGATACTCTCTAAATATTTTCTTGGGGCTCTTTCATTTATTCTTTTTGCAGCTTTCAAAACATACAGAACAGCAGCTAAATGTCCCCTTTTTACAGCAGTAGTAGGTTAAATAATTATTTTGAGCGTATTTGCCTTTGACCTTATTGGACAGAATGGGCTGCTGGTGGAGCTTGAGATGTCTGGGCTCGGTCTGATTCATTTTCCATTTTAATGAACTTCTGAAAAGACCACCTGCAACTCTTGAGGTCTATCAGCACTGAGCTGCTCAACAGAGCTAGGACATGCTGCCTACTGGAGAATGTCAATCATCCTGGCACTGACCTTTCACCCAAAAATTAAGTGATTCAGAAATGTTTGTGTGTTAATCATGAGATGTCTATTTTAAACAATGAACTATATGAAGGGAGGTTCAACAGAAAGTTATAAGTTGAGTTGTGTATCTGTCCAAGTGGGAAAAGCTAAGGTTCAAGGTTTTGTTTTCTTTGTTAAACTGCCTATCCAGAAGTACCTAAGCAACTTACAATTGAAAATCAACAAACACAATACAATATACAGTTAAGAGCAAATAAATAAAATAAACAATACAGTACCATAAACTAAAACAAAGCAGAGAGAGAAGGAAATAAGAAACAAATTCAGATTCTGTCTATCCGTCAAACTGTCGCCCTGGATTCCCAGTCATCAGCTGCATTACAATCGAACGCCTTATTAAAAAAATAAGTTTTCAGGGCAGACTTAATGCATCTAAAGGAAGTCTTCTAGATAAGCAAAAGACATAAAGGCATCTGTGAGGAGAAGCAAATAACTTTTTCTCATTTTGGAAATATACTGTATCAGAAGGATGAGAAGAAGTAACAAGATGAGAATGACATAGGAAAAAGCAAAGGACAGACACACATACTGTAGAAAAAGGGGCAAATGCAAGGTTGGTGGCAGGGGCACAGGGAATACTGAAATACTTTGATCTATTATAATTTCTAAATGAAAAAGAAATGTGGAGGGAGATTTTAGAAAGGATGTCCAAATATGAACTGGGATGTCTAAGCCAGAACAACTAGAAAAAAACAGGTATGTCCAAGTGTAGACATGATTTTACAAATGTTGGCATGCCCTGAGGTGTTGGAAAGGGGTGAGTCCATGGGCCCTGGTCCCACCAAAACCTTGCTGCCACGATCACTGGTCTTCCTTTCCTGTCTGCCACAGGGATCCAATCTCACGTGGGCAGACAAGAGGGGAACATCGCGATCACAAACCAGCAGGCAATGGGCTGCTCATGGCAATTCCATCCCCCATGGGTAGAAGAATGACGCAATCATGGTAAACATCCTTCTTGTCCCACTGACCAAAGGGTAGAGCTTGGCCTACCCAACGAAAATGGCATTCTGCCACCCCTGGGTGTGCCCAATATAGACATCTGCTGGGGCCTCTACATAAATGTCCCCTGAACCATATTTCAGGATCTGGATATCTAGGATAACCTAATGGTTCAAGAAGTGGGTTAGGAACAGGGAAGCCAGCATTCAATTCCCACGGCTGCTATCATTTGAAATTGTTCTGAATACCTGGGATGATGGAGTGATTCCTCCTCTTGATGTTTTTCAGCCAAAATGAGCAGTTTTCAGATGCCTGTCCCTTCCTGGAGCAGGTCTCCGCATGCTGGGGATGTCTACAGACCTGGCTCTAAAACAGCTCTGGAGACCTCTATGCCCGTTTTCAGACGTCCAAAGCATGAACAGGGCTTTCAAATGCCCCTCCCCAGTCGTCTGCATTCAACACAATTGTGGAATGATGATATAGAAAACCATTTGTCATAGAATGGTATTGCAAAGGAAAACGAGTTATAGTTGCTATGGTGTCTAATATAGCTCAAGGTTTCCTTATAGTTGCCCCTGCAAACCGGAGAAGCAGCACTGGCTGGTATTCAGTGAAACTCTCCAGGTACTGCTGCTGAATATCATTACAGAGCACCTCGGCACTATCCACATAGTGCCAAGGTGGACCAGGAGCAGAGCAAAGAATTATCCAGATAGCAGCAATTTTCAGTTGCTATCCATCTAAGCTATGCAGAAAATCTAGGCCCGGTGAAAAGCCGTCCTAAGTGCTATCCATATAGCTTGTACAGATAGTGGCTGAAAATCACCGTTGTCGGAATGATGCCACCATCATTCCGATAATGGTGATTTTCAGCCACTATCTGTACAAGCTATATGGATAGCACTTAGGATAGCACTTAGTGGCTGCACAATCCAGATAGTCAGTGGCGCCCACGATCTAGATAGCACCACTGCATCTTTGTATTTTTTGCCTGTGGCAGCCAAAGTTTAAAAAAAAAAAAAAAAAAAAAAAAGCTAACTGCTGCAGGCTCGACCTTACCCTGCAGGCATATTCTCTTTTTTTTTGTCCCATGTACTTTACTTTATACCCATTCTAAGCCATTCTGTTTTGCAATGACCGGTGAAGTGCTTCCATGGCAGGAATATATCTCTGCGCTGGCACGCACACACAAAATTCAGATGCTAAACTGCAAAGCTCAAGCCCAGATAACTCTATGGATTCTAGATTTTGGCAAGCCATGTTCTCGGCCTTTGCCTAGATAGCTGAAACTTTAGAGGAAACACATTTTCAGCACTAGACTCTGTTGGCGAACCCTGGCACCCGTCTCTCGTGACGCTACAGTGCCGCTGTAGGACTTGCAGAAATTTTCAGCAGCACTGTATAGAACTAACAGTGTACAGCCGAGTTGTGACCATATGTTGCTGGTATTTTCCTGCATAACAGTGATATAAAACAGTGAATAAATGTTTGTTGCTGGTTGTTCTGAAAATGTGCCAGACCTCCTTCCCTTTCAAAACATGGGCAAGAAGGAGCAAGTAACCACCTAGAAGCTTAGATGAAATCCTTCAGGTTATTTGTTTTTTGTCTCAGCTTGTCTTCATTTTGCGTCATTAATGATTTGGAAGGAACAGGTGGAACGCCTACTTCCATGAAAACATAACAGCATCAGACTTAACCTTATTGTTTCTATACTTCCTGAAACTGGGTTCCCAGTAGTCTCCATCGTGTTCCGCAATCTTTTAAAACATCTGACTCACTCCCTTTAGCTTCTTCCAAATATAAAAAAGCCTTCATTGACCAAGGATTACAGCTGCCAAGCCGTGTGCTTAAGAACCTTTTGTTTACAACACTGGGGGGAATGGAAAAGACTAGAAACATAGAAAGAAGAAATACAACCAGTTCTTTTCGTAAAAGCTATTTGTCAGGTGATCAGGTAATGAATGTTTTCCCTCATGAGCTTGTGCATATAATATCACAAGATATTTAAGAACCTAAGAACATAAGAATTGTCATCCTGGGTCACCCTAAGGTCCATCAAGCACAGTATCCTGTTTCCAACAGTAGCCAATCCAGGTTCCCAAAAGGTAGACTGATTCCATGCTACGTATTCCCAGGGATAAGCAGTGGCTTTCCCCAGCTCTACCTTAATAGCCGTTTATGGACTTTTCCGCCAGGAATTTGCCCAAACCTTTTTAAAGCCAGCTGTGCTAATTGCTTTGACTACATCTTCTAGCAACAAGTTACCAAACTTAACTAGGCATTGAGAGAAAAAATATTTACTCTGATTTACATTTTAAATGTACTACTTAGTAACTTCATGGTGTGTCCCTCCTACCCCCTCTTCAAAACCTAAAAGCCTGACTTTTAGGTTTTGAAAGGGGAAGGGGGACCAGCTGGCTAGCCGGTGTGTTCTAAGACTCATCAGGGGAGTGGGAGGGAGAGAGGGGGATCTGAGTGGCTAGCCAGCAAGCTGTGTTTTCTTTTTTTCGGAGGTGAACCAATTCCACCTCTTCCCCCCCCCCCTGCTCCCTGAGAAAGTTCCCTATGGGGACCAGGAGCTGTCGGGGGGGGGGGGGGGGAGAGGGAAAGAGTGATAAAGGAGGAGGGAGACCACATGGTATACATTGTTGGTGCTATGGACCGGTACATCCGCAGCACAATGTTACTAGGTCAGGGGCACCCAACTGGGGCATTAGGGGGAATCGCCTCTTGTGAAGATGGCCACTGCCAATTAGCAGCAGCTGTGAAGCAGCCCAAGCAGAAACAGCTGCAGCTAATGTCACTTTTTTGAGGTGGCATTATCTGCAGCCATGATGGGGCCAGGTTTGTCAGCAATCGCTATACCCCTCCTCAGGAAATCCGCTCCTCTGGCAGATCCCTTTTATCTGTGCCCTTCCTTGCCACTGCCAACTCCAGAGTTCATTTATTCCACCTTGCTGCTCCATATGCCTGGAACAAACTACCCTAGTCAGTCGCCAGGATCCTTCTCTAGCCCTATTCAAATCCAGGCTAAAAACTCACCTCTTTGAAGATGCTTTTAGATCCTGATGCCCCTCGCTCACTTGTTCACCACTTATGTGTCTTACATACTCTAGTCCCGTTTTTGTGATGTTCTTCATCTTGATTAGATTGCAAGCTCTGATGAGCAGGGACAACATCTTACACTCAAAATCTATAATTTTAGGGGTTTTTTTTACTAATGGGTGTTACCTGGCAGTGTGTGCTCTGGCACAGGCTAAAGGCTCACTGGGATGCACGCTACCAGGTAGCACAGTGCTGTGATAGGTAGCACAGGATGGTTCCCATGCTAACTGTGCAACCTGTGTTAGAGGAGTGTGGGCGGGACAGGGGCGGAGAGTGGGTGTGGTGAGCTTGGTGCAATTAGGGCTATGTTCACATCACGTGCTAACTGCATTAGCATGGCTTCACCTAACGCCACTTCAATAGGAAAATGCTTTCCATGCTTTCAACACTTAATGTGGGGTGTTACAAGTAATGCACCATGGTTTCCACACTAATCATGCATTAGGAGGGCCACCTTAATGTCCGTTAGTAAAAGACCCCTTTTGTCTTTCTCATGCCTAGTCTAAGGCATGTTCCTTATCATTCCTCCAGTTCAGTCCTCCACCTCTGCGTAGTGTACCTCCTCCTGCAGCTTGGAGACTGGGCATGTCAAAACTGTGACATCACTGGATGTAGCCTGCTGGTCTCTCCCATCAGCCACAGTGTGTCCAGTCTCCATGCAGCAGGAGGACTTAGTGAGCCTAGGTCTGGGCTCACTAGAGGAAAGGATAAAGAGAGTATTTTTAGAATAGTTAGCCTTAGGGGTTAATTTTTCAGAATTTATTTTATTCCCTATCATTGACTTTTTTTTTTTTTAAAGACACAACTCCCAAAATAAAAACAAGACTGGATTTGAACCACTTTCTTCCTCGTCCTTTAAGTCGGTTCCAGTACCTTGATCTGCCCTCCCTCCTAGTCTGAACAGAGGGAGCGGAGCAGTGCGCTGGGAAAAGCTGCCCGTCAGGTCCGGCCTGCCTCATGGTGTGTCTACCACAGCAGAGACCAAGAAGCTGTTTCCCCGATCGCTGCTCACGTTTCACGGTGAGCAGCGCCGGGGATTGCAGGACCCTTGAGCGGGCCGTGTAGCGCAGCAAGGTTGCCTGATGGCGCTCCGCAAGTCAGCAGAGCGGGTGAGTGTCGGGCAGGCGCAAAGGCTGAGGACCTTTTTGGGACCGAGGCGGCGACAAGCAGGCACGACGGATGCTCAGGTCTTCCTGTGCTTTTAGTGCAGCAGGGGTAGACCGCGGCTGACTGCAGTGATTTTAACACTCAGGTACCTTAAAGGAAGAAAGAGCATTTGATTTGATTTAGTTTAGATATTTTCTTTGTTTAGGATTTATTTTTGGGGCTCCATGTTTTGATTTTGTTTGGGTTCAGTGGTAAAGTTTTATTTAAAAAAAAAAATGGGGGGGGGGGGGACTTGCCTCTTCTTTTGTTTTCTCTACCACTTTTCCTGCTGGTATGGCTTGCTCTATCCTCCTGGTGTGGTCGGAGGGGAAGTAAGCAATAGCTGAGGAGAGCCCCTGACAGGCCGCTTCGGTAGCAGCAACTTCAGCGGAACCGACGGTCAGTTTTCTCTGAGGAGCAGCTGCCAGATAGTCGGGTCAGCGCAACTATGCTGATTTCAGAACTTTTCATTTCAGCTGCGAAAGGTCAGAGTGAAGCTTTCCTTGGCCCTCCGGGCACTGAGGTTTTTTTCTCCAGCGTTTTTTTCTTAGTTTGTGGAATTTTGGGCCTGATGTGGGGAGCAGCGTTGATTTTGGTGGAAACTTAAAGGCTCAGCCATGCGGGCCATTTCTTCCCGCGTTTTCTTTGGCAGCATCGGCATTTTTTAATTTAGAAAGGCTCCAGATGGATTTAGATGGGTTATAGACATCGTCGGAATAGGTAATTTGGAGTCTTTGGTGCTAGACACTATTTAAGGCCTTATGGGAGGGGGGGGGGGAGGACATAGTAGAAATTATCCCAGGTCTCCAAGAAATTTAGTTACATCTGGAGCTTGTCGCTTCATCCAACCAGGCCACCTCGCCATTCTGCACGTCAGAGTCAACAAGGTAAGATAGCTGAGAGCCTGCAATCTTCTCGGGTTCAGATACAGACAGCACCTCTTGCAATGTTTATAGAACAGCATTAAGGGGGACGGTAGACAAGTTAGAGGAAAATATAAGAAGCAAAGATTTTTGCTACATTTTCTAATACTGCAATATGAATATTTAAAGCATAGGAAGCTGTCAAGGCAGTGCGGCCTTGAAGGCTGCGCAAGACAGAAAGGTGGGCGAATTGTTGGAGCAAGCCTTTGAGCTTAATGATCTCTCTTTGCAAGCCCCTTCTGTGGGGCTTGGGTACCGAGAGCTTGCCTAGGGAGGTCGCAACGCTTGCAGAAGCCGTCTCAGCTGACACAGGAGTGATGAATAGTTGCGACACGGCTGGTTAGACATATTTAGTGGATGTCCGCTATAATTTGATCAGGGCAAATAAGATGGTTTCCCTGGGAGCCGTGCGCCATTATCTGTGGTTAAGAAATGGGGCGACAGATGTGCGTGCTAAGTCACTTCTTAGCCACCTTCCTTTAAGGGGAAATTGTTGTTCGGTGGGTATCTTGGCAAGTTGGTTGTAGATTTGGCAGAGTCTAAAGGCGGAAGGCAGCCAGAGGTTAAGCCTAAGCAAGGGAGTCCCATGAGGTCTGCGCGCGGTCTGTTTAGAGACTTCAGGCATTTTAGTACCTCTCGATTAGGAGGTTTTCAAATAGGAAGATTTGCTTCCTGAGCGAAGGCTTTCGGGCTTCAAGGAGCAGGTAGAGGATTCGCAGCTACCCCTGCCACGACAGAAAATCACACTAAAGTGAGACGGACCCGGGTGAGAATTCAACCGATAGGAGAGCGGCTTCGTGAGTTCTTCCTGCCAGGGTCCGAATAACGTCCAATCACTGGGCATTGGAGATATTACACGAGGGTTATGCCCTCACATTTGCCCGGCCGGTTTTAGATTCGTTTGTCCTTCTCCTTGCAGAGGAAGGCAGAGAACGGTACTAGTGTGGCCAACCTTGGAACGTTTTTCTTCTTGGGTTAGGAGTGGTTGGGCAGGTTCCGCAGGAGCTATCTGGCGTCGGGCATTACTCTATTTATTTCATAGTACCAAAAAGGGACGGGTCCCTCTGCCTGGTCTTGGTCTCAGGGAAGTGGCTCGCTGTATACAACTGTCTCTCTTTTTTGAAGGGAATCCTCCGATCGGTAATAGGGGCGGTTCGACAAGGGGAATTCTTCTCATTCCTCGCTTTTCCAAGGTGCACCTGTACCCCCCTATCAACTTGGCTCATCAGAAGTCTCTAAGGTTTGCCCTTCTGTGGGGACATTCTTAGTTTCAGACCTCGCACTTCGCTTTAGTGATGGCGCCACGTTCCTCCACCAAGGCGCGGTGAAAGGAAGGAATTTTAGTACTCCTGTACCCCGACGGGGGTTGATTCGGGTGAAATTCAAGGCAGAGAGCAGTCAGGTTACAAACAGAGTAGTGAAGTTACTTCAGAGTCTCGGCTGGGTAGTCAATGCGTCAAGAGCAGAATGGTTTCATCTCAGGTTCTAGAATACTTGGGAGTGCGGTTCGTCACTAGATTGGGAGCAGTGTCTGTCAAGTTGACAAGCTCATGATCTTCAGCGACTAGTGCGCATGTTTATATTGATTCTAGCTCCATCAGCGGGGAGTTCTCTTTGCGTACTAGGGACAGTAGCGGAGACTTTGGAGGTAGTACCATAGGCCAGCACTCACATGCGTCCACTACATAGTCATTGCTCTGGCGCTGGTTGCACCTGAACAATTCTCATAACAAACGGATTCCCTGTCCCTTGCGGGCAGGCGGGCCCTTCAGTGGTAGTTTCGCCCAGGAGTTTTGATGGCAAGTATGCCCATGGAGTAAACGTAGGGGCTTCCGGTCTGGACGGATGCGAGGCTCGCAGAGTGGGGAGAGCCCTGCGGTGTTCGCTTTGCACAAGGAGCTTGGAACGACCCGGAGGTCCAGTGGTTGATCAACCACCTCGAGCTGCGGGCAGTATTTCTAGCACTGTAGTTGTTCGAAACAGCGGTGGAAGGCCAGGCGGTCTGAGTGCTTTCGGACAATTCTGCGACAGTGGCCTATATCAGTTGACAAGGCGGAACGGGCAGCATGGCCATGGAGGAGGAAGCAGAGGCACTATTTGTGTGGGTGGAGCCTCGGCTACAGGCGATCTCGGCAGTGCACATGGCAGGAAAGGACAATGTGATGACAGACTTTCTCAGCAGGCTATGGGTGGATGCCAGAGAATGGGAGTTACATCCAGAGGTGTTTGCTCAGATTGTCCGCAGATGTGGCTGTTGGTTATGGATCTCATGGAGACCTTCCAGTTGGCAAAAACAAGTCGCTTCTTCAGCAGACGTCAAGAGGATGTCAGAAGGAATCAACGTTCTGATACAACATTGGCCGACGTCAGGTCTTTTCTATGTGTTTCCTCCGTGGGCACTCATAGGTCGAGTAGTGCAGCGCATCGAGGCTCAACGAGGGAGGGTGCTGCTGATAGCTCTGGACTGGACAAGACGCCCGTGGTACGCTGATTTAGTGCGGCTGCTCGATGGGGAACCTTGGAGATTGCCGGCGTTGGAAAATCTGTTGCTTCAGGGTCTGCTTCAAATGCCTCAGGTGGATTCGTTCTCGCTTACGGCTTGGCCATTGAAAGGGCGAGGTTAAGGAGAAAAGGTTATTCTGAAGTGGTCATCGCGACGTTACTTAGAGCCAGAAAGAAGTCCAACTCCCTCGCGTATGTGCGCATATGGCGTGTTTTTGAGGACTGGTGTTCACAGCATCAGGTGCGCGTGGCCACGGTCTCCGTTTCCTTAAAGACAGGTTTGATAAGGGGCTGGCGGCCAGCTCCTTAGGAGTCCAGTTAGCAGCTCTTTCTTGCCTAGAGGCAAAGTCCAGGGAGTCACCCTGGGCTCTCTTTAGATGGGCTGCATTTTCTCAAAGCAGTGTCTAGACTGCAGCCCTCTCATAGGATATTGGTGCCGCCATGGGATCTCAACTTGGTATTAGGAGCACTGGTTCAAGAGCCCTTTGAACCATTATATCGGGCGTCGGTTAAGGATTTGACATTGGGGAAAAAACCCCAAACCCCCCTGTTTTTGGTGACCATCTGCTCGGCGAGGAGAATCGTGGACTTACAGGCGCTGTCCTGTAGGGAACCTTTTTTTGTCATTTTCCAAGGAAAAGGCGGTGATACGTCCGGTTCCGTTTCTTTTTACCAAAGGTAGTTTCTATGTTGTTTCAATGTGTTATCCATGATGACGCCTAAATCTTTTTCCTGGGTGGTGGTTCCTAATGTGAAACCTTGCATCGTGTAAGCATAGTTTGGGCTGTTCCTTCCCCACAAGGGGTTTCCTTGCTCTCCTTTCACACTCAAGTAAACAAGTATAGACCTTACTGGCTGGAATAACATTTAACCTCTTTCCTTTCTCTTTCTATCCATTCACAAAGTCTCTTTATAACTTTTAAGACCAACACTGCTATTGCAATCCAAGCAACAATATACGTGCATTTATGTCAACCTAGTTGTTTCCTCATTTTGCACTGAGCAGGCAAGGGTTCTTATCGGCTATTAGTCCATAAAATAATATCCCAGAGTCTGCACCTTTTGCTAATCTTTATTCTAGGACTCAAAATAAATCAGCTCTGTCAATGCTCACTCCTTGCAACCCAGCAGCCCCTGGATTTTCTTGGCAAGGTATCACCAGAAGTAGATTGCCAGGCCTTTTCTTCCAAGGCAATGGAGGGTAAAGTGACTTGGCCAAGGTCACAAGGAGTGCCAGTGGAAATTGAACCCTTGATCTTCTGGGTACTAGGCAGTTGCTCTAACCATTAGGCTGCTACTCCACTCTATAGAAGGGGGCTACATGGTCATATTTCTTGAAGCTCCAGAGTAGCTTGGCCAAGGTATTCTGAATTGTCTGAAGCCTCCTTAGCTGGGTCAGTTTTAAGCCCTAGTACAGGGGTCTCCAATTCTGGTCCTGGAGGGTCACAAACTAGTCAGCTTTTCTGGATGTTCCTAATGAATATGCATGTAATATGTTTGCATGCACTGCCCCCCCATTGTATTCAGATTTATCTCATGCATATTCATTAGGAACATCCTGAAAACTTAACTGGTTTGCAGCACTCCAGGACTGGAATTGGAGACTACTACACTAGTATAATGAGTTATACTGATCAGTTTTGGGGATTTTTAAATCTAGCAATGTTTATACACTGCTCTTCACCTGGTCAAAGCAGTGTATATTCAGGTACAGTGTATATTTCCCTTGTCCAGGAAGATCACACAGTGTGCATTTTGTATCTCAGGGTTAACCGGCTTGCTCAAGGCACACCTGTGGGATCGGAAACCCCCACCCCTCCAACCTGAGTTTACTGTCTTTGAGTGGGATTTGAACTGCTCACCCTCCAGCATGTGGCTATTTACCCCAACCATTAGGCCACGCCTCCCAGTACTACTTGCTAATGCTGAAATGAGTCTGTGCACTGAGCTTATGTTTAGGATTGGCCTGATGGCACAGAGCTGCTCAATGTAAAGAAGAATTTTTGACAACATTGGAAGCCTGAATATCAAAGGTTCTGTGTACTCTGTTTTATTGTAGATGGGGGGAAAAGCACAGAAAATGAAATCGTAAGTAAGGTGGGTACATCCTCTGGTGTAAATTTTCAGTAAACCATTCAGCATCCACATAGATGACCACTACTTAGGCAAATTTTCAGCTAGAATTTAGGCTCCAGCTAGGTTGTGGCTGGAAAGTTGCCTAAAGATAACCAGCTGAAAATAGCCAGATATCTTTGTTGCTCGGTAGCTTTTTGGCATCTTTCCCATTCTGGCTCTCTATGGAGAAGATCAAAAAACGCACCATATCTCAGGTTCGGCATGATCATCAGATCTGACAGTAAAAAAAAAAAAAAAAAGAGGAAGCCCTCAATGGAGGGGGAGTAGCAGCTTTATTGATGCCAGAAGCGGCCCCCTGAAATGCCTACAGTTTAAGTGGCCTGGGGTGCTCTTTGGGTCAATATTAATACATGTTGGAGGATTTGGGATGATCTGAATATTTTCTAAGACAAAGGGATATTTTAGAGGCAGTTCCTCTAATCCTGTTCGAGTTTAAAACCTTGGGAGTTTTCTTTCATTCTGAGAAGGATTAGGGTTGCAAACAGAAGAATCCATCAGGCTTTTGAATCTGTTTCACAGCTTCTTCAACCCTGTAAATATTGTTTATTAGCTAAGTGATGAAATACAGGCTCTAGGCGGGATCTGACTCATCATGTAAGTCTTTACTATTTGGGATTATACACATCAGTCAAAGCTTGTACCACCTGTATTCCAGGTCACTGTGTCCTCTGTCTTTTTACTTTGTTTTGGTAAAACATCTGCATACCAATAGGATCTTAACATGTAAACTACTTATTACCATCCTTCAGCAGATCGGTCAAGACATTTGCCTTGAAGAGAATTAATAAGGGAATGTCAGTGGGAACCAGAAACGTTTTTTCAAATCTACCCATTTTCATAACACCACCAGGTCACAGCACTAAGAGAGTGGATAAAATTATATGACTCTCACTTAGGGATTAGTAAACTGCAATTTCCATTGGTGGACTTAAAAAGAAGCTGTTCTCCTAATTGATCAAGTATGATCAAATCTAGATGAGACAAGAATATGTTTCTACCTTTCTGACAAAACAATTGGGAGAAATGTTGAGGGATATACGATATTTCTAAAGATTACCAGACAATAAAATTAAGGTGCACCAGTCTTACAGCCCTGCTGCTCCTAGAGAAACTGGAACTGCAAATTCATAGATGCAACAAGGCTGAAAGAAGACCTCCTTGATCATATTTGTTTCTTTATGGCCTTAAGAGGGACTCATTTGATCTCTAGTATTTGATACAAAAAGATCCTATGTGAGCACCTGATAAGACCTTTAGTATATGTGACTAGAGTGATCAGATTCCTTTTCCTTAAAGAACATAAAATATGCCATTCTGGGTCAGACCAAGGGTCCATCAAGCCCAATAACCTGTTTCAAACAGTGGCCAATCCAAGCCACAAGTACCTGTAAGGTTCCTATAAAGGTACAGATACCACGCTGCAAAGAATAGACGTATATTTTCTCAGATGTCATTAAATTGGTGATCGTCCTGCATGTAGTCAGGTTTGTATGATAGACAGTTAGCTAAAACAGAGTAGGCAGGGACAAATGGGAAGATGGGCCAATTGGTGCTATCCTGTTAATGTCTTCAATATTTCTAGATTGTTATTACAGCATGCAAAGCTACAGCATGGAATATTCTGATATGACATTTTGCTAATGTGCTCCTCATGTAAGTGTATAGATCCCAATGCTGTGGTTGTGCCATTAAAAGATGGGGAAATAATTAGGGGTAATTGGTGGCCCCCTAACCATGGCAGAGATGGAATTCTCTAACAAAAGAGAGTTTACTAGAAGACTTCAGGAAATGAAGGACAAGTAAGTCAGTTCTGATATTTTAAATATTCCACTGAATTCTGAGATATCTAGAAGAGACATGATAAAATACTACTGTATTAATGGAATAACCTACAAAAGAAATGGTAGAAACCAGTAGTAGGCCAGAATTCAAGCAAGCTTGAGCCATATATAAAGGCAAAATTTTGAAGTTACAATATAAACAACTGACTCTTCACTCCGTCCAAAGACAAGGGAAGAAAGAAAAGCGTGCATAAAGAAAGCATGGCATATTGATACAGCAGGCAATAGGGAAGCCAGGATTCAGCCAACAGCAAACATAGACCATATGGTCTTTTTCTGCCGTCATGTTTCTATCTACTCTGCCCTTCCATATTAACTGCTAGCCCCTCTTTTTTCCTATAGAGATCCTCTGTATTCCATCTTCAGATACTGTCCTGGTCTCTCTTACCTCCACTGGGAGACTGTTCCACGCATCTACCACTCTTTCCGTAAAAAGAATATTTCCACAGATTACTCCTGATTTCACCTTCATCCTATGTCCCTTCATTGCAGAGTGTACTTTCAATTGAAAGAGATTCTCCTCCTGTGCATTTATGCACAGGAGAAGAGTCTCTTTGCCACAGAGGTATTTAAATGTCACAGAGGTATTTAAATGTGTCTCATATCTTTTCTATCCTACCTTTCCTCTAAAGTATACATACAGTATTGAGATATGTCTATCTCCTATGGTTTATAATTAAAACCACTGACCATTTTGGTAGCCACTCTCTGTAGCGACCCCATCCTGTTTATATTCTTTTGAAAGTGCGGTCTCCAGAATTGCACACAATACTCCAAATGAGGTCTCATCAAAGACTTATACAGAGGCACTATCACCTCCTTTTTCCTGCTGGCCGTTCCTCTCCCTTTGCACCCAAACATCTTTCTGGCTTTTGTTATCACCTTTTCTACCTGTTTAGGCACTTTAAGTTCATCAGAAATAATCATGCCCAGGTCCCGCTCTTCTTTCATAGACAGAAGTACTCCACCCCTTATACTATACCACTCCCTTTGAGTTTTGCAGCCAAAATGCATGACCCTGCTTTTTTTAGCATTAAATGTCAGCTGCCAAATTATTGACCATTCTTCAAGCTTAGCTAGATCCATCCTCATGTTACCCTCATGTTCCTGGGTGTCTACTCTATTGCAGATTTTGGTTCTGAAGCGATGTTGAGTTGATATCGATCCTGTGGATAGTTGTTCAGTATTCAGTCAGGCAACTAATTGTTAACAGAGTAGCATCCATGGTGGTTGTTATTATATTGATCCATCATATTAGCTGTTTTCCTCTTTTGCATTGACCTTCAATTTTGCGAACCATGATGCCTTTAATGATCTTTCTCTTCACATGATATGTCCAAAGTATAAAAGTTGAAGTCTTGTCATTTGAGCTTCTAAGGAAAGCTCAGGTTTGAACTGCTCTAGTAACCACTGATTTGTTCTTTGAACACTTCATAGTATACATAATATTCTTTGTCAACACCATAATTTGAAGGCATAGATTTTCTTCCTGTTTTTCTTCTTTACTGTCCAACTTTCAAAACCATATGATGTTACTGAAAATGCCATAGCTTGGACAAGTAGATCTTTAAAACCTGAAAATCTCGTCTAGGTCCTTCACAGCCATTCTTCCAAGAGCACTGCATCATTGGACTTTTTTGAATGTTTATCATCAGAACTGAGCACGTTCTAGCCTCGACATCTCAGTTATGATCTCCATATCTCATCTAAAATGTGCTTTCATATAGCTCTGTAGAAACAGGAAAAGAGGGCAACATCTTGAAAGCTGTGCATATTAATGCCTGTAATTTGAGAAATAAGATGCTAGACCTAGCGGCTATAATGGAAGAGGACGACTTGGATTTAGTAGTGTTAATGGAGGCATGATTCGCAGAGAACCATAACTGTGATAAATTATACAGATGAATGGCCAGGAGGGGGACCCCAGAAAACACACACAAATAGGAAAGGGAATGAAGCAGATCTTGAACAATTTTAGAAGACTGTGTTCTTGAGGAATTGGCTAAACTGGGCTATATAGGATAAATCTGAGAGTATTGAAGGTTATAGGGAAGTTATGGAGGCTCTGCTCTCTGACCTTTTCAATGCTCCTTTAGAGTTGGAAGTGGTCCCAGAGCACTGGAAAAGAACACATGTGGTCCCTCTACACAAAAGCAGAAGTAAAGAGGAAGTTGGAAACTTTTGGTTAGTCTGATCTTTGTGGTGAATAACTTACTAAAAATGCTGTTAAAACAAAGAATAGTTTCTGGGTTCCAGTGGATTGCAGGATAGAGATAGGTCTTGTCAGACAAATGTGATTAATTTCTTTGACTGGATGATCAGAGTTGGACTGAAGGATGTGGTGTACTTAGTCTTCAGCAGAACCTTTGACATGGGGTAGGAAGGCAGAGATCTAATACCTCAGCAGTACAGTGGCTTCACAGAATATCTTCCCTCCTCTTTGAATTTAAAAGATAGAGGAAAAAAAAACAGCAGCAAAAAAGTTTTGCCTAAAACAGAAAAATCCCCTTCTGCAAAGGGAGAAAAAATAACAGTAGCTTAAGTAGCAAAAGATGTTATATAATAGCCCTCCTTTTTAAGAACTCTCAGGCAGAGAACGTGTAGTAAAAGCTGTAAATCTTGCCTGAAATGAAGCCCTTCAGGAAATATAATATGTCCTGTACAGGCTTTCTTAAAATAAAGATCTGATGACAAGAGGTGCCAAATTCACTGCAGTTCGTTGATACACAAACCATGTAAGACAGCTGCTTTAGCTGGGTGGGTGGAGGAGGCTTTAAAGGGTATATGCAATGTCTGTGTTAGTAAGTCAGGTATGTGTGCTTGTGTGTGAGTGTGGAGAGGGTATGTAGGTGACTTGTGGGAAAGTGTCATAGATATGTGTGTATGTGTTAGAAAGATGCAATGGGAGTGCGTCCCTGATGGAGAATGTTTGTTTGTGATGGTGTAACATAGCAATAGACAGTAGGCTATTATCCCCTGTGCTCATGTCCTTTCTCTTCTCTCTTGTACTCTCTGCTCTCTTTCTTCCTCCTTCTGCTTCCTTCTCTTGCCCTTTTCCCACTGTTTCCTCTTCCCCTGCATTCCCAGTTCTAGCTTCTTCAGGCTGCCGTTAGATTTCTCCAGCAATGCTGTGGCACTTCTCTCCCTTCCTGTGTTGGCAGTGTGGCTTTCTGCTGGCAAACCGGTCCATTTTTCACCATGGTGCAGCTATCTTCCTCCTCCTTCCTGTGTCAGCCATGTTTGTGTCACCAGCAGTGTGCTGCTCTGTTTTTCAACACAATATGGCTCTCTTCCTCTTTGAGTGCGGGCAGGGGCATGCTGCTCTCTTCTTTTTCTTGTGCCAGTGGAAGTAGAATCCCTGTTGGCACGCTATTCCATTTTTTTCTGCCCTATAGCTCTCTTCTTTTTCTTGTGCTGGCGCCGAGTTCCTGCAAGCGCACCGCTCGATCCTTTGCTGTAAGCTGAACTCTGTCATAGCCGTCTCCAGATGGCTGATTCTGAAACATCGAAGCTGCCTCACAAATGGCTTTTGGGTATCTAAACAGATCTTCAAATGAGGAGTACATGCTTTTATAAAGAGGAAGAGTGGGAGAAGGCTAACGTAACCATCTAAGCAATAAGAGTTTGCAACTTGCCATTAAATTTAAATAGGAAGCTCACAACATTTTGTGGTTTTAGGAATAGAAAATATCACAGTATGGCAGGAAATCAACCTCACAGGGATGTGCAGTCAATTCATTAGCGCACCTTAAAACACATAGGGCCTGATATTTACTGTAAAAGCATTAGTCTGGCTAGCAGCAACTCCAAACAGGATAAACACCACTAACCTGGGCAAGCCACTGAAAATCATTAAAGACCATCCTGGTTCTATCCAGATAGTGGCAGGGAAGTCTGGGAGCAGTGATAAGACAGAGTGGCAAATTATCCTGCAAGTGGTGATTTGTAGCACTCCTATCAAGATTTAAAAAAAAAAAAAAAAAAAAGCTGATAGTTATCCAGATAAAGATGCTGAAAATCACTGGCGGTTGGCAGCATACTCGACAGGGCCGGTCCAACCACTAGGCAAATTAGGCAGTTGCCTAGGGAAACAGTATCTGTGGAGCAGTGAAGAACAGCTACAGTCAAAGCAAAGCAATCAGTCCTGGCAGCTACACAAATCTAGTCATCAGTGCCTACTTTTATCTGTTGGAAGAATGGGCAATATGCAGAGTCCATTACCTATTGTAAGCGACATTTAGAAATCTCCTTCATTATACATATATTTACAAAACAAAATTTAATATTTAAAAGTGTGATGTCCAAATGTGCATTTTTTATAGGATTGTTCTGGGGAGAGATGGTGTTGAGATGATTGCAGATGAGTTGAATGACTAAAATCTTGGAAGGTGGGGGGCTGTATGGTGCTAGGGGTCTAAAAGCTAATTGTGAGGTGGCACATGGCTGACATTTCGCCTGGGGCCCCTAATACCCTCATAGAGGCCCTGATACCTGGATATTCAGAGCTGATATTTAGATAAAGGCCAGCATTGAATATTCGGCTATATCCTTAAATGCTGTGGCTGGTATTTGAAGGGAAAACTGATCTTGGAGTTTAAAAACTGATCCATTAGTGCACACTAAATTGATTTAATGCATATTGAGTTAATTAGCACAACTTACAAAGTTCTAACTTGCATTCAAATGGTTCTTGTCTTATTTTATTAAAAATGAATAGGTAAAACAAACTATGCAAAGTTCAATCATGAAAAAAATCCCAAACAAAAATTGTTTGCCTTGTGCACATCCCAAATAGAAACATACTCTATATCCCTGCAATACACACAGCTCGCAGAGGCACTGTTAAATCAAGCATTCTTCCTTATGGGTGCTCCAGTTTATTTGATTAGCAGGTGCATTAATTCTTTTAAACTTCCAGATAGATTAAGATGTGTTCTCTCACTCCCCTCTTTTCCCCCTCCCTTTGTAGTCTAGACAAAACCCATCTCTATGCATGACTTGCAAATTTGCTCTCCTTACATACAGCAGTGGATTGGATTTCCTGTAATAAGGATTCGTACAATAAAATGCTTTGGAGGTCAGCATATTCCTGGAAGCGCCAGCTCTTTACTCTTTCACACCCTGTACGTGTTTACAGAATCTGTCCATCCAGTTTGCACAGTGCTAGGCTGAGGTATTATGCTGTGGTTGAGAATGTGCAGAGTATCTGTCAGATGTTGCCTGTTTGTGAACACTTCTCTGTAGATGGCTCACAAATCCAAGAGTGGACTTCCAAAGCAAAGGGGGATAGTGATGTTTAGAAATTACAATGAATAGTAATCGAACTTGGAGTTCAGGGTAAAGATGCTGTACAAGATTTATAACGGGGAGTAACAATCAATGCTGTACAATATTTACAAAAGTGAGAAACAATTCTTACCTTTTTCTCTTCAAGGTCTAGATGGCCATAGAGAGGCAGATGCCATTTGGGATGCCACAAACAATTCTGAGTCTGTGGGCTCCGATAGCTCAACTCGGGTAAAAACACCCGGGTCCATCTTTCACATTTCTCTTCAAAACTCTAAAAGGATACACCCACTACCCAGTGACAAAGAGGTGGGCCCATCCTCCATGACATTACTACTACTACTTCTACTACTTATCACTACAAGGCATATGCAGCGTTGTATATATAGGTGTAAGAGACGGTCTCTGATCATCAGAGCTTACAGTCTATCACTTCAGGCATAGTTCACACTAGGAGCAGAGGCTCTAAAAATTTTCCTTATTCTGAACATAGTGAGAGGATTTTGGTGTCTTGCTACATTATCATGAGGTTAAATATTTCTCATATTCCACCATGGCTCTAGACCTCAATTTAAGGTTATCAGATGACTCTGGACCATCTTTGGAAGCTATGGAAGTACAAATGTCATTATACTTTTCCATTTAATTATGGTATCTGTAATCCTGGTGATCCTAAATATAATCTCAATTACATAGTAACAGAATAGTATAATTCCTCTTTATGGTCATTTAGTGTTATCCAGCATGGTGATGAGGACAAGTTAGTTTTTAGAGAGCTAGTTCCAACTTGGCTTTCTCATGGCCTCTGGTATTACTAAGTCATAGAATGAAAAACAGAGAAAAAAGATGGGCTAAGAACATAACATAAGATAAGCCATACTGGGTCAAACTAAGGTCCAATCAAGCCCAGTATCCTGTTTTCAACAGTGGCCAATCTTCTTCACAAGTACGTAGCAGTTTTCCCAAAAATCACATAGATTCCACAATGCTTGTACTGGGACAAGCAGTGGATTTCCTGGGTCCCCTTTTAATAATGTTTTTTAGACCTTTCCTCCAGGAACTTATTTAGTTTATTTTATTTATTTAGCTGTATTTATATCCCACTTTTCACCGGGTCAAAGCAGTCAATTGGGAGATACATTTAACACGAGGGGATATGACACACATATGCTAATACTTACAGGGAACATGGGCAATGAAGGGTTAAGTGGCTTGCCCAAGACCACAAGGAGTACCTATAGGACTAGAAATCCCAGTCACTCCGGCCTGAGATTGCTGTCCCCAGGTGGGACTTGAACCCCCGGCCCTCCGGCCTGAAGTACCTTGTCCTAACAACTAGGCCACTCCTCCCTTGTCTAAATCTTTTTTAAACCCAGCTACACTAACAGCTTTTACTACATCCTCTGGTAACAAATGGCAGATAAAGACCATATGGCCTTTTCAGTCTCCCTTACATACCAACTATTAGGCTCTACAATCCCCCTCTCTCCCTTAGAGATCCTCTGATCTTGTCCCATGCTTTCTTGAATTCATATACAGTCTTTGTCTTTGCTGACTTCGCTGAGAGGCCTTTCCACACATCCACAACTCTTTTAATAAAAAGCGAAATCTTTAAATTACTCCCGAGTTTATTCCTTTTCACCTTCATCCTATGCTCCCTAATTCTGGAGCTTTCTTTCAATTGAAAGAGGCTCTCCTCCTGTACATTTATGCAACAGAGATATTTAAATGTATTTATCATATTTCCCCTCTCCTGCCTTTCTTCCAAAGTATATATACAGTTGTGGCCAACATTATTGGCACCCTTGCAGTTTAACCCCTTAATACCTCCTTAAAAAAAAGTGGCCAGTGAAATGGCTTTGGACTATACGAGTGCACACACATATTTGACACAAAGGAATCAAATAAAACAAAACCAATTCAAAAAGGAAATAGTAGGAAATAGTATAAAAATTGGGACAATGCCAAGACATGATTGGCACCCTGATAAAAAATTTAAATCAGTTTGAACAGAAGAATTACATTCCTATTCAAGTAAAATTAAATGCACTTGTGATCGTCAGAACTCATATGTCTCAAATCAACCAATGAATGATGTCTCTAATGTTTAAAATGGCCACATTCACATTCTGTTCCAATTTCACAATGGTGAAGACAAGAGCTGTCTGAGGCCATCAAAAAGCCATTATCACCAAACATCAGACTTCAAAGGGGCACAAGATCATCTCCAAAGACCTTGGAATTCCTGTGTCTATAGTTTGCAATGTTAAGAGGTTTTCTGCTAATGGAACTATCAAGAACCTCCCAGGATGTAGTGGGAAGAGGAAAAGTAATCCAAGAAGTCTTCAAAGATTAGTGCAACCTGTTGGAAAAACACCACGTACAACATCCAAGAGCTTAAGGCTGACCTGGAGCAATCTGGAGTGGTGGTTTCAACCCACTTCATATGCTATGCACTAAACGAAGAAGGACTTTATGGGCAAAAGCCAAGGAAGACTCCACTGCTCACAGAAAAAGGCATGCCTGATATTTGTCCAACCCCTCTTGAGAAACCACAGTCCTTCTGGGAAAATGTTCTGTGGACAGATGAAACCAAACTTGAGCTCTTTGGCAATGCAGATGAGTGATACATTTACAAGTAAAGAAATGAAGCTTATATGGGAAAAACACCCTTCCTACCATTAAATATGGTGGAAGTTTCATAAGTTGTGGGTTTGTTTTGCTGCCTCATGAACTGGAGGCCTGGAACATATCAAAGGAACCATGACTTCAGAGGACTACCAAGGTATTTTGGAGACAAATGTGCTATCTAGTTTCAGAAAGCTAGGTGTGGGTCGAAGTTCATGGGTCCTTCAGCAGGACAGTGACCCAATACATACATCCAAAAGTACAAAGGAAGGGTTAAAAAGTAATGAGTGAACTCTTTTAAGCTGGCCAGCAATGAGTCCTGATCTCAGTTCAATTGAGAATCTTTGGAAAGAGCTGAAATCTGCCATTGGTAAAAGGAATCCTGGAAACATACATGAACTGGAACAAATCACAGTTGAAGAGTAGGAGAAACTATTAGCAGACAGATGTACAGAACTTATATATGGCTACAAGAAACGTTTGGAGGCTATCATCGCTTCCAAAAGGTTGTGCAACCAAATATTAGTGAATGGTGCATTTAATCTTGTCCAGGTCATATTTTGTGTGTTTTTTCTCAGAAATTACTACATCTAAGTTGCATGGACATCCTTTTTTTTTTTATACCTTTGAGCCTACGATTAAAATATTATGATGACATAGAGTTGGAATATTTCCAATTATTAAGAACATAAGAAATGCCATACTGTGTCAGATCAGTCTATCAAGCCCAGTATCCTGTTGCCAACAGAGGCCAATCCAGGTCACAACTACCTGGCAGATAACCAAAGTCCACATCTTCCACAATGCTTGTCCTGGGGTAAATCATTCTTACTCACTTTTAACTGGTCTCCTCCAGGGACAGCAGAAACCGGTCCCCACATATGGGTGAGGATTGATTCCTGCTGTTTCTCAAGATATTGTACACAACATACTTAAAATGAATGGGTGCCAATGATGTTGACCACAATTGTATTAAGGTATTTGTCTGTCCCTATATGTTTTATGATGACCACTGGCCATTTTAGTGGCTGCCTTCTTCACCAACTCCATCCAATTTATATCGTTTTGAAGATGCATTCTCTAGAATTGCACACAATACTCCAAATGAGTTATCACCAGAGTCTATTATCTCCTTTTTCTTGCTGGCCATTTCTCCCCATATGCACCCATGCATCCTTCTGGATTTTTCCATTGCCTTTTTAACTTATTTGGCCACTTTAAGGTCATCAGATATGATTACCCCCAGGTGCCACTCTTCTTACAGTATGTGGACAGAAGTACTTCTCCCCTTATTGCTTCCTTATTCTCCCCGTATTGCTTCCTTGGATTTTTGCAGGCCAAATGTAAAACCCTGCATTTTTTAGCATTAAATTTTAGCTGCCAAATTTTTGATCATTCTTTAAGTTTTTGTAGATCCCCCCTCATGTTATCTACCCCTTTCAGGGTCTCTACCCTATTGCAGATTTTGGTGTCATCCACGAAGAAACAAATCTTCCTTGACAGCCTTTCTGCAATATCACTTACAAAGATTAAAAAAACAAAAATAAAACAGACCAAGGACTGATACCTGCAGCACACCACTGGTAATGTCCTTATCCTTGGAGTGACCTCCATTTACCATTACCATTTTTTGCCTCACAGTTTCTAATCCAGTCAGTCACTTTAGGGCACTCCTCCTCCCTTTTTTCCTCCTCTGTCCTTCCTGAATAAATTATAGCCCGTTATAATTATATCCCAGTCATTACTCTCTGTGAGCCATGTCTCCATAACAGCCACTAAATCCAAGTCAGTCTCCTTCATTAAAGCCTCAACTTCTGGAATTTTATTTCCTATACTAAGAGCATTAATACGAGGTGTGACAAAAAAAGAAACAAAACTGTCGCATAAATGTTTTATTACCAAATCTACAGAGAAATTACGCATTGTCCCCTTCAAAGTAATCTCCCCCCCCAGAGTTAATGCACTTCTGCATTTGCTTCTGCCACGTACCGAAGCACTTGGTAAAGTCCTCCTCCTTGAGGTCCCTCAGCTCCCTCGTCACAGTGGCCTTGATCTCTTTTACAGAGGTGAAATGAGTTCCTTTGAGCACAGTCTTCAGCCTTGGGAAGAGCCAGAAGTCGCATGGTGCGAGATCTGGGGAATAAGGAGGGTGGTGGAAAGCTGTGATCTGTTTGTTGGCCAAGAACTGCCTCACACTAAGCATGGTGTGTGCAGCCGTGTTGTCGTGGTGGAGCAGCCATGACTTGTCTCTCCACATAGCCCGCCTGCTGCGCAAAACTCGGTCATGGAGGCGATTGAGTACCTGCTGGTAGAAGTGCTGGTTGACTGTCTGACCCTCAGGCACAAACTCATGATGGACCACTCCCTTCTGGTCGAAGAATGCGATCAGCATGACCTTGATCCTTGATTTGGACATGCACGCCTTCTTGGGTCTGGGTGACAGTCGAGTCTTCCACTTCAGGCTCTGTCTCTTGCTTTCAGGGTCGTACTGGAAGACCCAAGTCTCATCTCCTGTGATGACTTGGCCAATGAACTCTGGATCTTCTCCGATCTTCTCTAGCAAGTCTTGACAAACATTGATCCGGTGCTCCTTCTGGTCGTCTGATGAAAGCTTGGACACCATCTTGGTGCACACCTTCCGCATCTCCAGCTCCTGCACCAAGATAGTCTGCACTGGCTCCCTGTTCAGGCTGAGCTCCTCAGCTATCATCCACACCATCAATCTGTGACCACTCCACACCAGCTGGTTCACTCTGTCAATGTTCTCAGCCGTCTTTGTCGTGGAAGGCCGTCCTGACTTGGGGTCATCCTCCACCTCCTTGCGGCCAGTCTTGAAATGTTTGTGCCACTCGCAGACTCTCGGCCTTGACATTGCATCTTCTCCATAAGCCTTTTGGAGAAGTTGGAGACACTCAGTTGGTCCCTTCTCCAACTTAACCAGAAATGTCAAGTTGATTCTTTGCTCCATATTTCTGCTACCTCCAGTTGTGTGACAAAGCGATGGAGCAGTGTGCTACAAAAAAAACCTGAAAAAGAAAAACAGAGTGAGAGAGATGAAAAATATTATAGCAGAATAGTGGTGAGATGTTGCACAGCACAGTGACACAAGTGGTTAGCCAATTGGCATTGAGTCATGAGCATGGCTGCCACAGTCTAGTTTCTTTTTTTGTCACACCTCGTACATACCGCTATCAAGATGTTGCTATGTTAACACGTCTACAGATGTTTTTAATGTTTTACTTACCTGCAAGCTTTCACTTACCTGGGGATTTTCTTCACCCGTCCCCAAAATATCTAGTTTGAAGTCCTCTTTGGTAGGTTAGCCAGTCTACTGTGGAAGACACTTAGACTCTTGGATAGTAAGTAAACAATAAACTATAAGTTGCTATGTTTCTCAAAAGAAGTTGCTGAAAAGGTAAGGAAAAAAGGATGGCCTTCATAAAATACAAGTGATCACAAAAAGAGAATGACAAGCAACAATATTTGGAAAAGTTACAAGATCTGGGAAAGTAGTCAGGAAAGCATAGATGCAAATGGAATAAAAAATAGCCAGTAGAGGAAATGGGGGTGAAGGGATGAATATGTAAAAACTCAATAACTTTCTTCCTGATCTCTGACAGCTTTACCAATTTCAAGACCAGCCTCAAGGCATATCTTTTCGAAAAGACCTTTACTGATAGCACGTGCTGCCACTAAGAGCCATTCAGGTTAAACTGCCTCTCTCCTTTCTCTCTCCTGATACATGCATGGTTTCTGCTCTCCTATTTGTTTAAATGGAGTTACTTTCTTTCTCTTTAATTTTGTTTGATTTTATGCATACTGCTCTGTTGGCCATGAAGGGTAGTATTGAAAATTTTAATAAACCATAATAAAATCAGTTTTTTAAAGAAAATTTTATTTTTTTGTGTTCACAAATGAAAAGCCAGGCATGAGACCTCAAAAAAACACACAAATAGGAATGGTAGTGAGACAGGTCTTGAACAGTTTGCAGAAGACTGTGAGGAGCTAGTTAAACTAAAGGTAGACAAAGCAATGAGGCTGAATGGGATACATTTGAGAGTATTGAAGGAACTTAAAGAAGGTCTGGCAGCTCTACTGCCTGAATTGTTCAATGCTTCTTTAGAGTCCGGAATGGTCCCAAAGGGCTGGCGAAGGATGTATGGGGTCCCTCTAAACAAGAGCTGAAGTAAGGAGGAGGTTGGTAACTATGGGCTGGTTAGTCTGATCTCTGTGGTGAGTAAATCAATAAAATGTTACTAAAAGAGAGGGTAGTGAGGTGCCTGCAATCCAATGGAATCCAGGCTCCAAGACAGCAAGCATGGTTTTACTAGAGGCAGGTCTTGTCGGGTGAACCTGATTCATTTCTTTGACTGGGTGGCCAGAGTAGGATTGAAGGAGAGTGCTAGATGTAGAGTACTTAGATTTCAGGAAAACATTCAACACAGTTCCACATAGCTGATTATAAATAAATTGAGCACATTAGGAATGGACCCTATCATGACCTACTAGGTTAGAAACCAGTTGAGTGAGAGGCAAAAAGAGTACTGGTAAATGGGGTTCGCTCTGAGGATAAGGATGTTATAAGTGATGTGCGGCAGGGATTAGTCCTTGCTCCAATTCTTTTTAATATTTTTGTAAGTAATATTGTGGAAAGGCTATTGATAAGGTTTGCCTCTCTAGAGTGAAAACAAAATCTGTAATAAGGTAGACATCCACAAAATGTATATAACATGAGGAAGGATCTAACAAGCTTGAAGAATGATCAATAATTTGGTAGCTGAGATCTAATGCTAAAAATCGCAAGGTCATGCATTTGGGCTGCAAAACTCCACATACTGTATAGGGGGTAAAGTGCTTCTGCCCAGGGAAGACAAGCGGGACTGGGAGGAGGGGGTTGATCTTGAGGTGGCTAAAAGTTAGAAAAGGCGACAGCAAAGGTCAGAAGGATGCCTGGATGCATGTGGAAACCAATGGCCAGCAGGAAAAAGGAGGTGATAGTGCCTCTGTATGTCTCTGGTGAGACCTCATTTGGCGTACTGTGTGCAATTCTGCAGACTGCACCTTCAAAAGAATATAAACAGGATGGAGTCGGTGTAGAGGGTGGCAACTATAATGGTCAGTGGGCTTCATTCATCATAAGACGTATAAGGACAGACTTATTCAATATGTATACCTTGGAAGAAAGACAAAAGAGGGGAGATATGATAGATGTTTAAATACCTCCATGGCATACATGCACAGAAGAGGCTCTGCAATTGAAAGAAAGTTCTGGAACAAGGGGGCATAGGATGAAGGTGAAAGGAAATACACTAAGGAATAATCTGAGGAAACAGTTTTTAACTGAAAGAGCAGTGGATGCGCGGAATAGCTTCCCAGAGGAGCTAATAGAGATGAGGACTGTATCTGAATTCAAGAAAGAAGGGGGTGAACATAGAGGATCTGTAAGGGAAAAGAAAGGACTGTAAAGTTTAGGAGTTGGTATGACTAGGCTGAGTGGATAGGCTGTGTGGGCCATCGTTTTTCCATGTTTCTAAATGTAATAAATATTTTATTTGTGGAACGGTGCAGTGCTGACAGTATAAACATGGATGTCAATCAGTAATATAAATGCAACATGTGAAGAATTCCCTGTTTGACAGATCTTACAGTAAAGGAAAGGGAGATATACAGGAAGTGGATGTAGAATCAATAACACCAGGAGCAAGGATGGTGGTGGTAAGTTTTATGTATTCTCCCTTTGCTGTTTTTTTAAATCTTATTTTGTTTCCTACCTCACAGATACTGTCTCCTTTCTATTCTTCTTTGTAGGTGTGGTGCATAAGATGCCTATTGCAGGTGGTTATTTAATATGCATTTGGTTCATCAGCATAATGCATGCAAAATCAATTTAGCGCACATTAATCTACAAATTAAAACGTGTAATTGATTTGCGTGCATTGAAAAGATCTAATACGCGTTACATTTTTTTGTTATACCAAATTGGTGAAATAACTTGAAAAAACTCCTAAGAGTTGAGAATTTCTGAAAGAACCAAAAGGTTTTTGATTGTGCACATCCCTAGTAGTTTGGTAGAGGCTGAAGAAGAGTTTAAGTACTTGCTTTTTTTTTTGTTTTTTTTTAATGCAGCCATACAATGATACGTTGCCTCTGTGGCTATAGCGGTAGCAGCTACCAGGCGCCATCTCCCTAGCACCAGTAGTACAGAAGCAAAAAGGACTTGCAATCCATTAGCTATCACTTGCACGCAAGTAGGTAGGAATAAAAGCACATTTTAGATAGTACACAAAATTGGAATTGAAACGTTGAGGGATGCATATACTTCCAACAATATTTTAAAAAAGGCTCTGATAAACATGGAGCCTGTTCTAAAATGGCACAGAAGCCCACTTGCATATTCCAATACATGGAGCTGGAGGACCAATTCTGCAATTCTACATGTGGGGAAAAGTCAGCAACTTCCACATGTAGGTGCTGGCACTTACACGTGTATGCGGGCCATTTTGCAAAGCTGCACATATACATGCTGCCAATTAACTACAGAGGCCACCAACTTCTTTTTTTTTTTTCTTTTCTTTTTGTGTGTCACTCTCTGAAGGTAAACTGGTCAAACAAGTAACAAATCAAGAACATGTGACAGAAGTGCAGAAATCATAGGACACACTACACATGCTCAGGAGAATTCCCAATAGTCACACTATTACAAACATACCTCCTGTATGGGAGCTAGGGTTGGGGGTCCCTGAAGCCTCCCCCAACCACCCGCTCAGTAACAAGCCACATTTAGACACTAATTAATAAGCAATTAAACATACCGAGGCAACATCCAAGCCCCCTTCCTGATATCCCAATTCCCGACCACCACTCACTCACTCACACCCCCTCCCAGCCATAAGAACATAAGCCCTAGCCTCTAGCCCTCTCGAGAGCACATTTGCTCCCCATCAGTTGTAGAGAGATACAATAGATAGCTCTCCCTTGACAGCTCCCCCCTTGGTTTTATCCCCTCCCCTCCCCTCCCCTCCTTCTACAGAAGCCAATATCTTTAATTCCAGTTTGGAAGGGGAAATAAACAATGGGAGATTAAGGAGGAGAACCCCCTTAATCCCTTCTGTAAAGGGCTGACTGAAACAAGCACTTTTCAAAAACCTATACATGCCAGGGAGCAGCTATAAATCCTGATGTGGACAACTGCAGTTATACGTGAGGATTCCCTATATGAAATGGAGAATGCATTTGTAGATTTTTGACCTGCTCAGGCCACTCCCTAACCATGCCCCCTGGCAATTTCTACATTGTAAGGCCATCCACGTGTAAACTCATCCCTTTCCAAAATTGACATTTGCATGTGGATGCCATTTCCATATGTAAATGCCTGATTTTTACATATGGAAACTATGAATAGGGGAACCTGTTAACTGGCTAAAGTGAACTGAGCTCAACATTCAGTGGCACTAGATATAGGATTATTTTCAAAGCTAAACCATCCGACCACATCTCTCTCATTCTATACTCTCTCCACTGGCTCCCTGTTGCCAGCAGGACTTTTTATAAATCCATAGTTACCACTTTCAAGCTCATTAATAAAATAGCCCCCTCTCATCTCTCAACCTTAATCCCGTGCCCCCCAGAAAACAGAACGAGAAGAAGAGTGAATCTTAACATGTTTCTAATCCCTGACTCTATAAGCAAAACGAAGCAGATAACAAGCAATTCGGCTTTTTCATACTATGCACCCAGTCAATGGAACAATCTACCAGCCAACCTGAGAGATTAAAGATCTCCTAACCTTCAGAAAAGAGCTTAAAACATACCTTTTCACCCAGCACTTCAACAACATACAGCACACCACCGATCTGATATCGCAAGAGCATGCTGATCATCAAACACAAGTTGACCCTAGCTAATACATGTATCATTTCCCTTACTCCAGCCTACTCACTCCCTTAGGCCATACCACTTTTTTCACACAATTCACTTGAAATCAAAGCTACATATACACGATGTAATATGTAAACCTGTATAAAACTGATATATTCCTGATTGGTGTAAATAGTTATTTGTATTCATTGAATTATAAGTTTGGCCTGTTCACTGTAAATAGTTAATATGTTCTATGTCATCATTGTTATTTTGTTCCTTGTAAACCGCCCCTGATCTCTGGAAGGGGCGGTATAGAAAACCGCACAAATAAATAAATAAATAAAAATAAATATCGCTACAGACCATATAAAGAATGCTTGGTTAAAACTGGGGCGGTCTGTGGGCGGAGGAGGGTCGGTGCTGGTTGCTATCTGGTTAGTGGCAATATTCAGCCCCTAATCAGATTGTTTAACCGGTTAATATTAGGTCATTTGAACAGATGTCCTAACTTTACCCGGTTTTCAGTATCTGAATAGCAGCTAAATATTGCTGCTAAGTGGACAGTGATGCGCTGACTGGCAAACCCGGATTTTTAGTGCCGGAGACCGGATAACTTCCAGTGCTGAATATCTAGATTTAAATAAAGCAGTGACGGTGGCTGGATGCTTTAAATAGCCTCGCTGCTGCCGCTGAATGCTATTTGTGCCAGTCCTAAGTTCCGGTGTGTTTTATTGTAGTGTGTACATTGTACTAGACAATGGGGGTCATTCTGAGGCATGAATAGTGGGGATGGACGTCCCAACCAGATGTACATCACCGCTATTCATTCTGGCTCCTGCTCCTGTATAACTTCCCCACCGGTTGTGCGTGGAAGGGGCGGCCTGGGGGTGGAGAGTGGGTGGGCAGAGGGTGGTCACCGACACTGGACATACAGGGCCGATTCTAATGTCGGCCCTGTATGTCCAGGGCCAGCAAAATGGCTGGGGAAGTTATTCCACCCCCGGGGTGAAATAACTTCCCTAGACGTTTCAATTTTGCTGCACAGGGTGGTGGAAGGGGTGGGGGGGGCAGTGTTAATTCCCCACAGCCCTACCCTAGCCTTATGAGGCCGGATCAGGGGTCGGGCTGCGGGGAATCAACATTATGGGCAGGTGGCCAGCATCGCGGCTTTTAAATGGAGCTGCGGTGCTGTGGCAATATGACGCCATGGCACTGTAGCTCCATTTAAAAGCCCTGGCTGAGTTAGCCAGGCAGTGCCTGTATGTGCAGGCTGGGACTGAATCGCAATCCTGGCCTGCACATACAGGCTTGCTCACAAATCTGATCCCGCAGGACTAGACATGCCCCACTGGATCAGAATTGCGATCTACTTTGTACAACTGGGTCAGCCTGGACGTACAAAGGAAATGTACATCGGGATTGGAATTGGGCCCAATATGAACAATGAATTTTAAGTGGAGGCATTATGGATGTGGTGCGAGTGAAATGCGTGGAATGAAATATGTGATTAAGGTGGCAGGCGCATGTAGGCAGCAAGGCACATTTTACAAAGGATGCTGAAGTGCAATCCGGGACGTCCAAGCCAGAATGTCGGGGGGGGGGGGGGGAAGCACGTGCTCATTCAGGAATGATTTCACAAACGTAGATGTGCCTGATATGGACGTCTATGGAGACATCTACACAATGGCTAGAGTAGTGGGTCAGGTCCAGTGTGATCAGGCTTCCAATCCCAGTGCGGGCCTTTGTGATCTTAGGCTAGTCAATTATCTCTCCATCATCTCTATGCTCTCTGGCTGCTTTAAGGCCAAAACGAGCACTTTCCTGATGCCTGTTCATGCCTGCAGATATCCTCAACGTATGTCTAAGTCCATTGTACCTCCCCAGACAAGTCCCTGCACCACTGACATCTTTAAAAGCCGTTTGTGAAATGGCTCCAGAGACGATCACATGCACCTCTTCAGACCTCCAAATCCACGACTAAGACTTTTAAAATGACCCCCAGTACTTATGTCGGTTAAGGTAGCTATATGTACTGCAGTGAGAGTATAGTTTGAAATACATGGAAAACAAAACTTTCAAAGCATTTGTCAGGCTTGGCTTAAATTTGCTCTCCTCTGCCAAGTTAAAATGCATGTTTTTTTCCCCCCTAACATGCTTACTGCTAACTGGACTGTGGGACAGCATCTCCAGAAGTGTGTTTAGGTCAGGGAGGAAAACTACGCACATCCATGACATTTTCCCAAGTATGCATGCTATTACACACCTCTCAGTCATCTGCAAGAGTAGGTCCCAAGCATGTAACTATGCAGGGGAGATAGGCTTAGGAGATTTCAGTAAAGGAAAGGTAGATATTTTGAGGTTGCATCCATGGTGAAAGTATGTTGACCACAATGTGATTGTTTTTAAGGTCTGAATGAATGAATGAATGACTAGAACAGCAAGGCATAAAGTTTCAAATAATAAGAGGCTGGTTTAAAGGAAGATGTTCTTTGGGGACTTCTAACCATTCAGGAATTTTAAAATATACTTTACAAAAATGAATGCACCTTTATGGAAAAGTTGCACTAGTCCTGTTAAAATATTTTTGACTGGGAAGCTTTGAGAAGTTTTAAAAGATAAGGGAGGTGCAAGCTAGGTTTTTTGGATAGAAATTTAGGTGATGGTTTATAAGAGTAAGATTTACTATTCTTCCCCAAACTAGAAATGTTTCATGCAACTTCAACACAGCACTCGTCGATGCTAATGGGATCTCTCCATTCAAATACTCAGGTTTCTGGAGGTGAAGCGAGGTATGTATGTGTTTTGGAGCTTTGTACTGCGTCTTCATGGCAGGCTTATGGACAGAGTGGAGCATGTTCCTGAGGTGCCTGTGATGACTTCTCTTATGTTCCCCAAATATTTTCGGCCCATGCAAAGTCAAGGGCAGTGAAATACCTTTTTGGCTGCAAGGGCCAAAGAAACCGATTTCTAGAGTTGTCCCCACACTCTCTAGTTGCTAATACTGTGTTGGGCAAAATAATGTTTGGGCCGTGGCTCCAGGATCCACTATTCCTTCTGGCTGTGCAAATCTTAGTTGTTTTTTTTTATCAGAATGTCTGTCTGCTTTTAGCACCATCGCTACTCGGCTGTTTTCCGGTATTTATATGTAAGAGGCCTAAATAACTTAATTGAACCTAATCTATACTGATTGAAAGGTTATGAATTGTGTATGTGTGTATGTGGGGAGGAGGAGGGTTGGGTGACGACAATGCTCAGCATGTTCTTACTTTGGATATTCTTTGCTTGGTTTATATTAAAGCAATTTATTTAAATCCAACGTGTCAATGTTTATTCAAAAGCTCTGAGCAGGACATGAAGTTGTTTTTATTTCGAGAAATATCTTGGCACAAACAGCAGCTCATCCTGTTGTATAGCAGAAAGTCAGTAAGTTGATGCATGAACTCCTTCACCGGGAATAACATCCCAAAACAGGACTGAGACCTCTGACAAACCCATCATCGCTATACAGATGCCGGATATGTTTCGGGACTGAATATCTGGGTCTAATTAAAGTGACAGCAGCCAGACGCTTTAAAAACACTGACCGCTGCTGCTGAATATCAGCCCCTGTAGCCTTATTCAACTGATGAGTGCAAGGTTTTGTCATACAAAACACACTTTACTAGAAAATAAGAATAACATGCAATAAACCTTGTATTAAAAACAATTGCTATTGCTCACATATTTTGCTTTATGCTTCCATGAGGTGTATTTGCACAAAACAGCCCAACCTTAATAGCCAATGTTCTCAATCTGTCAAAGGTGATCCTAAAAAGGAAAACAGTGGGAAGAAAAAAGACAGACAAACCATAAAAAAATTATAAAATATCATAAAATGAAATCATAAATACAATAATTACAGAAAATAAGAAATTGCCTACCCCAGGAGAAGAGCCTTCTTGACAATCCTATGCCAGAGCCCATATCTCGAGAGAAATCTCCTAAAATTCTACACTGTAGTTTGCCAATCTGGAAAATTATTACTGAACAGTGCCGGCCCATCCACTAGACGAACTAGGTGGTCGCTTAGGGCAGCAGACCCGGTGGACGGCTCAGCTATAGACAGTCCTGATGTACTGCCCCCACCACATCACGTGACATTGCTGTGCCACTCCCGACATCCAGCCTCTCAGCAAGGGTTGATGGGTAGCACGGCAATCACCTCTTTGAAGTGCAGCAGTCTTTAAAGTGCACCCATGCAGGAACTTTTGTCATGCCACAGCTTCATAGAGGTGATCGCCATGCTGCCCATTAACTCCAGGTGAGAGGCTGGATTCCAGGGAGGTGCAGCGACAGCACACAGCGGTGGAGGGTTGCGGTGGGGGTGGCACATCGGGCCTGCCTAGGACAGCAAGAATCTTTGGGCTGCCCCTATTATTGAAGTACCACAGTAAGACCACTCTTTCCTCTACAAAATTTGAAGCATTATAGCAGAAACAGTCTCAGGCTTATTGAGATCCGGACGTAGATACCCTCTGTATGTCTGGTCTGAACCGGACGTACAGAGGGGATCGTGATTCTGATCCTGATCCTGTGGGGCATGTCTAGCCCCATGGGATCAGAATCATGAACAATCCTTTACGTGCAGGCCAGTACTGCAATTCAGCCTGGCCTGCAAGTACAGGACTGTACCCGGCTAACTCAGTGAATGCTCTACTATGGAGCTGTGCCGCCATGGCGTCATGTTGTCATGGCACCATGGCTCCATTGAAGAGCCGCAATGCCTGCTGCCAGGCTTCAGGGTTTCATTCCCTGCAGCCCGACCCCTTATCTGGCCTTTTATGGCCAGGGTCAGGCTGCAGGGAATGCCTTCAGGCCCCCCCTGCCCATCCGCACCCCGGGCCCCTGAAAAAGAGACATGCAGGGAAGTTATTTCACCTCAGAGGTGGAATAACTTCCCCTCACATGTTGCCAGCCCTGGACATACAGGGCCGACATTAAAATCAGCCCTGTACATCCAGGGGCGGCGACCACCCACCGCTTGCCCTCAAGCTGCCTCTTCCCTGCCTCCCTCTAACTTCCCTGCACAACCGGCAGGGAAATTTTAGATGCGGCGTGGGAAGGCATGAACAGAGGGGATGGACGTCCCATTGGGACATCCATCCCCGCTATTTGTGGCACAGAATCGGTCCCTATATAAATAATGCACTGTGGACTTTATTTTATAGCAGGAAGCCTTTGAGAAAAGTCCAAAATAAGCTCAGATCCAGCTCCAACAATGTGCCAATGCCCTGCACAAATTTACGGCTGTTTCAAAGAAGGTATAAATGTGTGTGCATACTCTGTGTGCACATGCATATTTTATAATATATACAGGTACATCGCAAGTCTGCTCTTGCTCCACCCAAACTATGCCCTGTGGAATGCGTATGCGCAGATCGTGTAAAAGGAGGTGCACACTTTCCATTTGGGTACTTTTGATTTGCATATGTGGTCATGCAATTTTATAAAAGCCCTTTTGTGTGTGTATAATAGGCTTTACATGTGGAAAAATCCATTTCCGTGTACAAAGCAAACCCTCATGGTTCACTTCCCTGCTCTTAAGTGCATCTTGTAGTGCAGGTGATCTTTCCTGTTTCCTGATTGGCCCCAAATGTGTCTGCTCTGGAGCTCTATGGAAAACAATAACTGGATTTTCTACCTTGTGAATCTATTAATTCCTTTTGTAGAGATTTATCTTCATCTTTATTTCACATTTGATATACCGCCTGTAATCTTCTGATCTTGTAATCTTCTGGTCTAGTCTCCGCTTGGTCCTGGGTTCATTTCACAGAGACAGTAAAGTAAGCATCACAAATAAGATAACCAAACAGGTGTGGCTTGGAAACAGGTCTTTATGTAGAAATAGGCTTATTACATAGTGAAGTAAGAGAGAATAATCTATATGAAAGACTCTGTGTGTGCATGTGTGTGTGAGAGAGAGAGGTAAGAACATGTGGGTCAGAGCCTCATGGCAAGGTGTGTCCGATGACAATAGGAAGAGAGAGAGAGAGGGGGAGGGGTGAAGAGAATTGATTATCAGAGCCTCCTGTCCTTCATGTCCGATGTATAGTGGAAGAGAGAGAGCAAGAGGAAGTGTTTCTGTCCTTTATAGTGAATTCTCTAGCATCTCCCTTTGAGGTCTGCTATTGTTTCTAGCAAGGAGGGGCTGCAGACTAATCTTCTCTAGCACCTCCTTTTGAGGTCTGCTATTCTTGATTTAGCAAGGAGGGGCTGCAGACCCATCTCAACAGGCCCTGAGACTTACATCAACAGGGGGTCAGAGTTAATCTCATCTTGTAAACTGCCCTATTACCTTTGGAGACTGAAATCACCAGAGTAACAAAGCTGCTTGAAATCCAAGGTCTGGGGAGCAGCCATGACACCTGAGTCATGCTGATGTATGCTGACATCTCCCACACCTTTTTTATTTTTATTTATTATTTGTGCCTGAAAATGGTGGAAGCAAACCTGTGGTACCTGTCCCAGCTTCCATTACATGATAGTAGGCAGCATGTCTAATACCTCCTGTATTAAATACCTTGCTATGTCTAGCAGGTCCCCTGTCCTGCACAGTACCATCTCTAGTGTTCTAGAGATAAACAAGTCCCCTTATGAGTCCAAACCTCGTGTCTTAGGTAGGGCAACCACTACTGGGGGGGGGGGGACCCAATATGCTACCTCCGTGCCCGTCTTAGAGAGAGTGAACAGTGGGTCAGAGCCTCATGGCAAGGTGTGTCCGATGACAATAGGAAGAGAGAGAGAGAGAGGGGGGGAGGGGTGAAGAGAATTGATTATCAGAGCCTCCTGTCCTTCATGTCCAATGAATAGTGGAAGAGAGAGAGAGCAAGAGGAAGTGTTTCTGTCCTTTATAGTGAATTCTCTAGTACCTCCCTTTGAGGTCTGCTATTGTTTCTAGCAAGGAGGGGCTGCAGACCAATCTTCTCTAGCACCTCCTTTTGAGGTCTGCTATTCTTGATTTAGCCAGGAGGGGCTGCAGACCCATCTCAACAGGCCCTGAGACTTACATCAACAGGGGGTCAGAGTTAATCTCATCTTGTAAACTGCCCTATTACCTTTGGAGACTGAAATCACCAGAGTAACAAAGCTGCTTGAAATCCAAGGTCTGGGGTGCAGCCATGACACCTGAGTCATGCTGATGTATGCTGACACCGCCCAGACCATGGCATCAGGGCAGTTTACAATAAAACATTTAATGCTGCAGTCAGGAAATGGAAAAGAACCCCATTCAATGACAGGAAAGAAGAAACAGCAACAGCTAACAGTTAGAAAGCAGCAGAAGAGACAGTAGGAAGGGCAGAGGGATTATTGAGAACTGGTAAATGTGATGTCATAGGCTTGATGGAACAAATGTGTCTTGAGTTGAGCTTTGAACTTCTGATAGGAAGATTCAAGATGAAGTGTAGACGGCAGTGAATTCCAGAGTACAGGACTAATAAAGAAAAATGCAGCATGGCGTGTAAGCTCTAGGTGGGCCTGAGTTGGTGATGGGAGAGTAAGCCAATTAGCATGGGGGACCAGAACTGATGACAGGGGGTATGCAGTGATATGAGGTTGGCCAGATACTGATGTGTGGAGGTGTAAATGACTTTGTGGGTCAAAAATCAAAATCAAAACTGAATTCTGTAATGGAGGGGAAGCCAGTGGAGATGAATAAGGAGTGGGGTGATGTGGTCTGAATGCCGAGTGAGTGACAATACATGCGGCCGTATTTTGCAATAGTTGTAGATGCTGAAGCTGATAGTGGGGCAGATTTGCAAGGGCCAGGTTGCAGTAATCAAGTCTACTCATTATCAGAGAAAGCAGGAGAGTGGTGATTGAAGAAGGCGGCAGAAAGAGACGGACTATTCTGATCTGATGGAGTGCACAGAAGGAGCGTTGAATGAGGATGGACAGATGCTCCTGGAAGGAGAGTGTGGAGTCTAGTGTCACGCCCAGGTAACGGAAAGAAGAAACCAGGGGGATAGGCATAGAAGTAAGAGGGACAATGGTAGAACAAGGAGTGCTGAAAGAAACCTACATGGCTGTTGACTTAGAAGGATTACAGTGGAGAAAGTTAGACAAAATCCATGTGGCAATACAGGAGAGACAATCATTGAGGGGTGATAAATCAATAGCAACAGGGGAGGTGCAGTAGAGAAGGATTATATCATCAGCATAGTAATATGCTGATACAGAGTTCTGCTGGATGATGAGTGACAGAGGTGCAAGAAAGATGTTAAAAAGCAGTGGGGAGAGCATGGATCCCTGGGGGAATCCACATACCAGAGGTACCACAGCAGAGGACACAGCATTGAAGTACACAGAAAAGGAGTGGGTAGAGAGGAAGGAACAAAACCAACCAAGCACAGTACCCCAAACCCTATAGTCATGCAGGTGTGAAAGCAAAGTATGGTGGTCCACTAAATCAAATGCAGAAGAAAGATCAAGCAAAACAACCAGCATGATATCCCTATGATCATGTGCAACATGCAGCTCATTTAACAGGGAGAGAAGTATGGCCTCTGTGCTGTGGGCAGCATGAAATCCAGATTGGCAGGGGTGGAGAATATTGGTAGATTCGACATGTGATGTTAGTTGATGGAACACCAGTATTTCCAGTACTTTAGCTAGGAAAGGAAGATTTGACACTGGGCCCCAGTGAGCAGGAATGGCTGGGTCAAGTGATGGTTTCTTAAGAAGCGGCCATACTATAGCTGATTTCCAAGGATCAGGAAAAATTCCAGAAGACAGATTAGAGTTAAAGATGGTTTGGACGAGAGGGAGGAGAGTAAGGGATGGTTCAGATAACCAGGTGGAGGGAGTGGGATCTAGCAGACAGGTTGTTTTCCTGGAACCAACGAGAGTTTTATGGAGTTCTGCTGTTGAGATGGGATGAAAGGAGGACCAGGTATGGGCCAAAGCCAAATTAGAGGGGGTGGGGGGAGGCTGAAATGAAGACAACTGACTGGGAAGCAGATGAGGAGAGGGGAGAGATCAGGGGAAAGGAGGGAGACAAGGGGGGGGGGGGGTGAGAAAATCAAAAAGGAGGAATGCAGGAATGAGTCAATATGAGATGATGGGCGTGTGGATGTTGCAGATTAATTCCTCCAGACAGCGCTATTCCATCCTCTGCACTTTGAGGATGAGGAAATGAGGGATGAATATTATGATTGATTGGCGGAATGAACAGCAGAACGGTAGTGGGCATGAAGAAGATGAAAACACACAAGCGAGTCTGATGAAGGTCGCTTGTGCCACAACTGTTCAGCACTTTGAAGGTGTGAACAGAGCAAACGGAGGCCAGGGTGATACCAGGGGAAGTGGACCTGCTTAGCTAGTACAGAGGAGGGATGAAGAGGTGCCGGGTGATCCAGGTTGGAAGCGAGCACTAAATTCCAAGTGTGGACCTGAGTACTAGGGGACTGATTGTCAAAGTCAGGGAGGAATAGGGTATCTGAAGATGTGAAAGACTGAAAAGTAGTTGGGGTGATGCGGCGACACAAACACTGTGAGGGCCGAGGGTTTGCAATACCAAATTCGGCAGCTGAAACTGGGTAAGAAGCAGAGAAGAAAATGCAATAGTGGTCAGACCAGGGGAAATTTCCCATCTGCCCCTTCAGGCTTAACAGAGACGCGAGGGAGACACTCTCCCTTCACATATCTGAAAGCCGGCGCAGAGGGGCTCAGTCGGGGAGAGGGGGCCCCGCGGGACACTCCATTCTGCTGTGGCGGCAGCGGCAGCAGCCAGCTTTTTAAAAAAAAATTTTCATTAGCCGATGGGGGGGGGGGTTAGGACTGGTAATGGGCTATGGAGGGGTTTAGGACTTGACTTGAGATGGGTTGTGGGCTGTTGGGGGGACTAGGACTGGTAATGGGCTATGGGGGGGTTAAGACTGGTACTGGGCTGTGGGCTTATGGGGGCTGTCTGGAAATGGGGTGATGGGGGTTAGGACTGGTAATGGGCTATGGTGGGGTTAGGACTGATAATGGGCTATGGGGGGGCTAGGACAGGAAATGGGCTGATGGGGAGGGGTTAGGACTTGAGGTGGGCTGATGTGGTTAGGACTGGTAATGGGCTGTGGGCTGATGGGGGGGGTTAGGACTGGCAATGGGCTATGGGGGGCTGACTGGAAATCAGCTGATGGGGTTAGGAATGGAAGTGGGCTGATGGGGGGTTAGGACTGGTAATGGGTTATAGAGGGGGCTTAAACTGAAAATGGGGTGATGGGGGGTTAGGACTGGAAGTGGATTGATGGGGGGCTAAGACTGGTAATGGGTTGGGGGGTTGCTAGGACTGGAAATGGGCTGAGTGGAAGGGGAGGCTTGAACTACAAATAGCTGATGGGGAGGGGGCTTGGAATGGAAATGGGCTGTGAGGGAAGGGAGCTAGAACTGAAAATGGGCTGATGGAGCAGCTAGGATAGGACTGGAAATGGGCTGTTGGGGGAGCTAAGATTGGAAATGGGCTGTGGTGGGGGCTTCAATTGAAATGGACTCATGGAGGGGCTGGAACTGGAAGTAGGCTCATGGGGGGGGCTTGGACTGGAATAGGGCTGAGTGGAGGGGAGCTAGGATTTGACATGGGCTGATGGTGGGGCTAGGAAATGACTAGAAATGGGCTGATGGGGGGCTAGGAATGGAAATGAGCTGATGAAGGGACTCGGACTGGAAATGGATGGGGGAGCTAGGACTGGAAATGGGCTGATGGGGGGCTAGGACTGGAAATGGGCTGATGCAGGGACTAGAAGGGAATGGATGCTGGGTGAGGCTGGAACTAGAAGGGAGCTGATGTTGGGGGAGGATTAGAATGGAATGGGGCTGGGAGAGTAAAATGGAGAGGGGAAAATATTTTGTGTGGGAGGGATGAAAAATCTACAATTGGCCGGGTATTGGGAGAGTAAGTGGGGATTGAGGATGGAGGGGTAAAATTTGTGTGGATGAAACAGGAATGAGGAAAGAGCAAAAGGAGAAAGATTAGTATGTTAAAGCAGATGTAGAGAGAGAGAATGGAAAAAAAAAACTAGAAGAGAGAAGAAAAGACAAATGGACAGCAGACAATGGAGAGTTAGCAGAAAACATGAAGAAACCAGAAGAAAGTGGCTGGAGCAATTGCAACTGAAAAAAAAATGCACAAAAGGTAGAAAGATATCTCTTTATTTTGAATTTATTAACTGGAATATGTCAGCTCTGGGAAATGTGCATCATTAATGTCTGCGCTTTGTTTAGTACAAGAGGAAATTAATTTATAGTTTTATTTCTACAGTGGTGTTGTACATTCCAAGTTTGGCTTTTGGGGTTCCCAGTTTAATTATTGCCTTCCTGTTTCTAAATTGTGATTCCTTGTTTGGTGATGATCTATGTTCTGCATGTGTAACTGAGCTGAGGTATTCTGTTGATGTAATTCCTATTTGACATTGCCACTTGTTCTCTTTCCCCAGTATTCTCTGAAATGTATTGGTTTAATATTTGCAGTGTTGCCTTTTGATAGGTAGGGTATGGTGCTTTGTGAGTCCTGGTAATGCTGTCAGGATACGGCAGGTTTGCTATGGGTTCTAAATGGGCAGCGTTTGTAGTAGTTCCTAATGTGCCTGGCGGTTGGCACTGGATTATAGTAATGTAGAAATCTTTTAGTCTTTCTTTATCCATACACTCATTAAGAGACATGTTTACTAAAAGTTAGTGTATGGTAACATTATGCAAATATTTATGCAAATAAGGCCACTTATGCAAATGAGGCCCGAGTCTCCGCACATGGCCCCGCACCCCCCTTGGGCCGCCCCTGTCTTCAATCAAGACTACAGGAAATTGGCATTTATGGCACCACCTTGAACTGGTTCACCTCATATCTCACGGACAGACATCTCCAAGTCAAATGTGGCCCTGTCACCTCCCTGCCATTCAGAATCAAATAGGGTGTTCCGCAAGGCTTTTCCCTCTTTGCCCTGTTATTTAACCTTTGCATACAACCTATCTGCTCCATCATCAAGAACCACAAGATTCAATACACTATCTATGCAGATGACATTATGATATACACCCCAATCAACCTTAAGAACATAAGAACATAAGATATGCCATACTGGGTCAGACCAAGATCCATCAAGCCCAGTATTCTGTTTCCAACAGTGGCCAATCTAGGTCATATGTACCTAGCAGTTTCCCCAAGGGACACAGGTTCCACAATGCTTGTATTGGTTCAAGCATTGATATCCTGGGTCCCTTCTTAAATAAGAACATACGATATGCCATACTGGGTCAGAAGCAGTTGACAGCCCAGACTACTCCAAACTAGCGGACTTCCTTCAACATATGACAAGCTGGCTTATAGAAAACAACTTGACCATAAACTACAACATGACAGAAGCACTACTCATCACCCGAAACGCCGCCTTCACCCCCCTCCCACTATCAAGCTGAACAACATTACAATACCAATAAAGCCCGAAGTAAAATACCTCGGAGTAACTCTTGATAAAAATTTGAACCTACAGTCTCACATCAGTAGAACCACTAGGAACGCATACCTCAAAATGAGAACCATCAGACGCCTCAAGCCAATTCTCTCTCAGGATCACTTTCACACTGTTTGTCAAGCTCTAATCACACCCATTCTAGACTACTGCAACCCCATTTACCTTGGGCTCCCAAAACACGCACTCCGGCCCTTGCAGATGGCACAGAACACTGCCGCACGCATAATAACTGGTTCCTCAAGGCACGATCACATCACCCCCTATTCTCAACCTCCTCCACTGGCTCCCAATCTGCTCCCGCATCCAATATAAAGCACTACTAAACATCTTTAAAATCAAACAGAACCTATCAGCGAATAGTCTGCAGACCCTCATCAGATCTGACTCAGGCATCAGACCCAGGAGGAGAGGCACCTCAGACACCATCACTACCCCCAGAGCATTCACCAAAGTAAGGCAAGCTACCTCAAGAAGAACACTATCCCTGGCTGTGCCCGCTCTCTGGAATTCCCTCCCAGATGACCTAAGATCAACTGTGGACCTTAAGGACTTCAGGAAGCTGCTCAATACTATGCTCTTCATAGAACATTATGGCGACATCACGTGACCTGACCAACAGCCCCTACAGCCAGCATCCCAAGTGTTACTGCCCTCTCCTCTGCACCCACCCCCTTCCACCTTACCCTGTGCCGTCCCCTTGTATATAGTACCTTGTACATAGCTCACTCTGTAACTAGCTCACTAGGAAATCATTTATACATCACAGACACACACACTCACTCACTGATAGAGCCAATGCATGCCCACACTCACTGACATTGCAACTTGATTTGGTTGAAGTGAAAACTACTTTGATTTCAGGATAAAGCGGTATATAAATCCTTTTAAATAAATAAATAATAGATAAATAAGGAAGGCATGATCTTTGGGTCTCGAGGGAGCATCCAAATGGGTATTAAAATCAAAAGAGAGAGAAGGGGGACGATAGAGGAGGAGAAAGTAAAGTGGTGGGGTTGCTTGGAGCCTAAGAAATAGAGACCAGTCTTTCCTCTGCAAAATTCGAAGCATTACAGCTGAAACAGTCTCATGCTTATTCAGTCCTGGACATATATCCCCTCTGTATGGCCAGTCTGATTTACTCCAAAGATCTTTCTTTTGCCATATTCTTGCGCTAGAAATTCTGTGAAACCATGTCCGAGTATGCCATCAGACGTTTATCAAGTCTAATCCGGATTCTGGTTGTCCAGTTAGTGATCATCACTAATTATAAAGAATAAAAGTACTGAACATAAAGATAGCCATAGTTAATGGGACAAAGCCAATGTGTACTTAACCAAGGAAAATCTTGTCTCACTAATCTGCTACATTTTTTAAAGATGTGAATAAACAGCTAAAGGTGAGCTGGTTAAAATAGTGTGTCTGGATTTTCAGAAAGCCTTTGACAAAATCCCTCATGAGACTCTTGAGGAAATTAAAAAGTTGTGGGGTAAGAGGCAGTGTACTTTTGTAGATTGGGAACTGATTAAAAGAAAATAGAGAACAGGGCTAAATGGCTAGTTCTCAGTGGAGAAAAATGAATAGTGGAGTACTCAGGGATCTATGCTGAGCCCACTGCTATTTAACATATTCATAAATGGCCTAGAAATGGGCATGAGTGAGGTGATCAAATTTGCAGATGACATAAAATTCTTCAAAGTAGCCAAATCATAAGAGGATTGTGAAAAACTGTAGGAGGACCTTGAGAAATTGGAAGACTGGGCATCCAGATGACAGATGAAATTTAATGTGGACAAGTGCAAAGTTATGCACTTAGGTAAGAACAATTCAAAATCCATGATGCAAGGTTCCACATTAGGAATCGCCGCCCAGAAAAAGGATTTGGGCGTTGTCATGGATAGTACATTGAAACCCTCTGCCCAGTGTGCAGCCACGGTCAAGAAACAAATACAGTAGAATGCTAGGAATCTTAAGGAAAGGAATAGAAAATAAAACTAAGGAAATTATAATGCCTCTATATCGTTACATGGTGCAACCACACCTTGAATATTATGCACAATTCTGGTCAACCAAAAGAGAGCACAAACACCCGTGGGCATAAAACACGAACAATACAAAACAGGTGCACCAGGTGATATTGTAAAGCTTTATTATTGAACCCCAACGCATTTTGGCTGGACGCCTTCTTCGGGGGGTATTTGCCTCAAAAAATACATAAACAGTAGATAGTTTTCATTATGTTTTTAAGTACATTATCATAAAGTAAACCATCAAATTTAAAAAATCACAGAAACAGACACAAGTAAGAACATAAACAAACAATTGTTCATAAAATATGAAACAAAACCATTATACTTAAAAGCATAATTAAAAACACACATAAGATGATAGTCATTATTAGCAGCAACATTAAAAGCAAATTGCGTCAATAAAAGAGAGGAAGAAAGGACCAAGAAGAACATCAAAAACAAGGGCATTGGAATCTAAAACAAGGATATTGGCTGAATAGAATATATCCTTATAGGAGAGGGACGAGGAGAACCGGAACCTTTGTCAAGGTACTAACCAACTAGGCATTGTACATTACAGACTAGATTTTAAATAGAACCTCAAAAAGTATGGAAGTGCATAAAATCGTCCATATAAAACATGTCAAAGAAACCTTGTGTGTAAAGAGGAGAAGCCTTACTGTATGGGAAATTTATATGGAACTATACAACTTACAAAGCAAATGGGTAACACGGAGATGACTTCTAAAAAGAAAAGCTTAGACGCGGATTTAAGGTACCATGAGGAACCCAAAAATGCCTTTACTATCAGCAATAAAAGAGACGTACTTGCCTTATACTCCAAAGGAACCATGCTCGTCCAAAGACGCTGATCTGGCAGGAAAAGCAGAGCGGTGTCAGCTGATGTCTTGAAGACAGTACACACCAAAACAAGCAAGGTCAAAGCTCAGGGAATTGCATCTTACAAAAGGCAAATAAAAATACTGAATGGGGCATGTATCTAAAAAAAAAACAACAATTCCGCATTGAACAGCAAACACCGATCTGGTTTATAAAACTGAAATGACAACTAAAACCTATACCATACATTAATGCTTATTGCCGTGGTTATATTCCAGGCTTTCTAAGCGGAAATCAGAGCTTTGCTATGCTACTATATGATTCCAAACACTAAGGGGAGGCAGCTTACCTCATAACGGTGAAATAAGGACAAATTTAAAAATGGGAGCTTTAAGTAGAAAAAAGTGATAACGTGGCGGTTGGCATACGGAGCACTGTAACACTAGGGGGTATGTTTACTAAACCGGGCTAACGGTTAACCCGGGCTATCTGCCACTAGGTCCCATATTATTCAATGGGACCTAGTGGCAGATAGCCCGGGTTAACCGTTAGCCCGGTTTAGTAAACATACCCCTACCTGTCAGTCAACCTAATCGCTAGGTAATTGGCGATCAAGACTTGCATGCCTCAAAACCAATCATGTGCACAAAGGAGACATAATGAACCTAATTACCTCACAAAATAAAAAACAAAAACTGTATACCGGGTCACCCAAAAATAGCCTCGAAAAAGGCAAAATGAATAACATGGATAAAATGAATGAATGGAAAAATAAAAATCTCTATGAGCCAATCAAACCTGATAAACTGAAAACACCCAGAGTCAAACTTGCATCAAACATGTAGCTCTAAAACTGGATGTGCTGAGAAAAAAAACATAGTGCTAGCTACGATACTTACAATACATACATAAATGGAAAGCGGCAAATATGTAGATAACTAAAAGAAGCTAAAACAGAGGTTCCCAACTCCAGTCCTGGAGGGCCAAACACCATTCAGGTTTTCAGGCTGTCCCTAATGAATATGCATGACTTACATTTGAATACAATGGGGCAGTGCATGCAAATGCATCTCATGCATATTTATTAGGGACAGCCTGAAAACCTGAATGGTGTTTGGCCCTCCAGGACTGGAGTTAGGAACCTCTGAGCTAAAAGGATCAAAAATAAAAAAAATAAAAACTGAAAACTCAATATTATAACAAATTTATATTCTGACAGAAAAACGGATTATATATATATATAATATATAAAAAAAATTAATGTCTCTATTTCGACAATTTCCGGTCGCCATCTTTGTTGTTTTAATTTGTCTATCGTTTACATCTATCTTTTTGAATTTTTAAATAACTTATATGCTACGAGATGTTCTCACTTTTTTTGGGCCACCCTCTGTGTGTGTGTGTGTATGTGTGTGTATAGATATATAGATATAGATATGTGTGTATATAGAAGGAAAACCAAGGTAAAATATGATAAAACAAAAGCAGATATGGGGTTGCCAAGGGGATACAAACATACCATAAATTCCAGTGGATGGCAAGGAGAGGGATTAGAGTACTGGTTTCCATTGGCTTGTGGCTAGCTGTCCTGAAGAAACTTGACGGTACAGTAACAAACTGTAAAGATGCACTTATTCTGTAATGTTGATAACCTGGTTTGTTAAATAACAGAAGACCGTCAGGCCATAAAGGTATGTTATGCTGATACTAACACATACCATATACTTAAAACAAATGATTACAAAAGAAAAAAGAAAATAAAAAAACAAAAACAAAAACCTGGAGGTAGTTAATATGTTAAAAACCAATAAATAAATAAATAAATAACTAAAACACCATCATTGGGATAAAGATAAGAAAAATAAAAACAAAAAGCTAAAAAGCAAACCATGGTAGGAAGGGGAAGGGGAGGGGGAGGGAGTAGGGGAGAAAAAGAGGGGGGGGGTATGATAAAAAGCGAAAATGGAGTAAAATTTATAAAAACACAGAAAACTCATGCTCTTGATTCAAACTTAGGATGCACCGAATTCAAAGTGTAGATGAATCGCTGTACAGGACATAACCATCGATCATCATCTTCTCCTCTCCAATGCGGGCCCAACATTCTCAGCACCAGGAACTTCAAATCTGTCAAAGTATGGTTAAATTCTGACCAATGATTTTACCAGTGGTTGATCGCATAATTTTCTACAACTGTTATTCCTATGTTTGATGATACTTATCTTGACCGACCGCTTAGTTTTGCCAACATATAGTAACTTGCAGGGACACATGATGGGATATGACACGTTGAGTATCATAATTAGAAAAGTCCTGCAGGAATACCTTTCTTCCCAAAACGGGATGTTTAAAACGTCTTTGGTGACCATTGTGTGAGTACAAACTGAGCATTGTCCACAACTAAAATGTCCCTTGTATGAGTATTTTGGTGTTGCTTGTGGTTTTGACAACACAAAGGGCACCAAGATGTTGGCAATACTGCAGTTCCTTTTGTGGGCTATAGTTAATTGACTAGATTGTAAAGCTGGCACAGAGGTGAGCAGATGCCATTCTTCCTTGAAAATACAGGCTAGTTCATTAGACAGATTTTAAAAAAGTAAGAGCACAGATCCTCAAAAATTGGCTAACTGGAAGATTATACTTTAGTGATCTATTGTGATAACTTGTTAAATGAAGCAAAGAATTCCTGTCTGTTGGTTTTTGAAACAAATCTAAGTAAACCCACTTAGGCCTTTTTTAATCAAAATAAACAATATAAACTGTATGTGTGGTTCAAATCGGAGATTCTCATCCGAACTATTAAGCCAATGCAAAAAAATCCAAGAGAGAACTTTTTTTGTTTTAGAGACGTGTTTTATAAACGGATAAAAGGGGTTGCCATGGGTTCTTCAATGGCCCCCGATATGGCCAACCTGTATGTTTTCAGCATTTGCTGAGCGCATGGTTAGTAAGATTTTTTTTTCAATCATATCAAGATGTGGAGAAGATATATCGATGATGTCTACATGATTTGGGCAGCACAGAAGATGTTCTCTTGGATTTTTTGCACTGGCTTAATAGTTTGGATGAAAATCGCTCCAATTTGTTGCTGCTAAAAATGATTTTATTAGCAGCAAGGAATGGAGGAGTAGCCTAATGTTTAGAAAACTGGCTTGGGAACCAAGAGACCAGGGTTCAATTCCCATTAGCACTCCTTGTGGCCTTGGGCAAGTCCATTGCCTCAGTAAAAATCCCTGTTTAATGTACATTACCAAGTTTAAGTTACAATGTCAATTGCTTTGATTGAAATAATAAAGCCGCACATAAGATGATAAAGTTTAATTGTACTGTTTATGCAATTCTGGTCACCTATTTTAAAAAAAAATATAGCAGAACTGGAAAAAGTACAGAGAAGAGCCACCAAAATGGGAAAGGGGATGGAAGGATACCTGAGGAGACAGGGCCAGTGCTGGGGGTTCTAGCGCCCTCCTGCAACCTATAAATCAGTGCCCCTCCCTCATTATTATTAATGTTGGCTGCACCCTACCCTCCTTTTTCCCAAAACTGCTTTGTGAACTCTTTTCAGGCGATATTAGTATTTCTCCTTCAGATCCATTGTTGTAAGAAAATTGCAGCTAAAGAGCAAATGCATAGCCAACATAAAAATACTTCAATTTGTTTTTTGTTTTATTTGAGTGTTTCTTTAGAATTTTTTGATCTACAAATGTGGTATTGTTCTTCAAACGAACTTCATATTGTATTCATATTCAAAATATTCTAATATAGAGGAAGGTCTCAGTACCAGAGGGCCGGTGCTTTCCGTGATTACAAGTCACTCAATCACACACACCAATAATCATAGGCCCATTTCACATCAATGACCTCCTCTATATAAATCCCCAAAACAGATAAAGGAACGCCATAAAAAACGGACTTATCTTGCAACATTTGTGGTTTAATACGGTCAGTCCAACCCTGACGCCTCAGATCAAAGCGCTTACAAGCGTTTCGCGAATCACATCGCTTCTTCAGGGGGACACTAATAGCAAAAACAAAAACATACAACAATGCATATATACAATACATTTATCCAAAGACATACCTACTTAAAAACATTTAAACATTTTAAAACTCCCTCACTCACCCTACAGATATCAAGGCTCCCTACGCGTAACAACCAACTGCATTGCTATCGGCTCTATTTAAACCAGCCTGTGAGTTCCGTACCAACGCGCATGCACCTGACTCCAGAGCACCTATTTTTAAATATCTTCTGTCCTATCAGAACACGAAGCCGCCATAACAGCTAACTCCACCCTCTCTCCACCAGACTTGCATTAACAACCTAATTACAACTGCCCCATTAAATCTGAGCATTCAAGCCTTCTGGGATTACCATACCAACCATATAAATCCACCTTTGCTCACACACCATTAAAGTTTGTTCCCGAGTATGACCATCACGTCCCACCATCACCTGGTCAAGACAAAAGCACTACAGATCAGAGAACAAATGGCCCTTTTCATTACAATGCGACACTATCGGAGCTTCCATTACCCTACATACAATCCTGCTTTTATTTTCCAAATGACGTTTCCTAAACACTCTACTAGTTTTACCTATATAAAGTAGTTCATGGACAGAAAACCCCGTAAACCACAGAGCACGAAGCACAAGAAGTATATTTTTTTAATTTAAAAGTTTTACCTCTATAGCTAAATTGAGACATAGACAGACATAGAAACATCACATATGGAACAATTTCCACATGGCCTATGGCCCTGCTCCGAGTCCGATCTGCATAACGTGCGCAATACTGAGGGGCATAAAAGGTCTTGCAAATTGCACTGCCATTTCCACACACGTCTAATGGATTTATTCTCCAGTCCAGGAACAGTATTGATCACATTCATATGTCTCTTTATGCTACGCTGAATTTGAAAACTCAACGAAGAATACCTTGAGATTAAATTTACTTGATCATCATCATCCAAACCCAACCTTTCCCGCGGTGTCAATAACAGCGCCCTGTTACTAAAACAAGCCCGTTTATATGCCTTTCAAATAACCCTCTCGGGATACCCCCTCAAACTAAACCCTTCCACTAAAGTTCTTGATTTTAATTTAAAATCATAATCATCAGCACAATTCCTACGATAGTCTACCTTTCTCGCAATTTGTTCGCTATCCCGAAGCTGCAGGGGGTGGGCACTCTCATAATGTAGGAATGTGTTTCTGTCCGTTGGTTTCCTATAGACAGAAGTTTTCCAACAATTAAGGCCCTTCTGGATCAACACATCTAAAAACACAATTTCACTATCATTACAAGAGCTCGTAAACTGAATGTTCTCATCACAGTTATTTAGCCATACCACAAAATCTTCAAACTCACTCATAGTGCCGCTTCATAATACAAAAACATCATCCAAAAAGTGACACCAGAGGCTAATACATGAAGCAAATGGAGATCCATAGATCCACTGTGCCTCAAACAAACCCATAAATAAATTAGCAATAGACGGGGCTACCGTGGCCCCCATCGCGACCCCCGAAACCTGATGATAAATATTATTTTCAAAAATAAAGCGGTTCTGAAAGATCGCTAATTCAGCTAACTGTAACAAAAAACTACTCAATTCTTCTGACAGATCGCCTTGACCCTGGAGCCCCACTATCAACAGCCCGAAGAGCTGCCGCTTGTGGAATCGAAGTGTATAATGAAGTGACATCTAATGTCGCTAACAGGACAGCTGGAGATCCAGCCAACATTGCATACTCATTCAAGATTTTTAGAAATTGAGTAGTATCCCTCAAATAAGAAGGGATATCCAGCAACAGTGGACGTAAAAAAGAATCAACGAACACAGACAAGGGTTCCAACACAGTACCCCTAGTGGACACGATGGGTCTGCCTGGAGGACATGTAGAATTTTTATGAATCTTGGGGAGTAAATAGAACTTTGCTAAAACTGGAGAAGGGGCATTCATAAATGAATATTCTTTCCTTGAAATAATCTTAGCCTCTAAAGCTTGTGGTGTCAGATCTTTAATCTTCTTATGCAGATCCTTAGTCGGGTCTGTTTTCAATATTACATAAAAGTTAACATCCATCAGCTAACGTTCTGAAAGGGGATATTCTGAAAACTGAAAGGGGATATTTTAAGGGCAACCAACCTTTTTGTTAAAATGGTAAATAAAGGTAAAAGGAAAAGGAGACCGCTATGGTTTTCAAAAGAAGTAGCTGAAAAAGTGAAGAAAAAGAGGGAGGCCTTCATGAAATACAAGAGATCACAGAGAGAGGAAGACAGGCATCTGTATTTGGAAAAACTTAGAGAAGCTAGCAAAGTAGTCAAGAAGGCAAAGATTCAAAAGGAGGAGGAAATAGCCAATGCAATAAAATGGGGGGATAAGACATTTTTCAGATATATTAGTGAGAAGAGGAAGGGCAAGAGTGGTATTGTCAGACTCAAGGGTGCAGGGGAGGAATATGTAGAAGCTGATAAGGATAAAGCGGAATTGCTTAACAAATATTTTTGTTCTGTGTTCACAGATGAAGCACCAGGAGCAGGACCTCAGAAAACACCCACAAATAGGAACAGAAGCAAACGACATCTTGAACAATTTTCAAAAGACTGTGTTCGTGAGAAACTATCTCAACTTAAAGTAGACAAAGCGATGGGACCGGATGGGATACACCCGAGAATACTGAGGGAACTTGGGGACATTCTAGCATCTCCTCTGGCTGACTTATTAGATGCCTCGTTGGAGTCAGGAGTGGTGCCAAAGGACTGGAGAGAGGCTCATGTGGTGCCTTTACACAAAAGCGGAAGTAAGGATGTGGTTGAAAACTACAGGCCGGTTAGTTTAACTTCGGTGGTGAGTAAATTATTGGAAACGCTGCTGAAAGAGAAAATAGTGAGGTTTCTGGAGTCCAGCGGATTACAGGATCCAAGGCAGCATGGATTCACCAGAGGCAGGTCTTGTCAGACAAATCTGACTGATTTCTTTGACTGGGTGACCAGGGAGTTGGACCGAGGGAGAGCCTTAGATGTGGTGTATTTAGATTTCAGTAAAGCCTTTGACTCTGTTCCTCACAGGCGACTTATAAACAAACTGAGCACCCTAGGGATGGACCCTAAAGTTACTGTAGCTACTAGAAAAGATGCCATTCTGATAAAGCAGTGATATAGCGGAAGGGCTGTCGGGTAAGGTTTGCCTCTTTGCGGAAGATACCAAAATCTGCAATAGAGTAGACACCCAGGAAGGGGTAGATAACATGAGGAGGGATCTAGCTAAGCTTGAAGAATGGTCTAGAATTTGGCAGCTGGGATTTAATGTTAAAAAATGTAAGGTCATGCATTTGGGCTGCAGCAATCCAAGGGAGCAATATAGTATAGGGGGTGAAGTACTTTTGTCCACTAAATAAGAGCGGCACCTAGGCGTGGTTGTGTCTGATGATCTTAAAGTAGCTAAACAGGTAGAAAAGGCGACGGCAAAAGCTAGAAGGATGCTTGGGTGCATACGGAGAGGAATGGCTAGCAGAAAAAAGGAGGTGATAATGCCTCTGTATAAGTCTTTGGTGCGACCTCATTTGGAGTATAGTGTGCAATTCTGGAGACCGCACCTTCAAAAGGATGTGAACAGGATGGAGTCGGTGCAGAGGGTGGCTACTAAAATGATTAGTGGTGTTCATTATAAAGCATATGAGGACAGACTGAAGGATCTTAAATGTACACCTTAGAGGAAAGGCGGGATAGAGGTGATATGATTGAGATGTTTAAATACCTCTGTGGCATAAATGTTCAGGGAGAGAGCCTCTTTCAATTGAAAACAAGTTCTGCTACGAGGGGACATGGGATGAGGGTGAAGGGCGATAGATTCAGGAGTGATATGCAGAAATATTTCTTTACGGAAAGAGTAGTGGATCCGTGGAATAGTCTCCCAGTGGAGGTGGTAGAGAAGAGGACACTGAATTCAAAAAAGCATGGGACAAACACAGAGGATCTCTAAAGGTAAAAAGGGGACTGTTGTAGTTGTTATGGAAGGACAGACTAGATAGGCCATGTGGTCTTTTTCTGTCGTCATGTTTCTATGTTCTGCTTCCCGTATATAATCCTCTCGAGCCCAAATTACAATAGCACCTCCCTTGTCCGCTCTTCGAATGACCAAATCAGATCTAGAGACCAAGTCATCCAGGGCTGCTTTCTCATTTCTCGGGAGCGTAAAAAAACCCGAAGTCCGGTACTGGGAAGATTCCAAACGCTGTAATTCTTGTAAAATTAATTTCTTATAAAATAAAAATACTTAGCATCATACAAACAAGCTGGATAGTCCAAAAAAAATAAAAAAAAAATCTGATTCTGGTCATCTCACTAACAACAACATAAACATTCTCCAGTGACAGGCATATTGTGCATTAATATAAAACACTGCAAAAGTCACTGAAGATCTACAAGGCCAAATCTACCATACCATACCAGCATTCACTTCCAAAACTCATATAATAAGGGGCCTACCCAGAAAAAAGCAACACTATAGATACTGCAATGGGCCTCAAAATATCCATACACCTATTTGAAAAGCTGTATAAGTCAAATTACTACAGTACAGATTCCTACATACAAACACCATGTTCACAGAACACCTGGCCTTGATCACACACTCAGAACACAGACCCTCACCAAGTACAGAATAAGTGACCAGAACCTAAACTAAAAATAAAAATAGGTAGGCAAAAATTAAAGTGAAACCCCAAGAAGCGAGACTCTGCATGTGGTGCCACACCAGATAAGAGATGCAGTTCCCCATACTGTGTGAAATATAAAGACAACGCAAAGTCCAATCACTAAAGTGAAAATAAAATGAGTTTTTCTACCTTTTGTTGTCTGACTATTTTTGATCATGCTGGTCAAGATCTGAGGTTTCTGTTTTCCTCTGTCTTCTCTTAGCTCTCTTTCTATGGTCAATATCCATCTGCCATTTCTTGTCATTTTTTTCCATCAGTTTTTTTCCAGTCCCAGTAACGCTCCCCAGTATTATCATCCTTTACAGTCTCCCCTCCCAGTATCTTCCAGTGCCAATCCCCTTGCATTCCCAGCACTGCCACTGGTGTATATTCCCTTTCAGTCCCCCTCCTTCCCCCACTGTCCAGCCCCTTCTAGTCCAAATACCATCCCAGGTATCAGTGAACTTCAAGTCTCAGTAACCCCTCCCGTGTCAGCACCCTTCCAGTCACCCTCTGTCCATCTGCCTTCCAGTCCCATCCCCAGGTGTCTGCTCCCTTCCAGCCCCCATCTTCCCTCCAGCCCCCTTCTCCTCTGCTTTTATGATCCCTTCCAAACCCCCATTTCAGCTTCCTTACAGCCCCCACCTTCCCCGGTGTTGGCTCTCTTCCAACCCCCTCCTATTGCCCAGCTCCCTTCCAACCCCTTTCCCAAGTGTTAGCTCCCTTCCAACCCCCCCTTTCCACTGTGTCAGCTCTCTTCCAACCCCCCTCCTATTACCCATCCACCTTCCATCCCCATCCACAACATAAGAACATAAGAACATACAAACAACAGCATACAAGGAAGAGGTAAACAAAGCCAAGAGGATGCACCATACCAACATCCTAAGCAAAGCCATCAACAAACCACGTGAACTCTTTGAACTAGTTAAATCATTAACTAAAACAGCCCAACCCGAACATCAGGGTAGCCCCATACATCCACAAACGCTTGCAAACCACTACGAAAGCAAGCTCACCACCAAAAGCTCCACCCTCTATCTACACACCCCATGCCATCAAACAGAGGATGAGCCCAAACAGGCATGGAGTACCTTCCACAACATCGATATGCAACAATCCATAAACATAATAACCTCAATAAATACCACCACCTCCCCACTCGACCCCTGTCCAACGGCATGGATCAAAGCAGCAAAAAAAGAAATAAACCAGCAAATATCCCACATCATAAACCAGTCACTAAGTCAAGGAATAATGCCTGCCCAACTGAAGCAATCAATAATAAGACCAATACTAAAGAACAACTCGCTCAATAAGGAAGATCCGACATCATACCGCCCCATCTCCGGCATCTCATTCCTCGCAAAGATCATTGAAAAAGCAGTACTCATACAACTTCAAGAACACCTTGATGACTGTGATACCCTAGATGCGCAGCAATACGGGTTCAGAAGAAATCATGGAGTTGAGACTCTTTTGATAGCGCTAATGAACAATCTCCTCGAAGGCCTAGAAGACAAAAAGAAAATGTTTATACTCATTTTCATTGACATCTCTGCCGCCTTTGACACTGTACACCATGGGATCCTCCTCAATAAATTGGAATCTATAGGAGTAATGGGAACCCCCCTCAAATGGTTCTCCTCTTACATAACGAACAGAAGGCCACAGGTACAATTCAACGGGGAGAAAGCTGAACCGTTCTCTCAAACACAGGGCATACCCCAGGGTTCAGCCCTATCGGCATTACTGTTCAACGTTTACATGCAACCCCTCTGTGACATCTTCAAAAAGCATAATATTAAATACCACATCTATGCAGATGATATTATGCTGTACATGCAACTAGATACCGAGGACCCTCATTATACTCCGCTCGAAAATTGTCTGGAGGAGATGTTAAGATGGCTACAAAACAACAACATGACAATTAACCATAAGAAAACAGAAGTCATGTATATATCCAGCAAACCAAACTTCAACCCCCCTCCCACAATCACTCTCTGCAACAACACGTATAGCACGAAGAAGGAAATCAAATATCTCGGAGTAACACTCGACTGCAACCTGAAAATGGAGACACACCTACGCAAAACGAATAAAGCCATCTTCCATAAACTTAGAGTGATACAACCACTAAGGAAAATACTTGAGCCCAGTGATTTTCGGTCAGTAGCACAAGCCCTCATAATGCCACACCTAGACTACTGTAATGCCATCCTTCAAGATCTGCCTAAAAAATCACTAAATATACTTCAGATGGCCCAAAACGTAACGGCCAGGATCATAATGGGAGCAGGCATTACTGAACACATTACCCCCATCCTGATAGAACTACATTGGCTCCCAATTGCAGCTAGGATACAATACAAGATGTTAGTGACCACCTTCAAACTAATAAACAACATATCCCCATCATTCCTATCATCACTTATCAGCACGCAACCTACAAATAGGGACAGAAGAACTATCAACTCGGGCAACCTACAAGTCCCCACCAACTTCAGAACAGTGAAAACAAGTACGAGTCGTAGAGCGTTCTCATTCTCTGCACCAACCATTTGGAATCACCTCCCGTGTGAGCTGCGTTTAAACCAAGGACATCACCAAATTCAGGAAGGAGCTAAAAACTCACCTATTCCGATGTCATTACAATCAGCTATGACCATCAACTGAGAGAGTATTCAAAACTGCTATATGTATAATTATGTAAATATGTATATATAGATGTAAGAATGTATAAGTCACCCCCTAAGACGCTAACCATGTGTGCTGTGACCCCAGTTCTTTGTTCATACCACCCCCCCCCCAGTCTTGATTGACAATCCCCGAACATAAATCAAACCGCTGCTGATCGCTGGAAGTAGCGGTATATAAATGTGCAGTAAATAAATAATAAATAAATAAATAAAACATAAGATATGCCATACTGGGTCAGACTAAGGTCCTTCAAGCCCAGTATTTTGTTTCCAACAGTGGCCAATCTAGGTCATATGTACCTAGCAGTTTCCCCAAGAGACACAAGTTCCACAATGCTTGTACTGGGTCAAGCATTGATATCTTCGGTCACTTCTTAATAATGGTTTATGGACCTTTCCTCCAGGAACTTGTCCAAACCTTTTTTAAACCCAGCTACACTAACAGCCTTTACTACATCCTCCGGCAACAAATTCCAGAGTTTGATTACATGTTGAGTGAAAAAATATTTTCTTTTATTAGTCTTAAATAGTTTACCGTGTAGCTTCATTGCATGTCCCCTAGTCTTTCTATATTCTGATAACGTAAACAATCAATCTACGTTTACCCGTTCCACTCCATTCATTAATTTATAGACTTCTATCATATCTCCCCTCAGCCGTCTCTTTTCCAGGTTAAAGAGCCCTAACCTTTTTAGCCTTTCTTCATAGGAGTATCCTTCCATCCCCTTTACCATTTTGGTGGCTCTTCTCTGAACCTTTTCTAAAATCGCTATATCCTTTTTAAGATACGGCGACCAGAATTGCACACAATATTCAAGGTGCGGTCTCACCATGGAACAATATAGGGGCATTATAATATCTTTTGTTTTATTTTCCATTCCTTTCCTTATCATACCTAGCATTCTATTTGCTCTCTTGGCCTCTGCTGCACACTGGGCCGAGGGTTTTAACATGGCATCCACAGTGACGCCTAAATCTTTTTCCTGGGTGGTGGTTCCTAATGTGGAACCTTGCATCGTGTAACCATAGATTGGGTTGTTCTTCCCTAGGTGCATAACCTTGCACTTGTCCACATTAAATTTCATCTGCCATTTTAATGCCCAGTCTTCCAATTTATCAAGATCCTCTTGCAATTTTTCACAATCCTCTTGGGTTTTAACAACTTTAAATAGTTTTGTGTCATCTGCAAATTTGATAACCTCACTCGTTATTCCACTTTCCAGGTCATTTATGAATATGTCAAAAAGCAGCGGACCCAGCACAGATCCCTGGGGTACACCACTATTCACCTTTCTCCATTGGGAAAATTGGCCATTTAGCCCTACCCTGTGCTTTCTATCTTTTAACCAGTTCCTGATCCACAATAGTATACTGCCTCCTATCCCATGACTCTTTAGTTTTGCCAAAAGTCTCTGATGAGGGACCTTGTCAAAGGCTTTCTGAAAGTCCAGATACACAATATCAACCGACTCACCTTTGTCCACTTGTTTATTCACTCCTTCAAAAAAACATAACAGATTAGTAAGACAAGATCTTCCTTGTCTAAAGCCATGTTGGCTGTCTCCCATTAGGTTGTGACTATCTACATGCTGAGTAATTTTATTCTTTATGATGGTTTCTACCATTTTTCCTGGTACTGACGTCAGGCTCACCGGTCTGTAGTTTCCCGGATCACCCCTGGAACCCTTTTTAAAAATTGGTGCTACATTGGCTATCCTCCAATCTTCAGGTATTAGAGATGATTTTAATGATAGCTCACAGATTACTGATAGCAGGTCTGCAATCTCATATTTCAGTTCTTTCAACACCCTTGGATGTATACCATCCGGCCCAGGTGATTTGCTACTCTTCAGTTTATCTAATAGTTGTAAGACATCTTCCCGATGTATCGATATTTCCTTCAATTCTTCCGCACCTTTAAATACCACTTCAGTCATGGGTAACATCCCTACATCTTCCTCAGTAAAGACCAAAGCAAAGAATTCATTCAGTCTCTCCGCTATCGCCTTGTTGCCTCTTAGTGCTCCTTTAACCCCTTTATCATCTAATGGACCAATTGACTCTCTCACAGGTTTTTTGCTACGAATGTACTTGAAAAGGTCTTTATTTCACGTTTTTGCTTCTGCAGCAAGCTTCTTCTCAAATTCTCTCACAAATGTCTGCTCCCTTCCATCCTCCCTATGTCAACTGCCTTCTGGCCCCTTCCCTCCCCTTACTGATTCGTCCTTCCCAGAAAAGAAAGCAGTCGTGGGAACATTTCTCTGTTCCCGTGGCTCTGCTATCTTTTAAACTGCTAGACCGCAGCATTTACAGCGGTAAACAAGCATTTCCTGACTGCTTTCTTTACTAAAGCGGTGGGTGGCGGGGGGGGGGGGGGGAGGGGGCTAGCAATGGTGCCCCCCTGCTGCTGGCGCCCTCCTGCCACGCTTATTTGGCTTATCGGGTAGTGCCAGCCCTATGAGGAAAGGCTTAAAAGGTTAGGGCTCTTCAAATTGGAAAAGAAACGGCTGAGGAGAGATATGATAGAGGTCTATAAATTAATTAATGGAGTAGAACAGGTAAACATAGATCAGCTGTTTACTCCTTCAAAAAGTTTAAAAAAATAAACATAAATTAGGGGACACACAATGAATTTACAATGCAGCACATTTAAGACTAATCGGAGAAAATGTTTTTTTCACCTAGCGTGTAATCAAACTCTGGGATTTATGACCAGAAGAGATGTAGTAAAAACTGCTGGTGTAGCTGGGTTTAAAAGAGGTTTGGACAAGTTCCTGGAGGAAAAGTCCATAAACCATTATTAAAATGGCATGAGGGATTCCACTGCTTACCCTGGGATAAGCAGCATGGAATCTGCATATGTTTTGGGAACCTGGCAGGTACTAGTGACCTGGATTGACCACTGATGGAAACGGGATACTGGGCTAGAAGGACACTTGGTCTGACTCAATATGCATATCTTGTGTTCTTATACTCAGTGAAGCATTAATAATTCTTGTAAACCTGGCCCACACATTAGGTCTAGTGGTTTTCAGCAACCAAATGTGACAAGAGTCACACCCACTATAAGTCATTTTTATCTGTGCTGCAGGGCATTCTAACACACCTTTATGTACTAAGGAGAACCAATTCTAAGCCTTCCTCTCCCTCTTATTACCATTTTCTCACTCCCTCCTTGCCTATCCCCTTCTACATTCCTCCAACCCCGTATAATACCTTGGCTGCCCACAGGACTACAAGCCTTAATAGACTGTACAAAATAATCCTCTGATAAGTCAGTAGATTCCACATATACATCCAGTATAAATTCCTTCTGTTCGCGAGGGGCCACTACTATTGATTGCACTATTCTCAATAATTCCTGGGAATGTTAGTATTTGATCTGTCTGTTGTGTCCAAAACTCTCTTTTCCTGGACAGTAAAAGCCTGACTCTTGTTACAGGTATTGTTTTAAAGAAGTGCCTTCATATTTAGCAGACGGATGGTTGAAGTATGAGCTGAAGTTATCATTGCAGTCATCTCAGCTGAACCTTCTTCAACTACCTCAGTTGGAGAGGTATAAACTGGAATGCACTTGGCTTTCTGCTTTTAAGTCGTCGGCCCCCTTACTTTGGAAACAGTTGCCTTTGGATCTAAAATGTAAGGGCTCTTACTTAGAATTTAGTAAGCAGGTAAAAGCCTCGCTATTTGTGCAAACACTAGAGGCATGATTTTAATTGGGTGTGGAGAGCAGGTTCTAAACTGAGTAAGTATCTAGGCTATCAAATGTTTAAGGATTTGTTATAATGTTTGGGAGGTATGGAGGAGTTCGAGGACAAATACCTGGGTTATTTATTTTATATTAAAATTTTAAATGTAAGCCGATTGACACAAATTTGGAAAATGCTGGGTATAATTTGTAAATAAATCAACAAACAAGTAAATAAATAAATATCAATATGTTTTTGTGATCACTTCTTGGCATGACCTAGTAAAACAGGTTGCATTGTTTTTGAAACTGCCTTATAGAACTGGTTATTCAACCTTACTTAAGCATAGTAAAGTCCACTGAACATAAAGTAAGGTCTATTAATAGTCCTAGGAATTTCCTCATTCTACTAGACCTCAACAGTCAGCCAGATAACATACAGAGAGAGAGGTCAAAACAGAGCATAACATCAAATTCAACAGAAGCATCAGCTGGTGAATTGCTGTGTAACTCTGAAGGGGAGAGCATACATATTTCTTCTCAAGTCTTGCTGAGAGCCTTCACATGGTGACCCCGTTGTTTAACATCTCAGGAAGGTGACATTGCAATTGAAGTATGGTAGAAAGGGAGCAGGGTATATTGCATGAAAACAGCAGTGTTAAGGGTGTGTGCATGCAATAAAGGCTTGGGGCAGGTAGTAGGCATTCCGGTGATAAGGGCACAAGGGCCCACTTATCTTGTGCTAACAGGACACTGGGAGTTAAGGTGGCAAGTGTGCACCTTAATTCCTGAAAACAGCAGTCACCTTAACGCTGGATAAGAGAGCCCCAGGGAAAGTCAATGTAAAGGTGATGGATGGAAGGACAGGTGGGAGCTGATGGACCTGACAGATCCTTGGGCATCTGATATGGCAGTCAGTAAGTGGGATGAGCATGTGGGAGGCAGTTGTACTGAGTTAGTGAGGAGTGCCCACGTAAAATGCTGTAATGTCAGTGTGTGGCATAGGGTGTAGAAGACGTGCCCCTCTGCGGAGCCAGAATGCCCATGATTCCTGACTCAAAAGAGCAACTGAGCAGGAGTGCTGACATGCAGATCAGTCACAGGAGAGGCATGAGTGATACTATATATCAAAATGAGGAAAAAATTCCTGTGTTGTCCATGGTGTAGCAGCTGGCAGGAGAATACATGACAGCACATAGCCGGCAGAGGCAGATGGATGGGTTGAAGGAAGGATGGCAGTGGATGACAGTGTGGTATGGGCTTGCATCATTGATGTACCTGATGTGACCTCAGCAATGCAGTGGTAGTGTGTCGGGGAAAAAGGGTGCCTGTGCCATGGGGAACCCCAGTACCACCTATGTTGGTCTCACAGCTGTCCAACCTTCCAACCACCAGACAAATCTACTGACAAATGTGCATACAGCAACTGCAGAAGAGCCATTCATTCTGGCTATATGGAGCAATTAAGGAAGTGTGGTGCTCCCTGCAGGTGGCCATCCCAGGGGTAGGATGTGGCTGCATGTAATGCATACAAGAGATGGAGCAAAAGCTGTACAGTCACAGTGATGATGAAATAGTCAAATCATGTATGTGATATATGTATTTATATAAATGTTTTTTTTATACTGCTTTATCATTTCAGTCAGAGGTTCACATTGTAGCTGAAACTTGCTAATGTACATTAAAAACGGGGACAATGCTAACTTTGATTATTCTGAAGCAATGGAGGGTTAAGAGACTTGCCCAAGGCCACAAGGAGTAGAGATCATGTTTTGAAGGATTTTGCATGAATAGAAAGCCTCTGTAAAATGTTCCCACAAGGAGTGCTAGTAGGAATTGAACCTCAGCCTCCTGGTTCTCAAGCCAGTGCTCTAATCATTAGGTGACGACTACACTTGGGTGCCAACAATCTGCAGAGTGACCATGTATGACCCCCTTTAATGGCCTGCAGCAGAGCCAATAAAGCTATGCTCTCAAAAGAGCATGATCGCAGATAGCACGTGTACAGACCCAATGTACTACTGGAACACATAAAAAAGCTTTAGAATGTGTGTCTGCCAGTCAAAGGTGACCTTGGATTTTTCCAGGCATCAAAATGAACTGAGCATCCCACAGTCTTAAAGAGAACAAGTGGGAATCAAGCCCTCATCCATAACCTATATAGCCGGTGCTCTAGCCATTAGGCTACACCTCCGCACCATCATGCACAGCAATGCATGAAATCAAAGAGAGACTGCAGGTCCCTGTACCTGTGGGACTAGAAACCCCAGTCCTTCCAGCCCAAGGTTGCTGTCCTCTAGCAGGATTTAACTTGCCCCAGCCACTAGACCACTCCTCCCCCCCTCCGTTCTACCCTTCATTTGTGTACCCTTTGACTATGAACTTGTGCAACATGCATGCAATGCAAGGTGCACTGGAAATTGGGCCACAGACAGGCTGTGAGTGCATGTTGGGCCACAGTGGCCTACGTCTGACATATCCCCAAAGACTGTGGCACCCTACACATTTTGTGACAGTGAGCATGGCTCACAGTGCTGTGCTTGTACACCCACATTATTTTATGTCCCTTGCCATGGACTCTGCCAAACTGGCTAGTGCAAAAAATGCATTCACCCACACTGCAGATGCAGTGGACCCCCCCCCCCGAGCTCTTCGAAGCATGGCAGCTTGTACATGCAGTCTCACACTGTATGTACAGTTGCTGAAGAGTTGACCTGCTGCATGTTGTGTGCACAGACATAAAGCCTGGCAATCACATGCATGCACACTGCATTGCTGCAGCTCACAGCCCACATATACACATACACACACATGACCCAGCTGTCCAAAAGTGGTGCACATTGTCATTGTTATCTGCCCCTTAGTCCTCCTGTAATGCTTATCACTGTCAATGCCTGCTCAGTATGCAGGCAGTATTAGCATGCTCTGCAAAGTATGGGTGCTATCAACGCCCAGTCAGTGTGCCAGTGCTGCTAGCATGCCCTGCCATCAAGCCTTACATTGTGCAGTTTCTTAGTTTGACAGCTGAGTGTGAGGACTCATGCTGGACAACATGTGGGGGGTTGCACATGATGCTTCTGTTTTGGGATGTTAACACACCTGGACATACCATTCATGTTGGTAACACATGCGCAGGAAGCTGGACATTCCTTCCTTATCTGCAGGTGCTGGTCTGCAAGCTTTCATAGATCATGTTCACCAGAGTGAGGAGAGGGACAGTCCTGAGCCACTTCCTGGCACGCCAGCAGCAGATGTAGTCACAAGCCAGAGGGAAAAGGAGCACTGCAATGCTGAGAACAGATCAGCAGACGATATAATGTTGCAGGAATAAGAAGAGAGGATGGAGGAGGGGGGGAGATGTTATCCAACTATCAGGAGGTTCATGTAGTGCTGCCACCAGCACTCGAGGTTGCCACTAACTCACCTAGTGAGGAGGCAACAATGGAATAAGTTTTGGTGGCCGTTGACACGTACTTTTTTCAGCTAGCCTCACACAGTCTCTGTACTTTTTAGCTCATAGAGCGTATATTACCCCAGTAATTTACTCTAAATGAAATGTGCAGTAGGGGAATCAATGTTGGTCCTGTCTAACAGACACTGGGACTCTTCCACATATGCTTTATAATTGCTCACACTTGCATGACTATTGGAATGCTATATGGAAAACCATGAATCAGATATATATTATCTTTGGACGAATGTTTCACTTTATGAATTGTCATCTATAGATCTGTTACAGGAATTTTCTCTTTGAAAGCTGCAGGCCATCCTTTGTTGGACATCTGGAAAAATGTATCTTTATCCTCTCATCACCAGTGGTGGAATATGGTCTGCCTATTTTGTTGTAAAATCTGCACTTATATGTGTAAGTGCAATGCAATGCATACCTTTGAGTCAGTGCCGACTTTTGGCAACCCAGCAGCTCCTAGGTTTTCTTGGTAGTGTGCCAGGCTTTTCTTCCAAGGCAATGGAGGGTTGAGTGACTTGTCCAAGGCCACTTACAGTTCATCATTGATGAAGAAGAAATTGAAGTAGTTGACAACTTTAACCTACTTGGATCAATCAATAAAGAAACGACAAGCAGTCAAGGATTTGATGACACATTGCTCTTGGCAAAATGGCTATGGAGGACCTAGACAAGATTCTCAAGAAAAGAGGCGTGTCTCTCCACACAAAGATTCAACTTGTCCAAGACATGGTATTTTCAATAAAGTCATATGGAAGTGAAAGTTGGACAGTGAAAAAAATATGAAGAAAATTGATGCCTTTGAATTATGGTGCTGGCAAAGAATACTGTGTATACCGTGGACTGCCGAAGAACTAACCAATCGGTACTAGAGGAGATCAAACCTAAGCTTTCTTTAGAAGCTCAGCTGACAAGACTTAGACTTTCATACTTTGGACACATCATACAAAGAGAGAGATCATTAGAGAGAGACATTCTGCTGGCAAAGTTGAAGATCAGTGCAAAAGAGGAAGGCCAACAATGAGATGGATCGATACAATAACAGCAGCTATAGATGCCAGTCTGTCAACAATGAGCTGCCTGACCGAAGACTGAACAGAGTTTAGGAGAACTATCCAGAAGGTCACGATGAATCGATACAGACTCTACGGCACTTAACAACAACATGCGTAAGTGCGGGCACTTAGAGCTTCAAAGCACCAAGTGAAGCTACTCTTTTTAAGAACTTGCTGCTTTGTAAAATAGGTTCTATTGCTGTGCTTGCTGGCACTTCCACAATCATTTCCCACATCCTTATGTTTTTTACAAAAGGCTCTGCGTTCTGCAAGTATTTTGTAATAATCAGGAAATTATGCTCCTCCTGGCTTGGATGTTCAATTTCCTACCTAAATAATATATGCAAAATTGTACTTTATTGCTAAAAGATTAGTAGTAGTTTCTAGTTTGTTATCAAACTTTGCACAGTATTGAGTATCAGCAGGCAGGCCCGAGATAATATTTTCTTTAGACTCTAAGTAGGGGCTACCTATTAGTTTTCAATGGATGGCAGTAGCATTATATTTGCGAAGTATGTCACAATCGTCTTGCACTATTGATTCTACGAACCTGTTTTCCTAGAAATTCGTTTTTCTAGACTAGTTTGGATTGGTAGATTCAGGGTTTACCATTACTGTGAAGTTCTGTATTGATATTCAACCATCTCACAAGATCGTTGGGATATTAAATATGACCTATATGGATAAATTTCATAAGGAAGGACGGAGTGAATTTTAAACAGCTTGGTTTTTGAATGCCGATGCAGTAGCACTGCTTCACTCCGTTCCTTCTGTTTGCCGTTTCTAATTTTATATATTTTCTCGGTTTTTGATACATTGTTTATGACATGTACTCATTAGCCATAACTAGCCAGGTTGAATAGGTAACCTTGATCATTGTTTTAATGTTTAAGTTTGGTTATTCTTCTAGTTTTTTAATTTAATGTAGTGTACTGGCGCCGTAAAAAAATTGGTTTTCCTTTTAAAATATAGCAATATATATGCGCTTATTCGAAGGTGAACAATAAACCATAATCAATGGTATGGTGGTCAAGTTTACTCCATTGCTCGGATTTATTCTGGCACAGCGGATGCACACCGCCATGGCAAGTTTTTTCACTACATTTCCCGTAGTTTGTCAGTATGTCGCTACTGCAATAGTGATTAACAAATCAATTACTCCTTCCCCCCTTTTTCTTTTTCTTTTTTTATGGGCTTGATGTGCGCAGGCTAATTTCTTTTCTTTTGTTTTACACAATTCTTTTGGTAACTGAGTATTATGACATTATATTGTTCATTGATATTTTTGGGCACAATGCCCTTTTCCTCTTTTCCCTATTTCATTGCTCCTCCTTTGTTGCGGTTTTTATGAGATGTTTCAATCCATTCTGATGCAGCCAAAACAATTTCAAAGAAATGTTTGATTTTTATTTTTTGATGTGATCCCTTTTTTTTTTTATTTTATAGGAACCTCATGCGTTTCAAAATACATTATATATTTTATTTATTTTTTAGTTGGTCCTTTGGGGAATTAAGATGCTATTTTTATCGTATGAGTGTTCTTTCTACATTTTTAGTTGTTTCCAGTGCATGTATCATAGTCATGTTTCTTAAGTATGCTTTATTTATTTATTTTTTAGAGCATATTGATGAATTTATATTGTATTTACATGGTCATTTATCTGTATGTAGTATTTATTTGTCTTATTCGTCATATTCTTTTTTAGTGATATATGTTTTTTTAACGGAAGTTCTATACAGAGAAGGTACCAATAGGAATATTCATGTTTCTAGTTATGTCCTCCTCATCTCGTTTGTTCTCTTGTTTTTACTGTTTGTTAATATTTTTCATATATAGAGATCCAGAGCACTTTATAGATCATGTCCTATCATTTGGTGATTATAGATGGTAGCGTTTTTTGGTTCTTTAGTTTTTATATGTTCATCTTTATGATCTATATTATTTATCGATTTTAATTTTTATTGTATTTGATTGTTAATATGATTTATAATTGTTGATGTTTGCTTTCTTGAGGTTTGCACCCTAAAGATACCCCCTGAGGAAGGCCACAGGCCGAAATGCGTAGGGGCAATAAAGAAAGGTTTTTTTCCAAACCTGAAAACTCTGTCAGTCTGGTATCTGTTTCTTTGGTCCTGTTGTATCTTACAGATACTTTGTTGCTTTTTTTTTGGTCTTCCAGTAGCATTATATTGACATTTTTATATATACTACATTTCCCATGTGTTAGTCAACAATTAAAATACTTACACTAAACAAAAACACCTGTATCAGTATAAAAGTCCCATTCCCTCCCCTCATCCTATAAAAAACCTCTCCCCATGACTTTCAACCCCACTTCTATTCATCCTTTAAACAAAAAAGTCTTCAGCTCTCATCTAAAGACCCTCGGATCTCATCTTTGAGTGGATAAATATCATTCGGTTGGAACAGCTGTGGCTAATGATGGTGATGTGATACAGCTGGAGTGTTTGAAACTGATTCTGAACTACTTTGGAATGTATTTCTTGGGCAGAAGGAAAATCTTCATCCTTGACTCTGATTAAACTTTATTTTAAGACTCAGAGACAGTGACAGATGAGACTTTCCTTCTCTCTCTGCCCAGCGTAGCATCAAGGGCTTCACAGAGCCATCTCCTATAAAGAGAAGGAATTTGCCGACATGCAAGAGATTGCTATTCTAGGTTAGCTAAGAAACGGATTATAAGAGCTTCGCAGAATTTAACACTGAGCTGTTTCTTCTATTCTGTTCATAAAACACATCAACGTTCCTCCTGATGCTTTTTATCTAGCATATTTCACAGTGCTAAGAATCTCACGTAGTCTGCTACAGAGAGACAGTAAAAGATAAACTGTGAAGAGAGTGTGCAGAAAGTCTTCGGGGCATGTTGACTAAGGCATGGTATCCGTTAGCTTGGGATTTAATGCAGTGCTAATGTGCATTTTGGCCATGTGGTAGCCGGCAGAATGCCACCATAATGCAACTGCGCTATAAATACTGCACTGCCTGAGCAGCGCATGAGTAGGTGGGGTTAGGGCTGGAGTTAGGGCAGAGAGTGGGAGATAGCAGCTAGCGCACTTTGCTAGTAGCAAGCTAGAGGCCCAAAGACTCTAATGGTGCTTCCAGATTTGAAAGATGCCACTGGTGCAGGTGGAACTCCATCAGCTTCTAACCAGGAGGTGGTTACACCTGCCTTGCTGGTGCTGCCAATGTGTGGCCTGGACACAATTGTCAAGCAGTTTAAAGCTCTGAACCATCATTGGTAATGCTAGATGATAATGTGCGGAATTGAACTGGGTGCTCGCCTGGGGCATCTGTTTCGGATGGGCAGCATGGTGTGTCTGCCATAGCACTGCAGCCTGACAGCCATAAAATCAGGACCTGCAGCGCATAAGTGTATCTGCTAGGACAGTGAAAGTCCAAAGGAAAGCAAACCCTCTGCAAAAAACACAGAAAATGGACAGTGGAGAGTCAGTAGCAGCTAGTTCAGCTAGTTCAGTCATTATTACAATATGCCCCAACGTGTTTCGGCATGTGCCTTCCTCAGGGGGGAACCCTCATAAAAACAGAAATAATATAAACATAAATAGGCATTAAAACAATAGTAGCATTGTCTATAAAATAACATAAATATAACTTGCTTAAGACACGATCAAAAAATAAATAGATCAAACTCACATGAAAAAAAACTTCCCCGAATAAATAAATCAGACTGACTAAAATTGTTGCTACTTACTCTCCACTGTCTGTTTGCTAGGACAGTGGGCATGCATCCTGTATATTTACATAGCAACTTTACTCTTGAAAGTATGATCAAGTATGCATATGCACTGGATAGGTGCAAGAGGCCTGCAGGTGTGATTAGAGAGGAGATGGGAGTTAGGGTATGCTCAGTGAATCAGACCACATAGCCAAGTGTTGCAACAACTGGGAAAATGAAGGACTGGCACCACTGTGTGCTGTCAGACTACCACATCCCCTGCATGGGTAGTCGTGTATACATGCACCCGTGGAGCTATGTCAGCGCCATGGGCCCCTGTTCCTGTGGGCAGACGGCCCTTCACCCTGACAAAATGAGGATGTGTCTTTTTAGCCTGCTGGCTCATGAGCAGCTACCTAAATTTGTCAGTGAACATGGGCTAGCTTTGTTGGATCTCCTTGATTAGTGTTTTCTCCCTTGCTTAGGGGTGAGGTAGTCCACAGACCTGGGAATCTCACATGGGATCTCAAGGGCCTGTGGACGCTGATTTCCCAGAGTTTTGGCATGTTTTTGTTTGAGGTTGCCTGAAAGGTATCCTGAGCTTTCCCCATGGTGGAAGCCTGGGTGCTCTTTGTGGACTACTCCCCCCCCCCCCCCACCAAGAGATTACGCTGAGGTTTTATCTAGCCAGGGTGGACCCTCTGTGGTGGAAGCAGAGCCCCAGCCATATGTCCCCCACATTTGTGTGGTCTTTGTATTGAACCTGCATATCTGCATGCTCTAGAACCCCTCTTTTCCGCCATGGGAGCAGTACTTCTCACTGATAAGAGTATGGTGCCAGATGTATAAGTGGAGCGACCCACTCCTATACCAGGGCCCTGGTAACCTTTCACTGCAGCCTGGTAACCTTCCCTGCTCATGAAACATATTATAGTTGGCAAGCAGGAACTTCATATAAAGGGCCACTAAGATTGTGGCGGAGGGGGATTTTCAGCAGCAGCGGCCAACAGAGTTAGAGTGGATGACTGTTGCCACCTTAACTTTGCCCCTGATATGTAATTCTGGGGCCATATCTGGGCCCCAGAACTGACTATCTGGGTTGCCTGGATTGCAATCTAGTCAGTGGTGATATTCAGTTGCTGGCCTGATTGCCAGTTAGGGTAACTGGGCAGCAACTGAATATCGCTGCTGCCCGGTTAACCTGCGGTTCCACCCCTGGAATGCCAGCTATCCAGCTAGCATCAGGATGTGTATCAGCGGCACCTGGGGATATTCAGTAGCACTAACCACGTTAATCACATTGAATATCCCCTGTGAGCTCTTCTATTTCTAATGGGCAGCTATCCATAGCACTAAATAGTATGGTGGTATGTGTCCTACTAAACTCACTTGACCAAGATAAGCTGAAAAACTACTGACATCCCATTTCTAGGAAAACTTAAAGAATAGACAATCTGCATTCAACTCAAGTGACTGACTGTGAAATAAATATTGGCTGGATCTAAGTCAATCTGGATTCATACCAGGTTACAAAATGGAGTCAGTCTTCATATCCCTACTATAAGGGATCCATACTGTCATCTCTTTTGTTTAGTATCTATTTCAAGCCACTAGCTGAGCTGATTCAGTTGATGGATAGGCAATGATGTAGAGATACTCATATCCACCGAACCAGACTTACCTACAGCTCTTAGTATTCTGATCGCGAACGACAATTCAAGATCTGGATGAAAACCAACAAATTCTGTCTGAACTTGAGCTGGGTAAAGATTCTGTGGATCTCTAATGTAGGCGATTAAATAGCTGACATCAAAACCATTTTTGGAGCTAAGAACTCTCCCTTAAATCACAAGTCAGGAAGCCTAGGATACAGCTGAACTTGGCACTTTAATCCACAAAATTCAGGAATGCTTCAGGAGATGTTTCCATCACCTCTTGCAAATGCACAATCTCTGTACACTGAGAAGGCAAAACTTGTCATACTGATAACATCATGGCGGGACTACTGTAATGAGATGCACAGTGATCTGATCACAAAGGGTTTGCAACAGCTCCAAATAATTCTGAATGGTGTAGCCTGAAGACTACAAGGAGTTATTCGAAAAGGGATGGAGAACAAAACTGAATCTTTCTATGCCTCTTTATAAGTCCCTGGTGTGATCACATCTGGAGTACTGTGTGCTGTTCTGGTCTCTCTATCTCAGAAAAGGATGCAGCAGAACTAGAAAAGGTTCAGAGAGGGCAACAAAACCGATAAAGGGGATAGAATACCTCCTATATGAAGAACTGCTGTACAGGTTAGGGCTCTTCAGCGTGGAGAAAAGACCACTGAGAAGAGATAATGATTGGGGTGGGGATGGATAAATGAGGAACAGTTGTTTTGTTTTATTTATTTAGCAACTTTTTATACCGCCTATTCTACAAGTCACAGTAGTTTACAATAAATTTGAGAGCAGGAAAGGAAGGTTACATGGAACTTAATAGGTACAAGTTAATTCAATAGCTTAAAATAACAGTGATTATATATGATAGAGGTAACAATTAAACAACATATATTTTCTATAAGGGAGTTTAACTTGGCAGCTCTTAATGCATACAAGAGGTATAAATACATGAGTTTAAATAGACGTATGGTAGCTTAAGTTAGTGCTAGATGAGTGTACGTGTGTATGTTGGATCCTTAACTTTGTGGTTGTTGTTTGATCAATGGAGTTGGGTCAAACAAAAAACACACAAGGACCCTCCATGAAGCTAATGACCAGAAGACTGAAAAGAAATTATAGAAAGTTTTTTTTTCACACAGTAATTAATTAAGCTGTGGAATCTGTTGCCAGAGGATGGGGTCAAGGTGATTAACAGAGCAGTTAAAATCCTAGAGGAAAAGTCCATAGACCTTATTTAAGTGGACTGAGAAATTCATTGCTTACACCTGGGATAAGCAACATGGAATCTGTCTACCTTTTGGGAACCTGATAGGTCAATCCAGCTCACAATTTTTTTTCCATTTTATCTTGTATCTTCCACTTTTAATATTTGTAATATTTTTATTTTAATGTAATATCCTCTAAAGCAGCTCTCGCCCTAAAGAAGCGAGCGGCAAAACACTCAGCTGGTACCGTGAATGGTGTCGGAGTTGAAGGACAGCGATTGAATGATCAGTGATACTTTGAGACTGAATGAAGCTAAGTAAAGCTTTGCGTATGTCTGCTTAGTGAACGTACTCTTTGGATGTTTCTGGTGTAAAGTTTGTGCATGCTCTAGAAGAAAGTTGAGGGAGAGAAGATGAATATTACATTAAAATAAAAATATTAAAAATGGAAGATACAAAATAAAATGAAAAAGAAAATGTAAAGGAGGTTTTCCTTAGGGCCGTTGATGTATTGAGGATGAACTAAGGCTAATATGGATGTTGTCCTTTGCCTATGCTCTAAATCTCATTGGCTCTGAAGCCCTTTTTTTCCACTTTGGAAAATTGAAGTAACATATGAGCCTACGATGAAAGCTTGAACATTAGTGGAGTGTGTTTTTTCCTGGTCGGAGTATTTAATTTCACTCTGGAAGTGACATTTATCGGTATTGTGCCAACACAAGATGTAAACTACACAGGGATAGTTGCATTTTCACATGAACTTGTGCAGTTTTGCCCTGTTCCTGCAATCCTGTTTGACAGTGGTTTTCACATAGTTTAAAAAAAAGTACTTCCTTAATACTTAATGCCTTATTGCTAAGCAGCTTAGTGAAAATTTCTCACTTGAATCTAAGTAGAGGAATTATGGGCCTATATTTAGCAGCTAGCCACAGCTAGCCATTTCAGTGCTAAATATTAAACCCAGATATTCAATGGCAGGGTCATATCTGGCCCCAGTATTGAAAATCCAGGTTAGCCGCTTTTGCCGATCAGTAACCGGGCAGCAGCTGCCCGTTTAGCAATATGCAATGAAAGTTAGGCCACAGTTACCTGCGCCTGGCTTTCACCGCATATTGCTGACAGGAGAGCAGCTCAATATTGCTGCTGCCCAGTTACCAATCAGCACCATCTACGCTTTCGCCTTGGAATGGCCCTGATATGCCCTAATGCTAAGTGGTTAGCATCGAGTTGTGTAGAGCCTGGCCCTGTGCCACTGTCCCCTGATGTCCGGGGGGAATTATTCCACCTCTGAAGTGGAATAAGTCCCCCGTCCATGCTGGTGACTCCTGACGTATCAGGCCGACCTTAGGATCGGCCCTGTATATCCTGGGTCGCATCCCCATCCACCGCCAGCCCTCACCCGCCCCCTCAGCTCACCCCCTCCTGCCCCCATCCAGCTAAGTGGCATCTTTTATTTGGGGCTATTTTCTACATGATGCAGTTTATTATCCCATGGTATCTTAGGGGAAGTGAAACATTCATTTCACATCTGTTTTGAATTGATGGGACAGGCGTAATATCTGCAGGATTTGTGCTAGTATATCATACAAACACATAGATGATTATGTGCCTTTAAACAATAGGCTAAAAATAGGCACCTTCTCCACTTCCAAACTTGGTTACCCTGTTATAAAATTACACTCCATGAGTATAAAGGCTGAATGCCTAATGGTCTTTGAAAATTCACTCTACTGTTTAGGAGCATTTTGCATAAGTGATTGCGCCTACTGGGGAGTCTCCATTCATTTTTTTTCGAGTTTTTCTATCCATCTGCATACCCCTTCATTTACAAGCAGCTGCAGGTAGAAAGGTGGTTAGGTCCCACAGCCCAGATGAACAAAAGCAGAAGGGAGACTTTAAAGGAGCCGGTGGCAGCGGGGAGCTCGGAGAATGAAGATGAGTGGTGTACACTGATGTGCACAAGTTAGCAAGTGAAGTGAAGACGAAACATGCCATTGTGTTATGCTGTAAGTGTGTATTTTTCAACTTGTGTGCTTCTATGATTATATGCACAGTTATATACCTGTGAAAATTTAGAAATATAGAAATATGACGGCAGAAAAAGACCACATGGCCTATGTAGTCTGCCCTTCCATATCAACTAAAATAGTCCCCTTTTTTCCTTTAGAGATCTTCTATGTTTGTCCCATGCTTTTTTGAATTCAGGTACTGTCCTCATCTCTACAACCTCCACTGGAGACTATTCCATGCATCTCCCACTCTTTCCGTAAAGAAATATTTCCATATATTACTCCTGAGTCTATCCCTTTTCAGCCTCATCCTATGTCCCCTCATACCGGAGCTTGCTTTCAATTAAAAGAGACTCTCCTCTTGTGCATTTATACATGGAGGTATTTAAACGTCTCTATCATATCTTCTCTAGTCCACTTTTCCTTTAACGTATACATATTAAGATCTTTAGGTCAGTCCTCATATGTTTTGTAATGAAGACCATTAACCGTTTTAGTAGCCACCCTCTGCACCATCTCCATCCTGTTTATATCCTTTTGAAGGTGCGGTCTCCAGAATTGCACAGAATATGCCAACTGAGGTTGCACCAGAGACCTATACAGGGGCACTATTGCCTTCTTTTTTTCTGCTGGCCATTCCTCTCTCTATGCACCTAAGCATCCTTCTGGCTTTTGTTGTCACCTTTTCAAAGTTGAACTTCCCATACTGAGAGTTGAACCTGGGCCGCCTGGGTGAAAACCAGAAATTGCAACTGCTAGACCATATGGAAGGTTGTGGACTGTTTACTAAGGGGGTCATTTTAAAAGTCGTCGTCTTAGTTTGGACATCTAAGATGTGCACGTCCAAATCACAGACATATCTTTGGAGCCATTTTACAAATAGCTTTTCAAGACGTCCCACACTGGGGATGTCCAAGTAGACAGGGAGGTGTGGTGAAAGCATGTCTCAGGAGGTGCAATGTACTCATGGGCGTAGTTTGACAGCTTCATTTGGGGGGGGGGGTTAGAGGGTAGGACAAACTATTTGCATATTCATTTGCATATGTGCATATTCATTTTCATATGTGCATATTCATTATGGTTATCTTTAAAAAGACTAGATGGATATGAAGCCAGTATATCAAACAGGCTAGGGATGAGCTGGTGCTCCCAAGATACTCAAAGAGGGAGCAGAGGTTCTCATTCAGTGGCTTTGCCAAGAAAAAGGGAAAGGAACAAGTTCCCAAGCTATATCATTAAAATTTACCAAAAATTGTAGCTGTTTAATTTAGCCTGGCACTCTAAGATTAAAAAATACTGACACCTGTAAATATTTGTTCTCCCAAAAACAAAGGAGATGGAAGGGGCTCACACACCAAGCGACGACAAAGAAAGAGAACCATAGTGCAGTTTCTAACACCAAAATAAATAACTACTGTAATTTTATTTTGCCATTAGAAAATGTGCTATGATTCTTTCTTTTTCTTTTTGAACATCTATATTGTGTCCAGCGAAACCCCTTCTCCAACAGTAGGTGCAGTGCAGAACTACGACATTTCACCATAGAACCCAACATATAAGAAAAAAAATCAGATTCTAGTATCTTAACAGCCTCTCCAGTACAATGCAGATTGTAAACTAAACACAAAACTCTACAAAAGTCACTAAAGACCTATAATGCAAATCTACCATATCATAATGACACCGACATCTAAAATTAACACAATAAGGAGCCTACCCAAAAAAGAGCAGCACCATAAATATTAAAGTGGGCCTTAGAATATCCTTAGACCTATTTAGAAAACTAAACAAGCCAAATTACTACAGTCCTTACGGAGTGCTTCCTTTGCATCAATTACCTTCTCCCTGATTTTTATAATTTATTTTATATTTCAATTTTAAAAAGTCTCTCATCAGCCCATATGCAGCTGAACATTCTTAATCACTGTGTCGCACTTTCCAGTTCGTGTAAGTTGGTAAAAAAACTTTTACTATCGTTCCTCCTTTTATTCCAAATATTTTCACGACTAGAAAAGTAAACACTTAGCTCATATGAAGCTGATGTTCTTATTTGCAAAGTATGTCTTTCAGTCAATCCCGACGCCATAGTGAAGGCGCCCAAAGACTTTTTAAAATTGAAATATAAAATAAATTATAAAAATCAATGGAGAAGGTCATTGATGCAAAGGAAGCACTCCGTAAGGACTGTAGTTCAGTTCATGACAAAGTGCTACAAATTTGTCTGAGACCTTACTGCAATGAGAAGTGAAACATTTATAGTACATAGCACCAGTGTTTCTATTTGTGAATTGTGAGCGTGAGAAATTAAGTATTGTGATTAGTAATACTCTCTCTGAAACGTGACCAAGTTATTTGAGCAGTAGCATGAGACCAGGGATGGCACAAGGGTTTCTGTCGCCCCAGGCAGAAGCCCTGGCTATATCACCTCCCTTTCCGAGCCATGCCACTGATCCCCTCCAAGCCACATTGCAGCCCCCCTGCTGCCACAGATTCTGTTGGCAGGGTCAGTAGAGAGGGAAAAGCTCGGTTTGGTGTGGCAGCAGCGGTCCACAGCAGGCCATGTGCTTACATGGTCTGCCGCTTCTGACCCCCCTCCAACATAACTTCGTGTTGGATGGGGGTCAGAAGTGGAAGGCCATCTGTGCCAAAGCATATGGCCTGCTGCGGGTGCTGTACCATTTCCACCCTGCATGAGATGAACAGTCCTCTCTGATACCCCTTCCATCGATCTCAGTGGCACGTGCTCAGAGGAAGCCATGTCTATGATTAGGCGCAGTGCTAGCTCTTTCCGCAGCCCATTTCTAAACAAGAATCACCGGGATTAAGGGAGGAGGCAGACCATGGGGAGAGGCAGTGTTGCCTGCATGTGGGATCAGAGAGAACTGTATTTCATGTTACTGCATAGCAAACGTAAAGCAGCAGCTTGCAGAGAGGTGGACATGGTGGTGGGACTTTATTTGGCAGCTGTGTAGCCTACAGCTGCCACCAAAATTCCAAATGTGCCATGCCTCTTTTACAGGCCTCAACAAATTTTGTGTGGATTTAGGAGCCAGGCCAAATTCTTTGGAGCCAGTGCCTGTGACCTCCTTGCCCCCCCATTGTCTCTTGCACTGGTCTCATGTTTTCCTCTCATGAGACCAGTACTATAGTTCCTAAACCATGTGGCATTGTTAAACAGGAATACAGATAACAGTTATATCTTCAGATGCCTGTATAAGTGTCTGTCTGTATGTGTGTGTGGTACAATGGTGGTATGTCTGTCTGTGTGTGGGATATGGCGGTGGGTGCCTTTGTGGGCTTGGGGTGCAGGGCTGCAATGCATGTACAGTATGTGTGTATGATGCAGAAACTCTTTGTGTGGTGCAGAGATGAGGTGCCTGTGTGTGTGTATGTGGTGCAGAGGTGAGGTGCCTGTGTGTGTGCATGTCTGTCATGCTGAGGTGGGGTGCCTGTGTTATGTGAGTGTGTAGTGTGGGTGTGGGGGGAGGAGTATTTGTGTGTGTTCTGGGGGGGAGGGGGATACACCTTTTGGCAACACCTTGCATTCTTCTCTCCCCATTCCAACCTCTCACCTGCCGGCTCCCCCCCCCCCTCTATTACCCTTCAGACTTCCCCCCTTCACTAACCCCCCTTGCACTCCCGTCCCCTGCTTTAATATCCCTCCCTCCATCCTCCTTTTCTAAATAAGCCACTGCCCCTTTAAATTGCCCTGCCTTTACCTCACTTCCTCCCCGCCTCCCACAAACACCTTTTTTGCTGCAGGCTATGACCGCGACTTCCCTCTTCTCATCCATCCTCTTCTCTTCTCTTCTGCTCTCAGGGGACTGGATCCCTACAGGCAGACACCTTGCGATTGCTGCCCCCTCTTCCTCTTCTGCCTGCAGGGATCCAATCTCCTGCAGGCAGATGGAAAGAGTCTGTCACGATTGCAGCCATCCCCTTCTCTTCTGCCAGTGGGCAGACAAAGAGTTATGGCCATTGGGACAATCCCCTTCCCCCCCTCCACTATGCCCATGAATGTACTTACACGTCCCCATTCAATTTCAGAAATGTCGGTGACCTCTGCAGGCATGTCCATGTTTGGACCTGCTAAAGACACGAATAGACATCAGAAAAGTGCTTGTTTCGGCCTTAAAATATCCAGAGAGCATAGAGTTAAGTGACTAGCCTAAGATGACAAAGGCCCACAGTGGAAATTGAGCCCTTACTACTCTGCTCCTAACCCACTATGCTAAATCATTATACTATTAGAGGTCTGTTCTGAAATACTATTCTGGGGATGTCTGTGTAGAGGTCTCCATAGACATCCATATCGAGCACATCCATGTGTGTGAAATCGTGCCTGAACTTGCCTGTTCCTGCTTTTTTTTCAGATGTTCTGGCTTTGATGCTCAGATTGTACTTGAACAGCCTTTGTAAAATTTGCCTTCAGGGTACTGTGTGTGCTAACCTACATCAGCTCCCATTAAGACTAATAATGAGTGATTCGTGATAACATATACCACACTTTAGTAAATAGAGCCCTTAACTATTATGTTTTCAGCAAAATCAGCAGATCTGTAAGACTGGCAATAAACGTTTTATGAAAAACATGTCGCCTAGCCACTACCACTGAAGATGCCCTCCCTCAGTGTCTTAAACAAGGCTTTTTGACTGTTCTAGATGTGGGCACTACACAGTAGGTTCCTAATTTTCTTCCCAATTTTTCCTTTTCCTTAATGAAGTCTCTTGCATTCCCGTACTTCCTTCCCTGCTGCACAGATCTTTGTGTGTTACTGTTCAACCACAGCTGACTACCACAGAACAGCTGCAAGTGTTCATCTTCTATGGTAGCTTGCAAGAGGTCCCTTTCTTGGTTGTTCATTAATGACTTTTTACGTACAATACAGAGAGAGTAGTCTCTGTGCAATAAGAATGGGATGAGTTCTCTATTAATATAGTTAATCATTGGCCTGATTTGTATACCGTGTGTGATCCAGTAACAGTACTTTTGTATGGAAAGAATGAGATGAGTGCTCCATTCATTTTGTTGCATCCTCTCTATATGAGACAATAGCAATAGCCTAGATGTACCAAGAATTGTGTGAGCCCTCCGTTGACCTTACTGACCTCAAGCTTGATTGCATGCCTGTATGATAAAGTGACAGTAGCCCTTCTGTAGCAAGGATGCAATAAACGTACCATTCATTTTATTCACCTTCGACCTAATTTCACTCATTTTGTATTTATGGCAGAAAGCCATGAAAGAGACTCAAGGTCAAGAAGAGGAAAATTCCTTGTTTTGAAATACCCTAATCTAGAGTCGTAAAACGTTTAGCAGAGAGCAAAACTGGCAAACGTTTTAAGCCAAAGAAGGATGGGAGGACGGAAATAGACAAATGGTCATAAATGGATACATTTTGAGGGTAGTTTTATAAAGGATTTTTCATGCATAAAGGTCTTTTTAAGCAAGTAAAGGACCTTTTTAAAGTTACCCCTGGGGTCATGCATGTAAAAGTATGTGTCAAGAAGGCATATACTTTTACGTGATCGGTGTTCAGGGATGGGGTTTTGGAGGGCCACAGGTGGAATCATGATTAAGCATATGGTTTATAAAATACATGTGCACGTGTGTAATTTACATGCAAACATTTACACTTGCTCCTGAGCAGGTATTAATGCCTATTGCATCAATCTAGGCACTATTTCTGTTGCTTTGTCCCTAGTATCCTATAAAGACACATAAAGGCACATTTTAGAAAAGGACATCCAAGTCTAAACTGGGATGTCCAAGCCTGAAAATCCATAAAAATGGCAACATCGTCTGAATTTGGGCATGATTTTACAAATGTGGACATGCCCAATATGGACGTCTGCAGGGACATCTACCTAGAGTTCCCATTATAATATTTATCAATGTGGATGTCCACAAGACATGCAGCAATGGTGCAAACTCAAAACAAGCTTCCCAAACACACACAACATAGCATTGTCATTACGAAAAGTACTAGGGATAGTGTAGTACCAACTTCTTGACACACTCCAGACGTTTTAGTGCCGAAACAAGCACTTTTCCAATGCCTATTTGTGCCTGGAGCAGGTTTACGTTTGGACTTGGGTGCAGTTATCCCCAAGGGTTCTAAGATTGATCAGGGATATCTGTCTGTAGCTCCATCCTGGTCATGTCTCCCTCACACCCCCTGCCTATTTTGACGACATCTCAGTGGAGATGTCTAAAAGAATCTGTTTCTGAAATCGCTCTGGGAACATCCTCCATGATTTGGATGTCCATATGCATAGCTGCAGACATCCAAATCACTTCTAAGAGATTTAAAATGACCCCCATAGGCACTTAGTCTCAAAATAGGTGCCTACTTAACTTTCAAACCTAGGTACCTCATTATAAAATTACAGGGCCTAAAATTCAACTGGGCAAGCTGTGTGCCGCTACAGCATATAGCCCTGCCCGCTGACTCCTAACCCCGGATATTCAATTCCTCGGTGACGGCATTGAATATCCGGGTTCAGCACAAAGCAGATACCACTGCAAAGCCTAACTGGGTAGCATCCACAGGTAAAACTAGCCCAGGAAAAAGCTGGCCTAGTTTTAGCCGCAGGTCGCTAACTGGGTAGTGGTGCAGAATTGCCGCTACTCGGTTAGCAGCCATCTTCACCTCTGCTCCACTTAGGAATGTCCCCCAACATGCCCCGACGCTAACCGGATAGCATTGGGGCATGTAGGGGACGCAAATGGGGATATTCAACGTTTTCAGATTATTTTACTAGTGTTAACTAGCTGGAAACTGCTCTCCCTCAATGCGGCTAAACGTCCACAGGGGGTATATTCAGTGGTGGAGGCTAGCGTGGTTCCAGTGGCTAGCCATCGCTGCTGAAACAAACCCAGATATTCAATGCCAGGGTCTTATCTGGGCAACCGGCATTAAATATCTGGATCAGCCAGATAGCAAAGAAGCTAACCGAGTAGTGGCAATATTCAGCCGCTGCCTAGTTAGCTTTGTCAGCGAACGTTAGGTCACCTTTCAGATTCGCCACTTTGTAATAACCAGGCAAGCAGCTCGATAGTGGTCTGTTATAAAATTCTGACTGGAATAAAACTATGCATGTCGACATGATGGTGTGTACTTTGCCAGTAGGCATAGCCTGGGGAGCAGTTTGGAGCATGGGCGGAGTATGGGTGGAGTATGGACAGAGTATAGGCAGAGTTCAGAAGTATGTGTATGGATCATAGAATACTTTAGCCAGCGCGTGCCCTTGCGAACTTTATGCATGAACATTCACACCTGCTCCTAGGCTCCCCCTTTATATATGTAATAAAGCTAAACCTCATTCAATGATTAACCAAAACTAATTATTCAGTATTTCTCTGTTGTCAGAAACTGAGCCTCAGAATCAACCAGTGGCACTTAGAATGCAGGGACTATCAAAATGTCCTTATCATGTGCCGGCATTACATCAATGGCTCTGATACATAGGAACTAATGACATATCAAATATAATGCGTTGTTGATTCAAATAAAGAAAAATACTCATCTTATTGTTTAGTTGAATGTGCCAAAAAGTTCCTTTAAACGCATTGCTATGTTCGTTTCTGCTTTTAACTTTCATTAGTTGCTCTCAGTCTCGTTATAACTGTGTTGCTGAAAAAAGCATGTCCCAACGCCAACGATATGAGGCGCCTGTGCGTTTCTCCAAGAATGGGTTTGTCAAGGGACTCCAACAACAAATAAATATCCTTATCGCAGCGCAGCTCCTTATCTTAAGGCACAAACTCCCGCTTATTCTCTGGGGAAGCCAAAAAAACGCTGTGCATTCCCCAAAGAATAAGCGCATTCCCCAGAGAAGAAGCACATTCCCCAGAGAATAAGCGGGAGTTTGTGCCTTAAGATAAGGACATACACAAAGGCACAGGGAGGGGTGACTTGAACGGAGCGACAGGTGTACCTAGTCTTGCCACCTTGCTGGGCAGACTAGATGGACCATTCTGGTCTTTATCTGCCGTCATATACTATGTTACTATAAAATTGCCCTCATGGAGGGTAATTATATAGCTAGCTAGTTTTAGGAACTCAGCATGTACCTGTCTTGAGCCTATTTTATACAGAAAATCAGGCATCCACTTTTGTTTATAAAATAGGACCTAAAACTCACAATATATCTAGGTGCAAACACTTACTCAAGACCTAGAGCTGACATAAACGTCCACGCCTAAATTTTTGAAAGTGGTAACACTAAATCCTGTATAAATCAATTGCTCACTTAAGCAAACTAATTTTTGTCAGACTAGTTAATTCAAAACTGCTATATATCAGCTGCTCTTAATGTCTTAGTCCTTTTCTTCTTTTTTTTTGTGATCAAAGTGAATTTTAAGTCAGGAACAAATCTCATTCTGTGTTTGGTTTCACTATCATAGGAAAATCATATAACCAACCACGACAGTCACCTTTTGAATAGACTTAACTTAATTCTGCATCAGGGCTAAGAGTTCCTATATATATATATAGCTATATCTCACTTATCTGTTAAATTGCAGAATAAGAGCTAGCTAGGAGACATGGATCTTATTCTGCGATTTAACAGATAAGGGATATATATTTGAGGGGGGACTGATAAGTCTCTGGCCTTGTAACGAAACAGAAAGCTATGGGCACACTTCAGTTCTGATGGTCTGAATGATCTCTCTGCAGATCTACCTCGCCACACCTGAAATCTCTCAGGCAATCCAGACCCGGAGCTCTGCCTGCCTTTCTGACATTGCTGCTTGGAAGTCTCACTGCCGCTTGAAATTGAATATGGCCAAAACCGAGCTTCTTATTTTTTCCCCTAAAACCTCCTTTCAGGAGTGGAGGAGTGGGTTTTGAGAGCTGGCTTGGTACCCAAGCAACCAGGGTTCAATTCCCACCAACTCTTCTTGTGGCCCTAGGCAAGTCACCTAACCCTCCATTGCCTCAGAAGAAAGGCCTGGCAATCTACTTCCAGTCACACTGCCATGAAAACCCAGGGGCTGCTGGGTCACCAGGAGTCAGCTCTGACTCAACAGCACATTGGATTGCAACCTCTTTTCCTTTCTCAGCCTCTGGATAACTCTCTACTCCTCCCTGTTTCCTCAGCTCATAACCTTGGAGTTGTCTTTGACTCCTCTCTCTCCTTCTCCGCACACATCCATCTAATAACTAAGACTTGCAGTTTCTTTCTCTATAACATCAACAAAATCCACCCATTCCTTTCTGAACACACTACTATGATACTTATCCGCTCCTTAATCACCTCCCGTCTTCACTATTGTAACCTACTCCTTGCTGGTCTCCCTTTGAATCATCTCTCCCCTCCAATCTGTTCAACACTCTGCTGCACGGCTAATCTTCCACCAGCCTAGTCATGCTCATATTACCCTTCTTCTCAGGTCACTTCATTGGCTCCCTATCCATTTCCGCATCCAGTTCAAACATCTTCTGCTGACCTATAAGTGCATTCATCTGCAGCTCCTCAGTACTTTTCCTCTCATCTCTCCCTACACCCCTCCTCGGGAACTCCACTCTTCTGGCAAATTGCTTCTATCTGTGCCCTTCTCTTCTACTGCTAACTCCAGACTTCACTCCTTTCACCTTGCTGCACCTTACGCCTGGAACAAACTACCTAAGTCTGTACGTCAGGCACTTTCCCTGACCCTCTTCAAATCCAGGTTGAAAACTCACCTCTTTGCTGCTGCTTTTGGATCTGGCCTCACCTGATCTCCTTGTGTTTCCTTTGTATTGTCTGTCTTGACTAGATTGTAAGCTTTGATGAGCAGGGACTGTCTCTTACATGTCTGTGCAGTGCTGCATATGTCTTGTAGCACTATACAAATCACCCTCAGTAGCAGTAGTTATCTAAATGATTCTCTGCAGTTTAGTTTTGAATTAAAATAAAACAAAACTGCAAAGAGATCATTCAGACCACCAGAACTGAAGAGTACCCATAGCTTTCTGTTTCGTTACAAGGCCAGCGACTTATCAGCCCCCCCCCCCTTGTATATAAAAAAAAAAAGGAGCTATCTTTGTCCTAATGCAGAATTAAGTTAAGTCTATTCGAAATGTGACTGTAGTGCTTGGTTATATGGATATTCCTATGACAGTGAAACTAATCACAGAATGAGATGTTTTTCTTGTCTTTTTTTAAAATTTACTTTGATCACAAAAAAAGAATAAAAGGACTAAGACGCTAAGAGCAGCTGATATATAGCAGCTTTGAATGAACTGGTCTAACAAAAATTAGTTTAAGTGAGCAATTGATTTATACAAGGTTAAGCGTTGTCACTTGTGGAATTAATATTCCTGTAGGGATTCAAGTAAAGGACATCTAAACCATAAAAAAAACATAAAAAACCACCATCTGCATTTTTAAAAGGACCAGAGTAAAGTATAATATTTTATAATTTATTAGTGTAAATTTGCTTCCTGCCCATGCTTTGCCCAAGCCCCGCCCCTGCGCACGCTCACAATGAAAGTAGACGCCATTGGCCTGATGCACATACTTATAGAATAGAGACTGGCTAAAGTATGCACATAAAGGCCCATCCATGTGCTTAACGTCATTCAAAATACATGGTTTATGCATGTCGATGGCCTGTAACTTCACGCAGTTTGTTGTAAAGTTGCCTCCTGAGTGTGGGTTAGCAAACTAAAAACAAGTCTTTGTCTTTTTTTGTGTCATTTTGGATGGGAAATGACACAAAATGAAGCAGGAAATATTCTAACTCAAGTGTGAAAAGCTACAGTGAAGTTGGATGGAAGAGAGGGGAGAGGTAGGAGCAGCTGAAGAAAAAAAGCGATGATGGAATGGACGAGGAATCTAATAAAGGGGTGGAGAGGGGAAAAAGGGAAGGAGAGGTTATGGGAGGAGGAGGCAGAAGGGAAAGATGGGCGAGCAAGAGGGGAAGAGGCAGATGGAAGGAGATAAGGAGAAAGGGAGGGATGGGAGCAAGGAGGTTGGGAGGAAGAAGGGGAAGGAATTAGTGAGGTAAAGAGGAGAGGGTGAGGTGAGGAAAAGGGAGCGGGATTAGGAAAGGGGAAGAGACTGAGAAAGAAGGAATAGAGATTAGAGCGGCGAAATATTTCAATAGTGAGATCAATCTGCAAATCTTTTGTATATTTCAGTGTATTATTTTCATGGATATTTAGCAAATGTGAACAGTCTACTCAGCATGGTATTTCTTCAGCAATCCGTGGATGTTGAGGGTGATTGATTTCTAATATTGTCTCTGTTTCCAAAGATGACCTAAAAAAACAATGCAGAATTGACAGACTGTGTTGCAGCTTAGGCACATGTTTCAAGTCAAATGGTTGGCCCTGGTTGTTTGTTTATTTGGTCTAGGATACACTTTCTGATACTCCCACAAAGGCATTAAAGTGCTGAGATCTTTGTAGCAGACTCTTTCCCCATTTGGAACGTTCTTGGCAAAAGCCTTTCTGTGGTCAATGTCTCCAAATGAGTTAGTTTTGTGTGTGCCACGACAGTCATAAACCTCACTCCTAAGGCAGGGTATGTGGAGTATGATCTGTGTCTCTCAAATGTACTGCTAATGCTCACACAGTACTTGCAGTGTACCAAAGAGACCTTCCACCTGGTGTTCATAAGATGTAGCATGTATAGGCGACTTATCAAGATGTTCTTGGAGATTGCTTATAATCAGGCCACTATAATGGAAGATATTTCAGCATCTTTCCGTCGCATTTTCTTGATCTTTGACTGCATTGCTTGATACTTGATGAGCTTCTCTTTCTCTCCACAGGATGTGTAGAATTAGGGTGGGCAGCCCTGTCACCAGTCGCCACAAGAGTCAAATTGGCCATGAGAATGTGCTGAATTTGAATTAGCCATTGTGGCTCTAATAATAAAGTGTAACAAACCTTTTCTTGACAGGGTGTTCTGCTATGTAGAACCAACCAATGACAGAGCACCATTATTATCATGTGATCACTCATTCATTCATTCATAAGTGACTCATTGACAGTGCTCCTCTGTACAGTCCATGGTGTGATGAATTTTACTTTTTATTCACCATACCTGTGGCTACATTGATAAGTGTCTCGCGTTTTTCTCCTTTACCACTGTCTTTTTTTTTTCTTACATTGGGCTTCTTATTAGTTGGAATGGGAATGTCCTAGAAGATAATCATAACCTCTTTGTACGCCACAATTCTCTCTGGGTTGTGATCTGAGTGCTTTTCTGATACAGCATTGTTATAGTGTTTACAAAGTTTGCAGTGGATGAGTCGTGCAATCACATTGCAGGACCAATATGTGTGGAGTCTGTGCAGGTTCCCCCTCCATACCTTTGTTTAGGATTGTACCTGCCACTCTGCAGGTTAGCCCTCTCTATTTTTTGAGGTATAAAGGTTACTAAGTTTCCTTTGATTCAAAAACTAGGGGAGGGTAGCCTGCACAGAGCAGCAGGTACAACGCTAAATAAAAGCATAGAAGGGGCCAGTCTACATGGTGCAGCAGATATAACTCTAGCCACCTTAATACTGAAACAAGATTGAAGTAATGTGGTGGGGAGAGATAGGGAGGCACAGGAGAAGGGGTGTGTTTGTTTCAAGAAAAAAGGACTCAAGTCTTTTTGTATTGCCTCTGAGGGCAATTCTATCCTGGCTGTCCTGCCCCTATATGGCCGATCAGAATCTGAGTGCATAGCAGTAGCACCCGATTCTGATCCCGTGGGAGCTAGATGTGCCCGCAGGATCAGAATTGGATCTGCCAGCTTGGACATGCAGGCCAGGGCCCGATTCTGATCAGCTGCACATCCAGCAGATCCCCAGCTACCTCAGCCAGGCTCCTGAATGGAGCCGCAGTGCCATGGTATCCCGTTGCCAGGGCACTGTAGCTTCATTCAGGAGATGCGATCCCCAGCCACCAAAGAAAAGGCTCTTTTCCCACAGCCCGACCCCTGATCTGGCCTTCCAGGGCCAGGGTCAGGCTACAGGGCTCCCTCTGCACCCCTCACCTCTGAGGTCATCAGCCTCTGTGGTCCCCTGACATCCAGGGAGGCATTCTACCTCATGGGTGGAATAAGTCCCCCGTCTACCCTGCCGACCTTGGATGTACAGGGCCAATAACAACACACTTATAATGCAAGGTGTCAATGTTGAACACAACCAATGTTGTACAAAAAAAAAGATGAAATGTGTAAAATGAACTAAAAAAAATGACTGAAAATCAGGGGGAAAAAGCCAAACCAACAAAAATGAAATATTTTTGGCTTGTTCACATCACTATTACATACTGACTGATGTATCAGATTCACAGTGGAGGATGCTGAACGTTTTGAGGGTAATTTTACAAGATGCCAAGTACACATGTAAATGGGACTGTAGTTATTTATGCGCATATGTGTCCACATAAGTGTGTAAATTGTTTCTTATAAAATAGCTCCTAGTTTAAAAGTATGCACATTGATTGGATGATGCCTACTTTGTGAGTGGGCATGCACATGGGAGGAGCTTGGGCAAAAATATAGGCACAGACATTTATACCAGCTCTAAGGCTCACTAAAGGTTGATGCAGATGAAAACATCCATCGACCTCAGATATGCACGTGCAGGTTCTGGTCACTTGAGAAGACAGACTCTTGCCAGTCATCCCATCAGATCCAAAACCAAGCTGATGGTTAGCTAAGCAGTCATGAGCCTTATTATAAAGAGCTGAGATGTGGATAATAAACAGGAGACATTTCAAAGCATTGAAGAAGTACTACATTGCCTAAAGAAAAGCTTTTGAATCCAAATCAGAAGGCAAATGTGCTAACATAAGCATCCTCTTGGAAGCAAACACCACAAGCATCATGGCAATGACCATCTAACATCAACTCTGCTGGGATATCTTCACCAACCAGATACCTGATGCCAGATTCCCAAAGCAGTTTCATTCTCACAGTGCATGTCAGGTGCGAGCTGAAGCAGTGGGCAGAAAAACATATTTCAAGACATCCTCAAGGCCAACATGAAAAATAGGAATGTCAATACCAACTCAAATAGACGAGATGGGTCAAAACAGGCAGAGAAAAAAAACCCAGGAAAACAGACAAACGCAGAATCTGTAAGAAAGCATCGGAAACAGTTACTTATCTCATTGCTTGTTGTGGGACGCTAATATCAGAAAGGCTAGATACAAAAAAAAACAATATGCCAGGCTTGGATTTATGCATAGGCAAGAGAGGCACTTTGAAGATTTAGAAGGCATTTGAAGTCAGTGCTTCTTCCTGAGAGTGCTAATAATTTAATTGTCCCTTGCAACACAGAGAGGGTCATTCTGATCTGCGTTTAGTGGGTCTGGATGTCGAATCCGATGTCCAGAGCCGCTAAACGTCTGGACAGTGATTGCGGCAGAAGAGCTCCCCATACATATAGCCATGTTGTGCGGGGAACTCTCTTTGTGGGCGGGAGGAGAGGGCTGTGGAAGGAGCGAGGGCAGACAGTGGGCAGGAATGTGACCCTGGATGTACAGGGCCTAATGGTACCCTTCACTAATATTTGGTTGCACAACCCTTGACCGTAATTACAGCCTCCAAATGTTTCTTGTAGTCATCTATACGTTTTGTACATCTGTCTGCTGATAGTTTCTCCCACTCTTCAACTGCTATTAGTTCCGGTTCATGAATGTTTCTAGGATTCCTTTTATCAATGGCAGATTTCAACTCTTTCCAAAGGTTCTCGATTGGACTGAGATCAGGACTCATTGCTGGCCAGTTTAAAATTGTCCATTTGTTTCTTTCTAACCATTGTTTTGTACTTTTGGATATATGTTTTGTGTCATTGTCCTGCTGGAGGACCAATGATCTTCGATTTTCGACCCAGACCTAGCTTTCTGATGGTAGCACATTTCACTCCAAAATACGTTGGTAGTCCTCTGACTTCATGATTCCTTTAATACATTTCAGGCCTCCAGTTCCTGAGGCAGCAAAACAGCCGTACAACATTATGGAAGAGTGTTTAACTGTAGGAAGGGTGGTTTTTTTCCCCTTAAAAGCTTCATTTCTTCACATGTAAAAGCATCATTAGTCTGCATTGCCAAAGACCTTATGTTTGGCTTCATCTGTCCACAGAACATTTTCCCAGAAGGACAGTGGTTCCTCAAGAAGGGTTTGGGCATGCCTTTTTATGTCTGTCTGAGCAGTGGGGTCCTCCTTGACTTTTGCCCATAAAGTTCTTCTTTGTTTAGTGCGTGGCAAATGATGCAGGTTGAAACCACCACTCCAGATTACTCCAGGTCAGGTAGTGTTTTTCCTACAGTTTGCACTAACCTTTGTAGACTTCTTAGATCAATTGTACTCTTCCCACCACGTCCTGGGAGGTCCTTCATAGTTCAATGAGCAGAAAACGTCTTAATAACATTGCGAACTGTAGACACAGGAATCCCAAGGTCTTTGGAGATCGCCTTGTACCACTTTGAAGTTTGATAATTGGTGATAATGGCTTTTATGACAGTCTCAGACAGCTCTCTTGTTTTCACTATTGTGAAAATGGAACAGGGAGTGAATGTGGCCATTGTAAACTTTAGAGCCATCATTCATTGGTTGATTCAAGTCATGTGAGTACTGACAATTAATCACCAGTGCATTTAATTTTACTGCAATGGGAATGTGGTTCTTCTATTCAAACTGATTTGAATTGTTTAGAAGGGTGTCAATAATCATGTCCTAATAGTTCACAAAAAACACCGTTCATCCCACATTAAATATCATTGAAAAAAAGAGAGATAAACCTCATACCTATTATATATACTCCTAGTATCAAATTTTTTTGTTGGATTATTTGCTGTGAAAGGATCAACCCTCTCTTGTGGCAAATCTTCCATTTTATTCTAATTAAGAGGGAACTATCCCTCTGTCTACCACACCAAGGGATAATACCACAATTATCCTTAGAAGTATTGTCCAAAAATAAAGTATTCTTAAAGTACTTAGCTGCAATAGACGTTCCCCATCTGTCAAACGACTGAAAGAAAACTGTGACGACTCTGTATCCGCCGATACCAGCCTCCAGCTCTGTTGATCCAGTTAAGCTGCGGTGGTTCATTCCTCTGAAAACGTCACATACGTCAAACACATTCTCTGAGATTCAACTGGTACCTATAAGAACCTTAATCCAATGACATATAATTAATATGTACACAACGTCGTGTTTCAGACCCTGAAACTCCCGGTCCTTCTTCATGTATAATGCGTCATAATACTACATCCTCTTCCTCCACTTTTCTAATCAGCCCTGATCCTGTGGTAGCAGATCTGGGCTATCATTCCCTGTAAACTGAATTCCAGAGTTATTTCTATCAATTAACCAAACTCCACTCCAAAAAAATGTGATACTAGGAGTATATATAATGGGTATGAGGTTTATCTCTCTTTTTTCACTAATCATGCCCTGGCAATGTGCCAGTTTTTATACTATTTTCCTACTATTTCCTTATTTTATTTGATTCTTTTATATGTCATATAAGAAGGTGATATTGGTTATTAAGGGGTTGAACTGCAAGAATGCCAATAATGTTGACCACAACTGTACAGTAGCATTTCTATGATTATTTACAAAAGCAAATGGCCTAATCTGATCATTGCAGGGAAATGGCACAACATGATAATTTGCATTCACAAGGCATTCACAAACACTGCTTTTGATTTATGGTGTGATAGAAAAAGGGGTTTGGTTAAGCAGATGCCTGATTTCTTCAAGTCCTTTGCTGGAATCTGTTGAACTTGTGCTGTTTATTTAGATGTGTTGCTGGCGGAGTTCTTCCTAGGCTGATGTCTGCCTGGAATCCTTGTTTGTTTGTATTGGCACCACTCTCTGCCCTAAGCAGAGCACCTTCTCACGCACAGGCAGCTCAGCACAACAGCATGGGATGCACTTCAGTGAGCTGCTCATCTCCTTCCAGGAGCCCTTGGACAGACTGATGGCTCAGTGCCTGCTCCAGAATAAGGCATGCCTGCAACTCCAATGTCTGATTCCCTTTTAGTGACCCCGACATTGGAGTGTTCCTTACAGGTATTACTGTCCTCAGACTCAGCAGCGTCTCCCCAAGTCATTGTTAAACTCAGACATTTGCAATGGACTTTTTCACGTCAGTAGTTTCTTATGTATTGCACTACTCGAATCCGTTTGTTTAAATTGTACCCTTACACGGTACTGCTTCCCCTCATTATCTCTACTATCCTACTCTGACCTTGCAGAACTCCCTTACTTTCTGTGTTGCACCCTGACAGTGCAGGACCTCTGATATATATATATATATATATATATATAATATATTTTAATTTAAATATTCTCCTTTCCAAATCCAAGCTCAGACTGAGTTAGAAATTACTGTACAGCAGTTAGTTGCTTGCCCTAGAGACCTTAGAATCTAAAGACTAAATTTACTAACTTGCATTAATGTATTAACATGCATTATTTAACAAAAGCCTTATTAGTGTCATTGGGGCTTGTTTACTAATGGGGTTATTTATAAGCTCTGTTCATGATTTCCACACCTGAAAATGCCCATTTAGACATGCCAATCACATCCATACCCCAAATTTACACATGCTTGACATGATCACATCTATGTTACACTGAGGCATGGTGGAGGCATTTTATTGTATTTATTTACATTCTCTTATATGCTGTGCTATTCTGCATCAGTGTAGTTACATTGAACAAACTGAAATTACATTATAACTTGGAGATAACTATTTTACAGGGAACATGAGCTATGGAGGGTTAAGTGGCTTGCCCAAGACCACAAGGAGCACAAGGAGCACCTGTGGGACTAGAAACCCCAGTCCTTCCAGCCTGAGGTTGCTGTCCTCTAGTGGGATTTGAACCCCCGACCTTCTGGCCTGAAGTACCTTGCCCCAACCACTAGGCCACTCCTCCACTCCACTCCACTCCTCTACTAGGCACGTCTGGAGTGGTTTGTAAAAGATCCACATGTATGTCTATGTCTATACTTACTCCTGGGCACAAATAGGCATTTGAAAAGTGCTCACTATGGCGAGCAAGTAATAGTAGGGAGAAGAGGAGAATGCCCTTTGACTCCGCCAATAATTTTTGCCCCCTCAAAAAAGCATGCAAGTAAATATAGAAGCCTTTTTATAAGCTGCTCCACCACTGCACATCTCCAGTTGCAAAATAGCGGACAGATACACATGCACATTCTGAAATACCATCATGGACACGTCTGTGTTGTCAGTTTTGCAGTCATGTATTTCACACGTGCACTCTTACAAAATAACCTGCTTCCCTGCACATGTTTAAGGGTTGCTGCTGCATGCCCCATTTCCTTGGACGTTGGCAGAGACGCCTATCTTTTGGGGCAGAGAGATCGATTTTAGAAAGTATTTACATGCGTCCCCTTTCTCTCCTATCCCTCCCATGAAATTTTGGATGTTTTGACTTGGTAACCTAGATGGCACCTACGCGGCTTTTCTAAGATGGCACTTCACATGCGTAACTTGCATTAATGTGCATTAATCGTGCTAGCATGTTAATGAATGGTAGTAATTCAGGCCCAAAGTTTGTACCTGAAGTACTGGAGGGTGAAGTAGCTTGCCCAAGGTCATAAGAAGCATCAATAAAAGCTGGCTTTGAACCTTGACTCCCCTGGTTCTCAATCAGTTGCTCTAACCCAACGGTTCACAACTCAGCCCTTGAAATACACCCAGCCAGTCAGATGTCCAGGAAATCCACAATGAGTATGTATAAGAGAGATTTCATGCAATGCCTTCATGTTATACAAATCTATCTCATGCATACCCACTGTGAATATCCTGAAAATCTGACTGGCTGGGTGTGTCCTGAAGGGCGGGTTGGCAATCATTGTTCTTAGTACAGGGTCAGTGCAACCTAGTATTATTCAAAGATATTGTACATTAGCTTTAGAAGCCACAGAACACTTGAAGATGGGACTTATCTAGCTTCAAAAGCTCATCAGATTCATTTTTTTGTTGGTCCAATACAAGGAAATCATAGCCTACGAATGCTCCAGATTTTCAGGGCAAGATGATCCAGTCCTGGTTTTACTTCACAGTTTGCACGGACTTATAGCTCTATTGTCCTTTTTGATTTCTCTACAAAAGCAAAATAAAAGTCCAAGGTAGGGCCGAATCAACCTGTCTTGAAAACCCAGAACCAGTTGGCAGTTCCTTGTGTGTATGTGACGGCTATGTGGTTCATAACTAGAACAACCACCTGGACCCTGTTTATATGGAACAAGCAAGCTTTTCAATTCCTTTGGTTCAATGGTTTTTATGTTTGGAATCTCCCAGAATGCTGGCAAGGGGAGTTGAGAAACAAGAGCTGACTCGCATGATCCCTATGAACTGAAGCTTAGTGGTAGCTGGCCTTCTTTCAACTCCTATTTCTCCAGATTACCGGTTAAAATCACTTATTTACACACTTTTTTATTTTGCAGGGAAAATGTAATAGAAAAGCAACATATTCCCTTTCTCGAAATGATGTCATCAGAAAACAGGACAGCCTTTGTTTACTCAACGTCAGCTGGTCAAAGTCACCTTAAGCTTTGTTTCTTCTTTTTACTGTAGAGTGAGTGGGTGCGCAAAGAAATAAATGAGACGGATAGCATATGAGTGTGATTCTATAAGCTGCCGTGTAGTTAAACTTCATTTTTTATAAGCGGTTGCTGACTTACCTAAATTTAAGCCCTAGGCACTTGTTCTTAAATACAGTTATTCATCTGCATCACATATGAGCCTATTCATTACAGATAAACTATAGATCTGTTTCCAAACTCTGAAATACTTGATCCTATCACTGTACTGGGGGAGGAGGGTGGGGGCATGCATTGCTTTGCATAAGCCACCTGAACTACGGGCATGTTTCATTATCACCTGTTGCCCTCAGAGAACCTTGGGACAATTGTATAGGTGCATACTGGGCCCAGTTGTTAGTTTAAATATGTATCCTAGACTGTTTATGGTAAGATCACTGGTAATGTGAAGGTCTATAAGGCTTTTGGTATTAGTAAATATAAGGTCATATGATTCAACACCTTGCCCAGGTTTTGGTAGACTCAACTCAATGCAAGCAAGATTTGGGGACTTTGAAGGGAGAATTTAGAAAATTGAAGACAGAACCACTAAAATGGAAACAAATGAGTCACTTTTGGTTTGGGACAACCTGCCTATACATGGGAATTTGTGAGTTATTAATTTTCCTGAGATATTATCTGTTTCAGTTTGACATTTTTAAATGCTATCTGCTGGAGGTTCTAAAGATGTCAGAGTCTGCTTTCCCTTCTATTTCAAAAATGTATTATTTACCCCAGACCAAGGTAGGTAGCCTAGGAAGATTCCTTCCCAAAGTAGCCCTGGATAGTCCAGAGTTGACTAATTTCCTTGACTTCTGGAGAGGAGGCAGTTACACCTTCTGCCGTGATTGTTCAGATGTCCTTAGAACTGGATTGAGATTATTTTTCATGCCTAAGGACATATCATTTCTAGACTGCAAAGTGAGAAATTTCCCTGATGTCTCTTGTGAGATGCAGCCCATTTGGACATACATAAAAGTGCTGGCATTTGTACAAACAGTCAATTTTGGAAACACATCCAGCAGAAAACACCGCTGTTCAATTTCCATGGCACTCAAAGGCAAGGCATCCTCCAGGAAGGAAAACGTCTGTCCTGGAGAGGTGGAGCTGATGCTTAGAGAGGTCCTCTCCAAACCCCACATCATCTTTGGCAGTGCTAGCACCGACTACAATACACATCAGAAGGAGCATCTCTGGTGTGCCATATGTATCATCAACCACCATGATCGCAGCATGGAGGATGTCAAGAGGACGTGGATATGAGTTTCTATACTGTGCCATTCTTTGACGGCTTGTGCAAGCATTTGTACTACTGCAAAGTTTGTACAGCATTTTTATAACTAGAACAGAGTGTCACAGGATCTTTTGGCCTGACATTCCTAAACGGAGTATTTGCCAGACTAACCCCTGACGAAGGGTATCGAAACACGGCCTGTGTCGGGTTGTCATTGGTTTCATGGAAATAAAGCTCTGTCTTTCCACATTATCACATCTTGGACTGGGTTCTTCATCTTACGTGATACCACCTCTGCTCTGCAAGGGAATGTCCCCAACATGCCCCGATGCTAAGCGGTTAGCATCGAGGCATGTAGCGGCATTAATCAGAAATATTCAGCAGCATTGTGTTACTGCCACTGAACATTCCTCTAAGCGGCATTTACATGATCAGGCCCAATGTGTTGTGAGTCATGATGGCACCATGATCATCTGCACTGACAGCTGTGGTGGTTCAACACATACCCCTTGCTGATCACGACAATGGTCTGCATTGTGCATGTATGTCGGTCCAACCTCAACCCTCCAGGGGGGACATGGAATGCACTACACATCTCAGAGACTTCACCAGCAGGTTTCCCCCTCACACCCATCCCAGCCCTCTGATATCTGTATGGCACCGGGCTAGGTAGCGGGCCACATTAATCCTGGAGCACTAGCCTGGTGCCATACAGATATCAGAGGGCTGACTCCTAACTGTCAGAAGACAGGATTTTGAGGGGATGGTGGAAGATGTGGAGAGCTCGTCAGGGTCTAGTAAAAGCAGTGAGGAGGGCTTAGCCATCACTACTCAACGTGTAATCAAACTCTGGAATTTGTTACCAGAGGATGTAGTAAAAGCTGTTAGTGTAGCTGGGTTTAAAAAAGGTTTGGACAAGTTCCTGGAGGAAAGGTCCATAAACCGTTATTAAAAGGGACCCAGGATATCACTGCTTGACCCACATTTTCTTGGTCTCTGACTGTATTTCTTGGTACTTTAGGATCTTCTGCCACTCCACGCGATTCACAGAATAATCACCTCTATTATCAATGCTGTTCTGGTATTTTTCTCCTTTAATGCTATGTCTGGTTTCTGCACATCTAATTTCTTATCCATTGGAATGGAAATGTCCCAGGTGATCGTAACCTTTTCATTCTCTGTAATTCTCTTAGGGTCATGATCCCAGTGCTTTTCAAGCATAGTGATGCCGAGTGTTTATAGAGTTTCTAATGTACGAGACATGCTACTTTGTTGTGCCTTTCTGTATAGAAATTTTCTGCCATCAGAACTTTGTAGCCAGCTATGAATCAACATATGTCTGTCTGTTTTTGCCAGTATTTTCAATGCTCACTGTTTCATTTTTTTTTTTGTCGGACCATAGGAAGAAGAATTTAGCCTAGATACAGCTGGTTCAATAAAGGTCCATTATGCAAATGCAATGTGTGCCTTTGAGTCAGTCCTGACTCCTGGTGACCCAGAAGCTCCTGGGTTTTCTTGGCAGTGTCACTGGAAGTAGATTGCCAGGCCTTTCTTCCGAGGCAATGGGGGCTTAAGTGACTTGCCCAAGGCCACAAGGAGTGCTAGTGGGAATTGAACCCTGGTTGCTTGGTTACCAAGCCAGTGTTCTAACCACTAGGCTACTCCTCCACTCCACAAGGTCCATTATACTCACAGAAAAATTTCTTTAAAAATTATAACTTAAAATTTTAATTCATTCCAAAATCTGCTCACTAAAAATCTGCATCACATTGCAAACACGAGCCAAAACCAACAGAGTCAACCATTATGTTTCAAACTATTCGTGAATTAGCACTGTTTTGAACAGGGAAACCACCATTCAGAAAACATCTCTTCAGTATTAATATTGATCTGCCAAAGCAGCCAGCTCATGTCGGGGGAAGGGGAGGGACACCAGGTTCTCAAGTTGCACATGGCAGCAGTTATAGCTTGGTACGGCCCTGTGCCCATGCTTCTAGTTTAGACAAGCTAAAAAGAGCTCTTAGGCTGCATCTTGTGTGTGGGCAGTGACAGAGGAAGTCGATGGAGGACACCACGTTCCCTGCTTAAAAAGCACTGAAAGATAATCGTAGGTGTTCCTTCTTGCCAGGGACCATCAGATAGTCTGTGCTAGGTCACTTCCCCTAGACTGATGGGTGTATACTAGTTATTTCTGTATGTAAGAAACTATTTTCAGCATACACGTCCTTACTGGTTTCCTGTTCTTTTCTGCATGCAACATTTTTATTTAAAACAAATGCCATGGACGTCATGGCTGTTCACACAGGAAACCTTTACTCCCAATCACCATATTATTTTAGTCACTCTTGGAATGAGCATAATGACTGATGCATTTATTTTACTCTCTGTTTTAGGGAGGATAGTGAGACTGGTAAAAAGGTTAAAGCCTGGACTGCTTCACTTCTGAGATAGGCTGAACAGCAGTTTCAGAACATCTGTTGCACTGAAATGTTATCTGTGGGCCTGATCACCCTATCACTACAGAACTATGAATCCCAAAATACAGTGGGATGGTAGATTAAATATCAGGACAGGCTCAGCCTGTTCTCAGTGGCAGGAGACATCTGGTTTTGTTACCTGGTTATTGCATCTTCTCTTCTGGCTTGTCCTTAGAACTGCTGACTGAAGACCAGAACATTTTAGTATGGGCCCAGATACAGTTATGTGTAACCATGAATCACCAACATTATAACTGTTACAGGAACTCTCCTTAGTATTAAAAGAGGCATTCAAATTACTAGTAGTATATCTATATACAAAGGCTACACGAATGGGGAAGTGCTATTGATAGGTGATTTCAATATGTTGGATGTTCTACGGGACATCCATGCTGCAGTGTCATCTAGAAGTAGGAAGATGCTGGATTCTCTACAGCAGTGGTTCCCCAGCCAGTCGGGTTTTCAGGATGTCCACAATGAATATGTAGGAGGTGGATTTGCATGCAGTGGAAACAGTGTATGCAAATCTCTCTCATGAATATTCAGAGTGGATATCCTGAAAACCCTATTGACTGGAGAGCCCCCAGGATAAGTTTGGGAACCACTGCTCTTTAGGGAGAACTGTTCTGGCAACTGGTAATGAAACCCACATGGGGGGCGGCCATACTGGACCTGGTGTTTGTAAATGAGGAGAGTGCTTCTGATGATATAGTGGGTGATCATCTGGCATCTAGTAATCACCGGATTCTATTGTTCACTTTTAGGATCATGGGTGGAGAGAGTTCATTCAAAACTGAGGGTCCTAGACTTCAGGAAAATGAACTTTGGCAAGATGGAAAATTACTTCAAGGAATCATTAGCTGGATGGGAACAATTGAGGGAAACAGAAAATCGGTAAACAAAATTGAAAGGAGATATTTTAAGGGCAAAAAATATTTTTGTTAGGAAAGTAAATAAAAGAAAGAGGAAAGGGAGGCTGCTATGGTTCATGAAAAAGTAGCTGAAAAAGTAAGAAAAAAAGAGGTGGACCTTCATAAAATCAGGAGATCGCAGAAAGAGGAAGAATATCTTGTAAAGCTAAGGGAAAATATGGAAAATAGTCAAGAAAGCAAAGATGCAAATGGAAATCAAAATAGCCAATACAATAAAATGGGTGGGATGCAACTATTAAATATGTTAATGACAGGAAGAAGTATAAAAATGGTAATGCCAGATTTAAGGGTGAAAGGTAGGAATACGAGGTGTGACAAAAAAGAAACGAGACTGTCCGATAAATGTTTTATTACAAAATTTACAGAGAAATTACGCATTGTCCCCTTCAAAGTAATTCCTCTCAGAGTTAATGCACTTCTGCATTTGCTTCTGCCACGTATGGAAACACTTGGTAAAGTCCTCCTCCTTGAGGTCCCTCAGCTCCCTCGTCAGAGTGGCCTTGATCTCTTTTACAGAGGCAAAATGAGTTCCTTTGAGCACAGTCTTCAGCCTGGGGAAGAACCAGAAGTTACATGGTGCAAGATCTGGGGAATAAGGAGGGTGGTCAAGAGCTGTGATCTGTTTGTTGGCCAAGAACTGCCTCACACTGAGCTTGGCGTGTGCGGTCACATTTTTGTGGTGGAGCAGCCACGACTTGTCTATCCACATAGCCCGCCTGCTGCGCCAAACCTAGTCATGGAGGTGATTAAGGACTTGCTGGCAGAAGTGCTGGTTTACTGTCTGACTCTCAGGCAAAAAAAAAACATGATGGACCACTCCCTTCTGGTTGAAGAATGCGATCAGCATGACCTTGATCTTGATTTGGACATGCATGCCTTCTTGGGTCTGGGTGACAGTCGAGTCTTTCACTGCAGGCTCTGTCTCTTGCTTTCAGGGTCATACTGGAAGACCCAAGTCTCGTCTCCTGTGATGACTCAGCCAACAAACTCCGGATCTTCTCCGATCTTTCAAGTTGATTCTTTGCTCCATATTTCTGCCACCTCCAGTTGCGTGACAAAGTGATGGAGCAGTATGCTACAAAACAACCTGAAAAAGAAAAAAAGTGAGAGAGTTGAAAAATATTATAGCAAAATAGTGGCGAGACATTGCACAACACAGTGACTTAAGCGGTTAGCCAATTGGCATTGAGTCATGGGCATGCTGCTACAGTCTCATTTCTTTTTTGTCACACCTTGTGTGTAGAAACTGACGATAAAGCAGAATTGTTTAACAGATATTTCTGTTCCATGTTCACAGATGCATGGTCAGGAGCAGGACTGCAAAACACAAGCACAAATAGGAATCAAAGTGAGACGGACCTCAAATGATTTTCGAAGACAATGTTTTTGAGAAGGTAGCTATAGATAAAATGCAGGATGCATTACATCAGATTTTGAGGGAAATCAGGAATGTTCTGGTGGCTCTGCTCTATGACCTTTTAAATGCTTATTTAGAGTTAGAAGTGGGCCCAGAGAATTGGAGAAGGACAAATTTGGTTTCTCTCCACAAAAGCAGAAGTAAGGAGGAGATTGGGACCTACAGTACAGGCCAGTTAGTCTGACCTCTATGGTATATAAATTAATGGCAAAGCTGCTAAAACAGAGGACAATGCAGTTTCTAGAATTCAGTGAATTACAGGATCTGAGGCAGCATGGTTTTAGTAGAGATAGGTCTTGTCAGAAAAATCGGATGAACTTCTTTGACTGAGTGACAGAGTTGGATCAAAAGAGAACACTAGATATGGGTGATCATCCGGCATCTAGTAGCTGAAGGGAGGAGTGGCCTAGCAGTTAGGACAAGGTACCTCAGGCTGGAGGGTTGCGGATTTGATGCCCACTTGAGGACAGCAATCTCAGGCTGGAGGGACTGGGGTTTCTAGTTCTATAGGCACTCCTTGTGGCCTTGGGCAAGCCACTTAACCCTCCATTGCCTTAGGTACACCACACTACTGCTGAACATTTGTATAGTGCTACAAGGCATATGCAGTGCTGCACAGACATGTAAGAGACATGCCCCTGCTCATCAGAGTTTACAATCTAGTCAAGACAGACAACACAGTAGGTGTACACATGGGATACATCTAGGGGGAATGGTAAGGAGATCAGGTGAGTCAAGATTTGGCAGCGAAGAGGTGAGTTTTCAGCCTAGATTTAAAAAGGGCCAGAGAAGGTGCTTGACCTACAGACTCAGGTAGTTTGCTCCAGGCATAAGGAGCAGCATGGTGAAAGGAGCGAAGTCTGGAATTAGCAGTAGAAGAGAAGGGCACAGATAGAAGTGATTCGCTAGCAGAGTTCCAGAGGAGGGGCATAAGGAGAGATAGGAGAGGAAAGGTAGTGAGGAGCTGCAGAGTGAATGCACTTATAGGTCAGCAGGAGAAATTTGAACTGGATACGGAAACAGATAAGGGAGCCAATGAAGAGACTTGAGAGGAGGGGTAATATGAGCATGACGAGGCTGGCGGAAGATTAGTCATGCAGCAGTTTGTTGAACAGGCTGAAGGGGAGAGAGATGTAGACTGTGAGCCCTTTGAGGAAGAGGGAATGTATCCAGTACCAGCTTGTAGTGATTGTAAACCACTCTGATGCTCTTCAGTCTGGGTGGTGTATCAAGAAATTGCATAAACATATGTGATGTTCTTAGATTTCATCAAGGCTTTTCACATGGTTCTGTATAGATGACATCAATAAAACTGAGCACCCTTGGTATGAACTCTAAGTGGGTTAGAAACAGGTTGAGTGGGAGGCGACAAAGAGTAGTGGTAAACGGAGTTCACTCTGAGGATAAGGACATTTTTGGTGATGTATTTATTTATTTTATTTATTTACATTTTCTTATATACCGTGCTATATAAGAAAATGTGGAGTGGAAGAGTGGCCTAGTGGTTGGGGCAAGGTACTTCAGGCCAGAAGGTCAGTGGTTCAAATCCCACTAGAGGACAGCAACCTTAGGCCGGAAGGACTGGGGTTTCTAGTCCCACAGGTGCTCCTTGTGGTCTTGGGCAAGCTACTTAACCCTCCATAGCCCATGTTCCCTGTAAAATAGTTATCTCCAAGTTATAATGCCTTGTTCAATGTAAACCGCACTGATGCAAAATAGCGCGGTATATAAGAGAATGTAAATAAATATTTTCCATTAGTGCGGTTTATATGGAACATTTTACATACACATTTCAAATGACTTGATTTGTGTTTACAAATAACAGGAATAGGAACTTGGAAAGAAACAGGGGTAACTATTTACATCTGTACAATGTGAATTGATTGGACATTTGCGTAGATTTGCCTAGCTGGATGGTGAGTGATCAGTGGTGCTGTCATCCGGTTAATGTAAGAGGAAGAGGTAATGTTTCACGGCTTTTCTGAACTGGGTTAGATTGGTGATATCACGGATACTGTGTGGAAGGGTGTTTCAGCATTTAGGTGTGGTGAGCTTAAAAGCCCTGTTCGTTGTGCTTTGGCAACACTTGGTCGTTTCTTTTGGGACTACTAGTTTATTGGTGGCATGAGATCTTCTAGATCTATTAGGGGGGGTTATCAGTATGAGATCGGATAAGGAAGATGGGGCGAGTCCATTTATGGTCTTGAAGGTCATTAGTATGGTCTTGAATGTGATCCTGCCTTTTATAGGGAGCCAGTGTAATTGTTTCAGGATGGGTGTCATGTGTTCCCTCATGGCAGCGCCCTGGAGAACTCGTGCTGCTGAGTTCATTGCTAGCTGTAATGGAAGCAAAGTAGATTGTGGTAGACCATAGAGTATTGCATTGGCATAGTCGATATGTGGCAAGACCAGAGCTTGATACACTGTCCGGAAGTCATCTGGTTCAAGTAGGGAGCATAGATGTCTGAGGGATCAGATTTTTTGGTATACGGCTCTTGCTACATTGCTTATATGTATCTTCATGTCTAGTCGCTGGTCAAGTGTGACTCCCAGGTATCTGATGGAGGGTTTGGTCAGACGTTCTGCATCTTGGACCTTCAAGTAAGGAGGAGTGATGAAATTTGGGTTCCTTGTGATGAAAAGGGCTTCGGTTTTCTTATGTTGTATCCGAAGATTTTGCGTTTGGAGCCAGCTGGATACTGCATCGAAACAGTCTGTCAGTGGGGAAAGATCAGGGTTCTCAGTAGTGAATGGCATATATAGGAGAACATCGTCAGCGTACAACAGACAGCTCACCTTGAAGGACCGGATGATCTCGCAGATAGGTTGCATATATATATATATTAAATATGAGTGCAGAGAGAGATGATCCTTGCAGGACCCCTTGACTCTGGTGGAAAGATTCTGATGTTGTTTCTCCTGATCTTACGTGTTGCCATCTATCGGAGAGATACGACTTGCACCATTTAAGTGCAGAGTCACATATCCCCTTTTCCTGGAGGCGGTGTAGGAGGAGATCATGGCAGACGGAGTCGAACGCAGCTGCGATGTCTAAGAAGATGAGCACATATCCCTGGCGTATGTTATCAATTCCTGTTGTTATGATACGGAAGAGGATGGTGAGGAGAGTCTCCACGCCGTGAGCAGCTCTAAAACTGTGCTGACATGAATCAAGTGGGGCAGAAGCATCAATATGTTTTTGGATTTGTGTTTGAACTTCTTTTTCGATGATTTTGCCAAGAGTGGGATGCTTGATATCGGCCTATATGAGTCTGGCTTCTTAGGGTCAAACTTACTGTTCTTTAGTATTGGCCTGATAGAGGTACATTTGAGGGATTGGGGAAAGGTCCCATTTGTGAAGGAGCAGTCCATTAGCTTGGATAGAAAAGGGCTGACAGTCCTCTTTTATCCAGTAGCTCTTTTATCCAGAACACCGGGCAAGGGTCGGTTTGTGCAGTAGTTGTGTTGATTCCGGCGATTACATCTTCAATTTGTTTTTTAGATGGCTTGGAAAAAATGAACAGTGGTGCTAGTGATCCTGGTTTGATTGGAGTGTTGGGAGCAGTGAACTTATTGGTCTGGCACAGCTTCGTTTGTAAGAGGTCAGTGAAGACTTGAGGATGGATCAGGCTAGGTTTCTCAGGTGCTGGCTCTTTTGTTAGGTTCTTTATAGGTCGTGTGGTTTGTTTAGGGACCGCTTTAGTTTGTCTGTGTGGAATCTTTTTATGCTCTCGGATATTGCTTGGCAGTGTTTTTCCAGTTGCACGTTGTATGCTTTTAGATCATCCATGGAGTGGGTTCTGCGCCAGCATCTTTCCATTTTTCTTAGGCAGGTTAATGACGCTCTAAGTTCAGCGGAGTACCAGGCTGCAGAGGTTCTTTTCTTAGTTGGATTGTTTGATGGTGGTCGCAGAGCAATAGCAGTGAACTTTTCATTCCAGGCAGATACCCGCTCATCAGGGTCAATCGATGTCAAGTCGAGGAGTGAGCGAGTTTGGTCGAGGATCGCGTCTTTGTCAAAGGCATGGAACTTAACGTGGTGCTGCTTTTGTGGTATTGTTGGACTTATCGGCATTGTTCTGGGGTTTGTTTTGCAGTAATATTTGAAAAATTATTAACCTGTGGTCGGACCAGGGGACTGCAGTATTGGAGAGTATAGTAGTATGTATTGTGTTGCCTGTATTCTGTGGGGCAAAGACAAGGTCCAGTGTACCACCTTTCACATGGGTGGGCTCGTGGATCAGCTGTGTGTATCCTAATTCCTCGAGGGCATCGAGGAAAGCTGAAGCTTGTGCCTCTGGCAAGGATGGTAAATTGAAGTCTCCTATAACCCAGCTTGGTGTGTTTAGGTGTTGTGAGTTGGATGCGAGATCAATTGTAGTTGCAAGGGAGTCGGGGTCAGTAGATGTACTGCAGAGATCAGTCCTTGGTCCATTAAAAAAAAAAAATTTTTGTAATTGATATTGCAGAAGGGCTGTCAAGTAAGGTTTGCCTCCTGGCAGATGATACCAAAATCTATAATAGGGTAGACACCGTGGAAGGTATGGATAACCAGAGAGAGAATCTAGCAAAGCTTGAAGAATGGTCTAGAATTTGGCAGATAGGATCTGGGGGCGTAGCCTAGTGGTTAGAGCACTGGCCTGGCAACCAAGAAACCAGGGTTTATTCCCACTAGCACTCCTTTTGGCCTTAGGCAAGTTGCTTAACCTTCCATTGCCTCAGAAGAATCCAAGTTATCAATGCCCCTGCTTAATGTACATTACCAAGTTTAAATTACAATGTAAACTGCTTTGATTAAAATGATAAAGTGGTATAAAAACCTGATAAATAAAAATCTAATGCTAAACAATGCAGGGTCATGCATTTTGGCTGCAAAAATCTATGGGGAGTAGTACAGTATGGGGGGGGGGGGGTTGAAGGATGTTTGTCTGAGTGAAGAGCGTGACCCTGGAATGATCATATCTGATGATAAAGTGGCCAAACAGGTAGAAAAGCCAATGACAATAGCCAGAACGATGCTTGTTGTATGAGGAAAGGAATGGCCAGCAAGAAAAAGGAAGTGATAGTGCCTCTGTATAAGTCTTTGGTGAGACCACATTTGGAGTACTGTGTATAATTCTGGACCCCACACCTTCAAGAGATATAAACAAGATGAGGTCAGTCCAGAAGGTGGCTACTAAAATGGCAATGGTGTTCATCATAAAGCATATGGGCATGACCTAAAGATATTAATAGGTATTCTTTGGAAGAAAGGTGGGAGAGTGGAGATAGACAGAAGCGAGGGACATCTTGAACTATTTTCAGAAGACTGTGTTCGTGAGAAACTAGCTCAACTTAAAGTAGACAAAGCGATGGGACCGGATGGGATACACCCTAGAATACTGAGGGAACTTGGGGACGTTCTAGCAGCTCCACTGACTGACCTTTTCAATGCCTCGTTGGAGTCAGGAGTGGTGCCAAAGGACTGGAGAGAGGCTCATGTGGTGCCTTTACACAAAAGCGGAAGTAAGGATGTGGTTGAAAACTACAGGCCGGTTAGTTTAACTTCGGTGGTGAGTAAATTATTGGAAACGCTGCTGAAAGAGAAAATAGTGAGGTTTCTGGAGTCCAGCGGATTACAGGATCCGAGGCAGCATGGATTCACCAGAGGCAGGTCTTGTCAGACAAATCTGATTGATTTTTTTGACTGGGTGACCAGGGAGGTGGACCGAGGGAGAGCTCTAGATGTGGTGTATTTAGATTTCCGTAAAGCCTTTGACACTGTTCCTCACAGGCGACTTATAAACAAACTGAGCACCCTAGGGATGGACCCTAAAGTTACTGCTTGGGTTAGAAATTGGTTGGGTGGGAGGCGACAAAGAGTACAAGTAAATGGAGCTCACTCTGAGGAGAAGGATGTTACCAGTGGTGTGCCCCAGGGATCTGTCCTTGGTCCGATTCTTTTTAACATCTTTGTTAGTGATATAGCGGAAGGGCTGTCGGGTAAGGTTTGCCTCTTTGCGGATGATACCAAAATCTGCAATAGAGTAGACACCCAGGAAGGGGTAGATAACATGAGGAGGGATCTAGTTAAGCTTGAAGAATGGTCTAGAATTTGGCAGCTGGGATTTAATGTTAAAAAATGTAAGGTCATGCATTTGGGCTGCAGCAATCCAAGGGAGCAATACAGTATAGGAGGTGAAGTACTTTTGTCCACTAAAGAAGAGCGGGACCTAGGCGTGGTTGTGTCTGATGATCTTAAAGTAGCTAAACAGGTGGAAAAGGCGACAGCAAAAGCTAGAAGGATGCTTGGGTGCATACGGAGAGGAATGGCTAGCAGAAAAAAGGAGGTGATAATGCCTCTGTATAAGTCTTTGGTGCGACCTCATTTGGAGTATGGTGTGCAATTCTGGAGACCGCACCTTCAAAAGGATGTGAACAGGATGGAGTCGGTGCAGAGGGTTGCTACCAAAATGATTAATGGGCTTCATTATAAAGCATATGAGGACAGACTTAAGGATCTTAATATGTACACCTTAGAGGAAAGGCGGGATAGAGGTGATATGATTGAGATGTTTAAATACCTCCGTGGCATAAATGTTCAGGGAGAGAGCCTCTTTCAATTGAAAGCAAGTTCTGCTACGAGGGGACATGGGATGAGGGTGAAGGGAGATAGATTCAGGAGTGATATGCGGAAATATTTCTTTACGGAAAGAGTAGTGGATCCGTGGAATAGTCTCCCAGTGGAGGTGGTAGAGATGAGGACAGTAACTGAATTCAAGAAAGCATGGGACCAACACAGAGGATCTCTAAAGGCAAAAAGTGGACTGTTGTAGTTGTTATGGAAAGACAGACTAGATAGGCCATGTGGTCTTTTTCTGTCGTCATATTTCTATGTTTCTATGTTTCTATGTTTCTATGATAGACATCTAACACTAGAAGCCCCATAAGGAATTTTACCTTGAAACCCCAAGGTGTGTCAATTGACACATTATCACGACGACTGCGTTTAGCATGAAATGCAGATGTGAATTAATGTGAAGTTACTTATTTGTTAAATACGTGCAGTATGTGACGTCATCGTGTGTTTATTATTTGTAATGTCGGAGTAAAACTGTAAACAGTGATTGAGATGCGCCACTTAGTGGGAATATGAATTTATACCTAGAAGCCCCAAAGTACGTCAATTGACGCATCCAAGACAATTGAGTGCGTCAATTGACGTACTTTGGAGCTTCTAGATATAAATTCATTTTTCAGCTAGATGGTGCATCTGTCATTAATTTTCGATGCACATATTTGAACATCTTGACCTTGCTAACAAAGTCATGGAACATGACTGACATGGTTCTAGCAGTGACGTTGGAATACATCAAGTACCCCATAGTTGCGGAATCAGTGACCAGAAGGAAACGAAAGGTAGTGGTAGTTGGAGACTCTCTTCTGAGGGGTACTGAGGCGTCCATCTGCCGACCAGACTTGATGTCCAGAGAGGTATGCTGTCTGCCTGGTGCCAAGATCCAAAATGTTACGGAGAGTTTGCCGAGACTCATCAAGCCCACTGACTATTACCCAATGTTGCTAATCCATGTTGGAACAAATGATACTGCCAGGTATACCTCGGAACGTATCAAAAGTGACTTCATGGCTCTGGGACAGAGGGTGAAGCAGGTAGGTGCACAGGTGGTGTTCTCTTCAATCCTCCCTGTTGAGGGTAAAGGCCAAGGCAGAGAGGCTCGCATCCTGGAGATTAATGCATGGCTGCGTGGATGGTGTCTTCGAGAGCGTTTTGGTTTCCTAGACCATGGGATGCTGTTCCAAGGGTTGCAGAGCAGAGATGGCATCCATCTGTCCAAGAAAGGTCAACACATCTTTGGTAGTAGACTGGCTAATCTACTGAAGAGGGCTTTAAACTAGATTCGTTGGGGATGGGTGAAGAAAGCCCCCAAGTAAGTGAAAGCCCCCAGGTAAGTGATACATTAAATACCTTTATGGAAATGGGTAACAGGGGTAACATATGGAAAGCAGTGTGTATTAATGCCCATAGCATGGGAAATAAGATCTCTGAAGTTGAAGCTTTGGTGGGAGTGGCTGACTTAGATTTAGTGGCAGTTACAGAAACATGGTTCACAGAAAACCATGACTGGGATGTAACTATACCTGGCTATACTTTATTCAGAAAGGACAGGGTAGGAAGAAGGGGAGGAGGAGTAGCACTATATGTAAAAACTACTATTAAAGCTTTGGAATTACAGAGCTTAAAAGGGAGAGAGGAGGCATTGTGGGTTAAACTAGAAAGAGGGAAAGAGAAATCTATTTGCATTGGTGTGATATACAGACCTCCCTCACAAGAGGAAGAGGTGGACAGAGAGTTAATTGAAGACATACGCAGCATTGCTAGGAAAGGGGAAGTGCTACTGCTAGGAGATTTCAATATGCCAGATGTTGATTGGCACATTCCTGCTGCAGTATCATCTAGGAGTAAGGAGATCCTGGATTCTCTACAGGGAGAACTATTCAGGCAATTGGTAACAGACCCCACACGTGAAGGGGCCATACTGGACTTGGTGCTTACCAATGGTGAAAGTGTTTCTGATGTTGTAGTGGGAGATCATTTTGCATCCAGTGATCACCAGATGGTGTGGTTCAGTATTAGGACTAGGGCTGTTAGAATCCATTCCAAGGTGAAGATCTTAGACTTTAGGAAGACTAACTTTGCGAAGATGGGCCAATACCTCAGGGAGTCGTTAGTGGGATGGGAACAGCTGGGGGATGTAGAACAACAGTGGACAAAACTGAAAGGGGGTATTTTAAAGGCAACCAATCTTTTTGTTAAAATGGTAAATAAAGGCAAAAGGAACAGGAGACCGCTATGGTTTTCGAAGGAAGTAGCTGAAAAAGTGAAGAAAAAGAGGGAGGCCTTCATGAAATACAAGAGATCACAGAGAGAAGAAGACAGGCATCTGTATTTGGAAAAACTTAGAGAAGCTAGCAAAGTAGTCAAGAAGGCAAAGATTCAAAAGGAGGAGGAAATAGCCAATGCAATAAAATGGGGGGATAAGACATTTTTCAGATATATTAGTGAGAAGAGGAAGGGCAAAAGTGGTATTGTCAGACTCAAGGGTGCAGGGGGGGAATATGTAGAAGCTGATAAGGATAAAGCGGAATTGCTTAACAAATATTTTTGTTCTGTGTTCACAGATGAAGAACCAGGAGCAGGACCTCAGAAAACACCCACAAATAAGAACAGAAGCGAGGGACATCTTGAACAATTTTCAGAAGACTGTGTTCGTGAGAAACTAGCTCAACTTAAAGTAGACAAAGCAATGGGACTGGATGGGATACACCCTAGAATACTGAGGGAACTTGGGGACGTTCTAGCAACTCCACTGACTGACCTTTTCAATGCCTCGTTGGAGTCGGGAGTGGTGCCAAAGGACTGGAGAGAGGCTCATGTGGTGCCTTTACACAAAAGCGGAAGTAAGGATGTGGCTGAAAACTACAGGCCGGTTAGTTTAACTTCAGTGGTGAGTAAATTAATGGAAACGCTGTTGAAAGAGAAAATAGTGAGGTTTCTGGAGTCCGGCGGATTACAGGATCCGAGGCAGCATGGATTCACCAGAGGCAGGTCTTGTCAGACAAATCTGATTGATTTCTTTGACTGGGTGACCAGGGAGTTGGACCGAGGGAGAGCTCTAGATGTGGTGTATTTAGATTTCAGTAAAGCCTTTGACACTGTTCCTCACAGGCGACTTATAACAAACTGAGCACCCTAGGGATGGACCCTAAAGTTACTGCTTGGGTTAGAAATTGGTTGGGTGGGAGGCACAAAGAGTACAAGTAAATGGAGCTCACTCTGAGGAGAAGGATGTTACCAGTGGTGTGCCCCAGGGATCTGTCCTTGGTCCGATTCTTTTTAACATCTTTGTTAGTGATATAGCGGAAGGGCTGTCGGGTAAGGTTTGCCTCTTTGCGGATGATACCAAAATCTGCAATAAAGTAGACACCCTGGAAGGTGTAGATAACATGAGGAGGGATCTGGCTAAGCTTGAAGAATGGTCTAGAATTTGGCAACTGGGATTTAATGTTAAAAAATGTAAGGTCATGCATTTGGGCTGCAGCAATCCAAGGGAGCAATACAGTATAGGAGGTGAAGTACTTTTGTCCACTAAAGAAGAGCGGGACCTAGGCATAGTTGTGTCCGATGATCTTAAAGTAGCTAAACAGGTAGAAAAGGCGACGGCAAAAGCTAGAAGGATGCTTGGGTGCATACGGAGAGGAATGGCTAGCAGAAAAAAGGAGGTGATAATGCCTCTGTATAAGTCCTTGGTGCGACCTCATTTGGAGTATGGTGTGCAATTCTGGAGACCGCACCTTCAAAAGGATGTGAACAGGATGGAGTCGGTGCAGAGGGTTGCTACTAAGATGATTAGTGGTCTTCATTATAAAGCATATGAGGACAGACTTAAGGATCTTAATATGTACACCTTAGAGGAAAGGCGGGATAGAGGTGATATGATTGAGATGTTTAAATACCTCCGTGGCATAAATGTTCAGGGAGAGAGCCTCTTTCAATTGAAAGCAAGTTCTGTGACGAGGGGACATGGGATGAGGGTGAAGGGAGATAGATTCAGGAGTGATATGCGGAAATATTTCTTTACGGAAAGAGTAGTGGATCCATGGAATAGTCTCCCAGTGGAGGTGGTAAAGATGAGGACAGTAACTGAATTCAAAAAAGCATGGGACCAACACAGAGGATCTCTAAAGGTAAAAAGTGGACTGTTGTAGTTGTTGTTATGGAAGGACAGACTAGATGGGCCTTGTGGTCTTTTTCTGTCATCATGTTTCTATGTTTCTATGTTTCTATGTTTCTATCTTCGAAGATGCATTTGCGTCAATTGATACACTTCGGGGCTTCTAGTGTTAAATACCTCTATGGCAAAAATGCACAGGAGGTAGATCTCTTTCAATTGAAAAGAAGCTTTGGAATGAGAGATCAAATGCACAACACAGAAAGACAACACAGAACATGCTAATAGTTCCAACAGAAAAAAAACTAGTAGTCAATATACTAGTGCAAGAGCCTTCTCTATATATGCTCCTGGATTATGAAATGCCCTGCAGGACAATTTGTGAAACACAGATTTATCAATATTCCATAAGGCACTAAATACATATCTGTTCATAGAATTTTATGGAGACAATATTTAGATACAAGAACCAAGGAGACAAGACTCGAACCAGCTAATTACATGTGATTACAGTTGAACTCACCCTTCATTCCATATTTTATCCCATTTAAGCTATCATATGGTCTTTTATATACCTGCCACAAAATTGTTTATAGTTAAGCTGCTTACTATCCAACTTGTATATAGTGAATGCAACTTCATCCTTATGTTAAATGGTTCAAGTTGTAGGGCGCCCTATTCGACGTAAAAACTCAGTAGTTAATTGCAACTTGCTCTGTCCTGTGGTAGAGTGGCATAAAGGAATGGCCAAATAAATCAATAAATCATTGGATAAAGTTGAAAGGGGACAGAATGAGGAGTAACCTAAGAAATATTTCTTTGTGGAAAAGGTAGTGAATGAGTGGAATAGCCTTCCAGTAGATGTGGTGGAGATGAGGACTGTATCTGAATTAAAGAAAGCATGGAACACACACAGATAATCTCTAAGGGAGAGGAAGAGTTTGCAGAGCTTAGTAGCTAGAATGAATGGGCTGACGGGAAAAGCCGTATGGTCTTCATCTACCATCATTTTCTATGTTTCTATGATATCTAATGAGCTGACTGACAATGATAGGCTTTCACTAGCCATGAGTAGTCTATTACCTGCTACTGCACATTGTCTTATACCAGATTTGACTGCACATGTGTACAAGAAATTATAGCTTGGCCTGACTCATGCACCAGGCCTGAGTCACATGGGTAACACAATTAATAGTTTAACAGCGTGAGAGCTTCTTAACCAAGTTTCCCACATCTGGAGGAGTGTCTCACATTTTTAGTTAACAATTGACCAACTTGTCTGCTCTGTTTTGGAAATAAAGTCTTGCAGGTTAGGACTTTCAATGAGGCTTTAAGATGTCTCATGACACAACAGTTCACAAGCAGTTTTTGAAAACCGTCTTTCATGCGTGATTGGGTTAGTGTTATAAGGTCAGCCCTAACAAGCTAATCCAGTTCTAGTTCTATGAAACTGTGTCCCACTGCGTCATCCATCCCCCATTCTTCTTTTTGTTGTTGTAATTAATGACTCACAGAAGAAGAGGAGGTGAAACTACCAAGCTTTAATTAAACAATATTGCGCAACTCTGATTAGTGCATACTGTAATTGTTTTCTGCCACTTCCCTTAAGGGTAACTCTAGACAGGATGTCCAGGGCAGAACATGCAGAAAAATGTCAGGGACATCTATGTCTCCAGCTGATTTCAGGAACATAGACGTCCCTGACATGGACATGCACGTGGCCAGGAACATAGACGTCCCCGGTAGGGACGCTTGGATTGGGAACATCCATCTCAAACAAGCTAACATAAGGAGACGTCCAGCAGCATAGCAAAGTGAAAATATGAGCCTCCATTCCCCATCAGTGTTTGTTGATATAGTGTAAAATACAGGGGGTAATAATGTAGCTCCTTCTCCACAGCTTCCAGACATTTATCTGACAAACGAGAACTTTTTAGATACCTGCTCGTGCCTGGAGTAGGTGTAAGTTTAGATGCAATTCGGGACATCGAAGGCACATCTGAGATCAGATGGAGACATCCAGTGTTTAGGAATACCCCAGCCATGCCTCCGCCATACCCCTATTCAGACTTGGACATCCTCAAACTGGGGACATCTACAGACTCTGCTTCAAAAATGGCTGCAGGGATGTCCCTGATTTGGACATCTGCATGCCTATTTGCAGATGTCCAAATTGTGAATATGTTTGTTTATGTTTATTTAAAACTTTATATACTGCCCTTACAGAAAGTACCTAGGCGGTTTACAATCAACTATAGTGCTTTTAAATAACACCCCTTGTGTCTCAATGCTTGGTGCCACCTTCAAATTCCGTTCTCATGCATCTGTTCCTAGAATAGTCTAATGATAAGAACTGAAGTAATCTCCACTGCATTCAGGGCTGGTCTGTCCATTGTGCGAGAATGTTGTTCGCACAGGGCCCCGCACAAACTTCATACTCGCACAATGGATGGCTTCAGAGGGAGCCGGGGAAGCCCACGTGAGGCCCGGCTCCCTCTGCATAGCCGCCAGTGTGAAGTGTTTTCCCTCACACTGGCGGCTGTTTTTGTGAAGCGCGCGAGTGCTGGGAAATGCCCTTTAACCTTTCCCGGCACTCAGAATGCTTCACTGAAACAGCCGCCAGCATGAGGGAAAACACTCTTCATGCTGGTGGCTGTGCAGAGGGAGCCGGGGCCTTGCATGGGCTGCCGCGGGGCTCTTTGGTGGGCAGGAGGGCGGGCTAGGACTGGAAGTAGGCTGTGATGGGGGGTACGACTGGAAATGGGCTGTGATGGGAGGGTAAGCTTGGACTGGAAATGGGCTGTGATGGGAGGGTAAGCTGGCATTAGAAATGGGCTGTGATGGGGGAACTAGGACTGGAAATGGGCTGATAGTGGGGGGAAGCTTAGATTGGAAGTGGGTTGATGGGGGGAAGCTTGGACTGGAAATGAGCTGATGGGGGAAGCTTGGACTGGAAATGACTGATGGGGGGCTAGGATTGGAAATGGGGAGCTGGAATAGGACTGGAAATGGGCTGATGGAGGGAGCTTGGACTACAAATGGGCTGGTGGGGAGTAGGACTGGAAATGGGCTGATTGGTCTGGAATAGGACTGGAAGTAGGTTGATGGGAGCTGGAATAGTGCTGGAAATGGGTTCATGGAGGAGCTAGGATTGGAAATGGGCTGATGGAGGACTGGAGTGGGACTATGTTTCTATTTTCTTTACAGAAAGAGTAGTGGATCCGTGGAATAGTCTCCCAGTAGAGGTGGTAGAGATGAGGACAGTAACTGAATTCAAAAAAGCATGGGACCAACACAGAGGATCTCTAAAGGTAAAAAGTGGACTGTTGTAGTTGTTGTTATGGAAGGACAGACTAGATAGGCCATGTGGTCTTTTTCTGTCATCATGTTTCTATGTTTCATATGGGAGGCTAGGACTGGAAATGGGCTGAAGTGGGGGCATGGGAGAGTGAGACTAGAAGGAAACGGATGCTGGGTGGATCTAGAACTAGAAGGGAGCTGATTTTGGGGGAGGACTAGAAGGGGATGGTGATGGGGAATGAGGATGGAGAGGGGAAAGATATTTTGTGTGGGAGGGAAGAAAAGTCTATGATGGGCTGGGTATTAGGAGAGTAAGTGGGGACTGAGAATGGAAGGGTGAAATTTGAGTGGATGATAAAGGAATAAAGAAAGAAATGGGAGAAAGAGAGCAAAAGGGGAAAGATCAGTATGTTAAAGCAGATATAGAGAGAGAATGGAAAAAATCTAGAAGAAAGGACAAATGGACAGCTCGCAGAAGGCATGAAGAAACCAGAAGAGAGACTGGAGCAATTGCAACCAAAAAATAAAATGCCCAAACAAAAAGTAGAAAATATTTTTATTTTGAATTTATTAACTGGAATAGGTCAGGTCTGGGAAATGTGTATCACTAACATCTTTGCGTTTTTGTTTAGTGCAGAGGTACTCAAATCCAGTCCTGGAGGGCCGCAAACCAGTCAGGTTTTCGGGATATCCCTAATGAATATGCATGAGATGTATTTGCATGCACTGCCTCCATTGTATTTGAATATATCTCATGCATATTCATTAGGGATATCCCGAAAACCTGATTGGTTTGCGGCCCTCCATGACTGGATTTGAGTACCTCTGGTTTAGTGCAAGAGGAAATTAATTTATTAATGTTCAACTTCATCGCCTCCAACGCATACAAAATACCGCTGCTCGTCTCATCTCTCACTCCTCCATCCGCGACCACATTACACCACTCCTCATCCACCTGCACTGGCTCCCCATCAAATCCCGCATTCACTACAAAATTCTGGTACTCCTTCACCGTGCTCTCCACACACAATCACCTCAGTATTTGGCTAACCTTGTTTGCCTGCACACCCCAGCTCGTTCCCTCCGATCCCTCCACCTCAACCGACTACACCTTCCTTCACCTGCCTCTGTCCGTCTTCAATCCACTCGCTCCTCCGCATTTTTCTTCCTGGCCCCATCTCTGTGGAATTCTCTACCTTCCTCCATCCGGCTTGAGTCAGAACACACCACTTTTAAGAACCGCCTCAAGGCACATCTCTTCGCCCTTGCCTTTGACCTCCCAGATCCTTCTGTATGACCGTCCTCTCCCCTGTCCTTGTCCTGTTGTATGATTCTGTCTGGTGTGCTTTCCTCTTTATTGTAACTTCCTTTCCGCTTCCTGCCTTTATGGTTCTCTTTAATTTATACTATGTAAACCGCTTTGATGTTTTTTCCTTTAGTGGTATATCAAGCTAATAAACATAAACATATTATTTTATTTCTCCAGTGGTGTTGTACATTTCATGTTTGGCTTTTGGGGTTCCCAATTTAATTATTATCTTTCTATTTCTAAACTGTGATCCCTTGTTCTTTGTGTGGTTATTGTCTATGTTCTGCATGTGTAACTGAGCTGAGGTATTCTGTTCATGTAGTTTCTATTTGACAGTCCCACTTGTTCTCTTTCCCCCAGTGAAATGTATTGGTATTCTCTGAGATGTATTGATTTAATATTTGCAGTGTTGTCTTTTTGATAGGTAGGGTCTGGTGCTTTGTGAGTCCTGGTAGTGCTATTATAATACGATGGGTTTGCTGTGGGTTCTAAATGGTCAGTGTTTATAATACTTCCTAATGGGCCTAGCGGTTGACACTGTAATATAGTAATTTAGAAATCTGGTAGTCTTTCTTTATCCATACACTCGTTAAGAAACATGTTTACTAAATGTTAGTGCATGTTAACATTATGCAAATATTTATGCAAATTTATTTATTTATTTAATATACATTTATACACCGTGTTTTCCCAAGTATCAAACACGGTTTCCATGGAACAATGATATGAATTGTACAACAGGTACTCTATTCACTTACATTATAACAGATGGAACTATACTCGATTCACTTACATTATAACAGTTGGAATTATTTACATTAAACTGTTGGGTTTACAATAAATGTACAAACAAATACTTGATTCCATTGTATAAAACTATTTACATTGAGCTGTTGGGTATACAATCCAATTACATGGCATCAGTTGAACTATTTACAGTACGCTATTCGGACAGCAGTGAGGGTAGTTTTTACGTGGAGTTCATCACATGGGATTGTCAGGCGGTCAGCCTGAATGGTGGGTTAGCTGCTCAGGCTGACTGTTGTGGGAGTGAGAAGTGTTGAATTTGGTACGTTTGTGAGGGACTGTTAGGGGGCTAAAGTGTAGCATGAAAAGATACGTTTTAAGGTTTTTACGGAATGTTTGTAGATCATTAATTTTTCTGAGTTCAGCGGGTAACTCATTCCAGAGTGTCGGTGCAATGTGCGAGAATGCTTTGCAGTTTGTCGTTTTCTTGCTCTTTCTGAAGTCTTTGGGTACAGTTAGTTATAATTTTTACTTCTTTGGCTTCTGGTGGGTTTTTCCATATTGATAATTGTGTATAAGAATGAAGGTGATAGATTGTAGATTAGTTTAAATGTAGTTACCAGTATTTTATCATTTATCCGGCTTTGGATAGGTAGCCAAGATCGTAGAGTGTGGGCCTGATGTGTTCAATGGTGCTGATGATCTTAATAATTCTGACAGCAATGTTTTGGGCTGTTTGGAGCCTCCTGATTAAGTGTTTAGGTGTTCCTTGGAGAATTGCATTGACAGTCACCTAGGATACGAACAAATAGTTGATGCCCCCACCCACCGAAAGGGAAACAAACTAGACCTCATTTTCATCCCACAACCTGTTGAGAACTCAAAATACAAGCACAACATAGTTATTTCACCCATGGTTGGATCACAACCTAATACAATTCCAAATACCTCTTCAGCAAGATAGTGAACAAACAAAGAAACTAACTGAAAAACCAGCAACACCCACAGGGCGATTCAGACCCCTTGACAAAGAGACAATCATCAAGGAGGTCTAATCTAATATCATATCCGCACCTTCAAACCTCGAAGAGATGATGGCTTCATGGAACAGCTGCCTGAGCTCCTCTGCCTGCAAACCTGCACAAACCAAACCTCTCGCCCCAGGCAAACGTCCTGGAAGTAGAAAACCCGCACACTGGTACACCGCTGAACTAAGAACCTCACTATTACTACTAAGGAAATTAGAAAGAAAATGGCATCATACATGGGCCCCAACGGACCTGACAACATACACCTCCCACATTAAGAAACATTGGGAATTAATATCAGCGACAATGAGAGAACATCTCTCAAATCTCCTGAACCGTGCCTTGAACAAACCCCATGAGCTTTTCAACATTGTAAAAACCCTAACAAAGCAGCCCTTGCCCCCCCGACTGGACATAATTCATCCACAGGACTATGCAGATTACTTACTGGCCAAAACCAACAACGTCAGCAAAGCCACGCTATCCAACCCCAGCAGCAACTCAGCACAACTCCAACAACTTACCACCATCGTAACACCAACAGCTACACAAGTTGAGGACATCATCACTACGGTCAATGCCACCACTGCCCCAAATGAACCCTGTCCAGCATTCTGGATAAGAGCTCTACGAAAGGAAATCAGCCCTATACTGTGCAAGATCATGGACTTATCCTTCTCCACAGGCCTATTTCCATCATGCCTCAAGCAGACATCAATCCGGCCTCTTCTGAAGAACACCAAACTTAATCCACAGAAGGTTGAATCATATCGACCAATATCAAGCATTCCGCTGATAGCAAAGCTAATTGAAAAGGTAGTTCAGCACCAAATTCAGGACCATATTGACTCCACGGCTCCCCTGGATCCAGCCCAACATGGCTTTCGAGAATCACACGGCGTGGAAACTCTCCTAACCACACTAATCAATACACTGATCACAGGAACTGATAACATTAAACAAGGATTTGCATTGATTTTCCTGGACATCGCCGCTGCGTTCGATTCCGTAAACCATGAGCAACTCCTAAGATGGCTTCAAGATAAGGGAATCAGCGATCTAGCATTGAGTTGGTGCAAATCGTACCTAACGGATAGATGGCAGCAAGTTCGTACAGGTTCTACAACCTCTAAACCTTTCCAACAAAAACATGGTGTACCTCAAGGCTCCTCACTATCTGCCTTATTATTCAACATATACATGCAATCTGTATGCGAAGTAATCCGCTCCTTCAACGTCTCATGTCTAATCTACACTGACGATGTACTACTCTTCATTCCATTCTCGACTGACAAGCCGGATTTCTCTCCTCTGATAAAATGTTTTGAGGCTGTAACGGACTGGTTCCACACACAAGGCCTTAAGATAAACTTCAGCAAAACAGATGTGCTCTTCACTACAAGAAATCAATCTTTCTCCCCCCCACCGGCGCTAAAGACAAAAGACGCTGAACTCACAAGCAGACCCACTATCCGCTACCTTGGTGTTACATTAGACCAGCAGCTCGATTTCAAAGCACACATCAGTAACATCGTCAAGCAGATCCACCATAAAATACGAATATTGAGACATCTCCGACCTCTACTACAACCAAGTGACTTCAGGACAGTATTTCAGGCCCTCGTGACACCCCCCCCCCCCCACTTCAACTATGCCAACACGATTCTCCATGGCCTACCCAAGTGCTCATTAAGTCCGCTACAACTAACAATGAATACCGCGGCACGCTTCCTACATGGAGCCTCCAAAGGAGACCATATCACCCCGATTCTAAAGGAATTACACTGGCTACCAATCTATTGTTGGACCACATATAAAGTAGTCATGATAACATTTAAGGCCATCAACAACATGTCCTCCTCCTCCCTAACAGGTCTGCTCCACATTACCCCGGCAAACAGAGCGAGGAGATCATTCGCCATCAATGCCCTTCAGACCCCCAACGAAATAACCAAATGCACCCAAGCGACAAAGAGCTGAGCTTTAAAGTTTTATGCACCCATTTGCTGGAATGCGCTCCCACCCTCCATCCGAGCAATTACCGATATTGCTCAATTCAGAAAGGCACTAAGACAACACCTCTTTCTCTTACACTACTCACAGCCCAATATTATCCACAGTACACCCAGCTAAACAACGATAAGCCACAAATCAATTCATAGCTATAATGTACAAAATTGTAAATATTGTATATAGCCCCCCCAGTTAAAATCCAAGTTGTATCCCCCGTTCTCTGTAAATGCATATCTGATATACCGAGATGCATAAATGTTACCTGTAAACCGCACTGATTTTAAAGAGCGCGGTATATAAAAGCAATAAATAAATAAATAATGTCACCCACGTAAATGTGGTAATTTACGCGGTGTTTGGTGAAAATTGAGCATACAGGCTGTAGATATAGGTTAAAGAGGAGGGCGGAGAGTGCCGAACCCTGAGGGAGCCCTTGTATCTGCCTGAAGGTATCTGAAGTGTACTGGTTGATTCTTACCGCTTGAGTTCATACCTAAGTGATAGATGCGAACCACTTAAAAACAGTAGTTGTTAATCCTATCTGTTGGAGTCTTGATAACATTAAAGCATGGTTAACACTATCAAAGGCTGCCGTGATGTCTAGAAATAGGAGGATGAATGCCTGTTTGGTGTCATCAATGCCTCGTATCAAAGTGTCCATTAGTACCATGAGCAGCATCTCCACACCGTGGTATGGTCGGAAATCGTATTGCTGGTCATCCAGGGTGGCTGAGGTTTCGATGTGGTCCTGGAGTTGCAATTGGACCACTTTTTCTGTGAGTTTTGCCAGGAATGGGATACTGGAGATAGGTCTGTAAGATTTAGGGGAGGTTTTGTCTGGACAGTTATTTTTTAGTATTGGGCAGATTTGTGCATGTTTGAGGGATGGTGGCAAGAAACCCTGCTTGAGTGAGAGGTTGATTCGGGAGAATAAATGATGAGAGTTCAGGTAAGGTATTTTTCAACCAGTTAACTGGGCAAGGATCGAGATATGATGTTGTCGTGTTTAGTTTGGTGATTCTATTCTTCAGGTTTTCCTTTGCTATTGTGTGAAAATTAGACCAGGAGTTGAGTGGGTCAGGTTTTGCTAATATGGTTGTAGGGGAGGTTTGTGTAATAGGTTTGACTTTATTCATGTAATGGATAGCTAGTGTTTGGGGAGATATGTCACATTTGGTGGTGGAAGAATTGTAGTTTTTGCTGGTTAGATTCTGGACAATGTAAAATAGCTCTCTAGGCCGGTTTAAGGATTTTGATAGAATACCTGAGTAATAGTTTTTCTTGGATTTGTCAATGGACTTCTTGTATTTTGTGAGTAGGGCCTGGTATTCGGCGAGATGGTCTAGCGATTTAGTTCTGCACCATCTTCGTTCAGCTTTTCTTAATTCTGTTTTTAATGTTTTGATAGAGGTTTGGAACCATGGAGCATTTTGATATTTTCTGGTTGGGTTGGAGAGTATGTTAACTTGTCTGGCGGCATTATATATGATTTTGTTCCAGTTGCCTATCGCTTCTTCAAGATCACTTGGGTCGGTGGATAGGTTGGGGATGACTTTATCCAGAAATTCATCTTTATTAAATTTCTTGAAGTGGTGAAGGGGTGGTTGCATCGCTTTCCTTTGCTGTTGGTTATCTTCGTATTGAATATTGAAATTAATCAGATGGTGGTCGGACCAGGGAACCTGTGTAATGTTCATTGAAGCTGGGTTGAATGCTTCATGGAGATTTTTTGGGAGAGAAACTACATCGAGGAGATTACCCTTTTTATGGGTGTGACTACTGATAATTATAATTTGGTGGAATTCCAACATAAGAACATAAGATATGCCATACTGGGTCAGACCAAGGTCCATCAAGCCCAGCATTCTGTTTCCAACAGTGGCCAATCTAGGTCATACGTACCTAGCAGTTTCCCCAAGGGACACAGGTTCCACAATGCTTGTACTGGTTCAAGCATTGATATCCTGGGTCCCTTCTTAATAATGGTTTATGGACCTTTCCTCCAGGAACTTGTCCAAACCTTTTTTAAACCCAGCTACACTAACAGCCTTTACTACATCCTCCGGTAACAAATTCCAGAGTTTGATTACACGTTGAGTGAAAAAATATTTTCTTTTATTAGTCTTAAATAGTTTACCCTGTAGCTTCATTGCATGTCCCCTAGTCTTTCCATATTCTGATAAGGTAAACAATCGATCTACGTTTACCCGTTCCACTCCGTTCATTAATTTATAGACTTCTATCATATCTCCCCTCAGCCGTCTCTTCTCCAGGCTAAAGAGCCTCAACCTTTTTAGCCTTTCTTCATAGGAGTAGCCTTCCATCCCCTTTACCATTTTGGTGGCTCTTCTCTGAACCTTTTCTAAAATCGCTATATCCTTTTTAAGATACGGCGACCAGAATTGCACACAATATTCAAGGTGCGGTCTCACCATGGAATGATATAGAGGCATTATAATATCTTTTGTTTTATTTTCCATTCTTTCCTTATCATACCTAGCATTCTATTTGCTCTCTTGGCCGCCGCTGCACACTGGGCCGAGGGTTTTAACAAGGTATCCACAATGACGCCTAAATCTTTTTCCTGGGTGGTGGATCCTAATGTGGAGCCTTGCATCGTGTAACCATAGTTTGGGTTGTTCTTCCCTAGGTGCATAACCTTGCACTTCTCCACATTAAATTTCATCTGCCATTTTGATGCCCAGTCTTCCAATTTATCAAGATCCTCTTGCAATTTTCCACAATCCTCCTGGGTTTTAACAACTTTAAATAGTTTTGTGTCATCTAAAAATTTGATAACCTCACTTGTTATTCCACTTTCCAGGTCCAAGTCCTTGATGGTGTTCAGGAATGAAGTTAGGCGCAGTGATGACAGTGAGGGCAGGTTAAGGTCACCCAGTAGAATCACAGGATTCTTTTCTGTGGAGGAGCCTAGAAGTTCAGTAAGTCTGTCCAAGTTTTCAACTCTTTGGTCCGGTGGGTGGTACGCTAGGCATATGCGGAGATGGTTTACTTTTATTGTGAGAGCATCAATGTTGTCCAGATTTGTTGATGAGGTGAGTTATTTTCAGAGGATTGTGTTTTGCTGCGATTTTGAACACGTTCTTCACCAAGGATAAGCTAAGTTTTTAGGCTGTTTAGCAGCGCATGTTTGAATAAAATGGATGTTGCCATCTGGTGTGGTTAGGGTACTGTTCTAACCTCCCTTGGCTCCATCCGACAAAAAGAAGTGAATGATTATTGGATATTTTTGGGATGGGGTGCTGTGGTAATTGTTAGTAATATTTAGTATTAAGTATTGCCCATAGCTGGGGTTTTTTCTTTGTGCAAACAATAAGTAAGCAGTTGGTAAAACATGAGGCATGTAGCGAGTGTTGAGAGGGCAGCAGAATGGAGTTACAGACAATATCTGTTATATACGATTCTTTTGATTGTAAAATATTATACTTTATGTTATCTAAAAGCTATATATCATATGGGAAGTAATGGACCATGAGCATAGGTATCGAGGATAGATAGAGAGCAGGTATTGCAGTACTGTTTTTTTCTACAGGCTCGTGTTTGAGGTAAAACTTACTTGGGTTAGGACCAGAGAGGGCGTAGATGAAAAGTGAAGCCTAGGTCTGGGTCTGGTCTTGTGCTAGTTTTTTTTCGTTGAGGAGCTAGTGTGACGTTATGGTGTCTCTCTTAGATCCTTTGCTGCTGACTGAAGGTTTTTAGCTTCATTTTAGTTCAAGGAATATAGGTGGTTCACTGCTGTAGTATTGTGATCGTTGCAGGTTCCCACCTAAGGGCCACACCAAAGCATGCCTGTGGTGTGCTGGTGCCTTTAACGGGTTTCCACGATGATGCAGCTTATGGGTGGAGCGTCAATGCCGTATGGAGCAGGGGAAGCTCGGCAAGTAGGAGCTTGTGGAAGCTGGTGCAGGTTAGCTTCTCCGATGAGGGGGGAAGCTCGCTGGATGTTGCTGCCTCTGATGATCCCGATGAAGAGGGTGTTCGCTCGGTGTGCTGGTGCCTTTCATATCCTGCTTCTGTGAAGGTACCTGATCAGCTGCTAAGAGCTGTTAAGTGCTCCACCTATTTCACTACGTAAATTAGACACAGTAGTCCGCTGAATCCGAGTCCTAAGGAACAAATTTTGGATTATCTAGAGTGGACGTCTTGCTACGAATAAACTGTCCGATCAGATGAAGATGTCCTGAAGTAGTCTCTCCAGACTCACTCTGCTCATCATGTTGCATCCACTTTTGAATAGAACCTGAAGTACCTTGTGCAGTTTCAACCATTTGAAGAAAGTATATGAGAGAAGCCTCACAAAGCCCTCATCTAAAATTTGAGCTAAAAAACACCATTTGCCAAGCCGATGTCGATAGCTTCCATGTTGATCAAATGAGGCTGCTCATGCAAATGAGACCCCACAATGAATCTCTGCACATGGCCCCTCACCCCCCTTGGGCCACCCCTGATTCTGGGACTTTAAGTCCAAGTTTTCTTTTTTTTTTTGGCTTTAGAATTTTTCTTCTGCTCCTTTTGAGCATCCAAACCAATATCAGGCTATGACAGTAGGAACCTTCATTCTCAGCCACTCAGGTTTTGCCCATAATCTTTTAAATCTTTAGCTAGACCAGCTATTTTAGTGATGGTCCCTAGCCTGGAGCCAGGGAGCATAGCTCCTTCAGAACTCAATACCTATGCATTCTGAATATTCTAGTAGTCATCACTGTTGAACAGCAGCTTGGACTCCCTCCCCTCAGGGACTATGAATACTCCTTTCCCTAAATGACCCAAGGAGCAGAATGCGAGCTTGGGAATCCAACCCATGTATTTTTCATGGAAGTGCATAGCACTGTAACAGTAGGTCGAGCAGTTTCTAAGGCGTATACAGTATAAATAAACTATATCATCCCAAAGACCCAGAAGACCTAACACTTTCTGCTACCTATTTGCAGGATAACATTTCCACACTCGTGATATGTGATAATTTCAGATAATTTTCTGCAACAATCTTGCTTGCCAAAGTTACGCACGTGGAGGCTGATTCCATAACATTCACGTCAAGACCACGGGCATGTCCAAATCAGAAATGGGGACATTTTAAACCTGATTCAAAAATGGATGCACCCGCATGTCTAGAATTGGAGATGTAGACATATTAAACAACTCGGACATGATATACTGAAAAGATGAATGTCTACGATGTCACCTGCATCCACCTCCCCTGTTTAAAGCATACATCCCCTAAGCTGCTGCTCCTCTCACTGACAGTGTTGTGTTCATGCAAAATAACACATGAATACTGATCATACCTAAATGCGGATGCCAACAAGACTAACTATACTAGTCTGTTGGATGCCCAGAACACTGCAAAATAAGCTCAGTGCAGTCACATATGATAACAGCAAGTCTAATGTGATCTGTTTGTCCTGATATAGCTGCCATCAGAGCAGATATGGCAGTAGACCATCTCCTCAGCTAATCGTGCATTGGGCATCACTGAAAAAGGTCTGTACAATGCTAATCATGGACCAGAAGAAATAAGCAAAGGGTCTCTATAGCAAAATGTGAAGAATAAGGGACCTGTGAAGAATAAGGGACCAGTAAAACATGGTCATAGCTGATGCCTAAAAGAAGGGAATACTTTACTGTAGGGCAAGTTGATGTTTTGACCTCATTTTGGCAGTTTGTTCTACTGTTCCCTTAATCCTGACAGGGATAGATTTTCACATTTTGCTATAGAGAACCTTTGCTGAGGTTTCTGACCTCATCACTCTGGCACCTGGCAACACAGTGGTCATCCCGACGGTTCAGGTATTCATGTCCCCCCAGAACAGCGGCAGAGCATACATCCTCCCGTGCACTCACGTTAAACATACTTCTGCCAAATGATTCCCTATGCCTATAAACAACAGCTGGTACAACATAATACATGGCGTCCCAGGACTGCAAATCTGATCTGCTTTTCTCATTTGAACAAGAATTTTTTCCATGCTCAGTCACATACTAGTCCTGCATCAATAGTCCCGTTTTCAGAACATAGGACATGTTAGGAAATACTAGAATAGCTCCATTGGCACAAACAGCAAATGTCAGCATAGCCAGAATACACACTCGCTCCTCTCAATGTTTCTATATGAGTGTTTAACTTTGTTTCTATACCTTACAACCTTCCCTCACCTCTGCTGTCTTTTCTTTACACCTGCATCTTGTGTCCCTCCAGACTGCAGACACAACAGTTCAAAGCATACATGTCACAACCATTCTTCAATATGGGATGATTTGAGCAGAGCAGAAATTTTCTAAGCCCTGCCTTTATTCCATGTTTCTGCAGGAATAACATGGACATCTGTGGGACACACTGCAGACATACATGGGCATCTCCTGCTTACACTTTATATGTCTCCAATGCTGGCCAATCCCCTTTTCCACCCACATTCTGAGAACCCCATGCCAGCACCTTGTTACAGAATATGGTCGTAGATGCCTATGCTGCATGTCCATGGGCTTATTTTGTGTTCTGGAATGACCTCCTTAGGGGGCAAATTTTATATAATGCACCTAAGGATTATGTTTAATACAGGATATTAAGGGAGCCAGGGTGCCGTTAATGCACATTATTGGCACACTTGCACCCTTAATGCATCTAAAATGCTGCTTTTAATGTGCGTTAATGACTCCAGCAGCATAAAGTGCCTTGTAGGTAGAGTGTGTGTGATAATGGGGCAGAGAGAGGGTGTTAACAACCTGTGTACCCTTAACATGCCTTGTGCAAACGTTTCCTAAGGTGCCTTAATACTGGAAACCTTAACGCAAAGTAAAACCATGTGGAAAGGGTGTATTTTGAGAGGAGATTGCAGACTTTAAAAAAGGCTATGTGATGTACAGACAGGGGAGCCCAAGAGAGTGATAGTAGTGCTCCATTTGCAGCAACTGCATAGTGCCCAGGTATGAAAGGGCTCTATGTTGATGGTGCAAATGGGGCAAATGTGGTTGCAGATGGGTCATGCAGTGGGGGCTGCTGGTGCACAGGGTAGACGAGGCAGCTGCCTGGGTGGCACATAAGAACATAAGATTAGAAAATATGTCAGACTGCGTCAGACCAAGGTCCATCATGCCCAGTATCCTGTGTCCAACAGTGGCCAATCTAGGTCACAAGATACTAGCAGTTTCCCCAAAAGACACAAGGATCCACAATGCGTGTACTGGGGCAAGCAGTGCATATCCCGGGTCCTCTTTAACAATGGTTTATGGACCTTCCTCAGGAACCTGTCCAAACATTTTTTAAACCCAGCTACACTAACAGCCTTTACTATATTCTCTGGTAATGAATTGCAGGGTTTGATTACGCATTGACTGAAAAAATATTTTCACCTAGTAGTCTTAAATGGGTTACACTGTAGCTGCATTGCATGCCCCCTAGTCTTTCTACATTTTGATGGCATAAACAGTCGACCTATGTTTACCCATTCCACTCCAGTCAATATGTATAGACCTCCATCATATCTCCCCTCAAGCGTCTCTTCCCCAGGTTGAAGAGCCCCCAACCTTTTTAGCCTCTCCACAAAGAAGTATCTTGCCATCCGCATTACCATCTGTGATGTCTGTCATGATCCCACAGTGACAGTGATGACACCCAGACATTCTACTGCTGCGGAAAGGAGATGTGCCACATGGGTCAGTCCAAAGGTCCTGGCACCCTAGGCAGAGATCCCAGCTGGCTCCCCCCTGCTGCCTTTGAACCCAGCTGTGGGGGAAGAGGCAGATAGTGCCAGTAGCTGTAGCCCTCCAGGTAGCTGCAACATGCAGGCACCCAGGGGACTACCACAGCAGTGACTGTCATTCTCCCCCTGAGATGTATCATTGGCAGGCAGTGATGGGGTCCCTGCAGAGGCAGATGGTTGCTGGGGGCTGTGTGGGCATCCATGTATGCCTCTGCTCCCCCATCCAGACCTTGTATCCTAGACACACGCCAAACTGCATGTTGGATGGGCTGGGACTGTGTACCACCAACACGGACAGCACATGGGCATATCAGCATTGTGTGGGGGTGTTGGCGCAGGGGGAAGTGGCACCCACCTGCAGCAGACCAAAGCCATGCCCTGGTCCTGTGCACTCTGCATATTGCAATATATGCCAAGGTCTGTCTGTCTGCGAAACATTTCAGCCCCAGGGAGTATTGCAACCATATGGCAGCACTATGGCTCAGTGCACACAGAGGATCACAGATTTGTGTCCTGGCTGTGGATCATGCATTGTATGTCTCTATGGTCAAACCTTTGCCCACAGTGCAGGTACAACACCAACATGTGCAACTCTCAATGAATTGGCCAGCAAAGGTACAAAGACCCATCAGCCACACAGACAGGCTCCACTATCCACAGCTGGATGGAGAGTCAGGCTGATAACGCCCACTCAGTGTGTCAGTGCTAACATCAGAGCAGGCTACTAGCTCCTGCACAATGAGCACACATTAACAATGCTCAGGCTGATATCGGGACCAAGGTGGCAAGCAGGAATGCCAACCACCCCCATTTTTGCACAGTGTCAATATGAGAGTGTGAGTGTGAGTGTGTGTGTGTCTCTGTCCATTGTTTTGTGGCTTTCTACACCTTACTGAGCCTCACAGTGCCTAAGCTGTTTCCAGCGTTTAAGTCTGCAAATGTGCATGATAAGGAGCAAAGTATTGTGGGTATGACTTGAAACAGGGCAGATTGGCCAGGATGTGTCTGCATCGGAGGTACGGTCAATGACTGAGATGTCATAGTGCCCGGCTGCCACGTGCATTGACTGGGTGGCCACAGTATGTCATGCTGGGAGGGCACTCTCACTCTGACTGACCAGTGACCATGGCACGGCTATGTATCCACATAGTGCTATATAGTGCCTGGTTCCAGCGATGTGGGTGCACTTCCTGTTCTGGGTGTCCATGCCATTTATCCCAAGCTTGGGTGCGCGTGCAATGTATATTGATCAGCAGACTGTCTGCAGTTGGTATGTGTATGGCTGGAAATCTCAGTGGTGTGCAGTCTGACTGTGTTTGCTCTGAGTGATTGTTAGACCTAGGTGGTTGAGAGGTGAGTTGTTCCAGACCTAGTCCCTGTTGTAATGGTAGGGCCAGCAGGACTCTAGAAACAACCCCATGCAAGCCTTGGACACCCCCACCCCCAGTAGTTGGTGTCTATGACAGCCATAGTTTAATACTGGGTATTAACAAATACTGTTCTAGGATTTCCCTGTCCAACAGGGGCAGATAACAGGGCCAGATGTGATTGGCACAAACAGCATGCTACAATTCTGCAGGAAACAAGTTGACTAGGATATTACCCTGCAGATAATACCAGCCACACGGTGGCGGTGATGGGGATTGGCAGCAGAGACCATCTCTTGCACTGCAAGTTCTGAGAACCAGGTGCTGGGTGCCCATCCTCACCTCAGGGTGACCACAGAAACTACTCAGTAGCACGGTTTGTAGCTGCTCTGTGCTTATATCACACACTGTCAGTGCATTTTACTGAGCTGAGGTGATGGATAAGTGCATTCTGCATTTGGTGATCAGCTGTAGACTGCTGTTCTGCGTGTGCACTGTGTCATGGGTACTGGTGGGGCTACCCTATATTGGCACACACAGCAGACATTTTAGGCAGTGACCTGCAATCTCTTTGTATCCAGCTATTGCTGTATAGAGTGATGTGGAGGTGTAGCTTACTGATTAGTGCAATGTCTTCATAAGCAGGGGACAGGGGTTTGATTCTTGTTCGTTTTTGGGACTGTGTGCTACTCAGATCATTTTCATGCCTGTAACAATCAGGGCTTTGCACATCAGAGCTGCCAGCTCATACCATCCTTTCTTCAGCTGCCATCCTTCCTTCAGCCCATCTATCTGCCTTTGTTGGCTGTGTGCAGTCCTGTCTTCCTGTGCAGGCTGCTACTCCATGACCTACACTGGTACTCTTTTCTGCATTTTGGCTCTTTGCGCTCGCCTTTCCTGTGCCTGATCCAGCACATCACCACTTCTACTCTGTTCTCCTATGACTACGAACATACTGCTGCTTTTGGCTCTGCTGAGGGACACGTCTTCCCCATCCTATGCCATGCGCTGACATTGCAGCACTTTACATTGGCACCACCCTGTGCGTCAGTACAGCTGCCTTCCACATGCTCGTCCGCTTTACTGGCTGCCACGTAGTGTGCCAGAGAAAGAGCAGAGGACACAAAACCATGACCACACTGTAGTAGGTTGTCAAAGAAATATTTTATTGAGGACCTTGGAAGCGATATAACCCAGCATATTGTGTTGTTATACTGGCATGTTTTTAACCCCTGATGAAGGCTTAATGCTGAAACCTTTTTAGTTTGGTCCTCACTAAAATATTTCTTTGACAACCTATGACAACCTAGTACAGTGTGGCCATGGTTTTGTGTCCTCTGCTCTTTGCCTGGTTCCTGTCTATTGTCGAGGTCGTCCTCTCTTCTTCCTCCTGCCACGTAGGGTGCCCACCAATGTGGCAGGTCCATCAGCTCACACCTATCCTTCCTTCCATCACCTGTGCATTGACTTTCATTCGCTCTATCTAGTATTTGTGTTACAGCCATTTTCATGCCTTAAGATGCATGCTTTCCACCTTAATGTACGATGTCCTGTTAACGTGTGTTAAATGGCCAAGGTGCCCTGTTAAGGTGCATTAAATGGCCCATAGGGCACTTTACGCCAGAACGCTCCTACCCGCCCAATGCCTTTTAAGGACTGATGCCCTTTATCACTGCCATTAGCGCCTGTTACCTTAACGCCCTTTAGTAAACATCCTCCTAAGTGTAAATCCTTCTGGTGCTTTTTGCCTATAGACTTAATTCTAATTTTCAAAGAGAAAATTTCCTAAAGCCTGAAGATGGAGGGAAGAGCAGGGTGAGAAAAGTTACTGAGCTTTTCTCCAGAGTTTTGCAGTTCTTGTTGTTTTACTTTGTATGGGTAGCTCCAACTTATGTGACCGTCAAAATTGCTATTTTGTAATTTTTTGCCTCAAAAATATCTTTTATTTCCTTGTATCTTTAAAGAGCTTTGATATGTTATCACACACTGGATGGTTATTCAGGAGTCTATAAGTGTAACATAGTTTGAGGTTGCTTTTCCTATCAACAGCAGAGTGTCTGATTCGGTGCTAATTAACTTATTATATTGTGACTTGCATAGCTGTGTTGTAAGAATGGGATAAAATACCCGACCAAATAATAAATAAATTTATATAGCCATTGCTTAAGATCATGCATTCTGATGGCCCAGTCTGTTTTATCTGTAGGAATACTTCAAAAACTCTTCTCCCCACTACTTTATTAGGTAAACCCATGGGGTATTATAATTCATTATATGATAACTCTGCAACCCTTAGCTCAATAGAACTATTCTGATTGGATAATTGAAATCAACGCCGAGATTAGCCCAGTAAATATATAGGGCCCGATATATTCAAAGGTTAGCAAAGGCTAGCCTAACTTTAGGCATGGAAGCTAACCGGGCAGTGGCTGAATATCACTGCCAATCCAGGCAACCCCAGTATTGAATATCCAAGTTTCAGTTTTAGCGGCAGCAGGTAGCTTTATTAGAGCAGCTGATTGCCGCTGCTGAATATATCCCCCTCCCCCCGTAAAGTTTAAAACCTGTTTTTTGCCATTATATGACATAACTGCCAACTTACCCAGTTCCATTTTGGACCAGTTCAGGTTTTACACTTACACCCCCAGTGCAGTACAGTATTTGTCCATCCTGATTTTACCAACTGAAATCTATGCTACTGGTCCCATAATGCATCAGGATAGTCAGAATTCCGAAGCTGGCCTACAATGGAAGCTATGGTGGAAATTATGCTGTGATGGCAAAAACAGTTTGTGTAGTAATGAGCAGACCAGACTAATTGCAGAGCTTATCTCCAGGAACAAGCAGGAATGTAGTCTTCACATATGGGTATCGTCGGTACCGACGGAGCCTGTGCGGGAATGCTCCCCAGCGTCCAATTAGAAAGCTTTTGGGAGCATCCCACAGCGCCTGTGTGCTGCCTTCCTGCCTTTCCCAACTGCCTCTCTCCAGTTCTTCGTTTTCCGCAGAGCCAGCAGGTCGTTGTTCCTGTCACCGCAGAAAATTCTTCTTTATTACTTTTTTTTTTTTTTTTGGTGGTCGCGTCTGCCTTCCTCGACGCTTGGTGCAGTTAGCTTCTCAAGCAGTGCTAAAGCCTCATCTCACTGCCCGAGAAATGCTACAACTACTAGGCCACATGGCATCTACCATGCATGTGGTTCCCTATGCTCGCCTCCATATGAGGGCAGCCCAGTGGACTTTATCCACTCAATGGTCCCAGGCATCAGGATGCCTGTCAGACAAAATAGCAAACACAATTCGCCTTATTTTGTCCCTCCAGTGGTGGAGGTCCACTCAAAACCTGTTGCTGGGGTCCCCTTTTCAACAACCCTTACCCCTGGCAACTCTCACAACAGATGCGTCTCCGATGGGTTGGGGAGCTCATCTGCAAGACCTCTCCACCCAAGGCACCTGGATTCCACAGGAGACTCATCTACATATTAATCTCCTGGAGCTCAGAGCAATCTTCCTTGCTCTTCGAGTGTTCCACACCCTGCTCAGCTGCAAGACAGTCCTCATTCATACGGACAATCAAGTAGCCATGTTCTACGTGAGCAAGCAGGGAGGAACAGGCTATCTGTCGCTTTGCAACGAAGCTTTGCGACTATGGGCCCTCACCAGAGAGCATCAGATTCATCTCTTGGCAGTGTATCTTCCAGGCATACAAAACTCTTGGGCAGACAGACTCAGTCGAGTTCTGCTTCCACACGAGTGGTCTCTGCATGTAGACCAGGTGGCCAAGATTTTTCAAATTTGGGGAACCGCGGACATAGACCTCTTTGCAAGTCCGTGGAATGCCAAACTTCCCCGGTTCTGTTCCAGAATTCTGGCTCAGGGGGCTCAGGCCAGGCATGCTTTCCTCCTTTACTGGGGTCAAGACTTCCTGTATGCCTTTCCACCCATTCCCCTAATTCCCAAAACCCTGTTCAAGCTTCAGAGAGACAGAGGTCATATGATTCTCATAGCTCCACATTGACGACGGCAAGTGTGGTACCCTCTGCTTCTACATCTCTCTCAAGCCCCCTCCCTGGAGTTAGGATCTGCTCCAGATCTCCTATCTCAGGAGGACAGAATGTTATGGCATCCCAATCCCCAGTCTCTGCATCTCAGGGCTTGGTTGCTGAAGGCCTAGATCTCCATGATCTTAATCTCCCTATTGCAGCTTCCTTCAAGCCCCTAAATGGACAACCTATTTCCTCCCATCCTCTTATAGCAAGATTTATGAGAGGCCTTCTGCTAACTAAGCCTCCCATTAAGCCACCACCTGTGGCATGGGACTTAAATTTGGTTCTTGGTCAGCTCATGAAGCCACCTTTCGAACCCTTAGCTACTACCTCCTTGAAATTTCTTTCTTGGAAGGTTATCTTTCTCATTGCAATCACATCAGCACATCTCATCAGTGAGTTGCAAGCACTAGTGGCTGATCCACCTTATACAAGGTTCTATCATGACAAGGTAATCCTCAGGACTCATCCACACTTTATGCCAAAGGTGGTCTCACCTTTCCATCTAAACCAAGCGGACTATCTATCTGTGTTCTTTCCAAGGCCTCATGCATCAAATGCAGAAAGGAACCTTCATACCTTGGACTGTAAAAGAGCTTTAGCCTTTTACTTACAAAGAACACAGCAACATAGAAAGTCCTCTCAACTCTTTGTTGCTTTTGATCCTTCTCATTTGGGACTTCCAATCTCTAAGAGAACACTATCTAACTGGATTGCTCAGTGTATTTCCTTTGCCTATCAGAGTAAGAATCTTCCTCTGGAGGGCCATGTCACAGCTCACAATGTGAGAGCCATGGCAGCTTCAATGGCTCATCTGCACTCTGTGTCTATCGATGACATCTGTCGAGCAGCCACCTGGGCCTCGGTTCATACCTTCACAGCCCATTACTGCTTGGACAAGGACTCCCGCCAGGATGCCTTGTTTGGCCAGGCTGTTCTTCAACACCTGTTCCATACCTAATCAACTCCTACCCACCATCCCTGGATGGATGTCAGAGATCCATGGGGGGAAGTGGAGCCCCATGCAGGGGAACACAACTTCTGGGGTCTCTCCCTGGCATCTAAAGCTAGGGAGTCCCCATATGTGAAGACTACATTCCTGCTTGTTCCTGGAGATAGCATAGTTACTCACCTGTAACAGGTGATCTCCAGGAACAGCAGGAATTTAGTCTTCACAACCCACCCACCTCCCTTAGGAGTTGTATCACTCTATCTCTTTCACTTTCCCTCTCTCTCTCTTTGTCTCAGCTTTAAACTCAACTGGAGAGAGGCAGTTGGGAAAGGCGGGAAGGCAGCATGCAGGCACTGTGGGATGCTCCCAAAAGCTTTCTAATTGGACGCTGGGAAGACTAAATTCCTGCTGTTCCCGGAGATCACCTGTTACAGGTGAGTGACTATGCTTTATTTCTCCATCTTCAGTTTACTGGCTTTATAAAATGAAGTTTGATTTAAATAGAAAGCCCTCTTCCTTTGCAATTTGCAATTGTAATTAGAGATTGTAGCAAGCACTCCAGCTTCAACCATTCTATATCAGTGGCAAGACTGAGAGGTGATAGGGAGGGGCTATTCTACCCTCCAAGAATGAGAATAACCTTGGATAATACTATGCATAACTCTGAGGATCCAGCAGCTCTTAAAGTCTTTATACTTGAGCGCATGAAAACAAAATGTTAAAGATAAGCTAATGAGCTATTATATGCTTTGACACTTTGAAGGGAATCTAAGAATGTTCTGCATGGAGTGAGCAAAGTGAGTTTTGCAGGGGATCGCTTCGCATGTAGCAGAGTTCAGAAATACCTCTGTGACATTGCAACCTGGATGTCTCACCACTGCTGGGAATTAAACATGGCCAAAACGGAACTTCTTATTTTTCCCCCTAAACCTTCCTCCCCCCTTCCTCTACCTCTGTGGATAACACTCTTCTACTTCCTATTTCCTTGGCCCACAACCTTGGAGTCATCTTTTGACTCCTCCCTTTCCTTCTCCTCCTATATCCAACAGATAGCTTAAACCTGTCATTTCTTTCTCTATAACATTAACAAAATTTACCCCTTCCTTTCAGAAAATACTACTAAAACACTTGTCCACGCTCTAATTACTTCCTGTCTTGACTATTGCAACCTCCTTCTTGCTGGTCTCCCTTTTAGTCACCTCACTCGCCTTTGATCTGTTCAGAACTCTGCTGCACGATTAATTTTTTCCCAGCCTCAATATTCTCATATAATCCCTCTTCTCAAATCACTTCTCTGGTTTCCTTTCCGTTTCTGTATCCAATTCGAGCTGCCTCTTCTGACTTATACAGTAAGTGCATTCACTCTTCTGCTCCTCACTACCTTTCCTCTCTCATCTCTCCCTACAGCCCTCCTCATGAACTCCGCTCCTCTAATGGCTTGCTTCTCTCTTTGCCCTTTTCTTCCACTGCCGACTCCAGACTTTGATCCTTTCACCTTGCTGCTCCTTATGCCTGGAACAAACTACCAGAGTCTGTATGTCAGGCTTCATCTCTGCCCCTTTTCAAGTCCAAGCTAAAGGCTCACCTGTTGAAGATGCTTTTGGATCCTGATACCCAATTCCTCATGTCTCCTCACCCTTTGCTTTTTCCTTTATATTATCTTTTGTCTTGTCTGTCTTAATTAGATTGTAAGCTCTAATGAGCAGGGACCATTTTATATATGTCTGTACAGCGCTGCATATGCCTTGTAGTGCTTTATAAATGTTTAAAAGTAGTAGTACATAAAAAGAAAGCAGGAATTGGATATAGGAGGTATAATTTAGCAACACTGCAGGCTGTGGGGTTCTCAAACTGGAACCAACCTGCTACAACTTACCAGAAACCAACCAGGTTGATCCTGGCAGGTTGATGGTGGCCTTATCATTCAATAAGGTGATTATCAAAATACAGATAAAAAAAATGTGGTCAAGTAACATCACAGGCCAGCATGTTACAATCAGGGCCATCCTTGGACGAGAGGGGAGAATCCGCGCAACTGCCCAGGTCACAAACTTTGGACAGTAGTGTATCAGCACCCGGGATTTAATCTCTACATCTGAGTCCGCTTCCCTCATATAGACAACACCTTTGGCCTCCTGCCCTTTCTCCCCCCAGACAGTGCAATCCCAGCTGACAGTAGGGGAGCGCAGTTGGCCTAATGCTTCTATAAGTTGTTCTTCCTATTGTTGGTGTTTCTCCCGCTCAAGCAATTCACAGCTCAGGCCAGCTGTTTGACTTGCCTGGTGTTCTGCAGATTTCAAGTGCATGCTGGAGGAGATGCTGGTAAGGGGAAAAACAGATCAGAGAAGCATTGGCCATACCACTGACTATACTCTCCTGCTCTCAGGCGCTAGCTGGGATCGGATGGTTGAGTGTGAGCAGGAAACTAGAGAGGTAGGAGAGAACAGAAGTGATGGATTCATCTATGAGCAGTGGGCACAGGCATTATTTAATATGTACTTAAAAGAATTAGAACCCAGACTCATAGAGCCTCCACTCAAGATTTTGATCATTAAAGCAATAATCCTGGCCCCCTACCCCCTCCAAGAATGATCAAGTAGAATCACATAATTGAACATCATAATGTTAAAATATTCATTTAGGGCCCAATATTCTAAAGGCATTTACATGCTCTACAGACCTGTAAACTATGTAAATGCCAGTGAACAGGATATTCAACGGCACGAACACAGTTAGTGCCACTGAATATCCCCAACTAATGCCGCTCTACGCCCTGATGCTCACCGCTTAGCATCAAGGCATGCAGTGGGTGTTCCAGAGTGTATCGTTAGAGGTGACAGTTGCTAACTGGGTATCGCAGTAGATAGTCACAACCAAACAAATTGCATTATAGTGCTGGAAGATGAGACCCTCAGGTCAGAAGGCACTGCATTGAGTACTGGGGAGGAGCCAAAGACTTTTCAGAATAAAGCCAGCATTTATGATGTGGTTGGATCAAAGCCCTCAGGACGTCTGACTGCTGATGTAGCTGCACATGAAATGAGAGTCAGAAGCTGTAAAGATGTCTTACATATTGGGACATGGAACGTACGAAGCATGAACCAAGGGAAGTTGGAGGTGGTCAAGAATGAAATGGAACGTGTACAACTCGATCTGTTGGGTGTTAACAAACTGAAATGGACTGGCATTGGGCACTTTGCATCTGATGATCACATGGTCTACTATGCTAATAATGAAAGACAAAGAAGAAATAGTGTTGCATTTATAATTAAGAAGAAACCTGCAAGAACTGTAATGAAATACAATGCAATCAGTGAACGCTTAATTTCTCTTTGTGTACAAGGAATACCCATCAACACAACTATAATTCAAGTATATGCCCCATCAGCTTCAGAAGAAGATGAAGTTGATGAGTTCTATGAACAAGTACAAGCTGAAATTAACAGAACTTGCAAACAGGATATCCTGATATTCATGGGTGATTGGAACACAACGAAGGCAAAGTGGTTGGAAAATATGGACTTGGCAACAGAAATGAAACTGGAGAAAAATTGATAGAATTCTGCAAGACCAATGATCTATTCATCTCAAACACCTTCTTCCAGCAACACCAGCAGTGACTGTACGCATGGGCTTCACCCAATGGATTGTACAAAAATCAAATTGACTGCATCTGTGGAAGTCTATGATGGAAAAGCTCTATAACATCAACAAAAACAATACTTGGAGCTGACTGTGGTACAGATCACCAACTACTAGTATGCAAACTCAAAGTAAAGATGAAAAAGAGCAAGCTGCTCATGAATGTAGCAAATTATGACCTTGAGAATATACCACCAGAATTTAAAGACTGCCTGCAAAATCAATTTGTTGCTTTAGAAACAAATCACAGAGCTCCAAAAGGATTATGGGATGATATCAAGAAGGTTGTATTGAAAGAAAGTGAGAAATCTCTACAAAAGGTGAAAAAGCAAAAACGGCTAAAATGGATGACCGAAGAAACTCTGAAATTTGCCCAGAAATGCAGAGAAGCTAAAGCCACAGGAGAAAGAGAAAGGCAATCGCAGAACTCAACAGAGATTTCCAACGTGCAGTAAGACAAGACAAGGAAAAGTACTACAATGATGCATGCAAGGAAATAGAAGCAGAACTATTAGAGGAAGAACAAGAATGGCTTTCCTAAAGCTATGAGAGTTAAAGAAAAAATTCCAACCTCGAATTGGAATGTTACAAAATGCTCAAGGATCTATGTTGAATGATGGTGAAAAGATCAAGAAAATGTGGAAAGAATATACAGAGTTATTATATGTTAAAGATCACGTGGACTAACAGTCGCTTCAATCTGTACCTTGTAATCGGGAGCCATTGGCGATGAAAGAAGTTGTGAAGTAGCATTGAAAGCCTTATCAAAGAACAAAGGACCAGGCATTGATGGCATTCCCATAGAAGTATTACAGCAATCTGATGCAGCTGTTACCATACTTACAAGGCTCTGCCAGGAAATTTGGAAGACAACATCTTGGCCAACTGTCAGAAAAAGATCTGTGTTTATACCAATGCTAAAGAAAGGTGATTCAACTGACTGTGGAAATTATTGCACGATTGCTCTGATCCCACATGCCAGCAACATTCTACTGAAGATTATTCAGCAGAGACTACAGCCATACCTGGAACGAGAACTGCCTGAAGTGCAAGCAGGGTTCAGGAAAGGGCGAGGAATGAGAGATGACATGGTGTATGTGAGATGGATCCTTGATAAGACAAAAGAATACCAAAAGGATATCTATATGTGTTTTATTGACTACAGCAAGGCTTTTCACTGTGTAAACCATGAGCAGCTCTGTGCCACATTAAGAAGTATGGGTATACCAGAACACCTGATCGTTCTCTTGCACAACCTTTACACTGATCAAGAAGCAACAGTTCGAACAGAACAAGGAGAAACAGAATGGTTTAAAATCAGCAAAGGTGTACGACAAGACTGCACATTTTCCCCCAACATACAACAACAGATGTGTGAAGATTGGTGGGAGACTCATGTAGAGGATGTAGTAAAGGCTGTTAGTGTAGCTGGGTTTAAAAAAGGTTTGGACAAGTTCCTGGAGGAAAGGTCCATAAACCATTATTAAGAAGGGACCCAGGATATCAATGCTTGAACCAATACAAGCATTGTGGAACCTGTGTCCCTTGGGGAAACTGCTAGGTACGTATGACCTAGATTGGCCACTGTTGGAAACAGAATACTGGGCTTGATGGACCTTGGTCTGACCCAGTATGGCATATCTTATGTTCTTATGTTCTTAACCTTCACTATGCTGATTATATCACATTACTGGCTGAAAGTGAAGACAATCTGAAACATTTGCTTCTCAAAATGAAGGAACATAGTCTTAAAATGGTTCTGCACCTTAATGTAAAGAAAACAAAGATCCTGACAAATGGCAAAATAAGTTCATCATTGGTAGAGAAGAAATTGAAATAGTGGACAACTTTAACCTACTTGGATCAACTATCAATAAAGAAACAACAAGCAGTCAAGAAATCAGTCGATGCATTGCTCTTGGCAGAATGGCTATGAGAGACCTAGACAAGATTCTCAAGAGCAGAGATGTGTCTCTCCATACAAAAATTTGACTCGTTCAAGCCATGGTATTTTCAATAATGTCATATGCAAAAGTTGGACAACGAAAAAGATAGACAGGAAGAAAACTGATGCTTTTTAATTATGGTGCTGGCGACAAATACTGTGTATACCGTGATCTGCCCGAAGAATAAACCAGTCAGTACTAGAGTAGATCAAACTTAAGCTTTCTTTAGAAGCTCAGATGACAAGACTTCAGCTTTCATACTTTGGACTCATCATGTGAAGAGAGATCATTAGAAGAAAACATCCTGCTTGGCAAGGTTGAAGGTCAACGTAAAAGAGGAAGGCCAGCAATGAGATAGATCGATACAATAACAGCAGCTATTGGTGCCACTCTGTCAACAATGAGATGCCTGACTGAAGACCAAACACAGTTTAGGACAACTATCGAGAGGGTTGCTATGAGTCGACACCGACTCAATGGCACTTAATAACAATAACAACAACAACAACCTAGTTAGCGACCTGCGGTTAAAAATAGGCAAAGTAAAAACTGGTCTAGTTTTACCTAACCTGGAAGCGGTGTAGTATCACCACTATCCGGTTAGCTTCTGCGGTGTCAGACGCTGTGTGGTGATCCTGGATATTCAATGTCGAGGCCACATATGACATTGGATATCTGAGGTTAGAGGTCAGTGGTGATGGCTATGGGGCATAGCTGTCCCAAATGAATATCGGGCTCTTAAAGTTTAGTATAAAAATTTGGTGTCACTTCAGTAACAATTCCACAACTTTCTTTTAGTGTCAGCTGCCAGGCACATTATGAAATAATACAAAATCCCACAAAGAGGCACATGCTGTACAGTCCTCTAACTTTCTAAAGTTGTCCTCTTAGAAATCTCTCTCTTTTGAAGAGAGGATTTCTGAGGCAATGAAACTTTTGCTATAACCAGAACAAGACATTCCCATGTTGCTATTAATGGGAATATCTTTTGGCCAGTGGCGTAAATTCTGCCCAAGCAGCCCCTGCAATGCAGGGGGGGAGGGGGTGTCCGGGCAGAAAGGGTGTCCACACAGCAGCAGGAAGGCAGCGAGGCAAACATACTTTATCATGTTTTCTGCGCTGCCTCTGCTCTTGTATGTTTGCCGCAGGCCCAACAGCTGTTCCTTGCTGGCTGAAGTCTCACAATAACAACCACACTGCAAGACTTCAGTCCATTCGGGAATTCCCGCTGGGACATGGCAAACTTAGAAAAGTGGAAACAGTGCAGTAAACATGATGGAATAAATTTGCGCCACATGGGGGGCCCGCATGGGAAGGAGGCCACTGCACGAAGGAGGGACCACGTGGGAGGGGGTGTGCCACCTTGACAATGGGGCGGCTTCAGCAAAATTTTGCTTGGGAGCCCCTCATTGTTACTTACACCGCTGCTTTTGGCTGAATTGGAAATTAAAAAAAATATCAAAATGATGAACTCGTGAAATGATTGTGAAAGGCCCTGCTTGAGCTAGACAATTTCTGATGGCAGTCTGTCTTGGGTTTTAATAGGATAGGTCTGTCTTTCTTTGGGGTCTCCCCTAATCTCATTCAACCACACTGTGGCTTCAGGGTGATATTCTGTTCAAAGCACAGCAGATCACAGAGACTGAAAAATCTTCACATCATAAGAAGTGTTTCTTAGATCTGATGGGAAAAACATCTCTCAAAGCTGTTACCATAGGAAAAGACAGAAAGCATCTATAAACTATGACTCAGCAGTCATTCCGACAATGAACTGCTGTATGTAGAAGCCCACATGATGGTGATTGCACAGAACGGTCTGGTCACTGCTAGATTGCAGAACTTCCCAATCACAGCGCATTGTTAAGAATCTCTCAGTTCATATCTAGTTTCACATCTAATGAGTGGGATATGTGGCTGATTTTCACTATGTAAATCATTTGCTTATGAAACTCTTACTGATTAATACTATAAGATATCAGGATTATGAGTAAGGTACTGAATATTTACGTTACATATTGTGAGTCCCTTATTCAGAAATGCAAATAATCTACTCTCCCTACATCCCAGGTCTTAAAAGGCACACTAGGTAGACTCCCAGTGGTAAAGTTAAGACATTCCAGAAGGCTCTGGGTGTTGGTGTTCTAGAAAGTGGCTGGATCTGGGCTCTAAAGCACAAACTGAGAAAGGGAAGGAGAGCAGGCATCTGGAGATTAATTCCTGGGTCTTCGACAGCACTATTCTCAATTGAGAGAGCCTACAGAAGGGAGAGGCAGAGAAACTGCAGGAGGACGGACATGACTACCAGATAAATGCTTGGTGGCATTTTGGGAGAGTTTAACTACTGTAGATCCTTGAATAAAACAAGAATTTTTGTTTTGCACAGGTCATGCATGTATAGCTACAATGAAAGGACTTTACTTTGTAAGTAAAACCTTTGCTGCTGGAAACTGAGATTGGCGTCCACAATATAAGAGTTCAGGATCCAGGGCAAATATAGAAGACAGAGTCAGATGAGTATTCACGTTAAATCAAATATTCATTTGGGCATCTATAAGAAATGGGGAAAGGAACCTGGCTCAAAAGACATGGACAAAGATATAATTTGAAGCTGCAATATTCATCTTTATTTTCTGAAGTTTTTCAGGGTTGAATGGATGAGAGAAACTTGAAGGCATGATCACAGCCTCATCAGGTCTCGGGGAGTGTGATCTCTTCTCTCTCACAGTTTCAAAACAATGCAAGACTGATCAATAACTACTTCTCATTTCATGCAAACCGGAAGTCCCTGGTGCAGCCCTTGCTGTGGATGTTCCAAATGCAGGAAATAATGAGCTCGATATTCAAAGGCAGTTACATGGTTTGCAGACAAGTAAACCGTGTAACTGCCTCTAAGCGGGATATTCAGCAGCAGGGGCGGCCCAAGGGGGGTGCGGGGCCATGTGCGGAGACTCGGTGCGGGGCCTCATTTGCATAAGTGGCCTTATTTGCATAAATATTTGCATAATGTTACCATACACTAACTTTTAGTAAACATGTCTCTTAATGAGTGTATGGATAAAGAAAGACTAAAAGATTTCTACATTACTATAATCCAGTGCCAACCGCCAGGCACATTAGGAACTACTACAAACGCTGCCCATTTAGAACCAATAGCAAACCCGCCGTATCCTGACAGCACTACCAGGACTCACAAAGCACCATACCCTACCAATCAAAAGGCAACACTGCAAATATTAAACCAATACATTTCAGAGAATACTGGGGAAAGAGAACAAGTGGCAATGTCAAATAGGAATTACATAAACAGAATACCTCGGCTCAGTTACACATGCAGAACATAGACCATCACCAAACAAGGAATCACAATTTAGAAACAGGAAGGCAATAATTAAACTGGGAACCCCAAAAGCCAAACTTGGAATGTACAACAACACTGTAGAAATAAAACTATAAATTAATTTCCTCTTGTACCAAACAAAGCGCAGACGTTAATGATGCACATTTCCCAGAGCTGACATATTCCAGTTAATAAATTCAAAATAAAGAGATATCTTTCTACCTTTTGTGCATTTTTTTTCAGTTGCAATTGGTCCAGCCACTTTCTTCTGTTTCTTCATGTTTTCTGCTAGCTCTCCATCATCTGCTGTCCATTTGTCCTTTTTTATTTATTTATTTATTTATTTCAATTTTTTTATATACCGCGCTATTTACAATGAGCGGTTTACAGAGAACCAAAGACCAGAACAACAGGCTGCTCGGTATTACATAAAACAGGAAAATAAACTTGGATAAGATAAACATGGATATATGGGGGTAAAACTATATACATAGAATATTGATCTGTTAATTCGATCACATGAGAGAGGTATTTACGTAAAATTATCAAAAATGTTTGGAAAAGGAGGGAATGTGGTTACGTTTGTAGTGAATATTATGCACTTTATGTAGGGTAGTATTTAATGAATAGGTTATGTTTGAGGGCCTTTCTGAATTGGACTATGCCAGTTATGGCACGAATTTTGGGTGGTAGGGAATTCCTTTCTTCTCTCTTCTAGTTTTTTTCCATTCTCTCTCTCTACATCTGCTTTAACATACTAATCTTTCTCCTTTTGCTCTTTCCTCATTCCTATTTCATCCACACAAATTTTACCCCTCCATCCTCAATCCCCACTTACTCTCCCAATACCCGGCCAATTGTAGATTTTTCATCCCTCCTACACAAAATATTTTTCCCCTCTCCATTTTACTCTCCCAGCCCCATCCCATTCTAATCCTCCCCCAACATCAGCTCCCTTCTAGTTCCAGTCTCACCAAGCATCCATTCCCTTCTAGTCCCTGCATCAGCCCATTTCCAGTCCTAGCTCCCCCATCCATTTCCAGTCCAAGTCCCTTCATCAGCTCATTTCCAATCCTAGCCCCCCATCAGCCCATTTCTAGTCATTTCCTAGCCCCACCATCAGCCCATGTCAAATCATAGCTCCCCTCCACTCAGCCCAATTCCAGTCCAAGCCCCCCCATGAGCCTACTTCCAGTTCTAGCCCCTCCATGAGTCCATTTCAATTCAAGCCCCCACCACAGCCCATTTCCAATCAGCTCCCCCCAACAGCCCATTTCCAGTCCTATCCTAGCTGTTCCATCAGCCCATTTTCAGTCCTAGCTCCCTTCCCTCACAGCCCATTTCCATTCCAAGCCCCCTCCCCATCAGCTATTTGCAGTTCAAGCCTCCCCTTCCACTCAGCCCATTTCCAGTCCTAGCAACCCCCCAACCCATTACCAGTCCTAGCCCCCCGTCAACTTCCAGTCCTAACCCCCATCACCCCATTTTCAGTTTAAGCCCCCCCTATAACCCATTACCAGTCCTAACCCCCCATCAGCCCACTTCCAGTCCTAACCCCCATCAGCCCATTTCCAGTCAGCCCCCCAGAGCCCATTGCCAGTCCTAAACCCCCCATCAGCCCACAGCCCATTACCAGTCCTAACCACATCAGCCCACCTAAAGTCCTAACCCCTCCCCATCAGCCAATTTCCTGTCCTAGCCCCCCCATAGCCCATTATCAGTCCTAACCCCCCCCCATAGCCCATTACCAGTCCTACCCCACCCCATCAGCCCACTACCAGTCTTAACCCCCCATAGCCCATTACCAGTCCTAACCCCCCATCACCCCATTTCCAGACAGCAACATCAGCCCACAGCCCATTGCCAGTCTTAAACCCCCCATAGCCAGTCTTAACCCCACCCCCCCATAGCCCATTGCCAGTCTTAACCCCTCCCATAGCCCATTGCCAGTCTTAACCCACCCCCCATAGCCCATTGCCAGTCCTAAGCCCCCCATCACCCCATTTCCAGACAGCCCTCATCAGCCCACAGCCCATTGCCAGTCTTAACCCCCCCAGCCCATTGCCATTATTAACCCCCCCATAGCCCATTGCCAGTCTTAACCCCCCCCAGCCCATTGCCAGTCTTAACCCCCCTAGCCCATTGCCAGTCTTAACCCCCCCATAGCCCATTGCCAGTCTTAAACCCCCCCAGCCCATTGCCAGTTTAACCCCCCCCCCCCCATCGGCTCATGGCAATTTAAGAAAAGAAAAAAAGCTGGCCGCTGCCGCCGCGGCGGCAAGGAGTGTCCCGCGGGGCCCCCTCTGCCCGGCTGAACTCTCCCGACGCGGCTGAGCCCCTCTGCGCCGGCTTGCAGATATGCGAAGGGAGAGTGTCTCCCTCGCGTCTCTGTTAAACCCGTAGGGGCAGATGGGAAATTTCCCATCAGCCCCTGCTTCCCATCAGCCCCTGCGGGCTTAATAGAGACGCGAGGGAGACACTCTCCCTTCGTGTATCTGCAAGCCGGTGCAGAGGGGCTCAGCCGCGCTGGGAGAGTTCCGCCGGGCAGAGGGAGCCCCGCGGGACACTCCATGCCGCCGCGGAGGCAGCGGCCAGCTTTTTTTTTTTTAAATTTAATTAAGAAAAAAAAAGCAGAATGTTCTTTGTGCGGGGCCCCCCGAAACGCGGGGCCCTATGCAAAAAACATTCTTGCTCAATGGACGGGCTGGCCCTGTTCAGCAGCACTAACATGGTTAGTGCACATTAATATCCCCAGATACCGCTGCTATACGCCCCGATGCTGCACAGTCACAATATACAGTATTTGTTGGGGCGTAAATATACAGTATTTGTTGGGGCGTTTCGGGGGATTCCTTTGTCTACCGTTTGCAATGTTGTTAAGAAGTTTTCTGCTCATGGAACTGCCAAGAACCTCCCAAGACGTGGCAGGATGAGGAAAATTAATTCAAGAAGCCTTTGATGGTTAGTGCAAACTGTTGGAAAAACAGCCACATTCAATATCCAAAGAGCTTAAGACTGACCAGGAGAAATCTGGCATGGTGGTTTCAACCTGCACAATGCGCCACAAACGAAACAAAAAAGGACTTCATGGGTAAAGGCCAAGGAGGACCCTTTTGCTCAAAGACACATAAAAAGCATGTCTGATCTTTGCCCAAACCCACCTTGAGAAACCACAATCCTTCTGGGAAAATGTTCTGTGGAAAGATGAAACCAAACTTGAGCTTTTTGGCAATGCAGATCAGGAGAAGGAATGAAGCGTATAAGGAAAAAAAACATCCATTCTAGAGTTAAATATGGTGGAGGTGCCATAATGTTGTGGGGCTGTTTTGTTGCCTCAGAAATGGAAGGCCTGAACCTATTAAGGGAATCATGAAGTCAGAGGATTACCAAGGTATTTTGGAGCAAAATGTGCTACCTAGTGTCAGAAAGCTAGGTCTGGGTCAAAGGTCATGGGTCCTCCAGCAGAAAAATGACCCAAAACATCCATCCAAACGTACAAAAGAATGGTTAAAAAGAAAAAAAAGTGGACTGTTTTAAACTGGCCAGCAATGAGTCCTGATCTCAGTCCAATCGAGAACCGTTGGAAAGAGCTGAAATCTGTCATTGGTAAAAGGAATCCTGAAACATTCATGAGCTGGAACAAATCACAGTTGAAAAGTGGGTGAAACTACCAGAAGACAGATGTTCAAAACTTATAGATGGCTACAAGAAACATTTGTAGGGTGTCATCACTGCCATTAATCCTGTCCAGGTCATGTTTTGTTTTTTAAGAAATTACTATTGCACTGATATCTTTTTTTTGTTGTTGTTTTTGTTGTATACCTTTGAACACAAAGATTAACATATTATGACGACATACAGTTGGAATATTTCCAATTATTTCTCAAGATATTGTATGCAACATAGTACCTATAATGCAAGGGTGCCAGTAATGTTGACCACAACTGCATGAAGTTATCTTTAAACCACAGTCATTCTACTGAATATTGACCTCAAGATGTTTTTATTCTGTAGTAGACTAGTTTTATTAGTTTTTATACACAGTGGTTCTCAACCCACTCCTCTGGGACCCCAGGCCAGTCAGGTTTTCAGGATGAATATGCATGTGATAGATCTGCATACCATGGAAGCAGTGCCTGCAGATCTCTCTCATGCATATTCATGGTGGATATTCTGAAAACCTGACTGGCCTGGGGGTCCCAGATGTCTGGGTTGAGAACCACTGATATACAGTGTGTGTGTGTGTGTGTGGGGGGGGCTTTTATGAATTTGTGCAATTGCATATGCACATAAAAAGTATGTGCATGGAGAGTGTGCATCAACTTTCATGTGATCTGCATGTAAGTGTTTCCAGAGCTGTAGTTTGAGCAATGCAGATGTCTAGTTCTGATGTACAAGTTTATTTTATAAAATATGCATGTAAATGTCTTGACTACATGCATACACATACTTCACACCTTCTTTAAAGCAGATGCAAATTTGTGCGTTCGATCTGTACGCTATTGGGGCTGGATCAAAGAGTCTAGTTTATAATGGTGCTAAGATGCCTATTATAAAATAGGCACCTTTTGGGACTTCTCACACAGGTGGCTTGTTATAAAATCAAGTGCTACATGAGTTATAAACTGTTAGATCTGAAATAAAATGTCTTCTCTTAAGTATATTAGCATAGGGGGTTATTCTGAGCTACGAATAGCAGGGATGGACGGCCCATCGAGATGTCCATCCCCGCTATTCATGCCCTTGCCTGCCCACAATTAATTTTCCCATTGGTTGTGCAGGGAAGTCAGATGGGGGTGGGGAAGAGGTGGTCTGGGTTCGGAGTCTGGGCTGGCAGTGGGCGGTTGCCGGCCCTGTGTGTCTCAACCCCGTGGCTTGGATGGAATCCGTGCTGGTGAGGGTCCAGTGGGGCGTGTTGATCAATATGTTCTTGAAGCTGTCTCTGAACGATTTTTTTGGTTATTTTTGCTAGGAATGGAAGGCTTGATATTGGGCGGGTAGTTTGCTGGGTCAGTGTTGCTAGTTGATGTGGTTTTACGAATAGGGCATATAGTAGATTGTTTGAGTGCTTTGGGCATGTAGCCCTGTATGAGAGAGGTGCTTACTATTTTTTGTATGTATGTGCTTAGATCTTCTTTTGTGGATTTAATCCACATCACCGGGTAGGGGTCCAATGGAGAAGTGGTGGTGTTTAGAGCGGTGATGGTTTGAGTTATTTGTTTTGATGATGGAATGCTGAAGTTCTTCCATTGATTGGTGATATTACAGTCATCATCAGCAGTTGGTGTGCCCATAGGAGGGATGCTGTTAATTGGTGTGCTATGATTGGGACTATTCTTAGCTATTAGAAAATCAACAAAGGTTTGAGAATGGATCTTGCTTTCATCCTTCGTGGTTGGGTCATTTGTAAGGTTGCGTACAATGTTGAAGAGCTCTTTAGGTTTGTTACAGGCTTTTAGAACAAGGTTTGTATGGTATTCTTGTTTGTTTGTTAATTAGATTATTATATTCTTTTTGCATCTCCTGATATTGTCTCAATGTAGTTTGATTTGTTACATCTCCAGCGGCGTTCCAGTTGTCGTAATTTTCTTTTGGATTCTCTTGTGGTGTTTGAATACCAAGGTGTCGATCTAGGTCTGTTTTTATTGTAATGTGGGCTCTTTTGAGGTGGGAGTTGAGATGCTTCCAGGATAGTGTTATTCCATGTGTTGATAGCTTCGTCTAGGTCGTTGAAGTCTTGGGGAAGGGACTGAAAGGTGTCTTTGAGGAATTGTTCTTTGTTAAAAGCTTTGAAGCGTCTGGTTGGCTGTTCAGTTCTCCGAGATGAATGGTGGTTATTTTGATGGAGCTCGAATCGTATAGCATGGTGATCTGACCATGGTATTGGTGTGGTTTTAGGTGGTTTTAAGAGACTGTCATTCAGAGTGTTCTTTGCTATAAATATGCAATCTGGTGTAGAGCCAGAGCGATGTGAGGGACCAGAGAGGATCTGCTTTAGGTGAATGGATTCCATTGCTTTGTGAAAAGCTGTTTTAAGTGTTGTAGATGAGGACGTGAAATTCAGGTCTCCTAGAATGATGAGTCTTGTGTGGGTGGTTTGCTGCATATGTCATGTCTAGGATGTTGGATGTGTCGTCATTTGAGGTCTTGGGGGGTCGGTAGATAAGGCAGATGGATAGGTACTTGTTTTCTGTGTTGATGAAGTCACAATATTTAGAGGTTTTTGTGGTGGATGTTTTGAGTCTTAGGTCTGATCTGATTAGAGATGTTTAAATACCTCTCTGGCATAAATACACAGGAGGAGAGTCTCTTTTGATTGAAAGCAAGCTGTGCTACGAGGGGACATAGGATGAGGGTGAAAGGGAATAGACTTAGGAGTATTATGCAGAAATATTTCTTTATGGAAAGAGTGGTAGATGATGGGAATAGAGGTGATAGAGATGAGGACAGTATCTGAATTCAAAGAAGCATGGGACCAACACAGAATATCTCTAAAGGAAAAAAGGGGACTATTGTAGTTGATATGGAAGGGCAGACTAGATAGGCCAGCGATGGCGAACCTATGGCACGCGTGCCAGCTGTGGCACGCGAAGGCCTTGCAGCTGGCACGCGGGAAGGTCGCACATTAAAAAAAAAAAAAAGCTGCCCGCTGCCGCCGCGGCGGCATGGAGTGTCCCGCGGGGCTCCCTCTGCCCGGCGGGACTCTCCCGGTGCTGCTCAGCCCCTCTCTGCCGGCTTGCAGAGACGCGAAGGGAGAGTCTCCCTCGCGTCTCTGTTAAGCCCGCAGGGGCTGATGGGAAATTTCCCATCTGCCCCTGCGGGCTTAAGAGAGACGCGAGGGAGACTCTCTCTCCCTTCGCGTCTCTGCAAGCCGGCAGAGAGGGGCTGAGCAGCGCCGGGAGAGTCCCGCCGGGCAGAGGGAGCCCCGCGGGACACTCCATGCCGCCGCGGCGGCAGCGGGCAGCTTTTTTTTTTTTTTATTGCCATGAGCCGAGGGAGGGGGGTTAAGACTGGCAAAGGGCTAGGGAGGGAGAGAGGGGGGTTAAGACTGGCAATGGGCTAGGGAGGGAGGGAGGGGGGTTAAGACTGACAATGGGCTAGGGAGGGAGGGAGGTTAAGACTGGCAATGGGCTAGGGAGGGAGGGGGGTTGAGACTGGCAATGGGCTAGGGAGGGAGGGAGGGAGGGGGTTGAGACTGGCAATGGGCTAGGGAGGGAGGGGGGTTGAGACTGGCAATGGGCTAGGGAGGGAGGGAGGGGGTTGAGACTGGCAATGGGCTAGGGAGGGAGGGAGGGAGGTTAAGACTGGCAATGGGCTAGGGAGGGAGGGAGGTTAAGACTGGCAATGGGCTAGGGAGGGGGGGAGGGGGGTTGAGACTGGCAATGGGCTAGGGAGGGAGGGGGTTTGAGACTGGCAATGGGCTAGGGAGGGAGGGAGGGGGGTTGAGACTGGCAATGGGCTAGGGAGGGGGGGTTAAGACTGGCAGTGGGCTGGGGAGGGGGGTTAAGACGCAGTGGGCTATGGGGGGAGTTAAGACTAGCAATGGGCTGTGGGCTGATGAGGGCTGGCAATGGGCTATGAGCTGATGAGGGCTGTCTGGAAATGGGGTGATGGGGGGGTTAGGACTGGTAATGGGCTATGGGGGGGGGTTAAGACTGGTAGTGGGCTGATGGGGGGGGTTAGGACTGGTAATGGGCTATGGGGGGGTTAAGACTGGTAGTGGGCTGATGGGGGTGTAGGACTGATAATGGGTTATGGGGGGGGCTAGGACAGGAAATGGGCTGATGGGGAGGGGTTAGGACTTGAGGTGGGCTGATGTGGTTAGGACTGGTAATGGGCTGTGGGCTGATGGGGGGGGGTTTAGGACTGGCAATGGGCTATGGGGGGCTGACTGGAAATGGGCTGATGGGGGGTTAGGACTGGTAAAGGGTTATAGGGGGGGGCTTAAACTGAAAATGGGGTGATGGGGGTTAGGACTGGAAGTTGATTGACGGGGGGCTAGGACTGGTAATGGGTTGGGGTGTTGCTAGGACTGGAAATGGGCTGAGTGGAAGGGGAGGCTTGAACTGCAAATAGCTGATGGGGAGGGGGCTTGGAATGGAAATGGGCTGTGAGGGAAGGGAGCTAGGACTGAAAATGGGCTGATGGAACAGCTAGGATAGGACTGGAAATGGGCTGTTGGGGGGAGCTAAGATTGGAAATGGGCTGTGGTGGGGGCTTGAATTGAAATGGACTCATGGAGGGGCTAGAACTGGAAGTAGGCTCATGGGGGGGCTTGGACTGGAATTGGGCTGAGTGGAGGGGAGCTATGATTTGACATGGGCTGATGGTGGGGCTAGGAAATGAGTAGAAATGGGCTGATGGGGGGGCTGGGATTGAAAATGAGCTGATGAAGGGACTTGGACTGGAAATGGGCTGATGCAGGGACTAGAAGGGAATGGATGCTGGGTGAGACTGGAACTAGAAGGGAGCTGATGTTGGGGGAGGATTAGAATGGGATGGGGCTGGGAGAGTAAAATGGAGAGGGGAAAAATATTTTGTGTAGGAGGGATGAAAAATCTACAATTGGCCAGGTATTGGGAGAGTAATTGGGGATTGAGGATGGAGGATGGAGGGGTAAAATTTGTGTGGATGAAATAGGAATGAGGAAAGAGCAAAAGGAGAAAGATTAGTATGTTAAAGCAGATGTAGAGAGAGAGAGAGAATGGAAAAAAAACTAGAAGAGAGAAGAAAGGACAAATGGACAGCAGACGATGGAGAGTTAGCAGAAAACATGAAGAAACCAGAAGAAGGTGGCTGGACCAATTGCAACTGAAAAAAAAATGCACAAAAGGTAGAAAGATATCTCTTTATTTTGAATTTATTAACTGGAATATGTCAGCTCTGGGAAATGTGCATCATTAACATCTGCGCTTTGTTTGGTACAAGAGGAAATTCCTATTTGACGTTGCCACTTGTTCTCTTTCCCCAGTATTCTCTGAAATGTATTGGTTTAATATTTGCAGTGTTGCCTTTTGATAGGTAGGGTATGGTGCTTTGTGAGTCCTGGTAATGCTGTCAGGATACGGCGGGTTTGCTATGGGTTCTAAATGGGCAGCGTTTGTAGTAGTTCCTAATGTGCCTGGCGGTTGGCACTGGATTATAGTAATGTAGAAATCTTTTAGTCTTTCTTTATCCATACACTCATTAAGAGACATGTTTACTAAAAGTTAGTGTATGGTAACATTATGCAAATATTTATGCAAATAAGACCACTTATGCAAATGACGTGCTGGCACTTTGAGGAAATTCTTTGGTTTTGTGCGGCAGTTTGGGCACTCGGGCTCAAAAAGGTTAGCCATCACTGAGATAGGCCATGTGGCCTTTTTTCTGCCATCATGTTTCTATGTTTCTAAATATAGAGGACGTGATTTTCATGTCCAATATGGTTGAAAATCCAGGATCACAACTTCTTGAGTGGGTGTCTGTTTTCTCGGCATTAATCTCCAGCAACAATCAATATACAAGTTAAGAAATGTTTCTCTACTATAGTCTGACTCAACTAATTATAATTCTGCACATAGGATGTCATACGATTTAATGCCAGTTTCACTGGTTGTTAAGACAATACTATTATTCTGATGAGAATCATGAATCTGCTAGTAAGGTTGCTAATTATTATATTTATTCATCAGGGTATACCATACAGAACCTGACTCTGGGGTAACAGTGCTCAGGGAATGAGATAGAAAGACATTCCAGCTCATCTAGTAACCCTAGAGCTGAAGATCAAATAAGAGCTAGTAAGCACTATCAGTGTTTACTGTAAGTAGCATTATTAAAAAAAAAATTGCACCTGTGAAATGAATAACGTTTGGTTGTTTAAGTCATTAAATGCCCAATGATTACACGGGTCTGCAAAAATTTTTTTTTCGACAGCTGTTTTGGTTATTCCACGTAATCTTTGTTTTTTGGTGCGCTGAATCCGAAAATGACCTCCATTTTGTCATAGGACATCATGTTTCCTGACAATTTAGATAACTATGTTAAATAAGGCAATACCTCAAAATAAATGGAAATAGACTTATAAAATTAAAGTTTTATTACAATATTTTCATGAAAATCCTTTTTTGAACTGAAATGAGCTCACCTACACACACTAAACTTGATTCTTCTTCCTTGTGAGGCTCCTCTTGGTGCATTTACGCTTGTGAGTAGCATCTGGAATGTCTCTGAAGCATCCAACAGTAGTCTGCCATCATTGAAATGCTCCATTTTCCCTGGTATCTCCTTTCCATCTCTTTAATGTCTTGGTGGAATCGTTCACCTTGTTCCTCACTCACAGCTCCCAAATTTTCAGGAAAGTAGTCAAGGTGGGACTGGAGGAAATGCACTTTCAAACTCACCAGGCAACCTAAAGCTTGAAATGCTTTCAGCATTCGTCCGACGATCTTTTTGTAGTGAGGATCTTTGTTATTGCCTAAAAATTTCTGTACGACTTCTTTAAATGCAATTCACCCTTCTTTCTGAGGATCTGTCATGGTATTGACAAACTCTTGATCAACTATAAGCCTTCTAATGTCTGGTCCGACGAACACACTTTCCTTCAATTTTGCCTCCGGCAGGCCTGGAAACTTGGTGACCAAGTATTTGAAGCATTCTCCATCTCTTGGAAGTGATTTTACGAATTGCTTCATCAATCCCAATTTTATGTGGAGAGGTGGTAGAAGAACTTTATGGGAAGGTACCAAAGCTTCTTGGAGGACATTTTTTTCACCGACTGTTAGCACCCTCGGCTGCCAACTCTTCTTGGTCCAGTGATTTTGTCGGTCTCGACTGTCCCATAGACACAGAAAACAAGGATATTTGGTATACCCAGCTTGTTGCCCGAGCAACATGCACAAGACCTTTAAGTCCCCCACACTTGCCAACCATGGTCTTCATATTTAAGTTTACGAAGAACCAATTCCAAGTTCTCGTAGGTTTCCTTCAAGTGTACGGAATGACCTACAGGTATGGAAGCGTAAAAACCGTTGTGGAGTAAAACTGCTTTGAGACTTCTTTTTGAAGAATCTATAAAAAGACGCCATTGCTCTGAATCATATTGGATTTTAAATTGACCCATCAGACCTTCGACATTGATGCAATAAACCAACTTGTCTTCCTGGGCGAAGTAAGGAACAAACTCCTTTTCACGATGTCTGAACCATGAAGATGACACTCCTGGCAACAATAAATTCCTGCTTTTCAGCCTTGATCCGAGTAACTCAGCGGCATCTTTGGGAAGATTCAAGTCTCTTAGCAAATCTTTCATCTCCTCCTGAGAAAACAATTTTGGTCTTGTATCATCTTCAAAGTCAGAACTTGATTCGTCATCTGGTTCAGGTATGACTTCACCTTCATCGGAGCTAGGTATCTCTTCCAAGGTAGCAGGGGGCTTGGGTACTGTTATATCTGTGCCATGGGGGATGGGACGAATTGCCGAGTGAAGATTGAGATATGAAATGGAATGCTTCCATTTGGAATTAAACCCTTTCACATCGCATTAACAAAAGTAACAGTCGTCCTATGGTTCTTTTGCTCTCGCCATACCATAGGAATCACATAACGAAAAGATTTTTTCTTACCCTTGAACCAGTTTCGGAGGTCCTCAACACACCGTTTGCACACTTTATGAGGCACCCAGACTTTATCTTGATCTCCAATTTTTAGTCCAAAGTATGCAAAGTATACTTTTTTCACAAAGTCTGTAATATTCTGCTGTTGCTTCAACACTATATTCACCACAGATGAAACAGAAACTGTCTGGCGAATTAATACACTTTTGCGGAGCCATAACATAACGGTTGAAGAATAACGAGCTAACACGAATTCTGATGAAAAAGTGTGAACAGCCTAGAACCAAGAACCTGATGATGATCCGTGCATGAGTGTGGCATGCTGGAGAGAGCAGCTCTGTGTCTGTACACGAGACGTCACAGTGCTGGCCATGCCCCCCTGCGCTGACCGGAGCTGCTGCTATCTGCCCTGTGTCTCCCTCCCACTGGATTCTTCAGGAAAGATTAACCCCTTCTACCATTAGAAGCACGGACTTAAAACTTGCTTAGCTCATGTATATATTGCTGACCATCAGATTTACAGTGCTATATTTTTTTTTTTACATAACTTGGACAACCCTTTTAAGGTTTTTTTGGCATTTTATATCTTAAATGCACTTATGTGAATTAATTAATAGTAATTTGAATTAATTAATAGTAATTTGAAAAAAATTGATAAATTTGAAGACAATTTTGCATGTTGTGGCAAATCATGACATCTAGGAGTTTTTTCAATATTTTATTTGTTTCAGCACCCCAAAATACATGGAAATTAAATGAAAATAATCAAACAGCTCTTTAGTCGCAGACCTGAGTGGAGGAGTGGCCTAGTGGTTGGGGTAAGGTACTTCAGGCTGGAAGGTCGGGGGTTCAAATCCCACTAGAGGACAGCAACCTTGGGCCGGAAGGACTGGGGTTTCTAGTCCCACAGGTGCTCCCTGTGGTCTTGGGAAGCCACTTAACCCATGTTCCCTGTAAAATAGTTATCTCCAAGTTATAATGCCCTATTCAATGTAATTTCAGTTTGTTCAATGTAAACCGCACTGATGCAGAATAGCACAGTATATAAGAGAATGTAAATAAAATAAATAAATAAAATAAATCTATTCTCATCCAAGTCATAATAACCAACAACAACCCTGACCTTCTCTGTATCACCAAAACATGGCTTGCAAAATCAGACATGGTTCTATTCAATCAACTCAAACCCCCAGATACAAGATCTACCACATCCCCAGAACAAATGTCGTCCTCATCTTCACAAAGGATGAGATGAATTCATCCCTTCTTCCCTAAAATAGTGTAGAAGATGGACACTCTCACCACCAAAACTAATCCCCCTATCATTTTGCCAGTATACAGACCTCCCAATACAAACCCTGACAACTTAGATGACATAACTGAGAATATATGTGCTACAGCAAGTAAAAAGCCATTAATCTTACTAGGTGACTTCAACCAAGCTTCCCTCCACAACACCCATGCTACAACATTCCTAAACTCTGTCCGACATGGGCTACCACCAAATAATTAACGATCCTACCCACAGCAAAGGCAACACATTAGATTTAGTATTCATACTCGGTGAAATCTACTACTCCTCCAGACAACCAGACCATAGACACAATTGGTACCTTGGTCCGATCATTATGTAATTAAATTTCTACTATCATTGCACATCTCTGGTACACCAATAACCCCAAGTAACAAACCACCCAAAAGATTTAAGAAGTTTGATAAGGCGAGTTTTCTGGACCAAATTCTCCAGCATCTAGACCCTGATCCAACAAACTTAGATGAAACAATAAAAAACTGGAATGAAACCATATTCAATGTGGCCACCACCAAAACACCATGCCCAACTAGCATAAAAAAGTAACACACTGCATGGTACTCTCAGGAGCTAAAAAGGATTTTAAAAACTCACTGGGCAGAATTGAGCATAAATGGAGATACTCTAAATCCAATCACCTACAATCACTATACATGACCAAAGATACCATCAACATCAATTTACAAAGATACCATCAACATCAAGAAAGAGTACTACTCCAAAGATACTTACAAAATCACTTAACCGCTCCCGAGAACTTTTTCAAATTGTAAAGTTCCTCACCCATAACACCACGAATGATGACCAAATAATTCCTACCATTGACCCCCAAATTCTAGCCAACTTCTATAAGGGAAAACTAAAACAGCAAACGATTGACCCAACTCCCACACTAGAAATCAGTTTCACATCAATCTCCTGGTCAGCCTTCTCTCTGACCAAGAAAGATACTCAACATCATAGCCAAAATTAATACAGCTACTTCCAGCCTTGCTCTCTCAAGCCTTCTCTTCATGGCCAAAGTAATCGAAAAAATAGTCCAAATTCAGCTCCAGGACCACATTGATGCTCATGCACCCCTTGATGAACACAATATGGTTTCCAGCCATATCATGGTGTAGAAACCCTGTTAATTGCATTACTTGATAAATTAATACACGGCATAGACAACACCAAACAAGCATTTATTCTCATAGTGTTAGACATCTCTGCAGCATTTGACAGCATCAACCATATCCTAATGCTAACCAGACTACAGCAGATAGGAGTAAAATGCACTGCATTCCGATGGTTCCAAACATATATTTTGGATAGAACCCAATAGGTCAGAATAGGACAACAAACATCTAAACAATACAATCAAGAACAAGGCTTACCCCAAGGTTCCGCCCTATCTGCCCTTCTTTTTATCATATACCTCCAGCCCATATGTACCATCTTCAAAAAATACAACGCAGCATATCATATATATGCGGATGATATATGTTATCTCCCATTTGACATCTCTAATCCCATTCCATACCAAATTACAGATTACTTCAAAGAAATTGCAAATTGGCTCACCTCCCACAAATTTCTGATTAACTTCAGTAAAACTGAAACACTTTACATCACCAGGAACCAGGGATTCACACCCCCCCTCCCCCAACTATCACTATCAATAACACTGACGTAGCAGTCAAGCATGAAGTAAAATACCTAATGGTCACCCTTCACTCAGCATGTCTACACAAAACTCACAACCAAAAAATTTTACTTTAAACTCAAAATGTTAAAACAACTGCACCCTCTACTCCCCAACCATGACCAAATCAGTGCTTCAGGCATTAATCACGCCTCACTTCGATTTTGTAATAGCGCACTTCAAGGATTATCCAAGCAGAGCATAAAACAGCTCCAAATGGTACATGTTGCGGCACAAATAGCATGGCACACAAACATGACAGAACACATCACACCAATATTATAAGAATTACACTGGCTCCTAATCCTAAACTGAATACTCTTCAAAACACTAATAACATTCAAGCTCCTAAGACAGATAGCACCGTCTCACCTCACCTCTCTAATCAATACATACGAAGAGATACAATCAAAACGAGGATGCAGTAAAAATAAACTGACCCCCTCAGACTTCCGAAAATCCAATAAGACCACAAATATTAGAGCATTTTCACACTATGCACCCACGATCTGGAATGCCCTACCAGTTGACCTAAGAGAAAACACCGACCTTAACTCATTCCGTAAAAAACTAAACACCCATCTCTTCAAGCAACATTTTGGTAACCTATTGGAACCCCCTGACACTGACCCTATCTAGTCCACTTCATAGAAGATACAATTCATTTTAATTCTCCCCATTACCTCAGATCTAAAATGTTACTCAAGGGCACTATCTACTGTACATGCTTACTAATCACTCTACATGTGATTGTTATGTTCAATGTACAAAGTTTAAACTGTTATATGTATTTGATATTGTTCAATGTAAACCGCCTTTGATCTATTGGAAAAAGTGGTATATAAATGGCAATAAAATTAAAAAAACAGAGGTGGGCTTAAGGCATTCCAAGGCTTAAAAGTTATCCTTCGAGCAGCAAAAATTAGCTGCTGCATGGGTCATTTTTCCCTCTACATCTGGATGCGCATAGAGCAGGTATAACTTTAAAAAGAGAATTGAGCATCCGTCCCACTGAATATCTCTAGCTCTTGGTTCTTTAGACCAGTGTTTTTCAACCTTTTTTGTGCAAAGGCACACTTTTTTCATGAAAAAAATCACGAGGCACACCACCATTAGAAAATGTTAAAAAAATTTACCTCTGTGCCTATATTGACTATATAAAGTAATTCTCTTGAATAGTAATCAAACACTCACACCAACCCCCCTCCCGTGCTGGTTCACACCAACCCCCCTCCCCTGCTGGTTCACTCACACCACCCCCCCCCCCTCCACTGCTGGTTCACTCACCCACCCCCCTGTCACTTACTCACCCCTCCTGCTGGGTCACTCACTCACTTACCCCTCCTGCTGGGTCACTCACTCACTTACCCCCCCTCCCCTGCTGTTTCACAACCACCATGCCCCCCCCCCCCCCTTCCTGGTTCACTCACACCACCCCCCCTCCCCTGCTGGTTCACTCACACTCCCCCCCCTTGCTGGTTCACTCACACTCCCCCCCCCCCTTGCTGGTTCACTCACACACACACACTAGGGTTACCAACTGGCTCCAGATGCGCCCGACAGGCTTGATCCAGTCCTGGGTTTTTTTTTTTTTTTTTTTAGAAAGTTTATTTATCCTTTGTAAATCATACAGTACAAACAAACTCTAAAACAATCATAACAGCAAAACAACTGAAATAGAACTGGCTATGTTACACTCCGCTTAGTATTTACTACATAAAAAAATGTTGACATTCGCACAGGCCTTATGGCATGTTTAAATCATACAGACAGTAGAAACCATACATCATGTCTGATTGCATGGCACTCAGCAATGGTCATGGGTCCCCAGCTCCAACTACCATTAAGCAGGGAAAATCTTAGAGTCCAGGGCAGTCCACTTCGATAATTTAGGAGAGAGGTAGGGATTTTGTTGAATGTAGAGTCGCTCATACATGCGATGAGCACAGAGCAAATTCCACCACTGTTCAAAGGTTAAGGCAGTAAAGTCTTTCCAATGACTCATCAAAGTTTTCAGTGCTAGTCCAAGCAGTAGATCTAATATGGAGCGATCTTCTCTTGCAAGTCCCACTATTCCGGATTTCGAGCGGAATATGAGTATCCGATAGGTCAGCGGGACGCTGAGACCCAATAACCGGGCAATTCTCTCCCATACTTGTCGCCAGTATCTTCTCAGCTTTGGGCAAGTATACAGCATATGTTCCAACGTACCTGGATGTGTTTTGCACGTCCAGCACAAGTTATCTGACGGGGTCTGCCATTTTGCCATTCTAACAGGAGTCAGGTAGGCTCTGTGAGCCAGGAAGAACAACGTTTGTGTTACTGAGGCTGAGCATGCTATCCGAATTTGCAGTTGCCAGAAATGCGCCCAATCTGCTGAGTTCTCCATACACCCCACCTCCCCCTCCCAGCTGGATTGTACCTTCGTACACTTCTTGTCCAATCCTTCTCGAAAGCTGGAGACGACTTTGGAAACTGTCCGCGATCCCTCCCGAAGCTCTCTTACTTTCCTTATCCATGCCCCGATCGTCGGTATACCAACTGGCGTGACTTCAGCCTTGCTCAGACAATGCCGTAACTGGCACCACTGAAACATCCCAGTAGCGGGAAGGTCAAATTCTCGTTGTAACTCTGGATAGGTTTTAAACCGGCCCGGAACCATCAAGTGGCCTAAGTTAAGTATCCCTCGCTGGATCCACAAAGGCCAAAAGATAGATTCCCCAGCAATCTTAAATCGGGGATGGTGCCAGATAGGGGTGTCCTCCGTATATTTGATCCATTCTGAGTCGGACTGCTGAAATATCTGAAATGCTTGCTTAGTTGCTTGGATGACGTCGTTTGATTTGGTCCCTTTAACGCTGACAGTCCCAATACAAGCAGTCAGTGGGAGAGGGCGACACATTGTAGTTTCTATGCGTAGCCAAGGCGGCATGTCTGGGCATGTATCCTCTTCGCTCCAGAGGCACCCATGCCGCAATATAGCTGCCACATGGTACCAGTAGAGATCTGGAAATTGCACCCCCCCATTCTCCTTGGCTAGCTTAAGCTTCCAATATGCGATTCGGGGAGTCTTATTGCGCCATAGGAAGGCTAACAGAATCCTGGTCAAGGCTTTATAAAAGCGTAGCGAGAATAGAATTGGTATCATACTTAAGATATAATTAAGTTTGGGAACAATCACCATCTTTATGGTCTCAAGTCTGCCCCACCACGTCAGATGCAGAGGATTCCACTTGTGAATGCAGTCCCGCACAAGTTTCTCACAGTATACTTCGTTGTGCAGTACCGTTTCTGAAAGGGTGGTATAATATTCGACTCCCAGGTATTTAAAAGAGTTGGTCTCCACTTTAAAGGGAAGGTTCTCCAGCAGCCCTTTTGTGACCATGCCGTTTAGCGGAATCGCCACTGTTTTAGTAAGATTCAACTTGTAGCCGGATACTTCCGAATAGAGGGCAATGATACGCAACAAGGCTGCGAGGGACTGTGGTTCCACAAATATGAATAGATCATCAGCGTAGGCCGATAACTTATAGCTGTGGTCTTGAATTTCCAGTCCCCGAATGTCTTCATGTTGCCGTATTGATAGTGCCAACGGTTCCAGAGCTAGGTTAAAGAGAAGCGGCGACAAGGGGCAGCCTTGTCTAGTTCCTCTGTAGAGCCGGAAGGCCGCTGACAGGACTCCATTTGCAAATATCCGCGCAGTGGGTTGGGCATAGAGGATCTGTATATGCTTCAAAAAACGGTCTTGGAACCCGAACCACTGCATGGACCGGAGCAGAAAGGCCCATTCTATTCGGTCAAAGGCCTTTTCTGCATCCAGTGCCAGTCCTATAATAGGATACCTAGCCTTATGAGACTCCGACAAGACATGAGCCAGTAGCCGTCCATTGTCTGCTGTCGACCGTCCAGACATAAACCCGGATTGGTCCGGATGGATAAGAGAGCTGAGCACTCTATTCAATCGATTAGCCAGCACTTTAGCATATATTTTGTAGTCCGTATTGAGGAGAGAGATAGGTCGGTAATTCTCAATCCGTTGCGGGTCTCTGCCCGGTTTAGGGTGAATTACAATCATGGCCTCCGCTAGCGCCCCTACAGTAGGGTGCTCCTCAAACAGACGACTGTAATATGTATGTAGTTCAGGAAGCAGAAGATCTGAGAAGGTTCGGTAAAACTCTAAGGGTATCCCGTCTGGGCCGGAGGCCTTCCCCATGGCCAGCTGGCGCATGGCTTTACTAATCTCAGAGCAGGTGATCTCAGCTTCCAACATCAATGTTTGCTGCTGAGTTAATGTGGGTCTCTGAACCTTGGAGGTGAGACGCTGAAAAGCTTCCTCACTCCACGTCACTTCGGATTTATACAGGTCTTGATAAAACTCCCGACACTGTTCCAAAATATCTTCATCATTCACTAACACGGTACCGTGTGCATTTTGGAGACCCGGTATACGTTGAGACGGTAGCCGTGCTCTTAAGTACCGAGCCAAGAGCGGGCTGGCCCGGTTGCTCTCATGATGATAAATACTTTGCTGTGTCCGCTGTAGGCGCTGTGCTTCCTGACTCAAGATGGCATTATATTGATATCGGAGACGTTGCAATCGAAGCAGGACTAAGGGATCAGCATTTCTGGCCAGGAGCCGCTCACCTGCCCCGATGGAAGATTGCAAATCAAGAAGCTTCCCCTGATGCCGCTTCCGCTGTTGGATATCATAGGTGGTCATAAACCCCCTGAGAGTCGCCTTGAGAGCTTCCCACCAAGCCCAGGTGGTCGTGTCACTGACTATATTACATGCCAGATATGTAGCTATACATTCACGTGTACCATTCACAAACTCCGGATCCGCCAGCCAGGCTTTATCTAGTCTGAAGCTCCTGTGTGATTGCCTACTGATTTTGGCTCCCAATGTCAGGGTCACAGCGGCATGATCCGATAACACTCTTGGAAGGATTTCTACCCCAACAAGTCGCGGTACCAGCGCCTTTGACAGCAAAAAGTAGTCTATTCTAGTTTGCGTATGATGTGGCATGGAGTAGAAAGTATAGTCCCGTGCAGTAGGATGTAAGAGTCGCCACGGGTCGACTAAGTCAAGGGCCTCCATCACCCCTTGTAGCACCCCATGTGCCCTAGGCTTGGTCTGAGGCCGATAGGGCGTCCGATCTAGTAAGGGATCTTGAATCACGTTGAAGTCCCCTCCAATCACCTGATGTACTGAGGGTGGCACCTTCATTTCAGCTGCCAGCCGCTGAAAAAACGTAGGGTCTTCTGTGGTAGGGCCATAAACAGCCATCAATAAATATTCCTCTGCTCCAAGCTGAACTCTCACCCTAGCCCATCTTCCACTGGGATCAATCCGGGTCTCTTGTATTATCGGTTGTAGGGTTCTCCGGACTAGTATGCAAACACCCCCTTTCTTCTTCATCGCCGGAGACGCTAGGACATTCTGATAAACACTATTATGGACCTTACAGGACTCAGCAAGAGTTAAGTGCGTTTCTTGCAGATATATTATATCAGCTCTCTGTTTCTGGCAATATAGCAATATTTTGGTTCGCTTCATGGGACTATTTATGCCCTGGACATTCAGTGAAAAAAATTTAAATCCCGCATTCGCCATCAGCCACATTATCCAGTAGTTCTGGGGCCATAGCCATCGCTGAGCGCACACGCACCATTTCCTGCCTGTTTATCAGTATATATAGACATAGCCATTTATCATACCTAACAATAAACAACCAACCTGTTTGCATGGTGAAGTACCCCCCCTCCACAGTCAGACCTCCCACCCTCCCCCCCATTGCAATCTCAGATTATAACATGACCATTATATACATTCATTCCCCCCTCTTCCCTACGACATCTTAGTGATCCGTTCCAGTAACATTGTGCAATGTAAGTATTATGAGTTGGTCGCATCTAACACACCTCCCACAAGAATCACTACATAAGTAGCTAAATGATTAATAACTGTAGTCCAACAGGCCCCGAAGAGGCCGCTCGGGGCAAGCAGCTCTTCTCACATCCAGCCTTCGCCAGCCAGACTAAGAGTGCTATCCTCAGGCGCACTGGATCAGCGGCTTATCTCCATCTTGGAGTAATCTTGCAAGAAGGCGTGGAGCTTAGTTGCACTGTCAAAATTCCGGGTAACGTTGTCAACAGTAACCCTCATTTTCGCCGGGTAGAATAGCCCATAGCGCGCTTGGATTTTTTGTAGGAGAGGCCTGCATTCAAGCAGCTCCCGTCGCCTATCCACTGTTTGCTTGGAGAGGTCTGGAAAAAAGGTAATCCGGTTACCGTTCAATTGCAGAGGGCTTTTCGTTTTGGCTGCCTGCATTATTTGCAGCACTTGGGGGTAGCGCAGGACTTTGAGTATCATGGGCCTGGGCCGTTTCACTTGCGTCGAGCTTGTCATAGGGACCCGATGTGCCCTCTCAATTTCAAAGGGAGCTGAAAATTTTATCTGAAGAAGGTCAGGTATCAGCTTCTCTAGGTATCCCATCGGGTCGTTCCCCTCTACCCCTTCCGGCAGTCCCAATATCCTCACGTTACTCCTACGGGATCGGTTATTCTGCTCTTCTAGCTGCACCTCCAACCAAGTCACCCGTTTTGCAAGCGGGCCTATCTGCGAAATCACTCCCTCGTGCTTCAACGCTATGGCCTCTACTTTCAATAAACGGTTATCCATACTACTTAGCTTTTCTCGGACCGCATGTAGCTCCTCCTGCATTTGCAGTAGCGTCTCTCCATTAGTGGTCAGCATCTCCTTCATTGCTCTCAGCTCCACTAGTACTTCGCGCACACCTTCATCGGTCTCTTTGTCCGGTTTCACTTTTTGAGGGGAGGCCGCATCTTGCTTGTGCCGCTTTACGGCTTGCCCCGCTGAGGAAGGAAATTCTAATTTAGCCGGTTTTAACGACGCCATCGGCTAAGAGTCTGGCACCAAAAATCAGATCTCGTATCTCCGGGGAGTTGGGAAGAAAGGGGAGATTCTTTAATGCAATGGAGGAGCGGGTTCTTTAGGCGGCCATCACGCTTCGCGGCAAGCCCAGTCCTGGGTTTACCCCATTGCATGCAGGGACATGTAGTTCTGATTTCTCCATTGCACTCCATAGGAAAAACAAGACTACATGTCCCTGCATGCAATGGGGTAGACCCAGGACTGGATCAAGCTTGTCGGGCGCATCTGGAGCCAGTTGGCAACCCTAACACACACACACACCCCCTCTGCCCAAGCCGCTGCTTCTGCTTTGTACAGAGCAGCGGCTGCACTACACTTACATTGAAAAGTAAAGAGAAACTGTGTCAGGAGCCCTCCGGTCATCGCAGAGCCCGAGGAAGTGATGTCATGGGGGCGGGCTCCTCACAGGCTGTCTTTCCTTTTCAAATTAACTTTATTGCAGCTAAAGTTAATTTGAAAAGGAAAGACAGCCTGTGAGGAGCCCGCCCCCATGACATCACTTCCTCGGGCTCTGCATGATCGGAGGGCTCCTGACACAGTTTCTCTTTACTTTTCAATGTAAGTGTAGTGCAGCCGCTGCTCTGTACAAAGCAGAACCAGCGGCTGCACTGCTATAGGGAATCGCGATCGCGTTCGCGCCGCGGACTTCGGCACAAAAGCCGGTTTTTTGCTCTGGCCGCTCCTGATCTTGCGGCCAGAGCAAAAAACCGGCTTTTCAATGGCCGGTTTTACAACTGTGCCGGCAGCCGGCCTGGCCATGGAAAAACCGGCCAGGCCGGCTGAAAACCGGCCGGTTGGCAACCCTAATTTGTGAGCCGAGGCCACATGTTACGGATGAAATTGGAATTTTTCCCACGGCACACCAGACAATATCTCACGGCACACTAGTGTGCCACGGCACAGTGGTTGAAAAACGCTGCTTTAGACAAGCATGTGGCTTGTAGGTGCATGTGTTAGGTTGCTTGTGAAAGGCCTATTCTTTGGTAGGGTGCACAGAAAAAAATGTTTCATTTTTGTTAGTTTCTCATGTCTTTTGCAGAGGGGTTTTTTTGTTTGTTTTATTCAGGTTTTATTTTTTGTTTTGGAAGCAATGTTGTCAATAGTGCTCGCTATTATGTAATAATGCACTGGATTGCTCAATAAAGCACCTATTGCTCATTATGGTGCACTATTAAGTAATAGTGCACCGCTTTGACCCGGTGAAAAGCAGGATATAAATACAGCTAAATAAATAAATAAATAAATAGGGACGTAGTTCTCAACCCAGTCCTCTGGGACCCCCAGGCCAGTCAGGTTTTCAGGATATCCACAATGAATATGCATGAGATAGATCTGCAGACAATGGAAGCAGTGCATGCAGATCATCTCATGCATATTCATTGTAGATATCCTGAAAATCTGACTGGCCTGGGGGTCCCAGAGGACTGGATTGAGAACAACTGTAATAGGGTATCCTGCTTTGCAATAGGAAGCAGCATTGTGCAATAATGCGCTTATTGAGGAAAAGGTCACACAATGGAGCAATAGGGCGTGCTATTAAGCAATAGTACATACCATTGATGACAGAAAAAAATCCAAAATGTGGAGACATATTCAAAATTGGCCTCCCAGGCCCCTGTGCCCCGGATCAGAAGTGGGACGCACAGAGGCAGACCTGATTCTATTCGTGCGGGGGCTAGACTGCCCCATGGGATTGGGATCTGGTCTGGGCCTGAGCGTGCAGGCCAGGACCCAATTCAGATCGGCCTGCATGTACAGACCCCTGCCAGGCTAACTCAGTCAGACTCCTGAATGGAGCTACGGTGCCATGGCATCCCATTGCCATGGCACTGATCCCCAGCCACCAGCCACTTATCCTTTCCCTGCTGCCCGACACCCGATCTGGCCTCCCATGGCCAGGGTCAGGCTGCAGGGAACCCCCTGCATCCCCTTGCCCCACTTCCGCTGCCTGGGCCTGCCATCCCCCGACATCCAGAGGGACTTATTCCATCTCCAAGGTGTAATAAGCCCCCCATCCATTCTGCTGGCCCCAGATGTACAGGGCCGACTTCAGAATTGGCTCTGTAAGTCCAGGGCTGCAGACCACCCACTGCCCACCCTCACCTCGCCTCTGTGAGCCCCCTTCTTCCCCCATCTAAGCCTCCCCATATAAACACCTTGTTTGTACAGGGAGGCTTTTGTCAGGGATGGCTAGGGGGGTGAATAGCTATTCGCGTGTCGGAATAGACCCCTTTAGTGTCTTTTTCTGTTTCCGGATAAAAATCAAAAATATGAAACATAGGAAACGTCATTTTCATTTCCCGTGTCATTTCAAATGAATGCACATCCCCCTATTCCTTTGTAGCCAAGGACTGGACTGAATCTTAGTCTGGCCCTATAGATTTTTATTTTTTAATTAGAGTTTTCTAGTATAATCGTTATGCAATTGTTATTGATATGGAATATGGAAATAAAGTTTCCCTTTGAAAATCTGGGCAGGAACAGAGAAATCCACTGGTACAAAGATGCCTGTGTTGGGATTCCTTTATAGGAATGCGCAAGCATGGCATTTTGGGTAGCTGAGCAGGCTGCTGCCCTATAACCCATACTCGCCACAACAATCTGTTCTGTGGCTCCTTCTACTGACCTGACAGCCAAGGTGATGTCTGACATTCCATTGTACAAGAGCAGGATGCCGCCAGCATCCATGCCGCAGGTGTGCACCCAAGGAGCAGGACTTGCTCCTTCGGTGGGCTCCTTGGGTCAACTCAGGAGCAACAAGATACTCCCTTGGTATTTCTATCGTCTGGGTATCCCTCTTTGGTCTGGTTTAGCTCATACCTCTGCCTTTTCTTTCTCATCAACCTCTGACCTATCAGCCTTAGTTTTCCATCTGTGTCAGCCATTCAACTTCACTATCACACTACTCGTTTGCGCACCCCAGCCTGAAACCTCACCTGATCCCTACCCATTCTGCTTGTAGACAACATGTATATGTCCCGATTCCCCCCTCAGCTCTACCATCATCCCTACCATCTCTACAAATCCATGCAGCCATGCTTAACTGCTGATCACTAAAAAATAAGACAGGCCTCCTCTATGACTCCCTAATACAACATAACTTGCATCTGTTATGCTTTTTGGAAATCTGATTTAAGCCTGGAGATGACCAATACCTGGCGTGCTGTCTTCCAATGGGGCTTTCTGCTGTTTCACCTCCTAGACCCTCTTACGTGGTGGTGGTGGTGGGGGGGGGGGGGGGTTGGCCGTGATTTACAAAACCTTGCTGAATTGCCCAGTGAGCAATGGGTGGGTCTTGAAAAACTACTTGTTAAAGTGACAGAGAGAAATCAATCTTATCTCCTGCTCTACTGTGCCTCTTCATTATCTAGTGCCCAGTGGGATACCATTCAGCAAATGATTTTAGATCTTTCAGTCCTGTATCTGAACTTAACTTATTTTAGGAAATCTTAATGTGCATTGCAATCATCCTTCCAGACCCCGCAATATCATCTTTCTGCAGTTCCTGCATGACCATCATCTTACCCAGCATGTATCGGGCCCAACACATGTGGCTGGTAATTCAATAAATCTACTGATTACCCACTCAGACACATGGAGGCATAGAGATAGACGGGATTCTGATCCCGCGGAGCATGTCTAGCCCCCGTGGGATCATAATACCATCTAAGCATGTACATGCAGGCCTGGACCCGATTCCGGTCAGCCTGCATGTCCAGGCCTCTGCCCAGTTAACTCAGGGCTCTTGAATGGAGCTGTGGTGCCACGGCTCCATTCAGGAGCCACGATCCCCGGGCACCGCTGACTTCATTCTTTTTCCAGCAGTCCGACCCCTGATCTGGCCTCCCAAGGCCAGAGTCAAGCTGCAGGGAATCTTCTGTGGCCCACTCACTCTTTGACATGCCCCGGGCCTGTCAACTTCCCCCGTCTAGGGAAACTAATTCCACTCAGAAGTGGAATAATTTCCCTGTTTACTTTGCTGGCCCTGGATGAACAGGGCTGACAGCAGAATTGGCCCTGAACATCTAGGGCCACAGACTACCCACTGCCCGCCCCGCCTCCGCCTCCGTGCTGCCCCTTTCCCACCCCCATCTAACTTCCCCGTCCAAACTCTGTGTTCGTACGGGGAGGCTTGGCGGGGATGGGAAAGGCAGACGAATCGCTGTTCATGGTTCAGAATACACCCCATTGCCTCTACTTAAGGATATCCACATTTCTACCCTACCCTGGTCTGACCATTTTTTGATGTAGTTCAGGCTTGCAGCTCCACTGTCTCAAAACTTGTCTAGCTTGCCAGAATCAATACCTCCTCATCCCCGCTGGATTGGCACTACTGAAGCTAGATCGCGCTTCCCGGCTGCCTCCATGATCTTCCCCTCAGAGTTTTCATCTCTACCACTGGATCAACAGTAACAACTTTGGAATGCAACCTTGGCCCATCAATTCAACCTTGTAGCGCCCTTGTGTTCCTCTTTACCGCGTCCTCTCTGGTTGCAAGCTTGGTGTCACTCTGGCCTGCATCTTTTAAGCCGACAGCTTTGGGCGGCGGAACGCACCTGGAGGAAATCAAGGGACCAGTCACGACTTGTCTTATTTCATTCTCAGCATCGCTATTACAGATCACAGGTTTTGGCTGCCAAAAAGGAATACTATTCCTCCTTGATTCAGGCATCCTCACATAATCCAAAAACTATATCACTATCACAGCTCATTTATCTTTGCTGCAGCCCTAACCTGCTTCTCTTCGGAACTTCACCACTCCATCATCCAGTGCTTTTGCCTCAGCTTTTATGCTAAAACTTAATAATGCAAGGAGTTGTTTTCCTGTTGTGGATCCCTTCACTCCTCCCATTCCTTCCCTTCCTACTGTATCTCTTCCTACCCACACTTGGTCTTCCTTTACCCTTCCAGACCTCACAAACACTACAAGACTTATTACTATCTCTAAGCAAAATCATTGCCCACTGGATCCGATCCCGTCAGCATGGCTGGGTGATCCAGCACTCGATCTTATATCTTTGGCTCATTTAATGCATACAGCTAGCCTTTCAAAAGGCTCTCTTCCATCCTCCTGGAAGGCATCCTTTATCCGCCCACTCATTAAATCTCTAAAACTTAATCCACAAGACCTATTACAGTAGCGTCCTATTGCCAACCTTCCATTTTATCCCCCTGTTACTTGATTTCACCAAACTGCACTTGATCCAGGAACCATGAAAAATTAACAGAAACTTCCTAATAAATGAACTACATGTGTAAATTTTTGTTGGATCACTCACCATGAGAAGGAACTTTCCTACTCTCGAAGTGAGCCCTCCATTTTAATCAATTTTTAAATGGACCCCACATGGATCTGAAAAACAGAATTCACAGCACTGGATAGCTGCCAAATCCGTTAAATCTCTTTGTAGCCAATTAGTCTCACCACCGTGAATCACTTTTCTTTGACACAAAAGAGTACTTAGCTGGAAAGCTGTTCACCGAAAAGACCATCAAAAGATTCAAGATGGATGCCACCTGAGCCAAACGCCGACCTCTTGTCGTCCGATTACCACTTCAATGGCCCTTGTTCATCCATTCAAATGCCCCCGAAGGGGAGTCTTCTCAGGAACAAATCGATAGGGATGTAAGGTTCACATCCCTATCGATTTGTTCCTGAGAAGACTCCCCAAACTATCCAAAATACCACTCTCCATGCCCTTACTGGTGCTAAACATTTTGAGCAGCACTGGCTTCTATACCCACAATGCATTCAATTAGGCACTTCACCATCCCCTATACTCCGGGTCGCACCCTCAGATCCCTTTCTGATAATTGGTTAGTTCTTCCAGGTGTCCACTGGTTTCACTATGACATTACCCACCATTCTGCTTTATCTCACTCCTACCTTGTGGCATAGCCTTCCAACATACTTACGACTGGACACCTACCTGCGCTCCTTCAAAACCCACTTGAAAATATATTTGTTTAAAAAAGTGTTCAGTTTGGAGGAAGTGAGAGTCACTTGATATGACTGTTGGTTGCCTCCCTGATGTAGGGTGTTATGGATAACTATTCTAGTGTGCTTTATCTTTATTTGTAATTTATGATTTTTACCTTCTACCTCTCTTATTTGTAAATAGAGTTCTCTTATCTTCTTTTAATTATATATGGATTGCTGTAAACCACCCTGTATGCTAACGCCAAGGATGGTATATCAAATTTTAATAAACAATAAACAATTGCTCTATTATTAGGATTATTGTTATAATTTTCATTTGCATAGTGCTACAAGGCATGCACAGTGCATTACAGAGGCCTATAAAAGACTGTGGGGTCTATTCCATCTCCCTTTCTGTCCCCGACTAAGCCTCCTCATATGAAGGAGTTTATATGGGGAGGCTTAGATGGGGGCGGGAGGGGGCGGTGCAGAGGCAGAGATAGGGCAGGCAGTGGGTGGTCTATGGCCCCAGTCATACAGGACCTATTCTGAAGTCCTCAGAGGTGGAATAAGTCCTCCTAGACATCGGAGGACGTGAGGCCCGGCTGGGATCAAAAAAGTGAGGGGTGCAGGAGATTCACCACAGCCCGACACTGACCATGGAAGCCGGATCGGGGGTCGGGCTGTGGGGTAAGGTGAAAGTGGTCAGTGGATGTGGATTGGTGCTGCGGTGCCATGGCAACCGGACACCATGGCACCACGGCTCCATTCCGGAGCATGAGTTAGCCAGGCAGGTTATATGCAGGCCGAGGTGAATCAGGTCCCGGCCTGCATGTACAGGCCTAGATGCGATTCTGATCCCACAGGTGTTAGATGTGCCCCACAGGATCAGAATCAGGTCTATCTCTGTGCATCTGGTGCCTCCATGTGTATACTATACCTACCTAACTGCCACATTGACAGTGATCATGTGCTAATGTGCTTTCCATGTCCACACTTCATCCCTAACTCACTGACTCTGCACCTTAGCATGTGATTTTTTTAAAATTTATTTTATTTTTATTTTATTTTGGCAGTCAGTAGCTGGCATGTCTGTATGCTAGAATTCATCAGACAGCCATGTTACTGCATCAAGCAGGCGAGATGACTCTTAGGGGATCAGGTGGGCTTACAGAGTTCTGACATTACATCCAATGGATGAGAGAACCATGAGGCTATAACAGGCACGTGAGACAGCTATATTATTTCAGCAGGCAGATGAGACTGTTGTGCTATTTTATCAGACAGTTGAGGCAGCTAGGTTCCTATAACAGCCATGTGAGACTGCCATGTTGTTTTATCAGCTATTCTGGCTGTATTATTGTGTCTGCTGTGTGAGGCAATTGTGTTACTGTGGTTTGCCTACAGTTTGTCTGCAAACCTCCGTGGCTTGATTATAAGAGCTAAAAGACCCTCCATTTAAAAAGAAAAATATCTAGAGGACAAAAGAAGCCTGGACCTGGTGTGACTGCTTTGAATGTAATTGCTATGTACGCCTCTTATTAATGTGGGTCATTCGGCTGAAGCTGAGGTGCTGAAACCTTTTTTATAAATAGAAATTAAGCATTTGTTCTGTGGGACTTTATTTTGACTATTTCCTGACCTTTAAATAGACAGTATCCTGGGAAGGAAGTAAATTGTAAATCCAAAGACAACTTCTACGGAGCTCCGCTCATTATTTCCCTATGTGCAGTCTGTGCGGTTTCCTGCACACCCAGCCAGTGTACTTAGGGGGATGTGGTGGGTTACTTTCAAGAGCAAGATGAGGGGGGAGGGGAGGCAGAAGAGGAGGAAGAGAGAATCTGAGAACCCCGTGCCTTTTGTCCTAGCAAACTGAAATCACTCTGCTAGGATATTTCTTTGTTTTCTCCGAGGCTCAAGGGTGTCTTTCCCCTATACTCCTGTTTCTCTTCCTACCCTTCCCCCCACCCCCCAGAAGAGAGTCAGAAATACTCCAAAATGTTAAGTTAACTGTTCCGGGAATATGAAAAACAAAGAAACGAGCCCATATTGGTATGAAGAGAGGAACGCCAGTGGATTGTAATGCCAGTGTTTGGACCAAGGGTGGGTTTCTTGTCTGAGGAATATTTTTGCAAGAAAATGAAAATAGTTCGCTCATTTTAAGAACTTTCCCCTCGGCTTTTAGTGCATTTTCTTAAGTAGAAGTTCAAATCTAGCAAAAGATACCTATTCTAGCTTCCACAAATGCACAGGAGGACAATTTGCAAAGCTAAGTCCTTGTGGAAATACTGGTTTACTTAGGTAATACGGCATATCTCAAAATTATTCTGCTTAAAAAGCAGCTAAAAAGTATGCATGGGGTTTGCGAAGCGTTTTCATTTACCAGAAAGAAAAAGGGATATTCTCCTAGGGGTACTTAGGTCAGGGAATAAGACATTGAGTGCATCTGACCTTTTCAAAAGTATGCGGACTAATGTTCTCACCCTCTCCCCTGCACTAATAGTAATGCAAATTATGAGCTATAAGGGGCACGTCCAGGCCATCTGAGCGGCCAAGCACTGGACGGGCCAGACTGTACCCGATTCTGCACTGTGAGAGTAAGACACTACCCCGGTAGCAGCACCGAGAAGGCCCAGCGTGCCCCTGCAGCAGCCACGGGATATGTTCAGGCAGCAAGATGGCCAGGCCTCCTTTTGCTCCCACTGGTGTGCTGGCGCCGTGGCATCCCATCACCATGGCACAAGAACACCCAGCGGGAGCACTGACAACCATACAGCCAGTTTTCCTGCCATCCGATCCTCAGAGGAGTCTGCCAGGGCTGAGATTGGGTGGCGGAGGCTCACCTTCTGCGGATGCTGTGCTGCTGGGGGGCTGCCAGGCTGGTCCGCCCCCATTGTTGATTCTTATTCCACCTCCGAGGTGCCTGGCCTGCCTTCAAGCCAGCCATTCTCTGCCTCCGTGACACCCTGTCCAGATCTCCATGCACTGAGGCTGTGTGCATGCGGGGAAATCGCTTTGCTGCATATGGGCCAGACAGATAACGGGGCTGCACGCCCCACAGGGACGTACAGCTCCGCTATTCACCTTACAGAATCAGGTCCTAAATGGATATTTTAGCCTATATATATGGCTCTCATTTTCAAAGAGAACCAGATAACTTCCCTATGAAAATACAGGGCCCTTTTGCTAAAGTACACTAAGGGGCATGTTTACTAAATACCGTTGCTGTGCGGGTTCCCGTTAGTGTGCTGGTGCCATATAAGGAGTGGGCGGGCCAGGCAGAAAAAAGAAAAAAAACGGACCGTACGTGTGTGCGTCGCGCAAATGTGCGGGGCCCACATTAGCGCGTGGGAAGGCTAAGTGGGGCGCTGCTGCATAACCAAACAACAGAGCCATAGTACAACAGTGAAGACACTGACCTATGGTGCAGGGGCCAGGGGTTCAAACCCCCATTGTGCTCAATGAAAAAGACCAGCTGAGGCATCAACTTTTATGGGCAAAAGTGGTGTAGGAGGTATATTGATTATGGGCGGCAGAAGGCGGCACACTCTTTTTTTTTTATACGGCATGAGGCGGCGCACTGTTCATTGTGGGCGGCAGATGGCGGCGCGCTGATAAAATGGGGCAACAGAAGGCGGCGAGCCTGTGGGCAGAAGGCGTCGCGCTGATGTGTGAGGGGGCAGCCCAATAGTGGGAGGGATAAGTGGCGCGCTGATGTGCAAATAGCAGGAATGGAGCCATAGCACAATGGTTAAGACACTGACCACTTGTGCAGGCATCATGGGTTCAATTCCCCACAGTGCCCATTGAAGACAGCTGGCTGAGGCATTATTTTAAGGGGCATGCCCATGTTGGGCGGCATAAGGCGGCGCGCTGTTAATGTTACGCGGCAGAAGGCGGCGCACTGCTAATTTTGTGCGCCACTAAGACGGCGCGCCGATGGCTACAAGGCTGCGCGCTGCTGCTCAAGCACAGGAACAGAGCCACAGCACAATGGTTGTGACACTGACCAATGGTGCAGGGACCAGGGGTTCAATCCCTCACAATGCCCATTGAAAAAGACTAGCAGAGGCAGTATGTTTTATGTTGTGGAGTGCTGTAGTAGGCCCACTAATTTTATTTTGTGATAACAACTAGAAAACGCACGCTCACAGCATGTTAACATAAGGCAGCCCATAAGGCACATGTGACAGTGCACCGTCCGCCAAGGCACCCTAGAATGTCCCCTATAGGGCAGCATGTATGTTGCGACACAGGATAATGTATAGTGCACCCTATATGGATGGCAACCATAAAGTGCCGTATACGGCGCCCCATAAAGCGCCCTCAGAGGCACCTTATGGGTACAGTACGCTCAGGGTGTTATTGCTGGCAGCAACATATGTACAGTAAATTAAAAAGATGCTGTGGACACCCCTATCACAGAACCCCACTGTGGGTTTGAACCCATGATCTCTGGCTGCACAAGGAGTGATGTAACCATTGGGCTACAACTCCATAGCTGTAAGCAAGCCCCTGGCTGGCTGCAGATAGCCTGCACGTCACCTCACAGACAGTCTGCCGGTGTAAACAGGATAGGGTTAGGCCACACGTACCCATGATGCACTGCACATGCAAATTAGCTGTCCACAGATGGACACAAGATGGGTAATGCACCCCCACAGCACCTCGGCCCTGTTGGGGGGAGTGACCGGGTGCACCCACACAGCACCTCGGCCTGGTAGGGGGCACTGACCGGGTGTTTTACTGGCACAGAGTAGCTACACACCGTTACATCGTATGGGTTCTGTGCTCACCCTGAGTGTGCAATGAGGCGCCCAGGACCAGGTCCACAACACCTTCCAGGGCTCCCCCCCCCCAGCAGCAAACATGGTCCCCCATCAAGAGATCCACACTGTACCTCCCTGCAAAGGTGGCAGTAGAGGGCAACATCAACCCCAGTCCTGCTGAGGAATGAACACCAACCCCCACCCCACACACAGCCACAACACAATAGCAGACAGACATAGGACCAGGATAAGGTAAGCTGCACCCCACCACCAGATATTCCCCTGCAGCAAGCCAACAGCCACTGCACCCTGCAAGCCATTCCAGCAAGACACATACCAGCTACAAACAGTCTGCTGGTTAGTCCATAGTGCATGTTCCCAATGGAGACACATGCACCCAGAACTGGTCTGCCAGCATACACAGCAAGCAGATAAATCAGTGACTGGGCCCCAAATAGAAACCCATATCTATCACATGAGAAAAATACTGTATAGCACTATGGGGGTGCCTAGCCATGCTGTGGTCACTGCACAGTCAGGGTGAGCGTGATCTCCCAGAAGGACATGCTTTGGCCACCCTGTCTGTGTAGGTGGTGGCCGGACACTACAATGTCCCTGCCAGTGCCCTATGCCCGGTGCAGATGCATCCTGGCCAGGCTACCCTGTCCTGGCTATACCCATGGTACCTTGCACCTCATTATGCACATTGGCAGGACAATACTGGCAACAGTGCTGGCAGTGTGGGCTGTGGAAGGGGCTTGCAGCCAACACCCACTGTATAGCCAGACACACACTTCCACACCTATGCCATCATGGTGCTACTATTGAGGAAGTAATTAGCCTTGCCCACCAAACCGGTCCTGAGCACGGCAAGGCATGGATATGGTACGCAGTACAGCTGGGGGTCACTCCCCAGGGTGGTAAACACCGTCAGAGGCCAGGCCTGGAGCACGCACCGCAAACACCTAACAGATTGTTCGGATGGGGTCAACTAGCAGTATGTGCGTAACGTATGGATATCTAGCTGCCTGTGCTCCTAGCAAACGTCTCAGAGCTGTGTACCATATACCTCAGGTGTAGGGTGACATTGGTAAGTTATGCAAGTGCTAGTTTTGGGAGATGCATGCCTCCAGGAGACATTGGCCAATGAGACCTGTGGGTGTGGGTGTGTCTGCCCTTGATGGCTGCTGCTTTACGGCACAGATTCCCAACTCCAGTCCAGGTTTGCATCACACTGTTCTGGTTTTCCTGCTGTCCCTCATGGATATGCATGAGCTACATCTACATACCATGGGTGTGGTGCATAGATATACAGCACAGGCATTTGTATGAGTGGCATCATGGAACCTGACTGGTGTGTGCCCCACCAGAACTGCATTTGGGTGATTCTGCTCTGGGTACTGGCCCTGTTCATGGTGTCTTTGCTCAGTGGGGTAAAAGATATACGTATTGCCATTGCATATGTCCAAGCCAGGAAAGGTGTGCCCTTACTATCACTGTTTACTTGGGGGAAAAATATGTGGGCAAGATTGGCAGTTGCCCCAGTTGGGATTTGAACCTGTGACCTTCTGCTCTTGCATGCAGTGTCTGCGTGCACTGCACCACTGTGTAGCCACAGATTGGGTGGATTCCCTGGCATGTCCATGACTGTGGATCCGGCAGGGCCTGTCTGTTGCAGTCTATTGCAGTGGATGGTGGCAGCCTGCACATGGCTAGCTAGGCCTCTGTCTTCTGTCGCTAGCAGCCACTGCCCCCTGCACCACATGTACTCGTCCGCCAACATGCTGGCATGAGCTCCTCCCATAAAAAGCAGGTGACCTGATTGGAATGTGGCAGTACGGGACTGCATTTGGGGTACTTGGCTGTGGGTAATGCCCATTGTTGTGGTGTGTGTGCATTGTTGGGTAAAATATGGGTGTTTTCCCCATGCTTATGTCACCTGCAATACAGGGGTGTCTGCGCTATCTGTGTTTAGTGGTGGGTAAAATATAGGGACTGGGCTGGCAAGTGCCCCAGCTGGGCTTTGAACCTCTGACCCTCTGGTCCTAGAGGTACTGACTTTGTCCGCTGCACCACACTATGGCCACAGAGACAGTGCAGCCCCTGGAGGTAGTAAGCCTGGCAGGATGGAGTCACAAACCCTGCTCTACGCAATTTTACTGTGGGCATATGCACCCTGTCTGGTGACAAACGTGCACATCAACCACGGAAATGACCATGGGAACTGGGGGAAACAATATCACCACGCTGGGCAACAGTGATATTAATGGGCAACCATAGCAAACACTCCCAGGACAGCTCCACAACAGGAAATGTTGTTTGGAAGAGTCTCCGCTCCGTAAACCCTTCCAAAATTCATTTCTTTTTTCTGGAGCTTTGTTGGGTGTGTTTTCTGTATTTGCCCATCACTATCACTGTTCCCCAGCTGCATTACTATTTTTAATAGTTCTGTTGTGGTCATTTCCTATTTTTATGTGCACTTTTGTGCTGTGCACATGTATCACACTGCTCACGTTTTGCTGGTTTCCCAGGTTTTCCTGTACATTGCTGACGGAAATGGTTTCTCTTCCCTTTAAATGCTTTCTACCGCGAGTGTTTCACTCGCGGTAGTTTTTACATGCAAATTTGGGCCCGATACTGTGCGGGGACCCTCTCCCCTCCCACTCTCCACCCATTGACCCCGTCCCTCCGCCCCTCCGGAGCCTTCCTCCGCCCTCCTTTAGCCGTTCCACGCCTCTATCGGACATTTGCGGGCCCGCACTTGTACGGGGCCCGTTGGTGTGCCGCGTACCTGTGCGGGGGTGACACGCACGTGTGCGGGGCGTTTAAACGCATTTATGCGCGTTTCAGTGGCGCGTTGCCGTGCGCTATTTTGCGGCGCGCAAATTTGCGGACTTTAGTAAACATGCCCCTAAGTGGTTCAGGTGCGACTTAGTGTGCCGTGACGATTAGTGTGCAGAGCCCTGCTATTCCCATGCAGACACTATGATTACCACGCAATAATTTCCAGGTTATCTGTGCATTGCACCATGGGGCTCTGACTGAGTGGGTTGGGGTGGAGAATGGGTATGGACTGCACACTGAGGTTAGTGCAGGGGTACACACCGTGCATTCATTGTAAATAGCTGGTATTAAGTGCACCTGCATTAATTGCGAAAGTTGCTGCTACGCATTAGGGTACTTTTCACTGGGGTAACTTCTAGAAACATGCTGGCCACGCCCCCAGCAGTGCACAACGTTTGTGCTTACCACATGCATTGATATTTACTCAAAAAATGCAGTAAATACAAAAATGTACCACGCCGACGTAAAAGAACATAAGAACATAAGATATGCCATACTGGGCCAGACCAAGGCCCATGAAGCCCATTATCCTGTTTCCAACAGTGGCCAATCTAGGTCATAAGTACCTAGCAGTTTCCCCAAAAGACACAGGTTCCTCAATGCTTGTATTGGGTCAAGCAGTGGTATTCTGGGTCCCTTTTAATAATGGTTTATGGACCTTTCCTCCAGGAACTTGTCCAAACCTTTTTTAAACCCAGCTACACTAACAGCTTTTACTACACCCCAGTGTCTTCCAGAGTACATGCGGCAAAAGTAATTGTGTGCTTTGTAACTACCTGGAACTCTCAAAATTGCTTTGATTGATTTTTCTAGTTTGATTCCTTTATCTGTGGTGTTAAAGCACCTCAAGGGTTGTTAGAGAGCTGAAATGTAAAAATGGAAATCAATATCTGTCCCCATTTTTTTCTTTATTTTTACAAATATTCAAAATAAACAGGCATACACATCTTGTTAAGGAAAACAGAAAGCAGTTGCAAAGAATCATCAAAGATATAAAAGATCGTACTGGACATATGAGAATTTATAAAGGAGAAAAGCTGAGAAGGCTAATAGAAAACATGACTAATGGAATTTAGCTTAATTAAGAATTTACAAGGAAACTTTTGAGAAAACAGGCCTCCTAGCTGTGTAATATCTGTTTTCAACAACAAAAATTCCCTGCGCCTCTTTTGCGTCTCCCTAGATAGGTTTGGAAAAGGCCACATTATCAGGCCGATGCAGAAAACTAGCGCAGCTGTAAGCACTGAAAATGGCACGTTTAAGCACACTTTAAGCACATTTAAACTAATGTCCAATGCAGAAAAGAGACGTACGCACGTGTAAATGGAGATGAAAAAACTAGCACCTAATTAACGCCATGAGTATTTAGATTGCAGGCAAATGAGCTGCACGTAGTAATCTGGTATGCAAATGATTGTTGCACCAGATGCAGAGAAGGCGTAGAGGATTTTGCAACCAGCTTTAGTGCCAGTCTCTCTACACCCGGGTCTGCGGTGGCTTAAACCACTAGCGGTGATTCTGGCATTGAGAAAAGTCCCCAATGCCATCAAAATACTGTTGGGGGCTGGTGCCCCGACAAAAAGTCACTCCCTGGTGGTCTAGAGGCTTGATCCCACTATTCCTCACCTCGCGTTAAAAAAACTAATCTGGTATCGGGGCACCAGCCCCCAACAGTATTTTGATGGCATCGGGGGCTTTTCCTGATGCTGCGATTGCCCCCGATGCCATCAAAATCCTGTCATGGCTGATATGCAAATTAGCCATGCAGTGCCTGTTTCTCTGATCTCATGCGTAAGTATGCATGGTGCAAAGAGACGTGTACATGTCTGCGATTCTGAAGTGGTCATTTATTTATTTAGCATTTCTGAATATATTGCTTTTCATTGCTATCAAGGCAGTTTACTTTGAACACAAGGGAAAGTGTTTGGGTGGAGCACAGGCGGTGCCATAATTTGCATGTGCATTTTATAAAATACATATTAAAATTTATACCTGCATCTGAGCAGTTCAAATGTCTGTGGCTGCAATCTTGCCTCTATTTCTGCCGGATTTGTGCAAGGCGTCCATGTGTCTTTATAAAAATAGACTAAAAATAAGTGCTAGGTGGCCTTCACACATAAGCAACTTATTATAAAATGACCCTCTTTAAACGGAATACACAGGGGGTCAATATTCCAAGGCTTTGTCTGCTGGACTTCAGGAGGTACTCCAGACAAAACTGGCTGTTTTCATTTTTCCATGGCTAAATTTTGTCTGTGTAAATTGTACTTATATAAAATTTAATCAGACATAAAAAAGAAGGTTCTTGGGGCTTTTCTAGGGCATGGTTATATCTTGGCCAGTCAATGCTCATATTCAGCTCTGGCTGGCTAAAGTTAAATGGTTACCTCTGGTCAACTAAATAATACTTGTACATTCACATATTCACAGAGCCAACTGACAGATAAAGTTTTAAAAAGATGATTGAACTTGCACGAGTCAGGCTCAGGACCATTGCAAGGACTGGAGGTTCCTTTGGGCAGGCCCTCCATCCTGCTGCCCCCTCACCCCCCATTGGCACCACTACCGTCCCTTTCCAGGGCCTGCAGTGGCAGCAAGGAAGCCCAAACTGCGACACAGTGCTTTATTGCACATGCCAGCGCTGCATTGCAGCTTGGGATCCATTGCCACTGCTACAGGACCCGGAGAGGAGCGACAGTGGCGGCGATGAACATCCCTGGAGGGCCAGAGCTCTAGGTGACTACCTAGTTTGCCTAATGGCAGTGCCAGCCCTGGTCAGGCTAAGCGTTTTCAGATCTGCCAGCACTACCCTTTAAACAGTCAGCTTCAGTTCTGCATTAAAGTGTCATTGGAGGAGTCTAGGGTGCTTAATACCGTAGAATTAACAGGAAGAGTAGCTGCTCTGCAATTTTATCTGTAGAGACGTGCAGGGACTTTATCCCTTGGGGTTTACTACTACTACTACGACTACTATTTAGCATTTATATAGTGCTACGCACGCAGCGCTGTACAGAAATATAAGCAAAAAGACAGTCCCCGCTCGTCAGAGCTTACAATCTAGTCAAGACAACACAGAACAAAAGACAGATCATGAAAGCAATTATGGTAACACGGAGCAATAGTTAGTTCGGGATAAAGCAAAGTATGGGGTAAGGATACAGGAAAGTGGGAAAACATCACACAGGGAAAAACATGACTACATGAAACTACAGTACATAAATTACATTACATTTAAACTACAATAAATATAGCAGTAAACGGAACCAACCATGAGGCAGTTCATCTCCCGCTGATTGGTCAGCTCCGCTTTTGAGGAGGGACACCAAATCAGGACTTTTGATGGCTGCTGCCGTTCACCCCTCTCCTGTGACTGCAGTCGTCTGCGAGGAATGAAAAGTGACCCCGCCACCTGTGCCCCGCCTAAGGGCCACGCCTAAGGGCCCCGCCTGCCGGGTCCAGCTTTTAAATGGCAGTCTGATGCGCCCCGATTGGGCCTTGGTAGGGGGAGTGGGAGGGGCGAGCAGCTCCCGCTTCCACCCCCGACGTCCAATAGGCAGCATGGTGGAAGGTGGAAGAGGTTTATAGAGGGATGTGCCTTCATTTCTTCCCTTTCATTTCATTTATGCGTGTGTTTTCTGAATCTAAATTTCTTTTTTATGGGGTCATTTTATAAAATATTTTTCATGTGTATAGAGCGTTTTACATGCTGAAAATGGCTATTATAGAGCGTGATGACAGTATACATACATAAAACATACATGCACCAAAGGCTAGCACCTACATGTGCTCAATATATGCCTAGGAGCTCCTGGGGCATAGTTTGGGCAGAGAGAGAGTGGAGCTGTGATGTATGTGCATACCTTATGAACTGCAAGTGTGCACACATGGAGGGTAATTTTATAACTAGGCATCTAGTTTTGGCATCCAGAATGTGCCTATCCTGAACCCATTTTATGAAGAAAAGCGGGTGCCTACTTTTCTTTATAAAATAGTGGTGTAAGTGGTGCAAAAATCTAGGCATAGGTACTTATGCCTGCTCTAAGGAATGTGTAAATGCTCACGCCTAGATTTTTCAAGAACGTGCATAACTTATAGTATTTTATAACGTGTGTAAAGTTAGGCAGTGGTGGCAGTTTAAAAGTGGCGGCTTTGTGCCCCTGCTTTGGTGCCTGCAGCAGGCCATGTGCTTTGACACACATGGCTTGCCACTTCTGACCCCCCTCTGACAGTTGCGTCGAAGCGGCCGCAGAAGCAGCAGGCTATATATGCCAAAGTACCTGGCCTGCCATAGGCACCAAAGCAGCAGCACAAAGTCACCTTACTGCCCACCAAGGTCTGCCACCCTAGGGGGCTGCCTAGCCTACCTAGTAGAAGGGCTGGCCCTGTACATGTCCCTTATAAAATCAGCCACATAGAGCAGGAGTTGTCAACCCAGTCCTTGGGACACACCTAGCCAGTCTGGTTTTGAGGATAACCGCAATGAATATGCATGAGAGAAATTTGCATGCACTGTCTCTATTGAATGCAAATCTCTCATGCATATTCATTGTGGTTATCCTCGAAAACTTGACTGACTAGGTGTGTCCCGAGGACTGAATTGAGAACCTCTGTCATGGAGTACATACATATATTTGCACCTATCTTGGAGCAGCTATAAATTCTGCAGACTTGTCAAGTCAGATGCATTATGCATATGATACACGCATTCAGCCCCATTCTCATGCTAACATGCACAAAAACTGCCTTCTCTTACACGTTCTTGTAATTTGCCTGGATGATATGTTCAAGTGTGCTGCAAGCTCCTTAAATCTTGTGCACGTCTCATTCAAATTGAGAGGATGTCATGGTGTGAACGTGTGCGGAGCTAAGGAGTTGCTATCTGTGGCTCCATTCACCCTTCAGCAGTGTTATTGTAACCTGATGAGCCCGGTACCGGTGGTAGCTGCATTTTGTGACAAGTTTTCAGGTAAAGCACTCACTGTACAGGTATGCAGCTCCAGAACTGACCCTAGCCAACAGCTCACCTTACATCTCCACCAGCGCCTTGATGATCCCACAGCATCATCGGGCTCCCAAGTCTTCCCTCAAGTGCACTATTTCTAGTGTCTTTAGGGCAGTGGCCATTTTCCCACCAATGCTGCAGCAGTCTGCCAGCACCCCTGCTGCCGATTTTCAGCACACAGAGTGCCTTGGCTGACCTTAAGTCTCTAGACTCTCTCTTGAGGGTGGTGGCCAAGTTTCCCCGTCCGACTGCGCCGCTATGCTGCAGGGTCAACCTCTGCCGCTTCCAGTGCACACTAGCCAGTGCCTGCATGCCTCCTGGTCCATTCCCCAGGGCAACCAAGGATCCTGTGCAGCACCATGGTACCAGATGACCGTCTACTCTAGCCAATCACGGGGAAAACCTGGCCAGCCAAACTTACTTGTGCTGCAGCCTGAATTTGAGAGCAACATTGAAAGGAGGTTGAAAGATGAAAAAGAAATGCACATGATCTGCCTGCAGATGATGCTTGGATCATGAACTTTCCTTCTCTTTCAGTCTCGCCCTCAAGTTTTGCAGTAAAGCACAAATAAGTTTCCTGCCAAAAACCCTAACGTGTCATTTGTTTAGATCGCTCCTCAGTTTCCCTTCCCTGCACAGTCAGCACTATTTGCTTAGTAAATGCAACCATGCACAAAAGAAGATAATAGAAAATGATTATCAATCGGACTTGTTAACCACATGTACTGCCTGATTAACCATTTTATCATTTCTACTGGCTGTTGCATCACATGGATCTGCCAACTACTTGGCTATTTCCCCAAGCAATATTTTTTTTCTTACTGACACCAAATAGGGTACTCAGCATTTCATGAAACACATCAAAATTAGATACCCAACAGAAGACCTTTTGAGATGATTACATAAAATGGGTCCCGTGGTAAACGGCATGCATTTATGGACCTGTTTACTAAGCTGCACTAGTTGTTAATGTGGGCATAAGCATACTATGATGGCCTGTGATAACAGCATACGTGCTAAGCGGGCATTGCTGGGGTGATTCCGCGGTATCTGTGTGGAGTGCGAGAGGGAGGCAGATGGATGGGTTGGGGAGGAATACAAGCATGTTTATACATTGTGGTTAGCACAAGGGCTGATCCTGCATGTTCACCATCAATGTTGCAGTTAGCGTGGGTGCACTTCATGCCCCCTCATTGGGTGGGCTTAAGTGCATCTATGTTGCCAATTGGCATGCATTAGAGTCTGCACTACTGAGGTATCTGCTGGACCATGCTCTACATTCCCCCAACAGGTAGCGCATGATAGTTGCATGTATTATGCGTTGATATCTACTTTAAACATGTGATATCTGCAAAACTCCAGTGCACTTTAGTAAACATACCCCTAACTGTAAGCAAATCACCCCATGAATGTGATGTTGGGGCTGCAATATTTAAGGTCAGCTCTGGTTATGAATGTTTTTCGGATTAGTCTATTGTGATTTAATGCAATTGCGCACAGAGACACAGCTCCACCACCTTCTCTCTATATGTGCCTTCCCTCTGAAATGCGATTCCATGCAAACTCTGGGCCACAAGGGACCTACTAACATTCAGAAAGGCCCTCAAGACCCATCTGTTTACAGCCTACTTCACTGAAGACAGGACATAATCTCTTCACTCAACGTCCTCTGTCCCCTATTTCCATTCCTCTACCCTTCCGCATCCCCAATCCCCCTGCCAATCCCTATTCATCCCATACCTCCATGACTCTTGTCCCCCTGTAATATTAACTTTTCTCCAAGTTCATTATCCTGTTACAATGTATTAAGTTCTGTTTTGATGTAAACCGCTTTGACCATAGGATAAAGCATTATAAAAAAGTTGTTAAATGTTTACTAAAATGTCCTATGTTAGCACACAACGAGTCCTAAACGCTAGCATGAGAGATGGCGTAGACCTGTATAAATGGTTGGGGGCGTGCCTGGCATGTCCCCATACAGTTACCATGGTGAGACGGACCTCGCTGCGCTAACAAGCAAGCACACCTAGGGCATGTTTACTAAGCTCCAAGCTTGTAATGTGGGTTGGGCTGCATTACCAGCACAGAGCATCGCACTAGATGGAGGGAGGCAGGGACAGCCATCCCCATGAATTTAGTATTGCTCGCTGCATTAACACTTCCACAGGGAGCAAGTACCACTACCCATTGTGCTGGAGGTGGTTGTTCCCTGCCAAGCACCAGCAGGGAAGGCTTTCAAGAACCATGCTAGCAGTCAGAACCAGCCCGACAATTGTGTGATGATATTGTTTGCACAGGGCCCTGCTCTTCCGGGGACCCCGTGCCAAGTTCATGTCGCACATGCTGTCTGCCTGGCTTCAGAGGGAGCCCCGAAGCCCCAGCTCACCTCTGCACAGCAGCCGGAGTGAAGAGCAGGGTTTTCCTTCAGTCCGGTGTGTCTGTTCTCTTGCATCCAGCCAGTGCACGGATTATCGGGAGGTTAAAGGGCATTTCCTGTTTCATGCAAGACGGGAAATGCCCTGTAACCTCCCAGCACTCGGTGCGCAAGCGGGCTGCAAGAGAACACGGCTTCCGGAGTAAAGGAAAACACCGCTCTTCACTCCGGTAGCTGTGCAGACCTGAGCTGGGACTTCGGGCCTCCCGGGTCCTTTCTGAAGCCGGTCAGGCAGGCGCAGGGCTCATCGGGGGGAGGGTGCTAGGACTGGAAATGGGCTGATGGGGACTAGGATAGGACTGAAAATGGCTGATGGGAGGGGCTAGGATTGCAAACTGGCTGATTGAGAGGGGGCTTGTACTGGAAATGGGCTGATGGGGGGGCTAGGACTAGAAATAGCTGATGGGAGGGCTAGGATAGGACTAGAAAAAGCTGATGGGGTCTAGGACTGGAAATAGCTGATGGGGGGCTTGGATAGGACTGGAAATGGCTGAAAGGGGGCTAGGACTGGTAATAGGCTGATTGGGGAGGCTGGGTCTGGAAATGGGCTGATGGAGGGTTAGGATAGGACTGGAAATGACTGATGGGGGATAGGACTGAAAATGGACTGATGGAGGGGCTGGGATAGGATTGGAAATGGATGATGAGGGGGCTAGAACTGAAAATGGGCTGATGTAGGGGGATGGGAGAATGGGACAAGAAGGGAGCGAGAGGGACTGGAACTAGGAGGGAGCTGATGTTGAAAGACTAGAAGAGGATGGGACTGGGGGAATGAGGATGGAGAGGGAAAAATATATTTTGTGTGGGAGGGAAGAAAAATCTACGATTGGCCAGGTATTGGGAGAGTAAGTGGGGGTTGAGGATGGAGGGGTGAAATTTGAGTGGATGAAAAAGGAATAAAGAAAGAAATGGAGGAAAGAGCAAAAGGAGAAAGATCAGTATGTTAAAGCAGATGTAGAAAGGGAATGGAAAAAAACTAGGAGAGAAGAAAGGACAAATGGACAGTAGACAATAGAGAGTTAGCTGAAGAGACAAAGAACCCAGAAGAAAGTGACTGGAGCAATTGCAGCTGAAAAATAAAATGCCCAAATAACAAAAGGTAGAAAAATACTTTATTTTGAATTTATTAACTGGAATATGTCAGCTCTGGGAAATGTGTGTCGTTAACGTCTTTGCATTTTGTTTAATACAAGAATAAATTAATTTATAGCTTTATTTTTCCAGTGTTGTTGTGCATTCCAAGTTTGGCTTTTGAGGTTCCCAGTTTAATTATTGTCTTCATATTTCTAAATTGTGATCCCTTGTTCTATGCTTGGTGATGGTCTATGTTCTGCATGTGTAACTGAGCTAAGGTATTCTGTTCATGTAGTTTCTATGTGACAGTGCCACTTCTTCTCTTTCCCCAGTAGGAGACGTACTGGTATTCTCTGAGATGTATTTGTTTAATATTTGCAGTGTTGCATTGGTAGGGTTTGGTGCTTCGTGAGTCCTGGTAGTGCTGTTATGATACAGCAGGTTTGCTATGGGCCCTGAATGAGCAGGGTTTATACTACTTCCTAATGTGCCTAGCAGTTGGCACTGGAGTATAGTAATGTAGAAATCTGGTGATCTTTCTTTATCCTCACTGTCCATGCAAATAGTATTCAGACACTCATTAAGAGGCATGTTTAAAAGTCAATGCACATTCACAAATGTTAATGTGTGCTAAGTGCAGGAACCAGGGCGGCTCAAGGCAATCTGCTGCCTGAGGCGAGGGATGAGATGGTGCCCCCCCCCCCACGTGCGCCTCCCCCCACATGCCCCTCCGGCACGTGCACCCTCCCTGCGCACGCCCCCGGCACGCGCCCCCTCCCCGTGCACGCGCCTCTCCCCCCCTCCTGCATGCGTGCCTCCCTCCCCCTCCCGCACACCCCTCCAGGTGGGGATCTTTCTCAAAACTCCAGTCAGGGACTGAACCAAATCAAAAAGTCAATTAGATAATGTAGAGCAAATGCAAGATGTTCACACACCAAGGAACTAAAAGAAAGAGTGAGAACCACAGCAGTTTATAACTCCAAATTATAATTAATTTGTATTTTGTTATAAACTGCATTATGGTGCTTGCTTTTTCTTTTTGAACATACATTTTGCATTCACAGAACCTCCTCCTCAGCAATGGGTGCAGAGCAGAGGTAGGACATTCACCTACAGAACTCAATATATATTTAAAAATAAAAAGCTGATTCTGGTTATCTCGCCAACAACAAACATTCTCCAGTACCAGGCATATTGGGAACTAATATAAAACCCTACTAAAGTCTCTAAGATCTGCAAGGCCAAGTCTATCATACCATACCAGCATACACTTCCAAAGCTCATACAATAAATGGCCTACCAAGAAAAAAGCAGCACTATAAACACTGCAATGGGCCCCAAAACATCCATACACCTATTTGAAAAGCTGAACAAGTCAAATTACTACAATACAGATCCCTACGTACAAACTCCATGTTAACAGAACACCTGGCTTTGGTTGCACACTCAGAACACAGACCCTCACCAAGTACAGAATAAGTGACCACAACCTAAAATAAAAATATGTAGACAAAAATTAAAATGAAACCCCAAGAAGCCAGACTCTGCATGCGGCGCCACACCAAATAAGAGATGCAGTTCCCCATACTGTGTGAAATATAGATAGCACAAAGTCCAATCACTAAATTGAAAATACAATTATTTTTTCTACCTTTGTTGTCTGATGATTTTTGATCATGCTGGTCCCGATCTGAGGTTTCCGTTTTCCTCTGTCTTCTCTTAGCTCTTTTTCTATGGTCTATAGTCCATCTGCCATTTCTTGTCTCTCCTTTTGCTTTCTTCATTTTCTTCCATCAGCCTTTTTTCAGTTCCAGTAACTCTCCCTAGTATCAGCCCCCTTTTCAGCCTCCCCTCCCAGTACCAAACCCCTTGCCTTTCCAGTACCGCCACTGGTGTCTATTCTCTTCCAGTCCCCCTCCTTCCCCATTGTCCAGCCCCTTCTAGTTAAAATACCAACTCAGGTATCAGCGAACGTCCAGTCCCAGTGCCCCCTCCCATGTCAGCTCCCTTCCAGCTCCCCCTCTCCCCTTTTCATCCACCTTCCAGTGCCATTTATTTATTTATTTTATTTTATTTAACATTTCTTATATACCGCGCTATTTGTCATCAGCGCGGTTTACATCAAAACAATAGAACACTTGACCAGATACATTGGCCGTCGTTTACATAAAACGGGGAGTTAACATGGAGGAGAACTTGGGGAACTATTTACATTCAAGTTTATAGCAAACTTAGGAAACTATGTACAAATCGATTGTATTACATATTAGGTATGATTACAGTGTTTTACATCATGTAGCGGCTGTATGATATAGTGGGTGTGTGTGGGAGGTAATGGGGTATCGGGATGGCTATAATGTAAGAGAAAAAGGTGGTGTTTGAGGGCTTTTCTAAATTGAATAAGGTCTCTAATAGCTCTAATGTGTGGGGGGAGTTTGTTCCAGCATACAGGGGCATAGTTCCTGAAAGCCCTATTGGTGGTGATCTGGTTGAGTTTTGTGGATTCAATTGGTATAAGTAGCATGTTGGCAGCCTGGGATCTCCTGGATCTGTTGTCTGGAGAACGCGTTATGAGGTCGGAAATGGATGGGGGAGCTATCATGTTGAAGGCCTTGAAGGTAATGAGGAGGGTTTTGTACAGGATTCTACTGCTTATGGGAAGCCAGTGTAGTTCCTTTAGAATGGGGGAGATGTGGTCGACCCTTGAGGTTCCGTAGAGCACACGGGCTGCCGCATTCATGGCTAGCTGTAATGGTTTGAGGGAGCTCTTTGGAAGGCCATGTAGAACTATGTTGGCATAGTCGAAGTGCGGTGTGACTAGTGCCTGGAAGATGGTGCGGAAATCCGCGGATTCCATCATGGGCCTAAGATGCCGTAGGGTTTTTATCTTGAAATAGATGGTCTTGACAGTGCGTTTGATATGTTCCTTGAAGTTGAGTTGTTGATCAAGAATTACCCCGAGATATCGTATGTTGGATTTGATTGGAAGTTCCGCGTCTCTGACTTTGAGTGTTGGTGGCGGAGAGAAGGCTTTATTCCTTGTGATCATTAGTACTTCCGTTTTTTTGAAGTTTATCCGGAGGTTCTGAGTGAGTAGCCAGTCAGTTATTGTGTTGAAGCAGTCAACTAGCACTGTATAGTCGGGACAATTGATGACAATGGGTGTGAATAGCAGGACATCATCGGCATACATAAGACACGATATGCCAAATGAACGGGCAATGTCACAGATTGGTTGCATATAGATGTTAAAGAGCAACGCGGAGAGGGAGGATCCTTGGGGTACACCTTGGTGCTGTTGGAAAGGTTCGGAGGTGGTGCTTTGAATCCGGACTTGTTGACATCTGCCTTCGAGGTAGGATTTACACCAGTCCCACGCTTGATCTCGGATTCCCTTCTCATGTAGCCGGGTGAGAAGCTGCAGGTGGTCTACGGAGTCAAACGCTGCTGATATATCAAGGAAGATTAGTGCGAAGCCATTCTTTATACTGTCAATTCCATTGATCAGTGAACTGGTTAATGTTGTCAGTAGGGTTTCGATACCGTGTGCTTCTCTGAATCCATGTTGAGAGGGATCCAGTGGTGAGGAGGAGTCAACATGCTGCTGGATCTGTCTAAGGGTTATTCTCTCTAGGATCTTAGCCAGAAAAGGGATACTGGAGATTGGTCTGTAAGATTCCTCTTTCTTTGGGTCAAGTTGATTGTTTTTTAGTAGTGGGCGGATGGATGTGTGCTTGAGCGCATCTGGGAAAACTCCTGTTTCAAATGACAGCTTGGTGATGTTGGCTATGATAGGGCTGAACTCCGTGCGCATTGTCTTGATCCAGTGCGCTGGGCAGGGGTCGGTTGGTGCGGTCGTGGCGTTGATTGATGCAATTACTTCTTCAATGGTCTTTGTTGATGGCGGTGAGAGTTTGGTGAGTGTGGACTGGGAAAGAGTGGTTTTGGGATTTGTGGTATGGTTAAGATGAAGTGATGATGCCATTGTAGTTACCTTTATTGATTTTGATTGGATGTAATTCGCATATGCTTGTGGCTGAATACCTTCTTGTTGAGGAGGGGAAGGTTGGTTGGTAAGGGATTTCACCAGTTGGAAAAGGTCTCTTGGCTTATTTAGTGAGCGGCTGAGAATTTCTGCATGGAATTGTTTCCTTTTGGCCCACGTTGATTCGCGATGGGTCTTCAGATATTGTTGATAGATGGCTTGGTCTGAGGTATTTTTAGTCGCTCTCCATTTCCTTTCGAGTTTTCTGAGTCGGAGTAGGGACGCTCGTAGTTCCGGGGAAAACCATGGGGCGGCGTGTTTCTTGGTGTCTCTTCTGTCCGATGCGGTTTTTTTGTTGTTGGCAGGTTGTTGAGCGTAATGGGAGAGGGTCTCGTTCCAGTTGGACATCATGTCATTCAGGTTGGTTGCTGGTTGATCAAGCTTTGGGAGAACGTCACTAACGATTGTTTCCCTGTTGAGTTGCTTGAATCGTGTGGTTCCTGATGTTTCCGTTGCACTTGGGCGGTGGCTCGTAGAGTGTTGCATTGGTAAATGGAATGTTATTAGATTGTGGTCTGACCAGGGGACTGGTGAGATAGTAAGGTCAAATTGGTTTGATGTACTCATGGCGGTATGTGGGATGAATATTAGGTCAAGGGGGTTTCCTCCTTGGTGGGTGGGATCAGTTATAGCCTGCTTGTAGTTGAGGTCAGCCATTGCTTCGAGGAAGGCTTTGGCTAGGGTGGGTTGAGTGGAAGCGAGATTAAGGTCTCCTAGTAGCCAGTTAGGTTTGGAGGAGTCTTCTGGATTACATGCTAGGTCAATGATGTCTGAGAGCTCATCTGATCCAATTCCTGGGGTTCTGTAAATGAGGTTAATAGTATTGTATTTGTTGGTGATGGTTAGTGTATTCAGGAGTTGCGTGCTCTTGGTAAGGCTAGTCCGGTATTGTAACAAGGTGTCAGCTCCCCTCCATCTCCCCAAACCCATGTCTGCTCTGCTCCTTTCCAGATCCCTCCTGCCTGCTCCCCTCCAGGCCCCCCTTGTGTCTGCTCCCTTCCAGGCCCCCCCCTTGTGTCTGCTCCCTTCCAGGCCCCTCCTTGTGTCTGCTCCCTTCCAGGCCCCTCCTTGTGTCTGCTCCCTTCCAGGCCCCCCCTTGTCTGCTCCCTTCCAGGCCCCCCCCCTTGTCTGCTCCCCTCCAGCTCCCCCGCATGTCTGCTCCCTTCCAGGCCCCCCATGTGTCTGCTCCCTTCCCTTCCCTCCCCCCCCCCCTCACCTCACTGATTCATCCTATAAAATGAAAGCAGCCGCAGGAATATTTCTCCGTTCCCACAGCTCTGCTTTCAAACTGCTGGGTCGCTGCCTTCAATCTTCCTGGAGTCGGTGGAGTGGGAGGAACCCGAGGTCATCGCTTCCGCCACCCTTCCGCTTCCATTGCTAAAGCAGCCAGCAGCAACGGAAGCAGAAGGGTGGCAGAAGATGACCTCGGCCCCCCCCCTCACCCTGCTGGCTCCAGGAAGACTGAAGGCAGGCAGGCAGCGACCCAGCAGTTTGAAAGCAAAGCCATGGGAATGACATTTCTATCATAGGCAGTTTCTAGGGAGCGGCAAATAGAACCGCCCCTGGCAGGAACACCCATTTACTTCTATTGGCGCAGTGACACTTAACACACATTAATATTTAGTAAACATGCCCCTAAGACATTGCCAGGAGAAAAAAGAGGCTTGTGAATGGCTCCTTTGAAAATCACCTAAAATTTTAGATGAGCAACATATACGTTTTAAAATAAATTTAATTTATGCAAATGAGGTCAAGGATATGTAAATGAGGTCCTGCAATGAGTCTCCGCGCATGGCCCACATCACCCTTTTTGGCCGCACATGCTAGCAGTGTCACAGCAGGTCTGCCCACGCTTTACCCATGCACTGCCCATATGTGTGCTACCAGAGCAGCATGGGGTTTTTAGTGCAGGCACAGAGCTACTTTTTAGCACACTGCCAATAATGCACATTTACTCCCCACTACTTGGGTGTCGTCCATTAGCAAACATGCTCCTTAATGCGGGTGCACTTACCACCACCTATTGAGGAGGCAGTAAGTACACCCACGTTAACAGCAGCAGTCATGATTAGCATGTGCCAAAGATGCCTGCGCTAACTGCAATGTGCCATTAACACCCACATTCTGCCCCTAACTCACCAACTCACTGCCCCATTTTGTCAACACAACATAATTAGTGTGTGGTAAACCCCGCACTAACCATTAGCTCACTTTAGTAAACATGCCCCAGAATGTGTACCCCAGTCTGCTAATAAAACAGATAGGGCTCGATATTCTGCGCTGGTGGCTAGCACTATTAACGTCAACTGCCCCTGCATACATTGTCTGCGCTTTTTCCACCCACTGGGCCACACGATCTTGACATCAGCAGGTGACGCCGGGAACCTTCCTCCATTTAAGCCAACTACAGTGGCGCTTGCATCGTGGGAATGTGCCCAAGGGGCAGGTCCTGCTTCTTGGGCAAGCTCCTTGGGGCAACTCTGGGGCAATGTCTCTTAAGCATTTTGCTCCCTGCACTCTTCTCTCCTCAGTTCGCTTTCTCCTTGCCCCCTTGCCTACCTTCTGGACTCACCATCTTTTCTGACTTCATGGCTTCCATACCGACCCACTGGACAAAGAAGAGTACTGCACTCTACTACTCATGCAAGAATTCCTTATCAGCTCTTCCATGATCAGGTAAGACACTTGGTCCCCTGCTTGCCCCTCTCTTCCGGTCCTGGTTCTTAGGGTTTCCAGCTGACCTGTCCTAGTGACTTCCGTATTTCCTTATTAAACTGCAGATCTCTCAAGTCTAAAACTGACGATCTTGGATGTGATCTTGAGGCATAGGTTAGATATTCTCTGCCTAATGAAGATGTGGCTAAAGGAAGAGGATGAATGCTGCCTCCACCACTGCCTACCCCCTAGTTATTCTGCCCTCTCATCTTCTGGCCTTCCTGTGTAGGTGGGGGGATTTCCCTGATCTACAGAAACCCACCCTTTCTCATAAAGCTCCCAGGAGATTTTTGGATGGGGCCCGAGAAACTCCTCATCAAAATTACTGCTTCTCAGCCTTTCTACCTCCTCCTCCTCCTCTACTGTGCACCCTCCTTGCATGGACCACAGTGGGATGCCATAAACTAGATTCTACTGGCCCTTACAGTGGCTTTTCCACACTTACTGATCCTTAGTGACATCAGCATCTACTTTCATGCCCCCTCTAGGCCCAGTGACTACATCTTCATTCAATTTCTAGCTGACCATGGATTCCTCCAGCATGTCCCTGGCCCAATGCATGTGGCAGGTCATGCCCTCGACCTGGTTCTCACTCAACAGGATTTTCTTCCTTTCCCCTCATTGTTTTTTTCTTGTTCCCTTCCATGGATGGACCGCTTCCTGATTATATTTCATCTCTCAGGTGCAGTTTCGACCCCACTAGACCCTCCCCTGTCCCCATACAAGTCACCTACTTTTTTCGGTGACACTATTTCTGCATTCCCCAGTGCAGACTGCCTTTTCCTGGACCATTTCTTCACTCTCCCCATTGAACAGCAAGCAGACTTCTGGAATTCCATCCTCTCCTAGCAATTGGAATCCATCGCTGCCAAATGCCATCTCCCCCTGTCTCACTACTCTGCCCCGTGGTACCACTCTAGCCTTTGTCTCTTGAAGCGGCAACTCGGAGACGCTGAGAGACAGTGGTGGAAATCTCGGGATGAACCCTTCTTGCTCACCTTCAAAAAGTGCCACCAGCATTATCGAGCCCAAGTTCTAGCAGCAAAAAAAAGAACCACATCTCTACTATTATAAACTCTTCTGCTTGTAAGTCTAAATAATTTTTCTCTATTGTTGCTCGCCTCACTACTCTTAACACTTCTCCTTCTCTGCCCCTAGCAGATGCTCTGACAGCCGAGGATTTGGCCACTTCACTTCCAAGATCTCGTCTGCTTGGCTGGTGCTGACACCGCTCACCCTACCCTTGCCCATACGTGGAATAATTTGCGTGACTCACTTGTGCTTTGGACCCCCTCTCGGCTTGACTGACATAAAACGTTTTGGTACTGATTCGATGACTGAGAATAGTTTATACTTGGGATGTGTTCCCTCAGCCTGGAAGAAAACTTTGGTTCGCCCTTGTCTAAAGGGTTCCAAACTGGACCCCTCCAATCCTGCACACTACCACCCTATATTCAACCTCCAATTTATATCACACAGCTAACTGAGCATCTTGAACATACCTCTGATTTACACCCTCAGCAATCTGGCTTCCGTGCTCTCCATAATATGGAAACATTACTTTTGTTCTCATTGACCTCCATTATATTCTTGACCAAGGTATGTTTGCCCTGACCATGTCTCTCAATCTCACAGCTACTTTTGATCTGGTCAACCACAATCTCCTTCTCTCCCAGCTCTTCAACATCATACCCCGGTCATACCCCGGTTATCCAAGTTTTTATGCCCTGTTACATGTAAACTCATACGTGTTAAATGTACTGAGCATTTTGTTCCATGTGAACCGCGCTGATGGTGAATAGTGCGGTATATAAGAGACTGTAAATAAATAAAATAAATAAAATCATTCTTCAGGGCACTGTTCTGGCCTTGTTTTCCTCCTTCCTCTGACAGAACCTGCCAGGTCAGCCTGCACCACATTACTAATGTCCCCTACTCCCTTCTATGTGCAGTTCCCCAGGGCTCAACTTTCACCTATGCTATTCAACATTTTTCTTAGTCCGCTGGCCAATATTATCCAATCTTTAGGCATTCTGTTTTACATGTACACAGATGACATACTCCTCATTGCACAGATTAAGAGCTTCTTTCCTGACCTATCCTCCACTAGCGCTGCCTTGGAGAATATTTTGCCTTGGAGAATATTTTACCTTGGCTTCACACAAATGCCCTGACGCTCAATCCTTCTAAAACTGCTGCCACTTGGATTACTAGCTCAGGGACAGACCCTTCCCTGATTCCTTCTTTAGGGATTTTCTAATCACTTTTCACGCCTTCTTCAAATATTTAGGTATTTATATTGATTCTCTCTCACTTGGTCTGCAGCTTGTTGTGATGTGAGGGCTTGTGTGCATCAGTGATGCTAAGGTCTAAGCTATCGGTAGATTAACTACTGACAGAGTATCCCAAGATGGACAGGTCTCAGCTGAGGTGTCAGACCAAGACAAACCACCCATTTGGGCAGCAGCAGAATGAGACAGTATTGGCGGCCAAGAATCACATTTCTGTGACAACAGCAACAACACTAAACTTAAACTACACAGAAGAAAGGCCTGGCAATCTACTTCCATATCTTTCCACAAAAACCCAATGGATAGTCACAACAAAACAAATTAAACTATAGTGCTGGAAGTTGAGACCCCCAGTTCAGAAGGCACTCAACTAACTACTGGGGAGGAACTGAAGACTTTTCAGAGTAAAGCCAACATTTATGATGTGGTTGGATCAAAGTCCTTGGGACGTCTGACTGCTGATGTTGCTGCACATGAAATGAGAGTCAGAAACTGCAAAGATGTCTTACATATTGGGACATGGAATGTATGAAGCATGAACCAAGGGAAGTTGGAAAAGTGGTCAAGAATGAAATGGAACGTGTACAACTCGATCTGTTGGGTGTCAGCGAACTGAAATGGACTGGCATTGGGCACTTTGCATCTGATGATCACATGGTCTACTTTGCTGGAAATGAAAGACAAAGAAGAAATGGTGTTGCATTTATAATTAAGAAGAAGCTTGCATGAACTGTAATGAAATACAATGCTATCAGTGAACGTTTAATTTCTATTCGTCTATGAGGAATGCCTATCAACACAACTATACTTCAAGCATATGCCCCTACAGCTGCAGAAGAGGATGAACTTGATGAGTTCTATGAACATGTACAAGCTGAAACTGACAGAACATGCAAACAGGATATCCTGATAGTCATGGGTGACTGGAACGCAAAAGATGACAACAAAGAAGGTAAAATGGTTGGAAAATATGGGCTTGGCAACAGAAATGAAGCTGGAGAAGGACTGATATAATTCTGCAAGACCGGGGGGGCGGAGCCTGCGAGGAAGCGAGATGGCTGCTTAGTGCTTAAGCTCCTGCACCCACAGGCTGGAATTCTGACATAGAGTGCTAATTTTCCCCAACTACGTTACTTATTCGGACTGGTCTGGTGGGGGGAAGCTCCGGTGATATGGCAGGGGGGAAACCCACTAAGCTGGACTTCGCGGCGGCTGTAAACTCGGGGACGAAGAGAGCAAAGTCCGACCCCTTATCTCCCCAAAAGATGGCGGCTCCTCGGGATACCGGTGAAACCATGAAAGAACTGCTTGCCGAAATCCGAGCGGTCAAGGACTTAGTGCTGGCGAACGGAGATGCGCTGGTTAGAGTGCAGTCAGAACTTGGTGATCTGCATCAGCGTTTCCAGTCTCTATTGGATCGTCTGGACAAAACAGAAAATGCTATTGAGGTACATAAGGAGCTGCTGAGGCCCTTGCCTAACCTTTGCAAGCGCATGGATCGCCTGGAGCTACAAGTTGAAGACCTGAGTAACCGAAACCGGCGAAACAACATCCGACTGGTGGGCCTTCCTGAGGGGGTCGAGGGCCCCGATATCACTGCGTTTCTGGCGAAACTCCTTCCCTCCCTGCTCAAGGTGCAAGTCGCCGGTTTGCTGGAGATCGAACGCGCTCATAGAGTGCCGTCACAAAGGCCGGTGAACGGGAAGTACCCACGCCCGATTATTTTCTGCCTACTTCGCCATCAACACGTCCTGCTCCTGCTATCTGCAGCTAAGAGACAAGCGGCGTGGGACTATGAAGGCAGCAAGATTTCCTTCTTTCCGGATGTGTGTAAGATCACGGCAGATAAGCGTCGGCAGTTCCTGGCCCTTAGACCCCGGCTTCAACGTCTTCAGGCGCGGTTCGGCCTTTTTTACCCCACCCGCCTGAAAGTCACCTACAATAACAGCTCCAGAGCGTTCGAAGATCCGGCGGCAGCACTTCAATTCCTCGAAGAGCAGGAAGCCCTGCAAATGCAGTGACATGGTGGACTTTCCTATATGTTGGAGCTGTGGCTTTATCAATCTTTTCCCCTCCTTGCTGCATACGGTTAGGGGCTTTCCCTTCCGTAGAAGTGTTAAGCATTAGCCTTTTGATATGGCTTGCCCGGGGCACTATGTATGGGGAACGTGTAAAAGGTATGTGCAATAGCTGCTGTTTCTGCCTGTTCGGTCCCCTTACTTGTCCCATTTTTGCCTCCTGCTGTACGGGGAGAGGGGTGGCTTGTAAGGCTTGTAATTATACAGCGATGTTGGGGATGTTATAGTAATATTTCCAGTTCTTTCTGTTATGGTAATCTTTCCAATTCTTACTGTGAGTTTGGTCTGGCTGTGCACTCTGTTTGTTTATACGAAAGTACGGTCTAACAGGTGGGTTGCAGGATTGCCTCTTGTGCCCTATGCTGTCTCACCCTGTTGGTGGTCTTTATGTTGTAATGCCTTGGGTAACACCTCACAGCCTTCAGATATTGTTATGTAAGATGGCAGTATGCCTATGTGAAGCGATCCAGGGCTCTAGGGCCCTCCAGTATGTCAATCCACATGTCTTCTCTTAAAGTCCTGTCCCTGAATGTGAAGGGCATTAACCTCCCGGCTAAGCGCAAAAAGATCCTTGCTTACTGCCACAAACAAGGAGCTGAGTTAGTGATGTTGCAGGAAACGCACTTGTCTGCTGCTGAAACCCTGAAGCTGGGCTCCGGCAAATACAACCTGGTGGCTCAGTCCCCTGCTATCGGAAAAAAGAATGGGGTGGCGATCTTACTCCAAAAATCTATAAAAGCTCAAGTCCAGGCGCTTCGTGCTGACACTGAAGGGAGATGGGCTAGCGCCCTCATTACTGTTGACCAGCAACAACTTCTGTTCCTGAATGTCTATGCACCCAACTGTGACAACCCTGCTTTTTTCCACGGGCTTGCGGATGCACTCACGGAATACCCCTCTTCCCCCATTGTGTTGGGGGGCGATTTCAACCTGGTTCTTGGCCCATTGATTGATTGTCAGCCCTGTAGGAGACCCAGGAGGACCAGAGCGCTAGAAGTCTTGGAATCCATTATGGAAGAAAAAGGCCTCGTTGACATATGGAGAGTCTTGCACCCCTCAGAGAAGGATTTTACTTTTTACTCCTTCCCACATTCGTCTCATTCTCGGATTGATTTTTTTCTCGTGTCTCGCTCTCTGGTTTCTGGTATCCCTTGTGCGGAGATTCTCAGCTCTCACGTCTCTGATCATGCCGCCATAAGGCTCATGCTGGACATCCCGAAATCACCGCCACCCACGGGAGGTTGGTTTTTTCCACGCTACCTTTTGGCAGATGAATCTTTTAAACAATTTATCCGGCAAGAAATACAGGTCTTTTTTGAGATCAATCGGCCAGAAGATACAGCTGTTTGGGCATGGTGGGGCGCCTTCAAAGCCTCCATTAGAGCGAAGGTCACCAGCTTTAGTATTGCTTTTAAGCGGAAAGCGAAGGAAGAGCTGCGGGCCCTTGATTCTCAGATTAGGGCTGGAGAACGCTTACTGTTTCGGCAGCCTAACTCCCTGGTTCTTTCTAGATTGCAAAATCTTAGATTCCAATACAATGCCGTGTTAAGTAAAGAAGTGGAGCAATACTCGTTCGACCAGGCGGCAAGATACCACACGGAGATAAACAAGTCAGGCAAACTTCTGGCAAACTCCCTGAAGCCCAAGCGGGAGAAGTCTCATGTGGCAGTCCTGTCCGATGGGACAAACGGTCAGAAGTCTGGAACAGCGGAGATCCTTGACATCTTTAGGAGTTTCTACAGCTCCTTGTATACCTCTGAGGTGGTGAGTGATGTGACCACTATGCGAGAATGGCTGCGAACGATTGCACATCCGACGTTAGACATCGAACACGCTGCGGACCTCGCAAACCCCCTGGAGTTAGGGGAGCTTAAAGAGGTCTTACTGAGCCTACAAGGGGGTAAGGCGGCAGGGCCGGATGGAATTCCAACTGAATTTTATCAACAGTTCATAAAGGACCTTTCTCCATTCCTGTTGCGGTATTTTCAGCTCCTTCAAGAGATGGACAAAGACCCCGGCGCCTTTGCGGAGGCCACGGTGGTCGTCCTGGAAAAACCTGGAAAGGACCCAAAGCTGGTGGGCAGCTACCGCCCGATATCCCTTCTGAACGCAGATTACAAGCTTTACGCTGCGATTCTGTCTCACTGTCTTAATAAGGTACTCCACCTTCTCATCCACCCAGACCAATGCGGCTTCGTGACTGGAAGGTCCACGGCAGACAATGCCCGTTTACTATGCAATCTTCTTGACCTGGCTGACCGCTCTGAAGAGCCTTTCATTGGGTTATCTTTGGACGCAGAGAAGGCCTTTGACAGGCTGGAATGGCCCTTCTTATTCCTCGTCCTTGAATGGTTTGGTATCCCGGCCAAATTCATTGACATGATTCGCCCTATGTATGCCCGGCCTGTGGCTAGGATCTTCGCTAACCAGGCGTTGTCCAGTCCTTTCCATCTGTTCAGAGGCACACGGCAAGGTTGCCCTTTGTCCCCCTTACTATTCAATCTGGCGCTGGAGCCTCTTGCTTTGTGCATCCGCCAATCGCAGACCATCAGGGGCTTTGAGGTAGCTGATATGCATATTAAGCTTTCAGCGTATGCTGATGATCTTCTTTTCTTTCTGCACCCCTCATCAGTTTCTCCTCTTCTTCAAGTGATTGACCAATATGCTAGATTCTCGGGCTACAAGGTTAACTGGTCTAAGTCCGTGGCCTTCCCTTTGAACCAAAGGGCTCACAGCAACCTGATTCAGGACTTCTCGTTCCAGTGGGCTGGGTCAGCCATACAATATCTTGGAGTCCAATTCTCCTCACCCTTGGAACAGACTATTCAGCTGAACACTGCGAAGATTGTAGATATTGCCCGATCCTTTACTACGAAATGGTCTCCTTTACACCTTACATGGTGGGGCCGGCTAGAGTCGATCAAGATGGTCCTTGTACCCAAAATAAACTACATCCTCGGGATGGTCCCAGTTCTGTTTGAGAATGCTGTCTATAAGAAGGTGGAACGGATACTGAGCACCTTTCTGTGGAAAGAGAAGACGCCCCGAATTGCTCTTGCGAAACTGAAGGCGCGCAAACAAGGCGGTGGGGTACAATTCCCAGACTTCCATTGGTATCATCTAGCTGCGATATTAAATCAGGGTGGGAAGTGGGGAGCTGATCTCACTCTCGCTAATAAAACCCATCTGGCTTTCTCTGGAAGAACATCTTCTTCTCCCCTGCCCGTCTCAATTCTGCATGTCCATGCGACACCCCGTGAACTCTGGAGTGGGCGGGGTAATTATGGGCACACAACAAGCGTTTCAACAACTGCTCCCTCATATAGCCCAGGAGAACCCACTCTCCCTGCATACTCCTATTTGGCGCAATCCTGTCTTCAAGATCAACAAAGTCCCCTTCTCGTGGCCATCTTGGCAGCGCTGTGGCGTCTGGACCCTGGGCCATTTGATTTTGGATGGCGTATGGAAGTCTTTTAGCCTGCTTCAGGAAGAATTTACCCTCCCTGCGTCCTGCTTCTATCAATACCTACAGCTCCGACACTGCTTAGCCCAGTTGAAGATTAATCCTCTCGACCTTGATAGGTCCTGGGGCTTATGTAAGCTTGTAACCGATTTGTGTCTACAGCGTGGAGGCACATCTCGCTTTTATGCTCTCTTTCGGGACTCCTATCCAGATCAGACGTTGGGCCTCCGGAGGATCTGGGAGGATGAAGTGCATGGGTCTCTAACTCCCTCAGCTTGGAACCTGATGTGGGGTCCTATTGTTCGTACCTCGAGATCAGCTTCCCTCACGCAAGCTATGTTTTTTCTTGCTCATCGTGCTTTTATCACTCCGGTCAAGCTTGCCAAATGGGACTCTGGACAGACCCCTCAATGCTGGTCCTGCAGGAGCGCGATAGGTACCATGAGTCATATGTTCCTGGAATGCCCCTGCGTTCAGGGTTTCTGGTTTCATGTCTGGAAGAGAATCCAGAGAGTGTTGGGTTTCTCCTTCCCCTTGTCCTGGCGCATAGTAGTGCTTCGATCTCTGTCTGAAATTCCTGAGCTGGGTAAAGAAAATTTTTTTGCATTAAATTTTATGCTATCCGTAGCCCTGAAGGAAATCTTGTGTTCTTGGAAAGACCCCTCGAACCTGCACTGGGGCAGCTGGTGGAACAAAGTCTGTCTTTACAGTCGATATGAAAAAGCCTGTGATCGCTCCTCTGCTCGGGGCGAGCGGGGGAAACCCATGGAAAGGTGGGCTGCCCTGGATCGCTTTACTTCTATCTCTGATGTTTCAATAGGCTGAGGTGTAGTTTTCGGAAGGCTTGTGAGGTGTTGGGGTGGGTTGGGTTCTGTATCTTCTTTGGTATTTTTGTTGCTCACAAGGTTTTACATTACTTTCCTGGTGAATGAGCTTTTGGATTTGTTTGTACTCTGTATGTATTGTTCCTGCTAATGTTGTACTTATTGTCTTATGCAAAATTGGAATAAACATATATTAAAAAAAAAAAAAAAATTCTGCAAGACCAATGATCTATTCATCTTAAATACTTTCTTCCAATAACACAAGCGGCGACTGTACACATGTACTCCATCCAATGGATTGTACAAAAATCAAATTGACTATGGGCCCGATATTGAATTGGGCAGGATATGCACTGCGGCGGCGCATAGCCAGCCTGCCTGCCTGCTAACCCCTTTAACCTGGATTTTCATTGGATGCACTGGCAGCTGCAGAGGCTACATGGGTAGCAGCAATTTTCGATGCTACCCACGTTTCCTCTGAACCCTAAAGATAGGCATGGTAAAACCTCGCCTATCTTTGTGGTGCAGAGGGTTTTGCGTATAGCATTGCAAACCACTGCTACTCATGTAGCCTCTTCCTTTGCCCCTACTCCGCCCCAGAATGGCCCTAACATACCCTGATAGTGGATAGCATCTGGGTGCGTTAGGGAGTTAGCCGGGATATTCGAAGGGCACTTCCCATGTTAGTGCCCTTCGAAAATCCTGGAAAAGGCCCTTACACGGGTAACTAAGGAAATTAGTCATGTAAAAGCCTTCGAATATCAGGCCCTACATCTGTGGAACTCAACAATTGAAAAGCTCTATAACATCAACAAAGACAAAACCTGGAGCTGACTGTGGTGCAGATCACCAACTACTAGTATGCAAACTCAAGCTAAAGTTGAAAAAGAGCAAGCCCCTGATGAATGTAGCAAAATATGACTTTGAGAATATACCACTGGAATTTAGACACTACCTGCAAAATTGATTTGCTGCTTTAGATACAAATGAGAGAGCTCCAGAAGAGTTATGGGATAACATCACGAAGGTTGTGTTGAAAGAAAGTGAGAAATCTCTAGAAAAGGTGAAAAAGCAAAAACGGCCAAAATGACCGATGAAAGATTGCACAGAAACGCAGAGAAGCTAAAGCCAGAGGAGAAAGAGGCAATCGCAGAACTCAACAGAGATTTCCAACATGAAGCAACACAAGACAAGGAGAAGTACTACAATGATGCATGCAAGGAAATAGAAGCAGAAACTATTAGAGAGAGAAGAAGATCGGGTTTCGTAAAGCTGCGAGAGCTAAAGAAAACATTTCAGCCTTGTAATGGAATGTTACAAGATGCTCAAGGATCCATGTTGAATGATGCTGAGAAGATCAAGAAAAGGTGGAAAAAAATATACAGTCATTATACCATAAAGATCAAGTGGACCAACAGCTGTTTCAACTTTTACCTTATGATCCGGAACCATTGGTGATGAAAGAAGAAGTTGAAGCAGCATTGAAAGCCTTATCAAAGAACAAAGCACCAGGCATTGATGGCATTCCCATAGAAGTATTACAGAAATCTGATGCAGCTGTTACCATACTTCTAAGGCTGTGCCTGAAAATTTGGAAGACAACATCATAGCCAACTGACTGGAAAAGATCTCTGTTTTATACCAATAATAAAGAAAGGTGATCCAACTGACTGTGGAAATTATCATGCAATTGCTCTGATTCCACATGCCAGCAAGATTCTAATGAAGATTAATCAGCAGAGGCTACAGCCATACCTGGAATGAGAACTGCCTGAGGTGCAATTAGGTTTCAGGAAAGGGCAAGGAATGAGAGACATCATGTATGTGAGATGGATCTTTGAAAAGACTAAAGAATGCCAAAAGGATATCTGTGTTTCATTGATGACAGCAAGGCATTTGACAATGTAAACCATGAGAAACTCTGGGCCACATTAAGAAGCATGGATATACCAGAGCACCTGATTGATCTCTTGCACAATCTGTATATTGATCAAAAAGCAACAGTTCGAATGGAACAAGGAGAAACAGAACGGTTTAAAATCAGCAAAGGTGTATGACAAGTCTGCATACTTTTTCCCTACCTCTTTAATTTATATGCAGAATAAATCATCAGAGAAGAAGGACTGTATGAAGACAATAGAGGTATGAAGATTGGTGGGAGACTCATCACAACCTTTGCTATGCTGAAAGTGAAGACAATCTGAAACATTTGCTTCTCAAGATCAAGGAACATAGTCTTAAAATGGCTCTGCACTTTAATGTAAAGAAGACAAAGATCCTGAGAACTGGCAAAATCAATAAGTTTATCGTTGATGGAGAAGAAATTGAAATAGTGGACAACTTTATCTTACTTAGATCAACTATCAATAAAGAAGCAACAAGCAGTCAAAAAATCAGGCGACGCATTGCTCTTGGCAGAATAGCTATGAAAGACCTAGACAAGATTCTCAAGAGCAGAGATGTCTCTCTCCATACAAAGATTTGAGTTGTTCAAACCATGGTATTTTCAATAACGTCATATGGATGTGAAAGTTGGACAGTGAAAAAGATAGACAGGTAAAAAATTGATGCCTTAGTATTTGTCGCCAGCACCAATTCAGTGTATACCATGGACTGCCCAAAGACCAAACCCATTAGTACTATAGAAGATCAAACCTAAGCTTTCTCTAGAAACTCAGATGACAAGACTTTGACTTTCATACTTTGGACATATCATGTGAAGAGACAGATCATTAGAGAAAGACATCATACTTGGCAAGATAAAGGGTCAATGCAAAAGAGGAAGGCCAACAATGAGATGGATTGATACAATAACAGCAGCTATGGGTGCCAGTCTGTCAATGAGTCGCCTGACTGAAGACCAAACACAGTTTAGGATAACTATCCAGTGGGTCGCCATGAGTCGACACCAACTTGATGGCACTTAACAACATATTGATTCTGATCTTTCAGTACACACACCAGCCATCTAACCAAATCCACCTTCTCCACTCTCTGTACCTTCTGAGCCTTACAGCCTATCTTAGAGACTTCTACACAAATCTCTGTCCTACTCAGTACTGTCCTCACTAGGCTTGACTATTGTAATATCGTTTATTCCGGTCTTCCTAGCTCCCAGTTAAAGAGGTTCCAATCCATCCAAAATACAGCTATCCAGGCACTGGCCAAAGCAAAGAAATATGATCACGTGACCCCGCTTTTCATTCAGCATCATTGACTCCCATTCCCTCAATGCATACACTACAAGATCCTCAACATATCACACAAAGCTCTCCACATCAACTCACCTCAGTATTTTTCATGCCTCACCATCCTGTACATCCACCCTCGATGTCTACATTCTCTTCACGATAACAAATTAGTACATCCTGCACCTTCCCATGTCAGTTATGAGTCTATTAGATGATCTGCATTCTCTTGTGTCACCCCTGCATTCTGGAAATGTCTGCCTTCTCATATCTACTTTGAACTCTCCTTCAATAAATTCAAAGCCCTTTTGAAAATGCACCCCTTTGAGCAGGCCTTTGATTTTCGGCTAATCTAGGGGCTGCATTGTACTGCATTCTCTGTGGATATAAATCAGTCAGCAAGCACTCTCACCAGTCACCTAGAGCACCCCAATAACATACCCAGCAAGAAAAGGGAAAGCCAGTCCAACCTGTCCTGCCTCGAATAGACTATAGCCGGAAAGTATAGGCATCAGTGTAAATAAACTGTAGAAAGTTACCCCAGTTATATCCAAGTTTTAATCCCTGTTCACTGTAAATGCAATGCGGTCCGACTGCATGGTATAAGGTTCTGTTGAATGTACACCGCACTGATAAGGAATAGCGCGGTATAGAAGAGAAGTTAAATAAATAAATAAATATTTTTTTTTTGTTGATTATAGTCCTGCAGTACTCTTTTGCCACATCGTCCTGACATTCTAGTCACCCTTCTCCTCTTCTCTTCACTCCTTGTGTCTTCTTTCTCCCTTTTTGTCCACAAAATAGTGTTTTTTCCCCCTCCTTTTAAAATTATTAGTTCTGAACCACTCTGAATGCCCCATAAAGGGCACTATATCAAATTGAAATAAACTATAAACCCAGATAGTCATTGTTGGGGTCATATCTGGCCCTGGCCTTGAATATCAGGGGTTTCCACATAGCCCGATTGCTAACTGGGCAGCGGTGATATTGAGCCACTGCCTGGTTAGTGATACCCGGCAAAAGTTAGGCCAGGGTTTCCTGGCATGTCCTCATGTAGTTACCATGATGTAAATGCCTCCTATATTCTATTTAGGGGCAGTTACACGGTTTACAGATCTGTAAACCATGTAAATGCCTTTCAATATCAGGCCTGTAATTTCTAAAGACTCGTCTCAGCAAGAATAAGTGATATTAGGTCACAGGATTCTTCTTTACTGCTCTAACTGTGAAACAAAAGAACCAGGTGGGCAACTTGTATTGGTGAATTGGCCAAACATGAAATTTTTGCTTATGAACCTATCTAAGAGAAGCAGGCCACAGGGTTCTTCCTATGAACCTATAGGAGGAATCCTATTAGCAAGTTTCCTCACATTAAGTGGACCCATTTGGTCCATATGAGTTATAAAGTCAAAGTTATAAGGAAGAGTTGGGCTTTGCCTCATGACATCCGTGGTCTTGTGGCTCTGTCTATCTTAAAAACAGAACCAAACCTTGAGCTAGACATCCAGAGATGCAGTAGAGTAAGAGCAAGCATATGCTATGGAGCTATCTGGTCACCTTAGAAAACTCAAGCATTTTGCATAAACCAGATAGAGCCCATTCTATATAGTAGAAATTTCCAACAGTTCTTCAAATGTAACTGTCCACCTCTTGGTATGGCATTAAGTGTGCCCATGCTATCAGTAGCCTTGACAGCATACTATGCGCTGGCTGTGAGTAACATACTCTGCACTAGCTACCAGTGCTGGTACGCCCTACATCTGCCCAGTTCCTGCCTCAACCTGTGCTAAGCAGTTGGGATGTTTACGGGATGGACGTTTTATCATGTGCTAGCCATTAACACGAGTCTACACTAAAACCCACATTAACTGCGCTGCTTAGTACACTTTAGTCTAACAACCCCTCTCAAGCCAGTTGATTGATCCCTTCTCAGTGTCCTCAAATCAGTCAGTATTAATGGTACAGACATTTGGTCCTGATCTCTTTTCTACCTATCTTTCTCATTTTGTGATGTCCTTACCGCAGGGATAAACTACACTGGTTCTCAAGAAACGCAAGAACATCTGTTTTTCAGGCTATGTACATATGAATAATCATAAAATTGATTTGCAGATATCAAATCAAAGAACCCAGCTAATTTGAACATTTTTGTGATCTGATGACCAGACCCGATAGTGGCTCTCAAAGACTAGATTTGACTCTTCTGCTTCATCTTTGTTGGCTTTTACCCTCTATGGACTCAGTCACCTCACATCCTTCAGCAAGCAAGCTCTGAGTTATATAAGTGGATGGGGTCATCAAGCTAGATGTTTGTTTAACTTACGAACCACATACAGCACGCAACCTCGGAAATTAAGAGACTGAGGTTTCAAAATAGTTTCTTTTCATACTACTTTCCATTTAAAATTGAAGAGTAATTCCATTCTTCTAAGTTTGTACAATACTCTTGTATTTCCAACCTTATAAATTGGCTGAACCACAGGGCACATCTCAGAATTATGTGAGGCTTGTTTCTTTTGGGGTCGGTAGGGCTGCCTTGCAAAATGGCCGCATTTGTGATTTAAAGAGCCTAGGCAGGTCTGGATAAATATGGAGGCAGGAAATTCCTCCTGCTGCCTGAGGTGTTTTTCCATGAGCTGTCACTGTGCACCTGCAAAAACAGTGGATCCATTCACGATGCCCAATTCCCAGCACCAAAGGCTGCTCAAATAAAAAGTTTGTCATCATAAATGTTCCTCTTTAAGCCTGGGTTTGAAGGGAGGCAAGCAGAGCGGGGAAGACAGTATTTCTGTCAAAGTGATGGCTCTACTAGGAAATAGTGCAGGCAGCTCTGACCAGAACTGTAAATTAGAGTAAATATTGCAGCTAAGGAGTTCATTGAAAAGTACAGTATGACTTAATGTTTCCCCAGCAGTTAGTTTCTTTTTAGAGAGCTGGGAAAAAAAAAGAATTCCGCAGAGTTGTTTTTCTTTAAAAAAAAAAAAAAAAAGGTAAATAATTTTGTTTTTAGGAGGACAAGGGATTAATTTAACTCAAGGTTTCAAAACAGGCCTCTTATTATAAACGGCTTATTTTACATTAGATTATTTTACAGTAGGACACAACCTTGACCTGAGGGCTCTACTTACTGCTATGGGAATGATTTCTCCAAATTAAACTATTTTGGGTCTCAAATGCTCCAGGAATTTGTATGAGCCAGTTAAAAGAAAAATAAAACGAGGCACTGTGGGCCTGTACAATAAGAGGGTAATTTTATAAGAGTCGCTTTGTTTCACGGGCGTTGTCACATGTGCATTTTACACCTATTTTACAACAGAAAGTACACAGATACAGTACTTTACATTATAAAACAGAGGTGTAAGTAGTAAGATACGTGTGGCAATTCTAGGCGTGACTACTTACACCAACCCTAGACTCAGTTTAAATGCCCATGCCTAGATCAGTAGAAAACGCACGTAAATATAATAGTCTATAATTTGTATGTTGCAGTTTTAGGTTTTGCCCCAGCTTTGCCCCTGTGTTCTCCCACTCCAAAAGCGTGTGCCATCACCCTGACATGTGTACTTACAGAGTAGCCCCCAAACAATCTATATAAATGCCCATCCCCTCGCGGGAGTCATTGAAAATAGGAGACTTACACGCGTTGATGGTATGTAACTTTACACGGCTTATTGTAAAATTGCCTCTTAAGTGTCTGCCCTGTGCGGTAAATACAGGGCAGATGTTGCCACACCCCTGCACAGGCTTTGCGCTTACTGCACATTACGTTTTGCAGCTAACGCACAACATGTGCAAGCAATTACTGCACTTTAACAGTTCAAACAAGCCTAAACAAACAATAGAACATGTTTTTTTTTAACTTATTGAGGTTAACATTCAAAAGATTTTAGATTTCTTGCCCCAGTGACTTGTTACCTTTTGTCCATACAACATTTGGGGAGGGGGGGTGGTGAGTAAGGGAATAAGACAATATTTGCCCCTTAACTCACATTAAAGGGCAAAATTCTATTTCATTTTACCATAATGCATGTTAATTTACTCCAGCGGATGTTGCTTAATAACACAGGTACACTAAAAAAAAATTTTTTTAAACTGCCTCTAATGTTTCGATTGATTTTTACGTTTTTTGGTGCGCTGAATCCAAATCTGGTAACCAATTTGCTCCATCACGTACAGATTTTTTGCTACATTGGGTTAGCAGTTTGAGGTGAACGTTTCAGATTGAGTGCGATCGAGATAAAAGTTTCTTGGATGAATTCTTTATGCTAATTGTTTAGTAGTTATTCAAATAAGAATAAAGAAAATTGTAACAAGGCAGCACATAAGAATAGAGTAATGTCAACAAAACACACTGTGATGGTAGCAAAATTGTCTGCACTTAAAACAGCCACATACATGTGCACAAACATTGAGCATATAAGAGCGAGGTTAGACACAAAGCAAAGCAAAGAAATGTGCAAAAAATGTTGTACAGGTATGTATGTAAGAATAGAAAACGCAAACCGCACCATTGCAATACATGAAGACAAACACCCGATGGTGTGAAAATAAAATTCTAATAAATGAGATCCGACACTGTGGTAATAACTAGCAAATTTTTATTTCAAAGTTTAGTAAAAACACGATATTTGTCAACACAGTTTAGATTTTAAAGTCATTCTTGGGTCAATCAATCTCCTGGTGGGCCCGTTTCTTCTTCCCCCGAATGCTTCTCTTGGTGCGCTGCTTGGCATATTTTTCATCTGGGGTTTCCCGCAGCAGCAACCAGCAGAAATCAGCCATCATAGTGGTGTTCCATCTTCCTTGGTACCTTCTCTCTGCATCCTTGATGTCCTGGTAAAACCTTTCACCTTGTTCTTCACTGTACGCCCCCAAGTTTTCGGGAAAGTAGTTCACATGGGAGTGCAAGAAATGGACTTTCAGGCTCATGTTACAGCCTTGTTCTTTGAAGGCATTGAGCATCCTGGCAACAATATCCTTATAGTTCTCATCCCGCCTGTTCCCCAAGAATTTGAGAACAACATCCTTGAAGAAATCCCAGGCTTCTTTTTCCTTCTCAGACATCGTTTCAGCGAATGCTCCATCTGAAATGAGTTTCCTTATATCAGGGCCAACAAACACTCCTTCCTTTAGCTTTGCTTCAGAAAGTCGGGGGAACTTTGAGCAAAGGTACCGAAAGCACTCACCATCTTTTGGAAGGGACTTGATGAATTGCTTAATGAGACCCAACTTAATGTGGAGAGGTGGTAATAGAATTTTATCACGAGGTACCAAGCTCTCATGAAGAACATTTTTCTCACCGGGTCTCAAATACTCCCGAATTGGCCAGTCTTTTTTCCCCCAGTGTAGGTCGCGGGCCCGGCTATCCCACAAGCAAAGGAAGCAGGGATATTTGGTGAAACCGGATTGCTGCCCTAATAGCATGGATAGAATTTTAAAGTCTCCACAAATCATCCACTTATGCTCATCATAACGAATCTTCTGAAGAATCAGGGCCAAATTCTCGTATTTTTCTTGGAGAATAACAGAGTGAGCAATAGGAACTGAAGCGAATGTGTTGCCATTATGAAGAAGAACACCTTTTATGCTGTCTTTTGACGAATCAATGAACAGCCGCCATTCAGCAGGATCATACTTGAGTTTAAACTTTTCCATCACTCCGTATATATCGTTGCAAAATACCAAATCTTCCTCTTTGCTGAAATACTTCAAAAATTGTGTCTCGCGGTTGCGGTACCAATAAAAAGTTGTTCCTGGTGACAATAGATTTTTCTGTTTAAGCCGAGAACCTAGCAGTTGGGCAGCATCTTTTGGGAGTCCTAAATCCCGGACTAAATCATTCAATTCAGCTTGAGAGAAAAGTTCAGGTTTCGGATCTGGTTCAGTTTCAAACTCGGAAGTACTGGACTCATCGGGAAAAGCCATCTGATGAGTCTCATCATGATCAGAACCGTCCACACAAATATGATCCAAAGATTTTGGTGGTTCAGGCACAGGTACTTCGTTGCTATGAGGCATAGGCCTAATTGCTGAGGGAAGGTTGGGGTAACTTATTACGTTCTTATTTTTTAAGTTGTATCCCTTCACAATGCAAGAGCAAAAATAGCAGTCACTGCTGTGGTCTCTTTGTTCATGCCACATCATAGGTATTCCGAAACGAAATGCTTGTTTTTTACCTTTCATCCATAAGCATAGATCTTCCTCACATGTCTTGCACACTTTGTGAGGAGCCCACGGTTTGTCTTGATCGCCTAACTTCAAACCGAAATAGGCGAAATATACTTTTTTAATAAATGCAGAAATGTTCCTCTGCCGATTTTTCACGGTATATTCCCCACAAATAAAACAAAAACTGTCCGGAGAGTTGACGCAACCTCTGGCTCTGTGAGCCATCACAAATACACAGCACTGCAAACTACAACTGTAGTGAACCACTTCGGAATAAAGCTGGATTACGACTGAGCAAACAAAAGGTAATAATGAACTTGCAAGAAACTGAAATTTGACAGGAACGTTCATGTCGCAACCACCGTGTTTGAGCGAGCGAACGAGGCGAGGCGAACAGGAAAGAACATGCGCCAGCGCGAGTACTGGATTTAGCCCCCTGCCTCCCAATTGTCCTGTTAATGTATAAAATGAATACAAAACACTCTAAAATATCATGAGGGAGTTAACCATTACAACCTCTATTTTGGGCCAAGAAAATAAACTGCAGTCGGCTAAAAAGAAATTATGTGAACATTCCTTATATGGGTAAGAAATCTAATTTTGCAAGAAAACGTGACGTGATGGAACATTTTGGCTATTTTTCCTGGATTCAGCACCCCAAAATCTATAGGAATCAGTTGCAAAACTGGAGGCAGTTTTTTGGTAGTGTACCTGTGTAATGACTTCACTGTTATGCAAATTGAATAGCACCAGCTCAAAGCTGATGTTTTTCTGCTCAAGAGAACTCAATTCTCCTGGCCACATTCTTAAAGGGGCCAGCACTTGCAGATAAGAACGGTGGACAGCCCAAGCACTCCTACAGCCCAAGCAAAGAGCCAGTGCCATCACCACACAGCTCCCAGCTCCCAAACCACATTTGAAACCCCCACTGAAGACCCATTCAACCCTCAATTTCAATCCCCTCAAAGTCATCCCCCCCCCTCCAAAGACTACTCGGGGTTTATCTTCAAAATTCACTGGTGGTCTACTCTAGACAAAGCCAGACAGGAGAGATTCCCACTTGCTCCTATCTAACCTGGTGCTGGGTTCAAAATGGCACAATAACTCCTAGTGGTAGTCTCATGAGTGGGGAGTCCTCCTGTCTTGCTCCCTCTAGACCACCATGCTTTCTTCGGGCTAGACTTGAGGTAGTATTTTGGGGTGAGGAGGCTGTAATTGGAGTACAGGGAGTGCGAGTCTCCAGGCAGGGCTTCCAATGTAGCTTGAGGGGGTCAGGTTTGATATGGGGAGGGGGTATCTTGGAGGGGTGCTGATTCTTTTCACAGATCAGGAAGAGGGGACTCCCAGCCTGGCCTGCTTGTTTGTGAGTGCCGACCTTTTCCTAGAGGGTCCACTGCTGCAAGGTTGATCGCAAGTCTTGTTATTTTTTTACTGTGAGAATTATTAACCTGTAGTATTAAACTGCCCCAGCTTAGTGACTCTCATGATAAACTAAGTTGCGGTAAAATGTGATATTTTTGCTGCAACTTAGTAACTAATCCCCTCAGTGTCCAAGCAGAAGTTAACTAATTTTAAAGAGGAGGAACTGGCAGTATGCCAGGGTCATGGTTATCATTTGTTTGGATAGTGCCAATATTCAGCACTGTTTGGTTAAAAATAGAAAAATCGCAAGCCTAAAAGTGTCCAGATTCTGAGGTTAGCAGAAATGCATGAGACTCAGTTGAGGAGACTGAAGCCAAATAAAGATGAGCATATATCAAGTGAATAATAAATCTAAGATTAAAGCTCCCACTGGCTTCGGATTTTAAGAACAGGATAATTCAGTCCTAATTCTACCCCCACAGCCTGCAGGGACTTGTAGTCTTGCTGTTCTTAGGAAGATTAACAGGGACTCCAAAACTACAAGACCTTGCAGACAGTGGAGAAAAACTAGGACTAGATCAACCAAAATAGAAATCTAGAGCTAACTGACAACTCTATTTATGGGTTATTCTCCTACTGTAGATCCTTCTTTCCGGCTCCTCTCGTCTAGCAAATGACAATTCGGGAAACATTTTCTAGTTATTAATAGTCACCAGTTTTAGAGTTATCATGTGGTAGTCACGTCATTCTATAAACGCTGGGAAATTTCCATGCAGAGCTGGGGTTTTTTTTCCATGAAAGGAGAAAATGTCATTATGCTCCGTGGAACCATTTGGTCATCCCATGTTAACGAGTGCCTGTGAGCTTCCTTATTTAATTGCTTGGTTTATATCTAATTTTAATACTCTATAAAGAGCCAAGGTGCCCCTCTCCGTAAAAGAGACAAAAATAGGAACTGGAACATGCTCGGGCCCTTTAAAAATAACTGAATAATGATGTACATTATGATTTAGGTAAAGATAACAGGCAAAATAGATATTTTTCCTTTGCTTTTTACAATGGGCAAGGATGAAGATGAGGAAAGCAAAGTCCTGAGGGACATAAACATTTATGATGATTTGCCAGGAAATTAACTACTAGAGAAGAAATTTAGCATAAATGCACTAAACGAGCAATTATGAATAACAGAACACTGTAACAGAGAACATGATAGCAAATAACTGGTGAAAGCTCCATCGCATCTGCCGAATTCCTTCACATTGCAATGGATAGTAACATTGTAGATATCACCCAATGCACCTGTTTGCCTCTGTTTGTAAGGGATGTGTACAGAGCAAACATTTTGAGTTCATTTGGGTTTTTTTTCCACTTTTTGGACATGCTTTGGTTTGTTACAAAATTTTTGTTAAAACAAATGTTTGTAACACACATGTGCCAATTGACTTTACAAGGGTAATTTTGATAGTCACTCCTGTTTAAAATATGTTTTCGTGCACATCTGTCATATCTATTTTATAAGATTAAGTACTTGTGTACTTTATAAAAGTGTGGCATAAGTGGTGGGATAATGCGTCAGATCTAGGTGCAATCATTTACATCAACCTAGTGTAAATGGTTGCGCCTAGATTTGTAAAGAGAGCGCATAAATTATAGTATTTTATAACTCACATGTTTAAATGTGCATTCTGTCCATGCTCCGCCCCTCTGCTTATCCACACTGCATGTATGCACCATCAGCCATGCGGCTCCTTATAAAATGACTTCCTGCATGTGTTACTCGTTTAACTTGCACCACATTTTTAAGGCAAAGTAACAAACTGAATGTGCACTTATGAATTCATTTTGCTTTTACTTATACTATTCTTGCAGAAGTAATCTCAAGCCTTCATATGTTAGTTCCACCACAAACAAACTGAACCTGTGCATGCACGAATCATTATTTGTCCCATTCAGGTTTGTCATAGGCACATGCGTGCTGCCAACCACATCGGAGCCACGCTGGGATGGTATTAAAGGGGAGTGGGGAACAAGCCGACACCAAGAGGCACTTCAGCCAATCGTGTTAGAAACTCACATGCAGCCAGAGTAGCCTGCCCTTGCCCGACTTATTCATCTCCCATGGGTGATAATGTCACAGACAGGATCAAGGGAGAGAGAACCAATTTGTAGACTTTCAGAGAGGGAGGGTTGAGTACTAGTAGCTCTCGGGACAGTAATTTTCCTTAAAAGAGAACTAGATATAAATGCTGAAAATAAAAGCCAGAAATGAAAAATTCTGCCCTAGGCAACAGGACACCATGACTGACAGGCCGGCAAGGAATCGGGCAGCACAGCCCATACACAAAACTGTGTGGTGTTTTCAAGTTTGAGGGTGCTTGCTGGGTTGCCACAGATCTGGCCTTGGAAGGAAAGGGTATAGGTCGGAGGTCAGGGAAGTGCCAGGCAGTGGACACAGGCTAGGATTTAGAATGGACGGGGGGCATGGCTACAGAAAAATGTACTTAGTGTATGTTTGCTTCTCTTTCAATGCTTATAGCTGGTCAAGTTTGTCAGAGTTGGTGTTATGCAGGCAGGCACTAGGGAACCGGAGATGTGTGTGACTGTGCATGGGGGCTGGGCCCAGACAAAGGCTTGAGTGTTGTGACACTGTATCACTATCTGTCTCACAAGTGTTACTTTTAAATTCCAGTTGCAGTCTCTTAAAAGGATTTCAGCTTTCTGAACTCCACCCACACATTTTCTGAACTACAACGGCACCCCTTCCAGCTCAGTACAAAGAAGACACTGATACTAAGCTAGGGAGTAGGGACTTGATTGGGCAGTGGTCAGATAGATACAGAAAAAAGGGAAATTCAGTTCCCAAGGGGAACCCCCAGCCTTTTCTCTCAGTGAAAGAGCAGCAACCCCGATTTGCATCAAAGCAAGCTAGTTGGAGAAGACGGGGTGCTGTTTAGCAGCCACTTCAGAGGGCAAAGTTGGCGACACGATACATCAGGAAAATGATTGCCCTGGATGACCAGTCCTGCAGGTGGTTGAGAATGTGGTGTTTAAAAGGTTGCTTCATCAATTAGCTCCCAATTACCAACTGCCCTGCAAACTATCAGTCAGGCTTAGGACTGCCCCTTTAAACCTCAGCAGCCAATGTGGAATGTGGATCTAGAGATTACTCTTCCTCCTTGCTAGACAGACACTAGGGATTCTCAGTACGATGTCAAAGAGTGAGAGGGTTCTGGGGGGTGTCTTTGGTGTTCAGAGGGGTGTTGGGGGACTGGGGTTTGATGCTTTGGATGTCAGGGAGTTTGGGAGGGTGTCAGAGTGGGCTGGAGTTTGATGCTTTGCATATGGGCCCCTACTGACAATCGAGAGCAAAACTCAAATTTTTGATTTTTCCATTTCAGATTAAAAACAATATGAAACATGTTGACATTTCCTATGTCATTTCAAACAAATATACATCCTTATTATACATTTAGTTGCATCATACTAAATTGCAGTTCTAAAATAGACTTATAGTGCCAGCAGGGTGAACCCATAATATCTGTACTGAGCACTGTGTCTTATGGGTCCGATATTCTTTTAGGCAGGCTATGTGCCACATCGGCGCATAGCCCTGCCTGCTGACCCTTAAACCTGGATATTCAATGCCTGGGTCATACGGCCCCGGCATTGAATATCCGGGTTTCACCGCACAACCTGGAAGTTGCCAAAGCTAACCAGGCAGCAGCGATATTGCATGCTGCCTGGTTAGCATCTACTCCATAAAGATAAGTGAGGGTTTTCCTCACCTATCTTTTCGGTGCAGAGCACTAATGGCAGCATGCAATATCGCTGCTGCCCGGTTATCTCATGCCCCCGACATGCCCCAATGCTAGCTGGATAGTATCGGGGCTTGTAGGGGGCATAGATGGAGATACTCAATGGCACTACCTGTGTATGTGCCATTGAATATCCTCATGTAAGGCATTTCCATGGTTTACTAGGCTGTAAGCCATGTAAATGCCCTTCAAATATCGAGCCCTATATGCATAGAGGGAAAGTTAGAAAGGATGTCCAAGTGCAATCGGGGACGTCTAAACCAGAACATCTGAAAAAAAAGCAGGCACATCCAGGTGCAGACATGATTTCACAAATGTGGACCTGCCCGATATGGATGTTTGTGGTGGGGAATCTACATAGACATCCCCAGAATAATAATCATATAATCTGGGTGTCTAGGAATACTCTAGTGGATAACGTCAACGAACAGGACAGCCAGGGTTCATAGCCCACTACTGCTATCACTGAAATTGTGCAGAATGCTAGGAATAATGGAGTACCTTTTCCCCCTCTACACTCTCTTGATGTTTTTCGGCCAAAACTAGCACTAACGTTAGACCTAAAGCTGGATGTTTCTGAGATCAGGTGGGGACATCCAGGTTCTTGGGAATGCCTCCACCATGCCCCCCCCCCCCCAAGTTCAGACTTGGACGTCCACAGACCTGGCTTCTAAAATAGTCCTATAATTCAGATGTCTATAGGTCTGTTTTCTGCCATTCAAAGCATGAATTGAGTTTCCAATATGACCTCTATAGTTAGTGTCATTGAATATATGTATTGATTTAAGTGCCTGCCCAATCTCTGAGCTGGCAGAATATTGAACCCAGTAGTTTTTGCAATAGTTAATTTTTGGGGTGGAGTGTGGGAGCATGGGGAAGAACCTGTGCTCGCTACCCCTGAATCTTTGAAGTACCTAACGATGTCTCTGACTCAACCAAGAAACAGCAGGAGCTGTGAAGTCCATTAGTGGTTTATGGGGCATGTTTACTAAAGCGTGAGAGTTGGGAGCACAGGGTTTAACTTGGAGCTAACATGCATTTTGATCGTGTGTTAGCTGGGGGCATGCAGTTGAAAGACACCTGTGCTAAAACTGCAGGTGGCATTTGGGTGGAGTTAGGACAGAGAGTGGGCGTTTGCAGCTGTGCATGGCTATCACAGCCGCTCAAGTGGCACCTTTGGACCACAAAGATGCTGCTAGCATGGGTGCAACTACTGCCAGCTGTCTACCAGGCAGTAGTTGTACCCTCTATGCACAGTATGGGTGGACCAACCACATAGAACAATGCCCTGTCACCTCCCCCAACAAATCTCATGGGCCAGGAACCATTTTGGGACTGGGGAATCTGCTTCAGAATAAGCATGCACTAGATCCTGACAGCCACAGAACCCAAAGAAACCGGCAGCTCATACACAGCCCTGCAGGGAGAGTGGGCGTAGATCTATCTACAATACTAAGGTCTGATCCCTAGATACACTGTCAACTTTGCTACTTGCTAGACTGCTGCTGAGGTGGATGGGTATAAGGCTGGAAGCACCCCTAGGAAGCCCATGATCTCTGCACTCGCCCACATACAACAGAGGCGGTACTGCATCTATGGAGCCAGTCCCCATGCCATTATCTGTTGCAGTGGAGATGCCTACAGAAGCTTGAATGGCCAACTGGTGTCTAGGGAGTCTGGAGCAGCAGCAGCAGCCAGTGGGGTACCTAACCCCCCTCCACCTCTCTACATGGACATTGAGAGAGGGGAGAGCACGTCAGTACAGTTATAAATGGATGAACAGCTAGCACTGGTGAGGGGTTCAGAGTTAGGCTTTGGGCTTGGCTGGACCACATAGCATGGTTGGAAAGGGCTGGGGGCAGTTGGGGGTGGGGCATGTAAATGCAGCACATCATTTCACAGTCTGACCATTGCCACCTCTGCATGGGGAGACAGTGGTCGGACTCCAAATGTTGACCCAACATAGCACCTTTCTCGCAGCGAAGCACACATGACCCATTTCTACCCATAACTATTCCATCCGCCTTCTACAAATCAACCACACATTACACTTTGGATACCACTCTTCCCACACAACCACCCAGGAACATTTCCTAAAACTATTCCTAAGACTAATCAGGTGGACAAAGGTGAGTCGGTTGATATTGTGTATCTGGACTTTCAGAAAGCCTTTGACAAGGTCCCTCATCAGAGACTTTTGGCAAAACTAAAGAGTCATGGGATAGGAGGCAGTGTACTATTGTGGATCAGGAACTGGTTAAAAGATAGAAAGCAGAGGGTAGGGCTAAATGGCCAATTTTCCCAATGGAGAAAAGTGAATAGTGGTGTACCCCAGGGATCTGTGCTGGGTCCGCTGCTTTTTGACATATTCATAAATGACCTGGAAAGTGGAATAATGAGTGAGGTTTGTGATAAGGAAGCTTATCATAGCTCAGGTAGGAGCTATAGAAAAGATGATGTGACTCTGAACAAGCAACCTGTCAGTTCTGGTAGAAGCAAGAAAACAGAGTTTTCACATAAAAGACTACCAGTCCCAGAATGCACCAGGTTTCCAGCAGCCATGAGAGGGGCTGAAGTGAGAGAATGTGTGTGCAATCAAGAGAGCTATGAGGTAATCCCTAAGCACTCATCTCAAAGGGCAGGGCCTGATTCAACACAGCTGCGCTGTGTTAGGGAGCAGCACACATTAGAACTGGATAAGAATAGAGCTTATTCTTCAGATAACAGCTACAGAGGGAGGAAGAGATACAGAGACAGCAACGGCTACAAGCACCAGTATCAACTGGAGAAACAGAAGCCAAGCCAAGCAGATAGAGAGAGAAGGAAACTCTCTGGAAGGAAGAGAAGAAAGGCCATTGGAAGGTCTGGGAGATTCCAAGGCAGTACTCATACTGGGAGGTATTCCAAAAGCCAGCAGAGTCCATTGGACTGGATTCAGCCAGAGGAATGGAGTGGCAGAGATAGGAATCACCAGTGGCTACCTGGAAGAGAGAAGACTGCATGTGGAAGGGACTTTCAGTCCAAGGCCAGAAGGTATGTGAGAGAAGATCCAGCGTCCAGGGATCAAGATTGGAAGGCTGGACATCAGAATTGGATTACATATTGGCCAGGCTATACAGAGAGGAATAATGATAGCAGGAGAGGCTCAGGTATGAACACTGATCCAGACCCTATCTATAATAGAGAATGGCAGCAAGGGAATAAGCATTCTCATGATAGTGCCTTAATGAAAGACTCATCTGTGCCAATGTATGATATTGACCCTATGATTGTTGATGCAGGGGGAAATACAGCAGATGAAACTATTTACATGGACTGTTCTTTATCTAAATGCTATTGCTAGTTTTCTATGAGCAAACACATCAGCCATCACAAAGAAACCTAACTTTGTTCTTTATTTCCACTGCAAACAGCTCTTAAAGCAGGATTTGGGCTCACACAGTAGCAGCCAGCCAGCTAAAGGCTTTCAGCTGGTCCGTTGATAGTAATTAGGGCTGCACCTGATTGTGTGTGTGAGCAAGGGAGAATCACTGCTGAGATCGGCGTGGAAAATAAGCAGAAGTTAACCTAACCAGCAAAGTTTATTCTTTACTTTGTGCCTTTGTATTTGGTAATTATTTGCTAAGAAAACATTAGCTAATTGCCTGACAAGCTGAAGGTTGTTTTCTGGTTTACTTTGTGACTTTTTGTTATCCATTTTAAACACTGCAAGCAAGTAACCTCATTTATAGTGCTATCAAGCATACATGTGCTGGGTGAATTAAACCCCATCAATAAAAAAAGTATTTTATTGATCTTACCACTTGGTTTCACAACTCAAATTATTGTCATCAGCTGTGTTTGGGAGTGAATGAACTACAATACCCACAATACCTTGCAAGAATCATATGAATATATGCATCGTCAAGATTGTGTAAGTTCTCACCCTAGGCAGCCGTCTGACAGGTTATCAAATTTGCAGATGACACAAAACTATTTAAAGTTGTTAAAACCCAAGAGGATTGTGGAAAATTGCAAGAGGATCTTGCTAAATTGGAAGACTGGGCATCAAAATGGCAGATGAAATTTAATGTGGATAAGTGCAAGGTTATGCACCTAGAGAAGAACAACCCAAACTATGGTTACACGATGCAAGGTTCCACATTAGGAACCACCACCCAGGAAAAAGATTTAGGCGTCATTGTGGATACCATGTTAAAACCCTCGGCCCAGTGTGCAGCGGCGGCCAAGAGAGCAAATAGAATGCTAGGTATGATAAGGAAAGGAATGGAAAATAAAACAAAAGATATTATAATGCCTCTATATCGTTCCATGGTGAGACCGCACCTTGAATATTGTGTGCAATTCTGGTCGCCGTATCTTAAAAAGGATATAGCGATATTAGAAAAGGTTCAGAGAAGAGCCACCAAAATGGTAAAGGGGATGGAAGGATACTCCTATGAAGAAAGGCTAAAAAGGTTAGGGCTCTTTAACCTGGAAAAGAGACGGCTGAGGGGAGTTATGATAGAAGTCTATAAATTAATGAACGGAGTGGAACGGGTAAACGTAGATCGATTGTTTACCTTATCAGAATATAGAAAGACTAGGGGACATGCAATGAAGCTACAGGGTAAACTATTTAAGACTAATAAAAGAAAATATTTTTTCACTCAACGTGTAATCAAACTCTGGAATTTGTTACCAGAGGATGTAGTAAAGGCTGTTAGTGTAGCTGGGTTTAAAAAAGGTTTGGACAAGTTCCTGGAGGAAAGGTCCATAAACCATTATTAAGAAGGGACCCAGGATATCAATGCTTGAACCAATACAAGCATTGTGGAACCTGTGTCCCTTGGGGAAACTACTAGGTACATATGACCTAGATTGGCCACTGTTGGAAACAGAATACTGGGCTTGATGGACCTTGGTCTGACCCAGTATGGCATATCTTGTGTTCTTATGTTCTTATGTAACCAATTGAATTGTAAATATGTTGAACTTGTAAGAATCATGTAAATACATATGATTGATTCGCCACTTGTTTTATTGTTAATATGTTTAATGTATCTCAGTTGTTCTGTATGTAAACTGCTATGATTACCCGAAATGTCGGTATAAAAATCACACAAATAAATAAACGGGGGATTACGTAGCAGTGCGTTTATGTACTTGAGGGGAGGGGGGCTATACTGCACTGACAGACTCTGTTCCTGACCATAGGAGCAAGGTACCAACGGGAAAGGCAAAAAACCACGTGCTATAGAGGTCCCAGTAAGGAAACGTTTCCTGACCATAGGAGGACATGAGCAGGTACCTACATTGCTATAAGTGAATTTGGGCTTGCTTGGTAGCAGCTCCCTGATCAGTGTTCCTTCTTTCCTGGCCTCTTGCCTAGGGGATAAGGCATTCCACTGAGACGAGGAGCTCATGTGGCTTCCCTAGGGACCGTGGGCCTTCAGTTCCCAGAGAGCTAGCATCCTCTGGCTGAGGTTGCCTGTCTCCATGTATGAAATGAAATGAGAAAAGTCTGGAAACTGGAAAAATGGCCCAAATGGGCCTAAAACAAACAAAAATATCATTGCTGTGTGCTAATCGCTAGTATGGAAATTTATAGATACACTGAAATACAGCATTCCTGTGTGTGTTTCCCAGGTGATTCTCAACTGTGCGTGTGGTATTTTGCCTTGGTACAAATAACAGGTGGACTTGCCTCTCAGACGTTACAGCAGTGGTTCTCAACCCAGTTCTCTTGGACCCTAGTCCAGTTGGGTTTTCAGGGTATCCACAATGAATATGCATGAGATAGAACTGCATACAATGGAAGCAGTGCGTGCAGATCTCTCTCATGCATATTCATTGGGGATATCCTGAAAACCTGACCGGCCTGGGGGGTCCCAGAGGACTGCGTTGAGAACCACTGCTTTACAGCTTCAGTTTCCTTTTGGAAATTTGTGTAAAGTGTGCACATTAAAAGCATATATGTAGTGTCCAACTACACAGGCTATTTAAGGATTTCCTAATTTAAATTCTCTGAGGCATGAGCTTTCTTTCCAAATACCCTCCAGCAAGAGCACAAGAATGCTTCACCAGGAAAACACTCTAACCAGGTATACATAAAAAAAGCTTTCAGGAGTTGAGTAATTCCTATTTGTGTGTGGATGGTCTGATTTTACTAGTTACCATCACTAATGATTCAGCAGACTCTGTTTGAATGGGGTGGATCTAGAGAGAAAATAAATAGTCCCTGTTGTTTTCTTCCTGTGCATTCCAAAGGTGGCATGTTTCTTAATCACTGGTAGAAATATTACATCATCTGGATACAGGACACGATTTGAAAGCTTTTCAGTGGGAGAATGTTGGGGGGAAAGGGAGATTGAAAGGCATTTGAAGAAGGCGGCCATGCAGCACTGTTAGGAAGGATCTGGGATCAACTCCTAACATAGGGATGCCACAGTTCCAGCAAAGGGAAATGGATTTAGCTCATGCCTTTTCTCATATGTTTAAGCAAGATATGTTCAGGTATAGGGGGCATTTTCCTATCCCTCAAGGGCTTAGCATCTAAGTTTGTACCTGGGGCAATGGAGGGTCAAGTGACTTGCTCAAGATCGCAAGGAGTAGCAGTGGGATTTCAAACCTGGCTTCGGCCTACTGCTCTATTAGGCCACTTCTGCACTAGATGGCCTATGTGCATGGATGTCTCCATGATATGGACATCTGCGTACCCATTTTCAGATGTCCAAAGCACAAATAGAGCGTCTAAAATGACCCCCTCGATGTAGTCACCTGCCCTTGTGTTGATTTAAATCATGCCCCTTTTCCTAGCAGCTAAATTGGGCTGTTCTACATCTAGAAAGGCCAAATTTATCCACGGATCCATCACCAATTTTTTTTTTAAATGCAGCATTTATGCGGTTTGTGCTGCTGCTGGCTGCAAACATATTGTTGAACATTGGGTTAAAAGAGTCTGAAGACGAACCTGTTGCTGATTCCTCGGCATCTAGCGTATGTGTTGCTGGATTTTGTTGATTTCTTTTCTGTTCACCTGTTTTGAAGAAGCTCTCCATATAAGTGCTAACTTTATCCAGATAGAGCGATTTTCAGCTGGGGCTTATCTAGATAACTTAGGCCGCATGAAATATCAGCCTAAGTTGCAATCTGAATAAGTACTGGCTGAAAATCATGCTATCCGGTCGGCACTTATACAGATTGCAGCCCTGAACCCAGATCATCAGCAGCAGCAGCAGCTAGCGTCCCTATACACCTGCTGAATATCCTGCTGATATTTAAGCACCGCGGCTGACCACCATACCATTTGGATATCAGCCCTTATGAAAATCGGGCCCCTCTTTTATTTTGAATAGCCATTCAAATGGGAATCTTGACTTTTGGAGTTTGATTGTACTGTCTTTTGAGTGGTACTGGAGACACAATTGAAAAGAACTTCCAGGTCAGTAGGGACTTGGAAGCTTGTCTATTCTCCCTTCCAACATGGCCACCAGGGTAGCACTAGCACCTGCCCAGGCATGCAGCCTTGGGCCCTGCAAAAAGGAGAACCCAGGGCTGTGTAAACAATCCAAAACTGATTTTTCACCAGGCAGATCACTGCTCAGTTTAAACTCACCAAATTTGTTGGTGAAATCTGTCACATCTTTTACCAACAATTAAAAATTCTGCTGTGGATTGCATACTCACTTTGCCACAAATCTAGAACATTTGTCTGAAGGGAGAGGGGGGGGGGGAGGGGGCAGCGACACCATAGTTCCAAGTCTGAGCAACCAGGCAAGCAGGAGGGAATTGGAGTCATTTGGGGCCCTCTCCCCCCCCCCCCCCATCAATCCCATGACAATAACATCACTTCCAAGCAGACAAATGGACAAAGAAATAGAAAGAGTGAAGCATTTCTCCTGTATTGTGCAAAAGATAAAGAGGCACATTCTGCTTTGTACGTCTCCGGGCGGTCCAGATGTACAGACATCCGGATGGTCGGGAGATGCGGCTGCTTCTGCTCTCGTGGAGGCCAGACAACCCCGTGGGAGCAGAATCGCAGCATAGTGGCTGGACGTCCGGAACGTGCCCCTATTTAGGCACCCCGGACATCCAGCCACTTACCCGGCTAACTCAGTCAAGAACCTTAATGGAGCCGCGGTGCCATGGTGTCATGTTGCCATGGCACTGCGGCTCCATTAAGGAGCCATGATCCCTGGCTGCCATAAAAATGTGTTTTCCCTGCAGCCCAAGCCCCGATGCAGCCTTCCAAAGGCAGGGTTGAGCTGCCGGGAATCTCCTTCATCCCCTTGCCCCACTGATCTGGCCGTGCGCCGCCATTCACCGACGTCCTCTGAGGTGGAATAAGTCTCCTGTCTACCTGGCCGACCCCAGACGTACAGGGCTGACCTCAGAATAGGGCCCTATACATCTGGGGAGATGACCTGCCCTCACTCTGCCCTCCCCCGACCCCATCTAAGACTCCCTGTACAACTCAGATGTTCATACGGGGAGCCTTTTTCCGGCAGCCACATTTGGACGAATATTGGGGATGTACATTCAAGCTGGATGTATATCCCCGTTATTTGTGGTTGGGAATGACCCCCCAAAGATAATGGATATAAATTCTAAAAAATAACATTCAGATCACTAAAAAGCAAATACATTTTTTCACTGCGCTTTCTGTCCTTACTGCTGGAGTCAGGGACAAGAAGCTGTCAAACAAGTAGGCGTAGGGGACACAGCTCTAAAATCGGGGAAACATCCCTGGAAATCAGGGCCATCTGGTAAACTTACAAAGGGCCCAGAGGTGGAGGGGATGATCTCTGGCAGAGCTTGGATATGTACTGAAGGACAGAGCAAGAACAATTTGCAAACTTCATTTACCTAGGTAAATAGGCTGCCTGAAACGTTCCCCACCCTATATGCAGGTAAACCTACACCTAGAAGAAGTGCCCTAATGGTTAGAGCAGGGATTCTCAACCCATTCCTCAGGACACACCTAGCCAGTCAGGTTTTCAGGATAACCAGAATGAATATGCATGAGACAGATTCACATTCAATGGAAACAGTGTATGTAAGTTTCTCTAGTGCATATTCAGTGTGGCTATCCTGTGTGGCTAGGTATGTCCCGAGGACTGAGTTGAGAACCCCTGGGTTAGAGTGATGGATTGAGGACCAGGGAAGTGAGGGGTTAATCCCTGCTTCTGCCACTAGCTCTCCCTGTGTCATTAGGCAGGTTACCTTCCCTCAGATACCCCCTTACGAGTCGATGCAGAAAGACCAGTACGCCCTTTGCATGCAGATAATTCAACTTATACACACAAGTTCTGCTACGCCATATGCAGAAAAGAGATTGACGCACATATAAGCAGCAAATGAAATGTATGCGCACACAACAATGCCGAGTGTATTTAAATAATATGCAAATGAGCTATGTGTATTAAAATGATATACTAATAAGGTCTGCGCCCAATGCAGAGAAAAGCATAGAGGATTACATAACCGGCAGGAGCGCCAATATTTTTACGCCTTGTCTGAGGTGGCTTAAACATGTTGTGCATGTAGGGAAAGACTGTTTCAGGGTATGCACCGATAAACAGTTTTGACGTGAACATTTTCTGTGTGTATCTTTTCAGCGTATAAACAAAAGTTCGGATTTCAAGAAGAAATGTTTTTTTTACTTCTTATCCTTGTGTGTTTTTTGGACTCATTGATATTATTTATCTTTTATTCTAGGTCTCTATTGTGATTTCATAAAAAAACTGTTTTTGGGTGAAATAGTGTTGGTGGTTATGGACTGAGCGCCAAAAGAACCTGCACGTCCTGTGCGCATACCGTGAGCTTTTGACATTTACGTGCATGCGCACACGTCGTTTGTAGCATGTCTATTTTTGCACATGTGTTGGCTCCCCTCCTTCCAACCTTGTGCCAAAGTTTTGCATTCAGCTCATTTGCATACATGTCATTTACTGCATACCAGCTCCGAAGTCTCGCCCTATTGGCTCGCTACAAAAACGCGTATACAGCTAATAGCACACGGCTTCAGTGCTGGTTTTCTGCATCGGCCTGCATCAGATTGTAAGCTCTTCAGGGAAGGGGTATAGTGTGCCTTATTACTTCTCAGCACTGTACAGGGCAGCATATGCTCAATAGCACTATCGAAAGGTAATCATTATTCCTAAGTAGATGTCGGTATTAGTAATATGCGTAGGTTTACCCATGGGAAAGTAGGTGATTTCAAAGGTCAGGTTAGTTTGGGGAGAGATGGTTTCCACAATAGACGTCATTTTACATTTTGTTTTTTTCAAAGGAAAGGTATCTGCACAAAACAACAATTGTAAGTCTCTGCTAGTGCTCCCCGGGCAGTTTTTTTAATGGGAAAGTGTAGGTCATCTTCCGGTTGAGAAATGGTGCAAAGCCTGCCAGTAAAAGGAACTGCAACAGACTTTGCATCAAGGTGCACAGCTCTTTGAAAATTATCCAGAAGTGTGACTTGTCCTAACATTGCATAGATGAAAACTCACTTCCCAGGTTCTTTTGACATGTTCTGGGTGTAAACCAGCAAATCCCCAAAGCAGCATTTTAATTTGAAAGCAAAATATTTTGTACTAGAAAAATGTTTCCAAGCAGAGCGGCATGCTTGTTTGTGTGAGTATGGAAAGATTTAGACTCACTTCCCAGAAGTGGAAAGGCATAAGGCAAATTCTTATGAGTGGCAACATACCCAGGGAGTATGCTGAAATCCTTAGGGCCGTTGATAGTTTGTACTGTAATCCTCCTGAAACAGGTTTGTCACGTACAAGCATATTTACTTCAAGATCCAGGAGCAGCTATTACTCTGACCCCTTTTATGAGTGTGCAGATATTGTATTTAGGAACTTCATTAAGGATAATATAATGAGAGAGACATTTCTGAAAAGAAGGATCTTGGTATCCTAATATATTTTTAGTAATGTCTTGATGTCTGCAACTATATTTTTCTACTGTTTCATTAAAATTTTGGATGCATTTAAAACCTGGATGTGTCTCAGTGCAGTGACTACTGTAGATTCATTCAGTTGTAGGGACAGATAACTAAGGATAAAGGGCCTGATTTTCGAAGGCATTTACATGGGTAGTACCCTTCGAAAATCCCGGATAAGTCCCTAACGCACCCAGACGTTATGCGGTTAGCATTAGGGCGTGTTGAGAGCGTTCTGGGGCAGAGCTGGGGTGGAGGAAAGGGATAAATGGGTAGCACTGATTTTCATTGTTACTCGGTTAACCCTCTGCGCATTAAAGATAGGCAAGGTTGTTCCTTGTTTATCTTTCAGGCACAGGAGCCAAGCGGGCGACATTGAAAATCGGTGCTGCCTAGCTGGCTCCTGCGGCTTCCGGGTTGCGCAGCAAGACCCGGATTTTCAGTGCCGGTGCCGGTATGACCCCGGCATTGAAAATCTGGGTTAGATGGATGGCGCTGACACGGCGCATAGCACTGCCCAGATGAAAATTGGGCCCAAGGTTACTAGATGTCCCTGATTTTTGGGAACTGTCCCCGATTTTAGAGCTGTATGCCCCACTCCCTCTATTCCAGTAATGGGGGACAGAGGAGACAGAAAAGATAAATTCTAATCATTACACTGAAAATAAAATATCAGTTTTTAGACTTTGGAGAGGAAAAGCATCACTGTTTCTATTTCTCTGTTGATTTGTCTGCTTGGAAGTGATGATATTGCTGTCGTGGGATGGATGAGGGGAGGCAGGGTAGTGACTCCTTTCCCATCCTCCATACCTTTTTGCTCAAACCTGAAACTAAGATATCTCTTCCGTGGCCCTCCCCCCCTTCCCCTTGGATAAGTGTCACAGATTTGGCGGCAAAAGTCTGGTAAACCTAACTAACAAGTTTCTCTTACATTTTGGCTAAGATCAATTGCTTAATACATCAGGCTTTTTAGAGCAGTGGTTCTCAACCCGGTCCTCTCTTATCCCTTAGGTCAGTTGGGTTTTCAGGATATCCACAATGAATATGCATAAGAAAGATTTGCAAGCACTGCCTCCATTGTATGCAGCTTTATCTCATGCATATTCATTGTGGATATCCTGAAAACCCAGCTGGCCTAGTGGGTACCGGAGGACTGGGTTTAAAACCACTGGTATAGCGTGTTAGTAGAGTGTAGCAGGATCAGTCAATCCTGTTGCTTCAGTTTTCATATCTTTGCTGCTGCACCATGATTGCAAATGAGCATCAGTCATTTCTAGCTTACCAAGTGTGATAATGTCCCTTTGTCTAAAATACCCCAGGAATTAAAGGTATTTACCTGACTCCTCATGTCTGTGGTTCTCAATCCAGTCCTCGGACACACGTATCCAGTCAGGTTTTCAGGATAACCACAATGACTATGCATGAGATAGATTTGCATTCATTGCCTCTATTATACTCTCTATCATGCATAGTCATTGTGGTTATCCTGAAAACCTGACTGGAGAGGTGTGTCCTGAGGACTCGATTGAGGACGTCTGCCATATATACAGTGGGGGCAGGGCCGGCCCGTCCATTGAGCAAGAATGTTTTTTGCACAGGGCCCCGCATTTCAGGGGGCCCCGCGCAAAAAACATTCTCCATCATCCCAAGTAGATTAAAAAAAAACCCGGCTGCTGCTGCCGCTTCTGCCGTGGCAGCGGCAGAATCAAGCGTTCCACTGTGGGGCCCCCCTCCCCCCTGCCCGGAAAAGCCTCCCTGCAGCATCAGCTAGCTCCGGAGTCCCGAAGCGCGGGCTTTCAGAGCCACGAGAGTTTCCCTTTCTCGCGGCTCTGTTAATCCCGCCGGGGCTGATGGGATTTCCCATCACCCTCAGCGGGCTTAACAGAGCCGTGAGAGGTCAGAGAAGCTCTCTCTTCACGGCTCTGAAAGAAGCCCGCGCTTTGGGACTCTGGAGCTAGCTGATGCTGCAGGGAGGCTTTTCCGGGCAGGGGGGAGGGGGGCCCCGCGGCGGAACGCTTCATTCTGCTGCTGCCATGGCAGAAACCGCAGCAGCAGCCGTTTTTTTTAATCTACTTGGGATGATGGGGGGAGGGGGTTAGGACTGGTAATGGACTATGGGGGGGCTAAGACTGGAAGTGGGCTGATGGGGGGGTTAGGACTAGTAATGGGCAAAGGGGGGGCTAAGACTGGAAGTGGGCTGATGGGTGGGTTAGGACTAGTAATGGGCTATGGGGGGGCTAAGACTGGAAGTGGGCTGCTGGGGGAGGGTTAGGATTAGTAATGGGCTATGGGAGGGGCTAAGACTGGAAGTGGGCTGATGGGGGAGGGTTAGGACTAGTAATGGGCTATGGGGGGGCTAAGACTGGAAGTGCGCTGATGGGGAGGTTTAGGACTGGTAATGGGTTATGTGGGGCTAGGACTGGAAATGGGCTGATGGTGGGGTTAGGACTAGTAATGGGCTATGGGGGGGGCTAAGATTGGAATTGGGCTGATGGGGGTTTAGGACTGGTAATGGGCTATGGAGGGGGCTAAGACTGGAAATGGGGTAGGCTAAGACTGGAAATGGGCTGATGGGGGGGCTAGGACTGGAAATGGGTGATGGGGAGGTTAGGGCATAATGGGCTATGGGGGGCTAAGACTGGAAATGGGCTGATGGTGGGGTTAGGACTAGTAATGGGCTATGGGGGGGGCTAGGACTGGAAATGGGCTGATGGGGGGTTAGGACTAGTAATGGGCTGTGGGGGGGGGGGGGCTAAGACTGGAAATCTTTATCTTTCTCTTTCTCTTTATTGTCACATTTAATATACCACTCTTTACTGGTGGCACCAGAGCGGTGTACAACAGTAAAATATATAGGCTGCTGAAAAGGAAAAGGAATGCCAAAATAATGAAAAGGACAGGATAGGGTGGAGAGAGAGAGTAAAGCAACAGATAAAGCAACGAAGCAGACAAAACACAAAATGACGAACATTCTAGATCAGCGGGGTGGGGGAGAAAGGGGAGCAGGAGAAGGAGGGAGGTTAAAAGTGGTGCAAAAAAGGTGGCTTGCGGGGGGTTGCTAGGACTGGAAATGGGCTGAGTGGAAGGAGGGCTTGAACTGCAAATAGCTGATGGGTACGGGGGCTTGGAATGGAAATGGGCTGAGTAGAAGGTGGGCTTGAACTGCAAATAGCTGATGGGGAGGGGGGCTTGAAATGGAAATGGGCTGTGAGGGGATGGCGCTAGGACTGGAAATGGGCTGAGTGGGGGGAGGCTAGGACTGGAAATGGGCTGATGGAGGGGCTAGAATAGGACTGGAGATGGGCTGTTGGGGGGTGCTAAGATTGGAAATGGGCTGTGGTGGGGGCTTGGATTGAAATGGACTCATGGAGGGGCTAGAACTGGAAGTAGGCTCATGGGGGGCTTGGATTGGAAATGGGCTGAGTGGAGGGGAGCTAGGATTTGACATGGGCTGATGGTGGGGCTAGGAAAGGACTAGAAATGGGCTGATGGGGGGCTGGGATTGGAAATGAGCTGATGGAGGGACTTGGATAGGACTGGAAATGGATGGGGGAGCTAGGACTGGAAATGGGCTGATGGTGGGGCTAGGATAGGATTGGAAATGGGCTTATGGATGGCTAGGACTGGAAATGGGCTGATGCGGGGACTAGAAGGGAGCGGATGCTGGGTGGGGCTGGAACTAGAAGGCAGCTGATGTTTGGGGAGGATTAGAATGGGATGGAGCTGGGAGAGTGAAATGGAGAGGGGAAAAATATTTTGTGTGGGAGGGAAGACAAATCTACAATTGGCTGGATATTGGGAGAGTAAGTGGGGATTGAGGATGGAGGGGTAAAATTTGAATGGATGAAATAGGAATGAGGAAAGAGCAAAAGGAGAAAGATTAGTACTGTATGTTAAAGCAGATGTAGAGAGAGAATGGAAAAAAACTAGAAGAGAGAAGAAAGGACAAATGGACAGCAGACGATGGAGAGTTAGCAGAAGACACGAAGAAACCAGAAGAAAGTGGCTGGAGCAATTGCAGCTGAAAAAAATGCACAAAAGGTAGAAAAATATCTCTTTATTTTGAATTTATTAATTGGAATATGTCAGCTCTGGTAAATGTGCATCATTAACGTCTGCGCTTTGTTTAGTACAAGAGCAAATTAATGTATAGTTTTATTTTTACAGTGTTGTACATTCCAAGTTTGGCTTTTGGGATTCCCAGTTTAATTATTGTCGTCCTGTTTCTAAATTGTGATTCCTTGTTTGGTGATGGTCTATGTTCTGTTCAGGTGTAACAGAGCTGATGTATTCTGTTTATATAATTCCTATTTGACATTGCCACTTGTTCTCTTTCCCCAGTAGGTCATATATTGTTATTCTCTGAAATGTATTGGTTTAATATTTGAAGTGTTTCTTTTGATAGGTAGTGTCTGGTGCTTTGTGCGTCCTGGTAGTGCTGTTAGGATACGGTGGGTTTGCTATGGGTTCTAAATGGGCAGTGTTTGTAGTAGTTCCTAATGTGCCTGGCAGTTGGCACTGGATTATAGTAATGTAGAAATCTTTTAGTCTTTCTTTATCCATACACTCAATAAGAGGCATGTTTACTAAAAGTTAGTGTATGGTAACATTATGCAAATATTTATGCAAATGAGGTCCCTTATGGAAATGAGGCCCCGCACCCCCCTTGGGCCGCCCCTGAGTGGGGGTCATTCCAAGCCACAAATAGCTGGGATGGATATCCCATTGAGAAGTCCATCCCTGCTATTCGTGGCCTTTCCCGGCCCTGTCCTCCTTTCCTGCATGTTATACGGGGAAATTATATGGGGGCAGGAAACGGGAGGATCGGGGCGGTGTTAGTGTGGACAGTGGGTGGTCGCTGGCCCCTGGCCCCAGATGTACAGGGACGATTCTAATGTCAGCCCTATATGTCTGGGGCCAGCAACTTGAATAGGGAAGTTATTCCACCTTTGAGGTGGAATAACTTCCCTGATGTGGCAGGATCAGTGGGCCCGGGGTATGGCAGCGGCGGGAGGAGGCGGAGAGCATTCCCCACAGCCCTGCCTTGACCCTGGCCTTGGCCTTGGGAGGCCAGATAGGTGGTCGGGCTGCGGGGAAAGCAATTTGGAGGCTAGCGGCTGGGGATTGTGGCTTTTAATTAGAGCCGCAGTTCCATGGCAACTGGACACCATGGTGCCACGGCTCCATTTAAAAGCCCTGACTGAGTTAGTCGGGGAAGGCCTGTACATGTAGGCCAGACAGAATCAGGATCTGGGCCTGCACATATAGGCTGGTATGTGATTCTGATCACAAAGTGCTAGAAGTGCCCCATGGGATCAGAATCATGATGCCTTCTGTGCAACCGGTTCCGTCAGGGCACACAGAGAGCTTCTACGTCTACACTGGAATCGGGCCCAATACATTCTCCAAGAAGTTAGTTTTAGGTCTTCTGTTAAGCATGAACATGCCAGGGAATACTGATAGGAATTTGCTTGCCTTGACTAAATTGCATTTTTTTGGGGGTATGTCGCCTAAAAAGTGAGCCCATGCTCTGCCACTGGAAGAGAGTGGGATTGTTGGTGGCTGAAGGTACGGAGATGGCAGGAAGCTCAGGACTGTCATTTAAATGCTGGACCCGGCAGGTAACTGCCTTCTCTTCCACCTCCACCATGCTGCCGATCGGACATCGGGGGGGGGGTGGAAGCGGGAGCTGCTCGCCCCTCGCGCTCCCCCCACCAAGGCCCAATCGAGGCGTCACAGATTTCATTTAAATGCTGGACCTGGCAGGTAACTGCCTTCTCTTCCACCTCCACCATGCTGCCGATCGGACATCGGGGGTGGAAGCGGGAGCTGTTCGCCTCTCCCGCTCCCCCCACCAAGGCCCAATCGGGGCACCACAGACTTACTTTAAATGCTGGACCTGGCAGGCGGGCCCATGCCTGGCGGGCCCGTGCCTAAGGGCCATGCCAAAGGGCCCTTTGGCATTGCCCTTTGGCGTGGCCCTTTGGTGTGGCCCTTAGGTGTGGCACGAATGGCAGGGTCGCTTTTCATCCCTCGCAGTTGACTGCAATCGCAGGAGAGGGGTGAATGGCGGCAGCCACCAAAAGTCCCGATTTGTTGTCCCTTCACAAGAGCGGAGCTGACCAGTCAGCGGGAGATGAACTGCCTCATGGTTGGCTCCGCTTACCGCTATATTTATTGTAGTTTAAATGTAATGTAATTTATGTTCATGTTGTCATGTTTTCCCTGTGTGATGTTTTCCCACTTTCCTGTATCGTTACCTTTGTATAACTTTGTATTGTTTTGTGACCGCTTTGATTGAAGGAAAAAGCGGGATACAAGACTTGTTAAATAAATAAATAAAAAGATTCTCTGCCCTCCTCCCAAACCTCTTAACTGCTGTCATTCTTGTTCCTCTGGAGCAAGAAATGAAGGCAGAAACCAGAGACTAGGGGCCAAGATAATCTGAAACATAAGATAGCCAGACAACAAAGGTAGGAAAAATAATTTTATTTGTAATACAGTGATTGGGAAGGTCAGATTTTAGAAGATAGGTTTGCTTCCTTTATATTTTGCACAGTATAGGTGGAAACACATCTCTTCCCATTTCTCTGGTGTTACGTTGCATGCAGGCTCTGGCCTGAGTTTGTTACATTTTTATTTGTGGTAAGTTATTCTGTACTCAATGAGGATCTGAGTCCAGATATCCTGTTATCATGGAATTTCTGAAAGCTGGACCCAGGGGAAGGAGAGAGCAGGCAGGAGGCTCAATAATATCAGATAAAGACCTTATTTCAAAATGAGTTTGACAGCCCTGGTGTAGACGCCTACAAGCTGCTCCTCAGGGATCTGTTGCTGAATGATCTTTTTCCATTGCAGCTTCTTCTGGATCCCTTCTGATCATATAAACCCTCTCTAGAATCAATGACTCACTTAACATTCTTAGCTTAGCTTTTTAATGCTTTAATTCCCCTCGCCCCTTCTTGTCTTCTATGATCAATCACATAAAAGCAGACTTTGAGCTAGTCCATCTCTGTCCACTGTCTGCTTTTTATATTCTTGCTGCTCTTGGGGAATACAATGCCTAAATACTTATGTACTGAAATCTCTGGCCAGATTTAAGTTGGGCCTCAATGCTTATTTTATTTTTGCCCAAGCCTTTAGGGAGTTATGCTCTGTTGTAGTTGGATGGGAAGAGGTTGTCCATGATTGGATTATTTCTTTTCTTTATTTTTTTCTTCCATTCTCTTTTAGCTATAACTTATTTTTTTAAATTTTATGTAAACTATGATGTATTAAGAATTGCATAGATAAATATAGGAAAAAACTGGTCCATTTTCAGACTTTTTTTCTCAATATTTGGCCATATATTTTTTTAGCTTTCTTAAAACGTTTTTGTTAATGAAACATTTTTAATCTTGCTTTTAGAACTTTTTAGGGTGTGGAAAGCAACTTTAGAAATATTGATTTGTAGGTTAATGTACATTAAATCAATTTCATGTGCCCTTTTTGTCCAGACCCCTAAACAGATGCAAGCACATCTCTGTGTTTCACATAAAATTCAAGTTGCCTCTCTATCATTTCTGCATACACCCCTCTTCCCAAGCCGTACTCAGCAGGTAAGCTGCACCTGGGTAAGGCCAACTTCTTGGCTGCTAGATCTTCATACCACACCTTCCAGCTTGCTGTCCCAAATGCCTGAAATCACCTTTCCAAACACATGTGCTGTGATCCCTTTCTTGCTAGATTCAAATCCAGCCTAAAAACATACCTCTTTGAATCTGCTTTTAAAACACAAACCTAATTGTTTTTGCACATGGCCTTATTAGATCACACCTGGACTTTTATGCTTTTCCCAAATGAGGCATAGCCTTGTGGTTAGGGGAGTAGGCCGTGCACTAAGGAGGCCAGAGCTCAAATTCTGCTGATGCCCCTTGAAATAGGCAAGTCCCTTATATAAGGCTGCCAGATGATAGTGACTTTTGGGGATTGTCCCCAATTTTAGAGCTGCATCCTTGACTCCTACCTGTTTGGCAGCCTCATGTCCCTGATTTGAGCAATGAGGAGAGAGGGGATAGAAAAAAAAGTTATTTTCAATTTAGTGATTTGCGTATGTCAGGTTTTAGAATTTACATCAGTTATCTTTATACTGTATTTTGCACAGCACAGGAGAAATGCATCACTGTTGCTATTTGTCTGCTTGGAAGTGATTTTGTTGTTGTCATGGGATGGATGTGGGTGAGCAAGGTAATGACTCCTCTTTCCTTGTCGAAGTCACGTTGCTCAAATCTGGAACTAAGTTGTCTCTTCCTTCCCCTCCCCCCTCCCTCACACACACTTCACTTAGTGCTCCATTGCTTCAAGAGCACAGCTTAAATTGGACATGCTCCAACAACAGAGAAATACCTACTTGTCCTGAATGTAACTTGTCTGGAGCTACTAATGGACATTTGTGAGCTAAATTCAACAGGAAATAAAATGTCCTTAGACTTTGCTCCTAGCAGCTGTGTCCATTTCCCCAGTATGCTTTGTCTCTCTGTCTTTATTAGACTGTAAACGTCAGGAAGCAAGGAGATTTCTATTATGTGTCTATAAAGTTCGATGTACACCTGGTAGCGCTATGCACATGATAATAACCTCTCAAATGGAGCTGGTACAAACACAAATGGAAAAAGGATTCAAGAAACATGAGATAAAAAAAGAGAATGTTACTTGTTGCTGGAAGTGGTGAAAAAGCCAGAGCTTAAAGAGGCTATGCTGTACTGTAATAGATAAGGAAACTGGGAGGGCTTGTGGTATTATCTGCCTACAGAGTTTATAGGTTCCGTTTTCAGCCATGATAGTCGGCATTGTTTTATTTCCTGACACTGCTACTGCTGGAATTCTGCACACTAATTTAAAATTTTCCATTTTTCTGGGATATGTAATTTAAAATACTATACAGAAAAAAACCCACTCAAAAATAATAGGCCTTGTTTTGACAAAAAAAGCATGCAGAATTTTGCATAATTCAGATATTTAGACACAAGTTTGAATTTTTTTTGTAAAATTCCAGCAGGAGTATAATACATATCAGCTGCATTATTAAACAGCAAATTAAGCCAGCTGAACATCCATAACAGATTTGCTTATTTAGTTTCCAACTGCTTTAGTGCAAGTGAGTGGTCCCTTAAGGCCTGGGTCTCCCAGCATTCCAGAATCTATTCCCCAATACCTGCATTATTTGGTGACTGCTGTAGGCTCTGAAGGTTAATCCCAGCATTTAGCTTCTACTTTGGGGTATTCTTCACAAAGAGCAAAAAAGGGGCCTATAGATATACACTTTTATACTTCTTTTTAGTAGATCCCTATAATAGTGTAGGGTTTCTAAATATTTCAGTGACCTTCAACACTGTCAATCACACCATTTTATTGTAATGTATCTTGCAACTATTAATATGTGTGACTGTTCTGAAATGTTTTTCTTTGCTTCTTTCTGGGTGTACATAATGGATTAGCGCTGACTTATATATGGGAACATGTTGGTTTTAGTGTTCCCCAGTGCTCTGTTTTATCTTTGCTCCTTTTCAATATGTATTTATTTATTTATTTAATTATTTAGACAGGCTTATATACCACATTATCCTACAATCAAAGTGGTTACATCACATCACAATTGGGTTACATTTAACATTTGGGTGCTTTACAACATTTAACATGAGGGTATTTAACAACATTAAGACAACACAATTTGAGGGTTACATTTATCATTATATTGTCGTGGGTTTAGCTGTGTTGGTTAGGTATTGATTTTGCAGGGGTATTTACATTGCTATCCTGCTCGGGTGTGGGCTGTTGCGTGTCTGGTGGGGACTGTTGTCAATCTGCTTGTATGTTTCTGTATGTCCTCTTTGCATGATTTTGAAAAATTTGAAGATGAATTATAGGCTTTATGTGGGGGATATCACGCTGCTTCTTCCTATTCCATTACACAGGGGTGGTTCTATCATTAGGTCAACTGAAGCAGTGGCCTCAGGTGGCAGTTTCTAGGGGGCGGCACTCCGGCTGTGTTTGTTTCTGATTTTGCTGCTCCCTAGAAACTTCCTAATGATAGAACCATCCCTGGTACCCAACATAACAGGAAAGCAGAGCGGTCAATGGGGCTTCCAGCAGGGCCAGCACTACTTGTTAAGCCAGGTAAGCACAGCAGGAGGGTGCCGGCAGGGGGGCTGCGTTGCTAGCTCGCCTGCCACCCGCTGCTTCAAAAAAGAAAGCAGCCGCGGCTCTGCTAACTTTTAAACTGCTGGGTCGCAGAATTTCTAATGGCAAGAATAAGCATTTCCTGTTTCTCATAAGAACTCTACACCTCTGAATGTTTCATAGGCCAAAAGGAGCGCTTTCCCAGTGCCTATTCATGCTTGGAGCAGGTCTAAACTTGGACAGGGTCGCAGACATCCTCAAAGTTTCTGAAATTGAGCCTGAATATCTAAGTCCGTTGCACTGTCCTGGACGCACCTCCACCACGCTCCTTACCTACTTGGATGTCCCTGCACTGCAGATGTCTTTAAAAGCCATTTGTAAAATAGTTCTAAGGATATCTCTGTGATCTGGATATGCAAATCATGTCTAATGCTTTTAAAATGAACCTCTTAGTCATTTTACCATAGTTACGTTATGAATACAATATACATTGTTTATTTCAAGCTATACATGTTGTACACCACATTGTGTGAATCTTTTCAGAAATCATAATAAATAAATACTGTATATGGTTAATTATTGGATTTTGGTTTAGTAGCTAATAAATAAATAGACAGACAGACAATGTGAGCATTGCTATGATATTGTAGTCTTAAAACAATCCAATAAGAAGCAAGCACTATTACACAGCATTGAGTCACTGTAAGTTCTGCTTTACCTGAACATTCCAACATTTCATGGCAGATGTACTAGGCCTTTGGCCTTTGATTCTTCTGTTTCTCAGTACAGAGAAAGTTAAGGTTAAGGTGGAATAGTGAAGTCTTAGGTAATATGCTAGACCTGATTTTTGTCCCTAGATCACTAGCTCTACACTCTAATTTCAGTTATCCATCTGTTAGGCAGGTCCCGTGGTCAGACCATTTCATCTTAAGAACTAACCTTCCAATATGCATCTTCCCAAAAGCACCCATCTGCCCAGCCTACCAAAAGCTACTCTTTAGAAAGTTTGACAAAGACGCCTTCCTCATGGAGGTTACCCTTAAACTCACTACCTCCATGCAGAATCTTGAAGACACTGTAAAAATAACTGGGCTACAGTAATTAACGAAGCTGCAAGACCAAACTGTTCCAGTAATAAATATTTCAAAAACCCCTTGGAACAATGGTATACTGAAGATTTACATAACATCAAAAAAACACTCAGAAGTCTCGAAAGGAAATGGAGGTCTTCCAAAACCCCTGAAAGCAGTGAACTTTATAACGCAGCATTAAACACCTATAAGGAGGCAATTCACAGGGCAAAGAGAGAATATCACTCTTCCCTACTAAATAAGGCCATCAACCATCCTAGGGAACTTTTTGAAATAGTAAAGCCCCTAACCAGGTCACACACAAACCTATCAAATAGCACCTCCATCAAGCCACAGACCATAGCAGACTACCTAACTTCTAAGTTAAAAAGCAAAAACAACTCTTCCGATCTCATCTGTAATGACTCTCAAATCCACCCTAATAAATGGTCCATATTCCACCTCATAAAAGAAAAACAACTTCTAGAAACAATAACCAAGATCAACACTACAACATTCCACCTTGATCCATGCCCAGTCTCCTGGATAAAACCAACCAAAACCAAACTAGCACCTGCAGTACTCAGCATCATCAATCACTCCCTCACTCAAGGAGTTATGTGAGACTCCCTGAAACTGTCCATCATTTGTCCTTTATTTAAATGCATATCCCTCAAGAAAGATGATCCTACCTCATATCGCCCAATAGCCAGCATTCCATTTTTAGCAAAAATAATTGAAAAAGTAGTTCAAATACAATTACAAGACTTCATTGCTCTTAATGCTCCGCTTGATACCCACCAATATGGTTTCCACCCCTATCATGGCGTCATAACCCTCCTCTTAATTTTATTTGATACACTGATCTGTGAACTAGACAACCTAAATCGAGCCGTCATAATGATCTTCCTGGATATTTCCTTGGCATTTGACAGCGTTAACCACACCATCCTCCTGGCTAGACAAGCAAGCTTAGGCATCTTTGGAACAGCTTTAAATTGGTTCAAATCTTACATATCTAATTGCTGCCAATTTGTAAAAATCAACCAAGAGTCACCTGCGCCATTCCCCCAAGAACAGGGTATTCCCCAAGGCTCGGCCCTTTCAGCATTACTATTCCATTTATACATCCAGCTTATTTGCACAATCTTCAAAAAATAAAATATCAAATTTCACATCTATGCCGATGACATAATGGTATATGCCCAGTTGACATAAAAAATCCTCAATACAAGAGCATTACTGATTGTATAACCGAAGTGGAATCATGGCTAAATGCAAACAACATGCAACTAAACCCCAAGAAAACAGAAATCTTATTCATGACTAAAAACAAGAGCTTCATGCCCCCCCACTACCTTTAAACTCCATAATATTGAGCTGCAAGTGAAACAGGAGGTAAAGTACCTAGGTGTCATTATCAACAAGGCACTCATTATGACTGCCCAAGTCGAGCAAACTACCAGGACAATTTTCTTCAAATTAAAAACCATACAGTACCTCCGACCGATCCTGGAAACACATGACTTCAGAGCGGTAGTCCAAGTTTTGATCACCCCTCATTTGGACTACTGCAACAGCCTCTTACAGGGTCTACCTAAAAAGACACTCCTTTCACTTCGACTTGCTTAAAATGTAACTGCTAGGATTATTTCCAAAGCAGCCTTATGGACCACATCACCCCAATTCTCTATAACCTCCATGTGCTCCCCATTGCTTCCAGAGTTAAATACAAAATGTTAGTCACAACTTTTAAACTATGCAAAATATCTCTCCATCCTACCTATATACTCTGATCCACCCACAAGCTGATCTCGGATCAAGAAGAAAATGTAGAATGGACCTCCTAGCCATATCTCCCTCTGTAAGGAAAACCAAGAAGGCTACCAGCAACAGAGCCTTCAGGTACTCTGCCCCAACCCTCTGGAACTCAGATTAACTAAGGACCTACAGATATTTCGTAAACTACTAAAACCCCTACTTTTCACAGAATATTACAACTTGGCTATTTCCCTTATCCCCACCCCCCTGCATCTGTGACCCACCTCCCCACAGTACAAATACACCACTGTAAGCTGCTCTGCTGTTAATATATCATGTAAATAGTTTGATCTCAGCTTACACTATGCTTCTGCATAAGTGCCTAGCTGACTTGTATATAGTTTATTGCATCATAGTTTAAAATGTTCCCTGTAACCAAGTTTTTGGAATTAAGTTCTATGTAAACTGCCCCTGATCGACGGAAGGGGCAGTATATAAAAAGCGTTCAAATAAATTCATACTATTTTTAGTAGTACTGTATATAACGTAGAAACATGACAGCAGAAAAAGACCACATGGCCTATCTAGTCTTCCCTTCCATATCAACTACAATAGTCCCCTTTTTTCCTTTAGAGATCCTCTGTGTTCGTCCAAGGCTTTTTTGAATTCAGATACTGTCCTCATCTCTACCACTTCCACTGGGATACTATTCCAGGCATCTGCCACCCTTTCCTTAAAGAAACATTTTCCGCATATTACTCTTGAGTCTATCCCCTTTCTCCCTCATCCTTTGAAGTAGAGCTTGCTTTCAATTGAAAGAGGCTCTCCTCCTGTGCATTTATGCCTTTGAGGTATTTAAACATCCTATCATATCTCCTCTATCCAGCCTTTTCTCTAAAGTATATATATTAAGATCCTTAAGTCTGTCCTCATATGCTTTATTTCGAAGACTGCTAACTATTTTTGTAGCCACCCTCTGCACCGACTCCAACCTGTTTATATCCTTTTGAAGGTGTGGTCTCCAGAACTGCACACAGTACTCCAAATGAGGTCACAGCAAAGACTTCCACAGAGGCACTATCACCTCCTTTTTCTACTGGCCATTCCACTCCCTATGCACCCAAGCATCCTTCTAGCTTTCGCCATCACCTTTTCTACCCGTTTAGCTACTTTAAGATCGTCAGACAAAATCACCCCTACCTTTTGTGGACAGAAGTACTTCACTCCCTATACTGTACCACTCCCTTGGATTTCTGCAGCTGAAATGCATGACCCTGCATTTTTTAGCATTAAATCTCAGCTGCCAAATTCTAAACCATTCTTCAAGCTTAGCTAGATCCCTCCTCATGTTATCTACTCCTTCCTGGGTGTCTACTCTATTGCAGATTTTGGCATCATCTGCAAAGAGACAAACCTTACTCAACAGCCCTTCCACAATATCACTAACAAAGATGTTAAAAAGAATTGGACCAAGGACAGATCCCTGTGGCACACCACTAGTAACCTCCTCTTCAGAGTGAGCTCCATTTACCTGTAGCCTTTGTCACCTCTCACACAACCAATTTCTAACCCAATCAGTAACTTTAGGGTCCATCCCTAGGGTGCTCAGTTTGTTTATAAGTCGCCTGTGCAGAACTGTGTCAAATGCTTTACTGAAATCCAAGTCCACAACATGTAGGGCTCTCCCTCATTCGAACTCCCTGGTCACCCAGTCAAAGAAATCAATAGATTTACTGACATGACCTGCCCCTGATGAATCCATGCTGCCTCTGATCCTAATCCATTGGACTCCAGAAACCTCACTATTTTCTCTTTCAGCAACGTTTTCGATAATTTACTCACCACAGAGGTTAGACTAACCTGCCTGTAGTTTTCAACCACATCTTTATTTCCCCTTTTGTGTAAAGGGACCACATGTGCCTCTCTCCAGTCCTCTTAATAACTAAACCCGAAAACCTTCTTGTTTCCCATATAAATAACCACACCTAAAAAAAGAGAAACAAACCAACATACAATTTTTGTTGGAACGCACACCTCGAAGGAAGGAAAAATCCCCTTCTCGCAGTGTGTTCTGTTTTTATCTCATTTGTTTAAAATTAGAGACACAACCCTAACAAATGATCGAGGGACCATAAACCCTCAATACCAACTGGTAATTAATGGAATATAGAAACAGTACTTATCTTGAACTGCACCATTTTCCTTTTAATCTCCAGTCCTCTGGCACCACTCTCAACTCCAAAAAGGCATTGAAAAGGTCAGTCAGTGGAGCTGCTAGAATGTCCTCAAATTTCTTCAGTATTCTCGGATGTATCCCATCCAGTCCCATCACTTTGCTACTTTTAGTTTAGCTAGTTCTTCACAAATATAGTCTTCTAAAAATCATTTGAGATCCCCATCACTTCTGTTCCTATTTGTGGGTGTTTTATGAGGACCTGCTCCTGGCCCTTCTTCTGTGAACACAGAACATAAATATTTGTTAAGCAATTCTGTTTTATCCTCATCAGCTTCTACATATTCCTCCACTTCACCCTTGAGTCTGACAATACCACTTTTGCTCTTCCACCTCTAACCAACAAATCTGAAAAATGTGTTAGCCAATGCAATAAAATGGGGGGATATTTCCTCTTCTTTTTGAATCTTTGCTTTCCTGACTATTTTGCTAGCTTCTCTAAGTTTTTCCAAATATAGATGTCTGTCTTTCTTTCTCTGTGATCTCTTGTATTTCATGAAGGCCTCCCTCTTTTTCTTCACCTTTTCAGCTGCTTCTTTTAAGAACCATAGCAGCCTCCTTTCTCTTTTACCTTTATTTACCTTTATAACAAAAAAGTTGGTTGCCCTTAAAATATTCCCTTTCGGTTTTATCCACTGTTTTTTTTACATCCCCCAGCTGTTCCTATCCTGCTAACAACTCCTTGAGGTATTGGCTATCTTGGAAAATTTAGTTTTCCTAAAATCTAAGACCCTCGCTTTTGAATGGATTTTATCAACCCTCATACTGAACCATACCATCTGATGATCACTGGATGCGAAATGATCTCCTACTGTAACATTAGAAACACTTTCCCCATTGGTAAGCACCAAGTCCAGCATGGCCCCATCACATGTGGGCTCTGTTACCAGTTGCCTGAATAGTTCTTTCTTTAGAGAATCCAGGATCTCCTTACTTCTAGATGACACTGCAGCAGGGATGCACCAATTCACATCCGGCATATTGAAATCACCTATCAGTAGCACTCCCCCTTTCCTGGCAATGCTGCTTATGTCTTCTATTAAATCTCCATCCACATCTTCTCTCTGTGAGGGAAGTCTGTATATCATGCCAATGCAAATGGATTTCTCTTTCCCTTTTTCTAGTTTAACCCACAGTGCCTCCTCTCTCCCTTTTAAGCCCTGTACTTCTATAGCTTTAATATTATTTTTTACATATAGTGCCTCTCCTCCTCACCTATGTAATAAATCCATCCTGTGCATGTCAAAGGGATAATATAACTGCATGGACACAGGTAATAAGCATACACATACTTTTCTTTCCGGAGGCTTTCCCAGACTTCCGCTTCGAAAATTATCTCAGGAAAACAGTAGAGCCTTTTACTAAAGTGTGCTGTGGTTTTGCACCTAACATGCCAATAGTATGCAAAATCATAGCATGTTAAGTGCAATGCCACTGTATTACCCGTCAAGGGCATGACAACATTTCCCCATTAGGTAATGCGTACTCCAATCAGTAACACTAGTTGACAATATTTCAGATGCAATTAGTTTCACCCATTGAGGTGGAGGTAATTATACCCGTAATTGCAGTTGGCAGGCAGTGTATTCCCGTGCGCTGATGGCGTGGCATTTATTCTGCCCACACATAGCAACTCACTCCTTTCCCACTGGAATGCAGAAGAAGTGGTTAGAATGGGAATTGGCGTGTGCTATCAGTTACCGTGGGCCACAGCACACAGTTGGTGCATGCCAAAACTCATGCCAACTGCATAGTGCACTTTAATAAAAGCAGTAATGTGCTCATATTTACACCTGTTCTTTAGGGCACAATAATTTACTGGGTTAGATTAAATGCAGATGCTGAAATTTTCAGTGTGTGTGTGTGTGTGTGTGTGTAATTGCAAACCTTGCCCTTAGAAATGGCTCTTCAGACAGCAGGCAAACAGACTGTATGCATGCACGTTTGCACTCATATTGGATAAGCAATTTTGTAACATGTGATTCCTTCACCCATGGAAATGCTTTAGAAAATTATTTTCTAAAATAGGTTCCCACCACTATTAACTAAGATGATTGAAAAAACAGTACAGCAGCAGCAGCTTCAAGATCACATAGATTCCCGCACCCTACTAGATCCGTACCAATATGGCTTCAGACCGAATCATAGCATAGAGAGTCTCTTCACATCACTTCTGGACTCTCTAATAACTGGTATATACAATATAAAACATGGCTTCCTCCTGATATTTATTGGCATTGCCGCAGCCTTTGACACAGTAGACCACCACACTCTTCTGGCAAGACTGCAAGAAATTGGGATTTGTGGCACAGTTATGAAATGGTTCTCCTCATATCTAACAAACAGGAAACAACAAGTCAAAGTCGAGAAACTACTCTCGAAACTGTTTACCCAACATCAGGGAATACCACAAGGCTCAGCACCTTTGGCCATGTTTTCAACATATACATTGTGATAAGGAAGCTTATCATAGTTCAGGAAGGAGCTATAATAGAGGTGAATTGGCTCTGAACAAGCAACCTGTCTTTTCTGGTAGAAATAATAAAACAGAATGTTCTCATAAAAGACTACCAGTCCCAGAATGCACCAGGTTTCCAACAGCCACTAGAAGAGCTGAAGTGGAAAAATGTGTGTTCAATCAGGAGAACTATGAGGTAATCCCCAAGCACTCATCTCTAAGGGCAGGGCTTGATTCAGCACAGCTGCGCTGTGCTAGGGTGGAGCAGCCCTCTAAACAGGTTAAAAGTAAAGCCTATTCTAATCATCAGAATCTTCATGATCGTCATCGGCTGGATCATCAGCAGGAGCAGAGGCAGCAGAAGCCAGAGCCCACGGACAGAGAGAGCAAGAAGCACTTTGGAAGAAAGAAGAGAAAAGCATCTTGGAGGTCTAAAGGAGTCCATAGCAGTACGTGTGCTGGGAGGCATTCCAGAGGCAAGCATACTCCATTGGACTGGAGGAAACCAGAGGAGTGGGGTTACAGAGCCAGGAATCCCCGGACGGCACCTGTGAGGGAGATGGCTGCATTTGGAAGGGGCCCTAAGACCAGTGCAAGAAGGTATGTGAAGAGAGACCCAGTGTCCAGGGATCTGGATTGGAAGGCTGGACATCAAAACTGGACTACATACTGGCCAGGATATTTGGAGAGGAACCCTAACAGCAATGGAAGCTCAGGTATGAACACTGATCTATGCCCTAGCTTTTCACTTGGAAGACAGCAGGGAGACAAGTATTGTCCTGAGAGTGCTCCATTAAGAAATTCCTCTGTGCCAATCCATGATATTGATTCTATGATAGTTGAAGAAGAAGGAAATATTGTAAATGAACAGTGTGAATACATGGATTGCTCTCTGTCTAAACTTCTGTGGTAATATACTTTTACAAAATACAACAACCATCACAAAGAAATATAAACTTGTTCTTTGATCTACTCAGAAAAGCTTTTGAGCAGGATTTGAGCCACCTTTAGAAAGTAAACCAGCCAAGAGGTTTGCAGCTGGTTAATTGTTAGCAATTGAGCCTTGCTTAATTGCCTGTGAGCTCTGAAGAGACACTTCTGGGTGTGTGTGAAAATACCAGAAGTTAGCCTTGAAAAAGAACAGTTTTTCATTACTTTGTGGGTTTTGTTTGTTTTTGAAGCACTGCTAAAAAGATATTAGCAGGAGCCCACAGAAAAGACCTTTCTGTTCCCATCAAGGTCTTTATGATTTGATTTGATTGCTTAAGAAGTTCAGTTGTTGTTTTCCCTGATTTGTTTTTCTAAGTATAATACTGAAAGCAAGTATCCTTTTTGTGCTACCAAGCAAATCTGTGTTGGGAGAAATAACCCCATATATAATATATATCTTCTTTGCTTTACACTCGAGCAAGCACAACTAATTTATTTGTGAACGGCTGATTCTGGTATGAATGGACTACATTTCCCACAATCCTTTGCAAGTCATATTAATATTTGCCTTTGCCAAGACTGTGGACATTCTCACCCAGCGCCCCCGTTTACAACATTCAACCACTTTGCAATATAATCAATGAACACAACATTCATTACAAAATTTATGCTGATGATATTGTGATATTTGCACCAATTGACACCTGGATGATACTTGGCTTATTACCTGCCTCATAGCAATGAATGGATAGCTAAACAAAGGGAACATCTCAATAAGCTACAAGAAATCCGAAGCCTTATACATCACCAGAAACCCTGCATTCACCACACCAAAACCCCTCAAAATTCTAAATAATGATCTGGTAGTAAAAACATAGGTGAAATACCTAGGAATCACAATAGACCAAAACCTTAACTTCCAAACACACATCAAGACAGTGTACCACAAGATAAGAATGATACACAAACTCAAACCCCTACTGGAACTAAGTGACTCCTGAACAGTAACACAGCCTTCATGATGTTTATATAGACTAAGGGAACATAATATACCAAGACCTTCCAAAGAAATCCATACACTCTCTTCAACTCGTCCAGAACACTGCAGCACGAATAATCACAGGAACAACAAAACACACCCATATTACGCCCACCCTAATGCATCTTCATTGGCTACCAGTACAGATAAGAGCAAAATACAAGGCAATCCTGATCATTTTCAAAATCATAAACAAACTATCTCCACCAGTCCTACAACCACTAATCATTAAGGAACCAGACAATAGGACAAGAAGGGCATCCAAAAAGAACCTACTATCAATCTCAAAGAGAGACTAAAGCACTACAGTCCACATGCACGAAAGCGATATCTTTATATGCCCCATCAGTATGGAACAATCTGCCAGAGAACATAAGATCTATAGCAGACATTTGGGACTTCAGAAAAGCAATACAAACTCTGCTCTTGAAGGAATACTATGAACTGAACAATTAAACATGCTAAATTTACCTTCCCAGTAAACCCAGCTCTCCTCCCCGCACTGCGTATGAGGGACTGCCCCACAGGAAACAAATTCTTCTAAGGGGTAATGATAGTAAGGGAGCATGTGTGCTGCTAATGCATGCTATCAGCACAATTGCTCCCTTAACACCGAAAAAATGCTGCTTTAAGGTGCGGTAAAGGCACCGGTAACGTTAAGGACGCAGAGGGCAGGGAGTGGGTGGTTACACTGTGTGCTCCCATATCGCCGATTGTGCAATGGCCTGAAAAGCCGTTTAATGCTGGGAACCTGATCACCGATTAAAACCTTGCGGAAAAGGTGTTTGTAGAGGACAGAGAGACTATTTAAGCTTCAGCAATGTGAAGCACTGATAAGGGAGCCCAAAATAATGATAGTAGTGCTCCATTAGCAGCAACAGCATGGTGCTCATGTAAGAAAGGGTACCATGCTGATGGTACAAATGGGGCACGGGGGTGGTACAGTGGTCATGCAGTGGGGGATGCTGGTGAACATGGTGGACTAGGCAGCTGCCTGGGTGGCACAGAGGGGCATAAAAATATAGGTTCAGAATATATTTCATACTGTGTCAGACCAAGGTCCTTCAAGCCCACTATCCTCTGTCTAATAGTGGCCAATCAAGGGCACAGGTACCTAGATGGGTCTCAAAAGCACACATGGCCAAAGAGGCCTGTGTTTGGCCAAGCAGCCAATCCTCAGTGTCCACCGAATAAACGTATAATGACCTTTACTCCAGGACCGTGACCAAACCATCCTGAAGCCTAGCATTACACTGTAGCAGCAGTGCCTGTCCCCTAGTCCCCCTTATTGTGATGGTGTTAAGAACCGTGAACCGTTCCATGCCATTCAGTACTGTAGAGACCCCTATCATATCTCTCCCCAACCATCTCACCAACAGGTTGAGGAGGCCTTACCTTTGTAAGCTCCTCACATAGGGGAATCCTTCCATCCACAGCACCATCTGTGCTGTCCATCATGATCACACAGTGACAGTGGTGGAACACTGACAATACTGCTGGTGTGGAATGGTGATGTGCCACATGAGGCAGTCCAAGGGACATGGCACCCTTGGCAGAGATCCATCCAAAAAGCGCTATACCATGTATCCAACCAAGGCCCAGTCTATGAGTGGTATTCAGAATGTTCTTTATTAATGAATTCTTCACCAGGGGTACAAAAGACACCACAAAGGGGAATCACTAGCCAAAACCTGTGTTTCAACACAAACAATAGAAAAAATCATTCATGTATCAAAGGGTGCTATGATTATCAATCAATCTAATCAATAAATATCTAGTTTCTTAAACACCAGAGGTCTCAGACTAATTCAGCTCTGCCACTAGGACTCACGTCCGTTCATATGGCAGATTGCCCGTTTGCATCAACGACCTCTCTTGGGCTGGTTAGGTAACACAGTCACAAAATCCAAAAGCAACTTTAAAAATAAAATAAATGATTTTATTTTTAAAGTTGCTTTTGGATTTTGTGACTGTTACCTAACCAGCCCAAGAGAGGTCGTTGATGCAAACGGGCAATCTGCCGTATGAACGGACGTGAGTCCTAGTGGCAGAGCTGAATTAGTCTGAGACCTCTGGTGTTTAAGAAACTAGATATTTATTGATTAGATTGATTGATAATCATATATCACCCTTTGATACATGAACGATTTTTTCTATTGTTTGAGCTGTGAGTTCATCGTTCAGTAATTGATCAATTGCTTGTGTAAAAACCTGTGTTTTGGCTATGCCTTCTTCAGGGGTTCTCTTGGCATACATAAACTACAACCAATAACATAACATAACATAACATAAAATAAAATATAAATAAATACACAAACGCATTAAAAACATATTAAACCAAAATAATTAAAACCAATCTAAACCTAAACATAAGACAGCTTCTTTTCAAACAAAAACTTTATCATGAACAAATATAAAGAGAATTGTAAAAACAGATAAGAACATCTTTAAATAAATAGATAAATAATTAAAACAAAATTACATAAACATCCAATGGTAAAAAACATAAACTGAAAGCAAATCTAAATAAGTAAATGTGTGCTTGAAATCAAGGGATGTGACATACTATTTTGTTTATTCAGCCCTGTAAAAACTCTTCACAAACCGTGAGCAGTTCTCCCCCTGATAAGAGTCCTACTGGCAGTAAGCTGCCCCACCATGGCCATCAGGGATCATTTGTAGCAGTTAGCCATATCATGCACACTTCTCTTGTGACTGCTCCACATGAGCACTCATGGACAGTACCTCCCTTTGCTGCCCACAACAGGAACATGCTGCCTCCACCCAGACACTGTCCTGACCTATGGCATGATACACACTGACAGTACATCTGGATACATGTCCACACCTCACGGACACTATAATGTAGCTTACGGCACAGTGTATGCTTTCAGGAGCATCTAGGACTGTACGCCTGTCACAGCACCCCCTGCTGCTGCATCCCCTCTGCTGACTCTGCTGCCACCACCACCACCACCACTCACCCATGATACAGTCAATATCCAAACTATCATCACTAGGCAGTCACCTATCTTGCCTAATCAACAGCATAGGCCTGCTGTATGGTCAAACATGCTCGTCACACATACTGCCATATTGCCAGGCATCAGGTGAGTCAACTTCATCAGCTACCAATTGTGCTTGCATCCATACCTTCTCCAATGGCTTCCCTGCCCCTACCTTTCAGCGTTTCAGTGGCTTTCCTGCATTAAGGTGCATGCCAGACACTTTCCTGCAGCATGTCCTGTTACCGTACAGTAAGTGTCCACTACCACCCCTTAATGTCCTGTTACTATATGGTAAGTGTCCACTACCACCCCTTAATGCAGCATGTGCTGTTACCGCATGGTAAGTGTCTACTACCATCCCTTTAACCCCAGACCACCTCTAACATGCCCAGCACAGTTACCATATGGTAACCCCTTATTGCTGCCATTAACGCATGGAAAGAATTCCTCCCTTACCACCGTTTAGTAAACATACCCCTAAGAGTCATTCCATTGACCCTACTCTCTTAACTAGCCCCCTAATTATTGGTGAGCTCCAGATCACAAGACCTCTGAATATAGATACTGACACCCTGTAAATATTAACTTGTTACATAAATAGTATTCCTCATATAACTCCCTTGTTCAGTGTAAGTTCATGTTGCGTTATATGTAAATCATTTTGAGTATATGACAGAGCGATATAGAAAACATGTTAAATAAAAATAAAGTGGAGTGGAGGAGTGGCCTAGTGGTTGGGGCAAGGTACTTCAGGCCGGAAGGTCGGGGGTTGAAATCCCACTAGAGGACAGCAACTTTGGGCCGGAAGGACTGGGGTTTCTAGTCCCACAGGTGCTCCTTGTGGTCTTGGGCAAGCCACTTAACCCTCCATAGCCCATGTTCCCTGTAAAATAGTTGTCTCCAAGTTATAATGCCCTGTTCAATGTAATTTCAGTTTGTTCAATGTAAACCGCACTGATGCAGAATAGCGTGGTATATAAGAGAATTAAAATAAATAATAAATAAATAAATGTCATATGCAAATGAGCATGGGCAGCAGCAGAATGGGACAGTGTTGTAAGCGTGGATCATATTTCTGTGACAAATGCAGCAACACTGCAATTAACTGCGCAGAAGAAAGACTTGGCAAATCTACTTCTGCATCTTGTCACAAAAGCCCAGTGGATAGTCACAAAACAAATTGCACTATAGTGCTGGAAGGCACTCAAATGGCTACTGGGGATAAGCTGAAGATTTCTCAGAGTATAGTTAGCATTTATGATATGGATGGATCTGCTGATGTAGCTGCGCATGAAAAGAGAGTCAGAAGTTGCAAAGCTGTCTTGCATATTGGGACATGGAATGTATGAAGCATGAACTAAGGGAAGTTGGAGGTGGTCTAGAATGAAATAGAACGTGCACAACTTGATTTGTTGGGTGTCTGAACTGAAATGGGCTGGCTTTGGGCACTTTGCATCTGATGATCATATGCTGGTCTACTATGCTGGAAATGAAAGACAAAGAAGAAATGCTGTTGCATTTATAATTAAGAAGAAACTTGCAAGAACTGTAATGAAATACAGGGAATTTGGAAGACAAATTCATGGCCAAACGACTGGAAAAGATCTGTTTTATACCAATACTGAAGAAAGGTGACCCAAATGACTGTGGAAATTATCAAACAATTGCTCTGATCCACCATTCCAGCAAGATTCTACTTAAGATTATTCAGCAGAGACTATAACCATACCTGGAACGAGAACTGCCTGAAGTACAAGCAGGATTCAGGAAAGGGTGAGGAATGAGAGACATTATCGCAGATGTGAGATGGATCCTTGAAAAGACAAAAGAATACCAAAAGGATATCCATATGTACCGTATTTACTCGACTGTAATGCGCACCTTTTCTGGCCAAAAAGAGGCTCTAAACTCAGGGTGCGCATTACATTCGAGGGCACCTTACATTCGGAGGCAAACACTGCTCTCTAGCCCTCTTCTTCCTCCTCCTTGTACTCTCGATTGGTGCCCGGCCCTTAAAAAGCCGGTTTTTTGCTCTGGCCGCGAGATACCAGAACACCTGCTTGTTCTCTTGCTCAACCTTACATTGATCAAGAAGCAACAGTTCGAACGGAACAAGGAGAAACAATGGTTTAAAATCAGCAAAGGTGTACGAGAAGGCTGCATACTTTCCCCTACCTCTTTAATTTATATGCAGAACAAATCATCAGAGAAAAGCAGGACTGTATGAAGACAACCGAGGTGTGAAGATTGGTGGAAGACTCATCAACAACCTACGCTATGTTGATAATACCACATTACTGGCTTAAATTGAAGACAATTTGAAAGGAATATAGTCATAAAATGGGTCTGCACCTTAACGTTAAGAAGACAAAGATCCTGACAACTGGAAAAATTAATAAGTTCATCATTGATGGAGAAGAAATTGAAATATTTGACAGATTTAACTTGGATCAACAATCAACAAAGAAAGGACTAGCAGTCAAGAACTCTGATGTTATATTGCTCTTGGTAGAATGGCTATAAAGGACCTAGACAAGATCCTCAAGAGCAGAGATGTCTCTCCCCATAAAAAGACTTGACTTGTCCAGGCCATGGTATTTTCAATAACTTCATATGGATGTGAAAGTTGGACAAAGAAAAAGATAGAAAGAAAATTGATGCCTTTGAATTATGGTGCTGTTGATAAATACTGTGTATGCCATGGACTGCCTGAAGAACAAACCAGTCAGTGCTAGAGGAGATCAAACCTAAGCTTTCCTTAGAAGCTCGGATGACAAGATTTCAACTTTGTACTTGGGACTGGTGACAGGAAAGGGGGTCTGTATGATCTTTTTTGGGTGGTTGGAAAGATGACATTCCTCTCTCGAGTGACTTTTTCATTTCAGGCTGGTTAGCATGGTGGATTTCTCAGCACCCGGCATGAACCCTACGCTTTATTGTATCAACATTCATGCTAGTACTGGAAATGCTAAATGTGTCCTGGATAAAATGTATTGCATGGAATGTTAATAGAGATTTTACCATGCATATGCATATTTTATCAACTCACATGCTAAAGGTTTTTTTTAGCGTGGGTTTTATTGTCTAGGGCTGTTAATGCTGTGTTATCATTCTGTTTCAGTAGACTATCAGGGATCTCTGTTCCCATCTTGGTTGCATCCAGAGAATGAGTCCTTCAGGTGCAAAATAGCTCTCCAGCAGCTCCTTGGTGAAGGCGAGCAAGAAGCAAAGTTATCAATGAATTCCCTGTCTTCTGGACAGGCTGAATATAGCTCAGTTTTACTCTGTTTCTAATTTTTCAGAGAAAACCACGGCTATAAATCCATGAGTATAATGGGGTATATGCAGGCTTGATTCAGCCTGTCAACACTGCATCGAGTCGATAGGCATCCCTGCTAGGAGTTACTTATAGGAACACCTGCACAGTGCACATATCCAGAAGAAAATGTCTTAATTATTTAGAAAATAATATAGCAATGTGCCCAGCCCTGCTGTTGAGAACAGAATGTGAACGCACAGGAGGGGTGTTTGTAATTAGACACTGGAGCCCTTGTCTGGTTTCCACCGGATTGAAGTGTGTACAATGTAAGGCAGAAAAGAGATGAGGCAATCTGTTAAAACGCTTTCATTCATCTTCCTAACTTGCAAAGTCCTGCAGAGTGTGAGTCATCTACATAATCCCTCTGCTGAGAGATGAATACAGGGAAACCAGGCACAGTCTCACTGACCTAGAATCTACACTTGAACATCAGTGGAACTGGAAATGAAAGAAAACCAAACAATAAGGCCTGCTGTCCTTTTAGTGCATCAAAACATGAAATTACCATGGTCTGTGATAATAATCTCTTAGGTATGTAACAACATCCGAGTGGGGGAATACCTCTTGGGGCCAAAGAGGGTTCTTCAGGAGCGGTTAGTATGACACTGTTGAGCTGTGGAGGTCTGGCCAGAGGTGCAAACAACCTTTTTAAACTATCAGTGCCTCACATCAAACTGATATAAATGACTGGGAAAAGAGCTTGGGTTTTTTAAATTAATTTCGCAATAAAAATTAACTTTACAGTTAAAACTGACAGGAGAAACCACCTGCAGATTTTGATGCAATGGACAATCCATCACAGTCCTCGTTTGCTAGTTCTATGTCATTCATCACTCAAACATAAAAGCTGAACTATGTCAGATTCAGTGACCTAGAACCAGGATTGCCAACTCCTGAAAATTATTTTAATGTCTGTCTGCCAGATTTGATTTTTAGTGACCACCTAAGTGTTTTTCTGGACAAACATTTTATCATCACCATTTGGCTATACAAAGTATCACCACTTTGTACGTTGTAGGGTTCCTTCTGTCTGAACTGGGAGTCTTTGGGCAACAGGTTTTTCCTGGCTGTGCAGCAGGGACAATGTTAGACATGCATAGGGTTACCAACTTTTTCATTGAGAAAAACCCGACACCTGTGGCTCGCCATGCTCCACCCATTCTCCGCCCCTAGTCCCACCCATTCCACGCCCCCAGCCCCACCCATAAAAATTACCGAGGATACGTGTAGGCTAACTTCCTTGGTCAGATAATAATTAAACTGGGAACCCCAAAATCCAAACATGAAATGTACAACACTGGAGAAATAAAACTATAAAGTCATTTCCTCTTGCACTAAAGAAAAACGCAAAGATGTTAGCAATACACACTTCCCAGACAGACATATTCCAGTTAATAAATACAAAATAAAAAGTATTTTTCTACCTTCTGTTTGGGCGTTTTATTTTTCAGTTGCAATTGCTCCAGTCACTTTCTTCTGGTTTCTTTGTATCTTCTGCTAGCTATCCATTTGTCCTTTCTTCTCTTTTAGATGTTTTCCATTCTCTCTCTATTTCTGCTTTAACATACTGATTGTTTCCCTTTTGCTCTTTCCCCCAATTCTTTCCTTATTCCTTTATCATCCATTTAAATTTCACCCTTCCATTCTCAAGCCCCTCTTACTCTCCAAATACCCAGCCCATCATAGACTTTTCTTCCACACAAAATATTTTTCCCCTCTCCATTCTCATTCCCCATCCATTCTAGTCCTCCCACAAAATCAGTTCCCTTATAGTTCTAGACCCACCCAGCATCCACTCCCTTCTAGTCCCATTCTCCCATGCCCCACATCAGCCCATTTCCAGTCCTATTCCAGCTCTTCATCAGCCCATTTCCAGTGCTAGCCCTCACATCACAGGCCATTTCCAGTCCTAGCCCCGCCCCCCAATCACAGCCCATTTACAGTCCAAGTCCCCCATCACAGCCTATTTCCAGTCCTAGGCCCTCCCCACCATCACATCCCATTTGCAGTCCGAGTCCCCCCGCACCATCACAGCCCATTTGCAGTCTTAGCCCCCCTAATCACAGCCTATTTCCAGTCCAAGTTCCCCCTCCCTCCACCATAGCCCATTTCCAGTCCAAGTCCCCCCCCCCATAGCCCTTTTCCAGTCCAGGTCCCCCTCCCCATCACAACCCATTTCCAGTCCATTCCCCCCCACCATAGCCCTTTTCCTGTCCAGGTCCCCCCCCTTCACAACCCATTTCCAGTCCATGCCCCCCCCCATAGCCCTTTTACAGTCCAGGTCCCCCCCCCCCAATCACAGCCCATTTCTTTCCAGTCCAAGTCCCCCCCACCCAGAGCCCTTTTCCCGTCCAGGACCCCTCCCCCTCTCCCAGCCCATGCAGTCCTTGGCCCCCCCCTCCCCCCAGCAACACAGCTGTCTGAGGCTTTAGAGGGAGCTGGGGAAGCCCGCGCGAGGCCCCGGCTCCCTCTGTACAGCCGCCAGCATGAAGAGCCTTTTCCTTCACGCTGGCGGCTGTTTCTGTGAAGCCGCGAATGCTGGGAAAGGTTAAAGGGCATTGCCTTTAACCTTTCCCAGCATTCGCAGCTTTACAGAAACAGCCGCCAGCGTGAAGGAAAAGGCTCTTCACGCTGGCGGCTGTACAGAGGGAGCTGGGGCCTCGCGCAGGCTTCCCTGGCTCCCTCTGAAGCCCTCCGGTGTGTGGGCCGCCCCGGGGAAGGTTTTTTTTTTGGACGGGTTGGGAGAAAAGCCAGTTTTTTGCTCTGGCCGCTCCCGATCTTGCGGCCAGAGCAAAAAACCGGCTTTTCAAGGGCCGGTTTTACCTCTGCACCGGCAGCCGGCCTGGCCATGGAAAAACCGGCCAGGCCGGCTGAAAACCGGCCAGTTGGCAACCCTAGACATGCAGGGGCCCTGGGCCCAAAGTCCAGCTTCAGGCTAGTCCTCCTTTCAATTAAGGCAGGCTTGGGGCCCCCTGTGCCCTGGTTGCCACCCCTAATGCCGGGCCTGTGTGCACGAAGTCCTTCCATTCTGAGGCGGGTCTAGTCCTTTTTGTCACATGTCACTGTTGCTCAGACCAGCAATTACAAACTCAGCCATGTTGGTGTAGCTGGCTTGCAGAAGTCTCCAAAAAGTTTATGCTATGGTTCAGCTATCGAGTGCAGAGTTATTCTCTCTGATACAGAGTCAGATACAACTTAGGAAGAAAGCCAGAGAGGTGCAAGAAGGCAGACACAAAACACAAGAATCATGCACACAAGGGCTAAAGTATAGCCCCCTCCTCCAGTCCATGAGCACTGCAGCCTTTCATAGCTTGAGCACAGAACATCAGAGACAAAGCAGCAAGTTTGGCCAGTGCCCCAACACCTAGGATGAAATTTTTTTTTATAGTCTTTACAGTTATTTTATTTCTATTCATTGTTTACTGAATATCAATAAATCTCTGGACCGTTGGCAATCTTGCCTAGAGCATCACAGATAGAGCTCACTGATTAGGAAAAAGGCAAACATTGACTCACTGTTCTTATCAAAAATGTGTTAACCTACAAATCAAAACAAGTAAAGTTGATTTAAAAAAAAAGTTTGTTTTGATATTTAGCTCCCGCCTTTCCAGTAGTAACTCAAGGTGAGTTACATTCAGGTATAGTAGGTATTTCCTTGTGCCCGGGGGGGCTTACAATTTAACAGGCTGACGCAGAAAACTGGCGCTAGACGTGCACTAAAGATGACTTTAAGACGGCCCAACGACGCACATTTTTTTAATGCCGGATGAAGCAAAGAGAGAACATGCAAATGACCCCTCGTGTTAACTGTGTGCATGCAAATGAGCCATCACAGCATTAAACGGGGAGCGCAAGCCAAACGCATGCGCACAAGAAGTCCGCGCTAATTTTGGCTTGCTCTCCGGGCACCGCGTGGCTAATTTGCATAGTAGCTCAGACAGTATTTTGATGGCATTAGGGGACATCACGGCATCGGGGAAAAGCCCCCGATGCCATCAAAATACTGTTGGGGGCCGTGCCTGAAAATAAAAGGATCCCTGGTGGGGGGCAAGATGGCGGCAGTGTGTTGCACCAGTTAAGCTGGCTCTTGTATGCTGTCTTTACTTTGGCGTTTTGTTTGCAGTTTCCTGAGGAGAAATGGGGCGGAGGAAGTGCAAGCAAGCCTACCTACCCTCTGGTGAGGCTGGTTCGCTGGACTGGATTCTTGCGGCTTTGCTACACCAGGAGCAGGAGCGGTGTCTTCGGCAAGTCGGCAGGAGTTACAGGTTGCGGACCTGAGCATGTCGGGGGTTTGGCTTTCCCCTGGGCTGCGGGTTCTCCCTCCTTGCCCAGGAAGTGCTTCCCTCCAGCAGTATATGTATCAGTGGCTTCAGAATCTGATATACCCAGTCTCCAAGCTGCGAGAAGAGGTACACTACCCACACTACACTAACTAAGTTGCTTCTAATTTGCTCCTTATCTGTCCCTATAATGAGCCAACACCTAGGCTCACTAACAACTCCAGCTGCTTATATGAATCTAAGCGGGAGCGCTGCCTACGCGCTCCCGCTCGTGTCAGCCATCATGCAAAATGGCAGTGTCTGGTCCCATGCAGTGCATACTGGGATGCACTGGGTGAAGTCAGACTGGCATATAAGGCATAATCTACCTTATAGATATTATGCCTTAGATTATTTTGCATGATGGCTGACGCATAGGCAGTGCTCCCTCTTAGATTCATTTGGGGACCACCAGACCATCAGGTAAGGCCTCTAAGCTACCAGGATTTTTTTTTTTAATATGGGGGGGGGGGGGGGAGGGGCCGCTAGACCATAAGGTTCTTCTTTTATTTTAGGGGGGGGAGGGCCAATAGACCACCAGGGATAATTTTATTGTCGGGCACAGTCCCTGACAGTATTTTGATGGCATCGGGGACATGTGTTAGAGGTTTGCTTCCACTCAGACCCTGCAGTAAAAGTTTTGGCGCTATGGCTGGTTGCAAAATCATCTATGCATGTCTCTGCATCAAGCGTAGCCATGATTTGCATACCAACCCAGCAGATTAAAATACATTTAAATAATTAAGGATTCATTTAAATATGCGTGGTGTTAATTGGGCGCTAGTTTTTCCTCTGGCGTTTACGTCTATTTTCTGCATATAAACGATTGTTAAAATGTACTTAAATGTGGCGTTATGGGCTTGTAAAGTGGCACTAGCTTTCTGCATTGGCTTTTAAGTTTGTACCTTAGGCTATAAAGGTCACAAGGTGTGTCAGTGGGATTTGAACCCCAGTTTCAACCACTGCTTTAAGCACTAGGCTACTCTGTTAAAAAGTTATAGTCCTCATTAAACACTTTTAATTTACAGGAATGTGTGAAATGAACAATAAAAAAAAGTCCAAAAATCTGGAAAAAACAAATAAAGCAAACATTTCTTTTCCCTGAGCACATCCCTAGATGGCTGTGGAAAGTTTCCCAACACTGAGAAGTGGTGGAATTTTTCTTAGTACTGGTGGAGTATTGCTGACTCCCTAAAATGACAGTGTTGGGTTTTCTAAAGCAGGAAGCTCTTATATGTGAATTCTTAGTGAAATGAAGACAAATGAATGTCTTTTCACTGCACTCACTGTAGGTATTATATGCGAAGGCACATTGTTAGAAAAAAAGTGGAGATCAGAACGTAGATGTTGAGGTCACAATATTTTTTTTTTATTATTTTTTTTTTTCTAATTATAGATTTTGCAAAACACAAAAGCAAATATCAAAGAAAAATGACAGGTAATAACAATTAATAAACAATCAAAACATAAATGACATAATAGGAAAACAACAATGTCCATCAGCTCACATCTCAGGGAGATATACAATAATAGGACACCACATAACAAAGACAAACAAGGAAGAAAATCTCTATAATCTGCTGCCCAATTAATTGTGCCACCACAAAACTCAACTACCTTTACCCCTGCTTCTCTCTATCAGACAGGAAAGTCTCCAACTGTAAGGAATCTAGGAAAACAAACTTGGACCTTTGACGTGTAACTAAACACTTACAGGGTTATCTCAAAAAGAAAAAAGCCCTGAGGGCCAACACTCTGGGCCTAAGAGCCAAAAAGGCCCTCCTGCGCAACTGTGTGACCCTCGAGACATTCTAAAACAGCTGTATCCTAGCGCCACAAAATAGCACATCTTTATTTTTAAAAGAACTTCTAAACACCAAAACATTATCCTGCTCAGAAAGGAAAGAGACCACCAATGTGGCCTGGGTAGGAATGTTGTCCTGCGAGTCCTCTAGGGATTGAGTTAAATTGACATCTGATTGTGGCTGCAGGATATCAAAGTCATTCAGGGATTCGTCGGCAACTTTCCTACCTGTAAGGTAAAACATTTTAGAAAACATCATTGATACAGAATTAGATAAAGACAAAATCTGCTTAAGATATTTATGTAGTAAGATTTCAGGAGACAACAAGCAATGAAAATGAAAATTCAGAAACCTAATATTTCTTGTCTTAAGGAATTTTACATTTTCAATTTATGATGGATAACTAAACCATCCTTAATAGCAATGGCATTAACTGCTTGGAGGGAAGAACATTGGGTTGTATGTTTATGAAGTTGATTTGAAAGGAATTCCAGCTATTCTTGATCTCTTCCAATCCTTGCCACAGTCTCATGCGAGAATTGGCAAAGCTGAGAGACCATGGTCACCAGAGTTCTCTTGGTCTGGATCACCACTCTCCAGATATTGGCCAAGGAGACCTGAGATTCAGACACTTCCTTGAGGTCTTTTATAGGTGGGGACCAAGTTACTGCTTGATAGGAACTACCAGGACCAATGGTAACTTCACCTGAAGTGAAAACCACCTTCTTCCTTTATCCCATGGATGTCCACCTGATGGCCAGAGAAGAGCCTCTGAGGTGTTCCTATGGGGCTCCCAAGGGGCCTATCCTGCCCCCCTTGTAACACACCCCCTAGAGCACACTCCAGCCATGTGCCAAGACTGTGCACCTAGCTGCTGCCAGAACTTATAGGGCCCCGTTGAGGTTAGAGTTGTCCTCCGCACAGCCTGCACTCCTCCAACCAGCTCCCGCTTTTGCGGCTGCCCAGCTCAACTCTCCCCGAGGTCAGTGTTTACAGTTCTGTTGGTATTTTACAAAGGGATCTGCTAAACATGGAGCCTTTTCTACAGTAAAGTATGAACATGCAAGGACAGGAGTGCATGTGTATGTTCCGATACATGGAGCCGGAGGAGCCATTTTAGAAAACTACACATTGCAAAAAATCGGAGGCAACTGGAAACCTTCCACATGCAAATGCTGACACCTACATGTGGAGGATGGTACTTTGCAACTCTGACATTTGAGCACTGGCGCTTACATGTGCAGATGGCCTATTTTTCAAACCATTTTGCTGCCAATTAGCTACAGAGGCTGATTTTTCTATCTAAGTTAAATAGAAAGGACAAATACACAAGTGGAGATTAAGGAGTATCACCCCCTTAATTCCTCCTATAAAAGCGCTGGTCGAAACAGAGAATAAATGTGTATGACCAAAAATGCCCATGTCAGGATTCACACCTGCTCCCTGACATGTGTAGGCTTGTAAAAAGTGCTTGTCTGCAATGGGGAATATTTCTGTAGATTTTGGACCACCCCAAGCTGCTCCCTAACCATGTCCACTTGCAACTTTCACATAAAAAGGGCATCCATATGTAAACTGAGCCCTTTCTAAAATGGCCATTGTAAATCATGAATATGGTTTATTTATTTAGCTAGGCTTATATACCACTTTTCTACCAAAGTGGTGTACATTCAGGTACTATGTATATATTTTTCCCTTGACTCTGAAGGGCTCACAATCTGTTTTTTTACCTGAGGTAATGGAGGGTTGGGTGGCTTGCTCAAGACCATGAGGAGCACCTGTGGGACTGGAAGCCCCAGTCCTTCTGGTCCAAGGTTGCTGTCCTCTAGTGGGATTTGAGCTTCTGGCCTGAGGTAACTTGCCCCAGCCACTAGGCCACTCCTCCCTCCCTCTTCTTGAATAAACCCTCTAGAGTAGTGAATGGTTGAATCCATTTCAAAATTCCCCATTTCAGAAGGGTTGTCTCCAGACTGTGTTTAAAGATATACAGGGTCAACTTAAATATTAGGCACGACTAGGTGGCCACCTCTGGGGTGAAGCATAGAGCAATTGAAATCAAAGTAGTACAGTAGATCTTGACAGTCGGAACTATCAGCACATTCTTTTACCCACAGGAAGGGCAGCACTTTTCAAATAGCCATTTACCTATATAAATAATTTTGGGAAATTTCCATGTGTTTAATGTTTATAAGTATGAGGTACAATTATATGTTTTTATAGAGTGTCTAGGAGGGGTAGTATTGGGATGATCATAATTGTTGACTTTTTTTTATCAAAATATGAGGGGCAGCTAGGAGTCTTAAAGTTAACTGGGGACAGGTGCAAGGTATAGAGTTTGCTAATCCCTTAGCATCGGCCCTGGAAATATAGGTGCTAGTGAAGGTTAGCTACCAGCAAATTTTCCCGAGATCAAACACTACATTCTCTTTTTTTTCAAGAAGTGACAGAGCTGGATCCTGGTGAAGTCATTTGATCAGGTTTAAATATTAACTGTTCACTGTTTCATTCTGGAGAAAATCAGGACACTGGAATCGTCCAACTTCATCATTTGGATCCGTACACAGTTTTTAAAGTGAGTGTGATACTAGTTTCATCAATCAGAAATTAAAAGAACATTTCAAGCTTCAGTGCAGGCCCCTGAGAGATCTAAGCCAGGAGAAACTAGGCCCTGATGAGTCATTTGCTGAAGAATTGAACAGCTGGAATAGTAACAACAGCTGGATGGGAGCAGCTCCCATGGCAACAGGACATCTTTTGTGTTAAGTTCATGGATAAGGTAACAGCCAGACTCTTCAGAAACCAATGGTCAGCCAGAAGGCTATGATTGCCTTTTAGAGGAGCAGTATTCATTTCTGCTTGGATTATACTCAATTCCTAAGGAGTTATTGATATCTAAAACTATCAAAAGCACATCATGCTCTCCCCTACTCTGACTGTTGTGAATCCAAATTGAAGAAAATATCTTTTTCATTCAACGTATACTTAAGCTCTGAAATTTGCTTGCAGAGGAAGTGATAAAAGCAGATGGCATAGTTAGATTTAAAGGCTTGTATAATTCTAGAGGTGCACAGGTCAAAAATTTGTGTGTTGTTGAGTTTCCCGTGGTGTTTGAGTGATTTTTCGTTTTGTTTTGTTTAATTTTGTTTCGGGGAAATGTCGTTAATAGTGCAGTATTGCTCAATAGTGCATGCTATTAACAGCAAGAAGGAAGTGATGACATTTTATTTTTTTTTATTCTTTTTCAATTTGAAAATGACATGAAATGGTATAGGAAATGCTGTTGACATTTTCTAAGTCATTTCAAATGAATGCACATCCCTAACAAATTCCTGGAGGAAAGGTTTATAAACAGTTATTAAGATGGACTTGAGGAAACCACTATTTAACCCTGGGGGTAAGCAGTATAGAATCTAGTTACTTTTTGGGATCCTGCCCGTACTTGTGATTGGCTACTGTTGCTGGAAACAGGATATTGGATTTGATGGATCTTTGGTTTGACCCAATTTGCCAGTTCTTATGGCTCTGCTGACTCTTGTCAGAGACCCATACTGCTATGACACTGATAAAAACATAAAAATATGATGGCAGATAAGGATTATGCAAACCATCCAATCTCACATCCATGCCAGCTAAGTTCTACAATCCCTTCGTTTCCCTGAGAGATCCTCTGTGTTTGTCCTGTTCTTTCTTGAATTCAGATACAGTCCTTGTCTCTGCTACTGCCATTAGGAGGCTATTCATCACTTTCACTATTTTTTCCATAAAAATAAATATTTCCTCAGATTATTCCCGAGTCTACCCCCTTTCACGTTCATCCTTCACCCTCGTTTCAGAGCTTTCTTTTTGGTGAAAGAATGGAGGAGTAGCCTAGTGGTTAGAGCAACTGCCTTGTATGATGATGATCAAGGGTTCAATTCTCACTGGTATTCCTTGTGACCTTGGGCAAGTCACTTTACCCTCCATTTCCTTGGAAGAAAAGGCCTGGCAATCTACTTCCAGTGATACATTGCCAAGAAAACCCAGAGTCAGGTGCATCACCAAGAGTCGGCACTAAAACAAAAAAAATCATCTCTCCTCTCCTACCTTTCTTCCAAGGTATATATATTGAGATCTTTAAGTCTGTCCCCAAGAACCTTATGATGAAGACCAAGGACCATTTTAGTAGCAACCCTCTACACTGACTCCATCCTGTTTATATCATTTTGAAAGTGTGGTCTCCAGAATTACACATAGTACTCCAAATGAGATCTCACAAAGACATACAGTAGTGTACCAAGGGTGGGGCGGTTAGTGCGGCCAGCTCCGGGTGCTGGCCAGGAGGGGACCCACAGAGGCAGTGTGGCAAACCTATGATTAAACTAGTTTGCTGTGGTGTGCCCCTTTAAACTGCAAGACTTTGGCTGGGAGAGAAGAACAACTGGTCCCTGGAGAGCAAGGCCAGTTGTGGCTGGCTGGGTTGAGGGGGCACTATGGTGCGCAGTGCCATACCACATGGGGGGGCACCTGTCCCGGATAACGGGGGGGGGGGGGCGAGCTAGGAACGCCACGGAGAGGCACTATCACCTCCTTTTTCCTGCTGGCTATGCCTCTCCCTGTATACCTTTTCTATCTGTTTAGCCACCTTAAGTTTATCTGAGAAAATCACTCCCAGGTCCTGCTCTTATTTCATGGACAGAAGTACTTCAACCCCTAGAGTGTGCTGGTCCCTTGGATTTTTGCAGCCCAAATGCATTACCCTGCATTTTTTAACATTGAGTCTCAGCTGCAAAATTCTCAAGCATTCTTGAAGTTTTGCTATATATTTGAGTGGAGGAGTGGCCTAGTGGTTGGGGCAAGGTACTTCAGGCCAGAAGGTCAGGGGTTCAAATCCCACTAGAGGACAGCAACCTTGGGCCGGAAGGACTGGGGTTTCTAGTCACACAGGTGCTCCTTGTGGTCTTGGGCAAGCCACTTAACCTTCCATAGCCCGTGTTCCCCGTAAAATAGTTATCTCCAAGTTATAATGTAATTTCAGTTTGTTCAATGTAAACCACACTGATGCAGAATAGCACAGTATATAAGAGAATGTAAATAAATAAAAAAACATGAAGAGGGATATATTTATTTTATCTACACCTTTTGGGGGGTCTATCCTATTCTAGATTTTGGTATCATCTGCACAGAGGCAAACTTTATCTGCAATATTAGTTACAATATCACATGTAAAAGACAAAGTGGCAAACGGCTGTGGAATGGATTCACTGAGGATATGTTAAAAATCAGTGACGTTGCCAGACGTGGTGCACATCATTTATTGCAGGAAAGCCTACAAGTTACGGCTACTGTCACCACTGGCAACGGGATACTGGACTTGGTCTGGAAATGATAAATGCTGCCAGACATATGTGGCGCTGTAGGGAGAGTCCTTGCTCCGTGCATCCTATTGTCACGCAGGCAGAACAAATACGAAGTTTCAGAAAATGTATTTATTGCAGTGAACATGGTTCAGATGGAGAAGACTAAGTGATGGAAGATATGGAGTTTGAATACAACATTGTGACAAAGCACAAAGAGAAATTACAGTAGCTATAAGGCCCAAAGAGAAAACAGTAGGGTAAAAAAACAGGTGAGGTGATATTTTGAGTAATCTTGCTAATTGTCCTGCTTTCTAAATTTTGGAAGTTGCTAAATTCCATCCATCTTGGATTTATGGGGCATTTATTAACATTTAGCATGCACTTTTAGTAAACAATCTCTTTAGTGCATGCAGTATTTGTCAGTCAATCCTGGTGTGACCTCCTAGCTAATCAAATTTGGATGCATAAGATTTGTTATACGGGGTCAGACCAAGCCCAGTATCCTGTTGCCAACAGTGGCCAATCCAGGTCACAAGTACGGGCAGGATCCCAAAAGGTACACAGATTCCATGTGGCTTAGCCCAGGAATAAGCAGCAGATGTCCATAAAGCCACCTTAATAGCATATGGACTTTTCTTCCAGAAACTTCTCCAAACATTTTTTAAACCCAGATACCCTAACAGCTTTTACCACATCCTCTGGCAACAAATTACAGAGCTTAATTATACATTGAATGAAAAAGTATTTTTGCTGATTTGTCTTAAATGTACTGTTTAGTAACTTCCTTGGGTATCTTTTAGTCTTTGTATTTTTTTTAGAGAGTAAATAAACAAAAGTTACTGATTACAAAGGGACTCAAACCCTTAACTGATCTAGTCATTCATTAGACCATATGGTCAAAGCATAGCTACAGTGCATATGCATGGGGTGGATATTCATGCACTGTCTTCATCATATGATATTTCTCACACATATAGTCTTTCTGAATATTATGAAAACCCAACTGGTGGGCGGTTCTCCTAGTACAGCTTGAAAAGCATCACTTGGGTTCACAATTCAGCTCTGTGTCCATCGTTAATACTTCAGAATTAACGAACAGAAAGAAAAACAAGGTTTCTAGCCATGTGTCATCACTCAGTTTCATAATCATAGTAATAATATTTCTATATGTAGTATGTATGTAAACACTCAAAAACCTATTTTATAGAAGGTGTTGCCCCACTATTCACCTGTGGGAAAACACATCTAAAAATCTGGTCCGTGGTGTAATTAACCACAGTGGCTTGATTTACTTTAATCTGGGATTAGTACTATGTAATTGATGTTTACCATGTCATATTTAAACCACCCCTGATCTCTGGAAGGGGCGGAATAGAAAAGCACACAAATAAAATAAATAAATAAAATACGGTCAAAAATAATGTTCTCTATTGACCTGACTTCACCTAGGAAAACCTTTGCAGTGCCGAAGCCTGCTTTATTTGGTGGTGATTACAGAATTTAGGTGAAGAGGACAAGTCAAGTCTAAGAATATTATGTAACCTGTTCAAGCGGCACCATTTTCCATTTGTTATGTACCTTATTTAACCAACATTTAATTAGGAGTCCTATATTTCTTATCATGTTAAATGCCCATAATTGCTGTAATTATGGTTAATTTCCACCAACACAACAGTGTCCATGGCAACAGGATCATAATTTGCCAATGCTGGGACAGAGCTTTGTCGGTGATGCTTGGTAAACTCCACAGATAGGGAGAAACCTTCAAGCTCTGTTTGCAAAGACGTTTGCAACAAGAACACAGACTAGGAGCAGCCCTACTGGTAATGGTCACCTTAATGTAAGATGGTCAAATGTAAATTATATTTTGAGGATAGTTTTCTCTCATATTTCTTTATATCTCCAGGAACAAGCAGGAATGAGTCTTCACATATGGGTATCGTCGGTACCAACGGAGCCTGCGCGGGAACGCTCCCCAGCGTCCAGTAAGAAAGCTTTTGGGAGCATCCCACAGCGCCTGCGCGCTGCCTTCCCGCCTTTCCCAACCGCCTCTCTCCAGTTCTTCTTTTCCGCGGAGCCAGCAGGTCGTGTTCCTGTCACCGCAGAAGAAGTTCTTTATTTTTTCTTTATTCTTTTGTGTCGCGTCTGCCTTCTTCGACGTCGGACCGGTACCGCCGGTCTTTTCTTTCTTTCTTAAAAAGAAAAAAACATAACAACTTATACTTTCTTCACTGTGCATTTTCAGTTTTTGGGCCTTAGGCCTAAAAATTTTCTCCTCATGGAGAAGCCCGCCTCCGGGTTTAAAAAGTGCACAAAATGTGGCGGTACTATTTCTGTCACAGACACCCATGATTGGTGTCTAAAATGTTTGGGTCCTGACCATTCCATCACGGATTGTATGTCCTGTACCATGATGTCTAAAAGAGGTCGGCAGAACTGAGCAGCCAAGCTCAGTGCCCCATTTCCCTCTGATGCAGCTTCGGTGGCATCGACGTCTTCCAGGGCTTCTTCTTCCTCCCATGGATCTCAGGTAACCAAGCATAAATCTGGCCGGTCCTCGAAGGGAAAATCTCCCTCTAAGCATCGAGATGCCACCGGGCTTGTCCTCGAGGACTCCGCACCGGCAAAATTACCCCGGCGGGAAGTTGCGGCTTCCAAAGCATTGTCTATGGGGTCACAGGTTGACATCGATGGCTCGGCCTCGACCGATCACCTGTTGCCGTGTTCTGGGGTACCGGTGGCTCCCACTGGTACCGACATCCAGACTTTGGTGGCGTCGATGGATCAGAAGATTCTGACCATGCAGCGCACCCTGACGGCATTCATGCAGGCTGCGACACCTCCGGTACCGCAACAATCCCCGTTGCCGGTACCGGCTCCGGCACCGGCATCATTCCCGGTGCCGGTACCGATTGCATCGATATCGGCTTCGGTGTCGACTGCAACGGTACCCTGTCCTATGATGCCCATCGGTACCGAACCGGTACCGGTTACTCCCGATGTCGATCCCACTCGGTACGCATATCGGGCTTTACAGGAGCATCCAGACAGGCAATACTTTGATTCCTCCGAAGACTCTGAGGAGTCTGAAGGATCTGTCGAGGCATCGATACTTCTTCCTCAGGAGTCTTCTTCTCCTAAACGAAGAATGTCTCCTCCAGAAGACTTGTCTTTTCAAGACTTCATTAGGGAAGTGGCTAGGGGCCTCTCCATCACAGTGGCCCCTGAGTCAGAGCCTAGAGCCAAGCAGCTGGATATTTTACAATATCCTAAAGCTCCTAAAGAGGCAGCTACTTTATCTATTCATGAGATTTTGTATGATCTCATGTTGAGCATGTGGGAGACACCTCTTACCACCTCTCCTCATTCTCGCAGGTTAGACACCATGTATTGTGTCCCTCCTTGTCCTGGCTTTCATAAGACTCAGCTTCCGCACCACTCTATTGTGGTAGAGTCTGCCATGAGAAAGATAAAGAGTGCAAAAAGACACTCATCTAATCCTCCAGGACGTGAATGCAGGACCCTAGATGCTTTTGGCCGTAGGGTTTTTCAAGCTTCTATGCTAGCTACCAGGATCAACTCCTATAGTCTCTATATAGGGATGTTTCTAAAAGAAGTCACAGATCATCTGCAGACTTTAACCCCTTTTATTTCAGAAGATAAAAGGCAGGAGTTTCTCACTTGGCTCAAACATGCCCAGGATGTTTCCAAATTTTCCAACCGTGCAGCCTTTGACTCTTTTGAGTGTGTAAGCAGAGCCTCGGCTATTGCCATAGGTGCACGCAGAATTGCTTGGCTACAAGCTTCTGATTTGGAACTCATTAGGAAATCTTCCTTGTACAGGTGAAGACCTTTTTGGCAAGGATTGGCAAGCAAAGGCCACTCAGATGGATGCTGAGAACTCCGCTTTGGATCGACTTTCAAAGTCCACCTCTGCTCCTGCTAAGAAAAGATTGTTCAAAAAGACATCCTTTTCTAAAAAGGGAAGATATTATCCTGCTTATGGTCAGCAGGCATCTTCTGCAGGTTGTTTTGCTGCAAAATGTCAGCAACCACCTAAACAGGCCAAGTCAAAGGCTGCTAGGCCTTCCACGGCCCAGCAGCCTCAGCCTCCTCAGGGCCTTTGACTTGCAACTAGAGAACTTAGCCTTTCTAGCTCTGGAAGGTTGGCTTACTTTGCTCCCAGATGGGAACAAATCACAGCAGAGCAATGGACCCTCTCCATCATAAGGGAAGGGTACAAGCTTCATTTCTTAAGCCTTCCTCCTCGCACCATGGTGAAACAGTTCAATTCTCCAACATCTTTCCTCAACCTTCTGGGTCAGGAGATTGCCACCCTTCTTGCCCAAGGGGAAATAGAAGAAGTACCTCTTCTTCAACAGGACTCAGGGTTCTACTCCCCTTATTTTCTTATCCCAAAGAAAACAGGGGGCTACAGACCCATATTAGATCTCAGAGAATTGAACAAGTTTCTATTCAAAGAGAAATTCAAGATGATTTCTCTCGGTGCTCTGCTTCCATACCTTCAGAGTCAGGACTGGCTTTGTTCTCTAGATCTCAAGGATGCGTACACCCATATCCTCATCCATCCAACACACAGAAGGTTCCTTCGGTTCCTTTTTCAGGGAAAGCACTACCAATACAGGGTGCTTCCGTTCGGTCTGGCCTCTGCACCAAGGGTGTTCACGAAATGCATGGCAGTAGTAGCTGCATTTCTACGCACTCTAGGAATATTTGTCTTCCCTTACCTGGACGACTGGCTCATTCGAGCTCCATCCCAGTCAGAGGCCCAGAATTGTCTAATCTGCACAATGCGTGTTCTCCAGTATTTGGGACTGGTAATAAACATCCCAAAATCAATTCTCACCCCTACTCAGTCTCTGGAGTTTATAGGGGCCTTGCTGGATACCACAACTGCAAGGGCCTATCTTCCTCAGGCCCATTGCTTACGCTTAGTGCAGTTAGCCTCCCAGATACAGTTAAAGTCCCATTTAACTGCTCGAGAGATGTTACAACTCTTAGGCCACATGGCATCTACCGTGCACTTGGTTCCATATGCTCGCCTTCACATGAGGGCAGCTCAATGGACTTTGTCCACCCAATGGACTCAGGCATCAGGTTGCCTGTCAGACAAAATAGCAAACGCCAGTCGCATTTTTTGGTCTCTCCAGTGGTGGAAGTCCTCTCCAAATCTGTTGCTGGGGTCCCCTTTTCAGCAGTCACTATCCCAAGCAACTCTTACAACAGATGCTTCTCCAATGGGTTGGGGAGCTCATCTGCAGGATCTTTCCACCCAGGGCATCTGGTCTCCACAGGAGACTTCTCTGCATATCAATCTCTTGGAACTCAGAGCAATATTCTTAGCTCTCAGAGTGTTCCATTCCCTGCTCAGCTACAGGACAGTCCTCATCCATACGGACAACCAAGTAGCCATGTTCTATGTAAACAAGCAGGGCGGGACTGGCTCTCTGTTGCTTTGCAACGAAGCTTTGCGACTGTGGGCTTTCGCCAGAGAGCATTACATTCATCTTCTGGCAGTATATCTTCCAGGCGTTCAAAACTCTTGGGCAGACAGACTCAGTCGAGTTCTGCTTCCACACGAGTGGTCCCTCCACATGGACCAGGTAGCCAGGATTTTTCGAATTTGGGGAACCCCGGACATAGACCTCTTTGCAAGTCGCGTGGAATGCCAAACTTCCCCGGTTCTGTTCCAGAATTCCGTGTCAGGGAGTTCAGGCCAAGGATGCCTTCCTCCTTCACTGGGGTCAAGACTTCCTTTACGCCTTTCCACCCATTCCCCTAATTCCCAAAACACTATTCAAGCTTCAGAGAGATCGAGGGACCATGATCCTCATAGCACCACATTGGCCACGCCAAGTGTGGTATCCTCTACTTCTGCATCTCTCTCAAGCTCCTTCCCTGGACTTGGGCTCTGCACCAGACCTTCTATCCCAGGAGGAGGGAACGCTGTGGCACCCAAACCCCCAGTCTCTTCATCTCAGGGCTTGGTTGCTGAAGGCCTAGACCTTCAAGGTTTTCATCTCTCTCAGCAAGTCAGAGATTATTCATGCCTCTAGAAAGCCTTCTACTAGACGTTCCTATGCTTTCAAATGGAAAAGATTTACCATTTGGTGTTCAGAGAAGGGTCTTAACCCTCTTGCAATACCTTTGAATTCTTTACTAGAGTATCTCCTGCATTTATCCCATGCAGGTCTTAAAACGAATTCAGTAAGAGTCGATTTGAGTGCTATTGCAGCGTCCCTCAAGCCTCTCAATGGACAGCCTATTTCCTCTCATCCTCTTATAACAAGATTCATGAGAGGCCTTCTTCTAACTAAACCTCCCATTAGACCACCTCCAGTGGCATGGGACTTAAACCTGGTTCTTGGCCAGCTTATGAAGCCACCCTTTGAACCTTTAGCCACCACCTCCCTGAAATTTCTTTCTTGGAAAGTTATCTTTCTCATTGCAGTCACCTCAGCACGCCGCATCAGTGAATTGCAAGCTTTAGTGGCTAATCCACCTTATACAAGGTTCCATCATGATAAGGTAGTCCTCAGGACCAATCCACACTTTATGCCCAAAGTGGTCTCACCTTTTCATCTAAACCAAGAGGTATATTTACCTGTCTTTTTTCCAGGACCTCATGCATCAAGTGCAGAGAGGAATCTTCATACCTTGGATTGTAAGAGAGCTCTTGCTTTTTACTTACAAAGAACACAGCAACATAGAAAGTCTTCTCAACTCTTTGTTGCTTTTGATCCTTCTCATTTAGGACTTCCAGTTTCTAAGAGAACACTGTCCAACTGGATTGCTCAGTGTATTTCTTTCGCCTACCAGAGTAGGAACCTTTCTCTGGAGGGCCATGTCACAGCTCACAATGTGAGAGCCATGGCAGCCTCAATGGCTCATCTAAACTCTGTGTCCTTCGACCAAATCTGTTGAGCGGCCACCTGGGCCTCGGTTCATACCTTCACAGCCCATTACTGTTTGGACAAGGACTCCCGCCGGGATGCCTCGTTTGGTCAGGCTGTTCTCAAACACCTGTTCCATTCCTAATCAACTCCTACCCACCTACCCTGGTTGGATGTCAGAGATCCATGGGGGAAGGTAGAGTCCTTTTCAAGGACACACAACCTGGGGTCTTCCCCTGGCATCTGCAGCTAGGGAGTCCCCATATGTGAAGACTCATTCCTGCTTGTTCCTGGAGATAGCACAGTTACTTACCTGTAACAGGTGATCTCTGGGAACAGCAGGAATAAATCTTCACAACCCACCCACCTCCCCTAGGAGTTGTATCTCTCTATCTATCTTTCCTTTCCTCTCTCTCTCTCTCTCTTTGTCTCAGCTTTAAAACTCGAACTGGAGAGAGGCGGTTGGGAAAGGCGGGAAGGCGGCATGCAGGCGCTGTGGGATGCTCCCAAAAGCTTTCTTACTGGACGCTGGGGAGCGTTCCCGCGCAGGCTCCGTCGGTACCGACGATACCCATATGTGAAGACTTATTCCTGCTGTTCCCAGAGATCACCTGTTACAGGTAAGTAACTGTGCTTTATAAGTGCTCAAGGTGGGGTACAGCATACAAATACAATCTAAAAAAAAAACCCTCAACAAATATAGCTTTATGAGCATGAAAACTATCATTGCAATTTTTATGACAAATTCACCAAGCTGGCCAATGGCCCTTATGATGGAACCAAAATTTTGTACACTAGAGATATGGCACAAATAGGCTGCTAGTGGTGTTACAAACATTATGAAAAGAATTTGGGTTTCTAGAAGAGGCCCCTGGGGGTTGTAGTCCATAATACATTTAGGGGTATGTTTACTAAAGGCGTTAAGGGAGCCGTAAATGCCCATTATCGGCACCGTTTTACACTTAACGCAGCAAAAAAGCTACTTTAACGGGCGCTAAAGGCTCCAGCAGTGTAAAGGGTGATGTAGGCCAAGAGTGGGCATTAACTGAGTGGAGAGAGAGCATCAACAATGGGCATTTCCTTAACGCCTGTTGTGCTAACGTGTTAAAGCCCTTTAGCCTTCCTCTGCAGGCTGGCGGCTGAATTAGGACTGGAAATGGGCTGACAAGGGAGCTAGGATTGGAAATTGACGGGGGAGCTAGGACTGGAAATGGGCTGATGAGGAGCTGGAATAGGACTGTAAATGGGCTGATGTAGGCTGATGCGGGCTGGAATATGACTGGAAGTGAGCTGATGGGGGATCTTGGAGTGGAAATGGGCTAATGGGGGGCTGGAATGGAACTGGAAAAGAGCATATGGTGGGCTAGGACTGGAAATGGGCTGATGTGGGGGCTTGGGAGACTGGGACTAGAAGGGATCGGATGCTGGGTGGGTCTAGAACTATAAGGGAGCTGATTTTGGGGGAGGACTAGAAAGGGATGGGGAATGAGAATGGAGAGGGGAAAAGATATTTTGTGTGGGAGGGAAGAAAAGTTTACGATGGGCCGGGTATTTGGAGAGTAAGTGGGGATTGAGAATGGAAGAGTGAAATTTGAGTGGATGATAAAGGAATGGGAAAGAGCAAAAGGGGAAAGATCAGTATGTTAAAGCGGATATAGAGACGGAAAATGGATAAAATTCTAAAAGAGAAGAAAGGACAAATGGATAGCTTGCAGAAGACACGAAGAAACCAGAAGAAAGTGACTGGAGCAATTGCAACTGAAAAAGAAAATGCACAAACAACAAAAGGTATAAAAATACTTTATTTTGAATTTATTCACTGGAATATAACAGCTTTGGGAAATGTGCATCGTTAACGTTTTTGTGTTTTGTTTAGTACAAGAGGAAATTAATTTATAGTTTGATTTTTCCAGTGTTTTTGTACATCCCAAATTTGGCTTTTGGGGTTCCCAGTTTAATTATTGTCTTCCTATTTCTAAATTGTGATCCCTTGTTCTTTGGTGACGGTCTATGCTCTGCATTTTAACCAAGCTGAGGTATTCTGTTCATGTAGCTTCTATTTGACCGTGCCACTTGGTATCAGGGGTGGCACAAGGGGGGTGCGGGCCATGTGCGGAGACTGGGTGTGGGTCCTCATTTGCATAAGGGGCCTCATTTGCATAATGTTACCATACGCTAACTTTTAGTAAACATGCCTCTTAATGAGTGTATGGATAAAGAAAGACTAAAAGATTTCTACATTACTATAATCCAGTGCCAGGCCCATTAGGAACTACTACAAACACTGCCCATTTAGAACCCATAGCAAACCCGCCGTATCGTAACAGCACTACCAGGACTCACAAAGCACCATTACCTATCAAAAGGCAACACTGCAAATATTAAACCAATACATTTCAGAGAATAGCAATACATGACCTACTGGGGAAAGAGAACAAGTGGCAATATCAAATAGGAATTACATAAACAGAATAACTCAGCTCAGTTACACATGCAGAACATAGACCATCACCAAACAAGGAATCACAATTTAGAAACAGGAAGACAATAATTAAACTGGGAACCCCAAAAGCCAAACTTGGAATGTACAACAACACTATAGAAATAAAACTATAAATTAATTGCCTCTTGTACTAAACAAAGTGCACACGTTAATGATGCACATTTCCCAGAGCTGATAAATTCAAAATAAAGAGAGATTTTTCTACCTTTTGTGCATTTTTTTCAGTTGCAATTGCTGCAGCCACTTTCTTCTGGTTTCTTCGTGTCTTCTGCTAACTCTCCATCGTCTGCTGTCCATTTGTCCTTTCTTCTCTCTTCTATTTTTTTTTCATTCTCTCTCTACATCTGCTTTAACATACTAATCTTTCTCCTTTTGCTTTTTCCTCATTCCTATTTCATCCACTCAAATTTTACCCCTCCATCCTCAATCCCCACTTACTCTCCCAATACCCGGCCAATTGTAGATTTGTCTTCCCTCCCACACAAAATATTTTTCCCCTCTCCATTTCACTCTCCCAGCTCCATCCCATTCTAATCCTCCCCCAACATCAGCTCCCTTCTAGTTCCAGCCCCACCCAGCATCCACTCCCTTCTAGTCCCTGCATCAGCCCATTTCCAGTCCTAGCTCCCCCATCCATTTCCAGTCCTATCCGAGTCCCTCCATCAGCTCATTTCTAATCCAAGCCCCCCATCAGCCCATTTCTAGTCCTTTCCTAGCCCCACCAGCAGCCGATGTCAAATCCTAGCTCCCCTCTACTCAGTCCATTTCCAATCCAAGCTCCCCATGAGCCTACTTCCAGTTCTAGCCCCTCCATGAGTCCATTTCAATCCAAGCCCCCACCACAGCCCATTTCCAATCTTAGCACCCCCCAAAAGCCCATTTCCAGTCCTATCCTAGCCCCTCCATCAGCCCATTTCCTGTCCTAGCTCCCCCCAGCCCATTTCCAGTGCTAGCTCCCTCCCCTCACAGCCCATTTCCATTCCAAGCCCCCCTCCCCATCAGCTATTTGCAGTTCAAGCCCCCCTTCCACAGCCCATTACCAGTCCTAGCCACACCCCCATAGCCCATTACCAGTCCTAGCCCACCCATAGCCCATTTCCAGTCCTAGCCCCCCCATAGCCCATTTCCAGTCCTACCCCCCATCAGCCCACTTCCAGTCTTAGACCCCCCCCCCCCATAGCCCAGGTAGATTTAAAAAAAAAACAAACCTGCTGCCGCTGCTGTCACCATGGCTGCGGCAGAATTGAGCATCCCGCGGGGCCCCCCCCTGCCCAGCAGAGTCCTCCATGCGGCCTCAGCTCCCTCAGCGCGGGCTTTTCAGAGCCGCGAAGGGAGAGTTTCCCTTTCTCGTGGCTCTATTTAAGCTCGCGGGGCTGATGGGAAACAAGAAATCCTGTTTCCCATCAGCTCCAGCGACTTAACAGAGCCACGAGGGAGAAGCTCTCTCCCTTCGTGGCTCTGAAAGCCGGCACTTAGGGAGCTGAGGCTGCAAGGAGGACTCTGCCGGGCAGGGGGGGCCCCGTGGGACACTCGATTCAGCCATTGCCACAGCGGCAGCGGCGGCAGCAGCAAGTTTGGTTTTTTTAAAATTTACCGGCAGATGCAGAATGTTGTTTGCACGGGGCCCCCTGAAATGTGGGGCCCTCTGAAACGCAGGGCCCTCTACAAACAACAATCTTGCACAATGGATGGGCCGGCCCTGATTGGTATTCTCTAAGATGTATTGGTTTAATATTTGCAGTGTTGCCTTTTGATAGGTATGGTTTGGTGCTTTGTGAGTCCTGGCAGTGCTGTTGTGATATGGTGGATTTGCTGTGAGTTCTAAATGGTCAGTGTTTATAGTACTTCCTAATGGGCCTGGCGGTTGGCACTGGAATATAGTAACATAGAAATCTGTTAGTCTTTCTTTATCCAGACACTCATTAAGAGGCATGTTTACTAAAAATGCATGTTAACATTATGCAACTGTTTATGCAAATGAGGCCCCTTATGCAAATGAGGCCCTGCAATTAATCTCCGCACATGGCCCCGCACCTCCCTTGGGCCGCCCCTGTGCCCAAGTATGAACAGGGCCGACCCATCCATTGTGCGAGAATATTGTTTGCACAGGTTCCTGTGCGAACAACATCCCGCATTGAGTACCGGCAGGCAGGGGGATTTAGATGGAGCGAGAGAGGCCCCGGCTCAACTCTAACAGCTGCCGAAGTGAAGAGCATCTTTTTTTTCTTCACTTCAGCAGCTGTACTGTAGTTTAGGACGCTGCCGTGCTGAGTGCCAGGAAAAAGCGCGGCAGCATCATAAACTACAGTACAGCTGCCAAAGTGAAAAAAAAAGATGCTCTTCACTCCGGCTCCCTCTAAAGCTTTTTAGACAGCTGTGGGGCTCTTCAGGAGAGGTGGCTTGGACTGGAAATAGGCTGAGTGGGGGGGGGGGGGGGCTTGGACTGGAAATGGGCTGATGGAGTGGCTAGGATAGGACTGGAAATGGATGGGGGAGATAGAACTGGAAATGGGCTGATGGAGTGGCTAGGATAGGACTGGAAATGGATGGGGGAGATAGAACTGGAAATGGGCTGATGGAGGGGCTAAGATAGGACTGGAAATGGATTGTGGAGATAGGACTGGAAATGGGCTCATGGGAGGGCTTGGATTGGAAAATGGGCTGATGGGGGGCTAGGTTAGGACCTGAAATGGATGGGGGACTGGGACTGGGACTGGGACTGGAAATGGGATGATAGAGGGGCAAGGATAGGACTGGAAATGGGCTGATGGGGGGCTAGGATTGGAAATGGACTAATGGGGGGGCTAGGATAGGACTGGAAATGGATGGGGGAGCTAAAACTGGAAATGGGCTCATGGGGGGCTTGGATTGGAAATGGGCTGAGTGTGGGGGGAGCTAGGACTGGAAATGGGCTGATGGATGGCTAGGATTGGAAATGGGCTCATGGGGGGCTAGGATAGGACTGGAAAGGGCTGATGGGGGAGCTGGACTGATGCGGGGACTAGAATTGAGTGGATGCTGAGTGGGGCTGGAACTAGAAGGGAGCTGATGTTGGGGGAGGACTAGAATGGGATGGGGCTGGGGGAGTGAGGATGGAGAGGGGAAAGTTATTTTGTGTGGGAGGGAAGAAAAATCTATAATTGGCCAGGTATTGGGAGATTAAGTGGGGACTGAGGATGGAGGGGTAAAATTTGAGTGGATGAAAAAGGAATAAAGAAAGAGATGGAGGAAAGAGCAAAAGCAGAAAGATCAGTATGTTAAAGCAAGACGTAGAGAGAGAATGGAAAAAAACTAGAAGAGAGAAGAAAGGACAAATGGACAGCAGACAATGGAGAGTTAGTAGAAGACGAGAAGAAACTAGAAGAAAGTACTGGAACAATTGCAACTGAAATAAAATTCACAAACAACAAAAGGTAGAAAGATACTTTTTTATTTTGAATTTATTAACTGGAATATGTCAGCTTGGGAAATGTGTCTTTAACGTCGGCATTCTGCTTAGTACAAGAGGAAATTAATTTATAGTTTTATTTCTGCAGTGTTGTTGTACATTCCAAGTTTGGCTTTTGGGGTTCCCAGTTTAATTATTGTCTTCCTATTTCTAAATTGTGATCCCTTGTTCTTTGTTTGGTGATGGTCTGTGTTCTGCATGTGTAATCGAGCTGAGGTATTCTCTTTATGTAGTTTCTATTTGACAATGCCACTTGTTCTCTTTCCCCATTAGGAGATGTATTGGTATCCTCTGAGATGTATTGGTTTAATATTTGCAATGTTGCCTTTTGATAGAGTATGTTGCTTTGTGAGTCCTGCTAGTACTGTTATGATATGGTAGGTTTGCTATGGGTTCTAAATTTATTAACCAGTTTTCTATACCGCCTTATACTTCAATCAAAGCGGTTTACATTATGCAATTACTACAAACAGGTACTGAATATATTCCCTTGTCCCCAAAGGGCTCACAATCTAGGTGTACCTGAAGGTAATGGAGGGTTAAGTGGCTAACCACTAGGCCACTCCTCCCAACAGTGGGCAGTGTTTGTAGTACTTCCTAATCTGCATGGCAGTTGGCACTGGAGTATAGTAATGTAGAAATCTGGTAGTCTTTCTTTATCCATATACTCATTAAGTGGCATGTTTATTAAAAGTTAGTGTATGTTAACATAATGCAAATATTTATGCAAATGAGGAGCCTTATGCAAATGAGGCCCCACACTGAGTCTCCGCACATGGCCTCACACTTCCTTGGGCTGTCCCTGAGTATGAAAGGGCACCATGTTGATGGTACAAACGGGGCAAAGGAGGTGGCACATGGGTTATGCATTGAGGGTTGCAGGTGCACAGGGTGGACCGGGCAGCTGCCCAGCTGGCACATAAGAACATAATATCATAAAATATGCCCTACTGTGTCAGACCATGGTACTTCATGCCCATTATTCTGTATCCAAGAGTGGCCAATCTAGGTCACAAGTACCTAGCAGTTTCCCCAAAAGACACAGTGCTTGTATTGGGGCAAGCAGTGGATATCCCGGGTCTTCTTTAATAATGGTTTATGGACCTTTCCCCAGGAACCCTGTCCAAACTTTTTTAAACCCAGCTACACTTACAGCTTTTACTACATCATCCGGTAATGAATTCCAGATTTTGATAATGCATTGATAGAAAAAAATATTTTCTCTTAGAAGTCTTAAATAGGTTACACTGTAGTCTCATTGCATGTCCCCTAGTCAATCTACATTTACCTGTTCCACTCCAGTCGTTAATTTATAGACTTCTATCATGTCTCCCCTCAGCTGTTTCTTTCCCAGGTTGAAGAGCACCAACCTTTTTAGCCTCTCCTCATAGGGATATCCTGCCATCCGCATTACCATCTGTGATGTCCACTGTGACAGTGGTGGCACACAGACATGCTACTGCTGTGGAAAGGAGATGTGCCATATGGGGAGTCCAAGGGTCCTGGCACCCCAGGCAGAGATTCCGGCTGCCCCCTGCCCTGCTGTTGGTGAAGAGGCTGATAGTGCCAGCAGCTGTAGCCCTCCAGCTAGCTGCAACATGCAGGCACCCAGGGGCTACCAGAGCAGTGGCTGTCATCCTTCCCTTGAGATGTATCATTGGCAGGTGGTGATGGGGTGCCTGCAGAGGCAGATTTATTCATTTAGCAGGTGTTTTTATACTGCTTTAATATTTCAGTCAAAGCAGCTTACATTGTAACAAACTTGGTAATCTACATTGAACAGGGACATTGATAACTTGGATTTTTTCTGAGGCAATGGAGGGTTAAATGACGTGCCCAAGGCCACAAGGAGTGCTAGTAGGTATTGAACCCTCATCTCTTGGTTCCCAAGCCAGAGCTCTAACCATTGGGTTACTCCTCCACTCCAATGGTTGGGGGGGCTGTGTGACCGACCATGTATGCCTCTGCGCCCACCCATCCAGACCTTGTGCCCTAGGCACCCACCAACCCACGTGTTGGATGGGCTGGGATTACACACCACCAACACTGACAGCACACGGGCATGTCAGCATGATGTGGGGGTGTTGGCAGTGGGAGCAGCGGCACTTTTCTGCAGCAGACCAAAGTCATGTCCTGGTCCTGTGCGCATTGCAGCATCTGCAACGGTCTGTCTGATGGGAAGCAGGTCATTCCCAGGGACTGTTGCAACCATATGGCAGCACTGTGCCTCAATGCACATGGTGAGTGTGCATATAAGCAGGGGGTCACAGGTTCTGGTCCTGGCTGTGGATCATGTATTGCATGTCCCTGTAGCTAAACGTTAGTCTATGGTGCAGGTACAACACCCATCAGCCACACAGTCAAGCTCCACTATCCACAGCTGGATGGAGAGTCAGGCTGATAGCACCAGCACACTGGGTGGGCTTAACATCAGAGCATGCTACTAGCCCCTACACAATGAGCACACATTAACAATGCTTGGGCTGATATAGAGACCAAAGTGGCAGGCAGGAATGTCAACCATCCCCATTTCTGCACAACGTGGCAACATGAGTGTGTGCGTATATGTCTCTCCATAGTTTTGTGGCTTTCTACACCTCATTGAGCCTCGCGGTGCCTAAGCTCTTTCCAGCATTAGTCTACAAATGTGCATGATGAGGAGCATAGTATTGTAGATATGGCCTAAAACAGGGCAGATTGGCCAGGATGTGTGTCAATGGCTGAGATATTGTAATGACTGTCTGCCACGTGCATGGACTGGGTGGCCACAGAATGTCATGCTGGGAGGGCACTCTCATTCTGACGGAGCAGTGACCATGGCACGACTATGTATCTACATAGTGCTGTATAGTGTCTGGCTCCAGTGATGTGGGTGACTGATCACTGAAGCAAATGTTGGGTGTCCATAGTTGCTCTGTGGACATGCAATGTTTGCTGACCAGCGGAGTGTCCACAGGTGGTGTGTGTATGGCTCGAAAATGCAGTGGTGGGCAGCAGGTGCAGTCTGACTGTGGACTGTGCTTGATGTGGGTGATTGTTAGACCTAGATGGTTGGGACAGGAGGTGTTCTAGGTCTACTCCTTGTGGTAACTGTAGGACCAACAGGATTCCAGTTGCAAGCCTAAACCACTCCCCCCCCCCCCCCCCATGGCAGCTGCCATCCATGACATCAGCAGTTTAACAATGAGTATTGGTTTGCACTGTTCTAAAAAGGTCCCTGTCAAACAGGGGCAGGATATATGGCCAGACGTGACTGGCACACCCAGCATGCTGTAATTGTACAGGACGCAAGGTGACTAGAATAGCAGACTGCAGACAATACCTGCCATACACTGTCAGCAATGGGAATCTGCAGCACAGGCAACAGAGACCATCTCTAGCACTGCACGTTCTGGGTGCTGTGTGTCCATCCTCGTCCTCAGAGTGACCACAGAAACTGCTCAGTAGCAAAGTTTGTAGCTGTTCTCTGCTTATATCACACACTGTCAGTGCATCTTACTGAGCTGAAGTGATAGATTAGTGCATTCTCCATTTGGTGATCAGCTGCAGACTGCTGTTCTTTAAGTTCTACTAAAAGGGACTGCCTACTTCTGGAGAGAGATCTGCAATTTTCAGCATTTACTTCTGGGAATTTTTCTAAATCTTGGGGAAAAAGGAATTTAGATTAAAACTGATTAATTTGTATAAATTAGAATCTAGTGTATTCAGTCAGGGCCTAGAATTGGCAAAGAGCTTTTAGTTAAACTGAAAGCTACCTGTTGAGTTTTTTTTAAATTTAAAACCCAGCAGAGGGCTTTCAGTTTAAATTTAAAACCCAGCAGGTGTTAAAGCCAAATGACAAATCAAAGGGGCATTTTGAAAGGCTCCCTCTATCCCAGCAAGGGCTGTGTGAATCACCTAGAAAATTGGTCACAGATTACCTTAGAAGCACAGGACAGGGTACTATGTAGCACCCAGCTTTTAATAAGTCCATTAAACATATTAGGTATAGTTTTATTAGTATATGTACCCCCAGCAACCCTTAGTAAGTAAACAACTTAAATACCTAAGCGCAACCTTAAAACTAAGATGCAGATAGCAGTCCAGCAGTGAGGTGGGGGCTTTCCAGTCTTCACATGTATGATTTTCACATGTATGATTTTCTCCCAGTTGGTGAGGGGTCTTACGTGTGCACTAGGTGCAAGGAACTCTTTGCTCTCAGGGAACGAGTCCGATCTCTGGAGGCTAGAGTAGCAGACTTGGAGGACATAAGGAAGACAGAGAGGTACATAGACTAGACCTACAGGGATATAGTACTGAAGTTCTACCTCCAGTCTGGCAGTATCCCTGTTGCCATGGAGGAGAAAGGTCATGTGACAGGAGAGCATCACCCTGGTGTGGCAGGAAGTGATCCTGTAGCTAGGATCTGTTCTCCAGGTAATGTAAAACCCTCTCGCACCGATGAGGTTTCTCCAGGACCATGTGCCCATGAGGGAAGGGTTAGGACAATAATTGGTGATTCGATCATTAGGCATGTAGATACAGTAGCTATATGGCTGGTGGACATGAGGATCACCTGGTAACATGCCTGCTTAGTGCAAAGGTAGAGGACTTCACTTGCCACCTAGACAAGGTTTTAGATAGTGCTGGGAATGAATCTGCTGTCTTGGTACATGTCGGTACCAATGACGTAAGAAAGTGTGGGAGGGAGGCTAAATTTAGGCGTTTAGGTAGAAAGTTCAAATACAGAAATTCCAGGGTAGCATTCTCCGAAATGCTTCCCATTCCACACACAGGACCCAAAAGTTAGGCGGAGTACCAGAGTCTCAATGCGTGGATGAGACGATGATGCAAGGATGAGGGTTTTGGATTTGTTAGGATCTGTGGAACATTCTGGGGAAAGGAGGAGCTCTTCTGAAGGGACAGGCTCCACCTTAACCGGGATGGAACCAGGCTGCTGGCATTAACCTTTAAAAAGGGGAGAGAGCAGCTTTTAAACTAGATAATAGGGGAGAGCTGACAATTGCCCAAGAGCGCATTGTTCTGAACAATGTATCCTTGAAGAATACTAGCAAAAGATTGAAGTTAGGGCATTTCAGCAGAGAGGTTCCAATAAAGACAAAAGTAGCCCTTGAGTACAGAGCAGACAGAGCTTAAAGATTCCAAATTACCCTTACCTACCGATAGCCAGATTAATATGAATAAAATACTGCCTTTAAAATGCTTGCATGCAAATACTAGAAGTCTAAAAAATAAGATGGGAGAGTTAGAATATATAGCACTAAATGAGAAGTTAGATATGATTGGTATCTCAGAGACATGGTGGAAGGAGGACAACCAGTGGGACACTGTAATACCTGAGTATAAGCTATATCATAATGATAGAGCATAATGATAGAGCAGAGACATGGTTGAGGGACGGTGAGGAGCCTCTCCTCAACCGCTGCCTGCCCCTAGGCTTTGCTGTCTTATCTACCACCCGTTAGGGCAAGAGCGGTGGGGGTGTTGCGGTCCTCTATCATTCCTCCCTCTCTTTTCAGGAACTCTCATCCCTGGTCCTGCACTATCCAGAGTCACTACTTTTTCGTTTAGACCCGTCCCCCTCTTCCTCGTCCCCCTTTTTCTCCTTTTACTTTCTGCTCATCTATGCCCCTCCCTCCTTGTCTGCCCAATCCTGAGACTCCTTATTATCCACCATTACTTAAATTTCTCTTCTCTATCCTCACCTCCTAATTTTAGGAGATTTTAACATTTATGCTGACTTCCCCTCTACTCCTCACGACTTAGCTTTCCTAACGCACCTGTCTGATCTCTCCCTCATTCAATTTGTCTCTTTCCCCACCCACTCTGCGGGACATTCTCTGGATCTTCTCATTTCCCATAATCCCTCCCCCATTGTTCCCTCCTCCCTTTCAGTCTTACCCCTCCCCTGGTCTGATCACTCTTGCATCTTTTTTTCTTTGTCCATCTTAACACCTTCCCCATCTCTCTCCTCTACTTCCAATCCTGGTTCTGTCTTGTCCTCCCATTCCCGTCGTATCAATGCCAATACCCTTCTTCAGTTCCCATCTTCGGATACCCTCTTCTCCCCTGACTTCCACTCCATCCCAGCTGATTCTCAGGTGTGCACCTGGAACACGACTCTTTCCTCAGCACTTGATACACTTGCCCCTCTTCACCCTCCTCGCACCTCTCCTACTCCCACTCGTCACCCCTGGTATCACCCCGGTCTCTATCTCCATTGTAGATATCTCCGTCGGGCTGAACACCTTTGGCGTAAACATCTCTGTTCTTCTAACTTATCTCATTTTTGTCACTGTGATCAACTCTACCGTTCTCTCCTTCATTCCGCTAAACAGGATTACTATACGAAGCTCATTTCTTCTTCTGCTAATTCTTCTCATGCACTTTATTCTGTTCTTCGCTCCCTCTCAGCCCCTCATTCCTCCTCCATTTCTTCTCCCTCCCCTCCCTCCCTGGACCCTGCTACTCTTGCATCGTATTTCTCCTCTAAAGTCCTTTCCCTTCGCCTTTCCTTTCCTTTCCTTCTTGTCCCTCCCCTCTCTCCCCAATCCTTCTTACCCCGTCCCTGCCATCCCTCTCCCACCGCTGGTCACTTTTGAGCCAATCACTGCCCCAATGATCGCTAAAGTCTTCGTCTCTTCGTGAAAAACCACCTGTTCCTCTGACCCCATTCCTTCCCGCTGGCTTTTGGAACCATCCCTTGCCCTCTCTTCCTTTATTCTCTCTGTCTTCAATTGTAGTCTAACATCTGGTATCTTTCCCTCTCTTTGGAAACACGACCTGGTTCGCCCCATCCTAAAGAATGTTTCCTTTGACCTCTCTTCCCCTTCAAATTGGCGCCCCATATCTAATCTTCCTTTCCTCTCTAAACTCTTAGAGAAACTGGTTTTTCTGCAACTCTCATCACACCTTGAGGCTTCTCTTACTCTTCAGCCTCGACAATCTGGTTTTCGCCCTGGCCACAGCACCGAATCTGTTCTCCTTTCACTTCTCAATGAAGTACATGCTGCTCACGACCATGGTTCTATCTCCCTTGCTGTCTCATTGGATCTTTCCACTGCCTTTGATCTGGTCGACCATCACACACTCTTGCTTCGCTTCCAGGATGCCGGCCTTTCTGGTTTGGTTCTACAATGGTTCCATTCTTTCCTGTCATGTCGCTCTTTCTCTGTTCTATCTGGTTCTGCTTCCTCTCCTTCCACTCCCCTCCCTTGTGGTGTTCCTCAAGGTTATGTTCTCTCCCCTATTCTTTTTAACATCTTTCTGGCCCCCTCACTCTCCTGGTTCAACAACACGGTGTTTCTGCTCACTATTATGCCAATGATATCTTTCTCCTGTACCATACTGATTCTTCTGCCCCAGATATCACCCCTTTCAACAACTGTCTCGCTGCCGTTGCCTCTTGGATTTCTTCTAATTTTCTTCATATTAATTTTGCAAAAACCTCAGCGATCTGGTTCACCTTCGGTTGTCCCCCTCCACCTCTTACGCCTGTACTTTCTTCTTCACCTATCCCTCTGGTCTCTTCTCTTAGATATTCTCGACTCTGTCATTCTCGACTCTGCTCTCACCTTTAAAGGTCATATTTCCTCCATTGTTCAACGTTCCTTTTCTGCTCTAAGACAACTTCGTGCTGTCCGTCCTTTCCTTTCTTCCTCTTCTATGCTTACATTACTTCTCTCTTTAGTCCTCTCATGTCTTGATTACTGCAATGTCTGCTTGGCTGGTCTTCCTCAATTTCAGCTTTCTCGCATCCAAAATGTTCAGAATACCGCTGTCCGCATCCTTACCCATGCATCCCGCTTCGATCATGTTACCCCTCTTCTCTTACATCAGCACTGGCTCCCCATTCCATATCGTATACAGTTTAAAATTCGTATTTTTTGTGCACAGAACTATTCACACCGGTGTTCCTTTATATCTTGCCGACCAGGTACGTCTTCACACTCCCACCATTCCCTCCGCTCTATTCACACTAACCGTATGTTCCTTCCTTCCCCGTCTCAGGCCCACTTAGAGTCCACACAATCCTCCGCCTTCTACTTCCTTGGACCGCAATTCTGGAACTCGCTCCCCCCTGCCCTCCGATTGGACCCCTCCTTCAAATCATTTAAAACTCAGTTAAAAACACACCTCTTCTGCACAGCTTTTGATCTTCCTCCCCATTCTTCTCTCCCTTCCCAAGTAGCAAGAATAAAATAAACTAACATCTCTCTCTCTTCTTTTCCTATTACTGGTTGTCTTGTCCTTTTCTTCTCTGACTCTGTTCTTTCTCCCCCTTTTGAAATGTTCAAATTGGTGTTCTCTTCTCTATTTCTGCAGCGCTCTTTGTGATTTTTAATTTGTAAACCGCTCTGAAACCCTGTAATGGGCGGTATATAAAGTTTTAAATAAACATAAACATAAAATTGGTGGAGGGGTTGCACTCTATGTTAGAGAGGGCATTGAGTCACAAAGTATTAAAGTTTTGTAGGAAACAAAATTCATTGTAGAATCTGTATGGATTAAAATTCCATATGGAAGGGGAAGGCGATGGCAGTGGGGGTGTACTATCGACCGCCTAGCCAGAATGAACAAATGGATGATGAAATGCTCAAAGAAATCAGGGAAGCTAACAAAAGTTACAGCACAGTAATAATAATGGGTGATTTCAGTTACCCCAGTATCCACTGGGTCAGTGTCACAGCAGGACATGCTAGGAACATAAAGTTTCTAGATGAAATAAATGACTGCTTCTTGGAGTAGCTGGTTCATGAATCAACCAGAGAGGAAGCCATTTTTGACCTAGTCCTTAGTGGAACACAAGATCTGGTGCAATAAATAAGGGTGTTGGGGCCACTTGGCAATAGTGATCATAGCATGAACGCATTTTCAGACCGGCGAGCCTGATGTTAGTACCAGGAAAAATGGTAGAAACCATCATAAAGAACAAAATTGCTGAACATGTAGATAGTCATGGCTTAATGGGAGACAGCCAACATGGCTTTAGCCAAGGAAGGTCTTGTCTTACTAATCTGTTATGTTTTTTTTTAAATAAACAGGCAGAAGAGGTGAGTCGGTTGATATATAGTGTATCTGGATTTTCAGAAAGCCTTTGACAAGGTCCCTCATGAGAGATGTTTACCGAAATTAAAAAGTCATGGGATAGGAGGCAGTGTACTATTGTGGATCAGGAACTGGTTAAAAGACAGAAAACAGAGGGTAGGGCTAAATGGCCAATTTTCCCAATGGAGAAAGGTGAATAGTGGAGTACCCCAGGGATCTGTGCTGGGTCCACTGCTTTTTAACATATTCATAAATGACCTGGAAATAACGAGTGAGGTTATCAAATTTGCAGATGACACAAAATTATTCAAAGTTGTTAAAACCCATGAGGATTGTGGAAAATTGCAAGAGGACCTTGATAAACTGGAAGACTAGGCATCCAAATGGCAGATTAAATTTAATGTGGACAAGTGCAAAGTTATGCACCTAGGAAAGAACAACCCAAACTATGGTTACACGATGCAAGGTTCCACGTAGGAACAACCACCCAGAAAAAAGATTTAGGTGTCATCGTGGATAACATGTTAAAACCCTCCGCCCAGTGTGCAGTGGCGGCCAAGAAAGCAAATAGAATGCTAGGTATCATAAGGAAAGGAATGGAGAATAAAACAAAGGATGTTATAATGCCTCTGTATCGTTCCATGGTGCGACCGCACCTACAATATTGTGTGCAATTCTGGTCGCCGTATTTAAAAAGGATATAGCATTATTAGAAAAGATACAGAGAAGAGCCACCAAAATGGTAAGGGGGATGGAAAGAGTCCCCTATGAACAGAGGCTAAAAAGGTTAGGGCTCTTTAATCTTGTAAAGAGACTGCTGAGGGGAGATATGATAGAGGTCTATAAATTAATGAATGGAGTGGAACAGGTTAACATAGATCAATTATTTACACCTATTGTTTACTGTACAATGAAAGATTAACAATGAAGCTACAGGGTAACCTATTTAAGACTAATAACAGAAAATATTTTTTCACTCAACGTGTAATCAAACTCTGGAATTTGTTACCGGAGGATGTAGTAAAAGCTGTTAGTGTAGCCAGGTTTAAAAAGGTTTTGGACAAGTTCCTGGAGGAAAGGTCCATAAACCATTATTAAATAGGACCTGGTATATTCTCTGCTTGACCCAATACAAGCATTGTGGAACCTGTGTCCTTTGGGGAAATTGCTAGGTACTTGTGACCTAGATGTGCCACTGTTGGAAACAGTGTACTGGGCTCGATGGGCCTTGATCTGACCCAGAATGGCATATGTTTTGTTCTTATGTGCACTGCATCATGGGTACTGAAGAAGCTAAACTATACCAGCACACACAGCAGACAGTTTAGGCAGTGACCTGCATTCTCTTTGAATCCAGTCATTACTGGGCAGAGCAGTATGGAGGTGTAGCCTACTGGTTAGTGTAATGCCTCTGTATGTAGAAGACACGGGTTTGATTCATACTTATTCTTTTTGTGAGTTTGTGCTACTCAGATCATTTCCATGCCTGTAATAGTCAGCCTTATAGTTTGTTATGCGGTCTGACCACAATTTGGGCCAGCAAACAGACTATTCGCCATCATTCCCTTCTGAGAGCATGGCTTTATTGGCTGTGCTACAGCACATTGCAGAGAGCCATACATATTCACCCTGTGCAGATGGCTGGCAAGTGTTTAGAGGTGTGGTGTAATGGTCATGGCACAGGGCTTGGAATACAGAATATCAGGGTTTGAGACCCACCAGCAATCCTTTTGTGACACTTTGAAGGTTTTACTGTGCAGCTTAATATATGCAAGACCCTTCATGGATTGCCCACACCTCCTCCTGACCTTGGGTAGGTAATCTAACACCCCATTGCCTCAGCTGACTGCAGGTTCTAACAGTCCCTGTTTTTTTTTTATCAGACATTACAACTTTTTTGGTACAAGGTATTCCAAAGTGCACTATGCAGTGGTATACTAACAGGCAGTTACATGCATACAGCTGTAACCTACTTGAGCAACATGAGTCATGTATGACATCATGGCTATTACTGTACAGCTTTGGCTCCATTACATCACATAGAAACATAGAAATATGATGACAGAAAAAGACCACATGGCCTATCTAGTCTGTCCTTCCATAACAACTACAACAGTCCCCTTTTTACCTTTAGAGATCCTCTGTGTTTGTCCCATGCTTTTTTGAATTCAGTTACTGTCCTCATCTCTACCACCTCCACTGGGAGACTATTCCACGGATCCACTACTCTTTCCGTAAAGAAATATTTCCACATATCACTCCTGAATCTATCTCCCTTCACCCTCATCCCATGTCCCCTCGTAGCAGAACTTGCTTTCAATTGAAAGAGGCTCTCTCCCTGAACATTTATGCCACAGAGGTATTTAAACATCTCAATCATATCACCTCTATCCCGCCTTTCCTCTAAGGTGTACATATTAAGATCCTTCAGTCTGTCCTCATATGCTTTATAATGAAGACCACTAATCATTTTAGTAGCCACCCTCTGCACCGACTCCATCCTGTTCACATCCTTTTGAAGGTGCGGTCTCCAGAATTGCACACTATACTCCAAATGAGGTCGCACCAAAGACTTATACAGAGGCATTATCACCTCCTTTTTTCTGCTAGCCATTCCTCTCCGTATGCACCCAAGCATCCTTCTAGCTTTTGCCGTCGCCTTTTCTACCTGTTTAGCTACTTTAAGATCATCAGACACAACCACGCCTAGGTCCCGCTCTTCTTTAGTGGACAAAAGTACTTCACCCCCAATACTATATTGCTCCCTTGGATTGCTGCAGCCCAAATGCATGACCTTACATTTTTTAACATTAAATCCCAGCTGCCAAATTCTAGACCATTCTTCAAGCTTAGCTAGATCCCTCCTCATGTTATTTACCCCTTCCTGGGTGTCTACTCTATTGCAGATTTTGGCATCATCCGCAAAGAGGCAAACCTTACCCGAAAGCCCTTCCGCTATATCACTAACAAAGATGTTAAAAAGAATCGGACCAAGGACAGATCCCTGGGGCACACCACTGATAACATCCTTCTCCTCAGAGTGAGCTCCATTTACTTGTACTCTTTGCCGCCTCCCACCCAACCAATTTCTAACCCAAGCAGTAACTTTAGGGTCCATCCCTAGGGTGCTCAGTTTGTTTATAAGTCGCCTGTGAGGAACAGTGTCAAAGGCTTTACTGAAATCTAAATACACCACATCTAGGGCTCTACCTCGGTCCAACTCCCTGGTCACCCAGTCAAAGAAATCAATCAGATTTGTCTGACAAGACCTGCCTCTGGTGAATCCATGCTGCCTCGGATCCTGTAATCCGCTGGACTCCAGAAACCTCACTATTTTCTCTTTCAGCAGCATTTCCAATAATTTACTCACCACCGAAGTTAAACTAACCGGCCTGAAGTTTTCAACCACATCCTTACTTCCGCTTTTCTGTAAAGGCACCACATGAGCCACTTTGCAGTCCTTTGGCACCACTCCCGACTCCAACGAGGCATTGAAAAGGTCAGTCAGTGGAGCTGCTAGAACGTCCCCAAGTTCCCTCAATATTCTCGGGTGTATCCCATCCGGTCCCATCGCTTTGTCTACTTTAAGTTGAGATATTTTCTCACGAACACAGTCTTTTGAAAATTGTTCAAGATGTCCTTTGCTTCTGTTCCTATTTGTGGGTGTTTTCTGAGGTCCTGCTCCTGGTTCTTCATCTGTGAACACAGAACAAAAATATTTGTTAAGCAATTCCGCTTTATCCTTATCAGCTTCTACATATTCCTCCCCTGCACCCTTGAGTCTGACAATATCACTCTTGCCCTTCCTCTTCTCACTAATATATCTGAAAAATGTCTTATCCCCCCATTTTATTGCATTGGCTATTTCCTCCTCCTTTTGAATCTTTGCCTTCTTGACTACTTTGCTAGCTTCTCTAAGTTTTTTCAAATACAGATGCCTGTCTTCCTCTCTCTGTGATCTCTTGTATTTCATGAAGGCCTCCCTCTTTTTCTTCACTTTTTCAGCTACTTCTTTTGAAAACCATAGCGGTCTCCTTTTCCTTTTGCCTTTATTTACCATTTTAACAAAAAGGTTGGTTGCCCTTAAAATATCCCCTTTCAGTTTTTCCCACTGTTTTTCTACATCCCTCAGCTGTTCCCATCCAACTAACGACTCCCTGAGGTATTGGCCCATCTTCGCAAAGTTAGTCTTCCTAAAGTCTAAGATCCTCGCCTTTGAATGGATTCTAACAGCCCTAGTCCTAATACTGAACCACACCATCTGGTGATCACTGGATGCAAAATGATCTCCCACTACAACATCAGAAACACTTTCACCATTGGTAAGCACCAAGTCCAGTATGGCCCCTTCACGTGTGGGGTCTGTTACCAATTGCCTGAATAGTTCTCCCTGTAGAGAATCCAGGATCTCCTTACTTCTAGATGATACTGCAGCAGGAATGTGCCAATCAACATCTGGCATATTGAAATCTCCTATCAGTAGCACTTCCCCTTTCCTAGCAATGCTGCCCATGTCATCAATTAACTCTCTGTCCACCTCTTCCTCTTGTGAAGGAGGTCTGTATATCACACCAATGTAAATAGATTTCTCTTTCCCTCTTTCTAGTTTAACCCACAATGCCTCCCCTCTCCCTTTTAAGCTCTGTAATTCCAAAGCTTTAATAGTAGTTTTTACATATAGTGCCACTCCTCCTCCCCTACTGCCTACCCTGTCCTTTCTGAATAAAGTATAGCCAGGTATAGTTACATCCCAATCATGGTTTTCTGTGAACCATGTTTCTGTAACTGCCACTAAATCCAAGTCAGCCACTCCCACCAAAGCTTCAACATCAGGGATCTTATTTCCCATGCTACGGGCATTTATACACACTGCTTTCCATATGTTACCCCTGTTACCCATTTCCATAAAGTTATTTAATGTATCACCTACCTGGGGGCTTTCACTTACCTGGGAGCTTTCTTCACCCATCCCCAACGAATCTAGTTTAAACCCCTCTTCAGTAAATTAGCCAGTCTATTACTGAAGACGCATTGACCTTTCTTGGACAGATGGATGCCATCTCTGCTCTGCAACCCTTGGAACAGCATCCCATGGTCTAGGAAACCAAAACTCTCTCGATGATACCATCCACGCAGCCATGCATTCATCTTCAGGATGCAAGCCTCTCTGCCTTGGCCTTTACCCTCAACAGGGAGGATTGAAGAGAACACCACCTGTGCACCTAACTGCTTCACCCTCTGTCCCAGAGCCATGAAGTCACTTTTGATACATTCCGAGGTATACCTGGCAGTATCATTTGTTCCAACATGGATTAGCAACATTGGGTAATAGTCAGTGAGCTTGATGAGTCTCGGCAAACTCTCCATAACATCTTGGATTTTGGCACCAGGCAGACAGCATACCTCTCTGGACATCAAGTCTGGTCGGCAGATGGACGCCTCAGTACCCCTCAGAAGAGAGTCTCCAACCATCACTACCCTTCGTTTCCTTGTGGTCACTGATTCTGCAACTTTGGGGTACTTGAGCTCTGGTTCTTCCCTTTCCAGGGATGCTTTCACCTCCTCCACTTCCAGGGCTGCATAATGGTTCTTCAATTCAAGGGCTGGAGAAGTTGGATTGGTGATTTTGCAGGCCCTGATGACTTGTGTCCAACCATCGACATTCTGTTGGCACCCATCTTCTCCTCTGCTGGAGAGCTTGGTTGCTGCAAGAAGCATCTCATCAATGTACTTCTCACTGTCTTGAATGCTCCTCAGCCTCGCCACCTCCTCTCTGAGTTCCTCCACTTGTTTTCTCAGAGCTTCAGCATGCAGGCACCCTGCACATGGAACCAGTCCTTCAACTGGCATTAGGACCTCTGTCTGAACCGAGGCAGAAGCTGTAATGGGGGCAACAGCTTTAGCGATATGATTTTTCCCAGCCATTGTTCTGTTCGTGGCGCTTAGGTATCTGTTAAAGCAAAAGAGAGAGATCTACCAAGTACCAGCCGGTTTCCCAGCTGTCTCTGCAGTACATGCAGACACATGCTACCCCTCAGATAGCCACCTGCAGGTATCGAATCATGTCCATACGTGCCCCATTTGCCCAGTTTGGTTTATACCTCTGCAGTTGTTATCTGCACATTTGTCTGAACTGTTGTATGGTGGCTGTTTGGCTGGGACAGGTGTGAGTCCCACATGTCTGATATCAGGCCTTCCAAGTGGCAGTGGTGCACATTTTCATGCACAGTACAAATACGTTGCGGATGGCACCTACGGCACATCAGTGCTGCCAGCCCATACCACCCTCTCCTCAGCAGCCATCCTTCCTTCAGCCCATCTATCCACCTATGTTGGCTGTGTGCAATCATGTCTTCTTGTGCAAGCTGCTACACCATGGCCTACACTGGTATTCTTTTCCACATTTTGGATCTTCACGCACACCTCTCCTGTGCCTGATCTGTACATCACCACTCCTACTCTGTCCTGTTGCTGCACACATCCTGCCACTTCTGGCTCCACTGAGAGACACGTCTTCCCCATTCTATGCCACAAACTGTCATTGTACCATTTTACATTGGCACCCCACTGTGAATTGCTACAGCTGCCTCCCACATGCTCATCCACTTTACTGGCTGGCACGTAAGGTGCCCACGGATATGGCAGGTCCATCAGCTCCCACTTGTCCTTCCATCCATCACCTTTACATTGACTTTCCTTGGTGCCCCTTTATCCAGCATTAGGGTTACAGCCATTTTCGGACATTAAGGTGCATGCTGCCCAATGTCCTGTTACCGCAAGTTAAATGGCCCATAGCGCCATTTACACAGGATTGCCTCCTACCCGCCCAGCATCCTTTACGCATGTAACACCCCTTATCACTGCCGTTAATGCCTATTACCTCAATGCCCTTTAGTAAACATACCCCCAAGAATGAATTTAGCATACCAGCACAATTTCCAAAGCTCACACAACAAGGACTCTAATTGGAAAATGGTAACACCATAAATATTGCAGTGGGTTCTTTTTGTATGGTGCAGAGGTAGAGTGTCCGCGTGTGTGTGTTCTGGTGCAGAGGTGTGAGGTACTTGTGTGTGTGGCTCAGAAGTAAGGTGCTTCTGTGTGTGTGTGTGTGTGTGTGTGTGTGGTATGGGGGATGGCTTTCCTTGGTGCTCCTTTATCCAGTGTTAGGGTTACAGCTGTTTTTGGATGTTAAGGTGCATGCTTGACACCTTAATGCCCGATATCCTGTTAAATGGTCCATAGCGCCCTTTACACTGGAACATTCCCTACCCGCCCCAGCGCCCTTTACGCATGTAACACCCCTTATCACTGCTGTTAATGCCTGTTACCTTAACACCCTTTAGTAAACATACCCCTTAGAATTCTGTCTGGTTGGGAGCAGAGTGGAACTAAGAGGCAGTCAGTCCCTGGTATAACAGCTTGGTAGACCTCTTGTATGTTTCTTGCAAGCTCGGTATCTTAGTTTGTTCTCTTGGGGTAGTCTCTCCACATGAGCTAATTTGTGCATACCATGACAGGAATCAGGGCCAGTGCAAGGACTGGAGGCACCTTAGGCAGGCTCTCCATTCTGGCACCCCCCATGGCCTCCCCATTGTCCCCCTTGTCACTGCTACTGCTCCCTCTCTGGGGCTTGCAGCAACAGCAATGGACCCCAAACTGCGACAGAGCGCTTACCTGCAAATGATAGTGCTTCTTTGGAGTTTCCTTTGTTATCTATCTTCCACTTCTGCTCCCCTCTGGTGCAAACTTCTGGTTTGCAAACTGGTTTTAATAAATACAAAATATTCCTCTTTAAGTCCTAATCAATGGAGGCACAGTGAAAATCGTATTTAGAGCTCTGCAAAATCCTTCAGAAGTTTGCAAAGAAAAGGGCATATTGTCTTGGTCATGCTGCGTGCTTCACCTTGGGTTGTCCTCTACATCAACTGTTGACTAATGAAGAATCTATAAACCCAGATGGAGAGCAGAACCCACCTTCTAGCCAAGCGATACATTTATATACTGTATTTTCCAAGGAAATTTCAAAGACATTTTAAATAGAGAAAGCTATAAATGTCTCCAGAAGTCTTGGCTTGCATGCTTGTTGTGACTTGTCTCTGAAAAATGGACAGACAATGACCAGAAAGAGCTTCACTGTACACATATCTGTATACCACTGAAATAACATGGTGAAAAATGTATAAAAAGCAAGTAGGTTCTAATGCATTGAATTCCAGTTCTGGAGGGTCACAAACCAGAGAGTTTTTCAGCATATCCCTAGTGAATATGCATGAGATATATTTGCATGAATTGCCCCATTGTATGCAAATATATCTCATGAATATTCATTAGGGACTTCCTGAAAACTAGGCTGGTTTGTAGCCCTCCAGGTCTGGAGTTTGACAGCTCTGTTCCAATGACTATCTGAGACTGAAAAGCATTAAAGCTTAATTTTGTTTTGACTGTGTTCAGAAGGCTCAAGGGTTTAAAGGAACATAATATTTGCCATACTGGTTCAGAACAAAAGTCCATCAAGCCCAGTATCCTGTATCTTTTTACTAGAATAATACTAGGATTTAGCCCGGATTTCAGTCGGAAAGCTTTTTACATAGCAAGACTCTAGCATTTCACATTCAGATTACTGTTTTTGGTGAAGCTGATTCTCATACACTGCAGTTTTTCTTATTATTAAAGCACCCACAGGAGGGGAGGAATAGCCTGTGGTTAGAGCACTAGTTTGGTAACCAAGAGACCAGGGTTCTATTCTCACTAGCACTTCTTGTGACCTTGGGCAAATCACTTAACCCTCCATTGCCTCAGAAGAAAGGTCTGGCAATCTACTTCCAGTTACACTGGCACCAGGAATTAGCACTGACTCAAAAAGCACACATTGCCTTTGCAAAGCACTCATATGGTGCTAATTAAATTTTTTAAATGATCTTTTACTTCCTTGCCCCAAATAGTGTATAAAACATTATACAAAAACAGCAAACATAAAAAATAAAGCATTACATCAATTACATAAAACACAAAATATTCACATAATATCAGATATAAATATCATATACTGTAGACCATAATACCCTTACACACCATCAGCACCACAACATACAATTCATAAAAACATAATACAAAATGCATGGGAAAATTATTGGGAGTTCACAATAAGGAGCTCATAACTTACTGCGTAGAAGAAAAGCCTGTCAAACTACTTCCTGTTGCACCTTGCAAAGAAAATCCAGAGGCTGGGTTGCAAAAATTCAGCATTGACTTGATAGCACATACACATAGTCTGCAGGCTTAACTCAATCATTATGCTTGTGTGCACAGGCAACAGAATTGGGTGAACCACCAGGGCTATGGCCTCACCAATATTTTGCTCTACACAGCATCATTAACTAGAGAGCTTTGGAACAGTGATGGAGTTTGTTTTATGCCCACCTCAATCTATAAGGTGTTTCACTGCACTTTTTTGTGTGTAAAGGGGGGGTCATTTTACAAAGTTTTTCACGTGTAAAAGATTTTATAAAATTGCAGCACAGGATGCATGCACGCATAAAAGTAGGCGTGTTAACAAAACAGCAGATATTTTTATGCAACTCACATGACAATGTGTTCTTGAGTGGAGCATGGATGGCGTCACAAAGTATGCATATTCTTTACAAAATATGCACGGTCCCAATGATTGTATGTACGTACATTTACACCTGCTCTCATACATTTACACCTGGGAACAGAATTGCGGCATAGTGGCTGGACGTCCGGGACGTACCCCGATTCAGACACCCTGGACATCTAGCCACATCCCCGGCTAGCTCGGCCTGGCTCATGCATGGAGTTGCAGTGCCATGGCATCATGTAGCCATGGCACAGTGGCTCCATGCAGGAGTCGCATTCGCAGTGGCAACAGCAGACTCTGCGTTTCCCACAGTCCGAGCCCCGGTCGGGCCTTCCATGGCCAGGGTCTGGCTGCAGGCCACCCAAAGCACCCCCTCACCTGTCTTTCGTGCCCTGACTCCTGCATCCCCCTACATCCAGGGGGACGTATTCCACCTCCGAGGTGGAATAAGTCTCCCGTTTAAATGGCCGGCCCCGGAATCGTCCCTGTACGTCCTGGATATGCATCATATCTCTGGCCTACCCTTGCGCCTCCCTCAGCCCTCCGCCTCCCAGCCCAGTACAGAGCTCCCTGCACATCTCTGCTGTATGTGTTAGGTGCTCTATGCGTGGAATCGCCACCCAAGCGTTTAATGGGGATGGATGTCCGAACCGGATGTCCGAACCAGATGTCCATTTCTGCTAAACATCATCCTGAATCTACCCCATACATACCCAGATATTTGATACATTTCTGAAGATACTTCAAAAGAAAGACCATCCACAAAGTCAAAGCTCTTGGCTTTAACTGAAGGTAGGCCATTCAAATCTGCTGGGTCTTAGGTGAAATATCCAGAAAAACACTTATAATGTGACCGTGAAAGAGATTCAACCTCTCCTTAAAGAAGACTGAAAATGCATGTTCCTTATCTAGAGCAGCTCAGAAGGTCACCACCACAGTTCCTCTGTTGGTGGTCTCCTCCACCAAGAACTCCAGCAGAGCTGTAAAATCACCATCCTGAGGACGGACAAAACACCTCCTGTAACATTCTTATCAGAGGATAAAATGTAATGTGCACTTACAATTTCAGGAGGTTTGTCCACCTCTAGATGCAATATATTAAAAAAATACATTACAAAATAGAAAATTTATAAATCAAAGATTCAGCGATCTCAAAGAGATTTCCATTCTTTCTATTCTATTTTCCAACAGTGTAGTACCCTTCAACAATGCACAATTAGCCCCTTCTAGGGCCCCAAGTTTACTGTTGGCTTTGTCCAATGATCCCATTTGAGACCGAAGCTCTCCTTCCAGAGTGGTCAACTGATCAATAGTATCTACTGAGAACTGACATAATTGTGAAAGTCAACTTTTTTAAACACAGCTACACTAACAGCTTTTATTATATCCTGCGGTAATGAATTCCAGAGTTTGATTACCCATTGAGTGAAAAAATATTTTATCTTATTAGTCTTAAATGACTTACATTGTAGCTTCATTGTGTGTCCCCTAGTCTTTCTGATGGAGTAAACAACCAATCTACGTTTACCCATTCCACTCCATTCATTAATTTATAGACCTCTATCATATCTCCCCTCAGCCGCCTCTCTTCCAAGTTGAAAAGCCTTTTAAGCCTTTCCTCATAGGAGTATCCTTTCATCCTCTTTATCATTTTGGTGGCTCTTCTCTGTACCTTTTCTAATTCTGCTATATCTTTTTTAAGATATGGTGACCAGAATTGCGCATAATATTCAAGGTGTGGTCGCACCATGGAATAATACAGAGGCATTAGAATATCCTTGGTTTTATTCTCCATTCCTATCCTTATGATTCCCAGCATTCTATTTGCTTTATTGGCCGTTGCTGTACACTGGGCGGAGAGTTTCAACAGATTATTCACGATGATGCCTAAATCTTTTTCATGGTGATGGTTCCTAACGTGGAACCTTGCATTGTGTAACCGTAGTTTGGATTGTTCTTTCCTAGCTGCACAACTTTACACTTGTCCACATTAAATTTCATCTGCCATTTGGATGTCCAGACTTCCAATTTGTCAAGGCCCTCTTGCAATTTTTTACAATCCTCTTGTCTTTTCACAACTTTGAATAATTTGGTGTCATCTGCAGATTCGATCACCTCACTCGTTATTCCCATTTCCAGGTCATTTATGAATACGTTAAAAAGCAGTGGGCCCAGCACAGATCTCTGAGATACTCCACTATTCACCTTTTTCCACTGAGAAAATTGGCTTTTTAGCTCGACTCTTTTCTATCTTTTAACCTCATCACTACTTTCGACAGCTATATCTGCGCCTACCCAAAAGTGAGCCCCATTGCCATGGCTGGTTCATTTTCAGAAAGATATTGAAAATGAGCATTGCAAAAATGCAAGGTTTCTAAATTTTTCCCAAAGAGCATTATGGACACCTTAGAAGTTAATTAAGGCTTGGTCAGTGAAATCTAATGTGTCGATTTTTATAATACCGATAAAGGTTCACTTTCATGCATGCTTTACTTCTGCATGGCCAGTGCACGGATATGAGTGCCCTAGGCGAACCTCATTCCTACCACCCCTGCTCCCACCCCTTTCCCCATTGCAACCTCTCTCCAGGACCTGCAGTGGCAGCAATGCCTTTAAAATGACTCTGCACTGCTTATGAAAAGCCTCTGGCACTGCTATGCTGCTGGCGCTTTGCTTCCGTGCAGGGCCGGTGCAAGGAGAAGAGACACCCTATGCGAATCTCATCCCTTTCACCCTCCATCTGGTGCCCATTGCCGCCACTGTTGCCCCTCTCTGGGATATACAGCAGTGGTGGCAATGGGCACAAACAACCAAACATTGGCACCGTGGGACTGTTTGCTTTCTCCACCTCTACGATGCCCGATGCCGACTTCCTTTTTGCAATAGGAAGTTGGCATCAGGCATTGGAGGGAGGGAAATAAACAGCCCCACACGCCAAAGTTTAAAGGTAAGCTCCGCAGGGCTGCTTGTGCCCATTACATCTGTTGCACATCCCAGAGAGGGGCAACAGTGGCAGCAATGGATGTCCCCAGACGACCGGCGCTCTAGGCGACCACCTAGTTCACCTAATGAAAGTGCCGGCCCTGCTTCTGCCCCTTCCGATGCAGACTTTTCCTCCAGCTTGCTTCCGTCCCCATGCAAACAGGAAGTCTGCAGTGGAGGGGGCAGAAGCTTTGAAAATTAGCTACGGAAAAAGTGCCATGGACCTTTGGACCTCTTTTTTTCTGCAGACACCTTTTCTGAACAAAACAACGTACATACTCTAGGGAGCGTTTCCATTGATTGCGGGTAGAAGGGTGCATGCTGTACAGCTATGTGCATACTTTTACCTGGACACAAGGGAGAGGAATTTTCACAAAATTAATTTCCAGGAGTGAAATACTTTGCATGTCCTTTTATATATAAGATTGTTATTTCAAAGTCTTAGCTTTTCAAGATAATTTGACAGCTGATCAGAGGCAGCTGTTAGACATTTGGGGGGTTGGGGCGGATATTTACTAATGGTGAGCATGCAGTCAGTAAATGATATCAGGGAACTGGAAGAATGAGAGTTTAGATGTCAATATCTTTGGAATATGCTTAATATATATTTATTTAATTCAATTTGTGTGCCATGCATTCAAACAAGTGTTCCAAGAGGGTTACAATCATAAGGAGGCATCACAAAAAATTAAAAGCACAAAAATATCCAACCCAAAAAAATCAAACAAACAAATTACAATACACGATTTACAGATCTGCAGTGGCGATGCTGGGTGGTTAAAAAATTGGATCTGTAACTCATAGATAGACTAGACATTCTTCCGTTATATATCTTCAAATTTGATGGCTATCTATTTGTGGCATGCTAATGGACACGTACTGAAGTTTCCTTGCCCTGTATGAGTCTGATCTCACCTAATCTCAGGCGCTAAGTAATGTCGGGCCTGGCTAGTACTTGTGATGGGAGCCCACCTTGGAATACCAGGTGTTGCAGACCTATTGCAGGGAGAAAAGGCCTGGAAATCTACTCCTGGTCATATTTCGTCAGGAGAACCCAGGGGCTGGGTTGCCGGGAGTCAGCATTGATTAGAATTGGTACCTACCACTATGTTCTTTGTTTATTCCGTAATACTCTTGTGTTATAATCAAAGCAAATAATAGCATGAACTTAAAAAAAGAGCTACAATACAACTCCAAATCCTCAATCAGCAATAGATAGGTATATAATGAAGGGACTCTTCCTATTTGAAATAAGCAGTAAATATGGGAATTAGCATGCTCTAACACATGCCAAAACTAATAGTTTACACACCAGTTTGACACTTAGCACACACTAATTCCTGTGTTAGCTCCTTAATCGTTATCTTTATTCATTCTTTTGATATACTGCTTGGCTGAAGCATACAGCGGTGTACAATACAAAGGACTGCAGAAAAGTTAGAAAAAGAAAAGGAACGTCATTGTTTGATAGGACCGCTAAGCGACTAGGAGAAAAGCTATGTTTCAGGGGAGGATGGGGAGGGTGCTGAAGAGAGAGAAGAGAAGGGGAGGAGAGGATTGGACAAAATGAATTATGAAGGAGTGGTGATGTTAAATGCTAAGCTGAAAAGGTGTATTTTTTAGAACAGCTTTAAACTTAGTGTAAGAGGGTTCAAAGTGGAGGGTGTGAGGGAGGGAGTTCCAGAGGGAGGGGCCTAGGAAAAAGAAAGCCGAGTGACATGTACGTTCAAAGTGGGTCTTAGAAATAGAGGGAAAGGCCAGATGGTAAGCATGGATTGAGCGAGGAGACAGGAAGGAAAAATGAAGGCGGAGATCAGCAAGATATTGCGGTGTTGAAGTATGAATTGCCCTGTTTACAAATGTGAGGATTTTGTAGTGAGTTTGAAAATGGACTGGAAGCCAGTGAAGCCGGAAAAGGAGTGGGGTGATGTGATCAAAGCAAGAGGAGAAGGTTAGAATGCATGCAGCAGTGCTTCGGAGTAGTTGAAACAGCCTGTGAAGATGGTATTGTGGGAGGCCAGGTAGGATAATGTTGCAATAGTTAATACTTGTGATGATCAAAGAAAGAAGCAGTGTGGTCAGGGCAGTGGGGGAGAGGAAGGGATGAACTGGGCGAATCTGATGGAGGTGGTAGAAAGAACTATGAGAAATAGATGAAATGTGCTCTGTGAATGAAAGAAAGGAGTCATGATCACTCCCAGATATCTGAAAGAGGAAACCAGGGGTATAGGGGTGGAAGCAAAGGTGGGAGCTAGAGAGGGGGGGGGGGGGAGGGGAGGGGAGGCAGCACCAAAGGTGATCCAGGTGACAGAGGATTTGAGGGGATTCATTTGAAGAAAATTCGAGGACATCCAGATGAGTATGCGGTCCAGGCAGGAGTTGAGGAGGGTAAGATTGGGCATTGAGGAAGAAGTACAATGGAGAAGGATGATATCATCTGTGTAATAGTACACAGAGATACCTGACTGTTGTATGAGCAAAGTGAGGGGGGCCAGGAAGATACTGAAGAGAAGGGGGGGGAAGAACAGAACCTTGCAGGATGCCACAGGACAGGGGTAAGGAGGTGGAAGAGCTGTACGAGAATACTGTACAGAAAAAGAGCAGGTAGGGAGGAAAGACCTGAACCTCTCCAAGGGATACCTGAAATGCCATGATCAGTAAGACACAAAAGCGCCCGTGAGGTCAAGAGAAGACAACAAGAGTGAAATCCCTGTGATTGTGAGCAATGTGCAGCTCGTTCAGGAGAGATAGAAGAATAGACTCAGTACTGTGACCTTCCCTGAAACCAGATTGACGTGGGTGAAGAGCATTGGTAGAAGTGAGATGGGAAGAGAGTTGTACAAAGATGAAGCATTCCAGGAGCTTAGAAAGGAAAGACAGGTTAGATATCGGGCACCAGTTTGAAAGAACAATGGGGTCAAGAGAGGGCTTTTAGAGGATAGGACAGACTATGGCATTTTTCTAGGGGGAAGGAAAGTGACCAGTGGAGAGACTAGAATTGAGCATCAAGAAGATAGGGGGTAGAAGAGTGAGGGAGGGTTCAAGTAGCGATGTAGGCAGGTGCACCTACTCTTGCCACCTTGCTGAGCAGACTAGAGGGACCATACTAATCTTTATCTGCTGTCATTTTACTATGTTACTGGATTGAGTGAGCATGTTGTCTTTCGGGCAGAGGTAATAGCTTTGAATAGTTTGAAAGAAGTAACCTGGAGGAAGAATGACCAGACATGTGAAAGGGACGAAGCTGGGGGCTGTGGCGAGAGGGGCGACCAAGGATCAGATAAGAATGAAGAAGGACAAGAAGGAAAAGCAGAGCAAAGAGACAAGACTTTGTTAGAGAAAAAAATCAGCAAGACTAGTAGGGTCTGGTCCTGAGGGCCATGATAAAGAGATGTTGGGGGATGAAAGAGACCAGAAGACAGTGTAGAGCTGCCGGAAGAGTTAGAGGATGTAAGAATCAGGTTAGAGAAAGAGCTCTGTTTTTCTAGATGTATTAGTGAGAAATATTCCCTGAGATGCTGCTGGAACATCTGAAGACTGTCCGATGGGGGTCGAGCATGCCAGATATGCCCGGTGTGACAGAGGTAAGTTCTGTGCATACGAAGCTCAGAATGATACCAGGCATGGTGGGAGGAAGAGCGAGAGATGGAGGTGGGATGAAGGGGAGCCATGAGATCGAGGGCAGAGGAGAGAGCGCTACTCCAGGTATGGACCTGAGAGTCAGGAGAGAGCTGGGAAAAATGTGGGGGAAGAAGATGGTCAGCAGGTGGAAAAAACTGAAAAGTAAGAGATTAGATCCAGCGCCTGAACTGAATAGGTTGAGGAAATGAGATAGAAGGGCAAGGCGGAGTGGGGGATGCTGTATAGAAAAAAGAATGCAGAGATGATCAGTCCAAGAGAGAGGGAAGGACGTGTGTGGGGAATGGTATATATTGCACAAGGGGAAAGATCCTCTAGAAGGGAAGCAAAGGCCCTGTCCTTCAGTCTGACAGGGGAACTAAAATGTAAGTTGAAATCACCAAGAAAGAGGGTATGAGGGTAGGACAGAGAAACCTCAGAAAATGTTAAAAGGAAATTGTCCATAGCTTGCACCAAGAGAGATGGTGGGAGGTAGACAAGATGGAATTGAAGATGATGGGGAGTCCATCTGGAGGAAAATGGATTCACAGTAGTGAATGGCAGGTGAAAGAAGTTCACAGAAGTGAAGGTTGGAACGATGTAGGACAGCAATGCCTCCTCCACAACAACCTAGATGAGGGGAGGAGAAGGCATAAAATGCTAGTGGTAGGCAATGGGTAAAATGTGGGTCCCCCCTCCTTCACAAAGCCACGTTTTGATCATGAACAAGGCATCCAGAGAGCACTGTGAGATCAGGTCATGAATTAAAACCGATTTGGATCAAATGGATCTACAGCTTAGCAGAACAAAGCTCAAGAAGAACTGGGAGAGCAGGAGTAAACATGATGGGGAGGTGGGGGTCTGGGAACATCCTACAGAGGAGCAGCAGGAGAGTAAGTCAGCAGTGGTTCGGGAAGAATGGTGTGGAATGAAAGGAGCTGAATGCATAGGACGCCAGCCCCAGTGAACTGGAATAGAGGCCATAGGTGGATGAGTTCATAGCACAGAGGGGGAAATAGTAGTAGTAGATAGGCCCAGCAGACAGTGTGAACTTACATGTAGGTGAACACTGTAGAGAGGATGAGAGCAGTGAAGGCAGCATGAACACCATCTATGATTTGCCGAGAATGGGAGAAGCCCCAGAGTCGCCGCTCCTTGGGCGTGCACCGCCATGGCGCTGAACACCTCAGATGGTAGACTTATATCCCCCGGGTCCTTGAATGGAATGTGGCCACGTCACTTCCAGATAGGCAGGAACAATAAGATTGGCAGGCTGGGGGTCCAGCAGGGTACATGAGTGAGGAACAGACAGCGTGGATGAGGCAGACAGTAGGAGCAACACAGAGGAGAACAAAGCAGCAGCAACAGCAGGCAGTAATCAATAGATTGTATGGGATGGGGAATGGACTGGGACTATCCCTTACACTTAAGAGGTAGTTTTATAAAGTCATTTAACGTATATGTAGCAATATAGGAGCATCAAAGTGTTCCAAGTATACAAATGCAAAAGATGGCAAGCAGGTGCATACTTTTATGTAGGCATTGCTTGGGGTATGGTCCATGCAGATCATGAGTGGAGCTACAAAGGACATGCATTGATCATAAAATACATTAATCTACATGTATACACCCATATTCTACATGTGAACATTTGCTTTTGCTCTTGAGTAGACAGAATGTTTGTACCAGGAGTGTAGCAGCGATTTCTGCAGGATCTGCCCTAGTGTTTTATAAAGACACTTGGGGCATGCTGACTGAAGTGCAGCAGGGAGCGCGGGGTTAATGCGCAGATTTCGCACATTCCTACCGTGTGAGAGCCAGCAGACACAAGGGGCAGTGCCACAGTACACTACTACTACTGCGCTAGTCATGTCACTAGCACGATAGTAACAAACGCATGGCCATAGTGCATGTGCACAGTGCACACAGTCGCAATGTACGTCGTAAATAAGAAAGCTACAAGCGTGATATTAGGGCAGCTGTGGGCTTCAGATTCACTGTGGACAGTAAGAAATGTGTATCAAGCGCACATGCAGGAAGGTAGCAACTGGCCATTCCAGAGGACAGAAGGATGACCGGGTATTGGCCTAAGTGCCTGCACAGCTCAGAGCATAGAGGCTAAGTACAAGAGGATGGGCGGGGCATGCAAATCAGCAAAGCAACGACTTGCAGAGTATGTGCTGTGTCTTAGACCTTGGGGGAGAGGGTGCAAATTTGGCATCTGGAGATGCAGGCAGCTTTGTATGAGATCAGGTAGGATGTCCACAGTGTCCATCATGGGAGACAGGGCTATGAACCTTCCTCACCCTGAGGCACCAAGGGTGCCTCTTCACTTGGAGGGTTATTTTAAAAAGTTTAGTTGTGATTTGGATATCTGAAGAGGTGCATGTGGACGTCAAAATCATGGAGATGTCTCTGTAGCTGTTCCACAAATGACATCTCTAGTGCAGGGAGGTCCAAGCAGTCAAGGGGGTGTGGTGGAGGCACGTCTGGGGAGGAATAATGGACTTACACGTCCCCATTCAATCTCAGAAATGTCAAAGATGTCTGCAGGCATGTCCACCTTTATACCTGCTCCAAGCACGAATAGGTATCAGGAAAGCACTTGTTTTCACTTTAAAACATCCAGAGAGTGTAGAGAAGATGGAGAATTACGTGAACAGCCTTAGATCACAAGGGCCCACACTGGGATTTGAACCCTGGCACACTGCTATGAAACCACTACTCTAATCATCATACTATTAGATGACATGGTTCTGAAATGCTATCCTGGGGATGCCTATATAGATGTCTGATAGGCGACCATATCGGGTGTGTCCACATTTCCAAAATTATGCCCAAATTTGCACATGCCTGTTTTCTTTTCAGACATTCTGGCTTTGATGTGTAGCTGTTGAGTCTTGCCCGCTGACGGCGTTTTTTAATGTGATTCAGTTTAATCAACATCACGAGCTAGAGGCAGGTGGTTTCTACGGTCCTGCCAATCAGAGAGTTGTGTTTCATATTGGCTGGTTACAGTGTGAGCCCTTAACCCCTGAGGAAGTGGTGTACGAAACACGGCCTGTGTTGGGTTTGGCACACCTGATCCGTGGAACAATAAAGGCAATTTTAGAACTCCCTGCCACGTTTCTTGACTGGTTCCTAGTTGCCCACGTGGCAGCTTGCTGTTCTTTGGTGGACCCGGATTGCACTTGGACATCCCATTGTGGCATGTGCCTCTTAGGCTGCAGGAAACACATTTCAAGGCCTTAGGGAGGAGTGGTCTAGTGGTTAGGACAAGGTACTTCAGGCCGGAGGGCCGGGGGTTTAAGTCCCACCTGGGGACAGCAATCTCAGGCCGGAGGGACTGGGATTTTTAGTCCTATAGGCACTCCTTGTGGTCTTGGGCAAGCCACTTAACCCTCCATTGCCCATGTTCCCTGTAAGTATTAACGTATGTGTGTCATATCCCCTCGTGTTAAATGTATCCCCCAATTGACCGCTTTGACCCGGTGAAAAGCGGAATATAAATACAGCTAAATAAAAATAAATAAATTTGGTGAGTGAGAGGAGATGGGCTCCATAGCTCATTCCCTTATGGATTGGGCAGCACCATAATCAAACAACAAAAACAAGGGTTACCAATCAAACTAACATACAAAAACAAGTTATTTCACATAAAGTTTATGACACCGCCCGCCCCTTAACTTTGAGGGTTAAGGAGGGGTTGCCTTGTTATGCCCTTGAGGCAGTTAGTTGTAGTTGTGTTATGCTTCGATCAGTAAGGCTGGCAAGAGTTATTTATTTACATGAGGTTTATTTTTCATGTGGCTCATATTGCCATTGTGCAGTTCAAAAGAAGATTACAGACGGTGCAGAAGTTTAAACCAAATAAAACAGGATTAACTGAAACTTTGCCTGGCTGGCTTTAAATGCTGTATTTCTTCACATTCCTTTCATGTGCTTTTAACATACAGGCTGATAACAGAAAAGTCCTTTACTAATAATGCTCAGGTTCTGTCAATCACTAGTAGTGCTCTAATTCAGTTTCCCTCCACAAACTTTCTTGTGTCGGTCAAAGTTACGTCACTGTTATATTACTTCATATACCAGCACAATCCTCCCTCTGCTTAATTGCCTCTATCAATTAAACAGGTAGAACAGTCCATCATCATCTCATCATCATCAGCAGGGGAAAACACAGAATTATGAACAGAGTTTTCTTCCTTACAGCCAGTAACTGGAACACTGTGGTTAAAACTCTTCTTCTGTTCTAAATAATCCTGGAACTCTTTAAGAAGTGATTCAGCATGAAACTTTTCTTCATTGAGCTGTCTTCCTGTCCCCTCGGTGAATAGGTATTGACTGAGCCTATCTATCTCAGGCTGCTTTTCAGGTTTGTTTGCGTTTGGAAAACAAACATGTGCTGGGCTCTCGTTAGCTCCCCACCTTTCCCTACACGTGGGTGCTGTACATTCAAACTTAGCAGTGCTAGGAGAATATTTAAAAGCATGTATATCAGCCCTGTCCTGGCTAGGTGACTCAGCTAGTTTAAAAGAATAATTATTGTCATTCAAAGCTTCTCTTTTCTGACACCAGCTGCCACCATCTTGACTGGCTTTGCTTTTAAAAGCAGAACATAGACTTTCTGGCTTTAGAGCATAAACTCCTCTTTCTCTGGGTACCTTATACAGGAGCTTCTCCCTGGGAGGATTCTTTATCCTTCTGCCTTTGTTCCCCAGCTCTGCCTGGTCCTGTAGCCTTGGGTTTCTCAGCGTTCTAAAGGAGCTCTGCCTCCAGCAGTTTCCTTCCTCATCTGAATGCTGCTCCAAGCTATCTTCCAGCTGCAGACTGTTAGGGAAATTATCACAGCAAGGAAACCTCCGTTGCTCTCTTGTTTTCTCTCTCTGGATCTCTCCTTGGATCCCCGTCTGGATCTGCGTCTGCCCGTGGATCTGCATCTGCATCTGCCTCTGGATCTGCCTTTCACTTCCTGGTTCCTGTGTATTTAACCAGGTGCTTCTAGCCTGCACTGCCCGCCTCCCCTTGGGGCGTGCCCAATCACCAGCCTTCCTACTCTCCTCCCTCGAGGTGAGCTGTTTTGCCTGATTGAAAGTGTGTTTTTTTCTTTCTGCAGAGAAATCCTTGCTTTCTCCTGCAGTACCGGCTGCTCACTTGTATCCCTCTGTTCCTGAGGAGCTACTGTGTCACAGATCCCCCCCCTTAAGATATCACGGGCTGGCTTTATTTCATCCGCACAGTCCGTGATACCATTTATGGACTCTGGGCTGTTACACTGTACTTGAGACTGTTGTCTGGGAGAACCTATTGTGGCTATCTGGGCTACGGCTACCTTGTCGTGCCATGGCTTTAGAAGGTTAACGTGGTAAACCTGCCTGCGGCCTTTCCTATTTTCTACTAAATAAGAAACAGGTCCCACTGAACGTATCACCCTACAAGGGCCCTTCCAATGGCTTTCAAATTTGGGTTCTATACCCGACACCATCACAATGACTTTCTCCCCTATTTTTAACTGACGCTGTTGGGTGTTTCTATCGTAGTAGGATTTTTGTTTAGCCTGACTACGTTTTAAATTTTCCTCGGCTACCTGTGAAGTTCGGCGCAGCCGCTTCTTTAAATCTTTAAGAAATTCGGGCACCCCTACTTCCCTGGGATCCGGCTCCACCCATTGTTCTTTTAGGATGTCTAGAATGCCGCGGGGTGACCGGCCATATAGCAGCTCATATGGTGCCGTTCCTAATGACGCTTGTTTCCTTTCACGGCACGCGTAAAGGACAAAGGGAAGCATGGTATCCCAATTATCAATGTCCCCCTCTAGACTCCTACGTAACATCCTCTTAATCGTTTGATTTTGTCTTTCGACTAAACCGTTAGTTTGGGGATGGTACACTGCTGTTTTAATGTGGGTAATGCCAAAGGAATCCCACACTTGCCCTAAGTATTTCGAGAGGAAATTGCTCCCCCTGTCGGTGAGCACTTCCTTCGGGAAACCTATCTCACAAAATAGCTTAATAAGTTCTACAGCTATTACTTTGGCTGATGTGCTCCATAGTGGCATGGCCCACGGAAATCTTGTAGCGTGATCTACTATCACTAGAATATAGCGGAATCCTCTTTGAGTCTTAACTAGAGGTCCAACTATGTCTATCCCTATCCTTTGGACGGGCTCTTTAATCACAGGAGATGGAATCATTGGGACCACCCTGAGATGGGCTGCAGAGACTCTTTGACAAGTGGGGCAAGCCTCACAGAATTTTGCCGTCTCCTTAAATATACCTGGCCAGTAAAATTTAGTGAGGATCTGGTCAAGGGTCCCCTGGCTGCCCTTATGTCCCCCAACCGGATGATCGTGTGCTAGTCGTAACACTATATTTTTGAAAGTGGTGGGAACCACTAACTGCTTCCTAGTGTCTCCTGAAAACGGATTTTTACACTCCCTATAAAGTAGGCCATCAGTGAGCAAAAACCTAGGCAGGGTATCCCTAGTATTCTGGGCCCACTTAAATGCCTGGGTAAGGACAGGGTCTGCCTGCTGCTCATGCGGAAACGAGGGAAACTTGTTCATCAGTTCCTCGGGCACCCATGGCAGCTCTTGCCAAGCCTGTACCTCCGCCTTATTCCTTGAACGCGCTTGCTTCTCTTTACGCTTTTCAGCTTTTTCCTTTTTGTCTTTAGGACTTGGAGTCTCTATTAAAGCATCCTCAAAAGGAAGAATTTCTCCAAGATTCTCTGTGGGGTCTTCCTCCTTCTCTGGGGGTTCCTCCTTACTTTCTAAGGGTTCCTCCTTATCCTCTGAGGCTGCGGATTGGGCCCTCGCGGAGACCATCACTCCTTTCTCATGCAACCCTCGCTTTATCTCTTGGAAAAACTGAGGCCAATCCCTGCCTAAGATGACAGCGTGAGGAAGACCTGGGATGACTGCTAGTGGGATAGTCCTACGTGTGCCTAACCCTTTTATGTGTAATTTGTACACTGGGTATGTGGAAGTTCCACCATGTACGCACCTTATTTTCACAGAAGTAACAGGCTGAATCACTTCTCCTCCCTGCTTGGCCTCTATCTCATGCCATAACTCCTTCGAGAGCATACTCAACTCCGCCCCGGAGTCCAGCAAAGCCTGGGCAGTGATTCCCTGTACTTCTATGGACAGAAGAAAACCTTGCCTGTCTCTTATAGCACTACTAGCTATTAATGCAGTTTTTACATGACATTGTCTTTGCAAATGCCCTTGCTGACCACATTTATAATAAGCTTTCATATCTTTTCCTCCTTTCCATAAAGGCATGCATATTTTCACAGGACTGCTCTCATCCCTTCGTGCCTTTTCTGATCTGCACCCCTGCCACTCCTGGGAAGTAGAGCCACCTCTCTGGCCTGTAATCTCGGCCTCAATATACCTTTCCGAGAGTGCTACTGCCTCCTGAGGGGTTTTGCAGTTCTGTAATATCAGAAAAGTACGGATACTACTAGGAAGTGCATTCATATACTGTTCTAGTATTAGCTCATTCACAATAGCTTCCACAGTTTTTCCTTCGGGATTTAACCACTTGGTAAGTATACTGTGTATCCGATGGCACAGAGATTTTGGAGTCTCACCGGGCTTTAATCTTACACTCCTTAGGCGAGTGCGATAAGCTACCGGAGTGAGTCCCAATCTCTCCCTGATTGCTCTTTTAATTTCCTCATAGCTTCCCGCTAAATCAGCTGGCATGGCACGGTAGGCAGCTAGCGCCTCCCCTGTAAGGGACGCTGCCAACCTTAGCGGCCAGTGCTCCTTAGGCCACAAACTAAGCTGTGCAACCCTTTCAAAGCTGGTTAAGTAATCATCTACGTCATCTTTATCTGTGAGTTGTCCAAAATTGAACAGAGTTCCTGGTTGTATGCTAACATGATGTAAATTGTCTGTTAGAGTGGAACCTGGTACGGGAGCTGGAACAGGCGCTGGCTTCTTCTCCCGGAGCATCTCCTCCATCAACTCTAGCAGAGGTTTCTGCTGCTCCTGGAAGCTGGCGTTAGCTCTCGCCTGAGCCTCCAAAGACATGTCTCTCTGGCGCTCCAACTGCTTTGCCATCCAAGTAAAGACCTCTTTGGCCTCCAACGCCATCTTGGAACCTGGAAAAAGAGAAACACACAGACCCAAGTGCGATACCTCTGGAACAAAGTTTTCCTTTCCCTTTTGAAAGTATACTTTTTTTTTTCCTTTCCCCCAGTCACCACTAGGAGACCTCCCCTGGCCCCGGTATCCTCGGTACCCTGGGTGGATACCCTTTACCTGGCTCAGGAGTTATATAGGCGTGTCAGCAATGAAGTTCAGCCTCCTGCAATCCCCTTCCACTGCTGGGCTCGGCAGCACCTCTGCTGGGCTCCTCTGGAAGTCTGTGGTTGCAGCTCCTGCTATGGCCACTTCCTGTGTCTGAAGAAATCTTCAAATCCTGCCAACTACGCCACTCTTATGACACCGCCCACCCCTTAACCTTGAGGGTTAAGGAGGGGTTGCCTTGTTATGCCCTTGAGGCAGTTAGTTGTAGTTGTGTTATGCTTCGAGCAGTAAGGCTGGCAAGAGTTATTTATTTACATGAGGTTTATTTTTCATGTGGCTCATATTGCCATTGTGCAGTTCAAAAGAAGATTACGGATGGTGCAGAAGTTTAAACCAAATAAAACAGGATTAACTGAAACTTTGCCTGGCTGGCTTTAAATGCTGTATTTCTTCACATTCCTTTCATGTGCTTTTAACATACAGGCTGATAACAGAAAAGTCCTTTACTAATAATGCTCAGGTTCTGTCAATCACTAGTAGTGCTCTAATTCAGTTTCCCTCCACAAGCTTTCTTGTGTCGGTCAAAGTTACGTCACTGTTATATTACTTCATATACCAGCACAATCCTCCCTCTGCTTAATTGCCTCTATCAATTAAACAGGTAGAACAGTCCATCATCATCTCATCATCATCAGCAGGGGAAAACACAGAATTATGAACAGAGTTTTCTTCCTTACAGCCAGTAACTGGAACACTGTGGTTAAAACTCTTCTTCTGTTCTAAATAATCCTGGAACTCTTTAAGAAGTGATTCAGCATGAAACATTTCTTCATTGAGCTGTCTTCCTGTCCCCTCGGTGAATAGGTATTGACTGAGCCTATCTATCTCAGGCTGCTTTTCAGGTTTGTTTGCGTTTGGAAAACAAACATGTGCTGGGCTCTCGTTAGCTCCCCACCTTTCCCTACACGTGGGTGCTGTACATTCAAACTTAGCAGTGCTAGGAGAATATTTAAAAGCATGTATATCAGCCCTGTCCTGGCTAGGTGACTCAGCTAGTTTAAAAGAATAATTATTGTCATTCAAAGCTTCTCTTTTCTGACACCAGCTGCCACCATCTTGACTGGCTTTGCTTTTAAAAGCAGAACATAGACTTTCTGGCTTTAGAGCATAAACTCCTCTTTCTCTGGGTAACTTATACAGGAGCTTCTCCCTGGGAGGATTCTTTATGCTTCTGCCTTTGTTCCCCAGCTCTGCCTGGTCCTGTAGCCTTGGGTTTCTCAGCGTTCTAAAGGAGCTCTGCCTCCAGCAGTTTCCTTCCTCATCTGAATGCTGCTCCAAGCTATCTTCCAGCTGCAGACTGTTAGGGAAATTATCACAGCAAGGAAACCTCCGTTGCTCTCTTGTTTTCTCTCTCTGGATCTCTCCTTGGCTCCCCGTCTGGATCTGCGTCTGCCCGTGGATCTGCATCTGCATCTGCATCTGCCTCTGGATCTGCCTTTCACTTCCTGGTTCCTGTGTATTTAACCAGGTGCTTCTAGCCTGCACTGCCCGCCTCCCCTTGGGGCGTGCCCAATCACCAGCCTTCCTACTCTCCTCCCTTGAGGTGAGCTGTTTTGCCTGATTGAAAGTGTGTTTTTTTCTTTCTGCAGAGAAATCCCTGCTTTCTCCTGCAGTACCGGCTTCTACCACCGGCTGCTCACTTGTATCCCTCTGTTCCTGAGGAGCTACTGTGTCACAAGTTGTATGCCTCACTGAATCCAAAAATCAAGGGGGAAAGCCCTCAGAGATGCCTATCAAGAACTGAAAAGCCCAACAGCTCACCATTTGGAGTCACTATAGGCTTAAGGACTCATTCTTATTGGTCATAAAAACCCCTGGAAAATAAAGTCCTTTATTTGCTTTTTCTTTAAATAATTTTTATATTTTCAAAATTCCAATAAAACAAAAACAAAAGTTAGTTCATGGTTTCCTGTGCCTAGCTTTCGCCCCATATCACTAACCTGGTAGCGGCTCAATATCGCCACGGCCCAGTTAGCGATAAGTGCCATGTCCTCTCCGCCCTAAAATACTCCTGACATGCCCTGATGTTAACCGGCTAGCATTGGGACATATAGCGGCGGCAGCTATGAATATTCAGCGACACTAACAGCGTGCGTACCGCTGAATATCAGCTGAGCAGTGTTTATACAGTTTGTAGGTCTGCGAACTGTGTAGATGCCTTGGAATATCCCCCCTCCCCCCCATATTTCTGTTTCCTCTACAAAAATTATTTTAGCTGTGCAGCTGTCAGTCTATTCTTCCCCAATAGTGTAAAGCAAATTTTAGGGATGCGCATGTATTTTAAATGACATAGGCTGACCTTGAGCTGCTGACTTTTGAGTTGGAGGGTACCAGTTATCCAGGAGGAGCTACGAGTTTCTGCCTCAGGAAGATCTGGCTTTAGCCAGCTTATTTAACTGTATCTTCTATTTCTGGTAATCTGAGGGCATGTTTGCTAAAGTGCTGCAGGTAGCATGGGCCTAACGCATGGTTAGCATGTACGTCTACTGCATCAGGGGCAGAATGGCCATGGTAAATGCAGGGGCTGCAGCCACATTAGGAAAGTAATACCATGCTAGGCGCATAAGGCTCACAGTACTAGTGACTACGTCGAGTGAGCATGCATGCTGTGAAGGCACACACTATTGGGTACCCCCCTCATTTGTAAGTTGGTCATCTGGTTGTCCCTCAACAGAGAACATTTAGTTGTGCAGCAGCAGCGTTGTGGAATTCAGTTCTTTAGAGAGTCAGAAGGAGCTGAGCTTTCTCATTTTCAAGAAGGCTGTTAAATTGTGGCTTTTTTTTGTAGGTGTTTGTGGGTTGATGGGGGAGACAATTTTTTGTGTGGGTGTGATGGAGTGTATGGGAAACTCCCCATCCCCCGCACGGACTCTCCCCAACCAAGTTCAGAACCCAGGGACAGCCCAAGGGGGGAGCGGGGCCATGTGCGGAGATTCATTGTGGGGCCTCATTTGCATAAGGAGCCTCATTTGCATATGCTTTGCATAATATTAACATGCACTTTTAGTAAACATGCCTCTTAATGAGTGCCTGGATAAAGAAAGACTACCACATTTCTAAATTACTATATTCCAGTGCCAACCGCCAGGCCCATTAAGAAGTATTATAAACACTGCCCATTTAGAACCCCTCCTACTTACTACACCCCTGGAAATCAACCCAATGTAAACCAGAAATACATGATTCCCCAACACTATATTACCAATAATACCTCTTAAAAAATATTTTACCCATGGACTCCCAAGTCAACTATAACCCCAAACTCTAATACCAATTTTTTTGTCGGATTATTCACCATGAGAAGAAACTTTTCTCCTCCTGAAGTGAACCCTCCTTTTTACTCAAAATGAAAACGGCTGTTCCTCAGCCAAGCCGACAAAATCAGCACTTGCTGGTGTCAGCAAAAACTCTCTATCTAAAACTGCTCAAAGAGTCAATTTGATCTCCAACGGCCCTCAGGCTAAAATAACAGTGTTACAGCTTCAAAAGTCTTCTTTTCCCAAGCAGAAACAATTTAGAAGACTTAGCTGATATGGAGCAGATACCACTTCACTCCATCCATCACAGTCTCCGAAATTTCCGCTCTTATCTTTAAAAATTCGGAGACACTTGTGATAATCCAACAGATAATCTGCTCCACTCCAAAGCTGTGAGCTGTGGAAGACCAGACGGCTTGAAACACCTTCGGTGTAGCCTGAACCTCGTTCTTTGGAGTGGAGCAGATTATCTGTTGGATTATCACAAGTGTCTCCGAATTTTTAAAGATAAGAGCGGAAATTTCGGGGACTGTGACGGATGGAGTGAAGTGGTATCTGCTCCATATCAGCTAAGTCTTCTAAATTGTTTCTGCTTGGGAAAAGAAGACTTTTGAAGCTGTAACACTGTTATTTTAGCCTGAGGGCCGTTGGAGATCAAATTGACTCTTTGAGCAGTTTTAGATAGAGAGTTTTTGCTGACACCAGCAAGTGCTGATTTTGTCGGCTTGGCTGAGGAACAGCCGTTTTCATTTTGAGTAAAAAGGAGGGTTCACTTCAGGAGGAGAAAAGTTTCTTCTCATGGTGAATAATCCGACAAAAAAATTGGTATTAGAGTCTGGGGTTATAGTTGACTTGGGAGTCCATGGGTAAAATATTTTTAAGAGGTATTATTGGTGATATAGTGTTGGGGAATCATGTATTTCTGGTTTACATTTAGAACCCCTAGCAAACCCACTGTATCATAACAGCATTGCCAGGACTCACAAAGCACCAAACCATATCTATCAAAAGGCAACACTGCAAATATTAAACCAATAAATCTCTCCTACTGGGGAAAGAGAACAAGTGGCACTATCAAATAAAAACTACATGAACAGCTCGGTTACACATGCAGAACATAGACCATCACAAAACAAAGAACAAGGGATCACAATTTAGAAATAGGAAGATAATAATTAAATTGGGAACCCCAAAAGCCAAACATGAAATGTACAACAACACTGGAAAAATAAAGCTATAAATTAAATGCCTCTTGCACTAAATAAAAACGCCAAGATGTTAGCAATACACAATTCCCAGACCTGATATATTCCAGTTAATAAATTCAAAAGAAAAAGTATTTTTCTACCTTTTGTTTGGGCATTTTATTTTTGAATTGCAATTGCTCCAGTCACTTTCTTCTGGTTTCTTCATGTCTTCTGTGAGCTATCCATTTGTCCTTTCTTCTCTATTCTAGATTTTTTTCCATTCTCTCTCTATATCTGCTTTTGCTCTTTCCCACATTTCTTTTTTTATTCCTTTATCATCCACTCAAATTTCACCCTTCGATCCTCAGTTCCCACTTACTCTCCCAATACCCGCCCAATCGTAGATTTGTTTCCTCCCACAAAAAATATCTTTTTTTCCTCTCCATCCTCATTCCCCCAGCCCCTTCTAGTCCTCCCCCAAAATCAACTCCCTTCTAGTTCTAGACCTACCCAGCATCCGCTCCCTTCTAGTACCATTCTCTCATGCCCCCATAGCCCATTTCCATTCCTAGCCCCCCATATGCGCCTTTCCAGTCCCATTCCAGTCTCCCATCAGCCCATTTCCAATCCTAGCCCCCCCATCAGCCCATTTCCAGCCCCCATCAGCCCATTTCCACTCCTATTCCAGCCCCCCATCAGCCCATTTCTAGTCCAAGCTCCTCCCCATCAGCCCATTTACAGTCCTATTCCAGCTCCCCAGCAGCCCATTTCCAATCCTAGCCCCCCCATCAGTCAAAACAACTCCACTGGCTCCCTATACATGGTAGGCTCACTTACAAGACTATACTGCTGACCTTTAAGGCCATCCACGGACTTTCATCCTCCTCACTCTCAAATCTCATCCATGTAACTCCATCGACTAGATCCAGAAGACCGACGGCTATAAACACACTAACACTTCCTAAGGCTGTAACAAAATGCACCCAGATAACGGCAAGCAGATCTTTTATATTCTACGCCCCAAGATGCTGGAACGCCTTACCACCAAGCGTTCGTGCCATTACCGACTTAACCCAATTTAGGAAAGCACTTAAATATCACCTTTTCCTCATATACTACCCACCAAACATTACCCCCAGCAAAAGCCCCCCCAAATAAGAGACACGCCTTATCTTCAAATAGCCTCTCCCACTTTCTCATTAAGATTACTAGGACTTTTGTGTTGTCATGATACCTTTTATATAATCATGTTTGTAATAAGTTAACCTTATGTTACCCAAGTTTATATACCTGTTTGCTGTAAACACGGAATAGCCTGTTATTCTGTTGATGTTGTTGTATGTGAACCGCGCTGATACCAAATAGCGCGGTATATAAAAGATTGTAATAAATAAATAAATAAATAAAATAAATTTCCAGTCCAAGTCCCTTCCCATCAGCCCATTTCCAATTCTTGCCCCGCCATCAGCCCATTTCCAGTTCTATGCTATACCCCCCCCCCCCCCCGAAGAGTCCCATGGCCATCTAAGGAGCTTCAGAGGGAGCCGGGGAAGTCCGTGCGAGGCCCCAACTCCCTCTGCACAGCCGCCAGCGTGAAGAGTGTTTTCCCTCATGCTGGTGGCTGTTTCTGTGAAACGCACCAAATGCCTGGAAACGTTAAAGGGAATTTCCCGGCACTCGTGCGCTTCACAGAAACAGCCGCCAGCATGAGGGAAAACACTCTTCATGCTGGCGGCTGTGCAGAGGGAGCCGGGACCTTGCACGGGCTTCCCCGGCTCCCTCTGAAGCTGTCCATTTGTGCGAGAATGAAGTTTGCGCAAGGCCCCCTGAAGCGTAGGTCCCTGTGTGAACAACATTCTTGCACAATGGATGGGTCGGCCCTGCCAGAACCAATGAGGTATTGCTCTGGTACGAGCTTAAATTCCTGTCCATTTAAGAGAATAGGCTGGAGAATGTCTGGTGAGGGTGTGGCCAGGTCCCTGGGTTTAAAGCAGGAGAGCTGGGGGAAAGAGGAGCCCAGGATTCTGGAGCATACCTGAAGACTACCTATCTGTAAAAAAGAGCCTGTTGTGGAGATAGGAAACATTTGAATGTATGACTGTCTGCTCAGTCTTGCTGCTGGAGTTCTACTCGGTTGCAGAGACTTTTACTGGACTTTGCTGCCCAAAGTGAGGAAACACTGAGGAGCCAGTTTTGTTTTGTTTTGGAAGTGCCGTCTATGATGGAGCAGTATTCGGCTATTCAGCAGAGCAGCCTTGCTGAGGGTAATTGCTACAGCTGGGGAAAATTCTAGGGTAACAGAGGGTTTAACTTGACGTGTGCCTAAAACCCAAGGAGAGTCAGGGCCTTTGTCTGGAGGCTTGAACCCAAATAAAGTATAGTTTCTTTAAACCTCTTGGCTGTGGAGTCCTGTGTCATGCCTCATGCTGGACACACCTCACCTACCACAGTTGGTTAGTGGGGATGGAGATGGGTTGTAAGCTATGGCTGGGGTTTAGAAGATATGGATTTTTCAGTGTGGGAAAGTTAAGGTTAGGGGGTTCTACTTGAGGACTTGGATGATATGTGTTTCTTGATATGTCTTGATGTGTCTTTTGACTGTAAATCGCTATAAACCCTTTAGTGGAGGACTATAATAGACTAAATGCTGATAAATAAATCGACTGTCGAAGAAAATAACATGAATCCCTTTGGAGAGCAGCCAGAGATCAAGGGCAGAGAAGGGTGTGGGGAAACCTTAGGTGAGAGAAGAATGCTATGGAAATTAGAAACATAGATAGAAGAGCCTTATACGCCAAACTCAGGCCAAGTATAGATCATAATAAATGATACCCTCCAGGGGATGAAGTTCAAATTATGGTTCCCTAAGCAACAATTTTGAAAGGGCCCCTAGAGTGGAGGGAGTCCACCTCAGAAGATCTGGGAGCAGCTGCAAGTGGGCCCCTTCTTCCTTTGAGCCCTTCTACGAAGCAGTGTGGAGGTCACTTGGGCAGATTTTACACCGCTCTCCCTTTCATGCAAAGGGGATCGGGTTAGCTGTAAAATGGTGTCTAGCACCAACTCCATTACTCTATTTTAAAAAAATGGCCCTGAGTCTTGATCATTAAAAACACAACTTGTGGCTCCTAAGACTTGGGGTAGACATTGTGGTTTTAAAATAGTGCCACAATCTTTTTTTTTTTTAAATTGGGTGTCTGATTTAAGGCTGGGGATTCTTCTCTAGTAAAAGGCTGATGAATAAATATCCTAATATATAACCACCAACCATGTGTGTGGAAGGTACTAAGTTGACTGCCAGTGTTTAAAGTGAATGCATGAGACCATACCAGCTGCATTTCCTTTGCCAAACACTGTATTGAAAGTGGAATCATTTGCACTCAAGAATAAGACAATCATAGAGGGTCTATAACTCGTCAGCAGAATTTCACTCCTTGTTTGAAGTGTCTTAGTTGTCTAATCTGTTTCCATCCCTGAGTCACTTTTGAAACCACATGTGATCAGATCCAATGATATTGGAACTGAGCTAAAATGAGGGATACTGTCTTATCTTGGGTATTTCCATAAGCCTCTGAGCTCTCCTTTTTTGAGGAACCTCTCCAGTACAAGATGTCACAACTGAGAGCCACTTCCCTTTTCCTGTTGGAGATTGCCCCATGTTTAGTTTCACTTTCCTTGCATTTTTAGGGTTTCTGATAACTGCCTTATTTCTAGCTAATAGCTGATGTTATTTTTGTGTTATGTATCAAACAGAAAAGTTCCAATAGCATTGTATTTAAGTTAACATCAAGAAACATACATACATTTTATCCCTACCCATTCTAAGCTTCTTGTACAGTTGAGCCAGGCCTCCACTGGTCATGGTACTATGATCCTTTATTTGCAACTGCTACAACTTCTCTCCTTGAGGCCTGTAAATACTACCTCTTCATCATGCCCTACCCTCCCCAAAGTCAGGCTTAGTAACTGAACTTAGGTCTCTCACACTACAGGAAAGCATATATCAATATCTTGGAGTAGCAGAAGGAATGACACACAAGCAGAAATTACTGAGAGAAAAGATCAGTAAAGAACACTATAGAAGATTAAAATCATTATTGAAAAGTGCCTTAACATCACGGAATAAGATACAAGCCATCAATCAGCTGGCAATTCCTGTACTCTCACAATGCTTTGGGACTGTAGACTGATCTCTTAAAGATCTTGAACAACTGGATGTACAAACAAGAAAGCTCCTCCATGCTCATGAGGTAATTTACAAGAATCAGTGTATGCCAAGGCTATACATTCCTAGAGCTGAAGGGGGGCTAGGTCTCATTGAGATTGATTACACACACAGATCTACTATGATAGGCCTCCATGCCTACCTAACATCATCATAAGAACATAAGAAATGCCATACAGGGTCAGACTAAGGTCCATCGAGCCCAGTATCCTGTTTCCAACAGTGGCCAATCAAGATCACATGTACCTGGCAGATTCCCAAAAAGGTACAAAGATTCCACAATGCTTATCCCAGTGTAAGCAGTGGATTTCCTTGTTCCTCTTTAATAATAGTTTATGGATTTCGCCTCCAGGAACTTGTCCAAACCTTTTTTAAACCCAGCTATACTAACAGCTTTTACTATCTCCAGGAACAAGCATGAATGTAGTCTTCACATATGGGTATCGTCGGTACCGACGGAGCCTGCGCAGGAACGCTCCCCAGCGTCCAATAGGAAAGGTTTTGGGAGCATCCCACAGCACCTGCGTGCTGCCTTCCCGCCATTCCAACTCTCGCTCTTCAGTTTTTCGTTTTCCGTAGAGCCGACAGGTCGCATACCCTGTCACCGCAGAAAATTCTTTGTTACTTCTTTGTTTTTTATGGTCGCATCTGCCTTCATTCGACGTCTATCGGTACTGCCGGTTCTCTTTTTTTCTTTACTAAAAAAAATAAATATAGGCACATTTTGGGCACTAGGCCCATTTTTCTTTTACAATGGAAAAACCAGCTACTGGTTTTAAAAAATGTTCTAAGTGTGGCGGTACCATGTCCGTCACCGACACCCATGACTGTTGTCTCAAATGTTTAGGACCTGACCATTCTCCATTGGATTGTCTCTCCTGCAGAAAGATGACCAAGAGGGGCCTGCAGAATAGAGATGCAAAACTCGGCACCCTTTTTGCCACAGATGCGATGTCCGTTGGAGATTATTTGTTGTCCCCCTGATTGATTTTGAATAGGCTCTGCAGCCTTGACTATAAGATAAAAAGGAGGGCTTGCTATATGAGAGGTTGTCCTCTCGAGGCAAGTAATCTGACAAAAAAAATTATAATATTTAAAAGTATCACTACCAGTTCAGGTATAAGAAATGTGAATTCACTTTTTTTATAGGACATGATTATTGGTACCCTTATAAAACAATTCAAATCAGTTTGAACAGAAACACCACATTCCCATTATAGTCAAATTAAATGCACCTGTGATCAGGGCCGGATTTAGCTATACGCCATGTACGCCATGGCGTAGGGCCCACAGCTGCAAAGGGCCCACAAAAATTGAACTAGTTAGGCTTTTTTTTTTTAATAAAATAAAAAAAAACCTGCTGGCTGCCGCCGCGGGGCCCCCTCTGCTGTCGCGGCAGCATGGACTGACCCGCGGGGGCCCCCTCTGTAAGCTCGGTCCCTCCCTCCGTGCCTCCGTGTCTCCCTCCGTGCAGGCTGTTAGAGACGCGAAGGCAGACTGTCTCCTACTGCCTTCCCGTCTCTGTTAAGCCCGCAGGGGCTGATGGGAAATTTCCCATCAGCCCCTGCGGGCTTAACAGAGACGCGAAGGAGACAGTCTGCCTTCGCGTCTCTCCCAGCCTGCACGGAGGGAGACACGGAGGCACGGAGGGAGGAACCGAGCTTACCGAGGGGGCCCCCGCGGGTCAGTCCATGCTGCCGCGGCAGCAGAGGGGGCCCCGCGGCGGCAGCCAGCAGTTTTTTTTTTTAAATTAAATTTTACTTTAGGCCGGGGGAGGGGGAGGGGGTAGGACTGGTAATTGGGGGGGCTGGGACTGGGGCTGGAAATGGGTTGGGACTGGGACTGGAAATGGGTTGGGGGGATTAAGGCTGGAGGTGGGCTGATGAGGTTAGGACTGGTAATGGGCTGTGGGCTGTTGGGGGGGGTTAGAACTGGTAATGGGCTTTGGGGGGGTTAAGACTGGTAATGGGCTGTGGGCTGATGGGGGCTGTCTGGTAATGGGCTATGGGGGGGGGCTAGGACTGGAAATGGGCTGGGGGGGGTTAAGACTGGAGGTGGGCTGATGGGGTTAGGACTGGTAATGGGCTGTTGGGGGGGGGTTATAACAGGTAATGGGTTTTGGGGGGTTTAGACTGGTAATGGGCTGTGGGCTGATGGGGGCTGTCTGGTAATGGGCTATGGGGGGGCTAGGACTGGAAATGGGCTGGGGGGGGTTAAGACTGGAGGTGGGCTGATGGGGTTAGGACTGGTAATGGGCTGTGGGCTGATGGGGGGGGTTAGGACTGGCAATGGGCTATGGGGGGCTGACTGGAAATGGGTTGATGGGGTTAGGACTGGAAGTGGGCTGATGGGGGGTTAGGACTGGTAATGGGGGGGGCTTAAACTGAAAATGGGGTGATGGGGGTTAGGATGGTATTGGGTTGGGGGGTTGCTAGGACTGGAAATGGGCTGATGGGTGGCTAGGACTGGAAATGGGCTGATGCAGGGACTAGAAGGGAATGGATGCTGGGTGAGGCTGGAACTAGAAGGGAGCTGATGTTGGGGGAGGATTAGAATGGGATGGGGCTGGAAGAGTAAAATGGAGAAGGGAAAAATATTTTGTGTGGGAGGGATAAAAAAATCTACAATTGGCCGGGTATTGGGAGAGTAAGTGGGGATTGAGGATGGAGGGGTAAAATTTGAGTGGATGAAATAGGAATGAGGAAAGAGCAAAAGGAGAAAGATTAGTATGTTAAAGCAGATGTAGAGAGAGAATGGAAAAAAACTAGAAGAGAGAAGAAAGGACAAATGGACAGCAGACGATGGAGAGTTAGCAGAAGACATGAAGAAACCAGAAGAAAGTGGCTGGAGCAATTGCAGCTGAAAAAAATGCACAAAAGGTAGAAAAATATCTCTTTATTTTGAATTTATTAATTGGAATATGTCAGCTCTGGTAAATGTGCATCATTAACGTCTGCGCTTTGTTTAGTACAAGAGCAAATTAATGTATAGTTTTATTTCTACAGTGTTGTACATTCCAAGTTTGGCTTTTGGGATTCCCAGTTTAATTATTGTCTTCCTGTTTCTAAAATGTGATTACTTGTTTGGTGATGGTCTATGTTCTGCATGTGTAACTGAGCTGAGGTGTTCTGTTTATATAATTCCTATTTGACATTGCCACTTGTTCTCTTTCCCCAGTAGGTCATGTATTGTTGTTCTCTGAAATGTATTGGTTTAATATTTGCAGTGTTGCCTTTTGATTGGTAGAGTATGGTGCTTTGTGAGTCCTGGTAGTGCTGTTAGGATACGGCGGGTTTGCTATGGGTTCTAAATGGGCAGTGTTTGTAGTAGTTCCTAATGTGTCTGGCAGTTGGCACTGGATTATAGTAATGTAGAAATCTTTTAGTCTTTCTTTATCCATACACTCATTAAGAGGCACGTTTACTAAAAGTTAGTATATGGTAATATTATGCAAATATTTATGCAAATGAGGCCCCTTATGCAAATGAGGCCCACACCCCCCTTGGGCCGCCCCTGCTGGGGGCCCACAATTTTTGTTGGCATAGGGCCTCACTCAAGGTAAATCCGGCCCTGCCTGTGATCAATTGTCAGTACTCACATGTCTTGAATCAACCAATGATGGCTCTTAAGGTTTAAAATGGCCACCTTCACTCACTGTTCCATTTTCACAGTGGTGAAGACAAGAGAGCTGCCTGAGATATCAGAAAAGTCATAATCACCATCATCAAACTTCAAAGCGGTACAGGGCCATCTCCAAAGACCTTGGAATTCCTGTGCCTACAGCTCGCAAGGTTACTAAGACTATTTCTGCTCATGGAACTGTCAAGAACCTTGCAGGATGTGGTGGGAAGAGGAAAATTTATCCAAGAAATCTACGAAGGTTAGTGCAAACTGTTGGAAAAACACCATGTACAACATCCAAAGAGCTTAAGGCTGACCTGGAGCAATCTGGAGTGGTGGTTTCAACCTGCACCATATGCCGTGCACTAAAGAAATAAGGACTTCATAGCCGAAGTCCAAGAAGGACCCCACTGCTCAAAGACAGATATAAAAAGGCATGCGTGATCTTTGCAAAACCCATCTTGAAAAACCGCAATCCTGAGAACATTTTCTGTGGACAGATGAAACCAAACTTGAGGACTTTGGCAATGCAGACCAGCGAAACATTTACAGGTGAAAAAATGAAGCTTATAAGCAAAACACACCCTTTCTACAGTTAAATACGGTGAAGGTTCCATAATGTTGTGGGGCTGTTTTTTGCTGCCTCAGGAACTGGAGGCCTGAAACATAGTCCTCTGACTTCTTGATTCCTTGAATATCAAGGTATTTTGGAGTGAAATATGATATCTAGTGTCAGAAAGCTAGGTCTGGGTCGAAGGTCATGGGTCCTCCAGCCGGGGCTGTCCCAAGGGTATCTGGCATCCTAGGCGAACCTTCAGTTATGCTGCCTCACCCACCTCTCATGCGGGCCCCCACCTCTCGCGTGTGCCTCCTGCCCACTATGATTCCCCTGCTACGTTGGATTCCCAGGTGCTGCTTCAGGGCAGTTCTGGTGCTATACTGCCATCACTCTCCCTCTAGTCCATGACCATGTGACTACTGAAAATCAACTCTGTTGCCATGCTCCAGAGCCAATTGCATTGATGCTAAGTAAAGATCCCACATGCATCCCCATCATTCTCTTCTCATGGCTGCACATGAGATCATGTCCTCTTTTGGGTGGGGGGTGGGGGGGGGGGATGGAGACAAGTCCGAGAATTGCCCAGGCTGCCAGCAAGCAACTTGAAAGAACTCTGTGGGGGAATTACATCACTCACAAGATCGTTTGAAGACAGGGTAATTAAATTAAACAGAGTAAGCATTTTATATAAGAACATAAGAAATGCCATACTGGGGCATACAAAAAATCCATAAAGTCCAGTATCCTGTTTCCAACAGTGGCCAACTCAGGTTCCTAAAAGGTATATAGATTGCATGCTGCTTATCCCAGAGGTAAGCAGAGGATTTCCCTGGTTCTCTTTAATAATAGTTAATGGACATTTCCTCCAGGAACTTGTTCAAATCTCTTTTAAACCCAGCTACACTAGCAGCTTTTACTACAGCCTCCGGCAATGATTACTCGTTGAATGAAAACATACTTTCTTTGATTAGTCTTAAATGTGTTACATTGTTTCTTCATTGCACGTCCCATAATCTTTCTGCTTCTTGAAGGAGTAAACAACCAATCTACGGTTATCTGTTCCACTCCATTAATTATTATACAGCCCTCTATCATATCTCCTCTCAGCAAGTTGAAAAGTGTACACTTACAGTCTACAGTGTTCCCTCCATTTGCAAAATCAGGCATGTGGAAGGTACATGTTTGTGTATGTGTCATGTCGATTCTCAGGGGCTGCATGCACATGTGTGTTTGTCATAGGAAATGCTGGGACATGCGTGTATGCCTGTACTGGTGTTTTTGTTCTTGTGTGTCTTGATGGCTCTGTGCATGTATGTGCATCGAGGGGCTATGTGAGCATGTATGTGTTAGTTTGTGTGGTGGAGGTATATGTGTGTGTTGGGATGGTGTGGGTATGTGTGTGTCAGGGGGTGGTTGTGTATACATATGTGTTAGAGTGGTAGGTGTGTGTCTGCATTTTCCCCTGTCCTCCTGCACACCTACGCCTTGTCCCTCCCATCCTCTTGCACAATTCCCATTTCCTATTTTTCACTTCTCTCTCTCTTACAGTATCCCTTTTTCCCTCCACCCCACCCCCATACACACCCTCTCCCCTACTAGCTAACTTTGCACTCTCTCAGGCTTTTTACTCCCTCCCTTCCCTTTCCTCTTACTAGACTCAGTCTCTTCTCCTTCTCTCCTATAACCCTGCTCCTTCTCTTATACTCTACCACTTTCCTTATCTTCCACCCATAGCACAGCTCCTTTCCTTATGTCCCACCACTTTCTTTCATGCTAACTCCACCCCTTCCTTTAAGCCCCACCCCTTCCTTTAAGCTCCCCCTTCTTTCTGTAGTGACCTTCTCAGAAAGCAGCCCCAGCACTATGGCAGAATTAAATGAGAGAGAAAATCCTTACCCGATGCTGTTGATGCACTGGTAATTGTCTGCTATGAGACAGAGTAGGACTGATTGAATTACCAGGTGTATTGGCAGCATCAAGTGAACCATCATCCAGTAGCGCTCACACACCTCTTCTCTTTTTCATTCAATTATCTTAAAACAATTGGATCCCGATTCCACTAGGGGCATGCCCAGGCTGTCTGGATGACCCTGAGCAGGACGGCCCCTTAGGACCCGACTCTGCACTGCTTGAACCAGACATTCCTGCGGGTGCAAGATTGGGCCCTGAGACAGCCAGGCATGCCCTGGAATGCCCATGGGGACCTCCACCCCACACGCCGGTCCCCTCACAGAATCACCAACCCCCTGTCACCCCACCGCCCGACCCTTGGCAGGGCTGGCCAAGCCCAGATCAGGTGGCTGGACTCATTTTGCACTGCTCCGTCAGGAAGGTTCCCAGGCACAATCAGGGTCGCTGCAGCTGCTTCTTCCACCTCTGCGGTGGAATAAGCAGCACATCTCACCCCTAGTCACAGGACATACCGGGCTGTGACCTGAATTGGCTTTGTACATCCTGCCACCTCAGCCCACCCCCGTCTCACCCACACTCAGCCCCCCCCCCACCCTCCCTCCCCAACTCTCCCCCCCAACTCTCCCCCAACTCTCCCCCCAACTCTCCCCCCGTACTGCTGCTCTGGCCGTGCAGTGAGAGCCTGTGGGGGAATATGGGAAGTACGGCTTGTGGGGCTACATGTCCTACAGGAACGTGCAGCCTCGCAAGTCACCTTGCTGAATTGGGGTCTTAGGGCCTGATTCTGTCCCAAGAATAGCGGGGATGGACGTCCCAATTGGGCATCTATCCCTGCTATTCATGCCCTCCCCACCGGCATCTAACCGCCCCATCAGTTATATGAGGAGGTTAGACAGGGTAGGGAAGGGGCAGTCGGGGGCAGAGTTAGGGTGGGCAGTGGGCGGTCGCTGGCCCTGGATGTACAGGGCTAATTCTAATGTCAGCCCTGTACGTACAGGGCCGGCGACTTGTGTGGGAAAGTTAATCCACCTTTGAGATGAAATAACTTCTCTGGACGTCTTTTTTTCTGCGGGCCCGTGGTGCAAATGGGGCGGGGGGGGGGCCAGAGGACATTCCCTGCAGCCCGACCTTTGCCTTAGGAGGTCAGATCGGGGGGTCGTGCTGCGGGGAAAGCTTTTGTGCAGTCAGTGGCTGGGATCACAGCTTTACAATGGAGCCATGGTGCCATGGCAACTGGACACCAGGCAAGCTGGGCTGAATCGCATTCCCGGCCTGCACGTACAGGGCTGTTCGCGATTCTGGTCCCACGGGATTAGAATTGCGACCCCTCCCCTCTCTGTACGTCTGGTTCAAAACGGACATATAGAGTGGCTGTATGTCCAGGATGGAATGAACTTGTTAGTGTTTCTTTGAAGTTCCTTGCAGGCAGCCTGAGCAATCCTCAAAGTTCTCCAGGAGGAACGTTTGCAGAGGACTTGGAGGATTGCTTGGGCTGCCTGCAAGCAACTTCAAAGAAACTCATAATTTTAAGGTACTTAAATGAAAAGAGAAGAGAAGAGAAGAGATGTGTGCACACTGCTGGATGATGACTCAACTGATGCTGCGAATGTACCCGGTAATTCAAGCAGTCCTGCTCTGTCTTGTAGCATTGACTGAATTACCGATGCATCAACAGCATCCGGTGAGGATTCAATTCCTTCTTCAGTTAAGTCTACATCAGTACCACCCCTAAAAATCTGTTGCCCTAGGTGGCTGCCTTATTTGCTTAGTGCTAGGGCCAGCCCTGCCTCCAGCAGGACAATGATCCAAAACATACATCCAGAAGAACAAAAGAATGATTAAAAAGGAACAAATGGACTGTTTTAAACTGGCCAGCAATGAGTACTGATCTTAGTCCAATCAAGAACCTTTGGAAGGAGCTGAAATCTGCCAGTGGCAAAAAGAATCCTGGAAACATCCATGAGCTGGAACAAATTGCAGTTGAAGAGTGGGAGAAACTTCCAGCAGACAGACGGCTACAAGAAACGTTTGGAGGCTGTCATCACTGCCAAGCGTTGTGCAATCAACTATTAGTGAAGGGTGCTATTAATCCTGTCCAGGTCATATTTTGTTTGTTTCTCAGAAATTATTACGTCTAAGGGGTATGTTTACTAAAGGGCGTTAAGGGAGCCAGAGTGCCGTTAATGCACGATATTGGCACACTTGCACCCTTCACGCATCTAAAACGCTGCTTTAATGTGTATTGATGTTTATCCCAATTTTACCTTCACTGTATAGTTTAGTCAGTGTATGCCTCCCTGCCTCTGTTCTCCCTTCTTGTGTCTTGGTAACCGCTTTGATTTAAGGAAAAGGCGGTATAGAAAACCTGTTAAATAAATAAATAAATTAAAGGCCCCAGCAGCATAAAGTGCCTTATGGGCAGAGAGTGGGCATTAACAACATGTGTACCCTTAACATGCCTTGCGCAAACATGTCCTAAAGCACTTTAACACTGGGAACCCTAAAGCAAAGTAAAACCACGCGGAAAGAGTGTATTTTGATGAGAGAGTCTACTTTAACGTCTGCAATGTGATGCACAGACAGGTGAGCCCAAGAGAGTGATAGTAGTGCTCCATTAGTAGCAACAGCATAGTGCCCAAGTAGGAAAGGGCACTATGTCGATGGTGAAAAAGAGATGGCATACAGGTCATGCAGTGGGGGATTCTGGTGCACAGGCAGCTGCCTAGGTGGCACATAAGAACATAAGATTAGAAAATATGCCAGACTGTGTCAGACCAAGGTCCATCGTGCCCAGTATCTTGTGTCCAACAGTGGCCAGTCTAGGTCACAAGTACCTAGCAGTTTCCCCAAAAGACACAGGATCCACAATGCTTGTAATGGGGCAAGCAGTGCATATCCCGGGTCCTCTTTAATAACGGTTTATGGACTTTCCCCAGGAACCTGTCCAAACGCTTTTCAAACCCAGCTATACTAACAGCTTTTACATTGACCGAAAAAATATTTTCCCTAGTAGTCTTAAATGGGATACACTGTAGCCGCATTGCATGTCCTTTACATTCTGATGGCAAAAACAGTCAACCTACGTTTACCCGTTCCACTCTAGTGAATAATTTATAGACCTCTATCATATCTCCCCTCAGCCTTCTCTTCCCCAGGTTGAAGAGCCCCAACTTTTTTAGCCTCTCCACAAAGGGGCATCCTGCCATCTGCATTACTGTCTGTGATGTCCGTCATGATCCCACTGTGACAGTGATGACACAGACATGCTACTGCTGCGGAAAAGAGATGTACCACATGGGGTGGGCCAAGGGTCCTGGCACCCCAGGCAGAGATCCCGGCTGGACCCCCTGCTGCTGCTTAACCCAGCTGTGGGGGAAGAGGCAGATAGTGCCAGCAGCTGTAGCCCTCCAGGTAGCTGCAACATGCAGGCACTCAGGGGACTACCACAGCAGTGGCTGTCATCCTTCTCCAAAGACGTATCATTGGCAGGCAGTGATGGGGTCCCAGCAGAGGCAGATGATTGGTGGGAGCTGTGTGGCCATCCATGTATGCCTCTGCTCCCCCATCCAGATATTGTGCCCTGGGCACCTGCCAACCCACATGTTGCATGGGCTGGGACTGCATACCACCAAATGGACAGCACATGGGCATGTCAGTATGGTGTGGGGTTGTTGGCGGAGGGGACAGCGGCACCCACCTGCAGCAGTCCAAAGCCATGCCCTGGTCCTGTGCGCCATGTGCATTGCAGCATATGCCAAGGACTGTCTGATGCAAAGCATGTCGGCCCCAGGGAGTGTTGTAGCCATATGGCATCATTGTGGCTCAATGCACACAATTGATGTGTATATGGGTGGAGAGTCACAGGTATGGTTCCTGGCTGTGGATCATACATTGCATGTCCTTGTGACTGAACTTTAGCCCAAAGTGCAGGTACAACACCAACTTGTACAACCCCCATTGAATCGGACAGCAAGGGTATAAATACCCATCAGCCACACGTACAAGCTCCACTATCCACAGCTAGATGGAGAGTCAAGCTGATAGCATCGGCACTCTGAGCAAGCATTAGCATCAGAGCATGCACATGAGCAAATATTGACAATGCTTGAGCTGATATCAGGATCAAGGTGGCAGGCAGGAATGCCAACCATCCCCATTTTTGCAAAGAGCATCCGAGTGTGTGCATGTGTGTCTATCCATTGTTTTGTGGCTTTGCCTTGCAGTGCATAAGCTGTTTCCAGCATTAGTCTGCAAATGTGTATGATGAGGAGCATAGTATTGTGGGTATTGCCTGAAACAGGGCGGATTGGCCAGGATGTGTCTGCATTGGAGGTAGGGTCAATGGCTGAGATGTCATAGTGCCTGTCTGCCACATGGATGAACTGGGTGGCCACTCTCATTCTGACCGAGCAGTGACCATGGCATGACTATGTATCCACATAGCACGATATAGTGTCTGGTTCCAGTGATGTGGATGCACGTCTTGTTCTGGGGGCCTGAACATAAGAACATAAGATATGCTATACTGGGTCAGACCAAGGTCCATCAAGTTCAGTATCCTATTTCCAACAGTGGCCAATCCAGATCACAGTACCTAGCTGTTTCCCCAAAAGATACAGGTTCCTCAATGTTTGTACTGGGTCAAGCAGTGATATCCCGAGTCCCTTTTAATAATGGTTTATGGACCTTTCCTCCAGGAACTTGTCCAAACCTTTTTTAAACCCAGCTACACTAACAGCTCTTACTACATTTATTTATTTATTTAGTGTCTCTCTTATACTGCGCTATTTAAATCAGTGCGGTTTACATACATCAGTAACTTATACAGAGCGGCCTAGGCTGCGCTGTATTTACAATGAAACAGGTGCTATAACTTGGACATCGCTAGGGTAACTATTTATGTTTATGTTTATTAACTTTATATACCGCTAAACAACAAGACATCAAAGTGGTTTACATAGCTCAAATGGAAAACAAGGTAGAGGAAAGGAAAGGAAAGGAAGTTACAATATTTGATAGGAAAGCAAACCGAGCAGACTCATGTGACAGGACACTAAGGAGGAGAAAGAAAGAAGGGGGAGAGAGAGGGTAGGGTTACACAGGGGGAGCAGGGAAATCAAAGGCAAGGGCAAAGAGATGGGTTTTGAGACTATTTCTGAAGGTGGTGTGTCCCTGCTCAAGCCGGATGGAGGAGGGTAGGGAGTTCCAAAGGGCAGGGCTGATGAAGAAGAAAGTGGAGGAGCGAGTGGATTGGAGGCGAGCACAAGCAGGTGAAGGGAGATGTAGGTGGTTGAGATGGAGAGACCGTAAGGTGCGGGCTGGGGAATGGAAGTGAACGAGATCAGCCAAGTACTGAGGGGAGTGGGTGTAAAGGACACAATGGAGAAGTATCAAGATTTTATAGTGGATGCGGAATTTGATGGGAAGCCAGTGAAGATGGATGAGTAGAGGTGTAATGTGATCATGTGAAGAGGAGTGAAAATGAGTTGGGCGGCAGTGTTTTGGATGCTCTGGAGGCGGTGAAGTTGCGTGATAGGGAGACCAGCTAGAACCGAGTTGCAAAAGTCGACGTGGGACATGACCAGAGATAAGAGAAGGGTAGTAAGAGCCTGTGCGGTGAGGAAGGGCCTGATGGCGCGAATCTGACGGAGGAAAAAAAATGAAGTTTTAGAAACGTGAGCAAGGTGATCTCGGAAAGATAGGTTGGAAGCAAAGACGACACCCAGGTAGTGAAAAGAAGAGACTAGAGAGACAGGTGAGCCAGAAAAAGAGGGGGAGATCTGGGGAGAAGTATTACCGTGAGAAAACCAGATGGCAAGGGTTTTTGTGAGGTTGAGATGAAGACAGTGGGTGATAAACCAGTCTGCAATGGCCGTAAGGCAAGCATTTAGAAGGGAAAGATCAGGGGAAAGAGGGGAGGTGTGATGCAGAAGAACCAGATCGTCGGCATAGTAAAAAGCTGAGATCCCGTGTTGTTGAACCAATAAAGCTAGAGGGGTGAGAAAAATATTAAAAAGAAGGGAGGCCAGGACTGAACCTTGGGGGATACCGCAAGGAAGGGGAAAGGGCTCGGAGGTAGAAAGAGAAGTGGATGAGGAGAGGACGGAGTAGGTTCTGGAAGAGAGGAAAGAATGGAACCAGTGGAGGACAGTGCTACAGAGACCCGCTTCTCGGAGTCGGGCCAGAAGAAGGGAGTGGTCGACGAGATCAAAGGTGGCAGAAAGATCAAGAGAGACTGCCACCGAGAGGTCACCGCGGTCGTGAGCTGTGTGGAGGTCGTTCAAGAAGCCCAATAGAACTGTTTCAACACTGTGGCCAGGGCCGAAACCAGACTGGCGGGGGTGGAAAAAGAGCGTAGAGTCAAGATAAGAAGATAATTGAGAGAATACAACATTTTCAAGGATTTTGGAGAGGAAGGGGAGGTTGTAGACTGGGCGGTAGTGAGCAGGGATCAAGAGAGGGCTTTTTGAGAATCGGGCAAACCAGAGCGTGCTTCCAGGGCTGGGGAAAGACACCTGAGGAGAGACTGGTGTTGATTATAGTGAGCGCTGGTGGGATGAGAGCTAGGGAGGAGGTGAGCAACCAAGAGGAAGGAATGGGGTCTAGTGGGCAAGACGTTTTCTTGGAGGAGGAGAGTGTTGAAATAAGCTCAGAGGAAGTGATTGGGTGGAATGAATGCCAGACATGAGATACAGGTTGAATATCAATTCAGGTCTGCGCCAGGCTATCGTTGGGTCGAGACTATATACATGCTGCTATTTACAAGGTGTGCATGATCGATAGTGGTGCCAATGGGTGTGATTGCCTCATCGCGTGCTGGGTGTGCTCGTGGGGCAATCCTGGTGGAAGGGGGTGGCAGTTTGTGGACTGTCGTCATAGTAGTGCTTGAGGAAGAGGTGGTGCTTTAGAGCCTTCCTAAACTGGGCAAGGTCGGCGATAGCCCGGATGTTGGGCAGCAGGGCGTTCCAATCTCTGGGTGCATAGAACCTAAATGCGCTGTTTGTCGTTGCCTGGGTGCATTTTGTTACTGCCTTCGGGATTACCAGTGTGTTGACCACTGCAGATCTTCTGGATCTGTTAGGGGGTGCGGGGTGGATTAACTCTGTGAGGGAGGTGGAGGAGAACTTGTTGATGGCCTTGAAGGTCATTAATAGAGTTTTAAATGCAAGTCTGCAATGGATGGGGAGCCAATGGAGCCAGTACGTCCCCCAGTAACAAATTTCAGAGTTTGATCACATGTTGAGTGAAAAAATATTTTCTTTTATTAGTTTTAAATAGGTCACCCTGTAGCTTCATTGCATGTCCCCTAGTCTTTCTATATTCTGATGATGTAAACAATCGATCTACGTTTACCCCTTCCACTCCATTCATTAATTTATAGACCTCTATCATATCTCCCCTTACCCGTCTCTTTTCCAGGTTGAAGAGCCCTAACCTTTTCAGCCTCTCTTTATAGGAGTAGTCTTCCATCCCCTTTACCATTTTGGTGGCTCTTCTCTGTACCTTTTCTAATAACGCTATATCCTTTTTAAGATACGGCAACCAGAATTGCACGCAATATTCAAGGTGCGGTTGCACCACGGAACGATACAGAGGCATTATAATGTCCTTTGTTTTATTTTCCATTCCTTTCCTTATGATACCTAGCATTCTATTTGCTCTCTTGGCCGCCGCTGCAGGGTCTTAACATGTTATCCACGATGACGCCTAAATCTTTTTCCTGGGTGGTGGTTCCCAATGTGGAACGTTGCATTGTGTAACCATAGTTTGGGTTGTTCTTTCCTAGGTGCATAACTTTGCACTTGTCCACATTAAATTTCATCTGCCATTTGGATGCCCAGTCTTCCAATTTATCAAGATCCTCTTGCAATTTTCCACAATCCTCTTGGGTTTTAACAACTTTAAATAGTTTTGTGTCATCTGCAAATTTGATAACCTCACTCATTATTCCCTTTTCCAGGTCATTTATGAATATGTTAAAAAGCAGCGGACCCAGCATAGATCCCTGGGGTACTCCACTATTCACCTTTATCCATTGGGAAAATTGGCCATTTAGCCCTACCCTCTGCTTTCTATCACCAGTTCCTGATCCACAATAGTACATTACCTCCTATCCCGTGACTTTTTAGTTTTGTCAAAAGTCTCTGATGAGGGACCTTGTCAAAGGCTTTCTGAAAGTCCAGATATACTATTTCAACTGACTCACCTTTGTCTACCTGTTTATTCACACCTTCAAAAAAGCATAAGAGATTCGTAAGACAATATCTTCCTTGTCTAAAGCCATGTTGACTGTCTCCCATTAGGCTATGACTATCTACATGTTCACTAATTTTGTTCTTTATGATAGTTTCTACTATTTTTCCCGGTACTGATCTCAGGCTCACCAGTCTGTAGTTTCCTGGATCACCCCTGGAACCCTTTTAAAAAATTGGCATTACATTGGCAATCCTCCAGTCTTCAGGTATTACAGATGATTTTAATGATAGTTCACAGATTATTAATAGCATGTCTGCAATCTCATATTTCAGTTCTTTTAACACCCTTGGATGTATACCATCTGGTCCAGGTGATTTGCTACTTTTCAGTTTATCAAATAATTGTAATACATCTTCCCAGTGTATCGATATTTCTTTCAATTCTTCTGCAGCAACACTTTGATACCATTTCAGTCATTGATAACATCCCTACATCTTTCTCAGTAAAGACCAAAGCAAATAATTCATTTAGTCTCTCTGCTATGGCCTTGTCCCCTCTTAGAGCCCCTTTTACCCCTCTGTCATCTAATGGTACAAGTGACTCTGCCACAAGGTTTTTGCTACGAATGTACTTGAAAAAGTATTTATTACACATTTTTTGCTTCCACAGCAAGCTTCTTCTCAAATTTTCTCTTTGCCTGCCTTATCAATGCCTTGCATTTAACTTGCCAGTGCTTGTGCTGTTTCCAGTTTTCGTCATTTGGCTCTTTGTTCCATTTCATGACAGATGCTTTTTTGGCAACAGCAGCCTCTCTGACCTCGCCTTTAAACCATGCTGGCAGTTTTTTGGACTTCCTTCCTTCACCGAACCAAATGCTGGGTGTCCATTCCTTTTATCCCAAGCCTGGGTGCACATGGTAGCTCTGTGCACATGTAATGTGTACTGACCAGTGGACTGTCTGCAGTTGTTATGTGTATGGATGGGAAACCCAGTGGTGGGTAGCAGGTGTAGTCTGACTGTGGATGCTGTGGGTGATTGTTAGATGTAGGTGGGTGGGATGTAAGGTGTTACAGACCTACTCTCTGTAGTAATGGAAGGTTCAGCATGACTCTAGTAACAATCCCATGCAAGCCTAGAAGCCCCCCCCCCCCCCCCCGGTAGTTGGCATCAGCAGTTTAACACTGGTTATTGATATGCACTGTTCTAGGAGGGTCCCTGTTTAACAGGGGAAGATCACGGTGCTTAATTAAGCATACAGCAAACTGCAATTCTGTATGCTTAATGTGTATGCTTAATTAAGCATACAGCAAACCGCAATTCTGTAGAAATCAAGGCGACTAGTATATTACACTACAGACAATACCAACTACACGGTGGCAGTGATGAGGACCTGCAGCAGAGACCATCTCTAGTATTGCAAGTTCTGTGGACCAGGTGCTGGGTGCCCATCCTCATCCTTAGGATGACCACAGAAACTGCTCAGTGGCATGGTTTGTAGCTGCTCTGTGCTTGTATCGCACACTATCAGTGCATCTTACTGAACTGAGGTGATGGATAAGTGCATTTACCATTTGGTGATCAGCTGTAGATTGCTGTTCTGCATGTGCACTGCATCATGGGTGCTGGTGGGGCTAGCCTATACCAGCACACTCAGCAGACATTTTAGGCAGTGACCTGCGGTCTCTTTGTATCCAGCTATTGCTGCTCAGCGTGGTGTGGAGGTGTAGCCTACTGGTCAGTACAATGTCTTCATAAGCAGGGGATGGGGGTTTGATTCTTACTTGTTCTTTTTCTGACTGTGCTACTCAGATCATTTTCATGTCTGTAACAGTCAGGGCTCTGCACATCAGAGCAGCCAGCCCATACCACCCTCTCCTCAACCATCATCCTTCCTTCAGCCTATCTATCTGCTTCTGTTGGCTTTGTACAGTCATGTCATCTTGTGCAAGCTGCTACACCACGACCTATGCTGGTACTGTTTTCTGCATTTTTGCTCTTCACGCTAGTTTATCCTGTGCCTGACCTGCATGTCACCACTACTACTCTGTCCTCCTGTCGCTGCAAACATCCTGCCACTTCTGGCTCCACTGGGGGACACGTCTTCCCCATCCTATGCCACACACTGTCATTGCAGCACTTTACATTGGCACCACCCTGTGCATTGGTACATATGCCTCCACATGCTCGTCCGCTTTACTGGCTGCCACGTAGGGTGCCCACCAATATAGCAGGTCCATCAGCTCCCGCCTGTTCTTTCTTCCATCACCTTTTCATTTTACTTTCCTTCGTGCTCTATCCAGCATTTGGGTAACAACCATTTTCATGCCTTAAGGTGCATGCTTTCCACTTTAAAGCACGTTTGTCACGTTAACATGCCTTAAGGTGCATGCTTGTCATGTAATGTGCGATGTCGTGTTAACGTGTGTTAAATGGCCAAGGCACCCTGTTAATGTGCGTTAAACAGCTCATAGAGTACTTTACGCTGGAACGCCTCCTATCTGCCCATTGCCTTTTAAGGATTTACGCCCTTTATTGCTGCCATTAATGCCTGTTACCTTAAAGTGCTTTAGTAAACATACCCCTAAATTGCACAGACATCTTTTTTTGTTGTATACCTTTGAACATACTATTAAAATATTATAATGACAAACAGCCAGAATATTTCCAATTATTTCTGAAGATATTGTACACAACTGTAAACCGCAGTGATCCTCGGAAATATGGTATATAAGTATGAATATATAAATAAACTAATAAAATGCAATGGTGCCAATAATGTTGAGCATAACTGTAGCAGATTAGCCCTGCAGCTGAGTTTTAAACAGATTGAAGAAAGATCAGTGCGAGATCAGTGAGAAGCAAATTACAATAGTCTACACTCACCATTTTACCCACTCTCCACAGCCCCTAACAGACTCTACACCTCCACGCCCCCCACCCCCTCCCACACACACCCTTACATATTTCACATCCGCCACGCATACACTTCACACTCATGGACACCCCTCTGAGAGGCACCCACATCTCCTTTCACACCCTGTAGATACAAACATACTCATTCAGTCATTCACATCTAAACCTCATATGCATCATCCCCGACTCACACTCACACTCACACTCTAGAATAACGCATTAAGCTTTAGCACACAGTGGTCTAATGCTAATACACTTAGGGGCATGTTTACTAATGTGCGGCAGGGAGCACGGAGTTAATGCATGAAAATCTCATGGCCCTGCTGCACTGGAGCCTTGTGGCCGCAGTAGACATAAGGGGCATGGTGGCGCTATGCTACTACTTGTGCGCTACTCACATCACTAGCGCAGTAGTAGTGAATGCACAGCCGTAGCGCACGCACACAGTGTGCACGGTCACACTGCGCATCAAGCAAAGGAAGCTTACAGGCATGCTAATAGGGCAACACGGGGCAAGGGAAACCCTACGGACAGTGGGAACTGTGCCCCAAGCACACCTACACGAAGGTATCAGCTGGCCAGATCAGAAAACAGAGGGTTGATTGGGAATGGGCCCAGCTGCCTGCAGAACTTAGAGCAAGGGGCTAAGTACAAGAGGGTATGCAAATCAGCAAACCAAAGACATGCAGCGAGTATGTGCTGTGTCCCTAACTGTAGGAGATAGGGTGCAAATGTGGCATCTGGAGATGCAGGTGGCTTTGTATGGGATCAGGGAGGGTACTCAGTGTCCATCATGGAGCGACAGGGATATGAATCCCCTTACCCTGAGATGCCCAGGGTGAATGTTCACCTAGGCAGGCTGCAGGGAGAATTATGCTATCCTTTAACAGCATGGTTTTAGCATTGATTCTCCTGCACTAAACATTCTCGGGGCACTGGACATGAGACTAATGCAGGAAAATCAAGAGTAACTGGCTGTGCTAAAAGATATGATAGCCTACTGAATCAGGGATTGCATGTTTCACATAGATCAACCCAAATCTATAAACGCAGGAGGGAAGCGTGCACCATTGAGTTAGGTAATATGTGTGCATTTTCCAGCTGGTCATGTATTGCTGCTGATAAACACTGTTCAACTGAGCTTCTTATGCCCCGCAATATGGCTGTGTTCTGCATTGTTGGTGATCTGTCTGTGATTTTATCAACTGCTTGCGGCGCTATCAGTACATTTTATAGCACGCTGGACTCAATGCAGAAAGCCTGTGCTAGAGCCCAGTGCTAAAGTTTGGTGCAGACGTTTTGTTGCGTGATGCTGTGTGCAAGCAGCATGCAAATGAGCTGTGCCCAAAAGTCTTCACTAAACAGGGACAGCAAGCCAAGCACATGCAAACAGAGGTCTGTGTTAGCGGTGCATGCGATGGATTGCTATCTGATGCATAAACAGCAATATTATTCTGCGCAGAATAATGTTGCCGTTTCTGTGCCTGATAGCAGTCCAGCACAAGCGCGTAACATTGATCCAGCACACTTCTCCTGCTGTTTGCTTTCGACGCTCTCGTCAGCAAAGCCAGAAAAAAGTTCCAGGGACCGTATGCTTAAGAAACGGGCATCAATTCTTCATGAGCACTGACTGCAGACCCATGAACTAACCCTTAATGCCTCATCAGACCTTGTTAAAATCCCAGCCCTGAGTTCAGCCTTCTCTGCATCTGTGCTGCATAGCTAATTGCTTCATTGACACCTACTTAAATGGATTTAAATGCAGGATGCATTTGTGCAGTGATTATACTCACACCAGACTCCTCCCACATTCTGTGTCCATGCTGGAGCACAAAATTCTGCCCAAATACAGCGCTATTGCCTTCACCACCGGCAGCACACTTTACTGCCTCAAGGTGACTGAATGACTATATCTGAAATAATTAAGCACTGCCAGAGCAGCACAGAAACCGTTCACCACACCCCTGTACCCATTCCCTGCCCTGTACTTTTTCACATCCTGCAGACTGATCCTCAGTGATTTGATGAGGTTTCAGATCAATTACACGTTAATGGGCTTCCTGCAGTGCTTTCATTATTAGTAGGGGACTGGAGCCTTCATCAGTTTGTGGTCTTTAATTCCTTTTGAAAGTCACTTGTTTCGGCTTCCCTGTTATTCCGAGCACAGTGCGATTTCATTTTCTATTCAGATGTATTTACTGTGTTTGTGCTGGATGTTATGACTCCTCACCACCTCCTGCTGAGAAGAAGGAAACACAAACAGGCCGATGCAGAAAGCCAGTGCTGAAGTCGCGCGCTATCAACTCTCCACCTCTTTGCAGCGACTTCAGAGCCAGCATGCAGAAAGTGGCACATATGCAAATTAGTTCATGCTAAACTGTGGTGCAAATGTCAGTGTTAAACTGGAAGAGCAAACCAAATACATGCGCACAGAAGTTGGCGCAAGTTTGGCATGCTCTCCCAAACAAACAGGGGCACAACATAGCTAATTTGCATGTACACCCCAACAGTATTTTTATGGCATTGGGGGGTTTCCTTGATGCCTGGATTATCTGAGGGGAAGTTTGACAATTCCCCTCAGATGATCCAGGCATCGGGGAAAGTCCCCGATTCCATCAAAATACTGTCAGGGGCACGTGCAAGATGTTTAAGGCACTTCAAGACCAGACGTAGAGATATTGGGCTAAGGCTGGTTACAAACTCCTCTACGTGTTTCTCTGCATCAGGCGCAGACAATATTAGCATGCCATTTTAATAAATGCAGCTCATTTGCCTATAATTTAAATACTCTTGGCGTCATGTGTGCGTTTGCTTTTCCTTTTCCTTTGCTGTTTACATGTGTATCCATCTCTTCTCTGCATTTGGCTTTGGCGGTAATTGTGCCTAAAAGTTGCATTATCTGAGCCCAAAGGCTATGCTAGTTTTCTGCACTGGCCCGAAAGAGGTACTACTTCTGCAGAATTCTAGGGGCTACGCACCCAGCTCTGCAGCTCACTCTGTAAGTCCAGGTAATACTCGGCTGTGATATCATTGCCCTCACACTAATATTCTGCTACCTGGTGGGTTAGCCCAGCAGGCCTGCAGTTGGTTTCCCCAATTCCATTTGGAAGTGCCTGGTGTAAGGCAACCTTCAGAATTCCTACAAAATACCCACAGACTGCAGACAGCTTTCAACAGTCTGAAATGTATTCTGCAGCCTTCCAAGGAAAGACTGTCTGCAGTTATTTCCTTCAGAATGCAAGGGTTTTGAAAGAACCAATCAGGCATGCTTCTGAGAGTGCATTTAATTTTCTAAGAGGCTTAAGAGAGAGAATTGTTAGGGAAGGAAAATCTGCTTCGCTGTATAACATGGAGAAGCAGCCGGCAGGGATATCATGTGATTCTTTTTGCGGAAGTGGTTACCTTCAACCGTCTGTCACTAAGAAGCACGGATGCCATTTTCAAATCCTGCTCACACACTTCATCCCCTATTACCTCAGGTCCAAACTAGGGGCCTATTGACAAGGCATTTTTCCCACAGGGAGAAAACCTTTAATAACTAGGCTGCTGGATGGTGGGGATGGACGTGGATTGGAGTATTCCTTCTGCAAATCTGGAAAGAAGTAAAAAGCTTGTGGATGCGTTTTAAGAAACTTTGCTCAAACACCTGGGGAAGCGACAAAGGGTATAGGTAAATGGTGCTCACTCTGAGGAGGAGGAGATTACCAGTGGTGTGCCGTAGGGATCTGTCCTTGGTCTGATTCTGTTTAACATCTTTGTTAGTGATATTGCAGAAGGACTGTTGGGTAAGGTTTGCTTGTTTGTGAATGATACCAAAATCTGCAATAGAGTAGACACACAGGAAGGAGTTGATAACTTGAGGAGGGATCTAGCTAAGCTTGAAGAATCATCTAGAATTTTAAATTTAATGCTAAAAAATGCAGGGTCATGTATTTAGGCTGTAAAAATCCAAAGGAGCTGTACAGTGTAGGGGGTGAGGTACTTCTGTCCACAAAAGAAGAGCGGGACCTTGGAGTAATTGTGTCTGATGATCTTAAAGTAGCTAAACAGGTAGAAAAGGCGACTGCGAAAGCCAGAAGGATGCTTGGGTGCATAGGGAGAGGAATTGCCAGCAGAAAAAAGAAGGTGATGATACCTCTGTATAAGTCTCTGGTGCGACCTTATTTGGAGTATTGTGGGCAATTCTGGAGACTGCACCTTCAAAAGGATATAAGCAGGTTAGAGTCGGTGCAGAGGGTGACTACTAAAATGGTTAGTGGTCTTCATTATAAAAGCATATGAGGACAGACGTAAAGATCTTAATATGTGTATATTAGAGGAAAGACAGGATAGGGGCAATATAATAGAGATGTTTAAATACTTCCATGGCATAAATGGACTTACTGGTTAGTGCAATATCTCCATAATCGGGGTCAGGGATTTAATTCTTACTTGTTCTGTTTGCTACTCAGATCATTTTCATGCCTTTAACAGTCAGGGCTCTGCTGTCACTGGCAGACACACAGCCTTATAGTTTGTGTTCTGCCCACAATTTGGGCTAGCAAACAGACTATTTGCCATCATGCCCGTCTGAGAGCATAGCTTTATTGGCTGTGCTACAGCATATTGCAGAGGGTCATACATGTTCACCCTGCAGATATCTGCTAACCTCATGGAGGTGTGGTGTAATGGTCATGGCACAGGCTTGTGACCCAGGATGTCAGTGTTTGAGGCACACCAGCACCCCTTTTGTGATACTTTGGAAGATTTTACTGTGCAACTTAATATATGCAAGACCCTTCATGGATTGCCAAGACCACCTTCTGACCTTGGGCAGGTCAACTAACCCTCCATTGCCTCAGCTGACTGCAGGTTCTTACAGTCCCTCTTTTTTATCAGACATTACAACTTTTTCGGTACAAGGTATCCCAATGTGACTGCACTGATACAGCAGTATACTAATAGGCAGTTATGTGCCTACAGCTGTAACCTGCTATGCAACATGAGTCATGTATGACATCATGACTATTACTGTACAGCTTTGGCTCCATCAAATCTGTGCAGTACATTTGAACACATCCTACCCCTCGGATAGCCACCTGCAGGTATCACCTCATGTTTGTACACACCCCATTTGCTCAGTTTGAATGACATCTGTCCAGTTGCTATCTGTACATTTGTTTGGGGTGTTGTATGGTGGCTCTGTGGCTGGGACAGGTGTGAGAACTACATGTCTGGTATCAGGCCTTTCACGTGGCAGTGGTGCACATTTTCACACACAGTACAAATACGTTGGAGATGGCAACTATGGCCAGCCGATATCATCCTCTCCCCTGCCACCATCCTTCCTTCAGTCCATCCAACCACCTCTGTCAGCTGTGCATAGTTATATCTTCTTGTGCAGGTTGCTACACCATGGCCTACATTGGTTCTCTTTTCCGCATTTCGGCTCTTCACACATATCTCTCCTGTGCTTGATCTACATGTCACCACTCCTACTCTGTCCTCCTGTCGCTGCACACATCCTACCACTGCTGACTCTGCTGGGGAGCACGCCTTCCCCATCCTGTGCCATACACTGATACTGTACCATTTTACATTGGCACCCCCCTGTGCATTGGTACAGCTGCTTTCCACACCCTCGCCCAATTTACTGACTGCCACATAGGGTGCCCACGGATCTGGCAGGTCCATCAGCTCCCACCTGTCCTTCCATCCATCACCTTTACATTGACTTTCTTGGTGCTCCTTTATCCAGCATTAGGGTTACAGCCATTTTAAGCCGTTAAGGTGTCAAGCAAGCACCTTAATGCCTGATGTCCTGTTAACGCAGGTTAAATGGCCCATAGTGCCCTTTATGCTGGAACACCTCCTACCCGCCCAGTGCCCTTTACGCATGTAACACCCCTTATTATTGCCGTTAATGCCTGTTATCTTAACGCCCTTTAGTAAACATACCCCATTGACTTTCCTTGGTGCTCCTATATCCAGCGTTAGGGTTACAGCCTTTTTCGGACATTAAGGTGCATGTTTGTCACCTTAACACCCGATGTCCTGTTAACGCCCGTTAAATGGACCATAGCGCCCTTTACACCAGAACAACTCTACCCGCCCAGCCCCCTTTACCCATGTAACACCCGTTATCACTGCTGTTAATGCCCGTTACCTTAATGCCCTTTAGTAAACATACCCCCAAGTCTTTACCCATGTAACACCCATTATCACTGCCGTTAACACCCGTTACCTTAATGCCCTTTAGTAAATATACCCCCCAAGTCTTTCCCTAGGCAAGGGAATGCCATCAAACATGCCCAACGGTTTGCTCAAAAAGCTGAGTTTTTCTTTAGGGAAAAGTGTATCTAGTGTTTAGTGGTGTTCCTGTTTCACAGACAAAAAGAAAACAAACTCTGCAGGCCTGATAAGTCAGTGGTGGCGGCTAGATGATCGAATGTGGCTAGGCACTGCCACTGAACTCTAAACCCATATATTCAATGCCAGGGCCATTTCTGGGCTCTGGCGTTGAATATCCGGGTTGGCCGGATTGTCAGAAAGCTACCTGGGCAGCAGTAATATTCTGCTGCTGCCCGGTTAGCTTCTGTGGTAACGTTTAACCAGCCTTTACTGTGCCCGATTTTCGCCATGTGTCCATAACCGGGCAGCGACTCAATAGTGGTTAGCATTAGGACGCACAACGGTGGCACGCATGGATATGTAGCGGTACTAACATCCCACTGAGCGGCATTTACATGGTTTGCAGTTCTGTAAACCGTGTTAATGCCTTTGAATATCCCCCCCCCCCCGTATGTTCTAGAGGAGGAACATTGCCTTGTGTTCACCCAAGTTTTGCAATGTCTCCGATGTCTCCCCCATGCCCCACATCCAGACTTTTTACTTATTTTCTTACGCATCAGTTAAATCCATGAAATCAATGGAAGGCAAATTTTATGTGATTTTTTTTTTCCTGTGGTTTAATGTGTGATATTGAAATGCAGAGAGCAATACAGACGAGAGGTGAAGCAAGGACGCGTGATTTCCAAAGAAACTGTTTACTGCTGCAACCATGATTGCTTTTGCCGTTTTGATCCAAGTAGGATGAAACAAGTAGCTGTAATTTTTTTGCGGTTTTCAGGGTCCAAGATATAAATGATTCGGAGTGAAACTCTAGGGACCACTGAAGATGTGTTTCACTTGAAGAATGGACTGATTTAGCCAGGGAGGGAGAGATTTTCTGCTGGTTCAAACCAGAATAAAAAGCAGAAACTCCGAGGAATAGGAAGAAATTCCTACAATTGACAAAGGGGAATGTCATATTTGCCTCCGTGTAATGATATAGCCTGGTGTTTCTTATCGTTCTAGAATCCATCATGTTTCAGGATCACAGACAGATCATGTCAAACAAATGTGTTCAGTTTTGTTCATTGGTGCCTAAAGGTTTTCATAAAGTCACGTGCTGGATGTGGTGTATTTGGATTTCTGCAAAGCTTTTGACATTGTCCTCCACGGGAGCCTCATAAACTGAACAGCCTGGGTGTTGGCTCCAAGGTGGTGCACTGGATTAGAAAGTGGTTAAGTGGTGAACAAAAGAGGGTGGCGGCAAATGCAATTCACTCTGAAGACAGAAAGATAATTAATGAAGTGCCCTAGGGATGTGGCCTGTTCTGTATATTTGTGAACAATATTGCAAAGGGATTAGATGGAAATGTTTTTCATTTTGCAGATGAAATGAAGGTCTGCAACAGAGTGGCATCCTTGAGGGAGTAAGAAATAATGGGGGGGGGGGGCAGATATTCAAAGCTTTTTAACTGATTAGAAGACTTGCTAGCTAGCTAAAATTTGGTCAGTCTGCTATTCTGCAGCACAATCTGCTTAATGCCACCGACTATCCCCACAGACCATGTAAAAACTATCTGCTTAAAACTGGAGTCATCTGTGGGCAGATCGGGGCAGTGACAGATGCTAGCTAAACCGCTTAAAATTAGGTTATCTGAATTTCTGTTCTAATTTTAACTGGTTTTCATTATTCAGTTAGCAACTGAAGATTACCACTAACTGGATAGCGATACCACTATCTGGCAAACCCAGATATTCAGCGCCGGAAACTGGATAAGTTCTGACGCTGAGGCCCAATCTGCTCAGGGGATGTCCGGCCTGTCCAGATGTCCAAAATCTGGATGGGCTAGATTAGACCCCGATTCTGCATCCAAGGGAGCTATACATTCCCGTGGGAACAGAATCGGGGCAACTGGACGCCGGACATGGCCCAATTCAGCAGCGCTGCTGCACATCTTTATCTTTATTTAAAACATAATATATCGCCAGAAGCGAGGCATATGGCGGTTTAAAATAAAAACAAAGGGAATACTGCTGAAGAAGGAAATGGAAAAGGAACGCCATTTGTTGATAGGAAAGGGACAGTAGGCAGCAATAACAACAAGAAGAATAAGTACTCATTGGGTATTAACAAGGTGGGGAGAGGAAGAGGGAGAGGGGTGAGGAAGGTCAAAAACTGTGCAGAAAAGATAGGTTTTGAGTTTCGCTTTGAAGGCAGGAAAAGAAAGTTCCAGACAGAGGGCAGATGGCAGGGAATTCCAGAGACGAGGACCGAGAAAGAAGAAGGCGGAAGAGCGCGTTGACTCAAGGCGAGCCTGGGATGGAGAGGGAAGAAATAAACGGTTGGCATGAATGGATCTGAGGATTCTTGGGGGGCAGTGAAAATGGACCAGATCAGAGAGGTAAAGTGGAATGCCGGTGTGGAGTGATCTATGTACGAAAATGAGGATCTTATACTGAATACGGAAAGGGATAGGTAGCCAGTGTAGCCGGATAAGAAGGGGGGTAATATGAGCAGACTGAGAGGTGTGGGTCAAGAGACGGGCAGCAGTGTTGTGAACCAATTGAAGTCTACGAAGTTGAGTGAGGGGAAGACCAGCTAGAGAGGCATTACAATAATCCAAACGTGAAGTGACAAGAGAAAGGAGCAAGGTGGTTAGAGAAGAGGAAGAAAGGAAAGGACGGACTGCACGGAGTTGCCGAAGGGTGTGAAATGAACGTTGAACAACAGAGGAAACGTGCTCTCTAAAGGTCAGAGCAGAATTCAGAGTAACACCAAGATAGTGCAGTGAGGTGACAAGAGGGATGGGAGCAGCTGAGAAAAGCAGAGCAAGAGAAGGGACAGGAGCACCAGCAGTGAACCAGATGGCTGCAGTTTTCGATAGATTAACATGCAGATAATTATCAGAGAGCCAAGAGGAAACAGAGGAAAGACAGACGTTGAGGGGACCAATATCGGGAACGAGTGAATCAGTGTGATAAAGAAGAATGGTATCATCTGCGTAATAATGTGCAGAGATACTATGCTGTTGAATAAGCAGAGAGAGAGGGGCAACTCCCCGCCTAACCCTGCCAATGCTCATGAATGAAGCCATGCAGCAGCTCCGCTGCCCCCCACAGCTCCAAAACTGCTTTTCTCCACTGCCCGATCCCTGGAGGGGCCTGCCAAGGCCAGGATCAGGTGGCAGTGAACCACCTGCTGCCTCTCACCCACCCGGTGGTCTGCCGGTGCCATTTGCCACAATCGGAGGGACTTATTCCACCTCCGAGGTGGAATAAATCCCCCATTTATCTCCTTCAAGCCGGACATGCAGGGCTGCAAGCGGAATTGGCCCTGTACATCTTGGGTCATGGGCCCGACCCTGTTCCTCCTCCAGCCCACCCCCTCCCGCCCCCGTCCAGAGCCCCCCGCACATCTCCTCTGTGCGGGGAGCTTTGGAAACAGAATTGGTCCCAAGTAGTTGGTGGGGGATGTACGTCCAAACCAGACATACATCCCCATTAAATGCTGTTTGGGATGACTCCCCTAAATATCCAGTTTTAATTAAAGCAATGGTAGCTAGGTGCTCTAAATAGCCTAGCCTTCACTGCTGAATATGCCCCCAGTGGTGAACAGTATTGATATGCACTGACCAGGATAGATATTTAAGGAGAATTGTACTGGATAATCTCAAGGTAGCAAAACAGTCTGATAAAATGTTTGCCAGAACCAGAAATATGTTAGTGTACACAGAGAGAGGCATAGCAAGTGGGAGAAGGAGCTGATTAGTCATCTGTACAGGGTGCTGATGAGACCTCACCTAAAATGCCATGTCCAGTTCTGGAAGCTATGGCCTCAATTCTATAAGGTTGATAGAGGGGCTGCATGTCCCGCAGCCATGCTATTTGCCTTTGCTGCATGCTGCCTCCCCTTCCCCCTGCACGCACAGAGCTGCTGTGCGTGCTGCGGGGGATGGGGGCAGAGAGTGGGAGGGGCATGAGTGGGACCCTCAAGAGAAAGGCGTACCGCAGGGATAATCACTCTCTGCCCTATTGTTCAATGTCTACATGCAACCCATCTGTGCTCTCATCCGCTCCTTCAATATTAACTGCCTGGTCTATGCCGAGGACGTCCTGCTTTACATGCCTATCTCAACAGAACATCCAGATCTCTCACCATTGACAGCCTGCTTTGACGCCGTCACTGATTGGCTGCATATGCAGAGGCTCAAAATAAATTTTAACAAGACGGAGGTCCTCTTTATCACCAGGAATCCAGCATTCACCCCCCCCCCCCGCCTCACTGAAGGTACGAGACGCTGAGCTCTTCAGCAAGCCCACGGTACGCTACCTAGGAGTCACGCTTGACCAACAGCTCGACATGAAGGCTCAGATCAGCAACATGGTCAAAGCAGTCTACCACAAAATAAGGTCACTCCATCAACTCCGGCAGCTGCTCGAACCAGATGACTTCAGGACAATCTTTCAGGCCCTAGTAATCCCACATTTTGATTATGCTAACGCCATACTATATGGACCTCCGAAGAGCCTGCTAAATCCACTGCAGCTTGCAATGAATGAAGCCGCCAGACTCTTGCATGGAGCCTCCAGGAGGGAACATATAATGCCAATGTTGAAGCACCTGCACTGGCTGCCGGTCCACTGCAGACTTTCCTTTAAAGTGCTACTGCTGACCTTAAAAGCCATAAATAAGTGCTCATCTACCTCTCTCACGGACCTCATTCAGCCCACCCCCATCAACAGAGCTAGGAGGTCAACTGCCGTTAATACACTGATACTCCCGAAGGCGATCACAAAATGGTCCCAGTCAACAAGAAAGAGAGCCTTCACCTTATACGCACCCACGTACTGGAACGCTCTTCCACCCGCCATTCGGGCCATCACTGACCTCGCCCAGTTTAGAAAAGTGCTGAAGCACCATCTCTTCATCCAACACTATACTGATTCATATGAGAATATAAATAAATCTGTAAATAGTTGCGAGCTGACCACGTCACCTGTGACAGCTAATTTGCCTGTACATAGTTACCCTGTCAGTCCTGTTTAGAAACCCCTGTTCATTGTAAGTCCAGTTGTGGGCTCTGCCTGTGCTGCACGAGTTGTTAAATGTAAACCGCGCTGATTTTAAAGAGCGCGGTATAAAAAGACATTAAATAAATTAAAAGAAATAAATGTCCTGGGGGCACCAGGGGGATAGCCAGACTATTCCGCCTCTGAGGTGGAATAAACGCTGGCTGCCCCCCTGGATCAGATGGTCAGGCCCTCCATGGGTGCACTGAGGCAGCAGGTGGGTTTCCACTGCCTGACTGGGGCACTGGCTGCCCCATTGGGCTCGGGCACCGGGGAATCGGGGTCCCAGGGGCCAGTGGATATGCGGTGCCACAGGGTGGATGTCCCCACGGTGATGCTGGGGCAGCTGGGCCATCTCCCTGCACCTGATCCTGCACCCGCACTGCAGAATTGGATGCTGACGGCCCCATCTTTGTCAGGACTGTCCAGACAGCCTGGACATGCATCATAGAGGTTCGGGCTCCACGTCTCTAAAATGATATACTGTAAGCAGATTATTAGAAATCCACAGAAAAGGCTACCAAAATGGTGGAAAGTTTGCACTAAAGGCCACATGAAATGATACTTAAATACATAAATATGTACACCCCAGAGGTCAAGAGACAGGGAGCTTTTGGATAACATGGTACCTTGGACAAGATAAAAATAGTGATAGAGTTCAATAAATTATAGGATAAGCACAAAGGATCCTTAGTGGTGAGAAATTGAAGGGGAAGCTAGGGATTGGCTGGGGACTGTGACTTTGCACCAAGAGTAACATAGAGCACACTGGATGGGTCTGAAGGCCTTTTCTGCCATCTTATTCTACAATAGTAGCAGGAACAGGATTAGCGGGATGCAGAATTGAAAGCAGCTCACCCTTCATGCTCTCGAGAGCAAGTGCAAGAGGAGAGGTGATAGGAAAGAAAGAATATGAAGGTAAAGAAAATATGACTGAATGATACCATAAGTTTCAGAGTAACCACATTTATAAGCAAGGACAACCCAGAGGAGTAGCCTAGTAGTTAGAGCACTGACTTTGTAGCCAGGAGATCAGGATTCAATTCCCACTGGAGCTCCTTGTGGCCCTGGACAAGTTGCTTAATTTTCCATTGCCTCAGAAGAAAGGCCTGACAATCTACTTCCAGTCACACTGCCAAGAAAACCCAGGAGCTGCTGGGTCAGCATTGATTTGAAGGCAGACATTGCATTTTGCATGACCCAGAAATCAACTGGATTAGTTGCAGGAGGTTGATGAAGACCAAGTATTGTCCAGTAAGGATAGGGGGACATAAGAGACCTAATGTTCAGGAAATATCTTCTCTGGTTTTAATAGTTGTTTAGATGAGTACACAGTCTGAATATAGGACATGTGGAACATAATTTATTATCAGACACCTATGTATCAAAGCCAAGTAGGTAGTTTATTTTATAAAGACACATAGACATGTATGTGTCTTTTTAAAATATTAGGGCTAAAACAGTAAAACTTGTGCCTAGACAGAACCCATGAACATTTACACACTGTTTACATGTCTACATACGTATTTTAAAAACAGCACATGTAAACTGCCCAAGCTCCTCTCAACCTCCAACCCAGAGGTTTTGTAACACGGATTGTGTAATGGTACACGCCTTCTTCGCACACTGCTTATTATTACGGTCCTTTATGCACTCAGCATTCCTTTAGTTAACCCCAGAAAAGCTGGCTGTTGCAGTAAGTACTGGATCCTATATGTAGGGCTGGCATGACCATGAGGCAAACCAGGCAGCTGCCTAGAGCACCAATGGTCCAGGAATGGTCCATTACCACCACTGCTGCCCCAATCCGGGACTTGCAGTGCAGTAATGGCTGCAAACAGCCCCACGGCGCTTATCTTAATACTTCAATGCCACAGGTTGTTTGCTTTTGTCCCCTCGGACCCCCCGATGCAGACTTCCTGTTTACAAATGGGAGGTGGCAATTGGCACTGGAGAGGTGAAGGGGGGAGCAAGGAACAAGGTTCACCTAGGGGCGTCTCATCTCCTTGCGCTGGCGCTGCCGGTATGCTTTTTTATTCGGGAGGTTGAACCAAGGAGAAAGAAAACAAAGGAGTGCACAACTGTACCAAGCTAGAAATGTGCCCTGTGCGACTATCTAATCTGGTGCCCAGGAGCGGCCCAAGGGGGATGCAGGGCCATGTGCGGAGACTCATTGTGGGGCCTCATTTGCATAAATATTTGCATAATGATAACATGCACTAACCTTTAGTAAACATGCCTCTTAATAAATGTATGGATAAAGAAAGACTACCGGATTTCTACATTACTATACTCCAGTGCCAACTGCCAGGCACATTAGGACGTACTACAAACACTGCCCATTTAGAACCCATAGCAAACCCGCTGTATCATAACAGCACTACAAGAACTCACAAAGCACCAAACCCTACCTATCCAAAGGCAACACTGCAAATATTAAACCCATACATCTCGGAGAATACCAATACATGACCTATAGTACTGGGGAAAGAGAACAATTGGCACTGTCAAATAGAAACTACATAAACAGAATACCTCAGCTTGGTTACACATGCAGAACATAGACAGTCACCAAACAAAGAATAAGGGATCACAATTTAGAAATAGGAAGACAATAATTAAACTGGGAACCCCAAAAACCAAACTTGTAATGTACAACAACACTGGAGAAATAAAACTATAAATTAATTTACTCTTGTACTAAATAAATCGCAAAGACGTTAACAATGCACATTTCCCACAGCTGACATATTCCAGTTAATAAATTCAAAATAAAAAAAAGTATTTTTCTACCTTTTGTTTGTGCATTTATTTTTCAGTTGCAATTGCTCCAATCACTTTCTTCTGGTTTCTTCGTGTCTTCTGCTAACTCTCCATTGTCTGCTGTCCATTTGTCCTTTCTTCTCTCTTCTAATATTTTTTCCATTCTCTCTCTGCATTTGCTTTAACATACTGATCTTTCTCCTTTTGCTCTTTCCTCCATTTCTTTCTTTATTCCTTTTTCATCCACTCAAATTTCACCCCTCCATCCTCAATCCCCACTTACTCTCCCAATACCTGGCCAATCGTAGATTTTTCTTCCCTCCCTCACAAAATATATTTTCCCCTCTCCATCCTCACTCCCCCAGTCCCATCACATTCTAATCCTCCCCTAACATTAGCTCCCTTCTAGTTCCAGCCCCACCCAGTATCCGCTCCCTTCTAGTCTCATTCTCCCATCCCCTGCATCAGCCCATTTCTAGTCCTGGCCCATCATCAGCCATTTCCAGTCCTATCCCAGCCTCCCCATCAGCCCATTTCCAATCCTAGCTCCCCCTCAGCTCTTTCCAGTCCTATCCTAGTCCCCTATCAGCCCATTTCCAGTTCTAGCTCCCCCCATCAGCCCTTTCCAGTCCTAGCTCTCCCATCAACCATTCCCAGTCATATCCTAGCCCCCCATCAGCCCATTTCCAATCCTAGCCCCCCATCAGCCATTTCCAGTCCTCGCTCCTCCATCAGCTATTTTCAGTCCTATTCTAGCCCCCCATCAGCTCATTTCCAGTCCTCGCTCCTCCATCAGCTATTTCCAGTCCTATTCTAGCCCCCCATCAGCTCATTTCCAGTCCAAGTCCCCCCCCTCTCGGCCCATTTCCAGTCCTAGCTCCCCCCCCCCCCCCCGCAGAGCCCCATGTCTGTCCGACTGCCTTTACAGGGAGCTGGAAAGTCCCCGGCTCATCTTACCTCTAACAGCCGCTGAAGTGAAGAGTGCTGTTTTTCTTCACTTCAGTAGCTGCTTTCTAATATAGGGTGCTGGCACGTCAGAGGTCAAAGGGAATTTCCTGTTTCCCTGCACTGAGCGCGCCAGCAGCCTATACTAGAACACAGCTTCCAAAGTGAAGAAAAACGGCGCTCTTCACTTCAGCGGCTGTCAGAGGTGAGCCGGGGCCTCCTTGGCTCCCTCTAAAGCCGACTCTGCCAGTGTCTAATACCATATGCGAGATGATGATGGCATGGGGCCCCTTGAAGCATGGGGCCCTGTTAGGGTTGCCAACATTTTCACCGAGAAAAACCCGACACCTGTGGCTCGCCATGCTCCACCCATTCTCCGCCCCTAGTCCCACCCCTGCCCCGCCTCCAGCCCCACCCACAAAAATTACCGAGGATTCAGTCACACCCCCCCTCAGTGTTGGTTCTCACTCCCCCCCTCCCCTCAGTGCTGGTTCACTCACTCACCCCCCCCTGCTGACTCACTCACCCCCCTCCCCTGCTGGTTCACTCACTCACCCTCCCTCCCCTGCTGGTTCACTCACCCACCCCCCTGTCACTCACTCACCCCCTCCCCTGCTGGTTCACTCACATCAACCCCCCTCCCCTGCTGGTTCACACCAACCCCCCTCCCCTGCTGGTTCACTCACACCAACCCCCCCCCTCCACTGCTGGTTCACTCACCCACCCCCCTGTCACTTACTCACCCCTCCTGCTACTTACCCACCCCTCCTGCTGGGTCACTCACTCACCCCCCTCCCCTGCTGGTTCACTCACACCAACCCTCCCCCTCCACTGCTGGTTCACTCACACCACCACCACCATCCCCCCTTGCTGGTTCACTCACACCATCACCCCCCCTCCCCGGCTGGTTCACTCACACCACCACCCCCCCCCCTTTGCTGGTTCACTCACACCACCACCCACCCCCCCTTTGCTGGTTCACTCACACCACACACCCCCTTGCTGGTTCACTCACAGCATCACCCCCCCCCCTGCCCAAGCCGCTGCTTCTGCTTTGTACAGAGCAGCGGCTGCAATACACTTACTTTGAAAAGTAAAGACAAACTGTGTAAGGAGCCCTCCGGTCATCGCAGAGCCTGAGGAAGTGATGTCATGGGGGCGGGCTCCTCACAGGTTGTCTTTCCTTTTCAAATTAACTTTATTGCAGCTAAAGTTAATTTGAAAAGGAAAGACAACCTGTGAGGAGCCCGCCCCCATGACATCACTTCCTCGGGCTCTGCGATGACCGGAGGGCTCCTTACACAGTTTGTCTTTACTTTTCAATGTAAGTGTATTGCAGCCGCTACTCTGTACAAAGCAGAAGCAGCGGCTGCACTGCTATGGGGAATCGCGTTCGCGCCGCGGATTTCGGCACAAAAGCCGGTTTTTTGCTCTGGCTGCTCCCGATCTTGCGGCCAGAGCAAAAAACCGGCTTTTCAATGGCCGGTTTTACATCTGTGCCGGCAGCCGGCCTGGCCATGGAAAAAACGGCCAGGCCGGCTGAAAACCGGCCGGTTGGCAACCCTAGGCCCTGTGTGAACAAAGTTCTCGCACAATGGATGGGCTGGCCCTGCTGATTTCCGCCCCCCCCCCCCCCCCCCCTCTGCACCCTCACTCTTTTTGAGTTTCTGGAAGCCCAGTGATGATATCAGCTCCCTTACCACACTTGCGGCCACATCATTTGCACAGCCCTTGGTTATGGCCGGTTATGGCCCTGAAGGAATGATACAGTTTCCTACAGGTGGTCATGGTCTTATGACTTGCAACAGGGACATATCGTTGCAGTGCAGACAAGAGTTAATGGGCAGACTGGCTGGGCCAATTGTTAATTTTTTTCTGCCATGTTATAGATTAAAGATGTGTGAATATATTTGCAAACAATGCAAACCCTAGGCAATTTGTGTGTAAAGCTTGCAGAAATTCATTTAAATGCTTAAACATTTGCTGAAACATAGAAAATGTTAAATTCACGGCAAGTCATTTGCAGAATGCTGCATGCTGTTTGCTGACCCTCTGCTGAAGGATGCAATCCATTTTTGAACTGTGTGTAGAATGATGTAGGCTGTTTCCAAACTACACTGATGCAGGATGTTTGTGGATCTTTTGAAAAATACTGTGGGCTGTTTGCAAACTATTTGCAGAATGCAAAAGATACAGTGAATTAGCCCCATCTTCTGCCATTGATGTTCATTTTTTTCTCTTTTGAGTATCAGAAATACATTTCCAAATTTGTGCATTTTGTGACCTGTTTGTGAATTTAGTCACAAAAGTAGCATTTTACATTTTTAGTATAGGCCTGCTTCCATGATGTCCATGTATGTCAGAGAATCAGCAAGGGGGATCACGTTAGGCAACTCCATGCCTTGATTGTTTGAATGGTACCCTGCCCTCTGGTGTTGTATAATTGAAAAACAGTACATTGATATACCACTGTGCTGTATAATTCGAATGGTGGCATATTAAATCATTTCGAATACATAAAATAAATAAATAAATAAATATAATACCTCCCCCCCAATCAATGAGGTTTAACTGAAGTAATAAAAATGGTCAAATGTAAAACACAGCCTCCCACAATTGTCACTGACATCCTAAAGAGATCTGTGATTGTTAGTCAAAGCAAAGCAGACTGAAACCATAAGGAAACAGCTAGCGGAATATATAATGGTTGTTTATTAGAAGAAACTGCTTATTCTTGAGTAGAGAAACTTCCATTGCTGATTCATTACTATTGCTCTTCGGGTGATAAAGGATTAAACGTTAACCTATTGGGCAACACTGGGTACGCTTGGAAAGAGACAACAAAATATAACTGCAACTGCAAAAAAGCAGATATAACTCACGGCCGTAACTTTGGACATTAATGCACAGAGCAGCCCTTCTCTTAACAGGAATTGCTTCCTCACTATAAACAAGAATGCAAAGATAAGCAGTGGATGAAGTAGTTTGGTACTTTTTGCTTGCAAGTAACTCTTCTTGAGTAATGAACTTCACTCCTAAGCCACGGTTTGTGAAGTATGACCTCAGGTTTTCTGTTAATCATTGTTGTAGTTTGACTGTTTATCTTTTTTTTGAGTGGGGGAGGAGGGTAAGGAAGTCATACTGACAGTGGGGTGGGGGTACCAGATCACCATTAATGCATACAACATTTGGGGGCTACTGCCCCCATGTCATGTCCCCCCCCCCCTACAACTAGTATTTGCATCATGACAAAGAGAGCTTCCTTCTGGAGCTCGTAGGATGTATAGATGTGAAGGCCTATTTTTGAAAAGATGTGAAGGTTGGAATTGAGACGTCCTGCTGGCAACACTTCCACGTCTGACAGTATTTTAGGAAAGGCTCTGCTAAAGGTGGAGCCTTTTCTAAAGTATGAATAAGGGGAGGGGGCAGGAGTGGACATGTATGTTCTGAGACATGTAGCCCAAGGAGTCATTTTACAAATCTACACATCACAAAAATCAACAGAGGCAACTCGACCCCTTGATGCTTGCATGGGGCGATTGGTATTTTGGAGCATCTACATGTAAAAAGGCAATACTTTCACATGTAGCTTGCCAGTTTTGCAAACCTACATGTATAAAGATCACCAATTAACTGTAGAGACCACTATTTCTATCTATGTTAAGTATAGAGTGAGAAAGCTAGGGGGGATTAAGGAGGATAAACCGCTTAATCCCTCCTGTAAGGGATGATTCAATGGCATCTGTATCTTTCTGCCACATTTTCGTAGTCTTTACATAGTAACATAGTATATGACGGCAGATAAAGACCAGCATGGTCCATCTATTCTGCCCAGCAAGGCGGCAAGAGTAGGTGCACCTGCCGCTCCGTGCAGGTCACCCCTCCCCATGCCTTTGTTTAGGGGCAAATGCATTGCTTGGCATTTGAGGATCTTCTCCCTCTTCACACGATTCACAGAATTATCACTTGCCACCTCTTTATATTCAAAGCTGTGTCCTCACATTTCATTCTCAGTATACAAAGACACCCAGTTTTAAAAGGTTTTCTCAAAGTCACTTCTATTGGCCAGAGGCATGTGAAAATCAGAGTCAAAAAGAGTAGTTTATATCAGCCGATTGCTTCACGCTGCCTGGCATTCATTTGCGATGCTCATACTTACTCTTAGTACTTGTTGACCAACGAACACAGCCCTGTATCACCCAAATTAACCCAAATGCATAGAAGGAATGCATCCAGAGTTAGCAATCTTGGGAGAGAGAATCTCTGAGTGCCTCCCATAACCCCCCCCCCCTCTTTTTTGTTCACATACACTTTAGTTAAAAAGGCTAAAAGGGTTCTTCAACCTGGAAAAGAGACGGCTGAGGGGAGATATGATAGAGATCTATAAATTAATGAAGGGAGTGGAACAGATAAACTTAGATCGATTGTTTACGTCACCAGAATATAAAAGGACTAGGGGACATGCAATGAAACTACATGGTAACCTGTTTAAGACTAATAAGAGAAGATATTTTTTCACTCAACGTGTAATCAAACTCTGGAATTTGTTACTGGAGGATGTAGTAAAGGCTGTTAGTGTAGCTGGGTTTAAAAATGTTTTGGACAAGTTCCTGGAGGAAAGTCCATAAACCATTTTTAAAAGGGACCCGGGATATCACTGCTTGACCCAGTACAAGCATCGAGGAACCTGTGTCTTTTGGGGAAACTGCTAGGTACTTATGACCTAGATTGGCCATTGCTGGAAACAGGATACTGGGTTTGATGGACCTTGGTCTGACCCAGTATGGCATATCTTATGTTCTTAGCTGCAAGACTAGAAGTGCAGGGCCATTTGAAGTCATGCAACCACCTCCCACTTGGCCTTGTTATGAAGGTCTTACATGAACATTTTCATTCTGACCTTTAAAATGTCACAAATTTATGAATTACGCAGGAAGGGAAGAAGGTCTTTGTTTTCCAGGACCAAAACGTGGGCATAGTCTACTTCACAACTCTTTCATCTCCTTGCTTATAATTCCAGTCCCTCTGACCTATATCCTGAATTACTAAAATTTTCATATTCTGTGATGATGGGGGAAAAAGGTTAATAAACCAGGCCCATAGTTAATGAGGTTGAAAACGGCAAAGTATTCTTTGAGTCTAGTCTTCTGTGATTGCTTAATAGCTCTCTCTATGTGGTGATCCAGTGAAAGGCTAAACAATATGGTGCTTCTGTAGACAGTTCAACAAGGAAAAATATTCCTTCCTGACCCCAACTATACTAAATGTTTTAACTCCTTGGCAAGAGGTATTACATTATATAGCAATTGCATGGCACGTCTGCATACATTAGAATTGAGTTCCATATTAAATAGTCCTTTTTTTTTTTAACAAACAAAAGCTTTTTTTTCTGATGTATTCTTCTGTGTAGGTGTGGTTAACCTATTTGGTTCTTTGGGGTGGAGGAGGTAAGGGATCATAATGATCGATACAGGGACGAGAGAAGGGGCATAGAAAAGGGGGATCGAGAGAGAGATCTGGGAGATGGGGAGGGAAAGTGGAAATGGAGGCAGGAGATTAAGGCACAGAGAAGGGAAAAGAGTGAGAATTAGGGAGCAGAGCGAGGAAAGATAACAGAGAGGGAAGTGGAGTGAGGGGAGAAGAAAGAGGCAAGTTCATGGAATGGGAAGGATTGAGATTGAAAATCAGGAGGAGAGGAAAGGAAGGAGGATCCACTTTTACATACCTCCTTCTAACATCGATCCCTTCTGTCAATCTTCCAGACTTCTCCATTCAATCTCCGCACTGTGTCCAGTCTTCTCACTGCACACTCACACTAATCATCTCAGTCACTTTCACCCTACCACCTCCCAAGCCCTCAGTCTCTTCCTCCCTACACTCTTGCATCACCTCTCTGTCATCTACTTTCTTTCCTCAAATTCCCTCTACCCTGTGATCCCTTCACTCATTCACTGCCCTCATTCTCTATTAGTAAATTTCCCTCCACTACTCCCCCACTCATTGTCATTGCCACGGCCATGATCTCAATCTATTCCCACACTACTAGGGGCTCCGAGGAGGACAAAGAAATACAACGTATCAGGTCATGTCGTCCTCCTCAGGCCCAGGACCTGAATGTGTAGGGAAACTGTATACATACAAAAAGCTTGATATTTGGACCCCGGACAAGAGAAGAGGATGTGTTGTACTGACGCTGTCTTCCCCTGAGCTCCAAGGCCGCAGAAGAGAGTGAGGATCGCATTGGTGATGGTAGGAAAAGAGAAGATCTATCCTTGCCACCACTGCTGATGCATTTGTGACCTGGCCTGATTCTCAGTCTCCCCACTGTGATTCCGTGGTAACCAGTCAAATCTATGGTAATTCTGAATTTGTGGTCCTTACCTTAGCTATGGAATCATGACAGACTAGGGGGTGCGGCTTACAACCATCTTTTCACATATACCAATATATTTTTCCCCTAAAACATATCCAATGAACTTTTCAATTGATTCAGTATTAGAAACACTACTTGGGGTGGGGGTTAGACTGGTAATTTTGTGGTGTCGATGTATGCCTTGAGCCTGATATTCAGAGGCTTTTACATGGTTTGCAGACCTGCAAACCATGTAAATGCCACTCAGCGGAAAGTTCAGTGACACTAACACAGTTAGTGTCGCTGATTATTCATGTGTGCTGCCTCTGCATGTCCCATCGATAACCAGTTAGCATTGATGCATGCTGAGGGTATTCAGGGCAGCACCCATTGCTAACCAGACAGCGGCGATATTCAGCCACTGGCCGGTTAGCGACACACGGTGAAAGTCAGATGTGGTAAAGATCGCCTAACTGCAGAAACTAACCAGGCAGTGGCTGAACATCTCGGCTGTCCGGTTAGCTTTGTGGCAACCCGGATATTCAATACCAGAGCCCGGATATGGCCCTGGCATCGAATATCCAGGTTTAAAGTTCGCGCCGATGCCAAGCCAGTATAGGAGCTTGAGTCGCCGGCACTGAATATTGGACTGCTTGTGTTTTGGGAATGTGCTTTTGAATATTCCTTAAGTTATGATGTACACCACCGAGAACAGTAGCAGACAGGCATTTTTATAAATGTTTTTACATAGATATTTTCACTGCCAAATTGTTCCACAAATTCACTACCCTTCGATTGAAAGATCCCTCCTCTGAAGGTGGTAAGATGCAAGCTCTTTCATCTTAGCTAGCAGTTTCCTCCTAGTTGTTGTGAATATGAGACTATGCAATATTTCATGATCTACTTGGCTTAAGATGCAAGTCCTGACAAGAAAAGAACTAAGAAAGCCTCGGGGGTTTATGAAGGTGATGAAATGCTCTTGGACCAGTTGTATAGTATACCAAGGAGATGTTCAAGGACTTTAAGCCTGCTGGGCTATTTCTAAAATGATGCTGAAGACTCATGTATTCTATGGATTTTCAAAAGATAGAAGTATTGGGCTTGACAGTACTAGAGCATCCAGCAAAAACTTGAAACCTGGACGATATGGTCACATTGGAAACGTGATTTCTCTTCAGCCTTGTTGAACCCCTCCTGCAGAGTGATGGCCTCATTGTTACATGAGTACAGGTCTGTAAACCGTGTAAATGCCTTTGAATATTGGGCCCAAAGAGACCAATTTAGGAGCATAACCCTCAAAGTTAGGAGCATAAATCCTTTGAATAATGAGCCCTTTGATCCTAGGTATTTACCGTATAGACATTTTGCAGAAACGTGTTTCTCTAGAGCAGGGCCAGTGCTATCATCAGGTGATCTAGGTGGCCACCTAGAATGCCGGTGTCCCGGGGGCGCCCCACTGCCACCTCTGCAGTGGTGCCAATGGGGGTGGCAATGGCAGGGAGGAGGCAGCAGAATAGAGGGCTCACCTAAGGCGCCTCTTATCCTTGCACCGCTCCTGCCCTAGAGTTGGGTTTCTTGACATTTTAAAGCTACAAACTGAACTATCATTAAACATTTTAAGACAGCCGTTTACACGACTTAGCAAATGGTTTTGAATGCACCATAGAGAACGTGAATAAAGACAGAATTCTGGAGTCTGTTTGCTTCCATCTTCAGAATTCATTCATTTATTTCTGTCATAGGCAACCCTTTCCTTTCCTTGACATCATAGTTCAGGGTAGAGTACTATAAATGTTTAGATCTCTCTCTGTTTTTTTGCTGCTTACCATGCAAAATGAAGCCATATTTCTTAACACTGATGACACTGTGCTGAAAGCAATGCGGCGTCTATTATGCCTGCATGTAAACAGAGGATTGCTTCATTGAACAGTCTGAGAAATGTTCTCTTTCCAGTCTCTGGCCTGCAGCCAACATCGTCAATCATATCTCAGATTTACCAGGCCATTTTTGTAGGCCATTACATTTTTGGGGGAGCGGAACAATGGTAAGGGGAGAGCAAGACACTTGTCTATAGGAGGAAGACAGTAATTACTAATCTCAAAACCTTATTGGAAAGTCATATGCATTTGCATGTACTAATTTCCTTGTAGGATTTTCATTAATATTGCACTAACCAACCATAGTTGAATACGTTAGTAATCATTGAATTCAAATTCAATTTATATTTCCATCAGCTTCCAGAATATCAATTCATGTTATTACCCTGTTTAAAATTTCATATGCAAACATCGAGGCTCTAAATACATGATTCCTGAACTTTTTCTGTTCAGGCCCTCTTTGAGAACTATAGGATGGCTGTAGATCAAAAATAGGTATGAAAAATATCACTCATCCTAATATGCAGGGGAACCCAGTGATAGACCTCTCTGCTAGGGGGTGGCCATAAAAGGTGACCTCTGGACTTTTCTTTGAGGGTGGACTAAGGAGGGACATGAAAGGGCTACTAGATGCTTGCCTGATGGACCTAGAGAGGGGTGATACTGGACCAGACCCGGGATGGAGCAACGAGCAGTCAAAACAAAACAAATAGATTCTGATAGCCACAGAAACTCCAAAAGCCCTTAGCACATTCTTTTACCTGCCAGGAGAATGAACACACATGCAGCATACATAGAAAACAAAATGTAATAATAAAATGATGATGTCCAGTTATGTACTTTTTATAGGATTGTTGGAGGGAGGGGTGTTATAATCACGATTGTTGAGATAATTATCAACATCTCAGGGAAGGACATAAACCTGAAGGTTCATCAAGGGCAGCCAGTACCCTTGTACTGAGCCTGCACAAGCATATTTCCCTTCATCAATCTGAGCAAATGTTTGACCTTTCAGATGGGTGTAGGCGTGTCAGGGTCATCCCATTAGGCAGGGCTAGACGATCGCCTAGGGCAGCAGCTTCTAAGGTATGTCAAAGAGCAGTGGCAGTCAGCGTAAAGCAATAGATCTTGATGCCACCCAAACTCAAAGTGCGATCATGACATTCTTTTCTCTGCAGGGAGAGCGGCACACACGTACCTACAAAGCAACGTTTAATATCTGAAAGTGTGAATGTCCATTTATGCATTTTTACAGAATTGCTTTGGGAGTGGTAGTGTTGGGATGATCATGATTGTTAAGTTCAATTATCAAAGTCTCAGAAGGGGAGCGGCATAAGGATGAAGGTTCACTTAGGGTACCCAATATCCTTGCACTGGCCCTGAATAGCGTGAATGTATAAGCTGATAGCATGAATATGAGCAAATGAATGGATAGGATAGGGGAAGTAATTGGGAGTGCATGAATGAGTGATGGGGGCATTTTAGAGAGTGGATCCAGAAGTAGCAAAACACCTTTTTGGCTGGAGGGTCCAAGCAAACCAATATCCAGCCTTGCCCCAAACTGTGTAATTGCTGCTATATTGGGCAAAATATTGGTTAGGCCATGGCCATATTGACCCCACCTCCCTTTCAGCACATCAAATATTAGAGTGATGGAGGTGTGCGCGCACAAGTGGGTAGACTGAGTGAGTGGGCAGAATGTGAATGAATGTTGTATGTTGTGAGGGATGAATGGAGTAGGCAAGTAGTTATAGGTTTTGAAGAGGATGTATAAGTGGATTAGCAGTGTGAATGAATAATCTGTGTGTGAGTGAGTGGGATCCTAGAAGGGGGGGGGGGAGATATAGTCAACTCACAGATGGTCTTTAGCGTCTCCTAATCCTCAATATCTTCAAAACCACCTCCTTTTCGCCAGCCCTTCCCTACTTCCCATTTTCTCTTTTCCTTGCATCATCCCTCTGCCACCTTTCCATCTCTTCTGAACTTTCAATATTGCCTGCCTGCCGTGTGGCTCGTTTTCTCCTCTTGTCCTTCAGCAAGCAGAGTCTGAGCCTCCCATCTACCATGCCACTTGGCAGCACTCATGACCTCGGGCATCATTCTCTTCAGCAGACAGGGCCCAGGTTCTATGTCTATTTTTTTATTTCAAACATTTATATTCTGCTCAACAAGCTAGGCAGAGTACAAAACCCATATATAATACAACAGAAACTCAATATTACACGCAATATTAAATAAAATAAAATAAATCATCTGCTCTAAATATAATTCTAGATATACTTACAGCTACATTATGATTACCACCTAGGTATATGGAGTACTAATTAGGAGTTACTAAAAGCTGCACATGCCTAAGTAAGAAGATAAATCTTAAGCTGCTTCCTATGTATCTACTGGTCAGGCGTTATTAGAAACTGCATCTGCCTGCGTAAAAAGATAAGTCTTAAGCCGCTTCCTAAACATGCCAATGTCTGCTAAAAGTCGCATCACTACGGGAAGTGAATTCCAAAGTCTAGGAGCTTCAACAGAAAACATTTTCCAGTTTAATTCACAAAACTGTACCTCGCAAAAAGCAGGTACACCCAGTCTCATAGTGACCTGAGAACGCAATGCACATGGTGGTCAATAAACCCTCAAAAACGTAGACAAACATTTAGGCACTGCATGATTAAGAGGTTTAAAGACAATAAACAAAATCTTTATAAATAATGCATCATTTAACAGGTAACCAATGTTACTCCAACAATAACGCATTTTGTACTAGCTGTAACAAATTAATCACAGGTGTAGGTACACCCAAGCAGGATCGGCCCATCCACTAGGTGAACTAGGCAGTTGCCTAGGGTGGCAAACCATGGTGGGTTGCTCGGCCCTAGACAGTGCCAATATGCCATCTCCGCACTGCTCCCGACATCCAGCCTCTCACCGGGGGTTGATGGGTGGCACGGTGATAACCTCTTTGAAGCCACGGCAGTCTTTAAAGTGCATACACACTTGCATCCTGCTGCTCCTGCCCCCTCCTACAGGAAGTCGGAGGGGGCAGGACCTTCAGGCCATGAGTGCTGCAGGCCATGAGTGCACATATGCACTTTAAGGCCTGCTGTGGCTTCCAAGAGATGATTGCCACGCTGCCCATCAATACCCGGCGAGAGGCTGGATGTCGGGGGTAGTGAGGCGGTGCAGTGGGTGTGGCACATTGGGCCTGCCTAGGGTGGCAAGAACCCTTGGGCCACCTCTTAACCCAAGAATAAGCTATTGCAATAGTCAAGAGAGGATAAGACATGTGTTTGTACCCCTGTGCGAACATTTTCAGCAGACCAACAGTTTTAATCTACGAATAACATTCAATTTAAGGAAAGCACCCTTAGATAATCTCTGGATATGGGGTACCAAAGATAATTGACTATCAATAAGCAGCCCTAAATCTCTCACTTGAGTGGAAATAGAAATAATCCAATCAACAATTTTTAACTGTCTCAAAGTCCCTGGAACTGAATCCCAGGCCAAGTATAATATCTCTGTCTTACCAACATTAAGTAAGAGTCTGTTGTATGTCATCCAGGCTTTAATAGTCTTTATGTACAGTGGCATCAAATCAAGGGATCCCTGAAAAGTAGCGTCAATTGGAACAAAAAATTGAATGTCATCTCTATAAATCCGAAAGGCAAAATTCAAGCCAGTAAATACTTCAGTAACAGAAGCGATATAAATATTGAATAACAAAGCTGACAGTGAAGATTCTTGAGGGACGCCAGACTGTAACAATTGCCAAGAAGATAATTTACCAGCAGACCAAACCTGACATCTTCGCTTACATAAAAATAATCTAAACCAGTCCTGCACCACTCCCACAATCTCAATCTCAGATAATTTAGCTAGTAACAACGAGTGGTCTACAGTGTCCAAAGCTGTTGAGATATCTAATAACACCACAAAGAGATTTCTCCTTGTCAAAACCATGCAAAAGCGGGTAGCCAAAAACAAAGTCTCTCTTCCATGATATTTTCTAAAACCAAATTGAAAAGCTCTCAACTCTCTCTAATACCTTAGCTAAAATAAACAATGACGAGATCAGTCGATAAAGAGGATCACTAATCTTCAATGATGACTGATTGTTTCAACAAAGTTAAAACGGAAGATTCTTTGAGGCCAGCAGAAACGACACCACTAACTAATGATTTATTTACTATTTCTGTAACCGAACCACCGATCTCTGGACTCAACTTCTTAAAATCGCCAATCAGACAGCTATCCAATAGACTATAAGTATTCTTTAACAAGGAAATAGCTTGCTGAACATAATCCACAGAGACCAATTAAAGATTATCCCACAAAATTTCTGCAGAAGCAGAGAATTGACCATGAAGCGTAGAAGAAAAATCTGTGCAAATCTTTTAAATCTTGCTAAAAAAGTCTAAGGGGGATGTTTACTAAAGTTACCAGCGGTAATGGCAGTGTTAAGGTGCCTGAAGTCATATAAGGCAGTGGACTGGTAGGGGGCATGCTGGCGTTAGGGTGCCTTGGGCCAATTAATATGAGCTAACAGGACAAAGTGCGATAAGGTAACAAGACGCCTTAAGTTACGGCACCTTAAAGGTGTCTTAACTTAGGGTGCCTTAAGTTAGGGTGCCCTAAGTTAAGGCACCATAAGTTAAGGTGCCCTAACTCAAGGTGCCCAAGGACGTTAAGGTGGTTTAAGGTGACAAGTATGCACCTTGAGACATGACAATGGCTGTAACCTAAACACTGGACAGAGCATCAAGGAATGTCAATGTAAAGGTGATGGAAGGAAGGACAGGTGGGAGATGATGGACCTGCCATATCGGTGGATACCCTATGTGGCAATCAGTAAATTGGGCAAGCATGTGTGAGGCAGTTCTACTAATGCACAGGAGGGTGCCAGTGTAAAACGGCACAATGTCAGTGTGTGGTATAGGATGGGGAACACATATCCCCTAGTGAAGGCAGAAGTGGCAGGATGTTTGCAGTTACAGGTGAACAGAGTAGTAGTGGTGACGTGCAGATCAGGCACAAAAGAGGCGAGCGCGAAGAGCTGAAATGCAGAAAAGAGTACCAGTGTAGTTCATGGAGTAGCAGCCTGCACAAGAAGACATGACTGAACACAGTCGACAAAGACAGATAGATGGGCTGAAAGATGGATGGCGGCTGAGGCAAGGGTGTTATGGGCTGGCAGCACTGATGTGCAGAGCCCTGACTGTTACAGGCATGAAAATGATATGAGTAGCACACTCACAAAAAGAACAAGTAGGAATCAAACCCTTGTCCCCTGCTTATGGAGACATTGCACTAACCAGTAGGCTATAGCTCCATACCTCTTAATATAGCAAGGGCTGGATACAAAGAGACTGCAGGTCACCGCCTAAAACATCTGCTGTGTGTGCCAGCAAAGGGTAGCTCCACCAGTACCTGTGATGCAGTGCACATGCCAAACAGCAGTCTACAGCAGATCCCCAAATGGAGAATGCACATATCCATCACCTCGGCTCAGTAAGATGCACTGACAGTGTGTAATACAAGCACAGAGCAGCTACAAACCGTGCTACTGAGCAGTTTCTGCAATCACTCTGACGGTGAGGATGGGTGCCCAGCACCAGGTCTCCAGTACCTGCAGTGCTAGAAATGGTCTCTGCCGCCTGTGCTGCAGATCCCCATCACCGCCAGTGCATGGCAGGTAATGTCTGCAGTATGATATGCCAGTCACCCTGTATCCTGCAGCATGTGCCTGTCATATCTGACCCTGTCTGACAGGGACCCACCTAGAACAGTGCATGTCAATATCCAGTGTTACAATGCTGATGTCATGTCTGCCAAGTACCAGGGGGTTGCTGAACTTGCATGAGGTTGTTACTAGGGTTGTGCTGACCCTACCAGCACCACTGGGAGTATGCCTAGAATGTCTCACATCTCAACTACCTAGGTCTAACATTCACCCATGGTAAACACAGTCAGACTGCACTCGCTGCCCACCATTGGTTTTACCAGCCATGCATATGTGGACAGTTCGCTGGTCAGTACATATTGCATGTGCACTCAGGCTTGGGATATAAGACCCAGCAGTTGATTCAGTGATCAGGCCCCCAAAACAGGAAGTGCACCCACATCACTAGAACCAGACACTATACAACACTATGTGGATATATAGCCATGCCATGGTCGCTGCTCAGTCAGAGTGAGAGTGCCCTCCCAGTATGATGTGTTGTGTCCACCTGGTCCTTGCAGATGGCAGTTGGGTGCTATGATGTCCAAGCAATTGAGCCATCTTGGCTATTCTCAGCCCATACCCACAATACTTTGCTCCTCATCATGCACATTTGCAGGTTAGTGCTGGAAACAGCTTAGGCACTGCGAGGCTCAATGAGGAGTGGAAAGCCACAAAACAATGGATAGACACACACACACACTCACTCATATTGACGCACTGTACAAAAATGGGGATGGCTAGCATTCCTGCTTGCCACTCTGGTCCCAATCTTAGCTCAGGCATTGTTAAGGAATGCTCATTGTGCAGGAGCTAGTCATGTGCTCTAATGTTGATGCCTGCTCAGTGTGCCGGTGCTGTCAGCCTGACTCTCCTTCCAGATGAGCACAGTAGAGCTGGTCGGTGTGGGTGTTTGTACCCTTGTTGGCCGATTCATTGGGGGTTGCATATGTTGGTGCTGTACCTGCACTGTGGGATAAAATCTGGCCACAGGGACATGTACTGCATGATCCACAACCAGGCCCCAAACTTGTGACCCTCTGCTCTTATATATACCAACTGTGTGTCGTGCACCACAGTGCTGCCACATGGTCACATCAGTCCCTGGGGCTGGCATGCTTCCCATCAGAAAGACCTTGGCACATGTTGCACTGCGCTGGTGTACTGGAGCAGGGTATGGCCTTGGTCTGCTGCAGGCGGGTGCTGCTGCCCCCTCCACCAACATCCTCATACCATGCTGACATGCCCATATGCTGTCACTGTTGGTGGTGTGCAGTCCCACGCCAGCCAACATGCGGGTTGATGGGCGCCTAGGGTGCAGGGTCCAGCAAGGGGGGGGGCAGAGGCATACATGGACGGCCACTCACCCCCCCCTACAACCATCTGCCTTTCCAGGAACCCCATCACTGCCTGCCAATGTTATGTCTCTTCAACCTAGGGAAGAGACGACTGAGGGGTGTTATGTTAGAGGTCTAGAAAATATTGCCTGGAATGGAACGCATAAATGTAGATCCATTGTTTATGCTATCGAACAGTAGAAAGACTAGGGGACATGCAATGCGGCTACATTTAGGACTACTAGGTGAAGATATTTTTTCAGTCAAAACGTTATCAAACCCTGCAATTCATTACTGGAGGATTTAGTAAAGGCCGTTAATGTAGCTGGATTTAAAAAATGTTTGGACAGGTTCTTGGGGAGGGTCCATAAACCATTGTTAAGAGGACCCAGGATATGCACTGCTTGCCCCATTACAAGCACTGTGGATCCTGTGTGTCTTTTCGGGAAACTGCTAGTTTCTTGTGACCTAGATTTGCCACTGTTGGACACAGGATACTGGGCATGATGGACCTTGGTCTGACACAGTCTGACATATTTTCGGGTCCTATGTGCTTATGTGCCACCTAGGCAACTGCCTAGCCTGCCCTTTTCACCAGCAGCCCCCACTGCATGATCCACTTGCACTCTCCTTTGCACCATCAACATAGCGCCCTTTCATACTTGGGCACTATGCTGTTGCTGCTAATGAACTACTATCACTTTCTTGGGCCCACCTGTCTGTGCAGCACATTGCAGATGTTTAAATAGGCTCTCTCTCCTCAAAATGCACCCTTACTGACAGGTTTTGATATGCGGTAAGGTTCCTGGTGTTAAAGTGCCAAAGTTAAGGGAGCAGAGCCTTGTTCCGGCCCACTCCCCACCCATTGACCTCTACTCTCAGCCCATAGGGCGCTCTACGCTGCCGGCCCCGTTAACGCACACTAAAGCGGCGTTAACGCATGCTGATGGTGCAAGTGCCCTGTTAGCGCACACTAATGGCACACTTGCTCCTTTAGCGTGATTTAGTAAGCATCTCCCTAAGAAAACTTGTAGATCTATAGTATCCACTCCCACAGATTCAAGCGAGTCATGATCTAAATATTTTACAACAGAAAAAAGTTATGTAGGATGATCAAATCTGATAAAAATTTGTTTATTATAATATGCCTTCTTAGCAGATAAGACCAGCTCAGAATAATATTTCAAACAACTTACATGTTCTTGCCACGAAGACGAATCAAAACGATTCTGCGGAATCCTCTCTTTCTTAAGGAGCCTTACTGCACTTTTCTTCTTGAAACTGTCACCAGAGGTTCTGATGGTCTTGCATAGCAGAGAAACCTTCAATTGCTACTCCTCTGGGTAAAAGAGCCTGGTCTTCTCATGGACGTGCCCATTCTGCTGCTGTTAGCTCCATCAATGTTTGTAAGCATTAGGCAAGACTAGGTGGTAGTCTGGTGTTGACAAAGAGTAACATAAGTCAAAGCAAAACAATACATCCTAACAGCCATATAAACTCAAAAAAACATCAGCACATTATTTTATTTTCAAGGAGAATCGGTGCAAACATACATAGAATGCAAACTTTAATATGTAAAAATATGGGCCCCAATATTTATGTGGTGGGGTGGGGGTGGGGCAGGCATAAGACTGAAGGTCTGTCTATGTGCCCAATACCTCTGCATACTTGTTTTTTTTCTATATGCATAGGTTTTTTTTATGCACAAACAAACATGTGCTTGCAGACAGATGGACAAACAAACAGACAAACTGATCCCTGGCAAAAGGCACTATTGCTTATTGCAGGATATGACTAAAAACCAAAGGGTTCATTTTCAAAACATCCAACATTTAAACACCTTGGTGTTCAGTTGCAGTTTTTGATTGTGTGGCTATTATCTGGATAGCCTTCCAATATGCAGACAGTTGTTCTCCCCTGGACTGATAACGTTTTCTTATGTTGTGATCTTGTGTTTCCTTCTAACGCTCAGGTACCTTTTATTTTGCATTGTTGTAGTTATTCATATCGTAATCTCTCTCAAGATACCATGGCACTATTTCTGACAGCGGATTCTCTTTCCCTGATACCTTTCCTTTATTATCTGTCTGTGATCAAGTTATTCTCTGGAAGGATTCTTTCTCTAAGGTACTAGACGCTGTTGCTCCTAGAACAACTCCCACTCGTTCCAGATGAGCATCACACCCATGGTTTTATGATGGTCTAGTCCTCCTTCGACGTCAGGTTAGAGTGATGGAAAGGATTTGGCATAAGAACAAGTCTCTGTTTAGCTTAAAGTGATTTCAGGCTAGTTATGCATGCTATCGCTATCAGTTACAGCTGCAAATAGGATTTCTTTTCTAACTCTATTAATGATTCCTCATCATCATCTCAAGCTATTTTCAAGGTAGTATCGAACTTCTTTCTCAAACACGGAGCCTTTCAGAAGTTCTTCAGGTTGGCCCATCTCCTAAAGAATTTGCAGATTTTTTTCATAATAAGATGATTACATTGTAGGCTTCTTTTTCACAATCGTTGTGTTTTCCCCTCCTGATTCTACTGATTCCAAGTGCCTGACTCATACCTGGGTGAACTTTACTCCTCTCTCAATGCCTAGGCTTATGCAGATGTTGAAATTATTTGATAAACTGAAGAGTAGCAAATCACCTGGACCGGATGGTATACATCCAAGGGTGTTGAAAGAACTGAAATATCAGCTTCTGCTATTAGTAGTCTGTGAACTATCATTAAAATCATCTGTAATACTTGAAGATTGGAGGATTGCCAATGTAATGCCAATTTTTAAAAAGGGTTCCAGTGGTGATCCGGGAAACTGACGTCAGTACCAGAAAAATGGTAGAAACCATCATAAAGAACAAAATTGGCAGACCTGATTCTGATCGCACATGGGCTAGATGTGCCCTGCAGGATCAGAATCAGGTCTAGGTTCTATATGTGCAGGCTGATCCCTATTTTGATCAGCCTGCACATACTGAGCCAAGCCCAGCTAACTCAGGCTCCTGAACGGAGCTGCGGTGCCATGTGTCCGGTTGCCATGGCACTGCAGCTCCATTCACAAGCTGTGATCCCTGGCCGTCGACCACTCTGTCCTTTCCCCACAGCCCAACCCCCAATCTGGCCTCTCATGGCCAGGGTAGGGCTGCAGGAAATCTCCTGCATCCTCTCACCTGTTGGATGCTGGCCAGGCCTCCCATCCCCTGACATCTAGGGGGACTTATTCCACCTCCAAGGTAGAATAAGTCCCCCGTTCAGTCTGCTGACACTGGACGTACAGGGCTGACTTCAGAATTGGCCCTGTATATCCGGGGCCGTGGACCGCCCACTGCCTGCCCTAGCTCCACCTCCACACCACCCCCATCTAAGCCTCCCCATACAAACTCCTTGTTCGTATGGGGAGACTTTGTTGCGGACAGCAAGGGGAATGAATAACGGGGATGGACGTTCCAATGGGATGCCCATGCCCGCTGTTCGTGGGACAGAATAGACCCCATAGCCTGCGGTGACATCAGACCCTGCCCCTGTAGCTACCAATGATGTGTCATGCCAGCCTTCCATAACTTTCCCTTATTTTAACCCTATTCCCCTTTTCTGACCCAGCCTGGAAGTTACCTGACTGTCAAACCCTGCCCCTGAAAGTTGTGACTGAAGATCCCCTCCACATCTCCCCTCACCCCCATGTCCCACTCCACTCATAACCCCAAAAGCAGAATGGGTGAGGTGAGAGAATACATTCTTCCCATGACTCCTCCCTCCTGCCTTACCATGGCGAATGCCCACCAAAATCAAGTGAGCCTACTCCCAGCTGCTTTCTCTGCTCAACCACCCTCTCCTATCTAGTCATTTTCTACCACTCTCTTCATCCCCTTCCCTCTTGGGTGGCTCAGCCATGTTATGCTACTCTTGGCTTGAGAGCACGTCTTAGCAGTAAAATTGTGTTGTAGTCCATGCCACCTTTTATATTCTCCACTTTGATATATGCATCGAAGGTAGTTAAATTTAAAATTTTAGTACACTACAAATAAACAGAACTCATACATCACCTAGTTTTCATGACAGTTCATTACACAGGACTGGTGTGGTTTTAAATCTTTCAGAAAGTGCTTCGGAAAGCCAGGGAAGGCACATGTGACCTAGCAGTATTAAAAAAGAAGCTTTGTAGTGTTCTGCTCCACATTAGAAGTTATAGTCATGAGCCAATCAAGGCATGGTTTTGTAATGACGTAAGAAGGGATTCCCACAGTCGTTGTCTAATTAAATAACCTCCAGTTCAAAATGCCGTATGAAAGCTAAGCTAAGGTAAGCAAAGAGAAATGAGTCACAGACCTCACAAAGGCGGTATTTGAAGAATGGATGTATTCTTTTTATAGTTTTCCGGCACTGCTTTCCACATAGACTGCTTTTCTAGATGTTCCCACTGATTTTATGCAATAAAGAAAGCACTGTCTTTATTCTTATGAGCATTACATCAACCACAAATATTCGTTATTGGTGAAGGAGCAGTTTTAAAGCTATAGCTGAGCATAAATCAGTACTTCGTAGAGTCAGTTTTACAAAGACATTAGCACGCGTATTAATGGCTTCTTATAAAATACTGAGGGCCATAAAAGAAGGTGCATTGATGTGTACACAGATACTTTGCTGGTAGGCACAGTGGGTGGAGTTGGAAAGTACATGTGTCTATTATGAAATACCTTAATTTATGTGTGTCCAACTGTATCGCCAGGAGTCAACATCGACTCAGCAGCACACAACAACACCACTACCAGTTATGCTAGTATTTTATAAAGACAAGTAGAGCCCAGTTCCCAGAGAGGTATGTCCGGATGCCCCTGATGAAGACGGGCCCATAAGGACCCGATTCTGGACCATGGGAACGAAATGTTCCCGTGGAACACAGAATCGGGCCCGAGGATGGCCCGGCGTACACCTGCCTGCCTGTGGGAACGGCTTCCCTGCAGGCTCCCCTGGCTGCCATGGCTTGGACTCCCTCTTCCCCACTGCCTGACCCACAGCTGGCCAACTGGGGGCCTGGATCGGGTGGCGAGATCCCCCCGCACCTGACCCCACCCCGGTTGGGGGGGATCCCAGGGACCGATCGCCGGATTAGAACTGCTTATTCCACCTTCAAGGTAGAACAAAAAGCACGTCCCGTTTGACTGGGCAGGACGTACAGGGTAGTCATTTTAGAAGCCTTAGGCGCAATTTGGAGGCCTAAAAGCAGGCATGCAGATGTCCAAATCAGGAAGACATCACCAGAGCCATTTTACAAGCTGGGTCTGGAGACCTCCCAGATGTGGGGACGCACAAGCAGGTAGGTGGTGTGGCGGAGGCATGCTTGGAATGGTGCTATGGGTTTAGATGTTCCTGTGTGATTTCAGAAACATCTGGACATCTGTGCCCTTGTCCAAGTATAGACCTGCTCAAGGCACTAATAGGCACAGGAGTGTGTTTCTTTGGGCTGTAAAACATTCAGATCATGTAGAGAAGATGGTACTCAACATCACTAGGACTTTCCGCAAGTGCAATAATATTTTTAGGGTAATTGGGAAACTTGTTTTATGTTTGAACCGGTGTTGCATGACTCTTAGACATCCGTGGTGTCAAATAGCAGGGATGCCAATATGCCTGGTCCGACAGATGTCCATATCAAGCATCTCCACGATTGTGAAATTGTATTTGATCTTGGACGTGGTTGCCTTTTTTTCAGTCATTCAGCCTTTGGGTAAGTGCTGCGCTGCTGTTTTAATGTCATGGCTGCTGCCAGGGCCAGCCCGTCCATTGAGCGAGAATGTTTTTTGCACAGTGCCCCGCGTAAACAACATTCTGCTTTAAAAGTAAATTAAAAATATTTATACAAATTTAAAAAAAAAAGAAAGCTGGCTGCTGCTGCCGTGGTAGCAGCAGAATCGAGTGCCCTGCGGCCCCACCTCCCCCCCCCCCCCCCCGCCCGGCAGAGCCCTCCCTCCTTGCAGCATCAGCTCCTTCTCCGTGCCGGCTTTCAGCGTTAAGCGTGCCGGGGCTGATGGGAAACAGGCATTTCCTGAGGCCCCTTATGCAAATGAGGCCCCGCACCGAGTCTCCGCACATGGCCCCGCACCCCCCTGGCTGCCGCTGAAGATCCCAGAGAGGGGTGGCACCAGCAGCCATGGGCCACCCTTGAAACGTTGGTAGTCTAGGCAATTGCTTAGTTCACCTTATGGGTAGCACTGACCCTGCCCTCTAGAGAAAAGCAGGTCTCACCTTTCTCCTATATATGTGTATATAGTTACCCTTGTTACAATTCCATGTTACAAACCCTGTTATAATGTAAGCAAAAGATCTTTTGTTCTGATGCGAAACTTGTGTTATTTGTAAACTGCACTGATACCAAAAAGCGCGGTATATAAGAACTGTAAATAAATAAATAAATATGTCCTGTAGCCACCTCCTCCGTGTGACTTTGTCCCTTTCTTTCTCCCTCAAATGATACTGGACTGAACCTCATTTCTCTCTGATATGAACAAGCGGTAGGTTTTACACTATTACACATGGCAAGTCAGGTGGAAGGTCTAGGGAGCCACAGAGCTGCTTATTAAACTGTAGTAAACACCAGTGATCTAAGAAAGACCTAGTAATATAAGCAAACTGCAGTTTTCACGGCAATCTGCATTTCTGATGGAATTCTTGGACCAAGCATCTTAAAAACCTATTTGAAAAAATTGTGCACATTTGCAACATTTGTTTTCATACTATGTATCTGACTGCATTAGTAACCCTGTATAGAAAATGAAAGACCTCTGATTTTCCTTTAGTCCCTCTAACCATCCAGTGGGCATCAACTGCGATAGAGAGCAGTACCACTTATGTAAGACAGAAGAGTACATGTTATACTTATGAATTTCATGATCACACTTGTTTTATAATAGGTGCATTTTTTCTGTTTCACTGCACACAGTGAGAAGATGAAATGATGGGTGTGTCAGCTCAGTGATTTAATAAGCAGTGAATACTCCAGTACGTTTTTTAACAGACTAAGCGGTACAGAATGCTCGCCTAGTGCATGCCACCCAAACACTTTGGTTCAGAATGGGCGAGAGGAGGATGGTGACAAGGAGGGTGTAGGCTAATTGCCTTGGGTCCAGGGCTCCTGTAAGGTCAGCCCAATACAAGACCTTCAAATATGCCTTTATCTCAAGGGTGATATCCTCATTTTAGGGCCTTTATTCTCATCCAGACATCAGCTGCCACTGTAGACAACAATGAAATTCACAAAAAGGTCATGTTTGTTCCAGTCAACTGCTGAAATTTAACTTTTTTTCCCCTAAAAAAGAAAAAGACTAACACACACTTATTTGGCAATCAGCGAGCTGAAAAGTTTGCAAAACCCTTTCATAAATCAGATATTTATTTCACCAGAGGAACGCTTGAAGAAGCCAAGAGCCAGTTATAACCTCATGCTATAAATAGAACTGCTATGACTTTTTTCTAAGTTTGGCCCACTCCCCCTCACAATGAAGGGCTAAGATGATATTTTCTTCATTTTCCTTTCAAGAGGAAATCCTAAACCCTGGACTCCCAGCCACAATCTCTCAACAAATATCCAATTTCTGCTTTTGGCTTCAAGGAGTCTTTTCTTAACCGGGACTCTTCTCTGGTTCTGTTTGTGGCATATGGAATCAATATTTTCCCTGGGTTCTGCTCCATCACAAACAGGAAGTTCAGGATAAACAGTCTTTGAATGTAGCTGTTGGCTCACTGGGCAGACGGTATAATCACTTGAAGGAACTCTTATGTAAGACGCAGACATCAGAGACTTCATGAGCTCAGCTCTGCAGTGCCCAGTACCAGTTGTCAGGAATGGAAAAATATTTAGAAAAATTGGGCAGGCAATATTTCTTAAGAGTCAAGAAAAAATTATTTTATTTTCTCTATAATTTACCTATTTGCTTTCACTTTGGTCTGTTCTTTTGATTATTTAGCTTTCTTTTCTGCCTTTTTATTGTTTTTCTTTCTCTAGATTTTTCTTTCCTGTGCCTTAATCTATTCTCTTTCCTTCTCACTAGTCTCTTTCCTTTCTCCTCTTTACCTAATCCTCTATTAAGCTTGTTTCCCTCCAGGTCCAGTCCCCTCTACCAATCACTATGTCATCCCTAATCCGTTTGCCCTTTAGTTAGTTTCTTTCTCCATGGACAAGCAGTGTGTGTCAGTCACGCCTGGTGACATCATCTGACGGGGCCATGGACGGAAGTGCTCTCCAATAGCTCAGAAAGGCAAAGTCTTTCTGAGCATGTGCCCAGGTGCCCCTACCCCTTGGTCTGCCTCTACCTGGCTCAGTTTTGCTTCATCTGCCCAGCCAGAAACTCTCCTCAATCCTATCCAACATGAACAAAGTAAAAAGTGGAAAAAACAGCAAGCCTGGATCAAGAAGCGTGCAAGAAGAATTCCACAGATGCCCATGATCGCTGTGTTAGCTGCCTGGGAGAAGCTCACCATGTGGTGGACTGCCCTCACTGCGCCCATATGTCCCCCGGGGCCTGTTGCTTCTGCAGCCACACTCTCCAAGGCTCTTGAGCTCTTCAGCTGCAATGAAGCCCAGAGACCACTCTTCCTCCTCCTTCAGATGCCGGCCCGAGGAAAAGGCCAGAAGATAAGGTACGAGAGGCCGTGTGGCTGCCAGCAACATAGTCACCGCATTAAGCTTTCCAGCCTTCCTCCCCTGATCGGCGGCACCAGTGCAGAGTGGGCAGCTAAGCCCCTCCTGCTCTACTCCGGCACAGCCAATCGGGCTGAGGAACATTCACAGGCACGTCTGCCCCTGGTGGGCCCGCATCTGTGGGCCTCACCAGAGGACTCTTTGGCGTGGTCCTTAGGTGGGGACCAATACATTGCAGGAAGTAAGCAACACACATGGAACAATGAACAGACCTTCCAGCTTTGCCGAATATCTCCGAGGCTATAGCAGCACGGAAGGCTCTCCTACAACAGCTGTACAATCTGCTCCTCCTAAACGCCTTTTGTCTCCTAACATTTTCCATGCTGACACTTCAGGTAATGCTAATAATACTGACGTACTGTATCCTCCTCGCACAATTCCTCTGTGATTCGAGAGTTAAGCTAAGCTATCTATTATAAAACCAGTCACTTGTATAACAATATGACAGTACTAACAATCATGTTATCATTGCCTGTAAAACTACCTCCATATCGTTGTTATAATGGTAACTACATTGATCGAGCAGAACGCTGCTGCTGAAGCGGGATCTAATTCCTTTAAAAGCAACACTGATTGAGACCCACTAGTCACCAATACCCCAACTCAGGACACTGTAGCAACTCCATTCCATTTTCCACTACCCCTCTCCAGGCTCCGGTGCAAGGCTATTATCTTAGTGACTGAACAGATTATAGAGCAGCTGCATTGTACAATCAATCCCATATAACGACAGACAAGTAAGCTACCTCTACACTCCCCCACGCTATACATCCCTTATATTGTCATAGTCTGATAGGATAGATAGAACAATGGCAAGGTTCCCTGTTTCTCCCATTCACATCATCCTGATCATAATCATATCAGCCCTACTGATAAACTCCCTGGACCTAAAACAAAACATAAAAATACCAAAATCCACACCCACAGACTCACACCCAACATCAATCAAACACTCCAGTGTCATGTCCACCAATGCAGTCGGAGATGCTCCCTTGCCAAAATCACCCTCTCCCGAGCTCTAACCCCCACCTTCTTCGATGTGCTCTAATTAAAATACGATCCACCAGAAACAAAGTCCCTTTATTAGTTGACCTGATAGCTGAACAAGATCTAGACATGCTGGGGGTTATTCTGTGCTATAAATAGCATGGATGGATGGCCCGACAGGACGTCCATCCCCACTATTTGTGCCCTTGCCTGCCGGTTGTGAAGGGAAGTTAGACGGGGTGGGAAAAGGGCAGTCTGGGAGCGGAGTCTGACGTACAGGGCCAATTCTAATGTTGGCCCTGTATGTCAGGGCTGGCGAAATGGCCATGGAAGTTATTCCACCTCCGAAGTGGAATAACTTCCCTGGGTGTTTTTTTTTGATGGCCTGGAGCGCGGATGGGTCGGGGGCCAGGGTTTATTCCTCTCAGCCCGACCCTGGCCTTAGGCCAGATTGGGGATCAGGCGGCGGGGAATAAACCCTTTTTGCTGGCAGCTGGCATCATGGCTTTTAAATGAAGCTATGGTGCCATGGCAAAATGACGCCATGGTGCCGCAGCTCCATTTAAAAGCCCTGACTGAGTTAGATAGGGACAGTCCTGCATGTGCAGGACTGTTAGCGAGTCTGATCCTGTGGGGCTAGACTGGATTCACAGAGGGGTTCTCTGTCCAGGACAGAATTGGGCCCACTATGTCTCACTGAGACTTGTTTTAATGAAACAGACGCAGTCCTCATCAACCAGCTTTGTCCACCATCACACACAATTCATAATTGTAACCGATCAGCCAGTAGAGGCGGCAGAGTCTGCATTATAACAAGAAGTGAATTAGCATTCAACACTACCGATTCAAACTCCATTCCAGAAATGGATATTCTCAAAGTTTCTAATGGCTCTATTTCACTGTGCTTGGCATATACAGCTCCGCAAGGTGACACCCTAGACCTCTCCAAATTATTAGAAGTAGCTTGCTCCCCTCAACTAATAACCACCCTCCTCATCCTTCTCAGAGACTTGAACTTATCCTCAACCACCAATAAGCATACTGCCTCCTTTCTAGAAGCCATGGATCCCTCCACTTCACCCAGATCCTCACATCTCCAACCCACAATAAAGGAAATACCCTTGACCTGATTTTCATGCCTCAAGCTGTCATAGCTGATGGCCACCAAACATCCTACTCAATCCTCCCAGTACCTTGGTCAGATCATGCACTGATCCTCTTCTCCATCCTGCTCCCAAACCACCAAACAAATCGCCAATAACTCCTCCGACAGCTCAAAGATTCAAACAGTTTGATAATAACCTATTTCTCAAACAAGTCATCCCCCAACTAGAACATCTTAATCAGGACAATCCTAACCCTGACCCCCAGATTGAAGGATGGAACAAGATTATGGCGTCCACAGCCCAAACACCATTTAAACCTACCTTGACCAAATGCCACAACAGAGCTCCATGGTACTCGAGATCACTACTAGCGCAAAAGAAGGAACTATGATGACTCAAATGCAATTAGAGACAATCAAGAGACCCTACTATCCATGCTACCTATACAGGAAAGCAATGTGCTTATTGTGAGGAAACACTAAGATGTAAGAGAGAATACCATGAAAACATCATTATGCGTTCTATAAACAAACTTCTTCACTCGCAAAATCTCTTCTGAAGGAACCAAACAGATGCCTCAAGACCAAATATCCCCACAGGACATAGCTGATCACCTTCACTCTAAATACCACTCAACCCCTCCACCCAAAATCCACCATCCAAGAAATCCAAGCACCAATATCAACTCTCAAGCCATATGGTCTGAATTCGATCCCCCATCTCTTAAAAATGTTATGACCACCATTAAAAATCTCAATGCAACTACATCCACCCTGGATCCCTGCCCAGTTACTTGGATCAAAAGCACCAAGGAACACCTTAGACTCTAACTGACCATAGCATGATAATACCTACCCCTCTGAAGAGAAGCTCAATTCTTCCAATCCTTAAAGGAAGCAATCTAGAGAACACTTCACCAACATCCTACAGTTTGATATTGAGTATCCCACGCTTATTAAAGATAATAGAGAAACTCCCGAAACCAACTCCAGAATTTCATTGATGACCTTGCTCCCCTCAATCTCTTCCAACATAGATTTAAACAGAACCACAGAGTTGAAACTCTGCTCACATCCCTACTAAACTCAGTCTTCACCCTTACACAAACTGCCACCTGAGGCTGCCTCCTAATTTTCCTCGACATATCTTCTGCTTTTGATTCCCTACCACACCACCAGCTCCTAGAAAGGCTATATGACATCGGTCTCAGAGATACCATCCTGAACTGGATCCGCTCCTATCTAGAACACAGGATACAATAAGTAAGAATTGGCGACAAAACCTTCCACCCATTCCTCCAACAACAAGGAGTGTCTCAAGACTCAAGCAATATCAGTAAATGCTTCACTAAGGTTAGACAATGGCTCAAACAACACTACCTCATCATTAACCAAACAAAGACAGAGGCCCTTCACTTATTCTCTGATGCATCTTATTCCCCACCTCATACATCAGATCTCAAAGACTTCACCATCAACGTGAGAAGTGAAGTACTTAGATATAATCCTTGATCAGAAACTCAGCTTCCAAGAGCAGATAAGAACAGCTCAATCTGTCTGTTATAAACTCAAAACAATGAAGAACTTCTGCCCCGGCTAAGTTCAGATTTATTCCAAACCATTTGCCAAGGCTTAACCACTCCCACTCTTGACTATTGTAACACTATATATCACAGCCTCCTGAAACAAAACCTATACCCTCTCCAAATGGCACAAAATACTGTTGCACGTTTAATCAACAGAACCCCCAGACAAGCTCACATCACCCCTGTCCTGAAACATTTACACTGGCCCCCCTATCCATGCCAAAATAAAATATAGAGCACTCACCCTGATTCACAAAGTCATACACAATGAATCGGCAACCTGTCTTCACTCCCGTCTCTCTAAATCCAAAAGTGACAGACTCCGAAGACCCAGCTCTATTAACCTCCTTAACATTCCAGTCCAAAAAATAAAAAGCAAACAATCCACATGTAGCCATGCATTCTCTCTCTTTGCCCCTACTGCATGGAATGCCCTCCCACCTGACCTGAGAGGATGTACTGACCAATCTGACTTTAGGAAGAAGCTCAAAACCTTCCTTTTCCATGAATACTTTAGCACAACCACAACGCAACACCGCAGTCAAGTGTGACTTTAACTACACTAACTTAATCACATCAAATGCCACTGGCCTGAATCATCCCAGGTACTTAGAACATCCCTTCTGTAAATTGTATCCCTTGCCCCCCTACTGCAATACCCATCCCCCGTATTGTCCCTCCCCCCACCTTTGTACATAGTTGCTGCAGCTCTGGTTCTAGTTATATAGTTCACTGAATAGTCTTATGTTTTCTAGAATTCTTGTTTTCTTGCATCCCAGTACTGTTACCTATTTTATTGTATGTAAACCACCTTGAATGGTAGAAAGATGGTACATAATAAATTTAAATAAATAAATAAGCCCAACCATGGCATGGCATGAGCCCCCCGGGGCCTCCATCACCTGCCTGGTATCAGTGCTCCTGGCTGCAGCAATCACAGCAGCCTCCCGGTCAGCGGATTGCCACTCAGATTCGTTCTCCACAGTTACTCCAGCCCCCTCCACGAGGCTTTCCAGTGCCACCAAAGAGAACACTGCACCAATGATTCTGCCCACCACTGACACAATTGGCTGATACTGCAGTGATGTCAGCTGTTGCCGTGCTGAAGGGGGACCCTCTGCACAGCGCAGGCTCATCAGCACTACAGAATCCCCTTCACACAGTGAGCAACACACCGGCAATGCGACTGCAGAAGGAGGGACAGATTCAGCACTGACAGCCGCTCCAGCAGCTCCTGTAGCAGGGGGAAGCACTGCGGGCACCAGAATAAACACAGGAGGGCAAGGAGCACATTATTCAGCTCCAACTCATACTCTTCTGACCCCTCCCCCTGGAGTCACCGACACCATGGCCTCACTGACAGCAGACAGCAGGGATGGGACAATCAGGCTAGCACACCACCGCAGAACTCTCACATGGCCATGCTGGACCTGCTGGCATGTTTCCTGGCACAACACATGGCAGCACTGAACCCTCAAAAGCCGGAAACCAGCCCCATGTCAGCTCCATTGCTGGTGCCCACATCATCACCAAGGATACCTTCTCCTTTATGATCACTAGCATCCACAGGCTTCTCTCCTGGACCCTTCTACAGACAGTGAAGAGGAGGAGGTGGCTGCCTTGGGCTCTGCAGAGAGCTCATTCCACACCACCGATGAAGGGGAGGCCCCCTCAGAGCCATCATCACCACCATTGCCGCTTACACCTTCACCCCCAGAGGACCTGGCCTATCCAAAGTTCCTCCAGAAGCTCTCCACCCACCTGGTGCTATCCCCAGTTGATGCACCAGACCCCAGAAATGAAGTCCTGGGTCTGCTAAAGTACCTCAATGCACCCAGGTCAGTGATATTCATTTCAGTCCACCAGCTGCTACTGGACAACCTCATGCAGATCTGGCAAACGCCAGCATCCAGGCCAGCCACATCTCAGATACTTGATGCTAAATATCAAGTGCAGCCCACTCTGGGGTTTGACAAACCGCAACTGCCCCACCACTCTATCATGGTGGAGTCTGCGCTAAAGCAAGTAAAAGGTTCCCACATGCACTCCAACACACCTCCTGGGAAGGATGAAATCCTTGATGACTTTGGGAGAAAGACCTACCAAGTCACGATGCTGAGTGCTAAGATCACGTCCCACAAATTCCAGCACATGCTATACTAAGATACGATACTGGACAGCCTCAAGAGTGCAGTAGAGGGGCTGGACCCAGATTCTAAGGCCACTATCTCACCACTCCTTGGGGACCTGGGCGAATGCTGGAAACACCTTGTCCGCTTGGCCTTTGATGCCTTTGAGTTGGCAGCCCAAATAGCAGTAGCAGCCATTGCCTCCAGATGTACAGGCTAGCTGCGAGTCTCTGGCCTACGAGAGGATATGCACAAGCAACTCACAGACACCGCTTACATGGGAGGCAACCTCTTCAGAGAGAAGGCCAAGGAGATGGTTAATGACATGAAAGAGTGCTTCACTATACTCCAAACCCTGGCCTTCGATGGAGTGCGGCCCCAGCACTTCCAAATCTTACCACCAGAAGCCACATCAAAGGGACTTCAAACAACAGAAACAGTCAGCGACACCTTCGGGGAAGAGCACTCCATTCTTTTGACACTATGGCCTGCAAAGCCATTCCAGTGGGGGGCCACCTCTCCTTCTTCAAGGCGGCCTGGGAAAACATTACCACCAACAAGTGGGTCATAGAGATCATCAAGGGCTACCGGATCTGGTTCTCTTCGGCCCCTCATCAGAAAACCATTCCCATCAGCTGCATCCCAGATCACTTGACAGTGGAGATCCAGTCCCTTCTAGCAGCAGGAACCATAGAACAGGAGCCACTGACAGAAATCTGTCATGGATTCTACTGCAGATACTTCCTAATGCCCAAGAAATCGGGGGGGGGGGGGGTGTGTGCATCCAATCCTCAACCTGCGACGTCTCACCAAATTCATCCAAAAGGAATGCTTCCAGATGTACTTCCTGGAATCCATCCTACCACTCCTGCAACCTAATGACTGGCTAGCATTGCTGGACCTCCAGGATACCTACACCCACATTCCTAGCCACCCTGCGTACAGAAAATTCTTACACTTCTGCATCATGGATCAACACTATCAGTACAGGGTACTCCCCTTTGGCCTCTCACCAGCCCCATGGGTTTTTACAAAGTGGCACTATCAGCTGCATACCTCTGAAGGGCTGGAATCTGTGACTTCCGCTACCTGGACGACTGGCTCATAGCCACCCCATCCAGACACAAAGCACAGACATCAGTGCAGATCACTGTCTCCCTATTGTCCACCCTGGGATTCCTGGTCAACTTCAAGATGTCACAGTTACAGCCTACGCAAGCCCTGGACATCATTAGCACAACCCTCTGCACACCTGAAGCGAAGGCATTCCTCTCCAGACAGTGAGTGGACACCATCATCTTCCTGGCACACTTTGTGGTAGTTGTCAATGACGTCTCAGCCAGGACACTGTAACGACTCCTCAACCACACAGCAGCGCACATTCAAGTCATCCCTAATGCCAAATTACATGATGGACCTTTAGTGGCACCTGCGACAGAACTGGAACCAATGGTCTAAGCTTTTAATACATCCTGCAGTAATTAATTCCTCAAGATGCCCCCGGGGCCACACAACGACCCTGCATAGGTTGAGGCACATTACCCTGTTCTTGGGGAACCAGAAGACAACCAAGTGACTGCTTTTGCCAGAAACTACTTTGCAAGAAAAACCAGAGAGAACCCAGTAAGTGCAAAAGAGCAAACTCTAAATAGGTAGCAGTAAACCTCTACACGTGCTAGAAATAGAATGCCTCCCGGTGCAGGATGCAGTAAACATGGAGCAACAAAATGCATCAGCGTCTCAGACCATGGTCCCCTAGATCAAGGGTTCTCAACCCAGTCCTCATTCCCCTTCTAGTGGCTCCTCTTGCGAACGCTAGCATGTCACATTCTTTGTGGCCATTCTTTTTGTGGAACAAGAACTGGGTGCTCACACATTGGTGATAAGGCCAGTATGGACTGTAGTTAGGGCTAGAGTTACTGAAATTTTCTACTATATTAATGCATTATTTGCCGTGGATCTCACTTTATGTAATGAGATCTATGTGTTAATAATGTATGTTAACACCTTTGGGACATGTTTACGAAGCTGCACTGCCATATCTTTTAATGCAGACTGATAGAGTGCACTGATTTTCTGCGCTACTTGAAAACACCACGGTCCCTGCAAAAGTGGTCAGGCGAGTGGGGGAGAGTGGGCATGCCTGCAACATGCAGTTACCATGGGTGCAAACAGTGTGCAGGTGCAGATAATACCTTCGCGAAGGGTGGCGTTATGTGCATCCATGGTGCTGCCGGTATGGCCAGTGCTAGGGTTTCTGGTGCCCCCCCTGCAAACTATAAATTGGCGCCCCTCCCTCATTATTATTAATGTTGATTACACCCCCCTTCTTTTTCCCAAAACTCCTTTGTGAATTCTTTTCACAAGATGCTAGTATTTCTCCTTCAAATCCAGCACTGTAAGAACAATGCTGTAAAAGGACAAATGCATAGCCAGAATAAAAATAACTACTTAGCAGTAAATATTTAACATCATACAAACATTCTCAACTACCAGGCATATTGTGAATTAATATAAAACCCTACAAAAGTCACCGAAGATCTAAAAGATCAAATCTACCATACCATACCAGAATAAGCTTCCAAAACTCATACAACAAGGGGCTTACCCAGAAAAAAGCAGCACTATAAATACTGCAATGGGCCCTAGAACATCTGTACACCTATTTGAAAAGCTGAACAAATCAAATGACTACAGTATAGATCCCTATGTACAAACTCCATGTTAACAGCACCTAGCCTTGGTCACACACTCAGAAAACAGACCCTAGCCAAATATAAAATTAGTGACTATAACCTAAAGTAAAAATAAAAATATGTAGACAAAAATTAAACTGAAACCCCAAGAAGCGAGACTCCGCATGCAGTGCAACACCAGATAAATAAGAGATGCAGTTCCCCATAGTGTGTAAAATATAAAGATAGCGCAAAGTCCAATCATTAAATTGGAAATAAAATTATTTTTTCTACCTTTTTTGTCTGACCATTTTATTCTCTGATCATGCTGGTCCCAGTCTGAGGCTTCTGCTTTCCTCTGTCTTCTCTTAGCTCTTTTTCTGCTGTCTCTAGTCCATTTGCCATTTCTTGTCTCTCCTTTTGTTTTCTTCACTTCCTTCCATCTTGGATATTGATTTTTTTTCCTTCCAGCTTTCTTCCATTTATTTCTCTCTCTCTCTCTCTCTCTGTCCACCCAGATTTCACTACTCCTTATTATCCAGTTCTTTTATAGCCATCTACCTACTGCTTTTCAACCTTAACTCCAGTCCTCCCATTTCCCAGCTCTTCTTCCCTGGTCCATTATTCCCCAGTCTTTTGCTCACTCTCTCTCCCCTTCCATGTCTATCATCTCTCCCCCTCCCTCTAGTGTCTCTCACTTTCCCTCCACCCAGTAGGCTCAGGCACAGGCAAACTGTCTGGGCCTGCCTGGTTCATAGTCCCAGACCTGCGGCAGCGCAGCCTCCTTGCCTCTGCTCCCGTTGAATCAGTTGACACTCAGCAGCAGTGTTTCTTTCCCCCCCCCCCAACACACACAATACCTGCACCTCTCCTTTTTTACTCCCCCAGTTTCTGCCTCTTTTCCCCACCTGACCCAGCATATACCAGCATCAGTTCTCTTCCAGTTCCAGCTCCTTTCCAGTTCTGCTTAGCATAAATCCATTCCCTGTCCAGCCTCAGCATCAGCTCCCTTCCAGTCCAAGTAACTCCCTCACTATCAGCCTATTTCCAGTCCCAATAACCCACCCCAATGTCTTCCCCTTTTCCAGTCCTCTCCTTCCAGCACCATCCATTGTCAACCTCCTTGCATTCCCAGCACTGCCACTGGTATCCATTCCCTTCCAGTCCACCTCCTTCCCCACTGTCCAGCCCCTTCTAGTCCAAATACCATCCGAGGTATCAGCTCACTTCCAGTCCCAGTGCCCTCTTCCCCTGTCAGCTCACTTTCAATCATCCCCCCCTCTGTCCATCTTCCTTCCAGTGCCTTCTCCATGTGCCCCCTCTGTCCATCTTCCTTCCAGTGCCTTCTCCATGTGCCCCCTCCCTTCCAGTCCCAGTGCCCCCTCCCTTCCAGTCCCCCCATTACCCAGATACCTACCAGTCCCATCATCAAGTGTCAGCTCCCTCCAGTCTCACCCCTAGGTGTCAGCTCCCTTCCAGTCACCCTCCAGAATCACCCACAGGTGTCAGCTCCCTTCCAGTCACCCTCCAGTACCATCACCAGGTGTCAGCTCCTTTCCAGTCACCCTACCCTCTGTCCATCTCCCTTCCAGTGTCATCCCCAGGTATCCACTCCCTTCCAGTTCCAGTGGCTTCTCCCTTCCAGCCACCCCCCTCCCCCCCCTCCCCCCCCCCCCGTTACCCAGCCAATTTCCAGTCCCATCCCCAGGTGTCAGCTCCCTTCCAGCCCCCACCTTCCCCACATCAGCTCCCTTCTAGCCCCTTCTTTCTCCTCTTTTCAGCTCCCTTCCAGCCCCACCATGTCAGCTCTCTTCCAGCCCCTTCCTTCCCTCTTTTATCTGCTGCCATCAGCGGCCCCCCCCCCCCCCACTCACTGATTCACTGCTTGAAAGAGCCACAGGAACACTTTTCTGCTCCCATGGCTCTGTTATCTTATAAACTGCCAGAGCACAGTGTTTCTAACAGCAATAATAAACATTTCCTGTTTCTTACTGCTGAATAGAAAAGTCAAGAAGGGTGGAGGGGGAAAAGATGAGGGATGGAGGGGTGCAGCCAAGAACAGTCCTACTAAGATTAACAAGACAGTTTATATGCCATATTAAAAAGATACGTCTTCAAAGCTGTTTTAAACCGAGGGAAGGAAGACTCAAACCTAATATCAGTAGGAAGGGAGTTCCATAAATGGGGACCCAAGAAGAAGAAGGCTGAATGTCTAGTACTCTCATAATGAGTGTGCGATGGAGGGGGCAAGTGCTGACTCAGACCATGAACAGATCCAAGAAGCTGTAGAGGAGTATGTAAGATGAGGAGGGAAGAAAGATAAGTAGGAATTCCAGAATGTAGAATCTTATGAGTGAGCTTAGGAATCTTAATCTGCATACGGTAACAAGCAGATGGACTCTGTGTTCTGAATAGACTGTAGACCAATGTGATCTACCCTGTCCTTGCAATAGTTTGTAGCCTGGTATCATAGTGTCCCATTGGTTATCCTCCTTCCACCAAGTCTCTAAAATGTCAATTACACTATATCTAACCTTTCATTCATTGCTATATATTCTAACGCTCTCATCTTATTTTTTAGATTTCTAGAACCTGAATACAGGCATTTGAAAGTTTGTGTTTTGCTCATTTTAAGTCTGGATATTTGATGACAGGGTTAATTTGGAATCTTTCAACTCTGTCTGATTTTTGCTTAAAGGCACCTAGGTTACTTTTACCTTTTTTGGAAAGTCAGGATGCTCTGACTTCCCTGTTTTGCTAGTATCCTTCAAGGATACATTATTCCAAACCATGCGCTCTTAGGCAATTTTTGACTTTCCCCCATTACCTAGTTTAAAATCTTCTCTCTGTTTTTTAAAGTTAATGCCAGCAGCCTGGTTCCACCCTGGTTAAGGCGGAGCCCATCCTTTTGGAAAAGTCCCCCCCCCCCTTCCCCATCATGTAACCTTGGTTGTTCTTTCCTAGGTGCATAACTTTGCACTTGTCCACATTAAATTCCATCACGTTATGCAGATGGCATTTAATGTGGACAAGTGCAAAGTTATGCACCTAGGAAAGAACAATTCAAACAATGGTTGCACAATGCAAGTTTCCACGTTAGGAACCACCACCCAGGAAAAGGATTTAGGCATCATCGTGGATAATGCGTTGAAACCCTCTGCCCAGTGTGCAGTGGCAGGCCAAAAAAGCAAAGAATGGAGAATACAACCAAAGATATTATAATTCCTCTATATCATTCCACGGTGCGACTGCACCTTGAATATTGTGTGCATTTCTGATCGCCATATCTTAAAAAGGAAATAGCAGAGTTAGAAAAGGTACAGTGAAGAGCCACCAAAATTGTAAAGGGGATGGAAGGATACCCCTATCAGGAAATGCTTAAAAGGTTAGGCTCTTCTCCTTGGAAAAGAGACTGCTGAGGGGAGATATGATAGAGGTCTATAAATTAATGAATGAAGTAGAACGGGTAAGTGTAGATTGGTTGTTTACCCCATCAAAAAGTAAAAAGACTAGGGGACATGTGATGAAGTTGCAGTATAACCCATTTAAGACTAATAAGAGAAAATATTTTTTCACTCAACATGTAATCAAACTCTGGAATGTGTTACCAGAGGATGTAGTGAAAGCTGTTAGTGTAGCTGGGTTTAAAAAAGGTTTGGATAAGTTCCTAGAGGAAAGGTCCATAAACTATTATTAAAGAGGATCTGGGAAATCTACTGTTTGCCCTGGGACAAACATTGTGGAACCTGTGTACCTTTTTGGGAACCTGCCAGCTACTTGTGACCTGGATTGGCCAATTTTGGAAAAAGGATATTAGGCTTGATAGCCCTTCCCCAACCGAATCTCAGCAGCGAAAACCGGCGAAAGGAACACACCAACAACCTCCGCAACGACTAAGAACACCACGACCTGCCACAGCAGCAACGGGACAGCAACTGCAACCAAAGACCTCACCACCACAAGGTATCAACACCATAACCCAACTTGGTCCCAAAGCACTAGGTACCCACACAAACTATGCCACCTTTCTTTGCTCCCATCTACCTCCTTACCCCCCTCCTAACCCTCTACCCCCCCCCCCACCAACCACACTCAACAACCTGCCTTGGCCGACCTCCCCTACAGCACAACCCACACACACCCATAAACCAAAACAGGACCACCCCCACATACAGCACACACAAGTCCATATCCCCAACCCCACGACACCATCTCACTTATCAACGCCCGCTCTGTTAGAAATAAATACCACATGCTCCGAGACCTCATCACACATAAGCAGACAGACCTCCTATGTGTGACAGAAACCTGGCTGACAGACACTGACACGGTACTAATGAACCAACTAACCCCAGAAGGCTATACCTTCCATCACTGCTCCCGGGCACACACTAAAGGAGGGGGTGTTGCCATCATCGCTAAAACCGACCTCCACCTCAGAATCCTTTCTGCAGAATCCACGAATGAAGCTGACCTCCTCACTCTCACCAATAAGCACCTCTCAGTATGCCTAATCTACCGGGCACCTACCAAGACCACTAACCTACCAAGGATACTACAATTCATATCAGAAAGCACCTGTTCAGCAAAGGAACAAATCATCCTAGGAGACTTCAACCTCCCATCGCTGCATGATGAACAAGTAACAACCTTCCACACCTCCATGACTGCTATGGGTCTAGTTCAGATCGTACAGGAACCCACCCATGAAAAAGGCAACACTCTAGACCTCATATTTCTAAGCTCCACGACCGCCACCCCAGGAAACAAACCACAGATCTCACCAGTACCCTGGTCTGACCACCACCTCATCACCATATCATATACACACCAACATAAGACCAACAAGGAAGATGGTAGCCACATAAGAAGATTTAAAACATTTAACATAGAGGACTTCTTAGCACAAACTCTTCCCAATCTACAAGCAAACTCCAGTAACATCAACGAGCTAATACACAACTGGAATACCACGATCTCCGCAGCATCCGAAGCATCAGCCAACAAAGCCCCCACCAGACCTCCTTCCACAAAAGCCAGATGGTTCACCCCCAGTCTTCGGAAGCTAAAAACAAAACTCAGAAGAGCTGAAAGAAAATGGAGAAAAACCAAAGATGAAAATGACAAAACAAAATACTTAAATGAACTCAATGCGTATCACTACGAGACCAACAAAGCAAAGAAAATTTACCACATGAAAATCATAAATACCTCCATAAACAAACCTCGTGAACTTTTTTGGATTGTCAAACAACTGACAAAAGCACCCCAGAACTCGGACCAACTACCGAAGATCCCACCAGAGCTACTGGCCCGACAATACAAACAACTACAACCTCCACAGAACTCACAACAGAACTCGCAGCTAAACGGTGAGACAACCACAACAGACCTCCATCCTAACCTACACAACGACTGGACCACATTCAAAGAAACCTCACCAGACGAAATATCAGCCACCATCGCATGCCTCAACACCACCACCTCTCCGCTAGACCCGTGCCCCACTGACTGGATAAAGAAAACTAGAAACAAACTGAGCATGCCATTAGCTCGTATCGTCAAGGAATTCTTCTCCCAAGGATGCATGCCAGATACCCTCAAAACCACAATCATCCGACCATCATTAAAAAAGCAAAACCTGGACCCCCTAGACCCAGCACCTTACAGACCCATAGCAAGCCTACCCTTCACTGCCAAGATAATCGAGAAGATCGTCCAGCAGCAACTACAGGAACACCTCGATCTCAACAACATACTGGATCCACAACAACACGGCTTCTGCCCTCTACATGGAGTTGAGACCCTCATGACCACACTGATGAACACTCTCCTCATAGGAACGCAAGAAAAAGACTCTGGATATGCCATGATCTTCCTTGACATATCTGCAGCTTTTGACACCATCTCCCACAACATCCTCATACACAGACTACGGACAATCGGGATCAAAGACACCGTACTACAGTGGTTCCAATCATACCTAACTAACAGAGAGCAACTAATCCACACCAGCAACTCGACATCCCCCCCATTCCAGCAACACCAAGGAGTTCCCCAAGGATCCACACTATCAGCCATGCTTTTCAACATTTACCTTCAACCACTCTGCTCAGTCATACGCACTCACAACAGCAGCTTTCACATCTACGCTGATGATATCATGCTCTATGCCCCCATTACAACCACGAACCCAACAAACACCCAACTATCAACATGCTTCACCGAGGTGTCCAACTGGTTACAAGCAAACAACCTATCCATCAACATAAAGAAGACAGAAGCCCTCATAGTCACAAAAGACCAGGACTTTACACCACCTACACACCTCAACATAGGTACCACAAGCATTCAACTACAACCACAAATAAGATACCTGGGCATCATTATTGACCAAGCACTCACCTTAAAGCAACAAATCACCAAAACCTCCGGAACTATATTCCACAAGGCACGAACAGTCCAACGTCTCAGACCCCTTCTTGAACATCAAGACTTCCGAACTGTAATGCAAGCCATGACGCTCCCACATCTAGACTACTGTAACATATTATACCATGGACTTCCAGCCACACAGACGAACCCCCTCCGAACAGCATTGAACACCACAGCGAGAATCATTCAGAGAGCAAAGAAAACCGACCACATCACCCCAATTTTGAAAGACCTACACATACTTCCCCTCGAAGCAAGGACTAAATACAAAGCCATCCTACTCACCCACAAAGCCATACATCAAACACGGAACTCCCAACTTCACACCCTACTCTCTCGACCAGCTCACGGCAGAACTACCAGACAAGCCTCCAGCAACTCCCTCACCATCCCTCACAAAAGAACCAAATGCTCGCAACGGACCTGCAATCGAGCCTTTGAACTGTATGCTCCATCCTTATGGAACTCTCTACCAAGCTGTCTCTGAAACAACACTGATCTACTATCTTTTGGAAAACAGCTGAAAACCATCCTATTTCAGGAATACCTCAACATAACCCCCACCAAAAAAGCGCAATAACCTCTGATCTCACCCACCATGACCACCTAACTCAAACTATACTAACTCGACCATGTCCAAAATCTGTCCAAGTCCAAAGTCTGTCCTATGTCTTATGTTGAAATAATCAATGTAGCCTCCCTGGTGATGGCCCCGCCCTTATACGTAAATTTCCCCCCCCCCCTTTTATGTAACGCCGCTTTGACCCAGTGAAAAGCGGGATACAAATACAGCTAAATAAATAAATAAAATAAAATTGATAGACCTTGGTCTGACCTGGTATGGCATTTCTTATGTTCTTATGTAATGTTGCCTAGTTCTTAACAAATTCAAAACCCTCTTCCTTGAACCATCATCTCATCCACGCTTTGAGACTTTGGAGCTCTGCCTACTTCTTGGGTCCTGCACGTGGAATGGGAAGCATTTCTGAGAAAGCATTCTTGGAAGTTCTGGATTTCAACTTTCTACCTAAAAACCTAAATTTGGCTTCAGAACCTGCCTCCCAGATTTTCCTATGTCACTGGTACCAACATGTACTAAAAAAGCAGGTTCCTCCCCAGCACTATCTAAAACCTTATTAAGATGGCACGTGAGGTCTCTACCTTTGCATCATGCAGGCATGTTACCAGGCGATCCTCGTGTCTACCAGCCACCTAGCTATCTACATGCTTAATGATTGAATCACCAACTGTAACAGCTGTCCTAACTCTTCCCTCATGGGAACAAGGCTCTGGAGACACTTCTCAGTGCAATAGGGTATTATATCACATAGAGGACAGATCCTAGCTACAGGATCACTTTCTGCCACACCAAGGTGATGCCCTCCTTTCACATGACCTCTATCCTCCATAGCAGCAGAGAGGCTGTCCGACTGGAGGTAGGACTTCTCTACTATATCCCTGTATTCCACGCTTTAAGAAAAGTGGAAGGAAGTCCAAAAAACTGCCAGCATGGTTTAAAGGTGAGGTCAGAGAGGCTGTTGTTGCCAAAAAAGCATCTTTCAGGAAATGGAAAAAAGAGCCAAACGACGAAACCTGGAAACAACACAAGCACTGGCAAGTCAAATGCAAGGCATTGATAAGGCAGGAAAAGGGAGAATTTGAGAAGAAGCTTGCTGCGGAAGCAAAAACACGAAATAAAGACTTTTTCAAGTACATTCGTAGCAAAAAACCTGTGAGAGAGTCAGTTGGGCCATTAGATGATAGAGGGCTTAAAGGGGCACTAAGAGGCGACAAGTTGATAGCGGAGAGACTGAATGAATTCTTTGCTTCGGTCTTTACTGAGGAAGACGTAGGGATGTTACCCATGACTGAAGTGGTATTTAAAGGTGCGGAAGAATTGAAGGAAATAGCGATACATCAGGAAGATGTATTACAACTATTAGATAAACTGAAGAGTAGCAAATCACCTGGGCCGGATGGTATACATCCAAGGGTGTTGAAAGAACTGAAATATGAGATTGCAGACCTGCTATTAGTAATCTCTGAACTATCATTAAAATCATCTCTAATACCTGAAGTTTGGAGGATCGTCAATGTAACACCAATTTTTAAAAAGGGTTCCAGGAAACTACAGACCGGTCAGCCTGATGTCAGTACTGGGAAAAATGGTAGAAACCATCATAAAGAATAAAATTACTCAGCATGTAGATAGTCACAACCTAATGGGAGACAGCCAACATGGCTTTAGACAAGGAAGATCTTGTCTTACTAATCTGTTATGTTTTTTTGAAGGTGTGAATAAACAGGTGGACAAAGGTGAGTCGGTTGATATAGTGTATCTGGACTTTCAGAAAGCCTTTGACAAGGTCCCTCATGAGAGACTTTTGGCAAAACTAAAGAGTCATGGGATAGGAGGCAGTGTACTATTGTGGATCAGGAACTGGTTAAAAGATAGAAAGCAGAGTGTAGGGCTAAATGGCCAATTTTCCCAATGGGGTGGTGTACCCCAGGGATCTGTGCTGGGTCCGCTGCTTTTTGACATATTCAAAAATGACCTGGAAAGTGGAATAACGAGTGAGGTTATCAAATTTGCAGATGACACAAAACTATTTAAAGTTGTAAAAACCCAAGAGGATTGTGGAAAATTGCAAGAGGATCTTGATAAATTGGAAGACTGGGCATCAAAATGGCAGATAAAATTTAATGTGGACAAGTGCAAAGTTATGCACCTAGGGAAGAACAACCCAAACTATGGTTACATGATGCAAGGTTCCAGATTAGGAACCACCACCCAGGAAAAAGATTTAGGCGTCATTGTGGATAACATGTTAAAACCCTCGGCCCAGTGTGCAGTGGCAGCCAAGAGAGCAAATAGAATGCTGGGAATCATAAGGAAAGGAATGGAAAATAAAGCAAAAGATATTATAATGCCTCTATATCGTTCCATCGTGAGACCACACTTTGAATATTGTGTGCAATTCTGGTTGCCGTATCTTAAAAAGGATATAACATTATTAGAAAAGGTTCAGAGAAGAGCCACTAAAATGGTAAAGGGGATGGAAGGATACTCCTATGCAGAAAGGCTAAAAAGGTTAGGGCTCTTTAACCTGGAAAAGAGACGGCTGAGGGGAGATATGATAGAAGTCTATAAATTAATGAACGGAGTGGAACGGGTAAACGTAGATTGATTGTTTACGTTATCAGAATATAGAAGGACTAGGGGACATGCAATGAAGCTACAGGGTAAACTATTTAAGACTAATAAAAGAAAATATTTTTTCATTCAACGTGTAATCAAACTCTGGAATTTGTTACCGGAGGATGTAGTAAAGGCTGTTAGTGTAGCTGGGTTTAAAAAAGGTTTGGAAAAGTTCCTGGAGGAAAGGTCCATAAACCATTATTAAGGAACCCAGGATGTCAATGCTTGACCCAGTACAAGCATTGTGGAACCTGTGTCTTTTGGGGAAACTGCTAGGTATGTATGACCTAGATTGGCCACTGTTGGAAACAGGATACTGGGCTTGATGGACCTTGTTCTCACCCAGTATAACATTGTTCTTATAGATCTCATCATTATACCTCTCTGCTTTGGTTCCCCCAAGTATGCCACTCTAGCCTCCAGAGTTCGGACTCGTTCCCTGAGAGCAAATAGCTCATTGCACTTAGTGCACACATAAGACCTCTCATCAACTTGGAGAAAATCATACATATTAACACTCAGTGCAAAAGATTGGATAGCCTCATCTTGCTGCTGGACTGCTGTTTGCATCTTCAATTTAAAGATTGCTTTGAGCTATTTAAAGTTAAGTTATATTTATTTATTAACATTCTCTTATATACCGTGCTATTCTGCATCAGTGTGGTTTACATTGAACAAACTGAAATTACATTGAACAGGGCATTATAACTTGGAGATAGCTATTTTACAGGGTACATGGGCTATGGAGGGTTAAGTGGCTTGCCCAAGACCACAAGGAGCACCTGTGGGACTAGAAACCCCAGTCCTTCCAGCCCAAGGTTGCTGTCCAGTGGGATTTGAACCCCTGACCTTCTGGCCTGAAGTACCTTGCCCCAACCACTAGGCCACTCCTCCACTCCATATATAAAGTTTCTAGGGGACTGGGGATACTTGAATACAATTATACCTAATAAGTTTAAAGGATTTTTAGTGACTCCTGTTGCACTAAGATACTGATCTTGCACAAATGATACTGCTAAGTATCCCTCTGAGTATATCAAAAGTGACTTCATGGTTCTGGGACAGAGGGTGAAGCAGATAGGTGCATAGGTGGTGTTCTCTTCAATCCTCCCTGTTGAGGGTAAAGGCTGAGGCAGAGAAGCTCGTATTCTGGAGATTTATTTATTTATGTAGACAGTTTTGTATCCTGCTTTTTCCTTCAATCAAAGCAGTCAATACAGTACAAGGTTATACAAAGGAAAGGGAAAGATAAACCACTTTATAATTGCATCATAGTGATGGAACAAGGGGGTACATAGGTCAGGGAAGCACAACACATACATTACAATAAATTTAACTACAAACACATACCAGCAGACAGAACCAAATTAGCACAGCCGTTTCCTCGGTCCCGCACGGTCCAACGCCTGAATGCATGAATGGAGATGAATGCATGGCTGCATGGATGGTGTCATCGAGAGTGTTTTGATATCCTGGACAATGAGATGATGTTCCAAGGGCTGCAGAGCAGAGATGGTGTTCATCTGTCCAAGAAGGGTCGAAGCGTATTCAGCAGCAGACTGGCTAACCTACTGAAGATGGCTTTAAGCTAGATTCATTGGGGATGAGTGAAGAAAGCCCCCAGGTAATTGAAACATTAAATACCTTTGTAGAAATGGGCAAAAGGGGCAACATCTGGAAAGCGGTGTGTATAAATGCCCACAGCATGGGAAATAAGATCCTAGATGTTGAGGCTTTAATGGAAGGGGCTGATTTGGATTTAGTGGCGGTTACGAAGACATGGTTCATGGACAACCATGACTGGGATGTAATTATACCAGGCTATACTTTATTCTGAAAGGGCAGGATAGAAAGAAGGGGACAAGGAGTGGCACTATATGTAAAAAATAATATTAAAGCTATAGAATTACAGGGCTTAAAAGAGAGAGAGGAGGCACTGTGGGTTAAACTTGAAAGAGGAAAAGGGAAGTCCCTATGCATTGGAGTGATATACAGATCTCCCTCACAGGGAGACGTGGATGGAGATTTAATAGAAGACATATGCAACATTGCCATGAAAGAAGTGCTATTGATAGGTGATTTCAACATGCCAGATGTTGATTGGTACATCCCTGCTGTGCTGTCATCTACAGGGAGAATTATTCAGGCAACTGGTAACAGGGGGGCCATACTGGACTTGGTGCTTACCAATGGGGAAAGTATTTCTGATGTTATAGTGGGAGATCATCTCACACCCAGTGATCACCAGATGGTGGGCTTCACTATTAGGATTAGGGCTGATAAAATCCATTCAAAAGCGATCGCCTTAGATTTTAGGAAACTAACTTTGCAAAGATGGGGCAATACCTCAAGGAGTTACAGTGGGATGGGAACAGCTGGGGGATGTAGAAAAACAGTGGGCAAAACTGAAAGGGGATATTTTAAGGACAACAAATCTTTTTGTTAGAAAGGTAAATAAATGTACAAGGAAAAGGAAGCCGCTATGGTTCTCAAAAGAATAACCGAGGTATCCGGATGCCCATCCCTGTCAACTCTGGCAACCTGCCACCCACCCTGCCAATCCACCATGAGCGCCCGACATTGCCCAATGCCATAACCCAGTTCTCCCGCCCTTCCCCCCTCCACCCCCCCCTTTTCCAGTACACCCAAACAGAGCACAGTGACACATAAATCTGGAAAACAAGTGCTTGGTCGCAGCTTTATTAACAGTATTAAACACCGGCCCAGCCTGGGCCAACTCAACATTTGTAATGCAACAAATTACCCCCCCCCCAACCCCAATCTGGATGATGCCCCCCACCAGCCATTTCTAGCAAAGTGGAGCGTCATCCACCCCCCATTCCCTCTACCGTCCGCCTCGCCATATTATTAGCAAAGGCCGGCTACATTGCCTTCCACCGGGCAGAGACCCCAGCCGTGAAGTCTCTCCAAATCTAGGAGCACTGCCGCTCCCAAGCGAAGCGGCACCCGCCTCGATGCCCCCGCTGGGTCGGCGAACGCCAGCTTGCTACCCCAGGCACCCTCACCCGCAGACAATTGAGTTCCCCCACCAGCTGCGACACCCAACCCCATACCCCCAGAAAGACTGAGGGAGGGAGGGCCGGGACACCTTTTCCGCGGCGAGCCGGCAGAAAGAGGGAGACCCCATGCCTCTGATCTCCCTCTCAGACTGCCGGCCCCGCCCACATCATGCCCTAGCACCAATCGTCTGAGCACAACCCCATCCAGGGCCAGCCGAGGCCGTGACGCATGCCCCCCTTGGACCCTGCCCCTCCCCCCCACTAACACGCACGTGCCAGGGAGCGTTGGGCCCCGGGAACCCAGTTACTATACCGGCCTCGGGACCCTGCCCTACGGCGCGGCGGGACGTAGCTGAAAAGGTGAAGAAAAAGAGGGAAGTCTTCAGGAAATACAAGAGATCACAGAGAGAGGAAGACGGGCATCTATATTGGAAAAACTTAGAAAAGCTAACAAAGTAGTCAAGAAAGCAAAGATACAAAAAGAAGAAGAAATAGCTAATGCAATAAAATGGAGGGATAAGACATTGTTCAGATATGTTAGGAAGGACAGAAGTGGTATTGCCAGACACAAGGGTGAAGTGGAGAAATATGTAGAAGCTGATGAGGATAAAGCGGAATTGCTTAACAAATATTTCTGTTCTGTGTTCACAGATGAAGGGCCAGGAGCAGGACATCAGAAAACACCCACAAAAAGAAAAGAAGTGACAGGGACCTCAAACAATTTTCAGAAGACTGTTTGTGAGGAACTAACTAAACTAAAAGTAGATAAAGTGATGGGACTGGATGGGATACATCTGAGAATACTGAAGGAACTTGGGGACATTCTAGCGGCTCTACTGACTGCCTTTTTCAATGCTTTTTGGAGTTGGAAGTGGTCCCAGAGGACTGGAGAAAGGCACATGTGGCCCCTTTAAACAAAAGCGGAAGTAAAGATGAGGTTGAAAACTACAGGCTGGTTAGTCTAACCTCTGCAGTGAGTAAATTATTGGAAATACTGCTAAAAGAGAGAATAGTGAGATTTCTGGAGTCCAATGGATTGCAAGATCAGAGGCAGCATAGCTTTACCAGAGGCAGGTCTTGTCAGACAAATCTGATTGATTTCTTTGACTGGATGACCAGGGAGTTGGACTGAGAGAGATCCCTAGATGTTGTGTACTTAGATTTCAGTAAAGCCTTTGATATCGTTCCACACAGGCAACTTATAAACAAACTGAGCACCTTAGGGATGGACCCAAAAGTTAGACTGGGTTAGAAATTGGTTGTGTGGGAGGCGACAAAGAGTACAGGTAAATGGAACTCACTCTAAGGAGAAGGAGATTACCAGTGGTGTGCTGCAGGGATCTGTTCTTGGTTCAATTCTTTTTAACATCTTTGTTAGTGATATTGCAGAAGGGCTGTCAGGTAAGGTTTGCGGATGATCCCAAAATCTGCAACAGAGTAGACATTCCAGAAGGAGTAGATAATTTGAGGAGGGATCTAGGTAAGCTTGAAGAATGGTCTAGAATTTGGTAGTTGAGATTTAATGCTAAAAAATGAGGGGTCATGCACTTGGGGTGCAAAAATCCAAGGGAGTAGTACAGTGTAGGGGGTGAAGTACTTTTGTCCATCAAAGAAGAACAGGACTTGGGCGTGATTGTGTCTGTTAATCTTAAAGTAGCTAAACAGAAACGTTGACGGTGAAAATCAGAATGATGCTTGGGTGCACAGGGTGAGGAATGGCCAGCAGAAAAAAGGAGTTGATAATGCCTCTGTATAAGTCTTTGGTGCGACCTCAGTTGGAGTATTTTGTGCAATTTTGGAGATCACACCTTCAAAAGGATATAAGCAGTTTGGAGTTGGTGCACAGGGTGGCTATTAAAATGGTTAGGGGTCTTCATTCTAAAACATATGAGGACAGACTGAAAAATCTTAATATATATACATTAGAGGAAAGGTGGGATACAGGAGATATGATAGAGATGTTTAAATACCTCCGTGGCATAAATGCACTAGTCCAGAGTCTTTTTCGATTGAAAGCAAGCTCTGCTATGAGGGGACATAGGATGAGGGTGAAAGGGGACAGACTAGAAGTAATATGTGGAAATATTTCTTTATGGAAAGAGTAGTAGATGCATGGAATAGTCTCCCAATGGGAGACGAGGACAGTATCTGAATTCAAAAAAGCATGGGACAAGCACAGAGGACTTCTAAAAGTAAAATAGGGACTTTTGTACTTGATCTGAAAGGGCAGACTAGATAGGCCATGTGGTCTTTTTCTGCCATCATTTTTCTATGTTTCTGTGTTAAGACGGCCTCAAGAGCAAGGTAATGATGACTTCCTTGTGAACTATAATATGTGAAATAGTCCATTTTCATAGTCTTGCATTGAAATAAATACCTTACATACTGTAGGCTGTTTGCTCATGGTATTAATACAAGGGTACATTTATGGCTTCCATATGGAATTTTAAACTTAGGTTTATGTTTACTAAACCACGGTAAAGGAGCAAGTATGCTGTTAGCGTGCATCACCTTTACATTGACATTTCTTGATGCTCTATCCAGCATTTGGGTTACAGCCACTTTCGTGCCTTAAGATGCATGCTTTTCACCTTAGGGCATCTTGTCTCTCCTTAGGGCACCTTGTCACATATTAGAGCATCTTGTGTCTCCTTAGGGTACCTTGTCTCATATTAGGGAACCTTTACTTCCCTTAGGGCACCTTGTTTCTCTTTAGGGCACTTTGTCATGTATTAGGGCATCTTGTCTCACATTACGGCACCTTATCGCACATTGTCCCATTAGCGCATGTTAAAAGGCCCAAGATGCCCTAACGCCGGGACGCCCCCTACCCACTCACTGCCTTATATGACTTCAGGCATCCTAATACTACCATTACCGCCTGTGACTTTACCGTGGTTTAGTAAACATACCCCTTAGCTATAGACCACACAAGCATCTGCATTCCTGTTCAGTAAAATAAAGTGGTCAAAAAAAATAAGTCAAACTAAAGTATTGCATAAAATATCCTGAATGTTTTTTTTTTCTCCAGTTCATGATATAGTGCTATAATTTGGAAAGCCTCAAATCTTCTGTTATTTAGAAACATTGTTTGTAGTAGAGCACCAAAATGCTCCTGCTTTTATAGTGAGGACATTTCTGAGTCCCTGCTCCTAATGCGATCTGTACTTGAAATGATGTAATGGAGCATGGGCCTATGTCTCCATCACTACCAGCTGGTGTTCCTATCCTGTGTTTTGGTAGGATCTACAGTATAAAAGAATCTGTATTACCGGGCTAGGGATGCTGCTAAGGAGAAAGAGGAAGCTGCATCTTTGAATAACCGCATAGTCACTAAAAGGAGAGGAGGTCCCTTAAACCAACTTGGCCTTACAGAGAAACAGTCTGGAGAGATATGCAGAGATAAGGAGGAGGGTGTGGAGCTTGAGTGCTAGCTGCAAGCAACTACTGAAAGCAGCAGAGGTCTGAAGAGACTCAGCTAAGTGTTTCTCACGGAGTCTAACTGCAAGTTTTGGATTTCTGTGTACCTCAGGACAGGGTCGGCTCAACCATTAGACAAGACTAGTCAGTCACCTAAAGTGGCAGCTTGTGAGGGGCAACAAACAGCAACCACAGTCAAAGCAAAACAATAGATTCTCAGAACCAGACAAACTCAAAACATCAGGAGCTCATTCTTTCACCTAATGGGAGCGTGAGCGCACACATACATGGAAAGCAAAATTCAATATGTAAAAATATAATGTCCAATTATATATTTTTACAGGAATTTTGGGTGAGGGGTGGTGGTGTTGGTATGATCATAACTGTTGAGTTAAATTGTCAAATGCTCTTGGGCAAAAGAAAAGTAAGCCTGACGGTTCATCTAGGATACCCAATGCCCTTGCATCTTGTGTGCTTCAGGAGGTTAGTGGAACCTTGAGGGTTCATCCCACTGAATATCCTGGGAAGTCTAGACTGTAGAATGAGGGATCCAATCCTAGTGCATCGCCAGCACACAGTTAGGCGTTTTGAGTCCTTGTGATGTTTTTGGATTTGGGGGGAGGTGATGCACTTTTCCCTTGCTTGTACCTTCCCAAAGGTGCTACCATCTGGAACTCTCTACCAAGTGATTTAAGAGCAAATCAAGACCTCAATGACTTTAGGAAGCAACTGAAAACTGTTCTGTTTACTGAATACTACGGTTATTAGAAAGACCAATCATAGGGGGGGGCGGAGCCTGATGTCCAGCGGGTTAGACGCTTCGCGCTGAAGCTCCCGAGGGGCCTACTCAGAATCCTGACTTAATACCTGCATAAACTTAATATTTTGCTCCGAACTTACCGGGGTGCCTTGGGGGGAATGGCGGCCCACAAACCAGTGCGCTTGGACTTCGGGTCTCCCTCTTCTTCACATGGAAAACGCTCCAAAACAGAGCTGTCTTCCCCACAAAGGATGGTTCCACTTCGGGTAAGCCCCGAAATGCAACAGGAGATCTTGGAGGAAATACGTGGTGTGAAGGAACTGGTGCAGTCCAACGGAGAAGCGCTCCGAGCCATGCGAGAAGATTTCGGTATGCTTCAGGACCGGCTTGAAGGTCTTTCACTACGGCTGGACAACATGGCGGGGGTCCTCGATTCGCACGCGGTGCGCTTGGTGAACCTGGACAAAGCTGAGCGTCAGATACAGAATCTTCAAAAAGAGTTAGAGGATTGCAATAATCGAGCCCGTCGCAACAATGTAAGGCTCATAGGAGTACCAGAGGGGGCGGAAGCAGGAGATATCAGAGAATTTCTGGTCAAAACTCTCCCCTCCTTGCTGAAGATTACCTTTTGCAGAGATCTGGAAATTGACCGAGCATATCGTGCTCCTACCAACATCGCACTCAATCGGACGACCCCCCGGCCCATTATCTTTCGTTTACTGAGGTATCAGCAAGTTGAGCAAATTTTCAATGCGGCCCGGGTGATTCAACATCTGCAGTTTGAAGATCATAAAGTCTCTTTCTTCCCCGACTTGGCAAAGCCCACAGTTGACCGGCGGAAGGGACTCCTTGCTTTTCGACCTAGACTTCAACAGTTACAGGCTCGCTTTGGCCTCTTATATCCAGCGAAGCTCAGAGTGACTCTCCATAACCAAACTAGAACCTTCGACGATCCTGCTCTGCTAGCAACATTTTTAGATTCCAAAGAGGCAGACCAGATGCGCTAAGTCAACAACTCGGATGGACTCCGCTGGAACTGCCCGCCATTTTGAATGGCCCGATGCGGTGATCATTGCCTGGAATAGAGACTGCCTGGACCTTTCTTTCTTTTATGTCTACCTTTCTTGGTCTCCTTTTCCTCCATGATGTGCACCTCGGTTGGATTCGGAGCACGCACAGCTATACCGGTTATATGTTTCAATTTAGGCCTTCTCTGGGGTTTCTCCCCGCAGACATCAGGTCGCCAGTAATTTCTGGGGTTTTGCTTCTTCTCTAAGGCACTTCGGTGTTTCTACTGTTATATAGGGCGCTTCATGATTTTTATTGGCTTATTTTCTATCATATCGTGTGTACAGTCATTTATAGTTGATATGAGGGACATTGCGCAACTCGGTGCGCCATCATGTTTCTTTCTCAGAATGTTTGACTTTGTTGTATGGCCTTATGTAAGCTCTTGTCACTGAACGTAAGAGGCATCAATAGTCCAATCAAAAGAATGACCATCCTTAGCTATTTTCATCATGACCATACTGATTTAGTGTTTCTTCAGGAAACCCATTTCACCTCCGTTGAACCACTGAAACTTACTGCTAAACCTTATATGGTGGCTGCCTATTCTCCCGCCGTTTCCAAGCGGTGCGGGGTAGCCATCTTGGTTGAGAAATCTTTGCCAACCACTGTAATGGATACTAGCTCTGATGGGGAGGGTAGCTGGGCCTGTGTACATTTTAAGGTTGGAGATAGTGAATTTACGTGTATTTGTATTTATGCTCCGAATGTGGATGATCCTGTTACTGTTACTCGGCGGCGATTTCCACCAAGTATTTGATCCTTTGATAGATAGACTGCCGCCTAGAACGAGTGGTCCGCCCAAGAGTCTCTACACCCTGCCAGCTCTGATGAAAGATTTTGCGTGAGTAGATATATGGAAGCTGCTCCACCCCTCCGACTTAGAGTTCACCTTTTCTCAGCCCCCCCATCACTCACAATCTAGATCAGATTTTTTCTTATCTCCACCGTACTGCTATCCCAAGTGGACATATACTCCTGATAGGTTAGCCAATTGGAATGCCATTCAGAGCACTTGATGCTGGACATGCCATGTGGCCTTTGGTTTACTAAACTCCTGTTAAGTATGATTGTCCCGCACTACAGTATGACTGGAGTCGGGTCTGGGGTCGTATTCATTCTATTTTATATTTTCCCGAACCCCTCTCTTGGAAGATTGTGGGGCTCCGCTCAGCTGCGGGGCTCCCCTCTCTTCCTAAATTGGCTTACTTCCTTTTAGCCTTTATGCTGGGCATTGTTATTTCCCATTTCCTTAATCACGAAATATTGGGAAAATAGCTCTTCTTTGAGCTCTAATAAATGGTGAATCATATCTGTCTTTATTGTAAATATGAGCAAATACCCTGTATGTCAGCCTCTTCCGTTCAAACCATTCACTATTTGTCTTGCTAGAAGATGCTCAACGATTATGTTCAAACTATTCAATGCTCTCAGTTGACTGTTTGATTCTGTATTAATCTCTGTCACATGCTCATCCGGTATCATAGATTCTACTTCTGTTTGTTTGATGTACAATAATTGTTGTATGTAAGCGCTTATATGATGATTCTTATCAGCTTAGAGAAGAAGCATTGGGGTGGGGGGTAATTGGGGTTGCTTTCTTTATTGTATGTGTGTATTTGTTTCTTTTGGTGTGTTGTTACTTTTGTTTGTTGTAAAACGAAAATAAACGTTTAAAAAAAAAAAGAAAGACCAATCATATATATGTTGTATAATAGCTCACATTATAATATAGCTCACAATGTAGATAGCACAACTGATTCCAAGACACTATATCCTATTCTCATCAAACTATGTACATATTATCATTGATTATTTTCACCTTCACATTTTTGTATTTTTGTTTGTTTAACCGCTTTGATTATATGATAAGGCGGTATAGAAATCCAATTAAATAAATAAATAAATATTCAGAGAATGAATTTTGTGGCTATATACAAGAGATCTAGGCCACAAAAACATATTGTACTTAAAATAAGCTCCTGATAGATTTTAAAATATTGTGTTTAAACTTAATTCTGGAAAGAGATAAAAAGTGGACACCCACTTAGAAGCCAAAGGAAGAAGAAGGTGGAATGGATACCAGGAAAGAAGAACTGCCAGGTGACCCCAAGGCAAGGAGGAAGGAGGGTGTTACCAGCGGACTCACAAGAAGATCTGCTACTTCTTTTGATTTCTCATACTGTTTGTCCTCTGGAACTGTAGCAGTTTATTTTTATTCATTTTTCCTTCCTGCTTTTTGATTTTGTAAATACATTCTTCTGGAGACACACCTAACAAAGGTGTTTTTAAGAGAATATGCCCTGGATTAGATTTCAGTTTCTTTAAGGTGTGGCACAGTGAGAAAATGTTCCCTTTGTGGGCCTTATAGCTGTCACCTCCCCATGCCTATCAGAATTCCTTTATTTATATCAAATATTTTTGTACCCTCTGAAGAGCAGCAAGTTAGGCACACTCCCAGGAGAGATCTGGGTTATAATGTGAATGTCCTTGAACACATGGCAGACAACGTGACCTTGCTGTCTGTGGTCCAGACTTATTCATACTTCTCTTATAGGCAGAAAATGAGAGAAACTCCATTAGCTATCAGATCCATATTGCAATAGTTGCACAGAGATGCACTATGAGGGTCATTGTAAAAGTTTAGTCGTGGTTTGGACGTCTGCAGGCATGCATGTGGACTTCGAAATCACTGACATGTCTCCGTAACCATTCTACAAATGCCGTTCATAGGCATCTCCAGTACGGGGATGTTCAAGTAGGCACAGGGGTGTGGCAGAGGCATGTCTGGGGAAGGGCAATGGACTTACACCTCCCCGTTGATCCCAGAAGCAGCCGCGCCATCTGTGGCAACGTGCATGTGTATTCCTGTTCCAGGCATGAATAGGTATCGGGAAAGTATTTGTTTTCACCTTAAAACATCCAGAGAGTGTAGAGAAGATGGAATATTAAATGACTAGGCTTTGAACCCTGGCCACCCAGCTCTTAAGCTAGTACTCTAACCACTATGCTATTACAAGCTTTGGTTTAGAAATACTCCCCTGGGGACATCTATATAGACATTTGATGCACATGCATATCGGGCACATCCATGTTTCTTGACGTTGTGCCTGAACTTGCATGTGCCTGCCTTTCTTTTCAGACATTCTGGCTTTGACGTCCCAGATTGCATTTGGATGTCCCATTTGGAATGTGCCTCTATGGGGGTAATTTTATAGTCATTTTAGTGCATATGTGGCTCTTATAAAATGTTTGCAGACATACAGTAAAAGCATGCATGACAGCACGAACATACAAAGCTTTATGGTAGGCATTGCCGGGGGCACAGTCTGAATGGATCTTGCACAGAGTTGCTAAGTATGTGCATTGATTATAAAATATGCTAATCTGTGCATGTACTCGTGTACTCTATGTGCACACATTTACATCTGTTTCCAAGCAGGGATAAATGTCCACAAACTCTATGTAGTCACGTTTACTATTGGATTTGCACTAGAATTTTACAGAATCATATATGTGCCCATGAGGGTCATTTTAGAAGCCCTAGTCAACATTTGGACATCTAAAAATGGCCACTCAGACATCCCAATCACATCCACATCCCAAGAGCCATTTTAAAAAGCCATGTGTCCTGCGTAATCATGTCTATGGTGCACGGGGTGGCTGAAGGCATGACCGGGGCATTCTAAAAAGGATGCATGTGTGCTGTCAATTTTAGATTACTGCTGCATGTTTAAATCCACCAGCAGATACATCCATATCTACACCTGCCCTTGGGCCTGAATAGGCATTTGAAAGTGCTTCTTTCAGCCAGCTCACAACAGTACAGAGAAGGGGAAAATGCCCTCTTATTCCCTCAATATTTTTTGCCAACTCAAACACACCTAGTGGGTAAATATTGTCTACTGCTGCACCACTTCCACATCTCTCTTTTGCAAATGGTAGACCGGGATGTGTATGTGGTCACATAAACATGTGAACATTCCAAAATACCAGCACTGGCATGTCTATGTAGCTAGTACTGTACACACCCAGATCTCATATGCCCATGTTTCTAAAACCAGCCAGTTTACTGCATATATCTGAACCCTTATTCTGCATGTTCTTGCTCTCTTTATATTGTGACAGACACTTTAGTCTTTTTGAGATAGAGAAGTGCCTGTTTCATAGAACACTTACAAGTGTTCATCTTCACTGCTGTCTCTCCCACAGAATTTCAGAATTTTTAACATGGACGTCTCAGATTCCACTTAAACGGCCTTTCTAAAATGTGCCTTCACATATCTTTACAAAATAGAAATAAAATAGGCTCTTCTTTCCCTCTGAAACTAGGAGCCCCATTAAAAAATCACCTTCTATAAGGTATGACTCAGAAAGCAGGACTGCTGATTAAAGCAAAAAGGAAAAAAAGCAAAGATGCCATTCAGGCACAGGAAGCTGCCTAGAGTGCCAAATTTGAGAGATGCCATCCACACCAAAGAACAGCCCAATCCTGCTTACTTACATTCATATGTATGTGCTATAGTAAATGGTCATCATTGTGGTACTATGGTCTTTTTCTGCTCATCTTATGGCTCTCCAAACCTTGAGATCTCCAACATATCCCTGAAATTCCACTTTCTGGGTTTTATTGTTTGGTCTTGTTTGTGGGCACCAAAATCTTTAATATAGTCTCACTGGTACTGCAGTGTAAGATGGCATGGGGAGCAAGATCTAACAACTGCTCTAAAAATCCAGGCACATAACAGTCCTGCTTCACACTTAAAAACACACTAGGGTGATGTGTATGCTGGACTCCTGGATTTCTCTGGAAGTTGAAGATCACAGGAAGAAGAAAACATGCATTAATATTTGGAAAAGCTAAGAAAAGCTAGGAAAGTAGTCAGGAAAGCAAAGAAACAAATGGAAGAAAAAATAGCCAATGTGGTAAAATGGAGGGACAAGACATTTTTCAGATATGCTAGTGAGAGAAAAAAGTGCAAAAGTGGTATTGCCAGACTCAAGGGTGAAGGAGAGGAATATGTAGAAGCTGATCACAATAACGTGAAATTGTTTGACAGATATTTTTGTTCTGTGTTCACAAATGAAGGGTCAGGGGCAGAACCTCAGAAAATACCCACAATAGGAACAATTTTCAGAAGACTGGTCACGAGGAACTAGATAAACTAAAAGTAGACAAAGTGATGGGGCTGGATGGGATACATCCTAGATATTGAAGGAACTTGGGGAAGTTCTAGTGGCTTCATTGTCTGACCTTTTCAATATTCCTTTAGAGCTGGGAGTGGTCCCAGAGGACTGGAGAGGGGTGCATGTGGTCCCTTTCAATAAAAGTGGAAGTAAGGATGAGGTTGGGAACTACAGGCCAGTTAATATGACCTCTGTGGTTAGTGGAACACTGTCAAAACAGAGGCTAGTGAGGTTTCTGGAGTCCAATGGATTGCAGGATCTGAGGAAGCATGGGTTAACTAGAGGTAAGTCTTATCAGACAAGTCTAATTAATTTCTTTGACTGAGTGATCAGAGAGTTGGACCAAGGGAGAGCCCTAGACATGGTGTACTTAGATTTCAGTAAAGCCTCTGACATCCTTCTGCACAAATGACTTATAAATAAAATGAGCACCCTAGGGATGGACCCTAAAGTAATTGACTGGGTTAGGAATTGGTTGAGTAGGAGGTGACAAAGGATACAGGTAAATGGAGCGCACTCTGAGGAGAAGGATGTTACCAGTGGTGTGCCACAGGAATCTGTCCTTGGTCCGATTCTCTTTAACATTTTTGTTAGTGATATTGCACAAGGACTGCTGGATAAGGTTTGCCTCTTTGCGGATGATCCCAAAATCTGCAACAAAGTAGATACCCAGGAAGAAAGTAGATAACATGAGGTGGGATCTAGCTAAGCTTGGAGAATGGTCAAGAATTTGGTAACTGAGATTTAACACTAAAAAATGCAGGCTTATGCATTTGGGCTGCAAAAATCCAAGGGAGCAATACAGTAATAGGGAGTGAGGTACTTCTGTCCATGAAAGGAAAGAGGGACCTGGGCATGATTGTTTCTGATGATCTTAAAGTGGCTAAAACATAGAAAAGGTGATGGCTAAAGCCAGAAGGATGCTTGGGTGCATGGGAAGAGGAATGGCCAGTAGGAAGAAGGAAGTGATAGCACCTCTGTTCTTAAGTCTTTGGTGAGACCTCATTTGGAGTATTGTGTGCAATTCTGGAGACCGCACCTTCAAAAGGATATAAACAGGATGGAGTCAGTGCAGAGGGTGGCTACCAAAATGGTCAGTGGGCTTTGTCATATGGGGACAGACTTAAAGATCTCAATATATATATTTTAGAGGAAAGGCGGGATAGAGGAGATATGATAGAGATGTTTAAATACCGCTGTGACATAAATGCACATGAGGAGAGCATCTTTCAATTGAAAGAGAGCTCTGCAACGAGGGGGCACAGATGAAGGTGAAATGGGGATAGACTCAGGAGTAATATGCAGAAATACTTCTTTATGGAAAAGAGTGGTAGAGGTGTGGAATAGTCTCCCAGAGGAGGTAGTAGAGGCGAGGACAGTATCTGAATTCAAGAAAGCATGGGACAACCACAGAAGATATCTAAAGGAAAAAAAGGGACTATAATAGTTGGTATGGAAGGGCAGACTGGATAGACCCTATCTTCCTTTTCTGCCATCATGTTTCTATGAAAGGTAGAAAACTATACTTAAATCTGTCTATTCCTGTATTGATTTCACATTTTTATTTTATTGACCTGTGATATTTAAGCTTTTTCAGACTTTCCTCCTGTGTATTTTGTCAGGAAGAACGTTTCTCCTGCTCTATAGCAGCTGCAGATAAACAGCTGCTAATCTCTGTGAGCGCCCTCGGAAACGTTGCTAAAGGACTTGCAGACACAGCTAATTTTGTCTTGGCAGGTTCCTTCTGCAGAACGACCCCATTGAACTCTCCCCAGCCCCCATTACTCCCCCTCCCTGTCCTATCCATGTCCTCATTTTGATTCAGTCTTGCCATGAGCTCACTGGAAGCAAACATCTGGAAGGGATCAGAATTTTGTAAACCACTGGGGGCCCCAGAACAACTATTTATAGATCAAAGATCAGAACAGGGAGGCAAAAAAATACAGATGAGACTGTTTTTTTCTAAATTGCTTTAAATCATTTCCTCAGATGTTCTGAAACTTGTGCTATTTTCCACTAGATGTTCACTGAAATATAAGATCTTCCAAGGTGGGTGGGGGACAGAAAGGGAAGAAAATAGATTTTCTCAGTCAATCTAAGAGCTGTGTTGGTATTGTTCAGTGTTGTGTTTTTTTCAGAGCTATTATAAAAAGCTTGGAGTATTTCCCTTCTTCTCAGCAAATAACATACTCAGTGGTCATATCATAGCCTTGGGCTCTGATTTTTTCCGACAGAATTTATTGCTTCAATCTGGTATATCCAAACCCTTATAGACATTTATTTATTTATTTAGACAGTTTTGTATACCGCCTTATCCTTCAATCAAAGCGGTCACAACACAAGTGGGGGATACATTTAACACGTGGGGATATGAGACACACACACTAATACTTACAGGGAACATGGGCAATGGAGGGTTAAGTGGCTTGCCCAAGACCACAAGGAGCACCTGTGGGACTAGAAACCCCAGTCCTTCCGGCCCAAGGTTGCTGTCCTCTAGTGGGATTTGAACCCCCGACCTTCCGGCCTGAAGTACCTTGCCCAAACCACTAGGCTACTCCTCCTTCCTGCATTAAGTGGGCTACTCCTCCTTCCTGCATTAAGTGGGCTGTATAAATCAATGATAAAGAGTAAATGTATTTTGAAGTTAATGTATGTGTAGTGTTCACTTGTGTTTAAGACAAATATTAATGTCTAATGGGAACACTCACAATTTAATTCAACCACCATTCTTACAAACAGTGTTTTAGAGGAACAAACTTTAATCATGGCTTCCAACTATCCACCATTTTGTGTATCTCCCAACTGACTGTTGTGTTGTGTCTCACAGTCTTTCCATCTGCCCTTATATCCCTTTCAAAATGCAGCGCAAACTTATAATTTACAGCTTAAACGTTACGCCAAGATGACTCAGTTTCACAAATCTTCTATAGTCCAAAAAGTAGCCAAATGGTGTAGCAGAAAAATCCCAATGCCGGTACTACATTTCGGCAATCTTTTCCTGCCTCGGTGGAATTTAAAGCTTTACCCAAAAGAACGAAGCTCCTTTATCACCTCCTACAATAGACACTGACAGAAAACATCAACCTTCAAAAGCCGTATCACATAATCCAATGGCAGATGTATAAAGGTCTCCTACATGGATTGCATTGCCTCAGTAATGAAATAAATCTTTTGAAATCAATTTTGTGTTATCACATCAAAGCATATCATTCAAATTCACTATTACGCCGTGCAGGCAACGCAACACAACACAACACAAGCTCAAGTCAATGCTGACTCCTGGTACACCAGCAGCCCCTGGGTTCTCTTAGCAAGGTGTGACCAGAGGTAGATTGCCAGGCAATGGAGGATAAAGTGACTTGCCCAAGGCCACAAGGAGTGTCAATGAGAATTAAACTCTGGTCCCATGGTTAGCAGGCTGCTGCTCTAACCACTAGCCTACTGTATTTAACTGAACCCCCCCCCCCCCACCGCTGTTCCAAATGTGTCAGTGCCACGTCTCTATTTTCATTGACAAAGACAAATCTCCAAATGTATACCAAAATGCGGAACCAAGCTGCACCATGGAAGTCTCTTCTGATTTTCTTTTTAGGCAGCTGTGGTGCTCTGCATATCAGCCTTTGCCATAGGCTTTCTTTTTCCTGCAAGATCATAAGAGCATTTAACACATAAGCTTCTGTAATACTGGAATTCCTGTATTCCTATAGTTCCACCTGTTATATAAGCCCCTGTTCAAAGTACATTTCCAAGTTTATATTATAACGTAAACCACTTTCAATATATGATAAGGCGATATAAAAAATTGTTAAATAAATAAATACAATATTGCAAATGTGGATAAACCAAAAAATGGCTCTTCAACTTGGAAAAGAGACAGCGGAGGGGAAATATGATAGAGATCTTTAAATTAATAAATGGAGAGGAATGGGTAAACGTAAATAAGTTGTTTGCTCCTTCAAAAAGTAGAAAGGCTAGGGGACACTCAATGAAGCTACAATGTAGCCCATTTAGGACTAATAAGAGAAAATATTTTTTCACTCAATGAGCAATCCAACTCTGGAATTCATTACCAGAGGATGTAGTAAAAGCTGTTAGTACAGCTAGGGTTAAAAAAGGTTTGGACAAGTTCCTGGAGGCAAAGTCCATAAAACATTATTAAAGAGGATCTGGGAAATCCACTGCTTACCCCGGGACAAGCATTGTGGAATCTGTGTACCTTTTTGGGAACTTGACAGGTACTTGTGATCTGGCTTGGCCACTGATGGAAACAGGATAATGGGCTTGATGGACCTTGGTCTGTCCCAGTATGTCATTTCTTATGTTCTTATGATGTAATTTATATTGTTTTTGCATAACTAGATGAATAAAAATCTTGACTCCGTGTCTACATGTTGAACATACTGAGCACCTGCCATACTTAAAGTGACCAGTGCGAGCATCTTGATCTGAGTAATTCTCAGTAAAGAATTGGAACAAATCTGCTGACATGACTTGAGAATGTAATAATTGATCCTCCTTGAGAATGTAATTGATCTTTGCAAAAACATGTGTGGACTCAACACTGACCAATGCACATAAATAACACTGTTCAACAGCCAAAATGCTTCAGCCATGAAAGCAGCTGATCTAAACTAATTTGAGGCTGCTGAACACAGAAATCATAATAAAAATGGCTGATTAGGTCTAGTTGCTAAGATATATGCTATTACTTAGTCATTAGGGGCCATTAACTGTGTATTATGCAACATTTTCATGAGATTGCATAATCTCTACTTGCAACCAATAGAAATATCTGTCCAAAACCAGATGATGCAATCAGTATTTAAATTTGCATCACTTGACAGTATAAATCCTAAGGTATATTAGTCACAGAAAAATTAAAACTTAATTATTTTGCATTATTTTATGCCGATAGGTCAATTACAGCGTATTTGGCGATGCATCATACTTGTGTTAATAATGCAGATAATTTCTGCTATATTTGTGGTGAAGTGACTTTTACATCACAAAAACGGAATATGACTGTGGCGGTTAAGAAAGCCTACAGCTTAAATTTTGGCTGCAGAATTAGGAGATCAGGATAAGAGTTGGGCGCTGCCCATATGCTGCAATACATGTGCAACAAATCTCAGGCAATGGATGAATGGGAAAAGGCAATCAATGCCTTTTGCAGTTCCAATGATCTGGAGAGAGCCCACGGATCACGTCAGCAATTGCTACTTCTGCATGGTTCCTCCAGTTCAGAAAGGCATATCCAGAAAGAGTAAGTGGACTAATTAATTAATGATTCTGACATTTTGGGAATCGGCAACCCTTCTCCATGAGGCACTGGGCATATTGCAGATACAATGTTTGGATATTGCACAGTCCACTTACTCTTTCTGGATAGATTCTTCAAAAAGAAGTCTCAAAGCAGTTTTACTCCACAACGGTTTTTACACTTCCATACCTGTAGGTCATTCCGTACACTTGAAGGAAACCTACGAGAACTTGGAATTGGTTCTTCGTAAACTTAAATATGAAGACCATGGTTGGCAAGTGTGTGGGGACTTGAAGGTCTTGTGCATGCTGCTCGGCAACAAGCTGGGTATACCAAATATCCTTGTTTTCTGTGTCTATGGGACAGTCAAGACCAACAAAATCATTGGACCAAGAAGAGTTGGCAGCCTAGTGTGCTAACAGTCGGTGAAAAAAATGTCCTCCGAGAAACTTTGGTACCTTCCCATAAAGTTCTTCTACCACCTCGCCACATAAAATTGGGATTGATGAAGCAATTTGTAAAATCACCTCCAAGAGATGGAGAATGCTTCAAATACTTGGTCACCAAGTTTCCAGGCCTGTCGGAGGCAAAATTGAAGGAAGGTATGTTCGTCGGACCAGACATTAGAAGGCTTATAGTTGATCAAGAGTTTGTCAATACCATGATGGATCCTCAAAAAGAAGGGTGGATTGCATTTAAAGAAGTCGTACAGAAATTTTTAGGCAATAACAAAGATCCTCACTACAAAAAGATTGTCGGATGAATGTGGAAAGCATTTCAAGCTTTAGGTTGCCTGATGAGTTTGAAAGTGCATTTCCTCCAGTCCCACCTTGACTACTTTCCTGAAAATTTGGGAGCTGTGAGTGAGGAACAAGGTGAACGATTCCACCAAGACATTAAAGAGATGGAAAGGAGATATCTGGGAAAATGGAGCATTACAATGATGGCAGACTACTGTTGGATGCTTCAGAGAAACATTCCAGATGCTACTCACAAGCATAAATGCACCAAGAGGAGCCTCACAAGGAAGAAGAATCGAGTTTAGTGTGTGTAGGTGAGCTCATTTCAGTTCAAAAAAGGATTTTCATGAAAATATTGTAATAAAACTTTAATTTTATAAGTCTATTTCTATTTATTTTGAGGTATTGCCTTATTTAACATACTTACCTAAATTGTCAGGAAACGTGATGTCCTAAGACAAAATGGAGGTCATTTTCGGATTCAGCGCACCAAAAAACATAAAGATTACGTGGAATAACCAAAACAGCTCTCGAAAAATTTTTTTTGCCGACCTGTGTTATCAAGTGAGGAAGAGGAAGAAGTTTGTAGTGATGAACCGTCAACCTCTCGTGACCCAGAGTTTCTTCTGGCCACTGATAATGAGCCACACCTCATAACGCAAGGTGAATTGAATGGCCTTGTCAGGGATTTGGATCTCCCGAAGAATAAAGCTGAGCTTTTGGGTTCCAGATTACAGCAGTGGAATCTTCTGGCTGGTGACGTTCGAATTTATTTTTTCCGGGACCATCAAAAAGACTTGCTGTCATTCTTTTTCAAAGAAGGTGATCTTGCTGCATGCAACAATGTAAAAGGTTTAATGGCAGCTCTCAATATCAGTTACAATGCAGATGATTGGCCGCTCTTCATTGATTCATCCAAAGCAAGTCTTAAAGCTGTGTTGCTGCATAATGGCAACTTGCTACCATCAATTCCTATTGGCCATGCAGCTTTTATGAAAGAGACTTATGGCAATATGAAACAACTTTTGAAATGTATAAACCATGATCAACATCTATGGTCAATCTGTGGTGACTTCAAAGTGATCGCCCTCTTGCTTGGTCTTCAGGGTGGATACACCAAGTACTGCTGCTTCCTGTGTGAATGGGATAGTCATGCTAGAGACTGTCATTTCATCAAAAGGGACTGGCCACTCCGTCAGTCACTGGATCCTGGAAGCAAAAATGTTCTGTTTCCAGCACTTGTAGACAGCAAAATGATTTTGATGCCTTCTTTGCACATCAAGTTGGGACTAATGAAAAACTTTGTCAAGGCGATGGATAAAACTAAACCTGCTTTCAGGTATCTTAGTGGTAAATTTCCTAGACTGAGTGATGCCAAAGTTAAGGAAGGAGCTTTTGTTGGCCCTCAGATTTGTGCACTTCTTCAAGATGACGAATTTCTTTGTTTATTGTATGGAAAGGAAAAGGTTGCATGGATAGCATTTGAATCAGTGACACAAAATTTTCTTGGAAACAACAAAGCAAATAATTACCAAGAGATTGTTGAAGATCTTCTCAAGGCATACAGAAACTGTGGTTGCAACATGTCCTTAAAGATTCATTTTCTACACTCATCTATATTTTTTACCACAAAATTGTGGAGCAGTAAGTGATGAACATGGAGAACGATTTCACCAAGACATTGCAGCCATGGAAAAGAGGTATCAGGGTAAATGGAGTCCATCAATGCTTGCAGACTACTGCTGGACAGTGACAAGGTATATTCCATTGCTTCAGTACAAGAAACAGATCAGGAAGAGTTGTGAAGCCACTGAATGAGAACAAAACTTGCTAGAATGTACTTACAAATGTTCTTAAAACTGAAGAGCCCAGACCTTGATACCATTACCAAACCACAGAGTGGCCCTGGCCACTGTTTAGGGAACATGTGTTTGGATGTTGGGGTGGTGCCTGAACTGGAGACTGGATGGGCGCAGAATCACCACATGCGTCAGCGTCAGGGGAGTCTGAACCCTGCTTTCCCTGCTACTAGTTCGTTGCTCTAACCACTGGGTTAGAGTTTATGGAGTCCTTAGGAGGAGCCCCGAGCAGCTACCTGTGCGGTGTATCCTATGCATGTAGTTGGATGCCGATGATGCTGCCTATTTGGCCATTGTCATCCTGGTCACCTTTGTAACCAAGGCATCTGCCTTAGGAGTCCAAGAAACTCCTCCTTCCCTTGGGGAATCGGGCGCAGGTCCTGGCTGCGGAGGGCTGATGGGAATGCCTTCCGAAGGTCTGCGTATGAATGCCTGCTGAAAACAGATTCCCTGGCCGTTCGTTCAGGCACTAACCAGGTTCTCGTGGCCTTCCGTGGAAAAGGCATGCTGTTAACGCCGGAAGTAGAATTCCAGACTATTCTGTTGCGCATATATGGTCCTGGTCAGCAGGAGCCACAGCTGGGACTCGACCTGACTTTCTGCTCCTGAACACACTGCTGCAGCAGATCTCCAGACCATTATACTGAGGCACTGGAGGGTTAAGTGACTTCGTCCAAGATCGGTTTTCGGTTGTTTCCCGGGAAACCGGAGACGTCAGCTCCGGAGGCGTTGCGGGATGCACTGGACAGACTTGCTGGTGGCTGGTATGTCCCGTCATTGGTAAATTGCACGTGCCGCAAGCTGCGACTCCCTGTAAGCAGTGCAGCAGCATGGAGGAGCCAAGCTCAATGCCTCCTCAATCAGCGCGGAGAGGCCGTTTGGCTTCGGTGCAAGAGCAAGTTAATGCGATGGGAGTTTAAGCCACAATGTAACAGACCTCACAGACTTCGATAACCCAAAATGCTGACTCCTGGTGACCCATAAGCTCCTGGGTTTTCTTAGCAGCAGATTGCCAGGCCTTTCTTCCGAGGCAATGGAGAGTTAAGTGACTTGCCCAAGGCCACAAAGAGTGCTAGTGGGACTCAACCCTGGTTGCTTGGCTATCAAGCCAGCGCTTTAACCACTAGGCTACTCCTCTACATGGCTACCTTTCCAGGACGCAATGTCGATGTTTGTCTGGGGTATCGGTTGAGCTGATCCTGGCGGTGTGGATAGCGAGCCTGCCTCTTGTTGCCGGTCCGGGTTGATAGAATGCACCCGAGATCAGTTCCCCCCGCCGGAAGAAGGAGACCGCCAGTCCTGAAGGCGGTGGCTGTGTGCTCTCTCAACTCTGTTGCCGGTGCCGCGGGGCATGGAGAAAGTCCGGGAGGGCTGAGGAGATGGCTGCCTCCCGCCGATTCGCCCATCTATAGGCGAGTTTGCCCTGTCAATTCCTCTGCACCCAATGGACCGTCGGCGCTGGGGGTGTCGCCCCTGAAATGTTCGGCGCAGGTGGAGCCCTCGTTGACGTCGGCGCAGGTGGCGCCCTCATTGTGTCGGCGCTGATGGTGCCGTCGTTGACGTCAGCGCTGATGGGAGGATACTCCATGGTGTCCGCCGCAAGCAGACATCGGGCCTGGGGAGAAGCCTTCGGCGCCATCGGGAACCGGACAGCAAAGTTCCGGCGGCCCGGCGCCGTGAGGAGGCGTACTCAGTAGGTGCCATGACCCAGTGGAGATGGCCAATGGATCCGGGCCGCAGAGGCGGAGCCTGCAGAGCCTCAACCAATGGTGGAGGTGGGGGTGGAGCCTGGCATCACCAATAGCACGGAGGGGGCGGAGACTGGCCTCAGCCAGTGGAGCCGTGGACCCAAGAGAGTGACGACCTCACCTCCAGGAAGAGAGCAGGGTTTGAAAATGGCCGCCCCCATGGACCACACGTGGTGATGTCTTCAGAGCGACGAAGGAGAGAGAGAGAGAGCTGGCCGAGGACGGAGGCCTTCTAGGCACGTCCTGGGCTGCCGCGGGGCTCGTGGCTTACTGTGAGTTTATTTACGATTCGCATTCCTTCAGGTATGTCCGGAGTGATCCTTGCTTAATGTTATGCTTTTTCCTCAAGCGGTAGGGACAGTTGCAGAGGCGGAGGCCTGTTAAAGGGCTGGCCAGGGACGGAGGCCTGTAGGCACGTCCTGAGGCTGGGCAGGAACGGAGGCCTGTTAGAAGGCTGGCCGGGGACGGAGGCCTTTTAGGCACGTCCTGGGCTGCCGCGCTGGCTGGGTTTCCATCCCACGTCCTGGGCTGCCGCGCTGGCTGGGTTTCCATCAAGTCCCATTGTCCTGGGGACCTATTCCAACTGCTGTTCCCCGAAGGCAAGTGAGCATGTGTCCCCATGCTCCTGATCCTCCGCTGCCTGATGAGAGCTCACGGCTGGTCTAGATTAGACAGGTATCTGCAGAGAAGTAAGAACAAGGTATAAAGCAAGTTTAAAACTGATAATACAAACGTTGTGGATGAGGAAAGTTTTCCCTGATGATCTTAAGTTTGATTTTGGTGGAGAGTAGCAAAGTCCGTCTTGCTGGCAAGGCGGAAGAACTGAAAACTGGCTAGCTAGGGGCGGGCAAGGGGGTGGGGCCAGTTGGCCCATGCTCAGAAGGGCAAAAGCCCTTCTGAGCTATAGGAGAGTACTTCCGTCTTGGCGCCGTCGGATGACGTCACCCAATTGTGGCTGACTCATCCTGCTTGTCCTAGGAGAAACAGATCAGGAAGAGTCGTGAAGCCACTGAATGAGAACAAAACTTGCTAGAATGTACTTACAAATGTTCTTAATGAAAGTTAAATTGCAGGCATAATTACTCCTCTCTTTCTTCTAAGTACGTTTATGAACTTTATTTTATAAAAACATGCTTGTTGTTGTGCAAAGTTTCATTTATAATAAGATTTTGATTTACATCTAAGGATTTAGGCTCAATTTTCACCATACATAGTGGTAAAATGTAAATTCTTCAACATATCATAGAAACAGGAGCAAATTTACCAATTTCACTATCATATTTGAATTCAGCGTATCAAATTCATTAAGAAATAGCACATTTAATTTCTAAAGCAAACAGTTTTTGAAAATTTGTAGAACAGTGTAATATTTGCAAACCTCATGGCCTGAGGTGAAAAAGGCAACAGACATGATAAGATCTTTATCCTGAGAACTTTGATGAGACTATACCAAAGAAGTGCGATCTGACTACATTGCCCTTTCATAGGCCTGTTGATGCATGAGTAAGGGTGGCCCTCTTTCAAAAAGCAAGTCATCGTATCTTTTGATTGCTATTTATACTCCTACAGTGGAGTATCATCTGCAGACCCTCAAAAACTGATCCACTGGTACAGTACGTGCCATTTAAAGGATCCCAGTTGATAAGAGGGAAAATTCAAGAAATTGTTTCGATCAGATGGTTTCCTAAACAATGATGTAAAAATGTTTTTGCCTACAATTGAGAAAGTTCAATCCAGTAATGGAAAAGAGGTTATGCCATATTCCAAAGTAAACCCTAGCTTTGGATCACCTGTGTTTAACAAAGCATAAAAAGCAATAAGCTGTTCCTCTAGACCTCTCCAATGTATTGTTTTTCATACATGGCTGAACACAGGTGATCCAAACAGCTCAAGGTGAGTTACATTCAGGTGCAGTGGGTATTTTCATATCCCTGGAGGGCATCACCCCTGATCTGCCCACAGACCATCTTGGTTTTTTACTGGATGTTATTTTTTACGTGGTCTATGGCAATATTTAGTGGCACTCTTCAGTCTGCTATCCTGCTAAAACATTTTGAATATTCCCCCCATAGATTATTTAAATGCCATGGCCAGCATTTTAACACTAGAAGCCCCAAAGTGCGTCAATTGACGCAAATGCATCTTCAAAGTTGTGTACCAGCGCCACTGCTAGAACCATGTCAGTCATGTTCCATGACTTTGTTAGCAAGGTCAAGATGTTCAAATATGTGCATTGAAAATTAATGACAGATGCACCACCTAGTGGGAAAATGAATTTATACCTAGAAGCCCCAAAGTACGTCAATTGACGCACTCAATTGTCTTGGATGCGTCAATTGACGTAGTTTGGGGCTTCTAGGTATAAATTCATGTTCCCACTAGGTGGCGCATCTCAATCACTGTTTACAGTTTTACTCTGACATTACAAACAATAAACACACAATGGCGTCATGTAATGACATCACATACTGCACGTATTTAACAAATAAGTAACTTCACATTAATTCACATCTGCATTTCATGCTAAACGCAGTCGTCGTGATAATGCATCAATTGACGCACTTCAGGGTTTCTAGGTAAAATTCCATTTGGGGCTTCTAGTGTTAAATATGACCAGATTGTAGTTATACTGCATACACCTGCCTTATATACATTTACTCCATGATGGTCCTGCCCTAGTTGGTCACAGACAGCCACGCTTCTGGTAATAGCTGAATATAAGCAGGGCTGGTCCTAGAGTTGGTTCAAGGCTTAGGAAAACCTTAAGCCATATACCCTCCTCCCCCCCCCCCCCCCTCAGCTGTCAGAATCTATTGTTTAGTTTTGAATGCCCTACTCTTTGCTGCCCCATAGAAGCTGCTGCTGTAGGCGACCACCTAGTTTGCCTGATGATTAGGCCGGCCCTGAATATCAGTAATCACTGCTGTATAGATAGGCATCTGTTGGACTGAACACATTAGTGACTGTAACAATGAATTCTGAGCGGAGCATAATGTACTTTCCCCTGATAAACAACAGTTCCAATATGAAACGACAATATCAGGACTTCCTGTCTTCAGGAGGCCTCTAGAAAGAGTTTTTATAATCCCATTTTGAAACAGAACGGAAAATCCGTTATAACATTCAGGAGTTGGGCTACTGTGCAGAAGATGAGTCTTTGTGGTCCCGTAACTATAGGCGCTTCCAGACCTTATTTTCTCACTATATTTTGCTATGTACAGATTTCACATTTGCTAAATGAATAACGCTGGAAGTGGCAGATTGTGTATCAAATTTGTGCTGCAACATTAGAATTGTTTGGATAAATTTTACTTTGTATTTTGTGTCTATTGAAAAAAATCATATTTGCATAGGACCCTAAGAATAAACATATAATAGTACTGCACTATGTGCCAGCACCCTTTCCGAGGATTTATTATAATTGTGCATAGTCTCCTCTTTTCAACCTACTCCCTACAGTCCTTTCACTGCAATAATGTCACTGCTCAAAGGCAAGCAATAGCTGTGGCTACAGCTTCCCCCTTTTTTCAAAAACATTTATTTATGCAATTTTAACAGAAATTACAAGCAAAAAATACTTGAAATGAAATGTAATCTACATACACAACAATAGCAATATCAATCCAATGATATATATGAAGAATCAAACTTAAGGATTCCCCATCCACCAGTCCATAACAGGATCCAAAAAAGGAGAATTTTACCAAATCCAAATCCAATTGAAAAAATACACTGGTCAACAAATTTTTACAAAAGTCATGTTACTGAAATAAAAATAGTCATTTCTTATCAATTTTTATATGCTGAACACGAATATGACAGTGAAATTGCAAAGTTGGCTCTAGTTTTTTTTGTAATCTACAAGAATTAATGTTTACATCACGAAATGCATGTCAATAATAAATATAATAGGCCTTCGGTTAATACCTGTAAAAAAACAAGTCATAGACTACTTCTTAGATTTTTTCGCCTGTCTCTTGTACAACTGTTCGGGAGCTTTCTGGGGAGTGTCCAGCAGTAGTCAGCCAGCATTGTAGTGGACCATTTTCCCTAGTATCTTTGATCCATTGTTGCGATATCCTGGTGAAAACGTTCGCCCTGTTCATCACTAACCATACCACAGTTGTCAGGAAAGAAATCGAGATGGGAATCAAGGAAATGGATCTTTAGAGACATATTGCAGCCAAGTTTCTGATACTGCATCAGCATGTCTTCTACTAGTTCCTTGTAGTTTTCTGCCCTAACATTCCCAAGAAAGTTTGTTGACACTAGGCGAAAAGCATTCCATACTTGTTTCGCATCACCCTGCAGCAAATTGTTGAACTGGTCATCTTTGAAGAGCTCTCAAATCTGAGGACCCACAAAAACTCCCTCTTTAATCTTTGCTTTGCTGAGTCGAGGGAATTTTTCATGCAGGTATCGGAAAACTGGCGAAGTGCGGTCCATGGCTTTCACGAAGCTTTTCATCAAACCTAGTTGGATGTGAAGGGGTGGTAGCAGGATTTTGTGAGCCTCAACCAGAGCTGGGTGCTGGATATTCCTCTCTCCAACTGTTACATTTTGTCTGCGATTCCATTCCTTCCGCAAGAAGTGCCAATCCCTTGCTCGGCTATCCCACTCACATAAGAAACAGACGTATTTTATATATCCCAGCTGCAGTCCCATTAAAAGGGCAACTACGTTCAAGTCACCACAGCGGTGCCAGCTGTACTTGTTATAGTTAATGGAAGTCAGTAGATGCTTTAAATTATCGTATGTTTCTTTCATGTGGACGGCATGCGCTACTGGAATAGATGGAAGACGGTTTCCATTGTTCAAAAGCACAGCCTTCAGACTCAGTTTTGAAGAGTCTATAAATAGTCTCCAATCTTGTGGGTCATGAGTGATTTTTAAGGCATTCATGAGGCTGACAATATTGGAACAGAATACCAGATTACTTTCCTTTCCGACTGCGTATAGTACACTGCTGACATCAGATGGCTTCAGCAGCCATCTGGCAGTAACATAGTATTGCATTGCATCAGAAAATGATGCAATCAACTCTGGATGATGTGTGCATGCTGGTATTATGCAATGTGATGCAATATTACATCATTCAAGGCTTATTTGGGATGTTGTTGATGTCCTACTGGATAAATTTACACGGTGAAACGTCAAAAATGAACTACATGCAATATCTTCAAAATGAGAGCGCATAAAAATTTTTTAATGTTATATTCGTGTTCAGCTCTCCAAGATACTACAGATTTGGGCCTTTTAAAGTCAGTAGCGATTTCAATGTTGACCACTGTTATCAAAGGAAACAAATGCTGAAACAAACACAGCCAACCTAATCTAAGATGCAGATAGGGGTTCAGCATCCCCCCGAACCAGGAGATTCCCCGTGCATTTAAAAAGGAAATCAATTGTGAGGGAAAAGAAAAAAATGTATGCTTATCCATGAAGCTTAATGTGGCACTTACAGGGGTATTTCAAGAAAAAACATTTCACCCAGCTGAAGAACCCGTGGCCGCAGAATGAGAAACTCACTCACGCCTGTGGCGTTGGGTCTCTCTGTCCAGGTCAGGAAAAATTCTAACCAAGCAACCCGTGAAAGAGACATTCCTTTCCTGGAAAAAAACAGAGTAGCCATTCCCTATCAGATATAAGGACCAGTTATCAAACAAGTAGCAGGTATTATTATCATCTAAATCAGACCTTTCTAATACATCAGATACATTTAACACATCTGCCACTTGTGGGCCAGGGATTTCTGTAGAAGCAGAAGCTTGTTGGCCCTGTGGCAGGTAGTAAGCCTTGACTACTGGCCCAATATTCAAAAGGCATTTGTATGGTTTACAGCCCAGTAAACTGTGTAAATGCCTTAGATGGGGATATTCAGTGGCACCAATGGCATTGAATATTCCAACTAAGTCCCCTACATGCCCCGATGCTACCCAGTTAGCAATGGGGCATGTTGGGGGCATCCTGGGGCGGAGCGGAGGCAGAGAATGGCGCTAACTGTGCAGCAGTGATATTGGCTGCTGCCCGGTTAGCCATCGGCACCTTAAAGATAGGCAAGGAAAATCCTCGCCTATCTTGAAGGCACTGATCGCTAACCGGGCAGCAGCCAGTATCACTGCTGTATGGTTAGCTTCGGTGGCTTTGGCAATGATCACCGGATATTCAGTACCGTCACTGTGGCATTGATTATCCGGTTTGAAGGTCGTCAGGGAGAGCTATGCGCATAGCCCTTTGAAGATCCAGGCAAATAGCTATCGGGCCCTATGCTATTTGAGTCTTTAATGAAGGCATCTGCATGTTGTTCCAAAGAGTCCGTTCTCAACAGATAAAATGTCCACCTTTGACTTTAAAGTCTCAAGAGACTGAACGTTTCCCAAACACTCTTCAGAAAGTTTCTGGGTCTTAGAATGTAGTGTTTGAATTTGAGGGATAAGAGCTTCTCCCAGTGACTTAAGCACATTCCAGATAGATTCAAGGGTAAATTGCATTGGTCTTTGTAAAGCAAAAACAAAGAAGAAATACCCGTTTCGGCAACCACAGGTTCCAGAGAGTCCATGGGCCCAAATGGGCTGGGAATAGCGGGAACTTCCTCTGCCTCAGCTGAATTCCCTCTCAGCAGTTCCACTCACACTCGTTGATCCAGTGAGGATTTTAGTGCCACAGGTACATTACCAACAAATAGCCCCAGGGGAGACCCAGCCGGAACTCTAACATCCATGGGTCCAGCAGCCTCCAATACCTCCAGGCTTCTTCCGGGGCAAACTGCTTCAGAAGTCTCTCCGCCATGTGGGACGAAAGATTGCTACCAGAGAGAGACTGTGAGCTGGAATACTCCAGCAGCTTCTCAGCCTGGAAATCTGCTCCCCCTTGCACAGCCGGCTGCTGCTCACAACGCCACAAGGAATCTAATGGACCAAAGGCAATCAGAGAGGAAACTGATAGGCCAGCCTGAGGCAGCTTAGCCTGCCACACCTTCCTCTTCTTCCCCATTGAGAAAAAGCATCAGAGCCAGTGTCTCAGCATGGTGCCATCTTGGATCCGTGTTTAGATCAGGTCTACAGCTCCTCCTTACTGCTTCTGCCTCAACTGAATAAATCACTTCATCTCAACATCAGGGTTTTGCAAGGGAGATTACTCATTTTCCTTCTCTTTAAATTTAGAGTGTTCTTAATTGCAGAAGCAAAACGGTGACTAGCAACACCGTCTCTATAGTTTTGGAAGTTAAAAAAAAGAAAAAAGTCCAAAATTAATGTCCCATGAAGCCCCAGGGACAGACTTCAAAGATACGTCTCCAAACGCTTAAGCTCTGTTGTGCAAGACACTGCCTGAAAAAAGAGCCTTAATCTTGAAACTTACCAACATATCTGATATCTGTACTGAACTTTATTGTTTGTTCATTCCTTCTATTAATATTTTATGCAAATATAAGGAAGAATAAGCAATTTGGTTTAATTCATCCTCAGAAAATTACTTGGGGCCCGATAGTCAAAAGCCTTTACCAGCTAGCCCATGTTGGCTATCCAGAGAAGGGTGCTGAGTGAGATTCCAGATAGTGCAGCTGAATATCACCATAGACTGCTCAGGCACTATTCAGTTAGTACGGGGGTGATCTGCGGGCAGAGCCAGCATGGTACTGTTGCTATCCGGATACGTGCTAACCTTATCTGGATAGTGGTAATTTTCAACCGGCACTTATCCAGATAACCTAGCCCATTTGAAAAGCAGACCTTCGTTGCTATCTGGATAAGGGTTGGCTGAAAATCACCACTGTCCAGATAAGGCCAGCAGTGCTCAATCTGGACATTCAGCTGCGGCAGCCACTATTAGATACTGCCGCTGAATATCCCGCCAATATTTAAGTTCCGCGACTGATTGCTGTGACGTTTAAATATTGGTCCTTTTGAAAACCGGGCCCTTTGTCTCTGATGGCAAATGGATTTTTGTAGCTTCAGGGATATCATCTAGCCTTTTTCGCAGTTGAAGATGTACAAAGGGGAGTGTTTTTATGCCTTTTTTGTGATATTATTTTGAGTATAACAACCTGCATTTGGCAGGAACGTTTCCCCTTTTTTTGTTGCTCTCGCAAAGGGCATGGTCCTGATGGGAGTGGGCCCTAAGCACCAAAAGGGTCTAAGGATCAAGGATCCATTCAAAGAGGGCTGGAGCTTGGAGCTAGAATTGCTAGACTCTTTAGAATGAGTTCTTGGGACAGGAGATTTCAGATTTGAAGAAGTCCACAATACTAAGAAGAGGTTTGTAGATTTTAGTCTGAAAACCTTCCTGGTAAGGGGTTGTGCATCACTGAAGAAGGGTTTGGACTTGCAGAACAGTGTCCTGAGGGCCAAGGTGGCTGAACGATTGAAGAGATGACAATCTGGAGATTCTTTGGCATTTGTCCCACTGATCTATGCGGTTTCTTGAGCCAAAGATGTGAGGAGATAGAATTTGTCCATACGAAACATCAAAAGTAGGTTGCTAGAGCCTAGAAGAGATGGAGCAGTATAGAAAAAGTATCATTTGAAGATTATTTTGCAGGTCCCTGAAGCTGAATAGAACTAAAGAGAGAACAGAGTCTTTGTGTCAAGAAGAGACAGCCAGTCTGCCTGAACAGGAGTGTACGTTGGGTCAACCAGAAAAAAGGAGTTAACAGAGCTTCGGATGAGAAAGCTAGAATTGTTTCATAAATTCATATCCAAGGATCTGAATTGCACTGTTTGTTTTTATTCAGTCAAAAACTTATTGGGTCTTGTTTTCTTTGGGTGAATGACTGGCATGCCTATGGCAGTAGGGTCCTGGAAGAGATCTTCCCCCTCCACCATCCTACATGATCCATGAGGGGTCACCCCCTCTGACCACCAGATACTAATATGACGGTACTGGGAGAGGGAAGATTACACAAAAAAGTACAGAACCATGCATTTGGGGTTCAAATACCCCAGACAGAATATATGATAAGGTGCGAGGTACTTATCTGCACAAAGCAGAAGAAGGACCAGGAGATGATCTTAAAGATGAGAAGCAGTGTGGCATGGCAGTGGCATGAGCTAGAGGAATGCTAGAGAAATAAGGAAGAGGTACAGTATAATAAGTGGACACAAGGAGTTCATAATGCTTGTCACATGCAGAATTTAAGAAAACATAGAAGCAAAAGGGGGGGGGGGGTTATTTTAGAAGCCCTATTTGTGCTTTAGACTTCTGAAAACGGACGTAGAGACATCCAAAGCACAGAGAGGTCTCCAGAGCCGTTTTAGAAGGTGAGCCTGTGGATGTCCATGTCCGAATGGGGGCATGGTGAAGGCGTTCCCAGGAACCAGGGTGGCACTGCCTGCTCATTTTGGCTGAAAAACATCCAGAGAGTGTAGAGGAGAAAGCACTCTATCATCCCCATAATAATCACAATGATAACAGAAGTGGGATTTGAATCCTGGTTTCCCTGATCTTGACTCACCACTCTAACCATTAGGCTATTGCTAGATGACCAGGTTCTGGAATACTATTCTGGGGATGTCCATGTACATACCCTCGTAGGCGTCCATATCGGGAACATCCACATTTGTAAAGTCATTTCTTCACCTGGGCATTCCTGCTTTTTTTCCCACATTCTAGCTTAGACATCCCAGATTGCACTTGGATGTCCTTTCCACAATTCCACTTAAAGTCTATATGCGAACTAAAGATGGTGTATCTCTTTCACAGTTGTGCCAAAATTGGCGACCATGGGGTATTTATGGACAGATCTACTGAGCGCAAGACACTACGAGTACTTGTAAATGAAAATGAAGTTTCACCAGCATCCACTAGTATGGCGTCTTGATATCTAGTGTAGGTTATTAGCTGAAAAAGGTTTACCATTGCTGTCCTATAACTTGGCAGAAATATGTATGTTCTTTTTCCAGCATGTGCTCTTATGAACAAGTTTCTGCTGGTTGCGGCCGGGTAAAGATTGTAACGCCTTACTTCTGAGAGAATGAAAGGGGCTCTGTTCCAGACAAAACATTTCCTCCCAATAATAATGTATGCACCTCTCTTCCAGGAATAGAACCCGATCTGTTATAGAGATTACATCTAGGGCAGGAAACCAGGGAACCAAAACAGTCTCCAATTATTGCTTGGCTGAAATTCTGACAGCAGATTCAGAGATTAGTCTAGTGATAGAAACTAATGTCTTGAACAACAAGCTGTGGAAAAAAAATCGAGTTACATGTCAGGACTTACATAAAAAAAGAACATCTGTTTTAACAAAAACCTAACCTGATACCCCATCTTGCTAGATTGTTTTGATGAATATATGCTACAGATGTACTAAGCTTATTTGCAAATAGCGTGTTTATTTTTTAACTACTATGTAGTTCTCTCTCTCTCTGCATAATCTGTTGTGCAAAAACATTTCAGCATTTGTGATGCAAGTGAAATAAATCATTTATTTGTGATATATTTGCAATTACAAGAGCATCAAACATGCCAACCAGACTTCTGGATAGTCTGACACTTTCCATCGCTTATGTTCACCCTGTAAACGAAGGGGCTGATGTTTAAAGTGATTAACGTGGTTAGCAGATCTGCTAACCCCATTAATCTTGGCTGCTGGGATTTTCAGTGTCCTAATGCTCTTCTAAGGAAAGGGGCGTTTCCATAGAAGAAATCAAATTACACAGTCCTGATCTGTATTTTTAACAGGAAATAGTGTGAGTGAGTGTTCACCTAAAAAGGAGAGAGAGTTTCTCAAAGGGCTCCTTGTTCCACATACAGTTTGGTATCCCAGTCTTCATACCAATGTGTTCAGATAGATGATTCTCACTTACCCTTCCACCTGAATTTAGTATATATGCAAATCACTATGGTAAAGAGACATTTCAAAATTTTTGTCAACAGTTAAGCCTACTAGATAAGCATGTATATGTAGCAGAGCACTAACATCGCTTCAGCATTGCGGCAGGCATTAATACTCCAGCCCCTTCCAAAAAGAAGTTACATCGGAGGGGGAAGGAGTCACAGGCCATGCACGCACTTGGGTACTTTAAAGCTCTCTGCAGTGCTGACCTCACTTACGGAAGGTTCGGCATGCTGCCCCCTCCTCTCAGTGGGTAGATGGATGCCGAAAGGGGCAGCGGCAGTACCTCAGGCAAGAGGCAGAGGGTGGTACTGAGGGTTAGCTTATAACAGCAGAAACCCTTGGGTCGGCCCTGGGTGGAAGGCCTGGATGTCCATCACTGTCAGAGGCTGTTCCCATCTTGTGATTTTGGAGGGAACTATAAAGAGCCCTGTACTTATGGGGCTAGAGACTTTTGGGTGGTAGCATGGAGTAAAGCTGAGGGGGGCCCCTTGGATTCCAAAAAGCTGAGAAGCAGCAGGGAACTCCCTTACCATGGCAGGCCAGGCTTTGTAAAGAAAGATCAGTTTCCCTAGGCCAGCTTGGTCTGACCAGTGGTGGATTCTCTTTAAATATAAGGTTTGTAGCATAAAAGTAGCAGTACATTGTCTCTGCTTTATCTGCAGACGTCCACTTAATTGTAGTTAATCTTCTTAAGTTTTTATTAACTTCTGTAGTATATCTTCTGAACAAGCTCACAATGACCTTTATCTGTCTCAGGGACTCACCTAGAGCCTTCAGAAAGGATTCTATCAGTGGAAAGTCTGAGGTATGCAGCCTAGACTCGCAGAGAGAAGAGAAGGACCAGTTTGTTAGAAAGTGGTCCAAGAAGTTACAAGAGGTGGTCTACTCAACTAGTTTGGAAAGAGACTTTAAAAAAGAGGACTTTAAGTTGACACCATAAGAACATAATAAATGCCATACTGGGTCAGACCAAGGTCCATCTATTCTATTTGCTTTCTTGGCCACCAACGCACACTGGGCAGAGTTTCAACATATTATCCATGATGACACCTAAATCTTTTTCCTGGGTGATGGTTCATAATGTGGAACCTTGCATTATGTAATCATAGTTTGGGTTGTTCTCTCCTAGGAGTATAACTTTGCACTTGTCCACATGAAATTTCATCTGCCATTTGAATGTCCAGTCTCCCAATTTATCAAGGTCCTCTTGCAATTTTTCACAATCCTCTTGGTTTTTAACAACTTTGAATAATTTAGTGTCATCTGCAAATTTGATCACCTCACTCATATTCCCATTTCCAGATCATTTATGAAGATGTTAAAATCAACTACTACTCCTACTGAACATTTTTATAGCGCTACAAGATGTACGCAGCGCTGCACAGACATGTAGGAGACAGTCCCTGCTCATCAGATCTTAAAATCTAGTCAAGAGAGACAACACAGTAGGTATGGACAGGGATACATCTAGGGGAAATGGTAAGGAAATACAAAAGAAATCAGGTGAGTCAAGATCCAAAAGCAGCAGGCCAAGCACAGATCCCTGGGGTACTCCACTAGTCACCTTTCTCCATTGAGAAAATTGGCCATTTAGCTCTACTCTCTGCTTTCTATCATTTACCCATTTCCTGATCCACAATAGTACACTGCATCTTATCCCATAACTTTTTAATTTGGCCAAGAGTCTCTCATGAGGGACCGTCACCTTGTCATAGGCTTTCTGAAAATCCAGGTACACTATGAGGCCGATAGGCATACAGAGATAGACCCGATTCTGATCCCGTGAGGGATAGATATGCCTGCAGGATCAGAATTGGGTCTACGGCCTGGATGTGCAGGCTGGGCTCTGATTCTGATTGGCCACATGCCCAGCCCACATACCCGGCTAACTCAGCCAGACTCCTGAATGGAGTCGCAGTGCCATGGCATTCCATTCAGGAGCTGGGATCCCCAGCCATAGAAAAAAACCTTTTTTCCCCACAGTCTAACCCCCAATCTGGCCTCCCATGTCCAGGGTTAGGCTGTGGGGCTCCCCCTGCACCCCCTCGCTGCTTGTCGCTGCCTGGCACCACAGTATCCTGATGTCCAGGGGGACTTTTTCCACTTCGGCCAACCTCAGGGGGTCACTCTGCCTACTGCATGCCCTCACGCCGCCTTTGTCCTGCCTCCTCCCTCCCACAAACAGAGCTCCCTGTACAAATCGCCTATTCGTATGGGGAACTTTGTCTCCGGAAGGCTGCCTGGCTGTTTAGCAGGTATGGGCGTCCAGATTGGACATCCAAACCTGCTTAATGGAGTTCAGAATGACCCCGTATATCAACCGGCTCACTTTGGTCTACCTGTTTATTCACACCTTTAAAAAAATGTAACAGATGAGTAAAACAAGACTTTCCTTGGCTAAATCTATGTTGGCTTTCTCCCATTAAACCATGACTATCTACATGTTCAGTAATTTTGTTCTTTATAATGGTTTCTCCCATTTTTCCCAGTACAGATGTCAGGTTTCCCAAATCCCCCCCTGGAACTCTTTTTAAAAATTGGTGTTACATTGACCATTCTCCAATCTTCAGGTATTACAGATGATTTTAATGATAGTTCACAGATTACTAATAGTAGGTCTGTAATCTCATCTTTCAGTTCTTTCAGCACCCTTGGATGTATGCCACCCGGTCCAGATGATTTACTACTCTTCAGTTTATCAAATAATTGTAATACATCTTCCCATTTTATCAATATTTCTTTCAATTCTTCCAATATATATCACCTTTAAATACTATTTCAAGCATGGGTAACTTCCCTAAATCTTCTTCAGTAGTTACACCAATTGGTTTCTTTAAGTACTTTTTGGAATTCTTTTGTTTGTGTGCACTTTTAACAATATATAATTGATCATCATACTTTTAAATATTAAACTGTTCTTTGGTATCCTTGTATGTTCCCACTCTCTTTGTATATAAAAGAATATGTTGATGGCTCTTTGAGTTTTTGTGTCTATCAGGATTTATTGTTTTGTATTGACTGCTGCTGTCCTTTGCAGCCTCTCAAAAGTTGATGCCCAGGTGACCGCTTAGATGGCCTCTTGTTTGGGCCAGCCCTGACTGCATGTGATGATGTGATTGCATTCAGTTTTTTTCACAATAGTTATCCTAGTCATTCTATCAGATTTCTTTTTTGTCTTTTCTCCATAGCCTTTCCTGTTGAGACTACATAAGATATTAATTTCAGCAAAGAGGTAGAGCATTAGGACTATACTTCAACATAGAGAAGACTTGTTCAAGGTCACCTTGGAACTTTTCATGTTCATATGATTGATTCAAACAGTGAATAAATGGAAGAGATTTTATCTGATTTCACAATGTTGCAGGATAATTTCTAAGATGTTTTTCACTCTGTCTCAAATTAATGCCATGTCGATAGCAGATGAGGTATGCTCCACTCCCTGCCTTCGAGAACCAAGAGCATCTTGACTGAGTGCCACTACCACTAAATGTTTTCACTGTATGTAGAAAGCACATGGAAAGCAATGGAATGTTACATAACAGATGATTGCAAATGGAAACAAGATGCATTTGTAACTACAAACTTTGGATGCTTCCCGATCCTTCATTTTCTGTTGATGGCCATGAAACCTGTTAGCAGATGTTAGTTCTATATTATGTAAGCCTTAGAGTGGAACGATTAACACATGGCAGAATGCACAATTATAAGAATAGATATTTGCCTTAAGTGATTTGCTAGCATGAGGCTGAAAATGTGATCTTGGTGTATAAGAAACATATACAAAATATATTGGGTACCACACAATATCTGTCCGGTGAACCACCCAGAGAGGACCGTAACCCCAGAAAGACATTGATTGTGAGAAGGGTAACTGTGTTGGGAGAATTAGCATGTCCCAAGAGCCTGAAGTGCGTGTGAGGTATATACAGAGGAGATGGAAGAGGGGCTTAAGCATTTCTAGCGTGACCAATAGTGAACTTGGTGGCCACCTAGAACTTCAGCTCTCCGTGGGTACCTATTGCCACTGCTGCTGCATCTCTCTGGGACCTGCTATGTGCCGTTTCTACTCTGCTCCAACATAACTGGAAGCGGCGCTGGAGGGGGGGCAGAAATGGCACATAGCAAGAGAAGGAAACCATGATGCAGTGCCAGAATGTATTAGTTAGTGCTGTATCATGGTTTGGGGGCCATTGCCACTGCTACAGGCCCTGGAGAGGGGTGGCAGCAGCGGCAGCAATGAGGGTAGAGGATCACAGGAGATGGCAGCGACAGAATGAGAGGGCCACCTAGGGTGCCTCCAAACCTTTTACCAGCTTTGCCCTTAAGGAACTGTTAGACAAATCTAAAGTCCCAGAGAGGAGAATACTATGCTAAGCACAATAGAGTCACGGAGGATGAGAATGGTGCGAGACCTTCTGTTTTACAGAGAAGAAGAGAGTGTGGTTCTAGACAAGAGGAGAGAACTGGGCCTAGGCAACAGGACTTATAGAATAGAGACTGGCTGAAGTACACACCTAAAGGCCAATCCAGGCATGTAAGTCACTGAAAATACGTGATTTATTTTATTTATTTATTTTATTTATTTACAGTTCTTATATACCGCGCTATTTATGTAGGACTCCTTATAAAATTATCTTCACATATGTCTAAGTCTCTTTGAAAACTGGCCCAATGAGTTTTATTCACCCACTAAATTACATTTTTAACCAACTCCTCTGGGGTGTGGTTTATATATGTATGGTGGCAGAGATCTAATAGAATGGGAGTTCTCAAGATATTCCTTGGATACAGCTAGCCAGCAAGTTTTCAGGGTAACCACAATGAATATGCATACATGCATAGAATGACGTAACATAGTAACATAGTATATGACGGCAGTTAAAGACCAGTATGGTCCATCTAGTCTGCCCAGTAAGGTGGCTAGAGCAGATGTACCCATCACTCTGTGCAGGTCAACCCCTCTATGCCTTTGTTTAGAGTTGTATCCACCACTCTGTATAGGTCATCGCTCTCTTTTTATCCTCTTGCCATACAGGGATCCACTGTGTCTGTCCCATGCCATTTTGAATTTCGTCACTGTATTTGCCCCCACTATCTCCATCGGGAGGGCATTCCAAGCATCCACCACCTTTCAGTGAAAACATATTTCCTGATGTTGCTTTTGAGTTGACCTCCTTGCAGCTTCATGTTATGCCCTCTAGTATTACAGCTTCCCCTTCTTTGAAAAAGGTTTGTTTGTTCATTAATACCCTTTAAATATTTAAATGTCTGTATCATATCTCCCCTGCCCCTCCTCTCCTCTAAGGTATACAATTATATTTAAATCTTCAAGTCTCTTCTCATATGTCTTCTGGAGCCAGTGCATGCAAATTTCTGTGATATTTATTCATGGCAATTTCTCCAAATAACTGGCTACGTGTTTCCCAAGGACTGGGTTGAGAACCTCTGTAATAGAGTGAAGAAACAAGACATGCAAGTTCTACTGTAGGGCCTTGAAGATTCATTCCTTCCTCTTTGTCCCCTCCCCACCCCTCAGGACCCACCAAAACAAACATTTCCTCTGTAATCCTCAGAGCAACTTCCTGCTAAAGAGACGGCCAAGGTGGCTGCTACATACTCTATGCAAATATATCTCATGAATATTCATTGTGAACAGGACTCAGGGAAAGGGTGGGAAACATGGGCACCTGCCTAGTGTGCCAGGCTGGGGGAGGAGGGGTGGTGCTAGTACACCATGAAGTGACTGCTTCATCCCAGAGGGGACCTCCAGACTGGCCGTGTCATTGGAGGTGGAGGGGAACAGCTCTCCCTTAGGGCCACTGGAACGACGTTTTGCTCAGTGATGATCTTGCTTGTGTATATCATACAAACCAGATTTGTTTGCGGTTCTTGCCGAGGATCTCTTCACTAAACAATGCCAAGGCAGCTTCGGCAGTACTTTATGATGATACAGTGTGCTGTAAATTTGCCAGATGTTTTACTTGATTCAATTTAACATGCACTAAATTGTAAACAATAGACAGCAATTTTTATTTGGAGAAAAAAAATCATCCAGGTAGGATGTTAGCACATGGTATAATTGCAGCAATACACGTTGAAGTGTTTTTGAAAAGATCCTTGTGCACTTCCTCCATATTGTCTATATTTGTTCATAGACTTAGCTGTACGTCGCATCCATGGAGGGCTTTGAAAACATTTAGGAGGTAATTTTTTGAAGTGATTTTAATTTAGTTTATTAGATTTTTTTTTATATCCCATGCTTCATAAGATATCAGAGCAGTTTAGAAATGATAAAATTCTGCCCGACAGAATTTTCTAACAGGCCACTGATGTAGATATGTGACCATGTATGCACAAAAACTACTTGATGAAATTACTAGAGGTAGAGGCCAAAGCTTGTTTTTGTTCAGCTTAATTTTGTTGTGTTTTTTCAAGGTTTTTTTACGTATCATATTGTTTCCCGGCAAAAGTGCATGCTACTGCACAGAATTGCACCCTCTTGCTGGGAAACAGGACATGATGAACATGCCGCCATTTCTCTTTCCTCCCAAATCACTACTTTCATTCACAAAAAAGCACGTTCGTAAAAATTACCCCGTAAATGCTAACATGATAGCACATATTTTGCTAGTTGGTGTTTACAGGAATGCAGTTTGGGTGGAGAATGGATAGAGTTTGCAAGTGTATGCATTGATCATAAAATACCATCATTTATTCACATATTTAAAAAAATCTAGATTTACAACAGGGCAGCCGCCTAAAGTTATGTACCATTTATGTGCATAAATCAAGGTATTTGAGTGAGGTCTATGCATAAATGGGTGTTGACATGCATAATTGAGGTTGGTGCTATTCTGAAAGTATGCCCATAGGCCGATGGTGCGTACTTTCACTGAGGGCGTGAACAGAGCACATCAGGGTGTGTGCAAATTATGAGAAACTATAATTTATATATGCACTTGAAAAATGTCGGCATGAGCATTTATACCATTTATAAAATGCACATGACTTTATAAAATTATCCTCCATATGCACACCCTATCAAACGTGCTTGCATAGAAATCTACGTTCAGGAACAACAATTAAACCATTAGAGAGTTTCTTCAGTCCTACTTGTTTTAGATTTTTCTTTACATGGATGAGTTTCAGAGATGGCTGTTTGCATAAATCAACTTTTATGTTGGTGTTTTCGATCAGTCTAATGCTTAGTTTGACCAGTAGGGTCTTTGCTTTTATCTGCATGGTTGTGGTTTGTGCATTGCCCATTTTCACTTAATCTACAGTAAAGCATTAGGTTCATGGATGGAGTCACCATTGTAGAATCAAAACTATTCCCAGCTAATCAGATATATTTATTTTATAATTGACAATAACCACTGAAGATTCTACTGTCCCACTTATTAAATGCTAAACTAAGGCTGCTTCTTCTCCAGCCTTTTAAGGGCCAATGTAACCAGGATTTAGTCGAGTGTGAAAATGGCTTGCTGAGGTTTCCCTGAATTCCATCAAATGCATTTCCTTGGCACTTACAAAATATGATATTTAACGAGTTTATCCATCTGAAAAATATGTAAGGATTTTTAAAGTAGTCCTTACCAAGATAAATAACTGGACATTGCAGTTTTAGTTTCTTGCCTTCCTGGAGGGGCGAGCAAAGAGATGGCTGAAGTATGCAGTCAGTAGGAAGCTGAAGTGGACGGCGGCTCAGTTATCTTTCTTTCTTCTGTCACTATGAATCATTAACAGTAATGAGTACTTCATAGTCCTACAACTCTGGGAAGCAGATTCATCCATGCATGTGATTAAATGTGACCCATCATTTTGTTTTTCAATACAATGATTCACACTTTTTCAGTGGAATTGCAGTAGTTAAACGTTAACTGCATGGGGAGCGGTACAGACATAGTAAAGTTACAATTCAATCCACATTTAGCTTTTTCTCATGCTTTGGAAATTCATTTCCTTTTATGGTTTAAAGGAATTTAGTACTCTGGAGGCACATTCCATAGTGTGTGTCCATGCCTCTGTGCCCCGCAGAATCAGAATCAGGTCTAGGGTCTGTACGTGCAGGCCGGTCCCTATTCTGATTGGCCTGCATGTACTGAGCCAAGCCCTGCTAAATCAGTCAGGCTCCTGAATGCACTCAGTTTTCATGTGAAAATTCCTTATGAAAAAAGTACCTGCTCACATTTATACAATGATGGACAAAGTATGGGTGAAAACTGACCTGCCAGTGCTTACATTATTAAGTACATTTCTTTGGAGTGATAGCACCTATTAGGGGGCAGTCTATGCATCTGTTTGTCTATCTGCCCATCGGTAAGCATGAATCTATTTGCTCAAGCACAAAAGAACCTATGGATAAAGCATAATAGGAAGAGTGCAGAAAAAAGAATTCTGGCCATAGCAAAGTTCTGCAGAGTGTGCCATAGAGATCTCAGTCCCTGAGGCACAAGAAGAGTCTCCGTTCACACAAACTAGAAGCTCGGATTGGTGTGTTGTAGGGATCTCAAGCTTGCAGCACAAAAAAAAACAGGCCCATCCCATCCCAAGCCGTCCTCAGTATTTCGCACAAGACAAGGCCTGCCTGCAAAATAGAACTGCTGCCACAGTCGCTGCCCTAAAGAAGAGGATCTGGCAGAATAATGCAAGAACCCTGGGAAGTGGAAGTGAGTGAGGAGGAGATAGGAGGGCGGTGAGTGTGTAAGGAGGATAAGGATAAGGGAAGTGATTTGGGGGAAGGAAGTGGAGGGGAAGGAGAGGAAGGGAGTGGATGAGGGAGGGAAGCAGGGAGAATGCAAAGGGGAGGGGAAAAGGGGGTAAGAACATGATGGGGGGGAAAAGATTGAGAGCATCAAAAAACCCTTCTTCCCCAAGACATCCATCACCCTACATACAATCCCTATCCCCTAGCACTCTGACACCTCCACATACTCTCCGTATCTCCCAAACACCCTGATACCCCCCACACACGTTATGTACCCCTATAAGATACCCTCACACCACAATACACACTCCCCTAACCTACTCTTGCCCCTACCCACCATCACACAATCTCTAACCCCCTTCCTACATCTCCCATATGGTCCCTCATGAGAGACTTAGCAAAATTAAAAAGTCAGGAAATAGGAGGCAATGTACTATTGTGGATCAGGAAATGGTTAAAAGATAGAAAGCCAAGAGTAGGGCTAAAACTAGTTTTCTCAATAGAGAAAGGTGAATAGTGGGAGTACCCAAGGAATCTGTGCTGGGTCTGCTGCTTTTTAATGTATTCATAAATGACCTGGAAAAGGGAATAACGATCGAGGCGATCAAATTTGCGGAGGACACAAAATTATTCAAAGTTGTTAAAACACAAGAGCATTGTGAAAAATTGCAAGAGGACCTTGATAAACTAAGAGATTGGGCGTCCAAATGGCAGATGAAATTTAATGTGGACAAGGGAGGATCAACCCAAACTTGTATTACACAATGCAAGGTTCCACATTAGGAACCACCACCCAGGAAAAAGATTTAGGCGTCGTCATGCATAACATGTTGAAACCCTCTGCCCAGTGTGCAGTGGTGGCCAAGAAAGCAAATAGAATGCTAGGAATCATAAGGAAAAATATGGAGAATAAAACCAAGGATATTATAATGCCTCTTTATCGTTCCATGATGAGACCACAGCTTGAATATTGTGTGCAATTCTGATCATCATATCTTAAAAAGGATATAACAGTATTAGAAAAGGTATAGAGAAAAGCCACTAAAATGGCAAAGGGGATGGAAGGATATCCCTATGAGGAAAGCCTTAAAAAGTTAGGGCTTTTCAACTTGGAAAAGAGACAGCTGAGGGGAGATATGATAGAGTGCCTATAAATTAATGAATGGAGTGGAACGGGTAAACATAGATCGATTGTTTACTCCATCAAAAAGTAGGATGACTAGGGCACATGCAATGAAGTTACAATGTAACCCATTTAAGACTAATACCAGAAAATATTTTTTCACTTAAAGGGTAATCAAAGTCTGGAATTTGTTACTAGCAAATGTGGTAAAAGCTGTTAGTGTAGCTGGGTTTAAAAAAGGCTTGGGCAAGTTCCTGGAGGAAAAGTCCATAAACCATTGTTAAAGAGGACCAGGGAAATCCACTGCTTACTCTAGGATAAGCATTGTGGAATGTGTGTACCTTTTTGGGAACCTGCCAAGTACTTGTGACCTGGATGGGCCACTGTTGGAATCGGGATACTGGGCTTGATGGATCTTCGTCTGATCCATTATGGCATTTCTTTTGTTCTTATGTTCACACATCCACAAGATATCCCCACAGACCCATTAGCTACACACAGGTGCACTATATCACAGAAAGTATACAGTTCACATATCCAGTCACAATACACAGACTTCATATACTTCCCCTCATCCTACAGTGTAGTCCCTGACACCCTACTGAGACGCATTAAGACATGCCTCTTCCACTGATTCTCCCATTCGGCCATAGCAGCCACTTTCTGGGTAGCCTGCAACAGTCACCACTGAAACTGGATATTCAACGAAAGCAACTGTCCGGAGACTTCTGTTGAATATCTGGACTAGGTATCAGCCCATATGCTTCTGTGAATAGAAGACCCTCATAAACAGCTTTCAGATGTTAATCGAATAGTAGATGAAGTCATTTTAGCACTTTTTCAACAGTATGTACTGTAGTCTGTGAATAATTCTGGGTTCTTCATTAACCCGTTTTGGACAGCTCGCATATTCTTTTTCTGTTCTGGATGATTTATTAGATTTGTTACACTCAAACAACTATAAAATACCGGCAATAATAAAAAATATTAAAACTTTGCAAAAAATAGAAGTTTCACATAGTGTATGTTTTTCATACACTAGTCCAATGTCCGTCTTCCAAGTGATCAGAAAAGTTATGATTCAGTATCAATATTCATTGACATAAACATACTGTATGATACTATTAAAACTGCAGTTTTCATTTCATTTCATTTCATTTATTATGATATAATATAGTTTGTCAACAGTCCATTCTGATGGCAGAATATGATACACGTGAAAACACCTCTGATGCAGTGCGTCAATATTGCACCATTGAAACACCTAGAACCGAACGCGTGACAACAATTAGTCTCGACAACATATTAGCCCAGCGTATGAGAAACATACAAGGCCGATATGCGCACCAATAACTCTGACACTAAGTAACTTAGTTATCTAAACCTATTTTCTAAAGTCTGCAAATACTTTTATTTGTAAAATAGTAGCTATTACAGCATTATAAGCTACTTACTATTTTTTGTGATCTTTTTATGTTGAGCCGCCAGTACCGTCAAAATCAGCAAACTTTGAATACCTATTAAACTAAATAAATCTCAAACAAGAAATCTGTATATAGCGCTTTTTGACATAACGATAATGGCTAAACATAATTCCATTGAATTTATAACCATTAATTAGTAAACAGTTAAGTAGTAAGTATGGAAACCTTATGTCTGTAAAACATACACTGGTCCAAAATGGGTTTTAACCATGGAGCCACTGATATCTTTGATTGTCCTGACGTTTTTGTCGACTCTACATCAGATTTGTTCCTTCCTTTCGGAAAGGTATCTTTGGCAAAATCTACAGACAGTTGTGACATCAAGATTAGACTTTTATAAGCTGATTTATTTAGAGGCTGCAAAAAGATCAATCACCAGACTGCAACTGGGCTACTCTAATATTGCTTTAGCTTTATTGGCTGCCAGTTGTTAATCTATGTTTTTAAAACTCTTTTGGGTTTGGGCTCTTCTTAATTGACAGATTTTGTGATGTTATATGCAGAGCCAGTCAAGGAGATGCACCCAAGGTGAATCTCCTCCCTTGCGCCCACCCCCCACCTGCAGTGCCCATTGCCACCACCACAAAAGGCACTGCAGTGGTGACAATGGCCGCAAATAGCCCCATGGCACCAACCTTACCAACCTTACAGCTGTTTGCTTCTGTCCTCCTATAATTTCCTCGCCTCCCCCTTCATTTTTATGGATGCATCTCTTACTGCCCCATATCACTTTCTCAAGAGCTCCTCCATCCAAGGACAAGCATTTCAATCTATGATCGACATTTGAAGTAATAGCTTCTAGCCTGTGGAATCAGCCATCTCTCAACTTTCAATTGGAATCTTTCTAGGCTAAATTCAAACCAAGGCCTTAAAATCTAGGGGGAGGGATATTCAAAGCATTTTAGCCATCTAGCGACCTGTTAACCAGCTAAAACACACTAATCCCAATATTCAGAAGCACTCTCCAGATATTGACACTGAATATTGCCATAGACTGCATAAAAACTGTCTGGTTAAAACTAGGGCTGTCTGTGGATGCATCAGGGTGGGTGCCGGTCGCTATCCACTTAGCAGCAATATTCAGCCGCTAATCAGAGAGCTTAAGCAGTTAAAGTTAGGTCCTCTCAATAGTTGTCCTAACTTTAACTGGTTATTGCAATCCTGCTAGGGCTGAATATTGCTGCTAACTAGATAACTGTCCAGTGAACCTCGATATTCAGCACTGAAGTTCCTGAGCTGAAAATCTAGGTTTATTTAAAGTGGCAGCGGCTAGCCCCTTAAAATAAGCTAACTGTTGCTTCTGAACATCCTCCTCTATAACGTTTCCTTTACTTTCATCTATTCATTTGCCCAGCCCGCCTGTGTTTGCAGCTGGCCAGGGCAGGGGAGGTTTACAATAGCCAGAAAGCAATTCTATTCTTCTTTACTTTCTTGATTTCTTTATTTAATTTTCTTTTGTTTGTTTATATTATTTGGATTATATATATACGACTTCATCTTATCAGTATTTTATTTTAACAGGAAACCTCTTAGGCACTGACATGATAAGTGGTTTATCAAATAAAGTCGAAACCTGAAACTTCTGAAATTTTGCTGTGAATGTCCTGAAGATAGAGGAGGATTCCCTTGCTGAACACCATCAGGGTGCCAGTAGCCCTGCCATATAGAGATTTCTCTTTGTTCATCACACTCACTAAAAGGAAATCCATCGTTAGGAAACCTTCTGACCACAAACTGCTCTTCCCCACTCATCAGTTGTTTTTCTTCTCTGTTTCATCTGAAGAAGGGATTGTGGAACGGTTTACGAACACACCGGTTGCATGTTTTTGCAATGAAACTCGAGCAGATTGACGTCAATGGCCAGTGCAGAGTGCCAAGCAAGAGTTGGGGTTGCCACCGTCTCCTTGGTGACACAGCCAGTGGAATCCCAAGCTTCTTATAGAGAGAGCGAAGGAACTCAGTCAAAATAATACCTAAAAGGATTAAAAGAAGTGGTGTCAGCATGTTTGAGGATGAAGTCAGGCCCAGAAACACAAGAGCAGAAGAGAAGGGATTAAAGTAGCTGAACGATGAAGCAACATCTTTAATTGCAGTGCAAATGAAAATAAGATTCCGGAGCCCAGAGAGACAATGGAAGTACAATGTGGAAAATGAATGCTCATTATGACAGGAGTGGTCAGTTTGATCTCAAGCTTTATCTGCTTCTCTCTGTTATTAGCAGTCTTTTGGCCGTTAGAGAAAGAATGCTTCATGCGCACACCCTGCTGCTGCCACGTCTGTCTTTTCCATTTTTCATCTTTATCTTTATTTCGCATTTGATATACCGCCCAGGCCATGACATTAGGCCGGTTTGCAATAAAACATCGATGCTGCAATCAGGAGATAGAAAGGAAAGCCGTTCAGTGACAGGAGAGAAGGAACAGATACAGCAACAGCTAACAATTAAAAAAAACAACAGGAGAGACAGTGGAGAGGGACAGAGGGACTAAAGAGGACTGGTATATGGGATGTCATAGGCTTGATGGAATAAATGTGTTTTGAGATGCGTCTTAAACTTCTCATAGGAGGATTCAAGGCAACGTGAAGATGGCAGTGCATTCCAGAGTACAGGACTAATAAAGAAAAATGCAGCATGGCGGGTAAGTTCTAAGTGAGCCTGAGATGGAGATGGGAGAGAAAGTCGATTAGCCATGGAGGGTCCGGAGCTGACAGTAGGGGATGTGCAATGATATGAGATTGGCCAGATAGTGAGGTGTGGAAGTGTAAATGACTTTATGGGTCAGAATCAGAAACTTGTACTTTTCTGTAACGGAGGGGAAGCCAATGGAGATGAATAAGAAGTGGGGTGACATGGTCCGAATGCCTAGCGTGAGTGATAATACATGCCGCAGTATTTTGTAATAGTTTTAAACGCTGGAGCTGATAGTGAGGCAAGTTTGCAAGGGCCGCGTTGCAGTAGTCTAACCTACTCATTGCCAGAGCAAGCAGCAGAGTGGTGATTGAAGAGGGTGGCAAAAAGGGATGGACTGTTCTGATCTGACAGAGTGCACAAAAGGAATGGCGAATGAGGATGGACAGATGCTCCTGGAAGGGAAGTGCCGAGTATAGTGTGACACCCAGGTAACGGAAGGAAGGAACCAGGGGGATAGAAATGGAACTAAGCTGTGGGGCAATGGTAGGACAGGGGGTACTGAAGGAGATCCACATGGCTGTGGACTTGGAAGGGTTAAGGTGGAGGTAGTTAGTCAAGATCCATGTGGCAATGCAGGAGAGAAAGTCATTAAGAAGTGATAAATCAATAGTGACTGGGGAGGTGCGGTAGAGAAGAATTATATCATCGGCATAGAAAAATGCTGACTCCAGGTTCTGCTGGATGATGAGTTGTAGAGGTTCAAGAAAGATGTAAAAAAGCAGTGGGGAGAGCACAGAGCCCTGGGGGACTCCACATACCAAAGGTACCGCAGCAGAGGACACAGCACTGAGGTGCACAGAAAAGAAGCGGATACTGAGGAAGGATTGAAACCAGCACAGCACAGTACCCTGAACCCCAGAATCGTGCAGACGGGAAAGCAGTGTAGAGTGATCCGCTAAGTCAAAAGCAGAGGAAAGATCAAGCAGGATGACCAACGTGATATCCCTGCAATCATACGCGACATGCAGCTCATTAACAGGGAGAGGAGTATGGTCTCAGTGCTATGACCACCTGATGACTTCTATTCCCTCATTAGTTACTCCAAAATTGCTTATACTGTCTGGGCCATATCATATACAGTATGATTTGTAAAGGAATGTCGATGCAGACCCTTTCACAGTATTCTCTTATGTAGTGGAAAGGGCCACCTTCAAGCACTGCAGAGTCCTGTAAAATTTTGCAGCCCTGGGAAAAGGTGCATCCAATGGTATATAGAGGGAGGGGCAAGCACTTGGTCCTAGATCCAAAGAGGATTAATCCTCAGCCACTCATTTAAGTTATCATACAATAAAATGTTGCAAAACAAAATCAGTTTTACAGAAGGCAAAATAATTGAACCAAAGCATATAAACAGAGTTCCAACAGTCATAGAATTATAGAATAAGGTTCTTCAAGAAACTTGAGCAAGGTGACAGGGACTTGGTTCTTAGAAGTCTTCTTTCTTCTTGCAGATGTTTTTGGAGCATCCAGAGATCATGTACTCCCAGTTAGATCTTTCCACAGAATACCTAGTTGGTGCAACAGCTCCTGAGACAGGTACCCTGTCTCCTTGAGCTGGATAGTTACAGGACTAACATTACAGGTTCTTTGCTGAACCTCCATATCAACACTTCTGTAACATCAATCAGGAGAACCACAACCCGTTCTCATTCTCCCATGGCTAGTGCAAGAATATGATGCACCCTTTCTGAACCCTCATTCCTGCTCCCACCCTGCCGCTCCCCAGGACCTGCAGTGGCAGAAGTGACAATAAAACATCAAAGCAGTGCATACCAGAGCCTCTGAACCACTATGTGCTGGTGCTGTGCTCTGAAAGGCCAGCCCGTCCCAGTTCCCTTTGACACAGACTTCCTGTTTGCATGGAACTGATTGGTCAAAGTGCAGAACCAACAGCATACAGTGGTTCAGAAGCTCTGGTAAGTGCTGCTGTACTGTTTTATTGTCATGGTTGCAATTGCAGGACCTGGAGAGGTGCTGCAGTGGTGACAATGGCGGGAATAGACCATCCTCTAAAGTTGGGTGTTCTAGGCAATTGTCTGGTTTGCCTAATGATAGAGCCAGCCCTGGCTCTGGCCTTTTCATTCTCCCCATATGACTCCTTTACTCCTCTTCGTGATTCATTCAGAATTTATAGATTTAGAAGGAAGGACTTTCCCTGTAGTGATGAGCCATGAACACAAATACATTTCGACTAGTACTCCTCTTGCCGCAATCTTCCATTATGTCAGGGCCTAGCTGAAATTAAGTAGGTCATTCTATGGCCATGCCACCCTTAATGAGCCCAATCTCATCTGCTCTTGGAAGCTGCAGTAAGCATGGTTGGGCCTGGCTAATACAAGGATAAGAAACCACCTTGAGATATCAGGTGCTGTAGGCTTACTGCATGGAAGAAATGCCTGGCAAACTACTTCCGGTCGTACCTTGCCAAGAAAACTCAGGGGATGGGTTACCAGGAGTCAGCATCGACTCAACACACATTATTGCTTGAAGAAGCATCATCTTTCTGATTGCTCCTAGTTCCCACGTGCACCAAATTTATTTATTTCTAATGAAAATATACAAAGAAGAGCGACAAAATGATGAAGAGGACAGAAAGGTTTCCTTTTGAAAAAAGGCTAAAAGAGGTAGAACTCTTCATCTTGGAGAAGAGACAACCAAGAGGGGAAATCATACAGACGTTTATAAACATGAGCAATGTAGAACAGATTAATAGGAAATGGTTACTTAACCTTTCGGATAGGACCAGAACTGGGAGACACTCCTTAAAACGAACTGATATAAAATCAACTTAAGAAAATAAGTTTTTCAGTCAGGCCACCATTAAAGAGGGCAGCTCCTCACTACCTTTCTTCTCTTCTCTCTCCCTACTCCTCTCCTCGGGAACTCCACTCTTCTGGCAAATTGCTTCTATCGGTGCCCTTCTCTTCTATTGCTAGCTCCAGACTTCGCTCCTTTCACCTTGCTGCACCTTATGCCTGGAACAAACTACCTGCGTCTGTACATCAGGCGCCTTCTCTGGCCCTTTTCAAATCCAGGCTGAAAACTCACCTCTCCGCTGCTGTTTTCGGATCTCGACTCACCTGATCTCCTTGTTTCTTTACCATTCCCCCTTATTTTATCCCCATCTACACCTTTTCTGTTATCTGTCTTGACTAGCTTGTAAGCTCTGATGAGCAGGGACTGTCTCTTACATGTCTGTGCAGCGCTGCGTATGTCTTGTAGCGCTATACGAATGCTCAGTAGTAGTTATAAGAGAGCACCTAATTAAAGCACTATTTAAGGCACCTGTGTTATAAAGACAAGTATTTGCCTGCTTGTCTTTATGAAAGATTAGCGTAAGGGGCAGAGATTGTGCCTCAAGTTAAGGTGCTGACATTTTACACCAGTCCTAAAGCTGGCACACATTCCCACGCCTGGATTTTTAAAGGACACAGATAAATTGTAGCATTTTATAATCTATATGCCTGCTTATACATTCTGCCTATACCCCACCCATCTGCATACCCACAGGCAATATTGTGCCATCATATAGTGAGTAGACTTTTGAAGTGATCAGAATTTTATAAGAAGTCATTAACGCATATATATATAGCCACATTCACGCGTTTATAATTAAAATAACCCCCAGTTAGGCATGTACGTGTGGCTAAAAGTACACCCCCTTATAAAATTATACCCAAATTGTGCAATTCATGTTGCTGAAGGATATGGTCCAAGTTAATAGCATATCTGGGATTGAGAAAGGTTTATGGAGAACAGATCCATTTGCACTTATAAACCAAAAATGAATGGGGATCACTACTTCCTATGTCTGGGAATGAGCAACAGGGAAGGATCTGGTGCAAGAGATAATGGTTTTGGGGCCACATGGCAATAGTGATCCTAACATGATCATATTTGATTTAATAAATAGAGAGAGGACAGCAAGGAAGTCCATGACTTTCAAAAGGGAGACTATGGTAAAATGAGGAAAATGGTTAAGAAAAAACTAAAAGAAGCAGCTACAAAGGTTTAAAGGTTTACATCAAGAATTAGCGTGTAAAAATATTATCTTGGAAGCCCATACCAAATGTATTCTATGCTTTAAGAAAGGTGGAAGGAAGGCCGAATGACTGCTGGCCTGGATTAAAGGTAAGATCAGAGAGGCTGTTGTAGCCAAAAAAGCATCTTTCAGAAAATAGAAAAAGGAACCACAACAGAAACAACATAAGCACTGGCAAGCTAGATGCAAGGCATTGATAAGGCAGGCAAAGAGAAACTTTGAAAAGAAGCTTTCGGTGGAGACAAAAATGCATAATAAAAACTTTTTCAAGTATATTTGTAGCAAAAAACCTGTGAGATAGTCAGTTGGACTATTTGGTGATAGAGGGGTAAAAGGGCACTAAGAGAGGACAAGGTGATAGCAGAGTGACTGAATTAATTCTTTGCTGTTGTCTTTACAGAAGAACATGTAGGAAAGTTGACAATGCCTGAAATGGTATTTAAAGGTGATATATCCTTGATAAACCAGGAAGATGTAATACACGTATTTGATAAACTAAAGAGTGGCAAATCACCTGAACTGGATGGTATATATCCCAGGGTATTAAAAGAAATGAAATATGAGATTGCAGATCTACTATTAGTAATCTATGAACTATCATTAAAATCATCTGTAGTTCCTGAAGACTGCAGATTGGCCAATGTAAGGTCAATTTTTAAAAAGGGTTACAGGGGTGATCCAGGAAACTACGGACCGATAAGCCTGAGGTCAGTACCGGGAAAATGGTAGAAATCATTATAAAGAATAACATTACTGAAAATGTAGTCATGATTTAATCGGAGAAAGCCAACATGGCTTTAGCCAAGGAAGATTTTGTCTTACTAAACTGTTATATTTGTTTGAAGGTGTAAATAAACAGGTAAATAAAGGTGAACCAGTTGATATAGTGTATCTGGATTTTCAGAAAGCCTTTTATAAGATCCCTCATGAGAGACTCTAAGAGAAATTAGAGACTCTAAGAATCTGTGCTGAGCTTTTTAACATATTGATAAATAACCCTGAAATGGGAACAAGTGAGATGATTAAATATTCAGATGACACAAAATTATTCAAAGTTGTTAAAACACAAGAGCATTGTGAAAAATTGCAAGAGGATCTTGATAAACTGGGAGACCGGGCATCTAAATGGCAGATGAAATTTAATGTGGACAAGTGCAAAGTTATGTCCCCAGGGAAGAAAAACTTAAACTATGGTTACCCAATGCAAGGTTCCACATTAGGAACCAACACCGAGGAAAAGGATCTAGGCCTCATTATGGATAATGTGTTGAAACTCTCTGCCCAGTGTGCAGCTATGGCCAAGAAAACAAATAAAATCCAAGGAATCATAAGGAAAGGAATGGAGAATAAAACAAAAGATATTTTAATGCTTCTGTATCGCTCCATGGTGTGACCACACCCTGAATATTGTGTGCTATTCTGGTTGCCATATCTTAAAAAAGATACAGAGAAGAGCCACCAAAATGATAAAGGGGATGGAAGGAGACCCATACAAGGAAAGAATTAAAAAGCTAGGACTCTTCAACTTGGAAAAGAGACAGCTGAGGGAAAATATGATAGAAGTCTATAAAATAATGAATGGAGTGAAATGAGTAAACGTAGATTGGTTGTTTACTCCTTCAAAAAGTAAAATGAGTAGGGCACACGCAATGAAGCTACCATGTAGCACATTTGAGACTAATCAGAGAAAATATTTTTTCACTCAACGTGTTATCAGTTTCTGGAATTCATTACCCAAGGATGTAATAAAAGCTGTTAGTTTAGCTGGCTTTAAAAGAGGACAAGTTCCCGGATAAACCTTTTTTAAAGAGGACCAGGGAAATACACTGCTTACCCCTAGGATAAGCAGGAAGGAATTTGTGTACCTTTTTGGGAACCTGACAGGTACTTGTGACTTGGATTGGCCACTATTGAAAATAGGATAATGGGCTTAACGGACCCTTGGTCTGACCCACTATGGCATATCTTATGTTCTTATGTGAACTTCTAACTGACCTGGATTGACCTCTGTTGGGGACAGGATGCTGGGTTTGATGGAGCCTTTGTCTCCAACATAACATGTCAAATGTTCTACAAATATGCAACTGTGCAGCTCATGGACTGAGGAATAGGTGTAAATGTTCAAGCAAATACACAGTTAATTAACGTGCACAATATTACCGCTGCCCAGTTAGCAATGGGTGCCACCCAGGAACTCTCCTAGTACACCCCAGGGCATATATTGGTGGCACCCATGGATATGCAGCGTGTAAATGCCTTTGAATATCTCCTGCCCCTCCCCCAGTATTTTAGTCATTCATACATATATGAGACTTGTTATAAAATATCAACTCACATGACTATATACATTGCTTTTCATCACATGTATTTTCACTGTGGGCATGTACGTAGAGGGGAAGAGTTTAGGTGAAGCGTGGGCACTGCGAGCAAGTATGAATATAGATTATAAAATTCCTTAATTTATGGGTGTATTTGCAACAATTAAACACAGTCATTGACACCAGCTATAGAGCTGGTATACGTGATCATACCTTAACCTACACACATACTTTCACAGTTAACACCTTATTTTATAAAGTCAAATAAAAAACGTACTTGACTTTACAGACATAAAGTAAACACGTAAAAATACAGATGAACTAGGCATGATTTTATAAAGTTACCCTTTATGGGGTTCAATGTGGAAGCCCTATTCATGCTTTGGACCTCCGAAAACACGCATAGAGATGTCCAAGGCACAGAGATGTTTCTAGAACCATTTTAAAAGCTTGTTCGGCGGACCTCACCAGCATGAGAATGTCCTAGTCTACATTTATTTATTTACTTAAACATTTCTTATATACCACCCTTCCTATCGATCGGAACGGTTTACATTGAACAACATTCCAGAGTCCTGGTTACAGAGAACGTTTCAAACTATAGTACAATAAACTATTTACATATCAGTTATTGTAGAAGCTTGGTCTGAGCTATTTACATTCTGTATTTACAACAGAGCAGATTACAGGTGGTTATTTATACTTGGGGGGGGGGAGTCGTGGCTAGTGGAGGGGGAAAAGAGAGGGGGGAGGCAGATGAGTTGTAGTATTCTGAGGAGGGTTTTAAGTAGTTTACAGAAGTCCTGAAGGTCCTTCGTTGATCTGATAGTGTCAGGGAGAGAGTTCCATAGAGCCGGGGAAGAATACCTGAAGGCTCTGTTGCTTGTTGTCTTCTTAGTTTTCCTTACTGAGGAGGGTAAGGCTAGGAGGTGTTTTGTACATTTTCTTCTAATCCTGATATCAGCTTGTGGATGAATCAGGGTGGAAAGGTAGGAGGGGGACATATTGTTGTGTAGTTTAAAAGTTGTGACTAGCATTTTGTATTTTATTCTGGATGCAATGGGGAGCCAATGGAAAGTATAGAGTAAATGTCAGTGTGGTGGAAGCATGGCCAGCGGATTCCCAAGAACATGGACATTCCCACCTGATCTCAGAAACATCATGGATTCCAGCATCACGTCTTAAGTTTAGATCTGTTCCAGACACAAAGAGTGCTTGCTTTGGCTGAGAAACATCTAGAGGATGTAGAGAAGAAAGCCCTCCATCATCCCCAGTACTGAGCCCAATGCCAATAATAGCAGCAGTGGGATTTGAATCCTGGCTGCCTTGTTTCTAGTGCACTACTCTAACCATTAGGCTATTCTAGACATCCAGGTTCTGGAATACAGTTCTGGGCTGTCTATGCAGATGCCCATACTGGGCACGTCCATCTTTGTGAAATTGTACCTGCTTCTGGATATAGCTGCTTTTTTTTCAGACATTCTGGCATAGATTTCCCAGATTGCTCTTGAATGACCTTTCTAAAATTACCCTCTTAAGTGTTCATACAAATTTTTAAGGTACTCTAACGAATCAAATGCATAGTAACAACGAAACAACCCTAGAATAAGCAGATAAGAAGCCCATGTAGCAACTTGAGAAAAAGGATTATGAAGGTAATTTTATAACAAGACATCTAGGTTAAGGCAAACACACTTATGAAGTCTATTTTATAATGTCAAGTAGATGCCTACTTATCTTTATAAAATACTGGCCTAAATCACGTCTTATATTATCGTGCAAACATCTACACCTGCTCTATAGCAGGTGTAAATGAATGCATGTAAAGGTTGCAAGTATGCATGTAAATTAAAATATTTTATAATGAATGGGAGGACTTGCTAACTCCACTTGTGCTCCACCCAGACTGCATCCCCAACTATATCTACTGAGTGGTGAGAAGACCTTATGGATGGAACCATCTGGCATGTGCATACTATAACACTGGTCAGTATTTTATAAGAGGCCATTAACATGCATAAGCTGCACATATGTGTGTTAATGACTTTATGAAATTTTCTAGTAGAGGTCTGTAATGACATTTGTAGCTGCATTTTGATTGCAATAGCAAGAGATGGTTCAATAGCAGGTTGGAATGGAAGTGACAAGAGAACTGATGACTTTTTCTTTTTTACTTACACCTTTCCAGGGGTAGCTCAAGGTGAGTTATATAGGTATTCTCTTGTCCTTGGAAGGTTTACAATCTAAGTTTGGTCCGAGGCAATGGAGGGTTAAGTGATATGCTCAAGATCACAAGGAGCATCGGTGGGATTTAAATGTCTTTTTTTCGGGTTCTTAGGGTATTGCTCTAACCGCTAGGTTACACCTTCACTTGATGACATTTGATTGCAGTGAGTACTTCCTTCAGGATAATGATAGCTGAGCTTCTACTTCTTCTCCACTGATAAATGAGATAAGAATCTAAATGTTTATTATTTTGGTAATGGCTGGCCCTATTTTTGCTTCCTTCAATTAGCCTACACCCAAACAGCTCAAACTAAGTCAAGTACATATAGTTCCCAGTTAAACGAAGCACATCACAGAAATTTGAGTGATTATTATGTCAGTACTTTTAAAAATAATGTAATAATGTGGATGTCTACTTATGCTCATGATTATTTGATGGCTCCAGGTCATCGAGAAAAGGGTCAGCCACTCCTGATCTTATCCCTTCCTTTGATCATTATTACATAATTATAATTACCTATGCATTTATCCAGCACGTCTCATCCAAAAGACAACACCCACAGAACTCATCCAAAAGACAACACCCTTAGCAGCTTGGTTCCACCAGCATAATGTAGATATGCTGCTTCCATAGAAACAATGACAGCAGATAAAGACAATATGGCGTGTCCAGTCTGCCCTTCTATAATCAACTACTAAACTTGCTGACTTAGAGGTAATAGTAAGAGCATGCATAGGAATTTTTTTCAGTTTGATTCTTCTTCAGTTCAATTATCCATTCAGTTCACCTTCGGATTCCAAATCATTTGTGTCAATGGGGAATCAATTTTAGACTTTTCATAGTGGGATTTTTCATCCTATGTGGGCAGGCCAAAAAAACACCTATTCCAAGCCTATTTTATAAAGACACACATCCCCCTGTGTGTTTTTTATGAAATTACCCCAGAAAAGCTGCAGATTGTACCTAAAAATTAACCTGCAAACATTTACGTCTGTTCAGGAACAGGTATACAGTTGTGGTCAACATTATTGGCACCCTTAATGTCCAATATCTCAAAAAAAAATGTTGCCAGTGAAATGACTTTAGACAATATATGCACACATATTTGACACATAAAAGAATCAAATAAAACCAGAGCATTAAAAAAAGGAAATAGTATAAAAATTGAGACATTGTCAAGATATTATTGGCAGCCTTATAAACAAGTCAAATCAGTTTGAAGAACCACATTCCCATTGCAGTAAAATTAGACGTCCCTGTGATCAATTGTAAGTACTCATATGAATCAACCAATGAAAGATGGCTTTAATGTTTAAAATGGCCACATTCACTCCCTGTTCCATTTTCACAATGGTGAAGACAAAAGAGCTGCCTGAGACCATTAGAAAAGCTATTATCACCAAACATCAAACTTCAAAGGGGTACAAGGCTATTTCCAAAGACCTTGGGATGCTTGTGTCTACAATTCACAATGTTGTTAAGAGGTTTTCATAGAAACATAGAAATATGACGACAGAAAAAGACCACATGGCCTATCTAGTCTGTCCTTCCATAACAACTACAACAGTCCACTTTTTGCCTTTAGAGATCCTCTGTGTTGGTCCCATGCTTTCTTGAATTCAGTTACTGTCCTCATCTCTACCACCTCCACTGGGAGACTATTCCACGGATCCACTACTCTTTCCGTAAAGAAATATTTCCGCATATCACTCCTGAATCTATCTCCCTTCACCCTCATCCCATGTCCCCTCGTAGCAGAACTTGCTTTCAATTGAAAGAGGCTCTCTCCCTGAACATTTATGCCACAGAGGTATTTAAACATCTCAATCATATCACCTCTATCCCGCCTTTCCTCTAAGGTGTACATATTAAGATCCTTAAGTCTGTCCTCATATGCTTTATAATGAAGCCCATTAATCATTTTGGTAGCAACCCTCTGCACCGACTCCATCCTGTTCACATCCTTTTGAAGGTGCGGTCTCCAGAATTGCACACCATACTCCAAATGAGGTCGCACCAAAGACTTATACAGAGGCATTATCACCTCCTTTTTTCTGCTAGCCATTCCTCTCCGTATGCACCCAAGCATCCTTCTAGCTTTTGCTGTCGCCTTTTCCACCTGTTTAGCTACTTTAAGATCTGCCAAGAACCTGCCAAGATCTGCCAAGAACCTCTCAGGACATGGAGGGAAGAAGAAAATTAATTTAAGAAGTCTTCAAAGGTTAGTGCGAACCGTTGGAAAAACACCATATACAACATCCAAAGAGCTTAAGGCTGACCTAGAGCAATCTGGAGTGCTGGTTTCAACTTGCACCATATGCCATGCACTAAAGAAAGAAGAATTTAATGGGCTCAGCCGGCTCCAGCTATCAGCCGTGCCCCCGATTGGCATCGCAATAGAGAGCAGGAGCAATGGAAACCCTCCTGCTCTCAATCACAAGGCCAATCGGGGCCCAACGCGGGACATTTAAACTCCGGCGCTTCTTGGCGCACCCAACAACTCAGCTGGCTCCAGCCATCATCCATGCTTCTGATCGGCATCGCAATAGAGAGCAGGAGTGAGGGAAACCCTCCTGCTTGCCCGACGCGGGACATTTAAACTCCGGTGCTTCTCGGCACGCCCAACAACTCAGCCAGCTCCAGCCATCAGCCGTGCCCCCAATTGGCATTGCAATAGAGAGCAGGAGCGAAGGAAAGCCTCTTGCTTTTAATCACAAGGCCAACCAGGGCCCAACGCAGGACATTTAATCTCTGGCGCTTCGGGGGGGCGGAGCCTGATGTCCAGCGGGTAAGACGCTTCGCGCTGAAGCTCCCGAGAGGCCTACTTAGAATCCTGACTTAATACCTATACAAACTTACTATTTCGCTCCGGGCTGACCGGGGTACCTCGGGGGGGATGGCGGCCCATAAACCAGCGCACTTGGACTTCGGGTCTCCTTCTTCTTCTCACGGAAAACGCTCCAAAACAGAGGTGTCCTCCCCACAGAAGATGGTTCCATTTCGGGAAAACCCCGAAATGCACCTGGAGATTTTAGAGGAATTACGCGGCGTGAAGGAATTGGTGCAGTCCAATGGAGAAGCGCTTAGAGCCATGCGAGAAGACTTTGGAGTGCTCCAGGACCGACTTGAAAGTCTCTCATTACGGCAGGACAATATGGCGGGGATCCTCGACTCGCACGTGGTGCGCTTGGGCACACTGGACAAGGCTGAGCGCCAGATACAGAATCTTCAAAAGGAGTTAGAAGATAGCAATAATCGAGCCCGTCGCAACAATGTGAGGCTCATTGGAATACCGGAGGGGGTGGAAGCGGGAGATATGAGAGAATTCCTGCTCAAAACTCTTCCCTCCTTGCTGAAGATCACCTTTCATAAAGAACTGGAAATCGATCGTGCACACCGGGTTCCTACCCACATGGCGCTCAACCGAACGACCCCCCGGCCTATTATCTTTCGCTTGCTACGATATCAACAAGTGGAACAAATTTTAAATGCTGCCCGGGCGAACCATCATTTGGAATATGAAGGTCACAAAGTCTCCTTCTTCCCTGATTTGGCAAAGCCTACCGTTGACCGACGAAAGAAACTCCTTGCTTTTCGCCCTCGACTTCAACAGTTACAGGCTCGCTTTGGCCTGTTGTATCCCGCGAAGCTCCGAGTGACTCTCCACAACCAAACCAGGACATTCGAAGATCCTGATCTACTATCAACATTTTTAGACTCCAAAGAAGCAGAGCAGATGCGCTAATCCAACGACTTGGACTTTTATTTGCCGGCTCTGTCCGCCATTTTGAAGGGCCCGATGCGGCGGTCATAGTCAAGCACAGAGACTACCTGGACTTTCTTTCTTTCTTTCTATGACTTTTTTGTTATATGGTCTCCTATCCCTCCATGATGTGTGCCTCGGTCGGATTCGGAGCACGCACAGTCCTACAGGTTATGTGTTTTTTCAATTTCGGCCTTCTCTGGGGCTTCTCCCCGCAGACACATGGTCGCCAGTAATTTTTGGGGTTTTGCTTCTTCTCTACCGCGCTGCGGTTTTTCTTTTTTAATGTGGGGCGCTTCATTGTATTATCTAAGCTTATTTTCTTTTATGCCATATGTACAGCCAGATACAGTCAATATGAGGGACATTGTGAAATTATGTGCGCTATCATGCTCAGAATTTTTAACTTGTCTGAATGGCCTTATGTAAAATCTTATCACTCAACGTAAAGGGCATTAATAGTCCAATCAAAAGAAAGAAAATCCTTAGCTATCTTAGCCATGAGCATGCTGATTTAGCGTTTCTTCAGGAAACGCACTTAAACTCTGCTGAAACACTGAAACTCAATGTTAAGCCTTACATGGTGGCTGCCTATTCCCCCGCCGTTTCTAAGCGGTGCGGGGTAGCCATTCTGGTTAAGAAATCTTTGCAAGCTACTGTACTTGATACTAGCGCTGACAAGGAGGGTAGATGGGCCCGAGTACATCTTAAGGTTGGAGATAGTGAATTTACATGTATTTGCATTTATGCCCCGAATGTAGACAACCCTGCTTACTATGCAAGTATTGCGCAGTTGGCACAGGCCTCTGCCAATATTCCATTAATACTTGGTGGTGATTTTAATCAAGTGTTAGATCCTCTGATAGATAGACAGCCGCCTAGAACGAGTAGTCCACCAAAGAGTCTTGCTACCCTTACAGCTCTGATGCAAGATCTTGCGCTGGTAGATATATGGAGGCTGCTTCACCCCTCCGACTTAGAGTTCACTTTCTTTTCTGCCCCCCATCACTCCCAATCTAGAATAGATTTCTTTCTCATTTCCAAAGCACTGATTTCTCAAGTAGACACGACTAGGACTCATCCTCTCCATATTTCAGATCATGCTGCCATATCTTTATCATTACATGTCACTGCGCGGGACGATTCTCCCCGAGCTTGGTTTTTGATAGATCCTTACTGGGTCAAAAAGATTTTCAGGTTGATATAAAGGCCGCTATCCAAGATTATTTTCATTTTAACTCACCCCATGACACAGCGAGCTGGGCTTGGTGGGAGGGTTTTAAAGCATCTATCCGCGCAACTATAACTAGCTATCAAATTCGGCAGGGGAAACAAAGAAAGCAGCATTTACTGATTCTAGAGCAGCAGATACAAGCTGGGGAGCGTCTCCTCACGTCCCGTACTGACCCATGTATTTTACTCCGTTTACAACGCTTGCGTTTTCAATACAATCAGCTTTTGTACACTGCTGCTGTTAAAAATATTGAATCACAACAAGGGCTATATTATCGGGAAAATAACCGTGCTGGCAAATTATTAGCAAATGCCCTAAAAGGTCAAAAAGAAGCCAAGCGTGTTACCGCCCTCCGTAATCCGTCGGGGGGGGGGGCTTAGTCACTAAAGATACCGAAATCTTAGAACTCTTTCGTGATTTTTATACTCGGCTTTATCAATCTGAATGTGATTTTGAGCCAGATGTATTTGAACGCTTACTTTCAGGGGTACAAAGACCGACCCTATCTGACGAAGATAGAGTGGCCTTGGACACACCATTTACTGTCTCAGAAATTCATTCTGCTATTAAGAAATGTGCCTCAGGTCGAGCCGCGGGCCCAGACGGTCTCCCTGCTGAATTCTACAAAACCTTTCACGCTGACTTAGCTCCAGTTTTGAAACTTTATTTTTCTGCTCTGGCCGAGGAGGGTTCTCCTTCTGGGTCCTTTTCAATGGCAAATGTAGTAGTTTTTGAGAAAGAGGGGAGAGACCCGCAACTAACAGCTAATTATCGTCCAATTTCCCTCCTAAACGCGGACTATAAAATATTTGCCACCATTCTCTCTACCCGGCTCTCTGATAGGATGCCTACCTTAATACACCCAGATCAATGCGGTTTCATTCCTGGTAGATCAACTGCTGACAATGCTCGGACTCTATGCCATGTACTGACTACCGCAGTTAATCTTGATCGCCCATTTGTTGGTCTCTCACTTGATGCTGAGAAGGCCTTTGATCGTTTAGAGTGGCCCTTCCTGTTTGCCGTCCTCCGCTGGTACGGATTCGGGGAAGGTTTTCTCCGCTGTCTTCGCACCATGTACGCACAGCCTACAGCCAGTATATGTGCCAATGCTTTAAAGTCTCAGCCTTTTCCCCTTCAACGCGGCACTCGCCAGGGATGCCCACTGTCTCCACTTCTCTTCGATCTTGCACTCGAACCCTTGGCTTTACTAATCCGGCAATCGGAGGAGATTCATGGAGTCCCCTTCACCCATAGGGAAATCAAAATTTCAGCGTATGCTGATGACCTTATGCTTTTTGTCTCTATAGACTCAGTACCGGCTGTCCTAGAGCAAATTGGTAAATACTCACAACTGTCCGGTTATAAGATAAATTGGACCAAATCGGTAGCCTTTCCATTAAATCCTTTGCTTCATCAGGCAGATATGCAACCCTTCCCCTTTTTATGGCAACCTCGCATGGTCAAATACCTTGTGGTTCACTATTGTTCTCCTTTGGAAGACACTATCTCCTTCAATGCCAAAGACTTAACCTCTAAAGTCCGGGCGCTTACTCACCGCTGGACTCCTTTAACACTTACCTGGTGGGGTCGATTAGAAACTATAAAAATGATGATTGTTCCGAAAGTGAATTATATCTTAGAAATGTTGCCCTGTCTCTTACCTCGACGTATATATAAAGATATAGAGGGCCTTCTGACTAGATACTTGTGGCAAAACAAGACACCTAGGATAGCGAAACATAAGCTGCAAGCAGATAAGGAAAATGGGGGTGTCAGATTCCCTGATTTCCTGAAGTATCATCAATCTTTTCTTCTCAAACAAGGCGCTCGTTGGCTGGAAGATCCAGTACCGAGTAGACCTGTGTGGCTAGACATAGAAGAGGACCTTTGCAAACCGATTCCTCTTACTTTTCTCCCTGGTATGACTCTCCCATCAGACTCCCACTATCCACCAATGCTTTTAGATACCTTAGGTGCCTTTAATACTCTTATGCAATCTTTAGACTCCCGACTCTGTCCGTTAGACAAGCTCCCACTTTGGTACAATACTCGATTTCGAATACAAAATAAGCCGATGGCGTGGAGCCCCTGGTACACTAGGGGCATTTGGATTCCTAGTCAGTTGTTCCATGACGGTCGCTGGAAAACTTTTAGTGAATTGCAAATTGAATTTGGTCTCCCAGCGAAACACTACTTTCAGTTGGTGCAACTTCAGCATTGCCTTCGCAGTGCTAAGGTGCTCCCGCCATCGGCCTTCCCTACACCAGGTTGGTCGGAGACTATCCGATCTATCGGTAGTTCACCGGGTGTAGCATCCAATTTTTACAAAACCTTATGTAATGCTATAACTAGAGATACCCCTATAGCGCAGAAAGCATGGGAGAGAGAATTGCATGTGACTCTGACCCCGGAGCAATGGAGCCTTGTCTGGAGTAGAGTGACACGGGTCTCCCGATCCGCCTCACTCACTCAGACACTCTTCTTTCTAGCCCACCGGTGTTTTTACACTCCTGACAGATTAGCCAAATGGAACACTACTCAGGGCAATAGTTGTTGGACTTGTCATGCGGCCATTGGTTCACTACCTCATGTTATGTATGAATGTCCCGCACTACAGTATTACTGGCGTCGGGTCTGGGGTCGTATCCAGTCTATTTTGCACTTTCAAGAGCCCCTTTCTTGGAGGATAGTGGGACTTCGCTCAGCTGCGGGGATCCCCTCTCTTCCAAAATCGGCTTACTTCCTTTTGGACTTTATGCTTGGCATTGCTATTTCCCTAATTACGAAATACTGGAAAAATAGCTCCCATCTGAGCCCCAATGAATGGTGGAATCATGTCTGTCTCTACAGTAAATATGAACAAATACCTCGTATGTTTGATTCCCCCATTCAGACTCCTCATCATCGGTCTAAATGGAAGATGCTCAATGACTATGTACATTCTGCTCAATGCTCTCATCTGACTGTCTGAATTTGTATATATCTTTGTCCCATGATTATTCTGTATCGTAGATACTCTTTTGCTTGTTTTGATGTATAATCACAGTTGTTTGGAAGCGCTCACATGCTGACATAATCAGCTAGAGAAGAAGCGTAGGGGTGGGGGGTAAGTGGGTTTACTTTTCCTTATTGTATACTTGTTTTGTCTCTTTTGGTGTGTTGTTTCTTTTGTATGTTGCAAAATGAAAATAAAAGCTTAAAAAAAAAAATAAACTCTGGCGCTTCTCAGCGTGTCCATGCCTGGCGGGGCCGCGCCTGAGGGCCTTGCCAGAGGGCCCTTTGTCATGGCTCTTAGGAGGGGCAAAATAAGAACATCTGAAGCAACTAACCGATCCGCAACAAAAGAAAAAAAAGCAACAAAAAAGCCCCCTACCACTACGACGATAGTCTCGGTAAACCTTGCTGTCTACACTGGATATTGGCAAGCTAAGCACCCTGAGCAATTGAGCCTTGTCAGTATTCCACCACACAGCAAATAATTAACAGAGGAACCAATGAATCCAAGAACCTATCAAACAAGCAGTGGAACTTCATCAAAATAGACCCAAGGACACAACACACCAAAATTAGCACAAATGAACAGAATTGCTCTCATAAATTGATAATACAAACTACAGCAAGAAAATGCAACCACTCACTGACTTTCTTAATATTACTGACAATCTCCACCACCTCTCAAACCCTATCACCATATGGATATCCAATACAAGTTATACACAAATTCCACTGTCAAGCCACTGAAGCTAGAACTTACAACCTATTTTACAACAATACTGAGCGCAAGCAATGACTCATTCAAATCAAACCATGTGAACTGGAATTAAAAAAAGCCACCATCAACAAAAGCACAACTAACCTAAGATGTGCACTCATAAATCCACGTTCTAATAGGAACAAAATGCCTATCATAACTGATCTCATCACGGATAATAACCTAGACAACTTATTTATCACGGAATCATGGCTTACTACAAATGACATAGTGTTAATCAGTCAACTGAAACCAGCAGGATATGATATCATCAATTACCAAAGGCCAAACATAAGGGGAGGAGGAGTCACCATTATAGCAAAGAAAGAACTACAATTCAATACAAGGGTTCAATTGAAATTTCTCAAATCATGGACACACTCCTAGTAGAAAACTCAAGCCTGCTCATCTATCTAATATACAGACCTCCATCAGCAAAAGGAGAAGACCTAGTCAACATCACAGACTTCATCTGCAGCAAAACCACTTCTAACAAATACACAATCGTACTCGGAGACATCAACTTGCCATCCACCACAAATCATCTAGCTAAATGTTTCTCAGAAACTATGGAAGCTCTGGGATTTAAACAAATAATACACGAACCAACACACATTAAAGGAAATATTCTTGACCTCATATTTTTACCACAAGATCCACCATACAATACTTTCATCTCCAAAGTACAGATCCAACAGATACCTTGGTCTGACCACCACTTGATCCAATTTACTATTCCACTCCTACCAAGTAATTCTAAGACTAACCAAACCTTTTTCCAAAGAAGAAAGTTCCGCAAATTTAATAAAGAAGAATTCCTAAAAGAAGTTCTACCTTCAATTCAAATGGAAATCAAGGACACCAACATACTCATAGACTGATGGAACACAATGATAAAACAAGCAGCCATCTATGCATCAAGATGCTGGAATAACCTCCCTCCACACATCAGAGCTATAAAAAACCTAATTCAATTCAGGAAAGCTCTAAAACATTACTTGTTTACCTTACACTTCGCTCAGCCAAACACAACACAACCATGTCTCACATCCCAGCTCACTCAGGCCGTACCCAACTCACCTACAACTGACTCAAGTAAGCCAAACATCTTATTCATTAACTTGTACCTAATCGGCTGTTAACCCACAATGTTGACTTTACTATCTGTTAAGACTCAACCCTACTATCCTGTTTGTGCTTAATATATATCCTGTAAATAGTTACCCTACCACAATTCTAGTGGTTGGTTATGTAAATAGTTCACTAGTTACAGCTCCAAGTTATATGATCCTGTTCTCTGTATGTGCAAAGTTGTTCCCTCGGTCTTTGCAGAATTTGTTATTTGTAAACCGCACTGATATTGAAGAGTGTGGTATAGAAAAACTGTTAAATAAATAAATAAATAAAAAATACCTAATACCAACTCAACTACCAAACCTCACACTAGAAAAAACACAGTATGGTACTCAAAAGAAATACGAGAACTAAAAAGAACTCTTAGAAGGAAAGAAAGGGAATGGCGAAAATCAAAGAGCTCCGTTGACCTAATCAATCTAGAAGAATACAAAATATTAATCAACAAGAATAAAAGAGATTATCACACAAAATTAATTATGTCATCCCTAAACAAGCCTAAAGAAATGTTCAACATTGTCAAATCTCTAATCTCCATTCACAAAGAAGACAACTCCACAATTACACCAGATGCTGACACCATGGCAGTATACTACAAAGCTAAAGTGGGACTAGAAGCAAGAAGCAATTGCCAGCCAAAATATTCTATTCCTTCCATAAACCAGACATGGAAAAAATTCACACTACTAACCGGAAGACAATTAATCGACATAATCAAATCATTAAACACATCTAACTCAGCATTAGACCCTTGCCCAGCAACATGGATACGTTTGACTCACAACCATCTTTCCCCATATATGCTGAATCTAATTAACTCCTCTTTAGAACAAGGATACATCCCAGAAGAACTAAAAAGTGTGTCAATTCGCCCTATATTTAAAGGTAAGAACCTAGACAAATCCAAACCAAGTTCATACAGATGCATCTCAAGCTTGCCATTCATGACAAAAGTCCTTGAAAAGGCTGCTCAGATACAACTTCAAAATCATTTAGACAGCTTCGCTCCACTCGACCCTCAACAGCACGGGTTCAGAATAGGACATGGAGTGGAAACCCTATTAATGGCCCTAACAGACAAGCTCCTAAAAGGGATTGAAAAACCCAATGGTGGATTCATATTAATTTTTTTAGATATATCTGCAGCCTATGACTCAATAACACACGACTACCTTACACAAAGACTACAATAGTTTGGTCCCAATGGCAGAGTGTTGTCCTGGTTCAAACTTATCAAATCGTAGCATTCAAATAAAAATGGGCGACAACATGTCCTAACCATTTTATCAAAAAACAGGCATTCCCCAAGGATCAGCTTTATCTTCACTCCTTTTCAACTTCTACATCCAACCGATCTGCAGCATAATTAAGGATCACGACATACTCTATCACCTATACGCCGATGACATTATGTTGTACACCCAATTCAATATTAAACAACCATGTTTTCAAAGAATTAAGGAATGTCTAAATCACTGGTCAACAAATTTTTACAAAAGTCATGTTACTGAAATAAAAATAGTCATTTATTATCAATTTTTATATGCTGAACACGAATATGACAGTGAAATTGCAAAGTTGGCTCTAGTTTTTTTTGTAATCTACAAGAATTAATGTTTACATCACGAAATGCATGTCAATAGTAAATATAATAGGCCTACGGTTAATACCTGTAAAAAACCAAGTCATAGACTACTTCTTAGATTTTTTCGCCTGTCTCTTGTACAGCTGTTCAGGAGCTTCTCTGGGGAGTGTCCAGCAGTAGTCAGCCAGCATTGTAGTGGACTATTTTCCCTGGTATCTTTGCTCCATCGTTGCGATATCCTGGTGAAAACGTTCACCCTGTTCATCACTAACCATACCACAGTTGTCAGGAAAGAAATCAAGCTGGGAATCAAGGAAATGGATCTTTAGAGATAAATTGCAGCCAAGTTTCTGATACTGCATCAGCATGTCTTCTACTAGTTCCTTGTAGTTTTCTGCCCTAACATTCACGAGAAAGTTTGTTGATACTAGGCGAAAAGCATTCCATGCTTGTTTCGCATCATCCTGCAGCAAGTTGTTGAACCGGTCATCTTTGAAGAGCTCTCGAATCTGAGGACTCACAAAAACTCCCTCTTTAATCTTTGCTTTGCTGAGTCGAGGGAATTTTTCATGCTGGTATCGGAAAGCTGGCGAAGTGTGGTCCATGGCTTTCACAAAGTTTTTCATCAAACCTAGTTTGATGTGAAGGGGTGGTAGCAGGATTTTGTGAGCCTCAACCAGAGCTGGGTGCTGGATATTCTTCTCTCCAACTGTTACATTTTGTCTGCGATGCCATTCCCTCCGCAAGTAGTGCCAATCCCTTGCTCGGCTATCCCACTCACATAAGAAACACATGTATTTTATATATCCCTGCTGCAGTCCCATTAAAAGGGCAACTACCTTCAAGTCACCACAGAGGTGCCAGCTGTACTTGTTATAGTTAATAGAAGTCAGTAGATGCTTTAAGTTATCGTATGTCTCTTTCATGTGGACGGCATGTGCTACTGGAATAGATGGAAGACGGTTTCCATTGTTCAAAAGCACAGCCTTCAGACTCAGTTTTGAAGAGTCTATAAATAATCTCCGGTCTTGTGGGTCATGAGTGATTTTTAAGGCATTCATGAGGCTTTCAATATCAGAACAGAATACCAGATTACTTTCCTTTCTGAAGAAAGGCTCCAACTGCTGGTGGTGCTTTCGATATGAAGTCATGTTGACATCTTCTTCTAGAAGATTCCATTGTTGGAGTCTTGATCCTAGCAATTCTGCCTTGTTCTTGGATAAGTCCAAATCATGAACCAGGTCATTTAGTTCTTCCTGTGTTTTTCTGTGTGGAGTTGATATGTATCCCAGTGAAAATCTGGGTCACTGCATGCTGACGGACCAGGAGAAGAACAGGTCGGCTCACCCTTGTCCTCATCAGATGAATTAAGAGAATATTCTGATGGAGGTTCTGGAATAGGAAGTCCCTCACCATGTGGAACTGGTCTCAATGCAGACGGAATGTTTGGGTAGACTATGCTCGACTTCTTTTGCTTCATTATTCCACTGGAAAGAGGAGGAACCAAGCAGAAGTAACAGTCATTTATGTGGTTGCTTGGCTCTCTCCACACCATGGGGACGGCAAACGGCATTGATGGTCTTTTGCAATTCAACCACTGTGAAAGCTGTGTTGTACATGTAGCGCAGCATATATGCAGGGCCCAAGGCTTGTCTTGGTCACCAATCTTGCATCCGAAGTAAAGATGATATGCCTTCTTCAGTTGAGAAATGATACTTTTCTTCTGGTTGGCAAATGTCACTTCCCCACAAATGTAGCAGAAATTGTCAATGGTATTAACGCACTTTCACGGCACTACTGTTCTGTATTGTACCTAAATAGCTAAAATTATATGATTAATAAAAGTTACATGTAACAGTAGCTTAAACTGTCTCACACAGTCTGAAATATTTTAAATGCTCAACCTTTCCGACTGTGTATAGTACACTGCTGACGTCAGATGGCTTCAGCAGCCGTCTGGCAGTAGTATTGCATCGCATCAGAAAATGATGCAATCAACTCTGGATGATGTGTGCATGCTGGTATTATGCAATGTGATGCAATATTAAATCATTCAAGGCTTATTTGGGATATTGTTTATGTCCTACAGGATAAATTTACACGGTGAAACATCAAAAATGAACTACATGCAATATCTTCAAAACGAGAGCCAATAATTTTTTTAAATGTTATATTCGTGTTCAGCTCACCAAGATAATACAGATTAGGGCCTTTTATTTATTTGTTTATGCAATTTTACAATAATTAAGCAAAATTTTGCTTGTACAGAAAACAACAACTTGTAAAGAAATTAGTTAATACAAAAAAAAATACCATAGAAATCAGAAATACAAGAGTATAGTTAGCCCACAATAATGGGGGAATCGGCTTAAGGAAAACAAAATACAAGGAAAAAGTGGTTCCTTGATATCCAACAAGAAGAAAAGATACTCAAGAGATAAAACAGAGGCGGAGGACAGAGAAATACCAATTACGATGAGGAATTCACTGAGGAGAAGAAGTCACAATTTGAGAACTAATAAACAAAGATAACTCTTCAGGCTGAATAAAAACATACTTACTATTCCTAAAAGAAATAATACATTTACAAGGAAAACGCAGTATAAATAAAGCACCAATCTGAACAGCACCTGGTTTCAACAACAAAAGGGCTCTCCGCCGTTTCTGAGTCTCCCTAGAGACATCAGGAAACATCGCAACCCTCTTCCCCATAAATAGCACAGAACGTTTCTTAAAGTACAAATTGAATATCCAATCTCTATCTGAAGATATCGCAAAAGTCACTAACATTGTGGAAACTGATAAATCAGCTTCTTTAGGTGATTGTAAGAGAGCAGAAACATCCAAAATATCCATATCTAAAGCACCCTCAACTACCTTTCCTTCCTTCTTACCCTTAGGCAGAAAATAAGCTTTCACTACTGGAGGAATTAAATCAGGTGGTACATTTAAAACTTCCTGTATATATTTTTTAAACAATTCAATCGGAGACAGAGTTGTTATTACTGGAAAGTTTAACAATCGGATATTAGAAGCTCTCACAGCATTTTCTAAATTTTCCAGTTTCATTCTCATTGAAACATTATCTTTCATAATAGAGTCATTTGCTAGTGAAACCTGAGTCATTTTCTGTTCCCCAGTTTCGATTTTCAAACGGAAGTTAGCCAACTCTCCTTGGACACCAGACGACATACTTTCCATTTTATCCATCCGCAAAGCTGTTAAATCTATTTACTTGCCAACAGCGGAAGAGAGCTGTAATATCGCTTCCCGTATTGTCTCCAGGGATATCTCTTTAGGGTGGTTCAACAAAGTACCTTTAGAAATATCAGCCATCAGAGCTAAAGACTTTATTTCAACTCTTTCAACTTGGCGAAGAGATGTATCCGCCTCTAAAATAGAAAAGGGGACCATATCCACAGCCCTCCGCACTGAGGACTGTTCTCCGGGACTCTCTTCCAGCAAGGCCCGCACATCAGACGCAGCACCACCAACTCCGGGCGGGGCAGCCTCTCCTCTCGCGAGAAAAGGTACCGGATAGGTCCCACGTAGAGGTGGCAACCGCTCATCGGGGGAGAGATACACCTCCAGGGCAGACATCGCCGGAGCCACTACATCCGACGTCGCAGCACCCACTCTAATCTCCCCCTTCTGTTCCTCTGTCAGCTGAACAAATTGATCCATGGGACCAGTGGAAACGGCAGAAACAGGCTCTGTGGAAGGAACCTTTTGTTTGCCTTTTCGTTTAGGCATGTTCAGCCCAAACGCTCACGCCACCATCTTAGAAATCAACCACTCCCGGGGCGGAGCCTGATGTCCAGCGGGATGGTCGCATAACGCTGAGGCTCCCGAGAGGCCTACGAAGAATCCTGAATTAACACCTCACATTTTTTGGAACTCCTACTCTGTTCTTGCCGGGGCACATTGGTGAGATGGCGGGGACCAAACCAACGCGCCTGGAATTTGGGTCTCCAGCGGCTTCTCATGGCAAACGTTCCAAAACCGAACCTCCGTCCCCGCAGAAGGGGCAGGCCTTGTGCGAGGGCCCCGAAATGCAGCAGGAAATCCTCGTAGAGATCAGAGGGGTCAAAAACCTTGTGCAGGCAAACGGTGAAGCACTCCGAGCGCTGCGGGACGATTTCGGTGTGCTGCAAAGCAAGCTAGAAGGGCTTTCTTCGCGTCAGGATAAAATGGAGGGCATATTGGACTCCCATGCGGCCCGGTTGTCCAAACTTGACAAAGTTGAACGACAGGTGCGGGCTTTGCAGAAAGAGGTGGAAGATGGCAATAATAGAGCGCGCCGCAACAACATACGACTCGTGGGCATACCGGAGGGAGCGGAATCGGGAGACATGAAAGAGTTTTTATGCAAAATCCTCCCTTCCTTGCTCCAAATTACCTTTACCAAAGATTTGGAGATCGATCGCGCTCATCGTGTACCCACCAGCATAACGCTCAACAGGAAGACCCCGCGGCCTATCATTTTTCGACTACTGAGATATCAACACGTGGAGCAAATTCTAAGTGCCTCTCGGGCAAAGGGCCATATGGAGTTTGAGAGCCACAAGATCTCCTTCTATCCCGACTTGTCTAAACCCACAGTCGACCGCCGAAAGCGCTTTCTGGAATTCCGGCCGAGGCTTCAACAACTACAAGCACGCTATGGCCTGATGTACCCGGCCAAGCTCCGAGTCACGCTTCACAATCAGACAAGAACATTCGAGGACCCTGATCTACTAGCGGAGTTTTTGGATTCCAAAGAAGCCGACTTGATGCGCTGACTTCCAGACTGTTCCTGCAAGTCTCCTTCTATCCGCTGTACCTGCCATATTGGATCTGCCGCAGCCTAGCAAAGAGTCTGGCGTTGGCAGTCTGTTGCCTTACTCTTGATGGTATCTGTGACCCGACTCCATCTACCCACAGTAGCCTCGATGAGTATCAGAGACAGTGTTATTATGGACTCTGGTGTTTCTGTTCTTTTTTTTGCATGTCTTCTATTTCCTCTCTAGGGCCTCCTCCCGCAGACATATGGTCGCCATATTCTTTGGGGGTTTTGCTTCTTCTCTAAGATACGTTGGTACATACTTTTCAATATGGGGTGTATTAGCCAGCATACTCGGTGATTATGACATTGTTGTACAGATTCTGCTTATGTTTTATGTTATCAAGCGCCCTTACCTAAAATGTCTACTACCGATTGATGGCACCATGTAAGATTTTTTCATTGAACGTAAAAGGCATCAATAATCCGATAAAACGGAAGAAAATCCTAAGCTACCTCAGTCAGGAAGCTGCGGATCTGATTTTTCTCCAAGAAACGCATTTAAATTCGAAGGAAACTCTTAAACTCAATATTAAACCTTACATGGTGGCCGCTTATTCCCCAGCCGTTTCTAAGAAATGTGGGGTTGCCATACTGGTTAGGAAATCTTTGCATGCTACTGTTATTGCGACTGGCTCAGATACAGAAGGTAGATGGGCTAGAGTTCACCTTAAGATAGGTAGCCTGGAAGTTACATGTATATGCCTTTACGCTCCTAATGTTGATGACCCTGCCTTTTTTGCCACCATTGCTCAGGTTGCGCAGGCTTCTGCTAATACTTCATTGATCATTGGGGGGGATTTCAATCTAGTCCTTGATCCCCTGATTGACAAACAGCCGCCTAGGACGAGTGGTCCCCCCAAGAGTCACGCTACGCTTACCTCCCTGATCAAGGATCTTGCCTTAGTTGATCTATGGAGATTACTACACCCCAATGAGCTTGACTTCACCTTCTTCTCCTCCCCTCATAACTCTCAGTCTCGTATAGACTTCTTTCTAATCTCAAAACTGTTAGTTCCTCAGGTGGACACTGCAAAGATTCACTCCCAACATATTTCAGATCATGCTGCCATTTCCTTCCAATTACACACTACTGCACCCCAGGGAAACTCGGGAGCCTGGTTCTTTGATAGAGCCCTGTTAACTCAGCCTGAGTTCCAGTCAGAAATTCGAGTAGCCATACAGAATTACTTCCATTTTAATCTACCCCAAGATACTGCGAATTGGGCTTGGTGGGAGGGCTTCAAAGCGGCCATTTGGGCAACGATCACTAGCTATCAAATCCGCCTGCGGAAACAACGTAAACAGCAGCTGCTCATACTAGACCAACAAATAAAAGCAGGCGAACGAGTTCTAACTTCCCGCACTGACCCATGTGTATTAATTCGATTACAGCGTCTCCGTTTTCAATATAATTCAATCCTCTCAACTGCAGCTTCTAAGAGTATTGAGCTTCAGCGAGGGACATATTATCGGGAAAATAACCGAGCCGGTCGACTCTTAGCCAATGCCTTGAAAGGTCAAAAAGAAGCCAAACGCGTTGCGGCCCTTCGAGCTCCACAGGGAGGGGGCATAGTGACCACTGACTCCGATATTGTAGAGCTCTTTCGGGATTTCTATACCCGCCTATATCAACCTGAATGTGAGTTCTCGTCAGAGACATTCGAGCGATTGCTCTCCGGCATTCAGCGGCCGACCCTCTCTGAAGTTGATAGAGATGCGATGGATAACCCCTTCTCTACTTCAGAGATCCAATCTGCCCTAAAACGAACAGCCTCGGGCCGTGCCGCCGGGCCTGATGGTCTCCCGACCGAATTCTACAGAACGTTCAGTGCAGATTTGGTTCCCTATTTAAAACTCTATTTTACTGCCCTTGCTGTAGATACCTCCTCTTTGGGATCCTTTTCTGCAGCTAATGTGGTTGTATTTGAGAAAGAAGGCAGAGACCCGTTACTGACCGCCAACTACCGTCCAATCTCCCTACTTAATGCCGACTATAAGATCTTCGCAACGATCTTGGCCACCCGGCTATCTGACATGATGGCTACCCTAATTCACCCCGATCAATGCGGTTTTATACCCGGCAGATCAACTGCTGACAATGCTCGGACCTTGTGCCATGTGTTATCTAGTGCTGCCAATCTCGACCATCCATGGGTGGGTCTTTCCCTGGATGCCGAAAAAGCCTTTGATCGTCTAGAATGGCCCTTCTTATTTGCAGTTCTCCGATGGTATGGCTTTGGAGAGGGCTTCCTCCGATATCTCCAAGTCATGTACACTCAACCCGTCGCCAGTATTTGTGTAAACGCCATCAAATCTCAGCCTTTTAACCTCCAAAGAGGCACGCGTCAAGGTTGCCCCCTATCACCAATGCTTTTTGATCTCGCTCTTGAACCCCTAGCCCTCCTTATTAGACAGTCTGCACGTATTCGAGGTGTCCCCTTTAGTCATAGGGAGATTAAACTCTCTGCATATGCAGATGACCTTATGCTCTTCGTTTCCCTCGATTCGGTTCCAGCTGTCTTGGATCTGATTGACGGATACTCACAATTATCGGGCTATAAAATTAACTGGACCAAATCTGTAGCATTCCCACTGAACCGCTGGGTACATGAGGCTGACATACAGGCCTTTCCCTTCCTCTGGCAATCCCGTATGGTGAAGTATCTCGGGGTCCATCACTGTTCTCCTTTAGAAGACACTATCAGTTTTAATGCCAAAGAGATAGTCTCCAAAGTCCGTGAACTCACAAATCGTTGGTCTCCCTTATCTCTCACATGGTGGGGCCGCTTAGACACTGTGAAAATGATGATAGTCCCCAAAGTGAACTACATTTTAGAAATGCTACCATGCTTACTTCCGCTACATACTTATAAAGATATTGAGGGCCTTCTCGTCCGTTATCTCTGGCAGGGCAAGCCACCAAGGATAGCTAAACATAAACTGCAGTCTGCAAAGGAACGAGGGGGTACCAGATTTCCTGATTTTCTTAGATATCATCAAGCCTTTCTACTTAAGCAAGGTGCCCGATGGCTAGATACCTCAACAGACCGCCGACCAGTTTGGCTTGACATAGAAGAGGAGCTTAGTAGCCCTATTCCGTTGACCCATCTCCCCGGTATGTCCTATCAAGTAGGCACCCGCCATCCACCAATGATTGTCGATACCCTTGCGGCCTTTAACACTCTCATTCTATCACTGGGCCCGAATGTATGTCCTCAGGACGGACTCCCGCTATGGAATAACCCCAGAATTCAAGTCCTAAATAGAACAATAGCCTGGAAACCCTGGTACTCCAGGGGTATCTGGACACCCCAACAGCTTTTCTCCGCAGCTCGTTGGAAAACCTTTTCGGATTTACAAAAGGAATTTGCGTTACCAGCGAAACACTACTTTCAATTGATGCAGCTTCAACACTGCCTCAAAAGTGCTCGAATCATGCCGCCCTCTGCCCCTACTGAGGATGGGCTATTAGAGATAGTTCACTCCATTAGTAGTACACATGGGGTAGCCTCTAATTTCTATAAAATACTTTGTCAGGGTACAGATACGGACACTTTCAGAGCCCAACAAGCCTGGGAGCGCGAACTGCAAACCACTATAACCCCTGTGCAATGGAGCGTTTTTTGGAGTAAAGTAGTGCGGGTTTCCCGGTCTGCCTCTGTTACCCAAACTCTCTTCTTCTTTGCACACAGATGCTTTTATACCCCAGAAAAAATAGTTAAATGGAACCCAAATGCTAGGGACCTGTGTTGGTCTTGCCATACTGCTGTGGGATCCTTTGCTCATGTTATTTATGAATGTCCTCAACTGCAGGTCTATTGGGGGCGGGTCTGGGGTCGTATTCAATCTATCTTACACTTTCATGAACCTCTCTCTTGGAAGGTCGTGGGACTCCGCTCTGCGGCGGAGGTCCCCTCTCTTCCTAAGAAGGGTCGCTTTCTCTTTGATTTCATGCTAGGTATAGCCATATGCTTAATCACGAGGAATTGGAAGGATAGCTCTCGACTTACTGTCAATGAATGGTGGAACCTCGTCTGCTTATATAGTAAATATGAGCAGATACCTCGGAGAGCTATTCCCCATGTCCAAACTCACTCTTGCTTGTCTAAATGGCAGATGCTTAATGATTATGTACAATCTGCTCATTGCTCCAATATGCCTGTATAATGTGCACTCATCATGTTTTAGATCACCGTTAGGTTTTGTAATATAATAATGTAAGTACACGCCCGCTTCGGGAATGCTTAGTTTCTAGAGAAGAAGCAGGGGGGAGGGGGGTGGTAGGGGTTTACTTTGGTGTATGTATTACACGTTATGTATTTGTCTTTTAGCTGTATTTCTTCCTTTCCTTTGTTGTTATAAAACGAAAATAAAGAATTAAAAAAAAAAAAAAAGAAATCAACCACTCCCCCTCGATTATGGCCTTTTAAAGTCAGTAACGATTTCAATGTTGACCAGTGTAATATCACAACATGGTTGGCAGACCATAATCTCCAAATAAACCTCAAAAAAACGGAAATACTAATTATAACAAAAGACCACTCTTACACTCCACCAGAATCAATTACCTTTGATAAAACAAAGTCAACAAAGAGGTGAGATACCTAGGAGTTACACTGGACCACCAGCTCAATTTTAATAAGCACGTCAGTAATGTAATAAGGGCAATATTCAACAAGATAAAGATGTTACAGAATCTAAGACCTCTCCTCTCTCCAAGTGACTTCAGAACAACCCTACAGGCAATGATCTTCCTGCACTTTGACTTCTGCAACACCATCTTAATCGGTCTCCCAAAGAAAACAATCCGCAGACTTCAACTAGCTCAAAACGCAGCAGCCAGAGTAATCTCTCAAGTACCAATAAAAGAACATATTTCACCAATACTAATGCATCTTCATTGGCTCCCAATAGAGAGCAGAATAAAATATAAAGCCATCCACACAATTTTTAAATCCATCCAAGATGAATCTTCCACATATCTGAAAACACTAATATCTTTTACACCGGATAACAGACCAAGGAGAAACATTAATAAAGACCTGCTCGTAGTTCGAAGTGAATTTAGTAAAAGTAAATCCTCAACTTCAAAGAGAGCATTCTCATTATATACACCACAATTATGGAACTCACTTCAAGAAGACTGAAGAGCCACCAAAGACCCAGTAGCATTCCGCAAGCAGTTAAAAGCATATTTATTCAAAGAACACTTTCATAAATTCATTACTTAGAGTGTTATCCACCGATCGGGCACCTGACACCATAACAGCTGGACTTCCACCACATACTATATGTACATAGGTTCTGTTGTAGATAAGTTATGCTTCCGAGTATCCCCCTGCATGATACCCCTCCCTGAGTTCCATAATAAGTTATCTGTAAGAGTGTGAATTGTATTGTAAACCGTTTTGATTCAATGATAAGGCGGTATATATAAAAATTGTTAAATAAATAAATGGGCAAAGGCCAAGGAGGACTCCCACTGCTCAAAGACAGACATAAAAAGGCACTCCTGATCTTTGCCCAAACCCACCTTGTGAAACCACAATCTGTTTGGGAAAATGTTCTGTGAACAGATGAAACCAAACTTGAGCTCTTTGACAATGCAGACCAGCCATACATTTACAGGCGAAGAAATTAATCTTATAAGGGAAAAAACACTCTTCCTACAGCTAAATATGGTAAAGGTTCCATAATGTTGTGGGGTTGTTTTGTTGCCTCAGGAACTGGAGGCCTGGAACGCATTAAAGGAATCATGAAATCAGAGGACTGCCAAGGTATTTTGGAGTGAAATATGCTACCTAATGTCAGAAAGCTAGATCTGGGTCGAAGGTCATGGGTCCTCTAGCAGGACAATGACCCAAAACATACATACATAGTACAAAAGAATGGTTAAAAAGGAACAAATGGACTGTTTTAAACTGGCCAGCAATAAGTCCTGATCTCTGTCTAGTCGAGAACCATTGGAAAGAGTTGACATCTGTCATTGGTAAAAGGAATCCTGAAACATTCATGAGCTGGAACAAATCACAGTTGAAGAGTGGGTGAAACTACCAGCAGACAGATGTACAAAACCTATAGATGGCTACAAGAAACGTCTAGATGTTATCATCACTGCCAAGGGTTGTGCACCAAATATTAGTGAAGGGTACCATTAATCCTATCCAAATCATATTTTGTTTTTATCTCAGAAATTACTATGTCTAAGTTGCATAGACATCTTCCTTTCTGTTGTGTACCTTTGAACATACTATTAAAATTATGATGACATACAATTGAAATATTTCCAATTATTTCTCAAGATATTATACCCAACATACCTAAAAGGCAAGGATACCAATAATGTTGACCAAACTGTAAATGTTTATGCAAATACACAAGTATTTTATAAACTACATGTGTACATCAATTTTGCACTCTAACAGTGAGATTTTCCATCCATTTTAATCCAAATTACTTAATACCTGCTCGTAGGTGTCTGCCACAGAGCTAAGAACACTTCAAGAGAGGTGTGAAGGCACTATGGAATCAAAAGATGTGCAGAGGGCACTAATAGTAACATGAAGACTCTAAGCCACCATCATAAGGGAAAAGCTACATATAAGAGTGGAATGAAAAGGCCAAGGTACAGGAAGAGGGGGAGCAGAGCAGAAGCAATGGCAGGAAGATCCCAAAGCATCTAGAGAGGGGCAGACAACACACACACAGGAAGCCAACATGGCACTAGGAGAGGGGTAAAGTAGTACCAACATTGACAGGCAGACCTGAAATCCTCTGGACATAGGACAAAGAAGGTCAAGACAGGATTGGAATTCCATGGGAAAACGAGCTCATTTGAGGGATTCATAACAGTGTAACTAACATAGACAGGTTTGTTCAGGAGAATTTGGCTCAAGAACATACTTTCTGTTGCAATAGCAGAAAGACCACATGAAAGGACTTAGGTCCCCTTTTTTTAAAAGAAGATTGGAAGGCAACCTAAATGGTCATCTGCATATAGAATTCTTCTGGAAGCTTACATGAAGAAGTTACTATTGGCCAATTCCAAACATGGCTTCTAGAACATTAGGATTGTAAGATGTGAAATCCATAAATAAAGAAACAGTGGCAGGAAAGCCCTATGGCACTGGGAGAGGGTAATGTGCCATTTTGTGCCCAGTATGCCAGTGAGCAGTTCCGCACCTAGCCCTGTGCATGCAGTGCAGCCGCACAGGGCGCAAAGGCTTAGAGGGCACATTTCAGCTGTCTGCTGTTGCCCTGCTGCCACCATTTTTTGTTCTCTCAGCGGCGGCAGGGCAAGAGAGGAGCCCCACACACGCGGCCCGGATCAGAGCTCCCCAATTGGGTTCGAGAGCCTGGGTGGGAGCTTTAAACCCTCCCGCTCAGAGGCTCCAGCCCAATCGGGGCTGTGGGAGAAGAGGAGAAGGCCTTAAAGGGCAGCCACCGCCAGGCGCGAGGAGAGAGGAGCCCCACACATACTGCCTGGATCAGAGCTCCCCGATCGGGGTCGAGCGCCTGGACGGGAACTTGAAACCCTCCCGCTCAGAGGATACAGCCCAATCGGGCCTGTTGGAGAAGAGGAGAAGGCCTTAAAGGGCAGCCACCGCCAGGCGTGAGGAGAGAGGAGTCCCACACACGCGGCCCGGATCAGAGCTCCCCGATCGGGGTCGAGTGCCTGGGCGGGAGCTTGAAACCCTCCCGCTCAGAGGCCACAGCCCAGTCGGGGCTGTGGGAGAATAGGAGAAGGCCTTAAAGGTCAGCCACTGCCAGGCGTGCCCACGCCAGAGGGCGGGAGCCCTGGAGCGGGAAATAAACCGATGGCAGAAGGGGCTCGCGGGCTATTCGCTCAACGCAGCAACGGAAAGGAACTCAACTTCGGGGAGTCGAAAGCCCCTGCACCTATACAATGCAGGCAGGTAGGTGTAGCACTACCTGCATGGCATACCCAGGTGAATCCCACTCCAACTGCTCTACTATCCTTCTGCCACATCACTGCTTGATTGCTCACTGCTTGCCGATGCACAGATTATAGACTGTAGTCTTACTAATACCTAATAACTTATTGCTACAAAAATATGCTGTATAACCTGCTATAAATGTATGTATGTGTATTGAAAATAACATTTTCTGTTTAATGTACTGTAATATGTTTAACCTACTGTAGACTACATATGCTGTAAATAACACATGCTGTAGTTAACAAATACTGCTTAGCCACTGTAGATAACATGTGCTACTTAGTCTTTTAACTCCATTACTACCCTAATCCATTGATTGTATGCATGTTTACTACCTCACTACTTGTATAATGACATATTGCACAGCAGACAGGACTTATCATCAGACTTGATTCTCATGGAGGGAGGAGATACCCACCAAAGAAAACAGGCAAGTTAAAGATATAAGATAAGGATCAAACACCTACCCCTACCTTGACACAATTCAAGCAGATCCCACATCAGTAATTCACAAAAATGCACTCCACTCCTTAATACATTATTGCCTATCTTACATTCCTCCACGCATTCGCAACCTGCTCACAGGGCATCAGACCCAACCAGCAATTCCCCTTGCCCCACCTATATACCAACCAAACTGCATGGGCACCAAGCTCCTCCAGCCATAAAGAGCACAAGCATACTAAGCCTACAGCTCACAGACCGCATAATGCTGTACATACTACACCCAATAACTCCACAAACAAGGTACATACCAACCCAATCTTAACAGATAAAATTAAGTGTGCCTTAATAAATGTGAGATCAATTAGGAATAAACCAAACACTATCCTAGACCTCATCCGTGATAAAAAAAACTGGATATAATCTGCATCACCGAGACTTGGTTGGATGACTCTGACCAGGTAATATTAAACCAAGTAACCCCTACAGACTACTCTGCCTTCAATTGCGTCAGAGAACATAAGAGAGGAGGAGGGGTGCTAATACTGGCCAGAAAGGAATACAGATTTAAAACAATCTCTAGCACTAATACAATTGAATCCAACACAATCACCATAGCTAACAAGTACTTAAGCTTCTCCCTCACCTACAGGCCTCCTGGAGCCACAACTGAACATCTCTCCACAGTACTTGAAGCAATATGTGCACATAACACAAAACATAAACCCCGCATTGTACTAGGAGACTACAACCTGATCTCTGCGCCCACCAAAGCAGCTGCAACATTCTTAAAAGCCATGGAGTCATTAAAATATAGCCAAACAATCAACGCCCCAACAAACCAGCATGGTACAGTACTGGATATGGTCTTCCTTCCAATGCACTTGGTGGAACAGGGCAAAACCACAACACCAACAATCACACCAGTCCCTTGGTCAGATCATTACGTGATAGAATTCACACTGGCCCTAAACAATTCCACCCAACACATAGAAGATGAGAATATCACCAGACGATATAGAGCCTTCAATAAAGACTCATCATAGATGAAATCATCCCACAACTCCAGCAAGAATGCGACACCCTGGACCTATGCATAGAGAAATGGAACTCCATAATATCTAATGCAGCATCAGCCCCTACGAGCATAAAGCTACAAGCACATAGGAGACTCAACGCCCCATGGTACTCAAATGATATCAGAGATGTAAAGCGCATTCTCCGAAGACTGGAGAGAAAATGGAGGCGGGACAAATCGCATAACTCCCTGACTCTATATAGAGCTAAACTACTGGAATATAATAATCTGATATATGAGCGCAAACAACAACACCACACCAATCTAATCATGAAGTCTGTCAACAAACCAAGAGAACTATTCAGCATTGTCCAAAAGCTCACTAGGGATACCACACAGCAATGTACCCATCATCTTGACCCACAGGAATTTGCTGACTACATGAGAGCAAAAAACCATACCCAGACATGCTCCAGCACAAGACAAATAGATGACTATGAAATGAAAGAGCAACATCATACCTGGGAGGCACTGTTCCCTCTAAGCTGTGCACGTGTGCGCGCTCACACAACTCGCCGAGCGAGCGCACATACTTTACAACAGAGCGCACAAAAATTACGGTTCTGATTCTGATAGAAAACAACACAGACATCTTAAAATTGAAAAGTTGTTGTGTATTTATGGTTTTCACAAGTTGTACAATATTTTCTAGTTCAAACAATGTAGTGTACATACTGTATTTTGACGTGTAGTCAAATTGTAAAGTATATAACTTCGAGTGTTGTTATGTGGTGCACAAAAATTTAACCTTCCTTCAAAAGCTGCACAGCTGATATTTTATGCGCACACAGCCTACATCAAGTGGAGGAAATATATATGGGCTCAACACAACAACCTCACCATCAGACCCTTGCCCAGTGGCTTGAATAAAAGTCACAAGAAGCCAGCTATCACGGCACATTCATAAAATTGTTAAAGATTCACTCCAACAAGGATACATGCCGCAGTCCCTCAAGCACGCCATGATATGACCAATACTTAAAGGCAATAACCTAAGCCCATCTGAACCAAAATCATACCATTCCATCTCCAGTTTACCGTTCTTTGCGAAAATAGTTGAAAAGACAATGCAAAAACAACTTCAGGACCACATTGACATGAATGCCCCACTGGACATTCATCAGCATGGATTTAAACCCCAGCACGGTGTGGAAACGCTACTCACATCACTCTTTTACAACCTCATAAGAGGTATAGATAATATAAAGAATGGATTCCTGCTAGTATTCATAGACATTTCGGCAGCCTTTGACACAGTGTCTCACACTAGACTACTACAGGGGAGATATGATAGAAGTCTATAAATTAATGAACGGAGTGGAACAGGTAAACGTAGATCGATTGTTTACCTTATCAGAATATAGAAAGACTAGGGGACATGCAATGAAGCTACGGGTAAACTATTTAAGACTAATAAAAGAAAATATTTTTTCACTCAACGTGTAATCAAACTCTGGAATTTGTTACCGGAGGATGTAGTAAAGGCTGTTAGTGTAGCTGGGTTTAAAAAAGGTTTGGACAAGTTCCTGTAGGAAAGGTCCATAAACCATTATTAAGAAGAGACCAGGATATCAATGCTTGAATCAATACAAGCATTGTGGAACCTGTGTCCCTTGGGGAAACTGCTAGGTACATATGACCTAGATTGGCCACTGTTGGAAACAGAATACTGGGCTTGATGGACCTTGGTCTGACCCAGTATGGCATATCTTATGTTCTTATGTACAGTGCCTGCAACAGATAGGATTGTGCAAGAACACTCTGAAATGGTTCACATCGTACCTGGAAGATCGAACACAGCAAGTCAAATGCACCCAAAAGAAATCATTGCAGTTCCCCACAACGCAAGGAATACCTCAGGGATCTGCCCTGTCATCAATGCTCTTCAATATTTACATCCAACCCATATGCAACGTCATCAGAGGACACAAACTCCACTATCACATATATGCTGACGACATCATGGTGTATGCTCCAATCAATCTACTAGCACTTAACACCACAACAATAACTGAATGCCTTGAAGACATGAATGTCTGGCTTGCAGACAATAACCTGACAGACAACTACGATAAAACTGAGGCAATGTTCGTCACCAGGAACCCAAGCTTCATTCCACCACAGAATATCAGCATCCTAAACAAACTTATAATAGTCAAAGATGAAGTTAGGTACTTGGGCATCACAATGGACAGAACTCTGAACATGAAATCTCATATCGCCAAAACCGCAAACAAGGACTATCAACCTTTGAGGACCATAAGAAAGATAAAAACACTACTCTACTCTGACCGGACCACTTCCGCACAGTATGCCAAGCACTCATCACACCTCTGCTTGATTACGGAAATTCTTTATATCAAGGCCTCCCCCAGCAGACCTTACACCCACTCCAAATGGTGCAAAACACTACAGCACGCATCATCACTGACACCCCAAGATCAGAACACATCAGCCCTATCTTACAGCAACTACACTGGCTCCCAATGGTAACCAGAGCAAAATTTAAAATAATCTTGATCATCTTCAAGATCATCCACCATCTTTCAGCAGAGGTACTACAAGAAATTGTAACAAGGAACATCAGTAATAGACCAAGAAGGAACAAATTACGACAACATGATCAGCACACCTTCAGGATATCACAAGACTAAACAAAATACGTCAAGAAGAGCTCCATCACTAATGGCATCCACACTATGGAACTCCCTCCCAACGAGCCTAAGGGAATTGGAGGACATCACAGACTTCCGCAAGGCCCTTAAAACCCTGCTCTTCACAGAAACTTATGAGAAGATAGACAACAGACCGCACCAGATACACAATAGCCCCCCATCCGAGTGGGATTGCAACATAAACTCCACTGCAAACTCAATACTTAACCAACCCAGCTAGACTCACGACACCTTCATGATAAATGGAACCCTCAAATTGTGTTGTCTTAATGTTGTTAAATACCCTCATGTTAAATGTTGTAAAGCACCCACATGTTAAATGTAACCCAATTGTGATGCGATGCAGCCACTTTGATTGTAGGATAAGGTGGTATACAAGTATGTCTAAATAAATAAATAAATAGCAGGCAGCCGAAATGCAAGCCCTAAGCCTTTGTTTGGGTCTTTCTGCAGGTCTGGTCCCTCCCTCCTCTGACGCGATGTCAGAGTAGGGAGGGATCATATCTGCTTAAAGTTACTGTAGGTCTGCTCTACTCTGCTGCTGCTGGCGACTTGCACATCGGGCACGTCCCCCCCTCCTCTCCATATGTCCACCCTGCCGCTGTCTGTTCTTGCCCCGCTGTCACCAGTGCCACTATGGAGAAAAAAGAGGGCAGCAGCAGCAGGGCAAGAGCAGGCAGCGGCTTGATGGAGGTATGAGGAGGAGGAAGGGGCACTCACCCAATATGCAAGTTGCACAGGGCATGATTCTGGCTTGGTACGGCCCTGTCAGTGAGTCTATGGTAATAGCCTCAATGGGCTTTATAAGGCACAGAAGTGCATACAGAGATCTTACTGTATTTGAAGTGAGCTGAAGCTGGTCTCTGCTGCTTAGAACTGTAGTAAGCACCTGTGCCAACAAAGATGGTTCACTAGTGCTTATAGCAAACTAGGAATTTATTTATTTAACATTTCTTATATCCCGCCTTTCATGATATCAAGGTGGTTTACATTGAACAAACTGAAATTACATTGAACAGGGCATTATAACTTGGAGATAACTATTTTACAGGGAACATGGGCTATGGAGGGTTAAGTGGCTTGCCCAAGACCACAAGGAGCACCTGTGGGACTAGAAACCCCAGTCCTTCCGGCCCAAGGTTGCTGTCCTCTAGTGGGATTTAAACCCCCGACCTTCCGGCCTGAAGTACCTTGCCCCAACCTCTAGTCCACTCCTCCACTCCATATAAAAATATAAAAAATATAAAAAATGCCATACTGGGTCATACCAAGCCCAGTATCCTGTTTCCAACAGTGGCCAATCCAGGTCACAAGTCAGATTCCAAGAAAGGTACACAGGTTCCACAATGCTAGTCCCAGGGTAATCAGTGGATTTCCTGGGTCCTCTTTCATAATGGCTTATGGTCCTCTCCTCCAGGAACTTGTCCAAACCTTTTTTTTAAACCCAGTTACACTAACCGCTTTTACTACATCCTACAGTAATGAATTCAAGAGTTTGATTACACATTGAGTAAAACAATATCTTCTCTTATTAGTCTTAATTTGTAGTTCAATTGCGTGTCCCCTACTTTTTGAAAGAGTAAACAACCAATCTACGTTTATCCATTCTACTCCATTCATTAATTTATTGACCTCTATTATATCTCTCCTCAGCCATCTCTTTCCAAGTTGAAGAGCCCTAACCTTTTAAGCCTTTCCTCATAGGAGCACCCTTCAATCCCCTTTATCATTTTGGTGGCTCTTCTCTATACCTTTTCTAATTATGCTGTATCCTCTCTGATCCCTAAGGTTATCTCGCTCCATCAGCTCTCCTCTCCATCAGGCTATTTCTTCTCTCTCCCCTTCCCTGTCTAACTGTCCTTTTCTGTCTCTTCCTATCCCTCTCTTTCCTATCCAAATAATGGCGTTCTTTTCTTTTTCTAATTGATTTTATTGTACACCGCCCTGACACATACGCTTGGGCGGTATATCAAGCACTAAATAAAGATAAAGATCCTTTTCAAGATATGATGACCAGACTTGAACATAATATGCAAGATGTGGTCTCACCATGGAATGATACAGAGGCATAATTATATCCTTGATTTTATTCTCCATTCCTTACCTTATGATTCCTAGCATTCTATTTGCTTGTTTGGCTGCCGCTGCACACTGGGCAGAGGGTTTCAACATCTGATCCATAATGACACCTAATTCCTTTTCCTGGGTGGTGGTTCCTAATGTGGAACCTTGGATCGTGTAACTGTAGTTTGGGTTGTTCTTTCCTAAGTCCATAACTTTGTACTTGTCCGCGTTAAATTTCATCTGCCATTTGGACATCCAGCCTTCCAATTTGTCAAGGTTCTCTTGCAATTTTTCACAATCCTCTTGTGCTTTAACAACTTTGAATACTTTTGTATCATCTGCAAATCTGATCACCTCACTGGTTATTCTCGTTCATGAAAGTGGGGAAACAAGTGGTAGCTGACAGGGTAATGTTTATGCTGCAAGTATTGCTTGATGGTATGCCTACTCTTTCCCCTGCTGCATCCCTACTGTCCTTCTGTCTCTGGAATTCCCTTTCCTCCACCTGAATCACCAGCTTATCCCTCCAGTACATCAGTACACTATACTGGAGGGCGATATTTCTTTTCACTTGGGCTTCATGCAGGGTGTCTAGGATGTAGAGTTATTCCTTAGTAAGGAGTTTTAACCTATTTGTCACTTGCACATGCAAGGAGTCCATCAGTACTAACACCTGTGCTGTTAATATCTCTTGTTGCTGAACCCCCCTAACTTTATCTCCAGCGTATTCACTTTTGGGATGACAAGAACCAAGGTGACTCTTCTTGGCCTCTTTGAAAGGCTATAGGACTTCTATGAGTCATATTTGTTCTTTCTTGATTTCCCATGGGGCTTTCAGTTTTAAGCTTGGTCTCCAATGGCATCTGATAGAGGGCTGCCCATTGCTCCTTTAACCTCTCCAGCATCAGATAGTTGGAATTCCACCTGGTATCAACTTCCTGAATGAGCTGGTGGGCAGGTGACCCTGCTGTTTTCTGATTCTCATGCAGCTTTTGTCCATTCTTCACACTCTGGTGGAAATACAGTATCCTGATATTTTTCACACTTTTTGATCATGTCTGCCACTTTCCTTACTCTCTAGGCCCAGGGAGTGTCTTATTGTCAGATTCCGTAAATGTGCAAAGCATCAGAAACCATTAAAGCCTTTACAGTCAGCCATATTCTTCCCACCATCTGTGTACAAAACACCAGGAAGTATGACTCCTTCCTTCATTTATTCCTTATTTCTGATCAAGTATGTCTAGGTCCACTAGAACCCTAGATGGTTTTGAAGGTAGGCCTAGGAAGACCTTAATGGGTGGGATGGGGGGTCAAATCAGGGTCCAGTGGGTGGGAGGCCATAAGGGAGGATTTGACTGATTGGAGCTTTGGGAGGTGGGTTGAGGCCATGTGTGTGGAGGGGTATTTACTTGAGATGTCCGCGACTCCATTATCATGCGGGGGTGGGGGGGGAACCACCCAAGACAACCAGCATAGTCCCTTTAAGACTGGCTGAGAGCATTTGGCTATATGTTAGTACTATACAAAAACCATATCAACCCCAGAGTGAACCCATCTGAAATTCTTTTGAAATCTTTTTGTTAGACACTTTACCTGTCCTTTGTTGCTTTTACTCAAATATGTTGAATAAAATGGACGTTTCATTTGTAAAGGTTGATTCCTTGCTTTGATGAGTCTGACAAAAAAATGTCAAAATAATTTTAGATGGGTTCACTCTGTACTGGGGTTGATATGATGTTTATATAGTACTTCAGGTGGCAACTCCTTTAGATTTGTTTTTTTGTTTGTTTTTTTGTGGAATATTACTTTAGGGCTGGCATTATTTTTCCCTTGGAGTAATGATGTATAATTTCTTTACCACAGGAGTCACTAACCTACAACATTGTGTTACCAGAGGTCAGTGACTGCTATGCAGGGCTAACGCTACTATTAGGTGAGCTAGACAGTCGCTTAGAGCGCTGGCTTCCAGGGGTGCACCTTGCTGCCACTGCCACCCCTGTCTGGGCAGGCAGCAACGGCTCAAAAATCACAACTTAGTGTTTACCTAAACTTTCTAACACTGGGTCACAGTGTCTGTCTTCCACCATCTGCCGCTTCTGCCCCCCCCCCCCCTCCAACTCAGACTTCTGAAGACTAGAAGCAGCGATGGCAATGGGGATGGGAGGCAACTGGGGGGAGGGTGGAAGGATAGAGGGCCCTCCTAGGGTACCTCCAACCCTGCAATGACTCTGCTCCCATGGTAAACTAATCTATGATAAAATCCAAGATTTTACTGCTGCTTAGTAATTAACCCTCCCCCCCCCCCCCATAGGTATTATTTGGTGCTGCCTCCATACTCCCCTAATCTAGCTCCTAATTAAATGGATAACATCTGGCTAGTCAATAAGTTAAACAGCCCAATATTAATCATTCAGTTTTTCAATACCTACATCTAAGCAAGTTATGCATTTGCTAGCTGGTAGCAAGACATAGCTTGCTTTGAATTTTGGCTAGAGAGAGATTTGCGGTAGGCAAGGTTAAAGCAGGTCTGGTTAGACCTGAAGCTCAGTTGTCTAGAAGAATTTCCCTGCGCAAAAATAGAAAGAATAATTGTTTATGATCATGGTATTGACTGAAGAATGCTGTTAAAAGCAGGGTGAAAAAAATGTAATTGGTTCTGCAACCTGACCAAAACACTCACACAACGAGGCATGCTTGGGAAACTTACAAAAGGGTTTGGTTTGCTTTCAGAACCTCAACAGCAAAACCCTGAACACTGTACAATGTAAGGGGGGGGGGGGGGATGCAAAGACACAGCACAAAGGCTGCAGCTGTGTTTGGATACTGTGTGAGAGGACAGATTAGGATTCTTGGAAAGACTTTCTGCCGAAATGTTTCGGTACTATTGGCAAAAACAACGGGTGTTCAGCAGCATCTGTTCCTAGTAGACTTTCCCTGTTTAGACAGTGGAGCAGGAAATCTTAAGTGTTCTCCTGGGCTCCATCATTGTCAATTTGTTTTTCTAAATAAACAGGTTATTCTGAAACTAAGGATAACAAAGTAGTCCAAAGTGCCTTTGTCTTAACTGTCAAAATTGAAAAATATATTTTCTTTAGAAAAAGCTTAAAGATTTTTTTAATACCTTTAAAGCATTGTTCATAGAAAGCCCTGTAACAACTAAAAAGCTTTTAAAGTGCTTTTGATTGTCACAAGGTTTATAATGTGTCTGAATACTTAACAATTCTCTAGCACATAATGAAAAAATGATTCATGGAGGTATAGGTGAATATACGAAAAAACCCTCATATATGCTCAAGACTCTAAGGTGGCTCTCTTACAGGCAGGGGCGGCCCAAGGGGGATGTGGGGCAATGTGCAGAGCCTCATTGTGGAGCCTCATTTGCATAAATATTTGCATAATGCCAACCTGCGCTAACTTTTAGTAAACAAGCCTCTTAATGAGTGTCTGGATAAGGAAAGACTACCAGATTTCTACATTACTATACTCCAGTGTGAACCTCCAGGCACATTAGGAAGTACTACATACACTGCCCATTTAGAACCCATAGCAAACCTGTCATATCATAACAGCACTACCAGGACTCATAAAACACCATACCCTACATATCAAAAGGCAACACTGCAAATATTAAACCGGTACATCTCGGGGGGGCGGAGCCTGATGTCCAGCGGGTAGGACGCTTTGCGTTGAAGCTCCCGAGAGGCCTACTCAGAATCCTGACTTAATACCTATATAAATTCACTATTTTGCTCCGGGCTGACCGGGGCACCTCGGGGGGGATGGCGGCCCACAAACCAGCGCGCTTGGACTTCGGGTCTCCTTCTTCTTCTCATGGAAAACGCTCCAAAACGGAGGTATCCTCCCCGCAGAAGATGGTTCCATTTCGTGAAAACCCCGCAATGCACCTGGAGATTTTGGAGGAAATACGCGGCGTGAAGGAATTGGTGCAGTCTAATGGAGAAGCGCTTCGAGCCATGCGAGAAGACTTTGGAGTGCTCCAAGACCGACTTGAAGGTCTTTCATTACGGCAGGACAATATGGCGGGGGTCCTCGACTCGCACGAGGTGCGCTTGGGCAAACTGGACGAGGCTGAGCGCCAGATACAGAATCTTCAAAAGGAGTTGGAAGATAGCAATAATCGCGCCCGTCGCAACAATGTGAGGCTCCTTGGAATGCCGGAGGGAGTGGAAGCAGGAGATATAAGAGAATTCTTGCTCAAAACTCTTCCCTCCTTGCTGAAGATTACTTTTCACAGAGAACTGGAAATCGATCGAGCACACCGTGTTCCTGCCCGCATGGCGCTCAACCGCACGACCCCCCGGCCTATTATCTTTAGCTTTCTACGATATCAACAAGTGGAACAAATTTTACATGCTGCCCGAGCGAATCATCATTTGGAATATGAAGGTCGTAAGGTCTCCTTCTTTCCTGATTTGGCAAAGCCTACCGTTGACCGTCGGAAGAAACTCCTTGCTCTTCGCCCTCGACTTCAACAGCTACAGGCTCGCTTTGGCCTGTTGTATCCAGCGAAGCTCCGAGTGACTCTCCATAACCAGACCAGGACGTTCGAGGATCCTGATCTATTATCAACATTTTTGGACTCCAAAGAAGCAGAACAGATGCGCTAATCCCAAATTTTGGACTCTTATCTGCCGGCTCTGTCCGCCATTTTGAAGGGCCCGATGCGGCGATCATAGCCCAGCACAGAAATAGCCTGGACTTTCTTTCTTTCTCTGTATGACTTTTGTCTTTGGTCTCCTATCCTATCCCTTCATGATGTGTGCCTCGGTCGGATTCGGAGCACGCACAGTCCTACAGGTCATATGTTTTTTCAATTTCGGCCTTCTCTGGGGTTTCTCCCCGCAGACACATGGTCGCCAGTAATTTTGGGGTTTTGCTTCTCCTCTACCGTACTGCGGTTATCTTTGTTAATGTGGGGCGCTTCATTGTATTATATTAGCTTATTTTCCTATGTCATGTGTACAGCCAGATACAGTCAGTTTGAGGGACACAGTGAAATTATGTGTGCTATCATGCTCAGAATTTTAACTTTTCTAAATGGCCTCATGTAAAATCTTATTATTCATCGTACAAGGCATTGCTGGTCCACTCCGCAGAAAGAAAATCCTTAGCTATTTTAGCCACGATCACGTTGATTAGGTGTTTCTTCAGGAAACGCACTACACTCTGCTGAAACACTGAAACTCAATGCTAGACCTCACATGGTAGCTGCCTACTCTCCCATTGTTTCCAAATGGTACGGGATAGTCATTCTGGTCAAGAAGTTCTTGCACGCTACTGTACCTGATATTAGCGCTGACATGGAGGGTAGATGGGCCCGTGTATACCTTGAGGTAGGAGATAGTGAATTCACGTGTATTTGCACTATGTCCCGAATGTGGACAACCCTGCTCACTATGCAAGTTTTGCGCAGTTGGCCTCGGCCTCCGCTAATGCTCCATTAATACTTGGTGGCGATTTTATTCAAGTGCTCCCTCAATCTTTTCTTCTCAAACAAGGTGCTTGTTGGTTGGAAGCTCCAGTATCGAGCAGACCTGTGTGGCTAGATATAGTAGCGGGCCTTTGCTCACCGATTCCTTTTACCTTACTCCCTGGTATGACTCTCCCATTAGACTCCCACTATCCACCAATGTTTATCGACACTTTAGGTGCCTTTAATATTCCTATGCAACCTTTCGACTCCCGACTCTGGTCAGTGTAACTTCAGCATTGCATTCGGAGCTCTAGAGTACTCCCGCCATCGGCACTCTCTGCATAAGGTTGATTGGAAACTTCCGATCTCTAGGTAGTTTACCGGGTGTAGCATCCAATTTTACTAAACCTTATGTAATGCTATCGCTAGAGATACCTCTATAGCGCAGAAAGTATGGGAGAGAGAATTGCATGTGACTTTAACCTCGGAGCAATGGAGCCTTATCTGGTGCAGAGGGACACGGGCTTCCGACCCGCCTCACTCACTCAGACCCTCTTCTTTCTAGCCCACCGGTGTTTTTACACTCCTCACAGTTTAGACATATGGAACACTACTCAGGGCAATGGTTGCTGGACACGTCCTGTGGCCATTGGTTTATTACTTCATTTCATGTTATGCATGAATATCCCGCACTACAGTATAACTGGCGTCGGGTCTGGGGTCGTATTTTGTCTATATTTTGTCTATATTGCACTCTTAGGTGTCCCTTTCTCGGAGGGTAGTGGGACTTCGCCCAGTTGCGGGGATCCCCTCTCTCCCAAGAAATGGCTTATCTCCTTTTGAACTTTATGCTTGGCATTGCTGTTTCCCTTATCGAGTAATACTGGGAAATTAGTTCCCATCTGAGCCTCAATGAATGGTGAATCATGCCTGTCTCTACAGTAAATATGAACAAATACCTCGTCTGTGTGCTTCCTCCGTTCAGACTCCTTCTTATTGGTCTTAATGGAAGATGTTCAATGAATATGTACATTTTGCCAAATGCTCTCATCTGACTGTCTAACTTTATATATATCTCTGTCTCATGATCATGATGTATGGTGGATATTTTTTTTTTTTTGATTGTTTGATGTATAATCACTGTTAACTGGAAGCGCTCACATGCTGATACAACCGGGTAGAGAAGAAGCACCGGGGTGGGGGGTAATGGGTTTACTTTTCCTTATTGTATACTTGTTTTGTATCTTTTGGTGTGTTGTTTCTTTGTTTGTTGCAAAATGAAAATAAAAGTTTCAAAAAAAAAAAAAACGGTACATCTCAGAGAATACCAATATATCTCCTACTGGGGAAAGAGAACAAGTGGCACTATCAAATATAAACTACATAAACAGAATACCTCAGCTTGGTTACACATGCAGAACACAGGCCATCACCACACAAAGAACAAGGGATCACAATTAATAAATAGGAAGACAATAATTCAAGTCCGAGCGCGGAGTCGCGAAGGACGCCGGTAACCGGGCGGTCGGCCCGGTCCCGGCCCGTCCTTCCGGCTTCGAAGAAGGAAGAGGGGGGGGGGAGGGATGAGGAAGGAACGTGGAGGCTGCTGACGCCGGCAGCAATGTTTGAATGGATTGGCTCCGCAGATGGGGAGAGCGGAGCCAATCAGAGCTGCCGGCGTTAGACGGGTTTTTTTTAAAGAAGGAGCCACTGATGCTCCCCCCCCTTTCTTCCGGCGGCGATTGCGGAGACGGTAAGCCTTCTGGTGTCGACGTCTTAGAGAGAGTACCGGGCAAATAAAATCGGGCAGCGTGGGAAGCGGGGTGCACGCTGGTTGGGACAGCCGGGTACGTTTTGGGGCCTGTGCGGTGTTAGCTGGGGGTTTAGCTGCGGGCTTGGTGCGCTCTACGGCGTTTTGCTGCGGCGGTTTGGTCAGCTGAGGGCTCAATTTGGAAGGGTGCAAAGGGGTCTTCGGGGGCAGAAAATTAAAAAAAAAAAAAAATAATAATAAAGATCAATAAGAGTTTTTGCTGGGGGGCCGGTCCTCATTGTTGAATGGCACGTGGAGTGAGGGCTGGGGCAGTTGGCCCTGATAGGGCGGCGCAGGCAAAGGGTGCTCAAGCTGGTAATAGGGCTGGGGCTCCAGGGAGGGGGGGTAGCGGGGGGGGCCGGGGTCAGCGAGGCACGGCCAGTCGGAGGCTGCCTCGGACAAAGGCACCTCCGCGTGGTCGGGGAGAAGGGTTGTCATCGGTGCGGGGAAAAGGGGCTGTGGGACCCAGAGCGAAGGGGCAAGCTAGGCGGGGACAGTCTCAAAGGGGAGGTGAGGGGGCTGATTCTGGGCCTTCGCCCGGGGTTGTAAATGAACTTGGATCTGCTAGGGATGGGGATGAATTAGTGGGGGGGGTGCATGAGCAGTCTAAAGGGTGTTTAACTCTGGGGGGATGGGGTGATGGGTCTATGGGAGTTGGACCTATGGTCGGGCCAGCGGGTGCACAGCCCATAAATCCTAGCGACAGGGCGTCCTGGGAGAGTGTGCAACGGGGCCATGGTGCCTATGGGGCATGGAGTGGTCCCTCTCCATGGGGACACTGGTTAGGGGGTGGGCAAGGTTCTTCTCGAGCTGAATGGTAGGATGCATGGCAGCCGGGGTGGTCTTCTCCTGTTCCCCCTCCCCCTCTTTTTCCTATTATGTCTCCACAGGGTCCACCGCCATTATCAGAGAGGACCGACAGTGGACTGCGGCGAGTAGAACGAGTGAATTCGACTTTGATACGGCAGCGGGAGATGCCCAGTGAAGGTGCGGTTCGAGAAGCTGGCGGACAGGAGCAGGATGTGGGGCTCAGTACCGTGGATGTTGGTCCTGATGAGGTGGTGGCGTCGGCGACTGGTGTTGCAGGTGAGTTACAAGTGGATTCGGGTGAGAGGAGTAGAGGGAGTGGTAAAAAGAAAGCAAAAAGGACAGCAAAAAGGAAACATACCTGTAGAAGGCGTCGCAGGGACAGTTCTTCGTCGGCTTCGTCCTCGGATTCGTCTTCTTCGGTGACGTCATCGGAAGATAGCATGTGTCGGCAGGGGAAGGGTGATGCAACGGTCTCAGGGAGGAGTCCAGAGGGTAGTTTGCCTTCGGCGGTGGTAATTTCAGAGTTATGGGAGGGAGTGCCACGGAAGTTGCGACATAAAATTAAAAAGCGGCGTTATATAGATATTTTCCGGTTGCTAGAAGGTCGCAAACGATCGGGCGAAAGTAGGAAGAAACGTAAGCAGGATGAAAAGGCGGGGCGTATTAAGAAAGTTTCAAGAAATGTGGTCAATTGGACACGGGCTTTTTTGCGTTTGACTAGTGTTTGGGGACAACATTACCCGGGACAATACGAGAGGCTTTTATCCTACGCGGATTCAATCTTGGAGGCGTCGCAGACGCATGAAGGATGGTCATGGTTAAACTATGACGAGAAATTTAGAGACAAGATGGAAGGGAATAGACTTGTGTCTTGGGGTATGCAGGACATTAATTTGTGGTTGACCCAGATGTCGGCCAGGGGTGGTGTCGGAGGAGGGGTAAAAGGGGCAGTCGTCAGTGGGGGGGGGACGGGTCGGTCCTTTCGTGGGGGAGCGAGTTTCGTACAGCAGCGTACAGGGGGCAATGGGGCAGGTGACCTTTGCTGGAGGTTCAACAAGACCTCGTGCCCTTTCCCAGATTGCAAATTCCGGCACGTCTGTTCCCTTTGCGGGGGAGCGCATCCAGCCGTTAAATGTGTCAAAAAAGGGAGCTCCCTGCCCCCTACTTCTGGCACAAAGTAATGCAAGGTTTGGCCTCGCCCCTACGCCTGTTAGAGTGTCAGTATTGAATGCATGGTTGGGCCAGTACCCTCGACAAACCGATAGAGAGGCTTTATATTTTGGTTTTAATTATGGTTTTGTAATCCCGGTATGTGGGCAAGTGGGGGGGTCGGTGGGGCGGAATTCAGTGTCTGTGAAGCGATTCGCCTCGGTGGTGAAAGAAAAGTTGGCGGCGGAATTGTCGCTTGGTAGGGTAGCGGGCCCATTTGTCAGTCAGCCATTCGAAGGAATGGTGATTTCTCCATTGGGTATCATACCAAAGAAGGAGCCGGGGAAATTCCGCCTGATACATAACTTGTCCAGCCCCATAGGAGCTTCGGTCAATGACTATATTCCGCGGGAATTATGTTCCGTGCGATATGCGTCTTTTGACAAGGCAGTGAACCTAGTACGATCCGCCGGGCGTGGGGCGCAGATGGCAAAGGTAGATATTGAGTCTGCGTTCTGGCTACTTCCAGTGCACCCGGCGTCGTTTTACTTGTTGGGTTTTTGCTTTGAAGATGGTATATATTTTGATAAATGCATGCCCATGGGCTGTGCCATCTCGTGTTCATACTTCGAGAAGTTTAGTACTTTTCTACAGTGGGCAATTGAACGTAAAGTTGGTATAGCGCAGGTGGTGCATTACTTGGATGATTTCTTATTTGTAGGATCGGAACACTCTGAGGAATGTCGTGTATTGCTGGATGGTTTTGTGGATTTGTCCAAGGAATTGGGAGTACCGTTGGCAAAAGAAAAGACGGAAGGTCCTACTACGCGGATTACTTTTTTGGGGGTGGAGCTCGATTCAGACTTCATGGTGGCACGGCTTCCCCAGGAAAAAATTCGCGGATTGCGGGTGTTGGTGGCCAATGTGCTGGCATCATCGTCCTTGACACTGAAGGAGGTGCAAGCTTTGTTAGGCTCGTTAAATTTTGCTTGTCGGGTGATACCGATGGGCCGGGTATTTTTGAGGCGTTTGGCGGCAGCTACCGCGGGGGTGCGTAGGCCTCATCATCATCTGAGAGTCTCGAAGTCAATTAAGGCGGATTTGCGGATTTGGCAGGTCTTTTTGGAAGAATTTAATGGGACCACAGTTTTACTGGAACCGGAGCTCAGTAGTGCGGATTTGCAATTGTATACTGACGCGGCGGGGGGCATAGGTTTGGGCATTTACTTCGCTGGGGCTTGGTGTGCGGAGCGTTGGCCGCAATCCTGGTGCGAGTCGCGGCTTACCAGTAACATAACTTTTTTGGAACTGTTTCCCATCTTAGTTGCCTTGGAATTGTGGCCTGATAGATTTGCTAACAAAAAGGTTTTGTGGTGGTGTGATAATGAGTCAGTAGTCCAGGTAGTGAACCATTATTCACCGCACTGTCTTTTGGTGGCTAACTTGATGAGGGAAGTGATTTTAGCTTGTTTGCGGTTAAATGTGTACTTGAGAGCTCAACATATTCCGGGGTATGCTAATTCCATCGCTGATTCTCTTTCCCGTTTCAAGTTCGAGCAATTCCGTCGATTGGCACCACAAGCAGATGCAGAAGGAAGTGCGGTCCCTTGGAAGTTATGGAGTCTTGGCCATCCGGAATGAAAGACTTGTTGCGGTGTTCTGTAGCAGCTGGCACCTGGGCGGCGTATCGGCGAGGATGTCAGAAGGTGGTGGAATTTTTGGAGCGATCGGGTTGGTGGTCTGGGCCGGTTTCACCTCAGTTGCTGGGGCAATATGTGGTATGGGCAAAAGAGAATGGAGTGACTCGCTCGGCAGTGCGCAGTCATTTGGCAGGCTTCGAGTACTTTGCGAAGGCAGTGGGTTGGGATTTCCCGTCGGGGGTGCCTTGGCCCGTCGGCTCTTGCAAGGATGGGGTCGGGCAGTGCCTGTACATTTAGATGCTCGGCGTCCCATCACACATGATTTACTAGAAAAAATATGCAAGTCCTTGGCGGTGGTGGCCTCGTCGCAGTATGAGGTGACGCTTTTTCGAGCAGTTTTTACTTTAGCATTTTTTGGGGCTTTTCGCTTGGGTGAGCTGGTTGCGCGATCGTCCAGGGCAGGAGATGTGGGGATTCTGCAGCGTCAGCATGTTTGCTTTGAAAAAGGGCGGTTGAGAATTTTGTTAGCAAAATCTAAGACTGATCCCCAAGGCAAAGGTTTGTGGGTATGGCTGAGTGGGATTCCAGGGTTTCACACTTGTCCGGTGAGCGCAATGAGTGCTTTCTTACGGGTCCGCCCATTGCGGGTTGGGGGGTTGTTTCTGCATGCGGACGGGCGGCTGCTTACACGTTTTCAGGTGGCAGCAGTTCTGCGGTTGGCATTGAAGGCTGTAGGGGAGCCCCCCGAACATTATGCAGCTCATTCTTTTCATATTGGCGCGGCCTCCAGCGCTGCTGCGGCAGGCTTGTCGCAGCAGGACATTCAGAGTATTGGGAGGTGGCGTTCTCAGGCTTTCCGGGGTTATGTTCGTTTATTAAAAAAAAAAAAAAAAAAAATATGGATTAACTCTTGTTTTCTTTTGCAGTTGCAGGAGGGAGTGTCCAGAGCGGTTGGATGATCGGGCACTCTTTCATGTACTGGGCCGGCCGGCGAGCGGCTGAGCGGCCATTGGGGACTAATCTGGGGCTTGATCCTGCTCAAGTGTCGCTGCTATGGCTGGGTGAGAGAGGTTTGAGGTGGTCTCAGCTCCTGCCTTTGCTCCGGCACCATGAGCGAGTGAGGGGCAAGCCACGGCTGCTGCTGTTGCATTTAGGTGGCAACGACCTAGTTACCTGGACTTGTAAGCAATTCATCCGACTTGTTATCAAAGACTTAACTATGTTACTGCATATGTTCCCGGGAATTCAGTTAATTTGGTCGGACATCATTCCAAGGCCTGTTTGTGCGGCCCAGCGGCGTTGGTCGCGGGGTCTTACAAAAATAAATCGTCAAATAGGACGGTGGTTAATGGGACAAGGTGGGATTCAAGTTCTTCACCCGTGGGTGGAAGTGACTTGTATGGGGTTGTACAGGATTGATGGTGTTCATTTGTCACCTGTGGGTTTAGATCTACTGTTGAATGATTGGCAAGAGGCCTTGGAAGGTGTTTTACACGGGGATGCCAACTGGTCGCAGCAGGGCATTAGGGGGGCGGCACAAGGGCATTAATATGCCAGTGCCGGTGGCGGGATCCCGGAGGTTTCCGGGGCCCGGAGCCGTTTGGTCATACTTGGGCGGGGGCGGGGTGCCCCCGACCCGGATAAGCCCTGCTGGCCTTTGCTAGTCATATGGCGAGGTCGGGGAAAGGGCGGTAGGAAATTGGCCGGTGGTCGGACACGGCCGGAGCGGATGCGACCCCACTTTGCTAATTATGGCTGGGGGGGTATCACTCCGCTGGTGGGAGATTGTTTATAGAACTGTTTGATATTGTAAAGTTAATTGTTTGAATTATAATAAAGCTGCGACCGGTTGGTACTTCCAATAAGAAAATTGTGTCTGTGGAATTTGTAAGTCTGGGAAAAAGGGTGGGGGAGGGGTTGAGAAGAATGAAGGAGGTGGGGGTGAGTAAGGACGGGCATAGGGCACCGGATGCAACCTGCCACGGTTAATTCAAGTCCGAGCGCGGAGTCGCAAAGGACGCCGGTAACCGGGCGGTCGGCCCGGTCCCGGCCCGTCCTTCCGGCTTCGAAGAAGGAAGAGGGGGGGGGGGGAGGGATGAGGAAGGAACGTGGAGGCTGCTGACGCCGGCAGCAATGTTTGAATGGATTGGCTCCGCAGATGGGGAGAGCGGAGCCAATCAGAGCTGCCGGCGTTAGACGGGGTTTTTTTAAAGAAGGAGCCACTGATGCTCCCCCCCTTTCTTCCGGCAGCGATTGCGGAGACGGTAAGCCTTCCCGCCCTCCCCCCCTTCAATTTTGGTATGTAAGGGGTGGTGTTTTTTGGGGTGTCGCAGTGGGGTGGGGTTGACAAGGCGGGATCCCGGAGGTTTCCGGGGCCCGGAGCCGTTTGGTCATACTTGGGCGGGGGCGGGGTGCCCCCGACCCGGATAAGCCCTGCTGGCCTTTGCTAGTCATATGGCGAGGTCGGGGAAAGGGCGGTAGGAAATTGGCCGGTGGTCGGACACGGCCGGAGCGGATGCGACCCCACTTTGCTAATTATGGCTGGGGGGGTATCACTCCACTGGTGGGAGATTGTTTATAGAACTGTTTGATATTGTAAAGTTAATTGTTTGAATTATAATAAAGCTGCGACCGGTTGGTACTTCCAATAAGAAAATTGTGTCTGTGGAATTTGTAAGTCTGGGAAAAAGGGTGGGGGAGGGGTTGAGAAGAATGAAGGAGGTGGGGGTGAGTAAGGACGGGCATAGGGCACCGGATGCAACCTGCCACGGTTAATTAAACTGGGAACCCTAAAAGCCACACTTGGAATGTACAACAACACTGCAGAAATAAAACTATAAATTAATTTCCTCTTGTACTAAACAAAAACACAAAGGGCTATGTTTACTAAACGTGAATAACGCGCGTAGTATGACGTTAACGACCGTAAGTGCCGTATAACGCGCGTACCGACGCGCTAACGACCGTTAACGTCATACTACGCGCGGTAACCGTAGTTAACGATCGTAAAGCTCCGCGGCGCGTTAAAACAGCGCAGAAGGTGGAGAGTGGGCGGAGAGAAGGGGTCAATGGGCGGAGAGTGGGCGGAGAGAGGCTCCCCTCATACTAACGCGCGGAGTGTCAGAGCTCACCTCCAACGCAAATGAAAACCTGTCGTTAAAGGCATTTAAAGGGAAGAGAAACCATTTACGTCAGCAATGTACAGAAAGCCGGGGAAACCCACAAAACGTGAGCAGTGTGATACATGTGCACAGAACAAAATATCACATAAAACGTTAAAAATGACCACAAGAAACATTTTAAAAAGCAGAATTCAGCTGGGCAACAGTGATAGCAATGGGCAACAAGGAACAACACTCCCTGGAAAGCACCAAAATAAAAGGAAATGATGTGTGGAAGGGTCTACGCTCCGCAGACCCTTGCAAAGAGCATTACATTGTAAAGGAGCTGTCCTGGGTGTGTGGTGTAATGTTTCCCAATGATATCATTGTTGCCCAGCTTGGTTATGGGTGTGTGCCCCTTTTGTGAGGTCATTTCTGCGGTTTATGTGCACCTTTGTCTGCATACAAGGTAAATGAGGCCACAGTAAACCTGTTGCAGAGCAGGGTTTCTGACTCGTCAGGCCGGTTTAACTAACTCCAGGGACTGCACAGTCTCTGTGGCCACAGTGTGGTGCAACAGACACAGCCAGTGCCTGTAAGACCAGAGTGTCACAGGTTCAAATCCCAGTTGGGGCTCCTGCCAACCCAGTCCCCATAGTTCTACCCACCACTAAACAGTGATAGTAAAGACACTCCTGTAGTGCAGAGAACATACGCATGGCCTATATTTTACCACACCAAACACAGACACCAGAAACAGGCACATTACCTATAGCAGAGTCCCGCAAATGCAGTCCTGGAGGGCCCCACAACATTCCGGTGTCATGCTGCCTCTAATAAAGATGCCTGTGCTGCATAGCTATGCACCACCCCCATGGTATGCAGATGTAGCTCATGCATATTTATGAGAGACAGCATGAAAACCCGAACAGTGTGTGGAACACCAGGACTGGAGTTGGGGAACTCTGCCGTAAAGCAGCAGCCAACAGGGCCACACACCCACCCACAGGCCCCATTGGCCAATGCCAGCTGGAGAGGCAAGACATTGGGCCCTGCCTGTATCTCCCAATACTAGCAGTTGCATACCTTAGCAATGCCACCCTACACCTGGGTATATGGTACACAGCTATCAAACGTTTCCTCTGATAACTGGCAGATATCAATTCCTACGTTAAGCACATTTTGCTCATTGAGCTCCACCATAACAATCATTCTGATGTCTGCGGTGTGTGCTGCAGGTCTGGTCTCTGACAGTGTTCACAACCCTGGGGAGTGACCCCCCAACAGTCTTGTGTACCATATCCATGCCTGTACTATGCCCAGGACTGGTGTGGTGGTATGGCTGCTGACCACCTCTATAGTAGCACAATGCTGGCATAGGTGTGGGGGTGGCTGTCTGTCTATCCAGTGTGTGGTGGCTGCAAACACCTTCAACAGCCCACACTGCCAGCACTGTTGCCAGTATTGGGCTGCCAATGTGCATAATGAGGAGCAAGGTACCATGGGTATAGGCCGGACAGGGTGGCCTGGCCAGGGTGCATCTGCACAGGGCATAGGGCAGTGACAGGCACATTGTAGTGCCCGGCCACCAACTACACAGACAGGGTGACCTCAGTATATCCTGCTGAGAGATCACTCTCACCCTGACTGTGCAGTGACCACAGCATGGCTAGGCACTCCCATAGTGCTATCTAGTATTTCTCTCATGTGATACATATGGGTTTCCTTCTGGGGCCCAGTCACTGATGTATCTGCCTGCTGTGTATGCTGACATCCCAGTTCTGGGTGCAGGCATCTCCACTGGGCACTAGCAGACTGTTTGCAGCTGGTAGGTGTTGTGATGGAGTGGCTTGCAGGGTGCAGTGGCTGATGGCTTGCATCAGGGGAATATCAGATAGTGGTGGGGTGCAGCATACCATATCCAGGCCTAATGTCTGTCTGCTATTGTGTTATGGCTGTGTACAGAGCTGCATTGACTGCCCTGTGGGGTGTCTGTTCCCCAGCAGGACTGGGGTTCATGTTCCCCTCTACTGCCACCGTTGCAGCACGGTAGACTGTGGATCTTTTGATAGGAGACCCTGTTTGCCTCCCTCAGCCCTGGGGGAGGGGTGTGGTGGTGGTGCATGGGGGCTGTACCTGACTGAAACAGACAGAGATGTCCAAGGTGTTCCTGCAGAAACTACCTATCTCACACAGTAACACTGCTTTGGACCTGCGCCATGGCCGGTGCTGTGGACCTAGTGCTGGGCGCCTCACTGCACCCTCAGGGTGAGCACAGTACCCGCACAATGTGACGGTGTGTAGCTGCTCTGTGCCAGTACAACACACAGTCGGTACCCCCTACCAGGCCGAGGTGCTGTGGGGGTGCATTCCCCATGGTGTGTATCTGTGGACAGCTGCTTTGCATGTGCAGTGCATCATGGGTGTGACTGGCCCAATCCAACCCTGTGAAACACCAGCACCTGCTCACAGGCTCTGATAAGCCATAGGCCATCACACGTACATCTGTTAGCATAATGCATAGGTGCAGGACGCCCTACAAAGTCTGTAATATAAGATGCCCACACTGGTAAAAACACACGTACCCACGCACGAATGTACGCGCGTCGCTACGCACGTACCAACGTACGTGGCTAGGCACATTCCGAGGGTGTTTTTCTGACACCAATACTCAGCGTAACGAAAAGCATGCCTCCTCTTTCCTTCTGTAATGTACAGGGTGATGCCTGAGATAGCCTTCTGTGTTAGGCACACTGGGGGCTCGAACCCATGCTGCCTGTAACAGCGGTCAGTACCGTAACCATTGTGCTACAGCTCTGTTTCAGTGCTTTGTGTCTGTACGTCTTCTTATGATTAACGCGCAGTAACGTGGCACGGCGCCCGGTAGCGCTCGTTAATTTTGCTAACGTGCGGTAGTGGTAACGATGTACCGCCCATGTCCTTATTTGGGGTTTCTTTCACTACCGCGGCTCCTACCGCGAACTGCACTAACGCGATTTAGTAAACATAGCCCAAAGATGTTAGCAATACACATTTCCCAGAGCTGACATATTCCAGTTAAGAAATTCAAAATAAAAAGTATTTTCTACCTTTTGTTGTTTGGCCATTTTATTTTTCAGTTGCAATTGCTCCAGTCACTTTCTTCTGGTTTCTTTGTGTCTTCTGTGAGCTGTCCCTTTGTCCTTTCTTCTCTCTTCTAGTTTTTTTTCCATTCTCTCTCTACATCTGCTTTAGCATACTGATCTTTCCTTTTGTGCTTTCCTCCATCTCTTTATTTCTTTTTCATCCACTCAAATTTCACCCCTCCATTCTGAATCCCCACTTACTCCCCCAATACCCGGCCAATCGTAGATTTTCCTTCCCTCCCACACAAAATATCTTTTCCCCTCTACATCCTCATTTCCCCAGCCCCATCCCCTTCTAGTCCAATTCTCCCATGCCCCCCACCAGTCCATTTCCACTCAAAGCTTCCCCCATCAGCCCATTTCCAGTCCTAGCCATGAGAAGGAAGATCTCTATACATCGCACCAAGTAGTCAGACTCCAGATATAGCATCATTCTCGCAGCCTGGGTAGGGATGTGGGCCACAAGGGACAATCCGGGGAATGTTGGCATTGCATCAGTTGTGTCTCCCAGTGCCAGGCACAGCAGATGCATGACTGTCCTATCACACTGCCAACAATATCTGATCTAATTAGAATGCCCTATGTAAAATAATCCTGAAGGCATCAACATAGGTTCCCTAAGGCTACATGTCAAAACTTATCCCTGTCAATAATGAGGACCCTCAGAATGAGGACATTCAGCAGTGCAAACAGCACTAATACACGCTCAACAGCAACACTCAACAGCAACACCATTGGTCCCACAAACTGTGCATTATGGGCATACATTAGTGCTTTTTGCACTTTTGAGTGCCCTTATTCTGAGGGTCCCTTATTAGTGACAGGGATATGTTTTGACATGTAGCTATAGTGAACCCTGTCTGAGTTTGACTGCTCAATCATACTGACACATGGTGATGCTGCGGTCATCCATATGGTCCAGGTACTGGTCAGGCTTTCATGCCACCCCTGCATCGCAGATGAGCACACCAGATCCTCCCGTACACCTCTCAAACCACACACACGCACTCTCACTGTTTGTCACAAAAATATGATTCTGCCAAAGAGATGCCCTGAGCTTACACAGGATAGCTGTGACATAATATAATCGCATGGGGTACCAGGACTACAAATATGATCTCTGTTTATCACCCAAAATGGGATCCTTTCCCTGCTCACGCCCATACTATCCCTGCATCAGCAGTCCTATTTTTCTGAACATGGGAATTGTTAGGGTCCCATAGATTGGCTCTGTTAGTACATATAATACATAAATACATAGCCTGGCTCAACACTATTGCTCTTCTTAATATTTCTGTATAGGTATTTATTTATGTTTCTTTACCTTTCAACATTCCCTCACCTCTGCTCCCTGTACATTAGGACTGCATCTTGTATTTTCTCAGACTGTAGTCACACCAGTTCAACACAACCATTCTTCTCATTGCAGAGAACAGCAAGTATTTTCTAAGTCCTAGTCTCATACCACGTTTCAGCAGGAATAACGTGGATGTTTCTGGGAAACACTTGACATGTACACGTGCCTTTCCTGAATAGGCTTTACACATCTCCGCGGCTGACTATGCCCCCATTCTGTTCTCTCCCGCCCACCTTCTGAGATCCCCATGCTAGCGCCATGGATGTGCATGTCAGCAGTGTTTTGGAATATAATTGGGGATGTTTTTGGCTCATAAACATCCCCACCGCACGTACAGACCCCATATTCATGTTCTGGAATGACCTCACATAGCCAATAAAAGTCTTACCCAAGCTAAATCTTTACCCAATCTAAATCTTCAAGAATGACATCCATTCTATTTCATTATTAAGTCCAATTGGTTCTACTGTTGCTCACAGAAATTTAATTGGTGCTATTTCCTCCATACCTATTCTGAATGACATGATCAATAATCTTCCATTTAAATTCACCATGTTGATGCTGTTTCTCAGTAAAATGACGACTTATCATCAGTGCAGATACTGTGTTAGTATTTAATCTGATAAGCTGATTACTAAGCCATACTTTAATCGATCTGTTAGTACAACCAACATAAACAAGTAGATAAGCACAAATTATAACGTATATAACATAGCTTGAATCACACTTGAATCTGGCCTGATAACAACAGTACATCCAACATTCGTATGGGTCCACTCTGCTCCAGCAATTGACATCCACATATTTCATAAGAGTACTCTTGATTTATTCTCTGAACCGATTGGGACATCATCCCTCCAATGTTCTTACCTCTCTAATAAGTGATCACAGGAAGAATTTGAAAAACATGATGAAAAGAGAGAGCATGCCAAAAAGGCAGTGAATGAATTTAACCACATTATGAGATCCATTTGCAAAACTGCAAAGTATAAATACAATTTTCTTCAGTTTCACATTGTCTATATTGTAAAAGAAGATCCCGATGAGCATAGACACACTGTGTTTTAATCGGAAAAGATGTTGAAAATTAAGTAGTGTATTTCTATCCACTTCCTTACAATAAAGTGTAGTGTGAAGTGGTCCTTTCATTTTCTCGATACAGACATCTAACAATTCAGTTTTGGTAGCATGAAATTTTATCATGAACTGAAGATTTGCATTTAATGAACTGATCCATTTACCAAATGCTTGTAACTTGCTAACAGATCCTTTTCATAGAATGAAAATATCAGCCAGAAATCTCTTCCAGAGAACAACATGCACATAATTTGGAGATCCTTATAAGAACATAAGATATGCCATACTGCGTAAGACCAAGGTTCATCAAACCCAGTATCCTGTTTCCAACAGTGGCCAATCTAGGTCATAAGTACTTAGCAGTTTTCCCAAAAGACAAACACATTCCACAATGCTTGTATCGGGGCAAGAAGTGGATTTCCTGAGTCTTCTTTAATAATGGTTTATGGACCTTTCATCCAGGAACTTGTCCAAACCTTTTTTAAACCCAGCTACACTAACAGCTTTTACTACATCCTCCGGTAACAAATTCCAGTGTTTGATTAGGCATTGAGTGAAAAAATATTTTCTCTTATTAGTCTTAATCAAGTTAAATTGTAGCTTCATGGAATGTCCCCTAGTCTTTCTACTTTTTGATGGCATAAACAATTGATCTACGTTTACCCGTTCCACTCCATTCATTAATTTATAGACCTCTATCATATCTCCCCTCAGCCATCTCTTTTCTAGGTTGAAGAGCCCTAACCTTTTATGCCTCTCCTCATAGGGGTATCCTTGCATCCTCTTTACCATTTTGGTGGCTCTTCTCAGTACCATTTCTAATTCCGCTATATCCTTTTTAAAATACAGCAACCAGAATTGCATACAATAATATCCTTGGTTTTATTCTCCGTTCCTTTCCTTATGATTCCTAGCTTTCTATTTCCCTTCTTGGCCACTGCTGCACATTGGGCAGAGTGTTTCAATGTGTTATCCATGATGACTCCTAAATCTTTTTCCTGGGTGGTGGTTCCTAATGTGAAAACTTGCATCGTGTAACTATAGTTTGGGCTGTTCTTTCCTAAGTCCATAACTTTGCACTTCTCCACATTAAATTTCATCTACCATTTGAATGTCCAGTTTTCCATTTTATCAAGGCCCTCTTTCTATCTTCTAACCTGTTCCAGATCCACAATAGTACACTGCCTCCCTAGCTCGTGACTTTTTAATTTTGCCAAGAGTCTCTCATGAGGGACCTTGTGAATAGCTTTCTAAAACTCCAGATCCACTATATCAACCGACTCACCTTTATCTACCTGTTTATTTACACCTTCAAAAAATATAATTGATTAGTAAGACAAGACCTTCCTTGGCTAAAGTCATGTTGACCTTCTCCCATTAAATCATGACTATCTACATGTTCAGAAATGTTGTTCTTTATAATGGATTCTACCATTTTGCCCAATACTGACATCCGGCTCACTGGTCTGTAGTTTCCTGGATCACCCCTAGAACCCTTTTTAAAAATTGGCGTTACCTGAAAATTGGCTGATGGCCAATGTATTACAGATGATTTTAATGATAGTTCACAGTTTACTAATAGTAGGTCTGTCATCTCATATTTCAGTTTTTTCAACACCCTTGGATGTATATCATCCGGTCCAGGTCATTTGCTACTCTTTAGTTTATGAAATACTAGTAATACATCTTCCTGGTTTATCGATATTTCTTTCGATGCATCACCTTTAAATACCATTTCATTCATGGGTAACTTCCCTACATCTGCTACAGTAAAGACCGAAGCAAAGAATTCATTGTCTCTCCTCTATGGCTTTAATAGAAACATAGAAACATGATGACAGAAAAAGACCACATGGCCTATCTAGTCTGTCCTTCCATAACAACAACTACAACAGTCCACTTTTTACCTTTAGAGATCCTCTGTGTTGGTCCCATCCTTTTTTGAATTCAGTTACTGTCCTCATCTCTACCACCTCCACTGGGAGACTATTCCATGGATCCACTACTCTTTCTGTAAAGAAATATTTCCGCATATCACTCCTGAATCTATCTCCCTTCACCCTCATCCCATGTCCCCTCGTAGCATAATTTGCTTTCAATTGAAAGAGGCTGTCTCCCTGAACATTTATGCCACGGAGGTATTTAGTGCTCCTTTTACCCCTCTATCATCTAATGGTGCAAATGACTCTCTCACAGGTTTTTAGCTACAAATGTACTTGAAAAAGATTTTATTATGCATTTTTGCTCCCACAGCAAGCTTTTTTTCAAATTTTCTCTTTGCCTGCCTTATCAATGCCCTGCATTTAATTTGCCAGTGCTTATGTTGTTTCCAGTTTTTGTCATTTGGCTCCTTTTCCATTTCCTGAAAGATATTTTTTTGGCTACAACAGCCTCTCTGACTTCATCTTTAAACCATGCTAGCGGTGTTTTAGACTTCCTTCCACTTTTCTTAAAGCGTGGAATACAGCTGGTCTGGACTTCCAAGATAGAATTTGTAAACAATACTCATGTTTGATGTAAATCTTTAACCTTTGCAGCTGCTCATTTTAGTTTTTTCTTAATTATTTTCCTCATTTTATCATAGTCTCCCTTTTGAAAGTTAAAAGGTGGTACTGTGGATTTCCATGCCATCCTTCCTCCATTTATTAAATCAAATGTGATCATGCTATGATCACTATTGCCAAGTGGCCCCAACAACCTTATCTCTTGCACCAGATCCAAAATAGCTTCCCGTCTTGTCAGTTTATGAACCAGCTGCTCCAAGAAGCAGTCATTTATTTCATCCAGAAAATTTATCTCTCTAGCATGTCCTACCATGACACTGACCCTGTCAATATTGGGGTAGTTGAAATCACCCATTATTATTCCTGTGTTGTAACTTTTGCTTGCTTCCCTGATTTCTTTGAGCATTTCATCATCCATTTGTTCATTCTGGCCAGATGGTCAATGGTACACCCCCACTGCCTTCCCCTTTTTACATGGAATTTCAATCTATAGAGATTCTACACCCTCTGGATGTTCGAAGACCAAAACTAGCACTTTCCAGATGCCTGTTCGTGTCAGGAGCAGGTATAAATGTGGACGTGCCTGCAGATGTTCCCAACATTTCTGAAATTGAAGGGAGACGTCTAAGTTCATTGCACCTCCCTGGACATGCCTCCAGCATACCCCCTCCCTACTTGGCTGTCCCCGCACCAGATGCGTCTCTAAATATCATTTGTAAAATTGCTTTGGAGACATCTTCATGATTTCAACATTTTCAGATGTCCAAGTCACGATTAGTATATTTAAGATGACCCTCAAAGATAGCATTGAAGACAATTAAAACAATTTACTGAGATATAGAATAAATATACCATTGTGTGGAGATGCAAAGAAATTCAAGAATAATATAGTGATCAATAAAATACGTTTGATCCTGTTAGTCAGTAAATTACTAAGCATTGTTGGCAGCTCCGCTTCATGATTCATGGGCTTTTGCATGCAGGGAAAAGGGACGATGATTGTTCACGACTCAGTTATAAATATTATCATGACCGAACTGTCAAGTTCCAGCATCTTCCCCTCTTCTCTATGCGAGTCTCTTAATACCACGCAAGGGACCCTCTGGAAAATCTGCATACTCCGCTGTGAACTACTGTGCAAAGCTTATTAAAATCTTTAGCCAACCAGCACTGCTGAGCAGCAAAGGGAGAGAACTATTTGCTTATTTATATTACTTTTTTATTTTATTTTATTCTATTTTTTTTTTTACTGATGTTATGACACTTAAGGAAGAAATGCAACTGGCATCCAAATAAGTGGGCAGGCCATATTTGGGAGCACTTTGGCCCTAGAACTTGCAACCAGGCAGATGGACCAGAAAAGAAAGACTCTAGTGTATGGCTTTCAGGGCAAATCGTTTTGACGTATGGATTCTGTGACCAGCCGCAATTGATAATGGATTTGCCTGCACAAGCCCAAAAAAGCTGAAAGCAGAAACAAGACTACTCAGAATTCTCTTGAATACTCATAATAGTTTTTTTTTAATCTCTGTGGGTTTAACAAAAGGCTCACTATAATTACTCTGAACTCATGGCAGAATATAAACAAAACTCCTCACAAAAGTGAGCCAGAAGTTGGCATCATTCCAATGGAGCATAACTTTCACCAAACAGACCATGAAGGCACTACTTATGTAGGGCTTAATTTTTGCACGCAATGTGTGTTATAATAGATAAAGGACTGTACAGCATGTTCCAAGTCAATGCCAAGTTTAAACAATTTCTCCTTTTACCCATGACCTCTTCCCTGCTGTCCAGAGAAGATAATATTGCATTTGCAAAAGTACTTTTTGGTATCCTTTAAATACTGTTTAAAGGAAGTTGGAGAAATAAGCTATAACTTAACGAAAGCTTTGATCTTTGGGGTTGATATTCAAAAAGCTTTTTCAGGCTAAAAAAAAATGGGTTTTAAGTAAATCTAGCCAGTTTAAACTATGATTCTTTTAACCAGCTAAATTTATGCAGTGAAAATTTAAAACACCAGAAATTTAGCAAGGTAAAAAAAAAGAGCTGGTCAAAGGATTGTACATATAATCAGTTAATGTGTTGTTTGATGCTAATCAGCTAATTTTAACAGAAACAGAGAACATGACATCAGATAAAGACCATACAGCCTAGTCAGCTGATCCATCAATGCCAACTATTAAGCAGGGCTGGCCCATCCACTAGGCGGGCTAGGCAGCCGCCTAGGTGACAGACCTCTGTGATAAGCATGGCGCAGCACCCGCAGCAAGCAATGTGCTTTGGCACACATGGCCTGCCGCGTCTAACCCCCCCTCTGACAGAAAGTTGTGTTGGAGGGGGTCAGAAGTGGGAGGCCATGTGTGCTGAAGCACATGGCCTACTGCTGGAGGCTGCTCCGAGCCAAGCCACCTCCCCCCACTCACGAACCTGGAATTGACGGCAGCGGGGGGAGGAAGCACAGCTCAATGAGGGAGGGAGGGGAGGGTGGCATGGCTGGGGCTTCTGCCTGGAGCTGCAGAAAACCTTGGGTTGGCTCTGCTATTAAGCTCTTCAATCCCTTCATCTCCCTTAGAGATCCTCTGTGGTTGTCCCATTTTTTTTCCTAAATTCAGATGCAGCCTTCTTCTCCACTACCTTTGCTGGGAGGTCATTTCACACATCCACCACCCTTACATTTAGAAAAATATTTCCTTAGAGCATTCCTGATTCTATCCCCTTTCACCTTCATCCTATCAATTGAAAGAAGCTCACCTTTTGTGCACTTATGCCATGTAGGTATTTAAATATCTTGATGATATCTCCGCTCTCCCGCATTTCTTTCAAAGAATATATATTGAAATCTTTAAGTCTATTGTCATATGCTCTCTGATCATTTTAGTAATTGCCTGTCTTGAATAGATTGTAAGCTGTATTGATCAGGGAATGTCTCTTATGTGTCTGGGCACAGAGTTGTATATGCCTAGTAGCACTATAGAAATTAGTTGTAGTAGTGGTAGTAAAAAAGTCACCCTCTGGTCTGTTTACATCCTTTTGAAGTGTGGTCTTCAGAACTGCTCATGATACTTGAAATGAGATCTCACCAGAGATCTATACAGAGGTACGGCACTGTCACCTCCTTTCCTCTCCCAATGCACCCAAACATCCCTTTGGCTTTTGCCATTGCTTCTTTTAACAGTTTGGCCATCTTAAGATCACACTTACAGAATAGCAATCACCCAAAGCGCATGCTTAAGTGCCGATTCATGCATGTAATTCCTTTCAAACGGGGCGTTACCTAAATAGCACATAACGTTCCACATGATCCTTATAAAATTGGCCCCAAAGTATGCACATATGTGCTTTTTAAATAAAATAGGTGTAAATTATGTGCAACTTGTCACTCTGCCCAAACTCCTCTGAGCACACCTGTTCTACAGTAATGTGCCTATTTGCAGCATGTGTACTTTTACGCATGACCTAATTTTATGAGGCCTTTTATGCATTTATATCAGCATTTTAAGTGAGGAAAATGTTTATAAAGTTACTTGTTTCTTGTCTAAAAGAAACCGCTATGAATTTTCCGTAACTACTTTTATGTGTGTATAAGCTTCAGCAATTTTAAAAAGGTCTTCTTGGGAACATAAAACACTGTTCTGCATGCTTAAGAACTTCAGAAAATTGATTTCGATATGTGTGTTAGTTCATATCTGTTCATTATTCTCGCAAATATTACTTTTTAACATATCAGCTACAGAAAAGAGCACAGACTCATAACATCATTAGATAAATGGGTTGCAAACTTAAACAACATAGAGAAGCTTTTATCTTCTACCTGGAACATTGTATAGGTAGAGATAAGGCCAGAACCTCCTATAGACTGTGCAGGAGAGTGCTTCTCTGAGTGAGAACTAGTGTATGCTACCATACTAAGACCTTGTTGAGCTTTTCCTAGACTTCTTAACATTGTACATACATACTGTTTTTGCAGTGACATCATTGCTAATGGCGCTGAAAGTGAATTCCTTCAATAACGTCTCATTGATGGTGTAGCTGCCATACATTAGCAATTATTTTAATTCAACGACTATTTCTGATTATAGAACATCCACAAAATAGCTAGTAGCCAGTCTAGAAATGCAGGGCAAAGAAAAGTGTGCTAAAAATGATTCTGTACTGCAACACAGCCTACAATAATGTAGAAAATAAATAAAATCTGTTATGGAACAGTTTGTTCCTCTCAACTTCAGAGCAGGGTAAAGCAGAGAATTCCAAAGAAGAGCCAAGAGATTTAGCTTGGCTCAACAAACCAATAAGTAGATAGGCCAAAGTGAACATTAAATGATTATAGCTTGCTCCAATGGGTAAAACATCAATAAGGCATCCAAAAGAGCAACATTCCCAAGACTCTACAACTACGCTGAGAATCCTATAGTAGCTCATTTTTTTCAATGGCCAAAGTTGTAAAGGCAATGTCCTTGCCCTGGCTCAGTTCTGCCAGGGCACATCACTACTGACAAACAGAGAGTTAAACCTGGTTCTGAATCAAAAACAGTATTTAATTTTAAGCACTAGTTGGCCTGGGCTCCTCAATACAACTGACATCAATTTAGTGTACTGCGAAAGCCATGAGTCAACATGGAGCCACATGTTCTTTATTAACACTGAAAGAAGAGAGGCTGAAGCCGTTCAGACCTGTCCCATTGGTAATTGCAATGGAAAATCTATTATACTGCACCATGCTCCATGCCGATAGATGCACAAACGCTAAAAACGAAATGCCCACAGGAAAAAAGTGAAGGAATGGAAGCATGAAGGTGGGAACTTGATTTGCAGTGACGTGCATCTCGGATTGTTTTTTCCTGCCAATGAAACAAATACGTTGAGAGGGAGAATAGCATTTGGGTATTTTAAGTGAATCACGCAAAGACGTTCCAAGTGAAAAGTCAAAACTTCATTTGGCTGCACATTCGCAGCTAGAAGCTGCTATCATTTTGGATTTGATTCCTTAAGTCGAAATGTAACTGTATCAAAGCGGGCAAAGACTGGTGAAAGCTTGTCACAGTTTCTATGCAAGCTTATATGAATAAAAAGAAATTGGGAAGGACAATGGTTTGTTTGAAAACTGACTACCTGTGTGCAGGTAAAACGTAGGTGCATTGTTTTACAACAAGCGTGCCCACATTTATTGAAGGCAATCTTGAGGTTGGGGATAGAGCGGGGATTGCAACAATGCATGTCAAAAATACATGCATTGTTTCAGTCAGAAAAAGGAATCTGTTGGCACTTGGCGAAAAGTGAGTGGGTGCAAAGTTTATGAGTGCAAAATATAAGCAGTACAGAAAGTACCTTTATAAGCTGTCATTTGCATGTGGAAATGGCAACCATGTGGAAATGAAAATTTTAGAAAGGATAAAACTTACACATGGATGTACATAATAGGGGTTATTTTAGAAGTTCTTTTTGTGATTTGGACACCTGAACATGGCATGGAGACATCCAAAGCGCCATTTTGAAAGTCAGCTCTGAGGATGTCCCTGGGCGAGGACATCCAAGAATGAATGGGGGGTATGGAGTAGTCATGCCGGGGCATTCCCAGTACTTAGACCTGAATATCTATTTTACCAGTGAAAAATAATGTTGTGACTCAGAGGTTTTGCAAAATAGAGAATTTGAAACACCAATTATAGACTATACATATTAAATACCACATCTATTTTTTCTTTTACTTTACCTGATTATTTTGCCATTTCCTTTTTCTCACTTCTACAGTTCCATTTATTAAATGGTGTTCCTTTCTTGCTTTTATATATTTTTAAATTGAAAACCTCTATGTATTTTGTAACGGTGGCATATTAAGATTTTATTAAACCATAAACCATAAATTCCTCCTGGCTGCTGGCACAAAATAGCCATCCCAAAGTACAGAAATGCTTTTAGCACATGTGCTTTATGATAATTTTCAAAGACAAACTTGAAAATTAGTATAAAATGGGCACACAAAATGCACTCATGCACTTTACAACTACTCAAGCTAATTGAAAATTGCTCTTTCAAAGCTCCCCAGAAAAATAGAGTATAAGGACAGACAAAAGACTTCATAACTATGTTTAGGGATGTGCATTCATGTGAAATAAAATGGGAAATATCAATGAAATAGATGATGATCGACCAGAATCTGGATTAGGCTTGATACATGTCTCTGATAGTAGACTTTGACATAGTTTCACAGATTTTCTGGCAATACAACAATGTTTGTTACAGCCAGCCATCCCCCTGGAATATTACTAATTTGAGGGAAGTCTTTGACTTTAAGAAAGTTGGGTTTTTCATTTGTCTGAAACTTCTAGTTACCTTTCAGATATGATTTTAGTTTGGGCAGGAGCCACAGTCACCTCTTTAATTAACAAAATTATCCTGAAATGAACATTTATAAAAACAAACAAAACTCTTCTATTAAGGGTGATCTTCATTTCTGTTTCTCGATTTGCCTAAATTTTGTCTGGTCTGCAGCTGTATGTAAAATGATAATTGGATTTTGACTTATTCTGTAGAGATTTACTCAAAAGATTTTTCCTTTAGCATATACTTGTGCCAGAAATTCTGTCTCTGATAGTATACCTAGACATGGTTTCACAGAATTTCTGGCATGAGACATGGCAAAAGAAAACACTTTGCCTAGAGCAGGAGTCAATAGAGTCACAAGAAAAAATCCAGGAGGGGTTTTATACAGAGCTCCAGTCCAGACAAATTTGGACCTATCAGAAAGCAGGAAAGAAAATTACTAGCAATACAAGATGCAGTTAAGAGCAAGTTGGCTGGACCTAGCTCCTAGGGAAATATGGTAACTTCCTGTAATGATACCTGACTTCTAATCCAAAGGTCACTGGTGTGAGCCAGTCTCTGATGTGTGAAAAGAATCTGTGTGACTCTGTGAGTTGTTTGTATTTGCCTGAAACCTCTAGTCACCATTCAGCTGTTTTTTCTGTTTGGTCAGCAGCCACAGTCACCTCCTAATAAACAAAATTGTCCTAAAATGAAAATTTATAAAGACAAAATGACACAAAATGAAAATGAATTAAAAGAAAACAAAACAAACCTGTAAACGACAGAGAAAACTAAAGAATGCTAGAAGTCTAAATAATAAGATGGAAGAGTTAGAATATATAGAACTAAATGAAAGGTTAGTTATGATTGGCATCTCAGAGACCTGATGGAAGGAGGACAACCAGTGGGACACTGTAATACCTGGGTATAAACTATATCATAGTGATAAGGTAGATCAAATTGGTGGAGAGGTTGTGCTCTGTTAGAGAAGGCATTGAGTCAGAGAAAATTTAAGTTTTGCAGGAAACAAAACACACCGTAGAATCTCTATGGATAGAAATTACATGTAAAAAAGGGGAAGGCAATGGCAGTGGGGGTGTACTATTGACTGCCTGGCCAGAATGAACAGATGGATGATGAAATGCGTAAAGAAATCAGGGAAGTTAACAAAAGATACAACACAGTAATACTGGGTGATTTCAATTATCCGGTATCGACTGGGTCAATGTCGCGACAGGACATGCTAGAGAGATCAAGTTTCTAGATGAAATAAATGACTGCTTCTTGGAGCAGCTGGTTCATGAATCGACAAGAGGGGAAGCCATTTTGGACCTAGTCTTTGTGGTACACAAAATCTGGTGCCAGAGATAAAGGTGTTGGAACAACTTGGCAATAGTGATCATAGCATGATAATATTTGATTTAATAAATGGAAGGAGGATGGCAAGGAAATCCACAGTACTGCCTTTTAACTTTCAAAAAGAAAGACTATGATAAAATGAGGAAAATAGTTAAGAAAAACTAAAAAGAGCAGCTGCAAAGGTTAAAAATTTACATCAAACATGGACATTGTTTAAAAGTACTATCTTGGAAGCTCACACCAGATGTATTCCACGCTTTATGGAAAGTTGAAGGAAGGCCAAAAAACTGCCAGCATGGTTTAAAGTTAAGGGCAGAGAGGCTGTTGTAGCCAAAAAAGCATCTTTCAGAAAATGGAAAAAGGAGCCAAATGACAAAAACTGGAAACAACATAAGCATTGGCAAGTTAGATGCAAGGCATTGATAAGGCAGGCAAAGAGAGAATTTGAAAAGAAGCCTGCCGTAGAAGTAAAAATGCATAATAAAAAACATTTTCAAGTACATTTGTAGCAAAAAACCTATAAGAGTCAGTTGGACCACTGGATGTAGAGGGGTAAAAGGGGCACTAAGGGAGGATAAGAACATAGAGGAGAGGCTGAATGAATTCTTTCCTTTGATCTTTACTGAAGAAGATTTAAGGAAGTTACCCATGCCTGAAATAGTATATAAAGATGATATATCGGAAGAAATGAAAAAGGTGAAATATGCAGCACGTGTACCCTGACCCGCAGGACATACAGGACCATGGCCTGAATCAGCCCTGTATGTCTTGCCACCTCAGCCCGCCCCAACTCTGCCCTCACTCTGCCCCCTCTGGTTCTCCCTGTACTGTTGTTTTGGCCATATGGGGAGAGTCTGTGGGGGAATATGGGCAGGACGCCTTGCGAGGCTGCACTTCCCACTAGGACATGCAACCCCGCAAGTCGCCTTGCTGAATTAGGCCCATAGTGTATCTGGATTTTCAGAAAGCCTTTGACAAGATCCCTCATGAGAGACTCTTGGCAAAACTAAAAAGTCATGGGATTGGAGGCAATGTATTTATTTTATTTATTTATTTAACATGTTTTCTATACCACTGTATCCTAAATTCAAGGCAGTTTACAATGAAACAGCTAGAACTTACATAGAATAGGGGAGAAGAACTTGGATGGTAACAGGGTACCTAAGCAATGTTTTATGTATTACAGTCAGTAAGAGTTACATTAGTTTTTGTAATATAGGCTTATAATATAGCACATTGGTGGTAATAAAGTATTACTGTATAACAGGGTTAAGGAGGAATGGAATATTTGACATGTTATTCCATTTGGGAAGCAGGTTAGGAGGTGGGGAGTATTTGATCTTTCGAGTCAGCATAGACCTAGGTGTCCGGTTAAAAGATAGAAAACAGAGAGTCGGACTAAATGGTCAATTTTCTCAATAGAGAAAAGTGAATAGTGGAGTATCCCAGGGATCTGTGCGGGGCCCACTGCTTTTTAACATATTCATAAATGACCTGGAAATGGGAATAACGAGTGAGGTAATCAAATTTGCAGATGACACAAAATAATTCAAAGTTGTTAAAATGCAAGAGGATTGTGAAAAATTGCAAGAGGACTTTGATAAATTGGAAGACTGGAAGTCCAATGGCAGATGAAATTTAATGTGAACAGGTACAAAGTTATGCACCTAGAAAGGTACAAACCAAACTATGGTTACACGAGGCAAGGTACCATCTTAGAAACCACCACCCAGGAAAAAGATTTAGGCATCATTGTGGATAATATGTCGAAACCCTCCGTCCAGTGCGCAGCGGCAGTCAAGAAAGCAAACAGAATGCTATGAATCATGAGGAAAGGAATGGCAAATAAAACCAAGGATATTATAATGCCTCTGTATCTATTGTTCCATAGTGCAACTGCACCTTGAATATTGTGTGCAGTTCTGATCACCACGTCTTAAAAATGATATAGCGGAATTAGAAAAGGTACAGAGAAGAGTGACAAAAAGGGTAAAAGGGATGGAAAAATACCCCTATAAGTGGTGATATGATAGAGGTCTATAAATTAATGAATAGATTGTAACAAATGAAAAGTAGGAAGACTAGAGGAGATGCAATAAAGCTGCAATGTAACCCAGTTAAGACTAATAAGAGATTTTTTTTATTTTTACTCAACGTGTACTCAAACTCTGGAATTCATTACCGGAGTAGTAAAAACTGTTAGTGTAGCTGGGTTTTAAAAAGCTTTAGACACATTTTTGGAGGAAAGATCTATAAACCATTATTAAAGAGGACCTGGGAAATCCACTGCTTACCCCAGGTTAAGCATTATGGAACCTGTGTGCCTTTTTGGGAACCTGCCATGACCTGGACTGGACACGGTTGGAAACAGGATACTGGGCTTGATGGCCTTGGTCTGACTCGATATGGCATTTCTTATGTTCTCATGTTCTTAGACATTTTCAAATCATATATATGTAACTATTTGATATATATATATGAAAGTATTTTCTATCTTCAGGTTTTGTCTGACACTTAACTACAGCATCAAGCTAACATAGAGAGTCATTTTGTTTGCCATTGTCTTCAAGGACATATATCATAACTCATGTCAATATGACACTATTGAAATATGAGTGTTTTGCTTTCTAATCCTACTCATGCTGCTTCCAGTGAACTACAAATATGTTAGTCATGCACCATAATAAAAGACAGTAAAACGGCTTCTATTTCACTGGCCACGTAGACAACTCAAAGATAATAATCTCTGTTGTCTCTGGCTTGCTTTTCTGGCTCCCTGTGTCTTTCTTCTCATTGTCTATTCTTGCTTCTGTTCCTTGTTTTCTTTTCTCTTTCTCTGGGGCCTATTCACTAGGATTTGATAAAGCTATAACATGCATTAAGGAGGTAATTCTATAATAGACCATGTAACTTTACGCGTATAGTTTATTCAGGCGCTATTTGGTAACTACGCATGTCAGGGCAATGATGCAAAATTTCAGAGGGGGGAACACAGTGGTGGAGCTTGTGCAGAGCATAAGCAGAGCGCAAATTTAGGCATGTAAGTTATACAATAACTTACACACATTTGCTACACATCTAGTTGCAGGCATTTACACCAAGTATAGGGTTGGTGTAAGTGGTCACTTTTGCCCCGTTCTAAAAGTAATAATCAATATAAACCAACCCTTCTCCAGTGAATGTAATTATATCATGAACAAAAATCCACTGTTAAAGTCCCATCAAATTTTAAACTCTTTTTGTCGGAGTATACCGAGGGAGGAATGACACTTATATACATCCACACCAGCCGGTAAACTCCTTTTATTCGTGAATAGGTTCACCTCATTGAATCTTCATTACACACTTCACTTATCTGAAAATGGTCGCCTTAAAATTGCAGTTAAAGTGCAATTGTCCACACCGTTGCCACTCTTCAGAAAATTTCACATGACATGCACGTTTCGGGAACCAGTCCCTGTCTCAAGTGCTTTCACCAGCCATGTTCATGTGCAACTATACCAAAACGCCATCCATTTAAACCTAATTGGCTGAACCATTTCACTTCAAAGGAGAACCTGCCAATGAAAACAGGGAATACCCCACTCTCAGGGGAATCCCAAATATCATTGGCTAAACCTGACAAACTCAGTCCCATGATATCATCAAAACACTCACAGAAGACTAGCCCAATCAATTTCACGATTAAGTCCATTTGGATGCATGGTATTTAAATTGAATATCCACTGCTGCTCCAACCTTTGAAGCCTAGATGTCCTATCACCTCCTCGCGGATCTGGAGGAACTTGATCTATGATCGACCAATGCAGATCTTCAAATAAATGATAACAAGTCATACAGTGTTCAGCTGTCGGTGCTGATAAGATCTGTTGGCCTATACGAGACGCATGTTCCGCTAATCTTTTTTTAATTGGGCGAATCGTTCTGCCCACATATAATAATTTACATGGACACTGTAAAATGTACACAACATAGAATGATGAACAATTTGTTGTCCAATGGCGGACATATTCTCGAGCCGTGGTAGGGTGCTGCCAAACTGATCCTGGAACCGTCGCTGAACAATAGATGCACGCATTACAAGGTTCATGACCCCGCAAAGTCAGAGATGGATCTATCGGTCTATCTATCGGTGAAGCAGATTTAACCAAATAGTCATTTAAATTAGTTCCTCTAGAAAAAGCGATCATCAGGGACTTATCAAAACAGGAGTGCAGACGCAGAATAGACCAGTGGTTATGGAGAATACGTACCACGTCAGAACTACATTCCGTATAAGGTAAAACTCCTACCACAGCTTCAGGGGTTTGTGAAGCAGACGTAGAATACGCTGGATCCAATAACCACTCATGCTGCACATGATAGGCACGACGATACGCTCTATCCACCACTTGAATAGGATAGCCTCTACTAAGGAGCCAATATTTTAAATCCAGAGCATGGTGTTTAAATTCATACAAAGAACTACATAATCTACGCAACCTAAGAAATTGGCCAAATGGTAATCACCTGCAAAGTGGACCCGGGTGAAAACTAATTTAACAGGCTATTACACTGCACCGATTTTCTAAAAAGAGTAGTTTTCAAACCTCTTTCTTCCACATAAACCGTCATGTCCAAAAACTCAATTCGTTGTACATCAATACATCAGTAAAATGAATATTAGGTTTAAGAGAATTAAGACAAAAAATAAAATTCTTTAAAGATGCCTTGTCACCATGTATATAGCTGAGCCAATGTGTAAATAGTGTGGAGCTGTCCTCATCACATATGACAGCAAGTTATCTTGTACATAGTTACCCTGTTAACCCTGTATATAATCCCCTGTTTATTGTAAGTCCAGTGTAGGCCTGCCTGCACTGCACAAATCTGTTACCTGTAAACCGCACTGACGTTTTTTTAAAGAGCGCAGTATAGAAGAGACATTAAATAAATAAATAATAAAATAAAGAAAAAAATAAAGAAAAAAAATAGTATGTCCATGAAAAATATTTCAAGTCACCAAAATGCCATGAGCAACAGGTCCTGTCTTGGGTGTCATAGGATCGAGCTTTGTGTTGCTGCACTATTTGGAAAGGTGGGGACTATGTCTCAGGGCCTCTAAGAGCAAATCTCAGTATTTTAAGTCTAGATGTAGAAAAAATGACAATAGAAAAATGTGCATCCATAAATAAGATAACTTGCCAGTATAAATGTGGCAGACTGTACGTAAAAAATCATTTTCTTGAGTTTGCAAACCTGCATTAATTGATTAAGGAATAGCTGGTATGTCTTTATAGAATATTATTCCTTCAGGCACCTGAATCAAAGCGTCTTAGGTTGCTTTATGTATGAGTTAAATGCATGCCTGTATATTGAAGAGTGCTATCAGCCCCAAGAGATGGCTGAACCACAGCACACAGCCGTTTTCTCAGAAATGTGTGCCTGCCAGTCAAGAAGCATTGGAAGTCATTTGCATCTTTTAAGCCTAAAAACGTATTTATTGCAGCATTGACACCTGTGAAATGGCACCGTGGAAAGCATGTCCAGGTGAAATCTGGTGCTTCCAGGGCAAAATGTCCAAAAGAAAGGCAGGGATGTTTAAGTGTTTGCTTGATTTTGGAAACATCGACATCCGCAAAATGGACGGCCGCACCCACGGTTGTATAGATGTCCCTGCTAGAAACTCCTATGGTGAACACAAGCTAGTTTGCATGCAGGGATGTGCATCAGTTGTCCTAGTTTCAATGCCATTTTCATTATCATCAGTAAAAATATAGAGGGTATTAAGAGTACCACTTTCTCTATGCCAACTGGGCAACTGGATGGTAGACCTTTTCCAATGCCTATTTGTAACCTGGAGCACACAGCTCAGGACATCTGAAATCAGGCAAGGACGCCCAAGTACTTGGGAACTCCCCAAACACACCTATAATATGCCCCTGTTCAGTCTTGGATATTCTTGCAGTGGGGATGTCCTTAGAGACACTTTCTAAAATGACTCCAGTGATGGTTCTATGCTTTGGATGTCAGTATGCCCATTTTCAGACATCCAAAGCACAAATAGGGCTTCTAAAATAACCCTCAAATTGCATGTTATTAATGAAATAATAGGTGCTGTGGTAATTAATGCATGTTTTAACACATTAATGTGTAACCCACCTATGTGAATAGGAGTACGTGTCCCTTAGAAGCATACAGATCCTCTTCCTGAAAGCCCTAAACCTCTTCAGTAAGAAGTGATGTGAGCAGACATCTATTCATTACCCCAAAATCAAATACACTTACACCCAAAATATATAAATTCTCATGGTCCCCTGTCCCCTGTATGGATTTCATATCAATGTTGGGGTTTAATTCCATCCCTATACTAAGGCCTCTATTTACTAAAATACACTAAGGGGTATGTTTACTAAGCCGCGATAGCAGCTTCCGTGTGATATCGGAGTGGCGGCCCCATTGAATTCAAGGGAGTTGTGGCTCCGATATTGCACGGAAGCCACTACCGTTGCTTAGTAAACATACCCCTAAGATTTTGTTGTTAACATGTGTTAATTGTAAAAGTTAAAGTGAATTAGGGTATAAGCGCTGCGGTAACTGTTGGAGGCTTTCCACTCTTTTTGGGAGGGCTGTCATGCAGTGAACACAGAGCAAAATTCACTAATGGGCATTACTGGAACAGCAGACAACACGGACACACCATCTGCTGCATTAGCAACTAACACACAGTAACAACATCTCTCTTAACTACAAGACAGATTCTGCCCATTCTCCACTCCCAAAATGGCATTTTCTGCATTAGCTATTTAAGGAGGCAGTTGACTGCACTAATGCGTTGTAATACTGCCATGCTAATTCCCATGCTAAACAGCTAATGCAACTTAGAGGGCATTTTGGAAGCTCTCTTTGATTTGCATGTCTGGCAATGCTTATTCACATGTGCAAATCACATCCATGTCCCAAGAGTCATGTCTGACACGATTGTTATATGTCGCAAGGGGGCTTAGAGGAGAAGTATCCAGGGCAGCAACTAAAAGAACCACGTGTATCTCTGATGTCACAATAGTGCCACATGTTTAAACCCGCCAGTGGACATGTCCATATTTAGACCTGCTGTTCGACACAAATAGGCAGTTGAAAAGTGCTCGTTTCAGCCAGCTTTCAACAGTAGGGATGACAGGAGCAGTCCTTCTTATCACCATGATCATTTTGCCCCTCTCATAGAAGGATAGCAGGGGAATATGAATGCCTCTTTCTATACTACTGCAGTGCTGCACGTCTCCATTTTCAAATTGGCAGGCCTGGACATGTATGTTGTGACATAGCCACGTCCAAATTCTGAAATTCTGGTGCTGATAAGTCTATGTTGCCGGTTCCACCAATGTCCATATTTTGCACACCCATTCTCCTGCACATACGGTATGTGGGCTGTATTCTGCATGACCCCATTTCCTTGCATGTTGACAGAGTTGTTTATCTTTGGGGGCAGAGATCTTTTGGGGCAGAATTTCAGACGTTTTGACATGTACATCCCAGGGGACACCTAAACAGCCTTTCTAAGACGTTCCGTCATGTAAAGAGAGGCTAACAGTATTAACAGCTTCTGAAGTCTCTATCTATTTCTTTTCCTCTCTCAAATTGAAGGATCTCCGGTTTCCAGAACTCTGTTCACTTATTTCAGTTACAACACTCCTACTACGCTTTAGAAGGAATGATCATTTTGATCTGATCTTTCACGACAGTCCATCTTTCCCTTCTTATTAATTTCTGTTCCGGGGTGGATTATGAGTAATGTATGCAAAGCAATAGTTGATCACTCTCAAGATGAAAAGAGAAAGCAGGAAACTCAGAAGTTATTTTGTTTTTGGAATGACACACTAGAAGTCTCTCACCAACAAAGAGAGGTGGTAGTTCTAGTGTTTTGTGGGGAAAAGATGGTGTCACTGCATCATATTTATGGCTGTCTCGCACTATACATTTTATTTAAGTATTGGAAATGAATCACGTAGCAAGTATTCTGCCTCTTTGGGGATACTTCCAGGAGCTTTGGCTGCTTTCCAGTTGAGGGCGGGGACATGGGGCATAGCCAAGGAAACATGACTTTGAGAGCAAACCTCTAGCACCCCTGCTAATTGCAGGACACTATGATGGAAGCTGCAGTTCTTGACACAGACATAAGGGTCTTTGAATGACTTAAGCCTGAGATGAGCTTTCACGGTTAGTGGGAAGCATTTCATAATCTACAGTAACAAAACATAAATTATTTCTGGGTTCCTGCACATTTGGCTTGTCTCATTCAGAAACAACTGTTCTGAGCTGCAATTTGGCTTTAGGCTTCCTGACAACTGACAGAAGCTCATGAATGATTTTCCATTATACTCATCTTACTGTAAATTTATAAATAACTAGCCACACACAGAGGGGTTTGGGTTAAACCAGGTGTCTGCCCTTCGTCGGAAGGAAATGCAGTATGACAAGAGTTAATTGTACTGGTGTCTGTGAATAGTTAGACAGTAAAGGCTGTACTTCAACAGTACCGTCTGCAAAAGGAAGGTGGGAGCAATTCACGTCATCAGATGTGGCAGCCCAGGACGGCAAGCAAGGGAACCCTATGACTGATTATTATGGAAGGAAGAGAGAGATTTTAGCTATATCACACAGCAGAGGTCATCACCAGTCCCTGTGCTATACATTCTACCACACCAGACTGAATCTTCATTAGAGGCCATCAGTTATAAATGAATGAATGAATTAGTTTATCTGTTTGCTTCCCTGAAACTGCCAATAGCGCTCTAAGGGACATGTTTACTAACGTGTGGTAAGATTTTGCACTTACCGTGTATTAAGAAAGTCTAGAAGCCGTATTTGTGATTTCCGTGTCTGAAAGCACTCATCGAGACATGGAAAATATATGGACATCCACTGAAACATTCTAAAAAGCCCCAAGTATGCAAGTATCCGGTGTGATCACAACCAGGTCACATGGAGGTGAGCCGGGATTATGCCTGGAGCAGACTGAAGGAGATTCACATGTGCACCCAATTTAGACCCACGCTGCACAGCTCAATTTGCCAGGGCACAAATAGGACTCTGAAAAGTATTCATTTTGGCAAACCAACAAATATAAGTTGAAGAGGGAAATGCCCCCTCATTCACCCAATATTTTTTGCTCCTTTAAAAAAACGTGGCAGTAAGTAAAAAGGTATTTCTGCTGGACCCTGTGCCGCTGCATGTCCCTGTTTGCTAAATAGTTGGAGGAACGTGTATGTTTGAAATAAGGCTGTAGACAAGAATATAGTCACAGATGGCAGATGTCCAAATCCAACAAGTGCAAGTTTCTAAACTCGGGCAAAAACCTTCACGTGTCCAACCCACTTCTCTGCGCATCTCCATTTTTATGTGGTAGCTATCGGGGTTATTCTGTGCCACGAATAGTGGGGATGGATATCCCAATGGGACGTCCATTCACGCTATTCGTGCTTTCTCCCGGCCGCGACTAACTTCTCCGCTGGCTGTGCAGCTTGGGGGCGGAGTCTGGGTGGGTGGTGGGCGGTCACTGGACCTGGACATACAGGGCCGATTCTAATGTCGGCCCTGTACGTCTGGGGCCGGCGACGTGCACGGGGAAGTTATTCCACCTCTGAGGTGGAATGACTTCCCTGGACGTTTTTAAAGTATGTACCCTTGGCGCAGGGGGGGGCCAGAGGACATTCCCCACAGCCCGAACCTGGCCTTAGGAGGCCAGATTAGGGGTCGGGCTGCGGGGAATAGGCAGTTTTTGCCGGTTGCTGGCACTGCAGCTTTTAAATGGAGCCGCGATGCCATGGCAACTGGATGCCATGGTGCTGCAGCTCCATTTAAAAACCCTGGCTGAGTTAGCTGGGTTTTTCATGTACGTGCAGGCCGGACTCAATCGCAGTCCTGGCCTGCACATACATGACTGTTCGCGATTCTGATCCCACGGAGCTAGACGTGACCTGTGGGATGAGAATCGCCATCCCCTCTGTACTCTGAATCTGATTTATTCAAGAAAGGACTGTCTTTATGTTTATGTTTATTACATTTGATATACCGCTCAAGCCAAAGCATCAGAGCGGTTTACAATATTACATAAAAGTTACAGAAAGTATGAAAAGAACGCCATTAATTAGATCCATCGGCACGATATGACCCTTTTCAAATGTGAGTGGACTTATATAAGTTTAGTCGTAAACTCCAAATCACTCATTTCTTTTCAGATAAGAATAGTGACAGTTTAGACTCCTCGGCGATGCACACTAAGGGGTATGTTTACTAAACCGTCTTAACGTGCGCCCGGCGATAGTGTGCAGGCTGCCATAAAAGGAGTGGGCGTTTCAGTCTTAAAGTAGCAAAACGGGATTATCGCGCGATAACGCGCGCTCCTGCGCACATTATCGGGTGAAGCGCAGCTAAACGTGTTAACGTGCGGTAATCTTAAGTAGGCGCCCAGACATCCAAACATAGAAACAGAGGTGTAGCACAATGGTTATTACACTGACTGATGATACAGGGGTCATAGGTTTGATCCCCCAGTGTGCCTAAGGCATAACACTGGCTGAGGCATCAGCTTTGACACGTAAGTATTGTTTCTTGAGGCATTTCATTTGTATTTTAATTACTGCTGCCAGCAAACACACCCTCACGTGCCGTAACCTAAGGTGCCGCATAAGGCACCATATAAGGCACTCCATAGGGCACATTATAAAGTGCACTGTCCGCCACGGCACCCTATAATGTCCCCTATAGGGCACCCTATAAGGCACTCCATAGGACACCTTATAAGGCACCTTATATGGACTGTAACCATAAGGTGCCTCAGAAGGCGCTTTATATAAAGCGCCTTCTGAGGCACCTTATGGTTACAGTACTCTGAGGGTGTTTTTGCTGGCAGCACTAATGTACATTAAAAATAGACAATGCTTCAGACAGCCCTATCAAATAACCCCACTATGGGTTTGAACCCATGACCTCTGGTTCCACAGGCAGTGAAGTAACCAGTGGGCTACAGCTGCTGACAACCCCCTGGCTGGCTGCAGAAGGACTGCATGTCACCACACAAACTGTCTGCTGTGATCACCAGGATAGGGTTAACTCACCCGTACCCATGATGCACTGCACATGCAAATCAGCAGTCTACAGATGATCACAAGATGGGGTATGCACCCCCACAGCACCTCGGCCTGGTAGGAGGAACTGACCGTGTGTGTTACTGGCACAGAGTAGCTACACACCGTCACATTGTGCGGGTACTGTGCTCACCCTGAGGGTGAGGTGGGGTGCCCAGTACCAGGTCCACAGCACCTTCCATGGCAGAAATAGGCCATGCTGCAGGTCCCCAGCAGTGCTAGTGTGTGAGATAGGTAGTTCCTGCAGACACACCTTGGATACATCTGTATTTCTCAGTCAGGTTTAGCCCTTATGGACCCATAGGCGGATTATGTACCACCACCCAACCCACCCTCTGGGGCTGAGGGTGGGGAACAGGGTCTCCCACCAACAGATCCACATTCTACCTCCCTGCAATGGTGGCAGTAGAGGGGACCATCAACCCCAGTCCTGCTGGGGAACAGACACCCTACAGGGCAGTCAATGCAGCTCTGTACACATCCATAAAGCAATAGCAGACAGACATTAGGCCTGGAAATGCTCAGCTGCACCCCACCACTATCTGATATTCTCCTGCAGTAAGCCTCCAGCCGCTGTACCCTGCAAGGTGTTTCAGCAAGACACATACTAGTTGCAGACAGTCTGCTAGCTAGTCCATAGTGCATGTTCCTGGAGGAGATGCGCGCACCCAGAACTGGGATGTCAGCATACACACCAAGCAGATAAGTCAGTGACTGGGCCCCAAAAGGGAACCCATAAATATCACATGAAAGAAATACTATATAGCACTATGGGGGAACCTAGCCATGCCGTGGTCACTGCTCAGTCAGGGTGAGAGTGATCTCCCAGCAGGACATGCTGTGGCCATCCTGCCTGTGCAGGTGGTGGCCGGGCACTACAATGTCCCAGCCATTGCCCTATGCCCTGTGCAGATGCATCCTGGCCAGGCCACCCTGTGCGGGCTATATCCATGGTACCTTGCTCCTTATTATGCACATTGACAGGCCAATACTGGTAACAGTGCTGGCAGTGTGGGCTGTGGAGGGTGTTTGCAGCCACCACACACTGGATAGACAGACACACACTCCCACACCTATGCCAGCATTGTACAACTATAGAGGTGTTTGGCAGCCCTGGCCACCGCTCCAGTCCTGGGCACAGTGCAGGCATGGCTATGGTACGCAATACTGTTGGGGTCATACCCCAGGGTGGTAAACACTGTCAGACACAAGACCTGTAGCACACTCCACAGACATCAGAAAGGTTGCCATGATGCAGCTCAATCAGAAAATTGTACTTAACTTCGGAATTGCTGTCTGCCAGTAATCATGGCAACCTTTTGATAGCTGTGTACCCTATTCCCAGGTGTAGGGTGGCATTGCTAAGGTGTGCAAGTGCTAGTATTGGGAGATGCACGCAGGGCCCAATGTCCTGCCTCTCCAGGAGGCATTGGATAATGGAGCCTGTGGGTGCGGGTGTGTCTGCCCCTGTTGGCTGCTGCTTTACGGCAGAGGTTCCCAACTCCAGTCCTGGTGGGCCAAACACTGTTCGGGTTTTCATGCTGTCCCTCATGAATATGCATGAGATACATCTGCATACCATGGGGGCGGCGCATAGAAATGCAGCACAGGCATCTTTATTAGAGGCAGCATGGAACCTGAATGGTGTTTGGCCCTCCAGGACTGCATTTGGGAGACTCTGCTCTAGGTAATGCGCCTGTTTATGGTGTCTGTGCTCTGTAGGGTAAAATGTAGGTGTTTTGTGCATGTTTACGTCATCTGCAATAAAGGTTCTGTCTGTATTAGCACGTTTTAGTAGTGGGTAAAATATGGGGACTGGGTCACAGGTGGGACTTGAACCTGTGACCTTCTGCCTCTGAACACACTGGTTATGTGCACTGCACCACCGTGTTGCCACAGAGACAGTGCATTCCCTGGTGATACCATGACTGTTCATCTGGCAGGGCCTGTCTGTTGCAGTGCATGGCACCCACCTACACAGGGCTAGGCCATGGTCTGCTCTGGGCAGCTGCCACTGCCCCCCTTCACCACCAGTACCCCTCTGCCACCATGCTGACATGCCCTTCTGCTGGTGGTGCGCAGTCTCATGCCATCCAGTGTGCAGGTAGGCAGCTGCCTATGGTGCGTGTTCTGGGGTAGGGGTGCCTGCATAGATGTCCACGCTTCCCCCCCACACACCGCCTGCCAATGTTCTGTGCCCTTGGAGGTACCTGTTGGGTACTATCCCCTGTGACACTGTGATAAACACACTCGTGCCCATGTTGGGCCCTCATCAGTTGCTGTCTGGCTGCTGTACAGTTTCAGCATTCCTAAGTGCCACCTAGGCATCTGCCTAGTCTGCACTGTGCCCCAGCTGCACCACAGCATGTGCTGCCTGCAGCCCTCTGTATCCCATTTTCAAGCATCTGTCCAGTTGGCCGTTCCGACATGCCTGCCCTGCTGTTGCTGCATATGTGCACGCCATAGGAAACCTGTCCGATGGAGAGGAAAACCCTGCACAGCGCAATTTCATTGTGGGCTCATGGACCCTTCCAGAATTCATATCCTTTTTTTGGCGCTTTCTTGGGAGTGTTTTTTGATGTTTCCCATTGATATCACTATTGCCCAGCTTGGTTATTTTATTTTTCCATTTTCTTCTGTTCATTTTCACTGTTTATTTGCACTTTTGTTCCGTGCACATGTATCACACTTATCACTTTTTGTAGGTTTCCCTGGTTTTGCTGTACATTGCTGACAGAAATGGTTTCTCTTCCCTTTAAATCAGCTCTAACGCCAGGGTTTCACTGGTGTTAGTTTTCAGCCTCGGATTTCACAGCGTTAGTGTGCGGGGAGCCTCTCCCCTCCCACTCTCCACCCATTGACCCCTTCTCTCCGCCCCGGGGAGCCTTCCTCCCCCCTCCGGGAGCCTTTCTCCACCTTCAGTGCTCGTTTGCGCCGCTGCGCACGTTATCGCGCGCTAAGGTACCTCTACGCCCGATAAAGCACCATTATCGCATGATAAGGCACCTTATCGCGTGATAATGTCACAGAGCGCACATTAAGACGGTTTAGTAAACATACCTAGATTGACCACTGTTGGAAACAGAATACTGGGCTTGATGGACCTTGGTCTGACCCAGTATGGCATATCTTATGTTCTTATGTTCTTACCCCTAAGTCTCGATGGGTACTACTACCGGGTCCCACCGTTCCTGCCATTCATTCGTTTCTCAAATGTGTCCTTCGTGACATTGGTCGCCTTGAAGCGAGCCACAATCAGAAGTATAATAATTTGATATGCAGTGAGAGACAAGCAATCAATTCCCTCATGGGACGCAGAGATAGCCATTAAACCAGCTGACAAGGGAGGACGTATTGTCATTCTTGACCATTCTTACTATGTTAATGAAATTAAAAGACAACTTAATGACGCTCAGTTTTATTTTTTACTGACACAGGAACCTATTAACCAGATAAAACAAGAGGTTGATGCCCTTCTCTCCCTTGGTTTATCTGCAGATTATCTGTCCGCCTGTGAATTAGCTTTTTTGAAGGTTCAACATCCTGTTGTTCTGACTATATATATTCAATCAAAATTCCATAAATCTTTGACTGCACCTCTGGGCAGACCAATAGTTTATGGCATTGGCTCTGTACTTGAGGCTCTGTCTAAATTTGTTGATTTTCACCTTTGCCTGTTTGTCCCCCTGATCCTTTCCTATGTAAGAGACTCTGCTGGGTGCCCTCAATAAACGTTTTGGCTTGTGAAGACATACCTGGTGTGGTCATGGTAATTCTATGCTTTTGGGCTGGACAGTGTTTTATAAAGAGTTCCCTTCTCCCTCTTTCTTAGAGCCGCAAATCTGGCTAATGGGTCCTGCACTCGTCTCTCTGCAGTAATAATACGTCTTTACTATACTACTGCTACTACTGAGCACTTGTAAAGGGCTACCAGTCGTACGCAACGCAGCGCTGCACAGACATGTAAGAGACAGCACCTGCCCATTAGAGCTTACAATCTAGTCAAGACAAAAACACAAGACAAAACACAGAAGGTGTAAGCAGTGTAGGGGAAAGAAAAGGGGAGAGAAAAGGAGATCATCACAACCACTAAAAAAAGACACTGGTTAAAAAGTAATAAGGAAGTTTGAGGATATTAATAAAAAAATATAGCAATCATCTCAATACATCTCTTTGGTAAAGTTATGCAGAAATGCTGAATTTTCCTTTAAATCCTTACATAAGACAGACTCTACATTTGCTTTGTAGGCAGTTAAGACTGAGAAGGAACAACTCCTCCTCCACCTCAGAATGCCCAAGACTATCTGATTCTTACAGTCATAGAACATGTTCCTGGAAAGAAATCAGGGCTGGGGGGGCCATACTCCCTCTGCATGTGGCGATAAGATGAAGACTGGCTATTTTTGTGAACAACTGAAGCATGAAAAAAACACACATCAGAACAGGGTTTCTACATCCTCTATCCCGACTTCACTACATCTTTGGTATAATTTTGCTAAGCATGTTTTCTCTTATAGACTTTCTAAAGCACAATTTAGAGTTAGACCTTTTGAAATATCTTCTGTTACCATGTTTGCAGATGCTTGACAGGCCAGAATATGCAGTGGGCAGACCATTTCTAAATGCATAGAAAACCAGAGTATTGTAGGGATCTCTATGTAAATGATGTAACTACAACAATACATACTTATTTAGTGAAAAATATAAAAACTAGTGGTGGTGTAGCAGCAGAGCGCAGACAAACCAATGATACCAGGAGTCTGTTCAGAAGGTCCAAATCATTTATTTGTGCACAAGTCTCAAGCAGAATCAAATTCAAAATGTCTGAGCAATGGTTTTTAGCAAAACAGCAACTTTTATAGACTTCTTCTCCATTCTAGATATAGGCAAACATTTCATTGGTCCCGGTACCCTCCCGTACACTTTCTATTGGTTCCGGTACCGATATGGCTATCCAATGATGTTCTTTGACTGGGATTAGCACCTGCTTACCCCCCTTATAGTCCCAATTACAATGGTCAGTTCACCAACTTAGATACTTTTCTCTTCCAAGGCCATTTAACTAGTTAGCACATGTGGGAAAGCAGGGCACTGTAACCTTTCTTTCAGCAGATTTAATTAATTCCATAGCAGCTGTACTCTCTTATCAGTAGCAATTAAACTTATTTTTCTATATTTTTCTGAGTTTCGATTCTGCTCAGCTAAGCTGATTATGCTTTGCTAAGTTTCAGTTCCATAGTAGCAGCATTCTGGGGGATGTGCAATTCCTATGGGCCTCTCCACAGGCTTCATTTACAGGTCAAGCTAGTTAGGCCTGTCTGCTTATTTCAGACACCATGGATCATAGGCCTTCGCCTACCACAGTGGATATAGCAGGGGGGTGAGAAATATGGAAGCCAGGGTTCAAAGTCTGCTTTTGCGACCCTGGACAAGTCACTTCACCTTCCATTGCCTTAGGTACAAATGTGGAGGTTGCCCAGGCCATAGTTCATTGATTTTATGAAGACAATGTGTGGGTGGTTATAAAATTACTCCACTGGAAAATAGGTACGTAAGTTTGCATCTGCTCCAATTCAGGTGTAATTGTGTGCATAAGTGGGTCAATAAGAATGGGCAGATATATGCATATTTGATAAACAATGCTCATAACTGCCAAATCCACTGACACTCCATCTACTTTCCATCCCTGGGAGTGCCTATGCATAAATCACACAAAAAATGAATGCTATGATTCTTGTGCACCTACTTTTACAAGTGTATACCCCAGACAATTTTATAAGAGCCTAACTGATAGCTCAATGCACCAACTAAGACCCAGCGTTAAACTCTAGCACAGGGTTTCTAATACAAGTTAAAACCTGGCTTTTTGCACAGCAATGGTATAAGCAAACAGCATGCAAATAAGCTGTGCACCAAAAGTTCACACTACGTAAGGGGAGCGTGCCAGACACATGCACACAAGAGTCTGCATTAAGTCTGGCACCTATGCACACGCTGGATTGCTTCCAACGTAGAAGGTCATCTGAGGTGAAGTCTGACATGTCACCTCAGATGACCAGACCACTCCACCTATTGTGGTCCCCACTGATCATGATCCTCTCCCCAAACATGTTTTCCCATCCAAACCTGCCCAGACTTCCCTGGTGGCCCAGTAGCCCCTACCCACACCTCCTGAACCAAAAAACTATCCTTGTGGCTGAGTAGCCCCTATCACCATCTTGAAAAATGGCAGCACTTGGCCCACGTGATGCATCTTGGGGTGTACTGGATGGAACCAGTCTGCCATATAAGGCAGAATTTGCCCTATATAGCAGAATGACCCTACCATGATACATCCTGGGACAACTGAGCCTATGCTGTGTATCTCAGGATGCACCCTGCGGGTGAGGGTCACTATTTATTTATTTATTTAGACAGATTTGTATGCCACCTTTTCCTTCAATCAAGGTGGTCATGTCACATCACAATTGGAGGGTTACATTTAACATTAGGGTACATGTAAACATTTAGACAGTACAGTTACTTAACAGCATTTAGACAGTACAATTGAGGTAACATTTAACATAAAGGTACTTAATAATGTGGTATGAGATTTGTGTGTGTGGATAGGATGGGTGTGTGTTTAGTTGGCGGATGTAGTAGTGCTACTGTTTGGGTAGGGGATGTTGCCTGAATGCTCATAGGTTTCTATAAATAACAATGTATTGAGGTCTTTGCGGAAGTCTGTGAGGTCATCTAGAGCTCTCAGGCTCATTGGTAGGGAGTTCCATAGTGTGGATGCCAGCAGTGATGGTGCTCTTTTTGAAGCTGTTTGTTTGGTTTTGTGATAGCCTGCAGGTGTGCCGATCATGTTGTTGTTATTAGTTCTTCTTGGTCTTTTGCTGATGTCCCTTGTTATAATGTTTTGAAGTACATCTGCTGAGAGATGGTGAATGACTTTGAAGATGATCATGATTGTTTTGTATTTAGCGCTTGCCACCATTGGGAGCCAGTGTAGTTGTTGTAGGACGGGAGTGATGTGCTCGGTCCTTGGAGTGTCTGTAATGATGCGTGCTGTGGTGTTTTGTACCATCTGTAGTGGGTGGAGTGTCTATTGAGGAAGGCCTTGATATAATGAGTTTCCATAATCAAGCAGTGGTGTAATGAGTGCTTGACACACTGTGCGGAAGTGGTCTTGACGGAGCATTGGTTTGATTTGTCTGATTGTTTTCAATTGATATGCCTTGTTTGCAGTTTTGGTGATGTGGGATTTTAGGTTCAGAGCTCTGTCTAGTGTTATGCCCAGATACTTAACTTCTTCTTTGACTACTATGTGTTTGTCTAGGATGCTGATAGTTTGTGTAGGTATGAAGGTGGAGTTCCTGGTGACAAACATTGCTTCAGTTTTGTTCTAGTTGACTGTTAAGTTGTTGGCTATGAGCCACTCATTCATGTCTTCGAGGCATTTTGTTATTTTGTATACTATGCCATATAAGAAATTTTACCTTATATGCACACCTACCCCATCTGGTCATCTCAGGATGCACCACATGGACTCAGGCACCACTATTTTTCAAGATGGTGGCATGGAGAGGAAGCATGTGGGACTTGCTTTTGCCCACCAAAATGTTAAAATACCAGGGAGGGGTCCCACTACTTCTGGGATTTTGGGGTCGTGGGATTAGGCACCACCAAGCCACCAGAGTAGTGTCTTGGTTTGGGGGAAGTAGGGAATGGGATCACTAGGCCATCATAGAAAACTTAGCCAATTTGAGGGCAATCATGATTGGGAGGGGGGAGGGGAGGGAGTATCTGGTCATCTGAGGTGAAGTGTCAGACTTCAGTTGACCTATTTTTTTAAGCTATCCTGCATGCACACAGGTGCCAGGCTCAACACAAACCCCTTAATGCAGAAGATCCACTCAGAATAATATCAGTGTTTATGTGGCAGTCGACCATCCTCATTTCTCTCCCTTCCTCACCTCTCTCGTCCCTCTCCCACAGACATGCTAGAAGGATAATCCTGTTTGCCTGGTTTTTCATTTACTGTTGGTCCACATTTGCATTTCAATCATTTTTCTCCACCTCTTTGTGCTTTGTGGCCTGGATAGCTGCCCTTCTAACCCACCCTAGGTATAGCCTTGAAGGATTTCCTTGTAAAGATAGTTGGATATACTGTGATGCAATATTTCACCAGTGACTAAGGTACATGAAATATTGCTATACACAGGAAGAAATCCCACATGAAATGTTTATTCTATATGAAGTTCTGCCCCCTCCGTGTATCTCTAATTAGCTGAGGAGACGCTACCTGATGAGTCATCCTGGCTGTAGCCAAGGCAATCAGACCATCAGCACCCAAACAAGTGTTACTTGGCTCCTAAAGGCGGCTTTAGGTAGGTAGAGGTAAGGGCAGAGCTTTCTTGCTTTCTGCTTCTTCTGTTATCTGTTGGTGTATGGAAGGAAGCTTCATCGCCCTGGGCTCTGGAGCTGCTGCTACTTCAGGATGGCCAAACGGGATTTGTAGACATGTTGAAACAAAAGGAAAAAATGCAAGGCAACAAGCTTGTTTTATTTCATTTTAAAATGAATTGAAAAAAAAAAACTCGTTTCTGTTGTCTTTTTGTTTGATTTCATTCTTAGGACGTATTAATTGCAAATATTGTGCACTAAACACCAACTAAAGAAACCTAAAAAAAAAAAAAAAAAGAGAATAAAACTGAATGAAATGAAAGGAAACACGCTGGTAGAGCTCAATAGAAACAAATCCTTATAGAAGTGGCTTCCCAATGCCGAATACAAAACGTGGTGCACCATGCGTCTTACAAAGGCAATACGGATCTGTCAATACCATCTAGTTTAATAAATCCTTCTGTTGTTGAGAAAAGCATCATACAAATCATGGAGTATGTTCACTAAGCGCTGCGCCAGTAATGCACATGTGGGCCATGTTACTAGCGTGTTACCTGCAGGAGGGCGGGGTACAGCAGCCCCCCTGCATCTACCATGGTCATATGGTGTGCCAGCAACTAATTCCACCCACTGAAGTAGCATTAGTTGCACCCATGGTACCTGTCCAAGCACAGGCAGCGCAGGTTACAAATGCCCAAGCTAGCTGCACCACAGTGGCAACGCCCCTTTCCTGCCCAATTTCTGCTCTGACCTGCGCTGCACAACGTTTTAGTGTAGAGTCCCATACTTGATACAGAAGGGAAGACTAGATAGGCCATATGGACTTTTTTTGCCGATATGTTTCTATCAATCCCGTTTTTTAAGAGGACAATACCAGTAAAGCTTTAAAACACTTTTTGGCTTCCCCTACTGACACTTCTTGTGACTCGGATTATCTCCCATTGCCTCAAGTATCCATTTAGATTGCAAGCTCTCCGTAGAAGAAATATATTTTACCTGAGTTGCCGTAATGCTATAAGCTGCCATGAGCACCATTTGGAAAAAAGCCTAAAATAAAATAGAATCTATTCTTAAACTGAGCTGCTGCTTTGTAGGTTGCCATCTATAATAAGGTTACCAGATACCCCTGATTTAGGGGATTGTCCCCAATTTAGAGCTGCGTCCGTGACTCCCACCTGTATGGCTGACACCTGTCCCCGATTCCAGTTATGCGAACAGAGGGGGATAGAAAACAAATGTATTTTCAATTTAGTGATGTGAATATGTCAGGTTTTGGAATTTATATCCGTTATCTTTATATTTTGCACAATACAGGGGGAAGGCATCACAGTTTCTATTTCTCTTTGGATTTGTCTGCTTGGAAGTGATATTGTTGTTATCATGGGATGGATGGGGGGGAGGGCAGGGTAATGATTCCTCTTTTCTTCTCCACATCTTGTTACTCAAACCTGGAACTAAATTGTCCCTTCCTCCCTCCCACCCCCTCGACATTCCCGATAAGTGTCCCAGATTTGCCTGAAAAAAATATGGTAATCTTAATCTATAATCCTATTGTAACACCTGTTTGCTATTTAGTTTGGTGTGATCTTGTCTGGTGTGATCTGGGAATAATTCAATGAGTTACTGATGTAAGGATCCTTTCAGGACCCTCACTAGTCCAGCATGCCCCTGGGTTCAGGACCATATCCTCTTAGTGGATCATTCCAGAATACAAATAAGGATTTTATACATGTGGCGAGGACGTTTATGTGCTGAAAATGTCCCCGACCATATTCTGAACCACTTCTGGCATGCACGTCCACGGTGCTAGCACAGGGATCTCAGAACGAGGACGGGAGGGGGCATGGTCAGTCACGGAGACGTAGAAAGCGTATTCAGGAAAGGCCTGTGTACATATTAAATGTTTCCTGGAAATGTCCACATAATTCCTGATGACACATGGTATAAGGCTAGGACTTGAAAATATTCTGCTGTACTCTGCGATTCACCGCATATAGAAGAATGGTTGTGACAAGTATGTTTTGAACTGGTGTGACTGCAATCTGGAAAAATATAAGATGCAGTCTTAAGGCACAGGGAGCAGAAGTGAGGGAATATTACAAGGTAAAGAAATATTTATAAACACAGAAATATTGAGAAGAGCAACAGTGTTTATTCAGGCTATGCACTTATGTGCTGTTTGTGCTAAAGGAGCCAATCTGTGGGACCCTAACAATTCCCATGTTCAGAAACATGGGACTGTTGATGCAGGGATAGTATGGGCATGAGCAGAGAAAGGATTCCTGTTTGGGTGTGAAACGGAGATCATATTTGTAGTCCTGGTACCCCATGTGAGCATGTTATGTTATAGCTGTCATGTATAGGTTCAGGGCATCTTTTTGGCAGAATCATGTGTTTGTGCATGTGTGTGTGTGGTTTGAGAGGTGCATGGGGTATTTGATGTGCTCATCTGCAATTCAGGAAAGCCTGGCCAGTACCTGGACCATATGGATGACCGCAGCATCTCTAGGTGCCAGTGTGATTGGGCAGTCAAACTCAGAGAGGGTTCACTATAATTACATGTCAAAACATGTCCTCATCAATAATAAAGTACCCTCAGAACAAGGACACTCAACAGTACAAACAGCACCAATGCATGCCCATAATGCATGTTTTGCATATATATATGCTTAAACTTTATTTATTTATTTATTTAGCTGTATTTATATCCTGCTTTTCACCGGGTCAAAGCGGTCAATTGGGGGATACATTTAACATGAGGGGATATGAGACACATGTGCTAATACTTACAGGGAACATGGGCAATGGAGGGTTAAGTGGCTTGCCCAAGACCACAAGGAGTGCCTATAGGACTAGAAATCCCAGTCCCTCCGGCCTGAGATTGATGTCCCCAGGTGGGACTTGAACCCCCAGCCCTCTGGCCTGAAGTACCTTGTCCTAACCACTAGACCAGTCCTCCCTCTTTATTTAATAAATATAGATAAATATTCTAGGTATTTCTAAAATAGCCCCTCTTTTTTCAGAAACAAGTTAATTACACATCTTCTCATACCAGAGGAGAAGCAAAAACCTTTGCCTTTGTCCCCACTCAAATCAGGGGCAGGAGGTCTCGTATAGTCTATAGATTGGAGACACTATTTCCCTCCCCCTGTTCCTGTTACCATGTTCACTGTAATGTTAAAGTTATGTTAAATGTAAACCGCCTTGATCTTTGGAAATGCAGAGTATAAACCTGTCAACTAAAATAAAATAAAATAGAATAAAATAAATAAAATCGGGGACAATCCCCAAAAATTGGAGAATCTGGTAACCTTACCCTTGGGCATGGATGCTTTGGTCCTACCTGCCCTTATATAACCCCAAATACAGAAGTGATCTTGTCTTGGGTCATATGTTATTTTGTGTCCAGTGTGAAGTTTCCCTTGGTCTTATGTTCAACCATTGATAATGTGCATGTATAAGTCAGAGGATTTTGCCCGCCCCTCTGCCTGTGTTCTGGAGAGCAGACTGATAAAGGGCTTGTGTTAAAAGCCTGGAGAGGAGAGCAAAGCCCCAAATTGGAGCCTTGCCCACAGGAGAAGGGATTTTGGGAGAATCCCTCAAAGATTGGAAGGAGAACATGTGGAAGAGGATGCAATTGGGGAGGGAAGAGACTATTCTATTAAGCGAGGGAATAGGTACCCCTATTTTAGAAACATCGCTGCCTCATGAGAGAATGAAAAGCAGTAGGAAACAGGATCACAGACGCAAATAATGAAGGGGTATTAGAGGTGGTGATAACGATCAGTATTATCAATCGCTGTAGAACCTCCAGAAGGTTACCAATCACTGTATAACTTCCTGAAGGTTATTTGGGTTGCATTTTGAAAAAAAAAAAAAAAAAAAAACAGTAACGTCAGATGGATCATCCCAATGGCCACTGAATATTTTATGGATCAGTGTTTACGTTTTGTGCCTCGGACTTAAAGTGAAATCCCTTCCCCCTCGGAGAGAACCTTTCCTCTTAGAGAACAGTGTAAGTGTGCTGAGTGAAAGGAACAAATAAGAGCTGTGAAGTGGGCCCTTTGGGATCATGTACTGCCATTATACTGGAGATTGCAGCCGTCTGGTAGCTCAGCTTCAGGCACTGTAGTTGTGCAGAGATGTGATATAGTGGGAGCCAGCAAAGAGCACAGCAGGGAAGCTTAGTTATCTTGCTGAGTTACCTTGCTGCTGATAGGGAAGTGAAGGCGGTATACCTTTGCAGATTCTCCACTCAGAGCAATTTCTCCTAACTATTGCTGCAGAAGCATGTGTACCATGGGATCCCTCCCTTAGTAAACCTTCAGCCTTGTGCCACTCCTCAATTATATTTTAAGCTCCCTAGGGTGCTCACTCCCCTAAGATTTTGATAAATTAATTCATCAATCATGAATACTCCAACATCACCCCTCCCGAGCTGATCCTGTAAAATATATAATTAGACATCATTAGGTCAATATTCCAAAGGACTTATCTATATACAGTAGTAATTCCCATGATGTTCCCTATCCATGATTTTTCAATGGTACTATATGGAAAGTGCTGCCGACAATTGCCTCTGACGATTTCAGTACTATCCACATAATGCCAGCTCAGGACATGGGTATTTCTCCCAGCTATACGCATAGCAGTGATATTCAACTGCTATCCATAGAGCTAGATGGTTTAAGTTAAAACAGATAAAATACTATTATTGCCCTCTTTCCATTATTTAATTTAATTTTTTTTTAATAATTAGTTTTGTATACCGCCTTATCCTTCAATCAAAGCGGTCACAACACAATTTGGGGAAACATTTAACACGCGGGGATATGAGACATTAGTTGCCACACTCAATAGTCTCTAGGTATATTCAGCACTATCATCTATCCCAATAGTGGTGCTGAATATCCGTGTCTTTTTTAAATACTGCAGCTTGTGTTAAAAAAAATGCTTGCCAGCGAGGTTAAATATAGACCCGCATGCTAGGATTTAAAGCTGGAGAAAACAAAAACCCCTGCAGAAAAAAAAATAAAAGGTTTCCTAAAAAAATAAAATCCCCTTCAGTAAAAAGCTATAAAAATAACCCAACTTAACCTGCACAATAAAAAATATAATAAAAAAGTCCTCTTTTTAAAAGACCTCAGGCAGAGCACATCCCTACCTGGGAACAATACTACAGCATCAATCTGTGAGAAATGGGAGAGATACTAATGGCTGGAACTAGCAGGAGGGAAAGATGGAGCTACAGTAACTTACCTGACTGGAGGGGGGAGGGAGAGAGACTGACTGCTGGGGATTGGCTAGGGGTGAGGGAGAAAGAAAGACTGGTGGAGAGAGAAAGGAGAAGAAAGATAAAGATCTAGTGGGGACAGGTTTGACATTGAGGCCCTATGTGATATGTTTACTACAATAAACTCCCCATTATTATATTCAGTCTTCAATGTCTTGTTGCTGTCATGAAACCTATCTAGAATTTACAAAACCCTTGCACTTTTTAGTACTAGTAGAAAGAAGGAGAAGAAGGGATAAATATTTCCATTTGTTTTATGATGGAGCATTACTTGCAAACTCCTTTCTTTATCCCTAAACAAGAAACAGCATGAAAGCCTCCATTGTCTTCCACCCAACATCTTATCTAGTGGAACATTGTTAACACTGGCCATTAGGAACATGAGTCTAATGTCATCAACCTCTGCCTGAGTTCATTCCTTTCCCAGCCTTAACCAGCTGTGCAGAAGAGAACTGAGAATTTTAAGGCCTTTTGAGCTGCAAATTCTGTCCTCTGAGTAGAGCATTTTGAATAGGTTATTTAGTAGGTGCTATGGTCATGCATCTCCCTCTTCAAGAGCCTGCTCTGGATACATAAAAACCATAGGAGATTCTGGTGGTGCGGATGTTTGCTTGTGGCTGCATTCAAATTGTCAAATTATGTTTGCCGCTACCATGTGCTACAGATGTTTCTTTGAAAAGGGTCAGAGAACGGTCAGAAGATTCTGTACAGTCTGAAGAGATCAGAAGATCAAATGAGGTCAGCAGCACTTCAGAGGCTTTCTATATGAAGAGAAGTGGGGCTGTTCAGTCTCTTGATTCAATGAGAAGGGCAATTCTGTTTAAGTAACCTCCAAATGCAAGAGGAAAAGAGGGGCACATCGAGGTCGGTTACTAGAGCTTTTCAGTAGGAGAAGCCACCTAACATTTGGCGAGCAATTAATGCAGAGGTTAATACAATGAACTAAAGACCAAGAAAGGATACATTCAAATCCGAATTCTGCCACGAATGTGCCTTATACAGAGAAACTATGGGGTACAAGGGCAAGAATTACCAAACAGTGTTCCTTGTTATATTAAATGCTGCAGTTATTTTATATTTTTTAGGGGGAAAGGACCTCAGAATGTCATTAGCCTGTAGAGGTCAAATTCAGCATTCAGCCTTTCATCATTCATTGGTCCAAAGCCCTTTATTTTCCAAATATTTTTAACTTTTTAAAAATATTTTGTGTCTTTATAAATCTCATTTTAAAAATTCTTTAGAGTTCAAAAAGACCCCTAACAAAACTTACCTGTTAACTTGTTTTAAATTTTCAGCCCAAATATCCCTAATGGAGGCCTTCCTGGTCCATTACACTGATAAAGTCAACTTTAGATAACGACTTATGTTTAAATAGGATTTGAACCTTAGATTAGAGCCACATTGGAACTGGGCATCGCCGCACAGCAACTACCTACTTGGATTATTCCCCAATAGCTTAACAGCGGCCCAGCACCGCCCTACTCTAAGGTTACCAGATGTACCTGATTTTCAGGGTCTGTTCCTGATTTTAGAGCTGTATCCCAGACTCCCACCTGTTTGGCAGCCTCTTGTCCCTGGGACAGAGATGCAATAACTGAGTGAAACTCTTATTGCACTTGGTACATGTAAAAAGTTTCCTTCGAGGCAATTTCTTCAAATGAATTAGTTTGGTGCATACCATGAGTCATGAACCCTCACTTTATTCTCAACGTAGTGATTTGAATATGTCCATTTTTACAATTTACATCCGTTATCTTTATATTTTGCACAGTATGTGGGGAAATGCATCACTGTTTCTATTTCTCTGTTGGTTTGTCTGCTTGGAAGTGATATTGCTGCTGTCATGGGTTGGATGTAGGGCGGAGCAAGGTAATGACGCCTCTTCCCTCCTCCACGCCTTCTTGCTCAAACCTGGAACTATGATGTCCCTTCCCTCCTACCCCTCACTTCCGATTAGTGTTCCAGAGTTCCCGGTAAAAAATATGGTCAACTTACACTACTCATCTGATTAAACTTGCGTTGTGTGGCATACAGCTACCTAGCGGCCCCATGGGGGTGCCACCCACTGCCCTGTAAGGAGCTTCGATTTGATTTCAATATTATTTATTTGTATTTAGCTCACATTTTTCCAGTAATAGTTCAAAGTAAGTTACAGTCAGGCCTAATAGGTATTTCCCTGTCCCCAGAGGGATTATGATCTTACTAACCTCCCTCTCTCCCCTCCCCAGCATTCTCTCTCGTTCTCCAACCAGTCAGGGTCAGCTGGAGATGGAAATGCTGCAGAGACACCGTTCGCAGAACGTGGATGGGGGGAGTGTAAGTCATAATGCAATGTCAATCCCTGGGAAATCCTGCTGTTCTGGCCACTGACTCCTCTACTCTTCCTTCAGGGGCAAGGCCTGGGGAACCCTGCCAGTCATCTGGCAGCTCTGCCTTATCTTCCTCTAGCAGGACCAGGGAAACCTCACTAAACTTATGCATGAATCTTTCATATTACCCATGTTAACTTCCTGTACACAGATGAAAAATTACACAGAGAATTCATCAGGCACATGAGTTGTTCCTACAGTATGTTATTATGTAGTTCACATCTTTCCAGTAGTAGTTCAAGACAAGTTGCATTCAGATACAGTAGGTATTTCCCTGCTTTTGGAGGTCTTATTTATTTATTTGATATTTATCCTGTCCTTTCAAATTGCTCAGGACAGGTTACAAATTGCATACATTATAATAAAAAGTAACATAACACAGACCGACAGTACCTCGTCACAACACTTTGCAGGCACATTCCGGCTTGTTCGTCTCTGGGCCGTCCGGATGTACAGACATCCGGACGGCCGGGAGATGCAGCCGATTCTGCTCCCATGGGGGATAGACGTCCCTGCGGGAGCTGAATCGCAACAGAGTGGCTGGACATCCGGAACGTGCTCCTATTCAAGCACCCCGGACATTCAGCCACTTACCCAGCTAACTCAGTCAGGCTCCTTAATGGAGCCGCGGTGTCATGGCATCATGTTGCCATGGCACCATGGTTCCATTAAGGAGCCGTAATCCCCAGCTGTCGCCGAAATGTTTCTTTTCCTGCAGCCGGACTCCCGATCCGGACTCCCATGGCCAGGGTCCAGCTTTGGGGAACTTCCTGCACCCTTACCTATCTTTTTTCCCGCTGGCTGCACTGAAATGCTGCATCCAGGGGGACTTATTCCACCTCTGAGCTGGAATAAGTCCCTGGTCTACCCGGCCAACCCTAGACATACAGGGCTGATCTCAGAATGGGCCCTGTATGTCAGGGGAGATGACCCGCCCTCACTCCGCCCTCGTTCTGCCCTCCCACTGCCCCCATCTAAGGCTCCCCATATGACTCAGCTGTACATACGGGGATCCTTTTGCTGAAAGCCGCATTTGCATGAATAGCGGGGATGTACATCCAGGCTGGATGTACATCCCCGTTATTCATGGTTGTGAATGATCCCCATAAAGCACAGTTACTTACCTGTAACAGGTGATCTCTGGGAACAGCAGGAATTAGTCCTCACATATGGGTACGTCGGAACCAACGGAGCCTGCGCGGGAAAGCTCCCCAGCTTCCTAGAATGGAAGCTTTTGGGACCTCCCACTGCACATGCGCGCTGCCTTCCCGCCTTCCTGAACAGCTCTCCTCAGTTTCGAGTTTATAGCTGAGACAATAGAGAGAGGACAGGAAGACAGATAGATAGAAGATACAACTCCTAGGGGAGGTGGGTGGGTTGTGAGGACTAATTCCTGCTGTTCCCAGAGATCACCTGTTACAGGTAAGTAACTGTGCTATCTCCAGGAACAAGCAGGAATAAGTCCTCACATATGGGGACTCCCTAGCTGAGATGCCTGGGAGATCCCCCTCCAAGGGTTCGCCATCTTCGTATGGATCTCAGGCATCCATCCTGGGAAGGTGGGCAGGAGTTGTCTAAGAATGGAACAGGTGTTTGAGGACAGCCTGGCCAAACAAGGCATCCCGGCGGGAGTCCTTGTCCAAACAGTAATGGGCTGTAAAGGTATGAACCGAGGCCCAGGTAGCGGCTCGACAGATCTGATCAATGGAAACAGAGTGCAGATGAGCCATAGAAGTTGCCATGGCTCTCACATTGTGAGCTGTGACATGGCCTTCCAGAGAAATATTTTTACTCTGGTAAGCAAAGGAAATACACTGAGCAATCCAATTGGAAAGTGTACGCTTGGAGACTGGAAGTCCCAAATGTGAAGGATCAAAAGCCACGAAAAGTTGAGAAGACTTTCGATGTGGCTGAGTCCTATTAAGGTAAAAGGCTAGAGCTCTTTTACAATCCAGAGTATGAAGGTTCCTCTCTGCACTGGATGCATGAGGAGCCGGAAAAAAAACCGGTAGATATACCTCTTGATTAAGATGAAAAGGCGAGACCACTTTGGGCATAAAGTGGGGATTCGTCCTAAGGACCACCTTGTCATGATGAAATCTTGTATAAGGTGGATTAGCCACTAGAGCCTGCAGTTCGCTGATGCGGCGAGCGGAAGTGACTGCAATTAGGAATAGTACCTTCCAGGAAAGAAATTTCAAGGAGGTAGAAAATAACGGCTCAAAAGGTGGCTTCATAAGCTGACCAAGCACTAGATTCAAATCCCATGCGACCGGGGGGGTCTGATGGGAGGTTTAGTGAGAGTCAGGCCTCTCATGAATCTTGCAACAAGAGGATGAGAGGAGATAGGTTGTCCATTTATAGGTTTCAGGGATGCTGAAATAGCACTTAAATGGACTCTTACAGAATTCGTCTTAAGGCCTGCATTGGAAAGATGCAGGAGATAGTCTAAGAGGGAATTCAAAGGAAGTGCCAGAGGGTCAAGGCCCTGCTGAGCACACCAAATGGAAAAACGTTTCCATTTGAAAGCATAAGACCGCCTCGTGGAAGGTTTCCTAGAGGCATGAAGGATATCTTTCACAGGTTGAGAAAGATTAAAGTCTTGAAGACTTAAGCCTTCAGTAACCAAGCTCGGAGATGTAGGGATTTGGGGTTTGGGTGCCACAAAGTCCCCTCCTCCTGAGACAGAAGGTCTGGTGCAGCTCCTAAGTCCAGGGAGGATCCCTGGGAGAGCTGTAGAAGCAGAGGGAACCACACTTGGCGTGGCCAGCGTGGAGCTATGAGGATCATAGAGCCGTGATCTCTCTGGAGTTTGAACAGAGTCTTGGGAATCAGCGGAATGGGTGGAAAGGCATATAGGAACGCCTGACCCCAATGGAGGAGAAAGGCGTCCGTGGCCTGAGCTTCCTGACACGGAGTCCTGGAACAGAACCGGGGACGTTTTGGCATTCCACGGACTTGCAAAGAGGTCTATGTCCGGGGTCCCCCATTCCTGAAAGATTCTGCTTATCTGGTCCACGTGTAGGGACCACTCGTGTGGCAGCAGAACTCGACTGAGCCTGTCTGCTCGAGAGTTTTGAACTCCTGGAAGATACACTGCTAGCAGATGAATTTGGTGCTCTCTGGCGAAGGCCCATAATCTGAGAGCTTCGTTGCAAAGCGACAGAGAGCCCGTCCCTCCTTGTTTGTTTATGTAAAACATGGCCACCTGATTGTCTGTCTGAACCAGGACAGTCAGGTTGGCAAGGAGGGTATAGAAGACCTTGAGGGCAAGGTAAATTGCTCGCAGTTCCAGGAGGTTGATATGAAGGGTGGCCTCCTGTGGAGACCAAGTGCCCTGAGTGGAGAGAGTTAGCAGATGGGCTCCCCACCCCAATTGGGAGGCATCTGTTGTGAGGGTTGCTTGGGGTAGCAAGGGCTGAAAGGGAGCCCCCAACAACAGATTCTTGGTGGATATCCACCAATGGAGGGACCAAGACAGACGGTTTGAGGTTTGTATTTGGTCTGAGAGTGCTCCCGACGCCTGAGTCCACTGGGTGGCCAGGGTCCATTGAGCTGCTCTCATATGAAGACGAGCATAGGGCACCACATGTACTGTGGAGGCCATATGGCCCAGGAGGCGTAGCATTTCCCTGGCTGTCAAGTGAGTACTGGACTGGGCTTGGGAGGCCAAGCTCAGCAGACGCTGACCCCGAACCAGTGGAAGGTAGGCTCTTGCAGTGGTGGTGTCCAACTGGGCCCCTATGAATTCTAGAGACTGAGTAGGGCTGAGTTGAGACTTGGGAAGGTTTACCACCAGTCCCAGATACTGCAGAAGGCTCCTTGTGCGGTCTAGGGAAATCTGGGCCTGCGACTAAGTTGGAGCTCGAATGAGCCAGTCGTCCAGATATGGGAATACGAAAATCCCCATGCTTCTGAGAAATGCGGCTACGACTGCCATGCATTTGGTAAAGACTCTTGGGGCAGAGGCGAGACCGAAGGGAAGTACTCTGTATTGGTAATGACTTCCCCTGAACAGAAAGCGAGATATTTTCTGTGGGATGGATGGATGAGTAGATGTGTATACGCATCCTGCAGGTCTAGAGAACAAAGCCAGTCCTGACTCTGAAGGTATGGAAGGAGAATGCCCAAAGAGAGCATTTTGAATTTCTCCTTGTACAGAAATTTGTTCAATTCTCTCAGATCTAGGATTGGTCTGAATCCCCCAGTCTTCTTTGGAATGAGAAAATAGGGGGAGTAGAAACCTGACCCTTGTTGATGAAGAGGAACCTCTTCTATGGCCCCTTGGGCAAGCAGAGAAGAGATCTCCCGACCCAACAGGGCTAGGAGAGGAGATGGAGAATTGAAGGGTCTCACCATGTGATGAGGAGGAAGGTTGGAGAAATGAAGTTTGTAACCCTCTCGGATGATAGAGAGGGTCCATTGCTCTGTTGTGATTTGTTCCCATCTGGGAGCAAAGTGAGCTAACCTTCCAGGTATGGTGAGAGGGTCTGGTTGGTCCAGAACCAGGAATGGCAAGTTCTCTAGGGGCAAGTCAAAACCCCTGAGGGGGTGGAGCCTGTTGAGCTGTAGTAGCTGCTGCAGGCTTTGCTCTTGCTTGTTTCGTTTGCTGACGTTTAGCCGCAAAACGAGGTTGAGAAGATTGCTGGCCAGTATTGGAAGCATATCTGGCCTTCTTATAATAAGGCCTCTTGAAAGACTTCTTCTTAGTGGGAGTAGAAGTGGACTTAGAAAGTCTCTCTAAGGTGGCATTTTCAGCGTCCATTTGAGTGGCTTTAACTTGCCACTCTGCACCGAATAAGTTCTCACCTGTACAGGGCAGATTCCGTAAGCCATCTAGAACCCAGGGTTCCAGATCAGAAGCCTGGAGCCAAGCCAGACGTCTGGCTGCAATAGCAATGCCAGAAGCTCTGCTGGCTCCCTCGAAGGAATCAAAGGCAGCTCTGTTGGAGAACTTAGAAACATCTGAAAGTTGTTTCACTACAGAAAGGAAGTCCTCCTGTTTATCCTCAGGGATAAAGGGGGCAAAATGCCGCACTTTCTTGGCAAGTTCCCCTAGGAACATGCCCATATAGAGGCTGTAGGAATTAATCCTGGCTATAAGCATACTAGCCTGGAAGATTTTCCTACCAAAAGAGTCCAGTGTCTTACATTCCCTTCCTGGAGGTGTAGAAGAGTGCCTTTTAGTACTCTTGATCTTTTTCATTGCAGACTTTACCACAATGGAGTGGTGAGGCAATTGAGTTTTCTGAAAACCAGGAGAAGGAGGGACCCGATACATGGTGTCCAACCTATGGGAATAAGGAGACAGAGTTAAAGGGTTCTCCCAGAAATCCATCAATTGTTCCTGAAGGATTTCATGGATAGGCAGGGTAACTGCTTCTTTAGGAGACTTAGAGTATCCTAAAATATCCAATCTTTTTGACCTTGGTTCCCTTTCAGAGGAGGTAGTGATAGAAAGGCCTTTAGCCATTTCTAAAATAAAATCCTGAAAGGACAAATCCTCTGGAGGAGACATTCTCCTTTTTGGAGAAGAAGGTTCCTCAGGAAGGTCAAGGGAGAGCTCTGCAGACTCATCAGAGGAGCCAAAATCCTCAGAGGAATCGGTGTATTCTCTAGTTTCCTCCAACGCACGATACGCATACCGATCGGTATCGACATCGGGCGTACCGGGTATGGAAGCGGTATGGAGCGAAAGCCCATACGGTACCGATTTGCGTTTAGAAGAGGAAGGCCTGGGTTCCGGCATGGCGGACGATACCGGAACCGGGCCCGGAACCGCTGGAGGCGGTACCGATGGCGTTGCAGCTTTAATGAAAGCCATGACGGCCTGCTGCATGGATTGGACAGTATTGCCCATAGACGCCACGGCTGCCTGGATGTCGGTACCGGTATGGGCCGGTACCCCAGAGCAGTCCAACAGGTGATCTGTCGAGGCCGTGCCATCGATGTCAACCTGTAGCCCCTGAATTGGCGTTTTGGAAGGCAGAGCTTCCCGCCGGGGCTGTTTGGCTGGGGCAGGGTCCTCAAAACTAAGAGCCTCTCGATGCTTTGAAGGAGATTTGCCCTTTGAGGACTTGCCCACAGAAGGTTTGGTTACCTGAGATCCATCCGGAGATGATGACCTGGATGACTGTGATGTTGGATTCTCTGAAGCAAACAGCACATGGAATTTGTTGGCCCGGTTCTGCAGCCCACGCTTAGACATTTGGGAGCAGGAAGGGCAGTCCGGAATGGAGTGGTCAGGCCCCAAACATTTAAGACACCATTCATGGGTGTCTGTGACTGATATTACAGCAGTACACTTGGTACACTTCTTAAATCCAGGGGCTGGCTTCTCCATGTGGAGAATTCAAGTAGGCCAGAAGGCCTAACTGAAGTGACCAAGTGCTGAAAAATAATAAAAGAAAAAGAAAATAATTTTTCAAGAAAGAAAAAGGAAGACCGGCGATACCGGTATCGGTATGGGAACTGAGGAGAGCTGTTCAGGAAGGCGGGAAGGCAGCGCGCATGTGCAGTGGGAGGTCCCAAAAGCTTCCATTCTAGGAAGCTGGGGAGCTTTCCCGCGCAGGCTCCGTCGGTTCCGACGTACCCATATGTGAGGACTTATTCCTGCTTGTTCCTGGAGATTATCTACTATTCATAAAAATGATAGTACAGGACATTACTGAATTTGCAAGATCTTACAATGTGCATCATATCTCAGGAAAATGTATGCTTTTATCGCCTTCTGAAAACATAACAGATTGTCCATAGAATGATACATTTTTGGTATTCCATTCCATAGTAGTGGCAAAGAACATGAATAAGCATTACGACATGCACATTCAAACTAAAAATATTTGCAAGAGGGAACCACTAACAAACAATCTGATTGAGACCTCCGAGTATGGACTGGGATATACTTCTGCAGTTTACTTACAACATAGGCTGAAAGCTGACCATAAAAATACTTGCAAGCCAAGTCTTACAATCTAAGTACTGTGATAAGGAAGCTTATCATAGCTCAGGAAGGAGCTATAGAAAAGGTGAAGTGACTCTGAACAAGCAACCTGTCAGTTCTGGTAGAAATAAGAAAACAGAATTTTCCCATAAAAGACTACCAGTCCCAGAATGCACCAGGTTTCCAACAGCCATTAGAGGAGCTGAAGTGGGGAAACGTGTGTTCAATCAAGAGGGCTATGAGGTAATCCCTAAGCACTCATCTCAAAGGGCAGGGCCTGATTCAGCACAGCTGCGCTGTGTTAGGGAGGAGCACTCATCTAAGCAGAATAAGAGTAGAGTTTATTCTACAGATGACCATCTTCATGATCACCTTGGATATCCAGATAATGATCATCAGTTTCATCTGAAGGATCATCAGAAGCAGAAGCCAAACCGGACAGACAGAGAGGCAAGGAAACCCTCTGGAAGAAAGAGGAGAAAAGCCTTTGAGAGGTCTAGAAGAGTCCAAAGCAGTACGTATACTGGGAGGTATTCCAAGGGCCAGCATACACCATTGGACTGGGGAAAGCCAGAGGAATGGTGCTGCAGAGCTAGGAATCACCAGAGGCTACCTGTGAGGGAGACGGCTGCACGTGGAAGGGACCCTAAGATCCGTGCCAGAAGGTATGTGAAGAGAGATCCAGTGTCCAGGGATCTGGATTGGAAGGCTGGACATAAGAACTGGACTACATACTGGCCAGGCTATATAGAGAGGAACTCTAGCAGCAATGGAAGCTCAGTTATGAACACTGATCTATGCCCTAGCTATAATCTTGAAAGACAGCAGGGAAACAAGTATTCTCCTGAAAGTGCTCCATTGAGAGATTCATCTGTGCCAATCCATGATATTGAACCCATGCTTGTTGAACAAGGGGGAATAATAGCAGATGAAGATCCTATTTATATGGACTGTTCTCTGTCTAAACTCCGTTGGTAACTTTCTGTTATAAAGTACAGCAACCATCACAAAGAAATACAAATTTGTTCTTTAATCTACTCAGAAAAGCTCCTGAAGCAGGATTTGACCCACACAGTGGAAGGCAAGCCAGCTAAGGGGTTTCAGCTGGGGACTGCTAGCAATTAAGCCTTACTTAATTGCTTGTGAGCTAGGAGAGAATCACTTCTGAATCTATGTGGGAAGTAATCAGAAGTTAACCTGAAAAGAACAGTTTGTTTCTTGCTTTGTGGCTTTTCATTTGTTGTTTTCCTGATTTTGACTTTGCTTTTCCAAGTTGATACTGAAAGCAAGTAGCCTGATTTATGTGCTACCAAGCATATCTGTGTTGGGAGAAATAACCTCATAAATAAATATCTTATTGGCTTTATCCAAGAGCACAACTAAATTATTGTCAGCAGCTGTGTCTGGTGTGAATGAACTACATTGCCCACAATACCTTGCAAATCATATAGATATATGCACTTGCCAAGACTGTGAAGATTCTCACCCAGGCAGCCGTCTGACAAATGGCGTAGTTTTTCAGATTGCTTTTGCACAAAAGGGGATTTACTTGCTGAGGATTACAACTAAAGTTCAAGTTTAAAGCTGGAAAAAAAAAAAAAGATTTTCCCTCAACTACACTTTGGAGAAAAAGGGGTTGTTCCAGGAAGCTGTCCCAGGAGGAAAAGACCCTGTGCAGAGCTGGATTCATCACTGAGACAAGGTAATAAGTACCTGGGCATGTCTAGTGGTGGATGGGAGTAAGCACAGGGTAATTGAAAAAAAAAAAAAGTAGAAAAAAGCATACCTGTTTGGAAGGTGGTGCACTTTGGTTTTTTTATTTCTTTGTTTCTTGCAGGGATCAAGATGGATCCGAGGGAGATGGCTAGCTGGATGGCAGCCCAGTTTAGCAGGCAACAGGAGCTAGCACAGCAGGCTCAGGACACTGCTATGAAAGCCATAATGGACCAGCAGAAGCCAGTGCTTGATCTGGTGCAAGCCCTAGTTCAGCTGCAGAACCAAAGTGGAACAGATGCAAGACCAGCAGTAAATACTGGTACACCACATATGGACAGTGTGGGACTCAATCAAGGAATTGGGGCATTTAGTTTTGGGAAGCTAACTCCAGATGATAATGTTGATGATTTTCTAGAGTCTTTTGAAAGAGTGGCACAAGCATTAGCATGGCCAGAGACCCAGTGGGCAGTAAGGCTGGCAGCCTCATTAACTGGAGAGGCGCTTGCAGCTTACAGAGTAATGCCAGCAGCCCAGGCTTTGAATTATAAGGATGTAAAGGCTGCTATTAGAGATCGCCTAGGGTTGTCTATTTCAGAGTATAGGCGAATGTTTAGAGCTACTACATTGAGAGTGGGTGAAACACCCAGGGCTCTGAGTCAGAGAATCAGAGGTTTAGCTGTAAAATGGTTGGAGCCTGAGCAAAAGATGGTAGAAATGTTATTATATATTATAATGCTTGAACAATTTATGTCTGGGGTGCCTAAAGATTTGCACACTTTCCTTATACAGCAAAATTGCCAAAATCTTGGAGAGGCAACCATGCTAGCAGAGAGATTCTTGGAAGCCACACAGGCTTGCCATAGAATGGGAGGCCCTCTGAAGATTGGTGCTGAGGCAAGATGTGCTGTATCATAAAAGAAAATAATTAAAAATGTTTCTGAAAATGAATGTACTGTATCAAACCAGATGACACAGTGGAATGAAAATAAATGTTTCAAATGTGGAAAATGGGGACATTTAGAAAAGAGATGCCAGACACACACTAGCTTAGTGGGTGTGGATTTAAAACAGCCCAAAGAAGGATTTCTTTTGATGGTTGATGTGCAAGGAATTACCACAAATGCTTTGTTAGACTCTGGGGCAGACCAGAGTATGATGTCAAAAAGGCTTTGGAAGAGGATAGAGGCCCAAGAAGGATTTGTGCCTAGAACCCCTGAAAGCTAAGTTCACATCAGATGCATTCATGGTGCTGCAACATCATATCCCACCTATAGGCTAAAGGTTAAGTGCCTGGGGGAACAAGAGGAAGTCCTGTTAGCAGTGGTGCCTAGGCTACCCTTTGATTTGGTTCTAGGAAGAGACTGGCCAAGATTTAAGCAGGGTCTAGTGGAAGGACTAGGAAAGAAGGAGGGAGAAGGTTTAATGGTAATAGCTCCCGGGCCTTTATTTGGAAGTCCTCAGACCCCAGCTAAAAAGATGGTTAAGTGTCCAGAAGACCAAGCTACCCCAAAGCAGACATTCATCCTAAAGTACCATAGGGTCACAGAGACGGCCCAAGCTCCTAAGCGGGCAACCCCTCAAGCTGCTGGGTTTGACCTGTGCAGCATAGAAAATGTGACTGTACCTAGCCAAGGGAGAGCCCTGGTTGACACCGGTCTCCAAGTGGAAATACTTATTGGATGCTATGGGAGAGTAGCCCCAAGGTCCGGATTAGCCCTTAAATATTTCATCGATGTGGGTGCGGGAGTAATTGATCCCGATTACAGGGGCAATATTAAAGTTCTGTTGTTTAATTTTGGACAGAATGATTATCACGTGAAGACAGGAGACAGAATTGCCCAATTGATCTGTGAGAGGCTGGGTTTTCCACCTGTGGAGGAGGTCACATCCCTGGAGAATTCTGAACGTGGAACCAAAGGCTTTGGTTCTACTGATGTCAAAGGGGTTAAAAGCCTAGCTGCCACCTGTGCCCGAGAGAGGGAGGTGAATGAAGAGGAAGATTTGGGACTCCAGGTAACTGATTGTAAAGTAAAATCAGAGCCCCAAATAGGTGAGGACCTGACAGTGGTACAACAGGGAGAAATTAGGAAATTGCTTAAAGAATTCCCAGATGTGTTGACACCCATACCTGGGGAGACACATTTGGTTGCCCATGAAATAATAACTCCACCTGGGAAATTAGTTCGTCAAAGGCCATATCGCTTGCCTGAAGCCAAGAGACAGGAAGTAGTGGCACAAGTCCAGGAGATGTTGGACATGGGAGTAATAGAGGAGTCAAAGAGTCCCTGGAATAGCCCCATAGTCCTGGTGCCGAAGCCTGATGGATCTTTAAGATTTTGTATTGACTTCCGGCAGGTAAACACCATATCAGTTTTTGATGCATATCCAATGCCAAGAATTGAAGAGCTGTTGGACCAGCTGGGACAGGCTCAATACTTAACCACCCTTGATATGACAAAAGGATATTGGCAAATCCCTCTCACCAGGGAGTCGAAGCTGAAGACTGCGTTCAGCACCCCCGTTGGCCATTTCCAGTTCAAGAGGATGCCTTTCGGACTGCATGGAGCAGCGGCTATCTGCCAAAGGTTAGTGGATCAGGTACTTCGACCCCACCAAAATTATGCTTTTGCATATATGGATGATGTCATAATCCATAGTAACACCTGGGCGGAGCATCTGAAGAGGATCAGGGCAGTCTTGTGCTCCATGAAGCAAGCGGGAATCACTTTAAACCCGAAGAAGTGTGCCTTTGCAAATAGGGAGGTAAAATACCTGGGCCACCTAGTGGGAAGAGGAAAAATTAAACCTCTAATGAGTAAAGTAGATAGCATCAGGAATTTTCCTCCTCCAACAACAAAGAAACAACTAAGAAGTTTCTTAGGACTTATTGGATACTACCGCAGGTTTATACCACAATTCGCAGAGAAAAGTGCAATTTTCATGGATATGCTGCGGAAGAATTGTCCAAACCAGCTAAAGTGGACACCTGAAGCTGAAAAAGCGTTTTCAGTCTTAAAAGGAAAATTGTGTACAGGACCGGTACTGAAAGGGGTGGACTTCAAGAAACCCTTTCCGGTTCAAACGGATGCATCGGATGTAGGGCTAGGAGCGGTTCTATCCCAGTGTCATGATGGGGAGGAGCATCCTGTGATGTACCTGAGCAGGAAGTTGTCACCGGCTGAACAAAAGTATTCCACAATAGAAAAAGAATGTTTAGCTATCAAGTGGTCAGTGGAGGCGTTAAGGTTTTACCTTACAGGGAGAAAGTTCCAGTTGGTCACGGACCATGCCCCACTTAAGTGGTTGCAGCAAATGAAGAACCACAATGCCAGGTTGACACGCTGGTACATGGCCTTACAGGCATTTGATTTTCAAGTTGAACATCGTGCTGGGAAGTTACACAAGAATGCGGATGCCCTTTCCCGGATTACGGACTGTAGAGAAGAAGTTTCACCAGTTACACCAGTCCGTAATAACTTAAGCAGGGGGGTATGTGATAAGGAAGCTTATCATAGCTCAGGAAGGAGCTATAGAAAAGGTGAAGTGACTCTGAACAAGCAACCTGTCAGTTCTGGTAGAAATAAGAAAACAGAATTTTCCCATAAAAGACTACCAGTCCCAGAATGCACCAGGTTTCCAACAGCCATTAGAGGAGCTGAAGTGGGGAAACGTGTGTTCAATCAAGAGGGCTATGAGGTAATCCCTAAGCACTCATCTCAAAGGGCAGGGCCTGATTCAGCACAGCTGCGCTGTGTTAGGGAGGAGCACTCATCTAAGCAGAATAAGAGTAGAGTTTATTCTACAGATGATCATCTTCATGATCACCTTGGATATCCAGAGAATGATCATCAGTTTCATCTGAAGGATCATCAGAAGCAGAAGCCAAACCGGACAGACAGAGAGGCAAGGAAACCCTCTGGAAGAAAGAGGAGAAAAGCCTTTGAGAGGTCTAGAAGAGTCCAAAGCAGTACGTATACTGGGAGGTATTCCAAGGGCCAGCATACACCATTGGACTGGGGAAAGCCAGAGGAATGGTGCTGCAGAGCTAGGAATCACTAGAGGCTACCTGTGAGGGAGACGGCTGCACGTGGAAGGGACCCTAAGACCCGTGCCAGAAGGTATGTGAAGAGAGATCCAGTGTCCAGGGATCTGGATTGGAAGGCTGGACATAAGAACTGGACTACATACTGGCCAGGCTATATAGAGAGGAACTCTAGCAGCAATGGAAGCTCAGGTATGAACACTGATCTATGCCCTAGCTATAACCTTGAAAGACAGCAGGGAAACAAGTATTCTCCTGAAAGTGCTCCATTGAGAGATTCATCTGTGCCAATCCATGATATTGAACCCATGCTTGTTGAACAAGGGGGAATAATAGCAGATGAAGATCCTATTTATATGGACTGTTCTCTGTCTAAACTCCGTTGGTAACTTTCTGTTATAAAGTACAGCAACCATCACAAAGAAATACAAATTTGTTCTTTAATCTACTCAGAAAAGCTCCTGAAGCAGGATTTGACCCACACAGTGGAAGGCAAGCCAGCTAAGGGGTTTCAGCTGGGGACTGCTAGCAATTAAGCCTTACCTAATTGCTTGTGAGCTAGGAGAGAATCACTTCTGAATCTATGTGGGAAGTAATCAGAAGTTAACCTGAAAAGAACAGTTTGTTTCTTGCTTTGTGGCTTTTCATTTGTTGTTTTCCTGATTTTGACTTTGTTTTTCCAAGTTGATACTGAAAGCAAGTAGCCTGATTTATGTGCTACCAAGCATATCTGTGTTGGGAGAAATAACCCCATAAATAAATATCTTATTGGCTTTACCCAAGAGCACAACTAAATTATTGTCAGCAGCTGTGTCTGGTGTGAATGAACTACATTGCCCACAATACCTTGCAAATCATATAGATATATGCACTTGCCAAGACTGTGAAGATTCTCACCCAGGCAGCCGTCTGACAGTACCTGGAGGTTTAAGTGACTCACCCAAGGGGCACAAAGATTGTCTTTGGGATTTGAATGCTGGTTTTCCCAGCTCTATCCACTAAGCTACTCCTTCACTCCAGTACTTTAGTCTAAAGAATGTCTATAAGTGAAGATAAAAGAAGGTGATACATATTGGCAGTGTTGAATATATTAAAACTAGCATTTTATTCTGCAACATTTTATATATAAAGTGGTATTTTAGAAAGGGCATCTGAGATGTCCAGGGCAGAAATGTGCAGAAAAACACCAGGGATATCTATGTTTAGGCCCAATTGTAGAAACATAGATGCCCGTAGCATGGATGCCCATGCCAATGTCCATATTGATGTCCCCGCTATCAAACATCCAGCGGTGTGGCAAAATTTCTATAGCTAGAACTCCACCAGCGAACCCGGGAGAAAAACTGGTTGTGTTAGATGGGAGTTCTTCTCCCGCTATAGGCGCTGGTGAGGCTGTGAATAAAGCCTCTGCCATTGTTCTGTTGCGGGTTCCTGCTCAGGCTTCTACGTTTCAAGTAAAGGCCGTTCAAAAGCCCGTGTTCCCCTCTGTCTCCTAGGAGGACCCGGTAGTGGAGGTGACGCTGCTAGTTATCTGGCATCAGGTGTCTAAAACCAATGTGTTTTTACAGGGCTTTATGGATCAGAGAGTGTCTTTTTCTGAACAAGTTGTTGAGAAGTTTTGATTGGTGGATGAATCTTTGATTCCTGTTGCTCAGTGCCTCGACAGGCTGGAGGGCCAGGTGGGCTTCTTCAGGCTGCTGGGGCTTCTAGGCTTAAGGATAGTTTTCTTTTTTTTAAATTCTTTATTTTCGTTTTATAACAACAAAGGAAAAGGAAGACATACAGCTAAAAGACAGATACATAAAGTGTAATACATACACCAAAGTAAACCCCTGCCACCCCCCTCCCCCCTGCTTCTTCTCTAGAAAACTAATCATTCCCGAAGCGGGCGTGTACTTACATTATTGTGTTACAAAACCTAACGGTGATCTGAAACATGATGAGTGCACATTATACAGGCATGTTGGAACAATGAGCAGATTGTACATAATCATTAAGCATCTGCCATTTAGACAGGCGAGAGTGAGTTTGGGCATGGGGAATAGCTCTCCGAGGTATCTGCTCATATTTACTATATAAGCAGACGAGGTTCCACCATTCATTGACAGTAAGTCGAGAGCTATCCTTCCAATTCCTCGTGATTAAGCATATGGCTATACCCAGCATGAAATCAAGGAGAAAGCGACCCTTCTTAGGAAGAGAGGGGACCTCCGCCACAGAGCGGAGTCCCACGATCTTCCAAGAGAGAGGCTCGTGAAGGTGTAAGATAAATTGAATACAACCCCAAACCCGCCCCCAATAAACCTGTAGTTGAGGACATTCATAAATAACATGAGCGAAGGTTCCCACAGCAGTATGGCAAGACCAACACTGGTCCCTAGCAGTGGTGTTCCATTTGGCTATTTTTTCTGGGGTATAAAAGCATCTGTGTGCAAAAAAGAAGAGAGTTTGGGTAACAGAGGCAGACCGGGAAACCCGCACTACTTTGCTCCAGAAAACGCTCCATTGCACAGGGGTTAAAGTGGTTTGCAGTTCGCGCTCCCAGGCTTGTTGAGCTCTAAAAGTGGCCGTGTCCGTACCCTGACATAATATTTTATAAAAGTTAGAGGCTACCCCATGTGTACTACTAATAGAGTGAACTATCTCTAATAGCCCGTCCTCAGTAGGGGCAGAGGGCGGCATGATTCGAACACTTTTGAGGCAGTGTTGAAGCTGCATCAATTGAAAGTAGTATTTCGCTGGTAACGCAAATTCCTTTTGTAAATCAGAAAAGGTTTTCCAACGAGCTGCAGAGAAAAGCTGTTGGGGTGTCCAGATCCCCCTTGAGTACCAGGGTTTCCATGCTATCGTTCTATTTAGGACTTGAATTCTGGGGTTATTCCATAGCGGGAGTCCGTCCTGAGGACAGACGTTCGGGCCCAGTGATAGAATGAGAGTGTTAAAGGCCGCAAGAGTATCGACAATCATTGGTGGATGGCGGGTGTCTACTTGATAGGACATACCGGGGAGATGGGTCAACGGAATTGGGCTACTAAGCTCCTCTTCTATGTCAAGCCAAACTGGTCTGCTGTCTGTTGAGGCATCTAGCCATCGGGCACCTTGCTTAAGTAGGAAGGCTTGATGATATCTAAGAAAATCAGGAAATCTGGTACCCCCTCTTTCCTTTGCAGACTGTAGTTTTTGTTTAGCTATCCTTGGTGGCTTGCCCTGCCAGAGATAACGGACGAGAAGGCCCTCAATATCTTTATAAGTATGTAGCGGGAGTAAGCATGGCAGCATTTCTAAAATGTAGTTCACTTTGGGGACTATCATCATTTTCACAGTTTCTAGGCGGCCCCACCATGTAAGAGATAAGGGAGACCAACGATTTGTGAGCTCACGGACTTTGGAGACTACCTCTTTGGCATTAAAACTGATAGTGTCTTCTAAAGGAGAACAGTAATGGACCCCGAGATACTTCACCATGCGGGATTGCCAAAGGAAGGGAAAGGCCTGCATGTCAGCCTCATGTACCCAGCGGTTCAGTGGGAATGCTACAGATTTGGTCCAGTTAATTTTATAGCCCGATAATTGTGAGTATCCGTCAATCAGATCCAAGACAGCTGGAACCGAATCGAGGGATACGAAAAGCATAAGGTCATCTGCATATGCAGAGAGTTTAATCTCCCTATGACTGAAGGGGACACCTCGAATACGTGCGGACTGTCTAATAAGGAGGGCTAGGGGTTCAAGAGCTAGATCAAAGAGCATTGGTGATAGGGGGCAACCTTGACGCGTGCCTCTTTGGAGATTAAATGGCTGAGACTTGATGGCATTTACACAAATACTGGCGACGGGTTGAGTATACATGACTTGGAGATATCGGAGGAAGCCCTCCCCAAAGCCATACCATCGGAGAACTGCAAATAAGAAGGGCCATTCTAGGCGATCAAAGGCTTTTTCGGCATCCAGGGAAAGACCCACCCATGGATGATCTAGATTGGCAGCACTGGATAGCACATGGCACAAGGTCCGAGCATTGTCAGCAGTTGATCTGCCGGGTATAAAACCGCATTGGTCGGGGTGAATTAGGGTGGCCATCCTGTCAGATAGCCGGGTGGCCAAGATCGTTGCGAAGATCTTATAATCGGCATTAAGTAGGGAGATTGGACGGTAGTTGGCGGTTAGCAGCGGGTCTCTGCCTTCTTTCTCAAATACTACCACATAAATTACGCAGATAATCTCCACTTGAGCTAACATATTTATATAGTAAAAACATATACATATATGATATTGACTGTACATAGTTTTCCCTGTTAATCCGTGTTATATATTCCCATGTTCTATGTAAACTCAATGTTACTTGCATACATTGTTGTATATTTTGTTCAATGTACACCGCACTGATCTTAATAGCGCGGTATAGAAGAAATGTTAAATAAATAAAAATAAATAAATAAATAAAAATTAGCTGCAGAAAAGGATCCCAAAGAGGATGTATCTACCGCAAGGGCAGTAAAATAGAGTTTGAAATAGGGAACTAAATCTGTGCTGAACGTTCTGTAGAATTCGGTCGGGAGACCATCGGGCCCTGCGGCACGGCCCGAGGCTGTTCGTTTTAGGGCAGATTGGATCTCTGAAGTAGAGAAGGGTTCATCCATCGCATCCCTATCATCTTCAGAGAGGGTCGGCCGCTGAATGCCAGAAAGCAATCGCTCGAATGTCTCTGACGAGAACTCACATTCAGATTGATATAGGCGGGTATAGAAATCCCGAAAGAGTTCTACAGTGTCGGAGTCTGTGGTCACTATGCCCCCTCCCTGTGGAGCTCGAAGGGCCGCTACGCGTTTGGCTTCTTTTTGACCTTTCAAGGCGTTGGCTAAGAGTCGACCGGCTCGGTTATTTTCACGATAATATGTCCCTCGCTGAAGCTCAATACTCTTAGAAGCTGCAGTTGAGAGGATTGAATTATATTGAAAACGGAGACGCTGTAATCGAATTAATACACATGGATCAGTACGTGAAGTTAGAACTCGTTCGCCTGCTTTTATTTGTTGGTCTAGTATGAGTAGCTGCTGTTTGCGTTGTTTCCGCAGGCGGATTTGATAGCTAGTGATCGTTGCTCGAATGGCCGCTTTGAAGCCCTCCCACCAAGCCCAATTCGCAGTATCCTGGGGTAGATTAAAATGGAAGTAATCCTGTATGGCTGCTCGAATGTCTAACTGGAACTCTGGCTGAGTTAACAGGGCTCTATCAAAGAACCAGGCCCCCGAATTCCCTTGGGGTGCAGTAGTGTGTAATTGAAAGGAAATAGCAGCATGATCTGAAATATGTTGGGAGTGAATCTTTGCAGTGTCCACCTGAGGAACTAACAGTTTTGATATTAGAAAGAAGTCTATGCGAGACTGGGATTTGTGAGGGGAAGAGAAGAAGGTGAAGTCAAGCTCATTGGGGTGTAGTAACCTCCATAGATCAACTAAAGCAAGATCTTTGATCAGGGAGGTAAGTGTGGTGTGACTCTTGGGGGGACCACTTGTCCTAGGCGGCTGTTTGTCAATCAGGGGATCAAGGACTAGATTGAAATCCCCCCCAATTATCAAGGAAGTATTAGCAGAGGCCTGCGCAACCTGAGCAATGGTAGCAAAAAAGGCAGGGTCATCCACATTAGGAGCGTAAAGGCATATACATGTAACTTCAAGGCTACCTATCTTGAGGTGAACTCTGGACCATCTACCTTCTGTATCTGAGCTAGTCGCAATAATAGTAGCATGCAAAGATTTCCTAACCAGTATGGCAACCCCACATTTCTTAGAAACGGCTGGGGAATAGGCGGCCACCATGTAAGGTTTAATATTGAGTTTAAGAGTTTCCTTCGAATTTAAATGCATTTCTTGGAGAAAAATCAGATCCGCAGCTTCCTGACTTAGGTAGCTTAGGATTTTCTTCCGTTTTATCGGATTATTGATTCCTTTTACGTTCAATGAGAAAATCTTACATGGTGCCATCAATCGGTAATAGACATTTTAGGTAAGGGCGCTTGAAAACATACAACATAATCAGAATCTGTGCAACAATGACATAATCACCGAGTATGCTGGCTAATACACCCCATATTGAAAAGTATGTACCAAAGTATCTTAGAGAAGAAGCAAAACCCCCAAAGAATATGGCGACCATATGTCTGCGGGAGGAGGCCCTAGAGAGGAAATAGGAAGACATGAAAAAAAGAAAAGAAACACCAGAGTCCATAATTAACACTGTCTCTGATACTCATCGAGGTTACTGTGGGTAGATGGAGTCGGGTCACAGATATCATCAAAAGTAAGGCAAACAAACTGCCCTCGCCAGACTCTTTGCTGGGCTGCGGCAGATCCAATATGGCAGGTACAGCGGATATGAGAATACTTGCAGGAATATTCTGGAAATCAGCGCATCAAGTCGGCTTCTTTGGAATCCAAAAACTCCGCTAGTAGATCAGGGTCCTCAAATGTTCTTGTCTGATTGTGAAGCGTGACTCGGAGCTTGGCCGGGTACATCAGGCCATAGCGTGCTTGTAGTTGTTGAAGCCTCGGCCGGAATTCCAGAAAGCGCTTTCGGCGGTCGACCGTGGGTTTAGCCAAGTCAGGATAGAAGGAGATCTTGTGGCTCTCAAACTCCATATGGCCCTTTGCCCGAGAGGCACTTAGAATTTGCTCCACGTGTTGATATCTCAAAAGTCGAAAAATGATAGGCCGCGGGGTCTTCCTGTTGAGCGTTATGCTTGTGGGTACACGATGAGCGCGATCGATCTCCAAATCTCTGGTAAAGGTGATTTGGAGCAGGGAAGGGAGGATTTTGCATAAAAACTCTTTCATGTCTCCCGATTCCGCTCCCTCCGGTATGCCCACGAGTCGTATGTTGTTGCGGCGCGCTCTATTATTGCCATCTTCCACTTCTTTCTGCAGGGCCCGCACCTGACGTTCAACTTTGTCGAGTTTGGACAACCGGGCCGCATGGGAGTCCAATATGCTCTCCATTTTGTCCTGACGCGAAGAAAGCCCTTCTAGCTTGCTTTGCAGCACACCAAGATCTTCCCGCAGCGCTCGGAGTGCTTCACCGTTTGATTGCACGAGGTTTTTGACCCCTCTAATCTCTGCGAGGATTTCCTGCTGCATTTCGGGGCCCTCGCGCAAGGCCAGCCCCTTCTGCGGGGACGGGGGTTCAGTTTTGGAACGTTTGCCGTGAGAAGCCGCTGGAGATCCAAATTCCAGGCGCGTGGGTTTGGTCCCCGCCATCTCACCAATGTGCCCCGGCGAGATCAGAGTAGAAGTTCCAAGTATGTACGGTGTTAATTCAGGATTCTGAGTAGGCCTCTCGGGAGCCTCAGCGTTATGTGACCATCCCGCTGGACATCAGGCTCCGCCCCCCTTAAGGATAGTTTTCTACTTTATAGACAGATTGAATTATTAGAAAACAACTTGAGAGCAAGGAATTTAAGGTTGTTAAATTTTCCTCATTATTGTTTGCTATCTGCAACTATTTTATATCAGAAATATTGTAAGGGGATTTTGTTGATCTCAGAGCCATAGTGATATTGAGGCTTTATTACATCTCAACCCCTTTGGGAGTTTCCAGGGATGGTGATGAACATTTGGACGTCCTGGTTGATTCTACTGAGTTAACTGATTTCCTTGAAGCATCTAATGATTTGATTTCTAAGCGCTCTACTATAATTGGCACTACTGAAGACAACCCTCTTCATAGAACACTACGGTGACATTACTTAAACCATGCAACAGACACCTCAATTCCCCCCACATGTCACTATAATTGTAATTAAGCAAGGAACTGATACCCATAGCATTGTAAATAGCGCACGCTGTAAATAGCACCACAAGAATCAACGTCCAGACACACTCGCACGCATACACTACTCACTGCATGTGCACACTATACACTGTATCTTATTGATTGTTTGCTGTTCAGACCGCCTTGATTGCAGGATAAGGCGGTATAGAAATACGTTTAAATAAATAAATAAAATAATTGTTTCTTTAGGCACAGAAATGGATAAAATATTAATTTTGTGGCTTTATTTTCATAAGAAGGATTCTCCTTTCTGTGGCCAAAAGATTATGATATTTCCTGATGCCTCTCGCCACGCGAAGGAGGTCCTTCTTGCAGCTGAAACCTTGTGTTTTGGCTGCAGATGGGACCTTCTGTTTTGCGCTTTCCATGCAAATGTTTTATTTCCATTGATAATGTGAGATATGTGTACACAGAACTGTTGCAGCTTACTAGTTTTTTGGATGGTAGACAGGACTCAAACACCCATTAATTTTCTCCCCATTTTTTCCCCTTTTTTATATTGTTCATTATGGTATATCTATGTGTCGGATATCTATGCTGTGTGCAATGTTTTGTTTGGTCTCCGCTCCTGAGTTCCTTATTTCCCATAACGTGGGCTATATTTTCTGAAATGATATTTCTTTGTATGTTCATTTATAATTATTTTGATGTATATATTTTTCAATGGCTCTGGGTATATAAGATGTAGATTTAGCATCGAATTTCTAAAAAAAATAATTTAAAAAAAGCACTTTTCAGATGCCTATTTGTGCCTGGAGCAGGTATAAACTTTAACGCAGCTCAAGACATCCAGGATGTTTCTGAAATCGAATGAGGACACCCAGGTTCTTGGGAGCACCCTGGCCACACCCCCATTCTGACATGGATGCCCTCACACTGAGGACATCCACAGATATGGCTTCTAAAATGGCTCCAGGGATGTCTCTGTGCTTTTGATTTCTTTATGCCCATTTTCTGATGTCCAAAGCATGAATAGGGTTTCTAAAATAGCCCCTGTGGAGGCCGATTCTGAATCAGGGATGTCCAGCTCATACGGACATCCAGAATATGGATGGGTCAGAGTTGAACCCGATTTTGCACCCGCAGGAACTAGTCATTCCCGCAGGAACAGAATCAGGGCATTTGCACAGGCTGGATGTACCCGGATTCTGTGGGCCCGGATGTCCAGACTACTCCCCAGCTAACCCTCCCAATGCTCCTGCATGGAGTCCTGGTGCCATGGTGTCCCATTGCCATGGCACCGGGACATCATGCAGGAGCCCCGATGCACTGCCTCTGAGCTAACCTGCCTTTCCCTACTGCCTGACCACCGGAGGGGCCTCCCAGGGCCAGGATCCTGCAGCAGGGCACCTCTTGCTGCGGCTCCATTCGTCAGGGGGGGGGGGGGTCCACCGGTGCCAAACTCCTCCACTGGGAGGACTTATTCCATCTCAGAGGTGGAATAAGTTCCCCATCTAGCCTTCCGACCCCGGATGTACAGGGCTGTGACCTGAATTGGCCCTGTATGCCTGGATTGGGCTCTCTGCCTTTACTCTTTCCACTTTCCTCCCTGTCGCTGCCCCTGTCTGGAGCTCCCCGCACAAGGGCTCAAGACGTGCACGGAGCTCCTGTCTCAGAATCACCAAACAGGGAATAATCGGGCATGTACGTCCAAACCAGATGTACATCCGCGCTCTTCCCTGTTCAGAATGACCCCCATAATGTTTAAGCATAGATCCATATTGCCACTGTTACATAGGCTGGCAATATTAGCAATGTTTGCAGTGCAGTTCAAGAAAAACAGTCATAAGTCAATAAAAGGAAGATCTCCACCCAAAATCCTTACAGTGTGGGAAATAGTAGATGCAAACACAGTCTGAGGATTGGGGCAGTTTACAGGAAGAATATGCTGGTAAATCACAAATGGTAGTGATTTTGTGTGGGGTTAATAGGCACTGAAATAAAGGTCAATGAAAACAAAATCAATTATATATACAATATACCTTTTTATTGGACTGACATTCCTCCTGCATTTCTTTTAGGGATGTGTATTATTTTGAAAGAAAATGGGAAATGCCAACAATATTTCTCATTTTATTTCAAACGATAGAGAAAGCAGCATAATTTCATCATTTCTGGGTATTTGTCTATTGCACGAACTATTGTTCAATAGTGTGCACTACTGATGAAAAGAGGGAAAAATGACAAAAAAAAGATGAAACAAGTTTTAATACTGTTGTCCGAAAGCGAAATGATACAAAATTCTTTTGCTTGCATACCTCTAATTTCTTTACCCAAGATTTGAAGGTGAAAAGTGAGAGATTGAGAAACATTGCAAGGGATAGTAAGTACCAGAATAGGGCAAGGAAATGGAAAAGCCTTGGGAGGCAAAAATGATACACAAACACCTCAGTACTTTTTACTGCTTTCTTCGTATGTACTCAGAATTATGCAGAATGCCCAACTAACTTGAACTTACCTAGGCACCACTATGGCCAACACCCCCATCCTTGCCTTCCAGTCTCCCGGGGACCTCCCTCAGTTCTCCGATCTCCAAGAGAGGATCCTTGCTCTCACCCATTCGGCCTGAAAAGGCCTGGCAATCTACTTCCAGTTCTACATTGCTAAAGAAACCAAGAGGCTGCTGGGTCACCAAGAGTCAGAACTGACTTGATGGCACTTAACAAAACAAACACATGATCAGAAACAATCCAGGCCTGATGTTCCTGAGCTGTAAACACATATGATTCGAACAGGTTTGTTTATAAAATCACTGGCACCTTTGCGTGCTTGCTGCATACACATATATCTTTGATCAGCACTATATTTATTTTCTGAAAGGACAAGCCTTTTGTAAGATAGTTGCCTATTTTTCTGTTACCCAACTTAGATGACTTTTGGTGTTCAGCCTACTTTTATAAAATTATTCTCTTAGAGGGTAATTTTATAATATGCGTTTGGAGATCCCGAAGTATTTATTTATTTACACTTTCTTATATACCGCGCTATTCAGCATCAGTGCGGTTTACATGGAACATCAGAACTTACACATTTCAAAGTTGATCTGCGTTTACAATGAACAGGTAATTGAACTTGGATCATAACTAGGGTAACTATTTACAACTTGACAATCTAGTATAGAATATTTCCTTTGTGCTTCATTGGCTAGCTAGTTGAAGGGGCTCTGGTGGTACTGTCTTCCGAGTAATATAAAAGGAAGAGATGATGTTTTAGTGCTTTCCTAAACTGTGCTAGATCAGAAATTGCTCGGATGTTGGGTGGGAGGGTGTTCCAGCATCTAGGTGCACAGAATTTGAAAGCTCTGTTTACTGTTGTCTGGTTGCACTGGGTTATTGCTTTCGGAACTATTAGTGTGTTTACCGCTGCTGACCTTCTAGATCTGTTAGGGGGGTTTCTCTTTATGAGCTCTGTTAGAGATGAGGAGGAGAGCCCATTGATGGCTTTGAAGGTTAGCAGTAAGGTTTTGAATGTGAGCCTGGCGTGTATGGGGAGCCAGTGGAGTTGTATCAAGATGGGGGTTATATGGTCACTTCTGGATGCTCCCAGAAGGACTCTTGCTTCTGAGTTCATTGCGAGCTGTAGTGGGTGCAGAGTGGACTGCGGGAGGCCTCGCAGTATGGCATTTGCGTAGTCGAAATGAGGTATGATCAAAGCTTGATAGATTGTCCGGAAGTCATCTGGTTCTAGCAAGGAGCGGAGGTGCTGGAGAGATCAGATCTTATGGTATACTGCTCGTGCTATATTGCTTATGTGCATCTTCATGTCTAGACGCTGGTCTAAAGTGACTCCAAGGTATCTGATAGTGGGTTTGGTGAGAAGTTCTGCTTCCTTGACCTTCAGATTGGTTGGAGTGATGAAGTTTGGATTCCTTGTGATAAATAGGACCTCCGTTTTCTTATGTTGAATTCAAAGATTTTGGGTTTGGAGCCAGGTGGACACTGCGTTGAAACAGTCTGTCAGTGGGGAGAGGTCTAGAAGTGCCTATTTTAGCCTATTCTACAAAGATAGATAGGTGCCTATGTCCATTTCAGTTTCTCTAGGCAGGCAGCAATGCCTGCCAACCCCCCCCCCCCCCCCTCGCATGGCCATCAGGACAGGCTTGGCCTGGAATAAAACAAGGAGTCTTCAAGGCTGACTAGGCCTAATTATTGGAAGCCAAATGGTAAGGGACACATACCATAGAGGGAATGAATATGTGGGTATTCAGGAGAGCTGAAGAAATTTATAGCTAGCAGGAAGCTTTGTGGAACACAATCCCAAGAATTCCAAGTGGTGAGTCTTGAAGGACTAGAAAAAGGGACTGTTACTTCTGGAGAGAGATCTGCAACTGTGAGTATATACTTCTGGTAATTTTCTAAAAGGAATTCTTTGTATTAATGCTAATTAATCTGTGAACCCACTATTTTTTGTTAAATCAGTCAGGGCCTAGTAGCAGCAGTTTAAGTTTAAATTTAAAACACATAGGAGAACTTTCTGGTTACATTTCATACCCAGCAGAGAGCTTGTAGTTTAAATTTAATAGTCACTCAGGGCCTAGTAACCGCAAAGTACTTTTAGTTTAAATTTAAAACACAGAAGAGAGCTTTCTAGTTAAATTTGGAACCCAGCAGAGAGCTTGTAGTTTACACTTAATAGTCACTCAGGGCCTAGCATCAGAAAAGTACTTTTAGCTTACATTTAAAACACAGAAGAGAGCTTTCTGGTTAAATTTAGAACCCAGCAGAGAGCTTGTAGTTTAAATTTCATAAGAAGTTAGAGCCTAGCAGCAGCTAAGAGCTATAATTTAAATCAAATCAGAATATAGCTTACCTCAGCAGCACAAGACAGGGTACTGTGTAGCAGCCCTCTTTTAATAAGTGTTATTTCCCTCCCTCCCCACACACACCCACCCACCCCTGGGATAATTGTAGCTTTATAGGTACTTAAACATCTTAAAAGACAGGAGGTGCTTTCAGGTGCAGCTCATTACCCAAATCAGTCATACACTAAGGACCTGAGATTAATTAAGCTTCAGGTGAACAAGGTATATTACACGTATTAGGTACAGTTTTATTAGTATACATATCCATAGCAACCCTTAGTAAGTAAAGAACTTAGATCTAAACAAACTTAAAACTAAGATGCAGACAGCAGTCCAGCAGCGGAATGGGGACTTTCCAGTCTTTTGCATTGAGTGTCACATGTATGATTTTCTCCCAGTTGGTGAGAGGTCTTACATGTGCACTAGGTGCAAGGAGCTCTTTGCTCTCAGGGAACGAGTCCGTTCTCTAGAAGCTAGAGTAGCAGACTTGGAAAACATAAGACAGACAGAGAGGTACATAGACGAGACCTACAGGGATATAGTCCTGAAGTCCCACCTCCAGTCTGGCAGCATCCCTGTTGCCATGGAGGAGAGAGGACACGTGACAGGAGAGCATCACCCTGGTGTGGCAGGAAGTGATCCTGTAACTAGGACCTGTCCTCCAGGTGATGTAAAACCCTCTCGCACTGAGGAAGTTTCTCCAGGGCCATGTGCCCATGAGGGAAGGTTTAGGACAGTCATTATAGTTGGTGATTCGATCATTAGGCATGTAGATAGCTGGGTGGCTGGTGGACGTGAGGATCGCCTGGTAACATGCCTGCCTGGTGCGAAGGTAGCAGACCTCACACGTCACCTAGATAAGGTCTTAGATAGTGCTGGGGAGGAGTCTGCTGTCTTGGTACATGTTGGTACCAATGACATAGGAAAATGTGGTAGGGAGGTTCTGGAGGTTAAATTTAGGCTTTTAGGTAGGAAGTTGAAATCCAGAACTTCCAGGGTTGCATTCTCCGAAATGCTTCCTGTTCCACGCGCAGGACCCAAAAGGCAGGCAGAGCTCCAGAGTCTCAATGCGTGGATGAGACAATAGTGCAGAGATGAGGGTTTTGGATTTGCTAGGAACTGGGGAACATTCTGGGGAAAGGAGGGGCTCTTCCGAAGGGATGGGCTTCACCTTAACCGGGATGGAACCAGGCTGTTGGCATTAACCTTTAAAAAGGAGATAGAGCAGCTTTTAAACTAGATATTAGGGGAAAGCCGACAGTCGCCCAAGAGCGGATGGTTCGGAAGAATGTATCTTTGAAGGATACTACCAAAAGCAGAGAGGTTCCACAAAAGAGTAAAGTAGCCCAAATGCCCTCAAGTATGGAGGAGACAGAGCTTAAAGATTCCAAATTACCCATGATAAGACATTTTTCAGATATGTTAGTGAGAAGAGAAAAGGCAAAAGTGGTATTGTCAGGTTGAAGGGGAGGAATACATAGAAGTTGATGAAGATAAAGCAGAATTGCTTAATAAATATTTCTGTTCTGTGTTCACAGATGAAGAACCAGGAGTAAGACCTCAGAAAACACCCACAAATAGGAACAGATGCGAGGGGCATCTTGAACAATTTTCAGAAGATTGTGTTTGTGAGAAACTAGCTAAACTTAAAGTAGAGAAAGCAATGGGACCAGATGAGATACACCCTAGAATACTGAGAGAACTTGGGGACGTTCCTGCAGATCCACTGACTGACCTTTTCAATGGCTTATTGGAGTTGGGAGTGGTGCCAAGGACTGGAGAGAGGCACATGTGGTCCCTTTACACAAAAGCGGAAGGAAGGATGTGGTTGAAAACTACAGGACAGTTAGTTTAACTTTGGTGATGGGTGAGTAGATTATTGGAAGTGCAGGTGAAAGAGAAAATAGTGAGATTTCTGGAGTCCAGAGGATTACAGGATCCGAGGCAACATGGATTCACCAGAAGCAGGTCTTGTCAGACAAATCTGATTGATTTCTTTGACTGGATGACCAGGGAGTTGGACCAAAGGAGAACCTTAGATGTGGTGTATTTAGATTTCAGTAAAGCCTTTGACACCATTCCTCATAGGCAACTTATAAACAAACTGAGCACCCTAGGGATGGACCCTAAAGCTACTGCTTGGGTTAGAAATTGGTTGAGTGGGAGGCAACAAAGGATACAGGTAAATGGAGCTCGCTCTGAGGAGAAGAAGGTTACCAGTGGTGTGCCCAAGGGATCTGTCCTTGGTCCGATTCCTTTTGACATCTTTGTTAGTGATATAGCGGAAGGGCTCTCGGGTAAGGTTTGCCTCTTTGTGGATGATAACAAAATCTGCAATAGATACCCAGGAAGGAATTTCTCCCAACCCGGAGGGCTTCAGAGGGAGCCGGGGAAGCTGCGATTGGCAATGCCCTTTAACCTTTCCCAGCATTCGCGGCTTCACAGGAACAGCCGCCAGCGTGAAGGAAAAGGCTCTTCACGCTGGCGGCTGTACAGAGGGAGCCGGGGCCTCGCGCGGGCTTCCCCGGCTCCCTCTAAAGCCTTAGACAGCCGCGGATTTGGGGGGGAGGCCAAGGACTGCCTGGGCTGTGATGGGGGGAGGGGACCTGGACTGGAAAAGGGCTAGGAGGGGGGAATTTGACTGGAAATGGTTTGTGATGGGGGGGGGGGGGGACCTGGACCGGAAAAGGGCTATGGGGGGGGACTTGGACTGGAAAGAAATGGGCTGTGATGGGGGGGGACTTGGACTGTAAAAGGGCTATGGGGGGGGGAAGGGACATGGACTGGAAATGGGTTTTGATGGGGAGGGGGACCTGGACTGTAAAAGGGTGGGGGGGGGGACATGGACTGGAAAAGGGATATTGGGGGGGGGCGGGGACATGGACTGGAAATGGGTTGTGATGGGGAGGGGGACCGGGACTGTAAAAGGGCGGGGGGGGGGGGCATGGACTGGAAAAGGGCTATGGGGGGAGGGGACATGGACTGGAAATGGGTTGTGATGGGGAGGGGGACCTGGACTGGAAAAGGGATATGGGGGGGCATTGGACTGGAAAGAAATGGGCTGTGATGGGGAGGGGGACCTGAACTGTAAAAGGGCTATGTGGGGGGGGGCTGGACATGGAAATGAAATGGGTTTTGATGGGGAGGGGTACCTGGACTGTAATATTGCTATGGGGGGGGGGGACATGGACTGGAAATGGGATGTGATGGGGAGGGGGACCTGTACTGGAAAAGGGCTATTGGGGGGGGGACTTGGACTGGAAATGGGCTATGGTGGAGGGAGGGGGAACTTGGACTGGAAATAGGCTGTGATTAGGGTGGCTAGGACTGCAAATGGACTGTGATGGTGGGGGGGGGCTAGGACTGCAAATGGGCTGTGATGGTGCGGGGGGACTCAGACTGCAAATGGGATGTGATGGGGGACTTGGACTGGAAATGGGCTGTGATGGGGGGGGGCTAGGACTGGAAATGGTCTGTGATGTGAGGGCTAGCACTGGAAATGGGCTGATGAAGAGCTGGAATAGGACTGGAAATGGGCTGATGTGGGGCATGGGAGAATGGGATTAGAAGGGAGTGGATGCTGGGTGGGTCTAGAACTATAAGGGAACTGATTTTGGGGGAGGACTAGAATAGATGGGGAATGAGAATGGAGAGGGGAAAAATATTTTGTGTGGAAGAAAAGTCTATGATGGGCTGGGTATTGGGAGAGTAAGAGGGGCTTGAGAATGGAAGGGTGAAATTTAAACGGATGATACAGGAATAAGGAAAGAATTGGGGGAAAGAGCAAAAGGGAAACAATCAGTATGTTAAAGCAGAAATAGAGAGAGAATGGAAAACATCTAAAAGAGAAGAAAGGACAAATGGATAGCTCGCAGAAGACACGAAGAAACCAGAAGAAAGTGACTGGAGCAATTGCAACTGAAAAATAAAACGCCCAAACAGAAGGTAGAAAAATACTTTTTATTTTGAATTTATTAGCTGGAATATGTCTGGTCTGGGAAGTGTGTATTGATAACATCTTTGCGTTTTTGTTTAGTGCAAGAGGAAATTACTTTATAGTTTTATTTCTCCAGTGTTGTACATTTCATGTTTGGATTTTGGGGTTCCCAGTTTAATTATTATCTGACCAAGGAAGTTAGCCTACACGTATCCTCGGTAATTTTTGTGGGTGGGGCTGGGGGCGGGGCATGGAGTGGGACTAGGGGCGGAGAATGGGTGGAGCATGGCGAGCCACAGGTGTCGGGTTTTTCTCGGTGAAAAAGTTGGTAACCCTAATGAGGACAGTATCTGAATTCAAAGAAGCATGGGAGAAACACAGAGGATCTCTAAAGGAAAAGAAGGGACTGTTGTAGTGTTTGATATGGAAGGACAGACTCGATAGGCCATGTGGTCTTTTTCTGTCGTCATGTTTCTTTATTTCTATGTTTTTTATTTTATGATAATTTTGTGATTGGGCTATTTTATTTTTATGCCATTTTCCTTTTTCTGAATGTGTTTTTTTTGGGGGGAAGGGAGGTTTATCAATATAGGTATTTTATGATAAAGGAAATCTTACATGGACAAGTTTTGTTGGCTAGAAGAGCCTGAGGAGTCTGTAGGGCCTATGAGCTAGTGAGGGCCTTGGTTTGTTCTATCCCTCACCCACCAGATTCATTTTCCCAGTACGGGAACTTCTGCAATGTGGTTCTAATACCTCTCCTCCCCCTTCCCCCACTCCCTCTTCCCCCCTCCCCCAGAACTAGAGTTATAGTAGTGTTGGTGATAATAAATATTCATAACGATAGATGCTAAAAGACCAGAGTTTTACCTTCTTTTAATGGGCCACCATACTCAGTTATGAAAATCCCAAGTAGATTGATATTAATCCTGAATATGACCTGTCAACTGGGCTGACTAGAGAATTTGAAAAGTCAAGGCAAAGTCAATCGCTGTCAGCCCTTCCAACCAGGACATCAAGAACCAGTTAACACTCTTGCCTTTCCTAATCTAGCTGGATCAAGGAAGGCGCGTTCCCAGGATAAGCAGGCGATGGAATGAAACATTAAATTGCTGCATGGATCCTGCAGTGTGCTGAAGTGTTGACAAGAGCATGCTGGGGCACAGAGAATTGCCCTTTGCTGGCTGGAGTCCTTGCAGTTTCTCACTCTTGCTGACAGCAAGAAGGATTATTTTCCTCCACTGTAGCTAACAACTGGGCCTCTCTGGCATGAGAGACCAAGGGTTCTCTCTCACTGTTTATTTGAAGTGACTGCAAATGATATAGTGCAAGATTGGCAGAAGTGTAAACGTGAGAGTGCAGAGAGGTTCCTGCCATTGTAGCGATCTATCACAGGTCATCATTACATCATGGATGTTGCCCATTACTGACTGTGATTGGAAATTGAAGGTTTCTCTTTTGGCAGAATAGCAATGCACTAATAAATCTGTTCAGCTTTTACAATTACAAGGTTCACACTTGACATAAGCAAAGTTTATAAGTTATTTGCCAATACTAAAACTTCCAGGATTCCTAAGGATAAAAGAATAGATGAGGGAGAGAAAAAGTCTGAAGTATAAAGACATTTGAGAGAGAGAGAGAGAGAAAGGGTTAATAAGAAGCAATAGAATAAGTACAAGGTAGTTAATATGACATTAGTGAGTGATTTTGAGTAGGAATATAAGACTTGCCATAGTAGATCATGCCAAAGGTCCTTGGAACCCAGCATCCTGCCTCTGACAGTGATTAAACTGGGAGCCTCATTTACTAATGTGCATTAATGAGTTAGTCTGTGTTAATGCACCTTAATACACAGAAATGCAATTTGATGCATATTATATAATGCAAACCCCATTCATATTGGTGGAGTCTATTTACTAACTAGACACTTAATGCAAGATAATGTGAATTAACACACATTAGCTGGTTAACACAGGTTAAAAATTGAAGCCTAGGTCCGAACGAACTAACTGTCAAATCCCATTTTTTGCTGCTCACTCAAAAGGAGTGTTTTCCATGTCTCCCTAGATAATAGCTGCTTTTGAACTTTTCCTACTGCTAATACTTCTAAAGGGTCATTTTATAAGCATTTTTCACATAAAAATGCTGTTTTACATGTGAGAAAGACCTAATAAAATTAAATCATGCCTAAAAAGTAAACTCAGTGCAAGATGGTGCATACTGATCAAATAAGCATGCTTAGGGGTGGAGTTAGGATGGAGCATGGAAGGAGTCATAATTTATGCACATATTTTGTAAAATACATGCATATGCAAGTAAAGTATGCACTAATGTATGCCAGCTCTCAAGCGAGCATAAGGTCTGTGCCCAGGGCCATTGCAATAATATGAGGTCTACTAGGCAAACCTCATCCCTTGCATCCCCTGCTTCTGCCTCCACCCCCAGGATTTTCAGCAGTGGCAATGGCTTCAAACAGCCCTGCAGTTGTTGCCTAAATCTCTGGCACTGCGAGGCTGTTTATGTTTTCAAGTTCTGCCTCTTCCAATGCCTGATGCAGACTTCAGGCATCAGAGAGGGTGAAAGCACCAACAGTCCCACACCAACAGCCCCGCAGTATCAGAGGTTTAGGCAAACACTGTGGGTCTGTTTGAAGCCATTGCCACCACTGCAGGTCCTGTAGAAGGACAGCAGCGTTAGCAATGAGCCACCCTTTGACCATTGGTGTTCTAGGCAACCACCTAATTTGCTTAATGGTTGTGCCAGCCCTATCTGTGTCTTTAATCTAGGCTTGATTTCTGCTGGATTTGTGCTAATATTTTATAAATAACAGAAACACCTTTTAATCTAGGTGCCCTTTTATAAAATTACCCTCATCATGTCTAAATAAAGAGTCTAGAGGAGAAAGTATCTACTTCTGGGAACATGTTCAAAGCGCTTTAAACCCAGATTCCCTAAATGTCAATAACGGTACAAGTAGCAAGTGAATTTAAGGCTATGAAATGATCTTATGGTTACACAGAGCTGGAAATGTTATTGAGTCTCTCAAAGCAATTATTTGCTGGGACCACTGAACCCAATTTCTCCAATGTCTTTTTCAGATAAGCTCTGGGAGGAATTTAATACTTTATAAACAAGATATCTCAAATTCATGAGGAGGTGAAAGATCATCTTCAGGCACATTTCTTTTTTGTATGTACCAGATGTATAGGAAGGGACATATTTTATCCATGTATTTATTTATTTAGCTAGGCTTATATACCGCTTTTCACCAGGTCAGTTTACAGAGAACAGAACTTTTTTTTTTACAATGAACATATGTTGTAAGTAACCAAATCCAAAATGACAAGTCCGAGTAGTAGAGTAATTCCCAAAGAACTCGCAAAAATTCACTGAAATTCTTAATAATATTTTTTGTCGGAGTATGTCAGCCCAGTGCCAGGAACTAGTCCCAAGGCACCACCGTGACCGCTCCTTATTAGAGAAATTTAAAGATAACTAAATTTAAAAAGTCCAAACTTAGCTGCTGCTGCAATATTTGCTGCCAGAACGTCGAGACTACTTCAGACGACGTGGCTCACGTTTCGGGTTTTCCGCCGACTGGCTTAGAAACCCTGCTTCAGGTCCAGAGGTCAGCTAGTGGCAGACATTCAGTAAGTAACCAAATGACAATTACAGTGAAAGAGTCAACATTTTGATAACAAAATAATATAAATATTATGTTGTTGTGAAACACTATATACAAACGTTGAAATTAAATGGTATGGTCAACAACAATTATTTACAATTATGAATCTGTTTTGATAGTGTCAAGTTAAAGGGGATGTTAGGTGGAGGGTGTGAGAGCCAGGCGCAGGCATGCCTGATGGTGCTTTAGATTTAAAGGCAGTTCTTTAGGCCCCTGATTGGCCTTGTGTTGGAGAGCGAGGAGGAGTTGGGCTTCCCATTCCTTGCCCGATGCTGATCGGGGAGCTGGAGCTGCAAACATGGCACTGCTGTTCTTCTTTTATGCCCGATGGCACTTTAAATTTAAAGTTAGGACAGGTCCCAGAATTATTGATGATATGCTGCATTTATTACCTCACCCATACATAAACCATATAGACTAACCAATTTATTCAGGCATGAGCTTTCAAGGACAAGAGTCCACTTTGATGTGGACACTTATACTTGAAAGTTCATACCTCAATAAATTGGTTAGTGTAAAAGATGCAACCTGCCTCTGTCATTGTTGCTACTCCAGACTATCACCACTACCATCTCAGAGTTTTCAACATGTTAGGACAAAAGAGAGACCTGTGAAGGGCTCCATTGGAATCGGTGAGGTTGGGAACAACAGTGATGGTGGGGACAGGTGGGAGGCAGCACAGTAATCATTTGCATAGAGCAACAAAAAAGGTAGCACCAGCCCTGTGGTCTGAATTTAGGAAGGAATGTGGGACTGAAAGTGCACTAACATTCTTGTTCGATTCCATCCGAGGACAGTTGGATAAAAGCATGGAAGTATAGTTGTACTCCTAGGCTTAGGTGCAGCATTTGTCACTTTTAATCATGAGATGCTAGAGCAGAAAGGACGTGTTGCTGGGTGGGGGTGGGGGGCACAGCTCTGTAATAGCTTCATTCATTCTTAACTGATAGGATATGTAAGTTTGGAGGAGTTTTCTTGACAGGGGTGTGCTCAGGCTTTAGAACTTTCACCATTGTTGTTTAGTTGTAGATATGGTCTTTGGGGTCTTTGCTTAGATCTTTTGGATATTGTACATATTCTTTGCTGATGCTTTCCAGTTAGTTATTCCAATTGGAAAAAAAACAGAATGTAACTTTACAGAAGCTGGCAAGATGTATACAGGCAGCTAGTCAATGGATAATCAAACATTATTTGAAACAGAATGCAACCAGTCCTGAGGTTTTGTGGGTAGGCAGTTTATTTATTTATTTAACAGGCTGGTATTTTTTTATACTGCTTTATCATTTCAGTCAAAGCGGTTTACATTGTAACTTGAACTTGTTTTTTTTTTAAATTACATTTTCAAATATCTTACAACTTGTAAGAACAGGAAAAGATATTACATACAATATTCAACAGAAGTGGGGAATGCACACATTAGTATTTATTTATTATTTATTTAAAGGGTATTTATATCCCGCCTTATTCTTCAATCAAAGCGGTGTACACAGCACACAATCAATTTCAATTGGCATTTGTGTTCTCATGTGTTCTTATACTGTACAGTGAATGTGCGTGAGTGTAGGTAGATTGATTGGGGTGTGCTATTTATAGCATGAGCTTTATACAGTGTTGTGTGCAATGAGCATGCGGGTAAGTCATTAGTCCGGGGGTGGTGATCCCATTATGTGCTCAGGCCGTAGTGCTCCATAAAGAGCAAAGTCTTTAGTTGCTTTCGAAAGTCCTTAGTGTCATCTGTTGATCGAAGTTCATCAGGGAGTGCGTTCCACATTATAGGTGCCGCCATTGATAGTGCTCTTCGTGCGGTACATATAAATATGAGAAAACTCAAGCACTCCGCAGGGGAAAACCAGAAACTCCAAAATCTCACTAGAACTAATTCAAATATACCCACTTAACTTAGTCGATTCAGAGAAATGGCATATAAAGTAAACAAACCATAAGAAAAAGCAGACCATTACATTACTTGCCCTGAAGGAAGGTTTCCAACTGGGGAAGTTCAAAAAATACATATTGTACATTCTGATACACAACAATACATTTTCAGGGAAATTTGAGAAGGTAGCCTCTAGCACCAAGACCTATGGTTTCAGCTCAAGGAATGACCTTCTCCTCAATTGCATGACTCTTGAAACAGGAAAATATTTAACCTCTGACCACAAAAGAAAAAGGTTTTCTTCTGAAAAAACAAATATAGTATATTACTCTGATCCACAAGGGAACAAAAAGAGACAATCAATATGGCATGAGTGGAAATATTACCTATAGAACTCTCGAGGAATGCAGATGGATCTAAGCTCGGTCCACCAAAGAACAGCAAGCTGCCACGTGGGCAACCAGGAACCAGTCAAGAAAAGTGGCAGGGAGTTCTAAATGTGCCTTTATTGTTCCACGAATCAAGTGGCACACTTGATCCATGGAACAATAAAGGCACATTTAGAACTCCCTGCCACGTTTCTTGACTGGTTCCTTCAATGGATCTAAGCTCTCCATAGGAGAGAGCTGATCCAGACCCATACCCTTCTCTTCAGGAACTATCTTCCCCTTAGGTCAATAATAAATATTTGAGATTTTTATATTCTCCACGTCAACCAAAACCTAAACACTCCTTGAGATATTTCTGAAGGAGAAGAGTAGGAGAAAGAAAATGTGTACAAGGAAAATGTAAGAATCTCAAATTATGCAAATGCTGAGCAATTGTGGACGAGCAGTAACCGAATAGCCAGACGCGAAGCCCGCCCGGCATATAACCACCACCCCCTCTACTTGTGGCCCCGGCCACCCACTCCCCTTTTCTCTCAATCCCCACAAACTCTCCAAAGACTGGAAATGGCTTCAACTGGTCACAGCTTTATTGATTAACAAACCAACTGTTAACATTCATAACAATAAACATCCACTGTACCCATCCCCCGCGGGGCGATCAATCACCAGCCGTGTGACTAGCAAGGCGACCTCGCCCCGCCCCGGCCGGATGAAGCCACCGGCCTTTCGCCTGCCACCCTTCTCAGCCTTGGCCGTCCCAGTAGCACAAGCCTGCCAGGGTTTAACCGGGTAGAGGGCACCCCGCCCTCGCCCCAAAAGGCTTACAGCTCCGGACCCCGGAAACCTCCGGGATCCCGCCACCGGAACAGGCCCGCTTAGGAGCCTGTTCCGCCCCCCGAATCCCCTAGCTGTGACCAGCATCGAAGCCCTGCACTACCTGCTCTAGTGCTTCCTGCCAGTCGTTAAGCAATAAGTCCATCCCCACCGGGGATAAATGGACTCCATCACTTCTATACAGACCAGCGCAGCGGACCTCAGCCCATGTATGCTTCACTTGATAGCCCCCCATTTCGGCCACCCACCTCCCCACCTGCCGATTGATTTTGATGAGGCCCCGAGACCATCGCCTCTGCCCCCAGCAAGCCGGGCGAGGGATAATGTCCGACCACATCAAAAACACCCTTTCCCACCACTGCAACACCTCCATCAAATCCCTCTTAACAGTGTTAATCAGCTGTCTACAAGTCCAAGTAGAGACTTCGTTGCCTCCCAAGTGAATCAAGACGATCGACGGCTGGTTTCCGAGCTGAAGCTGATGATGAAGCAAGGGCAGCAGCTGTGTCCACCTCAGCCCGCTCACACCCAGCCATGAGACCGACCCCATCTCCGGATCGAGGCCCAGGTTGGATCCAATTGGCCGCACTTCCGCTCGTCTGCCAGCCCAAAACACAAAGGAGTGCCCAATCAGCCACACTTCCCGAACCGGAGGTCCCCCACCTGAAACAGAAACAAACAGTTAAGTAAGCCCCCCCCCCTCCCAGTCCACCCAAAGCCATTCAGAGACGCACATATCCTTGAAATGCCCGAGACCTCCATCTGCCAATTTGCTGTATGTGCCCACTCTGAAGTCCAGCTCCGGCTGCACTGGTAGCAGCCCCGATGCGAAAGGAATGGGCTGAGAACTGCCTCGGTTCGAAACCCAGCCGACCTAACACCATTCGTAACACGGCCGTCACTTGGAACCGCGTCACCGGCTGCTCGTTCGCGTGAATAAAGAGGGGCCCTTCAATCTTTGGACGAATCGACAAAAACTCGCGCAGCGCAGCCACTGGGCAGGAAGGGGACTCGATGGCTCTTAAAAGTACCCACAGACCGCGGCCGCGCTGGTTAGTCTTAGATTTGGCCAATAGCACCCGTACACGCCCGCACTCGAGGTGGATATGCCGGTGAAGCAAGTAGGCACCACTCCCCCCCCCCCCCCGCGTTTTGAGACTCCGCCACTAACTCCCCCACCCGGAAAGCCCCAAAAAAACGCCAAAGTGAAAACCGCACGGAAAAGAACCTCCTCGTAGGAAGAAGCTGCAACCGTAGGCAACTCGGCACACAATCTCACAAGTATGTCGTGCGTAATCGGGAGTCGGCTATCCGGCGGCGTCGGGCAAACACGCTCCCACCCGCGCAGCAGCCTCCGCACCAAATAGCCATCGCCCGGGCTTCCCCAACCGATCGCCCGCGAAAAGAAGACGAAACCGGCAATATGCCCCTTAACAGCAGCCCTAGACCACCCCTGGGCTCTTGCCTCAATTATGTATTGCCCAAGAAAGTGATCCGGGACCATACCCGCTTGCCAACCACAAGCCCACAAAAAAGCTACCACCAACCGACAGCCTCTCTGATAGGAATCCCAGGTCCTCTTTGCCACCGAACATCGGAGTAGGTCCCTCATCTCGCCAGGCCACTGTTCCACAATCTCCATGGGACCGCATGTCCTTCCGCCTCCGCTTCTGGCGCCAACTGCCTGAACCGTTCGAACTGTAGACGAGAGAGAGCATCCACGATTTGGTTAGTGTGCCCCGGGATATGCCTAGCCCTCAACACCAAGTTCAAACGCAGACAACCCAGAACTATATTTCGCATCAACGCCGTGACCTGCAGACATCGTGGAGTGTAACGATTCACCACACTGACTACCGCCTCGTCACACCACCACGTAAGCCGGCGATTTCGTAAACTGTCCGGCCACAACTCCAATACTACCAACATCGGGAATAGCTCCAAAAAGGTTATGTTCCGCAGTAGCCCTTCTGCGTGCCACTCCGCCGGCCACTGGCCCGCACACCAAGCACCCCCAAAGTATATACCCAGGCCAACACCGCCAGCCGCATCGGTATACAGTTGCAAGGCATCACTGGAACAGTCCGCCTCCCTTATTACCGATGTCCCATTGAACTCACGCAAGAAGACGTCCCAGACTTTTAAATCCTCCCGAACCGATTGTGACAATCGTGTACGATGATGAGGCCGTTTTAACCCTACCGTGGCAGCAGCCAGATGACGCAGAAACACCCGCCCCATCGGGATAACTTTGCAGGCAAAATTCAAGGATCCAATTAAGGACTGCAGCTCCTGCAGAGTAGTTCTCGAAGAGGCCAAGGTATTAGCCAGCAAAACCCTCAAATTAACCACCTTCTCCAACGGCAAACGGGCCACCATGTGCTCCGAGTCCAACTCAATACCTAAAAAGGTGAGCCTCGAACATGGCCTGACAGTCTTTTCCGCCGCTAGAGGTACCCCTAGCTGTGCAGCGATCCGCTCAAAACCCTCCAAAAGTTCCTGACACGCCGACGATCAGTTTGGACCCACGAATAAAAAATCGTCCAAATAATGTACCACTTCGAACCGCCCCACCAGATGAGTAACTGCCCAATGCAAAATGGTACATAGAAACATAGAAACATAGAAACATGATGACAGAAAAAGACCACAAGGCCCATCTAGTCTGTCCTTCCATAACAACAACTACAACAGTCCACTTTTTACCTTTAGAGATCCTCTGTGTTGGTCCCATGCTTTTTTGAATTCAGTTACTGTCCTCATCTCTCTCACCTCCACTGGGAGACTATTCCACGGATCCACTACTCTTTCCGTAAAGAAATATTTCCGCATATCACTCCTGAATCTATCTCCCTTCACCCTCATCCCATGTCCCCTCGTCGCAGAACTTGCTTTCAATTGAAAGAGGCTCTCTCCCTGAACATTTATGCCACGGAGGTATTTAAACATCTCAATCATATCACCTCTATCCCGCCGCTCCTCTAAGGTGTACATATTAAGATCCTTAAGTCTGTCCTCATATGCTTTATAATGAAGACTACTAATCATCTTAGTAGCAACCCTCTGCACCGACTCCATCCTGTTCACATCCTTTTGAAGGTGCGGTCTCCAGAATTGCACACCATACTCCAAATGAGGTCGCACCAAAGACTTATACAGAGGCATTATCACCTCCTTTTTTCTGCTAGCCATTCCTCTCCGTATGCACCCAAGCATCCTTCTAGCTTTTGCCGTCGCCTTTTCTATCTGTTTAGCTACTTTAAGATCATCGGACACAACTACGCCTAGGTCCGCTCTTCTTTAGTGGACAAAAGTACTTCACCTCCTATGCTGTATTGCTCCCTTGGATTGCTGCAGCCCAAATGCATGACCTTACATTTTTTAACATTAAATCCCAGCTGCCAAATTCTAGACCATTCTTCAAGCTTAGCTAGATCCCTCCTCATGTTATCTACACCTTCCTGGGTGTCTACTTTATTGCAGATTTTGGTATCATCCGCAAAGAGGCAAACCTTACCCGACAGCCCTTCCGCTATATCACTAACAAAGATGTTAAAAAGAATCGGACCAAGGACAGATCCCTGGGGCACACCACTGGTAACATCCTTCTCCTCAGAGTGAGCTCCATTTACTTGTACTCTTTGTCGCCTCCCACCCAACCAATTTCTAACCCAAGCAGTAACTTTAGGGTCCATCCCTAGGGTGCTCAGTTTGTTTATAAGTCGCCTGTGAGGAACAGTGTCAAAGGCTTTACTGAAATCTAAATACACCACATCTAGAGCTCTCCCTCGGTCCAACTCCCTGGTCACCCAGTCAAAGAAATCAATCAGATTTGTCTGACAAGACTGCCTCTGGTGAATCCATGCTGCCTCGGATCCTGTAATCCGCTGGACTCCAGAAACCTCACTATTTTCTCTTTCAACAGCGTTTCCATTAATTTACTCACCACCGAAGTTAAACTAACCGGCCTGTAGTTTTCAACCACATCCTTACTTCCGCTTTTGTGTAAAGGCACCACATGAGCCTCTCTCCAGTCCTTTGGCACCACTCCCGACTCCAACGAGGCATTGCAAAGGTCAGTCAGTGGAGTTGCTAGAACGTCCCCAAGTTCCCTCAGTATTCTAGGGTGTATCCCATCCGGTCCCATCGCTTTGTCTACTTTAAGTTGAGCTAGTTTCTCACGAACACAGTCTTCTGAAAATTGTTCAAGATGTCCCTCGCTTCTGTTCTTATTTGTGGGTGTTTTCTGAGGTCCTGCTCCTGGTTCTTCATCTGTGAACACAGAACAAAAATATTTGTTAAGCAATTCCGCTTTATCCTTATCAGCTTCTACATATTCCCCCCCTGTACCCTTGAGTCTGACAATACTGAACTTCTCGAAGTAGGCACACAAGACAGAGCAACCCATCGGCATGCACTTATCGAAATAAAAGAAACCAAATAATTTAAAACCCAACAAACGAAAAGCTGAGGGGTGAACCGGTAATAAGCGAAACGCCGACTCTATATCCACCTTCGCCATCAGCGCCCCGGAACCGGCCCACCGTAGCAGCTCCTCGGCCCTGTCAAATGAAGCATAGCGTACCGTGCACCACTCCCGGGGTATGTGATCATTAACTGAGGCACCCATCGGAGAAGACAAATTATGGATCATGCGAAACTTCCCTAACTCCTTCTTCGGTATGATCCCTACCGGCGAGACTACAAAGTCCCTAAACGGCGGGTGAAGAAATGGGCCAGCCACCCTTCCCAACCGCAACTCCGCGGCCACTTTCTCCTGTGCAACTGCCGCGTACCTCCGTACTGAGGGCGCGTTCCTCGCCACCGACACCGCCACCCGCCCACCCACTGGTATAACAAACCCGAACTGGAAACCCAACCATAACATTCTTTTAACTTTGAGCCGCGGATACCCCCGAAGCCATTCCCTCAATGCCCCAACATTGATTGGGGTGGGTGCAAGATCAAACGCCCCCCCCCCCCCCGGCTTAATGGAGGACAAGGACTGGAGAGGCGGAGCCTTTTTAAGGCACTTTGCTGCCGAATGCCCACCCCCACAGGCCGAGCACGCGTGCCGGAATTTACAGTCGGGGAACGGGCAGGTTGACCGGTTAAATCGCCAGCACACATCCCCAAACTGGCTCGCAGGTCCCTTGCCCTGAGCGACGATACCCCCACGAAAGGAACGAGTCGACCCTGGCGCTGAGGCCGACCCGCCTCTGCTCTGCGCCCCCGTTGCTGCCGACCTCACAGACATTTGGGTGAGCCACAAATTGATATCTTGCGTGGCCCAAGTTAGCGACTTGCTCTCTTCCATCTTATCGCGAAACTTTTCGTCGTAATTCAACCAGGCCCACCCTTCGTGAGTCTGGGACGCTTCGAGAATGGCATCCGCGTACGCCAACAACATGCCATACTGACCCGGGCGATGCTGGCCCCATACGCTGGCCAAGCGTAAAAATGCCCGCACCCAATTGACAACCGTTTGAGACACCTTCCGAACCCTGCCCGCTTTCTCATCCTCCTTACGTTTCTTCCTGCTCTCGCCCGAACGCTTACGCCCCTCCAGCAATCGGAAAATATCAATATATTTACGCTTACGGATTTTGCGCCTCAATTTCTTCGGCACGCCCTCCCACAATTCGGATAAATTCACCACACCTTGCGTTCCCCCGGCCACCCCCCCTCCGCCCCCTTCCGGCCTGTCACCGCTCACCTCCGAGGACGAACTAGACGACAGTGAAGAAGAGGATGACGAATCTGACCCCCTCCGCCTCCTACATGCGTGTTTCTTCTTCCTTACTGCCTTACCCCGCCGTTCCACCCCAACTGTGCCCTCTGCACCCCCCGCCCCCGAGGCCACAAGGAACTCACCACTCGCCGCAGCACCGATGCCCTCCAGCTCACCCATCTCTGGCATGGGATCTGCACTCGCTGGCTGCTCAGAAACGCTCCGACTCTCTGCCTCCGCGCCACTGCCCACCGCACCCTGCTGGGCCCCGATGCTCTCCTGGCGCCTGCTGCTGGTTCCACTGGCCATAACTGGCGAAGCAAAATATGGGACCTGCGGAGGAAAAGAGAAAACAGGAGAAGAAAACCCAGAAGACCAACCCGGCTGCCATGCCCCCGCCCACTCAGCCCCCGAAGGACCCTGTCCCCCACTGACCCACCGCTCCCACTCGGTGACCGGACGACCCGGCCCACCTGGCGACCCGACCTGACCAAACCATGTTGCGGGACGCCTACCCTGAACCCCCCCGTCCCCACCAAATGTATAACTGGTGCCAGGGACAGATCCCAATCCAACCCCAGCGCTGTCCATCGGGCCCAGAGGAGGGAAACCCGTAGGCAGCACTCCCAGCCCCCTGTCCGCCAAAGCCCCACACACCCCTGCTGGCAAAACCCCACCGGCTATAGCCGGGCTCCCCGCTTGGGCCGATGCAGCGGGCGCGATTACACCCCGTGCTCTGGTCGCACCCCGCCCAGCCCGATCACCGCGCCTACCCCCAGGGACTGCACAGGAAGACCTGCCTCGAGACCTAGAAGGCCCCCCGACCCTCCCCCTAGGTGCCTGGACCGTCCGGGTCGCAGCGCGTCCTCTCTGCCCCCCCTGGTATCCCCTGCGCACACTGGCACCCCACGTCCACCTCTGGACCCCCTCCTCGCGGCCCGGGTAGCTCCGGCCCCACGGCCCGACTTCCGTGCCGGCATCGGGGAAGGTCTGCTGCCGCTGGTACAGAAATTCCCCCCCTCCGTCCGTCCCCTAATCGGCCGACTCACAATCTCCCCTCGTGCCGAAAAAACTGCCCAAGAAGCTAGCTCGACGCGACGCACCTCTCCTGCTCAGGGGGAGGCAGGCCCGCAGCACTGCTCCCCTGCCGACGGACCCCCCAATCCAACCCCTCTCCCAACCTCTGCAACAATCGCACTCGCCTGGAACACGGCCTGCCACCAGCGCTGATCCTCAACACTCCCTCCTACCCTCCGCTGGACGCAGACAATCGACAGAAAATACCGCCCAGACCCCAGGTCACCAGCCGCTCCAAGCCGCTCGTGCGACGCCTTGCCAGCCCGGCTTCCAACAGCTCTGGGCACGGGCGCTCGCATGACAACGGATCCCCACGAGCACGCACAGGTGGGATCCAATCAGCCACCTCGCTTTGCTGTCCCCACCCCGAGGCTCCTCTTCGCCTCCCCCCCACCCCCCCCACCCCTACTCCCTATTAGCAGCCAACCGGCGCCACCTCTCCTTTATTTATTTTTAAATTTATGAGGCGCGACCCCGGACAGCATCGCGCCGGCATTCGGTTAGCCACGGGCGCTGAGGACTCAGCCTGCGCCCTTTTCATTTATCGAAGGTTGATTCCAGTATTTCCCTCTTACATATGTCTAGTTTGTCTTATATGAAAGATCGTTTAGCTACTCATAGGTGCTTAGTAGTGCTGGAGAATGCTCAGCATAAACTTGCAAATGTACATTAAACAGGGACATTAATAACTTGGACTTTTCTGAGGCAATGGAGGGTTAAGTGATTTGCCCAAGGCCACAAGGAGTTCTAGTGGGAAATGGAGCCTAATCTCTTGGTTCCCAAGCCTGTGCTCTAACCACAGAAGTGGGGAATGCACGCATTATTACATACAAATATGAGAAAAAAACTCAAGCATTCAAGAGAAAGCCAGAAGCTCCAAAATCTCATGAGAATTGGCTTCTATATGTAGAACGCACCAAACAGCAGTTCACTTGAGTGAACATCATTCACGTCTAAAGACAGACTGTACTGTAACTGCACCCGCAGTACAACATCTTTTGGCTGAGGACATAATTTTTCTCAACTCCAATGGTGAAAAATTGATCAGTCATTTGTTGATCAAAGGAGGAAACATGGTTGATTGAGTTGAGGCAAAATGAAAATTAAGGATAAGAGATTGATAGTTGCAGCCCAGGACAGTGAGCATAGAGATGGTTCACAGTGAGCATAGAGAAAGATAAAACAGACATATCCAGATTCTGTAAGAAAGAGTTGGAAATGGTTATTCACCATGTAACTGACTGTGAAGTTCTGGATGGCAGAAAATTTATTTACAGAAAGTCACAAGGTGGCACATTTCATCTATTGGAAACTTTTCTAAGCACTACATCACTGTACCAGAAGGGCACTGAGATCTTGACCATAAGAGAGTTATGGAGAATGAAGTTATGCTAACTTGGGACATTCCTATTCCAACAGATAAGAAACTGGATGAGAAGAAACCCGACATAGTGGTAAAGGAAAGCAACACCAGAACAGCATTGATAATAGAGGTGTCGCGGAGAGGGAGAAGGTTCCTGTAAGTACCGAGAAATTCAATCACAGACCAAGAAAATGTGGTGGAAAGATACTGAAATTCTACCCATTGTATTGGGAGTCATAGGCCTGATCAAGAACTACTTCCAGTCACATCTTGACAAACTATCCATCGTGTTATGTCTATGAACTCCAGAAGAAAGCTCTCTTTGACACAATGCAAGCACTACAGTGAGCATTAGCAGTAAAGTTGAGGGACCGAGATCATACTCCACATACCCTGGCTTAGAAGTGAAGTTAAAACTGTCATGGTATGCGCAAAACAAACCCATTTGGAAAATTCACCCCCGAGATGGAGCAGTAATGGATATTTAGATTGAATTCAGTTCAGCCCACTGGCCTTAACTCTGAAATTGATTGGCTGTCTTTGGTTTGACTTGCTTCTGCTTGGCTGTCTAAGACTATATGGAGGATACGGGGTAGAAAAGAGCATTAGACTTTGTGGAAGACATTGAATTTGTAATGATAATCTCTATATGAGACCATAAGCAAATCAAGAAATTGGCAAATCAACAATCAGCATATTGTCACACAGCAGAGTATTGCAGATAAGTAAAATACATGCTCTGATGCAGAACTGTGGAATATGGATAGAAGTTCGAAGCACGGCACTACTGAGATGTGGGTTAATATCCTTAAAGGGTATACTAGTAGTTAACCCTGCTTGGACTTTCTTCTTTGGTGATTTATAGCAGCATAAGCAAAGATCTGCACAGGATTACTCCTGATTGATGAACAGTCTAGAAAAACATTTCAGGACACAGTTTTGAGTGCAGGAAACTATATATTTTGCAGGCTTATCAGGGGAAAGATAAGGTGCACTGCTTATTGTTGATTAATTGAAAATCACATTAGAGGGAATGTTTGTATCCTCAGACATAAATGCAAAGCACTATTGCTGCTGCTGGATTAGGTATGCAGATCAGTACACAGAAGGATAATTTTCAGATTTGTTGATCAACGACCTGGTCTATACCATTGTGATCACTGTTACGTGGCAATGCTATAGCACTGAGTTCAATGGTATGGCCTGTGCATAACATTAAATGGATAAGAAAGTGTTACTGAAACTAGACAGCGCAATACTGACTCTTCCTTCAACCAGCTCAACACTCTTCTCTTCTAACCAGAATATTCTTGGGCTTTATTGCCCAGCACTCTGAGCTGGATCTTTCAATTCATCTTTATTTGATACTCTGCTTTCTACATATGTGAACCGAAGAGGCTATGCAGACCAAAGTGGGCTGTACCATTGTCGCCACTCCTAAGTGGCATACAATATGGTTCAGTCCACTCAGGAAGGGCAACTTTATGAGGTGCAGCTAGATTTGCACATAAATCATGCGTAAATCAGGGTGTTTTAGTGACTTACATGCAGAGTTTAGTTCGACGCTATTCTGAAAGTACACGCATCAGATAGACGGTGTGTACTTTCACTGTAGGTGTACACAGGGTTGGAGTTTGGGTAGAGCATGGATAGAGCTCAGATTTATGCATTTACTTTATGGAATCTTGTCCAATGCACGTAAGATATGCGCTGTCATTTTCACTTCCTCTAGAGCTTTTATTTATGCCTGTTCACAACCGTTTATACAAATATTCTATAAAGTCAGATCCACTTGGGTACAAGTTTATAGAATAAATGTCATTAATACAGGCAAATATACATGGAAACCTACTGTAGCTATGCCTGATAGGATTACCTCCATTATGCTGACAATTACAATAGGTCCTCCAGTGAAAGGGGCATAGACTTCGGTAAAAGGATCTGTGCTCCCCTTTACAATCTCCCTCCAGTAGAGGAAAATTGTGAAATATACAATGACACATTGTTGACTCATTAACAAGTTATATCCAGTGGACCTTCTGGAATTCCCCTCTCTTGATTCTGGCATTTGTCGCTCTCACCCATTGAGAGGGCTAGTAAAGGGTAAAGAAGTGCATTTTGACTTGGCCCTCTTCCTGGCATGTAGCTTTCCAATAAGCTTTTATGTCGTATCAGTTGTCTGTTTATTATCCCTACACAGACATGTGACACCGGCTGCAATAAAGAGCAAATTTCACACTCTTGCTTACCTATAACGTGGTTGGTACAGAAGAGTTTTGTGAAAAGTTAAAGGATTTAAGGAAGATTGCAGTGCTACTGGCATTAATAAAACACACCTACACTATCCCCTAACTCACTTGTTTATCCTCAGTAAATTTTCTGGTTTTCCCTCTTCCTGAATATACTGTGAAAACAACCTCACTTGTAAAGATGATGGGCTCAATTTTTGAAAGGCATTTACATGGTTTACAATCCAGTAAACCATGTAAATGCCTTAAATCGGGATATTCAACGGCACTTGCACAGTTAGCACCGTTGAATATCCCCTTCTAACTCCCCTACGTGCCCCGATGTTATCCGGTTAGCATTGGGGTGTGTCAGGGGTGTTCCAGGGGCAGAGCGGAGGCAGCGACAAACAATAACCGGCCAGTAGCGATATTGCATGCTGCTCAGTTAGCGACCTTTGCTGAAAAGATAGGCGAGGAAAATCATTGCCTATTTTAAGGCTCAGGAGCTAACCAAGCGGCATGCAATATCGCTGCTAGTCCTTCGAAAATGAGCCTAGCTCAATATCAGGCCTGATATCTACAGATCAGAGCAGAAACCAGTCAATCCAGTTAAACTTCTTACTCAATGCAAAGGTTTCCTTCTGGTTTAAAATTGCTACAGTAACATTTTCAGAGCATTTGTGGGATTCTTCGACTCTAAGGACTAGATACAGGAAATGGGAATATCGGTACCCCATACAGCACTTCAGAATAAATCTTTAAATACTTCTGGGCATCTTGTCCATTAAAAGCAAATTCTGCACATTAGTGGCATTCACTATAAATACCGTTCACTGTAAATAAATTCCTCTGACGTTATAATGTAAACCTGTTTGTTGTGTTCAGTGTAAACCGCCACCGATCTCTGGAAGTGGCGGTATATAAAAGTTTATAAATAAATAAAAGAAATAAATAAATTCAATGTGTCTTCCTAAGAGATTCTTCCAGCAAGACAAGTCTCGAATAATCCCACTTAAATCTTATTTCATTTTTAACCCCTGTTTTTAGGCATTGGATCAATTTGAATCTTCGATGTAAAACATAAGCCTTATTAAATGTCCTTAAGAGACATGGGACCTCTGACCCACAGGCTGAGAATTGCGTTCCACAACATGGCGTTTATTTTAGTAGTCTTGTTTGCCCTTTCAATGTGTAAATAGCAGCATTTAAACACGGAGACTTGTATACATCTGTAAATCTGATTTTAGAAAGACACTATTTACATGTGGAGCTCTACAACACATCAAAATTCTAAGGGGATGTGGTGCAGGCCTGGTTTGGAGGAGGCCTGGGTAGGCCAAAAATCTATGCATTTATTCCCTTGCTTGACGAAAGGATTCCGTGTTGGATTCTATAGCTGCTCAGAGGGAGGATTGTATCAAGCTAGAAATGCTCTGTCTGTGACTAACAAATCTGGCACCCTCCTGCAGCCCAGTCATGTGCAGAAACTCATTCTTTTTGAGCTTCCTTGAAGCCCAGTGGTGGTATCAGTGCCTTTTCTACACTTTTGCCTTTGGTACGGCCTTGCTCAGTATTTGAAAAGTGCTCACTTCGGCCAGGGATTTGCACAAGGGATTAAGAGAGTAATTTCCATAATCCACCCCCCAGCCCCGTTATTAATTTCCTCCAAAGGGTAAAAGTTACAAAATGGTGGCCGCAGTACTTCAGAGGTGGCACTTCTACGTATAGGTTTCTGAAATAGCCCATATACATGTGTAACTGCCAACGTTTGCACATGGAAGTTGTATGTGTAGCTTTATAAATGCCTCCTTCAGCTGTATGTTATTCCGCGTCCTCATACTGTACAGCCCTGCGTGCCTTTGTACGTATTTCACAAGAGACTTGGAGTTTGGCAGAGTCTTTTTGTAAAATACTGGTGGACTTGAGCATGTCCTGATCCGTACATCTTAATTCTCATCCCCAGGTCTTTTCTAAAACTGTGCTCTATATCTTACATAATCAGATTCCATTGTAAAATACACTCTTACCAACATTATATAAGCTTTCACACCATGCTTAGGGTATTATTTTAGCTATGAAAGAAAGGTGCTGTTTGCAGCGTGGAGATGTTCACCATGCAGAGATTCCAAAGAGGTATGGTTTGGGTGTGACTGGCAGCCCAAAACTCTGCACATGTATCCCCAACTTACATTGGGAATACTTATCTATGTAAAAACATTTCCTATGTGTTTCTGCACCACCTCAGAGTCATGCACAGATTTTTAAAAAGTGCTCATTTCAAACACAACTTTACACAGAAAGCAGTGGGTACACCCCTAAACAAAGGCATGGAGGGGGGGGGGGGGATGACCTGCATGGAGCGTCAGGTGCACCAACTCTTGCCACCTTGCTGGGCAGACTAGATGGACCATGATGGTCTTTACCTGCCATCATATACTATGTTACTATCCTTAAACCACCATTTTTTATTTCTCCCTGCAAATTTTAGAAAAACATTTGTTGCTTTACTAGTTAATTGGCGGCACTTATGTCTGGGCTTGCAAAATGGCCCTGCTTTAAGTGTAACAGATCCTCCTATTGGCGGGGCTAAGGAAGATTTCTTGCAGGTGACTGTGCTAAAATCACACTTCTCCACCATTGTCCTCCCCAGCACAAAAGTGTCCTGGGTGGTGCAAAGAAAACTCTCTGGTAATGCATCAGGTAATGGTACTCCACCCACCCAGGCAGACAAAACACAGGAGTCCAGGCACCAGCTAAGTACAAATACCCATTTACTGGGCACTCCTCATCAAACAAAAATATTTAAAAGCAGGCCAATAAAAATAACCAGGCATACAGTTCACAAGAAGAGGGTAAGGCAATGAAAAAACAGTTTGGTATTGTTCATAGTCCTTGGGTTATCCCTGGGAATCTCCTGCATCTTTCCTTCAGTGATGATCCTATGCAGAAAGTACTTTAATGCCTTCACTCTGGTCTCCCCTTGAACTCATCGCCTCTTCTCATCTTCAGTACTTAGCTGCTGAGGACCTGGGATGGGCCCCTTTCACCTCTCCAACTCAGTGCAGCTAAACAAACACAACAACTATTCTTTTATGCCTCTGGTTAGGGATGCATTCACTTCACAGTCCAAATCACACTTGAGCAAGGCTAGCAGGATGCACCCAAGACTCAGGTCCCACTACTTCCTTCACACTGAGCTCATTCTCCACAGGAATCCTCCCCTGTTGAGCTTCCTCTCCCACAGGGGACTTTCTGTCGAGCTAGATTGCAGCCTCAGTCTTCTGTAATTTTAGCTCTACACCCAAGGGTGGCCTCATTACCTGGCCTTCCCCTTTCTCCTCTACTAGTCTCCTGTGATTTGCAAATTCTCCCTCACCATCTTATACTTCCCTTCAATTTGGAGGAATACCCACTACCTGAGACTCCCAGGCTAGCCAACCTCTCATTAAATTTGAATGATACTACCCTGGAGTGGGGACCCAGAATGTTCTTCCTGCTTACTCAAGGCAGAGACATGTTGTCATCTTGCTGCATATTTATAAGTGCTGGCATTTCCACGCGGAAATTGCAGATTCATTGCTTCCATGCGCAAATATCAGTGCTTCTGCATGGAAGCTGCTGAGCTGAAACCGCTCTTTATGTGCACACGATCATTTGCAAAATTGCTGCTTTTGTTGTACTTGCTTGTAAATATGCAAACAATCCTGCGTGCCCTTCTACATACCGTATTTTTCGGACCATAAGACGCACTTTTTCTTCACCAAAAAGTGGGAGGAAAAGTGCCTGCGTCTTATGGTGCGAATAGAAGAAGTTTTCGCTTTAAAGAGCAAGTTTGTCCCTCACGCTGAAACCTATAGTACACTAGGTTCGTAAACCAGACATTGCCAAATACATCCCCCACACTGGGCCAAGGACAGCTCTTGCTACAAAGCGCAAACAAACGTAGCACAGAAGATACAAGTAAACCTACTGCCTAACTTCCGAAGGGGGGAAAATGCCTACATGGCCATTCAGTTTCATTTTACTTCTAAATTTCGATCTCTTCTTAGCCTTTCAGATTAGGTCCAACCTCCCTCTAGCCCACGCAGTTTATAAGGAAGTAGAAAACTAGCAAGGCGCAGTCCTCCTGCACGGAAATACAGGAAATGTACGTGCCAGAGAAATCGGGGGACTCACGAGCAGCAGAGAGCGCGAGGACAGAGTTCAATGCCCGGCAGCGATTCTTTCCCCACTGCACGCCAGAGAAAGGATGTGCAACGCGAGAGCCACTTCCTACCCCATGACCCCCGACACTGTCCAAAAACCATAGAGTTGTCCCAGCTCGAGAGCCACATTACCATCCAGTGGCAGCTGCAAATAGTGCAAGAGGCTTACGGAGCTCCCGTCTTCTCAGATATTACTGGCTGCTGGAAGGGAACACTATAGTCAGCAGGACGGTAGATCAGGAGGGGAGAGTTTGGTTTATGTAAACTTCTTCTTAAAATAGTGGGATTAGTCAAATTGGTGATATAAGCTCACATGATTTATGGCAATTTCAGATGGGAACAACTTTTAAAAAGAAACTGTTTGGGTGCTGAGTGTAGAACGAATTTTGGTTCAAAATATTTTTTTTCCTATTTTTCTACCCCAAAAAACCAGGTGCGTCTTATGGTCCGGTGCGTCTTATGGTCCGAAAAATACGGTATTTCCCATCATTCTCTGCATTCTTCAGAGCCTTTTGATAAAAAAAGGGAGAAATGAGCATGTCCTAAACCAGAGGTCTTAATTCTGATCTCAATGTCCTATGTGAAATGGACCTTAGCAAGCTATTTAGGGGGTTATTTTAGAAGCTCTATCTTTGGATGTCTGTAAATGGGCATAAAGACGTCCAAAGCATAGAGACATCCCTGGAGTCATTTTAGAAGGTGGTTCTGTGGACATTTCCAGCGTGAGGATGTCCAAATCTGAATGGGGGGCTGGTGGAGGCATGCCCAGGGCATCACCAGGTACCTGGACGTTCTTGCCTGATTGCAGAAACAACCTGCACATTCCATGCCATGTCCAAAATTATACCTGCTCCAGCAGGGCTAGCCTGAGGGTTTCTGTTAACCTAGGCAGACCCTCCATGCCGCCCCCTAAAGATTACGGCACTGCCTGGCCCACCATTCCATTTCCCGTCCTCCTTGCATCCATTTTTTCACCTTGGTGAGGGCGGGGGTTGGCATGGCAATGCCTCCACTGTGTTGCGCTTTAAAGTGCCCACAATAGCACGCTGTCAGACGGCTGCCTAGGGTGAGAACTTACACAATCTTGACGATGCATATATTCATATGATTCTTGCAAGGTATTGTGGGTATTGTAGTTCATTCACTCCCAAACACAGCTGATGACAATAATTTGAGTTGTGAAACCAAGTGGTAAGATCAATAAAATACTTCTTTTATTGATGGGGTTTAATTCACCCAGCACATGTATGCTTGATAGCACTATAAATGAGGTTACTTGCTTGCAGTGTTTAAAATGGATAACAAAAATCACCAAATAAACCAGAAAACAACCTTCAGCTTGTTAGGCAATTAGCTAATGTTTTCTTAGCAAATAATTACCAAATACCAAGGCACAAAGAAAAGAATAAACTTTGCTGGTTAGGTTAACTTCTGCTTATTTTCCATGCAGATCTCAGCAGTGATTCTCCCTTGCTCACCCACACAATCAGGTGCAGCCCTAATTACTATCAATGGACCAGCTGAAAGCCTTTAGCTGGCTGGCTGCTACTGTGTGAGCCCAAATCCTGCTTTAAGAGCTGTTTGCAGTGGAAATAAAGAACAAAGTTAGGTTTCTTTGTGATGGCTGATGTGTTTGCTCAGAGAAAACTAGTAATAGCATTTAGATAAAGAACAGTCCATGTAAATAGTTTCATCTGCTGTATTTCCCCCTGCATCAACAATCATAGGGTCAATATCATACATTGGCACAGATGAGTCTTTCATTAAGGCACTATCATGAGAATGCTTATTCCCTTGCTGCCATTCTCTATTATAGATAGAGTCTGGATCAGTGTTCATACCTGAGCCTCTCCTGCTATCATTATTCCTCTCTGTATAGCCTGGCCAATATGTAATCCAATTCTGATGTCCAGCCTTCCAATCTTGATCCCTGGACACTGGATCTTCTCTCACATACCTTCTGGCCTTGGTCTGAAAGTCCCTTCCACATGCAGTCTTCTCTCTCCCAGGTAGCCACTGGTGATTCCTATCTCTGCCACTCCATTCCTCTGGCTGAATCCAGTCCAATGGACTCTGCTGGCTTTTGGAATACCTCCCAGTATGAGTACTGCCTTGGAATCTCCCAGACCTTCCAATGGCCTTTCTTCTCTTCCTTCCAGAGAGTTTCCTTCTCTCTCTATCTGCTTGGCTTGGCTTCTGTTTCTCCAGGTGATACTGGTGCTTGTAGCCGTTGCTGTCTCTGTATCTCTTCCTCCCTCTGTAGCTCTCCCTGAAGCTGGGCTGGAGCTTGTAGTAACTGTTATCTGAAGAATAAGCTCTATTCTTATCCTGTTCTAATGTGTGCTGCTGCCTAACACAGCGCAGCTGTGTTGAATCAGGCCCTGCCCTTTGAGATGAGTGCTTAGGGATTACCTCATAGCTCTCTTGATTGCACACACATTCTCTCACTTCAGCCCCTCTCATGGCTGCTGGAAACCTGGTGCATTCTGGGACTGGTAGTCTTTTATGTGAAAACTCTGTTTTCTTGCTTCTACCAGAACTGACAGGTTGCTTGTTCAGAGTCACATCATCTTTTCTATAGCTCCTACCTGAGCTATGATAAGCTTCCTTATCACAACGCTCACAGCCAGCCGCATCTGCACCCTCTAACGCAACATCCTGTTGGAGAGGGCAGGAGTGCAGGAAATTGTGCTGTAGGGGGAGGGGCAGACCGTGAATGCACTAGCGTGGGGACTTTAAAGCCCAATGCAGTGGAAGCATTGCCGGACCACCCCCCTAAGTTGAAAAGATGGATGCTGGGGGTTGGCATGGTGGGCCAAGTACAGACGAACTGCCGCTTCACTGGGAGGAGGAGGAGGCGATGCCACCCTAGGCGACCGCCTAGTTCACCTAGTGGACGGGCTAGCCCTGTGCTCCAGGCATGAATAAGCACTACAAAAATGCTTGTTTTGCCTATCAAACATCCAGAGGATGTGGAGAATGAAGTAAACTTCTATCCCTTGAGTTTTCCATGTTGACAATGAACTCTGCCAAGCGGTGGTGGCTATTTTCTCCACAGTTAAAGGACTCTATAAAAATTATTTTGTGCAATTCCTCCAGGGCACCTTACTTCCCTTAGTGAATGGCCATCTACATTCAAAATATTTGAAGTGAGATTTTAGAAGGAGCATCTAGGAAGAATCTGGGACTTCCAGAGCAGGAAAGTGGCAGCAGTGAATGGAGGCATGCATAAGTCTCTGTCGCCACCCCAAAACACAAACATCCCGGTAATTGGTTCTGGTGACGGGCCTGTGCCAATAGCAAGGCTGAGTACATGCATGGGTGTAAGCCATTTCACAACTATCGACACTCCAAATTGCATGGCCACAGAACTTGGGTACTTGGACATGCCGGTAGGGGTATTTCAGAAGGGGAGTGACTACGTTGTGAGACTTGCTCATCTTTGTCGGGCATTTCAGATATTCAGACATGCAGCAGCAGGCTAGAAATATGTTTGGAGTTTGTACTTACATGCAGATTTCTTTGGCCAGGAAATGTTAACTGTGGCAATGAAAGCACATTTTGCTCATGGAGACATTGCAGTGGTCAGGAGCATGGATGCTCAACAGCCAGGTTCAGACATGCCATCCTGAAATTGCACTGCAATGTCTATCCCTGTTAGTTCACCCAGGCCATGCCCTCATGCTCACACCGGTAATGTCTCTATACCTGGCTTTCTAAAATGGGTCCGGGGGCGTCTCTGTGATTTGCACATCTGCAAGCTCGTTTTCAGACATACAAATCATGTATAGAGCTTCTAAAATTACCCCCATAGAGGATAATTTGATCACTTAGGTGACCAAATATGCCCCTGTTTTGGGTTTATGTTGCTAGACACTTATTTGCCTTCATAAAACACCCTCACAAAACCCACAACAATCACAGGTTAATGTATGTGCGTGCATACATGTATATTCTATACAATACAGGTGTACATTATGAAGCCACCCATGTTCTTCTCTGAACACGCCTAGGCTCAGGTTGCATAAAGGCAGAAGTGAATATTCTCTGCTTCTAGTTATATCACATTGCCCTGGGGTAATTTTACAAAAGCCCTTTTCTGTGGGTAAAATAGGGTTTACCCAGAGGAAAAAGGTTAAAGGTAAAATTAACCCCATGTTGGATTGCTCCACTGCCTGCTTCATTCTGCCATGTTTGCTGGTAATGTTACATGAGGTGTGCCACAATCTAACTATTCCTACGTTATTGTTTCAACACAGCAGCGTTCACTTTATGTTAACATGAAACTCCTTTCTGCATGCTGCCCCGTAACACTTCCCATCTAAGTTACATCGGCTGGTGTTTTGTATTCTGCAGTATTGTACTACACTCTTTCCCTCCTAGTCTCTTTGTGCACCCACCACATCCCCACTGCTGCTTGTTTCAGGATTCTTTCCCGAACTCCATAGTCTGTACCCTCCAGTCTCTGCCTCCCCCCCCTGCACAGCTTTCCCTACTCCTTCAGTCCTTTCCTCCACCAGCTTATCCAGCCCCTCCCTCTCTCCTCCAGTCATTGCCTTTGCAATCTTCCTCTCTATCTCCAATTTACATCTGCTACATTTAGGGGTATGTTTACTAAACTGCGGTAATGTCATTCACGTTAGGTTCTGCGGTAAAGGTACAGATGCCCATGTAAAGGCATGGGCGGTGCATCATTACAGCAAGCCGTATCAGCTAACGCATGTTACAAACTAACGCATGCTACAAAGCGCCTCATAAGGCACCGTATAAGGCACATTACAAGGCGCCTTGTAAGGCGCCGTATAAGTAAGGTGCCTTATATGGTGCCTTGTTAGGTGCCCTATAAGGTGCCTTATAAGGTGCCTTGTTAGGTGCCTTATACGGTGCCTCATAAGGCGCTTTGTAAGGTGCCCAATACAGTAGGGCTCCTTAGGCTATGCGCCGTATTAGGCACCCCTGGACAGGGCACCTTAGAGGGCACCCTGGGTTATGGAACCATAGGTTACGGTGGCCTAACAAGGTTATGGTGCCCTAGGTTAGTGTGGCCTAAGGGCTGCAAGGTGCTGCAGGATGACATGCATGACCTGTGAGGAACAGAGTCAGAAGTAGCCCTAACACTAGATAGAGCACTCAGGAAAGGCAATGAACAGGTGAGTGAAGGAGGGAGAGCTGGGAACCGCTGGACCTGCCATATCTGTGGGCATCCCATGTGGCTGCCAGTACTGATGACAAACATGGTGGGGGAAACTGTACCACAGCACAGGGTGTTGGCAATGTAAAGTACTGGCAAGACAGTTGGTGGCAGATGCTGGGAATACGTGTCCCCCAGTGGAGGCGGAGGTGGCAGGATAGTTACAATGATGGGTGGACAGAGGAGTGGTGGTGCCATGCAGATCAGACACAGGCAAGGCAAGCATCAAGAGGCGCAATGCAGGAAAGGGTAGCAGTGCAGGACATGGGGTGACAGCCTGCACAGGTAGACAGGACCCTACACAGCTGACAGACGCAGATAGACGGACCGAGGGAATTGTGGCAATTGTTGTGAGGTTATCATGGGCTGGCAGCACAAATCTGCAAAAATATGACTGTTACAGGCATGCACACTATTTGAGTCGGACAGGCATGAGAGGAGGGAACAATGGGGAATTGAACCCATGAACACTGCCAAGAATGGCATTGTATTAACCAGTAGGCTATACCTCCGTGGTGTATGTTACAGCAATGGCTGGGTACAGAAGGACTGCAGGTCACCGCACAAACTGTCTGCTCTGAGTGCCAGCATAGGGTAACGCCATCTGTACCCATGATGCAATGCACATGCTGAAGAGCTGTCTACAGCTGATCACCAAATGGGTGTGCACCTCTCCGGTACCTCAGCTTGGAAAGACAAACTGACAGTGTGTGATACAGGGCACAGAGTAGCTACAGACCATGCCATTTTGCAGGTTATGTGTTTTCCCTGAGGGATAGGATGGGTACCCAGCACTAGGGCCACAGTACATGTGGCACTAGAGATAGACCCTGCTGTACATCCCCATCACTGCCAGTGTGTGACAGGTATTCCTTGCAGTGCAGCTGAAGGTAATTCGGTGTCCATCTGTATCCTGCAGTCATATGTGGCCCTCTGGGACCAGACACCACCCAGATTGGTGTGTACCCCGTGTTTGGGTCTGGCTGACATGGGCACCTGTTATCAGGGCAGAGGGGTTTCCAGACTTGCATGAGATTTGTGTAGCAGTGCCTTGATAGGTCAAAGTGGTATAGACTACATACCCCAAAGGGCTCACATCACCCTTTTAGTAGGGAAGGGACAGGTGCCCCCGACTCCATGAAGCAACCTCCATCCTGCTGGTATGTGACAGCCCTTGAGGGTTGGTGGGCCAGAGCCATACCTGTGGCTGGGGCAGAGGCAAACCAGCAGTAATGATGGGGTTAACTCTGGAAAACCCCAACTGCCTCACACCACTGTCTGCCAGTCACCAGCAGACAGCACAGTCAGACTGCACCGTATAGGTGTTCCAACCATGCACACTTTAACTGCAGACAGTCCACTAGCCAGTCCATAGTGCATGCTCACAGAGGAACTATGTGCACCAAGCAGGCATCTCTGTGATTGCGGCCCCAGCACTAGGGACCCAACAGGATTACTGGAGGCAGATAATATTGAGCGCTATGTGGGAACCTAGACATGCCATGGTCACTGCTCGGTTAGAGTGAGTGCCCTCCCAGCATGCCATGCTGTGGCCACCCTGTCCATGCAGGCGGTGGTCGGCACTACAGTGTCCCAGCCATTGCCCCACACCCTGTGAAGATGCATCCTGGCCAAGCCGCCCTGTCCGGGCCATACCCTCAACACCTTGCTCCTCATTATGCACATATTCAGGCTAACGCTTGTAACAGTGGGACATTGTGGGCCCAGTGAGGTGTGGGCAGCCACAAAACAATGGATAGACATACACACACACACTCCTATTGCAGCATTGTGCACAAATAGGGGTGGTTGGCAACCCTGCCCGCCACACTGGTCCTGATCACAGTGCCGATATTGCTAAACTGTGCAGGAGGTAGTGGTAGTGCCCTGGTGATAACTTCAGCTCAATGCTGGGGCCAATAGCCTGACTCTCCATGTGTCTTTGGATTGTGGAGCCTGTTTGAGTGGGTGTTTGTACCCCTATTCGCCGCTGCTTTGGGCTTTGTACATGCTGCTGTTGTATCTGCATTGTAGGATAAAATATAGGGACATGCTCTGCAGGAACCACAGCTGGGACTTGAACCTGTGACCCTCTGCTTCTGGGCACACTGGCTGGGTGTACTGCATCACACTGTTGCCATAGATGCACAGTAGTCCCTGGAGCTACCTGTACTTTTCCTCAGCCAGACCTTTTATGTTGCACTGCACACCACGTACTGGTACAGGGCATGGCCTAGGTCCACTGCAGGCAGGTGCCACTGCCCCTCCAGCACGGGCACACACTCCCCTGCCATGCTGACATGGCCATATGCTGTCGGTGCTGGTAGTGCGCAGTCCCAGGCCATCTACTGTGTGGGTAGGTGGTCGCCTAGGGAGCGGGGTCTGGGGCATGGGGCATACATGAGCATCCTCACATCCCCCCCATCCCCCCCTATCACCGCCTACCAATAGTCTGTTCCTTCCGTTTGGGGGAGGATTGGCTGGGGGAATGTCAGGTCAGTGTAACATACGAGGTTTCGGATGCACAGTTGTTACTTAATAACTAATATATTAAACAGTAGGAAAGTGTATATCTTATGAGCTCATTTAATTTTACAGTGCTTTTTAGAAGGATTCCCCTGAAGAAACCAGCATGGTGAAACGCAATACATAGCACGCTGAACAAGCATCGGGATTTTCATCAAAAAGCTAAGCACTGGTTTATTTTCACTTTTTGAAGCATATCCATAAGGCTTTTCAAGGGAGAACTGTATTTTCTGATAAGGAAATAAGAAAACTATATGAAATAAGAAGAATATAAGAAACTTAAATAAGTGGCTAATGGTTAATAATGGGGTCATTGATGTGAATTTAGGCATCAGTCCTCCGTGTGATTTGAAACATACGGTGGCAGCCTAATGTATTCTGAGACCTTTTTTAGCCACGAGTCAATAGATGATATATGCTACACTTTCTAGTTATGTTACAGAGTTGTATCAATAACTGAATTTGTACTCTGTGAAAAGAGACCGCAGTCGAATTTGTTAACTGCAAACATGGAGGGTCAGTGCCCTGGCAACTGTTATCTCGGGTGGACCAGATAGATGTAGGTGGATTGTGTTTGGACTTTGTCAGCTGCTGTCATGATGATTTCTGGTTTCTAGGTTCCTATGTGCCACCTAGGGCCCGCCTAGTCCACCCTGTGCCCCTGCTGCCCCCGCTACATGTCCCGCCTGCAGCCTCCTATGCCCCACTTGCACCATCACCATAGTGGCCTTTCATACTTATCCGCTATGCTATTGGTGCAAATGTATCACTATCACTTTTCTGGGGCTCCCTGGCTATGCTGTACATTGCAGACACAGAACTGGTTTTTCTCTCTTGCAAATGTGTGCTAACACCAAGTTTTCAGTTGCGTTAAGATTCAGTGCTTAATTTCTCTGCGTTAGTGTGAAAGGGGCCTCTCCCTGCCCATTGACCCCTTCTCTCCGCCCTCTCTCCACCCTTTTCTGGACTTACCACAGCCGGGAACGTTAAGGCGCGTTATGTAACGTTAAGGTGCCTTAACGTTACATAACGCACCTTAACGTAGCTGCTGCTACGTTACCGCAGTTTAGTAAACATACCCCTTAATCTCTCTCCCCATCTAGGCCCAGATTTAGACATAAGCAACATAGACACCTGCCTAGGGCACCACATTTTAAAGGCGCCATATACCCAGGCTGAAGAGGAACTGCTTCTGTGTACTTTAGGGACTTGTGTATGTGTTGGTTAAAAGGGGCACCTCAATGACACTATGGGATTCTTCTGCCCCTCTTCTGGCTCTCCGATTATTGAGATCTTTTAATTCTTCCCCCTCCCCCTCACTCTCTAGCATCTGTTTTCTGCTAATAGCACCAAAATCTTAAATCCAGCCTTGTCCCTATCCACTTTTCCCCAGTCTCTCTCTTTTTGCCAAGCCTATCCCCACCAATTTCTCGGTGAGGTTGGGAACAACAGTGAGGGTGGGGACAGGTGGGAGGCAGCACAGTATTCATTCGCAGAGAGCAACAAAAAAGTTAGCAACAGCCCTGTGGTCTGAATTTAGGAAGGAATGTGGGACTGAAAGTGCACTAACATTCTTGTTCGATTCCATCCAATGACAGTTGGATAAAAGCATGGAAGTATAGTTGTATTCCTAGGCTTAGGTGCAGCATTTGTCACTTTTAATCATGAGATGCTAGAGCAGAAAGGATGTGTTGCTGGGTGGGTGGGGGTGGGGGGCACAGCTCTGTAATAGCTTCATTCATTCTTAACTGATAGGATATGTAAGTTTGGAGGAGTTTTCTTGACAGGGGTGTGCTCAGGCTTTAGAACTTTCACCATTGTTGTTTAGTTGTAGATATGGCCTTTGGGGTCTTTGCTTAGATCTTTTGGATATTGTACATATTCTTTGCTGATGCTTTCCAGTTAGTTATTCCAATTGGGAAAAAACAGAATGTAACTTTACAGAAGCTGGCAAGATGTATACAGGCAGCTAGTCAATGGATAATCAAACATTATTTGAAACAGAATGCAACCAGTCCTGAGGTTTTGTGGGTAGGCAGTTTATTTATTTATTTAACAGGTTGTTGTTTTTTTATACTGCTTTATCATTTCAGTCAAAGCGGTTTACATTGTAACTTGAACTTGTTGTTTTTTAATTACATTTTCAAATATCTTACAACAACTTGTAAGAACAGGGAAAGATATTACATACAATATTCAACAGAAGTGGGGAATGCACACATTAGTATTTATTTATTATTTATTTATTTAAAGGGTATTTATATCCCGCCTTATCCTTCAATCAAAGCGGTGTACACAGCACACAATCAATTTCAATTGGCATTTGTGTTCTCATGTGTTCTTATACTGTACAGTGAATGTGCGTGAGTGTAGGTAGATTGATTGGGGTGTGCTATTTATAGCATGAGCTTTATACAGTGTTGTGTGCAATGAGCATGCGGGTAAGTCATTAGTCCGGGGGTGGTGATCCCATTATGTGCTCAGGCCATAGTGCTGCACAAAGTCTTTAGTTGCTTTCGAAAGTCCTTAGTGTCATCTGTTGATCGAAGTTCATCAGGGAGTGCGTTTCACATTATAGGTGCCGCCATTGATAGTGATCTTCGTGCGGTACATATAAATATGAGAAAACTCAAGCACTCATCAGGGGAAAACCAGAAACTCCAAAATCTCATGAGAACTAATTCAAATATACCCACTTAACTTAGTCGATTCAGAGAAATGACATATAAAGTAAACAAACCATAAGAAAAAGCAGACCATTATATTACTTGCCCTGAAGGAAGGTTTCCAACTGGGGAAGTTCAAAAAATATATATTGTACATTCTGATACACGACAATACATTTACAGGGAAATTTGAGAAGGTAGCCTCTAGCACCAAGACCTATGGTTTCAGCTCAAGGAATGACCTTCTCCTCAACTGCATGACTCTTGAAACATCAGGAAAAATATTTAACCTCTGAACACAAAAGAAAATGGTTTTCTTCTGAAAAAATAAATGTAGTATACTATTCTGATCCACAAGGGAACAAAAAGAGACAATCAATGTGGCATAAGTGGAAATATTACCTATAGAACTCTCGAGGAATGCAGACGGATCTAAGCTCTCCATAGGAGAGAGCTGATCCAGACCCATATCCTCCTCTTCAGGAACTATCTTCCCCTTAGGTCAATAATAAATATTTGAGATTTTTATATTCTCCACGTCAACCAAAACCTAAACACTCCTTGAGATATTTCTGAAGGAGAAGAGTAGGAGAAAGAAAATGTGTACAAGGAAAATTTAAGAATCTCAAATTATGCAAATGCTGAGCAATTGTGGACGAGCAGTTATCGAAGGTTGATTCCAGTATTTCCCTCTTACATATGACCAGTTTGTCTTATATGAAAGATAGTTTAGCTACTCATAGGTGCTTAGTAGTGCTGGAGAATGCTCAGCATAAACTTGCTAATGTACATTAAACAGGGACATTAATAACTTGGACTTTTCTGAAGCAATGGAGGGTTAAGTGATTTGCCCAAGGCCACAAGGAGTGCTAGTGAGATTTGGAGCCTAATCTCTTGTCCCTATCCACTTTTCCCCGGTCTCTCTCTTTTTGCCAAGCCTATCCCCTCCAATTTCTCTCTTCCCATTCCTTCATCTGCCTTTCTCCTCCACGCTCTCTCTCTTTCTCCCCCCCTTCTTCCCCATCCTATCCTCTCTAATCTCTCTCTCACCTACCTTTCTCCTCCAGGTTCTCTCTCTTTCTCCCCTTCTCTCTCTCCTACTGCCCCATCCTGTTCCCTATCCCCTCTTCCCTCCACTCTTCTTTCTTTTCCTTCACCTTCTGCAGGCTCGACTCTCTAATCTCTCTTCTCTGCTTCCTCCAACAAATTGTCCTTTCCAGTTCCTCTCTCGTTTTCTTTCCCTAGCCTGTCCCTATCACCCTTTATGTCCCCCCTCCACCATAATTCTGTATCGCTGTTCTCACCACCATCGTTAGTCTTATTTCTGGTCTATACAGGCTGCTGCTAAGTCCACTGATGCTTCTGCTCTTGTGAGTTTATTCTGATTCTATCGCCACCAACACTCCTGCTTTAGGGATGCATGTTTCAGGCTCATTTGGGCATTTGTTTGCTTGCCCAAGCATTAAAGGTGCATGCAAATCACCCGTGCATGCAAATATGTATGAATTAATGTTCAGACTATTGATTTACATGTGCAAAAAAGCTATAGAACACAAGGAAGGGTGTGCGATTAAAAAACTATGAGCAAAAATGTAAAAAAACAATAAAAACATGAAAAATCACTAAAAGGAAAATGAACTAAACTGTTTTGGGTCCTGCAAATCCCTGTCCTACTTCTGTGCAGGCTGCCACTAATTCCACTACAACGGCTTCTCGCTCACATGGCCAGCTGCTGGTCCTATAGCAATGGCTGGTGCTGTTCCAGTCACTGGAGGGCTGCTCCTCATGCTGTCCCTGCAGCCCAAGTGGATTGCAGCTTCCAGAAGAGCCTCGTCTCCCCTTTCCTACAGAATCCCTGTGACGGGCTCACACAAACCTGTCAATGCTTAACTAGCACCCCGGGTAGGCAGATGGGGCTTCCCCTCCAAACGTTCACCTGGTGCAGGAATGAGTAGCTCTTTGATAACACAGCACGCCAGAGTCCCTCTCTAATAATGCAGCTGTTCAAGAGCTTTCATATTATATTACTGCTGTGGCTGCAGATGCATCTTGATATAATATTGTCCCACTCCCACCCTGTGCCAAGGCGCATGGGTGCCCTCCAGCCTGGTGCCCCAGGCTACCACGAGGAGGCAAATGCACAGGAAGGTGAGCTCAGAACATTCCTACTGGCTGAGCTCTTTGTCTTTTTGTCTCCTAAGCATGTCTCTCATGGAATCAGGATCAGGATCAGCATATTGACATTTGTGGCTCTAATGCTTGAGAGAAGGGGCTCAAAGAGTACAAGTGAGAAAACCTTCAAATGAGAGCGACACACTTTACTAGAGAGACAGCCCTTCTCCTTAAATTCAGAATCATATTTCAAAGTGGTCATGAGAAAATAATGCAGGTTTTTTCCAAGAGTGACTGAGAAATGCAGAAATGGTCTTGCAACTGGGTGATTATGCCTTCCTCTTTCCCTTTGTTAGAGAGGGGCTGGGCATCGGAATATGTATTGCATATGATGTACTTGTGTTTTTTATTTTTACTTTTTTTTTGTATTTTGTATTTAGTCCATGGCAAGTTAAATTCAGATACTGTAGGTATTTTCCTAGCCCTTGGAGGGCTTATAATCTAAGTTTGTACCTGAAATAATGGAGGGTTAAAATAGTTTATTTTCATGTATTTTGTTGTGAGTGTCACTGGATGTTTTTGTTCTGTAGAAAGGCAACATACAAATTAGAAATGAAAATATAAAACAAGTGGACTGGAGTGACTCAACCGTTATAAGAGGCCGATTTCTCAAACCTTTTGTTACATTATTTTGGATACTTTCCCTTCCCCCGCCTCATAGTTACATCAGGTGCTCTGTTGTGATTGCTTCCAGATGGTATTGGACTTTTCATATATTGAGAAGAGTAAATCTGCCAGTACAGTCAACTGTATGTGAGAAACATCTGCCGGCAGTATTTCCCTTCCCCCACTGCACTCCCTCTGACACTCCTCCTTCCATCTGTTCTCTTCTTTCTCTGTGCGTCTCTCATATTTTGCTTTTTTTTTCTTCTGATCATTTCCTCTTTCTTTCCTTCACTTTCTGTCTCTCCATCTCATTGCATCTCTCCTCGCTGTCTCTTTCTAACGACTTCCTTTTTCTCTCCTCTTATTATGACACCATCTTATACGTTCAGTATTTTTCTTTCTCCCACTCTGGATCATCGCTGCTGCCACACTGTACTGTATATAATTGTGAAGCATTTGGTAAATATTTGATAGCTTCAAACAGTACACTGCCTAGTCCCAGAGGCCTCCTGTCAGTTCTGCGGCTGCCCCTCCCCCCGCTCTGCTGCTTTCTAGAACTGTTGTTCTAATTCCCTTCGGAAGGGCAACAGCTCCCCACCAGGGCGATTTGTATTATAACAGGGAGTAGGCCTGAGAAGCACAGTGCTTCCACAGTGTAACTGGTGCCACAGGGTACCTTGCCTCATCATTTAGCCAGAGAACAGCACGACGCGTATACTGATTTTGAAACTATAAATTTGCTGGAAAATCATTTATTAAAATGAAGAGACCCTCTCCTCCCCCCAAGACATTTAAGCAAAGAATTCAGCTTTTAAGAACAGGGAAATGCAGATTGAAAAGGAAAGCTGATTAAATGAATAGACCCCCCCCCCCCCCCACACACACACAAATAAGGAAAGGATTTTGCTTCCTTTAATTTAATAATGCAAAAAAGATAGCATTTACAAAATAATGCAACTTATATGTTTGAATAGGTATTAATACCCTCCGGCACAGATATTATAGGACTCTAAGGTTACCAGATGTCCACGATTTTCAGGGATTGCCCCTGAATTTATACCGAGGTCCCCGATTGGTCCTACTGAGAAAACCAGTTGTCCCCACTTAGAAGAAACCCATCTTGCGTGTGTGCTTTCCTTCTCTTTCTGCACATGTGCAGCACCAGGCATCAGTCTATGGCATGAAGAATTCACCTCATCCTGCCTGACGCAAAGAGAGAGAGTGGAGAAATGAAACCCTGGCCCATAGCAAGTGGCCCCAGCACTCTGTTAATGCTAACCCAATGCCAACCTGACGCTGATCCTATTCAATCTGGAACATAGAGGAGGCGGGCCTGACAGTATCTTACACCTGGAAAAGGTTTATAAAACGACCTCCAAAATGTATTCATTCACAGACCAGGAAATGACAAATGATTATTGTGTATTAAGGGGGAGCCCGAGCCCCCAGGGTCCCATAATGCTGCTGTTATTTTTATCTTTCATCCTCCAGGCACAGAAAGCATAATTACTCACCTGTAACAGGTGATCTCTGAGAACAGCAGGAATCAGTCTTCTCATATGGGAGACGGCAACTGCGTGGCAATGTTCCGCAGCATCCATTAGGAAAGCCTTTGGGAGCACTCCACTGCACCTGCCCTGTCTTCCCAACTCCTCTCCTCAGTTGAGTTTGTAGCTGAGAGGAAGAGTAAAATAAAAGAACCTACAACTCCTAGGGGAGGAGGGTGGGTTGTGAAGACTGATTCCTCCTGTTTCTGGAGATCACCTTTTACAGGTGAGTAACTACCTTATCTCCAGGAACAAGTAGGAATGCAGTCTTCACATATGGGACTCACTAGCTCCAAGGTACTAGACTGGTATGAATAGGAGAGCAGTGCAATTCCTGAGGTAAAAAACTTGTAGCCAAAAAATTTGGAAGAGTTGTGGGCCATTGGACTTGATTCCAGGAGGCTATACTCTCCCAATGATAGTCTGGTTCTTGCAAAAGTCCGTGACAGATGGTAGAAGTTGAGTTTAAGTCCCAAAGAGGTGCTGGAGTACAGCTTGGCCAAAAACAGCGTCCCATTGGGAGTCTCTGTCTAGACAGTAGTGTGCAGCAAAAGTATGAATGGAGGACCAGATAGCTGCCCAACAGATCTCAATGGATACTGAACGGAGATTGGCTAAAGAGGTTGCCTTGGCCCACAGATTGTGGGCAGTGATATGACCCTCCAAAGAGAGTCCTGCTTGTGCATCTGGATAGAGAATGTTTCATCACCAGTAGACACAGATGTCTGGGATCAAAGGAAATGAATAACTAAGAGGATCTTCTGTGATCTTTAGTTCTATCCAAGGTAGTAGGCCAGCGCTCACTTGTAGTCTAAAGTGTGTAGCAGTGCTTCAGTCTGAGATGCATGTGGTCTAAGGAAGAACATCAGGAAGATTACTGACTGGTTTAGATGGAAGTGTGGATGGATACGGAGAACCACCTTGTCATGGTAGAACCAAGTATAGAGGGGATCTGCCACTAGAGCTTGCAGCTCACTTAAGCAGTGAGCTAAAGTGAGGGCAATAAGGAAGATGACCTTCCAAGATAGAACTTCAGTGAAGTGGTGGCTAAGGATTCAAAAGGTAGCTTTAGAAGTTGCACCAAAACTCCATTCAGATCCCAGGCCACTGGAAGTGACTTAATGGGTGGCTTGGATAGCAGGAGATCCCACATGAAGCATGCTACTAAGGGGTGTGAGGAGATAGGCTGTCCGTCTACTAGTCTGTGAAAGGCCACAATGGTACTAAGGTGAACTCTCACTGAGTTAGTCTTAAGACCTGTTAAGGACAAGTGGAGGAGATATTGTAGAAGTGACTCCACCGGGCAAGAAAAGGGTCAGTGTCCCTTGAGGAGCACCCGAGGGCAAACCTATGCCATTTGAAGGCATAAGATTGCCTGGTAGAATCCTTCCAAGATTCAATAAGGACCTCCTTGACCACCTGTAGTAGGTTGAGGTCGATGAGCACTAGCCCTTCAGCAGCCATGCTGTCAGGCATAGGGAGTGGAGATTGGGATGGAGGAGCATCCCGTGGTCCTGAGAGAGGAGGTCGAGTGCACATACCAGGTTGAGTGACTGAGTCTGTGCAAGGCGAAGAAGCAGAAGAAACCATAGTTGATAGGGCCAGAAGGGGGCTATGAGAATCATCAAGCCCCTTTTGGCATGTAGCTTGAACAGCATCTTGGGTATTAAGGGTATAGGAGGGAATGCATAGAGCAGTCCCTGTTCCTAATGAAGAAGGAAGGTATCCGAGGCCTGTCGGTGGAGCGACAGAACCCTGGAGCAGAAGTATAGAAGCTGTGTGTTTTGCAGAGTGGCAAAAAGATCTATGAGTGGGGTTCCCCATATTTGGAAGATCTGAGCAGCCATCTCCCGATGCAAGATGTGGATGTAGGATACTGCTTAGCCTGTCTGCTAGGACATTGAGTTCACTCGGGAGGTACACTGTTCTGAGGTGAATGCGGTGAGAGATGGCAAAGGACCATAGGCAAATCACTTCCTTGCAGAGGGGACAAGATTCCTTTCCCCCATGTTTATTGATGTAGAACATGGCAACTTGGTTGTCCGTCTTGACTACAACAGGTTGCCCCGAAAGCTAGGGTTGAAAAACCCAAAGAGCATTTATCAGTGCCAATAGTTCAAGCAGGTTGATCTTCAGGGCAGATTGCTGTGGCGTCCACAGCCCCTGTGTGGTCAGATCATTCAGATGCACCCCCCAATCCAGCTTGGAAGCATTTGTCATTAGGGTGCATTGAGGTGGAGGCATCTGAAAAGGTGACCTGCCAAGTAGATTTTGTGGGGAACAGCACCACTGAAGGGATTTGATTAGTTGAGGAGTGATGTGGATCTTGTCTCTGAGACACCCTTTCACTTTCATCCATTCAGAAGATAGAGTCCATTGTGCTTGTCGCATGTGTAATTAAGCATAGGAGATGACATGGACCGTGGAGACCATGTGTCCTAATAGTCATAGCATCTCTTGAGCTGTTACTTGGCTTTGCTTCTGTAGCCTTTTTGCCAGCTCGATGAGGTGGGAACAGCGATCCTGTGGGAGGAAAGCTCGGGCCTGTTAAGTGTCTAAGAGTGCTCCAATGAACTCCAGTCATTGGGTTGGAGCAAGGTGAGACTTTGGGAAGTTTATGACAAAGCCCAGGTGTTGGAGCACCATGATGGTGCGATGAAGGGAGAGTCTTACCTCTTGAAGGAAGTCTCCCCTGATCAGCCAATCATCTAAGTAAGGAAAGACAAATACCCACAAGATACCCAAGGTATGTGGGTAGGCAGCGATGATTGCCATACATTTTGTGAAGACTCTTTTGGCAGAGGCTAGACCGAAAGAGAGAACCCAGTATTGATAATGGTTTCCTTGAAACATGAAGCACAGTTACTGTCTGTGCAAGAGATGGATCAGTAAATGCGTGTATGCCTTTTTTAGGTCTAGAGAACATATCCAATTATGTCTCTAGAGGTATGGTAGAAGAGTTCCTAGGAAATCATTTTGAATTTCTCTGAGACCATGAACTTGCTTTAGTCTCTGAGATCCAAGATGGGCCTAAATCCTCCTGAGTAGAAGCCCATTGTTTCTTGAGGAGGAGGAACTCTTTCTATGGCACCCTGGGACAACAGGGTGGTCACCTTTTTTTTAAGAGAGTGCTTTGAAGAGGTTGTGTGGGATATTCCCTTGTGAAGCTGGTGTGGGGTAAGGTTTCAAAGTGAAGCTGATAACCCCTTTGGACAATCTGAAGCGCCCACTGCTCTGATGTTATGAGGTACCACCTGTGGCATAGTGAAAAAGTATGCTGCTATGTGGAGGGGCTGGGGGCCCTCCAAGGGCAGAGTGGCAGTGCTCTCTAGAAGGAGTCAAAAACCAGGTGCAGGTTGTGTCTGTACAGCTGGTTGAGACTTAGGAGTCTTGGGTTCTTTGGGTTGATGAGGGCCCTGCTGCCTGTGATGAGGATGCTGAGGTTCATAGGCAGCAGAAGGCAGGTAAGAAGGATAGTATCTCTTTTTTTAGAAAAGAAATATTTCCTGGGAAGAGCCTTCCTCTTGGATGTGTCTGCTGCTTTCCTTGAAAGGCGTTTTAGGGTGAGATCATCTGTTTCAATCTCCCCTGCATTTTCCCTCCAATCTTTGCCTAAAAGGTTTTCTCCAGTATATGGAATATTGGCCAGTTTATCCTTGACCCATTGCTCAAGATCTGATGCCTGTAACTGGGCCATTCTATGAGCCCCAATGTAGACTGCTGAAACTCTGCATGTTGATTCAAAGGCATCAAAAGAGGCCTTGGTAAGAAACGTAGTATTTTGGCCTTGCTTGATGAATGTCTGGAATGCACTCCACTTATCCTCAGGAAGCAGGGGCTGAAAAGATCCCTGGTGATACCTTTCAGCAACATTCCCATAAACAGCATGTAAGAGTTGATTCTGGAGGCCAACATGCATACTTGGAAGCATCAATGCCCAAAGGCATTGAGTGTCCTTGAGTCTCTGCCAGGTGGCATGGATGAATGGTTCTTAGAGCTCTTTATTCAGCGCATCACTCATTCCACCACCATTGAGTGGTGGGGTAGCTGAGGGTTTTGGAGCCTGGGCACTCTGGTACTAGGTATATGGTATTGAGTCTCTTGCTGACAGGTGGAACTGTGAGCAGAGCGTCCCACATGCGGAGCATAAGATGCTGCAGGATACGATGCACTGGTAATGTAGTCCCCTCCTTGGGCATGGAAGTGTACTGGAGTATCTCCATTTCCTCTGCATTCAGTTCCTTTTCCAAGGCTACTGTGATGGTGAGCCACACTGCCATGTCATGTATGAAGTCCTGAAAGGACATATTCTCTGGTGGGGACCAACGCCATTCCTGAAGTGGCAAAGAGTCCAAAGGGATGTCTGGAGGTTCATGGGAATTGAGTGATCCCCCATCAGATTCTGAAGAACTGGACTTGGAGACCAGTAAGAAATCAAAGTGTCGTCAGTCTTGGGTTCAACCTAGATTCTTCGTGGAAGTCGATGGTTAATGCCAATAATGATACTCAGAGCTTTGGAAGCGAGATCCATGGTGGTTTGAGTCTATTGGATACCGGGGGTATAGATCATTTCCAATGAAGGTATCAACCTCAGGGGTTCCAATGAAGCCTGTTCGAGGGCTGGCATTGGGCCCAATATGCCTGGCTGTAGGCTCGGTTCTGAAGCCTGCACTCCTGAAGCTCTCGATGTTATTAGTACCAAGGCTACCAGGAGTGCTGTCAAACTCCTTTCAAGAGCCTGCATGTGCTGGTTTAGGGAGATGGGCAATGTTTGGGTGGAATCATCTACAAAGCTCTGAGCCAGAACATGGAACCAATAGCTCTCTGGAAGTTGATGCCTCAGGAGCCTCCTGGAGCACTACTTGTGCTTTGGAGGACAGATCCTCCCACTGGGGCTGTTTGGCTGGCAGTTCTGCATCGGAAACACCTCTAGGGAAGTTGCGATGCTTATGCTGGGACTTTTCTCTGGCCTCAGTATCGATCTTTGACGCTGATGCTGAGGATTTTGGGAATGGCCAGAGACTTTGGAATTTGAAGAAACCTGAGACCCATGAGAGGAAGTCGATGCCCTCGATGAAGTGGAAGCCACTGAAACCGAGTCCGAGGTAAACAACGGTCCAAATTGTCTGACTCAAGTGCCATAAAAAAGAGAAGTTTTTCGGCGGTGACAGGATGATGCATCCTTCTGGTTCCGCAGAAAATGAAGAACTGAGGAGAGGAGTTGGGAAGGCAGGCACGCAGGCACAGTGGAGTGCTCCCAAAGGCTTTCCTATTGGATGTTGGGGAGCATTCCTGAATGTGCTCCATCATTGACATTCATCCATATATGAAGACTGCATTCCTGCTTGTTCCTGGCGATAGACCCTTATAGTCCACATAAACATTTGTAATTATGTGAGTCATTGTGGAAACCCTATTCATGCTTTCGATTTCCAAAGCACAGAGACTTCTTCAGAGCCATTTTAGAATCGGCTCTGAGGACATCCAAATCTGAATGGGGGCATGGTGGAGCATTCCCAGGAACCTAGACATCCCTGCCTGATCTCAGAAACATCATGGACCTCCAGCATAGTGTTTCAGTTTAGACCTGCTCCAGGCGCATAAAAAGTGCTGGTTTTGATTGAAAAGATCCAGAGGATGTAGAGAAGAAAACATGTCATCATCTCCAGTACTCAGCACAATGTCAACAATAGCAGCAGTGGGATTTGAACCCTAGCTGCCCTGTTCCTAGCCCACTACTCTATTAGGCTGTCCTAGATGTCCACATTCTGGAATATGGTTCTGGAGATGTCCCCCAAACACACACCCTCCCCTGCAGACATCCATATTGGGTTCATCCATGTTTGTGAAATTATATCTGCACCTGCTTTTCTTTTCAGACTTTCTGACTTAGAAGTCCCAGATTGTACTTGGATGTCTCTTCTAAAATTTCCCTCTATATTTATAAAGACAAGGCACTAACGATGGCATTGGAAAGTTCTAAGTGACCTGAACAAATGCTTGGTTTACCTATAGATAAAAAATAATAACCGGGATATTACTTGCAACATAGGTGGAAGTATGCATCATTTGGCCAAGTTGCATGCATTTCATGTCCCAAGAAAATCAGTAACAGAAGTTGCAGAGGACCAATCAACTAGCAAGCTCCAAGAATAAGTAATATAGAGAAATTCAAAATAATATTGGCTATTAAATGCAATAGTACCCAGTCCTTGGAACACTCCCAGCCAGCTGGGGTTTTTAGGATAGCCACAATAAATATACATTTCTTGAGTGAATTAAAGTCATGGGATAGGAGGCGTCCTATTGTGGAGTAGGAACTAGTTAAAAGACAGTAAACTGAGAGTAGGGCTAAAGAGTCCGTTTTTTTTCAATGGAGAAAGCTAAATAGTGAAGTACTAAGAGGATCTATACTGGGCCCACATAAATGACCTGGAAATGGGAACAATGAATGATGTGATCATACCTGCAGATGACTCAAAATCATTTAAAGTTGTTAAATCACAAGACAATTGTGCAAAATTTGCAAGTGTCACGGCAGGACATGCTAGGAAGATAAAGTTCCTAGATGACATAAATGACTGCTTCTTGGAGCAGCTGGTTCATGAACCGACCAGAGGGGAAGCCATATTAGACCTAGTCCTTAGTGGAACACCAGATCTAGTGTAAGAGATAAGGGTGTTGGGGCCACGTGGCAATAGTGATCATAGCATGATCACCTTTGATTTAATTAGTGGAGGAGGGATAGTAAGGAAATCCACAGTACTACCTTTTAACTTTCGAAAGGGAGACTATGATAAAATGAGGAAAATAGTTAAGAAAAAACTAGGAGCAGTTGCAAAGGTTAAAGACTTACATCAAGCTTGGGTATTGTTGAAAAATACTATGTTGGAAGCCCAGACCAGCTGTATTCCACGCTTTAAGAAAAGTGGAAGGAAGTCCAAAAAACTGCCAGCATGGTTTAAAGGGGAGGTCAGAGAGGCTGCTGTTGCCAAAAAAGCATCTTTCAGGAAATGGAAAAATGAACTCCAGGCACTGGAAGGGGTGGAAATGGAAAAAAGAGCCAAACAGCGAAACCTGGAAACAGCACAAGCACTGGCAAGTCAAATGCAAGGCATTGATAAAGCAGGCAAAGGGAGAATTTGAGAAGAAGCTTGCTGCAGAAGCAAAAACGTGAAATGATTTTTTTCAAGTACATTCGTAGCAAAAAACCTGTGAGAGAGTAAGTTGGTCCATTAGATGATTTTAGGAGTTAAAGGGGAACTAAGAGGCGACAAGGCGATAGCGGAGAGACTGAATGAATTCTTTGCTTCGGTTTTTACTGAGGAAGATGTAGGGATGTTACCCATGACTGAAGTGGTATTTAAAGGTGCGGCAGAATTGAAGGAAATATCGATACATCGGGAAGATGTATTACAACTATTAGATAAACTGAAGAGTAGCAAATCACCTGGGCTGGATGGTATACATCCAAGGGTGTTGAAAGAACTGAAATATGAGATTGCAGACCTGCTATTAGTAATCTGTGAATTTTCATTAAAATCATCTGTAATACCTGAAGGTTGGAGGATCGCCAATGTAACGCCAATTTTTAAAAAGGGTTCCAGGGATGATCCGGGAAACTACAGACCGGTGAGCCTCACGTCAGTACCGGGAAAAATGGTAGAAACCATCATAAAGAATAAAATTACTCAGCATGTAGATAGTCATGGCCTAATGGGAGACAGCCAACATGGTTTTAGACAAGGAAGATCTTGTCTTACTAATCTATTATGTTTTTTTGAAAGTGTGAATAAACAGGTGGACAAAGGTGAGTCGGCTGATATAGTGTATCTGGACTTTGAGAAAGCCTTTGGCAAGGTCCCTCATCAGAGACTTTTGGCAAAACTAAAGAGTCATGGGATAGGAGGCAGTGTACTACTGTGGATCAAGAACTGGTTAAAATATAGAAAGCAGAGGGTTGGGCTAAATGGCCAATTTTCCCAATGGAGAAAAGTGAATAGGAGTGTACCCCAGGGATCTGTGCTGGGTCCGCTGCTTTTTGACATATTCATAAATGACCTGGAAAGTGGAATAACGAGTGAGGTTATCAAATTTGCAGATGACACAAAACTATTTAAAGTTGTTAAAACCCAAGAGGATTGTGGAAAATTGCAAGAGGATCTTGATAAATTGGAAGACTGGGCATCAAAATGGCAGATGAAATTTAATGTGGACAAGTGCAAAGTTATGCACCTAGGGAAGAACAACCCAAACTATGCTTACACGATGCAAGGTTCCACATTAGGAACCACCACCCAGGAAAAAGATTTAGGCGTCATTGTGGATAGCATGTTAAAACCCTCGGTCCAGTGTGCAGCGGCAGCCAAGAGAGCAAACAGAATGCTAGGTATCATAAGGAAAGGAATGGAAAATAAAACAAAAGATATTATAATGCCTCTATATCGTTCCATGGTGAGACCGCACCTTGAATATTGTGTGCAATTCTGGTCGCCGTATCTTAAAAAGGATATAGCGTTATTAGAAAAGGTTCAGAGAAGAACCACCAAAATGGTAAAGGGGATGGAAGGATACTCCTTTGAAGAAAGACTAAAAAGGTTAGGGCTCTTTAACCTGGAAAAGAGACGGCTGAGGGGAGATATGATAGAAGTCTATAAATTAATGAATGGAGTGGAACGGGTAAACGTAGATCGATTGTTTACATTATCAGAATATAGAAAGACTAGGGGACATGCAATGAAGCTACAGGGTAAACTATTTAAAATTAATAAAATAAAATATTTCTTCACTCAACGTGTAATCAAACTCTGGAATTTGTTACTGGAGGATGTAGTAAAGGCTGTTAGTGTAGCTGGGTTTAAAAAGGTTTGGACAAGTTCCTGGAGGAAAGGTCCATAAACCATTATTAAGAAGGGACCCAGGATATCAATGCTTGACCCAGTACAAGCATTGTGGAACCTGTGTCTTTTGGGGAAACTGCTAGGTACGTATGACCTAGATTGGCCACTGTTGGAAACAGGATACTGGGCTTGATGGACCTTGGTCTGACCCAGTATGGCATATCTTATGTTCTTATGTTCTAGGACCTTGAGAAATTGAGAGCTAGGCATGCAAATGGAAGATGTCATCTAGGCCCCGCCTTCACCATTTGCCGCCTTCTGGCCCCCCTGCATGCACTGAGCCATTGTGCATGCTGCAGGGGATGGGACTGCACAGGGGTGGAGAGTGGGCAGAGCGTCGGTGGGACAGACCACCAAATGTACAGGGCCGATTCCAGTGACGGCTCTGTGCATCTGGAGATCACCGGAGGGACAGTCAGCTTATTCAACCTTGGAGGTGGAATAAGTGCTGGCCACCCCCCTCCCCGGATTGGCCGGCCAGCCCCCCAGCGGCGATGGCAGAGATCAGGAGGAGTCATCGCCGCCCAATTCGGGTCCTGGCTGTCCTCGTCAGGGTTGGGTGACGGGAAAACAGTGGGGGTCCGAGACAGCGGGTACATTGAGCTGTGAGGAGGACGTTCCTGCAGTGATGCAGGAGCACGCCAGGCCATCTCCCAGGACCCGGTCCTGCACCCGCGGGCCCATCTTGCTCCCATGGTGCATAATCGGGTCCTAACAGGCCCATCCTGGTCAGAGCATCCAGATGGCCTGGGTTTGCCACTTCTAGGATTGGGCTCTTATTGTGGACAAGTGCAAAGTTAAAGACTTACTTCTACTACTCTACTTTTGTATATCACTACAAGCTGTATGCAGTGCAGCTGCATGTTTGGTGCGTGGTAAATTTTATCACGGTGTACTTGGCGCACACTGCACCCCATGCTACCTGGTGGCGCACTTTAGTAAACATGCCCCATACTTTATAAACTATCCACATATATGCATAAAATAAACCATGCATACTAAATAGAAGGCATCAATGTATGCATGTGCTTCTGTGAATTAATTTTCAAAGGGAAAGTATTGCATTTTTTCCTTTAGAAAATCTATGCCATTTATATACATACCTGCTGCACAAATAAGGCTCTTGTTCGAAAATTACTCTCTTGCTGTATAGTGTCCACCCAATGGCTCCCTAATCAGGGAGGTGCTTAATTAGTTACTAGAAAGATAAGTGCAACAATGAACTGCATATTTTGTAACTATGGTTATAACCCGATGTTTGGTTTTCATTCATAGCACCGGCAGCACTAACACATTTCAGCCCACTGGAGTCAGCTTTTTAATTTCCTGTGCTGTTTTTAAGCTCATGTCTCATCTCAGGATTTAGAAAGGAGCTTAGACAGCATAGATACAATACAGGATGACAATTAAGACTGTGATTTCATCATGGTGAACTCTAGGAAGCATCAGAGTAAAAAAAAAGAAATCAATTCACTGGAGCAAAGAGGGTAGATTGAGGGATGACAAGGTCAGCCTTTCATCTTCCACGCTGTCAGAGCCATCGTCTGCAGGCTGGGGTGGAGGGTGTTCCTGCCATCCTGGGTGATTAAGTCCGGTATCAGGGGGAGGCGTACAGGGGGCTCCAGGGCCAGGTGGCAGAGGTAGGGGAACCACACCTGTCTTGGCAAATGGGATGTGATGAGGATGGCTTGTGCTTTGTCCGTGATGATACACTGTATGGTCCTCAAGATGAAGGGGGAGGGTGGAAAGCCATACACTACAGACCACTCCCCCCCCCCCCCCCAGAACATGTTGGAGGCATCTGTGGCGATGCTGCTGTTGGAAGGCGTTTGGAGCAGAACAGGGCACACTTCATATTCTTCTCGGTGGCATACAGGTCAATTTGTGGTCAGCCCCACTGATGGAAGAGGGAAGCCGACACCTAAGGGTTGCGAGTCCATTTGTGTGGGTTCAGCTGGCAGCTGAGGCAGTCTGCCAGCTCGTTCTTGGTCTCCGGCAAGTAGGAAGCCTGCAGGAGGCACTGCTTGGAAAGGGCGTAAGTCCAGAGTTTGAGGGCCTCCCTGCAGAGTGAGCAGGAGCCTGTCCCCCTCTGCTTGTTGACGTAGAACATGGCCACCTGGTTATCCATCCAGACCAGGACAGTCTTGCCAGTGATGTGGGCCTGAAAGGCTCTGAGTGCGTGTTATTATTATTATTATTATTTATTTATTTATTTATTTTTCTTATATACCGCACTATTATAATCAGTGCGGTTTACCTTTGAACAGAACATACAAGAATGTAACAAGTTACATCGAGTTTTTACATTGAACGGGGAATGTAAACATGGAGAAAGGAACAAGGGAAAACTATGTACAAACCATATACAAATTATATAAATAGGGATACTCTGACGGATAAATAAAGATAAGAACCTTACCTAGGGCTTGGCTGGTGGGTCAAGGAGGCTGGTAAGGAAGGAATGGTTAGCCATTATCTACAGGAGGATGATCTAAAGGATGGGCTGGGTAGGGATGTGGGGTGGTGGCTGTGTGAGTGTCAGGAATGGTGTCAGGGTAATATTGTAAGAATAGATGGAATTTGAGGGCTTTTCGGAATGGTGCAAGGTTTGAGATGGCCCGGATTTCAGCCGGGAGGGCATTCCATGCCATAGTGCAAAAATGGAGAAGGCTCTACTTGCTGTTGTTTTCTTACTTTGCAGGTTGATGTGGAATGTTCACTCCTTCGCTGTCCAGGCTTCTTGAGTGCAGAGCTGTAGGCAGTGGGCCCCCATCCCACTGGAGGCATTGGTGGTGATAACCATTTCATGAGTTAACTGCCAGAGGGGCCTGTCTTGTACTAGGTTCACTTCGTGGGTCCACCAAAGCAGAGAGCCCATCACACTTGTGCCCAACAGGATGACTGTGGACAGGGGCTGCGAGTGTTGCTTCCAGTGGGTCGCAGGTGCCATTGCAGGTGATGCATATGCAGTCTCTACAGGGGAAGGATGTGTGTGGATGCTGCTATGTAGCCCAGGAGGCGTAGAAGGCTCCTCGCTGTAGTACATTGAGTGGTGGAGACGCTCTGTGTCAGGCTGGTGATGGCGTCCCTCTGATGCGGTGGAAGGAGAGCCCTGGACACTGTGGTGTCGATGTCCGCTCCGATGAACTCCAGTCATTGGAAGGGGTGGAAATGGGACTTCACGTAGTTCACCAGGAAGCCCAAGTAGGATAGGAGGGAAGTGGTGGTCTGGATCACTGGTTTCCTGAGGTGATGGCGCAGAGATAACCAGTCATTGAAGTAAGGGAAGACAGATATCTTGCTTGCGGAGGTGCGTGGCCGCCATGTCAATGCACTTGGTGAACACTCGCGGAGCAGAGGAGAGTCTTAAGGGGAGGACCCAGTATTGGTAGTGATTCTCCAGCACCTGGAAGCATAGATATTTCCTGTGTGCCGTGTGCATGGGAACATGTTTGTAAGCATCCTGCAAGTCCAAGGAGGCTAGCCATTCCTTTGGCTGGATGAGAGGCAGGATGGATCCCAGGGAGTGCATCCTGAAGTCTTTGATGATGAATTTGTTGAGTTTCCTGAGGTCGAGAATGGGGTGGATGCCACCAGATTTCTTTGGGATAAGGAAGTATCTGTAATAAAAATTGGTACTGAGTTCATCGAGCGGGACTGGCTCTATCGCCCGTGATGCCAGAAGGGATAGTAGTTCCGTTATCATGGCGAAGAGCAGGTGCAACAGAGTGTTGCTGGAGGGAGGGGTGCACTGCACCATCGTGGATGAGAATCTGATGCAGTATCCTTCCTTGATGATCTTGAGGACCCACTGGTCCATCGTGATGGTTTCCCAGGAATATAGGAAGGCCGAAAGTCGGCCACATGTTTGGGGTGAAGCTGCCCAGGGCCACCTTTCAAAAGGTTGCGTTGGCCTTTTCTATGGTGGAAAGTGTCAACTTCTGCTGATGGAGTTTCAAGCAGTAGAGTGCCTGGATAGATTGCTTCTTGTACCGTGACAGTTGCCACTTGCGGTAGGAGTTATAATGCCTGGAGGATAAGTAAGTCTTATGGTGGTGAATCCCCTTGTGGCTGGAGTTTGGGTGTTCAAGACCCTCCTCGGTTAGAGTCTATAGGGTGGTACAATGTTCCCTCATGTCAATGATGGTATCTTTGACTTTGTCTCCAAAGAGGGAATCGCCCGCACAGGGGGCATCAGTGATGCGGTCATGTGTGTCATCTCGCAGTCCTGACGCGTGCAGCCAGGCTAGCCAGCAGGCTGAGATAGCTATCCCTGCAGTTTGTGTGACTGCCTTGAAGGCATCGTAGGCTGCTCGGACATGGTGTTTAGTGCAGTCTTCAGGGTCCATCAGGACTGCAGTGATTGCTGACTGTGCTTCTGGGAGCTATGCTGAGATGGAGGCTTTGTGGTTTCCCATGAGGACGTCCAGGTACAAGGCATGCTGGAATTAGTGGGCTACCAACCTTGCACTCAGCATGGCTCCTTGGTACACCCACTTACCAACACTGTTGAGGAGCTTGTGGTCCTTCCCAGGTGGGTTGTTCGCGGTGTTACGAGAAGATTTTGTCCACTTGAGAGTCGACTCCACAATGACGGAGTGGTGTGGGAGTTGTGCCTTTTTGAAGCCTAGTGAGGGTTGTTCTAGCTATTTAGCATCCAGCATGCAGGGGCAAATGGTGCTGGAGGCAGGGCTCTGCCAAAGCTTCACCATGTTGTCACGGAATAGCTGGTGCATCGGCAGGGAGGTCAGTGTCTTTAGAGCTTCCAAGAATTTAAGTGCTCCCTGGACTTTGCTCTGCAGATCTGTGTTGTAACAGGTTGTGATGGATAAGGCATAGAAATTTCAGGTAGATCAAGTCCTCCTGGGGGGCAGGTTGAGCAGGAGAGGAGAGCCCGGGCATTGCCTGTGCCATGGTAATGGCATCCCCTGTGTCCTGGAACTCGAGCACTGCCTCTTCATCACCTCTGGGAGCCACTGACCATTTGGGAGAGTATGTGAGCAAACTTCCAGGAGAAGAGTCCCCCAACATGGAGGGGCATGCTGTTGGGGAGGCTAGGCATTGAGGTGTAGGCAGGAAGAGTGCCATGGTGAGCTGCAGCACTGTTGGCATACTGAGTGCTGCACCCCACTGCTGCATCAGGCTGGAGGGGAATTAGAGGATCCCGGAGGGACCTTCTGGGAGCCCTGGTAGACTGTGGGGTTGCCCGTCCCATTCTTGAAGGAGGAGGCTACCTTCGAGGTGGATGCCTAACCCTCTTGTTGGTCTGACATGCCCTGAGGTGAGGGGAAGGTGATAGGGCTGTTGTACCTGCTGTGCTTTTTAGATCTGCTGCCACGGGTGCTGGAGCTGCTTTCACTGGAAGTGATGCTGTGCTGGCCTTTGAGGTGGGCGCCACAACATCCTCTGCTGTGTTTAGGAGGATTGCAGCTTCTTTGGCATCTGGTTCTATGCCTGCTCCTGCACCGGTGATGCAGTGGGGGTGCTGGAGGGGCTTCTTCCATTGCGCAAGTGGTTAGTGGTGCTGGACGAGCTGTTCTTTCAGTGCCGGGACGGTGCTGAGTGGGTGGGCTTTTGGGCGCGGCGATGTGTGGCTCTGTTCCCATGATGATGTGGGCTGTGACTGGCTCTTTTCTCACACTGTCGGTTGATTGGGGCAGGCGGGGAGGAGCAAAGATCCTGACGCAGAGCCTGATGCTGCTCCTAAGGGCCTCAGCATTGCTGGTGCTGTCCAGTAAGAGACTGCAGGGTGGGGCCAGACCTGGAAGCATTGCAGGAGATGCCGGAGGAGACACTGGGGAGCACATTTGCAGCATGGCCAGGGCCCCATGTGACTGCGGGCTCCGGAGCAGAGTCGGGGAACACAAAAGCAGCAAATGGAGGGATGGGAGGTGTGCAGTCAGGGATGGGGCCTTGGAAGACATGTCCTGGGCTGGAGCTAGAGTCTATCTATCATGGTGAACGCTTCTAGTAGGAGATTGTGCCAGAGGGAGAGCCTGCCCAAGGAAGCCCTAGAGTGCATGGCCGTGGGACTTCCTGGCCCTTGGGGACATCCGAGCACAATGTGCACAGTCCTCCATGCGATGATCCTTACCCAGGCAGAACAGGCAATGTTACATAGTAGCATAGTAAATGACAGCAGATAAAGACCAGCATGGTCCATCTAGTCTGCCCAGCAAGATGGCAAGAGTAGGTGCACCTGTCGCTCTGTGCAGGCCACCCCTCCCCATGTCTTTGTTTAGGGGTAAACTCACCACTCCATGTAGGACACCCCTATTTGTTGAGACGTTATATATTCATTGAGACATTATATGGTTCAGAAGTTAGATGGTACCGTTTATTTTGTTTTTATCCTATTGCTGTAAAGGGATCCTCTGTGTTTGTCCCATGCCTTTTTGAATTCCGTCACCGTGTTTGCCCCCACCACTTCCATCGGAAGGGCATTCCAAGCATCCACCTCCCTTTCAGTGAAAAAATATTTCCTGACATTGCCTTTCAATTTACCCCCTTGCAGCTTCATGTTATGCCCTCTAGTTTTACAGCTTCCCCGTCTTTGGAAGAGGTTTGTTTGTTCATCATTACTCTTTAAGTATTTAAAGGTCTGAATCATATCTCCCCTGTCCCTCCTCTCCTCCAAAGTGTACATATTTAGGTCTTCAAGTCTCTTCTCATAAGGCTTCTGATGCAGGCTCCGAATCATTTTGGTCGCCTTCCTCTGAACAGTTTCCAGTCTTTTTACATCTTTTGCAAGATATGGTCTCCAAAACTGAACACAGTATTCCAAGTGAGGCCTCACCAGTGACTTATACAGTGGCATAAGTACCTCTTCCTTTCTGCTGGTAATCCCTCTTTGTATGCAGCCCAACATCCTCCTGGCTTTTGCCACCGCCTTGTCGGACTGTTTTGCCACCTTGAGATCATCAGAGATAATCACACCAAGGTCTTTCTCCTGAACCGTGCATACCAACCTCTCGCCCCCTATCGCGTACATTTCCCTTGGATTTCTGCTACCCAAGTGCATGACACTGCACTTTTTCGCATTAAATCGTAGTTGCCAAACATTAGACCAGTCTTCCAGCTTTTGTAGATCTTTCCTCATGTTAACCACTCCCTCGGGGGAGTCCACTCTGTTGCAAATTTTTGTGTCATCTGCAAAAAGACAGACATTTCCATTCAGTCCTTCAGCAATATCACTCACAAATACATTGAACAGTTCCGGGCCCAGGACTGAACCCTGGGGCATCCCGCTAATCACCTTCCTCTCATCCGAGTGAGCTCCATGTACAATCACCTTCTGTCGTCTGTCAATCAACCAATTTCTAATCTCTTGGGACCCATCCCCAAGCTACTGAGTTTATTGACAAGCCTCCTATGAGGAACAGTATCAAAGGCTTTGCTGAAATCCAGGTAGATGACATCCATCGCATGCCCCTGATCTAGTTCCTTGGTCATCCAGTCAAAGAACTCAATCAGATTTGTTTGGCAAGACCGTCCTTCAGTAAAACCATGTTGCCTCGGATCTTGCATCCTGTTGGTTTTGAGAAAGTTCACTATTCGCTCTTTCAGGAGCGCCTCCATTACTTTTCCCACCACCGAGGTAAGGCTCACAGGCCTGTAGTTTGACACTTCTTCCCTGTCACCACTTTTGTGTAGAGGTACGACATCAGCCATTCTCCAGTCCTGAGGAACCTCTCCTGTTTCCAAAGATCTGTTGAAGACATCCTTTAACGGTCCTGCAAGAACCTCTCTGAGCTCTTTCAGTATCCTGGGATGTATCCCATCCAGTCCCATGGCTTTGTCCACTTTCAGTTTAGCAAGTTGTTCTAACACCTCGTCTTCTGTGAATGGTGTGGTATCTACTTCATTCCCATTTTTATATTTGGGAGTCACAGCTGGTCCATCTCCAGGATCTTCTTTAGTAAAAACAGAGCAGAAGCATTTGTTTAGCAATTTAGCTTTTTCAGTGTCACTTTCCACGAGTCCTTTCCCAGCACTTCTGAGTCCTGCAATTCCAACTCTGATCTTCTTCCTTTCCTGAATATACCTGAAGAAATTTTTGTTGCCACCCTTAACATCTTTAGCCATCTTTTCCTCTGCCTTTGATTTTGCTATCCTTATTACTCTTTTAGACTCTTTGAGTTGGATCCTGTATTCATTTCTGTGTTCTTCTGTTTGCAAGCTTTTGAATTTTGCAAAAGTTGTGTTCTTTGCCTTTATTTGAGCAGCCACCTCTTTGGAAAACCAAATAGGTTTCCTTCTCCTCTTGTTTTTATTTACTTTTCTTACATATTTATCTGTTGCCCCTTTTATTGCCTCCTTTAGTTTAGCCCATTGCAATTCCACTTCCTTTATCTCCTTCCACCCCGTCATCTCCTCCTTTAAGTACTCTGCCATTTTATTGAAATCAGTGTATTTGAAGTTTAGGACTTTGAGCTTGCTATGATTGGCCTGTACCATGGCTTTTATCTCAAACCACACCGTGTGATGGTCGCTGTTGCTCACAGGGGCACTCACGCAGACATTCAACACACTATCACCGTTGGTGAGCACTACATCCAGCGTTGAGCTTTCCGTGGTTGGTTCCATCACCATTTGTCTAAATAATGCATCTTGGAGAGCATCCACAATTTTTTTTCTTCTTTCCAGATGTGCAGAAGGAGTAATCCAATCCACATCAGGTAGATTAAAGTCACCCAATATGATAGCTTCCCCCTTTGTTGCTATCTTGGCAATATCTATAATCAATTCATTGTCTCTCTTCAATTTGAGTCGGAGGTCTGTAGACTACAGCAATATGGATGACAGTGCCATCTCCTCTTTCCAACGCAATCCAGAGCGCTTCTTCTTTTCCCCATGTCCCCTGCATTTCAGTAGCTTTAATATTGCTTTTGACATACAGGGCTACTCCTCCTCCTTTTCCATTTTCTCTGTCTCTTCTGAATAGATTATAGCCAGCTATGGCTATATCCCAATCATGTGATTCATTAAACCATGTTTCTGTAATGGCCACAATGTCCAAATCCGTTTCCACCATTAGGGCTTCCAGGTCTGGAATTTTGTTGGCTAAGCTTCGAGCATTTGTGCTCATTGCTTTCCAGCATTTTCCTGGCTTGTGTGTATTTTGCATTGATTTTGTTCTGCCCACTTCTTCCCACATGTTTTTGATGTGTGGTTTAAAAGTGTGGCTGTTTCTGATGTTGTTCTGCTTTTGCTGGGGGTGGCAGGCAGATGTTGACCTTCCACATCCGTCACCCCCCTTTCCTAGTTTAAATGCATATCCACATACTGCCTGAATTATGGATGATGTTTGTGCGTGTCCGAATTGCTCATCTTCCTGGAGCACTTGGGACACTTCTTAAAACTAGGCTTCAGCTTTGCAGGTGTGTCCCATTTTTCTTCTGTGCTTCTTTAATTTAGGTTTATTTTCCTTTTTTTTTTCTTTTTTTAAATATTCTTTTGTATATAATCAGAAAGTGGAGAGATCCGTCTTGCAGGCAAAGCGGAAAGACAGAAACTGACTAGCTAGGGTTAGGCCACAGAATTGGGCTCATGGCTCATGCTCAGAAGGCAAAGCCTTCTGAGCCATGGAGAGTACTTTCATCTATGGCGCCATTAGATGATGTCACCAATTGTGGCTGACTCATCCTGCTTGTCCTAAGAGAAACGGACATGCAGATCATGGGGTATGTTTACTAAACCGCAGTAATGTTACCCGCGTTAGGTTCCACGGTAATGGTACAGATGCCCATATAAAGACATGGGCGGTGCATCGTTATGGCAAGCCATATCAGCTAACATGCATTACAAGGCGCCTTAGACTAACTCATGTTACAAGGCGCCTTGTAATATGCCTTACTTATAAGGCGCCTTGTAAGGTGCTTTATAAGGCGCCTTGTAAGGTATCGTATAAGTAAGGTGCCTTATAAGGTGCCATGTTAGGTGCCTTCTAAGGTGCCTTGTTAGGTGCCTTATAAGGTGTCTTGTTAGGTGCCTTCTAAGATGCCTTGTTAGGTGCCTTATAAGTTGTCTTGTAAGGTGCCTCATAAGGTGCTTTTTAAGGTGCCCTATAGGGCTCCTTAGGCTAAGTGCTGTATTAGGCACCCCTGGACAATTCACCTTAGAAGGCACCCTGGGTTATGGAACCATAGGTTAAGGTGGCCTAACAAGGTTACGGTGTCCTAGGTCAGTGTGCCCTAAGGGCTGCAAGGTGCTTCAGGATGACATGCATGACCTGTGAGGCATAGAGACAGATGTATCCCTAACACTAGATAGAGCACCGAGGAAAGGCAATGAACAGGTGAGTGAAGGAGGGAGAGCTGGGAGCTGCTGCACCTGCCATATCTGCGGGCATCCCATGTGGCTGCCAGTACTGATGACAAACATGGTGGGGGCAACTGTACCACAGCACAGGGTGTTGGCAATGTAAAGTACTGGAAAGACAGTGGGTGGCAGACTATGGGAATACGTGTCCCCCAGTGGAGGCGGAAGTGGCAGGATAGTTACAATGATGGGTGGACAGAGGTGTGGTGGTGCCATGCAGATCAGGCACAGGCAAGGCAAGCAGGAAGAGGTGCAATGCAGGAAAGGGTAGCAGTTCAGGACATGGGGTGGCAGCCTGCACAGGCAGACAGGACTCTACACAGCTGACAGACGCAGATAGACGGATCGAAGGAATGTTGGCAACTGTGGCGAGGGTATTATGTGCTGACAGCACAGCTCTGCAAAAATATGACTGTTACAGGCATGCAAACTATTTGAGTAGGGCAGGCATGAAAGGAGGGAATAATGAGGAATTGAACCCATGAACACTGCTGAGAACGGCATTGTACTAACCAATAGGCTATACCTCCATGGTATATCTCACAGCAATGGCTGGGTACAGAAGGACTGCAGGTCACCGCACAAACTGTCTGCTCTGAATGCCAGGATAGGGTAACCCCACCAGTACCCATGATGCAAGGCACATGCTGAATAATTGTCTACAGCTGATCACCAAATGGGGTCTGCACCTCTCCGGTACCTCAGCTTGGAAAGACGAACAGACAGTGTGTGATACTGGCACAGAGTGGCTACAGACCATGCCATTGTGCAGGTTCTGTGTTCACCCTGAGGGATAGGATGGGTGCCCAGCACTAGGTCCGCAGTACATGTGGTGCTAGAGATAGGTCCTGCTGTATATCCCCATCACTACCAGTGTGTGACAGGTGTTCCTTGCAGTGCAGCCAAAGGTAATTCGGTGTCCATCTGTGTTCTGCAGTCACATATGGCCCTCTGGGACCAGACACCATCCAGATTAGTGCATACCCAGTGTTAGGGTCTGGTTGACATGGGCACCTGTTATCAGGGCAGAGGGGTTTCTAGACTTGCATGAGGTTTGTGTAGCATTGCCTCTACAGGTCAAAGTGGTATATACTATATACTCCAAAGGACCCACAGTCACCCCTTTTTGTAGATAAGGGACATGTGCCTGAGCCCCGGTGAGGCAACCTCCATCCTGCTGGTATAAGACAGCCCGCAAGGGTTTGGGGGCCAGAGCCATACCTGTGACTGGGGCAGATCAGCAGTAATGCTGGGGTTTGGTCTGGAAAGCCTCAACTGCCTCACACCACAGTCTGTCTGTCACCAGCAGACGGCACAGTCAGAATGCACCTGCAGCACCCTACAAGGTGTTCTAACCATGCACAGACTAACTGCAGACAGTCCACTAGCCAGTCCACAGTGCATGCTCACAAAGGAACTATGTGCACCAAATGGGTATCTCACTGATAGTGCCCCAGCACTGGGAACACACAGGTATCACTGGAGGCAGATAGTGTAGAGTGCTATGTGGGAACTTTGACATGCCATGGTTACTGCTCAGTCAGAGTGAGAGTGTCCTCCCAGCATGGCATGCTGTGGCCACCCTGTCCATGCAGGAGGCAGTCGGGCACTACAGTGTCCCAGCCATTGCCCTACACCCTGTGAAGATGCATCCTGGCCAATCCGCCCTGTCCGGGCCATACCCACAATACCTTGCTCCTCGTTATGCACATATTCAGGCTAACACTGGTAATAGTGGGACATTGTGGGCCCAGTGAGGTGTGGGCAGCAACAAAACAATGGATAGACATACATACACACACACTCCTATTGCAGCATTGTGCAAAGATAGGGGTGTTTGGCAGCCGTGCCCGCCACATTGGTCCTGATCACTGTGCTGACATTGATAAACTGTGCAGGAGGTAGTAGTAGTGCTCTGGTGATAACTGCAGCTCCGTGCTCTGGCCAACAGCCTGACTATCCATGCAGCTTTGGATTGTGGAGCCTGTGTGAGTGGGTGTTTGTACCCCTGTTCACCACTGCTTTGGGCTTTGCACATGTTGCTGTTGTATCTGCATTGTAGGATAAAATATAGGGGCATGCTCTGCAGGATCCACAGCTGGGATTTGAACCTGTGACCCTCTGCTTCTGGGCACACTGGCTGTGTGTACTGCACCACACTGTTGCCATAGATGCACAGTAGTCCCTGGAGCTACCTGTACTTTTCCTCAGCCTGACCTTTTATGTTGCATTGCATATCATGTACTGGTACAGGGCATGTCCTAGGTCCACTGCAGGCAGGTGCCACTGCCCTCTCCAGCATGGGCACACCCCCTGCCATGCTGACATGACCATATGTTGTCGGTGCTGGTAGTGCACAGTCCCAGGCCATCCACTGTGTGGGTGAGCGGTTGCCTAGGGAGCGGGGTCTGGGGTGGGGAGGCATACATGGGCATCCTCACATCCGCCCCATCACCGCCTGCCAATATTATGTCCCTTCCGCTTGGGGGAGGGTTGGCTGGGGGGATGTGAGGTCAGTGCCCTGGCATCTGTTAGCTCGGGTGGACCAGGTAGATGTAGGTGGATTGTGTTTGGCCTTTGTCAGCTGCTGTCTTGCTGATGTCCGGTTTTTATGTTCCTATGTGCCACCTAGGCGACTGCCTAGTCCACCCTATACCCCAGCTGTCCCCACCACATGTCCCGCTTGCAGCCTCCTATGCCCCATTTGCACCATCACCATATTGGCCTTTCATACTTGGGCACTATGTTGTTGCTGCAAATGGAGCACTACTATCACTTTCCTTGGGCTCCCTGCCTATGCTGTACATTGCTGACACTAAAATGGTTTCTCTCTCTTGCAAATGTGTGCTAATGCCAGGTTTTCAGTCGTGGTAAGATTCAGCCCTTCAGTTCCCCGCGTTAATGTGGAAGGAGCCTCTCCCTGCCCATTGACTCCTTCTCTCCGCCCTCTCTCCACCCTCTGCGGGACTTACCGCGGCTGGGAACGCTAACGTGCGTTATGTAATGTTAACGTGCGTTAGGTAACGTTAACGTGGGTTAACATGATGTTTATGCGCGTTAACATTACCTAACGCGGTTTATTTATTTATTTTATTTAGACAGTTTTGTATACCGCCTTATCCTTCAATCAAAGCGCTCACAACACAAGTGCGGGATACATTTAACACGCGGGGATATGAGACACACACACTAATACTTACAGGGAACATGGGCAATGGAGGGTTAAGTGGCTTGCCCAAGACCACAAGGAGCACCTGTGGGACTAGAAACCCCAGTCCTTCTGGCCCAAGGTTGCTGTCCTCTAGTGGGATTTGAACCCCCGACCTTCCGGCCTAAAGTACCTTGCCCCAACCACTAGGCTGCTACTCCCTCCTTTAGTAAACATACCCCTATATCTCTGGTTCACAGATACTTAATACTTCACATTTATACACATTTACTTCACATTTATACACTATCAGTCACTATGTCCACCCACACATTACTGACTATACTACTGAAAACACACTTTAGCTGTTTCAACCTAGTCCTCCACCCAGACATGCTAGAGACTGTGAATGGAGAAATGCACCATTATGTCACACTCTTATGTGTGCACGTTTCAACTTGTATAGGATCATTCTGAGAGGAATAGTGTTGGGTGATCATGAAAGTTAGTCAAGAAAGACACAAGACTAAAGGTTTGCCTAAGGTGCCTTATCCCCTTTTCACTAGTTCTGCAGCTTCTTCACTGGAAATGATCTGACATATTACACCTTTCTTGAGAGGAAAATCATGTTAACCAGGCCAATCCATCCTCTCTTTTTATGCTATTAAACTGCATTAGAATGGAATCATCATAAAGGTTTCAGAAAAGAGATGGAAATCATTCCACTTTTTAAGCCTTCTCTCACTGCTTTAAAAGACAATGCTATGTTGAAGTAATCGGGTTGAAAAGCAGTGTTGATACTTAGCAAGCATCTCTGCGTACTCACTAACCACACATGGCCTCCTCACTTCCCCCTCAGCATTCATACATTCCCTTCTCATTCACTGTCACCCACTTATACTATCTGGACCTATACTGCAAATGTGCACTCACACTTTAGAGGCCAGACTCATTCATGCTCACACATCACATTTTACTTTTAACCTCGTTTTCATGGTGGAGAGGGTTTGTGTCCTTTCCTATCTGTATCACAGTCTCTTGCCTGGTTTATGCTATAGGAAAAGGGATGAGTAACATTTTCCTTATCCTGGTAATCAGGGTGATCAATGCAATGTGTGCCTTTGAGTCAGTGCTGACTCCTGGTGACCCAGCAGTTCCTGGGGTTTTCTTGGCAGTGTGACCGGAAGTACGTAGATTGCCAGGTCTTTCTTCCGAGGCAATGGAGGGTTAGTTCTTTATAGTTTGACACCCAGCAATGCATAAGTTCCCAGGATACGAACTCCTAAATGAGGAGAGTCTGGATTTTTCCAATGTACATCTGGGATCAGGGCCGTCCCCAGAGTTGGTTCAAGGTGTTGGAACCCCGGCAAATCTTTAACCTTATGCCCCCTCCTGGCTATCAGAATCTATGGTTTAGTTTTGAATGCCCAGCTCTTTGCTGCCCCAAAGAACCTGCTGCCCAGGCAAATGCCTAGTTTTCCTAATATCTGTCCCAGCCCTGTCTGTGATGCAGTCCTCACAAGCAATTAGTGCAGTTTAGTGGAAAGTGGACTGAGCCTGGTAATAAGAAGCACTCCACTGACACCTCTAAAGAAAGAATTATCCTGGTTGATGGGCACAGAAATTAGGGCCTTATTCAACAAAGATTGTTTTCCATAGGCACAGAAAGAAAAAAGGTCCTTTTTGAATAAGGGCCCTAATTCCTTGTTCTCCTAATAAATAATAGAACTGAAACGTCAGGAAACCTTGTTTTAGCTCATTTTATATCTCAAATGTTGTCAAAAGAAAAAGAGAGAAAGTAACCATTCTCCAACATTTGTGTCTATATATAACTGGATCAAGCATTTTTCTCATAAACCCTAAAGGGAGTCATTTACCAATGCTGGTATTTTATTCCTATGAGCCCTTTGGCAGAACTTAACAAAGTTAGCACACACTATGTGCTGTTACCAAATTGTCCCCAAATGGGAAAAATCCTTTAATACATCAGGTCCTCAACATTATTAATATTATTTCATCAAATTAATAATTTTAACCTGAAGATTCACTCATAAGACTGCTCTACATATTGTTAGTATATGTCGGGGGACCCTGAATGAACCATAGCTACAAGCAAGCCAGAATTTCCTGCAATTCAAATCTCTCTGTGGGGTTCATTTATGCCCAGATATACGGATTTGAATCATATTTTTCTCATTAAAAGAACAGACCTAGAACTTTAGCAAAAAGTTCAATTTGTAATTAAATAAATCTCATAAGGAGTTTGTCTTAATTCCTAAGGAGATACTAGAATTTTTCTCTTTGCTATCTGCAAAGCAGCTCTACCATAGGATATTAACATATGTATTCTCTAGGGATATCCAATTCGGTATGGGCTAAAAACAAGGTCCTAATGCTTTTATAGGTGACACAGATACCAGAAGTGTGGGTTCTTGAACATCCCAATATTCAGAAATCTCCTTCAATCAGTTTAAGGTTCGTACTCCCAATTTCTTTGTAATTATTTATTTATAAAAGGTAAAGCCCGCCATCAAAACTTTCTTGGCAGGAAACAGAAAAACAACAAAAACATGACGAGACAAATGCATATAAGACATAAAAATAAATCATAATAAAATCAAAGAGTGATCCAATTGTTTTGAAAGGTTAGCTCTTACGAAAGGGTAATACTGGGGGATGATCTTTATTTGGGGAAACATTTCCAGCTGTGTTTGTCTCAATGAAAAGAAGAGTGAACAGGACTGCACATTACTGGTGTCTGCTCCAGTCAGCATCTCTGTCTGTGAGCTCTTGAAGTCGTGTCCCTGCACTGGGCTTTGATAATTATAGAACTGCTCCTTATATAGCGCTCAGGCAGCTCTTGAAACAGGAAGGAAAGGCAGATCTGCGTATGACTTGTGCTGTAACTGAGCGTTCTGCCCAACCCATGTGAATTTTGTTCTTGTGGTAAGGCAGAGAGAAAACATCTTGTTTCTCAGCACTGTCAGAAACCACAGCTTCCCCTTTCAGAGGGCACAGTAAGATACTGGCACCCTCTATGGTCACCCCAGTTAACCCTGTCTTTTTATTATTTTATTATAGAGTTAGAACAAAGCAACCTCCTGCTCCCCTGGTCCCTCTCTCTCTCACCCTCCCCTACATTGGATCCTTCCACATCTCTTACCCCCTCCATTTCTAGCCCACCCCTCAGTTCTTACTTCTCATTATATTTGACAAGACCCAAAGGAGTTCTTCAGGTGGCAATAGGAAGAAAATTCAGCACAGGCTCTATCATGGGGTGTGCGCTCAGAAGCCCTGCATAGATTTCCATAAGAACAGAAAGAGGGGATGGGACCTCTGGAATACATGCTTACTGATAGGCCCCACACTGATTTTTCATCTTATTGCCATTGCCACCTCACCTCAAGATCTCAGTCATTAGTAGCCCTTTATTTTGGATTCAGACTTATGCTTGGAAAATGCAGAACTTATTTGTTCACCTTCAAAATTTCATGCCATAGTCAGATGCCTATTTTGCCAATGTGCAAATCCAGGCTTGGATTGAGTATCAAGCATTAAGATCCTGCTGTCTGATCACATTTTGCCTGCTGCTTAGAATGCTTAGGGGCATGTTTAGAAAGTAGTGCTAGGGTTTTGCACGTGGCACGCATTCATGGGGTCTCTCCAATGTGCGAATAGCGGGGATATACATCCAGTTTGGACATACAACCCCCGGTATTTGCTGGGGGGCCTATTCAGAAGACAGAGCTCCCCGCACATACAGCGGCTTTATACGGGGAGCTCTGGATGGGGGCAGGAGGCAGAGGGCCAGAGGAGGAGTCTGGGCGGAGCAGGGACAGGGCACACAATTCGAACGTACAGGGCCGATACAGGTCAGGGCTCTGTATGTCAGCGAGGGCAGGATGGACGGGGAACATATTCCACCATGGTGGTGGAATAAGTTTACCCGATGATGGAGGATCCCCCCTCCCCGATGAGGTGAGCTATAGTAGGAGGTTCCCTGCCACCCGATCCTGGTACTGGCAGGCCCCTCCGGAGATCGGGCAGTGGAGAAAATCAATTTGTTGGTGTTGCAGAGAATCGGGGCTCCTTCATGAGCATAGAGAGGGTTAGCCAGAGAAAACGCTGCACATCCTGGCCCACTAAATCGGGGCTCGTCCATCCTGTCCAAGTGCCCCAATTCTGCTCCTGCGGGGACGTCTAGCTCCCATAGATGCAGAATCGGGGCTAAATCCAGCCTCTCCAGATTTTGGACATCCAGACAGGCCAGATGTGCCGCAACCAAAATGGACCTCCACAAATCCATGGTATGGGCATAACTCATACTCTACCTGTTGGGGGTGTGTCTAGCATGGCCCCAGCAGATACCACACTGATTCTGACCCCAAAGTGTGCTGGCAGCTTTGCAGCTGTAGGTAATGCTACCATTGAGGTGGCATTAACTGCACTCACGCTACCTGAACCATTGACAGTGAATACGCACTGTTAATGCCCACACTAACCGTGCTTTGCAGACACCCTGCACTCCACCCTTCCCCACCCATTCCCCTCCCTGTCACATGCTGCATAGAAAGCATGGATTTAACCCCACACTGTCTGCTTAGAACGCTCGCTGTTAGTGAGGGCCATTAGTGCATAGTCAAGCCCTCTTTGACAGCTAGTGCAGCTTAGTAAACATGCCCCTTAGACACCCATGGATTTTCAATGAAAAAACAGTGCAAACCTTGAAGAAATTTTGTCCCATAGCAATAGTTTTGATAAATCTCCTCCCCTATTTCTATATCCAGGTCATAGAAGGATTGAGGAACTTTGTAACATACATATTTTCTATGATGAAAAACACCATCTTGGGAAATAGCATTTACTTTAGAGAACAGCAGTGTATTAAGAATTTTCTTCATAGAAGACAATGGCAATGCAAAATTATGAGTAGCAACAATTGGGTATGAAGTCAATACTCTAGCAACAGGTCTCGGAATGCATTATCTTTCTACTCCGATGGGTACTGGGGAATGTTTGCTAGTACAGCAAGATCAGCTCAATAAGTAGACATATCATCAGACATTATATTTTATTATAATAAGAATATGCTGCTGCAGTTACCATCAATTACCATTTTTTCTTCATGGGAATGCATTTACTTTTCTACCAAAGAGTTTTCTCCATTTAATTTTTAAATTAATCCTAGCATTTAGAAATGTGAATGGTTTATGAAACTGCTTAGCAATGTATACTTTAGTCTGCTGGAAAGGTTCTAATATGTTTTGATATTGGTCAGGACATAACGGGGATGTTATTTAGCAGCACTTCAGTCAGTATTGAGTACCTACCATATAGATATTTTTTAAATTAATTTGAAGAGCTATGGAGCACACTGGAGTGGAGGAGTAGCCTAGTGGTTAAAACACTGGCTTGGTAACCAGGGTTCAATTCCCACTAGTACTCCTTGTGGCCTTGGGCAAGTCATTTAACCCTCCATTGCCTCAGAAGAAAGGCCTGGTAATCTACTTCTGGTCACACTGTCAAGAAAACCCAGGAGCTACTGGGTCACCAGGAGTCAGGACTGACTTGAAGGCACACATTGCATGGAACACATACTGCACTGTTTAAATCACTAAAGAGCCAGAAATTATGCATCTCAATTTAGGGAAGTATTTGGGGATGGCCAAGTTTAAAGTTATTCAAAGAATGGTGAAATTCAGCCGCACTCTTTGTAACATATACATCCAAGCAGCGGCACTGAAATAGCAGGTATATCTTTAAACAAGTAAGTTATCCATTTACCGTTGTGCACATTATTCAGTGTTGACAGTCATCCATGTGGAGGAAAGTTTTATAACAGGCACCTATGTTAAAGTGGTCAAAATGCACTTCTTTTAGGCCTATCTTATAAAGGTAACTAGATATCTACTTGTCTTTATGAAATACCAGTGTATGTGGCTGTGAACAATGTAGGCGTGATCACTTGTAAGAGCCCTAGTGTTGGTGTAAATATCCATATCTATATTTTGTAAATATGCAAGTAAATAATATCATTTCATAATTGACATGCATACTTACATACTCTGCCCAAACTCCACCCATTTGCATGCCCACCAGCACAGTACACACCTTGATGCCAACGTGTGTGTTCTTATGCCAGTTTTTATGCAATTGATGTGTGTATACGGCCACATAGGGGCCGAAATAACTTTACAAAATTACCCCTTACTGCCACTAACTATGAGGGTCATTTTAGAAGCTCTGTTCGTGATTGGCATGTGTGAAAACCATCTTTCAGATGCACAAATCACATGTACAGCCCGATAGCGATTTTAAAAAGAGCCCAATGTCCACATGTCCACCTCGATGACATCTAAGATCTAAGACACACAGGCATATGTCAAAGGAATGCCTGGGATAGGAATAAAAAGATCCATGTGTATACACGATTTAACAATGGCACCATATTTTTAAACCACCAGGGGACATGTCCATATTTAGACCTGTGCCTCAGCAAGAATAGGCATTTTAAAAGTGCCTGTTTCAGCTAGCTCTCAACAGTAGGGATGATAGAAGCATTCAGTAGCGTACCAAGAGTGGGGCGGTGGGTACGGCTTGCCCTTAGTGCCGGCCAAGAGAGGGTTGCGCCCACCGCCAGACCCATGGGAGAGCACGGCAAACTAATGTACCTTAAAGTTGGCTTGCCATGCTGTCTTCACTCTGTGGGCCCGCCGCTCTCTTCTCTCAGCCAAAGTCTCAAGTCTATGTTGCCGGTTCCACCAACGTCATTATTTCACACACACATGTTCCTAAAATCATCCATTGTCCTGCACGTGTCTGGTGCTTTATTCTGCACATCTCTGTCCTTGTATGTTGATGGAGACCTTTATCTTTTGGGGAGGAGATAGGTTGATTTTAGAAGGCATTTTACATGTGTCCACCTTCTCTATTGCCCCTCCGACTGAATTTTGGATGTTTTGGACATCCCAGATTGCACCTACACGGATTTTTTAAAAAATGCCTTCATGTATATAACTTTAAATGGATAACTTATCCATCAAAATTATGCTGTTTAATCCTTTTCACATACCAAAGCAAACATACATTTGATCCTTCTGTTCATTGACTGCACTGAGACAATCTAAAAGACTGCATTTTCCATTTTTCCCCCTGAAGACCTCACTTCCCACATTGACAGATCATAGCATCATCAAACAATTGATAGAAACATGTTTCAAGAGGTCAAATATCATTGCAGTAATACTCCCCCCCCCCCATGGCGACCAATTCAAGAATAACATGAAATATTAAAAAAAATAGAAATTCCTATAGATAGTAGTCATAAAATCTAACTGGATACTCGAAGGTTCTCCTGGCGTTTCACGTATAAATCCTGCAGCACACTCCCTGATTAAGGTTACCTGATTTTTGCAGGCAAATCTGAGACAGTTATACAAAATGTATGTGTGTGGGGGGGGGGGGGGGACAGGAAGGGACACCTCAGTTCCAGTTTTGAGCAACAAGGCGTGGAGGAGGGAAAATAAGACATTAGCCTAATCCCCCCATCCATCCTATGTTGGCAACAATGTCACTTGCAAGCAGACAGATCCACAGAGAAGTAGAAACAGTGTTGCATTTCCCCCATACTGTGCAAAACATAAAGTTAATGTATGTAAATGCTAAAAGCTGACATATGCAAATTACCAAACTGAAAAAAGGAATTTTTCTACCCTCTGTTGCCATTACTGGAATCGGGGACAGAAGGCTACCAAACAGGAAGGAATTGGGGACATATCTCAAAAATCAGGGACAATCTCCAAAAATCAGGGGCATCTGGTAACCTTCTCCTTGACTGACAGTTAACTGTTAATCACTAATCATAGCTTACTAATTAGTGGGGGACGCCCTTCTACGACCCATTCTATCTATTCAAGATAAAGCTCTGGTCCCTATAAGGCACCGTCATCCCAAACTGCTTTCCTTTCCAAAAATAATAAATTATAAAAACCCTTCCATTGGATCAGGCTGGGAGGGTCTGATCGCCACGAAATAAGGATGATCTTTCTAGCTAAAAACAATACTTTAAACAGAAACATCCTGTTCTCTTATTGTAGGGACGGGCAGGCTGCATAGTCTGAGAATAAAAATAACTCCATTTTGAGAGGAAGTGAGTTTCCCAAATGCCTGAGAGAAAGCATGAGACCAGTCTCCAAAATCCCTGAATTTTCACACAATCCCAAAATACGTGTCCCAGTTCTGCCTTCTCCTCACCACATTTTACTACAAGAGCTACTATCTGCAAAGCCTGCACGAAAAGAGCACAAGGGTGATATAGAAGCCCTCAACAAAAACTTGCAATAATACTTCTTATAGAGAGATGCTTAAGAAAACAAAGATTATCTGCTCACTTTTCTTTCCAAATCAAAAATAGCAGCTGTCAGAGACTTGTTCCTGCTGGATACATAAGCTACTACTTTGGCTGTTTTCTAGAATAAAGTTTGTGTATCACTTTGCTGTTCATTTTCTATGAAAACTCTTCCACTGTGAAAGCAACAATTCCTGAAACGCCAGTTCCATACATAGAAAGGCCAGAAATTTCCACCTACCACCCCATCCCTTGGGGCCTGAAGCCCTTCAAGGGCCCTATCCAGGCATAGGGCGGCAAACTGGCTGGCTTTCAGCCGTCCCGTCCGGTTTTTATATGGCCAGGCCGACTGCTGGCAGAGCTGTAAACAATGGAAAAGCCAATTTTTGCAGGGACAGCTCAGGGGCGGCTCTTGCTGCCTATAACCCCCCCCCCCCCCTGCCCCTGGAGGATCAATGATTAGGTGGCACTAGTTCTGACTGGCAGTCCAGCATCTCTCCCCTCCCTTCTGACCCTGCTTCAGCCCCTTCTCCCACTCCCCGGAGTCCTCGCTTGCCGCTGCTGCCGCTTGTCCTTTTGTTGCCATCAGCTTTGGGGGAGGGGAAGAAAAAGAACAGAGAGATGGAGGGACAGGGGAGATGATGCTGGACTATTACAGGGGGCAGGAATTCAAAAGAAAAGGGAGATATGCAGGCTATTGGGAAGGGGGAAGGAAGGCTAGGTGGAGATATGCTGGACTCTGGAGGAGGGAAGGGAAAAGGGAGAAAGGAGATATGCTGGGCTAAGGGGGGGCATGAAAGTGGATGTTAGGGGGGTGGAAAGGGAAGAGGGGGATGCTGAACAGTGGAGAATGAGAGAGGGAAGATGCTGTATTATAGGCGGGAGAGGAAAGAGAGAAGCTGAGCATGGTGAAACCATGTGGGAAAGGTTAGCAAAGAGATGAGTGAGAGGTGGATGGAAAGCTGGGGAAGTGGTTAAAGGAGGAAGTCGGAGCACGGGTGGGATTAGAGACAAGAGACTGGAGAGAATGACTGACAGGGAAGGAGATGGGGCTGCTGAGAGGAGTGGCAGACAGAAAAAGTAGATGAGGGTTGGGAAGGGAGTGAGTATAGGGAGTGTAAATGGAAGGAGGAGAGAGAATTGGTAAAAGACAGGAATAAGAGGCTTGAGAAGGTGTGAAAGTGTGAGAGTGGGAATGGGAAGGCTAGGAAGAAAGGAAGATGAATTGAGAAAGACAAGAGAGAAGGAAATGGAAACTTGATAGGTGCAAGGGAGAGAGAGAGATTAAGAAATGGAGGGTGAGAAGATGTGTGCTATTTGAATGGATAGGCAGAAAATAAAGAAATGGAGAAAAGAGCCGAAAAGAAAAAGTAAATGCCAAAGAAGATGTAAGGGAGGAATGGACAAAGGCAGGTGGAGAGAGAAAAATGGCAAATGGACAGCAGATACGTTAGGAAAAAACAAAGGAAAGCAGAAGAGAATGACTTGGACCAATGCAACTGGAAAAATAAACTGCCCAGACAAAAAAGATGATAAAATATTTTATTTTGAATTTATTAATTGGAATTTGTCATCTTTGAGAAATGTGCATCTCTTATATTTTTGCATTTTGCACAATACAAGAAGAAATGCATTTATTTCTATTCTTCCATTGTTGCACTGGAGTCTGACTTCTTAAGGTTTTCAGAACAATTTTTGCCTGCCTATGACTGTTTCTAACTTGTGGTTCCTTGTTCTGTATTTGCTTCTGTGTTTTGCTTATGTGACCAAGGTGCGGTATTCTGATAACTTGTAGTTTGCCATAGGCTCTTTGCTTTTTTCAGGACTTTTGAATACTTCATCATGTATCTGGCAATTGGAACTGGAGGGAAGTTGTGTAGAATCTGGTGCCCTTCCTCTAACCTCAATGCACATGTAAGTGGTAGTCAGACACTTAAGTTATGGTTGGGATAACAGCAGCAACTTGCAAAACTGAAAGTGGACACGGCCATGAGACCGGATGGGATACATCCTAGGATACTGAAAGAGCTTAACAAAATTATGGCAGAGACTTTAAAGGATGTTTTTAATAGGTCTTTGGAACGGGAGAGGTTCCGCAGGACTGGAGAAGGGCTGATATGGTAACTCTTCACAAAAGTGGTAATAGGGAAGAGGTGAAAAACTATAGGCCAGTAAGCCTTACCTCCATGGTGGGAAAAGTAATGGAGGTGCTCTTGAAAGAAAGAATAGTAGACTTGGAAACCAATGGATTGCATGATCCAAGGCAACATGATTTTACCAGGGGAAGATCATGCCAAAAAAATGTGATTGCGTTCTTTGACTGGCTGACCAGGGAACTAGATCAAGGGCATGTGATGGATGTGATATACCTAGATTTTAGCAAAGCCTTTGATACTGTTCCTTATAAGAGGCTTATCGATAAACTGAACAGCCTGGGAATAAGGTCCCAAGGTAGTGAACCGAATCAGAAATTGGTTAACTGATAGAAGGTGGTGGTAAATGGAACTCACTCAGAAGAAAGGAAGGTGCATAGTGGCATACCTCAGGGATCGGTCATGGGACCAATACTGTTCAAAGTATTTGTGAGTGGCATTGCAGAAGGACTGAATGGAAAAGTCTGTATTTTTGCAGGTGACACAAAAATTTTCAACAGAGTGGACACTTCCGAGGGAGTGCACAACATGAGGAAAGATCTAAAAACACTGGAAGAATGGTCTAATGTTTGGCAGTTACGATTTAATGCGAAGAATTGCAGAGTCATGCACTTGGGATGCAGAAATCCAAAGTAAGTGTATTCAATAGGGGGAGAAAGGTTGGTGTGCATGGTCCAGAAAAGGGATCTCAGAGTGCTAGTATCTGAGGATCTCAAAGTGGTAGAATAATGTGACAAGGCGGTAACCCAGAAGGATGCTGGGCTGCATACAGAAAGGAATAACCAGCATAAAGTAGGATGTATTAATGCCCTTGTATAAGTTGACACCTCAAAATAGGGACAGACGGTCAGTAACACTCAACACACTTGTAGTCCCAAAATCAATATCACAATGCACCAAAGCAACAGCAGACAGGGCTTTCAAGTTCTGTGCCCCAAGGTGCTGGAACAGCCTCCCTCAAGACATCCGAGCAATCCCGGATCTATTGCAATTCAGAAAAGCCTTGAAACACCACCTCTTCCTCTTGTATTACCCAGTAACCAATGCAGATATTTCAACCACCTCACAGACCTCCCAAAACCCCTAAGGCTGAAACCAAGAAGAGTTCATGATTATGTTATAATTTGTAAAAGAGTTCATGATTGTTATAATTTGTAAATAGTTACCCCTGTTATCCAAGTTACTTTTGCCTGTTCAACTGTAAACACAAAGTACCATCGGAAATGTGTAAATTCTTTGTTCATTGTAAACCACGCTGATGCTGAATAGTGCAGTATAGAAGAGACTATAAATAAATAAATAAATAAAATAAATAAGTTAGACAGTGAAGATAGACAGGAAGAAAACTGATGCCTTTGAATTATGGTGCTGTCAACGAATACTGTGTATATCATGAACTGCCAGAAGAACAAACTAGTTAGTACTAGAGGAGATCAGATCTAAGCTTTCCTTAGAAGCTCAGACAACAAGACTTTGACTTTCATACTTTGGACAATTCATGCGAAGAGAGAGATCATTAGAGAAATAATGTCTGGCAAGGTAGAAGATCAATACAAAAGATAAGGCCAGCAATGAGATGGATTAATACAAAAATAGCAGCTATGGGTGCCCCTCTCTCAACAATGAGCCTCTTGACTGACGACCGAACACAGTTTAGGTCAACTATCCAGAGGGTTGCCATGAATTGACACCACCTCAAGAGCACTTATCAACAACACAAGTCATTGTTGAGGCCTCGCTTGGAGTATTTTGTTCAGTTTTGGAGACCATATCTCACAAAGGACATAAAAAGACTTGAAACGGTTCAGAGGAAGGCGACCAAAATGATTCGGAGTCTATGCCAGAAGATGTATGAAAAGAGATTTGAAGACCTAAATATTTATACTCTAGAGAAGAGGAGGGACAGGAGAGATGTGATACAGACTTTTAAATACTTAAAGGGTATCAAAGAAAGGGAAGCTGTAAGACTAGAGGGCATACAATGAAGCTGAAAGGTGGTAAACTTAAAAGCAACATCAGGAAATACTTTGTCACTGAAAGGGTGGTGGGTGAATGGAATGCCCTCCTGAAGGAGGTGGTGAGGGCAAATACAGTGATGGAATTCAAAATGGCATGGGACAGACACTGTGGATCCCTTTATAGCAAGAGGATGAAATCAAAGCAAACTTAAATATCTTTTAATAGAGGGAGGCTGTCCTGCATGGAGCAGCAGGTAAAACCCGAAACACAGGCATGGGGGGGGGGGGGGGGTGATCTGCACAGAGCTGCAGCTACAACCACTCTAGCCACCTTACTGGGCAGACTAGATGGACCATACCGGTCTTTATTTGCCGTAATATACTAGGTTAAAACTTGCGAAGGGATCCATTAGAATTTGTGGGGGTGAGGACAGCACAGCAATCATTTGCACAGGGATAAAGAATATAGGTTTGGATTTAATATAGTATTGGGGAGAATGTGTGTTTGCAGGATTGAGGAGGGTACTGTGATTCATTGGGGGTTGAATAGTGTAACTGCTTGCACTCCCCACTTCCCCCGCCCACCTCGATGTGTCCAGCAGGTGCTGAAGCTTGCACTGCTACTATCACTGCAATTATTTTGGAGGGTGGGGTAAAGGGTGGAGCAGGAGGTGAGCAAGGGGCAGGCCAGAGGCACAACATGTGGCAGGTTTTTCTCTTTCAAAAAGTTGGCAACCCTATTTTGGTATCAGACATAGTAGAAAATAATTCTTTAGATACCAATATATAATCAGTGTGTGACATCACCCCATGCACCCCTGAAAGGTGGGAATAATCCCGTTTCATTGGATATGTAACCTGCCAGGCATCACCTGCCAACTCTCCTCCCAAAGGGCACTGATCTATCCATTTCTTCATCCAATACTGTGTTATAGTCTCCAGCCAACACTACAGGCATATCCCCAAAACCCATTTGTTTATGATACAGCCAACTAAAAATAGCTTGACTTAAGGTATTTGGGGCAAACACAGAGGCTTCCGAAAACACCTAAAGATCCACATATTCACTGAACACTTCGGCCCCAGCACATAACCCCTTCCCCTACAAACCCTCCCCCTCAACCTGTCCCCCCTCCCACACTAACCCCCATATACAATGCTATATCACCCCTGTCCCCTACTACCACTGCCGAATGTAAATAAGTTAATGTTGTAAGCAATTATGAACCCCCTCCAAATGTATGTAAATTAAAAACTACATGTTCATAAGGTAATGTTCCACACAAATGGTGTATGTAACCTAAAACCATATGTATATGTTAATGTTCTATGTAACCATTGTACCCCTCATTATATGTACACCACCGCTTTGGTCCGGCAAAAAGCGATATATAAGAACAGCTAAATAAATAAACATCTTTACCATATATCTGGGCCTGCACAAAAATACAGTGGCCTGAAGGGTCTTTAATTATATCAAACATCTTATATGGGATTTGCTTAGATATCAGTGTCACCACACCAGGTTGCCTCTCCCCCGACTGATGCGTATAAGACCTCACACACCCAGCCCTTCTTCAACTTTTCAGGGTCTATGAGCCTAGTCTCTTGCAAGGAAGTAACTTCTGCTTTATGTCACTTCAGTGCCTGCAAGACATCAGACCTTTTAATAGAGGAACTAACCCCAGAGACATTCCAGAATACAATATGATATCTGGAGTTAGCCATGATAAAGTAAACCATGCAGATCCCAGCCAGAGTCTATGATAACATTTATTCAGGCTATACTCGAAGGCTACAGGTGCCCAGACCCTACTCCAGGCCATCACTGAATCTGCAGCTCTCGAAATCCACATCAATAAACCAATTACACCCCTGGTCACCACCGACACTCTCCCCTTCCCTCTCTTCCCTCCCAACATAAAATACTCACTTCCATTAATGACTGACTCTCTACACAGCATGTCTACTTCTACCCCACATATCCAACATTCAACATGTATGTATCAGGATTCCCACAAATCCACCCCTCTTATTTTACCCTACAACCTAGGCACACATGCACACAACTTAACTACTTTATTTTTGTTTGCCCCAATTCCTATACCTCATTCTTCCCTACTATCCATCCTCTACACACTACATATGGCCAACATACATCTCTCTACATCATTGTTCTTCACATTGAGATGACACTATAGAGTCCCCCCTCAAGCACCTCACTCATAAAAGATACATACCTATCCCCCATTCATCCTCTGCTCTCAAATTCTATATGCATACCATCTCTCATGTTCCCTGTTGGTCTTCAATGCATCTTCACAACCCCATAAGAAATCATATGTATAATCCAGCCCTCAGTATCCTGAAGGCATATCGGATCTGGGCAACACCATCTAGGTGTCTGCACATTAACATCGATACCCACATATATAATCCAAACATTACCCCCCACATACCCAATTGTACACTCCCCAGCGGGACTCTACCATACTCCAAACACAACACACACATCCCTTTCCTCTCCCATACTTTTGTCCAAAACAGACTCTCTATTGATGACTATTGAAATTATTAAAGAAGAGCTGAAAAGCCTATTTTTTTGAACAAGCCTTTGGCGATCTGTAGCTGGATGGCATTCCAAGCTGCTGACCTGTGCCGTTCTGCTTTCTTGCTATTCTCATTCTCTTTATGATTTTCTTTCTACCTTTACTTTTTACTCCCTTTCTTATTTTTAACCTATGCTTTTTGTATATTTTGCCTGACTTGATTTTGTAAACACTTTGTTGCCTTGGGTTAAAGGCAGTATATCAAGTAATAAAATATACCATAAACCATTACCCCCCCCCCTACACACATATTCACTCTGAACATTCATATGAGACAACAGTGGGATGTCTCACAACCTCCAAAATGCTTCAAGAAGGTCCAGACAGGCACGTGGGCTGCATTGCATAATAACAATGGAAAAATAAAGTCACCAGTTCACAAAGCCCCCAGCAAACTAGATGGTCTGTATCTGCCCACTCATTCTCTGAGTGTCCAATTACACATCTTGCATACACAATTTGATGTCTTTATAAATTCCACTAGCAGAAAAGTTAGTCCATCAGCTTTGCAGCAGTCCAGGCCTTTCCAAATCTCAAGTAATTTAATCCCATACTCAGTTCAAGCACCGGTTGTGCTTTCAACACTGCTTTTACAATACTTGAGTGGTAATACAAGAGTATGTACTATGATTATATATTGTTGCAGATTCCAGAATAGGCCAAATGCATTCACTGATCCTGTAGCAGCTAAAGCCCATCATATCCTCTAGTAGACCAGTCACACATTGGGTATAGGCCTCAGCCATGTTTCCAACATCATTTTTCCAGCATGTAGGTAGAAAAGGTATGCACCATACCTTCATAGTGCATTCAAAGTATGGCAGGATATTATAGGGAGAAACAGAGCTTCGATATCACTTTGGTGGAGTAGTCCTGGAACACTAGCATAACGGATGGCCTATTCCATTGATGCAATTGTAGAATGAGCGATTTATGGGTATAGTTCAACAGCTATACGATAACAACATGCAGCCTCCTATCTCTCTCCATTTTCTGTCCAATATGTCCACTCCAAAGGGTATATTTACTAAAGATTAGTGTGCATTAATAAAGTTGACATGCATTAAGTGGCATTGCACCCATAGAAATAAAACGGTTTTGGGCACTTAACACGGGTTAATGAAGTTAATGCCTGTTAACTTTATTAACGCGCATTAAATCCAGTATGTTTACTAAAGGTTAACATGTATTGAATGCTGCCACTGCCCAGGCCACTGCAGCACTTAACACAAGTTAACATTACTTAATGCACGTTAACCTTTAGAAAACATGCCCCTAAGTGTTTCTATGTGCACTGGCATAACCAGTTTGGTTGCAAGCCAGATCTCCAGAAAGCCCACGAGTTCTCCTTCTGCCAATGCTTCAAGTAACCAATAAACTACAGATTATTCCTTTAAGACCAGTTTTCTAGGTCTTCTAAATTTGCCTTACATTTGTTCAACAAGGCCTGTAGAAACATGAGTTCACCCATCAATTCTTTTAAAGAGTCCTCAGTCTCTCCTATCCACTGCTCAACCTCTTCAAAAAGGGGCGGCCTGAGGGTGATTCACGGGCATGTGCTGAGACTCATTGTGGAGCCTCATTTGCACAAATAATTGCAGATCCACTAGGCCTTATTTGCATAAATTTAACTTATTTCATTTTGTTTAAAAAGTATATGTTGCCCATCTACAATTTTAGGAGGCTTCCAAAAGAGCCCTTCACAAGCCTCTTTTTTGTCTCAGCAATGACTAGGGGCATGCTTACTAAATATTAATGTGTGTTAAGTGCCGCTGTGCTCATAGAAATAAATGAGTGTTGCTGTACTTAGTGCACATTAACATTTGTGAATACATGTTGACCTCTAGTAAGCATGCCTTTTAATGAGCATATGAATACCATTTGGATGTACAGTGAGGATAAAGAAAGGCTACCAGATTTCTACATTACCATCCTCCAGTGTCAACTACCAGGTATATTAGGAAGTATTACAAAACTCTGCTCTTTTAGAACCCACGGTAAATCTGCCATAAGAGCACTACCAGGACTCACACAGCAACAAATCCTACCTATCAAAAGGCAGCAATGAAAATATTAAAACAATACATCTCCTACTGGGAAAAGAGAATAGGTAGGACTGTTAAACAGAAACTACACAAACAGAATACAGCAGCTTAGCCACACATGCAAAACATAGACAGACTTTCACCAAATACAGAAAAATGGACCACAACTTAGAAATATGAAGACAATAACTGAACTGGGAACCCCAAAAGCCAAAATTGTAATGTACAGCACTGGAGAAATAAAACTATAACTTAATTTCCTCTTCTATTGAACAAAACACAAAGACGTCAGTGAAGCACATTTCCCAGAAGTAAGGAGATCTTAGATTCTCTACAGAGAGAACTATTCTGGCAACTGGTAACAGAACCCACATGTGAAGGGGCCATATTAGACTTGGTGCTTACCAAGGGGGAAAGTGTTTCTGATGTCATAGTGGGAGATCATCTCGCATCCAGTGATCAGCAGATGGTGTGGTTCAGTATTAGGGACAAGGGCTGTTAAAATCCATTGAAAAGCGAGAGTCTTACACTTTAGGAAAACTAACTTTGCCAAGATGAGACAATACTTCAAGCAGTCATTAGCGGGATGAGAACAGCTGGGGGATGAAGAAAAGCAATGGGATAATACTTAAAGGGGATATGTTAAGGGCAACTAACCTTTTTATTAGGTAAATAAGTGTAAAAGGAAAAGGAAGGTACTATAGTTCTCAAAAGAAGTAGCTGAAAAGATGAAGATAAAGAGGGTGGCCTTAATAAAATACAAGAGATTACAGAGAGAAGAAGACAAGCATCAATATTTGGAAAAACTTAGAGAAGCTAACAAAGTAGTCAGGACAGCAAAGATACAAAAAGAAGAAGAAATAGCCAGTGTAATAAAATGGGTGGATAAGACATTTTTCAGATTTGTTGGTGAGATAAGGAGGTGCAAAAGATAAGGAGGTGTAGAAGCTGATGAGGATAAAGCAGAATTGCTTAACAATTATTTCTGTTCTGTGTTGACAAATAAAGGCCAGGAACAGGACCTCAGAAAACACCCACAAATAGGAACAGAAGTGATGGGGATCTTGAACGACTTTTAGACGACTGTATTCATGAGGAACTAGCTAAACTAAAAGTAAACAAAGCAATGAGACCAGATGGGATACATCCAAGAATATTGAAGGAACTTGGGGACATCCAAGCGATTCCACTGACTGACCTTTTCAATGCTTCTTTAGAGTTGGGAGTGGTCCCAAATGGTCCTCTTACACAAAGGCGGAATTAAGGATGAGGTTGAAAACTACAGGCTGGTTAGTCTAACTTCTGTGGTGAGTAAATTATTGGAAATACTGCTAAAAGGGAGGATAGTGAGGTTTCTGGAGTCCAATGGATTGCAAAATCCAAGGCAGCAAGGGTTTACCAGAGGCAGGTCTTGCCAGACAAATCTGATTGATTTCTTTGACTGGGTGACCAGGAAGTTGGACTGAGGGAGAGTCTTAGATGTGGTGTACTTAGATTTCAGTAAAGCCTTTGACACTGTTCAGCACAGGTGACTTATAAACAAACTAGGGATGGATCCTAAAGTGACTGGGTTAGAAACAGTTGAGTGGGAGGCGACAAAGGGTACAGATAAAAGGAGCTCACTTAGGAGAAGAAGGTAGCCAGTGGTGTGCTGCAGGGCTCTGTTGTTGATCTGATTCTTTTTAACATCTTTGTTAGTGATATTGCAGAAGGGCTGTCGAGTAATGTTTGCCTCTTTGCAGATGATACCAAAATCTGCAATAGGGTAGATACCCAGGAAGGAGTAGATAACATGAGGAGGGATCAAGCTAAGCTTGAACCATTTATTTATTTATTTATTTCTAGCTTTTCTATACCGCGTTATTTGACATCAGTGCAGTTTACAGTTAACAATTTTGCACAAAGCAGGGGAGGAGCCTTGTGCTTACAATCGAACAGGACATAGTAACTGGGATTCATAACATTGAACTATTTACATCTGAACAATGACAGCTTACTAGTGTCGCTTTTACATTCTTAAAGCTGTTGGGTGGTTGTGTTTGAACAAGTTGTAGGGGTACAATTGGATTGCGAGTAATATAATAGGAATAAATGATGTTTAATGGCTTTCCTGAATTGTGTAAGATCTTTGATTGATCTGATATTGGACGGGAGATTATTCCAACACCTTGGAGCATAGAAAGAGAATGCTCTCCTTCTGGTTGTTTGCGTGCATTTCGTCACTTCAATTGGGATTACTAGTGTGTTGGCGCCTATTGACCTTCTTGACCTCTTGTTGGGGGTGTGGGTAATGAGTGCAGTGATGGACGAGGGGGATATCCTATTGATGGCTTTAAATGTAATGAGTAGTGCCTTGTAGGTGATTCTGCCTTCTATTGGTTGCCAGTGAAGGTCCTTTAAGGTAGGGGTTATATGGTCTCTTCTTGATACTTCGCAGAGGACACGTGCCGCGGCATTCATTGCAAGCTGCAACTGGTTTAGGGAACTCTTGGAGATCCCATGTAGAATGATGTTTGCACAGTTGAAGTGTGGAATTAACAGGGCTCGGAATACTGTCCGGTAGTCTTCATGTGCCAGCATTGGTCTTAGGTGACATAACATCTTAATCTTGAAATATATAGCCTTGACGGTATTGCTTATGTGCGCTTTAAAGTCAAGATGTTGATCAAGCGTAATACCCAGGTAGCGTATCATGGGCTTACTTGGGAGCTCTGCGTCTCTGACCTTTAATGTTTTAGGTGAGGAAAAGTTTCTGTTCTTTGTGATGAACAATACCTCCATCTTCTTGAAGTTTATACGAAGGTTCTGTTCAAGGAGCCAGTCTGTGATCGTGTTGAAGCAGTTAACTAAGGCAGTGAAGTCAGGATGCGAGACGTCGAATGGCATAAACAGGACATCATCTGCATAGATCAAGCAGGAGATTCCAAAGGATCAAATGATTTCACAAAAATGGTCAAGAATTTGGCAGCTAAGATTTAATGCTAAAAAATGTAAGGAGCAGTAAAGTGTAGGGGACAAAGCACATCTGTCCACGAAAGAAAAGCGGGACCTGGGCATGATTGTTTTTGATGATCTTAAGGTGGCTAGACAGATAGAAAAGGCGACAGAAAAAAACAAAAGGATACTTGGGTGATAGGGAGAGGAATGGGCAACAGAAAAAACGTGTTAGTGCCTCTCTATAAGTCTTTGATGTGACCTCATTTGAAGTATTGTGTGCAATTCTTGAGACCACACCTTCAAAAGGATATAAACAGGCTGGAGTCAGTACAGAGGGTGGCTACTAAAATGGTTAGTGGTCTTCGTTATAAAGCATATAAGGAAAGACTTGAAGATATTAATATGTATACGTTAGAGGAAAGGCGGGATAGAGGAGATATGATAGAAATGTTTAAATACCTTTGTGGCATAAATGCATAAGAGAAGAACCTCTTTCAATTGAAATCAAGCTCTGCTATGATGGAATAGGATGATGTGAAAGTGGAAAGACTCAGGAGTAATATGTGGAAATCTTTCTTTAGAGAAATAGTGGTAGATGCTTGGAATAGTCTCCCAGTGGAGGTAGTAGAGAGAAGGACAGTATCTGAGTTATAAAAAAAAATGTATGGGACAAACACAGAAGATCTCTAAAGAAAAAGAAGGGACTTTAGTATTTGATATGGAAGGGCAGACTAGACAGGCCCTGTGGTCTTCTTCTGCCATCATGTTTCTATGTTTCTAGAAGTGACATATTCCAGATAAAAAAAAATTGAAAATAAAATACTATTCCTACAGATAAAAAAAAATTGAAAATAAAATACTATTCCTACTTTTTGTTGTTTCTGAATTTTATTTTTCAGTCACAGTTGCTCCAGTCTCTCTTCTGCTTTCTTTGTCTCTTCTGCTAAGTCTTCATTGTCTGTTGTCCATTTGTCCTTTCTTCCCCAATTTTTTCCATTCTCTCTCTACATGTTGATATTTCCCTTTTTGCTCTTTCCTTCATTTATTTCTTTACTCTTTCTTCATCCACTCAAATTTCACCCCTGCCCCATCCTCAATTCTCTTTTGACTTTTCACCTATCAACTTTCCATCTATTCCTCTAACCTCCAACCCATCCCATCTCCTCAGCTCTCCCATTTCCTATCTCACTCCTTCACTAGCCTCTTATTCCCTTCTGTCTTTCACATATTCCCTATTAACATATTTCCACCCTCTGCAATCATTAACATATTTCCCTCCTCTCGCTAATCTCCTTGCCAACTTCCTATGGCCTTTATTTGATAGTTTCACCATACCCACTATCACCCCTCTGTCTCTTTCTCTCTTTCACCATCCCATTTCAGCATCTCCCAATCTCCTCACCCTTCCCCTTTACCCCTAAGGTCCAGCATGTCCCTCTTTCTCTTCCACCTTCCTAGCCATTTTTTAACTTCCTCTTCCATAGGCCTGCAGTTTTCTATTCCCTTCCCCTTCTCCTTCCTCTTCCTCTCCTTCTCCAGTAGTCCAGGATCTCTCCTATCTCCCCTCACAGCCCAGAATCTTCTCTCTCCTCCGTTCCTTCCCAACCCCAGTTAAATATATTCCTTCTCTCTCATTACACAGGTACACTACCAAAAAACTGCCTCCAGTTTTGCAACTGATTCCTATAGATTTTGGGATGCTGAATCCAGGAAAAATAGCCAAAATGTTCCATCACGTCACGTTTTCTTGCAAAATTAGATTTCTTACCCATATAAGGAATGTTCACATAATTTCTTTTTAGCCGACTGCAGTTATTTTTCTTGGCCCAAAATAGAGGTTGTAATGGTTAACTAACTAGAAGCACTCCCTCATGATATTTTAGAGTGTTTTGTATTCATTTTATGCATTAACAGGACAATTGGGAGGCGGGGGGCTAAATCCAGTACTCGCGCTGGCGCATGTTCTTTCCTGTTCGCCTCGCCTCGTTCGCTCGCTCAAACACGGTGGTTGCGACATGAACGTTCCTGTCAAATTTCAGTTTCTTGCAAGTTCATTATTACCTTTTGTTTGCTCAGTCGTAATCCAGCTTTATTCCGAAGTGGTTCACTACAGTTGTAGTTTGCAGTGCTGTGTATTTGTGAAGGCTCACAGAGCCAGAGGTTGCGTCAACTCTCCGGACAGTTTTTGTTTTATTTGTGGGGAATATACCGTGAAAAAGCGGCAGAGGAACATTTCTGCATTTATTAAAAAAGTATATTTCGCCTATTTCGGTTTGAAGTTAGGCGATCAAGACAAACCGTGGGCTCCTCACAAAGTGTGCAAGACATGTGAGGAAGATCTACGCTTATGGATGAAAGGTAAAAAACAAGCATTTTGTTTCGGAATACCTATGATGTGGCGTGAACAAAGAGACCACAGCAGTGACTGCTATTTTTGCTCTTGCATTGTGAAGGGATACAACTTAAAAAATAAGAATGTAATAAGTTACCCCAACCTTCCCTCAGCAATTAGGCCTATGCCTCATAGCAACGAAGTACCTGTGCCTGAACCACCAAAATCTTTGGATCATATTTGTGTGGACGGTTCTGATCATGATGAGACTCATCAGATGGCTTTTCCCGATGAGTCCAGTACTTCCGAGTTTGAAACTGAACCAGATCCGAAACCTGAACTTTTCTCTCAAGCTGAATTGAATGATTAGTCCGGGATTTAGGACTCCCAAAAGATGCTGCCCAACTGCAAGGTTCTCGGCTTAAACAGAAAAATCTATTGTCACCAGGAACAACTTTTTATTGGTACCGCAACCGCGAGACACAATTTTTGAAGTATTTCAGCAAAGAGGAAGATTTGGTATTTTGCAACGATATATACGGAGTGATGGAAAAGTTTAAACTTAAGTATGATCCTGCTGAATGGCGGCTGTTCATTGATTCGTCAAAAGACAGCATAAAAAGTGTTCTTCTTCATAATGGCAACACATTCGCTTCAGTTCCTATTGCTCACTCTGTTATTCTCCAAGAAAAATACGAGAATTTGGCCCTGATTCTTCAGAAGATTCGTTATGATGAGCATAAGTGGATGATTTGTGGAGACTTTAAAATTCTATCCATGCTATTAGGGCAGCAATCCGGTTTCACCAAATATCCCTGCTTCCTTTGCTTGTGGGATAGCCGGGCCCGCGACCTACACTGGGGGAAAAAAGACTGGCCAATTCGGGAGTATTTGAGACCCGGTGAGAAAAATGTTCTTCATGAGAGCTTGGTACCTCGTGATAAAATTCTATTACCACCTCTCCACATTAAGTTGGGTCTCATTAAGCAATTCATCAAGTCCCTTCCAAAAGATGGTGAGTGCTTTCGGTACCTTTGCTCAAAGTTCCCCCGACTTTCTGAAGCAAAGCTAAAGGAAGGAGTGTTTGTTGGCCCTGATATAAGGAAACTCATTTCAGATGGAGCATTCGCTGAAACGATGTCTGAGAAGGAAAAAGAAGCCTGGGATTCCTTCAAGGATGTTGTTCTCAAATTCTTGGGGAACAGGCGGGATGAGAACTATAAGGATATTGTTGCCAGGATGCTCAATGCCTTCAAAGAACAAGGCTGTAACATGAGCCTGAAAGTCCATTTCTTGCACTCCCATGTGAACTACTTTCCCGAAAACTTGGGGGCGTACAGTGAAGAACAAGGTGAAAGGTTTCACCAGGACATCAAGGACGCAGAGAGAAGGTACCAAGGAAGATGGAACACCACTATGATGGCTGATTTCTGCTGGTTGCTGCTGCGGGAAACCCCAGATGAAAAATACGCCAAGCAGCGCACCAAGAGAAGCATTCGGGGGAAGAAGAAACGGGCCCACCAGGAGATTGATTGACCCCAGAATGACTTTAAAATCTAAACTGTGTTGACAAATATCGTGTTTTTACTAAATTTTGAAATAAAAATTTGCTAGTTATTACCACAGTGTCGGATCTCATTTATTAGAATTTTATTTTCACACCATCGGGTGTTTGTCTTCATGTATTGCAATGGTGCGGTTTGCGTTTTCTATTCTTACATACATACCTGTACAACATTTTTTGCACATTTCTTTGCTTTGCTTTGTGTCTAACCTCGCTCTTATATGCTCAATGTTTGTGCACATGTATGTGGCTGTTTTAAGTGCAGACAATTTTGCTACCATCACAGTGTGTTTTGTTGACATCACTCTATTCTTATGTGCTGCCTTGTTACAATTTTCTTTATTCTTATTTGAATAACTACTAAACAATTAGTATAAAGAATTCATCCAAGAAACTTTTATCTCGATCGCACTCAATCTGAAACGTTCACCTCAAACTGCTAGCCCAATGTAGCAAAACATCTGTACGTGATGGAGCAAATTGGTTACCAGATTTGGATTCAGCGCACCAAAAAACGTAAAAATCAATCGAAACATTTGAGGCAGTTTAAAAAAATTTTTTTTTAGTGTACCTGTGTTATCCAAAATTTCCCGCTCTTTTCTCTCTCTCTCTTTCCAATCCCCCCCCCCCCATCCAGCGTATATCCCTTCCCTCTCTTAACTCAAATTCTTCCTCTCTCTCTTTTTCTCTCTCTCTCTTTGTCTCCCCTCCCCCATGGAAAAAAACATTATGTGGCACCATCCCCTGCTTCATTTTTCTTTCTCTGAGTCAACATGTAGCAACCAGTGCTACCTGTAGCATTCACTTCCAGTGCATAATTCAATAGTCTTGTACACTGGAAGTGAATGCTACAGGAAACACTGGCTGCTGTCACTGTCTTGGGGCCATACAAATGAAGCTAGAGATGGTACTGCATGATTTTTCTGTGCCAGGGCTACATGCGCAGTGAGTTGCACTGGTCCTGGGCAAACCAGCTGAGTCCTTACTTTCCCAATTTTAGAGTTCTTCTTCTTTTTTCCTACCCAATTTTAAAGTCTCCACCTAAGACCCTGTGCCTGTGCTCTCATATCTCCCTGTCCCAAATACCTCCTTTCCTCCTCCTTACCCCAACATTCATTTTTTTGCCCCTCACTCTCAACCTTTCTGACCTTTTTTCATCTCTCCCACACAAAATATCTGTCCCCCTCTCCATCCTCACAATCCCAGATTCTGCCTCTTTTTTTTTCACCTTGACCCCAGCATCTGCCCCTTTCAGGCCCCCAGCCCCAGCATCACACCTTCCAGTCCTCTAGATCATCAGCTCCTTTCCAGTCTCAGCCCCTCCCAGCATCAGCTCCTCTCTATTTCCAGCCCCTTCCCTAGCATCAGCCCTCTTCTAGTCCCAGTTCCCTCTCCCCACTATTACCATCACCATCAGCCCTCTTCCAGTGCCAGTCCCACCAGAATCAGACCCAGCCAGTCATGCCTCTCCCCCTCCTCTCTGTATCCCTGCCACAGCTGCATTCATTACACAGCTGTGTGAGCATTGTCCTATGCTCCCACATCTGTACTAAGCTGTAGCCGTTGGCACCACTTAATTCCTAAAAGTGAAACACAGCCACTTCCTGTCTCTTTCACGAGACAGGAAGTGCCCCGTTTCACTTTTAAATGGACAGTGTTGCTGACAGCTACTACTACTACTACTTATCATTTTTATAGGATGTATGCATCACTGTACAGAGATGTAAGAAACAGACCTGCTCCTAAGAGCTTATAGTCTAGTCAAGACAGACAACACAACTGGGAATTAGAATATATCTAGTGGAATGGTAAGGAAACGCACAGGAGGTATACAGAAGACTAGGGGGATCAGGATTAAAAAGCAGTCTCAAAGAAGTGAGTTTTTAGCTTGGATTTGAACAGGACCAGAGATGGAGCCTGTTGCACTGTCTTGGGTAGATTGTTCCAGGCATAAGGAGCAGCAAGGTAGAAGGATCAAAGACTGGAGTTGGCAGTGGAAGAGAAAGGCACAGATAGAAGGGATCTGTCAGAAGAATGGAGTTCCTGAGGAGGGGTGTAGGGAGAGATAAGAGAGGAAAGGTAGTGAGGAGCAGCTGAATGAAGGCACTTATAGGTCAATAGTAGAAGTCTGAAGTGGATGTAGAAATGGATAGCAAGTCAATGAAGTGACTTGAGAAGATGGGTGACTTGAGCATAGCAACACTGGTGGAAGATTAGCCGTGTAGCTGAGTTTTCAACAAATTGAAGAGGGGAGAGATGATTAGAAGAAGACCAGAGAAGAGGAGGTTGCAATAGTCTAAACAGGAGGTATCAATATTATAGAGAAAGAAGTGGCAGGTTTTAACTATCTGTTGGGATGTGTGTGGAGAAGGAAAAGTCAAAGATAACCCCAAGCTTGCGAGTTTAGGAAACAGAGGAGTAGAGTGTTATCCACAGGAATAGAGAAAGGAGGAAGGGGGGAAGTGGACTTAGGGGAAAAGATAAGGAGCTCAGTTTTGGCCATGTTCAATTTCAGATGGCAGTGAGACATCCAGGCACTAATGTAAGATAAGCAGGCAAAGATCTGGGCACAGTCGCTGGAGCAAAGGAAAACACTCCCACGGCTGTGAACCAGTAAGGCAGACTTTGGGTGCCCTTGTACATGGTACCCTGAGCTGGGGCCTCACTAACACTAACTCATCTCTTAAGCTGGCTAGGTGTGGGGCTTGTTTGGAGTGGGGCATGTGCAGGCCTGAGACTGGCTCTGTCTTCAAATCTGGAGTTAAAGTCACAGAGTGAATTTAAAACCCGATTTATCTATTTGCTTATTTTTGTAAAGTGTATATCCATTACTGCATTTATAAGCTTTTGAATAAGAGGTGGGGGCTCAAGGCCTGTGCCTCCTTCTCAGAGGCTGCTATCTTGGCTTCTGTGTGCTTTAGGAGTTCCTTATCTTTTTTCAGACCACACCCATTTTCAGCAAAGGTCCATAAGGTCATGTTGCTACAGTACATCAAAAGAGCAACCAAACAGGAGCAACTTGAAAACTGATGGGGCAAGATTTGTTAGGAAGAGCCGGGAACAAGAGAAATATGCAGCTCTCCTGCTCACTCACTGCTTGATGTGACACCCCCCCCCCCCACCTCCATCAAAGTGCTATAACTAGTCCATTGCTGAATAAGGGACCCGACAGCCTGCTTTCGGGCTTGCGAGAAATATGTCAGACAAACAGCAGCATTTTGAAAAGCGCACAGTGCCACACAGTGAGGTGAAACGCTGCTATTTGTCGGACATATTTCTCACAAGCTCTGGAAGCAGGCTGTCACCAAAACGTCGGTGTTGAGCAGTTGTGAGCAGGGTTCAGAAGATTGAGAGCTATGAATGAACATTTGGTAAGATAAGTAAGAACGGTGTGTTGTTGGAGTGAAAAACAGCATTTTGAGTCTGACAGCAACATCACTGTGTTAAGATATAAGGTTATAACAGGACTGTAGCACAAAAGAATATAAAACATACAAAGGTGGAAGTCTATAGAGCTAAGTGCTAAAAAGGAGCATAAAAGGCGCTGCGTACACCTTGCAGTGCTATACAAATGATAACTAGAAATAATAGTAGTGGATAAGTTAAGTGAATGTTTGCTCCACGGTTTGATTCCTCTCTTTTAAACAGAAATATGGTGCTTCCGTTCATTAAACTGCAGTAATATTCTAGATGTGGCACGTGAGAGTCTTGTACTGTGACAGTCGGCTAATGATGATACTGTAATAATTTGGCAGCTCAGAGCTGCATTGACAAGAAAGAAACTACGTCATTAAACTTCAGATCACAGGCTGGGTAGGACTGGTTGCTTGGATCTAGCCGACACGGGGACTAATTCTTTCCTTAGCTAATTTACCTGCAACTGCATGCCAGTGTAAGTGTGTGCAAAGTATGCACATGGAAAGTGGGCATCTACTTTTGCTTGATCTGATGTGTAGGCATTGCTGGGGCATAGCTTGGGCAGAATGGAGTCGGAGGTGCACTCTACCTGCGTGATTTATAACATACATGTGCGCATACTTAGAGTTCACATATATAGAGACACCAACTTTGGAGCGCATGTAAATGTGCATGTTGGCATCTGTGTACTATATACATGTTGGTTCTGGGTGCATATTGTACTAATCTGCATGTTTTTTGCCACCGGGGCTTTGTGTTGAGGTTTTTGCATATTTTCTTTGTGTGAGCTCCTATTTGCAAAAAAGCTACGTCTGTGACCATGATAGGTAGTAAATGTTTGTATGTAACCGATTATGGCACCAATTCCATAAGGCAGATAGTGCTATCCTGATATCCGTCTTGTCACTATTCTGGCTCAGTCCCCGCCGCATGCACAGAGCTGCTGTTCATGCAGCAGGGGATGGGGGCACCACAGGCAGAGAGTGGGAGGAGTGGCAGAACCAACCCCTGGACGTACAGGGTCAATTCAGCTCACGGCCCTGTACATCCAGGAGTCACTGGGGGGGGGGGGGGGGGGGCGGCCTGTTCATTCCACCTCAGAGGCCACCCCCCCCCCCCCCCCCGATCCTTCCCGACAGCCTCCCAGGGCATCTCCAAGGCCCTAATCCTGCACCCACGGGAGGACCTTGCTCCCGCAGTGCAGAATCGGGCGCTGACGGCCCTCTCTTGGTCGGGGCTGTCCAGACAGCCCAGACGTGCCCCATATTGGATCAGGCTCCACGTGTAAAAGTTTTTCTTAATGTAATTTAAGGATCTACTGAACTGCAAAAGCACATGATAAAAGATTTGCAGATCCATTTTCATAAAGAAAATGCTTCTATTTTGCTGGCTGTCCCATAGCTACGTTGTATATGAAAGTGTGCTACAGAGCAAATGTTCCATAAAGAAGCCACTAGCCCACGGAAAATCCCATGGGTTAGCAGATCAGCCTCTAGGTCACTATCGAGCATGCCATTGAAATATGCCCCACGGTTATTTGCCTTTCTCTGGATCACCCCTCAAAAATAATTATATAACCAAGAGCAGACAACTTTCACACTTAAGTCCTGCAAGTTTCTACCAGGACATTCGTCGTGATTCATCTACTGAATGCTAGGTACTATGCAGGGATTTTCTCTGATCACCCCTCAGAGTCAAGAATGAAGGTAGCATTTACTTATTTCCTTGTTGACTGCAATTAATGATACAATGAGGGTAGTGTGTAGAAGAAGCTTCTCCATGTTCAGTCCTGGAGGGCCACAAAAGGCCCAATCTTCAGAATATCTCTTATGATTATGCTGAGATGATTTATATCCAGTGTAGTTAGCATGCATGCAAATGTTTCTCAAGGACTGAACTTGGACAAGCTGGTTGTAGAGAGTTAAACTGATGGATTCGCGTCTTCAGTCAAACTGTTCAACCATGTAACTGTGAAATGCTGATGGACTGATAACTTTCCTCAGCCGACTATCCATGCAATTCTACTGTTTTGTAGACTATTCACTGAATAAAGAATACTGTATATTGCTGAAAAGATGGATTTGAGAAAGTACATTAGCATAATACTGCTAATTACTGTGTAGGCTGATTCTCACTTGAAAAAATGATACCTCTCTGAAAAGCAGTCACGCTTTCTATTCTTTAGACTTTTGATAACATCTTTTGTTTTTCATTTCTAATCTTCACTTAAACCTTCATAATGAGCAAGTGCAGTATAATAATTATACGTTTTCTTCCATTTCCTTTATTACACAATGAATTGTTACCAAAACTTTTAAAAATTCTGAACATTACAAGAACAATGCACACATAAGGAACAAGATGTAATGTGTAGGGTGCACAGTGGCAAAAATAAAAACCCACCAGTTTGGTTATTTGGTATTACAACTCTGGACTTATTTCATGCTTGATATTAAGAGCCAAAACAATCAGAGCTAATGATCTGTTACCTTCTTCGCTGTTAGGGGAATGAATTAGCTCAACAAAAATCTCTCCGTCATTGATTGTCAGAGATTTCTCTCTCACCCGGACTCCTATTGAAAGCTTCCATACCCTGATTGCAGGAGACCACCTTTACCTAGACTTATCCAGACATCTTCAACCTAACATTTCGGAGGTTTTATTCACAGCCTCCCCCCACTCCCCTTCATCTTATCCTCTCCTGGAAATTTATCTCATCTTTCTGACACTGATCTCTAGAGATCTCTTTCAGTTTGGCCCTGAGAGATCTTCTCCCTGACCCTTCAGAGATCTTGCTAGCCCTGATATTAGGAGATCTCCCCTATGCTGACACTCCTAGAAATTTTCTCTACCTTAACCCTCCAATTTTCCCCATCCTAATATAGGCACTCACACACCTTCCTTGCAGCACACACTGAAAGAAATCCGCTAACACATTAATGACGGTAAGAAACTTGGCTGTAGTTTTATTCAAACTACCAGCTAACATCCAATAAACTGAATCCACAGCATTTGAACCCCCTCTCCATCATCTCCCATATTGCCCCCTCCTGTATGACTTCCCCACGCTATCAACCGAATTCACCCAATCCACCTGACTCCACAACTATACTTGGCCATTTGGCTACTCGGTGCCACCCTCATCATAACAAAGTTAATTTAAGAACCCTTTGCACCAGCCATGCCCTAGGCCACCATTCCCTCAGAGGGGGCTCAATAATATTAAGTTGCCTTCAGTCAAGACTGAGGACTTTCCTTACAACTGTAGATTTCTCTACAACTTACTTATAGATATCTGCATAATCTGTACGTTAGACTCCATCTCTACCCCTTTCCAAATCCGTGCTTATGCCTGGAACAAACTACCTGAATCTGCATGTCAGGCTCCATCTCTGCCACTTTTCAAATCCATGCTAAAAGCTGATCTCTTTGAGGCTGCTTTTGGATCTTGATCCGCTTAGTCTCCTATGTGTCTCCTCACCTTTCCCTCTTTGTATCCTTGTCCTCAGCTCTTGTATTGTCTGTTTTGACTAAATTGTAAGTTCTAGTGAGCAGGAACCATCTTTACATTATAACCATGCACCCGCCCCTTGACCTTGAGGGTTTAAGGAGGGGTGTGCCTTGAGGTTGAATTGTAGTTGCGGTGGTTGAGTGGCAAGGCAGATATAAAGAATATTTATTTTATAAGGATTTTATTTCTCCCGCTCCGTGGTGGAATTGGAACAGGCGTAAAGGCAAAGTATTTTTACAGCCAAAACAAGAACAAAGAAAAGATAGGATTTTCCGCACTGTGTTTCAAAACTGTCGTTCCAGTCATGTGAGCTGCACTTGAAAACAGTTAAACCAAAGGCAAACAATAAAGTTCATGCAGTGTTTCCAACTTCTGCTTTAGCTTATTCTTATCTCTCTCATAAGCTCTTCAGGTAAGGAACTTTGACAATGTACAGTTTTTCACTTTATAATGAATGACCACACAAGCTTTGCTTGACTATCATTACTTATCTACAAGGCACGTCGAGCAGTCCATTGGCTGACTCAAATCCTGCGTCTGTAAGGGATGAGGTAATGGTACTGGTGCTTCTGGACTCTGTACTGGTTCAACTATCCTAGGTCCAGGAATATTACGTTTCTCTAGAAACGCTTTAAAGTCTCTCAGGAGTGCTTCAGCTTGGTTACCCTACTCATTCACTGCACTGGAGTTACCCCTCCCCCACTTGTCTCTGTCAGCAAGTGCTGGGTAAATCAATTCCTTTGCAGGGGAAGCATTTGTCGGCAACAAATCAAACTTAGAGCTTCCTGAAACTTTCTGGCAAATGTCTCTGGCCAATATCTCTGCTATATCTTTATAGCTAGCTTGCTTATTAATCTTGTCAGCAGTTTGAGGAGACAAACAGGGTTTAACTGAACAAGCTCCTGGCTGTAGCCAACTGCTCTCATAAAACCTGGTCTTTTCCTGGGTTTTAAAATATGCACTCACACAGTCTGGCTTCTCATAAAAGCTGTTATCAGTATTAAAAGTACCCTGTACCTTGTGCTGAGGAATATCTGGATGTTTTTCAGCCGTCTGCCATTCATTCCATTGATCAGCTCTCTGCTCCAAAAGCCTAGGCTTTACCCTTGGGTCTCTCAGTGCCACGCCCTTCTCCTTCTCCCAGAAGGTTCTGCTGTGCACTGAGTCTCCCTGGTACCTGCTTCTTGGCTTTACAGGCCTTCTCCTGGAATTGCAGCTGGGGAACGTTTCTCCTTCACATTCAAAGGCTCTGGCATCCAAGGCTACTTCATCTCTAAAGCACACACCTGCTTCATCTGGTTCCAGTATTTCCTTCCACCTCCTCGGTTGGTTCCTTCTCTGAGTCTCCAACTGCTTCTGAAGCTCCAACTGCTTCCCTTTCTCACTCTTTCTCTCCAACTCTCTTCCTTCTTCCGGTTTAACAAGCTGTTTCTGCTCTGGGGAGCCCGCCTCCAGCTAGGGCGTGCCCAATCAGCAACTCTGCTTCTCCCCTCCCCCGAGGTGAGTTGTGTTGGCTGATTATCTATGTCCATCTTGTGCTGAGAAGGGAATATCTTGCTTTTAGGTGCAGTACCCGGACCTTCCACCGGGTCACCATCTGTTTCCATGGCTTCTGGCCTTGTTGCAGCGTCACAACATGTATCTGTACAGCCCTGAGGACGTCTTGTAGTGCTGTATAAATGATCAATAGTAGTAGCAGTAGTAATCTAGGAGTACACAGCTCCAGTCTCTGACAGCTGCAAAAAGATCTAGGATTTAGGGTGAACAAAACTTAATTACGTTGTTTTTTAGAATAAGTAGATACAATTACATCTGATGAATAAATATTATGGATATCTTGAAAACCAGACCTGTGTGTGGTCTTCAAAGACCAGATTCATGACTTAAGGTATTCCTAACAATACTACCTAAAACACTTAGGGGAAGATATTCAAAAGCACTTATTGAGGTTGAAGCATCTGCTAACCAGATAAGTGATATTCAGCTGCTATCCAGATAGATCTAGGTCATCTGAAAGGCTATCCAAAATGTATCCAGTTACCTTATTTGAATAGTGGTTGAATATCAGCACTATCCATTTAGAACTGCTCTGTATGTCTCCCATGGAGGGCGGTATATCAAATGATAATAAACGATAGTTGCTGCATTGACCAGTCTATCTGAATATTCAGTGCTGGCCACAATCTGGACACAACACTGAATATCCATAATAGATTTAAACTCCACAGATGGCCTATAAACAAAATGCTGACCATAGCATTTCAATATTGGGCCCTTAACAAAATAGGAGCACCATATTTAATAAAATGCCAGTGAACAGGTAACTTATTTGGACAATTTCATTCAGATATTCAGTGGAATTTATCCAAATGACATTAGTGTAGGCTAATTTGTCTGTAAAAATTTAGCCAGATGGTGCCATATTGAGTGCTGTCTGGTTAAAAGTTTTAGTCCATTCTTGCAACGCCTCCAGCCCCATTCGCTAAGTGCAAAAAAAAAAAAAAAGATAAGATTGTGTGGATAAGGCTATCTGGAGAAAGGGACGGATTTATGTGGATAAAAGCTGATTTTATTTACATAAATCTTTTGAATATGAACCTCACTGTTAATAAAGCTATTAAGTAAAGTTTTAAAATACAATATCAAAATTTTAAGAATAGAATGACTGTTTTTAGAGATGTTATTTTCTAACTGAATTTCAGCCTACACAGTGAATGGCAGAAATGTGTTCATGTATCTCTTTATAAAACAGTAATCTGGGGTACATTTTCAGAAAAGATTTAGCTGCCAACTACATAATTAGATGGCTAGATCGGCTGGGTGACTAAAGATGGCTTCTCAGGCTCTGTAGGTGGCTATCTTTAGCTTTGTAAATTCTGTGGAACCTCAGGGGTATGGCTGTGTTGAGGGAGGTCAGTTAGGTGTCTAGTGCTAACTTTCAGCACTGGTTGACTGTTCCACAGCTAGCATGGCATGTAAATGTCTTCCGAGTGCCCTATTGAAAATTGCTTTGTCTCAGGATAATACAGCTTAATTACTCAGCTTGTCTTATTTCAGTACTGCCGCATTCCTCTTATAACCTCAAAAGTAAGATGCGCTGCCTTTCTTTAAAGTGATATCTCTGCAATGAAGAATCGGGCTAACATGCTCATGATGCTGCTTTTGCTGAGCACCTTTGATCCAATGCTGACTCCTAGTGTCCCTGTGGGTAGTTCTCCCTGGCCAGTAGGTTTTCTTGGCAAGATGCAACGAGAAATAGATCACCAGCCCTTTCTTCTGCATAATAAGTCTACAGCACCTGGGGTGGGGGGGGGGTGCTAGCTGTCAGCGCAGCTTTGGCATGTGCTAAAGGTATGCGTTGGACCCATGTTAACAGCATGGAGCTAGGACAGCACCACCAGATTTTGGTGGTAACTGTTCATGGTGTGTTAGGGCTGCAAGTGGGTGAGTTGGGGCAGATAGTGGGCAAGGAAAGCACCATGCAGGCAGCGCACACACATGGTGGGCTAGTAGCACGGATACACTCACTGCCACTTCCGTAGGTGGCATTGAGTGCACCTGAGCTATTGTTATGCTATGCAGGGCTGGTCCCAGAGTTGGTTCAAGGTGTTGGTGCCCTAGGCAAACCTTGAGACATATGCCCCCTTCCCCCGGCTGTCAGAATCAATTGTTTAGCTTTGAGTGATCTGCTCTTTGCTGCCCTCCTGCCTTCCACCCACCCATGTGAAGTTCTGCCCTAGGCAGCTGCCTAGTTTGCCTAATGGTTGGGTTGGTCCTGGTGCTATGGCAGGGCTACATGCACCACAGTAACTGCTGGGAAGATGCTTTTCATACTCTTGGCAGTTAACACTGTGGTGTTGCCTGAACGCATCATGGATTAGCCCATTAGGGCATGTTTGGTGCAGCACTACAATGTCCTTTAGTAAAAGGGCCCCATCATATTCCAAAGTGGCCTCCTATCCAAGTACTAACCAGGCCCAACTCTGCTTAGTTTCCGAGATTGGATGAGATCAGGCTCACCTGTGCTTTTCTCTGCTCTCTCTTGCTCTTCTTCACAACTAATTGCAATTTTCCTTCTACTATCTGGTCTGTCTGTGGAGCCCAAATTCAATACCTATCCTAACTCTCTCCATTGCTGCAGAGTTTAAAGCTTTCCTGTCCCTGCTCTAATCTACCTGAGTGATTAACCCCTTCCCCCCTCCTCCTGAGGCATTGTTTGGCCCCTTTTCCTGTCTTCCACATGTACTTCACTGTCTGTTTGCCTCTCTCTCCACTGGGAAGAGAGCAACTACATTATAAGCTCTGGTTTACACTTTGAAACTGCTTGCTTTGTGAGTCCTGTCTACCTCTCAATATATTTATATTTATTTATTTATCATTGTTAGTGTACCCTTTTACCTCATTTGTACTTTTTGCAATATTGTTCAACTTTTCTCATCTCTCTCTCGCTTGCTCCTCCTCTATCTTATTATCCCTCCCACCCACCCCCCCTCCTGCTAACATTCCCTTATAACTGTACTGCACTCATTGCCACTATTACTCAGGTGTACCCTAATCCTCTGAGATCTCTCTCCTTCCTGTCCTTCATATATTTCTACTGACTTCTGTTCTCCTTTCCCTTTCTCTCTTATGGCTCCACATCACTTTCTCTTTCTATTGTTAATACTCCCTAATCTTCTCTCCTTGAACCAGCAACCTCAAGCCCCCCTTCCTTATCTCTTTTTTACCATCCCCACTTCTCCCAGCATCTTGTCATCTACCCTTTCATCAGCTCTTGAGCCTCACTATTTTCTATCTCATATTCAGCCTTCTCCTCTCTTTCTGAAACAGTTCACCCTCATTTCCGCTGTGCTGTCTCTTCTTTGTCCAACACTTTTCTACTCTTTCTCCTTCTGTCTTCTGTGATATCAGTCCCAACTCTGCCCCCCCCCCGACTTTTCTCATACTCCCATGACAGATCCTCGTGTAATTGCTCAAATCATATTCATAATCCCGTTCCTTTCCCCCTCCTCTCTCCCTTTCTCATGTGCCTTGTGGAATACACTCTCCATCTCAAGTAATCTTGCCTTTATTCATGATCTCTTTATCTCAAATGCTCTCCATCTTCTTGCTCTAACTGTGACCTGGCTCTTCCCAGAAGACTTGGCTTCAATTGCTGCTCTCTATCATGGCGGCTATCAATTTTCCCAAACACCTCATCCCACTGGCTGTGGTGGTGGTGGTGTTGGTGTCTATTCTCTCCCTCCTGTCAATTTCAACCCCTCCTTCTGCCTCAGTCTCACTCCTTTCCCTCCTTTGAAGTCCACTCCATCTGCTTTTTTACCCCAGTACCTCTCTGGATAGCTGTTGTTTATCGACCCCCTGACAAGTCCACTTCCATCTTTCTCACTGACTTTGACTCATGGCTTTCCTTGTTTCTGGACTCATCTTCCCCCTCCCTTATTCTTGAGGACTTTAACATTCATGTTGATAACCCCTCTGACCCTTACGCTTTAAAGTTCCTTTCCCTCACTTCCTCATTTAACCTCCTGCCGCAGCTCACCGGCACGGCCATTGCTTTGACCTTGTCTTCTTCTCTAATTCCTTACCCTCTAACCTCTGTACCTCAGTTCTTCCCTTATCTGACCATCACCTGCTAAGCTTCATTCTTCATCATCCCCCGCCTCAACCTCGCCTAATCTCCTTCAACCTCTTCATGCTATTAACCCACTGGCTCTCTCTACTACTGTCTCATCATCTCTTTCCTCCACTATTTCATCTGAGTCTGTTGATGAGGCAGTAGCTTCCAATAACACTGCACTCTCCTCTGCTCTTTATGATCTTGCCTCAGCCATGGCTGTCTTCCACTATCTACTATCTGTATTCCTGTGCCCGCTCAGCTGAACGCGCTTGGCTCAAATCCCTCACTCTTGTGGACTTTTTAGACTTCAAATTCATGCTTGCCTCCTTTCAGTCAGCTATAGAACTTGCCAAACAAGACTATTATGTCCATCTGACTAGCTCTCTCACCTCTGACCCTCGCTGTCCCTTTACAACTCTCAACTCTCTCCTCAAGATGCCTCAGTCTCCGATCCCTTCTTCCTTTTCTGTCCAAATCTTGGCCAACTATTTCCATGACAAAGTCCACAAGATCATACTCCAATTCCTCACAAGGTCAGCTCCATCCTCTCTTCGCCCCTTCACTCCCAACTTTTCCCCTCAACCGCTGTTACTCTTTATTCCTTTTTTATGATCTCTGATGAGGAAACCACACGCCTTCTTTCCTCCTCCAAACTCACTACCTGCTCCTCTGATCCTATTCCTATCCATATCCTAAGCTCCATCAGCTCCACTGTAATTCCTTCCATCTCAACCTAGTGCTCTCCAATGCAACTGTTCATGCAGCCAACTCTCATTTGACCATTCTTGTCCTTCAAACCATCTCCCTCCACTCCTTCATCTCCAAACTACTTGAACGTGTGGTTCACAGCCATTGCCTTGACTTTCTTTCCTCTCAAGCCCTTCTGGATCCCTTGCAGTCTGGCTTTCATCCCTTCCATTCTATTGAAACAGCTCTTGCCAAAGTATCCAATGACCTGTTCTTGGAAAAATCCAAGGGCCTTTACTCGATCTCATCCTTCTTGACCTTTCTGCAGCTTTTGACACTGTGGACCACAACCTTCTCCTCAATACCTTGTCTTCACTTGGTTTTAAGGGCTCTGTGCTATCCTGGTTCTCTTCATATCTTTCCCATCATACTTTGATTGTCTGTTATGGTGGATCCTCCTCTACTGCTATCCTGCTCTCAGTTGGTGTACCCCAAGGGTCGGTCTTGGGCACACTCCTTTTCTCTCTCTATACCCAATCCCTTGATATGCTCATCTCTGCCCATGGCTTTCAGTACCATCTTTATGATGATGACTCTCAGATCTACCTCTCTACACCTGAAATCTCTCTGGCCATCCATGCCCGGATCTCTGCCTCCCTATCTGACATTGCTACTTGGATATCTCACTGTCGTTTGAAATTGAACATGACTAAAACCAAAGTTCTTATTTTTACCCCTAAACCACTTCTCCCCTTCCTCCTTTCTCAGTCTCTGTGGATAATGCCCTATTCTTCCATGTTTCCTTGGCTCACAACCTTGGGGTCATCTTTGACTCTTCCCTCTCCTCCTCCACACAAATCCAACTGATAGCTAAAACCTGCTTCTTTCTGTATAACATCAGCAAAATTCACCCCTTTCTTTCTGAACATATTACTAAGACACCCATCTACTCTTTAGTGACCTCCCACCTAGACTACTGCAACCTACTCCTTGCTGGTCTCCTTCTGAATCATCTCTCTCCTTCAATCTGTTCAAAACTCAGCTGCATGGTTAATCTTCCCCCAGACTCAATATGCTCATATAATCACTCTTCTCAAATTGCTTCACTGGCTCCCTATCCATTTCCATACCCAATTCAAACTTCTCCTACTGACCTATAAGTGAACTCATTCTGCTGCCCCTCACTACCTTTCCTCTTTCATCTCTCCATACACTCATCCTAAGGAACTTCACTTCTCTAGCAGAGCACTTCTATCTGTGCCCTTCTTTTCTACTGCTAACTCCAGAGTTCAATCCTTTCACCTTGCTGCTCCTTATTGTAACCTGAGGGTTAAAATAAAATAAATGTTGCCTGACTAGGCTGGGGAAGTGCTGTCCAGGGCTATCTGTGGGAGCTAGAAATGTTTCTTTCCCCTCCAGGGAAGTTTCACAGCCTCTAGAGCTGTGTGTATGTGGAAGAGGAGCAGGAATCTCTGCAGGAATCTCTTGAGTAGCCTTTCTGGAGGGAAACTGCAGAGGGAAAAACAGGGAATTGAAACTGAAAGCAGTTGTTGGGGCTTGTTCATGGAAAACATGAGATGTCTGAGAGATTACTGAGTGAAAATAGGGCTGAAAGGAGTTTTTTTGAAGGGTGCTGAGTAAAGAAGAGGGTTGAACTGGTGCTTGGTGACTGTGGAAGTGTGGCTTAATTCTCTGGAAACTGAATTTGGTAACCATTTGGAACTTTGGGTGAGTGGCTCTGACAAAAATACTGACTGACAGGTTGAGAGTTTTACTGAGATTTCTTAAAGGAAATTAAATTCTCCTTGGAATCCTGTCTAAGGTCTAGAGAAGCTATTGATACTCAAAGCAGAAACTGTAATTCTAAATCTGACTTTGCTCTTGAGAGTGGATGAGAGGATTGATTTTATAAGAAATATCCTCTTGGACTAGAGAAAAAAAACCTCTGCATTTCCAGAAGTGGGTAATTTCTTGTTGATGTGATTGAATTGTTTGTGTGCAGATGTGACTGACAGGTTCCCTGAGAAAAGAAAGGGAAATTCAAACCTAAGCTGTGACTGAACTATTTGTGTACAACTGAAGCATAACACAGAGCTTAAACATTCTGCTGGGCTCTGTTTTTAGTTAATTGAGACTGACCCTTAATGGGCCTGAGAAGATAGTCTCATTATGGATTGAAAGAATAAAGCAGTCTCTAGCTGGCTCAGCTAAGGGAAATGTGTTTGGGAGATTGCTGCATGTGGGCGTGGTTAGGTTGCAGTCCAGAGTGTGATGGCATGGAGTGGATGTATTCAAAGAACCAAAGAAATATAGGATGTATCAATTATCCTTTTATTTAATTATGAGATAGATAGGGAAAGTATTATAGTTGCTGAAAAAAAGACAATATTCTTTCTTAAATAGAAAGACATTTTGCCACAACTTATAGGATAGACAGAGTTTTCCCTTGTTGATTTGTTAAAGGTAGGGAGTAGGATCCAGCACAGAAGAGGACATCTGAAGAACCTAGGAAGATCTTCAATCCAGTAGTAGAAGGATCTGGAGTCCTGGGCCCCTTCACAAGAAAGAGAACTGGAAGAGGTACAGGTGCACCGCACTCAGAGAGAAATAGGTAAAATATATTTGAGCTCAAATAAAACAGACACTGAAAAAAAAACCTCAAATTCCTAAAAGGAAACATACCTGTTAGAGGGGGAAAAGTTTGAAGGCTTTGAAAAGGAAAATAATAATTCCTTAGTATGAATTGGCCTGGAAATGTTTTGTGTAAAAGTTTCACCAGCAGATCTAAAGAATATCTTGACTTGCCTGTTACTTAATGTGATTGAGTACACTTACCTGAATTATTGTTATGTTGATGTGAGCAAATGTTACTATGAATAAAGAAGAATATTTTGGATTGTTACACTACTGTAATATTTAATAAATTGCACTAAAAATCCTATTCCTGAAAGTAAATGTCATCTATGTAGTCCATTATTACAAACCACTACCTAGTACCTAGCTACAATTAATGCCTGTAACATCACCTTGATAGTGGCTTATCCACTTGAGTTTATTTTCCTCTTGCTCTCTACTTGCCTCATTGTAAAGGGAGAGTAAGACGAGTTAAGTGAAATCTGTCAGCTTCCACCTGAAGACACCACCAGACTCTGACCACTTGAGCCATCTGACTACATTTAAACATCATTGGTGCTATTGCGAGTCTGACGTTAAGCTCTTCAGGGTAGGGGGGCTGCATTATGCTTGGAATAAACTACCTAAGTTTGTTCATCAGGCTTCATCTCTGGCCCTTTTCAAATCCAGGCTGAAAGCTCACCTCTTCGAGGTCACTTTTGCATCCTGATCCACTTAGTCTCCAGTATGTTTCCTTACCATTCAGGGGTGGGCAATTCTGGCCCTCGTGCACCACAATCCAGCCTGTTTTTCATGATGGCCCTAATGAATATTCATGGACCTATTTCCATACAATGGAAGGCAGTGGATGCAAATAGATCTCATGAATATTCATTAGGGGCATCATGAAAACCAGGCTGGATTGTGGTGCACGAGGGCCGGAATTGCCCACCCCTGCCCTAGATGTATCCTTATTTATTTATTATTTATTTATTTATTTATTTAACATTTTTTATATACCACTTTTCATTTTATCAAAGCGGTTTACAGAAAACAGAACGTTCCTACAAGGAACAGTAAATTAACTATTTACAATTAATATTTAACAGCTTACAAAATTAACTGTTAACTGCTTATAACTCTAAAACTATGTACAATGTTTAAGTACTGGCTTGGGAGTCATTTTGTTGAGGGGGGACAACTGTGTAGGGAATCCAATCCTGTGGTTGTAGGTCTCATATGTTGCTGTAGTGTTATGAGTCTCGTGTGCAGTTGTAGTGTTTGTTGAAGAGATATGTTTTTAGATGCTTCCTGAAGTCGGCGATGACTGTAGTATCTCTTAGATTGTGTGCAAGTGAGTTCCATAGTGATGGTGTATAATCTTCGAATGCTCTGTGCAGAACTCTTTGTGAGGAGTTAAGTGGTATGGAGGCTGTGGATAGAGTGTTTTGGTGAAACTTCCTCCTTGAGCGTGTGTTTGGCACTCTTCTGATTATCTCATTTAGACATTCGGCGGACTGGTTATTTAATATCTGATATGTCATCATTATGGCTTTGTATTCAGTTCTGGATCTGATGGGTAGCCAGTGGAGGTCTTTTAATGCGGGGGTGATGTGCTCATGTTTCTTTGATCCTGTAATCATTCTGGCGGCTGTATTTTGTGCCAGTTGCAGAGTGTGAGTTGTGCTGTTGGGTAGGCCGTGGAGTATCATGTTGCTGTAGTCTAGTTGCGGAGTGATGATTGCTTGGCAGACAGTTCTGAAGTGGTTCTGTTCCAATATGGATCGTAGGTTCTGTAGGACCTTAATTTTGTAGTAGACCTTGGTTGTTGTTTTTTAATATGAGTTTGGAAGTTGAGCCTGTGGTCCAGGTGTATTTCCAGGTATTTTACCTCATTCTTAATTGGGATTGGACAGCTTCCAATTAGTATAATATTTGGGTGTTTGACTGATGTGTCTCTTGTGATCACAAGGGCTTCAGATTTCTTGTAGTTGATTGTTAAATTTCGCTTTGATAGCCATTCAGTAGCTTCTATCATGCATGTGGAGATGGATGAGAAGTCTGGTGTTGTGGTGTCAATTAGGGAGTATATCATGACATTGTCTGTGTATAGATTGTAGTGCATCTTGTGTTTTTGTATGATCTTATAGACTGGTTGAATATATATGTTGAAGAGTAAAGCAGATAAGGCCGATCCTTGGGGTAGACCCTAATGAAGATTGAATGGTTTTGATTTGCTGTTCATTATCTTCACGTGTGCTGTTCTTTCAGTAAAGTAGGAACGAAACCAAGTCATTGTGGTGTCACTTATTCCAATCTCTGCCAGTCTGTCCAGTAGTGAGGAGTGTATTATTGAGTCAAATGTGGCGGAAATGTCAGTGAAAATAAGTAAGAAGCCATGTTTGGTATTTTTGATCCCCTTAAGGACAGTGTTCATCAGTGATGTGAATAGGGTTTCTACTCGGTGTGCTTCTGGGAATCCGTGCTGTTGTGGGTCATGGGGAATGTTTCAATCAACATGGTCCTGGAGCTGGCGCTGTACGGCTTTTTAAATTATCTTGGAGAGGAGTGGTATGCTTGATATTGGGCGGTATGAAGATGGTGAGTTTGGATCGGAGGCTGTGCTTTTTATGAGTGGTCTTATTGAAGAGGTTTTGAGCTGTGGTGGCATATTTCCTTGTGTAAGAGAAAGCTTTACTATTTTGCATAGGATTGGTGCTATTTCTTATGAGATGGCTTTTATCCATGTGGTAGGGCAGGGGTGGAGAGGTGATGCTGTTGTATTGAGAGCTTTTTTAGTGGGTTGGTGCAATATGCTTCGTTGATTGAGTAGAATGATGTCCATTTCTTTGATGTATCCTGATTTGGTAGTGGTGGTATTGGAGGGGGTGGGTTCATTGGGTTATGTGAGCAATTGAGCTTGCTTTGTATATGGGTTGCATATATATCAGGGGATATAAGGTCTGCATTGTTGTTATGGGGTGTTCTGGTTAGCTCTTTGACTATTGTGAAGAGCACTCTAGGACGGTTGAGTGATTTCATTATGATGTTTGTATGGTGTTGTTTTTGTAGTCCAGTATCAATTTGTTATATTCTTGTTGTTTTGCTCTGTATTCTTGTTAATCTGTCTCATCTTTAGTTCTTCTCCATTTACGTTCTAGTCTTTGTAGTGTAAGTTTTGCCTATCTTATCACCGAGGAGTACCAGAGAGCATTGTTGCTTCTATGGGTTTTGTTTTTCTTGGGTGATGTAAGGGCTGCTGAAGCGATGGATTTATTCCAGTTAGATATAAGTGCTGGGAGGTCTGTAGAATTGTTGTCTAGGGTTGTAAGGAGTTGCTTTAGGAGATTGTCTTTGTTGAATTCTTTGACGCGTTGTGAGTTATTGGAGCAGTTCTGTCTCGGATTGATAGTTAAATTGAAGGTGATCATATGATGGTCGAACCAGGGTACTGGGGAAACATTGTAGTTGATGTGATGATGGTTATGGAGGGGATGAATACTAGGTGAAGGGTGTTTCTGCTATCATGCGTTTGGCTGTTGATGACTTGTGTGAAGTCAAAGAAGTTTAAGGCATTTAAGAACGATATGGCATGTCTAAAGGCTAGGAAGTTCAGGTTGAAGTCCCTTAGTATTATTGGTTGTTTCGCCTTGTTAGAGTATCTTGTGGCAAGCTCTGTTATGTAAGAGAGGTCATCTGGATTAGAGGTTGGTGCTCTATATATTAGGGTTATCCTTATGTTCTTATTTTCTAGGGTTAAAAAGTTTAGCGTGGGGGTTGACTGTGCATCTGTGATCTTCATGTTTAGTTGCTTGTTGGAGAGGATGAGGGCTCCTCCGCCTCTGCATCGAGTTCTGGGACAGTGGTGGAAATCCATGGTTGTAGGAGTGAGTTGGTTTAGGAATATGTTGACTGCGTCGGTCAGCTATGATTCTGTTATACACATGACGTCTATTTCATTGTCTTGGATGTAGTCTGATATGGTGTCTATTTTGTTGCGAACTGAGCGTGAGCTTATTAGAGAGCATTTGACTGTTGTGGTTTGAGGTTCAGGGTGCGGGACTGCTTGTGCAGGCTCATTTGCTTGTATTGGTATACGGTGATGTTGTCTCCTTTAGTGGGTCAGGATACCATGGTTGGATTGCTAGTTGTAGCCTGGGTTTGTAGAGGATTGGGAATGGGTCATTCCATGTGCATGTTGCATCTGCTGGCTTTATTAAGACGCTGGTTAGTAGTAAGAAGACTAGGGTAGCTAGGAGCCCTTCCATGTTTCTAATGTGAGATGGGAGTGGTGCATCTAGCTTTGTTGATTCTGTGTTATGTTGATGGTGAGGAAGTTTTGTTTATGTGTTCTTTCTGGCTAATAGTGCTTTCTGAGGTAAATAGGTGTATTTGGCTAGTGGAGAGAGTAAAGTAACACTGTTGGTGGTGATCAAAGGTTGTTTCACATGTAGTCAAGGAGTATATATAGATATGGGGTGTATGCCAAGGGGATGTAGTTACTGAGAGCTTACACGCTGTTACAATTAATTAGTACAGATTTACAGTAGTATAGCTTTGTACAGTATAGGCTTTGTTACAGAGATTGTAGACTTATGTTTTTGGTAATAGGGTACTGTATATTTACGTGATATAAAGCAGGATAATTACCAAGTCCTTTGTGTGTGTGTGATCAGTGGTTTCTTAGAATCGTGTGGTTCTTGAGGTGATCTGTCTTGGTTGGAGTAAGTTCTGATGTAGCTTAGCCGCCTGAGTTCCGCACTTAAGGGCCACGCCAAAGGGCCCTCTGGCGAGGCTCCGCCCAATGGCGCTCTGTACTTTAAACGCTGCTTCTCCTGGCCCTGATTGGTCTTGGGCCGGTGAGCGGGGAGGGGTTTGCCTTCCCGCTCCCTTGCCCGACGCCGATCGGGGTGTTGGATGTCTGGTGCAGAGGCTTGGCTTCAGATGGCACTCTGTGCTTTAAACGCTGCTTCTCCTGGCCTTCCCTATCCTCAGCTGTTGTGCTGTCTTCATTAGACTGTAAGCTCTGATGAGCATGTCTCTGCACAGTGCTGCGTAGTCATGTATCCGCACAGCGCTGCGTAGGCCTTGAAGTGCTATACAAATAATCAAGAGTAGTAGTAGGGTGCTTATAATATAGACTGTCTCAAATCCTTATGAGTCCATTTGCAAAATTTTCAGTTATATAGCCAATATCATATTTCAGGATATACATTCAAGGATTTCACTGCACATGTTGTGTGTACTGAGGGAGGTCAATTTTCAGACAACCAACTTACACTCTTAAATCACTGTTTGCCTATGTAAATGTATTTATTTATTTATATACTTAAGAGGTTTCCATACCACATTATCATAAAATTCAATGTAGTTTACATCAAACTCAAACATGCAATGTACATTGAACCAGATATATTAACTTGCACAAACATAGGGTATAAAGTAAGGTAAAATGTGAATGGGAGACTAGGTTGACTTGACCATTGCAAAGCTATCTTTGAAGAGATGTGTTTTTAAAGCCCTTCTGAAATCCTTAACGTCAGAGGTGGATCATATAGACTCTGGCAAAGAGTTTGAAAGTGATGGAGCAAATAAAGAAATGGCTTGGATAACTTCATCTCACACAAACCTCCCAGCTCGGTCAGTCCCAGTATCATTGTCACCTTTATTTTTTTATCTTGGTGAGGCAGATTTAATAATTATCACTTAATTTAACTTTAGAAAATAGCTGTGAAAAATCCAGCCTTGTGATTTATCGCAGTCTCATCTGACTTAGTGCTAAAATTATTCAGCTCATCATGCAGTACTAATCAGTCAAGACAGCTTTTAATAGAAAGTTAAACCCTTTGCATATTGTGCAATAATTTACAGGTACATATAGCAAGTGGGTCTTTAGACTGCTTCTGTTAACTCTTTTATTCCCTTCTGCCATCATGGGTTGCATGCATACTCCAGGAGAGGGCCTGTTCCAGTCAGCTTTGCATGTACCTACATACTACTAACCAGGTCAAGGGACAGATTTATAAATTGGCAAACAAGGGTTGGGCTCATGGATTCTCGCTGTGTTGCCAAGTTTGTTTTGTTACCGGCAAAAAGATTGTGAGAAGCCTGAAGTCTAAGGAAGTTGCTCCAGACCATTCTGAAGGTCTGCACTGTCTCATCAAGAAGGTTAGTTCACAGATATCTTGAGAGAAGCTATAAGGATAAAGATATTAAAGTCCACTTTATTGGGGGGCGGAGCCTGATGTCCAGCGGGATGGTCGCATAACGCTGAGGCTCCCGAGAGGCCTACTCAGAATCCTGAATTAACACCGGACATTCTTGAATTTATGCTCTGATTTTACCGGGGCACATTGGTGAGATGGCGGGGACCAAACCTACGCGCCTGGAATTTGGATCTCCAGCGGCTTCTCACGGCAAACGCTCTAAAACCGAACCCCCGTCCCCGCAGAAGGGGCTGGCTCTACACGAGGGCCCCGAAATGCAGCAGGAGATCCTCGCAGAGATCAGAGGGGTTAAAGACCTCGTGCAGTCCAACGGGGAAGCACTCCGAGCGCTGCGGGAAGACCTTGGTGTATTGCAAGGCAGACTAGAGGGACTCTCCTCGCGTCAGGACAAAATGGAGAGCATATTAGACTCCCATGTGGTCCGGCTGTCCAAACTCGACAAAGTGGAACGTCAGGTGCGGGCCTTGCAGAAAGAAGTGGAAGATAGCAATAATAGAGCGCGCCGTAACAACCTACGATTAGTGGGCATACCGGAGGGAGCGGAATCGGGAGACATGAAGGAGTTTCTATATAAAATCCTCCCTTCTCTGCTCCAAATCACCTTTACCAAAGAATTGGAGATCGATCGCGCTCATCGTGTGCCCACGAACATAACGCTCAACAGGAAGACCCCGCGGCCTATTATCTTTCGACTTTTGAGATATCAACATGTGGAGCAAATTCTCAGCGCCTCTCGGGCGAAGGGCCCTATGGAGTTTGAGAGCCATAAAATCTCCTTCTATCCTGACTTGGCTAAACCCACGGTTGACCGCCGAAAGCGCTTTCTGGAATTCCGGCCGAGGCTTCAACAATTACAAGCACGCTATGGCCTGATGTACCCGGCCAAGCTCCGAGTCACGCTGCCCAATCAGACAAGAACATTTGAGGACCCTGATCTACTAGCGGAGTTTTTGGATGCTAAAGAAGCCGACTTGATGCGCTGACTTCCAGAGTGTTCCTACTAGTGTTCTCATGTCCGCTGTACCCGCCATTTTGGATTTGCCACGGCTCAGCAAAGAGGCTGTCGAGGGCGGTTTGTAGCCTTATTTTGATGATATTTGTGACCCGATTCCATCTACCCAGAGTAGCCTCGATGAATATCAGAGACAGTGTTAATTATGGACTCTGGTGTTTCTTTTCTTTTCATGTCTTTATCCTCCTCTCTGGGGCCTCCTCCCGCAGACATATGGTCGCCATATTCATTGGGGGTTTTGCTTCTTCTCTAAGTTACTTTGGTACATGTTTTTCAATATGGGGTGTATTGGCCAGCATACTTGGTGATTATGTCATTGCTGTACAGATTCTGCTTATGTTGTATATTTTCAAGCGCCCTTATCTAAAATGTCTATTATCGATTGATGGCACCATGTAAGATTTTATCATTGAACGTAAAAGGCATCAATAACCCGATAAAACGGAAGAAAATCCTGAGCTATCTAAGTCATGAAGCAGCTGATCTGATTTTCCTCCAAGAAACGCATTTAAATTCGAAGGAAACTCTTAAACTCAATATTAAACCTTACATGGTGGCCGCCTATTCTCCAGCTGTTTCTAAGAAATGTGGGGTTGCCATACTGGTTAGGAAATCTCTGCATGCCACTATTATTGCGACTAGCTCAGATACTGCAGGCAGATGGTCCAGGGTTCATCTCAAGATAGGTAACCTTGAATTTACATGTATATGCCTTTATGCTCCTAATGTAGATGACCCTGCCTTTTTTGCTACCATTGCTCAGGTTGCGCAGGCCTCTGCTAATACTTCATTGATAATTGGGGGGGATTTCAATTTAGTTCTCGATCCCCTGATTGACAAACAGCCGCCTAGGACGAGTGGTCCCCCCAAGAGTCACACTACGCTTACCTCTATGATCAAAGATCTTGCCTTAGTCGATCTATGGAGGTTACTGCATCCCAATGAGCTTGACTTTACCTTCTTCTCTTCCCCTCATAAATCCCAGTCTCGCATAGACTTCTTTCTAATATCAAAACTGTTAGTTCCTCAGGTAAACGATGCAAAGATTCACTCCCAACATATCTCGGATCACGCTGCTATTTCTTTTCAATTACATACCACTGCGCCCCAAGGGAATTCGGGGGCCTGGTTTTTTGATAGAGCCCTATTAACTCAACCAGAGTTCCAGTTAGAAATTCGAGCAGCCATACAGGACTACTTTCACTTTAATCTACCCCAGGACACTGCAAACTGGGCTTGGTGGGAGGGTTTTAAAGCGGCCATTCGCGCAACGATCACTAGTTATCAAATTCGCCTGCGGAAACAACGCAAGCAGCAGCTCCTCATACTAGACCAACAAATCAAAGCAGGCGAACGAGTTCTAACTTCACGTACTGATCCATGCGTCTTAGTTCGCTTACAGCGTCTCCGTTTTCAATATAATGCAATCCTCTCAACTGCAGCTTCTCAGAGTATTGCACTTCAGCTAGGGACATATTACCGTGAAAGCAACCGAGCCGGTCGACTTTTAGCTAATGCCTTGAAAGGTCAAAAAGAAGCCAAACGCGTTGCGGCCCTTCGCGCCCCACAGGGAGGGGGCATACTGACCACAGACTCCGATATCGTAGAACTTTTTCGGGATTTTTATACCCGTCTATATCAATCTGAATGTGAGTTCTCCTCTGAGACCTTTGAGCGCTTGTTTTCTGGTATTCAGCGGCCGACCCTTTCTGAAGCTGATAGGGATGCCTTGGATGAACCCTTCTCTACTTCAGAGATCCATTCTGCCCTAAAACGAACAGCCTCGGGTCGAGCCGCTGGGCCTGATGGTCTCCCGACAGAATTCTACAGAACGTTCAGTGCAGATTTAGTTCCCTACTTAAAACTTTACTTTACTGCCCTTGCGGTAGATACATCCTCTTTGGGATCCTTTTCTGCAGCTAATGTGGTAGTTTTTGAGAAAGAAGGCAGAGACCCGCTGCTAACCGCCAACTATCGTCCAATCTCCCTACTTAATGCCGATTATAAGATCTTCGCAACGATCTTGGCTACCCGGCTATCTGACAGGATGGCCACTTTAGTCCATCCCGACCAATGTGGTTTTATACCCGGCCGCTCCACCGCTGACAATGCTCGGACTTTGTGCCATGTGCTATCCCGTGCTGCCAATTTGGACCACCCATGGGTGGGTCTTTCCCTAGATGCTGAAAAAGCCTTTGATCGCCTAGAATGGCCCTTCTTATTTGCAGTTCTCCGATGGTATGGCTTTGGGGAGGGCTTCCTCCGATACCTCCAAGTCATGTATTCTCAACCTGTTGCCAGTATTTGTGTAAATGCCATAAAGTCTCGGCCTTTTAAGCTTCAAAGAGGCACGCGTCAAGGTTGCCCCCTATCACCAATGCTCTTTGATCTAGCTCTTGAACCCCTCGCCCTCCTTATTAGACAGTCCGCACGTATCCGAGGTATCCCCTTTAGTCACAGAGAGATTAAACTCTCTGCATATGCAGATGACCTTATGCTCTTTGTATCCCTTGATTCGGTCCCGGCTGTCTTAGACCTGATTGATGGATACTCGCAATTATCGGGCTATAAAATAAACTGGACCAAATCCGTAGCATTCCCACTGAACCGCTGGGTACATGAGGCTGACATGCGGGCCTTTCCTTTCCTTTGGCAATCCCGCATGGTGAAATATCTTGGCGTCCACTACTGTTCTCCTTTAGAAGACACTATTAGCTTTAATGCCAAGGAGGTAGTCTCCAAAGTCCGTGAGCTCACAAATCGGTGGTCTCCCCTATCCCTTACATGGTGGGGCCGTCTAGAAACCGTCAAAATGATGATAGTCCCTAAAGTGAATTACATTTTAGAAATGCTGCCCTGCTTCCTCCCGCTACACACCTACAAAGACATAGAGGGCCTTCTCGTCCGTTATCTCTGGCAGGGAAAACCACCAAGAGTAGCTAAACACAAACTACAGTCTGCGAAGGAACTAGGGGGTACCCGCTTTCCTGATTTTCTTAGGTATCATCAAGCCTTCCTACTTAAACAAGGTGCCCGATGGCTAGCTGCCTCAACAGACAACAGACCAGTTTGGCTTGACATTGAAGAGGAGCTAAGTAGCCCAATTCCGTTGATCCATCTCCCCGGCATGTCCCATCAAGTAGACCTACGCCATCCCCCAATGATTGTTGATACTCTTGCGGCCTTTAACACTCTCATTCTATCACTGGGTTCAAACGTATGTTCTCAGGACAGACTCCCGCTGTGGAATAACCCCAGAATTCAAGTCCTAAATAAAACGATTGCATGGAAATCCTGGTACTCTAGGGGGATCTGGACACCCCAACAACTCTTCTCTGCAGCTCGCTGGAAGACTTTTTCCGACTTACAAAAGGAATTTGCGTTACCAGCGAAACATTACTTTCAATTGATGCAGCTTCAACACTGCCTCAAAAGAGCTCAAATCCTGCCGCCCTCTGCCCCTACTGAGAACGGGCTATTAGAACTAATTCACTCTATTAGTAGTATACATGGGGTAGCCTCTAACTTTTATAAATTATTATGTCAGGGTACCGACGCTGCTACTTGTAGAGCTCAACAAGCCTGGGAACGCGAACTGCAAATCACTTTAACCCCTGTGCAATGGAGCGTTTTCTGGAGCAAAGTGGTGCGGGTTTCCAGATCTGCCTCTGTCACCCAAACTCTCTTCTTTTTTGCACATAGATGCTTTTATACTCCAGAAAGAATAGCCAAATGGAACACCACTGCTAGGGACCAGTGTTGGTCTTGCCATACTGCTGTGGGAACCCTCGCTCATGTTCTTTATGAATGTCCTCAACTGCAGGTTTACTGGGGGCGGGTCTGGGGTCATATTCAATCTATCTTACACCTCCACGAGCCTCTATCTTGGAAGATTGTGGGACTCCGCTCAGTGGCGGAGGTCCCCTCTCTTCCTGAGAAGGGTCGCTTTCTCCTTGACTTCCTGCTGGGTATAGCCATATGTTTAATCACGAGGAATTGGAAGGATAGCTCTCGAATTACTGCCAATGAATGGTGGAACCTTGTCTGCTTATATAGTAAATATGAGCAGATATCTCGGAGGGCTATTCCTCATACCCAAACTCACTTTCGCTTGTCTAAATGGCAGATGCTCAATGATTATGTACACTCTGCCCATTGCTCCGACATGTCTGTTTAATGCATACTTATCATGTTTTAGCTCACCGTTAGGTTTGTACCACAATAATGTCAGTACACGCCCGTTTTCGGGAATGATTAGTTTCTAGAGAAGAAGCAGGGGGGAGGGGGGTGGTAGGGGTTTACTTTGGTGTATGTATCACATTCTCTGTATGTATTTGTCTTTTAGCTGTATGTCTTCCTTTCCTTTGTTGTTATAAAACGAAAATAAAGCATTTAAAAAAAAAAAAAAGTCCACTTTATTGAAATGAAAGCAGATTTCACATGCTGAATAGTTATTACAAGATAAGGAGAGTACTTCCCTCTAATTGGAAATAGGAATTTTCCATAGCATCTGTTCTGGTTGTGTAAGATTCAACATTTATATACTAAAAGAATAAATTTTCACATTAAGTTAAAAAAAACTTGCATCTTTTGAATTTGATAAATTGCTTCTATGCAGGTACTCTTGAATCCCTTACAGCGGCCATGCTCAAAGCTGTGTCATACGTTATTTTTCAAGGCATGAAAAGAGAGAAGGGGAATGAAGGAGTATTTGGGAATGAGAAAGATGCAATCCAGGCTAAGGAAAGGGAGGCAGAGAGGCGCTACTCTTACAAACCTCCTCCTTTCTCTCACTTATCCTGACCCAAAATATCTCATTCACTCCTGACAGCCTTTCCAACCCCTTCCCTGCCCCTCAGTCAGTCACTTTCTCCCTCATGCTCTCTACCCTCAACATTTTCTCAGCCCCCTCTTTCTCCTGAATCCTTGGCACTGTGATTCTCTCACTCACCTTCCCTATGCCAGCTTGAGCTTCGAGAAGGAGAGCAGCAGCAGTAGCAAGCTGTGGCCTCCTCCTCTGTCTCGTGAGATGGGGTGTTGTGTTGTGAACCGTGCTGTAGAAAGTGCAACATTTGGGGCCAGTCCAACAGAGGAGGGGGACATGAGCAAAGCACTGTACTCCGACTGTTTCACTGTCGATGCCACTGCCACCCCTGAAGTTTTGACATGGACCCAGCCCTTGGTGTCTCATGGTGATTCCATGAGGATTGGCCATTCTGTGACAAGGCCCAAATTTTTCAGCACTTGTGGCCGCGAATCGTGAAAGAATGGCAACTCTGATTACAAGCCACTAATTGTCCTTTACCTTAGTGCTATTAGCTGTGGAAATTATACCTAAGAACGGTGTCTGGTATTTTTCCTTTCTGCAATCATAATGTCAGGCAAAAAATGGAAGGAATTTGTAGACTGAATGACCTTGGGTGTTGAGGACTATTCAAGAACACTATTTTCTGCCGTATTCAAGTGCTGCAGTCAAGTGTCATAAGGGTTCATTTCTCTTTTCCATCCGCGATGGCACACTTAATAAAAGATGGGTTGTTAAGCTTGCTGAGACTGCCAATGAAAGAAGTACAATAGGCTAAACACTCTCCGGTCAAAATGATGTCAGCAATGGCTGCTGACTGCAAAATCGTTTTCCTGAACATCGGGGGGGGGGGGGGAGGGAGGGCTGTAAAAGTCATACATTTTGGAAAGACAACTCAATATCCATTCAAAATTACTGTACGAAAAAGAGTGGACAAGGGTGTTCCGGGGTGAGGCCAAAATGTATCCCTATAGCGGCATCATTCAGCTGCTGTGGCTGTTAGTTTAGAAGCCTTATTAGCGTTTCACACATGGATGTGGCAGTACAAAAACATGCAAAATGCATCTACGTGTAAAACGTGATTTTAGAAAGACCGCCATTTACATGTGTCTGCCCAGCTGCATCTAAGTCAGACAGGGCAGGCTGGGGGCATGGTCTGGGAGGAATATAACTCTACATGTGGATCTCCCATGTCATCTAGAGGATGTGCGTGAAAGACAAAAATTGTCCATGTCTGGATTTACACCTGCCCCCTGGCATGAATAGGATTTTGAAAAGTGCTCCTTCTGGTCATCCCTTTACAGGAGAGATTAATCCCCCAATGTTTATTTTGCTCTCCAGATTGAAATGAGGTGAAGAGCGTCTCCTCTGTGATTGTAGAATGGCCAGGATACAAATGAGATGACATTTACACATAGTGAAATGCCAGCCCCTACACATGTAAGCTGCCAAATTTCCCATGCCAATTTTTACCGTGTGTATGCTTGTGAAATGCCATCTCCCACTACACATGGCTGTTCCTCCCTGTGCATTCCTGTGCTTCCTCCTTTGATTTAAAACACACCTTCATGGTGAGGGGCGGAGTTTACATCAGACTTACATGTGCCCGCGCTCTCTTCTTAAATTAACATAGATTTACAGATGTTTTGACTTGCATGTCCCTCCTGCCACATTAACGGCTTTCTAAAATGTGCCTGTCGGTATAAAGTTATCCATATATTGTATTTATTAATTTCATTTAACTAGTGGGACTTTACCAATAGCAACCCTAATTTTAAACCGATAAGATATCGATTTAAGTTTAGGAAAGTGTATTCAGCAGTCCAACCTAAATGGAATACCGGGCATAGAAATAAAATCATCTAAACTTTCTACTTACCTTTTAAGTGACAGCTGTGTCTGCAGCAATTAGGACCCCACCCTTACTGTGTCTTTCAAGAATGACCCTCTATTTCTTTCACTCTGTATCAGATTAAAAAGGCCATTTTTCACTCCATTCAAAGTATAAACATTGTAAGAAATAATAACATTCTGCTCAGTGTTGTGGCCTGTCCTTCTGTTTAAAGCAAATCCCAAAAAGCCAGTACCCACTTGTCAACTGCATTGCTGAACTATATTTAGTGGCATTCCTCTCTAGTTTTCTAATTACCATTGATGGCCTAGCTTCGCACCTTACCTCCTTTTCACTTCCCATATCAGCATGTGACACTTTCAGTTTTACTAGGCCCATCTGGATTATCCTTTATGTAACTAGTCTGGAGTCCACTGTGCTCATTTGAGGCCCTCATAATCCTTTTCCAGAGACACCATTAGGAGTGTGTTACACTTATTTTATTTATATATTTAAAGAGTTTTCTATACCGCCTTATCTTAAATTCAAAGCGGTTTACAATGAAACAACTAGAACTTTACATAGAACAGGGGAAGCTGAACTTGGATGCTTAATGGGGCATATTAGTAATATTATGGGTATTACAGTTAGGCAGAGTTCAAGTAAAAGTTGTAATAGGGGGCATAGAATTACATTTAAACACAGTACACTGGTGGTAATAAAGGTATTACAGTATAACAGGGTTAAGGAAGGAATGTAATATCTGACATGGTATTCCATTTCGGGAAGCAGGTTAAGAGTAGGGGAGTGGGGGTGGGGGAGTACATGGTTGTTCAGGTCAGAACAGTCCGGGTATTGGATGGATGAAATATTTTGGGTCATCTCCAGGTGAAGTGTTTCAGAGATACAGACCATAGAAAAAAGGAATGTTTTTATGGCTTTCCTGAAATCCCATAAGTCTTCACTGGCTCTTATGCTCTCGGGGAGCGAATTCCAAAGTGACAGAGCATAAAGTGAGGACGCCCTGTGACAAGTTGCTTGTTTTGTTTTTGTTTTGGCCTTTTCAGGTCCTTACTGATCAGTGGCTGAAGAGCGATTGGGATAGTTGATGGATGATTTTAAAGATGATGAGCAATGTTTTATATTTGGATCAAGTAATTATGGGTAGCCAATGCAGATGTTTCAGTGTTGGGGTTATGTGCTATTCGTGCAGCTATGTTCTGTACTAGTTGTAGAGAATAGATGGTGTGTTTTAAGAGGCCTTGGTAAATGGCATTACAATAGTCCAGTATGGGCATTATCATGGTTTGGCAGGCTGTACAAAAATATTGACATTAAGTAGAGGGTTGAGCTTTTGAATTATTCTCAATTTATAGTAAGCTAATTTTGTTCTTTTATTTATATGTGCCTGGAAGTTTAGATTCTGATCTAGGTATACCCCTAGGTACTTGACTTCCCTTTTGACATCTATGTAGTTGTGGAGAATTTTCAGGGGTTTTGTTGGAATGAAAGAAGTGCTCCTAGTTATGAAGAGTGCTTCTGATTTTCCATAGTTTATTGAGAGGTGTTGTTTGTAGAGCAGTTTGCCATCTCCTCAAGGCACAATCTTATCTTTGAGTAATCAGGTTCAGCTATGTTGATATACCATGATATCATCAGCATAGCTTCTGTATTTGATCTTATACTCATTTATTATGTTACATAGGGGTTGCAAGTATAGATAGAAGAGTAATACGGAGAGGACTGTTTCTTGCAGGATCCCTTGAGGTTGGTTAATTAGCCTTGACTGGTGTACTCCAGATCATACTTGCAGTTTTCTTTGTGAAAGGTAGGAGGTAAACCATTGTAAAGTCCCTGGAGACCTATTTCCTGTAGACATTTTAAGAAGGTGAGGTAGCTTGTTGAATCAAAGACTGCTGTAATGTCGATAAAAATCTCTAGAAAGCCTGTTTTAGCATTGTCTAATCCTGTTACTATGCTGTCCAGAAGTGAACTAAATAGTGTCTCTACACTGTAGTTAGGCTTGAAGCCATGCTGGTGGGGTCAAGTGGAGTGTAGTTGTCTATGTGATCCTGTAATTGGATTTGAACAACTTTCAATCATCTTTATTATAAATGGGAGGCTTGAGATGGGCCGGTATGAGTTAGAATCTTTGAAATCTAAGTTGGGGTATTTTAGTATTGTTCTTACAGTTGCTTGCTTGAGGATGGGTGGAATGAGTCCTTCTGTGAGTGAAAGCCAAGTTATATTAAGTAATGGAGGGGTCAAATATTTCACCATCATATTAATCCAAGAGACCAGGCATGGATCAAGGGACGATGAAGAAGTATTGACATTGGTTATGATGGTTTCCAGCTCTTCTAGGGATGGAGTGTGGAAGGAACTCCACAACTTAGTGAGTGCTTGCGGAGACAGTGTGTCTTGTGATTGGAAATGATTTTGCTGCAGGTTGGATTTGAATTTTAGCTCCAAGAAGTCTGCAGTAACTTGTGGATTAATTATGTTTTCTTCATTTTGTTCTGGGATTTCTTTTGATAAAGAATATGCTATTTCAAACAGCTCTAATGGTTTATTATGGGAGCTCATAATTAGATTCGTATGATATTCCTTTTTGTAGGTGTTTATTCGGAGATGGTATTCTTGTATCACTGATGTGTATATGTGTCGGTCTTCTGGGTTTTTTGTTTGTATCCATTTTCGCTCTGGAGTGGTAAATCTTACTCTCTGAGATGGTTCAACCTTGGCATCTCTGCTTTTTTGTTCATGAAAAGTATTTGATCAATGTATCCACCATGCTTTCTGTGAAGAAATACTTTCTTACATCACTCTGCCCTATTGTTTACACGAGGGGTTCTCATTCTAGTCCTTGGGACACACCTAGCCAGTCAGGTTTTCAGGATAACCACAGTGAATATGCATGAGAGAAATTTGCATGCACTACTTCCATTGTATGCCAATCTCTCTCATGTATATTCACTGTGGATAGCCTCAGTGTCAGGATGGTGGGTGTGGCCTATCCCAGTTGCAGCCAGGAGGGGTGTAACCCCCACCACACCCACACTTTGCAGACAGTGCAGCAAACGTACCTTCAAGACGGGTGGCTTACCGTGCTGTCTCCGATCTAGGCCAGCTCTTCTCTCCCAGTTGGGAGCATACTGCAGCACAGAGTGGGTGTTGGCTGCAAGTGAGAGCGCCCACCCCAGGCAGAAAAGGGTGTTAGAAACACCACTAGACAGCCTGAAAACCTGATTGGTTAGGTGTGTCTCAAGGACTGGGTTGAGAACCCCTAGTTTATACTCTTGATATAGTTGTACGTCTCTATTCCTTCACCAGGATATGTGGATCCTTTAGCCTCACACAATAAGACCTAGAAGATACAATGCCAAAATTTTACAGAATCTATCTTGGGTCATGACACATTAGTCAGATGTCCCTCTTAGTCTGTCTATAGCACCAAAATATAGAGAGGTCCATTTACTAAAGTGTGGTAGGCTTTTGCATTAAGAGTAAAATCGAACGCATAGTAAGTGCAAAGGCTGTGCACTAGTTTCTGAGGGCATACACAGCATGCACCCCTGCAGTTATCCACATAGAAAAAGTATCTCACCACACTATAACTTCATTCGCAATTAGTGTGGAAACACTTAACATGACCCAGTGAGATGGCATTAAGTGAACCCATGCTAACTGCAACATTCATGATTCAGGAACGTTAATTACCCCTACTTCTGAAGTTATGAATTTAACGGGTATATAAACACGGAAACATAATGAAGAATAATTCCCTAAAGTAGAACAAAGCCTTTGAAACATGATATCTCAGAATAGATTAGGCTGAAAGGGATTACAATTATGATGGGTCTTTCATAACAGTACATTTGATACAGATAAGTGGATTATTTTGACAATGTTGGATGAGCTTTTGAAAATATTGCATTTGATATTTATCATCATGCTAATATTATTGGCCAATAACCAAAGAAACTGGACTGGATGGTGAAATCCTAGAGAAAAGGTGTTGAGATTTAACCACTATGCTCTCATATTGAATTTGAAGGTCAATTTAACAATATTGGGACAACGGTGAATGTTTTAGATTTTATTTTACTTCCTTGATTTATTTTGGATATATCTTTAGCTTAACAAGAATTTATAAAATAGGTTCAACAAATAAATAAATAAAATATGTAACTATATACCTTACCTGCCTAGGTGCCCTGTACTAAAATTACCGTTCTGAGCAGGGATCATGCTATCACTAGACGCACAATGCCTGTCACATGTACTATGCAAACCACCCTAACACATGGAGGAGTAGGCTAATGGCTAATAGAGATGTGCCAATCTCGGCAAAACAGGAAATGATGATATCATCATTTCCTGTTTTCCATCAATAGTCACACTTTTTCATGAGTGTGCATTATTAAGCAATATGCAAGAGTGTGCACTATTACTCAATGTTGTTGTTGTTGTTAAGTGCCGTCGAGTCGGAGTCGACTCATGGCGACCCTCTGGATAGCTATCCTAAATTGTGTTCGGTCTTCAGTCAGGCTGCTCATTGTTGACAGACTGGTACCCGTAGCTGCTGTTATTGTATCGATCCATCTCATTGCTGGCCTTCCTCTTTTGCGTTGACCTTCTATCTTGCCAAGCATAATGTCTTTCTCTAATGATCTCTCTCTTCGCATGATGTGTCCAAAGTATGAAAGTCGAAGTCTTGTCATCTGAGCTTCTAAAGAAAGCTTAGGTTTGATCTCCTCTAGTACCGACTGGTTTGTTCTTCGGGCAGTCCATGGTATACATAATATTCGCCGCCAGCACCATAATTCAAAGGCATCAATTTTCTTCCTGTCTATCTTTTTCACTGTCCAGCTTTCACATCCATATGATGTTATTGAAAATACCATGGCTTGAACAAGTCGAATCTTTGTATGGAGAGAGACATCTCTGCTCTTGAGAATCTTATCTAGGTCTTTCATAGCCATTCTGCCAAGAGCAATGCGTCGTCTGATTTCTTGACTGCTTGTTGCTTCTTTATTGATAGTTGATCCAAGTAGGTTAAAGTTGTTCACAATTTCAATTTCTTCTCCTTCAACGATGAACCTGTTGATTATGCCAGTTGTCATGATCTTTGTCTTCTTTACATTAAGGTGCAGGCCGATTTTGAGACTATGTTCTCTGATTGTGAGAAGCAAATGTTTCAGATCATCTTCACTTTCAGCCAGTAATGTGGTATCATCAGCATAGCGATGGTTGTTGATGAGTCTTCCACCAATCTTCACACCTCTGTTGTCTTCATACAATCCTGCTTCTCTGATTATTTGTTCTGCATATAAATTAAACTGGTAGGGGGAAAGTATGCAGCCTTGTCTTACACCTTTGCTTATTTTAAAGCATTCTGTTTCTCCTTGTTCCGTTCGAACTGTTGCTTCTTGATCAATGTACAGATTGCGCAAGAGAACGATCAGGTGTTCTGGTATACCCATGCTTCTTAATGTGGTCCAGAGTTTCTCATGGTTTACACAGTCAAAAGCCTTTCTATAGTCGATAAAGCACAAATAGATATCCTTTTGGTATTCTTTAGTCTTTTCAAGGATCCATCTCACATCCGCAATGATGTCTCTCGTTCCTCGCCCTTTCCTGAACCCTGCTTGCACTTCAGGTAGTTCTTGTTCCAGGTATGGTTGTAGTCTCTTTTGAATAATCTTCAGTAGAATCTTGCTGGCATGTGGGATCAGAGCGATTGTGCGATAATTTCCACAGTCAGTTGGATCACCTTTCTTTAGTATTGGTATAAATACAGATCTTTTCCAGTCAGTTGGCCATGATGTTGTCTTCCATATTTCTTGGCAGAGCCTTGTGAGTACGGTAACAGCTGCATCAGATTGCTGCAATACTTCTATGGGAATGCTATCAATGCCTGGTGCTTTGTTCTTTGATAAGGCTTTCAATGCTGCTTCAACTTCTTCTTTCATCACCAATGGTTCCCGATCATAAGGTACAGGTTGAAACGGCTGTTGGTCCAGTTGATCTTTATCATATAAAAACTCTGTATATTCCTTCCACCTTTTCTTGATCTTCTCAGCATCATTCAACATAGAACCTTGAGCATCTTGTAACATTCCAATTACTCAATAGTGCATACTATTGAGGGAAAATGATACGAGATTTAAAAAAGAAAAAAATGAAAAGTTTTGGGCTGCACACCCTTTGTGGCTAGAGCAACAGACTGCGACCCATTGATGCCAAGGTTCAGATCCTGCTTCTTCCACTGTTTCTGCCTGTGAGCTTGGAACTATTGCCTCAAGTACAGCCTGTATTGTAAATCCACAAATAACTTGTATATATGTTTGCTTCTAGCTTTGAGTTCAAATTTGGAATTGCAAGCAGTTAAATCTCAAATCCAAACACGCATCTGCAGAAAATGGATGAAATAAGAAGCTCATTTTCATTGGATTGTCTCCTTATTTAACAATTCATTGGGGCAATATTGGTGGGATGTTCAGAGGAAAACATATGGAAACCAGATAAATCACTCAGTGGTGTACCACCTGCCCTGGGTGATGGCCAGGAGAAGAGTACATCCCTGCTGGGCCCACACACAGAGGCAGCGTGGCAAACTTAAAGCTGCAGATAGTCTGCCACGCTGCCTCTGACACCGGCCCGGCGGCTCTTCTCTGCCGGTTGGCATCTTGCAAATCACGAGACTTTGGCTCGGGAGAGAAGACCCACCAAGCCTGGAGTGGAGACAGGGAGGCAGGCCACCGCAACTTTATGGTAAGCTTGCCATGCTGCCTCCATCTGTGAGCCCAGCGGGGGGGGGGGGGAGTGGTTGCACTGGGCCGCATAGGTGTTGCTGGTCGCAAGAGGGGAGTGCCCATCGAGGGTGCGGAGGAGACTGAGAATGCCACTACAAGCATATTTGTACTGAGAACACCACATACAAGCAGTGATGGCAAATATGTTTTTTCTAGAATGATACACACAGGCGATAATTTTCTTTTTCTTGAATAGTGTCCTTACTAACATCCCTATTAGCCACTTTTTCATGCAAGTGTTGCAGTAGTTGCAGCATATACATGCCAAAATTAGCTTATAAAATTACCCCCCACCTACAAGTTCGCATAGTGACAAAAGCATGCATACTTGTAGGTGACTTGGGTGTAGGAGTATCTGGGGCAGTTTTATGGGTGGAATTACTGTACACGGCTTCACTATTAGATGCGATTTCTTCCATTTTATGGGGTAATTTTATAAAGACATATAGGCAGCTATGTGCTTTTATAAAACAGACTTAAAACAGGTGCCTGCTTGACCTCTCTACTTAGGCAAACTGTTATTAAATTTCTCTCACAGTGACCAACTCATGCCTCTAGCAAACTATATATACAGAAACAAGTAGATTATCTATAAGAGAATAGGCATGGATTTAAAAAAGGATAAATTAAATAAAAGGAGATTGCAGTCATATGAACTGAGACCTATGTGAATAGGACATCCAAGATGTGATGTGCAATAATTAGAAAGTAGTGACTAAATACACTGAACATTGTAGCAATGAACCAAGGAACAGAAAAGAAACAGCTACTCAGAAAACATCCGATTCATCTGAAGTAAGACGAGCTTCAAGTTTCTTACAACAGCCGGTTGTTATAACGGTGGAAATCTTGTGCAACATTTCCTCATCTTTTGCATTGTAACGGTTGGGCATAGTTGTGATTCGGGAACATTTGTTTGGTTTTGCTGCCGGCTGCTGGCAAAGAGCTGAGACTCTGGAGTCCCCATGAGCTTTTCCAGTGCTCGAGAGGGACTAGGTGTTCATCTGCTGTGGACGGATGATGCTTGAGTAAACCACTGCAAAAGGGGAGTACAATAACATGTACTAGACATGAAGGATGGGTCAGAGGGTGAATAGCAATGGACTAGAAGTGGCTTCAGGAGTGCAGCCTTATGGTTAGAGCACAGGTTTAATAACCAAGAAACTAGAGTTTGATTCCCACTAGCACTGCTTGTGGTCTTGGGCAAGTTACTTAACCCTCCATTTCCTTGGAAAAATTGCCTAGCTATTTACTTCTGGTTACACTACTAAGAAAACCCAGGAGCTGCTGAGTCAGCACTGACTCAAAGCACTTTGCAGATCTATCTAGTTTCCAGTGGGATCTTTCAAGAACACCCATTGTACAGAATTCAGAGCCTGTCTTTGTAGCAGGATGGTGGCTCCACTCAACAGCTACCAGATTAAAATCTTCCTACTAGTAACACTTCCCTCTTCATTAAATTTTATGAATATCTTTGCTTCAATCTCTGTTTAATTCCTGTGTTGTGCTGGAGGTCTGTAGATCAAACCAGCTGAAATGAAAATGCCATTTCCCCTTCAAAAGATGCCCCCTGCATTTCAGTTACTTTAATGTTGTATCTTTGCATTTTTTTCAAAAGCTTGTTTATTCTTAATATATATTTATTTATTTTATTTATTTATTTACATTCTCTTATATACCGCGCTATTCTGCATCAGTGCGGTTTACATATGGACACTATTCAAGTAAAAGCCACTAGCCTTGGTAGGGTACATCTTTTCCTCTAGAGTAAGGTCATGGGCTACTTTTCAACACAAAATTCTCAGTCTTCTCTAAGCTACAAGCTTCAAAATGAGATACTTTCTCTTTCTATCTGAGAAACACATGCATACTTTCTCCAGAGACAAGCAGGGGTGAGGCAGGCACACTCCATGATGAAGTCCTCGACTGATCCAAGTGCCCAGCTCTCCCCTAGCTCAGAGAAGCATGTGTGTGGCTCCGTTATCAGCCAGCCCATGCTAAGCTCTCTGCCCAGGGAGAAGTGTTTGCAGACAGCCGCTGGTCACTGGAGGAGTAGGACAGCCCCAATGACATCAGGGGGGCTTTCCTTCCATTTAACTCTAGTTGGCTTTTCAGTGCAGTTGAGCACATGTGGGTGTGGCACAATATAAGGGGTGAGATACAAGGGACATTTCAGGCCCCTTGGGAGCTCCTTGGAGCACTGCTGGAGCACCCCGGAAATATTGGCTGTGGACTGCTGCCCATGGGAAAATGTAAGAATAAGGGAGCGCTATCGTCAGATATGGTGAGTGGACCTATAGATAAGCATTTCTGCCCATGCTTTAGGGCTCTCCCCTCCCAGCAGCTATGAAGTCCCTCCCATGGAGTTTTGTGGGGGCATCGTTGAGCTCTGTAGACCGTACTCCACCTCTCCTCCTATGGAATATCTCTGGGCTCTATGGGGGAAGCACCGTTGGAACAGAGTACACCTGATGCAGTTGTGGGATCTCTTAAACCTGTATTATGGCCACCTCCCCCTGCTGACACTACGGAGATACCTGATTCTCAGGTCTCCGTGGCTGACATGTGGAGAGTGGTGACGCGGATCAAGCATACCCTTGTGTCCATGGTGAACCAGCTTTGCTCCTTTATGCAGAACGTAGTAGCAAGGCTGGCTCAGGTAGAGCAACGGGTGGAATTACTTAGCTTTCAAGTATCTAAATGTGAAATTCAGTGTAATTCCTTGCAGGCAATTCAGGTATCTACAATGAAGAATAGTTTGATAATTAATCGAAAATTGGAGATGTTTGAAAACCTTCTAAAGTTTAAGGGGTATGTTTACTAATCGGTGGTAACGGCTTCCATGCGATATCGGAGCTGCGGTCCCATTGAATTGAATGAGGCCGCAGCTCTGATGTCGCACGGAAGCCACTACTGCCGATTAGTAAACATACCCCTAAGAATATTAGATTTTTTTAATTTTCCAGTATATCATTTATTGTCACCAGAGAATTTATTATGAAAATATTTTTGTTAGATATTATGTTTATCTAATGCTGATATGATTGCTTTTTCAAAGTTGTATTACCTTGTTGGTCAGGGTATTTCTGAGGGGTCGTTGTTGGACTTAATGACCTGCAACAATCTTTAGGATTTGATTTAATGCAATTTCTTGAAGACTCCCAGGATAATATCCCTACCAGAGCAACATTGCTTATAACATTTGTTTCTGACCAAGATAAAATCTTGGTGTTTAAAGGTTACTTAAAAAATAAAACTGCTCCTTTTTGTGGTGCATCCCTACAGCTATTTCCTGATGTCTCCAGAGCTACTCAGCTCCAGAGGAAAGCCTTTTTTGCTTTGAAATCGAGACATTTGGCTCTGGGCACCTCATTTTTGTACAGTACTCTTGCAAAAGCTTGATAGCATTGCAGGGTGCTAGATATACTTTTTTTGATCCTCTTCAGCTAGAAACGAGAAAAATTCAAAATGTATTCCCTTAACACCATCCTACTTTTGCCGCACCACAGTGACTGGCTGACCTCCCTGGAGTTAAGATGCCTATACCCACATACCCATCCACCCTCAACACTGGAAGTGCCTTCGCTTCACCTTCTAGCATCGCCACTACCAATACCAGGAACTTCCCTTCAGCCTTTCCTCCGCTCCATAGATTTTCACCAAGTGCCTAGCGGTCATCGCAGCCCACCTGCATTGCCAAGGACACTGTGTCTATCCTTATCTCAATGATTGGCTTGTCCCTAGTCCCTCCAGAGATGGCACCACACACACGGTGAATGCAACTATCCACGTTCTACAGACCCTGGGATTCAGCATGAATCTTTAAATGTCAGAGTCCATCCCCCAGCATTCTCTCAACTTCATCAGTCCCTACACACATACCCTGGCTTCCGTGGCATTCCTACCACAAGTGCCATCACCCTTCAAAAGCTCTGCCTTCACCTGGCCTGTTTGTCCCAAACCATTGCCATAACCATCCTTCAGCTACTGGGTTACATGGCAGCAGCAGTTTATTGCATCCCACTTGCAGGATTTGTCATGCGGCTCTTGCAGTGGCATCTCAAACTCTATTGGCATCAACACTCGGAAATGCTCCATGTCCAGATCTCTCTGCTCGGAAATGTGGCAGGACACCAACATCGGTTATGCCAGTGGTGGGCCATGTCAGCCAATCTAAAATAAGGAAGGGCCTTCCAAGCTCTCCCACAAAGCCTCGTTCTCACAACAGACGCCTCTTCCTACAGCTGGGGGTGCATCTTCTTCACCTATCAATACAGGGAAAGTGTTTACTCAGGAACGCAAACTACACATAAATGTCCTCGAATTCAGGGTGATCTTCTATGCCCTCAATGTCTTGGGTAGTTTACAGGATTGTGCTGGTGCGAACTGATAACCAAGTAACCATGTTTTATATCAACAAGTTAGAGGGATCAATATCCCTTCAACTGTGCAGGGACAACAGAACGACTTGGAAGACTCTCTCAGTCGACCCACATGAGTAGTCTCTTGACTTGTCCACCACATAACACATATTCAACACTTGGGGCAAGCCAAAAATAGACCTCTAGCTCGGAGGGCAATGCAAAATATCCTCTTTTCTGCTCCATTCAAGAGAATACCAATACATCTCCTACTGGGGAAGGAGAACAGATGGAACTGTCATGTTGAAACTACATGAACAGAATAACGCAGCTCGGTTACACATGCAAAACACAGACCATCACCAAACATAGAACAAAGGATCACAATTTAGAAATTTGAAGACAATAATTAAACTGGTAACCCCAAAAGCCAAACTTGGAATGTACAACAACACTGGAGAAATAAAACTATAAAATTAATTTCCTCTTGTAGTAAACAAAACACAAAGACACTAGCGATGTACATTTCCCCGAAGCTGACATATTTCAGTTAATCAATTCAAAATAAAATTGCATTTTCTACCTTTTGTTGTTTGGGCATCTTATTTTTCAGTCACAATTGCCCTGGTCGCTTTCTTCTGCTTTCTTCATGTCTTCTGCTAACTCTCCATTGCCTTCTGTCCTTTTGTCCATTTTTCTCTCTTCTAGTTTTTTCCATTCTCTCTATATTTGCTCTAAAATACTGATCGTTCCCCTTTTTCTCTTTCCTCCATTTTTTTTATTCCTTTTTCAAACACTCAAATTTCACCGCTCTATCCTCAGTCCCCACTTATTCTACCAATAACCAGCCAATCATAGATTGCTTTTCCCCCTCACACAAAATATATATCCCCCTCTTCATCCTCACTCCTACAGCTTCCTTTTTTCTACCGCCAGCCCCAGCCCCATCCCCTTCTAGTCCTCCTCCAGCATCAGCTCCCTTCTAGTTCCAGACCCTCCCAGCATCCGCTCCCTTCCAGTCCCATCCTCCCATCCCCCTGAATCAGACTATTTCTAGTCTTAGCCCCCAGTCTTCTTCCAGATCCAGCAGCTCTCTCCTCCCCAACCCCCCCCCCCCATCAGCACATTTCCAGTCCTAGGCCCCAGTCTTCTTCCAGGGTCAGCAGCTCTTTCCTCCCCACTCCATATGGCCCCAAACAAGAAGAGCCCCATGCCTGTCTGACCAGCTTCAAAGGGAGTCAGGGAGGACAGAAGCCTGGCTCCCCATCTCACCTCTGCACAACCACAGGAGTGCAGAGTGGCATTTTCCTTCACTCCCGCGGCTGAGATAGTTAACTTGAAGCTCACCAGCACGCTGAGTACTGGGAAGTTAAACAGAGGCATTTCCTGTCTTGCGCAAGACAGTTGCACCATGGAGCAATACAGAGGCATTATAATATCTTTTATTTTATTTTATATTCTTTTCCTTATGATTCCTAGCATTCAGAGCTAGCCCAAGGGTTTCTGCTGTCCCAGGCAGAAGCCCCAGCCATGCCGCCATCCCCCCTTCTGAGCTACACCCTTGACCCCCCTTCTGAGCCATGCTACCGCCGATTCCCTCAGTGGAGTCAGTGGAGAGGGGAAGTCTCGGCTTGGTGTGGCGGCGGCAGCAACAGCCCATGGCAGGTCATGTGTGCTGAAGCACATGGCCTGCCACTTCTAACTCTCCTCTTGCACAACTTCCTGTTAGAGGGGGTCAGAGACGGCAGGCCATGTGTGCCAAAGAACATGGCCTTTCGCGTGCTCTGTGTCATGCCGCCCACAGAGGTCTGCCACCCTAGGCATTTGCCTAGCATGTCTAGTGGATGGGCAGGCCCTGCCAGCATTCTGTATTGTTTCTTGTCCACAGCTGCATGCTGAACAGAGGGTTTCAATGTACCATACATGATGATGCCTGGATCCTTTTCCTGAATGGTGATTCCTAATGTGGAACCTTGCATTGTGTAGTTGTAGTTTGGTCCGTTCTTCCCTATGTACATAACTTTGCACTTGTCCACATTAAATGTTATCTGCTATTTGGATGCTCAGTCTCCAACCTTTCAAGGTCCTTTTGCAATTTTTCACAACCCTCTTGTGTTTTAACAACTTTGAATAATTTTGCTTAGAAATGATAGCACAGAACAACTTTGCAACCCACATTAGGGTCATGAGTGGGTGGGTTATGAGTGGAGAATGTACATGGTGATCTCAGCGCAGTTAGTACTGGGTTCGCACCCCAAGCTGACTGCATTAGCGCAGGTTCACCTAATGTCGCCTCAGTAGGTGAAGTTAAAGTGCGCCCACATTAATGCAGCCCACATTAGGGGAAAGTGTTCTGTGTTAACTTCCGGGGAAATGCTTTCCACACCCTCAACAGTTAACGTGATGGTGTTGCATCTAATGCACCACAGTTTCAGTACTAGTGGTGCGTTAGGTGCAACCCCTTATCGCCCTTTAGTAAAAGACCTCCTAAGTGTCAGTAATATTTTCTGTCCCATAGGCGGCTCTTTCATCTGGTTCATATAAAAGATGCTATTTAAATCCAAATCATTAATTCTCTCCCCTGGCCGATAACCTGGGCATTCTCTTAGCACGCACCCCTGTTCTTTTCATCTCATGCAATATTTAATACCAACCTCAGAAGTAACCAGTTAAGAAATACAGGCGAATTGCACAAACTGCTTGTGAAACAGACAGGCAAACACGTCCAACTCCACCTGGTTTATTTTCTTTGGCAAGGGAATTCAACAAAAGGAGCATGAATTGCTTAGGAAACTCAGTATGCAGCTGCTCAGTCCCTGTATCAAATCATGGTGAAATGGGCCTCGCCCGTGACTTTTATGCACAGCAGGCCCTTGAAGGAGGAATGTGGCTTTTCTTCTTATCTCAAGCAAAACACTGTCAAGTACCAACCAGAATGCAAAAGCCTGAGCCGAAATGACGGCTGTGCACCAAAATAAACAGTCTTCTGTGCCTTTATTTTCACTTTAAATCATACATGTGTAATAAGAAACCCCCTCAATACAAAAAGTGATCAATAGATTTTTGTCGGACCATCACACATCTGTCACCATCTATATGGGCCAGTTTCCCAAATCAAGTCCATTTTATTATATATTTTTATAAATGCAATGAGAAATTCTTGTTGTAAACTGTCCATCAACCAAACATCTGACATCGCGTCATGTTTCGACCCAGAAAACAGCTAGCAAATTCTTAAGTCCTGCACCAGGGATAGCCAGTAAGTAGCTTTTCCATAGCAATATATTCAACCGGGCATTCTTTTCATGGTCCAGCATTTGCAAGCTTTTTATTTTCTCTTTGGTATTTAGGAACATTTCCATCATTTATTTTGGAAGAGCATTTGGGTTAAGGAAATTGCTCTTTTTCTCTGGAAACATGATGGTAGAAAAAAGACCACATGGCTTATCTAGTCTGCCCTTCCATATCAACCACTAGAGAACCCTTTTTAAGTTAAGAGATCTTCTGTGTTTGCACCATGCTTTCTTGAATTCAGATACTGTCCTCGTTTCTACTACCTCCGCTGGAAGACTATTCGATGCTTCTACCGCTCTTTCCGTAAAGAAATATTTCCGCATATGACTCCTGAGTCTATCGCCTTTCACCCTCATGTCCCCTCGTAGCAGAATTTGCTTTCAATCTGAAGAGGCTCTCCTCTTGTGCATTTATGCCACAGAGCTATTTAAACGTCTCTAGTATTCTCGGATGTATCTCATCTGGTCCCATCGCTTTGCCTACTTTTAGTTTAGCTAGTTCCTCACAAACATAGTCTGCTGAAAACTGTGTTTCAGCTTAATAAGTTTAAGAAAGGAAAAAAGGGAACAGGACAAGAAATGCTGAACTTGAAATACTGAGGGATAATTTTGTAAGGCAGCTAAAGTAACGCGCCGTCAACGTGCGTAAATCCTTGTAGTTCAGTGATATACACATGTAATTTGGCATGTATTTTATAAGTATGGCATTGACCCGATGGCACATACATGTGCATGGATAGAGTTTGGGTGGAGCGTGGGCGAAGAGCACAAGTATGCGTGTAAATTATAAAATCGGATAATTTGCACACAATGTTTTAGAAATATAGGTGCGAGCATATGTACATGAGCACTAGAGTTACTGTATGGGGATCGTCTACCACCGAGCATTAGCTGACCAGGTGTGTTTTGGCACACGCATTGCTAGCAAGTACAGGGCCATGATAGTTATTGCGGCACGATTCCTGCATTAACTGTCTAACTCGCGTTAGGGTAGCGCGTGGGCGGGATGGGGTGGAGAGTGGGCATGATGTGCTCCATGCAGTTAGCGTGGGGTTCACACCAAGCCCTAACTGCATTAGTGTGGGATCACCTAACACCACCTCAATAGGTGGCGCTAAGTGCACCAGTGCTAATATGCATGTGCTAAGGGACAGGGCCCTGCGTTAAATGCCAGGGAAATATTTTCCACATCCCTGACAGTTAGCCCGATGGTGTTGCATCCAACGCATCATAGTTTCAGCACTGTTGGCATGTTCAGTGCAACACCATAATGCCCTTTAGTAAAAGGGCCCCTAAGTGATTGCACCTTAAATTAAAATGTATTTTTGACCACCTATGCTAGTAGTTTATAAAGTAAAGTAGGTGCCTACTTTTCTTTATGCAATAGTACTTAAGTAGGCACTAAAAATATCCTCTGAAACTGGAAGGGGTATGATGGTAAATATTGCATTTTTTCCAGTGCTGCCTAATGGGGTTCCACACGTGTGTAGCACAAATGCGATATGGATAAGGCAGTGGTTCTTAGCTCAGTGCCACCACTACTCTTGAATTACAAGACATATGCAGTGCAGTATAGAAACATGTAAGAGATGATGCCTGCTCATCAGAGCTTACAGTCTAGTCAAGACAGACAACACAACAGCTGCGGACTAGGATATGTCCATTTGAATAGTACGGAAACACATAGTTGGAGAGCAGGAGACTACATGGATCAGGATCCAAAAGCAGCCTCAAAGAGGTGAGCTTTCAACCTTGATATGAAAAAGGCCAGAGATGAAGCCTGACGTACTGACTCTTGTAGTTTATTCCAGGTGTTAAGGAGCAGCAAGGTGGAAAGATCGAAGTCTGGAGTTGGCAGTGGAAGAGAAGGGCACAGATAGAAGCGATCTGCCAGAAGATCAGAGTTCCAAAAGAAGGTTATACAGAGAGATAAGAGAAGAAAGGTAGTGAGGAGAAGCAGAATGAGTGCACTTATAGGTCTGTAGGAGAAGTCTGAACTGGATACGGAAACGGATAGGGAGCCAGTGCTCAGGACATACCCAGCCAGTCAGGTTTTCAGCATATCCATGATGAATATGCATGAGCAAATTTGTATGAACTGCCATTAGAGCATGCAATTTGGGTTTGGATTTTATATTTATTACCTGTCTTTTCTAAATCCAATCTCAAGGCAAATTACAAGTAACACAAGTTATTTTTCTGTCAAAACAGAATTACAAACAGAGCCATCCCAAGGGTATCTGACCCCCTAAGTGGACCATCAGCCATGTGCTCCCACCGCACAAATGCTCAAAGGTCTGCAGCTGAAAGTGGTTTTAAAGGGCTTTCCTGGCATTGTGTCAGTGTTGTGTTACCACCCCCTCCGAAGCTCGATTTTTGAGCATCCCACAGAGGTAGGGTAGTGGGGGTAACAGCAGCAGTAGGGGAAGAGGGTTGTAATGCTGCACTACCATTCCCCAGCCCCCCCCCCCCCCCACCAAAAAAATAAGCCTGCAGCCCTGGATGGATGTCTGGTTTGCCTAGTGGCAGGGCCGGCCCTGCTTACAATCTAATTTAGTACCTGAGTCAATGAAGGTTGAAGTAACTTGTCAAAGGTCACAAGGAATATCAATGGGAGCACCCCCCCCCCCCAAATTAACTTTCAGGCTCTAAGGCCCCATCCTGAGAATCTGATAGTTAAGTGTAACTACCATGTTCGCTCCAACAACACTCCTCCCAGAATAATCATGAAAAAAATGCATAATTGGATATCAACCTTCTAAATATAAGTTTTGTTTTCTATGTACATGTAGGGGATAATTTTTATAACAGTGCACCTATTTGATAATATATTCCACCCCAAAGCTCCTGCACAAAGTGACACCTGTTCCGAGTTGGACGTAAGTTTGTGTATGCATCTGCTAGTAAGAAGCGCTGTACAAGCATGTGTGTTATAAAATACACGCCCAAGTGCTGATAACACCTCTGCTCCGCCCATTCTCCTGCCCCAGGAGCGCCCATTTGGATACTATGTAAACATAGCTGCCATGTTTTAGGAGCACCTGCTTTTATGCACAGACACAACCTGGGAACTTTATAAGCATCTGCTTGAGCACGCAAATTACAAAAGCCATCTGCCCAAGTAAATGGTCATTTATCCAGTTAAATGGGTTATTTGAAAACTGTGCATCCCCCGCCCTTTGGAAAAAGTTTATCTGCTCATCAATTTTGGAGTATGTGCTTTGATGGTAGCTGCTTTTTGCCAGCCATGAGAAGCCACCATCATAGGTGACCATCTATTCTTCCTAATGGAAAGGCATTTGTGCTGCACACACGCAGTTAGAAATGCATGTTGTAGAGTACGTTCTACATGTATGTGTATATATATATTTATATAGGGGATGTACAGACATGGCAGAGACTGAGAATGACCTATCTTGTCCTGTATCTCTATTTTAATATCCAGATACAGTAAAGAGTTGCTGTATGTTGCAAATATCAAATTTCCACTGACATGGTAATCTTTCTAGCTACAGGAAGCCAAGAGGGAGCATCATGAGTCTGACCAAAGTGCTGCACCTCTGAGTTATTTTAACATGTCGAATTTAACCAACAGGGAAAGCCAAAGTGCATGCATACTTTTGCTTTCATTATTGCCTAATGCCATTTTACCAGCTTACAACGGTTAGCATTTCCTTTGGGTAATATTTCTGGGCAAAATGGCACGGATAATTTTGAATAAACAAAACTGCAAAATTTATCTTCTCTGCAGCCAGGATAACTGCTTTTACCAGATCATCTGACAATGAGTTCTAGAGCTTACTTATGCCTTGAGTGGAAAAATATTTTCTCCGATTTGTATTAAGCGTGCTACTTAGTAACTCCATGGTGTGCTCCCTAATCTTTGTGCTTTTAGAAAAGGTAAAACAGTCAATTTGCATTCATCTGTCCCAGTCCACCACTATCATTTCTCCCCTCTGTCTTCTCTTCTCCAAACTGAAGAAAGAGCCCTAAACGCTTTAGCCTTCGTCATAGAAGGTAACCGGAACTGCACACAATATAGGTACGGTCACATCGTGGAGCAAAACAGAGGCACTGTGATATCCTTTGTTTTATTCTCTATTCCCTTTTTAATTTCTAGCAGTCTGTTTTTTTGGACACCGCCACATATTGAAACCAATTGTTCATGACGATGCCTACGTTCTTCTCCTGGATGATGGCTCCTAATATGGAACCTACCATCATGTAGCTATAATTTGGGTTATTCTTCCCTGTGGCATCACTTTGCACTTATCCATATTAAGGGTTCCTTTTACTAAAGTGCGCTATGCAGTTAATGTACATTTTGATGCATGTTAACTACACGCTTGGGTCTGAGATTACAGTTAACATAAGCCAATTTTCATGCTAACTGCCAATCATGCATTAGGGTGTCATACGGGTGAATTGGGGCAGATGGTGGGCAAGGTAAGCACATTGCAATTAGCTTGGGAGACATATTGCACATTGTCAATGTTGCAATTAGCATAGGTGCACTCGGATCAGCCCAAGGATTTCTGCCGCTCCAGGCAGAAGCCCCGGCCATGCCACCCCCTCCTTCCAAGCCGCCCCACCCCCCGTTCCAAGCCATGCTGCCCCTCATGCCAAGCTGTGCCATGTCACCACCCCCCGCTGCCACTGATTCCATGGGTGGAGGGATGGCTTGGTGTGGTGCAGTGGCAGCAACAGTGGCGACAGGCCATTTGCTTTTGCACACATGGCCTGCTGTTTCTGACCCCCTCTAACACAACTTCCTGCCAGAGCAGGGTCAGGAGTGGCAGACCATATGTGACAAAGCACATGGCCTGCCGTGGGCACCGTGCCACCCACAGAGGTCTGCTGCCCTAGGCACCTGCCTAGCCCATTTAGCGGACGCACCAGCCCTGGATGCACTCGTGGTAATTGCCCCTTGCATTAGGGTACACATCTACACATTAACTGTCAGGAACATGCTGGTCATGCTCCCGACAATTACTGCAGAGGCTTTGCACTTAATTCAGGTTAGTTTTTGTGCTAAAAATGCATTAAGTGAAAAAAACCTAACACCTTTAGTAAAAGGGCCCCTAAATATCATCTGCCACTTGGATACACTGTCTCCCATTCTTGCAAGGTCCAGCTGTAATTTCTTCCAATCCACATGCGATTTAACAACTTTGAATAATTTTGTGCAGCGAGATGGTATTTCATGATAGACTTTGTCGCAGGAAACCATTAAGCAACATCCATATACAATACCACTTTGAACCTCTAGAAGACATATCTGATCTTTCATAACCAAATCCCGTACCTGTAAAGCCTGGACCGTCACCGAGAGCCTTTGAGGTTTATTTTGGCAATGTTACAGGGGAAATATGAAAAGCGTACCTGGAAAGTGTATACATCTACTGGTGTGAGAGAATATGTGCTCTCTGCACATGCTGAATTTTCTGGAATAATATATTAGCTGCCTGGAAAGCTGACTTTGGACATGCTGGGCTTTGCATACTTTTTGTAGTTCTGCAACCTTGGCTGGCTGTCAGTCTCTGTGGATGCACCCATGAAACTACAGGGCAGACTCCATACATCATCAAGAGATTTGCGCTTATTACTGGGTTCAAAGCAGAGCACTAACAAAGGAAAAGTTGTTAGCAGTCTGGGTGGAATCATCTAGGTGTCTCCTACACTCTGTGCCGTCATTTGGCACCCAGAAGGATGCGATGCCAACATAGGGTGAAATTGCAAAGGTAACATAGTGGTTCCCCTCCCCCAGCAGCCTTTCTGCTTCTACAGATGCAAATATTTTTCTCTGTCTTAGGACAGGTAGTCCTTGGTTGTGCTTTTTCCCTTTTGCAATCATGGGAAACCTCCCCAGGGCTCTAGCCAATAACAAATATTTGTCTGTTTAAGCAGGATTAGAGGTGTTTATGCAATAATCAGTCAGACAGCTATTTGTTGCTGAAAAGAGCCCTATCTGTTAAAGAAATATAAGAGCATGTATTAGAAAGTTGATACCTAATATTTATGAAAAAAATAAATGTTATGTGCACAAGCAAAAACAAATTCCAAACTTGCAGCAACATCTGATGCAGGCGGAGCGAGAGCCTCCTTGACCTAGTCTCACCCAGAGTGGAAAAGAGTTGGCCCAACATTATAAAATACTTCTTCGGACTGAGGACATCTGAGGACAACTGCTGGGGAAAGAATGATAACAACGCACCGTGGAACGGCAGATATCAGGGAGTTTGTGTGCTTGGGACAGCGGGCCGAGCAGAAGGAGGGTGCGAAGATGATCACCATAGCGGTGGAGGAGGCGCACATGGAAGAGAGGTCCCAAATGGAAGAACGTGAAGGGGGAAGAGATGCTATGCTGCAAATAAGCAAAGAGGAGCTGTGTTAGTGGTGTGACAAGATCAAGCAGGACGTTGCTGGAGTGAGAGCAGAGTTTGAAGGGGTGTTGGCTGAGCTGCGAGCTGACATTGGTGATGTTGGACAGCATATAGAGGAGAACAAGCAACAAATGGAGTCAGTACAAGAGCATGTGAGTGTGCTGGGGAATACTATCAAGGACTTAATGTGCTCTAATGAGACCTTAGCGCTAAAACGTGAAGATCTACAAAACAGAACTTGGCAGTGTAATCTTAGAATAAAAGGGGTTCCAGAAGAAGACCAGTACAAAAGCAGCTTCAAGGTGGCTCAGGCAGTCTGTAAGGTGCTGCTGGTGATCAAGGGTGAGGACACTGCAGACGTGGACAATTAAGTTGGACAGAGCACAAAGGGCCTTAGGGCCACCAAGGGGGGACTGCCCCGGTACATAGTGATCTGCCTCCATGACTATAGCCTAAAGGAGAGTATAGTGGCCACGATGTGGGTGGCTGGTAGATTTGAGTGGCAGGGTCATCACGTGGCTCTTTTTTCAGACTTAGCTACTGCCACTCTGCAACGTCAAAGGTTTGGAGTGCCTTAATCACTAAATTACAAGACAGCAACTACCGATACAAGTGGCTGTATCCAGTGGATTTAGCCTTTACAGCCAACAGAGTGACAAGGTGAGCCCTGATGATGCATGAGCTGGGGAGCGCCATGCATGAAGCAGGCATACAGGATGTTCCTTCAACCATGGAGACCCACAAGGACAGTGTGGCATTTTGCTCTCCATGGTAAAAGGTTGACTAAAGAGGGAAAAAGAAGCAGAAGTCTGACTTGAAGGCCATAAGGAACAGATGAGCTATAGCCCTCTAAAAGTAAACTGCGTATATGTTTTTGTAGCAACACTTTGAATAGGGCAGCATGTCTGCTATGAGTGTGGGATAAGCAGGGCAGGGGTGAGGGGCGAATGATATTATAGGTTGGCTATGTGAGTGAATGGCAAGGGGAGAGTGGTTGTGCACAGTCGAATGTGTGTAAAGTGCAGGAGAAAAGGGGAGTGGTATTATGGGAATATGGGGCTTGGAGAGACTCATAGGGTGTTAAGGGTGGGAGCATGGAGTGCATGGCGACACCGGTGGTTGGGATGGAGAGCGGGGCAAGCTCTAGGAAGGGGGACCAGGACAGGGAGATGTGCCGGGAGGAGGGGCAGGTGGGAAGGGAGGGGAAAAGGGATAGGGGACGAGTTCAGGGACACAGATAGGGACTGACCCATGTGGGGGGTGACAGACCACCTCAAAGGGGATGGTTGGTGGGTTGAGGATTGCATCTATTAATGTATGAGGTCTCAACACCTGGCAGAAATACAGGGCATTGCAGACTGAGGGTGCACACCTTAAAGCTGATATTCTCCTCATACAGGAGACTCATTTGAAATGGTCGCAGGGAGGCTGACTGGCAGGAAGCAAGTATGGGCCAGCCCAGCTAGCCGCCTGTAAGGACAGGATCAAAAAAGGGGGGTGGGGGGTGGGAATAATGTTTGCAAAGGAGCTCATGGTAGAGGAACAGGAGATTATTTGGGATCTGGATGGAAGGTTTAGTTTATGGAAAGGTAAGGTAGATCATTTCTGGGTGGTGTTGGGGAGTATCTATGCACCAAATGACCATCAGAGGGAGTTCTTTGAGGCACTAAGAGTCCAATTGGTGGAACATGTGTAATGCAATATTATTTTGGGTGGAGACTTGAATTCCATCCTCAACCCTAGGGTGGATACGTCCAGAGGGACAGGGGGAGGAAGTAAGGTGGCACAAACTCAATTGAAGAGGATGATGGAGGTGTTCAGGGTAACGGATATTTGGAGGCCTCTCAGGTAGAATAATCAAGAATACATCTTTTATTTGCATCTCCATGACTCCTACAGTCGGAAAGACATGGTGTTGATGGGCACCACGATGCTGGACCATCTGAGGGTGGTAGAAATAGGACCTGTAACATGGACTGACTATGTCCGAGTGCTACTCACAAGCTTGGGAGGGGCAGAGCTAAAATTTTGAAGATTAAATGACTTGTTGTTAGGAAGTGTAGAGAGTGTAGCAGGGGCTTGGAAAATGCTGAGATTAAATTTGAATAAAAGCAATGATGTAAAGATAAGAGTGGTTTGGGATGGGTTGAAAGCTGTACTCCTAGGCCAATTTGTTTCTGTTGGGGCCAGAAAGAAGCAGGAGCGAGAGGAATAGGTATGTCAACTACAGGGAGAAATCTGCCCTCCTTCTGCGCATGTTGGTCAAACAACTGTTGCGAAAGATTGGAGACCTAAGGGGAGAATTAGATAAGCTTCAAGCAGAGGAGTGGGCACTGACCCTACAGAGGTTACAAAATATACAGTATTTGGGGGGGGGGGGGGGGGAAGACAGGCCAGGAAATATTTGGCCAGGAAATTGCAGGAAAGGGTGGCTCAACATCAAATCAGTCGTATTAAGAATGCATCGGGAGAGTGGGTGTTTGGAACGGGGAAAATACAGCGGGTTTTTTGAGAATTCTACCACAAACTATACACTTCGGAATATAGTGGTGGAGTTGAACATATTAGAGCATTTTTGAATGATATTGACCTGCCAAGATTGAGGGAGAATGAACAAGTATGACTGGATAAGGAGATTAAGGGGGAGGAGATTTTGCAAGCCATAAAGGGCTTAAAGGATGGAAAGGCCCGGCTATATGACTGCAGTATTTTATAAAAAATTGGTGTCTGATTTTGTCCAAGAATTGGTTGACCTCTTTAATGGGGTCCTGCAGGAGGAGGAACTCCCGGAATTGATGGGCATGGCTGGAAAACTCTCACCCATCCCAGGGAAATACATTGGGGTTTGCGGGTCATACTGTCCAATCTTATTAATTAATCTGGAAGCAAAAATCTTTGCCAAGGTATTAGCTAACATAGTGCAACATTTCCTGCCTGACTTAGTGAAAGGGGACCAATCAGGCTTTGTTCCCAGCCGTCAGTCAGTGATAATGTTCATAAAATCCTGAATCTAGTTTGAGAGGCCCAAAGACACAAAACCCCATCCTTGCTGATGGCAGTTGAAGCTGAAAAAGTGTTTGATAGGGTGGAGTGAGGTTGAAGTATTGGACAAGTTGCACTTCAGGGTGAGATTTCAAACATGGCTGAAGGTCCTGTATAAATATCTGAAGGTGCGGACTAGGGTAAATGGGGAGTACTCAGAGGCATTTGAATTGGATCAGGGCACCCGGCAGGGATGCTCGCTATCCCCAATCCTTTTGTAGTGGTTATTGAGCCTCTAGCAGCCAAGATATCATAGCATGAAGCAATACGGAGTATAACAGTGGGAACCTGAGAATATAAGATCTCTCTTTTCGCAGATAATGTGATCTACTTATCAGACAGCCCCTAATATTGCTGCCTAATCTTACTGCAGCAAACCGGAAATACAGTGTGGTATCTGGTTACAAAATGAACATGGGGAAAACTGAAATCCTGAAACTCTCAATGAACCAAGGCATTGTCCAAGGAGAAGCAAGGCATGATGTGATATACAGACCATCCTCACAGGGAGAAGAGATGGACAGAGAGTTAATTGAAGACAACACAGCATTACCAGGAAAGGGAAAGTGCTACTGATAGGGGATTTCAATATGCCAGATGTTGACTGGCATATTCCTGCTGTAGTATCATCTAGATTCTAGAAGTAAGGAGATTCTGGATTCTCTACAGGGAGAACTATTCAGGCAACTGGTAACAGACCCCACATGTAAAAGGGCCATACCGACTTGGTGCTTACCAATGGTGAAAGTGATTCTGATGTTATAGTGGGAGATCATCTCGCATCCATTGACCACCAGATGGTGTGGTTCAGTATTAGGACTAGGGCTATTAAAATCCATTCAAAAGTGAGGGTCTTAGACTTAGGAAAACTAACTTTGCCAAGATGGGCCAATACCACAGGGAGTCATTAGTAGGATGAGAACAGCTGGGGGATGTAGAAAAACAGTGGGCAAAACTGAAAGGGGATATTTTAAGGGCAAACAACCTTTTTGTTAAAATGATAAATAAAGATAAAAGGAAAAGGAGACCGCTATCGTTTTTGAAAGAAGTAGCTGAAAAGGTGAAGAAAAAGAGGGAGGCCTTCATGAAATACAGGAGTTCACAAAGAGAAGAAGACCAGGCATTTGTATTTGGAAAAAACTTAGAGAAGTTAACAAAGTAGTTAGGAAAGCAAAGATTCAAAAAGACGAAGAAATAGCCAATGCAATAAAATAGGGGGATAAGACATTTTTCAGATATGTTAGTGAGAGAAGGAAGGGCAGAAGTGATATTTTTACACTCAATATGTAGAAGCTGATGAGGATAAAGCAGATTTGCTTAACAAATATTTCTGTTCTGTGTTCACAGATGAAGATCCAAGAGCAGGACCTCAGAAAACACCTACAAACAGGAACAGAAGCGAGGGGCATCTTGAACAATTTTCAGAAGACTCTGTTTGTGAGGAACTAGCTAAACATAAATAGACAAAGTGATGGGACCAGATGGGATACACCCGAGAATACTGAGGGAAGTTGGGGACGTTCTAGCAGCTCCACTGACTGACCTTTTCAATGGCTCGATGGAGTCAGGAGCAGGGGCGGCCTAAGGGGGGTGCGGGGCCATGTGCGGAGACTCGGTGCGGGGCTTCATTTGCATAAGTGGCCTTATTTGCATAAATATTTGCATAATGTTACCATACACCAGCAATGGCGAACCTATGGCACGCGTGCCAGCTGTGGCACGCGAAGGCCTTGCAGCTGGCACGCGGGAAGGTCCGCTAAATCAGGTGTCTGCCTCCCTTCGTCTGCAGCCGCGGCTCCCTGCCTGTTAGGGAACCGCGGCTGTGCTTGTAAAATCGTTGCGGAGCCCTTCCTGTCTTGACGGGCTCCGTGCAGCATTGTCCCGCCTCTAAAGGAAGTTGTACTTTTACAACTTCCTTTAGAGGCGGGACAATGCTGCACGGAGCCCGTCAAGAAAGGAAGGGCTCCGCAACGATTTTACAAGCACAGCCGCGGTTCCCTAACAGGCAGGGAGCCGCGGCTGCAGACGAAGGGAGGAAGACATGGGGAGAGGGGGGGGGGCTACCATCGACAGGGGGAGAGGGGGGGAGCTACCATCGACATGGGGAGACGGGGGGGGTCGACATGGGGAGGGGGGGGCTACCATCGACATGGGGAGAGGGGGGGGGCTACCATCGACATGGGGAGAGGGGGGGCTACCATCGACATGGGGAGGGGGGGGGGGTCGACATGGGGAGAGGGGGGGGGTCGACATGGGGAGAGGGGGGGGTCGACATGGGGAGAGGGGGGCTACCATCGACATGGGGAGGGGGGGGCTACCATCGACATGGGGGGGGAGGGGGGCTTACATGGAGGGAGGGAGCTGATATGGATGGATGGAAGGAGGGGGGCTTACATGGAGGGAGGGAGCTGATATGGATGGATGGAAGGAGGGGGGCTTACATGGAGGGAGGGAGCTGATATGGATGGATGGAGGGAGGGAGCTGATATGGATGGATGGAAGGAGGGGGGCTTACATGGAAGGAGGGATAGATGGAGGGAGGGGGCTGACATGGACAGAGGGGGGACTGACATGGAGGGAGGCTGACATGGACAGTGGGGCTGACAGGGAGGGAAGGAGGGAGCTGACATGGACAGATGGAAGGACGGGGGCTGACATGGAGGGAGGGGGGCTGGCATGCACAAAGGGGAGAGACAGGGACATACTGGACAGACGGGATAAATGCTGGAGAGAAGCGAGAGACATTGCGGCTTAGGATTATAATGGACTGATGGGGGAGCTAGCACTGGTAATGGGCAGATGGGAGGGGACTAGGACTGGTAATGGGTTGAAGGCTAGGACTGGGAATGGACTGATCAAGGGGGGGGGGGTTGGGACTGGTAATGGGCTGATAGGGGGGTATGACTGATAATGGACTGATGGGGGGCTAGCATTGGAAATGAGCTGATCGGTGAGGTTAGGACTGGAAATGGGCTGATGGGGGGATAGGACTGGTGATGGGGGGGGTAGGACTGGTGGTATTGGGCTGATTAGGGGAGGCTAGCACTGGTAATGGGGTTGAGGGGGGATTAGCACTGGAAGTGAGCTGATTGGGGGGCTTTGACTGAGAATGGGCTGATTGTGGGGAGGGGAGGATAGAGCTGCTGGCCCTGGAAGAAAACTGGGGGCTAAGGCTACAAATGGGCTGATGCGAGGGGATGGGAGAATGGAACTGGAAGGGAGTGGATCTGAGAGGGGCTGCCATGGTATTTGTACTAGAAGGGACTGACTGGTCAGTGGGGAAGGAGGGGGACTGGAAGGGAATGGACACCAGTGGCAATCATGGGAATGCAAGTTGACATTGGAAGGTACTGGGAGTGAGGACTGGAAAGGGGCTGATACTGGGGAGGGTTACTGGGACTGGAAATAGGCTGATGGAAAGAAGTGAAGAAAACGAAAGAAGAGATAAGAAATGGCAGATGGACCATAGACCACAGAAACAGAGCTAAGAGAAGACAGGAAAGCAGAAGCCTCAGATCGGGACCAGCATGATCAGAGAATAAATTGGTCAGACAACAAAGGTAGAAAAAATAATTTTATTTCATATTAGTGATTTGACTACAAAATCATCATAATTTTGAAATCAAATATTGTTACTTGTTGTGATTAATTAACCGTATTTTCCGGCGTATTTTTTTTGGTGTGCGCTGGAAGAGGGGTAGTCTTATACGGCGAGTATAGGCCAAACACCTATATTTTAACAGGAAAAGTAGGGGGTCGTCTTATACGCCCAGTCGTCTTATACGCCGGAAAATACGGTAAGTAAATTTAACGTTTTCTATGAAAAGTAGTTCTGAGGGGGGTCAAAAAAATATTAAAAGAAAAGTGACAATAATATAATATATATTTATAATGTGGATTACATTTGGGCCCTCATATTTACCTCAGGCTATGATTGTGATTGTGATTATGATGGTACACTGTAAGAAACAATATATGCAGTGTTAGATTTGTTTTAAATGTCGCAATGGTTTTGCGGCTCCCAGTTTTTTTTTTCCCTTCGGAAACGGGTCCAAGTGGCTCTTTATGTCTTAAAGGTTGCAGACCCCTGTGCTAGGAGAAAGGCCCCAGCCCGGCCCCGCGCTTCCCCTTCCGGTCGGAGCTTCTTCTGCGCGCCTCTCGCCGAGAAGCTGCACGCTAGAGCTCGTGCGCCGTCCTCTCGCGAGATTATAGGACCCGCGCGGGAGCTGGGTTCCAAAGAAGAGCAAAACCTACCACTTTCATGATGAATGGGAAATGGACTACTTCTTCATCATGGTGAAAGACAAGTGTTGTGTAATTTGTAACGCCCCAGTATCCTTGCCCAAAATGGGTGATCTGGAACATCATTATAAGGCTCTAAAATATTGTTGTTAAGGTTTAATTGACGTGCTGGCACTTTGAGGAAATTCTTTGGTTTTGTGCGGCAGTTTGGGCACTCGGGCTCAAAAAGGTTAGCCATCACTGCCATACACTAACTTTTAGTAAACATGTCTCTTAATGAGTGTATGGATAAAGAAAGACTAAAAGATTTCTACATTACTATAATCCAGTGCCAACCGCCAGGCACATTAGGAACTACTACAAACGCTGCCCATTTAGAACCCATAGCAAACCCGCCATATCCTGACAGCATTACCAGGACTCACAAAGCACCATACCCTACCTATCAAAAGGCAACACTGCAAATATTAAACCAATACATTTCAGAGAATACTGGGGAAAGAGAACAAGTGGCAATGTCAAATAGGAATTACATAAACAGAATACCTCAGCTCAGTTACACATGCAGAACATAGACCATCATCAAACAAGGAATCACAATTTAGAAACAGGAAGGCAATAATTAAACTGGGAACCCTAAAAGCCAAACTTGGAATGTACAACACCACTGTAGAAATAAAACTATAAATTAATTTCCTCTTGTACCAAACAAAGCGCAGACGTTAATGATGCACATTTCCCAGAGCTTTCATATTCCAGTTAATAAATTCAAAATAAAGAGATATCTTTCTACCTTTTGTGCATTTTTTTTCAGTTGCAATTGCTCCAGCCACTTTCTTCTGGTTTCTTCATGTTTTCTGCTAACTCTCCATCGTCTGCTGTCCATTTGTTCTTTCTTCTCTCTTCTAGTTTTTTTTTCCATTCTCTCTCTCTACATCTGCTTTAACATACTAATCTTTCTCCTTTTGCTCTTTCCTCATTCCTATTTCATCCACACAAATTTTACCCCTCCATCCTCAATCCCCACTTACTCTCCCAATAACCGGCCAATTGTAGATTTTTCATCCCTCCCACACAAAATATTTTTCCCCTCTCCATTTTACTCTCCCAGCCCCATCCCATTCTAATCCTCCCCCAACATCAGCTCCCTTCTAGTTCCAGTCTCACCCAGCATCCATTCCCTTCTAGTCCCTGCATCAGCCCATTTCCAGTCCTACCCCCCATCAACCCATTTCTGGTCCTAGCTCCCCCATCCATTTTCAGTCTGAGTCCCTTCATCAGCTCATTTCCAATCCTAGCCTCCCATCAGCCCATTTCTAGTCATTTCCTAGCCCCACCATCAGCCCATGTCAAATCCTAGCTCCCCTCCACTCAGCCCAATTCCACTCCAAGCCCCCCCATGAGCCTACTTCCAGTTCTAGCCCCTCCATGAGTCCATTTCAATTCAAGCCCCCCCAACAGCCCATTTCCAGTAGCAGTCCTAGCCCCCCATCAACCCACTTCCAGTCCTAACCCCCCATCACCCCATTTTCAGTTTAAGCCCCCCCCCATAACCCATTACCAGTCCTAACCCCCCATCAGCCCACTTCCAGTCTTAACCCCATCAGCCCATTTCCAGTCAGCACCCCATAGCCCACTGCCAGTCTTAACCCCCCCCCCATCAGCCCACAGCCCATTACCAGTCCTAACCACATCAGCCCACCTCAAGTCCTAACCCCTCCCCATCAGCCCATGTCCTGTCCTAGCCCCCCCCCCATAGCCCATTATCAGTCCTAATCCCCCCATAGCCCATTACCAGTCCTAACCCCCCCATCTCCAGACAGCCCCCATCAGCCCACAGCCCATTACCAGTCTTAAACCCCCCAGCACATTACCTGCCCTAACCACCCATCACCCCATTTTCAGACAGCCCCCATCAGCCCACAGCCCATTACCAGTCTTAACCCCCCCATAGCCCATTACCAGTCCTAACCCCCCCAACAGCTCACAGCCCATTACCAGTCCTAACCCCTCCCCATCAGCCCATTTCCTGTCCTAGCCCCCCCCATAGCCCATTACCAGTCTTAACCCCCCCAGCCCATTACCAGTCCTAACCCCCCATCACCCCATTTCCAGACAGCCCCCATCAGCCCACAGCTCATTACCAGTCTTAACTCCCCCCCCCCATAGCCCATTACCAGTCCTAACCCCCCCAGCAGCTCACAGCCCATTACCAGTCCTAACCCCTCCCCATCAGCCCATTTCCTGTCCTAGCCCCCCACAGCCCATTACCAGTCTTAACCCCCCCCCCGCCCATTACCAGTCTTAACCACCCCCCCTGCCCCCGCCCCCGCCCCCGCCCATGCCCATTACCAATCAACCACCCCCCCATTACCAGTCTTAACCCCCCCCGCCGCAGCCCATTACCAGTCTTACCACCCCCCAGCCCATTACCAGTCTTAACACCCCCCAGCCCAGCCCAGCCCAGCCCATTACCAGTCTTAACACCCCCCAGCCCAGCCCAGACAAGCCCTTTACCAATCCTATCCCCCCCCCAACACAGCCCCGCCCAGCACCAGTCTTAACACCCCCCCCAGCCCAGCCCAGCACCAGTCTTAACACCCCCCCCAGCCCAGCCCAGCCCAGCCCAGCCCAGCACCAGTCTTAACACCCCCCCCAGCCCAGCCCAGCCCCAGTCTTAACACCCCCCCAGCCCAGCCCAGCCCAGCCTTAACAGCCCCCCCCCCCCATATCGGCTTATGGCAAATTTAAAATTAAAAAAAAAACCCTGGCTCTGGCTGCTGCCGCTGCCGCCGCAGCAGCAGCAGAATGGAGTGTCCCGCGGGGCCCCCTCTCCTCGCTGAGCCTCTCTGCAAGGGCTTTCAGATTCGCGAAGGGAGAGTGTCTCCCTCGCGTCTCTGTTAAGCCTGCAGGGGCTAATGGGAAATTTCCCATCAGCCCATCGCGTCTAAAGGGGCAGATGGGAAATTTCCCATTAGCCCCTGCGGGCTTAACAGAGACGCGAGGGAGACACTCTCCCTTCGCGAATCTGAAAGCCCTTGCAGAGAGGCTCAGTGAGGAGAGGGGGCCCCGCGGGACACTCCATTTTGCCGCGGAGGCCGCGGCAGCAGCCAGAGCCAGCTTTTTTTTTTTAAATATAATTTTTAAAAAAAAAGCAGAATGTTCTTTGCGCGGGGACCCCTGAAACGCGGGGCCCTGTGCAAAGAACATTCTTGCTCAATGGACGGGCCGGCCCTGGTCAGGAGTGGTGCCAGAGGACTGGAGAAAGGCTCATGTGGTGGCTTTACACAAAAGCAGAAGTAAGGATGTGGTTGAAAACTACAGGCCGGTTAGTTTAACCTCGTTGGTGAGTAAACTATTTGAAGCGTTGCTGAAAGAGAAAATAATGAGGTTTCTGGAGTTCAATGGATTACCGAATCTGAGGCAGCATGGATTCACCAGAGGCAGGTCTTGTCAGACAAATCTGATTGATTTCTTTGACTGGGTGACCAGGGAGTTGGACCGAGGGAGACCTCTAGATGTGGTGTATTTAGATTTCAGTAAAGCCTTTGACAGCGTTCAGTACAGGTGACTTATAAACAAACTGAGCACCCTAGGGATGGACCCTAAAAGGACTGCTTGGGTTAGAAGTTGGTTGAGTGAGAGGCAACAAAGGGTACAGGTAAATGGAGCTCACTCTGAGGAGAAGGAGGTTACCAGTGATGTGCCCCAGGGATCTGTCCTTGGTCCGATTCTTTTCAACATCTTTGTTAGTGATGTTGCGGAAGGGCTGTCGGGTAAGGTTTGCATCTTTGCGGATGATACCAAAATCTGCAATAGAGTAGACACCCAGGAAGGTGTAGATAACATGAGGAGGGATCTAGCTAAGCTTGAAGAATGGTCTAGAATTTGGCAGTTGAGATTTAATGTTAAAAAATGCAAAGTCATACATTTGGGCTGCAACAATCCAAGGGAGCGATATAGTATAGGGGGTGAAGTACTTCTGTCCAGAAAAGAAGAGTGAGACCTAGGCGTAATTGTGTCTGATGATTTTAAAGTAGCTAAACAGGTAGAAAAGGTGACAGCAAAAGCTAGAAGGATATTTGGATGCATAGGGAGAGGAATGGCCAGCAGAAGAAAGGAGGTGATAGTTCCTCTGTTTAAGTCTTTGGTGCGACCTCATTTGGAGTATTGTGTGCAATTCTGGAGACCGCACCTTAAAAAGGATATAAACAGGTTGGAATCGGTGCAGAGGGTGGCTTCTAAAATGGTTAGTGGTTTTCACTATAAAGTATATGAGGACATACTTAAGGACACAAGGAGTGGCTTGTTGTTGGGGGACACAAGAGAAATTTGTGCAATTGGTTGCGACTGCAGTATGTATGGAAATCGCTAGTACCTGCAGGAGCGGAACCCCTATTGACCTGCTGAAGGGCTGTCTGCCCGACAAGTTCAATGATGATATGAGAGCATTTCAGTACAAGCTTTTCGGGGCTGTTATGGTGGTTGGTCATTGTTGACTGGTTAAAGCTCTGCTATTTCGGGAACTTTTTTTTTTTCCGATAGTGATTTATTACTACTACTACTATTTAGCACTTATATAGCGCTACGCACGCAGCGCTGTACAGGTATACATATAAGAGACAGTCCCTGCTCGTCAGAGTTATGCTTGTCAGATGCTCGTCAGAGTCTACAATCTAGTTGAGACAATACAGAGCAATAGTCAATTTGGTGCAAAAGCACAGTATGGTCTTTACAATTTGGTCATGAAAATTGATGGGACTCAGGTTGAGATAACAGAAAGAAGTCAGGATCTGAAAGCGACAGTGAAGAGGTGGGTCTTCAATCTGGATTTGAAGAGGTCCAGGGAGGGTGCCTGGCGCACAGACACAGGTAAGCTGTTCCAGACGTAAGGTGCAGCAAGGTGAAAAGAGCGAAGTCGGGAGTTAGCGGTGCGAGTGAAAGGCCTAGATAGAAGTGATTTGTTAGCAGAGCGAAGTTCCCGAGAGGGGGTGTAAGGAGAGAGAAGAGATAAGAGGTATTGAGAGGTATTGAGGTATTGCTCCTCTTGTTGAGTTTGTAACGTGGAGGTTGTGGTTATTTAAGAAGGCTTTGTTAAGACTGGACTATATATGTACAAAGAGTAAAATTACAGCAGCCCAAAGGCAGGGAGCAAGTTCTTCTCAGGGTCTCTGAGAACCCTATGAGAGGTGGCGTTGGAGCCAGAGAGGGACAGAGAGGCAATAGAATGCGTGGATGTGGACCCTGAACTTGTTGAGGGGGGCAGTGGAGACAGGGGGCTGGGAAGGGGGGAGATCTGTTTGTTTGCTTTCGTTTTTTGGGAGTTATAGCTGGGATGTTAAGTTTTAAAAGATGCATATGCTTTGTTTTTGAAGTATTGATGTATAATGATTTCTGTGGTGCATGGAGTGATGTATGCTACTCAGCCCAATTGATAAGTTGTAGTGGTGGGACTTCAAGGTATGAAAGACCCATGAAGGAGTTGGGAGTGTCCAACACATGGAACCACATTGTACAAGGACATATGAACAGTGCCTGGCAAAGAGTGGATGCTTTGGGACTACCTATCGGGGGAGGGAGAAATGTACATGGGTATGAAGAGGGGAAATGGAGTGTTTGTTGTCAAGATTGTGAAACTGTTGATAATGCTGGTGTATATTTGCTGATGAAAATTATAATAAACAGAAAAAAAAAAAAAATTCCTTTACTTTTTTTTTTTTTCCTGAATTTTCCCAATGCTCAGGTGGATTTTTTTGTAGTTAGTTTCCCACATTTCTTTTAATAGTGATTTTTTAAACACGTTTTTACTTGGAAGGGTAGGGAGTTTGGGGCAGCTGGGCCACCAGGGATTGTTTTTACTTGGGTGGGTGGGGGATCAAAGCAGGTGGGGGGATTGGGGTTGCTGGGCCACCAGGGATTCACTTTCTGGCTGTTGCAGCGGCCCCCGACAGTGTTTTGATGGCATCAGGGGCTTTCCCCGATGCCTAGATCATCTTTGAGATTTCTCCACAGATGATCCAGACATCGAGGAAAGCACCCAATGCCATCAAAATACTGTCAGAGGGGATGCGCTAGATGTTTAAAACCACTTCAGATCCAGGCGTAGAGATATTGGCGCTAAGGCTGGTTGCAAAATCCTCTATGTGTTCTCTGCATCTGACGCAGCCAATATTTGCATACCAGTTTATTATGTGAAGCTCATTTGCCTATAATTTAAATACTCTTGGTGTTAATTGTGCGCTAGTTTTTCCGTTGCTGTTTGCGCATAAGTCCGTCTCTTTTCTGCATTTGATGGTAGCAGTGAGTGTGCTTAAAAGTGGCGTTATCTGTGCTTAAAGATCGCTTTAGTTTTCTGCATAGGCCTGTAAGTGTGCTGTGCTGGCTCTTGCATGTTGGCCCAGCAAGGATGTGTTGGCCGCAAGGGGGGGGGGGGGGCGCCAGCCATAAGGAGAGGGTGCTGGCCACAAGAGCAGTGGGTTGCCTGCCCCAGCTGTCCATGGGGCTCTGAACTCCACTGCCGGAAAAAAATTTGTCTTTAAATTCTTCCTGAACAACAATAGGTCAGTCTCTCAGCCAAGCCTGGATTTAAGAACATAAGATATGCCATACCAGGTCAGACCAATGGTACATCAAGCCCAGTATCCTGTTTCCAATAGCAGCCAATCCAGGTTACAAGTACTTTTCAGGTTCCCAAAAAGGTACACAGATTCTATGCTGCTTATCCCAAGGGTAAGCAGTGGACTTCCTGGTCATCTTTAATAATGGTTTATGGACTTTTCCTCTAGGAACTTGTCCAAAAGTTTTTTGAGCCCAGCTACCCTCTGGTAACGAATTTCAGAGTTTGATTACATGTTGAGTGAAAAAAATATTTTCTCCTATTAGTCTTAATGGGCTATATTGTAGATTCATTGCATGTCCCCTAGTCTTTCTACTTTTTGAAACAATAAACAACTGATTTATGTTTACCTGTTCCACTCCATTCATTATTTTATAGACCTCTATCATATCTCCCCTCAGCTGTCTTTTTGCCAAGTTGAAGGACTCTAACCTTTTAAGCTTTTCCTCATAAGAGTATCCTTCCATCCTCTTTACCATTTTGGTGGCTCTTCTCTGTACCTTTTCTAATTCTGTTTTATCCTTTTTAAGATATGGTGACCAGAATTGCACACAATAGTCAAAGTGCGGTCACACCATGGAACAACGCAGAGGCATTATAATATTCTTTGTTTTATTCTCCATTCCTTTCCTTATGATTCCGAGCATTCTATTTGCTTTCTTGGCCGCCACTGCACACTAGGCCGAGGGTTCTAATATATTATTCACGATAACACCTATATCCTTTTCCTGGGTGTGGTTCCTAATGTGGAACCTTGCATCGTGTAACTGTAGTTTGGGTTGTTCTTTCCTAGGTGTATTACTTTGCACTTGTCCACATTAAATTTCATTTTCCATTTGGATGTCCAGTCTTCCAATTTATCAAGGTCCTCTTGCAATTTTTTATAATCCTCTTGTGTTTTAGCAAGTTTGAATAACTTGGTGTCATCTGCAAATGTGATCACCTCACTCGTTATTCCCATTTCCAGGTCATTTATGAATATGTTAAAAAGCAGTGGGCTCAGTACAGATCCCTGGGGTACTCCACTATTCATCTTTCTCCATTAAGAAAATTGGTCATTTAGCCCTACTCTTTGTTTTCTATCTTTAACCATATCCTGATCCACAGTAGTACACTGCCATGGATAACTTCTCTACAACTTCTTCAGTAAAGAATGAAGCAAAGAATTCATTCAGTCTATTCGCTATGACTTTGTCCTCCCTTAGTACCCCTTTTACCCATCTAGCATCTAATAGTCAAACTGACTCTCTTGCAAGTTTTTTTGCTATGAATATACTTGGAAAGGGTTTTATTATGCGTTTTGGCTTCCACAGAAACCTTCTTTTCAAATTTTCTCTTTGACTGCCTTATCAATGCCTTGCATCTAACTTGCTTATGTTGTTTCCAGTTTTTGTCACTTGGCACCTTTTTCCATTTCCTGAAAGATGCTTTTTTGTGGCTACAGCAGCATCTCTAGCCTCACCTTTAAACCATGCTGGCAGTCATTTGACCTTCCTTCCACCTTTCTTTAAGTGTGAAATACATCTGGACTGGGCTTCCAAAGTAGACCTAGGCAATATAGGAAACTATCTGGGGCACCAAATATTGAAAACCTCCAATATCTAGGGCTAACCAGCAGTCTGATTCTGCTTGCTTTAGGACTATACTATATGGTCTCTGGGGGAGAAACTCTTTTTCCCCACCATGATTCAGTCCTACCTGTAGACACCAACATCAAAGCCAGCCCTGCTCTCGGTACAGCACTGCAGGTAGAGCATTCCACCAATCCTAGAATGATAGCTCATAACCCTATTTTCCCATGGCATGAATTCTAAACAAACTGCAAACACACTGCCCATGAAGGGGCATGTCTACTCACTTTCTCATAGAGATACACTGGACCCATGCCTAAATATAGTCTTAAAACAATACTAATATTTTAAATTTTATTCAATACCTTATAGAGAACCAATGCAGCTGCTGCAATAGTGGGGTAACTTTCTTAGGCCTCCATGTTCTGAAAATATTGCAAGAACTGCAACAATCTTTGAGGAAGACCAAGCAGGACACTGTTGCAATAATCTAAATGGGATATTAGGCATGCTTGGGCCAACTGACTCAAATCCCCAGGGCCTAAATAAGGTAAAAATGTATGCACCATAAGCAAATACATTTAAGATGCTTGAACTATTTATCTACATGTGGCTTCAGCGTCAACCTAGCAACCAAACTCCAACATCTCTCACCATCTCCTTTATCACTACCTGTTCAGAATCCAAAGTCAACCTAGTCATATCCCTCCTTCTCTTATTACCCACCCACAGCACCTCAGTCTTAATGAAGTTACTGCAACATATACCTCACAAACCAATGCCGTACTGCTTGCATCATCCTTCTAATCTTTCTCAACAACTCTTCTAGTTTACCCTCATGCACAAGGAACAAAATCTGATCATCATCTGTGAACAACTGATGTTGCACTCCAAATGACTGCAAAAAAGGCCCTATAGAGACAACAAAATGTTAAAAAAGACAAGGAGATTAAATATTGCCTTTTGGGGAGCCTAGTCATCAGTTGCCAAGATGAAGGCAATTCTCTACCCCCCAAAACTTGTTGGCAATGGCCCAGCATAAAAGATTCAAATTATGCAAGCATAGTACCTCCTAACCACAAATTATAAGGCTTTCCCCGTAATAATGCCCGGTCAGTGGAGTCGAATGCTGCAGAGACATCTAAAGAAATCACCACGACATCATGTCCACAGCTCAAACCACAATAAAGATCATCTATCACTGAGATCAAAGCCATCTCAGTACTATGATAACCTGGAAATCTAGACCGAGACATATCCAATACCTGAGTTTTCTTATAAACTCTTAACAACTGTTCTGTAACTGCTTTTTCAATTAAATTTTCTCCAAAACCGAAGATGTGAATCCAGTCTATAGCTCTCAACTTTCTCTACAGTCTATATCCACTATACTAATATAGTTCTCTCTCCTTGCTTCAAAATAGGTTTAATCACAGCTCCTTTTAACAAAGATAGGAGCATACTCTCCTGTAAAGAGCTATTCACTAACTTTGACAATCTTCCTTTCAATCCCTCTCCTGCCTCATGAATCAAAGAAGATGGACAAGGTTCCAATAAGCAAATGGTTATCTTAATACCTTTCAATAAATCCAAAGCATACCCCTCTGACCAAAAACGTTTCCCCACCTCATCAGTCTATCATCTTCCACTCTCACCATCCTTTGACTTTCATTCTGAGCAAATCTACTTCACATTCCATCCCAGTCTTTTCAAACTTGCCTTCAAAATAGTCAGCAAAATGGACCACACTTGCTGAGGCCTCTGCGTAACAAACTTTGAAAGTACTGAAAACAATTCACCTAGTTGATGAAAGGATGACCTAATCACTGACATTAGGAAAGTCCTCTTTGCCTCTCTCACTGCCCGTATATTGGTTAACCCTTTCCCACCACTGATCTTTATGATCTCTTCCCAACTTCCACTTCCAGTGCCTCTAGTCTTCTATATTCCCTTCTCTTTTCTCATAATTCCACAGAAAACGATGTTGCTTTATATCCCCTTACCACTATGTACTTTCAAAGTAAAACCATAATTAGTGCGCACTACTGGCAAATAGTGCATTCTATCACTTGATAGTATGCACTATTTACCCACAGTGCACAATACTGAGTGACAGCATGCACTATTAGCCAATAGTGCACACCACTGAATGAAAAATTCCAGAAATGATGCAAGAAACTAAACAAACATTTTTGGTCTGCACACTCCCAAATAACTTAAAGCACCATTTGGCATAGGGAATCTCAGTTGGAAATAGAATGTCCAAGTTATGAAATTCACAATTTCCAGCCTATTTTACAAAAGACTCATTGGCTGGTCTCTAGTTGACATGTACTTCAAGAATCCTAATCTAGGACCATGATGACTGCACTTTATCAATGCCTGAAACATTCCATTTTTAAAAAAAATTCTGAACTAGTAGCAAATTATAGGAAGTCCCTCTCCTAAAGGTCACTAATGAAATAATGAATAATGAAATAATAGCAGTTGTTTGCTAAGAGTGCGATTCCATAATGTGCATATTTGGCCCACATACACCTCTAAATGAAAAATGGGCCCTGTTTGACCCTAATTCCACATGCGCGGGTCTGGACACGCCCGTGCTTCTAGAATTGGGTTCATAGATGTGTTTGGCATGGCATGCATAAACCATGGGACATGAGTATATGTAGCAAGTGGCCTGGACGTCCTTGCTCTTGTTGAATTCCAAAAGGATGTACGGCTCTGCTGCTGCCCATCTCCGTGCAGCCACGCCTTCTCAGTTAAAATGTGCATTCCCAAAGCTGCTCCTCGCATTGATGGTGTGGTGCCCATGCCAACTACCCATGAAAATGGATGACACAGATGTGCTAATGCAAAACAGACCATATAAGCTAGTCCTCTGCATGACCAGGATACTGCGCGCTCAGAGATGTTACAGCAGCAAGTAGAAAGTGATATGATTGCCCTGACATACCTTGCAGCACAACATACATGGCAGTAGGTGAACATTTAGTTGGGCTTGCTTTGGTCACCTCTGACAATGGTCTGTACAATGCTATGTATGGACCAGACAAAATCAGAAATGGTCCTCTACAGCTAGATTTCAGAGCATATCCCTGACATTAAATAGGAACACTCAGATTGAGTGCATGTACCAGCGCAAACAGCACTACTAGATGTCCAAGAGCACCAGCACCTATTTCAAATATGCATATTTGTGGGATAGCTGATGGTGCTCTATGCCTTGTTGCATGCACACATTCTGAGGGTCCTTTATTACTGACAGGAATATGCTTTGACACTGAGCTGTAGAGATCCTGTTCTGCTGTATCCTGGCTGATCACACTGGCACCTAGTCACGCTGTGGTCAGCCTTATGGACCAGATACTAATGTCCCCTCAAAATTGCAGTTGAGCCCACCAGGTGCCCCCATGCATCCCTCTAAGTATACACACACACACACACACACACACACACACAAACTCTCACTTGCAGTCACACAAAGCATACATCTGCAGTACAGATGCCCTGCACCTCTAGAAAACAGCTGGTATGAGATAATGGCATGGAGTCCCAGGACTACTAATGGGAGTTGCATTTCTCACCCACACCTGCATCCATCCTATACTCACCCACATACAATCTCTACATCAACAATCCCACTTCTCATATGACAGGAATTGTTTGGGTGCCCTAGATCATCTCCTCTAACTCACACAGCAATTGTCAGCATAGCCGGAATAATCACCATTACATCTCTGAATATTTCTGTAGGGCTCTTTAGTAATATATTTTACCATACAACCTTTCCCTCCCTCTGCATTCTGTTCTTTATAACTGCATCTTGTGGTCTTCCAGAATGCAGACACACCAGTTCAGAACATCGCTGTCACAGTCATTCATCTCTAGGGGACACATTGCAGAGCAGAGCAGAAAGGCTTCTAAGTCCTGGCCTTATTCCACATTTCTGCTGGTATAACATGGATGTCCATGGGAAACACGCAGAACATACACAGGCCTTTCCTGAATACGCATTTCACATCTCCAGTGCTGACCACACCCCGCTCTGCCCCCTCCCGCCCACATTCTGAGATCCCCATTCTAGCACCATGTGCGTGCAGAGGCATGGGTGTTTCAGAATATGTTTTTGCTAGAAAAACATTCACACCACACATCCAAAGGGCTTGTTCATGTTCTGGAATGACCCTCTAAGGTATCAGCTCCAACCAATATGACCTGGGGAGACTGACTAAAGGTTTCTTTCAGGTCAGAAAGGATTTGGAAAGGGATCACTAGTTACCTAACCATGAGGTCAGCTCCTTTTTCATTGAGCTGGGATAAAATTGACTGGTATATTGTTTTACTGTAAATAAAGCCACAGGGAAGAATATGGCCTGTAATGTGTCTGCTGGATAATAAACAACAATGTACCAGAATGATTATATAAAGTCAAGTGTGGATTGCTTGAAAGACTGAGAATGACTTTATCAGTTTGGCAATCTTCGGAGAACATATGCCTCCATCCATGGTCCAACTGTGCATCTCTCTCACCACTTGCGATTGGCATTGGCTGGTCGCCCAGTAAAACAGACAATACTATGGGTAATCAGATTATATAAGGAACAGGTTTCCTGAAAATGAACTAAATACAGTGGTAAACCTTTGATTTCTTTTCTTTGGCAAAACAACAGTGCAGCTGAAAACATTAAAAGGTGATGCATAAAATACAAAAATATTTTGATTCCAGAGTGTAGGGTTGGAATGACTGGAAGTAATAAGATCTTTACTCACACAGAGCTCCAGACCTTAGGGCACCTTTTACTAACACTTAGCTCAAGCTATCTGCCCCATGGCCCATAGGAATAAAATGGCAGTAGGTGAACATTTTAGTTGGACTTGCATTGGTCACCTCTGACAACAGTCTGTAAATAAATAAATCAGCTAAATAAGCTAAGTGTTAGTAAAAGAGGCCCTTCCTGAATCCAGGGACCTTTTAAACTAGGACCCTGTTCTCAAAATACTTCGGGGGTTATTCTGTGCCATGAATAGCGGTGATGGATGGCCCAACAGGATTGCCATCCCCGCTATTTTGCCTTCTCCCGGCCTCAACTAACTTCCCCACCAGTTGTGCAGGGAAGTTAGATGGGACGGCTTGCGGGCGGAGGTTGGGTGGTCACTGGTCCTGGACATACAGGGCCAATTCTAATGTCAGCCCTGTACATCCAGGGCCAGCGACATGGGCGGGGAAGTTATTCCACCTCGGAGGTGGAATAACTTCCCTGGACGTGTTTAAGGTGTGTGTTTCCGGGGCACGGATGGTGCAGGGGGGGCCAGGGGACATTCCCCGTAGCCCAACCCTGGCCTTAGGAGGCCAGATCGGGGATCGGGCTGTGGGGAATACTCTTTAATATGCGATAGCCGGCATTGCGGTTATTCAATGGAGCCACTGTGCAATGACAAGATGACGCCGCGGCTTCATTGAAGATCCTTGACTGAGTTAGCTGGAGACAGTCCTGCACATACTTGCCAGACTGAATCACAGTCCCGGCCTGCACGTGCAGGACTCTTCGCAATTCTGATCCCGCTGGGTTAGATGTGCCCCATGGGATCAGAATCGCGGTCCCCTCTTTACGTCTGTTTCAGACCGGACGTATAGAGGGGATCTACGTCCAGGACAAAATCGGCCCTTTATGTTCTGTCCTTTGATATGCAGGGGAATGTCCCTTAATATATTCAAAATAACTTAATGCAGAGCAAATAAAACCGAATATTGAAGTTAACCAATGATACTTTAATATCATGAGTATTTGTTAAAATTGAATGACGTGTATTTTTACCATACTACATGCAAAAAAGTGCATGTAGGTTTGAAAGATTTGCACACACACACACACACAAAAAAAAAATCACCCACAAACCAGGGTCAAAACCAAAAAGAAATCATTTTGCTGTTCTGGATGACAGCTTTAAACTTCCTGTACTTTCTCTTTGCTTGTTTTAAGCAGAGATCGTTTGTGGACTGGGGCAAGATGATTCAGGCCAATAGTCTACGTAGCTGACAGACCACAGGTCCGTTTGTAGAATATTTTGCGTAAAATTTCCATCAACTGACAAACCCAAGGAGAGATACTAATAAATATCGCTAATGTCTCAGAATATATCAGTGGCTTCAGAGACTATCTTCCTTATCCTGGTGCTTTGATCTTTCTCAGTACAACAGCAGGGTATGTTCAGGAAGCCTGCAGTCTCACGTGATGTCAGTTTGTGACACGTTATTCTCCCCTGCATGTTAGTAAGCAGAGGGTTTCTTGGCATCTAATTTGTGCTGTTTTGGTCTGTCTCTTGTGTGTATAGTGAGACGGTAACTCAGTGTAATCAAAACAATCTATATTTCATTTTTATGCCTTTGTTCTTTCTTGAGCTTGGGCATGACGCTGATAGTGGTACCAGTATGTAAATGTTATTCTCCGTCAATCCCAGAAAAATTGGGATGCCCAACTGCACCACATTTCCAATGGTCTTATAAAGAGTTGGTCATTTGCGTAGTGCATCATTTTTTTTTTCTTTCAGAGAAGGAGAGCTTGTTTTGCCAAACCTAGAAGAAACTTTTTTATAGGAGTTTGAGTTTTGGCAAAATAAATTAAGCACTCGGTTGACTTTCTGGTGAATTTCCTTGTCCTCTGTTGGCCATAGTGAGCCTGATTTTATAACAGGATGCTTATGTGAGAAGTCCAGCAAGGCGCCTATTTTACTGTAAGCCTATTTTCTAAAGGCAACACAGCTGTCTATGTGCCTGTATAAAATAGGCACCTAAAATCAGTCCCAGTTGCACACGAATGTCAGTGCACACATTTATACCTGGTCCAAAGATGGTACAAAGGCGTGCATATACTCTAAGCACGTCCTCATATTTTATAACATATACATGCACGTCACAATTTCACCCTTGCTCTACCCAGACTACCCTCCCAGAAATGCCTACTCATGATGCATATATAAGTATGTGCCATCATGTCACTGCACATACTTACATACATAACAGCATGCAATGTTATAAAAGACCATACAGATGGTGCTGCTAAAGATTAATACAGACCGCCCCAGCACTATCCGAGTGGAGTGTGAGTGATATCCACTGGCTGTCCAGATAACTTATCTGCTTAAATGTAGGCGCAGTGAAAGGCTGCCCTGGATATCGGCGCTATCTTGATCGTTGTGGTACTTGCTGCTCTGTAAGTACATTAAGTACCACTGGCTATCCAAAAAGCAACAGTGCATAGACATTTTATTTAAGCACTGCAGTTGTCATTTTAAAAAGCCTTTAAGGACAGTGTTTAATTATTGGCCAAAAGAATTCTGTGATTAATGATGTCACTGCAATGCTGTTACCCAGTAATTGCAAGAATGTTATAATGTAAGAAAGTAGTTTCAATAGGCAATCCCCTTCAGTTGTCATTCAGAAACCTAGCATAGACCCCCCGCCCCCTACTTCATATCCCAGATGGTTACTCTTCCTGTCCAGCCTCCAAGCTGACCCTGGTTAAATCATGCCTGTTCTCTACATCATTCTTTCTTCCTACAACATATATGCAGCGGTCTCCCTCTTTTATCATACTGTGTATTTCCAAAGTTAGTATCTCCATTAACAAAAATAAATAATTGTGTAATTGGCTTAGAGTTAGTCTGGAGGAATTTGCCATTTAAATAAGCCCACCAGAAAAGTTCTACAAATTATCCTCCACCCTATATCCAGTCGGGTTGATATTTAAACACCATGGTGGTCAACGCACCATGGGCTCTCTGACTAAGGGCTTTGAATATCGGGTCCTATAGCATTTTCCCTCATTAAGTACACTGATGAAATTGTACCCTGCAATTCTTAAAGTCAAATTAGGGTTGCCAACTTTTTCACCGAGAAAAACCCGACACCTGTGGCTCGCCATGCTCCACCCATTCTCTGCCCCCAGCCCCACCCCCAGCCCCACCCACAAAAATTACCGAGGATTCACTCACACCCCCCCTCAGTGCTGGTTCACTCACCCCCCTCCCCTCAGTGCTGGTTCACTCACTCACCCCCCCCTGTTGACTCACTCACCCCCCCCTCCCCTGCTGGTTCACTCACTCACCCCCCCCTCCCCTACTGGTTCACTCACACCACCCCCCTGTCACTCACTCACCCCTCCCCTGCTGGTTCACTCACACCAACCCCCCTCCCCTGCTGGTTCACTCACACCACCCCCCCTCCACTGCTGGTTCACTCACACACCCCCCCCCCCTCCACTGCTGGTTCACTCACCCACCCCCCTGTCACTTACTCACCCCTCCTGCTGGGTCACTTACTCACCCCTCCTGCTGAGTCACTCACTCATCCCCCCTCCCCTGCTGGTTCACTCACACCCCCCCCCTCCACTGCTGGTTCACTCACCCACCCCCCCTCCCCTGCTGGTTCACTCACACCAACCCCCCCCCCCCCCCCCCGCTGGTTCACTCACACCACCACCCCCCCCCCCCTCCCGTGCTGGTTCACACACACCCCCCCCCCCCTGCCCAAGCTGCTGCTTCTGCTTTGTACAGAGCAGCGGCTGCAATACACTTACTTTGAAAAGTAAAGACAAACTGTGTGAGGAGCCCTCCGGTCATCGCAGTGCCCGAGGAAGTGATGTCATGGGGGCAGGCTCTTCACAGGTTGTCTTTCCTTTTCAAATTAACTTTATTGCAGCTAAAGTTAATTTGAAAAGGAAAGACAACCTGTGAGGAGTCCGCCCCCATGACATCACTTCCTCGGACTCTGCGATGACCGGAGGGCTCCTCACACAGTTTATCTTTAGTTTTCAATGTAAGTGTATTGCAGCCGCTGCTCTGTACAAAGCAGAAGCAGCGGCTGCACTGCTATGGGGAATCGCGTTCGCGCCGCGGACTTCGGGACAAAAGCCGATTTTTTGCTCTGGCCGCTCCCGATCTTGCGGCCAGAGCAAAAAACTGGCTTTTCAACGGCCGGTTTTACATCTGTGCCGGCAGCTGGCCTGGCCATGGAAAAACCGGCCAGGCTGGCTGAAAACCGGCCGGTTGGCAACCCTAAGTCAAATTCATATGTGGATTTTACTGCTTGCAAGAGGTTTAAAGGGTTTCTGTCCCTTACAAGGACTCCTTTTCCTTTTATAAAATAGGGAAATATAGGAACTGTTGACTTTTTCCTTAAAGAAAAAGGTGATAGTTGCAGCACATGCTCCACATGGCTTCTGACAGCTATTTGCCTCTAGAAGTTTAACACCAGGAACAGAGCAGACTTCTAAACCTAGAGAGACTTGGTCCTTCCTAGGACAATAATGGCAGAATACTATGATTAGTAAGATGTTTTAGTCACTGACAATAGAAGATACCAGTCTCTAAGGGTGCTTTTCATTTGCAAAAACACATTTGAGTGGATGTTTTTGGCCTTATTTCCAATCTGATGATGGTATGGCACTCACATATAGAACAAGTACTCATCACTATAATAGCTTGAGTCTGTCATTCTGCCGATCGATGAAGAGATAACATTCCAATGGTTCTCCTCATCTTCTGCAAAGTCAACTTGGCTACCAGGGATGTGTCTTTCTTTTGTGTGCATTTCGTTTGTGAAGACACCTTACAAATATTAGTGCAGACAAAACTGATTTCTTGCACATTAACTGATGAACTAACATGCATACAATCAATAACCAAGGCAGGCAGACCCGGTGCCTCGGGCCCTACCCTTTCCCCCACCTCCACCCAACCCCCCCCCCCCCTCATACATAAAACATCACACCATAACTTCATGGAACACAACTGGTCGCAGCTTTATTAACCATCAACAATTACAACAAACCAACATCAAACTTCATAACCCCCCATTAGCGGAACCCGGCTGCACCAGCCATACCTTAGCAAAGTGCCTGCCACCGCTAATGCCATAACTTGCCTCCCGGCAAGTTGCCATGCCCCTCTCGCCGACTTCGCCATGCTATTAGCAAAAGTCGGCCGGGGTTTGACCGGGTCAGGGGCACCCCGCCCCCGCCCAACTGTAGCCTGCTGCTCCAGACCCCGGAAACCTCTGGGATCCCACCACCGGCACAGAACCCTGTTCATGTGCCGCCCCCCCCAAACCCAAGCTGCGACCAGCGCTCATCACGGACCGACATATATTCCAAGACCTCTTGCCAGTCGTTAAGGAGCAGGTCCGTACCGACTGGTGACAAATGAACCCCATCCGCCCGATAGAGCCCCGAACACCCGACTTCCACCCAGTCATGTAAGATCTGATAGCCTCCCCTCTCACAGACCCATCGACCAATCTGTCAATTAATCTTCGTCAGGCCCCGAGACCACCGATGCTGGTCCCAGCAAGCCGGCCTTGGAATGATGTCCGACCACAGCAAAATAATACCCGGAAACATCCGAAGCACCACCCCCAAATCCTCCTGCGCTGCCCGAATCAGCTGCCTGCAGGACCATGACCCCAGGTCATTGCCTCCCAGATGCACAAGCAGAGCTGCCGGCCGCCGCAATGTCCTCCCTTGGCACTGTAGCAAAGGCAGCAATTGTGACCAACGAAGTCCTCGCATGCCCAGCCATGTCACAGCCACCACCGACGAGTCCAGTCCCAGATAAACTCTGATAGGCTGAGCAGCCGCACGCCGTCCCGCCCAGTGGACAAAAGAGTGGCCAGCAACCCAACAGCCACCAGGCTCGACACCCCCATCTGCAAAATAAATAAACAATTAAAGTCCCCGACCCACAACCCGAGCCCCTAAAGCCGCACATAGCCTTTAAAAGCCTGAGAGCGCCACCTACCAATGCCCTGAATCACCTGCGCAGGCAACCCAGCCGCTGCCGTGCTAGTGGCAGCCCCAATACGAAAAGAGTGAGGCGCAAACCGCTTAGGGTCCTCCCCCACCACACGCAATGCCAGGCGCAGTACCGCCGTTACCTGGAAACGGGTTAAGACCCGCGCATCCACGTGCATGAAAAAACCACCAGCTAGACCCGGATGCACTGACAGATATTGCCGTACCGCCCGAACCGGGCAAGTCCTCAGGTCCCGGATCTCACCCAACAACACCCACAAACCTTTCCCCAGCTGATCCGTCTTGGATCTCGCCAAAGAGATCCACAACCGCCCCCCTTCCACCCGAACATGCTGCGCCTGCAACCCCCCAACACCCCCCCCCCACCCGTATCCCGCAACCAACTCACCGATGCGAAAAGCCCCAAAAAAGGCAAAGCAAAACACCGCCCAAAACAAAGTAGCTTTGAACGCAGACGCCGCCACTCGCGATAAGGCCCCGCAGACCCTCACCAACAGATCGTGCGTAATAGGCAACCTCAAATCCCGCGGTGTAGGCTGAACATGCTCCCAGCCTTGTAGCAGCCGCCGTGGCAAAATCCCCCCAGCCGGCGAGCCCCAACCCACCGCGCTCGCAAAAACGTTAAAGCCCGCTAAGTGCGCTCGCACAGCCGATCGAGAGAATCCAGCGCCCTTGGCCTCCACAATATATTGACCAATCAAGCCCCCTGGAACCTCTCCCGGCTGCCAGCCATGAGCCATCAGAAACGCAACCACCCGGTCACAGCCCCGCTGATACGCAGACCAAGTCCCCGCGGACACCGAACTCTTCAGCAGATTTAGCATCTCACTTGGCCAATGCTCCACAAGCTCTCGGAGACCACAGAGCCGTCCTTGTCCGCTTCTGGGGCAAGAGCCTGGAACCGCTCCCACTGAAAACGAGAAAGAGCATCAGCAACATCGTTAGTGCACTCCGGGATGTGCTGAGCCTTCACTGACACATTCAACTGCAAACAGGCTAACACAATTTCCCGCATCAAGCTCGCCACCCGCAAACACCTAGGAGAGTATCGATTGACCACACTGACCACCGCCTCATTATCACACCACCAGAGCACCCTACGGTTTCGAAGCCGATCCGGCCACAATTCCAAAACCACACGAATCGGAAAGAGCTCCAAAAAGGTGATGTTCGTGGTCAACCCCACAACATGCCATGACTCAGGCCATCTATCCGCGCACCAGGCCCCACTGAAGTAGACTCCCAACCCCCCCCCCCCCCGCCGCATCCGTGTACAACTGCAATGCATCACTGGACACCTCAGACTCCAACAAAACAGAAGTCCCATTGAAATCCTCCAAAAAACGACCCAACACCCGCAAATCTGCCCTCAACGCCCCTGTGATTCTAATCCGGTGGTGAGGCTTCCGCACCCCGGCCGTGGCACATGCCAACTGACGTGAAAACACCCTCCCCATTGGAATCACCCTACACGCGAAATTTAAGGACCCCCAACAGCGCCTGCAGCTCTTTCAAGGAAATCTTGGGGGATAAAAGAACGTTAGCCACCAGAATCCGCAAGCGGGTAATTTTATCCTGTGGCAAACGCGCCACCATTTCTCCAGAATCCAACTCCACCCCCAAAAAGGTCAACCGCGTTGTCGGACCCTCCATCTTACCCTCCGCCAGCGGCACACCGAACTCCCGCGCTAGCCGCACAAACTCAGATAACAGCTCTTGACAGTCTGCCGACTGAGCCACACCCACAAACAAAAAATCATCCAGGTAATGTACCACATTCGGCAAGCCGGACCTCTGCAACAGCACCCACTGCAGAAAGGTACTAAACATCTCAAAATAAGTGCAAGAGACCGAACAGCCCATCGGCATACACCTGTCAAAATAATACTCCCCTTGAAAGCAAAAACCCAACAAATGAAAAGCAGACGGATGTACTGTTAACAAGTGAAACGACGATTCAATGTCAACCTTCGCCATCAGAGTGGACCGACCGGCCGCTCTCACCATCCGAGCTGCCCGATCAAAGGACGCGTACTGGACCATACAAAACTCACGGGGTATGTGATCATTAACAGAAGCCCCGATCAGACAGGACAAATTATGAATCAACCGGAACTTCCCCGGTTCCTTCTTGGGAACTATTCCCAACGGAGAGATCACCATGTTGGGAAACGGGGGCTCCTTGAACGGACCCGCAACCCTCCCCAAGCGCAATTCCCCAAATAACTTATCCCAAACTATCGCAGCCCAACGCCGCACAGACAGGGAGTTCCGCGCACTCAGCGCCGACACAGCACCCCGCACCGGAATAACAAAACCGAACCGAAAACCAAACGACAGAATCACCACCTCTCGCCTCCTAGGATGGTGACTCAGCCACCCCATTAGAGCCTCCACCTGAATCGGGGACGACGCACGCCCATACCACTTACTGTCCTTTAGGTGCGGGGCCGGCGATGCCGGCAGCACCTTTCATAAGGCACCTGGTGGCCGGGTGCGGACCTCCACACAAGGAACAGGCATGCTGGAATTTACAGTCGGGAAACGGGCAGGTGGACCGGTTGAACCGCCAGCACACATCACTCCCCCCCGCCGCGCCCGCTTTCTGCTGCACGCCCCCCCGCTCCCGAGTGAAAGGAATGCACCGCCCCCCCCCGCAGCCACGACACTACCCTTCCCACCCCCCCCCCACCTGCACTAGACCTAGCAGACATTTGAGTCAGCCAAAGGTTAATGTCCTGCGTGCCCCAGGAAAGCGATCTACTCTCCTCCATCTTGTCCCTGAACTTTTCATCATAGTTCAGCCAAGCCCACCCGTCATGCGTCTGAGATGCCTCCAGGATGGAGTCGGCGTACGCCAACAGCATACCATAATGCTCCAGTTCATAGTGACCCCACACGCTGGCCAACCGCAGAAAGGATCGCGGCCAGTTCACCATATTACGCGCCACCTTCTTAACCCTACCGGCCTTCTCGTCCTCCTTCCTCTTCTTCCGACTCTCACCGGAACGCTTCCTCCCCTCCAGCAAATGGAAGATATCAATGTAGCGCCGTTTCCTAATCTTGTGCCGCAGCTTCCGCGGGACCCCTTCCCACAATTCTGGAAAAACCACAACCGACGCGGCTCCACCACCCGCACCGGAGCCCACCCCCCCCCCACCATCCCCGTCCTTCCGACCCTGCTCCCCCCCAGACCCTGCCGACGAAACACTAGATAAGGAAGAAGACGAGGACGATTCGGAGCTACGATGCCTCCGACAAGACTGCCTGCGCTTCTTACACAAACCACCCCCCGCCGACCCCTCCTGCAATCGCACCCCCCCTTCATCCGCACCCCCCATCAACTCACCTGGCTCGCCACCAGCAGCCGCTGAATCTGCAGCCGCACCCTCTGCAACCTGACTGGCCTCACCGCCGGCCCGCACGATATCCAAGGGCCGTCCACCCGATGACTCCGCCGCCGCTCCGGACTGCATCGCAGCACCTGCCACCGGATTCCACCAGCTCCCGGCGCTCGACGTCCATGCTGGCTGCGCCATGACCTGCCCTTGTGGAGACATAAAAGGAAAGACATGGGAGGGAACCGCCAGCGACGAAGTTTGGGGCCAAAGGCCACCCCAATCTACCCGAGATGTACCCTGCCCCCCGCCCAACCACTGATCCCACGGCGAAGGCCCCCCCGGCGGACCATAGCCCCCGGGACCAGGAAGCCAACCTGCCAGCACGCCAAAACCACTGCCCCACTGGGCCACATCCGGCCGCCACCCTCCCCCAGGCCCCTGCACCCCCAAAGCACCCCCTACCGCCCCCAAACCCCCTTGCAACCTCCAAACCACTACCACCCCCCAGATGCTCCCCCCCCGAAGCTCCAACCACCCCCCGATGCCCCTCACCCGACCCTGGGATCCCACTGGGGGATGGGTCACCCCTCTCACCCACTTCACCCCCCCTGGCTGCTGAACCCCTTTGGCCCCTTTACGCCCCCGCACAGCACCCCCCCTAGAAGACCCTCGACCCCTCTGCCCCACCCTTCCCACAGGGCTGGGCAATCCCCTGCCCGTCCCAGCCCCCCCACCAGACCTTGACACCCTGCGCCCCCTCACCCCAGCAACACCCGCCAGGGCCAAACCCCCCGTTTGCGCCAGACCACACAGTGCAGGCATCCCACCAGACCCAACAACCCCTTCAGCAGGCCCACACTCCCCAAAACTGACCTCCGCCTCCCCAAGCCAGAAGGCCAACACGCCGCCGCAAACCGCGGCCAGCTGCCACCCCGTACAGAGCTGCCAGAGGCTGTAAGGAGGTAAATATTTGCTGTGAGATCCGGAAACTTGCCTCTGTGCCTCCAAAACGGCGACTCCGGGGACCGCGGCTGTCCGAACCGACCCGCTCTGCTGCCGCTGCTTCTCTGCACCGACCCGCTCTGCTGCCGCCGCTTCTCTGCCTCCAAACAACGCCGGCACCCCCAAAGCAGTCTCCGCTCCGAATGAGCACACGGAGACTGCCGGCCGGGAACCCGCTCCCCCCACTCCCAACAACAACCTCATTGATTGGCTCCCACACGGCTGCGACCGACGGGAGCCAATCAATTTAAACCCCGCACTCGCGCGTCCACCCAGGCCATGCACAGGGTCCCCGCACCGGGCCGCGCGCCTGGTTAAAGCCGTCCACCAGGACCCTGCCCGCGGCCTTGCAATTTCCCTTCATTAAAAAGTTCTAATGTGGATAAAAAATGTTTATGAACACAAATATATGAAACAAACTGAAAAAAATGAATGAATACTGTGGAAGAAAGCCAAATTTTCTAAAACCAAACTGTGCACAGTCCTATTGATTATATTTCACAGTAGAATAAGTTCATTTGGCTGTACTATACTTCAAGCTACACCGGTTAGATATGTGAACCTAAGACAGCATGCTGCTAGGGTGTTTTCAACTTGAAGCCAGACAACAAAAAGCAATGGTGTGGGTTTACAGTAAACAAAGCAAGTTTTGTTTGAAAACTAAGCCTGGTGTGCAGAGTACATGTGCATGTCGCATAAGTCCTGGTTGCAACAGAAGAGATAAGAAATTTAAATTAAAAAACATCACTAGTTTCATTACTGGATTTGATTAACAATAAGGAAAAAGGTGTTTAGTATATACTGAGTACAGTAGAATTCTCACTGCAGACTTTCCAAAAAAACTATTTTTTCTATCATTCTTGTTGTCTATTAGATTAGATTACCCAGTTGTTGTTTTATATTAAGGAAAAAGGCCCTTTGTCACAGTTGATGTCTTAAATAAACAAGAAGCATCCTTCTTGACATATATTCAATTTCCTGTTCTCTAAATTTGTTGATAATAAAATATACATTGACATTATACATATAGCTTGCCTTCATTACATAGTCCTCTTACCACATGCTTTCAGATACATAGAGGGCTCACTAGTCCACTTTCCAATCCCCTCCTTACCTTTAGAAAATCTGGTATGGATTCTCTGAATGGAGGGAAGAGATCAGCCCCTCACGGAGCTACCACAAGTGAGTGGAGACATTCAAAGAGGGCACAGGAGACAAAAGAGTGAATGAGAAGATACATTTCCAGGAACAATTGGAAGTGAGAGAAACCTGATTCTGAACTCAGGAAGTGTCTTTCCCCTAGAACAATGATTCCCAAAGTGATCTATATGGACCCCCAAGGGTCGATTTCGACTTGCAGGGGGTCCATGTCAGTGAGAAAAAAAATCGGGGGTGCACGAGATGTAAATGGGGGGTCCATGTGAGTGGACCCCCCATTTAGGCAGATCATCATCAACATTTAGGCGTTCCGTATATATGTCTTATTACACTTAACACAGATTGTGTGTACATAATACTTACAATAGACATAGAAATTACATATATATATATATATATAAATTATATTTCATAAAATTGTTTAAGTATTTGTCGTATAAAGACCATACGACCAATTGGTAAAATTTAATATACCTCCTTATGACAGGAGACAAAACTAGCAGAGGAAACGAGGCTTCACATACAAAGGAAACATGCGAGAAGCATATCATTCCAAAGTTCTCCAGCGATATTGAGATGGCTGAAAATCGCCAAATTAAAAACAAGGAGGTTAAAAAGGGTCAACTCCTTTTTAAAAGCATAAATATAAAAATTGATAGAATAAATAATGTATGGGTTCAACAATTCTTTTAAACCTTTTTCCAATTCAAAGGGACGGAGCAGTGAAGCAACTCCAGAGTACATCAGTACCTTACAAGTTTTCATACCAGCAGCAACGCATCGAACGCGTACGTGCAGTGAATAACACTTGTCCAGACTTGTACCAAAGCTTTGCACAGACTTGTTTGATTCATCAATTATAAATCAGAGTGTTAGAGACAAACACTGTTCATTTGTTTTCTGAGTTTTGAGAAGAAAAGTAGTTTGAAAATACATTCAAAAATATAAATAGGTACAAGTCAAAGTGAATCAAAATCATCTTCTTTAGGAATGCCTAAGAAAAGTAAGTACAAAATTTTATACATATTTTTGTAGTCACTCCGATTGCGTAGAGCCGTAGACTGTGATCACGACTTTAGGTAAAGTCGAGTTTTCCTAAATTCCTAAAAAATATTTTAAAAATATTTGTGTGCTGTCTGGGCAGGAATCAGTTTTGAATTGCTCTGTCTTATCATATTTAAATAGCTTCATTTTTGTCGACAGATAACTTCTACCCGACATGGCCCAGGCTAAAAAGAAATGTAAAATCCAAAACCAAAAAAGAGTGAAATCAATGTGAGCACACAAAAATGAATGTATTTTGTTATATAAAAAGAAATGTAGGCAGTGTAGCGTTGCTTATGTGAAGTTCGGCTTCATTCCATCCCTGTCGGACAAACATCTGCCCATGTGCCTTTTGTGCAACAGAGTTTTTTTTTTTATTTTTATTAAAAGGCAACACAAAATTACAATAAAACAGTCATATCATGAGTTACAAGCAAAATACAATGCCAAGCGAAACTGTTGGGAACTCACAGGTAAAAGTCTCACGGCCTTTTTTTTTTTTGTCGTTGAGAAATTGTAAGTAGCCCCCTACTCCTCTGTTCTCGCCTAGTAGCAACCCCAAACCACCCTACCCACCTACCCTTATTACCCCCTATACCCCCCTCCCCCCCCTTCCCTCACTACCCCCCACCCACCGCTAAGACGCTCCCTGCCTATTAAGATTGGTGAGAGGGCTTCAACATATCAGAACTCCCAGGAGGGCGGAGAAGTCAGGATGTGCAACAGAGTTTTAAGCAATGACGCTATGAAACATACAAGCTGGAGGATCATCTGAGAAGGTGTCACCCTGATAAAACAAGTAAAGATTTGACATACTTTAAAACACTGAAAGAAAAACTTCAGAAAAGAACCACGATGGACAGTATGTTCGCTTCAACGTCAAAAAGAGATGATTATGGTTTGCGGGCGTTTTACAATATCTCACTACTCATAATAAAATCAGGAAAGTCTCATACTATCGGGGAATAGCTGATTTTGCCAGCCGTTGAAGAGGTTTTAAAAACTGTTCTTCACAAGCCTGCATATGATATATTCAAAATAATTCCTTTGAGTACAACAACACAGTTCAAAGATGTATTGATGAAATGAGTCATGATGTTGAAAGCTTCTTGTGTAATTATCTGCAAACGAACCATTTCTCTATTCATCTGGATGAACCAATGTTACCTGGTAATGAAGCACTATTATTGGCATATGTTTGTTTTGTTATGGACCAAGAAATCCATGAAGAACTGCTCTTTGCGAGAACTTTGAAAACAGACACTAAAGGCGAATCAATATTCAATGTTTTGAAAGATTATTTCATGGAAAATGTGATCCCTTTATCAAATATAATATCGGCAGCAGCAGATGGAGCACCAGCCATGTTTGGGCGCTATCGCGGTTTTATAAGCCATTTAAAACAAAATGTACCCGGGGTGTTTGCAATTCACTGCGTCATTCATCGACAACATTTAGTAGCTAAAAATCGGAGTGCCAGATTGCATCAATCTCTTCAATTCGTCATAAACGCAGTAAACAAGATTTGTAGCAACACGTCAAATTCTAGGTTATTTACACAGTTGTGTGAAGAAAATGACGAGGACTTTCATCGATTACTCCGTCACACTGAAGTACACTGGCTCTTGAAAGGCTTATGTTTGACAAGATTTTTTTTCGCTTTTTGAGACCGTTTTAGAGTTTTTGGATGCTGACCATCCCATTTTGAAAGAAAATTTAATCAAATGGAAACCAGACATTGCTTATTTAACAGATTTGTTTACTAAATTTAATGAGGTTAACTTGCAGTTACAAGGTGACAGTCTGAATTTAATAAAAACAAAGTCCATTATTGCAGCTTTTCTTGCCAGAATGAATCTAATGAAGCAAAACATTGGACGGAGAGGATTTTCCCAGTTACCCAACTTGTCATTGACAAACGTCCAGGATGATGATGTTTTGGTCTATGTTCAACATTTAAATGTCCTTCACACAGACTTTAAAACCAGGTTTGAGGATGTTTTGACTATGGAAATCCCACAGTGGATTATCAATTCATACGGTGACATTGAAGAATCAGATGTCATATTATAAGAAGAACTGATCGGAATAAGCACTAACAAAGAACTTAAGGTGCAAGTCAGAAAGGGGTATCAGCAGTTCTGGCTTCAGAAAGATATACCTGTTGCTTATCCTGCATTATGGACTATCGCAAGAAAGCTTTTGATAGCTTTTCCATCTTCATACCTCGTGGAAAGGGGTTTTAGTGCGGTTGCCAATCTTACGAAAAAAAGAAATCGATTGCAAATCACTGGACGTGGAGATTTAAGACTATACCTCACTAATTTGAAGCCAAATATTGAACAATTGCTATCAGAGTATCAGGTTCATCCCTCTCATTAACAGCATTATTTGTGTATTAATTTTATGTAAGAATTTTACTAGGTTCTGATTTGTTTCATTTCAAATCCAAATATTTACTTGCATTTTGTGTCTTTTCAATAAAGGTATGGATAAAAATTGTACATGTTTTTCTTTTTTTACAATTGTCCACTCTAAAAAAAACCTTTCAAAGTGAGCAGCACTGTGTCAGCTGTCAAAAACACATTTGAAGTTAAGAAGTTTAGGAAAATTCAATATTAGGCAGGCAGGGGGGTCTACGGAAAACAAAAAAAATTGGCAAGTGGTCTATAGTTTGGGAGCCTATGCCCTAGAGTAACAAAAAATAACACTACCCAGTTGGAAGAAGATCTTGAAGATGGCTGAAGACTCCAAGGCATAAATGTTGTCAGGACTATAGTTTTATAGAGTGTGATTATTTATTTATTTAATTTATTTAGCTGCATTTATATCCCGCTTTTCACAGGATCAAAGCGGTTTAATAGAAAAGGGGGGGGGTACAATAATCAGCTCAACAGTAAAAAGGGGGGGCCAGCACCAGGGGGGCCAACATTGATGATCTAAATAGAAAGTAACAGTACTAGACTTTTGACGCAAGTCTCTCAGTTGGCGGGGGGGGGGGGGGGGGTAGATCAGATTCAGTCAGGATGGGAGACTGACAGAAGCTGGCAGTCAGTGAGAGATGTCCATCTCAGATCCAAGATATTCATGAAACAGAAGGGTTTTTAACTATTTCCTGAATGTGGAGAGGTCTCTGTTGTTTCAGATCAGGTTCGGAAGGGAGTTCCAGAGGGAGGGCATGTACAGTTCAAATGCCCTTTTACAGGTTTGTTGATTGAATTTAGTTCTTGCATATGGGATAGTGAGAGTGTTGCTGGTGGTCTGGCGGGTTGGTCTGTTGAGGATAGGCTGTGGGAGTAGAGTCTGGAGTTGGGAAGTCTGTATTTGATGGAGGGCTTTGTGGATAAGTAGGAGAGATTTGTATTTAATCCTTGCTTCGAGGGGCAGAATATGAAGCTCTCTCAAGACTGGAGTGATGTAATCGTGTTTTTTAACCTTCTGGATGATTCTTGCGGTGGTGTTTAGGGCAGTCCATAGGGGGTTGGTGTGGGTGACCGGTAGTCCATGATAGATTGCATTACAGTAGTCCAGGTGGGGGAGCGTCATAGCCTGCATGACTTCTGAAATCCTGTGGGTCAATGAGTGGTCTCAGTCGTTGTACCATCTTTGCTTTGAGGAATATTGTTCTAGCAGTTTTTTTAATCTGTTGCTTAAATGTAAGCGCTTGATCAATGGTGATTCCCAATTATTTTATATAGGGTTGAACTTGTATTTGGGTAGTTCCCAAAGTGAGGTGCGGTGGTGGGGTGACGTTTTGGTCCTTGGTCACAATCAGGGCTTCTGTTTTTTTAAAGTTGATGGATAGGTTGTTCTCTTGGAGCCAGTTAGTGACGTCAATGAAACAGTCTGATAGGTGATTGTTTGTTGGGTTTGTCGTTGTAATGGGTCCATAAAGCATTATGTTGTCTGCATAGATATGGTAGTTGATGTTGTGAGAGCCTATTATCGAGCAGAGAGGCAGAAGGTAGATATTGAAGAGCATGGCAGAGAGTGTAGAGCCTTGGGGGTACTCCTTGATGCTGTCGAAAGGGGGGGGGGGAAGTTGCCATGCTTGTGCAGATCAATTGTTGTCTGTCAGGTAGGAGTGGAACCACTGTAACATGATGTCCTTGATGCCAATCTCCTGTAGTCTGTGTAGGAGGGTGTTGTGTGAGATTGTGTCAAAAGCTGCGGATATATCCAGAAAGACCATAGCATATCCAGAGTGTTTGGCCTGTGTACCTTTGATTAGGGTGTTCAGTAGTGATGATATGAGGGTCTCGACTCTATGAGATGGGCGTAATCTGTGTTGTTGTGGGTCCAGTGAGTTGTTTATGTCCAGATGGTCTTGGAGCTGCTGTTGAACTATCTTCTTGATGATTTTGGCGGTGAATGGGAGACTTGCTATTGGCCTGAAGGAAGCAGGGTCAAGGGGGTGCAGGTTGTGTTTCTTAAGGGTTGGATGAACGATGGAGGTTTTGAGGCTGTCCGGTATGTGTCCTTACTTGAGAGATTCGTTGACTATGGGGTTAGGGCTGTGCTATTAATTGTGATACAGAAGAAGTAGAACAAACTGTAGATTGCATCATTTCCTACAGTAAATTTAGGGCTCTATTTGCTAAGCATTTTCCCCATAAAGACAACAACTAGGGAAACCTGCAGTAAATAGGGCCCTAGTTTGGTTTAGAACACCATTTCTAGATCTTTGAGAACTTTTGGAATATGCCCACACCTAGGGACTTGTACCAGAGGTTCTCAAAAGGTGATGAATCAGAGGAATTCAAACAATTCTCTGTGAACTCAGAAGATGTAGAAAGCAATATAACAAACTAAAGAGTAACAAATCAGCATGACTGGATGGTGCTAAAAAAATTCAAAGCTGAAATTGCAGGCTTACTATTGAATTTGTAAATTATCATTAAAATAGTCAATAGCACCTGAAGACTGAGAGTGGCCAACTTAACACCAATTTTTAAAAAAGGTTCCAGGAAACAAAATTACTGAACATATAGAGTCATGGATTAATGAGACAAAGCCAACATGGATTTAGCCAAGGAAAGTCTTGACACACCAATTGGCTGCATCTTTTTTGAAGATGTGAATAAAAACAGAAAGCCAATTGATGTGGAGGCCGATTCTACAGTGTGCATATCTGGGTCGTCCAGACGCCCAAAAGATGGACGGGACGAATTTGTACCTAATTCTGCAACCGCAGGAGCTGGACATTTCTGCGGTTGTGGAAATGGGCACTTAGCCCAGCGTACACCTGATTCACTACGGGAGCTGTCCCGGCATCCGTATCCAGCCCTTACCATGCTCTGGTTGGCATGTCGGTGCTGTGGTGCCCCATTGCCATGGCACGTCCAGCCGGAGCCATCAATGGCCCAGATGTAGTGCAGCTCCGTTTCTCTCCATCTAACTCTCAGCGGGGACCCCCAAGGCCGGAACCAGGTAGTGGGTGCCATGCCTCTGTGGCGTGATGGGGCTGGGGAACCTGCAGCATACAATCTTCACCGAGCCCGGTACTTATTCCACCCTCTGGTTGGTATAAGCCGGGCATCTAGATAGGTGCTAGGGACATATAGAGGCAGGAGCTGAATTGCCTCTGTACATCTCGGCAGATGGCCCCTCCCCGCACCACCCCCTCCTGCCCCCATACAGCATTCCCTGCACAAACGTGGTATACATGCGGGGAGTGCTGATACTGGAATTGCAATCAGGCTCTAAATGCAGGTTGGACATTTAGCCCTGACATCCAGCCCTGCTATTCCTGGATTGGAATGACCACCATAGTGTATGTTGATTTTCAGAAAGTCTTCAACAAGGACTCTCATGAGAGAATCTTGAGAAAATTAAAAAGCCATGGGATAGGAGGTAGCGTCCTGCTGTGGACTGGGAACTAGTTAAAAGAAAAACAGTAGGGATAAATGATGCATTTTCTCAATGGAGAAAGGAGAATAGTGGAGTATTCCATGGATCTGTACTGGGCCTACTGCTTTTTAATCTATTCATGGATGACCGAGAAATGGAAACAATGAAAGAGGTGATCAAATTTGAAGACAACACAAAATTTTGGCAGAGCACCAAGCTAGCACCATCAATAACAACCGCATACCAACAACAGAAGACCTTGCCTCTTTTTTTCATATCTAACGTGCCTAGACTAGCAAACAGTACGTTTACATCTGGTGCAATCTATGCAGAAAATCAAAAGTCAAAACAGTTCAAGAATCTGCATGCCACAAAATAGTCACTGAAATTTGGTCTTCACTCCCAGCCCTTGAAGGCCACAGGTTTATAGGATAGCCATAATCAATATGTGTGAAAGAAATTTGCATACAATGGACGTAATGTACATGCAAATCTTTTATGCATAGTCAGGGAAGTTAGGGCACCCCCCCTCCCCCCCGATAGAGAGGTTCCAATAAAAGTAAAAATAACCCAGGTGCCTTTAAATAAAAATCAGATTTGAAAGATTCCAAATTAACCCTGCCATCAAATAGCCAGACTGTTAATATGAATAAAAAAACAAACTTTCAAATGCCTGTATGCAAATAACCGGGTACGGCGGACCCGTTGCTTCAGCCCTTACTCCCCCCCCCCCACCTTTAACAGCCCTTCATCTGATCCTTCCCATAAAAGACAATTACACCTTTTTTGGAATCGAACTGGTCGCAGCTTTATTAACTTACAACAATAACCAACTACAATTCAACAAGTTAATTTATCCCCCCCCCAGCAGAGGGTGCCATCACCAGCCATGTTATTAGCAAGGTGACGCCGCTTCCGCTTCTGCCGGGTACAGGCCCCGACTAAATCGCCTCGCCCTCCCTCATCCGGCTTCGCCATGTTATTAGCAAAAACCTGAGGGATTGTCCGGGTCGGCGGTACCCCACCCCCGACCTAATGCTTGCATCCGGCTCCGGACCCCGAAAACCTCCGGGATCCCGCCAAACCCCCTCCAGCTGCAACACCCCAAAACACACTGCCTAGACCCACATGCAACAAGGGTGGGTGGGAGGGCGTCCGGTGTCTCCGACATCTGATCGAAAGAGGCCGGAGCCACGCCGCGTCCCCGCACAAGAACCCCCACCAACCACTCCATCTTCCCCTTTGGCTACAGCACGAGAAAGACAACTCGCTGGAGCCAATGGGAACGCAGCACCCCTTGCGTCCTGACCCCGGCCCTCGAATCGTCATATTGCCGCACGAGCGAGCATGCTGCCGCCCCCCCCGGTTAGTGCCGGCCACGTGCACATGGCTCCGCGGCCTTGCTATAACTGGGTACGGCGGACCCGTTGCTTCAGGCCCCGACTAAATCGCCTCGCCCTCCCTCATCCGGCTTCGCCATATTATTAGCAAAAACCTGAGGGATTTTCCGGGTCGGGGGTACCCCACCCCCGCCCTAATGCTTGCATCCGGCTCCGGACCCCAGAAACCTCCGGGATCCCGCCACCGGCTCAGGCCACCTCCGACCTGAGCCGCCCCCCACAAGGTAAGCTGCGACCAGCCCGCCTCCCATGCATAATACCCTCCAAGGCCTCCTGCCAATCGTTGAGCAGCAAGTCCATCCCAATCGGGGATAGATGCACCCCGTCCGACCTGAACAGGCCCGCGCATTCGACATCAACCCATGTGTGCAAAATTTGGTACCCCCCATGCTCGACAACCCATCTGCCAATTTGGCGATTAATTTTTGTCAGCCCTCTGGACCACCGCCGCTGAACCTTGCAAGCAGGCCTTGGAATGATATCAGACCAAACCAGAACTATGCCCATGAACATTGCCAACACCACCCCCAAGTCCTTGTGCACCGCACGAATCAACTTCCGGCAAGTCCAGGACATCAAGTCGTTGCCTCCCAGGTGAATCAACAAAATATCCGGCTTCCCTCTCCGACGCTCGTGGTGCCGCAGCAAAGGTAAGAGCTGGATCCACCGCAGTCCGCGCTCACCCAGCCATGAGACGGTCACCTCGGAAACGTCAAGTCCAAGATTCATGCCAACAGGCCGTGTTGCTGCTCGCCGACCAGCCCAGTAAATGAACGAATGGCCAGTCACCCAACAGCGACACAGTCCTTGAACTACATCTGTAACATAAAGAAAAGATAAGTTAGTCACCCCCACCACCCCTATAAACGCACTTAGCTTTGGAACGCCTGCGACCTCCATCGGCCAATCCGCCGGATCTCCCGATCTGACAATCCTTCCACTGCCGCACTGGTAGCCGCCCCGATCCTGAATGAGTGCGGAGCAAACCACCCAGGATCCTCCCCTATCTGCTGCAGCGACATCCGCATGACCGCCGTAAACTGAAAACGCGTAAGCACCCGCGTATCCTCATGCACAAATAAACTGCCCGCACCAGCCGGCCGTACGCCCAAGTACACTTTTAACAACGTAACAGGGCAAGTAGGAGCCCCATATACCTCTCTCAAGACTACCCACGCACCTTTTCCCGACTGATCCGTTTTGGAACGCGCTATGTGAATGCGAACCCCTCCGTCTACTAACTTCACTTGGTGTAATTGCAAGCCTCCGCCCCCTGCGTGTCGACCCGACTCCGCCACCAATTCACCCACCTGAAAAGCACCAAAAAAGGCCACGGAAAACACCGCCCGAAACAGAAAGCCTTCATAGCAGGACAAGACCACCTGTGGCAACGCTAAACACAATCGACCCAACAGAACATGCGCTATAGGCTGCCTTCTATCACCCGGCGATGGAACAGACCGCTCCCATCCTTGCAAAAGCCTGCGCATCAAACCCCCCCCCTCGCTGCCCCCCACCCTACAGCTTTCATGAAAAATGAAAATCCTGCCAAATTCCTCTGCACCGTTGACCGCAACAAGCCCGCAACTTTTGCTGCCAACACATACTGACCCAGAAGCCAATCCGATGCGGAGCCCCGCCTCCATCCCCGCTCCATCAGGAAAGCCGCCACACTGCTGCAGCCCCCCTGGTACGCTTCCCACGTCGCAGCCGAAACAGAATTCCTCAGCAAGTCCGTCATGTCCCCAGGCCAATCTGCCATAAGTGTTCTGGGACCGAGGCCCTTATCTCTTCTGCTTCTGGCGCCAAGGTCCGAAACAGCTCCCACTTAAAATGGGAAAGAGCATCAGCAATCGTGTTAGTACTCCCTGGAATATGACGAGCCTTAATCACCACATTCAATCGCAAGCAGGCTAAGACCACCTGACGCATTAAGTTGGCAACCTGTTTGCATCGCGGGGCATAATTATTCAGCACGCTGACCACTGCCTCATTGTCGCACTACCACACTAGCTGGCGATTCCATAGCCTGTCTGGCCACAGTGCCAGCACCACCAAAATCGGGAACAACTCCAAGAAGGTTATGTTATTAGTAAGGCCGACATCGCGCCAAGACTGCGGCCATCCCGCGCACTCCATGATCCCCCAAAGTAAACCCCCAAGCCCACCCCCCCAGCCGCATCAGTATACAATTGTAACTCTTCACTGGTTATGGCCCTCTCCCGCAACACCGTGATACCGTTGAAATCTCGCAGAAACTCATCCCAGACCACTAAGTCCGCTCGCATACTACGCGAAACCCTAATCCGATGATGAGGTTTACAAACCCCCGCCGTAGCCGACGCCAGCTGCCGCAAAAAGACTCTGCCCATGGGAATCACCCGACATGCAAAATTAAGGGAACCTATAAGGTTCTGCATCTTATGCAACGTCATCTTTGTGGAGATCATCGCGTTCGCTACCAATACTCGCAGCCTCGTATCCTTGTCTGCCGGTAACCTTGCTACCATTAAAACAGAATCCAACTCCACCCCAAAAAAAGACATGTCGCTGGCCCCTCCGTCTTCCCTGCCACCAATGGTACACCCCACTCCTGAGCCAACTGCATAAAGCCATCCAACAAATCCTGACACTGCCCAGACTGAGCCGTCCCTACAAAAAGGAAATCATCCAAGTAATGCATTACCTGTCCACTACCCGTCTGCTGAACAAGAGCCCAATGCATGAAAGTACTAAACTGTTCGAAATAAGCGCAGGATATAGCGCAATCCATTGGCATGCACTTGTCGAAATAAAATTGCCCCTCAAAGCGGAATCCCAACAAATGAAAAGCCGACGGGTGCACAGGCAACAAACGGAAGGCAGATTCAATATCTGCCTTCGCCATCAAGCACTCCGAGCCACAATCCCTCACTAACTCCACGGCCTCATCAAAAGATGCATAACGCACCGCACACAATTCCTTTGGAATGTGGTCATTAACAGATGAACCCACCGGGAATGAAAGATTATGAATTAACCGATACTTACCCTGCTCTTTCTTCGGGATTATTCCCAAGGGGGAGACCACAAAGTCCTCAAATGGCTGTTCTGCAAAGGGGCCAGCGACCCGCCCCACCACAATCTCCCCGGCCAACTTATCCTTTACTATATGAGTAAACTGTCTGACCGAAGGCGAATTCCTAGCCCTACCTGCGGCAACCTTACCCACAATTGGAATCTGAAACCCACAATGAAACCCCCCTTCCAATATACAGCTGTCCTTCCTCCTGGGATACCAACGCAACCACGGACGCAAAGCCTGGACCTTAATAGGAGTAGGGGCCAAGCTCCGCATACTCCTATGGTTTAGATGCGGGCGCAATGGCTCCCGCAGCACCTCTTTTAATACATTTAAGGGCGGAATGTCCTCCGCCACAGACAGAGCATGCATGCCGGAATTTACAGTCCGGAAAGGGGCAGGAATATTTGTTGAAACGCCAACAGACATCGCCGGTGCCCCCTCCCCCCACAGTTCTCTGCACTGTCGGGGACATGCCCCCACGAAAGGGCTTCCCCGCACCCGCTGCACTGACCAATCCCCCTCTAGCACCGCTCACGCCTCCACCTCCCGGTCTGACCACCATCTGCGTCAACCATAGATTGATATCTTGCGTCCCCCAGGACAACATCTGGTTTTCTTCCATCTTATCCCAAAACTTTTCATCATAGTTAAGCCAAGCCCAACTGTCATGCGTCTGAGATGCCTCTAAGATGGAGTCCGCGTATGCCAACAGCATACCGTACTGCCCCGGGTGCAAGTGCCCCCAAACGCTAGCTAGTCGTAAAAAGGCCAGCATCCAATTCACCACATTCCGAGCAACTCTCCGCACCCGACCAGCCTTCTCATCCTCCTTCCTCTTCCTCCTACAGTCCCCTGAATGCTTCCTGCCTTCTAACAGCCGGAAAATGTCTATATAGCGCCGCTTTTGGATTCTCCGCTGCAAATTCCTTGGTATGCCCTCCCATAATTCCGAGAACGCCGTTACTGTAGGAATTGCCCCACCTGTTTCCCGCCGCCCCGCTGGCCCCCCCTGTTCACGACACTGACTTCCTTCCACCGAAGTCGAACTAGATGACGAGTCGGAGGACGACGTGGAAGAGGAATATGATCTCCTACGCATATGACAAGAATGCCGCCGCTTCCGGCTTCTTCTTGTCTTTCGCCCCTTGCCTGCAGTACCTGTTCCCACCCTAGCCACCGCCCCCTGGTCAAATGCCAACTCATCTGAAGCACTCTCGACCACTTCTGTAGATACACCAATCTCCTGACGCTCCGACGCCGTCTGAACAGCTGCCTCCGTCTCAACGGGTGCACTTCCAGCCACTTGACTCCCCGCCCTGCTCAACATCGTGCCGTCTCCTTGCCGCGACGCACTCCACCAAGGACTCCCCGCATACTGCCACACCGGGGGTACCTGCGGAGAAAAAACAGGAAAGGGTGAAGAGACACCCGCTCTAGCCCATGGTGACTGCCAAGCCCCCAGCCACTCCGCCCGCGAGGAACCTTGACCCCCGCCCTGCCAATGCTCCCAAGCGGGGGAGGAACCGCCTCCCACATCCTCTTTCCACCCTAATGTACCCACCAAACCCCACCTATCTCTTTCCCCAAACACGCCTACCCCCCTTCAAGGGGGGGTGGACCACCACTTGGCCATCCATCAGACCCCCGCCCCGCCCCCTGTCCAGGCGTCTCCCTTAACTGCTCACCACTCCTGCCACCCTGACTACCCCGAGGGGCCCTCCACTCCCCCAATGGCTCACATACCCTCGCATCGCCACATACCTCAATCTGAGCCTGGGCGTGCCCAACTGCAATCCCTCTGCCCCCCTGCCCCCCATTTCCCCTGCTAGGCCCCCCTGCCTGCCTACTACCCCCCTGACCAGCTCTTGCCTTGTGAGAAGCTCTGCCCTTGGCCCCTCCTCGCACAGACTTCTCTCTTACTGCTGCACCTTGCGGCCTGCCACCCCCACGCTCCGCGCTAGCATCGGACCCTGACCTTCTCTCAACCCGTGCAGCCCGTTCCGCCCCTCTCCCCCTGCTTGGCCCTTTTCCCTTTCCAGCACCCTTCTCACTCTCCTTGCTTCGGGGCATTATTCCTCTTTCTTTAGAATATATTTCCTCTATATATTATTAGTATAACTTCTTATACCCCCCGAAGCCCCTGCCAAGCAACACCGTGTACTTATGAAAATTTCAAATTTCAGACTACTTGCCAACACAACCGGTGCACTGCGATCCTTGTCCCCCGCTCCCAGACTAAAATCGTGCAGCCTCGCGGCCAAAAGCACAGAATACCTGTATCAATTTTTTATAACTAAAACACAAGTCGCCTCAAGGGTTGCGCTACAGTCCTCGTCCCCGCTCCCGGACTAAAAATCCTGCTGCCTCGCGCTCACTGGGCAAATCCTATCACCCCCTGCTCCCCTATTCCACCCCGGGCCAACCGTTAAAATTTGATTGCCAGGCTCCTCACATGTCCGGCGTCTCCGACATCTGATCGAAAGAGGCCGGAGCCATGCCGTGTCCCCGCACAAGAACCCCCACCAACCGCTCCATCTTCCCCATTGGCTACAGCGCGAGAAAGACAACTCGCTGGAGCCAATGGGAACGCAGCACCCCTTGCATCCCGCCCCCCCGTCCCTCGAATCGTCATATTGCTGCACGGGCGAGCACGCTGCCGCCCCCCCCGGTTAGTGCCGGCCACGTGCACATGGCTCCGCGGCCTTGTTATTCTAGAAGTTTAAGGAATAAATTAGGAGAGTTAGAATATATAGTGTTGAATGAAAGGTTAGATATAATTGGCATCCCAGAGACCTAGTGGAAGGAGGATAACCAATGAGACACTGTGATACCAGGCTAAAAACTATATTGAAATGATAGGGTAGATCACATTGGTGGTGGGGTAGCTTTATATGTTATAGAGGGGATTGAGTCAAACAGGATGAAGGTTTTGCAGGAAACAAAATACGCTGTAGACTCTATGGATAGAAATTCCATGTAAATAGGGGAAGGGAATGGCAGTAAGGGTGTACTACCATCTGCCTGGCCAGAATGATCAAATAGATTATGAAATGCTAACAGAGATTAGGGAAGCCTGCAAAGTTTACAGGTAATAATGGGAGATTTCAATTACCCAGTATTGACTTGGTCAAAGTTACATCATGCCATGCTAGGGAGATAAAGTTTCTAGATGAAATAAATGAATGTTTCATGGAGCAGCTGGTTCAGGAACTGGCATGAGAAGAAGCTATTTTAGACCTAGTGCTTAGTGTAATGCAGGATCTTGTGCAAGAGGTAACAGTGTTGGTGTCGCTTGGCAATAGTGATCATAACTTGATCACTTTTGATTTAATAAAAGGAAGGAGGATAACAAGGAAATCCTCCACCATGCTAGCATTACGTTTTCAAAAAGGAGACTATGGATGAAATGAGGAAAAAACTAAAAGGAGCAACTGCAAAAGACTTTACAACAGCCTTGAGCATTATTTAAAAATACCATCTTGCAAGCCAAGACAAGATATATTCCACATTTAAGAAAGGCGGAAGGAAGGCAAATGACAGCATGGCTTAAAGGTAAAGTCAGAGAGGCTGTTACAGCTAAGAGAGAATCTTTCAGAAAATGGATAAAAGAGCCAAATGACGAAAACAGGAAACATCATAAGCACTGGCAAGATAAATACAAGGCATTGATAAGGCAGGCAGAGAGAATTTGAAAAGAAGCTTACCATCATAGTTTATCTCAAGTTATTTTTGTTAACAGTTATTGTAGAAAATGTCTGTTCACAGATACATGTAGAAATTAACAAGGTCAAAATGTTTTGGAATATTGTCTCAACAGGGATAATCATGTCTTGTTCAGGTATTTGCAGAAGTCCTGCAAAATGAGCTGTGTGAAGCAACTTTGAAGAGTACATAATACTGCAGTTCCATTAATTTGAGCTGCAAGATTTCAGGAAAATATATGAACTTCTCTAGCAATAATTGAAAAGTCTTCAAATCACGCCAACATCAGGGTAGATATCTCACCAATGATTCTGCAATCTTTCCTTGGGGTTAATGGTCAATTACTGAGTTTAGTGATGGAAAGTGGACAAGCTTGTTCTTCTTTGTGTGCCTCTCCAGAAAGTGAAGTGTGCCCAGGGAGTTCCAGCCCAATCGGGGCTGTGGGAGGGGCGGAAGCACCCGATCTAGCCGCCGCCGGCGTGTCCGGCCTCCCCCGAGCAGAGCACTGCGTGCCCAGGGAGCTCCAGCCCAATCCGGGCTGTGGGAGGGGCGGAGGTCTCCTATTTAGGATCCCCTTCACCCAGGCACCCGCGTCTGCCAGGCCCATGCCAAAGGGCCCTTTGGCGTGGCCCTTAGGCATGCCATAATTGTCTCCCCAACAATAACCCGTCAACCTTCCACCCTACGACAAGCCACCCAGACTGAGTCACCACCAAGACACCCTCACGGGTAAGCAGCTCAAGACATCCTGCACAGCATAGCCTACCGGACCCTCTGCCACCTCACTCCCATTTCACTACTTGTAGGTTAACACTTGCTGCTCTGCCTGGACAATCCATTGCTGCCTTATTGCTTGTAGGTTAACACTAGCTGCTCTGCCTGGACAATCCATTGCTGCCGCATTGCTTGTAGGTTAACACTTGCTGCTTTGCTTGGACAATCCATCGCTGCCTCATTACTTGTAGGTTAACATTTGCTGCTTTGCCTAGACAATCCATCGCTAACTTATTGCTTGTAGGTTAACATTTGCTGCTTTGCCTGAACAATCCATTGCTGCCTCACTGCTTTGTAGGTTAACATTTGCTGCTTTGCCTGGACATTGCTTGCATTGAACTTGCTACCCATTGCTTACATTGAACTTGCCTCCCATCAGGGCCGGCCCGTCCATTGAGCAAGAATGTTTTTTGCACAGGGCCCCGCGTTTATTTCTACAGTATTGTTGGGCTTTTGGGGTTCTCTGTTTAATTATTGTCTTTCTGTTTCTACATTGTGATTTCTTGTTTGGTGACGGTCTATGTTCTGCACGTGCAACTGAGCTGAGGTATTCTGTTTATTTAATTCCTATTTGACATTGGCACTTGTTCTCTTTCCCCAGTAGGTCATGTATTGTTGTTCTCTGAAATGTATTGGTTTAATATTTGTAGTGTTGCCTTTTGATAGGTAGGGTCTTGTGCTTTGTGAGTCCTGGTAGTGCTGTTATGATACGGCGGGTTTGTTATGGGTTCTAAATGGGCAGTGTTTGTAGTAGTTCCTAATGTGCTTGCAGTTGGCACTGGATTATAGTAATGTAGAAATCTTTTAGTCTTTCTTTATCCATACACTCATTAAGAGGCATGTTTACTAAAAGTTAGTGTATGGTAACAGTATGCAAATATTTATGCAAATGAGGTCCCTTATGCAAATGAAGCCCCGCACCGAGTCTACGCACATGTCCCGCACCCCCCTTGGGCCACCCCTGCCTCCCATTGCTTGCATTGAACTTTGCTGCACAGGCTATAGTCTCCCCACTACCCATTGCTTGTATTTTAACCTATATTGCATAGCATGTAGGCCCGACTTGTAACTCAACATATACTGCTTAGTGTATAGAATCTTTAACCACCTCATTGCTTGTAAGATAACATATACTGCACAGCCCCCACTACTCCTCTTCTATGGCCCCACATCACATTGTCCTTCTCTTCCTTATACTCCCCAATTGCATCCCCTCCTACCAGCACCCTCACTCCTCTCCCCCCCCCTACTCTCCCTCTACCTTCCTCACTTCTCCCTCCATTCTGTCTTCTAACCTAGCATCTGCTCTTGAGCTTCATCACACCCTCCCCCTCATTCAATCAACCCCTTTCTCTTTAAGGCAACCCCACCCTCGCTTCCGCCGTACTGCCTCCGCTTTACCCCGCTCTCTACTACTCCTTCTCCTTCAGGTAATATCAACCCCAACCTTGGCCCCCCTCGATTTCTTTCTCACTCTAAGAAGAGCTCCTCACATACCTTATCTAATCTCATCCATATCCCTCTCCTTTCCCCTTCCACCCTCCCTCACTCATGCCCCAATCACTCATCCAACCCTATCCCCCTTAGAGTTCTGTCTCACTCTAAAAAGAGATCCTCATGTAACCTATCATCAATATCCCCCTTCATTCCCCTTTCTCTCCCTCATGTCCCTCATGGAGGGCACACTCATCTAGAGATACTCACCCATACCCTGGCCCCTCTAGATCTCTGTATTACTCTGAAAATAGATCCTCACGTAATGGCCCCCCTAGGCCGCTGTCTTACTCTGAAAAGAAATCCTCACGTAACTTGTCCAACCTTATCCATATCCCTCTCCTTTCCCCCTCCACTCTCCCTTCTCATGTGCCCTATGGAACGCATGCTCAGTCTCTAAAAAACTTGCTTTTACTCATGATCTCTTTATCTCTAATGCGCTACACCTTCTTGCCCTAACTGAGACCTGGCTCCTCCCCAAAGATACCGCATCCACTGCTGCTCTCTGCCATGGGGGCTACCAGTTCTCCCATACACCTCGATCCACTGGCCGCGGTGGTGGTGTTGGGCTTCTACTTTCTCCCTCTTGCCAATTCCAACTCCTCCTGCTGCCTCACTCACACTCCTCCCTCTCTTTTGAAGTCCACTCCATTCGCCTCTTCACACCACTTCCCCTCCGAGTAGCTGTTATCTATCGCCCACCCGACAAACCCAAATCGACTTTCATTACCGATATCGACTCCTGGCTTTCCGTCTTTCTGGATCCCTCTTCCCCCACTCTTATTCTTGGCGATTTTAACACTCACGTCAATAACCCCTCCGATCCCCATGCATTAAGGTTCCTCGCCCTCGCCTCCTCATTTGGCCTCCAACTTTGCTCCACTGCCCCCACTCACCTGCACAGCCACTGCCTTGACCTGATACTCTTCTCTAATTCCTCTCCCTCAAACGTCCGCAACTCAATCCTTCCCTCATCTGACCTTCACCTTTTAACCTTTAATCTTCAGTTTCTGCGGTCTCAACCTCATCCTGTCTCCTCCAACCTATTTAGAAACCTTCATAATATTGATCCCTTGACTCTCTCCTCCACCATTTCTCCATCTCTTTCCTCCATTATGTCCTCCAAGTCCATTGACGAAGCCGTAACCTCTTATAATGCTGCACTATCCTTGGTTCTTGACACTATTGCCCCAACCACCCCCCATCCTGTCAGACGTTCTGCTCCCCAGCCCTGGCTTTCATCCACAACCCGCTATTTGTGCACCTGTGCCCATTCTGCTGAACGTGCTTGGACCAAATCCCGCTCCCTGGAAGACCTTCTACACTTCAAATTCATGCTTGGCTCCTTCCAGTCAGCCATAGCACTTGCCAAACAAGAATACTACATCCATCTGACTAACTCCCTTGCCCCTGATCCTCGCCGCCTCTTTAATACCCTCAATTCTCTCCTCAGGGTGCCCCCACCCCCGGTCACGCCCTCCCTTTCTGCCCAAACCCTAGCCGACTACTTCCATGACAAAATCCACAAGATTACCCTCCAATTCCCCACTTCCTCATCTACCTCCCCCCTCCCCAATTCTCACCCCCCCATCCATACTTCCTCTGCTACCCTCTCCTCCTTCCCTATGATCTCCGATGAAGAGACCGCACTCCTTCTTTCCTCCTCCAAACCCACCACCTGTTCCTCTGACCCTATCCCCATCCATCTCCTACACCCCATTTCGCCTGCCATTGTCCCCTCCATCTCTCATATTCTCAACCTTTCACTCTCCACTGCAACTGTCCCCGTAGACTTCAAACATACAGTTGTCACACCTCTCCTCAAGAAACCCTCACTCGATCCCACCTGTCCTTCTGACTATCGACCCATCTCCCTCCTTCCCTTCATATCTAAACTACTAGAACTAGCAGTCCACCGCCACTGCCTCGACTTCCTCACCTCCCAGGCCCTCCTGGACCCACTACAATCCGGCTTCTGTCCCATACACTCCACTGAAACAGCTCTTACAAAAGTCTCTCCAATGACTTGTTCCTGGCTAAATCAAAGGGCCTCTACTCAATCCTCATCCTTCTCGACCTCTCCGCTGCCTTTGACATTGTTGACCACGATCTTCTCCTCACCACCCTATCCTCGCTTGGTTTCAAGGGCTCCGTACTATCCTGGTTCTCCTCCTACCTCTTCCATCGCTCCTTTAGTGTATGCTCTAGTGGCTCCTCCTCCTCCTCTCCCACCCTGTTGCATGTTGGTGTACCCCAAGGATCCATCTTGGGCCCCCTCCTTTTCTCTCTCTATACCCAATCCCTTGGTGCGCTTATCTCCTCCCATGGCTTTCAGTACCATCTCTATGCCGATGACTCCCAAATCTACCTCTCTACACCTAATATCTCTCCAGCAATCCAGACCAGGATCTCTGCCTGCCTTTCTGACATTGCTGCCTGGATGTCTCATCGCTGCTTGACGTTGAACATGGCTAAGACTGAACTCCTTGTCTTTCCCCAACTCCTCCCCTCCTCTTCTCCCTTTCTCAGTCTCCATGGATGGATCTACAATCCTTCCTGTTCCCTCAGCCCGCAATCTAGGGGTTATCTTTGACACCTCTCTCTCCTTCTCCACACATATCCAGCTTGTAGCTAAAACCTGCCACTTCTTTCTCTACAACATTAGCAAAATCCATCCCTTCTTTTCTGAACACACTACCAAAACGCTTATTCACTCCTTAATCTCCTCTCGCCTCGACTACTGCAACCTACTCCTTGCTGGTCTCTCCGTGAGCCATCTCTTTCCCCTTCAATCTAAACAAAATTATGCTGCTCGACTAATCTTCCGCCAGTCTCGCCATGCCCACATTACTCCTCTTCTCAAGTCGCTTCACCAGCTCCCTATCCAATTCCGCATCCAATTCAAACTTCTCCTACTGACCTATAAATGCATGCACTCTACAGCCCCTCAATATCTCTCATCTCTTATCTCTCCGTACATCCCCTCTTGGAAACTTCGCTCCGCTAACAAATTACTTCTATCTAGGCCTTTCACTCGCACTGCTAACTCCCGACTTTGCTCCTTTCACCTTGCTGCACCTTACGCCTGGAACAGCCTACCTGTGTCTATACACCAAGCACCCTCCCTGGCCCTCTTCAAATCCAGATTGAAGACCCACCTCTTCACTGTCGCTTTCCGATCCTGACTTCTATCCTTTACCTTAACCTGACTCCCGTCAATTTTCATGACTGAGTTGAATAGACCATATTGTGCTTTGCACCGAATTGACTAATGCTCTGTATTGTCTCGACTAGATTGTAAGCTCGGACGAGCAGGACTCTGACGAGAAGGGACTGTCTCTTGTATGTTTGTCTGTACAGCGCTGCGTGTGTGGCGCTATATAAGTGCTAAATAGTAGTAGTTAAAATGCTTTCGCTATTGTATACCTTCCGGATATGATGGCATTGTTTTTCTTGGAAACTAGTGTTCAATGTATTAAGATTCTCTGTAACATCAACTGAAAATGCAGGATCTGCCAACCATTGTGGGGTGTGTTAGTCTTTCAGGTGCTCTCACTTATCTTCAAAGAACTGTAATATTTCTGATCTGAGAACAATAATCTTTTCAAGACCAAACCCCAACTGAGTCTGATTGGTAGATCACATCATCATATTTGGCATGTACTTCATTAAAAAAAAATTCCTAAACTGTCTGTGATTAAGTGCCGTGGACCGAATATAATTCATTGTCTTCACTACAGTAGCCGTCATGTTTCCAAGTAAGATTACTTTGGTATGCAACACTTGGTGAATAACACAATGCAATAGGAGAGCTTTTCCACCTTTTTCTGGGACTTTGCTGAACTGTCTGTGCTCCTATCATCACAGGGGCTCCATCTGGACTGGACAGGGAAGAAGCAGATTTAAGCACAAGAAACAAAGACCCAATTTTTTACCTGCAGGAAGAGTAGGCACATACATATGTACAAAGCAAAGTTTAGTGTTCAAGTATGATGCCCAGTTTAGGCATTTTTATAGCATTGATGTGGTAGGGATAATGCTGGGATGATCATGATTGCTAAGTTTAATTATCAAAACCTCAGAGAGGGGCTCCATTTCTTATGGGAGTTTCTTTAAGCTCCCCGGACCATACGCCACCTCTTCCCCCGATTATAGTGACTCCGCTTGTGTCCACCTATAGTGAGGCACCATTACAGCAGAGCATTCTGCAGTTGGTATAGTCCATCTATAGGCGAGTTACTTGGTCGTCTCCTGTTCTTGAAGGGGAAAAGGGGGAGTCTCAGGTTTCTTTGGCTGATGTTTCGAGAGTAGTAACGCGGATAGAGAAGTCTCTTGTGTCTACCGTCCCACAGCTTTGCCAATTTTCATAGAAGACTGTGGGTAGACTGGGGGCCGTGGAGGAATGGATGGACTGTTTAGCTAGTTCCGTTCTTAGGTGTGAGACCCAATACTCTGCCTTACAGGCAGTAAATACCTCCACTGTTAAGGACAGTATTGTGATACATCATAAGTTAGATTCCTTTGAGAATATGATGAGGGCAAAAAATGTTTGCTTGTTAAATTTTCCCTGTCACAGGTTGCTTTCAGCGGATGTGTTATTACGTAAATACTTTAAGGAAATTCTGCTTTTGTTTAATAGTGATTCAATAGTGGTTCTAAATCTTATTACCTTACTGGAAGGAGTCTGTCAGTTGGGTCCTCAGATGATTATGATGGGTTACAATCGCAGCCTGATTTTGACTTAACTAAGTTTCTTGTGGACATTATCTCCACCAGTGCTACTTTAGTGATCAGGATAAAATATTAATATTTAAAAATTACTTTAAAAATAAAGACAAATTGTTTTGTGGTGCTAAAGTTCAACTTTTTCCAGATGTCTCCAGAGCGACACAGCTGAGAAGAAGGGTCTTTCTAGCTCTGAAACCCAGATTTGTGGTTCTGGGTTATCCCTGTAAATATTTAATTACGTTTCAGGGTACTCGATATGTTTTTCTGGATTCTGGACAGTTGGAGATTTTTCTGCTGAGTAAGTAGAGCAGGGATGGGTCAGGGGATTAGTATACGGATGGTGGGTTTAAGGTATTAGAGCAGTACGTTTGGAAATCGTTTTCCTTATTTCCTTTTTTTGGGGGGGGGGTGTTCCCCAGTTTCTATGTTTATTTATTCTCACCATGATGTGGGCTAAATTTGATTTGTAAGTGGTTTTATTTTTCATTAATGTGTCTGATGTTTTATTTTTTCTTTTTGTTTTAATTTGCTTTTGTAAGTATTCTTGCAAAATCCATAAATGAAAAAAAAAAAACCAACCTCAGAAAGGAAAGTGGTGCTAAGGCTGATGGTTTTCCTAGAGCATCCAATATCCAGGTGCTGGCAGTGGGTCCAAAGGGATCTTGAGACTGAGAGGATCAGAGGCTAAGGTGTGTGAAAGAAGAGTTAATTCTATACTCCTTGTGTTTCACTAAAGGGCCAATTTTGTACATAATGTTTTCCTGTGAAGATGTCTGTGAATTTTCAAAATGAAAGTATGTGAATATTTCTGTGTTTAAAATTAGCCCAGGAAATGTATCTGCTTACATTTGCACATTTTCTGGGTTGTTCTATGTGCATATGTGTGCAGAAATGCAAACCTCTCTCCGATTCTACCCCCGGTAATACCTCCACACGGGCTCATGTAAAGTTTCAGAAAGGATCCCAATTCTTTGACTTGGGAGGGGGAATCTGCATCAAGCCATAAAGATAACAATACGGGAACAATCCAGGGTGAGTCCTGCAACACAGAATGCCTTTGCCAGAGAGTGAATTCAAAGGAAAATCAGTTTGATCTCTCAGGAAACCATGGCTGTGATGAAGGAATCCAACCTCAAGAGGTACTAAGAAACAAAGCACAGGCTGTACAAGGACTACAGGGAAAGGATTCAAAAGGCCAAAGAACAAACGGGTTTCAAAACGTCAGTACATACAGGAATATAGTATCTCACAGGACTGAAGCATCATAGAAAAGCAGTTATCTTCAAAATGGGGCACGTTTGATTTTTACTCGATTGCTTGTGACGAAAGCACAAACACCACCAACACAGTCCAGCTTCTCATTTTTATTACGTTGCATTGATGATGAATTTTGTATTACAGAGGAGCTTCTAGATGAGAGGAGTCTTTGGAGCAACGAGGTAGTACACTTCTCTTTGAAGCAGTGTCTTCCTCAATTCAAAATTTAAATTCGCCTAAATCTGCTTCTGCCCTAATCAGTCCAGTTTCAACCACCTAGCAAAATTATCTTTAAAATTATTTTTAGCATCATTCAACCAATTTATTTTTATGGAAGTTTAAGGTAGTAACTGTCATCCTTTGGTCACTATCATCTATAGCCAAACTTCATCTATTAGCCTATAAGACAGAGGCTCTGCAATCACTACAGCGCTTCACTGAGTCATCTGGCCTGCCTGAGACTGACACTGTAAGCGCATACTTTGAATACAACTGTACTGGAGAGACATATTCCTTAGGCATCTTGTAGCACTCAAGCCTGAAATCAAACTCTCTTCAAATCTGGCTCACAGCACAGCCCATAAAGTAGGGTCGTGATAGATAAAAAGAGGCTATCAATAGGGTCGAGAAGTATGTTCTATCATATGCATGGATCAGATATGGCTTGCAGCATTGCTAGCCACTTATCACAGCACACACAGAGGTACATTCCAGACCCATAGATCTTACTTTCATTACAACACTAGCGATTGCTCTGATTTCAGAAGAAAGAAAAACATTGGTTACAGGGCTCCGATAACATGTACCTATATGCAGCTGATTGCCAGTCTCCTTATTGTTCTGGCCAGGGCATAGTGAACGTAAGGTCAGAAGGCAATTGCACAAGCGAAAGTTGTTGAAAGCTGAGAGACAAATCTCATACTAAATATCAGAAGTTGCTGAGTTTATTAATTCAAGATGATGAGCTTGAAGAAAAGTCATAGAGAGGTATATAAGTGGGTTTAATTCTTAACTCTGTCTTTTAGCATTGCTCTGCACTCAGAGCTAGCTGGTGGCTCACAAAAAGATTTTTTCATCGTGGAAAGTACCATATGATAGGCATGCAAAGGCCGCCTTGTAAATGTTAAAAATAACACGATAATCTTTTCAAAGGAATTCCCACACATAAAAGAGGGATTTATGCAACAAAATGATTTTTTCAAAAATTGTAGAGTCTACATGGATGCTACTGCTTTGAGTAGCAACATCATCCAGTGCCCCTGCTATATAGTCTGGACAGTATCTAGCAATTTCCAGAATAGTGGAGGTTACCTTTTGCCAGTCATATCCTGCTGGGAGGAGACTACTCTAGGAGGGAAAATGCAAAACCTATTCAAACCACTCTCAAAGACAGAACTCTGTCTTGGGCATACAGACACTGCACCATGCTGGAGTAAGGCATCTACCCCTCTGGGGGGGGGGGGGGCTGATGAGGGTGGCCAAACCCCAGTTTCTCATTCCTTTTAGGAGGAGCCACAGACATAGGTGCAGAAAGTAAGGGAAAAGGGAGCGATCTGCCAGCAGCCCCCTGACTCAACTGGAATGAAGTCCAGCCTGTGCAATTGATGTAGAAACCATCCACTCTGTAGAGCAGTTCTGGGGACCTCTATTTGCAAAGGCTACCTGTTTCCCATCAACCCCAGCAGGCTTAACAGAGCCGCGAGAGAGAAACTCTCCCTTCGTGGCTCTGAAAAGCCTGCGCTGAGAGAGTTGGCTCAGGGAGGACTCTGCCAGGCAGGGGGGGGGCCACGGGACACTTGATTCTACCACTGCCACGACAGCAGCAGCAGCAGCAGCCATTTTTTTTAAATTTACCTGGGCTGATGGGGGGGTGGGGGGTTAGGACTGGTAATGGGCTATGGGCTGATGGGGGGGGGGGGTTAGGACCGGAGGTGGGCTGATGGGGGGGTGGGGGCTAGGACTGGAAATGGGCTGATGGGGGTTAGGACTGGACGAGGGCTGATGGGGGGGTTAGGACTGGTAATGGGCTATGGGGGGGCTCAGACTGAAAATGGGGTGATTCGGGAGTTAGGACTGGAAGTGGGCTGATGGGGGGCTTAGGACTGGTAATGGGCTATGGGGAGGGGCTAGGACTGGTAATGGGGTGGGTGGGTTGCTAGGACTGGAAATGGGCTGAGTGGAAGGGGGGCTTGAACTGCAAAGAGCTGATGGGGAGGGGGCTTGGAATGGAAATGGGCTGAGTGGAAGGGGGCTTGAACTGCAAATAGCTGATGGGGAGGGAGCTAGGATTGGAAATGGGCTGAGTGGTGGGGAGAGCTAGGACAGGAAATGGGCTGATGGAGGGGCTAGGATAGGACTGGAAATAGGCTGTTGGAAGGGTGCTAAGATTGGAAATGGGCTGTGGTGGGGGCTTGGATTGAAATGGACTAATGGAGGGGCTAGAACTGGAAGTAGGCTCATGGGGGGTTTAGATTGGAAATGGGCTGAGTGGAGGGGAGCTAAGATTTGACATCGGCTGAGGGTGGGGCTAGGAAAGGACTAGAAATGGGCTGATGGGGGGCTGGGATTGGAAATGAGCTGATGGGGGGACGGATAGGACTGGAAATGGATGGGGGAGCTACGACTGGAAATGGGCTACTGGTGGAGCTAGGATAGGATCACCAGATGGTGTGGTTCAGTATTAGGACTAGGGCTGTTAGAATCCATTCCAAGGTGAGGATCTTAGACTTTAGGAAGACTAACTTTGCGAAGATGGGCCAATATCTCAGGGAGTCGTTAGTGGGATGGGAACAGCTGGGGGATGTAGAAAAACAGTGGGCAAAACTGAAAGGGGGTATTTTAAGGGCAACCAACCTTTTTGTTAAAATGGTAAATAAAGGCAAAAGGAACAGGAGACCGCTATGGTTTTCGAAGGAAGTAGCTGAAAAAGTGAAGAAAAAGAGGGAGGCCTTCATGAAATACAAGAGATCACAGAGAGCAGAAGACAGGCATCTGTATTTGGAAAAACTTAGAGAAGCTAGCAAAGTAGTCAAGAAGGCAAAGATTCAAAAGGAGGAGGAAATAGCCAATGCAATAAAATGGGGGGATAAGACATTTTTCAGATATATTAGTGAGAAGAGGAAGAGCAAAAGTGGTATTGTCAGACTCAAGGGTGCAGGGGGGGAATATGTAGAAGCTGATAAGGATAAAGCGGAATTGCTTAACAAATATTTTTGTTCTGTGTTCACAGATGAAGAACCAGGAGCAGGACCTCAGAAAACACCCACAAATAAGAACAGAAGCGAGGGACATCTTGAACTATTTTCAGTAGACTGTGTTCGTGAGAAACTAGCTCAACTTAAAGTAGACAAAGCGATGGGACCGGATGGGATACACCCTAGAATACTGAGGGAACTTGGGGACGTTCTAGCAGCTCCACTGACTGACCTTTTCAATGCCTCGTTGGAGTCAGGAGTGGTGCCAAAGGACTGGAGAGAGGCTCATGTGGTGCCTTTACACAAAAGCGGAAGTAAGGATGTGGTTGAAAACTACAGGCCGGTTAGTTTAACTTCGGTGGTGAGTAAATTATTGGAAACGCTGCTGAAAGAGAAAATAGTGAGGTTTCTGGAGTCCAGCGGATTACAGGATCCGAGGCAGCATGGATTCACCAGAGGCAGGTCTTGTCAGACAAATCTGATTGATTTTTTTGACTGGGTGACCAGGGAGTTGGACCAAGGGAGAGCTCTAGATGTGGTGTATTTAGATTTCCGTAAAGCCTTTGACACTGTTCCTCACAGGCGACTTATAAACAAACTGAGCACCCTAGGGATGGACCCTAAAGTTACTGCTTGGGTTAGAAGTTGGTTGGGTGGGAGGCGACAAAGAGTACAGGTAAATGGAGCTCACTCTGAGGAGAAGGATGTTGCCAGTGGTGTGCCCCAGGGATCTGTCCTTGGTCCGATTCTTTTTAACATCTTTGTTAGTGATATAGCGGAAGGGCTGTCGGGTAAGGTTTGCCTCTTTGCGGATGATACCAAAATCTGCAATAGAGTAGACACCCAGGAAGGGGTAGATAACATGAGGAGGGATCTAGCTAAGCTTGAAGAATGGTCTAGAATTTGGCAGCTGGGATTTAATGTTAAAAAATGTAAGGTCATGCATTTGGGCTGCAGCAATCCAAGGGAGCAATACAGTATAGGAGGTGAAGTACTTTTGTCCACTAAAGAAGAGCAGGACCTAGGCGTGGTTGTGTCTGATGATCTTAAAGTAGCTAAACAGGTGGAAAAGGCGACAGCAAAAGCTAGAAGGATGCTTGGGTGCATACGGAGAGGAATGGCTAGCAGAAAAAAGGAGGTGATAATGCCTCTGTATAAGTCTTTGGTGCGACCTCATTTGGAGTATGGTGTGCAATTCTGGAGACCGCACCTTCAAAAGGATGTGAACAGGATGGAGTCGGTGCAGAGGGTTGCTACCAAAATGATTAATGGGCTTCATTATAAAGCATATGAGGACAGACTTAAGGATCTTAATATGTACACCTTAGAGGAAAGGCGGGATAGAGGTGATATGATTGAGATGTTTAAATACCTCCGTGGCATAAATGTTCAGGGAGAGAGCCTCTTTCAATTGAAAGCAAGTTCTGCTACGAGGGGACATGGGATGAGGGTGAAGGGAGATAGATTCAGGAGTGATATGCGGAAATATTTCTTTACGGAAAGAGTAGTGGATCCGTGGAATAGTCTCCCAGTGGAGGTGGTAGAGATGAGGACAGTAACTGAATTCAAGAAAGCATGGGACCAACACAGAGGATCTCTAAAGGCAAAAAGTGGACTGTTGTAGTTGTTATGGAAGGACAGACTAGATAGGCCATGTGGTCTTTTTCTGTCGTCATATTTCTATGTTTCTATGTTTCTAGGATTGGAAATGGGCTGATGGGGGGGGGCTAGGACTGGAAATGGGCTGATGTGGGGACTAGAAGGGAGCGGATGCTGGGAGGGGCTGGAACTAGAAGAGAGCTGATGTTGGGGGAGGATTAGAATGGGATAGAGCTGGGAGAGTGAAATGGAGAGGGGAAAAATATTTTGTGTGGGAGGGAAGAAAAATCTACAATTGGCCTGGTATTGGGAGAGTAAGTGGGGATTGAGGATGGAGTGGTAAAATCTGAGTGGATGAAATAGAAATGAGGAAAGAGCAAAAGGAGAAAGATTAGTATGTTAAAGCAGATGTAGAGAGAGAATGGAAAAAAACTAGAAGAGAGAAGAAAGGACAAATGGACAGCAGATGATGGAGAGTTAGCAGAAGGCACGAAGAAACCAGAAGAAAGTGGCTGGAGCAATTGCAACTGAAAAAAAGAATGCACAAAAGGTAGAAAAATATCTCTTTATTTTGAATTTAATAACTGGAATATGTCAGCTCTGGGAAATGTGCATCATTAAGGTCTGCGCTTTGTTTAGTACAAGAGGAAATTAATTTATAGTTTTATTTCTACAGTGGCGTTGTACATTCCAAGTTTGTATTTTGGGGTTCCCAGTATAATTATTGTCTTCCTGTTTCTAAATTGTGATTTCTTGTTTGGTGACGGTCTATGTTCTGCACGTGTAACTGAGCTGAGGTATTCTGTTTATGTAATTCCTATTTGACATTGGCACTTGTTCTCTTTCCCCAGTAGGTCATGTATTGTTATTCTCTGAAATGTATTGGTTTAATATTTGCATTGTTGCCTTTTGATAGGTAGAGTGTGGTGCTTTGTGAGTCCTGGTAGTGCTGTTAGGTTACGGCGGGTTTGCTATGGGTTCTAAATGGGCAGTGTTTGTAGTAGTTCCTAATGTGCCTGGCGGTTGGCACTGGATTATAGTAATTCAGAAATCTTTTAGTCTTTCTTTATCCAGACACTCATTAAGAGGCATGTTTACTAAAAGTTAGTGTATGGTAACATTATGCAAATATTTATGCAAATGAGGCCCCATTATGCAAATGAGGCCCCACACCAAGTCTCCGCACATGGCCCCGCACCCCCTTTGGGCCTCCCTGGCACAGGGGGAGACCTGGAAGAAAGAAAAAGAATAACAGAGAGAAGAATGACAGAGTAAACCTATTAAGATTTACTTGAATACTTCAGACATGCAAATGCAATGTGTGCCTTCAAGTCAGTCCTGACTCCTGGTGACACAGAGGCTCCTGGGTTTTCTTGGCAGTGTCACTGGAAGTAGATTGCCAGGCCTTTCTTCTGAGGCAACAGAGGGTTAAGTGACTTGCCCAAGGCCATAAGGAGTGCTAGTGGGAATTGAACCCTGGTTGCTTGGTTACCAACCCAGTGTTCTAACCACTAGGCTACTCCTCCACTCAGAGTAAACCTATTAAGATATACTTGAATACTTCAGACATAAATCTGCCTTTACACAAGGCAATTATATTTAAGTTACAAGAAGATAAACATCTTTGTTGTCATTGACATTGTTAGTGTATCTACTGTAGGTATTCAGGGACTTGCTGCTTTACAGTAGCTTCTATGAGCTTATTGTTTTGGTTTAAGTGAAGAGCTCATTTCTATGAACTTCGAGACACTAGAAGACTGTGTGGTTCACTCATTATGGAATCTACACTTCAAGTGGAGAGGGGTGAGAAATGCCTTTATAAATTTGGCGGTGTGTGGAGTGATTCCTTCCAGGATTACCCTCATTCATTCTTCCTTCTCTTCCCAACCACATTGTCTCACACCTGTCTAGATGACCCTTATGAATACTGAAGATAGATGGTTATAAACATGAACTCGATTCCATTATTTCTGTCTCCTGGAACTCTCTATTAGAGGTAGGGCAGCAAACAAAATGTTGTTTTGCTTATTTCCTTATGTTGTTTCAGGTGGTTTTTTTCATTTGATTTTTATATATTTTTATTTTGTTTTTATTGTTAAATGTTCATTTCATGGCAAATCTTTAAATTTAAAGGTAGCTGTGACTGCTGCCTAAACAAAAAAAATGGCTGAAGGCTACTAAAGGTTTCTAGGTAAATAAAAAAACTCAAAATTTTTCCAGCTTTTTTGTCATAGGCCAGGCTCCAACTAATAGTCCTTGAGTTGGAAAGCAGTGGTCTTCTAGAAGAGCTATTTTATCTCCTTGGGAGCTGACTCCTGCCAGCCAAATCTTAGCTGTTTCTCTGGGGGCGGTCTGGAGGTGGAGAAAGGGTGGGGCATGGGTGAGCCGTGATCATGGACGTACAGTGCCGATGCTAAGGTCAGCCCTGTGCATTCAGCATTGGCCACATAGACGGGGGTCATATTCCACCTCAGAGGTAGAATAAGTCCCCCTGGATACTGGGTATGTGGTTGGGCAAGCAGTCAATCGGAATTGGGGCCTGACCTGCATGTCCAGATCATGGACCAAATTCTGATCCTGTGAGCATGGTCTAGCCCCTGTGGGATTAAAATCGGGTCTACCTTTATAGGCCCCAATTCAGATCAGCCGTATAGGGGCTAGACAGCCAGTACAGAATCAGCCTCTTAGTGATCCCATTCAGAACCATGTCTAGGAAACTTAGCAGATTTCTGGCAGAAGAACATCACTCAAGGAAAGTCTTTTCAGAAAGTTTCTAGAGTAGGAGTCAATAGATTTACAAGTCAGAAAATCCAGGAAGGCTTTCCATGGAGCTCAAGGCCAGACCCAGAAAGTTGAGTCAATCAGGAAACAGGAGCTAATATTACCAGAGATACATGACATGGCTATGTACATGCTGGCTAGAATCAGTCCCTTAGAAAACATTATAATTACTCCTAGAAGACCAATGCCTTCTGACATAAGGAGGTCAGGCCATGATAACTGTTGGATAAAAAACAAACTCACTTTTTAATTGAGTCAGATCTAGTGCAGTATGTTTTATGTTTTGCTACCATAATTTCCTTCAAGCTTCACTGGTGAGGAAGCAAATTAAATGGAAATAAATAAAATAACATAAATGTTGTTGATGTTTATGGCTTTTTTTGCCATTTAGCAGCAAAACTGTTTTTAAACCAGCAATTTGGCCAGGTAACTTGGTAGTAAGCAAGCCAGATTCTTTTGATGAATTGTTTTCTACATAGATAAAGTCTTCTGACTTAGGCTGGGATATGGTCATTGCTCTGGACCAGAAGCCACTGACTCATCCATATATAGCATGGGCGCATACTGTCCCTCAACTCCACATTTGCAGCCACAAGGACAAAACTGTGCAGGTGAAACAGAAAGGGAAGAAGACTGGCACAATGTGATGGAACAGTCAGCTGACATTCATTGCTTGGTGCTATTTTTAGACCTTCAGTTCTTTACTTGTCTGATATCAGTTGGAGAGTAAGGCGTTTGCTTGGTGATGAAGGGAGCTTGTTTATTTTTACATTTCTTAAGCAATTCTGGCACAATAAGACAAGAAGAAAGAACGGAGGGAGACAGAAGAGGGCAGCAATCCTTGACCAACCGCTCCCCAACAAATACAAATATTGCTTTACAAACTACGTACTATTAGATGACAAAGGCCATTGGACTGCTTATTTTGGCTAGATGTCACACCTAGGGGTATGTTTACTAAACGGCGCACAAGTGCGCGGTGCACAATAGCGTGCGCTAAGGTACCTTAGCGCACGCTAATGATGCATTTTTGTGCCCCGCACATGTGTGCGCCGCACTAACGGGCCCGCTCATGTGCGCGGCGCGCTACTGTGCGATAGAGGCGTGGAAAGGCTCCGGGAGGGCGGAGGAAGGCTCCCCAGGGGCGGAGGGAAGGGGTCAATGGGTGGAGAGTGGGAGGGGAGAGGCTCCCCGCACAGGAGCGGGGCTGAAATTCAGGTAAAAAAATACCGCGAGTGAAAACCTCACGGTAGAGCCGATTTAAAGGGAAGAGAAACCATTTCTGTCAGCAATGTACAGCAAAACCAGGGAAACCCACAAAAAGTGAGCAGTGTGATACATGTGCACGGAACAAAAGGGCAAATAAACAGTAAAAATGACCCCAACAAAATATAAAAAAATTATAATCAAGCTGGGAAATAGTGATAGTAATGGGGAACATCAAAAAACACTCCCAAAAAAGCCCCAAAAAATAAATATTAATTTTAGAAGGGTCTACGCTCCGTCCCCATACAAGGTAAATGATCCCACAGTGAAATAGCACTGATCAGGGTTTCCCTCTCCATTGGACAGGTTACCTATGGCATGCACATTTCCACAACAGCAGGGCAGGCAGGTCGGAATGGGCAATTGGACAGATGCTGGGAAAGGGGATACAGAGGGCTGCAGGCGGCACATGCTGTGGTGCAGCTGGGGCACAGTACGGACTAGGCAGATGCCTAGATGGCACTTAAGAATGCTGAAACTGAACAGCAGCCAGACAGCAACTGATGAGTGCCCAACATGGGCACGAGAGTGTTTAGCACAGTGTCACAGGGGATAGTATCCAGCAGGTACCCTCAAGGGCACGGAACATTAGCAGGCGGTGATTGGGGGACGTGCGGACAGATATGCAGGCACCCCTACCCCAGAATCTGCACCATAGGCAGCCGCCTACCCGCACACAGGATGGCCTGAGACTGCGTACCACCAGCACCACCAGCAGAAGGGCATGTCAGCATGGTGGCACAGGGGTACTGGAGGTGGAGGGGGGCAGTGGCAGCTGCCCAGAGCAGACCATGGCCTAGCCCTGTGTAGGTGGGTGCAATGCACTGCAAGAGACAGGCCCTGCCGGACAAACAGTCATGGTATCATCAGGGAATGCATTGTCTCTGTGGCAACACGGTGGTGCAGTGCACACAAGCAGTGTGTTTGGAGACAGAAGGTCACAGGTTCAAGTCCCAGCTGGGGCTCATGCCAATCCAGTCCCCATATTTTACCCACAACTATATCGTGATAGTAAAGACGAACCTTTATTGCAGAGAACATAAGCATGGCTCAAACACCTCTATTTTACCGCACAGACACCAGAAACATGCACATTACCTAGAGCAGATTACCCCAAATGCAGTCCTGGAGGGCCACAAACCCTTCAGGGTTTATGCTGTCTCCAATCTAAGGATGGAGCGGTACTGGTGGTGGAGGTGGCAGAAGCTGGTGGCCACAGCAGACCATGGCCTAGCCCTGTCCAGGTGGGTGCCGTGCACTGCAACAAACAGTCCCTGCCGGATGTACAGTCATGGACTCCCCAGGGAATGCAGCATATCTGTGGCAACACGGTGGTGCAGTGCACACAGACAGTGTGTGCAAGAACAGAAGGTCACAGGTTCAAAGCCCAGCTGGGGCTCCTGCCAATCCAGTCCACATATTTTTCCCACAACTAAACCGTGATAGTAAGGACAAACCTTTATTGCTGAGAACATACGCATGGTTAATAAGCCTATATTTTACCCCACCGAGCACATACACCATAAACAGGCACATTACCTAGAGCAGAGTCTCCCAAATGCAGTCCTGGAGGGCCCCACACCATTCAGGTTCCATGCTGCCTCTAATAAAGATGCCTGTGCTGCATATCTATGCACCACCCCCATGGTATGCAGATGTATCTCATGCATATTCATGAGGGACAGCATGAAAACCCGAACAGTGTTTGGCACACCAGGACTGGAGTTGGGAACCTCTGCCGTAAAGCAGCAGCCAACAGGGGCAGACACACCCACACCCACAGGCCCCATTGGCCAATGCCTCCTGGAGAGGCAGGACATTGGGCCCTGCGTGCATCTCCCAATACTAGCACTTGCATACCTTAGCAATGCCACCCTACACCTGGGTATACGGTACACAGCTATCAAACGTTTCCTATGATTACTGGCAGATAGCAAGTCCTACGTTAACACAGTTTGCTCATTGAGCTCCATCATAACAATCTTTCTGATGTCTGTGGTGTGTGCTTCAGGTCTGGTCTCAGACAGTGTTTACCACCCTGGGGAGTGACCCCCAACAGTATTGCGTACCATATCCATGCCTGTACTGTGCCCAGGACTGGTGTGGTGGGCAGGGCTGCTAAACTCCTCTATAGTAGCACAATGCTGGCATAGGTGTGGGAGTGTGTGTCTGTCTATACAGTGTGTGGTGGCTGCAAACACCTTCCACAGCCCACACTGCCAGCACTGTTGCCAGTATTGGCCTGCCAATGTGCATAATGAGGAGCAAGGTACCATGGGTATAGCCCGGACAGGGTGGCCTGGCCAGGATGCATCTGCACAGGGCATAGGGCACTGGCTGGGACATTTTAGTGCCCGGCCACCACCTACACAGACAGGGTGACCTCAGTATGTCCTGCTGGGAGATCACTCTCACCCTGACTGTGCAGTGATGACAGTATGGCTAGGCACCCCCATAGTGCTATATAGTATTTCTGTCATGTGATATTTATGGGTTTCCTTTTGGGGCCCAGTCACTGATTTATCTGCTTGTTGTGTATGCTGACATCCCAGGTCTGGGTGCATGCATTTCCACCAGGAACATGCACTATGGACTAGCTAGCAGACTGTTTGCAGCTGGTATGTGTCTTGATGGAGCGCCTTGCAGGGTGCTGCGGCTGAAGGCTTGCTGTAGAAGAATATCAGATAGTGGTGGGGTGCAGCTTAGCATATCCAGGCCTAATGTCTGTCTGCTATTGTGTTATGGATGTGTACATAGCTGCATTGACTGCCCTATAGGGTGTCTGTTCCCCAGCAGGACCGGGGTTGATGGTCCTCTCTACTGCCACCATTGCAGGGAGGTAGAATGTGGATCTGTTGATGGGAGACCCTGGAGGAGGACGGTGGTGGTACATAATCCTCCTAGGGGTCCATAGGGGCTACACCTGACTGAGACAGACAGATATATCCAAGGTGTTTCTGAAGAAACTACCTATCTCACACATTAACACTGCTTTGGACCTCCAGCATGGCCTATTTCTGCCATGGAAGGTGCTGTGGACCTGGTGCTGGGCGCCTCACCGCACCCTCAGGGTGAGCACAGTACCCGCACAATATGACGGTGTGTAGCTACTCTGTGCCAGTAAAACACACGGTCAGTACCCCCTACCAGGCCGAGGTGCTGTGGGGGTGCACATGGTCAGTTCCCCCTACCAGGCCGAGGTGCTGTGGGGGTGCATACCCCATCTTGTGTTTATCTGTGGACAGCTGATTTGCACGTGCACTGCATCATGGGTACGGGTGTGCTAACCCTATCCTGGTGACCACAGCAGACTGTCTGTGTGGTGACGTGCACTCCCTCTGCAGCCAGCCAGGGGCTTGCTAGCAGTTATAGAGCTGAAGCACAATGGTTACTTCACTGTCTGTGGGGCCAGAAGTTGTGGGTTCAAACCCACAGTGGGGTTCTTTGATAGGGCTGCCCAAAGCATTATCTATTTTTAATGTACATTATTGCTGCCAGCAAAAACACCCTCATCATACTGTACCCATAAGGTGCCTCAGAGGGCGCTTTATTGGGCGCCCTATAGGTCACCTTATGGTTACCGTCCATATAAGGTGCACTATATGTTATCCTGTGGAACAACTTATAGGGTGCCCTATAGGGGACATTTTAGGGTGCCATGGTGGACAGTGCACTTTATAATGTGCCCTATGGGAGTGCCTTATAGGGTGCCTTATGCGGCACCTTCAATTACGGCACGTGAGGGCGTGTTTGCTGGCAGCAATTAATAAAATACAAATAAAGTGCTGCAGGAAACAATATGTACATTGCAAAGCTGATGCCTCAGCCAGCCTTACGTATTAGGCACACTGGGGAGCAAACTCATGACCCCTGTATCAGCAGTCAGTGCCTTAACCATTGTACTACACTGCTGTTCCTCCTTGCATGTCAGCGCATCTACTTAGGATTTCCATGCGTTTAAATGCACAGTGCTGCCATCAAACACAGTGCTCTGACCTTGCTGTGCCTCATAGGGCACCCTATATGGCGCACTATAGGCCACCTTTTCAGCAACATTGTAGGGTGCCGTGGCGGACAGTGCCCTCTGTGGTACCCTATGAGGCGCCTTATGCAGCACCTTATGTTACAATACTTTGAGGGTGTGTTTGCTGGCAGCACTAATTAAAATAAAAATAAAATGCCCCCTACAGCAATATTACCTATAACAGGTAATGCCTCAGCCAGCCTTCTTCATTAGGCACAGTGGGGGATTGAACCCATGACTCCTGCATCATTGGTCAGTGTCTTAACCATTGTGCTCCACTGCTGCTTCTCCTTGCATGTCATCGCACCTACTTATGCTTTTCATTCCTTAAACTGCACAGTGCTGCCATCAAAAACAGTGCAGTGACCTTGCGGTACCTCATACGGCACCCTATAAAGCGCCCTATAAGCAACATTCTAGGGTGCCTTGGCGGACAGTGCACTTTAAAATGTGCCTTATGGGGCGCCTTATGTTTTTTATTTATTTTATTTAACATATATTTATAACCCGCAACTTCCAGAGTTCAGTTGCGGTTCACAATAAAACAACAATCTACAAAGCATAAGCTTAGTTTTACATCGAACATTTTGTAACAATAAAAGTAATGGTTAACAGTATGAACTAGTGCAAAACAGCAAACTGGCTTGTAAACTATGTACAAAAAACTATATACAAATACATGTTGGGGGTGCTTTGGAATTGGATCATAGTGTTTTTATAATAGTGTATTGTCTGTTAAATTGTTGGGATTAGTATTAACATGCTTTGAGAGTGCGTTTGCTAGTAGTAGTAATTAAAATAAAAATAAAATGCCTCCTAAAGCAATCTTCCCCATAATAGGTAATGCCTCAGCCAGCCTTCTTCATTGGGCACAGTGGGAGATTGAACCCATGATCCCTGCACCATTGGTCAGTGTCTTAACCATTGTACTGTGGCTCTGTTCCTGTGCTTGCGCATCAGCGCACCACTTCTGCTTCCCGCGCAACTTTCTCATGCGCTAATGTGCGGGGCGCACTTGAGCACCGCGCACATTAGCGCATGATTAATCCCGGTTTTGCTTTTTTCAGCCTGAAACGCCCACTCCTTATATGGCATCCGCACACTAGCGCGCCGCGCACCATAACGGGGTTTTAGTAAACATACCCCCTAGTGTATGACAGCAGGTCGTGCTTGATCACCCATCTCTCTTTTTTCCCCAGTCTAGGGCTATGCATTTATTATTGCACATTTAATTCATTTGGGCTTCTTAAAAAAAGTAAGCACAAAGCTGATTTAACATGTCCTAAGTTATGAAATGAATATGCAATGCAAAGTGTGCTTTTGAGTCAGTTCTAGCTCCCGGTGACCCAGCAGCTCCTGGGTTTTCTTGGCAGTAGACTGCCAGGCCTTTCTTCCAAGGTAATGGAGAGTTAATTGACTTGCCCAGGGCCACAAGGAGGCTAGTGGGAATCAAATCCTGGTCTCTTGGTTACCAAGCCAGTACTCTAACTACTAGGCTTGGATAATCCTCCACCACAAATCCAGGGGTGGACTTGTAAAGATGCTAAAAAATATCAAGCCATGACAAAATATTTTATTTTTATAACAATATCAACCCTATTGGAAAAAATTTTAATGCCACTGAAAAAAAATATTTTTGTCGGACTATTTATACAATAAAGCAACAAAGCTGCCATACAACAAACAGTTCATTTTACTTTTTAAAATAATACAAGTAGATTCTTTGATTTCTTCCAGTTAGTTTATATTTTTTGTCTTTCTTTCTCTAAACTCACTACCTGTTCCTCTGATCCTATCCACACCCATCTCCTTAACTTCATCTCCTCCTCCATCATCCCTTTCATCTCACATATTCTCAACCTTTCACTTTCCGCTGCAACTTTCCCTACAGCCTTCAAGCATGCTGTGATTACACCTCTCCTCAAGAAACCTTCACGTGACCCTACTTGTCCTGCTAATTATCGTCCCATCTCTCCCCTTCATTTCCAAACTTCTTGAAGGTGCAGTTCTCTGCCACTGCCTTGGATTTCTCTCCTCTCAAGCCCTGCTAGATCCACTTCAGTCTGGTTTTCGTCCCTTTCATTCTACTGAAACGGCTCTTGTCAAAGTCTCCAGTGATTCATTTCTGGCTAAGTCCATGGGTCTTTACTCATTTCTCATTCTTCTCAACCTTTCTGCTGCTTTTGATACTGTTGACCACCTCCTTCTCCTCGACACTTCATCCTCTCTTGGTTAGGGACACTGTGCTGTCCTGGTTCTCTTCTTATCTCTCCCATCACTCTTTCAGTGGTTGTTCTGGTGGATCCTCCTCTACTGCCATCCCTCTCTCGGTGTACCCCAAGGGTCTGTATTGGGCCCTCTCCTTTTTCACTCTCTATACCCAGTCCCTTGGTGCCCTCACCCTTTCCATGGCTTTCAGTGTCATTTTTATGCTGATGACTCTCAAATCTATCTATCTACACCTGACATTTCTCTTATACTCCAAGCTCGTATCTCTGCCCGTTTATCTGACATTGCTGATTGGATGTCTCACTGCTATCTAAAATTGAACATAGCCAAGACTGTACTTCTTATTTTTCCCCCTAAACCCTCCTCCCCCCTTCCTCCTTTATCTATCTCTGTTGGTAACACTTGTATGCCAATGCTAGAAGTCTAAACAATAAGATGGGAGAGTTAGAATATATAGCACTAAATGAGAGGTTAGATATGATTGCACTCTCAGAGACATGGTGGAAGGAGGATAACCAGTGGGACACTGTGATACCTGGATACAAACTATATCGTAATGATAGAGCTGATCAAATTGGTGGAGGGGTTGCGCTCTATGTTAGAGAGGGCATTGAGTCAGAAAGGATTAAAGTTTTGCAGGGAACAAAATTTGCTGTAGAATCTCTATGGATTGAAATTCCATTTATGAAGGGGAAGGTGATGGCAGTGGGAGTATACTATCGACCACCTGGCCAGAATGAACAAATGGATGATGAAATGCTCAAAGAAATCAAGGAAGCTAACAAAAGTCACAACAGAGTAGTAATAATGGGTGATTTCAATTACCCCGGTATCGACTGGGTCAGTGTCACAGCAGGACAAGCTAAAGAGATAAAGTTTCTAGATGGAATAAATGACTGCTTCTTGGAGCAGCTGGTTCATGAACCGACCAGAGGGGAAGCCATACTGGACCTAGTCCTTAGTGGAACGCCAGATCTGGTGCAAGAAATAAGGGTGCTGGGACCACTTGGCAATAGTGATCATAGTATGATCATGTTTGATTTAATTAGTGGAGGACAGATAGTAAAGGCATCCACAGTACTACCTTTTAACTTTCAAAAGGGAGACTATGATAGAATGAGGAATATAGTTAGGAAAAAACTAAAAGGAGTGGTTCCAAAGATTAATGACTTACAGCAAGCTTGGGTGTTATTTAAAAATACTATCCTCGAAGCCCAGACCAGCTATATTCCACGCATTAAGAAAAGTGGAAGAAAGTCCAAAAAACTGCCAGCATGGTTTAAAGGTGAGGTCAGAGAGGCTGTTGCTGCCAAAAAAGCAACCTTCAGGAAATGGAAAAAAGAGCCAAATGATGAAAACTGGAAACAGCACAAGCACTGGCAAGTTAAATGCAAAGCATTGATAAGGCAGGCAAAGCGGGAATTTGAGAAGAAACTTGCTATGGAAGCAAAAACACGAAATAAAGACTTTTTCAAGTACATTCGTAGCAAAAGGCCTGTGAGAGAGTCAATTGGACCATTAGATGATAGAGGGGTAAAAGGGGCAATAAGAGGAAACAAGGCTATAGCAGAGAGACTGAATGAATTCTTTGCTTCGGTCTTTACTGAGGAAGATGTAGGGATGTTACCCAAGACTGAAGTGGTATTTAAAGGTGATACTGCAGAGGAATTGAGAGAAATATCGCTACACCGGGAAGATATATTACAACTATTTGATAAACTGAATAGTAGCAAATCACCTGGACCGGATGGTATACATCCCAGAGTGTTGAAAGAACTGAAATATGAGATTGCAGACCTGCTATTGGTAATCTGTGAACTTTCATTAAAATCATCTGTAATACCTGAAGATTTGAGGGCCGCCAACGTAACACCAATTTTTAAAAAGGGTTCCAGGGGTGACCCAGGAAATTACAGACCGGTGAGCCTGACGTCAGTACCAGGGAAAATGGTAGAAACCATCATAAAGAACAAAATTACACAGCATGTAGATAGTCATGGCCTAATGGGAGACAGCCAACATGGCTTTAGACAAGGAAGATCTTGTCTTACTAATCTGATGTGATTTTTTGAAGGTGTGCATAAACAGGTAGACAAAGGTGAGTCGGTTGATATAGTGTATCTGGACTTTCAGAAAGCTTTTGACAAAGTCCCCCATCAGAGACTTTTGGCGAAGCTAAAAAGTCATGGGATAGGAGGCAGTGTACTATTGTGGATCGGGAACTGGTTAAAAGATAGAAAGCAGAGGGTAGGGCTAAATGGCCAATATTCCCAATGGAAAAAGGTGAATAGTGGAGTACCCCAGGGATCTGTACTGGGTCCGCTGCTTTTTGACATATTCATAAATGACCTGGAAAAGGGAATAACTAGTGAGGTTATCAAATTTGCAGATGACACAAAACTGTTTAAAGTTGTTAAAACCCAAGAGGATTGTGGAAAACTGCAGGAGGATCTGGATAAATTGGAAGACTGGGCATCCAAATGGCAGATGAAATTTAATGTGGACAAGTGCAAAGTTATGCACCTAGGAAAGAACAACCCACACTATAGTTACACGATGCAAGGCTCCACATTAGAAACCACCACCCAGGAAAAAGATTTAGGTGTCATCGTGGATAACATGTTAAAACCCTCCGCCCAGTGTGCAGCGGCGGCCAAGAAAGCAAATAGAATGCTAGGTATCATAAGGAAAGGGATGGAGAACAAAACAAAGGATATTATAATGCCTCTGTATCGCTCCATTGTACGACCGCACCTTGAATATTGTGTGCCATTCTGGGCACCATATCTTAAAAAGGACATAGCGTTATTAGAAAAAGTACAGAGAAGAGCCACCAAATTGGTGAAGGGGATGGAAGGCTACTCCTATGAAGAGAGGCTAAGAAGGTTAGGGCTCTTTAGCCTGGAGAAGAGACGGCTGAGGGGAGATATGATAGAGGTCTATAAATTAATGAATGGAGTGGAACGGATAAACGTGGATCAATTGTTTACGCTATCAGAGTATAGAAAGACTAGGGGACATGTAATGAAGCTACAGGGTAAACTATTTAAGACAAATAAGAGAAAATATTTTTTCACTCAACGTGTAATCAAACTCTGGAATCTGTTACCGGAGGATGTAGTAAGGGCTGTTAGTATAGCTGGGTTTAAAAAAGGTTTGGACAAGTTCCTGGAGGAAAGGTCCATAAACCACTATTAAAAAGGGACCCAGGATATCAATGCTTGACCCAGTACAAGCATTGTGGAACCTGTGTCTTTTGGGGATATTGCTAGGTACGTATGACCTAGATTGGCCACTGTTGGAAACAGGATACTGGGCTTGATGGACCTCGGTCTGACCCACTATGGCATGTCTTATGTTCTTATGTTCTTACTCTTCTGCTTCCTGTTTCCTTGGCCCACAACCTTGGGGTCATCTTTGTCTCCTCCCTCTCCTTCTCCACACATATCCAACAGATAGCTAAACCCTGTTGTTTCTTTCTCTGTAACATTAACAAAATTCGCCCCTTCCTCTCTGAATACACTACTAAAACTCTTATCCACTCTTTGGTCACCTCCCGTCTTGACTATTGTAATCTCCTCCTTGTTGGTCTCCTCAGAGTCTTTTTCAATCTGTTCAGAACTCTGCTGCATGGCTAACCTTCCGCCAATCCTGATACACTCATATAACCCCTCTTCTCCAATCACTTCATTGGCTCCCCTTCCATTTCCTTATCCAATTCAAACTTCTCCTTCTGACCTATAAATGCATTCAATCTACTGCCCATCAATACCTTTCCTCTCTCCTTTTATCCCTTCTCATAAACTACACTCTTCCTCTGTCTTTCTTCTCTCTATCCCTTTTCTTCCACTGCCAACTCCAGACTTCGATCTTTTCATCTTGCTGCTCCTTATGCCTGGAACAAAACTTCCTGAATCTATATGTCAGGTCTCATCTCTCCCCCTTTTCAAATCCATGCTAAAAGCTCACTTCTTTAAGGCTGCTTTTGGATCCTAATTTTCTAGTTCTCCTTGTGTCTTCTTTCCCTATTTGAACCCCATTTTTTGCTTATATTGTACTGTCTGTCTTGATTAGATTGTAAGCTCTAACGAACCGGGCCCGTCTTCTATATGTTCTTGTACAGCGCTGCGTATGCCTTGTTGCACTATATAAATGATTAAGAGTAGTAGTAATGTCAATAGTACTATGTCGGGTATATGAACTGTGTGAATTTTGAACTCTTTCTAATGGTGATTGGATGTATCATGAAGCTATATTTTAGAAATGGTAATTGTTATAAAAATAAAGTATTTTGTTGAAGGTCAGCAATGAGATGGATCGATACAATAACAGCAGCTATGGGCACCAGTCTGTCAACAATGAGCCACCTGACTGAAGACCGAACACAATTTAGAACAACTACCCAGAGGGTCGCCATGAGTCGACACCGACTCAACGGCACTTAACAACAACAACATAACATACCTGAATTCTGCAGCTATTTTGGTAACGACTGTCTAGTGGGGGTATCTTCAGTCACTTCTGTTCCGGCGCCTTCATTATTCAAAATGGCTTGCTTCTTCTGCCCGTTAACAGGACATTGGAACATACTGCTGTAGACGGGCTGCATTCCAACATACCAACAGATGGCAGGTGGTGCCATTTTCTAAAAGTATTCAGTATAGGTGCCATTTTCTAAAAGTATTCAGTATAAGCATAAGGAGGGAAACCCTGACTGCTTGTGAATTCTGAATGCGTAAAATGAAAATAGATTCATCACCTTGTAAATGCCAGATTATCATAAGTGAAAAAGTTTGCAAGTGTGGTGGTTTGTGGAAGCTGGTTTGTTCAGGCCCTTGTGGTTTACATACCAAGGCTCGAAGTGCACCCTTGTCCCTACTTGGGAACAAACCTCACCCAGGATCCTCCTAGTAAGGACACAGGAGGTTGTTCTACATACGTATTTTGCTTTTCTCAATGTTAGGTGCTTTTAAAGATCCTTTTCACACTTTGGAGCATGTTTACTAAAGGGCGTTAGCTGTTAATGTGACGATAATGCAGCAACATCTAATATCAGCCAAATGCAGATAGTGCAGAAAGTTCCCTGTGCTATCTGCATACCATGTGTTAATCGGCATGTGCAGGTGGGGTGTGGGTGGATAGTGGGCGTGCCTGCCATGAGCGATTACCATATGAACTGGCAGCATATGGTAACTGCACATTTTGCAGACATCGTGGGTGCAACTAGCATCACCTCGACGGCTGGCGTTAGCTGCATCCGCGATGCTGCTGTGCCACAATCTCTGTACTTTCACTGCATTATCTGCTGGGGAACTACTGTGCATAACAGATAACATGTGACTTTTGCAGCTAACATGGTCCTATTTGCACTAACACCCGGCATTAGCTACAAAAGCCTAAAGCCCTTTAGGAAGTATGCCCCCTTCTCCTTGGAGCTAAGTGGTTTTCATTCTTCTCTCTACTAGAGAGCTCCTGAAACCTTTCCTTGGGATCTCACTGATAGCCAGATCATCTTCAGTCCCCTTCCCATGCTAGGCTAGCTGCTTTTTATTTCCTCGGTTCCTATCTTTGGAACAACCTTCCCTCTGCCCTCCATCTAGAGCCCTCTTTCACTAGTTTCAAATCCCAGCTCAAGACCTTGTTGTTTCAGGAGGCCTTTGATATACCAGTCACATAATGTACTGGACCCTGTGAATGACCTTTTTCCCCTTTATCTTCTCTTCCTCCCGTCCCAGTATACTTGAGACTCTTTGCTATATGAGATATTGGAGTTCCTTTCTACTTTCCCATTTGCTTTTATTGTAAACTGCCTTGCTAACTATGTAGATTTAAAGGTGGTATATCAAGTTTTTTAATAAACATAAATATAATAAACATCAGGATATCCACAATGAGTATGCATGAGAAAAACATATATATACTGGGTCTCCATATATGCAAATTTATCTTATACACAGCGGCATAAATTCCACCAAACAACCCTACAACGTGGGGGGGCAGGAAGGAAGGGAGCTCACATGGCGGTGAAGGCAAAGCGACAAACTTACTTTGAAGTCTTTGCTGTGCTGCCTTCTCTTTTCTCTTTTGTTCAGGCCTGACAGCCTTTACCTCCCGCTCTAGGCCCGGGCTAAAATCTCGCAATAACAGCCACTTTTTAGAGACTTCGGCCCAGTGGCCGGAGATGAAGGCTTCCGTGCCTGAAGAAAAAAGAAAACAGGGGGGAGGGGCAGACGTGAGGGGGGGGGGGGAATAGTGGCCAGCTGCGAACGTGGTGGCCCCTCATTAGAACTTACACCACTGCTTATGTATATTCATTGTGGATAGCCTGAGAACCCACTGCTATACAAGATCCTCACATCAACTCCTATGATTCTCTCTCTCTGTCTCTCTACTGACATCTCATATGCATATTTACCCTAGCAGTGTATAGGATTCTGACATTCCATCCCTTTGCTAGGGGTATACTGGTTTAATTCACTACCATTCATGCAATGATGCTGTGGGCTTTACATGTCACTTTTGCCACCCGAGGGGAGAAACTAGATAGGGCTACCCCTCTTTCCAAAGCATTATTGTGGAGGGTCAATCTGGCTTTTTCTTTGTCTGTCCATCCCTACATGCCTCTTTCTTTGTGCATATATACTCGTACAAAGAAATGGATGTGTAGAGAATAGAAAAAAATGGTAACAAGGAATAGAAAAGTCAGGTCAGAGATGAACTGAACAAAGACAGAAGCCCGGGCCGCACTATTGGAAGACAAAGAGGAGCTGGTCCAAGCCAGACAAGAAGACCAGCATGATGGTGGGAAGCAAAACCATGCCACCAAAGATGAAGCAGAGCAAGTCTAAGCCAGAGAAGAGAGGCACTGGGCCAGGGAAAGGGTTGCCAACCGACCGGTTTTCCGGTGGCCAGGCCGGCTGCCGGAAAAGAAGAGAAACCGGCCCTTGAAAAGCCGTTTTTTTGCTCTGGCTGCGTGATCGGGAGTGGCCAGAGCAGAAAACCGGCTTTTCGTTTGCGGTCCTGGACCCCGTGCAGCCGCTGCTCCTGCTTCTTACAGAGCAGCCGCTGCTCCTGCTTCTTACAGAGCAGCGACTGCAATAAAGTTAATTTAAAAGGAAAGTAAACCTGTGAGGAGCCTCCGGCCCTATGAAACTCCTTCTGCAGCGCTCGCCCCCTCCAACATCACTTCCTTTTCAGCCCAGGCACTGGAGAAGGAGTTTCATAGGACCGGAGGGCTCCTCACAGGTTGTCTTTTCTTTTTAAATTAACTTTATTGCAGCCGCTGCTCAGTAAGAAGAAGGAGCAGCGGCTGAAAGGGTGAAGTTGCATTGAGGGGGAGGGTGAAGCTGCACTGAGGGGGGGTGAAGCTGCTACACTAGGGGGGAAGGTGAAGCTGTACTGGGGGGGTGAAGCTGCACTGGGGGGAGGGGGAAGGTGAGGCTGTACTGGGAGGAGTGAAGGTCTCTGGGGATGGAAGGTGAAGTTGCACGGGGGGGGGGGGGGGTTAAGCTGCACCAGTTGGGGGGCGGAAGGCTCCACACAAATTTAAATTTGTTTTTAACTTAACTTTATTGCAGCCGCTGCCATGTAAAAAGCAGGAGCAGAGGCTGCACAGGGAAAGAGGTGGCAGAAGGGACTGACAGGTGGAAGGTGAGGGCTGGAAGAGGGGGGAAGAGGGGGGAAGGAGGTGGCAGGAAGGGACTGACAGGGTGGAGGAGGTGACTGGAAGACAGCTGAAAGGGGGGAGGAGGTGGCTGGAAGGGAGCTGACAGAGGTGGTAAGGAGGGGGGCTCAAAGGGAGCTGACACCTGGGAATGGTACTGGTAAGTGACTGGGTAATGGGGGGGAGGCTGGAAGGGAAGGGGCACTGGGACTGGAAGGGAGCAGAAATGTGGGGATGGCACTGGAAGGGGAATGGACAAGAGGGTAGGGTGACTAGAAGGGAGTTGACATGGGGAAGGCACTGGGAGTGGAAGTGAGCTGATACCTGGAATGGTGTTTGAACTAGAAGGGGCTGGACAGTGAGGAAGGAGGGGGACTAGAAGGGAATGGACCTCACTGGCAGTCCAGGGAACACAAGTCCCCACCACTCCCATACTCCTTGCCTCCTCTATTCCCAACCTTCTCACACAGATCCCTCCTAAAAACCTACACAAACTCTCCCCCCAACTTCCACACACTCCTCCTGCTCCTCACTTCAACCTAAAACACCCTCCTGCCCCCTCAACCCTCCAAACATACACCACACGACACCCTCCCCCCTACAGATCTCTTCTGCCCCTGCACAAACCCAATAACTCCCCAAACAACTCAACAACGTGTCCTCCCTGAGATCCTTTCATACCACACATTCCCACAGAAACACCCCTACACCCTTCCCATAGATACAAATAGACCTATTGCAAACCTTCAGCCTTGCCCCCTCATAATTAGCTTTTAGACTCCTAACAGCCCTCCAAGATTTTAATAATTAAACTCAATCATCTCACTATCATCCCTCCCAGAAAATCCTATAAAAGCTAATATTTAAAAGTATGATGACCAAATATGAAACTTTACTTTGTAAATAATAAGGGAAATTTCCAAAAGCAAACTGCCTGTTCTTCCTGGAGGTAAAAGCACGTACTGATGAGTCTTTGAGTTTGTCTGGCTGTCAGGATCTATTGTTTTGCTTTGACTGTAGCCGATCTTGGCTATTCCCCAGAAGCCGCTGTCCTAGGCAACCTCCTTGTTTGTTTAATGGTCAGGGCCGCGGTTATTTATTTATTTATTTATTTATTTAATTGGATTTCTATACCGCCTTATCATACAATCAAAGCGGTCTTACAAACAAAGATATTAAGAGTATTAGTGAGAAAATGTAAAGAAATAAAAGTTAAAGTTATGGTATAATGTGTTAGAGTGAGTTGCATTATCTACATAGTGAGCTATACTATAATGTGAGCTATTATACAATATGTATATGATTTACATTCCAGACAAATTAAGTTAGTTAATTGCATGACCGTAGTGTTCTATAAACAAAGATGTTTTCAGTTGCTTTCTAAAGTCATTGATGTCTTGAGCTGCTCTTAGCTCATTAGGTAGAGAGTTCCAGATGGAAGGTGCAGCAAAAGAGAAAGCCCTTTCAGAGGTGTCTTTACGTGTTTTTCTGACATCATTTGATAAGCTGATTCTGTTGTCAGATCCTCTTCTTCTAGGTCTGTTGCTAATATCTGACTGTATGAGATATGTCAGGCTTTCTGCAGAATATTGTTGTTTTATCTTGAAAATATAAATTATAGTTTTATATTTTACACGTGAAGCTATTGGTAACCAGTGAAGCTCTTTCAAGATGGGAGTTATATGTTCTCTACTTGATAGACCAAAAATTATACGTGCAGCAGTAGTCTCTGGTCATCCCCTGCAACCTACAGATTGGTTCCCCCTCCCTCATTACTATTAATGATAGGCTGCACCTCCCCCTTTCCCAAAACTCCTAGGTAAACTCTGTTCACGTGATGCTAGCATTTACGAAAGCGGACATATTCCAATCAATTAATTTAAAATACAATTCTCTAGCTTTATTGTCTGTCCCCTCCAAATCCCCACTCAGTCTCTCATACCCAGTTTCCTGCTCTGCTTTTGCTCCCTCCCCCCCCCCCCCCATTCAGTCACCATGTCCTGTTCTTCCTTACCCCCCTTTCCCCATCTCTTTTCTTGGCCCAGTAGTGCACCTGGAAGCTGCTGAGGCTGGGGCTGCAGTTCTGTCCACTCATGGCTGCTTTCCACCTCCCTCCCTCCAATTTCTGCTAGTGCTGGGCACCACATGACGGAAGCGTGTGCCGTCTGAACCACAGAGCTCTGTGCCTATGGTGACCAGCAGGGTTCAAACATTTTCAGTTTGAACCACGCAGGCCCAGTGGCTGAAACTACATTTAAACCACGCAAGGCTCCATAGCCCTGGGGTTCAGACAGTGCAGATTTCAATCATGCGGTTCAGCACTAACTGCAATGAGATGCGGGCAGAAGGTGCCCATGCCTGGGTGGAACCGTAGCCCTCGCCCCATCAGCTTATACGTAGAGGGACAGAAGCAGCTCAGTAAACTGTAGAAAGATGATGGAGGGAAAAAACACAGGACTGGGTAAGGTAATTACACTTTGTAACTGGACACTATACAAGAAACTTTAAAGCCAAGCTATCTGGTTGAAATACAGCTAGTTGGCGAAATAGGTAAAAAACAGATTCTCTGGATCCCCTAGATCTAGGGAATACCACTTTAAATCAGATCCCCTGAGGATCTGGCTTTTACTTACCTGACAACGGGGATTTCAACATGCCCTGGCGCTAATGGGCAGGGTTGGTCATGTTTCTATGCTAGAAGCGTAAAACTTAAGTTAGATCCGGTGCTGTAAATAAATATTTCCTGCATTATTCCTGAGTCTCTCCTTTTTCACCTTCTTCCTATGATCCCTTGCTGCAGCCCCTCCTGTGTATTTAAAAGTCTCTATCATATCTTTCAGACACCCACACATGTGCCTTCCTCTTGAGACACATGCACACACAGGCACTCTGTCTCTCTTCACACACACACACACACTCCGGGCTTCCCCCCAAACCAACCAGCTCTGCTTATCATCACCATATAAAGTTCTCTTCCTCAACTTGCAGAAGCCCATCACACTTCTCCCATCCCCACAGGACGCTCATTGCTAGTTCCACTGACCTTCTCCCAGGTCAGCCCAATAGCCGATGCAGAGTAGTCTGTGAACTGCCCTCTGGCTCACACAGAGTGAAGCACAGAAGAGTTGCAAATATGTTTTAAACTCAAGTTTTGAGCTTCCATTTCTCTCAGGCAGCCTGTGGGTGAAGTATAGCTGGGAGTGTCAGCCAAGAGCTTCTGCCTCCAGAATTTTAATCACCGGCAACAGTGCGATACGCGCAGCCACACAACACTGCTGGAAGCGATCGCGGCTTTTCTCTCCTCAGGCTGGTGGGACAGGCTGCTCTGGTGGGCTGAAAAGAGGAGAGAGGCCACGCTGCATGTGTCCATGGGAACAGGGCCGGCCCTAGGCATGTTCAGGCTCACTCTCAGGTCCTGCACCTTTGGAGCTCCTCTGCCTTGCTGCCTCATAGTCTCTCCCCCGACAGTTTTCAACAGCTGCATGCCTCCCTTCCCGCAAACCTTCTGGGCAGTCAGCGTTAAAGTAAACTGCGGCAGAGCCTCACACTCAAATGTGCTGCTGAAGTCTTTACCATTCTGCCCCCTCGGAGGTACATTTCCTATTGCCCTGGGGAGGAACCATGAGGCAGCAGGTACAAGAACTGCAAAGGTGGTTGAACCTGAATATGCCTAGGGCCGGCCCTGCTCCCACGGACACATGCACTACAGCCTCTCTCCTCTTTTCAGCCCATCAGAGCAGCCTGTCCTGTGGGCTCAAGAGGAGTGAAAAGCCGCGATCACTTCCAGCACCGCCGTTGTGTGCCTGTGGGACAGACTGCATCCTTAGGAACATGCACCATTGCTTTCCTCTTTGCCTTGTGGGCACACAACACTGCTGCAGCTTTGGCGCCCCATTGCCATGCTTACCTGGCTTGCTGAGTAGTGCCAGCCCTGTTAGTGGTTAAGCCAGCAGTGCCCATTCTTCCCCTTCCCTAATTACACAGCTGCTTCCAGCCTACTGAAACACATTACTACGTTATATCTTTCCACCTTGTCCTACCGACAAACATGCTCAAGTCTGAATGGAGGAAGGGGAAATTTGCCATTGTGTTACACTATAAATGTGCACGGTCAAATTTGCCATCTCGCTTCATCCTGATAAGAATGTTATCTGATAAGCAAGAAAATATTTGAACCGATAGATGTTTAAATCAGATCATAATGCATTGCATTTTGCTTTGAAGCTTTTCAGTTGGAGTCTGGATGCAGTTCTTGAAAATGGATTATACAATGTGCTCCAAATGGTCAATGAGTATATAATGGGACTGCCTGTTAGTCTGAGTTCAATAAAAAAATAACGTTTCCAAAAAATATGTGCTAACGTCTGTCCTGTTGGCCCCAACATCCAAGGGGACTCCTTCCCCCCAAATCCTCCCCAGTAGCCACAGCCCACTTACAATGCCTTTATCTCAGTGCAGCCCAAGATCAAAATGAGTTGGAAATCCTGATCTAAGTTGTACCTCAGGTAATGGAGAGTGAAGCTATTTGCCTGAAATCCCAAGGAGAATCAGTAGCAGAAGTGGGATTTGAATCCCAATTTTCCTGGCTCACAACGTGCTGCTCGAACACCACTGGGCTATTCCACTTGCCACTCTGCTTTTCCCTCAGCTGTACACTTTCCTATTCATTTCCTCTTCTTTTTATACCATGGTAAAGATATGTGTTTGTTAGGCTATAAAGAGTTATGAGGAGGATTCACAAAATGGAGTCTTGCAAGTGGCAAGTCATGTTCTCTGTACACCTAGGGGTCCATTTTTAAGGGGCACCTAGATGTTTGGTGCCGTGCCAAACGCCTAGCTGCTTGTTACTGGTGATAGTCTGTGGCATTATAAATAAAGTATAATTTAAATATCCCACTCCTTGTATAATATTGTATGTTCAGTGGGGAGAGCGAGCTTGTGGCACTCCAGGGTAATGAGTCACCGAAATGCATAATTGAGATGTATAGGCACAGATTTTCAGCACCAATACATTTAGACTATGCATTTGGGTTAGGCATCAAAAAATCAGGTCTAACCTAGAGTGCCTAGGCAAACATGTGAAGGCATATTTTAGAAATGATGTCTAGGTAGTCTGGAACATCCATGTTAAAACGTGCCCAAAAAGGCCAGTCATATCCAAGTTTGGGCACATTTGCAGAAATGTGGATGCACCCAATATGGACATCTACACAGACATCCCCCAGCAGTATTCCAGACAGGAAGCACACCCCAGATGGCCATTCTGCAAGCAGCTAAGGGAGAATTGCAACGCAGATGGTCCCAATTCCTGTTAAGGGTCATTGCGGTTGTGGACAGTACTGGGAATAGCAGAATACTGTCAAAACATTTTTCCAGTGCTTAGTCATACCCTGGAGCAGGTACAGATTTGGGCATGGGGCTAGATATGCCAGCCATTTCAGAAATCGAGGGCACACATCTAAGTTCAGCAGACTGCCCTGGACATACCTCTGCCACGTTCACCACCATATTTCAATCTGCATGCACCAGGGAGATCATCTATGACATAAATGGAAGTGTCTTGTTTAGGCATTTCTCGTATGCCCCGGATATTGTATCCAAAGGAGTAGTGGAGTAGTCTAGTGGTTAGAGCAACAACCTAGTACCCAAGAGATGTGGGTTTAATTCCCACTGGCACACCAGGAGACTTTAGGGAAGTCACTTTACCCACCATTGCCTTGGAAGAAAAGGCCTGGCAATATAATTCAGTCATACCTTGCAAAGAAAACCCAGGGGCTGCTGGGTTGCCAGAAATCAGCATTGTCTTGATGGCATTTAAAGCAATTTGTGTTCAAAAAGAGGCTCATGAATAATTTTCTGTTCTGCATGAAATTCTGAGGCATCGCTGCAGCACAGATGGGCAATAAAGATGGGGCTGAGAATCTCAACAGTGGGCATTTCTCAGAAGACACATCTCATAACAGCAGAACATTCTTAACTACGAGACGTGGAAAAAGATAAAAGGGACTTGTGATGAAGACATGAGCTATGGGAAAAATAATAACATTCATTTTGTCCAACAGGCATTGTTACTCCTGAAGAAGAAATCCTTGGAAGCTGTGTATTTGCATCAGCCAGAACAGAATGAAGTCATGGCAGCTTAAGTGTTACTATACTACCATCTAGTGGATATAGCTGTGAAAATTTTATTCTTCCAGCTCAGTCAAAGTATATGCTCAAAGGCAGAGATCACTTCAAAAGCTATCCAGGTCAACATGTAGAAATGCAAAATTAGCACCACCTCAGCAGGCAGTCTAGAGTATTTCATGAAATAAAAACTGAACAGAGATATTTGACCTTCTGAAAGCATAGGGGTATGTTTACTTAATGGCGTTAAGGTAGCAGGTGTTAAAGAGTGTTAACAGCAGCAATAAGGGTTTTTCTGTGTGGAAACGGCTGTGGGCCTGTAGGAGGCATTCCGGTGGTAAGGGCACAATGGCCCAGTTAATGTGTGCTAAGATAATACCGGCAGTTAAAGTGGCAAGTGTGCACCTTAACGCCTGAAAATGGCTGTCACTGTAATGCTTCATAAGGGAGCCCCAGGGAAAGGCAATGGTCTAGAATTTGGCAGCTGGGATTTAATGTTAAAAAATGTAAGGTCATGCATTTGGGCTGCAGAAATCCAAGGGAACAATATAGTATAGGGGGTGAAGTACTTTTGTCCACTAAAGAAGAGCGGGACCTAGGCGTGGTTGTGTCTGATGATCTTAAAGTAGCTAAGCAGGTAGAAAAGGCGACTGCATGGATTTGAAGAGGGAGAGAGAGCTGAGATGTAATATATGGTGGTGGATGCTTGAAATGCCCTTTTGAAGGAAGTGGTGGGGGCAAATATCGTAATGATAGAGCTGATCAAATTGGTGGAGGGGTTGCGCTCTATGTTAGAGAGGGCATTGAGTCAGAAAGGATTAAAGTTTTGCAGGGAACAAAATTTGCTGTAGAATCTCTATGGATTGAAATTCCATTTATGAAGGGGAAGGTGATGGCAGTGGGAGTATACTATCGACCACCTGACCAGAATGAACAAATGGATGATGAAATGCTCAAAGAAATCATGAAAGCTAACAAAAGTCACAACAGAGTAGTAATAATGGGTGATTTCAATTACCCCGGTATCGACTGGGTCAGTGTCACAGCAGGACAAGCTAAAGAGATAAAGTTTCTAGATGGAATAAATGACTGCTTCTTGGAGCAGCTGGTTCATGAACCGACCAGAGGGGAAGCCATACTGGACCTAGTCCTTAGTGGAACGCCAGATCTGGTGCAAGAAATAAGGGTGTTGGGACCACTTGGCAATAGTGATCATAGTATAATCATGTTTGATTTAATTAGTGGAGGACAGATAGTAAAGGCATCCACAGTACTACCTTTTAACTTTCAAAAGGGAGACTATGGGGGGGCGGAGCCTGATGTCCAGCGGGATGGTCGCATAACGCTGAGGCTCCCGAGAGGCCTACTTAGAATCCTGAATTAACACCTCATATACCTGGAACTTTACTCTGATCTTGCCGGGGCACATTGGTGAGATGGCAGGGACCAAACCAACGCGCCTGGAATTTGGGTCTCCAGCGGCTTCTCACGGCAAACGTTCCAAAACTGAACATCCGTCCCCGCAGAAGGGGCCGGCCTCGTGCGAGGGCCCCGAAATGCAGCAGGAAATCCTCGCAGAGATTAGAGGGGTCAAAAACCTTGTGCAGGCAAACGGTGAAGCACTCCGAGCGCTGCGGGATGATTTTGGTGTGCTGCAAAGCAGGCTAGAAGGGCTTTCTTCGCGTCAAGATAAAATGGAGAGCATATTGGACTCCCATGTGGTCCGGTTGTCCCAACTCGACAAAGTTGAACGACAGGTGCGGGCCTTGCAGAAGGAGGTGGAAGATGGCAATAATAGAGCGCGCCGCAACAACATACGACTCGTGGGCATCCCGGAGGGAGCGGAATCGGGAGACATGAAAGAGTTTTTATGCAAAATCCTCCCTTCTCTGCTCCAAATCACCTTTACCAAAGATTTGGAGATTGATCGCGCTCATCGTGTGCCCACAAGCATAACGCTCAACAGGAAGACCCCGCGGCCTATCATTTTTCGACTATTGAGATATCAACACGTGGAGCAAATTCTAAGTGCTTCTCGGGCAAAGGGCCATATGGAGTTTGAGAGCCACAAGATCTCCTTCTATCCCGACTTGTCTAAACCCACAGTCGACCGCCGAAAGCGCTTTCTGGAATTCCGACCGAGGCTTCAACAACTACAAGCACGCTATGGCCTGATGTACCCGGCCAAGCTCCGAGTCACGCTTCATAATCAGACAAGAACATTCGAGGACCCTGATCTACTAGCGGAGTTTCTGGATACCAAAGAAGCCGACTTGATGCGCTGACTTCCAGAATGTTCCTGCAGGCCTCCTCATGCCCGTTGTGTCTGCCATGTTGGATCTGTCACAGCCTAGCAAGGAGTCTGGCGTGGACAGCTTGTTGCCTTACTCTTGATGGTATCTGTGACCCGACTCCTCTACCCACAGTAGCCTCGATGAGTATCAGAGACAGTGTTATTATGGACTCTGGTGTTTCTTTTCCTTTTACATGTCTTCTATTTCCTCTCTAGGGCCTCCTCCCGCAGACACATGGTCGCCATATTCTTTGGGGGTTTTGCTTCTTCTCTAAGATACGTTGGTACATACTTTTCAATATGGGGTGTATTAGCCAGAATACTCGGTGATTATGACATTGTTGTACAGATTCTGCTTATGTTCTATGTTACCAAGCGCCCTTCCCTAAAATGTCTATAACCGATTGATGGCACCATGTAAGATTTTTTCATTGAACGTAAAAGGCATCAATAATCCGATAAAACGGAAGAAAATCCTAAGCTACCTCAGTCAGGAAGCAGCGGATCTGATTTTTCTCCAAGAAACGCATTTAAATTCGAAGGAATCTCTTAAACTCAATATTAAACCTTACATGGTGGCCGCTTACTCCCCAGCCGTTTCTAAGAAATGTGGGGTTGCCATACTGGTTAGGAAATCTTTGCATGCTACTGTTATTGCGACTAGCTCAGATACAGAGGGTAGATGGTCTAGAGTTCACCTTAAGATAGGTAGTCTAGAAGTTACATGTATATGCCTCTACGCTCCTAATGTTGATGACCCTGCCTTTTTTGCTACCATTGCTCAGGTTGCGCAGGCTTCTGCTAATACTTCATTGATCATTGGGGGGGATTTCAATTTAGTCCTTGATCCCCTGATTGATAAGCAGCCGCCTAGGACGAGTGGTCCCCCCAAGAGTCACGCCACGCTTACCTCCCTGATCAAGGATCTTGCCTTAGTTGATCTATGGAGGTTACTACACCCCAATGAGCTTGACTTCACTTTCTTCTCCTCCCCTCATAAATCTCAGTCTCGCATAGACTTCTTTCTAGTCTCAAAACTGTTAGTTCCTCAGGTGGACACTGCAAAGATTCACTCCCAACATATTTCAGATCATGCTGCCATTTCCTTTCAATTACACACTACTGCACCCCAGGGAACCTCGGGAGCCTGGTTCTTTGATAGAGCCCTGCTAACTCAGCCAGAGTTCCAGTCAGCAATTCGAGTAGCCATACAGGATTACTTCCATTTTAATCTACCCCAAGATACTGCGAATTGGGCTTGGTGGGAGGGCTTCAAAGCGGCCATTCGGGCAACGATCACTAGCTATCAAATCCGCCTGCGGAAACACCGTAAACAGCAGCTGCTCATACTAGATCAACAAATAAAAGCAGGCGAACGAGTTTTAACTTCACGCACTGACCCATGTGTATTAATTCGATTACAGCGTCTCTGTTTTCAATATAATTCAATCCTCTCAACTGCAGCTTCTAAGAGTATTGAGCTTCAGCGAGGGACATATTATCGTGAAAATAACCGAGCCGGTCGTCTCCTCGCCAATGCCTTGAAAGGTCAAAAAGAAGCCAAACGCGTTGCGGCCCTCCGAGCTCCACAGGGAGGGGGCATAGTGACCACAGACTCCGACATTGTAGAGCTCTTTCGGGATTTCTATACTCGCCTATATCAATCTGAATGTGAGTTCTCGTCAGAGACATTCGAGAGATTGCTTTCTGGCATTCAGCGGCCGACCCTCTCTGAAGATGATAGGGCTGCGATGGATGAACCCTTCTCTACTTCAGAGATCCAATCTGCCCTAAAACGTACAGCCTCGGGCCGTGCCGCGGGGCCTGATGGTCTCCCGACCGAATTCTACAGAACGTTTAGTGCAGATTTAGTTCCCTATTTAAAACTCTATTTTACTGCCCTTGCGGCAGATACATCCTCTTTGGGATCCTTTTCTGCAGCCAATGTGGTTGTATTTGAGAAAGAAGGCAGAGACCCGCTACTGACCGCCAACTACCGTCCAATCTCCCTACTTAATGCCGACTATAAGATCTTCGCAACGGTTTTGGCCACCCGGCTATCTGACTTGATGGCCACCCTAATTCACCCCGACCAATGCGGTTTTATACCCGGCAGATCAACTGCTGACAATGCTCGGACCTTGTGCCATGTGTTATCTAGTGCTGCCAATCTCGCTCATCCATGGGTGGGTCTTTCCCTGGATGCCGAAAAAGCCTTTGATCGTCTAGAATGGCCCTTTTTATTTGCAGTTCTCCGATGGTATGGCTTTGGAGAGGGCTTCCTCCGATATCTCCAAGTCATGTACACTCAACCTGTTGCCAGTATTTGTGTAAACGCCATCAAATCTCAGCCCTTTAACCTCCACAGAGGCACGCGTCAAGGTTGCCCCCTATCACCAATGCTTTTTGATCTCGCTCTTGAACCCCTAGCCCTCCTTATTAGACAGTCTGCATGTATTCGAGGTGTCCCCTTTAGTCATAGGGAGATTAAACTCTCTGCATATGCAGATGACCTCATGCTCTTCGTTTCCCTCGATTCGGTTCCAGCTGTCTTGGATCTGATTGACGGATACTCACAATTATCGGGCTATAAAATTAACTGGACCAAATCTGTAGCATTCCCACTGAACCGCTGGGTACATGAGGCTGACATGCAGGCCTTTCCCTTCCTTTGGCAATCCCGCATGGTGAAGTATCTCGGGGTCCATTACTGTTCTCCTTTAGAAGACACTATCAGTTTTAATGCCAAAGAGATAGTCTCCAAAGTCCGTGAACTCACAAATCGTTTGTCTCCCTTATCTCTCACATGGTGGGGCCACTTAGAAACTGTGAAAATGATGATAGTCCCCAAAGTGAACTATATTTTAGAAATGCTGCCATGCTTACTTCCGTTACATACTTATAAAGATATTGAGGGCCTTCTCGTCCGTTATCTCTGGCAGGGCAAACCACCAAGGATAGCTAAACATAAACTGCAGTCTGCAAAGGAACGAGGGGGTACCAGATTTCCTGATTTTCTTAGATATCATCAAGCCTTTCTACTTAAGCAAGGTGCCCGATGGCTAGATACCTCAACAGACCGCCGACCAGTTTGGCTTGACATAGAAGAGGAGCTTAGTAGCCCAATTCCGTTGACCCATCTCCCCGGTATGTCCTATCAAGTAGACACCCGCCATCCACCAATGATTGTCGATACTCTTGCGGCCTTTAACACTCTCATTTTATCACTGGGCCCGAGTGTATGTCCTCAGGACGGACTCCCGCTATGGAATAACCCCCGAATTCAAGTCCTAAATAGAACAATAGCCTGGAAACCCTGGTACTCCAGGGGGATCTGGACACCCCAACAGCTTTTCTCTGCAGCTCATTGGAAAACCTTTTCTGATTTACAAAAGGAATTTGCGTTACCAGCGAAACACTACTTTCAATTGATGCAGCTTCAACACTGCCTCAAAAGTGCTCGAATCATGCCGCCCTCTGCCCCTACTGAGGATGGGCTATTAGAGACAGTTCATTCCATTAGTAGTACACATGGGGTAGCCTCTAACTTTTATAAAATAATTTGTCAGGGTACAGATACGGACACTTTTAGAGCTCAACAAGCCTGGGAGCGCGAACTGCAAACTACTATCACCCCTGTGCAATGGAGCGTTTTTTGGAGTAAAGTAGTGCGGGTCTCCCGGTCTGCCTCTGTTACCCAAACTCTCTTCTTCTTTGCACACAGATGCTTTTATACCCCAGAAAAAATAGCCAAATGGCACCCAAATGCTAGGGACCTGTGTTGGTCTTGCCATACTGCTGTGGGAACCTTCACTCATGTTATTTATGAATGTCCTCAACTGCAGGTCTACTGGGGGCGGGTCTGGGGTCGTATTCAATCTATCTTACACTTTCATGAACCTCTCTTTTGGAAGGTCGTGGGGCTCCGCTCTGCGGCGGAGGTCCCCTCTCTTCCTAAGAAGGGTCGCTTTCTCCTTGATTTCATGCTGGGTATAGCTATATGCTTAATCACGAGGAATTGGAAGGATAGCTCTCGACTTACTGTCCATGAATGGTGGAACCTCGTCTGCTTATATAGTAAATATGAGCAGATACCTCGGAGAGCTATTCCCCATGTCCAAACTCACTCTTGCTTATCTAAATGGCAGATGCTTAATGATTATGTACTATCCGCTCATTGTTCCAACATGCCTGTATAATGTGCACTCATCATGTTTTTGATCACCGTTAGGTTGTAATCCAATAATGTAAGTACACGCCCGCTTCGGGAATGCTTAGTTTTCTAGAGAAGAAGCAGGGGGGGAGGGGGGTGGTTGGGGTTTACTTTGGTGTATGTATTACATGTTATGTATTTGTCTTTTAGCTGTATGTCTTCCTTTCCTTTGTTGTTATAAAACGAAAATAAAGAATTTAAAAAAAAAAAAAAGGGAGACTATGATAGAATGAGGAATATAGTTAGGAAAAAACTAAAAGGAGCGGTTCCAAAGGTTAAAGACTTACAGCAAGCTTGGGTGTTATTTAAAAATACTATCCTCGAAGCCCAGACCAGCTGTATTCCACGCATTAAGAAGTGGAAGAAAGTCCAAAAAACTGCCAGCATGGTTTAAAGGTGAGGTCAGAGAGGCTGTTGCTGCCAAAAAAGCAACCTTCAGGAAATGGAAAAAAGAGCCAAATGATGAAAACTGGAAACAGCACAAGCACTGGCAAGTTAAATGCAAAGCATTGATAAGGCAGGCAAAGCGGAAATTTGAGAAGAAACTTGCTACGGATGCAAAAACACGAAATAAAGACTTTTTCAAGTACATTCGTAGCAAAAGGCCTGTGAGAGAGTCAATTGGACCATTAGATGATAGAGGGGTAAAAGGGGCAGTAAGAGGAAACAAGGCTATAGCAGAGAGACTGAATGAATTCTTTGCTTTGGTCTTTACTGAGGAAGATGTAGGGATGTTACCCAAGACTGAAGTGGTATTTAAAGGTGATACTGCAGAGGAATTGAGAGAAATATCGCTACACCGGGAAGATATATTACAACTATTTGATAAACTGAATAGTAGCAAATCACCTGGACCGGATGGTATACATCCCAGAGTGTTGAAAGAACTGAAATATGAGATTTCAGACCTGCTATTGGTTATCTGGGAACTTTCATTAAAATCATCTGTAATACCTGAAGATTGGAGGGTCGCCAACGTAACACCAATTTTTAAAAAGGGTTCCAGGGGTGACCCAGGAAATTACAGACCGGTGAGCCTGACGTCAGTACCAGGGAAAATGGTAGAAACCATCATAAAGAACAAAATTACACAGCATGTAGATAGTCATGGCCTAATGGGAGACAGCCAACATGGCTTTAGACAAGGAAGATCTTGTCTTACTAATCTGATATGTTTTTTTGAAGGTGTGCATAAACAGGTAGACAAAGGTGAGTCGGTTGATATAGTGTATCTGGACTTTCAGAAAGCTTTTGACAAAGTCCCCCATCAGAGACTTTTGGCGAAGCTAAAAAGTCATGGGATAGGAGGCAGTGTACTATTGTGGATCGGGAATTGGTTAAAAGATAGAAAGCAGAGGGTAGGGCTAAATGGCCAATATTCCCAATGGAAAAAGGTGAATAGTGGAGTACCCCAGGGATCTGTACTGGGTCCGCTGCTTTTTGACATATTCATAAATGACCTGGAAAAGGGAATAACTAGTGAGGTTATCAAATTTGCAGATGACACAAAACTGTTTAAAGTTGTTAAAACCCAAGAGGATTGTGGAAAACTGCAGGAGGATCTGGATAAATTGGAAGACTGGGCATCCAAATGGCAGATGAAATTTAATGTGGACAAGTGCAAATTTATGCACCTAGGAAAGAACAACCCACACTATAGTTACACGATGCAAGGCTCCACATTAGAAACCACCACCCAGGAAAAAGATTTAGGAGTCATTGTGGATAACATGTTAAAACCCTCCGCCCAGTGTGCAGCGGCGGCCAAGAAAGCAAATAGAATGCTAGGTATCATAAGGAAAGGGATGGAGAACAAAACAAAGGATATTATAATGCCTCTGTATCGCTCCATGGTACGACCGCACCTTGAATATTGTGTGCAATTCTGGTCACCGTATCTTAAAAAGGACATAGCGTTATTAGAAAAAGTACAGAGAAGAGCCACCAAATTGGTGAAGGGGATGAAGGCTACTCCTATGAAGAGAGGCTAAAAAGGTTAGGGCTCTTTAGCCTGGAGAAGAGATGGCTGAGGGGAGATATGATAGAGGTCTATAAATTAATGAATGGAGTGGAACGGATAAACGTGGATCAATTGTTTACGCTATCAGAGTATAGAAAGACTAGGGGACATGTAATGAAGCTACAGGGTAAACTATTTAAGACAAATAAGAGAAATTTTTTCACTCAACGTGTAATCAAACTCTGGAATCTGTTACCGGAGGATGTAGTAAGGGCTGTTAGTATAGCTGGGTTTAAAAAAGGTTTGGACAAGTTCCTGGAGGAAAGGTCCATAAACCACTATTAAAAAGGGACCCAGGATATCAATGCTTGACCCAGTACAAGCATTGTGGAACCTGTGTCTTTTGGGGATATTGCTAGGTACGTATAACCTAGATTGGCCACTGTTGGAAACAGGATACTGGGCTTGATGGACCTCGGTCTGACCCAGTATGGCATGTCTTATGTTCTTATGTTCAAATACAGTGACAGAATTCAAAATGGCATGGGACGGACACAGTGGATCCCTGTATAGCAATAGGATATAATCAAAATAAACATAATTATCTCTTATATCTCAACAAATAGGGGTGACCTACATGGAACGGTGGGTATATCCCTAAACAAAGGCATGGGGAGGGGTGACCCGCACAGAGTAGCAGGTGCACCTACTTTTGCCACCTTGCTGTGTAGACTAGATGGACCATAATACAGTGGTATGTAAAAGTCTGGAATCACTTGAAAATTTGATGTTTTTTCAACTTCATGACCTTATATCTTAATTTCTTTTTCCTCCCAGTGGCTTTTTCTGTGTATCTCATGATAAGTGATAGATTTCGCTGTTAGGGCCAACTTTTAGTATTGGTTAGGCCCTTATTTTCTGAGCTTGTTCCCCATAATTGTCCTGTTGATAGATTTTCTGTGAAAATTGTGTAATGTACATCGTTGGCCAACAATATATTATTGTAAGTATGCTTTAAAATATTATGGACGCACGCCAGGTTTCCTTCAAATTTATGTATGTGGCCTTGAAAAAGGCTGTTTTTATGTGTCAGTGATGGCTCAGTATTTGATGGACCACCCTTTGTTCTTGATCACCTGACTGCACATTGTCAGCATTGAATGAACCAGTCTGACAAGGTGATCGTTGGTGACAACGCGGTTCCAAGCTGCAATGAGTGACTCAATCAGCTCACGCTTTGATGTCGGATGCCTCTTGGATATTTCTAAGGCCACCTTGTGCCACAAGTTCTCGATTGGATTCAGATCTGGAGACTGGACAGGCCAGTCCATTGACTTGATGTTGTTCCGCTGCTTCCAGCTGATCACCTGTCTGGAGCGATGGCAGGGTGCATTATCATCTTGGAACAGGAACTGGCCAGGAAACAGCTGGTGTGCTGATGGCACCATGCACTTTTGCAGTATGGTGATGTACTTGGCCCCGTTGACCATTCCATCGACAATGTGAAGACGTCCAACGCCACTGGCAGCCATGCAGCCCCAGACCATGACCTTCAAAGGATGCTTCACAGTGAGGTTGAGACACTCAGTTTTGAATTCCTCTCCAGGAAATCTCCTCACATAGGTGTGGGCCTGGTTACCAAACAGGCAGAAGGTGCTTTCATCGCTGAATAGCACCTTTTCCCACATTTCAGTCGACCAGGTTGAGTGCTTTCTTGCCCACACGATCCGGCTGCGCTTTTGTATGACAGTCATCAGTGGCTTATTCCGTGCTTTGCAGCCCCGGAGACCAAACTGCAGGCACCAGCAATGAACTGTTGATGAGCTGACACTGACCTCACTCTTGTCTGACCTCTCTCGAAGTAGCTGAGGAGAGGTCATCTTGCGATTAGTCAGTGAAATGTGTCATAGTGCGCGGCCCTGGCATGATGTTGATGCACGTGGATGACCTGAACGAGGCTTGTCCACCACTGAACCCATTTCTTTCTTTCTTCTGTACAATCTTAACAACAGCGGTCTGACTGCAGCCAACTTTCCTGGCTATCTGACGGCTTGAAAATCCTTCCTCGCTCATAAAGGACACATGAACATGCTCCTCCAACGTCAGGGTCTGAGTCATCTTCATGGTTGATCCAGAAAGTGTATGAAATTCAAAAATTCTGTGCATTTTTATAGCTGCACTGTTGGCTAGATATCTGCATTGTGATTGGTTATTGAAACCAGCCTCCTGATTGGTCAGAAATAACGTGTGCATATCGGATAATCTCGATCCAGTTTTGACGCAGCAGCCACAAAAATCGCAGTAGCTATCTCCCAGTGTCTGTAAAGTATTTAAATTGGAAGCAAAGAATGCAAAAAAGTCAACTCTAAAAGTCAAATGTATCCCGTTTAATGTGGTAGAAAGACTGGGCTAACGCAAAATTAAAAAAAAAAAAACGTTAGAAAGTACGAAAAACGCAAAACTCACAAGTGATTCCAGACTTGCACACCACTGTAGTCTTAATCTGCCATCATATACTTATTACTATGAATGGAGAAGGCCTGCACCAGGCATAATGAGCAGTAAGGGGAGAGGATTGGACTCTGTGGATGGCAGTGGTAAAAAGGAGCATAGAGAGAATGTAGCCAGAGGAGGAGCAAAGTCCATGGAAAGGGGTACAGAGAGATAGGAGAGAGGAAAGGTAATGAGGAAGAGTAGAGGGGATACAGTTATAGGTAGCACACATCGCATGTGTGAGATGGATATGGAAACAGATGGAAAGCCAGTGAAGTGAGATCAGGAGAGGGGTTATGTGAGTGTATCAGGGTTGGCAGAGGATCAGCTGCACAGCAGAGTTCTGAAGAGATTGAAGGGGAGAGGGATGACTTTGAAGGAGACCAGCAAGGTGAAGGGTGCAATGGCAAGACAGGCAGTAACCATCAAGTGATCAACAGTTTTTGTTGTGTGTTTTGAGAGCATGGGGCTCTGTGTAAACTGGGACCCCCTCCAAATGTAAGGACGCAGTCGTCAACAGCCATCTGAGGCACATGTGAATCCACATCAGCCACGTCAGGCTGCAAGATGTGAGTTCATGCCATGACTGCATCACAAACACAGACCAGGTATGGGGGACCATAGCCATTCTGCTAGTTCCACCATGGCATGTGATGCGTGTGTACCTGTCTCATGGGCTGCCCCTCTGAGTGGACATATCCTATGTTTAAGACAAGAATGTCAGTTGCAGCAGCAGCATAGGAAGCCATTGCACCATACATACTGGACAACATGTTCCCCTCACACATCTGGCAAACACACCTTGTCAGACAAATATAGCACAGAGATCTCAACAGACCCCTGTTTATTTATATCCCACTTTTCACCAGGTCAAAGCAGTTGGGGGATACATTTAACACAAGGGTATACATTTAACACAAGGGGATATGAGACATATACACTAATACTTACAGGGAACCTGGGAAATAGAGGGTTAAGTGGCTTGCCCAAGACCACAAGCACCTGTGGGACTAGAAACCACAGTCCTTCTGGCCCAAGGTTGCTGTCCTCTAGTGGGATTTGAACCACCAACCTTCCAGCCTGGGGTACCTTGCCCCAACCACTAGGCCACTCCTCCCTCTGTAATCACCACATCTACATCCATGGATTGGAGAATCTATAAGGCAGCTCTGTGGCTCAACACACAAGGCCAGTGTGTATATGAAAGGAGGTTCAAGACTCAGCTGTGGATCATGTATTGCATGTCCCTGTGAGTAACCTTTATCCTACATTGCAGATACAGCACCAGCATGTGCAGTATCCACCAAATCATCCAGCAAGGATCCACATAGCCAGCAGCTGCACAGACAGGCTCCATTACCCACAGCTAGATGGAAGGGCAGGCTGATAGCACCTGCACACTGAGCGGGTGTTAACAACAGGCAAGAAATGCAGAGCACACTAATAGTGTCTGCACATGTTAGCAATTCCTGAGCAGATAAGGAGACTGATGTGGCAGGCTGGATTGCCATCCATCACCATTTTTGCACAGCATGGTGATGTGTGTGTGAGTGCGTGCATCTGTCCAGAATATTGTGGAATTCTGCACTGCACTGTGCCTCACATTGAATAAGTTGTTCCCAGCATTAGTCTGCAAATGTGCATGATAAGGAGCAGAGGATTGTGTGTATGGCCTGAAACAGAGCAGTTTGGCCAGGATGTGTCTGCATTGGAGGTGGGGGTCAATGGCTGGGACTCTGTAGTGCCCATCTGCCACATGCATGGCCTAGGTGGCCACAGCATTTCATTCTGAGAAGGTACTCTTACTCTGACCATGCTGTGACCATGGCATGGCTATGTATCCACCATAGTGTTATATAGTGTCAAGCTCCAGTGGTGGGTGCACTTCCGGTCCTGGGATCCCAATCACTGAGTCAACTGCTGGATGTCCATGCTGTTTTGTCTCAAGCTAGGGTGTACATGGTCACTCTGTACACATGCAGTATGTGCTGACCAGCAGACTGGGCGCAGTTGGTATGTACATGGCTGAGACAGCCTTGTAGCAGGCAGTAAGTGCAGACTGACTGTGCTTGTTGTAGTGAATTGGTAGTTCTAGATGGTTAAGACAGCAGCTGTTCTGGGCCTACTCACTATGGTCATAGTAGGCCCACACCAGCCTAGACAAACTTCACTGTATTTGGCTTCCTTGGAAACAGCTGTCACAACCCTGGCCACTGACATGAGATGTCCTGGGAGAGTCCCTGGCCAGCAGGAGCAGGACACAGATGCAGTAGGCAATTTCAGTATGTTGCTATTGTGTAGAAAACCAGCTAATTAGCATCATACACTGGCAGAGTCCATCTCTAGCAGTGCAAGCTCTGGGACCAGGTGCTGCACATACCTCCTCACTTTCCGGGTAACTGCTGAAACCAGTTTGCAGTTTACATCTGTTATGTGCTTGTAGCACACAATGGCAGTACATATTACTGAGCTGATGTGATGGATCACTGCATTCTCCATTTGGTGATCAGCTCCAGAATGCTGTTCTGCGTGTGCAGTGCATCATGGGTAATGGAGGCTCTAACCTATACTGGTACACACAGCAGCCATTGCAGGCATAGTGGTGACTGTGATCACTGGGACATAGCCTTGCACCTGCCTGTCATTTCTGATGTTGGGGAAACACGTGCTTGTTCTCCTGGGGAACACAGGCTGGTCTGCAATGGACCACATGGCTCAGTACTGCGGTTTGCATTCATTGTATGTCCAGGTGTACCTATCCCACCATGTGTAGCTGGTCATAGGGGACTGCATGTCATGCACATAGGCTACCTCTGGGGTTTGTGCCACACTGTGGATCAGTGGACCCATGTGCGTGACTGTTGTTTGCTGTTGAGGGATGGGCATCTTGACCTCACCTGTGTCTTGGCTTTTGCACAAGGAGAGTAGCCTGCAGCAGTGTGTCTGTAGCGCTGCTACAGTATTGTGTGTCCTGGGCATAACATACTGCATGTGTGCCAATGGAGACAGCACCTTGGTGTGGTGAACCACAGGCTCGGAATGTGCTAGCCAAGTTGTTTCATGTCCTGGAGTCCACCGATTGCAGGCTGGGATCTGTAGTTTCTTTGATTCCAGACATTTCTGTGCAGAACAGTGAGGAGGTGTAGCCTATGGTTAGAGTGCTGTCTCAGCAAGCACAGGGCATTGGGCTTGTGTGCTACTTGGTGCATTTTCATGCCCGGAATGGGTCCGGGTTCTGCTGTGACTGGCTGACACACATTTTTATGTGTTCTGCCCACAATTTTGATCTGCAAACATGCAATTCACCATCATGACCTTTGACGCCATGATTTCTTGGCTACTCTGTGCAGGTCACCCCTCCCCATGCCTTTGTTTAGGGATATACCCACCATTCCATGTAGGTCACCCCTATTTGTTGCGATATAAGAGATAGTTACGTTTATTTTGATTTTATCCTATTGCTATAAAGGGATCCACTGTGTCTGTCCCATGCCATTTTGAATTCTGTCACTGTATTTGCCCCCACCACTTCCTTCGGAAGGGCATTTCAAGCATCCACCACCATATATTACATCTCAGCTCTCTCTCCCTCTTCAAATCCATGCAGAAGGCATACTTCTTTGAGGCTGCTGTTGGATCCTTCTTTCTTGTTTCTCTGGGGCTTCCTATTGAACCCTTATTTCTCTTGTATTGTACTGTATGACATCACTAGATAATAAGCTCTTTAGTCAGGAAATGTCTTTCTATGTGTTTGTACAGCACTACATACACCTTGTAGCGCTTTATGAATGAGATGTAGTAGAAATAGCAGTGTTGTCAGTTGGCAGGTGAAGGTGCTGGGTGGGCATTTTGCCTCAGACATGCCCTGTTCGCCTAATACATAGTTTACCTTCCGCAGTGTCATTTCCCCCTCCCCCCCCCCCATATGCAGGTGTGGGTGGGGGGCATCCTGATCTAAGACCCAAGTGATCCACACAGTTGGGCCAATGGACACTGTAGGCCCCACTGGTTCAGTGCTGCAAGTGATCTCCCTGATATTGCAATTGTGAAGCTATGCACACTTTGCTGATCCTGCCCCCTCTACCAGGGGATGTACACATGTGTCCTGCTACATCCAACCTCAGGGAGGGGGAGGGGTTCGGTTCAGCATTGCTCTGCTGTCCCTGAAGCTGGAATATGCGCTATCAGGCTGACTTCGGCAAATGTGGCGCTGCACCGTACACACAGGACTGGAACAGAGCTTTTGTCTGCTGCAGGTGCGGGTGCAGCACCCGCTGCCACCACCCCCACACCATGCTGACATGGCAGTATGGTTGCCATGAGGATGGGGTGCAGTGGTGGCATGTCCACTAGGCAGGAGGTGGATGCATAGGGAGGCAGGTCTGGCTTGGGACAGCAGTGGTACACATGCCCGACCATGCTGCCTCCCATCCAGCTGCTGCCATCGCCCCCTCCCTGGCTGCCGCCAATTCCGTCTCAGGAGGGAGAGGCGAATAGCCACAACAGCAGTATTTTAGAGGGCGGCTGCTTTTTGCAGGCTCCGTTAGTGGTACTGCTGCTGCCAACCTATCCCTCCAAAGACGGCTTAAGCAACAGTGGTAGAGGGCAGCAGCTTGGGTCTCTGCTTAGGGTGCCAGGGACCCTTGGTTGTGCATCGCCTTTTCCACAACAGCAGCATGTCTGTTGTGCTGCCACTGTCACTGTGAGGTCATGATGGGCATCACAACTGTGCCCCCTAAACAGCTGCCTTGTCAGCCTGGTGCATCTGCAACCCCCATTGCATCAGCCAGAGGTACCTCCTCTGCCCTACTATCACTGTTTTGGTTTCCACTGTGCATGGATCACATTGCATACGTTGTAATAGGCTCTCTCACTCAAAATAGACTCTTTCCATGAGGTTTCACTTGGCGTTAGGGTTCTCTGTGATGAGGCTCTAATGTGCATTGTGCAAATGATGATAAGGGAGCACCCGCCATCAATGCCCACTGTCCACCTCCTTTTCCCTTAGCGCTGTGGGACCCTGTAACACTCATTATTGCAGCATTATTGGCCCTTTCTGCAGCATAAAGGGTGCAAGGGTGCCAATAACAGGTGTTATCAGGAAACTTGCTCCCTTAATGCCCTTTAGTAAACATACCGCATAGTTTTTCAAAATGTATTTCAAAGAGCGATAGAACTGAACAGGATGGAGATTGATGTATATATTTTTCAGATTTTTTTAGGCTATACAGATGATGAAAAGGGATGTTCTTAGTAGTGTAATATAAACTGTGATATTAAATTAAATGTAAGCAAATTGGTGCCCCTTTCTGAGGGCTAGTGAATGCATTTCTTTTCTCAAGTCTTGCTGAGGACCTTCACATGGCAACTTTGTATAACATCTATACCAATTCTATGCAGGGCGACCATTGCAATTGAAATATGATAGGAAGGAAAAAAGTTCATACTAGCTGCATGTCACCCAGGACAGAAAGGAGCCCACTCAACTTAAGCACTAGGCTATTGATGGTGGTAGCAATAGTGCAGAGAAACTTCAGATGAAGATAGCAATCCTGGTGTAGCTATGGTGAATACAGCCATGCACCCACTGCCTCAGCAAACAACCACAGGAACAAAGAAAAATATTAAGAGAACCAACTACAGTTTCAGTTAGGTGGAATCTTTTACTGACAGAATCCTAGCAACAAGGAAATAAGGCCAGAAAAAAATGTTAAGAGAACACAACTCCTCCTTGGAAATATTTAATCACTGCGTAGAGAGGTGTCACTGATAGATGAGTCCTCAATGGATTAAAGACAAACAAGAAAGATCCAAAACATCAAGTTGAAACATGCTACACCAACAGGAGAATGTGTTAAATTCATGTGCTCGAATTACAAATTGAAAGTTAGCAGCAGAAGTACAAAAAGTACAGAGAAATGAATAAAGCAAAAAAGATGAGCAACAAAATAAAATAAAGATATTTAAAAATTTGTTTTAGAGAGAATCCAAAGCAGTACTATTGGGAACTGGGGAGAAAGCATTCACACAACTGAAATACTACCAAATAAAGATGAAAAGGAAAGGTTCTGGTGAAATTTATATGAGGATCATGGAACACAACCCAAAAATAGTGTGGCTATCAAATTCTTAGGGGTTCCTTTACAAGTCAGAGCCATAAGAGGGGCTACTACCTTGAAGACATTGGGCTCGATTTTGAATTGGGCAGGGCTCAGCACCATATCCCTGGCTGCCGAGCCCTTAAGCCTGGATATTCACTTTGGCGGCGAGGGAAGTGAATATCCAGAGTTTGCTGCACAGCCAGGAAGCCGCTGAGCTTGCTGCCTGGATGTCTCACCAGCGTCTGAAACCGAATATGACTAAAACGGAACTTCTTATCTTTCCCCCTAAACCCTCCTCCCTCCTTTCTGTATCACTGTTGAAAATACTCTTCTTCTTCCTGTTACATCTGCCCGCAACCTTGGGGTCATCTTTGACCCCTCTCTATCCTTCTTCGCACATATTCAACAAATGGCTAAAACCTGTCACTTCTTTCTCTACAACATTAACAAAAAATTCACCCATTCCTCTCTGAACACACCACTAAAACTCGTTCATTCCTTGGTCTCCTCCCGTCCTTACTATTGCAGTCTTCTCCTTGCTGGTCTCCCTCAGTCTCATCTCTCTCCTCTTCAGTCTGTCCAGATCTCAGCTGCACAGTTAATCTTCCGCCAACCCCGTCACATTCATAGTAACCCTCTTCTAAAGTCACTTCACTGGCTCCCCTTCCCTTTCTGCATCCAATTCAAACTTTTACTTCTAACATATAAATGCATTCACTCTTCTGCCCCTAATTACCTTTCCTCTCACCTCTCTCCTTTCACCTCTCCTCGTGAACTCTGTTCCTCATCTGGTTTTCTTCTCTCTATGCCCTTTTCTTCCACTGCCAACTCCAGACTTTGGTCTTTCCACCTTGCTGCCCCTTATGCCTCAAATAAACTTCCTGCATCTCTACCTCAAATCTCTTCCCTGCCTCTTTAAATCCATGCTAAAAGCTTATCTCGTTGTAGCTGCTTTTGGATTCTAATCCTTTATCCTCCTTGTATATCCTTTCCCTATTGAACCCTTTTTTTCTCTTGCTCTGTTCGGACTGTCTTGATTAGATTGTAAACTCTGAGCAGGGGCTGTCTTCTATATGTGTTTGTATAGTGCTGCATATGCCTTGTAGTGCTTTATAAATCATTAATAGTAGTAGTAGTACTCGATAGTCAGTGCAGGGCCTGGAGATCCATCCTTTTTTGCACCAAAAACAGCCCTGCCCTTGCTGGGGATTTAGAAGAACAGATGAAAGCCTGTGCTAGGTTTTCCTTGGTGTATTCTGAAAGTGCCTTGGTTTCAGGTCCAGATAAGGGAAATATAGGGGCCAGGAGGGCTGCAGAAGAAAGTTCTGCAGACTATACATGCATGGACTGGGTAGTCTGGCACAGCTCTTCAATCTGTGCTTGCTGCTGGCTCACACACTGGTTCATCTATCCAGCTACTGATTTAGTTCCCCCACAATTTTCCACTGTACAATTAGGACTGCTGCAAGGTTAGTGGGTTTCATACTTGCCAGAGCATGATGGGACATAACTTATAAATTTGAAAGACCAAGGAATAATGAGCTGGCTAAGGTCCACTGACAGGCTCACCACTAAAAACAGCACCGCTCGGTCTGGGGATGGTCAGTATTGTTTTCCGCCTTGAGTGGTTGTTTTCCCTTCAAGTTGAGCTCTCCAGTGCTGGCAGCCATCAGGTCTCAGCTGCATGAGACCCAGGGCCTGGGGTGGCGTACAGGACACAGAGGAACCCTAGAGAAGAAAGCAGAGAGCAAAACCAATGACACTCTAGGAGAAGTCTTGACAGGGAGAAAGACTGGATTCCAGAAGAGCTACAGAGATGCTTCCATGAGACAGAATGGAGATGCAAATGTAGAAAAAAAGACAAAAGAAATCCAAATATCAGGCAACACTGAAGGACTACAGAGCAAACTTTGGCAAAGATATCAAACCAAAACAGAAAAAAAGATGACTCCTGGGAGGAAGCGACAGTCATAGAGTGAACCAAAGTAGCCTGACAGCCTAGTGGAGCCTGCTGACATCTTCTGATAGGAGGTTACAGGTTCATCCAGGTAGGTTCAGAGTTAGAGATGCAAGGACCCAGGCAGAAACTGCTGAGGGGCCCCCCAAAGTCCACCTGCAGGCTTTACCTCTTTCAGTATGAGTCAGACTTGGGGGTCTCAGTGGCATGGGAGCCCAGGGTAACTGCCCTGGTTGCCTCCCCCTAATGCCATCCCTGCATCCAGGCAAGGCTGTCCCAGGAGATGAGCCACCTGCAGGCTAGCAGCAGAACTGCACAATGAGGGCATGTTCATTTTTAACATGTGGAATGAGGGGGGGGGGGGGCGGCGGCGAGATATCTAGATGGGAGTTATTTACTTGGCTATGTAGTTTATTTCAGCTCCTAGTGAAAGTGGGAGGAGGGTGTAACTGTAAAAGGAACTTTATATTGATCCATTTATTGATTTATAATGAAGCTGTATTGATGATTTTATTGTATTTTGTGATATTGGATCAGTTGTAACATACAGTGGATGTTGGGGTGTCCTATAAAAAGCCTTACTAAATACTGAAAATTACTTCTCAGGACTTCACAATCAGATGAAAAAGTGGGAATGTCAGAAACAGCAGCCATGACCTAATCAGCAAAACAGGGTCATCCATCCTGTTCAGAAACATATACTTAGTTGCAACAGTCTGCCAATCTGGATCGGCCTCATCAAGCATCTTTTGTTCCACAAATACGAACAATCAAGAAGGGCAATCAAGGAAGAGAATTATCCTCGACAACTGCCAGTGACTGCCCATGTGTTGTTTAGAAGATGTTGACAGGAAATGGAAGAATGATTCCCCTGATTTTTTATTTTTACCTTCTTAGGTTGTGAAAAGGCTACAGAGACCTTCCTGCTTCCCCTCATATAGTCATAAAACTCATGTAAAGACAAACTAGTCACCTACTCCCCTACCTCATCAGGCTCTACGACAGTATGCAAACTTGGATCCTTCAGGGCTTTTGTATACCATAGATTTCTAACAAGTGAGTAAACTATGTGGAGCATAGCTCATAGAATCCTTTTCAACTCCTATGCATGTGTTTGAGTATCTGTATTAGCTCTGTTTGTGTTTTTGAACTGGAGAGGAGATGCAACCCCGGGGGAGGAGGGTAGTCACTGCCTTACAAGACATTTTTTGCCTTATATGGCAGTCTGAACTCTGCCCAATGCATCCCAGGCTGCACTGCACTGGGCCAGGCATTGCCATTTTGCAAGATGGCGGTGAGGGGCAGGAGCTTGTGGGCAATACAGCATTGAATCTGTATACCTTTTTGGGAAGTTGACAGGTACTTGTGACATGGATTGGCCACTGTTGGAAACAGGATATTGGGCTTGATGGACCCTTGGTCTGACCCAGTGTGGCACATCTTTTGATCTTATGAAGAGGGTTTGAGGAAGCGGGGGTTAGGATCCACTAAACCACCTGGCCCTTTTCCGTTTTGAGGAGGAGGAAGAGGATTGGGGCCCACCAGGCCACCAATGATTTTTAAGGGGCGGGATCGTGGGTCGGGCCTCTTGGGGAGTCTGGTCATCTGAAGTGAAGTGTCAAACTTCACCTCAGATGACTTTTGTTGTTTTTTTGGCCAAGCCTGTCCATGCGCACAGGTGCCAAACTTAAGTCAGCTCCCTGTGCGCATGTGTCTGACTAGCTTTCCTTGTTGAACACTGACTTTTGCATGCAACTTATCTGTATGCTGTTTGCTTATAGCACTGGTGTGCAAAATGTCGGCACTAAACTTATGTTAGGAAACCCTGTGCTAGAGCCTTTGCACAATGTTTCTGCATTGGCCCCTTTGCATTTAATAACCTTACAGCTGATAGTCCAAGTTCAAAGAAATATAAAATAAATATATTACTAGCCCTCCAATACAGTCATCTATCCCCTTCAATTATTACAGAATTCGACATATAATAAATGGAACAACAGGAAGCTGCCACATAACGTTAACCCTGAAACAACTTTACTGGCTCCCCATACCAGGACCAAATATAAAGCGCTTCTCACTATTTTTAAAATCAATCATCAATTATCACCACCCTTCCTTCAAACACTCATCAGCAAAGATCCTGAAAACAGAACCAAACGGAAACCCAATAAAAACTTATTGCCAATACCCAAAAACAAAACAAAAGCAAAACAATCAACCTGTTACAGAGCCTTTTCAATATATGCACCATCACTCTGGAACCCACTTCCCGAGAACATAAGAATTATCAACGATCTAGGGACTTCAGGAAAGCCATAAAAACATCTCTTTTTGAAACACTATGGACCGGACACCTGATATCATACTTAGACACGCACCCACCACAGTAAAACATATACCTATACTCACACCCTTTTGCTTGTTCTAGCCCCCATTTAGACTACCCAATATTGACTTCTATATAGAAACATAGAAATATGATGACCGAAAAAGACCACATGGGCTATCTAGTTTGTCCTTCCAACTACAACAGTCCCCTTTCTTCCTTTAGAGATCCTCTGTGTTTGTCCCATGCTTTTTTGAATTCAGATACTGTCCTCATCTCTACCACCTCCACTGGGAGACTATTCCATGGATTCACCACTCTTTCCGTAAAGAAATGTTTCCGCAAATCACTCCTGAATCTATCCCCCTTCACCCTCATCCCATGTCCCCTCATAGCAGAACTTGCTTTCAATTGAAAGAGGATCTCCCCCTGTACATTTAATTAATTAGTTAATTTATTTATCTTTCTTATATACCGCGCTCTTTGGGATCAGTGCGGTTTACATCTAACAAAACTGAACAGTGCACGGGCCCTGCACTGAACTTACAATAAAACATGGTTTTAACAGGGTAACTGTATACAAACAAATTAACTGTGCAGTGCAGGAGGTCTGAACTGCATTGAACTTACAATGAAACATGGGGATATGCACATGATTAACATTTATGCCACAGAGGTATTTAAACATATCAATCATATCACCTCTATCTCGCCTTTCCTCTAAGGTGTACATATTAAGATCCTTAAATCTGTCCTCATATGCTTTATAATGAAGACCACTAACCATTTTAGTAGCCACCCTCAGTACTGACTCCATCCTGTTTATATCCTTTTGAAGGTGCAGTCTCCAGAATTGCACACTATACTCCAAATGACGCCGCACCAAAGACTTATAAAGATGCACTATCACCAGGGCCGGCCCATCCATTGAGCAAGAATGTTTTTTGCACAGGGCCCCGCGCAAAAAACATTCTACATTAGCACAAGCACATTAAAAAAAAAACAAAAAACGGCTGCTGCTGCTTCCGCTGCCGCCTTGGCAGCGGCAGAATCAAATGTCCTGCCGCGGGGCCCCGCCTACCCAGCAGAGCCTCCCTGAGCTCCCGAGTCCCTCCCAATGTGCGGGCTTTCAGAGCCGCGAGAGCTTCTCTGACCTCTCGCGGCTCTGTTAATCCCAACGGGGCTGATGGGAAATCCCATCAGCCCCGGCGAGATTAACAGAGCCACGAGAAGAAAGGGAAACTCTCATGGCTCTGAAAGCCTGCGCATTGGGAGGGACTCGGGAGCTCAGGGAGGCTCTGCCAGGCAGGCGGGGCCCCACGGCGGGACATTTGATTCTGCTGCTGCCACGGTGGCAGCAGCAGCCGGTTTTTTTTTTAAATCTATCAGGGCTGATGGGGGGAGGGGGGTTAGGACTGGTAATGGGCTATGGGGTGGTTAGGACTGGTAATGGGCTATGGGGGGCTAAGACTGGAAGTGGGTTGATGGGGGAGGGGTTAGGACTGGTAATGGGCTATGGGGGGGCTAAGACTGGAAGTGGGTTGATGGGGGAGGGTGGTTAGTACTGGTAATGGGCTATGGGGGGGGCTAAGACTGCAAGTGGGCTGATGGGGGGTTAGGACTGGAAATTGGCTGATGGGTTAGGATGTAATGGGCTATGGGGGGGCTAAGACTGGAAATGAGCTGATGGAGGGGGGGTTAGGATGTAATTGGCTATGGGGCAGCTAAGACTGGAAATGGGCTGATGGGGGGTAGGACTGGTAATGGGCTATGGGGGTGCTAAGAGTGGAAATGGGCTGATGGGGGGTTAGGTCTAGTAATGGGCTATGGGGGGGCTAGGACTTGAAATGGGCTATGGGGGGCTAGGACTGGAAATGGGCTGATGGGGGTTAGGACTGGTAATGGGCTATGGGGGGGCTAAGACTGAAAATGGGGTAATGGGGGGCCTTAGGGCTGGAAGTGGGCTGATGGGGGGCTTAGGACTGGTAATGGGCTATGGGGGGGCTAGGACTGGAAATGGGCTGTGTGGAAGAAGGGCTTGAACTACAAATAGCTGATGGGGAGGGGGGCTTGTAATGGAAATGGGCTGTGAGGGGAGGGAGCTAGGACTGGAAATGGGCTGAGTGAGGGGGGGCTAGGACAGGAAATGGGCTGATGGAGGGCTAGGATAGGACTGGAAATGGGCTGTTGGAGGGACTGGGATTGGAAATGAGCTGATGGAGGGACTCAGATGGGGGAGCTAGGACTGGAAATGGGCTGATGGTGGGGCTAGGATAGGACTAGAAATGGGCTTATGGGGCTGGGATTGGAAATGAGCTGATGGAGGGACTCGGATGGGGGAGCTAGGACTGGAAATGGGCTGATGTGGGGACTAGAAGGGAGCAGATGCTGGGTGGAGCTGGAACTAGAAGGGAGCTGATGTTGGGGGAGGATTAGAATGGGATAGAGTTGGGAGAGTGAAATGGAGAGGGAAAAAATATTTTGTGTGGGAGGGAAGACAAATCTACAATTGGCTAGATATTGGGAGAGTAAGTGGGGATTGAGGATGGCGGGGTAAAATTTGAGTGGATGAAATAGGAATGAGGAAAGAGCAAAAGGAGAGAGATTAGTATGTTAAAGCAGATGTAGAGAGAATGGAAAAAAAACTAGAAGAGTGAAGAAAGGACAAATGGACAGCAGACGATGGAGAGTTAGCAGAAGACATGAAGAAACCAGAAGAAAGTGGCTGGAGCAATTGCAACTGAAAAAAAAAATGCACAAAAGGTAGAAAAATATCTCTTTATTGAATTTATTAACTGAAATATGCCAGCTCTGGGAAATGTGCATCATTAACGTCTGCGCTTTGTTTAGTACAAGAGGAAATTAATTTATAGTTTTATTTCTACAGTGTTGTTGTACATTCCAAGTTTGGCTTTTGGGGTTCCCAGTTTAATTATTGTCTTCCTGTTTCTACATTGTGATTTCTTGTTTGGTGACGGTCTATGTTCTGCACGTGTAACTGAGCTGAGGTATTCTGTTTATGGAATTCCTATTTGACATTGCTACTTGTTCTCTTTCCCCAGTAGGTCATGCATTGTTGTTCTCTGAAATGTATTGGTTTAATATTTGTAGTGTTGCCTTTTGATAGGTAAGGTCTTGTGCTTTGTGAGTCCTGGTAGTGCTGTTATGATACGGCAGGTTTGCTATGGGTTCTAAACGGGCAGTGTTTCTAGTAGTTCCTAATGTGCCTGGCAGTTGGCACTGGATTATAGTAATGTAGAAATCTTTTAGTCTTTCTTTATCCATACACTCATTAAGAGGCATGTTTACTAAAAGTTAGTGTATGGTAACATTATGCAAATATTTATGCAAATGAGACCCCTATGCAAATGAGGCTCCGCACCGAGTCTCCGCACATGGCCCCGCACTCCCCTTGGGCCGCCCCTGACTATCACCTCCTTTTTTCTGCTAGCCATTCCTCTCCGTATGCATCCAAGCATCTGATGGCCTCAAGCAGCTCTCTTGTCCTCACCATTGTGAAAATGGAATAGGGCGTGAATATGGCCATTTTAAACATTAGAGCCATCATTCATTGGCTGATTCAAGTCATGTGAGTACAGTCACAAGTGTGTCTAATTTTACTGTAATGGGAATGTGGGTCTTCTGTTCAAACAGATTTGAATTGTTTATATGGGTGCCAATAATCATGTCCTGGCTGTGTCCCAGGTTTTATACTATTTCCTACTATTTTCCTTTTTTAAAGGGTCCTGTTATATGATTCTTTTATGTGTCAAATATGTATGCATATATAGTCCAAAGCCATTTCACTGGCCACTTTTTTTAGGTGATATTAGGCATTAAGGCGTTGAACTGCAAGGGTGCCAATAATGTTGATCACAACTGTAAATGACGATTGTTACCCACTTTGATCTATAATGACTAAGTGGAACAGAAATGGATTAAATAAATACATCTGAGTTTCTATGCTATAGACGCGCAAATTAGCAGAGTGAATCTGGTTTTCCAGAGGCTTAATCTTAAAAGGATTTCAACAAAGGCAGGAAAATTCTTTTTCTGCCTTTTGCTAGAGATATGGTGTTAGTAAAATTTAATTCTTCACCAGCTTCCGTCATAGTTGAAATATCACAAATGTTCTTTTGAATATCAGCAGTTATGATGAGCAAGCTCCAGAATCTTATTGGAATGTGATACCATAGTCTCACCCAACTAGTTTTGGCTAGAGACATGTTTAAGAAATATTTGGCAGAAGCCCTGGGGATTCCACCAGAGTCTCAGCCACCCTTGACCAAGATATACTATCATCTTACTGGTAAGATACCGGGTGAAGCCTCGCAGCAGTCCCTTACAGGATTACATGTGGATAGTTTGAACATATCGGAGGTCTTGGAATCTTCTGATGTGGAATCGGTAGTTCCCGCGACATTATTAATTACTTTAGCATTGTCCGCAGATCGTGAATGGTTACTCAGGATGTACTTTAAAAAGCGCTCTGTCCTTTTTAAGGTGTTGCTGGTAAGCATATTCCCAGAAAAAGCATAAGGAATTTCTTCTCCTGGAGCTGGGGTGATTCAACCGGGGGGCCTTTTTTTCCTCAAATTCCTATGCAAGTGCTTGGTGAAATTTCAGTTTAAGGCTTATGTTTTCTATGAACCCAGTCAGCTGGCGGCCTTCATCAACTTTCGCTTTTCTGTTGTTTCTTAGGTTTTGAAGGTTATAATGCAATGTATTAGTATTAGCTTGCTGATTATGCAGGATGGTTGCTTACCACTCGAGTGACGTATACGTTTTTTCTTTTCCTTTGTTTTGGATCTTGCTCCTTTTGGGTTTTGGGCTAGAGAGAATTGGGCTGTAATTCTTTTTTTCTTTTCTTTTTTTTTGGGATAATGTGTGATTAATCTGTTTTGTATTTTTCTTTACCTGTCCCTTTCTATTTCTGTACAAGTTGTTTTGCTTGGAATGTATGTTTGCAATGCAATCCTGGGTTTTCTTGGCAGTGTCACCGGAAGTAGATTGCCAGGCCTTTCTTCTTAAAAGTGTTAAATTTTAAAAAAAAATACATTGGGCGATTTGTTTAGGGAGCATAATTTCCCCAAACCCTCATTCTGATCAGGCCCATTTGTGAACTTGATATGGCTTTTCGTGGTCTTTCTGTCATGCCAATTTTGGCCCCGTTCTGTTAACCTTTTGGAGAATTCTTTTGCCACCAAGCAGACTGAGGGGCATGTTTAATGAGCTGTGCTAAGGTTTTGCAGGCATTGCTTGTTGAAAGTAGAAAGCAACATACAGTACGTGCAACAGTAGTGTGCTACCTGTTGGGGGCATGTAGAGCATGGCCCCAGCAGATACCCTACTGACTTAGACCCTAATGCACACTGGCATCAATTACGCTCAACCTGAATGCACTTAACGCCACCCACTGAGGTGGAATTAAGTGCACCTGTGCTAACTGCAACATTGACAATGAATGTACACTGTTAATCCCCAGGCTAATCATGCTGTGCAGACATGCCCGCGCTCTCCCCCTACCATGCCCACTTCCCTCCCCATCGTGTACTAAGCAGATAGCATGGAATTAACCCCATGCTGTCTGTTTAGCACATGTGCTAACTGTTTGCGCAGTCCATTAGCTCACACTCAAGTACATATTAACTGTTACTGCAGTTTAGTAAACATGCCCCTGAGAGACAGACATTCTTGACCTCTTTTGTATAATTTCTTTCCAGCATCCATAGGGTAGAAAAGACAAACAATGCATACAGTAATGGGATAGAGCCAGAATTTAACACAAAGAGTAGGGTCATCATTGACTGTGGTTATTTTTTTCTCAGTTAAATTGACTCTGAGTGGTAAAGATGGAGAAGACATGTTACAGACATTTTAGGCATCAACTTCACTTGGAGTGGAGGAGTGGCCTAGTGGTTGGGGCAAGGTACTTCAGGCCAGAAGGTCAGGAGTTCAAATCCCACTAGAGGACAGCAACCTTAGGCCAGAAGGACTGGGGTTTCTAGTCCCACTGGTGCTCCTTGTGGTCTTGGGCAAGCCACTTAACCCTCCATAGCCCATGTTCCCTGTAAAATAGTTATCTCCAAGTTATAATGCCCTGTTCAATGTAATTTCAGTTTGTTCAATGTAAACCATACTGATGCAGAATAGCACAGTATATAAGAGAATGTAAATAAATAAAAACTTACATAAAAATGAGCTTATTCTGCTTCAGAAATATCATCTTTATGTTAAAAACAAAACCACAATCTCTAGCTCTTCTGTATGAAGCTGGCCACCAGCATTGATCTGCATTGACTAATTTCAGTTCGATCCCAGGGATAAAAACACTATTAGTTAATGAAATCATCAATTTCCTTTTCTTGAGCGTCTCTTCATGATTACTCCTTGTCAATAAGGGATCGATAGCTTCTACTTGTAATTATTAAACTATGAGCCTCATTTCATTGCAGTGACCCTCTCAAGTCTGCTCCTACATTCTAAGAGTCTCATTCTTAAAGTTCCAATTATTTCATCCATTCCTAGAAGTTCAAAAAGATATGATAAGCTGACATATGTCATACCTTTTTATTACTATTCATAGGCGGAGACATTCTAAGATGGCCACGGAGTGCTCAAATGCAATCTGATGCCTAAGCGCCAAGGGAAGTTGAGGGCTTTCCCCTCTGAGCCCAAACTACCAATTCTTGGTCCAATGGATCATTTTGTTCACTTACCCTCGGACCATCGGCAGAAGATTTGAGCCGACTTGGTTGCATCGATTGTGGAGGCTCTTGCGCTTCCGTCGGATGGTGAAACCTCTCTCTCTCCTGTGTTGAGGACGCTGCCGCCACGCCCAGCTGCTTCAGATCCACTCCTGGCTGCTGCGACGCCATTGTCTCCTGGAGAGGGTACTGTAAGCGCCGCATATGGGGATCTTGCTGGTAGTCTGGCTCCGTCGACCCCTGAGAGCAATGGGGAGGCTGTGGGTGAAACTTCGATGGCAGAAGTTCTGGTGACGTCTTTGGTGGCTGGAAAGATACCTTCTCAGTCTGCTTCAACCCCCGCATTGATTGATCTACCTCTCTTGGTTCGCCCTAAAGTTTTCACTTTGGAGTCTATTTGGGAGGCCATTGCTACTCTTTCTCTGGCGATTTATTCTCAGACTTCCGCTTTATCAACCCAGGTCCAAGAGAATGTGGCCAATATATATTCAGAAGAATGCTGGAAATATTGATATAGCTGTGTCTGTTTGTGACCAGATGAAAATTCAGATAAAATAACTTGGTTCTCAGTTGGAAACTGTTTCTGGTATGTCCGAGGTTTTATCCAAAGATAATGGGGCAATGATATATAAACTAGAGGTGTTGGAAAATGCCTCTAGGGCTGCTAATCTTCATGTCTTAAACTTTCCAAGATTGTCCGGTATTACTGCTTTGGACATGTTCAGAAGATATATGCAGGAGATTCTAAAAGTCCCTTCAGAACTGATACCACCTTTAAATAAGGTATACTATCACCTCGTGGGAAGAAGAGCACTGAGACCCCAGTGGCTGTGTCTAATGTGGATTTTAATATTCTGAATGTTTCTGGCTTGCTCGAAGACTCCGGTGGAGATTCTTGTGTTCCCTCAACATTATTGGTACAATGTGCGTTAGTCTCAGATAAAGATTGGCTCTTAAAAATGTTTTTTAAGAAGCGTTTAGATACTTTTCTGGGCCTATCCATATCTATGTTTCCTGATTTGAGCAGGGAGACCCAGAAGTGGCGGAAACAATTTCTTCTTTATAAAGCTGGGGTTTTGCAAATTGTGGGGGGGGGCCTTTTTTCTGAGATTCCCTTGCAGATGTTTGGTTATTATTAATTCTGTTAGATATGTTTTTTCTGACCCAAACGATCTGGGTACTTTTATTAATGCCAGACTTTCCTCTACTGCACTCCCAGAATAAATTGTAATTTCTTCCTCTTGTTTTGTATATGTCCTGGGTACTTCGGGGCCATTTTGGTTTCTTGTTTAGATATAAAGTTGTCTTATATTAATTTTACTTTCCAGAGTACTCCTGCTCTGGTCTGTATTTCTTGTCTCCTTCCTCCAACATGTGGACTGCATGGAGTTGTAACGGATTTGATGTTTATTGATCTTTCTTATGGCCGTTTCTTTATTTACTCAATTTTCTTTCGCAAGATTGTAATATTGTTCTTGCTGTTTTGTTTAAAATTCTACAAATAATTAAAAAGAAAATTACTATTCATAAAGGGCCTGATTTTGATATGCATGTCCGAGCCCTTTGTGCATCCGTCCGGAACCAGAGGGAGTTGCGATTCTGATGTCTAGCCTCGTGGGATCAGAATCGTGAACAGGCCTGTATGTGTAGGCTGGGACTCCTATTCCATCCGGCCTGCTCTTACAGGCCTTCCCTGGCTAACTCATTCAGGGCAGTTCAATGGAGCTGTGGCGCCATGGCTTCCAATTGCCATGGCTCCATTGAAAATACACGATCCCCAGCCACCAGCTTCCAAAGTGCTTTCCCCACAGCCCAACCCCCAATCTGGCCTCCCAAGGCCAGGGTCGGGCTGCAGGGAATGCCCTCTGACCCCTGCTGCCCCTTGCTAGCTCCGGGCCTGCTGTCCTCTGCCACATCGGGGAACTTATTCCACCTCAGAGGCCCTATATGTCCATGTCCAGTGACCACCCACCACCCGCCCTAACGCTGTCCTCAATCTTCCCCTTCCCCGCCCCCCCCCCCCTTGTCTAACTTCCCCATACAATGAGCAGGGAAGTTAGATGGGATCGGGAAGGGGAACGGAATGAGCCTGAAAATGATTCACATGGTGGATATTTGTAATCAACAAATGTCATTTTATAGCAGAAAGACCAGGAGTGACTAGGCAGGGGATGAGGGGATGTGTGATTCTGAGTCTCTCTGAACATTTATTGTGAAATAAGTTATAGATACAGAGTGATTTCAAAAGAATGAAGGGCAAACTTATGCCTCTCACCTCAAGCATACCATCCAAGAGCTGGCCAGGTTTTGTTAAAGAATCTTTAGTGATTTTGCTGGAGACTTAAATATACCAATATTCTCAGGACTAGAAAATGCTTGAAATTCTATCAAGTCAGGGGCCAGATGGTGAATCACAAAGACAATCAGTGGTGAGCTCCTCAGCGTTTCTTGGAACGACTCTTCCCTTTCGTTCAAGCTATACTGAAAAGAAAGGGTAAGAACCCAGTCCACTCATTAGGGCCGGTGAAATCAGGAAATAAGAGCCAGCTTGTTGTTGTTGTTAAGTGCCGTCGAGTCTCAGTCGACTCATGGCGGCCCTCTGGATAGCTATCCTAAATTGTGTTCGGTCTTCAGTCAGGCGGCTCATTGTTGACAGACTGGTACCCGTAGCTGCTGTTATTGTATCGATCCATCCCATTGCTGGCCTTCCTCTTTTGCGTTGACCTTCTATCTTGCCAAGCATGATGTCTTTCTCTAATGATCTCTCTCTTCGTATGATGTGTCCAAAGTATGAAAGTCAAAGTCTTGTCATCTGAGCTTCTAAAGAAAGCTTCTAAAGAGCCAGCTTACCCTTGAGCAATTTGGAATTTGCCTGCCAAAGAAATGTCCCTTGACTTCAGGCTACTCTGGCATTTCGGGCTTGGAGCAAAGCACTGATGGGGAATCACTGAACTCCGAGGACTGAGCACTGCCCCCGCAACCCATAAGCAACTCAGCTTGATGGCAAGGTACTCTGACCGCGGGTGGAGAGATGCTCACCAATCCTGCAGTCATTATGAGATTACCTCTGGCTAGATCCTCTCTCAAGGAAGGTGGTAAGGAGTTGGAGGTGAGGTGTATGCCATGGCAATATCACTCTGGGAGGGGCGTTGGGCTTGCCGAAAGAGGAGGTTTAAATGCTCCGATAACACTGAATATGCTCTGGAACTCAATTAGTACCTTAGATGCTTCCCTGAATTCAAATATGGAGAAATTTGATGCTAAGGTTGATTCGTTAGTGGAATTCATGTGGGTTCATAAGGAAGTGATTGCCCACCATAGTAAATCGGATTGAACGGTTGGAACATCAAGTTGAAGGACTGAGAGAAATAAGGGATGCCGAATTAAAGAAAGTTCAATGTTGTGGAGGAAGATGGAGTATTTGGAAAATCAGACCAGAAAGAAAAATTTGAGGTTTCTGAACTTTCTGCCCTCACCTTTGAGCAGCCCTGTGGAGATGGTGAAAAAGTATTTGGTCGAAATAGTAGGGATAGTAGCCAAGAGTTTGCCACTTGTGCATATCATCTTTCTTTATCAAGCGTGGTGGTCCAAAGGAGGAATAAGATCAGCTGGATTTAACAGGGTTTCTGGAAAGCTCTATGGAGCTGGTGACTGCTCGATCCACATTGTTGGTAGCTTTTGCTTGTGAACAGGACAGGAACTCTGTTTTGCATCTTTACTTCAGACATATGAATGAGCAGTTTTTTTGTTCTTCTATTCATATTTTTCCAATACCACAGAGACCACCCAATTTAGACCCCTCGAATTCCGAGCTATTAGGTACAGGGTTCTGGATTTGGGTGGTTTCTGGAGTTTAAAATGTCCTTGTTTGTGCAATGTAAATATTAATGCTAAAAATTATTTCTTTGTTGAACCAAAGCAGATTTTGGAATTTGTAGTTTCACAAGAAGGAAGTTAAGGGCTCTTTCTGAGGTCTTATAGTTTTGTGCACTCTGCCTGTTATGGACATTCCCCTGATTTAATTTATTTTATTTTTTATATTATTTCTCTTCTTGGCATCTCAAAATTGTGGTGGAAGTGGCAAAGGATATTTGATTTCTCAGTCTTTTTATGTTAATTTCTTGCCTTTTTCTGTTTATGCTCATGTATATTTGAATATCCTTTGAAATTTTTAATACAAATTAAAATTAAAAAAAAATCATCAAGTTTTAGAAAATATACATTAGCAAAGTTGGTGATTAGAAATCCATGCTCAAAATGTGTCTTATTCCCAGGTAATAATCCTCTTCAACATCTTATTCATCACCATAGAATTCACTGTCCTCATAAATAATGAATTTAATTCCTTTAAAACTAAGAAATTTCATTTTCTTAAGTTCAATATTATTTCATTTTATAACATGCTGCATTTTCTGGAATCCCTGATGAATGAGATTGTGATTCTTCGATCACAATCTCATCTATACTCTTTGGGCTAAGGAAGATTTTTGATTTACTGCTTTCGATTTCCATACAAACAATTTTAAGCTGCTGGAAGAATAATGTGTTTCTCAGTATAACTTCTTGGTGGAATTCTGTCTGTCTGTCTCACTTATAAATATGAGTCAGTAGTGGTGGAAAGAAAAGGGAACCTTGCGTTATTCGTGGATTTTGGACTCCAGTTAAGGAATACTTTCAAGGGTACATTTAAGCACAGTTGCTTTAATATCTGAATTTCATTTTTTGAAGAAATGTATAACATGATAACCAAAAGGTTTTATGTGAGTAGATATTATTTATCCTTGTAAAAATGCAGTTTGAATATAGCTTCCCCTCCTTACTGTAGGTAAAAATACGCACACTGTGGGCCAGTGTAGTAAATTATGCATTAGAATATTCCATTAAGCTTCAGGGAACGGCATTTTTTAAAAAAGATATATGTTTGGTCAACACTGCAAAATTCCAGCAAGTAACTGTCAAAGCATCAATCCAAACGATCACAAATATCCCAATGACAGACTCCCAAAGAACCTCAACAAATCCTAACACCGTCTTATTTGAACCCTCATCTCCCCTACTCCTTTCCTCCCAGGAACTAGGATAATGGATGAAAATCTTACCTATACTGAAATGCAATAAAAAGAAAAACATATTAAAAATAAAAATGAAAACTATTAGGAACATATGTATTTTGTTTTACATATAAAGCAGCATCTAAATCAAATCAGAAAGTGTGGTAGGTACCTATCCAATTGCGAAACATAGCAATTATTATTTCCAAACTTAGTGATGTTGAGAAATATTTAAATGATAATCTTTCACAATTGGATAAGTTCTACGACGTTTTTTGATTTGATTTATTTGCTGCTTGAGATGTACCCAATTAAAAGAGTTAACTATATTATAGTATACTATATTGCTTACATTTTATTGCCTTTGTATACATAGATAAGGCATTCATCCCTAGGCACCACACCTTCGGTGTTTGGCTTGCATTCAGAAAGGATTTTCCCATTCCATGCTACTGGAAAAAATCTTAATTAAACATTAGGAAAAGCATGCTGTGGCATGTTTTCAGGAAAATTTTCCAATACAGATTTGTACTGTGTATGAGTGTGGGAGGGTATTCTTTTGAAGGGTTCTTTTTTGTGTGTGGGGGGGGGGGGGGTATGATGGCTATAAGTGGGATGTGTGGAGACATATATTAACCTTGGGAGTACCGATGGGGTCAAAAGTGACCCCATTGCAAGTTTCACAACATGTATCTCGGAAACTAGTTGTTCAAGAATGCAATCTTTAATATGACTTTTCACATGTCAATATTCTCTTTATATTGCGCCGAGAGGAATAATTTTCATCCGCTAGGTGACGCTAGTGATGAATTGCAGCACAGAGTACCAGTGGGGTCATTTTTGACCCCAGTTGTTTACGTCCAGTTTGGATCGTGATACAATTAGCAGTTTTGTGAATTTTTTGATCTGACAAAGGTATTTATCATTAATTATAATGTCTGCGACTAAAAAGCTGTTTGATTATTTTCATCTAATTTCCATGTATTTTGGTGTGCTGAAAACAAATAAAATATTGAAAAAACTCCTAGATGTCATGATGTGCCACAACATGCAAAATTGTCTTCAAATTTATCAAATTTTTTCAAATTACTATTAATTAATTCACATAAGTGCATTTAAGATATAAAATGCCAAAAAAACCTTAAAGGAGTTGTCCGAGTTATGTAAAAAAAAAAAAATAGCACTGTAAATCTGATGGTCAGCAATATATACATAAGCTAAGCAAGTTTTAAGTCCGTGCTTCTAATGGTAGAAGGGGTTAATCTTTCCTGAAGAATCCAGTTGGAGGGAGACACAGGGCAGATAGCAGCAGCTCCGGTCAGTGCAGGGGGGCGTGGCCAGCACTGTGACGTCTCGTGTACAGACACAGAGCTGCTCTCTCCTGCATGCCACACTTGTGCACGAATCATCATCAGGTTCTTGGTTCTAGGCTGTTCACGCTTTTTCATCGCAATTCGTGTTAGCTCATCATTCTTCAACCGTTATGTTATGGCTCCACGAAAGTGTATTAATTCGCCAGACAGTTTCTGTTTCATCTGTGGTGAATATACAGTGTTGAAGCAACAGCAGAATATTACAGACTTTGTGAAAAAAGTATACTTTGCATACTTTGGACTAAAATTTGGAGATCAAGATAAAGTCTGGGTGCCTCATAAAGTGTGCAAATGGTGTGTTGAGGACCTCCAAAACTGGTTCAAGGGTAAGAAAAAATCTTTCCATTATGGGATTCCTATGGTATGGTGAGAGCAAAAGAACCATAGTGACGACTGTTACTTTTGTTCATGCAATGTGAAAGGGTTTAATTCCAAATGGAAGCATTCCATTTCATACCCCAATCTTCACTCAGCAATTTGTCCCATCCCCCATGGCACAGATATACAAGTACCCAAGCACCCTGCTACCTTGGAAGAGATACCTAGCTCCGATGAAGGTGAAGTCATACCTGAACTAGATGACGAATCAAGTTCTGACTTTGAAGATGATACAAGACCAAAATTGTTTTCTCAGGAGGAGATGAATGATTTGGTAAGAGACTTGAATCTTCCCAAAGATGCCGCTGAGTTACTCGGATCAAGGCTGAAAAGCAGGAATTTATTGTTGCCAGGAGTGTCATCTTCATGGTTCAGACATTGTGAAAAGGAGTTCATTCCTTACTTCGCCCAGGAAGACAAGTTGGTTTATTGCATCGATGTCGAAGGTCTGATGGGTCAATTTAAAATCCAATATGATTCAGAGCAATGGCGTCTTTTTATAGATTCTTCAAAAAGAAGTCTCAAAGCAGTTTTACTCCACAACGGTTTTTACGCTTCCATACCTGTAGGTCATTCTGTACACTTGAAGGAAACCTACGAGAACTTGGAATTGGTTCTTCGTAAACTTAAATATGAAGACCATGGTTGGCAAGTGTGTGGGGACTTGAAGGTCTTGTGCATGTTGCTCGGGCAACAAGCTGGGTATACCAAATATCCTTGTTTTCTGTGTCTATGGGACAGTCGAGACCGACAAAATCACTGGACCAAGAAGAGTTGGCAGTCGAGGGTGCTAACAGTCGGTGAAAAAAATGTCCTCTGAGAAACTTTGGTACCTTCCCATAAAATTCTTCTACCACCTCTCCACATAAAATTGGGATTGATGAAGCAATTCGTAAAATCACTTCCAAGAGATGGAGAATGCTTCAAATACTTGGTCACCAAGTTTCCAGGCCTGTCGGAGGCAAAATTGAAGGAAGGTGTGTTTGTCGGACCAGACATTAGAAGGCTTATAGTTGATCAAGAGTTTGTCAATACCATGACGGATCGTCAAAAAGAAGGGTGGATTGCATTTAAAGAAGTTGTACAGAAATTTTTGGGCAATAACAAAGATCCTCACTACAAAAAGATCGTCGGACGAATGCTGAAAGCATTTCAAGCTTTAGGTTGCCTGATGAGTTTGAAAGTGCATTTCCTCCAGTCCCACCTTAGAAACATAGAAACATAGAAACATGACGACAGAAAAAGACCACATGGCCTATCTAGTCTGTCCTTCCATAACAACTACAACAGTCCACCTTTTGCCTTTAGAGATCCTCTGTGTTGGTCCCATGCTTTCTTGAATTCAGTTACTGTCCTCATCTCTACCACCTCCACTGGGAGACTATTCCATGGATCCACTACTCTTTCCGTAAAGAAATATTTCCGCATATCACTCCTGAATCTATCTCCCTTCACCCTCATCCCATGTCCCCTCGTAGCAGAACTTGCTTTCAATTGAAAGAGGCTCTCTCCCTGAACATTTATGCCACGGAGGTATTTAAACATCTCAATCATATCACCTCTATCCCGCCTTTCCTCTAAGGTGTACATATTAAGATCCTTAAGTCTGTCCTCATATGCTTTATAATGAAGCCCATTAATCATTTTGGTAGCAACCCTCTGCACCGACTCCATCCTGTTCACATCCTTTTGAAGGTGCGGTCTCCAGAATTGCACACCATACTCCAAATGAGGTCGCACCAAAGACTTATACAGAGGCATTATCACCTCCTTTTTTCTGCTAGCCATTCCTCTCCGTATGCACCCAAGCATCCTTCTAGCTTTTGCTGTCGCCTTTTCCACCTGTTTAGCTACTTTAAGATCATCAGACACAACCACGCCTAGGTCCCGCTCTTCTTTAGTGGACAAAAGTACTTCACCTCCTAAACTGTATTGCTCCCTTGGATTGCTGCAGCCCAAATGCATGACCTTACATTTTTTAACATTAAATCCCAGCTGCCAAATTCTAGACCATTCTTCAAGCTTAGCTAGATCCCTCCTCATGTTATCTACCCCTTCCTGGGTGTCTACTCTATTGCAGATTTTGGTATCATCCGCAAAGAGGCAAACCTTACCCGACAGCCCTTCCGCTATATCACTAACAAAGATGTTAAAAAGAATCGGACCAAGGACAGATCCCTGGGGCACACCACTGGTAACATCCTTCTCCTCAGAGTGAGCTCCATTTACTTGTACTCTTTGTCGCCTCCCACCCAACCAATTTCTAACCCAAGCAGTAACTTTAGGGTCCATCCCTAGGGTGCTCAGTTTGTTTATAAGTCGCCTTTGAGGAACAGTGTCAAAGGCTTTACGGAAATCTAAATACACCACATCTAGAGCTCTCCCTCGGTCCAACTCCCTGGTCACCCAGTCAAAAAAATCAATCAGATTTGTCTGACAAGACCTGCCTCTGGTGAATCCATGCTGCCTCGGATCCTGTAATCCGCTGGACTCCAGAAACCTCACTATTTTCTCTTTCAGCAGCGTTTCCAATAATTTACTCACCACCGAAGTTAAACTAACCGGCCTGTAGTTTTCAACCACATCCTTACTTCCGCTTTTGTGTAAAGGCACCACATGAGCCTCTCTCCAGTCCTTTGGCACCACTCCTGACTCCAACGAGGCATTGAAAAGGTCAGTCAGTGGAGCTGCTAGAACGTCCCCAAGTTCCCTCAGTATTCTAGGGTGTATCCCATCCGGTCCCATCGCTTTGTCTACTTTAAGTTGAGCTAGTTTCTCACGAACACAGTCTACTGAAAATAGTTCAAGATGTCCCTCGCTTCTGTTCTTATTTTGTGGGTGTTTTCTGAGGTCCTGCTCCTGGTTCTTCATCTGTGAACACAGAACAAAAATATTTGTTAAGCAATTCCGCTTTATCCTTATCAGCTTCTACATATTCCCCCCCTGCACCCTTGAGTCTGACAATACCACTTTTGCTCTTCCTCTTCTCACTAATATATCTGAAAAATGTCTTATCCCCCCATTTTATTGCATTGGCTATTTCCTCCTCCTTTTGAATCTTTGCCTTCTTGACTACTTTGCTAGCTTCTCTAAGTTTTTCCAAATACAGATGCTTGTCTTCTGCTCTCTGTGATCTCTTGTATTTCATGAAGGCCTCCCTCTTTTTCTTCACTTTTTCAGCTACTTCCTTCGAAAACCATAGCGGTCTCCTGTTCCTTTTGCCTTTATTTACCATTTTAACAAAAAGGTTGGTTGCCCTTAAAATACCCCCTTTCAGTTTTGCCCACTGTTTTTCTATATCCCCCAGCTGTTCCCATCCCACTAACGACTCCCTGAGGTATTGGCCCATCTTCGCAAAGTTAGTCTTCCTAAAGTCTAAGATCCTCACCTTGGAATGGATTCTAACAGCCCTAGTCCTAATACTGAACCACACCATCTGGTGATCACTGGATGCAAAATGATCTCCCACTACAACATCAGAAACACTTTCACCATTGGTAAGCACCAAGTCCAGTATGGCCCCTTCACGTGTGGGGTCTGTTACCAATTGCCTGAATAGTTCTCCCTGTAGAGAATCCAGGATCTCCTTACTTCTAGATGATACTGCAGCAGGAATGTGCCAATCAACATCTGGCATATTGAAATCTCCTATCAGTAGCACTTCCCCTTTCTTAGCAATGCTGCGTATGTCTTCAATTAACTCTCTGTCCACCTCTTCCTCTTGTGAGGGAGGTCTGTATATCACTCCAATGCAAATAGATTTCTCTTTCCCTCTTTCTAGTTTAACCCACAATGCCTCCTCTCTCCCTTTTAAGCTCTGTAATTCCAAAGCTTTAATAGTAGTTTTTACATATAGTGCCACTCCTCCTCCTCTTCTTCCTACCCTGTCCTTCCTGAATAAAGTATAGCCAGGTATAGTTACATCCCAGTCATTGTTTTCTGTGAACCATGTTTCTGTAACTGCCACTAAATCCAAGTCAGCCACTCCCACCAAAGCTTCAACCTCAGGGATCTTATTTCCCATGCTACGGGCATTAATACACACTGCTTTCCATATGTTACCCCTGTTACCCATTTCCTGAAAATTTGGGAGCTGTGAGTGAGGAACAAGGTGAACGATTCCACCAAGACATTAAAGAGATGGAAAGGAGATACCAGGGAAAATGGAGCATTACAATGATGGCAGACTACAGTTGCATGCTTCAGAGAGACATTCCAGATGCTACTCACAAGCGTAAATGCACCAAGAGGAGCCTCACAAGGAAGAAGAATTGAGTTTAGTGTGTGTAGATGAGCTCATTTCAGTTCAAAAAAGGATTTTCATGAAAATATAGTAATAAAACTTTAATTTTATTACTATATTCTATTTCCATTTATTTTGAGGTATTCCCTTATTTAACATAGTTACCTAAATTGTCAGGAAACGTGATGTCCTATGACAAAATGGAGGTCATTTTCGGATTCAGCACACCAAAAAACATAAAGATTGTGTGGAATAACCAAAACAGCTCTCAAAAAAAGTTTTTTTGCAGACCTGTGTTATGTATCATTTATTTTTTGTACTCTTATTTTATGAAAATTACACATTTTCTGTAATTGATATCATACGTTCTCTCATTATTTCCAATGAAGTCTAAAGGCTTTCAGCTCGTTCATCACGATTATTGTACACCTATAGTAAAACTGCTTTGCGTCTTATTCAACTTTATCTTTGTTTATTTATTTTAGGTTATTCTTTATGATGTCAAAACGAAAGTATTCAGCTGCCCAAGTAAGAGAAATATTGCAACGAGATGCTGACAGTGACGGCTCTGAGTCGTCTGATGATGCAGCATATTCAGCAAGCGAAGAAGCATATCAGCCAATTCAGGCGATAAATCTGTTGATGACAGTCATGATTCAGATGGCGACAGCAGTTGGTCGCCAAGTGAATGTGAGACTGTTGTTGCTGCAGACGATGTTACCGGCTCAAAGAGTCAAGTTACAGGTCGAGGCAAAGGTCAAGGCTGTGCTGGACGGGGAAGAAGGCAGGAGTCCTCGGTGTCAGTATCATCTGTGAGGAATCTTAGTTGTGGTCGTAGAGGAGCTAAGAGGTCATCAACTATAAGCACAAATGTTGCCATTAAAGCCTATGTATCTAAGGATGCCACATCATGGAACAGGAAACCTATAAAGCAAACTGCTGGAAGATATGCCAGAGCTAATGTCATGCCCATACAACAAGGTCCTACAAGGTATGCTGTACGAAATGTTGATGGCCCTCTCGCAGCATTCCACTTGTTCATGAGGAAGAACTTATTGAATGAAATCATGATGTGGACGAGCAAACAAGGAAGACACATGTATGATGACACCTGGAAAGATTTGACAGACGGAGAATTTCAATGTTTTCTTGGACTTCTGATCCTCTCAGGCGTGTACAAGTCACAAAATGAATCCATAGCTCAGTTGTGGAACCTTGAAGATGGTCGTTCTGTTTTTCGCAAAAATATGGCCCGTAACCGTTTTCAGCAAATTTCTTGTGCTCTCAGATTTGATGATGCAACCAACAGACGTGAACAATGAGGCATTGGTAAGCTTGCTCCAATCAAACACATTTTTGATACCTGGGAAGCAACTCTAAGTGACGCCTTTGTTCCTGGTGAAAATGTTACCGTGGATGAGCAACTGCTTACATTTCGTGGCCGTGTTCCGTTCAGACAATATATTCCCAGCAAACCTGGGAAATATGGCATAAAGCTATGGATGTTGTGTGACAGTGCAACGTCATATATTCTTCGTCTTCAAGTATATACAGGAAGGGAACTTGGACAAAACAGGGAACAGAATTAGGGTGAAAGGGTTCTGCTGCAACTCACTGAAGGATTGATGCAATCTGGCAGAAATGTTATTGTTGACAATTTCTTCTGCAGTTTATCCCTGTCAAGGAAATTGCTAGAAAAACAAATGACACTTTTGGGGACAATTTGAAAGAACAGAAAAGAATTACCTCCAGAATTTGTAACAGCAAAGGGCCGAGAGGTATTCACTTCAATGTTTGCCTTTCGCGATGACACCACTCTGGTTTCCTATTGCCCGAAGAAAGGAAAAGTGGTTGTTCTTCTAAGCAGTTTGCATGATCAAGAAGTAGTAGATAACACACGTCCAGACAAAAAACCACGCATGATCTTGGACTATAATTCTAGTAAAGGTGGAGTAGATACGGCAGATCAAATGTTGCACACGTATACCACAAAACGAATGACAAGACGCTGGCCAGTGACAATCTTCTACAACATGTTGGACATCAGTGCTTTGAACGCCTTCATTGTTTGGATGTCACTAAATCCAGAATGGCAGTCCAAGTCAAAGCACAGATGTCGTCTATTCCTCTTGGAATTAGGAAAGCATCTGCTTCAGATTAATTGCAGCAAGACTTCTTCCAGCATTGAAGAAGCCACTGATGTTGTTTGCAATGTCGGGATCCCAAAGAAAAGGGCAAGGTGTCACTGCTGTTCCAGAGAAAAAGACAAGACAAGCAACATAGTTTGCACCTCCTGCAAGCGCAATGTTTGCAAAGAACATTCAGAAATTGTCTGTGTCTCATGCAAATGACTGTAGTACTTTACTGTGTTCATCAAGTGCATGCAAAAACTGCTTTCATGGCAACTCTTCTTCATGTAATTTTATGATAAAGCATTAAATTTCAAAACATTTAACCTTCATATAATAAATAATTAATTCAGAATAATATTTTGTCTGTTTAGTTAAAATTTTTCATGGTTAACAATAAAATTTGTTGTGAGGTCATTTATGACCCCAAAGGTATTCAGTGTGTGCAAAAGATCTTGGTAATTCCAGGGTTAAATGTGGGGGTAAATGGAGCTATCTGTGGGAAGATTGTGGTGGGTGGGTAGAGTATACATAATTGTGTGTGGTGGATGTGTGGATTATGCTTCTGTGAGATTGAATTATAGGAGTTTGCGAATTGTGGTTTTGTGTAGCAAGGTCTCGAAAATTGGGGTGTCATATGTACTTGAAAGAATGTGTGGTCATTAGGGATGTACAGGCAAAAACAAATGTTTTGTTTAGTTTCCTTTGTCCTTTGCAGCTTTCTTTTGTTTTACTTTAATAAATTCTTGTTTATTTCATTTTGTTTGTATATATTTTCATTTCAGACAATTTTGTTAATTAAAGAGGTGTCTGTGGCTGCTTCTCAAACAAAAACTATAGCTGAAAGGTTACTAGAGATTTCAGGCAAATTAAAAAAAAAAATTCCAGATCATAGTCTGGTCTCAAATCACTAAGCTTTGGGTTAGAAGGAAGGTATTTTGCAGTAGGCACTATTGTATCACCAGAGTGCTTGATTCTAGCCAGCCTGCTCTTGACTAATAATGCAGGCAAATGTCTTGTGCCACCACTGTGTATATTATACAGACAGTGTGAGATGAAATCCATGCTATCTGTGTAGCACATGATAGTGAGGGTAATAGGCAGGATAGGGACAAAGCACAGGCCTTTCTGCAAAGCACAGTTAGCACAGGCATTGACAGCATGTGTTCACTGTCAATGGTGCTGGTAGCGTGGATGGTATTATCTATATCTGCGATGCTGTCAGCAGGGGCGGCCCAAGGGGGGTGCGGGGCCATGTGCGGAGACTCAGTGCGGGGCCTCATTTGCATAAGTGGCCTTATTTGCATAAATATTTGCATAATGTTACCATACACTAACTTTTAGTAAACATGTCTCTTAATGAGTGTATGGATAAAGAAAGACTAAAAGATTTCTACATTACTATAATCCAGTGCCAACCGCCAGGCACATTAGGAACCACTACAAACGCTGCCCATTTAGAACCCATAGCAAACCCACCGTATCCTGACAGCATTACCAGGACTCACAAAGCACCATACCCTACCTATCAAAAGGCAACACTGCAAATATTAAACCAATACATTTCAGAGAATACTGGGGAAAGAGAACAAGTGGCAATGTCAAATAGGAATTACATAAACAGAATACCTCAGCTCAGTTACACATGCAGAACATAGACCATCACCAAACAAGGAATCACAATTTAGAAACAGGAAGGCAATAATTAAACTGGGAACCCCAAAAGCCAAACTTGGAAGTACAACAACACTGTAGAAATAAAATTATAAATTAATTTCCTCTTGTACCAAACAAAGCACAGACGTTAATGATGCACATTTCCTAGAGGTTTCATATTCCAGTTAATAAATTCAAAATAAAGAGATATTTCTACCTTTTGTGCATTTTTTTTCAGTTGCAATTGTTCCAGCCACTTTCTTCTGGTTTCTTCATGTTTTCTGCTAACTGTCCATCGTCTGCTGTCCATTTGTTCTTTCTTCTCTCTTCTAGTTTTTTTTTCCATTCTCTCTCTCTACATCTGCTTTAACATACTAATCTTTCTCCTTTTGCTCTTTCCTCATTCCTATTTCATCCACACAAATTTTACCCCTCCATCCTCAATCCCCACTTATTCTCCCAATACCAGGCCAATTGTAGATTTTTCATCCCTCCCACACAAAATATTTGTCCCCTCTCCATTTTACTCTCCCAGCCCCATCCCATTCTAATCCTCCCCCAACATCAGCTCCCTTCTAGTTCCAGTCTCACCCAGCATCCATTCCCTTCTAGTCCCTGCATCAGCCCATTTCCAGTCCTAGCCCACCATCAACCCATTTCCAGTCCTAGCTCCCCCATCCATTTTCAGTCTGAGTCCCTTCATCAGCTCATTTCCAATCCTAGCCCCCCATCAGCCCATTTCTAGTCATTTCCTAGCCCCATCATCAGCCCATGTCAAATCATAGCTCCCCTCCACTCAGTCCAATTCCAGTCCAAGCCCCCCCCCCCATGAGCCTACTTTCAGTTCTAGCCCCTCCATGAGTCCATTTCAATTCAAGCCCCCACCACAGCCCATTTCCAATCTTAGCTCCCCCCAACAGCCCATTTCCAGTCCTATCCTAGCTGCTCCATCAGCCCATTTTCAGTCCTAGCTCCCTTCCCTCACAGCCCATTTCCATTCCAAGCTCCCTCCCCATCAGCTATTTGCAGTTCAAGCCTCCCCTTCCACTCAGCCCATTTCCAGTCATAGCAACCACCCAACCCATTACCAGTCCTAGCCCCCCATCAACCCACTTCCAGTCCTAACCCCCCATCACCCCATTTTCAGTTTAAGCCCCCCTATAACCCATTACCAGCCCTAACCCCCCCATCAGCCCACTTCCAGTCTTAACCTCATCAGCCCATTGCCAGTCCTAAACCCCCCCATCAGCCCACAGCCCATTACCAGTCCTAACCACATCAGCCCACCTCAAGTCCTAACCCCTCCCCATCAGCCCATTAGCAGTCCTAACCCACCCCCACCCCCAGCCCATTAGCAGTCCTAACCCACCCCCACCCCCCCAGCCCATTAGCAGTCCTAACAACCCCCCCAGCCCAGCCCATTAGCAGTCCTAACAACCCCCCCAGCCCAGCCCAGCCCATTAGCAGTGCTAACAACCCCCAGCCCAGCCCATTAGCAGTCCTAACAAACCCCCCCCAGCCCAGCAGCAGTCCTAACAACCCCCCCCAGCCCAGCCCATTAGCACTCCTAACAACCCCCCCAGCCCAGCCCAGCCCAGCCCATTAGCAGTCCTAACAACCCCCAGCCCAGCCCATTAGCAGTCCTAACAACCCCCCCCAGCCCAGCCCAGCCCAGCCCAGCCCATTAGCAGTCCTAACAACCCCCCCAGCCCAGCCCAGCCCATTAGCAGTCCTAACAACCCCCCCCAGCCCAGCCCAGCCCAGCCCAGCCCAGCCCAGCCCATTAGCAGTCCTAACAACCCCCCCCCCAGCCCAGCCCATTAGCAGTCCTAACAACCCCCCCCCCAGCCCAGCCCAGCCCAGCCCATTGGCAGTCCTAACAACCCCCCCCCCCACCCCCCCCCAGCCCAGCCCCGCCCATTAGCAGTCCTAACAACCCCCCCCCCCCCCGCCAAGCCAAAATTTAAAAAAAAGAAAACCTGTCTGCTGCCGCGGTCGGGGCCGCCGCGGCAGAATCGAGCGTGCCGCGGGGCCCCCCTGAGCACGGCAGAGCCTGCCCTCCCCTGAAGCAGCACTCCCATTGGAGCTGAAGTCAGACGCGCCGGCTTTGCAGAGCAGAGCGCGAGGGAAGAGTTTCTCCCTCGCTGCTCTGTTAAGCCCGCGGGGGCTGATGGGAACTTCCCATCAGCCCCCGCGGGCTTAACAGAGCAGCGAGGGAGAAACTCCTCCCTCGCGCTCTGCAAGCCGGCGCGTCTGACTTCAGCTCCAAAGAGAGAGCTGCTACAGGGGAGGGCAGGCTCTGCCGTGCACAGGGGGGCCCCGCGGCACGCTCGATTCTGCCGCGGCGGCCCCGACCGCGGCAGCAGACAGGTGCGTTTTTTTTTTCCAATTTTACTTTTCAAAAGAATGTTTTTTTGCGCGGGGCCCCCTGAAACGCGGGGCCCTGTGCAAAAAACATTCTCGCTCAATGGACGGGCCGGCCCTGGCTGTCAGCGTGCACTGGGGTCTAAATCAGTGTGCTATCTACAGAGGCTATGCTGTACATGCCCCCATGAGGCAGCACATGCGAGAGAGAGGAAGTTTACTCCAAGAATGGTAATACTGTAATGTATTATTCTATGAATGATAACATATCTGGTCATCTTCTAAACTCTGCTGAATAAATATTTGAATTAATGGACATTAAAAAAAATAATTTGAATGAATAAAGCAAAAAGAACTCCACCGCGAGTAGGCTGGTAGTGTAATTCTAACCTTTTTAAAAAAGGCACAGCATATGGGCCTCTGGACCTTCCCTGCCTAGGCATCCTATTATAAAATTACCTGCTACGGAAGCAATGATTGTCTTGGTTTAGTATCTTTAACTTTTAGAGAGTTTGCCACAGTAGGGACAGGAAAAATAAATGGGTAGGTTTATTTTCATTATTGCCTAATGAAAGATTGCCCATCGATATCCATGCTTCTTTTTTTCTGTGTATAATTTTTCCATTGGAAATAATCGGGTCAATATTCATGCACTTTTTGCAACGTTGACCATGGTATTTAAGAAAATATGTACATTAATGGCCAAAAAATTAAGGCAGGTATCTTTTTCTACAATTTATTGTTAAATAATGTACTGTGGAGGTGTCACATGTGCTTACTTATTTAATCAGCATGGCGATTAGTCACATCATGTGTCTGGTGTCCATTATAGTTTACTTACACTCTGTAGTAGGTTTCTTGGATGAAGTTTTGAATTTTTACAACTAGGAAAAGATTGAAAGTTATATGTGAAATATACAATCAAGATGGGTAGAAAGTGCGATATTAATGACTTTGTAAAGGGACAAGTTGTCACACTCCATTCTGAAGGATATTCGCAATGTGCTATTGAAAAACATTTGTATATATCAAGGTGTGCAGTCCAGAATGTTCTGAAATCAGGTGGCCGTACACATCGTTCGAAATGTGGGCACAGACGGATAACTATTGGATGAGATGACCGATTCCTCAAAAGCATTATTACATTTAGTCCACATACTTCATCTCAACATGTGGCTCAGTTAGCTAATGATCGAGGAATAAAGATAAGTGACAGATCTGTCCAACGATGGCTTGTGGATGAATTTAAACTCGTGGCCAGAAGACCTGCCAAGAAGCCTATGATGACCAGGAAACAAATTGCTGCCCGCATACAGTTTTGTAGCAAGATGAAAGACAAATCTGCTGAATGGTGGGAGAGGGTAATGTTCACAGATGAAAGTACATTTCAACAAGTACGTGGGAGTGGTTACAACTATGTCCGTTGACCAGCAGGCGAGAGACTAAATCCGAAGTACACGATCAAAACTGTTAAACACCCACCATTGGTCATGGTATGTGGTGTATCTCGGCAAATGGACGATGTGGCCTGCACATTTTTGAGAAAGATGAAAGAGTAAATGCTGCAAAATACATATCCATGCTGAATAGTAAAGTTAAAATACACATGAATGTTTCTGGCACAACTATATTTCAGCAGAACTCGGCACCGTGCCACACTGCAAAAACAGTCAAAAAACGGTTCATGGACAAAAAGGGAGAAGTGGCCTAGTGGTTGGGGCAAGTTACCTCAGGCCGGAAGGTCAGGGGTTCAAATCCCACTAGAGGACAGCAACCTTGGGTCAGAAGAACTGAGGTTTCTAGTCCCACAGGTGCTCCTTGTGGTCTTGGGCAAGCCACTTAACTCTCCATTGCCCATGTTCCCTGTAAAATAGTTATCTCCAAGTTATAATGCCCTGTTCAATGTAATTTCAGTTTGTTCAATGTAAACTGCCTTGACATCATGAAAAGCAGTATATAAGAAATGTTAAATAAAAAAGATCAAACTGCTACCAAGTTGGCCATCAAACTCTATTCATGCACTTTTTTCCAATGTTGACCATGGTATTTAAGAAAATACATATATTCAACATTGTTATATGGGTAGATTGCAGCACTGAATAAATGTAATATGGTAGTTACCACCAACAATTATACATATAGCACAGATATCCATACACTTCTGAGGTTTAATCCAGAATAACATTTTTTTCTGATGAATTAATATGCATAGCCATATAGAATTTGGCTGAATATCACTACCATGAGGGCAATTTTATAATATTCCACACAATTAATGCACACTACCAGGTGCTTCTGTGGGGCCTATTTTATAAAGTGAAGTACACATGTAATGTATTTTCTAAAATAGAGGTCTAAAATTTAAGTCTTGACTGTGCTCCACCCCTGTGCATATTCAAACTGAAAGTACACATGATGATTCTAACCCACATGATTTAGGCACTTAGGTAACTGCCTAACTGCTTAAGTGCCCTTTCTTGCACATAAGTTCTTTAAAATAAGGACTTACACAAGAGATTGACAAATCTTGGGCGCCAAGTCACCATGGCTCCTACAAATTGCACCCTGGAACCCAGAATTTCAAGGTTCTCAAAATTCTTTTCCAATGCTTCTACACTCCACCACAACTGGCTCTCTGCAGAGAGCTTGGGCCATGCGGTGGAGGAACTTCATGCAGATCTTCATGTTTTAAGTCCCGCAAAACTTGAAATGGTGAGATCAACACAAACATCCTACAATGCACTGCTCATGTTCTATGTAGAGAACCAATTGCGGTGGAGTGCGTAAGCACAGCATTTTCGGTGCAGCACATCAGTGCAATTTGTTTTGTTGTGACTATCCATTGGGTTTTCATGGCAAGATACAGAAGTAGATTGCCAGGCCTTTCCTCCGCGCAGTTTAAGTTTAGTGTTGTTGCCATTGTCACAGAAATGTGATCATCCGCCGCCAACGTCCCATTTTGCTCCTGTCCAGATGGGTGGTTTGCCTTGGCCTGGCACCTCAGCTGAGACCTGTCCATCTAGGAAGACCTTGCCAGTAGTTAATTACCAATAGCTTAGCCCTCAGCATCACTGATGCACACAAGCCCTTGCAGCATGACAAGCTGCAAACCAAGTGAGGATCTTGGTCTGCCACCTCAGCTGAAACCTGTCCATCTTGAGAGACCCTTCCAGTAGTTAAACTACCGATAGCTTAGCCCTCAGTATCATTGATGCACACAAGCCCTCACAGCACAACAAGCTGCAAACCAAGTGAGGGACTATGTAAATAGTTAAATGTGTAATCATTTTCTGGACCATTCTTTGTAACAGGTTAGTTTGATGTAAACCACCCCTGATCTTTGGAAGGGGTGATATAGAAATATTGTTCAAATAAATAAATAATGATGGGAAACAGAGGAATGGGGGGCTGAAAGTGAGTGCTAAAGTTGACAAGAGGAGTTAGAGGCTGAAGTAATGGGATTATAGAAATAGGACTGTTTAGCAGAATGAAGGAGAAGGCGGTAATGATGATGATAGGAGCGATAGTGAGCTAGGGAATCCGGGGAGGGGTGCTTGCGCCAAAGGCGCTCAGTGCAGCAGAGTTAGGAATGGAGGAGGAGACCGGAATGATACCAGAGATGGTGATGAGACCGTTGGGCTTGAGAGATAGGCTGGAGGGGGCCAGCTTATCGAGGATGGCTAGAAGACCTGGAGATCTGCGGAGAGCATGAAAAAGTCAGCTGAAAAGAGTCTGTAAAAGGGAGGGAACTGCAAGAGCGTGCCAGGTTTATATGACATGCCAGCAAGGGAAAGGAGGGGGGGGGGGGGAAGAGAGCAGGATTGCTACCTGGTTCCTGCCTCATCTGCCATTTGATTTGCTGCCTGCTTCTATCTGCATCTACTGTTCGTGCTGCTGTGCCTTACTGTGACTTCTGTTGTCACCCTGTGTCTCCTGCAGGTACCTCCACGATCTCTGCTAGCTCCTCCCACTCGGAAGTGATGTGGCTGCGGGATCATAGCCGCATGAACATTGCCCTGCCTATTTAAAGACACCTTGGCTGGACGTGCTCCTTGGGGCGACTCTGGAGGCAACTCTGGGGGTGACGCTGGGTCATCCTTTGGTCCTCCCACTGGCTTACAGTCTCCTCCATCTGGTATCCTGTCTCCTCTGTCGAGCATGGTTGTTGCTTCCCACCGGATCTCCTGTAAGTGTTCTCCTTTTGACCTCCTACTCTGGCACGTTGATCCTTCTCTTTCCCCTTTGCCTCCTTGTTTGTCTCATTCCCCTGCCATCCTGTTGCCATGCCCTTTGACCGGTCATTTTGGCCCATCCCGTTCCCCCCTCCCTTTCTCCCCTTGCTCTACTTACTTAACTGCTGTTCCTTCCATGTGAAAACAGCTCTCGTGTGTGACCTTATTCTAGCCCACTCCTTGGATGTGCTCTTTACCACTGAGACCTGTCTTTGAGAAGGTGAAGATGGCCTCCTTTTTTGCTGCTTGCCTCTGGGTTTTTCTGTGCTCTCAGAACCGTATTGGGGCAGGTTCGGAGGAGGAGTAGCAGTTATCTATCATTCCTCTCTCGCCTTTCGGGAGGTTAACTCTCTAGCTGTTCATTTCCAGGAATCTCTCCTGTTCCATCTTGATTCTTCTCCCCCCACATTCACTTCCTCTCCTCTATGTCCCTCCCACTATTGCAGCTCCGTTCTGTGACGATCTTTTGCTAACACTCGCTGAGGTCTCTACTCTATTTCCTCATGTCTTCTTCTTAGATGATTTTAATTTACATCTGTCTCCCCCTTCACGTCCCCATGATAAGGCTTTTGCCTCTCTTCTTGCTGACCTCTCTCTAAGGCAACTTGTTCCTTTTCCAACTCATGTGGCTGGTCATACGCTCGACCTCCTTATCACACCTTCTTCCTTTCCTTTCTCCGCTATGTCCCTCTCGTCTCTCTCGTTGTCTTGAACCGATCATTTCTGTGTTCAGTTTTCCTTGCAGCTGTCTTTCTCAGCCAGTCCCTCCTCTGTGCCTCCCCCCTCCTTCTCCCCCTCTGGTTCGACATCGCCTGTATTCCCTTACTTTACAGCACTTTTCTCCTTCAGACCAGCTCCTCCCTTCTAATTTTGCTCTTTTGTCACCTGACTCCCAGACACACGCCTGGAATGCCACCCTTACTGCTGCCCTTGATGATTTGGCCCTCCCTTGTCCACTTTCTGTTGCTCATCCTTCCAACCGCCACCCCTGGTACCACCAGGGCCTCTATCTATTACGGCCCCATCTCCGTCAAGCTCAACAAGCATGGTGTTCCTCCCCCTCTCCGTCTGCATTACGCATTTTCTGCCAGCGGCATCATGAATACCACCTGGCCATTGCTGTGGCTAGGCTAGGCAAGAATACTATTCTAATCTTATCTCCTCAGTCTGTCATTCCTCCTGCCAACTGTTCTCAGTTTTCGGTGCCCTCTCTGCCCTCATCTCATTCTCACCATCTGCCTCTTCTAGGGCTCCGGACCCTTCCGATCTGGCTGATTATTTCTCTAGTAAGGTCCTTTCCCTCCGTGCCTCCTTTCCCACCCCCTCTCTCCCGCTTTCTGTCTCCCCCCCCCCCTTGGACTCTTCCTCTCCTTCCCTCTCCCACTCCTGGTTCTCTTTTCATTTGATTGCAGCCACCAAATTGGCCTCCACCCTTGCCTCTGCCCGTAAGACCACCTGCCCTCTCAACCCAATCCCCTCCAAATGACTCTTGGAGCCTTCCCTGGCCCTTCTCCCTCCTCTCCTATTAATACTGAATACTAGTCTCTCCACAGGATCTTTCCCCACCCCCTGGAAGCATGAGTTGGTGCATCCCTTGCTCAAGAAGCCTGGTCTTGACCCCTCTGTTTACTCTAATTGGCATCTGGTTTCAAACCTATGTTTCCTGCCTAAGCTTCTGGAATGCTTTGTCTTTTCCCAACTCTCCTCTGACTTGTGTTCTGACAATGCTCTCCATCCTCATCAGTCTGGATTTCGCAAAGGTCATAGCACTGAATCTGTTCTTTTTTCCCTGCTCAATGAATGTCATGTTGCACACGAGCAAGGAGACTTCACTCTTCTTGTCTCCTTCTACCTCTCCTCCGCGTTTGACCTTGTGTATCACCATACTCTTCTCTCCCCTCTGATGGATTTCAGTGTTTCTGGGGTTCTTTTATTTATTTATTTATTTATTTTATTTATTTAACAGTTTTTCTATACCGCCTTCTCATTAAATCAAAGCAGTTTACATTATAACGCACACGTTTACAAGGAAATTATAAAACACATATTTACAAAAAACTTATTATGAGGTTCGGTGGGGGGGGGGGATAATGGGGGAAAGCCAACAGTCACCCAACAGTGCATGATTCGGAAGGATGTATCCTTCAAGAATACCAGCAAAAGAGGGAAGTTAAGGCATCCTTCTGAATCATGCTCTGTTGGGTGACTGTTGACTTTCCCCCATTAACTAATTTAAAAGCTGCTCTATCTTCCCTTTTTGCCCTAACTCTGTTCTGCATTATTTACAGAGATTTTCAGTGGCACTATGTGGATAGTGCTGCTGAAAATCCACAGATAGGCTACTTAGATGTTCAGCAGTGGCCACTAAATGTGTAAGTTCCTTTGAACATTGACCCAAATGCATATAGCTTCATTATTCTTCACTACACACCTTGTTTCCTCTCCTTGACCAAACTCCACCCTTGGGAGTGCCTGCAGCCAAAAAGCCCCAACCTCCAGATCGAAAGAGCACCCCCAATGATTCACTCTCCCTTACATCCAGAACACCTCCAAAATAACCATGAGACCACAGCATTAGAATAACCCACAAACCAACAGCAACCCTGAGAAGAATCCTGTCAAAATGAAAGGATAACCAGAGAAAGATCAAAGGACAAACGTCATGTACAAAATCCAATGCGGCCAAACAGAAAGAAAATTATCCACCAGACTACATGAACACCAAGTAGTCGGCAAAAGACACAACCCACCCTCCCTGGTCTCAATTCATGAAGATGCGGAAGAACACAAATTCAACAGGAATACAAATGAAATCATAGGACGAGCACAAACAAAAAGAGAGAGAGAATTTCTGAAAGCCTGGTTTTCCACCACAGACTCGATAAACAGACATATCAACATAGACCCGATCTACCAATCCCTGTGGACCAAAGAGCAGAGGTACCATCAACAATGCCCAGGAACTGCAACCATACCCCAGCAACCAATCAATCCCTGCGAACAAAAGAGATGAATCACCACCAACCCAATATTAGTACAAACGTAACACAGGTACACTAAAAAAAATTTTTTTAAACTGCCTCTAATGTTTCGATTGATTTTTACGTTTTTTGGTGCGCTGAATCCAAATCTGGTAACCAATTTGCTCCATCACGTACAGACTTTTTGCTACATTGGGCTAGCAGTTTGAGGTGAACGTTTCAGATTGAGTGCGATCGAGATAAAAGTTTCTTGGATGAATTCTTTATACTAATTGTTTAGTAGTTATTCAAATAAGAATAAAGAAAATTGTAACAAGGCAGCACATAAGAATAGAGTAATGTCAACAAAACACACTGTGATGGTAGCAAAATTGTCTGCACTTAAAACAGCCACATACATGTGCACAAACATTGAGCATATAAGAGCGAGGTTAGACACAAAGCAAAGCAAAGAAATGTGCAAAAAATGTTGTACAGGTATGTATGTAAGAATAGAAAACGCAAACCGCACCATTGCAATACATGAAGACAAACACCCGATGGTGTGAAAATAAAATTCTAATAAATGAGATCCGACACTGTGGTAATAACTAGCAAATTTTTATTTCAAAGTTTAGTAAAAACACGATATTTGTCAACACAGTTTAGATTTTAAAGTCATTCTTGGGTCAATCAATCTCCTGGTGGGCCCGTTTCTTCTTCCCCCGAATGCTTCTCTTGGTGCGCTGCTTGGCGTATTTTTCATCTGGGGTTTCCCGCAGCAGCAACCAGCAGAAATCAGCCATCATAGTGGTGTTCCATCTTCCTTGGTACCTTCTCTCTGCGTCCTTGATGTCTTGGTGAAACCTTTCACCTTGTTCTTCACTGTACGCCCCCAAGTTTTCGGGAAAGTAGTTCACATGGGAGTGCAAGAAATGGACTTTCAGGCTCATGTTACAGCCTTGTTCTTTGAAGGCATTGAGCATCCTGGCAACAATATCCTTATAGTTCTCATCCCGCCTGTTCCCCAAGAATTTGAGAACAACATCCTTGAAGGAATCCCAGGCTTCTTTTTCCTTCTCAGACACCGTTTCAGCGAATGCTCCATCTGAAATGAGTTTCCTTATATCAGGGCCAACAAACACTCCTTCCTTTAGCTTTGCTTCAGAAAGTCGGGGGAACTTTGAGCAAAGGTACCGAAAGCACTCACCATCTTTTGGAAGGGACTTGATGAATTGCTTAATGAGACCCAACTTAATGTGGAGAGGTGGTAATAGAATTTTATCACGAGGTACCAAGCTCTCATGAAGAACATTTTTCTCACCGGGTCTCAAATACTCCCGAATTGGCCAGTCTTTTTTCCCCCAGTGTAGGTCGCGGGCCCGGCTATCCCACAAGCAAAGGAAGCAGGGATATTTGGTGAAACCGGATTGCTGCCCTAATAGCATGGATAGAATTTTAAAGTCTCCACAAATCATCCACTTATGCTCATCATAACGAATCTTCTGAAGAATCAGGGCCAAATTCTCGTATTTTTCTTGGAGAATAACAGAGTGAGCAATAGGAACTGAAGCGAATGTGTTGCCATTATGAAGAACACCTTTTATGCTGTCTTTTGACGAATCAATGAACAGCCGCCATTCAGCAGGATCATACTTGAGTTTAAACTTTTCCATCACTCCGTATATATCGTTGCAAAATACCAAATCTTCCTCTTTGCTGAAATACTTCAAAAATTGTGTCTCGCGGTTGCGGTACCAATAAAAAGTTGTTCCTGGTGACAATAGATTTTTCTGTTTAAGCCGAGAACCTAGCAGTTGGGCAGCATCTTTTGGGAGTCCTAAATCCCGGACTAAATCATTCAATTCAGCTTGAGAGAAAAGTTCAGGTTTCGGATCTGGTTCAGTTTCAAACTCGGAAGTACTGGACTCATCGGGAAAAGCCATCTGATGAGTCTCATCATGATCAGAACCGTCCACACAAATATGATCCAAAGATTTTGGTGGTTCAGGCACAGGTACTTCGTTGCTATGAGGCATAGGCCTAATTGCTGAGGGAAGGTTGGGGTAACTTATTACGTTCTTATTTTTTAAGTTGTATCCCTTCACAATGCAAGAGCAAAAATAGCAGTCACTGCTGTGGTCTCTTTGTTCACACGCCACATCATAGGTATTCCGAAACAAAATGCTTGTTTTTTAGCTTTCATCCATAAGCGTAGATCTTCCTCACATGTCTTGCACACTTTGTGAGGAGCCCACGGTTTGTCTTGATCGCCTAACTTCAAACCGAAATAGGCGAAATATACTTTTTAAGTAAATGCAGAAATGTTCCTCTGCCGCTTTTTCACGGTATATTCCCCACAAATAAAACAAAAACTGTCCGGAGAGTTGACGCAACCTCTGGCTCTGTGAACCATCACAAATACACAGCACTGCAAACTACAGCTGTAGTGAACCACTTCGGAATAAAGCTGGATTACGACTGAGCAAACAAAAGGTAATAATGAACTTGCAAGAAACTGAAATTTGACAGGAACGTTCATGTCGCAACCACCGTGTTTGAGCGAGCGAACGAGGCGAGGCGAACAGGAAAGAACATGCGCCAGCGCGAGTACTGGATTTAGCCCCCCGCCTCCCAATTGTCCTGTTAATGTATAAAATGAATACAAAACACTCTAAAATATCATGAGGGAGTGTTTCTAGTTAGTTAACCATTACAACCTCTATTTTGGGCCAAGAAAATAAACTGCAGTCGGCTAAAAAGAAATTATGTGAACATTCCTTATATGGGTAAGAAATCTAATTTTGCAAGAAAACGTGACGTGATGGAACATTTTGGCTATTTTTCCTGGATTCAGCACCCCAAAATCTATAGGAATCAGTTGCAAAACTGGAGGCAGTTTTTTGGTAGTGTACCTGTGTAATCATTCAAGCACATTACCATCTGGACCACACGCTGATGATGTCCCATGGAATGGTGATGAAACGTCTGCAATCAAACTATCCAACATCACATATCAAAACAGTTCAAACAGTACATGCATTTTCAACAATGTATGCACTTTACTGCATGGAGGCCAGGCAATAATCAAAGAACCCTTACTCATAAATAAGATACTATTTTACTTGCAGAAATTGTTTGAAAATTTTCCTCAGGACCTATTTTACAGTACATTAATGAATATTAAAGAGCTACATTAGATTATGCAAGTGGTTAACATGTTAAAGTGGTATGTAACGCATGTTTTAAATATGTAACATTTAAATACATGCTAAGCAGCTCATTAGTATTCATATGTTGCTTTTTAGTCTACTTTTCCAATGATAGCCTATAGCATTATTAGAAACTGATACATCTGTGCTTTAAAGAGCTTACAATCTAAGTGGGTACCTGAGATAACATGATATAATGTTGCATGCATGGGTTTCTCTAAGGTGCATGCATATGTGACTGCACAGAACTGTTCTAGCAGCCACATCTCAACCCATACAGAAGCTGGCCATAGGAGCAACGGGAGCCCATTCTTTTTCTGCTGAATGCTCTACTGAATCTGTGCTCGCACTGAAAGCAACTTCTAAAGTCATCAGCTAGCACTTCCCCATGCTGACCTCACAAGATTAGCAGCAGAAAGTGCCAAGTCATGAGTTTTGATGTAGCTTGTGGTGCTGGCACAGATGTAGCCTAGTAGTCAGAAGCCACAGGACATGCTTCCACTACCCATATGAATGCTGTAGCAGAGAGCAGAAAAAGCTGGGAAGCAAGAATAGAAAGTAGCAGATGCTGGGGAAAGGAGGAGGCCAAATGGCAGAGGAGCTGATTTTGGGGAAGGAAGGAAAACCAAGAGGCTGAGGGGGGGGGGGGGGGCAAGAGATAATGTAGGGGAGGAGGTTGTAAAAGAAGTGGGAAATGGTAAGGCGATGAATTCTGGATAACTGAAGCAAGAGGGGAAGACGGATGCTAAGGACAATGTGGAAGAGGCAGGGAGTTCTGAATACACAAGGGGTGAAGGAGGAAGATGGGTGGGAGGGAGGAGTTTGAAAGGCAGGTGGCAGATGCTGTAAAAGGGGGTAAGAAGGTGAGAGAGGAAGGAGGCAGGAGGGCAAATGCAAAAGACGGTGACTTAGAAGGCTGTTGATTGCAAGAGGTGAGAATGAGAAAAGCCTATGAATTGGGGATGATGTGGGGATTGGAAGAATAGGAGATTAAAGTAGAAGGGATGGGAAACAAAGAAAAGTCCAGGAAATGTAGGAGAGGGGAAAATGGAGAGCTGACAGATATGAGAAAAGCTAAGGAGGACTAAGAAGAGAAAGATGTAAGAACAAAAGGAGACAGGTGCAGCTGGCAGTATCATTAAGTGATGATGCTACAGTGGAAACAGCTCAGCAGACAGAGAGGAAGGAAAGGCAGAGTCCCTACCCTACCACTCACTTGCAAAAATTGTGCACAATAGTAGAGTCCATCAAAAAAAATTAGAAGTAGCATTGGTCACAAAAAGCATCAGCAGGATTTCAGTCCTGACTTCACTTACTGCTCATTGCTCTAACCACTAGGTGATTCCTTCACTCCATAAATAGCTAGTGCAGATCTTTTTAACAAATGTGATTTGTGTTAACTTGTTGGGAACATCAAAACTTAACTACACCTTGGAAGGTGTAGTTAATATTTTTAGGTAATTTCAGGAAGCTAGGAGGCCTACAAAGATGGCCACAACCATCCCTCCCTGATACCAACAAATACGGCCCCATAGACTGATCACTCTATCCCCATTACATAAGAACCTAAGATATGTTCTTAAGTAATTGGAATAGAGGGATAAGTCTGTGGGCCCATTACCCCAAGTACACAAAATAAGGCCCATGCAGGCCAGTATTGTAGCCCTGTCTTCCCTAAGTGCTCAAAGCAGGGCATCCCTTGGCCAAATTCATCCATTCCCAACACAGACGATCATCCAGTGATGTACACATTTAGATGGGGCAAGAGAGAGGAAGACTCCCATGTGTCCTATTGATTGGATGGCAAAAATGGCACCAAATGAACTTAGGTATTCCTTAACTCTTCCCACCCACATGAACAAAGATGTGGGGTCAGCCATAGTCATTTTCTCCACCAGAGCAAGCAAGACAGGAGAGAGAGTCCTCCTTTCTTCTGTCCCATCTTCATTTTAGGATTATTGGATAGCTTAGATGTGGGGATGGGTATCTTGTGGCTAAGGGGAGGGACTAATCTATATGGGTCTTTCGATGAACATTGGTGAGGTAAGGAGATTGGCCTGTTGGCATCCTATTTTGAGAAATTAGGGGGTTGGAAGCAGGGGTGAAGGAATGACCAAATGATTGGGAGGGCCCAAGCTCCTCTCCAAGCTCTACCCTAACTCTGTCCCAAGCTCTTCCCCTAGCCCCTGCAGCCTTCCCCTCCTGTTCTGCCCACAGGGATCTGATTTCCTGATCCTCACGGGCAAAAGAGAAGGAGGATCATGGCAAAGTCTCCTTCTGTCTGCCCTGATCTCCTGCGAGCAGACAGGAGGAGGAGTCTTTGCCGTGATTGTGACCATTCCCTTCTCTTCTGCCCAAGGGAGATCGAATTCCTGCAGGCAGACAACCTGCATGGAGGCCGTGACTGGGGCCTTCCTCTCCTTTTCTGCCCATGGCGATTCGATCTCTGGCAGGCAGACAGAAGAACTCTTTGCCATAATCACAGCTTCTCTCTTTTCTGCCCGCAGGAGATGGGATCCCCATGGGCAGAACAGGAGGGGAAGGCCGCGATTGCGCTCTCCATCCAGTTTGCAGGCACCTGGCAGACAAATGTTACTGAGGCTAGGGCCCATGTGGTCCACCCCATTCCGACACCTATGGTTGGAAGATCGGCTCCTGGTGATTATTCTTTGAAGTCTCAGGGGGAGTGGGGTATGAAAGATTCCATCAAAGTTGGTGCTACTGCTACCAAAAATGTAGCTGTGTTCCTGGCTGCCCACCTAATCAACCGAAGGCTTAGGCCCTTTATTAAATCAGGTATTCAATCCTCTTACAATACCTGCATTAAAAGCATCCATTAACAGCTTATTTCAATACACTTTAGTAAATAGGTCCCTATCCTTTATAGCCTTAGATATTCACTTAAATTGAAAGCACTTTGGGACAACGAACTGTTGTACCTGTGCATAGTTTATTGCTTAAATGTCAACGTAGCTGCATGATTTTTTTTTCTACTATTATCTCATTCATGGATCAGCATCAACTTGATGTCACTTATCAACGACAATTATCTTAACTGAACCTTCTCTTAGCCTCAGGAAGAGTAATAGCTTAGTGCTTAGAGAACTGGCCTACAATACAAGATATCATATGCAACATACCCTGGCATGGAGGTGAGGTTCATTCTTGTCATGATATGGGTAAAATTAACCCTTTTTCAGGTATTATTCAGAGAATTCCTGGGACCTGTGTTCAAGATTTGCCACCAACTCTTTCTGTGTCCTGGGCAAGTTATATTCCTTTCTTATGCCTCCAAGACCAAACTGAAACCAAGACATTGGTCTTAATATGGCTTTTGTGATCTACAAATTCAGTTAAAAAAGCAAAAACAACTGTATGAATTTTTATCCTAGGTAAAACAAATAACCCTAATTTGCCAACATCTTCCTTGACGTTTTCTGCTGGAAAAGTAAAAATATACCAGTCCAGTGCACCAGTCCCCTACATCACTGGCAATGCATCAGAACAAGACTAAAGTCCTTGCCCATGCAAGCTCTTAGCATTTGCTTGACCCCTGGGGACAATGTGGCATTCTGATTTGCAACAGAACAGTCATATCCTGCTTACTCTTGATGTAAGTTTTTTGGATTGTCCTGCTATACCTAAAAATATATTTGAATCACCTTCACAGGACAGTAAGGGTCTGCTGCACCAGTAGGAACGCATAACCCTTTAATTAGGTGTATGCATGACCAAAATAAGTTCACTTTCTGCTTGTTTTAAACAAATTGTTCCCAATTTTTGTGCATTTTTTGAGTTTGATTCACCTATTCATTCTTCACGTGCGCATATTAAGGCATGTTTACTAAAGTGCTTTACTGGGTGGCATGGGATTTAGCATGCGCCAAATGTGCAGTGCTGACATTTAGCACAGAGTGCTATGCTAGTAACCAGTTAGCACCTTAGTGGGTGGAAACAGGGCAGGTTAGGGGCATAACGTAGATGTTGATTGTGTGTCGCAGTTAGCGCAGGCCTTATGGGAACACACTAACTGCAACTCTTGCCATTAGCAAGGGTACACTTAACACCACCTCAATGATGGCCTTAAGTGTGCCCATATGCCAGTTAGCACATGCGCTATTGGCATGGGGATGCAGAGGCTCATGCCCACAAACATTATTGAAGGCCTCGGCACGGCCTTTAATAAATATGTCTCTATATGTGCTAGAACATTTTTAAGCAGACAAATCAATTGAACACATATTAATTTGTAGGTATACATGCATAGAAGTGTACTGCACACACTTTCAATTTCTAGATGCCCTGACAAACCAAATAACCACTCACAAATGCACAACCCTACCTTTGATCTGAAGAGGACATCTACTTGGCACATGTGTGCAGAATTTCAGTTTTGCGCAGCTTGCATATCTAATATTGTAAAATTGCAGATTTGCCAGCAGAAAACGGTAGTGTTCCATTTCCTCTCTTTGATCGTATAGGGGAAAACATAAATAATATTCTAATCAGTTTGGAGAGCAGTGTGGAGCTCACCTTAGAACAGGGCCAGTACAAAGGTATTGGGAACCCTAGGCAAACCTTCAGCGTTAACACTCCCTCCCCCCCCCCCCCCATCCCCGGGTTTTGGTTAATTAAACTCAGTAGTCCTGATCATCCTAGCTCCTAGCACCAGCCCTCCCACAACAATCCTCTAAAAATGTATATTTGGACATCATCCAGTACCTTTCAGTATTAAACTTTCCTTTGGGTGTATGTTTGTGCCTGTCTCCCTGTAAGTAAGAAAAAGTGCTGATGCCTCTTTGAGTTTGTGTGACTTTTGCTTTTACTGCTGTTGCTTTGTTACCCCAGAAGCTACTGCTCTAGGTAACTGTCTAGTCTTGCCTAATGGTAGCCAACCCTGCCTTAGGAGTGGTCCAACAGAGCATGGCCCCTGTTGCAAGGGAGTAAGCCAAGAAGACTTGAGTGGAATCTTACTGAGTGCAATCCCTTCTAATGAGTTTATAAGAACATTGCTGACTATCTTCTCTCACTGATAAGAACAGGCTTCTTGCCAGATTATAGGGTGGAAAGTGTCAAAAGTGAGAACACTGTGTTCTTACTCTCATTCCTGCTGGTTGTTATTTTGTTCTGGACTCTGGCTGCTATTGCAACTCCTATTTACCTAATTGCCTCATCATAGGATCTCTGTACCCCCAAGGCATGAAAATGCTCCAGGCATGTGTGAAATAATATTTGTCACAGTCCAAATAAAGACCGAGAGTGGCCACATTGGATTGCCTTTATTTGTTCTGATAAAAGCATTAATAATACAAAATAACTGATGTTCTATGTGAATCAACTCAAAAAACAAAAATAGAACAAAACCAAAAGAATCATGAGCTCAATATTAGTACTTGTATGTATGTAAATGCATTAATGTTGGAGGTTTTAGCCATGAGGAAACAAAACAGCCTCTCGTGGCAACACTTCCATTTTACTCAATTTTAAAGAGCCCCACTGGAGCTGTCAAATGTAGGTAAAAAACACCATGCAGTAGTGTGACCTACACCAAAACGTGTGCCAAAATGTATCCATCAATTTTGCATATCAAAAACCGCTGGTTTCCATCAGCTTTTAATCAAAGCCATAGGACTAACTGAAATAATGACCAAAAAGATCACTTATCTGTTGTCCGTAGAGAACTAAGCCTCAACATTCAGACTCAGTATAGATGTCAATCTCCCAAAGTCCACAGTTGTTAACTGAGGGCTGAATTCCACAATGTCCGCAGACTGACTGAGACTGACTGAGAACACAGCACTGCGTTTTGGTCTATCCAACTTTAATGCCCTGTTTCAACGCTCCCATCTGTGCCCCGGGAATTCAAAAAAACACACCCAGGGAAGTTATTCTACTCGGAGATGGAATAACTTCCTCGGACATTTCGCCGGCCCTGGACGTGCAGGGCTGGCGACCGCTCACTGCCCGCCCAGACTCTGCCCCCGGGCCGCCCATTCCCCGCCCCCATCTGACTTCCCCACACAACTAGCAGGGAAGTTATTCGGGGGCAGGAGAATCCACAAATAGTGGTGATACATCCCCGCTATTCATGGCTCAGAATAACCCCCTCTCTATCCCCCAGGGATGGCTTAACCATTAGGCAACATTATCCATATAATGCCATGAAAATGTCCATGGAGAGAGCTGACCAGTATCAATATCTGTATAGCAGCTGCCACTATATGGAATATCAACTTGCACATTACTCAGTCACCAAGTTACCCTGTTCCAGGAGTGAAGCCAGTCCTGGATGTCTAACAATCTCATCCTCATGCATTATGGGACCTGCAACATTGATTTCAATTAGCAAAATTAGGGACTACAATACCATACTGCATTGCAATGCAAATTTAAAATCAGAACTGGCCAGAAAGTCTCATTCTTGGAACTGGGTAACTTGGCGACTCCGTATCTATAGTAAAAGTTCCTTTCAGGGTTCTGGACTCCTTCTGAAACTGATCTTTCCTCCTTTAATTTCCTACTGTTCAGGGAATTTTATGCCCTGAAACTTCCACAGTCAGGCTGTAAGACACAGGCATTGCTTTTCTTCAGATGGTTTACTCACTAGCCATAAATTGGCACCATAAGAGCTTTAATTTATCTTATGCAAACATCCTCTCACCACAATTTATGGAGAACTCTCAAATTAAAATCAAATCCACACAGTCTGTTGCTTTCAAAACCTGCCACTGCAATTTGGTGCAAAATCAAGCATCTACAGTTGGTTGCTTTCCACAACTGCAGCAGAAAAGCTCCCCCTACAAACTCAAAACTGCATTTTCAACTCATTTTTCTTTCTTTGCTATCTCCCCAAGGCAACACACCTGAGGCTTTTCATGTATGTGTAAGTCTCCACTCTTCCTTCTCTTTTGAAGCTCTTCTCTCAGGGATCCCACTCCGGATCATCACCTGAGGCATGATGACAGTAGTAAAGATTGCTGGGATTTGTAGTCCCACATTTCCTCTAATAGTCCTCCTTGAATTGTTATCTGCTTTATACCTCTTTTCCTTCATATAGGGAATTACTCTCTAGAGCAGGATCTAAACAGTAGATGAAATACAATGTGCTCACTGAGAAAATAATGCTAATTATGTGAACACAATGCTGAGTTCCATATTAAGAGTCACCTCTCAGGAAAAGGATCTCAGGGTCATTCTGGATGCTATCTTGAAATCCTCAGCTCAGTATGCAGCAGAAGTCAAATAAGCAACTAGAATATTAGGAATTATTTGAAAAAGAAACAAAACTGTGAATATTATAATGCCCCTAAATAGCATATATCACAAAAATCCCTTGAGTGCTGTGTATAGTTCTGATTATCCCAGCTCAAGAGAAATACAGAAAAATACAAAAAGCTAACCAGAAGGTTCACCAAAGTTATAAAAGAGATGGAAGACCCCATTATGAAGAAAAACGTTATATGCTAGTATTGTTCTGCTTTGCGATGATTAAGAGGAGATAAGATAGAAATTTATAAAATCGCAGTTAACATAGAATAATTTAATAGAGAACAGTTATATACAAGGTCTGTCCAAAAAGAAACCAAACTTGCTAAAGAAGGCGACAGCGAGCCAACATTGCAGGCTTGCGATAATGGTGATGTGTAGTGCCTCCCACTTAGTTGATCACACCATGTAAATTAGTTAGGGACTACACACAGTAGAGTGAATTCACCTCATGTGACTTTTGTGATTTCTGAAACATGTCATAACAGACGACCTTTAAGAGTGATTTTCAACTTCATGAACAAAAAGAAGTCTGGAGGGGCCAAATCTGGAGAGTAGGGAGGCTGCAGGACTAGAGACATCTCTTGCTTTGCCAAAAATTCACAGATAAGGAGAGATGAGTGATTGTGACATGGTTTGCATTTGATCATCTGTCCAGAGATGTGGGACATATTTTGCAGCAACACAATGCATCAGAAGTTTTCAGTCACAATTGTGTGACACAAATTTTTACTGATGCCTATGTCTTCAGCAACTTCACAGACAGTTAGGTGATGATTTTCAAGAATCAAAGCATGCACTCTCTTAATGTGATCATCGTCCATTGACATGGAAGGCTGTCCAGTTTTGGGATTGTCTTCGGTAGACTTTCTGCCCGATTTGAAACATCGGTACCATTCGTAACATTGTTTGTGTGGCTTAAACAATCATCTCCATAAGCTTGCTGCAACATCTGAAATGTCTCAGTAAAAGTCAATTTCACACAAAATTTCATGCAAATGCATTGCTCTTCAGGATCCTTCATATTTCAACTTGCAAAAAATAGCGAAAGGCACATAAGACAAGGTCATTCTACTACATGTAGTCCATAACTAAATTCACGTGGCGTGATCGAGCAAGTGGAAGGCTACAGCTCAAAGTCACCACTTCACATCACCATGATCATGAGTCTGCTGTGTTGGCTCGCTGGTGCTCTCTTTAGCAAGTTTGGTTTCTTTTTGGACAGACCTCGTATACTCTTGAAAAAAAACCTACAACAGGACATTCTATAAAATTAACAAGAAGCAGATTTATTCAAATTTTAAAATGTATTTTTCATAAAGATGACTTTTTACCCACTGGATAATGTCCTTTTCTTGAGTCCTGCTAGATGAGTCCAGACAAGTGGGTTGTGTTCCCCTATCCAACAGATTGGTGGAGACAAAGAACCAAGGAAAAACCCAGATTTCAATGACATCACTCCCATGTCTCTATCTGCCTTAGCCACCAGAGGTCTCTTCAGTATCTGTCCCAAAGAATGAGAGAACATGGCAAACCTCACACAACCTCAACATGGACAACTGAGTAACCAAACAGTAGAGAACTATATACAGAAAAAATAAATAGAAGGCTTTGGGTAGAAGATGGAGCTGCAGAGCCCATTATAGAATCATAGTGAACCCCTAGGTACCACTGCATAAGAACAGAGCAAACAGAGTTCCAGGGGGTGGGCCCTGGACTGGTCTAGCAGGACTCAAAGAAAGGGCATTATCTGGTATGTAAAATGTCACCTTCCATATTGTCCTGCTAGACCAGTCCAGATAAGTGGGATGTACCAAAGCTATGCCTCCACTGCATGTGAAGAAGGCCAGAGTGTGGATATACAAGCAATAATGCTGGACAAAAGGGGAAATTGATGCCCATGTTGCCGGCAAATGTCTGCAGGAGTTACTGAGCTCCACTTCTCCCTTGAGGATGCTTGTGCTTTGGTACAATTGATATGCAAACCCCCCAGAACCAGACAGTTTTGCAACAAATATGCCGAGAGAATAGTCTCCTTTATCTGACACCCCCTATGTAGACTTAATTTTCCCATCACCTTTGTGTAGGCCAGCAAACAGCCCCTAAAGATAGTCTGGCATATGGAAAGAATTCATAACTTCCAAGTACCGGAGAAGCCTCTGGATATCCACAAGGTAGAGATCCTTATCCTTCCCCCGACACTGCTCCTTAGAGAAGGAGGGTAGGCAAACGACCTGGTTCACACAAAAGGGAGAAATCATCTTAGATAGGAAGGAAGGCACAGGCCGAATGGAAATGGCCTCCTCAGAAAAAGATGGGTAAGGATCTCGGCAAGAGAGAGCCTGCAGCTCAGAAATTCGCCTTGCAGAACAAATCGCAATCTAGAAGATCGTCTTGAGCATCAAATCCTTCAGAGTAGTGCACGTCAATGGCTCCAACGGTGCTGACATCAGGGCCCTAAGCACCAGACACAGATCCCAGGAAGGGACCACAGACTGGAGGAGAGGACACAGACACCAAACCTCCTGAAAAAAGCACAAGACATCCAGGAGGAAAGCTAGAGACTTACCACCCACCAGACTTTGAAACAGGCCAAAGCTGCCTTCTGAACCTTCAAGGAGCTAAGAGAAAAGCCCTTCTTCAGACCATGCTGCAGAAAAGGCCAACAGAGATGGTACCTTGGCTGCCTCTGGAGCCAGCTGCTGTGTGCCACACCATTGCTCAAAGAGGCACCAGAGCTGCACGAATGCCAGGTTGTTAGACCTCCTCTGGGTTCTGAGCAGAGTGTAAACCACTGCCAGAGAGAAGTCCTTATGCAATAGCCATCTTTCAACAGCCAAGCCATAAGTGAAAAGGGAACCGGGTTTTTCAGGACAAATGGTTCCTGATGCAATAGGCCCTGAGACGGAGGCAAACGTAGAAGTGATGTTTGCAGGAACCATATCACATCTCTGAACTATGTTCTCCTCAGCCAACCCAGCACCACCAGAATAACCCTTCCCAGGTGGTGCTCTATATGTTAAATCACACGCCCCATCAGGGGCTATGGAGGAAACACATACAGCAGGCATTGACTTGACCAAGGCTGAGACAGGGCGTCGATGCCCTCAGACCCTGTTTTTCTGTGGTGACTGAAGAAGCAACACACTTTGGCATTGGAGCAGGTCACAATCAGATCCATCTCAGGGTGACCCCAGCAACGCAGAATCAACTGAAATGCCTCCTGACTCAACTCCCACTCTCCTGGATTCAGAGAGTGCTGGGTTTGAAATCCCGCTTCCACATTGTCCACCCTAGCAATGTGCTGAGCCAACAAAGCTAGGAGTTTCCTCTCCATCCAGGCAAACAGGAGAGCCAGATCTAGGGTTACACTGGCACTCCTTGTGCTGCCTTGCCAATAGACATAAGCCACCACCATGGCGTTGTCCAAAAACAAGCCACCCAGCTCTCTAAATTAGGGACTGGAAATGCAGAAGAGCCAACCTAATGGCCCTCGCCTTGAGGCGTTTGATGGACCACACTGCTTTTCTGTGGTTGCAAATGGCCCTGGGCCGAACCATCATGGCAAAGGCTCCCTAGCCCAAGAGACTAGAATCTGTCATCAAAAGGATCCATGAGAAATCGTCCGGTGGGATGCTCTTCCGCAGATGAGAAGGCTGGCCTTCACCATCATTGGGGGCAGGAGCCTGAGCTTGAACTTCTGAGAACTCAGGGACCACCAAGTCAGCAAGGACCATTGGAGCAGTCACATATAAGGACACGCCCATGGCACCATCTCAATTGCTGCTGCCATCAATCCAAAGAGCTGAAGATAATCCTGGACTTTGGGAGCCTGCTGCGATCAGAACAGCACCAGGCAACATAGCAACTTTTTGACTTTCTCCTCTGGCAGAAAGACTCTGCCCCCTCGAGTATCGATATAATGCTCAGACCTCCAGGGACAGGGAAGGCATCAACTGGTTCTTCCCCGATTGATAATCCAGCCGAGGCTTTCCAAAAGAACACCACTCAGGTCGCTACCAGAGACACCTCTGAATGAGAATGGGCTCGGATGAGCCAGCCATCCACGCATGGGCCCACACAAATTCCCTGGCACCATAGCGCCGCAGCTACCACCACCATGACCTTGGAGAATAATCTTGGGGCAGTAAAGAGTCCAAATGAGAGGGAGGCAAACCGAAAGTGAGAGCCAGGTACAGCAAAATGCAGACACTTATGCTGATCCTCCCAGATTGGGATATGAAAATACACTGTGTTGGAAGCACTGATCTCAAAGTTTCCATCCAGAAACACAGGCTGCAACAGTGCATGTTGACACTCTTGAGGTCCAGATGTGGAGATGGGTATGTATATGTGTGAGAGAGGGATAGGTGTATGGGTGGCTGTTGGGAGGGGTGGAGAGGTTGGGAGTGGTTGTGTGTGTCCATGTGAGAGAAAGCTGAATGGGTGTGTGTACAGTTACCAGATTTTTTTGCAGGAAAATCTGGGACACATATTCAAAGTGTGGAGGGGGGGGGGGGAGAGGCAATTTAGTCCAGGTTTGAGCAACAAGGTGTGCAGAAGGGAAGAGGAGTCATTACCTTGCCCTCCCTCCACCCCAAATCCATCCCATGACAGCAACAAAATCACTTCCAAGCAGACAAATAGACAGAGAAATAGAAATAGTGTCCCCTGTACTGTGCAAAATACAAAAATGGAAAATATTTTTTTTCTATTCCCCTCTGTCTGCATTGCTGGAATTGGGGACAGGACACTTCCAAACAGGTGAAAGTTGGGGACACAGATCCAAAATTGACAACAATCCCCAAAACTCGGGGACATTTGTTAACCTTAGTGTGTGTGGAAGAGTGGGGAGTACAAATAGGTAGGGAGGGGTGTGAGTTTGTGTGTGTGTGCCTTAGGGATAAGTGAATGGATAAATTGTGTGGGGGTGGGAAGGGGTGTATATGTGTGTGTTTGAGGAGTGGGGATATGTGGGAGTATGGGAATATGTGGATAGATGTGTATTTGTGTGTGTGAGGAATGGGGATAGGTGGAGTATGTGCGGGAGAGTTGGGATAAGTAGGGAGGGGTATGTAGGGTAGGAAGGAGAAGGAAAGTTCTGAATTCTCCATCCCATCTGCCCCCTTCTTTCAGTTTCTTCTTCCCCTCCCCCATTCCCAGCTCCCCCTTTGAAACACCTCCCCTCTCTCCTTCCATTCTTTCTTCCCTTTCCTTCTATGTGAAATATTTCTTACCAAGAGTCTCACGGGGACTTTGGTGGCTCAGTAGGGTCGTGCTTCTAGTTGCTGGAGGAGGGTCCCATACTGATTCTGTCCCAGCAAAGTGAGTGTCACAGCAGTAGCTGACAGCCACAGTGATGCTGGCAGGGCTGTCTCCTGTGCTATAGGGCAGCATTGCAATTTATGGCCTCCTGAACTGCTACAGCTACATAGGAGCCCCCAGGGAGAGAGGGAAGAGGAGCACTGAAGGCCTTTGGAACCGCAGCACTAGAGGAGACTGAGGTGCACAGCCTGTGTGGGTGGGGCTACTGTACAAGCCCTTCGTAATGGATTCAGACAAAATGACATTGGTGGCTGCTATGCTGAGGAGGCCAGTGCTGGGGCTCAACTGTAGAGGGCAGCTGCACAGTTACGGTCAGTGCAGCCACCACAGTTCTTGTTTCTTCTTGGGCCTCTGGGGACTGGGTTCCCGCTGGCACACACTGCAGCAGCTCCTACTCTTTTCTGCTGAAAGGAGTTGGGCGCTTACTCTTCATCTACTAAATCTTCATGGATGTGGATTACTAGCTGCCCCATGGGCCATGGCTAGTATTCCCTCCCCAATATTCAAGGGCCAGCATATTCCACTCTAATTTGCTTCTTATTCTAGGTTGTAGCATCGACTTGAAACTTACTTTTGAGGCACAAATTTCATCAGTAGTTAGTAAGATTGCCGGATTTTTTGCAGGCAAATCCGGGACACTCATCCAATTCCTGGGGTGGGGAGAGAGAAGGGAATCTCCTTAGTTTCAGGATTGCGCAACAGGGGCTGGGGGAGGGATAAGAAATCATTCTCTTCTCCCCACCATTCCCTGATAGCAACACTTACAAGCTGACGAATTACCAAAGAAATAGAAATTGTGATGCATGTTCTCACTGTACGATGCAAAATATAAAAATTAGATGTGAATTTCAAAAACTGACATATTCCAATTATTAAATTGAAAATAAAATTATATTTTCTACCTGTCTGGCAATTTTTACCTCATCATCTCTCTTCCAGTCTCTGGATTCTGCTTTCATCTGTCTGTCTTTTCTTAATGTTGTTTCTAGGGTGTCCTGTCCATTTGTCATTTCTTTACTCACTTCCTGTTTTCACTTCTTTACCTACTGTACATCCTTCTCTAACACTGATCTCTGCTTTCTTCTATTTATTTTTCTGCCTCTCTGTCCATTCTGATTTTGCCCCTGCTCATCAATCAATTTTCAGTCCCCCTTTTTCACTGCATCTACCTAGGTTTCATTTCCCTCCATTCCCCATTTTTCTCCCTGCTTCCTCCCTCTCTCACTAATGTCACCTTCTCCCATCTCCCTATCCCATGTCCACTCTCGTCCCTTCTCTCTGCTCCATAAGCAGTATTTCCCTTTCCTTTCCCCACCCTTCCATCCAGAATCTCTTCTTATGTCTCTCACAGGTGTCTATCATCTTTACTTCCTTCCTACCCCCAGGTGTCTAATATCTCCCTTTCCCATCACCATTCCCCCCCTCTACTATCCAGCATATCCTCATCCAGGTGACCAGCATCTCTCCTCTCGCTCTCTCCCTCCCCCTCAATTCAACATCCCCTCATGCCCAGCATCTGCCCTGCATTTTCCTATGCCCTTCCATGTCCAGCATCTGCCCTCTACCCCATTCCATCTTCACTTTCTGTCCTCCAGCCCCCACCCCATGACCAGCATTGCCCTCTGCCCCATCCCATGTCCAACATCTGCTTCCACCTTTATGCCTCCTTCCTGATGTCTAATATCACTGCTTTCCCTTTCAACCACTTCCCCTTAGCCTACCGCTGCCTCTCTCTCAGTGTCTCTCAGTGGAGGCAATTTAAAAACACAAATGCAGTGTCTGTTGTGACTCCTGCACACGTGGAAGGCCTTGACAATCCCACCCCTTCTGACGTATAAAGCATGCATCAGAAGGGAGTGTGGTGGACAGGGCCTTCCAAGTCCAAAGGATTCGCAAACCCCTGTGCTTTCAATGCTAACAGCCAGGGGTGGCTCAAGGCAATCTGCTGCATGAGGTGAGAGATGAGCTGGCACCCTTCCCATCATCCAAAATGGAGGAACCTCCTCAGAGTTATAGTCAGGGAGTAGCAAGTCCCCCTCACTCAGAACACTGATGTGGTTTGACATTTTACAAACTAATTTTATGTCTCATGTCATTGTGACCTGGCTTTGCTCTTCTTTTGTCAATTCAATTCTTGGTTTCCTTATATCAGCCAAGACAGATTCGGACCCTGTGTCATATTGTATGCCATGGACCTCCTCTACCTTCCATGCGTCTGCAGGACTTGATGGATTGTGTGATCCTCCCCCCTTGCTAGTACCCGTAGGTATGTAGGGTTTAAGGAGGTTAAGTTCCTTCCTGAACCAAAGTTTCACTATTTCCTGAAGCAAGGCTTGTAGGGAAATGTAGTTTCTTTAAGAGTTCAATGAAGGGTAGTGTGACTCAAGTGTTTTAAGCAAAAGGGATTTATTTCCCCTCCCGGGGTGGACTTCACAAGGAATGAAGATAACACAAATATCTTGCACTTCGGCAGGAAAAGGACAAAATAAGATATCCAACTTAAATAGCTTCAGTCAGCATTAAACATTTTTCTTCCAGCAGATTAAACACCACAGTACTGTTTCCTACAGCTCTGTTCCCTTCACACAGTAAGTCTGTATTTTCTTCACAGCACAATTCTAACAGAGATATTATCTCCTCAGCCAGTGAAATCGTAGTCCATTTCCTCCACAGGAGTATTTACACAGGATGGCTCTGTATCCATAAATTCTACCTCTGGGGTAGGAATTGTTTGCCACGTTCCCTCTGGTGCCGCACCCTTTTCTCCAACCCTAGGCTTTGTGGTAAACTCGGGGTTTAAGTACTGTTTGAAACAAGCACTCCCATTATAGTCCTTTCCACCATAGTCCCAACCTTCCAGGTCAATAAACTCACAATTATTATGATGATTCCAGCCCTTAGGCTTACCTTGGAACCTGGCTGTGGAAGGTTTTCTCCGTGGCTTACAGATAGCTGTTGGTTCCCAACCTGACTTGTGCAAAACAGAGTTCAACTGCCTTCCTGGCTTTTCCTTCTGTTTATAATCCAGAGAGTATTTCAGCTGCCCGGGTCTGCTCCGGCTATATCTTTGACTCAAAGCCTCTGACCTTTCCTCAGCTAGAGACTCCGTCCACCTCCCTACTGGAAGCTGGCTTCTCTTCTTCCAAGGGGACTCTGCTTGTCTCTCCTCTTGTTCACTCTCTCTTTCGCTCTGGCTTCCTTCCTCTCTCTCCTTTCTCTACCTACTGGGACCTCTTTATGAGTCAGCTTTCTGTGTAGGGCCTGACTCCGCCTCCTAGCAGGTGTTCTGAATTACTTTGTAACTCTCTGTTAAACTGGTAGCAGGGGCCTGTTTCCTTCTCTTGGGCTTGGTTTCCCTGACAACCAGTAGCCATGTGCTTTTGTTTATATTGCAGCCCTGCACTTTTTACCTGGTTTTTGGGAGTTTCTACAGGGCTAGAGGGACTCACTATGTCACAATTGTCACCTCATGGACTAGTGACACCACTTTCTTTCCAGTTATGTAATACTCATAATTGAGTTGCTTCATTTATCAATGATAGCCTGTGTTTTGTTTTACTAACACACTTATGCATTCAGGTGTTCAGTTGAAGTTACACTGACACATTATATTGTATAACCTATATACCAAATTATACAATGAGTTTAGATTAAGTACACCATATTACTAAGATTGAAATTATAGTCATTACATTGATTGAGTTGATTTGATCTTACATATATCATTTCAGTATTTATTTAACATTTTTTTATATACCGCCTTTCAGATTCTCAAGGCAGTTTACAGAGAGCATAACTTTGCTTACATGGAACTTTTCCTCAGAACTATTTACAATGTCAAATATCAACAATGTATACAGATAACAGATAACATTTTTAACTATCTACATGGGAGCCTAAGCTCTTACAGAGGCTTAGGGTTTTACCAATTGTCTATATGCTGCAATAGCCGGTGCAATTACTTGAGTAGTATGGTATTGAAGTGCTCAGTAAACAGATGTGTTTTCAAGTATTCCCTGAAGTCTGTAATATCATTGGGTGCTCTGAGCTGATGTGGAAGGGAGTTCCATAGGGATGGCAAGTAGAGTTTGAAGACTCTATGTAGTGCATTCTGAAAAGTGCCCATAGGTATCATAGAGGTTGCAAGGGAGTTTTGGTTTTGTGTCCTCCTTGATCTGTTGTCTGGGACTCTTCTGATTAAGTTTTCTAAGCAGCTGGCAGATTGATTGTGCAGAATTTTGATTGCCATCATTATTGCCTTATATTTTATACGTGAACATATGGGGAACCAATGGAGAGAGTATGGGGGTGATGTGTGCATGTTTATTAGTTCTGGTGAGTAGTCGTGCTGCTGCATTTTGTGCCAGTTGTAAAGCATGGATTGAGCATTTGGGTAAACCGTGTAGGATTAGGTTGCAATAGTCGAGGTGGGTGTAATTAGCGCCTGACATACAGAGCGGAAGTGGTTGTGCTCAAGTAAAGGTTGGAGGTTTTGCAGAAACTTCATTTTGTAATATACTTTTGTGGTTGTTTTGCTGATGTGGGATTGGAAAATGAGTCTGTGATCAAGGTATATTTCTAAGTATTTTACCTCACTCTTTACCGGGATTGATCTGTTTCCTATTGGTAAGGTGTTGGGTGGGTTAAATGTGGTATCTCTTGTGATTATGAGGGCCTCTGATTTCTTGTAGTTGATTTCCAGATTGCATTGTGATAGCCATTTGGTGGCTGTTGACATGCAGGCTGAGATGGTGGAGTAGTCTGGATTCTTTATGTCTAGGGTGGAGTATATCATTAAATCATCTGCGTATAGGTGGTAGAGGATGTGATCTTGCTGTAATATTTTGCATACTGGCTGTATGTACAAGTTGAAGAGGAGAGCCAAGAGTGCAGAGCCTTGTGGAAGACCTTGTTTTAGTGGGAAAGGTCTAGACTTATTGGCTTTTATCTTGACCTGTGATCTTCTATCAGATAAGTATGAATGAAACCAAGCAAGTGGTGTGTCACTTACTCCTACTTTGCTTAATCTATTCAGCAGAGTGGAGTGAATTATAGAATCGAAGGCAAATGTTATGTCTGTGACAATTAGGTTGAAGCCTTTCCTGATGTCTTCGATTCCGTTGAGTACAGTGTTCAGAAGGGATGTTAATAAAGTTTCTACCCCATGACGCTCTCGGAAACCATATGTTGTTGCAGGTCGAGTGGGAAGGTAGCATCAACGTGGTCTTGTAGCTGGTGTTGGACCGTATTTTCAATTAATTTGGATAAGAGAGCTATGCTAGATATGGGGCAATATGAGGCAGGAGATGTTGAGTCCAAGGTGTTGTTCTTCAATAGTGGTCTTATGGAAGAGATTTTCAGTGGCAGTGGCAGGATCCCTTGAAAGAGGGATAGGTTTATTATTTTGCAGAGTGAAGGAGCTAATTCTTGAGCCATTGCCTTTATCCAAAGGGTTGAGCATGGGGTCTAGGGGAGAAGTGGACATGTTCAAGGATTTCAGGAGGTTGGTGCAGAGGTCTTCAGAGACATGGTAAAAATATGTCCATATGTTTGGTTGATTTGGATCAGATGGAGAGGTGTTAGGTTGACTTGTTGGGCCTGTGGGCAAGATAGCTTGTTTCGGAGATAGGATGCTGGAGTTAAATCATCTATGTCTTGGCTTTGCGGGGCTCTTGATAGATCTTTGACTATGGAGAAAAGCTCTCTAGGATGGTTTAGAGATTTCATGATGATGTTAGTGTTGTGTTGCTTCTTGCAGTTAAGGATTAAATCGTTGTATTCTCACTGTTTTGACATGTATTCTTGTTGATCTGGTTGTGCTTTGGTTCTCCTCCATTTTCTTTCGAGTCTTCTCAAGGTGGTCTTTGCCTGTTTGATTTCCAGAGAGTACCATGGGGCTTTATTTTTCCGTTTGGAGACTCTCGGGTTTGATGGTGCGGAGGCAGCTAGTGTAAAGGTGTTGTTCCAGTTCTCTATCAGTGAGGGGAGGTCTGTTGAGGTAGTTTCCAGCTTGGGGATTGCTTGATTTATTAATGTGTCTTTATCAAATTGATTGAAGAGCCTGTAGGAGTTTGAGTTGTGGTGTCTAGGGTGCGGGGGGTTGAGGGGGAAGTTAAATGATATCAGGAAGTGATCTGACCATGGCACCGGGCTTACTTGATATGATATATAGGAGTCAGGTTATTGGAGGATGGTGGGTACAAAGATCAGATCCAGTGTGTTTCCTCCAATGTGAGTCTGTGTTGAGATGATCTGTAAGAGATCCAGTGAGGATAAGGCTTCAAGGAATGCTGAGGCTTGAGCTGAGGTTAGGGAATTCAGATTGAATTCACCTAAGATTATTGGTAGCTTGCCCTTGTTAGATTGACTGGTGGCCATCTCAATTATGGTTGAGAGGTCGTCAGTGTTAGGTAAAGGAGCTCTATATATTAGACATATTATCAGGTCTTTGTTTTCCAGGGTTATGAAGTTGAATGTGGGAGTGGAAAGACTGCTGATTGGCTTGAGGTTTAGTTGTTTGTTTGCCAAGATGAGAGAGCCCCCTCCTCTGCGTCCTGGTCTGGTAGACTGGTGTACACCCATGTGTGTTGGTTTAAAAGGATGGTGTCTGTATCTGTGTGTCAAGATTCGGTTATATACATGATCTCTACATCTTGGTCTTATATGTAATCGGCTATGGTGTGAATCTTGTTGCATTTAATTGTATGAGTTTGTTGCTTGGTTGTTGCGTTGGTCTGAGCTCCTTCATTTGCATGTATGCAGATGAGATGGGGCGGTTTCTTGTGCAGGTTGGAAAAGAGTGGTCAAGTCATTAGAAGTTGTTTGGGCTTGTAGAGGATTGGAATAGAGTTGTTCCAGCTGTATGTGGCTCTGGTTGGTCTTAATAGGAGAGCTGCTGTGAAGGAAAAGAGTAGGGTGACTTGAATCCACTTCATGTCTGCTATTTCAGGCTGTAATCCCACTTGGTAGAATCAGTTATGATTAGAGGTGTTATTAAGGCAGAAGTGTTGTTTATGCAGGATGAGAGTTCTGTTTGTAATATGTATTTAGCTAGCATATCTTATGGGGAGGACTTGGTCATTAGTTCAACTTTGAGTCTAGTAGATAAGGTTTTGGCTCTGCATTAGGGCAATGCAGGATACTAATAGAAGTGGAGTGAGTCCTTCTTGCTAGAAATTCAGCCAAGTATCGCTGCTGTCTACTTGTGGGGAGGGGAGACAAGCTTCTGGAGGTAGTCTGAAGTTATGTTTAGAGTAATTAGTGGAAGCAGGTTAACAATTATAAATACATTTTGGAGTCAGTGGAGCTCTTTAGTTCTTAGGTTCCCGCTTGCTTAATTGGTATTCTTGGCGGCTTTGTTCTGAGAACGAGGGGTGTTGTGGAAGATCTTTTCTGCAGCTGATTGCTATGTGACTGGCAGAGTTTTTAGAAAGCTGTTGCTGCCGCCCTGGGGCCTGTGCCTAAGGGCCACACCAAGGGGCCTTCTGGCCAGGCCCTCAGGCACAGGCGCACCTGATGGTGCTGCCTGTTCAAATGCACAGTTCTTCAGTCCTGATTGGCTTTGAGCCAGTGAGCGGGGAGGGGTTTGCTTTCCTGCTCCCTCACCCAACGCTGATTGGGGTGCTGCGGTGCTCCGGGGCTTTGATCTTCTGTCCGATGTCACTGTTTCTTCAAATGCACAGTTCTTCAGCCCTGATTGTCTTTGGGCCAGTGAGCGAGGAGGGGTTTGCCTTTCCGCTCCCCCACCGACGCTGATCGGGGTGCTGCGGTGCTCCGGGGCTTTGATCTTCTGCCCGATGGCGCTGCCTGTATTAACTTCTTTTACTGCTTGTGTGCATTCACAGAATGATTACTCATGCAGTATTGCTTTAAATGCATCTGTTGTGCTTAGAGTATACCATTATTATACTTTAGTTAACTATGTCATTTGGTTCTGATCTGCACAGTAGTCATGTTAGTTAGGTTTTAAGAAGGAATATGCTCCCTAGTAGCTATTTCCATCTTAAAAGAGGAGGGAATGTAGGGCTGATATCTGTGGCCTGTTCTGAACTATTTAATATGGCTTCCTGTTACAAGATAGAACTCTTTTCTGCTGTTCAATTGCATATCAAGCAATTCTGTTAAGTTATCAGCTATACAGCAGAGCCACTGTTGTCAGGCCATGGCTACGTGCACTAGAACTCGCTGCTGAGGCCATTTCTGTTCTACTGGTCCCAACATTTGCAACAATTTAGGAACCTGCATACCAGCATCTTTCTCTCACCATGGAACTTTATTTCTCAAAGATGCTCTATGAAAAGGAGCGGCAGGTTGAAATCTGCAACAAGTTAGACAACCTTTGGTATACAACTGGGCATCCTGGTACATGTGGGGCCAATATGCCACTTGTTTGAACATTTCATAGGTGACTGTCATCTCTATGGCCAGCACAAGGCTCGTCATGGGCATGTTGCAACATAATTCCTTGAAAGACCCGAGGTACCACTCATTGCACAATACTATGTTTACTCATATGAACCAACAGGTCCTTCTGGAGATGGAACATATCTTTGGAGATATAGAGGTTCCTTAGTTCCTCATTATCCTGGAAGTCCTCTAGGGTTAATGAATGTTCCTGGGGCTTCCGGGAAAGGAATAGAAATATCCAAGGATAGGATCTTGTTTTGGGCATGCACTAGTTCAAGATCCATAATCTCACCATACCACTGTACCACCAGTGGGGTGGCTAGCTGTTGAACTTGTTGCCAGGTGACTGCCTTGACAGACATGGTCAGGATGTCCAAGGGAGCTTCCAATTGCCAAAGGTATCCAGAAATGGCACCTTTCTTAGCAAACTGGTCAGCCAGATCATTCCCAATCTTGTCAGGACTGTTAACACTGCCATAGCCTTTCACCTTCTTCCAGTAGACCATCATGTCATTTTCAGGCACTACTCGTTCTAAGGCCAGGATTAATTCCTTGTGTTGTATGGGTATCCCTTTGGAATTCAGCTTATTGTTGGGTTTCCAACTAGGAATGTTGGAGACAAAATTGTGTTGGACATAATCAGAGTCAGTACAGATTGTTAAAGTGCGGACCCCTCCCTGGGCAGAAGATTGGAGAGCTGCCAAGGCTGCAGCTAACTCACCATATTGGTTTGTTTTGCACCCCAAATGATACCTTAATTTATTTATTTATTTTATTTACATTCTCTTATATACTGCGCTATTCTGCATCAGTGTGGTTTACATTGAATTAAACTGAAATTACATTGAACAGGGCATTATAACTTGGAGATAACTATTTTACAGGGAACATGGGCTATGGAGGGTTAAGTGGCTTGCCCAAGACCACAAGGAGCACCTGTGGGACTAGAAACCCCAGTCCTTCCGGCCCAAGGTTGCTGTCCTCTAGTGGGATTTGAACCCCCGACCTTCCGGCCTGAAGTACCTTGCCCCAACCACTAGGCCACTCCTCCACTCCTTAAGGGTCCACAGGGGTGGTTCTGATCCCAGACTACTCCTATTCCTGCAACCAGGACACGGTCAGGCTCTCGACAGTAAACGCAACCATTCACAGATACCTTGGCTTAGGTGCAGCTTGACTCCCTCTTAGGGTCAGAATTGACTACCAATGGTGCACTGGCAGTGCAGTCATGCAGCTCCACCAGGCCCTGTGCTGCATCATTTCTGTGATTCTGAGCATACTGCACCACCAGGTGCCATCCTTGAAGGGCTAAGGTCCAGGAGATGATGCAGCTTGTCCAAATTTTATTCAATCACTACCTAGAAAACTGATGGCTTAGTGATGAGTTTCTATAACTAACTTCTCACCTTGGATGTAACTATGAAAGTGCTGGAGGGCCCAGACAGTGGACAACAAGGACTTTTCACAGTCTGAGTATTTCCTCTCCACTTCCGTTAAAGCTTTCCTGGCATAAGCAATAACGTTCCTGATGGTGTCATGTGTTTGATACAAAACAGCACTCATAGAGTGATTGGTGAAACTTAGTTCCACAAAGAATTCCTTGCCACTTTCTGGGTAAGCAAGGCAGGGAGCTCGACTCAGGGCAGCTTTCAGCTCCCCTAGAGCAGCCTCTTGTTCAGGTCCTCACGCCTAAGATGCATTCTTTTTGAGGAGTTTGACCAGGGACTGGAAATCCCCGCATATTGGTCCACAAACTGGCGGGAATAATTACAGATGCCCAAGAAGGGGCATCTAAGTTGTTGCAGGGCCACAATTCTTTTCTTTTGGGGCCGCAACCCATTAACAGAAACTTAATATCCCAAATAATTGAGGGATTTTTGGCACCATTGACCCTTTGACAAGGACGGCTTCGCTCCTGCAGTTTTTAATTGTTGGAAGACATGCTCTGTTTCCTTCAAATGGTCAGAAAAGATAGTGCTCTTCACTAAGATATCATCTATGCACACAAGGGTGCTCTAGTCTCGGCATCAGGCAGGGTCTTATGCAGGAAAATATTGAAGTCTGCTGGTGTGTTCAGATACCTGAAGGGTGTCCAATTCTAGGTGTATTGTCGCCTACCAAAGATGAAAACCAGCTTATGTTGATCCTCAGGATGGACAGAAAAAGTTCAAAATCCTGAGGCGAGGTCCGGGCTGGTGAAGTATTTTGCACCTTTGATGGTGGCTGAGTTCTGTTCCAAATGTGCCAAGGGCCATCTGGACAGGGATACTTTCTTGTTAAGCTGGCGGTAGTCCAGGGCTAAGTGCCAGCTTAAATCTTTCTTGATGGCAGGCCACTACAGGGCATTATACATGTTATTGCTTTGGTGTATAATTCCTTTCCTTTCTAGGGAATTAATGATTTCCTAGGCAGATTCATAGGAGGCCAGGGGAATTTTATACTGCCACACAAAGATAGGCTTACTTTTGGACCAATAGGTAATCGGATGACATGTAGGTCCGCAAGACCACAGTCAGGTGTCAGTGGCAAAAAGGTCCTTGTAATGATACAGCAGTTCCTTAAGCTGAGCCTTTTCTGACTCATCAGAACAGGTATCTGCTTCAGCAAGTGTTTCCTTAATCATCCCTTCAAACTCTGGAAAGGGTTGTTTCGGAAGCATTTCTACCTCCTCTACTTCCTCTTGGAGAGAGGTGGCTTTGATATTTATTTATTTATGTGTCTTTTATATCGCCCTATCATGTAATCAGGGTGGTTTACATTTAAAACAACAGTATTACATTATAACATGTTAAACAATTAGAGGTAACAGTTGTGGATGTATTTAAATCACAGATATATACATGATTAGTTAATAACTTACAATACACAGATGTAATAAAGTCATAAAGTGTATACATTTTTTTAAACTCCTTTCTTGATTTCTCTGTCAATTCTTTGTTACATAGTGTAGAGGGGAGGGGCGGGGGGAGAGATCAAATTTGTTAATGTTGAATGGGTTTCTGGCTTTTATGTTAGGTCAATGTTTATATTGATAGCTTGGACTACCTGGGGCTCCTTTCCCTGGTGGGTGTAGGAACTGTGGGACTCATCAAGTTTTCTTGACAAGATCAAATGGCCCTGCTCTAGGTGCACCTGGATGGATGCAGCACTATGAGACCAGATAAACTGTAGAGTAAGGAGGCCTCGAGATGAGGTTCTTACACATTCGGGGGTCCTCCCTCCTTCGCAGATATCCCAGGAATCTGGGGCTTTTCCAAAAGGAGAGTCAGCTCTATGCTTGGGAATGATCCTCCTACCAAGTATTCCAAGGATTCCCCTTTAACAATGCTAATGAGTCCTGTTCTTGCGTTGCTAACCAACAGATGCAACATTGTCTCTGTGACCTCCATACAGGGGATGGGGCTGATAATCAGGCCCAGCTCCTCAAAATGGGAGTTAGGGTTGAAGAAGACTAGGGTGTTTGAGATTGTTTGCCGCTGGGTTACATGGACCTTGAGGGGACAATCCTGTACCTTCACTGGTATTTGGACATCCTCCACACTCACCACTTCGGAAACCCGAGGGCTGGTCTGTCCAGTCCTCAATAATGGATGGGTACCAGGCCACTCCACTAGCTCGCCCTCCATCCTACTCCATAGGATGCTATTTATCAAATCCACATAAGCTCTGAGTCTAAAATGGCAATCTGAGCCTATATAGAGGGATGACATAAGCCCTCTCATGATAGAAAAAGTGTGTTTGAAAGATTTGCAGACTCTCACTCATGTCTTGAGGCCCTCCCCAGGAACCTGGAAGGAAGTCAAGGTTCTCCTAACCCAATCAAGGATGGCATGGTGATTAAGGTGAAGAGGGTTTCACTGATGAGTGAGTTATCACAGTGTGGTAACAAGTAAGCTTTTTCCTTCTGGTGGGTGTCCATCCACACATGAATGAACAGACCTTTCTTATCCAAGGAGATTAATGTTAATGTCCTAAGGTGGCCTTGATAGGGATCAGAAGCAGGAGGGGTTCTTACCTCACTAGCCTCCGGAGTCTCCCTGGCCTGGTCCATCTGGACTGTGGCACCCTTCAGGAATATCTGCAGACAGTCAATATTAGCTATTGATCCCTTTTCAATTATGATTACATCACACTTTCTCTGACCCTCATTCCCAGCCCCATCATACTTCAGCTCTAGGATTTGGGTGTCTGCTGATCTCTGGAAATTAATCCTGATGGAAGTGTCCTTCCCTTCCACAGAACAAGGATCACTGACCCTTTTGTCACATTTCATTCTGGCATAAGATATAGGATGGGTGACCTGTGTCCAGATCACTTCTTGGACATAGTCCAGTATGAAGCACAACCTTTTTAGGAGCTCATTGCCAATCAAAAGCTCCTCCCCAGGGCACTTAGTAATAATCACAGGATGTTTCACCTGTAATTTTCCGATTTGGAGGGTAAGCCAGACTTGGCCTATGGTCTCTATGGACCGTTTGCCATAAGCTACGAGTGACCACTCAGTGGGTGTTATGTGAAGGGTATCCTGTCCCTTCAAGGAAGCAGTGAGCCCGTTAAAGAGACTCAAGGTAATCAGGGTAATTTCAGAGGCTGAATCTATTAGACCCTCACAGGGAAACACTTATTGGATTTTTTTTTTTTTTACTTGTCCGAATTTTTATTGGATTTTAGTCAATAACAATGGACCAACTATATATGCAAGAAAATCAAGATAACAATATCAATAAAAAGAAATTACATAACATGATAGAGCCCACATCACGGGAGTGCAACTAGACCAAAGAAGAACATACACAACATAATACAGCAACCAAGGCCCGAAGGCCCACACCTAAAGAGGTGAAATACCATCAACATTTTCATCCCTCTCTGAGCCCTGTCTGTCTGTCAAAAATTTTTCCAGATGTGTTACGTCTACAAACACATACGAAGCACCATCATATGTAACAAGACATTTGCATGGAAATCTTAAAAAGAAAGTAGCACCCAAAGCTAACACTCGCGGCTTTAAAGATAGAAATTGCCTGCGGCGCAATTGGGTGACACGTGACACATCTGGAAATACATTAACTACTTGGCCACAGAACTTAATTGCCTTAACCTTGAAATAAGCTTTCAAGATGCGCTGCTTAACCATTACAGATGGAAAGGTAACCAATAAAGTAGACCGTCGAGTAATAGTATCCGTGGAATCCTCAATAAAGGCAGTTAGATTAACAATAGAGGGAATAATTTCATCCAGTTCATCATCAGTGGAGTTAACCTTTTTGGAGGCTAAGGGGATATAATAAATTTGAGAAACCTCGATAGGATCGGATAAGGCCAAGACCTCTTTAAGATATTTATCTAAAAGAATCCTTGCAGACAGCAAAGATGATTGAGGAAAATTCAAGAACCTTAAATTACACATACGCATAGAATTTTCAAGTGCTTCCACTTTAGAATGTAAAATTAGGGAATCTTTAATACCAGCAACATTAATTGAATGGAGAGGACACACTTGTGATTCTAATTTAGAAAAGGCCATATCAATTGATGAAACCCTTTTATCCAGCTGCTGCAGAGAAACTGCAGCTTCCTGGGTAAAGGTACATAAAGAATTCAATTTTGAAGAAACCTTTGAGTCAATACATTTTAAGGCCCCCCACACATCCTTCAAAGTCACATCCGCTTCAGAAGACAGCTCCGGAAGCTCCAAAGAAATTCCCGAAGATGCTCCCTGAACCGGAGTAGGCAAACTAATCACTACTTGTATGTCACTAACAGCCTCAGAGGGCACCTTAGACAAAACAGATAACCCAGACCCAGGGCAAGGAGGGGGAGATCTCCCATCAGGACTCAAGGAGACACCATCGGGAGAGGACTGAGCCAAGGGTAAAGAAACAAGATGTTTGTCCATAGGACCAGTCGGTTTAGACCACCCAGTTTCTGCACTCTGAGCCTTATTACATACTTTAGCCTTCCTTTTCCCCATGCTAAAATTAAAACAAACCACACTCTACTTACATAAAGCAGAAATAAAACTTCAAACAGGGAAGCAGGCTATAAGTGCATACGCTCTCTAGCATCATACACAGAAAAAATCGCAGCGAAACGCCTAGTTTACCGTAGTGGCATCAAAGGGGCGTCTAAGGGGCAGAATCTGCCCCTTTAGACACGCCCCTTCAGAGCACGCCCCACGATCACGCTCTGCGGTCGCAGAGAACAAGAAAACAAATTTAAAGAAAAACTGAAAGGCCCCACAAGGAGCAGGCTGTCCCGGGCGTGCCTGCCCGATGTTGTATGCACTGGCAGCAACGGCAGCGTCAGCTTCCCTGGCAGAGTCCCGGTACACTCTAGGCTCTATCACAAAGGCCCAGCACACCTCAACGCACCTTCCAGTCACACTCCAGCAACAGTACCTTGAAGGAGCCTTTTAAACTTCACGAAGGCCCCACAAGGAGCAGGCTGTCCCGGGCGTGCCTGCCCGATGTTGTATGCACCGGCAGCGTCGGCTTCCCTGGCAGAGTCCCAGTACACTCTAGGCTCAATCACAAAGGCCCAGCACACCTCGACACACCTTCCAGTCACACTCCAGCAACAGTACCTTGAAGAAGCCTTTTAAACTTCACGAAGGCCCCACAAGGAGCAGGCTGTCCCGGGCTGGCTGCCCGATGTTGTATGCACTGGCAGCAACGGCAGCGTCGGCTTCCCTGGCAGAGTCCCGGTACACTCTAGGCTCGATCACAAAGGCCCAGCACACCTCGACGCACCTTCCAGTCACACTTCCCACTTATTGGATTTTAACAGGAATAGTATACTTCTGCCCCTTTGGCTTGAGTTTCCTAGAAAGTACTTGTGCTTTCTGATGGAGTCAAAGGCTGGAACCCCACCATCCACTGGGGAACTGTATTGAGGGCATGGCCTCTCCAGCCGGCCTGGATGTCTGAGCTTGTTGTACCCGGGAGACGTTGACCCGTTGAACAAAAACATTTCCAGTTAGTCATTCACTGTCATTATAAGGGAGAGGGGTTTCAGCCTTTTCCACCTTTGACTTGCTAGGCCCAAGAGTGCTCCTCAGCCCAGCAGACTTTGTTGGTGCCTTTGTGGCTCCTTCTCAGGGGGAGCCTTCCTTTGAAAACTGGAGAAGGCTGCAGTCAGGACGGCAATCAAGGTGGCAGCAAATTCATCTAGTTTCTATTTTACAAGCTAAGTCATATCGCCCCTAGGCTTCCTCCTGCAGTTCTGGCTCTGCCAAGAGGAATGCTGGCTGCCAGAACTCCACTTAGGCCAAGATGTCTGATCACTCTATGATGGCTTGGAAGGAGCCTGTGGAACAGGAGTATTACTTTCTAAAGTCAGAGTAGATTTAACAGTGCTGACACTCTTTTTTTTAGTTCCTTAGGCTGGCTAGAAGCCTTTACCTTGCTGCTTGGCAAAAGCTGCATAAAGCCCCTCAATGTGCTCTATCAAGTAAGAGAGGGGTCATAGCATTTCTTGTACCAATGGGCCTTTGTGGAGGAGGGTAGAGACTGGTAAAACAGATCAGAAACATTTCTGGTGATGTTCTATCACCTCCCAGGGGAGATCACTTTGAAAGAAGATCTGCCTGAGCTGGTAAGCATACTCTCTAGCTGATTCATCCCTCTTACAAGTCATACCATAGGCTGCTTGCTTGGCACTAGCAGTATCAGGGTATAAACCAAAACATATTTTTCAGTTCCTCTTCCATGGTGGCAAGGTCAGTCTTAACATTTTGGGCCATTTCCCGAATAAACTGCCGACATGCTCCATCAAATGCCCAGGGCAGACACTGGAGCATGTCTCTCTCCCTGGTATCTTCCAGAGCCCGGAAGGCCTCTTTTACTTCAACTAAATTTTCATTTATGGTCACATGTCCACCCTTCTTAAAGGGTGGTACATGTCATGCAGGGCTTTAATCACTTGAAACTGGACTACAGAGATGGGGCCACTTCTGCTCTTTTGTTCCTCTTGGGCTCTGGGGAGTGAAGGGCTTTGTTTGCCTTCATCTCCCTCTTGTAGCCAAGATATGCACAGTTTTCCTTCACTCAGATGCCTTCTCACCCGCCTCTCTACCTCTCCCTCTATCGGAAGAGGTCGAGAGCAGGGTGCCTCTCACAGCTATATGTCTCCGCTGCTTGGGTATGGGCACTATAGCTGACAGGCTATTCTTGCAAGGCTGTCCTTCTAATCTGAGCAGATTTATCAGTGACAATCTGTGATCATCATCTTCTGGGCCATATCCCGGGAGAGGAGATGAGCTTGGGGAAACAGATCGAGGACTGGGAGGCATGAGATGACCTTTCAGTAAATTAAGCTCACTCTGTAACTGGGACCAGTCCTTTTTAACTTGATTAGTGCCTGTTTATTTCTCTCTAACTCCTCTTCATTTTACACTGCTCAGCTCGAAGGGAGGCATTTCTCTCTCTCTCTCAAGAGCCAATGCAGTTTCAGAGGCTTTCAAATGACTAAGCAAAGCCCTTTCTTTGAATTCATACTGAGCCTTTTCCTCTTGGAGTCTAGTATTTTCCTCTTTCAATTCAAATCTATAAGTTTGGGCAACTTGACGCTCTCTTATAGATTCTTTTACTTGTTCATCTAAAACAGCAAGTCGTTCTAATAAATCCTGGAGTTTTTCACACTGCCAGTCATGGTCAGCCCAAGCGAGGGGTTTTTCTCCCTTTCCTTTTCATGTGACTGGGCTTGTTGTAAATCAGCATTCTCCTGCTCCAGTTTTCTCAGCATAGCAGTAATAGACTGTATCTGAATGTGGGACTCCCTCAAATCAGCAGCGCACAAATCAAGTCTATCTTGAGTGTGCTGTAGAACCTCCAGCAATTTCTTCTTAAAGATATGCACCATACAAGTGTTCAGCAATCAGACTAAGGGGCTTGTTTACAAAGCCGCGGTAGTGGTTTCCGATCGTTATCGTTATGGGGCCGCGGCTCTGATAACGATCGGAAACTGCTACTGCGGCTTTGTAAACAAGCCCCCAAGTGTTAATTTTCCTTTATGACCCAGAAATCTGTAAAACACCCCACTAAAATAGTTATCTGTCCTTGAAAACTCATGCCGGTCCAATTTGAGGCATTTATTGATCTGTGCAATTTTCTCTGGAATCTGTTCCTGGTACCTACATACAACTGTGAGCTTTTGCACAGCTAAACTGCCCCAGTCAGCAATAATGTGACAGCACCCCATTAAACTTTGGACATTAGGTATGTTCTTAGCTTGCCAGCTCCTTAATCTACCCCTGACCAGTGCAATTCAATTAGTTGCCAGTACAGAAAGCAACAAATAAGAAAACAGTGCAATTCGATCAGTCGCATTCACCATAGAAATAACAGCAAAGAAAATGAAATACCTGGCAATCTACTTCCAATGCACCTTGCAGGGATAGTCACAACATTGACAACTATCCACAGGGTCACCAGAAGTCGGCATCAACTCAACGGCACTTAACAATAATGAATTATTTAAAATGCAGTATATCACAGCTAGGGAAATAATGGTAATTCCTGCTTGCATGTGTGTATATTTCTGTTGTGTGTGTGCTGTGCATGTATTGTGGCTGTGTATGGGGAGGCATAGATGATAGTGATAGGGCATTTTTAAGGTACGCAATTTTGCTGGATGGGGACAAATGTAGGGAGATAGTTTTGAGGGTGGGTTATTTTGCAGGGTCATGGGGGAGTTGCGGTAGGGAATTTTTACAGATGGGGCAGTTGCATGGTGGGGAGTGTTGTGGATGAGACAATTGCGGGGGATTTTTTGTGGGTTTGGCAGTTTGCAGGGTGGTGCGGTGGTTGCACGGAATAACTTTTGGTGGATAAGGCAGTTGGCAGGGTCATGGGGCAATTATAGGGCAGTAGATTTTTGGAGTGGGAGTGTCTTTTTTGGGAGTGGAGCACTTTGCAGAGTGATGAAGTAGTTGTGGGGGTATTTTTTTCATGGTAGTGGCATTTGGGGGGTTGATAACTCAATTATGAGAGAGTAGATTTTGGAGGTGGGGCAGTGTGCAGGATGCTGGGGCAGTTGTGGGAGAACAATTTTTTTTGGGGGGGGGGGTGCAGTTTGACAGGGTAGGTGAGTAGAGAATAGGTTTAAGGATTTTGTAAAGAGGAATTCCATAACTGCTATGTTTCATTGTATGTATGTTTCTATGCTATAGAAACTGGATCTCCTTCTCCCATAGAAATGCATTGGACCATTTTTTTTGGGAGGGGATTGTTTCTCTGGAACTTTCAGTCTGATCTGATCCATTTTCAAACTTGATGTGTCTTTTTAGTAGTTTTTCCTACAGGCCAAGTTTCATTCCACTCCATGGAGTGGAGGAGTGGCCTAGTGGTTGGGGTAAGGTACTTCAGGCCAGAAGGTCAGGAGTTCAAATCCCACTGGAAGACAGCAACCTTGGGCCAGAAGGACTGGGGCTTCTAGTCCCACAGGTGCTCCTTGTGGTCTTGGGCAAACCACTTAACCCTCCATAGCCCATGTTCCCTGTAAAATAGTTATCTCCAAGTTATAATGCCCTGTTCACTGTAATTTCAGTTTGTTCAATGTAAACCACACTGATGCAAAATAGCACAGTATATAAAAGAATGTAAATAAATAAATTACCTTTCAGACAGAAAGTCATAGACATTCTTGATCCTTTTTGTGCAAATCTTTCCAGCTTCTATTGGGTTGGAAAGAATAACATGAATTTTGAGAAACGGTGCTATCTGTCTCTGTCAGCACACTCGGTGTGATGCTGCTTAATGTGCACTTAGCACTGTGTGTGGTGCTACTGGAAGCTGGAAGCTTTGAGCCCTCAGCTTGGCTTAAGTTTTGTTATTTTAGACTGATATACTCGTATATATTAGTAGAGAGCAGACAAAGGTCCTGTCAATCTTTTCTAATGTGTATGTTTGGAAAATGTACACTGTCTAACAAAGATTGGGGGTTATTTTAGCAGCATCCCCACATCTAAATAGCAGCATGTACATGTTTAGATTAGCATACAGTATATATGTAAATGACATTCTAGAACAGGGGCTTTTTAAAGGTGGGGATACTTACTACATTTAAATCTCCTGATGGTGTTGTGAGGATGGGGAGAAGGAATGGTTTAGGCATGTCTACAACATAGATGTGGATTTACCATGTCACACAGGGAATCAATGTCTCCAGGGAAAATGTTTGATGTCAGCATTTATAGCTGCTAATGTCAAGGCCTTCTACCCTCCCATTCCCCCAATCACTCGCCTGATCTTGATCCTTTCCTAGATTAACTGTAAAACCACTCGATCTCCTGTTGGCCCACCAAAAGGTGATCCCCCAACACATTTGATCCCCCCATTTCCTAAAGCATTCATTCATCCCCAAGAACCTCCCACAACATGAAGATCCCCCACCCCCAGAAAACAAGGCCCTCTCAAAGCCCCCCTAGCAGACCCTCCACCACCATTTTTCAAACTGCCGTCATTGTACAACCAGCAGCCAGCTGAACAGGAGTGAGTGGGGATTGCTTCTGCTCTACTAGTCATCATGACTCTGGTACGGCCCGGGATAGAGATGTAGGGCATGTATCTGTGGCTTGTTCTGAACCAAAGCCTGAATCATGCAATATGGCTTCCTGTTACAAGATGGAATTCTTTTCTGCTGTTCAAGCTTCAAACCTGCAGATCAAGCAATTCTGTCAACTTATGAGCCATACAGCAGAGCCATTGGTGTCAAAACATGGTTAGAGTCAATAAGAGTCGGTCAAAGAGTCAGAAAGAATTAGAGTCAGAAAGTCAGAGAGAGAGAATCCGAGTCAGAGAGTTGGAGAGAAAGTATATGAGCATATCAAGGCTGGCAGAAGATTAGCCGCGCAGCTAAGCTTTGAACAGAAAATAAATAAAATTGAAGGGGAGAGAGATGATTCAAAGGTAGACCAGCAAGGAGGAGGTTGCAATAGTCTAGATGGGATGTGACTAAAGAGTGGATAAGTGTCTTAGTAGTGTGTGTAGAAAGGAAGGGATGAATTTTGCCAATTTTAGAGAGAAAGATTCAGAGAGAGAGTCAAGTCAGAGAGTCAGTCAGGTCAGAGTCAGAGAATCAGAAAGAGTCAGAAAATCAGTCAGAGTCATAGAATCAGAGTCAGAGAGAGTTGGCGAGAGTCAGAAACTCAGAATCAGAGAGAGTCAGAGAATCCTAGAGTCAGAGAGAGTCAGAAAGTCAGGTAATCAGAAAGAGAGTCAGAGCCAGAGAGAGCAAGTCAGAGTAAAATTGAGTTAGAGAGTCAGAGTCAGAGAGAGTGACAGTCAGAGAGTCAGAGAATCAGAGTCAGCATCAGACAGAGAGTCAGATTATAGAGTCAGAGAGAAAATCAGAGAGCCAGCAAGAGTGTCAAACAGAGTCAGAGCGTTAAAGAGTCAGAGGGAGAGTCAGAGAGGATGCACCACATGGGGTCAGGTGCCACCATTTTTCAAGATAGTGGCACAAGATAGTGGCACAACGCTCTTAACCCTTTGTAAAAGTGCTGGGAGGGGAGTTCAGGGCATGCATAGGATGTTTAAGCCAACTCTGACCGTGGCTAGAGATACTGGCACTTCAGCTGGTTACAAAATCCTCTAAATTCTCTGCATGGGGCGCAGACAATATTAGCATGCCATTTTATTATGCACAGGTCATTGACCTATAATGTAAATATTCTTGATATTACTATGATCAAGGCATTCAAAGTTAACCAATTGATTCTGACAGCCAGGGGGTCATGAGGCTTAAGGTTTGCCTAGCACACTAACACCTTAAACCAACTGTAGGGTCTGCTCTGTTCATCACTCATTACAGTTATAAAAGCATGATATCCAGTACTAACATCTCTTAAGTTAGCAGCCACAGAAGCATGATATGTTGCAATGATACCATCAGTCCGCTTGGAAGACAGTGGAAATCTTTGCCTGAAAATTCCCTTGTAAGATGCAGTAAATTTTACAGCTTGAACATGTTGATTTGTTCCTGAAAGCTCATGAATCAGCAGCTCTCTGTACATTCAAAGAGGCAGATTTCACAATGGCTGACGACTGCATGTTCTATATACCCAGAAATGTGATAAACTTGTTTGCTACCTGCTGCGCAACAAGTGTAAGGTTTGTTTGGGTACAGACTGAACCAATTGCCAAATCTGATTTATTAATCCGCAGTGTGCTGCCTGAGAGTTGCACCCTAGGGGTTACACAGGTACACTACCAAAAAACTGCCTTCAGTTTTGCAACTGATTCCTATAGATTTTGGGGTGCTGAATCCAGGAAAAATAGCCAAAATGTTCCATCACGTCACGTTTTCTTGCAAAATTAGATTTCTTACCCATATAAGGAATGTTCACATAATTTCTTTTTAGCCGACTGCAGTTTATTTTCTTGGCCCAAAATAGAGGTTGTAATGGTTAACTAACTAGAAACACTCCCTCATGATATTTTAGAGTGTTTTGTATTCATTTTATACATTAACAGGACAATTGGGAGGCGGGGGGCTAAATCCAGTACTCACGCTGGCGCATGTTCTTTCCTGTTCGCCTCGCCTCGTTCGCTCGCTCAAACACGGTGGTTGCGACATGAACGTTCCTGTCAAATTTCAGTTTCTTGCAAGTTCATTATTACCTTTTGTTTGCTCAGTCGTAATCCAGCTTTATTCCGAAGTGGTTCACTACAGTTGTAGTTTGCAGTGCTGTGTATTTGTGATGGCTCACAGAGCCAGAGGTTGCGTCAACTCTCCGGACAGTTTTTGTTTTATTTGTGGGGAATATACCGTGAAAAAGCGGCAGAGGAACATTTCTGCATTTATTAAAAAAGTATATTTCGCCTATTTCGGTTTGAAGTTAGGCGATCAAGACAAACCGTGGGCTCCTCACAAAGTGTGCAAGACATGTGAGGAAGATCTACGCTTATGGATGAAAGGTAAAAAACAAGCATTTCGTTTCGGAATACCTATGATGTGGCGTGAACAAAGAGACCACAGCAGTGACTGCTATTTTTGCTCTTGCATTGTGAAGGGATACAACTTAAAAAATAAGAACGTAATAAGTTACCCCAACCTTCCCTCAGCAATTAGGCCTATGCCTCATAGCAACGAAGTACCTGTGCCTGAACCACCAAAATCTTTGGATCATATTTGTGTGGACGGTTCTGATCATGATGAGACTCATCAGATGGCTTTTCCCGATGAGTCCAGTACTTCCGAGTTTGAAACTGAACCAGATCCGAAACCTGAACTTTTCTCTCAAGCTGAATTGAATGATTTAGTCCGGGATTTAGGACTCCCAAAAGATGCTGCCAAACTGCTAGGTTCTCGGCTTAAACAGAAAAATCTATTGTCACCAGGAACAACTTTTTATTGGTACCGCGCAACCGCGAGACACAATTTTTGAAGTATTTCAGCAAAGAGGAAGATTTGGTATTTTGCAACGATATATACGGAGTGATGGAAAAGTTTAAACTCAAGTATGATCCTGCTGAATGGCGGCTGTTCATTGATTCGTCAAAAGACAGCATAAAAGGTGTTCTTCATAATGGCAACACATTTGCTTCAGTTCCTATTGCTCACTCTGTTATTCTCCAAGAAAAATACGAGAATTTGGCCCTGATTCTTCAGAAGATTCGTTATGATGAGCATAAGTGGATGATTTGTGGAGACTTTAAAATTCTATCCATGCTATTAGGGCAGCAATCCGGTTTCACCAAATATCCCTGCTTCCTTTGCTTGTGGGATAGCCGGGCCCGCGACCTACACTGGGGGTAAAAAGACTGGCCAATTCGGGAGTATTTGAGACCCGGTGAGAAAAATGTTCTTCATGAGAGCTTGGTACTTCGTGATAAAATTCTATTACCACCTCTCCACAATAAGTTGAGTCTCATTAAGCAATTCATCAAATCCCTTCCAAAAGATGGTGAGTGCTTTCGGTATCTTTGCTCAAAGTTCCCCCGACTTTCTGAAGCAAAGCTAAAGGAAGGAGTGTTTGTTGGCCCTGATATAAGGAAACTCATTTCAGATGGAGCATTCGCTGAAACGATGTCTGAGAAGGAAAAAGAAGCCTGGGATTCCTTCAAGGATGTTGTTCTCAAATTCTTGGGGAACAGGCGGGATGAGAACTCTAAGGATATTGTTGCCAGGATGCTCAATGCCTTCAAAGAACAAGGCTGTAACATGAGCCTGAAAGTCCATTTCTTGCACTCCCATGTGAACTACTTTCCCGAAAACTTGGGGGCGTACAGTGAAGAACAAGGTGAAAGGTTTCACCAGGACATCAAGGACGCAGAGAGAAGGTACCAAGGAAGATGGAACACCACTATGATTGCTGATTTCTGCTGGTTGCTGCTGCGGGAAACCCCAGATGAAAAATACGCCAAGCAGCGCACCAAGAGAAGCATTCGGGGGAAGAAGAAACGGGCCCACCAGGAGATTGATTGACCCAAGAATGACTTTAAAATCTAAACTGTGTTGACAAATATCGTGTTTTTACTAAACTTTGAAATACAAATTTGCTAGTTATTACCACAGTGTCGGATCTCATTTATTATAATTTTATTTTCACACCATCGGGTGTTTGTCTTCATGTATTGCAATGGTGCGGTTTGCGTTTTCTATTCTTAAATACATACCTGTACAACATTTTTTGCACATTTCTTTGCTTTGCTTTGTGTTTAACCTCGCTCTTATATGCTCAATGTTTGTGCACATGTATGTGGCTGTTTTAAGTGCAGACAATTTTGCTACCATCACAGTGTGTTTTGTTGACATTACTCTATTCTTATGTGCTGCCTTGTTACAATTTTCTTTATTCTTATTTGAATAACTACTAAACAATTAGTATAAAGAATTCATCCAAGAAACTTTTATCTCGATCGCACTCAATCTGAAACGTTCACCTCAAACTGCTAATCCAATGTAGCAAAACATCTGTACGTGATGGAGCAAATTGGTTACCAGATTTGGATTCAGCGCACCAAAAAACGTAAAAATCAATCGAAACATTAGAGGCAGTTTAAAAAAAAATTTTTTTAGTGTACCTGTGTTATTATTTGTTGTTTCTTTAACAATAAAATGACTTGTCTTTTGTATTTTCTTGCATATATGTACAGGTATTTAGTGTTCTGACAGGAGGGAGAGGGTTGGGGGTAGATATATAAAAGGGTAAAATGCATACATGGATTTATGTTCTGGTTGTACACCCTTGGCGGTTTGTTAGGGTGCACGCTGATGGACATGTTGTTTGTATCAATAAAAAAGAGTTAAATATAAATGATTTTTACACACATTAAAAAAAGGACTATGCTGAAAGCCTAGGTGGCAAGGGATAGAAGTCCATTTACACCTTGCTCTTTGGTAACTCAATAGCTCTCAGATGGCATACTTTAGAGCTCATCTCATGATAGCACAAATTGGAAGGAAACACAGTAATTCAAAATGTTAATGTATCACCCACCCATCTCAAGAATACCAAATAAAGGTGAAGGCCCATTTTGAATAGAGATCACAAGGAGCGAGAGAGATGTGATGACACAAATGCTTGATCCAAGAAGTTTATTAAATTCCCCAACGCGTTTCGGCGGAACGCCTTCCTCAGGGGGTATCAAACTGGCGAAAATAACATAAATAGAATTATACATTAAACCATATTAAAAACATATTAAAAACAAATAAAAGTGAACAAGATTAACACAAATAGTAATAACACGGGCATGGATAAAGGGTAAAAGCAAAGGTGGTTGTATAATGCACGGATGGTAATCAAAATATATCTATCAACTCATACATAAATAATATATGTAAACACTCCAAATCAAGAAAGACACAGGGCAGAGAAACAATTAAAAACAAAATTAAAAACAAAAAAACCGAATAAAAACAAATACAAATCAAATAGCAAATGATACTCACTTAAGCGGATCATGAAAAAATAGTCTGTGTTATTGAAATGTAACAGACGTTCACCTTTGGCCCGACTGTGCTAGGGCCATGTGGATAAACAGCATAAAGCTGCAAACATAAACATCAATAGAAGTTAATAATAAATAAAAACTTCCAATATTAAAATTTGTAAAATAATAAATCATGATTAACAAAGAAACGAAAGCATAAGATAAATACTTACTTAAATTAATGGTGTGGTTTTTAAAAAAACCTTTGGGAACAAACACACTGTAATGCATAAAAAATACATAATAAAAATACAAATACACCAAATAAATAACATATTAAAAAACAGCAGTGAATAATGTAATAAATAACATCAATAAATAGTTACATTGAATAACATCAATAAATAGTAACATTAAATGACTACTAAAAACCTATAAAACCAATGAAGAACAACGGAGGATCTAAATCCAAACTCAAGGAAGGAGGTAATTTCACTAGAGGAACTACTAAGGAAAATGCAAGTAGAAGAGGACTACAGCATAAAACCAATAGAAGCTCAATATATATATATATATATATTCTGCTCTAGATGATAATATGCCATAAATACAAGATCATGTGTTATAATTTATATATATTTAAAAATTTAAAGGAAGACTTCTCAATGTTATATAGTTACTTGATTTAAAAAACAAAATGCTAAAAATATAATAAATAACAACGGGGGATAAAATCTTACTTCAAAAAGGGTGTTAGAACACTAAAGAACTACTAGAAACTGACTATAAATCAAATGTATTCAGTAAGAGACTTAAAATACCATTATCTAACATTAGGCTCTATCGCATGACATGTTTTACGCAAGCGAAAGAGAACAAAGAGGAAACTACTTATAACATTGAGCGGATGTGAAGGGCTCAAAAAAGTTATAATCTGAATGGTAATGTGCCAAAAAAGAGCTTGCAAAGCCAACTTATATATCAAGGAGAGATGAGTGATGATAAGGGGTTACTAACGATACAGTTTGTTCAAGGGTTGCTAAAGTGATACGACTTTCACAGGGAACCAAAAAACATTGATGGACTTTATTTTGGAACAACAATACCTCATTACCAAGGTTCAGATTTATAGCTGTAAGTGAACAAAATAATACTGTGCAAAACCAACTTAAATATTAGGAAGTGATTATCGACAATATGGTTTGTTTTATATATTCGAAAAGTTTCACTGAAATAATGCAACTTTCACAGGGGACCGTGCTCATTAATGTATTTAAAAAAATAAAAGGAACAACATCCCACTACCGGAGTATCAAAAGTAGTTCTCAGCTACAAGTTAAAACCTAATGAACCATATAAGTTGGTATAAAATACACGGGGCGCATGTATCATACTTTATATATATTTAAGGGAGTACTGCTCAGTACTGCTACTGGCATAAGGTGGAACATAAAATAATATATACTCAGGACGATGTATATTAAATCTGTCTAAAACAACGATGAGAAACATTAACCAGGTAAGGCGGACGTGGCCCTCGCCCCTTCAATCCCGACATACCCCCCCCCCCCTTTTCCCCTTCAAATAACCACCACAGAATCGCTTATTGGCAAATTAACTGGTCGCAGCTTTATTAACCAAACACAACATAACATTACAACCATAACTGTTTGACTTACGGTTCTGGCAGCGGGACAATCCCTCACCAGCCATATGGGTAGCAAAGTGAGTTCCTTCCCGCCTCCGCCGAGAACCGTTCCCCGGCAATTCCATCCCCCTCTTCCGGCTTCGCCATATTACTAGCAAAAGCCGAGGGCTTCTCCGGGTCGGGGGTACCCCCACCCCCGCCCTGCATATTGCCATGCCTCCGGACCCCGGACACCTCCGGGATCCCGCCCCCCCCCCTCCAGCTGCAACCCCCCATCTTCCAAGCCCCGAACTCCACCAAAAAAGGGGAGGGAGGGTGGGGACGCCCGTCCTTCACCTCGGCTCCGGAGGACTAGCGTCTGACCGCTCGCTCCCTTCCGCTCCCTGTCGCGCCCTTCAACCTCATTGGCTCCCGCAGCAGCCAGGGCCCGCGGGAGCCAATGAATTTCAACAAAAACTCGCCGCGGGCACGCGCCTCACCCCACCGCCGGGGACCTGCGCCACTCAGCCCCCCCGGTTACACGCAGCCGACGGGCACGTGGGCCCGCGGCCTCCGATTAACCAGGTAAGGCGGACGTGGCCCTCGCCCCTTCAATCCCGACATACCCCCCCTTTTCCCCTTCAAATAACCACCACAGAATCGCTTATTGGCAAATTAACTGGTCGCAGCTTTATTAACCAAACACAACATAACATTACAACCATAACTGTTTGACTTATGGTTCCGGCAGCGGGACAATCCCTCACCAGCCATATGGGTAGCAAAGTGAGTTCCTTCCCGCCTCCGCCGAGAACCGTTCCCTGGCAATTCCATCCCCCTCTTCTGGCTTCGCCATATTACTAGCAAAAGCCGAGGGCTTCTCCGGGTCGGGTGTACCCCCACCCCCGCCCTGCATATTGCCATGCCTCCGGACCGCGGTCACCTCCGGGATCCCGCCACGGGCTCAGCGACACCCGTCCCTGAGCCCCCCCCACAAGGAGCAAAGCTGCGACCAGCCATCCCGCCCGACACGGCCAACTCCAAGGCCTCCTGCCAATCATTCAGGAGTAAATCTATCCCAACCAGGGAAAGATGTACTCCATCCGAACGATACAGGCCTGCGCATTCCACCTCAACCCAAGAATGCAGAATCTGGTAGCCCCCGTGTGCCACTACCCAACGGCCAATTTGCCGATTAACTTTAACCAAACCATGAGACCACCGCCGGTGGCCCCAGCAAGCAGGCCTGGGAATTAGGTCGGACCAGAGCAATACAACACCTCGGAACATTAACAACACTTCCCCCAAATCCCGCTGAGCCGCTCGAATCAGCTGCTTCACAGTCCAAGACCCCAAATCATTGCCGCCGAGATGCAGCAACAAGCACTCCGGGGATCCTCTGACGCGCTGATGGTGCCGCAACAAAGGCAAGAGCTGCAGCCAGCGAAGGCCGCGCTCGCCCAGCCATGATAATGCCACCTCTTCAGCCTTCAGTCCAAGGTTTGCCCCGAGCGGCCGTAAGGCTGCCTGACGCCCGGCCCAATACACAAAAGAATGGCCGATCATCCAGCAGGCATACGGCGTCCGAATCCCATCTAAAAGAAAAAACACAGTTAGCACCCAATACACATACCGGCAGTCTCACAAACGTACATACCCCATGAATGCATTCGAACGCCAGCGGCCGATCCGCTGAATCTCTGTCCCCGGCAAACCTGCCACCGCCGCACTAGTAGCGGCCCCAATCCGGAAGGAATGCGGGGCGAAATTTCCAGGTGCTAAGCCGACCTGCCGCACTACCATCCGCAGCACCGCCGAGAACTGAAAACGCGTCAAGGACGTACCCGCAAGTAAGCCGCCATCACCGCTACTGGACAGATATTGGAAGCCGCAAGCGGTCTTAAATGCACCCAAACACCCCGCCCTCTCTGATCGGTCTTAGACCTAGCCAACCATATGCTCAGCTGCCCCTGTGTCAACCGCACATGCCGCAGTTGCATAGCCGCACCCCCAGCCACCCAACTGGACGCCACCAATTCCCCCGACCTGAAGGCCCCAAAGGAGGCCACACAAAACACGGCCCGGAACAGCATGGTCTCGTAGTCGGACTCCACCACTGCCGGTAAAGCAGCGCTCATTTGCATCAACAGATCGGGGGTAATTGGGCGCCGCTTGTCCACCTGGGGAGGGTTACCGCGCTCCCACCCTAACAAGAGCCGATGAGAAAGAAACCCCCAACTGTGTATACCCCACCCAACTGCCTTAGAGAAAAAGGCAAAACCGGCAAGGCGAGACCGCACAGTTGATTTAGCCACCCCCGCAGCCTTTTTTGCCACGATGTATGCGCCAATGAGGTGATCAGGCACCGGGCCCTGCCGCCATCTGCGAGTCACCAAGAAGTCCACCACGCTGTCACAGCCCTTGCAGTAAGAGCGCCAGGTCACCGCCGACACAGAGGACCTCAGCATGCTCAGGATACCTGGAGACCAAGATGCCATAAACGCTCGGGGACCGACCGTCCCACGGGGTCCGCCTCCGGTGCCAAGCGCCGAAACAAATCCCACTTGAAACGAGAAAGAGCATCAGCGACCTGGTTAGCATATCCTGGCACATGCCGAGCCCTCACCACCACATTCAACTGCAAACAGACAAAAATCACCTCCCTCATCAGAGCCGCCACTCGCGGGCAATGTGGAGCATAGCGATTGATAATATGGACCACCGCCTCATTGTCACACCACCACAACAGCTGCCGATTCCGAAGCCTATCCGGCCAGAGCTCCAAAACCACCAAAATGGGGAACAGCTCGAGGAACGTTATACTGTCTGTCAATCCCGCCTCCCTCCAGGTCGACGGCCACGGTTCGGCGCACCATGCTCCCCCGAAATAGACGCCTAGTCCGAAACCGCCCGCCGCGTCCGTGAAAATCTGCAAATCGAACGTAGACACCTCCTTCGCGAGGAGTACCGTAACCCCATTAAAGTCCCGCAAGAACTGGTCCCAAACCCCCAGATCCGACCTCATGCTGCGGGAAACCCGGATGCGATGATGCGGATGCCGCACTCCCGTGGTAGCCGCCGCCAGCCGTCGCAGGAACACCCGTCCCATAGGGATAACCCTGCAAGCAAAGTTAAGGGAGCCTAACAAGGCCTGCATCTCTCGCAACATTACTTTCACCGACGCCAATATGTTCGCCACTAACACCCGCAAGCGCACTACCTTGCCAGGAGGCAGGCGCGCTACCATGTCAACCGAATCTAATTCCACTCCCAGAAACGTGAGGCGCGTGGAAGGGCCCTCAGTCTTGCCCGCCGCCAGAGGCACACCCCACTCTCGCGCCAGCCGCGCGAAACCATCCAGCAGCTCCCGACAGAGCCCAGACTGCGCCGAACCAACGAATAGAAAGTCGTCCAGATAGTGGACCACGTTCCGAGAGCCGACGGACACCTCCAGAGCCCAGTGCATGAAGGAACTAAACATCTTGAAGTAACAGCAAGAGACCGAGCAGCCCATCGGTAGGCACTTGTCAAAGTAATAGTGGCCCTCAAACACAAAACCTAATAAATGGAAGGAATCGGGATGCACCGGCAGCAGGCGAAAAGCGGACTCAATATCCACCTTTGCTAGCAAACACCGGTGCCCACACTCGCGCACCAACCCCACTGCCTCATCAAACGATGCGTACCACACCGAGCACAATTCCTTCGGGATAAGGTCATTCACCGACGCCCCCTCTGGGAAAGACAAGTTGTGAATGAGCCGGAATTTCCTGGGCTCCTTCTTCGGGACAATGCCCAACGGAGAAACCACAAAATTCCGGCACGGCCAGTCCACAAAGGGCCCAGCAATCCTCCCCAGGGCCAGCTCGGCGGCCAGCTTACCCCGAACGACCTGCGCCAGACGCTTCACCGATGGCGCGTTGCGCGCCGTCTCCGGGCCCCCATCCCCCACCACTGGTATGGGGAACCCGTACTGGAAACCCCCCTCCAACACCCGCCGAGCCCTAACCCTCCGATACCGCCACAACCAAGGCCTGAGTGCTGCTAAACTAATAGGGGTCGGGGCCAACTCCATCCGTCCGTCATTGCTTCGTGGCAGGGGGTGTGGGCACTTTCTTGCCGCGCCGAGTGCCCTCCCCCACAAACGGAGCAACTATGCCAGAACTTACAATCCGGAAAGGGGCAAGACGACTTATTAAAGCGCCAACAGACGTCCCGACCCCCTCACTTGCGCATTTTTGCAACCCAGGAGCCGGGCCGCTATGAAAGGGCCGCCCTGCACTTGCCAGCATACTGGAGCCCCCTTTTTGCCCCCCCGCACCAGCCCCCCCTTTTGCTGACATCTGCGTCAACCAGAGACTGATGTCCTGGGTCCCCCATGACAAGGCTTGATTCTCCTCCATTTTGTCCCGAAACTTCTCATCATAGTTGAGCCATGCCCAACCATCATGAGTCTGAGCCGACTCAAGAATCGAGTCGGCATAGGCAAGTAACATCCCTTATTGCCCCGGGTAACGCTGCCCCCACACGCTAGCTAACCGCAGGAAAGCCCTCATCCAGTTGATGACATTCCGAGAAGCCCTCTTGACCCTGCCCGCTTTCTCGTCCGCCTTCTGTTTCCGCCTGCTGTTCCCCAAACGCTTCCTACCCTCCAGCAGGCGGAATATATCTATATATTTCTGCTTCCATATCTTATGCCTAAGCTTACGCGGAACACACTCCCAAAGCTCCGAAAATGAAGCCAGCGTAGCACCCCCGCCCCCCCCCGACTACCTCCCCCCCACCCCCGACGGGTTGATCGCCAACTCCACCGCCCAACGAAGACGAAGATGAAGATGAATCCCCCCTCCGACGTCGCTTCTGCGAGTGACGGCTCTTCTTCTTCGCCTTGCCCCTACCTCCCCCAGCCTGGCTAACCGCGACACTCCGCTCAACCAGATTTCCTTGTAACTCACCATCAGCCGCACTCCGTGGTTGGACGAGATCCGATAGGTTAGACGAAGACTCCGGGAGCACCTCCTGCAGGTCCTCTCACTGCGCACTGGGCACCTCAGCAGCAGCCGGTCCTGCCCTCTGCACCGATACCTCACTGATCTGTGCCAGCCTCCTCCCGTCACCGGTCTGCACCTGTGGAGACACCGGGAAAAAGGAAGGGGAACCGGACAAACCCAAAGGAAGCTGCCAAGGCCCCATCCAATCTACCCTGGAGGAGCCCTGGCCCCCTCCCCGCCAATGTTCCCAGCTCGGAAGACCCCCACCCCCCGGAACCATAGACCAACCCCAGAGCCCCCCCCCAACCCACCCATCCTGCCCCCTGGCTGGTCCCGGCCACTCTGCCGGCCACTGCGGTGCCCCCAACACCCCTGAGGGGTCCGCTACCGGTTGGGGGGGGGGGCGCGGCAATGCCTGCTGCTCCCCCTATCGAACTTGCCTCCATGCCTTTTCCCGGTGCCGGCCCCCCTAGGGCCTCCCGTGCCAACTCCCGGCCACGGCCTCCCCTACCCCCCCGGGGCCTCCCAGTACCGACAGGGGGCACAAAAGCACCACCCTTGCCTGGGTCCCTGTGCCCAACCGGCTGTGGCACCCCACAAGCCTGCCCCCCCGAGCCCCGAGGAGCCTGGCCCGAGGGCCGCCTACCGCCACTAATTCCCCGGCCCCCCTTTTCCCTGCCCCCTTGCCCCGGCATCACCCCAAGTCAAGCTGCACAGAATGTTGGCCGTAAATCCCAGCTGCAAATGAAGCTGCTACCCTCCACCCCCACAGGTACCGGCAGCTGCAAGCTGAAGAAGAATCCCCATGCACCCCCCGGTTCCCCACCCCAGCACCTGAGAAGGCAGCCGCAGCTCTAGTAGAAGCTGTCCGCTCGCGGGCCTGCCCTTCCGGTCCACCGCACTGCTCTTCTTACTGGAGCCCCTTCTGCCCTGCACTGTCGGTGCTCTGCCACACTGACCACCGCCGGCACTGAAATTCTCCGCCACCAAGCTTGCCCTAGCACCCGCTGGCTGCTCACGGACCCGCACCGCCAACGAAACAACCGGCCAACAGAGCTGCAGCCAGACACCCGTCCTTCACCTCGGCTCTGGAGGATTGGCGTCTGACCGCTCGCTTCCTTCCGCTCCCCGTCGCGCCCTTCAACCTCATTGGCTCCCGCAGCCGCCAGGGCCCGTGGGAGCCAATGAATTTAAACAAAAACTCGCTGCAGGCACGCGCCTCACCCCGCTGCCGGGGACCCGAGTCACTCCGCCACCCCGGTTACACGCGGCCGACGGGCACGTGGGCCCGCGGCCTCCGATGTATCATCTGTATATATTTAAAAAAGGGGGGGTAATGCTCAGTACTACTGCTTGTCTAAAAAAGAACATAAACCTATATATTCAGGGGACGATGTTTATGAGGCCAACAGGTAACTAGCGCAGGATTGCATAAAGTGAACATTTTGAGAAGCAACAAATGCCAAACCAACCTTGTGTCTTGAAAGGAACGTATTCTCTCAGAATTGAAGAGTGAACTGAGGGGAACGCCGAAGTTAAAAAACGCTGAAAAAACACGCCAAAATTTAGAGGCGTGGTTTCAGTAAGAATCAAGTTACAAACGCTAGATCCCCACAAACTGAGGCATGCTTATCAGTGTGTGAACTGACGTACTGGCAGTTTGGAAATACCAGCATTCATCCTTGAAAATATTAGAGTCAAAAAATCAATAAACCCTAATAGTAATAATTAAAAACGTATATGTTGCATAATGGTAGCAAATCATTCAGATGAAATAAAACTGATTTGTACATTATTTAAAAGGAAAACTAACACATCCATTTCCTGATTCAATCAATTAGGCTCTAGGGTGTTGAACTCATATATATAGTATTGCTAAAGTTTCAATAAACCTCAATAGCAATAATTAAAAACATATATGGTTCATAATGATAGCAAATCATCCAGATGAGGCGAAACTGATTATGCATTATTTTAAAGGAACACTGACAAATCCGTTTCCTGATTCAATCCATTGGGCTCTAGGGTGTTGAACTCATATATATAGCGTTGCTCAAGTTTCAACAGAAGTTTATTCACATCTCCTCCTCTCCAATTTGGTACTACTGTTTTTAAAACTAAATATTTTAAATCACCAACGGTATGTTTGTTTCTTTGCCAATGTGACACAAGTGGCTTATCCGGGATACCTCTTTGTATACAGCTCCTATGTTCAATTATCCTGGTCCATATCTGACGTTTAGTTTTACCTACATAGAGAAGATTACAGGGACAAAGGATTATGTAGATAACATTTTCAGTTTTGCAATTTGTGAAATTGTGTATATAAACTTTATGTTGTGATATCGGATGGAAAAAAGCCTCCTTACATGTAATCGTGTGGACACACACAGAACAGCTGCCACATTTAAAATGACCCTTCACCTTCAGAGGTGGTTTGTAGTATGTCAAGGCGGATGACACCAAAATGTTAGATAAATTGGGACTGCGCTTGTGAGCCACCATCACTCTCTTAGCCGCAAAGGCTGGTAATGATGCCAGTAAATCCCAATATTGTTTCAATATGCTGGTAATATCCTTAGTGTAATTGCTGAATGTCAAGGAGCATATAACTTTTTCCATTTTTGGGCGTTCCTTTTTTTTGTAACAGTATTGACCAATCTGTATTACTAGCCCTACAATATGCTTGTTTAATACACTGTTTCGGATACCCTCGTTGTTTAAATCTATCTTGCATATCAAGTGCATGTTTCTCAAAATCAATATCTGTAGTGCATAGTCTCCTAATTCTCAGGAATTGGCTAGTAGGCAAATTATATTTTAGACGTAGTGTGAAAACTGCTGTACTGTAATAACTTCTTCCTATCCGTAGGTTTACGGTACAATTCAGTCAGAAAACCATTTTTACCTTTCCTAATCTTAATATCGAGATATGCTATTTCTGTTGTACTGAATGTACCTTCAAATTGTAGGTTAGGATCTAAGGTGTTTAACCAATTGAAGAAATCAAGGAGTGTGGATTCGGCCCCCTCCCATATCAACAAAACGTCGTCGATGTATCTTTTCCAAAGACGTATATTTGGTTTAAATGGATGAAACCTTAAATATTTTTCTTCAAAATCTGCCACATAAAGGTTAGCAACATCTGGGGCCATAGATGAGCCCATGGCTACACCTTTAACTTGCTTGTAAAAAATGCCTTTAAAAGCAAAATAATTCTCACTCATAGCAATAGAAGCTAGCTGTGTAAGAAAAAACGTTGGTGTTCGAATAGGCTTGTCCCTCTGAATTAGAGTATTAGCTATAACTTCTATGGCATCTTTTTGCGGTATATTTGTATATAACAAATTAATGTCTAACGTGACTAATATTAGCTCGTCGTGATACATTGGGAAATCTTGTAAAATATTAATAACATGACTAGAATCTCGCACATAAGATCCTGTCTTACTAACAAAGGGTCTCAAAAAAACATCTAGGAACTTTGATAAGGGTTCTAAAAGTGACCCAATGGCAGACACTATCGGACGTCCCGGTGGGTTATGTAACGATTTATGGATTTTAGGAAGCATGTAAATTGTAGGGATCACTGGGTGAGGGACTGTCAGAAAAGCTTTTTCTTTAGCGGTTAGGTAGCCTGCTTCTTGCCCTATAAACAATAGTGTCTCAATTTGTTGTTGAATGGGTAAAGTAGGGTCATCATAAACCTTTTGGTAAAACTGGGTATCATTAAGTTGGCGTAATACTTCAGTAATATAAGACACACGGTCTTGTATAACTATGGCACCACCTTTATCCGCTGGCTTGATGACTATTGAGTTATTGTTACGAAGGTTATGCATCGCAGTCCTCTCGTCTTTAGAGAAATTGTGGAAAAGTTTTCTCTTTTTGTGATATAAATCATCTATTTTAGACAAAACTATATTTTCGTATGCTAAGATCAGAGGGTTAATATTGGATGGAGGTATCCGCCTTGACATACTACAAACCACCTCTGAAGGTGAAGGGTCATTTTAAATGTGGCAGCTGTTCTGTGTGTGTCCACGGCTTTGTCCATCCGATATCACAACATAAAGTTTATATACACAATTTCACAAATTGCAAAACTGAAAATGTTATCTACATAATCCTTTGTCCCTGTAATCTTCTCTATGTAGGTAAAACTAAACGGCAGATACGGACCTCACCAATTATACTTTTAGAGCAGCTGGGCAAAAACCTTTCCTCAAAGAAGTATTTACATTTTCCATTAAACAATGGATTAAGCCAGCTCCCACTGTCTAAACCAAATCCAAAGGATATTGATTTAATTGACAAGTTGTTGGTTTCATGTTAAGTCAAATCTGTTCATTCTGGAATTTTGCACCATGAGTTCATGTGGCCAAGGACCTGTACTATCTCCCAGGCCATCATGTAGCGCTGGCGCTGTGCGCCACTGACCACATCCGTCAGCCACTGCTTACAGTCCCTTGATAGGAAAGCCCAAGTTCGAGAGGTATCTTGGAGGGCCCCGATGAACTCCAGGTGCTGTGTGAGCTGGAGATGGGATTATGGTAGTTGATTACAAACCCCAGTCACTTGGGAACCTGTAAGATGAGATGGGTGGACTGTCGGACAATGTCCGGAGTGGAACCCTTGATGAGCCGGTCATCCAGAAAGGGGAAGACGAAGACCCCATGGTTTGAGGTAGGTGGCCACTACTGCAAGGCATTTTGTGAAGACTCTGGGTGCTGAAGCCATCCCGAAGGGGAGCATCCAGTACTGATAGTGCTGACTTTCCAGCACAAACCTTAGGTATTTTCTGTGATTTGGATGGATCGGGATGTGGGTATAAGCATCCTTGAGATCCAAGGAGCATAGCCAAACATCCTTTAGGAGGTAAGGGAGCAGCATCCCCAGAGAAACTATCTTGAACTTCTCGCAAACCATAAACCTGTTGAGGTTCCAAAGGCCCAGAATGGGCCTGAATCTGCCAGTCTTTTTGGGAACCAGGAAGTACCAGCAGTAGAAGACCTTGCACCTCAGCCTGCTCTATGGCGAGGTTGGTCAGGATTGCGGAGACATTCTCCTGCAACAGGCTTTGGTGCAGCGGCTCCAGGGGGTAGTCTCCCTGGGCAACAAGAGGCGGAAACTCGGAAAAGTACAGCTTGCAGCTGTTCTGGACAAGCTGCAGCACTCATGTATCCGAGGTGATAAGGGGCCAACTGTGGGTAAAATGAACCCGCTGCCCTCCTACCTGTGCTGGTACCTAATGGGCAACAGTTGGATGGCTATGATCTGAAGGAACCAGTCAAAAACCCATCCCCAGTTTGGATTGTGGGATTGGCTGAGCATTCTGAGACTTCTCCCTTCACTGCTAGTGATGGGCCTGCACCTTAGGCTGGGCCGGATAGCACTGGTGCAGAAGTGAGTCGAAGGCCTTCTTGCCCTGGTACTTTTTGATCAAGGAGTCAGCAGTCTTCCTTGAGGGTCTGGAGAGTGTCGCGTGTTCATTCTCGAGTTCCCCTGCTTTTTCCTCAACTGGTTTCTTAAAGAGGTTCTCCCCTCGGGAGGGGACATTGGCCAGTTCGTCCTGGGCTCACTGCACCAGGTCAGAGGACTGGAGTCAAATGAGCTGGCGGGTACCAATGCCAGAGCTGACACTCTGCCTGCGGACTTGAAGGCATCGTAGGTGGCTTGTACCATGTACTTGAGTAGTCCTTGCCATAGCCTATCAGGCTCAGAAGGAGTCAAGGCGGTAACTGGGGCATGAGAGGCAAAGTCTAGACCTGGCTGACTTTGCCTCTCATGCCCCAGTTACCGCCTTGACTCCTTCTGAGCCTGATAGGCTATGGCATCTTACAGAGGCTTCTGCTGCCACTGTGGTTGAACCAGGGCCGGAACAAGGGTTTCTGCTGCCCTCGGTAGAAACCCCAGGGCTGCCCCCCCCCCCCCGTAGACACTGCCTCTCCTCTCCCTGCTGATGCTGCCCCCCCCCCCAGCTGTCACTGATTCCATTCAGGGGTGGAGGCAGTCAGCGGTAGTATTTCCAAAAGTGGCAGCAATGGAGGGTTAAGTGACTTGCCCAAGGCCATAAGGAGTGCTAGTGGGAATCAAATGCTGGTCTCTTGGTTCCCAAGGCAATGCTCTCACCATTAAGTTACTCTTACAAACCTTGACCATATCCCTGATAATGTCCTGGAAAGACATGTGCTCTGGGGGTGATTTGCACGACTCATAAGGAGGGATGGGTCAGAGGGAAGGTCTGGGGACCTCCTGTTTGGCACCGCGGATTTCTCTTCTGTTTCCCAAATCTCAGATTCAGACTCCAAAAGGAAATCAAAGTAGCATTGGGCCTCTTCTCGCTGCCAATTCCAGTCATGTGGAGACAGTAGTTGTCAGTGGGACCCATGGTGCCTCGAGCATGACTGCGGGTGCCCTGGATCATTGGATTCCAAGATGATAGACAGGGAAATAGTCATAGGAACCAGCATTGATTCTGATCTGCCGCCCGATGTGCCTGCCTCGACAGGCAGCACATGGGTTTCCAGGATGGGCTGAATGGAGTGCAGTGACGCCACCAAAGGCATCAAAGGGCCCACATGTTGCAAGGCCAGAATCGCTGCCATGTGAGCCTTGAGGGCTTAAAGACATTCCTCCAGTACCACCACCTCCGAGGGGACCAGGGCCGGAATTGTGACTTCGGCCACCAGTGTCACTGCCTCCAGTGGGGACTCCATGATGATGGACTCATCGGGAGACATCCAACTGCCCTCTAGGGCTATAGGGGCCGATTTCTCCCACCAGGGAAGTTTGGCGGGCTGCTTCATGGCCTTCATTCTTAGTGTCATGCCAGGAAGAGATTCAGTGCAGATGCATGTGGGGCTTGTCCTGGTGCTCAGGCGCCTCCTTTGACATCAATGGAATCGATGTCAGGTCCTTCCTTCATTCTGGTTGGTTATCGATGGTGGGTCTCCATTTGAAGCTATGACCCCTCAGTTCCGAGTGCACCCAGGTGTCCCTCAAGGTTGATGCCTAGGTGGAACCTATCAGCATCACCGCTTTTGGGGCTGAGGATACTAAATCCAATGCTCGAAAGAGGGACTCCTTCTGCTTTTGCCGGCCCTTCAGACCCCTCATCATCATCTGCAGACAAAGGTTGCAGGAAGCGGGCTGGTAGTCGGGCCCAAGGCACTGCAGACACCAGCTGTGCCTGTCGGTGACCGAAATGGTACAGCCACATTTTGTGCACTTTTTGAAGCCATTTGTGGGCTTAGATATGTCTGGGAAGACAGCAAAGGCAAGATCAAAAGCCTCAATGTTGCCGACAATGGGGAAAAAGACCCCATTAGGGGAAAGACAAAGAACAAAAAAACAAAAAACAAAACAAAACAAAAGTCAGGCTAGAAGCCGACTTAGTCAATGATAGGTGGTAAAAGAAGGAAAAGGAACCCACATGGGGTGAAACAAGAGAACATTTTTTTCCTCTGGTGCAGGACCCGTCCTAAGTGCTCCATGGAAAAAAGAAGACTGGAGAAGATGGCACTCTGGAAGGTGGGTAAGCAGGTGCACATGCGCAGTGGAGCATCCCAAAAGCTTCCAATGGAGCTGGAGAGCATTCCTACGCAGGACTTCATCGGTGATGTCACCCATACATAAGGACTTACTTCCTGCTTGTCCACGGAGAAAGTGCAAACCTTTATTAAAAGAGTCCCTAAGTTTACTATCAATTCCACTGAGCTTAAATTAAACTAATAGGATTCAGAGAATAATGCAGTTGCCTAATCTAACCAGTGGCCTTTTATAGGTCAATATTCAGACCCAACATGCTGAATATTCTTAGAAAGCACCTGTCACCATGAGATTTATGCAGAGCAGTGATAGTCATCCCTTAAACCAATTAGTTATGCATATTGTGGCTCATTATCTCCACTATCCATTAGAGGTGTGCATTTGTCAAAGCATATTCTGTTCATTTGGGTGTTAGTTGCTTATAATTACTATAGGTGCAAATCACTTGTGCACACATGTAACATATATCTATGAATTAATGCATTACAATTGCTTTGCATGTACAAAAATGTTCTTGTGCACATACAATATTTGCAAAAAAATACAAACGTGTGAAAAAACATTTAATAATCACATAAAAATTGCAAACCCTTTGCTTAAACAAAGACTAACCAAACTTATTTTGGCAATGTATACCCCCTACTATCCATAGAACAGGACGAAATACCCTCGCTCTGCCTTGACAGTGTACAAATAATGTAGGAATGATTAGAGGGAGTTTTCAGCACTGTCATCCATATAGAGACACCGAAAATTCACTGATGGACACATATACATTGAAATGGTATATACGTAGCTATTGTTGTTAAGTGCCATTGAGTCAGTGTCGACTCATGGCAATCCTCTGGATAGTTGCCTAAATTGTGCTCGGTCTTCAGTCAGGCAGCTCATTTTTGACAGACTGGTAACGTAGCTGCTGTTATTATATCGATCCATCTCATTGCTGGCCTTCCTCTCTTGTGTTGACCTTCTACCTTGCCAAGCATGATGTCTTTCTCTAATGATCTCTCTTTTTGCATGATGTGTCCAAAGTATGAAAGTCGAATTGTGGTTATCTGAGCTTCTAAAGAAAGCTTAGGTTTGATCTCCTCTAGTACCGACTGGTTTGTTCTTCAGGCAGTCCATGGTATTCACAGTATTCATCGCCAGCATCATAATTCAAAGGCATCAATTTTCTTCCTATCTTTTTCTCTGTCCAAATTTAGCATCTATATGATGTTACTGAAAATGCCATGGCTTGAACAAGTTGAATCTTTGTATGAAGAGAGACATCTCTGCTCTTGAAAATCTTGTCTAGGTTCTTCATAGCCATTCTGCCAAGAGCAATGCATCATCAGATTTCTTGAATGACCTCTGATAAAATCCCAACCAGAGTAAAATTATGAATGCTGTTTGGTGGCATGTACTTTGCTGGTAGGCATGTACACGTTTAGAGTTTGGGTGGATCATGGTCGGAGCACACAAGTACACACATAGATTATAATTTACATGTGTTCTTGAAAACCATAGGCGTAGGCATTTACATCAGCTCTAGGGCTGGGGGTTTTAAATGTCCATACCTTTAACTTAAGGCGTGATTTCTACCACTTATTATGGTATTTTATAAAGACAAATAGATACCTACTTGTTTTTATAAAAAAGCCTTAGTTTAGGCACCTTAAAAGATGCTTTAACTAGATGTTCTTTTATAATATTGCCTTCTTAGCAACTAAGGGGGTTATTTTAGAAACCCTAGTCATGATTTGTATGTATGGAAACCTACTGCTCACATGTGCAAAGTACATTCATGTCCAAAATAACATTTTAGAAAGGCAGCAAATTACCTGTGTCTGCCCCGATCACATACAAGTCACATGGGGTGTGGTTTGGATGGAGCAGAAAGATACACGTATAACTCCAATTTCACATAGGGACTGCACATAGCTGACAGAAATTCTGGGCTGGGCACATTTAATTTTTTAAAAAGTTCTCGTTTCAGCAGTCCCTTTATAGGAGAGAAATTTCACTGTAAGAATCAATATTATAGTGTCCTAAAGAGAAGGGTTCATATCCCACTTACTCCCATAAAGCATAGTTACTCACCTGTAACAGATGTTCTCCAGGGACAGCAGGAATCAGTCCTCACATATGGGTGATATTGGTGCCAACGGAGCCCACATGGAAGCATCTCCCCAGCCTTCAAGGAGAGCCTTTGGGAGATGCAACATGCATGTGTGGTCCACTTCCCACCCAAGGGTGCCATCTTGTCTCAGTCTAATGACATAGCTAAGATGGCAAAAATATCAGATGGCAAAGAAGCAACTCCAAGGGGAGGAGGGAGGGTTGTGAGGACTGATTCCTGCTGTCCCCCGGAGAACACCTGTTACAGGTGAGTAACTACGAAAGAAGGTGGGGAGCATCACCTCCTGAGTGAGGTGGAATAAGGTCACCACCTTCGGCAGAAACTTAGTGTGTGCAGAGCACCACCCTGTTCTTGTAGAACCTTGTGTAAGGAGGCTCTACCATCAGAGCCTGGAGCTCGCTAACTCTGCAAGATGATGTGAGTGCTATCCAGTAGGTAACCTTCCAGGAGAGGTACTGCAGGTGACAGGTATCTAAAGGCTGAAATGGAGGCTTACTGAGTTGCAAAAGCACCACATTAAGGTCCCATTCCACCGCCATGGACGGACAGGAGTTTGGACAACATGAGGCCCCGTAGGAACTGAGACACAAGGGGTTGAGCTGAGAGGGGCTTCCCCTCAATGGAGCGGTGATGCACTGCGATGGCACTTAAGTGTACTCTGACCGAGTTGGACTTCAGTCCCTCCTGTGATAGGTAGAGCAGGTATTAGAGCACCACATGCACTGAGCAGGAGAATGGGTTCGTCCGTTTCTCTGTCCACCACAGTGAAAAACGTCGTAACTTTAAGATGTATGCCCTTCTCATAGAGGCCTTCTGAGAGGCCAGGAGGATGTCTTCCACGTCCCGTGGAAGGTTGAAGGGGACTAGTGCTACCCTTTCAGCAGCCAAGCCATGAGCGAGAGGGATCCCAAGTTGGGTTGTGTGAGAGTATTCCTAGGGCTTGGCCCAGGGGAATCAGTGGTACCATCGATAAGGAGAGGAGCAGTGGGAACTAGGGCTGTCTGTGCCACCGAGGGGCTATCAGCACTAGCGATGCTCTGTCGCGTTGACCCTTGAACAGGCTATCAGTGGTGGCCTTCCGACCATGGGATGAGGAATGCATCTACAGCTACTAGAGACGGATGCGGTTGGCAGAAGCAGAAACAGGGCAACTGCACATTGTCTGGGCTGGCGAACAAGTCTATCACTGGGGCGCCCAGAGCTGGAAATGCCGTGAGGATACTGCTGGGTCCAGGAACTACTTGTGCAGCTGGAGTACCCTGCTCAGCCTGTCCACCAAGAAATTGTCCTTGCACGGGAAGTAAATCACTCTCAGGAGCATCCTGCTGCTTGTGGTATAAGACCAGTGGGCTACCGCCTCCTGGCAGAGGGGGTATGATCGCATTCCTCCCTGTTTGTTCACATAGAACATCACAACCTGATTGTCAGTCTGGATCAGCACCACGTGGTGCTATAGCTGATGGCAGAAGGCCTTGAGCTCTCGCAGGTCCAGGATGGGCCTGAGGCCCCCAGTCCTCTTGGGGATGAGAAATTACATGGAGTAGAAGCCGGTGCCCCAGAGGAGTAGTCCTGCTAGCTCGGTGAGAAGCAGGGTCAGGTGAAGGAGAGGCTTGGTGGGCTCTCCTTGGAAGTACGGGGCAGTGTCTGATGTAGGTGGAGGAGGTAATGTTCCTTGACCACCTGTAACACCCAGGCATCAGTGGTGATTGTTGTCCACCTGTGGGCAAACAGGGCTAGGTGCCTCCCTGTGGGCAGCAAAGGACTCCCTGGGGGTATGGGGGTCAAGCCCAGGCTGTCAAAAGCCTCCCCTGGCTGGGCCTGAGCCAGTGCCTGGGGCTTTGGGGCTTTATGCTTTCAAGGGACCATGTCCCTGGCTTTTTTGTTGCTGGGCCTGAGAAGGCTTGGAAGTGCGGAGTAGTACTGAAGCCCCCTTTCTTCCTCAGGAAGAAGAGCTTTTTTCCCGGGGTTTCTTTCAGGGTTACACCAAGGTCTTTTTCGGGAGCCTGGTTCTCGTCACATACTCGGTCTCTATCTCTGCCGCTTTGTCCACCATGGGTTTTCCGAACAGGTTTTCACCTGTGCAGCGGACATCAATTAGTTGGTCCTGTACCCATTGTTCCAGGTCAGACGACAGCAGCCATGCTTGGCGTCATGCCCCGATGCCTGCGGTGGCCACCCTAGCCAATGACTCAAAGCCATCATAGGGTGCTCGGGACAGGAACGTTGAATATTCCTTACCAACAAGGTTAGGGTCTTGAACCTCTGTAGGGGTTCTCCATCAAGGCCTGTCGAGAATCCCCAGAGCTTCCTTGACAGTTCCTTCAGGTACATGCTGATGCAGAGCTGGTATGAGTAGATTTGGCATGTTAGCATCGAGCCCTGAAAAGTCTTTCAGTCGAGGGCATCAAAGATTTGGGCCTCCTTTTCAGGTGGTACTGACGAGGGTGTCTTTTGGCTTGTAAGCCAATTCATCTCCATGTCCATTGAGTTGTGGGGGAGCTGGGCCTTTTGGAATTCAGGGCTCCAGCATACCTGGTACATGATGATGTGGTGCCTGCTCGCAATTGGTATCTACACCGGCATTTTCCACATCTAGAGGAGGAGGCAGTCGAGGATCGGGGGCACTGGGACAATAAGGGTTTCCTCAGGGGTGCCTCATACTGGAGTATCTTCAATTCCTCGGTTTGCGGGTCCTCCTCGGCATCGGTCTCGATCGCGAGAGCCTTGGCCATATTCCTCACAAAATCGAGGAACACAACTTCATTGGGTGGGGATCAGTGTCAGGTCGCTGGGGGAGATGGGTCCGAGGGCACGTCACAATGTCGCCTCGTGTCAAGGGACTCTTCGTCCTCAGTCTCCCATTCGGACTTGAAGTCGGAGTATGAGTCCGATGCTGCACGATCACCTCAGTTGAGGACCACTCTCTGTGGTGCAGGACTTCCAGAGGATTATCAGACCGAGTTGCGGGCGCTTGCCAGGGAGGACCAGTGTCCTGAAGAACGAGACCCGGACCTCGACCAGGGCCGGGAGTTCGCTCGAGGCCGATGGCTCTTGAGAACCGGCTTGACATTCGGGGAAGCCTTCGATGTCAAGGGTCCTGTCGTCAGGGTGGATGAACCAGACGAGCCAGACATGAATATCCGCTGCATGGCCACTAGGGCAGATATACTGCTCTTTAGGGCTGCCATTCTGGTCTCCATGCCAGTTGGCTTCACAGCCATTGACACGGGCACCGAGGACTTCGGGCCTGGCCTGAGAATTGTTGAGGGGGAGTCCTCGATGAAGATGGCCTCGGAGGCCCGAGGCCGGTCAGTGGGAGCTGATGACTCCTTGTTGGGCAACTTGGAGGGCCACTCCTGCCCCAACTCCTTGGACTCATGCTTGGGGCTGCAGGACCTGGGGTGGTATTTAACCTTCTTCCCTGATCTGTCCTTCAAGGTGGTCTTTGAGGATTTCTTCTTCTTTTCCACCTCCGGGGCCTTCCACTCAGAGGAACCACTGCCGTGGGACTCCAAGGAGGCTCTGGCTTCGCAGGGCACTGAGGTATTGGAGAGGGCCCTGGAGTGTTGTGTTACCGGAGACTCCAGGGTGGAGTTGGACATATGAAAATTTTTTCCTGCTGCTGATGGCTATTCTTTAAGGCCTTTGGGGGTCATTGTTCTGCAGAGTTTGCAGTCGGAGTCGTTTTGCTCCAGGCCAAAGCATCGGAGGCAGCAGTCGTGTGTATCAGTAAGTGACATAACTTTGCCACACTGGTCACACTTTCTGAAGGCCTCGGACCTCTGCCTCCCAGCAGGGGTCTGAGGCTTTCGGCTGAAAAAGTGCATGAACACCGATCGAGGCAGACCTCAAGGAAAAAAGTAGAAAATGAATAGATGAACTCTAGGAGCGATGCCGATGCAAGCTGGCTCGGGAGCAGGAGGGAACCAGACAAAATTTAACTATAAAAAAATCTGACTTTTTCTGGGGAAAAAAGGACAACTTCCAAAGGGCAATATGGAAAAAAAAGGAGACTGAGGCAAGATGGCATCTTTGGGCAGGAAGTGGACCACGCATGTGTGGTGCATCTCCCAAAAGCTTTCGTTGAAAGCTGGGGAGATGCTTCCACATGGGCTCTATAGGCGCTGACATCACCCATATGTGAGGACTGACTTTCTGCTTGTTCCCAGAGAATAAGACCTTCTAACCCCCCTTTCTCTCATTTAATAGCAACATGCCCTGCATCTTATTTTCATAGTAGGGCCTTCCAATTGTATACTTTACTGTTCAAAGAACCCCATCAGGTGCTGTCACTGTGAGATTTCCCATCTCCACACACTGCTGTCCAACATTCCCAGTGAACTACCTCCTCTACAAAGTATTCCATTTGTATTTTAAGTCAGCATAGTTACTTACCTGTAACAGGTGATCTCTGGGAACAGCAGGAATAAGTCTTCACATATGGGTACGTCGGTACCGACGGAGCCTGCGCGGGAACGCTCCCCAGCGTCCAATCAGAAAGCTTTTGGGAGCATCCCTCAGCGCCTGCGTGCTGCCTTCCCGCCTTTCCAACTGTCTCTCCTCAGTTGAGTTTTATAGCTGAGACAAAGAGAGAGAAAGAGGAAAGGAAGATAGATAGAGAGATACAACTCCTAGGGGAGGTGGGTGGGTTGTGAAGACTTATTCCTGCTGTTCCCAGAGATCACCTGTTACAGGTAAGTAACTGTGCTATCTCCAGGAACAAGCAGGAATGAGTCTTCACATATGGGGACTCCCAAGCTAAGATGCCTGGAGCCCTAGCATGGTGAGGATTGGAACATGCTACACCTCATATGGCCAGGCATCCTGAGGATGGAGGGTAGGAGTTGAAAAGAGAGAAGCTGTGGAAAAAACAGCTAACCTAAGGACTACAGGTAAGGAGTCATTGTATGTATGATAATTATCATGAAAAAATATTGAGATGAACAATCGCAATATGGATCTCACCTACTGGGTTGCAGGAAGTAGAGAGGCTGATGGAGTCTACTGGAGATCCAGTAGAGGAATCTTCAAGGTGACCTCACTGAAGGGAAGGTGAAGGTCCCAATCTGGAATTGACAGGTGACCCAGGTGTCAACTGGGGTAGTAGAAAATGGCAGGTCTTTAGTGGAAGCTTTATGGAAAAAGCTGGGAACTCTTTTGGCTACAGAGTTACTAACATTTAGGAGCAAAAGAGGAAGACTGACCGATTTGGACAAACTAGCCCAGTCCTGGAGGGAAGAAGGGGTATGGGAAAAAGCCCGTATTCCCAAGGAGGACAGATGTCTGAAGGGTTGAAACCTCAGATCTACTGAAGATCCACCCTGTCTTTCCTAACTGGTGAGAGATAGGAAAGATATTGAAGCATGGAGCTTCAGGGATACCTAAACCTAGGGTTAAAGTAGTAGCTGTCAGTACCACAGTAGTGGTTGTGTGCATAATACCCTAGACATACTGAGGGACAGTATGAACATATGCAAGCCCACTGTCTGGAAGCTATAGGGAGGTAAAAACCTTTATAAGCATAGACAGTTAGAGAGATAAGTATGTAAATACATATCTACCTATAAGGAAGCATCTCGACAGATACACATATATATAGGGATATATATATATATGTGTGTGTATATATATATATATATATATATATGTCTATAGAGAGATCTGGAGGGGCATAACATATGCACATGCAGCTTACAGACATATGTATCTATAGAGAAGTATATAGAGATATATACACACATGAATATATATATCTAAGATAAATGTCTGCAACTAAGCAGATAGAGATATGCCCATAAGAACATTCACATTGGAGATGTGAAGGAGAAAGATTCATCTAATAACAAGAAGGTGGGACCTACTTGAGAAGATATATAGAGAATCTATTCTCCCTGGCTAAGATGGCGCAGGAATGCTATCCAGTGAAATAACCAGGATGGTTACGTGAAAATACAGAGGATAATATCAGTCTGTAAACCGCAAGTCCTGAGTCCTGTAGAACTCTCACATGGTAAATGGACAGAAAATGCATAGGATGAGATACCAGGTTGACCCACTGGAGGGACACAAAGGGGTATCATGCGTTATTAATTAAATATGTGCTGTCCATGAAGGATTAGGATGCCATGAGGATAAGCTGTAAGGGAAAAAGAGCATATTCCTTGTAGGAGCTGGATAACTCTTTAGACTTACACGCGGAGAAGGCTTATATCCTTTGTACGAAAAGGAGATAGTAGGGTGTGAAGAACCCTCACAGTCATGGGGGATGACTGAGGAAGCCTTTTTCGACCATGATGGATAGTCAATAGAGAAAAAACTCCATGCTCTCTCGCAAGGGCCCATAGTGGAAAGCTTCTCTGTAGGATTGCAGAGAGCATTATGCAGGAGAATTGGGAGATAGAACTGGCTGATGGAAAAAACCAGCAGCCAAGTTAACTATGCTGCCAAGCCCAAAGGATTGGAGATGGCAAGGATAGAAGGTAGTGTTAGAAGCCTGTAGTGATAAGGATCTCCCAAGAAAGATGTAAATACTGTCTTGGAATCACTACTAAGGCCAGACCGAAAAGTGGTGGAAGACAAGACTGGAACTTGTGGAAAAGTACCAGTAGTCAAATCACTGGAACTCCTGCATGGGCAGCTACTGAATAGGAAGCAGAGAGAATCTTTCTGTGTTAAACAGAGAGAACAGACTGAAGAAGGGGAGAATCTTGTCCCTGTCTGATGAGCTGCCCAGGTAAAAGAAGGGAGTTCACCCCAGAGAAAAAAACTCCACAGTGGAAAGAAAGACAAGAAGTCTTTCAGTGGTATGGTGCCCCTCTTACAGGGGAGAAACCTGGAGGAAAGGGTAGAGATACAAGAGCTGAAAAAAAAAGGCTTACCATATGGTAAGTCCCTGGAAGGGAAAAATTCATGTTGGTACAGAAAAACTATCATGTGATAGTTGTTAAACCTCTCTTCTTGTCAGGAAAAGGAGGAAAAACCTGTGACCCATAGACATGAATAGCCTGACAGCTCAGCATACCGAAGAGCAAAAGGATGTCCTGAGAATAGGAATCCCTGTGTAGAGTTTTGAATGAAAAAACAGTGAAAAACTTCTGTTGAAAAGAAGATAACTGTAGGTTATAAAGAGATTAATCAGAACCCCATGGTTGCTGTGTTTATTCAGCCTGGCTAGAGTGTGGATTCTTCAGACCAGGACGAGGCTTCCCGTGCTTGGGAACATCTGAATGATGGGTAGGAGAAGAGTAAAACCTCTTTCTCCTAGGGAAAAAAGGTTTGGTAGGGCATTTTCTACCTACTGGGGAAGGAGAAGGCTTAGGATCGCCTGCAGAAACAGGGAAGTCAGTGGAGCACTGAGCAACCTGATGTAAAGACTCCTTATTGAAGAGATTTTCTCCAGTGCAAGGAGTATTACCCAGTCTTTGTTGTGCCCATTTGTTCAAGTCTGAAGCTTGGAGCCAGGCTCTACATCGTGCCCCTATGGCTATAGCAGAGGTTCTGCTAACAGACTCAAATGAGTCTAGGGAAGCACGAGTAAGAAACCAAGAGATATTTTGGCTATGACTAAGAAGTAAGGAATAGTCTGCAGCCTTGGGCTCTGATAGAAAAGGAGTCAAAAGAGATAATTTCTTTGTGACCTCCTGAAGGGATAGACTCATATAAAAAATATTTGAGAGAATCCTTGTTGCCAGCATAGATGTTTGGAAGGTTTGACGTCCAAAGGCATCCAGTGTTCTAGATTCACGACCTGGCGGGTAAGAAGAATGCTTCTTCTTGCTTTTTACCTTCCTCATTGCTGATTCCACTACAATGGAATGATGGGGAAGTTGAGTCTTTTGAAACCCTGGAGAGGGGGGCACCTGATATAGAAGATCAGTTGCTCTAGAAGGTGAGGAGATCCTTAAAGGTGCTTCCCACATTCGTAGAAGAAGATCCTGCAAGGAATGATGTAAAGGAAGCATTATATGTTCCTTTTCTCCAGAACAAAGAGAGCCTTGAGCAGGATCATAGCCAGGGGTAGGAATAGCAAGGGATGTTGCTATGTCCAGGAGAAAATTCTGAAAAGAAGGATCTCCAACAGAAACCATCCCTGGACAGGCTAGATCTGATGAACTAGCCTGGGCACCGGAGTATGCACTTGAGAATGTAGGAATAGAAGATCTCACCCGGTGCAGAAAAGGATCCCTAAGGGATGGATGCTGGTACTGGAGGTCATGACGTGAGACAGTCAGTACTGCATCGTCCATGCCAGGTATCGACTCCAAACTAGGTATAGAAAGGAGCGACTCTGGTAAAAGAAGCATGGAAGGAGCTGACCCCGATGCTACTGCAGGTATTGGCACTGGCACCGATACCGATACCGGTAGCTGTGCCGGAATCGAAGACGATACCGACATCGAAGCAGTCATCGGAGGCTGCTCAAGTGGTACCGAGGAAACCGAAGGCCTTTGGTAATTACCTTCGGTACCGAGCATCCGGAATCGGTAAGCATCGGAACCGAGACGTGTCGGTACCCAGTCTTCCAGAATGGAAATCGATTCCAGACTCGGCATCGAAGGAAGCGAGTCTATCGATGCATGTCTGGAAGGTACCGACGTCGGTGGTAGTATCGGCGGTGATACCGATACTGGAAAGTCAATCTGGGATGTATCGATCGGTCCCGAAGGTACTGAGAAAACCAGATGACGATCCCTGGTGAAGAGTGGATCACTCAACACCAGTGCCGATGCCGGGGTATCGGTACCGCTCGAAGCGGATGCCACCACCGAGCATGGCTCAGGTATGTTCTGTGAGGGGTGAGCCTCAGGAACAACCTGAAACCCCTGAAAGGCTTTGGAGACCGAAGACTCCCGCCGGGGTTTTGAAGCCAAAGGATCCTTGAGGGCAAGGCCGGAGCCGTCATCATGCTGTGCATGAGACCTACCACTCAAGGATTGGCTAGTCTGAACAGACTGTTTGTGGGTTACCTGATCCTGTAGAGAAGGAGAAATGGTCGGTGCCCTGCTATTGGAAGGGAACTCGGCATCGAGGAAAACTCGAAAAGGGAAATCTCTTCTCATAATATGGTCAGGACCCAAACAGTTTAGACACCAGGACTTGGAGTCTAAAAACAATACTGCACTGCTACAGTTAAGGCACTTCTTAGGAAAAGAAGGAGGCGGCTCCATAATGGAGAGTCCTGAAGGCCCAAAAGTTTAAAACTGAAACTGAGGGAAAAAAATTCCCTGGATTAAATAAAAAGAAAAGAAAAAAACACCGGCGATACCGGTGGAGTTGGGGAGACAGCCGCGACCACAGGAAAACAAGAATTAAAGAAAAAATTTTCTGCGGTGACAGGAGGACGTCCTGCCGGCTCCGCGGAAAAATGAAAACTGAGGAGAAACAGTTGGAAAGGCGGGAAGGCAGCACGCAGGCACTGAGGGATGCTCCCAAAAGCTTTCTGATTGGACGTTGGGGAGCATTCCCGCGCAGGCTCCGTCGGTACCGACGTACCCATATGTGAAGACTCATTCCTGCTTGTTCCTGGAGATTGCCATTGCGTGGTGCTAATAGCCCTGCATACACCAGGATGCCTTTGTGCAATGAGAGATTTTCATTGACGCCTTGCTAATTTTACTGGACCCACCTGAAAGAGGTATTTTTATAAGCCTATTTCTGTGCTTAAAACATTTTAAGAGGGATTTTAGAAAGGGCATCCAAATGCAATCTGGGACATCCAGAGCAGAATGTGCAGAAAAACACCAAGGCCACCTATGTCTCCAGTTGATTTTAGGAACATAGATGTCCCCGATGTGGATGTGCATGTGGGTGAGCACACAGTTGCTCTCATGAGGGATGCTTAGGTCAGGAACGTCGGTCTCAGGCAAGCTGGCATATGGGTATGTCCAGCAGCATAGCAAAGTGAAAACATGCATCAATGTTTGTTGCCCAGGGCTGGCCCATCCACTAGGCAGGGTAGGTGTTTGCCTAGGGTGGAAGATCTCTGTGGATGGATTGCACAGCACCTGCAGCAGGCCATGTGCTTCGGTACATATGGTCTTCTGCTTCTGACCCCTCTCCGACCAAATCAGAAGCAGCGGGCCATGTATGCTGAAGCACCATACCATGCCGTGCTATCCCCTCCAACCCCACCACCAGAATTAGTGGCAGTAGGGAGTGGCAGCACGGGGGAGGGGGAGGGGGTGGTGAGGAAGTAACACATCTCAGCGTGGGGGGGGGGTGGCACAGCCAGGGTTTCTGCCTGGGGCAGCAGAAACCCTTGGGTCAGTCATGTCTTTACCATAGTGCTACAGGAGGTATTAGTGTAGTTCCTTCTCCACACCTTCTGGAAGTTTACCTGACAGAACGAGCACTTTTTAGATGCCTGTTCATGCCTGGGTCAAATTTAACTCTAAATGTGATTCGGGATGTCCAAGGCATTTCTGAGATCAGGTGGGGGCATCCAGGTTTTCAGGAATGCCCCAGCCACACCTCCGTCCCAATTTGAATGTTCTTGCACTGGAGAAGTCCACAGACCCAGCTGCTAAGATGGCTCTGGGGATGTCTCTTTTATCTAGATTTCTGCATGACTGTATGCAGACATCCAAATTGCCAATAGAGATTCTAAAATAATCCCATTTATGTGCAGAAGCGCTAATAAAATTGCTGCCATCAGACAATGCATTTGTGCTCAATATGCACATATGTTATAAAATACAGATACAACTATGCAAAAAGCTTGTAAAATTATATGTGATTCAGAGGAGATATAACTTTCTACTGGAGCTTCTAAAGATGGCCGGCTTTACCTGGTAAGCGGGGTAACCATGACAAGGGGGTGCCAGTGTTCAAGGGCGCCAATCAGCAGTGGTGTTGTGGGCCCACAACAGCAGCCTGTCTCGCTGGTCTAGAACACCACTGCTGGCCATAATCGTGGCCTCTTTCTGCTCTTCATCCCCCCCCCCTCCTACCCCTCAAGCACCATCAGGCTGCTCAGCAGGTTGCTGGGGCAGGGCGGCTGCTCCTCACTGCAGCTCTCCCCAGACCATGGCAACAGCTCGTAGGACACGGATAGACCAGTGGCTTGATGGCTGCTTCAGGCCCAGCTGCTCAGTGCCCACATTCACTCTGTCCCTGCATGGTGACCACCTGCTGTATCAACTTACCTTCATGGTTGATGCACTCCATTGATGTCCAGGCATCCGAGCTCCCAGGCCATGCTGAGCAATGAGCAGTCCCACTCACCTTCCTCATTCACTTCCGTGCCTTCTCCAGCAGCAGGCACAGGCCATGTGCAGGGTTGGGCAGGATGCAGCTGTGCTCCATGCACATATTCATGATGTGGCTGTTCAGCACATCCAGCAAGAAGCATACCAGATTGTGGGGGATGAACATGGCACACTGTCTGCTGCTCTCCAAATACCATAGCGCTATTCTCAAGTGCCTGCTCCACGAATTCAAGCACCTTAGGCTGCAGCCAAAGCATGCTAACCAAGCCGGTCAGTCATCACTGCAGGTGGCTGCTCTTGTGGCCTGAGGAGCAGAAGAAGCCTCCTGTAGGAAAACAAGCAGGGGCCAGAGACACACAGGAGGCAGGTTAAAATTTGAAGAGGCCGTTGTTTTGGGAAAGAAAGATGGGAGGGGAATGGAGGGCATGGGGAGCATTCAAGGAGGAGGGGAAAAGGGATAGAGGCTGAGAAGGTAACAGTGGGTAGTGCCATACTGAGCCTATTTATTTTTTTATTTAACATTTCTTATATACCACCTTTCATGATATCAAGGTGGTTTACATTGAACAAACTGAAATTACATTCAACAGGGCATTATAACTTGGAGATAACTATTTTACAGGGAACATGGGCTATGGAGGGTTAAGTGGCTTGCCCAAGACCACAAGGAGCACCTGTGGGACTAGAAACCCCAGTCCTTCTGGCCCAAGGTTGCTGTCCTACTAGTGGGATTTGAACCCCTGACCTTCTGGCCTGAAGTACCTTGCCCCAACCACTAGGCCACTCCTCCACTCCATTTAGCACCTAGAGCAAGCTCCCCCAATGACATCAAGGGGCAAACTTACTTGTTTGCTATGTGGCACATCACTGCCTCTGCTCTAGGCACATCCCTGGCAGCTGTTACCTCCCAGTCAAAATCTTGCGATGTTATCATGAGACTTTGGGAGAGGAAACAGCATGTGGCCTGGAGCAGAGGCAGCAGTGCGCTGTGTGACAAACAAATAAAGTAAGTTTTCCACAGGCGCGAATGTGAGAGCTGCTGCTGCTATTATCTCTGTATACTCCCCCTTTTTGCCATCACCCAGGGTGGACTGCTCCCATAGTGGCCCTTAGTATGCCACTGGAGTGGGGGGAGAAGCAGGAGAGGGTCTGCAAGGAGGGGCAAGAGAATGCAACGAGTTGAAGGTTAAAGAGAAGGTTGAAAAGGGCACACTGAATATATGCTAAAAGGCGCAGCCCCCGTCCCCACCAGAAGACACACAGGCACCCCACCCCCATGTAGCACATGAACATACACAGAGGCACACACACCCACATCTCACACACATAGGCACACACATGCTTCATGCACACACACAGGCACTGCACCACATACATACACATCCGCGCACCAAACATTCACTGTCTGAAGAGAGACATATAAATATAGATAACACCAGTTATAAAGATCTCTCATACAACCCCTACTACCATAACAAGACACACTTTATCATATCTCTTTGAACTGTTCCCCCAGAAGCACACACATCCAGATATATATGAGTTTGCAGATGAAGGAAGGAGAAATGTATTACTTTGTCATACCGTAAGTGTGCTATTTTCACATGCACACACAGTCCTGATAGATGTTAACAAAGCCCTGCACACACAAATGCATGCAGCCCCCAACACTCTTCATGGCACACAGACATGCATGTAGCCCCCAAAAGGCCCCATGATACACGCATGCACGCATACACACAGTTATTCACACATCTGTGTATGTAGCGCCCAACAGTCCCCATGGCACTCACATACAGATGCATGTGCATATGTAGCCTCTCGCAGTCTCCATGACACACAGAAAGACACAAACACATGTGCACCCACTGACATACACTAACACATACATGCATGGACCCCCCTGACACCTCCTATGACACACACAGAAGAAGCTGCCAAATGTCTGATCCTGTGAATGAGGCAAATGCTCCACTGTGTTGCACTGTAAAGTGTGCACTTTTTAACTTGTTTCAGCTTTGCTGAAGGGCACCAAACACGACGGACTTCCTTTCTTCCCTCTTGTGGCACGCTGCGAGGTTAATATTTACCTTTAGTTCCCAGCCAGGCAGCCAGCCAGCCACAGAAAACAGAAGGAGTGGGAGGAGCTTCTGGTGCAGACAGTTGGTCGGTCAGAGTCAGACGCATGTGCTCCACAGCATAGTGCCTGAAGCTTGATGGCTGTCATGAGAGGCTAGGAGCGATCTTTCCCCTTTCGGCATGCCAGCAAAGTGTTTGCATGTTTCACAGTTGCAGAAAAGCAGCGCTCTCAGAGAAATCGCAAAGTCCAGCCAAGTGGTGGTGTTCACATTGATGCTGCCACTGATGACTGCTGGGACTGCCGACATCAGCACAGGGATGGAGTCCTGTCTCTTAGTGCTCACTTTTTCTTCCATGCTGTTTACAGCCAGGGATAGCACTGGCTTTCCTCAGGTCTGTCTTAACAACATTCTACTGACTTTTTCTCCAGGAACTTCTCCAAACCTATTTTAAACTCAGGTACACTAACTGCTTTTATCACCACCTCCTTATTTATCAGATTTATAAGAGAGATGCACACCGTGCATGCAGAGATAGAGCAGTGGTAGTATTTCTAGCAACAACAGGCAGGAGAAAAGACATGAAAAGCTAACCTTTGTAGACTTTTTTTTTTGGTTAAATAAATACATACATTAATTTTGTTTACTTTGATCATATTAATCCTTTGACTGCTGGACCGCCTGTTCATATGATGTTAAATATTTACTCTTCAGTCCTTATTTTTATTACAGCTATGCATTTGCCACTTCACTGCAATTTTCTTGTTACATTTGATTTGAAGGATAAATACTAGTATCACGTGAACAAAGTTCACAAAGGAATTTTGGGAGGGGGGTTCAGCCTACCATTAATATTAGAGAGGGGCATCAGAGACCCTAGTACCAGCCCTGTCTAGAAAGGCCATTTATTTAACAGGTTTTTCAGTCAAAGCAGTTTACACGGCAACATTGATAACTTAGATTTTCCTGAGGCAATGGGGAGGGTCAAGTGACTTGCCCAAGGTAACAAGGAGTACTAGTGGGAATGGAACCCTAGTTTCCTGATACCCAAGCCAGTGCTCTAACCATTAGGCTACTCACACACAATGGAGCTTAGGCACATATGCTGCCTTTATGCTACTGAGGTAACATCTGTGCTTGTGTGCTTTTCTTGTCTCGAAGCCCCGTTATAAAATTATCCTTCACATGGCCTCTGAAGGACTAAATGTTATTCTCATGGACACAGTAGCACAATTTTCTTTGGAGGGACCACACAAAGCAATCTCTGGCCCTATCCCCAAGCTCTCTAATGGCTGATGCTGCGCTGGACAAAATATTGGTAGGTTCATAGCCCCAGTGGCCTACCCTATTCTGCTGCCTATGCTTTTTTTTTTTTTTTAAATTTTCAATGCCACTGATAGGGTGACCCAAATAACCATACTAACCCAGGATAAATGATGACAACCAAAAATACCAAAAATAGGAATGAATAAAATAACACAAGCTCAAGGAGACATCAAAAGGGTTTCTGTGCTGACACAAACACCAGCATTAAAGGGCCCAGTTTTTCATCACTTTTATATTCCAAAAACAAATTAATAAAGTCTCCAGTGTAATTTGATCAATTAGTTTAGGGAGAAAAGGAAAACCAAAACATACTTAGATCAAGCTTTTCTTATGTGAGCACCTGCAGCCGGAAGTCCAAAATCTTTAATAACCACTGCATGTAACTAAATCAGCCAACGCAGGAATCATTTCACTGTTCGCCCAGGGTAACTCATTAGGCATTACCCCACTTTTCAGGATTATTTTGGTATAAGCAGCAAAATGCAGAACCTAGAGCCTGAAGATACTAGAGACTCCAGCAAAACAGGGGACTGAAAGTCACACAAGGAACTTGTTGCCGTAGGCATCGTTCAGATTTGCCATCCATAGATCTTAGTCGCCGCCGCCGCATCTTCTGTCTTCCAAAGCAGCAAGGAGGCTCTGGTCACTGCTGCCATCCATAGATGGTGCTACTAGACGTATTCTCCTTCTCCGAGGCTGGGAATTGTGAGCCCGTGTCTCTTCCTGCTCCCCTGTAGGTTTCTGTTGTGTACAGAAAGCCAATGTGGGAGGAAGGTAGAGCAGCTGTGAAGACTGGGAGCAAGTGCTTGCTTACGGTCAGTGCACTCAAGGAAGGTGTGATGCTACTACGACTGGTGCTGTGCACAGAGAGCTGTCTTAAAAGAGATGAGGTACAGGGCCAGGGACAAATACTTAGAGGAAATAAGGGGATCAGAGGCACACATAAAGCAGCAGAGGGCGAAGAGGGGTGGCAATGGTGGAGGGTAATGTTACTGCCATTTGGAATCATCACTCTTAGATGGCCACCTGTGCTGCCTAGCAAGCCATATGAGCCCAGTGACGTCTGGAAAATGGTAGAATGCAGTGGCCTAGTGGTTAGTGCAGTGGGCTATAAACCCAGCATTCAAATCCCAGCACTGCTTTTTGGGACTTGGGGCAAGTCACTTAACTATTACTATTTATCATCTACATAGTGCTACAGGGCAAACACAGTGCTGTACACATAACAGACAGTCCTTGCTCAAAAGAGCTTACAATCTATTCAAGACAGACAAATAAATGCAGCAAACAGGAGACAAGAGTAGCACTAGGGGGAAATGGTGACTATTCTACTGCCTAAGCAGAGATTTTGGAGTGGAGTGAATTAGAGCCACAGCCTAGTACCTAAGAGATCCGGGTTCAGTTTCCACGGGTATTCCTTGTGGCTTTCAGCAAGTCACCTTACCCTCCATTGCCTGGGGAAAAAAAGGCCTGGCAATCTGCTTCTAGTCATACCTTGCCAAGAAAACCCAAGGGCTGCTGGGTTGCCAGGAGCCAGCACCGACTTAATGACACTTAAAAAAAAAGGTGAAAATTTACCAGCTGATAGTCAGTCTGCAGTGCTCAGCATTTTTTAAAATGCCAACCACCATGAGCAATAGGAAACCAGATATTCAGCAGGAATGTGAGTAATGTCTTCTGCTAAATACCTAGTTTCAGCAGTGACCACTACTGGCTATCCAGATAGTGCCAATATTCAGCCACTCTCCGGATAGCCAAACCACATAAATCTGGTCTGCTTTTCTTTGGCCAAACTTTATACAGTTTCTTATCCGGTTAGTGGACTGAAAATCACCACTAACCGGTTAACCTATTGGACCACCCTTGCCCTCCATATGGAGCACCCTGGCACTGTCTTGATAGCGCCACTGTGGTTAGAGGAAATATTCAGCAGCACTATATGGATCCTGTTAACCAGATAGACCCTTTTGAATATTGGCCCTTAGACTGTAAACCTCTAGGGACAGGAAATAAACTGAAGGGAAGTCATCTTGAGCTATCAACAAAAGGTGTGAGCTAAAGCTGGTATAAAAAAGAACTCATGTGGCAGACTCTGGATATTTGAAGGATCTAGGCTTGCTACTTTCTTCCCCTTTCAAATTCTAAAATCACAGAGGTGCTAAGGATAATAGGATGGGTTCTATACATTCAATGAGATCTCTCACTATGTAAAAATTACAGACCTGACATTTAAAATGATTAGTGTGGTTAGCAGATGTGCTAACCATGTTAATTGCAGTGAATGGGATATTCAGCGGCACTAATGTGATTAATGCTGCTGAATATTTGGGGGTGCTGACCCTAGGCACCCCAATACTAGCCGGCTAGCATCAGGGTGTTCTGGGGGCAACACTCGGGGAAAAGCGGGCAGCGGTGATATTCATCTGCTACTCAGTTATCTCTAATCAGCAAAAGTTAAGCACAGTAAAGGTTGCCTAACCTTTGCCACTGAAGCTAACAGGGCAGCAGCTGAATATTGCCACTGCCTGGTTATATTCTGTGCTATCTGGATGACCCAGATATTCAAGGTTGGTAGCCAGCTATAGCCATGGCATTGACTATCTGGGTTTAAGGTCCAGCAGCAGTAGCTAGCAGCTTTAGAATGTCTAGCTGCCGCTGCTGAAAACAGGGACCTATAACAATCACAATTGAAGGACAACTGGTAAATGTTGCAGGCCTTCCAATATGACAGAGTGAACAAAAGGATGAAGACATGTTTCTATTAAAAAAAATCTCTTTGGCTGAACAATATGTACTATATTGTTTATTAAAATCAAATAATAAGAGGGGAAATCTCCTTGACACAGACTTTGTGCTGCCTGGTGTGTAATTTCTTTTCATGACATAGGGAAACACTGACATCTTGTGGCAGATGATCAAATGCCAAGCTTGTTTTATTAGTTCAACAAAACATTTTCCTTTCTAACAGGGTCCTAGGAGAACTTGAACTGGCTATAGCTCAGCGGCAAAGCAAGGTCAGGTCTAGCTAGTACCTGGATGGGTGATCACCAGGGAAGAACAGGAACTGTGGGATGCAGAAGACAATAGTCAAACCTCTGTAGGATCCTACTAAAGGAAAATGTCACAGGCACCATGTGAGGCTGTAATCACCTAACCCTCAACGTACAGAAACAGGAAGAAAACAAATAGAACAAACAAGCCACTTATTTTCAGGTTCTAAAACGTTTTCTTGACCCATCTTTAAGAATAATCTGCTGAGTTTTTTAAATTAAAACATCTGGTGGTATAATTGTCTAGTTATATAGCATGGGGGACTTACCATAGATTATGGCAAATTAATCATCGCCTAGAACATTCTTTGTCTCTGGTATCAAAGGCATATTATTTGTGTTCATCAAAAGAAATAGGGGGACAGACTAAAAGATCCAAATATAGGGAAAGGCGGAAAAAGGGAGGTATGACAGAGTCATACCTCCAAAACACAAATGCACAGGAGGTGGGCCTCTTTCAGTGGAAAGAAAGCTCTGGAACAAGGGGACATAGAACAAGGATAAAAGGGGATAGACTCAGGAGTAATCTAAAAAAAATATTTCTTTAAAAAAACAGCAGTGGATGTGTAGAACAGCCTCCCAGTGGAGGTGGTGGAGGCGATGACTGTATCTGAAATCAAGAAAGCATTGGACAGACACAGAGACACAAAAGTAACCCAAATGCCCTTAAGTACAGAGCAGACAGAGCTTAAAAATTCCAAATTACCCCTACCTACTGATAACCAGATTAATATGAATAAAGTAAGTCTCTAAAATGCTTGTATGCAACTGCTAGAAGTCTAAAAAAATAAGACAGGAGAGTTAGAATATATAGTACTAAATGAAAGGTTAGATATGATTAGTATCTCAGAGACCTGGTGGAAGGAGGACAACCAGTGGGACACAGTGATACATATTATAGAATATTTATTTATTTTATTTTTATTTATTTAGACAGTTTTTGTATACTGCCTTATCCTTCAATCAAAGCAGTCACAACACAATTGGGGGATAAATTTAACACATGGGGATATGAGACACATACACTAATACTTAGAGGGAACATGGGCAATGGAGGGTTAAGTGGCTTGCCCAAGACCACAAGGAGCACCTGTGGGACTAGAAACCACAGTCCTTCCTGCCCAAGGTTGCTGTCCTCTAGTGGGATTTGAACCCCTGACCTTCCAGCCTGAAGTACCTTGCCCCAACCACTAGGCTACTCCTCCCTGATCAAATTGGTGGAGGGGTTGCGTTCTATGTTAGAGAGGGCATTGAGTCACAGAGGATTAAAGTTTTGCAGGAAAATAAAATACACTGTAGAATCTCTACAGATTCCATGTAAAAAGGGGAAGGCAGTGGCAACTGGGGTGTACTATCAATCGCCTGGCCAGAATGAACAAATGGATGATGAAATGCTCAAAGAAATCAGGGAAGCTAACAAAAGTTACAACACAGTTATAATAATGGGTGATTTCAATTATCCTGGTATGGACTGGGTCAATGACATATTAGGACATGCTAGGAAGATAACGTTTCTGGATAAAATAAATGACTGCTTCTTGGAGCAGCTGGTTCATGAACCAACAAGAGGGTTTTGACCTAGCCCTTAGTGGAACATAAGATCTGGGATACGGGGTACTGTTTGCTGTTGATTTCACTCTTTTCTCACTGCTCGCTCTTTCTCTGTGCATTTAAACTCTGCCACCTCAGCTGCAGTACTCCTTCTGTGTGGTGTCCTTCAGGATTCTGTTCTTTCCTCTCTCCTCTTCAATGTCTTTCTGGCTCCTCTTTCCCTCATTATACAGCAATATACCATGTCAGCATATTATTATGCTGACAACATTACTGTCCTTTATCATACTAGTACTGCCGCTCCTGATTTGACACTGTTCAGTGCCTGCCTTTCACATATCTCTACTTGGATCTCAAGTAGTTATTTACATCTCAGCTCCTCCAAATCCACAGCTGTGTGGTTCTCATTTGGCGCTCCCTGTCCCTTCATTGCTCCTCCGCTCAATTCCATTCCCATCCCTATAGTGTCCTCCCTTCATTACCTAGGCGTCACTCTGGGCCCTGCACTCTCATTCCAAGAACACCTCTCCCTCATCAGCCATTCCTTCTTTTCTTTGCATCAGATTCGGGCAGTTCAATTTTTCCAGACCCCCTACTCTATCACTACTCTCCTTCTGCCCTTGGTGATAAGCAGACTGGACTATTGCAATGTCACATTGGCAGGCCTACCTCAATACCAGCTGCAGCGTCTGTAATTGCTACAAAATACTGCTGCTCGCATTATCACTTATGCTAATCTTTCAGATCACATCACTCCTCTTCTTATCCATCTCCATTGACTCCCTCTCCACTCTAAAATTCAATACAAATTCCTGATCATGACCCACAAGGTCCTCCACACTTCCACCCCCCAGTATCTGGCTAATCTTATCCGTCTACACACCGCTTATCATCAGCTCTGGTTCTTTCTCGTTAATCATCTATCTCTAACCCCACCATCACAAGCTCACTTAGAACTCACTCGTCACTCTGTTTTCTTTTTTCTTGGCCCCACACTCTGGAACTCCCTGCCGTCTACATTCCGCCTTGAAGCATCTTATCGCAAATTCAAAGCACACTAGTCCATATTAACCTCTTGACTATCTCAACTGTCTCACTATTGCTCTTTAGATTACTGTCTTGACTGTCTTTCCTCTGTCCTATTGATGAATGACATTCCCTTCCACTTTCTAGCCTTACAGCATAGTTATTACTATTGTAAGCCGCCCTGATGCTATGGCCTGGGCAATATATCAAATGTGCAAATAAAGATAAACATAAAGATCTGGTACAAGAGATAAGGGTGTTAGAGGCCACTTGGCAATAGTGATCATAGCATGATTGCAGTCAATTTAATAAATGGAAGAAGAATAGCAAGGAAATCCACAGTACTACCTTTTATTTTATTTATTTACTTATTTAAACAGTTTTGTATACCACCTTATCCTTCAATCAAAGTGGTCACAACACAATTGGGGGATGCATTTAACACGAGGGGATATGAGACACATACACTAATACTTACAGGGAACATGGGCAATGGAGGGTTAAGTGGCTTGCCCAAGACCACAAGCAGCACCTGTAGGACTAGAAACCCCAGTCCTTCCGGCCCAAGGAAGACTATAATAAAATGAGGAAAATAGTTAACAAAAAACTAAAAGGAGCAGCTGCAAAGGTTAAAGATTTACATCAAGTATGGGTATTGTTTAAAAACTATCGTGGAAGTCCAGACCAGCTGCCAGCACAGTTAAAAGGTGAGGTCAAAGAGGCTGTTGTAGCTAAAAAAAAAGCATCGTTCAGAAAATGGAAAAAAGGAGCTAAATGATGAAAACTGGAAACAACATAAGCACTGACAAGTTAGATGCAAGGTATTGATAAGGCAGGCAAAGCGAAAATTTGAAAAAAAGCTTGCTATGGAAGCAAAAACACATAACAAAATCTTTTTCAAGTACATTCATAGCAAAACACCTGTTAGAGAGTTAGTTGGACAATTAGATGATAGAGGGATAAAAGGGGCTCTAAGAGGGGACAAGGCCATAGTAGAGAGACTGAATGAATTCTTTGCTTCAGTCTTTACTGAAGAAGATGTAGGGAAGTTATCCATGACTTAAATGGTATTTAAAGGTGATGCATCAGAAGAATTGAAAGAAATATTGATAAACTGGGAAGATGTATTTCAATTATTTGATAAAGAGTAGCAAATCACCTGGACTGGATGGTATACATCTGAGGGTATTGAAAGAACTGAAATATGAGATTGCAGACCTACTATTAGTAATTTGTGAACTAACATTAAAATCATCTGTAATACCTGAAGATGGGCAAATGTCCAATGTAACGCCAATTTTCAAAATGGGTTCTAGGGGTGATCCAGTAAACTACAGACTGGTGAGCCTGATGCCAGTACTGTGCAAAATGGCAGAAAACCATTATAAAGAACAAACTTACTGATCATGTATGTAGTCATGGTTTAATGGGAGAAAGCCAACATGGTTTTAGCCAAGGAGGTGTTGTCTTACTAATCAGTTATTTTTTTTGAAGGTGTGAATAAACAGGTAGACAAAGGTGAGCCGGTCGGTATAGTATATTTGGATTTTCAGAAAAACTTTGACAAGCTCACTCATGAGAGACTCCTGGCGAAATTAAAAAGTTATGGGACAGGAGGCAGTGTATTACAATGGATCAAGACCTGGTTAAAAGACAGAAAGCAGAGGGTAGGGCTAACTGGCCAATTTTCTCAATGGAGAAAGGGAGCTGTGCTGGGTCCGCTGCTTTTTAACATATTTGTAAATGAACTGGAAATGGGAATAACGCGTGAGGTAATTAAATTTGCAGATGATACAAAATTATTCAAAGTTGTTAAAACCCAAGAGGACTGTGAAAAATTGCAAGAGGACCTTGATAAATTGGAAGACTGGATGTTCAAATGGTAGATGAAATTTAATGTGGACAAGTGCAAAGCTATGAACCTAGAAAAGAACAACCCAAACCATGGTTACATGATGCAAGGCTCCACATTAGGAACCACCACCGAGGAAAAACATTTATTCGTCATCATGGATAACATGTTGAAACCCTCCGGGTGTAGGCAAATAGGATGCTAGGAATTCTATGGAAAGTAATGGAGAATAAAACAAAAGATATTATCATGCCTCTGTATCATTCAATGCTGTGACCACGCCTTGAATATTGTGTACAATCCTGGTTGTCATATCTTAGAAAGGATATCATATAATTAGAAAAGGTACAGAGAAGAGCCACCAAAATGGTAAAGGGGTTGGAAGGGATACTCCTATGAGGAGAGGCTTAAAAGGTTAGGGCTCTTCAACCTGGAAAAGAGACGGCTGAGGGGCGATATGATAGAAGTCTATAAATTAATGAATGGAGTAGAACAGATAAACTAAATGCATTGTTTACACCATCAAAAATAGTAGAAAGACTAGGGCATATGCAATGAAGCTACAGTGTAACCCGTTTAAGATTAATAAGAGAAAATATTTTTTTCACGCAATGTGTAATCAAACTCTGAAATCATTACCGGAAGATGTAGTAAAAACTTAGGGGTATGTTTACTAAACGTGAATAACGCGCGTAGTATGACGTTAACGACCGTAAGTGCAGTGTAACGCGCGTAAACACGCGCCAACGACCGGTAACGTCGTACTACGCGCGGTAACCGCGCTTAACGATCGTAAAGCCTCGCGGCGCGTTAAAACAGTGCAGAAGGTGGAGAGTGGGCGGAGAGAAGGGGTCAATGGGCGGAGAGGGGGCATGGAGAGGCTCCCCCTCACTAATGCGCTGTAATTCTGAGCTCAATTCCAACGCGAATGAAAACCTGCCGTTAAAGGCATTTAAAGGGAAGAGAAACCATTTACGTCAGCAATGTACAGAAAAACCGGGGAAACACACAAAACGTGAGCAGTGTGATACATGTGCACTGAACAAAATAGCACATAAAACGTTAAAAATGACCACAGGAAACATTTTAAAAAGCATAATACAGCTGGGCAACAGTGATAGCAATGGGCAACAAGGAACAACACTGCCTGGAAAGCACCAAATAAAAAAGAAATGATGTGTGGAAGGGTCTACGCTCCACAGACCCTGTTAAAGATCATTTCATTGTAATGGATTGTCCTGGGAGTGTTGTGTAATGTTTCCCAATGATATCATTGTTGCCCAGCTTGGTTATGGGTGTGTGCCCCTTTTGTGAGGTATTCTCTGAGGTTTATGTGCACCGTTGTCTGCATACAAGGTAAATGAGGTCACAGTAAACCTGTTGCAGAGCAGGGTTTCTGACTCGTCAGGCCAGTTTAACTAACTCCAGGGACTGCACTGTCTCTGTGGCCACAGTGTGGTGCAACAGACACAGCCAGTGCCTGTAATACCAGAGGGTCATAGGTTCAAATCCCAGCTGGGGCTCCTGCCAACCCAGTCCCCATAGCTTTACTCACCACTAAACAGTGATAGTAAAGACACACCTTTATTGCAGAGAACATACGCATGGCCTATATTTTACCACACCAGAAACAGGCACATTACCTTAAAGCAGAGTTCCGCAAATGCAGTCCTGGAGGGCCCCCACAACATTCCGGTTTCATGCTGCCTCCAATAAAGATGCCTGTGCTGCATAGCTATGCACCACCCCCATGTTATGCAGATGTAGCTCATGCATATTTATGAGGGACAGCATGAAAACCCGAACAGTGTTTGGAACACCAGGACTGGAGTTGGGGAACTCTGCCGTAAAGCAGCAGCCAACAGGGCCACACACCCACCCACAGGCCCCATTGGCCAATGCCACCTGGAGAGGCAAGACATTGGGTCCTGCCTGTATCTCCCAATACTAGCAGTTGCATACCTTAGCAATGCCACCCTACACCTGGGTATATGGTATACAGCTATCAAACATTTGCTATGAGAACTGGCAGATATCAATTCCTCTATTAAGCACATTTTGCTCATTGAGCTCCACCATAACAATCATTCTGATGTCTGCGGTGTGTGCTGCAGGTCTGGTCTCTGACAGTGTTCACCACCCTGGGGAGTGACCCCCCAACAGTCTTGTGTACCATATCCATGCCTGTACTATGCCCATGACTGGTGTGGTGTGTATGGCTGCTGACCACCTCTATAGTAGCACAATGCTGTCATCGGTGTGGGGGTGGTTGTCTGTCTATCCAGTGTGTGGTGACTGCAAACACCTTCCACAGCCCACACTGCCAGCAATGTTGCCAGTATTGGGCTGCCAATGTGCATAATGAGGAACAAGGTACCATGGGTATAGGCCGGACAGGGTGGCCTGGCCAGGGCGCATCTGCACAGGGCATAGGGCAGTGACAGGCACATTGTAGTGGCCGGTCACCACCTACACAGACAGGGTGACCTCAGTATGTGCTGCTGAGAGATCACTCTCACCCTGACTGTGCAGTGACCACAGCATGGCTAGGAACCCCCATAGTGCTATCTAGTATTTCTCTCATGTGATATATATGGGTTGCCTTTTGGGGCCCTGTCACTGATTTAACTGTGTATGCTGACATCCCAGTTCTGGGTGCAGGCATCTCCACTGGGCACTAGCAGACTATTTGCAGCTGGTATGTGTTGTGATGGAGTGGCTTGCAGGGTGCAGTGGCTGATGGCTTGCACCGGCTGATGGCTTGCACCAGGGGAATATCAGATAGTGGTGGGGTGCAGCATGCCATATCTAGGCCTAATGTCTGTCTGCTATTGTGTTCTGGATGTGTACAGAGCTGCATTGACTGCTCTGTGGGGTGTGTGTCCCTCAGCAGGACTGGGGTTGATGTTCCCCTCTACGTCCACCTTGCAGGGAGGTAGATGTTGTATCTTTTGATAGGAGACCCTGTTTGCCGCCCTGGGGGAGGGGGTGGTGGTGCATGGGCCCTCCTAGGGGTCCATGGGGGCTACACCTGACTGATACAGACAGAGATGTCCAAAGTGTTTCTGCAGAAACTACCTGTCTCACACTATAACACTGCTGTGGACCTGCACCATGGCCTCTTTCAGCCATGGACGTTGCTGTGGACCTGGTGCTTGGCGCCTCACTGCACCCTCAGGGTGAGCACAGTACCCGCACGCTGTGACGGTGTGTGGCTACCCTGTGCCGGTACAACACACGGTCAGTACCCCCTACCAGGCCGAGGTGCTGTGGGGGTGCACATGGTCGCTTCCCCCCTACCAGGCCGAGGTGCTGTGGGTGTGCATTCCCCATCTTGTGTTTATCTGTGGACAGCTGATTTGCATGTGCAGTGCATCATGGGTGTGACTGGCGCAATCCAACCCTGGGGGAATCCAGTGCCTGCTCACAGGCTTTGATAACCCATAGGCCATCCCACGTACATCTGTTAGCATTGTGCATAGGTGCAGGACACCCTACCGAGTCTGTCATATAAGGTACCCACACAGGTAAAACCACACATACCCACGCACGATTGTACGCACGGAGCTACGCCCGTACCAACGCACGCAGCCACGCACGCCCCAACGTACATTGTTACGCACACTGCGAGGGTGTGTTTCTGTATGCAGTACTCGACGTAAAGCAAAACATGCCTTCTCACGGCACACTGGGGACTCGAACCCATGCTGCCTGTAACAGTGGTCAGTACACTAACCATTGTGCTACAGCTCTGTGTTAGTGCTCTGTGTCTGTACATCTTCCTACAATGTACGTCCGCAGCAACGCACGCACGTACGCCCACAGTAACGCACGTGGCCACGCCCCCAGCAACGCACGTGGCTACGCACCCAGCAACGCACGTGGCTGCGCAGCAAAGGCATTTGGAAGAAATGGCATCCATGTCGAGGAAGCCTCCCTTCAGCCAGAGGGACATCTACCTGCTAACAGAGCTGTTCTGCCTCCGCCAGCAGAGGCTCTTCCCTGGCTCATCCAGGAGACAGAACCTGGCAAGGGTCAGGAGGGCCTGGGAGTGCCTGGCCCATAGGTTTAACAGGAGCTCAGACTACCCACGTGAGGTAAGTGTATGGGGACAAGTCCCCCAAATGATGAGACAAAACAAAACACACCCAGTAACGTCAGCACAAATACACAATGCACTGACAGGGAATAGCAGGTGCTGACACATCCTGCGGCTAGCAAAGTCTGCCACACACCCCAGAAAAAGGCACCCCTGCCCCAAGGGGGTAGCTGCAACCATGGCAGAGGAGCACCACAGATCACAGAGGTATGGTATAGGGTGCCTTTGCAGGCCAGGGATGTCCCCCATCCACAAGACACCCCAGTCCCACCTCTCAGGCCAACAGGAAAGGAAGGGGGTCTGCACCATGTCTCCTTTAACCAACACATTTGCAAAATGCATTCTCTGATGCTGCAAGCCCCAAATGAGGGCATCTCTCTCCAACCCTGCCCACTGTCTGCTGGTGCCTTGTGTGATTACAAAAGACAAACCCCAGCTCCAAGCAGATGTAGGCCCCAAATGAGGGCATCTCTCCCCCACCCTGCCCACTGTCTGCTGGTGCCTTGTGTGATTACAAAAGACAACCCTCAGCTCCAAGCAGATGTAGGCCCCAAATGAGGGCATTTCTCTCCAACCCTGCCCACTGTCTGCTGGTGCCTTGTGTGATTACAAAAGACAAACCCCAGCTCCAAGCAGATGTAGGCCCCACATGAGGGCATCTCTCTCCAACCCTGCCAACTGTCTGCTGGTGCCTTGTGTGATTACAAAAGACAACCCTCAGCTCCAAGCAGATGTAGGCCCCAAATGAGGGCATCTCTCTCCAACCCTGCCCACTGTCTGCTGGTGCCTTTTGTGATTACAAAAGACAAACCCCAGCTCCAAGCAGATGTAGGCCCCACATGAGGGCATCTCTCCCCCACCCTGCCCACTGTCTGCTGGTGCCTTGTGTGATTACAAAAGACAACCCTCAGCTCCAAGCAGATGTAGGCCCCAAATGAGGGCATCTCACTCCAACCCTGCCCACTGTCTGCTGGTGCCTTGTGTGATTACAAAAGACAAACCTCAGCTCCAAGCAGATGCAGGCCCCAAAAGGGGTCCCCTGCATCAACCCGGTGCCCTGGGAAACAGGCCCTGTATGGGATCACAAAAGACAAACCACAGGCTAAGGGGTTCCCAGTGAGCACTGTAGGTGACAACCTCCCACCCCAACAGTGGCTGATTGGCACATGCAGATGTGTATAGGTGGCACCCAAAGCTGTGATGTGTTATGTACGTGGGGCGCACATACAGGGCACATGGTGCATCAACAAGGGTGGCGTGTGTGTGGCCCACACATGGGGCTGTCCCACGTTAACGCAAGGGGGCATGAGTGCCTCACCCAATAGGGGCAGGCGCTTGTTGTATGAAGTGAGAATGTTAGATGCAGAGGCAGGGAACCATCACGTGTCCACACAGTAGCTAAGGGCAATGTTCGGTGTCACCCCTACAGGTGGAGGACCTTCGAAAGAAGGCACGAGAGCTGAGGGCCCGGTACCCCAGGTTTGTTGCCAGGGTGCAGCGCGAGAGGATGGCCCAGCAGAATGGTGAGTACCGGGACATGGCCATGTAGGGGAACGAGTGGTGGAAACACAGGTCCACAGTGACATGGGAAGAGGATGTTCCCCCAGGGGATGACATGTGTTATCTCTCCCACAGCTGATGCACGTGCAGCCATCGAGGATGAGGGGCCGGAGGAGCTGCCAGACGTTGTGGGCCTGGAGGGAGACCAGGAGCCCCGCGACAATCAGGACGGCGGACAAGAGAGGGGTGCAGAGGATGGCGAGGAAGGAAATGGGCTCGCAACCCCACACCCCAATGAGGGAGTGGAGGGGGATGAGGAAGGGGGCCAGATGGGAGGGGATGTGGGGGATGCAATGGAAATGGGGACTGATGTTGGGGAGCCTGGGGACCAGGATAAGGAGGGGGGATGTGAGTGGAAGGGAAGGGGAAGGGGAGGAGGTGGGTGGCAGGGAGAGGGAGGGGGAGGTGGGGGATGGGGTTGTGGGGACGATGTTGGAGGCCGGGGGAGGGAGGGGATGTACAGCGGAGGGGGTGGGGTGGGGGCAGGTTCCCAATGGCACGCTCCGCCACAGGGCACTGGGGGCACCAGTCACCTGCCCCATGATCAGGGCACGGCAGGCCCTCTGGATGTGTGCCTGCCACACATGGCCGCAGGCAGGTCTGCTGTCCATGCAGCCACACAGACACGGGGAGATGTGTGTCTGTGCGGCTGCATGTGTGGCCTGCGCCTGGCTGCAGCTGTGCATGCCCAGGCACAAGCCCAGAGGCAGTTCGCCCTAATCCAGGGGCAGGTGCTGGCGACCCTGTCCATGGTGGCTGACCGTCTGCGGGAGCGGGATGAGCGCCCTGACCGTGCCGCACACGGTCAGCCACCATCTGACAGGGGTCCCCCAGGGTGTGTAATATGTGGACACACATAGCACACCCGCCCTGTGACGGACCGTGCCATTGCATGTACATGACAAGGGCCACAGGGAGGAGCGGGGACATAGATGTTTGTCCGAGCATGCATTGTTAGTCATGCTGCTGTCACCTGCCATCAGTTAAGATATGTGACGCATGGCCCATGTGTGGCCGCATGTAACTTTTGTACATAGGTTTTACACCCAAGTTGTTAAAAATGATGAATGTTAAACATACAAACTGTGTGGTCAGATGTCCCTCATTGCTAGGTGACAGTGATGTGCGAGTGATGGGTGTGGCTGTGTTCACTATGAGAGGCAAGGGGCGACGTGGAACAGGTATGGTCCATGCCGAGAGTACTCCCACAGACATGTCACTATTACGCTGCTGCGAGGGTGGGCCAACGAGAGGGGTGGTGAGTGGCGTGCATGACTGACGTGCAACAGCATATGTGTGGGTCCCTGTGGTACACACAGCACAGAGTGACAATGATACATATGCTTTTGCCTGTGACATTCAGTTTTGCAAAACGGTCTGTGATGTTATTGGGCCTTCTATATTTGGTAATGATCATGACCTTGGTCTTGATTGTGTTTGCCATATGCCCTTGTTTGCTGAGGCCTTGCTTTGTTTCTTTGTCAGGCAGCCCTTGCATGTACATAGTGCGACCTCTGTGATTTTGTTTTGGGGGATTGGGTCATTTGGCGGTTTTGCCCCAGACGATGTCCACGTCATTATTGTGACTGTATTATGTGCACTGGCAATATGGGCATATCGTTGGTTCCAGACGTGTGGGTGGGGCCCAGGTCATGGGTTTTAGCACACAGTTGATCATTGTGAGCACCTTGGGGGGCATTTTGTTATCTTGCTTTACATTGCTGCTGACATCAACAAAGCCCTCACACTGCAGACTCCTCACAGTGACTCATCATGGACCGTGTCACATGCCCTATGGGGCGCTTTGTGAAATGCCCTATAGGGTACTGTGGCACACAGTGAACATTGGCCTTTGCCCTCTGGGGTAGCTTTCATACGGATACACCTAATGACACCTTCCAATTACATTCCTGTGGGTGGATGATTGCCAGCAGTACTTGTGGGACGTACAAACCTGACAACCTATGACATTACTGATATAGTGTAGCAGTCAGGGCGCGCACTCATCCACAGATACGCCCACCTTGCTGGGACACATCCACCTAGTACTGGGCCCATAGTTTTGTCACACAAAGCATGTCCTTGTGCTGTTTGATGCTGGATTGGGTTGTCCTCTGCATTGTTTCTGGTACCATTTGACGTGTTCTTTCCTTTCTTACCTGATTTGTGTATATATTTGCCTTTGTACGTTTCACACACCCGGTTACGGCTGCACATTCACAGCGTTTCCTACCTTTGGGGGCTGCGCCTCTCAGGCTTACACGGACACTCCCAACGAGGGGTTGTGGGCAATCCTTCCTACCTCTCATGTTCGTTGTGTCAGAAAGGAAAACTTGGGTTATCTATGGTTTAGACAGAGGGGTGACTGGTTCTACATATGTGTGACTACTGTTTGTGGACGGTACTGTTGCAGGCAGCCTTGGTCCTTTGCCAACACAGGGGGACTTGCACTCTGAGACCCTACACCACCAGGCAGTTCCTTACCCATTGTGCTAATGATCAGTCTGCCTTCACAGACACTTTTTCTTGCTTCTTCTGGGGCACCATGTTGGGATACTGTATGTTATTACTATGTGCAGTGACGCACACAGTCATTTCACCGTACCATACCCGGGGGCTATGTGGGTATGTGCCCCTTCTGGTGTTCATCTCTGGACTGTTGGTCTGCATGTGCATTGCACCATGGGTATGCCTGCATTGGTACAGATCCTGGCCAGGACAGCCGCAGTTAAGTGGTGTTCTGCTGCCCTTCTGTAGACAGCCAGGGGGTGGTTAGCAGCTCTGGGGCTGCAGGCCAGTGGGTTATTCATTGCCTGTTGAGCCAGTAGTCATGGGTTCAGACCCACAATGGGTTCCTTTTATAGGGCTGTCTGCAGCATTATATGTTTTACATACACCGGACTGCTACCGGTGACAGCCCCTCCGCGTACTATTACCTTACTGCGCCTCATGGGCCCACCATGTGTCACCTTCTCTGGCTCCCTTTACATTACTTTGTGGACTGCTCTATGGGGGACATTTTGATGTGCCTCAGTGGACACTCCACTTTATAATGTGGCATATGTTGTGCGTTATGGGGTGCCTTCTGCAGCAACCTTGGGTACGCCACTGTGTGTGTGTGTTTGCTAGCAACTGTACAACACATACATGACATATACATGCCCCCTCACTCACTAGATAACGTGTGGGTGTGTTTACTTGCACCCCAAAAGGAAAGGGAACATAGACATGCCCCCTCACTCACTATCTAATGTGTGGGTGTGTTTGCTTGCACCCCTCCAAGACGAGGACAAATAAATGCCCCCTCCCTCACTGTATCATGTACAGGATGCTACATCAGCCAGCCTTCTGAATCTGGCATCCTGGGGACTCGAACCCATGCTGCCCGTATCAGCTGTCACTGCAGTAACCATTGTGCTACAGCTCTGTTTGGGTCAGGTATGTATGCTAGCAACCCTACAATACATACAGGACATATACATGCCCCCACACTCACTATATAATGTGTGGGTGTGTTTACTTGCACCCCAAAAGGGAAGGGAACATAGACATGCCCCCTCACTCACTATCTAATGTGTGGGTGTGTTTGCTTGCACCCCTCCAAAACGAAAACAACTAAATGCCCACTCCCTCACTGTATCATGTACAGGATGCTACATCAGCCAGCCTTCTGCAACTGGCACCCTGCGGACTCGAACCCATGCTGCCCGTATTAGCGGTCACTGCAGTAACCATTGTGCTACAGCTCTGTATTGATCATGTATGTCTGAGTGGCTTCTTATGCTTAACGCGCGGTGACGCCGCTAACGCGCCATGTAACGCTCGTTACTTTAGTAACGCGCGGTAGGTGTTCCGCTGTCCCGCCCATCTCCTTATTTGGGGGTTTGTCTTATTAACGCGGATCCTAACGCGAACTGCAATAACGCGATTTAGTAAACATACCCCTTAGTGTAGATGGGTTTAAAAAGGGGTTGGACAAGTTTCTGGAAGAAAGGTCCATAAACAATATTAAAGAGGACCCAGGAAATCCACTGCTTGCTCCGAGAGAAGCTTTGTAGAACCTGTGTGTCTTTTCTGGAAACTGCTAGGTACTTGTGACATGGATTGGCCAGTGTTGGAAACAGGATACTGGGCTTGATGGATCTTGGTCTGACCCAGTATGGCATATCTTATGTTCTTTTGAAGGTGCGGTCTCCGGAATTGCATACAATACTCCAAATAAGGTTGCATCAGAGACCTATACAGAGGCACTATAACCTCCATTTTCCTGCTGGGCATTCTTCTCCCTATGCACCCAAGCATCCTTCAAGTTTTTGCTGTCGCCTTTTACAGTGGTTCCAGTCATATCTAGATAACAGATTTCAACTCATCCGAACCAGCACCACTACCTCTTCCCCCTTTAAACAAACATACCCCAAGGTTCCTCGCTCTCAGCAACTCTCTTTAACATTTATTTCCAACCTTTCTGTGAAATAATACGATCCCACAATATCAACTACCACTTGTATGCAGGTGACATCATGCTGTATGAACCCATTACAACAAATGATCCAAATAACCCAAAACTCATGGACTGCTTTAATGATGTCTCCAGATGGCTACAAGAAAACAATCTTAACATAAACCTTAAAAAAGCAGAAGCAATGTTTGTAACCAAGGACCAATCCTTCGCTCCCCCTCCACTCCTCAACCTAGACACAACTAAAATAACAGTACAACCGCACTTGACAAGACACTATCATTTAAACAGCAGGTTGCAAAAACTGCAAGAGCAGTATACTTCAAAGCAAAGATGGTACAGAGACTCAGACCGCTCATTGACCCACAGGACGTCCGTACAGTTATGCAGGCAATGACACTACCTTACTTAGACTATTGCAATACAATATACCAAGGACTCACCACCGCCACCATCAATCCACTACGGATTGCCCTTAACACCACAGCACGGATCATACAGAGGGCAAAGAAACACGAACACATAACCCCTGTCCTAAGAGATCTGCACATCCTTCCATTAGAAGCACGCATAAAATATAAAGCAGTGACCCTCATACATAAAGCAATCCACCAACAGCCATCATCTTACCTGCAAACCCTGCTATCCCGGATGAACTCTGGAAGGCCAACACGGCAGACCTCGAACAATACTCTCGTTGTTTCTCATGACAGAACAAAATTTAATCTTCAAAACTGTAACCGTGCATTCGACCTTTATGCACCCTCACTCTGGAACTCCCTCCCAAACCTAATCTGCAACAAGGATCTCCCTACATTTAGAAAGCTGATAAAAACTCTCCTCTTCAGGGAGCATCTTGGGACAACACAGAACAAAACTACACAAAACAGGCTGAGATAATGGAGAGAGCCTGGAATATAAATATTACTGAACTGCAAACATGACTGAAGAGAAGGACAGTAATATCAAAGAATGTAAATGCTATGCCTCCATACCATGATAACATTGTAAATATGCTATACACCCCCCCCCCCCCCCGGATGATGGTATCCCCCTCCCCCCTCCTTGTATTTGTTCATTGTATCCCCCCCTGTTTGTTGTAACCACTTTGACCTGGTGAAAAGTGGTATATAAATATGGCTAAATAAATAAATACCTGTTTAGCTATTTTAAGATTGTCAGAAACAATCACCCCCAGGTCCCTCTCTTCTTTTGTGGACAGAAGTACTTCACCCTCTACACTGTACCACTTCCTTGGATTTTTGCAGTCCAAGTACTCCATTGGTAACCTCCTTCTCCTTAGAGTGAATTCCATTTATCTGTACCCTTTGTCACCTCCCACTCAACCAATATCCCAGTCAGTCACCTTAGGGTTCATCCTTAGGATGCTCAGTTTATTAATAAGTCACCTGTGTGGATTGGTGTCAAAGGCTTTACTGAAATCTAAATACACCACATCTAGAGCTCACCCTTAGTCCAACTTCCTGGTCACCCAGTAAAAGAAATCAATCAGATTTGTCTGACAAGACCTGCCTTTAGTTAACCCATACTGCCTCGGATCCTGCAATCCATTGGACTTCAGAAACCTCACCATTCTCTCTTTTAGTAGCATTTTCTTTTTTTTTTTTATTTTGTTTATTTAAACCATTTCCAAACAGTAACACAATTTGAACATATTTCAATTTGTAGATGAAGAAACATGATATATAAGACAGGCGTGTAATTAAACAACATAGAAAAACTAAACAAAACATAAATTAAAATCTAAAGTATCAAGATCTAAAAAAAAATAAAGGGCATTCCAAGCTAGCCGCGCATCAACGTGTCTTGTGGGAGTTAGTGTTCTTGTGCTCCCATTGCTGCCTTGTTAAGCATGCAACCAGTATGTCCCATCGGGGAATGAGGGGTGCCCAGTTTCAAGTATGCATTGACAGGCTCCCATTTTACGAGCATCCTAACCAGGTCAGGCCTTTTATGCACATAGAACTCTTCGTATAACTTGTGTTGACAGACTAGGTTCCACCAGTGATCACAGCTCAGCTTATCAAAGCTCTTCCAATTGAGTAGGAGAGCCTTAAGGGCTATGCTAAGCAGGACATCTAAGAGCCTTGATTCTTGGTGATCAAGCATAAGACCAACCATCGTGGATTTGTATATAATTATCTGGTAAGATAGGGGAATGTGAACCCCGAGAATTCTGGATATTCTACCCAGCACTTTCTTCCAATAGTCTTGGAGGTACACGCAATAGTACAACATGTGTGACAAAGTTCCCATCTCTACTTTACAGGACCAGCAGATATTACCGGCTTGTGGTGCCCATTTCATTATCTTGACGGGAGTCAGGTATGCTCTATGGGACAGGAAAAACAGCGACTGCGTTAAAGATGCCGCTCGAGATACTCTCGTGAGGGCCCAAAAGCGTCCCAATCCTCCTGCTGCGTATAATTCCTAGCTTCTTTTGACCAAGCTGATTGCACGCTGTCACATTTCTTATTGGTGCCCGTCCGAAACAAGTGAAGAAATTTGGATAGGATTCGAGAGTCCTGCTGTAGTTCACGGAATTTTTGGAGCAAGGGCCATCCAGGTTTCAGCAGCACCGGGGAAACTCCGGCCTTGCCCAGGCAACTACGGAGCTGGCACCATTGAAAAAGGCACGTCTGGGGTAGGCCAAATTCAGCAACCAACGTGTCAAAAGTTTTGAAGGAGGAACCGTGTATGAGCTGACCAAGAACAGTGATCCCACAGCTCTTCCATGTCTTCCATAAAAATGGTCTACCTCCTATAAGGATATCTCGATTCAACCAGAGTGGGGTCTGCAAGGCAAATTCTGCACCTCCTTCAATATATGATGACACCATCCGACAGGCCTGTTGGGTCGCCGTGATAACCGCATTTCGCCGCCTGCTTACGGTGCCAATCATCATACTCATGTCGGCTAAATCATTCATGGCTGCTTCGACTTGCCGCCATCGTGGGGGTTCAACATCGACTTCCTCAGCCACCCATTGCACACTTTGTTTTAAAATGGCTGCGTGATGCAACCATTCAGCATCCGGGAACTGCAGCCCGCCTTCCTCCTTGGGTAGCTTGAGTTTCCATGCAGCTATCCTGGGAACTTTCGCGTTCCACAGAAAGGACAATAACATGCGATTTATCGTTTTGTAGAAACCTTGCGGAAAGAGAATTGGTATCATGCCAAGTATATAGCTGAGTTTCGGAACTAGCACCATTTTAATCGTCTCCAGTCTTCCCCACCAGGTAAAATTTAGAGGTGACCAGGCATTGGTACAGGAGCGGACGATATCCTTACAGCATTCGATTGCGTGGGTGACAGTCTCAGCCATGGTACGGCCATATTCGACACCGAGGTATTTGAAGGATGAGTGGGCGTACTGAAAAGGATACGCAGTGAACATTTCCGGTCGGACCCTAGAATTAAGGGGAACAATTATAGTTTTGGATCGGTTAATCTTGTATCCAGAGACTGCAGAGTACGCATCAATCAGGTCCATGGCTACAGGTAAGGAGGCTGGTTGCATAAACAGTAGGAGATCGTCAGCATAGGCTGATAATTTGCATGGACCATCGGCCAGGGTAATTCCAGTGAGCCGATCAAGTTGCCGAACAGATAGCAGCAATGGCTCTAGGGCGAGGTTGAATAGTAACGGGGATAAAGGACATCCTTGCCTGGTGCCCCTGTGAAGAACAAAAGTCCCGGAAGTAGCCGAGTTAGCTGCAATCCGTGCAATGGGGTTGGCATACAGGACCATAATCCTCTTGATAAAGGCCTCTTCAATACCAAACCATTTGAGAGTCTGGACCAGGAAATTCCATTCCAGCCGATCAAAGGCTTTTTCAGCGTCCAGTGATAAACCTATCAGCGGTTCGGAAGACTTCTCGGCTGCGAGCATCACATGAGCAAGTAATCTTCCATTATCAGTAGTGGACCTGCCGGCCATAAAACCGCATTGGTCTATATGTATTAGCGAACTAAGCACCTTGCTAAGTCGATTTGCAAGCAGTTTCGCATAGATTTTATAATCTGCGTTAAGCAGTGAGATAGGCCTATAATTCTCAATTTTCTGGGGATCTCGTCCTGGTTTAGGGTGGATCACGATGGTCGCCTCCGCAAAGGTTCCAACCTCTCGAGTATCAGATGCCAGACCACTGTAGTATGTATATAGCAGCGGTACCAGGCAAGTTTGGCATTTTCGGTAGAATTCAAGGGGAAGGCCATCTGGACCGGATGCCTTACCCGTGGCCAGTTGGCCAATGGCCTGCTGTATCTCCTGGAGGGTGAAATCCGCCTCTAGCATTTGCACCTGGGCACCCGTTAATTTGGGGCCAACAATATCAGAAATGAAATCTTGAAATTTCTCAGACTCACAGGCCACTTCAGAGGCATATAGCGTTTCATAGAATTCTTTGCAGCGCTGTAGGATCTGATCGTTTTGCAGCAGGAGAGTTCCTTCTGCACTGTGCAGGGCCGGTATGTGAGCCATGTTTCTCTTCGCCTTTAGCAGTTTGGCCAGGAGTGATCCCGCACGGTTGTTTTCATGGTAATAGGTGCTATGCTGCAGCCCTACGCCAGCCTGTGCTCGCGCTGAAAGGATAGCATTATATCTACTTCGCAGTTTCTGCAGCCGTAACAGTATCATGGAGTCCTTCCGCTTTGCCAGTAGACGTTCGCCCGCTTTGATCTGGTCCTCCAGCTCCTGTAGTTCTCGTCTTTGGGCTTTACACTTCTGAATGGAGTAGGTGGTTATGTGCGCCCGAATGGTCGCCTTAAACCCCTCCCACCAGGCCCATATTGGTGTATCAATGGGACTGTTGAACTTGTCGTATGTTTCAATTTCCTTGTTCATGTAAGCAACAAAGTCTAGATCAGATAACAAGGCCTTGTTGAAGGTCCATCGCCGGGATGTCTGGTGCGTTTGCCCAGAATCAAGGACCAATGTGACCGCCGAGTGGTCGGAAACTGTTCCCGCCTTGATATCAGAGGTTATTACCTGCTTGATCAGCCTACTGGTGACAAGGAAATAGTCGATCCTCGTCTGGGTAGCGTGTGGCAACGAGTAAAAGGTGTATTCTCTCTCTGTGGGGTTAAGGAGACGCCAAGCATCACTGAGATGTAATTCGTTGATCATGCTCAGTACAACTGCATGAGATTTCACCTTATGGACCGGTCGATATGGAGTCCTGTCCATAAGGGGGTCTAAGATCATGTTGAAATCTCCTCCTAACACTAGTTCCGTATGGGCCATGTCTAATAACACCTTGGCAACGGTTCTGAAAAAGGAGGGGTCATCTGTGGTTGGGGCATATATGTTCATGAACGTATAATAGGTCTGTGCTATTTCCATGGTGGCACTGACCCACCTGCCATCAGGATCTGATTTAGTTTCTTTGACAACTGCAGCGAAGGATTTTCGCATCAGAATCAGCACTCCACCTTTCCTTTTCACTGCAGGTGCTGCTGCTACCAAATGATAATACGCCGAGGTCACCTTTAAGGACTCAGTACCTGACAAGTGTGTCTCTTGTAGGTATACTAGGTCGGCACGCTTCTGTTGGCAGTAATTAAGGATTTTCTTGCGCTTTACTGGGTTTGTGATTCCTTTGACATTGAGGGTCAGCAGCGTTATTCTATTCATTGTATGGGTCATATTGGGACAGGACAAGACATGGGAGCTCTATGATAACATACGCGAAAGATTCTGTACAGTTAATGCCGCGTACTAGATTGGATTGCCCACATTTAACAAAAAACTTAATATTGAAACATCTGTTGGCGAAGGACCAACCTCTCTGAGCAGCAGGTTCCATACAAGAGCCTCCTCCCTGCCCTGTATCACACAACTTTAAATTACATAGCGCTCCTGCAGGTGCAAGTCTGAGTGCAGTCAAGCTATACTAAACTAGGCAGCGCTCAATAAACCGGCAGCTCTACTTGTGCTATAGCACGATAACTAGATACTACATGCACACAATATTAAACACACGTTTGCTTTATCAGTCAATCTATAAGGTACGGGTACGTAGGGGTAACATAGTCAAGGCCTAACCATACATCCCTGTATATTGTTAACCCATATACTTAGCAATGCAGTCTCATCTCCGGGGATTTTCAAGTGTCCATGGCACTATTCTCTTGCAGGAAGGCGCGTAGTGCGCTCGCGTCAGTGAAGTTCCTGGTGGAGTTATTTAAAGTGACCCTCATAGTGCCAGGATAATAAAGGCCGTATCGTGCCTGCAGTTTTTGAAGCAGCGGCCTACATGCCAGCAGTTCCTTCCTGCGGTCCATCGTGGGCTTGCTCAGGTCCGGAAAGAAAGAGATTCTCTGTCCCTGTAGTTGTAGTGGCCCCGCTTTCCTTGCCGCTTGAAGGATTTGCAGAACCTGGGGATAGCGCATTATTTTCAGCACGATTGGTCTCGGGTACCGGCTGGTTTCGGTTTTATGCATAGGCACGCGGTGGGCCCGCTCAAGCTCAAAAGCCTTGTCGAAGGAGATGTGCAGCAGCTCAGGGATCATTTTCTCGAGGAACACTGTCATATCCGTTCCTTCCATGCCTTCAGGGACTCCGATCAGGCGAATATTGTTCCGCCGTGAGCGGTTGTTTTGGTCCTCTAGTTGTGCCTCCATATGCTTGACGCGCTTAGATAAAGACCCGACGCAGGAAAGCATGGCGTCATGTTTTTGTACAAGGCCCTCCGTTGCGGTCAGCCGACTGTTTAAATCTCGCATTTGTCCTTTCAGCTCGCCTAGGTCTTCTTGAATCGCTGCCAAGGACGTTGTATTGGTAACAATTAGCTCCTTCACGTTCCTCAGTTCTAACAGGATCTCCTTTATACCTTCTCCTGTCGGCTCCGTGCTGGGCGGCGCCATTTTTTGAGGAGAGCCGGCCTCCGATTTCGGCCTCTTTGACGCCGGACTGGTGCCTTGGTGAAACTCCAAACGTGCAGGCTTTAATGTTGCCATCTTGCCCTGCATTCACTTATAGCAATGGTTAGTTCTAGGCGCTGTGGGAGCTGGTAAATGGTCAGGATTCTGTACGGGCACCGGGAGCTCTAAGCTTACACTTCCATCTCGCTCTGCCCTTTTAGTAGCATTTTCAATAATTTACTCACCACAGAGGTTAGATAACTCACCTGTAGATTTCAGCCTCATCCTCAACTTCCCCTTTTGCATAAAGGGACCACATGTGCCTTTCTCCAGTCCTCTGGGATCACTCCTGCCTCTAAAGAAGCATTGAAAAGGTCAGTCAGAGGAACTGCTAGAATGTCCCCAAGTTCCTTTAGTATTCTAGGATGCATCCCATCTGCTCCAATTGCTTTGTCCACTTTTAGTTTAGCTCAGTGATTCTCAACGCAGTCCTCTGGGACCCCCAGGCCAGTCAGATTTTCAGGATATCCAGAATGAATATGTATGAGATAGATCTGCATGCACTGCTTCCATTGTATGTAGATCTATCTCATACATATTCATTGTGGATGTCCTAAAAACCAGACAGGACTAGGGGTCCTAGAGGACTGCGTTGAGAACCAGTGGTTTAGCTAGTCTTTTGAAAATCATTCAAGATGCTCGTCACTTCTGTTCCTGTTTGTGGGTGTTTTCTGAATTCCTGCTCCTGGCCCTTCATCTGTGAATGAAGAACAGAAATATTTGTTAAGCAATTCTGCTTTATCCTCATCAGCTTCTCATATTCCTCCACTTCATCCTTGAGTCTGACAATACCATTTTTGTCCTTCCTCCTCTCACTAACATATCTGAAAAATGTCTTATCCCTCCATTTTATTGCACTGCCTATTTCTTCTTTTTGTATCTTCGCTTCCCTGACTACCTTGCTAGGTTCTCTAAGTTTTTCCAAATATAGAGATGCCTGTCTTCCTCTGTCTGTGATCTATTGTATTTTATGAAGGACTCCTTTTGAGAACCACAGTGTCCTCTTTTTCCTTTTTGTATTTCTTTGCCTTTCTAACAAAAAGGTATTCTCTTTCAGGTTTTCCCAATGCTTTTCTACATCCCCCAGCTGTTCCCATCTCTCTAATGATTCCTTGAGGTATTGTCTCATCTTGGCAAAGTTAGTTTTCCTAAAGTTTAAGACACTCGCTTTTGAATGGTTTTTATCAGCCCTAGTCCTAATACTGAACCACACCATCTGGTGATCACTAGATGCAAGATGATCTCCTACTATAACATCGGAAACACTTTTCCCATTGCTAAGCACCAAGTCCAGCATGGCCCCTTCACGTGGATTCTGTTACCAGCTGCAGAATATTTCTCCCTCTAGAGAATCTAGGATCTCCTTACTTCCAGATGACACCGCAGCAGGTATGTCCCAATCAACATCCAGCATATTGAAGTCATCTCTCAGTAGCACTTCTCCTTTCATGGCAACACTGTGTATGTTTTCTATTAAATATGCATCTTCTTCTCCCTGTGAGGGATCTGTATATCACTGCAATGCAAATGGATTTCCCTTTCCCTCTTTCTAGTTTAACCCACAGTGCCTCCCCTCTCTCTTTTAAGCCCTGTAATTCTATAGCTTTAATATTATTTTTTAAATTCAGTGCCACTCCTCCTCCCCTTCTTTCTCCCCTTTCCTTCTTGAATAAAGTATAGCCTGGTACAATATTCCCTCTAAATCCACCGCCAATATTCCTGCCGGGGGGGGGGGGGGAGGTGCAGTGTGATTGATCGCTCCGCCCCTCCCCCCACCGGCGGGAATGCCGGCAGAGGACCCGGCACAGATGAAAGGGAACATTGTGAGGGTGCTGCGGCGTGTGTTTAAACGGACCTTCTATGGATCCAAAAGACGGAATTTACAGCACTATATAGCTGTCCCATCCGTTAATTTATTTTATTTATTTATTTATTTAACATTTTTTATATACCGCACTATTCATCATCAGTGCGGTTTACATTGAACAACAACATACCTGTCAATACATGACTGATCTAGGTTTACAGATAACAGGGAGGATAAACTGGGTGTAAACTGGGGCTAACTATCTACATAATTATACATAATTATATATACATTAGATAGGTTACATCAAAATTTGAGTTTGACAAGAATACAGTGTTATTACGTTTTGATTTTTTGTTCTGGGTTGTTGTTATGTGTAGGAGTTATCTGAGTGAGGTGGGGGCCGGTTCTATTGGGTGTATGGTAGCCTGAAGTGCAGAGTGAATAAGTAGTGCTTGATGGACTTTCTAAATTGAAGACTCTCTAATGTGATAGTCCAACCCAAAAAAAATCCCATTTTCCAACTATATCCCCAAACACAGTTCTTCATAGTTATAAACACAGAAGTGTACTTAACTGAAGAGCTTTTCTCAAAGGAGTCCAACAAACAGTTCAAAATGGAAACCGCCTAGTCCGAACTCCAACCTCTTGTCGTCTGTTCTTCACTTCAATGGCGTTCCTCCATCCATACAAAAGCTCCAATTTAAAATGGAAGCCACCTAGTCTGAACTCCAACCTCCACTCCACTGCCTTCCCTCCACTTTTTTATGCTCAAGCTCGTCCGAGTGAGAAAAAAAGTGGTGGAAAGGCAGTGACAGGCCAAAAGCGTCAAAATCAGAAATAAATGCAGCTGCAACTGCAGAAGTGCCCCCCTCCTGCCCCCCTCTTTTATTTCCTGCTCAAGCTTGGGGCGAATGAGGCTAATTCATTAGAGGCAGGGTTGGCTAGAGGCATGTACGGGAATGTTGCCTGCACATGGCCCCACACATCCCTGACCAGCGACAGAGGCATGCTCTGAGGCTTGAGTGGGAGTCATCAGGAGGTCTGGGGTTATGATCAGAAACATCATGGCTGACCCAAATCACAGCAAGAAGAGCAGTAGAGCATTGGGGAAGGAAGTGCCCCTGTTTAATCTCATAGGGGACTCTAACAGGCCTGATTCCATCTCCACCCTGCCTCATAGTCCGAAGAAAAAAAACAATGCAGCTGCAAATTGCAGCCCCAGGAGCACAGGCAAATCCACAATGCCATTTTATTGTTTGAAAAACAGAGAAGGAAAAAAAAATACTACTTAACTGCTCCCTGCAGCCCCGGAGCGGTGCTGGACTCCCAGAGCAACAACAAAAATAATAATACTGCTTCAGCAGCCATCTTTAGGCACTCAACAGGTACCTTATATATATTTTTTTTATTTCTTTACTTTTGCCAACAGGTTACATTCTGTTCATGCCATACAGCAGTTTTATGGCTCTTTAGACTATTGCCTGAAAAATATACAACTTATGCCTAGGTTAATGATTTAATAAGACCTAACCCTCATTACATACAAGCATTGTTCTGAGGACCCAAGATGGTGGATGACTGAAATTATCAACAGTTTTGGCCTTTGTCATGTCCTTAATATTTCAGCATGGATAAATGTAAGGGATGGCCATTGACTTCTCAGTTTCTGACCATCCTACTTCAAGCTTAGTTGACAGAAAGTGCCCCTGTTTAACCTCTACGTACTGAGCGGCCCCGGCAGCTACAACCTAGCACAGCCATGGGAGAAAAAGGAAAACATTCCGGAGGCCCTTTACTCCCACGGCTGTGTAGAGGTGAGCCAGGCTTCGGGCTTCACTGGCTCCCTCTTAAGCCAGTCAGAGACACATCGGGCCCCTTGTGGTGTGGGGCCATGTGTGTGTGTGTGTGTGTGTGAGGGGAGGGGGGAGCCGCTGGCACTGGAAGAGGACTGCTACTGGTGTTAGAATGGGAAATGGGCTAATATTAGGGAATGGGGAGATTGTGATTGAAAGGGAGTCAATGCTGGGAGGGACTGGGACTGGAGGGGGGCTGATACTGTGTAGCTAGGACTGGAAATGGCCTGATGCTGGGGAATGGGCAGAATGGGACTGGAAGGGAGTGGATGCTGGGAGTAGCTGGAACTAGAAAGGAGGTGATGCTGAGGGAGGAATAGAAGGGGGTGGGGATGGGGATGGGGCTGCGGGTGGGGGGAAGAAAAAAAGAAGCTGGGGGAGTGAGGATGGAGAGGGAAATAGATATTTTGTGTGGGAGGGAAGAAAAATGGTCATACAGAGGGAAGTGTTGAAAGAAAGAGGCATAAGAGTGAATGCTAGGGTAAGAAGGAGGAAAGGCAGAGTTAATGAATATCTAAGAAGAAAGTAACTGGGTGGCAGAAGGGATGTCAGAGGCAGAGGGGAATAAGAGGTTAGCGAAGGAATGAGATGAGAAATTGGAGAGCTGAGCTGAAAGTTAGAAGAGTAGATGGAAAGTTGCAAGGTGAAAAGTCAAAAGGGGGTTGAGGTCAACGGGTTGAAATTGAGTAGATAAATGAATAAAGAAAGAAATGGAGAAAGGAACAAAAAGTGAAAAATCAATATGTCAGAAACAGATGTAGACAGAAAATGGAAAAAAAATAGGAGAAGAGAAGAAAGGACAAATGGACAGCAGATAATGGAGAGTTAGCAGAAGACACGAAGTACACAGAAGAGAGAGACTGAAGCAATTGCAACTGAAAAATAAAATGCCCAAACAACAAACGGTAGAAAAAAAACGATGTTATTTTGAATTTATTAACTGGAATATGTCTGCTCTGGGAAATGTGTGCTGAAGTCTTTGCACTTTGTTCAGTATAAGGAAATTAATTTCATAGTTTAATTTTTCCAGTGTTGTGGTGCATTCAAAGTTTGGCTTTTAAGGTTACCAGTTTAATTATTGTCTTCATATTTCTAAATTGTGATCTCTTGTTCTGTATTTGGTGACAGTCTGTCTCTTTTGTATGTATGACAGAACTGTGCTATTCTGTTTGTCTAGTGTCTGTGTAGTATATCCACTTGTTCTCTTTTCCCAGTAAGAGATGTATTGGTTTGATATTTGTAGTGCTACCTTTTGATAATTAGGGTTAGGTGCTGTGTGAGTCCTGGTAGTGCTGTTATGGTTTGCTATGCCTGACTTCACCGTTAGGCACAACTTGGGTCTGATACTTCACAGCTCTGTCTGGTGGTGAATTCAGATTGTATGGATTGCACATAGTCCAGCACAAACAATCTCCCCTGGCAGTGCCTGGAATACTTGCCCCTTTATGGGCCCACATCTTGCATTTCCTCCACATTATCTAATCAGCTTTTTGGTTTGATTTGGTTCAGACTGGAGTTTTGAGAGAACCCTTCCACTCCTCCCCCCTCTCTGGGGGAGGGGGCACCATCTCTTCCCTCGCCTCAGGCAGTAGATTGCCTTGAGCCGCCCCTGATCCCCATCACAACAGGAGAGGACATTACAGAGCCCTAAGCCCCATCACCAGAGGGAGGGGTTGGGTTATCTTCCCCCAAAGAAGACGAGGTATAGTTCGCGGGAGCATCATCAGCGGCGGGAATTGGGCTGCTGATGATCCACACATTGCATCGTTGTCACCACATGTTTATCCATACGGCTGATGGCTTTAGCAGTCTTAGAGGGATTCACAATACTCACATTAAAAATCTTCTTTTTCAGCTGCCACAGGACATAAATTCCTCTGGTGCTACTTCATCTATGACTTCTCCTGGTAGTAGAATGGGGGAAGTATATCTGATATTTGGACTGCGCTGTCCTGTATGGAAGTTGCCTTTACTGCTACCCACTTTGCTGATTTTACAAAGGAGATTGTGGGAAAACTCGCTCAACATGACAAGTATTTTAATATGTTAGATTCTCATCTTCGAAGGTTAGAGTTACATGTTTCTACAGTATAGGGTATCGCCACCTCTTTAATAAAGATAGTTTACTGCTGCATCGTCAGCAAGAACATTTAAAAAATGCCGCAAGGGCCAAAAACCTTTGGTGTCTCAATTTTCCTAAAACCTATTATATTTCTGCTTTAACATTGCTTCAAAAGTATTTGAAGGAAGTCTTGGGATACCAGGGCTAGGCCTCTGTATCTTTGAATAATTTATATTGTATCCCTAGAGCGGCTAGATCTGTTCAGCTGGGTAGGGAGGTGGTGGATAGCCCTGAGTCTGTGGAAACCCTTAATGTTTTAGAGTACATTGAGTCTCCTATAGAAGAGATTTCAACGCAAGCCACCCTACTTGTTTCCTTTAATTCAGAAATAAAGAAAAATTATGTTTTGCAGCTGTTTAAAAAAAAGGAGCCGTTTTGTGGGCAGAAAATTAATATCTTCCCTGATGTTTCCAAACAGGCACAGGTGAGGTGCAAGGCTTTTTTAGCCTTGAGGCCTCATGTACTTGCTTTAGGCATCTCTTTCTTAAATTTCCCTGCTAGTGTCTGGTAACGTCAGGGCAAGATAGGTATACTTTTTTGAGATTATTCAGCTGGAAAATTCCCTGAAGTCATGCGCAACCCTTATAGACCAGAGTGTTTAGACCAGGGTGTTTTAGATCCTGTGCATATGTAATTTGTTTTGTCAGAGGGAATAATATAATTGGGTAAATTGTTAAGTGGTAGCTGACATGGGATAAAGTTTATTTGCTTTTTCTTTCTTTCTCTGTTGAGCTTCCCTGAATATGGACTTGTGAACATATAGTTTTGGTGATATCTACTTGTTTTGATGTATGTTTCCTCTTTTCTGTTTTTTTTGTTGTGAATGAGAAATGTAAATGCATTTAAAATAAAAATAATAAAAAAACCCTCTGTCTTCCTTATGTCCTCCAAGTCTGCCACTCTAGCCTCCAGAGATCAGACTCATTCCCTGAGGGCAAAGAGCTGCTTGCATCTAGTGCATACGTAAGACTCTTCACCAACTGGGAGAAAATCGTACATGTGACAGTGCAAAAGACTGAATAGCCCCCATCTTGCTGCTGGACTGCTGTCTGCATCTTAGTTGTAAGGTTTTGTTTAGCTATTTAAGTTGTCTACTTACTTAAAGTTGTCAGATACTTGTACTGATACAACTGTATCTATAATCAATCTATTACTGGTAAGAAAAACCAGCTGAACCTGAAGAAAATTTGACCACCTGTTCCCCTTTAACAGGTTTAGGAGCCTATAAAGCTATGATTATGCCGTGGAAAGTAGGTGGGAGGGAAAGAACACCTAGTAAAAGCTGGCTTGCTACAGAGTTCCCTGACCTGTATTTCTAAGGTAATCTCTTAACAATTTCCTGGGTGATTCACACATCCCTTGGTTTGATAGAGGGAGCCTTTCAAATTGTCCCTTTGACATGTCACTTGGCTTTAACCCCTATTTAAAACAGTTTTACAGATCTTTTGCCCCCTAATTGGAAGGCTTCTTTGTGGCGGTCTCTAGAAACAATTTATTTCTTTCTACTCATAAAAAGTATATCCTATTCTTCCTTCTATGCTGAGCTCAGTGCTGGCCCAACCACTAGGCAAACTAGGTTGTCGCCTAGGACAGCAAATTCTGGACTGCAGCAAAAGCAGACCATTCAAAGCTAAATGAATAGATTTTGACAGCCAGAGGGAGTGTAAAGCTTGACGTTCACCTAGGACTCCAACACTTTGGATCAACTATAAGGCTGGCCCTGGCTAAGCTATACTATAATATGATTAAGATTAAAAGCTCTCTGGGTCTTCTGACTTAGGTTTAAATCTAAATTACAGCTCTCAGTGATTACTGACTGAGGCTTAAAATTAAGCTAATGCTTTCCAGCTACTGACTGAGGTTTATATTTAAATTAAAAGCTCTCTGGGGATACTGCAGTTTAAATCTAAATTTAGATCTCTCTGGGACTCTTGACTGTTTAAATTTAAATTAAAAGCTCTTGGGAGCTACTGACTGAGGTTTAAATTTAAGCCTAAAGCTCTCTGTGGCTTTTGATTGAAGTTTAAATCTAAATTAAAAGTTCTCTGGGGCAACTGACTGAGTTTTAAAATTAATCTAAAAGATCTCTGTGGCTACTGACTGAGGTTTAAATGGAAATTAATAGCTCTCTAGGGCTATTGCCGGAGGTTTAAATTTAAATTAAAGGCTCCCTGGGAACTACTGACTGAGGTTTAAATGTAAATTAAAAGCTCTCTGGGGCTACTGAATGTGATTTAAATATAAGCTAAAAGCTCTCTGGAGCTACTGACTGAGGTATAAATTTAAATTAAAAGCTCTCTGAGCCCTGAGTTAGTAAATACATTGGATTTTAATATACAGATTTATTTATTTATTTTTATTTATTTATTTAGCTGTATTTATATCCTGCTTTTCACTGGGTCAAAGCAGTCAATTGGGGGATACATTTAACATGAGGGGATATGAGACACATACTTACAGGGAACATGGGCAATGGAGGGTTAAGTGGCTTGCCCAAGACCACAAGGAGTGCCTACAGGACTAGAAATCCCAGTCCCTCTGGCCTGAGATTGCTGTCCATAGGTGGGACTTGAACCCCTGGCCCTCCGGCCTGAAGTACCTTGTCCTAACCACTAGACCACTACTCCCCCTATCAGCTTTATCAGCTTTAATCCAAAGAATTCCCTTTTCCCCAAGTGAATTTCTCAGAAGTAAATAAATACTTATAACTGCAGATTTCTTTCCAGCAGTAGCAGTCCCTTTTGGTAAATTGTCAATATTTAAATAGCGGTTCTCTTGGCCGCTGAACCACATGGGGTGATGATGAAGGCATCCAGGATAGATTCTCTATATTCCAGAACATAGCCATGTTGAATGTTGTCTAGCACCCAGCAATCCTTGGTGACTCGGGTCTATTCCTGGTTGAAAAGACACAGCCAGCTGCCCACTGAAGGCAACCTGGAAGAGACCCGTAATCCATCACTATGCTGAATAAGAAGTAGCACCACTGAAGGTGGTAGAATCCTGGAGCCTGCATGTCCCACGAAGGGTCATTGTCTGGGACCAAAACTATAAAAGGAAGAGAAAGAGGGCTTTTCCATGTTGGTACCTACAGAAGTCCTGGGATCCGCTGGAAACAAAGTAGTGTGAATGACAAAAAAAGGCATATGTCAAGAAGGAGGATGTCTCCCTATCCTTCCCAGGCTGCTTAGGCCTATTTTCTGGGAGGCAATGAGGCTTGGACTCATGCAAGCCCTAAACCAACTTCTCCAAGTCAACCCCAAACAGAAGCTTCCCTTTAAAGGCACAGCTGCTCTGTGGCTCCAAACACAAGGCCAGTGTGTGTATGAGCAAGGAGTCATGGGTTCAAGGCCAGCCTATGGACCAAGAGTGGTATGCATTAGCTTTATCATACCTCCAAGAAATAGAGGCATCATGTTCAACCCCCCTCCCCCCCACATATACACATATTTCATCCAGCCTGGGTCCTCACACCCAGCTGTGAAAATGATCAATCATACAATGTAAGGTTGAATGGTAGAACACACTAACAGTACTGGCACACTGAGCAGGCACTACACCCATACTTTGCAGAGTTAATAACACCTGTGCACTAGACAGGCATCCACAATGGATGAGCAGTACAGGAGGCCTAATGTGAAGGCAAAAATGACATGTGCCACTTTTGTTTGGAGACTTTATCTTGCAAAGGATTTGGAGACCATATCTCACCAATGATATAGAAAGACTGGATACAGTTCAGAGGAAAGTGACCAAATGATTTGGAGTCTGTGCCAGAAGACGTATGAGAAGAGACTTGAAGACCTAAATATGTATATGCTAGAGGAGAGGAGGGACAGGGGAGATATGATACAGAACTTTAAATACTTAAAGAGTATAAATGAACAAACCTTTTTTCAAAGATGGAAAGCTGTAAAACTAGAGGGCATAACATGAAACTGCAAGGGGGTAAACTGAAAGGCAACGTCAGGAAATACTTTTCACTGAAAGGGCGATGGATGCTTGGAATGCCCAGCTGATGGAAGTGGTGGAGGCAAATACAGTGCTAGAATTCAAAATGGTATGGGATAGACACAGTGGATCCATTTATAACAATAGGATAAAATCAAAATAAACTTAACTATCTCCTATATCAACAAATAGGGATGAGCTGCCCGGAGCGGTGGGTACACCCCTAAACAAAGGCATGAGGAAGGGTGACCTGCACGGAGCAGCAGGTGCACCTACTCTTGCCACCATGCTGGTCTTTATCTGTTGTCATATACTATGTTACTATGTATCAACTAGGACTTGGAAGACACATCCACTGCCCAGTGGAGAAGCCAATTCAACATCTTATCACCGTCGAGAGGGCAAGGTCCCTATCTGCCAAGCAGATGATTTCATGCAATGTGTCCACCAGAAGGCTGATGCCAACTCCAAGAGGGGAAAAAATATCCTCTGGGGCAAGGGATTGAATCTATTGGAGATGAACTTGAGTCATTTTGGAAGCCATAAGGATTGTAATGGAGAGAGGTCATTCAGTGATAAATCCACAAACAGCATATTGTAGTAGCCTATGCATGGGGTGATGAGAGAGTGGATAAAGATTCTGGCGGAATGCTCAAACACAGTGCTGCACTGCTGGTACCTCCCCAAGCAGCGTGGCACTATGTGCCACAATAAGTCCCCCCCCCCCCAACCTCAATTGGCTCCACAGAGGCAGCATGGTAAACTTATAAAGCTGGTTTGCCATGGTGCCTTGCATTCCAGGGGAAGGTCGCTCTTCTCTCCTGGCCGAAGTCTCACGGTTTATGAGACTTTGGCCAGCACTGCACTGCACTGCACTGTATCCATGAGGCCAGGAGGGTTGCACCCCCCCTTCCAGCCGCACCCGAGGCAGACTGCACCCACCATGCCGCCCTTAGTACGCCACTGCTCAAACACAAAGGAATAGATTTTGGAGATGTTGTAGAGAAAGGGACACCAGAGCAGTGGATGTGATCAGAGAATGAAAGAAAGGAGTCTAAGATAATCCAAAGATTTTGGCTTGAGGTATATGAACAATAGTAGAGTTATTCACAATGAGTGAAAAAGACAGCAGGAAGTTTTAGGGAGAAGAATTGGCTGGTATAATTTTCTCATGGACTGTGATCTGCCCTATGCAGAACTGGTGTTAATTTCTCCTTGCTTCTTCTCTAAGGATTATGGAAAGTAGATTTTTTTTGCTTCACCAATATTTTTAGAGGAAAATAGATTTATTTTAGCAAAAACGTTAGTCACTGGTTTCCATACAAACCTCCTTTTTGAAACTGGAGAGATTCAGAGAAAAACAGGTGAGAAAGACTTCTTTTAGATTGTGGGACCTTATTCAAAAATGAGTTTGCCCAAGTTTGCCTGTGGAATATTTCTGGTATTGAATAATAAGGCCCTTTGCCTCTTGTTTACCTGTTATTTATTTCTCAATCTCTATATATAGATGTATCCCTCCATTATATTTTGAATGTTTACTGGCTCCCCATACTCTTTACATAATTATGCATTCATTTTATCATGCATTGTATATGAACCTTGTAATGAGTGACAAAATGAGACATATATATAAATACAAAACAATGCATATGTAAATAGGATAAGACAGTCTCTTTGGGCCCAATATTCAAAATGGCCGATATTCAGATACCATGGTAGTCAGTCATGGCACTTAAATATCAGCAGGAAACTCAGCAGCAGTATCCTGATAGGAGCTGCCACTGAATTATCTGGCCTGAGCAGAGCTAATGAATAAATGCTGGCCCAAATTGCTTTTCATGCAGCTCGAGTTGTCTGGATAGGTGCCAGCTGAATATCTGGGTAGTGCCGACAATACCCTTGTTCCATCCATAGCCCACCCTGCATTAACTGGACATTTTCAGCGCACTGTCTGGATAGTACTGCTGAATATCGCAGTCAGCACTCTTAGCTGGACAGCCTCCTGTTGGTCAACTGGCTAAGAGTTCTGGATATTGGCCCCTTATCTCTTTTCCTCCCTCTACAGATTCTTATAACTATGGTATAACAAATATTTCATTTCTTCTACTTTTTGCTTCTAAGGTGAAAGTTGGTATATATCTGGCCTTTCTTTGGGGATGATTTTGTAAGGAGCTGCCTAGATTTAGGTGGTAAGAAGGCACGCAAATGCTGGCATTTTAGTCATTTATGCACATAAGAGTGCATATGCACATATGTGTGCATAAATGACTCCTTATAAAATATCAACTAGCATAAAAGTACGTGTGTAAGTTTCGTGGTGTGTACTTTCACTGTTGGCATGCACAGGGGCAGAGTTTGGGTGGTATGAACAAGAATAGATCATAAATTCTTTAGTTACACGTACTTCTGGACCGTCCCATCCCTTGAACTGATGAAAGTGCTGGCACCTACATGTATGCATGTTTTTCTACACTTGTGCAGGTATTTTATAAAATCAAGTATGTGCGCACTTGACTTTATAAAGCAAATGTAAAATAGGCATATGATAACACGCATTAATTAGGCATGATCTTATAAAATTACACTCCACAAGACATGAAGCCAGTGTGACTTGATATATAAGAAATGCATTGAGTGTAACTATATAAGTTAAGTAGGACAAATAAGACTAGTGTAAAAAATTACATATTTTTAGGGAAAATAACAAAGGAAAAAAACAACTAAAGGAAGTTTAGACTCAAGAAATAGATGAGCTGAAGGACTTATGGGGCCCAATATTTGAAAGGCATTTACACGATTTACAGCCCAGTAAACCATGTAAATGCCTTAACCGGGAATATTCAACGGCACCTACATGATTAGTACCGTTGAATATTCCCGACTATGTCCCCTACACGCCCCCAGTAGCAGTGGGGCGTGTTGGGGGCATTCTGGGGCGGAGCGGAGGAAGGGAGTCCTGATAACTGGGTAGAGGCAATATTAAAGCACTACCCAGTTAGTTCTCCATGGCTAAAACTAGGCGAGCTTTTGGCTTGCCTAGTTCTAGCCACAGTGCTAACTGGGTAGCAGTCCAATATCGCCGCTACCCGGTTAGTCTCTGCAGCTGACTCCACACAACGCCTAACCTGGATATTCAATGCCGTTGCCGCGGCATTGAATATCCGGATTAAGAGGTCAATGGGCAGGGCTATGCACCGACGTGGCACATAGCCCATTCAACAGAATATCGGGCCCATGGTGCCTTGAGTGAGCTTCTGAGAATCCAACTATTTAGGAATAGATAAACTTAGCCATATGTATGATGTGATGGTGGGGGCTGTTGCTAGCCCTGAGTATGACATGCACAACATTTTATAAAGCAACATCCCTACATCCATGTGATGCATAATAATTCTTCCATGCTTTTTGTTATCCCTGCCATTCATGCAACTCTCTACACCTGCACACAACAAAACTGCTCTTCAATTGGTTCAGTGTCCTGTTATAGTCAAGTTATCAACTTTTTTCAAATCAATCTACAATGCAGTTTTGTTTTTCAAAACTATGAATTCTTGTTATTGATATAAGATTCATAGCCTCACTAGAATTAAGGTGGTATAATCTTTTCCTGGGAAAAAGGGAAGTGTGATAAAATTCTATGCATTGCTAGGGTGGGGACCCCAGGGTCAAGGATAGGGGCAGGGCCACTGAGACATGCCAATAGAGCATTTAGGGTGACTCCTAATGATAGTAAGAAGAGTGTTTTTTTTGGATGGTGTAAGAGAGAGTCGTTTTGTCTCAGAGAAAGACAAAGAAACAACAGGGAGTTGTTCTGCCTCTCTGAGAAATGAATAGAGAGAGCAGAAAATGTAAATACAACCTAGTCCTAGGCTATAATATAATATCACAGTGCAAAGTTTGGACCTGTTACACAGTGGTTAGAGGAAGAACAGCCACTTCTCAGGTTAATTATCCAGATTTGGAGACAGATTAGTTTCCAAGGAGACCGAAGGGAATATGATAGAGACATTTAAATACCTGAAAGCTATTAATAATGCACAAGAAACAAACCTGTTGCAAGGAAAAGGAAGCTGTAGAACTAGAAGTCAAGTTATGAAGCTTCAAGGGCATAGACTGAGGGCCAATATTAAAAAATATTTTTTCATGGAAAGGATGAGGGATGCCTGGAATGCCTTTTTAGAAGAATTAGTGGATATAAAACTGTAACAGACTTCAAACAAATGGGGAAAGTATGAGGAGCATGGCTCATGGAATTTCTTTCCAGTCCTTCCACACTTTGTGTGTGTGTGTGTGGGGGGGTAGTTTTAGGGAATGAGGGCGGTATGGGTAGTTGTGGGGGGGATGGAGATAATTATACAAGGTGGGAATGCTTGGGAAAGTGGCAGGGTAGTTGTGGGGTGGTAGTTTTTTTTTTTGGGGGGGGGTAGATAAATACAAAGGTGACCATTCTGTACTGGCCATCCCCTGCCTGTACGGCTGCTAGAATCGGAGTGTGCAGCGATAGACCCGATTCAGATCCTGCGGGGGCTAAACATGTCCACGGGATCAGAAGCGGGTCTACCGGCCTGGATGCGCAGGCTGTGGCTCGATTCTGTCCAGCTGGATGTCCTGCACTTCCCTGGCTAGCACAGCCTGGCTCCTGAATAGATTGGTGGTGGCGGCATGGCATCCCATTGCCATGCCACTGTAGCTCCATGCAGGAGCCGTTATCGCCGACCAAACCCTGGAATCTCCTTTCCCCACAGCCCGACCCCCAGTTGGACCTTCCATGGCCAGAGTTAAGCAGCGGAAATCCCACTGCACCCCTAACCTCCTTTTTACAGCCCTGCTGTAACCCCCTAACCTCACAATCGGCCCTGTACATCCGGGGCATGATGCCTCCCACTGCCTGCCTCATGCCTCCCTCAGCCCGTCCCCTCTTGCCCATGAACAGAGCTCCCCACGCAACTCACATCTATGTACAGGGAGCTCTGATCTGCCAGCGCAATCCAGGCATTTAGCGGTCTGGATATCTGGATCAGACGTCCAGACTCGCTAAACGCAGTTCAGAATGACCCCCAAAGTGTCTCTAAAGGCAAAAAAATGGAATTGATGTTCTAGAGTAACTATATGATGAAGTGGTATGAAATATGCATGAAGCACTAGTTTTAACCTTAAAGAACAGTGGTATAATGCATTGGGCTTCCATGAATGCTGGAGCAACCTGCATGAATGGATCTTGGACCAAACCTTAATAAGCATGGGGAAGCTCAGATATTTTACAGAAGCTACACTAATCTTGATAATGGTAGAGATTAATGCAAAACTTGTAAATAAAACACAGAAGGAGCCTGGGTGTGGGCTTAAGGATTGTCATGACCTGAAATGGCCTATTGGTAGAAGTGGGGAAGCAACACTTTAACAGATGTAGTGCATGCTTAGAACATATGTGGAGGGCAGTCATAGGGATAGGATTGAGACATTAGGAAAAAGACATGGGAAGAAGGGAGTTGGTGTTATTTTGCATATGGAATGTTATATGCAATTCTATCAAAAGTGGAGATATCTCAACTAGGCAGATTGGAAGTCCCAGTTTGGTCTTTATCTGCGACATTTACTATTGACTATTTCTTGGAAGAGTCATTTCCACAGACTCTGGTAGTAATTCTCATCTTAGAAAAATGATCCAATTCAAGTGTAATCTGTGGATGGTTGGGGAGAGGGGGGGGGGGGGGAGATCATCTATTAATTTAACAGAGTGGATTGGAATCAGAAAAAAGTAAATCTGTTCAAGCAAGGAACTTCTGTAGAGTTCCAGAATGCTGAAGAATAAGTAATGTCTATGTGTGAGGCATGAGTTAAAGCAGTTCTCATGTTGTTTAAAGTACCAGAAACACATGAATTCAAATACAGATAACAACTCATTGGATGGACATGTAAATACTTTTTCTTCTATGAAGCAGTGGACACAATGTTGATCATGCCAAACATTTTGTGTCATCATGTTCTTCACAAATTTTGGGGGTTATTTTAGCAGCATTCCTACACGTAAATAGCAGTATATACATGTGCAGATTGGCATACACTTGTAAATGGCATTATAGAACAGGAACTATTACACAGAGGGATGTTTACAACATCTAGATGTCAAGGGGTTGTGCTTAGAGTAGGGAGAGGAAGTAGGCCTACAATACAAATGTGAATTCCCCATCCATGTTACTAAGAAAAAATGGAGATGTCGGCATTTACAGTAATCCCAAAGCATGAATAAGTGCCTGCTGGAAGAGGGAGCTTTCAGTGCCAACATCTGAATCCCACTGACAGCGATCCATCCTGATCACATCCAAGCACCCAGCCCTCCCTAAGACTTCTGATCCCCTCTTGAAGAATCCCCCACCGGACCCCTCCATAACAGGAAGTAACCCCCCTGATGGTGCTCCACCCCCCAATCCCATCCACAGCCTTACCGGGAGTCCCTAGTATCTAGCTGTTCATGGTCCCAGGTTCAAAATGGCGCCCATGACTTCCTAGCGGTAATCTTGCAGTATTACCTCTAGAGCAGGGATTGTCAAACCATTACTCAGGACACACCTAGCCAGACAGCAGGGCTGGCTCAAGGGACTGTAGCACCCTGAGCCAACATTTGCTTTTGTGCCATTCCCTTGGGTCCAATCTTTTGGTGCAAGCTGTGCAAACAGGAGTACATTTTCAGCCCACTGGTTTATTAAATGCCACCCTCTCATTTAACTTAATCTGTGTATTCTGTGTCACTATCCATATAGATAGCAATGCTGAATGTACAGAGAGCGATGGCATGGTCATTGTTTTATTTATTTATTTAACAACTTTTCTATACCGCTGTATCTATCAGTCACAGCAGTTTACGGGCAACAATTAGAATGGAAACTCAAACGTTAGCTGGAACATATTAAACAAAATAAACTGTACAAATAAAATCAATAAAGAACAAAGCTGAATGTTAAACTATGCAATGTATAGGGAAAGGGGGCAGCTTGATAATGAGGCCGACAACAAAAAATGCCCCCAAAAAGGCCGCCTTACTTGGTCTTCAAAATTTAAACAAAAAAAGGGCTGAACAAGCCGCTGCTGCTGCTTCTTGGCAGCGGTAGAATCAACCACCCCGCGGCCCCCCACTGCCTTGGAAGAGTCCTGCCGTTGTTTTACTGGCGCCCCGGCTCACCTCTGCAGAGTTGTGAGAAGAACAGCTTTTCTCTTCTTTCCCGTGGCTCTGTTAAAATTCAGCCTCGCGCAAGACAGGAAATGCCCTCAGCATCGGCGGGCTTGACTTTAATAGAGCCACAGGAAAGAAGAGAAATGCTGTTCTTCTTGGGGCTCTGCAAAGGTGAGCCGGGGCACCAGTAAAACAATGGCAGGGTTCGTCCCCGGGGGGGGGGGGGAGGCGGGGGCTTGGACTGGAAATCGGCTGAGAGGGTCTGGGGCTGGGCTGTGCTGTGCTGGGGGGGGGGAGTTAGCACTGGAAATAATCTGATTGAGGGAGTTAGGACTTGTAATGGGCTGATGGGTGGTTAAGACTGGAAAAAGGCTGATCCCCCTGGTAATGGGAGGATCAGGGGGGTTAGGACTGGTAGTAGGCTGATGGAAGGGCTAGCACTGGAAATGGGCAGATGGGGGGGGGCTAGAACTGGAAATGGGTGCTTAAGGGAGGCTAGGACTGGAAATGGGCTGATTGGGGGGGGGAGTTAGGACTGGAAAAGGGCTACAACTCGAAATAGGCTGATTGGGGGGGCTAGGACTGGAAATGGGCTGATTAGGGGGGCTAGGACTGGAAATGGGCTTATCAAGGGGGGTTGGGACAGGTAATGGGCTGATGGGGGGCTAGCAGTGGAAATGGGCTGATCAGGGGCTAGCACTGGAAATGAACTAGGATTGGTAATAGACTGATTGGGGAGGGCTAGGACTGGAGTGGGCTGATAAGAGGGATAGGAATGGAAATAGGCTGGAACTGGAATGGGCTGATGGAGGGGAGGAGAGAGCTGCTGGCACTGGAAGCAGACTAGAGGCTAGGGCTACAAATGGGCTGTTGCAGGGGGATGGGAGAATAGGACTGGAATGGAGCGGATCCTGAGAGAGTCTGCCAGGGGAAGGAGGGAGCAGGAAAGGAGCTGACATGGGGGGGGGGGGGTGGCGGCAGGAAGGGAACTGACATGGGGAGGGAGGTGGGGGCTTGAAGGGAGCTGGTATGGGGGGAAGGAGGGGGCTGGAAGGGAGCTGACACCTGGGGATGGTACTGAAGGAGGACTGGAAGGGAGCTGACACTTGGAGATGGGACTAGAAGGTGGGTGGATAATGGAGAGGAGACTGGAAGGGAGGGGGCACTGAGGCTGGAAGGGAGCTGACATGTGGGGATGGCACTGGAAGGGGGGGATGGATAGAGGGGAGGGTGACTGGAAGGGAGCTGACGGGAGGGGGGTGGCACTGAGAGTGGAAGTGAGCTGATAGCTGTCATAGTATTTGAACTAGAAGGAGCTGGACAGTGGGGAAGAAGGGGGACTGGAAGGGAAAGGACACCAGAGGCAGTCCTGGGAATGCAAGGCGGTTGACATTGGAAAGTACTGGGAGGGATGGGCTGGAAAGGGGGCTGATACTGGGGAGGGTTACTGGGACTGGAAATAAGCTGATGGAAGGAAGTGAAGAAAACAAAAGAAGAGTTAAGAATTAGCAGATGGACCACAGACCATGGAAAGAGAGCTAAGAGAAGACAGGAAAGCAGAAGCCTCAGATCGGGACCAGCATGATCAGAGAATAAAATGGTCAGATAACAAAGGTAGAAAAAATAATTGTATTTTCATTTCAGTGATTGGACTTTATGCTATCTTTATATTTTACACAGTTTGTACACAGAGATCTATATCGTAATGTAGTAATTTGATTTGTTGAGCTTTTGAAATAGGTGTATGATATTCTAGGGCCTGCTGCAGTATTTATAGTGCTACTTTTTTCTGGGTTGGTCCCTTGAATGAGTTTTGGAAGTTTATGTTGGTATGGTATGGTAGATTTGGCCTTGTAGATCTCGGGTGACTTCTATAGGGTTTTATATTTGTTCCCAGTATGACTGGTACTGGAGAATGTTTGTTTATGAGATGCCAGAGAATCAGATTTTTTTTAAATATATTTAGTTCTGTGGGTGAATGTCCTACTTCTGCTCTGCACCCATTGTTGAGGGAGAGGTTTCTGTGGATGTAGAATATATTTTCCAAAAGAAAAAGTGAGAACCATAATGCAGTTTATAACAGAATAAAATGAGTTATAATTTGGTCTTATAAACTGTGCTGTGGTTCTCACTTTTTCTTTTAGTTCCTTTGTGTGCGAGCATCTTGCACGCACTTTGTTTTCTACTGAATATATATTTACATGAACATCCTGCTAGTCCAGTGTGCAGTCTCATGGTGGAGTTGCTAAGCCCTTCTTGGTGTTTATATTGGAATGGGAGGTGTTATGTTGGGGTTACAAAGTCCCTCTTGTTTTTCAGAGGGTGGGAAGTGCTGTTTTGAGGTACCAAGTCACTCTTGTTTTTGTGGAAGTGGGAGATATTGTATGGATGCTATTGAGCCCCTCTTGTTTGACATATTTAGCAGCATGTTTCCTAGGCTCTGCACTGGTAATATATGAACATAAGAAATACTATACTCGGTCAGACTAAGGTCCATCAAACCCAGTATCCTGTTTCCAACAGTGGCCAATCCAGGTCACAAGTACCTGGCAGGTTCCCAAAAAGGCACACAGGTTCCACAATGCTTGTCCCAGGTCCTCTTTAATAATAGTTTATGGACCTTTCCTCCAGGAACTTGTCCAAACCTTTTTTAAACTTAGCTACACTAACAGCTTTCACTGCATCCTCTAGTAAATAATTCCAGAGTTTGATTATGCAGGGCCATAGGCTAACTGCAGGGAGGTAGTTACATCCCCCTGCAGTTACCGCATTTCAGTATGGCAAAACAGCTGCCGGTAAAAATAAGGCCACCCACTGAGGTGGCATTAGTTGCACTCACACTACTTGCACTGAACCATTATGTTAGTTTTTGCTGACAATGCAGATGCCTGTGTGTGAGAGTTCTTTCTTTCATCTCACTCTGCCGTAAAGTTTAATTTTGGGAAAGCAATCCTGTAAACCTAACAGTAATGGGTAAAAGCATTTTTTTATTACATGTGTCTGTTTTTAGTTTGTACTAATATATTCTCTACCTGGTGAAGATCTATTTCTGTTCTGCATATGTATGACTGAGGCTACATGTTCTGTTAGCATGGAGTTTCTATGTAGGGAGCTGTAGTAATCTGGCCTGTTCAGTTTTCTGAATAGGAATATGGATGTTCTAGGGCCCACTGCAATATTTATGGCACTGCCCTTTTCTGGGTATGCTCCATATTGTGTGAGTTTTGAAAGTCAGTGCTGTTATGGAATAGTAGATTTGCTCTATGGGTCCTATACTCTGGTTTCTTGATGAGGTTAACTGTAGGGTGTTGGTTTGGGGGTGGGGGGGGGGGTACTGAAATATGTATTGTTTTTTGAGATTTGCAGTTTTGTGTTCTTTATGCTACCAGACTGAAATTTAAAATATTTTCTCAGTTCAGATTCAAGGAAATTTCAAATTTTAAGGGAACCTCTCAGTTTGATTGCCATTACCAATCCATGAGATCAAGGACCTCCAGATGTTCAGAAGAGAACTCAAAATGTTCCTATTCACTGCCCACTATGGAGATATAAATAAAAACCCTATCGCAGAAACACCCAATCAACATACGCAATAGCTGGCATTTATACAACACATCTAACAATACCCCATCCACATCAAATCTCTATGACCTAATATTACCAAATGTACCTTGTATATAGTTGATTATGTTAAGACTATCATTCTTATGTATGGTCTTATGTAGCAATTCGCCCTACCTATTTTATGTAACTTGAAATATGGTTTCTTGTTAAATATCCCGTTTTACTAGGTAAACAGTTTTACTACAGTTCTATGTAACTTGTTATGTTATTTGTAAACCACCCCGATCTCTGGAAGGGGCGGTAAAGAAGCATTAAATAAATAAATAAATAGTAGCCTGATAGCATCACTGCTGCTGAATTACGGACTTTTCCAGCTCTAGCACAATCCAATCCAGCGTTTGAATTCATGGCTACCAGGATTAATTTCTCATTTTATATTTTCCCTCCTCATCCCTCCTAATCTGGTCATAGCAAAATAAATTTGATGTGCAGATACTTATATTAGTTTGATTGGGAGGGGGAGGGGGCTGTGTAAGTGGCTTTTCATTAATCAAATTTAATTAATGTTTTATTATTATGTTTGTTTTATTGTAACATCTGTTATACTAAATTGCATTTTATGTTTAGAAGCCACGTAGGATTTTAGATGGGTGGCATATACATTTAAAAATAAAATATACTAAATTTATGCACATGATGCTGGAATGAGTCTCTGCACATGGCTCTGCATCACTAGGAGATAGAGGAAAGCAGAAACCTCAGATTGGGTCCTACATGATCAGGGAATAAAATGGTCAGACAAAAAATTTCAAAGAGGATTTTATTTTCAATGTAATTATCTGACTAGGTGCTATCATTATATTTTATACAGTACATGGAAATGCATCTCTTTCTATTTCACTGTATGCAGAATCTGGCTTCATGTGTTTATTTTTAGGTTACGGTCACTTATTCTATACTTGGTGAGGGTTTGTGTTATAAGTGTGTGACCAAGATCAGATGTTCTGTTAACATGGAGTTTGTATGTAGGGGGATCTGTATTACAGTAATCTGAATGGTTCAGCTTTTCAGATAGGTGTTTGGATGTTCCAGGGCCCACTGTAGTATTTACGGTGATGCTTTTTTTGGATGGGCTCCTTATGTGAGTTTTGGAAGTTGGCGCTGATATGGTATGGTATGGTAGATCTGCTCTATACTCAGTGACTTTGTTGTAGGGTTTTGTTTTAGTCACAATTTGCCCGGCACTGGAGAATGTTTGTTGTTGTTGTTAGTGAGATGATCAGAATCAGATTTTTTTAAAGATATTGAGTTCTGTGGGTAAATGTTCTGGTTCTGCTCTGCACCCACTGTTGAAGGGGGTGCTGTGGATGCAAAATATATGTTCAAAAAGAAAAGCAAGAACCATAATGAGGTTTATAATAACAAAATAAAAATGAGTTATAATTTAGTTTTATAAACTGTACTCTGGTTCTCGCTCTCTTTTAGTTCCTTGATATGCAAACATCTTGCATTTCCTCCATATAATCTAATCAGCTTTTTGGTTTGGTTCAGTCCCTGACTGGAGTTTTGAGAAAGCCTCCCCCCTCTATGGGGGGAGGAGGGCACCATCTCATCCTTCGCCTCAGGCAGCAGATTGCCTTGAGCCTCCCCTGATAGGGAAGACCTTCATAGGGGCAAGGTTAAGCACTAGGCATCTTCCGCTGCCTCAGCCTCGCCCTGTCTCGTTCAACCTATTCAGAAACATTCATGCTATTGATCCCTTGACTCTCTCCTTCACCATCTCTCCATCTCTTTCTTCCACTATGTCATCCAAGTCTGTAACCTCCTATAATGCTGCACTCTCCTCGGCTTTGGATGCTCTCGCTCCACCCACCGCACGTCCTGTGAGACGTTCTGCACCCCAGTCCTGGCTCTCATCCACTACCCGCTATCTTTGCTCCTGTGCCCATTCTGCTGAGCATGCTTGGCTCAAACACCGCTCCCCGGAAGACTTCCTACACTTCAAATTCATGCTTGCCTCCTTCTAATCAGCCATAGCTCTTGCCAAACAAGACTACTATGTCCATCTGACTAACTCTCTTGCCTCTGATCCCCGCCGCCTCTTTACTACTCTTAGCTCTCTCCTCAAAGTGCCTCCACCTCTGATCCCTCCCTCCCTTTCTGCCCAAACCCTGGCTGACTACTTCCACGACAAAATCCACAAGATCACCCTCCAATTCCCCACAAACTTGGCTACTTTCCCTCCTCCCCCTCTCCCCCCCAACTCTCCCCCCCACCCGTCCCTTGCCACCCTCTCTTCCTTTCCTATCATTTCTGAATATGAAACTGCACACCTTCTTTCTTCCTCCAAACTCACCACCTGCTCCTTTGACCCTATCCCCACCCATCTCCTAAGCACATCTCCTCCACAGTTGTCCCTTCCATCTCTCATATCCTCAACCCTTCGCTCTCCACTGCAACTGTCCCTGCAGACTTCAAGCATGTTGTGGTCACACCTCTCCTCAAGAAATCCTCAGTTGATCCCACCTGTCCTTCAAATTATCGACCCATCTCTCTCCTCCCCTTCATTTCTAAACTACTTGAACGTGCAATTCACCATCGCTGCCTTGACTTCCTCTCCTCTCATGCCCTCCTGGATCCCCTACAGTCTGACTTTTGTCCCTTACACTCTACTGAAACGGCTCTTGTCAAAGTCTCCAGTGACCTGTTCCTGGCAAAATCCAAGGATCTGTACTCTATCCTCATCCTCCTTGACCTCTCTGCTGCTTTAGACACCGTTGACCACAACCCTCTCCTCGATACCCTGTCCTCACTTGGCTTTAAGGGCTCTGTTCTATCCTGGTTCTCCTCCTATCTTTCCCATCGCTCCTTCAGTGTGTGTTCTGGTGGCTCTTCCTCTTCCCCCACCCCATTCCCAGTTGGCATACCCCAAGGATCTGTCTTGGGTCCTCTCCTTTTCTCTCTCTACATCCAGTCCCTTGGTTCGCTTATCTCCTCCCATTGCTTTCTTTACCATCTGTATGTTGATGATTCCCAGATCTACCTCTCTATGCCTGACCTCTCTCCGGCAATCCAGTCCCGGATCTCTGCCTACCTTTCTGACATTGCTGTCTGGATGTCCCACCGCCGCTTGAAACTGAACATGGCCAAGACTGAACTTCTTATCTTTCCCCCTAAAACCTCCTCTCCTCTCCCCTTCCTCCTTTCTCAGTCTCTGTGGACAGCTCTGTACTCCTTCCCATTTCCTCGGCCTGCAATCTGGAGGTTGTCTTTGACTCCTCCCTCTCCTTCTCCACACATATCCATCTCGTAGCTAAGACCTGCCGCTTCTTTCTCTATAACATTAGCAAAATCCACCCTTTCCTTTCTGAACACACTACTAAAACGCTTATCCACTCCTTAATCACCTCCCATCTTGACTACTGTAACCTACTCCTTGCTGGTCTCCCTTTGAGTCATCTCTCTCCCCTTCAATCTGTTCAACACTCCACTGCAAGGCTAATCTTCTGCCAGCCTCGTCATACCCATACTACTCCTCTTCTCAGGTCACTTCACTGGCTCCCTATCCATCTCCGCATCCAATTCAAACTTCTCCTGCTGACCTATAAATGCATTCACTCTGCGGCTCCTCAGTACCTTTCTTCTCTTATCTCTCCTTACAACCCCTCCCGCGAACTCCACTCCTCTAACCAACTGCTTCTATCTATGCCCTCCACTCCTACTGCTAATGCCATACTTTGCTCCTTCCACCTTGCTGCACCTTACACCTGGAACAAACTACCCGTGTCTGTATGCTAGGCACCTTTGCTAACCCTCTTCAAATCCGGGTTGAAGGCTCACCTCTTCGCTGCTGCCTTTGGATCATGATTCACCTGATCTCCTTCTCCTTCCCCCTGTTTACACCTTCTGTGTTTGTCTTAATTAGATTGTAAGCTCTGATGAGCAGGGACTGTCTCTTACATGTTTCTGTACAGCGCTGCGTGCAACTGGTAGCGCTATATAAATGCTCAGTAGTAGTAGTAGGTGTGCAGGGAGCCAGGTTAGTTAGGTGGGTGTGCTGCAAGTAAACTGATAAGGAGTGATGAAGTATCCTTGGTGTAAGCCACTGGTGAGAGAGCGGCTAGGTGTCTGAGCCAAAGTGTTGCAAGAATAGACATATTTTTAACTTATGGCTAAAATCACCAGTGTCCATGAGTGAACAAATGTCTGGGGGAGGCAAGTTCCAGATGGTGGGTACATAAAAGCAGAGGACTCTGTTGGAGGTGGAGGTGTTGGTGTGGGCGATTGAAGCTGGTACTGTGAGGAGGGTGTGGTTTGCACTTCTCCATGCTCTCTGGCTTAGAATTTTATTAAGGAGAGGCCGAAGGTGTCCACTGAGAGGTGGTGAATGATCTTAACAATTGTCAGTGCCACTTTGTGTATTTCACTCTGCTGTGGATGGGGAGTCAGTGTAGCTGCTTCAATATGGGTGTTATGTGAGAGTGACGACTAGTACTTGTGATGGTTCTGGTTGCAACATTCTGTGCAAGCTGTAGAGGCTGGATTGCGGGAGATCCTGTTTAGGCTAGGCCTGATATTTCGTAGGCCTAAACTAAATGTGTAACTTACCTGAATAGTGGCTGAATACTGCCACAATCTGGATAATGTTCTGACCTACCCTTGCTCCTCTCCTAACATGCCCTACAAGTATACAGATAATATTTGGCCATTCTGCAAATTAGACAGCCTGATATCTGTATATATATTTTTAAAATACATGGTTAGGTTAATTATGCATTTGCCAGCAAATGCCTAATTGGCTTTGAATATCAGTGTGATGGCATAATTATTCATTCATATGCAATTCTCTCAGACTCACCAATAAAACTCTCCCAACAACAGATGCAGAGCAGAAGTAGGGTATTTCACTTTACAACTCAACATACATAAAAATTCAGTTCAAATTCTAGTCTCATATCAGTGACACCACCACTAACTGCCTCCACTGCTAGATATTGCGTATCATAACACAAAACTCTGCAAAAGGACATTTGACACCAGCATCAAGAATTCAGATTGCACCATCCTACCCATGGAAAATCAGCACTGCAAATACTCTAGAACACCAGTAACCCCCATTAGGAAAAAGAGAACCTACATGTTAACAGAGTCTCTTATCCCGGCTGCACATGGAAAACACAGGCAGACAATCACCTAGTAAAGAATAAGGGCCCGATTTTCAAAGGCCTTTCCATGGATAACTGCCCTACATTACCTATCCTTCACATGCATGGGTAATGCCCTTCGAAAATCTCGGATATGTCCCTAAAGCGCCCCGATGCTATCCGCATAGCATCGGGGCATGTTAGGGGCATTCCAGGGCAGAGCGGAGGCGGGCCATGGCGCTACCCATGTAGCACCGATTTTCGATGCTACACAGTTAGCGCTCTGCACCTTAAAGATAGGTATGTGCAAACTTTGCCTATCTTTAAGGCTCAGGGGCTAACCATGTAGCATCAAAAATCGGTGCTACACGAGTAGCCCCTGCGGCTTCCTGGCTGTGCGGCATGACCCGGATTGTCAATGCCGGGCTGCATAAGACCCCGGCATTGAAAATCCGGGTTAGGCAGAAGGTGGGTAGGCTATGCGCCGATGTGGCGCATAGCACCGCCTAACTGAAATTCGGGCCCTAAGAAACTACAAAATTTGAAACAAATATATAGACAAAAAATGAAATGGAAAACCCCCCAAAACAGACACTGAACTGTGAAATGCTGAAGAAAGAGAAACTGAAATGTATTTCCTCTTATAATAAAGTACAAGAAGTGCACATTTTCAAAGCTGATATATTTCGTTCTCTAAAAACTGACACTCTTTTGTACCTTTGTTGTCTGATCATTTTATTTTTCCAGCTGGGTTGGCCCCAGTCTTTCTTTTCCACTTCCTCTTGTTGGTTTTCTTCTATGACTTTTTCCAGGATCACATTTCCATTTTCTGTTTTTGCACACTCCCTGTCTTCGTCCTTTCCATTCCTCTTTCTCCCTCCTTCAATCTTCAGTCTCCCTCTTTTCACCTTCTGCCTCTCATCTCTTATCAGCCCCAACTCATTCCCTAGCATTCATTCTCTCTCCACCTCCAGGCCCTTTATGTCTTACCCCCATCCAGGCTTCCATGTCCCCTTTCACTTCTCCCATTTCTACTCTCTCTCACCTCCTTCAAGGAAGACCTGTCCCTTCCTGTGGCTCTCCTCCACTCCATAGCACTCTGTCCTTTTCAAATGTCCCCCAACCCCTCCAGGTCCTTCAAACCTTCTCCCCTCCCCATATTTCTGCACTTAGTCTCACAGCCCTACTCATACCCCTCACCCAATCATCTTGCCCCCACTGGCCTCCTGATCTCTGGTCAATTTCATAGTCCCCACTATCCCCCCAAGCAACTCCAAGTCCCCACTCACAATACCACCCAAGCTCCGAGTCCTCACATACCCTCCCAGTACCCAGTCTATCTTTCTTCTGTTTTCTCATCCAATCTTAGAGTCTCCACCTGCCAGTCTCTGTTTTCCCATGTCTCTAGTACTGTCCCTCCTGCCTGTTACTCCCCTTCCCCAGCACTCACCCATTTATTTCCTTCTCCAATATTCATTAACTTTGTTTTTCCTCTTCCTTTGCCCAACATGCATATTTCCACCCCTCCCTCTCAACCTTCCCCTGGTTATGACTTTGTTTCTTCCCCACTCCTCACAATATCTGTCCTCCTCTCCCTTCTCACTACCCCAACATCTCCCTCTTTTTCCCACCCCGACCCTTGCATTTGCTAGAATAAGCCCTCTTTCAATCCCAGAACCCCAGCCCTAGAATTTGCTCTCTTCCAATCCCAGCTCCCCACAGCCAACCTCTTTCCAGCCCCTTCCCCCAGCCCCAATATCAGGCCATTTCCAGTATCAGTCAGCCCCCCCACCAGCCTCTGTATCAGCCCATTTCCAGTCCCCCCCAGCTCCAATATCAGCCTATTTCCAGTTCCAGCCTCCTCCCTCAGGCCCAGTATCAGTCCATTTCCAGTCCCAGCCCCAGTATCAGCCCACTTCCAGTATTGGTCAGCCCGCCCAGCTTTTGTATCATTTCCAGTCCCCCAGCCTCAGTAGCAGCCTATTGTCAGTCCCAGCCCCTCCCCCAGGCCCAATATCATCCAATTTCTAGTCCCAGCCACCCCCCTCTCCTCCCTGCAGCAACATAGCCAAGGGAGCATTTGCTTTTGCTCCTGCAGCTGTGTTGCACATTAATGCACCTGCGGGAGCAAAAGCAAATGCTTCTGCAGCTGTGTTAATGTTTAGCACAGCCACAGCTCTGGAGGCTAGGGCAGGCTGGGAGCGAGCCAGTGAGGCAGGCTTCGTGCACCCCTATTCTGGTGCATCCGGAGCCAGGGCCTCACTGGCTCACCAAGCCAGCCCTACCAGTCAGGTTTTCAGGATAGCCACAATGAATATGCTTGAGAGAGATTGTGTACAATGGAGGCAGTTCATGCAAATCTCTCTTGAATATTCATTCTGGTTATTCTGAACACCTGACTAGCTAGGTGTTTCTTGATGACTATGTTGAGAAGTCCAACTCTAGAGAGTCAGGCTGCCAGCCATGGAGGGTGGGGTTCTTCATGGGGGGGATTGGAAGGCTTTTGGGGTATTAGAAGATTTGGAGGATCTGGAGTGAGTGCTTGACTTGTGCTGCTACATTGGGTGTTTGTCTAGAATGTGAGCAGCAATTTTAAAAAGTTGCTTCCATGTACCTCTGGGGAGTACTTGCACATTTTCCCAGGTGTAGCTTTTTAAAATTGCTATTCCCGCTGGACATGGACAGGCATACATGTGCAGCCCTGCTCCTATTTTACTAGAGGCTCTAAGTTTGGCAAAGCCTGTTGTAAAATACTATGGGAATTTTTCATGCCTTGACCTGGAATGTGTGAATTTCCCTATGAACATAGGGCCCAATTTTTGAAGGCCTTTACATCGGTAACTTCCTTAGTTACCTGTGTAAAGGTCTTATCCGGGATTTTCAAAGGGCACCTACAAGGGAGTGCTCTTTGAAAATCCCGGCTACATCCTTAACATGCCCTGATGCTATCCGCATAGCATCGTGGCGTGTTAGGGGCATTCCAAGATGGAACGGGGGTGGAGGAAGGGGCTACACGGCTAGCAGTGATTCTCGATGCTACCCGCGATGCCCTCTGTGCCTTAAAGATAGGCAAGGTTTTTCCTTGCCTATCTTTAAGGCGCAGAGGCTAAGCGGGTAGCATCGAAAATCACTGCTAACCGTGTAGCCTCTGCGGCTGCTGGGGTATCCAGGCTAACCTGGATTTTCACTTCTGCCGGCACGGAAGTGAAAATCCAGGTTTAGGGGATCAGTGGGCCAGCTATGCGCTGCGGCGCATAGCCTGCCTGATTCAAAATTGGGCCCATACTAACATATATCTTTTTATCTAGCAGACAGCCAAAGGTCCTGATAGGTCTTGCACTTACATCAGATAACACACTACCCAAGCCAATCTAACTGCTGCAAATTCCCTGAACAAGAACAGGTTCCAAGCACATTCATGCAATTATTGTCGTTAGGGGCAACAGCTCCATCTGTAGCTTCATGTCTATCCATGAGTGCGGATTTTTAATTTTTCTATGTCAAAAAGATTTACTGTATTGTAACAAGCTGCCAAAAGAACAGGAAAACCTTACAAAAAACATGAAGTGAATGCATTCTTTTTTTCCTATAAAATCAGTTTACCTGGATTTCTCAGTTCTTCTCTTGGTGACCTATCTAAACTGGGCCTTATAGGTTCTATGTTGCTTTATAAAATATTAATGCAAATCCTACAGCAATGACACATGGAGGGAGGAGATGCTGGACACTTTGTGAGGGGACATGCTGAATATCTGGGGAGGGAGAAGGAAAGTAAAGTAAAGAGATAGTGGATATCTGTGTGGTGGTGCATAGAGATGCTGGATACTAGGATGGAAGGGGTAAAGGGAGAGATGCTGGATGCTTGGGTAAGGAAAGAAAGGAATGCTGAAGACCTGGGGGGGGGGGGGGAGGAGGGGAGAAGTTCTGGAGACCTGGGGACCGGTGGGGAAGGGGAGATTGCTGAAGTCCTGCGAAAGGGGTAAGGACGGGCAAATGCTGGAGACTTGGTGGGGGGTGGAAAAGGAAGAGGAGATGTTGGACCACAGCAGGACGGTAGGGAGGAGAGTGCACAACAGATGGCTCGCCTAGGGCATTTGATACCTTTAGGCCGGCCCTAATTGCTCCAGTGCATCAGAAATCGAAAGAAGAGCATCGTTTCCCCTAAGTAATCTTGAAACACGCCCCGAAATGGTTTCTCCTGCCCTGCAGCTGTTGGTAGCGAGAAGCGCCGTTACTTCCGTGCCAGTAAGCTGATCCCGGCGGGCCCGGTTGCCTTGGAGACGGGGAAGCGCGCCCAGACCCCGGGCTGAGGCAGGGGGAGGGGAGCTGCACACAGCCGTGCGCCGTACAGAAAACTTTCCGAGGGGGAGGGGAACCGGTCGGTCGCCAGGCTTCCTGCTGCTAACGAGAGCACGTTCTCGGCTTGTTACAGTTAAGCGTACAGAGACCTGCGAGAAGGCTAAAGCAAAGCCTGCAAAAGGCTGGGGGGAGCCGTCGCTCGGTCACACGCAGGCCTGGTAAGGACTTCTCTGCACCGTGCACTCTGCAGGGACGAGCTGGCTTATTCACGGCTTTCTCTCATGTTGTTTGAAGACGGACAAAAAGCCTGTTACCTGTCAGTGGAGGGCGAAGCAGTGCTTAAGTGGGAAACGGGGACATCAGGCTGATCTTCCCATGTTTTCTTGAATTTTAGCATTTTTGGCCTCTATTACCTTCAGTGGGAGACTGCTCTTTATATCTACCGGCCTTTTTCTGAAGAAATACTTTCTCCTTTTTTCCTGAGTTTTCCCCATTTAGCCATAAAAGTCTCATCTCAGTCTTCTTCCTGTCCTTCTCTCTTTACCCCAGCATATATACACCTGTAACTCTGCTGTTCAATATACTTTTCTTATGCGGGTTTCTTGAAATTGTGCTCTGCATCATAAATGCATTATCGGCTGACTCCAAGGCACGCTTGCATTGCCAATACCTAACAGAGGTATCCTACTCCTTATAGTCTGTGGTATATTTGTGCAAGATCAGTAGAAAGGGGAGCTTGGATGTCTGTTTTCCCCTGCTTTTTATTTCAAGTTGCTGCACCATATTTCTTCAGTCTCTGGCATAGTATTTAATTTTAGCTGAATATTTAAATGTAAAGAAAAGCTATCTGAGGGATGGAGCCACTGCGAAGCCTGTAAATGCACCTGATGAGCACACAATACTCCCCTGGGGAATTCTTCACAAAATCTTGAAAATTCTACACATATTTTAAAATTGTGCAGACTTTTCTTGTTCAAATAACACAATATAATCTGCACTAAGGAAAACAAAATTATTACTTAAAGATGCATAATTTTTATTTGCATGTGAAGAATTTCCCTATCATAAGGCTTGGGCCCTCCCCTCCCCTCCCTCTTCTCCTAATTTCAACTCACTGCAGCTCATTCCTCACTTTAGCTTGAACCCCTTACCCAACTTGATGTCTACCTCCCTCTTCCCTCCCCAAGGTGGCTCTCTCCCAAGAAGACAGAGATGATAGGTTTCTCCCTTGTGAAGGTTGATACTGCCGCCATTTGCAGCCTCCCCTGGTTCCCATGCCATGTTCTGCGAGTAAATGCAGAATTCTGAATAATAGTAGAATTTACAGAATCCTTCTGGAGTAGGAGTAGACAACTGTGTTAGAACCTAGTCGGTTTTTCAGGATATCTATTGTATAAGCCATTAATGCACAGGTGTAGCAGTGTACAAATGCATTAATGGCTCATAAAATACTAGCTGGACTAAAATTACATGCTTTGACATGAAGGCACATACTTTGCTTGTAGGCATAGCCGGAGGCACGGTCTGGGTGGAGTGCGGGCAGAGTTAGCAAGTGTGTGCATTGATTATAAAATACTTTAAATTATGCATGTATGTGCAGACTTCATGCATATTTTTTTTACATCCTGCTAGAGAACAAGTATAAATGTCCATACCTCAACTTAAGGCACAATGCCTGCCACTTACACTAGTATTTTATAAAAACATGAAAATCTTATAAAAGCTTAAAATGAATGTATTTTGACTTCCTGGACTCAAGTGTCTTTTTCTAAAATTACCCTCTTTATGCAGATGAGATATATTCACATGCAATAGTGGCAGTGCATGTTGTGAATATTTTGCAACATGACTGGCTTACAGCAGTCAAGGTCCAGCATTGCCCAATCATAAGAACGTAAGAATTGCCATACTGGATAAAGACAGTATCCTGTTTCCGACAGTGGGCAATCCAGGTCACAGGCACTTGTCAGATTCCCAAAAGACAGGCACATAAAAGTCCGATGTAAAATCAACATATCTCTGCTTCTCATCGTTGATGTGTTTTTGAAATCAAAGAAGGAAGCACAGGAATGCAAAGCAAGAGATGCTATTTTACTAATATATACCTGGGAAAAATCCATACCGGAACCTTGACAACTTACACACGTAATTGCCAGCATTTCAAAACAATCACGTGTAAATGTTGGCACTTACATGTGTATTCTGGCCATTTTGCAAACCTAGAATCACACAAGAGCGAGAAGATAAACGGTCCTTTATTGAAAACTCCTACACGGCCACGATCATCAGGGGGTACTGTAGGACGAATAATAGCATAAATAATCAAATAAATAAAAATATGTACGTAAATATAAAACCATATCCATAAATAAAAATAAGTTAAAATAAACTAATGAATGTAAAACCATGCATGTATTTTTTTTATTTATTTATTTGTAAGTCTTTTATATACCGCCACTTCCCAAGATCAGTGGCGGTTTACATCAAACAATAAGAAATACATAGAACAGCTCAATAATAAAAACTGGTACAATGAACGGTAAACAGAACTATAAACAATAAATGTAAGTATATTTTGAACTATTTACAGATTTTTTATAATATTTATATACATATATACATCATGTTTCATCATGTTTAGTTATGTGAGTAGTGTCATGATTATTAGGGCAGAAGAGAGCCCTGGTGATTTATGGAGGATGGGAGGCCTTGTCTAAATTATTATCTATGTTGGAGTAATATTGGGAGAATAAATATGTTTTTAAATCTCTTCGGAATTGCTTTAGGTCTTTTATCTCCCTTAATTGAGCAGGGAGATTATTCCACAATGAAGGGGCTACAAATGAGAATGCTGTGTTGCTTGTATTATGTTTTGTTTTTCTGATTGAGTTGGGCACTAAGATGGTATTGAGATTATTCCTACGTCTTATCTTATTATCTGAGGGAATATGAATCAATGTGGATAGGTAGGATGGTGCTATCTGGTTAATTAATTTGAATGTGATTAGTAAAATTTTGTATTGTATTCTACTTAGTATAGGTAGCCAGTGCAGGGAATAGAGTATCGGGGTGATGTGATCAGTTAGTTTTGCTTTAGATATTATCCTTGCAGTTACATTCTGAGCCATTTGCAGAATTTTTAGGGTTTTTTTAGGTACTCCTGATAGAATTCCATTACAGTAGTCAATATGTGGAGTTACTAGTGCTTGCGTGATAGTTCTGAAGTCCTCATTTTCTAAGAGTGGCCTCAATTGTTGTATTGATCGTAGCTTATAATAAATTGTTTTGGTTGTTTTCTTAATGTGGCTTGTGAAATTAAGGGCCTTGTCAAGGGTGATTCCCAAGTATTTAATCTCTTCTTTTATAGGGAGGGTAAAGTTTAGAATTGTGATATCAGTTGGCGGAGTGTAGTTTATGTTTTTTGACGTGATAAGTATCTCTGTTTTCTTAACGTTAATTTTTAAATTATTTGAGCATAGCCATTTTTCGGCTTCCATGAGGCAGCTTGATATTATGTCATAGTTTGGGTCATGTATATTGAATGCGGTGTACAACATAATATCATCAGCGTATATGTGATAATTCATTTTGTATTTTTGGAAAATGGTACAAATTGGCTGAAGATATATGTTGAATAATAGGGCCGATAAAGCAGAGCCCTGAGGTATTCCTTGTTCTTGAGGAAAGGGTTGTGATGAGTCCTGATTCATCTTTACAAATTGTGTACGGTCGGATATATATGATTTGAACCAGTCTAGGGTTGTTTTCCTTAATCCTATTTGAAAGAGTCTTGATATTAGTATGTTGTGATTTACACTATCAAAGGCAGCAGATATATCTAGGAATACCAGTAGAAATGCCTGTTTAGTGTTATCTAGACCTTTATTGAGAGTGTCCAACAGTGCAAGAAGGAGGGTCTCTACACTGTGAAATGGTCTAAAGCCATATTGGTGATCATCAAGAGGGGCATATGTATCTATAAAGTCTTGGAGTTGTAATTGTACAACCTTTTCGATAATTTTTGTGAGAAAGGGAATGCTAGCAATTGGGCGATATGAAGTTGGGTCAGTCTCATTTAATGTTTTATTTTTCAAGATTGGGCGGATTGCAGAGTGTTTTAGTTCTTGAGATAATTTCCCTTGTTGAAGGGAATTGTTTACTATATTTAACATAACAGGGGCAAGTTCTTGTTTTATTGTTTTTATCCATGTAACTGGACATGGATCAAGGATGGACGTTGTGGTGTTAATCATGTATTAAAACCAATCTCTGCATATATAAATAGGTAAAGACATAACCATACAAATAAAAATGTTAAGGGAGAGAGAGAGATATAAAATCTAATATTAACGTAAAAACAAACCAAGAGTAAAAGTCATACAAACAATATATTCAGAGAGAGGAGAGGGATATTTATTTATTTATTTATGCATTTCATTATCTTTGCTGTTATTCTTCCTAATCCCTCCTGTAAAGGGCTTGCTGAAACAAGCACTTTATAAAAAACACCTAAATGTGCCAGGGATCAGGTGTAAATACAAACAAGGGCAATTTTCATCTTCCATCTGCATCTCCTTTTTGAAATGGGGGCTTGGGGGATGCACGTGTAGCTTTCGGTTCCACACAGACTGCGGTGCTAGCAGTTCCCTGACTAACCCTTGTGCAACATGGACATGATTAGGGTGAACATGTGTGCATTCGGACCTTTCTAAAATTGCTGTTTGAAAATTTATGTGCTGGTGCATACACATGCAAAATGTGAATAAGACTCCTGCCTGGAGTAACCCTTTCTCTGTACTCACTGCTGATGTTACTTTTTTCTATGTGCCTCAGCACTAGGGAAAACTAACAAGAAAGAGAGTGGGGCAAAAGTGACATTGTAGGATCTGTGGGGGAGATAACCTCCAATGCCTATGGACACTGATTTTTCATAATATCCCTAAATACTGTGACACACTGGGCAGCATGTCACAGGTTATAAAGCAGTTTGAGGCTTGCAGCAGCTCCAAAGATCATATTTATTTAACAGTTTTTCTATACTGCTTTATCCTGTGGTCAAAGCGGTTTACATTGTAACAGGATAATCAACTTGGAAAATACATTTAACATTAACTTAAAATAGTATATTTTTATTTTTTATTTAACATTTCTTATATACCATCTTTCATGATATCAAGGCGGTTTACATTGAACAAACTGAAATTACATTGAACAGGGCATTATAACTTGGAGATAACTATTTTACAGGGAACATATGTAGGGATACATTGTTAACATTAGGTAGTCATGGGAGGGTGAAGTAGGTAGGGGAGTCAACTTGGGAGGGAGGGGGGAGTGGATTAGAGACTGGGGATTTAGTTGATGGTTAGCTAAGTGATGTTTGAGAAGTAGTCTTTGAAGATGTGGGTCTTGAGGGCTTTTCTGAAAATTGTTATGTACTTTGTGGGCCAAAATTTATCAGGGCTAGAGTTCCATAGGGATGAAGCAAATAGGGAGAAGGCTGTTTTTGGTATGGTGGAGCAGGTTTTAATAAATAGTGTTGGTATGTTTAGCATGTTCTGTGAGCCAGTTTGTCGCTTTCTGTTGTCAGATGTCTCTTGAAGTAGTGACTGCAAGTGTGACGAAGATACGTTATTGAGGATTTTAAAGATACGTTCAGTTAGTGGTAACCAGTGTAGTTGTTTGAGCAGGGGTGGGGGGGGGGGGGTTATGTGTTGTGTTTGTGTGTGTTGCAGAGGGATTGTGCTGCTGTTTTGAAAGCAAGTTGGAGCGGGTGGGTGACTGTTTTTGGTAAGCCTTGGAAGATGATATTACAGTAGTCAATATGTGGAAAGACAGTTGCTTGGAGGACTGATCGAAAGTCATTGTGGGTTAGGAGAGGTTTGAGGCACTGGATTGTTTAGAGTTTTAAGTAGATGTCCTTTGTGATATTCCTTATGTGTCCTGTGAAGGAGAGGCATTGATCCAGGGTGATTCCTAGCTAACGTACTTCCTGTTGAATTTGGATTTGGATCCCATCGAGATTTATGGTGTTTGGTGATTTGAAGCTACTGTCTCTGGTAATAAAGAGGGATTCTGTTTTCTTAAAGTTTATAGCCAAGTTATATTTTGTGAGCATTCTCTGACAGAGGAGAAGCATTTTGTTATGGATGTGATATCCGGGATGGATGTGTTGATAGTGTGTAAATCATAACATCATCAGCATAGATGTGGTATAGGATGTTGAATGCTTTTATGACTGTACATATTGGTTGAAGAAAGATGTTGAATTTTAATGAGGAGAAGGTGGAACCTTGAGGGACTCCTTGGGTTCTAGTGTATGGGGCTGATTTATACTTGCCTGTTCTTACTTAGAGCTGTCGGTCTGTTAGGTAAGACTTGAATCAGGTGAGAGAATTGTCTTTAGACCGAATCTCCAGGAACAAGCAGGAATGTAGTCTTCACATATGGGTAACGTCGGTAATGATGGAGTCCGCACAGGAATGCTCCCCAGCGTCCAATAGGAAAGCTTTTGGGAGCATCCCACTGTGCCTGCATAGCTGCCTTCCAGCCTTTCCAGCTCTCCCTCCTCAGTTCTTCGTTTTTTTGCGATCCGACAAGAAGCAATTCCTGTCACCACAGAAAATTTGTCCTTTCTTATTTTTTTTGTGGTTGCGTCTGCCTTCCCATCGACGCTGGTGCCAACCCGTGCCGGTGCTTTCTTTCTTTCTATCTAAAAAAAAAAAAAAATTCCATGAAGGAAGAAATCTTTCTTCTTTCAGGCACATCGATGCCATCTTAGGCTTAGACCTCTACTTTTGTCTTTGACAAAATGGAAAATCCATCCAGTGGTTTTAGGAAGTGTTCCAAATGTGGCAGTGCCATTTTGGCCACAGACACCCATGACTGGTGTCTAAAATGTTTAGGACCAGATCATCAACCGTCAGAATGTCCTCTCTATAGGAAGATGACAAAGAGAGGCCTACAGAACCAAACTGTGAAGCTGGGCACCCTCTTTGCTTCCCATGCAGACTCTGTAGCATCAACATCATCGAGAGCTTAATCTTCTTCCCAGGGATCTCAGGTATTGAAACCTAGGTCTTCTTCGAAGACTGGCTGGACCCTCAAGGGTAGATCTCCTTCTAAGCATCGAGATGCCTCGGGCGTTGCCCTGAATGGAGACACACCGGCCAAACAACCTCGGCAGAAGAACCTTGCCTCCAAAGCCTTATTGGGGTCCTAGGATGCTTCTGAGGCCTCCACCTCTGGAAAGCTCCTGGTGCCATGCTCAGGCCCACAATTCCAGTACCGATACCCAAGCATTGGCAAGCTCCATGGATCAATGTATCCTGGCCATCCAGTGGAGCTTAGCAGCCCTACTGGCAGCCTCTGTACCAGTAAAACCATTACATTCGATTCCTCAGGCATCGATAGCGGCTTCAGTACCGACACAGCCTGCATCGACTTTTTTGCCGCTTACCATGCTACCACCCATACTGGCCCTCGAATCCATTTCTGGTACTGAGGTTCCGGCACCACAACCTTCGATGACCATTTTTGATCGGTACCTAGTACGTGCAGAGCAGGAACACCCTGCCTGTCGATACTTTGAGTCTTCGGCCTCCGATTCGTCAGATGATTAATCGGCCAATACCCGGGATATGAGAACTCTCCCAGAAGACCCATCTCCATCTCCGCAATGTCACATGTCCACTCCGGAAGACATGTCTATGTCTTTCCAAGACTTTATTCGCGATGCTGCTCGGGGTCTCTCTATAACGGTGACTTCGGAGAAAGAACCTAGGGCCGAGGAACTTGAAATTCTTCAACATCCTGCAGCCCTGAAGGAAGCAGCTACTGTTCCTATTCATCGCATACTTCATGACCTTATGCTTCGTATGTGGGAGACACCCCTTACCATCTCTCCACATACCCGATGACTTGATACCATGTACCGGGTACCGGAGTGTCTGGGTTTTTAAAAGATGCAATTATCATACCATTCCATGGTGGTGGAATTGGCAGTGTGTCAAATAAAGAGTGCTAAAACACATTCCTCGAACCCTCCAGGTAGGGCATTGAGAACCCTTGATGCTTTTGGTCGATGTTGTTTTCAGGTCTCCATGTTATTGGCCAGGATCAGTTCCTATACACTCTGTATGGGTATGTTCCTTAGAGAGGTGGCTAGAGATTTGGAGCTCATGGCTCCTCTTCTCCCCGATGACAAGAGGGGGGGATTATCTCGCCCTTGTAAAGCATGCTCAAAATGTTTCAAAATTTGTTAACAGGGCAACATTTTTTTGTTTTGAGTGCATCAGCAGAACTTCATCTATCTGTATCGGTGCAAGCAGGAATGCTTGGCTCCAAGCATCAGATCTTGAACAATGGGTTCAAGATAAGCTGGGTAATATCCCTTGCACCGGTGAAAACCTTTTTGGCAAGGATTGGCAGGACAAGGCCTCTCAGTTAAAATCTGAGAACACCACTCTTAATAGACTATCTAGATCTACGGCCAAACCAGCTAGGAAAAAGGTAGCAAGGAAAGCCTTTTTCAACAAGAAAAAGAAGTACTATCCTTCTTACACTCCTGCTGTACAGTGTCAACACCATGCTCCTTAGAAGGGGCAGCAGCCATCAAAACAGCAAAAGAAGGCTCAGACTCCTAAGTCTCAACCATCTCAACAGACCCAGCCTCCTCAGGGTCTTTGGCTCATTTCTGGAGAACATAAGCCAGTCTGCCTCTGGAGATTCCAGATCCCATCCACATTCCCGGCAGACTCTGCCACTTTGCCCACAGGTGTCTATAGACACTGTATAATGGTCTTTTGTAGAGTGTGAATGAACCCAAACTAAAACATGATACACTCAAAAGTCACCATAAGCAGTAGATAATACTTCTCCTGAACAGAGTTCTCTAGTTTTTCAAAGTACGTTTCAACACCCGGATTTGTAAACTAAGGTCTCAGACTCATCGGCGCTGAACTAATCTGTTGAGCTCAAGCGCTTCGTTAGCATCAATGACCTTGAAATTACTTTTTTTTATATATATTTCTTATGTCCCAGGGTGTGAATGTTTTCAAATTCAAAACACTTTCTTTGCCAATGAAATGAAGGGATAAAATTGTTCTTATCTTAGTATCCAATTCGTCACAACAGAAAGTTGGAGGAGTGGCCTAGTGGTTAGGACAAGGTACTTCAGGCCGGAGGGCCGGGGGTTCAAGTCCCACCTGGGGACAGCAATCTCAGGCTGGAGGGACTGGGATTTCTAGTCCTATAGGCACTCCTTGTGGTCTTGGGCAAGCCACTTAACCCTCCATTGCCCATGTTCCCTGTAAGTATTAGCGTATGTGTGTCATATCCCCTCGTGTTAAATATATCTCCCAATTGACCGCTTTGACCTGGTGAAAAGTGGGATATAAATACAGCTAAATAAATAAACTCTGTTCAGGAGAAGTATTATCTACTGCTTATGGTGACTTTGCCCACAGGTGGCACCTTGTCACATCAGAGCAGTAGACACTTTCTATAGTATGGGAGGGGTACAGGCTTCATCTTTGAAGTCTACCCCCCCCCCCCAACTCCTCCAAGAGAGTTACACTCTCAGCCCCCTCTCACTGCTCTATTATTGCAAGAGGTCACCTCCCTTCTCTTTCAGGGCGCAATAGAGGAGGTCCCACCATCCCAGCAGGGACTGAGCTTTTATTCCCCATACCTCCTCATTCCAAAGAAGACAGGAGGGTACAGGCCCATTCTAGATCTCAGAGAACTGAATAAGTACCTTCTACGGGAGAAATTCAAAATGATCTCCCTAGGCACCCTTCTCCCCTATCCAGAGTCAGGATTGGCTCTGTTCTCTAGATCTAAAGGAGGCATATACTCACATACTTATTCACTCACAGCACAGAAAGTTCCTGCGCTTCATATTTCAAGGGAGACATTATCAATACAGAGTCCTGACTTTCGGCCTCGCCTCTGCCCCAAGAGTCTTCACAAAGTGCATGGCGGTAGTAGCCACATTCCTAAGGACTCTTTGGATATTTGTCTTCCCTTAGACGACTGGCTCATTCGAGCAAACACCTCTCTAGATGCCAGTCTGTCCCTCTTGTGCACCATGCAAGTGCTGCAACATTTGGGATTTGTAATAAATCTTCCAAAGTCCCAACTTGTTCCCTCTCAAATGCTAGAGTTCATAGGGGCCCTCCTAGACACTCAGCAATCAAGGGCTTTTCGGCCCAACTCTGCTGTGCTTGACTCATTCAGTTAGCATCTCAGGCGTGCCTCAAGAACTTCCTCACAGTTTGAGAACTGCTACAACTTTTGGATCATATGGCATCAACAGTGCATGTTGTTCAATATGCTCATCTACATATGCATGCAGCTCAATGGACACTGGCTTCCCAGTGGTCTCAGGCATCAGCTTGCCTGGGAGACAAGATAATGGTCTCTACCTGACTAATCTCTTCTCTCCAGTGGTGGCAATCCTCAAAAAACCTCCTGGTAGGGTCACCTTTTCAGATGCCAGCACATCTATATACCCTGATGACGGATGCGTCCAAATTGGGCTGGGGAGCTCATCTGGACAATCTCTCCACTCAGGGATTTTGGTCTCATCAGGAGTCATAACTCCACATAAATTTGCTGAAGCTCAGAGCCATCTACAATGCTCTCAAAGTGTTCCAGGACCGTCTTCAATTCCGCACAGTTCTAGTCCAGATGGACAATCAAGTAGCCATGTTCTACTTGAACAAGCAGGGTGGAACATGCTCTTGGACCCTCTGCAACAAGGCCCTGCATCTGTGGTCTTTTGCCATACAACACCACATTCACCTTCTTGCGGTGTATCTTCCAGGCAAACACAATGTCTTGGCGGACAAACTGAGTCGAGTCCTTCTACCCCACGAGTGCTCTCTCCATGCAGACAAGGTCGCTCACATTTTTCAGATCTGGGGAACCCCAGAAATAGACCTGGTTGTGAGTCCTTGAAATGCCAACCTTCCTCGCTTCTGCTCCAGGACTCCTGCACCAGACGGCCAGCAGGTGGATGCTTTTCACCTCCACTGGTTTAAGGACTTCCTATATGCCTTCCCATCCATTCCCCTCATTCCCAAGACTCTTTTCAAACTCCAGAGAGACAAGGGCTACATGATACTCATAGCCCCATGTTGGCCACGACAACCGTGGTATCCTCTCCTTCTACATCTGTCTGAGGCTCAACCTGTATATATGGGGTCTGCTCCAGATCTCTCTCAGGAGGAGGGGATGCTGCTCCATTCCATTCCGCAGTCCCTACATCTTACAGCATGGCTGCTGAAGGCATAGCCTTCCAGGACATTAACCTCTCTCAACAGGTTAAAGATATCCTTTTAGCTTCTAGGAAGCCTTCCACCTGGCGCTCCTACGCTTTCTTTTTTTTTTTTTAATTTTTTTTTATTTATGCAACTTTTACAATTTACATCCAAGCAACATACTTGTACAGAAAAAGATACACCTTGAAACAAAAGAAATTAGTACCAAAACCAGAACAAAAAAAAGAAAATATTTTTTCCCAAGAGTATCATTGGTCCACAATAATGGAGAGAGCAACATTACAGAAAACATAAGAGGGGCAGGCACTCCCAATTATGAATTATTACAGGAAACTAAAAAAGAAAAAAACAAGAGATGTCAGAGAACCAAGCATTACTATATTAATGGGATTTTACCCTCAAGAAGGAGAAGAAGTAACCATATGAGAACTGATAAAAGAAGAAAGATCCTCAGGTTAAAGAAATATATACTTATTAGATTGATATGCAATTACACATTTGCAAGGAAATCTAAGCAAGAAAGAAGCACCAATCTGAATCACCCCAGGACGAAGTAATAGGAAAGCTTTACGCCGTTTTTGAGTCTCTCTGGCCACATCTGGGAAGATCGAAATTCTCTTACCCATAAACAGATTGGCCCATTTCTTAAAATAAAGCTTGAGAATCCAATCATGATCAGATGAAATGGCAAATGATACAAGCAAAGTAAAAACCACAATCTCATCTTCTTTAGGTGTTTAAAGGAGAGAGCTGATACATCAAGAAAGTCCATATCCAACGTCCCAACTGGCATCTTCCCCTCCTTTTTACCAACTGGCAAAAAGTATGCTTTTACAGCTGGAGGGATTAAGTCGGTTGGAACCAACAAAACTTCTTGAAGATATTTTTTAAACAGTTCCAAATGAGCCATCGTAGGAACTATAGGAAAATTAAGTAGACGAATATTTGACGCTCTAAGGGAATTCTCCAAAGATTCCAATTTCAGCCTCATAGCCACATTATCTTTAAATAAAGAATCAGTTAGGTTGGAAACCTGCAGCAATTTCTGATCCCCAGTTTCCATTTTCCTTTTAACATCCAACATTTCCAAATTAATTCCAGAAGAAAAAACCTCAAGCTTTTCAACCTTCAAGGTAGAAAGAGCCAGCTGTTGACTTACAACACCTGAAAGTTGAGAAATTGCTTCCCAAATGTTCTCCAGAGAGATCACATCCGGACGAACCAGAGTAATAAGCTTGGGTGTCTCAGACGACGTGGTTGAAAATAGAGGATCCTTCTTTCCATCGGCCCCACTCACTTCGAGAGTAACAGCAGCCTCCTGCAAAGATTGTAATTCCTTCATACCTGCAGTCTCGATAATACTTGGCTGCTCACCGGATTCAACCTCAAGCAAACCCCGCTCACGAGCCGCGGTTCCCACCGCTTGGGCAAGAGGAGCCCCCGGAGGTATCGGAGCATGAGGAGGTGTACGCCCATTAGTGGAAAGAAACACCTCAAGGGCAGGCAACGTCGAAAAAGCCTCAGCCGACGGAGCAAAGCCCGCTCGAATCTCCCCAACTTGCTGCTCAGTTAGCCGAACAAAACGATCCATAGGTCCCTCAGAAACAGGTGCAGGCTCCACGGGAGGAACCTTTTGCTTCCCCTTGCGTTTAGGCATTTTCGGCCCGTTATAGCTCTGATGCCATCTTGAATAGAAGCCACTCCCCTCCCCTCCAGGCCACTCCTACGCTTTCAAGTGGCATAGATTCTCTCTCTGGTGTTCACAGAGGCGCTTAATCCCTTCTCAGCTCCGGTGGATGCATTTCATGAATATCTTCTCCACCTCTCTTCTTCTGGACTCAAAACCAATTCGGTAAGAGTACACCTAAGTGCAATTGCGACTTCTCACATGCCCTTAGATGGTCAGCCCATCTCCTCTCAGTCGCTTGTAGCATGCTTCATGAGGGTTCTTCTATTAACCAAACCTCCCATTAAGCCCCTTCCAGTGGCATGGGATCTTAATGTTTTCTTAGGACAGCTTCTCAAGCCTCCCTTTGAACCTCTAGCCACTACCTCACTGAAGTTTCTTATGTGAAAGGTCAGCTTCCTTGTTGCCCTCAGTTCAGCAAGATGCATTAGTGAGCTCCAGGATTTGGTGGCTGACTCTCCTTATACCCGATTCCACCATGATAAGTTAGTCCTTAGGACTCATCCTCACTTTATGCCAAAGGTGGTCTCACCCTTCCATTTAAACCAGCCAGTCTACCTCCCTCTCTTTTTCCCTGGAACTCATTCCTCTAGGGCAGAAGCTACCCTTCACACTCTGGATTGCAAATGTGCCTTGGCTTTTTATCTCCAGAGAACTCAAGAGCACAGGAAAGCTTCCCAGCTTTTCATCGCCTTTGACTCGAGTCACCTGGGTTTGCCAGTATCCAAGCAGACTCTCTCCAGATGGATAGCGGACTGCATCTCCTTTGCTTACGAAAGTGCAGGACTCTCTCTCAAGGGTCATGTCACTGCACATAATGTTCGCGCCATGGCTACCTCTATGGCAAATCCACGCTCTGCAACAATTTGATGAGATATGCAAAGTGGCAACTTGGTCTTCTGTCCACACTTTTGCTGCTCACTATTGCCTAGACAAGGACTCTCGCCGGGATGCCTTGTTTGGCCAAGCTGTTCTTCAGCATCTGTTTCAAACTTAGAACAACTCCTACCCTCCTTCCTGGGTTTTGATACCAGACATCCTTGGAGGACATATGACCTACTCATTTATGCCTGTGTTGCACAACTCACTCTGAGGTCATCTCTCTGGCATCTCCGAGCTAGGGAGTCCCATATGTGAAGACTACATTCCTGCTTGTTCCTGGAGATAGTGTAGTTACTCACCTGTAATAGGTAATCTCCGGGAACAGCAGAAATTTAGGCTTCACAACCCACCCTCCTCCCCTTCTTCTCTTCTCCTTCTGTCCTTTTATCTCAGCTAGAAACTCAGCTGCGAAGGGAGAGCTGGAAAGGCGCAGTGGGATGCTCCAAAAGCTTTCCTATTGGACACTGGGGAGCATTCCCGCACAGGCTCCATTGGTACCGACATTACCCATATGTGAAGACTAAATTCCTGCTGTTCCCGGAGTTCACTTGTTATAGGTGAGTAACTACACTTTGCTTGCAGTCGCTGGATGATTAAGTTGTGTAGTATGAAATCAAATGCTGCTTTTATGTCTAAGAAAATGAGTATGAAGCCTGTGTTGGCTTTGTCAGTGCCCCTAAGAGCTCTGAATGGAAGTGAACTCATAGTGGTCCTCGAGAGCCCTTAACTACTGAAAAGGTGCGAGCTAAAGCTCATATTGGAGGTAGGCAGTGTGGGAGAGTTGTAATGAGGGAGCAGTAGGGGCTCAGAACACAGGTGAAAGTCATTGAGCACCTGGAGCCCATTAGTAATCTGTTGATGAATGAAGTAAAAAGCCCAGACAATTTGCATAGAAAAGGAGAAGTAGCAAGAGGATTCAGGAGGACCACAAAGGTGGAGTGCTTGGGTATAATCTCAGACACTGAGCTGAGGTAGAAGATTGATGGAAAGAATGCTATTACAGGGTTAATGAAAGAATTTAAGTGTTAGTATTTTGGAAAACTGACAGGAAGATATTGTGTTAGGCTGAGAAAGGTCCCGATTAGAAGCTATAGAAAAGCTTCCACCTGGTAGATTAGAACTTGTGAAGAAGTCTGTGCTGGGGGAAAAGACAGACAAGCTGGGATAGGTAACCTCTTTGTCATTAGAAAAACACCCTGGTTTAAAGTTGTGCCACAGAGTTGTTTGTTGTCTGGGAAAGTTACCAGAGATCTGGGGAATAACCTGCCGGATTAATATTGAGAGGTTTATGTCTGTGATATGCAGAGACAGACAAGGTCAGAGTTACAGTCAGCAATTAAGAAGCTGACAGGGGAAGTTAGGTGGAATATTAAAGCCCATAGGCTGTAGTCTATACCACGGAGGGTAAGAGCCTCTGTAGTTAGAGTTTTCATTTCCTGTTTGAAATCGTGCTTTGGATTAAGTTATGCAAGGGACTATATGATACTTGTGAAAGTTGATAGTTAGAAGCTGATGGTAAATTATCCACCTGAAGTTGTAGATAAAGTATATAAATAGTATACTAATGCCATGTCTAATCTTTGGAAAAGGGAAGAGATTGCTAAATTCCTGTCCCAAAATGCTAACCTAGAGGGACCAGCCTCTGACAATATGCCTGAGAGAGATTTGCATGCACACTGCTTCTGTGCTATTTATCTCATGCATGTTCATTAGAGATATCTCAAAACCACAAGCAGATTAGTAATCCTAGAGGCTGGAGGTTTCCTATGCCTAGGTCTGGCAGGAAGGGAGAGAGTGAGGTTGAAATGTGTTGGTGATGAGCATCTGCACCTAGAGAGTCCAACAGCCTGTTTAATGTCCTACTGACCTCTAGTGTTCCTTCAGTAAAACTGACCAGACCAACCATATACCAGGCAATTGGCAGTTTTGAGAACCTCAGAAGAGAGAGCCAGTTAAGAATATGTGTACTTGTGTATAAGCATTTGTTTGGTTTGTTTTTCAGCCTGAGCTTTCCTGAAGCATCATGGAGCACTATGAGAAGATCTTGAACATAGGGAGGGGAACAAGTGCTGATGTTTTTCTAATGAGGAATGTGGAAACAAAAAAAATGTATGCTGTGAAAAGAATCAGAATGGATCCCTCAAAAAGAATGCGAACTAAAGAGTGTATCATCCAGGAAGCTACTATCTTGGGAAAGCTCAAACACCCCCACATTGTAAAGTGCCATGAATATTTCTCTGACCCCGAAGATGAGCACATCTTTATTGTTGAGGATTACTGTGATGGAGGGTCACTAGATGACCACATAAAACTGAGGAATGGCGAATTCTTTCCTGAGGAAAAAGCTATGGAGTGGTTTGTGCAGCTTGTCATGGCAATCCAGTACATTCACTCAATGAAAATTCTACACCGAGATATCAAAACATCAAATGTGTTCCTTACTAAGAAAGGCAGGGTGCGACTGGGAGATTTTGGCATTTCCAAAATCATGAATAACACATTAGATATGGCAAGCACATGTGTGGGCACACCATATTATCTGAGCCCAGAACTGTGCCAGGACGTTCCATATAGTTCCAAGGCTGACATCTGGGCTCTGGGTTGTCTCCTTTTTGAACTTTGTGCTTTAAAACCAGCATTTCAAGCAATGAATCTCATCAGCTTATTCTACAAAATCGTGACGGGTGAATATGCCAGTGTACCAGAGTGTTATTCAGAAAGTGTACATAGCTTGATTAAAACCATTCTAAACAAGTGCCCAGAGGAGAGGCCAAGTGCCAACTGCATCCTCAACATGTCCTTTGTGCAACAGCATCTCAAGCTTTTCATTCAGAAACAAGAATCCCAACTGTTAAAGCAATATTATACAGACAAGAAGGGCCAAGAAGGAGATAGCGAAGGTTTGAGTTCATCAGAACTTCGGAGCGAAATTTCCATGGCTCGTTGTAACCTACGGAAACAGGACTGCAGGGCAAAGTCAGCTCCACCAGATGCCAGTGAGTCAGTGCTGGCAGAGATTGAAACTTTGGAAAAGGAGGAAATAACCAATACAGAAGAGAGATCAGACTATTCTGAAGACTTTGATGAACCTGAAAGCGTATCTTCTGTTGAAGAGAACTTAGACGGAGATGGTTCTGCCCGACCTCAGGTTGAGGAGATCCCCGAAGAGATAGGTGAGTTAAACAATAGTCTTGGAGTTACCTACAAATAGTCCTAATAGTTTTTTCTTCATGAGCACTGTAGCTTCACAAGCATGATAATATATCTATCAATCATTCAACTCGTTATGTAGTATATTTTAAAACAAAACTGTACACCAAAGCTAATCTGCAAAAATGTCATTTTACTATTTGAAATTTGTAAGTAAACTGTATTTCAATTCATAATAGCACAAGAGCTGGATCAGCTACATGAATATATTTTATTTATTTGGAAAAGAACAATTCCACGGGCATTAGTGTTACAGTATTTGTGCATATTCTCTAAAACCATGCCCTGCTAAGATGTTCTAATTTTCTATGCAACATAGTTGCCTTTGAGAGCATCAGTAACTATAAGTATGCTGTGTCCTTCTCTTAAGACCTGTCATTGCTGACTGGATTTTCCAATCGAAAAACAGCTTTTCAAGATTCATGGCAGATTGCTGTAATTTGTGCTTTTCTGTTTTTCTTTCTCACAGTGCAGCAGCACATGTCAAGTTACCCTCTGCTATCATGCCTCAAAGTGTGATGTATGCCTAGGTTGATGTGCATACTTTTATCTGTTGTGTTTATTTGCATGGCTTCCTTATGTTAAAGTGTACATGGAGCATATAGGATGATTTTTAATCGTGAAACTCAGACATTTGGGGTTTTCTGAAACCGCTACGGGTGTTTGAACATTTTTTGATGTTTCACAAAATGTTTTGGGTTTCAGAAAACACACATTGAACTTTGAAAGCTGTTGCAAAAGTATTTGTTTCAGGAAGCTTGATAGGTAGGAAGCCCCAGCAGCTAGTTCAACCAGTTACCATCTAAGAACAGGAAAGCAGGTAACTGACTGAATATGCTCAAGTATCTCACTAATGTCTGCAAGGTTAAAAAAAAAAATAAACAAGAAGGGAAAACATGTGGAGCATGGTTCATGGAATTCTTTCCAACCCCTCTATGTGTTGCATGTGTATTTGTGTTATCTCAGGATGTGTCTCTAACCTTGAGAGGAGAGAGGTCAGACAGTTTGAATGGAGCAGAATCCAAATAGTCCATTGGTTGCCCAGATAGCGATGAAGCTAACTGGGCAGTGCTGATATTGAGCTTCTGTGGCAAAAGTTATGCCATCCTTTGCTGCGCCCGACTTTCACTGGGCAGCGGCTCATTAGCCCTGTCCGGTTATCGCCGGATGCCGCCCACGGAACATCCCAAGGCTGACCGGTTAGCATTGGGGTGTGCAGCATCAGAAGCACTTGCAGATATTCCTCAGCACTAGCCATGTTAGTGCCACTGAATATCTCAAACAAGGGGATTAACCTGGTTAGCAGGTCAGCTAACCGTGTTAATCCCTTTGAATACTGGGCCCAAAGTGTATAATATCTAAAACCATTAAATGTCACTATCAACAGATTTCAAAAGATGGATTTTATAGTTTAATCACAGGGTAGCATTGTCCCAAGGCAGTGGCTCTCAGACCTGTCCTGGGGGATCCCCAGCCATTCGGGTTTTCGGGATATCCACAATGAATATGCATGACAGAAATTTGCATGCCTACTATCTCCATTATATGCACATCTCTGCTATTCATATTCATTGTGGATACCTGAAAACCCGACTGGCTGGGGTCCTCCAGGACAAGTTTGAGAACTTCTGTCTCAAGGCAATAGGTCTTGCTATGCTTTTCTACCACTAGTTGGCAGTGTACTTAACAATCAAAGGCAAAATACATGGTTCAGTTACTAGGTCACTATACAAAGCAACAATTAAGAGAGCTACATGGTTTAATCACTAGGTTTCATAGTAGAATTTACACCCAAGAAAATAGAGTATACATCTGAATCACTGAGAGCCAGTCCAGTATGGATAGGCGTATGACAGCAGAGAGGAGGGTGCTTGGTGGGGAAAGCATTTGGAGCATGCTATGGAAATTATTTCCAATCCCTTTGCATGTTCGTGTGTTTGGTTTGGTTTGGTTTGTTTGTGTATGCATGTATCTGTGCATGCATATCTGTATATACATGTTTGTGCCTATATATCTGTGGGTGTGTATCTGTATTGGCTCAGGTGGGGGGGGGGGGAGGGACAGGGGTTGCCATATTTCCTTTTAGAACTCCTAGTCCAATCTGGCCCATTTTCAGGACTGCTGTCTTTTCATTGGTTTTTCCTCCACACCAAATATGGCCCCATTCTGTTAAACCTTTGGAGAATTATTTTTGTCCCCAGATACAGGCAGGCATGCTTGACTCCTTATGTATGATTTCTTTCCAACATTTGTTGGGTTGGAAAGAATAAAAACCTCGAAAGGTTACACCCTCAAGATTCTAGTGGTTTTAAATAGCAGTAATAACAATGGTCTATGGTTTATTAAGCTTTCTATACCGCCCTTCAAGTCACATATCAGAGCAGTTTACAATGGGGTATTTCCCCATGGTTACCAAACATATGTCAATACAGTAGACCAGTGCTTCTCAACCTTTTTTTTCCCCCATTAATGGTTTATTGATAACTACACACCAAAACATTCTCTTCTTGTACATTATTGAAGGTGAACACATGTTACAGTATTTGTATTACAACATATTCTCCTTAACCTTTTGTGTAGTTAAACTTATATGTAATTAAACTAAAACCCTCCCCCTCCCTCCTCCCCTACCTCTCCCTCCCAACATTCCCCCCTTATCCCTAAATCTTAATGATTTGGATACCAGCAATCCTCGCACTAATTCCACCTCCAAAGCGCAATCACCGCAACTTACCAACCAAAAAGTCCAGCCACCTAAGCCCAGCTGTCAGAAGGCTTAAATACAATAAGTATCTATAATCTGATCAATATACAGCCTCGTTGCCTACCCCTACCCTGGCACAGCTGCTTTGTTGTCTTTCATATATCAGATATCAGAGGCCTCGACTCCACCGCCCTCTACAGAGTCTGATGACTTCCTTTCCCCAACCCGCCATTGGAGATAGGGGGCCCATGTCATTTGAAAGCTCAACAGCCTTCGCTGTCGAAGGGCAGTGAGACGATACATCAGGTAGAAGTGTGCCACTTTCTGCTGGACTTCCCCTAGCGTGGGTGTGCGCACACCCCTCCAATTCCTCGCAATCAGCTGTCTCATAGCCACACATACTATTTTACACCATTTCAGCCTCTTAGTCTGTCCCCCCTCCCCCACATTTAGTAACGCCATACAGGAGCCAGGGGCTATATCCTCTCCCATAATCTTACTAATCCATTTCGCTATCTCACCCCACCTGGGCCGGAGTTTGATACAATCCCACCAAATATGTAGGAAGGATCCAAGTTCTCCACACGCCCTCCAACACAAACCCGACCCTCCTTGCCATTTTTGCACCCTGTGGGGCATCAGATACCATCTGTAGAGCATTTTGTAATTGTGTTCCAAAATATTAATAGAAAGAACCCCTTTAAATAGCCCTTCACATACTATTTCCCATTGGGCCTCATCCCAACACATATGTAAATCTTTCTCCCATGCTTTCTTATGCGCCCAATCCACTATTTATTTATTTAGTATACATTTGTATACTGCTACTTCCAGTGATCAGCAGTGATTTGATTACAGATTGGAAATTGTCAAATCATGACAGGAAATGTTTGAGGTATAAACACATTGATTACACAGGAAAGCACAGCACACAGAGAACTATTTTACAGGGAACATGGGCTATGGAGGGTTAAGTGGCTTGCCCAAGACCACAAGGAGCACCTGTGGGACTAGAAACCCCAGTCCTTCCGGCCCAAGGTTGCTGTCCTCTAGTGGGATTTGAACCCCTGACCTTCTGGCCCAAAGTACCTTGCCACAACCACTAGGCCACTCCTCCACTCTGTCATTTTATATAGTTTGTATATTAACCCTTTAACCACCCGATCCTCCACCATCCCATCAATAACAGCCCCTTTCTCTCCCGTCCCCTTCCCCCTATGCTCTTACAAAAGTGAATTGCTTGCATATACTGATACCTGTCCACATCTAAAACCTGGAACTCTCTCTGCATGTCCTCAAATTTCACCCATTCGTCCCCTTCTTTAAATTGCCCAATGTATCTCAACCCCTTGTGGGCCCATCTTTTAAACATTGGGTCCTGTATCCCCGTCGGAAACTCCAGGTTATTTATTAGTGGTGTAAACTTGGAGCACCCCTGAGTGCCATGCCATCGGGTACGCCATTTCCGCCAGTGCTGTAGTGTGAGCGATATAAAGGGATTGCCTTTCCCCTTCTCCAAAACTTCCACGTTTTTAACCCATATTGTATTGACCAGACACGTCCCTTGCCCTACCCCATGGTACACCAATTCCACCCACTCCACCTGGTCCCTCATTACCCACCCAAACACCGCCCGCACCCGAGCCGCCTCATAATATCTCATTACCTGCGGCATTCCCATACCACCCAAACTTTGAGTCGCACACAGGATATTCCTGGCCACCCTGGGTCTCCTCCCTTTCCAGGCAAATAACATAAGCTTATCCTGCAACTTTGTTAGGAATGTTGCAGGGACCACTATCGGCAGGTTCATAAATAAATATAATAGCCTGGGTATCAAGATCATCTTTATCAATTCAATCCTACCCAACCATGATACCTCATATCCCCTCCACCATTCAAGTTCCCTTAATACTTTGCTCTTAGCCGGTATATAATTCTCTAAAAACATTTTTTCTCTCCAAGCCGTGATCTGCACTCCAAGATAGCGGATACTACTTTTTGCCCATCTAAAAGGGAATTCTTGTCTCAAATCCTCCACCTTCCCCCTACTAATCATTATATTTAAAATTTCTGGGGGGGGGGGATCATTCGAAAGCCAGACATTTCGCCATATTTAGCCAGCTCACCCAAGATCGCTTGAAGAGACCTTGATGGTTCTGTTACAAAAAACAAAACGTCATCTGCGAATAATGATATCTTATGATGGGTCTGCCCCACTTTAATCCCCATTATATCCACACAATCCCAAATCTTCTAGGCCATCGGCTCCATAGCTATTATAATGGGGAGAGTGGGCATCCTCGCCTTGTCCCCCTTTGCAACTCAAGAGCTTTTGTGGTTGAACCGTTAATTTTTAAGCATGCCTTGGCTCTTTATATAAAATCTGCACCCAGTCGAGAAAAGGCCCAGCTATCCCCACCCATTCTAACGTCAGAAAAAGGAAAGGCCAGCTCACCCTGTCAAAAGCTTTCTCAGCATCCACTGCTAAGAGGGCAAGCTCCTCCTTTGCTCCCTCTCCATACCATATCAAGTTTAAAGCTCTTTTGATGTTATCAGAGGTGTATCTCCCTTGGCACAAACCCGGACTGATTGGGGTGTATCAGCTTCTCTAAGTAAGGAAGCAGCCTATTAGCTAACACTCTGGTAAAGATTTTTAAATCACTGCCCAGAAGGGAGATAGGCCTATACGAGCCACATTCCGATGGGTCTTTCCCTTCTTTATACAATATACTGATCCCCGCCAGCCGCAATGAGGCTGGCAAGCAATGTTCCCTCTAATTTTCTGTAGGCTGTGTGCGCATAAAATATCAGCTGTGCAGCTTTTGAAGAAAGGTAAAATTTTTGTGCGCCGCATAACGACACTCGGAGTTATATACTTTAAAATTTGACTACATGTCAGAATACAGTATGTACACCACATTGATTGCACTAGAAAATATTGTAGAACTTATGAAAACCGTAAATACACAACAACTTTTAAATTTTAAGACGTCTGTGTTGTTTTCTATCAGAATCAGAACCATAATTTTTGTGCGCTCTGTTGTAAAGTATGTGCGCTCGCTCAGCGAGGTGTGTGCGCACGCACACGCGCACAGCTTAGAGGGAACAGTGCTGGCAAGATACTGTCCTTACCAAAGGAGTTGTACATTTTTGTTAGGAGTCCAACTAAAATTCCCGCGAATACCTTGTAAAACTGATCGGGAAATCCAGCCATCCCAGGGGCTTTGTGAGCCTGTAAACTTTTAATCACTGTCATTACCTCATGTTCTCCAATCGGTAGTGAGAGCTCCTTCGACTCTTCACTATCCAGGCAAGGCAGCTTGACATTATCCAGGTATTCCCATATGGCTTCGTCAGCTACTGTGGTTTCTGGTGTATACAACTCCCAGTAATACTGAACAAACCGCTCCTCAATCTCCTTCCCCATCCACTTTAATTGGCCATCTTTACCCTTCACTTTCACTATGGTATTCCGAGCTACCATTTTTTTAACCTTGCGTGACAGTAATATTCCTGCCTTATTACTAAATTCAAAATTCTTCTGCCTCAACAGGGTTAATTTGTACCAAATATCCTGCATGTGCAATTCACTCAGCTCCATCCACACTCTATTTAACTGCCCTTTCAGCTCCGCATTCCGGGTCTCCCATTTCATCTGCTTTTCCAGCTCTCCAATAGAGGCTAGTAATTCCATCTATTGCTGTAATTTTAACTTTTTCTTATGTGCCCCTATGGCTATGAGCCTCATCACAGCTTTCAGGCAGTCCCACACAATCCCTGGGGAGCACTCCCCAGTATCATTCAATAACATATATTCCTCCAATTCTCTCTTAACCTGCTGTACTACTTCCCCATCCTCTAATAAGGATTCATTCAGCTTCCACCAAGTTTTTACTGATCTCGGACTCCCCATTGATATGTTACAGATGACTGGGGCGTGGTCAGACCATGTCCTCTCCCGTATCTCACAGTATTTGACTTCCATATCCAAAGTTTTATCTATTAGAAACAAATCAATCTGAGAATAAACCTCATGCACAGTAGAGTAAAAGGAGTAATCATGCTGCCCATAATGTACCTCGCGCTACAAATCCACCACCTCCAACCCTTCCATCATCTGTTTTAGTCATAATCTATGCTGTTTGGGTGTGGACTCTGCCCCCTCGAAGTATCCAACAAAGGGTTGAGAGCCACATTAAAATCCCCCCCCCCCCCCAATTATTAACTGCCCCTCCGCTCTACGGACTAGAGTATTTTGAAGTTCTCTAAAGAATTCTGCCTGATTAGTATTTAGGGTGTATAGTTTGTATACGCTAACCAAGATATATATTTTTTTGTCCCCATCTCAGTTTGACAATCACAAATCACCCTCCTGTATCTAATCACCTCTTCCACCTGGCCCATCATCTTGCTGGATATCAGTATCCCCACTCTCCCCTTCTTTTTTCCACTTTATTGGAGGCAAAATACTGTTGGGGAAAAAGAGGGTGTCTCACTCGCCCTTCGTCCTTGGAGAGTAGGTGTGTCTCTTGTACAAAGACAATATCGCCCTTCAATCTAGTGCACTCTTTAAAAAGCAGTTGCCTCTTATAAAAGGAGTTCAGGCCTCTGACATTTATAGTCACCAATCTAAGCACAGCCATTTTTGCTTTCCAACCCCCTCTAAGTTGCCAGTTCCACCTGCAAGTACCCTTCCCCTCCCCCCTCCCCAAGACCCCATCCGATCCACTAGGTAGATCGTCTCCAGGTGCCGTTAGACCAGGATAGCTCCCCTTCATGCCTTAACTGTTTTCCCATATAAAGAATACAATCATTTCCTCACCCTTCACCTCAAACTCTCCCGACTCGTTCTTCCAACAAACCCCTATCAACCCCAAGCCATTAACATTTAACAATAACACACCCATCAGCACTTTAACTTATAAGCAGTAATGTCCGCTACAGATGGCTGTTCCCAGTGGGGCTGCAGTTCACCATAAATACAAAATCTTATGTGGCCCATTCTGTGGAAGCCGCGATTTCTAGCATGCAGCAAGCAGGTTGGTCAGAGCTCCCGGCGACCCCGACGAGTGAACATGGATTACTGGAGGCAGTAGGTCTTTCCAAAAACACACAATTAAGATGGAGCAGAGTGTCCGGAGGAGAACGGCGGCTGAGGAAGCAAAGGTCAGTCAAGAGAACCGAGGAGGCGGCCACCTGAACTTTCCATCTTGTAAATGGACAGTAGACCATCTACGGGCAGTAGCGCTGGGACAGAAGGGAGCACGGAGAGGCTAAGCCGCTGAATGCGGGCATATTCTCTTCCCTGAGCCGTTGCGTCACCATCTGGTACTCTCTACGCTTCTTCATGGTAATGCATGAAATGTCCGCGAACACTTCCACCTCGGCCCCATTCCAGTGAATTTCTCCCAACTTCCTAGCCGCCTTAGTCACTAACTCTTTAGATCTGTACTCATGCAGTCAGCTTATAATATCTCTGGCCCTGTTCTCCCTCCTTGGGCCAAGTGACCTATGAACTCTGTCCACTGTGAGGCAAACTCCCTCCACCTCCATATCGGCAGCCTTGAGTACAGCTCCACAGAACTCTTCCGCCAGGTGATATAGTTTACTACCCCTTCCCCCTCCGGGAGGCCTCGTATTCTAATATTGGAGCAGTGGGATCTATTCTCAAGGTCCTCTAGCTTCTGCAGTAGATCACCTTGTGCCTCCTCTATTGCGCTCACTCGCTGCTCACTGTTGCTGTGTTGCTCCTCGTGCTCATCCATTCTGTTTTCCAACTCCTCCAAGCGTGCACCCAACGAAACCATATCACTGTTCAAGTCCTGGAACCAGCTCTGTACCTCTGTCTTGAAGGTGTTTAACTCCTGTTTCAATGATTCGAACCAGCTTTGCAGGTCCTCTCGGAGACTCTGGATCTCGCTGGCGTTCCCTTTTGCGGCTCCCCCGTCTCCCACTTCCCCGGGATCGCCGCTACTTGCCGCCATCTTGCCTGCATGGGGCTTTGCTCCTACTCCCCCCCCCTTGAAGGAGAAAGTCTTTAAGTCCACTCCCGACTTCTTTCCTGCCATCGGAGCCCGTAATTCTTTGCCGCCACTCTCCTTTCTATTGCGTTTCGGGTCGGGTTGTTGTTTATAGCTTATTCCTTATCTTTTGGATTAATTTAGAGCCATCCCTGTCGGAGCTCACTTCTTAGGCAGCCATCTCGGCACTGACGTCACCAGAACCCCCTCCTCAACCTTTTTTATTTAAGAGCACACTTTCAAGTTTACTTGACCTTCGTGGCACACTAAGCCAAATTTGTCCCCCCTCCCCTCTAGCACAACCATCTTTCTGGCCCTCCCCCAAACACAGACGTTGCCATCAAGTCTACCACACTTTTAATCATGCTTTGCCAGCATATCCTTTTCTCTGTCCCACTCACACACAGACACTGCAAGCAGGCCCCTCTCTGCCTCGCATATACCCACACAGACAGCAGGCCCCTAAATGCCTCACAAACACACAGTCATCACACATTCACCTTTCACCACCACCCACACAAATGCACACAGCCAGCATGCCCATCTCATACCCCCCCCCCCACCCCTCAGTGAACATAAAAACAGGCTGTACTTTATTTCCCAATGTACATAAGAGAAGCCTGCACTTTTTACCCAGTGTCTCTCGCAGTCTCCATGTTTTTTTCCTGCTGCTCTCCCCAACCTACACATTTTTCCTCTGTGCATACAAAAAAGGCTTACACTCTGCACTTTTTTCCACAGTGCACACAAAAAAGCCGTCACTCTGTGCTTTTTTTCCCCAGTGTGCACAAGAAAAAGCCTGCACGCTGCACTTTTTTCCCCAATACACACAAAAAAGCCTCTTTTCCCCAATGCACAGAAATCCAGCCTGCATGTTGTTTGTAATTCTTGACAGCCACAACCAGGACATAATTGTCAGAGTCCTGCCATGTGTTACCTGTGGTGATCTCTTTCAGTTTAGGCAGAAGTTCTAAGTTACAGCAGCAACAGCGATGGTAATGATTGTGGTGGTAGGGGGGATCTCAAGAAACATGCAGGAATGCAGTCTTCGCATATAGGTGTTGTCAGTACCGACAGAACCTGCACGAGAATACTCCTCAATGTCCAATAGGAAAGCCTTTGGGAGCATTCCATTGTGCCTGTGCACCTGTTTTCCCAACTCTTCCCCTCAGTTTATTTATTTAACAGGTTTTGTATACTGCTTTATCATTTCAATCAAAGTGGTTTACATTGTAACTTAAACTTAGGTGTATGTTTACTAAACCGCGCAATTGTGCGGGGCGCACTTGAGCGTGCGCTAAGGTACCTTAGCGCACGCTAATAGTGTGTTTTTAGTGCCCCGCACACGTGCGCGGCGCGCTGAAGTGCGATAGAGGCGTGGAAAGGCATTCCGAGGGCGGAGGAAGGCTCCCGAGGGGCGGAGGGACGGGGTCAATGGGTGGAGAGTGGGAGGGGAGAGGCTCCCCGCACAGGAGCGGGGCTGAAAATCAACCTAAAAAATACCGCGAGTGAAAACCTCGCGTTAGAGCCGATTTAAAGGGAAGAGAAACCATTTACGTCAGCAATGTACAGCAAAACCGGGGAAACCTATAAAACGTGAGCAGTGTGATACATGTGCACAGAACAAAATTGCAAATAAAACCTGAAAATGACCACAACAAAAATGTAGAAAATTATAATTCAGCTGGGCAACAGTGATAGCAATGGGCAACAATAAAAAACACTCCCAGGAAAGCTCCAAATAAAAGAAATGATGTTTGGAAGGGTCCACGCTCCGTAGACTCTTTCAAAAATCATTTCATTTTAGTGGAGCTTTCCTGGGAGTGTTTTTTATGTTGGCCATTGCTATCACTGTTGCCCAGCTTGGTTTTGGTTTTTTTCCCCTTTTTACGAGGTCATTTTTGAGGTTTATTTGCACTTTTATCCCCATACAAGGTAAATGAGCCCACAGTAAAATTGTGCAGAGCAGGGTTTCTGACTCGTCCTATCTCCAGGGACTGCACTGTCTCTGTGGCCACAGTGTGGTGCAGCGGACACAGCCAGTGCCTGTAGGACCAGAGGGTCACAGTTTCATATCCCAGCTGTGGCTCCTGCCAACCCAGTCCCCATAGCTTTACCCACCACTAAACAGTGATAGTACAGACACTCCTTTATTGCAGAGAACATAAGCATGGTTCAAACACCTATATTTTACCCTACACCGCACACAAACCATAACAATGGGCATTACCTACAGCCGAGTCCCCCAACTTCAGTCCTGGAGTGCCACAACTCAATCAGGTCATATGCTTTTTCCAAGATAAGGACATGTCTGCATGTTGGCGGAAGGGTACAGGTGGTGGAGGGGGCAGTGGCTGCAAACCACAGCAGACAGTGGCCTAGGCCTGTGCAGGCTGGCACCGTCTACCGCAACAGACAGGCTCTGTTGGATGTACAGTCATGGACTCCCCAGGGAATGCAGCACATCTGTGGCAACACAGTGGTGCAGTGCACACAGACAGTATATGCAAGTACAGAAGGTCACAGGTTCAAAGCCCAGCTGGGGCTACTGCCAATCCAGTCCACATATTTTTCCCACAACTAAACCCTGATAGTAAGGACAAACCTTTATTGCTGAGAACATACGCATGGTTAATACGCCTATATTTTACCACACCAAACACAGACACCATAAACAGGCGCATTACCTATAGCAGAATCTCCCAAATGCAGTCCTGGATGGCCCCACACCATTCAGGTTCCATGCTGCCTCTAATAAAGATGCCTGTGCTGCATATCTATGCACCACCCCCATGGTATGCAGATGTAGCTCATGCATATTTATGAGGGACAGCATGAAAACCCGAACAGAGTTTGGAACACCAGGACTGGCGTTGGGAAACTCTGCTGTAAAGCAGCAGCCAACAGGGCCAGACACACCCACACACACACCCACAGGCCCCATTGGCCAATGCCTCCTGGAGAGGCAGGACAGTGGGCCCTGCGTGCATCTCCCAATACTAGCACTTGCATACCTTAGCAATGCCACCCGACACCTGGGTAAACGGTACACACCTATCAAATGTTTCCTATGATTACTGGCAGATAGCAAGTCTTACGTTAAGCACAGTTTGCTCATTGAGCTCCATCATAACAATCTTTCTGATGTCTGCGGTGTGTGCCTCAGTTCTGGTCTCTGTCAGTGTTTACCAACCTGGGGAGTGACCCCCAACAGTATTGCGTAGCATATCCATGCCTGTACTGTGCCCAGGACTGGTGTGGTGGGCAAGGCTGATAAACTCCTCTATAGTAGCACAATGCTGGCATAGGTGTGGGAGTGTTTGTCTGTCTATACAGTGTGTGGTGGCTGCAAACACCTTCCACAGCCCACACTGCTAGCACTGTTGCCAGTATTGGCCTGCCAATGTGCATAATGAGGAGCAAGGTACCATGGGTATAGCCCGGACAGGGTGGGCTGGACAGGATGCATCTGCACAGGGCATAGGGCACTGGCTGGAACATTGTAGTGCCTGGCCACCACCTACACAGACAGGGTGACCTCTGTATGTCCTGCTGGGGAATCACTCTCACCCTGACTTTGCAGTGACGACAGCATGTCTAGGCACCCCAATAGTGCTATATAGTATTTCTCTCATGTGATATATATGGGTTTCCTTTTGGGGCCCAGTCACTGATTTATCTGCTTGCTGTGTATGCTGACATCCCAGTTATGGGTGCATGCTTCTCCATTAGGAACATGCACTATGAACTAGCTAGCAGACTGTTTGCAGGTGGTATGTGACTTGATGGAGTGACTTGCAGGGTGCAGCGGCTGATGGCTTGCTGCAGGAGAATATCAGATAGTGGTGGGGTGCAGCTTAGCATATCCAGGCCTAATGTCTGTCTGATATTGTGTTATGGATGTGTATAGAGCTGCATTGACTGCCCTGTGGGGTGTCTGTTCCTCAGCAGGAATGGGGTTGATGTTCCCCTCTACTGCCACCTTTGCAGAGAGGTAGAATGTGGATCTATGGATAAGAGACCCTGTTTGCCACCCTTAGCCCTGGAAGGGGGGAGTGGTGGTCCATGGGGGCTACACCTGGCTGAGACAGACAGAGATATCCAAGGTGTTTCTGCAGAAACTACCTATCTCACACATTAACAGTGCTTTGAAACTCCAGCATGGCCTCTTTCAGCCATGGAAGGTGTTGTGGACCTGGTCCTGGGCGCCTCACCGCACCCTCAGGGTGAGCACAGTACCCGCACAATGTGACAGTGTGTAGCTTCTCTGTGGCAGTAAAACACACGGTCAGTACCCCCTACCGGGCCGAGGTGCTGTGTGGGTGCATACGGTCACTTCCCCCTACCAGGCCGAGGTGCTGTGGGGGTGCATTCGCCATCTTGTGTTCATCTGTGGACAGTTGATTTGCATGTGCAGTGCATCATGGGTACGGGTGGGCTAACCCTATCCTGGTGACCACAGCAGACTGTCTGTGTGGTGACGTGCAGGCTTTCTGCAGCCAGCCAGGGGCTTGCTAGCAGCTATAGAACTGTAGCCCAATGGTTATTTCACTGCCTGTGAAGCCAGAGGTCGTGGGTTCAAACCTACAGTGGGGTTATTTGATAGGGTTGTCCAAAGCATTATTTTTTTTAATGTACATATTTTGATGCCAGCAAAAACACCCTCAACGTACTGTACCCTTAAGGTGCCTCTGAGGGCGCTTTATAGTGCGCCCTATAGGGCACCTTATGGTTTCCGTCCATATAAGGTGCACTATACATTATCCTGTGACGCAACTTATAGGGTGCCCTATATGGGAAATGTTAGGGTGCCGTGGTGGACAGTGCACTTTATAATGTGCCCTATGGAGTGCCTTATAGGGTGCCTTATACGGCACCTTCAATTACGGCACGTGAGGGTGTGTTTGCTGGCAGCAATTAATAAAATACAAATAAGGTGCTACAGGATACAATATGTACATTGCAAAGCTGATGCCACAGCCAGCCTTACGTATTAGGCACCCTGGGGTGCAAACTCATGACCCCTGTATCAGCAGTCAGTGCCTTAACCATTGTGCTCCACTGCTGCTCCTCCTTGCATGTCAGCGCACCTACTTATGCTTTTCATTCCTTAAGCTGCACAGTGCTGCCATCACAAAAACTACTCTGACCTTGTGGTACCTCATACGGCACCCTCTAAAGCGACCTATAAGCAACATTCTAGGGTGCCTTGGCGGACAGTGCTCTTTAAAATGTGCCTAATAGGGTGCCTTATGTTAACACGCTTTGAGAGTGCGTTTGCTAGTAGTGATAATTAAAATAAAAATAAAATGCCTCCTAAAGCAATCTTCCCCATAATACATAATGCCTCAGCCAGCCTTGTTCATGGGGCACTGTAGGGGATTGAACCCTTGCTCCCTGCACATTGGTCAGTGTCTTAACCATTGTGCTGTGGTTCTGTTCCCGTGCTTGCACATCAGCGCGCCGCCTTATGCCTCCCAATATTAAATAGCCTCCTAAATCAATAGCGCGCCGCCTAATGCCCATCTGCGCGCCACCTTATGCCACCCAGTATTTATATGCCTCCTAAAATAACACCTCAGCCAGCCGTCTTCATTGAGCACTGTGGGGGATTGAACCCCTGATCCCTGCACCATTGATCAGTGCCTTAACCATTGTGCTGTGGCTCTGCTCTTCTGCTTGCACATCAGCGCGCCACTTATGCCTCCCGCGCAGCTATCTCATGCGCTAATGTGCGGGGTGCACATTTGCGCCGCGCACCTTAGCGCATATGTAAATTACGGATTTTCTTTTTCAGCAAGAAACGTCCATTCCTTATATGGCACCCGCACACTAGCACGGCCCACACATTAGCGGGGTTTTAGTAAACATGCCCCTTAGTAATGTACATTAAACAGGGATGGTGATAACTTGGATTTTTCTGAGGCAATGGAGGGTTAAGTGACTTGCCCAAGGCCACAGGGAGTGCTAGAGGGAATTGAACCCTGGACTACTGAGTTTCCAAGCCTGTGCTCTTAACCATTAAGCTACTCCTCTACTCAGTGAAGCCAGCAGGTTGCAAAGTCCTGTCACCGCTGAAAAATGTTTCATTTTTGGTGTATTAACCTACTCTGCCTTTCCATCGAAGCCATTTCTGTCAGAAGTGATACTGGTCCCGGTAAATTTTTCTTTTTTAGTTAAAAATATTTATATTTCTTTTCTTTTCTTTTTCTGTGGGTTAACCACTAAGTAGGCCTTCAGGCCTTCATATCCTTCAATCCTGAGGGATATTTTTTCTAAAATGAAAAAAACAACTAGTGGTTCAAAAAAAAAAAATGTACCAAATGTGCCAGTACCATATCAGTCATGGATAAACATAACTGGTGTTTAAAATGTTTGGGCCCTGACTATTTGCCAAACTCTTGTACTTGATGGCAACAAATGACAAAGAGAGACCTAAAGAACAGAGCTAGACAGTATGGATCCCTGTTTGCTCTGGACTCGGTTTCAATGGCTTCCATATCATTGAGGACATCGACATCCTCTCATGGTTCTCAGGTCTCTTCCAATTCCAAACATAAGTCTGCAATATCTAAGAAGTCATCAGCACTGATACCGAAAACAGAGGTAAATCATAACATAAGCATCGAGCCTCCCCTAGGGGTGCTTCTGATGCAGACTGGCCAGCCAAAAAGCCCCATCGGGGAGGACCTGTCCTTCAAAGCATAGGGGGGGGGGCTTTGGGACGCTCCCAAGGAATCATCTCTGGAGAGCTATTGGTTCCATGTTCTGGGATGGTGGCTGAAAGCCTCATTGGTGATTCCACCCAGACATCAGCCATCTCCCTAGACCAGCAAGAGGGGTTTGGTCGCACTCCTGGCAGCTTTGATATAGACAGTATTGACAGCTCCAGCAATGCAGGCTAGAGCACCCTGCCTACAGCCAAGTGTATTGTCCCTGATGCCGGCCCTTGAGCCTGCATTGTTAGAACTCCCAAGGCTGATGCCTCTATTGGAACCAACCAATACCACCGGTACCCAACCGGCTAAGACTGCCAGGGCTCCTGATGTGAATACCTCTGAGCATCAGTATCGGCATTAGCCCTCGATGTCAATGAAGCATCAAGGTCAAACACAAGACTGCTGATACTTTGACTTTTTGTCAGATTCCATTTCCACTTCTTCTGATTCTGACAAGGGATCACTGGATTCACAAGAACGTCCAGACATCCCTTCACACCCATACCCTCCATATGAGTGGTGCAGGTCCCCACAAGAGGATATGACTTTCCAGGACTTCATCCGTGACATGGCAGCAGGACTAGCCATCACAGTAGCTCAGAGAAGGAACTGAGGGCAGAGGAATTGGAGATACTCCAATGTCATCCCACACCCAAGGAGTTGACTACTTTACTGGTGCATCACATCTTACAAGATCTTATGCTCCACATGTGGGAAGCCCCTCTCATAGTTCCTCCTATTAGCAAAAGATTTGATACCATATACTGAGTTTGAGTGTCCAGGCTTTCAGAAGTCTCAGCTCCCACACCACCCATCAGCAGTGCACCAAATAGAGTTGAAAAAATCATTCTTCCATGCCTCCGTATAGAGACTCGAGGACAGTCAGTGTCTTTGGGTGTCAATTCTTTCAGGCATGCATGCTGGCCTCTTGGATAACTTCCTACATGCTATATATGGGCATGTTTCTAAAAGACGTCACCAGAGATCTGGAGACATTTGCCCCTATGCTTCCTGATGATAAGAGGAGTGCATTCCAGACATTCATCAAACAAAGAATACTTCAAAATTTCTTACCAGGGCATCTTTTGATGTCTTTCAGTCAACCAGCAGAACTTTAACAGTCTGCATTGGGGCTCGAAGGATGGCCTAGTTACAGGCATCAGATCTCAAACAGTGGGTTCAGGACGAGCTGGCCAACATTCCACGTACAGTAGAAAACCTTTTTGGAAAAGATTGGAGAGAAAAGGCTGGGGAGATTGAAACAGATGATCTCACCCTCGAACGCCATTCCAGAAAAATGGTTGACCTCTCCAAAAAGAAAGGCTCTTCCCAAGAAACCTTTCTATTCTGAGAAGAAGAGATATTACCCTTCCTCCCACCTTCAGCTATTTACCAGCCACAGCAGAGGCATCAGGGCCCTCGTCAGCCAAAAAAGCCCAAACCACCAGCTCAGACACAAACTGTGCCTGGTTTTTGACTCCTTCCTAGAGAGTGTTGCTAGTCTGCCTCAGGAGGGTCTACAACCTCTCCACATAGTAGTCAGACTGTTCCTTTGCTCACAATTGGCACCTCATAACTTCAGAACAGTGGACTCTCAACATCGTCCAAAGGGGATATTTGCTTTACTTCAAGACCTTACCCCCTACCAGCTTAACAGGGGACTATCCCACCCATCCCCTTCAAAGCACTCTCTTAAGAGAAGAGGTGTCCATCCTATTATCCCAAGATGCAATAGAAAGAGTTCCTCCTCACCCAAGAAGAGATGGGCTTCTACTCTCCATATTTTCTCATTCCAAAAAAAACAGGAGGATCTTCTTGGATCTCAGAGACCTAAACAAATTCTGGTCTGAGAAAAATTCAAAATGATTTCCCTGGGAACTCTTCTCCCATACTTCAGAGACAAGAATGGCTATGTTCTCTAGACCTAAAGGGGGCATACACACACTTACTGATCCATTATCAGCACAGACCATATCTGCGCTTCATGTTTCAGGGGAACCAATACCAGGTGCTGCTCTTTGGCTTAGCCTCTGCACCACGAGTATTCACAAAATGCATGGCAGTAGTCGCTGCCTATCTCCACACTTTGGGGGTCTTCATCTTCTCTTACTTAGACAACTGGCTAATCAGGGGAGACTCCCGTCAGGAGGTAAAACTCTCCCTTCATCGTACCATCACAGTGCTCCAACATGTGGGATTTATCCTAAACTTCCCAAAGTCTCACCTCGCTCTAACTCAATGTCTGGAGTACATCGGAGCATTCTTAGACGCTCAACAGGCCATAGATTTTCTTCCTCAAGATCCCTCTGCCTACCTCATCAAGCTGGCTACACTAATGCAACAGCAAAGCCGAATAACGGTTTGAGAAATGCTACATCTGTTGGGACACATGGCCTCTACGGTCCATGTCGACCCTTATGCTCGACAACGTATGTGTCAAGCCCAATAGACTCTGTCTTCTCAATGGACACAAGCAAAGGGGCATCTCAGAGACAAGATCACATCGCCTCTCAACTGACCAAGTTTCTTCAGTGGTGGTGGTGTTCCTCACAGAACCTACTCGGCAGGTCATCTTTTCAGATGCCTCCACCTTGATGCACCCTGATAATGGATGCCTCCAAGCTGGGTTGGGGAGCACATCTGAATGACCTAATCACACAGGGACTGTGGACACAACAGGAATCTGCTCTGCAGATCAACCTTCTCGAACTATGGGCACTCACAAATGCCCTTCGGGTTTTTCAACCCCAACTTTCAGGGCAACAGGTATTAGTCAGAATGACAACCATGTTGCCATGTTCTATGTGAACAAACAGGGGGTAAAGGATACTATCCCCTATGCAAGGAAGCGCTTCACCTATGGTTCTTTGCCATCACACACCACATTCACCTCAGAGTGGTGTATCTCCCGGGCAAGCTCAATGTCCTTGCAGACAGGCTAAGCCAAATCCTTTGTCCACCCGAGTGTACCCTACATTGGGAGATGGCTGCATGGCTCTTCCAAAAGTGGGGAACCCCCTCATAGATCTTTTTGCCACTCCACAGAATACATAGCTTCCACTCTTCTGCTTCAGACTTCCGTCCCTTCACCAATAGGCCCCAGGCGCCTTCCTTCTCCATTGGGGACAAGATCTGATCTGTGCGTTTCCTTCCATCCCCTTGATTCCAAAAATGCTGTTCAAGCTACAGGCCAGCAAGGGCTCCATGATCCTCATAGCCCCTTTTTGGCTCAGACAACCGTGGTTTCCTCTGTTTCTTCAACCTGCATGGATTCAACCTCTCAGACTCTGATGTGCACCTGAACTCCTCTCCCAGGATCTGGAGACACTTCTCCATCCCACTCTAACCGCCCTTCACTTCATGACATGCCTGCTGAAGGGATAGTGCTCGCTGACCTCGATCTGCCACAGGAGGCCAAGGACACCCTGCTTGCATCATGCAAGCAGTCCACCAGACGATCTTATGCCTTCAGATGTCAAAGGTTTGTCCTCTGCTGCTCCCCAAAGGACATTGATCCCTTTACATGCCCAGTGGAATCTCTTCTACAATATCTCCAGATTGCATTTCTTTTGCTTATGCATAAGCAAGACTCTCCATGGAGGGTCATGTTACTGCTCATAATGTGCACACTATGGCAACTTCCATAGCCAACCTCTGTTTAGTATCCATTGACGAGATCTGTCGGACAACTACCTGGTCCTCCGTTCATACTTTTGCTGCACATTATTGTCTGGACAGGGTTGCCTATTGGGATGCCATCTCTGGCCAAGCTGTACTCCAGCACCTGTCTGGGACTTAAGCTCAACTACATAAGAACATAAGATATGCCATACTGGGTCAGACCAAGGTCCATCGAGCCCAGTATCCTGTTTCCAACAGTGGCCAATCTAGGTCATACCCTACCCTTTGTCCTGGATTTATACAAGAGACCAGACTATCATTAGAGGGATATAGCCTCCTGGAATTGAGTCCAATGGGACACATCATGTCCACACTCTACAGCTTTAACCTTTAGCCTCAGGGATCACACTGCTCTCCCCCCCCCCATGTCAGTCTGCTACCTAGGAGCTAGTAAGTCCCGTATGTGAAGGCTGCGTTCCTGCATGTTCCTGGAGATAGCATAGTTATTCACCTGTAACAGGTGCTCTCCGGGAACAGCTGGAATCAGTCTTCACAACCTGCCCTCCTCCCCTAGGAGTTGTAGGGTCGGTTTATATTTTCTCTTCCTTTCAGCTACAAACTCAACTGAGGAGAGCAGTTGGGAAGGCCCCGCCTGGGGTCCATCGGTACTGACGTCACCCATATGTGAAGATTGATTCCTGCTGTTTCCGGAGATCACTTGTTACAGATAAGTAACTATGCTCTCCTTTTCTGGTGATGTTTTCTAGCATTTGTTATTCCTGACTGTAGTGGTGGCGATGGTAGTAATGGAAAGGGGGTGCCATCGCTGCTGCAGCCACCTACAGACTTGGTTTCCCCATCCTGAAGACAGCTAAATAATTACCCATACTAGCAGGGATGGTGACAAAAAATGTTGGGGAGGGGTCAGAGGGCAGTAAGCAGAATCAGCACAGTTCTTCTGGAAAGGCTTGGGGGAGGGGCGTTTTTCTGGAGAGGCTACCTTGTGCAACTGGGGAAACTAAAAAGCACAGTTACAGAGTACAGTGTCTATTTTCAAAGATGTATTTCCCGCAACTGAGAAGGCACTGTTGTGCCTACGTTTGGGGATGATGACTGAGCAGAGGCAGAAGCTCATGTGGCACACCAGAGAATTCCTAGTGGCATACTGGTTGAGAAGCACTGCAATAGACTACAACCCAGTGGTTTTCAAAATGTCCTAATGACAGCTATAATAATGATATGGCAGCCACCATAATACCTATAGTAGTAAGATTTCTCTCTTTATTTATTTATTTTATTTTATTTAGTATACATTTGTATACCGCTACTTCCAGCGATCAGCAGCGGTTTGATTACAGATTGGAAATTGTCAAATCATGACAGGAAATTTTTGAGGTATAAACACATTGATTAGACAGGAAAGCACAGCACACAGGGAACATGGGCTATGGAGGGTTAAGTGGCTTGCCCAAGACCACAAGGAGCACCTGTGGGACTAGAAACCCCAGTCCTTCCGGCCCAAGGTTGCTGTCCTCTAGTGGGATTTGAACCCCCAACCTTCCAGCCCGAAGTACCTTGCCCCAACCACTAGGCCACTCCTCCACTCCTTTGCTCCTAAGCTGTTCAACTATTATACCAGCCTATTCATCTTCCCGTCTCTTACCCCTTTCCCAACCAACCTGTCTCTCCCTATCTTTTACAGAGTTGTCGGTCTCTGCTGTCTTGCCTCCCTTCTCCAGCCCAGCCTTTTTAACATCTCCCTTTCCTATAGACTGTACCTTCTCTTCTCTCTGCCCTTGTTGCATTCTACTTCTGGACATGCAACTCTAAATCTTTGAGTCATGTGGCACCAGCAGTGACCATGATGTTCTTAGTGCTAGAAAATGTCAGCTTACACCATGATAAGATTACTCGTGTTTCATGGTGAAAAATGAATTGGTGGTGCTGCATAGTCTAAAGTAGAGTTGTGTGGGCCCAATAGAATACTCATATGAACACACAAAGAATGCCTTACAGGAACCAAAATAATAAGTCTTCCTGGTGTTTCATATTTCACATTGGTGGAAATTAATACTAAGTAGTCCATATCATCACTCTACTATATGGAATATTTATCTGACCATACTAACCTGCAGTTATTGAGCATAGACTCATATAGCAAGAATGATTCATGGTGTGTTGTCCTTCGCTGTGCATTATATATTAGATGATGATGGTCAAGGATGGAAGTTTGTATCATAATGTTTTACATGGTTTGCTCAATAACAAGAACAGCTGCTGTTGTGCCCCCAAATTCTGATATCTCTGGGTTTCTGGAATACTGATCCAGTGTCATTCCTTGATGTGACTGTGGAAAGGTAGAAACTGCCCTGCAGTAGCTGCTAGCTAGCTTTGTTGCTGGCATTCATGAACTCAAAGGGGTCATCTGCTTGCCAGCATTAGACCCTCACCTTTGTCTAAAATCAGCTTCTCGACCCAAAAAATATATTTGGTATCCTGCTGCTGGCATTTCCAACATTGGCAGGTGCAACATGCAAGCTAGTGGATGTTCTGCTGCCCCACTCATAAATTATTAGCCAGTCAGGTGTGGGATTCACCACCCAACAAGGAAGGGATCTTCCAGGTACTTCCACATGATCCAGATTGGTTATTTTCAGAAAGAGGATGCCAGGCCTAATGAAGTCTGACCCAGCATGGCATGCCTTATGTCCGTGTCAATATGGTGAATTGTGCCACTGTCTGGTATATTACAACCACTTCTTCACAGATGAGTTTAGCTTTGTATTTTCACCCTTTTAGATTCAAGTGATGACATTGATTTTCCCGAGTATCCAGATGATTTTGAGGAAGCTGAGGACAGTACCTTGGAGGACGTGGTGAACAATGCCCGTTGTGCTATGGAGGTGGAGGCAGACAACGAAGCTTTCCAGGATGACCCAGGGGACCCAAATGTCCCCTCTGCTGTTTCAGCAACTCTAAAAACATTGCGGGAGAGATATATAGGTAAGGAAGATCTGATTTGGGAAGGAAGGAGCATGATGAATTGTTTTAGTAGTGACAGTTTGGGGTCGATATTCCAAAGATTTGTCCAGCTAGGGTTTGTCTGGACAAATTGCTGCCTGCACAGAATTTACCCAGATAAAATGAAGCAGAGCTGGAAGCATTCCCAAGGGGCAGTTATACTTTAGCTAGACAAGCCGGCTGGCCGAAGCACTTGTCTTAAAGTTATCTGGATATCGTTATCCAGGTATATTTGATGACATTGTTACTCAGGTAAGTGCTGGTGAATATATGGGTAAAGTGAACCAGATAAAGGTATGCGGTTAACTTTACTCCTCCCTGGCTTTTGAATATGAACCTCTTAGTGGTTGGATTACGATGGTATTCACCCAGAATCATTGTGGGAGAGAGGGAGAAGAGGAAGAGTCAGTTAATTTAGAAACATAGAAACACAGAGATATAATGGCTAATAAAGACCAGGAGGAGTAGCCTAGTGGTTAGAACACTGACTTGGTAACCAAGACACTAAGGTTCAGTTCCCACTAGCACTCCTTGTGGCCTTGGTCAAGTCACTTAACTCTCCAGTGCCTCAGAAGAAAGGCCTGGTAATCCACTTCTGGTCACACTGTCAAGAAAACCCAGGAGCTACTGGGTCACCAGGAGTCAGCACTGACTCAAAGGCACACATTGCATTACTGTTCTTTCTGTAAAGAAATATTTCTGTTAATTACTCCTGAGTCTGTCTCCTTTCACCTTCAGAGCCTCTCCTGTGTATTTATGCCTCGGAGGTATTTTAAACACCTCTATCATCTATCCCGTCATTCTTTCAAAGTATGTAGATTAAGATCTTTAAATCTGTCACCAAATGCCTATGACAAAGTCCACTGACCATTTTGGTAGCTACCCTGTGCACCGACTCCATCCTATTTATATTCTTTTGAAGTGTGATCTCCAGAACTGCATACAATACTCTAATTTAGGTCTCGCCAAAGACTTATACAGAAGTACTATCACCTCCTTATTACTGCTGTCCTTTCCTCTCCCTAAGCATCCAAGCACCCTTCTGAATTTTGCTGTCACCTTTTCTATGTGTTTAGCCATCTTAAGAACATCAGAAACAATCACGCCCAAGTCCTGCTCTTCCTTTTATGGGCAGAAGTACTTCACTTCCTGCACTATACTGCTCCCTTGGATTTTTGCATGACCCTGCATTTTTTTAGCATTAAATCTCAGCTGCCAAATTCTCAACCATTCTTCAAGCTTCTCTAGATTCCTCCTCATGCTGTCTACACCTTCCTGGATGTCTACTCTGTTGCAGATTTTAGAACAGTATCATCTGCCAAAAGGCAAATCTACTGTAACCTGATAGCCTTTCTGCAATATCACTCACAAAATATTAAAAAGAATTGGATCAAGGACAGATCCCTGCAGCACACCAGTGGTAACATCCTTCTCCTCGGAGCAAATTCCATTTACCCGTACCCTTTGTCGCCTCCAACTCAACCAATTTCTTACCCAGTCAGTTACTTTAGGTTTCATCCCTAGATCACTCAGTTTATTTATAAGTCGCCTGTGTGGAACAGTGTCAAAGATTTACTGAAATCTTACACCACATCTAGGACTCTCCCTCAGTCCAACTTTCTTGTCACCCAGTCAAAGAAATTAATGAGATTTGCCTGACAAAATGTGCCTCTAGTAAAACCATGCTTCCTCAGATTCTGCAATCCATTGGTCTCCAGAAACCTCACTATCCTCTGTTTTAGCAGCGTTTCCACTCACCACAGAGGTCACATTAACTGGCCTTTAGTTTCCAATCTCTTCCTTACTTTTTCTTTTGTGTAAAAGGGGTGGAAAGGAGAATTGGGAATGTTTACTCTGCGGTACCAAGTCTTGACATCCAATGCAGCATTTTATGATAATGCACTTAGTTATTAATGATGGTAATGAAGAAATGGATAGGAAGTGACTACCTTTGAGATATCATGTGTTGACAGGCTGTTGGCCATAGTGTCTGTGTAAATCAGAGTTGTGTGTGTGGCTGGTGCATGAAGATTCCATTAGATCTGGAAGATTAGGAAAGGAGAAAACCTTTTGTGAGAACAGTTGAGAGATAAAGTTCAGGTAAATGGGCAGTCTTTCCCCTCTAGCAGAGTGTGGTTCAAGTTGTACCTCTGCCTCTAGCTCTGCCATTTGTTCCTGGGTGAAACGAGTACAGATGCCACTGACAATAATGGTGCTAACTGGACTGGTGCATATTTGTTCTCCCTGGGACTAAATCTGAATTTTGCTTCTCAATATGGTTGTTGCAAGCTGTGTCTGATACTTCCTCTGATGCGGGTGCCTGCTGTCATTGGAGTAAATAGTGCTTGTGTGTGAGTATATATGTAGGTGGTGGTATACAGTGGAAAAGCAGATGTTTTTAATGGAAAACCACCTCCATGACCTGCTGCTAGATTATCATATAACTGATTGTCTCAAATATCTGATAGGTACTGTACCCTGTTTATTTGCAGGTGAGGTTGGGCAGAGTTTATATGAGGAAATTGCTTGTCACTTCCTTAATGGCCTCACCCCGGAAGACCTTCAGCCTCAGTTTGAGCACCGAATGGGTTCAGACCATTTGGAGACCTGTTATCTGCTCTTCAATATGGATACAGATGCATCATAATTTACTGTTCTAACATGAGAGACACGATTTTTCCAGTTACTGGTGAGTTCTTCAAGTGGCATGTAGATTTCCACCCATGTCAAATGATGAGCATTCTCTTCATTAATATGAAAGCAGACAAGCTGAATTACGGGGGATAGCATCCAGATGATTCCTGAAATTGTCATCAAGATGGAGATGAGATTAAGTAACACTGTTCTGCTACTGCAGCCATGAAACAGGAAATTGGAAAGAAGCAGTAGCCCATATGGTCACAAGCAAACTAGATGCTCACTAGAGCCCATGAGACAGCATCAGCAGAATTGGACCTCCTTCCCATTTACCCAGCACTGTTGAAGTAAAGCAGTGCTTATACCAGCATATCACTAACCAGAAATCAGAGGAGGTTTTCTTTGCCCAGAACATTTCCAAGTTGCTGGAGGACAGTGTATAAAAAATACAGCATTAAACAGTTCTTATGAAGAATGTTACAGGTTCATCTCGGAGCCACTCTGCATGGTATCTCTCCTTTTTTCTTTTACCATCTGACTCTCAGTAAGAGAGTTGGGAGAAGGGCTTTGTGATGCAAGAGGAGCATCTCTAGCCCAGTGAAGTGGTCTGAAAACAAGTGAATAGCATTCCAGAATCTTTCTTGTTAGATACCTCTACTATATAAATTCTGGAAGTCCTCTGAATCATTGGAAAATCATTGCCTGGTAAGAAGTACTTGTGCTCACTATTGCCCTGGATTATGATACCCGTACCAAGGGCTATGGATTGAACTAAATGGGCCTGTAGACTTCATCGGCGTATATCTGTTCTTAGTGGAATACTCAAGGAAACCATTAATGAGTGCACGGGCATTTAACTGTAATAAGCAGTTAATGCTTGGGCAAATTCATCACAGAGGGGAATTTTATAAACTTTTCATGCGCATAAAACCCCTCATTTAAAATTACACTATGGTGACAAGAATGTCCATACTTGTACATGACTTTGGTATAGGCATATTCTGGGTCGAAGTTTGGGTGGAGCATGGGTGTAGTTGTGAAGTAGGCATGTAGGTTATAAAGTAGACACCTACATATGTACTTCACCCATGTACATGTACATTCTAGCCATGATTTATTGCTGGATTAGTGTTTTATAAAAACACATAGATACCTATGTGCCCTTATGACATAGGTTTCAATTAGGCACCTACTTGCCCACTCAACCTAGGCAGCCTATTATAAAATTACCCTCTTAAAGCATAGACACTACAGACTGTTACTGACGTCCGGATTTTTAATAAACTTTCAAAAGGTAGATCAAGTACTTTGATGCTGAGTCTGAAGTATGTTTCTTTGGTATTATATTGTAAAGGTCTATTTTATTGTGTTTATCTGTAGATGACAACAGCTCTACTGCTGTCCAAACTCTGCCCACAACTGAGAGAAGTTGACAGTCATTGTATAACTTCCAGAGACAACAGATAGATGTAGTACTATAGTGTGTCCCCTGTTAATCTTTTTAAACAGGGACATGCTGTGCTAATGGCATCATAAAAAAATTGAGTGTCAGGATCTTACTAGTTGATATAGTGCATTAAAGGAGGCATAGATTTGTAGTGATAATGTACAGAGGAGCCGCCCAAAACAGGTGGGCACATGCAGGTATGGTCAGAATCTGGCTCATACAGGTGACTTCACAGAAATTAATCGGTACCCCTGCCCAAGGGAGCTTTTCAGTTTTGAATGGACTAGTAGAATATATGGATGATGATTTATATAAATATTCATGAACAAGATTTCATCCAAAGGTACTTCTGTGGCTCTTGAATACAAACTCTCTGCCTGAGAGCTCTTAAAGGGGGCTTTTTTTCAATTTTAATAGCTAACTCTTTCTGCTGCATTGCCTAATGAGTTGTAGCTGTATTGCAAAAGGGGTATTTTTGTATTCTTAGGCAAAGCTTTTTTTGCTGCTATAGTTTTTTTCATCTCTTCCTAGGTTCAAAGAGGTAGACAAGCTTTTTGAAGTCACTGCACTCCTCAGGCACACAATATCAGAATTTAGTAGCATAAAGTAGTAACTGTTTAGTAAGTAGGCAGGACTACACAGAGGTACATAGAACAGAGCTGTTAGAGCATACATAAAAGAAGCTAGCTGCTTTTTTTTCTCTTAAAGGACAGGTGAGGAAAAGTTAGGGACTATGGTAGGTCGTTCTAATTTCCTTCAACAGGTATCAAAACTCCAACAACTGAACTGTGGCTGTAAAGAATTGTGTTGCCAAAACTGTTGCTCCCGTTGCAGCTTCTGCCTCTGTCTAGACAGATAGCCAGATTCCAGTTTATTTTATTTATTTATTTAAGCAGTTTTTCTATTCCGCCCCTTCCAACGATCAGGGACGGTTTACATTGAACAATAAAACTACATTACAGGGAACATAGTGAACTATATTATGAAGATCCAAGAACTATTTACATACCAGTAAACACATATGCAGACGCATAGTGGTAGCTGGATCTCTTAACTATGTACAAAGCCTTGCCAACAGGGGAGAGAAGTAAGGGAGTTAGGTTATTTGGGAAGGGGGGGGGTAGTGGTAGAGAATGTATTGTTGGAAAGCAGATGTGTTATAATATTCAGAGAATAGATAAGTTTTTAATTCCTTGCGAAAAGTCAGAAGGTCCTTGATTGATCTGAATGAGTCAGGAAGATCATTCCAAAGGATGGGGGCTGTGAATCTGAAAGCCCTATTGCTGGTGGTTTGTTTGTTTTTACGAATTGTGGAGGGTATTGTTAGAAGGCTCTGGATACTTTTTTGTCTGGTTCTGGTTTCGGTTTGTGGATGTATTATGGTGGATAGGTGGGAGGAGGAGATACCATTGTGTAATTTGAAAGTAGTTGAGCAAGATGCCTGCAAGCTGAAGCCCTCAAGAAGCAAGTGGAGGAACTCAGAGGAGAAATGGAGAGGTTAAGAAGCACCCGTGGCAGTGAGAAGTACATTGATGAGATGCTTCTTGAGGCATCCAAGCTCTCCAACAGAAGTGAAGATGGTATGCTACAGAATGAAGAGAGTTGGGTGCAAGCCACCAGCATCTGCAGAATAGACAATCCAACTCCTCCAGCCTTCAAATTGAAGAACCAGTCTGCAGCCCTAGAACAAGAGAATGTAAAAACAACCCAGGAGTGGAAAGAATCAGAGCTTAAGCACCCCAAATTTACAGAACCAGTGACCACAAGGAAGCAAAGGGTAGTGGTGGGTGGTTGGTGAGGGGTACTGAGGCGTCCACTGCCAACAAGACTTGATGTTCAGGAAGGTGTGCTGTGAGATGCCAGAATCTGAGATGTTATGGAGAGTTTGCTGATACTCTTCAAGGCTACTGACTATTATCCAATGATGCTTATCCTTCTCAGCATAAGTAATACTGCTAGGTATCCCTCCAAATGTATTAAGTTACTTCATGGTTCTGGGAGAGAAGGTGAAGCAGATAGGTGTGCAGGTGGTGTTCACTTCAGTCCTCCCTATTGTAGGTAAAGGCCGAGGCAGAGAAGCTTGCATCCTGAGATGAATGCATGGCTGCTTCGATGATGTCATCAAGAGCGTTTTTGGTTTCCTGGACCATGGGATGATTTTCCAAGGGCTGTTGAGCAGAGATGGCATCCACCTATCCAAGAAGAGTCAAAGTATCTTCCACAACAGACTGGCTATCCTACTGAAGTGGGTTTAAACTAGATTCATTGAGGATGAGTGAAGAAAGGCCCCAGGTAAGTAAAAGCCCTCAGGTAAGTAAAACGTTAAATACCTCTGTAGACATGGGTAAAAGGGACAACATCTAGAAAGCAGTGTTTATGTTTATTAAAATACTTGATTTACTGCACCTTATGTTTAAATCTTTTTTTTATTCATTTTAAACAGCATACATATTAAAACATTGTAAGCAGCTTACATATTGAAACATTGTAAATAGCATACATTTTGAAACATTGTAAGCAGCATACATATTGAAACATTGTAAACAGCATACATATTAAAACATAGTAAACAACAATATTCTATCCCACTACAGGGAATATTTCTTACTTTTTCTCCCCCCCACCCCCTTTGTCCACCACCACCCTTCCCTTCTCCCCCCCCCATTCCTCACCTCTACCCCCCTCCAACCTCCACCCTCACCATCAACCCCCCCTCTTCCTTTTGTGCTCTAGTCCTAATTATGCCAACTTAAACTGTTAAGATATAATTTCTTACCAACTTAAACTGTTAAAATATCATTTCTTGCCCTGGCCGACACCCTTTCAAGATATGGAGACCAAGTCATCAAAAAAACATGCTCTTCTACGAACATGTCTTCTAGAAGCCTCTCCCTCCCATAATACCAGTTGATGTAAAACATTCCTCATTCCCAGTATTCTGGACCTTCAGATTCTCTCCAATTCCGAAGGATACAATGCTTTGCAAGCAGACAACACTTTTTTACTAATAATCTATTCCCTGATGATAAAATTCCCTGAAGAGGAGCATCCAAAACAGCGAACCCCGAGGTTAATTTCAAGGTCTGCCCTAATATGCCCATTAGAAATTTTTGAATTCCATTCCAAAACTTCCTTACTCGTCCACATGTCCAGAACATATGCCCCAAATGCGCCCGCTCCATTCCACACCATGGACAATCACTGTGCTGAGGAAAGCCCACCTTCCACGCTCTGTATGGTGAGATATAAGCACGCTCTAGTATTTTGAATTGCATATCACGTAATTTTGCCCCATAACTATTTTAGGGATTCACCCTGTGGCTTTTTCCAATACAAACGCTTCAAGATTAACTCCGAGATCCCTCCCCCATTATAAACTCAAGTGTCTATAGCTCTTGACTTGTGTTAGGTTATACAAGGCTTTACTATAATCAGCGACCGATATTCTTTCTTTGTCTCTTTGTCCATTTCTCTAACTTTACAAAATTTTCCTGTCTCAATCCTCGTCTCCCATCTTTCTTTGAAATCAAATAATACTTTAATTGCAAGTATGCATGAAAATGCCCCGTGGCAATCCATAGCGTTTTTTTAATTCCAAGAAAGATTTAAGTGCGCCCTCTCCATTTATTACTTGCTACATCTGTTGTAGACCTTTTTTCTCCCATCCCTTGAAAAAATTAGACATTGTACTTGGCTGAAAGGCTAAATTACCTTGCAATGTCAAATATCCAGACACTTCACTTGGAAGGCCCAATTTTCCACAGAGCATCTGCCAACTCCAGTGAACCCCTTGCCATAAAATATTATTTCTAAAATCTTTCAGCAACTTCACTTTCGTCACATGTAACACAGACCGAAGTGAATAAGGGGCAACTAACGCGGACTCAAAATCATATGAGGTATATACCGATGTCCCTCCTATCCAATTTCTAACATGTCGGAGTAGATATCCTAGATTATATTGTTCTATTTGAGGTAACCCCATACCACCCTGTTGCCACAGCCCATATAATCGATCAATTCTGAGTCTAGGTTTTTTCCCTCTCCAAAAAATGTTCTGTAATAATCTTTCCATTTTTTGAACATCTTGCCTCAATAGCCGCAATGGAATGAGCTGTAAAACATATAAAATTCTAGGAAAGACTCATTTTATAGGCAGCCACTCTACCGCCTAAGGATAGAGGCAATGGTGTCCAATCTTGCAACTTATTCTGCATGTCTCGTAGTAGCAGCCTAACATTTTGCCTATACAGATGACGTGGATCTTTAGGTAACCATATTCCTAAATACTTAAACTTATTCTTTGCCCAGCGTAAAGAATCCAGGGCGATTCACAACCAACAATAAAAAACAGCCTTAGGCCAGAGAAAGAAAAAGAACTCCATTAAATGACAGGAAAGAGAAAAATGAGAAGGAAAACAGAAAAGAGTAAGAGAGATAAGGAATTTGGGGGAGTGGGAGATAGCAGAGAGGTACCATAGAAATCTGGAGGAGAGAGTTTAGGTAATGGTGGATGGCAAATCAAAAGCAGACTGAAAAAGATGAGTTTTTAAAAGGGTTTTGAATTTCACAAAAACTGGCTCCTGCCATAGTGCAGAGGGAAGAGAGTTCCATAGTGAGGGTCCCAAAAAAAAGAATGCAGAGTGCCGGGTGGACTGGAAGTGAACACAGGAGGGAGATGGGAACACCAAACGGTTAATATGAATAGAGTGAAGGCTGCGAGAGATGATGTGGAATTGCAATAAGTCAGCCAAATATTGTGGAGTACTGGTGTATATGACATGATGAGTCAGTGTTTAGATTTTGTATTGAAAACAATAGGCTATAGGAAGCCAATGTAATTTAATGAGAATGGGTGTGATGTGGTCTCGGTGGAGGAATGGGTGATGATCTGAGCAGCTATGTTCTGTATCAGATGTAAGCGATGAAGTTGTGTCTTAGTGATACCAGTGAAAGCCAGGTTACAGAAATTTAAACATTACCAAAGACAAGAGCAGAGTAGTCAAAGCCTGCAGGGAGAGGAAAAGGCAGATGGCACATATCTGATGGAGGTAATAGAAGGAACGGCGAGAAAGGAGTGAGATATGTTTTTGAAAGGTAAGCGCAGAATCGAGGGTCAGGCCAAGGTAACGAATGGAGGATACTATAGGGATAGCTGTACAACGAGGGTCGGGGCAACTGTGGGACATGGGCTACTGAAAGTGAACAAAATTGCAAGTGTCTTAGACAGGTTAAGGTGAAGTTAGTTGGAAGAAAACCAGGTAGAGATGTGCTACAAACAGTCGTCGAATATGGAGAGATTTGGCTAATGTAGGGTAGTATGATGAAGCAGAATAATGTCATCCACATAATATGCGGATAACTCAAACTAATGTATAAGGAGGGCGAGGGGTGCTAAAAAGATGTTAAAAAGGAGGGGGGCCAAAACAGAGCCCTGAGGAACACCACAATGCAGGGGGACGTGGTCAGAAGAGGCTGAGTTGAAATGCACTGAGAAGAAACGTGAGGAAAGATAGGAGTGAAACCATCAGTAGACCATCCCACGAAGCCCAGAATCCCATAGTCGTGAAAGCAGAAGAGTGGTCAACGAGATCAAAAGCCACTGATAGATCGAGGGAGACTGCCAGAGTAATGTCATCGTGTTCGTGAGCTGTATGAATGTCGTTAAGGAAAGAGAGCAGAATAGTTTTGAAGCTATGCCCTGAACAGAAACCAGACTGACAAGGATGAAGTAGATGGATTGAGTCAAGATGATGAGATAACTGAAAGAAGATGTCTTTTTCCAAAATTTTAGCAAGAAATGGCAGATTAGAAACAGGACGAGAGTTGGAGGGATCAAGAGGGTCAAGGGGTGATTTCTTTAAGAGGGGACGAATGATCGCATGCTTCTTGGTGGAGGGGAAAACATCAGACGACAGGCTGTTGTTCAGGATAGGAAAGGACAAGGGGGAGAAGTGCCATTGAAGGCTCTGTAATCCAAACTGAGGGGATAGTGTGCATTAATGCCTGCAGATGTTGAGGCTTTAATGGAAGAGGCTGACTTGGATTTAGAAATGGTTATGGAAACACGGTGATGGACAACCATGACTGGGATGTAATGATATTACTACTACTGTTAAATCATTTATATAGCGCTACAAGGCATACGCAGCACTGTACAAGAACATATAGAAGACGGGTCCTGCTAATTAGAGCTTACAATCTAATCAGGACAGACTGTACAATATAAGAGAAACAAGGAGTTCAAATAGGGAAAGGAGACACAAGGAGAACAAGGGAATTAGGATCCAAAAGCAGCCTAAAAGAGGTGAGTTTTTAGCATAGCTTTGAAAAGGGGGAGAGATGAGACCTGACAGATTCAGGAAGTTTGTTGCAGGCATAAGGAGCATCAAGAAGAGAAGATCAAAGTCTGGAGTTGGCAGTGGAAGAAAAGAGCACAGAGAGAAAAAAGAGAGGAAGAGCGGAGTTCATGAGGAGGGAGAGAGGAGAGAGGAAAGGTAGTGAGGGGCAGCAGAGTGAATGCATTTATAGGTCAGAAGGAGAAGTTTGAATTGGATATGGAAATGGAAGAGGAGCCAATGAAGTGATTTGAGAAGAGGGGTTATATGAGTGTATCGGAACTGGCAGAAGATTAGCCATGCAGCAGAGTTCTGAACTGACTGAAGAGGAGAGAGATGACTCTGAGGGAGATCAGCAAGGAGGAGGTTACAATAGTTGAGATGGGAGGTGACCAAAGAGTGGATAAGAGTTTTGGTAGTGTGTTCAAAGAGGATGGGGCAAATTTTTGTTAATGTTATAGAGAAAGAAATGACAGGTTTTAGCTATCTGTTGGATATGTGTGGAGAAGGAGAGAGAGGAGTCAAAGATAACCCCAAGGTTGCAGGCCGAGGAAACAGGAAGTAGAAGAGTGTTATCAACAGAGATAGAAAAAGGATGAAGGGGGGAGGAGAGTTTAGGTGGAAAAATAAGAAGTTCAATTTTGGCCATGTTCAATTTTAGATGGTGGTGAGACATCCAGGCAGTGGTCAGATAAGCAGGCAGAGATACTGGCTTGGAGTGTAACAGAAATGTCAGGGGTAGATAGATTTGAAAGTCATCAGCTTGAATATGATTCTGAAAGTCATGGGAAGAGATGAGGATACTAAGGGACTGGGTATAGAGAGCAGAAAGAAGAAGGCCTAGAACAAACCCTTGGGGTACACCAGCTGAGAGAGGGATAGCCGTAGAGGAGGATCCACCAGAACAAACACTGAAAGAGTGATGGGAGAGATGAGAAGAGAACCAGGACAGCACAGCGCCCCTAAAACCAAGAGAGGACAAAGTGTCGAGGAGAAGGAGGTGGTCAACAATATCAAAAGTAGCAGAAAGGTCGAGAAGAATGAGAATTGAGTAAAGACCCTTGGACTTAGCCAGGAACAAGTCACTGGAGACTTTGGCAAGAGCCATTTCAGTAGAATAGTTACCCTGTTAGCCCTGTACATAGAACCCCGTTCATTGTAAGTCCCTTGCAGACCTGCCTGCACTGGACAAATGTGTTACATGTAAACCACACTGATTTCAAATAGCGCGGTATAAAAGAAACATTAAATAAAATAAATAAATGATAGGGGCGAAAACCAGACTGAAGTGGATCTAGGAGGGCTTGAGAGGAGAGAAATCCAAGGCAGCAGCGGAGAACTGCAGGTTCAAGAAGTTTAGAAATGAAGGGAAGGAGGGAGATGGGTCGATAATTATTTATTTAACATTTCTTTTACACTGCTTTTCATGGTTATCAAAGCGGTTTACATTTAAATCAACATTATACATGGAACCAGTACATAATAACTATAATATTGAGAATCATGGTAACTATTTACAGAAGAAAGCTATAAGCATTATGAGTGGAGCCAGTACAGAAAAACTGTAGAACTTTGAGCCGTGGTAACTATTTGCATGTGAAGGCAAAGAAGTTTATGTTTGGGTTGAAGGATTAATGGAATTGGGATCAATTACATTAGACAATTCACTGCCAGTGGTATATGGTGCAATGGATAATTAGTAGGATGAGATGATGCTAGGAAGTTGGACCATAGTGTTTAATAAATAGGTGGGTTTTTCATTTTTTCCAAAATTAAGAGGTCTTAGTTCAGGTGGAAGTGAGTTCTAGTGTGTGGAAGCGTATATTTTGAAAGCTCTCTGGCAGGTTGTTTGAGAGCTTTTTGTCTTGTGGTTTGGGATAGCGAGGATGTTCTGGTGCAGTCATCTCCTTATTCTGGAGTCTGGAGCCTTCTGTATCAGTGCTTGCTGTCAGCTGATTGTGTATAGCCTTAAATGTCATCATTATTGATGTGGGATTGTATAGGTAACTAGTGTAGGGATTTGAATATTGGTGTGATGTGTTCTTTACGTGAGGTTCGTGTGATCAATCGGGCTACAGTATTTTGAGCTAATTGTAAGGCATAGATGGTGTGTTTGGAGAGACCAAGCAGTATTATATTACAGTAGTTCAGGTGTGGGGTGATGATGGCCTGGCATATTGTGTGGCAGTGGTTGTGATCTAGTAGAGGGTGAAGATTCTGCATCATCTTCATTTTGTAGTAGGCTGTGGATATCATCTTCTTGATGTGTGATTGTAGATTGAACCTCTGGTCTAGTATTACTCCAAGATATTTGACTTCCTTTTTTACTGGGATGGAAAAATCATCTATTTTGATTTCTTCAGGTGGGAAGTAGGTGGTATTTCTCGTTATGGTGAGGACCTCTGATTTATTATAGTTGATTGTCAGATTATGATTTTGTAACCAGTTCTTGATGGATCTCATGCAGGATTTTATGGGTGAATAGTTTGGTCTTGCAGATTCGAATGGGGCATTGATCATCAAGTCAACAGCATAAAGGTGATAGTATAGGTTATGTTCTTGTATAAGTCTGCATACTGGTTGAATGTATATGTTAACTAGGAAGGCTAAGAGTTAAGATCCCCGGGGAATACCTTGTAGTTATTTAATTGTTCTTGAAGTTATGTTCTCTATCTTGACTTGACATAGTCAGTCTGTTAAGTATGATCGTGACCATGAGAGGGGAGTGTTGCTGATTCCGATCTACGTCAGTCTGGTTAAGAGGCTGGTATGGCATAGTGAGTCAAATGCGGCTGATATATCTATGAAGATGAGCATAAAGCCTTGTTTTGGGTTTTCTATTCCTTTGATTAGTGTGTTGCTTATGAAGGAGAGTAGAGTTTCTGTCCCATGAGTTTGCCTACACCAGCGATGGCGAACCTATGGCACGCGTGCCAGCTGTGGCACGCGAAGGCCTTGCAGCTGGCACGCGGGAAGGTCCGCATTTAAAAGGTCCCAAATTTAAAAAATAAAAAAACCAAACAAACCGGCTGCTTCTGCCGCGGCAGCCTCAAGAGCTCTGCCGCGGCAGCCTCAAGAGCTCTGCCGCGGGCCCCCCTGCCCGGCAGAGCCTCCCTGCATCATCTACCTTCAAGTCGCAAAACGCGGGCTTCTTTCAGAGCCGCGAGAGTTTCCTTTCTCGCGGCTCTCCCGCGAGAAAGGAAACTCTCGCGGCTCTGAAAGAAGCCCGCGTTTTGCGACTTGAAGGTAGATGATGCAGGGAGGCTCTGCCGGGCAGGGGGGGGGGCCCGCGGCAGAGCTCTTGAGGCTGCCGCGGCAGAAGCAGCCGCTTTGTTTGGGTTTTTTTTTTTTAATTTGGGATGATAGGGGGGAAGGGGGTTTAGGACTGGTAATGGGCTATGGTGGGGAGGCTAAGACTGGAAATGGGCTGATGGGGGGGGGGGTAGGACTGGTAATTGGCCATGGGGGGGGCTAAGACTGGAAAGGTGCTGATGGGGGGGGGTTAGGACTGGTAATTGGCCATGATGGGGGGGGGCTAAGACTGGAAAGGGGCTGATGGGGGGGTTAGGACTGGTAATTGGCCGGGGGGGGGTAGGACTGGTAATTGGCAGGGGGGGGTAGGACTGGTAATTGGCCAGGGGGGGGGGTAGGACTGGTAATTGGCCAGGGGGGGGGGCTAAGACTGGAAAGGGGCTGATGGGGGGGGGTTAGGACTGGTAATTGGCCAGGGGGGGGGTAGGACTGGTAATTGGCCAGGGGGGGGTTAGGACTGGTAATTGGCCAGGGGGGAGGGTAGGACTGGTAATTGGCCAGGGGGGGGGGGTAGGACTGGTAATTGGCCGGGGGGGGGGTAGGACAGGTAATTTGCCAGGGGGGGGGGGGTTAGGACTTGTAATTGGCCGGGGTTAGGACTGGTAATTGGCCATGGGGGGGGCTAAGACTGGAAATGGGCTGATGGGGGGGGGGGTTAGGACTAGTAATGGGCCATGGGGGGTGCTAAGGCTGGAAGTGGGCTGGTGATGGTGATGGTGATGGTGATTTGGGGGGGGGTAGGACTAGTAATGGGCTATGGGGGGGCTAAGACTGGAAATGGGCTGATGGGGGGGTTAGGACTGGTAATGGGCTGATGGGGGGGTTAGGACTGGTAATGGGCTATGGGGGGGCTAAGACTGGAAATGGGCTGAGTGGAAGGAGGGCTTGAACTGCAAATAGCTGATGGGATTGGGGCTTGGAATGGAAATGGGTTGTGAGGGGGAGGGAGCTAGGACTGGAAATGGGTGAGGGGGGCTAGGACAGGAAATGGGCTGATGGAGGGGCTAGAATAGGACTGGAAATTGGCTGTTGGGGGGGTGCTAAGATTGGAAATGGGCTGTGGTGGGGGTTTGGATTGAAATGGACTCATGAAGGGGCTAGAACTGGAAGTAGGCTCATGGGGGGCTTGGATTGGAAATGGGCTGAGTGGAGGGGAGCTAGGATTTGACATGGGCTGATGGTGGGGCTAGGAAAGGACTAGAAATGGGCTCATGGGGGGCTGGGTTTGGAAATGAGCTGATGGAGGGACTCGGATGGGACTGCAAATAGATGGGGGAGCTAGGACTGGAAATGGGCTTATGGGGGGTTAGGACTGGAAGTGGGTTGATGAGGGGGGGCTAGGACTGGTATTGGGTTGGGAGGTTGCTAGGACTGGAAATGGGTTGGGGGGCTGCTAGGACTGGAAATGGGCTGATGCAGGGACTAGAAGGGAATGGATGCTGGGTGAGGCTGGAACTAGAAGGGAGCTGGTGTTGGGGGAGGATTAGAATGGGATGGGGCTGGGAGAGTAAAATGGAGAGGGGAAAAATATTTTGTGTGGGAGGGATAAAAAATCTACAATTGGCCGGGTATTGGGAGAATAAGTGGGGATTGAGGATGGAGGGGTAAATTTTGAGTAGATGAAATAGGAATGAGGAAAGAGCAAAAGGAGAAAGATTAGTATGTTAAAGCAGATGTAGAGAGAGAATGGAAAAAAAAAAAACCAAGAAGACAGAAGAAAGGACAAATGGACAGCAGATGGAGAGTTAGGAGAAGACACGAAGAAACCAGAAGAAAGTGGCTGGAGCAATTGCAACTGAAAAAAAATGCACAAAAGGTAGAAAAATATCTCTTTATTTTGAATTTATTAACTGGAATATGTCAGCTCTGGGAAATGTGCATCATTAATTTTTGCGCTTTGTTTAGTACAAGAGGAAATTAATTTATAGTTTTATTTCTACAGTGTTGTTGTATATTCCAAGTTTGGCTTTTGGGGTTCCCAGTTTAATTATTGTCTTCCTGTTTTTAAATTGTGATTCCTTGTTTGGTGATGGTCTGTTCTGCATGTGTAACTGAGCTGAGGTATTCTGTTTATATAATTCCTATTTGACATTGCCACTTGTTCTTTCCCCAGTAGGTCATGTATTGTTGTTCTCTGAAATGTATTGGTTTAATATTTGCAGTGTTGCCTTTTGATAGTTAGGGTATGGTGCTTTGTGAGTCCTGGTAGTACTGTTAGGATACGGCGGGTTTGCTATGGGTTCTAAATGGGCAGCGTTTGTAGTAGTTCCTAATGTGCCTGGCGGTTGGTACTGGATTATAGTAATGTAGAAACCTTTTAGTCTTTCTTTATCCATATACTCATTAAGAGGCATGTTTACTAAAAGTTAGTGTATGGTAACATTATGCAAATATTTATGCAAATGAGGCACCTTATGCAAATGAGGCTTTAATGGACGTGCTGGCACTTTGAGGAAATTCTTTGGTTTTGTGCGGCAGTTTGGGCACTCGGGCTCAAAAAGGTTAGCCATCACTGGCCTACACCCATGTGTGTCTAATGGGGCAGTAGAGTCAATGTGGTCCTGCAGTTGTAGCTACTGTCTTTTTCTATTAATTTAGTTAATAGGGGAATGCTGGATATAGATCAGTAGGAGGAGGGTGAGTTGAGGTTAGTTATGTTGCTTTTTAGCTGAGGTCTGATTGATGTTTTTTTAATATGGAGGGCATGTTGCCCTGTGAGAGAGAGAGATTTATTATTCTCTGGAGGATGGGTGTGAGTTCTTCACTAGACATCTTTATCCAGGAGGTGGGGCATGGGTCTAGTGGGGGAGGTGGTGGTGTTTAACCGCTTTAAGATTTGTCTGCATCGATCTTCTGAGATTAGATGGAAGGAAGTCCAGGTGTTAGTATTGTTTATATTGTTCTTAGGTGGAGGATCATTTATCGCGGTATCATCTTTGCAGGTGAGTTTATTCTGCAGATAAGTTGCATAAGCTTCTGGATGTAGTGTTGCCGTTTCCTGGGTCAATGGTGATCATGTGAAGGATTTTACTATGGCGAATATTTCTCTGGGGCAATTGAGTGATTTCATGATGATGTTCGTGTGGTATTCCTATTTATGTTTGAATATTAGTTCAGTGTATTCCCTCTGCATTAGTACGTAGTCTTGTACTATAGGTGGAGAGGATTCCTGTTCATCCTCCAATGTCTTTCTAGTTGTCTTAGCTTGATTGATTTTTGCTCCCCTTATTTCGGTTGAGTACCATGGTTCCTTATTTGTATTGTATGATGTTTTTTTCTCCTGAGCGATTGTTAGATTGGTGTAATGTTCTCATTCCAATTTTGTATGATTTCTGTGAGGTCGATAGAGGTGGTGTCTAGTTTTGATAGGTTAGAAGGACAAGTAGGGTCAAGTGAAGGTTTCTTGAGGAGAGGTGAAATCACAGCATGCTTGTACGACTATACTTTATTCAGGAAGGACAGGGTAGGAAGAAGGGGAGGAGGAGTGGCACTATATGTAAAAAATTCTTTTTAACATCTTTGTTAGTGATATAGCGGAAGGGCTGTCTGGTAAGGTTTGCCTCTTTGCGGATGATACCAAAATCTGCAATAAAGTAGACACCCAGGAAGGTGTAGATAACATGAGGAGGGATCTAGCTAAGCTTGAAGAATGGTCTAGAATTTGGCAGCTGGGATTTAATGTTAAAAAATGTAAGGTCATGCATTTGGGCTGCAGCAATCCAAGGGAGCAATACAGCATAGGAGGTGAAGTACTTTTGTCCACTAAAGAAGAGCGGGACCTAGGCGTAGTTGTGTCCGATGATCTTAAAGTAGCTAAACAGGTAGAAAAGGCGACGGCAAAAGCTAGAAGGATGCTTGGGTGCATACGGAGAGGAATGGCTAGCAGAAAAAAGGAGGTGATAATGCCTCTGTATAAGTCTTTGGTGCGACCTCATTTGGAGTATGGTGTGCAATTCTGGAGACCGCACCTTCAAAAGGATGTGAACAGGATGGAGTCGGTGCAGAGGGTTGCTACTAAGATGATTAGTAGTCTTCATTATAAAGCATATGAGGACAGACTTAAGGATCTTAATATGTACACCTTAGAGGAAAGGCGGGATAGAGGTGATATGATTGAGATGTTTAAATACCTCCGTGGCATAAATGTTCAGGGAGAGAGCCTCTTTCAATTGAAAGCAAGCTCTGCGACGAGGGGACATGGATGAGGGTGAAGGGAGATAGATTCAGGAGTGATATGCGGAAATATTTCTTTACGGAAAGAGTAGTGGATCCGTGGAATAGTCTCCCAGTGGAGGTGGTAGAGATGAGGACAGTAACTGAATTCAAAAAAGCATGGGACTGTTGTAGTTGTTGTTATGGAAGGACAGACTAGATGGGCCTTGTGGTCTTTTTCTGTCATCATGTTTCTATGTTTCTATGTTTCATGTTTCTAATTACAGGGCTCACAAGCAAAGGAGAAGACACAGTAGCTAAAACTAGAAAGAAGGACTGCAGAATCCATTTGTATTGGTGTGATATTCAGATCTCCTTCACAGACAGAGGAAGTGGATAAAGATTTAAGTGAAGACATTCGCAGTTTTGCCATAAAAGGAGAAGTGCTACTGATAGGTGATTTCAATATGCTGGATGTTGATTGATACATTCCTGCTCTGGTGTCATCTAGAAGTACGGATATCCTGGATATTCTACAGGGAGAACTGTTCGGGCAAGCTGGTCACAGAACCCACACGTGAAGGGATCAAACTTTCTCCAGGAACAAGCAGGAAGTCAGTCCTCACATATGGGTGATGTCGGCACCAAAGGATGCCCCCGTGGAGCATTTTCCAAGCTTTCAAAGAAAGCCTTTGGGAATGTCATCACGCATGCATGGTCCCCTTCCTGCCCAAAGATGCCATCTTTTTCAGTCTCCCTTTTTCTGTGGAGCCCTTCGGACGTGTGTCTCGTCCACAGAAAAGGATTTTCTGTTTCCAACTGTTTTTTGCTCTCCGGCCTTCGCCGGTCCTCTCCCTGCCTCCCGAGTACCTCAGCTTCGGCCCTGGTCTCGGGTTTTTTTCCTTTTTTGTTTTTACCTTGCTTTCGTGCCCTTTTTAACCTCTGGCCATGTCGACAAACTTCGACCTTGCAAGGCTCCTTTTTCCTCCAATGGCCTCCGGTTTTAAGAAATGTGATAGGTGTTCAAAAAACATGTCGCTCACGGACACCCATGATTGTTGTCTCAGGTGTCTAGGAGCCATCCATGACCCGGAGCTATGCTCCCTCTATTAGAAGATGTCCTCTATGACCATCCAGAATTGTAAGCAGAAGCTAGATGATGTCTTCCGTAAGGCAGTCCCGGTATCCCCGGTAGCCTCCCGCTCTTTGGCCCTGCAACCTCTGGAGTCTCCCAAGACTCCTCCCTAGGCCCGGCGGCACTCTGACCAGGGGTTGCCCGAATGCGAGCAGAAGAAGAAGACCACAAGAACTCTGGGGGCACCAGACAAGAGTGAGAGGTCACGCGCACAGTCTCTCAACCCCCCTCTGCCGTCTCTGGAGTCGGAGAGGGAGCGGGCCAGTAAGGTACCTCGAACCGATAAGGAGGCCTCCGGCAAAGGCGCCCAGTCTCCCGAGGGTCATCCCAGCAAGGACCCCCTCTCCTTGACACGTGACCTGATCATCCCTGTGTTAGTGTCACAGGGCCCCATTCCCAAGTGGGAGGCACGGATGCTGGCCCTGGAGTGCAGCGTTTCTGTGTTCCTCGCTGCCCAGCAAGCACTGGTGCCCGGCCCCGCCGGCATGCACCTTGAGACCACAGGGACCTCGACCTCAAGGACTCCCCGGGCCGCCGCAGTGACCCCCAATAGCCAGAAGCCTCGTGAGGATTCTTGGCGTGGGTCTCGATCTCCATCCCATTCCTTGGGTGTGAAATCTTCTCGGCGAGCGCCTTCGTCTCCAGGCAAGTCTTGGCCTTGGAGATCCGGCACGGGTCACCGACCCATCTCAAGTCGCCTGACTTTGATGGACTACTCAGAGTGGGAGTCCAACGGGGAAACCTCCCTGGAAACTTGGTCCCACTGAGACCTTCTCTCAGACCCCTCCCTGCTGACCCAGAGGTGGCAGTCACCTCCCGAAGACACCTCCTTTCTGGAGTTCGTCCAGGATATGGCACGGGCCCTGACACTCGCCACTGAGTCGGAGGAGGAGCCCTGTGCCGAGGAGCTTGATATCCTGCAATATGAAGCTCCTCCAAAGGAGGCTCTCTCAGTGCCAGTTCCTCCCATTCTGAACTGACTCCTTCTCCGTATGTGGGAGACCCCGGCCTCGGTCCCTATTGTGAGCAAGTGCCTGGACTCTATGTATAGGGTCCAGCGGGGCCCCAGGTTTCGCAAGGCCCAGCTTCCCCACACCTCGATGGTCATCAAATCGGCCATGTGGAAGCTACAGAGCCCAAAGACCCATTCACCGGACCCACTGGGCAGAGAGTCTCGTACCTTGACACTCTCAGGCACAAGGCTTATCAGTGCTCCAGGCTATCATGCTGCATTCAAATTTAGTAATTATACATTGGGATGTTCCTCCGTGACCTTGCAAGAGAGCTCGGAGGCTTTGTGGCAGGTCTTGATGGGGACCACTTCCAGCATTTTCAGGCCCTCTCTGTTGGACAATGCTCGAAGTACCTCTCTTGAGCTGCATACAGTGGTTTCAAGTCTTCTGCCTGGATGGTGGCGGACTGGGTGGAGTTCTCTGACCTGGAACAGTGGGTCCAGGAGAAGCTGCTAGATGTCCCTTGCCTCAGGGAGCAACTATTCGGCAAGCCCGTGGAGGATAAGGCAGCAGAGATTGAAACGGAGTACGTGACTCGTACTCGCCTCTCCCGGAAAACTTCCTTCCTCCCCAGGAAGAAGCAGCAGAGCAAGAAACCTTTCTTCCATCGGAAGGGGCTCCCATACAGGGGCTATTCGGCCTACCTGCTGGCATCAACCCCCGTTCCAGGCGGTCAGGGCAAGACCATGGTCCACGGCCCTTGTAAGCTGAGGGATACCAAGAACCAACCCCTGGCGCCGGCTCAGACACCCTCAGGGTTTTGACACCATCGGCATAGCCTCTTATCCTCTGGCAGGGCGGCGGTCCTTCGGGGGGTGTCTGGTCCATTTCTCCCAAAGGTGGGAGCCCATCTCCACCAATGCCTGGGTCCTCCAGGTCATTCGAGAGGGCTGTCTTCTCCATCTGGACCAGGCCCCTCCATCGTACTTCCCCGGGGAGCCACGTCGGCTTCCCTAGCACCAGGCTCTCCTGAGTCAGGAGTTCGCAGGCCTCCTTGAGGATGGCACGGTAGAACCAGTCCCACTGCACCTCTGAGGATGGGGGTTTTACTCCTGCTACTTCCTTGTCCCATAGAGGACAGGGGGCCTCTGGTCCATCCTCAACCTGTGGAATCTCAACAAGTTCCTGATGTGGGAGAAGTTCAAGATGCTCTTCCTGGGAACGTTAATGCCCTACCTCCAGCAGGGCGACTGGCTATGCTCCTTGGACTTAAAGGATGCTTACGCTCACATCCTCGTCCACCCCAAACACAGAAAGTACCTCTGCTTCATGGTTGAAGAAAACCATTACCAGTACAGGGTACTTCCCTTCGGCCTCACATCCGCCCCGTGGGTCTTCACGAAGTGCCTGGTCATGGCTGCAGCCCACCTATGACTGCAAGACACATTCATCTATCCATATCTAGTAACAGGAGGCACAGCTGCCGAAGCCAGGTAGGCCATGGACCACACTATTTGCCTCCTGGAGCATCTGGGGTTTGTGATCAATTACCTGAAGTCCCACCTCACCCCAGTTCAGTCTCTGGAGCTCATCGGGGGTTCACCTGGACACTCCTCAGGCCATGGCTTTTCTTCCTCAGGATAGGGCAGACCGCCTCGTGTCCCTGGAGTCTGAAGGGCGGTGCCACAGCACTGTCTCTGCCCAAACGATGTTTCGGCTTCTCAGCCACATGGCCTCCACAGTCCATGTCATGCCCAATGCCTGTCTCAACATGCGGGCGATGCAGTAGTGCCTCAATGCGCAATGGGCGCATCAACCGGCTGTCTCCAAGACCCGATCTTGGTCTCTCCATTGTGGTGGAGTCTCTGGCTTGGTGGCAGGACTTATGGAACTTGCTTTGAGGTATGCCCTTTCAGGATCCGGCACATCAGGTGGTTCTAACAATGGACACTTCCCTGGTGGACTGGGGTGCCCACTGCAAGGGGAAGCACACTCAAGGAACCTGGTCCCTTGAAGAGTCCCGGCAGCAGATCAACATTCTCGAGCTCCGGGCCATTCTCCTCGCTCTCAGGGTTTTCGGGGACCACCTTCAGCACCGAGTGGTGCTGGTCCAGGTGGACAACCTGGTCATGATGTTCTATGTGAACAAGCAGGGAGGTACTGGCTCCTACAACCTCTATTTGGAGGTGACAGCCCTGTGCTCCTTTGCGGTGAGCCAGAGCATGACTGTCTGGGCCACTTACCTCCTGGGCCAGGACAATACGTTGGTAGACCGGCTCAGCAGAGTCCTCTGGCCGCACGAGTAGCGCCTGTGTCCCCAGATGGTGCAGCGGCTCTTCCAGCACTGGGGGACTCCAGACCTGGACCTCTTTGCCAGCCCTGCAAACTCGCAGCTTCCCCGGTTCTGCAGTCTCCTCCTGCACCCGGGCAGGATGGCCCCTGATACCTTCCTCATCTCGTGAGAAATGGGCCTGTTGTATGCCTTCCCCCCATGCCCCTCACTGACCTTCTCAAGGTCCAATGGGACAGGGTCTCAATGATCCTTATAGCCCCAAGGTGGCCCAAGCAGCCTTAGTTTCCCCTGCTGCTCTGACTCTCGGCGGAGCACCTGGTCCCACTCAGTTTCGCACCGGAGCTGCTGACGCAGGAGGAGGGTCTGCTTCTTCATCCCAATCAGATGTCCCTGTCCCTCACAGCTTGGCGGCTCTAGCATCCTACCATCTCCCTCTGGAGATCGAGGACGTTCTTTTGGCCTCTTGAAAGGACTCAACCAGACGGGCTTACACCTTCAAATGGTGCCAATTCTCAGTGTGGTGCTTGGAGCTCCGAGCAAACCCATTTTCATGTCCTACCAATTTGGTCTTGCAGTACCTGCTCCACTTCTCACAGTCTGGGCCGAAGTCTAACTCAGGCAGGCTCACCTGAGTGCCATCTAGGTGAACAACCACCTCATTGAGGGCAAACCTCTTTTGGGGCAGCTGCTGGTCTCTCGCTGACCAAGCTTCCCTTTGAGCCCATGACTATCTGCCCACTGCAGCATCTATCATGGAAGGTGGCCTTCCTGGTGGCTCTCACCTGTGCCTGGAGGGTCAGCGAACTCCAGGCGCTGATGGCCGAGGCACTGTACACGGGTTTCTATAGGAATAGGGTGGTCCTGCGGACTCACCCTGTTCCTCCCAAAGGTTGTCTCTGATTTTCATCTCAGTCAAGAGATAGTGCTGTCTATCTTCCTCCCGAAGCCCCGTGCCGACCGGGCATCAGCGATTCTCCACATTCTGGATTGTAAGAGGGCTCTCTCTTTCTATCTGCAGCGGACTCGAGACCACCGCAGATCTGGGCAGCTCTTTATCTTCTTCGACCCTAGTTGTTTGGGGCTGGTGGTCACCAAGCATATCTTGTCCATCTGGGTGGCGGACTGCATCGCCTTTGCCCAGGTCGTGTTCTCTCTGGACCGCTGAGTCACGGCTCACAATGTCCGAGTGATGGCGACATTGGTCGCTAGCCTACGCTCGGTGCCACTGGCAGACATCTGCCGGGCTGCCACCTGGTCCTCCACTCACACCTTCGTGATGCATTACTGCCTGGAGAGAGAGTCCCATCGGGACGCCACCTTCGGCCAGGTTGTACTCCATAATCTGTTCAGGTTTAAGCAACTCCTGCCCTGCGACCCTTCTTGTTCTGGCTACCGGGAGCGTGGCCATCCATGGACCCGGGGTCCTCGGGCTGCCTTCATCCTTCATCAACGACTGATCATGGCGCTGCCATGCTTTTTCTACAGGTCCTTGGTATCCTGTAGCTATGGAGTTCCATATGTGAGGACTGACTTCCTGCTTGTTTCTGGAGAAAGTGTAGTTACTCAACTATAGCAGGTATTCTCTAGGGACAGCAGAAATTGGTCCTCACAACCCTTCCTCCTCCCCTTGGAGTTGCTGTATATTTTTGCCATCTTCTTGAGGGGGCTATAGCTATGGCACCTGACTGAGAAAGATGGCACCTTTTGGCGGGAATGGGACCACCCATGCATGGTGGCATTCCCAAAGGCTTTCTTTGAAAGCTGGAGAAATGCTCCCCACGGGCTCCGTCAGTGCCGACATCACCCATATGTGAACACTGATTCCTGCTGTCCCTGGAGAACACCTGTTACAGGTGAGTAACTATGTTGAACCTGGTGCTTACCAATGGGGAATGTGTTTCTGATGTTGTAGTGGGAGATCATCTCTCATCCACTGATCACCTCATGGTGTGGTTCAGTATTAGGACTAGGGCTGATAAAGTCCATTTAAAAGGGAGGGTTCTAGACTTTAGGAAAACTAACTTTGCCAAGATGGGACAATACCTCAAGGAGTAGTTAGCGGGATGGGAACAGCTGGGGGATGCAGAAAAGCAATCAGCAAAACTGGAAGGGGATAGTTTAAGGGCAACAAACGTTTTTGTTTGGAAAGTAAATAAATGTAAAAGGAAGAGGAGGCCACTACGGTTCTCAAAAGAAGTAGCTGAAATGGTGAAGAAAAAGATGGTGACCTTCATAAAATACAAGAGAATACAGAAAAAGGAAGACAAGCATCAATATTTGGAAAAATGTAAAGAAGCTAGGAAAGAAGTCAGGTAAGCAAAGATACAAATAGAAGAAAAATTAGCCAGTGCAATAAAATGGGGGGAAAGATGGGGGCTGTTTGTTAGTAAGAGGAGGAAGTGAAAAAGTGGTACTGTCAAACTCAAGATTGTAGAGGAGGAATATGTAGAAGTTAATGAGAATAAAGCGAAATTGCTTAACAAATATTTTTGTTCTGTGTTCAAAGATGAAGAACCAGGAGCAGGACCTCAGAACACAAATATGAAAGGCATCTTGAATGATTTTCAGAAGACTGTTTGTGAAAAACTAGCAAAACTAAAAGTAGACAAAACAATGGCGCTGGATGGGATACATCTGAGAGTATAGAAGGAACTTGGGGAAGTTCTAGTGGCTGCACTGTCTGACCTTTTCAATGCTTCTTTAGAGTCAGGACTGGTTCCAGAGGAATGGAGAAAGACGCATGTGGTCCCTTTACAAAAAAGTGGAAGTAAAAATTAGGTTGGGAACTACAGACCGGTTAGTCTGACCTCTGTGATGTGTATTTTTAATCAAAACACTGCTAAAACAGAGGATAGTGAGGTTTCTGGAGTCCAATGGATTACAGGATCTGAGGCAGCATGGTTTTAATAGAGGCAGGTCGTGTCAGACAAATCTAAGAGAGTTGGACCGAGCAACTGCCTTAGATGTGGTGAACCTAGATTTCAGTAAAGCCATTGACACCATTCCACACAGGCAATTTATAAATAAATTGAGCACCCTAGGAATGGACCCTACAGTGACTAACTGGGTTAGAAATTGGTTGGGAGGTGACAAAGGGTACAGGTAAATGTAGCTCACTTGAGGAGAAAGATGTTACCTGTGGTGTGCTGCAGGGATCTGTCCTTGGTCCAATTCTTTTTAATATTTTGTGAGTGATGTTGCAAAAGGGCTATCAGGTAAGATTTGACCTTTGGCAGAGGATACCAAAATCTGCAATAGAGTAGACACCCAGGAAGGAGTAGATAACATGAGGAGGGATCTAGCTAAGCTTGAAGAATGGTGGGGAATTTGGCAACTGAGATTTAACACTAAAAAATGCAGAGTCCTGCATTTGAGCTGCAAAAATCCAAGGCAGCAGTACAGTATAGGAAGTGAAGTACTTCTATCCGTGAAGGAAGAGCAAGACATGGGTGTGATTGTTCCAGATGATTTGAAGATGGTTAAACACGTAGAAAAGGTGATGGCAAAAGTCAGAAGGATGCTTGGGTGCATAAGGAGAGGAATGGCCAACCGGAAAAAGGAGGTGATAGTGCAAGCTCATTTGGAGTATTGTGTGCAATTCTGGAGACCACACCTGCCAAAGGATATAAACAGGATGGAGTTGGTGCAGAGGGTGGCTACCAAAATGATCATTGATCTTTGTCATATGGCATATGGGGGACAAACTTAACAATCTCAATATGTATACTTTGGAGAAAAGGGGAGAAAGAGAGGTAATATCATAGAGACATTTAAATACCTCTGTGGCATAAATACATTGGAGAGCCTCTTTCAATTGAAAGAAAGTACTTGCAACGAGGGGACATAGGATGAGGGTAAAAGGGTATAGACTCAGGAGTAATATGCAGAAATAGCTCCTTATGGAAAGAGTGATAGATTTGTGGAATAGTCTCCTACTAGAGGTAGTATAGACCAGGACAGTATCTAAATGTAAGAAAGCATGGAACAAACACAGAAGTTCGCTAAAGAAAAAAAAGGGATTATAGTAGTTTGTATGGATGGGCAGACTAGGCCGTATGGTCTTTTTCTGCTGTCACATTTCTGTGTTTCTATGTAAGTTTGTAATATATGACACACAATCTGTAGGTTTTGCTTTGCTTGCCTACAAATATGTGACAGACTGTTGTCATTGCCATAATTTGTGTAAAAATGCCTATTTATATGTATTCATACTATACAAGACACGCTGAATCAACGGCAAAATAAATAGAACTGCCAGCGTACTGTGCTGGTCAGAACACAGAGAAGTAATTCCTAGAGACTCTAGTTTGATTTTTCTGATCCATAACTCTAACTCTATACCCTTCAGTAAGTTATGTTACCACCCTTGTTAACACTTGGGGGCTTGTTTACAAAGCTGCGGTAGCAGTTCGCGATCATTATCGGAGCCACGACCCCATTGATTTCAATGGGGCCGCGGCTCCAATAACGACCGCGAACCGCTACCGCGGCTTTGTAAACAAGCCCCTTGGTATGTCTACTAAACCGGGCTAACATGAATAACATGGGACCTAGGTGCAGATAGCCCAGGTTAACTGTTAGCCTGGCTTAGTAGACTTATCCCTTAGCTTTTAAGCTCTTTGGCATCACAATATTATAACCATGTAGTCTATATTGTACATTGCTGGTGCTATATAAACCATAAATATTATCAATTGTATGTAATTACTACAAAGTAGCCCGATGAAATGCTAAGGTGTTGGGTAAGTGGGATCCTGCTCTTTGCTTCTGTAGGTGTTGCTAGCATCTTCTGAACTTGTACTGTTTATGCAAATTGTTGTTTTTAGAAAGTACTTGGAAGCTGGTGGGAAAGGAGGAGCATAGCCCTACCTGTCATGTTCAGTAAGAAGAAGCTCCTTGAAACCTTACCATTAATATCTCCAAGGAGTATAGGTCTGAGCAGGACGGTGGATAACATAGTAACATAACATAGTAATGCGGTGTGTGATGGCAGATAAAGACCAGTCAGAGGTAGGAGAGAAGGGACAGCTAAAGGGGCAGGAATAAGGAGATGGGAGGTATTATAGGAGAGAAAAGCCAGGATCGTATCTACAGTAGCTACATGGGGCTATTTACTAAAGTATGCTATTTTTTTGCACTTAACACGCATTTAGTGCAAAAATTAATGTACACTAAGTGCAGAGTCTCTGCGGTGACTGTCGGGGGCATGATAGTTAATGAGCAGACATGTACAATAATGCAAGGTACTATTACAGCAGATGCATTTATCTCTGCCTATTGAGGTAGAGGTAATTGCATCCATGCTTATTGCAACATTGACAGCGCTTGATATGTTCCTCACGCTAACAGCAATATGCTCACTACGCCCACTCTCTGCCCCTAACCCGTCTATTCTCCATCCTAACACATATGTGGTGGTTAGTGTGTGAATTAGCACGATAACTCATATCCCAATGCTAACAGCTATTGTGTGCCAAAACACATGTTAATTGCTTAGTGCACGGTAGTAAAAGAGCCCCTTAATACTGAACTATGCTAATATATGTGTGATTAAGGGTACAACTTTCAAACAAAGCGCATACCCGCACCTATGACAAATTTCACTTTGAAATTTGGCTTGGGAAAAGTACATGCAGGAATCTGCAAATGCTGTTGGTGTGGCTACTTTCTTCTTTTTAACATTTTATTTATTTACATTTTACAGAGACATCAAGGAAAACCTTGACAGTGTTTTAATAAAAGTACAGAAATTGTTTAACTCCTATTCTCCCCAAACCCTATTCCGGTCCACAGATTAAGGGGAGGTGGATTATCAAATGAGGGTGAAGGGAGATAGATTCAGGAGTGATATGCGAAAATATTTCTTTACGGAAAGAGTAGTGGATCCGTGGAATAGTCTCCCAGTGGAGGTGGTAGAGATGAGGACAGTAACTGAATTCAAAAAAGCATGGGACCAACACAGAGGATCTCTAAAGGTAAAAAGTGGACTGTTGTAGTTGTTGTTATGGAAGGACAGACTAGATAGACCATGTGGTCTTTTTCTGTCATCATGTTTCTATGTAACCAAGAAAACTTCATCAAACCCAAAGCTTTTTTGGAAAACGCAGATGGATGAGGAGGCAAATTTCTTAATACAATTAGCAGGGTTGCAAGGGGGTTCTGTCAGAACATTCAGCCTGTACACAAGTATCACTCAAACGCAAAGTAAGCTGAGACAGTTCAAATAAAATAGAGGCAATATTTTGCAAATATATTTTAAGAGAAATTATCCTCCAAGTTATAGCCTCATTGTCTAAAAGGTTTTCCTTTTCTTCTGAGTCATTTTAGAAACATCTGGTAAATCCTTTACTAGTAGGCCTAGGAATAATGTCTCATAATTATGGAAACCATTTTTAAGACCCAATCTCTATCAGCTTCAAAGTCTAAGGAAACCAAAAGATTTTCAGAAACTGCTAATTTTTCATCTAAAATTTCCAAAAAGTAGTCAAATTTAAGCTACCTTCTGGTTCAACCAATGAATCAATCCCTTCAAAATCTGGATCCACTTTCTTGAATGGAGAAAAATGATACACTTTACAATTTCAAAATTTCAACAAGGTATCTCTTAAACATATCCACTGCAGAAATGTCTTTAGTCTTAGGAAAATTAATGAGCTGGAAATTCTTCTGTCAGATAGTATTCTCTAAATTCTCCACCTTGGACTGCAGAACAAGAGTATCCTTCATTATGGTAGCATGTAAATTATCATAATCCAATTATCAAAAACACATTGCAGTCATTAATAGCTCAACAAAATTAAGAAACTACCAAATTCATCCTTCTTCTTGTTCTTGTTCCAACAATGCATATCCGATACACATTGTTGGAACAAGAACAAGAAGAAGGATGTTAAAAATGATAAAAAAATTTTGATATCAGGTTTTTGAAACAAAAAAGGTTGTATATATTTTTGTCGTGAGGTTTTTGTGATTAATTTTATTATGTTTATTGTATGGTTGTTATTGTCCAAATTTTTTGTAGTTTATTTTTTGTAGTCTTGGCTTTTGTGTGTGTGTGTGTGTGGGGGTATTTATATGTAAATGGATGTGAAATATTAAGTATTAGATAGGAGAACTGGTGTATTAGGCAGATGCTGTTTATGAAGTACTATAATACATTACTTTTATGCTGCTTTTTGATAAGTAATAATGTATGATGTATATTTATTTATAAAATATTCATCTGTATGTCTAATAAATATTTAATTTACATATTTGATGTATCTGTATTTATTTTTTGAATTTAGTGAATGTTTATTTACAGTAGGAATATGATGAATTTGGTAGTTTCTTCATTTTGTTGAGCTATTAATGATTACAATGTGTTTTTGATAATTGGTTTTTGTTTGCAATTTGGTGGTTCTATTTTTGTATAATTATCATAATCCCCCAGCTAAGTCTTTATAGCAGTGGTTCTCAACCTTTTTTGTACCGTGACCCCTTTTACCATTGGTAAACTTGTGGTGACCCCCAATGATAAAATCAAATGCTTCTCTCTTCCTTTACCGTTAACGCATTGTCGCTGTAATCATTTGTTGAATTATTAAAATATTTTAGGCCTTTGCAATATGTTTTTATTTATAAAATTTACTTATTTAAACCACAATAATTAATCACAATAACAAGTAACACTATTTGATTTCAAAATTATGATGATTTTGTAGTCAAATCACTAATATGAAATAAAATTATTTTTTCTACCTTTGTTGTCTGACCAATTTATTCTCTGATCATGCTGGTCCCGATCTGAGGCTTCTGCTTTCCTGTCTTCTCTTAGCTCTCTTTCTGTGGTCTATGGTCCATCTGCCATTTCTTATCTCTTCTTTCATTTTCTTCACGTCTTTCCATCAGCCTATTTCCAGTCCCAGTAATCCTCCCTAATATCAGCCCCTTTCCAGTCCTCACTCTCAGTACCTTCCAATGTCAACTTGCATGCCCATGACTGCCACTGGTGTCCATTCCCTTCCAGTCCCCTTCCTTCCCCACTGACCAGTCCCTTTTAGTACAAATACCATGGCAGCCTCTCTCAGATCCACTCCCTTCCAGTTCCATTCTCCCATCCCCTCGTATCAGCCCATTTGTAGCCTTAGCCCTCAGTTTTCTTCCAGGGCCAGCAGCTCTATCCTCCCCTCCCCACAATCAGCCCATTCCCAGTCAAAGCCCCCCAATCAGCTCACTTCCAGTGCTAGTCCCCCCTCAACCCCATTATCAGTGCTAGCCTCCCCTAATCAGCCCAATACCAGTTCTACCCCCCCCATCAGCTCATTACCAGTCCTAGCCTCCTCTAATCAGCCCATTTCCAGTCCTAACCTCCCCGATCAGCTCATTTCCAATGCTAGCCCCCCATCAGTCCATTACCAGTCCTACCCCCCTATCAGCACATTACTAGTCCCAACCCCCCCTTGATCAGTCCATTCCCAGTCCTAGCCTTCCCTAATCAACCCATTACCAGTCCCTAGCCCACCCCCATCTGCCCATTATAATCCTAATCCGCACTGTCTCTCCCCTTTGTCCAGCATTTATCTCCCATCTGTCCAGTATGTCCCCCTGTCTCTTCCCTTTGTCCATGTCAGCCCCCTCCCTCCATCCCTCCATGTCAGCCCCACCTTTGTCCATGTGAGTACCCTCCCTCCATCCATGTCAGCCCCCCTCTTTCCATGTCAGCCCTCCCTCCCTCCATCCATCCATAACTGTCAGCCCCACCTCCCTCCCTCCCTCCCTCCATGTCAGCCCTCCCTACCTCTCTCTCCCCATGTCAGCCCCCCTCTGTCCATGTCTGCCCTCCGTCCCTCCATGTCAACCCTCTGTCCATGTCAGCCCCCTCCCTCCATCCATCCATCCCTCCATGTCAGCCCTTCCGTCCTCCCTCCATGTCAGCCCCCCTCTGTCCATGTCAGCCCCCTCCCTCCCTCCATGTCATCCCTGCCCTCCCTCCATCCCTGTCAGCCCCGCCTCTCTCCATGTCAGCCCTGTCCATGTCAGCCCCCTCCCTCCATGTCAGCCCTCCCCTCCCTCCAACCATGTCAGCCCCCCTCCATCCATGTCCATGTCCATGTCAGCCCCTCTCCAACCATCCATCCAACAATGTCAGCCCTCCCTTCCTCCCTCCATGTCAGCCCCATTGCAGGTTCCCTGCTCCCTCCTCTCCTCTCTCTGGCTGGCTGCTGCTGCCCTGCTGTTCTTCTACAGCCGCGGCTCCCTGTCTCTTAGGGAACCGCGGCTATGCCTGTAAAACCAATGCAGAGCCTTCCTGTCTCTTGACAGGCTCTGTGCAGCATTGGCCCGCCTCCAAAGGAAGTGGTAAACAACTTCCTTTGGAGGCGGGACAATGCTGCACAGAGCCCGTCAAGAGACAGGAAGGCTCCGCAATGGTTTTACTGGCATAGCCACGGTTCCCTAAGTGGCAGAGAGCCGCGGCTGCATTAGAAGGGACTGGGAGGTGGTGAATTTGCCACTGCCGAGAAGCGGACTCGGCAGCGGCAGCAACGTGTGCGCTTTTTTTTTTTTTTAATGGCGGAGTGAGGCGACCCCTGCTAAATCCTGTGGTGACCCCCGTGGGGGTCGCGACCCACAGGTTGAGAACCGCTGCTCTATAGCTTCAACTTGGCTGACTAACTCCGAAGATCTATCTGCTTCTCTAAAACATTCTTGACAGTTTGTAATTTCATCCCAACAGTATTAAACTGCAGTGTGCGAAATTGTCCAAGGCCCACTATGGCCTTCCAAATGGACTCAAGAGTAAACACAAGTAACCTATTCAATTGAAACAATGAACTCCTTTGGATAGAAGTATTTACAGTCCTTTGGATAGTAGCTCTGCCACAGCTCCCATCAAAAATGATGGCCTACTCAGAGTAGCTGTGCTGTCTCTGGCATCCCAAGAAGCTCTGACACTTGGAGCTTGCTTCAAGTCTGGTTGCTTCTCATGCTCTGCTGCTGGCAGTATCATCACCCCCCACTGTTGCTTGTTCAAGGCTAGGCTGCTGATGCTGCTGCCTCAGGAGTTCTGACTTCTCCCTGTACTCCAGACTTGATGAAACTCTGCTGTCAAGGGAGAAATGAGGCAGAATTTCCCCTCAATTTCCCTCTAGTGACAAGTCCGAGTCTGGTAATAATGTAATATTGGACCGTAATGGCGGGGGCTCTGCAGATTGCAGGGTATATCCGGGACTTCCCTTTCCTTTTCCTGCCTCTCATAAATTATTCAAATGAAAGAAGTTTAAGAAAAAAAATCCCTTTGGCAGAAATTACAAAAAGCTAAGGGAGAACTCCATGATACAACCCCCTCTATCCACCCTGAAAAACGTCTCACAACTACTTTCTCTGTGAAAACTTATGTGCATAATTTTGAAAATCCAAAAGTATGCATATAAGTTCACTCTCCATCTCAACTCCAGCCCTGGAAGCACATCTCTTATACATGTGTGCACCTAATGAACCTAATTCCATATGTGTTTGGCAACTTTAAAAAAAAAATATATTTTTGCATATAAGATGCCTTTGAAAATCCCCCTCAAAATTTCAAGAATTACAGTCTTCACCAGTTGCTAGTGTTGTGTGATGAAGCAATCTAACTCTTGAAAGCTCATCACAGACATATTTTGTAAATTGTGTCATCTATAGTGGCTGGCACAAGGGTACTCGATGCCCTAGGTCAGGGGTCTGCAACCTTTAAGACGTAAAGAGCCACTTGGACCCGTTTCCGAAGGGAAAAAAAAAACTGGGAGCCGCAAAACCATTGCGACATTTAAAACAAATCTAACACTGCATATATTGTTTCTTACCTTAATGCTATATACGACCCCCTACTTTTCCTGTTAAAATATAGGTGTTTGGCCTATACTCGCCGTATAAGACTACCCCTCTTCCTTCACACACCAAAAAAAAAAACGCCAGAAAATATCACAACAACAAGTAACAATATTTCTCCAGGACCAAGCAGGAAGTCAGTCCTCACTTATGGGTGACGTCGGCGCCGACGGAGCCCTCGCGGAGCAATTTTCCCCAGCTTTCAAAGAAAGCCTTTGGGAATTGCAGCGCGCATGCGCGGTCGTCTTCCCGCCCGAGGGTGCCATCTTAGCCAGTCTTCTTTTTTCCGCGGAGCCCTACAGACGTCCCCGTCTTGTCCCCGCGAAAAAGTCAATTTTTCTTCATTATTTTATTCTTTTTCCTTCGGTTCGACGCCGATCTTTTTCCCGCCCGGACTCGCGACGCCGGTCACGAGTCCTCTTACTTTTTTCGGTTTTTCTGACTTTGTCAGCTTTCGTTTTCGATTTTTCCCTGGCAGCCCGGTCCTTTGACCTCGCAGGGGCCCTTTTTCCCCCGATGGCTGCCAGTGGGTTTAAGCGGTGTGGTCAGTGTGACCGAAATATGTCACTAACTGACACACACGACTTTTGCCTCTGCTGCCTGGGCCCGGATCATGAGGAACTGATCTGTGGGCCCTGCGGCAAAATGTCCTCAAAAGCGTTGAGGAGTCGGCGGCATCAGCGTGATAGAATCTTCGCTGACCCCAGCCGTACCCGGACCTCGTCGGAGGCCTCCGCGTCCAAAGGCTCCAGCTCGGACCGTCGCCGGAGTTCCTCCGACCGGGGTTCTCCCTCCGGGGACCATCGTCGGAAGGTGAAACCCGCGAGGGCGGCGTCGGTGGACGCTCCTGGTTCCGCGAGGGCCAGGTCGCATAGCCCCGACAGCCGCCCCGGGTCCTTGGAGAAGGAACACCTCACAAAGCGACCTCGCCTGGAGTCGGAGATGCCTGCTCGGGTAAGTCCTGTGGTCCTTCTGGACTCGCCTCCGCGACAGCCGACGTCGGGCCCGACGCCGTCGGGGCCCGAGTCGGGGGCTGCTGGGTCACCTGAGCTCGGACTCAGGTTGACGGCCTTGGAGAGCAGGCTGTCTGCCTTCATGGACCAGCAGCGGGCACTGCTCGCTGGCCTCGCTGGCGCCGCTGCCCCGACCGCCAGGACGTCGACGTCCAAGTCGACCCCGGAGACCGAGCCGATCCTCGAGTCGATGAGAACTCGAGTCGATCCTCGGTCGAGGTCACCCTCGGCCTCCCGTTCGGGACCGAGGTCGCCGACGCCGACTCCCTCGGCGTCGGGGCGGCAGGCGCCGCGCCCTGCCCTGCCCGGGCCGACCCCACCGAGTCCTCGTCGGAGTCGGTCTGGGAGTCTGAAGAGGAAGAGTCGCCTGATTCTTTCCGGACTCGGTGTGTCCCCTCGGACTCACCGGAGTCCGAGCCTCGGAAGCAGTCCCCCCCGGAGGATGCCCGGTTCTCGGACTTCGTTAGGGATATGGCCAAGGCTTTGGCCTTCCCTGCGGATCCCGAGGAGGAGCCTCGAGCCGAAGAGCTCGACGCCCTCCAGTATGACTCTCCCGCGAGGGAACACTTTACTGTACCGGTTCCTCCTATGCTGGAACGACTACTCTTCCGCATGTGGGAGAGTCCGGCCTCCTCGCCGGTCCTGAGCAAGCGGGTCGATTCTATCTATCGAGTCCGCAAGAGCCCTGGCTTTCAAAAGGCACAGCTGCCACACCATTCCATGGTAGTGGAATCGGCCATGCATCGTCTTAAGAGCCAGAAGATGCACTCCTCGGTGCCTCCTGGCAGGGAGGCCCGTAACCTGGATGGCCTTGGTAAGAAGTGTTTCCAGGGCTCTATGCTCGCATGTTGTGTCCAGACTTACCAGCTATACATGGGCATGTATCTCCGGGATCTGGCTAAAGAGCTAGCCGGATTCTCCGCTGGTTTGTCCGAGGAACCCTTGCGGAGGTTCCTAGCCTTGTCCACTGGCATTCGGGAATGCTCAAAGTTCATGTCCCGGGCAGCCTATGATGGCTTTGAAGCATCGGCTCGAGTGGCCGCAGCCGGCATCGGTGCCCGCTGACAGGCTTGGCTTCAGTCGTCAGACCTTGAGCCCTGGGTGCAGGACAAGTTGGTCGATGTCCCCTGCCGAGGCGAAAACCTCTTTGGCAAGCCCATGGCGGAAAAGGCTGCGCAAATTGAGACCGAGACTCTCACCAGGACCAGGCTTTCTAGGAAGACCTCCGCCCCTTCCCAGAAAAAGAAGGGCTCGGGGAAAAAAAGTCCTTTTACCCGAGGAAGGCGGCTGCCTACAAACAATACCCCCATTATCAGGCCCCTGCAGCTCCCCAACAGGGCCAGCAGGCCAAGGGACGGGGTAACGGGTCCCGTAGGCAGCAAGCCCCCAAGCCTGCACCACCAGCCCCTGCTCAGCAGGGTGGGGGTTTTTGACTCACAAAGCATAGCCTCTCCCCCCCCGCTGGTTCCTCCCAGCACCGGAGGCCGGCTGGTTCACTTCGCCCACAGGTGGTCCAGCATCACCGCAGATGCCTGGGTGCTTCAAGTCGTGCGGGAAGGCTATCTTCTCCACTTCCACCAGGTCCCTCCCTCCTATTTTCCGGGAGAACCTCCACGACCCCCTCTGCACAGGGAATTACTCCTTCAGGAGTTAGCAGGTCTTCTGCAGGAACAGGCGGTGGAAACCGGTGCCACACCACCTGAGAGGTCAAGGCTTTTATTCCAGGTATTTTCTAATACCAAAGAGAACAGGGGGCCTCAGACCCATCCTGGACTTGCGCAACCTCAACAAGTTCCTTGTGCGGGAGAAGTTCAAAATGCTTACCCTTGGAATCCTTCTGCCCTACCTCCATCAGGGAGATTGGCTATGCTCCTTGGATCTAAAGGATGCCTACACGCACATCCTCATCCACCCAAGCCACCGCCAATACCTAAGGTTTGTGGTGGCAGGAAATCATTACCAGTACAGAGTACTGCCCTTTGGCCTGTCCTCCGCGCCACGAGTCTTCACAAAATGTCTCGCAGTGGTGGCGGCCCATCTCCGACTTCACGGCCTATATGTCTTTCCGTACCTCGACGACTGGCTCATCAGAGCGGCGTCCGCTCCGGAGGTCACCAGCGCCACACGCCGCACGGTGACTCTTCTGCAGTACTTGGGCTTTGTTATAAATTTCGCAAAGTCCACTTTGCTCCCCTCACAGGATCTCGAGTTCATCGGCGCAAGGCTCCACACTCCTCAGGCACGAGCGTACCTACCGCTCGACAGGGCTCAACGGCTCATGGACCTAGCCGACCGTTTTCGCAGCCAGCCCCTGGTCTCCGCCAGGCGCTTCCTGAGACTGCTCGGCCATATGGCTTCCACCGTCCATGTGACCCCCAATGCCCGCCTGCATATGCGGCCTGCTCAATGGTGTCTCCGCCAGCAGTGGCGACAAGCCACAGGCGGCCTAGCAGACCTAGTACGCGTCTCCGAGCCGCTGATCTCGTCTCTCCGGTGGTGGCTTCGGCAGCCGAACCTGATATTCGGAATGCCTTTCCAGTCACCTCAGCCGACCCGGGTGCTGACCACGGATGCATCCCTCCTGGGCTGGGGAGCACATTGCCAAGGGGCACGTACTCAGGGCCTCTGGACCACGTGGGAGTCTGCTCAGCAGATCAACTTCCTGGAGCTCAGGGCGATCCGCCTGGCTCTCAAGGCTTTCTCCCACCTGACCTCTCACCAGTCCGTCCTTGTCCAGACGGACAATCAAGTTGCCATGTTCTACGTGAACAAGCAAGGGGGCACGGGCTCCTTCCTCCTCTGCCGGGAGGCACAGAAGCTCTGCTCTTGGGCCGTCAGTCACGGCATTCTCCTCAAGGCAGTTTATCTCCCGGGCCAAGAGAATTGCCTGGCGGACAAACTCAGCAGGATCCTCCAGCCGCACGAGTGGCGTCTGGATCCCTTGGTAGTTCAGAAGCTCTTCCTAAGGTGGGGCCTCCCCACGGTGGATCTCTTTGCCAGTCCTCACAACCGGCAGCTTCCTCGCTTCTGCTTTCGTCAGCCACACCCACTTCGGGTTGCGGCGGACGCTTTTCTAATTTCATGGTCGGGGAGCCTTCTGTACGCTTTCCCTCCCATCCCGCTAGTCTCTCGGACTCTTTTCAAGGTTCTCCGAGACAAAGCCTTCATGATCCTGGTGGCCCCTCGCTGGCCCAGACAGCCGTGGTTTCCGCTCCTACTGCAATTAACGGTGGAGGATCCATTCCCTCTGGGAGTACAACCGGATCTCCTCACTCAGGATCAGGGGTCTCTACTACACCCCAACCTCAGGTCTCTCAACCTCATGGCTTGGCTGCTGAGAGGGTAGTCCTTGCTCCCCTTCTCCTGCCGGCAGAGGTGGAGGAGGTCATCTTGGCTTCGCGACGGCCTTCTACCCGCAAATGCTACGCCCTTAAATGGCATCGCTTTGCCGTCTGGTGTACCCAACAGTCTCAGGATCCCTTCTCCTGCCCGGTGTCGGTGATCTTGCAGTACTTGCTACACCTCTCTAATCTGGGACTTAAGTCCAACTCCGTCAAAGTTCACCTCAGTGCTCTTTCGGCACATCATGGGCCGGTGGATGGTAGACCTCTCTCCAGCGACCCTCTCGTAGCGAGGTTTCTCCGAGGTCTCCTTCTACTTAAACCACCTCTGCGCCCGCCAGCACCTGACTGGGACCTGAATGTGGTTTTGCAGCGGATCACCTGTCCGCCTTTTGAACCTATGGCTACCTGTTCTCTCCGTTTTCTGTCTTGGAAAACACTGTTCTTGATAGCCCTCACTTCCGCTAGACGCGTAAGTGAATTGCAGGCCCTCGTGTCTGATCCCCCTTACACTCGGTTCTACAAAAATAGGGTAGTCCTACGGACTCACCCAAAATTTCTTCCAAAAGTGGTCTCCCCTTTTCACATCAATCAGGAGGTGGTACTTCCAACCTTCTTTCCCAGACCACACTCCAGCCGAGCTGAAACGGTCCTCCATACCCTGGACTGTAGAAGGGCATTGAACTTCTACCTTGACCGTACGCGGGAGCACCGTAAAGCTGCTCAGCTTTTTGTGTCTTTTGACCCCAATAAATTGGGGCTCCCGGTCTCCAAGCGTACTCTGTCCATCTGGGTTGCGGACTGTATCTCTTGGGCTTATGGGGCAGCCGGACTCTCCTTAGAAAGTCGAGTCACGGCTCATTGCGTTCGGGCAAAGGCTACGTCAGTGGCTTACCTCCGCTCTGTTCCGCTGGCAGACATCTGCCGGGCCGCTACTTGGTCTTCGAGCCAGACTTATGCGGTCCATTACTGTCTAGAGAGGGAGTCCCGCAGGGACAGTGCTTTCGGACAGGCAGTCCTCCGTAATCTCTTTGAGGTCTGAGCAACTCCTACCCTCCATCCCGGATGTGGGCTACCGGTGGGTGATAATTCAGCGAAGATTCTTTCCTTCTGTGCTGCTGAGCTAGAGGGAGCTCATTTTTGTGCTTAGGGTCTCCGGTAGCCTTGAGCTTGGGAGTCCCATAAGTGAGGACTGACTTCCTGCTTGGTCCTGGAGAAAGCGTGGTTACTCACCTGTAACAGGTGTTCTCCAGGAGCAGCAGGAATCAGTCCTCACTACCCTCCCTCCTCCCCTTGGAGTTGCAATCGTCTGCTCATGTTTTTGCAAATATTTTTATGCTGTCTTTTTTAGCTATGTCATCTGACTGGCTAAGATGGCACCCTCGGGCGGGAAGACGACCGCGCATGCGCGCTGCAATTCCCAAAGGCTTTCTTTGAAAGCTGGGGAAAATTGCTCCGCGAGGGCTCCGTCGGCGCCGACGTCACCCATAAGTGAGGACTGATTCCTGCTGCTCCTGGAGAACACCTGTTACAGGTGAGTAACCACGCTTTGATTTCAAAATTATGATGATTTTGTAGTCAAATCACTAATATGAAATAAAATTATTTTTTCTACCTTTGTTGTCTGACCAATTTATTCTTTGATCATGCTGGTCCCGATCTGAGGCTTCTGCTTTCCTGTCTTCTCTTAGCTCTCTTTCTGTGGTCTATGGTCCATCTGCCATTTCTTATCTCTTTCGTTTTCTTCACTTCTTTCCATCAGCCTATTTCCAGTCCCAGTAACCCTCCCCAATATCAGCCCCTTTCCAGTCCTCACTCCCAGTACCTTCAGTGCTAATCCCCCCTCAACCCCATTACCAGTGCTAGCCTCCCCTAATCAGCCCAATACCAGTCCTACCCCCATCAGCTCATTACCAGTCCTAGCCTCCCCTAATCAGCTCATTTCCAGTGCTCGTCCCCTCAACCCCATTACCAGTGCTCCATCCCTCCATGTCAGCCCCCTCCCTCCCTCCATCCATATCAGCTCCCTCTCTCCATGTCAGCCCCCTCCATCCCTCCATGTCAGCCCCCCTCCCTCCATCCATATCAGCTCCCTCCCTCCATGTCAGCCCCCTCCATCCCTCCATGTCAGCCCCCCTCCCTCCATCCATATCAGCTCCCTCCCTCCATGTCAGCCCCCTCCCTCCATCCATCCATATCAGCCCCCCTCCCTCCATGTCAGCCCCCTCCCTCCATGTCAGCCCCCTCCATCCCTCCATGTCAGCCCCCCTCCCTCCCTCCAGCCATATCAGCGCCCTCCCTCCATATCTGCTCCCTCCCTCCATGTCAGCCCCCCTCCCTCCATGTCAGCCCCCCTCCCACCCTCCATCCATATCTGCTCCCTCCCTCCATGTCAGCCCCTCCCTCCATCCATTTCAGCTCCCCTCCCTCCATGTCAGCCCCCCTCCCTCCCTCCATCCATATCTGCTCCCTCCCTCCATGTCAGCCCCGCCCTCCCTCCATATCAGCTCCCACCCTCCATGTCAGCCCCCTCCCCCCCTCCCTCCATGTCAGCCCCCCTCCCTCCATGTCAGCCCCCCTCCCTCCATCCATATCAGCTCCCTCCCTCCATGTCAGCCCCCCTCCCTCCATCCATCCATGTCAGCCCCCCTCCCTCCATGTCAGCCTCCCTCCCTCCATCCATCCATATCTGCTCCCTCCCTCCATGTCAGCCCCCCTCCCGCCATCCATCCATATCTGCTCCCGCCCTCCATGTCAGCCCCCCTCCCTCCATGTCAGCCCCCCTCCCTCCATCCATATCAGCTCCCTCCCTCCATGTCAGCCCCCCTCCCTCCATCCTTGCATATCTGCTCCGTCCCTCCATGTCAGCCCCCTCCATCACTCCATGTCAGCCCCCCTCCCTCCATCCATCCATATCTGCTCCCTCCCTCCCTGTCAGCCCCCCTCCCTCCATGTCAGCTCCCTCCCTTCTTCTGCAGCCGCGGCTCCCTGCCTTTTAGGGAACCGCGGCTGTGCTTTTAAAATCATCTCGGAGCCCTTCCTGTCTTGACGGGCTCCGTGCAGCATTGTCCCGCCTCCAAAGGAAGTGGTAAACAACTTCCTTTAGAGGCGGGACAATGCTGCACGGAGCCCGTCAAGACAGGAAGGGCTCCGAGATGATTTTAAAAGCACAGCCGCGGTTCCCTAAGAGGCAGGGAGCCGCGGCTGCAGAAGAAGGGAGGGAGCCCATAACGCCATAAATACCGGGCGGGCAGTGTGCTCCGGAGCCGCGGCAAAGGTGAGAAAGAGCCGCATGCGGCTCCGGAGCCGCGGGTTGCCGACCCCTGCCCTAGGTGAACCATTAGTCATGTGACCCCACTCCATCCTGCTCTACCCCGCCATGCCCATAATCCAGCATCTCCCCATCCCAGGTCTCCAGCATCACTACTACTACTTATAGCGCTATGCAGCACTGTACAAATACACATAAAAGACAGTCCCTGTTTCACAGAGTTTACAATCTGCTAAGACAGACAGACAAACAGAACAGGAGAATAGAGAATTCATAAGGAAATTGATTAAAATGCATATGGGTGTAGACAGGAAAATAAGGTGATCAGGATCCAAAAGCAGCCTCGAAGAGAGATGTTTTTTAAACCTGGGTTTGAATAGGACCAGAGATGGAGCCTGATGTATCAACTCAGGTTGTCTATTCCAGGCCTACCGTGCAGCAAGGCGGAAAGAACAGAATCTTCATATCTCTCTTCTGGTAGCATGGCATGCGATTAACCACTGCTTTGTGTCTTGGTTGAGCATGCGTTTCCTCATTAATATGTACTGTATACCAGCTGATTTGGTTGGCTAGTAGATTCAGTTCCATAAAATAAAATACACGAAGAATAGGGAGGGAGATGAACAGACATGAGGGCATCAGTCTACTGGAGGGTTGAAAAATGCCTCTGTTTGCAAGATACAGGAATCACAGATGCTGAAAGGTTGCTGAGATTCTCCTTTCCTCTAGAAACGAGGCTTTTGTCGTCATCTTCCTTACTGCAGTTCCCAAGTCCCCTTCCCTACTCCCTCCCATCAGGTCTCCATAATCCCTCTTCTTCCCCCCACCCCACCCATGTCCAATACGTCTCTCTTTCCACTTCCCCTTCTTTCCTCTTTCCCCACCATTACTGATGCCTCCCCCCAACTTTACCTCCATGGAAGGCCCAAAGGTAGAGCTTCGGGAGGCAGCCGCTCAGCACCAACACAGTACCAACAAAGTCTTTTAAAACTCTCAGTGGCAGGTTATTCAGTAGTTGCGTGCACACATGTGTGCATGTTCAAGTTTCTGCCATGACAGAATGCATCAGGCTTTGAGCATGCACGCATCTGCGCAAACAAATGTTGAAGAGCCCATCACTGAGAACAGTTTTAAAGGGCTCTGTTAGTGCTGCGGTGCTGTCTTCAGAAGCTTGATTTTCAGATAGGCTCCACTGTGGTGGAAGGGAGAGGAGGGGGGAAAGCTATGTAACCACCCTCCCCCAGTCTGCTGCCCCAGGCAGATACTTAGGGGCTTGTTTACTAAGCAGCGGTAGCAGCTTCCCTGACAGATATTGGAGCTGCGGCCCCATTATCGATCGGAAGCCGCTAGCACTGCTTAGTAAACAAGTGCCTTATTCAGCCTAGTGGTAGGGCCAGCCCTGCCTGTAGCTAATTTGCTGTCATTCATTTATTTTTTATGGATAACAGGGTTCAGAGACTATAATCTTTCTTGGTGGGAGGCAACATCACCAAATACCAGAAAATACATTACCACCTTTACGCTGACAATATCATGGTATATGCCCCAGTCAACTTGCGATCACCTGACATGACCTCGATAATAAGCTGCCTCGAAGACATGAACACCTGGCTCGCCAATAATAACCTAATGGTCAACTTTGACAAGACAGAGGTTATGTTCATCTCTAGAAATTCCACATTCAACCCACTCCAGGCAATCAGTATCCTAAACAAGAAGATAGCAAGAAAGGATGAAGTAAGGTACCTGGGCATTACCCTGGACAAAACACTTAAACTACAATCACACATTAGCAAAACTGCGGCAAAAGCCTACCACCAATTGCAGATCATCAGAAAACTCAAACCAATCCTCAACCAAGACCATTTTCACACAGTATGCCAAGCAGTCATCACCCCAATTCTGGACTATGGAAACTCATTATATCGAGGCCTTCCCATGCAGAATATTCACCCACTTCAACTGGTGCATAATACTGCAGTGCGCATCATTACGGGCACTGCGAAATCTGAACACAAGGCACCCATACTGTGACAGTTACACTGGCTTCCAATAATCGCAAGGGCAAAATTCAAGACAATCCTGAATATATTCAAAGTCATCCACCACTGCTCGGCAGACGCGCTCCAGGATATAAGAATCAAGGGCATCGGTAACAGGCCTAGGAGAGCCAACAACGGTAATAGACTCAGCACCCCCGCAGATATCATAAGATGAAGCAGGCCACATCTAAGAGAGCTCCCTCACTGTTGGCATCTGCCCTATGGAACTCCCTCCCTAAGGAATTAAGGGCCCTAAACAACACCAAGGATTTCCGCAAGTCTCTCAAGACCCTTCTGTTCACAAAGTCCTATGAACAAGTAACATAACATGCCAAGCACTAGATTCCACTGCAAACGGCCCACCGACAACCCACACCTAAATGAGAACTATATGCAGATAGCCTGTACGTATGTACATCTTATCCCAATTTCCTCTTAAATGTATGCCTACAATTGTGTTGTTGACCACTTTGCTTGAAGGATAAGGTGGTATACACAACTATCGAAATAAATAAATAAATAATCACTTTCACATTAATCACTTCAGGGCACCCTAGAAGACTTAGGGGCCGGATTATTCATCTAGGTTGGCTATGTGCCGCTATGGTGCATAGCCATCTGTGCTGACACTTAACCCCAGATATTCAATGCCAGGGTCATATGCAGCCCTGGCATTGAATATTTGGGTTTGTCGCACAACTCCCAGCCACATGCTGCCCGGTTAGCTCCTGCTAAAAGATAGGTGAGATTTTGCTTTGCCTATCTTTTAACCGCAGGTCAATAACCGGGCAGTATGTAATATCGCTGCTTCCTGTTACTATTGACCGTCGCTGCCTCTGTTCCTCCCCGGAACGCCAATGACATGCCCCGATGCTAAGTGGTTAGCATTGGAGTGTGTAGGGGAGAAGATGGGGATATCATTGAATATCCCAGTTAGAGGCATTTACATGGTTAACAGGGCTGTAGACCATGTAAATACCTTTTGAATATTGGGCCCTTAGATAACAAGAACCACTTCACTTTGTGGTCAGTTTTGAAGGTGAACTTACTTGACAGTTTTTTTTATTTTTGTTTGGAGACTTTTTCCTTGTTGCTACAACTCCATGCAAAGAGTACTTCTTATTCAAACAATCAATTTCTTTTTCTTTTTCCAATACTGGTACTACAACAACTCTATTCTGGTTTCTAATTACATTACAGTACCAACCACCTGCTCCCTCTCCCATTTCCCCTCCCAATTCCTACCCTCCTCTCCTAATCCTGCCCCCTTCCCCATCTGGCCCTTTAATACCCACATAGCAGAGATCTCACTTTAATAAGTTCTTCATTGTACAAAAGGCATCCAGACCCTTAAAACTGGTGATCCTTTGATGCCTATGAGCACACATTTTAAATACAGTCAAACCTCGGTTTTCGTATGCCCTAGTTTTTGTACGATTCGGTTTTCGTTGACTTTTTTCATTGAGATTTTGTCCCAGTTTTCATACATTGTCTCGGTTTTTGTACAGTTGAAAATGGAGCACCATCTTGTGGCCAGAAGTGGGATTTTCTTTATTTTGATTCTCTTGCTGATTGACTGTCTTCCATATGCCAACAAGAGTCTTCAATAAAGGTAAAAGTGATGTTAAATGTTCATTTATCCATTTCATTAGTCATTTATATTTATTTCTCATTGTTTTCTGTATGTAAAAATATAGTTATTATCTATAAAATGTATTTTTTGTCTGGAACAAATTAATTGGATTTACATTATTTCTTATGGGAAATATTGCTTCAGTTTTCATACATTCGGTTTTAGTCAGACTTTTTCAAATGGATTAATCACGAAAACCGAGGTTCCACTGTATATACTCCAGTCTCTTAGTGACTACTTCCCACCCTGGTATAGTAGCCAATTTCCAGTGGCTTGCCACCACTATATAAACGCTGCATTAAACACTGCCCCCAGCCTTGCCAAATTGGTTTCCAAATCTTCCAGGTGCAAATTCAACAACATATAATTTCACAGGTACCATGTGACCATGTTGAAACACCTCCCTAACTATTCCCACATTTTCCCACACTGACACACATTTCCACAACATGTGAAACAAATCCCCCCTTTCTCCATATCCCCTCCAGCATCCCACACTATACACACACTATCTTGCTTAACCTGGCCAGTAATAGGTACATCCTCTACATAGCTGTGTATCCATTCTTCTGAATCATGGCAGAAACCGATGCCTTTGCTATCCCTAAAAACGCATGTCTCCATTTCCACTCCTCTAATTTCTGCCTGAAATCTTGTTTGCAAGCATTCATAAAAGCCATTTGTGCATTTCCTTCCCTACATTAGAACATAAGAGCATAAGAAATGCCATACTGGGTCAGACCAAGGTCCATCAAGCCCAGTATCCTGTTTCAAACAGTGGCCAATCCAGGTCACAAGTATTTAGCAGGTTCCCAAAAGGCATACGGGTTCCACACTGTTCATCCTGGGGTAAGCAATGGATTTCCCGGGTCCTCTTTTATAATGGTTTATGGACCTTTCCTCCAGGAATTTGTCCAAGCCTTTTTTAAACCCAGCAACACTAACAGCTTTTATTATATCCTCTGGTAACGAATTGCAACCTATATAATTTGGACAGCAAGCCCCTGGATGCCCAAACAGGAACAGTCAGTGATATTTTATTTGATCTATCTTAAAATACTCTGTTACCAAGTGCAATTCCCGTCTCTTTTGCAGGGTGGCTGTAGACAGGTCTTTATATATTGCCACTTGATATCTCTGCCACTGAAAATATCCCGTTGCTCTCATCTCCGTGGCTATTTTTTCTTTCAGTTCAAATTCTTGTACACAAATTACAATGTCCCTAGGATAGGACCCTCTTGCAGGTACCAAGGCCCAATGTGCCCTATACAACTTGATGCTTTCCAGTACCTTGGATTGCCTTCTACAAGCAGCTTTTTGCAAATAGCCAATGCCATCATATTGCAATCCATAAATTCTGGCAGTTCAGGCACCCTCTTAATCCGCAGGTTGTTTCTCCATGACTTTTTTTTCCCAAGTCCTCCAGTTTTATCTGCAAGGCTACCTTTGTTTCCTCCATCACTTTGACTTTCTTAGATAGACTTGCTGGTCTTCCTGAGCCTTATCCATTACTCCTTCTGCTGTCTCCACCTTGTGGACTAGCTCCATCACATCAAACCACAATTCTCAAAGCTCATCTCTCACAGTCCCAATTTCTCTTTTAATATCTGCAAATCACGCTTTGTACCACTTCTCCATTACCTGCCAGCAGATAAGCCAGGCATAAATCCCTGCTTGCTCCTCACGTGTGTTTATAGTCACCATATTGTCCTCCTTCTGGCTCTCTACCTGGCCGCCTTGATAGGCAAATTCATGCAAATCTGCCATTTTCCTCATCATTTCAGCTTGTTCTGGACTGCCTCTCCTCACTGAATCTGTCACTTCGGGTGAATAGCACGCCGGGGAAGTCCCGATTTTTGCTCAAAAACCCCATGTCCATACCAAACGATGGTGTCACTTCCTCTCTCACTTGGCATTTTAGAAAAATATGTGCACTATTTTACACATCTCTCCTCTTCCTCCGTCCTCCTCATCTCCACTGTCTGCACAAAAAGCAGATGAAAGGATGGTGACCGTTTAAGTGCTATATTTTATGCTAAGTACGTTTCAAAGTACCTGCTTAGAGCATGATTTAATGCCTGTGTGGGATGACCAAAAAGGTGCCTATTTTATGAAGGCAACATAGATGCCTCCGGGCCTTTATAAAATAGGCTCTCAGGTCAAGTCTCAATAGTGTGCAAATGCCAGCACACACATTTACACCTACTTCAAAAATGATGCAAATGTGTGCATGTTTTTACATCTACATGTATATTCCACTATGAGGAAAGGCTTAAAAGGTTAGGGCTCTTCAACTTGGAAAAGAGACGGATGAGAGGAGATATGATAGAGGTCTATAAAATAATGACTGGAGTGGAACAGGCAATTGTAAATTGGTTAGGGGATATGCAATGAAGCTAACACATTTAGATTAATTGGAGAAAATATTTTTTTACTCAACATGTAATCAAACTCTGGAATTCATTACCAGAGGATGTAGTAAAAGCTGTTAATGTAGCTGGGTTTTAAAGAGCTTTGGAAGAGTTTCTAAAGGAAATGTTCAAGGAGCAGGGGCCGTGCAACGTCTCTCCAATTGGGCGGGGGGGCAAGGTCCACCTTGACTCTGCCCCTAGCTCCCTCCCGACCTTCCCCACCTGTTCTGCCCACGGGAGATGGGATCCCCACAGGCAGGAGGGGAAGGCTGCTGCAATCATAGCAAAGACTCCTGTCTACCCACGGGAATCTCCCATGAGCAGACAGGAATCTGCTGCGATTGTGGATGGTGAGCAAACTTTTGTTGTGGCCAGGGCCCATGTGGCCCTCTCCATTCCGACACCTGTGAAGAGGACTGGGGAAATCCACTGCTTACTCCAGGATAAGCAATGTGGAATCTCTGTACTTTTTGGGAACCTGAAAGGTACTTGTGACCTGGATTGACCGCTGTTGGAAACAGGATACCGGGCTTGATGGACCCTTGATCTTATTTATTTATTTATTTAATTACAGTCTCTTCTATACCGCGCTATTCGACATCAGTGCGGTTTACAATGAACATAAAATTACACATTTCCTTGGGTACTCTGTGTTTACAATGAACAAGAGTTTAAAACTTGGATAACAGGGGGTAACTATTTACAATCCTGGGATGCACTGGACAAGGTAGACTACCATATAAAGCAAAAAATGCCTTATATGGCAGTGACTCTCTCAGGCTGCATCCTGAGAGAGCTGACCTTACGTCATGCATACCAGGATGCAACCCGGAGGATCACTCTGCATATAAGGCATTTTTTGCCTTATATGGCAGTCTGACCAAAGCCTGGTGTATCCCAGGATGCACAACATGGCACCAGGTGCTGCTATTTTGCAAGTAACATAATCCCACTCACCCATGCACCCCAACAAATAGTGGGTTCTGGGGCAAGGTTTCTACTTCGGCTTGATTAGAAGCAAGCTGTACTTTAATATTTACATACCTGTAGGGAAGTGAGTGGCAGCCTGATGTAAATTGCTGTCATTTAAATAGTTACAGCTCCATCACTGCTTAAAAGACCATGCAATAAGTCTTGTATATGATAGCTGTCAGATTTCTTACAGTGAATGAGCTATTTTTCATAAGTGGAGGGTAATTTTATAACTGGACACCTAGTTTTAGACACCCAGAATGTGCCTTTCTAAAGCCTATTTTTATAAAGAAAAGTGGGTACCTACATCAGCCCTGGTATCATAACAGTTGGGGGCTGGAGTGATGCCCTCATGCTATGCTGCCATCTTGTAAAATGGCACCTGACCCCAATACACCACGCGGGCTTGGTCTTCCATAAAAACATGAATTTAGATACTGTCCTCATTGCTACCACCTCCACTGGGAGACTATTCCACGCATCTACCACTCATTCTATAAAGAAATATTTCCACATATTACTCCCGAGTCTATCCCCTTTCACCCTCATCTTATGTCCCCTAATAGCAGAGCTTGCTTTCAATCGAAAGAGGCTCTCCACTTGTGCATTTATGCTACGGAAGTATTTAAACGTCTCAATCATATCACCTCTGTCCTGCCTTTCCTCTAAAGTATACATATTAAGGTGCTTATGTCTGTCCTCCCATGCTTTATAACGAAGACCATTAACCATTTTAGTAGCCACCCTCTGCACTGACTCCAACCTGTTTATATCCTTTTGAAGATGTGATCTCCAGAATTGCACACAATACTCCAAATGAGGTCGTGCCAAAAGCGCCATCACCTCCTTTCTTCTGCTGGCCATTCCTCTCCCTATGCACCCAAGCATTCCTCTAGCTTTCACTGTCGTCTTTTCTCCCTGTTTAGCTACTTTGAGATCATCAGACACAATCACGCCTAGGTCACGTTCTTTTCTGGACAGAAGTACTTTTCCCCCTATACTGTACCGCTTCCTTGGACTGTTGCAACCCAAATGCATGACCCTACAATTTTTAGCATTAAATCTCAGCTGCCAAATACTAGACCATTTTTCAAGCTTAGCTAGATCCCTCCTCATATTATCTACACCTTCCTGGGTGTCTACTCTGTTGCAGATTTTGGTATCATCCGCAAAAGGCAAAACTTACCCGACAGCCCTTTCACAGTATCACTAACAATGATGTTAAAAAGAATCGGACCAAGGACAGATCCCTGCGGCACTCCACTGGTAACTTCCTTCTTCTCCGAGTGAACTCCATTTACATGTACCCTTTGTCGCCTCCCACTCAACCAATTTCTAACCCAAGCAGTAACTTTAGGTTCCATCCCAAGGGTGCTTAGTTTGTTTATAAGTCGCCTGTGTGGAACAGTGTCAAATGCTTTACTGAAATCTAAATACACCACATCTAGGGCTCTCCATTGGTCCATCTCCCTGATCACCCAGTCAAAGAAATCAATCCATGCTCCTCGGATCCTGCAATCTGTTGGACTCCAGAAACCTCACTATTTTCTCTTTCAGCAACATTTCCAATAATTTACTCACCACCGAGATTAAACTAACCGGCCTGTAGTTTTCAACCACTTTATTGCTTACGCTTTTGTGTAAAGGGACCACACGTGCCTCTCTCCAGTCCTCTGGCACCACCCCCGACTCCAAAGAGGCATTGAAAAGGTCAGTCAGTGGAGCAGCTAGAACGTCCCCAAGTTCCTTCAGTATTCTTGGATGTATCCCATCTGGTCACATCGCTTTGAAGCTAGTTCCTCACCAATACAGCCCTCTGAAAATCATTTGAGATGCCCCTCACTTTTGTTCCTGTTTGTGGGGGTTGTCTGAGGTCCTGCTCCTCGCTCTTCATCTGTAAACACAGAACTGAAATATTTGTTAAGCAATTCCACTTTATCCTCATCAGCTTCTGCATATTCCTCTCCTTCACCCTTGAGTCTGATAATACCATTTTTGCTCTTCCTCCTCTCACTAACATATCTGAAAAATGTCTTATGCACCCATTTTATTGCATTGGCTATTTCTTCTTCTTTTTGTACCTTTGCTTTCCTAACTACCTTGCCAGCCTCTAAATTTTTCCAAATATAGATGCCTGTCTTCTCTCTGTGATCTCTTGTATTTCATGAAGGCCTCCCTTTTTCTTCACCTTTTCAGCTACCTCTTTTGAGAACCATAGTGGCCTCCTTTTCCTTTTCCTTTTATTTACCATGCTAACAAAAAGATTGGCTGTCCTTAATATAGCCCCTTTCAGTTTTGCCCACTGTTTTTCTACATGCCCTAACTGTTCCCATCCCACTAATGACTCCTTGAGGTATTGGCCCATCTTGGCAAAGTTAGTTTTCCTAAAGTCTAAGACCCTCGCTTTTGAATGGATTTTATCAGCCCTAGTCCTAATACTGAACCATACCATCTGGTGATCACTGGCAAAAATTATACCTGAGGTAGCAGAGAGTTGATTTGACCAAGAAGCATTATTGGGACTTGAACGTTGGCTGTGCTAATTCCTGCTCACTGCTCAGACTACTCCATTGAATGGAGCTTCTGATTGTTCTGGGATATGATTAAGCTTTACCCTGTCAGTACCGAACTATTAGAGTTATCCATTTCCAGATTAATCCAAATATATTCAACAGCACACTGTAAGTTCCATTGAATATCCTGATAACGTTCCACCTCACTGGTTCTTTGACTATGTACTTCTCCATATTACTTCATTCCAGGAAGTTAGTATAGTCTATTGAGTGTTATCTGCAGATTCAATGCAGTGCTGTGGCAGATTGGTTTAGCAACACTAATATGCTGCATGGTATTACACGGAGAATATTAATCTTCCTTTATGAGAAAGCATCATGCAAGCAGGAGAGAAATATACTGATATTTCTTGTGTCAGAAGTAAAATGAAGAGTAATCTGATCAGATTCTTAAAAGCCAGACAAGAGCAGTGATGAATTAAGTAATGCTTTCATGCATTTGATCAGAGAATTGACCTTTTAGAATGTTGAGAAATTTAACCAAGTTTTTTTACAGAGGCAAAAAGCATAATGTTTGCTTTTGCTGTGGATATTTTTCTCCTACTTCTTAGCTCTCACAATTGGTAGACGTTCTGCTCCAGCTTCTCCAGTTTTATCTTTATATCAAACCTCTATTGAAACATGTGGGTCTAACAAATGAAAGTTTTGTCACCAAAAGTAAATTCCAACATAACATGCAGCAGATGACTAGGAAAAGAAGGAAGAAAATATTTTTGGTGCATATAGGGGCATGTTTATTGAAGTGCACTAAACCCCACGCCTAAGCGGTTAGTGAGGTTACTGCACAGTAAAAAAGCTGCCCCAGTAAAAGTCCCATAACTTAGCATGGTTAGGGGCAGGGTGCAACACCAAAGAAGCACAACTCACGCTGAACACAAAGAAACAGTCACACTGTTTGTGCAAACATTTAGATTATATGCTAATGCTCAGAAGAACTGCCGTCACTGCGCATCAACTGAGCATTGACGGCAGTTCTTCTGAGCATTAGCATATAATCTAAATGTTTGCACAAACAATGTGAAGTGACATTTGGTTTATGCATCACAACAGAGTTTTTTTGCCTGGCTAGCCCCTGACGAAGGGTACGAAACACGGCCTGTGTCTGGCGGCCGTTGGTTCAATAAAGGACTCTGTCTTTCCTTGTCATTCACGCCTGTGACTGTTTCTCTGGTTAGGGGCAGGGGCCAGGGGATTTGGGGTGAAGAGTGGATGTTGACTGTACACAGTGGTTAGCGTGGGTGCCATTAGCTTGTGCTAATTGTCTTTTGTGCATTTAGCCTGGGTGCACTTACTGCCACAGCAATGGGTGGCGGAACATGCATTCACAGTATTGATGGTTGCCATTTTAGTGCGACAGAGTCCTCCCACCCATATAACTGCATGGAGACGTACCGGGAACACCCCCATCAATCAGTGTAAGTCTGACCCAGCCCCCACACTTATTTTTATCTAGCATCGTTCGTTAAGGGATTATCCCTTAGTGCAGTTTAGTAAACATGGCCCTTAAGCCAATGATGTTCAGTATTGTAATAGAATATGTCATTCTGGAGTGCAATTTAACATTTCCAGATTAATATGACTCAGACTTTACTGACAATTGTAAAAAAGACAGATCAATATACTTGATTATAGTCCAACCCCTCCCTCCCCCTCAAGTTTTATCTTGTTAACAGCATTGAACTGTATTATCAAATCTGTAGTAGGGTGTACTATGTAAGTGACACCATTTTTATAGCAAACATTTCTCCGGGAACCAGCAGGAAGTCAGTCCTCACATATGGGTGACGTCGGTGCCTGCACGGAGCAAATCCTCAGCTTTCAAGAAAGCCTTTGGGATTGTTACCATGCATGCGTGGTCCCCTTCCCGCCCAAGGGTGCCATCTTGCTCGGTCTCCTTTTTTTCGCGGAGCCCACCAGACGTCGACTGTTTTCCCCCCAGAAAAAGTTTATTTTTTTCGAGTGTTTTACTCGTCTCCAGTCTTGCACTGGTACCGTTCCCGCTCTGACCTTGGTGCCTCAGTATCGGGGTCAATTCTTTTTACTTTAAATTTTATTTTTCTTTTGGCGCCTTTGCGCCCTTTTTCTCTGCTGGCAGTCCGAAGGGTCTTCGACCTTGCTGAGGTTATTTTTCCCCCCATGGCTACCAGCAGCTTTAAAAAGTGTGATTGGTGTGGTAAGATTATGTCCCTCATCGACACACATGACTGCTGCCTCCGGTGCCTCAGCCCGGAACACGACCCGGCGGTCTGTGGCCTTTGCAAGAAAATGTCTTTCAAGGCCTCGAGGAGCCGCCAGCAGCAGCATGACAAAATTTTTCCTGACTCCCCAATGCTTCCAAGAGCCAGGGCCTCATCTGAGGCCTCGACACCTTGGGAGGAACATTCCGAACCCGAGCGTCATCGTGGGTCCTTGGAGAGGGGGTCTCCCTCGAGGGAACTGAAGAAGAAGAAAAAGCCCTCAAAGGTGTTATCCTTGGATGGCTCTGATTGGCCGGCTCGAGTGGAGCCCCAGACGTCCACTCGAGCCGTCGGAGAGGGAGCGGCCGGCCAAGATTCCCCAGAATTATCTGGTTGTGGACCGGCCTCGGCAGGTAGACACAGTCCCCATCAAGGATTCCCCTCCTGGGGAGCCGGCATTGGGCTCGATTCCCTCGGTGCCCGTGCCAAAGGCTGCGGAGCCACCAGGGCTGGCAGCCTTGGAGCGCAGTGTAACTGCCTTCTTGGACCAGCACTGGGCGCTGATGTCCGGCACATCTGGTTCCTCTGCCCCGACCACCAGGCATTCAACATTGAAGATGTCCCCGGAGGCCAAGCCGATCCTCTAGGCCATGCAGGCCCGAGTAGATCCTTGGCTGAGGTCGCACTCGGTCTCCCGCTCTTCAGGGCCGAGGTCGTCACCGACATGTCTTCCAGGCTCGGGGCGTATGGTGCCAGGGCCCTCGAGGCCTGAGGAACTCCACGAGTCCTCCTTGGAATATTCCGACTGGGAGACCGAGGACAAGGAGTTCCCGGACACTCATCGTCACTGAGATGTTCCTTCCAATACTCCGGTCTCTGAACCTCGAAGAAGGTCCCCACTGGAGGTTTTGGGCTTCTTGGACTTCATCAAGGACATGTCCAAGGCCTTGGCTTTTCCTACCGAGTCTGAGGAGGATCCTTGGGCTGACGAGCTCGAGATCCTCCAATATGAGGCTCCTCCCCAGGAATCGCTCACTGTGCCCATTCCTCCCATCCTGGAGTGGCTTATGTTCTCCATGTGGGAGACACCATCGTCAGTGCCGGTGGTCAGCAAGTGGCTCGATTCGATGTATCAAGTACGCTGGAGCCCTGGGTTTCAGAAGTCACAGCTGCCACACAACTCCATGGTTGTGGAGTTGGCTATGCATCAACTGAAGAGCCAGAAGACGCACTCCTCGGTGCCCCCTGGCAGGGAGGCCCGCACCTTGGATGTCCTTGGCAGAAAGTGCTATCAGAGCTTGATGCTGAATTGCCGGATCCAGGCCTACTAGCTGTACATGGGCATGTACCTGAGGGACCTGGCGAAGGAACTCACCGGGTACTCAGCTGGTCTTTCCAAGGAACCTTTGCAGTACTTCAAGAGCCTGTCCAAAGCCGTCCATGAGTGCTCCAAATTTATGTATCAGGTGGCCTATGATGGTTTTGAGTGGGCAACCCGTGCACGCCGCCAAGCCTGGCTCCAGTCGTCCGACCTCGAGCAATGGGTCCAGGACAAATTGGTCGATGTCCCATTTCAGGGGGAGAACCTCTTCAACAAGCCCATGACCGACAAGGCTGCAGAGCTGTAGACCAAGTTCATGACAAGGACTAAGCTCTCCAAGAAGACCACTGCCCCTCCCCGATGGAAGGGCTCGGATAAAAAGCCCTTTTACCAGAGGAAGTCCACTGCTTATTGAAACTACCCACCTTACCAGGCCTCCCTGGCTTCCCATGAAGGGCAGCAGGCCAAGGGACAAGGACATGGCCTGCGTAAGCAGAAGGCTCCCAAGCCCCAGGCTCCGGCTCTGGCCCAGCCAGGAGGGAGTTTTTGACTCTGACAGCATAGCCCCTCTCCCACACGGAGATCAGTAGCCTATAGGGAGTCATATCACCCTTTATGCCCACAGGTGGGGAGCTATAACCACCGACTCCTGGGCATTAAAGGTGGTCTGGGAGGGTTACCTTCTCCATCTGAGCCAAGTACCTCCATACTACTTTCCGGGAGAGCCCCTCAGGTCTCCCCTTCATGGGGACCTTCTTCTGAAGGAGTTGGCAGGTCTTCTCGAGGATCAAGTGGGGGAACCGGTGCCCCACCATCTCAAGGACAAGGGGTTCTACTCTAGGTACTTCCTCATGCCAAAGAGGACAAGGGGCCTAAGGCCCATCCTTGACCTGCGCAACCTCAATAAATTCCTGGTGAGGGAGAAATTCAAGATGCTCTCCCTTGGAACATTGTTGCCTTACCTCCGCCAGGGAGACTGGCTATGCTCCTTAGACCTAAAGGATGCCTATATCGCATCCTAATCCACCCAAGCCACCGACAATACCTACGCTTTGTGGTGGGAGGCCATCATTTCCAATACAGGGTGCTTTCCTTTGGCCTAGCCTCAGCTCCCAGGGTATTCACAAAGTGTCTGGCAGTGGTCACCTTCCCCTATCTTGACGACTGGCTCATCAAGGGCACCACAGCCCCTGAGGTGCAGCAGGCCACGACATGCACCACCCATGTCCTGCAACACTTGGGCTTCGTTATAAACTACCACAAGTTGAACCTTTGCCCGACGCAAGGGCTGGAATTCATTGTGACAAGAATCAATACCCTTCAGTCGAAGGCCTTCTTGCCTGCAGACAGGGCAGCCAGACTCATGGCGTTAGCCCAGGATATGCAGAACCATACCTCGGTGCCAGCCAGGCATCTTCTGCGCCTTCTCGGGCACATGGCCTCCACAGTGCATGTCACTCCAGATGCCCGCCTCCACATACAAACAGCACAGTGGTGCCTCCGGGACCAATGATCCCAGGTCACGGGCCACCTTCAGGATAGAGTCCGAGTGACCCCGCCAGTTGGTGAAGTCCCTGGTCTGGTGGCAGTTGCCCCTGAACCTGGAGGCGGGCATGCCCTTCCAGACTCCCAACCACTTGAGGGTCCTCACCATAGATGCCTCCTTGCTGGGCTGGGGAACCCATTGTGATGGCTACCATACCCAGGGCACTTGGTCCCTGGACGAGAGTGCACAACAGATCATTTGTCTCGCACTGAAGGCTTTTCATCATCGCCTAGGCCACCTGTCAGTCCTAATCCAGATGGACAACCAGGTGGCCATGTTTTATGTGAACAAGCAGGGAAGCACGGGGTCCCATGCCCTCTGCCAGGAAGCCCTAGATCTGTGCTCTTATGCAGTCCAACAGGGCATCCTCAAAGCGATATACCTGCCGGGCCAAGACAACTTGCTGGCCGACAGACTCAGCAAGATTCTCCAGCCGCACAAGTGGCAGCTGGACCCAGGGGTAGTCAGCAGGCTTTTGCAGACCTGGGGGGAACCGATGATGGACCTATTTGAAAGCCCAGACAATCACCAGTTGCCCTGCTTCTTCTCCCGGCAACCTCACCCCGCCAGGGTGGCCACTGTTGCCTTCCTGGTCTCATGGTCAGAGGGACTTCTGTACGCTTTCCCTCTGATGCCACTGATTGCCAGGACCCTGTTTGACTCTCTACGACAGGGCCTTGGTCATCTTGGTAGCTCCAAGGTGGCCTAGGCAGCCGTGGTTTCCACTGCTCCTGCAACTGGCGGTGGAGGACCCAATACCCCTGGGGTCTGCCTCCCAACTCCTGTCCCAGGAGGAGGGACTCTCTCCTGCATACCAACCTCAGCTCCCTTTCGCTGATGGCGTGGCTGCAGAGAGGGTGACTTTAGCCCCACTCCACCTCCCTAGAGAGATGGAAGATGTTCTGCTGGCCTCACACAAGGCATCTACCAGATGGGCTATGCCTTTAAGTGGCGCAGATTCGCACTTTGGTACACTGAGCGGGGGACCGACCCCTTCTGTTTCCCAGTGGTCCTGATGTTGCAATACCTTCTCCACCTTTCTCAGGTGGAGCTCAAGTCTAACTCTGTTAGGGTACACCTCAGTGCCCTAGCAACGAACCACCATCAGGTGGCCAAAAAGCCTCTCTCAGCCCATTCGGTGGTGTCCCGCTTCCTACGGGGCCTACTCCTGTCTAGGCCCCCAGTTCACCCTCTGGCGACCGAATGGGATCTCAATGTGGTGTTGGGGTAGCTCACACTGCCACCATTCGAGCCTCTGGCTACATGCCACCTTTGCTATCTCTCCTGGAAGGTGGTTTTCCTGGTCACGCTTACTTCTGCCAGTAGGGTAAGCGAGCTCCAGGCACTTGTGGCTGTGGCGCCTTACACCAGGTTTTACAAGAATAGTGTGGTGCTCCGCACACATCCTAAATTCCTTCCGAAGGTGGTGTCCTCCTTCCACCTCAACCAGGAGGTGGTCCTTCCTACCTTCTTTCCCAGACCGTACGCCAGTAGGGCAGAGACGGTCCTCCATACCTTGGACTGTAAGAGGGCATTGTCCTTCTATATACAACACAGTCAAGGCCACCGGAAAGCCTCTCAGCTTTTCGTTTCCTACGACCCCAGTGAGGAGGCGATGTCCAAGCATACGCTCTCTACATGGGTGGCGGACTGTATTGCCAGGGCCTATGAGGAGGCAAGGCTTCTGTTGGAAGGCCGGGTCATGGTGCACCAGGTCAGGGCTATGGCGACCTCAGTAGCTAACCTGCGCTCGGTCCCGCTAGCAGACATCTGCCGGGCCGCCACCTGGTCTTCAGTCCATACCTTTGCAATTCATTACTGCCTGGATAGGGAGTCCAGATGGGACAGTGCTTTCAGCCAGGCCATGCTCCGTAACCTTTTCGGGGTCTAGGCAACTCCTACCTTCCGACCCTTCTGTGTTCATGCTACCGGTATGCTAGTTCCATCAGACACAGGGGTCCTGCTTTGTCCGTTATACGGACTTCATTGCTGCTGCTTGTGGCTCTCCACGAGGGAGTCCTTTTTTGGCTATAGGTTGGTAGCCTGTAGCTGGGGAGTCCTATATGTGAGGACTGACTTCCTGCTTGTTCCCGGAGAAAGTGTAGTTACTCACCTGTAACAGGTGTTCTCCAGGGACAGCAGGAATCAGTCCTCACAATCCTCCCTCCTCCCCTTGGAGTTGCAGTCATACCATCTTATTTGTTTTTGCCGTCTTTTAGCTATGTAATTTGACTGAGCAAGATGGCACCCTTGGGCGGGAAGGGGACCATGCATACGTGGTAGCAATCCCAAAGGCTTTCTTTGAAAGCTGGGGATTTGCTCCACACGGGCTCCATCGGCGCCAACGTCACCCATATGTGAGGACTGATTCCTGCTGTCCCCGGAGTACACCTGTTACAGGTGAATAACTATCCTTTCTATACTCCAATGTGGCTCTGCTACTTTCCAAATGCATAACAGAACAGCAATACCACCTGAAAAAACTAGTGTAACACATAATCAAGCTTTAGTCCCATCTGCATACCTTTAGGCTCTCCTATATTATGGATGTTTAACAGTATTTGTGCAATAAGGCATCACAAATATTGCAAAATTGTGCTGCGAGACTGGTGGAAGGGGTCAGTATGAGAGATCATATCTCTCCTTCATTGTGTACATTGAACTTGTTACCATTTAAGTGGCAGATCAAATTCAAGTTGATGTGCTTAATTTTTAAACTTTTAAGATTATTTATTCTTGTTCCATTGATTTCACAGTTGTCTTTTTTTCAATCTGGACATGTGCTTTGTTCCCAAGAGGGTCATTTGTTAAATGTATCTTCCTTATAGATGGTCAGGTGGCTGAGCCCAAAGGCACATGTGTTTTCAGTTTTGGCCTTCAAAGGGTTGAACGAGATCTGGGTACTTTCATAAGAAATTGAAAGCATTTCATTTTTCTGAAGCTTTTAGCAATATTTTATGATTGTTGTTTGTCATTTGCATTTCAGTGGTGTGTATGTGTCATTTATTATTTCTTATGTTAGATTGTTAGCTGTTTAGGACTTGTGTGTTTTGCAGGATAGAAATGTTTTTAAGTAAGACCAGAGGTATCTGCAGTTTGTGGGGTTGTTCATGTGTCATTGTATGACAGGACTGTCTTCGCTCATGCCTTTCTACTTGTAGTAGCTCATGGCAACATACTTTCAGGTATTCCTTGTCCCTATCAGTTTGTACCTTAGTCAATAGAGGGTTAAGTGACTTGCCCAAGACCACAAGGGATGTCAGTAGGATTTGATCTAGGCTTGGAGGGAGGGGGGGGGGATGCATGCCATTAATGCACTTTAAAGAGTGGAAGAGTAACCTAGTGTTTAGAGTAGCAGCCTAGGAAACACTAGGTTACTCTTCCACTCTTAAAAGCGCATTAATGGCATGCATCCCCCCTCCCTCCAAGCAGCACTTTCAATGTGTGGAGGGAAAGGGGAGGGACAAAGGCAAGGAGGGTGACTACTTACAGCTGCTCCTGTACCTTCTCAGATGGATCCCCCTTCCTCTAGGGCTCTTTCTAATATTATGCTTGGCAGCTCTCTGTTTCAACTTCGGCCACGGGCAGCAGTGCAAGGTTCACTTGAACCCTGCCCCACTATAATCCAGATTCATTGCAGGCAGCAGCCGTTGAAGTTTCCTTTATACATTGTCATCCCAGTAAGCTTTAGTCCTTGTCAAGTACGATACCCAAATTTTGACAGTTTAGTTCTTAACCTTAATGAACAGGAGGAGCTATAATTGCCATTGCTTCACTTGTGCTGTTATAGGACAGCATGTGGAACCATCTTGCATTTGTCCTGTACCTGCTTTGTGATAGAGTAGTGTTGACAGTGTTCAAAAATAACATCTTAGAAGCCCAGATGGCACTGTTGTAATTGTTCTGTTCTGGAGCAGTAGGGAGGGGAAGAAGCTTGTATTTCAGTGTCCCATACTGTATATATTCTGTGGTGACAAAATGTGCAGAAATTTTCATACCCTCCAAGCTTGAATTTCACTCTGTTCTCCTTCCTGCCTTCAGCCCCATCCTCACCCATCGCAACCTGCCTCAAACTCTTCTTTCTATCTGGCCTATGTGAACTGGTGACACCTCCTCCTTCCTTCCAGTCTGCAGGAGCCACTGACGCCTCCTTCTGCCTCCTGTCAATTGAGCCTGCACTGGGAAATTTCCTGTTGGCCTGTTCATTCTTAGAAAAAAACAGGTTTGGGAATCGGCCACTACTGTTGCACATGTTGTAAATGTTTTGTGGTAGGGCAGTGTGTCTGATTGTGTTTTTCTTTATGCTGCAGTGAAGATGCTTTTCCTGCTTGAATGAAAGACCGTAGCGCCTAGCATGACTTCCAATAGCAGTTATCCCAATGGAAAATAAATAGCATGAAAAGCAGAACTCTGTTGGCTGGCAGTTGATGAGGGTTTTATATTTTTTTTTAAGTTTGATCTCTGTCAGTAGATGGAGCCAAGATACTCTATTTGCCATAGAAGTAATGGGGATAGAGGGAACCTGAAGAACTTGTCTTAGTTAATCACTTTCTTAATTTAATGTACTGTAAACAAATGACCGTATCATGAAATAAATATATAGAATTAGCCAGTCCTAATTGCTTATTTTAGCACTGAAAAAGATCAGGGTCTGTAACATAAATAAGAAAAACATCCAATGGTTTCCTTGCAGGCTCTGAAGCTCCATTTAGAAAACCTGTGAATTAAAATAAAATATGAGTAATGAGACACTCAGTTTAGAAATCCCGAGAACCATATATCTACTAGCCACAACATGTAGCATGTGCTCTGCTCTCATTTCTCCCACGTTTGGGGGCTACCACTCATTAGAAGGCGGTCAAGTTCTCCCCTTCTTGCTGCCACAGCCCGCTATGACAATATCAAATAATATTTTAAGTGTGCCATTTACTATATTTTGTGAAGCACCCCCTAATGGCATGTAGTTCAGCAGCAGAGTTTTAACCCCCCTCCTGCCCGCGAAGAGCCTGCTCCTTTGAACATATAAAACCTGGTTTTGAAATGGTGGGGACCTGGTATGCAGGGATTGGTGGCATTCCTGCTGTGCCAAGGGGCAGATAACACCAGTAGGAAAGAGGAGTGCCTTATAGAGAGAAGAAGTTAGATACGTTTCTGATGTAGGGTGGAATGCCTCAAATTGGAGAGGGGGGAGTGTTGCTGATGCAGTGGAGTGATGTTTCTGATGCCTCTGCAAGTGGATATTCGTGATACGCCATGGAGGAGACGGACCTAGTGAGAGAGAATGGTGATCTCTGCTGGGGGATTCTGCTATGCCAGGGCAGGTGATGCTGTTCAGGGGTAAATAAGAGTTTTAGAGAGCATGCAAGCAATGCATACTGTTTTCATGGCCACACATATCCTGTGTGTTTTTTCCATTTTCAAAAGGGGACTGACATCAACCAAGTGACTTTGCATGTTTGAAAGAGGTAATTAGGATAATGTGTAATATTTGTTTCTCAATTATCCAACATCCTTAACCAGGGCACCTTACAAGATATTGATATCAATATAGCAGGTGACTAGCAATAGAGAGGATAACTTTCAGTGGCCCATAGATTTTCTTTTTGAAAATCCTGCTGTTGCCATTGCTGCAAGTACAGTATATTTTCATCCTATCTATTTGATTTGTAAGTCACCTATCCTGATTAAGGCTCTAGGTGGCATCCAACATCTAATAATAAACTAAACAAGCTTCTAGGCAAATCATCAGTTAAGGTTACCAGAGAAATCTCTGTAACATAGCCTGCATGAATACATGACTGACGGGACCTAAAGTTTTTTTTTTTCTCTCGACAAATTTGCCATTGTCCACTTGATTAATTGCTTATAAGCCAAATTCAAACTGACCTGTAACTTGCTATCTGTGATGCATCAAAATGTGTTTCTTTTTTTTTTCAATCTATGATGGAGGAGTAGCCTAGTGGTTAGGGCAACAGTCTACTACATAAAAAGATTAGGGTTCAATTCCTCCTGACATTCCTTGTGAACTTGGGTAAGCCACTTTACCCTCCATTTCCTTGGAGGAAAAGGCCTGGCAATCTACTTCAGGTCATATCTTGCCAAGAAAATCCAGGGGCTGATGGGTTGCCAAGAGTCAGCATTGACTTGATGGCACCTAAAAAATATTGATGAGAAATGACCTTTTTAAGTCTGAGGGATATTCCTGTCAACAATGAAGCACTGATAATGCATTTTAGGAAGGAGTGATGTCATTGGCAAAACTGATAAGAATATAAGGCAAACCTTGCTGAGTCAGAACAAAGTCCATCAGCCCAGAATCCTGTGGAACTCCATGGTATGAAAAAGAAAGTCAGTACTTAAAGCTGCCCTACCTACAATATTACATTTAAAAAGTAACATAGAAGGTAATGTCAGTGAGGATGAAGCTGGTAGACTTCAGAATGTAAAAAAAGATTCAGAGGAAAAGCAGTCAGAGAGAACCATGAAGTACAACATGGTGGTATGGGAAACTGTGATATATTTGTAGTCATATTGTGACAGCGGAAACCTGGTTGAAGTCATAGACAGCATTCACTAAGCAAGAGTGAGATCCTGCTCTAAAAAATTAAAGACTAATACTGCCTCAGTTAAAAGCAATCTGCAAGAGGTTATATCATAGTTGAAAAGAGATCTACAGAGACATAGAAGAGAAGTCCCACTTCTAATTTGGCAGCTTCTGTGCTGCCTTGGAGGATGGAGGTCACCTGGAAGGAGAGCATAACCTTGATGTGGCAGGAAGTGATCCTGTAGCCAGGACCTGCCATCCAGGGGATACAATATCCTTTGGCACTGAGGATGTGTCTCCAGGGACATCTTCCCAGGAGAGAGGGGTTAGGATGGCCATTCTAGTTGGTGATCCAGTCATTAGGCATATAGACAGCTGGGTGGCTGGTGGGCGTGAGGATCACTTGCCTGCCTGGTGCATAGGTGGCAGACCTCATGTGGAACCTAGATAGGATTTAGATAGTGCTGGGGAGGAGATAGCTATCTTGGTACTTGTTGGTACTAATGACCAACATGTAACAACATGGGAAAACATGGGAGGGAGATTCTGGAAGCCAAATTTAGGCTTTTAGGTCGAAAGATGAAATCTAGGACCTCCAGGGAAGCATTCTCAGAGGTGCTTCCGGTTCCCCACACAACAGACAGGCAGAGCTCTGAACTCTCAATACATGGATGAGGCAGTGGTGCAGGGAGGTAGGATTTAGATTTGTAAAGAACTGGGCAATAATCTGTGGAAGGGGGGAGCCTGTTCCAGAAAGATGGGCTTTGCCTTAACTGGAATGGTACTACGTTTCTGGTGCTAATTTTAAAAGATACAGAGCAGCTTTTAAACTAGAACCTGGGGGAAAGGTAACAGTCATTCATGTGTGCATGGTTTGGAGTAAGGTATCTTTGAATGATACCATCAAAACAGGAAAATTAGTGTATCCTGATAGAGACGGTGCAATAAAAGCTAAAATATTCCAGATATATGCATTTTGTTTTGCCAGTTTGGATTTCTTGGCCCCCTTGAATACTGTGTGCAATCCTGGTTGTCATACCTTAGAAAGGATATCATAGAATTAGAAAAGGTACAGAGAAGAGCCACCAAAATGGTAAAGGGGATGGAAGGATACTCCAATGAGGAAAGACTTAAAAGGTTAGGGTTTTTCAACTTGGAAAAGAGATGGCTGAGGGGAGATATGATAGAGATCTATAAATTAATGAATGGAGTAGAACGGGTAAACGTAAATAGGGGACACGCCGTGAAGCTACAATGTAACCCATTTAAGAAGAATAAGAGAAAATATTTTTTCACTCAACACGTAATGAACTCTGGAATTCATTACTAGAGAATGTATGAGGATTATTTTTAAAGTAAGGTCCGTTTGGCTGTAGTTTTGTAAATTTTTTCCCCCTGTAGAAACAAGCATGCAACACTTTGTAAGGGTTAAACTGAGACGTTAAAATGTTTAAGACAATTGAGCGGCCCTCTGACTGTGAAATACGGTCTGTGATTTATTTTTTTGAAAACAAGGACCATGTCATCAGTGGACATTCATTGCCAGATATGTGAGGTGTATGGCCCCAATGCGATGAGTGACAGCAAAGTGCGTAAATGGGTGAGATTGTTCAAGGATGGGCGGGACAATGTCCATGATGAGCTGCGATAGGGTCGACCTTCAATAATCACAGAAGATTTGGTGCGCACAGTTAATGCAAAAATTCATGAAGAACAGCGATTCACGATTTCCACTTTGTCACTGAAATTTCCACAAGTTTAAGGTCAGTGCTATACAAAATCGTTTCTGAAAAATTGCAGTTCAGAAAACTGTGCTCGCGATGGGTTCCCAGGCTGCTTTCCAAGGAACACAGTTGCCATAATCTTGCGTGTTGAGATTGTCTGTTTGGCTTTCACTTTGACTGGAGATGTCATAAGAACATAAGAACATAAGATATGCCATACTGGGTCAGACCAAGGTCCATCAAGCCCAGTATTCTGTTTCCAACAGTGGCCAATCTAGGTCATATGTACCTAGCACAGGGGTCGGCAACCCGCGGCTCCGGAGCCGCATGCGGCTCTTTCTCACCTTTGCCGCGGCTCCAGAGCACACTGCCCGCCCGGTATTAAAACGTGGCGTTATGGGCTCCCTCCATTCTTCTGCAGCCGCGGCTCCCTGCCTCTTAAGGAACCGCGGCTGTGCTTTTAAAATCATCTCGGAGCCCTCCCTGTCTTGACGGGCTCCGTGCAGCATTGTCCCGCCTCTAAAGGAAGTTTTGGAGGCGGGACAATGCTGCACGGAGCCCGCCACGACCGGACGGGCTCCGAGATGATTTAAAAAGCCCCGCCGCGGTTCCCTAAGCGGCAGGGCGCCGCGGCTGCCGAAGAAGGGAGGGGGGCTGACATGGAGGGAGGGGGCGGATATGGAGGGTGGGAGCTGATATGGATGGAGGGCGGGGGCTGACATGGAGGGATGGAGGGGGCTGACATGGAGGGAGGGGGGCTGACATGGAGGGAGGGAGCTGATATGGAGGGAGGGGGGCTGACATGGAGGGAGGGAGCTGATATGGATGGAGGGAGGGGGGCTGACATGGAGGGATGGAGGGGGCTGACATGGAGGGAGGGGGGCTGACATGGATGGATGGAGGGAGGGGGGCTGACATGGAGGGAGGGAGCTGATATGGATGGAGGGAGGGGGGCTGACATGGAGGGATGGAGGGGGCTGACATGGAGGGAGGGAGCTGATATGGATGGAGGGAGGGGGGCTGACATGGAGGGGGCTGACATGGAGGGATTGGGGAGGCGGGCTGACATGGAGGGAGGGAGCTGATATGGATGGAGGGAGGGAGGGAGCACTGGTAATGGGGTTGAGGGGACGAGCACTGGAAATGAGATGATTAGGGGAGGCTAGGACTGGTAATGATTTGATGGGGGTAGGACTGGTATTGGGCTGATTAGGGGAGGCTAGCACTGGTAATGGGGTTGAGGGGGGATTAGCACTGGAAGCGAGCTGATTGGGGGGCTTTGACTGGGCATGGGCTGATTGGGGGAGGGGAGGATAGAGCTGCTGGCCCTGGAAGATAACTGGGGGCTAAGGCTACAAATGGGCTGATATGAGGGGATGGGAGAATGGAACTGGATCTGAGAGGGGCTGCCATGGTATTTGTACTAGAAGGGACTGGTCAGTGGGGAAGGAGGGGGACTGGAAGGAAATGGACACCAGTGGCAATCATGGGAATGCAAGTTGACATTGGAAGGTACTGGGAGTGAGGACTGGAAAGGGGCTGATATTGGGGAGGGTTACTGGACTGGAAATAGGCTGATGGAAAGAAGTGAAGAAAACGAAAGAAGAGATAAGAAATGGCAGATGGACCATAGACCACAGAAAGAGAGCCAAGAGAAGAAAGGAAAGCAGAAGCCTCAGATCGGGACCAGCATGAGCAAAGAATAAATTGGTCAGACAACAAAGGTAGAAAAAATAATTTTATTTCATATTAGTGATTTGACTACAAAATCATCATCATTTTGAAATCAAATATTGTTACTTGTTGTTGTGATATTTTCTGGCGTATTTTTTTTGGTGTGCGAAGGAAGAGGGGTAGTCTTATACGGCGAGTATAGGCCAAACACCTATATTTTAACAGGAAAAGTAGGGGGTCGTATATAGCATTAAGGTAAGAAACAATATATGCAGTGTTAGCTTTGTTTTAAATGTCCAATGGTTTTGCGGCTCCCAGTTTTTTTTTCCCTTCGGAAACGGGTCCAAGTGGCTCTTTATGTCTTAAAGGTTGCAGACCCCTGACCTAGCAGTTTCCCCAAGGGACACAGGTTCCACAATGCTTGTATTGGTTCAAGCATTGATATCCTGGGTCCCTTCTTAATAATGGTTTAATATCCTGGGTCCCTTCTTAATAATGGTGTGTCTTCATTCCATCGACTGCTGCTTTGATTCTGGAGTCATGTGAGAAAGCCATGTCTCGTCCCCTGTGACAATGTGGTCCAAAAGTTCATCTCCTTCCTCATTGTATCGGATCAAAAATGTCAAAGCACTAGCCAGTCTCCTTTTTTGGTGTTCCTCGGAAAGCAGCCTGGGAACCCATCGTGAGCACAGTTTGTTCTGCCCATCCTTGAACAATCTCACCCATTTACACACTTTGCTGTCACTCATTGCATTGGGGCTGTACACCTCACATTTCTGGTGATGAATGTCCGCTGATGACATGGTCCTTGGTGTCAAAAACCGAATCACAGACCATATTTCATAGTCGGAGGGCCGCTCAATTGTCTTAAACATTTTAACGTCTCAGTATAAACTGTACAAAGTGATACTACGACTGCAAATGGCATCTGCTTTTGCACAAGGCATGCCGGGAGCCGGCATGCATGCTTTTTTCTACAGGGGGAAAAATTTACAAAGCTACAGCCAATTGGAACTTACTTTAAAAATAACCCTCGTACATTCTCTGGTAATGAATTCCAGAGTTCATTACGTGTTGAGTGAAAAAATATTTTGTCTTATTATTCTTAAATGGGTTACATTGTAGCTTCACTGCGTGTCCCCTATTTACATTTACCCGTTCTACTCCATTCATTAATTTATAGATCATAGTAAAAGCTGTTAGTGTAGCTGGATTTAAAAAAGGTTTGGACAAGTTCCTGGAGGAAAGGTACATAATCCATTATTAAAGAGGACCCAGGAAATCCACTGCTTACCCTGGAAAAGCATTGTGGAATCTCTGTGCCTTTTTGGGAACTTGCCAGGTACTTATGATGTGGATTGACCATTGTTGGAAACAGGATACTGGGCTTGATAGACCTTGGTCTGACCTACTATGGCATTTCTTATGTTCTTATGTTCCTTGGATTTTGTTTTAGTTTCATCTTGAATGTGATAACCCAGGAATCTGGGTGAAATAAAACAAGAAGAAAATATGAAAATAAGAGATAATGCCATGGCTTAATGAAAGTTGATAAAGGATACCATGACCCTTGTTTTAGAAGTATCTCTATGTGTAAATAGCAATATTGCAAAAAGCAATTTTAGAAAGCCATTGTTTACCTTTGGAGGACCACATAGCAGAAATTAAGGGGGTAGGATTAGGGTGGGCCAAAAATAGACATGTATTCCCCATTTTACAAGGACAGTACATATGTAATAATTTTCATGTTGGCACATACCAGTACAAATAAAGGGGTATATGCAAAGGTTACTCACCTCCAACCCCCCTTCCCCCATATGTCAAAGCCTCCTTACTCCTTCAGTCACCCTCCTTAGGAAAGAACCCCCATGATTCTCCAATCTCAGCCTTTGCTGCCAGGCAAGACCCCTCCCCTCCCTGCCAGGCAAGAGTTTCCTTACTCCTTGAAGAAGTCCCCCCGCCTTCCCATAGCTCTCCTCTCCCAGGTTTATCTTCACAATTCCATACTACTATGGGGCAGAAGCAAGTTCCAGTGGCTTCTGCCCTATCAGGCACTAAAAATGGTGCCAGTTGACCCCTAGCAGTAGTCTCATGGTATTACCAGTAGGGGTCAAACGGTTAAATAAGATTCTTGCCTGGCAGGAGTAAGAAGAGACTGGATGGTTGGGGTTTTCTTGCTTTCTGGGGAGATTCTCGGCGGGCGGGGGGGGGGGGGGGAGGGGGTTTGAGATTGGCAAATAGAAGGGTTTTCGTCTGGCAGAGTGGGTGAGAGCAAGGGATTAAGGGGGTTCTTGCCTGGTGGAAGTGGGATTGGGGGATTCTTGGCTGTTGGAATCATTGTTTTAAAAAAGCTACAAATGTGCATATTTGGGGAGAGTGAGATGCTCTTTTTTCCCCTATGTGCGGCTTTTTAAAAAATGTATTTATAATGTTTATCACAATACAGATCCAATAAGACATAAAGAAATATGCCATGCAGCTTTTTAAAATAGCTGTTTCCACTGGACGTTCACTTCAGCACGCCCTAGGTATTCTACAAAAGGCTCTGTGTTTGGTAGCACTTTTTGTAAAATAAAGGAGGAATTGTGTATGTTCCACCCTGGATGTCTCAGTTCCCATTTCATGTGCTGTGCTATGTAAAATGGACCCTCACAGATAATGGGTTCAATGTTAGTGCCACATGAAAAGTTACAAGTGCCTCTATATTTCAGTTAGAAAATATGTGAAAAGTTAATAAGGTATTTGGGGGATGGGGTGAGTAATAATATTCATGAAGAACCACTTTAGAATTACTGCCATACTTCATAAAAAGACAAGAGGCAGGAGGAAGGATATGATTATTGTGATATACTGGCGCTGTCTGAATTCATTAAGGAGAAATGCCACTCATCCTGCAGATGGCTTAGTTCTGGAGCATTTGCAGAGATGAAGTTGGATAACAAGGGAAAGGGAGGCCCGAAGAGGGGGAAAGGACTTAGAATCATATGTGCAGGGGTTACTGGGTACAACAGGAGGGGGGCTCAGATAGCTTAACGCCTACCATACATAGGCACATCATGGATAGGGTGAATCATCATAAAATAAAGGTTTACTCAGAAACAGAACTACAATCAGGTTTACCATGTAGAAAATCATTAGAAAACTATAGCCACACCACTCTGAGTGAGGCTGATTTTGTCTGATCGTGGAAGCGAAGCATCTTTGGGCCTGGTTAGTACAGTACTTGGATGGGAGACCACCTTGGAATACCGATAGGCTTACTGCACAAACGAAAAGGTCACATTGTGCCAAGAAAATCCAGGGAATATTTACATCATGGACAACTATCTACATGGTCATTAGGAGTTGACATTGAATTGATGGCACACAATAACAATCACTAGAAAGATAACAATGCAAGGATGGGAATTTAGACAAGAAATTTGAACATGGAGCTGTACAAGATAAAACAGAGGATGAAGATGTATATGTTTCTGAGAAAAGGTTTGTGAACTTCAAATATGCTAATGAGATTTACGCATTCTTAGGGGTATGTTTACTAAACCTTCTTAACGTGCGCGCTGTGCAATTAGCGTGCGCTAAGGTACCTTAGCGCGCGCTAATGATGCTTTATGGGGCAAAAATGTGCTTTAGTGCGTGCTCATGCGCGCAGCGGCGCAAACGAGCGCTGAAGGCGTGGAAAGGCTCCCGGAGGGCGAAGGAAGGCTCCCCAGGGGCGGAGAGAAGGGGTCAATGGGTGGAGAGTGGGAGGGGAGAGGCTCCCCGCACACTAACGATGTGAAATTCGAGGCCAAAAATAACGCAAGTGAAAACCTCGCGTTAGAGCTGATTTAAAGGGAAAAGAAACCATTTCTGTCATCAATGTACAGCAAAACCAGGGAAACCTACAAAAAAGTGATAAGTGTGATACATATGCACGGAACAAAAGTGCAAATAAACATTGAAAATGACCCAACAAAATAAAAAAAAAATCATAATCAAGCTGGGCAATAGTGATAGTAATGGGAAACATCAAAAAACACTCCCAAAGAAAGCCCCAAAAAATAAATATGAATTATGGAAGGGTCTACGCTCCGTCCCCATACAAGGTGAATGATCCCATGGTGAAATAGCACTGATCAGGGTTTCCCTCTCCATTGGACAGGTTACCTATGGCATGCACATGTTCCACAACAGCAAGGCGGGCATGTCGGAATGGACAACTGGACAGATGCTGGGAAAGGGGATACAGAGGGCTGCAGGCGGCACATGCTGTGGTGCAGCTGGGGCACAGTGCGGACTAGGCAGATGCCTAGGTGGCACTTAGGAATGCTGAAACTGAACAGCAGCCAGACAGCAACTGATGAGGGCCCAACATGGGCACGAGAGTGTTTATCACAGTGTCACAGGGGATAGTACCCAGCAGGTACCCCCAAGGGCACAGAACATTGGCAGGCGGTGTTGGGGGGAAGCGTGGACGCTTATGCAGGCACCCCTACCCCACAACACGCACCATAGGCAGCCGCCTACCTGCACACTGGATGGCTTGAGACTGCACACCACCAGCACCACCAGCAGAAGGGCATGTCAGCATGGTGGCACAGGGGTACTGGAGGTGGAGGGGGGCAGTGGCAGCTGCCCAGAGCTGACCATGGCCTAGCCCTGTGTAGGTGGGTGCCATGCACTGCAACAGACAGGCTTTGTCTGACAAACAACCATGGTATCTCCAGGGACTGCACTGTCTCTGTGAGCACAGTGTGGTGCAGTGAACACAGCCAGTGTGTTCTGGAGCAAAAGGTCACAAGTTCAAGTCCCAGCTGGGGCTACTGCCAATCCAGTCCCCATATTTTACCCGCTACTAAACCGTGATAGTAAGGACAAACTTTTATTGCAGAGAACATACGCATGGTTCAAACGCCTATATTTTACCTCACCGAGCACAGATACCAGAAACATGAGCATTACCTAGAGCAGAATCCCCCAAATGCAGTCCTGTAGGTCCACAAATCATTCAGGTTTTATGCTGTCTCCAATATAAGGCCATGTCAGCATGGTGGCGGAGGGGTACTGGTGGTGGAGGGGGCAGTGGCAGCTGCCCAGAGCAGACCATGGCCTAGCCCTATGTAGGTGGGTGCCATGCACTGCAACAGACAGGCCCTGCTGGACAAACAGTCATGGTATCACCAGGGAATGCACTGTTTCTGTGGCAACATGGTGGTGCAGTGCACACAACCAGTGTGTTTAGAGGCAGAAGGTCACAGGTTCAAGTCCCAGCTATGGTGCCTGCCAACCCAGTCCCCATATTTTACCCACCACTACAACGTGCTAATACAGATGGAACGTTTATTGCATATGACGTAAACATGCCCAAAACACCGACATTTTACCCTACAGAGCAAAGACACCATAAACAGGCGCATTACCTAGAGCAGAGTCTCCCAAATGCAGTCCTGGAGGGCCAAACACCATTCAGGTTCCATGCTGCCTCTAATAAAGATGCCTGTACTGCATATCTATGCACCACCCCCATGGTATGCAGATGTATCTCATGCATATTCATGAGGGACAGCATGAAAACCCGAACAGTGTTTGGCACACCAGGACTGGAGTTGGAACCTCTGCCGTAAAGCAGCAGCCAACAGGGGCAGACACACCCACACCCACAGGCTCCATTAGCCAATGCCTTCTGGAGAGGCAGGACATTGGGCCCTGCATGCATCTCCCAATACTAGCACTTGCATACCTTAGCAATGCCACCCTACACCTGGGAATACGGTACACAGGTATCAAAGGTTTGCTATGATTACTGGCAGATAGCAATACGTTAAGCACAGTTTGCTGATTGAGCTCCATCATAGCAACCTTTCTGATGTCTGTGGAGTGTGCTTCAGGTCTGGTCTCTGACAGTGTTTACCACCCTGGGGTGTGACCCCAACAGTATTGCGTACCATATCCATGCCTGCACTGTGCCCAGGACTGGTGTGGTGGCCAGGGCTGCTAAACTCCTCTATAGTAGCACAATGCTGGCATAGGTGTGGGAGTGTGTGTCTGTCTATCCAGTGTGTGGTGGCTGCAAACACCCTCCACAGCCCACACTGCCAGCACTGTTGCCAGTATTGGCCTGCCAATGTGCATAATGAGGAGCAAGATACCATGGGTATAACCCGGACAGGGTGGCCTGGCCAGGATGCATCTGCACAGGGCATAGGGCAATGGCTGGGACATTGTAGTGCCCGGCCACCACCTGCACAGACAGGGTGGCCACAGCATGTCCTGCTGGGAGATCACTCTCACCCTGACTGTGCAGTGACCACAGCATGGCTAGGCACCCCCATAGTGCTATATAGTATTTCTCTCATGTGATATTTATGGGTTTCCGTTTGGGGCCCAGTCACTGACTTATCTGCTTGGTGTGTATGCTGATATCCCAGTTCTGAGTGCACACATTTCCACCAGTAACATGCACTATGGACTAGCTAGCAGACTGTCTGCAGCTGGTATGTGTGTTGATGGAGCGCCTTGCAGAGTGCAGTGGCTGAAGGCTTGCTGCAGGAGAATATCAGATAGTGGTGGGGTGCAGCTTAGCATATCCAGGCCTAATGTCTGTCTGCTATTGCGGTATGGATGTGTACAGAGCTGCATTGACTGCCCTGTAGGGTGTCTGTTACCCAGCAGGACTGGGGTTGATGATCCCCTCTACTGCCACCATTGCAGGGAGGTAGAATATGGATCTGTTGGTGGGAGACCATGTTTACCACCCTCAGCCCTGGAGAAGGAGGAGGATGGTGGTACATAATCCTCCTAGGGATCCATAAGGAATACACCTGACTGAGACATACAGATATATCCAAGGTGTGTCTGCAAAAACTACCTATCTCACACATTAGCACTGCTGGGGACCTGGTGCTGGGTGCCCCACCTCACCCTCAGGGTGAGTGCAGTACCTGCACAATGTGACGGTGTGTAGCTACTCTGTGCCAGTACCACACACGATCAGTTCCTCCTACCAGGCCGAGGTGCTGTGGGGGTGCACACCCCATCTTGTGATCATCTGTAGACTGCTGATTTGCATGTGCAGTGCATCATGGGTATGGGTGGGTTAACCCTATCCTGGTGACCACAGCAGACTGTTTGTGTGGTGACTTGCAGTCCTTCTGCAGCCAGCCAGGGGTTTGCTAGCAGCTATAGAGCTGTAGCCCACTGGTTACTTCACTGCCAGTGGAGCCAGAGGTCATGGGTTCAAACCCACAGTGGGGTTATTTGATAGGGCTGTTCAAAGCATTATCTATTTTTAATGTACATTAGTGCTGACAGCAAAAACACCCTCAGCGTACTGTACCCATAAGGTGCCTCAGAGGGCGCTTTATAGGGCGCCCTATAGGGCACCTTATGGTTACCATCCATATAAGGTGCACTATACAGTATCCTATGGAGGGACTGATAGGGTGCCCTATAGGGGACATTATAGGGTGCCGTGACAGATAGTGCACTTTATAATGTGTCCTATAGGGTGCCTTATGTGGCACCTTAGGTTACGGCACATGAGGGTGTGTTTGCTGGCAGCAATTAATAAAATACAAATAAAGTGCCACAGGAAACAATACTTACATGTCACAGCTGATGGCTCAGCCAGCCTTACGTATTAGGCACATTGGGGTTTGAACTCATGACCCCTGTATCATCAGTCAGTGCCTTAACCATTGTGCTACACTGCTGTTCCTCCTTATATGTCAGTGCACCTACTTAAGATTTCCATGCGTTTAAATGCACAGTGCTGCCATCAAAAACAGTGCTATGACCTTGCTGTGCCTCATAGGGCACCCTATATGGCACCCTATAGGCCACCCTTTAAGCAACATTGTAGGGTGCCGTGGCGGACAGTGCACTTTAAAATGTGCCCTCTGGGGTACCTTATGGGGTGCCTTATGCAGCACCTTATGTTACAGCGCTTTGAGAGTGCGTTTGCTAGCAGCAGTAATTAAAATAAAATTAAAAAGCCTCATAATGCAATATTACACATAAATGGTAGTGCCTCAGTCAGCCTTATTCATTGGGCACAGTGGGGGATTGAACCCATGACCCCGGCACCATCTGTCAGTGTCTTTACCATTGTACTGCAACCCTGTTCCTCTGTTTGCACATCAGCGCGCCTGCTTATGCTTCCTGCGCGCGTTACTCGTGCACTAATGTGCGCGGTGCACAAGAGCATGCAGCGCAGCGCGCACTAATCCTGTTTTGCTATTTTTGACCAGACCGCCCACTCCTTTTATGGCATCCTGCAGACTAACGCGGCGCGCACGTTAAGAAGGTTTAGTAAACATACCCCTTACTGTGATACAATACCTAGCTTAGTTGAAACCAGTCTTATGTAGTAAAGAAGGTATAAATTAATCAATTCCATGTTTCTTCAGACACAATAATGTACAAAGTAGGAAAAATGAAGGTAATTTATAAGGAAGCACCTAGTTTTAGGTGCAACAAAACACGTAAATGTTGGTATTTTAGTCATTTTACATACGTGAGTGGCCACTTAATATGCATCCAATGCCTGTTATAAAATACTAACTAGCAGAAAAGTATGCATGTTGGTGGCTTTGTCTGTGCCTTCATTATGGGCATGCACATGTGCAGAGTTTGGGTGGATTGTGGGCAGTACAAAGATCGATCACAGAATACTATATTTATGTGTTTACTTGCAAAAAGTAGGTGCAATAGTTGGCACCAGCTCTAGGGCTGGTGTAAGTCATTGCACTTTAACTTAAGGCGCGTTCTCTGTCAGTCATGCTAGCATTTTCAAAAGAACACAAGTACTTGACTTTATAAAACAGGTGCAAATACATGATAATTAGGAGCAACATTATAAAGTGAACCCCACCAGACTAATTTGGAGTCAGTGTGTGAAACAGTAAGTGAACCCCTAGTTTGCTTAGCAAAATTAATTGACTAATTAGTTACAGATTATATTACTTCTTTAAACCATTTTGAATTATAGTGCATCAGGAAAATGGTATAAAAATATTGCACAAATAAATAAATAATAGATACTTAAATAATTGGGTAACAGGATAGAAGTTTTCAGAAACAAAAGATATTCTAGAATCTTTATGGATAGAAATTCCATGTGAGAAGGAGAAGGGAATAGCAGTGGGAGTGTACTATTGTCCACCTGGCCAGAATGAACAGGTAGATGATGAAATGCTAACAGTAATTAGGGAAGCCTCAAGTTTGGGCTTCACCATAAAAGTTAGGGGGCTGCAGGCTTAAAGATTTTGTTTCATTTTGGTTTTCTTTTGCCATTCCATTTTATTTTGTTTGTGTCATTCTATGTCGTTTTCTAATAGTAGGGTCTGTTTACTAAAGGATTTCCCATTTTGTGTCTATGAGGAAAATGCTTAGTAAACAAGGCCCAATGTGCACTATTTAGTAATAGTGTGCACTAAATGAAATAGGATTTGCAGTATTAGCGAATGAAACAAAATGATACAAAAATGCCTTTGCCTAATAAACATTAGAAAAAACTCATAACCTCACAATCCAAAGAAATTTCAAAGGACACCTATGAAAAAAAGTAGTTGATGCTAATTTGTCTGGGAATGGTAAAGACCCTTTCTAAACATCTGGAGCCATCCATTCACTGGCAGACACACGTTTTTGCATTTGACATTCAAATAAATACTTATTGCTTGTGAACCCTGGGATCCACAGTATCAGTCTGTGGCTTCTCTCTAAGCAGAATTGGGGATTGAATAACATTGCACAAACCCTCTCAAATTGAATTGAATTGATCTGTTTTTCTAAGAAAAAAATCAACTCCTCATTCCCAGCCTAGCATGCCAAGCACCCGCATTCCCATGAAGGACTCTATTAGCACATTAGATATAAAGCTAGGACAGTTCACTTTCCTTTGCTCCATGTAATTCTGTACTAATGGAAAAATCCATCGGGGCTCTTTGGATGATTAGGTCATGCAGACCCTTTCTTGCTTGCAAAGCTCTTAAAATTGTATTGCATACCTTAATATTAAACCTGCTTTATTTCTGTAACGTTCTACTAGCGAGTGCCCCTGTCTATAGTCTAAAACATTTATAACTACTACAGAAAACAGCAGTGAAACTATTGCATAATGCAAGACACTCAGATCAAGTTTCACCATTCCTAACTGAGCAACACTGTCTCCAGATTACCTGCAGATTAAATATAAGATACTGATCTTAGCCCATCAGGCCTTCTGTACAGGGCTGCCTTTTCATCTGGACTCTTTAGTTATTCCTTACCATCCAAAGCATACACTGAGATCTTCCCAGGCTAACCACCTGATCATTCCTCCCCCTCAAAACTTAAATTAAATGTAACATATAAAGCAGCTTTTAGTTTATTGGCCCAATGTTGTGAGGAGCCTACTGCTTACTGAGGTTCACATAGAAAACCCAATTTGTAAATTTAAAGAGGGAGTAAAATCTTGATTATTCTGCAGTGTGTTCTTTAGCTCCTTAGTTCTTATGCAGGTTAATTTCTCCTCTGTTATCTTTACAACATGCTCAACCATTTTTTTAAATTTATATTTAATTAAATTTTACAATAAACCAAGAACCTTGGTTTATTGTAAAATCACAATCCATCATGCACAAGCAAAAAATAAGCACAAAAGAACATAAAGCAATCAATAACATTACAGTATGCTAGCAGTCCATGATAGAACATTAAAAAAGGGAGGATTCAAGAACCGTATACACCGTAGGAGAACAAACAAAGAAATATATTAAAAAGAAATAGTAGGATGTAAAGCGAATACAACTTATAAAGCCCACGATACTTCCATAAGGGAAATTCACAATTGATTAGCATCTAAGAAAAAACACAGTTGAGATGGCTCAAAGAAATGAAAAATCTTATTCTGATACGCAACTACACATTTAGAAGGAAATCTCAACTGGAAACTCGCACCCAGTGCTAAAACCTTCTGGAGTTCCAGAAAATATTTCCTCCTAGATTGAGCCCACCTGGATCTGGGAAGATCTGTACTCTACCCCCCAAAAAGAAACATCAGATTTTTTAAAAATACATTCGTAATAACGCTTCCTTATCCTGAAGCAATACAAAAGATACCAACAAAGTAGCCCAGGCTTCAACCACCTTGGTAGACTGCTCTAACAACTCAGACAAGTTCCCCAAGTCCAAGGAGTCAGAAGGCACTCTACCTGAGAGGTATCAGCTTTTGGCAAAGCATCCTTACAAATCATCGAGGGGAGGAAATAAATCTTTTGAAGAGGAGGGATCCCAGACTCGGGATAGTTAAATAGCCCCTTAAGGAACCGAATGAACTGGTCCCGAGGGGAGCTCAATGAAAGCTGTGGAAAATTCAGTAAACAAAGATTTAAGTTTATCTGTTGATTTTCCAAGTTTTCAATTTTATGCTGGAAAACCAAATCATCCGTAGCTGGGACCCCCCTGCTGATCCTGCAAATGTTGAATTTTAACCTCGTGTCCATCCAATTGCACTTGCTGTTGGAGCACATTTGCCTCCATCCCCTCCAATCTAGGAGCAAAGGGAGCAGAGCCTCAATGCCCCAGCACAAACCCATAGAAAGTAACTGCATTACATCTCAAATGGAGTCCAGGGTCACCTCCTTTGGTCTCACAAGCAGAGGAAGATCCTAGATCATCACACTCTCTTGAATGGGGTAAACCCCCTACCTGGAGGCAGTTGGACCCATTACTACTAGCCACCAGCACAACCAATGCCGAGGCCAAGGACTGCTGAGTAGCTGCATCTCAAACCACAACAGGGGCACTACCCTCAGCACCCCCAAGGACAGGAGGAGTGGAAGGGCCAAGCGGGCTTAGCGAAACATTGCTGCCCAAATCGGGGCTCTCTACAGAAGCCTGTGACAGAGTACAGAGCACTGCTGAGGGTTTTGGAAAGACCGGACTGGCAGCAGAGGTCGAGCTGGAGTGGAGAGACCGAGCAGAGACCTGCTTGCTGACAAACCTGAGGCTATCCCGGTATCAGGTAACCCGTGCATAAAAAGGGTTATAAGAGGATACGGATGCGGGGTTCAGCAGGGTTCGATAAAAGCTGGAGAAGGAGTGATTGCATTTTGGGGGCCGCACTTGGTGTTTTCTTTTTTTTTGTCTCGTTGCATCACAGACCGGAGATGGAGCGCCAAGAACTTCTCCAGTGGATGGCCGAACAATTTCAGAAACAATAGGAGATGTCCGCAAGAACCCAAGAGCATACTGCAGCCATGTTGCAAGAGCAGCAGAAGCCGCTCCTGGAGATGATGGGGGCCTGGCTAGGGGCACAGGAAAAAGCAGCAGAGACCAACCGGACAATATCAGGTTCCCTAGGCGCTTTACAAGGGTTGGGGTTACCTAACACCGGGACATTTTCCTTTGGACAGTTAACCAAAGATGACGATATAGATGATTTTGTGGAAGCTTTCGAGAGGGTAGCACTCATAAATGGATGGCCAAAAGACCAGTGGGCAGTGCGCCTAGTCGCTTCTCTTACTGGCGAAGCGCTAGCAGCATACAGGGCCATGCCCGCTGCCTTAGCCTCCAATTACGAGGAGCTAAAAAGGGCTATAAGAGACCGCCTAGGTCTGACGCCTATGGTTTATCGCCGCCTCTTGAGAAGTTGCAAATTAAAGCATGGTGAAACGCCGCGAGCTCTTTGCCAGCGCATTAGGGGTTTGGCATGGAAGTGGCTAACACCTGAGGCTAGGACCATAGATTCCATATTAGACTGTATTGTGTTGGAACAGTTTATGGAGGCAGTTCCAAAAGACCTACAAACCTTCCTGATCCTACAAGACTGCTGAAACACCAATGATGCTACCTCACTGGCAGAGCGCTTCATAGAAGCTGAATTGGTAGGCCAAGTGAAGGGGGGTGTTTCTAAACGGGCAGATGTAGTATCATCAGAAAGGAGGGTAAGGCCAATGATGAGTGGAACTACAAAGGCTATTCCCATGGATGTATCTTGTTATGCACAGAAGAAATGCTTTTCATGTGGGGAGGAGGGACATCTGAAAAGAGATTGTAAAGCGAGGACAGCCCTAATAACCGCCCATTCTAAAGAGAGTGGGGAGGGGTTTTATTTATTTATTTAGCTGTATTTATATTACGCTTTTCACCGGGTCAAAGCAGTCAATTGGGGGATACATTTTTAACACGAGGGGATATGACACACATACGTTAATACTTACAGGGAACATGGGCAATGGAGGGTTAAGTGGGTTCCTTTTGGCGGTAGAAGTAGAGGGTATCGCTACGGAAGTCTTGCTGGACTCCGGAGCGGATCAGTCCATGATCTCACGGAAGCTCTGGAAAAACATTGAATCTCAGGATAGTCAGGTCCTAGAGCCATCTGAAGGCAGCGTGAAGATTAGATGTATCCATGGGGCAGCATCACTTTACCCAGTATACCATGTCATGATAAAGGGTCTAGGGATGAGGCGGAGAATACCTGTAGCTGTTGTACCTAGGCTACCACACGCCCTGGTATTGGGGCGGGATTGGCCCCAGTTCAGGCGGGGGTTGAAGGAAGAATTACAACCAAAGGCAGGCATAGTGTCCACCCTAGGGCAGCCCAAAACCCCAGAGAGGGAAAATGACTCCCCAGCTGAGATGGGAGGGGGTTTGCCCTTTCAGAAGGATGGAAAAATTTCCTTTAGGGATAAGGGAAAAACAGAAGCTAGGATAAGCCCAGTGCCTGGTCCGTTGTTTGGAAATATGCAGGAACAAGGACACAGGAAAGTACCCCAAAACAAGGAAGTTGACAATAGGCCCAAGTTTGTTCTAAGATACTGCCGCACCACCCCTAATGCAATGACTCCTAAGCGCGCTTCAGAACAGGCCACTGGCTATGATCTATGTAGGGCAGTAGAAACGATTATTCCACGGCAAGGAAGAGCCTTAGTTGAGACAGGCCTCCAGTTGGAGATGCCGCCAGGCTGTTATGGTCGCATCACTCCACGCTCGGGGCTAGCTTTAAAGAATTTCATAGACGTGGGTGCGGGGGTCATTGATCCTGATTATCGGGGAGCGGGCAAGGTGCTATTGTTTAACTTCGCCCAGGAAGATTTTAGGGTAAACATAGGCGATAGGATAGCACAACTTATTTGTGATAGGGTAGGCTTCCCACCACTGGAAGAAGTACCCGAGATGACCACTACCATACGAGGGTCCAGAGGATTTGGGTCTACCGGGCAGGCAGAGATGAAGGGTTTAACCGCGACCTGTGAAGAGAAGGAGGACGAGGATCTAGGCTCACAATTGGCAGATTGTAAGACACAGCCAATACCAAGGATGGGGGAGGGGCTCTCGTGGCCGCAACAGCAGGAATTGCTGGGACTGTTAAGGCGTTTTCCTGATGTCTTAACGCCCGTGCCAGGAGAAACTAACTTAGTGGCCCATGAGGTAGTGACCCCACCAGGGGAGATAGTACGGCAGAGGCCCTATAGGTTGCCTGAGGCTAAACAACGAGAGGTCGTGAGCAATGTTCCCTCTAATTTTCTGTAGGCTGTGTGCGCATAAAATATCAGCTGTGTGCAGCTTTTGAAGGAAGGTTAAATTTTTGTGCGCCACATAACGACACTCGGAGTTATAAACTTTAAAATTTGACTACATGTCAGAATACAGTATGTACACCACATTGATTTTAATCAAATTAAATGAAAATAGATGATTACTAAATGAAGCGGGAAATTTCTAGTAATTACAATCATAACTTTTAAATTTTAAGACGTCTGTGTTGTTTTCTATCAGAATCAGAGCCGTAATTTTTGTGCGCTCTATTGTAAAGTATATGCGCTCGCTCAGCGAGGTGTGTGCGCGTGCACACGCGCACAGCTTAGAGGGAACAGTGGTCGTGAGTCAGGTGCAGGAAATGCTTAAGATGGGGATCATAGAGGAGTCCCGAAGCCCATGGAATAACCCCATAGTGCTTGTCCCAAAACCGGATGGAACAATGCGGTTCTGCATCGATTTCCGAAAGGTTAATGCCGTCTCCTGGTTTGACGCTTATCCCATGCCACAGATAGAAGAACTTTTAGATCGGCTAGGTCAGGCGAAATGCCTTACCACCCTTGACATGACCAAAGGGTATTGGCAGATTCCTCTCACCCGAGAATTGCGCCCCAAGACCGCCTTTAGCACCCCTATAGGTCTTTTCCAGTTCCGGAGGATGCCCTTTGGCCTGCATGGGGCAGCTGCGACCTGCCAAAGGTTGGTGGACCTGGTCTTACGCCCTCACCAAAAATATGCAACCGCCTACATGGATGACATCATAATACACAGCTCTAGCTGGGACCAACACTTGCCCCGTGTTGAAGCCGTTTTGAAGGCGATGAGGCGTGCAGGCATAACACTGAATCCCGCTAAGTGCCTGTTTGGAGGGGAGGAAGTAAAGTACCTAGGGCACCTGGTGGGGCATGGTACAGTTAGGCCCTTAGTAGACAAAGTAGAAAGCGTGAAAACATTTCCCAAACCTTTGACTAAGAAACAGTTGCGTAGTTTTCTCGGCCTAATAGGCTACTACTGTCGCTTTATTCCACATTTCGCGGCAGAAAGTGCCGCTCTAACTGAAGTGTTGAAAAAAAACGTGCCGAACCAGCTAAAGTGGTCCGCGGTAGCAGAGTAAGCCTTTATGATCTTGAAGGATAAACTCTGCTGTGTGCCAGTATTGCGTGGAGTAGATTTTGACCGACCATTTATTATACAGACAGATGCGTCGGAGACAGGTTTAGGTGCTGTACTGTCTCAGAAACATAAGGGCATCGAACACCCTGTTATGTTTTTGAGTCGGAAATTAACGCCACCCGAGCAAAAGTATTCCACCGTAGAGAGGGAATGTCTAGCCATAAAGTGGGCGGTGGAGGCACTGAAGTTTTACTTGATGGGACGTAGGTTCTTACTGGTCACTGACCACGCACCGTTACGGTGGTTAAACCAAATGAAGGACCACAACTCTCGCCTAACACGCTGGTATATGGCCTTCCAGGCTTTTGATTACCGCATAGAGCATCGAGCAGGGAAATTACACACGAATGCAGATGCCCTTTCAAGAATTTCGGGCTGTGTCGGACTTGAAAGACCAGCCCGTAATATCTTAAGGGGGGGGGGGGATGTGTGGTGGCGAAGGCACATCTGAGCCCATGGAATAAGGTGAAAAACAAACATTTTCCTCCAGCCAGGGGGATAGCCCAGAGAGCAGAGAGTTTCAAAGTGCAGCAAAAGGAAAAAACCACACATAGCTGCTGAGTGCAGGCCACGCCCAAGCTCCAAGGCAACCAAGGGAGGTAATGGGAGGCACCTGGGGGAGGAGTTAGAACCATCAGGGCAGTTACACTCATTTAAGCCCCAGGGAACAGAAGGAAGGGAGACCACCAGGGAAGAGGAAGGAAAAGGAACCTTCAGAAGGGCTGAAGGGAAGAAACTTTCCAGGGATAGCCTCAGAGGGGATTCTCCAGGGTTCCAGCACACAGGAAGCCACGCTCCAGGAAGAGACCAGTGCTACAGAGGAAGTGCAGTCAGGTCTGGAGATAGGAGGGTTTTGCCTGGAAGAGTTGCTGACCCGGAGCAAGGTACACATGCAGCAGTACAGGAAGCTGCTAGGAAATCATCAGCTCTGGACAGGACTGTGAGTAGAGCTGCTGTTAAGAATAATGTAAGCCAGTTAGACTCACTGAACCATCTAATGCAAGATAAGGATCTCCATAGCCTTGCTAGGATCCCTGAGGGTGGAAAATGGTCTCGCTGGGAGAAACTCTTAGAGTTACTGGAAGAGGTTAAACCTTCATTGGTACAAGCTGTGCAAAACCAGGAGTTAACAAACCTCGGATATGAAGACATGCAGACAGAGGGAGGGGATTCTGACCCCGAGTCTGTAGAGTTAATGGATTGTTCCCTTTGTGAGAAGACAAGCTAAGGAAGTTCTGGGTTTGAAATGAAAGGGAAGCCTGAACAGCTGTGAAAGAAATGTTAAATGTTAAATGCTTTGGCAAGAAGCAGTTCCAGTGCATATAACAGAGAGAGAAACATTTGAAGCTGTGATTTAAATGTTAAACGCTTTGCCAAGAAGCAATTCCAGTGCATAGAACAGAGAGCAACATTTGAAACTGTGATTTAAATGTTAAACGCTTGGGCCAGAAGCAATTCCAGTGCATAGAATAGAGAGAAAGCCTGGAAGCTGTGATTTGAATGTTGGACACTTTGAAAGAAGCAGATACCAAGGCTCAAAGTGAGCAGGAACTGCGAAGGCCTTATTCTTGAATGCTGGAATTGTGAAGGAAAACCCATATCTCTGTATTAAGCTGGCAGAAGCAGTATACCTTTAAGTTACTGGGGAAACTTGGACATAGAAGTTTTCTTTTTGTGTTGGAGAAGCATCCTATTTTGTTTTGCATGTGTTGAGATTAAAATGATCCTTGTTGCGAAGGAAGAAAAATAAATTCCTGTGTTAGCCTTCAAAAACCCTTGGCCTCAGTATTAATTTACACAACTACATATCCCAGAAGCCTCGGCTCTGGATTCCCCTATCAACAAGAGACACAAAAAGCACGCCCCTTGCCTCTAGGCAGCCGCCTAGGTGGTGGTGGGCGTGACAGGTGATGTCGGCACTGATGGAGCCCACACGGAGCAATTCCCCAGCTTTCAAAGAAAACCTTTGGGACTGCTGCCATGCATGCGTGGTCCTCTTCCCGCCCAAAGGTGTCATCTTGCTCAGTCTCCCTTTTTCCACAGAGCCCTTCGGACGCATGTCCTTGTCCCTCGAAAAAGTGTTTTTGTCTACGGCCTTTTGGCCTCTCTTTCCAGTTGCACCGGTCCTCTCCCGTCCTCCCCTATGCCTCTGCCTCTGCCTCGGCGGCGGGCTAGGAGACTCTGTTTTTTTTCCTTTCTTTTCATTTTTTCGCTTCGGGCCCTTTTCACGCCCTTTTTCCTACCACTGGCCTCGAGGGTCTTCGAGCTCGCAGGGGCTTTTTTTGCCCCCATGCCACCGGTTTCAAAAAATGTGACAGATGCTCCAAGAATATATCACTCACAGACACCCATGACTGTTGTCTGTAGTGTCTGGGGGCTGACCACAACCCGGAGCTTTGGTGTTCGTGCGGGATATGGCACGGGCCCTCCATCTGCCCACGCAGACAGAGGAGGAACCGAAGGCAGAGGAGCTTGACATTTTGCAGTATGAGTCTCCACCTAGGAAGTCTCTTACGGTCCCTGTGCCGCCCATCCTATCGTGGCTGCTCCTCCGCATGTGGGAAACACCCGCCTTGGTCCCCAACGTCAGCAAAAGGCTCGATGCCATGTACAGGGTCCAGCGGGGCCCGGGGTTTCGGAAGACTCAACTTCCTCATACCTCCATGGTGGTTGAATCAGCCAGGCGGAAGCAGAAGAGCCCGAAGTCACACTTTTCAGTCCCACTGGGAAGGGAATCCCACGCTCTCGACACCCTTGGGTGCAAGGTGTATTAGGGATCTATGCTGGCGTTCCGCATCCAGGCATATCAGCTGTATATGGGTATGTTTCTTTGCGACCTCACCAAAGAGCTCGGTGGTTTCTCCGCAGGCCTCGAGGGCAAACACCTCCTCAGATTCCAGGCCCTCCTGAGGTTGGTTGCAGACTGCTTGAAATACCTTTGACGGGTTTGAGTCCTCCGCCTGTGAGGCAATGGCTGGCATCGGGGCTCAGTGCCACGCATGACTCTAGTCCTCGGATCTCGAACAGAGGGTCAGGAGAAGCTCTTGGACATCCCCTGCCTCGGCGAGCAGCTGTTTGGCAAGCTCATGGAGGACAAAGTGGCCGAGATCGAAACGGAGTTCGTGACGCATACCCGTTTCTCTCGTAAAACCTCTTCTCTCCCGCAGAAGAAGCAGCAGAGCAAAAAGCCTTTCTTCCAGAGGAAGGGACGTCCCTATTGGGGATACCCACCCTACCCGCCTACCCTGGCGCCGATGACCAGCGCTCAGGGAAAAGGGGGAGCTCAGGATCATCGGAAACCAAAAGGGCCCAAGGCCCAACCGCCAGCGCCACCCAAGCCGACTCCGGGGTTTTAACACTGAAAGAATAGCCTCTCGCCCCCTGGCGGCACTTCCGCTCGTGGGAGGATGCCTGTCCCTTTTCATCCACGAGTGGGCGGCCATTATATCGGACACATGGGTTCTCCAGGTGATCCGGGATGGTTATTGTCTTCATCTGGAAAGACTCCCTCCTCCCTTCTTCCCAGCAGAGCCTACGCAGCTTCCCTCGCACCTGGCTTGCTTGCAACAGGTCGACAACCTCCTCGGCCAGCAGGCGGTCGAAAGGGTCCCACCGCACCTCCGAGGTCGGGGGTTTTACTCCCGGTATTTCCTCATCCCGAAGAGGATGGGGGGGCCTGCACCCTATCCTCGATCTCAGGAACCTGAACAAGTTTCTGGTGTGGGTGAAGTTCAGAATGCTTGGTGTCTTGCTGCTCTTCCTACGGCAAGGCGATTGGCTATGCTACTTGGATCTCAGGGACACTTACACCCATATCCTGGTCCTCCCCAAGCACAGACAATATCTACGTTTCAGGGTGCAAGGGGAGTATCATCAGTACAGGGTGCTTCCCTTCAGGCTTGTGTCTGCTCCGCGAGTTTTCACGAAGTGCCTGTCAGTGGCCACAGCTTATCTCCACCTGCAGGGCATACCTGCTTACCCATACTTAGATGACTGGCTCATCATGGGCACATCGGCGGAGGAGGCTCGCCTTGCGGCGTTGCACTTAGCCCTCCTCCTTGAGTGCCTCAGCTTCCTGATCAACTGTTCCAAGTCCCACCTCGAGCCGGTGCAGACCCTGGAGTTCATTGGTGCTCTTCTTGACACAGACTGGGCAACCGCCTTTCTCCCTCAAGCCCGCGCGGATCGGCTCTGTGCCTTGGTGGCCGAGGTCCAAGGCCTGACAAGGGTCTCGGCATGGGCCATGCTGAGCCTTCTGGGGCACGTGGTCTCAACCTCCACGACCCCCCCCCCACGCCCTCATGCACATGCAGGTGGCACAATAGTGCCTCAGGGCGCAATGGGCTCAAACTTCGGGACGCCTCCATGACCCCATCCAAGTCTCCCGCAGCCTGTTCAGTTCCCTGGCTTTGTGGCAAAATCCCCAAAGCCTCCTTCGGAGCATGCCATTCCAGACTCAGCAGCATGAGCTCATCTTGATGGCAGACGCCTCGCTGTTGGGCTGGGGTGCCCTATGGCAGCCTATGCACCCAGGGGCAGTGGTAGCATAAGGAGTCCCTGCAGCAGATCAACCTGCTCGATCTCCAGGCAGTCAGGTTGGCCCAGAAGGTCACCTGAAGGGCAAGTTGGTGCTTGTGCAGACCGACAACAAGGTTGTCAGGAGGCAGTCCTTCTCTGCTCCTTCACAGTGCGCCAGGGCATGACCTTGAGGGCTGTCTACCTCTCGGGCCAGGGCAACTTCCTCGCGGACAGATTCAGCAGGCTCCTTTGCCCGCACGAGTGGCGCCTGAATCCAGAGGTGGCTCTCCACCTATTCCGCCGCTGGGAGACTCCGTCCATAGATCTGTTTGCCAGCCCGGTGAACATGCAGCTTCCCTGTTATTGCGGGCCGATGCCACACCCCAGCACGGTGGCCCCGGATGCGTTCCTCCTGGACTGGACCTCCGGGTTTCTGTATGCATTCCCCCCCCCCCCCACACTCCTCTCATTGCGAGGATCCTCCACAAGATTCAGCGGGACCGAGCTTCGGTGATCCTCGTAGCCCCGTTGTGGCCCCGACAGCCCAGGTTCCCGCTTCTGCTCCAACTCTCGGCAGAGCCTCCGGTTCCCCTGAGCAGTGCCCCAGGCCTGCTGATGCAGGAGGAGGGATGGGTGCTCCATCTGAACTTGGCCTCACTATCCCTGATGGCCTGGCGGCTAAACAGGTCTCTTTAGCCTCACTGCATCTCCCGGAGGAGATTGAAGAAGTCCTCCTCGCATCGAGGAAGGACTCGACGAGGCAGGCCTTTGCCCTGAAGTGATGGTGTTTCTCAACCTGGTGCTCCAAGCTCGAGATCGACCCGTTTTCCTGCCCTGCCCGGTGGGTTCTTCAGTATCTCCTCCACCTCTCGTGAGTGGCACTGAAATCTAACTCGGTCAGGGTTCACCTGAGTGCCATTTCAGCCAACCATTTCCCCGTCGGGAGTAAACCCCACTTGGGCCAACCTCTGGTCTCTCGCTTCATGCAGGGCCTCTTGCTTTCCAAGGCCCCCGTCCGGCCCCCGCCGGCAGAGTGGGACCTGAACATTATGCTCATGCAGTTGACGCGGCCGCTTTTTGAGCCAATGGCAACGTGCTCGCTCCGGTATCTCTCCTGGAAGGTGGTCTTCCTGGTGGCACTGACCTCGGCACGGCGAGTCAGCGAATTTCAAGTGCTCATGGCAGAGGTCCCCTACACCAGGTTCTACGGAAATAGAGTAGTCCTTCGTTGCCACCCCAAGTTCCTTCCAAAAGTGGTCTCGGATTTCCATCTTAATCAGGAGATAGTCTTGCCGATTTTCTTTCCGAGACCTCATGCCAGCTGGGCATCGGTGCTCCTGCATACTCTCGACTGCAAGAGGACTCTCGCCTTCTGTCTGCAGTGCACCCGGGATCATCGCAAGTCCAACCAGCTCTTCATCGCCTACGATCCTAACCGCCTGGGGCTGGCATTTACCAAGTGCACCCTCTCCATCTGGTTGGTGGACTGAATTGCCTTTGCCCAGGTAAAGGCTGGGACCCCGCTGGATCGACGGGTCACCGCGCATGGCATCCGTGCCAAGGTGGCTTTGCCGCACTCAGTGCCACTGGCGGATATCTGCCGGGCTGCGACCTGGTCTTCAGCAAACACTGTCACTTCGCACTACTGCCTGGAGAGGGAGTCCTGCCAGGACAGCGCCTTCGGCCAGGCTGTACTCCATAATCTGTTTGGGGTATAAGCAACTCCTGCCTTCCGACCCTTCTTCGGCAGCTACCGAGAGCTTAGCTCCGGGGACCCGAGGACTCGGGCTCCTTTGGGCATCGGCTTCTGCTCATGGCCTCACAGAGGCATTTTTGGGTTACAGGTTTGGTAGCCTGTAGCTGGGGCGTCCCATAAGTGAGGACTGACTTCCTGCTTGTTCCTGGAGAAAGCGTAGTTACTCACCTGTAACAGGTGTTCTCCAGAGACAGCAGGAATCAGTCCTCACTACCCTCCCACCTTCCCTGAAGAGTTGCTATTTTTATCCTTCCCTTGCCATCTGCTTAGTAGGGCTCTAGCTATAGGACCTGACAGAGCATGATGGCACCTTTGGGCAGGAAGTGGACCACGCGTGCATGGCAAAGCTGGGGAATTGCTCCACGCAGCCTCCGTCAGTGCCGACATCACCCATAAGTGAGGACTGATTCCTGCTGTCCCTGGAAAACACCGGTTTTAGGAAGAGTAACTACACTTTCTTGCTCAATCATTTTTTAAAGTGTATAGTCAGGGCATGCCTGATTCTCCCCTCCCTATTTGTCACTCATTGTCCCAGGTTTTTAAATTGTTGTTTTATACATCCCTCCCTATTGTATTTTTCATTTTGTCTTGTTTTTCGTAGGCCTACTGTGTCTTTTTCATACATTTTAGCCATATGTGGAGTTATTTCAGTTTTTCATTTATTATTGTCTGTCACAACCATGTCAATTCTATTGTTTGATTGGTACTATACTAAAATCCAAATAAACTAAATTAAACTAAACTAAAGCACAAAAACTGCCCTACTGGGTCAGTCCAAAGATCCATCAAGGCCAATATCCTGTTTTCAACAGTAACCAATCCAGGTCACAGGAACCTGGCAGGTTCTAATAAAGTACATAGATTTCATATTGCTTATCCCCAGGGATATGCAGTAGCTTTCCCAAAGTCTATCTTGTTAATATCGATTTGTAGACATTTCCTCCAGGAACTTGTCCAACCCTTTTTTAAACCAATTATGCTAATGTAATGAATGTGATGTAGATGTCCAAGATTACAAGACCATATCCACTCAGGTCATATAGGGCTACACGAAATCCAATAAGATAACTCTGATTTAGTTCAGCGTCCTTCTTCATCCTTCATAAATCAGAGTTATCTTATTGTATTTTCTGTAGCCCCATATGACCTGAGTGGATACAGTCTTCTAATCTTGGACATCTACATCATATGTATTATATGCATTATATTATTGGATTCTGCATATTTGTATCCTGTGCCTGTTGATGCACTGAGGCATTTTTTGGAGGATCTGACAAAGGTTAGTGCTGAAACATAGCAATGTCGGGTTCCATAGCCCATAGCGGTTCTTCCTAATAAAGATTATCCTTTGGTTCACACTTCGCGCCTGACTGGCCTCTTGGTGACCAGACCACTGCTCTATCTAGGGCCAGTGCTACCTGTTTTGCTGCCCTGTGCGAATGAATATTGTGCTGCCCCCCATCCCACGCTTTAGATTCCACTGGATCTCATCATGAACTTCTCTTCTAGCCCAACAAATGAGATGCTTAATATGAGCATCTGAATACTGTTTACACATGAAGTGGAATTAGGGTATGGCTACTAGGTTTCTACTGTACATGACTTCTCTCAAGTGCTAACCACAAGGTACCATTAGGAAGTATTACAAATCCCTGCAAAAAGACCTTTTAGGAGCCTATAACAAACTTTCCATACCATAATAACACTGCCAAGACTCACACTTCATCAACCCTACCTATGAAAAGGCAGCACTACATATATTACACTATTCCCTAGAACACCTATACACATATTACCGAGAAAACAGAACAGGAGATCGCTACACAGAAACAACACACTAACAGAATACCGCACCTTGGTCACACATGCAAATCACGGACATACCATCAAATACAGAACATGGGACCACATATTATAAATAGAAATATGAATATGTTTGAATTTTCAATTCTTGGATGAGCTTTAGCGTTTTTGAACATTAATCTTGAGTGTACATTGTTTTATCTTCTGTAAATGTGGTCAAAGTCCCCTGAAGAAGGCCCTTTGGCCAAAACATGTGTAGCACCTATTCCTTTCAGTGGACTTCTGTCTTCCTGCTTCTTTTTGTACCTCCTCCCATAGCTCCAGTTTTTCTTTTCTGTCTCATCTGTACACAGTCTCTGATTACCCACTTTTATGACCTCACCAGCTGTCTGTTCATCCTTCTTGTTCATCTCCTTGCCTATCCCCCAAGACCTCTTCCACATGGCTCCACCATGCCCAGTATCTCCCTTGCCCCCCCCCCCCCCCCATATTCAGCATATTTCTTCTCCAGTCTCGTATCTCCTCATCCCCTCCATCCCCATTGTCTAGCATCTCCATCCCTGCCTCACCTCCCCCACAATACAGCATCTTCCCATTTCTTCTGTCTTCATTTCCATGCTCCAGCATCTGTCTGTTCATTCTATCTTCTTCTCCTTCCCCTGCAGTCCAACACCTTTCCTCTTCCTCTCCTCCAGTATCCCCTTCTCTCCTCTTCTCTGCAATCCAGCATCTCTTAGTCCCTCTCCATTCCTTCTCTCTTCCTTTCCTTAATCTGCAGTCCAGTGCCTCTCTTCTCTATTCCCCCTTCCAATATTGACCTTTTCTCCCCAACCCCCACCAGTCCATTGTCTAATCTTTCTCTTTTCTTTCCTTCTCCTTCTCCACTGTCCCTTCTTTCCCTGTCCTCTCTGCAATCCAGACTCTCCCCTTTCTGTCTTCCCCTTCTTTTCAGCCCAGTCCAGCATATGTGTTCTCCACTCTATCGTGAATGACTCATTGATCTCCCAGTAGTCAGCATTTCACCTTCTCTTTCTCCCTCTCTCTCTCTCTCTCCTGTCAAGTCCCATTCCCTGCCACCATGAGTATCATAGACACTACACCTTAACAAAATAGCAAAGATGTGTTCTCTGCAGCTATAGATCTTTTAGGCCCTGTTAAAGCTGAAGGTCCAATGCATCTCTGCCTCCTCTGATGCAACTTCCTGTTACTGAGGGGTGAGGATGCATTGGATCTTCAGCCTGTATGGGGCTTGAAGGATGACTGCGGGTCGTGCATCTTTGCTTTTTTTGGTAAGGTGCAATGGCAGAAAGATAGCAACTTCATGCTTCTGCCCGCCGACTCACTATGCCATGCTGCCCTCACAAATTTAATCAGGAAAAGAGGGACTGGGCACTGAATAAGGAGCTAGAAAAATAAAGATTTAGGGCAGGGCTGGTGCAAGGGTATTGTGTGCCTTAGGCAAACCTCCAGCCTTACGCCCTCCTCCTTCCCCACCCCAGGACTTTGCTAATAAACACAATTATGATCATCCGAATACCACCCCTCCTACCACATTTCTATAAAAATGTGTTATTGGACATCATAAAACTTTGTTTTGTATGTATGTGTGTGAAGGTAAGAGAATGTGCTGATGGATCGTTGAGTCTGCCTGGCTGTCAGGATCTATTGTTTGGGTTTGACCGCTGCTGCTCTTTGCTGCCCCTCAGAAACTGCCCCCTAGGTGACTGTCTTGTCTTGCCTAATGATTAATCTGGCCCAGATTCAGGGATGGGGCTACTGGGAACTCAGGATCACAGGGAATGAGGGATTTTAAATGCCATTATTAAATGGAATGAGAGTAATTTTCATTTGTTATAGTATTTTAATATGTGTGTTTGTGTATTGTCTCAAGATTATGTGTGTTTATTGTACTCCGCCTCGTTAATGTGTGGATTAGACATTAAAAAAAAGCCTAAATTAATTAATTAATGGGAGTGGCACAACAGGAGCTCAGGCACTGGGCCTAGAGGGAACTGGAAGACTGAGATGGAAATCGACAGAGTGGAAACGTAGGGTGGGATGGATAGTGAAGACTCTGGAGACCAGAGACTCAGGCACTGGTAGAAGGGGAGCAGGAGGAACTGAGAAAATGGTTTGGGATATGCACTGGGACTGTAGGATTGAGTCCTTGGAATGAGAACTTAGGGATAGGGAGGCAGAAAGGAGACTTAGGGAGTGGGTGAGAATTGGGAGAGCGGACGCTTAGGAGTGGGGGGAGGTAGCCAGCAGGAATTCATCAACTGACTGAAGGGTATGAATAGGAAGTAAAAGACAGAGCTGTGGAGGTTGGGAGGAACTGAGGAAGGAGTTAAAAGTGGGAGGAATGAAAGAGTTAGGGAGAGATAATAATGGGTGATGAAAAGTTGGCAAACAAGTGAGAAGTGAAAAGGAACAACAGTGAAAAACTGCCAAGAAGAGAGTGTAAAAGATTGCAATGGAAGAGCATGAAAAGAGGTGACTGGAGGGGGTGGGAGAGTTTGGAAAGGTATAACAATGAAAGGGAATAATTTGGGTTGCTGAATATTTATCTTGTTATTTTCTTCTCTGTAACATCATAGAATTTGTTCCTTCTTTTCCAAACACACTAGTAAAAATCCTTATCTACTCTCTCACCACCTCTCACTTAGGGGTATGTTTACTAAACCGCGCTCATGTGCGCGGCGCACATTAGCGTGCGCTAAGGTACCGTAGCGCACGCTAATGATGCGTATTTGTGCCCCGCACACGTGCACGCCGCACTAAAGTGCCCGCTCATGTGTGTGGCGCGCTGATGTGCGATAGAGGCGTGGAAAGGTTCCCGGAGGGCGGAGGAAGGCTCCCCAGGGGCGGAGAGAAGGGGTCAATGGGTGGAGAGTGGGAGGGGAGAGGCTCCCCGCACACGAGCGGGGCTGAAATTCAAGCAAAAAAATACCGCGAGTGAAAACCTCACGGTAGAGCCGATTTAAAGGGAAGAGAAACCATTTCTGTCAGTAATGTACAGCAAAACCGGGGAAACCTACAATACAGTGATAAGTGTGATACATGTGCACGGTACAAAAGTGCAAATAAACATTGAAAATGACCCCAACAAAATCTAAAAAAATTATAATCAAGCTGGGCAATAGTGATAGTAATGGGAAACATAAAAAAATACTCCCAAGAAAGCCGCAAAAAATAAATATGAATTTTAGAAGGATCTACGCTCCGTCCCCATACAAGGTGAATGATCCCACAGTGAAATAGCACTGATCAGGGTTTCCCTCTCCATTGGACAGGTTACCTATGGCATGCACATTTCCACAACAGCAGGGCGGGCAGGTCAGAATGGGCAATTGGACAGATGCTGGGAAAGGGGATACAGAGGGTTGCAGCGGCACATGCTGTGGTGCAGCTGGGGCACAGTGCGGACTAGGCAGATGCCTAGATGGCACTTAGGAATGCTGAAACTGAACAGCAGCCAGACAGCAACTGATGAGGGCCCAACATGGGCACGAGAGTGTTTATCACAGTGTCACAGGGGATAGTACCCAGCAGGTACCCCCAAGGGCACAGAACATTGGCAGGCGGTGATTGGGGGACGTGCGGACAAATTTGCAGGCACCCCTACCCCAGAACCCGCACCATAGGCAGCCGCCTACCCGCACACAGGATGGCCTGAGACTGCGTACCACCAGCACCACCAGCAGAAGGGCATGTCAGCAGGGTGGCACAGGGGTACTGGAGGTGGAGGGGGGCAGTGGCAGCTGCCCAGAGCAGACCATGGCCTAGCCCTGTGTAGGTGGGTGCAATGCACTGGAACAGCCAGGCCCTGCCGGACAAGCAGTCATGGTATCATCAGGGAATGCACTGTCTCTGTGGCAACACGGTGGTGCAGTGCACACAACCAGCGTGTTTGGAGACAGAAGGTCACAGGTTCACGCCCTAGCTGGGGCTCCTACCAATCCAATCCCCATATTTTTCCCACAACTAACTAGTGATAGTAAAGACGACCCTTTATTGCAGAGAACATAAGCATGGCTCAAACACCTCTATTTTACCCTACAGAGCACAGACACCAGAAACATGCATATTACCTAGAGCAGATTCCCCCTTCAGGGTTTATGCTGTCTCCAATCTAAGGATGGAGCGGTACTGGTGGTGGAGGTGGCAGCAGCTGGTGTCCACAGCAGACCATGGCCTAGCCCTGTCCAGGTGGGTGCCGTGCACTGCAACAAACAAGCCCTGTCGGATGTACAGTCATGGACTCCCCAGGGAATGCAGCATATCTGTGGCAACACGGTGGTGCAGTGCACACAGACAGTGTGTGTGCAAGAACAGAAGGTCACAGGTTCAAAGCCCAGCTGGGGCTACTGCCAATCCAGTCCACATATTTTTCCCACAACTAAACCGTGATAGGAAGGACAAACCTTTATTGCAGAGAACATACGCATGGTTAATATGCCTCTATTTTACCCTACAGAGCACAGACACCATAAACATGCGCATTACCTAGAGCAGAGTCTCCCAAATGCAGTCCTGGAGGGCCAAACACCATTCAGGTTCCATGCTGCCTCTAATAAAGATGCCTGTGCTGCATATCTATGCACCACCCCCATGGTATGCAGATGTATCTCATGCATATTCATGAGGGACAGCATGAAAACCCGAACAGTGTTTGGCACACCAGGACTGGAGTTGGGAACCTCTGCCGTAAAGCAGCAGCCAACAGGGGCAGACACACCCACACCCACACCCACAGGCCCCATTAGCCAATGCCTCCTGGAGAGGCAGGACATTGGGCCCTGCGTGCATCTCCCAATACTAGCACTTGCATACCTTAGCAATGCCACGCTACACCTGGGTATACGGTACACAGCTATCAAACGTTTCCTATGATTACTGGCAGATAGCAATTCCTACGTTAAGCACAGTTTGCTCATTGAGCTCCATCATAACAATCTTTCTGATGTCTGTGGTGTGTGCTGCAGGTCTGGTCTCTGACAGTGTTTACCACCCTGGGGAATGACCCCCAACAGTATTGTGTACCATATCCATGCCTGTACTGTGCCCAGGACTGGTGTGGTGGCCAGGGCTGCTAAACTCCTCTATAGTAGCACAATGCTGGCATAGGTGTGGGGGTGTCTGTCTGTCTATCCAGTGTGTGGTGGCTACAAACACCCTCCACAGCCCACACTGCCAGCACTGTTGCCAGTATTGGCCTGCCAATGCGCATAATGTGGAGCAAGGTACCATGGGTATAGCCCAGACAGGGTGGCCTGGCCAGGATGCATCTGCACAGGGCATAGGGCACTGGCTGGAACGTTTTAGTGCCCGGCCACCACCTACACAGACAGGGTGGCCTCAGCATGTCCTGCTGGGAGATCACTCTCACCCTGACTGTGCAGTGACCACAGCATGGCTAGGCACCCCCATAGTGCTATATAGTATTTCTCTCATGTGATATTTATGGTTTTCCTTTTGGAGCCCAGTCACTGATGTATCTGCTAACATCCCAGTTCTGGGTGCATGCATTTCCACCAGGAACATGCACTATGGCCTAGCTAGCAGACTGTTTGCAGCTGGTATGTGTCTTGATGGAGTGCCTTGCAGGGTGCAGTGGCTGAAGGCTTGCTGCAGGAGAATATCAGATAGTGGTGGGGTGCAGCTTAGCATATCAAGGCCTAATGTCTGTCTGCTATTGCGGTATGGATGTGTACAGACTGCATTGACTGCCCTGTAGGGTGTCTGTTCCCCAGCAGGACTGGGGTTGATGGTCCCCTCTACTGCCACCATTGCAGGGAGGTAGAATGTGGATCTGTTGGTGGGAGACCCTGTTTGCCACCCTCAGCCCTGGAGGAGGAGGGTGGTGGTACATAATCCTCCTAGGGGTCCATAGGGGCTACACCTGTCTGATACAGACAGATATATCCAAGGTGTTTCTGCAGAAGCTACCTAGCTCATCACATTAGCACTGCTGGGTACCTGCAACATGGCCTGTTTCTGCCATGGAAGGTGCTGTGGACCTGGTGCTGGGCGCCCCACCACACACTCTGGGTGAGCACAGTACCCGCACAATGTGACGGTGTGTAGCTACTCTGTGCCAGTAACACACACGGACAGTACCCCCTACCAGGCCGAGGTGCTGTGGGGGTGGACATGGTCAGTTCCCCCTACCAGGCCGAGGTGCTGTGGGGGTGCATACCCCATCTTGTGTTCATCTGTGGACAGCTGATTTGCATGTGCAGTGCATCATGGGTACGGGTGGCCTAACTCTATCCTGGTGACCACAGCAGACTGTCTGTGTGGTGACGTGCAGTCCCTCTACAGCCAGCCAGGGGCTTGCTAGCAGCTATAGAGCTGTAGCCCACTGGTTACTTCACTGCCTGTGGAGCCAGAGGTCATGGGTTCAAACCCACAGTGGGGTTATTTGATAGGGCTGCCCAAAGTATTGTCTCTTTTTAATGTACATTATTGCTGCCAGCAAAAACACTCTCTGCGTACTGTACCCATAAGGTGCCTCAGAGGGCGCTTTATAGGGCGCCCTATAGGGCACCTTATGGTTACCATCCATATAAGGTGCACTATATGTTATCCTGTGAAGCGACTTATAGGGTGCCCTATAGGGGACATTTTAGGGTGCCATGGTGGACAGTGCACTTTAAAATGTGCCCTATGGAGTGCCTTATAGGGTGCCTTATGCGGCACCTTCAGTTACGACACGTGAGGGCGTGTTTGCTGGCAGCAATTAATAAAATACAAATGAAGTGCTGCAGGACACAATACGTACATTGCAAAGCTGATGCCTCAGCCAGCCTTACGTATTAGGCACACTGGGGAGCAAACTCATGACCCCTGTATCAGCAGTCAGTGCCTTAACCATTGTGCTACACTGCTGTTCCTTTTTGCATGTCAGCGCACCTACTTCAGATTTCCATGCGTTTAAATGCACAGTGCTGCCATCAAACACAGTGCTATGACCTTGTTGTGCCTCATAGGGCACCCTATATGGCGCCCTATAGGCCACCCTTTCAGAAACATTGTAGGGTGCGTGGTGGACAGTGCACTTTAGAATGTGCCCTCTGGGGTACCCTATGAGGCGCCTTATGCAGCACCTTATGTTACAATACTTTGAGGATGTGTTTGCTGGCAGCACTAATTAAAATAAAAATAAAATGCCCCCTACAGCACTATTACCTATAACAGGTAATGCCTCAGTCAGCCTTCTTCATTAGGCACAGGGGGGATTGAACCCATGACTCCTCCATCATTGGTCAGTGTCTTAACCATTGTGCTACACTGCTGCTCCTCCTTGCATGTCAGCGCACCTACTTATGATTTTCATTCCTTAAACTGTACAGTGCTACCATCAAAAACAGTGCTGTGACCTTGCGGTACCTCATACAGCACCCTATGAAGCGCCCTATAAGCAACATTCTAGGGTGCCTTGGCGGACAGTGCACTTTAAAATGTGACTTATGGGGCGCCTTATGTTAACACGCTTTGAGAGTGCGTTTGCTAGTAGAAGTAATTAAAATATAAATAAAATGCCTCCTAAAGCAATCTTCCCCATAATAGGTAATGCCTCAGTCAGCCTTCTTCATTTGGCACAGTGGGGGATTGAACCCATGATCCCTGCACCATCAGTCAGGGTCTTCACCATTGTACTGTGACTCTGTTCCTGTGCTTGTGCATCAGCGCGCCACTTATGCTTCCCGCGCAAGTTTCTCATGCGCTAATGTGCGCGGCGCACATGAGCGCAGCGCACATTAGCGCATGATTAATCCCGGTTTTGCTTTTTTCTGACTGAAACGCCCACTCCTTATATGGCATCCGCACACTAGCGCGGCGCGCACCCTAACGGGGCTTTAGTAAACATACCCCTTAGACTACTGCAATCTATCCCTCACAGGTTTCCCATGGACTACACTTTAGCCAAAATTCAGTTACCTTGCTTAACTTAATCCAGTGCCATCACAGCCATATAATCTATTTTTCCAGTCACTGCACTGACATCCCATTCCATATAAAGTTCGAGCTTCTACCCACTTATGTCCCTTCTTTCTGCAGCTCCTCAGGGCCTTTCCTCTTAACCCCGCTACTCCCATTCAGGGCCATAACAAGGGCTGTGCGAGCGGTGCAGCCACACAGGGCGCAAGCACAAAAGGGGGCACTGATATCATCACTGGGTTTCCAGGAAGCTCAAAAAGAGAGTGAGTTACTGAATATTGCTGGGTGGAGGAGGGGCATCAGATTAGTTAGTTGCACAGAATGCAGTTCTAGCTTGGTATAGACATGCTCCCATTTTTATGGCCTCCATTCATAGGATAAGCTGTTCTTCTCTGTGCCCTTCTCCTCCATCTCCCACTCCTGATTTGCTATATCATATGTATGCAACATCCTTCTTGAGCTGGGTTTTCATGCCTTCTCTCTGGCCATATTTAAATCCAACCTAGAAACCTACTTTTGAGGTTGTTTTTAACTCCTAAGGTCTGGCTCTTTCTGATCATAGCTTTATTGATTTTAATTATGTTTACTGAAATAGACTTTCTGAAACGTCCTCTTTTTCCTGCCTTTATGTCTTGACTAGATTGTAAGCTCCACAAAGAAGGAACTCTTATGTGCGTCTGTATAGCACTGTGTTCGTCCAGTAGAAGCACAGAAATGATAAGTAGTGGTAGTAAAAGCATTGCCTTAAAGGCAAGAAGCAGATTAATGACCTTGAGAGCAGCAAAAAGGAATTAAGCGAGGTGGTGGATGAGTTACCAGCTTCAGGCAAAATATTTGGAAAGGTCAGGCATACCTGATGGAATAGAGGAACCATTAATTTTATTTATGAACAAATACTGAAAAAAGCAAGAATGAAGGACTGATGGAGGAGATTGTAAAAATGAATTAAACATGTCAAAGGATGACATCGGTCAGCCAGACACTGAGAAATGAGGCTAGGATAATCCTGAGGTTTGAGTGGAAGGCAGTGTAGCATTCACTAAAAGGGGCCCGATATTTAAAATGATTAATGCGGTTAGTGCCAATGAATACTTGCGGATGCCGCTGCTAGGCGCCCCAATGCTAACCAGCTAGCATCGGGCGGTCCAGGAGCAGAGCGGCAGTGGCACCTGGGGATAACCAGGCAGCTGTGATATTCAGAGACTGCCTGGATATCCCTCGGCAGCAAAAGTCAGGTGCAGTACAGACTGTCCTAACGTCTGCTGTCAAAGCTAACTGGGCAGTAGCTCAATATCACTGCTGCCAGGTTAGCTTCCTGGTTATTCAGCAGACCTAGATATTCAGTGCTGATGGCCAGATATGGCCCTGGTGTGGAATATCCGGGTCTAGGGTTCAGCAGCGATGGCTAGCCACTATAATCATGCTACCTTCTGCCACTGAACATTGGACCCAAGGAGATCAGATGACTATTGGGACTCTACCTGCTATACCTCAGCATACTGAAGCCTCCACAGCTGGACACGCAGGTGGTCAATAAGTCAAAGATGAGGAAGGGACAGGTGGCGTTTCCAGGCTATCTCACAACACAAAGATTTAACGTACGGTTTGAAGTATATATGTTTGAGAAGTTTTGCCACATTAGTTTTTCGCTGCTCTTCTTGCTGGGCTATTACTGGAGCCATGTAGCCTTCTTAAAGCAAGGTGTACATGCAGGGCCGGCCTGTCCAGTAGGCAGGCGCTTAGGGTGTCAGACCTCTGTGGGTGGCAGGCCATGTGTGTCAAAGCACATGGCCTACCTCAGAAGGCTGCTGCCATCATGCCAAGTCAAGCCTTCCCCTCTCCAATGACCCCTGACGATGGAATTGGCGGCAGCTAGGGGGAGTGTTGGTGTGGCTCAGTTCAAAAGAGGGGCGGCATGACTTGGAAGGAGGGAGCAGCAAGACTGGGGCATGCAAACCTCTGTTGAAGATATGGCTCAAAAAGAGAAGTAAACCTTACCGAGGTGTGGTTATTCTTTCAGGAAAAATGAACCCTGAACCCTTTTTGGCATGCTTGTTTTTGTAAATTGCATTATTAATGAGCTGTTTTACATGATTTTGTACTACAGTAGCTTATAAATAACAAATTTAATCAAACTTTCATACGTAGTAGACTACGTATGAAAGTTTACAAATTTTTTACAAAAGGGATTTTTATTCTATAAAGCTCCTATTTAGAAAATTTTGTAAAAGAGGCCTTTTTGCATAAAACATGCAAAAAACTATTTAAATTGAGCACTAATGAGCTGCTGCAATGCCAAATTCATTGTGAAAATAGATGCACAAAAAAGGATTCATAGGCTCATTTTTTAAAAAAGACCTCAAAGAATAATGGAGTACCCCAGGGATCTGTGAGGGGGCTGCTGCTTTTTAACATATTCATAAATGACCTGGAAATGGAAATAATGAGTGAGGTAATCAAATTTGTAGATGACACAAAATTATTCAAAGTTGTTAAAACCTAAGAAGACTGTGAAAAATTGCAAGAGGACCTTGATAAATTGGAAGACTGGATGTTCAAATGGCAGATGAAATTTAATGCGGACAAGTGCAAAGTTATACACCTAGGAAAGAGCAACCCAAACTGTGGTTACATGAGGCAAGGTTCCACATTAGGAACCACCACCCAGGAAAACGATTTAGGTATCATCATGGATAACACATTGAAACCCTCCACCCAGTGGCGGCCAAGAAGGCCAATAGAATGCTAGGAATCATGAAGAAAGGAATGGAGAATAAAACCAAGGATATTATAATGCTTCTGTATCATTCCATGGTGCAACCACACCTTGAATATTGTGTGCAGTTTTGGTCGTGTATCTTAAAAAGGATATAGCAGAATTAGAAAAGGTATAGAGAAGAGTCACCAAAATGGTAAAAGGGATGGAAGGATACCCCTATGAGGAGAGGCTTAAAAAGTTAAGGCTCTTCAACCTGGAAAAGAGACGGCTGAGGGGAGATAGAGGTCTATAGATTAATGAATGGAGTGGAACGGGTAAACATAGATTGATTGTTTATGCCATCAAAAAGTAACCTGTTTAAGACTAATAAAAGAAAATATTTTTTCACTCAACGTGTAATCAAATTCTGGAATTCGTTACTGGAGGATGTAATAAAAGATGTTAGTGTAGCTGGGTTTAAGAAAGGTTTGGACAAGTTCCTGGAGGAAAGGACCATAAACCATTATTAAAGAGGACCTGGAAAATCCACTGCTTGCTCCACTACAAACACTGTAGAACCTGTGTATCTTTTTAAGAAACTGCTAGGTATTTGTGACCAAGATAGACCACTGTTGGAAATAGCATACTGGGCTTGATGGACCTTGGTCTGACTCAGTATGGCATATCTTAAGTTCTTATGTTAATCTGACTTAAATGCACTACTTTGGAAGGCAAGTCTTTTAGTCCCACAAAACTGTTCTTTGTTTGTTGGGTTAGGTGGATGTATTTCTGGAGTTCATTTTAATGACTGTGGTGGTGGCGGGTGTAAAAAATGTATCTACTGCTCTCTGTTTTTGGCCTACAAAATATAAAGATCACTTAGGGGTATATTTACTAAACCGGACTAATGGTTAACCCATGTTATTCAATGGAACCTAGTTGCAGGTAGCCTAGGTTAACCGTTCGTCTAGTTTAGTAAACTCAGGGCATCCCAAAGCCGACTTTTGATTCAAAGACTAAGGGGCATGTTACTAAAGTGCCAAGAGTAGCACGCTAATTGAGTGAACACTCAATTAGCGTGCGTTATTACTGCAGTGGGGGCACAGCGGTTGCGGTAGATGCAGGGAGCACAGTCGTGGTAGGCTACCACTGCAGCGTTAGTCATCTCATTAGTGCAGTAGTAAGGAATGTATGGCTGTAGCGCATGCGCACCATGAAGGCACTTGCTATGCATGCCTTGCTAATGTTATAGGCACCAGTAGTCAGCAAAACCCCTGCAGTGGTAAAAGACAGCAATTCAAGGCCCTCAACCCCACAAACAGACCCACTGAATAATTGCCCAGAGAAGGATAAGGGATGATGTGGAAATAGGCACATCCAGCTATACAGTCCATAGCCATTGGCCAAAGTACAAATGGGCAGGGCATGCAAATCAGGAGAGCAAACCAGTGGCGAGGCCCAGGCAGAAAGAGGGCCCACACAGTGGCAGTAGCGCATCAAACTTACTTTATCATGTTTGTTGCACTGCTTCCACTCTTGTAAGTCTGCCACGGGCCCTACAGCTGCTCCTCGCCGGGCCAAAGTCTCGCGATAACAGCCACACCACTAGACTTTGGCCTGGCGGGGAACCATCGCCGGGCCACAGCAAAACACAATTAAGTAAGTTTGCTGCTACTGCATGGGGGGGCCCAACACACAAAGGGAGGCCACATGTGAGGGGTGCCATTGCCATGACAATGAGAGGCCCTCAGCAAAATTGTGCTTGTTGGCCCCTCGTAACTTATGCCACTGGAGCAAACACATGTAGAGAGGCCCTGCTGCAGCCCTTTCTGTGAGGAATGTGGAAAATGCAGATGCAGAATCTGAAGGATAAGGGAGTCCTGTATAGATACTAGCTGGGTGTCAGCAGTGCCCACCATGTGGAACAGACGCATGAATCCCTTTCACCCTGAGGCACCCAGCGTGCCTGATTACCTTGGCTTCAGTGCATAGGTTACCAGGTTTCTGGTTGGGGATCCCTTCCTGTAATTATCCTAGACATCTGGCACAGTACCGTTACCAGTGAATAGTGCTGCCCCCATTTGGGAGAAGGATGGTTGCTAGAGTCTGCAAATGCACTGTTGCCCCACAGATGTGGGGGACATAAAGCAGGGACCACACAGATGTGGGATGTAGCTCGCTTGGGGATCCTGCACCCATCCTTTCTATTACATGGGGTCCATGTATCCAAATACAATCCCCTTCATTCACTCATGTGGCTTAATATCTGCAGAGGGAGGCAATACCACCATGAGAGAAACTCTACTCCCCCTCCATGGAGACAGACAACCCTAGCTGGAGCCTGCCAGTTTTCTAGGAAAGGAAGACCCACATGAGCACTCCCAGATCTGTAGAATACCTCATCCCCTACCAAGCAAGCCCATGTTCAGTGATAGAAATCTAGGTACCTGCTCATCAGCTGGTAGGTCTCAGACACATCCACCTATGGTTAGGATGAGGGGCCAGGGCCCCCAGGAAAAGAGCCCATTGCTACAGCAGAGCTTCCAGATACAAATTTGCACCACTACATGTTCACCCATGCAGAGGAGGCAAGTGGTCGGACTGTGCATGGAATCCTATTTGCCATTATGTGTATTAGCTCATTTGCGTGCCTCGCCCCCATCTGTCTTCAGCTCTCTCCAACCCTGGCTATGTGGCCCAGATGAACCCAAGGCACTGTCTTGATTGTATGTAGGCCAGTGTAAATGTCATGGGCTCTGTAGGGGCGCCTCAGGCCACCCTTTCCGGAACTGTAGTACAGCAGTTCAGCCATAGTGATCTTGTGCAAGTGCCTGTTTTAACAAAGTAGTTTGGAAACATTCCTTTGCCTTGCATGCTTATGTGTGCCCACCCTCCCTGCAGGGCTGTGCATCAGTTGCAGGATCCTTGGGTATATGGGGTTGTCAGGATCTATTATAGGCTTCCTCAGAGGCCATCCTTTTTGTCTCCAAAATGGTATCTTACCCATGGGATAAATTGGAGAGGTGCCAGGGCATTGTTCTATGTGGGCGACTTGCCCATACCACATGTTGGCAATGCAATGCCACAGTGGGTGCAACTACCGCCTGATAGAAGGCTGGCAATAGTTGCCCCCACCCTAGTGGTGCACCTCCAGCCCAGCAACGGCACTTGCGCAGCCACACATGGCTGTAACCACCTACTCTCCTTCCTAACCCTGCCTATTCACACACACTGCTTGATTAGTGCAGCTGTTTTAGTGCAGTCACATTTAGGATGCATGCTCCCTGCAACTGCACAGCCAAAATGTGCATTTGCACTGTGCTAAACCCTGCACTAATGGTTACCACGCCTTAGTAAACATGCCCCGAAGTCTATGTTAAGTAAAGATGGAAAGCAGTAGAGAAGTAGCCTAGTGGATAAAAAAAAGCAGGCTGGGAACCAGGAGAACCAGAACTTGACTCACGCTTCTCCTACTGATATTGTGATTTTGGGCAAATCTCTCCACTCTCTCTGGTATAAATTTGGGGCTAGATTTACTAATGTGCATTAAAGCACTCACACATGCTAATGAGAATTGATGCTTGTTATTTAATGCAGGCCCCATTATTCTCATTTGGACTTATTTACAAACTAAAAGGTAATTTTATAAAGCTTTTACACATTTACAACTTATTTTATATGTAGAAGAGGTTTTAGAAAATTGTGTGGCTGCATATGTGTGGAAAAATAGGGAGATAGAAAGCACAGAGTAGGGTCAGTAGACTCACTCCATGCTTCCAGCATGCACTCCAGTGGTAATGCATTGAAATGACTGGTTATAAAATTGCCTTTTATAGCAGACTGACTCCATATAGTGAATTCCACGATTCACCGTTTGGGGTCAGGTGCTGCCATTTTCCAAGATGGTGGCACAGAAACAGGAATGAGTGGGCATTGCTCCTGCCTCACAACATTAAAAGTGTGTGGTGAGGTTCTGGAGGAGGGTCAGGAGGTTCTGGGAGTCTTGGGAGATCACTTGGGCCCCCAGTGCATTTATGGTGGGGGAAGGGGAGATAGAAGGAGCTGCCAAGGGATCAGGAGCCACCCGGCAATTTTGGAGGTGGCAGGTAAGGAGTAGAGGGTCCAGGGACCACAGACCACCAAGGATATTTGTGGGATTGGGAGGGCCCAGGACCCACCAGACATCTTTTGGGAATGGGGTAGGGGGCAGGATTCAAGGAGTCCAGCATGGTTATTTTAATGTCTCCCTTCCTGTGAGCCAATCTCTGATCATGCACTGACAGAAAGGGAAACATTTACTCATGATACAGCAAGCAGTGGCATCTTACCTCTGCAGTGTGTGGTGTTTTTTCTGATAGCAGTGCTGATTTGCAAACCATTAGTTTATTGCATTAAGAGTAAAAATATTTTTTAACATGTGTGTTAGAATACTGTGCACAGCTTTCTCTATCAAGGCCTACAGTATATTGGTGGGGGGGGGGAGAAGAATAAAGAGCATTTTGCTTAGTTCTTGGATTCTAGCATGTGTATTAGATTGAGATGTTTTATTTTTACAATTATATATCATACATGATATGTGGTAAGCACTGATTTCCTCATTAGGTCAGCGTCATACAGCTCTGATAGTTGTAATGGTCGTAGACAAAGGTAGAGTTTTTATAGACTCAGTGTGTGTAGGGGGGGGAGGAGATGGTTATATTTTATAGTCCAAAATGTCCACACAAATGTAGAAAAAACAAACTTTAGTGAGTCAGAGATGTTGGCTTTGAGAACGTGAATGTTCAGCACTTTGATATTGTTATATGCAGTGCTTCTTAACCAGTCCTTCTTGAACCCCTAGGCCAGTCGGGTGTTCAGGATAGCCCTAATGAATATGCATGAGATATATATGCATTAGAGATATCCTACCAACCTGACTGGTTTGTGGCCCTCTAGGGCTAGATTCGGAGACCCCTGCCTTACATCTCTGTCATTTAAGAATGTGAGTGGGCAAGGTGCAGATCTCCAAGACATCAAAAAGGTTAGATAGAATTTGTCACATGCCTCTTTGCTTCTCACCATCACCAAAATATTGTCTATTAGACAACTTTTTGGTGGTGGTGAGAAATGAGGAGGCATATGACACATTCTATCTACCCTTTTGATGTCTAGGACATCTGCACCTTGCCCACTCACAATCTTAAATGACAGAGGTGTAAGGCAGGGGTCTCCAAATCCAGCCCTAGAGGGCCACAAACCAGTCAGGTTGGCAGGATATCTCTAATGCATATATATCTTATGCATATTCATTAGGGCTATCCTAAACACCCGACTGGCCTAGGGGTTCAAGGAGGACTGGTTAAGAATCACTGGTTATATGTTACACAGAACACTATGAGGATTATTTTGGAAGCTCCATTCATTCTTTGGACGTCTGAAAACAGGCAGAGAGATGTCCAAAGCAAAGAGACATCTCCACAACCATTTTAGAAGCCAGGTCTGTGGACATCTCCAGCATGAGGATGTTCAAGTCGGCATGGGGGGCATGGTAGAGGCATGGCTGGGGCATTCTTCGGAAGCTGGACGTCACTACCTGATCTCAGAAACATTCTGGACTCACGTATGGGTTTATACCTGCTCCATGAAGGAATAAGTATCAGGAAAGTGCTCGTTTTGGCTGAAAACCAGAGGGTATAGAGAAGATAGCACACCATCATCCCCAGTGCTCTGCACAATCACAATCACAGTTATAGCAGCAGTGGGATTTGGATCCTGGCTTCCACTGCTCTAACCATTAGGCTATTCCTAGATGTCCAGGTTCTGTAATAGAATTCTGGGGATCTCTAAGTAGACCCCCCTCCCCACCAACTTTCCCCCCAACAGATGTCTATATTGGGCAAGTCTACGTTTGTAAAATCAGGTCTGCACCTGGACATACCTGCTGTTTTTTCTGACGGTCTGGCTTTGATGTCCCAGATTGCACTTGAATGTCCTTTCTAAAACGCCCTTCCACATTTCTAGTCAGGGCTGCTTTTCCCTCTGGGCAAAAGGGACAGCTGCTCCAACCCCTGTGCCCATTGCCACCACTGCTGCCCCTCTCTGAGACATGCAGCATTGACAAGACTTTTAAAAAGGCAATGCGGTGCTGGAGTTACCTTCTCTTCCAGCACTGTGGTGTCATAGTGCTTCCACCCCCCTCCCAGGGGGCAAAAGAGAAGGTTACTCTGGTGCCGCGGTGCCTTTATAAATGTATCGCCATTACTGCATGTCCCGGAGAGGGGCAGTTGCAAATGAGGGAGGCCTGCTCGCAACCCTGGGGGGTCCCTGCCTGCAAACAAGGGGGAGGCCTGCTGGAAGTGATTGCCAGGGCTCTATAAGGTGTTGATGCAGCCCTGTTTACAGCATTGCATTGTAAAGTCTGACTTCTTGAGGGTTCCAGTTCAGTTCTTGCCTGCATTTTTCTATTTCTAGTTTGTGGGTCCTTATTCTGTATTTTGTGTGGATATGCCTAAATTCTCCTTGAATGGCCGAGACAAGGTAGTATGCTAGTATGCACTTTCTATGTAGCAATCTATAGAAGTCTGGTTTCTTCCACTTGCCCAATAAAGGGTGTTTTGATGTTCTAGGGACCAATGTGATACTTGCAATGGTGTCTTATCAGAGGTTCTGCTTGTAGGGCATTGGACTACCATGGGTTGGGAGTAGGGCTTTGGGTAAATCCCACCCCTCTAAAGATAACCTTTCATCCTGCTTCTGAGTACAGATACCTTTTCCTCTAGGAAAAAATACCCCTCTGAAAGTTATAAATAGCAGTTGAAGAAATGTGATGGCATTTTTAGTGGGATAATTCTCAAAGGGAGAGTATATGCATATTTGATGCACAAATTAAGTAGACTTTTACAGAATTACCCATTCCAAAATAATGGTGTCAATTAATGACAAATTAGGATAGCAGGGGGCTCTTGACCCCTTTTTACTAGGGTTTGAACTGGGTCCATTCATTTTTTTTTTATCTAGCCTATCCATTTTCATTCAAGTGGTAATGACTTCCACTCCAACAGATCTGAGTTGGACCTGAATGGACATCAAAGTGAAGGATTTGTAATACAGCGTTCAAGCGTTTGAGCCATCCTATCTCTGTCAAACTTGTGTTAATTCTACTGCCTAGCATACTGACAGAGAAGAAATCGCACGCCACATGAGAAACCAATGCTTCACACAGCCTTTGTATAATAGAAGGAAGGCGCTCTAGGGTTTGTATTATTGTCCCACAATTGCGCTTCTCAGGTGGCTGCAGTATCAGCCTTTTCACATGGTGGAACACAATTACACACCTCAGGTGTTTTTGAAGTTATCAATACACAGCCCATGGTGCCTCTGCCTTCTCTGCAGTGGTCATTTCAGCACAAAGATATCTGAAAGCATTCCCATTTATTCTCTCTGCCACGAGTCTCCATTTGCAGAAATTCTAAACAAGCTCTGGCCCCAGAAGGATCAGAAAATAGTTTTATTCCGAGGGACTCACGTTTGGAAATCACATAAAATAAGGAATGGGCAAGATGGCCCTGACTAGGTTTAGATCGTTAAACTGTTGCCATGAACATACTCGGATATGTGGAGTTAGTGCTGACCCAGTCTGAATGTGACTTGTTTTTCCCTTAAAGAATTCATATTTGCTTTGATTAGAATGGATTCGGGTACGTATTCACAGATCTCAAGTATTTGAAAAGAGTGTAACTCTTTGAAAACATGGTATGTTTTGAGCAGAACTGTGAATATTCATAGATTATAATTATTTGACTTAATCAGATATGAAGCAAAATCCATGACCAGTTCAAATATAAGTTTCAGTCTGTACATTTTCATATCCAGTGAAGGTCAAAAAAGATCTGAACCAAGTGAGCATAGATTTCTGGATATATGAGTATTTGTATCTGTCTCTATTTATAATAATGGGTGAACTATGATTAACTTCTCGTGCCCCCATCATTCTACTGACAGTTCATTTTGGAATTTCAGTTTAATCCAAACTGGTTTACACATGTCAGACTGAAGTGGCCTTTTATCAGTGAGATTATATTTGGATTTGAGGGGCAAATGTTGTCCGCTTTTCAACTAAACGTAAAATAGTTTAGTCAAAGATTTGGCTTGATCATACCAGTGAAATTCTTTCTGTATGTACATGTATGTGATATACTCAGTCCAGACTATTTAGCCATGATTGGATATACAATACAATAGTGTAGGGACCATTGCTTTTTTAGGAATTTGCTTAGTTTGCTGAGATCAATACTGTGCAGCACTACAAAAGAGTTGAAAAGTGCATGTTGTAAGCATTGCACAAAGGCATGTTTCACCGATGGAGTACACATTTGGGCATAGGTGAGCGAGTAGATGGAACAGGGGATTGATGAATGGATGGAGAGGTTATGAGTGGTGATGGAGGCTATGTGATTGAGCAGATGATAAAGTGTGACTGAGTGAATAGGAGGGCTGAGTGAATAAGTATAAATCAGGTTATGAGTGGGAGGGGGAGGAGTGAGTACACGTTTGTAGATTTAGCGGCAGAGCAAGTTAAGTAAGTGAGCAGATGGAGCTTGTGATTGACAGAAGGGCTCAGTGAGTATATGGAGCTTATACATATTTGAGTACTTTGTGAGTAGATGGGGCTGCTGCTAGAAGTGGTGGGGTGAGTTCCTTGAGTAAATCAGTGACTGGATAGGGGAATTAGTAGTGAAAATACAGAATGAGTGGATGAAATTTATAAGTAGCAGGTGGGAATTGAATGACTGTGTGGATCTCAAAAAGGACATAGCGTTATTAGAAAAAGTACAGAGAAGAGCCACCAAATTGGTGAAGGGGATGGAAGGCTACTCCTATGAAGAGAGGCTAAAAAGGTTAGGGCTCTTTAACCTGGAAAAGAGACGGCTGAGGGGAGATATGATAGAAGTCTATAAATTAATGAACGGAGTGGAACGGATAAACGTGGATCAATTGTTTACACTATCAGAATATAGGAAGACTAGGGGACATGTAATGAAGCTACAGGGTAAACTATTTAAGACAAATAAGAGAAAATATTTTTTCACTCAACGTGTAACCAAACTCTGGAATCTGTTACCAGAGGATGTAGTAAGGGCTGTTAGTATAGCTGGGTTTAAAAAAGGTTTGGACAAGTTCCTGGAGGAAAGGTCCATAAACCAATATTAAAAAGGGACCCAGGATATCAATGCTTGACCCAGTACAAGCATTGAGGAACCTGTGTCTTTTGGGGATATTGCTAGGTACGCATGACCTAGATTGGCCACTGTTGGAAACAGGATACTGGGCTTGATGGACCTCGGTCTGACCCAGTATGGCATGTCTTATGTTCTTATGTTCTTATGATACAGGCATTAATGAATGGTGGAGTGAGCTGAGTGAATCAGTTTGGGAGGCTTAGAGACAAAGGGGCTGATAGAGTGAGTAGATAGCTGTATAAGTGTGAGGAGCGTTAAGCAAGTAAATAGGTGGCAAGAGGGTGGCTTGAATAAGTTACTTAATTTATATGAGCTTATTAGTGGGTTGAATAAGTGCAGGGGAATCTGAATGTGCCCTGCTGCCAAAAGGGAGTGAATGGGGAGTAGGGGTATGATTTGAGCGTGATGAACACAATTTGAATGCTGTGGAGGTTAGCCCCCTCTCCGCTTTGCCCCTCTCTCCATTAATACCTCCTCCTCCTCTTGTTTGGCAGGCAGGAGCAAGGGTCTCCACCTCCATGCTGCTCTCTCCCCATGACCTCTGCACTTGTTTGGTAGATAGGGCCTAGGATTCCCACCTGCTGTACTGCTCATATCTTGAACAGGAATGGGGCCTCATGTTTCTGGCTACTGTTCCTGAAGGTCCTATCCTGGCTCGCTGGTACATTTGCCTTGGCTGTGTGAGCATCCTTCATCACTGGACAGCCAAGCTACCTTTAAGAGAGTATGGAGAACAAAAGAAAAAGTAGGCTTCGCTCCTTCAAGATAAATACCATCTCCTAATCTGGTTTTCCTAACAGCCCTCTGTCCTCAAGGTCCCACTCCGACCAGGAAAACTCTGCAGAACATATATGTAGGTATGTGTGTGTATATATATATATATGTCTATATTTAGCAGATATTGCTTAGTCCTGCTTAAGTCTTGTAGAGCTCAGTTCTCCTTAAGGTCTATGATAATCAGTCCCAGAAAAGAATTAAAAAACACCATGTTCTTAGTTCTTAAACCAAACTTCAAAATGAAGTGTGCCAGCTGGGTTGGGAAAAACGAATTCCCAGCAAGACAGTCTATCTTTTATAAGTCTCTACAGGGGGCTTGAATTCCATCCTCAGTCCAACACCCTTTTTAAACTTCTTTAAACAAAACTTCAAATCACAGTCAAACATGCCAATGCAGAAACCCACGCTACCCCTTAGTTCAGCATTTTACACTTGATTTTCCTGTACTAATCATACTCCTTGATGCAGGAAGAACGATTAGCATGAGAAAACTGGTGTAAAACCACTGAGCTAAAGGATAGAACAAAGGGCATGCAGAAAGCATGCAAATAAGATGAATAAAAAATTCCTTCAAAATTAAAGACTGTGCTGAAACTTGGTGCCATTTTCTACTCATAGCATGGGAGCAAAAGGGCCATCTGAAGTGAAGTATGACATTTCACCTCAGATGATCCACAATCCCTGGTGGGCCAAGTGGGCCTTGAACATCCCTCTCCAGTCCCCCAAAAAATCAAGTGATGGCCTTAGTGGACTCTGACCCCCCCCAAACCGTCAAACCAGTTAATGATTTTAGTGGGCCCCAACGCGTCTCGGCCATCTGAACCCCCAAAACAAAATGGGCTGAGCCAGGCCTCACATCCCCCTACCTGCCTCCAGCATTTCCAAAGCCTAATTTGACAAGCTGACTCTGCCTGGTCCATCCCAGAATGCACAGTGTGGAGGCTACACTCCTGCCTCCCTACCTTTTAGAGGTATCAGAGGGGTGGGGGAGGTGATGTCCTATGCAGCCTGGCCTGTTCCATTTTGGGGGTTCAGGGGGGTTAGGGGGATGTCAGGGCATACTAAGGCCACCAATGATTTTTGGGACAAAGGGGGGAATAAACAGGAGTAGGGTTGCCAACTTTTTCACCGAGAAAAACCCGACACCTGTGGCTCGCCATGCTCCACCCATTCTCCGCCCCCAGTCCCACCCCTGCCCCACCCCACCCCGCCCCCAGCCCCACCCACAAAAATTACCGAGGATACGTGTAGGCTAACTTCCTTGGTCAGATAATAATTAAACTGGGAACCCCAAAAGCCAAACATGAAATGTACAACACTGGAGAAATAAAACTATAAAGTAATTTCCTCTTGCACTAAACAAAAACGCAAAGATGTTAGCAATACACACTTCCCAGACCAGACATATTCCAGTTAATAAATTCAAAATAAAAAGTATTTTTCTACCTTCTGTTTGGGCATTTTATTTTTCAGTTGCAATTGCTCCAGTCACTTTCTTCTGGTTTCTTTGTGTCTTCTGCGAGCTATCCATTTGTCCTTTCTTCTCTTTTAGATGTTTTCCATTCTCTCTCTATTTCTGCTTTAACATACTGATTGTTTCCCTTTTGCTCTTTCCCCCAATTCTTTCCTTATTCCTTTTTCATCCATTTAAATTTCACCCTTCCATTCTCAGGCCCCTCTTACTCTCCCAATACCCGGCCCATCATAGACTTTTCTTCCACACAAAATATCTTTTCCCCTTCCATTCTCATTCCCCATCCATTCTAGTCCTCCCCCAAAATCAGTTCCCTTATAGTTCTAGACCCACCCAGCATCCACTCCCTTCTAGTCCCATTCTCCCATGCCCCACATCAGCCCATTTCCAGTCCTATTCCAGCTCTTCATCAGCCCATTTCCAGTGCTAGCCCTCACATCACAGGCCATTTCCAGTCCTAGCTCCCCCCCATCACAGCCCATTTCCAGTCCAAGTCCCCCATCACAGCCTCTTTCTAGCTCTAGCCCCCCCCCCATCACAGCCTATTTCCAGTCCTAGGCCCCCCCCCACAATCACAGTCCATTTGCAGTCCTAGTCCCCCCTGCACCATCACAGCCCATTTGCAGTCCTAGCCCCCCTAATCACAGCCTATTTCCAGTCCAAGTTCCCCCTCCCTCCACCATAGCCCATTTCCAGTCCAGGTCCCCCCCCCATCACAACAACATTTCCAGTCCAAGTCCCCCCACACCATAGCACTTTTCCAGACCAAGTTCCCCTCCTCACAGCCCATTTCCAGTCCAGGTCCCCCCCCCCCCATCATAGCAACATTTCCAGTCCAAGTCCCCCCCCATAGCCCTTTTCCAGTCCAAGTCCCCCGCCTCATAGCCCATTTCCAGTCCAAGTCCCCCCCCATAGCCCTTTTCCAGTCCAGGTTCCCCCCCTCATAGCCCATTTCCAGTCCAGGTCCCCCCCACCCATCACAGCAACATTTCCAGTCCAGGTCCCCCCCCCCCACCATAGCCCTTTTCCAGTCCACGTTCCCCCCCCCCATAGCCCTTTTTCAGTCCAAGTTCCCCCCCCCCATAGCCCTTTTCCAGTCCAGGTCTCCTCCCCCCCAGCCCATTTGTAGTCCTAGCCCCCCCTCCACCCATCACACCCCTTGCAGTCCTTGGCCTCTTTCCCCCCCCCCCCCGACCAGCACCGCGGCTGTCTGAGGGGCTTCAGAGGGAGCCGGGGAAGCCCGTGCGAGGCTTCGGCTCCCTCTGTACAACTGCCAGCGTGAAGATCCTTTTCCTTCACGCTGGCGGTTGTTTCTCTGAAGCCGCGAATGCTGGGAAAGGTTAAAGGGCATTGCCTTTAACCTTTCCCAGCAATCGCGGCTTCACAGAAACAGCCGCCAGCGTGAAGGAAAAGGATCTTCACGCTGGCAGTTGTACAGAGGGAGCCGGGGCCTCGCGCAGGCTTCCCCGGTTCCCTCTGAAGCCTTCCGGTGTGCGGGCAGATCGGAAGAAAAGCCGGTTTTTTGCTCTGGCTGCTTCCGATCTTGCGGCCAGAGCAAAAAAAACGGCTTTTCAAGGGCCGGTTTTACCTCTGCGCCGGCAGCCGGCCTGGCTATGGAAAAACCGGCCAGGCCGGCTGAAAACCGGCCGGTTGGCAACCCTAAACAGGAGACAGACCTGAATGTTTTTTTTTTTTATCTCTCTTCCTGTCAGTGTGTGAGCCAATCCCTGCTCGGCACTGACAGGAAGAGGAATGTTTACAAGCATGTGCCAAACATAATACAGGACCCTCTGCACGTGTGTCTGGTTGGGTCTCCTTGTTTAATGCAGTCTTTTTGTGCACAGCTCATTTGCGTGCTGTTTCCTTATAGCATCACTGAGAAACATTTTTGATTTAAACTTGTGTTAAGAAACCTTGCGCTCAAGCTGTAATGCAGGGTGTCTGAATCAAGCTGACAGTTTGGTTGCCTGCTTCCAAAACAAAATAGACTGTTACCCAAAAACCTCTTCCAAAACAAAGTAAAGTTTTACCTTTTCTGATGCTTTAGGCAGTCAAATGTTCTGGCTAGTCTTAGGATATGTGAAATGTAAAAATAGCATTTCTGTGGAAACCATTAAAAATTGGCAGATTCTTGCAATGCACCTTCACAATCTCTAGGAAATTCCAGAATGAATAGCCATCATCTCATGGTATATTTCATAGTAGTTCACTGAACAGTTATTGTTACATGTAAACCGCGCTGATGCTGAATAGCGCAGTATATAAGAAATAAAAATAAATAAATAAATAAACATACATTAACATGGTTTATGTTGACCTTTCTATCTACATAGGTTACATACATTTTTGTAATAACCGACAGAAAACCCAGAAAAAATTTACACAGGTGTTCACTAATATCTACTGAGGCAGCCATGAGGCTCTTACACAAGTGATCAGCCTGACCCTTCCCCCAAGCCATGAGGTAATCAGCCTGCTAAGAGAAGGCATTGAGATTTCAGTAGACACCCTTCCCCCACTCCAGGTCTGAGCACAGTATCCCCTAGCCCAGAAACCAACAGACCAGAGCACACCGGTTTGGACAGGTCACCCAGGTACCTTCCCCAGGGGCTGCTGATTGGTGGACAGGAAATACCTGTGTCAAAGCCTCTCTCTCATCACACCCACAGTGGGAAGACTACTGCTTTTTGCAGGATCAGTGCCTCCACCGGTCAGGGACCGACCCCTCCAGGTGATTAACGATCCTTGGCGCCATGGGGCCCCTTTGTGCTCTGAAGGACTCTTTGACTTGTGTGGTCAGTCGGTCCCTGCGGCTGAATCCCCGATTGAAAACCGGCTGGATAGACTGGCATCCAAACTACCTGTCTGATCAGAGTTCTGGTGAGTACTGCTACTTTCTGTACTCTATCTGTGAGTCCTGGTAATTTCTGGGAACCTGTAGCGGCCCAATCAACCACAACGAGTAGTCCTAATAGGGGCCTTAGTGGCCCTGAAACCATTGCTCGTCCTGTCTGTATCTGTATCTGAAAATTGCCTAAAATATTAGTACTTAACCCCCTTAAGTGTGCCTTTCAAGAATAATTGCGCTGATCGCAATTCTCCGATGATCAGGGCGATTTATTTAGAGCCTTTGCCCCATGTGCTCCTATAGTGTTGGGGGCTTTTTGTGTTGCTGGGGGTCTCTTTTGTGTTGCCATGTGCTCCTATAGTGTTGGGGTTTTTTTTGTGTTGCTGGGGGGTTTCTTTTGTGTTGCCATGTGCTCCTATAGCTCCATCTAGTGGACATTAGAAAAATAGCTAGCTATATTTCTCATATTACTATTATCCACATGGTAAAAGTTAAATCCTATGGTACAGCTAGAGAGTATGTGTGTGTGTATGTAATGTGTATTTGTAACAGCTGCTACTGAGGAAAGAGAGTGTATGAGTATTCGCTGCTGAGACGTCTCTGTTTTCTGTTTTCCCTCTTTCTTTTTCCCTTTGTGGTCCTGTGTGTTTTGTGCAACCAAACTTTGCCTGTGTCTTACTCCAACAAAGGCTAACACACCTTGTTAATGAAGACGTGCAGTTTATTTATAATACAAAGCAGGGATAACTTGAATTTCACTTATTTAACTTCTTAATTCGTACTTATTTAGAAAGGCAAGTAATTCATATATCTACCTATGATTAGTTAAAAAGATATCTGGAAAACTATTAGAATAAAAGCACTTAATTACAGAATAGATAACTAGAAAGATAATTACAGAAGAAGAATATACTTCACCGAAAGAGCTCTACTTCATCCCTTGTCACACTTCGATTGAATGGATCCCTGATTCAACCAGACAAGAGAGACTTCTCAATCGGGAGTTTCTCTAGGCAATGCGTCCATTCCTAGATGAATCCATTTCTCTCTGTCTAGCTGAAAACAGGTACCCATTTTATCCAGTTGCAAGAACAATCCAGTTATTTCCTATCATGTGACATATACGTAGTATAGAGTCAGTTATCCATTAAGCACATCCAAGACACTGGCCAGGTGCTTGAAAATGCTCAAGGGAACCCCCCTCCCTGGTCTACATTACAATTGATGAATTAGGAGAAATGTTTCCAAGGCAAGGTGAATTGTCCTGTTTTGTCCTGTTAATGGGTTTCAATTTGTCTGCTAGTAGAAAGACTCCTAGGTGAAGTGTTCTTTTGTTCTCTGTAATGGGTCTCCATTTGCTTGCTAGGAGAAGGTCTCCTCCCTGATCTTTCCAGTATCTGTAGTTATGTAAATTGTTTCAACAGTTTCAAGTGCCCCTATTTACAGTTGAGGCATATTCACTACTGAGGCATAATCAATAGTCAAAATTCATCTGTACCACATTCGGTCCTTTGACTATTGATTGTGCCTATAAGATACTGGTAACATTGTGGGGACTTTGGGTGGATGAAATATAGTAATGAAACTGGGTATGCATTGAATAAAACAACATATCATAATTAATAAATACAAATAATAATTCCCCCAATGATTTGTCTGAGGCTACCCATACTGGGCAGCCATCCAAATACCCAATCCCACCAATTAACATTAATATCTTGTTTAATATCTTTGGCTAGTTCTTGCAAAGCTTGAATATGAGACTGAATGGAAGTAGCATGGTCAGTTAAATTAAAGCAACACATGCCTTCAAAATGTTCACATCCATAATTGTGTTTTAAAAGTAAATAATCTATTGCTACTCGATTTTGCAAGACTGCCTTCCTAGTACTACTTAAGTCAATAAATAATTCTTGTAAAGCAACTGAAGTATGATTAAGACTTTTTACCATGGTGCAAGCTAAAGCATTAATTGTGCGAGTGTTATATAGGGCTAAACCAGGCACTCCCAGAAGGGAAACGGCCTGCACTGGTATATTCTACTTTAGAAAGTAAAGTGACTTTTGAATCACAATCTGCGGGTATCATAGCTGTTATTGTTCTTTTCTTTCTAATTTTAATTTTAGGAGAGGGTGGCATAATAAGTCCTAATCAACTAAGAGTGCAAGGTCCCCCTGTGAGATTTCCTGGAATATATGTATAAGTGGTATTACCACAAGACAATAACCACCCTATTGGCAGTTTAACATTTCTACCATAACTAGCTTGTACTATTGTATTATTACAATTCATAGTATTAGTTACATTTCTACATTTCCTAGTTGCATCACATAAAAGTATTATACAATGTCCTTGGCAATTTCTTGTTGCATCTTTAGTTGTTGGCATTTCGGTATTTCATCAGGATTACATTTCATGTTATAACATACATCGCCTGGGGCGATATTATGGGTGATTATTTGAGTCATGTTATCCCAAAAATTGAAATTAGTGGGACAATCTCTGCAATATTCGTATAGCATGGGGTGTGTCCTTATATCTTCTTCATTTGCCCAACTGTCATTTTGTGTAGCTTTAAAATAGTACAAAAAAACTCGAGCTGGTGTGGGTATTGCAATCAAACATGTAGTTAACAGATCCACTGGATTATGCATGTCCAAAAGGCAAAAGTTAGAAATGTTTAAAACTTTTCAGGCTAAATAAGTCCAGATATTCTGAGGTGGTTCTATCGCATCTGCTAAACGCTTGGGCAAGTGTAATTCGGGTTGGGTTACCACTTGCACTCTCCAGTAATAGACTTTCCATGTACCAAAGATCAGGCTAGTAATGAGTGCCCATGTCACTACATGGCATATGAAGGCTTGCTGGAACCGATCCCGGTCCTTGATAGAAATATGCTGGTTCATTGGTTCAGAAGGTGTAGAGATAAAGCCAAATGGCTTGTAGGTCTCAGCTATCTTTATCAGTTCCCCATGCAGTGGGGGACTCATTTCACCTGCACATTCAGAACTTTTTCCCATTATACATCTGCCCCATAGACTCTAATAACTAAAATCTGGGGAACAGGTGACATAAGCAATTGGGCACATGATGTTCAGCAGAAAAAATCTGAGATACTAAAATTACAGTTACTTTCCAAGGAAACAATAACAATACATAAGAAAAAAAAATCATTCACAAAAAGTCCACAAAAGTCCAATAGTCCTTTTCCTATTTTCAGATAATTTGGCCTGCTTCTCAGCAGTTTTTCAGGACTCCGTAGCGTCATTTTCACCTTTCTCTGAAGTTTAAACTTGGCCTCTCTCAACAGTTGAACCTCTCATTCTCGTAGGTGGACATCTTGGCCTTTCTTTCATTGCGACACATTGAAGCAGATAGGGACTTCCTCACACGTTTCTGCGGTGCGTAGTCCAGATCTCTCGGGATGGTCTGCTCCATCTGGACTCTGGCCAATTTCCTCTGCCGGACTCTCTGGCTTACAATTGGTGACATGGCTCCAGGCCTCATTCAGAAGAGCAGCGCCAATATTACATGAAAAGACTAAAAATTCTAGATTAGACTTCACAATAAGACAAACTTAATTTCATCTATATTTACTAAGATCATATCCTACAAATAATAAATATTGCTTTTATAAACTTTCAGTGATCTACTAGTAACTATCTCGTATGGTGTCAATCTTATCTCGCAGTTTGATTAACTCCTTGTCTCTCTATCACTGGAAATTCATTTTGCTTGTAGGAAATATTCCATTTTGCCCTTGAATGACCTTTACATGTTTCAGATCAGACAAGCTGCACATACGTGTTCTGCAATTTTGACAAGTTTTAGAATTATACCCAATTGTGTGAGAATTTGTCATCAAATCATCCCCCTTTGCCTCTGCATGCCTGGCCAGGACATACAGAGGAAAAGTGAGGCACAAAGCATCTGGAAGTACCACATGGCCAGTGTGGGTTTTCCAGAGCTCATCAGGGTGCAAGGTGCACCTAGCCTGTCTCCAAATATCTATTTCTTCCAATTGTTGAGTATGACTTCCTGAATTGAAGCTTCTGGAGACGGCACAGTCGAATAAAGTGCTCATAATTTTTTGTTTACATATTCATTAGGAAAATACATCACTTCAAATTACCCTCATCAGTTTATTGTCCATCACAGTTTCTCCTTTAATATTCCACTTCATCCCTCCATAACACAACACTTTTTCATCACCTGCATCATTCCACCAACTACTTACATAGGTCCTTTTCCTGTTTCTTTTATACCACACTAATGTATCCTTATTTGGCAAGGCTGCTAAGAATATCAAACAATTGTTAATAACTTAAATTTAGATTCCTCAATGAAATAACAGTATGAGTAAACAGTGTCCCTTTCCCATCAACTTAATTGGTCCAATGTTAAGTGGACATATGCTCATTCTAAAATAGGAACAATTTGGGTAAAATCCTTACAATATAAAATTATCATTTTGCAGCATTCTATAACATCAACCCCAATAGAAAGAAATATGGCTCATCTCTCACGTATAACTAGAATCTGTCATTTACACTGTTCTCAGTGAGAGTGCTGTTAGACTGATTTTAAAATTGCAGTGTTCACAAGGATTTGTATAAGCTACTCATTAATTACGGTGTCAAAAAGAGATCCTTTTGAGGTGAGAGATCTAAGAGAGTACAAGGCATTGGTGGCTAGGCCTCATCTTCAGGTTCTTCTCGGATTGCAAGGCATTCATGACTATCCTCGGGTTCTTCTCGGCCTATGCTTCCCCTGCCTATTTATGTCTCTTCAGAGGCACAAATATGCAAGGTTCCTGTTCTTCAGGCCTTGTGGGTCCTCAAGGAGTCTTAGAGCTGGTAGCCCAGATCATCACACTGGAAGCAGCACATTTAGCCTAGGCTGTGGCCTCACCTTTCTGCCTCTCTCTCTCTCTTATTCTTTTTCTCAAACCTCTCCTGGATCATTGCTGACAAGCAAGATTTGGTTTTATCCAATCAACTCAAGTTCTCATTATTTTCTGGGAACTCAGTTCCATCTTTAATCTATCTGGGAACTCAGTTCCATCTTTAATCTATATTTGTTCTATATGCTTGAGAATAGAGCAATTCCATATCAGCCTCTGTCTAAAATTTCATCAAACTTATTAATATTTTATTCATCTGGTAATTGCTGTGTGTGTACTGGACCTCTGCGTAATGTACTATTACCACAAGTGTCATAAGTGCAAGTGTATAAACTACCAACTTAATATCTCACAATGCTGCAACATATATCTGTTTTATATCTATTTTCTCAGGAACTGTACTGAAAATGAAATATAAACTTTTAGAACAAAGTACACTTTTTCTCTAAAATTCAAATACAGGAAAACAGGTGTCCCTCAGTCGTTAGCACAAAGCTTAAAGTAATTATCTTGAACCTCACAGTTCAGGCTCAAGTGAGGTGAAACTTCTAAAAGGTGTTACTTTTAAATTAACCTGAAACTGGTCAACAAACAGATCTGAAATGTTATCTTCAACACAGCCAGTAGAACAAACAATAGGTATGCAGATTACTATGTAGCTAAACAATTAACCTATAGTTATAGCTGTTTATGGTTAACTATGCCCCCTGGGGTGCTTGCCACAATTTAAAAATCTTCCTTTAACTTTTAGGTTTGCCTGGTAGCATATACAGTCAAAGACAAAGAACAGATGCATAACATATTAATGATAAAGATCACCCTCTCACTTACTCAGGATTCAATGCCCCACCGTCCTGTCAGGATTCTCAACCTCCACTTTGGAGGAAAAAAAGTTTGCCTTGTTTGTTTGAGCTAGTCACTTCAGCATTCAGGGACTATAAAATCTACTGGAGTAGCCAGTAATGAAAGAAAAACAGTTTTTTACTACAAACATTTGAATACAGAACAAATCAAAGCTTACAAGTGCATTATACCTATCTGATCAGAGTTTCTTTTAACCAGGGACCTTTAAAAAAGTCTTCACTTCTTCATAATCTTATAAGGATTTTCCATAACAATTAATACTAACTGTACAGGATAGGCATTTTGTTCAAAGCACTGAATTAAACATCTTTGCAGCACAAGGTTATATATTTTCCTAAACAGTTTGGCTGCAGATCCAGCTGCAGTCATTTCCCTTATCAATTTGAAATTGAATTTGTAAAAGTCATAATAACATGACAAAACTGATCTTGTATCAGTGGGTCAGAACTAATCAAACAGAATTTCTTTTCACCATGATCTATCATTAATCTCTTGTTGATTAAAATCCTCCACAGTATCTTCTAGATTAACTCCTCCAGGATTTTGGGGAGTACTCTGCACTTTCCTCCTATAAATTGGTTAGCAATAGACGTGCATTTTCTTTTTCTTTCTTTTTCCCCGTCTCCTACGGTATTTATACTGAGCCACCCTCTCAGCAACTTGCTGATAAATGTCTATTTTATCTGTCCATGCAATCAAATCTAATTTGCTAGAATTTGTCTGATGCATCTTACAATATGCAGACAACAAAAGCAATCTCCTTCTCCCTAAGGTACTCAATTCTGTTCCTTTTTCAACAGGTATTTTTTGCAAGCATGTAAGGAGATTTACAGGTTCCGCATCTTTTAAAACAGATTCCCAATTCTCACTTAGTCCTGAACCGCAAGACCATTCTCTAGCTAACATTTCATAAGGCGCCTGATCCCATCCGGGGATATTTACAAAATTTACAACATCTTTATCTTCCTTTACAGTCTTTGTACTATTTACATTTTTTACTCTTCTTTTCAACATTGTTTTAGCCTTTCTTTTTATCGCACCCCACTTCTGGTACCAAATGTCTTACTCCAACAAAGGCTAACACACCTTGTTAATGAAGACGTGCAGTTTATTTATAATACAAAGCAGGGATAACTTGAATTTCACTTATTTAACTTCTTAATTCGTACTTATTTAGAAAGGCAAGTAATTCATATATCTACCTATGATTAGTTAAAAAGATATCTGGAAAACTATTAGAATAAAAGCACTTAATTACAGAATAGATAACTAGAAAGATAATTACAGAAGAAGAATATACTTCACCGAAAGAGCTCTACTTCATCCCTTGTCACACTTCGATTGAATGGATCCCTGATTCAACCAGACAAGAGAGACTTCTCAATCGGGAGTTTCTCTAGGCAATGCGTCCATTCCTAGATGAATCCATTTCTCTCTGTCTAGCTGAAAACAGGTACTCATTTTATCCAGTTGCAAGAACAATCCAGTTATTTCCTATCATGTGACATATACATAGTATAGAGTCAGTTATCCATTAAGCACATCCAAGACACTGGCCAGGTGCTTGAAAATGCTCAAGGGAACCCCCCTCCCTGGTCTACATTACAATTGATGAATTAGGAGAAATGTTTCCAAGGCAAGGTGAATTGTCCTGTTTTGTCCTGTTAATGGGTTTCAATTTGTCTGCTAGTAGAAAGACTCCTAGGTGAAGTGTTCTTTTGTTCTCTGTAATGGGTCTCCATTTGCTTGCTAGGAGAAGGTCTCCTCCCTGATCTTTCCAGTATCTGTAGTTATGTAAATTGTTTCAACAGTTTCAAGTGCCCCTATTTACAGTTGAGGCATATTCACTACTGAGGCATAATCAATAGTCAAAATTCATCTGTACCACATTCTGTTACCTGGATTATATTGTATATTGTATTCCCAGAAGTGAGATTAGAAAATTTACACTGAGCATTGCATTCCTAGAATTGGGATTACAAGATTTGCACTGTAAATTGTGATTTTGCAAATTGTGATTAGAGCATGGGGTCTGGAGGCTAAATTGTGGTGGGGGAGTATCCGGACCAGCTTCCCTATATAGATTCATGGCTGGCCCATATAGTAAATGTGCTGTTATGTAAAAACCTTTAGTGTCTCTGTGTTTAGTTGTGACATTAGGGAAAGATTAGGGAAAGAAAGGTTTTGTCCAGACATTAGGTCTTTATATTTCAGGATTGATTTTGATACTCTTATCAGTAAAAGGTGAAGTTATTAACAAATCGCCCCTGTGTCCCCAAACAGTGAAAAACACCAGGTCTACTGATTGCAGGGAAAGGGACAGTTTAGAAAGGGGGGTGGGGTTTGCTGTATGTAGACTGTAGTACTGGTATAGCAGTGAAGGAAGACAATTGCTTAATTTAATGCATATCCAGTTTCATTGCTATGTTTCATGCATGATCAGTGGTCAGGGAACCAGGTGTTTTGGTCATGCCTCTCAGCGGTGAGTGGGGGATAGTTGGAACTGCTGAAATAGTTTGCATAGCTATAGAAAGATACTGGGAGGAGTTCCTTCTTCTAGCAGATGAATGGAGGCCCATTAGAGAGGACAAAAGGAAAAAAATCACCTAGGAGTCTTTCTCCTAGAGGACAAAGAACCCCAATTCACCTAGCCACACCTAGCCTGCAAACAATCCTCTTGTCATCAATTTTAATTGTAGAGTTTTGAGCTTCTAGAACCATGAGGTGCCTCCTTTGAGCATCCTCAAATGTCTGCTGGAAGCAAACAAAGGCTGAAGAAAATCCTTATAAGATTATGAAGAAATGAAGATTTTTTTTACTTGTCTTTTTAAAGCCTGAATTTTATCTCTGGTACATATATTCGGTTTTGACTGCACATACAAAATTAAACAAATAATACTTCTGCATGATATGCCATCATTGACATTTTATTCTGCAGACAGTAAATGCTGTTTTGATTATTGCATTCTTTCCTGCTAGGTACATTAAACTGCCTTGATCAACTGTATTCACTTTTCTGATACTACAATGATACCTTAAAATGATTTTAGTATTCCATATTGCTGTATTACTTTAGTTTATACTTTTGCACTTTGTTACCAAATATACTGGTAGCAGTACATTAACTCATGATTTTTGATGAGAACATATGGACTAGTTCTAGTATGCACTGTAGCTTGTTCTGATGTTCAGGTATGTTTTGGTTCAGGGTGAATACACTGATCATTGGCAATTTCAAAATAGAAAGATAAAATGCAGAATTAACACTGCTGAAAGGCATATACTGTGCAGTACACCGTTCACACTAATTCACACTTGAAGTTAATAATGCATTGATAATGCTGCCCCACTCCTCGTGTGCACTGCCCTTTAGTACTGATTCACACGGATCCATACAGTGCACACTGCACAAATAATGCTGGTGTGTATAATAATCTCCATCATCCCTTGGCTTAGGTATGAAGTTAATTTTTGTCATAGTATGTACACAACTAACCCATTTAGGAACATTGCATGCTGAGTCACCCCTGGAGTGTGCACAATTTTGGTAACATTGAACAGTTGTTGATTTACTAACTGAGTTCAACCTAGGGATAAAAAACAAACAAACTGCTTTTCAGCTCGCAATGCAATGATGTAGGGGATCCCAATATGTCTGATGTCACATTCTTCCAGAGCATGAGAAATTCAGTATTTCAGCCGCATTGTCAGTCATATATTTAAGGTTTAGTCCAATACTTCCTGAGGCTGCCCTGGTGAACCCACAGGATATCCACAATTAATATGAATTTGTATATAATGGGTCAGCAATGTATGCTGACATATCATGCATTTTCATTCTGGATGACTTGAAAACTTGACTGGCTTGGGGTCACAGGGACAGCTTCATAAAGCCTGCCTGAACTATCATGGGAATCAGCAAATATTTATGTATCAATTCCCAAAAACACTAGGTACTTATGATTAGAGAACATCCATGATTTTTGAAGCTTTTATATTTTTAAAGCCAAAGATTGATTTGTTGATTAATTGATTGATTTGTTGATTAACTTTATTTAAAAGCCTCATGTCCATTAGCATACCGGAAGTGAACAATTTATAAAAAATTGGTATAATTCAAAAAAGGACTTAGGTATATAGTTGGTGGAATGATGCAAGTGATAAAAAGTATGGTGAGGGATGAAGTGGGATATTAAGAGGAAGGATTCTGATGGAAATTAAATTGATGAAGGTAATTTAAAGTGATGTATCTGCTTAATGAATATCAACTATGCCGTCTCCAGAATTTTCAATTTAGAAATTCATCTAAGTCCCGACATACTCAACAATTAGAAACAGACACCTGGAGACAGGCTGGGTGCACCTTGCACCCTGATAAGCTTTGGAACACCCACACTGGCCATGTGGTACTTCCAGATGCTTTTTGCCTCCTTTTTGCCTCTGTATGTCCTGGCCAGGCATGCATGGGCAAAGGGGGATAGATTGATGACAAATTCTCACAAAATTGGTATAATTCTACAAATTCTCACAAACAAAAATTGGTATAATTCTAAAAAACCTTGCCAGAAATTGCAGAATACATATGTGCAACTTGTCTGATCTATAAATATGTAAAGGTCAGTCAAGGGCATAATGGAATATTCACTACCAGCAAATGAATCTCCAGTGACAGAGAGACAAGGAGTTAATCAAACTGCCAGATAAAAATTGACACCATACGAGATAGTTACTGGTAGACCATTGAAAGTTTAAACAGCAATATTTGTAGGATGTGATCTTGGTAAATGTGGAGGAAGTTAAGTTTATCTCATTGTGAAATCTAATCTAGCATATTTAGTCTTTTCATTCAATATTGGTGCTGCTTTTCTGAATGAGGCCTGGAACCATGTCACCAATTGCAATCCAGAGAGTGTCCAGCAGAGGGAATTGGCCAGAGTCCAGATGGAACAGACCATCCCAAGAACTCAGAACTATACACCGCTGAAATGTGTGAAGGAGTCCCTATCTGGATCAGTGTGTCACATTGAAAAAGGGCCAAGATATCTGCCTATGAGAATGAGAGGTTCAAATTTTGAAAGAAACAGAACTTAAACTTCAGAGAAAGGTGAAGCACACTGCGAGGTCCTGGGGAGCTGCTGAGAGGCAGGACCACATTGTCTGAGAATGGGAAGAGGACTATTGGACTAATTGGGGGGTTTTGGGGACTTCTGTGAATGATTGTATTGTTATCCTTTTAATATTGTTTTCTTAGAAAGTAACTGAAATCTACAAGCCATTTCGGCTTCAGCAACTGCAATACCCACACCAGCTCAAGTTTTTGCTGTACTATTCTCAGAACTTTCTTTATCACATTATTAAGCACTGCTGCTTTTTGACATACTTTCATGTTATGTGATTTCAATATTATTGACCAGCTGCAAGAAAATGATGTTACAATGTATGTTGTCTCTAGGGAACAGTACCAGAAGCTGCTTTTCTGATGACCCCTATCTGTCTCAATATCTGTCTCAAATGGTTGCTTGTCCATTGCCCTTAGTGGGATTACCTTTGCCCCATAAACAAGAAAAGAAAAAAATTGGAGAATGAAGGGAAATTGGCTGATAGGTATGTCTAGTATGGCTGCATCCTTGCCTGAGGCTGTAATATATTATGATGGCACAGAAGAAAAGCATGTGGGCTAAGAAAATGAGTACCCAGAGCCCAGCACAACAAGAGTGAAGCTAGAGGAAACCATACTCTGAACAGAAGTGCACAGAGAATGGACCCAGCTAAGAAACAGGTCAGGCCTGAAAGTGCACAGAAAATGGACACAGCACAAGAAAAGACATGCCAGGCCTGAACAGGTTAAACAGGCCTGAGCAAGCTGGGCAAGTCTGGACAAGTTAAACAGGCCAAACAAAGCTGGTGATACAAAGTACTCATATGCCCTGAAGACTACAATGCCAGTGTTTAATGAAGCAAAGGGAATGGCAGGGTGCAGCCAGAATGACTCAACACTAGCAAGAATAAAAGCCATTAATATGCTGATAAGGGTGGATCCCAGGGAAAGAGCCTTTGCCCCAAAGGAAAGAAGCCTCTGCAGACTTTTTGCACACGGTCCTCCTTTGTCCCAAAGGAAAGAGGCCTCTGCAGGCCCTGCAAACTTTTACAGTCAGAACAGCAACTTTTGCACACGGAACAAAAATGTTTGTGCAGGAGTTGCTATAGAGGGTATAGGGTATGTGTTGTTTTAAACTCACTGATGCAAGTGTTTCCATTGAACACTCTATCCAAGATCTAAGTAATCTAGTTAATCATATTACTGACCCGTCCATGGGTCCTGGGTGGTTTATGAAGTGGTTCAGTTGGCCAGGGGGACTAAAAATCCCAGTGGTAGGGGTTCTTTTTATTTACTGCTATGTGCCATTCTGCCATGTTGTATCCCCATTCTTTGCCGCTTCATTACCACCACCGTTGATACCCTGGTAGAACGCAAGGCGATTACCACTGTCATGGCCCTGATCCATTACACCCCTCTGCGGCTTGCCTCCAGTAATACAGCCCTCAACCGCCTCTAGCGGTTGAGGTCTCACTTAAAAAGGGGGGAATGAGGCAGCCATGAGGCTCTTACACAAGTGATCAGCCTGACCCTTCCCCCAAGCCATGAGGTAATCAGCCTGCTAAGAGAAGGCATTGAGATTTCAGTAGACACCCTTCCCCCACTCCAGGTCTGAGCACAGTATCCCCTAGCCCAGAAACCAACAGACCAGAGCACACCGGTTTGGACAGGTCACCCAGGTACCTTCCCCAGGGGCTGCTGATTGGTGGACAGGAAATACCTGTGTCAAATGGGATTATAGAATGAGTTTGAAATTATACTGTATTTAAGGCATTGAAGGACGTCCCTCGGGGCTCAGACTTTTGTTGGAGGGAACCGGCTCTCTGTCTGATCCTGTGTGCACATTAAAGATCCTGTTTGCATTCCAGCCTGTCTGTGAGTTTTCCTTCTGTGGGTGAGTGATTGAATAAGAGCTTTTCACAGCATTTGCTATAACACTACCTCTTTCAGGTAATGTTCTCACAAAGTTGTGCAAGAGTCTCCAATTCATGCTGCTAACAAGAGGGGGAGGTGTTGCAACATCACATTTTCAGTCCACTAAAAGCATGATATTGCAGCACTTCCCCCTACTGGTAGCAACGTAGGTGGAGGACTTCCACATAGCTTTGCAGGAATGTTGCTTTTGGATATGCTTGCCTGGTATGAGACCGCTCTGGTCATGCAACAAAAATGGAACTGATGCTTAGTGACAGTTGACAAATTATCAAAGATTAGTTGGTTTAAGGCAATCTCAATGGTGTTTATGGCCAATCAAAGGACTACTCAAAAAAAAAAAAACAACAAAGCTCAAAATATAAACAGCATAATAAGCCACCAGCAAACAACTGATAGCACAATACTGGAGGAAAAAAGACCTCAGGATGTTTATGAAAGGCCAACATAATGGCTCAAAACGGCTTTCAATACAGCAGCCAATATGCACAGGCCGTCATTGGCTCACCACATTTGCATCAACTCACATCACAGGTCATAAACCCCCCCTCCCCCCAATATGTACACAAACTCATAACTTTCATGATAAAGGTATTCATTTAGAGCCTTAACAAAGGCCAGAACTACAACGTGCTCATTAATAGTGATACGTGGAGGCCAATTCCGTTCAATGCACATCCGACCCATCCGGATGTCCAAAATCTAGATAGGCCGGATTTGGACGTGATTCTGCACCGGCGGGAGCTAGATGCTTCAGCGGGAGCAGAATCGCATGCAACAGGTCTGGTCGGGCAGGATGTACCTCGATCCTGGCCTGCTGTACATCCAGCCTGATCCTTGTACAAATCATGCTGACAGATGTTCTGTTTCCCCGCCGCTCGACCCCTGGAGCGGCCTGCCATGGCTGGGATTGGGCGGTGGGGAACCCCTGCTGTACCTCACCTGTTTTCGGCGGCCCACTGGTGACGATCGCCTACCTCCAGGTGGGACTTATTCCACCTCCAAGGTGGAATAAGTCCCCCATCTAAGTTGGCAGCCCCGGATGTACAGGGCAGCGACTGGAATTGGCCCTGTATGTACAGGGTCAGGGTTACGCCTCCGGCCCGCCCTCATTCCTCCTCAAGGCCGCCCCCTCTCACCCCCATCCTAAGTTCCCCGCACAACTCCTTTATACATGCGGGGAGCTCAGGATTGGGAATTGGCCCCTGGCATTTAGCAGGGATGTACATCCAAATCGGACGTACATGCTTGTTAAACACTGCTCAGAATCTACCCCTTAGCTTGTCAAATGGGTCAGCAACAGGTATTACTCCTACACTAAGCATTTCACCTGAGCTGCTTCAGGGAATAAAACCTCCCAATATAATTACTGCAAAGCCATATCACAAATCCAGAATTCAATACTCAAACACTTGCTCCAACTCGCCTCTTACAAGCCCAAATGTTCAAAAGAAAATATAGAAAAAAAGAGCTACTTGAGTTCTCATATTAGTGTTGCTGCAACCAGGAACATTTCGGGTTCCTGACTGCAGCAAAGAGATAATGGAAACCATGTTAGGCCTGCAGTTTGTGAAAGTGGCTGGGGGGGGGGAGGATCAGGTTGACTCCTGAACCCCACCAAAATCAATCATAACCCACCTCTCACATCAATCACAACACCTTTTTACCCTCCCTGGACCCCCTCCAACATCAATCACAAACTCCATCCCCACTCTCTAGATCCCTAGCAGTTACCAGGTATATTTCTGGTATTTAGTGGAGGCAGGAGTGATCCCCAGTTGCTCCTGCCCTGGTTGGAACCCAGTTAAAAATGTTATCTCTAACCTCCTAGTGGTTGTACCATAAGGCTGCCAATAGGAGGTCAGAGGCATCATTTTGAACCAGGCAGCTGAACCATCTCTTTCCCTTCAATCTGTTCAAGCTGTGTGGCTAATCTTCTGCCAGCCCCGATATGCCCATATCACCCCTCTTCTCAAGTCACTTCATTGGCTCCCCTTCCGTTTCCATATTCAGTTTCAAACTTCTCCTTCTGACCTATAAATTCATTCATTCTACTGCTCCTCACTAGCTTTCCTCTCTCATCTCTCCCTACACCCCTCCTTGTGAACTCCGCTCTCCTGGTGGATTGCTTCTCTCTAGGCCCTTTTCTTTCACTGCCAACTCTAGACTTTGATCTTGGTGCTTCTTATGCCTGGAACAAACTACCTGTGTCTGTACATCAGGCTTCATCTCTGCCCCTTTTCAAATCCATGCTAAAAGCTTACCTCTTTGAGGCTGCTTTTGGATCCTGCTCCGCTTAATCTCCTGTGTTTCTCCTTACCTTTCTGTACTTGTATCCTTGTTTTCAGTTGTTTAATTGTCTGTCTTAACTAGAATGTAAGCTCTGATGAGCAGGGACAGTCTCTTTACATGTGTCTGTGCAGTGCTGCATATGCCTTGTAGCGCTATACAAATGATCAATAATAGTAGTAGTAGTAGTAGGTGTGACTACTAGACATCAGAGAGACTCCCACTCAGTAAGAGCCAAGGGGGGGATCCGACGAGGGTGGGAGGGGGTTGTGATTGATGTCAGGGTTGTGGAGGGGATTGTGATCAATGTTCAGGGAAGGCCGGGGGGGGGGGGGGGGACAGGTACCATCAGTTTTTGCACCTTCCCATTGATTGAGACCACAGGCCTCAACTGCGAGCTGACACTTTCGTATGCCTTGGCACAGGTGCAAATGTCAGCGTGGATATTTTTCAAACTAGTCATGTCTTCCCATTGTAAAATAGGAAGCACACATCTATGTCTGGGGCATAAAACCATACCTCTGCCATTCCCGTAACATGCCTTCTTTATGTCCTGGAGGGGTTATACACCTATTTTTCATAATAGCCACATTACAAGAATTCTTTGAGCTAAGTCTTTCAGTTGCATAATTTTGCAATAGTAAACCTTTTATCCAAATATGTCATTTCCTGCAGCTTTGGAAGGAAAGATTTCCTCAGAAAAGCAGTTGCAAATGAAATGTTTAAATGAGACTATTCCCTAAATATGCTAAATTCAAGAATCTGTCAAAAGTTCCATGGTGCTTTTTTGCACTTTTAGTGACATTCACACATTCCTGACGTTACTCTGAGGTTCTCGGTCAGGAAGCCACAGTACGTTAATGGTCATGTTGGTTATACTCCTGTAATGTTCTCTAATGCCTTAGAAGAACACTCAGAGATCGGAGATAGGGCAGCTTTAACTGCTAGATCACTCACTGTAATTGGCCATTAATGGTGCATCATATTTTTCTTCATGAATTGCAAGGGTTCTGTCTGAGTCAAAGGGAAATGCACTAAACGAATGGCACAGGTTAATTGTATAGCTGACATGATATTTTATGACAGAATTGCTTTGGCACACAGTGGTTTAACATGATCAGAGGTCACTGCTCTCTTGAGAGCAATTTCAAATAAATTTAATGCAGTATGTTCCATAAAGTGTCAGAGTCTGTTAAACCATGAGGGAAGTACAAAAAACAAATCTCAAAGAAACTACAAGACAAGAAGAAGGTGGTCACCATACAACTTATATTAGTGTAACTGAGATGCTCATAAATGGTCCAATAGAGAAATAACTTCTTATTACCAGACAAATATAATCATGGATCCTGTAAATCATTCAATTTTTAGTTTTTTAAAGATATTTTTCATTCTGCCACTAAAATTTCAAAGTGCATCATTAATGAAGTCTACTGTATATCATTTTATTATTTGTGCTGTTTTTTTTTCTTGTATAGTAGAAAATCTGAAAATCTACCCTAGAAGCCGTAGGAAATCATATACACAAAAATCACATAATTATGCAATGCTAATATGAGAGCCAGCAAAACAAAGAACCCGCTTCCATGTAATATTAAAAGAGGTTTGGATAAGTTCCCGAAGGAAAAGTCCATAAACCATTATTAAATCTGCATTGAATCTGCCTATCGTTTAGGAACCTAACAGGTAATTGTGTCCTGGATTGGCCACTTTGAAACCAGGATACTGGGCTTGAAGGTTCTTGGTCTGACCCAGTAAGGCATATCTTATGTTCTTAATCTTGCCAACTATGTAACCAAAGAAAATAGCCTTGGTTTGTAGGGATGCCTGGCAGAAGAAAATGGATCCTGGAATTGTGATATCAGTGCCTGAAGGAGGATGGAGAAGGTTAAAATCACATTGTGCAGCTTTACAAGATGGGAAGGGAAGGCAAAATAAATGAAAGATGTGGATTGGCAAAATAGACCATGGGGAAGGTCTAATAGGAAAGGTCTGAGAGGCTGAGAATAACTCTATAGAATATAATTATCTAGCCAAGTCTTACTGACTACCTTCACATAGTGACCACATTAAACAACATCTAGACCACATTTCAGGAAGGTGACTACTGCCGTTTGAGAAACAAAAGAGAGAAAAAATATATTCATAGTGGTCACATCACCCAAGATAAAAAAAGAAATTAATATCCTTCCCCCATTCAAGAGCTACAGATGATGTTAGTGTCAGTGAATAACTTTCATGTGAATATGTCGACTACAGTTATAGTCCATGGCAAACCTGTTCATATAGGAAATAGGCCACAGCGGTTAAGAGGACTGAAATAGTCTCAAAGATCCCAGAGCTTGTTTGCCTATTATGTATTTGGTTCAAGTGGTTTTAATGTACGTTATCTATTTTGAGTCTTATTTTATGTTTGTTAGTGAGTGGATTTTATTTTATTGTTATTTATTTTAGTATGTGGGGACAGGGCTGGCCCGTCCACTAGGCGAGCTAAGCAGTCACATAGGACGGCCAGCCCAGGTGTGCAGCAGAGATGGAGGTACATACGGGTGGCCGCCGCTAGCCCCCCAGCTGCCTCTGATTCCATTTGGGGGTTGGAGGTGGACAGCGGCAGTATTTCCAAAAGCAGCGGTTTTTGCTGCCTCTTTTGGAAATATTGCCACTGTCACCTCCCCCTCCCTAAATGGAATCGGTGGCTGCTGGGGGAGGGCTGTTGCGACGGCGGCGACGGCGAATATGTGGGCTCGCCAGACCCCAGCGCCATTATCTAGTTAGAGGCAATATTCAGCCACAAACAGTCTAGCATTAACTGGTTAAAAGTTAGGAGAGGCATGCACCCATCCTACTTTAACCAGTTAAGCTATCCAGTTACTGTAGCTACTGAATATAGTCACCAAGGAGGAAACAGAAACCACCTATGTTCTCTCCTCCTCAAACTTTACTACTTAGTCCTCTGACCCATTCAAACCTAGCTCTTCAGTTCTCTTCACACTGCTCTCTCTGGTAGTCGTCCCTTCCATTTGTCAGATCCTCAGGATATCACTTTCCACTGTAGTCATTCCCCTGACTTCAAACACGCTGTGCACATACAACATCTTAAAAAAGCCTCATTAGACACTACCAGCCTTGCTATTGCCCCGCATTCTTATATCTCACATCCAAGCTACTTGAAAATGTCACTCAGCACTGCTGCTTTTACTTTCCTTCATCTCAGCGGGAGGACATCTGAATCTGAATGGGGGTATGGAGGAGGCATTGCCAGAAACCTGGAGGTGTGCTTAGGGCATTTCCAGGTCCCCGCCTTATCACAGAAACATCATGGATGCCCAGAGTCATGTCTAACTCTAATCTGCCCAAGGTATGAACAAGAACTTGTTTTAGCTGAAAAACATCCAGAAGTTGTAGAGAAGAATGCACTCATTCAGTTTCAGTACTCAGCACAATTGCAATAACAGGAGCAGTAGGAAGAGAAGTTGAATCCTGGCTGTCCTGTTCCTATCCAACTATGCTACCATTAGGCTATCCAGGACATCCAGGTTTGGTAACACCATTCTGTAGATGCCTAAATAGACATCCCCAAAGACATCCATATTGAGCATGTCCTGATTCGTGAAATCACGTCTGCACCTGCACGTGCCTGCATTTTTTCCGACGTTCTAGCTTAGACGTCCCAGTTTGAACTTGAACAGATGTTCTAAAACTCCCCTCCAAATTTCCTCAAATAAATGGATGGAGAAGGAGACTGAGGGAGGGCTTGAGGTGGTGATATCCTCATAGCCCTGAGTGCTAGACCTTTTTAGAATCTTCTGTTCATGATATCCCTACCACAATCGCACTATTCTTTGTTTTTCCTCAAATATTGATAAAATTAGGGTACGTAAGTCTTACTTTGAGAAAAAGAATCTTTCCTTTTGCATCCAGTGGGTATTACTATTCCCTGATGTGACCAGAGCTACTTGGTTTCTTAGGAAGAGTTTTCTTCAGTTGAGCCTCGAGTATTGCTCTAGGTGCCTCTTTTTTATTTTGATGCTTCCATGCAAGTGCCAATTAAGGTATCTAGGGAAGAATTATTACTTTCTGGATCCAATTCAGTAATAACATTTCTTATGGGAGAAAAATGTGGTTGGATAAGTATTTCTATAGAGCCATCTCAAACCAGTCCTTGGGACATACGTAGCCAGTCGTGTTTTCAGGATAACCACAATGAATATACATGAGAGAGATTTGCATGCACTGTCTCCATTGTATGCAAATGTATCTCATGCATATTCATTGTGGTTATCCTGAAAACACGACTGGCTAGGTGTGTGCCGAGAACTAGCTTGAGAACCCCTGTTATAGAGAGATCTGTTTTTTGTTAGGTATGGGGGTGGTTTTCATGGTCTGCTCTATAGCAAACATTTGGGTAGCTGTTGAGATTTTCTTTTTTTCTTTTTTTTAATTCAGACCTTTCAGTAATGTGGTCTTGAAATATGCCTGTGTTGTTTTCTTTGTTGTTTTTTTGTTCAATAGGAGTCTTTTATTATGTGTAGATCTTTTGATTAAAATTTTATGTAAATCTTAAAATCAGAATAAAAAGAAAACTGAACATGGCTAAAACAGAGGGGATGTTTACTGAGTGCCGTGCTGGTAATGCACATATGGGCCACGTTGCCAGCACAGGGCTTTGCGCCAAACACAGGGGAGTGGGTACAGCCATCTCCCTGCATTTACTACTCTTCACTATGGTGAAACAGCCATGGGTGGCATTAGTTGTACCTGCAGTACTTGTGCCAAACGTAGGTAGTGTGGGATACCTGCACTACCTGCACCATTGTGGGAATGTTCCATCCCATCCAGTCTCCACCCCGACACTTGCAGAAGGTTTTTAACATGAGGCTTGTGCTACTTGCTAACTCTGTGCTAACCTGGTAGCATGCTTTAGTAAACATTCCCCAGAATCAGGGCCGGCCCAACCATTAGGCAAACTAGGCAGTTGCCTAGAGTGGCAGGGGGTGGCCAAGAGCAGGGCATTCAAAGCTAGACAATAGATTCTGACATCCATGTGGGGGGAGGAGGGTATATGGCTTCAGGTTTGCCTATGGCACTAACACCTTGAACCAATTCTGGGGCCAGTCCTGCCCAGAATGTCTTATCTTTCCTACCAAATCCACTCTTTCCCCATCCCAATTTTTCTTTCTCTGCTGTTAACGCTGTAATCCTCCCAATTACTTCAGCCCACAAATATGGTGTCATCTTCAGCTGCTCTCACTCTCCTTCTCTGTGCAAACTACTGCTAACATGTGCCATTTCTTTCTCTATAACATCACCCAAAAATGTCTCTATTCCTTTCTGAATACAATATTAAAAGCTGTATCCACTGTCTCAATATTTCCTACTTTGGTTATTACAACCAGCTCTTCATAGATCTCCTAATAGTCACCTAACCCTCCATTGCCTCAGACAAAGCCAAGTTATCAATGTCCCTGTTTAATGTACATTACCAAGTTTAAGTTATAATGAAAACCGCTTTGATTGAAATGCTAAAGTAGTATAAAAGACCTGTTAAATAAATAAATCATTGATTCCCACTACAGTCTATTCAAAATTCAGCTGCTCAACTTACCCTCTAGTGTTCAATGAAACCCATCTTCTCAAGACCTTATACAACTCACCTAATTGTGGGTTCACTCCAGCTCTTCATTACTTCCCCTCTCTTATTTTCCCCAGTCTCTCCTCGCAATCTTCATTCATTGAACAAGCTTCTTTCTTCTGTCCTCTTTTCCTCTATTGCAGTTCCCAACTCTGCACTTTCCACTTTGCTGCACCCTATGCCTGGAACAGCCTTCCTGAACTGGTTTATCATACCCCCTCTTTGATCATATTCAAATCCTATCTAAAAACCCATCTTTTTGAAGTTGCCCTTAAATCTTAAACATTGGCTGTCTCTGGTTATAGCCTCATGCTTACTTCAATAAATGAATTTCCTGAAGCCTCTTATTGGTTTTATCTATTGCTTATGCACATTTATATAGCACTGCAATATGTATACCTAGTACCACTATAGAAACGATAGGCAATAGTATTAGTAATAATAGCTTGATTCAACCAGCATTTTCACCATAGATAAAGAATGGAAATGCAACGTCTGCCTTCAGTTCAGTGTTGCCTCCTGGATTTTCTTGGCAATGTAACCAGAAGTAGATTGCCAGGCTTTTCTTCCGAGACAATAGGGGATTAAGTGACTTGTCCAAGGTGTGCTAGTGGGAATCAACCCCTAGGTTCTGGGTTACCAAGGCCAAGGCAGTGCTCTAAACATTAGGCTACTCCTCCACTCTAAGCTTAATTGATGTTGCAAACAGAGAACTAGAAAGAAAGTGAAGACCTCACGTGGAGCAGTAGACTTGAGATGCCACAGCAATCAGAGCAACCAAAGGTAGCAACTGAGGCTGTGATCATAAATAGTGAGACAACAGGCAAAGCTTTAGGACACAACAGAGACAAAGTGAAACATAACAAAGGCCACTCTGCCACTATTAAAGAGGAAGGCAATTAAGCAACTAGGAGATGGAAGTAATAAGTTCTTGGGCTATACAGAGAAGACAAATATGGTAGAATTCTCAAAAGAGAAAAACTATGTAAACAGGCTGGCATTACCATTAGGTAATTGCCTAGCGAACCAAACTTTGGAAGGCGGAATAAAGTATCCCTGTAACTGCCCTTGCAATGGTGACTTCCAATCTGCCATCCTAGTCATTGTTACCACTGTACTACTGCCAAATCTCTTCAAGACTGGCAGCAGCAGCAATAGAAATAAAACAGAAAAGAAGCACAACATGGAGCCTCTAAACCCCTGTATACTGTGCTCTGAATGTCCAGCTGGTCCCACCCCTTCTGACACAGACCTCCTGTCTGTGTGGAGTCAGGAATGGCTGAATTTTTTTTAGAAAGAGGAAAATCTATTTGTATTGGTGTGATATACAGATCTCCCTCACAGGGAAAAGTGGACGGGGATTTAATAGAAGATATACGCAGTATTACCATGAAAGGTGAAGTGCTACTGATAGGTGATGTCAATATGCCTGATGTTGATTGGCACATACTTGCTGCGGTGTCATCTAGAAGTAAGGAGATCCTAGATTCTCTACAGGGAGAACTATTCAGGCAACTGGTTACAGAACCCACACATGATGGGGCTATACTGGACTCGGTGCTTACCAATGGGGAAAGTGTTTCTGAAGTCATAGTGGGAGATCATTTCGCATCCAGTAGTCACCAGATGGTGTGGTTTATTATTAGGACAAGGGCTGATAAAATCCATTCAAAAGCGAGGGTCTTAGACTTTAGGAAAACTAACTTTGCCAAGATGGGACAATACCTCAGGGAGTCGCTAGCGGGATGGGAATAGCGGGGGAATGTAGAAAAACAGTGGGGAAAACTGAAAGGGGATATTTTAAGGGCAACAAACCTTTTTGTTAGGTAAATAAATGTGAAAGGAAAATGAGGTTATTATGGTTCTCAAAAGAAGTAGCTGAAAAGGTGAAGAAAAAGAGGGTAGCCATCATTAAATACAAGACATCACAGAGAGAGGAAGACAAGCATCTATATTTGGAAAAATTTAGAGAAGCTAGCAAAGTAATCAGGAAAGCAAATATATAAATAGAAGAAAAAATAGCCTGTGCAGTAAAATGGGGAAATAAGACAGTTTTCAGATATGTTAGTGAGAGAAAGAAGTGAAAAAGTGGTATTGTCAAGGGTGAAGGGGAGGATTATGTAGAAGCTGATGACGATAAAGTGGAATTGCTTAACAAATATTTCTGTTATGTGTTCACAGATGAAAGGCCAGGAGCAGGACCTCAAAAAACATCCATAAATAGGAAGAGAAGTGAAGGGGATGAACGATTTTCAGAAGACTGTGTTCGTGAGGAACTAGCTACACTAAAAGTAGACAAAGTGATGGTACTGGATGGGATACATCTGAGAATATTGAAGGAACTTAGGGATTTTCTAGCAGCTCCACTGACTGACCTTTTCAATTTTTATTTTATTTATTTATTTGGTTTCATTTGTATACCGCTACTTCCAGCGATCAGAAGCGGTTTACTCTACACATCAAACATTGGTTACATATGGTAAGAATCAACAATTTACATTTTCATTGAGGTGTACTTGACTGTACATTTATACATATTTACATTTTATATTGTTTTGCTTGCTTTTTTACAGATTTGAATATTGAAATTTTGTTTTCATTTATACAGTGTAAGGCATCTATATAGTATTTAAACAGTATGGGCCATGTACAGTTTTGTTTCAGTGGTTGCAATATATACATTTTGGTTACAACATGGGATACCAATTCTTCTTTAGAGTCAGGAGTGATCCCAGAGAACTGGAGAAAGGCACATGTGGTCTCTTTACACAAAAGCGGAAGTAAGGATGACGTTGAAAACTACAGGCCAGTTAGTCTAACTTCTATGGTGAGTAAATTATTGGAAACACTGCTAAAAGGGAGGATAGTGAAGTTTCTGGAGTCTGTGAATTGCAGGATCTGAGGCAGCATGGGTTTACCAGAGGTAGGTCTTGTCAGAAAATATGATTTATTTATTTGATTGGGTGACCAGGGAGTTGTGGATCTTGACTCACCTGATCTCCTTTGTGTTTCCTTACCATTCCCCCTAGATGTATCCCTTCTCTACAGCTAATGTGTGTCTTGATTAGACTGTAAACTCTGATGAGCAGGGACCATCTTTTACATGTGTCTGTGCAGCACTGCATTTGTCTTGTAGCGCTATACAAATCTTCAGTAATAGTAGTAGTAGTTGGCCTGAGGGAGAGCCCTGGATGTAGTGTACTTAGATTTTAGTAAAACCTTTGACACCATTCCTCTCAGGTGACTTATAAACAAACTGAGCACCCTAGGGATGGACCCTAAAGTGATTGGCTGGGTTAGAAAGTGGTTGAGTAGGGGGCGACAAAAGCTACAGATAAATAGAGCTCACTCTGAGGAGAAGGAGGTTATCAGTGGTGTGCCCCAGGGATCTGTCCTTGGTCAGATTCTTTTAAACTTTGTTAGTGATATTGCGGAAGGGCTGTCGAGTAAGGTTTGCTTCGTGGATGATACCAAAATCTGCAATAGAGTAGACACACAGGAAGGAGTAGATAATATGGGAGGGATCTAGTTAAGCTTGAAGAATGGTCTAGAATTTGGCAGCTGTGATTTAAAGCTAAGAAAATGCAGGGTCATGCATTTGGGCTACAAAAACCAAGGGAGTGGTACAGTGTAGGGGGCGAAGTACTTCTGTCCATAAAAGAAGAGCGGGACCTGAGCATGACTGTCTCTGATAATCTTAAGGTGGTTAAACAGGTAGAAAAGGTGAAAGCCAGGTAGAAAAGGTGAAAGCCAGAAGGATGCTTGGGTGAACAGGGAGTGGAATGGCCAGCAGAAAAAAGGAGGTGATAGTGCCTCTGTTTAAGTTTGTAGTGTGAGCTCATTTTGAGTATTGTGTGCAATTCTGGAGGCCACACCTTCAAAAGGATATAAATAGGATGGAGTTGGTGCAGAGGGTGGCTACTAAAATGGTTAGTGGTCTTCGTTATAAAGTATATGTGGACAGTCTTAAAGAACTTAATATCTATATCTTAGAGGAAAGGCGGGATAGAGGAGACATGATAAAGACGTTTAAATACCTCTGTGGCATAAATGCACAAGAGTAAGCTCTGTTATGAGGGGACATAGAATAAGGGTGAAAGTGGATAGACTCAGGAGTAATAGGCAAAAATATTTTTTTACAGAAAGAGTGGTAAATGTATGGAATAGTCTCCCAGTGGAAGTAGCAGAGACAAGGACAGTATCTGAATTTTAAAAAAAGCATGGGACAAACATAGAAGATCTCTAAAGGAAAAGAAGGGACTTTAGTATCTGATATGGAAGGGCAGACTAGATAGTCATCTGGTCTTTCTGACATCATGTTTCTATTTTCAGAGCTCAGCACACAAGGGTTCAGAGGCTCTGTGCCATGCTTCTTTCCTTTTCTGCTGCCATTGCCGCTGCTGCAAGCCTATCAATAGCAATATAGCAAGAAGAAGTGTGGTACAGAGCCTCTGAAGCCCTGCATTCTGCACACTGAAAAGCCAAGGCAGTAAGCTTGGGGTTAGGTCAGCTAAGCTGTGTGCCTGCAAGCTAAAGTACTGGCGCGGAGGAATTTTTTTCCCAGCATAGGAACCTATACTAAAGATCCCCCTGGGGGAACACTTCATGAACAGTTTGGAATCAGAGCCTGAGGGATTAGGATAGAGCAGAAGACTCCTGTGATGAAGGCCCTAAAAGCAATAGGAGAGAGTGCAAGAGGTGACAGCACTGGCTGAGAGAGTCCAGGAAGGTCAATGCGCAGCAAGATGGGTTGGACAAGCCAAGGCAGCAGGAGTGGACTGAGGTCAGCTAAATTGTGTGCCTGCAGGTTAGAGTCCTGCGATTAAGGATAAGATCCTGAACTACAGATGAAGATCACTCTAGGCTGGGGGAAGAATTCACGAACTGCTTGAAATGAGATCCTGAGGTATTTAAATAGAGAGCAGAGGATGCATGTGATGAAGGCCCCCAAAAGTGGGAGTGGGTGGAAGGGGCAGCAGCGCTGACTGTGGAAGTCCAGATCACTGGAGGAGGGTCAGTGCATCAGCAGGATAAGCTGGAAGGCTGTAGAACACTTGAAGAGAGTCAGCTCAGAAGCAAGCAGGCTGGAAGGCTCTACCAACCGATCAAGAATACCTGAAGGCACTGAAGGTGTCTGTCATGGAAAAAAAATCCTGGAATATCTTCATAAAGCACTTTTAAAAGATGAGGAAAAAAACAATGCTCTAAGAGTGGAGAAAAGCTGAACAATGGTGGGAATAACAACCTGGACAGCACAAGAGGGCAGTCAGTGACATAGGCGGCATGTGTAGAACAGGCAGCAGGCATGGGGATTATTTCAGAAGCTCTATTCATGTTTTGGATGTCTGAAAACAGGTACATAGACATCCAATTCACATGAGTGCCCCGGAGCCATTTTAGAAACCAGATACATGGATGTCCCTAGCACAAGGACGTCCAAGTAGAATGAGAGTGTGCCAGAGGAATGGTCTGGGCAGAGTAACAAAGATGGATGTGGCAGTGTGATTCCAGGATGGCACAAGCGCATCTGGCCCTGGTTGTTGAGGTGTCCCCTGAGTATGAATAAGGAGCAAACACGTGCTGGTTTCATGGCGGCAACACTACCAGGGGGAAGAGCACAATGTGCTGTCATCATCCCTGGCAATATTTCCTGGGCAAAGAAACCTGCATGTAAATATAAATCCCAAACAGATTATTAACCCGCATGTCTAAGTGTCTGCAATGTCACTGAACATGTCACATCTCCCTTCTGGAAAACACCGGTCAGGACGTCATGGAAGCCATTTCTGCGGCCATCCATTTGGGGATGTCCATGTTTCTAAAATCAGGCCGAAATATAAACATCCCTGAGGTTTTCTCAGATGCGTTGCCCTGGACATTCCAGATTGCACCTGGACATTCTTTCTAGAATGTCCCTTTATATGTTTACTAGACACACTCGTTGGTGGGCGGGACTGTAAAGGCTGGCAACCTTTGCCTGGTCTGGCCAAACTGCAAATTTGTATGCTCTGTATGCCAAGGAATGTCTGGCCATGGCCTAAATGGGCTCTCCTACAGTAGGTAGCATGTCACTCAAATTTGTGCAGGGGTCCCATCTGTCATTTATCACTGTAGCTTTGACTTATGCCACCAAATTCTTTCCTATGCTAGGGCTCATAGAGGACTGGTGCATAAAGGTGGGGGGAGGGGAATGAATGGTAGATGAGAAGATGGTTCTCATACTACCACTACTGCTCTTTGGAGTGCCTACACCTTTCGCTGCTGCATCACTACCACCCCTCTGCCTCTGGCGCTCCCTTTCCTCCAGCTGAATCACCAAGTTCTCCTTCCAATAAGTCACTGTGTTGCGCTGCAGACCAATAGTTCCTTTGACTCTAGGTCACAGAGAATAGCTAACAGATAAGCATCCTAATTTATGAGAGGTTTCAACCTTTTTTCCATTTGAACATGCAAGACCACCAGCACCAAAGCCTCCAATCTGTTGCTGCAGAAAACCCTCTGCTTTTGCCTGTAGAATGTTTACTTATTTATTTTGTATTTAGCTCACACCTTTCCAGTATCATTCATGGTGAGTTACAATCAGATACTATAGAGATTTCATGTCCCCAACAATGTAAACTTGCACTTGAGGCAAAGGAGGGTGAAGTGACTTGCCCAAGGTGACAAGGAGTGTCAGTGGAATTTGAACCCTGGTCTTTCTAGGTTCCGGATACTGCCCTAACACTAGGCTACTCCTCTTCATTAGTGGTAGGACAGTTTCTCCATTACCTGAGTCATATTTGTCCAATCCTGATGTCCCAGAGGGGCTTTTAATACTAGCCTTGGTGTCCAATCATATCTGATACAGGGCAGCCCATTGTTTCACTAACCTCTCCAGCATCAGGGAAGTAGAATTCCACCTATTGCCATCCACCCCGAATGAGCTGGTATGCAGGTGCCCCTGCTGCTCATGCAGTTCATGCCCACCCTTTCCACTCCAATGAAATTACCCTGCTATTTTTCAACACCTCTTGATTAGTAGATTCAGAACGGGGCCGCTCTTTCTCTTGTCACCAGGTCTAGGGGATCTTTGACAACCAGGTGCAGCAAGTATGCAAAGCATCTGATACCATGAAAGGCCCTATCCTTTACTGCCCGGCCATGCTCATCCTAACATCTGTTACCAAAGACAGGATGCATGGTGATACAAGAAGAGGGCCCACCTGGCCCTGTGAGCACACACCGTGAGGGAAGCAGAGCGCAGCAAGCTACACTTACTTAATTTTGCTGTGCCTGCACCCTCTACCTTTTCCCTTTGGCCTGGTAGCAGGGACTGCTTTTCCGGCTTCCGGACGCAATACTTTCAAAGGGAAAAGGCAGAGGGAGGCAGTGTGAAGATGCAGCGAATTTTCTTTCAGTAAATCAAGTTTGCCTGCCACTGGATTTTTTTTAGGGGGGGGGGGTGGAGAGAAGTATTTATACCACCCCTCCCACCACAGCCATTGCCACGGGGGAGGGGGTGTTCCCCTCCACCCCACCACTGCTACTGCCATGGGGGTCCTTCAGCAAACCTTTGCTTGGGACCCCTCATTACTAGACAAATGGAACCTCCTTTGGTAGGTCTAGTCAAGAGAATCTGATCAGTTTCTTTCACTAGGTTACCAGAGCACTAGATCGGGGCAGAATGCTAGTTGTGGTGCATTTAGATTTTAGCAAGGCCTTTGACATGGCTCCATATAGGCAACTAATAAATAAGCTGAACACCCTTAGTTGGACCCAAAACTGACTCACTGGGTTAGAAACCGGTTAAAATGGGTTTACAAATATAACCAGTTTAATACATTTTCAATGGCTAGGTTCTAGAACTCTTAGACTATGGAGCCTGCTGAGCTGTGTTATTTGTAGGTCTCATGAAAACTTAAACAACTGTTTAGTTCCCCCAAAAGAAAGAAAATTTGCTGGGACAAAGGAGCTGACATGCTGTGGACATATAAAACTGCCTCATTATAACCAAGATAAAGAGAGATTTGATTAAGCACAGGAGTGCAATTGCATTTTAGGACAAGGTTTATGTCCAATTACTTTTTAGCGTTATGCTTTAGAAATATGAAGTGTGCTGTCTGCTTGGTGCCAAGATCCGAGATGTTACAGAGAGTTTGCTAAGACTCCTTAAGCCTACTGACTATTATTAAATGTTACGCATCCATGTTGGCACAAATGTTACTGCTAGGTTCCCACTTGAGCGTAAAGGAGAACTGATGGGTGGGTAAGAAACTAAGTAGGAGGTGCCAGAGGATAGTGGTAAATGGAGGTCACTCCAAAGGTAGGGATATTATCAGTAGCATGTCTCAGGGATCGGTCTTTGGTTCTGTTCTTTATAACATTTTTGTAAGCGATATTGCGGAAAATCTGTTGGGAAAGGTATGCATCTTTGCAGATGATACAAAAATCTGCAAAAGGGTAGACACTTGAGAAGGTGAGATAGCATTAGAAGGGATCTAGTGAAGCTTGAAAAATGGTCAAGAATTTGTCAGCTAAGATTTAATGCTAAAAAATGTATTTAATACAAGTCATGCATTCAGGCTGCAAAAACCTGAGGGAGAGGTACAGTATATGGGACCCCCCTGGTCGATTCCTCTCCACTCTGCTCCACAACAGCTGGTACATTTCCCCTGAAGTCCTTACCTCTGTCTCCTGGACTCACAATTCAAGTTCTTTTAATCCAATCCCAATGCCCACACTCTCAAAATTATTGGTTTCCTTCAGAAAAACAACTTGTGCTTTAGACACTCTACCATCATTTTGGCTTACTATTGAATCCCTTGACTTACTTCTCATAATTCCATCTATTCTTAGTAATAGCTTAGAATCTGGTACCATACTCACTTTGTGGAAAAAAGATCTGGTCTGTTCCCTCCTCAAAAAAACATCACTTAACAAATCTCTCCCAGCCAACTACAGCACATGTCTGCATCCAACTTACTATTTCTTTCTAAAATTATGGAATAACTTGTCTTTTCTCAACTTTGTGATCATCTTGATAAAACTAGTGTATTGTATCCCTGTCAGTCAAGGACACAGCACAGAAATAATACTTACTTCTTTGCTTAGTGACATCACAGTTTCTTCAATCAGGGAAATATTACCGTCGCTGTTTCTCTTGATCTTTCTTCCACATTTGATTTGGTGGATCACTACTCTCGTCTATGTGATATTGGTCTTTGGGATTCAGTTTCCAGTGATTTTATTCTTTCCTAACCGATCATCCCTTTTCTGTCTCTGTTGGGTGATCTTATTCCAAATCTGCATTCTTACCTGCAGTGTGCCTCAGCGTTCTGTGCTTGCCCCACTGCTGTTCAATTTCTTTCTGACCTCCCTATTATCATTCAAGATTACAGCATAACGGACTACTGTTATGCAGATGACATTCTCCTTATCTTGCATACTCATCCCTGTTTCCCTGACTTGACCCCCATGAATAACTATCTCCAAGACTGCTTCTTGGCTACATTCCAATTTACCTAAGCTTAATCTTGATAAAACGTGTGCTATTTGGCTTACTGGGAGTTTAAAGTTCCCAGTGCTGCCTCAGTGCTTCAAAATAAGCCTATTGCTCTTCTTCCTTGAAGTATCTTGACATTATCCTTGATCCAAGCTTTCATTTCATGACCACAGTAGCTCTCTTGTTAAATCTTCCATTTATTCACTGTGGCAAATTAACCCTGGGAGTACCGATGGGGTCAAAAGTGACCCCATTGCAAGTTTCACAACGCGTATCTCGGAAACTAGTTGTTCAAGAATGCAATCTTTTTATGACTTTTCACATATCAATATTCTCTTTATATTGCGCCATGAGAGGAATAATTTTCATCCGCTAGGTGACGCTAGTGATGAATTGCAGCACAGAGTACCAGTGGGGTCATTTTTGACTCCACTGGTACTTACTTACGTAGTTGCTTACGTTGTTGTTATGTTGTTACGTAGTTGCTTACGTCCAATTTGGATCGTGATACAATTTGCAGTTTTGTGAATTTTTTGATCTGACAAAGGTATTTATCATTAATTATGTATCATTTATTTTTTGTACTCTTATTTTATGAAAATTACACATTTTCTGTAATTGATATCATACGTTCTCTCATTATTTCCAATGAAATCTAAAGGCTTTCAGCTCGTTCATCATGATTATTGTACACCTATAGTAAAACTGCTTTGCGTTTTATTCAACTTTATCTTTGTTTATTTATTTTAGGTTATTGTTTATGATGTCAAAACGAAAGTATTCAGCTGCCCAAGTAAGAGAAATATTGCAACGAGATGCTGACAGTGACGGCTCTGAGTCGTCTGATGATGCAGCATATTCAGCAAGCGAAGAAGCATATCAGCCAAGTTCAGGCGATAAATCTGATGATGACAGTCATGATTCAGATGGCGACAGTAGTTGGTAACCAAGTGAATGTGAGACTGATGTTGAGCCGGTAACATCGCCTGCAGCAAAGAGTCAAGTTACAGGTCGAGGCAAAGATCGAGGCTGTGCTGGACGGGAAAGAAGGCAGGAGTCCTTGGTGTCAGTATCATCTGTGAGGAATCTTAGTTGTGGTCGTAGAGGAGCTAAGAGGTCATCAGCTATAAGCACATATGTTGCCATTGAAGCCTATGTATCTAAGGATGCCACATCATGGAACAGGAAACCTATAAAGCAAGCTGCTGGAAGATACGCCAGAGCTAATGTCATGCCCGTACAACAAGGTCCTACAAGGTATGCTGTACAAAATGTTGGTGGCCCTCTCGCAGCATTCCACTTGTTCATGAGGAAGAACTTATTGAATGAAATCATGATGTGGACGAGCAAACAAGGAAGACACATTTATGATGATACCTGGAAAGATTTGACAGACGGAGAATTTCAACATTTTCTTGGACTTCTGATCCTCTTAGGCGTGTACAAGTCACAAAATGAATCCATAGTTCAGTTGTGGAACCTTGAAGATGGTCGTTCTGTTTTCGGCAAAAATATGGCCCATAACCGTTTTCAGCAAATTTCTTGTTTTCTCAGATTTGATGATGCAACCAACAGACGTGAACAATGAGGCGTGGATACGCTTGCTCCAATCAGACATGTTTTTGATACCTCGGAAGCAACTCTAAGTGACGCCTTTGTTCCTGGTGAAAATGTTACCGTGGATGAGCAACTGTTTGCATTTCGTGGCCGTGTTCCGTTCAGACAATATATTCCCAGCAAACCTGGGAAATATGGCATAAAGCTCTGGATGTTGTGTGACAGTGCAATGTCATATGTTCTGCGTCTTCAAGTATATACAGGAAGGGAACTCGGACAAAACAGGGAACAGAATCATGGTGAAAGGGTTGTGCTGCAACTCACTGAAGGATTGATGCGATCTGGCAGAAATGTTACTGTTGACAATTTCTTCTGCAGTTTATCCCTGTCACGGAAATTGCTAGAAAAACAAATGACACTTTTGGGGACAATTTGAAAGAACAGAAAAGAATTACCTCCAGAATTTGTAACAGCAAAGGGCCGAGAGGTATTCACTTCAATGTTTGCCTTTCGCGAAGACGCCACTCTGGTTTCCCATTGCCCGAAGAAAGGAAAAGTGGTTGTTCTTCTGAGCAGTTTGCATGATCAATAAGAAGTAGATAACACACGTCCAGAGAAAAAAACCACGCATGATCTTGGACTATAATTCTAGTAAAGGTGGAGAAGATATGGCAGATCAAATGTTGCGCACGTATACCACAAAACGAATGACAAGACGCTGGCCAGTGACAATCTTCTACAACATGTTGGACATCAGTGCTTTGAACGCCTTCATTGTTTGGATGTCACTAAATCCAGAATGGCAGTCCAAGTCAAAGCACAGACATCATCTATTCCTCTTGGAATTAGGAAAGCAGCTGCTTCAGAGTAATTGCAGCGAGACTTCTTCCAGCATTGAAGAAGCCACTGATGCTATTTGCAATGTCGGGATCCCAAAGAAAAGGGCAAGGTGTCACTGCTGTTCCAGAGAAAAAGACAAGAAAAGCAACATAGTTTGCACCTTCTGCAAGTGCAATGTTTGCAAAGAACATTCAGAAATTGTCTGTGTATCATGCAAATGACTGTAGTACTTTACTGTGTTCATCAAGTGCATGCAAAAACTGCTTTCATGGCAACTCTTCTTCATGTAATTTTATGATAAAGCATTAAATTTCAAAACATTTAACCTTCATATAATAAATAATTAATTCGGAATAATATTTTGTCTGTTTAGTTTAAATTTTTCATGGTTAACAATTAAAATTCGTCGTGGGGTCATTTATGACCCCAACGGTATTCAGTGTGTGCAAAACATCTCGGTAATTCCAGGGTTAAAGCCATTCGTCCCTTTCTCACACATTCTGCTTTAAACACTCTGATCCTGTTCCTAGTCATTTCTAAACTTGATTACTGTAATATTGTTCTACTGGCCGGCCTCCCAGAGTACAAAATTAAAAGACTTCAGACTATCTAAAATACTGTTGTTTGAATATTAGCACACACATCCCAAAAGCCGCACTTTTCTTTCAGAACATACTACTAAATCGCTCATCCATTCACTTATCACCTCTCACCTTGATTACTGTAACCTGCTCCTTGCTGATCTTCCACTGTGTCATCTCTCACCCCTTCAGTCTATTCAGCATTCTGCTGCTCGTTTGATCTTAAGCCAACCTCGTTTTGCCCATATCACTCCTCTCCTCAGGTCTCTTCACTGGCTCCCTATCCATTTCCGCATCCAGTTCAAACTTCTCCTACTGACCTATAAATGCATTCATTCTGCAGCTCCTCTTTACCTTTCTTCTCTCATTTCTCCTTATATCCCCCCTTGTGAACTCTGCTCTTCTAGCCAACTGCTTTTTGCTATGCCCATCTCCTCTGTTGCCAACTCCAGGCTTCACTCTTTTCACCTTGCAGCACCCTACGCCTGGAATAGACTTCCTCTGTCTATACGTCAGGCATCTTCTCTGACCCTCTTCAAATCCAGGTTGAAAGCTCACCCCTTTGCTTATGCCTTTGGTTCATGACTTGCCTGCTCTCCTCCTCTTCCCTTGTCTTGTTCTCACCTGTTCCTTTTCTATTGCCCTTGTTCTTACCTTTTTCCTTTGTCTTGTTTCTCCTGTTATGCTTCCTTTGCCTTTGTTCTTTCCTCGTCCTTCACCTTCTTTGTTTTGTCTTTTTAGATTGTAAGCTCTATTGAGCAGGGGCTGTCTATTTTTGTCTTTTTTTCTGTGCAGTGCTGCGTGCATCTGGTAGCATTTTATAAATGCTCAGTAGTAGTAGTAGTAGTAGTAGTAATTCAATCACATTAACCATTTACTTATCCATTTTCGTTGTCTTCCATTTCAGTTTTGTATTCAGTTCATAACCATTAACCACTGTTCATAAAACTTTACACTCGGGTATTCCTTCCTATATTTCTTCACTGATTATTCCCCATGTTCCTCATTGTGTTTTCCACGCAATTCCTGACAATCATCTTTTTTCTTCCACAGTTACACATTTCAGATATGAAACTATGAGACGTTTCATATTCTTTTTATCATGCTCGTCATCTCTGGAATGATCTTCCTTCAGACTTCTATCAAGAGCTCTCATTCCCTAAATTTAAGGCTGGATTAAAAACCTATCTTTTCAGCATAGCCTTTAACACTGCATTTATTTATTTAGCTGTGCTTTTCTAGCGCTTTTTACCGGGTCAAAGTGATTTACAAACAGCTCAGAGTTACAATAAAACATGGAGCGTAAATATTAACTATATACAAATAACTATTTACAATGGTTTTTACCTGTTGTGGTGCATGAGTTAGTGGGATTATGTTACAGAAACATAGTGTTCGATGAACAGATGAGTCTTCAGATACTTCCTGAATAAAGAAAGGTCTGTGGTGCACCTGATGGTGGCAGGGAGAGAGTTCAATAGGGTTGATATGTACAGTTAAAATGCTCTTGAGAAAGCCTGCTGGATGCTCTAAGTTTTTGAGTGGGAGACCATCAGGGTGTTGCTAGTGGATTGGTAGCTGGTTCTATTTGGTTGAAAGGGATGGAGAAGGATGAGGAGGTGGGAGGAGGAGAGGCCAGATAGTGCTTTGTAGACTGTCATCAAAGTTTTGTATTTGATGCAACTCTTGAAGGGAAGCCAGTGAAATTGCTTGAGGATGAGGGTGATATACTCTTTTTTAGAGGCTGCCAGAAGGGTACGTGTGGCAATATGGAGGGCTGTGCATAATGGGAGGGTGGTTGATTGTAGGAGGTCTTGATAAATAGAGTTGCAGTAGTCAAGGAATGGCAGGATTGCTGTTTGGAGTGCTGCTCTAAAGTTGAGGGGGGGAGGGATCCAGGATTGGGTAGAGGTGTTGGAAAGTGTGGATCTTATAGAAGATTGTGTTTGCCACTTTCTTTACTTGTTGTTTGCAGGTGAGGTTGTGGTCAAGAGTTATACCAAGGTATTTTATTTCTTGCTGTCCCCTGATGTGAGTGTTGTTTAGCGTTATGATTGCAGGGGGAGAGTGACGTGCTATCCTTAGTGATGAAGAGGGCTTTGGTTTTCTTGTAGTTGATGGAGAGGTGGTTGCTTGAGAGCCATTGTGAAACTTCAGAGAAGCAGAGCTGTTGCTTTGTGTATGTGGGTTGGTTGGTGTCGAAGGGAGTATAGATCAAGATATCATCAGCACAGAGGTGGTAGAGTTGTGAGACTTTATGATCGAACAGAGTGGTTGTAGATACATGTTAAAGAGGAGGGCAGAGAGAGTGGAGCCTTGTGGGACACTTTGAATCTGAGTGAATGGGGTGGAGAAGGTGTCTCCCATCTTGATTTGCTGCTGACGGTTGGACAGGAAGGACTGGAACAAGTTCAAAACTGTATTCTGGATTCTGATAGATTGGAGGCATTGGAGTAGGATGGTGTGGTTTACTGAGTCAAATGCAGCTGAGATATCAAGGAAAACTAGGATGAATCCTTGTTGCGCAGACTGGATATCTGGATGAGTTTTTTTAGAAGGGAAAGGAGAAGGGTTTTGACTCCGTAGAAGGAGCGGAAACTATGTTGCCATATTGTTGGGGGTCGATTGTAGCATTAATTTCAATATGATCCTGAAGTTGTTGGCATACCACTTTTTCTATGATTTTGGCCATGAAAGGGAGGCTGGCAATGGGTGTGTATGAAGTAGGGTCCATTGGGTCAAGATTGGGCTTTTTGAGAATTGGGCTAATTGAGGCAAATTTGAGACTGGTGGGCATAAGTTCTTGGGTAAGGGATGCTTGGGTGAATTGAGTGATGTAGCCTGGGGGCACTTATGAATAGCCTGTCAATCCTGCCTCTGTTTTGTATGCTTGTGGATTTCTTTTCTATCTGTTTTTAATGTACTTTAATTTTGTAAACCGCTCTGGCATTTTTTTAATACTTTATTTTGAGAAATTTTACAACAGTACATCTAGAAAAGGGAAAACAAAGACAATAAGACATGTAACTGTAGTACAACAATGAGAAAAACCCTCCCCTACCCGAAACCCTCTGGCTCAAATCCTTGATAGATATGGTGACAAGTACTGGATTCAAAAGGAGATGTCTCTTTGTTAAACCGCAGAGTAAAGCACTGCTACAAATTAGATCCAACTTCTGGCAATATAGTTATCTAGCGTTTGCCATTTCATTTTGCAGGTCTGGAATGTTGGGGTCTGTGTATGTTAGAGCTTGTCATATGACCGACGGAGGGTGAGCAGATTCTACCAGTGTGTATCATCAAGTCCAGTGGAATCCTTCCCAATAAGTTAATACTAATTTGAGTGCTAAGCTGACTTTTTTTTAAGTGCCATCAAGTCAGTGCTGACTCCTGGGTTTTCTTGGCAAGTATGACCTGAAGTAAGTTGCCAGGCCTTTTCTTCCAAGGCAATGGAGAGTAAAGTGGCTTGACCAAGGTCACAAAGAGTGCCAGTGGGAATTGAATCCATATCTCTTGGGTATTAGGTTGTTACTCTAACCACTAAGCTACTCCTCCACAGCTAAGCTGATTGTAATATTGAAAAGGAAATGATCTTCTTTACGTAAGGAAGGGAGGCCTGACAGCAATTTATATTTGATGGCCCGAAATGTAAGGGAGTCAGTTATATGTAATATTTGCGAAATCCAGGACCATACCTTCTTCAAAAAGCAGAAAGTATTGGGGCAGTGATAGAGCATATGTGAAAGGGTACCTTGAGCTGAGAGACAGGACCAACAGAGATTGCCCTGCTGGGAGTTCCACTTTGTCTGGAGCATTGGAGTAACGTATGCTCTATGTGCTAGAAAATATAACAATTGCGTGAGGGCTGCTGTGTGGGAGAGCCTAATAAAGGGTCCCCAGAATGCATCTCAAGCTAGCGAAGCCACAAGCTCACCCACATCCTCTTCCCATCCCTGTTCTATCCCAGTACGGCAGCACCCTACCCCATTTCTGAAAAAATTGTATATTACTGAGACGGTTTTCTTTGTACTCGCTATGCTCTGAGCTTCCAGTCCCCTTTGACATATAAAGGGTCTACTCCTGCTTGTGTGAGACAATGATGAAGTTGGTACCATAGAAAGGACAGCGAGGAGGGAGATTGAATTCTCTCTTAGGTCATTAAAGGAAGGAGGGGAATAGGACCTGTCCAATAGTCCATATGCCCTGTTGTTGTCGTATCTGCCATCGAATGGGATGGCCATATATCTTAAAGTGGGGGGTTTTCTAATAGTGGCATATTTTTTGCATATTCAGTAAATTCCTGGGCGGTCCCAGCTAACATGGAGAAAGCCTCTTGTGTTCAGTAAAGAACAGAGGATGAGTCTTGTAGCCTTCCACTAGACATACCAGTCTGCAAGGATAGAAAGGTAGGCATCTTCAACTGCCTCTCTAGCCATAGCCAAGGGCTCATCCAGTGTGGGCGGCCCCATAGACAATTGGGTACCCTGCGTAAGAATGTATGAGAGGTGATACCACTGAAAATCAGGAAAATGACCCACCTCTGAATTTTGGAAGCTTCAGTTTCTAGCTCACTATTCTGGGCTTACCCTGCCATAGGAAGCTCAGGAGTCGCTTCTCCAGTTTGCGGTAATAAGCAGCGGGATACAGAAGGTGTAACATGCTGAGAAAATAATTTATCATGGGAACCAGGACCATCTTTGTAGTTTCAAGTCAACATCAGTTAAGAGGGCCCTGTTTAGCTTCCATGGTGCTCTGACAACTGGGGGAGAGTCAGAAAGGAGATCTAGTGTAATGGCCGCATGATCCGAGATAGTAACACTTTTTATATCCGAGGCAGGGATATTGGGCGCAATGGATTTAGAAATCAAGAAAAAGTCAATACATGAGTTAGATTTATACGGGAGTGAGAAGAAGTTATAGTCCCTAGTATCTGGATGTTGGAGCCACCATATATCTAGTAGCCCAAGAGATGTCATAAAGAAGTCAAGGCCAATCTAGTTTGGCTTTTTAGAGATTTATATGGGGTTCTATTAAGTAGTGGGTCTAGACTAACATTAAAGTCTCCACCAAGAACCACAGGGTAAGAGACAATATCTGTGAGCTCTTGTGTGAGGGTATGCATAAAGGGTGGTTCATCTTGATTGAGAGCATAAACTGTGAAGATGGCAACAACCAGCAAGCCCTCTGAGTGAGTCTGTAGTATGTAAGGCTGCAGCGATTATTTTTAAGCAAAATGCTAACTCCTCCCTTTTTTCTTCGTAGCCAGAGAGGAAATTATATGCATAAATTGCTCCATATCCAGCTTAACAGGCTTGAACTGGGACAGACAATATCAGCCGCTTCTTGCTGACAGTATAACAGTACCTTTTTATGTTTTATAGGGTTGTTAATCCCCTTCACATTAAGAGAAAGAAATTTAAGAGGTCGACCCCTTATCCTAGATGCTGCCATAATGGATATTGACGAAAACTTGTGTAGTCCAGTACATCCATATGTCTAAACTTAACATTGCATAAAGGAAAAAGTGTTATGTTTTGCCGTAAACACAAAGAAATAACAGACACTATGATCCAGGTACGAACATGATATAAACTATAACACTGAAAGGTCGTCAACATCAGTGGAAGTAACCACCGACTGCGAATGAAAATGGCCAAAACATCAGAAAAAGAACTGTACAAATCCCTCCCCCCCACTCGCCATCACATCCAATCCGCCCGCCAATACAATGCAACATTCACTTCAAATGAACCCAAATACACACTCAATAACCATTGCACAGGGCCTAAGCATTCACTCTTACCCGACTTATACATTTCAGTCCATAGTCATTGTGGTTACAGGACTTCCAGGAATGTATGGGAGACCAGCACTGGCAACAAAAGGTGATGAAGATCCTCGAATAGAACCGAGAAGATCGACATCAGGTGTGCAGCATAAGGAGCCATTGTCACGATTATCTAAAAAAAGGAGAAAGGAAGAGAGAGAGCTCCAGTAATCAGAATGGAAATAGACATCGGCAGGTAGTCTAACAGTCTAGAGACAATTTCCAATATGTGCTGGCTGCTCAATGAATGTCCATCCCTTCGAATTTACTAAGGAAAGTACAAAGAGCTTCAGGGTCCTCAAATATGTGGATATGGTTATGCACCGTGATGCACATTCAGGCCAGGTAGAATAAACCATAGTGAGCTTCTAGCTTTTGCAGTTGAGGACGACACGCCAAAAGCTGCTTCTGGTGCTCTGTCTTCATTTTGCTGAGGTTTGAGAAAAACAGCTTGTGGCCCACATACTGTATTGGGGCCTGGCCCCTTGCAACTTGCAGAACCTGAAGCTCCTCCTGATAGCAACCTTGAGAATAAAGGGTCATGGAAACTTGGAGGTAGGAGCCCTTTGCAATGGAGTCTGGTGCACCCTTTCCAATTCAAAAGGCTGCTGAAAATCAATGTTTAATAGTGAAGATAGAAGCTGTTTGAGAAAGGCAATAGCATCAGTCCCTTCTGCCCCTTTGGGCACACCAAGTGTCCTGATGTTGTTTCGGCGGGACCAATTGTTTTGGTCCTCCGCTTGGCACTCTAGTTGCACTAGGCATTTAGTGTTTTTGTCTGTTTGATGTAGCAGTATCTTGCGGGTCTGCAACTTTTGCTCTACTATGTCCAGCTGCCCTGTAACGACCACAATCTGCTCTTTAACTCCAGAGAGCTCAACTTGTACAGCATTCAGTGCCTCTGTGATCGATGCTACCAGGTCTTTAACCTGCCTGATTTTGAGGAGGATTTTGCATAAACTGTCCTCTGCTTCCTTGAGTGGTGCCATATTGCGCGGGCATGAAGGCTTCATCTTGGAATGTTTTGCCCCCTGTGCCACTGCAGTGCGCATTCTAAATGGGCCGATTTGATGGTAGACATCTTCTGCTGGCGATTGATGCAGGTGGGAGCATGCTTCGATGACGGGGTAGGGAGAGAGAGAGAGAGATCAGGATCCAAGCTCGGCAGCTAGAACAAGCCTTTCAAGCGGCCATTTCGTTGTGGGTCTAGCTTCACCTCCCAAACACTCTGACATTTGAAGGGCAGCACTGTTCCCTCTAAGCTGTGCGCGTGTGCGCGTGCACACATCTCGCCGAGCGAGCGCACATACTTTACAACAGAGCACACGAAAATTACAGCTCTGATTCTGATAGAAAACAACACAGACGTCTTAAAATTTAAAAGTTATGATTGTAATTACTAGAAATTTCCCGCTTCTTTACTAATCGTCTATTTTCATTTAACTTGATTAAAATCAATGTGGTGTACATACTGTATTTTGACGTGTAGTCAAATTTTAAAGTATATAACTCCGAGTGTCGTTATGTGGCGCACAAAAATTTAACCTTCCTTCAAAAGCTGCACACAGCTGATATTTTATGCGCACACAGCCTACAGAAAATTAGAGGGAACATACCCAGGGTCGGCCCATCCACTAGGCAGACTAGGCGCCTGTCTAGGGTGGCAGACCACTGTGGGTGGCACAGTGCCCATGGCAGGCCATATGCTGCAGCACACATGGCCTGCCACTAATGACCTCTTCCAACAGTTATGTCGGGGGGGGGGGGGGGACGGTTCAGAAGCAGCAGGCCATGTGTGCTGAAGCATATGGTCTGCTGCCGCAACCATCCCCTGACCCCACCAACAGAATCGGCGATGGTGGCACAGCTCAGTGTGGTGGGGGTTGTAGCTTGGCATGGCATGGCATGGTATGGCACACATGGGGCTTCTGTCTGGCACAGGAGAAGCTCTTACGCCTGCCCTGAATGCACCGCGTTAGCAGCCAAAACTAACATGATTTAATAGACATAGCCCTATATTGCTACCGAGAGGGCCTGTGGATCCCAGTCCTGATGTTCTTTTGGGAGATCAGTTCTGGAGTTTAGAGAATGCTCCATATTCAGCAGGACCTTCTGTAAAATACGGGAAAGTGTGACCATCCCGACTTGGATGTCACATTTCCCACCTAGACACCCTATAAAACATTAGGCTTCACATAGGCAATATATATGAGATTCCCTAAGAAATGAGCGGTAAGGGCATTTCTTACTTTGTCTTACCCAACTCGAAATCAAATGCTCCACTTTCTGGTCACACCAGGATACTGTTCTGTATTTGGAGTCAAGTGATGGTAATGTCCACTCTCCGGAATTGCCCATGGGAATTCACGGATCAAAATAAGGCAGATACCTTAGAAACAAGATATACTTGTCAGGGAAAAAACTGAGGAAGTATGTGGTTAGTATATCTGATATACAGTACCCGCAATTTGTCAAAAGAAATTATTTAGTAATAATAAATCTGCCTTCCTAAATTTCTTTACAGTATCTTTGTCTTTATTGTCATTTGATGTACCATCCTAGGCAACAAAGCATCAGAGTGGTTTACAATAACCAAAAATTATCAGAATGAAAAAGAAAGGAACACCAATTATTGAGAAGACAGGAAAGAGTTAGGAGAGGAGGGGAAAACTAGTCAGGGGGGAGATAAGGAGATCATAGGCCAGCTGGAACAGATGGGTTTTGAGCAGGGATTTGAACTGGGGGTGTGAAGACTCTGCATGCAGGGTGGTAGGTAAGGAGTTCCATAGAGCGGGGACGAGGAAAAAAAGGCAGAGTGGCGTATCTGTTCTAGGCGTGGCGTGAGGCTGAGGGAAGTGCTAAGCAATGGATATGCAGGGACCTGAGAAGGTGATGAGGGGAGTGAACTTAGAGAAATTCTGCTAAGTATTGTGGAGAACTTGTATGAATTACCCGGTGTGCTAAGATAAGGATTTTGTAGTCGATATGGAATTTTATGGGAAGCCAGTGAAGACGGATAAGAGTGGACGTAATGTGCTCACTGTGGGGGGAATGTGTGAAGATCCGTGCTGCCGTATTTGGAGGAGTTGCTAGTATTAACTTCAGATAATATTGATATACCTGACATCTATTGTATGTTGCTGGGACACAACTTACTTGTACTCTAGAAGGGATCCTCACCATCAAGATTGCAAATGAAACTGCTAGAGCCTTATTCACTAGGTGGGATATTTTAGATGCTTACCCATGTCTAAAAAGCCATTTTAACATATGTAGATTAATTTATACATGCCAATGCCATTTTAGCATATGCTTTTTACAGATGTGGGAATGCTCACCATGTGTATCTTTCCTGGGGGAGTAGTGGAGATGAGTAGAGGGAGTGGTTTGGGTGGGCCTACAAATCAGATATGGATTTTCCATTTCATACAGGGAATCCACATCTCATTGAAAATTTTCAGACATAGCGAGGTTTCTTACCTGGAATGGGAGTTCTCCGTGGACAGCAGAATAAGACAGCCACACCTGGTGATGTCCTCCAATGGTGCCATACGGAAGTGCTCTCCAGAGCTCAGAAAGGCAAGCCTTTCTGAGCATGTGCTAGTAGCCCAACCCACCAGTCCGCCCATAGTCGGCCAGTCTTTCTTCTGCCTTACCAGCAAGATGGACTAACTGCTCTCCACATAACTTTTCATTGAAATCCCCAGACAAAGAAGAAATCTACAAGCAATCATCTACAGGTCAGAGACTTTACAGTATGCCTAGATCAGCTAAACCTGGCTTCAAAAAATGCTCCCGGTGTACAAAAATAGTGAACAGCACCAATGCACATGACTTGTGTTTGCGGTGCTTGGGAGCCAGCCACCAGGTCACAGATTGCCTGCACTGTTCTCGGATGTCCACCAGGGCCCTCAGATCAAGAAACTATATGCTCCAGGACTTCCTATCCTCACAATCCCCCTCTCCTCCTGAGCTCAGCCATGTGGTCGGAGCAGACCGCGGCCCGGGATGCGCCGCCATGAGGCCTCCATCCCCAACCATGCCATGGTTTCTGCATCAGAAGCCTCCCGATCAGGGAAAAACACAAGCAGATCCTCCCACGTTGGCTCCGGGGTTTGGCTGAAAAACGTGCCTGCGAAGCTACTCACGGTGGCTGCGGGGCTCCCCAATCCGTGTCTCCGGCATCCCCAAAGCATGCTTCCCCTGGAGGTTGCCATCTTATTCCGCTACAGGGCAGCTGTGGATGCTGTTGTGGGGCCCTCTCCCAATTGCTGCTCCAGTTTTGGAACCCCCATGCTGCCCCAGACCCTACTCTCTCCCCTACTCAGTGTTCAAGCTTCCCTCCACTGAAGTAGTCTGCATACCTCAAAGCAGCTCCTATCTCCCCCTTCCTCCCCAGAAGCACAAACAAGCCCCCTCTTCCCCAAGCAACTCTTATCTTCCCCTCAAATGGCTCATCCTGCAAAAAATGACTTTCTTCCGGTCCCTGTACAATGACTCCTCCCCCAAAAATAACTTCCCTCAGAAGACCCGTCCACCCCTGATCCCAAATCCTGAGCTTACTGGAGGTCATTGGTGGACAGTGGGATGCCCAATTGCTCCTGCTCAGCACAAGTCAGCTCCAAAAGGGCTCCAATGTCCCATTTCCCACCTAGACACCCTATAAAACAGTAGGTTTCACATAGGCAATATTTTGGAGGGAAGGCCTTAGGGGTATCCTTACAGTACTGCAAATATAGTAAGATTACCACTAGGGTCATTGGTGCCATTTTGGAGCTGACTGCAAACTGAGCAGGAGCGATTGGTAGACAGTGGGAGCAGGAACAATGCCCAATAGTTCTTCTCAGTTTGCAGTACTCAAAGAACCGCAAGGTTACTGCTAGGGGTTCATTGGCACCATTTTGGAGGTTACCATGTGCTGAGCAGGAGCAATAAGACATTGTTCCTGCTCCCACTGTCCACCTGCTACTACTACTACTTATTATTTATATAACATTACAAGGCATACGCAACGCTGTACAGACACATGTAAGAGATGGTCCCTGCTCATTAGACTGAAAACACAACAGCTAGAGACAAGAATATACCTAGGGGAGTGATAAGGAAACACATAGAAGACTAAGGGGCATGTTTACTAAAGTCCGCAAATCTGCGCGCCACAAAATAGCGCACGGCAACGCGGCATTTAAACGCGCAGAAACGCATTTAAATGCCCCGCACACGTGCGTGTCACCCCCGCACAGGTACGCGGCACACTAACGGGCCCCGTACAAGTGCGGGCCCGCAAATGTCCGATAGAGGCGTGGAACGGCTAAAAGAGGGTGGAGGAAGGCTCCGGAGGGGCGGAGGGACGGGGTCAATGGGTGGAGAGTGGGAGGGGAGAGGCTCCCCGCACAGTATCGGGCCCGAATTTCCATGTAAAAATTAGCGCGAGTGAAACCCTCGCGGTAGAGGGCATTTAAAGGGAAGAGAAACCATTTCCGTCAGCAATGTACAGGAACACCGGGGAAACCTAAAAAACGTGAGCAGTGTGATATATGTGCACGGAACAAAATTGCAAATAGAACCTGAAAATGACCACAACAAAACTATTATAAATAGTAATCCAGCTGGGGAACAGTTATAGTGATGGGCAAATATACAAAACACACCCAGCAAAGCTCCAGAAAAAAGAGAGATGAATATTGGAAGGGTCTACGGAGCGGAGACTCTTCCAAAAAACATTTCCGTTTTTGGAGCTTTCCTCGGAGTGTTTGCTATGGTTGCCCATTAATACCACTGTCGCCCAGCGTGGTGATATTTTCTCCCCCATTTTCCCGTGGTCATTTCTGGTGTTTATGTGCACGTTTGTCACCAGACAGGGTGCATATGCCCACAGTAAAAATGAGTAGAGCAGGGTTTGTGACTCCATCCTGCCAGGCTTACTGCCTCCAGGGGCTGCACTGTCTCTGTGGCCAAAGTGTGGTACAGCAGACAGAGTCATTACCTCTAGGACCAGAGAGCAGAGGTTCAAAACCCAGCTGGGGCACCTGCCAGCCCAGTCCCTATATTTTACCCACCACTAAATAAAGATAGCGCAGACACCCCTGTAGTGCAGGGAACATAAGCATGGGGAAAACACCCATATTTTACCCAACACCGCACACACACCACAACAATGGGCATTACCTACAGCTAAGTCCCCCAAATGCAGTCCCGTACTGCCACATTGCAATCAGGTCAACTGCTTTTTCTGAGAGAAGTTCATGCCAGCATGTTGGCGGACAAGTACATGTGGTGCAGGGGGCAGTGGCTGCTAACCACAGAAGACAGAGGCCTAGCCATGTGCAGGCTGGCACAGTCCACTGCAACAGACAGGCCCTGCCGGATCCACAGTCATGGACAGTCCAGGGAATCCAACCAATCCGTGGCTACACAGTGGTGCAGGGCACACAGACAGTGCATGCAAGAACAGAAGGTCACAGGTTCAAAGCCCAGCTAGGGCTACTGCCAATCCTGCCCAAATATTTTTCCCACAACTAAACAGTGATAGTAAGGACACACCTTTCATGGCGGGGACATATGCAATGGTAAGACATCTATCTTTTACCCCACTGAGCACAGACACCATGAACAGGGGCAGTACCTAGAGCAGAATCACCCAAATGCAGTCCTGGTGGGCCACACACCAGTCAGGTTCCATGCTGACACTCATACAAATGCCTGTGCTGTATATCTATGCACCACCCCCATGGCATGTAGATGTAGCCCATGCATATTCATGAGGGATAGCAGGAAAACCCGAACAGTGTGATGCAAACCTGGACTGGAGTTGGGAATCTGTGCCGTAAAGCAGCAGCCATCAAGGGAAGACACACCCACACCCACAGGCCCCATTGGCCAATGTCTCCTGGAAAGGCAGAACATTGGACCGTGCATGCAGCACCCAAAACAAGCACTTGCATAACTTACCAATGTCACTACGGTATACGGTACACAGCTCTGAGACGTTTGCTAGGAGCACAGGCAGGCAGATATCCATACGTTACGTACATACTGCTAGTTGACCCCATCCAAACAATCTGTTAGGTGTTTGCGGGGCATGCTCCAGGCCTGGCCTCTGACGGTGTTTACCACCCTGGGGAGTGACCACCAGCTGTAATGCGTACCATATCTATGCCTTGCCGTGCTCAGGACCGGTTTGGTGGGCAAGGCTACTTACCCCCTCAATCGTAGCACCATGATGGCAGAGGTGTGGAAGTGTGTGTCTGTCTATACAGTGGGTGTTGGCTGCAAGCCCCTTCAACAGCCCACACTGCCAGCACTGTTGCCAGTATTGGCCAGCCAATGTGCATAATGAGGTGCAAGGTACCATGGGTATAGCCAGGGCAGGGTGGTGTGGCCAGGATGCATCTGCACTGGGCATAGGGCCCTGGCAGGGACATTGGCTGGGATATTGTAGTGTCCGGCCACCACCTACACAGACAGGGTGGCCAAAGCATGTCCTTCTGGGGGATCACGCTCACCCTGACTGTGCAGTGACCACAGCATGGCTAGGCCCTCCCATAGTGCTGTATAGTAGTTCTCTCATGTGATAGATATGGGTTTCTCTTTGGAGGCCCCAGTCACTGATCTATCTGCTTGCTGTGTATGCAGACAGCCCAGTTCTGGGGGCATGCATCTCCATTGGGAACATGCACTATGGACTAACCAGCAGACTGTTTGTAGCTGGTAAATGTCTTGCTATAATGGCTTGCAGGGTGCAGTGGCTGTTGGCTTGCTGCAGGGGAATATCTGGTGGTGGAGTGCAGCTTACCATACCCTGGGTTTATGTCTGTCTGCTATTGTGTTATGGCTGTGTATGGAGCTGCCTGCCTGGGGGGGGGGTGTGGTGTTCCTCAGCAGGACTGGGGTTGATGTTGCCCTCTACTGCCACCTTTGCAGGGAGGTAGAGTGTGGATCCCTTGATGGGGACCATGTTTGCCACGGGGGGGGGGGGTGCCTGATGGCGGCAGACAGGGATATCCATGGTGTTTGTGCAGAAACTAGCTATCTTACACATTAACACTGCTTTGGAACGCCCGCTTGGCCTCCATCAGCCATGGCAGGTGTTGTTGACCTGGTCCTGGCCACCTCATTGCACACTCAGGGTGAGCACAGTACCCGCACGATGTAACGGTGTGTGGCTACTCTGTGCCAGTAAAACACCCGGTCAGTGCCCCCTACTAGGCCAAGGTGCTGTGTGGGTGCACCCGGTCACTTCCCCCAACAGGGCCGAGGTGCTGTGGGGGTGCATTCCCCATCTTGTGTCCATCTGCGGACAGCTAATTTGCATGTGCAGTGCATCATGGGTACGGGTGGCCTAACCCTATCCTGTTGACACCAGCAGACTGTCTGTGAGGTGACGTGTAGGCTATCTGCAGCCAGCCAGGGGCCTGCTTACAGCTATGGAGCTGTAGTGCAATGGTTACATCACTGCCTGTGCAGCCAGAGGTCATGGGTTCAAACCCACAGTGGGGCCCTTTGGTAGGGCTGTCCACAGCTTTATTTTTATTTACTGTACATATGTCTATGCCGGCAAGACCACCCTCAGCTTACTATACCCATTAGGTGCCTCTGAGGGTGCTTCATAGGGCACCCTGTAGGCCACCTTATGGTTGCCATCCCTATAGGGTGCACTATACATTATCCTGTGTCGCAACATACATGCTGCCCTATAGGGGACATTCAAGGGTGCCTTGGCGAACAGTGCACTGTAACATGTGCCTTATGGGCCGCCGTATGTTAACATGCTGGGAGAGTGCGTTTGCTAGTAGTGATAACAAAATAAAATTATACAGCCTCCTACAGCACTCCACAACATAATACATACTGCCTCAGCAGGCATTTTTCACTGGGCATTGTGAGGAGTTGAACCCCTGATCCCTGCACCATTGGTCAGTGTTTTAACCATTGTGCTGTGGCTCTGTTCCTGTGCATATGCATCAGCGCGCCGCCTTGTGCCTATCAGCGCGCCGCCTTCTGCCGCCCAAGGGGACCAGTGCGCCACCTTCTGCTGCCCAAAAATAACTGTGCGCCGCCTTATGCCGCCCAAAAAGCACTGTGCGCCGCCTTATGCCACCCAAAAATAACTGTGCGCCGCCTTATGCCGTTCCAAATTAATTTGCCTCCTAAAACAATTGTAATCATTACAGTTACTGCCTCAGCTGACCTTTGTTGTTGCGCACACTGGGGGATTGAACCCATGGCCCCTGCACCATTGGTCAGTGTCTTCACCGTTGTACCACGGCTCTGTTGTTTTGTATACTCAGCAGCGCGCCACTTTGCCTTTCCACGCGCTAATGTCGACCCCCGCACATTAGCGCGACGCGCACACGTCCGGTTGCTTACTACCGTTCTTTTTCTATTTTCTGCCTGAACCGCCCACTCCTTATATGGCACAGGCACACTAGCGCGGCCCCGCACGTTAGGAATGTTTAGTAAACATGCCCCTAAGTGGCTCATGCTCCAAAAGTTGCCTGGAAGAAGTGAGCTTTCAGCCTGGATTTCAAAAAGGGCCAGAGACGAAGCCTGCCATACAGATTCGAGTAGTTTGTTCCAGGCATAATGACTCCAGGTAAGTTGAGGGTTGGGGATCAGGGGTGGGGGCAGTCTGCTGGGGAAGGCTATTCAGGGGGGTGTTATTGTAGGGGTGGTTCAGAAGAGAGTCATGTGTTGTGTTCGGGGGGGGGGGGGGGGTCATTTGGAGGGACGGATAGAAGTTGCCTGGGGAGGGGAGCTTGATTCTGCTTCTGGGGGAAGGTGGCAGGATCAAAGCTGTTTCGGAAGGAATGGTTGGGGGGATGCATGTTGCTTTGGGGATGAGGGGATGAGGGGGCTTGGACACTGGGTAGGGGATGGGGTAAGATCTGAGGTTGCACAGGAGGGTTCAGAGGTCAGAGCAGTGATCAGGTGACCCAATTGGAGGTGCTGAACCGGGTATGCTATCTTTTTCCAGAGCAGCAATTTTAAGAGACTACTCCCATACCTAGGTGAGAGGGTTTTCCACAGCTTTTTTTCTCCTGTGCAGCTTCTTACAATTGCTGCTTCTGCCAGACATGGAGTGGTATACAACGTGGTCCTGCACCTATTTTACAAGGGGCTGTATGTTTGGCAGAACCTCTTGTAAAATGCTGTCATAATTTTCCACATCCTGACACGGACATGTGAATTCCTTTCTCTATGTCCTTTCTAAAATATGCCTTAATGCTTTTTACCTCATAGACAAAGAATGATAGAAAAGCTGTGGAGGCCAATTCCAATCAGGGCACATCTGGGCCATCCGGACACCCAAAATCCAGATGTCCGGGATCTGCACCCATTCTGCTCCCATAGGAGCTAGATGATCCTGTGGGAGCAGGATCAGGGCAGAGGGCCTCGATGTCCTGGATGTGCCCCAATCCTGTGCTCCTGTAGATGTAGCGGATTCCCCGGCTAGCCCAGCCTGGGCTCCTGCATGGAGTCCCAGTGCCGTGGCGTCACGTCATCATGGCACTGTGGCTCTATGCAGGAACCCTGATCACCCACACTGCCTGCTAATGTCATTTTCCCTCAGCCCAACCCCCAATCTGGCCATCTGAGACCTGGATCGGGCTGTTGGAAACCCCTTGGCTGGCTCACCTCTTCGGGGGGGGGGTCCATCCAAGCTGACCGCTGATGTCGTGAGGGACTTATTCCAGCTTGGAGGTGGAATAAGTACCCATCTACTTAACTCTGTCCAGACGTACAGGGCCTTCACCGGAATAGGCCCTGTATGTCTGGGTCAAGGGTTACGCCTCTGTCCTGCCTTGTTTCTCCCTCGGCCTGTCCCCTCTGCTCTCATATAGAGTTCTCTGCACATCTCTGCTATGCGTGCGGGAAGCTCTGTGGCAGGAATAGGACCTGGGCGTTTAGAGGGGATTATACGTCCAACCGGAATGTATATCCCCACTAAATGCGGGTCAAGAATGATCCCCCTTAGTAAATTAGACCTTGAATCTTTGTGTTTCTCAAGGGGAAAGAAGGACATTGAATAAGTTATCTGTTCAGTTTATGCCTTCTACAGATAAAAGTAAGTATCCATTAAGGAAATGATCTATGTCAAATGCAATGACAAGATAAAAAGGAATTAGGTCATCTGATTCAGTAAGACTTTTTACCATTCTTTGTCTATAGGAAAAGACCATGATAAATCATGCTATAAGCAATAAGCCTATCTCTTAATCTCCTCCTCTGAAAAGAAGCAATTGACAGATTACTGATAATCAATTGTTGCCAAGAGGGGTAGTTACTAAACTGCAGTTATATATCACATTATACCACAGCTTACTTTACCATACAATTCACCAACCTGTGGTACCTCAGAACTGCAGGTTAGTGACTTGTGTGATAAATATTAGGTTTTATTGCTGTAGTCAGAAACATTCACATTCCTGGCCAAGCAATAAAAAAGATAGTGGGCCTAAATCAGGTTTGCTAGGTTTTAAAGGGGCCAGTGTGAGGTGAAATTCTCACCCCCGATTGCCTTCCCCTACCCCTCGACATGCCTTCCGGGCTCCACTCCATAGCAGCAAAGTTCCTCACCCACCACCCTGCAATACTCCATAGAGCCCGAGCCTCTCAGCCTTTGATCTCCCCAGGCATCTACCAGATGCTTCCTCGGTGTCTAGAGGGAAGAACAATCCCCAGTTGCTCCTATTCCATTGGCTGCCAGCTTAAAAATTATGTTTGTTGACCCCTAGTGGTAGCCTAATGTTACTACCATTAAAAGGCAGACTGACAAATAAAGGTATGCACTCTTATTTGGCAGTCTGACCCTTAGCGATAGTACCAGCAGCCAATAGGGCAGCCGTAGATTCATACCATGATTTTTACTTATTGATTGTAAGAGAGCTAGTGAACAGTTGATTATAAATATGTGCATGAGGTAAGGGAAGAGTTGGAATGATGGAAAAACTCCAACAGAGAACATGAGGAGCTTACGTTTTCCTCTTGCAACATCTCTTTATGCTGCTGAGGAAATGATTGTAGCTGAATCATTACAACATAAGAAGTGCCATGCTGTTCAGACCAAGGGGGGAGGGGGGCGATATTCAAAAGGGTTTTGCCAGTTAGCAGGACCTGCTAACCAGTTAAACCTTGACGATCCTGATATTCAGCAGCACTATTGGGATAATGCCACTGCATATCACCACAGACCACAAGAAAGGGCGGTCTATGGGCAGAAGAACAAGGGAAAAAGTCACTCCATAACCAAACTGTGCAGACTGCAAAGGAAATCCAACAAATTGAGAATGACCACGGCGAAGACTCTTAATTTTCCTTAGGGGGTACGTTATTCGGGACCCGACTCGGCCGAGTTTCAGCAAATCATGCCTGCATCAGGGGTCTGAACCGAGGTCTATATCAAGTACAGTATATAAGTATGTGCAAATATGCAAACACGCATTACATCAACAACATGATTCCAAAACCACTGCCATGCACCTGATAGAGACCTCAGTCTTAGCTGTTGTTATTCTCTGTTTTTGGTTTTCCTTTGCAGTCTGCACACTCTGTGGGCTGAGCAGGGACAGCTACAGCAGCTATCCAGTCAGTGGTGATATTCAGTCAAAGGCTGTCCTAACTTTATGCAGTTTAGCTATCTGGTTAAAAGCTGAATATTGTTGCTATCGGATAGGTACCATGATTGCCGGCAAAACTAAATATTTTGTGCCGGATGCCAGACAGGCTCCACTGCTGAATATTTGGTTTTAATTTCAGCGGCAGCGGCCACTGAATATTGATCTGAAAGGTTTCATATAGCCCAGGATCTTGTCTCCGACAGTGGCCAATCTGGGTCACAAGGACTTACCTATTATTCCTAATCAGGAAATCCATTCGTTGCAGCTCCCTTCTAGGGGTGAGCAGAAACTTTCCAAGGTGTATTTACATAGTAACATAGTAAATGATGGCAAATAAAGACCAGTATGGTCCATCTAGTCTGCCCAGTAAGATGTCTTTGTTTAGGGGTGAACCCACCGCTCCGTGTAGGACACCCCTATTTGTTGAAAAATTAAGTTAAGTTTATTTTGATTTTATCCTGTTGCTGTAAAGGGATCCACTGTGTCTGTCCCATGCCATTTTGAATTTTTCACTTTATTTGCCCCACCACTTCCATGGGGAGGGCATTCCAAGCATCCAGCACCCTTTCAGTGAAAAAGTATTTCCTGACATTGCCTTTCAGTTTACCCCCTTGCAGCTTCATGTTATGCCCTCTAGTTTTACAGCTTCCCCGTCTTTGGAAGGTTTGTTTGTTCATTATTTCTCTTTAAGTTTTTAAAGGTCTGAATCATATTTCCCCTGTCCCTCCTCTCCTCCAGTTCTTCAAGTTTCTTCTCATAAGCCTTCTGACGCAGGTTCCAAATCATTTTGGTCGCCTTCCTCTGAACAGTTTCCAGTCTTTTTACATCCTTTGCAAGATATGGTCGCCAAAACTGAGTTTAGTATTCCAAGTGAAGCCTCACCAGTGACTTATACAGTGGCATTAGTACCTCTTCCTTTCTGCTGGTAATTCCTCTTTGTATGCAACCCAACATCCTCCTGGCTTTTGCTGCTGCCTTGTCGCACTGTTTTGCCACCTTGAGATCCGCAGAAATAATCACACCAAGGTCCTTCTCCTAGTCCGTGCACACCAACCTCTTGCCCCCTATCGCATACATTTCCCCTGGATTTCTGCTTTCCGAGTGCATGACACTGCACTTCTTCGCATTAAATCTTAACTGCCAAGCATTAGACTATTCTTCCAGCTTTTGTAGATCTTTCCTCATGTTATCCACTCCCTCAGGGGAGTCCACTCTGTTGCAAATTTTCATGTCATCTGCAAAAAGACAGACTTTTTCATGTAGTCCTTCAGTAATATCACTCACAAATACATTGAACAGTGCCAGGCCCAGGACCGAACCCTGGGGCTCCCCGCTAATCACCCTCCTTTCATCCGAGTGAGCTCCATTTACCATCACCTTCTGTCATCTGTCAGTCAACCAATTTCTGATCCAGTTCACCACCTTGGGACCCATCCCCAAACTACTGAGTTTATTGATAAGCCTCCTATGAGGAACAGTATCAAAGGCTTTGCTGAAATCCAGGTAGATGACATCCATCGCATGCCCCTGATCTAGTTCTCTGGTCACCCAGTCAAAGAACTCAATCACATTTGTCTGGCAAGATCGTCCTTTGGTAAAACCATGTTGCCTCAGATCATGCAACCTGTTGGTTTTGAGAAAGTCCACTATTCACTCTTTCAGAAGCACCTCCATTACATTTCCCGCCACCAAGGTAAGGCTCACGGGCCTGTAGTTGGTCACTTCTTCCCTGTCACCACTTTTGTGAAGAGGTACCACATCCGCCCTTCTCCAGTCCTGAGGAACCTCTCCTGTTTCCATGGATCTGTTGAAAACATCCTTTAACGGCCCTGCAAGAACCTCTCTGAGCTCTTTCAGTATCCTGGGATGTATCCCATCCGGTCCCATGGCCTTGTTCGCTTTCAGTTTTTCAAGTTGTTCTAACACATCATCTTCAGTGAATGGTGTGGTATCTACTCCATTCCCAATTTTATAATTGGGAGTCACAGATGGTCCTTCTCCAGTATTTTCTTTAGTAAAAACAGAGCAGAAGTATTTGTTTAGCAATTTCACTTTTTCAATGTCATTTTCCACAAATCCGTTCCCAGCACTTCTGAGTCCTGCAATTCCATCTCTGATTTTCCTCCTCTCCCAAATATACCTGAAGAAAGTTTTGTCGCCACACTTCACATCTTTAGCCGTTTTTTCCTCTGCCTTTGATTTTGCTTTCCTTATTTCTCTTTTTGTCTTTTTTAGTTTGATCCTGTATTCCTTACTGTGTTCATCTGTTTGCAAGCTTTTGAATTTTGTGAAAGCTGTGTTTTTTGCCTTTATTTGAGCAGCCACTTTTTTGGAGAACCAAATAGGTTTCCTTCTCCTCTTGTTTTTATTTATTTATTTATTTTATTTATTTAAAGTTTCTTATATACCGCGCTATTCAGCATCAGCGCGGTTTACATGGAACAAAACAATCTCAGTACATTTGAAAACACGTATGAGTTACAGATAACAGGGCAAAAAACTTGGGTAACAAGGGTAACTATCTACAATAACGATTGAACTATTTACATAAAATCAACTAGCAGCGAGATTTTAGTATACAGAGTAATTACATCAAAATTTCTTAGTTCTAGAAGGTATGTCTTATGGAGTGGTTATGCCTATGAATCTGTGTTATGACATATTAGATAGCATTACGGTGGCTGGAAGTACTCAGTGAATAGGTAGTGCTTGATAGCCTTCCTGAACTGCTTCATGTCTCGTATTGCTCTGATATCTGGATGAAGTTTATTCCAGCATCTAGGCATCTATTTACTTTCCTTACATATTTATCTGTTGCCCCTTTTATTGCCACCTTTAGTTTAGCCCATTGCAAACAGTTCTGGATTGTGTGATTTTAATAAATATTATTATGTTTGGTTATGTGTCTGATCCAAATACTTCTTGACAGATGTAAGTTTTCAGCTTTTTCCGGAAATCAGTTATGTCTTCAGTGGCTTTTAGAGTATTTGGAAGGGAGTTCCATAAAATGGGTGTATAGATTGCTAAAGTTCTTTGACAAGTTGTTTGTATGCTTTTTGTTTTATAAGAGGGAATATCAAGGTGGTTTTGGTTTTGCTGTCTGCGAGATCTGTTGCTGGTTAAGTAATATCTGTGTGTGTAAGCAATTAGCAGACTGATTATGTATCACCTTATGTGTTCATCATGGATTTATATTTTATGCGCGCTTTTGACTCCTCCCTCTCCTTCTCCCACACATCCAACAGATAGAAATGGCAGGCATTAGCTTTCTCTACAATACTGGCAAAACATGTCTTTTCCTTTCTGAACACGCTACTGACCCTTATCCATTCTTTAGTCACCTCCCATCTAGACTATTGCAACCTGCTTTTTGCTGGTCTTCCTCTGAATCTTCTCTCCCCACTTCAATCTGTTCAAAACTCAGCTGCACGGCTAATCTTCCACCAATGTCATTATCCTCGGGTTACCCCCTCTTCTCAAGCCACTTCATTGGCTTCCTATCCATTTCCTCATCCAGTTGAAACTACTACTACTGACCTATAAGTGTCTTCATTCGGCTGCTCCTCACTACTTTTCTGCTCTCCTCTTTCCCTAAACCCCTCCATGGGAACTCCACTTTCTAGCAGATCCCTTCTATCTGTGCCCTTCTCTTCCACTGACAACTCCATGACTTTGGTCTTTCTACGTTGCTGCTCCTTATGCCTGAAATGAACTACCTGAGTCCGTACATCAGGCTCCATCTGTGGCCTGTTCAAATCCAGGCTAATAACTCACTTTGAAACAGTTTTTGGATCCTGATCTCTCAAATCTCCCTTTCACCTCCTATGTGTTTCCCTACCACTCTCCTAGATATATCCTAGTCCCCAGTTGTTATGTCTGTCTTGACTAGACTAAAAGCTCTTAGAGCAGGAACCATCTCTTAAATGTCTCTGTATAGCACTCTAGTGCTATATAAGTAAATAGTAGTGGCTCTTCGATAATGTCATCTTATACCTTAACGAGAAAAAAACTCTTTAAGAAAAATGCATACTTCTCGTCACTCCCCTCAAAGTACAGTCATATGCCACAACGTAAGCACCTATCCTGTTCTACCGGAATAACATGAGACTAGCGCAGCAGCTCTGAGTTACCTGACAGCTCTGAGATGGATTTTGCGCTTTCAGCTACGGCAGCTCGAATACTGGAGGTCCAGTCCTATTCTAGAGAATAGTCCATCACATGTTGCCCCGAAAGAGGGAGAAAAGGTCACTAACCGCGAGGGAAGGGAGAGAGAAAGATTTTTATGACGTCCTACCCCCAATTTCCGTTACCTTTATTCTTTAGGAATTTGTCCAAGTGCTTTTTTAATCCAGCTATGTCAGCTGCCCTGGCCACAGCCTCTGGCAACAAATTCAACAGCTTAATTGTTCTTTGAATGAAAAAAAAAAATACTTTCGCCAATTTGTTTTACATCTGCTCTCTTTTAGTTTCATGGGCTGTCCCTTATTGCTGGCACTATCTGAAAGGGTAAATAATCAGTCTATTTACCTCTTCCACTCTACTCATGAGCAGGGAAATACCTACTATACCTGAATGTAACTCAAATTGAACTCCTAGCGGAAAGGCATGAGCTTAGTACAAAAAATTGTATAGACCTCTATCACAGTGCTTCTTAACCCTCTCCTGGAGACACATCTAGCTAGTTTCCAGATTACCACAATGAATATGCAAGAAATGTAGTTGCATATACTAGGTCTCCAATGTATGCAGATTTATCTCATGCATATTCATTTGCCAAATGCTGCCACCACGAAATAAAATACCCCCCCCCAGTCACCACTCACCACCAACCAAATGCCCACCCCCAAAAACTACATCCCCACCACTGCCTACCACACCAATAGCTGTTCTGATCCCAAAAAACTACACTTCCCACCATATGAGAAACTGTCCCACACAATAAACAATCTCCACCACTACCCTAACACCCCCAAACTGCCTCTTCATAAAAAATGACCTCCACAATTGCCCCACTACCGTACCAACTGCCCACTCCCTAAAACTACCCTCTTGCAAATACCCCATCACCGCAGGCTGCCCCACCCCTAAAAACCCCTGCATTGCAAATGCCCCACCAACCTACACACTACCCCGTATTAAAAAACACTCCCTCGCAACTGCCCCACCACCTCACTAAATGCTTCAGCCCCAAAAACTACCATCTTGCAACTCTCCCATCCTGCATCTACCCCACCACCTTGCAAGACTTAAGACTAGAAGATTAGCACAAATATCCTCCACTGCAGGAGCTCCACCATTCAAGAGAGCCAGTTGCAGTGGGGGAAGCCTGAACAATAGCATTTCAGTAGCCTCGCATATGCATGTTTGTTTGCATATGCTTATGCATGAGCAAACAAACATGCATTCAGACAATTCCCTGCCCATTACAATAGGCGCAACACCTTTGAGAAATGCACCTAATAATACAATTACATACTTCCATATTACGACACAGAACTGGCCAAACAGTCTGGTCTCTAGGTCATTTATGAAGTCCATACCCTAACTCCTCTGCAGTTTACTCAATGAAGGCTCTAAGCTCTCAAGAAAGATGTAAAACAAAAAGTTCAATAGAGCACTTAATGCCTGAGAGACTACAATAACTGGCTGAGGATCTAGGCATTTCCACAGACATCCCTGAGGAGAGAGCCAGTAAGACTTATCTTCCTAAGGAGATCTTGTATCCCCTGAGACAGAAGATCCTTTCATAATTACTACTAGCCTTTGCCTGGGAAATGATGGCAAAGTCAACCTTGAGAGGTGTAGATGGGCACTGTAGTGATTGATGATGAGAGGAGAGGACTGTCCAAAATTCATAGAACACATTTAGGGCAGCATATTTAAAGAATTTTGGTAGCTCTGTTTGGCCTGGAGGGAAGTGGAACCTCTATAGGCTATGATGCCTCTTATTGCGCTAACAGAATCTTGAATTTCCAGGAACACATAGATCCCTTTTTCTGCTGTGTTTTATTTGTCAGGCAGTTTTATATTTTTATTACATTTCCTCAATTTTGACATGATGGTGTATGAGTAAATAAGAGTTTGCTACTGGGAACACTCAACCATCTGTTCAGTTGAAGATGGTTTGATACCTTCTGTTGATTTTCTTAATTACATAGTAACACTAACCTTGTTTTGGCTTTTTAAAACAAGTATATCTTTTCTAGGATTTTTTTCCCAGTATTCTTGCATTTTCTTCTGCCAGAATGTTTTCTCCTAAATTAAGCCTACCAAAATTATACATATGGTGATGAGTTATCGTATAGGGAAAGGAGCTGGCATGTATGGAGCAGAAGTGATAGTGTCCTGGGGCCAAAGATCTACGATCAAATACAGATTAAAAAAACATAAACATAGTGGGAGCCAAATATTTCTACAAGAACAGAACATTTATTTGTTATATATGCCACTAATTCAAGACAAGTAGGGAATGCTTGCAGAGCATGGCTCATGGAATTCTTTTCAGTCTCTCTGCATGTATGTGCACATATATATCCAGCATCTAGGGAGGAGTGGCCTAGTGATTGGGGCAAGTTACCTCAGGCCAGAAGGCTGGGGGTTCAAATCCCACTAGAGGACAGCAACCTTGGGCCAGAAGGACTGGAGTTTCTAGTCCCACAGGTGCTCCTTGTGGTCTTGGGCAAGCCACTTAACCCTCCATTGCCCATGTTCCCTGTAAAATAGTTATCTCCAGGTTATAATGCCTGGTTCAATGTAAACCACCTTGATATCATGAAAGGTGGTATATAACAAATGTTAAATAAATCTGTATGTACAGTACATTCTCTGTGAATATATATATTTGTCTGTGTATATCTCTGTTTTGTGTGTGTATCTCTATTTCGTTTCTGAGTGTGTATGTATCTATGGGTTGTTCAGTCTGTACAAGTTTGTATATATGCATTCATGTTTGTGTGTCAGTGCACATATAATTGTATGTGTGTCTGTGCATGTTTACATGTGTGTGTGTGAATGCTTGCTTGCATGTGTGTGCCCATGCATGCGTGGGCATGTTAGTATATTTATGAGTGTATTTAATATCTTGGTTGTTTGTGTGTTGGTGATGAGGAGTGGAGATAAGAGGGGAGGAATGTTTGAAAACTGCAATGTCATAATCACTGTTACTGTGAATCAGTGTTTGTATGTTACAGCAGCTGGAACTACTTTTGTATTGGGGCATTGTTTTGTGGGAGGGGGGGACTTCTCTCGCCACCTGCCAAAACTTCATTTCTACAGCAGAGGAATTTCCCCCAGTTCACCTCCTTCCTTCCTGTGACTAGAGCAGCATGTTGCTTTTATTCTACCCCAATCTCGCACTCCTTACCTCCTGAGTCTTAACATCTGACAATGGTTCCTTAAACTTTGGACTATTAGTATGTTTCTAGCTCACCAATATCTTAATCTATTATCCCCAGCACTCAGCACAATTTCACTGATACCAGCAATGGGATTGGAATCCTGACTTTCCTGTTCCTAGCCCACTACTCTAACCTTGGGCAATTTACTTTACCCTCCATTGCCTTGGAAGAAAAGGCCTGGCAATCTACTTCCAGTCATACTTTGCTAAGAAAAGCCAGGGGCTGATGGGTTACCAAGAGTCTGCATTGATGTCTTTTCTAAAGTTTCCCTCTGTCTCTCTTGTTGGTCCTGTCAATTATTTGGCATTCCTTTCAAGCTTAACCTTTTCATTAATCTATAGTAAACCGCTTTGCCTGTATAAGAAAGGCAGTATATAAAGTTTTAATAAACATAAACATAACCCAGCCCATGGCAGCAGATATTAGTTCAACCAATCAAGTCAATGTCTCAGAAGATACTAACAAAATGTTTCATATAAAATAAAAAAATCTCTTCTGTCCATTTAATGATGCACAAACAAAATTTCACATAGCACAATAGTTCTTGCTGTAAAGTTAACATCTCAGTCTTAATCAACCTGATATGCCCGTTCACCATTTTTTTCCTTCATGCCAAATTTCATCCCATTTTGTTTAATTTTTGAGAGTTATTTTGTCCCTAGATAGACAAACAGACATTTCTCGATCCATTTTGTATAATTCTTTCCAACTTCTGTTTGTTTGGAAAGAATAGAAATTCCTTATCATCCTGCGAGACCAGTCCAGACAAGTGGGTTATGCTCCCCAGCCAGCAGGTGGAGGCAGACTTGACCAATTTTTGGTGATATCATCACTTGGTATATCCTCTGGCACAGCATTGAGAGAAGACAGTATTGTCGGCCTCCAGCAAGTAAACAAGCAATGGGCTTCTTTTCAGAGTGTAGTATACTGTCTCCAATCATAAAATCACTCTACAATCATCATACCCCTTAGTCAAGAACAGATACTTTCAACCTTTACTCACAAGAGATGAAAAAAAGGTCTCAGACTTTCCAGCGCTCTTATCTTATACCCGTCCTTTAAACTAGGACTGCCAGCGCTTATTTGCATCAATGACCAACCATCTCATTTAAAGTAAAAGGTCGAAATTCTTCAATGTTGTTTTCACAAATTAATTCCAATAAAGTGTTGTCTTCCTTAAGAAAAGTGAAATGCTTATCTCAATCAAAATTATGTCTTCTTCCAATCTTCCTCAGAAAAATGCTCATCTGAATCAATATTATATCATCATCCGATCTTCCCCATTATATCATCTTCCAATCTTCCCCAACGCTACTTATCAGCGCTTCACCGCGTTTCACATCCTCTAGTTTCTTCAGGGGGTGAATTCATAAATCCTTTCAGAGGACTTATCAACAGATATACGATTGTCTTCCAAGAGTTATTCCTCCCTTGATGCTGCCTGCGTTCTGTCCATAAACAACTAGTCACCCAGTTGAAAAAATGCCTCCAGCAAGTGGCAAGATGTGTGGACTGGTACAGCTATGAAAGACAGGTCTGGATCTCCTTACCCACACTACAGTGCAGAGGCCTTGGATTGAGTCATGAAAAGTCCAATGGCTCGGAATGCGGGTACATCCCTGTCTCCTGGAGCAGACAGCCTGCTTGTGTCCATGCTGTTTCCTATGGGTTTCGACCACTGGTGGGCTAGGAGCAGAAGAGCCCCACAGGGCCTCAGAGGGGGGGGGGGGGGTTCGTTAATTGTTCCCAGGGCCCCCTTCTCTCTTATTTATTTATTTAAAAATCATATATACCGTCTTATCAGCAATGTTGGCCAAAGAGGTTTACATAAAAACAAATAATACAAGCATCACAAATACAATACATGCAAAAACAAATAAAAATAATTAGCAGACAGCAGTAAGACTTTCCACCCCATCCTGAATCCAGGAGACACTATTACACAGTGACCAGATATCCAACTTAGATCCGTCTCTAGGACTAGGGAAATCCACTGCTTACCCCTGGATAAGCAATGTGAAATCTGTGTACCTTTTTGGAAAACTGACAGGTACTGGTGATCTGCATTGGCCGCTGTTGGAAACAGGATTCTCGCCGGATCCTTAAACCCTCTGACTTTGCCTAAATTAAGCAGGAAATAACCAGATCTTCAAATTCCTCCTAAAAGTCACATAATCCTCTTACTGCCCTGATCTGCTCTTTGATTTTTTTCCCATTGTTTCTTATTTTTGGTGATTTTTTTTCTAAGTCCTTTTACCCTTACCCCATCGATTTCAATGAGAGAAGTTTCCCCATTGATTTCAAAGGGAGGTGACTGGCTCTCTGCTACTATGATTAAAGCAGCTTCAAATTGCAAAAAAAAAGGACCTTTCTCAGCTGGGCCTCCCCAGGCCTGCATGGGCATTTGGAGCCTCCCTATTATGGTTTCCTCAGGTGTTGGGATTTACTTTTTGGGACTCTTGTTTTGTTGCAGCTCAATGGCCTTTTTTCCGTGCAGCTTTTTTTTTATGTTTAAATCTTTTTATTCGTTTTAAATAGCATACATGTTAAAACATTGTAATCAGCTTACATATTGAAACATTGTAAATTAGCTTACATAATGAAACAGCTTTTTTTTTTAACCATGGTTCTGTTCTATATGACCCAATACAGCCTGTGGCCCCCTAGCCTTTTTTTGCTGTGGCTGCTCTTTTTTGCCCTATTAAAACTAAGGGCACTTTTTGACTAATCTAGAGACCCCCCATGGACGGCCCAGGATGCTGTACCTGTGGCTTCTGCAGCTCCATTTTGTTTTCTCTTTTGGCTGGTGAGCTATGCAGCCACTTTGGGCCTGGGAGAGTGGAGCATGATGGGGTGCCACTAACATGTTCCTGATCGCCCTTGGGGCCCTGGGGCCCATGTGAGCTAGCTTGCACAGCAGCTCCTGAAACAGCTCTCGGATGTATTCAGTAGGCTAGCTGCTTGGCAGCCTCTCTGGGAGGGGGGAGGGGATTCAGCCCAGCCTTCTCTTGGGGATCAAGAGCCCCTGAGAACCCTTCTCACATGTGGTGAGAGAAGTTATGACCGATACCCCACTATCTCACCCTTGAGGTCCTCTGTTTCTCTGTGAGCCCAATCTTCCTCTGCAGGGGTTGTTTGAAAGGGTCGAGGATAAATCTGACTGTTGGAAGGTCTTACTTAGGCCGCCCCTTCAACCAAGGCAAGCTGGGTTAGTCCTATGGCTCCATGGGGTGAAAGTCTGTTTCACGATGGTGACAAAATGCATGATTGTCCTGGCAGTGGGAAGTGCAGTGTGTAGGGAACTCTTAGTTGAAAATTGATGTATTTCAAAGGCCAGTGCTGTGTGCATGCCTGTTGGCTAGTGCTTGGCGGAGGGCTCCACCCTCTGCTGGTGGCCTGGTGGCTCTGGCCATAAGGCTATGATCCTTTGCTCTGAAGGTTGCATATTTGTACATGAGAACATCTGGCTCGAGGGTGGTGAGTTCAATTAATCATTTAGCCCAACTTCTTCCTGAGGCTATGGGACTCTCAGAGCCCTGCCTGGATACCTGTTGCTAGATAATGCTGGCACAGAAGTCTCTCCCAGCACCATGGTGACATTGATATAGTGTCCCCCTCAGCCCCCTCTGGTGGCGGCGTAGTGGTACCACCGGGGCTGGGGAGCGCATAAGAAATAGGGGTTTTAGGGTTGACCTGTTGTGAGGGTCAATGAGGTAGCAGCCCTCTGTGTCAGCCTCATGGTCAACTTCCCAAAAAGCAACTCTTAGCCAAGTGTAGGGTAAAGAAAAGGCATTTATTTCACCTTTGCGCAAAAAGAAGTTCAAAATAGGCGGTTATGAGTAACAGAGCGATAACTTTCCTTGTATCAAATGTAAATCAGCAAAACATTCAAAGTAACATTGTTAACCTTCACCAACTCAAAGCATAAGGTCTCCTGTATTCTTTTCATACATTGGGTTTGCTTCCCTTAACTTAAACACGTCTCATTGTGCAATAATTACAGTCCATCGGTTCGATGGCTTCCATAACCTCAGATTCCCCTGGCAGACATTCCATTTCTGAGGGGTCCGAATCTGATGTCTCAGGGATGTTAAAATCTGACTTTCTAAAAGCATGCCATACCGTACCCCAGTGTTGGCTTGGCAGTTTGGGGCGTCGGCTTTTAGGTATGTTGTAACACCCTGGATTTTTTTGCTGTTACACATAGGTGTCAAACTCTGGCCCGCGGGCCAAATTTGGCCCATAGTGTAATTATATTTGGCCCGCGAGGCTATACCAAATGACTACTAGAGCTAGCCCGCCGGTATTATACAGCGCATTCATTCATCGCTAATACTACAAATCCCATAATGCCTTGCTGTTGTTTTGGCGCGTCAATCAGGACAGGTCCCAGAAACGCCCTCTCCTGTGTGACAGAAGTCATAGCGATCTCAAGCTACAACTGTCACTGTGGAACCCCTTCCCAAAAATGGCAAAAAGAAAGGCAGACAACAGGAACTTTCTGGACAGGTGGGAGACAGAATATTTGTTTACATATGTAAAAGACAGACCTGTTTGTCTGATTTGTGGAGTCAACGTGGCTATAACTAAGGAGTATAACATTCGACGACACTATGAAACAAAACACCATGACAAGTACAAGGACCTGGACATGACTCAAAGGAGCCAGAAAGTGGAGGAGATGAAAAGAAGTTTGGTTTCACAACAGAATATGTTCAAAAAAGCCACATCACAAAGTGAGGCTGCTGTAAAGGCTAGTAATATTGTGGCAGCAGAGATCGCAAAATCAGCCCGGCCCTTTAATGAGGGAGAGTTTGAGAAAAAGTGCATGTTGAAAGTTTGTGACATTGTGTGCCCAGAGAAAAAGCAAGCCTTTTCAAACGTGAGCCTGAGCAGAAACACAGTAGCTGATCGCACATGTGATCTTGCCACCAATCTGTATGACCAGCTTTTGGAAAAGGGAAAAGATTTCGTTGCATTCTCCCTTGCTGTGGATGAGAGCAGTGACGCATCTGATACTGCTCAGCTGTCAGTCTTCATCCGTGGAGTGGACTCAAATATGTGTGTTACGGAGGAGCTATTGGGATTCAAATCAATGCATGGCACAACCACAGGAAAGGAAATTTTTGAGAAGGTTTCCAAATGCGTAACTGAAATAAAGCTGCCGTGGGATAAACTCGTGGGATTAACGACAGATGGTGCGCCAGCGATGTGCGGTAAAACAAGTGGACTGGTGGGCAGGGTCCGGGAGAAGATGCAGGAAGAGAACTGTGCAGGTGAACTAACTGTTTATCACTGCATCATACATCAGGAATCATTGTGTGGCAAAGCCCTAAAGATGGAACATGTTATGACCACAGTAACACAAGTAGTTAACTTTATAAGAGCCAAAGGTCTGAATCACCGCCAGTTTAAGTCTTTTCTGGAGGAGTGTGGTTCGGAATACGCAGACGTGCCGTATCACACAGAGGTGAGATGGTTAAGCCGAGGAAAAGTACTGAATAGATGTTTTGAGCTGCATGAGGAAATATGTCAGTTTCTGGAAAGCAAAGGGAAGGACACAGCAGAGCTTCGGGAGAAAAGGTTTCTGGGTGAGCTGGCCTTTCTGTGTGACATCTCGAGCCATCTCGATGCGCTGAACCTGCAGCTTCAGGAGCGGGGGCGCATCATCACAGACATGTACGCTGCAGTGAGGGCTTTTAAAACTAAACTGTGCCTGTGGGAGAATCAGATGCTGCAAGGAAACCTTGGCCATTTTCCCTGCTGCCAAACCATGAAAACGCAGTTCTTTACCAACTTGTTCCCATGCGCACAGTTTGCTGAAAAACTCAGTGTACTCGGCGCTGAGTTTAGCCGGCGATTTGCCGACTTTGATGTCCAGAAATGTAGGTTTGAACTGCTCAGTAATCCCTTTGCAGTTAATGTGGAAAACGCACCAACCAACCTCCAAATGGAGCTAATTGAACTCCAGTGTAATGACACGCTGAAGTCAAAGTATGATGCTGTGGGCGCCGCCCAGTTTCCACAGTTCATCCCTGACACAATGCCTCAGCTCCGCACCCAAGCTGCTCAGATGCTCTCCATGTTCGGCAGCACTTATCTATGTGAGCAACTTTTCTCCTCGATGAAGATGACCAAAATATCTCACAGGAGACGTCTGACTGATGAACACCTTCGCTCGATACTGAGGATTTCCTCAGCTCAAAGCCTGAGCCCAGACATTGATGAACTATCATCCAAGAAGAGATGCCAGGTATCTGGCTTGGGCACATCAGATTAGATTAGTGTGCAGCAAACTGAGCAATAATTAACGTTTTCTTTATGCACTTTTTCTTGCTACTCCAAGACATGGGCTTGAATGGTTGATTAATTTTATTATTGTTATTTTATTTTAAAAATTATTATTTATTATTATTTAAATCTTATTTAATAAATTAATGTCATTGATGTTTTTTTTTATTTGAAATTGGTTTTTGCATATCTGAACTATTAAGTTATAAATTGTATAGTAATAAGTGTTGCTTCATATTCAATGTTAAAGCAAATCTTGTTTGGGTCCATATTAAAAGGTTCATTTGTTCAATGCTGGCCCGCGACTTTGTTCAAGTTTTACATTTTGGCCCACTGTGTATTTGAGTTTGACACCCCTGCTGTTACAGGATTAAAAGTTTGCTTGTTCCAGTCTTTTGGCAGCACTAACCTTTTTCCTATAAAGATTATCTGGTATTTCTGGTTTAAAACTGTCCTTATCATCCAGATAAAAGTTAGTCCTTGGTTTCTCTCTTGGTCTAGGCCTTGGTAGACAATTACAGGCACCAACTGTTTCCCCTTTAAACTTCCTGCAATCCCTTTTGTGTAAGGCTTGAGGCCTAGTCTGAATGTCCTCCGCTTCAGGCAGTTTCCAGTGATCCCAGGATATCTCTCCTGCTTTAGAATAGGGTATAACTCTTTTGAGGCAGGGCTGCTGCTGAGGCGCCTGTCTTCCACCTCCACCCCTGTGGCAGTTGGCTACTGGCCGCGTCCTCTCAGCTATGTCCTCTTCCCCATGCCTCTGAATCTTTCTTTCATCTTTCAGGTCACTTTTATAAAAACTTTTAAAAGTACCTTTTCCTCCTTGAAGGTTCCTTTCCAGTGGATATATCTTCCTCTGCTTGTATCCCCGTCCTTCTCCTTGGACAAGGCTTCCTCTCCAGCTGGAAGGGTAAGCACCTCCTTCCTTGGCTGCACTCTGTAATACTGCCCCTTGCAGTTGTGTATGGCCTTCCTCTAGGCCTGCTCTTGGGCCTTCACCTCGGCCTGCTCTCCCAGTAGCTTTCACTCCTTGAGTTATTCTGGGTCTGTCAGTGACTTCACCCCGGTCTCTGACTCCAGCTTCTGGAGCTGCTCTTGGCACTGCTTCCTGTAATGCTCTCTGTGAAGCTCTCTGCCAAGCTCCTTGCCTCCTCTCTTGTAATGCTCTGTCCCTGCTTAAATCGAGACCAGCTGCTTCTGGGTCCTGCCCATAGAGGCGTGGTTCCTCTGCTTCCAGGCTTGCTCTCCTGCTCCCTCTATGTGTACCTTCATGTAATTGCGGGTAAATCTTGTTTTTTTCAAGATTTAAAACTTTTTTCCTTTGTGTCAGAGGGCCTGCAGTATCACAATAGGCCAATTACAATTGCTGGCTTTTTTCTAAAGAGGACTCCGTTTTGTGGCAGAGAAGTTCCCCTTAAGGGTCGCTTTCTGTCCGAATGGAGAAACTCACCCATAGAAACTCCTAGACACCCTGTTACATAGACTCTTGGACCATGTGGTGTGGCCTTTCTCTGGCTTTTTAAGGTACAGGCCTGCAATGAGAAACATGGCAGGGATTCTGGGTAAGGCAGTTTCCCAGCGCCTTCTTGGTTTGAGCTGGGTCCTTGCAGGAATATGCTGGTCAGTTTGAGCTGCTTGATAACCTTCCTGCTTGGGATCTGGTGAGTCTCTATGCCCTTAGCAGATGTTAGAGCCTTTTAGCAGTTTTATGTGGGCTGTGGCTTGGCCCTGAACCATCAGGGTTCAAGTGACAGACCTGTTCTGCTACAGGAATTGCCTCCAAGAGATTCCATGGGAGGTGAATCTGCGGCCTCCTCCAGCATGAGTGAAGCAGTTCTGTCTGTCTGAGTATCCTATTGAGTCTCCATGGGATCCTGTCGTAGAAGGACCTGGAAAGATCCTTCCTTGGGTCCATGTATAAGGCCCCCCTGGTGAGTTGATTCATTATGATCCATTTTAGGGGACTCTGGCTTCTGCTGTATGGTGTCCATGATGTAGCCCTTGGCTTCGAATACACCTTTTTTGTTCTTTTTGTCGTGAATCCTTCACCGTCCATCCTTCAAGGAGTTGCTCCCTCCTTTTCTCATCCTCAATGAATTGTGGTACTGACTTCTTTCATAGAGAAGGATCTTCAAACGGACATTTTGACATGTCTGTTGGACAGACAGAAAGTGTTGCTAGAGTTCATCGGTCAAGCCCTCTATTGTCCATTTACCCCTAGAGACCATTGGCGGAAGGATGCATCTTGTCTAATAAGTGCATTCAGGAGTGAGTCATAGTTAACTCCAAGGAGCGCAGCTAAATAAATAGGTTGGCAGGAGTGACAGGCCATGAGCGCGCTAGCGCGGGCACTTAAAAGCTCATAGCCAGAGGTGGCATGGTGAGCCGGCAGCGATTAACTGCCACTTTGCTGGGGGGATGCTGCCCACTAGGGCCTAGCACCCTAGGCAACTGCCTAGTTTGCCTGGTGAATGGGCTAGAACTGCTTCAATCCTAATAGACCAGTCCAGGACATGCCCTGGAATACTCCTTTTGCAGTTTGGAAATTCTGCTTCCTTTGGTCGCATTAACATTAACAATGTCTTTGCCTGGGAGACACTTTCATAGAAACATAGAAACATGATGACAGAAAAAGACCACAAGGCCCATCTAGTCTGTCCTTCCATAACAACAACTACAACAGTCCACTTTTTACCTTTAGAGATCCTCTGTGTTGGTCCCATGCTTTTTTGAATTCATTTACTGTCCTCATCTCAACCACCTCCACTGGGAGACTATTCCACGGATCCACTACTCTTTCCGTAAAGAAATATTTCCGCATATCACTCCTGAATCTATCTCCCTTCACCCTCATCCCATGTCCCTCGTCGCAGAACTTGCTTTCAATTGAAAGAGGCTCTCTCCCTGAACATTTATGCCACGGAGGTATTTAAACATCTCAATCATATCACCTCTATCCCGCCTTTCCTCTAAGGTGTACATATTAAGATCCTTAAGTCTGTCCTCATATGCTTTATAATGAAGACCACTAATCATCTTAGTAGCAACCCTCTGCACCAACTCCATCCTGTTCACATCCTTTTGAAGGTGCGGTCTCCAGAATTGCACACCATACTCCAAATGAGGTCGCACCAAAGACTTATACAGAGGCATTATCACCTCCTTTTTTCTGCTAGCCATTCCTCTCCGTATGCACCCAAGCATCCTTCTAGCTTTTGCCGTCACCTTTTCTACCTGTTTAGCTACTTTAAGATCATCGGACACAACTACGCCTAGGTCCCGCTCTTCTTTAGTGGACAAAAGTACTTCACCTCCTATACTGTATTGCTCCCTTGGATTGCTGCAGCCCAAATGCATGACCTTACATTTTTTAACATTAAATCCCAGCTGCCAAATTCTAGACCATTCTTCAAGCTTAGCTAGATCCCTCCTCATGTTATCTACACCTTCCTGGGTGTCTACTCTACTGCAGATTTTGGTATCATCCGCAAAGAGGCAAACCTTACCCGACAGCCCTTCCGCTATATCACTAACAAAGATGTTAAAAAGAATCGGACCAAGGACAGATCCCTGGGGCACACCACTGGTAACATCCTTCTCCTCAGAGTGAGCTCCATTTACTTGTACTCTTTGTCGCTTCCCACCCAACCAATTTCTAACCCAAGCAGTAACTTTAGGGTCCATCCCTAGGGTGCTCAGTTTGTTTATAAGTCGCCTGTGAGGAACAGTGTCAAAGGCTTTACTGAAATCTAAATACACCACATCTAGAGCTCTCCCGCGGTCCAACTCCCTGGTCACCCAGTCAAAGAAATCAATCAGATTTGTCTGACAAGACCTGCCTCTGGTGAATCCATGCTGCTTCGGATCCTGTAATCCGCTGGACTCCAGAAACATCACTATTTTCTCTTTCAACAGCGTTTCCATTAATTTACTCACCACTGAAGTTAAACTAACCGGCCTGTAGTTTTCAACCACATCCTTACTACCGCTTTTGTGTAAAGGCACCACATGAGCCTCTCTCCAGTCCTTTGGCACCACTCCCGACTCCAACGAGGCATTGAAAAGGTCAGTCAGTGGAGTTGCTAGAACGTCCCCAAGTTCCCTCAGTATTCTAGGGTGTATCCCATCCGGTCCCATCGCTTTGTCTATTTTAAGTTGAGCTAGTTTCTCACGAACACAGTCTTCTGAAAATTGTTCAAGATGTCCCTCGCTTCTGTTCTTATTTGTGGGTGTTTTCTGAGGTCCTGCTCCTGGTTCTTCATCTGTAAACACAGAACAAAAATATTTGTTAAGCAATTCCGCTTTATCCTTATCAGCTTCTACATATTCTCCCCCTGCACCCTTGAGTCTGACAATACCACTTTTGCCCTTCCTCTTCTCACTAATATATCTGAAAAATGTCTTATCCCCCCATTTTATTGCATTGGCTATTTCCTCCTCCTTTTGAATCTTTGCCTTCTTGACTACTTTGCTAGCTTCTCTAAGTTTTTCCAAATACAGATGCCTGTCTTCCTCTCTCTGTGATCTCTTGTATTACATGAAGGCCTCCCTCTTTTTCTTCACTTTTTCAGCTACTTCCTTCGAAAACCATAGCGGTCTCCTGTTCCTTTTGCCTTTATTTACCTTTTTAACAAAAAGGTTGGTTGCCTTTAAAATACCCCCTTTCAGTTTTGCCCACTGTTTTTCTACATCCCCCAGCTGTTTCCATCCCACTAACGACTCCCTGAGGTATTGGCCCATCTTTGCAAAGTTAGTCTTCCTAAAGTCTAAGATCTTCACCTTGGAATGGATTCTAACAGCCCTAGTCCTAATACTGAACCACACCATCTGGTGATCACTGGATGCAAAATGATCTCCCACTACAACATCAGAAACACTTTCTCCATTGGTAAGCACCAAGTCCAGTATGGCCCCTTCACATGTGGGGTCTGTTACCAATTGCCTGAATAGTTCTCCCTGTAGAGAATCCAGGATCTCCTTACTCCTAGATGATACTGCAGCAGGAATGTGCCAATCAACATCTGGCATATTGAAATCTCCTAGAAGTAGCACTTCCCCTTTCCTAGCAATGCTGCGTATGTCTTCAATTAACTCTCTGTCCACCTCTTCCTCTTGTGAGGGAGGTCTGTATAGCACACCAATGCAAATAGATTTCTCTTTCCCTCTCTCTAGTTTAACCCACAATGCCTCCTCTCTCCCTTTTAAGCTCTGTAATTCCAAAGCTTTAATAGTAGTTTCTGCAGGTTTGTGGTTCCTGGCTGCTGTGAAAAATCTAGTCAGCTCCGGTTTCCTCATAGTAAGAGAGCCAATTACTTCCTCATGCTCTTTATAGTGAAGCTGTTTGTGTTTATTAATGTATTTTGAGTTTTTTTCTGAGTTTTACAGATTGGTTTACTGCCTGGGAATGTCACAGTGGCTTCTCTCAGTGCTGTACCGGAGGATATACCTTTTTACATGTTTAGCTACTTTAAGATTGTCAGGCACAATCACGCCCAGGTCCTGCTCTTCTTTTGTGGACAGAAGTACTTCACCCCCTACACTGTACTGCTCCCTTGGATTGTTGCAGCCCAAATGCATGACCCTGCATTTTTTAGCATTGAATCTCAGCTGACAAATTCTCAACTATTCTTCAAACAGCTAGATCCCTCCTCATTTTATCTGCATCTTCCTAGGTGTCTATTCTATTGCATATTTTGGTCATCTGCAAAGAGGCAAACCTTACCCGACAGCTCTTCCACAGTATTTCTAACAAAGATGTTAAAAATAATCGGACCAAGGACAGATCCCTGCGACAATCCACTGGTAACCTCCTTCTCCTTAGAGTGAGTTCCATTTACCTGTACCCTTTGTTGCCTCCCACTCAACTAATTTCTAACTGAATCAGTATCTTTAGGGTCCATCCCTAGGGTGCTTTACTGAAATCTAAGTACACCACATCTAGGGCTCTCTCTCAGTCCAACTTCCTGTTCACTCAGTGAAAGCTTTTGATCTTCCTCATGGTGCGTCTGGTCCCCTCCCTTTGCTCTCTGGTCTTTTGTGTCTTTTGGTGTCTTTGGTCTAGTCTTGTGATTATGACATTTATGTTCTATCCTTTCTTTTGCTTTCCTGTTATTTTTATGGCGTTCTTTTCTCTTTTCTATGATTTGCTGTGCTGACCTTTTTATTGTACACCGCTTTAATGCTTCGGCCAAAGCGGTTTATCAAAGATTGAAATAAAGATAAAGATAAAGAAATCAATCAGATTTGGCTGACAAGACCTGCTTCTGGTGAATCCATGCTGCCTTGAATCCGGTAATCCGTTGGACTCCAGAAACCTCACTATTTTCTCTTTCAGCAGCATTTCCAATAATTTACTCACCACCAATGTTAAACTAACCGGCCTGTAGTTTTCAACCACATCTGCTTTTGTGTAAAGGGACCACATGTGCCTTTCTCCAGTCGTCTGACACCACTCCTGACTCGAAAGAGGCATTGAAAAGTCAGTTAGTGGAGCTGCTAGAACATCCCCCAGTTCCTTCAATATTCTGATGTATCCCATCCGGTCCCATCGCTTTGTCTACTTTTAGTTTAGCTAGTTCCTCACAAACACAGTCTTCTAAAAATCATTCAAGATCCCTGTCGCTTCTGTTCCTGTTTGTGGGTGTTTTCTGATGTCCTGCTCCCGGCCCTTCATCTGTGAACACAGAACAGAAATATTTGTTAAGCAATTCCGATTTATCCTAATCAGCTTCTACCGTACATAGTCCTCCCCTTCACACTTAAGTCTGACAATACTACTTTTGCCCCTCCTCCTCTCACTAAAAAATGTCATATCACCCCATTTGGCTATTTCTTCTTTTTGTATCTTTGCTTTCTTGACTACTTTGCTAGCCTCTCTAAGTTTTTCCAAATATAGTTGCCTGGGTTTCTCCCTCCTTTTCTTCACCTTTTCAGCTACTTCTTTTGAGAAGCATAACAGCCTCTTTATCCTTTTGTATTTATTTACTATTCTAACACAAAGGTTGGTTGCCCCTAAAATATCCCCTTTCTGTTTTGCCAGCTGTTTTTCTACATCCCCCAGTTGTTCCCATCCTGCTAACAACTCCTTGAGGTATGGGCCCATCTTACCTAAAGTCTAAGACCCTCGCGTTTGAATAGATTTTATCAGCCCTAGTCCTAATACTGAACCACACCATCAGATGAACACTGGATGCGAGATGATCTCCCACTTCAACATCACAAACACTTTCACCATTGGTAAGCACCAAGTCCAGTATGGTCTCTTCACATGTGGATTCTTTTACCAGTTGCCTGAATAGTTCTCCCTGTAAAGAATCCAGGATCTCCTTATTTCCAGATAACTCTGTAGCAGCGATGTGCCAATCAACATCCGGGCATATTGAAATCACCAATCAGTAGCACTTCCCCTTTCCTGGCAATGCTGCATATGTCTTCTATTAAATCTCTGTCCACTTCTTTTCCCTGGATTTCTCTTTCCCTCTTTCTTGTTTAACCCACAGTGCCTCCTCTCTCCCTTTTAAGCCCTGTAATTCTGTAGCCTTAATTATTTTTTTACATAAGTGCCACTCCTCCTCCCCTTCTTCCTACCCTGTCCTTTCTGAATAAAGTATAGTCTGGTATAATTACATCCCAGTAAATGCCACACTAAATAAGTGAAACCTTATGGTTTTTTTTTTTGTTTTTTTGCTTTTAAAAACTATCAGACAGTTCTCTTTCAACCTGATATCAACCACTAGGGAATTTCACAGTCTGGGGGCAGCAATTGAAAAAGCTTCCCTATCCTCCTACCTCTCATCTCCCAATGTAAATATGCAAATATTTCAATTGAAAGGGTTCTATCATTGTTCAAACCATTGTTCGTTGTAAAACAGCTGTGAATACACTGTTATAAATTGTTCATTGTAAACTGTTTTGAATTGCAGAAAAACGGTATATAAAAATATTAAATAAATAAATAAAATACATAAAGTATGTAGTGGATAGCCATACATCTTTCACTGATGCCACAGACAATAGACCAGTATCTATGGGCAGTAATGAAAGAGTGGAACTCTGAAACTACAGCAATGGTTGTAAGAATTGAGGGACATCATCTCACAGTATTTTAATTATTAACACAATCACTTCAAATTTAAGACAATGGGCTATTGGTAATGAGTGTAAAGCGTTTCAGCTGTGGCAACATAACATCATAATGATCACTATTGTAATAAGATGTGCACGCCACATTTTGTATCAACTGAAAAATATGCAATAAATACTCAGGGAGCCTCAAGTGCTGTATAAAGAGCTACAATTGTCTATGGGGTATGTTTACTAAAAAGCGGTAGTGGCTTCTGTGCAATATCAGAGCCACGGCCCCATTGAATTCAATGAGGCCGCGGCTCCGATATTGCACAGAAGCCGCTACCGCTCTTTAGTAAACACACCCCTATGTGTGAAAGCACATAGACTAAAGTCGCCTTCTGTCAAAATAAACTGCAAGCATTCAAACAGGTGAATTTTAAAATACATTTTTTGCAAAGGATCATATTTTGACACATGAACATCAGTGCAGAGTCTAAAATAATGCCTAGGCTTTTGATCTCTGCAGTACAGTATTAGCTTTTCCCAATCAGTGGACAGAAAGTTTAGGCCCATGCTGGTAACCAAAAAAGACAGTAGCACAATAATTATGGGCTAGACTTACAAAATTTGAGACTAGGAAGGAGGCCACGGTAAATAGCTATTTGAGAGAGTGGAGCAGGTATTTTAAATGCTATGCTAAGAATAACGAAGTGAGCATCAGAATGTTAAATAGTGAAAGTGGGCTGATAATGAGCACATAATGAGGTCTTTTGGGGCCCAGCTCTTTCTAAGCTGTGGAGTGCATGGTTGGCCTCATTAAAATATGCACGAGAATTTCTTCAAAATAAGATTGCTTCAATATCAGGTTCTACAGAAGATGGTGGAGAAAGTATAGTGGTGATGCCTGCTAGACGACCTCAGCACTCACCGAGGGCAAGGAGCCAAAATTACTTTCCCAAACTTCAGTGACACTCAACCTTTTTACATACTATATTCTCCAACACGTATTTGTCTCAGACCCACAAAATATAATGGGATAAAAAGACACTGGTCATACACATACCTAAAAAGTACTTAAAGAGGGTTATCATTGCCAGGGCCGCTTTTACCTATGGGCAAAAGGGGTAGCTGCCCGGGCCCCTGCACAATGGGAGCCTTGCTGCCCATAGTTAAAAGTGTCTCTGTTCAGGGTCGGTGAAAAGGTATGAGATGTCCTAGGTGAACCTCATTCCCAGTGCTGCCTTGCTCCTACCCCCGTGCCCACTGCCGCCATGGCTGCTCCTCTCCGGGATGTGCAGCAGCAACAATACATTTAAAAGGGCACCGCGACACCAGAGTTACCGTCTCTTCCGGCACCATGATGCCATTCATGCTTTTGTTAAAGGAGAATCTGAGGGGGGAGGGGGTGGAAGTCAAATGGCACTATAATGCCAGAAAAGAAGGTAACTCCTGCACTGTGGTGCCTTTTTAAATCTATTGCCACTGTAAGTTACAGAAAGTGCATCAACAATGAAGGCACAATTATTTACAGCCACTCTTAAGCAGGTGCAAATGTTCATGCCAACCTTAAGCACGTACGCCTCTAGATTAGGGTATTTTATCATTTATGCTCATGTGTGCAAACTCTGTCCATGCTCCTCCCACACTGTGCCCCTAGCCACACCTGTCAGCACAGTATATGCCATCACATGAAAGCATGTACTTTTATGCTGGTCAGTATTTTCTAAGAAGCCATTTATAGCACATGCAAAAATTGCTAAAATGCCAGCAAAGTAGGTGCGTCCCTTACTGCTTAAAGTAAGCGCCCCCTTAAAATATTGCCCCCAAAGAGTCCCAAAAACATTTAAAACCACTTAGCAAGGGAAAAAATTCGGGAACTGTAATCTTAATTTGTAACTACATAGCCAGCCCTAGAAAACATGACCAATCATCAACATACCTAAAGTCCCTCATCGAAACACCAACAAGCACCAGAAATAGGCACAAATGCAACCAGAACTTACTTGACTTGCCAGTCGAAATAAGTCGAATGAACCAAAATACTCGCAACAGAACCTTCTCCACTTATGCAGCAGATCTATGGAAGGCACTCCCCAACAACCTCAGGGAAATACATGACCTAACAAAATTCCACAAAGAACTCAAGACACAACTATTCAAAGAAGACTGCAATGACTAAATGGTGTGTCCCCATTCAACAGCAAAACCTAAGTACTCTTACACACCTGTCATAAAGTACCACCCTCCTACACCACTCTCTTCTTTCCTCCCCTCCCCCCTCCCCTTTATACAACCCCAGTTTTACATGCTCTCATTTGTACATATGTTATAAATCATAAACTATGGTTAGCAATTGTAATTATACCATTCAATGTTGTTAAGGTTTTAAAAGTTCTATGTAAACCAGTTAAGATTTTGTTCCATGCAAACCACTTTGATTCCCAGATAAGGTGGTATAAAAAAAACCCCAAACAGATAAATAAATAAATAAAAACACAGCACTTCCCATTTTTACACTCTTGTGACAGCGTGAATAGATTTGCCATAGGTCCCTGATCTTGTTCCACATTAATATACTTGAGAAAAAAGCCCTAGGAAGGAGATCACCTTGGTATACTGCAGGGCCGTACTTTTACAGCATCTGGAGGCCGTTATTCTTTATTTAACAACCATCCTTTGTACCATGGCGTACCACAGGGTGCAATCCTTTCCCAGCTATTTTCCAACATTTTTCTGGCTTCCCTTGCCACTTTAGTTCAAGCCTATGGTATTAGTGGGCATTTTTATGTGGATAGTATCCTATTAGTTCCCCTTATATTGTAACATAGTAACATAGTATATGATGGCAGATAAAGACCAGCATGGTCCATCCAGTCTGCCCAGCAAGGCAGCAAGAGCATGTGCACTTGCCACTCCATGCAGATCACTCCTCCCCATGCCTTTGTTTAGGGGTGTACCCACCTCTCCATGTAGGTCACCCCTATTTGTTGACATATAAGAGATAGTTATGTTTATTTTGATTTTATCCTGTTGCTATAAAGGGATCCACTGTGTCTGTCCCATGCCATTTTGAATTCTGTCACTGGATTTGCCCCCACCACTTCCATCGGGAGGGCGTTCTAAGCATCCACCACCCTTTCAGTGAAAAAGTATTTCCTGATATTGCCTTTCAGTTTACCCTCTTGCAGCTTCATGTAAAGCCCTCTAGTTTCACAGAGTCCATGTCTTTGGAAGAGATTTGTTTGTTCATTAATACTCTTTAAGTACTTAAAGGTTTGAATCATATCTCCCCTATCCCTCCTCTCCTCCAGAGCGTACATATTTAGGTCTTCAAGACTCTTCTCATAAGGCTTTTGACGCAGGTTCCAAATCATTTTGGTCGCCTTCCTCTGAACCGTTTCCAGTCTTTTTATATCCTTTGCGAGATATAGTCTCCAAAACTGAACACAATATTCCAAGTGACGCTTCACCAGAGACCTGTACAGTGGCATTAGTACCACTTCCTTTCTGCTGGTAATTTCTCTGTATGCAACCCAGCATCTTTCTGTTTTTTGCCACCGCCTTGTCACACTGTTTCACCACCTTGAGATCCACAGAAACAATCACTTCAAGGTCCTTCATCTGGTCCGTGCTCACCAACCTCTCGCCCCCTATTGCATACAATTCCCTTGGATTTCTGCTTCCCAAGTGCATGACACTGTATTCTTCACATTAAATCTTCCAAGCATTAGACCATTCTTCCAGTTTTGGTAGATCTTTTCTCATGTTATCTACTCTCTCAGGGGAGTCCACTCTGTTGCAAATTTTCGTGCCATCTGGAAAAAGACAGACTTTTCCATTCAGTCCTTCAACAATATCACTCACAAATACATTGAGCAGTACTGGTCCCAGGAACGAATTCTGGGGCACACCGCTAATCACATTCCTTTCATCTGAGTGAGCTCCGTTTACCATCACTTTCTGTTGTCTGTCAGTCAACCAATTTCTGATCCATTTCACCACCTTGGGACTCATCCCCAAGCTGTTTAGATTATTGATAAGCCTCCTATGAGGGACAGTATTAAAGGCTTTGCTGAAATCTAGGTAGATCACATCCATTGCATGCCCTTGATCTAGTTCTCTGGTCACCCAGTCAAAGAACTCAATCAGATTTATTTGACAAAATCGTCCTTTGGTAAAACCATGTTGCCTCGGATCATGCAACATGTTGGTTTTGAGAAAGTCCACTATTCACTCTTTCAGGAGCACCTCCATTACTTTTCCCGCCACCGAGATAAGGCTTACTGGCCTGTAGCTTGTCACTTCTTCCCTATTATCAGTTTTGTGAGGAGGTATCACATCAGCCCTTCTCCAGTCCTGTGGAACTTTCCTTTCTCCAAGATCTATTAAAAAAATCCTTTAACGGTCCTGCAAGAACCTCTCTGAGCTCTTTCAGTATCCTGAAATGTATCCCATCCGGTCCCATGGCTTTGTCCACTTTCAGTTTTGCAAGCTGTTCTAAGACATCATCTTCAGTGAATGGTGTGGTATCTACTCCATTCCCATTTGTATATTTGTCAATCACAGGTAGTCCTTCTCCAGGATTTTCTTTAGTAAAAACAGAACTGAAATATTTGTTTAGCATTTTCACTTTTTCAATGTCACTTTCCACAAATCCATTCCCGGCACTTTTGTCCTTCAATTCCACCTCTGATTTTCCTCCTCTCCTGAATAGACCTTAAAAAAGTGTTGTTGCCACACTTGAGATCTTTAGCCGTGTTTTCTTCTGCCTTTGATTTTGCCATCCTTATTTCTCTTTTTGTCTCAGTTAGTTTTATCCTGTATTCTTTTCTGTGCTCCTCTGTTTGCGAACTTCTGAACTTTGAGAAAGCCGCATTTTTTGCCCTTATTTGTGCAGCCACTTCTTTGGAGAACCAAATAGTTTCCTTTTCCTCTTGTTTTAATATACTTTCCTTACATATGTATCTGTTGCCCCTTTTATTGCCTCCTTTAGTTTAGCCCACTGCAATTCTACTTCCCTTATCCCCTCCCATCCTGCCAACTCCTCCTTTAGGCACTTGGCCATTTTACTGAAATCAGTATTTTTGAAGTCTAGGACTTTCAGCTTGCTGTGATTGGACTCTGCCTTGGCTTTTATCTCAAACCACACCATGTGATGATCGCTGCTGCTTACATGGGCACCCACCCGGATATTCAACATGCTATCTGTGTTGGTGAGTACTAAATCCAGATTCCTTAGCTCCCAATCTCATCTCTCTAAATGCCTTACTTGATGCTGTAGCCTACTAATTCTCAGCTCACCACCTGCTTTTGAATCTATACAAGATTGTGGCTGCTTGTGTCACTGGAAGATCTTTCTGTCAACCCCTTCTACTTGGTAGCCCCATTGTCTCGACAGACTCTGTATGCTATCTAGGGATTATCATTGATTCTCAGTTGATTTTAAACCACAGGTCTCAGCCATAGTGAAATCATCATTATGCTTTCAGGAAAATACGAGCAATTAAAAACTATTTGGCTTCTTCTGTGCAGCACACCTTGGTGAATACATTTGTAATGTTGGATCTATTTTCAGATACTTCTTCTTGCCAACAAAGAGGCCTCTTTATTAAACACCACTAGCTGCTAGCATGCTGTTTAAGGCATAGTAAGCATGCCAAGTGAAAAGTTAGCAGGGGATCCTATGCTAAGAGGGTAACATGAGAATGGGCGGAGACAGGGTAGTGAGCAATGATGGTGCATCGCGGCTAGCATGGATATGATAAGTATGCACTAATCATGATTGTTTTTATTAGTCCAGTTGCACTTAATACCACCTCAGTGGGTGGCGTTAGATGTGCCCGCATGCTGGGTTACCGCAGTACCAGGCATTAGCAATAAGCTAATGGCAGGGTGTCAGATGCACACGCCCCTGGTTGGCATGGACCTCAATGCTGGATTTGTGACCCATCCACACGCTATTGGCACACTTTTAGTAAACATGTCCCAAAGCCTATTATATCGGTATTGTTGTCTACTTATTCAGCTTACTTTTACCTTTCTCATCCTCTCAAACTCTTCAGTCGCAACAGAAGAAACTTTTAGTTATCCTGTTCAGCTTTCTTCTTCTTAATCTCCATTCTTTCTCCCTCAGTACATTTGGAATACATTTGGAATCTTCTTGTAAGAGATTTAGAAACAATCAGAAGACCCATTTCTTCGATATGGCCTTTAACATATAACCCATGGAGGACTCTCGGCCTAGTGTCGATAAGCAGACCTGATTACTAACACAAATTCTAATTTTTCTTAGATTCCTATCTCTCTCTCTCTCTCTGTTCATCTGCAAAATAATAGTATTCTTTTCATGTATTTTTTCGCTATTAAATTTTATTGGTTATGTAAACCACCTGGTTATGTGCAGTGAAAAGTGTTATAATAAATAAACTAATAAACATAAACGTGTACTGGAGATGACCAGCCAGTATTTGAAAATAGATCCCTGAGTTGTAGCAAGAGCATGGGTCTGGAGCTCCAAAATGGTAGGACTGGCCAAATTGAAAGGAATCTGCCATTGTAGCAGACTGAAAAACCCTAGCTGGTATCCTGCCTCTCAGAGAACAAGAGGAGACCAGAGCTAAGTATGTCACAGAACAGCTTCACTATGAGCTTAAGAAGAGGACTCTGACAAAGAGCCAAAGTTTAAATTCCATTTCCTTAGGTTGTCACGCACGAGAAGAGCTATAAGTTGGCAAGTTGGCAATACACTGAAGAGCTGCTTTATGTAATGAACTTACAGCTATTCTTTAGACAAGAACAGCATTTTGCACCTAATATAGCTATTACTCCATCTCATGATTTCTATGACATATTTGTACATTTTCTAATCATAATAAACTGACTCAGCTGTTTGACCATTCAAAGAATATCATTTATTTCATTCTCAGCTCAATACATCATGCATACACTCAAACACTACATTTATCTCAAGTTTAAATTTGCTTTTGGTTATTTATTTATTTATTTACATTCTCTTATATACCGCACTATTCTGCATCAGTGTGGTTTACATTGAACAAACTGAAATTACATTGAACAGGGCATTATAACTTGGAGATAACTATTTTACAGGGAACATGGGCTATGGAGGGTTAAGTGGCTTGACCAAGGCCACAAGGAGCACCTGTGGGACTAGAAACCCCAGTCCTTTCAGCCCAAGGTTGCTGTCCTCTAGTGGGATTTGAACCCCCAACCTTCCGGCCTGAAGTACCTTGCCCCAACCACTAGGCTACTCCTCCACTCCACATTTATACACATTTCTTTTTTGAAATGGGAAGAATAATTCTCCAATCTAGAGTAGAGACCCATTGATCTGTAATTTGTGATATATTTATTTATTTAGCTTTTTTTATACCGTTTTTTCACCAGGTCAAAGTGGTGTACATTCAAAGGGAATTTCACTTAGTTACAATAAATGATAACTTATGTACATAGGAACAGAGGTACATAACAGAACTCTTGACTGCACATTGTATAAATCGACTATTTACATTGGTTGTTATATACATACATGGTTGATACATTATACGAGAAGGGGGGAAAAGGCGTGGGCAGGGGGATGGGAGAGGCTAGTAGGAAGGGGATGTGGTTAGGGGGGAAGCTTTGAGTGGATTGGTGGGATACTATGTAGTAGGCCCAAAATGTTCTATGAATTGGTGAATCTTGAGATGTTTCCGAAATAAAGTCAGTTCAATGATGTTTTATCAGTCGCAAACCTTTGATTGGGATAATAATTTTTTACCTAAAGAGGCTCCCTTTGCTGTTTGCTGCCTTTGCCTCTAAAGCAGCTGTAGATTCTATACACAAATAGCTGAACGGCTCTTTAGTGTATAAAGACAAGGAATATTTCCCTCTTTTTTCATGATCAGTTTGGTAATCAGAGCATAATCTTTCAAGGCCGCAAGCTCAGGTTTGCTGAGCTCACTACGTGCCGTAGGAGTGCAGCAAAGAGGCGAAAAAAGACAATTTTTGTTCCTAAACTAGAGCTTTTATACTCTTGCCTGACATCACTACATTTCCATATTCTCCTATCATGGCCATTCCCAATGGGGAAGCCATCTGTATACACAGTTTCACATTTTATACATGAAAGGGGTCATTTCATAATGTATTTTCTGCTTGTAAAGCATGTTTTACATGCAGATAAGGACTCTTATAAAACTGCTGTTGAATATGCATATACCTGTGTAAGTACATGTGCCAACATGATGGAGTATACTTAAATGTGCATTGTGTGTAGGCACTCCTGGAGGTGAAATTTGGGCAGAGCACAGGCAGATGTACGTAAATTTGTGCACAAGCATTTGTGTGCTACTGGGAGTTATTGTAGGAGCTTATTTTATAAAGGCACATAGGCAACTAGGTTGCCTTTATAAAATAGACACATTTTTGGACGTATCATACAGGTGCCTGGTATAAAAAACGTTCTAAGGAGCTGTCTATTTTTAGGTGCCAATAAAATAGACTTTGGTGGGGAGAAAAAACGCCAACCTGGATTGGAGGCTGCACGGCAAGCCATCCAGCATTAAGATACTTTTGCCACGCTGCCTCCAAAGTGTGGATCTGTGGATCTGGTGGAGGTGCAGCCCCCTCCCAGCCGGCACCCAGAGTGGACCACACTCCCCACCATGGTATGCCACTGCGTGTGTGTGTGTGTGTGTGTGTGTGTGTGTGTGCACATGGGTGGAATTTGTGTGTGTGTGTGTGTGTGTGTGTGTGTGTGTGTGTGTGTGTGCACATGGGTGGAATTTGGACAGAGTGAGGGCAGGGCATACAAGTACACACATTGATTATAGAATACTATAATATATATGTATACTTGCCAGAAGAACGTATGAGCTTTTACACTAGCTCTAGGGCTGGTGTTATTGCCCTCTCCTTAACCTAAGATGCATAATAAGATGTTTACTTGTCTTGTCTATATTTTAAGCATCATGTTATATTAATGTTATACCATGCTGCCTTCTATGATGAATCACTTGTATTCTGCTGGCATCATACCATATTTCTGTTATATTATATGAATGTTCTCCTGTGCTGTTTTATAGGTCTATTACTGACACTGCTTCATATAATTGCTATTAGTATGATTTCATTTGCCTATCTCCACCCTTACCACATTATTCCAATGGGGTATATTTACAAAAGTGCGCTATCCAGTAGCACGGGGTTTAGCGTGCAGTTTGGAGCCTGGTGCTATAAATTAGCATGGGCTCCAGCGCCAAAATTCCCATGCTATCTGGGTTGCATGCAGTAGGATGGGGACTGGGCGGGACAGGGCAGCATAAAGGTGTTAGCAGCACGTCATGGCTAGTGCAGGCATTAAAAACCCATGCTAACTGCACTTGCCACTGTTAGCTGGGTGCACTTAATGTTACCACAATGGGTGCTGTTTAATGTGCCTGCACGCCGGCTTGCACAGTACAGGGGAAAGATGCACACACCTCCTGAAGTTAGCGTGGGCCCCCTGCACTAATGTGGCATTACCGGCATGGTCTTAATAAACGTCTCCCCTTGTGCATTATGCTGGTGTTTGGTCTTTTTACTGTTGTCATGCTGTTTCTATAATATAAGTTATTTATATCAAGTTATATCTATTGTACACTGCCTTGGGTGAATTTCTTCATAAAGACAATTAATAAATCATAATAAATAAAATAATACAATTCTCTACAACACAGCTAATATTTTATAAAGTCAAGTATGTGTATACTTTATAAAATTGCTGTAAAATGAGCACCAACTAGGCGTGACTTTATGAAATTACCTTCAATATGGCTACCAGGGCCAGTGGTTCCCCCGCAACACAAAAATACACAGTGCCATCAGACACGGAATTAACAGCTGAGGTAAAGATAGCACATCACTAGGCATTAGTCACCCGGGTCACATTTAGAACAACTGATTGCATACAAATCCATTAGTATTAAGCCACCAGAAAACTAGGCAAATCACTGCCCTGACATTGACTTTATTGTTGCCCACTGGATTGCCATAGTGACCTGAGAAATATCTGGTAGGCATAACAGACTGGCAGCATTTTCAAGCAGTTGGCACTGGAGCAGCAATATGCATTCATTACCAAATTCATTTATTTATTTTATTTAAATGTTTTTATATACCGCCCCTTCCAGTGACCAGGGGTGGTTTACAATGAACAGAACTCATTTACAAAGAATATAGAACATATCAAACTACATTACAAGGTACTATTTACAAATCATTCATTTAGGTGCCTTAAAAAGTGCAGGCAAAATTAATTTAACACAGGTTAATCTATGAATTAACATGCGTAAAGATGATTTCTATGCATTAAAAAGTTATATTGCATTTTTAAAATCATAGTACAAAAGTTTTAAAAAACATTCAAAAATGAGGAAAAAAAAAATCCTGAAAATAAATTTTAAAAAGTCAAAATTTTTTATGTGCACATCGGTACACGTTAGGCATTATGAAGATAATTTTATAATCAAGTACCTAGAAAAATAGGATAAAGAAGTGTAATTGCTGTATTAATTCACTTTAATGGTTGTTAAATAAAGCAGGTGTCACTAGTGTGAGTTGCAGGAATAGTGTCTTAAAAGCAGACATGACATTTAGAGCTGCTGCATAGCAGGTATAAATGAATACCCCTAAAGTATGCAAGTCTCTGCATAAATTGAGGTATTTTATAATTATCATGCACACTTGCAAACTCCTACTGCACTCCACCAGACCATCCTCCCAGCTATGCCTACTGGCAATGCACGATCATACCAAGACGCTTACTTTTACATCAGTCAGTATTGTGTGAGAGGCCATTAATGCACGTACATGGCCACATATGTGTGACAATTACTTAAAAAAATTGCCTTCTATTAGTCCACCTGTGACACTACATGCAGGCCAATAGAAACATAGAAAAATGATGACAGAAAAAGACCACATGGCCTATCTAGTCTGTCCTTCCATATCAACCACTACAGCAGTCCCCTTTTTACTTTTAGAGATCCTCTGTGTTTGTCCCATGCTTTTTTGAATTCAGATACTGTCCTCATCACTACCACCTCCACTGGGAGACTATTCCATGGATCCACCACTCTTTCCGTAAAGAAATATTTCCGCATATCACTCCTGAATCGATCTCCCTTCACCCCCATCCCATGTCCCCTCGTAGCAGAACTTGCTTTCAATTGAAAGAGGCTCTCCCCCTGTACATTTATGCCACGGAAGTATTTAAACGTCTCAATCATATCACTTCTATCCCTCTTTTCCTCTAATATTATAGAATCCTCAGATATATTTATTGCTAAATAGGTAGAAAACTAAATATCAGGCTACCATATTTTGCAGTACTCTTAAGTGGTAATATTGAAAATGTATTTATTTATTTTAATTATTTGAACAGTTTTTCTATATCGCCCCTTACAGAGATCAGGGGTGGTTTACATGGAACAACAAGTTACATAGAACGGAGTAGTAAGATTAAGCATTTAACTGTTTACATCATGACTATAAATATAACAGTGTGTATGGTTATACCATTAACATTTTACATAAATACCATTAACTTATATATGAGCCTATATATAACTTATAAAATCATTTGATATGCTGTATGTAATGCAGTAACAATGTAGTGGGGTGCTATGGTCAATATTCAAATGCTGTGGTCAGCATTTTAATATATTAAAATATATTTTGCATATTAATATATTTTTCATATTAAGCACCGCTAGCTGGCATTTTAATATATTTTGCAAATTGAGCATCGGATAGGGGTGGTAAGAATACAGATGGTTGAGTAAATGGTTTAAGTTAGGTCATCCTTTTGCTTTCCTAAATTAATCCACATAGCTATATGGATAGTGACTGAATATCTATGGAGATGGGCAGAATGCCCACACTGTGCCCTTGCTCTGCCCTGGAGGGAGGTCTGTGAGGATTTTCAGCAGCACTATCTGTATAGTGTCACTGAAAATTAATGGATAGAGGTTTAGATGTTTAGTGGCCACTGCCAACATATAAACCCGTTTGCATATTGCTCTGTATAATTCCTAATTTCCTGACTTGTGCATTTATATTACTTTTAACCTAGTGTTTACGAATGCACTTTTAGGAGGTAATTTTATAAAGCTTTTTTCATGTGTATTTTGCCACATATGCATGTAAAGAGTCTCTTTTAAAATACAAAGTAGCGTAAAAGTAAATGCATCAGCATGAATATGCATACTTTGCTGGCAGGTATAGCTGGGGGCATTGTCTAGAAAAGCACAGATGAAGTTCACAAGTACATGTGTTGATTATAAAATACCTTTACCTACCTGCATATTTGCTGTTTAAGAGCAGGTATAAATGTCCGTACCTGCATTTAAGGCATGATCTAATATTTTATAAAGACATAGGGGCATGTTTACTAAACATTCCTAACGTGCGGGGACGCGGTAGTGTGCCTGTGCCATATAAGGAGTGGGCGGTTCAGGCCGAAAAAGGAAAAAAAAGACCGTATGTGTGCGCGTCGCGCTAATGTGCGGGGCCCACATTAGCGCGTGGGAAGGCTAAGTGGGGCGCAGCTGGGCACATATAGGAACAGAGCCGTAGCACAACGGTGAAGACAATAACCAATGGTGCAGGGGCCACGAGTTCAATCCCCCAGTGTGTGCAGCTCAAAAAGGCTGGCTGAGGCACCACCTTGAATGTGGAAATGTGTGTCAGGAGGCAAAATAACTTTGGGGCAGCATAAGGCAGCACACTGTTCATTTTGGGGCGGCATAAGGCAGCGCACTGTTCATTGTGGGGCGACATAAGGCGGCGCACTGTTCATATTGGGGCGGCATAAGGCGGCGCACTGTTCATTTTGGGGCGGCATAAGGCAGCGCATTGTTCATTGTGGGGCGACATAAGGCGGCGCACTGTTCATATTGGGGCGGCATAAGGCGGCGCACTGTTCATATTGGGACGGCAAAAGGCGGCGCACTGTTCATTGTGGGGCGGCATAAGGCGGCGCACTGTTCATTGTGGGGCGGCATAAGGCGGCGCACTGTTCATTGTGGGCAGCAGGATGCGGCGCACTGTTAATTGTGGGCAGCAGGATGCGGCGCGCTGATGGCCACAAGGCGGCGCGCTGATGCTAAAGCAAAAGAACACAGCCACAGCACAATGGTTAAGACACTGACCAATGGTGCAGAGACCAGGGGTTCAATCCCTCACAATGCCCATTGAAAAAGGCTAGCTGAGGCAGTATATTTTATGTTGTGGAGTGCTTTAGGAGGCTTTTTAATTCTATTTTGTGATAACTACTAGCAAACGCACTCTCACAGCATGTTAACATAAGGCGGCCCATAAGGCACATGTTACAGTGCACCGTCCGCCAAGGCACCCTAGAATGTCCCCTATAGGGCAGCATGTATGTTGCGACATAGGATAATGTATAGTGCACCCTATATGGATGCCAACCATAAAGTGCCCTATAGGGCGCCCAATAAAGCACCCTCAGAGGCACCTTATGGTTACAGTACGCTGAGGGTGTTATTGCAGGCATCAACATATGTACAGTAAATTTAAAAAATGCTTTGGAAAACCCTATCACAGAACCCCACTGTGGGTATGAACCCATGACCTCTGGCTGCACAGGCAGTGGCATAACCATTGGGCTACATCTCTATAGCTGTAAGCAAGCTCCTGCCTGGCTGCAGATAGCCTGCACGTCACATCACAGACAGTCTGCTGGTGTAAACAGGATAGGGTTAGGCCACCCGTACCCATGATGCACTGCACATGCAAATCAGCTGTCCACAGATGCACACAAGATGGGAACTGCACCCCTAAAGCTACCCGGCCTGGTAGGGGGAGGTGTCCTTGTGCACCCACACAGCACCTCGGCCTGGTAGGGTGCCCTGAGTGGGTGGACAAACGGCAAAGAGTAGCTAAACACCATCACATTGTGCGGTTACTATGCCCACCCTGAGTGTGTGATGATGCGCCCAGGACCAGGTGCACAACACCTTGCATGACTGAATGTGGCCATGTCAGAGCTCCAAAGCAGCAATAACCTGTGAAATAGGTAGGTGCTGCATAAACATCTTGGAGATTGCTGTCTGCCACAGTTAGTGGAACACACACACACACACACACCCCCCCCCCCCCCACCCCCCACCCCCACCGGGCAAAACAGGCTCTCCCAACAACAGATCCCCATACTATCTTCCCTTTCTGCACCAATGGCAGTAGAGTCAACCATCAACCCCAGTCCTGCTGGGGAAGTAGACCCAACCCAACTCCCCCTGGGCAGCCCAAGCACCTCCACAACACAATATCAGACACACATTAGGCTTGGATATTCATAAATGCACCCCACCACTATCTGATATTCACCTGCAGCAAGCCATCAGCCACTGCACCCTGCAAGGCACTCCATCAAGACACATACCATCTGTGCTCAGTCTGCTGGTTGGTCCTGATGGAAATGCATGCACCCACAACTGGGGTGGCAGCATACACAAGCAGATAAGTCAGTGAAAAGGCCCCAACAGGAAACCCATATATATCACATGAGAGAAACACAGTACAGCACTATGGGTGTGCCTAGCCATGCTGCCATCACTGCACACTCAGGGTGAGAGTGATCCCCCAGCAGCACATACAGAGGTCCCCCTGTCTGTGTAGGTGGTGGCCAGGCACTACCATGTCCCTGCCAGTGCCCTATGCCCTGTGCAGCTGCATCCTGGTCAGCCCACCCTGTCTGAGATATACCCATGGTCCCTTGCTACTCATTATGCACATTAGCAGGCCAATACTGGCAACAGTGCTGGCAGTGTGGGCTGTGGAAGGGGCTTGCAGCCAGCACCCACTGTATAGACAGACACACACTTCCACACCTATGCCAGCATGGTGCTACTATTGAGGAGGTAATTAGCCTTGGCCACCAAACCTGTCCTAGGCACGGCAAGGCATGGATATGGTACGCAGTACTGCTGGGGGTCGCTCCCCAGGGTGGTAAACACCATCAGAGGCCAGTCCTGGAGCACGCCCTGCAAACACCTAACAGATTGTTCTGATGGGGTCAACTAGCAGTATGTGCGTAACGTATGGATATCTATCTGCCAGTACTCCTAGCAAACGTCTCAGAGCTGTGTACCGTATACCTCAGGTGTAGGGTGACATTGCTAAGGTATGCAGGTGCTAGTATTGGGAGATGCACGCAGGGTCCACTGTTCTGCCTCTCCAGGAGACATTGGCCAATGGGGCCTGTGGGTGTGGGTGTGTCTGCCCCTGTTGGCTGCTGCTTTACGGCAGAGATTCCCAACCCCAGTCCAGGTCTGCATCACACTGTTCGTGTTTTCCTGCTGTCCCTCATGAATATGCATGAGGTACATCTACATGCCATGGGGGTGATGCATAGATATACAGCACAGGCATTTGTATGAGTGGCAGCATGGAACCTGACTGGTGTGTGGCACACCAGGAATGCATTTGGGAGAGTCTGCTCTAGGTACTGCCCCTGTTCATGGTGTCTGTGCTCAGTGGGGTAAAAGATAGACGTATTACCATTGCATATGTCCTCGACACGAAAGGTGTGTCCTTACTATCACTGTGTAGGTGTGGGAAAAATATGTGGCTAGGATTGGTGGAAGCCCCAGCTGGGCTTTGAACCTGTGACCTTCTGTTCTTGCATGTACTGTCTGTGTGCACTGCACCACTGTGTAGCCACAGATTGGCTGGTTTCCCTGGAACGTCCATGACTGTGGATCCAGCAGGGCCTGTCTGTTGCAGTGGACTGTGCCAGCCTGCACATGGCTAGGCCTCTGTCTTCTGTGGCTAGCAGCCACTGCCCCCTGCACCACATGTACTCATCCGCCAACATGCTGGCATGAGCTGCTCTCAGAAACAGCAGATGACCAGATTGCAATGTGGCAGTACGGGACTGCATTTGGGGGACTTGGCTGTAGGTACTGCCCATTGTTGTGGTGTGTTTGCAGTGTTGTGTAAAATATGGGTGTTTTCCCCATGCTTATGTTCCCTGCAATACAGGGGTGTCTGCGCTATCTTTGTTTAGTGGTGGGTAAAATATAGGAGCTGGGCTGGCATGTGCCCCAGCTGGGATTTGAACCTCTGAACCTCTGGTCCTAGAGGTACTGGCTCTGTCTGCTGCACCACACTATGGCCACAGAGACAATGCAGCCCCTGGAGGTAGTATACCTGGCAGGATGGAGTCACAAACCCTGCTCTACGCATTTTTACTGTGGGCACATGCACTCTGTCTGGTGACAAACGTGCACATAAACCCTGGAAATGACCACAGACACTGGGGGACAATATATCACCACGCTGGGCAAAAGTGATATTAATGGGCAACCATAGCAAACACTCACAGGAAAGCTCCAAAAAGGAGCTTGGATGAGTCTCCGCTCCGTAGACCCTTCCGATATTCATTTCTTCTTTCTGGAGCTTTCCTGGGTGTGTTTTCTATATTTGCCCATTACTATAACTGTTCCCCAGCTGCATTACTATTTGTGATATTTTTGTTGTGGTCACTTTCTATTTTTATTTTCACTTTTGTGCTGTGCACATGTATCACACTGCTCACGTTTTGCAGGTTTCCCCAGTTTTGCTGTACATTGCTGACGGAAATGGTTTCTCTTCCCTTTAAATGCCCTCTACCGCGAGTGTTTCACTCGCGCTATTTTTACATGCAAATTCGGGCCCGATAATGTGCGGGGAGCCTCTCCCCTCCCACTCTCCACCCATTGACCCCGTCCCTCCGCCCCTCCGGAGCCTTCCTCCGCCCTCCGTTAGCCGTTCCACGCCTCTATCGGACATTTGCGGGCCAGCACTTGTACGGGGCCCGTTAGTGTGCCGCGCACCTCTGCGGGGGTGACACGCACGATTGCGGGGCGTTTAAGTGCTCTTAAGTACCGCTTTTAGTGCGCTATTTTGCGGCGCGCAAATTAGCGGTTTTTAGTAAACATGCCCCATAGGGATGCCTATGGGGTCATTTTACTAAAGTGCATTGTGGTTTTGCGTCTAACGCATCAATAGCATGCAAAACCATGGTGTGTTAGGTGTAACACCACTGCGTTAACTGTCTGGGGTGTAGAAATTGTGTTTCTGTCAGTTAATGCACTGCATTGTACCCTAATTCATGCCAAAATTAGCAGTAATTGCACCTACACTAATTGTGAGCCTTGCAGTTAGCGGGCTGTGTTGACTATAAGGCGTTTACCATGCCGACTCTCTGCCCCAACCTGCCCACTTACGTCTCCATCATGCAAAGCCCAGGTGAAGTGGTATTTTAAAAGGACCTCTAGGAAATATCTGGCATGTCTAGAGCGGAACGTTCAAAAATCCAGGGAAGTGACCACATTGAAGGGAGGCATGTATAAGTGCCTTCTGAAATCGCTGCATCTCTTCCCTGAAAAAAGAATGGCCCAGTAACTGGTTCTGAAAATGGGTCCTGCACAGATAGCAAGACTGGGTACCTGCACGGATATAGGCAATTTCACAAATGTGGACATCCCCAAATTGCATGGGTTCAGAACTAGGTACTTGGACTTGCTGGCAGGGGTATCTCAGAAGGGGGGCGACTATGCTATGAGACTTGCACATCCTGACCTGCCATTTCAGATACTCAGATATGTGGCAGCAGGCCCTTAATTTGTGTGGAGTATGTATTCACATGCAGGTTTCTTTGGGCAGGAAATAATACTTATGACAATGAAAGCGCATTATGCACTTTCCCCTGGAAGAGTTACATCTGTGAAACAAGCACTTTTTTTCACCTTATTTGTGGTTAGGAGCAGATATAGACATGAATATCTCTCTAACCAGGGCCAGATGTGCTTGTGCAATTCTGAAATCTCACTGCTACGTACATCTCCCTTGTGCTGCCCAGGCCACGCCTCCACCATGCCCCCGTGCCATATGGACATTCTCACACTAGGGATGTCTATATATCTGGATTCCAACATGGCTCTGGGGACCTCTCCATGATTTGCATGTCTAAGTGCCCATTTTCAGACATCCAGCTCATGAATAGGGCTTCTAAAATGTGGCAGGTGTAGGCCTGTGATCCACAATGTCTGACATAAGCAAGCCTAGCTAGCTTGACCTGTAAATGAAGCTTGTGAAGAGGCCCATAGGAATTACACATCCCCCAATATGCTGCTATAGAATAAGAACTCAGTAAAAGTATTGAATTAGCTTAGACAAGCAGAACAGATGGAAAAATACAGAAAGTAATGAATGAAACTGCTGACAGAGAAGTTATAGAGCCCCGCTTCCCTGCACGTATTAACTAGCCCAATAGCCTTGAAAGTAGGAAAGTAACAAGTTGGTGAACTGGCCATTGTAATTGGGACTAGAAGGGGGGTAAGCAGGTGCTGAGCCCACTGAAAGAACATAATTGGATAATCATATCAGTACCGGGACCAATAGAAGAGGTACGGGAGGTACGGGAGGTTACCGGGACCAATGAAATGTTTTTCTATACCTAGAATGAAGCTAAAGTCTATAAAAGTTGTTGTATTGCCAGAGAACTTTGCTCAGCCATTTTGAATTTGATTCTGCTTGAGACTTGTGCACAAATAAATGATTTGGACCTTCTGAACAGACTCCTGGTATTATTGGTTTGTCTGCGCTCTGCTGCTACAAAAATACCCTCCCATTCATAAAATAGAGACTCACTAACTGTTGGCCCCATGCTAACAGATACCACGGGTCACAGCACATGGTTAGCATGTGCTATAACCTGCACTAATTGCTTAGTGCCCTTTAGTAAAAGACCCCTATGTGTCTTTATAAAATAGCACCTAAGTAGGTGCCTGCTTGCCCTCTTAAGTAGGTGCCTGCTTGCCCTCTTAAACTAGGTACGACCTCTAAAATTATCCTCTTAATGTGCTGCAGTACATTGAGATACAAAATGCTATAAAAGTGTTTTTTGCAGGAAAAGAATGTAATTCAGACAATGCATAACACTGACCATTGATTCAAGAGGTATTGATAGAAAAGTCTATTGGAAAGTTTATTTTAAGGATACACTAATTACTACTGAGTTGCCATGACAATCCTAACTACATACGACATCCTCATTAATCACAATTAAACTCATTATGATCAGTCATCTTGCATGAATACCAAATGATGGAGCAGCTGATAGACTGTTTAAATCATGAGAAAATAGATTTCTTTTGATTTCATAACCAAAATCAAATGACCTTACATGTAGACATTCTTTCAGCTATTCTTTGGAGCAGCACTACAAAAAATGCGTTAATATGAATGGAGTAGAGGAGCATCGTCATGGATGAGAACCAGGGAAGCCAGGATTCAAATCCCTCTGCTGCTCCTACTGATCTTGGGCAGAACCCTCAGGTACAAACTTAGGGCCCCTTTCACTAAAGCCTGCTAAGTATTTGCAGTATCTGTTCCTGGCAGCTAACGCGCATTGGGCAACTAAAGCGTGCGCTCCGCTAAGGTGGGCGCACTTAGAGACTTCCATAGAGGAGTCATTAGGTGCGCCCACGTTGAGAGACATTTCTACTGAAAGTGCAGCAATTGCCCGGGCTCCAGCAGTAACATGCTTTCCATGACCGTATTCTGCCCATTCCCAGCTCCATGCCGTGATCGCCGGTTAATGAGTATTTTAGCATGCGTCTGTGGACCTGCTCGTCTCTTAATGTTCTCAATACCCTGTGGCCACACATTAAAATGCCAGTTAACCAGCTAAGGGGCTTTAGTAAAAGGGGCCCATAAAATTGTAAGCCCTCTAAGTGATAGGAAAATATCTATTTTACTTAAATATAACTCATCTTGAACTTTTGAGATTAGACATGAGCTGGCTTATTGTAGTCTCCATCTTTTTTGCTTATTGGATGTTTTGAACACTGTGGAAGATAAGGCAAGCTGGGCTCATTCAGGGTAAATGTTGACACCATAATAATGCCCCCAGCACCCTCCTTCATATGATGTTTGAGTGCTTGATCATACAGGTTTTTTGGAGTGATGTATGACAGCAGGCACAGCAGATATTGCATTTCATTCAGACAGTTTTCCTAGATACCGTATTACAGTATCATTTTTCAATCACTTTGGCTCGAAGGAGCATAGCCTAAAGAGTTCCATATTGGGCCAAATAAGTCAAGTTTTAGAGATAAAAATAAGGGAATCTAATTCCCCTATTCTCCTTAGCCACTTTTAGGGTGTACAGAGCAACTCTAGGGCGCTTACCCTTCTATAAAAATTTCATTAAGATCCTTTCTAACTTGATATAGAAGGCTCTTGGGCAAAGGTCAGACGACATGCTCACTATGAGGTCTATTCACACCTGGATGTCCAGCCCCTTGTGCAGCTGGGCAGGATCGGGGCATACAGCGGTATACCCGATTCTGTTCCCATGGGGGTAGCCCCTGCCGGATCAGAATCGGATCTACTGGCCTGGACATACAGGCCGGCCCTGATTCCTATCAGCTGCACACGCAACCTCATACCCGGCTAACTCAGCCAGGCTCCATTATGGAGCTGCAGTGCCATGGCATCCCGTCCCCATGGCACCGTGGCTCCATTACGGAGCCATAAATGCTGCCTGCTGAAGAAATTGTCCTTTTCCCATAGCCAGACCCCTGATCCAGCCTCCCATGGTGGGGAACCACTTCCTTACCTCCTGGTACTGTCCCTGCTGGCTGCTACTGCTATCCCACATCCAGAGGGTTTATTCCACCTCTGAGGTGGAATAAGTCCCCCGTCTAACTGGCATACCCCAGACATACAGGGCCAACCTCAGAATCGGCCCTGTACATCCAGGGTGACGGCCCGCTCATGCACCGTCCTCCCTCTGTCTTCTGCCTGCCCCCTCCTGCCACCGTTTAGGGCTCCCCGTACAACTCCGCTGTTCATACAGGGAGCCTTATATGGGGACAGCAGGGTGGATGAATAGCGAGGATGTACGTCCAGGCATGGCGTACATCCCCGCTATTCGTGGCTCAGAATAGATCCCTATATGATTAACTTGAGATGTCAGTGTGATCTTAATTGCTTCAGCCCTCCCCCTCCATGATAACACAGGAGGGAACAAGCCTTTTCTCCTCACGCCTTTCTCAGATGTTCAAGGCAAGTTACATTCAGGTACTGTAGGTATTTTCCTGCCCTCAGTGAGCTTACAATCTAACAGGTCAATATTCAGCCACAGTGGTCAACAGTATGGAAGTACCTGGACACCTTAGCTAAATCTTAAGCTGGATATTCAGCACCAGAACCTGGAGAGCCTACTTTACTGAATATCTGTGTTCAACGTTGACTGCTATCGCTATCTGGATAGCAGCAATATTCAGCTGCCGTCCGGATAGTGAAACAGCATTAAGTTAAGACAGCCTTTCAGGTGGCCTAACCTTATGTAGGCACTTATCCATTTAGAGGCAGATTCGATAATATTCATGTCCGGCTTGCAGACACATCTAAATTGAAAACGGGCTCCATTTGAACCTAATCCCACATCCGTGGGTCTAGATGTGTCTGTGAGTCTGGAATCGGGGAGATAGATGTGTCCAGCACGGCACAGACAAAGCGCTATTCAGCTGGCCCATGCATGCATCCGGCACATGGTCCATTGCCCTTCACACTGACAGTCATTTGCTGATGCACATAAATACCAATGAGAAATGACTGCTGCTGCAACCTAGACTATATACCAGTCCTCTTCATGTCCTGAAAAGTGCTAGCTAATCCCAGTGCACCCTAATAATGGACCCTTACCAAGTGCACAAAGCCCGAAGCTAACATTGCAGTTCCCCAAAGGATGCATAATATTACTGAGCAGCAAATATTTGCCCTTTTTATGCCTATGGCCTATAAGTGCACTCATTCTGCTGCTCCGCACTACCTTTCCTCTCTTATCTCTCCCTACACCCCTCCTCAGGAACTCCACTCTTCTGGCAGATCGCTTCTATCTGTGCCCTTCTCTTCTACTGCAACTCCATTCACCTTGCTGCTCCTTGTGCCTGGGACAAACTACCTAGGTCTGTACTCTTCTCTGGCCCTTCTCAAATCCACAGAACCAACAAAGTCCCCACAGACTCTCACTCGCTAAATGCTAACCCAAACAAGAATCTTAGAGTAGAAATCAAAATTGAAAAAAAGAGGAGGAGGAACACAACCAAATAAATTATAATGTGATACATCTTTGTAATATGGGGACTACCCAGGAGAGTATGCAAAAAGTGGACCGAGCGGTACACGTTAAATCTAAAGAAGCCTCAGACTAGGGGGGTGGACAACGCAATATGGCAAGGAAACACCACTAAACAGCAACCACTTTTACCCCCTGCGGTGTCATTCATAGGCCTCAAAATGTGTAACTGAGGGACCTTTTCACGCAGTTAAGTGTTTTTATTTCTTTTAAATACATTAAAACAATTGTTAAACACATTTTGAGGCCTATGAATGACACCATGTTCTTGTTTGGGTTAGTCTTCTCAAATCCAGGCTGAACGTTCACCTCTTCGTTGCCGCTTGTGGATCTGATCTGCCTAATCTTCCTTGTGTTTCTGTACCATTCCCTCTAGATGTATTCTGTTCACAGCTGCTATGTTGTCTGTCTTGACTACACTGTAAGCTCTGCTGAGCAGGGACCATCTTTTACGTGTGTCTGTGCAGTGCTGTGTATGCCTTGTAGCGCTATACAAATGATCAGTAGTAGTAGTAATAGTAGAAGTATGGCCTTCTGGCTGTGGCATCTGATTCCTACATATCTGGGTACTGGCATTTTTCACAGCAGTTACACCTGTCCCATCATGGCATGTGTCGGTCTGTATACATCCACTATCTGTAGGGCAACCCTCTCTGCCTTCCCGCAGTTTGTTTTGTGGCAGTGCTGCCCTAGTCAGGCCTGTTTTGGCATGGGAGGGAGGATCCCTGTGCCATCATACCCAGGTAGCCAACCTCCAGATATATCACCACTCTTGCAGCTTGAATAGATCCTGGACTGGGGAAGGATGTAGGTTTCATGGCAACAATATAGGGGATTTTATTTGTTTATTTTGATAGTTTTGTATACCGCCTTATCCTTCAATCAAAGCAGTCACAACACAATTGGGGGATACATTTAACACGCGGGGATATGAGACACATACACTAATACTTACAGGGAACATGGGCAATGGAGGGTTAAGTGACTTGCCCAAGACCACAAGGAGCATCTGTGGGACTAGAAACCCCAGTCCTTCTGGCTCAAGGTTGCTGTCCTCTAGTGGGATTTGAACCTCCAACCTTCCAGCCTGAAGTACCTTGCCCCAACCACTAGGCTACTCCTCCCTCACAACATCAGGCATGCCTCCCAGTGCCTGGCACAGCTGATATATGGCTGCCCTATCACACTAGCAGAGTTGATCTATCGGAACCTGAAGGTCTTTTCTACCTGCCCAAGACAAAACCACCTCATTTGTCACGATATCATTACTGACCCGGGTGTAGTTATCTGGCAACAACCACAGTGGATTCTGGAGGCCTGACGACAGGCCATCACCAAGGAGCTGGAAGAGATGCTTAACTTGGAAGTTCTAGAAGACTCCATGAGTGACTGGTCATCACCCATCATCTTGGGTCCTAAACCCAATGGAAGCATCAGATTCTGCATTGAGTACTGGAGCATCAATGCAGCTTTTAAACTGGAAATGTATCCCATGTCCAGAGTAGATGAGCTAATTGAGTGATTCAGTGGAGGATGCTTTATATCAAACTTGGATCTGACCAAGAGATACTGGCAGTTACCCTTGACTGGTTGCCAGGGAGAAAACTGTTTTTTTGACACCGCAAAGTCTGTTCCAGTTTACAGTGCTTCCCTTTGGATTACACGGGACTCCTGCCATGTTTCAATGCCTAGTGAACTGCCTACTGAGACCGCCCATGGAGTATGTGGCTGCCTACCTTAAGAACATAAGATATGCCATACTGGGTCAGACCAAGGTCCATCAAGCCCAGTATTCTGTTTCCAACAGTGGCCAATCTAGGTCATATGTACCTAGCAGTTTCCCCAAGGGACACAGGTTCCACAATGCTTGTATTGGTTCAAGCATTGATATCCTGGGTCCCTTCTTAATAATGGTTTATGGACCTTTCCTCCAGGAACTTGTCCAAACCTTTTTTAAACCCAGCTACGCTAACAGCCTTTAGTACATCCTCCGGTAACAAATTCCAGAGTTTGATTACACGTTGAGTGAAAAAATATTTTCTTTTATTAGTCTTAATTAGTTTACCCTGTAGCTTCATTGCATGTCCCCTAGTCTTTCTATATTCTGATAAGGTAAACAATCGATCTACGTTTACCCGTTCCACTCCGTTCATTAATTTATAGACTTCTATCATATCTCCCCTCAGCCGTCTCTTTTCCAGGTTAAAGAGCCCTAACCTTTTTAGCCTTTCTTCATAGGAGTATCCTTCCATCCCCTTTACCATTTTGGTGGCTCTTCTCTGAACCTTTTCTAAAATCGCTATATCCTTTTTAAGATACGGCGACCAGAATTGCACACAATATTCAAAGTGCGGTCTCACCATGGAATGATATAGAGGCATTATAATATCTTTTGTTTTATTTTCCATTCCTTTCCTTATCATACCTAGCATTCTATTTGCTCTCTTGGCCGCTGCTGCACACTGGGCCAAGGGTTTTAACATGGTATCCACAATGACGCCTAAATCTTTTTCCTGGGTGGTGGTTCCTAATGTGGAACCTTGCATCTTGTAATCATAGTTTGGGTTGTTCTTCCCTAGGTGCATAACCTTGCACTTGTCCACATTAAATTTCATCTGCCATTTTGATGCCCAGTCTTCTAATTTATCAAGATCCTCTTGCAATTTTCCACAATCCTCTTGGGTTTTAACAACTTTATATAGTTTTGTGTCATCTGCAAATTTGATAACCTCACTCGTTATTCCTCTTTCCAGGTCATTTATGAATATGTCAAAAAGCAGCGGACCCAGCACAGATCCCTGGGGTACACCACTATTCACCTTTCTCCATTGGAAAAATTGTCCATTTAGCCCTACCCTCTGCTTTCTATCTTTTAACCAGTTCCTGATCAACAATAGTACACTGCCTCCTATCCCATGACTCTTTAGTTTTGCCAAAAGTCTCTGATGAGGGACCTTGTCAAAGGCTTTCTGAAAGTCCAGATATACAATATCAACCGACTCACCTTTGTCCACCTGATTATTCACTCCTTCAAACATTGTCATCTTGTCATTCAAACATTGTCATTGTCATTCAAACATCCTTCAACATTGTCATTTACAGCAGAAGCTGAATCACCCATCTAACCCAAGTAGAAGCCATGTTGACCAGCCTGTGGAAGGCCGGGCTGACAGTCAACCCCAAGAAATGTTTTCTGGGAGGTCAGTACGTTCAGTACCTGGGGTGTTTAATCGGGAATGGACAGATACGACTTCAATTGTGGAAGATGGATGCCATTGCCCAGGTCCCCACCCCAAACTCAAAGAAAGAAGATCATGCCTTCCTTTGACTGATTAACTGTTACCTCTGGTTCATCCCTAATTTTGCACAGGTGGAAAAGCCGTTAACAATTCTCCTCCGGAAGATGGCTCCTGAATGGATCCAGTGGTCATCAGAACTGGACCTGGCCTTCCAACATCTCAAGAAGGCCTTGTGCTCTGAACCCATCCCAAGTAGCCCTGATTTCTCTCGACTGTTCATTGTATAAACTGATGCCTCAGAGGTGGGTCTAGGAGCCGTTCTGGCCCAGGAAGTCAGGGATGAAGAACATCCAGTAGCATTCATCAGCAGGAAACTGCTTTCTTGGGAGAAGCATTATGCAGTAGTCAAGAAGGAGGCCTTTGCTATCAAGTGGACACTTTAAACTTTTAAATACTACCCGCTCAGCCATCCATTCACACTAATAACAGACCACCAACCCCTTAAGAGGTCGGCTCAGCATAAGGAGTCCAACAGCCATATTATGTGGTGGTTCTTGAGTTTCCAACCCTATCATTTCCAGGTCTACCATAGGGCTGTTTGGATTAACCTGAATGTGAATTTCATTTCCTGAGTGAGGGTCCTGGGTGAGGGAAGCACTCAACAGGGCATGGTTGAGCTGAAGGGGAGGGTGTGTGAGGGGTCTATAGAGTGTTGCCCATCCCTCTCCAGAGGGATTATCAACAGGCCCCTTTAAGAGAGCCTGCAGCCCGGAGTTCAAGGCTGGGAGGGTGTGGCTCACAAGGAGAGGTTGAAAACCCATCAGGCTGCAAGAGGGAGAGAGGCTCCTGGAGCCAGGAGTCCTTTCTATGTAAGCTGTACATAGGTAGGAACTTTAACTGGGCAAGGAAGGAACTTTAACTGGGCTGGAGGAAGGGCTGGGAGACCAGCTTTGTGAAGGTGTAACAAGCTGATTCAGAATGAAAACAAGTTTTGTTTTCCCTGAACTGCTGACTGGTATTTGAACAGAAAATCCTTTCCCACTGCACACCACACGACCACCCTGCTCTAATGCAAATTTTCATGTCATCTCCAAACATGTACACTGTCCTTTCTAAGTCTTCCCCAGTGTGATTTATAAAGACATTGAAGACTGGACTTAGTGCTGATCTTCATGGTACCCTTTCGGTCACTCTGCCTTCATCAACATAGAACCAATTGACTACCTCTCTCTAAGCCCTGTTGCTCAAAATCTAATTAATATATTTTCCCAAATCCCAGATGGCTAGTTTGCTTACCAGTCTTGTATAAGAAATAGTGCCAAAGGCTTTATTGAAATCTACTATGCCCTACCCTGATCTACTATTCTTTGTCAGTTCATCAAAGAAATCATTCAAAGTTGTCTGACAATATTTACCCCTAATGAATCTATACTGCATATGCTTATAAGCCTGTAATCCACTGACTTCAAGGTACTATAGTATCTTTCAATAGTGTTTCTTTTTCCTTGAACACCACTTATGCTAAACTGTGCAATTCTGGTCGCCGTATCTTAAAAAGAATATATCATTATTAGAAAAGGTACAGAGAAGAGCCACCAAAATGGTAAAGGGGATGGAAGGATACCCCTATGAAGAGAGGCTAAAAAGGTTAGGGCTCTTCAACCTGGAAAAGAGACGGCTGAGGAGAGATATGATAGAGGTCTATAAATTAATGAATGGAGTGGAAAGGGTAAACATAGATTGATTGTTTACATCATTGGAATATAGAAAGACTAGGGGACATGCAATGAAGCCTATTTAAGACTAATAAGAGAAAATATTTTTTCACTCAATGTGTAATCTAACTCTGGAATTTGTTACCAGAGGACGTAGTAAAAGCTGTTAGTGTAGCTGGGTTTAAAAAAGGTTTGGACAAGTTCCTGGAGGAAAGGTCCATAAACCATTAAAAGGGACCCAGGATATTACTGCTTGACCCAATACAAGCATTGTGGAACCTGTGTCTTTTGGGGATACTGCTAGGTACGTATGACCTAGATTGGCCACTGTTGGTAACACTACTGGGCTTGATGGACATTGGTCTGACCCAGTATGGCATATCTTATGTTCTTATCTTCTTAACAGGTCTGTAGCTGTTCACATTCTCCCACATTGTAAATTGATACTACATCTGCTCTTTTTCTATCACTTGGAGCCTTTCCTTGTTCTAGTGATAAGTTGAACAGAGATACTGTCATTGCTTCCATTAGTTCCTACAGTATTCTTTGATTTAACTCATGAGGTCCCACACCCTTGTTTATTTTTAATTATGCTAATATGTACTGTTTCTTCAGTATATGATTTTGTATTCATTCCATAACCCCTAGGCAGGGGCGGCTCTATAATGAGGTGAAGTGAGGCGGCTGCCTCAAGTGGCAAAGTTTTGAGGGCAGCAAATGCCCCCAAAACAGCCGCCTCACTTCGCCTTCAAGTTAGAAAAAAAAAAAACTAAAAAAAAAAATGTGCACAAGTTGCTGCCGCTGCCGAGTCCACTTCTCGGAAGTGACAAACTCACCTCCTTCTTCTGCAGCCGCAGCTCCCTGCCTCTTAGGGAACCGCAGCTGTGCCGGTGAAGCCATTGCGAAGCCTTCCTGTCTCTCGACGGGCTCCGTGCAGCATTGTCCTGCCCCCAAAGGAAGGGCTAGAAGGAGCTGGACAGTGGGGAAGGAGGGGGACTGGAAGGGAATGGACACCAGTGGCAATCATGGGAATGCAAGTTGACATTGGAAGGTACTGGGAGGGGAGGGCTGGAAAGGGGGCTGATACTGGGAAGGGTTACAGGGACTGGAAATAGGCTGATGGAAAGAAGTGAAGAAAACAAAAGAAGAGATAAGAAATGGCAGATGGACCATAGGCCACAGAAAGAGAGCTAAGAGAAGACAGGAAAGCAGAAGCCTCAGATCGGGACCAGCATGATCAGAGAATAAAATGGTCAGACAACAAAGGTAGAAAAATAATTTTATTTTAATTTTAGTGATTGGACTTTGTGCTGTCTATATATTTTACACAGTATTGGGGAACTGCATCTCTTATTTATCTGATGTTGCACTGCATATGGACTCTGGCTTCTTGGGGTTTCAGTTTAAATTTTGTCTACATATTTTTTTTTTTTACTTTACATTATGGTTACTTATTCTGTACTTGGTGAGGGTTGATGTTGTGAGTGTGTGACTGAGGCCAGGTGTTCAGATAACATGGAGTTTGTACATAAAGATCTATACTGTACTGTAGTAATTTGACTTGTTCAGCTTTTCAGATAGTTGTATGGATGTTCCAGGGCCCACTGTAGTATTTACAGTGACACTTTTTTTTGGATGGGCTCCTTATGTGACTTTTGGAAGTTTGTGCTGATATGGTATGGTATGGTAGGTTTGCTCTTTGTTGTAGGGTTTTGTATTAGTTCACAATATGCCTGGTACTGGAGAATAGTGGTTGTTGTTGTTGTTGTTGTTAGTGAGATGATCAGAATCAGATTTTTTTTTTTAAATATTGAGTTCTGTGGGTGAATGTCCTGGTTCTGCTCTGCACCCACTGTGGATGCAAAAAATATGTTGAAAAAGAAAAAGCAAGAACCATAACACAGTTTATAACAAAATAAAAATGAGTTATAATTTAGTTTTATAAACTGTGCTGTTGATTCTTGCTGTCTTTTAGTTCCTTGGTGTGCAAACAGGACTGTACCTAGCTCTGTGCAAGCAGTGCAGCCGCACAGGGCACAAAGGTTGTCTACTGCTGGCAGGACAATAGCAGGCAGCCGAAATGTGCCCCCAAGCCTTTTCGCAGCACTTTTAGCAAGTCTGGTCCCTCCCACCTCCGACGTGATGTCAGAGCAGGGAGGGACAGATCTGCTTAAAGTGCCGGCGCCTTTCAGATCGGGTGCATGCCCCCCCCCCCCCTCCTCCTGCCCATACGTACCTCCATCCAGCATTGCCTGCTCTTTTCCTGTTGCCAGTGCCGCCGTGAAAAAAACAGAGGGCAGCAGCAGCAGGGAAAGAGCAGGCAGCACTGGACGGAGGTATGGGGGGAGGAGGGGGTGTGCGCCCAAGCTGTAAGTCACACAGGGCGCGATTGCAGCTTGGTACAGCCCTGTGTGCAAACATCTCAATTCCCTCCATATAATCTAATTGGCTTTTTGGTTTGGTTCAGTCCCTGATTGGAGTTCTGAAAAATCCCCGCCCCCTCTAAGTTGGGGGGGAGGGCCGCCGTCTCATTCTTCGCCTCAGGCAGCAGATTGCCTTGAGCCGCCCCTGCCCCTGGGAGTCAATTTTCAAAAAGGAATAAGTACCGAAATCAGGAGTTAGGAAACTCAGTTGATGACTTTGAATACTGAGTAGGGGCCAATGCTGAAATTTAGCATTCTGTTTTCATTAGATCCTACATTAAGGTGTGTAAAAACATGGAGACTTAGCACTGATTTGCAGCACTAGGCAGCTTACTATTTATTTACTAAGGTTTGCTATAAATGTGTTTTAATGTGCATTTTCAACACAATTTAATTCCCTTCCATATGAATGCAGGATTTATCAAAGCATGTTAAGCGCATCCTATATTTGTGGTAACATGTTCCCATGGGCAGAAACACACATACGTTACCAGAAGCAGATATACTGTATTTCTGTTTCTGGCAGTGGAATGTGCTTTAGTAGATATCCGGTCTACAATAAAGAAAGTGGCAGCTAGCTCTGAGTTAGAGATGGACATTCAGTTTGCACTTTTGATTTGGAAAATTTTATGGGCTTGATTTTATAACAGGTTGCCTAAGCGAGACGTCAAAAAAAGGTGCCTTTTTAAAGCCTCTTTTATAAAGGAAATATAGGTACCTAGGTTGCCTTCAGAAAACAGGCTCCCCGATTCAGCCTCAATAGCATACAAATGCCAATACAGAAATGTAGACTGCAATCCCAGCCTCTGTCTCACTAAACTATGCTCCTGGCAAGGCCTACACATTGATCATATACATGTAGATGCACACTTTCCTTGCATGTACTTTGTATGTGTATGTAATCAAGCAGTTCTATAAAAGCTCTTTTCTGCTGTAAAATACTTTATATTTATTTATTTATTTATTTATTTATTTATTTAACATGTTTTGTATCCCGCCTTTTCCTTCAATCAAAGCGGTTAATACAGCACAGAGTTAAACAAAGGTGAGGGAAACATACATTGCATTATCATTACATCACAACAAAACACTAGGAGTACAAACAGGGAACACAGTACATAACTTACATTACATTACCTTACATTAACTACAAACAGCATACCGCTGAACAGAATGAGCATATAGAATAAGCATATAGCAGCAGATAGTGGGTCCCGCACGGTCCACCGCCTGAGGGCCACGCCAAAGGGCCCTCTTGCGAGGCCCGCAAGGCGCGGGCGCGCCATTGCTGAAGGGATTCTAAATGATTTGAAAAGTGCTCAGATTGGCTGCAGTTCTCTCTCACACACAGTTCCCAACTAAGTAGGCACAGCTGATTCTCACTCACTGCTCACAGGATCGTTGAAGCCTTTGCTGAAGGGATTCTAAATGATTTGAAAAGTGCTCAGATTGGCTGCAGTTCTCTCTCACACACAGTTCCCAACTAAGTAGGCACAGCTGATTCTCACTCACTGCTCACAGGATCGTTGAAGCCTTTGCTGAAGGGATTCTAAATGATTTGAAAAGTGCTCAGATTGGCTGCAGTTCTCTCTCACACACAGTTCCCAACTAAGTAGGCACAGCTGATTCTCACTCACTGCTCACAGGATCGTTGAAGCCTTTGCTGAAGGGATTCTAAATGATTTGAAAAGTGCTCAGATTGGCTGCAGTTCTCTCTCACACACAGAAGAAGCCTTATAAAAATACCTCCATGCATATAAGTAATACACACTAAATTGGTCTTTATCTGCATAAAACCTCCAAATTAATGTGTAAGGTCCATTATGTACTTTAAAACATTTGTATGTGCTTTAATCAAATTTTACATGCATTCATTTCTGAAGCAAATATTGGCCAAAAAATCAGAAAATGATACAAAAAGAAACAAAAAATGTTGTCACTTTCACATCCTTCCTCTGAGTGTTCACTCCCACCCATGATAACATTCACCTCAGAGATACATCTTCTTCTGTCATGCAGATCTCCCATCGTGAATAGCAAACATGTCCCATGTGCATAAATCCTGCTCCCACCCAAGATCTATAGAAGACTCTTCTATGAGCAAACCCCCAAGGCTGCCTGGACTCCCCCCTTACCTGAGTGTGACCTAAGGTTTCTTTGGGCAGGGGTGATGCCCAATTCTTCCTGCCCTAACAATGCCAACATTCAAAATGATGCTGGCTGACTAGAGACTCCATTTTGTCCCTCACGTGGCACCATTCTGGGTTTTGATGCTGATAGGGAAGGAGTTGTTGGGTATTCTTCCTGCCTGAGCAGTGGTTGAGACTGGTCTTCGGTAAAGGGGAGAGGGGACAGGAAAGGTTTGGAGAGCCTAGGAAGGTTGGTTTTTTTTAAAGATTGGGTGGGATGGGATTTATACACAGGATTTGCTAATCCAGAATGGTGGGGTTCTCCTTACAGGTAAATTGTGAAATGTACCAGGGAATAATGTATTGAGAGGGTGCTGAGGGAGTTGACCATGCAGGGAGAAGAGGTGGGAGATGGTTGACTTGGAGAGGGGTCATTTAGGACTGGATACATTGCTGATACTGGCCTGGATGTCCCAAGAGCATCAGGGCTGAGAACATAATCCCGTTGGTTGGAAAAGCTGAAAATATGATCTGCTACATTCTAAACAACTCCCCTGCACCCTTCCTCCTCCGCTCTGTCCTTTTACCATCTAATGAGTCTGGAAGTTCTGATATTGGAGCTGACAGCTTCCAGCTAATAAGTGCAGTAAGTTTATCTTTCCCACTGCACACATTCACTGCTCTCACTTGTGCTGAATGATTCCGGCAGGGACCCTGTCCTACTCCTCTGCTTAGCCCAGTTATGTTAACTGGAGATTATAAATGGATTCTTAACAGTCCATTTAAAAGTTGTCTGAGAGCATTGATCTGTCTAATCCATCTATCGAGTGCCTATGTCACATTAGCAAACAAGATTTCCACAGCTCATGTAATATCTTGTGATGGCCAGGCCCCTGCCAGGCAATGCTCAAACATTCTATATTGATCTGCTTACTCTAAACCTATTGATTTTAATAATGCCTGCACTGAGTTTAAACATACCTATTCTTTAGTTTTACTTTGATTCTTGGAAGGAACTTTGCTTAAAGCTGCAAAGGTGTTAGCTGCTTTCCTCAAAATATTAGTCACCCTGAAAGGGGCTGGCAGCAAAGTCTGCTAGTTAAGATGGAGTAATGAATCAAGAGACTCAGGAACCATGTCGCATATTCATTATTTAACCTTGAGAGTAACTTTCATCGGGTACCTCCCAGCAAGTGACATATTTACTCTGAGCCCACCATGTCAGTTTCTCTGCCAGCATATATTGAAACCTTATCATTCAGATTCTAAATTTTATTTAAATACAGAGATAATAACACAAATATACAGGTTTTCTTCACCTTGGGATTTAAAAAAAACACCTCAATACCAGTTTTCCTTGAATATGGACTGAACAAATGCATTCAATCAGGGGCAGCCCAAGGGGGGTGCGGGGCCATGTGCGGAGACTCGGTGCGGGGCCTCATTTGCATAAGTGGCCTTATTTGCATAAATATTTGCATAATGCTAACATTCATTAAGAGACGTGTTTACTAAAAGTTAGTGTGTGTATGGATAAAGACAGACTAAAAGATTTCTACATTACTATAATCCAGTGCCAACTGCCAGGCACATTAGGAACTACTACAAACACTGCCCATTTAGAACCCATAGCAAACCCGCCGTATCCTAACAGCACTACCAGGACTCACAAAGCACCATACCCTACCTATCAAAAGGCAACACTGCAAATATTAAACCAATACATTTCAGAGAACAACAATACATGACCTACTGGGGAAAGAGAACAAGTGGCAATGTCAAATAGGAATTACATAAACAGAATACCTCAGCTCAGTTACACATGCAGAACATAGACCATCACCAAACAAGGAATCACAATTTAGAAACAGGAAGGCAATAATTAAACTGGGAACCCCAAAAGCCAAACTTGGAATGTACAACAACACTGTAGAAATAAAACTATAAATTAATTTCCACTTGTACCAAACAAAGCGCAGACGTTAATGATGCACATTTCCCAGAGCTTTCATATTCCAGTTAATAAATTCAAAATAAAGAGATATCTTTCTACCTTTTGTGCATTTTTTTTCAATTGCAATTGCTCCAGCCACTTTCTTCTGGTTTCTTCATGTTTTCTGCTCTCTATCATCTGCTGTCCATTTGTCCTTTCTTCTCTCTTCTAGTTTTTTTTCCATTCTCTCTCTCTACATCTGCTTTAACATACTAATCTTTCTCCTTTTGCTCTTTCCTCATTCCTATTTCATCCACTCAAATTGTACCCCTCCATCCTCAATCCCCACTTACTCTCCCAATACCCGGCTAAGTGTAGATTTTTTATCCCTCCCACACAAAATATTTTTCCCCTCTCCATTTTACTCTCCCAGCCCCATCCCATTCTAATCCTCCCCCAACATCAGCTCCCTTCTAGTTCCAGCCTCACCCAGCATCCATTCCCTTCTAGTCCCTGCATCAGCCCATTTCCAGTCCTAGCCCCCCATCAGCCCATTTCCAGTCGTAGCAACCCCCCAACCTAATACCAGCCCTAGCCCCCTCCATCAACCCACTTCCAGTCCTAACCCCCCATCAGCCCACTTCCAGTCCTAACCCCATCAACCCATTTCCATTCAGCCCCCCATAGCCCATTGCCAGTCCTAACCCCTCCATCAGCCCACAGCCCATTACCAGTCCTAACCCCATCAGCCCACCTCAAGTCCTAACCCCTCCCCATCAGCCCATTTCCTGTCCTAGCCCCCCCCCATAGACCATTATCAGTCCTAACCCCCCCATAGCCCATGACCAGTCCTAACCCTCCATCAGCCCACAGCCCATTACCAGTCCTAACCACATCAGCCCACCTCCAGTGTTAACCCCCCCATCAGCCCATTTCCAGTCCTAGCCCCCACATAGCCCATTACCAGGCCTATCCCCCCCCAACAGCCCACAGCCCATTACCAGTCCTAACCCCATCAGCCCACCTCCAGTCTTAATCCCCCCAGCCCATTTCCAGTCCTAGCAACCCCCCAACCCATTACCAGTCCTAGCCCCCCATAGCCCACTCCCAGTCCTAATCCCACCAGCCCATTTCCAGTCCTAATCCCCATCACCCAATTTTCAGTTTAAGCCCCCCATACCCTATTACCAGTCCTAACCTCCCCATCAGCCCACTCCCAGTCCTAATCCCACCAGCCTATTTCCAGTCCTAATCCCCCATCACCCAATTTTTAGTTTAAGCCCCCCCATAGCCCATTACCAGTCCTAACCTCCCCATCAACCCACTTTCAGTCCTAATCCCATCAGCCCATATACAGACTTAGCTCCCCCATAGCCCATCACCACTCCTAACCCCCCCAACCCCCCATAGTCCATCACCACTCCTAGCCCCCCCAGCCCCCCCATAGCCCATCACCACTCCTAACCCCCCAGCCCATCACCACACCTAACCCCCCCCCCCCCAGCCCAGCCCAGCCCAGCCCAGCCTAGCCTAGCCTAGCCTAGGGAAAATATTTTTAAAAAAGAAGCTGTCTTCTCCGGCTGCCGGGGCCGCCGCGGCAGAATCGAGTGTGCCGCGGGGCCCCCCCTGCCCAGCAGAGCCTGCCCTCCCCTTTATCACCTCTGTCTTCGCAGCTTCAGTCAAACGCGCCGGCTTTCAGAGCGCGAAAGGACTAGTTTCCCTTTCGCGGCTCTGTTAACAGAGCAGCGAGGGAGAAACTCTCCTCTCGCGCTCTGAAAGCCGGCGCGTTTGACTGAAGCTGCGAAGACAGAGGTGATAAAGGGGAGGGCAGGCTCTGCTGGGCAGGGGGGGTCCCGCGGCACACTCGATTCTGCCGCGGCGGCCCCGGCAGCCGGAGAAGACAGCTTTTTTTTTCTTTTTAAAATTTTACTTTAGGATCAGAATGTTTTTTGCGCGGGGCCCCCTGAAACGCGGGGCCCTGTGCAAAAAACATTCTCGCTCAATGGACGGGCCGGCCCTGCATTCAGTAACAGTTCTTGGGAACTTCAGTTCAGTCAGCAAACAGGTACTCACAAATAGATCCAGTACCAAGTCATTCAATTCATGTGTGTAATCAACTACAGTACTCTAACTGCTGTTCCATTCTGTTTCTAGGATTCTCAAACAGGTAGATCCAAAGCTGTTTGCATCATATAAGGTAAAATATATTATGCTGTATTGACATAGTGTATACAAAACATTCCTTCTCCCATTCTCCCACTGTCACCAAGGAACGGACTGAATGCATCACATAACTACAAAATAATACTCCAGATTTCATTGCATTAAATATAAACAGAAAGGCACTCGACAGACTACTGGGGAAGAGCTGAAGATTCTTCAGAGTAAAGCCAGCATTTATGATATAGGTGGAACAAAGCCCTTGGGACATCTAATTGCTGATTTAGCTGCACATGAAATGAGATTCAGAAGCTGCAAAGATGCCTTACATACTGGAACATGGAACATACGAATCATGGACCTAGGGTTAGCTGGAGGTAGTCAAGAATGAAATGGAATATGCACAACTCAATCTGTTGGGTATTAGAGAACCGAAGTGGACTGACATCAAGCAGTCTGAATCTGATAATAACATGTTATACTACGCAAAAAATGAAAGACAAAGAAAAAATGGTGTTGCATTTGTAATTAAGAAAAAATATGCAAGAACTGTAATGAAATACAATACAAATGGTGAATGCTTAATTTCTTTTTGTCTACGAGGAAGCCCCACCAACACAACTATTATTCAGGTATATGTACCAACTAGGGTTGCCAACTTTTTCACCGAGAAAAACCTGACACCTGTGGCTCGCCATGCTCCACCCATTCTCCGCCCCTAGTCCCACCCCTGCCCCGCCCCCAGCCCCACCCACAAAAATTACCGAGGATACGTGTAGGCTAACTTCCTTGGTCAGATAATAATTAAACTGGGAACCCCAAAATCCAAACATGAAATGTACAACACTGGAGAAATAAAACTATAAAGTAATTTCCTCTTGCACTAAACAAAAACGCAAAGATGTTAGCAATACACACTTCCCAGACCAGACATATTCCAGTTAATAAATTCAAAATAAAAAGTATTTTTCTACCTTCTGTTTGGGCGTTTTATTTTTCAGTTGCAATTGCTCCAGTCACTTTCTTCTGGTTTCTTCGTGTCTTCTGCGAGCTATCCATTTGTCCTTTCTTCTCTTTCAGATGTTTTCCATTCTCTCTCTATTTCTGCTTTAACATACTGATTGTTTCCCTTTTGCTCTTTCCCCCAATTCTTTCCTTATTCCTTTATCATCCGTTTAAATTTCACCCTTCCATTCTCAAGCCCCTCTTACTCTCCCAATACCGGCCCATCATAGACTTTCTTCCACACAAAATATTTTTTCCCCTCTCTATTCTCATTCCCCATCCATTCTAGTCCTCCCCCCAAATCAGTTCCCTTATAGTTCTAGACCCACCCAGCATCCACTCCCTTCTAGTCCCATTCTCCCATGCCCCACATCAGCCCATTTCCAGTCCTATTCCAGCTCTTCATCAGCCCATTTCCAGTGCTAGCCCTCACATCACAGGCCATTTCCAGTCCTAGCTCCCCCCCCCCAATCACAGCCCATTTCCAGTCCAAGTCCCCCATCACAGCCTATTTCCAGTCCTAGGCCCCCCCACCATCACATCCCATTTGCAGTCCGAGTCCCCCCGCACCATCACAGCCCATTTGCAGTCCGAGTCCCCCGCACCATCACAGCCCATTTGCAGTCCTAGCCCCCCTAATCACAGCCTATTTCCAGTCCAAGATCCCCCTTCCTCCACCATAGCCCATTTCCAGTCCAAGTTCCCCCCCCCCCCTCCATAGCCCTTTTCCAGTCCAGGTCCCCTCCACCCCCATCACAACCCATTTCCAGTCCATGTCCCCCCCCCCATAACCCTTTTACAGTCCAGGTCCCCCCCCCCCATCACAGCCAATTTCCAGTCCAAGTTTCCCCCCCCCCCCCATAGCCCTTTTCTGGTCCAGGTCCCCTCCACCCCCATCACAACCCATTTCCAGTCCATGTCCCCCCCATTACCCTTTTACAGTCCATGTCCCCCCCCATCACCGCCTTTTTCCAGTCCACGTCCCCCCCCTTAGCCCTTTTCCAGTCCAAGTCCCCCCCTTTAGCCCTTTTCCAGTCCAAGTCCCCCCCCCTTAGCCCTTTTCCAGTCCAAGTCCCCCCCTTTAGCCCTTTTCCAGTCCCCGTCCCCCCCCTTTGCCCTTGTCCCGTGATCTTCCCCCCCTTTTGCCGTTTTCCAGTCCAAGTCCCCCCCTTAGCCCTTTTCCAGTCCAAGTCCCCCCCTTTAGCCCTTTTCCAGTCCAAGTCCCCCCCCCTTAGCCCTTTTCCAGTCCAAGTCCAAGTCCCCCCCCCTTAGCCTTTTTCCAGTCCAAGTCCCCCCCCCCTTAGCCCTTTTCCAGTCCAAGTCCCCCCCCCCTTAGCCCTTTTCCAGCCCCAGGCCCCCCCCCTTCCCCCTTTTCCAGTCCAGGTCCCCCCATCCCAGCCCATGCAGTCCTTGCCCCCCCCCCCCCGGACCAGCATCGCGGCTGTCTGAGGCTTCAGAGGGAGCCGGGGAAGCCCGCGCGAGGCCCCCGGCTCCCTCTGAACAGCCACCAGCGTGAAGAGTCTTTACCTTCACGCTGGCGGCTGTTCCTGTGAAGCCGCGAATGCTGGGAAAGGTTAAAGGTTGCCCTTTAACCTTTCCCAGCATTCGCGGCTTCACAGGAACAGACGCCAGCGTGAAGGTAAAGGCTCTTCACGCTGGTGGCTGTTCAGAGGGAGCCGGGGCCTCGCGCGGGCTTCCCCGGCTCCCTCTGAAGCGGAGAAAAGCCGGTTTTTTTGCTCAGGCCGCTCCCGATTTTGCGGCCAGAGCAAAAAAACCGGCTTTTAAAGGGCCGGTTTTGCCTCTGCGCCGGCAGCCGGCCTGGCCGTGGAAAAACCGGCCAGGCCGGCTGAAAACCGGCCAGTTGGCAACCCTAGTACCAACAACAGACGCAAAAGAGGATGAAGTTGATCAATTCTATGAACAAGTACAAGCTGAAATTGACAGAACATGGAAACAAGAAATACTTAAAGTCATGGTTGACTGGAACACAAAATTTGGGAAGAAAGAGGAAGGCAAAGTGGTTGGAAAACAGGCTTGGCAACAGAAACGAAACTGGAGAAAGACTGATAGAATTCTGCAAGAGCATTGGATCACTGAACAGACAAAAGAATACCAAAAGGATATCTACATGTGTTTTACTGACTACAGCAAGGCCTTTGATTGCATAAATCATGAAAACCTCTGAGGCACTTTCAGAAGCATGGGTATGGTATAACAGAATACCTGATAGTTCTCATTCTAAACCTTTGCATTGATCAAGGAGAAACAGAATGGTTTGAAATTGTTGAAGGTGTATAACAAAGTTAAATACGTTCCCCATACCTATTCAATCTATCGGCAGAACAAATCATCAGAGAAGCAGAAATATATGAAAACAACAGAAGGGAGGGGGGATGGGGAGGAGGGGAGGGGAGGGAGAAGGGGAGGGGTTGGAAGGGAGAGGGGGAGGGGGAGGAGAGGAGAGTGCTGACACCAACCAGCATGGCCTCCGAAAAGCATAGTCACCAGCAGGTTACAGGCAGCCCAATAAAGGTTGCTCAGCTTTCTTTCTGAAACATCTATTCAGCTAGATACGTACAACACAGTCAGCCTGCATATGTTGTACGATACTGGTCTGTGTCAGCCACTCTTATACCATCTGTGCAAGGGGGAGAGGGGAGGGGAGAGAGCACACATGACTGGTCACGCCACCCCCCCCCCCCCCCCAGCTGCTGCCGATTCTGTTTAGGGGGGGAGGCAGCAGTAGCAGCAGCAGTATTTCCAAAAGTGGCTGCCCCACCCCCCTAGCTGCTGCTGCCAGTTTCCCCCTAAACAGAATTGGCGGCAGCTGGAGGGGCGACAGCTGGGGAGGGGGTGGCAGAAGCTGGGGGGAATAGCAGCATCCCTTGCGCTGGCCCTGGGTTAGATGTTGGTACAGTTGCTGGCTACACATATGCCACTATCCCCAGCCTCTTTACTCGTATACTCTAATAATGTCCTTATGGCTGTCACACTCGGTGCCTGTGGAGACTGGGTGAGGGCTGTCATGTGAGGTTGAATATTGACCTGTTAGATTGTAAGCTCACTGAGGACAGGAAAATACCTACAGTACCTGAATGTAACTCACTTTGAACATCTGAGAGAGGTATAAGCAAAAAGGGCTTGGTCCCTCCTGTGTTATCATTGAGAGTGTGGGCTGAAGCAATTAAGTTGACACTGGCATCTCAAGTTAATCATATAGGGATCTATTCCAAGCAACAAATAGTGGGGATATACACCTTGCCTGGATGTACATCCTTGCTATTAGTCCACCTTGCTATCCCTGTATGAACAGCGGAGTTGTATGGGGATCCTTAAATGGGGGTAGGAGGGGGCGGGCGGAAGACAGAGTGAGGGCGGTGCATGGGCGTGCCATCACCCTGGGTGTACAGGGTCGATTCTGAGGCCCTGTATGTCCAGGGTATGCCGGTTAGATGGGGGACTTATTCCACCTCAGAGATGGAATAACCCCCTGGACGCAGGGTAGCAGTGGTGGTCAGCAAAGACAGTAGCGGGAGGTGAGGAAGAGGTTCCCCGCCATGGAAGGCTGGAATGTGAAACATGCAGAGACCTAGTAGGCCCTTGTTGCTTCTGTGCATCTGAACATAGCCTCTGGACAGCAATGTCACTTAACAGGGGCACATTCAAAACATGTATGGAACTGTTCCCCCCACCTCCATCCCATCATTCATCTCCAGGCACTGCCCTCCCACATGGTGGCAGGCAATGCAGAGAGCAGCATGACACCCTATGGCAAATTTCTCCTGCTGGAATTGTGCATGCACCATTCAGAGGTCAGTGTCCCACTGTAGGAATCAGGCAAACAAATGCATGTCATCTCTGTAAACATAAGGCAGATTGTTGGTTTGGAGTAATACGTAATATACTGATGAATGCTGTGGTCAATGATCAGTAGACAGTTGTTAAGATAGGGCCCGATATTCTGTTGGGCAGGCTATGTGCCGCGTTGGCACATAGCTTTGCCCGCTGACCTCTAAATCCAAATATTTAATGCTGCAGCAACCGGTTAGGTGCCGTGTGGAGTCAGCCATAGAGACTAACTGGGTCGCGGTGACATTGGACTGCTACCCGGTTAGAAGCTGTGGCTAGAACTAGGCTAGCCAAACGTTCACCTACTCGATGGAAACAGTATAATTTGCACCTTGTGGAGACATTTAGACCTAGCTCCCAGTAAAGGTAGAAAAATATCTGTAAAATGAACAGAAGCATAGTCATTAAAACATCTATACTGCAACACATAAAACTTAAACTGTATTCTCTCTAAAATCTGAAGGCAATGAAGCTTCCAAAATAATGGTGAAACAGAAATAAACTTAGAAACCCCAAAACTCATCCTGGCAGCTATATTTTGACATACTTACAGCCTCCTAAGCTCTTGCTGAGAACAATTAATCAACACCAAATTACTATAATACTATAAACCAAGAAAGCCAACACCATGCTCTGGGTGCTTCTCCTCCACTTTGTACCTTACCACCCGGTAAAAGGATACCATGCATTAAGCCAACATTATTGGCACTTTCCAACATGTTAACCGCTAGCTGGTGCTAATAATGCCTACTAACGGCACGTTTATGCTCTTACGGATGCTTAGTAGACATACCCCTGTATATACCATAGACTCCCTGAAGAATAAATCAATCAGTGCTAGAGGAGATCAAATATCAGCTCTTTTTTGAAGCTCAAATGACAATGACTTCACCTTAATACTTTGGCCACACCATGTGAAAAGGAGGATATCATGCTTGGCAAGGTTGAAAGTCAAGGCAAAAGGGGAATGCCAGCAATGAGGTGGATTGATACAATAACAACAGCTATGGATGCCACTCTATCAACAATTAGCTGCCTGACTGAAGACCAAACACAGTTCAGGACAACTATTGACAGGGTCACGAAGAGTCAATATTAACTTGACTAAACTAAATAACAACAAAACATATAAATACAAGGCATAATATCAAAGATAAATTAAAAACAATAGGCAGCATCACAGTAAATATACAAAAGCACGTTATTCCAACCCATTGCCTAACAACTAGCAGCAAGTCCTAAGCCCCAAACCTTCCCATACTAACACACAGTTCCAAATATCCATCATATCAAGCATCAAGAAACTCTTTGAGGCCCGAAGTGCAATTAAGTAGCCATCAAGATTCTGAGACATCTTCTTTATACCCAGTAACCTCTTTTAGAGTCCCAAAGACCAATCTGGTTCTCTGGGATAGGATCATTAGGTTCTGCCAATAATGCAAGCTTTAGTCTAGTTTAGTTTATTGATTTGATATACCACATTACCACATTAGAAGCGCAACAAGGTGGTTTACAAAGTAAAAATTAATAAACAAAAATGAAAAGGACGAGACAACCTTAAGACATATGCAAACAATGACAGGACAAGTTACAGTGTTAAGTTATATTGGAGTGAGAAGTCAGTGCACATTAAAATTGTTATACATCACAGTGAGACATTAACTGCAGACAACAGAAAGTGTTATTCTTTGAAAGCTAGTCTAAACGACCAGGCTTTGACTTTGGAACAGTAAGTTCAATATGAAAATCCAGCTCACAGTTACACATTAGGAGTCACCACCCATGAAAAGAATCCAGGAATCTTATCTGGGAGAGTATTACCATCATCACAGGGTAATTAAATAGAGGTCTCAGGAATATTAATTATTCAGAAGACGGTTTGACTGACCAAAACCTTTAACATGGATGGTCCAAAACACTGGGATAGTTTACCTATGTTCTTGCAGGATGTTCTGGATAATTTATTTTTTTTTCTGATTGTAATGTATTTTAACTTTGGTTGTCAATCCACTTTACATGACTTTGCATCAGGAAGGCAGTATATAATTTTTAATATATAAATGAACATTTACATTTTAAAGGGTAACTTCATGTTCTGAATTGAAGATTTATCTCATGCATATTCATTGTGGAACGCCAAAAACACAACTAGCCGTGGGGTCCACAGGACAGGTTTGGGGAGGCCTTTCCTATGATTTTTCAGCCCCTATTTCTGGTAATTCATGTACTTGTATGTTGAGATTATTTTAATAGTGTATAGAGGGAAAAGAGCACATCCCGTTTGCTTTTTAAAAGGCTACTCTTCAACTGTTCCAGTGGATGTCCTTCAAGGATGGATGCACCAGCTGATTTGGTGTTCAAGGTCTTTCTTAAATAACTACTGAGCCATGATGGTGGGAGGGGAGTTTGAAAAAAGGAGGTGAGGAATGAAAATGAAGTTGTTAGCAGTATGACTGATGCAGAGTTTCAGCTCCAGTAATTTTTGCATTCATCTATCCAGAAGAAAGACATTTCCCCCAGTCCTTTCTCAATTAAATATCTTTAAGGATTCATCAGGGCTTTGGACTTTAAGGGAGTCATTTTATAAAGAGTCGCCTAGATTTAGGTGGCAAGTACATGTCTAAATATCAGTATTTTAGACAGGTACACACCAATGTGGCCACTTCTATGTGTAAATGACCTCTTATCGAATTCCGACTAGCATAAAAGTATGCGCCTTGGTTGTATGGTGTGTACTTTCACTGTGAGCGAACACAAAGACGGTTGTAAATGTCTGCACCTGAACTTAGTGGCCACTTAAACTAGTAATTTATTTTAAAAGCAGGCATCTACTTTTCTTGATATAATAGACTTAAAATCAGCACCTTTTGAGTGCCTTAAACTAGTTCCCGGTTATAAAATTGGTATAAAGTTTGGTGTAACATGCACTCTAAAATTGATGTTGTCATCCACTTGATACAAATGACCTGGCTAGAAACAGTGCCTCTGCAGTTCAAAGAGACTTCCAGACTCTGGAAGAGAAATTCAAGCCCATTGTTAGCACTATAGCATTCTCAGAAGTTCTACCTTGGTAAAGGAGCAGAAAGGCTGCATCACATAAACAACTTTGATACATGGCTCCAAACCTGGTGCAAACAACAAGGATTTAGATATATAGGTGACTGGGAAACAGATGGATCAACAAGAGGCTATACTGTACTGATGGACTACATCTCTCCGTCACAGGGAAGAGGATCCTGAGTGAAAAATTCAGGCAGTATGTGGACAGGCATTTAAATTAGGGAAAGGGGGTGATGGACAAGTTCAAGACGTCACTCCCAGCAAAACCATAATAACATTGGAAACAGCCACAGTTTTAAACCATACATCAATGATAAGTGGGAAGAGGTGTGTAGAACAAAATCCATGCAAAATACAGGCAAGGCAGTCAACAAATGCTGGAAAGCAATGAGCACAAATGCTCGAAGCCTACCCAACAAAGTTCCTGACCTGGAATCCCTAATAGTGGAAATGGTCTTGGACATTGTGGCCATTACAGAAACATGGTTTAATGAGTCGCATGAATGGGATATAGCCATAGCTGGCTATAATCTTTTTAGAAGAGATAGAGAGGGCAGAAGAAGAGGGCAAAGAAGTGGTTGCTCTAATAAAGGCAAAAACCACAGCTTTCATAAAATTCAGAAGTGCTCAAACAGAGGAACACAGAAAGGAATACAGGATCAAACTAAAAGAGACTAAAAGAGAAATAAGGATAGCAAAATCAAAGGCAGAAGAAAAGACGGCTAAAGATGTGAAGTGTCAACAAAGCTTTCTTCGGGTATATTCAGGAGAGGAGGTGGAATTGCAGGACTCAAAAGTGCTGGGAACAGATTTCTCAAAAGTGACATAGAAAAAGTGAAAATGCTAAACAAATACTTCTGCTCTGTTTTTATTAAAGAAAATCCTGAAGAAGGACCACCTGTGATTCCCAAGTATAAAAATGGGAATGGAGTAGATACCATACCATTCACAGAAGATGATGTCTTAGAACAGCTTGCAAAACTGAAAGTGGGCAAGGCCATGGGACCAGATGGGATACCTCCCAGGATACAGAAAGAGCTCAGAGAGGGTCTTGCAGGGCCATTAAAGGATGTTTTTTATAGATCCTTGGAGACAGGAGAAGTTCCACAGGACTGAAGAAGGGCTGATGTGGTACAGGGAAGAAGTGACAAACTACAGGCCAGCAAACCTTACCTCGGTGGCGGGAAACGTAATGGAGGAGCTCCTGAAAGAGTGAATAGTGGACTTTCTCTAAACCAACAGGTTGCATGATCCAAGGCAACATGGTTTTACCAAAGGACAATCTTGCCAAATAAATCTGATTGAGTTCTTGGACTGGGTGACCAGAGAGCTAGATCAAGGGCATGTGATGGATGTGATCTACCTGGATTTCAGCAAAGTCTTGGATACTGTTCCTCATAGGAGTCTTATGAATAAACTCAGCAGTTTGGGGATGGGTCCCAAGGTGGTGAACTAGATCAGAAATTGGTTGACTGGCAGATGACAGAAGGTGATGGTAAACTGAACTCACTCGAATGAAAAGAAGGTGGTTAGTAGTATGCTCTGGGGTTCGGTCCTAGGACCGGTACTGTTCAATGTATTTGTGAGTGATATTGCTGAAGGACTGAATAGAAAAGTCTGTCTTTTTGCAGATGAAATAAAAATTTGCAACAGAATGGACTCCCCAAAGGGGGTGGAGAACATGAGGAAAGATCTACAAAAGCTGGAAGAATGGTCTAATGCTTGGCAGTTAAGATTTAATGTGAAGAAGTGCAGTGTCATGCACTTAGGAAGCAGAAATCCAAGGGAATTGTATGCGATATGGAGTGAGAGGTTGGTGTTCATGAACCAGGAGAAGGACCTAGGAGTGATTGTTTCTGAGGATCTCAAGGTAGCGAAACAGTGTGACAAGGTGGTGACAAAAGCCAGAACAATGCTGGTTTACAAACAAAGAGGAATTGCCAGCAGAAAGGAAGAGATACTAATGCCGCTGTACAGGTTGCTGGTGTTCATTTTTGGAGACCATATCTCGCAAAGGATATAAAAAGACTGGAAATAGTTCAGAGGAAGATGACCAAAATGATTTGGAGCCTGCATCAGAAGACTTATGAGAAGAGACTTGAAGACCTAAATATGTACACTCTGGAGGAGAGGAGGGACAAGGGAGATATGATTCAGACCTTTAAATACTTAAAGAGTATAAATGAACAAACAAACCTCTTCCAAAGATGGGGAAGCTATAAAACCAGAGGGCATAACATGAAGCTACAAGGGGGTAAATTGAAAGGCAATGTCAGAAAATACTTTTTCACTGAAAGGGTGGTGGATGCTTGGAATGCCCTCCCAACGGAAATGGTGGGGGTAAATACAGTGACAGAATTCAAAATGGCATGGGACAGACACACTGGATCTCTTTATAACAACAGGATAAAATCAAAATAAATATAACTATCTTTTATATCTCAACAAATAGGGGTGACCTACACGGAGCAGTGGGTATGCCCCTAAACAAAGACATGAGGAGGGGCGACCTGTACGGAGTGGCAGGTGCACCTACTCTTGCCATCTTGCTGGGCAAGCTAGATGGACCATGCTGGTCTTTATCTGCATCATATACTATGGACCCGATTCTGTGCCATAGATAGTGGGGATGGACGTCCCAACGGGATGTTCATCCCCGCTATTCGTGCCTTCCCCCTCCGGCATCTAACCTCCCCATCAGTTGTGCAGGGAACTTAGATGGGGACGGGGAGGGGGCAGCTTGGAGGCGGAGTCTGGGCAGTCGGTGGACAGTGACCGACCCTGGATGAACAGGGCCCATTCTAATGTCAGCCCTGTATGTCCAGGGCCGGCGACATGTGCGGAGAAGTTATTCCACCTCCGAGGTGGAATAACTTCCATCGATGTGGTTTTTTATGCCGGGGCGCAGATGGGGCAGGGGGTTGGAGGAGATTTCCCGCAGCTCAACCCTGGCCTTAGGAGGCCAGATCAGGGGTCAGGCTGTGGGGAATAACTCTTTTATCCAGCGGACGGCATCGCGGCTTTTAAATAGAGCTACGGTGCCATAGCAATCGTACGCCATGGCACCGCGGCTCCATTTAAAAGCCCTGACTGAGTAGTCAGGCTTGTCATGTACATGCAGACCGGACTGAATCCCGGCCTACACATACATGACTGATCGTGATTCTGATCCCGTGGGGCTAAACGTGCCCTGCGGGAATCAGAATCACGCACCCCTCTGTACGTCCGGTTCAAACAGGACATACAGAGGGGCTGGACTGGACATCTGGGATGGAATGAGCCCTTATGTTACTATGTTACTACGAGAAGAGCAATATTTTTTATTTGTAATGATGCTGTGTATTTTTTTTAGCTTTGTTGTTCTATGCTTTTTCCCCCACATGTGGGGGTAATTCTCTAACAGGACTCTGATGTAAGATGAGTATAGATACACACCATCTTGTTGACATGGTTAGAACAACCCAAACTATGGTTACGTGATGCAAGGTTCCATATTAGACATCACCACCTAGGAAAAAGATATGGGCATCATCATGGATAATACATTGAAACCCTCTGCCCAGTGTGCATCTGTAGCCAAGAAAGCAAACAGAATGCTAGGAATCATAAGGAAAAGAATGGCGAAAATGCCTTTGTATTTCTCCATGGTGCGACCGCACTTGAATATTGTGTGCAATTCTGGTCACTGTATCTTAAAAAGGACAGGGCCGGATTTACGTATACGCCATGTACGCCATGGCGTAGGGCCCACAACCGGCAGGGGCCCACAAAAAATAGAACCAGGTTTTTTTTTTTTTCAACTCGATTAAAAAAAAAACCTGGTGGCTGCCGCCGCGGGGCCCCCTCTGCTGCCGCGGGGGCCCCGTCTACAAGCTGGTCTGGTCTGGTCTGGTCTGGTCCGGTCGGGTCGGGTCGGGTCTCGTCTCCCTCCCTCCCTCCCGGCTGCGAGAGACGCGAAGATAGAGCGTCTCCTCGCGTCTGTGTTAAGCCCGCAGGGGCTGATGGGATTTCCCATCAGCCCCTGCGGGCTTAACACAGACGCGAGGAGACGCTCTCCCTTCGCGTCTCTCGCAGCCTGCAGCGAGGGAGGGGAGAGAGACCCGACCGGACCGGACCGGACCGGACCGGACCCGACCAGCTTGTAGACGGGGCACCCGCGGCAGCAGAGGGGGCCCCGCGGCGGCAGCCACCAGGTTTTTTTTTTAAATTAAATTTTACTTTAGGCCGGGGGGGGGGGGGGTAGGAGTCCTACCCCCCCCCCCGGCCTAAAGTAAAATTTAATTTAAAAAAAAACCTGGTGGCTGCCGCCGCGGGGCCCCCTCTGCTGCCGCGGGGGGCCCCGTCTACAAGCTGGTCGGGTCCGGTCCGGTCGGGTCGGGTCGGGTCCGGTCGGGTCTCTCTCCCTCCCTCCCTCGCTGCAGGCTGCGAGAGACGCGAAGATGCGTCTCTCGCAGCCTGCAGCCTGCAGCGAGGGAGGGAGAGAGACCCGACCGGACCCGACCCGACCCGACCGGACCCGACCAGCTTGTAGACGGGGCCCCCGCGGCAGCAGAGGAGGCCCCGCGGCGGCAGCCACCAGGTTTTTTTTTTAAATTAAATTTTACTTTAGGCCGGGGGGGGTAGGACTGGTAATGGGCTATGGGGGGGTAGGACTGGTAATGGGCTATGGGGGGGGGCTGGGGCTGGAAATGGACTGGGGGGGGTAGTGCTGGTAATGGGCTATTGGGGGACTGGGGCTGGAAATTGGCTGGGCTGGGGGGGGTTAAGGCTAGAGGTGGGCTGATGGGGTTAGGACTGGTAATGGACTGTGGGCTGTTGGGGGGGGGCTTAGAACTGGCAATGGGCTTTGGGGGGTTTAAGACTGGTAATGGGCTGTGGGCTGATGGGGGCTGTCTGGTAATGGGCTATGGGGGGGGGGCTAGGACTGGAAATGGGCTGGGGGGTTAAGACTGGAGGTGGGCTGATGGGGTTAGGACTGGTAATGGGCTGTTGGGGGGGGTTAGAACTGGTAATGGGCTTTGGGGGGGTTAAGACTGGTAATGGGCTGTGGGCTGATGGGGGTTGTCTGGTAATGGGCTATGGGGGGCTAGGACTGGAAATGGGCTGGGGGGTTAAAACTGGAGGTGGGATGATGGGGTTAGGACTGGTAATGGGCTGTGGGCTGATGGGGGGGGTAGGACTGGCAATGGGCTATGGGGGGCTGACTGGAAATGGGTTGATGGGGTTAGGACTGGAAGTGGGCTGATGGGGGTTAGGACTGGTAATGGGTTATAGGGGGGGCTTAAACTGAAAATGGGGTGATGGGGGGTTAAGGACTGAAAATGGGGTGATGGGGGGTTAAGGACTGTAAGTGGGGTGATGGGGGGGCTAGGACTGGAAATGGGCTGATGGATGGCTAGGACTGGAAATGGGCTGATGCAGGGACTAGAAGGGAATGGATGCTGGGTGAGGCTGGAACTAGAAGGGAGCTGATGTTGGGGGAGGATTAGAATGGGATGGGGCTGGAAGAGTAAAATGGAGAAGGGAAAAATATTTTGTGTGGGAGGGATAAAAAATCTACAATTGGCCGGGTATTGGGAGAGTAAGTGGGGATTGAGGATGGAGGGGTAAAATTTGAGTGGATGAAATAGGAATGAGGAAAGAGCAAAAGGAGAAAGATTAGTATGTTAAAGCAGATGTAGAGAGAGAATGGAAAAAAATCTAGAAGAGAGAAGAAAGGACAAATGGACAGCAGACGATGGAGAGTTAGCAGAAGACACGAAGAAACCAGAAGAAAGTGGCTGGAGCAATTGCAGCTGAAAAAAATGCACAAAAGGTAGAAAAATATCTCTTTATTTTGAATTTATTAATTGGAATATGTCAGCTCTGGTAAATGTGCATCATTAACATCTGTGCTTTGTTTAGTACAAGAGCAAATTAATGTATTGTTTTATTTCTACAGTGTTGTACATTCCAAGTTTGGCTTTTGGGATTCCCAGTTTAATTATTGTCTTCCTATTTCTAAATTGTGATTACTTGTTTGGTGATGGTCTATGTTCTGCATGTGTAACTGAGCTGAGGTGTTCTGTTTATATAATTCCTATTTGACATTGCCACTTGTTCTCTTTCCCCAGTAGGTCATGTATTGTTGTTCTCTGAAATGCATTGGTTTAATATTTGCAGTGTTGCCTTTTGATTGGTAGAGTATGGTGCTTTGTGAGTCCTGGTAGTGCTGTTAGGATACGGCGGGTTTACTATGGGCAGTGTTTGTAGTAGTTCCTAATGTGTCTGGCAGTTGGCACTGGATTATAGTAATGTAGAAATCTTTTAGTCTTTCTTTATCCATACACTCATTAAGAGGCACGTTTACTAAAAGTTAGTATATGGTAACATTATGCAAATATTTATGCAAATGAGGCCCCTTATGCAAATGAGGTCCGCACCCCCCTTGGGCCGCCCCTGCTGGGGGCCCACAATTTTTGTTGGCGTAGGGCCTCACTCAAGGTAAATCCGGCCCTGAAAAAGGATATAGCAGAATTAGAAAAGGTACAGAGAAGAATGACAAAATTAGTAAAGGGGATGAAAGGATATCCCTATGAATAAAGGCTTAAAAGGTTAGGGCTCTTCAACTTGGAAAGAGACGGCTGAGGGGAGATATAATAGAGGTCTATAAAATAATGAATGGAGTGGAATGGATAAACGTAGACTGGTTATTTAATCCATCAAAAAGTAGAAAGACTAGGGGTCACACAATGAAGCTACAATGTAGCACATTTAAGACTAATCGGAGAACATATTTTTTCAATCAACATACAATCAAATTCTGGAATTAATTACCAGAGGATGTAGTAAAAGCTATTAGTGTAGCTTGGTTTAAAATAGATTTGGACGAGTTCCTGGAGGAAAAATCCATAGACCATTATTAAAGAGGACCAGGGAAATCAACTGCTTACTCCTGGGACAAGCAGCATGGAATCTGTCTACCTTTTGGGAACCTGACATATATTTGTGATCTGAATTGGCCACTGTTCGAGAAAGGATACTAGGCTTGATGGATCCTTAGTTTGACCTAGTATGTCAAATCTTATGTTCTCATGTAGTTAGGGCTTGTGTGCATCAGTGATGCTGAGGGCTAAGCTATCGGTAGTTTAACTACTGGCAGGGTCTCCCAAGATAGACAGGTCTCAGCTGAGGTGCCAGACCAAGACAAGCCACCCATATGGTCAGCAGCAGAATGGGACAGTGTTGGCAGAGGAGGATCACATTTCTGTGACAACGGCAACAACACTAAAAACTTAAACTGCACAGAGGAAATGCCTGGCATTCTACTTCTGTATCTTGCCATGAAAACCCAATGGATAGTCACAACAAAACAAATTGCACTATAGTGATGGAAGATGAGACCCTCAGGTCGGAAGGCAGTCAACTAGCTACTGGGGAGGAGCTGAAGACTTTTCAGAGTAAAGCCAGCATTTATGATGTGGTTGGATCAAAGCCCTCGGGACATCTGTCTGCTGATGTAGCTGCACATAAAATGAGAGTGAGAAGCTGTAAAGATGTCTTACATATTGGGACATGGAAAATACGAAGCATGAACAAAGGGAAATTGGAGGTGGTCAAGAATGAAATGGAATGTGTACAACTCGATCTGTTGGGTGTCAGCGAACTGAAATGGACTAGCATTGGGCACTTTGCATCAGATGATCACATGGTCTACTAGGCTGGAAATGAAAGACAAAGAAGAAATGGTGTTGCATTTATAATAAAGAAGAAACTTGCAAGTCCTTTCATCCGAGTGAGCTCCATGTACCATCACCTTCTGTTGGTTGACTGACAGATGACAGAAGGTGATGGTACATGGAGCTCACTCAGATGAAAGGAAGGTGATTAGTGGGGTGCCCCAGGGTTTGGTCCTGGGCCTGGCACTGTTTAATATATTTGTGAGTGATATTGCTGAAGGACTGAATGGAAGGGTCTGTCTTTTTGCAGATGACACAAAAATTTGCAACAGAGTGGACTCCCCTGAGGGAGTGGATAACATGAGGAAAGATCTACAAAAGCTGGAAGAATGATCTAATGCTTGGCAATTACAATTTAATACGAAAAAGTGCAGTGTCATGCACTTGGGTAGCAGAAATCCAAGGGAAATGTACGCAATAGGGGGCGAGAGGTTGGTGTGCATGGTTCAGGAGAAAGACCTTGGTGTGATTATCTCTGATGATCTCAAGGTGGCAAAACAGTGCGACAAGGCGGTGGCAAAAGCCAGGAGGATGTTGGGCTGCATACAAAGAGGGATTACCAGCAGAAAGGAGGAGGTACTTATGCCACTGTACAGATCGCTGGTGAGGCCTCACTTGGAATACTGTGTTCAGTTTTGGAGACCATATCTTGCAAAAGATGTAAAAAGACTGGAAACTGTTCAGAGGAAGGCGACCAAAATGATTTGGAGCCTGCGTAAGAAACCTTATGAGAAGAGACATAAAGACCTAAATATTTACACTTTGGAGGAGAGGAGGGATGGGGAGATATGATTCAGACCTTTAAATACCTAAAGAGGAACGAACAAACAAACCTTTTCCAAAGATGGGGAAGCTGCAAAACTAGAGGACACAACATGAAGCTGCAAGGTGGTAAATTGAAAGGCAATGTCAGGAAATATTTTTTCACTGAAAGGGTGGTGGATGCTTGGAATGCTCTCCCGATGGAAGTGGTGGGGGCAAACACGATGACGGAATTCAAAACAGCATGGGACAAGCACAGCGGATCCCTTTACAGCAACAGGATAAAAACAAAATAAATGGAACCATCTAACTTCTCAACAAATAGGAGTATCCTACATGGAGTGGTGGGTCCACCCCTAAACAAAGACATGAGGAGGGGTGGCCTGCACGGAGCGACCTACTCTTGCCGTATTGCTGGGCAGACTGGATGGACCATGCTGGTCTTTATCTGCCATCATTTACTATGTTACTATGTTACTATGAAATACAATGCAGTCAGTGAATGCTTAATTTCTGTTCATCTATGAGGAATGCCTATCAACACAACTATAATTCAAATATATGCCCCAAAACAGTTGCAGAAGAGGATGAAGTTAATGAGTTCTATGAACAAGTACAAACTGAAATTGACTGGAACACAAAAGTTGGCAACAAAGAAGAAGGCATAATGGTTGGAAAATATGGATTTGGCAACAGAAATGAAGTTGGAGAAAGACTGATAGAATTCTGCAAGATCAGTGATCTATTCATCTCAAACATCTTCTTCCAGCAATACAAGTGGCGACTGTATACATGGATTTCACCGAATGGATTGTACAAAAATCAAATTGACTCATCTGTGGAAGTCAATGATGGAAAAGCTCTATAACATCAACAAAGACAAAACCTGGGGTTGACTGTGGTACAGATCACCAACTACTAGTATGCAAACTCAAGCTAAAGTTGAAAAAGAGCAAGCCAATCATGAATGTAGCAAAATATGACCTTGAGAATATGCCACTGGAATTTAAAGACTGCCTGCAAAATTGATTTTCTGCTTTAGATACAAATGACAGAGCTCCAGAAGAGTTATGGAATGACATCAAGAAGGTTGTGTTGTAAGAAAGCGAGAAGTCTCTACAAAAGGTGAAAAAGCAAAAACGTCCAAAATGGATGACGGAAGAAACTCTAAAAATTGCCCAGAAACACAGAGAAGCCAGAGAAGAAAGAAAGACAATCACAGAACTCAACAGAGTTTTCCAACATGCAGCAAGACAGGACAAGGAAAAGTACTATAATGACACATACGAGAAAATAGAGGCAGAAACTATTAGAGGAAGAATAAGATCGGCTTTCCTAAAGCTATGAGAGTTAAAGAAAAAACTCCAACCTCAAATTGGAATGTTACAAGATGCTCTAGGTTCTATGTTGAATGATGCTGAGATCAAGAAAAGGTGGAAAGAATATACAGAGTTTTTATATGATAAAAATCAATTGGACCAACAGTTGCTTCAACCTGTACCTTATGATCCGGAACCACTGGTGATGAAAGAAGAAGTCGAAGCAGCATTGAAAGCCTTATCAAAGAACAAAGCACCAGGCATTGATAGCATTCCCATAGAAGTATTACAGCAATTTGATGCAGCTATTACCATACTTACAAGGCTCTGCCAAGAAATTTCGAAGACATCATGACCAATTGACTGGGAAAAATCTGTGTTTATATCAATACTAAAGAAAGGTGATCCAATTGACTGGAAATTATCACACAATCGCTCTGGCCACACATGCCAACAAGAGTCTACTGAAGATTATTCAACAGAGACTACCTCGGACAACCATACCTGGAACAAGAACTACCTGAAGTGCAAGCAAGGTTCAGGAAAGGGCGAGGAACGAGAGACATCATTGCGGATGTCAGATGGATCCTTGAAAAGACTAAAGAATACCAAAAGGATATAGAGGGTGGCCCAAAAAAAGTTTGAACATCTCGTAGCTATAAGTTATTTAAAAATTCAAAAAGACAGATGTAAACGATTGACAAATTTAAAAAAAAAAAGATGGCGACCGGAAATTGTCGAAATAAAGATGTTATATAGCTAAAAAAGGTAAATAAGTAAACTATTTAAGCTTTTAATTTACTAGATGTTCTCACTTTTTTGGGCCACCTTGTATATTTGTGCTTTATTGACTACAGCAAGGCTTTTGACTATGGAAACCATGAGAAACTCTGGGCCACATTAAGAAGCACTGGTATACCAGAACACCTGATCATTCTCTTGTACAATCTGTACATTGATCAAGAAGCAACAGTTCGAATGTAACAAGGAGAAACAGAATGGTTTAAAATCAGCAAAGATATATGACAAGGCTGCATACTTTTCCCCTACCTGTTTAATTTATATGCAGAACAAATAATCAGAGAAGCAGGATTGTATGAAGACAACAGAGGTGTGAAGATTGGTGGAAGACTCAACAGCAACCTTCGCTATGCTGATGATACCACATTACTGGCTGAAAGTGAAGATAATCCGAAACATTTGCTTCTCACGATCAAGGAACATAGTCTAAAAATAGGCCTGCACCTTAATGTAAAGAAGACAAAAATCATGACAACTGGCAAATTCAAGTTCATTGTTGAACGATAAGAAATTGAAATCGTGGAATACTTTAACCTACTTGGATCAACTATCAATAAAGAAGCAACAAGCAATCAAGAAATCCAATGATGCATTGCTCTTGGCAGAATAGCTATGAAAGACCTAGACAAGATTCTCAAGAGCAGAAATGTCTCTCTCCATATAAAGATTTGACTCGTTCAAGCCATGGAATTTTCAATAATATCATATGGATGCGAAAGCTGGACTGAAAAAGATAGGAAGAAAATTGATGCCTTTGAATTATGGTGCTGGCAGCGAATACTGCGTATACCATGGACTGCCTGAAGAATAAAACAGTCAGTACTAGAGGAGATCAAACCAAAGCTTTCTTTAGAAGCTCAGATGACAAGACTTTGGACACATCATGTGAAGAGAGAGATCATTAGAGAAAGACATCATGCTTGGCAAGATAGAAGGTCAATGCAAAAGAGGAAGGCCAGCAATGAGGTGGATCGATATAATAAACGGCAGCTACTGGTACCAGTCTGTCAACAATGAACCGCCTGACTGAAGACCGAACACAATTTAGACAACTATACAGAGGGTCACCATGAGTCAACACCGACTCCACAGCATTTAACAACAACAACAACGCTGCACAATTTTATAAACAGGCTTTACCTATGGAAAAACCTTTCAGAAATGACCCCCATAAAGTGGATATAACTTTGGTATGCTACACTGCAATGGGCGATATGTGCCTTCCATATTTACCACTGGAGCTCATCAATCTTGCCACTTTTTGGGATCCTGCCGTGTATTTATGACTTGGATTGGCCACTGCTAGGAAACAGGATATTTAGATTGTTGTACCTTTGTTCTGACCCAGCATGGCAAATCTTATGTTCTTGTTGCTGCAATTTACTACTCTACCCTTTGGGAAGATGAAAAAGAAAATGTTTACAAACTCACTGTGATTAAATAATATTGCATGATAACCAAGGGTACCCTGATTGCAGTATTCAAGTACACTGGCCAACCTTTTGCTTGCAAGAGTTTGGAGGAAAATGGGAATTATGAGATCTTCACTACCTTAAACTGCAATACCCAGAAACTCATCAGTGTCCCAGAGACATTGAGAGCTAATCATTCTTCCTGCCTGGGATATGGGACATTAGCTATAGTTGCTCAGATATAAGATTTCTCTTGCAAATACATGAAGGGGTTTAAAGAGGATAGTGATTATTTCTTTGCTGTTTATGCATTAGTTATTTTCCAGCTTCTCTACAGATGGGGCACAAAGAGATAGCCTTAAATTAAAATGGTGGTGTTTAAAGTTAGAAATTGGACAGAATTTTTGAAATGTGAGAGCAGTCAAGCATTACAACAAGTATGGTGGTAGTGGAGTATAGTGTAGATTAGTTTATTGATTTTCTTGACTGCCTTTTGTCATAGAACAGCAAAGCTGTTTAAAAAGCTAAAAAAGAAACTACAATAGGCAGGAAAAGAGAAACAGGTCCACACAAAAGACAAGGATCTTACATAAGAGACGTGGGATGTTACATCAGAAAAACAAGCAGATTAGTGGCCTGGAGCACAAGAGCAGGGAAACCAACTCTATAGATCTTCTGGGCCAATATTCAGAAGATCTAGGAGGCCAATATTCAGTGTGGCCCATATTTAAACTCCATTGTGGTTAGCCATGGCGCTTAAAAATCAGCAGGATATTCAGCGACAGTATTCAGATGGGAGCTGCCATTAAATATCCCAGTTGCACTGTGCTTACCAGATAGGTACTGACACTTATCTGGTTAGCCTAATATTCGGTGGGAACCTTTGGGGATAATAACTTAGGACAATCTTTTAGGTGGCCCAAGTTGTCTGCTGAAATCTGGATGAATACTGGGCTAACCACTTAGTACCAACACACTTCATCTCTGCCTAAAGACCACCCTTGCACTGACAGGATGGTGCCTGCTTGGTCTGTGGAGATATCCAAATGTTACCGGTGAATATCCCGTTCATTGCTCTTAGCCGGCTGGCTTCCCATTGGCCTGCTGACTAAGAGCTGTGAATATCGGGCCCTAGGTCCATAATTACTGCATGAGGATTTCAATGCCCAAATGGGTTTGTACTTCCATTTAAAGCCTGCTGATTGATCAAATCTGATGGTTGATCAAACCATTTCATCTTCTAAGTGCAAACTAAATTGAATTACATTTCTGAACCTACTGAATTTAATTGAATTTTGTTAAATATTCTAAGAAAGATTGGGTTCTTTCATACCCTGTCTTTAAATCTTCTGTCTTTCCCTTTTTGAAACAGCCAGTTCTTGATGAGCTGCAGCCGTCTCTGGTCTTTCCATTTCTATGTGATTGCTGCTTGTCTTTGCTATAAATGAGTGTCAGCCAGTGTTATGTTAGTAATCCCGAGAGTCCCTTTAATTCCACCGGCAAGCCTCCCACTGTTATTTTAAGGCCATAGCAGATTAATGAATATCGTGTTAATTCTTTACATTTCATAAAACAAACCAACTTAAGCAGCAAAAAGTTGATTTGAATATATAGTAGTATTTTCTTCCTTTATTAGTGTTGGTCCTAAGCCTCCTATTATTTTTATCTAAAATACTTCCGTTATTACACTTTTCTGTTTTTGGGACTAAAAAGTATACATCTCTTTTCTCTTTTTTTCCTTCTGCTTCTTCACCCAAAACACCTCCGTTTTCTATAACAAACTGCCTCCAGCCAGTGGGTGATTTTTCTAGTGGGTGCAATCAATATTTGGTGCATGGTCTAGAGTGAACTCCAGATTTTTGTCTTTAGTGAGTGGTTGCTAACTACTGTGAAGCTCATTGAAGAGGAAGATGATTTGCAGAAGCTTATTATACTTTAAATTGTATCTCATTATGTTCATTAGCTTGCACCATGGTACTATGAATTACCATCAACAAGCTAAAACATCATGGGCTTCTTTAACATACAGACAAAAAAGTAGCATTTTCAAAACTAGGCACATTGATTTAAGGTCTGGGAAAAACAAATCATTCTAAGTTCAAATCTGCATTGAAAACACAAATTTTCTTCTTAGCTTTTGGGTCTCCCCCAGAAAATACTGAACACAATACTTGAATAAAATGGTTGACAGTGTTGAGTTCTCTTGTGATATGCTGGAGTATCTTTTTTAATTTTTGTATCCCTTTTTCAATGATGTTGTAATTTATTTTCTTTTTCAATAATTTTTTTTTCTGTAAAATGTTTTGTATTATCCCATTTGAGTTAAAAAAAATGATATATCAAATGTTGAATAAGCTAAATTGACCACTGGGGCCATGCTGTATACATCCTAAGAACATAAGAACATAAGATATGCCATACTGGGTCAAACCAAGGTCCATCAAGCCCAGTATCCTGTTTCCAACAGTGGCCAATCTAGGTCATATGTACCTAGCAGTATCCCCAAAAGACACAGGTTCCACAATGCTTGTATTGGGTCAAGCATTGATATCCTGGGTCCCTTTTAATGGTTTATGGACCTTTCCTCCAGGAACTTGTCCAAACCGTTTTTAAACCCAACTACACTAACAGCTTTTACTACATCCTCCGGTAACAAATTCCAGAGTTTGATTACACGTTGAGTGAAAAAATATTTTCTCTTATTTGTCTTAAACAGTTTACCCTGTAGCTTCATTACATGTCCCCTAGTCTTTCTATATTCTGATAACGTAAACAATCGATCTACGTTTACCCATTCCACTCCATTCATTAATTTATAGACCTCTATCATACCTCCCCTCAGCAGTCTCTTTTCCAGGTTGAAGAGCCCTAACCTTTGTAGCCTCTCTTCATAGGAGTAGCCTTCCATCCCCTTTACCATTTTGGTGGCTCTTCTCTGTACCTTTTCTAATAATGCTATATCCTTTTTAAGATACGGCGACCAGAATTGCACACAATATTCATGGTGCGGTCGTACTATGGAACGATACAGAGGCATTATAATATCCTTTGTTTTATTTTCCATTCCTTTCCTTATGATACCTAGCATTCTATTTGCTTTCTTGGCCGCTGCTGCACACTGGGCGGAGGGTTTTAACATGTTATCCACGATGACTCCTAAATCTTTTTCCTGGGTGGTGGTTCCCAATGTGGAACCTTGCATCGTGTAACCATAGTGTGGGTTGTTCTTTCCTAGGTGCATAACTTTGCACTTGTCCACATTAAATTTCATCTGCCATTTGGATGCCCAGTCTTCCAATTTATCCAGATCCTCCTGCAGTTTTCCACAGTCCTCTTGGGTTTTAACAACTTTAAACAGTTTTGTGTCGTCTGCAAATTTGATAACCTCACTAGTTATTCCCTTTTCCAGGTCATTTATGAATATGTCAAAAAGTAGCGGACCCAGTACAGATCCCTGGGGTACTCCACTATTCACCTTTTTCCATTGGGAAAATTGGCCATTTAACCCTACCCTCTGCTTTCTATCTTTTAACCAGTTCCCGATCCACAATAGTACACTGCCTCCTATCCCATGACTTTTTAGTTTTGCCAAAAGTCTCTGATGAGGGACCTTGTCAAAGGCTTTCTGAAAGTCCAGATACACTATATCAACCAACTCATCTTTGGCTACCTGTTTATTCACACCTTCAAAAAAACATATCAGATTAGTAAGACAAGATCTTCCTTGTCTAAAGCCATGTTGGCTGTCTCCCATTAGGCCATGACTATCTACATGCTGTGTAATTTTGTTCTTTATGATGGTTTCTACCATTTTCCCTGGTACTGACGTCAGGCTCACCGGTCTGTAATTTCCTGGATCACCCCTGCAACCCTTTTTAAAAATTGGCGTTACATTGGCGACCCTCCAGTCTTCAGGTATTACAGATGATTTTAATGAAAGTTCACAGATTACTAATAGCAGGTCTGCAATCTCATATTTCAGTTCTTTCAACACTCTTGGATGTACTGCGCATTCATATTCACCAAGATTGCACACTACCTGCAAAATGCCAGTGCAGTTTAGCAAACATGCCCCTTATAGAAAAAGTAAGGGCGAATCCTTGCCTGTACATTTTTTCCAGGGCAGCTTTCAAAAGGACAGTATGCTCATGACTTCTCTTTGAAAATGGGTACAAAGCCTATGGGTAAATCAATGTACCTGGTTTTGAAATTGCCACTTTCATATGCATGCTAATAAATGCAATGTGTGCCTTTGAGTCAGTCCTGACTCCTGGTGACCCAGAAGCTTCTGGGTTTTCTTGGCAGTGTCACTGGAGGTAGAATGCTAGGCCTTTCTTCTGAGGCAATGGAGGGTTAAGTGACTTGCCCAAGGCCACAAAGAGTGCTAGTGGGAATTGAACCCTGGTTGCTTGGTTATTAAGGCAGTGTTCTAACCACTAGGCTACTCCTGCACTCCATGTGGATGCTAAAGAAACCCTTAATGTTTTAGCGTGTCGATGGTAATTCATAGTACTATGGTGCATGCGAATGAACATAATGCAATGCAATTGAAAGTGTAATAAACTTCTTCAAATCATGCTCCTCCTCTTCAATGAGCTTCACAGTAGTTAGTGCATTGCTTCAGATCCCAGTGCGTGCTTGACAGCATCGTGGATGCAGGTAATGCCATCCACAGAGGTGGTATTAACTGCACCTATGCTACCTGCACCGTTGACGGTGGACAATGCTGGCAATGCCCATGCTAACTGCGCTTTGCAGACACGCTCATGCTCTGCCCCTACCCTGCTCATTTCCCTCCCTGTCACACACTGCGCAGATAGCATGGTATTGGCCCCACACTGCCTGTTTAGCATGCACACTGTTAACACTGGTCATTAGCGCGTGCTTAAGCTCATGTTAATACATAGCTAGTGCAGCTTAATAAACATACTCCTAAGCATTGTTTCACGTTTCTTCAGAAGCCATTTACTGTACCTGGGTAAATATTACCTGTGTGATTTGGCTGTCAGAAAATTGCTTGATATTTACCAGGTTAAAAGTATGTGCAGGGTTCTACAACATGTAGTCTTTTGGCTGACTTAAAAAATTCAGGATGTGCCTTTGTGAGCAGACACTCGGTTTGCTTGAGCACCTAAAAATGCAAAGTGCACATAGATCACTTGTATGCATGTTTGCAGACAAATTAACACTCACAAATCAGTTTGCACACTTAAAAGAAGATCTTGTGTGTTTACAATACATGCCTAAAAACAACTCTGTGAAACAAACCAAGCAAAATGCCTAAAAGTCAGGAAATACTCATTTTTAAGCATACACAAATCAAAATTTTTTTTGGTCATATGCACTCCTAAAAAAAGTAGGCCATTCCAGGGACATGCTTGCTTCAAGGTATATGTAGATTATGTTTTCAGGTCTATGCACCTTATTTCCTACTCCCAACCTAAGCGCGTCTTGGGAACCGCCTACTTTTTATTTAGCCAAAATATAGCCATGTAAACATTGGCCAATGTTTAGATATTAAAAGTTATCAGAGTATTTATTCAGGCAAATAGCTTCTGAGTATTGCTGTCTAATCTTTAGTGAATGGACCCTAGGCATATTACGCATGTTAATGGCATTGGTATTGTTAATTGTCGATGAATAGTCCCCTCGGTATATTTATCATTAAATCTGATCACTAAGAGATTGGGTTTTTTTGGAGTTTAAGAGAAAATCTACCAAAGAAAAACATGTTTTTAAAAAAATATCTAAGGGAATGCTACAAGATGAATTATTTCAACATATCTACCACGATTGAGATAAACATGCTGATATGAGATTTCCTTCTGTACTTATACACACATGCATCTATAACATTTCCACATATTTTTAAAGCATTTATTGCCAAATATATTATTTGAATAATTGTTCTATATCATTGTCTTTCTAACTCCATGGACCTGTGCCCATTTGCCTTTTGGTAATAATATTGTTTATGGTGATTTGAGCTCTTTTTTTTTTTAAGCTTTGCTCAGTAGGATACCCAGACAGATACATTTCTGCTTCATTCTGGATGAAAGGCTTACATTTAAATAGTGTCAACCGCATTTACTTTTATGTCTTCTGTTGGACAAATTGTTCTAGCAGCATTACCATTAGCCTAAATTTTTCTGCTCTACGGAATTCAGTCTTACTGTATCTTTTGGTGATTATCAACGGCGACATTGTGGCATGGTATGATCAGGCCCCGTGACTTTCCAGAGTCTCAGAACAGTGTCAGGAAGACTGATGCAAAGGAAAACACATTAATGCAATGTCATATGATGTGCAATAGTCGAATATATTAAAATGACATCTGAAGAACATTAAAAAGAACTGCTTATAAAGCGTACTTGTTCTTAGGGGGTATGCAGGCAGAAAGCTTTCATTTCTTTTTACTTCATTTTGGGGGGGGGGGGTCCCATTTAATTTTGTTTAGGTTCTCATTTGTATTGTTCTTTTAATGACCCATGCTATTTTGTGATAATGTGTGCTATTAATAAATAGCACAACTATTTAGTACACACTTGAAGAAATAACATCAGGGCCAACCCCAGGGTTGGTGCAAGGTAGTGGGTGCCCTAGGTAAACCTTCAGCCTTACATATCCCTCACCTCCCGAGATTTTGATAATTAAACTTAACAATCCTGATCATCTGAATACCACCCTTCCAACAACAATCCTGTCAAAAGGGTTAACTAGACATCATACTTTTAAATATTAAACCTTTCTTTGTATTTATGTATGCCACCGACTTTTTTGCTGATGACCTTTGGGGCATATATGCTAAATGACGATAGCCTATCTTGTAGGGGGCATTCCCAGCTTTCTCCCTGCAGACAGGCTTGTACCTAGGGCTGTGCAAGTGATGCAGCTGCATGGGGTGCAAATACAGAAGGGACACTGACATCATCACTGGGCTTCCAATATGCTTGATAAGAGTGAGATTCTGCATGTGGCTGGGAAGAAACAGGGATGCCAGGATTTGTAGCTTCGCATGATCCTGCCTGTAGATACCACAGAGGTTTTGGTTTCATTGTGGAGATCCCCAAACTTTACTTATACATGTACAGAGCTCTGTACACCTTGTAACACTATACAAATGGGGCCACATTCCATTGTGGACATCCCAGCCCGCTGTGCGCCCGGTCGGAAGCAGACATACAGAGGTAGATGGAATTCTGATCCCATGGGGCACGTGGGTTCAGAATTGCATCTAGGCCTGTACGTGCAGGCTGGGACCGGATTCTGGTTGGCCCGCATGTGCAGGACTTTGCCCAGCTAATGCAGTCAAGGCTCCTGAATGGAGCCGCAGCGCCATGGCATCCGGTTGCCATGGCACTGCGGCTCCATTCAGGAGCCGTGATCCTGGGCTGCCGATCTAGTCTTTCATTTCCCGTAGCCCGACCCCCGATCTTGCCTCCCAAGGCCAAGGTCGGGCTGTGGGGAATCCCCTGCACCCCCTCCTACCTCTTCCGCCACCCAGGCCTGCTGTCCCCTGCTGTTTAGGGGGACTTATTCCACCTCAGAGGTGTTATAAGTTCCCCGTTCAGTCTGCCAGCCCCAGACGTAAAGGGCTGACATCAAAATCGGCCCTGTATGTCTGGGACCGCAGACCCCCCACTACCTGCCCTAACTCTGCTTCCACACCACCCCTTTTCCGCTCCTGTTTAGCATCTCCGTACAAATACCTTGTTTGTACGGGGAGGTTAGTCAGGGATGACAGAGGGAGGCCGAATAGTGGGGATGGACATCCCAACAGGATGTCCATCCCCGCTATTCGCTGCTCAGAATGACCCTGATGATACATAGTAGTAGTAATAGTAGTATTGTGGGTCTCCATGATAAAACAATGAGGAGGGACTGGTCACAATCTGGTGCACAGAGTTTTTACTAGCTCTGTGCCATGATTGCTACCATGGCCCCTGCATTACTTTGATTGGTGCCCCCACCCTCTGATCATTGTTGATTCCACATATCTAAAGATTGGTGCCACAGATCCGTTGGAGGGGAGGGCATGGTAGCAATCAAGGTACAGAGCTAGTGAGAAGTAGCCTGTCCCACCCTTCGTACCTATCCCCCCAGGCCAGCTCCCGATCCCCATCACCCCCTGGTGAAGATGAAAGCCCGGCTGACCAGTTGGGTACCCAAAGGACCCCCTCTGATCCTTTTTAAAAACTCCAGGCTAGTCAGTCAGGGTCCTAATCCCCCTCCTTCCCCCCGCCGCCCTTAAAAATCAAGTACTCCTGGCTAGTCAGTCAATTGGAGGGACCCCGCAGCGCCCTCCACACCCAACACCCCTGGTAGTCCGGTGGTGAATTGGGGGATGAGCAGTCCTCCCTGCTCCCCACTCCTTCTTCATCAGGCCTCTCCAAAATGGCCACGATCATGAGGTGCTACCCCCTAGGGAACAGCACTGTGAGACTGCTGCCATATTTGTGAATACCATTGATGAGGTCCTGAGAGGTCCTTGGGTGGGGCAGGCAAGGTTTGGTGATATAGTCAGTGCTACGGATTTCTACATCCGCAGCACCAACAATATTCTCTGATTGGGGGAGCCCAGATGGGCGCTGGAGAGATGATTGCAGCCACGATCAGCCCCACAGCAGAGTCCGCTGCAACTAACACTACCTCTAAAGAACATATAAGAACATAAGGTGGTGTTATCAGCAGCCATGATTGGGCCTGATTCTGCAGCCATTGCATAATGGCTGCCAACGATCGGCACGCCTACTCCCCTCCCTGCCCAGATCCCGCCCCCTCTGTGCGAAATGCAGTTATCACAGAAAACTGCCTGCCTTTCCACTGCATTTGCTGCTACCAGTAGGCGGTATTTCCGTGTTAGCCCTGTGGTAGCAGCTAACATGGTTTGGTAAATTTAGGTCAGCTAGGATTTCTAGAATTAAGAGTCTGTGTGTAAAATAATGGAGTACATGCGTAAATTAACTCATAGCTTGTGAGTCCATCCAGATTACACCCTTGGCAGTACTTACAGTAGTACACAGGTGCATGCCATTGTATGCACTTTTATGTCTGGTGTGCTTGTAAGAGTCATATATGTATATCGCCACATATGCACAGAAATGACTTCATAAAATTACTCCCTTAGGAGGCAATTTTTAAATAACCCATCATCTATTACTTGCTGGTTTGCATGCCCTCATGCAAACCAGAGGTCTGCATTGGAAGGAGTGAAAGCGGCAAGTAATAGAGGGCAGAAAATGCGATGCAGCGCCAGAGAGTTCAGGTAGGCACTGCATTACAGTTTGAATGCCATTGCTGTAGCTGCAGTTCCCAGAATGGGGCATTAGTGGTGACAATGAGGCGCACCAGGATGTCAGCGCTTTAGGCAACCACCTAGCTCGCCTAATTAATTTTATTTATTTATATATTTAACAATTTTTATATACCGCCTTTTCCTTTAATCAAGGCGGTTTACAATAACTTAACTTTTATAAATAACTTGTAAATTTAAACAATAACTGAGAACTTGTAATTTAAAAACATTTAAATGTTAACTTTTACAAATAACTTGCAACTTTAAACAATAATAGAGATCTTGCAATTTTAAGCATTATCAACGTGACTTCGAAATTTTAAAGAGTTTCTGTAGCATCGACACTACTTATGTGTGTCTTAGTAATTGTAGTTGGAAGGTAGAATGGTGCAGATGGCATTGCTTGAGAAGATCAGCCTTTGGAGTAGTTAGTGTGATTGGGGGTCTTTGTAGAATTGTTCAATGAATAGAGTGATTTTGAGCAATTTTCTGAATTCTTTTAAGTCATTTGTTAATCTTAGATTTTCTGGGAGGACATTCCAAATGGCAGGAGCAGCAAGAGAGAAGGCTCACATGGATGTAGATTTATTGGTTCTTGTGAAGAGACTGGGGGTTGGTATAGTGTTTCTGGTGCTGTTCCTGTCTGGTCTTTTGCTTTCTTTGGTTCCGATGAGCTCTTGTAGTATTCCTGCTGACATGTTGTTTTTAATTTTGAAGATGGTAAGTGCTGATTTATATTTCACCCATGAAGAGATTGGCAGCCAGTGTAGGTCATGTAGTATGGGAGTTATATGGTTATATGAGGCGCCAGCAATGATACGGGCAGCAGTATTCTGTACTATTTGAAGGGGATGAGTGGATTGTTTAGGTAGACCTTGGTAAAGTAGATTACAGTAGTCCAGTACAGGTGTAATGATCGCCTGGCATACTGTGTGGAAGTGTTCTTTATTGAGGAGAGGTTTTAGTCTATGGAGCATTGCTAGTTTGAAAAAAGCTGATTTGGATATCATATTGATATGTGGTTGGAGGGTAAGGAGTTTGTCTAGAATCACTCCAAGATATCGAACTTCGTCTTTTATTGCAATCGTTGTATCTGAGATGATGATAGAGGTGGGAGGAGTGAATATGGGATCCCTTGTAATGATGATAGCTTCAGATTTATCTATGTTGATGTTTAAGTTGTTGTTGGAAAGCCAGGTCGTTATTTCCTGAATACAGGTTGATATAGTGGAGTAGTCCGGGGCGTCCAATTGTATAGGGGTATATGGCATGATATCGTCAGCATATATGGCATATTGTATCTTGTACTTGTTGAATATTTTGCATATGGGCTGAATATAGATGTTGAAAAGAAGTACAGATAGTGAGGAGCCTTGGAGTACTCCTTGAATTGTACGGAAGGGTGCTGAGGTGCGGTTACCGGATGTTACTCTCTGCTATCTTCGAGGTATGATTGGAACTATTTGATGGTAGTGTCCTGGAGGCCAATCTCAGATAGGTATTTCAGTAGGATGTGGTAGGAAATGGAAGCACTGGCCCTGGTCCCAGATTCTTCCTAGACATCCCTTCTAAAATTCCACTTATAATGTAGTTGGTCACTATTCTGTAAGTATGCAGGTGAGACCAGTGGTGCATACTTTTATTGTGGTGTGTCCATGTTTGGAGTACAAATTTACTTGCATAAGTTATAAAATACTATACATGTTCTTGAAAATTGTAGGCATGGGCAATTTCAGCAACCATAGAGCAGGCATAAGTGCTCGAGCCTAGTCTGAAGCACATTTTTGACCATGTACACTTCTATTTTATAAAGAAAAGTAGGCATGTACCTTACTTTCAAAATAGGTGTGAAAAATGTGCTCTGAAAAGCATGTTAATCTAGGTGATCTTTATAAAATGACCCTTCATGCATGTACTCACATATTTTATAAAATACACACTTACATTGCAGTATTGTATCCCACTCTGCCCAAACTATACCCATGCACGATGTGTTTATAAGTATGGCACACATACTTGTGTGAACTTATTCAGCCACTCAAGTATATAAGAGTCATTTTCCACATGCAAAACATGCATAGCTTACAAGAATGTTATCTTTATGAGGGGAATTTTATAACAGGTCGCCTAAGTAGAAAGTAGGCACCTATTTGGGGTATTTTGAAAAGACTATGAGAGTAATTATACATGTGCATGTTTATGTGGACATTTCATGCCTATTTTATAAAGCAAGGTACATACAGAATTATAAAATAGGCGCATGCAGACTTAAGCAATGAGCACTTACGCCAGTTCTATGGCTGTTGTAAATGCTTGCGCTTAGATATTTCAAAAACATGCTTAAATCATAGTGTTTTATAAGTTACATGCATAACTTTGTGCTCCATAGATGCTCCACCCAAACTCTGTCCCTGTACATGCTCACGGTGAAAATACACATGATCAGCGCAATGCATGTTCTTTCAGAATAGTGACTGCTTCAGATACGTCTGTAAATGCCCATTAATGCATGTAAATGACTAAGTAGCTGGATTTACATGCATAAACTTCTGCGAAAATCTAGGCGTGACTTATGAAATACCTCCTACTGTCTTTAGAAAATATCTTCACAAAACCTACAACAATTGTGGGTAAAATGCACCCATGAACATTCACACCTGCTCAGGAGCTAGTGTAAATATATGCGTGTGAAGTATACTCATATTTTATTAAATATGCATGTACTGCGCCACTCCACCTGCACTCTGCTCAAACTCTCTCCTGAATACACTTAGGAGTATGTTTATTAAATCCCATTAGCTGTCTTTGTGGCTGTAACGCAGAATTGCCATGCCACAAAGACAGCTAACGCATGAGAAATGCACCTACTGTGGGTCTTTTTCCATGGTAGCTGCATTTCCTGCGTTATCTGCAAAAGTGGGAGGGAGTTGGGTGGAGAGTGGATGTTCCAAATAAGAGCAGCTACCACGGGCATTCACAGCACACAGTAGTTTCTCTTTTTGCAGGCTTCACAGATGCAGCTGGGAGAATGCTATAGAAATCATGTAAGACTATGTCCCCTTGCCTCTCTCACACTCTACATTAACATGTCTTCAAAGTTGCAATCCTGATGTTTTCTACTATTCCACTCCTTTGTCTCCAGTACAGGGGCAACCCAAGGGGGGGTGCGGGGCCATGTGCGGAGATTAATTGTGGGGCCTCATTTGCATAGGGAGCCTTATTTGCATAAATATTTGCATAATGTTAACATGCATTTTTAGTAAACATGCTTCTTAATGAGTGTCTGGATAAAGAAAGACTAACAGATTTCTACATTACTATATTCCAGTGCCAACGGCCAGGCCCATTAGGAAGTCCTATAAACACTGACCATTTAGAACTCATAGCAAATCCACCATATCATAACAGCTCTGCCAGGGCTCACAAAGCACCAAACCCTACCTATCAAAAGGCAACACTGCAAATATTAAACCAATACATCCCAGAGAATACCAATACATCTCCTACTGGGGAAAGAGAACAAGTGGCACGGTCAAATAGAAACTACATGAACAGAATACCTAAGCTTGTTTAAAATGCAGAATATAGACCATCACCAAAGAACAAGGGATCACAATTTAGAAATAGGAAGACAATAATTAAACTGGGAAACCCAAAAGCCAAACTTGGGGTGTACAACAACACTGGAGAAATAAAACTGTAAATTAATTTCCTCTTGTACTAAACAAAACACAAAAGACGTTAACGATGCACATTTCCCAGAGCTGATATATCCAGTTAATAAATTCAAAATAAAAAAGTATTTTTCTACCTTTTGTTGCTTGTGCATTTTCTTTTTCAGTTGCAATTGCTCCAGTCACTTTCTTCTGGTTTCTTTGTGTCTTCTGCAAGCTATTCATTTGTCCTTTCTTCTCTTTTAGATTTTTTTCCAAATTTTTTCTCTATATCTGCTTTAACATATTGATCTTTCCCCTTTTGCTCTTTCCTCCATTTCTTTCCTTATTCCTTTATCATCACTCAAATTTCACCCTTCCATTCTCAATCTCCACTTACTCTTCCAATACCCGGCCCATCGTAGACTTTTCTTCCCTCCCACGCAAAATATATTTTCCCCTCTCCATTCTCATTCCCCATCCCTTTCTAGTCCTCCCCCAAAATCAGCTCCCTTATAGTTCTAGACCCACCCAGCATCTACCCTCTTCTAGTCCCAGTCTCCCAAGCTTCCACATCAGCCCATTTCCAGTCCTAGCCCCCCATATGCTGTTTTCCAGTTCCATTCCAGCCCCCCATCAGCCCATTTCCACTCCAAGCTCCCCCATCAGCCCATTTCCAGCCCTATTCCAACTCTCATCAACCCACTTCCAGTCCTATTCCTGCCCCCATCAGCCCATTTCCAGTCCTATTCCAGCCCATCACCCATTTGCAGTCCACGTCCCCCCATCAGCCCATTTCTAGCCCTATTCCAGCTCCTCATCAGCCCATTTCCAGTCCTAGCCCCGTTGTGGCTGCGTTTTCTGGCAAGATTGATCACATTTTATGAAGCTCAAAGGGGTTTCTCAAGCCATGGAAGGCTCCTCGCCTTGGGGTGTGGAGGAAGTAGGGGGGCCTGCCCCAGGATGGTGATAGTGCGTTTTTTAAACTATGTTCAAAAGAACAAAATTGTTCATGCGGCCAAAACCTGAAGCTCCCCCTCCCCAGCACATCAAGGGACTCGGATACTAATTTTTGAGGATTATTCACCACATCCGGCACAGCAATAGAAAGCTTTCAGCCCAGTGTATACCTATTGTATGTGCCCTATGCCAACAATCAGGCACCTTTTGTATGTGCCTTACGCCAACAATCAGGCAACGTTTGAAGAGGAGTGATGATCTGAAAAAAGCTAAGTACTCCCTCCATAGTTCCAAACTTGAGAACAGTTTGGATATTCATAATCGGAACGTTTGAAGAGGAGTGGCATTTTGAGAGAATTCAGTACTCCCTTTGCAGTCCTGTAGTCGAAAGCCATCTAAATTATTATATTTTTATTTTTTTGTATGAAATTTAAACTTTACTCAGTATTGAGGTCATTGATGTCAACGAGCACAATATTAGGATGTTTATTAGGTCCATCGAATAGTGCCACAGGTTGTCTGAGACCTCATATTAGGAGTATATATATATATATATATTAGTAAATTATATAACAACAAAAAACAAGACCAAATCACAAAGTTTTGTTGAGCGATTTTTTTTATTTTCATTATCTCGAACACCTACTGACATTATCGCTCTGACCCTATAGGGCCAGAAGACCACGAGAATAGTAGGTGCTCGAGGCCCGTGGACCTGAGGGGGGCCTGGCACTCATCTTGGACAGTTGGGGGTTGAAGATCAACCCTCAGATAATTTATACAATGTAGCACCAGGCTTGCTGGACTCTCCTGCTCCGGTGGACTGTGGGATTTGAGAGCGGGAAAGGGTTTGTGTGCTCTCAGACATCTTTGTTGACTCTGAGGAGTTTGATTGAGTTGGTGACTGTTCTGTGATGGGGTCTGAGAGTGTGGTAGTCTCAGTGCTTCGGACAGTGAAAGGGTTGAGTGATGTGTGTGGACTGAGTGTAGGGTAAAGGGAACCTGGGGGCTGATGAGGGTAGATGGAGGAGGGGGATAGGATTAAATGGGATCCAGTTTGCTCTGTCTATATGGAGTGATTGGAGTCTGCAGATGAGGACTCCGGGGGCTGGGAGGCTGGGTCGGGGTGGTGAGCTAGGGGAGTGCAGTGGGAGATGGGAGGCACTCTGGTTTGAACTAGGGTGGTGTGGGGGGGAGTGAAGCGTGGGATCCTACGCTGTGAACGGGACGTCTGACTGGCTGGTGTGGAGGAGATTCAGGAAGTGGGGGAGGGAGGGATGGGCCTTTGGGGGTGGGGGGAGGAGGGGGTGTGGCAATAGTTGAAAAGATTGCTATTTCCTAGGATGTTTGGAGGGCTCCTAGGCTGGAGGGAAGCCTCCCTACATTGGGAATGATGGGATAATTATATGAGGGGTATCTGTTTCAGGTTTCCCCTGGGCTGAGGGCCCTATCCTGAAATGTTTGTGGGTTGGGCAGCCCTATAAAGTGAAAGAAGGTTCTGTGGGCCTTGCAGTGCCATAGAGGGGATACTCTAATGTTGCAAGAGACCCACCAGTCCAAACTGGAGGTTGATAAACTGCAGGGAGGACAGATTGGTCAGGTGTTTGAAGTGACCAGGATCGGGAAGAAGGGAGGAGTAGCTTTCCTGGTTTGAAGAGGGATTAGTTTTCAATCCACTAAGGTCATCGGTGTCCCTTCCGGTCAGTATGTGCTAGTAGGAGGGGAACTTCAAGGGAGGAATGTGGTGCTGGGGAGCGTGTATATGCCTAATGTTACTCACTCTTGGTTTTTTTTGCTAGGTTGGCAGCAGATATTGAACAGTTTCCTGAACACCCTCTGATTGTCAGAGGGACTTGAATGGTGTGTGGGATCCTAATTTGAATACTTCTGGTGGAGGGAGATTGCCCATCGCCAGACACCTATGGCACTTCCTGGGACGCTGTCAATTAGTGGAAGTTTGGCAGGTGCTCCACCCTCAGCACCGTGACTATACCCATTTGTCTAAGTACCATGGCACTAGTGCATGACTTGACTATCTTTTGCTGTCTGAATTTGCATTTGAAGGGGTCGAGGAGGCCATGATTGGACCATATGAGATATCGGACCATGTGCTCATATAGTTGGATTGGATGGGGGGGGGGGCTTTCCGACAGTGCTATCTTTGGAGTTTTCCACTTGAGCTGTACCGAGATGAGGGGTTTGGGACGTATCTGAAAGAACGATAGGTGGACTATTTGTTTCACAATGGCAAGCATGTTGACAGCCCAGAGTTGTTTTGGGAGACCTCCAAGGCAGTACTGAGAGGTGATATTATCGTTACGCTGCCAAGCGGTAGCAGGATATGGCCTCTCACATCCTCTGTCTAGAAAAACAGGTCTGTCGAGACTGCAGGTTTTTGGCGCAGCAGCCGACAGAGGCTAACCGGGCCAGGTTGTTGACTATGCAGGTGGCTCTTAATACAGTTACATCAGAGAGCATGGAAATCATTGGTTTACTACAGATTCTAACTCTATCAGCCTGGGGACAAAACAGAGAAGTTGTTGGCCTGCTGTCTACAATGGAGCTAAGGGTCTCTGTTCATGGTGGCCCTTCGAGATCATGGGGGTACATTGCAGTGGAGCACAGGGAAATAGGAGAGATCTTGCTCAATTTTTAACTAGGGTTCAATTGCCGAGGCTGTCGTCTGATGAGATGGAGCAGCTGGAAGCCCCAGTTATTGCAGAAGAGGTACAGAGGTTCATGAAGGGAGAAGCTACCTGCCAGGCCCCTGGGTATTGGGCTGAGTATTATAAACTTTCACCATAGCATCTTATTTCTCCATTGGTGGAGGTTTTCAATGTGTGGCTTGGGAGTGGCCCTCTCAAATATGATGTTAATACAGCTCATATTGTGGTTTGACCCAAGCATGGTAAGGATCCTTGTCTGGCGGAGTCTTATCAGCCTATCTATTTGATTAATTTTGATTTTAAGGCCTTTGCCAAGATTCTATCAGATTGGTGCTATGGCTCCCGGAATTGCATCATCCATGTTAGGTTGGCTTTGTTCGGGGGAGATAACCTATGGAAGATCCTGGCATCTTTCGAATGGATTCATTATCGGAAGATGCCTTCCCTCCTTATCAGTTTGGATGCTGAAAAAGCATTCAATAGGGTGGGCTGGCAATATTTGTTTGCTATGTTAGAGGCATATGGGCTGGGAGAGGGGTTTCTTCAGGGGGTGTGAGCAGTGTATCAGACCCTCGACGGCAGCAGTTGTGGTTAATGAGGAGCTGATGCGGCACTTCAGTTTGAAGATAGGTACGAGGCAGGACTGCTTTTTGTGCTGTTGCTAGACCCACTGTTGCATCTAATCCATCTGCGCTCAGATATTGTGGGGGTGGAGATTGGCACCTGTAGTTTTAAAGTGTCAGCTTTTGCAGGCGACCTCCTCGTTCATATTACTAACCCAGAAGCCTCCTTCGCTAATCTCCTCCTTGAGGAGATTGATGGCTTTGGAGCTCTCGCTGGTTTGCGGCTAAATAAATCTAAGTCTGAGGCTTTGGATGTCCTGGGGGACCTGTGGGGAAGATGGCCCAGATTCTCTCTGCTTCAGTGAGCAGATGAACGCTTTAAATATTTGGGAATTTGGTTGCCTGTGAATCTGCAATTGTTCTATCAACTTAAAATACAGTCTTTGCTTTTATGAGCGAAGAATAAGCTCTGTGATTGGACCCTTTGCCCCTATCTCTTCTGGGCCAGGTAGCCACTTATAAAATGATGGAATTCCCCAAGATTTTATATGTTCTCCAAACATTGCCACTGTGACTGTTACAGAGGGACATCTGTGCTTTGGAGTGGCTATTGTAGGTGTTTCTTTGGGGAGGGAAGAAGCCTCACATAGCACAGGGCAGGTTGAATAGGCCTTGTTCTAAGGGGATGGGGGTTCCAATTTTGTCAAATTACAACTTAGCATGCATATTATGTCATGTTCGAGATTTGGTTGAGTGCACAGTCAGGGTTCTCTCCGTGGGATGTGGAGTCAGCTTTTGTGACCCCATAAACCCTCCTCTCGGTTCTACATGCCAACCGGAGGCTGCTACCAGCCTATTTTAAAGATAGTCTACTTGTTAGAATGGTGAGAGGGTATTGGAAAATGCTGTGCCACATATGGGGGATCCACTCAGGAATGGCGGGCTACCTACCATTACAGGGTAATGCAGCTTTGGCCCCTAGCCTTTACTCTAGGCCATTTCGTATGTGGGGCTCCCTGGGATTAACTAGAGTATGGCAGGTCTTGGTTGGGAAAGGCTAGGTATTGTCCTTCTAGGAGATGCAGGACATTATTTTGCCTACCTGCAACTGAGACATTATGGCCAGCATTCCATCCCACGAATAGCGGAGTTGGATGTCCAATCCGCACTCAGCCCCAGAAAGCAATTCCATTGCCAGTGATCCCTGCATGTACACAGTGTTTGTTTGTGTGTGGCGCACTGGATGTGGGAGGGAGGGGGAGGGGCGAGGCACCAAGATGTACAGAGGCCATTCAGGTCAGGCCTCTGTATGTCCCCTAGTGCAGAGATGGACGCCCGCCTTATTCCTCCCTGATGGGGGAATAAGTGCCAGGCACAGTGGCGATCACATCCTGTAGCTTCCCCCAACTCATTGCGCCGCCGTGGCAGTGCTCATGCCGCCCAACCCTGGCCTTGGGGGGGCCCCTACAGAGGGTTGGATGGCATTCTGCTGGGACCGCACCAGGACCAGGCATTCGGTATCTCTGGCTAGACATCTCAGTGCCTTGGCGATGGGACACCAATACACTGGCATGCCAGCCAGAGCGCTGTGTGATGTGGATGGGCAGCCCATGGGACGATCCCTGCACAGGAATCAGATGACCACTCAGAAGTCGATGTCCCTGATTCTGCTGTCACGGGTACATCTAGGCCTCATGGTGGCAAAATTGGGTTCAACTCTGGCACATCCAGGTTTTGGCTGGGCAAAGCGGGTGGACATGCCAGAATCAGAATCAGCCTCCACGTGAATTCTTTGGAGGTTGCGGGTTTGGATAAAGGGGTTTTGGACAAACTGGAGGGCCTGTTTGAATTTGAAGACTGTGAGCAGTAACTATTGCTAAATAATTATAAGGCTCTGGGGGATCTTGGTAAAGCACGCTCCTATACTCATCTTGCAGAAAAATGGGACATGGAGCTGGAGATAACACGTGAGGAGTTTGCTGTTGGCCTGTATTCCTCGCGTGGTTCAAGAGGTGTGTCTCCGCGAGATGCAGTATAAAATCTTGGAGAGGACATATTTTTTTTCCTTATCATGCATGGAGGGCGGGATTCACAGATCCGGAAACTGCCCTTAGTGTGCAGAGGAGCATGCCCACTTGGGTCATATGTTTTGGGGGTGCCCTCAAGTGCACACTTCTTGGGCAGTGGCCCAGCAATTTTATAAGGCGATTTTGGGTCAGGAATTTGTTCTACCATCAGGATTTGCTCTTCTGGATGACAGCAGGGTGCTGGGGCTACGGGGAGTGGGGACTCGGACATTGGTACGGAAGGGGGGTAACATTGCCAAACAGTGTATTCTGCAGCATTGGCGGATTCAGAGGGCCCTGGCATTTGGGAATGATGCAATGTTTTGCATCAATTGATGGTGATGACAGGGTTGGCCTCAAAGGGGGGGGGGGGGGAATAGTCGGAGGGAGGCTTTTCTTACCTTCTGGGAGCCTTACCTCGTTCGCCTATCCCTGTCGGCACGTAATGATGTGCTAATTCTTTAGTGGATTGGGAAGGGGGGGGGGGTTGTTGCAATTCTTTATTGTATCTGTTCGATAACTGTTAGCTCTGGGGTGGGGTTTGGGGGGATATGACTCATAGACAGGTCCTTCTGTGTAGTGAAGAGACAACCCACTCAGAGGGCCAACATGGGGGGGTATGATTGTTGGTTTGTTTAGTAGGACTGTTGGTACTTTTTTGTTAGGTTTATATTTATCATATGAGCACTATGGGCTTTGGGGAAGGGGGAGGGGGAAAGGGTGAAAAGATTAAAAATATAATTATAAATGTACTACTGTACAGTTAATACAGATCATCTTACTTGGAATAATGGCCTGTCCTAAATTAACTGGAAGCTTTTAAAATTAAGTTGAGGACTGCATATTCTGTGGATTGATTCAAATGGACAATTCATCTCAAAATCCACTTAAACATAATTGGATAAATCATCCAGTTAATTTTAAGAGGATTAATTCCAGATAAATATTGGCCCCAAAATATTACTATACCAGAAAGACACTGGGATCACAACACTGACCAAACTGCAGAAAATAACGAAGTAGGATCAGTTAGAACATTCTTATTCCGGCTGATAAAAAGCTTGATGCTAAAAAATCAGATATTGAAGTAAAGAAGAAAAATACAGGAGCAGCACTGCTAATGGAAGTGTCAGTACCAAGTACTATGTGTATCAGTACCAAGTGCTATTCTGTGCTGCATGCTGAGAGACACAAGATCATCAGGTACCAAGACATGAAATCAGAGATCAAGAAAATGAGGCAGAAATATGCAGAAGTAGTCCCAGTTGCATCGGGTGCCACTGGCTTCATTAAAAAAATGTGCAAACATTTCTTGATATATTGTCTATACACATTATACCCTATGAGATCCAGAAGAATTCCTCTTTGGCACTGTACAAGTGGAAAGAAGAGCACTAGCAGTAAATTTGAGAACTTGAGATCACACACTATGAATCCTGACTTATGAGTGGGGTTTATTCCTTTCATGAAGTGCACAAAATAAACCTAAATGAATACATTATAGTCAAAAGAACTCTAAATTGATTAATCCCCCTCCCCCCATGGACATACAGCTATACTCAGTAGTCTGGTCACATAAATATTATTTCATTAGCGTCTTCCTTTCACATCTAATATCTGTCAGGCGGGGCCATGTGCGGAGACTCGGTGCGGGGCCTCATTTGCATAAGTGACATTATTTGCATAAATATTTGCATAATGTTACCATACACTAACTTTTAGTAAACACGTCTCTTAATAAATGTATGGATAAAGAAAGACTAAAAGATTTCTACATTACTATAATCCAGTGCCAAACGCCAGGCACATTAGGAACTACTACAAACACTCCCCATTTAGAACCCATAGCAAACCCACCATATCATAACAGCACTACCAGGACTCACAAAGCACCATACTCTACATATCAAAAGGCAACACTGCAAATATTAAACAAATACATTTTAGAGAACAACAATACATGACCTACTGGGGAAAGAGAACAAGTGGCAATGTCAAATAGGAATTACATAAACAGAATACCTCAGCTCAGTTACACATACAGAACATAGACCATCAACAAACAAGGAATCACAATTTAGAAACAGGAAGGCAATTATTAAACTGGGAACCCCAAAAGCCAAACTTGGAATGTACGACAACACTGTAGAAATAAAACTATAAATTAATTTCCTCTTGTACTAAACAAAGCACAGACGTTAATGATGCACATTTCCCAGAGCTGACATATTCCAGTTAATAAATTAAAAATAAAGAGATATTTTTCTACCTTTTGTGCATTTTTTTTCAGTTGCAATTGCTCCAGCCACTTTCTTCTGGTTTCTTCGTGTCTTCTGCTAACTCTCCATTGTCTGCTGTCCATTTGTCCTTTCTTCTCTCTTCTAGTTTTTTTCCATTCTCTCTCTCTACATCTTCTTTAACATACTAATCTTTCTCCTTTTGCTCTTTCCTCATTCCTATTTCATCCACTCAAATTTTACCCCTCCATCCTCAATCCCCACTTACTCTCCCAATACCCGGCCAATTGTAGATTTTTCATCCTTCCCCTCTCCATTTCACTCTCCCAGCCCCATCCCATTCTAATCCTCCCCCAACATTAGCTCCCTTCTAGTTCCAGCCTCACCCAGCATCTGCTCCCTTCTAGTCCCTGCATCAGCCCATTTCCAGTCCTAGCCCCCCATCAGCCCATTTCCAGTCCTAGCTCCCCATCCATTTCCAGTCCTATCCGAGTCCCTCCATCAGCTCATTTCCAATCCAAGCCCCCATCCGCCCATTTCTAGTCCTGTCCTAGCCGCACCGTCAGCCCATGTCAAATCCTAACTCCCCTCCACTCAGCCCAATTCCAATCAAAGCCCCCCATGAGCCTACTTCCAGTTCTAGCCCCTGTATGAGACTATTTCAATCCAAGCCCCCACCACAGCCCATTTCCAATCTTAGCTCCCCCAACAGCCCATTTGCAGTCATATCCTAGCTGCTCCATCAGCCCATTTCCTGTCCTAGCTCCCTCCCCTCACAGCCCATTTCCATTCCAAGCCCCCCTCCCCATCAGCTATTTGCAGTTCAAGCCTCCCCTTCCACTCAGCCCATTTCCAGTCCTAGCAACCCCCCAACCCATTACTAGTCCTAGCCCCCCATCAACCCACTTCTAGTCCTAACCCCCATCACCCCATTTTCAGTTTAAGCCCCCCCATAGCCCATTACCAGTCCTAACCCCATCAGCCCACCTCCAGTCCTAACCCCCCCATCAGCCCTTATCCATTCCTAGCCCCACCCCATAGCCCATTTCCAGTCCTAACCCCCCCATCAGCCCACAGCCCATTACCAGTCCTAACCCCCTCCCCATCGGCCCAGGGAAAAAAAAAAAAAAAGCTGGCTGCTGCCGCTGCCACTGCTGCCACAGCAGCAGCAGAATGGACTGTCCCGCGGGGCCCCCCCTGCCCAGCTGAGCTCTCCCTGCTCGGCTGAGCCTCTCCGCGATGGCTTTCAGATCCGTGAAGGGAGAGTGTCTCACTGTCTCCCTCGCAGCTCTGTTAAGCCCGAAATTTCCCATCAGCCCCTGCAGGCTTAACAGAGCCACGAGGAGACACTCTCCCTTCGCGGATATGAAAGCTGTCGCGGAGAGGCTCAGCCGGGCAGGGAGGGCTCAGCCGGCTGGGGGGAGGCCCCCGCAGGACAGTCGATTCTGCCGTGGCAGCAGCGGCAGCAGCCAGCTTTTTTTTTTAAATTTAATTTATTTTTAAAGCAGAATGTTCTTTGCGAGGGGCCCCCTGAAACGCTGGGCCCTGTGCAAAAAACATTCTTGCTCAATGGACGGGACGGCCCTGCTGTCAGGTTCAAAACCTCTTTCCATTTCCAAGCAGTTTGGTTTTCTCTCCCTTTCTAGAGATCTAATAATAGTATATATCTCCTTAGGTCTTGAAGGACTACCAAAAGGTACTGCTGCACTGGAAGTAGATCTACACATGTGAGTATAATCTTCTGGGATAAACTCTGAATCTTGAGGAAAAAGAGACTTCTTGGGGTTAAAGAAGATAAACCTGTGTATTTTAGAATTCAGTGTTTTTGCTGAGTCAGTCAGGTCTTAGTACCACCAGAGAGCTTCATATTTAAATCAAAGCAGAGTATAGCTTAGCATAGAACATAAAATAAGAGTAATTAGACTTTGAAATGAATTTGAAGGACTAGAAAAAGGGACTGTTACTTCTGAAGAGAGATCTGCAACTGTGAGTATATACTTCTGGTAATTTTCTAAAAGGAATTCTTTGTATTAAAGCTAATTAATCTGTGAACCCACTATTTTTTGTTAAATCAGTCAGGGCCTAGTAGCAGCAGTTTAAGTTTAAATATAAAACACAGAGGAGAACTTTCTGGTTACATTTCATACCCAGCAGAGAGCTTGTAGTTTAAATTTAATAGTTACTCAGGGCCTAGTAACAGCAAAGTACTTTTAGTTTAAATTTAAAACACAGAAGAGAGCTTTCTGGTTACATTTGGAACCCAGCAGAGAGCTTGTAGTCTAAATTTAATAGTCACTCAGGGCTTGGCATCAACAAAGTACTTTTAGCTTAAATTTAAAACACAGAAGAGAGCTTTCTGGTTAAATTTAGAACCCAGCAGAGAGCTTGTAGTTTAAATTTCATAAGAAGTTAGAGCCTAGCAGCAGCTAAGAGCTATAATTTAAATCAAATCAGAATTTAGCTTACCTCAGCAGCACAAGACAGGGTACTGTGTAGCAGCCCTCTTTTAATAAGTGTTATTTCCCTCCCTCCCCTGGGATAATCGTAGCTTTATAGGTACTTACACATCTTAAAAGACAGGAGGTGCTCTCAGGTGAAGCTCATTACCCAATTCAGTCATACACTAAGGACCTGAGATTAGTTAAGCTTCAGGTGAACAAGGTATATTACACGTATTAGGTACAGTTTTATTAGTATAAATATCCATAGCAATCCTTAGTAAGTAAAGAACTTAGATCTAAACACAAACTTAAAACTAAGATGCAGACAGCAGTCCAGCAGTGGGATGGGGGCTTTCCAGTCTTTTGCATTGAGTGTTACATGTATGATTTTCTCCCAGTTGGTGAGAGGTCTTACGTGTGCACTAGGTGCAAGGAGCTCTTTGTTCTCAAGGAACGAGTCCGTTCTCTAGAAGCTAAAGTAGCAGACTTGGAAAGCATAAGACAGACAGAGAGGTACATAGACGAGACCTACAGGGATATAGTCCTGAAATCCCACCTCCAGTCTGGCAGCATCCCTGTTGCCATGGAGGAGAGAGGTCACGTGACAGGAGAGCATCACCCTGGTGTGGCAGGAAGTGATCCAGTAACTAGGACCTGTCCTCCAGGTGATGTAAAACCCTCTCACACCGAGGACGTTTCTCAGGGCCATGTGCCCATGAGGGAAGGGTTAGGACAGCCATTATAGTTGGTGATTCAATCATTAGGCATCATTAGCTGGGTGGCTGGTGGATGTGAGGATCGCCTGGTAACATGCCTGCCTGGTGCGAAGGTAGCGGACCTCACGCGCCACCTAGATAAGGTCTTAGATAGTGCTGGGGAGAAGTCTTCTGTCTTGGTACATGTCGGTACCAATGACATAGGAAAATGTGGTAGGGAGGTTCTGGAGGCTAAATTTAGGCTTTTAGGTAGGAAGTTGAAATCCAGAACTTCCAGGGTAGCATTCTCCGAAATGCTTCCTGTTCCACGTGCAGGACCCAAAAGGCAGGCAGAGCTCCGGAGTCTCAATGCGTGGATGAGACAATGGTGCGGAGATGAGGGTTTTGGATTTGTTAGGAACTGGGGAACATTCTGGGGAAAGGAGAGGCTCTTCCAAAGGGATGGGCTTCACCTTAACCGGGATGGAACCAGGCTGCTGGCATTAACCTTTAAAAAGGAGATAGAGCAGCTTTTAAACTAGATATTAGGGGAAAGCCGACAGTCGCCCAAGAGCGGATGGTTCGGAAGAATGTATCTTTGAAGGATACTACCAAAAGCAGAGAGGTTCCACAAAAGAGTAAAGTAGCCCAAATGCCCTCAAGTATGGAGCAGACTGAGCTTAAAGATCCCAAATTACCCATGTCTAACAATAGCCAAATTAATATGAGTAAAATACATTCTCTAAAATGCTTGTATGCAAATGCTAGAAGTCTAAAAAATAAGATGGGAGAGTTAGAATATATAGCACTAAATGAAAGGTTAGATATGATTGGAATATCAAAGAGATGGTGGAAGGAGGACAACCAGTGGGATACTGTGATACCTGGGTACAAACTATATCGTAATGATAGAGCTGATCAAATTGGTGGAGGGGTTGCTCTCTATGTTAGAGAGGGCATTGAGTCAGAAAGGATTAAAGTTTTGCAGGAAACAAAATCTGCTGTAGAATCTATATGGATTGAAATTCCATGTAAAAGGGAGAAGGCAATGGAAGTGGGGGTGTACTATCGAGCGCCTTGCCAGAATGACCAAATGGATGATGAAATGCTCAAAGAAATCAAGGAAGCTAACAAAGATTACAGTGCAGTAATAATAATGGGTGATTTCAACTACCCCGGTATCGACTGGGTCAGTGTCACATCAGGACATGCTAGGGAGATAAAGTTCCTAGATGAAATAAATGACTGCTTCTTGGAGCAGCTGGTTCATGAACCGACCAGAGGGGAAGCCATATTAGACCTAGTCCTTAGTGGAACACCAGATCTAGTGCAAGATATAAGGGTGTTGGGGCCACTTGGCAATAGTGATCATAGCATGATCGCCTTTGATTTAATTAGTGGAGGAGGGATAGTAAGGAAATCCACAGTACTACCTTTTAACTTTTGAAAGGGAAACTATGATAAAATGAGGAAAACAGTTAAGAAAAAACTAAAAGGAGCAGTTGCAAAGGTTAAAGACGTACATCAGGCTTGGCTGTTGTTGAAAAATACTATCTTGGAAGCCCAGACCAACTGTATTCCACGCTTTAAGAAAAGTGGAAGGAAGTCCAAAAAACTGCCAGCATGGTTTAAAGGTGAGGTCAGAGAGGCTGTTGTTGCCAAAAAAGCATCTTTCAGGAAATGGAAAAAAGAGCCAAACGACGAAACCTGGAAACAGCACAAGCACTGGCAAGTCAAATGGAAGGCATTGATAAGACAGGCAAAGGGAGAATTTGAGAAGAAGCTTGCTGCGGAAGCAAAAACGCGAAGTAAAGACCTTTTCAAGTACATTCGTAGCAAAAAACCTGTGAGAGAGTCAGTTGGTCCATTAGATGATAAAGGGGTTAAAGGAGCACTAAGAGGCAACAAGGCGATAGCGGAGAGATTGAATGAATTCTTTGCTTCAGTCTTTACTGAGGAAGATGTAGGGATGTTACCCATGACTGAAGTGGTATTTAAAGTTGCGGAAGAATTGAAGGAAATTTTGATACATCGGGAAGATGTATTACAACTATTAGATAAACTGAAGAGTAGCAAATCACCTGGGCCGGATGGTATACATCCAAGGGTGTTGAAAGAACTGAAATACGAGATTGCAGACCTGCTATTAGTAATCTGTGAACTATCATTAAAATCATCTCTAATACCTGAAGATTGGAGGATCGCCAATGTAACACCAATTTTTAAAAAGGGTTCCAGGGGTGATCCGGGAAACTACAGACCAGTGAGCCTGACATTAGTACCGGGAAAAAATGGTAGAAACCATCATAAAGAATAAAATTACTCAGCATGTAGATAGTCATGACCTAATGGGAGACAGCCAACATGGCTTTAGACAAGGAAGATCTTGTCTTACTAATCTGTTATGTTTTTTTGAAGAAGTGAATAATCAGGTGGACAAAGCTGAGTCAGTTGATATTGTGTATCTGGACTTTCAGAAAGCCTTTGACAAGGTCCCTCATCAGAGACTTTTGGCAAAACTAAAGAGTCATGGGATAAGAGGCAGTGTACTATTGTGGATCAGGAACTGGTTAAAAGATAGAAAGCAGAGGGCAGGGCTAAATGGCCAATTTTCCCAATGGAGAAAGGTGAATAGTGGTGTACCCCAGGGATCTGTGCTGGGTCCGTTGCTTTTTGACATATTCATAAATGACCTGGAAAGTGGAATAACGAGTGAGGTTATCAAATATGCAGATGACACAAAACTATTTAAAGTTGTTAAAACCCAAGAGGATTGTGGAAAATTGCAAGAGGATCTTGATAAATTGGAAGACTGGGCATCAAAATGGCAGATGAAATTTAATGTGGACAAGTGCAAGGTTATGCACCTAGGGAAGAACAACCCAAACTATGGTTACACGATGCAAGGTTCCACATTAGGAACCACCACCCAGGAAAAAGATTTAGGTGTCATTGTTGATACCATGTTAAAAACCTCCGCCCAGTGTGCAGCGGCGGCCAAGAGAGCAAATAGAATGCTAGGTTTGATGAGGAAAGGAATGGAAAATAAAACAAAGGATATTATAATGCCTCTATATCGTTCCATGGTGAGACCGCACCTTGAATATTGTGTGCAATTCTGGTCGCCGTATCTTAAAAAGGATATAGCGATTTTAGAAAAGGTTCAGAGAAGAGCCACCAAAATGGTAAAGGGGATGGAAGGATACTCCTATGAAGAAAGGCTAAAAAGGTTGGGGCTCTTTAACCTGGAAAAGAGACGGCTGAGGGGAGATATGATAGAAGTCTATAAATTAATGAACGGAGTGGAACGGGTAAACGTAGATCGATTGTTTACCTTATCAGAATATAGAAAGACTAGGGGACATACAATGAAGCTTCAGGGTAAACTATTTAAGACTAATAAAAGAAAATATTTTTTCACTCAACGTGTAATCAAACTCTGGAATTTGTTACCGGAGGATGTAGTAAAGGCTGTTAGTGTAGCTGGGTTTAAAAAAGGTTTGGACAAGTTCCTGGAGGAAAGGTCCATAAACCATTATTAACAAGGGACCCAGGATATCAATGCTTGAACCAATACAAGCATTGTGGAACCTGTGTCCCTTGCGGAAACTGCTAGGTACGTATGACCTAGATTGGCCATTGTTGGAAACAGAATACTGGGCTTGATGGACTTTGGTCTGACCCAGTATGGCATATCTTATGTTATGTTAATTTGTTTCTAGAGAGCTTTTCATTTAAATCAAATCAGAGTACAGCTTAACCTAGAAAGTAAAATAGAGTAAATAGTTACTGAAATTTGTTTCTAGAGAGCTTTTTTTTTTATTTAAATCAAATCAGAGTATAGCTTAGCATATAAGCAGAATAGTCTCTAAGTAGAAAGAAGAAAAATAAACTTGTTTCTAGTGACCTTTACAAAGAGGCCTTCCAATTAGGAGGGAAAAGATCTGTTAAGTTGTCTTAAATAGGCGTTAAGACAAGTGATAGATCAAATTGGCAATTTAAAAGGCCTCTTCTATCAAACCAAGGGCTGGGTGAATTACCCAAGGAAATTGAATACCTTAGAAGCACAGGACTGTAGCAGCCAACTTTTAATTAGTTTTCTTTTCCTCCCTCCCTCCCCAATTCCCAGCCACCCCAGGGATAATCGTAGCCTTATAGGCGCCTAAAGCTCTTAAAGGGAAGGAGGTGCCCATATGCACTCTCAGGTGCATCTGTTTATCTTCATTAGGCATACATTAAGGATCTGAGATTAATTAATCTTGAGGTAATCAAAGTCCATATTCAGGATCATTCTGAACCATGAATAAGCCGTGTGCACATATGCTGGGGACATGCGCCTTGCAGGGACATCTAGACATGATTTCAGAAACAAGCCGCCATGCATGTACAAACAAGATATGTATAGCTCTGGATGTGGGTGGGGTGGGGTGGGGTGGGGGCAGAACATGGGCATGGAGGGGAAGAGCGTGAGTGTGCCCAGTGATGAGAACGTCCAAACCATATTCTGTTCAGGCCCGGGTATGTCTGAATATTTGTACATGGATGTCTACATTAGACCTGCCAAAACATGGAATAACATCAATGGATGGACCAAAAGAAGGGAAAGAAACATTGCTGCATACAGCTGGACATAGTATAGTGCTCTGTGCCCCACCGCATCCCAACAAGAGGTATGACAATGACACTACCTGTGTGCCTGCCATAGCAAGGTGCACAGGATGCAGATGTACATACCATTATGCACAAAGGAGGGACATGTACAAGGTGCATGAGAAGGAACAGACAGTGCCAAGGAAATGGGGACAAAAGATACATATGCCCACAGTGACTGAGGCAGAGGGAAACACAGAGTCCAGCAGGAGCATGAAATAACATTTATTGTGTGCAAGACAAACAATACACAGTGCCCAAGCAAAAGTACCCCATACACCCAGGTGCCCTCCCCAAAAGCAAGACAGCTACAGCCCGTGCAGTGGCCCATTTGGACACTCTGTTGGCGGATGGTGGGGAAGAGGGGTGAGGCACACCAGCTGTGGCAGGGGCCACAGTAGCAGCAGCCGGTGTCTGAGGCATGCCCTGTGGCCAAGCCAGGTGGGCAGCCAGTATGTCAATGCAGGCCCTGAGGTGTGTAATAGAGACATTGAAGCAGTTGGTAGCTGCCAGCTGTGCCTCCTGGACCACCAACCGCTGCTCCTGGAGGGCCAGCTGCTGTTCCTCGAGCTGCACAGTACGCTGGAGAAGCTGGAATTTCTCCTGTGCTTGTGTCTCCTGGGCCCCCTGCTGGGCAAGCAGGCGCTGGACACGCTCAACCAGCTGGGCATAGGTGTGTTGGGGGTGCCGTCCATGGTGATTGCTGCCACCAGGCTGGGGTTGGGGCTCGGATGATGGGGCCAGCTGGTCCTCTGTGTCTGCACTCCCATCCACAGGGTCCACTGACTGTGCTGCAGCCCCCACCGGTGGCATAGTAGCTCTGTCCACTGACGGTTGCAATGGTGGAGTTGCTGGTGGTTAGGCTTGGGAGGACCCAGCACTGGGTCCTGCATTTGGGCAGCACATGCTGAGAGAAGCAAGAATGACAAGCTTAGTATGGGGCCCCTGAAGGCAGTAACCCAATCCTACCCCCTCATGGGCTGCACCAGTGCACTATGGCCGCAGGGACACCATAGGGTAGCTGGGAGAGTGCAAGGCAGACCAGAGAGGTCCCACCATCACAGAGTAACCCAGTAAGTCAGCAGTGGGGCTGTGACAGTGCAACAAGGGCATGTGTGCCCAACCCCAAACCAGAGGGGGCATGTGCAGGGGACATGCAGCATGCAAATGTCAGCACAGACATGTACCTTGGACCTGTGGGTACTGAGATGTGTCCACATCCCCACTGCCCTCCTGTGTGGCAACATCCACTGTGGCAAGGACACACTGTTTGAGCTAGAGGAGGCGCACTACTGTCCATCCGGGTCCACAGCTCACTTCTTCCTGCAGGCCTCACGCCGCACTTGCTGCACTTTCATTTGACATCTTTGATATTGCGGTTATTGTGATAAATGGCATTCAGCTTGTGGCAGATGGCGAGCCACCTGTGCTGCCTCTCATTGGCCCGCAGACGGGTCTCCTCAGTGTCCATGAGAACCCTGTAGTTAGTAAGCACCTCCTCAATGAGGAGGGTCTGCTCCCTGTCACTGAAGTTCCTCTTGCGTGACGACACCTTATGAGCCATTGCATATGATAGAGGTTATTCTAAATGTCTCAGTAGCACTCTCTGTATGGCATTTCCCAGAGGCGGTGTTACATGTTTTATAGCGGCTAGACGTACAATGATGCATACATCCACATCGATGTAATGCCAACATGGTCTGTGCATCTAGACACACGTGCACGTCTATCTTCCATGCTCTACGTATAAATATGTATCTGTCTCCACAAGCTTTCCTTTTCCCATGTGCAATGCATCTTGGACATCGTGGGAGCTGATTTAGTGCAACATATCTGCCTCTACAGCAACACTGCCACTGACACAGTCGGAACAAAGGGTCTATGATGTGATTGCGATGGTATTTTTGCTGGGGCCTATGCTCCTGATACATGTTTGCGGTGCCTATGGCCCTGTGGGTGATAGTGGTATGTATGGACCTGGGTGCAGATGCCTGGTGCCCTGTGCAGGCACCCACCACAGGGCAGGCAGGAGTGGGCATGTTGCTGTCTGGGGCAGGGAACAACTGGCTTGCATTTAGGCATCAACATAAGAAAAACCATATGGGTTAGATAAGAGCAAGAATCAATAGAAAAAGAAAAATCCAACCTCTAAAGTAGGGAAAAAACACAACTATAATTTTAAATGTTGGAAGGTTCACTATGTAGGGGAAAAGGGGAAAACCCCTCCGAACAGTGAGCTACTTCTTTTTAATCTTTTTGATGAGTGTGTAGACACAGCACCGTGTTTCGGGTCCAAAGACCCTGTTTCAAGCGTTGCTTTGATGAATAGAACAAGTATAAATCACTGTCAACAACTCCCCAGATGTAACAGCCCAGAGTATCACTTGAAGATTCAAAAATGTCCTCAATAAGGATAGTGTCTGACGTCACCAAGAAAGGGGCAAGCTTAAATACATTTTACACTGCTTTGGAGAATCAACAGGGACAAAAATAAAAACAAAATGGAAAAGATGAAATGAAACAAGGAAGCAATGAAAAAGTCACGATCCAATAGTGCTCCACAAGTCAATTTCTGAGTTCAAACCATTTGGGATAACAGTATTGAGCACAAAGATCCAGCGTTGTTCTAAAACCTAAAGACGATGTACAATGTTCCCGATAACCCCCCCCCCCCCCACGAGAATCAAGGAGGGCGTGTTCTATGATACGCCATTTAAAGTTCAGAAAGGAATGTTTAAATTGGACACAATGAGGAACCAAAGGGACCAACAATGTCTTAGTATGGATCCTAGATTTGTGTTCTGACAAATGTTTTTTTATGGCACGGGTGGTTCGTCCAACATAGTGTAATCCACAAGGGCATGTAAGTAAATAGACCACAAAAGTGTAAATGCATGTAGTGTGCCATTTGGTAACAAAAGTTAGTCCTGTCAAAAGATGCTGCCAGCGGTAACCAACTTGAGATTGTTTGTTTGTGATTCTGCACGTTGCCTGTTTTGCAAAGAAAATGTCCAGGATCCTCATGTGTTACTAAAGGTCGATCACCAAATGTGGTGGAATGTACCAACATGTCTCTCACATTACTGCCTCATTGAAAGGCTATCATAAGATCCTTGTCAAAATATGAATGGAAAGCCAGTATATACCAGTGTTTGCGTAGAATACTGGTCAACATTGAAATCGTTACTGACTTTAAAAGGCCCTAATCTGTAGTATCTTGGTGAGCTGAACACGAATATAACATTAAAAAAATTTTATTGGCTCTTGTTTTGAAGATATTGCATGTAGTTCATTTTTGACGTTTCACCGAGTAAATTTATCCAGTAGGATATCAACAACATCCCAAATAAGCCTTGAATGATGTAATATTGCATCACATTGCATAATACATAATACCAGCATGCACACATCATCCAGAGTTGATTGCATCATTTTCTGATACAATGCAATACTACTGCCAGACGGCTGCTGAAGCCATCTGACGTCAGCAGTGTACTATATGCAGTCGGAAAGGTTGAGCATTTAAAATATTTCAGACTGTGTGCAAGATAGTTTAAGCTACTGTTACATGTAACTTTTATTAATCATATAATTTTAGTCATTTAGGTACAATACAGAACAGTAATGCCATGAAAGTGCGTTAATGCATAACAAAAACTTGGATAACAGACACGGACACAGTGCTCATGAACCTACTCACACCAAAAGGATACAGCCTACAACACTGCCCCAGAATACACACCAGAGGAGGAGGTGTAGCCGTCATAGCAAAAACCAACCTTCATCTCAGGACCCAAGCATCACAAACCACCAATGAAGCGGACATACTCACCCTTACAAATAAGAATATCTCACTCTGCCTAATCTACCGAGCACCCACCCAAAACGCTGACCTAACAATGATACTACAACATATATCCGAAAGCACTGTCTCCTCGAAAGAACAAATAATCCTAGGAGACTTTAACCTCCCATCACTCCAAGACAAACAAGCAGAAACCTTCCTCAACGCTATGGAAGCAATGAACCTAACACAGATCATCCATGAACCAACGCATGAAAAAGGAAATACATTAGACCTCATATTCCTAAACACACAAACCAATTCAACCATGAATTCAAAAATCACACAGGTACCCTGGTCAGATCATTACCTCATCAGCATATCCCACAACGGCCAACACGTGAACAACAAGGAGAACAAATAACACACAAGAAGATTTAAAACATTCAACAAAGAAGATTTACTGGCTCAGACCCTACCAAAACTCCAAACAAGCTCCAACAATATTGACGACCTGATCAACAATTGGAACACCACAATCTCCTCAGCATCCAACGCGAAGACGAACAACAACAGAACCAAACACACCTCCACAAGAGCCCGATGGTTCACCCCCAAACTAAGGAAGCTAAAGACCGAACTCAGAAGAGCAGAAAGAAAATGGAGAAAAACCAAAAAAGAGAATGACAAAGCGAACTATATGCATGAACTACGCACATACCACACAGAAACAGATAAGGCAAAAAAAGCCTTCTATTCAAGGATTATAAACACTTCTATAAACAAACCACGAGAACTCTTCAATATTGTCAAAACACTAACAAAAATACCGAACCACTCTGACCAGCTACCAAACATCCCACCCGAAATGCTCGCAAGACAATACAAACAGCTCCATTAACCACAAAATCCACAATGGGACGATGAGACAACAACAACAAACCAACCCACCACTTTAACCAAAGTCTGGAGCACATTCGAAGCAACCACAGAAGAGGAAATAGCATCCACCATCTCCCGCCTAAATACCACCACCTCCTCTCTCGACCCCTGCCCTACAGAATGGATAAAGAAAACCAAAGACGACCTGAACACACCATTAACCCACATTGTCAATGAATCCCTCAGCCAAGGATGCATGCCAGACCTCCTTAAAACATCAGTCATTCGACCAACCCTAAAGAAGCACAACCTGGATCCCCTCGATCCCGCCTCCTACAGACCTGTAGCAAGCCTTCCATTCACCGCCAAACTCATTGAAAAAGTTGTCCAGAAACAACTCCAAGAACACTTGGACACCAACAACATCTTGGACCCACAACAACACGGCTTCCGCCCACTCCATGGAGTCGAGACCCTCATGGCGTCACTAATGAACACCCTCATCATAGGTACCCAAGTCAAACACTCCGGATATGCCATGATCTTTCTAGACATATCAGCCGCTTTTGACACCATCTCCCACAACATCCTCATACGCCTACTACAAGCAATTGGCATCAAAGATACTGTACTCCAATGGTTCTGCTCATACCTAACCAATAGACATCAACTGATCCGCACAAACTCATCAACCTCCCCCCCCCTCCAGCAACACCAAGGAGTGCCTCAAGGATCCACACTATCAGCCATGCTCTTCAACGTCTATCTGCAACCACTCTGCTCAATCATACAGGCACACAACATTCACTACCACATCTATGCAGATGACATAATGCTCTATGCACCAATTACAACCTCCAACCCATCAAACAAACACTTATCAGAATGCTTCACAGCAGTATCCAGCTGGCTACAAGAAAACAACTTATCCATCAACATAAAGAAAACAGAGGCCCTCATAGTAACAAAAGACCCGGACTTCACGCCACCCTCACACCTCAGCATCGGGACCACTCAAATACAAATACAACCACAGATAAGATACCTGGGAATCATCATAGACCAAGCACTCACACTGGAACAACAAATCAAAAAGACCACCGCTACAATATTTCACAAGGCTAAAACAGTGCAACGCCTCAAACCTCTCTTCGAACCACAGGACTTCAGAACAGTGATGGAGGCCCTAACGCTCCCCCACCTGGACTACTGCAATATAATCTACCATGGACTCCCGGCCACCCATACCAACCCACTCTGGACTGCCTTAAACACGACAGCAAGGATTATACAATCAGCAAAAAAACAGGACCACATCACCCCAATTCTAAGAGAGCTACACATACTCCCTCTGGAAGCACGAATCAAGTACAAGTCCGCTCTACTCACCCACAAAGCTCTCAACCAAACCCAAACCTCCCAACTTCACACACTGCTGATCCGACCCGCCCACAACAAAGCAACCAGACAAACCACCAACAACTCCCTCACCATCCCCCACAAAAGGACAAAATGCAGTCAACGAACCTGCAACAGAGCCTTCGAACTGTATGCACCATCCATCTGGAACTCTCTACTGAATCACATCAGAAACAACAAAGACCCCCTATCATTCAGGAAACAGCTAAAAACCACAATATTCCAGGAATACCTCAGACCAGAAACAAACACCCACCAATGAGGCTGTAGCTCAATGTCTATGTCTACGTCCCAATATTTGTCAAAATCATAAATGTTGCCCCGCCTGGTGATGGCACATACCCTAGAATTGATTATTGTCCCCACTCCCCCTCGTTCAATGTTCCACCGCTTTGACCCGGTGAAAAGCGAGATATAAATACAGCTAAATAAATAAATAAAATAAATAATACCGTTGACAATTTCTGCTACATTTGTGGGGACGTGACATTTGCCAACCAGAAGAAAAGTATCACTTCTCAACTGAAGAAGGCATATCATCTTTACTTCGGATGCAAGATTGGTGACCAAGACAAGCCTTGGACCCTGCATATATGCTGCACTACATGTACAACACAGCTTTCACAGTGGTTGAATTGCAAAAGACCATCAATGCCGTTTGCAGTCCCCATGGTGTGGAGAGAGCCAAGCAACCACATAAATGACTGTTACTTCTGCTTGGTTCCTCCTCTTTCCAGCGGAATAACGAAGCAAAAGAAGTTGAGTATAGTCTACCCAAAATTTCCATCTGCATTGAGACCAGTTCCACATGGCAAGGGGGGGGCAGCTACATGGCGAGGCCACATGGCCACATGGCTAGGGGGGCAGCTACATTTACTGCATGGATGTATTGGGGCTGGGGCTGCACCATAGCTGAGGATGCACAGGGGTCAGGGCTGGCTGGCCCCAGACATGGGGGGGGAGGGCACCACATGGCACGGTTGCAGCGCACATGCATGTTGGTTCTGGTGGGGTGGCATGTGGTGCATGGGTATGCTAACATCCACATAGCTGGCCATGGCACAACATGTTGACATTACTGCCACTGTCTCTCTCCACAGGTAACAGGGGATACCCACTGAGGGACTGACTCATGACTCCCATCATCAATCCACACACACCTGAGTAGAACAGATACAACCAGTCACACCAGCTGACCTGCTCCATCATTGAGCAGACATTTGGCCTACAGAAGAGCCGCTTCCATTGCCTTGAAAAGTCTGGTGGTGAGCTGCTGTACGCCCTAGCCAAGGTGTGCTACATGCTGCACAACTACACCCTGCACCGGAGGCTGTCCAAATCTGATGCCTGCCCGGGGGTGAGGTGGATGACATGGTGGCACCCCAGCTGTCACATGGTCCTACCTACCAATGTGCTGTGGTGACAAGGAGGACCCTCATAGAGATGCACTTTGTTTGAAGTAGGCTGCCTGTGCCACTGGAACTGGGGAGGGGGGGGGGGTGGCAGGACTGGGCTTCAGTGGGCAGGCCCCATCAGCCCGATTCCATCCTGGATGTCCTGGCCCTCTGTGCACCCAGTCAGAACCGGATGCAGAGAGGGAGTCACAATTCTGTTCCCATGAGGCATGCCTAGCCCCACAGGACCAGAATCGTGAACAGGCCTGTACATGCAGGCCGAGTCCACAATTCAGTCCAGCCTACACATACAGGCCTTCCCTGGCTAAATCAGTCTGGCCTGTACAATGGAGCTACGGCGCCATGATACCACTGCTCCATTGTACGGCCACAATCCCCAGCCGCCGGCTCCTGTACTGCTTTCTCCACAGCACGACCCCCGATCCCTAGGCTGGGGTCAGGCTGCAGGGGAAGCTCTCTGCCCCCACCCACCACTTTATAGCCCCAGGCCTGCAGTCTGCTGCTGCATCAGGGAACCTATTCCACCTCAATGGTGGAAAACATTCCCCGCCTACGCCGTTGGCCCTGGATGTACAGGGCCAGCATTGGAATTGGCCCTGGATGTCCGGGGCCAGCAAACACTCACCACCCACCTTAACGCTGCCCCCTAAACTGTGCTACCAAATAATATAAATAGAAATTGGGAACACTCAGCCCCCCCCCCCCCCCATCCCTCTTACTTCTATGTGGTACTCTACGGGCTACTCATGGGGAGCGTTTATGCCAGATAAATTGAAACACTGCCCTCTGCAATTGTTCCAGTTGACACTTAGGGATAGGTACTGGAAGCACCTGGAAATAAAAGAGTATTTGGTAGTACGATCATCTTCACGCATGTTATTCGACCTAGCCAGGTTGTAGTCAGGGTTATTCTAACTAGCCTGCTATTCATGGCCCACCCGCCAGCATCTAACTTTCCTGCTGGTTGTATAGGGAAGTTAGATGGGGTGGGGAAGGGTCAGATCAGGGGCAGAGTTAGGGCAGGCAGTGGGCGGCAGTTGCCGCTTGTCAGCCCTATACGTCCAGGGCCGGCGACTTGTACAGGGAAGTTATTCCACCTCCAAGGACAACATGGATCGGCGGGCCCGGGGCGCAGATGGGGCGGGAGGGGGGGGGGCCAAGGACATTCCTCACAGCCCGACCTTGGCCTTAGGTGGCTAGATCGGGTTTCGAGCTGCGGGGAAACCAGCTCTGCAGCTGGCAGCCAGGGATCACGGTTTTACAATGGTTCAGACCGGGCATACAGAAGGTTTGGACGTCTGGGACAGAATGAGCCTGTTGTAAGAAATTTACCCCTCAAACTCACCCTTCGCAGAACTCTCCACAAATAGGGCCAGGACACATGGTCAAATGCCTTTTTGGCATCTATTGATAAAAGCAGCGCTGGCGTCTGTTCTGCCCTAGCAAGCCATAACAGGTTAAGAACCCTCTTGACATTGTGCCTGTTGTTCTCAGAAGGCACATGCCAACAATTTCCACATTTCGTTCCAACCCTCATAATACCACTGCTTGATGCATTGCATCTGGAACTCCAGAGTATCCAGTTGTTTTTTCTTTAGCTTGGTGCAGGCTACCTCCAGGTCCTTCCGCAATTGAGCTGTGCCAAGGCGAACATGTCAACCTTCAAGCGTACATATTCTTTCGTAGCCCACTTCTAACTCTCATGTACACTCTTTTTGTCTTATGGAAGCCCACATAATCAATTTCCCTCACAGCACCACCTTGAAGCCATCCCAGAGCATACCCACATTGACATCCCCTGTGTTATTAAGATGGAAATGCTCTTCAATATCTTTCTGTAAAGCCGTCGCAATGCACTTGTCCCACATTAAGTCGCCAATAGCATATGCCTCCCCTTGTTCCTAATCCTCTTAGGAACAGCCATACTGGCCCATGGTTGGACCACGTAACAGGCCCAATGGTGGCTTCCTCTACCTCAGCACACAAGCTCCAGTCTAGAAATAGATAGTCCAGGTGCGAATAAAACTGCTGTACGGAGGAATAGAAGGAAAACTGCTGAGCATTCGGGTGCATAAGATGCCAGCCATCGCTCAATCGCCATAGATGCATCAGCTCCTGCAGCTTGGGCCTATCTCTGCTCCCCCTTCGGTGTCCCTCCCATTTGATCTAATCGCGGGTCAAGGGCGACATTAGGTCGCCCCCCCATTATAACCTGTCCCTTAATAAAGGGAGTGAGTTCGAGTCCTAGCCTTTCATAGAAAGCACCCTGTTCCTGCATGGGGGCATAAACGCTTATGATCATGACCTGTGCGCCCCCCCACCCAAAAGTGCCTGTATTGCTATGATTTGACTTTGGACATCTTTCAAAATCTAGATTACGATGTATAAAGATTGCTACTCCCACACTATTGCTTGATCCTCTCTGAGAGGCACAATAGAGCTGCGGGTAGGCACGATCTCGCAATAGCCTGCAGTCGGGTGCACATAGATGTGTCTCCTGTAGCAAGGCAATATCCGATTGCAACCTTGCGAGTTCTTTAAATAACAATTGCTTCTTTCTTGGAAGGTTTAGGCCTTTGGTATTAAGAGTCCCCACACGTAAGGACACCATTTTTTCTTATGTAATCACCCCATCCTGCTTCGTTGTTCTATCTCTCCCTCCCTCCTAGCCCACTCCTGCCCCCATTCCCCTTACTTCCTATCATTTCCCACTGCCAACTTATCACCACCAGGCAGCGGCTTGATGGAGGAGGTTCTGCTTGTGGATTGACCCGGTTCCCCCCCCCCTAACAGTTTGCTCTTCTGCCTCGTTCCTCCTTAGAGCATAGATAACTCATGTGTTACAGAGCTGCTCCAATGTTTCCCAGACCTAATCTTGCCCTAACAATAATTTGCATAGCATTGCTAGTGACCTATTATCCACATTCACCTGCCCTGGGCCCTCGAGCCACTCCCCCTTTTACTCTCCCATTTATCAAGATCATAAGATCATAAGATATGCCATACTGGGTCAGACCAAGGTCCATCAAGCCCAGTATTCTGTTTCCAACAGTGGCCAATCTAGGTCATACATACCTAGCAGTTTCCCCAAGCCCCACAACATGCAATGTGCCCTTCCAACAAACCAGTTATAGTTAGTTTAGTCCATCAATGAGGTTTCAGTCATTGGTATCCAGCCTGGAGGGGCCCAGGCATCCATAGATTGCCGAAATAATCGACCCCAAGCAGTCCCTGTCAGCGGACCAATGATTTTCGCTGCTTAGGTAGTTGTTGAGGCAGGCTGTCTAGTCCCTCTACTCCCAGGTTGCGTATTGATGCCAAGGCTTCTGTTCGGGTTCGTATGCATACTGTGCGTCCTTCTCTGATAACCACTAGAGCAAATGGAAATTGCCATTGATACCGACAACCTGCTTCTTGAAGTTTGCTTGTAATGTCTTAGTTCTCTCCTGGGTTTTAAAATCACAGGGGCCAAGTTCTCATACACCTCAATGTTATGCTGGTTCCAGTTGAGAGAGCCTGCCTTCTGAGCCTGCGTGACCACTTGTTCTTTCGCCACATAGTTCTGGAACCAAGCTACTATGTCCCAGGGCAAATTAGCTCAAGGGGAGCCCAGGGCCCTATATGCTCTCTCCAACTCTACCTGTGGTGCTTTGCTGAGGTGTGCTGTTTCCCAGAATTGGTTTACAGTGATTTGAATAGTGTCTTTACAGTCCACATAAGCTTCCTCTTAAGGCATACCCTGAAAACGCAGGTTATTGCACTGTAACCTGTTTTCAAAATCTTTAAATTTATCTTGAATTTCCTCATTAGTGTGCTTGAAGGACTCCATTTGCTTTTCCAATGTTGCTACTGTTTCTTCCATGTCTTCAACTTGTTGTTCTGTGTCTTCTATTCTGCAGCCCAACTCAGTCATCTCCCCTCTAAGATCAGCTGCTAAAGACAGAATATCAGTTCTCACCGATTGCAGGTCAGCTTGCAATTCCCTGCTCCATTGTCTGAACTCTGCTGCAGTCAGCTGGCCCCCCTCCTCCATGTCTCAGCAGTTTCCTCATGCCTCTCCTCCTCCTACACACTCTGCTCCTGTTCTGTGCCTTACAGTGTCTGTGGTCACCATTTTGTTTTCCTCGTGTCTCTCTCCCTGTCTGCTGCCGTAAACAAAAGCATTCAGGTCAGTTTGTTTTTTCTGGTCTTTCGCAGCCATAGGGTTGAATGGGGGTGCTTTTTGTCTCAAATTGCCGGTTCTTTAACTTCCAGAATCGCTCCATAGCACTTTATTAGATGCGGGTGAAAGCAGAGCTGCTCTCTATGCCTCCATACTCCTCGGAGACATCATATCCTCCGTCAGGGCCTCTCTTGATGTCTTCAAATCAACAAGTAGAGTTTCAGCAGTCTGCATTGGGGCTCGCAGAATGGCCTGGTTACAGGCATCAGATCTCAAGCAATGGGTCCGGGATAAACTGGCCAATATCCCATGTACTGGAGAAAACTGTTTTAGCAAAGATTGGAGGGAAAAAGCAAGGGAGACTGAAACATATGATTTCACCCTAAAATGCCTTTCCAGGAAAACAGCTGACCCATCCAAGAGGAAGGCTCTTACCAAAAAATCTTTCTATTCTAAAAAGAAGAGATACTCTCTTTCTTACCTGCATTCTGCTGCCTATCAACCTCAGCATCCTCAGCAGGGCCCTCCCCAGCCCAAGGCTTCTAAGCCTCAACCGGCTGCACAGGCACAATCTGCACCTGTTTTTTGACGCCTTCCTAGTGAGCATTGCCAATCTGCCCTTGGAGGATCCCCAGCCTCTCCACATAGCAGACAGACTTTGTCACTATGCCCACAGGTGGCATCTCATAACATCAGAGCAGTGGACGCTCCAGATTGTCTAAAGGGATTATCAGCTTCACTTTGAAACCTTACCCCCACACCAACTTCACAGGGGAATATCCCACACAACCCCTTCAAAGCACTCTTAAAAGAAGAGGTGACCACTTTTGTCTGAGAGTGCCATAGAAAGAGTTCCTCTTCCTCAAGAAAGGATTTTTATTTATTTATTTATTTACATTCTCTTATATATCGCGCTATTCTGCATCAGTGCGGTTTACATTGAACAAACTGAAATTACATTGAACAGGGCATTATAACTTGGAGATAACTATTTTACAGGGAACATGGGCTATGGGCTTCTATTCTCCATATTTTCTAATTCCAAAGAACACAAGAGGATTTAGGCCCATCTTGGATCTCAGAGACCTAAACAAGTTTATGGCCCATGAGACATTCAAAATGATTTCCCTAGGAGCTCTCCTATCATACCTTCAGAGATACGATTGGCTGTGCTTGACCTAAATGAGCTGTACATGCATTTACTGATCCATCCCTTGCACAGACAGTATCTGTGCTTCATTTTTCAAGGAAACCGTTATCAATACCAGGTTCTCTCCTTCGGTTTAGCCTCTGCCACATGGGTCTTCACAAAATGCATGGCAGTCAATGCTATCTATGTACACACCTGGAGGTATTCATCTTTCCTTACTTAGAAATTGACTGATCAGGGGATACTCCCCTCAAGAAGTAAAACTCTCCCTTCATTGCACCATCATGGTGCTCCAACACCTCGGCTTTGTCACAAACTTCCCAAGGTCTCACACCTTGCTCCAGCCCAATGACTGGAGTTCATTAGAGCACTCTTAGACACTCAACAGGCCCGAGCTTTCCTCCCACAGCATCACTGTGCCTGCCTCTTCGAGCTGGCAAAAAGGGTACAGAAGCAAAGCCGAGTAACAGCTCGAAAGATGCTAAACTATTAGGAGACATTTGCCTTCACAGTCCGTGTCATCTCTTATGCTCAATTACACATGTGACAAGTGCAATGCACTCTGTCTTCTCAATGGACGCTAGTGAAGTGACATCTCAGAGACAAGATCCACATCACTCCTCAACTGATCAAGTCCCTTGAGTAGTGGTGTTCCCCACAAAACCTACTTGTCAGGCTGCCTTTTCAAATGCCTCTACCTCGATGCACCCTGACGATGGATGCATCCAAGCTGGGTTGGGGGGTGCATCTGAATGATCTGACCATGCAGGGGCTGTGGACACCACAGGAATCTGCTCTGCAGATCAACCTGCTTGAACTACAGGCACTGACAAATGCTCTTTGGGTTTTCAACTCCAACTTTTGAGGCAACCTGTTCTAGTCAGGATGGACAACCAAGTTGCCATGTTCTACATCAACAAACAGGGGGGGAACAGGATCCCATCCCCTCTGCAAGAAAGCAATTTGCCTATGGTTCTTTGCCATCTCTCAATGAATTCACCTTGACAGGTCTTAAGACTAACTCGGTGAGAGTTCAAATTAATGCCATTGCAGCCTCTCACAGACCAGTAGACAGACAGCCGATATCCTCATACTCCTTAGTAGTACACTTCATATGGGGTCTCCTGCTGTCCAAGCCACCAATTAAGCTGCCTCAGGTGGCCTGGGATCTGAATGTGCTTCTGGCACAACTTCTAAAGCCACCTTTTGAACCCTTAGCCACTACTTCACTGAAGTTTCTATCTTGGAAGGTCATCTTCCTTATTGCCCTCACTTGAGCTCATCGCATCAGAGAGCTGCAAGCTCTAGTGGTGGATCCTCTTTCTCCTTACCCATCCACAGTTCTCCCAAAGATAGTTTGCTCTTTACATCTAAATCAGTTGCTAATCCTCTCAATTTTCTTCCCTAGACCACATGCGTCTCAGGCTGAAGCAGTGCTAAACACTTTAGACTGCAAGCGAGCGCTGGCCTACTACTTGGATAGAACTAAAGATCACAGAAGATTCTCTTGGTTATTCATTTCCTTTGATCCCTGTCGCCTGGGTATATCAGTGATGAAACATACTCTTTTCAGATGGATAGCAGACTGCATTTCTTTTGCTTATGCACAAGTAGGACTCTCTTTGGAGGGTCATGTCACTGCTCACAAATGTGTAGGCTGTGACAATCTTCCTAGCCATTCTCCATTCACTATCCATTGAGGAGATTTGCCAGGCAGCTACGTGGTCCTACGTTCATATTTTTGCTGCACACTACTATCTGGACAGAGATTCCCATTGGGATGTTGTCTTTGACCAAGCTGTACTCCAGCACCTCTTTGTGACTTAAATTCAACTCCTACTCTCTGTCCCAGACTTCTACAAGATACCAGACTATCACTGGGGGAGTATCACCTTCTGAAATAGAGTCCAATGGCCCACAACTCGTCCAAACTCTTCAGCTACAAGTATGTTTGTTTGTTTTTTTACCTCAGGGATCGCACTGCTCTCCCCTCCATACCAATCTGGGAGCTAGTGAGTCCCACATGTGAAGACTGCATTCCTGCTTGTTCCTGGAGATAGCATAGTTTCTCGTCTGTAACAGGTGATCTCTGAGAAGAGCAGGAATCAGTCTTCACAACCCGCCCTTCTCGCCTAGGAGTTGTAGGGTTTTTTGTTTTTACTCATGTTCTCAGCTACAAACTCAGCTGATGAAAGGAGTTGGGAAGGCAGGAAGGCATGAACACAGGTACAGTGGGGTACTCCCAAAGGCTTTCCTATTGGATGCTGGAGAGCATTCTCGCACAAGCTCTGACGTTCACCCATATGTGAAAACTGATTCCTGCTGTTTCTGGAGATCACCTGTTACAGGTGAGTAGCTATGCTTTCTCTGAACAATATTTTGTGTGCTTCCTTTCAAAACTCTGGATCTTGTCAATCAGGACTTTCAGCCATGCAGGCTTAGTCTTAAGTAAATAACTAGTGTAGGATATAATTCTACCCCTGAGAACATCCTTACAAGTTTCTCACCTCAGGACCGGATTATAAACATATGAAGGATTATGAAAATTATAATTCTTTATTACATTGGAAATTAGTTTTTGAAAACCTCGGTCACTCAATATTGACATATTTAGTCTCTAAGAGCCAGTTGGGAGAACAGATAGAGTAAAGGGCACAATAAACATGGTAATCAGAGAGATATTAGGACCAAATACCACAAGCTGCAATCATGGCAACTAAATTGGGGGAAATTAAGAAAAAATATCTAATTTACTGGAGTGGAGGAGTAACCTAGTTGTTAGAGCAACAGACTGCCACCCAAGAGATCTGGGTTTAATTTCCACTGGCACTCCTTGGGCAAGTCACTTTACCCTCCATTGTCTCAGAAGAAAAGGCCTGGCAATCTATTTCCATTCATACCTTGCCAAGAAAACCCAGGGTTGCCAGGAGTCAGCGTTGACTTGATGGCACTTAAAAAAAGCCCTGATTTACTATGCATATTGCAGAAGCATGCATGTATTTTTAAGCCTGAACAAAAATAAGCCAATTTTCAAATGCACGGCAGGTCAGTACTGAAAGTCTTGCTGACTTTTTTTCTCGCTAACTGATTATCTTTAGCAGAGGTTTCAACTGAATCAGCTCGCAAGAAAAGAGCTAGGATTTAGCTGATTAGGATTCTAGCTGAAGAACTAACATTTAGCTGGTTAAAATTTTGCTGGCTAGATTTAGTACAGCTGGGTTCCCTAGCTTAACTTAGGAACCTATTTACTAAAGTGAGGTAAGGTTTTGCATGTAGACGGCATTTTTATAACAAGTCACCTTGGTTTAGAGGGAGAAAGATGCCTATTTTGACCTTTTTTCTGAAGACATATAAGGGTTGATTCAGAAAACCGTAGTGCTGTATTTTTCTGGTGATTTTCAAGCACTAGACTAGCTCTCCAGTCAGGGCCAGTGCAACCATTAGGTGAACTAGGTGGCTGCCTAGAGCACCAGTGGTCTGGGGACACCCTGTTGCCAACAGTGCCACCTCTCTCTAGGACCCGCAACAGTGGCATTGGTCATAAATAGCCCTGCAGCATGAACCTTCAAACCCCGGTGCTGCAAGGCAGTTTCCATTCTGCCCCACTGAGGCCCCATATAAATAGGAAGTTGGCATTGGGCCTCAGCGGGGGCAGGAGTCGAAGAGCCTTGCAGTGCCAGAGATTAAAAGTAAGCACAGTGGTGCTGTTTGTGACCATTGCCACCACTGTAGGTCCCAGAGAGCAGCTGAAGCAATGGGGAGGGGGCGAGGGAGGGGGCGGAAGCCGGAGCTGGGGGCAAAATGGATGAGATTTGCCTAAGGCGCCTCATCTCCTTGCACCAGCCCTGTGTCCAATGCAGAAAGCAAGCTAGCACTGGAAAAATGTCAGAAAAACTGCCACGCTATATTGCTGCACAGTGGTCATGCAAATCGCATGCAAAGTGCTGCATATTTAATTGCGCCCAATTAAAAAAAAGACTGTGCTGAAATTTGGTGCAGTTTTTCACATTTTTTTTTATTTATATTTTAGCAATTCTATACAATGGGTGGCATTTTTGAAGGCATTTACACAGGTAACTGCCCTAGTTACCCGTGTAAATGCCTTATCCAGGATTTTCGAAAGGCACCTAGATAGGTAATGCCTTTTGAAAATCCCGGATAAGTCCCCAACACGCCCAGATGCCATGTGGTTAGCATCGAGGCATGTTGGGGGCATTCCGAGGAGGAGCAGGGACAGAGGAAAGGGCTAAACAGGTAGCAACGATTTTCAATGCTACCTGCTTAGCCCTCTGCACTTTAAAGATAGGTGAGTTTTTTCTTCGCCTATCTTTCAGGCGCAGGGGCTAAGCGGGTAGGTTTGAACATCACTGCTACCTGGCTAGCTCCTGCGACATCTGGTCTGCATCGCACAACCCGGATTTTCAATGCATATGACCCTGGCATTGAAAATCTGGGTTAGATGGATGGCAGGCGGGCTATGCACCGACGTGGCACATAGCACTGCCCAAATGAATATCAGGCCCAATATTTTCAAGGCAAAAACGTGTACAGAAAGGTGTCTTCTTCCAAAAAAAACAAAACAAAAAAAAACTATACAGCATAGTTTAATGCAACGCAACATCAGAAAGACACCTTTAGTCCACAGTTTTTTAAGGAGGGGTAGTGTAATGTAGAGCTAGTCTGAGGTAACCAGATCCAATAATATAAGAAAGGAACAAAAGAAATTCCAAGAAAAGTCAAGGAACACCAAGGCTAACCATATCTACACGGAACCTTATCCCCACATCAACAGCTGATGTAGGCCTAACCGGAATCCTTGCACTCAAGAAGGCTGAAAGATCATTAGGCTGGAAAAAAGAATAACACTGATTTTGAAAGACAATCAAACATTTACACGGGAAGCAAATATAGGACGCTCCCATCTGTAGCACACCTGGTTTTAATAAGAAATTGTTTCCTGCGTTTCTGCGTATCCTTAGTTAAATCGGGAAACATGAGTACATTCACCCCATAAAACAGTAGAGAGCGCTTCTGAAAATGCAATTTCAGTAACCAGTTCCGATCAGAGACCAGCACACAAGAGACTAACAATGTTGAAACCTTAACAGTATCACCACCAGGAGACTGCAATAAGTCGGAGATATTCAAAATATCCATATTGCCTGCTTCAGATGGTCTCGGCTCTTTCTTTCCTGTTAGCAAATAAAATGCCCTAGAAATCAGAGGCATCAAATCCGATGGAACCTTCAAAATTTCAGTGAGATACTTCTTAAATAAGTCTAATGGTGTAACCCCTGATATCACTGGAAAGTTCTATATACAAAAGTTTGACGCCCTAGAAGCATTCTCAAGAATCTGAATCTTCTCTCTTAAAGCTATCTTATCTTTCACAAGAGCCTCCGTCTTTGCTGAAACTACATGCAGACTTTGAACATTAATTTCAACCCTCTCCGTTAAGGTGTCAGTTACAGAAGCAAACCTTTCCACATTGCCAGCCACCTCAGTTACAATGGCATTAATAGCAGCAGTCTGGTGAGAAATTGCTTCGGATAAACCAAATATAGCCTCCCAAATACCATCCAAAGTAATTTTAGGAGGTTGAGTCAATACAAAACCAGCAGGTGAAGATGCAGCTAAAGGAGCACAGGGGTACAAGTGAGGGGTTGCTTAACTGCTCTATCCACTCCTGGGAATCCCTCGGACTCAGCGAAGGAAGATGTGCCAGTTGCCACTGGTAAGGCTCCCTGCTTGTGGTCACCCCCCGTTGCCAACTTCATACACGGAAGCAGCACCGCCAGCCAGCCAGGATGTGTCATCACTGGGGAGGACAGCAGCGAATGTTGTGTATCCAGAGACAAGCTCGTATCTGGGCCTAAGGAGAGGTGCGGCTCCTCAGATGTTCCATCTCCAAGCTGGCCCTAAGCTCTCGGCGAGCAGCCTCAGTAACTTCGACGAATCGGTCCATAAGACCAGCAATGGCAAGTGAAGGCATTGCAGGGAAAACTCTTGCCTTACCCTTCTGCTTAGGCATCACAGGAAACAAAGCACTTCTCACTCAGCCATCTTGGATAGACCACACCCCTCTTACATTATTTTTAATGCTGAATCTTTATGCTAGCTTTGGGCAGGCATAAATATCCAGGCAGGAGCAAAAATATTAATATAAGGGGAGGCCGGATTTAAGTGCTTGTTTACATATATAAATCACTGTATTCACCTCTTTTGTATGTAAGGTAGCTGGTCGCTGTTCTCAAAGTACATGTTTTCGGCCAATCATGCATACTTTCTCCAGGAACAAGCAGGAAGTCAGTTCTCACATATGGATGATGTTGACGCCGATGGAGCCCGCACAGAGCATTTTCCAGCTTTCAAAGAAAACCTTTGGGAATGCTACCACGCATGCGTGATCCCCTTCCCACCCAAGGTTGCCATCTTGCTCAGTCTCCTTTTTTCCGCGGAGCCCAACAGACGCTTGTCCTGTTTCCCTGGAAAAATCTCTCTAAAATTATCCTTAAAGGTTGTTGTTTTCCGGTTTGCGCACCAGTTCCTCTTCCCAACTTGAGCCGGTGCCATTTCTCAGCTCCCTCCTTTTTTGACTTGCCTCGAAGGCGTTCGCGCCCTACGCTGCCCGGGTCCAGACCACCACAGCACTACCTGTGCCTGCAACTCTGAAAACCAAGAAGAAATGGTCAGAGTTGCTGGGAAAGATGCTCCCGCAGTCCAACTCAGCTCCGGCTTCTCCGACGCAGAGCTCCAAGCCCAGCACTTCTCACGAGGCCTGGGCATCCTCGGAGTCCTGTGGCAGTAGCTCCTCCAAAAAGACCCCGGACCCCGAGAATAAAATGAAAAAATCTTTGAAGTCAGTTGAGGTTCTGCCGGTGAAACCCAGTAAGATCCCACGGAGGGACTTGGGCAACTCTGAGCAGCGCCCCCCCTAAGGTCTCTAGGAAGGAGTCCTCGGCAGGCAGAGACCATGTGAAGCTCCTCGAGGCCGTGGTCCTTGTCGAGGATGCACTCGCAAGAGTGCCAGCGTCAGACCCAAAAACCTCGGTGCTCACGCCAAAAGCTGCAGAGCCTTCTGGCCTTGAAACCAGAATGGCAGCCCTGGAGCAGAATATATCTGCCATCCTGGCCCTGAAGCAGACAATGATGTCTAGTTCATCCGCATCATCTGCCCCAACAACCGTGCCTCTGACTGCGGGGGAGTCCCCAGGTGTCGAGCCAGAACCCGAATGCAACCGGCCTCAGACAAGCCCTCGGCACAGATCGAGGTCCTGGTCCCGATCCTCGGGTGTCCGGTCCTCCCTGGCCAGTTTCCGGGAGTCAGATCCGAGATCCTCCAGGGAATTTCAAGTTACCTGGAGCCGGCATTGAGGTGCGGGAATCCCGAGTCTCAGAGTCCTCCACGCCTACCAGCTCTGAGTGGGAGACTGATAACGAGGCCTCCCCAGAGAGCTCATGACACCGAGATGTCCCCCAGAGCTGTCTCCCCCCAGCACCGTGGCGCCATTCTACCCCCCCCCCCGGAGGACATGGCCTTCCACAACTTCTTCCAGGATATGGCCTGGGCCCTGTTGGTCCCGACCAAATCAGAGGAGGACCTTCGCACCGAAGAACTAGTCTCCGCCAAAGGAGACTCTCACAGTGCGGGTGCAACCTATCCTTGAGCAATTGCTCCTACGAATGTGGGAGACCCTGGCCTCAGGCCCTGGCTTACAAAAATCTCAGCTCCTGCATAGCTGAATGGTTGTGGAGTCATCTATTCAGAAGCTTAAAAGCTAGAAGAATTATTCCTCTGCCCCTCTGGGCAGACAGACCCTAGCCTTCGACACCCTCGGGCACAAGTGTTTTCATGGTTCCATGCTCAGGTGCTGGAATACAAGCCTATGAATTGTACATAGGCCTCATCCAGGAACTGGCAGGATTCTCTGTGGGCCTCACTGGGGAACCTCTTCAGCAGTTCCAAACCCTGACCGCCAGGATCCAGGACTGCTCAAAATTCCTGCCTCACGCCACCTATGATGGCTTTGAATCGGCAGTCTGGGTGGTAGCAGCCAGCATCAGCGCCCGACGCCAAGCCTGACTGCAGAACTCCAACCTTGAGCAGTGGGTACAAAAGAAATTGCTAGATGTCCCTGCACTGGGGAAAACATGTTTAGCAAGTTCTTGACCGACAAGGTGGCTGAGATAGAGGCTGAGGTCATGACCAGGCAGAGAGTCTCAAGGAAGACCTCGGCCCTCCCCCAGAAGAAACAATCAGGGAAAAGACCCTCTTTCCCAAGGAAAAAGGGGTCTTTTCATCAGGGTGTCTGCCAGCCCTTCTCGGGACATCAACAGGGACCTCAGCCTAAAAGCCAGGGGCATGGGCCTAAAAAGCTGAAGGCTCAGAAGCCCCAGGCCCCAGCTCCCACCCAACCCGGGGGGAGTTCTTGACTCCCCAGGCAGTCTCCAGGGGACACTCCCCAGCCCACAGGGGCCACCTGCCACTCTTTGCCCACAGGTGGGCCAGGGTCACCATGGACCAATGGGTACTACAAGTGGTAATGGAGGGGTATCTCCTCCACTTACAGCAAACACCCACAGGGTTCTTCCCAGTAGAGCCGGTGCAGCCTTCACCAGACCTTGCTCCTCTCAGAGTTCGCAGGCCTGCTCAAGGACAAGGCAGTGGAGCCTGTATCCAAACATCCATGGGGAAAGAGCTTCTACTCCAGGTACTTCCTTGTTCCCAAAAGAACTGGGGGCCTCAGACCCATACTGGACCTGCCAAAGCTGAGGAAGTTTCTAGTGAGGGAGAAATTCAAGATGTTCTCACTTGGGACACTGCTGCCCTATTTCCTCCAGGGATATTGGCTCTGCTCCTTGGATCTGAAGGATGCATACACCCACATCCTGATCCATCCCTCCAACAGACAGTATCTAAGATTCGTGATGGGAGGAGAGCACGACCTGTTTAACTTAGTTAAAACCCTTGCCAAAGAGCCAACCCCTGAGCACCACAGCAGGATCCGCCCACAGGACTATGCAATTTACATGCAATCTAAAATGTGCAAGACCAACAAAATATTAATACCAGACCCTCCTGATGAACAAGACTACCCAGTATCACTGGCATCCTTCTTTACTCCCTCGAAGAAAGCTATTGAAGACACCATCCTAGCTCTAAACACAACCACTGCACACACAGACCCTTGCCCTGCGCACTGGATAAAGGACCTGCGATGTGACATATCCTCAACTATAGCAAAAATCTTAAACTACTCCTTCACCACTGGCTCTTTCCCATCTACGCTCAAGCAGACCTCTGTAAGACCGCTGCTAAAGAACACCAAACTTGATCCTCAAAAAGTAGAATCTTATAGGCCCATATCTAGCATACCTATGCTAGCAAAAATCATCGAGAAAATAGTGCACAGGCAATTACAGGATCATATAGACACATCAGCCCCACTGGATCCAGCTCAACATGGTTTCAGAGAGTCACATGGAGTAGAAACACTACTCACAACACTCCTCAACAACATAACCTCAGGTGTGGATAACATACGCCAGGGCTTCGCTCTTGTCTTCTTAGATATAGCAGCGGCTTTTGACTCGGTATGCCATGAAATTCTCATCTGCCGGCTAAGGGAAAAAGGCATCTGTGGAACAGCACTCGAATGGTGCAAATCTTACCTGTCCGACAGATGGCAGCATGTTAGAGTCGACGGGGATACATCTGAACCTTTCCAACAAAGTCAAGGTGTACCCCAAGGATCCTCTTTATCTGCATTGATGTTTAATATATACATCCAACCCATCTGTGACATCATCAGATCCTTTAATGTCAGTTACATGATATATGCAGACGATGTGCTACTATATATGCCAATATCATTGGACTGCCTAGACCTTACCCCGCTGACTAACTGCTTTGACACCATATCAGAGTGGCTCCTATCACAAAACCTGAGAATACAACACAAAAAGACGGAAGTCCTGTTCGTCTCGAGGAACACCAACTTCACCCCTCCTAGTTGTATTAACGTAAAGGATGCCCAACTCCAAGTTAAACCGGCAATACGCTACCTGGGAGTAACGCTGGACCAAAACCTTGATATGAAGAATCACATAGCCAACACAGTCAAGGCAATCTACTTTAAAATCAGATCCCTCAGACACCTACGCATACTACTTGAACCGGATGATTTCCGTACCATTTATCAAGCCCTTATACTCCCCCATTTCGACTTCTCAAACTCCATACTACAAGGACTCCCCCGGGCCACCCTGAACCCCCTGCAATTAGCCATGAATAGTGCAGCGAGGGTACTCCTCGGGGCATCCAGGAGAGATCACGTAACACCCCTTCTAAAACAGCTACACTGGCTCCCCATTCAGGCAAGGATCAGTTTCAAGATCTTACTGCTAACATTCAAAGCGGCTAAGGGGCTCACCTCTTCCTCTCTCTCCAACCTCATACAACCACTTGCACCAAACAGGCCACGAAGAACAGCAGAATTAAACACACTAGTTATCCCAAATGACACCACAAGATGCACTAGATCAACAGCCAACAGAGCCTTCCAATTCTGCGCCCCATCTCTATGGAACACCTTACCAGCACAAATCAGAGCAATACCTAATCTAAGTCAGTTCAGAAAGGCTTTAAAGCATTTCCTCTTCCTTAAATATCTCAATGGCAGCTCCGAACATAACCCCCAGGTGAATAGCAGAAGTGGTCAAACAGATAGACCCCGCAACAGACCAACTGCACAATGTAAATAGCAAGTTGTTCCATATACTATTGTACCACTGTTGTATATAGTTAACCAGGATATCCTTTATCAGATAACCCTGCACTGTATTTAGTTTCCCCTATTTCGCCAAGTTATACTTCCTGTTAAATGTAACGACCAGACACGTGTAAACTGTCGGATGTTTTCTGTTCAATGTAAACCGCGCTGATGTCTAATAGTGCGGTATATAAGAATTGTTAATAAATAAATAAATAAATAAATAAGGTATTCCCCTTTCGCCTGGCTTCATTGCCAAGGGTTTTCACAAAGTGTCTGGCAGTAGTGGTCGCCAATCTGTGCCTACAAGGGGCCTTCATATTCCCCTATCGGGATGACTGGCTCATCAGAGGTATTATGGCCATCGAAGCTAGCCAGGCCACAGGCCAGGCAATCTGCCTCCTGCAGCACCTGGAGTTTGTCATCAACTACCCCAAATCCCATCTCTCCCCGGCTCAAGGCCTAGAGTTTATAGGGACACATCTGGACACGCTAAAGAGCGGTCCTCCCAAGAAAAAGCACAGCACACCTCCAGCAGCTGGCAGGGGAGCTACAGCACCACAGGACAGTCCCGGCATGCCTCCTCTTCTGTCTCCTGGGCCACATAGCCTCGACGGTCCACATCACCCTCTTGGCCTGCCTGCGTATGCTGATGGCCCAATGGTTCCTGTGCTCACAGTAGACTCGGGCCACAGGCAGGCTGAGGGACAAGGTATGGGTCACCAGCCTGACTGGTAGCCTCACTACACTGGTGGGAGAACTTGCACCACCTACGGGTGGGCATGCCTTTTCAGGCACCTGCACCACAAGCGACCCTGACCACGGACGCTTCCCTCCTGGGTTGGGGAGTGCACTGCGATGGCCTATGCACATAAGGCAGTTGGTCTCTGGAGGAGTCCCTCCTACAGATCAATCTCCTGGAACTCCGGTGATATTTTTGGCCATGCGAGCGTTCCGCCACCACCTAACATCAGCCAGTGTTGATCCAGAGGACAACCAGGTGGCTATGTTTTACATTAACAAGCAGGGGAGCACGGGCTCGTACTCCCTCTGCCGTAAGGCGGTAGCCCTCCTCTTCTTCGTGGTGCACCACAGCATGCTGCTGTAAGCAGTATACCTCCCGGGCCAGGACAATCACCTAGCAGACAGGCTGAGCAGAGTTCTGCGGCCACACGAGTGGCGCTTGCATCCCAGGGTAGTACTCCGCACACACTCCAAATTCCTCCCAAAGGTGGTATATCCTTTTCACCTCAACCAAGAGATAGTCCTCAGCCTCACACCAGCAGGGAGGAGCTGATCCTTCATATGCTGGATTGCAAACTGGCCCTGTTCTTCTATGTACTGCGGACTCAGGCTAATCGGAAAGCTCCTCAGCTTTTTGTGTCTTATGACCCCAGCAGACTGGGGCTCCCCATGTCAAAGTGAACTCTGTCCACTTGGGTGGCAGACTGTATTGCCCTCGCATATGAGCAAGCAGGCCTTTCTCTTGAGCACTGGATCACAGTGCATCGCGTGAGGGCAATGGCCACATTGGTGGCTAACCTCCGCTCAATGCCGGTGATGGAGATTTGCAAGGCCAACGCATGGTCTTCTATCCATACATTTGCAGCTCACTACTGCCTGGAGAGTGAGTCCCACAGGGACAGTGCCTTTGGCCAGGCAGTACTCCATAATATTCTCCAGGTGTAGGCAACTCCTGCCCTCCGATCCTTCTGTGTTCAGGCTACTGGAGTGACAATGTCGCTGGATGCTAGGGTTTCACAGAGTCTCTCAGCTGGGGACTCAACTTCTGCAACTCAAGGCTACCTGATTGGTCACCATTGGTGCTGTCCTGGTTTGGTCCTAGGCAATCTGTAGCAGGGAGTCCCATATGTGAGGACTGACGTCCTGTTTGTTCCTTGAGAAAGCGTAATTACTCACCTGTAACAGGTGTTCTCCGGGAACAGCAGGAATCAGTCCTCGCAGCCCTCCCTCCTCTCCTGGGAGTTACCTCTATACATTTCCTTATTTTTACTGCCATCTTAGCTATGTCATCTGAGCAAGATGGCACCCTTGGACAGGAAGGGTACCACGCATACATGGTAGTATTCCCAAAGGAGTTCTTTGAAAGCTGGGGAAATGCTCCACGCGGGCTCCGTCAGCATCAGTGTCACCCATATGTGAGGACTGATTCCTGCTGTTCCCGGAGAACACCTGTTACAGGTGAGTAACTACGCTTTCAATGTGGACATGCATGGGCAGAGCATGCATTTTCATGCGGATTTTATAGAATATGACCAAGCACATGTAGCATAGGTATGGTCATTTATACCTGGTCTAGATATGATGCAGCCAACCATGGCTTTATTTACTTTATAGAATAGGCATGATTAGTGTGAACTAATCCAGTCACTCTTTACAGGCCTGCATGTATAGAGGGTTTGTGCAGGGAGCGTTGGACGCGGGTGGGAGGGGGAGGTCCAGAGATGGAGAGTGGGCAGAGCGGGGGTAGGGGGCTAGATGTACAGAGGGTATTCTGGTCAGCCCTCTGTACATCCGGTGGTCCATGCTTAGACGCCCTCCTTATTCCATCTCAGAGATGGAGTAAGTGCCAGGCATGGGGGTGTTCAGGGCCTGCAGCACCACAGATGACTGCTCGCTGCCGCGGTGGGTGCCTCGCTGCCCAATCCTGGCCCTGGCTGCACCTGCCGAGGATTGGGCGGCAGGAACAGGTATGTTTGTGCGGGTGGCATTGGGGCTCACAGTCTGGACGTGCCGATGCCATGGCGATGGGACGCCATGTCACCGGCACACCAGCTGCAGTGCAGGGAGGTCTGGGAATGTCCTTGTCAAATCCCAGGACATTCCCGACTGCAGAAGCGGGGCATGTCCGACCCATCCAAGTACCCTGATTCTGCAACTGCCAGAACATATAGCTCCCGCAGTTGCAGAATCGGGTGACTGTGGGGCACGTCCAGCTTTTGGACATCCGGATGGCCCAGGCATCCCCTGATCTGAATTGGCCTCTAGATATCTTCAACTGAACAGATTGGCTAACCTTTTGGAGAGAGCTTTAAACTAGGATCATGGGGATTGAGTGGACAAAGCCCCCAGATAGATAAAAGCCTTTGAGTAAAATATGAAACATTTATATAGAAATGGGAAAAAAAGGAAGCATCTAGAAAGCTATGTTTACTACTGCCCATAGTAGGGAAAGTAAAGTTCTGGATCTAGCAGCTGTAATGTAAAATGACTTGAATTTGGTCACAGTCATGGAGATGTGATCTACAGAGAACCATGACTGATATATAGTTATACCAGGCTATAATCTACTCAGGAAAGGCAGTGCAAGAGAAGAAGGGGTGGCACTATATGCAAAAAATTATATAATAGCAGCACAATTGCACGGCTAACAGTGGGTTAATCTGGATAGAGACAATGGAATATCTCTTTACAGAGCAAGAAACAACTGGCTTTAGTTAGCAGTTGCAGGAGTGTGGAGAAAGAGAAGGAGGAGTCAAAGATGACCCAAGGTTGTGAACCAAGCAAACAAGGAGCTTGGTTTTGGTCATGTTCAGTTTCAAATGGCAGTGAGACATCCAGGCAGAAATGTCAAATAGGCAGGCAGATATACGGGCCTCAATTCCCAGATCCATATCTCTGCCTGCCTATCGGACATAGCTGCCTGGATATCTCACTGCCAGTTGAAATTGAACATGGCCAAAATAGAGCTTCTTATCTTTCCCGCTAAATCCACCTCCACCCTTCCTCCTTTCTCTATGTGGATTATGCTCTATTCCTCCCTGTTTGCTCAGCTCACAACCTTGGGATCAACTTTGACTCCTTCCTCTCCATCTGTACACACATCCAACTGATAGCCAGGGCCGGCCCGTCCATTGAGCGAGAATGATTTTTGCACAGGGCCCCGCGTTTCAGGGGGCCCCGCGCAAAAAACATTCTGATCCTAAAGTAAAATTTTAAAAAGAAAAAAAAAGCTGTCTTCTCCAGCTGCCGGGGCCGCTGCGGCAGAATCGAGTGTGCCGCGGGGCCCCCCCTGCCCAGCAGAGCCTGCCCTCCCCTTTATCACCTCTGTCTTCGCAGCTTCAGTCAAACGCGCCGGCTTTCAGAGCGTGAGAGGAGAGTTTCTCCCTCGCTGCTCTGTTAAGCCCGCGCATCAGCCCCCATGGGCTTAACAGAACAGCGAGGGAGAAACTCTCCTCTCGCGCTCTGAAAGCCGGCGCGTTTGACTGAAGCTGCGAAGACAGAGGTGATAAAGGGGAAGGCAGGCTCTGCTGGGCAGGGGGGGCCCCGCGGCACACTCGATTCTGCCGCGGCGGCCCCGGCAGCCGGAGAAGACAGCTTCTTTTTTTAAAAAATTTTCCCTAGGCTAGGCTAGGCTGGGCTGGGCTGGGCTGGGCTGGGCTGGGCTGGGGGGGGGGGTTAGGAGTGGTGATGGGCTATGGGAGGGCTGGGGGGGCTAGGAGTGGTGATGGGCTATGGGGGGGCTGGGGGGGCTAGGAGTGGTGATGGGCTATGGGGGGGCTGGGGGGTTAGGAGTGGTGATGGGCTATGGGGGAGCTAAGTCTGTTTATGGGCTGATGGGATTAGGACTGAAAGTGGGTTGATGGGGAGGTTAGGACTGGTAATGGGCTATGGGGGGGCTTAAACTAAAAATTGGGTGATGGGGGATTAGGACTGGAAATGGGCTGGTGGGATTAGGACTGGGAGTGGGCTGATGGGGAGGTGAGGACTGGTAATGGGGTATGGGGGGCTTAAACTGAAAATTGGGTGATGGGGATTAGGACTGGAAATGGGCTGGTGGGATTAGGACTGGGAGTGGGCTATGGGGGGCTAGGACTGGTAATGGGTTGGGGGGGTTGCTAGGACTGGAAATGGGCTGGGGGGATTAAGACTGGAGGTGGGCTGATGGGGTTAGGACTGGTAATGGGCTGGTAATGGGCTGTGGGCTGTTGGGGGGGGGGTTAGGACTGGTAATGGGCTATGGGGGGGCTAGGACTGGAAATGGGCTGATGGGGGGGGGTTAACACTGGAGGTGGGCTGATGGGGTTAGGACTGGTAATGGGCTGGTGGGATTAGGACTGGGAGTGGGCTAAGGGGGGCTAGGACTGGTAATGGGTTGGGGGGTTGCTAGGACTGGAAATGGGCTGGGGGGATTAAGACTGGAGGTGGGCTGATGGGGTTAGGACTGGTAATGGGCTGTGGGCTGTTGGGGGGGTTAGGACTGGTAATGGGCTATGGGGGGGCTATGACTGGAAATGGTCTGATGGGGGGGTTAACACTGGAGATGGGCTGATGGGGTTAGGACTGGTAATGGGCTGTGGGTTGATGGGGGTTAGGACTGGTAATGGGCTATGGGGGGGGGTTAGGACTGATAATGGGCTATGGGGGGGCTAGGACAGGAAATGGGCTGATGGGGAGGGGTTAGGACTTGAGGTGGGCTGATGGGGTTAGGACTGGTAATGGGCTGTGGGCTGATGGGGGGGGTTAGGACTGGCAATGGACTATGGGGGGCTGAATGGAAATGGGTTGATGGGGTTAGGACTGGAAGTGGGCTGATGGGGGGTTAGGACTGGAAGTGGGTTGATGGGGGGGGGCTAGGACTGGTATTGGGTTGGGGGGTTGCTAGGACTGGAAATGGGCTGATGGGGGGCTAGGACTGGAAATGGGCTGATGCAGGGACTAGAAGGGAATGGATGCTGTGTGAGGCTGGAACTAGAAGGGAGCTGATGTTGGGGGAGGATTAGAATGGGATGGGGCTGGGAGAGTAAAATGGAGAGGGGAAAAATATTTTGTGTGGGAGGGATAAAAAATCTACACTTAGCCGGGTATTGGGAGAGTAAGTGGGGATTGAGGATGGAGGGGTAAAATTTGAGTGGATGAAATAGGAATGAGGAAAGAGCAAAAGGAGAAAGATTAGTATGTTAAAGCAGATGTAGAGAGAGAGAATGGAAAAAAAAACTAGAAGAGAGAAGAAAGGACAAATGGACAGCAGATGATGGAGAGTTAGCAGAAAACATGAAGAAACCAGAAGAAAGTGGCTGGAGCAATTGCAACTGAAAAAAAAATGCACAAAAGGTAGAAAGATATCTCTTTATTTTGAATTTATTAACTGGAATATGAAAGCTCTGGGAAATGTGCATCATTAACGTCTGCGCTTTGTTTGGTACAAGAGGAAATTAATTTATAGTTTTATTTCTACAGTGTTGTTGTACATTCCAAGTTTGGCTTTTGGGGTTCCCAGTTTAATTATTGCCTTCCTGTTTCTAAATTGTGATTCCTTGTTTGGTGATGGTCTATGTTCTGCATGTGTAACTGAGCTGAGGTATTCTGTTTATGTAATTCCTATTTGACATTGCCACTTGTTCTCTTTCCCCAGTCGGTCAGGTATTGTTGTTCTCTGAAATGTATTGGTTTAATATTTGCAGTGTTGCCTTTTGATAGGTAGGGTATGGTGCTTTGTGAGTCCTGGTAGTGCTGTTAGGATACGGCGGGTTTGCTATGGGTTCTAAATGGGCAGTGTTTGTAGTAGTTCCTAATGTGCCTGGCGGTTGGCACTGGATTATAGTAATGTAGAAATCTTTTAGTCTGTCTTTATCCATACACACTAACTTTTAGTAAACATGTCTCTTAATGAATGTTAGCATTATGCAAATATTTATGCAAATAAGGCCACTTATGCAAATGAGGCCCCGCACCAAGTCTCCGCACATGGCCCCGCACCCCCCTTGGGCCGCCCCTGCTGATAGCTAAAATCTGTCGTTTCTCTCTCTATAGCATCAGCAAAATTTGCCCCTTCCTTTCTGAACATACTACTAAGACCTTTATCCACTCTTAGTCACCTCTCGTCTAAACTATTGCAACCAACTCCTTGCTGCTCTCTCTCTGAATCATCTCTCTCCCCTTCAATGTGTTAAAAATTCAGCTGCACAGCTAATCTTCCACTAGTCTCGCTATTTATTTATTTAACAGTTTTTACTATGGCCAAAGCAGTTTACATCAAACAGAACTTAATACAATGTAACAGAGTAAGGAACTTGGAGAGAACTACGCTCACGTAACCTCTCTTCTCAAGTCGCTTCATTGGCTTCCTATCCATTTTCATAACCAGTTCATTCTGCTGTTGCTCGCTTCCTTTCCTCTCTTATTTCTCCCTACACTCGTCCTCTTCTGGCAGATCACTTCTATCTGTGCCCTTCTCTTCCACTGCCAACTCCAGACTTTGATCTTTCTACCTTGCTGCTCCCAGGGGCGGCCCAAGGGGGGTGCGGGGCCATGTACGGAGACTTGATGCGGGGCCTCATTTGCATAAGAGGCCTCATTTACATAAACATTTGCATAATGTTACCATACACTAACTTTTAGTAAACATGCCTCTTAATGAGTGTACGGATAAAGAAAGACTAAAATATTTCTACATTACTATAATCCAGTGCCAACCGCCAGGCCCATTAGGAACTACTACAAATACTGCCCCTTTAGATCCCATTACCCCTAAACTATACCCATAGAAATCAACATAATCTAATCCAAAAAACTCTTGATTTCTCGCATATATCCTACTGTAGGAACTGACCTAATCCATATCCCTATTATTCATTTATGGTTTTTTAAATTTTTAAATTTTTGTTGGATCACTCACCATGAGAAGGAAACATTTCCTCTCTTGAAGTGAGCCCTCCTTTTTAATCAATTATAAATGACCCATAACAGGCCATAACCGGACAAAACAATACTTATTGCCGTCCTTACCAGTCCAATACACCGTAAAACTTCAAAACCAAGCCATAACAAAATGAGCAAGGAAAGTGTACTTAGCTTAGTCCTATGCCAAAAAAGGGCGATGTTTAAACCTCCAAGCAGCGGTAGATCCCATAGCAAACCCGACGTATCGTAACAGCACTACCAGGACTCACAAAGCACCAGACCCTACCTATCAAAAGGCAACACTGCAAATATTAAGCCAATACATTTCAGAGAATAACAATACATGACCTACTGGGGAAAGAAAACAAGTGGCAATGTCAAATAGGAATTACATAAACAGAATACCTTAGCTCTGTTACACATGCAGAAGATAGACCATCACCAAACAAGGAATCACAATTTAGAAACAGGAAGACAATATTTAAACTGGGAACCCCAAAAGCCAAACTTGGAATGTACAACAACACTGTAGAAATAAAACTATAAATTAATTTCCTCTTGTACTAAACAAAGCGCAGACATTAATGATGCACATTTCCCAGAGCTGACATATTCCAGTTTATAAATTCAAAATAAAGAGATATATCTTTCTACCTTTTGTGCATTTTTTTCAGTTGCAATTGCTCCAGCCACTTTATTCTGTTTTTTTCGTGTCTTCTGCTAACTCTCCATCGTCTGCTGTCCATTCGTCCTTTCTTCTCTCTTCTAGTTTTTGTCCATTCTCTCTCTACATCTGCTTTAACATACTAATCTTTCTCCTTTTGCTCTTTCCTCATTCCTATTTCATCCACTCAAATTTTACCCCTCCATCCTCAATCCCCACTTACTCTCCCAATACCCGGCCAATTGTAGATTTTTCTTTCCTCCAACACAAAATATTTTTCCCTTCTCCATTTCACTCTCCCAGCCTCATCCCATTCTAATCCTCCCCCAACATCAGCTCCCTTCTAGTTCCAGCCCCACCCAGCATCCGCTCCCTTCTAGGCCCCGCATCAGCCCATTTCCAGTCCTAGCCCCCCATCAGCCCTTTTCCAGTCCTAGCTCCCCATCCATTTCCAGTCCTATCTGAGTCCCTCCATCAGCTCATTTCCAATCCCAGCTCCCCATCAGCCCATTTCTAGTCCTTTCCTAGCCCCACCATCAGCTCATGTCAAATCCTAGCTCCCCTCCACTCAGCCCATTTCCATTCCAAGCCCCCATCCCCATCATCTATTTGCAGTTCAAGCCTCCCCTTCCACTCAGCCCTTTTCTAGTCCTAGCAACCCCCCAACCCATTACCAGTCCTAAGCTCCCATCTGCCCACTTCTAGTCCTAACCCCCCTATCACCCCATTTCCAGTCTTAGCCCCGCAGAGCCCATTACCAGTCCTAACCTCTCATCAGTCCACAGCCCATTACCAGTCCTAACCCCATCAGCCCACCTGAAGTCCTAACCCCCCCATCAGCCCATTTCCAGTCCTAGCCCCCCCCCATAGCCCATTGCCAATCCTAACCCCCCATTCACTCCATTTTCAGTTTTAGCCCCCATAGACCATTACCAGTCCTAACCCTAACCCCCCCATCACTCCATTTTCAGTTTTAGCCACCTCCCCCATAGCCCATTACCAGTCCTAACCCCCCTCCCCCCATCAGCAAAATTAAACAAAAAAAAAGAGCTGGCTGCTGCTGCTGCCGCCGCCGCCGCCGTGGCAGCGGCAGGATCGAGTGTCCGCAGGGCCCCCCTGCTCGGCAGAGCCCTCCCTCCCTGCATCTGTTCCCTTTCGCACTAGCTTTCAGATCCGCGAAGGGAGAGTTTCTTCCTCGTGGCTCTGTTAAGTCTGCCGGGTCCTGGGGCTGATGGGAAACAGGAAATGTCTGTTTCCCATCAACCCCAGTGGGCTTAATCCTGCTGCTGCCACGGCGGCGACAGCCAGCTTTTTTTTTTTTAATTTACCTATGCAGAATGTTCTTTGCGCGAGGCCCCCTGAAACGCGGGGCCCTGTGCAAAAAACATTCTCACTCAATGGACAGGCCAGCCCTGGCTGCTCCTTATGCCTGGAATAAACTACCTGAGTCAGTTTGTCAGGCTTTATCTCTGGCACTTTTCAAATGCAGGCTAAAAACTCATCTCTTCGAGGCTGCTTTTGGATCCTGATCCATGTAGTCTTCTGCTTTCCAACTATGTGTTTCCTTACCATTTCCGTAGACATATCCTAGTCCCCAGCTGTTGTGTTGTCTGACTAGATTTATTTATTTGGAGACTTATTTGGAGTGGAGGAGTGGCCTAGTGGTTGGGGCAAGATACTTCAGGCTGGAAAGTCAGGGGTTCAAATCCCACTAGAGAACAGCAACCTTGGGCCAGAAGGACTGGGGTTTCTAGTCCCACAGGTGCTCCTTGTGGTCTTGGGCAAGCCGCTTAACCCTCCATAGCCCATGTTCCCTGTAAAATAGTTATCTCCAAGTTATAATGCCCTCTTCAATGTAAACCATACTGATGCAGAATAGCACAGTATATAAGAGAATAAAAATTTATTTATTTGATTTTATATACCACTCTATATTACAATTAGAGAAGTTTACATAGAACAGTGACACTGGAATGTTTTTACATTGAACAGGAATGTCAACTTTGGCAATTAAACAGGATTGAACTACATTACATAATGGTTTATGTTTCCTACGATGTCCTGTAACATAAGGGTAAGTGGCTACGTGGAGTTGTCGGTTTATGATTGTTGAATACATTATGTTAGATTGTAAGTTCTGAGAGGGACTGTCTCTTACATGTTGTGTACACCTTGTAGTGGTATATAAATGGTTAATAGTAGTAGTAGTAAGACTGATTTGATATACAGACATACTGGGTCAGACCAAAGGTTCATCAAGCCCAATATCCTATTTCAACAGTGGTTGGTCCAGGTCACAAGTAAATGTCAGGTTCCCAAAAGATAGACAGATTTCATGTGGCTTATCACCCTTCCTCCTGTGCAGACATTCACAGTATTGCTATAAAAGAGGAAGGGTTGGGATATCTCTGCTGCAGAGCCATCTAGAAGATGGAAGATCCTGGATCCTCTCCAGGGAGAACTGTTCTAGTAACTGGTAATGGAACCCATATGGGAAGGGGCAATACTGGACCTGGTACTTACAAATGGGGAGAGTGTTTCTGATGTCATGGGTGAACTCTAATATCCATTGACTGCGGGATGGTATGATTTAGAATTAAGATACAGGCGAACATGGTTCATTTAAAAGTAAGGATTCTAAACTTCAGGAAAATTAACTTTTTCAAGATTGGGAAATACTCAAGAAGTCATTAGCTGGATGGGACCATTTAAGGATGTGCAGTCATTTGAAATGGCATAAAAAATATCAACATCGTCTCCTATATCATTTCATGTTGTTTTCAAATGAAAACAGAAAAAAAAACTCTGAACATTTTATCACTTCTCATTTGTCATTGACAGTGAGGGCTATTCGCACTATTGCTCAAAAATTTCACAAACAGCACAGGAAGCTAAATAAAATGAACATTTTTGGCCTGCACACTCCTAGGTCCATCTAGGGGAAGAAGAAAAGCAGTTAGCAAAACTGAAAGGATATATTGTACAGACAACAAACCTTTTTGTTAGGAAAGAAAATACAAGTAAGAGAAACATTTTTGGAAGAAATAGCTAAAAGAGAAAGGAAAAAAGTTAGTGTTCATAAATTATTAGAGATCACAGCTAAAAGGACAAGCAACAACATATGGAGAATCAAAGGAAGTTGTTAACATAGACATGAAAGTAAAGATGTAAATGGAAGAAAAATTAGTCAACACAGTCAAATGGGGGGAAAGACTTTTTAGATATATTAATGACAGGAAGAAGTGCAAAAGTGGCACTATGAGACTCAAGGCTGAAAGAGAAGAATATGTAAAGGATAAGTATAATTGCTTATCAATGAAGATTCGGGAGATGGACCTCGGACTATAAATGCAATTAAAAGTAGACAAAGTGATGGCACCAGACAGGATACATCTAGGTACTGAAGGAACTTAAGGAAGTTCTGGCTACTCCAGTGTCTGACCTTTTCAATGGCCCAGGCAGCTGTGGTTCCCGCTGCTTCTGCTTTTGATGGTGGAGGCCCCCATCCTCTTGGGGACTGCCCCGGGACTCCTATCTCAGGAGTGGGCCTCTCTCCTGCACCCCAACCTGGATCCCTTCTGGTTGAGGTGGAGGACATTCTGTTGGCCTCTCACAAGGCCTCTACTAGGAAGGCTTATGCCCTCAAATGGCGCAGGTTCTTTGCTTGGTGCACCGAACATGGGACTGATCCTTTCTCCTGCCCGGTGGCTCTGGTGTTACAGTACCTTCTCCACCTCTCTCAGTCCGGGCTCAAGTCTAACTCTGTCCGAGTGCACCTGAGTGCCCTGGCAGCACACCACCATCCAGTGGATGGTAAGCCCCTCTCGGTCCAACCATTGGTGACCCATTTCCTTTGGGGCATGCTCTTATTGAAACCCCCGGTTCACACTCTGGCAACTGAATGGGACCTCAACGTTGTGTTGGGGCAGTTCATTCACCCATCCTTCGAGCCTCTGGACCTGAATGGGATCTCAACGTTGTTTTGGGGCAGTTCATTCACCCATCCTTCGAGATACTGGACTGTGGAGGGGGGCAACCTGCCACCTTCGCTACCCCTCTTGGAAGGTGGTTTTCCTGGTTGTGCCCACCTCCACTCGCAGAGTTAGCGAGCTCCAAGCCGTTGTGGTGGAGGCGCCTTATACCAGGTTCTACAAGAACAGAGTGGTGCTTCACACGCACCCCAAATTCCTGCCAAAGGTAGTGTTGCCCTTCTCTCTTAACCAGAAAGTGGTGCTTCCTACCTTCTTCCCAAGATCTCGCTCCAGTGAGGCAGAGACGGTCCTTCACACTTTGGACTGTAAGAGGGCTTTGTCCTTCTATATCCAATGCACTCAGAGCCACCACAAAGCTTCTCAGGTTTTCATCTCCTATGACCCCAGTAGGCTGGGGGAGGCGGTGACCAAGTATACGCTGTCCACATGGGAGGCGGACTGAATCACCCTTGCTTATGAGCAGGTGAGGCTCCCACTGGAAGGTCATGTCATGGCGCCCCATGTCAGGGACATGGCAACTTCAGTGGCAAACTTGCACTTTGTCCCAATGGTGGACACATGCCGGGCCACCACCTGGTCTTCAGTCCGTACCCTCGCAGTCCATTACTGCCTGGAAAGAGAGTCCCAATGGGACAGTGCCTTCGGCCAGGCTGTGCTCCATAACCTCTTCGGGGTCTAGGCAACTCCTACCCTCTGACCCTTCTGTGTTCAGACTACTGGAGTGCTGGTTTCATCAGATACATGAGTCCTACTGTGGTCTGTGTACATGGACTAAAAAATTGCTGCTGCTGCTTGCGGCTCCCCGTGAGGGAGCCCCCATTTTTTCCTATGGGCTTTCGGTAGCCTGTAGCTGGGGAGTCCCATATGTGAGGACTGACTTCCTGCTTATTCCCAGAGAAAGCAGTTACTCACCTGTAACAGGTGTTCTCCGTGGACAGCAGAAATCAGTCCTTACAACCCTCCATCCTCCCCATGGAGTTGCTCCTTTACCATCTTTTATTTTTGCCATCTTTTAGCTATGTCATCTGACTGAGCAAGATGGTACCCTTGGGCGGGAAGGGGACCATGCTTGCGTGGTGGCATCTCCCAAAGGCTTTCTTTGAAAGATGGGGGGATGCTTCCACAAGGGCTCCGTCGGTGCCAATGTCACCCATATGTGAGGACTGATTCCTGCTGTCCCCGGAGAACACCTTTTACAAGTGAGTAACTACGCTTTCTCTCCTCTCTATTTTGAAGTGGGCAGAACTGCTGGAGGTCAGCAGGCAGATTGGCAGCCAAACCACAAGGAAGCACACTGAAGGCCTGCTGAGTCCCCGCCCACTTCGGCATATGTATGTGCTGAATTCCCGTATTTTCTGGTAGCTTGTCTGACGGTTTGCCTGCTGAGCTCTGGTTATTGTGCTGCCACAGCACTGATGCAGCAGAAGGATGGAATTGGCTTTAACATAGAGTTGCAGCAGAAGGATAAAGAAGAGCTGTTAGACAACTAGGTTGGGGATAGAGTATGCTGGACTACCAGGAGAGGGAGAGAGAGAGGGAAAGATTGCTGGTGCATGGTAGGGAGGGGTAGACAGGATGATGCTTGATCAGGCAGGTAGGGGGATGCTCAACTATGGGGGAAGAGAGAGAGCAGCGAGATACTGGACTGTGGAGGAGGGCAAGATTAAAGGTTCACCTAGGGCACTAGTATCCTTACATCAGCAATAGAAATGTCTCACTTACAGCTTGTTTGTTGATCTTTATTGCTACATATTCAAGTGGATTAACACGGAGACCTCAAATTCTTCATTGTAAAAATGAAACTGATTTAACAAACGTTTTCTTAATGTTTATATTTTATCAATAAATATTCTAGTGCACTTTTGCATTCCTTATATTTTATGCACTTTGATACCTTTCCAGCCTGGATCATCTGAGTCAAACTTCATCTCAGATGATCTTTTTGCTCTCAGCTGGATCTTTACATCTGCCTGAAATTGGTGTGAAGATCCAATGTAAAAAACTGTGCTAAATTTCAGCACATTTTTTTGACACCGGGCGCAATTAAGTATGCAGTGATTTGCATGCCCAGTGCACTGCAAATTAGCACAATTGTTTTTCTGGTGCTAGCTTGCTTTCTGCATTGGAGAGCAAGGCTAATGCGGGAAAAGCACCAGAAAAATGCTCCGCCAAGCTTTTCTGCAATGATCCCTAAGTTTGTACCTGAGGCAATGGAGGGTTAGATCACAGGTGCACATGCACAAAATGCTCATTTGCCTTTGCTCGTGCTATTTGTGTGGTGATCAGTGGAGGGTGAAACAGCTTATGTACATTTAAAAATCCCTGACCTGTACTCCTCCCTCTGGAGGAATGAATCTTTTTTAAATCAAACTAAAGGTATGCACACGATGAAAGCCCATCTGTACTTTTAGCCATTCGGAGGGACAGTTTTCAGCCAGGGCAATGTCTCTGTGGTAAATATCATCTAGTCTGAATAAATCCAGTGCATTTTTCCTAGTAAAAATGATGCTAGTTTTCATATGCAGGGCTCTTTCATTAATACACAGGCAATGAAAAAGGTGCTGCTACTCACTGAGTACCCCCTTAAAAAAAGCCCTGGACAAATCCCTAAGAAAATTGACCTTGCGATTCTACATGTTATAATAAAAACTGGGAAAACAATTTGTGCGTTCAACTGAAACGTTTGACTCCATATCGCTTGCAGACTGAATTGATTGTATCTATATTCTAGCTTTGCTTTTGTTCTGAAAAATCGTAATATTTTAACCTACTACTTCTACTATTAAACATTTATACAGTGCTAGAAGGTGTAAACAATGATTTACATATAGGAGAGAGAGAGTTCTCATCAGTGGAGGTTACAATCTAGTTGACAGACAGACACTGGTCTGAATTAATTTTTTAACCTCCCCTAATACATGGCGACAAACAGACTTGGGGAAGACTAGAAGAGGTAAAAGGAAAAGCCCCCATTGCAAAATAGTCAATCCTAGAGGCAATGCCATATTTCTTTTCGGCCAGTTTTTGAAAGATAAATAATGGGATGTTCCTTCGAGGCTGCCTTCAATGAGTAGCTCATAACACAGGGCTTGACAAAGCTGAGGTGCCAGGTCGCCATGGCGACCAGAAATTTATACCTGGGATTTGCTCCCATCCCCCACCCATCACGGGCAGAAAACCTCTGTGGACAGAATCGCGAGGCCGCGGGCAGGGTCCCGGCGGCCGATTCTAACCGGGTGCGCTGCCCGGCACGGGGACCCTGTGCGCGGCCTCGGCGGAGAGCGCGAGTGCGCTTTTTAAATTGATTGGCTCCCCGTGGTCTGTGCCATGCGGGAGCCAATCGTTGGGTTTGTTGCTGGGGGGTGCGGGGGGGGAGTTGCGGCCAGCAGCCTCCGCGTGGCAGTTCGAGCGGAGGCTGCTTTGGGGTGCCGGCGTCTTTGGAAGCTCCGGGAGCAGGCGTTTTTTGGCGGCGATCAGGAGCAGCGGAGCTTCGGGGTCCTATCGTCTTCGGTGTGCTGGCAAGTGCGGGCCGGGAGTGCGGACAAGTGCGGGCCCTGTGTACTTCGGTGGGGGCCGGGTGTTCCTGAAGTGTGGGGGAGGAAATTTAAAGGCAGCATAACTCCTCCGTTAAAAAAAAAAAAAAAAAAAGAAAGAAAGAAACCAAAGCAGAGGGAAATAACAGGGGTCAATTTAACCAAAAAAACAAAAACAAAAACAAAGCAGGCAGCCACCGCTGTTTTGTAGTCCCGGCTTGCTTTTGGGGGATTATTCAGCCTTTAGGGGCGGTTCTGGCCCTTGAGGATGCCTGCACCGCGCGGTTCAAAGGGTGCGGCCCCGGGGAGTGCTGCGGGGTCGTCTGTGCGTGGGCGTGGGCGATCTCGGTCTCAAGGGGCGGCGGGGACGGGTAGGGGGTTGCGCAGCCCTGGTGGGGGGGGGGGGCGGGGGGGGTCGTGGGGTTTATGCGGGAGGTGCGGCGCGGGGTAAAAAGGGGTCTAAAAAGGCTCGGCGTCCCGGGGGGGGGTGCTGGGGCCGGCAGGGGTGTTGCACCCCCCAGTGGCACCCCGGAGGTGCTCGAGGGGCTTCGGGGTACTGCTGGAGTGGCTGGGGGAGTGAATGTGGGGGGCGAGGGAGGTGCTGCCTGTCCAGCGGGGGGTCTGGGGGTGGCGGCTGGGGTGTTGGGGGTTCAGGGGCTTGCGGGAGGAGTGCGGCCTGAGGGGTCTCAGTGGATCAGTGGCTATGGGGTGCCCGCTGGATGGCTCCCTGGGCCCGGTGGCTTTGGGGCAGTGGGGGGACCGTCCCCGTGGGACCAGTGGTTGAGTGGGGGGCAGGGTCCATCTCGGGCGGATAGGGGTGGGCCTTGGCCTCAGGCTTGGTCAAGGGCAGTTTCCCCCCCTGTTTTTCCTTTTCTGTCTCCACAGGGGCCGATTATGGCACAGCCTACATGGCAGTCGAGTGCCACTGGGTGCGAGGGCTGGTTGCCTTTGGCGGCGGGAGCGTCGACGCAGTATGGAGCGGCGGCTGAGTTGGCACATGGACGGCCCGAGGATAGCATGGGTGCCGAAGGTGCAGATGGTCCAGCTGCTGATGGGACAACTGCGGTGTTGGTGCCTGCTCCTGGTGAGACTGGTGAGTTGCTTGGGGGTGCGGGCGATGGGGGTGGGTGGTCGCTGGAGGCGAAGGCGAAGGCGGGGGGTGGTACACGGAGAAAGCGCAGGCGGTCTTGTCGGTGGCATCGGAGCTCTGACTCGTCCTCCTCTTCTTCTTTGAGCGGTTCGTCTGGGGGGTCTGGTGGGTTGCCTTGTCGGCGGGACGGGGAAGGCGTGGGGACGGTGGGCTCTAGTTCGGGTGGTGGTGCCGCTTCGGTGGTGTTTTTTCCGGAATTGTGGGAGGGAGTGCCACGTAAGCTGCGGCGCAAGATTAGGAAGCGCCGTTATATCGATATCTTCCGCTTGCTTGAGGGGAGGAAGCGCTCTGGGGAGAGTCGGAAGAAGAGGAAGGAGGATGAGAAGGCGGGTAGGGTTCGGAAGGTGGCGCGTAATGTGGTGAACTGGACGCGTGCCTTTCTGCGATTGGCTAGTGTATGGGGCCACCACGATCTGGGCCAGTATGGGATGTTGTTAGCATACGCCGATTCCATCCTGGAGGCGTCTCAGACGCATGACGGATGGGCTTGGCTGAACTATGATGAGAAGTTCAGGGATAGGATGGAGGAGAGCCGATTACTTTCCTGGGGCACGCAGGACATTAACCTTTGGCTGACTCAGATGTCGGCTAGGTCTAGTGCCGGAGGGGGGGGTGGGGGTAAGGGTAGTAGTGGGGCGGTGGTGGGGACGGTGCATTCCTTTCGGCCAGGGGCAGGCAGAGTACCGCCGAAGGCGGGCCCGGCGGCGGGCGGTGATGTGTGCTGGCGCTTCAACCGGTCCACTTGCCCCTTTCCAGACTGCAAATTCCAGCATGTTTGTTCCTTGTGCGGAGGTACTCACTCGGCCACCAGGTGCATTAAAAAAGGTGCCGCTGGTGTTGCCGGACCCTCGGCGAAAGGGCAGTGAGTGGTGGGGGTGTGCGCCCTCGCCGATACAGGTTGAGGCCTTTTTGGGGTGGCTGAGTCGCTACCCTAGGAGGTGGGAGGCGATGATTTTGTCGTTTGGTTTTCGGTTTGGTTTCGTTATCCCGGTGCGCGGAGTGGTGTCGGCTCCGAATGCACGGAACTCCCCGTCGGTACGGCGTTGGGCTGCGGTCGTTCAAGACAAGTTAGCGGGGGAATTGCAGTTGGGGAGAGTGGCGGGTACTTTCCCGGAGCCCCCTTTTCCGGGCCTGGTGATTTCTCCGTTGGGTATAGTACCCAAGAAGGAGCCGGGGAAGTTCCGGTTGATTCATAATTTGTCCTGTCCAATCGGCGCTTCTGTTAATGATCGCATTCCGCGTGAGTTTTGTACGGTACGGTACGCTTCCTTTGACAAGGCGGCGCAGATGGTTAGGGGGGCCGGTCGGGCTGCCCTTCTGGCTAAGGTTGATATTGAATCTGCGTTTCGCTTATTACCTGTCCACCTGTCTGCTTTTCCTTTCTTAGGTTTTTGTTTTCAAGGGGGGTATTATTTTGACAAGTGCATGCCGATGGGCTGTTCTGTCTCTTGCGCTTATTTATTTATTTATTTTTTTTAATGTTTATTTTCATTTTATACAACAGAACATCTCAACAAGCATACAGTCACGCTATCTTGACCCCAATAACCCAGCTAACCGTCCCTCCCACTAGTCCCACCCCCCACCAATCCACACCCCCCCCCCCCCGGCTCCTTATGGTAAGCCACCACGTGTTAACATTTGGACCTAGCAACAAAATCATCTATACATTGCCATTTATTCACATTATTCTGTCCCCTCCTCGCTGCCCGAACATTTATGCGTTGACAGTGGCTAGAGGTCCTGGCAGTCCTGGAGCGACCTTGTCCTTTTTCAAATCCGATATATATACACAAAAGATTCCACCATAGGTTGAAGTCCAGCTTGGAGAGATCTTTCCAGCAGGTGAAAATCAGCTTCAGCGCAACAGCCATCATAAAATCAAACAGATAAAACTTGTCATTAGTTAAGCCAACCGTTTCATCAGCTGACCGCGGTAAAATTGTCGGCCAGCGCAAGGGAGACCGAAACTTTAAAATACATTGTATCCTGTCCCATATCCGCGCCCAATAACCGCGAACGTGAGGGCACTCAAATAACATATGTTTCAGAGTGACCGGGATAGTATTACACGTCCAACATGCATTCATAACAGCTTTATCCCACTTTGATACTTTTACCGGGGTGATATGAGCTCTGTGGGTCAAAAATAAGAGGGATTGTAGAATAGCAGCACTATGCGCCGCTCTATTCGTCTTAAGCCAGAGTCGTTTCCAATCTATCAGTTGGAGTGGAATGGTTGAATCTGTTTCCCAAACCTTTTCAAGCCCCACTAAATAGTTCGGGGAGGCATCTCTCAGAAAAGCATAAAAGCGGGAGGCTACTCCCTTCCCACTACCACCAAATTCCACCCGTTTCAATAGGTCCCACTCCACAGTCAGATTTCTTACATACACTCCTGCCTTGGACAAACAGTGGATTAATTGCAGCCATTGAAAAAAGGAGGAAGCTGGAAGCTGGAACTCACTTTGCAGTTCCTGGAAAGTCTTCCAACGCCGCGATATCGCTAGTTGCCCCAACGTCCAAATCCCTTGATTTTGCCACCCTTTCCAAGAAATAACTTTCTGCCCAATTTGAAACCTGCTGTTGTACCAAATAGGGATCTCACGGGATTGCGGTGAACCTTTGCATACTACCCGCTCAAACAGGTGGGCCGCATCCTGAGTGGCAGCGATGATTCTACCAGATGGGAAGGAATCAGGCCACCTCATGCCCAGCAACAATCCTGCTGGGATCGGATGGGCTATCCGCCTCTCCACCTCTAGCCACACAGGAGATCCCATCTGCTCGAACTCAGTCAGCCATAGCGCCCGCTGCTTAAGGCGGAAGGCGATATGATATTTCTGAAAATCAGGAAATTGGACTCCCCCTGCCTCCTTTGATGCCTTCAGCTTACGCGTAGCAATTCTGGGGGGGTTTGCCCTGCCAAAGAAAATTGATTAGACATCTCTCCAGGGAACGGTATACCTGGGGGGGGGGGGGAACCCAATGGCAACATTTCTAAGATATAATTAATCTTGGGGGCCAACACCATTTTGATTGATTCCACTCTACCCCACCAGGATATGTGCAAGGGAGACCATCGCTTTGTAAACTCTTGTACCATCTCGCTGAGGACTGTCCCATTCAATGCAATGGTTTCATCCAAATTTCTCATATACCGAACTCCAAGATATTTAACATCCTCGGTAGCCCAAACAAAGGGGTGGGGCTCTATCAAAGACTTGAAGGCATACTTATTTAGTGGAAAAGCGACCGATTTCGACCAATTGATTTTATATCCTGACAAACCAGAGTATTGACCAATCGTTTCCAAAAGGGAATCTAACGAAGAAGGACATACAAACACCAACAGATCATCGACATATGCGGTAATTTTAACCTCTAGATCTCGGATCCGAACTCCACCAATCCCAGGGTGAGAACAAACAAGAAGCAAGAGGCCAAATCAAATAATAAAGGTGATAGGGGGCAGCCCTGTCTCGTTCCCCTATGCAAAGCCACAGAAGCGGACAGGGCCCCATTAGCTAGGATACGCACAGAGGGGTTGGCATACAAAATATGAATAAGACGCAAGAAGGGATCCCCAAAACCAAACCACTGCAAGGTACGGGACAAAAAGGCCCACTCCAATCGGTCAAAGGCTTTCTCTGCATCTAAGGCAAGGCCAACCATCAGGTTCTCCTGATCTTCCACCACCACCAGTATATCTGAAAGGAGCCGCGCATTATCCGACGTGGCCCTACCGGTGATAAAACCACATTGAGTGGGGTGAATCAAGTCCACTACAACCCTGGAAAGCCTTTGAGCCAGGACAGCAGCAAAAATCTTGTAGTACGCATTTAATAAGGAGATAGGGCGGTAATTCTCCACCTTTTGCGGATCCCTACCTGGCTTGGGGAGAACTACTATCGTGGCTTCATTGAATGAGTCAACTGAGGGAGATTGGGCCATGAGAAGTCTGTAATACTCCAATAGTTGAGGCGCTAGTTCGGCCATGAACACTTGATAAAATTCACAAGGGATTCCATCAGGCCCTACTGCCTTCCCAGATTTCCCTGCCTTTATGGCCGCTTGGATCTCACCTACAGTAATAACTGCATCTAGCTCGCGTTGCTGGCGCTCCGTGAGCCTCGGGTGAGCTAACTGACCCAGCAGACCCTGGAAGTCCGTTTTTCTCAGCTCCCCTTCGGAGGAGTATAGATTTTCATAAAAGAGACGAAACGCCTCCACTATGTCTGAATTCTTCAAGAAAGATGCCTGGTTCTGCCCTTTGATCACCTCAATTCTAGCTTTGGATGCTCGGGGGGACAGTGTATTTGCTAACAGATGACCAGATTTGTTGGATTCCAGATAAGTCCTGGTCTGCTGCTGGCTTAACAGCTGTTGAGCCTCCAAAGTTAATATTTGATTGTATTGAAATCTGAGCCTCTGTAACCTTAACAGGATACTAGGATCGGCCCTAGTGGCCAGCAGGCGCTCACCAGCCTTAATTTGCATGTCCAGATCACGAAGCATCCCTCGCTGCAATTTAGCCAGGGATATTGAATAACTGGTGATCTTGGCTCGAATGTTTGCCTTAAATCCCTCCCACCAGGCCCAACCAGCGATCTCGCCAGGCAAATGTATGGAAAAATACTCTTGAATGGCCTTACGCATAGATTCACAAAACCCTGGATCACCCAGTAGCCCCTTGTTAAAATAGAAAGCCCGAGTGGTGCCCTCCCTTTCTCCCAGCATCACCGAGAATGTAATTGCCGCATGATCAGAAAGCTGGATGGGATTTATAGTGGCTCCCTCCACGGCAGGGATGAGGGATTTAGAGACGAGAAAGTAGTCAATCCGAGAATGCGATTTATGAGGGAGAGAGAAAAAGGTATAATCCTTCTCCTCGGGATGCAAAAGCCTCCAGATATCTGTTAGGCCTATTTCTTGCATAATGGACGCGACCACTGGGGCCGCCGAATGAGATCGGTGAGAGCGATAAGGGGTGCAGTCAAGCAAAGGATCTAACACCAGATTAAAATCCCCCCCCAACCACTATATCGTGGGCAGCAAGCAGGGAAAGCTCAGCCGCAATCCCGTGGAAGAAGGCAGTATCACTGATATTAGGGGCATATAAATTCAAAATAGCCAGCTTCCTCCCATTGATGCGTATTACCACTGACGCCCATCGGCCCTCCACATCCGAGTGGCAGAGCTCAATTGCTGGAAGGAGTGCCCTCCTGACTAAGATTGCCACCCCGTTCTTATTTTTCACCGCTGCGGAGTGGGATACCACGATATACTTCCCCAACCCCAACTTTTGGGTTTCTTTAAGAGTTAGACGGGTCTCCTGAATTAGCACAACATCTGCCCGCTCCTTAGTACAGTAAATTAAGATCTTCTTGCGCTTAATGGGATTATTTATACCCTTCACATTCAGCGAAAGAAACTTAAGAGAGCTCATGGGACAGGATACACTGTATCAAACTGCAGTACATTACAAAAGTGATATACAACTAAGAGGTGAAAATAAACTCCAAAACTAGGACCCAGCAGAACCTTGGAAAAACCCTCCATACCATAAGGAGCCAACACATACCCCCAGAAAAGGGGCCCACTTGGGTGAACCAGCATGTCCAAGGGTTATCCACGCCCCGAACCAAAACACATCTACAATGTCCCAGCGCCACCCTCCCGGCCTGCCCCCGGGTTGGCCTAGGCCACTGCTATCCAGCGGCAGACCACCCTTGCCAGTGAACATCAGTAAATACACCGCACATAGTTAGCAAATGTCCAACTTTGATAGGAACGGCAGCTTCAGTGTCCCCCATCAGGACTTCTAATACTGGATCTCCAGCATTTGTAGTAGTCAATGCATACGGGCCGCCTCGTGCTCCTCGATGAATGCTTTGAGTGCCTCCGAGTCCTCAAATGTGCGAGTTTGATTATGCAGCGTCACCCGCATCCGTGCGGGAAACATGAGGCCATAGCGAGCCTCCAGGGCCTGCAATCTGGGGCGAAGGGAAAGCATCTGTTTCCTTCTATCCACAGTCGCTTTGTGGAAATCTGGATAAAAGGCCACCTTCTGGCCATCCACCATGAGCGAAGGGTTTGCACGGGCCACTGCTAGGATCCTGGTGACATGAGAATGGCGCAGCGCACAAAAAATGATCGGGCGAGGCTGCCGCACATTGAGGCCCGGGTGTGAGGGGATCCTGTGTGCGCGCTCAATCTCAAACGGCGTATCAAACACAACATTCAACAGTTTTGGCACCATTGAAATTATGTAAGCCGCTATGTCAGGTCCCTCAGCTCCCTCGGGTACTCCCACAATTCGCACATTATTTCTGCGGGTTCTGTTGTTCAAGTCCTCTAAGCTGCGCTCTAGCATGGTTATGCGCTTAGAGTTGGAGTTAACCATATTTAGGCGATCTTCATGCACAGCTACAGCCTCCTCCACGCGAGTAAGCTTTTCCACCACTGCGGCTACTTGCGCTTTCATTTCTCGGAGCTCTAGCATATCGGCTTGCAACACGACGAGGGTCTCCCCGTTCGCTGCGACCATATCCCGCACAGCACGGATTTCATCGAGGACCGCCTGTAGGCCTGCTGGTGGCTCCCCCCCGTGCGCCATCTTCTGCGGGGAGGGAGGATCTGATTTGGCCCGTTTAACGCCAGAACCAGTGGAAGCAGGATAGTCCAATCTAGTGGGCTTACCCGAGGGCATTCCAACACCCTGTAGATCTATTCCAAGCGGTGTATTTGACGCCTGGAGGGGGCACTGGGAGCAATGTTCTTCACAGTGTTAGGGCAGCTCGAGGTCTAGGCGACCATCTTGGATCGTGCTAGCTCCGCCTCCCAAAATCCTCTTGCGCTTATTTTGAGATGTTCAGCACCTTCCTGCAGTGGGTGCTGGTTCAGTCGTCAGGCTTGTCATCCATGGTGCATTACCTGGACGATTTTTTGTTTGTGGGTACGGCGCAGTCGGGGGAGTGCCAGGAGCTGTTGACTGCGTTTGTTCGGCTGGCGCGGGAGTTCGGTGTACCGTTGGCGGCGGGCAAGATGGAAGGTCCGACGACACGATTGACCTTTTTGGGGGTGGAGTTGGATTCTGAGGTGATGGTGGTGTGTTTGCCGCAGGATAAGGTGACCCGCTTGCGGATTTCGGTGGCTAATGTATTGTCGTCTCGCAAGATTTCCTTGAAGGAGCTGCAGGCGCTGTTAGGGTCCTTAAACTTTGCGTGTCGAGTGATTCCAATGGGGAGGGTATTTTCATGCCGGCTGGCTTGTGCCACGGCCGGGGTGAGAAAGCCTCACCACTGCATTAGGGTCACGGGGGCCATGCGTGCAGATCTGATGGTGTGGAGTCGTTTTCTGGAGGACTTCAATGGGACTTCGGTTTTGATGGAGTCTGAAGTGTCCAGCGATGCCTTGCAGTTATACACGGATGCGGCGGGGGGGGGGGGGGGTGGGGTTAGGTGTTTATTTCAGTGGGGCCTGGTGCACGGATCATTGGCCGGAGTCGTGGCACGTAGAGGGTTTGACCAAGAACATCACCTTTTTGGAGCTCTTTCCGATTCATGTGGTTTTGGAGCTCTGGCCGGAACGGCTTTGGAACCGTAGGGTTCTGTGGTGGTGCGATAATGAGGCAGTGGTCAGTGTGGTCAATCGTTACTCTCCGAAGTGCTTAAGGGTGGCGGGCTTGATGCGGGAGGTGGTGTTAGCTTGTCTCCGGCTGAATGTGTTGGTCAAGGCGTGGCATATCCCGGGGTGCACTAACAAGATCGCTGATGCTCTTTCTCATTTTCAGTGGGATCGGTTCCGGGCTCTCGCCTCCGAAGCGGACAAGGATGGATCTGTGGTCCCAGAGAGCTTGTGGAGCATTGGCCTCCGGAGATGCTAGAGCTGTTGAAGAATTCGGTGTCTGCAGGGACTTGGTCAGCGTATCAGCGAGGCTGTGACTGGGTGGTTGCCTTTTTGGTGGCTCATGGGTGGCAGCCGGGCGGGGTTCCGGCGGGACTGATTGGTCGATATATTGTGGAGGCGAAGCACGCCGGTTTCTCGCGATCGGCGGTGCGTGGGCACCTGGCTGGGTTTAACTTTTTGCGAGCGCGGTTGGTTGGGGCTCTCCTGCTGGAGGGGTTTTGCCACGGCGGTTGTTGCAAGGCTGGGAGAGGGATCAGCCTGCACCGCTAGACGCCCGGTTGCCCATTACACCTGGCCTATTGGTGAGGGTTTGCGGGGCCTTAGCGCAGGTGGCGGCGTCTGAGTACGAAGCCACTTTGTTTCGGGCGGTTTTTTGCATTGCCTTTTTTGGGGGTTTTCGAATCGGGGAGTTGGTTGCGGGCTCTGGCCGTGGGGGGGTGGTGGGGGGCTGCAGGCACATCATGTGTGGGTGGAAGGGGGGCGGTTGCGGATCCTGTTGGCAAAATCCAAGACGGATCCGCTGGGGAGAGGTTTGTGGGTGTGGTTGGGTGAGCTTGGGGATCCCCGGGCTTGCCCGGTGCGGGCGGTGCGGCAGTATTTGTTGGTGCGGCCGCGGCTGGCTGGGGGTTTTTCGTACACGCGGACGCCCGGGTCCTAACTCGTTTTCAGGTGTCGGCGGTGCTGCGCCTGGCATTCCGAGTGGTGGGTGAGGACCCACTGCGTTTTGCGCCTCACTCCTTTCGAATTGGGGCTGACACTAGTGCGGCGGCGGTGGGGTTGTCCGAACAGGTTATTCAGGGTATCGGGAGGTGGCGCTCCCGGGCTTTTAGGGGTTATGTTCGGCTGTAAGGGTTCAGGTTGTGGGGTGGGGTCTTTAACTGTTTATTTCTGTTGCAGATGGGGGTGCCGAGCCTGGTGGCTGTTGGGTTGCTGGCCACTCTTTTGTCCACTGGGCGGGACGGCGTGCGGCTGCTCGACCTATTGGAGCGAATTTGGGACTGGACCCGTCGGTGGTGGCTGTGACATGGCTGGGTGTGAGAGGACTTCGCTGGTCTCAATTTCTACCTTTGCTGCAGCACCATGGGAGGACACTCCGGTGGCCGAGAGCCCTGCTTGTGCATCTTGGGGGCAATGACTTGGTATCCTGGTCCTGCCGGCAGCTGATACGGGCGGTGCAGGACGATCTGGGGGTGGTGCTTAGGATGTTTCCTGGTATTGTCTTGCTGTGGTCTGACATTATTCCAAGGCCGGCTTGCTGGGACCAGCGGTGGTGGTCCCGGGGCTTGACTAAGATTAATCGACAGATTGGTCGATGGGTCTGTCAGAGGGGAGGTTATCAGATATTGCATGATTGGGTGGATGCTACGTGTTCGGGGCTGTATCGGGCTGACGGGGTTCATTTGTCGCCAGTTGGTATGGACCTACTCCTTAACGACTGGCAGGAGGCCTTGGAATATATGTCTGTCCATGATGTTCGCTGGTCGCAGCTTCGGGTTGGGGGGGGCGGCACATGAACAGGGTTCTGTGCCGGTGGCGGAATCCCGAAGGTTTCCGGGGTCCGGAGCAGCAGGCTTCATTTGGGCGGGGGCGGGGTGCCCCTGACCCGGTTGAACCCCTGCTGACTTTTGCTATGGCATGGCGAAGTCGGGGAGAGGGGCATGGCAACTTGCCGGGAGGCAAGTTATGGCATTAGCGGTGGCGGGCACTTTGCTACGGTATGGCTGGTGCAGCCGGGTTCCGCTAATGGGGGTTTTGAAAGTTGATGTTGTTTTGTTCTAATTGTTAATGGTTAATAAAGCTGCGACAGTTGTGTTCCATGGAACTATTGGTGTCATGTCTTGTTTTGGGGGGGGGATGAGTGTGGGGGGGGGGGGGAATGGCAGGGCCTGAAGCGCCGGGTCCGCCTGCCTCGGTTATAGGAAGGATCTTTGCCATGATGAGGGGTTAGATGTAGCAAACAGCCTGTGGGAATCCAATATGAGATTGTGGCAAAGATCCCTCCTGTTCTGTCCATGGGAGATCGGATCCCCTTGGGCAGAACAGGAGGAGAAGCTCAGGACAGCAGAGAGCCACGGGGATCAGAACTTCCATTAAAAAAGACCAGGAGAGAGGAAGAAAAAATGTAAACAAAACAAGTAAACAAAAGTACAGAAGATGGGTGCAGGGCCGTACCAAGGGATGTGCGAGTGGTGCGGCCGCACAAGGCGCAAGCATAGAAGGGGTCACTGATATCATCTCTGGGCTTCAAGGAAACTCAAAAAGAGTGAGTTACTGAGCATGGCTGAGTGGAGGGGGGCACCAAATTCATTAGTCACACGAGACACATTTTTAGCTTGTATGGTCCTGGATGGGTGAGAGGAGGGCAGGGGGTGGGAGTGCTAGGGGTAGGGAGAAGGGAGGTGAGAATCTGGAGGTGGGGATGGGAAGAGTGCAAGGTGAAGAATAAAAGGATGAATGCATGGGGACATAAATGACAATCTGTATATGCCATAGGGTGCATCCTATCCCCAAAACATACATGCAAGCATCTCAGCCCCATACTACACACTGGCACTCCACCTTTGCATGACAGACCCACACAGAGGTGCCACCCACCCACACATTCAGAGACACATATACACCTTGCTTCTGCACCTTACATTACATATGAACACACAGGCAACCCACCTCTGCACCACACACGGAGGCTCCCCAGCTCTGCAGGACACATTTTATTTATTTATTTATTTTATTGCTTTTATATACCACGCTCTTTAAAATCAGTGCAGTTTACAGATAACATTTTTGTGCAGAACAGGAGGCTTGTTATGCACTTACATTGAACAGGTGATACAACTTGGATTTCAAACTGGGGAAACTATCTACAGCTATCTACAATATAAACTTGAGTTGTCTGTAACTTACAATTGCCTAGCTGGGTGTATGGTGGGTGAGGTTGAATTACTGGGTTGTGAGTAGTGTAGGAGAAAGAGGTGGTGTTTTAGTGCTTTTCTGAATTAGGCAAGATCCGTGATCGCTCAGACGGTGGTTGGGAGCGCATTCCAGCAGCTGGGAGCATAGAACTTAAAGGCTTGGTTCTTTGTTGCCTGGGTGCATTTTGTTATTTCATTGGGAGTCTGTAGGGTATTGGTGGCGAATGTTCTCCTTGCTATGTTTGCTGGAATGGGGTAGAGAAGATCCGTTACGAAGGTGGAGGATATTTTGTTGATGGCCTTGAAGGTCATCAGGACTACTTTATAGGTGAGCCGGCAGTAGATTGGTAGCTAGTGCAAGTCCTTTAGGATTCAGAGTCTTTTGGCAAAACTAAAGAGTCATGGGATAGGATGTGGTGTACTACTGTGGATCAGGAACTGGTTAAAAGATAGAAAGCAGAGGGTAGGGCTAAATGGCCAATTTTCCCAATGGAGAAAGGTGAATAGTGGTGTACCCCAGGGATCTGTGCTGGATTCGCTGCTTTTTGACATATTCATAAATGACCTGGAAAGTGGAATAACAAGTGAGGTTATCAAATTTGCAGATGACACAAAACTGTTTAAAGTTGTTAAACCCCAAGAGGATTGTGGAAAATTGCAAGAGGATCTTGATAAATTGGAAGACTGGGCATCAAAATGGCAGATGAAATTTAATGTGGACATGTGCAAAGTTATGCACCTAGGGAAGAACAACCCAAACTATGGTTACACGATGCAAGGTTCCACATTAGGAACCACCACCCAGGAAAAAGATTTAGGCGTCATTGTGGATAACATGTTAAAACCCTCGGCCCAGTGTGCAGCGGCGGCCAAGAGAGCAAATAGAATGCTAGGTATCATAAGGAAAGGAATGGAGAATAAAACAAAAGATATTATAATGCCTCTATATCATTCCATGGTGAGACCGCACCTTGAAAATTGTGTGCAATTCTGGTTGCCATATCTTAAAAAGGATATAGCGATTTTAGAAAAGGTTCAGAGAAGAGCCACCAAAATGGTAAAGGGGATGGAAGGATACTTCTATGAAGAAAGGCTAAAAAGGTTAGGGCTCTTTAACCTGGAAAAGAGACGGCTGAGGGGAGATATGATAGAAGTCTATAAATTAATGAACGGAGTGGAACGGGTAATGTAGATCGATTATTTACATTATCAGAATATAGAAAGACTAGGGGACATGCAATGAAGCTACAGGATAAACTATTTAAGACTAATAAAAGAAAATATTTTTTCACTCAACGTGTAATCAAACTCTGGAATTTGTTAACGGAGGATGTAGTAAAGGCTGTTAGTGTAGCTGGGTTTAAAAAAGGTTTGGACAAGTTCCTAGAGGAAAGGTCCATAAACCATTATTAAGAAGGGACCCAGGATATCAATGCTTGACCCAGTACAAGCATTGTGGAACCTGTGTCTTTTGAGGAAACTGCTAGGTATTGTCGTGACCCCCTGCCTGGGCTAGTGGCTCACAGGAAAGGGTTGCCATATTTGTCCTTAAATAAAGCTATTTTTGTCTCCAGCAAGGAATCCTGGGACTTGTAGTTCTTTTCATTAAAGACAAAGTAATGTGTGACCACTGGGGTTGTTTAAGGCAAAACCAAGAAATTTATTTTTGGGTTCTTTCCACGCATTAAATTCAACGACAACGCAGGCAAAAGGATTATTCTCCAACACAGAAAAACTTACAGGAATAAAAGTACACGTGAAGTTAAAGAACTGCAATACTTCTTTAAACACAGCAGCAGTTTTCAGTACACATCTCAGCACCTGGGTTACAGCTTCTTTTCCTTCAAACAGCATAGGTAAATTCTGATCATTTTCCAACAACGCTGCTTTAATTCAAATTCTGTTCTTAGCAAAGTTCTTTAGCTTAAAGAAGGTCTTAGCACTTTCCTGGCTAAGGAAAAATTGCTCTTCAAGAGTTCTTTTTACAGTCCTTTCTAACAGCTTTCAATTTCCCTCATGCATAAAGAACAATCCAGCGGTGATTCGTCATACACTGAGTCTGACTCAAGAGTATCAATTTGCATGCCTTCCTCTTCTGCAAATTGTTTATCTCTTTCAGGATTTTCAATAATGTTTTCCAACTTACTATTCTGTAGCAACTTCAAAAGTCCTTTCCAGAACTGCTCTCCCTGGTAAGCATTGGTTGTATCAGGAGCATGGGGCTTCTTTCCCTGGAGCAAAAGCTTAACTGCTTCACCTGTGTTCAGCACTACGTCTCTGCCTTTGGCTGGGTCTTGGTTACATTAGTTTGTAACAGCTTTCCCCCCCCCTTCTGGCAGCTTGGGTTTTCTGAACTGTCTCTTGCACACACTGCACTGCACTTTGTTGCAGCTCTTCAGCAACCTCCCCAGCTATACATCGGCTGGTCTCTGGCTCAAGCGTACCTTTCACACAAGGGTTGCTTCCTTTGCTGCTGGAACTGCTTCTCCCACGTGGAGTTAAATTTCCCCCATCTCCTTGCTCCTTCCTGTTGCTGCTCCTCTCTCCTTCCTTCGTCCTTCCCCCTGCTGTCTCTCTCTGCACTGAAGCAGGTTTAAAAAGCTGCTTCCTAGCTACCACACCCTTATCTCTGCACAGGTAGTTGTAATTAGAGTCCAAGCCTGCACTCACGTTGGGGCTTGGGCGTGGCTTAGCCTCCGCAAGTACGTGTTTCTTTTGCTTGGCTGTAGCTTTAGCCCTCTGAAAAGCTTGCCTGTCTCTTGTCTTAAAGACATAGTCACCACTTTCTTGTGTTTCCATAGGGTCATCACAGCTCTCATTGTCACAGTACATATGACCTAGATTGGACACTGTTGGAAACAGGATACTGGGCTTGATGGACTTTGGTCTGACCCAGTATGGCATATCTTATGCTCTTATGGGGTAATGTGATCTCTTCTAGAGGCTCCATGTAAGAAGCGTGCAGCTGTGTTCATTGCCAGCTGTAATGGGTTTAGTGTGTTTTTGGGTAGGCCATGCAGGATCACGTTGGCATAGTCAAAGTGGGGGGGTCACCAGTGCCTGAAAAACTGTTCTGAAGTCATGCACCTAGCCCTGCATCCACCACCACCACATCCCACACACAGACAGGCATACCACTGTTGCACCACACACACACACACAGACACTTGCTATCTGAAGCTTTAACTATTGTTATCTAAAGATGATGCATGGTGTAGGAACTCTGGCGCCGGTCTCACGAGAACATGACCAGCACAAGAGAACCAGTGTGGGGGGGGGGGGAGGAAGGTGTGAGGAGGTTACAAGCACTGGATCCCAAGATTTTGGCCTGGCTCCTAAATCCATACAAAATTTGTCAAGTCCTGTCATAACATATTGAATACTGTTTACACAATGATAGGGTCTAATTAAAACTGAATGTGTTAGTCTTGTACACTATAAATATCTTCTGGGGGATAAATAAAATTGCAGATAACTCTATCTGCCTTAATTATAAAACAGTTGCCATGACGTCTTGTCTTTGGAAAAGAAAATGGATGTCATTTTAAAGTTCAACAATGAAGCATTCTGCATATCAGAAAGAAAGAAGGTACATTAACTATACTGCTGGTGTACAGGGTGGACAAACGTAAGTTATTTTGCATTACTTCCTCTGCCCCTGGCAATTTCTTCCTACCCCATTGGGCTTCCAGCTCAATCATAACTGTTGTCCACAGAGTTGTGGCATCAAAAGCCTTCATTCCCAATTAGCTGGGTTTCCCTCCCATTTTTTAAATCCCATCTCACAGAGCAAAACAATTGCAGTGTCAGGCTTTGGCCAAAGGTCATAGACAGACTCCCTCTGCAGAGTAACTATAATTCCTATTGTGTTTCTAATAGTCCTGTGTTTTGTATAAAATGCTGGCGAATTACTGAGGGCCCGATATTCAAAAGGCATTTACATGGTTTATTTATTTATTTGTACATTTTTCTATACCGCCTCTTCCAGAGATCAGAGGCGGTTTACATATAACCGAACAATAATAATAAGGAGCGTTATTATTATTTTACAAAGAACAATTTAGGTAGTTTAACTAAAGGCAATATAGAAACAGGTGGCAAAAACGTGCCGATATAATAACAGCAAATGACATTTAACTATCATCAAAGAACTATGTACATGTGTATGTCATTGAGATACCTGAGGAGTGTGACATATTATAAGCTATTGGCATTTTAACTTGCAGCGAGAACTATTTACATGAGTATAGTATTGAATATCCATGAAGAGTGAGGAATTGAATAGTAACTGATTTAATAGAAGAGGTGTGAGGGTATGCTATGTCTAGGTAGGATTGGGATAAGGTTGCTGGCTCGTACTGCTTTGAAGAATCGGAACCTCGTCGGACTGCAGGCTGTAGAAATGCTGGGTAAATAAGAATGTTTTCAGATCTTTTCTAAATGATTGAAGATCCTTCATCTCTCTTAACTCTATTGGGAGGTTGTTCCACAACATAGGAGCGTAGAGCGAGAAAGCTGAGTTGCTCGTCTTCTGTTTTGATTGCCGAATGAATTCTGGTACTCGCAACATGTGTAGGTTTTTTTCTCCTTCTTGACCTGCTCTCTTGAGGAGCATGTATTAGAGTTGTCAGGAAGGACGGTGCTATGTTATTATAAGTTTGAATGTTGTAACCAATGATTTATAGGTAATTCTACAGGATACCGGGAGCCAATGCAATGCATAAAGGAAAGGGGAGATATGGTCAGTTAATTTTGCTTTGTAGATCAGCTTTGCAGCAACATTTTGAGCCAGTTGTAGAGTAAGCAGATTTTTCTTGGATGTTCCTTGCAGTATTCCGTTGAAGTAATCCAGGTGAGGTGTTATTAGCGTTTGTACCACAGTCCTGAAATCTGTACTGTCTATTATTGGCCGTAGCTGTTGGATTGTCCTTATTTTGAAAAATATAGATTTCGCTGTTTGCTTTATATGAGGAGTTAGGTTGAGCGTCCTATCAAGGGTCACCCCTAGGTATCTGACTTCTGTCCTAACTGGTAGGGAGATATTTCCAATATTGATGACTGTTGGCGGAGCAAAGCTAGAATTTCTTGTTATAAATAGCACGTCAGTCTTTTTGAAATTGATATTCAAATTCATTGATTGGAGCCACATTTCTGCTTCCATGAGACATCCTGAAATCTTGTCATAGTTGGGGTTGTATATCTCCATATGCAAGTAGAACATAATATTGTCTGCATAGATGTGATAATTTATTTTATGTCATTGGAATATGGAGCAGATCGGCTGAAGATATAGATTAAAAAGTAGCGCTGAGAGACCAGAACCCTGTGGGATACCTTGTTCCTGATGAAATGGCACCGAGGAAACGTGGTCAATTTGAACGTATTGTGTCCGGTTCGTGAAGTAAGATTTAAACCATTCAAGTGCTTTGTCCTTGATTCCTAACTGTGAGAGTCTGGAGATGAGCATGACATGGTTTACATTGTGAAAAGCCAAGGAGATATTGAGGAAAATGAGGATAAAGGCTCACTTGGAATTATCGATACCCTTAGTGATAGTGTCGAATAGAGCTAAAAGGAGGGTTTCCACCCCATGGAATGGACGGAACCCATATTGGTGTTCATCCAATGGTGACTCTGAGTCTATGTAGTCTTGTAATTGAATCTGTTTAATCTTCTCTATAATCTTGGAGAGGAATGGTATGCTTGCAATGGGAAGGTATGAGGAGGGGTCTTTGGGATCCAGAGATTTATTCTTTAGTAATGGAAGGATTGCTGACCTTTTGAGTTCCTCAGGTATAGATCCTTGAAGCAGTGACAGGATCACTATGTTTAGTAGATCTGGAGCCAATTCTGCTTTTGTTTCCTTAATCCACGCCACCGGACAGGGGTCTAACAGAGAGGTTGAAGAGTTGAGCTTAGTGATTGTCTGGTGCAGTTGTTTGCTTGTTATTGAGTGGAAATCGCTCAATTCCTGGGTGGTGTTGGTTGGATGAGATAGTGAGGTTGGTGTGAAGAGACCTTTTTGTTTGAGCTTGTTAGCAAAATGATCTGCTAGTGTTTGTGGGTTGATAGGAATCTTGTACGAGTTATTAGTAGAAATTTTGGTCAGGGATTTAACAATCTCAAATAATTCTCTAGGACGGTTTATGGCCTTTGACAAAACTTTAGTGTGATATTGCTTCTTTGCATTATTGGTAGCATCCTTGTATGCCTTTAGCAGTGAAAAGTAATGTAGTCTGATTTCTTGGCTTTTCCTTCTTCTCCAAGTAGAATCCATTTTCCTGAGCCCTTTCCAAAGTGTTACTAGTTCAGAAGTAAACCACCTCTCATTTATTCTACGCTTGTGCCTCATCTGCGAAGGCAAAGGATCAGACGCTAACCTTATAGTTTTGTTCCAATTTGCTACTGCTTCACAAAGGTTATTAACAGTTGGGTCTAATCTGGGGAGAACTGTTTCAATGAACTCTTCTTGTCAAATGCTCAAAATCTCTGTCCTTGGTATGTAGCGTCAAGATGGGATCTGGTAGTCTGAGGGTGGTGAAGAGAGAACCGAATCATAAAATGGTCGGACCACGGTACCTGAGTTATGGTGGGTGGTTTGTAATGAGGTGATTTTGTGCATTTACTAGGGAGGAATATTAAGTCAAGATTGTTTCCTTTGGTGTGAGTTGCTTGGTTGATTATTTGTCTAAATCCTATTTCTTCCATTGCCTCTGTGAAAGCTGTTTCCTGGTTCCTAGGTAGTGATGGTAGATTAAAATCACCAAGCATTATAAGGGGTTTCCTTAAAGTGGAGCTGCAGGCAGATTCAAGGATTGTTGCTAATTCTCGATTATCAGCTGTCGGGGGCCTATATATGAGACATAGCCCTGTAAAGTGTGTAAATGCCTCTAACCAGGATATTCAATGGCACTAGCATAGTTAGTGCCGCAGAATATCCCCAATCTTCTCCCTTAAATACCCTGATGCTAACCACTTAGCATTGGGGCATGTCGTGGGCGCTTCCAGGGAGGGGCGGAGGCGGTGACAGTCGCTAACTGGGCAACGGTGATATTGCATGCTGCCTGGTTAGCAACCTGTAGCTAAAAAGATAGGTGAGCTTTGGCCTCACCTATCTTTTAGCTGTAGCAGCTAACAGGGCAGCATGCAACATCACCGCTACCTGGTTAGCTACTATGGCTGGAAGGCTGTGTGGCAAACCCAGATATTCAATGCCAGGGCCGTATATGACCTTGGCATTGAATATCTGGGGTTAAGGTTCGGCGCACATGGCTATGCATCATAGCCGCACATAGCTCGCATAACTCAATATCGGGCCCTGAAAGTCTAAACATAAGTATTGGAATGATAGTGGGGACAGAATCAGCCAAGAAGCATGAGCCTCCTCTCCACTCCACTCCCTCTTTCACAAACCTCCACTTAGAACATAAGAGCATAAGATTTGCCGTATTGGGTCAGACCAAAGTTCTTCCAAGCCCAGTATCCTGTTTCAACCATGGCCAATCCAGGTCACAAGTACCTGGCAGAATCCCAAAAGGCAGACAGATTCCATTCTGCTTATCTCGGGGATGAGCAATGGATTTACCCCAGTCTACTTTAATAATGGTTTAAGAACTTATCCTCCAGGAACTTGTCCAAACCTCTTTTAAACCCAGCTACACCAACAGCTCTTGCTACATCCTCCAGCAATGAATTCCAGAATTTGATTAAGCATTGGGAATCTACACCCAGAAAAAGGATCTCAGCATCACCATGGGCGATTCTTTGAAATCCTCTACTCAGTGTGCAATGCAAGCCAAAAAAAGAAAATAAAATGTTAGGAATTATTGGGAAAGGAATGAAGAATAAAACAGAAAATATTATAGTATCTCTCTATCGTTCTATTGGGGCAATCACACCTTGAATATTGTGTGCAGCTCTGGTCACACAATATTCAAAGAACATAACGGAATTAGAAAAGCAGAATTTGAAAAGGTACAAAAGAAGTGCAACCAAAATGAGAGAGGGGATGGAATGATATATGTATGAAGAAAGGCTAAAGAGGTTAGTGCTCTTCAGCTTGGAGAAGAGACATCTAAGGGGAAATATGATAGAGGTCTATACAATCATGAGTGGATAGGAATAGGTAATCCTGAATCCGTTGTTTACTCTTTGTAAAAGTACAAAGACTAGGAGGCACATTATGACGTTACTAAGTGGTATATTTAAAACTAATTAGCAAAAAATATTTTTCCACTGCGTATAATTAAGCTCTGCAATTCATTGCCAGAGGATGTGGTAAAAGACGTTATCTGTCTGGCATGTGCATTTATTAGTACACATTCAGTTCATTAGTGTACATTAAAAATTCAGCGTGCACAAATCAGTTTATCATGTTTTAACCTATGAATTAAAACAAATGCCTGAAATAAACTGTAAAAAAATGTTAGAAAATCTGGAAAAAGTCCAAAAAAAGAAAAGCTAAATAAAATATTTTTGTCTGTTCACTTCCCTATTATCCATGTGACAGAAGCTAAATAATAGATCTAGCTTTAATTCATTTGAAGTTCTACATGGATTTCCATTGCTGGCCTTTACGCAGATCCCAATGTTGAAATACGTATAACTTTCAACATGTAAGTTTAAGTGAATAAGTTATACATTTAGGGGTATGTTTACTAAACTGCGTTAGTGCGATTCGCGTTAGGAGCCGCGGTAGAGACAGAAACCCCAAATAAGGACATGGGCGGTACATCGTTACCGAGAATACGCCGAGAACGCGCGTTACAAGGCACCATAAATGAATGAGCGCTACAGGGCACGTTACCGCGCGTTAATCTTAAGAAGGCGTGCAGGCATGTAAGCACAGCAACAGAGCTGTAGCACAATGGTTACAACACTGACTGATAGTACAGGGGTCATGGGTTTGATTCCCCAGTGGGCCTAATGTATAAGGCTGGCTGAGGCAACACCCTTTACATTTAAGTAGTGATTGTTGAGGCATTTGACGTGTATTTTAATTAGTGGTGCCAGCAAACACACCCTCACGGTGGCATAACCTAAGGTGCCGCATAAGGCACCCCATAACGCACTCCATAGGGCACATTATAAAGTGTACTGTTTGCCAAGGCACCCTATAATGTCCCCTATGGGACACCTTATAAGGCTGTGAACAAAGCCCTGGCTGACTGCAGAAGGACTGCACATGACCACACAAACTGGATGCTGTGGTTACCAGGATAGGGTTAACCCACCCGTACCCATGATGCACTGCACATGCAAATCAGCAGTCGAGAGATGGGCACAAGATTGGGTATGCACCCCCACAGCACCTCGGCCTGGTAGGGGCAACAGACCGTGTGTGGCACTGCCACAGAGTAGGCACAGACAGTCACATTGTGCGGGTACTGTGCCCAGCCTGAGGTTGAGGTGGGGTGCCCAGCACCAGGTCCACAGCACCTTTCATGGCTGAAATACACCATGCTGCAGGTCCTCATCAGTGTATGATAGGTAGTTCCATTAGATACACATAGGATACATCTGTGTCCTGCTGTATGTCTCGGTCATGTCTAGTCCCTATGGGCGATGCTGCACCCAGAATAGTGCATATCCTGTGTTGGTGCCATCGTTACCTGCTCTAGGTGAAGGGGGGGGGATGTATGGACCCATAGGCAGATTATGTACCACCACACAACCTCACCCTCTGGGGCTCAGGGTGGGAAACAGGATTACCCACCAATAGATCCACAGTCTACCTCCCTGCAATGGCAGCAGTAGAGGGGACCAGCAACCCCAGTCCTGCTGGGGAACAGACAGTGCGGTACACATCCATAACGCAATAGCAGACAGACGGCAGGCCTGGAAATGCTCAGCTGCCCCCCACCATTATCTGACATTCTCCAATAGCAAGCCTCCAGCCGCTGCACCCTGCAAGGTGTTCCAGCAAGACACATACTAGCTGCAGACAGTCCACCAGCTAGTCCGTAGTGCATGGTCCTGGAGAAGATGCATGTACCCAGAACGGGGATGTCAGCATACACACCAAGCAGATAAGTCAGTGATTGGGCCCCAAAAGGAAACGCATAAATATCACATGAGAAAAATGCTATATAGCACTATGGGGGAACCTAGCCATGCCATGGTCACTGCTCAGTCAGGGTGAGGGTGACCTCCCAGCAGGACATGCTATGGCCACCCTGTCCGTGCAGGTGGTGGCCAGGCACTACAATGTCCGAGCCATTGCCCTATGCCGTGTGCAGATGCATCCAGGCCAGGCCACCCTATCCAGGCTATTCCCACGGTACCTTGCTCCTCATTATGCACATTGGCAGGCCAATACTGGCAACAGTGCTAGCAGTGTGAGCTGTGGAGGGTGTTGGCAGCTACCACACACTGGATAGACAGACACACACTCCCCACACCTATGCCAGCATTGTGCAACTATAGAGGTGTTGGGCAGCCCAGGCCACCACACCAGTCCTGGGCACAGTGCAGGCATGGCTATGGTACGCAATACTGTAGGAGTCACTCCCCAGGTTGATAAACACTGTCAGACACAAGACCTGTAGCACACTCCACAGACATCAGAAAGGTTGCTATGATGCAGCTCACTCAGAAAAGTGTACTTAACCTAGGAATTGCTATCTGCCAGTACTCATAGCAAACTTTTGATAGATGTGTACCATATTCTCCGGTTTAGGGTGGCATTACTAAGGTATGCAAGTGCTAGTATTGGGAGATGCACGCAGAGCCCAAAGTCCTGCCTCTCCAGGAGGCTTTGGATAATGGGGCCTGTGGGTGCGGGTGTGTCTGCCCCTGTCAGCTGCTGCTTTATGGCAGAGGTTTCCAACTCCAGTCCTGCGGTGCCAAACACTGTTCGGGTTTTCATGCTATCCCTCATGAATATGCATGAGAGACATCTGCATACCATGGGGGTGGCGCATAGAAATGCAGCACAGGCATCTTTATCAGAGGCAGCATGGAACCGGAATGGTGTTTGGCCCTCCAGGACTGCATTTGGGAGGCACTGCTCTAGGTAATGTGCATGTTTATGCTGTCTGTGCTCTGTAGGGTAAAATGTAGGTGTCTTGGGCATGTTTACGTCATCTACAATAAAGGTGCTGTCTGTATTAGCACGTTGTAGTAGTGGGTAAGATATGGGGACTGGGTTGGCAGGAACCACAGCTGAGACTTGAACCTGTGACCCTCTGCTTCTGAATATACTGGTTTTGTGCACTGCACCACCTTGTTGTCACAGAGTCAGTACATTCCTTGGTGATACCATGACTGTTCGTCAGACAGGGCTCGTCTGTTGCAGTACACGGCACCCACCTACACAGGGCTAGGCCACGGTCTGCTCTGGGCAGCTGCCACTGCCCCCTCCACCACCAGTATCCCTCAGCCACCATGCTGACATGCCCTTCTGCTGGTGGTGCTGGTGTTGCGCAGTCTCTGGCCATCCAGTGTGCAGGTAGGCGGCTGCCTATGGTGTGGGTTATGGGGTAGGGGTGCCTGCATAGGTGTCCACGCTTCCCCCCAGCACCGCCTGCCAATGTTTCGTGCCCTTGGGGGTATCTGCTGGGTACTATCCCCTGTGACACTGTGGGAAACACAGTTGTGTCCATGTTGGGCCTTCAGCAGTTGCTGTCTGGCTGCTCTGCTGCTTCAGCATTCGTATGGGCCACCTAGGCATCGCCCTAGTCCGCACTGTGGCCCGGCTGCACCACAGCATGTGCCGCCTGCGGCCCTCTGTATCCCCTTCTCCGGCATCTGTCCAGTTGCCGTTCTGACATGCCTGCCCTGATGTTGCGGGAGATGTGCATGCCATAGGAACCCTGTCCGATGGTGGGGAAAACCCTGAGCAGCGCTATTTCACTGTGGGCTCATTCACCTTGTATGGGGACGGAATATAGACCCTTCCACGATTTATATCTGTTCTATGGAGCTTACTCGGGGGGGGGGGAGGGGTTGATGTTTCTCATTTATATCACTATTGGCCAGCTTGGTTATGGTTTTTTTCCAGTTTGTTGGGGTCATTTTCAGTGTTTATGTGCCCTTTTGTTCTGTGCACATGTATCACACTTATCACTTTTTTTAGGTTTCCCTGCCTGGGCTGTACATTGCTGACACTGAAATCGTTTCTCTCCCCTGTAATGTGCATTTAACGGCAGGTTTTCATTCGCGTTGGAATTGAGCTCTTCAGATCAGCGTGTTAGTGTGAAGGGAGCCTCTCCCCACCCACTCTCCGCCCATTGACCCCTTCTCTCCGCCCTCTCTCCACCTTCTGCGGTGTTTTACCGCGCCGCGGGTGTTTACGATCGTTGACTACGGTTAACACGCGTTATGTAACGTTAACGATCGTAAGCGCATCATAACGCGCGTTATGATGCGCCTACGATCGTTAACGTTACATAACACGCGTTATGTACGATTACCGCAGTTTAGTAAACATACCCCTTAAAGTTGGACAGTGGCTGCATGACTGAAACTTGATCTCTAAGTTGGTAATTCTGTAAAGCTTTCCTGCCTGCAAAGCCTGTTTTTCATGCACCAAAAGGGCTTTTATAAAATTCTGTGACTGCATCTTTTTTTTAAGTGCTGTCAAGTCAATGCTGACTCCTGGCAACCCAGCAGCCCCTGGGCTTTCTTAGTAAGGTATGACCAGAAGGAGATTACTAGGCCTTTTCTTCTGAGGCAATGGAGGGTAAAGTGACTTGCCCAAGGTCACAAGGAGTGCCAATGGGAATCAAACCCTGATCTCTTGGAAACGATGCTACTCCTCCTGCATACATGCAGGCAAAGCAGTCGCACAGAAAGAGTGCACCTGTTTTTGTGTGATCTGCACATTAGCATTCCTTGGACATAATCTGAGTGGCGGAGAGGCGGAGTTGTGATGTGTGCATGTATTTTTTAAAATATATGAATACACATGTCATATATTTGCACACATTTACACCTTTTACGGAGCAGATGTAAGCTGTATATGGGCATTCACATGCTATTGGCACTGGTTCAGGGATCCTATTTTATAAAGGCACATAACTGTCTGCTTTGCCTTCCTAAACTAGTGCCTTTTCCTAACAGTCGGACTCAAAACATCACATAAGTTCCGATCCTGGGAAAACACCAACCATGGATTATAACTATATAATCTGGGGATAGTGTGCAAAACATTGAAGCGGGCAAAAGAAATCCAACATAACATCCCACTAAAAGGTGTAGATTTAGTTATGAAATGAATATATTGTGAATCCTTAGCAACCCCAGCATGAGAACCCACGATCATTATGCAATGCTGTTTTACATGCATGATTCAAAATCCATGCAGGATAGCCCCTTTCACAAAGGCCAAGACCAGCTGTTGAGATTGCCTTTGATACTCATCACAGGAACTGTGGTTCAGTGTTTAACACAAAAACTGGGAAAATGGAAGGCCATTCTTCAGGGGGAAAGGCATTTCTGTCAGTGGGTTTCTTATATACTGTACTTGCTCCAAAAGGATCAAAAAATGGCTTATGTCCTTTACAAAAGAAGCAATAGACGATATCAATGGACGTAAGAACGAGTCCAAATAGATAGACAATGGCTCAAGAAGAAACCCCACAAATGACACAATTGGACGACTCAGGAGTGCTGTCAATTTTTGTGAAGCTTCACCCATTTTAGATCTTTTTAGAGTGCATGCACAGCGTCCTTTGCCGGTTGGATTCATGTGAGGCCATCTCAGGGTACAAGTTGTTTTTTTACTGCAATGGTGTGTGAGTATAAGGTACTTTTTACTCCTTTTACTTTTTTCACTTTGTTGATATGGGATAGTGGTGTCCCTTAGATCTATTGGTAATTTGGATTGAGCACTTTAAGTTACATGAGTTGCATGATTTTGTTGTTTTTGTTTCCAGTGGCTTGGTGATATCGGGCAGGTCCTACTCCCTAATGCAGCTTCTGTGAAACACCCGGCATTGGAGTTGGGACAATGTTACAACCCATGTTACAGCTAAGTATGTTGTTGTTCGCTGTCAACCTCAGTGCCATTTTTTGTTTTATTTATTTTTGCACTTTTTTTTCTAATTTCTATTTGAGGGAAAAATGTCAGCCATCATGACGGATGATGAGACATCACCTTGGAGAACTAGCAGCTTTGTGTGCAGGAGCCTGGCCAAAGCCCCAATCACCATTTGAAAGAAATTGGGGAGAGGACCATCAGCAGAGAATCTATGTCACCCTCAGACACTGTGACTGCTAGCCCCAAGCAATCCCAACTATCTACTACTAAGGCCTATTATACTGCAGTCAGGGTAAAACCTGGAAAATTTATTTATTTATATTATTTTATTTAACATTTCTTATATACCGCCTTTCATGATAACAAGGCGGTTTACATTGAACAAACTGAAATTACATTGAACAGGGCATTATAACTTGGAGATAACTATTTTACAGGGAAAGCTACTCTAGCAAGACAAGGAGAAGGAACCTCCAAAAGAGATGATATGAACCAGAAAAAAACAAGTAGTGGAGGTAGATACAAGGTGCAATCTTTGTGCCTTCTGTCCACCTCCATTTCTTGGTTGTTGTTTTTTTGGTTCATATCAAAGAAAGCTACTCTTGCAGTTTTGACATGAGCCATTCCAGTATGAGACCTGAACTTTATAAATGACTTCCTCACTTGTGTGATCATTGGAGAGGATACTGCTGAAACAGCAACTATCTCAGAAATGAAAGAGGTAGAATCTTCCTTCAGGGAGTTCATAGCTTGAGCAGACATGTTTTTTGTTAGCCCCTAAAGTACAACAGTATGACCAGAAGCTTTGAATTGAACCCAGTCAACTGGCTTAGTGAGAGCTGTACTGAAAGTGTGGTCTGGTGAAAGTTCAAGAAATATGGACAAAACATTATCCATAATATTCTGCCTTGGCTAAGAAACAAGATAAGAGCATTGACAGCCTGGTGGATGAGAGAAACCATCATTGCCAGGATGAAGGAGGACAAAATCTATAAGAAAATCCCAGAAAACAGTTTGATGTTTAAACTAGCCATGGACAAGACCTGCATCATCTGGGAATCAGGAAGAAGTATAAGAAAACATAGGGGTATGTTTACTAATCGGCGGTAGCGGTTTCCATGTGATATCGGAGCCGTGGCCCCATTGAATTCAATGGGGCTGCGACTCTCATATCTCATGGAAGCCACTACCGCCAACTAGTAAACATACCCCATAGTGTGGTATGCACAACAATCATGGGAAGCATGTCTAAATGTGAAGAACCTTTCCTGATGGCACTGAAGCGAGGAAGCCACATCCAGGACACTACTTCTAATTGGAGCCAGGTATTTGGACACTTACCATGGGTTTGCTCTGTTGATTAAAAGAAGAGTGTGGCCTTGAATGATTTTTCTGTTTGTGTTTATGTTTTATTTCAAGTTGACCAAACTTTCCTGGAGGGAGTAATCAACAAAAGTAGATGGAAAAGATACCCTTGGACTGTTAAAAATATTTTGAGTAGATTTAAAAGAAACTTTGAGGATTTTTTCCTTGTTGTTGTTAAATTCCATTGAGTTGGTGTTGACTCTTGGCAACCCTCTGGATAGTTGACCTAAACTGTGTTCAGTCTTTAGTCATGCGGCTCATTGGTAATAGAGTGGCATCCATAGCTGCTGTTATTGTATCAATCCATCTCATTGCCGGCCTTCCTCTTTTACGTTGACCTTCTACCTTGCCAAGCATTATGTCTTTCTCCAATGATCTCTCTCTTCGCATGATGTGTCCAAAATATGAAAGTTGAAGTCTTGTCATCTGAGCTTCTAAGGAAAGCTTAGGTTCAATCTCCTCTAGTTTGTTCTTCAGGCAGTCCATGATATATACAATATTTGTCGCCAACTCCATAATTCAAAGGCATCAATTTTCCTTCTGTCTATCTTCTTCATGTCCAACTTTCACATCCATATGGTATTATTAGAACACCATGGCTTGAACAAGTCAAATCTTTGTATGGAGAGAGACATCTCTGCTCTTGAGAATCTTGTCTAGGGCCTTCATAGCCATTCTGCCAAGAGCAATGTGTCATCGGATTTCTTGACTGCTTGTACTTTCTTTATTGATTGTTGATCCAAGTAGGTTATAGTTATCAACTATTTCAGTATCTTCTCCATCAGTGATGAACTTATTGATTTTGCCAGTTGTCAGGATCTTTGTCTTCTTTACCTTAAGGCGTAGGCCCATTTTAAGACTATGTTCCTTGATCTTGACAGATCATCTTCACTTTCAGCCATTAATATGGTATCATTAGCATAGCAAAGGTTGTTGATCAGTCTTCACACCTCGGTTGTCAGATTTTTCATAGATTCTTAACTAGTTGTTTGTTGTTCGATTGAAAATATCAAAAAAGGAACATTTTTAAATAAACGTAGTACCATTCCAACTATTCCAGTGAATATATGCTTATATTATTGTTATGTCCTTATTATCTGAAGGTGCACTGGGACATACATTGCCTGCTGGCACATGGCCATAGCAATGCAGGATGATTCCCGCGCTATGCAAACCACATTAGGGCCATGAATGGGCAAGTTAGGGGTGGAAAGACAACGTGGTGAGTTCAGTTCAGTTAGTGCTGGGTTCACACCACGTGCTATCTGCATTAGCACAGTTCACCTAATGCCACATCAGTAGATGGAGTTAAGTGCAGTCCCACTAATGCACACTAAGCGATAGGGCTCCATGTTAACTGCTGGAGAAATGCCTTCCATGCCCCAACAGTTAACACGGTTGTGTTGCACCTAAAGTGCCATAGTTTTGGCTCTATTGGCGCTTTATGTGCAATATCTTAGTGCCCAATGAATAGTGTGGAAAGGGTAAATGTAGATCAATTGTTTACTCCTTCAAAAAATAAAAAAATATTAGGGGACATGCAATGTAGCACATTTACAACAATAGGAGAAAATATTTTTTCACTTAATGCATAATCAAACTCTTGAGTTCATTGCCAAAGGATGTAGTAAAAGCTGTTAGCATGGCTCAGCTTAAAAGAGTTTGGACAAGTTCCTGGAGGAAAAGTCTATAAACCATTATTAAAGTGGACTAGGGAAATCCACTGCTTACCCCTGGGATAAGCAGCATTGAATCTGTCTACCTTTTGGGAACCTGACAGGTACTTGTGACCTGGATTGGCCACTATTGAAAACAGAATACTGGGCTTGATGGACCTTTGGTTTGACCCAGTATGGCATATCTTATGTTAGTTTTAGAAGGTGGGGCAATTTCAGGACAGTATTTATTTAGAGTGGGGGCAGTTTATGGGGTGGTGAGGCAGATGCAGGGGGAATTCAACTAGTTGGTGGGAGAGCTGTGAGGGTAGTTTTTGGTACCCCTGCAACTCATTCTTTAGGTGGGGACAGTTTTCTAGATGGTGGTTGTAGTTGTGGTGGTATTTTCTAGGTGTGGGAGAAATTTATGGGGTGACATGGCATTTACTTGTGTGTAAATGGGTAGGGGCAGTATGCAGGTTGGTGGGGAAGTTGTGAGGGGTAGTATTTGGGGGCTGGGCAATTGTGGAACACTAGTTTTTGGAGTAGAGCAGTTTGCAGATTGGTGAAACAGATGCAGGGGTAATTGATGAAGTGGTTAGATAGTTGCGCAATGTTTTTGCAGGATGTCGAGGGAGTTGGGGTATTTTTTAGGAGTGGGGCAGTTTTTCAGGTGGTAGGATAGTTTCAAGGAATTGTTTTTTTAAAGGTTGGGGGAGTGTGCAGGTTGGTGGGGCAACTGCATGAGGTACTTCTTGTGGGTGGGGCAATTTGTGAGGTGGTGAGCAATTCTGAGGGTATTATTTAGAGGTAGGAGCAGTTGGTGGGGTGCTAGGGGAGTTGCAGAGAGTAAGATTTGATGGTAGGACAATTTGTGGGTTGGTGGAATAGTTGTAAGGGGGTATTTTTGGGTTTGGGCATTTTCAGGAGGTTAGTTATTGGGGTGGGGCAGTTTGTGATGTAGTGTGGCATTTTCAGGGGTGTAGCTATTGGGGATGGGGCAGTTTGTAAAGTGATTAGGAAGTTGTAAAAGGCTGTTTTTTGGAGTGCGAACAGTTTGTGGTATGATAGGGCAGTTGTGTGGGAAGTTTTTTTGTGGTGGGTCATTTGATGGGTTAATAAGGCCGAGGTGAGGGAGTATGTTTGGAGGCTGGGGCAATGTGTGGGGTGATGGGGCAATTGGGGGGCAATGTTTTGGGATTGGACAGTTTGGGGGCTGGGAGAACTGATAACAGGGAGAGGGTGTATGAAAGGAGCAGTTCCCTAACGGCTATATTTCACTGCATGTAAGTTTCTATACTACAGAAGCTAGAATTCCTTGTCCCATAGAAATGCATTGTGCCATTTTTTTGAGGGCTTATGTCTCTGGAACCCCTAGTCCAATATGGCTCATTTTCAAATTCGAGGTGTCTTTTTACCTGTTTTTCCCATATACCAGGTTTCATCATGTTCCATTACATTATGGAGTGTTATTTTGCCCCAGATAGACAGACAGATATTCTTGACCCCTTTTACATAACTGGAAAGAATAAAAAGGCATCAAAATATGTCCGACTTTATGAATAGCACCTTAGCGCCTCTTCCCAACACAATTACTTTGTGCCCTTAAAATAGTTTTAGCATGCATACAATTCTTGCTTTTAAAATCAGTATGTGAAAAAACCAGAAGAAAACTGGGAAAATTTTGGAAAATACAAATATGTTGTTCCACCACCCATCCCCTCACCAACACCTTCTCCACTTTATGAAAAATGATCCCTAATCAGATTCACAGCACCATAACAATCCAAACATAGATATTCATACAATAAAATGCACCAATAATTATACATGTCATTGGAGCCTATGCTAGTCCGTAACACTCAAAAATGAACCCTCACAAAATAATATACTGTAACCCTGCTTGCTAACAAATCCAGAATGCTGATAGGAGGGGCTTCTTCCAACAACCAAATCAAGTCAAAATTTGCACAGTGCATCCAGCAATTTTTGTATAATTTTATCTAAAAGCCGAACAAGTGTGTATGATGCATGATAACAATATAACTGAACTCTGTTGGATAAAGGAGTAATAGACCTCTAGTTAATACATATTTCGATTTCACAACAGACATTTCCATTTAACAGCAAACAGCATATGGTAGCTAATGCCGTTTCATATCAATTTTCTTTTTTAATTTTGGGAAAATATTATTCTACGGTTTCTGTTCCAGAAGCAGACTCTCTAGCAGCTGTCTCTGCCAGCAGTGATTGCATCTTTCCTGTCAGGGTGATGAGAGGCAGAGAGTCTGAAATTCTCAAAATGTTAACTATCTGTAAAACATCATTTTGGATCACAGACTGTGGCAAACTATCAATTGGCTGGCAGATTTAATATCTGAGCACAGCCTCTGCTGTGATTTGAAGGATAAATAGTACATTTTTTATACCGATTCCAGAGTAAGGAAAAAAGTCTTGGAGAAAAGGAGTTACAATATTGGTCTTAGACTAGCCCCTTCTTTGTCAACCCACGTAGAGATACCTCCTCATTCTCTCAATAAATAACAGGCAGTGATTGCTAAGAGGCGCTTTTATGAGATAGTCATTAGACCTACATATATAGGGGTATGTTTACTAAGCAGTCTTAACGTGCAGCCGGCGTTAGTGTGCAGGATGCCATATAAGGTAGTGGGCATTCCTGTCTTAAGGTAGCATTTAGGGTTACCATGCGTATGGTACGTTTTCATGCGATAGAGGGAGCTGTGGCACGTTAATGCGCGTTAGCCTTAATTAGGTACGCTGACCTACAAGCACAGCAACAGAGGTGTAGCAAAATGGTTAATACATTGACTGATGAAACAGGGGTCATGAGTTTGATCCCCCAGTGGACCCAATGAGTAAGGCTGTCTGAGGCATTACCCTTTACTTTAAATCAGTTTGTGTGGTGACCTGCAGTCCTTCTGTAGCCAGCCAGGGGCTTGTTAGCAACTATAGAGCTGTAGCTCACTGGTAACTTCACTGCCTGTGGAGCCAGAGGTCATGGGTTTGATCCCACAGTGGGGTTATTTGATAGGGCAGTCTGAGGCATTTTCTTTTTTAATTTAAATTAGTGCTGCCAGCAAACACACCCTCACAGTGCCGTAACCTAAGGTGCCGCATAAGGCGCCCTATAAGGCACTCCAGAGGGCACATTATAAAGTGCACTGTCCGCCAAGGCACCTTATAATGTTCCTTATAGGGCGCCTTATAAGGCACCTTATAGGGTGCTTTATAGGGCACCTTATAGAGCGCGTTAGAGGCCGCCTTATGAGGCACCTTAAGGCTACAGCACTGTGAGGGTGGTTTTGTTGGCAGCACTAATTTAAATTAAAAAAGAAAATGCCTCAAACAGCCCTATCAAATAACCCCACTGTGGGATCAAACCCTGGACCTCTAGCTCCACAGGTAGTGAAGTAACCAGTGGATTACAATTCTATAGCTGCTAACAAACCCCTGGCTGGCTACAGAAGGACTGCAGGTCACCACACAAACTGTCTGCTGTGGTTACCAGGATAGGGTTAACCCACCCGTACCCATGAGGCACTGCACATGCAAATCAGCAGTCTACAGATGATCACAAGATGGGGTATGCACCCCCACAGCACCTCGGCCTGGTAGGGAGAACTGACCGTGTGCACACCCACAGCACCTCAGCCTGGTAGGGGGTACTGACCATGTGTGTTACTGGCACAGAGTAGCTACAGACCATCACATTGTGCGGGTACTGTGCTCACCCTGAGGGTGAGGTGGGGCGCCCAGCACCAGGTCCACAGCACCTTTCATGACTGAAATACGCCATGCTGCAGGTCCCCCATCAGTGCTAGTGTGTGTGATTAGGTAGTTCCTGCAGACACACCTAGGATACATCTGTGTCCATCTGTATTTCTCAGTCATGTTTAGCCCTTATGGGCTATGATGTAACCAGAATAGTGCATATCCTGTGTTGGTGCCATGGTCACATGATGTAGATGGAGGAGGGGGTGTGTGTTTGGACCCATAGGCGGATTATGTACCACCACCCAACCCACCCTCTGTGGCTCAGGGTGGGAAACAGGATCTCCCACTAACAGATCCACATTCTACGGCCCTGCAATGGTGGCGGTAGAGCGGACCATCAATCCCAGTCCAGCTGAGAAACAGACACCCTACAGGGCAGTCACTGCAGATCTGTACACATCCATAAGGCAAGGCAGACAGAGAGTAGGCCCAGAAATGCTCAGCTGCCCCCCACCACTATCTGACATTCTCCAGTAGTGAGCCTCCAGCCGCTGCACCCTGCAAGGTGTTCCAGCCAGACACATAATAACTGCAGACCATCTGCTAGCTAGTCCATAGTGCATGTTCCTGGAAAAGATGCATGTACCCAGAACTGGGATATCAGCATACACACCAAGCAGATAAATCAGTGATTGGGCCCCAAAAGGGAACCCATAAATATCACATGAGAAAAATACTATATAGCACTATAGGGGAACCTAGCCATGCCGTGGTCACTGCTCAGTCAGGGTGAGAGTGACCTCCGAGCAGGACATGCTGTGGCCACCCTGTCTGTGCAGGTGGTTGTCGGGCACTACAATGTCCGAGCCATTGCCCTATGCCCTGTGCAGATGCATCCTGGCCAGGCCACCCTGTCCGGGCTATACCCATGGTACCTTACTCCTCATTATGCACATTGGCAGGCTTACACTGGCAACAGTGTGGGCTGAGGAATGTTGGCAGACATCACACACTGGATAGACAAACACACGCTCCCACACCTATGCCAGCATTGTGAAAATATAGAGGCTCTTGGCAGCCCTGGCCATCTCACCAGTCCTGGGCACAATGCAGGCATGGCTATGGTATGCACACTCCACAGACATCAGAAAGGTTGCTATGATGCAGCTCAATCAGCAAATTGTGCTTAACTTAGGAATTGCTATCTGCCAGTAATCATAGCAAACTTTTGATAGGTGTGTACTGTATTCCCAGATTTAGGGTGGCATTGCTAAGGTATGCAAGTGCTAGTATTGGGAGATGCACGCAGGGCCCAACATCCTGCCTCTCCAGGAGGCTTTGGATAATGGAGCCTGTGGGTGAGGGTGTGTCTGCCCCTGTTGGCCGCTGCTCTAGGGCAGAGGTTCCCAACTCCAGTCCTTGTGGGCCAAACACTGTTCGGGTTTTCATGCTGTCCCTAATGAATATGCATGAGATACATCTGCATACCATGGGGGCGGTGCATAGACATGCAGCACAACCATGTTTATTAGAGGCAGCATGGAACCTGAATGGTGTTTGGCCCTCCAGGACTGCATTTGGGGGACTCTGCTCTTGGTAATGCGCATGTTTATGGTGTCTGTGCTCTGTAGGGTAAAATGTAGGCGTATTGGGCATGTTTCTGTTATCTGCAATAAAGGTTCTGTCTGTATTACCACGTTTTAGTAGTGGGTAAAACATGGGGACTGGGTTGGCAGGAACCAGTTTGTGTGGTGACGTGCAGTCCTTCTGCAGCCAGCCAGAGGTTTGTTAGCAGCTGTAGCCCACTGGTTACTTCACTGCCTGTGAAGCCAGAGGTCATGGGTTTAAACCCATGGTGAGGCTGTTTGATAGGGCTATCTGAGGCATTGTCTATTTTTAATGTACATTAGTGCTGCCAGCAAAAACACTCTCAGAGTACTGTAACCTTAAGGTGCCTCATAAGGTGCCCCATAAGGCCCCTTATAGGGCGCCCTATCAGGTGTCCTATAGGGGACATTATAGGGTGCCTTGGCGAACAGTGCACTTTATAATGTGCCCTATGCAGTGCATTATGGGTGCCTTATGCAGCACCTTAAGTTACGCCACCGTGAGGGTGTGTTTGCTGGCAGCACTAATTAAAATAAAAGTAAAATGCCTCAAAAATCACTACTTAAACATAAAGGATGACACCTCAGCCAACCTTATGCATTAGGCACACTGGGGATCAAACTCAGGACCCCTGTACCATCAGTCAGTGTATTAACCATTGTGCTACACCTCTACTTCTATGTTTTCATGTCTGCGCACCTACTTAAGATTATTGCGCGTTAGCGCACTTAGCGGCGCTTTGCCCCATAATGTGCGCAGCAGCGCGCATTATCGCATGATAATCCCGTTTTGCTACTTTAAGACTGACACGCCCACTCCTTTTATGGCATCCTGCACATTATCACCGGGCGCACGTTAAGACGGTTTAGTAAACATACCCCTTGGATTTCACAGCGTTAGTGTGCAGGGAGCCTCTCCCCTCCCACTCTCCGCCCATTGACCTTCTCTCTCCGCCCCTGGGGAGCCTTCCTCCGCCCTCCAGGAGCCTTTCTCCACCTTCAGCACTCGTTTGCGCCGCTGCGCGTGTTAATGCGCGATAAGGCGCCTTATCGCATGATAACGTGGCAGAGCGCACATTAAGACGGTTTAGTAAACATACCTCATAGTTTATTTAAATACATATTGTAATGTTTTCTCATTGGTGTGATTAATTTTGTATAATTTACATTTTTACTATCGTGTGGATTTTTAAGGGAGACTATGGGGTATGTTTACTAAACTGCGTTAGTGTGATTTGCGTTAGGAGCCGCGGTAGAGACAGAAATCCCAAATAAGGACATGGGCGGTACATCGTTACCGAGAACGCGCCGAGAATGCGCGTTACAAGGCACCATAAATGAACAAGCGCTACAGGGCATGTTACCGCGCATTAATCTTAAGAAGGCGTGCAGGCATACTAGCACAGCAACAGAGCTGTAGCACAATGGTTACAATACTGACTGATGGTACAGGGGTCATGGGTTCGATTTCCCAGTGGGCCTAATGTATAAGACTGGCTGAGGAAGCACTCTTTACATTTAAGTAGTGATTGTTGAGGCATTTGACGTGTATTTTAATTAGTGCTGCCAGCAAACACACCCTCACGGTGGCATAACCTAAGGCACCGCATAAGGCACTCCATAGGGCACATTATAAAGTGTACTGTCTGTCAAGGCACCCTATAATGTCCCCTATAGGACACCTTATAAGGCTGTGAACAAAGCCCTGGCTGGCTGCAGAAGGACTGCACATGACCACACAAACTGTCTGCTGTGGTTACCAGGATAGGGTTAACCCACCCGTACCCATGATGCACTGCACATGCAAATCAGCAGTCGAGAGATGGGCACAAGATTGGGTATGCACCCCACAGCACCTCGGCCTGGTAGGGGCAACAGACCGTGTGTGGCACTGCCACAGAATAGCCACAGACAGTCACATTGTGCGGGTACTGTGCCCACCCTGAGGTTGAGGTGGGGCGCCCAGCACCAGGTTCACAGCACCTTTCATGGCTGGAATATGCCATGCTTCAGGTCCCCAGCGGTGTGTGATAGGTAGTTCCGTTAGACACACCTTGGATGCATTTGTGTCCTCCTGTATATCTCCGTCATGTCTATTCCATATGGGCGATAATGCACCCAGAATAGTGCATATCCTGTGTTGATGCCATGGTTACCTGCTGTGAGGAGGGAGGGGGGGAGGGGAGGAGGGAGGAGTGGGGGGGGGGAGGGGAGGGAGGGAGGGAGGGAGGGGGGAGGGGAGGGAGGGAGGGGGGGAGGGGGGGAGGGAGGGAGGGAGGGGGGGAGGGGGAGGGAGGGAGGGAGGGAGGGGGGGAGGGGAGGGAGGGGAGGGAGGGAGGGGAGGGAGGGCGGGGATGGGAGGGGGGGAGGGAGGGAGGGAGGGGGAGGAGGGGAGGGAGGGGGGGAGGGGGGAGGGAGGGAGGGGGAGGGGGGGGGAGGGAGGGGGGGGAGGGGAGGAGGGGGGGAGGGGGGGGGAGGGGAGGGAGGGAGGGAGGGGGAGGGGGGGGGGGGAGGGGGGGGGGGAGGGGGGGAGGGGGGGGAGGGAGGAGGGAGGGAGGGGAGGGAGGGGAGGGAGGGGGGGGAGGGGAGGGGAGGGGGGAGGGGGGGGAGGGAGGGGGGAGGGAGGGGGGAGGGAGGGGGGGGAGGGGGGGAGGGGGAGGGGGGGGAGGAGGGAGGGGGGGAGGGGAGGGGAGGGAGGGGAGGGAGGGAGGGCGGGGGGGGGAGGGAGGGGGGGAGGGAGGGGAGGGGAGGGGGAGGGGTGGAGGGAGGGGGGGGGAGGGGGGGAGGGGGGAGGGAGGGGGGTGGGGGGAGGGAGGGGGGGGTGGAGGAGGGAGGGGAGGGGAGGGAGGGGGGGGTGGTGGGGGGTGGAGGGAGGGGGGTGGAGGTGGAGGGAGGGAGAGGGGGGTGGAGGGAGGGAGGGGGAGGGGGGAGGGAGGAGGGAGGGGGGGAGGGGGGGAGGGGGGGGGGAGGGAGGGGGGAGGGGGGGAGGGAGGGGGGAGGGGGGGGGAGGGAGGGGGGGAGGGGGGGTGGAGGGAGGGAGGGAGGTAGGGGGGTGGAGGGATGGGGGGTGGAGGAAGGGAGGGAGGGGGGGGGGGGGTGGAGGGAGGGAGGGAGGGAGGGGGGGAGGTGGAGGGGGGGGTGGAGGTGGAGGGGAGGGAGAGGGGGAGGGAGGGAGGGGGGGGAGGTGGAGGGAGGGGTGGAGGAGGGGAGGGAGGGGGGTGGAGGGAGGGGGGAGGGGGTGGAGGAGGGAGGAGGGGGGGGTGGAGGGAGGGAGGGAGGGAGGGAGGTGGGGGAGGGGGAGGGAGGGGTGGTGGGGGAGGGAGGGGAGGGAGGGGGTGGAGGGGGGTGGAGGGGGGGTGGAGGGAGGTGGGTTGGTGGGGGGTGGGGGGAAGGGGTGGGGGTGGAGGGGGGCTGGGGGGAGGGGGAGGGGAGGGGGGGAGGGGGAGGGGTGGAGTAGGGGGGGGGGGTGGAGGGGGGTAAGGGGGTTGGGGGGGCTGAGGGGGTGAGGGGGGGTGAGGGGGGTGAGGGGGGATGAAGGAGGGGGGTGAGGGGGGTGGGGGTGAAGGGGGGTTAGGGGGGTGGGGGGTGTAGGGGGAGGGGAGTGAAGGGGGGAGGGGGTGAAGGGGGGGAGGGGGGGAAGGGGGGGTGGGGGGTGAAGGGGGGTGAGGGGGGTGAAGGGGGGTGAGGGGGAAGGGGGGTGAAGGGGGGGTGAGGCGGGTGAAGGGTGGGTGAAGGGGGTGAAGGGGGGTGGGGGGTGAAGGGGGGTGTATGGACCCATAGGCAGATCATGTACCACCACACAACCCACCCTCTGGGGCTCAGGGTGGGAAACAGGATCACCCACCAATAGAGCCACAGTCTACCTTACTGCAATGGTAGCAGTAGAGGGGACCATCAACCCCAGTCCTGCTGGGGAACAGACAGAGCGGTACACATCCATAATGCAATAGCAGACAGATGGCAGGCCTGGAAATGCTCAGCTGCCCCCCACCATTATCTGACATTCTCCAGCAGCAAGCCTCCAACCACTGCACCCTGCAAGGTGTTCCAGCAAGACACATACTAGCTGCAGACAGTCTACCAGCTAGTCCATAGTGCATGGTCCTGGAGGAGATGCATGTACCCAGAACAGGGATGTCAGCATACACACCAAGCAGATAAGTCAGTGATTGGGCCCCAAAAGAAAAACCATAAATATCACATGAGAAAAATGCTATATAGCACTATGGGGGAACCTAGCCATGCCATGGTCACTGCTCAGTCAGGGTGAGAGTGACCTCCCACCAGGACATGCTATGGCCACCCTGTCCGTGCAGGTGGTTGCAAGGCACTACAATGTCCAAGCCATTGCCCTATGCCGTGTGCAGATGCATCCAGACCAGGTCACCCTATCCAGGCTATTCTCACAGTACCTTGCTCCTCATTTCTGCACATTGGCAGGCCAATCTGGCAACAGTGCTAGCAGTGTGGGCTGTGGAGGGTGTTGGCAGCCACCACACACTGGATAGACAGACACACACTCCCCACACCTATGCCAGCATTGTGCAACTATAGAGGTATTGGGCAGCCCAGGCCACCACACCAGTCCTGGGCACAGTGCAGGCATGGCTATGGTACGCACTACTGTAGGAGTCACTCCCCAGGTTGGTGAACACTGTCAGACACAAAACCTGTAGCACACTCCACAGACATCAGAAAAGTTGCTATGATGCAGCTCACTCAGGAAATTGTACCTAACCTAGGAATTGCTATCTGCCAGTAATCATAGCAAACTTTTGATAGATGTGTACCATATTCCCAGGTTTAGGGTGGCATTACTAAGGTATGCAAGTGCTAGTATTGGGAGATGCACGCAGAGCCCAAAGTCCTGCCTCTCCAGGAGGCTTTGGATAATGGGGCCTGTGGGTGCGGGTGTGTCTGCCCCTGTTGGCTGCTGCTTTACGGCAGAGGTTCCCAACTCCAGTCCTGCGGTGCCAAATACTGTTCGGGTTTTCATGCTGTCCCTCATGAATATGCATGAGATACATCTGCATACCATGGGGGTGGCCATAGAAATGCAGCACAGGCATCTTTATCAGAGGCAGCATGGAACCGGAATGGTGTTTGGCCCTCCAGGACTGCATTTGGGTGACTCTGCTCTAGGTAATGTGCATGTTTATGGTGTCTGTGCTTTGTAGGGTAAAATGTAGGTGTCTTGGGCATGTTTACCTCATCTGCAATAAAGGTGCTGTCTGTATTAGCACGTTGTAGTAGTGGGTAAAATATGGGGATTGGGTTGGCAGGAACCACAGCTGGGACTTGATACCACTATTGGCCAGCTTGGGTATGTGTTTTTTCCAGTTTGTTGGGGTCATTTTCAGTGTTTATGTGCCCTTTTGTTCTGTGCACATGTATCACACTTATCACTTTTGTTTGGTTTCCCTTGCCTGGTCTGTACATTGCTGACACTGAAATGGTTTCTCTCCCCTGTAATGTGCATTTAACGGCAGGTTTTCAATCGCGTTTGGATTCAGCTCTTCAGATCAGCGCGTTAGTGTGAAGGGAGCCTCTCCCCGCCCACTCTCCGCCCACTGACCCCTTCTCTCCGCCCTCTCTCCACCTTCTGCGGTGTTTTACCGCGTCGCAGAGCTTTACGATCGTTAGCGCATCATAACGCGCGTTATGTAACGTTAATGATCGTTAGCGCATCATAACACGTGTTATGATGCGCTAAAAATCGTTAACGTTACATAACGCGCGTTATGTACCGTTACCGCAGTTTAGTAAACATACCCCTATGTTTTATTTATTTATTTGCATTTAACTAATGCTGCCCCAGTAGTAATTTGAGGCGAGTTGCATTCAAGAACAATTGGGATTTCCTGTTTGCAAGAGGTATTCTGGTATTTTTTTGTTTGCAGATATCTTGCATTAGAGCCATGAGCTAAAGCTCAGCGCACAGTTACCTTAAGCAAGAGCAACACAAAATATTGCTCCCCAATGTTTTAACTAAATAGTATGCAAATAATTTCTGCATGTAATATTTGCACTAAGCAAGGAATGCATACTGGATGCATGCACACATGCTTATGTGCTAGCAGCGGCAACATTTTGACACATAAAAAAAATGTATTAGCACTTGTGCACACATACTGGAATTCTATTTTGTGCATAAACATCAATATTATTCTGTGTAGAAATATCATTGTATTCTGTTAGGTCAGCAGTTTTATGCACAGAATAATATCTATCCAACCACATAAGTTAAGATGCTTAAACTTAGCCAACCACATAAGTTAGGATGCTTAAAACACGAGTAACGTTTCTTGTAAATAAGTTTTCGCACGAGCTAAATGTTGTTGCTCTGTTAAAATGTTCTTGTAAACTGTTTTTGTAAACAAGTTCTAGCACAAGTTAAATGTTGTATTGTTAAACCCTTAAACGGTAAATTAATATCCTACTGTTATAATGTAAAAAATGTTGAGTTATAATGTAAACCACTTTGATTTAAGGATGAGGTGGTCTATAAAACCTGTTAAATAAATAAAATAAATATTTATTTAACTGGTTTTATATACCGCCTTCCAAGGCCGGCCCAAGAGTTTCTGTCTCCCTAGGCAGAAGCCCCGACCGTGCCACCCCCCCCCCCATGCCATGTCGCCCCCTCCCCTAGCCATGCTGCCCTCCCCTATGCTGAGCCGTGATACCACCAATTCTGGTGGTGGGTTCGAGGGTGGGCGCAGCTCGGCTCAGTGGCAGGCCATGTGCTTCAGTACACATGGCCTGCCACTTCTCACCCCTCTCTGACATAATTTAGGAGGTTCAGAAGTGGCAGGCCATGTGTGCTGAAGCACATTGCCTGCCGCCAAGGGTGATGAGTGAGGTAGGTAGAGTGGCAGTTCAGAGGGGTAGTGATCCCAGCTTTTTGCAGAGGGCCAGGGAGTGTGAAGTGCAGTGTGGCACAGATCTCAGTATAATATAGATGTTTAGGTATGAAATAGCATTCCAGCATTCGTGCACAAGTGCCATTCCCCTTTAATAAAGCCAGAAAAAAGTTATGGGTTCTGTATGCGAAGAAACAGGCGCAAATTCCTCAGTATTGCTGATTGCAGTATAAGGACCTAACCTTTTACTCATCCTCAGAGGTTGCATTAAAACTCCAGCGCTATGCTCAGCCTTCAGGTCTTCTGCACTGTGCTGAATAGGTAATTGCTTCATTATCATGCATTTAAATGGATTTGAATGTGTTGTGTGCTGATGTCTTCTTGAGGCTTTGCGTGCAGTTAGCTCACGCAAAACTAATTTTTATATAGGGCACCCATGGTTGCATACAACCTTATACACTAAAGCCAAGCTAACCAGGGAGCAAAGCCTAGTGCACCTTATTGCAGCAGCCCTTCTGTATGTAGAATGATGCAACGTAATGCATTTTTACTATATGTAATTACTTACCAGCCTTTTTCCCATCCTTACGTTCTTGCGTTAGACTATACAGAGCTTTGCAGATGCAGTGTCAGTCATATTTGTTTATCTTCCAGGTGTTAAATTGTTTAAAAATCACCAGGAAAAGAAATGTCTCTGAGCACCCAGAGTAAAGATGGGAAAATCATTTTAATGCATCTGTACACCGCTGACAGCTCCAGTAGAAGCTGTGGTTAATAACCTGATGTTTCCAGATCTGCTTGAGTGCCTCACAATAGAACTCCTTCCAGGCAGAGGATGATTGGCTTATTGTGCAGGAAAGCATGCTGATTGGTGTGCTAGGTGATGGAAGGATGTACAGTGGGTACACCGCAGAGCAGCTAGGCATAAATGAAACAGTGTGGGTACATATAGCTCACTGGAGCGGTTAACACTGCTGAGCGGCTATACAAACACAATAGCGTTAACAAATCCCTCTAGACTTCAGGATGCAGAATATGTAAGAAGATAAAATGTCTCCAGCTCTCTCCTCCGGGAAGACATAGCTCTTTATATCACTACATTCTCTGCTAACCTGGAATTTATAATACTGAGACAAAAATGAGCTGCCACCAATTGTATCAGTCTGGCATATATGGTTATTGGCAGCTGCCATCTACGGACTCCTCCAAGCGAAGCTGCACTGTAGATTGCAGTTGAAAGTACTGTTGCCTATTAACTTAGTTTGCACAGAACAAAATAAAAAATATATATTAAACATTATAAAAAATTTATCATTTTAACTTTGTACTGATGTTAAATATATAATAGCAATGCTCTATCCCCATTTGTCTTATAAAAAGGTGAAGTCAGACACCTGTTTTCAATCTTATTCACCTGTGTAGGCTGTGAGGAGGAGTAGCCTAAAGGTTAGAGCACTGGCTTAGTAACCTAAAAATCAGCGTTCGTTCTCATTAGTGCTGCTTATGGCCTTGGGCAAGTCACTTAACCCTCCATTGCCTTGGAAGAAAGGCCTGGCAATCTACTTCTGGTCACACTGCCAAGAAAACCCAGGAGCTGTTGAGTCAGCATTGATTCAAAGGCACATAATGCATTTGCTGGCTGTGATGAGACACTTCAACTTCAAGTATCTCTTTTTGAAACCACAGCAATTTAAAGGTCCTTTCTAAGTGATTATTTTGCAGTTGGATACTGTGTATTTCTAACTTACAATATCACCTACAAATTGATCTTTACAAAAGACATTGCATGGCTTGTTATCAGAGTTCTTTGCGGGCAGAGTTCTAGGTATTGTGCTAATAGGATATTGCCAGAGGGCACAGAGGAAGGAGGTATGTGATGCGTCAAGCCGGGACTTCATGCCACTTGTAATGCGTCATGACAGCCATTTTTCCCTACAGTCATTCACAGTAATAGTACGTTGTGGTACTGCAGACCCTCTGCAGACAGAAGAAAATGCTTTTAACTTAGAAAAAAGAGGCAGACACTGGCTGCAGCATCACGAGGAGCCATATAGGGGGAGCAAGAGGGACCTCTGGAGGACTGAGGAGCCACACCCCAGAGCCAATGATGCAATACCGGCCTGCACCCAATCCAGAAAGGGAAGAATTCCTTTTAAAAGTCCAGACACAGGAGACACAAGGGACACAGGAAGGAAGCTAACCCTGGAAGGAGAAAGGAGAGCTTTCCTGGAAGGAGAGAAGGACCAGGGAATAGCAGTCCTGACAGAAGAAACCGGCCCAGCAGACTCAACAGAACCAGGTGAAGGAATCTGCTTCAAATATCCCAAATAGGGAGAGGGTACGCTTTCCAAGTGGGAAAGATACAAAGAAGAAGCTAACCCTAGAAGGAGAAGGACTGTGCCAGAGAGTCCTGGACCTGAGTCTGGCAGAGATCAGCAACCTTTGAAAGACACAAAGAGGAGTAACCAAGAAGGAGGTGAAAGAGTTACTTTGAAAGGTAACATTCCTGGCCCAGAGAGAAAGAAGCTGTGGTGCAAGTGTGGCTTAACCCCAGCAGAAGGCCGGCCGGAGAACTGGAGGCCTACCTTGGTGTCAGAGAAGCCAAACCACAGCAGGAACAAGCATCAACCCTCACTTGGCCATGATAAACCCAAAAGGAAAGGTAATCACTATTTTACTGATTGTGATTTTATGAATGTTGTGACGCAGGAGGAGCAGGGCCTAGAGGAATGCTGTCCTTCTAGAACTATTTGTGCTACAAAATACAAACCTGTGCCAAACAAGAAACTCTCTAGTATAAGAGCAGTAGGCAAGAGAAACTGTCCTCACTCTAGAGGTGTACAAAACCAAGGCTTACCTTTGGATGCAGCGCATTGGGACATCGTACAAACATTGTATAAAAAGCCTGAATGCGAGCCACTAGATATTCCTGACTGTGAACCAATGCAGGTGGAATTCCCGGATGACCTTTCGGACCCCGAGATGGATTGCAGCTATTGCCTGGCAGAAAGCTTTGAGCCCTTAGCCGAGGAGTAGAGCTGTGGTCTGGGGGAAGGTTTGAATCTGTGTTTCTTATAGTACTGCTGTGAAGTTAACAGGTCTAACTCAGTTCATGTTTCTTTTTCTTTCAACCTGAAGCAAGGACATTTTGTGTTGATGTAAATTCTGAGCTATTGAACCTATTTGCAATACGGGAAATAAAAGCCTTTATTCTCCCTACCCTCGGACTGTTATATTCTTTGGAGCTTTGGTTACCCAGAAGGCTACCAGGACTATAAAAACCTGGGCCCTGTCTTTGAGCTAAACTCCATCATAAAATATTTTTGTGTCCACCCTCCCTGCTGTGACATCCCAGTGCCACCAGGGGGGCGTTGTGACAACGTCAAGGGAGCCATTCACTTCATAGCTACTGATAATAGTGTGTGTGAGGGTTGGGGGGCATTATTTGCCCCACAGCTAGTCACTTTAATAGTACCTCCTGAGGAACATTCTTTTCATATCATGCCCTGCTACTCTAAAGGAATACAACAATAATTTCCCTCAGAATCATTCACTGCAAGAAGCATTGCTTAAACAAGGTAACTATGGGTTGGTTCAATTACTGGTCTTGAGCTATGAAACTCAGATTTAATTTCAGATACAAATGAAATATGTGTTTTTAATTTCTTTACAAAGGATTTGTTACTGTAAGCATTAGATGAGCACTTACAGTAAATCACCAGTCCACATGCCGCAGCCAGTACTGTCTCCGACCTCTCTCGTTTAAAGGTTTTCACTAGGGATTGCCTTTTGCTGGAAACCCAATAGTAAATGTCACCAAATTTCTAATTTTGCTTGGTGTGTTTTGCTTAAGTTATAGAATCTATTGAGGAGGGTTCATCCATCAGTCTGTCCGTCCATATGCATCTGTTTGTGCATGCACAAATAAACGCATAGGGTTCTCATGCCTCTCAGAGCAGAAGAGTGGCATGAGGAGCTGACAGGAGTCCACAGGTCCTGCTAGCAAAAAGAGCTGCCACAGGAAAGTGCTGGTGGGAGTCCCTGGCCATGGCCGTAACAAGGGCTGTGCGAGCGGTGCGGCTGCACATGAAGGGGCACCAAAATCATTACTGGTCTTCCAGGAAGACCAAAAAGAGAGAGTTACTGAACGTGGCTGGGTGGAGGGGGGCACCAGATTCGTTAGGCGCACAGGAGGCATTTCTAGCTTGGTATGGTCCTGTCCCTGGGTCACGCTGGTAAGAAGAGCATGGCTGCTGCAAAGAAGGGGAGGAGTGGATGAGGAGGGTAGCATCAGGGAAGAGGTTATTAGAGATGTTAAATTATACTGATGCCATCTAGTGGTTCATTGTTATATCTCACTGTTCCTATTGATAGTGCATCACTGTTCAGATTTCTGGAAAATTGAACTGCTCCCAGATATGTCTTTCTGAAGCTACAATCAAGTGTTTCAAAGTACAGTTTGCAGACTGTAGACAACTTGATCAAGTGATTTCAGATAATGGCTCTCAATTTACTTGCATGCAATTTACAAAGTTTGCTTGAGTCGGGTCAAAACATCTTACTACATCACCAAGGCACCCACAAGTTAATGTCAAAGCTGTATCTGCTGTAAAGATAGTGAAGAACCTGTACAAGAAAACAAAAAGTAAATGGTGAAGACCTATAGAAATCTATACTGCATTGGAGAACCACCAACAGAGGGTATGAATAGCAACCCAGCACAGTGCATTATATCAGGAAGACTGAAGATATCTCTTCCAATAGCCAACAAACTACATGAGCCCTGTGTGGTACAAGGTGTATCAGAAAAACTCTGACACAAGAAGCAATGTGATGACAAGATATGACAAGTCTGAAAGCGATTTGCCTGAACTGAATATTGGAGACTCATTCTGCATGAAACCACTGCCAAGTGATTGTAGAGTTCATTGGAGGTTGGGTAACTGTATGTGCAAAAGATCACACCATGCACTCATATATTGGACATTGAAGGAACTCTCTGTCACCACAATAGTGTGAACCTATGAGTGGCTGAGCAGTCAACTTCCCAAGGATAGCACACACGCAGCTCAGCTAAAGAGTCAACCAACCCTTACTGCTCCAGTACATCTCCAAAGAAGTACAGGTGCCACAGGGAACAGCATGAAGAGAATCCTAAACTTAAAACACCTTTAAGCAGACATAGGATACCCATGGAAAAAAACAGAGGTGAACCACTACAAAAAATTAAATAAAAGGGGAGACACTTGATAATCAATGCGTTTAAAAGACGAGCAACCATAGATGATTCCCTAACCAACCATGAAAAACCATCAAAAACATAAATAGATGAATAAAAAGGATAAATAAATGAATGATAAAAAAAATGGAATGAAAAGTGAAAGAATGAAAAATCAAAGGATTAAAAATGAGACCCAATGAATCAAATACACCATATAGGTCAAAAAACAGAAACCACAACCAATAAATAAAACAAACAATAAATATGTAAATATAACAATTGTTAATTAACAATTAAAAGAATAAGAATGAGAAAAAAGCCCTTTCATACCATAATAGAAACATTGGGGTTTGTTTACTAAACTGCGTTAGTGTGATTCGCGTTAGGAGCCGCGTTAGTGGAAGAAATGCCAAAAAAGGACATGGGCGGTACATCGTTAGTGATAACGCACGCTATAACGTGCCGCACAGCAATGATCGTTACAGGGCGCGTTACTGCGCGTTAAGCGTAAGAAGGCGCACAGACACCCAAATACAGAAACAGAGCTGTAGCACAATGGTTACTACACAGACCGATGGTACAAGGGTCATGGGTTTGATTCCCCAGTGTGCCTAATGAATAAGGCTGGCTGAGGCATCATGTGTAACCCTTTGAAAGCCTACTATAATATTTTAGTCTGCAGCCGGGTTAATGTTTGCATATGTCAGGAAAATTGTACCCGTCTTATTCAATATGTTGCAATAGTGACGTTCCCTCTGCCATGGACATGTATTATATACCATCTGATAGGAATATTTAGGCAGATGTTTGGATCCCGAAAGTTTTGGGCTTGGCCTGGAAAGGGTTAAGTATTGGGCTGTAAGGAAGTTTAGATGTACGTTAATAGTGCTGCCAGCAAACACACCCTCACAGTGGCGTAACCTAAGGTGCCACATAAGGCACCCCATAACGCACTCCATAGGGCACATTATAAAGTGTGCTGTCTGCCAAGGCACCCTATAATATCCCCTATAGGACACCATATAAGGCACCTTATAAGATGCTTTATAGGGCGCCGTATGAGGCGCCTTATAGGGCGCCTTATGAGCCACCCTAAGGTGACAGTACCCTGAGGGTGGTTGTGCTGGCAGCACTAATATACAATAAAAATAGACAATGCCTAAGCCAGCCCTATCAAAGAACCCCACTGTGGGTTGTGAACCCATGACCTCTGGCTCCATGGGCAGTGAAGTAACCAGTGGGCTAGAGCTGCTAAGAAACACCCAGCTGGCTACAGGAGGACTGCACTGCAGCACACCCACATTCTGCTGTGGTTACCAGGGAGATTACATACCACCACCCAACCCACCCTCTGGGGCTCAGGGTGGGGGACAGGATCTCCCACCAACAGATCCACTTTCTACCCCCCTGCAATGGTGGTAGTAGAGGGGACCATCACTCCAGTCCTGCTAGGGATCAAACACCCTACAGGGCAGGCAATGCAGAGCAGTACACATCCATAACACAATAGCAGACAGACGGCCGGTCTGGAAATGCTCAGCTGCCCCCCACCATTATCTGACATTCTACAGCAGCAAGCCTCCAGCCGCTGCACGGTGTTCCAGCAAGACACACACTAGCTGCAGACAGTCCACCAGCTAGTCCATAGTACATGGTCCTGGAGGAGATAAATGCACCCAGAACGGGGATATCAGCATACACACCAAGCAGATAAGTCAGTGATTGGGCCCCAAAAGGAAACCCATAAATATCACATAAAAGAAATACTATATAACACTATAGGGGAACCTAGCCATGCCATGGTCACTGCTCAGTCAGGGTGAGAGTGACCTCCCAGCAGGACATGCTATGGCCACCCTGTCCGTGCAGGTGGTACCAGACGCTAAAATGTCTGGCCATTGCCCTATGCCCTGTGCAGATGCGGCCAGACCAGGCCACCCTATCCAGGCTATTCCCACAGTACCTTGCTCCTCATTATGCACATTGGCAGGCCAATACTGGCAACAGTGCTAGCAGTGTGGGCTATGGAGGGTGTTGGCAGCCACCACACACTGGATAGACAGACACACACTCCCCACACCTATGCCAGCATTGTGCAACTATAGAGGTGTTGGGCAGCCCAGGCCACCACACCAGTCCTGGGCACAGTGCAGGCATGGCTATGGTACGCAATACTGTAGGAGTCACTCCCCAGATTGGTAAACACTGTCAGACACAAGACCTGTAGCACACTCCACAGACATCAGAAAGGTTGCTATGATGCAGCTCACTCCGAAAATTGTACTTAACCTAGGAATTGCTATCTGCCAGTAATTATAGCAACCTTTTGATAGATGTGTACCATATTCCCAGGTTGAGGGTGGCATTACTAAGGTATGCAAGTGCTAGTATTGGGAGATGCATGCAGAACCCAAAGTCCTGCCTCTCCAGGAGTCTTTGGATAATGGGGCCTGTGGGTGCGGGTGTGTCTGCCCCTGTTGGCTGCTGCTTTACGGCAGAGGTTCCCAACTCCATTCCTGCGGTGCAAAACACTGTTCGGGTTTTCATGCTGTCCCTCATGAATATGCATGAGATACATCTGCATACCATGGGGGTGGCACATAGAAATGCAGCACAGGCATCTTTATCAGAGGCAGCATGGAACTTGAATGGTGTTTGGCCCTCCAGGACTGCATTTGGGAGGCTCTGCTCTAGGTAATGGGCATGTTTATGGTGTCTGTGCTCTGTAGGGTAGAATGTAGGTGTTTTGGGCATGTTTACGTCATCTGCATGAAAGGTTCTGTCTGTATTAGCACGTTATAGTAGTGGGTAAAATATGAGGACTGGGTTGGTAGAAACCACAGCTGGGATTTGAACCTGTGACTTTCTGCTTCATGAATACACTGGTTTTGTGCACTGCACCACCATGTTATCACAGAGATGGTGCATTCCCTGGTGATACCATGACTGTTGGTCAGACAGGGCCTGTCTGTTGCAGTGCATGGCACCCACCTACACAGGGCTAGGCCACGGTCTGCTCTGGGCAGCTGCCACTGCCCCCTCCACCACCAGTATCCCTCAGCCACGATGCTGACATGCCCTTCTGCTGGTGGAGCTGGTGGTGCGCAGTCTCAGGCCATCCAGTGTACAGGTAGGCAGCTGCCTATGGTGCGGGTTCTGGGGTGGGGTGCCTGCATAGACGTCCACGCTCCCCCCCCAGCCCCGCCTGCCAATGTTCCGTGCCCTTGGGGCTAGCTGTTGGGTACTATCCCCTGTGACACTTTGGGAAAACCACTCTTGCCCATGTTGGACCTTCAGCAGTTGCTGTCTGGCTGCTCTGCTGTTTCAGCATTCGTATGGGCCACCTAGGCATCACCCTAGTCCGCACTGTGGCCTAGGTCCACCATAGCATGTGCCGCCTGCGGCCCTCTGTATCCCCTTCTCTGGCATCTGTCCAGTTGCCGTTCCGACATCCCCGCCCTGATGTTGCGGGACATGTGCCCCTGTCCGATGGTGGGCAAAACCCTGTGCAGCGCTATGTCACTGTGGGTTTATTCACCTTCTATGGGGACGGCGTATAGACCCTTCCACGATTTTTATCTGTTCTATGGGGCTTATTCGGGGGGGGGGGAGGGGTTGATGTTTCTCATTGATACCACTATTGGCCAGCTTGGTTATACTTTTTTTCCAGTTTGTTGGGGTCATTTTCAGTGTTTATGTGCCCTTTTGTTCTGTGCACATGTATCACACTTATCACTTTTGTTTGGTTTCCCTGGCTGGGCTGTACATTGCTGACACTGAAATTGTTTCTCTCCCCTGTAATGTGCCTTTAACGGTAGGTTTTCATTCGCGTTGAAATTCAGCCCTGAAATTCAGCGCGTTAGTGTGAGGGGAGCCTCTCCCCGCCCACTCTCCGCCCATTGACCCCTTCTCTCCGCCCTCTCTCCACCTTCTGCGTTGTTTTACCGTGCCGCGGAGCATTACGCTCATTAGCACGTCATAACGTGCGTTATGACGCGCTAACGATCATTAACGTTGCATAACGCGCGTTATTCACGATTACCGCAGTTTAGTAAACATGCCCCATACTGTGTATAAAAAACCCAGGAAACCAAAAAAAGAAAATGGGGCCCATAATGCAAATAAAGCCATCAAATAAATAATATTAACCTTATATAAAACTTGCATGGCAACCAAAAATTAATTAGATAGACAACGTAAAAATACCTGAAAGGTATCAATAAAACAATAAATTCAATCTGCAAGGGACCAACGTATTAAGAGAAAATATGTATCTCTGTTCCAACCGGAGAAGTGTTTTTTCAATGTCTCCTCCTCTCCAATTGTGAACATCCTTCTTAATAACGAAAAATTTCAAATCTGTGGGGCTGTGTCCTTTATCCATCCAGTGTTGCACGAGAGGTTTATCACTGAGTTTTCTATTGATGCATGGGTTTATTTATTTATTTATTTATTCATTTAATTATTTATTGTTTTATTGAAACGCATTGATTATCAAGTGTCTCCCCTTTTATTTAATTTTTTGTAGTGGTTCACCTCTGTTTTTTCCGTGGGTATTCTATGTCTGCTTAAAGGTGTTTTAAGTTTTCTTTATTAAATTATACCCATCATTTTATTCATTTTTTACTATCGAATTTTAGCATTTTATAGGCAAGTAATCAAAATCGAGCCGGTTTGGTTTAATGCAGTTTACACGGTTTGGTGCGATGGCTTATTTTGCACCTGGAGCCCAATCGGTCTCTTTGTCCTCTAGATGTTTACTTTAGTGTGGCAGGGTTTTTTTTCCTCCCTTCTTTCTTACGTGTTTTTATAGTGTAATTATGCATAACTTATGTGCCTTCGCCCCTTTGCACTTCTTGATATTTTGCGGAGGTCCGATGTGAAATGCCTCTTTTTATTTTTATTCATATAAGGTTTCCTTATATGTATGGGTGTTTCTCCACGCAATTACATGCCAGGTTAAATGTTTCACAAGATTTTCACATTTATTTTATATTCATTTGTGATTACCTTCTTCCCCCGTTTTCCCGCGATTTTTGTACACTATTTCAAGGGCGCATGCGTCCGCGTTTTTACAATTGATACAAGAAAGCCGCTACGGTCCTGAATGTTGTTGGTTGGATTGTCAGTGAAAGGTATGGGATTCCCTACTTTCTCTTAGATTATTTCTGTACGTTTCTTTTCCTTACTGCCATGGCCCTATTTTCAGCGTCTTATCTTTTCACTTGGTAGATTTACTGACATGTTTGGACTGATAACCTGTTTTGCTGGTGCGGTCGATACACGGTGTGAAAGCTGCCTAATCAGGCTCCTACGGTATACACTCTTTTTTAACCTTTTCAGTTTAAGCATTTAGTTTTTTTCTAACCATTGGTTTTGCTTTGATTTGGCCTCCTTTTAATATGATTTTTTAAGGCTCAGTTGGTCGACAAGCGATACCACTTCTTTTAATTAGTTGTTTTTATTTGTTTTACCATTTTACAGCACACTGTTTATTTAGCATCCCACAGCAGATCGATTGTCCCGTGCTGTGGTTACTTTTGGTCCAAGGTAATTCGCCCTTCACATGATTTTCCTTTCTGATCTTCTTGCTCCTGTTTCTCTGTTTATAGGTCACATACACTCTGTCCTCTATAGTTGGGTGATACACGGTTCACATCCCATTTGGATTTCTCCATTTATAAGTTTTTATGATATTCATGTTTCAATAGTTAAGTATATGTTACCCTGATGCTTTTCTTTCCCTTCTTTGTTTTTATGACTATATTGGGTATCTATGTTTTTGCTTGTTCTTTATGATGTTGTTAATTACTTAGATGTATTGTTATTCATTTAGATGTATTGGTATTATGAATGTTTATGAGGATTGATTTTATTAGTTATTTATTTATTTATTTAGTCACATAATATGACTTTTTTTATGTGGTGTAATTTATTATTTAATAATGCATTTCATTTATGATTGGTTCATTCTTGTTCACTCTTCTTACTTCTTATCTATTTATTGTTTTATGATTGGTATTAATTAATTGTCTATTTATTATTACTAGTATGTCATATTGTTTTTAATTTGTTTTTATTATTATACATATATTCTTTTGTTTTGTGTTTGTGGTGTGCCTCACCCCTGACGAAGTACCCACGAAACACGGCCTGTGTTGGGTTTGGCCCCCCTTTTTTAATCACATAAGAACCAATAAAGTTTGTATTCTGCCTGCGCTTTGTGTTTTGGTTGCAAGGGATGCAGGGGGTCATCACAGCGGGTGGCAAGACCTCACCAATAAGTGCAGGGGAGTGTACCACTGAAAAGGGAGACCGGGAGCCTTGTACTGCTAGGGGAGTGCCTGGGCTCAGTGACGGGGGTCAGGTAACAGGGTGAGGGGTGCCTGGTTCCAGTTGCCATGACAAGAGAACATAGGGTTCCCCCACGTGATAACATGGAGTGGTGCATGATGGGGGAAAAGGTGAGGCCTGGGCCACGGCGCAACCCCACATCAGGCAGGGGTGGTGAGGGGGTTGTAACATTATCTATTGTTATCTATTGTTATTTATTGTTAATATTGGTGTTATTGTTATGACAGTTATAGTTGCTATTGTTATTATTGATGCTATTGGTAAATAGCCGCAAGCTGTGGCCTTGAAACCCACTAATAAAGCATGTTCTGCAAGAACAGAATGGCCTGGTTATATATGGAGGGTGGGTGGTGGGGGGACAGTCAGGGGCCTGGAGGCCATTCTGAAATGCCCCGGGTTATGATACAACATCATTCAACAAAGGAGACCAGAGTTCAAATAAAACTTCAGGAAGGTAAGAAGGATGATATGGCTAGGGTTGCAAATGGCAAATTTTCAGCCAGCCTGGCTGTTTTTACTTTGCCAGGCCAGCTGCCAGCAGAGATCTAAGACCGGCCGTTGAAAAAACATTTTTTTGCTCTGGCCGTGGGAGGCCAGAGCAGAAAACCAACTTATAATCTCTCTTCTAGAGCCCCCCCTCCCCCCCGCACAGCCTTACTCTCTCCTCCACTCCAGCTGCGGCTCCTGCATCTTAAGAGCTGCAGCTGCAATAGCGCTAATAATTAAAATAAAAGCAAAACCGGTGCGGAGCCTACCAGCCCTATGGAACTCCTGCTACTATGTCCCGCCCTCAAAAGGAAGTTACACTAGAGGGGGGTGGGATGCAGCAGCAGGGGTTTCATAGAGCCAGAAGGCTCCACACCAGTTTAGTTTTTATTTTAAACTATTAGCGCTATTGCAGTCACAGATCTGTAAGACACAGGAGCTGTGGCTGCTAGGGGAAGGAGGTGGCAGGAAGGGACTGACACTGGGGGGAGGGGCTGGAAAGGAGCTTACACAGGGAGAAGCTGGTGCCTGGAAGGGAACTGAAAGAGGGGGAAGGTAGGGGCTGAAAGGGAGCTGACAGAGGGGGGAAGGTGGGGACTTGAAGGGAGCTGACAGAGGGGGAAGGAGGTGGCTGGAAGGGAGCTGACACGGTGAAGTGGGGGTTGGAAGGGAGCTGACATGGGGGAAGGTGGAGACTGGAAGGGAGCTGACGGGGGGGGGGAAGGAGGTGGCTGGAAGGGAGCTGGCAGAGGGGTAAAAGAGGAGCTGGAAGGGAGCTGATATGTGGGGAAGGTGGAGGCTGGAAGGGAGTTGACATGGGGGGAAGCTGGGGGCTGGAAGGGAGCTGACAGAGGGGGAAGGTGAGGATTAGGAGGGAGCTGACAGAAGGGTGAAGGGAGCTGATACCTGGGGATGGTACTGGAGGGGGACTGGAAGGGAGCTGATACCTGGGGATGGAACTGGAGGGGGACTGGAAGGGAGCTGACACCTGAGAGTGGGACTGGAGAGAGCTGACACTTGGGGATGGGAATGGTAGGTGGCTGGGTAATGGGGTGGGGCTGGAAGGGAGGGAGCACTGGGACTGGAAGGCAGGGGGCAAATGGGGATGGCACTGAAAAGGGAATGGACAAAGGGTAGGATGTCTGGAACAGAGCTGACATGAGGGGTGGCACTGGGATTGAAAATGAGCTGATCCCTGGGATGGTATTTGGACTAGAAGGGGCTGGACAGTGGGGAAGGAGGGAGACTCAAAGGGAATGACACCAATGGCAGCCCTGGGAACGCAAGGGGGGTTGACATTGAAAGATAATGTGAGGGGATGGCTGGAAAGGGGGCTGATATGGGGAGGGTTACTGGGACTGGAAATAGGCTGATGGAAGGAAGTGAAGAAAACAAAAGAAGAGACAAGAAATGGCAGATGGACTATAGACCATAGGAAGAGAGCTAAGAGAAGAAAGGAAAGCAGAAGCCTCAGATTGGAACCAGCATGATCAGAGAATAAAATGGTCAGACACTATTTTCAATTTAGTGGTTAGACTTTGTGCTATCTGTATGTTTTACACAGTATGGGGAACTGCATCTCTTATTTATTTGATGTAGCACTGCATGCGGAGTCTGGCTTCTTGAGGTTTTAGTTTAATTTTTGTTTACATATTTTTATTTTTACTTTAGGTTGTGGTCACTTATTCTATACTTGATGATGATCTGTGTTCTGAGTGTGTGACTGAGGCCAGGTGTTCTGTTAATATGGAGTTTGTACATAGGGATCTATACTAGTAACATAGTAACATGTTAAATGACGGCTGATAAAGACCAGCATGGTCCATCCAGTCTGCCCAGCAATATGGCAAGAGTAGGTGCACCTGACACTCTGTGCAGGTCACCCCTCCCCATGTCTTTGTTTAGGGGTGGACCCACCACTCCATGTAGGACACCCCTATTTGTTGAGAAGTTAGATGGTTCAGTTTATTTTGTTTTTATCCTGTTGCTGTAGGGATCCGCTGTGCTTCTCCCATGCTGTTTTGAATTCCGTCACCGTGTTTGCCCCCACCACTTCCATTGGGAGAGCATTCCAACCACCCACCACCCTTTCGGTGAAAAAATATTTCCTGACATTGCCTTTCAATTTTCCACCTTGCAGCTTCATGTTATGCCCTCTAGTTTTGCAGCTTCCCCATCTTTGGAAGAGGTTTGTTCGTTCATCGTTCCTCTTTAAGTTTTTAAAGGTCTGAATCATATCTCCCCTATCCCTCCTCTCCTCCAAAGTGTACATATTTAGGTCTTCAAGTCTCTTCTCATAAGGTTTCTTACGCAGGCTCCAAATCATTTTGGTCGCCTTCCTCTGAACACTTTCCAGTCTTTACATCTTTTGCAAGATATGGTCTCCAAAACTGAACACAGTATTCCAGGTGAGGCCTCACCAGCACCCTGTACAGTGGCATAAGTACTTCTTCCTTTCTGCTGGTAATCCCTCTTTGTATGCAGCCCAACATCCTCCTGGCTTTTACCACCGCCTTGTCGCACTGTTTTGCCACCTTGAGATCATCAGAGATAATCACACCAAGGTATTTTTCCTGAACCATGCACACCAACCTCTCGCCCCTATCGCATACATTTCCCTTGGATTTCTGCTACCTAAGTGCATGACACTGCACTTTTTCGCATTAAATCGTAACTGCCAAGCATTAGACCATTCTTCCAGCTTTTGTAGATCTTTCCTCATGTTATCCACTCCCTGTACTGAAGTAATTTGTTCAGCTTTTCAAATAGGTGTATGGATGTTCTAGGGTCTGTTGCAGTATTTATAGTGCTGCTTTTATCTTGGTAAGCCCTTTGTATGAGTTTTGGAAGTTTATGCTGGTATGGTATGGTAGATTTGGCCTTGAAGATCTTCGGTGCCTTTTCTAGAGTTTTATATTAGTTCACCTATATGCCTGGTACTGGAGAATGTTTATGTCGTTGTTAGCGAGATGACCAGAATCAGATTTTTTTTGGACTATCACAGCCTGTTTGAATGTAGTTATTTTTATTCTGGCTATGCATTTGCCCTTTCACTGCAATTTTCTTACAACATTGGATTTGAAGGAGAAATACTAGCATCACATGAAAAGAGTTCACAAAGAAGTTTTGGGAAAAGGGAGGGTGGGGTGTAGCCAACATTAATAATAATGGGGAAGGGGCACCGATTTATAGGTTGCAGGGAAGCACCAGAAACCCTAGCAGGACAGCTTCAGGCAGCGATCGGGGCTGTCAGCAGCTATTTTGGGCCTGAGTCAGCCCTGGGCAGCAGCGGCTGAATTGAAAAAGAAAAGTGAAGCCACGGGGCTGGGTTCAGGCAGCATTCGGAGTCATGCCGACCTCAGGGAGAGCCGCAATCACCAAGGCTGCTCCCGTTTAAGGCACATGGTGCTTGTGGATATTCCCAGACACTGCCGCCACCGCAATCCTCACAGCAGTCCAGCTCTCTAGAGTAGCCACAAGCACCACAGAAGGGAGCTGATGTGGGCAGGGGCTAGAGCTAGAGGAGTAGCCTAGTGGTTAGAGCACTGACTTGGTAATCAAGAGACCAGGTTCAATTCCCACTAGCACTCCTTGTAGCCTTGGGCAAGTCACATAACTCTCCTTTGCCTCAGAAGAAAAGCCTAACAATCTACTTCTACTCACACTGCTAAGAAAACCCAGGAGCTGATGGGTTGCCAGGAGTGGGCATTGACTCAAAGTCACTCATTGCATTGCCTAAAGCCCACTAGTAAGCTGTGCCCTTTTCCGTTTCCACCAGATCTGAGGCCCTCTCTGGCTTGTGAGTCCAGGGCAATTGCCAGATTGCATCCCTCCTAATGCCAATCCTAATATCTGCTGTCTTTTATTTGGTACAGTACGGGGGAAATGCATTTTTATTTTTCTTGTGTTGCAGAACATGCAGCGTCTGGCTTTCTGAAATTTTAGTTTATTTTTTGTCTATATAGTTCTCTTTTCATTTTGTGCACATTTATTGTTGAAGGTCTCTCTGTCTTGTATGTGTGTGTATACAACCAATGCTGGGTATTCTGTTAGTATGGAATTTCTGTTTAAGAATGTGTAGCAATCTTGCTTGTTCAGTTTGCACAGTGCCCTCTCTGCAATTATTTTTGGGAGACAGGGGGTGGAGCAAGGGTGGGGTGGGAGCAGGGCAGGGGGCGGGAAAAGGCAGGGCAGGGGTGAACATGGGTGGAGCACAACTAGCCACTGCTAATGGGTATTTCTCTTTCAAAAAGTTGGCAACCCTAGATATGACAAACCCTTAGAAATACGTACAAAAGGGGCAACTGACATTTTAGCATTACTATGATGTAAAGAGCACTATAATATATTATGATCTGACCAAGGTATAGATTTAATTTGCAAAGGAAAATCTAAAGTAATATAAGAAGGCAAAATAACAATTAGATCTAAAATCTCACCATGAAGATGAGTAGGAGTTTTTACAATTTGTACGAAACCCAAGGATAACATAGCAGCTAAAAAAGAAGGCGTCATATCATGTTTAATACTGTTCTATATATGTATTAAATTCACCTAAAACAATATACGGTAATGCGTGTAAAGGATCTGTTAGAATTCAGCCAACATAAGAAGAATCAGGTTCCAGACTTCCAGGAAGGCAATAAAACAAGCATAATAAGTCATGAGACTCAACAAGCAAACATTCGCAGTTCAGTAACAAGGACTCATCAACTGCTACTTCATGGAAGTTGAACTTCTGCTTGTAAAAAATAAGCAGTCCACCACCTTTTTTCACCATTATGCGGTTTAGATATCCATAAATAATTTACAGGACAAATTTGGTTAAGAATAACAATATCAGTTTCTATCTAGATTCGGTGATGCAGAATATATCAGGTTTCTCCAGATAAAGTACATCATGCAACATCAAAATTTTGTTCCTCATACATTCTTCCACCCCTCCACATCCGCACGACACACATATACATATACTGCTGACACACACATGTACTGCTGACTAACACTACCAACACCCATGCACTCATCCTCCAATAATACATACATTCCCAAACCCTCTGACATCCCACTCTCACATCTCCACAGCTAAACTTTCTCTGTGGAAATAGATATGACATCATACCATTTATTCAAACATACATATATATACTGTTGGTCTCTATGTCCATTCATCCACATGTATCCTGCTACCCTACTGAGACATTTTACTATGGCTGTTTCAACCACATTTCCCACACAGACATGCATAAGTCTCTGAATGGAGGAAAGGGGCAACGTGCTATTGTGTCATGCTGAAAGTATACACTTTTTGAATTCTTTCCTTTTGTTTTCAAAGTGAAGTGAAGAAAATGAATAAGATTGATTTCATTTGGTTTCATTTTAAAAATTTTGATTTGCTTGGCCATTCCTCTACCCATATCCTCCAAAGCCCTCACATATATTTACCACATCCAGGTTAAAAAGAGGGTAGGAGCGATCCCCAGTTGCTTCATCCACACTGTAATAAAATGTGCCACCAGCTCATCCACATACAGCATGGGTGAGGGAGGAGGAACTTGGAATTGCTCCTGCCCCCTTTTCGTGTGGTGGCTAGGTAGGCGTGGAGTGAGGTTTCCTGTTAAAATCTGCCTACTGGACAAGGCTGGGACCCAACATTTCTTTTGTCTTGTTTTGGTTTTTTTGGTTTAATTTTTGTAATACAATTTAATTTAATTTATAAATATTTATATCCTACACTATCCAAGGATCTAGGCGGGTTACATCATTACACACATAATACATTTTAAAACATAAAAACCCATAGTTCTTAGGCAGGGAACGTTAGGCAGGATCTGGATCCTATACAGAAAAGCCTCCCTAATGAAAACTGACCTTCAATCAAAAAATCTCTTCAACCGAAACTGTAAGTAACAATAGAAAGAGCGTTGATTTCAATAAACCTCAACCCAATCTACATCTCTCTAGCTATGCCACCACTACTATTGAAGGCATGCCTCAGACCTTGATATTAATCAGCCTTTGACTAACCGACTCAAACTAACAAGTAATGTGTACACCCCTCCTGTCCTACTGGAACTAATTGCTTTGCCTCATAATCTTCTTTACGATCCAGTAAGTTGCTCACTTACAAGGTGCACAACCCACAATGGGAAACAAGATGTAGATCGCCATTATCCTAATAATACTGACTCTAACTTTAACAAACCAAACTCACTCATTTGACGCACCAGATCCCAATAACTCTTTACCAACACCGAACTAGGGAGACCGCTGTTATAAATAGATACCACACAACATTTTGCAGCACGAAGCAACAGATTATCTACATAAACTCCTATAATCAACCTCTGAATAATGAAAGCCTCAATGTTGGCTACACCACCTTCCTAAAGTGGTACCTTCTAAATGTAAGATCACTGAGGAACAAGATCTCTGTAATAACTGATCTCATTCAAATTTCTAGACCCGACATCATCTGTATCACAGAAACTTGGCTGTATGTTACTGACACAGTACTCCTCAACTAAATCAAAGCACCTAGCTACAAAATCTTCCACTGTCCTAGACACAATAAAAAAAGAAGCGGGGTGATTATTCTCTGGTAAACCACATTACAAGTCCAATATACTTCAGTTACAAGCACAGAAGGTATTGATATGTTAATGATAGAAACCAAGCAGCTAGCACACTAATATACAAGGCCCCATCATCAGACCCCATTTCATTAGACAACATTCTAGCATCTGCATGCTCAGACACCCCAATTGGGAAGGACCACATTATACTAGGTGACTTCAATATTTCCTCAATACCTACCACTCAAAGCACATCTTTTCTCCAAGTAATGGAGGATTTAGGTTTTCAGCAAATTATTGATACCCCTACACACATAAGGGGAAACATATTAGATCTTATTTTCATGCCAAAAGAATGGGCAAATAGCAACCAAATGTCTCCAATAAGTACTCCTCCAGTGCCATGATCTGACCATTACTTAATACAATTCAATACTGTACTTAACACCAACATAAAAAAGATTTAGGCGTCATTGTGGATACCATGTTAAAACCCTCAGCCCAGTGTGCAGCGGCGGCCAAGAGAGCAAATAGAATGCTAGGTATCATACGGAAAGGAATGGAAAATAAAACAAAAGATATTATAATGCCTCTATATCGTTCCATGGTGAGATCGCACCTTGAATATTGTGTACAATTCTGGTCACCATATCTTAAAAAGGATATAGCGATATTAGAAAAGGTTCAGAGAAGAGCCACCAAAATGGTAAAGGGGATGGAAGGATACTCCTATGAAGAAAGGCTAAAAAGGTTAGGGCTCTTTAACCTGGAAAAGAGACGGCTGAGGGGAGATATGATAGAAGTCTATAAATTAATGAACAGAGTGGAACGGGTAAACGTAGATCGGTTGTTTACGTTATCAGAATATAGAAAGACTAGGGGACATGCAATGAAGCTACAGGGTAAACTATTTAAGACTAATAAAAGAAAATATTTTTTCACTCAGCGTGTAATCAAACTCTGGAATTTGTTACCGGAGGATGTAGTAAAAGCTGTTAGTGTAGCTGGGTTTAAAAAAGATTTGGACAAGTTCCTGGAGGAAAGGTCCATAAACCATTATTAAGAAGGGACCCAGGATATCAATGCTTGACCCAGTACAAGCATTGTGGAACCTGTGTCTTTTGGGGAAACTGCTAGGTACGTATGACCTAGATTGGCCACTGTTGGAAACAGGATACTGGGCTTGATGGACCTTGGTCTGACCCAGTATGGCATATCTTATGTTCTTATACACAAATCATATAACAGTGAACAGTTCCATCACCGCTTCAAAAAATTTGATAAGGAAGCATTCCTGAAAGATGCTATTCCAACACGGAATAATGATAGCAACAACCTGGAATCGCTTCTGAAAAACTAGAATAACATACTGCAAGTGGTTTCTGCCAACTCCCAAAGAAACACACCCAAGAAGCTCAGAAGCTCACAGCCATGGTACTCCCAGTCCCTCAGAGCATTAAAAAGATCCTTGAGGAAAACAGAGAGAAAATGGAGAATCACAAAATCTGATGCAGATTTGAAGACATACATGGAGATATTAAAACAATACTGAATACACATCAATTATCTAAAAAAAGAATTTTACTCAAAAATACTAATGAATTTACGGAGCCGACCTAGGGAACTATTCTTCATAGTTCATGATCGAATCAAAAAACCAAGCACAGACGACTCCCATGATAGCGGAATAAATGCGCAACAACTTGCAAATTACTACATTGATAAATCCAGATGCATAACAGAAGATCTAGTGATAATTCCTAATGAACCAACTAACTACAATATGGAACTCATTCTCTCTGCCCAGCAACATTCAGATAGGTTAATATATTAAATCCATCAACACAACATCACAGCTTGACCTATGTCCAGTAAACTAGATTAAAATAGCCATGACAGAGCTAACACCCTACATCAAGAAAATTGTCATTCTATCACTATTCTAAGGTCTAATGCTAAAGGATCTAAAGGAAGCTACCATCCTCCCAATCTTGAAAAATTACTCACTGGACAAGTACAGCCTCGGCTCGTACAGGCCAATATCAAGTCTTCCATTTCTATCCAAAGTAATAGAAAAGTCAGTGCAGAGACAACTATAGGACTTCATAGACACAAATACCCCACTTGATCCACACCAATATGGATTCTGAGTATACCACGGAGTAGAAACCCTTCTAACCTCCCTGTTAGATAACATCATCCAAAGAACTGAAACTACAAAACAAGCTTACATACTCATATTCCTTGACTTAACATCTGCCTTCGATTCTATAAATCATGAAATTCTGATCAACCATCTAAAGCATCTCAGAATAGGTGGCACCATAATTCAATGGTTTAAATCCTAATTAACCACATGCAACAAATTAAATTCAATAATATACTCTCCAAACAATTCAACCTGACTCAAGGGGTCCCATAGGGTTCTGCGTTATCTGCATTACTATTCAACATCTATATCCAACCAATCTGTAACATAATCCACAAACACAATGCTGACTACCAAATTTATTCAGACGACATCATGCTATTCACAACATTCAATACACTAAACCCAAACTTTGAGATAATAGTCATCTGTTTCAATGATGTCTCACGATGGCTCAACTCCGTGAACCTATCAATTAATCTAAAAAAACAGAAGCCTTGATGATCTCCAGGAACAAATTATTCTCACCGCTACAGTAACTTCAAGTAAATGGTGCCTCCCTTGAAATCAAAAAGGAAATAAAATATTTGGGCATACTACTGGATCAGAACCTTAACATGATAAAACACATCAACATGATAACACGAACAATATATAACAAGACTCGAATGATACAAAACCTAAGACCCCTCCTATCTACAGACAACCTCTTCACAATAGCCCAAGCATTTATCTGTCCACACTTCGATTTCAGTAAAATTATTCTACCAGGTCTACCCAAACAACACGGAAACCTCTCCAAATGGCACAAAACATGGTGGCTTGTACTATAATGAAAGTCTCAAGAACCAAACACATAAACCCAATCCTGTACTAACTCATTGACTGCCGGTGTCTCAAAGAATCAAATTCAAAGCGAAAGTGACCACATTTAAGACAATAAACAACAATTCTGAATTCACTAATCAGACACAACAAGAAACAAGAAGTAGGAGAGAAAATGTGAAGAATCTACTAGTCACCCTGATGGTTTTAAGAAGGGCAAACCAATCAACAACAAACAGGGCCTTCTCGTTATATTCACCAATTCTATGAACTCTCTACCCAACAACCTACATGAAATAAAGGACCTAACCATATTCAGAAAAATACTCAAAACTGCACTATTTTCCGAATCCTACCAGTCTATAATGGATAAGCAAACTTCAATGAAATAGAAAATGACCATTCCACCTTGATGTAAAGATAGCCTTCAATACCTCACTCTTCGTAACGTTACCCCTAACTGTACATAGTTGGTCGTTTATATCATCCTATAGGCCGGAGTATGTGGTAGCAAATTTAATTATGATGTTATTGTTCTTGTTCAATATGTTCCTGTTCACTGTAATCTGTCTAGCGCAGTGAGTTGTGTTGTCTGTATACCTCCTTGGTTATGTGATAAAGCGGTATGTAAAATCAATCAATAAATAAATAAATCTTCTACAGTTAAGCTGGGAGCAGAAGGATGCACTCTTCCTTCCTTCCTCTCCCGCTGACCTCATTCAGTTTGCCCAATACATGCTCCAAAAGAGTACGTACTGGGGGTCAAGAGATTAATCAGATCCCTTTCATCCAGATGTTGGGGAAGGGGGGGGGGGGTGTGCCTCAGGCCTATATTGGTAGCGGAATGTGGCAGCTGGTAGGGTTAATGCTTGGATAGATCTCTTATTCAGGGGGATGAATGTAGGGTAAGGGTTAAGGCCCAAAGAGGCAATCAAGCTGTGGGAGAGATAGAGAACTGCCCCACAGGGGTTTCTTCAGCACTTAAGAGGAGTGGGCTGTAAGGGATTATGGCACAAGGAGCTACTTCAGCTTTCATGGGGTAAGGATTGGAACTTTGACCTAGGGGCTTTTCACTATGAATTAAGGGGTATAGGAGGTGGAAAGATCAGAGCCCTAGTAGGGACTGCCATTAATTGCTGTCTGTTCCTGCAAAAAACGTTAACTGCACTTCATAAAGTACAATTACATATTTATTTTACTAGGTAGATTAACACAAATTATATGCTAAAATGATGTCTAAATGCTGTTATGTAACTGTACTGTCTAAATGTTTACATGTTAAATGTAACCCCCAATTGTGATGTGACGTGACCACCTTGATTGAAGGATAAGGTGGCATACTAATCTGTCTAAATAAATAAATAAAATGCATTGCCACAAATCATGTTAATATTTTCCTCATTTAATGTGCTTTAACATTTTTTAGTAAGCCATTTAATTTTTAGTTGCATTGTAATAGGTAATGCAAGAAAATGACATTGGAAATGGACGTAAATGAGGAGATAGAGAAACAATTATGTCTGAGCAGTCAATAATACAGAGAATTCTAAATTACTAAATGCTGTAGAAATAATAGATTGAAACCATGAATAAAAAGGAAGACGATGAAGACGATGAAAGGTTCATCACCATTTCAAGGATATTAGGTTTGTTTGCTTGCCCACCTGAATAAGTGGGCTAAATAAGTAATTGTCTTATTCTGTCTTTTATAAATTCAGAAGTATTGAAAATTCTAGAGAACAAAGCAACAAATACTTGAAAATACTTGAAATAAATACTCAAAGACACTATAGAGTATGATTATTAAACCGTCTTAATGTTACCGGTGCTAGATGCAGCATTAATGTGAAGAATGCCATATAGGGTAGTGGGCGTTCGAGGGAAGGTAGCAAGGAATCTGAATTGCGCGATAGTGGGCGCCATGGCACATTAACGCACGCTAACCCTAAGTTCATGCCAGCGCTGTGTTAGAAGCTATAAAGATGTAGCCCACTGGTTACTGCAATGACTGTGGAGGCAGAGGTCATGGGTTCAATCCTGCAGTGATGTTATTTAAGAAGGCTGTTGGAGGCTTTTCCTTTTAATTTAAATCAGTGCTGCCAGCAAAAACACTCTCACAGTACCGTAACCTAAGGTGCCTCATAAGGCGCCCTATAAGGCACTCCATAGGGCACATTATAAAGTGCCCTGTCCGCCAAGGCACCTTATAATGTGCCCTATAGGGTGCTTTATAGGGCGCCTTATGAGGTCGCACCAAATACTTATACAGAGGCACTATCACCTCCTTATTTCTGCTGGCCATTCCTCTCCCTATGCACCCAAGCATCCTTAAAGCTTTTGCTGTCGCCTTTTCTACCTGTTTAGCTACTTTAAGATTGTCATAAACAATCACGCCCAGGTCCCGCTCTTCTTTTTTGGACAGAAGTACTTCATCCCCTACACTGTATTGCTCCCTTGGATTTTTGCAGCCCAAATGTATGACCCTGCATTTTTTTAGCATTAAATCTCAACTGCCAAATTCTAGACCATTCTTCAAGCTTAGCTAGCTCCCTCCTCATGTTATCTACTCCTTCCTGGGTGTCTACTCTATTGCAGATTTTGGTATCATCTGCAAAACAGGCAAACCTTACCCGACAGTCCTTCTGCAATATCACTGAGAAAGATGTTAAAAAGAATCAGAGCAAGGAAGATCCCTATGGCACACCACTGGTAACCTCCTTCTCCTCAGTGTGAGCTACATTTACCTGTACTCTTTGTCGCCTCCCACTCAACCAAGTTCTAACCCAATCAGTAACTTTAGGGTCTATCCCTAGGGTGCTCAGTTTGTTTATGTTGCCTGTGCAGAATGGTGTCAAAGGCTTTACTGAAATTCAAGTACACTACATTTAAATTTCTCCCGCTGTCCAACTCCCTGGTTACTCAGTCAAAGAAATCAATCAGATTTGTCTGACAAGACCTGCTTCTGTTGAATCCATGCTGCCTCCGATTTTTCCAAAATATAGATGCCTGTCTTCCTCTCTCTGTGATCTCTTATATTTTATGATGGCCTCACTCTTGTTCTTCACCTTTTCAGCTACTTCTTTTGAGACTCTTAGGGGCTTGTTTACAAAGCCACGGTAGCGGTTTCCGATCGTTATCGGAGCCGCGGCCCCGATAACGATTGGAAACCGCTACTGCGGCTTTGTAAACAAGCCCCTTAGTGGCCTCCTTTTCCTTTTACCTTTATTTACCTTTCTAACAAAAATGTTGGTTGCCCTTAAAATATCCCATTTCAGTTTTGCCCACTGTTTTTCTACATCCCCCAGCTATTCCCATCCTGCCAAGAACTTGAGATATTGGCCCATCTTGGCAAAGTTAGTTTTCCTAAAGTCTAAGACCCTCGCTTTTGAATGGATTTTATCAGCCCTATTCCTAATACTGAATCACACCATCTGGTGATCACTGGATGCGAGATGATCTCCCACTATAACATCAGAAACACTTTCACCATTGGTATGCACCAAGTCCAGTATGGTCCGTTCACATATGGGTTCAGTTACCAGTTGCCTGAATAGTTCTCCCCATAGAAAATCCAGGATCTCCTTACTTCTAGATGACACTGCAGCAGGGATGTGCCAATCAGCATCCAACATATTGACATATTGAAATCACCTATTAGTAGCACTTCCCCTTGCACTTCCCCTTTCCTGAAATGCTGCACATTTCTTCTATTAAATCTCCGTCCATTTCTTTTCCCTGTGAGGGGGGTCTGTATATTCACACCAGTACAAATGGATTTCTCTTTCCCTCTTTCTAGTTTAACCCAGAAGTACCCGGGAAGGACAATTGCATTCCTGGGCATTTTATTATTGAGCCAAGTTTCACAGAGATACTGTAAGTACTTTTTTGCACATTTTGTACAAGAATTCATATTGGCTTATCATACGTACCTTTAGCACCAATTTATACAATACAAATTTGAGGTACATGATTAAATGTACCTCAAATTAAATTTGAGCCTTTGATGGTCAGTGAGCTGAACATTTGATATTTCAGTTTATGATATCTCTTTTTAGACTTAAAGGTATTTGTATGAATTGTTTTTCTGCTGCTCCTTACAATTGAATATTTGAAAACTACATGGGATCCTTTTGTTTTCATTATAGTTTTGTGTTTGAGGCGTTGGCACTTCTATTGCTGTTTGAGTGGCACAATTATATGCTATGCAAATAATGGCCATCAGTTGTAACACCTGATTTGCATGCCCCACCCTCTGCTGTATGTGGCCATGTCCAAACCTTGCCTATATGGCCTATCTTAGGTTTTATCTTAGAAAGCAAACACTATCTCCCACCTCCTTGCCAGCTTTGGCTGTCCACCCATATGTATACACAGGCAATGCTCTTCAACCACTAAAATATCATTGATTTGTGTAAATCTAGCCACGCCTACAAAATTGCTGTTCTTATTTGTATTTTACACATGTATAATCAGGCATATTGTATACTCATATAAATCACATGCCCATGTAAATGAACATTTAGAAAGTGTCCAATTTATAATTGGATGTCCCTAGTACATGGGCAAGACAAAAATCTATATGTGTATTCCCCATTTCATATAGGGAATGCACACGTAATTCTCCACATTGGGATTTACACCTACTCCCTGCCATATCCATGTTTAGCAGAGCTGTTTCTAAAATGCCACCTGAACTCATTATGTCCCACCTCAACATCTCAATTCCAATCTCCACATACTGTCTAAAATGTACCTTCACATATGCTTCTATTGATAGCCATGATGTCAGCAAACCCACGGCCACAGATGACCATCTTGGGGCACCGGGACACAATCCAGCACAGACTACCAATTCCTGAGGATCAGCCAATCAGTGGAGAGCAAGCAGAGGACAGCAAGAGGACCCTGGTGGTAAGCTCTACCCTGCTGCTGCAACATGCATGCCCAGTGAGAAAAAAAACTTTAAAAGCCACGATTCACTGAGCCAGCCCTCTTTCCCGGCTGTACCTCGCTCTCATTGGGGGCATCAGGACACCCATGCACCCAGCAAACCCATGGCCGCAGCTAAGAACATAAGAACATAAGAAATGCCATACTGGGTCAGACCAAGGTCCATCAAGCCCAGTATCCTGTTTCCAACATTGGCCAATCCAGGTCACCAGTTCCTGACAAGTATCTGAAGTCCACAGCTTCCCAATGCGCATCGTGGAGTAAGCAGTGGATTTCCCGGGTCCTCTTTAATAATGGTTTATGGACCTTTCCTCCAGGAACTTGCCGAAACCTTTTTTACACCCAGCTACACTAACAGCTTTTACGACATACTCCGGTAACAAATTCCAGAGTTTGATTACATGTTGCGTGAAAAAATATTTTCACTTATTAGTCTTAAATGGGTTACATTGTATCTTCATTGCATGTCCTCTAGTTTTTCTACTTTTGATTTTGAAAGGTTTTATTGAGCTGACCACATCTTTTTCACAGGATGTAATTACCGAATTTGATATTCATGATAAAATGTTGTTTCAGTTTGACGTTAGAGTGGAAAAAATAAAACACTCATTGACAAATGTGCAGACATCAGGAATTGCTGGAATTAAAGATAGTCTGGTGTTACATAGGCAAATTGAGCCTCTAGAAAATTCCCTATGTTCTAGGAATTTAAGGTTCTTAATTTTCCTAAGACACATTTTCTTTCTTCTTTGATTTTGCTTCAGAAATATTTTAAGGAAGTACTTCAGTTGTCTAATGCTGACACTTTGGGGTATGTTTACTAAACCGTCTTAATGTGCGCCCGGCGATGTTATCGGGCGATAAGGTACCTTATCGCGCGATAATGGCACTTTATCAGGCGCAAAGGTACCTTAGCGTGTGATAACACGCACAGTGGCGCAAATTAGCGCTGCGGGTGGAGATAGGCTCCCGGAGGGCGGAGGAAGGCTCCCCAGGGGCAGAGAGAGAGGGTCAATGGGCAGAGAGTGGGAGGGGAGAGGCTCCCTGCAAACTAACGCCGTGGAATCCGGGGCTGAAAACTAACGCCAGTGAAACCCTGGCGTTAGAGCAGATTTAAAGGGAAAAGAAACCATTTCAGTCAGCAATGTACAGCAAAACCAGGGATACCTACAAAAAGTGATAAGTGTGATACATGTGCATGGAACAAAAGGGCAAATAAACAGTGAAAATGACCAGAAGAAAATATAAAAAAAACATAACCAAGCTAGGCAATAGTGATATTAATGGGAAACATCAAAAAACACTCCGGAGAAAGCTCAAAAAAAAAGATATGAATTTTGGAAGGGTCTATGCACCGTCCCCATACAAGGTGAATGAGCCCACAGTATAATTGCGCTGATCAGGGTTTTCCCTCTCCATTGGACAGGTTTCCTATGGCATGCACATGTTCCGCAACAGCAGGGCGGGCATGTCGGAATGGGCAACTGGACAGATGCTGGAAAAGGGGACACAGAGGGCTGCAGGCGGCACATGCTGTGATGCAGCTGGGCCACAGTGCGGACTAGGGTGTTGCCTAGGCGGCCGACAGGAATGCTGAAACAGTAGAGCAGCCAGACAGCAACTGATGAGGGCCCAACATGGGCACGAGTGTGCTTCCCACAGCGTCACAGGGGATAGTACCCAGCAGGTACCCCCAAGGGCACAAAGCATTGGCAGGCGGTGCTGGGGGGAAGCATGGACAGCTATGCAGGCACCCCTACACCAGAACCCGCACCATAGGCAGCTGCCTACCCGCACACTGGATGGCCTGAGACTGCACACCACCAGCACCACCAGGAGAAGGGCATGTCAGCATGGTGGCAGAGGGATACTGGTGGCGGAGGGGGCAGCGGCAGCTGTCCACAGCAGACCATGGCCTAGCCCTGTGTAGTTGGGTGCCATGCACTGCAACAGACAGGCCCTGTCTGACGAACAGTCATGGTATCCCCAGGGAATGCAGTGTCTCTGACAAGAAGGTGGTGCAGTGCACACAGCCAGTGTGTGCAAGTGCAAAAGGTCACAGGTTCAAGTCCCAGCTGTGGTTCCTGCCAACCCAGTCCCCATATTTTACCCACTACTAAAACGTGCTAATACAGATAGAACCTTTATTGCAGATGACGTAAACATGCCCAAAACACCTACAGAGCACAGACACCATAAACATGCGCATTACCTAGAGCAGAGTCTCCCAAATGCAGTCCTGGAGGGCCAAACACCATTCAGGTTCCATGCTGCCTCTAATAAATATGGCTGTGCTGCATTTCTAAGCGCCGCCCCCATGGTATGCAGATGTTTCTTAAGCATATTCATTAGGGACAGCATGAAAACCCGAACAGTGTTTGGCCCACCAGGACTGGAGTTGGGCACCTCTGCCCTAAAGCAGCAGTCAACACACCCGCACCCACAGGCTCCATTATCCAATGCCTCCTGGAGAGGCAGGATGTTGGGCCCTGTGTGCATCTCCCAATACTAGCACTTGCATACCTTAGCAATGCCACCCTAAACCTGGGAATACGGTACACAGCCATCAAAAGGTTGCTATGATAACTGGCAGATAATAATTCCTAAGTTAAGCACAATTTGCTGATTGAGCTGCATCATAGCAACCTTGCTGATGTCTGTGGAGTGTGCTTCAGGTCTGGTGTCTGACAGTGTTTACCACCCTGGGGAGTGACCCCAACAGTATTGCATACCATAGCCATGCCTGCACTGTGCCCAGGACTGGTGTGGTGGCCAGGGCTACCAAACACCTCTATAGTTGCACAATGCTGGCATATTTATTTATTATTATTTTATTTAACTTTTCTTATATACCACGCTATTAAGATCAGTGCGGTGTACATTCAAAACATAACATACTACAGTGCAGCAAGCCGCATTGTATTTACAATAAACAGGCATAGGTGTGGGGAGTGTGTGTCTGTCTATCCAGTGTGTGGTGGCTGCTAACACCTTCCTCAGCCCACACTGCTAGCACTGTTACCAGTATTTGCCTGCCAATGTGCATAATGAGGAGCAAGGTACTGTGGGTATAGCCTGGACAGGGTGGCCTGACCAGGATGCATCTGCACAGGGCATAGGGCAATGGCTCGGACATTGTAGTGCCTGGCCACGACCTGCACCAACAGGGTGGCCACAGCATGTCCTGCTGGGAGGTCACTCTCACCCTGACTGAGCAGTGACCATGGCATGGCTAGGCTCCCCCATAGTGCTCTATTGTATTTCTCTTCAGTGAAATATATAGGTTCTTTTCTCTGGGGCCTAATCACTGACTTATCTGCTTGGTGGGTGTGCTTGTATCCCAGCTTTTGCATGCACACATTTCCTCCAGGATCATGCACTATGGACTAGCTAGCAGACTGTCTGCAGTTATATGTGTGTATGGCTGGAACACCTTGCAGGGTGCAGTGGCTGGTGACTCACTGTGCTTGCTGCTGGAGAATGTCAGATGGTGGTGGGGGGCAACTGAGCATTTCCAGGCCTGCTGTCTTCCTGCCATTGCCTTAGGGATGTGTACAGCTCTGCATTGGCTGAGTTGTAGGGTGTTTGTTCCCCAGCATGACTGGGGTTGATGGCCCCCTCTACTGTCACTGTTGCAGGGAGGTAGAATGTGGATTTGTTGGTGGGGGAATCCTGTCTCCCACCCTGAGCCACAGAGGGGAGGTGGGTGGGGAGGTGGGTTGGGTGGTGGTACATAGTCTGCCTATAGTTCCAAACACCCCCCTGTCACTTACATCATTTTACCATGGCACCAAGACAGAATAGGCACTATTCTGGGTGCATCATAGCCCATAAGGGCCAGACCTGAATGACAACTTCAGAGAGACACTAATGTACCCTAGGTGTGTTTGGAAGGAAGGAACGATCTCTCTCTCTCTCTCTCTCTCTCTCTCTCACTCTCTCTCACTCTGATGGGTACCTGCGACATGGCTTATTTCAGCCATTGAAGGTGCTGCGGACCTGGTGCTGGCCGCCCCACCTCACCCTCAGGGTGAGCACAATACCCACACAATGTGACAGTCTGTAGCTACTCTATGCCACTAACACACACCGTCGGCACACCCTACCAGGCTGAGGTGCTGTGGGGTGCATACCCCATCTTGTGATCATCTGTAGACTGCTGATATGCATGTGCTGTGCATCATGGGTATGGGTGGGTTGCCCCTATCCTGGTAGCCACAGCAGACTGTTTGTGTGGTGACATGCAGTCCTTCTGTAGCCCACGAGGGGTTTGTTTGCAGCTGTAGCCCACTGGTTACTTCACTGCCTGTGGAGCCAGAGGTCATGGGTTCTAGCCCACAGTGGGGTTATTTGATAGGTCTGTCCAAGGCATTGTCTATTTTTAATGTACATTAGTGCTGTCATCAAAAACACCCTCAGAGTACTGTAACTTTAAGGTGCCCCATAAGGCACCTTATAGTGCGCCCTATAAGGCGCCTTATAAAGTGTCCTATAGGGGACATTGTAGGATGCCTTGACAGACAGTGCACTTTATAATGTGCCCTCTGGAGTGCCTTATAGGATGCCTTATGCAGCACCTTAGGTTACGCCACTGTGAGGGTGTGTTTGCTGGCAGCACTAATTAAAATAAAACTACAATGCATCATAAAGCACTACTTAAACATAAAGGGAGATGCCTCAGTCAGCTTTGTTCATTAGGCACACTGGGGGATCAAACTCATGTCCCCAGTACTATCAGTCAGTGTATTAACCATTGTGCTACACCTCTGTTTCTGTGTTTAGATGCCAGCGCACCTACTTAAGATTACCGCGCATTAACGTGCTTAGCGGCGTCTTGCCTGATAATGTGCACAGTGCACGTTATTGCGCGATAATCCCGTTTTGCTACGTTAAGACCGAAACGCCCACTCCTTTTATGGCAGCCTGCACACTATCCCCGGGCACACGTTAAGACTGCTTGGTAAACATACCCCTTTGACTATCTTTAATTCCTTTTACTTGCCAGATAAAAAACCTTTGGATGTTTCTACTGAAGTGCCCCAGGAGTCGATTGATTTATCTAATTTTATAGAGTCTTCAGAGGATGTAATCCCTAATAGAGCTACACTGGTGGTAACATTTTCTTGTGAAACTGATAAATTACTGGTGTTGAAATCCTATTTGCTGAAAAAGCAGTCTTTGTTCTGTGGTCAGAAAATAATGATTTTTCCTGACATCTCCAGGGTAACTCAACTACAACGCAAAAGTTTTTGTGGCACTTAAATCTTGCACCTTGGCCTTGGGGGCTACATTCTTTCTGCATTTTCCTTGTAAGTGCTTGGTAAGTTTGCAGGGAATCTGATTTTTTTGGACACCCTTCAATTGGAAGATTTTGTAAAGAATAGGGAAGGAAAGGATGCCCCTCTGATCTGATTCCGTTTTTTCTTTTTTTTTTTTTTCTTTAATTAATTCCATGGTGTAGGGTTGTACCTAGTTTTTTTTTTCATACTCTCCTGTCTCCTTAACGTGAGCTATGTAGTGCTATTTTCTGTTTTGCATATTGATTTGTACCTTTCATTTCTTGTATTTTTTATCTTTTTACTTTTTGTAAAAAGTTGTTAAATTTAATAAGAAAAAAAATAAGTAAATCTTGGTAGAGAGGAACAAAGCCATTAAAGAATAATTGCATTCAAACTGCCTGTCTCTTATTTTCTGCCCTCCTGGTCACAGATCAACACAGATACATACAACACATATAAACACACTCACACACAGAAACACGCATGGACAGTGGCATCCTGTGATACACACATACACATATCCAATGGAAAGAATTCTTTGAGATATGCTCTCAGGGCCTTACCAAGCCATAAATGCACCCTGTGCGACTTGCACATCTGGCGCCCCCCCCCCCCCCCCCCCCGCCCCCTCATCATAGGTTTGTCATTTGCCCCATACTCATCATATCCCCATCTTACCTCCATATCCAGATGACTCTTCCCCACGCGTCTTTCTGACTCTGCACTCACATGTAGGTCTAATCCCTCCCTCCAGTGACATATGCTTGCGTCAGAGGAGGGAAGGATCAGACTTGCATGCAAGCGCAGAATCGGAAAGACCCGCGGGGTTTTTTTCTGAATTGAATGTCTACTCTGCTGCTGCCATCACCACCACTGCCGCCAAGGCAACATGAACAGCAGCGGCCAGGCAAGGGCAGGCAGCGTGGGGGAGAGCCGAGGCCAAGAGCCCAAATGCGTCCGTATTTCTCTGCACTCTGTGCGGCTACACCTCTTGCACAGGGCTAGCTACAGCGCTGCATGCTTTCCCCACTTGTATCTACCTTCATTCCTCATGCGCTTTCTCTTCCTTTTCAACCCTTTCATAGATTTAAGGAGCTGAGCTCTTTTCAGTTTGTTTTAAGAATGAGGCACTTTATTTTTCCTTTTCAATACTTTTCAGACAGGCGATTCATTTTTTTCTGAAAGGTAAAGAACAAATTGCAAGAGAGAAGCAGCCTTTCTCAACTTGCAAATTCCATAAGGTAGGGAAAGGAAAGAAAAGATTCTTAAGGATAAGTTAGGAAAGTGTGATGCATTCAGGATTTTTGAAACAATCCCTTCTAAAATGCAGAAGGGATGTACAAATTGGGAAAGGCACCAAATAATTGTGACCTGCTGTGGCAGCCATAAGCCCCTCCTCTAATCTGAGTTTTCAGCAGCTGTTGTTAAGTGCCATCTAATGAGGCTTATTTAAATCACAATTGCTACTACAATATTAACCAAGAAGTGATCAGAATAGCTAGGCAGGCTTTTAAAGCTGTAATCATTTGATGCATCTATACAATATAAGCAATCAGCTTTCTTAATCCTCAGACATGCTTCTATCCTCTGGGCCTGTAGGATTCAATTCCTAGTACTCTGGGTTCTCTGTGTGTACAGTTGCATCATGGAAAAGAATTAAGCTCCTACAGTATGCTTTGGCCTTTGTAAGATAACCCTGGCAAAGGTGAATGTTAGAGCACTGTAGCGCCTGCATTTACTAAAGGGCACTTAGGAGTTTGTAATCATTGTCATAAATCTGGCTATATTTCGGAAGGCCTTGAAGTGTTCTTTCCCCATTTTATAGCTCTACTCCTGGTATACTGTAAGACAGATTTTACCAGCCTTCCTGAGTTGGATATAAGGTACTTGGCTGTTTCTTGTCACAATTATCTAGTGTGAGTAATAAAATCTGCCTCACATGCCTTCAGGTTTTATTGCTTCTGTAGCAATAGGGTCAGACGGTTGACTGATGCAGCTTAAAAACTGGTTCTAATTACAGTGAGATATTTGGTTTCTGTTTGCTTTTCCATGCCACCACACTTAGAATTTGAGGACCCAGTAGTCAGAAAACTGGGTATTTAAATGCTGCAGTAGTCAGCCACAGCATTTAAATATCATCTGCGCATTCAGCACTAGTATCTAGATAGCGGTTGTGGATGAATGTCCAGACAAGGCAGTTAGTGGCAGCCACTATCAGGACAGTGGCAATATTGAGCCGCTATCCCATCCCCATAGCACTTATGCTGTCTTTAGTTATGCAAATAGACTATCCGCATATATCTGTATGGCAGATGAATCTCACCATTATCTGGATAGTCACCACCAGCATCACCCTCACCCCACCATGGGCCACCCCACTCTAACTGCATAGTGCCGAGGCAGTCTGTGGAATAGTCATGGCACTGTCCAGAAACTGCCTTTGAATATCCTCTCGGTGCCCTTATCCAGATAACCTCCATGGATAGCCAGATAAAGGTTTCTGAATATCAGCCCCGGAATTTTCCCTTTTGGGATGGAGAGGACTGATTTACATCAGTTCAGGTTTGATGGTTTTTGGTTATGGCAATTTTTTTTTTTTTTAGGGAGGCAGCAGCTTCCTCCTTTTCCTATGGCTTCCAGCTCAAATAAAATCAGCATTTGTTGGTCTCTGGTACAAAAGCCTTCATTTGCAACTATCTTGTGAGGGGAGAAGGTTCTCTCTTTTTATATCACCCTCCCATCGCAGTGACAATCCTTGGCCAGTGGTCACAGACTGTTGTCCCCTCAATAACATGATAACATGAATTCTGTGCTGCAGGATGCAGCCAAAGCAGTTAGCATAAAAAAGATTTGGACCAAGTTCCTGGAGGAAAAGTCCATAAACTGTGATTAAGATGAACTTGAAGAAAAGCTACTGTTTATTCCTAGGTATAAGCAGGATGGAAGCTATCTACTTTTTAGAATCCTGCCAGGTACTTGTGACCTGGATTGTCAGTGTTGGAAAGAGGATATTTGGCTTGATGGACCTTTGGTCTGACACAGTATGACAGGTCCTATGTTCTTTTGGATAATAAACTTTAAACCTCAAGACCAAAGGGTACTAGAGTAATGAGATTGCCCCTCAGTGATTCTCTATCCCTCTCAGATTCCTACATGATTCTCATCTTACACTTCAAGGTCAAATTACATCAGTGATCAGAGCATCTTTTCTTATGCTACATAAAATTTGTGCCATTAAATGTTTCCTAAAACCTAATGTTGCCAGGGTCCTGATACTCATCCTAGTGATCTGCTGTCTTCATTATTGCAATTGACTTTATCTTGGGTTGTCACTGAGCTCACTGAAATATCATTAGCTAGTCAAGAACACAGCCATCAGTTTGCAGTATCATATCCCTAGGTTTACACATATTTCTCCTTTTGTCTTTCTCTCACTGACTCCAAATGATCTTTAGAATCAGATTTAAAATTCTGATTTTGATCTTCTGAGCTCTTTATACTGATCGTCCAAACTACCTAGTAGACTCGTTAGTTCTTTATTTCCTGCCTTGATTGTTACACTCCTCCCAACATCTTTTGGTTATTCCCTGTAATTCTCCCATTTGTTTGGAATGCATGCAGTGGAGTACATTCACTTTTTTGTATTAAATTATGGAACAAGCTTCCTCTGTCCCTCTGAATATAAATTTCTCAGTTGAGATGGCTTTTTGAGCAAGCTTTTGGAAGATAAGCAGGGAAAGGAGGGTTCCCCTATACTAGACCCATTTAAAGGAAATCAGTGAACAAAAGAAGCAACTAAGGAAACTGGAGAGGCTATAGTGATGAACTAAAAGCCAACACCACTTAACGAAATACAACAAAATGCAAGCCATATACCACAACACAATAAATAGCTACAAAAAGGAGCATCACTCAAACCTAATAATGAAATTCATTAACAAACCGAGGGAGCTCTTCACTATAGTAAATGGATTGACAAAAGAACCAATGGAACCAGATGATCCAAATTCCATATCCCCACAAGACCTGACAAACTTCATACAGTTGAAGTACACTCAGACACCACTTGAAAAAAATAAGCAAATCCAACTTACAGCACATCACGGATGCAACATGGGAAGCATTTCAAATCCCAACAAGAAAACAGTTTGACTCTATAATAACCAATATTAACATAACAACCTCACCTATTGACCCATGTCCAGTTAACTGGATTAAGCAAACAAAAGAATACCTAATAACATACCTACAAAAGATCATCGAATCATCACTCACTCAAGGATACCTACCCCCCGCAACTCATCAAGCTTCCATTAGACCAATCCTGAAGAGCAATAGCCTCAATAAAAAGGCCCCAAGTTCCTTCCGCCCAATATCAAGTATCACATTTGTGATGAAGGTAATCGAAAAGATAGTACAGTACAAACACAGGACCACATAGACACATATGCCCCACTGGAACCCCACCAGTATAGATTTAAACAAAATCACAGCATAGAAACACTTATCACATCTCTTATGGACACCCATGTTACAGGCATAGACAATGTTCTACATGGATTCGTCTTATGCTTCACAGATATCACTGCTGCTTTTGACACACACATTCTGCTCCAAAGACTCCAAGATACTGGAATAAATGGTACAGTACTAGATTGGTTTCTCTCCTACCTGTCCCACCGTATCTAGCACGTGAGAACCAAAAACAGATAGTCTAAACCTTTCACACAATACCAGGGTGTTCCTCAAGGCTCGGCCCTCTCTGCACTGTTATTTAATATATATATTTAACCAATTGCCTTCTGTTCCTTGAGAAGAGCAGTGCTCTCCAGAGCTCTCCCGAAAGGTGATTTTTGCTGAATTTGCTGCCAAATTGTGAGTTCTATTGGTCTGTCTGTTTGTCTCCGCATATTTATTTATCTCCTTGTCCTTATTGGTGGGTTCCCTTACCTACTCCATTGCTGTAGAGTTTAAACATTTTTCCTTTTAATCTATCTGAGTGACTACCCCTCCCCCCTGCTGAGGTATTGTGTAGACCTCCATTTCCTGCATGTGTGCTTGCTCAGATTGCCTTCTGTTCCTTGAGAAGAGCAGTGCTCTCCAGAGCTCTCCCGAAAGGTGATTTTTGCTGAATTTACTGCCAAATTGTGAGTTCTATTGGTCTGTCTGTCTCCCCATATTTATTTATCTCTTTGTCCTTATTGGTAGGTTCACTTACCTACTCCATTGTGTGTGCCCACAATTCAGGAACAGCCTACTGGCCAGAGACACTTAGGTTCCCGCCCACCCTACCCCTCACCCCACTCACCCCACTCACCCCAGTGGCTACATTGCCTATATAATGGTCACATACATGCCATCTATCCTTCCTAACTTGGGTTAAAGCCCACATCTTCTTCATCTTTTCTTCTTCTTCTTCTTCTTCTTCCTCTTCTGGGACTGCTTAGTCAACATGTCATGCATTCAGTGCAATAACTGCGGTAGTTTCATTCCAAGACAAATCATTTGGAGCCTAAGAGCTTGTCCTATGTGCCTCAAGTCAGCTGCCATGCATGAAAAACTGACTCTACTAAGGAAAGACCTAGCTGCCATGCATAAAGAAGTGCCTCTACTGAGGGAGGCTCTGGCTGCAATGAAGCACACCTCTTCTAGGATACAAACTGAACAAAGTCCACCACCGCTCCCACAAAGAATCAAACACCCCAGTAACAAATGGATCACAGTGGGTTCTGGTAGATTGCGACCTGTAATGCAGCGACATCCTGCACATCAAGAGATATCCCTGCACAATGCCTTCTCTGCCTTGGCTAATGAGGATGCCCAATCCAAAGAAACTGAAGGGCCCTTAAATGAGTCAGACAATGCCAATCTCCTGCTAAAGCACCAAATATAAAGAAAACCTCACCAAACAGAAAACTACTACTACTTGGAAATTCCATCATTAGAGGCACCAACTTGGGAACACAGTTCAAAGGAGAGAAGATAGTCATGTGCCTACCAGGCTCTTCAGCCAGCAGGAATACAAACCAAGTTGTTGAAGTACTTAGCGAAAAAAGTGAATACTCCAAACTTGATGATGTTATCCACTTGGGCACAAATGACCTGGCTAGAAACAGTGCCTCTAAAGTCCAAAAGGACTTCCAATCTCTGGGAGAGAAACTCAAGCCCATTGTTAATACTGTTGCATTCTCAGAGGTTCTACATGTTCTTGGTAAGGGGACAAAAAGGCTGCATTGCATTAACAGCTTTAATGCATGGCTCCAGACCTGGTGCAAACAAGAAGGATTCAGATTTATTGGCGACTGGGGAAACAGATGGACCAACAAGAGACTATACTGTGCTGATGGACTACATCTCTCTGTCGCAGGGAAAAGAATCCTAAGTGAAAAATTCAGGCAGTATGTGGATATGCATTTAAACTAGGAAAAGGGGGTGACAGATGTGGAAGGTCAAGATCTGCAAGCCACCCCCTGCAAAAGCAGAACAACATCAGAAACAGCTACACTTTTAAACCACACATCAAAAACATGTGGGAAGAAGTAGGCAAAACAAAATCAATGGAGTGGAGGAGTGGCCTAGTGGTTGGGGCAAGGTACTTCAGGCCGGAAGGTTGGGGGTTCAAATCCCACTAGAGGACAACCTTGGGCTGGAAGGACTGGGGTTTCTAGTCCCACAGGTGCTCCTTGTGGTCTTGGGCAAGCCACTTAACCCTCCATAGCCCATGTTCCCTGTAAAATAGTTATCTCCAAGTTATAATGCCCTGTTCAATGTAATTTCAGTTTGTTCAATGTAAACTTGCCTTGATATCATGAAAGGTGGTATATAAGAAATGTTAAATAAATAAATAAATGCAAAATACACACAAGCCAGGTAAATGCTGGAAAGCAATGAGCACAAATGCTTGAAGCTTAGCCAACAAAGTTCTGGACCTGGAAGCCCTAATGGTGGAAATGGATTTGGACATTGTAGCCATTACAGAAACATGGTTTAATGAATTGCATGATTGGGATATAGCCATAGCTGGCTATAATCTATTCAGAAGAGACAGAGAAAATGGAAAAGGAGGAGGAGTAGCCTTGTATGTCAAAAGCAATATTAAAGCTACTGAAATGCAGGGGACATGGGGAAAAGAAGAAGCGCTCTGGATTGTGTTGGAAAGAGGAGATGGCACTGTCATCCATACTCCTGTAGTCTACAGACCTCCAACTCAAATTGAAGAGAGAGATAACGAACTGATTATAGATATTGCCAAGATAGCCACAAAGGGGGAAGTGATCATATTGGGTGACTTTAATCTACCTGATGTGGATTGGATTACTCCTTCTGCACATCTGGAAAGAAGCAAAAAAATTGTGGATGCTCTCCAAGATGCATTACTTAGACAAATGGTGATGGAACCAACCAGGGAAAGCTCAATGCTGGATTTAGTGCTCAGCAATGGTGATAGCATGTCAAAGGTCTGCGTGAGTGCCCCTGTGAGCAACAGTGATCATCACACGGTTTGGTTTGAGATAAAAGCCATGGTACAGGCCAATCATAGCAAGCTCAAAGTCCTAAACTTCAAAAACACTGACTTCAATGAAATGGCCCAGTACCTAAAGGAGGAGATGACGGGGTGGAAGGAGATAAGGGAAGTGGAATTGCAATGGGCTAAACTAAAGGTGGCAATAAAAGGGCAACAGATAAATATGTAAGAAAAGTAAATAAAAACAAGAGGAAAAGGAAACCTATTTGGTTTTCCAAAGAAGTGGCTGCTCAAATAAAGGCAAAAAACACAGCTTTCGCAAAATTCAAAAGCTTGCAAACAGAAGAACATAGAAATGAATACAGGATCAAAGTCAAAGAGTCAAAAAGTGAAATAAGGAAAGCAAATTCAAAGGCAGAGGAAAACATGGCTAAAGATGTTAAGGGTGGCGACAAAACTTTCTTCAGGTATATTCGGGAAAGGAAGAAGATCAGAGTTGGAATTGCAGGACTCGGAAGTACTGGGAAAGGACTCGTGGAAAGTGACATTGAAAAAGCGAAATTGCTAAACAAATACTTCTGCTCTGCTTTTACAAAAGAAAATCCTGGAGATGGACCAGCTGTGACTCCCAAATATAAAAATGGGAATGAAGTAGATACCACACCATTCTCAGAAGATGAGGTGTTAGAAAAACTTGCTAAACTGAAAGTGGACAAAGCCATGGGACTGGATGGGATACATCCCAGGATACTGAAAGAGCTCAGAGAGGTTCTTGCAGGACCGTTAAAGGATGTCTTCAACAGATCCTTGGAAACAGAAGAGGTTCCTCAGGACTGGAGAATGGCTGATGTCGTACCTCTACACAAAAGTGGTGACAGGGAAGAAGTGTCAAACTACAGGCCCGTAGTGGCTGGAAAAGTAATGGAGGCTCGCCTGAAAGGACGAATAGTGAACTTTCTCAAAATCAACAGGTTGAAAGATCCGAGGCAACATGGTTTTAGCGAAAGACGGCCTTGCCAAACAAATCTGATTGAGTTCTTTGACTGGATGACCAAGGAACTGGATCAGGGGCATGCAATGGATGTCATCTACCTGGATTTCAGCAAAGCCTTTGATACTGTTCCTCATAGGAGGCTTGTCAATAAACTCAGTAGCTTGGGGATGGGTCCCAAGATGGTAAACTGGATTAGAAATTGGTTGACTGCCACCTGCCTACCTCTCCTGGAAGGTCATATTTCTCATGGTGCTCACATAAGAACATAAGATATGCTGTACTGGGTCAGACCAAGGTCCATCAAGCCCAGTATCCTGTTTCCAACAGTGGTCAATCTAGGTCACAAGTACCTAGCAGTTTCCCCAAAAGACACAGGTTCCAGAATGCTTGTATTGGGGCAAGCAGTAGATATCCCAGGTCCCCTTTAATAATGGTTTATGGATCTTTCCTCCAGGAACTTGTCCAAACCTTTTTTAAACCCGGCTACACTAACAGCTTTTACTACATCCTGCAGTAGCAAATTGCAGAGTTTGATTATATGTTGAGTGAAAAAATATTTTCTCTTATTATTCTTAAATAGGTTACCCTGTAGTTTCATTGCATGTCTCCTAGTCTATCTATATTTTGATGGCATAAACAATCGATCTACATTTACCCCTTCCACTCCATTCATTAATTTATAGACCTCTATCATATCTCCCCTCAGCCGTCTCTTTTCCAGGTTGAAGAGCCCTAACCTTTTTAGCTTCTCTTCATAGGGGTATCCTTCCATCCCCTTTACCATTTTGGTGGCTCTTCTCTGTACATTTACTAATAATGCTATATCCTTTTTAAGATACGGCGACCAGAATTGCACACAATATTCAAGGTGCGGTTGCATGATGGAATGATACAGAGGTATTATAATATCCTTTTTTTATTCTCCATTCCTTTCGTTTATGATACCTAGCAATCTATTTCAACATGTTATTCACAATGATGCCTAAATCTTTTTCCTAGGTGGTGGTTCCTAATGTGGAACCTTGCATTGTGTAACCATAGTTTGGGTTCTTCTTTCCTGGATGCATAACTTTGTACTTGTCCACATTAAATTTCATCTGCCATTCTTCCAATTTATCAAAGTCCACAATCCTCATGGGTTTTAACAACTTTGAATAATTTTGTGTCATCTGCAAATTTGATTACTTCACTCGTTATTCCCATTTCCAGATCATTTATGAATATGTTAAAAAAACAGCGGACCCAGCACAGATCCCTGGGGATACTCCACTATTCACCTTTCTCCATTGGAAAAACTGCCTATTTAACCCTACCCTCTGCTTTCTATCTTTTAACCAGCTCCTGATCCACAATAGTACACTGCCTCCTATCCCATAACTTTTTAATTTCTCCAAGTCTTTCATGAGGGACCTTGTCAAAGGCGTTCTGAAAATACAGATACACTATATCAACTGACTCACCTTTGTCTACCTCTTTATTTACATCTTCAAAAAAAACCCATAACGGATTAGTAAGACAAGACCTTCCTTGCTACAGCCATGTTAGCTGTCTCCCATTAAACCATGATGATCTACATGTTTAGTAATTTTGTTCTTTATAATGGTTTCTACCATTTTTCCCGGTACTGACATCAGGCTCACTGGTCTGTAGTTTCCCAGATCACCCCTGGAACCCTTTTTAAAAATTGGCGTTACATTGGCCATCCTGCAATCTCCAGCTTTTACAGATGATTTTAATGATAGCTTATTAAATAGTAGGTCTGCAATCTCATATTTCGGTTCTTTCAACACCCTTTGATGTATACCTTCCAGTCCAGGTGATTTGCTACCCTTCAGTTTATCAAATAGTTGTAATACATCTTCCCAGTGTATCAACTTGCGAGAGTCTCTCAGTAGGGACTCATCTGCTGCTGATCACGGTTCACCCTTTGCAGGTCACCATGGCATTTTTACAGGTTCTCGGTAGCCTGTAGCTGGGGAGTCCCATATGTGAAGACTGACTTCCTATTTGTTCCCAGAAAAAGCGTAGTTACTCGCCTGTAACAGGTTTTCTCTGGGGACAGCAGGAATCAGCCCTCACAACCCTCCCTCCTTCCCTTGGAGTTGCTTCTTTACCATATTTTATTTTGGCCATCTTAGCTATGTCATTAGACTGAGGCAAGATGGCCCCCTTGGGCGGGAAGTGGACCACGCATGTGTGGTGCATCCCTCAAAGGCTTTCTTTGAAAGCTGGGGAGATGCTTCTGCATGGACTCCGTCGGCGCTGACATCACCCATATGTGAGGATTGATTCCTGCTGTCCCCAGAGAACACCTGTTACAGGTGAATAACTACAGTATATACACATACACGCAGACACACAGAGCCAGTGCAAGGATATGAGGTGCCCTATGTGAGCCCTCAATCCTGCAGCCCCCCTGCTTCCACCCCCGATCCCATTACTGCCACTGCCACCCCTCTCCAGGACCTGCAGTGGCAGCAATAATCCTTTAAAATGCAACACAGTGCTTATGCAATCTGTCTGGTATTGCATTACGGTTCCTGGCATCTATGACCTGCAACACAGAGCTGGAGAGATCGGGTAAGCACTGTGTTGAGGTATAAAGGGTATTGCCACCGCTGCAGATCTCAGAGAGAGGCAGCGGTGGTGAAATGGGCTGCCCTGGGAAAACTGATGCTCTAGGTTGCTCTCTAGATTGCTTATTAGGTCAGGCCGGCCCTGTAGATACACACAATTGCACACAAATCTGAGTGTTTACAAAGGCGTCCATATATATAGATAGATAGATACTGTAAATGTAAGATAGATATAAGACAGATATAGATATATACATACACAACAGACACATCTACATTTAATTCTAATCACCTCCCAAGAATTTGAAAATCTTATAGTCTTCTTAAAATCTTTCTAATTACAGTATCTGTTGACATCTAAATAGAACTACAGAGGGTCAAGACATAGGTCTATATATGATTTGATAGTGTACCTTGGGGGTTTTCAAGGAGTTGGGAAGTTTTTCAATTATGCCAACACAGAGAACATTATATACATTAAGGCTCATTTTAGAAAGGTTGTCTAAGTAGAATACCATGGGAGTAGCAGCAGTGAAGGCAGGCACATGTATGTGCCTTCTAAAATTGCTATGTATTGACCCTGAAAGATGCACATTTACATAAGCACTAAAACCATACTTTTATTTATTTATTTAACAGGTTTTTATATGCCGCCTTTAAATCAAGGCATGTTGATAGGCTGGCCATGTGCAAGTTTCACCCCGATTTTAGAGACATGTGCCAGAGATGGATGGCAGCAGCTACAGCCATATGACATCCCTGTGGCAATATTTTAGAATGGGGACATCTATTCCATGCTGCATACATATCCCAGCCTGCCATTTTGCAAGTGGAGACATGCAGCGGCATGTGAACCATAAGGCAAGTGCCATTATTTACCTGCATGTTTCTTTACCATTGGGAAAACTAGTGCAAATAAGAGTGGCTTTTTCTGTACTCCCCACAGGTGTTGGGTGCCAGAACGAGCACTTTGATGATGCCTATTCATGCCCTGGAGCAGGTATAGATTATGGACATCACCACCCATGGGCAGAGATGTGCAGGCATGTTCTAAAATTGCATGTATACGTGTATCTTTTCAGGACACCCAGGACACACCTCCGTCATGCCACCATGTGACATGGATATGATCGTGCCAGATACATGTAACTTCAGAGGTTTCTAAAATTACTCCTGGGACATTTTTGGGATTGAGACATGGAAATCATGACGAGAACTTTTATAATGACCCCCTTAAGGTACTGAAGGAATTGAGCAGCATTATATTCATGATTGTACTCTTCATCAGAACAAAAAGAAATGAAATTGTCATAAGGGAAACATTCAATGCACAAGCTGAACACGTGTGGAGCTGAAGGCAGGATGATTAATGAGTAGCAGACAAGAGCCTGTTAGCATAACTTTGATTCTTGAGGCCTATCATGCCGATCAGGCCGTTCTAACAAAAAAAAAAAACAAAGATGCAGTAGCCCACAATCTCAGATACCTTAATATCAGTCCTTCATGAATGCAACCTGAGAAATTTTCATTAAGTGAGTGGCTGCAACTCTCTGTTGCTCAGTCTTGTCTAGGCCTCAACATATCTACACTGTGGTAAGGAGTTGAAGTTAACAATAAAGTAAATTAATTGGGGATTGTAGGGACAGCATTCTGCTTGCTACCATATCAACCTCTTGTCTTTAAGTTAGAGCCGAATCCACAGCCCTTGCAGATCACAGAGGGACTTTTGGGTGCATATAAGGGGATTTTTTTTAAAATTAAAATTTGTGGCAGGCTGTCTAAGGAAGTATGCTGGTGCTCACGGCAAAACTGCACCATTAGGAAAATATGAAACTGCAACTGTGGCACTGCACAAGAAGGGGCTGAATCGATCTTGCATGGCACCCAGAAATAGCAAAAATTTGATTCATCAACCTTTATTCCCACGCTCAGGCAGCACCATATTAATACACTGACTCGGGCTGCCAAGCATAAGAAAAACCTTCTCCACAGGAAGTTTCTTGCCAGTTTAAGCAAGAAGATAAAATCATAAATATCACTGCTAAATCTTTTAAGGTGATTTGGCTTTCTGTGATAGTAGCTTGTTAGAGAATTTTTTTTTCTTTAAATAAAGTTCCCTCTGTACGTCTGAACTGGATGGTGTAGGAGGGGACCGAGGACATTCCCAACCCCCGATCTGGCCAGGGTCGGACGGCAGGAAATGTCCTTGGTCCCTTCCCTGCACCATCCGCGCCCCGGGCCTGTTGATTCACTACGTCCAGCGACCTGCAGCATAGCCTATCTCAGCTAAGCCAGCTGCTGCGGACCTGGTGCTGGGCGCCCCACCACCCTCAGGGTGAGCACAGTACCTGCACAATGTGACGGTCTGTAGCTACTCTGTGCCAGTAACATACATGGTCAGTTCCCCCTACCAGGCCTAGGTGCTGTGGGGGTGCATACCCCATCTTGTGATCATCTGTAGACTGCTGATCTGCATGTGCAGTGCATCATGGGTTCGGGTGGGTTTACCCTATCCTGGTAACCACAGCAGACAGTTTGTGTGGTGGCCTGCAGTCTTTCTGTAGCCATCCAGGGGTTTGTTAGTAGCTATAGAGATGTAGCCCACTGGTTACTTCACTGACTGTAGAGGCAGAGGTCATGGGTTCAGTTCTGCAGTGGGGTTATGTAAGAAGGCTGTCTGAGGCATTTCTTTTTTTAATTTAAATTGGTGCTGCCAGCAAAAACACCCTCACAGTGCTGTAACCTTAAGGTGCCTCATAAGGCGCCCTATAGGGAACATTATAAGGTGCCTTGGTGGACAGTGCACTTTATAATGTGCCCTCTGGAGTGCCTTATAGGGCGCCTTATTGGCCACCGCTGCAACGTTAAGACGGTTTAGTAAACATACCCCTTAGTGTATGGGACAACATAGAATGAATGCACGCATACATCTACTATTGTTATTTTTTCAGTTGACAGTCTCATTGCTTTTAGAACACACTCCCCTTTTGCAGTGTGCTTGCTCCTCTTTTTCAGACATCACATTCTCAACTGGATGATAGCGTCTAAGCAATATGCTAAACAGGTTGCTCCCATAGAAAAGCCCTGTTCATTAGTACATTTTTTTGGATGTTTGATATATCGCACACGTTCAGACTAGGTTTCTGTTAAGTGATAATTCTTTTGAGGAAACTCATAAGATGAGACCATGCCTTCTTTTTGTGTAATGTTTTTATCATTTGTAACACACATAGGGCGCCCTCCCTCCTTTTTTGACAAGTGTCTTTTATCACTGACTCACTCCTGCCTCCCTTTCCCTTAGTACAGGGTATATTTACGCTTAACAGTCCATTTTTTAAACTCCTCCGTTCTCCGTGTTCCACTGATATATTTCACATATGTATTGTTTATGACTGTTTTTAACCTATTTATTTACATTCTCTTTAGAATATACAGATTTCCTATAGTTTTAAAACAGTATGGTACAAGACCTTCTGGTTTAATGGTCTTCAACAGAGGTATTTAAGTTTCCATATGATTATATGCTTTTAGACTTTTAATGTTCTTTGGGTACATTTGTTCGGTTTTTGTTTTTTTATCAATTTCTATATGATGTTTTTAATTATTGTTTTTAATTATTGTCTGTACAATTCATTTTGATGTTTTTTATCATTTTATCGTTTATGGATTGTGCTGTTAGTGATCTGTTCTTTGGTAAAAATCCTCACAAAAGAGCAAACAACAGAAGGGGAAGTACAAGTTGATCCACAGAAATTCGCCGACCACATCAAAGACAAATTTCACTCCACAGAACAAACAACGCCTAGTAGGACCACCAGGATGGACGTACACTCCAAAACCTGGGGCACATTCTCCTCACCCTCAACTGAACAGATATCCCACATCATCTCTACAATCAACACAAGCACCGCCCCTACAGACCCATGCCCAGTGTCATGGGTCAAAGCCACCAAATCAAGCCTCATCCCCACCATACATAAAATGGTACACAACTCACTCACTCAAGGACTCATGCCAAAGCAACTAAAACTTGCCTCAGTAAGACCAATCACAAAGAAAACAACTCTCGACAAAAAAGATCCAGCAGCATACCGACCAATCTCCAGCATACCCTTCCTCGCAAAAGTCATCGAAAAAACGGTTCAACTACAACTTCAGGATCACATCGACAAACACGAAACACTCGACGACAACCAACACGGATTTCGTCCCAACCACGGTGTCGAAACGCTACTGATCTACCTCTTCGACAGCATCCTAAGAATAATTGACAACACCAGGAATGGAATCATAATGATCTTCATCGACATCTCCTCAGCCTTCGACACAGTGGACCACAACACGCTCCTGGAAAGACTAAAAAACACTGGTATACACGGTACCACACTGAAATGGTTCCACTCATACCTAACCGAAAGACAGCTACAGGTCAAGGTGGGACACATCACCTCCCGACTCATCAAAGTCCGTCAAGGAGTACCTCAAGGATCTGCGCTCTCAGCACTCCTATTTAACATCTACATCATACCAATATGCAACATCATGAAAGAGAACAACATTCAATACACAATCTATGCGGACGACATCATGATATACACCCCGATATCAATCGACAACCCAGACTTCTCTAAGATAACAGACTGCCTTACACAAATGACCAGTTGGTGTCAAGACAACAACCTCGCAATAAACTACAACAAGACTGAAGCTTTAATCATCACTCGGAACCAAAGCTTCATACACCCACCAAATATAAAGATACAAAACACTACCATACCAATAAGGTCAGAAGTGAGATACCTCGGGGTCACGCTGGACAATAAACTCAATCTCAAGCCACACATAGACAAAACAATACAAAAAGCCTACTACAAGATGCGAATCATCAGGAGACTGAAACCACTCCTCGCCCCAGAACACTTCCGTACCGTCTGTCAAGCACTGATAACCCCACTACTGGACTTATGCAATCCGATATACCTTGGACTACCGAAACAAGCCATCAAACCACTCCAACTGGCACAAAACACCGCAGCACGAATCATATCCGGAACTGCAAGACAGGAGCACATCACACCTACCTTAAAGGACTTACACTGGCTTCCAATCGGTGCACGCATCAGATACAAAACCATCATAAACCTATTTAAGATAAAACAGCACACATCAGCCAACAGCCTGCACACCCTCATACAACCAGACATCAGCACACGTCCTAGAAGAAAACAAACACACAACCGAGTCAGCACCCCAAGTGAATACAAACACACACGCAAGGACACAACAGACAGAGCACTCTCCATGGCTGCTCCAACAATATGGAACAAACTACCAGACGATTTGAGGGCAACTTCAGACCTCAAGGACTTTAGAAAACAGCTGAAAACCATGCTGTTCAGAGAACACTATGGACACATCACATAACCTAAGTGACTGTATAGCAGCTCACGTTACCGCCTAACACTGTATGTATATAAAATGTTTTTAGCACCACTGTATATAGCCCACATTGTACATAGCTCAGACCAATCTAGCACACAATACAACACGCACCCAACTAAATTTTCACCCTCACTGCATGTATAACACACTCACACTACCAGTTTGTTTGCTGTGATACCACCTTGATTATTATGATAAGGCGGTTTAGAAATACTGTTAAATAAATAAAATAAATAAATAAACTCCCTTAAGCCCTCCTGTAAAGGGCTGACTGATCCAAGCACTTTTGTATTAGCTGATCATGCCAGGGAGCAGGTGTAGATCCTGATGTTTAGAAGTTTAGGGCTCCTTTTACTAAACCTCGTTAAGGATGCACACCTAATGCGCGTTTTGTAACACACAATATGTGTACAGCCTCCGTGGTAACTGTTGGAGTCATGACCAGCATGTCCCCAGCAATTAACAATCAGACGTGAATTCTATCATGAACTCAATAGCATGGGTTCACCCAGTGACTCCCATAGAGGATTGTTAGGTGCACAATCACCCTCACTCTAGCGGCAATGTGCTCTTCATGCCCATACTCCACCCCTTACCCACCCCATTGCATGATGACTAATCACCATGCAATTTACCATAGGAAGAAGAATCTTGAGCCGTTGAGGAGAGCTGATTCCTGACATAGTATTGAATCATGATAGATCATGTTCAGTTGATGAACTAATGCAAGATAAGTGACTGGTTTTTGTGCAGTTGAAAGATTAAGGGCCCGATATTCAGTTAAACCCGGATATTGAATGTCGGGATCACATCCAGCCCTGGTATTGAATATCCAGCTTCGCCGCATTTGCTGCTCACTAACCAGGCAGCGGCGATATTCAGCCACTATCTAGTTAGCGATACATGGCAAAAGTTAGGCCAGGGCTACCTGCACCTGCCCTTCGCTGCATATCGTTAACTGGGCAGAGGCTCAGTATCGCTGTTGTGTGGTTAGTGAGTGGTACCATGTCTGCTCCACCTTGAAACACTCCCGACATGTCTTGATGCTAAGCAAATAGCATTGGGGCGTGAAGAGTGAAGAGCTCGCAGCTGCCAATTAATGTGATTAGCAGCTATGCTAATTGCACTAATCGCTTTAAATATCAGGCTCTAAGTTTTAATCACACGAATGGAGATAAGAAATGAAGGTTATAGATTGAAAACCAAAGATGTGATCTTTTTATAGGGTGTAGTTTTGTGAGAGGACTAGAGGAGTAGCCTAATGGTTAAAGCATTGGATGGGTAACCAAGAGACCATAGTTTGATTCCCACTAGCACTCCTTATGACCTTGGGTAAGTCATTTAACACTCCATTGCCTAGAAAAAAAGGCCCGGCAATCTACTTCCAGTTACCCTGCCAAGAAACCCCAGGAGCTTCTGGGTTATCAGAATTGACTCAAAGGCACACATTACATTTTGTATTTTTAAGAACATAAGGACATAAGATATGCCATACCGGGTCAGCCTAAGGTCCATCAAGCCCAGTATCCTGTTTCCAACAGTGGCCAATCTAGGACATACGTACCTAGCAGTTTCCCCAAAAGACACAGTTTCCACAATGCTTGTATTAGGTAAAGCAGTGATATCCCGGGTCCCTTTTAATAATGGTTTATGGACCTTTTCTCCAGGAACTTGTCCAAACCTTTTTTAAACCCAACTACACTAACAACTTTTACTACACCCTCCGGTAACAAATTCCAGAGTTTGATTACACATTGAGTGATAAAATATTTTCTCTTATTAGTCTTAAATAGGTTACCCTGTAGCTTCATTGCATGTCCCCTAGTCCTTCTATATTATGATGACATAAACAATCGATCACCGTTTACCCGTTCCACTCCATTCATTAATTTATAGACCTCTATCATATCTCCCCTCAATCATCTCTTTTCCAGCTTGAAGAGCTCTAACATTTTTAGCCTCTCTTCATAGGGGTATCCTTCCATCCCCTTTACCATTTTGGTGGCTCGTCTTTGTACCTTTTCTAATAATGCTATATCCTTTTTAAGATACGGAGACCAGAATTGCACATAATATTCAAGGTGTGGTTGCACCATGGAATGATAGAGGCATTATAATATCCTTTGTTTTATTTTCCATTCCTTTCCTTATGATACCTAGCATTCTATTTGTTCTCCTGGCCTCCGCTGCACACTGGGTGGAGGGTTTTATCATGTTATCCACAATGACGCCTAAATCTTTTTCCTGGGTGGTGGTTCCTAATGTGGAACCCTGCATCATGGAACTATAGCATGGGTTGCTCTTTCCTAGGTGCATAACTTTGCACTTGTCCACATTAAATTTCATCTGCCATTTGGATGCCCATCCTTGCAATTTATCAAGATCCTCTTGCAATTTTCCACAATCCTCTTGGGTTTTAACAGCTTTAAATAGTTTTGTGTCATCTGCAAATTTGATCACCTCACTTGTTATTCCCATTTCCAGGTCATTTATGAATATATTAAAAAGCAGCAGACCCAGCACATATCCCTGGGGTACTCCACTATTCACCTTTCTCTATTGGAATAATTGGCCATTTAGCCCTACCCTCTGCTTTCTATCTTTTAACCAGTTCTTGATCCAGTAGTACACTGCCTCCTATCCCATGACTTTTTAGTTTTGCCAAAAGTCTCTGATGAGGGACCATGTCAAAGGGTTTCTGAAAGTCCAGAGACTTTTGGCAAAACTAAGGAGTCATGGGATAGGAGGCAGTGTACTACTGTGGATCAGGAACTGGTTAAAAGATAGAAAGCAGAGGGTAGGGCTAAATGGCCAATTTTCCCAATGGAGAAAGGTGAATAGTGGTGTACCCCAGGGATCTGTGCTGGGTCCTCTGCTTTTAGACATATTCATAAATGACCTGGAAAGTGGAATAACGAGTGAGGTTATCAAATTTGCAGACGACACAAAACTATTTAAAGTTGTTAAAACCCAGGGGGGAGTAACCAAGATGGCGGATGTTAGCGCGGAGCGGTGAGCGCCTGCTACCAGTTGTCTTAGTCTGTGGAGCGGCGACCGTGAGATGGGACGGAGGAAGCGGAAGCAACTCGCCTTACCTCCGGGTGAGAAACCATCGAGCTCTGCGGGCCAACAAACTCTGGGGCAGTGCGGCTTTGAGCCCCGCGTTGGAGCGGCGTCTTTGGCTGGGGCAGAGGGAGGAGTGTCATCCCAGAGCGTGTTGGGTGTCTGGCTCTCTCCCGAGGAGCGGACACCACCGCCGCGTCCCGGAAGCATATCCTCTGGAGCTGCTTTGACCCCGGAGCTGGTTGCAGCAAGCACGCCGACTCTTGAGGCCATAGGAGGTGCAGCTGCAGCGGTGTCTTTCTCTTCGGTGAATGCAGGCCGGGGCCGGAGCTGTGAGATGGGGGTGTCAGCGGAGCATTCAGCATCTGCATTCTTGACGAGGATGGAAGAACTTCCTGAGGTTCCAGCTTTAGTGAGACCCGCGGTAATTAATATGGAAACGCTATGGGAAGGCATGGCATCTCTGAATCATTCTATGAACAGACTTTGTGGGACGTTTCAAAAGGAACTTAATGTGGTTAGAGACTCTTGTGATTCTCTGTCTAAAGCTCATGAACGGCAAGTTGGTAGGGTTGCCACCCTGGAGAAGGAGATGGGGGAGTTGCGGGGTCTGGTCCATACTCATCTTAAGGATAGTAACGTAACTGCTAGGAAGATGGAGTACCTGGAAAACCAGGCCCGGCGTTGTAATCTCCGGTTCCTGGGTTTTCCTAGGTCCCCAATATTGTCTGCGGCTGAGATGCTGCGGAAGTATTTTGGGGAGGTGTTAAAAATCCCCTTGGAGCAGTTCCCCCTTTAACCAGGGTTCAGTATCTATCCTTGGGTGGTAGAGGTGGAGCAGGCGGGGCCCCCCCCCCCCCTCTTATCCGGGGTTGGGGGATCTCACAGGTCTCCTTGAGAGTTCTCTGGAGATTGTTATGGAAAGAACTATCCTCCTTGCTACTTTCGCTTTGGAGACTGATAAAATGTTTATTCTCAAAATGTATTTTAGGAAAGCTAATGAAGCTTTTATGGGCTCGAGAGTAAGAGTATTTCCTGATTTAGCACGAATTTCCCAATTGAGAAGGAAGGAGTTTTTGGCTCTTCACCCTAGGACTTTGGCCCTGGGCGCTTCCTTCCAACTTAAATTTCCTGTGAAATGTTATGTTAATTTTAAGCAAAAAATGTTTTTGTTTTTTGAGCCCAAGCAGTTGTTAGCCTTCTTGGAGTCTAGGGAAGTGAGTGATATCGAGGATGTTATAACTTCTCATACAGCTGACGTGTGAGTCTCCCATTCACCTGTTATAATATTCGTGTGATTAATTGATATGTTACTGTATCATTATATCTGTTTGATTATTTCTTAGTACTCCCCTATTTCCTAATTTTTGTGGACTGACGGAGGGAAAATGAGTGTGGGATGGCTGTAATTATTACCTAATGTTGGATGTATATTTTGTTTTTCCATTTTTCCATTTTCATTCATGGATATTGTATGGATGTTAAATTGTATTAAACTTTATAAATATTAAAATAAAAAAAAAATAAAAAAAAGTTGTTAAAACCCAAGAGGATTGTGGAAAATTGCAAGAGGATCTTGATAAATTGGAAGACTGGGCATTAAAATGGCAGATGAAATTTAATGTGGACAAGTGCAAAGTTATGCACCTAGGGAAGAACAACCCAAACTATGGTTACACGATGCAAGGTTCCACTTTAGGAACCACCACACATGAAAAAGATTTAGGCGTCATTGTGGATAACATGTTAAAACCCTCGGCCCAGTGTGCAGCGGCAGCCAAGAGAGCAAATAGAATGCTAGGTATGATAAGGAAAGGAATGGAAAATAAAACAAAATATATTATAATGCCTCTATATCGTTCCATGGTGAGACCGCACCTTGAATATTGTGTGCAATTCTGGTCACCGTATCTTAAAAAGGATATAGCGTTATTAGAAAAGGTTCAGAGAAGAGCCACCAAAATGGTAAAGGGGATGGAAGGATACTCCTATGAAGAAAGGCTAAAAAGGTTAGGGCTCTTTAACCTGGAAAAGAGACGGTTGAGGGGAGATATGATAGAAGTCTATAAATTAATGAACGGAGTGGAACGGGTAAACGTAGATCGATTGTTTACGTTATCAGAATATAGACAGACTAGAGGACATGCAATGAAGCTACAGGGTAAACTATTTAAGACTAATAAAAGAAAATATTTTTTCACTCAACGTGTAATCAAACTCTGGAATTTGTTACCGGAGGATGTAGTAAAGGCTGTTAGTGTAGCTGGGTTTAAAAAAGGTTTGGACAAGTTCCTGGAGGAAAAGTCCATAAACCATTATTAAGAAGGGACCCAGGATATCAATGCTTGACCCAGTACAAGCATTGTGGAACCTGTGTCTTTTGGGGAAACTGCTAGGTACGTATGACCTAGATTGGCCACTGTTGGAAACAGGATACTGGGCTTGATGGACCTTGGTCTGACCCAGTATGGCATATCTTATGTTCTTATGTTCTTATATTAACCGACTCACCTTTGTCTTCCTGTTTATTCACACCTTCAAAAAAACATAACAGATTAGTAAGACAAGATCTTTCATGTCTAAAGCCATGTTGGCTGTCTCCCATTAAACCATGACTATCTACATGTTCAGTAATTTTGTTCTTTATGATGGTTTCTACCCTTTTTCCTGGCGCTGACCTCAGGCTCACCGGTCTATAGTTTCCAGGATCACCCCTGAAACCCCTTTTAAAAATTGATGTTACTTTGGCCATCCTCCAAACTTCAGGTATTACAGATCATTTTAATGATAGTTCACAGATTACTAATAGCAGGTCTGCAATCTCATATTTCAGTTCTTTCAACACCCTTGGATGTATACCATCTAGTCCAGGTGATTTGCTACTCTTCAGTTTATCAACTAGTTGTAATACATCTATATTTCTTTCAATTCTTCAGCAGTATCACCTTTAAATACCACTTCAGTCATGGATAGCATCCCTACATCTTCCTCAGTATAGATTGAAGCAAAGAATTCATTCAGTCTCTTCGCTATGGCCTTGTCCCCTCTTAGTGCCCCTTTTACCCCTCTATTAACTAATAGCGAAGAGACTGAATGGTCCAACTGACTCTCTCACAAGGTTTTTTGCTACGAATGTATTTGAAAATGTCTTTATTACACATTTTTGCTTCCACAGCAAGCTTCTTCTCAAATTCTCTCTTTGCCTGCCTTATCACTGCCTTGTATATAACTTGTTGGTGCTTGTACTGTTTTCAGTTTTTGTCATTTGACTCTTTTTTCCATTTTCTAAAAGATACTTTTTTGGCAATAACAACCCTCTCTGACCTCACCTTTAGACCATGCTGGCAGTTTTTTCGACTGCCTTTCACTTTTCTTAAAGCGTGGAATAAAGCTGATCTGGGCTTCCAAGATAGTATTTTTAAACAACACCCAAGCTTGATGTAAATCTTTAACCTTTGCAACTGCTCCTTTTAGTTTTTTCTTTATTATTTTCCTCATTTTATCATAGTATCCCTTTTGAAAGTTAAAAGGTAGTACTGTAGATTTTCTTACCATTCCCCCTCCATTAATTAAATCAAACGCGATCATGCTATGATCACTATTGCCAAGTAGCCCCAACACCCTTATCTCTTGCACTGGATCTGGTGTTTCACTAAGAACTAGGTCCAAAATGGCTTCCTCTCTGGTTGGTTCATGAACCAGCTGCTCCAAGAAGTAGTCATCTAAGGGAGGCTACTAGTGTGGCTGCATACAGCCTCCCTTAGATAGTTTTAATATCTCTTTTTGTACTGCTGTTCAATAGCATGTCTATTGCAGCATCCACACTCTGCTATTCAATGAGCTCCACTACATAAGGTTTTTGGTCCCTTCAAGGTTAGTTTTATTCCCAGAGCTCGCCCGCAGTAAATATTGGTCTACACATGGTGTTTTAAAGTCATTCTACCATTCATTTTTTACAGTTTCCCCAATACGAGCTGTCATGCACAGCACATAGGTTAATTAGCACACTTTCACATTTTGGCGCAAAATGCCAGCAGATTTAAGAACGCTGTCAGGCAGTTGCAGCCACTTCTCAAATCACTAGAAGACTGCAAGTACATTTTCATGCACCTGTCTGTACTACTGCAGGGTAGGATACACCACTGTTTTGTTCTTGTCCCCATAATGTATAATTGTTTAAACTGTTTCTTTTAAATAGCATTTTTTGCTTTTAATACTGTTCCCAATTTGGCTCAGTTTGCCCAACCGGTTCTCTACAGCTTTGCCTGACCTTTGCTTTTATATTATAATAACTTCCTATTTGCATTCTTAAGCCCTGTATCCTCAGCGTGTAATCACCCGATTATGTTTAATTATTTTTGGATATATTTCTCGACTTCGGTATTGCCCTCGATGAGTCTTAACGCTGAAATGATTACTTATGACTCAGCTGCGTTCATTATGATATGACCGCAGTTTTCTGTCCATAATCATTCACTGTTTTTCAGGTTTGTTGTGGCTCGGACCCCCTGTTTGCCCCTAATAGGATAAGATCCTTGATGTATGTACCCACTGTTATTAATGATATAGACATGCATTACATATTGGGTCGGCACCCTGCTATTTTGTCCATTAAATCTTTTTTGCTCATTTTTACAGACTCACTGCTTTAATGTGACTGTTGTCTTTTTAAAGACATTTCTCTCACAGGGTGCCACTTGTGAGTATTGGTTCTATGTATATTTTTAGTCCTCCTCATCTCTCTTTTTCTTTTTCTCTCTGTTTGAGTTTTTTCCTTTATGCCCTTGTCTGAGTCTTTACACTCAATTTTATTCCACTGTACTAGATACCTTACATTGCTTAAATACTTGATGCTTTGATTTCATTGCTTTTAGTCAATGTTTTCATCATGTTCTTAATTTTGTTTTACTTATAATTTCTTCGTTTTCCATTATCTGTTTATTGTTTTTAATTGTGTTATTATTTATATTCATTTATTAATTGTACTATTTTTTAACTGTGTTATTATTTATATTCATTTATTTATTGTATTATTCTTTTGAGGATGTGTACCTCCCAAAGAAGGCTGTTGCTGAAACACATAGGGGTTTCTTATTAATAAAAACACCTGTGACCTCCAATCGCCACTCGCTTGTTGTGTCTCTGCTCTGCTTTTGCGAGGGCTCCTGCTCTCTCTCTGTTTTCTCTTCAAGAGAATACATTAAAAAAAAAATTTAAAAAGATATTTCCTTCTTTACCCTCAGGACCTCCTTTGTCCCTTGAGGCCTACCCTTGGGCCTACTCTCCCACAGTATGGAGAAGCCCACCAGTGGCTTTAAGAAGTGCATAAAGTGTGCTGGGACCATTTCAATCACCGACAAGAACGAGTGGTGCCTTAAATGCCTCGGTCTGGATCACATCCCTACCGAGCATGCCCTCTGTAAGCAAATGACTAAAAGGGGCCTCAGGAACCGAGCCAAAGAGTTCAAGGAACACTTCCCCTCGGACACCCTGTCTTTGACCTCAACCTCTTCAAGGGTGTCATCAAGTTCTCTGACCTCCAAGCACTCTAAAGAATCCAGAAATGGAGAGAAGATAACAAAAGCCCCTCTCCTTCGCGCCTAAAGAAGGACAAGTCTCTTCCCCGAGAACCCTTGGAGATCACGAAAGACCCAAGTTGGAAGTCCAAGGACACGCCCAATAAGCCCAGGACATCGAGGGAGCGATCCCGCGAACATTCCCGCTCACACCGGTAGTCATCGCAGGCTTCATCCAACTCCAGTCATTGGTCCAAGCATCCCTGGTGGAAGAACTTGTCCTCCAAAGCCTCAGTGGGGATTCGAGAGGTTCTCAAGGCTCCATCCTCTGCTGAATCCTGAATACCGTGCCCAGGTATGATGGCAGCCAATCTTGCTTCATCCGATGACCAGGCACAGGTGATCACTCTAGAGCAGCGCATGCTGACTCTAGAATAGACCTTAGCAGTCCTCCTGGCGGCCTTGGTGCCAGTAACGTCCTCGGCCCCTGCCTTTGACTCGATGCCTCCACTGTTTTTTTCCCAGCAGGCACCATTAGTCCCGATGTCCTCTATGCCCTCGATACCGGTTTCAATGTCCTTGATGCCCTCGATGCCAGTTCTGATGTCCTCAATGCCAGTTCCGATGCCAACGGCGCCCCCAATGCCAACACCATCTCCGATGCCGTTACCTACTCAATTCCTACCGAGCTGGGATCCCTTGTGGTCCAGACATTGGATGGAACCACTATTGTAAATAACCACTGGTGATCAACTATGTTGTGCTCCATGTTATTATAACCTGTACATAGTTTGATAAGCACTGTTCTAGTTAACGTTCAAAAATATGTTCCTTGTAATTACACTTGTAAATAGTTAAAAACATAATGTTCCTTGTAAATGTATACAAATGTATACAAATGTTCTGTTCACTGTTTAATGTAAACCGCCCCTGATCTCTGGAAGGGGCGGTATAGAAGAAAATGTTAAATAAATAAATAAATACATCGAACGACACCGCCATGATACTCGACACCGGCACCATTGCTATTTTACGGAGTCCAATTCCGATTCCTCAGACTCGGATCATTGATCACTAGACTCCGAGGCTCTTAGTGATTTTCACCAGAGACCTCTCCTCCACAGTCCAGTACCCAAAAGAAATATCCACCAGAGGACATGTCATTTCAACCATTCATTCGTGACATGGCAGCAGGACTTTTCATCCCTGCAGATTCGGAGCCAGATCCCAGGGCAGAGGAGTTGGAAATATTGCAGTACCCAACTGTGCCTAAGGAAGCAACCATCCTTCCAGTGCATTGCATCCTCCATATCTTAACGCTGAGGATGTGGGAAACACCTTTAACAATGGCTTTCTACCTTTCCTTCCAGAAGAGAAATATCCAGCCTTCCAAGCAGTCTTCTCCCACAGCCAAAGTTCATGAACAGGATGGCCTTTGATGTATTTGAATCCTCTAGTAAAATCTTCTCCATAGCCATCAGAGCAAGGCGACTAACATGGCTTCAATCTTCTGATTTAGAACAGTGGGTACAAGACAAGCTAGCTAACTTCCCCTGTACAGGTGAGAACCTGTTTGGAAAGAACTGGCGTGAGAAGGCAGGTGAACTGGAAACTGATGACACCACCCTCAAAAGGCTGTTGAGAAAAACATCTGACCCCTCTAAAAAGAAGGCCCAATCGAAAAAACCCTTCTATCCCAAGAAGAGGAGGTTTTATCAGTATTCCCAGCCTACATACCTTTCACAGGAAAAACAGCAGGGGCCCAAACAGGCCAAAAAGCCCAGGCTGTCAAAACAGCAACCAGAGCCGCAGCCACCACGTCGTCTTTTTGACTCTCTCTTCTGGAGCATAGCCAGTCCATCACATTTAGAGGCACTGCCCATTCCAGGATGATTTTCAAACTTCATCACACAATGGAGAATCATCACTTCAGAGAAATGGACCCTTACCATCATCCAGAATGGATACCATCTCAACCTTTAGGAACTCCCCCCTCACCACTTCAGAAACCAACCTCCTTCAAAGGCCTCCCTCAATGCCTTTCAAAACTTGAGGTAACTTATCTCCTAACCCAGGGAGCCATCGAACCGGTACCTCCTCAAGAACACTGTAAAGTCAGGAGGCCTCAGGCCCATTCTGGATCTCTGAGACCTCAACAGGTTCCTAGTAAAAGAAAAATTCAAGATGATCTTACTGGGAACCCTTCTTCCTCATCTCCAACAAAATGACTGGCTTTGTTCCCTGACCTCAAAGAGGCCTACACTCACATACTCATCCACCCCTCTCACAGGCAATATCTCAGGTTCATATGCCAAGGGGTGTATTATCAATATAGAGTCCTTCCCTTCGGCCTAGCCTCGGCACCAAGAGTTTTCACATAATGCATGGCCGTGGTAGCAGCTCATCTGCGCATCAACAAAGTTTTTGTTTTCCCTTACTTAGACGACTGGCTCATAAAGGCAGACTCTCCTCAAGAACTCTGCTCAGCCCAGTCCAAAACCTGCAGTCTCTAGGTTGCGTGATAAACTTTCCAAAATCACACCTCATCCCCACACAAAGGCTGGAGTTTATCGGAGCCGTCCTAGACACCACCCAGTGAAAGGCCTTTCTCCCACAAGACTGAATGCAAAGACTCATTCTCCTAGTGAACAGTATGCATCAGCACCATCGTGCACCAGCACGCTCCTTCTTACAGCTGCTGGGACACATGGCCTTCACCATTCATGTAGTCCCACACACCAGACTGCACATGCGGCAAACACAATGGACTCTATCGACTCAGTGGTCGACGGGGGATGGGGGATCGGAGTGCTTCCATCCAAATAACATTTCCCATGGCACACTCTTTCCAATGGTGGTCCATTCCAGAAAATATCTTCAAAGGGTTCACCATTCCGACCTCCCATTCCGCAGCATACCCTAACCACGGATGCTTCAAAGCATGGGTGGGGAGCTCACCTAGAAGTTCTCTCCACACAGGCCCAGTAGTCCAGACAACAAATAAATCTCCTGGAACTTCGAGCGGTGTCAAGAGCTCTCCAGGTCTTCCAGGACCATCTCTCCATAAGTTCTATCCTCATATATATGGACAATCAAGTAGCAATGTTCTACATAAACAAACAAGGAGGAACGGGCTCCCTTCCCCTATGCCAGGAAGCTTGCCAACTATGGAACTTTGCCATTCAACAACACATGCAGTTGAGAGCAGTCTGTATTCCAGGTCAGGACAATCTACAGGCGGACAAACTCAGCTGCTTGCTCCAACCTCACAAGTGTTCCCTCGACCGTGCGGTGACCAACCACCTGTTTGACACCTCGGGACCTCCATGGATCGACCTCTTTGCTACTCAACTGAATGCCAAACTTCCCTGCTTCTGCTCGAAGATCTCTCAAGACTTAGCATCGCAGCTGGTGCCTTCATGATTCACTGGGGCTGGGGTCTGCTTTATGTGTTTCCCCCCACACCCCTAATACTTAAAACCCTTTTGAAACTCAAGGAAGACTGACAAAGACTACATGATCCTCATAGCCCCTCACTGGGCTTGCCGGCTATGGTTTCCCCTCCTCCTACAGCTCTCTCAGACCCAACCAATCCATCTAGGATCCCATCCAGGTCTTCTATCTCAGAACTATGGAACACTCCTCTATCCCAATCTGCGATCCCTTCAACTGACAGCATGGCTCCTGAGAGCTTAGCTTTACGCCACCTTCCCCTATTGGCGGAAGTCAAAAAGATCCTCCTCTCCTCCAGGAAACCATCCACAAGGAAGGCCTACTCCCTTAAGTGGTGCAGATACACCTCATGGTGTTCCAGCAATGCCCACAATCCATTTGAGGCATCTGTTCCAACACTACTGCACTACCTATGGCATCTCTCCTCTCAGGGCCTCAAATCCAATTCAATAAGAGTGCACCTCAGTGCAATTTTGGCTTTTCATACCCCACTGAATGGTAAACCAATTTTCACCGCCCAGCCAGTTCATGAGGGTCTCATCCTAACTAAGCCAACTATCCGCCCACCACCAGTGGCGTGGGATCTCAATGTGGTTCTGGCTCAACTACTCAAACCACCCTTTGAACCGCTGGCTACAGCACAGCTCCACTATGTCTCTTAAGGTCCTAGTGGCTCAAGCCCCTTACACTTGATTTCACCATGACAAGGTGGTCCTGCGGACACACCCACACTTCCTTCCGAAGGTGGTCTCCACTTTTCATACCAATCAGACAGTCAACCTCCCTGTCTTCTTCCCCAGACCACATGCCTCCAGGGCGGAAGCCTCCCTGCCTACTCTGGACTGCAAAAGGGTTTTGGCTTTCTATCTACAAAAGGACGGAAACCATCAGGAAGTCCTCTCAACTTTTCATATGCTTTGATCCATCTCATCTGGGAATAGCAGTAACCAAGCGATCCCTTTCACATTGGATAGCAGACTGCATATCTTTCTGCTACGGTAAAGCAGGACTCTCCCTAGCAGGGCACATAACTGCTCACAATGTTCAGGCAATGTCTACCTCGGCTGCAAACCTCCGAGTAGTCCACATCTCTGAAATATGCTGAGCTGCTACATGTTCCTCCATCCACACCTTTGTGGCCCACTATTGCTTGGACAAGGACTCCCGCTGGGATGCAGCCTTTGGCCAAGTGATCCTTCAACATCTCTATGGGACTTAGCACAACTCCTACCCTTCTGCCCACTCTTTCAGATCTCGGCTATGGGAGTTGCGGCCAATGATTCACAGACATCCCTGAGTATCAAGTAATGGCTGCTTTATGTTTGATTCCATTTTAAATATAGTTTAATATAATCTATTGTACGCAATGTTGTGTTCCCTATGTTATGTGCTCCCACTTCCCACTACGTTGTTGTGATGTTAACTGGTGTTTGTTTTCCTTACCTCTGTATCTTAGTATTGTATTGACCGCTTTGATTGAAGGAAAAGGCGGGATATAAAACTTGTCAAATAAATAAATAAATCTCTCAGCTAGGGAATCCCATATGTGAGGACTACATTCCTGCTTGTTTCTGCAAATAATGTAGTTACTCACTTGTAACAGGTGATCTCCAAGAACATCAGAAATTTAGTCCTCACAACCCACCCACCTCCCCAAGGAGTTAAAGCTCGCTCTCTCTCTCTCTCTCCTTTACTTGACGTTCTACAGCTATACACTCAACTGAGGAGAGTCAGTTAGAAGAGCTGGAAGGCGCTAGCATATGTTCAATGGACTTCTTCCAATTGTTTTTCTATTGGTAGCTGGGGAGCTTCCCGCGCAGGCTCCGTCGGTACCCGATGTCACCCATATGTGAGGACTAAATTCCTGCTGTTCCTGGAGATCACCTGTTACAGGTGAGTAACTATGCTTTATGGCCTTTTTCTCCAAGAATTTGTCCAAACCTTTTTTAAACCCAGCTACAGTAACAGCTTTTACCACATCCTCTGGCAATGAGTTCCAAAAATTAATTATATGTTGAGAGAAAAAATATTTTCTCCTATCTGTTTTTTAACATACTACCTTGTAGCTTCACGGCCTGACCCCAAAGAGGCGTATGAAGGCCATTCACTTAAGTGCTTGAAAATTTAAGTTTTGGGACACAGAAACAGAATTATAAAAAAACATAATTATACCACATTGGAACATTTTGAAAATGTTTGTGATAGCAAGCCAAACTATATTCACTGTATGAGCACAGATCATGTTTCTAAGGAGAAAGGAAGCAGAATCAATTGAATCTATAAGATTTGAATCTAATTCTTTTTACTTCAGTACAGTTAATGTTCATATTGAATAATACCTTTGGTTTACACATTTTTCTTTCATCGGGTACAGAAGTATTGACAAAATAATGAATAATCATAGGCTCTAGTGGATTCGGTTCTGTTTGTGATGTTTGTTGATGCAAAATATTTAGGGATAGCTTTCAATTTATTGATCTCATTTGCAGGAGGAAAATTCATATTTTATATGGATGTCTAAATGAAGTTTAAGCTTCATCTAAATGCAATGTAATATACAGAAAATGAAATAGATTCTGAATTGTATTAGATGTCTGACATGCCATCTAATTATCAGTGACAGTTTTAGTGAGATGCCTAATTAGAACTTTACTACTTGGTACTGAAATTAGCAATTGAAGGATACTTTTCAAATCCATTTATGAAGGTAAATAGTGATTTGCCTAGGTGAAATGGCCCATCTGAAAATTGTTCTCACAACGTGTCTAATACTACATATAGCCATTTAAAAAAGTGGTGTTCTTGTGAAACAGCCTGCCTGCATGACATGTTGTATTTTACCCCATCCACCCCTGCACAAATAGCAAGTTGAAAGTAGGTGGGTGTTTTTAACACATGCACTTTAGGCCACTTTAACTACTTGTGTAGATTTCCTTTGGAAATTAGCTACAGTGTATGCCTAGTAGCTGTAAAATTGCTTGCGCACTCTGCAACTGCAGGGGATATTGAAATTTATTCTCCTAGGGCCCGATATTGATTTAAGCAGACTATGCACTGCAGCGGCGCATAGCCTACCGGCCGACCACCTTAACCCGGATTTTCACTTCTGTGCCGGCGGAAGTGAAAATCCGGGTTGGTCCAGACGAGCCGGCAGCCACAGAGGCTACACAGGTTGCAGTGATTTTCGATGCTACCCACATAGCCTCTGCGCCTTAAAGATAGGCGAGGAAAAACCTCGCCTATCTTTAAGGTGCAGAGGGCTACACAGGTAGCAACGAAAATCACTGCTAGCCATGTAGCCCCTTCTTCTACCCTGGCTCCACCGTGAAACGCCCCTAACTCGCCCTGATGCTATGCAGATGGCATCATGGCACATTAGGGACATATCTGGGATTTTCGAAGGGCACTACCCGTGTAGATACCCTTCGAAAATCCCAGATAAAGCCTTTACACGAGTAACTAGGCAAGATGCCTATGTAAAGGCCTTCGCAAATCGGACCCCTAATGTATACAAAATGTAGTATCCTATGCATTAAAACTTAAGTGAAGCTTATGGACATGAGTATTGTTTAAGAGCACACATTTAAGTTTAAACATTATTGAATTGACTATGCACTATAGCACAGATATTCCAAGGCATTTACAGTTTGTGGACTTGCAAACTGCATAAATGCTGTTCACTGGGATATTCAGCAGCACTGACTCAGTTAATGCCACTGAATATCCCTGGTTTGTACCCTAAATGCCCCAACGTTAAGCACAGAGCAGGAGCAGCACTATGGGTTAACCAGGCAGCGACAATATTCGGCCACTGCCCAGCTACCCTAACAGGCTAAAGTTAGCACCGCTTGAATGGCTGTCCTAACTTTAGCCAGGGCTTTAATCTAGATTCTTTGAGGATAGATGAAGAACAACAATAAAAAGATGAAGAATGTCCCAAGTAAAAGCCCTCAGGTAAGCAAAACATTAAATACCTCTGTAGAAATGGGAAAAAGGGGCAACATCTGGAAAGCAGCATGTATGCCCATAGCATGGGAAATACGATTTTGGATCTTGAGGCTTTAATGAAAGAAGCTGGCTTGGATTTAAAGGTGGTCATGGAGACACGGTTCATGGAGTACCATGACTAGGATGTAATTATAGTCTAATTTATTCAGGAAAAGCAGGGTAAGAAGAAAGGGAGGAGTGGCATTATATTTAAAAAATGATATTAAAGAAACAGAATTGCAGGTCTTATGAGGAAAGGAGAAGACACTGTTGGTTAAAATGGAAAGAGGGAATGGAGTATCAGTTTGCATTGGTGTGATATACAGACCTTCTTTATAGACCTCCTTCACAGGCAGAATTGGACAGAGATTTCATTGAAGACCTTCACAGTATTACTGTGAAAGAAGAAGTGCTACTGATAGGTCATTTCAATATTCTGGATGTTGATTGGTGTCATCTAGAAGCAGGGCCGGCCCAAGGATATCTAGCATCCTAGGTGTATCATTTTCATTCACCGCTGCTCTCCCCCCCCCCCCCCCATCCCCACCCTACCCATAGTGCAGCATCTCCCCTTCCCTTCCCTTCCGAACCTCCCAGGTCTTCAACATCTCCCCTTCCCTACCTCACCCCAAAGTGTCCATCATCTCTCGCCTCTTCACTTACCCCACTCCCCCCCCACCCCAGGTGTCTTATCTCTCCACCTACCTTCCCTTCACCACTGCTTCTGCCCCCCAAAGTACTTCTGCAGTAGACAAAAAAAGAAGTCAGGTTTTGGGGAGGTGGTGAGGGGGAGCAGTACAGCACTGGCACAACCAACAGGCAGCACTAAGGAAGCCCTTTAAAGTTACAGTCAGTGATGGGCCTTTGAGTATCTGCACATTTGCAAAGATACTCACAACTGGTAGCAGAACCCACATGGAAGGAAGCCATACTGGACCAAGCGTTTACAAATGGATAGAGTGTTTCTGATGTTATAGTGGGTGATCATGTCACATCCAGTAATTACCAGATGGTGTGATTCAGTATTAGGACTAGGGCAAAGATAGTTCATGCAAACGTGAGGGTCCTAGACTTTAGGAAAACTAAGTTTGTCAGCATGGGGCAATACGTCAATGAGTTGTTAGCTGGTTGGGAACAGCTGGGGGATGTGGAAAAGAAAATGTCAAAACTGAAAGGTGCCTCATTTTGCACCGGCCCTGCAGCAGCCAACCCAGGATCAGCTCCATTTTGGAATATGGATTTTCAGAAGGTGTTTGGCAAAGTCACCCATGAGAGTCTCCTGAAGAAATTAGAAAGTCATTGGATAGAAAGCAGTGCTCCTAGTGGACAAAGGCAAATAGTGGAATCCCCAGGGGTTTGTACTTTGACTGGTGTTATTAAGATGTTTATAAATAATCTGCAAAATAGTTCAATGAGTGAGATGATTACATTTTAGACGACACAGAATTAATCAGAGTTATTAAATCACAAGCAGGTTATGAGAAATTGTAGACCTGGCAAGAGAGGGGGAACTGTACATCTAAATGATAGATGAAATTTACTTTCCGCCTTTACGGTTTAATTAAATCATCTGAAGTGATGTACAAACAGATAAAATACTAGGGGTGTGCAATCGTGAGCATGTATTTGGTTCATTGAGGGCTTATGAATTAACATACGCACAATTAATTTGCAAGCTTAAAAGTTCTAGTGTGCATGCAATATGTGCCTAAAGAACAAACATGTGAAATGAACATGAAAAATGCTTGAAAATCAGAAAAATTTGTTTTGAACAAGCACCAACTGAACGTTTTTGCCTGTGCACGCCCCTATAAAATACATCAGAAATTCGACATATAATATACGCAGTGTACTAAATAAACAAAAAAAGGACATTTCACTCATAAAAATCCACAAATAATGCATCAAATGTGCCCTCGTATTGCGACATCAAACCCAATACTGTCTCAAACAGTGGCCAATCTAGGACACAAATACCCAGCAGGATCCCAAGAAGCAGATCCGTTCCTACACACCCTTGTCACCATCATACCTCCTCCGCTCTCTCCTGTACTCTCTGCTTCTTCTCTGTCACACATCTGGTGATATCAATCCCAAACCTGGGTCCCATAGACTGTTTAAACTCCCAAAGCTGATCAATGTGTAGCCCCTCAAACCTTATTCACATCCCTCTCCTTTCTCCCTCTTCTCATGCTTTCTCATGCACCTTGTGGAATATATGCTGTGTCTCCAATAACCTTGCCTTGATTCATGACTTCTTTATCTCTAATACTCTGCATCTTCTTGCTCTGAGACTTGCCTTCTCCCTGAAGATGCTTCAGTTGCTGTTCTCTGTTGTGGATGTTTCATATTTTCCCATACTCCTTACCCTATTGGCCACGGTAGTGGTGTGTGTTGCTGCTCTCTTATTCCTGCCAATTTCAGCCCCTCCTTTTGCCTCTGCCTCACTCCTTCCTTTGAAGTTCACTCCATCTGCCTATTTAATCTAGCTCTTGAAATTCTATGAAACCTTGTTTAAGTATACTATCAGAGACATTTATCAAGCTTAATCCAGATCCTGGATATCTAGTTAGCGATGATCAACCAGGATCTGGATTAGGTTTGGTAAATGTCTGGCAGTATACTTACACATGGTTTCACAATTTCTGGTACAAGAACATGACAAAAGAATAATTTTTGGAGTAAATCTATACAGCAGGAGTCAAAAAATCCAGTTAGTTTTATCCATAGAGCTCCAAACCAGACAAACATTGGGCCAATTAAGAAACAGGAACAATCACCAGCAATAGAAGAGTTAAGAGCAGGCTGGCTAAAGCCAGCCACTATGGAGATGTAATAGCTCATCTGCAAGATGCCTGCCTTCCATCCCAACTGTGGGGGTGGGGAGGGGATGTATTTTGTTTCTTTTCAGTATCATGTTCAGATTAAAAACAATAGTGTGTGGGTTAAAAATGATACAAAGTGAAATAGGACATTTTGTTGATATTTTCCATGTTGTTTCAAATGAATACAAGATTGAAACAGAGATTGAGGGAAGCCAAGGTTTGTCTTGAGAAACATTAGCTTTTTCACTAACTGGTGCTAGCTGTGAAGGATGTGAACTCACAATATCCCCTGGCACCGAGAATATATATTGACTGGGTTTGCTGGTTGGTGGGCAAAACAGAAACAAAACTGACTGTCGACTTGTGTGCCCAATATGTCAAGGAGTTTATGGCTATGGCCTCAATGGATTCGCCAAGGTAGCATGTCACAGAAATTCATGCACAGGTCTCATTGGTGGCAGACTGGTCTCTGCCACTTATCACTGTAGCTAGGGCTTCTGTCACCAAAGATTTCCATGTGCTTGGGCACGGGGAAGTGGTAGCTCAGCGGGTGCTGCTCATGCTGCCAGTACTGCTTGCTGGTGAGCCTACTCTTTCCCCTGCTGCGTCACCACTGCCCCTTTGCAGCTGGCACTCGCTTTGCTCCACCTGAATTACCAGCTTCTCCTTTCAATGTCAGTGTGTTACAGGACAGAGTGATAGTGCCATTGACTTCATGGATCACAGAGAGTAGCTAGCATATAGGCATTCACTTTTGTGAGGGGTTTCAGCCTTTTTTGTACTTGAACATGAAAGAAGCCTACCAGCACCAAAACCTCCACTATTAATCCACGTCACTGCTGAAAACCTCTACTTTGTCTGTAGAATATTCACTATTGGGATGTGAAGGCTCAGGGTAACCCTTCTGGAACTCAGTTCCTCTATGGTATCCTTCAAGGGCTTCAGGACTTCTAAGACCTGAGCCATATTTGTCCAGTCCTGATGCCTCATGAGATTTTCAGTACCAATTTTGGTCTTCCATTATAGGTGATGGAGGGTGCACTTTGCTCCTCTAATCTTTCTAGCATCTAATAAATGGAATTCCATCTTCTGCCAACATCTTGAATGAACCAGTATATAAGTACCCATGCTCTTCTTGCTTCTCATGCAGCTCTTACCAGCCCTTCACACTCTGCTGAAAATACCTGCTATTTTTTTGGCACTTCTTGATCTCTAACTTCAAGACAGGGCTGCCATTTCCTCTGCTCCCCAGACCTAGGGAGTCTTTTTCAACCAGATTCAACAAGTGTGCAAAGCATCTGATACCATGATGCCCCTATCCTTCCTGCCTTAACCATGCTTGTTCTACCATCTGTTACAATAAAAAAAATAGGATACCCGGTGGTCTGTCTCTGGCCTAGCTGCCAACCCTTCATCATTCCCCTTATTTTTGCTAAGATATGGGTCTAGGTATGGCTATCATCCATCACCTGGCTATGCAGCACAGTCCACCAGTACCTTGCTGCTGGTGCATCCCCTCGCCCCATATCTACAGCCTGCCCTCGTCTCATCTAGCTGCCAGCAGTATGCTGTCAGGGAGAAGCTGGCATATGTAGAGTTCTGACTAATCCAGATATCACTTATGTTCATGTCTATTTTCCTCATTAGAATCTGTTTTCAATTTTTTTCAAAGATGCCATTTGATTTTCACTGTCTCTTTCATTTCACTACTAACCACACGAGAAGTTGAATGGTCTTCTTTTGACATTTAATAATTCATGGACTATATTTTATCTGGGCTTTCAAAATGACATTAAAAAATGTCATTACCTCATGCAAACGTTTGACTCTGAAAACTGTTTCCTTTCATTTTTTTCAAATGTTGTCATTTTATAATTGTCTCTTTTTAAAAAAAAAAATAAAATGCTACAAAAGCAGTTTTCTTTAGTATCTTCCTTTAAGTAATTAAGACAGATTTGATTGCATATGCTCACTATTGTCAAGCAGCTTCACCACTGCTACCCCTCACCAGGTCCTGCATTCTAGTAAGGAATAGATTTAAAACAGTTTCCCCTTGCCTTTGACCAACTTTAGCTTTTCATCCTCTTGAGACATTTCTTTTTGCTTTGGAGGATCCTCCTGAATCCCACCACCTGCTGTTCTCATGGGCACCTAAATGATCCTCCCTCGAATCTCAGCATATTTTTAGGCAGAGAGTCACAAAAAATAAGAAAGAAAAATAAATCAGTAGATATGCTGATGCAACTAGTGAGGGACACATCTGTGATGTTCTTATCCAAACACTGCTTGATATTTTTCTGCAAACTAAGCTCTAGTGCAGTGATGGCGAACCTATGGCACGCGTGCCAGCTGTGGCACGCGAAGGCCTTGCAGCTGGCACGCGGGAAGGTCCGCAGAAAAATAAAAAGCTGGCTCTGACTGCTGCCGCGGACGCGGCAAGGGCAGAATGCAGCGTCCCGCGGGGCCCCCTCTGCCCGCTAAGCCCCTCTGCAAGAGCTTTCAGATTCGCGAGGGAGAGCGTCTCCCTCGCGTCTCTGTTAAGCCCGCAGGGGCTAATGGGAAATTTCCCATCAGCCCCTTTAGACGCGAGGGACTGATGGGAAATTTCCCATTAGCCCCTGCGGGCTTAACAGAGACGCGAGGGAGATGCTCTCCCTCGTGAATCTGAAAGCCCTTGCAGAGGGGCTTAGCGGGCGGAGGGGGCCCCGCGGGACATTGCAATCTGCCGCGGCAGCAGCCAGAGCCTGCTTTTTTTTTTTTAAAATTTGCCAGGGGGGGTTAGGACTGCTAATGGGCAGGGAGGGGGGGGTTAGGACTGCTAATGGGCAGGGAGGAGGGGGGGGTTAGGACTGCTAATGGGCAGGGAGGAGGGGGGGTTAGGACTGCTAATGGGCAGGGAGGAGGAGGGGGGAGGGGGGGTTAGGACTGCTAATGGGCAGGGAGGGAGGGAGGGGGGGTTAGGACTGCTAATGGGCAGGGAGGGAGGGAGGGAGGGAGGGGGGGTTAGGACTGCTAATGGGCAGGGAGGGAGGGAGGGGGGGGTTAGGACTGCTAATGGGCAGGGAGGGAGGGAGGGAGGGGGGGTTAGGACTGCTAATGGGCAGGGAGGGAGGGAGGGGGGGTTAGGACTGCTAATGGGCAGGGAGGGAGGGAGGGAGGGGGGGTTAGGACTGCTAATGGGCAGGGGGGGGGCGGGGGGGGGGCAGGCAGGGGGGGGGTAGGACTGCTAATGGGCTGGGGGGGTTAGGACTGCTAATGGGCGGGCGGCGGGGCGGGGGGGGGGGGGTAGGACTGCTAATGGGCTGGGGGGGTAGAACTGCTAATGGGCTGTGGGCTGATGGGGGCTGTCTGGAAATGGGGTGATGGGGGTTAGGACTGGTAATGGGTTATAGGGGGGGCTTAAACTGAAAATGGGGTGATGGGGGTTTAGGACTGGAAGTGGGTTGATGGGGGGGGGCTAGGACTGGTATTGGGTTGGGGGGTTGCTAGGACTGGAAATGGGCTGATGGGGGGCTAGAACTGGAAATGGGCTGATGCAGGGACTAGAAGGGAATGGATGCTGGGTGAGGCTGGAACTAGAAGGGAGCTGATGTTGGGGGAGGATTAGAATGGGATGGGGCTGGGAGAGTAAAATGGAGAGGGGAAAAATATTTTGTGTGGGAGGGATAAAAAATCTACAATTGGCCGGGTATTGGGAGAGTAAGTGGGGATTGAGGATGGAGGGGTAAAATTTGAGTGGATGAAATATGAATGAGGAAAGAGCAAAAGGAGAAAGATTAGTATGTTAAAGCGGATGTAGAGAGAGAGAATGGAAAAAAAAACTAGAAGAGAGAAGAAAGGACAAATGGACAGCAGATGATGGAGAGTTAGCAGAAAACATGAAGAAACCAGAAGAAAGTGGCTGGAGCAATTGCAACTGTGTAACTGAGCTGAGGTATTCTGTTTATGTAATTCCTTTTTGACATTGCCACTTGTTCTCTTTCCCCAGTAGGTCATGTATTGTTATTGTCTGAAATGTATTGGTTTAATATTTGCAGTGTTGCCTTTTGATAGGTATGGTGTGGTGCTTTGTGAGTCCTGGTAGTGCTGTTAGGATACGGCGGGTTTGCTATTGGTTCTAAATGGGCAGTGTTTGTAGTAGTTCCTAATGTGCCTGGCGGTTGGCACTGGATTATAGTAATGTAGAAATCTTTTAGTCTGTCTTTATCCATACACTCATTAAGAGACATGTTTACTAAAAGTTAGTGTATGTTAGCATTATGCAAATATTTATGCAAATTGACGTGCTGGCACTTTGAGGAAATTCTTTGGTTTTGTGCGGCAGTTTGGGCACTCGGGCTCAAAAAGGTTAGCCATCACTGCTCTAGTGCAATAGGTCCCATCGATGGATAACATTGATCTTTAAAATTTTGTTAGATATCTAAAGCAGATTCCTTTACATACACATATTCCATATTGTGCAAACCTTTGAGAATTTAGCCCTGTATTTGTAACAGATGCCCAATTACAGCTGCATTAACATCTGCTTCATGTTATATAGCATGAACTTTTCCAAAATATTCCTAACAACTCATATACAAATAGACTCTCATGAAGCATAAGCCAAATGAGCAATTCATTGAACCATGCCATTAAATATCATCTGTGGGACTTCAAATTGGCTACTTTTGACATATTCAAGTCAGAAAAAGGCACCACTGCAAGCATGTTTGTTAATATTGCTTTCCCTCTATTTTATTGACTTTCTTCTTGAGCCCAACAGAGCTGTGCAAGGCCTTTCTGGATCCATTGCTGGACAATTGGGCCAGATAAAGTAAAATGATTTATAGTTCATGCAAGACTGCAAATGACTTACAGGTAGAACAATTAGACATTTGGCTTCCCCATGAAACTGCCTAATTGAGTAGAGGCTGATCAGAAACTGCTGCACTGGCAATAAAAGCCCCAGAACAAAGAACATAAGCTCCCACAAAAGACACCAAGCCAAAGATTTACAAGCATTTTTGGCCATGGATGGGGCACAGTTTTAAATCCATTGGTCACAAAATCTTCCACGAGGCTAGAACTCATTACAGTATAAAAATGAAAGGCATAAATAATTCTGCCCTTTGTTGCACTGTTTTGAAAAGAGTTGAAAATAAAATTCCATAGGCTTATTTTCAGTACGGTGTAGCTCTGTTTTTCATCAGTTCACTTGCGTGATCCTTTCCTTAGCACACAATACAGTATGACCTCCCTGAACTTTGCCATCAGTACACAGATGCTATTTGAATAGATGAACTGAGAACTTATGGCAAGCAGAAGCAGTAAGAATTTGCTATTGGCTGGCTCAATGATAATGTGATTTGTAATACATTTCATTTATTGGTTATAACAATGTGAATGAGATGTATTTGTAATGACTAATCAACTATGGGATTGACTAAACAATTTAAAAAAATCCCATCAATATAATAGACGAGAAAAGTTCTTGTAACTCTGAAATTCCAAGTTCTATTGAAAAGATTACACTGCTGTTTCACAAGCTAATGAGTTTACACTGCGATACCTAATCAGCAGGCAACTAATTGACTTCTGCTCCAGGAGGAGTTGCATGATCAGTAAAGCTGCTGGCCAGGCAACACTTGTGGACCCTATAGCTCTGGACGACAAACACTATGTAGGCTGCTTGAATGTCCAGCGGGGAAAAGTAGAAGATTGCCTGCAGCATCATCTGCCCCTTGCCCTGTAAGCGGGGCTGGCACAAGGAGATGAGGCATCCTAGGTGAACCTCAGACCTGATGGTGCCCATTGCTGCAGCCACTGCCGTCCCTCTCCAGGACTTGCAATGGCCACTAACAGCCTTGTAGTGCTTACCTTATCACTTAGGCACCACAGGGCTGCTTTGCTTCCATCCTTTCAGACCACCAGCTGCCGATGTCCTGCTTGCAAGCCTCCTAAGGTTCCCAGTGGAGGGGGGGGGGGGGGAGGGTTTCTCCCTTAACTCCAGGAAAACTGCAGAAATCCACACTTCCCACTCAACAGACCAAAGCACGGCAAATGCCTTGAGGTGAACACTGCTATAGGAAGCAAGGAGGTCAGTATTCAGAGAAATGGCCAACACATAATTTTAAATGGATATGTTATGGGAATATTCAGTGGAGCCATGCAATCAAGTGTGAATGCTGAAAATGCCAGCTGCTCTTCCTACTTCTGTGTTCAGACATCAATACATAAGTTAGACAGAGATCAGCTAAATTTTGCAATTCTCTGTATACATTTTAGCCCCACCTGTAGACTGCCACAAATCTTTCTCCAATTTAAAATGGTCAATTTCAGCCAATGGCATATAAGATAAACAGTTATCTATGCAAGTTCTGGAAATTTTCAAGATAAAACCACTTATATAGCCAATTCCCACTACTAACTGCGCAAGTGCTTTTGAATATTGCATCAAAGGATTCTAACTTTCTTACCTGGGAATATTTATGCTTTAGGCCACTGCTCAGATGAATCCCTCATCAGAATTTCCTCCACTGATATGACATAAGCAACCCAGGGAAGACTGAAAAGCACAGCCTGGCTGTCTCTATGGTGCAATTGCTTAGTGCATTCGGCTGTTAATTTAAAGGCTAGTGGTTCAACTCTATCCAGGGATGATGTATGTGTGCTTCTGCTTCCTTTTCAAGAACAAAAAAGCAGCATGCCACTTTTTTCAACTGAAAGGGGGCCTCCAGCTGCCATGAGAAAGCTACAACAAAAGGTTCTGTCTCAAACTGGGTCCAGGTTCCAACTGCAGAACTGTACAATTCTGCAATGTCAAGGAGTCCTATTGGCATTTGAGGTGTTGTTTTCATGGGGAAAGGTAAAAGCAAGCAGGCATAGAAGCAAAATGGTAGCTCTTCTGGCCTATGCATGTATAAATGCATGGCATGCTAGCCCCCGAGCTCTCTATGCATTATCCGAAGTCTTGCATCCCTGATACAGTGCTAGGGTGGGAAGACTGTGGAGCATGCAGCTGAGCTAAGCTGCACTTCATGTATACACACAAGAAAGGCTCAACGTCCTGGCTTGCTCACAGGTCATGCTGACATAGCAAATGCACAGGCTTCTGATTTCTGCAAATAAGCACATCCTTTAATGATGTTTACCATATCAGCATCCATTTACCGAAGGCAGAAGGTGTTACTCTACCTTATACTGTATATCATTGCTTAGTTGCATGTCCCATCTCATGAGCCTGTGCAATTGCAGGAGGTTAGCTAGGGTGAGGCCTCCATACAGAGGTGCCTAGCTTCTCACGAAACATTGTGAAACCTTCAGGAAGGGCAGCATGACCCATATGGTGATTCAGCCCTTGAGCCTGGTGTTATTAACACCATATTCTGACCATCTGAGCTAATCAGCCACCACAAGGTAAGCCTTTAGTATGGACAAAACTCAGCGTGGACAAAACGTGTTCTCATGCACCTTCAAGACTACTGACCACTCTTCTTTCCTGGACCACAAGGAGCAGTGTACGATCAGCATTCCACACACTCAAAAGTGTATTTGTTCCGCTCCTATCGTCGGTGGGAAGACAGAACAAGTGCTTGGGATGGGAAAGGTCTAGTGACTGCCAGCAGAAAGAAGGTGTGCTGCCCTAGACAGGCTGTCTCTGTGCTGCAGTTGATTAGTATGTTTAACTATTAATCAAAAAGTCGGTGGTTCAACCCCTCGGGGAGTACGTGTGTGTGCTTCCCCTTCCTTTTCCAAGAACAGAAAGGCAACTGGCCTCTTTCATTAACTGAAGAAGAGGCCTACTAGCTGCCATGAGAGAGCTACAGCAAAATGTTCTGTGTCAAACTAGAAAAATTTGCCTATTATGCAAAAAACGCAAAATAAAGACCTTTTCAAGTACATTCGTAGCAAAAAACCCGTGAGAGAGTCAGTTGGTCCATTAGATGATAAAGGGGTTAAAGGAGCACTAAGAGGCGACAAGGCGATAGCGGAGAGACTGAATGAATTCTTTGCTTCGGTCTTTACTGAGGAAGATGTAGGGATGTTACCCACGACTGAAGTGGTATTTAAAGGTGTGGAAGAATTGAAGGAAATATCGATACATCGGGAAGATGTCCTACAACTATTAGATAAACTGAAGAGTAGCAAATCACCTGGGCCGGATGGTATACATCCAAGGGTGTTGAAAGAACTGAAATTTGAGATTGCAGACCTGCTATCAGTAATCTGTGAACTATCATTAAAATCATCTCTAATACCTGAGGATTGGAGGATCGCCAATGTAACACCAATTTTTAAAAAGGGTTCGAGGGGTGATCCGGGAAACTACAGACCGGTGAGCCTGACATCAGTACCGGGAAAAATGGTAGAAACCATCATAAACAATAAAATTACTCAGCATATAGATAGTCATGACCTAATGGGAGACAGCCAACATGGCTTTAGACAAGGAAGATCTTGTCTTACTAATCTGTTATGTTTTTTTGAAGGAGTGAATAAACAGGTGGACAAAGGTGAGTCGGTTGATATTGTGTATCTGGACTTTCAGAAAGCCTTTGACAAGGTCCCTCATGAGAGACTTTTGGCAAAACTAAAGAGTCATGGGATAGGAGGCAGTGTACTACTGTGGATCAGGAACTGGTTAAAAGACAGAAAGCAGAGGGTAGGGCTAAATGGCCAATTTTCCCAATGGAGAAAGGTGAATAGTGGTGTACCCCAGGGATCTGTGCTGGGTCCGCTGCTTTTTGACATATTCATAAATGACCTGGAAAGTGGAATAACGAGTGAGGTTATCAAATTTGCTGATGACACAAAACTATTTAAAGTTGTTAAAACCCAGGAGGATTGTGGAAAATTGCAAGAGGATCTTGATAAATTGGAAGACTGGGCATCAAAATGGCAGATGAAATTTAATGTGGAGAAGTGCAAGGTTATGCACCTAGGGAAGAACAACCCAAACTATGGTTACACGATGCAAGGTTCCACATTAGGAACCACCACCCAAGAAAAAGATTTAGGCGTCCTTGTGGATACCATGTTAAAACCCTCGGCCCAGTGTGCAGCGGCGGCCAAGAGAGCAAATAGAATGCTAGGTATGATAAGGAAAGGAATGGAAAATAAAACAAAAGATATTATAATGCCTCTATATCGTTCCATGGTGAGACCGCACCTTGAATATTGTGTGCAATTCTGGTCGCCATATCTTAAAAAGGATATAGCAATTTTAGAAAAGGTTCAGAGAAGAGCCACCAAAATGGTAAAGGGGATGGAAGGCTACTCCTATGAAGAAAGGCTAAAAAGGTTGGGGCTCTTAACCTGGAAAAGAGACGGCTGAGGGGAGATATGATAGAAGTCTATAAATTAATGAACGGAGTGGAACGGGTAAACGTAGATCGATTGTTTACCTTATCAGAATATAGAAAGACTAGGGGACATGCAATGAAGCTACAGGGTAACTATTTAAGACTAATAAAAGAAAATATTTTTTCACTCAACGTGTAATCAAACTCTGGAATTTGTTACCGGAGGATGTAGTAAAGGCTGTTAGTGTAGCTGGGTTTAAAAAAGGTTTGGACAAGTTCCTGGAGGAAAGGTCCATAAACCATTATTAAGAAGGGACCCAGGATATCAATGCTTGAACCAATACAAGCATTGTGGAACCTGTGTCCCTTGGGGAAACTGCTAGGTACGTATGACCTAGATTGGCCACTGTTGGAAACAGAATACTGGGCTTGATGGACCTTGGTCTGACCCAGTATGGCATATCTTATGTTCTTATGTTCTTATGACCAGATATGATTTTTATTTGTCCTTTTCTACCACAAAATCGGTTTTGTGGGTTTATCCATTAGGAATTCTTATTTGACAATATTTCTTTTATTTGAATTGTTCTTTGTTAAATCTCTTTCAGAATGTTCTTGCTCATTATCTCTTATGAAATGAAGAAATCTCTATAAATTGTTTGCCCCTCCTTTGTTAATACTTCTCTCTACCTTCACTGTCTCAAGGAGTATATATTTTTAATATGTTTTTGTCACTTACTTTTTAATTTCCATTCTGCCTTATCATTGGTGAGAAATGTTTTATATCAATTTATTTAATATTCGAAATGCTTATTGAAACTAATGGCAAAATAAAAAACTTCTAAGAAACCAGAAAGTTTGAGAAATGTTCTTTACTAATAAAAAAACTTTACCTCTTTCACTGTGAGAGTAATGTTATCAGGGCCGTACCAAGCATGGATTGCGCCCTGTGCGACTTGCACATCAGGCGCATGCCCTCCTACTTCCATCGAGCCACTTTCTGGACGGCGACGGGAGAGAAAAGGCGCGCCCAATGTGCAGTTGCCGGCATTCTAAGCAGATCTGTCCCTCCTTGCTCTGACATCACGTCACAAGAGGGAGAGTCCAAACCTGCTTAGAGCTCCACAAGAAGACTTAAGGGATGCATTTCATCTGTCTGCCGTTGCCTGCCGCCGCTGAGTGAAGAAAAAGTGGTGGCGGCAGGCAACGGCAGACAGCTGAAACGCGCCCCTTAAGCCTTTGCGCCCTGTGTAGCCGCACCGCTCGCACAGGGCTAGGTACGGTCCTGAATGTTATAACAGATTGCCTGTGCTGAGAGTTTAGGCACTTATTTTAAGGCTATATTATAAAGACTCATAGGGTCATGGTTACTAAGAGGTTATACTGGATTATCACGTGTTAACATCATTAACGTGTGTTATTAGTAACTAGTTCCTATTGAATTATATGAGATCTATGATAAATTGCCATAAAACACATTATTTTAATATGTTAGTCATAGTGCACCTTAGCAACTACCCGTCATCATTATCTATGTCAGTGTTTTCTCCCCAAGAAATCCAAGCAGATGCAGTGTTGAATTAAAATTTTTGGTGCCCATAGGAAAGGCCAAGCAGTAGATATCAAAAAACATGAGGGGGAAGGGCACGTCAAAGACTCCGGATAGACTGGAGAACCAGAAGAGGAGTAGAGGAAGGACATAGTACCACTTGGCACCCCTTTGAAGCATATGGCCCTAAAGTAAGGGGAACTGGCTCCTCTTTGGCTTGGGTATTTGGCACCCTAAAGCTAAGCAGAGTCTGACCTGGCTTTTACTTGGATCAGTGCTCATCTTGGAATAGCAAGAGCTATAAACTTCCTGTGCAGCAGAAAGGTCTGGCAATCTACTTCTGGTTGCATCTTGGCGAGAAAACCCAGGGACTGACTCTACCAGGATGATGTTCTATAAGCACAGAGGAAAGATAGCATGCAATATAGTAGAAAGAGATCTTAAACTCCAGTGCATTGGTAAACAACGCTAGGGACCTCAAGGCTGAACGGGGAAGGGACATTTTCCCAAGTGCATCTCTAGCCTTCTAAGGCAAAGAGTGATTTAATATTTCTGTTTAATTGAGTATATTTTTGCTCTTGCTCAATTGGAAGAGGGGCAAGAGGGCTCACAAATCATTCTGCCTAGTAAAGGTATACTCTTCTTTCTTGGTATTTTTGTTCCCACAGCTGAAGTACTCTGAGGGGGAGAGTTTGATAGCTGAATGTGTTTGCAGTGTCTTAGCAAGGGCTCCTCTGAAGGAATGTAAAGATCCCGGACTGCAAGGAGATAGAAAGGAGACCACTGAAAAAAAGGTTTAACCCAAGAAATTTTGCTGAAATAATTAGTTTTCCTGCCTTAAGTACTATTTTGAGCCTGAAGTAGGGACTGTGTTTTGGGACCATCAGAATAAAAGTGTTCCATATGTTTTTACTTCTCTTGCCTGCTGTTGCATCTTTTTTCTCTTGGAACCTGTATTTTACTCCAGTTACTTTGGGCAACTGGTTCCCCCTGTTCAACAGGACCCTTTATTATCTGTCTGGTGTGGTGCTCTGCTGTTTTGGGATATTTTTCTCTCTTTTAAAGCAACAAGCACCAGTTAAAAAATCTTCTTTATGCCTTCTGGAGTAGCCCTCAACCCAATTCAAGGAGAACAGGGCTACATGCTTATTAGAGGTTTTAGAGGAGTGGAGAGACAGCTGACCTACAAGGAGATGTTCTGTTATAGCCACAAATGACAGCTGCTGGAGGAAGGAAGTGGTCAACAAGGCAGTATTGGAGGCACCTCGGCTAGTGTTATCAATAGCAGATAGGGACCTTTAAAAGTAAAGCCATTTCGCAAAATGTGGCTGATAGTCCATGGCCACAGGCACATACCTGAAGGGGCATGACTAAGCACAGGATAAGTGAGAGAAGCATGAGGGTTTTTTGTTTATCTTGGTTCAGGCATGGGAAATAGGAAAGTAATGACATATAAAAACAGGAGCAGCAGCAGGAATCGGCCTTTCCTCACCACCCTCCTGCACCCGTTCGGCAACATCGAGGGAGAGCAGGAAGGTAAGCTCTTCCCCACTTCCCTCCGACAAGGCCAATCAGACCAAAGAAGAGCACAGCAGCAGGACATTTAAAAACAGGAGCAGCAGCAGGTGGGCCTCGTCAGAGGGCCCTTTGGCGTGGCCCTTAGGCAGAGACTGAAGGCCAACCTGCCAACATGCACAATAACTAGAGGACCCACGAACAAAAGAACAACCAACCAACGAACTCACAGACTCACCAGCTATCTGACAGCACAGCCTGGTAAGATTGGCATGATATGCTTTCCCTAAACCAACTGGTTAGCTTAATCTGTTAAACTAATCTGTTAGCCTAGTCTGAATCGATTTGGCAAGCTCGGCATGATATGCTTCCACTAAATCAACTGTAACCTAATAGAGCAGCAGCCATGTTTAATGCAGATTATTCTGACTCATTCTAACACATATCTGTATAACACTCTGTTTACTCTGATTACTCTGTGCAAGTCTGCTAAGCTTGATTATCCTGTGTAACATACCTCACTCAACCTTTAAGAGCACAGAAATGGATTTGAAGGCATGTATGACAGACATTTCTCTGTATAGCCACGCTGTTTATTCTGTATGCTCCTGCTATGCACATGCAATTGATCCAGCCCAACAAAACTATAGCATACCTATAATTCAATATCAGTATTGTACAAAAGGAGCAACACTTAGATATAGATCGCTGGGTACAACACACAACACAAGTGAGCGTCTTATATACATAACAAAAACCTGCCTTGTCCCTGATAACAAGATAGCTGATCGCCATAGTCCTCCTACTTTAAGTTGTTTCCTAATTAATGCTAGATTGGTTAAAAATAAAATCCCTATCCTTCTAGATTACATATGTGATAATGATCCAGATACCATGTTAATCAATGAGACATGGCCTGCCAACACACACACAGTCCTTCTCAATCAAATCATGCAACCTAATTTTGAGATCTTCCACACTCCTAGAAAACATAGACCCGGAGGTGGAGTCCTGATTCTAGCAAAGAAAGAACGAAAGCTCTCCCTAATAGTTAATAATAGTTATGAAGGCCTGGATACTCTCATAGTTGAAACCAAAGAGGCCACATTTTCCCTGGTTATATAGACCCTTATCTCAGGACTCCAGTGCTCTAAGTACAGTCCTTGAAGCTATATGCTCCCCCACACACAAACAAATAATTAATTCTCCTAGGCAATTTTAATCTTGCCTCAGTCCACACCTCACAGGCATGCTCCTTCCTTAGAGCTATGAATGATATGGACTACATCCAAACTGTAAACTCCCCGACACCCAACAAAGGAAACACCCAATATCTAATATTCATCCCAGGTATTCTACTAGAAAAACAGGCTCCCCCCCCCCCCTTCTACCAAACCCAAGTAGTCCCTTAGTCTGATCATTTCAGCATCACCGATCTAACGTCAATTAGGAAACAACACCTGGATCAATTGCATGGTACATAGCAGGAGCATACAGAATAAACAGCGTGTCTATACAGAGAAATGTCATACAAACACAGCTTGCAGACAAAATACAGAGCCCGCTACAACATACAACAAAGACTTATTCTTACAAGAAATAGCTGAACCATGACACCTCTGATATAAATATCTTAGTGGACAACTGGAACTCTGTACTATCTAAAGCTTCAGCCACCCCAGCAAACACATACAAAGGAAGTACTAAGAAATCTAATACATCGTACAATAACAAACTGAGAACTCTAAAGAGAGAACGCAAACTAGAAAGAAAATGGAGGAGATCCAAGCTACCATATGATAGGGCACAATGTATGAATATGCTACAATCCCACAGAGAGGTCATCAACAACCTTAAGAGGAAAAACCACACCAGGCTACTAATGAAATCGCTCAATAGACCAAGAGAGCTATTTGAAATTGTGAAGTCATTAATCCAATCATCAAACAGAGAGGATCCCTCCACCTACATCAGCCCACAGGTGCTAGCCAACTTCCACAATACCAAGCTGGGTCTCCACGCTCACGATTCACTAACAAATAAACAAGGACCTCTACCTAACATTGCAGCATGGCAAATCCTCACCCCAGTCAATTTAGAACATCTAGACCAAATAATCACAGCAATAAACACTACCACATCTCCAGGTGATCCATGCCTGGTCAGCTGGGTAAAAATGTCCTGTGATGTATTGGCACAAGCTATTCTAAAAATTGTTAACTTATCACTATCCCAGGGTTCCATGCCAAAAACACTGAAGCAAGCCTCTTTCTGCGTAATTCTAAAATGTAAGACCCTAGCCTAGACAGACTACAACCAAATTCCTACCACCTAATATCGAACCTCCCCTACATAACAAAAGTATAGAAAAAAATAGTACAAAATCAGCTGCAAGACCACTTAGATGCCAATGCCCCACTGGATCCACACCAGTACGACTTCAGAATGCATCATGGGTTTGAAACCCTCATCATAGCCCTCTTTGATAATCTGATTAAAGGAAACAAAGCCCCTAAGCAAGCATTCATATTGATATTCCTTGACATTGCATCAGCGTTTGACTTGATCAGCCACAATATACTATTATCAAGATTGCAACAAATTATAGTTGGCGGAACTGCCCTCAGCTGCTTCACATCATACTTGCAGGACTGCACGCTACAGGTAAAAATTGGCCAAACCACGTCAAATCCGTTCAGGCAAAACCAGGGAATCTCTCAAGGCTCTTCTCTATCAGTCTTATTGTTCAACATATACCTCCAACCAATCTGCAACATTTTTCGGAAACATAAAATGAATTATTACATATATGCTGATGATATAATGATTTATCTACCAATTAGTACTGCAATATTTAATCTCAAACAAATTGTAACATACTTTGATGAAGCCTCCCAGTGGCTCTCATTGAACAATCTGAAGGTAAATTTCAATAAAACAGAAGCGATCTTCATTACCATCGACAAAGAATTCACCCCCCCCCCCCCCACCACACATTCAGCTTAGAGAAGCCACAATAGGAGTAAAAGATTAGGTAAAATATCTAGGCATTGCACTTGATAAAACCCTGAGCCTATCATCTCACATAAACAGGTATTCTCAGGCCATTTATAGAAAGATTAAGATGTTGAAACTGCTAAGACCCCTACTGCACCCATCAGATTACAGATCGGTCATACAGGTGATGATTAACCCTCATACAGACTACTGTAATAGCATATTGCAGGGTCTATCCAAATAGGCATTATCACAGTTGCAATTGGCACAACATACAGTAGCTCGGGTAATCATGTCAGCATCCAGATTGGAACACATCACTGCAATCCTACACAAATTACACTGGCTTCCTATCCCCAGTAGGAGCATGTACAAAAATCTAATCATTATCTTCACATTATTACTCCACAACATATCACCCTCTCATCTTACCACACTAATAAACTGAATCCCAGACACTAGACAGAGAAGGGGATACACCCAAAACTCCCTATCCATCCCAGCTGATTTCCGCAAGAGCCTTCTCATATTATGCCCCGATCTTATGGAACTCCCTCCCACCAAAAATAAGGGATATAAGAGACCTTGTGGACTTCAGAAAAAGAATCAAGACACTATTTTTTACAGATCACTATGGGTCACATCAAGAAGACTCAAGTGCATCATAAATATACCATGCACTCGATACATCCAATGTACTTCCTAACCACACTGTAGATATCTGCCATCACTCTCATTGTAGTCATTGAATATAAATAAACCCAACTAGTTGCACTGTAAACCCAACTAGTTACACTGTGCATAGTTAATTCTGTTCTGATGTACAAAGTTAGTCCTGTTATGATTTAATTGTTTAAATTATGTTCTTTCTAAACCACTTTGATTGCCTAATAAGGTGACATAGAAAACCTTTAAATAAATAAATAAATAAAATGGGGAGCAGTGTTGGAAGAGCAGGTAGTCCGAGACATATCACTCTATAACGAGGATCAGTCAATGACTTCTATACAGTCTCTTATTGAGAGACATATTTAAATAGAATTCCTGATAACAGTTCTATGGGAAGCGTCCCTCTTCCTCAGGTGGTAGTGTTTCCTCAGGGGATGGACTTTCTGCTAATTCTGTGCAATATACTTAAAGGACATCTGGCTTATAGCGACTCAAATTGATGCTCCTCTAAAAGGGACACTACTCCAATTATGTGATTTTTCTAAGGAGACTGTCTTAAAATTGTCTGAATGGGGTGAGATGTTGACTCAGATGGAAACACGAATTATAAGGATGGAGTCTCAACTAACTTCACTGTAAGCTGTAGGGGTGTCTAATGTGACAGGCAGTTTTATTATTTATAGTAAATTAAAATCTATAGAAAACTTGCTGAGAGCAAGAAATCTGAGGTGTTAAATTTTCCATTAACACACTTTGATCCTTCATGGGGCTTCTTCAGAACTACTTAAAAACAGTTCTGTTGTATCCTGAAGCAGAAGCTCTGTCAGTTGCCAATATTATTTTCCCCGAAGTGTCAGAGCTGCTAGGAATGGAGAGGACGAAATGGACCATGTTAAACTGGTGGACAGTTTGAAATTGCCAGGTTTTCTTGAGTCTTCTCAAGATAATATTCCAACTTGAGCTACCTTTTTAGTCATATTTCATTGAGAGGTAGAAAAGATGCGAATTTCAAAGTTATATTTTGCTAGGAAAGATGTTTGTGATCAAAAAACGTGTACTTTTTGTGGTCAGAAGATCAACATTTTTCCAGATGCAGCAAGACCTATTCAATTATAGGCTCCTAAATGTGGCTGAAAATAGGGCACACATTAGGTGCCCAATTTAGGAGCCTAAGTTTAAGATTTGTGTTAATTGATTAGCCAGATAGGACTGAATATCATCATTATCCAGTTAAAAATTGGTTAACCTTTGACTGCACAACTTAATGCCTGGCTCGATATTAACAGCTTTATTTATTTATTTTATTTAACAATTTTTCTATACCGCCTTTTCATTTAATCGAAGCGGTTTACATTAACTTCAGCTTTTACATAGAACTTGCATGTGTAAACAATAACATTAAAACTTCAAAACTTAAACAATCACATAAGAGTTTCTATGGAGAACGAAGGGGAGGGGGTCAGATGGAAGTTCTGAAACTAAACTTATATACATAGGCATGTGGAAGGGTGGGCAAGGTACCGTGGCATGATTATTGTGATTGGGGGTCTTCATTGAATTGTTCGATGAATAGGAAGGTTTTGAGTAACTTCCGGAAATCTTTTATGTCAGTTGTGTACCTTAGCTTTTCACGGAGTGAATTCCAAATAGTGGGGGCAGCAAGAGAGAAAGCCCTCATAGAGGTGGATTTATTGTTTTTTGTGAACAGGCTAGGCGTTTGTATGGTGTTTTTGTTGCTGTTCCTGTCAGGTCTTTTACTTGCTTTGGTGCCACTGAGCTCTTGTAGTATTCCTGCCGACATGTTATTTTTAATCTTGAAGATGGTGAGAGCCGATTTATATTTTGCTTGTGAGGAGATTGGTAACTAGTACAGATCATGCAGGATGGGAGTTATATGGTCTTGTTGTGAAGTGCCAGTGATAATACGGGCAGCAGTGTTCTGGACTAGTTGAAGGGGCCAAGTGGATTGTTTGGGTAGTCCTTGGAAGAGGAGATTACAGTAGTCCAGCACAGGTGTAATGATGGCCTGGCATACTGTACGGAAGTGTTCTCTACTGAGGAGAGGTTTTAGTCTTCGGATCATTACTAGTTTGAAGAAGGCGGTCTTGGACGTCTTGTTGATATGAGCTTGGAGGGTAAGTTGTTTGTCTAGTATCACTCCAAGGTACCGAACTTCGTTTCTTATTGTGATCGGTATATTTGAGATGTTGATTGAGGTAGGAGGGGTGAATGTGGATTCCCGTGTAATGATGATCGCTTCAGATTTTTTTATGTTGATGTTCAAGTTGTTGTTAGTTAGCCAGGTCATCATTTCTTGTATGCAGGTTGATATAGTGGTATAGTCTGAGGAGTCCAGATGGATTGGGGTATATGCCATAATATCGTCGGCATATATGGCATATTGTATCTTGTATTTATTAAATATTTTGCATACTGGCTGAATGTAAATATTGAAGAGAAGGGCAGATAGTGAGGAGCCTTGGGGGACTCCTTGAGCTGTGTGGAAGGGTGCTGAGGTGAGGTGGCCGGATGTTACTCTCTGTTATTGAAAGAGGAAGGATTTGAGATGTGGCAGGATGTGGTTCATTTTTAACTGGTGTCACGCCTACTCATCCAGGCGGTAGCCTACGAGCAGGTGAACATGCCTGTCTTACTCTCTACAATTACTGTCCAAGATGGCCGCCAAGGAAGGCTGCTGGGTAATGTAGTTTTTAGAGCAAGGAGTGTGACCACACGGTAAAATAGGCAAAACAGAGAATTTTATTTCGGGGTTTCCCCTCCGCATTGAATTCAAAAACCTCAACTGAAATTGGATAAACTCTCCAATAAGGCAAACAAGAATGTGAAAACAGGTTGAACACAAAAATACAGGATTTCCTTTTAAAACATCAGCTTTCCACTTCCCGTGAGGAACAAGCTTCTAAAGCTCAATCTGTTCTCCAGATTAGCTTCTTGTTATTCACTTTCAAACAGGATTTTTACTTTGTACAAGTTGGAAGACCAACACTTGTCATTCTTTTCAACAGCTTCTTTTCTCCAAGCCATGCACAGCACAAGTCTGGCTTTTCTGATACAGTCTTTCACATAGACAAAGAATCAGCAGCTATTCATGTTCTTGGCCAGACACAGAGAACACTGCATTTCTTCTATATCTGAACCATTAGGATCCTCTAGCAAATCTATATCCATTTCATTTCCAGATTCACTGTGTCTATCCTGAATATCAGCTGACCGGTTATTCTCCTGCCTTATCAGCTCCTGCAATCTTAACAACAGCTGTTCCCTATGGTCTCCAGCCACAGGCTCTTGCAATGGCGTTTCTCTCCCTTTCAACAAGTTAGCAAGCTCTGTTAGAGTGGAGGTTTGGCAGTCACTGGCATAAGTTTTAGGCTCAATAAAGGTTTGCTTTCCAGAGTTCAGGGGCACACAGCGTTTAGCACTGTCTCTTAATTATTTAACAATGCCTTCAGCCTGGCTTTGGTTAGGAATTAAAGAAAATACATTTTCATTACCTTCAGGGTTTAAATGCTGTCTTGAACTACTTCCCCACCTGGAAACACTTCTTTGTCCTGGAAACTGTTGCCTGCCCTGGGTTCCAGATAGGGTTGCCAACTGGCCGGTTTTCAGCCGGCCTGGCCGGTTTTTCCACGGCCAGGCCGGCTGCCGGCGCAGAGGCAAAATCGGCCCTTTAAAAGCCGGTTTTTTTGCTCTGGCCGCAAGATCGGGAGCGGCCAGAGCAAAAAAAACGGCTTTTCTCCGCTTCAGAGGGAGCCGGGGAAGCCCGCGCGAGGCCCCGGCTCCCTCTGAACAGCCACCAGCGTGAAGAGCCTTTACCTTCACGCTGGCGGCTGTTCCTGTGAAGCCGCGAATGCTGGGAAAGGTTAAAGGTTGCCCTTTAACCTTTCCCAGCATTCGCGGCTTCACAGGAACAGCCGCCAGCGTGAAGGAAAAGGCTCTTCACGCTGGTGGCTGTTCAGAAGGAGCCGGGGCCTCGCGCGGGCTTCCCCGGCTCCCTCTGAAGCCTCAGACAGCCGCGATGCTGGTCGGGGGGGGGGCAAGGACTGCATTGGCTGTGATGGGGGGGACCTGGACTGGAAAAGAGCTAAGGGGGGGGGGGACTTGGACTGGAAAAGGGCTAAGGGGGGGACTTGGACTGGAAAAGGGCTAAGGGGGGGGGGACTTGGACTGGAAAAGGGCTAAGGGGTGGGGACTTGGACTGGAAAAGGGCTAAAGTGGTGGGACTTTGACTGGAAAAGGGCTAAGGGGGGGGGGACTTGGACTGGAAAAGGGCTAAAGGGGGGGGACTTGGACTGGAAAAGGGCTAAGGGGGGGGACTTGGACTGGAAAAGCGCTAAGGGGGGGACTTGGACTGGAAATAGGCTGTGATGGGGGGGGGGACCTGGACTGTAAAAGGTTTATGGGGGGGGACATGGACTGGAAATGGGTTGTAATGGGGTGGAGGGGACCTGGACCAGAAAAGGGCTATGGGGGGGGGGAACTGGGACTGGAAATAGGCTGTGATGGGGGGGGACCTGGACTGTAAAATGGTTATGGGGGGGGGACATGGACTGGAAATGGGTTGTGATGAGGGTTGAGGGGACCTGGACTGGAAAAGGGCTATGGGGGGGGGGGGAACTTGGACTGGAAATGGGCTATGGTGGAGGAAGGGTGATCTTGGACTGGAAATAGGCTGTGATTAGGGGTTCTAGGACTGCAAATGGGCTGTGATGGTGCGGGGGGACTCGGACTGCAAATGGGCTGTGATGGTGCGGGGGGACTCGGACTACAAATGGGCTGTGATGGTGGAGGGGGGGGCCTAGGACTGGAAATAGGCCGTGATGGGGGACTTGGACTGGAAATGGGCTGTGATTGGGGGGGGGGAGCTAGGACTGGAAATGGCCTGTGATGTGAGGACTAGCACTGGAAATGGGCTGATGAAGAGCTGGAATAGGACTGGAAATGGGCTGATGTGGGGCATGGGAGAATGGGACTAGAAGGGAGTGGATGCTGGGTGGGCCTAGAACTATAAGGGAATTGATTTGGGGGAGGACTAGAATGGATGGGGAATGAGAATGGAGAGGGGAAAAAATATTTTGTGTGGAAGAAAAGTCTATGATGGGCCGGTATTGGGAGAGTAAGAGGGGCTTGAGAATGGAAGGGTGAAATTTAAACGGATGATAAAGGAATAAGGAAAGAATTGGGGGAAAGAGCAAAAGGGAAACAATCAGTATGTTAAAGCAGAAATAGAGAGAATGGAAAACATCTAAAAGAGAAGAAAGGACAAATGGATAGCTCGCAGAAGACACGAAGAAACCAGAAGAAAGTGACTGGAGCAATTGCAACTGAAAAATAAAACGCCCAAACAGAAGGTAGAAAAATACTTTTTATTTTGAATTTATTAACTGGAATATGTCTGGTCTGGGAAGTGTGTATTGCTAACATCTTTGCGTTTTTGTTTAGTGCAAGAGGAAATTACTTTATAGTTTTATTTCTCCAGTGTTGTACATTTCATGTTTGGATTTTGGGGTTCCCAGTTTAATTATTATCTGACCAAGGAAGTTAGCCTACACGTATCCTCGGTAATTTTTGTGGGTGGGGCTGGGGGCGGAGCAGGGGTGGGACTAGGGGCGGAGAATGGGTGGAGCATGGCGAGCCACAGGTGTCGGGTTTTTCTCGGTGAAAAAGTTGGCAACCCTAGTTCCAGACACCCTCTGTTTCTCCTTTACTCTTGCATGTGAATCAGCCAGGTCTCTTCCTGAAGCTCCTCTTCTCAATGGAACTAAAGTACCTGCTTCAAAACCCAGCAAGCTTCTGGTTCCCGGCTTGTTCCCTTCAGAATCAGCTCCCCTTACTTGAACTGCTTCTGGAACTCCACGGACTCCAAACACTGCCTGCTCATCTTGCTCCTGCTTCGTTTCTGTTCCTCTCTGCTGCGTTTCTCTCTGCTGCGTCTCTGTTTGTTCTAAAACTGAAACACTTTTAAACTGCTGCCTTTCAGGCACCACGCCTTTCTTCCTGCCCATGTGCAGCTCATCAGTGCTCAACCTAGCCCTGATGTCACTAGGTGGGTGGGGCTTAGCACTCGGAATACTCTGCCCTGGAGGCTTGTGGTTTCTATGGGAACTGCTTTTCTCTCTAGGTTTAAAGGAACAGGGCTCCTCTCCCTGCCATTCCATTTCCTCTGCAGCGTCCTCCTCACCACACTGGATAGTGTCGATATTCAGTCTGTGGCTTCAAACCTTTAAAAAACGACAATCTTTCCATTTACTTTCTGATATTAACTTGGCAAATTATTTTAATATTCACCTCAACTATTTGCAGAGGTGTTGTAGCTATGACTGTTCCCAAATGTTTAACACAGTTGACAGATTATTAGAGGTTTCTGGCTTTTTTTCTCCTCACAGTCAGAGGCTGGACTTAACCTGTGACTTTTGGAATATGGTGAATATAGTGATTCCTGCTGTAGAGATCTCTTCAAAGATTTCTCTTTGGCCATATGATTGTGCCAGGTATCCTGCAAAACCATGTATAGTTTATTGTCTAAGACATTTACCTGGCCTAATCCAGATCCTGGTTTCTCATCTGTACATGGACAATGAGGATCTTTATTAGGCATGCCATACTGAGACATGGTTTCATAGCATTTCCGGCAACACAGTATGGGAAAGGAAAACTCTTTGAAGTTAATCGCTACAGCAGAAGGCAATTTGTTCACAGGGCAAACAAACCAGTTAGCATTTTGCATCAAGCTCTAGACCTGCCAAAACTCACTCTCACTCTGGCAAGAGGAATGAGGATGACTGGGAATACAAGTGTTAATAGCAGAGCTGGCTCATCTACTATTAAGGAGCTGTGATGGCTCTTAGACTGTTTGCCTGCCTACCAACCCAAAATGTATTGGTTTGAGGGCAGCTAGTGATGACCCTTGAGGGAGGGGGGAATTTTGACTATTCTAGTGTTGTTATGCCATTACAAATGATGCGACATGACATAAGATGTCTCATTGCTGTCTCCCAGGCTATTTCAAATGCTTGCACATTCCTAGTCTGTGCATCATCCATCCTACATATCCTTTACACCTGGAGGCTTTGCATCTGCTGCCCCTGTGTGGCCTTCCCTTTTGTCCATGGCAGCTACAGACATGAATCTCTTAACACTAGAAGCCCCAAAGTGCATCAACTGATGCACATGCATCTTTGAAGTTGTATACCAGTGCCACTGCTAGAACCATGTCAGTCATGTTGCATGACTTTGTTAGCAAGGTCAAGATGTTCAAATATGTGCATCGAAAATTAATGACAGATGCACCACCTAGCGGGAAAATTAATTTATACCTAGAAGCCCCAAAGTACATCAGTTGACGCCCTCAATTGTTTTGGATGTGTCAATTGATGTACTTTGGGGCTTCTAGGTATAAATTCATGTTCCCACTAGGTGGCGTATCTCAATCACTGTTTACAGTTTTACTCCGACATTACAAACAATAAACACACGATGATGTCATGTAATGACGTCACATACTGCACGTATTTAACAAATAAGTAACTTCCCATTAATTCACATCTGCATTTCATGCTAAACACAGTCGTCGTGATAATGTGTCAGTTGACGCCCTTTGGAGTTTCTAGGTAAAATTCCTTTTGGGGCTTCTAGTGTTAAGCACATGCTGTTCTGCTCCTACAGCAGGGGGAGCCCTCTCTTCATGCTAACCAATGCACCATGCATTGCCACTCACCTTGCTCCTGCTAGATCTGATGCCTTATGTGCTGCAGCAATCTGGGCCGGGAGCACCTCATGGTGCAGAAGTGCACCTTGATGACTTCAAGGTCATGCATGATGTAGAAGAGTTTGTGGATAGTGGTAGGAAATGCAGTTTAGCACTTACTATTTTCTGTCTTTACAAACCCCCTGTCAAGTACCTACTTGCCTCTGTCTGTGATTTCTTGTGGGGTGTGGGGGTGCATGCCCTTTATTGTACTGCTGTGCTTGCATCCTGCACTCACTGGATCCCACTCTTCCCTGGTGCAGCCTTCATCTTTTTTTCTTCTCTGCTAATATCCTTGTCCCTTGCACATCCCCTGACCAACACATGGCCATCACTGAGGACTGCCATCATTTGATCTGCGCTCTTTGACCAGACTGTGACTGACGGACAGAGCTTATGCCCTCATCTACCTGCTTCACCTGCATCCATGTCTACTTTGTGCAGTGCTATGGCATTGTCACTGGCACCACTGTGCATCCACATACTAACCATTGCCACCACACAACCATGTGGCATGGAGCTGTGGAATAACCCTAGTTCTCCTTCTACCACATGTATGCATCCTTCTTATGCTGGTGGTGTTACCATGTAGACATTTTTCCCCCTGGTTAACATGCCTAGACACCTCCTGCCCATTTGAGCACCCACTCCCTCATTGTGTGCTTTCCAGCAGCAGCCTGTCAGTGTGCACACCTCTCTCTATAAGCGGGTCTCTCAGCTTTATGCAGTTTCTTTGCAAGACCTCCAGAGTGGTGTCCCACAGGGGATGCAACCTTTATAGCTCCCCTTTTGATCATCCTCTGTCTGCCACACTTCCCAGACTGCCCTCTGTGCATCTGCCAGCTGTGAAATCTCCTCAAGTGTGCAGTAACTTGATTTATTTACCTTTCCAGGGTTTTGCAGATGTGCTCCCAGATCCTTCTTGCTGCAACATGTGGGGGCCTCCGGCAATGTGTGGGGAAAAGAAGGTCCTGTTTCTCCAGGATGAGCCAGCAGAGGAATAGGCTGCCTGGAGGCCATCCTCTCCTCTGTAGGTTCCGCAGGTGGGGGAAGAGAGAGGGGCTGCCTAGATCATGTTTTCTGTGGCACGTGCACCTCTCCCATGTGCTTCACGCGCTGGCATATCTTGCAATGATATGCATGTTTAGCACACTTGCATATCCCTGCCACCATATTTCTGGATGCGCAAACATCCACTTCACTGGGCCATCATCCATGTCTATATTTTGGAATGTAGTCTAGACTCCAATATTAAAGCACAACCACACTCGCACACAATATAGCACCAATCCAGAGCGAGATGTATAACAAAGGGTTTTTATTGTGGAAGATTACAAGGGCCACTACCCGACCTGCACTTTGTGCATGACGAAGGTTGCATTTGCACTTTGATTGTTAATTATCAGCATTGTCTATTTCTTTTAGACAATTTCATATCATGTACTGACCCCTGATTCAGGCCTGAGTGCCGAAACCTGACCAAGTTGGGTCCTTTAATAAATTGGTTGTTTGAAGAATTTACTGGTGTGGCTGTGGTCTATCTCCGCTCAGAAGCTGGACCAAATGGTTTCCGTTCAACCTTACTTGTCAGTACCACAGGGAAACTCACTGTGTCTAAAAAGGGGAAACCATAAAGATATTGTATAGTTAGAATTACAAATATCAGTAGAACAGACTAGTTTTATATTTACAAATTGAGAACATTGTATGGACACTATTCAGAAACTTTATGCGAGGGGAAAAAAAGGGGGGTAGAGAGAAAAAAAACATAAAAATCAATAAATAGTAAGAGTACTAATAAATACGAACTAAAAAAGTTAAATGGATATAAAATAGAATAGATGATCAAAGAAAAATGAAGAGATCCATTTCCATATTAAGGCCAGTAGGGGGACATTGATTGAAGTTGAAAAATAAAACGTTTCTAGTCGTAAAAGCACCTTGTCCAGACTATCTGCTCTCCAATTTGGTTTCACCACTTTGAGAACAAAAACTTTATTCTACAATCTTGTATTGTTGCTGTATCCAGTGATGCAACCAGAGTTTATTTGTTAATTGTCACTTCAGGCAACTTCTGTGCTCAATGATTATAAGAAACATAGAAACATGACGACAGAAAAAGACCACATGGCCTATCTAGTCTGTCCTTCCATATCAACCACTACAACAGTCCCCTTTTTTCCGTTAGAGATCCTCTGTGTTTGTCCCATGCCTCTTTGAATTCAGATACTGTCCTCATCTCTACCTCCAATGGGAGACTATTCCATGGATCCACCACTCTTTCCGTAAATAAATATTTCCGCATATAACTCCTGAATCTATCCCCTTTCACCCTCATCCCATGCCTCATCATAGCAGAGCTTGCTTTCAGTCGGAAGAGGCTCTCCTCCTGTGCATTTATGCCACAGAAGTATTTAAACGTCTCAATCATATCACCTCTATCCCGCCTTTCCTCTAAGGTGTACATATTAAGATCCTTAAGTCTATCCTCATATGCTTTATAATGAAGACAACTAACCATTTTAGTAGCCACCCTCTGTACTGACTCCAGCCTGTTTATATCCTTTTGAAGGTGCGGTCTTCAGAATTGCACACAATACTCCAAATGAGGTTGCACCAAAGACTTATACAGAGGCACTATTACCTCCTTTCTTCTGCTGGCCATTCCTCTCCCTATGCACCCAAGCATCCTTCTAGCTTTTGCTGTTGCTTTTTCTACCTGTTTAGCTACTTTAAGATCATCAAACACAACCACGCCTAGGTCCCGCTCTTCTTTAGTGGACAAAAGTACTTCACCCCCTATACTATATCGCTCCCTTGGATTGCTGCAGCCCAAATGCATGACCTTGCATTTTTTAACATTAAATCTCAGCTACCAAATTCTAGACCATTCTTCAAGCTTTAGCTAGATTCTTCCTCATGTTATCTACACCTTCTTGGGTGTCTACTCTATTGCAGATTTTGGTATCATCAGCAAAGAGGCAAATCTTACCTGACAGCCCTTCCGCTATATCACTAACAAAGATGTTAAAAAGAATTGGACCAAGGACAGATCCCTGGAGCACACCACTGGTAACATCCTTCTCCTCAGCATGAGCTCCATTTACCTGTACCCTTTGTTGCCTCCCGCTCAACCAATATACAACCCAAGCAGTAACTTTAGTGTCCATCCCTAGGGCGCTCAATTTGTTTATAAGTTGCCTGTGCGGAACAATGTCAAAGGCTTTACTCCCTAGTTCCAACTCCCTGGTAATCCAGTCAAAGAAATCAATCAGATTTGTCTGACAAGACCTGCCTCTGGTGAATCCATGCTGCCTCAGATCCTGTAATCTGTTGGACTCCAGAAACCTCACTTTTTTCTTTTTCAGTAGGTTTCCAATAATTTACTCACCACCGAAGTTAAACTAACCGGCCTGTAGTTTTCAACCACATCCTTACTTCCGCTTTTGTGTAAAGGAACCAAATGAGTCTCTCTCCAGTCCTTTGGCACCATTCCCGACTCCAACGAGGCATTGAAAAGGTCAGTCAGTGGAGCTGCTAGAAGGTCCTCAAGTTCCCTCTCTATTCTAGAGTGTATTCCATCTGGTCCCATCACTTTGTTACTTTAAGTTTAGCTAGTTTCTCATGCAAACAGTCTTCTGAAAATTGTTCAAGATGCCCCTTACTTCTGTTCCTGTTTGTGGGTGTCTTCTGAGTTCGTGCTCCTGGTTCTTCATCTGTGAATACAGAATAGAAATATTTGTTAAGCAATTCCGCTTTATACTTATATTTCTCCCCTTTACCCTTGAGTCTGACAATACTACTTTTGCCCTTCCTCTTCTCACTAACATATCTGAAAAATGTCTTATCCCCCCATTTTATTGCATTGGCTATTTCCTCCTCTCTTTGAATCTTTGCTTTCCTGACTACTTTGCTAGCTTCTCTTAAGTTTTTCCAAATATCGATGCCTGTCTTCCTCTCTCTGTGATCTCTTGTATTTCATGAAGACATGTATTCTTGTACATGTATTCCTTGTGGTCTTCCCCGCATATAGAATCTTGCAAGGACACATAATAACAGATGATATTCTTAGAAATTAAAGAAATAATTAAAGAATAATTAAAGAAATAATTGAAAGGGTATCTTCTGTGTGTGAGCGGGTGAATAAATTATTTTCTTAAGGATATAGCGTGAATACAAATGGAACATTGACCACACTGGAAATGTCCTTTGTATTTGGATCGATAAGGTCCTTCTGTCAGAGCTGATGGGACCAAAGGTTTATGCAGATTAACGTTTCTCTTGTGAGCCACCGTAAGACTGGTATCCGAAAAACAGGGCAACGTTTGCACTATGTGCCATTCTTCTCGTATTATTTGGGTGATATTCTTTGAGAACTGTGAATAAGTAAGAGGGCAAATCATCCTGGTGCTATTGGGTCTTACTGTTTCCTTAGAAGTTCTTCACATTCCAAAGACTTAGCTCTCTCATTTTTCTATATAAGATACGGATACCCCCTGAGCTAAAATCTTTGTTGCATAATATTTGCTTGTTTTTCAAAATCTTCGTTCCTAGTGTTGCAGGAGATCTATTATCTATTCGAAGTCTGTCCCTCCAACCCTCAGATGAAAACACAGAGACAGACCGGTATGCAAACACATGCTGTTTATTGTGCGCACAGTCTCAGGCAGAGCCGGCACCCTGAACAAAACGATCTGAGAGCGCAAGTGGTGTCACACACTGTCTTATATACAGTAAGTTTTCAAACCCATACTAGCTTCTCATTTGTCTCAGGTATCCCCTCTCCACCAATCAGTAGCCCCTGGGGGGGGGGGGGGGTTGGGGTTGTGGGCTATCATATAGCATGTCTAAATGACCTGTCTAAACTGGTATGCTCCAGTCTGCTGGACTCTGGGCGAAAGGGTATGTGTTTAAGCTTTGTTTTACTGTAACTCAGGCTGAGAGGGGAGGGGTTATTGTGCTCAGGTTTGTTTCACTGCAGCTCAGGCCTGGAGGAGGGTGCCTACTGAAACCTCTATGTCTTCTCTTAGCAAGCTGATTATTATGTAAAACCTCATGGTCTGGGGGAGGGGGAGGGTTACCCACAGCTATCTCCCTGACTGCCTCACTCCCCCCTTTTTAAGTGATTCCTCAACCGCTAGGGCGGTAGAGGGCAGCAGTACTAGAGGCAGGCCGCAAGGGGGTATTGCAATTGCTGAAGCCCAAATGGCTTGTAGATTTCAGTTACTTTCTAAGAAAACAATAATAAAAGGATAACAATACAATCATTCACAAAAGCCCCCAATCAGTCGAACCATATATGTCTCTCGCAGAAAGTTTTATAATATGTAAATAGTTATTATTATTATAATATGTAAATAGTTCCCCCGGTTGCGTCCTTGTTTTGCTACCCCTGTCCATTGTAAACTCATTGTGGCTTGTCACTTTGTAGTATATTTTGTTCAACTGTACACCGCACTGATTATAATAGCGCGGTATATAAGAAATGTAAATAAATAAATAAAAAATAAAAATCAGACCAATAGTCCTCTTCCCATTCTCAGGCAATTTGGTCCTGCCTCTCAGCAGTTCCTCAGGACCTCGCAGTGTGTTTCACCTTTCTCTGAAGTTTAAGTTCTGTTTTTCTCAAAATTTGGACCTCTCATTCTCATAGGCGAATATTTTTTCCCTTCTTTCAATGTGACACACGGATCCAGGTAGGGACTCCTTCACACATTTCTGTGGTGTGTATTTTTGAATTCTTGGGATGGTCTGTTACATCTGGACTCTGGCCAATTCCTTCTGCTGGACTCTCTGGATTGCAATTTGTGACATGGCTCCAGGCCTCATTCAGAAAAGCAGCACCAAAGTTAAGTGAAAAGTCTGGGCAGCCACTCGCCATGTGGTGTGTGTGACATCTGTGCCATCACGCTATGTTTGGATACTTTTGTTTATAAGGGTGTTTCGTTATCTATCCGATGTCGGACCACTTGTGAATCCACCAATGTGGTTTATGCGGTGGTGTGTCCATGCGGGCTGTGCTATATTGGGAAGACGGTTCGTACATTCCGTGTGCGCATGAGAGAACATCGGAGTCGTTTACATTGTAAAAGTGTGGAAGCTCCCATGGTTAAACATTGTCTAGAGCAGGCACACACATTTGAACAATTACGGTGCTTGTGTCTTGAGCAAATAAATGCTGGTAGCCAGGGGAAAACACTGGATCAAACACTTATTAAACGTGAACAACGGTTGATTTCTTGTTTGAACACTTTGGCCCCGGCAGGGTTGAATGGACAGATTATTTGGGTAGCGTGTGTTTAGTTCTTGTGGAATGGGGAGGAGAGAGGTTTTTCAGTATGTGATTGGTTGCTGGAGGTTTAATAATGGAGGGGGTTCCGTACATCACGCATGTGTGGCGTTTTTCACTGGCGGGAGATTTGTGACAGCCGGTGGAGTAAGGAGATTGAACGCGGGCAGCATCATAGGTAAAAGAAGTACTATGGTCGGGGTTTTTAGTAACATTTTATAAGGATTTTTATATACTGTGTGGTGTGGTGTGGTGAGAGAGGGATTCATTGGGTTGTTTCTGTTGGTTTTTTCTAGTTGTGTACTGGTCCCCTGACGAAATAGACCTGAAACGTCTGCTGGTACCGGGACTGTATGTTGGGATCACAAGAATGAGGGGAGACTTCATCCGGTCCTTTTTTTGAAGCTGAGTACAACATATTAAGATTAATAGGACTGTATGGTGTCTTCTGGAAGATTTTTGTATAATGAACGGTTTTCATAAAACTAGCATGGAGTCACTGATGTGATGCAACACAAATGCTGCCAGTGGGTGTAAACCTAGAAGCAGCAGTGTTATTTTAAACTGAGACCTCGTCTGCTAGTTTTGTTTCTTTGCACAGTGAATGGTGAACGATACTTTTTGATTGATTGATAGCATATACAGTCAAAGACAAAGAATAGATGCATAACATACTAATGATAAAGATTAACCAGGATTACCTTCTTATTTACTCAGGAATTAAATCATTTGCAAACTGGCTCAGGATGCCCCATTGTCCTGTCAGGACTCTTAACCTCTACTTTGAAGGTCAAAGAAAAACAAAAACAGTTTTTCTTAGTTTCTTGCCTTGTTTGTTTGGTCTAGTCACTTCAGCATCAAGGGGCACTTGAGTAGCCAGCAATGAAAGAAAAACAGTATTCACTTTTAAACACAGGACATATCAAAGCTTACAAGTGCTTTATGTCTAACAGCCTATCTGATCAGAATATAAGAAATTTCACTAAACCCTCCCCCCTGGGTAGTTCTGAAAAGTAACATGCTTTAACAACATCTTGGGAAAAACAGGGATCTTAAAAAAAAGTAAAAAAGTCTTTATTTCTTCATAATCTTATAAGGATTTTTCTCTCTCTCTTTTATAGGCTGTAACAAATGGTTTGCAGGCTAGCTCTTACACATGAGCTTTGCCCTACAGATATTCCCCACCCCATACATCTTTGCTAGGGCAGTGAGCCTAACTCCATAGTCACCCCAAGGCAGTTTTAAAATGGCTTAGCATGCATTTCAGCGGAGTCCTATTCTTGGATCCACTAGACCCCATACTGTAAATATTCTCCTAATTCGTATACAACACTCGCGTTTATAACACAGAACGAGGCAGCAGAGGGGAGACAACAGGCAGGGACACAGACAGACAGACAGACATATATATATATATATACCCTCCCAGACTCCCGTTTCCTGAATCCAGACACCAGGACAGGCGGTGGTTTCAGAACCCAATATCTCAGACTACGGTTCTTACTCGGACCGCCCGTAGGGGGTGGCCAATCCTGTACCAGACTTTAACGCATTTTAGAAAAACAGACTTTTGAAAACCAGACTTTTCAACCCGTTTCAGAAAATTAAGAGAGTGAGTACTCACCGTCCTGAAGAGTTTGGATGCCAGTCTATCAAGCCGGATTTCTGTACCCAGGGAGTCGGCCGTCCAGGACCGAGTGCCAGGATACGCCGAGGGATCCCTCCGGAACAAAGGGTCCAGTGGCGCTGGGGACCGTCGACGAACAGGAAGTCGGTCCCGGATCGGGCGAGTCCTGGTTGCGCAAACCACGATGCCTTCACCTGGGGGTGCGAGGAGACAGATGGAGATTTCCCGGCCAATGCACGCATGCTAAGCCATTTTACTAGTACCTACCCTTCTTGCTCTTAAAAACGGACTCATGGGAAGGTTAATCTTCAGAGAATGATTATGGGAAATCTGAAAATGGAGAAGTTGGTTGCGGTCGGTAGGCTTCCTATATTTTAGTGAGTAGCATGGAATATACTCACCAGTCAAGACCACAGACCAACACCCCTCCCCTTCCCCATGTACATAGGATTGTATAATAGCGCACGCTGTAAATAGCTCAACATGAATCTACGGCACACCACCGCACACACACTCACTGTATCACTGCATGCACACACATAAACCATTACTTGTTGATTGTTTGCTATGTAGACCGCCTTGACTGAAGGAGAACGCGGTATAGAAATCCTTTTAAATAAATAAACAAATAAATAAATAAATAGATCAAACAGGAAGCCATCTGTAAACATAAAACTAGTCTGTTCTACAAATGTTTGTAATTCTAACTAAACAATATATTAATAGTTTTCTCTTTTTAGACACAGTAGGTTTCCCCTTGGTACTGACCAGCAAGGTTGAATGGAATCAACTTGCTTGTCAGTACCAATCTTCTTCCCTTTATTTCCAACTCATATGTGCTTCCTCCCTCCGTTGCACTATACAATATCCCGATTAATATATGAAGTATAGTATAGTTTTTATTGGTTGCTCTCTTATGGTAATTTTATATTTGTTGTTTTTAATTATTATATGGGGTTCTTTATCATAGATATAGCCCTCTCTGAATTTGGTCCATAGTTATGTTTTTATCACTAACTACTTTTATAGTATCTATATTCCCTTTAATTTTCTGTTTCTGCTTTTATGAGATGGCACTCCATTATGGACATTATTATTGGTTTACTTTCTATTATTCTTGTTTAAATATGTATTTATTTTGTTTTTAATTTATGTTTTTATGCGTATTGCCTTTTATAGGTCAAAATCCCTGACGAAGGCAGTGCCAAAACACGGCTATGTCGGGTAGTGGCCCTTGTAACCTTATGAAATAAAAACCCTTTGTTGTACACCTCGCTCTGGACTTGTACTAGATTTTGGGATGGCCATGCTGCTATAAGCAGAAACTATTAGAGGAAGAACAAGATCAGCTTTCCTAAAGCTACGAGAGTTAAAGACAAAGTTTCAGCCTCGAATTGGAATGTTACAAGATGCTCAAGGTTCTATGTTGAATGATGCTGAGAAGATCAAGAAAAGATGGAAGGAATATACAGAGTTTTTAAATGATAAAGATCAAGTGGACCAACAGCCGTTTCAACCTGTACCTTATGATCTGGAACCATTGGTGATGAAAGAAGAAGTTGAAGCAGCATTGAAAGCCTTATTTATTTTTTTATTTTATTTATTTATTTTATTTAACAGCTTTTATATACCGCGCTATTTGTTATCAGTGCGGTTTACATACAACAAGGGTGCACAGTCAGAAAACTGTTCTGTGCTTACATTGTAACAGGAGTTTAAACTTGGAACAAATCAAAGAACAAAGCACCAGGCATTGATTGTATTCCCATAGAAGTATTACAGCAATCTGATGCAGCTGTTACCATACTTACAAGGCTCTGCCAAGAAATATGGAAGACAGCATCATGGCCAACTGACTGGAAAAGATCTGTGTTTATACCAATACTAAAGAAAGGTGATCCAACTGACTGTGGAAATTATCGCACAATCGCTCTGATCCCACATGCCAGCAAGATTCTACTGAAGATTATTCAAAAGAGACTACAATCATACCTGGAACAAGAACTACCTGAAGTGCAAGCAGGGTTCAGAAAAGGGCGAGGAACGAGAGACATCATTGCGGATGTGAGATGGATCCTTGAAAAGACTAAAGAATACCAAAAGGATATCTATTTGTGCTTTATCGACTATAGCAAAGCTTTTGACTGTGTAAACCATGAGAAACTCTGGGCCACATTAAGAAGCATGGGTATACCAGAACACCTGATCGTTCTCTTGCACAATCTGTACATTGATCAAGAAGCAACAGTTCGAACAGAACAAGGAGAAACAGAATGGTTTAAAATAAGCAAAGGTGTAAGACAAGGCTGCATACTTTCCCCCTACCTGTTTAATTTATATGCAGAACAAATCATCAGAGAAGCAGGATTGTATGAAGACAACAGAGGTGTGAAGATTGGTGGAAGACTCATCAACAACCTTCGCTATGCTGATGATACCACATTACTGGCAGAAAGTGAAGATGATCTGAAACATTTGCTTCTCACAATCAAAGAACATAGTCTCAAAATGGGCCTGCACCTTAATGTAAAGAAGACAAAGATCATGACAACTGGCATAATCAACAGGTTCATCGTCGAAGGAGAAGAAATTGAAATTGTGAATAACTTTAACCTACTTGGATCAACTATCAATAAAGAAGCAACAAGCAGTCAAGAAATCAGACGACGCATTGCTCTTGGCAGAATGGCTAAGAAAGACCTAGATAAAATGTATTTATTTATTTATTATTTATTTATTTTATTTATAGTTCTTCTATACCGCACTCTTTTTCATCAGTGCGGTTCACATTAAACAAGAATACTCATTACAAGCAACAGGCTGTTGTGAGTTTACATATAACAGGAGAATTCAACTGGGATTATAACTTTGGGAAACTTTGTACATATTCCATATTCCTAATTCTCAAGAGCAGAAATGTCTCTCTCCATACAAAGATTTGACTTGTTCAAGCCATGGTATTTTCAATAACATCATATGGATGTGAAAGCTGGACAGTGAAAAAGATAGACAGGAAGAAAATTGATGCCTTTGAATTATGGTGCTGGCGGCGAATACTGTGTATACCATGGACTGCCCGAAGAACAAACCAGTCTGTACTAGAGGAGATCAAACCTAAGCTTTCTTTAGAAGCTCAGATGACAAGACTTTGACTTTCATACTTTGGACACATCATGCGGAGAGAGAGATCATTAGAGAAAGACATCATGCTTGGCAAGATAGAAGGTCAACGCAAAAGAGGAAGGCCAGCAATGAGATGGATCGATACAATAACAGCAGCTACGGGTACCAGCCTGTCAACAATAAGCCGCCTGACTGAAGACCAAACACAATTTAGGATAGCTATCCAGAGGGTCGCCATGAGTCGACTCCGACTCGACGGCACTTAACAACAACAACATGCTGCTATTTGAATGCATTGTGCATGTTCATTGTCACTTTTACAAAATTACTGGTCAATTGCAGACATTTACAATTACACATCCTTGGGGTGATCTACATGTCCTTTCTAAAATGTGCTTTAATAAGAATAATCAGGTCAACACTCAAGCGCCATGGTGATCTTTTGTAACATGCCTGCCATAGCCTTTAAATTAGTCATGTATGTTCCCCGCCACTATCTGGTTAGCGAGCAGCATGGAATATAAATGGAGAGCACTGACTGCCACCACTCTGTGGATAGTATCAGGGTAATCTTTAAGAGTATTCAGCGCCATTATATGGATAGTGCCACTGATAATTCATGGACCGGGGACTTATCTGTATAGCAGCATCTCTTACATGAATAAGTTCTTTTGAATATCAGCCAGAGTAATTTTTTGCTCCTCTCCCAAAAGCCGCTTTTTATTCTTCTCCTTCCTTTTCGCTTTCTGCAGTATCTCCCGTAACTCGCCTTGAATGTCTGAGAAAAGCATGAGTTAAATCCAATTCCCTTTCCCTTCCTTACTTTACATTTGTCTGCCTGCCTGCTGTGGTGCCTCCTGGTCTGTTTCTTTCTGCTCTGTCATCCTCATCAGTGCTGTACCCCGCAATCTTGATTTGCTCTGGGAGATGTAAAGAGATCTGACTAAAAGCTTCAGTCACATAATTAAGGGATGTCCCCACAGCAGCACTTTCTAACTGCAAGATAATTGCTCACACCAGAAGTTAGGTATCCCAAGCCCAGGATAATAAATGTCCAATGCAAAACAAAAGGTAATTAACTGTCAAGTAAAATCTGCTGATTAGGGAACTATTGCTATTAGACAATGGCATAAAATAGAATTTAAAACACCAATTTCGATTTAGGTTAAAAAGGACTTTTTATCTGTCATTTGAGCTCTGAGTTCACGTGACCTAGCTTGTCCACACACCGGATTAACTGACAGTAATATTACATTTTCTAAATTGCGTGGGAGAAGAGTGTTGTTGCTATCACCCTTGCTGCATCTTAGAACAAAGGACAAATGAAGGACTTCAGAGCCTGATGCAAGGAATCCAATAATTTCCTCAGCTATCGCATCCACTAGACGGGGCTGGTCCATGGGTGTCTGATGTCCTTTCGGAACCTTTAGCCATGTGCCTCTCCTGTAGAATGGCTGAAGGCCCAACCCCCCTACCCCCCCCCACCCCCGCCAATTGTTTATCCCCTTCTGTGTCCCCTCGGATATGCGGCATTCCCCTTCTCTTTCCTATCCCCAAGCTATCCAGCATCTTTTCTTCCTTACTTTCAAGGTATCCAGCATCTCTCCTACCCTTTCTTAATATCCCTCCTACCATAGCCCAACTTCTCCTCTTCCACTTCCTGTCCCCTAAGTGTCCAGCATCTCCTTTTCCCCTCCCTATCCCCCACCCCAGATGGACAACCCCCCTCCCTCTCCCTCCTCCCCCCATGCAAGTCATCTTTTTCTTCCCTTTTCTCCTACTGCTGCCTCAACCTTACCTCTGCTGGGGCCCAAGAGGCAGTGAAATGAAAGGCAGCATGGAGTAGGGCTTTGAGCACGGGCCTGTGATCAAGCACTGCCACATCCCGCCCCTCCCTCCCTCTCTAACATATACGTTTGCTTAGAGTGGGTGGGGCCTGAGCCCAGGCCTGCACTGAAAGGGCTTATGTTGTGCTGTTGCTACTGTCATGCCCAATGGGAGCTGCGCCTCTGCCCCTCACATTTGACCGCCATAGGCAGAGTCTAAAAAAGAAAGAAAGAATTCAGGGTGATTGATTTATGGTCTCCTTGAAGTCTTACATATTTTAAGCTGGTCTGTTGCATGATTGTTTCTCTTTATGGGGCATATTTATTAAACCACAATAATTAAGGTTATCAGATAGCTCCAACCTTCAGGAATTGTCCCCAATTTTAGAGCTGTGTCCCCAATTCCCACCTATTTGTCAGCCTCCTGGCCCCCCATCTATGGGTACAGGGGGTTGAAAAACAACTTATTTTCAATTTAGTTATTTGAAAATGTCAGTTTAAGAACATAGAACATACTATAAGATCATAAAAAATGCCATACTGTGTCAGACCAAGGTCCATCATGCTCAATATCCAACAGTGGCCAATCCAGTTCATAAGTACCTGTCAGGTTACCAAAAATGTACACAGGTTCCAAAATACTTATCCTGGGATAAGCAGTGGATTTCCTGGGTTCGATTTCATAATAGTTTATGGACCTTTCCTCCAGGAACTTATCCAAACCTTTTTTAAATTCAGATACATTAACAGCTTTTACTACATCCTCTGGTAACAAATTACATGTTGAGTGAAAAAAAATTTTCTCTCATTAGTCTTCAATGGGGCTTGTCTACAAAGCTGCGGTAGCGGTTCGCGATCGTTATCGGAGCCGCGACCCCATTGATTTCAATGGGGCCGTGGCTCCGATAACGACTGCGAACCGCTACCGCGGCTTTGTAAACAAGCCCCAATGTGTTACATTGCAGCTTCATTGAGTGTCTCCTAATCTTTCTACTTTTTGAAGGAGTAAACAACCAATCTACATTTACTCGTTCTACTCCATTCATATTTTTATAGCTCTCTATCATATCTCCCCTTAGCTTTCTCTTTTCCCAAGCTGAAGAGCCCTAACCTTTTAAGCCTTTCCACATAGGATTATCCTTCCATCCCCTTTACCATTGTGGTTGCTCTTCTCTGTACATTTTCTAATTCTCTATATCCTTTTTAAGATATGGCAACCAGAATTGCACACAATTCTCAAGGTGCAGTTGCACCATGGAACTATAGAGGCATTTTAATATCCTTTGTTTTATTCTCCATTCCTTTCCTTTTGATTCCGAGCATTCTATTCATTTTCTTGGCTGCTGCTGCACTCTAGGTGGAGGGTTTCAACATATTATCTACAATGATGCCCAAATTCACATTTGGAGCCATCACCCAGGCCGATGTCCTGGTCTGTACATACAGGCTTAGATGGGATTCTGAATCCCGTCTAACTCTGTGCGTCCTGTTTCGACTGGATACACAGAGGCCTGGGACGCTTAGAATATGCCTCCACGAGCATAACTTTGCACTTATCCACATTGAATTTCATCTGCCATTTGGACATCCAGTCTCCCAATTTATCAAGGTTCTCTTGCAATTTTTCACAATCCTCTTGTGTTTTAACAACTTTGAATAATTTTGTATCATTTGCAAATTGTTCCCATTTTCAGGTCATTTATGAATATGTTAAACATTGGGCCCAGCAGAGATCCCTGGGCTACTCCACTATTCACATTTCTCCATTGAGAAAATTGGCCATTTAGCCCTACTCTCTGCTATCTATCTTTTAATCAGGTCCTGATCAACAATAGAACACTATCTCCTATCCCATGACTTTTTAAATTATGCCAAGAGCCTCTCATGAGGGACCTTGTCAAAGGCTTTCTGAAAATCCAGATACACTTATCAACTGGCTCACCTTTATTGTATTCTTTATAATGGTTTCTACCATTTTGCCCAGTACTGACATCAGGCTCTCTGGTCTGTAGTTTCCCGGATCACCCCTGGAACCCTTTGTAAAAATTGCCATTAATAGAGTAGTTCACAGATTACTAATAGTAGGTCTTTAATCTCATATGTCAGTTCTTTCACCACCCTCGGATGTATACCATCTGGTCCAGGTGATTTGCTACTCTTTAGTTTATCAAATTAGGAATCTTTCCAGTTTATCAATTTTTGTTTCAATTCTTCTGATACATCACCTTTAAATACCATTTCAGGCATGGGTAACTTCCTTACATCTTCTCAAGTAAAGAATGACACAAAGAATTCATTCAGTCTCTCTACTATGGCCTTGTCCTCCCTTAGTGCCCCTTTTACCCCACTATCATCTAAGAGTTTTTAGAATTTATATGTATTGGGGGTCTATTCTTTAACATGAATAGCGAAGATGGACGTCCCATTGGGACATCCATCGCCGCTATTCATCCACCTTTCCCATCCCCGTCAAGCTTACCCGTACGAGCAAGGCATTTGTATGGGGAGGCTAGATGGGGGCAGGAAAGGGAAGGGGCAGAGGAGGAGGTAGGGCAGGCAGTGGGAGGTTCACGGCCCTGGACGTACAGGGCCAATTCTGATGTCGGCCCTGTATGTCCGAAGCTGGCAGACTAGATGGGGATCTTATTCCACTTCAGAGTGGAATAAGTTCCCCTAGATGGCACAGGACAGTAGGTCTGGGTGGAGACAAAGGCTGGAGCGGGTGCAGGAGATTCCCTGCAGTCTGACCCTGGCCATGGGAAGCCAGATCAGTGGTCGGGTTGCAGGGAAAGAATGAAGTCGTTCGAGGCTGGGGATCGCGGCTGCTGAATGAAGCTGCAGTGCCATGGCAACCAGACACCATGGCGCCATGGCTCCATTTAGGAGCCTTGACTGAGTTAGCCGGGCATGTGCCAGTACATGCAGGCCAAACGGAATCGGGTCCAGGCCTGCACATACAGGCTTAGATGGGATTCTGATCCCACAGGGGCTAAATGTACCCCGCGGGATCAGAATCCCATCTACCTCTGTGTGTCCAGTTCTGAATGGATGCACAGAGGCCTGGGGTGCTCTCTGCACCCCCTCCAAAAATAATTAATATGGCCAGGTAGCACTTAGCTTGCTCCCTATTGTACCATCCTCTTTTGCATAGTATGGGAGAAATGCATCACCACTTCTATTTCTGTTGATTTATCTGCTTGGAATTGATCCTATTGCTATGATGAGATGAAGGGGGGCAGAGTAATGGCTTCTCTTCCCACTTCCACATATTGTTGCTCAAACCTGGAATTAAGGTATCACTTCTTTCCTTCCCTTGAACACACACTTCGGGTAAAATCCCAGATTTGTCTGCAAAAAATCTGGTAACTTTAACAACAATAATGTTAAATGTCAATATTGCAAGATAAATCTGGTCCAAGTGAGTAGAATATTAATGAGCTGCATATAAAGCATCTCATTAATATTACTTGAGCTACAATGAAAAAAACACATGTAAAATAAAATAAAAAATATGGAGTAGTGTGAATCCTGTTTTCCCAAGCTCACTGGTAGGCTAATACACCTGCTGATGCTCTCTGCATCCCCTCCAAAAATAACACAGGTACACTAAAAAAAATTTTTTTTAAACTGCCTCTAATGTTTCGATTGATTTTTACGTTTTTTGGTGCGCTGAATCCAAATCTGGTAACCAATTTGCTCCATCATGTACAGATTTTTTGCTACATTGGGTTAGAAGTTTGAGGTGAACGTTTCAGATTGAGTGCGATCGAGATAAAAGTTTCTTGGATGAATTCTTTATACTAATTGTTTAGTAGTTATTCAAATAAGAATAAAGAAAATTGTAACAAGGCAGCACATAAGAATAGAGTAATGTCAACAAAACACACTGTGATGGTAGCAAAATTGTCTGCACTTAAAACAGCCACATACATGTGCACAAACATTGAGCACATAAGAGCGAGGTTAGACACAAAGCAAAGCAAAGAAATGTGCAAAAAATGTTGTACAGGTATGTATGTAAGAATAGAAAACGCAAACCGCACCATTGCAATACATGAAGACAAACACCCGATGGTGTGAAAATAAAATTCTAGTAAATGAGATCCGACACTGTGGTAATAACTAGCAAATTTTTATTTCAAAGTTTAGTAAAAACACGATATTTGTCAACACAGTTTAGATTTTAAAGTCATTCTTGGGTCAATCAATCTCCTGGTGGGCCCGTTTCTTCTTCCCCCGAATGCTTCTCTTGGTGTGCTGCTTGGCGTATTTTTCATCTGGGGTTTCCCGCAGCAGCAACCAGCAGAAATCAGCCATCATAGTGGTGTTCCATCTTCCTTGGTACCTTCTCTCTGCATCCTTGATGTCCTGGTGAAACCTTTCACCTTGTTCTTCACTGTACGCCCCCAGGTTTTCGGGAAAGTAGTTCACATGGGAGTGCAAGAAATGGACTTTCAGGCTCATGTTACAGCCTTGTTCTTTGAAGGCATTGAGCATCCTGGCAACAATATCCTTATAGTTCTCATCCCGCCTGTTCCCCAAGAATTTGAGAACAACATCCTTGAAGGAATCCCAGGCTTCTTTTTCCTTCTCAGACATCGTTTCAGCGAATGCTCCATCTGAAATGAGTTTCCTTATATCAGGGCCAACAAACACTCCTTCCTTTAGCTTTGCTTCAGAAAGTCGGGGGAACTTTGAGCAAAGGTACTGAAAGCACTCACCATCTTTTGGAAGGGACTTGATGAATTGCTTAATGAGACCCAACTTAATGTGGAGAGGTGGTAATAGAATTTTATCACGAGGTACCAAGCTCTCATGAAGAACATTTTTCTCACCGGGTCTCAAATACTCCCGAATTGGCCAGTCTTTTTTCCCCCAGTGTAGGTCGCGGACCCGGCTATCCCACAAGCAAAGGAAGCAGGGATATTTGGTGAAACCGGATTGCTGCCCTAATAGCATGGATAGAATTTTAAAGTCTCCCCAAATCATCCACTTATGCTCATCATAACGAATCTTCTGAAGAATCAGGGCCAAATTCTCATATTTTTCTTGGAGAATAACAGAGTGAGCAATAGGAACTGAAGCGAATGTGTTGCCATTATGAAGAAGAACACCTTTTATGCTGTCTTTTGATGAATCAATGAACAGCCGCCATTCAGCAGGATCATACTTGAGTTTAAACTTTTCCATCACTCCATATATATCGTTGCAAAATACCAAATCTTCCTCTTTGCTGAAATACTTCAAAAATTGTGTCTCGCGGTTGCGGTACCAATAAAAAGTTGTTCCTGGTGACAATAGATTTTTCTGTTTAAGCCGAGAACCTAGCAGTTGGGCAGCATCTTTTGGGAGTCCTAAATCCCGGACTAAATCATTCAATTCAGCTTGAGAGAAAAGTTCAGGTTTCGGATCTGGTTCAGTTTCAAACTCGGAAGTACTGGACTCATCGGGAAAAGCCATCTGATGAGTCTCATCATGATCAGAACCGTCCACACAAATATGATCCAAAGATTTTGGTGGTTCAGGCACAGGTACTTCGTTGCTATGAGGCATAGGCCTAATTGCTGAGGGAAGGTTGGGGTAACTTATTACGTTCTTATTTTTTAAGTTGTATCCGTTCACAATGCAAGAGCAAAAATAGCAGTCACTGCTGTGGTCTCTTTGTTCACGCCACATCATAGGTATTCCGAAACGAAATGCTTGTTTTTTACCTTTCATCCATAAGCGTAGATCTTCCTCACATGTCTTGCACACTTTGTGAGGAGCCCACGGTTTGTCTTGATCACCTAACTTCAAAACGAAATAGGCGAAATATACTTTTTTAATAAATGCAGAAATGTTCCTCTGCCGCTTTTTCACGGTATATTCCCCACAAATAAAACAAAAACTGTCCGGAGAGTTGACGCAACCTCTGGCTCTGTGAGCCATCACAAATACACAGCACTGCATACTACAACTGTAGTGAACCACTTCGGAATAAAGCTGGATTACGACTGAGCAAACAAAAGGTAATAATGAACTTGCAAGAAACTGAAATTTGACAGGAACGTTCATGTCGCAACCACCGTGTTTGAGCGACGAGCGAACGAGGCGAGGCGAACAGGAAAGAACATGCGCCAGCGCGAGTACTGGATTTAGCCCCCCGCCTCCCAATTGTCCTGTTATGTATAAAATGAATACAAAACACTCTAAAATATCATGAGGGAGTGTTTCTAGTTAGTTAACCATTACAACCTCTGTTTTGGGCCAAGAAAATAAACTGCAGTCGGCTAAAAAGAAATTATGTGAACATTCCTTATATGGGTAAGAAATCTAATTTTGCAAGAAAACGTGACGTGATGGAACATTTTGGCTATTTTTCCTGGATTCAGCACCCCAAAATCTATAGGAATCAGTTGCAAAACTGGAGGCAGTTTTTTGGTAGTGTACCTGTGTAATTAATATGGCCACGTAGCACTTAGTTTGCTCCCTATTGTACCATCCTCTCCTTCCCCCTGCCCCCAAAGCAAAGCAGTCTATTTTCTTCCACCCCCTCACCTGGCATATCCCATCTACTATCTGCCACAAAATGTAAAAAGCTGTGTTACTCACATAGCAAAGTTTAGTAAATGTATCATTTTAATGTAGCTTGTTCTAAAGTAGATCCAAGTCTTCATTATATTCTTCATGTGGGGGACCTATGTTTTGTTCCTAGGTCGGGACTTCCCTACCCTAGTCCAGCCAGGATTAGGTATGATGAGGGAGTAACATCAGTTGCCTCTGTGGAAGTGGGGATCTCTGTCTTGTGTCAATGGTGACATCTGTTGACCAGACATGCAATAGGCTTTCTTATTTGGTTTATTACTAGTTCTTTCCAATGAGCCAGCCTGATCACTATTGAACACAATGCTAGGGTTGTTCTTCCCCGAGGAGTCTATTCTGTAACAATTCTTTTTTTTAAAATTTAATATATATTGAATTTTAACATATTTTCCAAGATAAACTTGTACAGCAAAGGAAAATCAAAAGCAGCATAATACAAAAGGAAACTTTCTGCGAAACACTATCAATGAATTTCCTGCAGTCCTCAATATGAGGAGTATAAGAGATATTATAAGTAGCAGATAAATACACATATATAAATACTCTGTCTAGGGGATATTGTCACACTCCTTTTTCCATAGAACTATCTGAAAACAACCAGGTGATAAAATAAGAACCAGCCCTCTTTTTATGAAAATTAGACTTTATTTCTGATAGCAAAAATATTGGAAATATTAGAATAAATTAGCTTTCTGAGGTAGTATGTTATTCAGCTCTATGCTACAATTACTGAAAGACTTAATCTCTGTTTTAGAAACCATTGTCACTGATATGCATGCACTCTGACATACAGTAAATTACCTGTCTGTCTAGGCTAGCCCCAACCTCCATGAGCAATTAAAGACCAGTACCTTAGCTTGTGCCAAAACATCTGTGGCTGTGGTCCGGGTCTCAGGAACGGAACAAAGTCAAAGCATGGCAGAGATCCAACCTTAGCAGAAATGAGTTGTGAGGTCACACACTGAGCTGCCAGTCTGTGGGAGAAATTCACTCTGTCTCATGGCTTTGGCCTTGAACACTATCTGACTTTCCAGCAAGAGAGAAAAGGCAAGTGAACAGTATGTGTCAGCCTGTTCAAAGTTCCCAGGTGTTCTGCCAGCCTTTGTATGCTTCAGAGTACTACAGAGGTGTTTCCTGGGCTCTGTCTAGTTCCTTTCTACCCACTTCTTCTCTCTTTCTGGGTTCTTTTTCTTTTTGAGTTCTGGATTCCGGTGTACAGCCATATAATTCTTTGTCCTGAAGTCCTGGTGATTGGCTGGATTCGAACCTTGTATGTCATCTTCAGCAAATCCAGTAACAGCTAATAAGTGGTCCTTCTGCAAACAAAGGTCCATCGTGCTAAAGTTGCTGAAGTGCCATTTCATACATTGTTGGAAATGCTAACAGAATGAACATCTCATCCACGTTCTTCCACACGTAGTCAGCTGGAAAAATACTTCTAAACTTTTTAATGCTGAGTTATAACAAAACAGGAATACATCTTGTTTAATTCAGTCTTTAGTTCAGAGCAGGCCCCATGGTTCAGAGCAGGCCCCATTTTATAACAGAAAGCCATGCTACTGGTTCAGACATTAGCTTCTGAACAAGTACCAGTCCTACAGGAGGGGGGAAACAAAGAAATACTCAGGGGATTAAGAGAATATCCACTGAAACCAGGAAATAAAACATAAAAATAGATGAATAATTAACTTAAGAGTTCCAAAACAGAACTATCTACTGTACAGTCAAACCCTATTTACAGAACCAGCAGAAGATAATACCAGGGTTTCTGGTTTGCTAATAAAGATTAATGGATCCGAAGGCTGAAACAAGTTATACCTTTGCGTTCTATATATAACAAAACATTTAAAGGGAAAACACAGATGAAATGAGGCTCCAAGCTGCAGAACTCCAGGTTTCAAACTGCAGAACTCCAGGTTTCAAAAACAAAAATTGCCGGCGCCGCCTTTGCATTTCCCTAGCCACATCTGGAAAAATTAATACTCTAGCCCCATGGAACAGCAATAACTTGTAATATACTTTTAATAACCAGTCCCTATCTGAGGAAAGTGCAAAAGACACCAAAAGAGTGGAAGTAGATACTTGAATTGGATCAGAAATAGAAGCTTCTAATAATTATGAAACATCCATAATATCAACATTCATATTGTTTTTTCCATCTGGTTCTCTATTTCTTAAGGGTAAATAAAAAGCTTTCGTAATTGGGGGAACCAAATCTTGGGGAAAAGAAAGAAATTCAAACGTATACTTTTTAAACATATCCACGACCAAAATGCAATCCATCTTAGGAAAATTAAGAACCCTTAAATTAGAAGCTAGTGCTGAGTCCTCCAACCTTTCCACTTTAGCTCGAAGAATAATATTATCCTTTGAGAGAACCATAGTCAAATCTGAAACTGAGGCCAGTTTCTGAAAGTTATCTTGAACTTTAGTTTCTAAAGTTGTTACCGAATTCACACGATACCAGTTTCATGTTAGTCTGGTCCACCTTCAATGACAGCATTGACATCTGCTGGTTAATCACCAAGGAAAGAGCTGTAATTGTGTCTCATATTGAATTCAAAGTAATTTTCTTAGGGCGAAGGAGCAGCAAAGTCAGTGTTGTGGCATAATCTGGAATCCCAAATCCATTACGCACACCAGGGCCACTAGTCTGGGGCATATCCACCATTGCTGCAAATCCAGGAGGACTTCCAGACCCCTCCAAGAAAGACAAACACTCACCTGCTGTTTTTCCCTGCACCAACCCTTCACCAACCTCCAGTAGTTCAAGAGACTGAGCAAGCAGGAGGGGGCAAACTCCCCTAGAGTCTGCCGCAAGTGCTGTACAATAGGAGACAAGGTGGTTTCAGGACCCTCTGCTCCAACAGAGCCCTCCAACCACTCCAGAATGCATCTCCTGTCTGACAGCCTTGGGAACAGTGACAAACCAGGGTTAGCAGGGTAAGTCTTCAACTTCCCTTAGGCATATTTGGATACAACACCACAAACTCTCAAGCATCCATCTTGAATTGGCTCCCCCCCCCCCCGCATCAACAATTATTATTTTTTTTTAAGTGCTGTCAAGTCATTACTGACTCCTGGCAACCCAGAACCCCCAGGGTTTTCTTGGCAAGGTATGACCAGAAGTAGATTGCCTTGGAAGAAAAGGCCTGTCAATGGAGAGTAAAGTGACTTGACCCAGGTCACAAGAGATACCAGTGAAAATTGAACCCCAATTTCCTGGGTGTGAGGCTGTTGCTTTAACCACTAGGCTACTCCTCCACTCCAGTTCTTATGTCCTCAAGAAAAGCCAGAACTGGGTTGGATGTATGTTCTGCTGGACTGTGGCCTGAAGGGGGAGGTAGGCAGACATGGCAATCAGATTCAAAACTCCTTGGGGAGAGGGGACAGGAAAAGGAGAGAGGGAGGGTGGGTAGAGAGAGAGAGAGAGAGAAAGAGAATAGGGACTCAGAGATAGGGGGGAAAGAATGGGGACTCAGGGATTGAGGGATAACAGGCATACTCAGGGACGGGGGGTTGCAGAGGTGGGGAAAAGGAGGGACTCTAAGATGTGAGATTAGAGGGAGGACAGGAATTCATGGATATGGGGGCGGGGGCAGGGGGGGTGTTGTAGAACAGGGGTAGAATTGTGACTCCAAGATTGGACATGAGGGGAAATTGGAAGAAGAGCTACAGCTTGAGATTGCACGGGAGATAGAATGAGAGTCTTGAAGGACTAGAAAAAGGGACTCCTAATCTGGCGAGAGATCTGCAATTGTGAGTATATACTTCTGGGAATTTTCTGAAAGGACTTCTTTGTATTAAAGCTAATTAATCTGTGAACCCAGTGTTTTTTGTTAAATCAGTCAGGGCCTAGTAGCAGCAGTTTAAGTTTAAATTTAAAACACAGAAGAGAGCTTTCTGGTTAAATATGGAACCCAGCAGAGAGCTTGTAGTTTAAATTTAATAGTCACTCAGGGCCTAGTATCAGCAAAGTACTTTTAGTTTAAATTTAAAACACAGAAGAGAGCTTTCTGGTCACTGTAAAACACAGAAGAGAGCTTTCTTGTTAAATTTAGAGCCCAGCAGAGAGATTGTAGTTTAAATTTCATAAGTCAGAGCCTATCAGCAGCAAAGAGCTGTAATTTAAATCAAATCAGAATATAACTTAGCATAAAAGGCAAAACAGGGTCAGTACTCTTTAAGCAACAAATAAAGTCTCCTAGAGACCCTCACAAAGAGGCCTTCTACCTAGGGGGCAAGAGACCTGTGAAACGTTTTCAATAGGTGTTAACACCAAGTGGCAAGTCAAAAGGCCATTTTGAAAGACTCCTTCTATCCAAGCAAGGATTGTTAATCACCCAGGAAGTTGGTCACAGCTTACCTCAGCAGCACAGGACAGGGTATTGTGTAGTAGCCCTCTTTTAATAAGTGTTATTTCACTCCCTCCCTCCCCAACACCCACCCACCCCTGGGATAATCGTGGCTTTATAGGTACTTAGACATCTTAAAGGAAAGGAGGAGTCTTGAAGGACTATAAAAAGGGGACTGTTACTTCTGGAGAGAGATCTGCAATTGTGAGTATATACTTCTGGGAATTTTCTGAAAGGAATTCTTTGTATTAAAGCTAATTAATCTGTGAACCCACTGTTTTTGTTAAATCAGTCAGGCCCTAGCAGCAGTTTAAATTTAAATTTAAAACACAGAAGAGAGCTTTCTGGTTAAATTTAGAACCCAGCAGAGAGCTTGTAGTTTAAATTTCATAATAAGTAAGAGCCTAGCAGCAGCAAAGAGCTATAATTTAAATCAAATCAGAATATAGCTTAGCATAAAAGACAAAACAGGGTCAGTACTCTTTAAACAAGAAATAAAGTCTTCTAGAGAACTTTACAAAGAGGCCTTCTACCTAGGGGGTAAGAGACCTGTGAAATATTTTCAATAGGTGTTAACACCAGGTGGCAGGTCAAAAGGCCATTTTGAAAGATTCCTATCTAAGCAAGGACTGTTAATCACTCAGGAAGTTGGTCACAGCTTACCTCAGCAGCACAGGCATAAATAGCTCAACCAGAGCTCTGTGATCCTCAGTCTTGAAGGACTAGAAAAGAGGACTGTTACTTCTGGAGAGAGATCTGCAATTGTGAGTATATACTTCTGGGCATTTTCTGAAAGGAATTCTTTGTATTAAAGCTAATTGATCTGTGAACCCACTGTTTTTGCTAAATCAGTCAGGGCCTAGTAGCAGCAGTTTAAATTTAAAATTAAAACACAGAAGAGAGCTTTCTGGTTAAATTTAGAACCCAGCAGAGAGCTTGTAGTTTAAATTTAATAGTCACTCAGGGCCTAGCATCAGCAAAGTACTTTTAGTTTAAATTTAAAATACAGAAGAGAGCTTTCTGGTTAAATTTAGAACCCAGCAGAGAGCTTGTAGTTTAAATTTCATAATAAGTAAGAGTCTAGCAGCAGCAAAGAGCTATAATTTAAATCAAATCAGAATATAGCTTAGCATAAAAGGCAAAACAGGGTCAGTGCTATTTGAGCAACAAATAAAGTCTTCTAGAGAACTTTACAAAGAGGCCTTCTACCTATCGGGTAAGAGACATGTGAAACATTTTCAATAGGTGTTAACACCAGGTGGCAGGTCAAAAGGCCATTTTGAAAGACTCCTTCTATCCAAGCAAGAACTGTTAATCACTCAGGAAGTTGGTCACAGCTTACCTCAGCAGCACAGGCATAAATAGGTCAACCAGAGCTCTGTGATCCTCAGTCTTGAAGAACTAGAAAAGGGGACTGTTACTTCTGGAGAGAGATCTGCAATTGTGAGTATATACTTCTGGGAATTTTCTGAAAGGAATTCTTTGTATTAAAGCTAATTAATCTGTGAACCCACTGTTTTTGTTAAATCAGTCAGGGCCTTGTAGCAGAAGTTTAAATTTAAATTTAAAACACAGAAGAGAGCTTTTTGGTTAAATCTAGAATGCAGAAGAGAGCTTGTAGTTTAAATTTAATAGTCACTCAGGGCCTAGCATCAGCAAAGTGCTTTAAGTTTAAATGTAAAACACAGAGGAGAGCTTTCTGGTTAAATTTGGAACCCAGCAGAGAGCTTGTAGTTTAAATTTCATAAGTAAGAGCTTAGCAGCAGCAAAGAGCTATAATTTAAATCAAATCAGAATATAGCTTACCTCAGCAGCACTTGACAGGGTACTGTGTAGCAGCCCTATTTTAACCCTTTCCAGGCCGAGCCCAAAACTTTCGGGATCCAAAATTCTGACTAAATATTCCTATCAAATGGTATATAATACATGACCATAGCAGAAGGAAAATCACTATTAGAACATATTTTATAAGATGGGTACAATTTTCCTGAAATATGCAAAAATTAACCTGGCTGCAGAATGTGGATTGAAAATGTAAAGTAGGCCTTCAAAGGGTTAATAAGTGTTATTTCCCTCCCTCCCTCCCCAACACCCACCCACCCCTAGGATAATCGTAGCTTTATAGGTACTTAAACATCTTAAAAGACAGGAGGTGCTCTCAGGTGAAGCTCATTACCTAAATCAGTCATACACTAAGGACCTGAGATTAATTAAGCTTCAGGTGAACAAGGTATATTAAACGTATTAGGTACAGTTTTATTAGTATAAATATCCAGAGCAACCCTTAGTAAGTAAAGAACTTAAAGATCTAAACACAAGCTTAAAACAGATGCAGACAGCAGTCCAGCAGCGAGATGGGGGCTTTCCAGTCTTTTGCATTGAGTGTCACATGTATGATTTTCTCCCAGTTGGTGAGAGGTCTTACGTGTGCACTAGGTGCAAGGAGCTCTTTGCTCTCAGGGAACGAGTCCGTTCTCTAGAGGCTAGAGTAGCAGACTTGTAAAACATAAGAAAGACAAAGAGGTATATAGACGAGACCTACAGGGATATAGTCCTGAAGTCCCACCTCCAGTGTATGGAGTAGACAGTGCTTAAAGATCCCAAATTACCCATGTCTACCAAAAGCCAAATTAATATGAATAAAATACAGTCTCTAAAATGCTTGTATGCAAATGCTAGAAGTCTAAAAAATAAGATGGGAGAGTTAGAATATATAGCACTAAATGAGAGGTTAGATAGAATTGGAATATTAGAGACATGGTGGAAGGAGGACAACCAGTGGGACACTGTGATACCTGGGTACAAACTACGAGTTATCATAATGATAGAGCTGATCAAAGTCGTGGAGGGGTTGCGCTCTATGTTAGAGAGGGCATTGAGCTGTAGAATCTCTATGGATTGATATTCCATGTAAAAAGGGGAAGGCGATGGCAGTGGGGGTGTACCTTCGACCGCCTGGCCAGAATGAACAAATGGATGATGAAATGCTCAAAGAAATCAAGGAAGCTAATAAACGTTACAGCGCAGAAATAATAATGGGTGATTTAAATTACCCCGGTATCGACTGGGTCAGTGCCATGGCAGGACATGCTAGGAAGATAAAGTTCCTAGATGAAATAAATGACTGCTTCTTGGAGCAGCTGGTTCATGAACCGACCAGAGGGGAAGCCATATTAGACCTAGTCCTTAGTGAAACACCAGATCTAGTGCAAGAGAAAAGGGTGTAGGGGCCACTTGGCAATAGTGATCATAGCATCATCGCATTTGATTTAATTAGTGGAGGAGGGATAGTAAGGAAATCCACAGTACTACCTTTTGAAAGAAGACTATGATAAAATGAGGAAAATAGTTATGAAAAAACTAAAAGGAGCGGTTGCAAAGGTTAAAGACTTACATCAAGTTTGGATGTTGTTGAAAACTACTATCTTGGAAACCCAGACCAGCTGTATTCCACGCTTTAAGAAAAGTGGAAGGAAGTCCAAAAAACTGCCAGCATGGTTTAAAGGTGAGGTCAGAGAGGCTGTTGTTGCCAAAAAAAAGCATCTTTCATGAAATGGAAAAAAGAGCCAAACTACGAAACCTGGAAACAGCACAAGCACTGGCAAGTCAAATGCAAGGCATTGATGAGGCAGGCAAAGGGAGAATTTGAGAAGAAGCTTGCTGCGGAAGCAAAAACGTGAAATAAAGACTTTTTCAAGTACATTCGTAGCAAAAAACCTGTGAGAGAGTCAGTTGGTCCATTAGATGATAGAGGGGTTAAAGTGGCATAAGAGGCGACAAGCACTGTTCCCTCTAAGCTGTGCGCGTGTGCGCACGCACACACCTCGCCGAGTGAGCGCACATACTTTACAACAGAGCGCACAAAAATTACAGTTCTGATTCTGATAGAAAACACCACAGACGTCTTAAAATTTAAAATTTGTTGTGTATTTACGGTTTTCACAAGTTCTACAATATTTTCTAGTGCAATCAATGTGGCGTACATACTACATTCTGACGTGTAGTCAAATTTTAAAGTATATAACTCCGAGTGTCATTATGTGGCGCACAAAAATTTAACCTTTCTTCAAAAGCTGCACAGCTGATATTTTATGCACACACAGCCTACAGAAAATTAGAGGGAACATTGGCGACAAGGCGATAGTGGAGAGACTGAATGAATTCTTTGCTTCTGTCTTTACTGAGGAAGATGTACGGATGTTACCCATGACTGAAGTAGTATTTAAAGGTGCAGAAGAATTGAAGGAAATATCGATACATCGGGAAGATGTATTACAACTATTAGACAAAATGAAGAGTAGCAAATCACCTGGGCCATATGGTATACATCCAAGGGTGTTGAAAGAACTGAAATATGAGATTGCAGACCTGCTATTAGTAATCTGTGAACTATCATTAAAATCATCTCTAATACCTGAAGACTGGAGGAACGCCAATGTAATACCAATTTTTAAAAAGGGTTCCAGGGGTGATCCGGGAAACTACAGACCGGTGAGCCTGATGTCAGTACCGGGAAAAATGGTAGAAACCATCATAAAGAATAAAATTACTCAGCATGTAGATAGTCATGTCCTAATGGGAGACAGCCAACATGACTTTAGACAAGGAAGGTCTTATCTTACTAATTTGTTAAGGGTTTTTTTTGAAGGTGTGAATAAACAGGTGGACAAAGGTGAGTCGGTTGATATAGTGTATCTAGACTTTCAGAATTCTGGTCGCTGTATCTTAAAAAGGATATAGCGTTATTAGAAAAGGTTCAGAGAAGAGCCACCAAAATGGTAAAGGGGATGGAAGGATACTCCTATGAAGAAAGGCTAAAAAGGTTAGGGCTCTTTAACCTGGAAAAGAGACGGCTGAGATATGATAGAAGTCTATAAATTAATTAACGGCGTGGAATGGGTAAATGTAGATCGATTGTTTACGTTATCAGAATATAGAAAGACTAGGGGAAATGTAATGAAGCTACAGGGTAAACTATTTAAGACTAATAAAATAAAATATTTTTTCACTAAACGTGTAATTGGCCACTGTTGGAAACAGGATATTAGGCTTGATGGACCTTGGTCTGACCCAGTATGGCATATCTTATGTTCTTATGGGATGTAAAGTAGGGACTCGGGGATGGGGGTGAGCGGGAAATTGGATATTGGGCAAGGATTTGTGTGGAAATATGGATAGGTATGAATGAGGGGTATAGGATAGGTTGGAGCAGGGCCGGTACTAGTTATCTTGGAACTCCCCAGTAAGCAATATGAAATGCTCCTTCAAACACAGGGCCATACCAGACTGAAGCTGCAGGGGTGGCAGGCAGCAGGTGAAGGCAAAGGCAAAATTTCCATTCTTCTCCTCAGTAGCATCTCTAGACAGAAGATTTTGAGGAGGCATCAGAGGGGAATCTTTCTAGGGAAAGTAGCATGTCATAGCAACATTTCCATCCATTTCATTCACCCGCATAATACAGTGTAATAATTGCAGAATAGCTGTGGGGACTTAGAGCATGTGCAATACCGCTGGTCCCCACACCCTTCCTCACTCTATTCATTATTGCTTACTGTTTCCAAGCAAATGCACTGTGACATGAGCAGAAGGAAGAGGTGGTCACAAGAATTAGAGGTACTACATATGTTCTAAGCATCCACAGCCCACTTTAGAGTAATCACAGATCCTAGGACAAGGAAATTTTACTTTCACAGAAATTAATCTCTGGTGCTCCCTAAGGATCTATTCTTGTCCCGATCTTATTCAGTATTTTCATGGCACCCCTTGCAACATTGGCTGTGGATCTTGGATTCTCACTTTTTTTGTGTATTGATGTCTGTAGTGCAGGAAGCACCGGCAAGTGGGTATCCCCATGGTGACATCACAGCTTCATTCCAAGCCCTCTAAAATACAGCACCTGGGGCAAAGAACAGATCACTCCATCCTAGTTCTGTCCCTGGCTGAGGGAATAAGTTCAGGTGTAAGATGGGGGATATGAAAAAGGGTCTGCTGAGAGATGGAATGAAAGAGCTAAAGGACTGGAGAGAAGTTGGGAGACAGTGAAAAATTGTGGGATGCTGTGGAGGCCTATCTGATCAAATACAATAAAATATTAATAAAAACAGTTTTATATTTTCCCTGCCCCCACATCGTTTTTTTAAAAAAATGTACTTTTACTTTCTTCTGGATGCAAAGATAGTTTTTCTTGCCTAATATTGTGGCAAGCTTCATATCAGTGCAAGCTCTTATGTGCCTGGAACACAGATAGGAAACTAAAAACTTAGACTGAGGTCCTGCAGCAGCTCCTGTTTCAATGTGTTCCTGTTGCCTTGGATAATACATTGCCTTGAACTGTATAAAATAAACCCTGGCTTGATAGAGTGCATTAAGTTCACTATGACAATGTGGCAAACCACACTCTTTTTGAGATATGAAAATGGTCAGTACATCATTTCTGACATTAAGATCCAGCAAGGAATTTCAGGGAGATTTCCTGTCCCTACTTCTATTTTTTCTGGTGCTTAATCCAATGAGTGCTCTCATCAACTCTTTGAAATATGGATAAAGAAGGTAACAACCCAGAAGCAACTTCCCATCTACTATTTATAGATGATCTGAAGCTCTACAGTTCCAGCAACCAACAATTAGCAGAGCAACTTCATGTGGTAAAAATCTTTTCTGATGACATTGGTATGACTTTTGGCCTTGACAAGTATGCTAAGGCAACCTTTTTCAGAGGAAGATTGAGCAAAACTGAAAACATCTCCCTTGCTGAAGGTTGTGATATCAAGGACCTTGAACAGGAATGTCCTTGAGAGAAGATCAGTAAAGAATATTACAGGAGATTAAAATTGTTATTGAAAAGTGCATCACATCCCTGAAAAACACTCTCATTCAGCTTTGGGATTATGGGCTGGCCTCATAAAGATCTTGAAAAACTGGATGTGCAAGGAAAAACAAGTGGCAAATGCACAAATATAGTGGAAAATACAGAGTGTTGCTCTAAGAACCTTTTGTCAATCAAGAACAGACACATGAATGGTTAAAGAGAGATGAACTGAAACCAAATGAAAAGATTGATAATTGCAGCCCAGGACAGTGTATTACAGACGAGATGGTTTACGACGAGTATTGAAAAAACTGGCAAAAGATATTTGTTGATTCTATAAGAGTGAGCTGGAAACAATGAATAACCTTACAGCAGACTGTGAAGTTCTGATGATAGAAAATTTCTATACCAAGAGGCACAACAAAGTAGCACTCCTCCTCCACTGGAAACTCTGTAAAACACTATAATATCACTGTTCCTGAAAAGCAATGGGATCATGATCCTAAAAGAATGACAGAATAAAGAGATTATGATCACCTGGGACATTCCCATTCTGATGGATAAGAAACTAGATGCCAGGAAACCTGACATAGTGGTAAAGGGTAAGAATACCAGAAAAGCATTGATAATAGAAGTGTGGGTAACAAGTGATTATTCTGTGAATCGCATGGAGAGGCAGAAGATCCTGAAGTACTAAGAAATGCAGTCAGAGATGAAGAAAATGTGACAGAAAGATACAGAAATATTTCCCTTTGTATGTGAGCAACATGCTTGATAAAAAAGAATTTCCAAGCATATCTTGGCAAACTCATACCTGTTACATCTTACAAACTCCAGAAGGAAGATCTTTTTGATACAAATATTACGCGAAACAATAGCAGTAAATTTGAGAGAATAAGATCATACTCCACATACCCTGGCTTAGAAGTCAGGTTCACGACTGCCATAGTATGAGCAAAACTAACCCATTTGGAGAAACTACCCCGAGCGTGCCCTGCTCTTTGTATGTACCCTTTTGTGCACGCCTGTGACGTGCACCACATAGAAGTATTACATGTAAACAAGAGAGCAACAGATGTCACCTCTGGTGGGCAGGAAGGTGTGCAGAGTAGGCCAGGGGCAAGACAAGACAGGGCAGCACAACATCAGTTAGCCTGAAAACAGAAAACAACAGAAAGAAAACAACAATTTAAAACATGTTCTGCGGAGAGGTATTACATTTAAACATGAGGGCCACAGATGTCACCTCCTGTGCACGGGAAGATAGGTAGAAAGTGGAAAGAGCAAGATACTGATGAACAAGGGACAGATCACCAGAGCCTGAAAAGAAAAAAAACACATAGAATAAAATTACGAAAGGACAGGCAGACAAATGTGCAAAGCTTCAGCAACAGTGGTCTTGCTTTATGTGAATTACACAAAAAATAAAGGTTAATAAAGGTTTTCATCAGTAAAATGTGCTGGATGGAAAGAAACCGAATTGAAATTTAGACTGAAGATTTCTCTCTCATATCTGTTCCTACAAAACAAGCAATTTAAGAAATACAATACCTTCAATTTAATATCACATAAATCTTTATAGTGGCAACCACCAATTACTGAAATAATATACGAGACAGAAAATGGGGTCAGTGTTAGACATGAGGGGTGCTGTAGGGAATAAAGAGCAGCACTCACCTTTCATCTCTGTACCAGCAAAGTCAATTTGATCTACGGAAGGAGCAGAAGAACACTAAAATCTAAGGAATGTGCTATGCCTGGTAACTACAGTGGAGGAAACAGCAGACTCCTTCCAGTTATGGGGACTCCATTAGGGTTGCCAACTGTCTCCAGATGTGCCCGACAGGCTTGATCTAGTCCTGGGTTTACCCCATTGCATGCAGGGACATGTAGTTCTGATTTCTCTATTCAACTCCATAAGAAAAGTAAGATTACAAGGCCTTGCATACAATGGGGTAAACCCAGGACTGGATGAAGCCTGTTAGGCACATCTGGAGCCAGTTGTCAACGCCATAGGTGTAGTTTTGGGGGGGGGGGGCAAGAGGATGGTGCCTCCCCAAATCTTGCAGGCACTAATGGTGAACTGATCTCCCAGCCACCACTGTCAGTATGATTTCCTTCCCCTTCCCCCCCCCCCCCAAAGTAAGAAGGTAAACTACACCAGTGGGGTATGGGTTCTCTCTCAATGCATAGTTTTGAGGTTCTGTAATTTTGGAAAGGACTCTGCTTTCAGAGTATATCCATGAAAGTCATTTTGAATCCCATAAATAAATGAGAAGTTTAGACATACGAGTAAACCAACAAACATTTTAAATTTTGACTTGTTTGCTTTTATTTTGGCTTTTTGTTATTTTGTTCTTTGAATATACATTTTTGCAGGTTTTATGTTCAGTGAGATGTAGGTTTGTGTGGTAAAAGCTAGATGATTCTGTAGAATGTCACAGGGATGCTTAGTCCTTTACCTTAGTTACTGGTTCAAATCCCTTTTGGAAAAATGGTGGTAAATCATTACTATTTAAAAGCTGCTTTTGCCTGCATGAAAAGAGTTGGTGATCTCATTGTTTCATGAGGCAGGGCAGGCTGGATAACACCAGAAGCAACATACAGGTATGCTTGGACCCATATCTTAGCAAAAATAAGGGTAATGGTGGAGGGCAGCTAGACGAAGAGAGAAAACCATGCTTTTTGGACATTTTGTAACATGGTGGAAAGATAAGGTTGCCAACTTTTTCACCGAGAAAAACCCGACACCTGTGGCTCGCCATGCTCCACCCATTCTCCGCCCCTAGTCCCACCCCTGCCCCGCCCCCAGCCCCACCCACAAAAATTACCGAGGATACGTGTAGGCTCACTTCCTTGGTCAGATAATAATTAAACTGGGAACCCCAAAATCCAAACATGAAATGTACAACACTGGAGAAATAAAACTATAAAGTAATTTCCTCTTGCACTAAACAAAAACGCAAAGATGTTAGCAATACACACTTCCCAGACCAGACATATTCCAGTTAATAAATTCAAAATAAAAAGTATTTTTCTACCTTCTGTTTGGGCATTTTATTTAGCAGTTGCAATTGCTCCAGTCACTTTCTTCTGGTTTCTTTGTATCTTCTACGAGCTATCCATTTGTCCTTTCTTCTCTTTTAGATGTTTTTCCATTCTCTCTCTATTTCTGCTTTAACATACTGATTGTTTCCCTTTTGCTCTTTCCCCCAATTCTTTCCTTATTCCTTTATCATCCATTTAAATTTCACCCTTCCATTCTCAAGCCCCTCTTACTCTCCCAATACCCGGCCCATCATAGACTTTTCTTCCACACAAAATATTTTTTCCCTTCTCCATTATCATTCCCCATCCATTCTAGTCCTCCCCCCAAATCAGTTCCCTTATAGTTCTAGACCCACCCAGCATCCACTCCCTTCTAGTCCCATTCTCCCATGCCCCACATCAGCCCATTTCCAGTCCTATTCCAGCTCTTCATCAGCCCATTTCCAGTGCAAGCCCTCACATCACAGCCCATTTCCAGTCCTAGCCCCCCCCCAATCACAGCCCATTTCCAGTCCAAGTCCCCCATCACAGCCTATTTCCAGTCCTAGGCCCCCCCACCATCAAAGCCCATTTGGCAGTCCGAGTCCCCCCGCACCATCACAGCCCATTTGCAGTCCTAGCCCCCCTAATCACAGCCTATTTCCAGTCCAAGTCCCCCGCCCCCCCCCATAGCCCTTTTCCAGTCCAGGTCCCCTCCACCCCCATCACAACCCATTTCCAGTCCATGTCCCCCCCCCAGCCCTTTTCCGGTCCAGGCCCCCCCCATCACAACCCATTTCGAGTCCAAGCCCCCCCCCCCATAGCCCTTTTCCAGTCCAGGTCCCCCCCCCCATCACAGCCCATTTCAAGTCCAAGTCCCCCATCACAGCCTATTTCCAGTCCTAGGCCCCCCCACCATCACAGCCCATTTGTAGTCCTAGCCCCCCTAATCACAGCCTATTTCCAGTCCTAGTTCCCCCTCCCTCCACCATAGCCCATTTCCAGTCCAAGTTCACCCCCCCATAGCCTTTTTCCAGTCCAAGTTCACCCCCCCCCATAGCCCATTTCCAGTCCAAGTTCACCCCCCATAGCCCTTTTCCAGTCCAGGTCCCCTCCACCCCCGTCCCAACCCATGTCCAGTCCAAGTCCCCCCCCCCCATAGCCCTTTTCCAGTCCAGGTCCCCCCCCCATCACAGCCCATGCAGTCCTTGGCCTCCCCCCCCCCCCCCGACCAGCACCGCGGCTGTCTGAGGGGCTTCAGAGGGAGCAGGGTAAGCTCGCGCGAGGCCCCGGCTCCCTCTGTACAGCCGCCAGCATGAAGAGCCTTTTCCTTCACGCTGGCGGCTGTATCTGTGAAGCCGCGAATGCTGGGAAAGGTTAAAGGGTATTGCCTTTAACCTTTCCCAGCAATCGCGGCTTTACAGATACAGCCGCCGGCGTGAAAGAAAAGGCTCTTCACGCTGGGGGCTGTACAGAGGGAACCGGGGCCTCGCGCAGGCTTCCCCGGCTCCCTCTGAAGCCCTCCGGTGTGTGGGCCGGCCCTGGGTGGTTTTTTTTTTTTTACTTCGGTCAGAGGAAAAGCCGGTCTTTTGCTCTGGCCGCTCCCGATCTTGCGGGCAGAGCAAAAAACCGGCTTTTCAAGGGCCGGTTTTGCATCTGTGCCGGCAGCCGGCCTGGCCATGGAAAAACCGGCCAGACCGGCTGAAAATTGGCCAGTTGGCAACCCTATGGAAAGAACATAGTTAAGGCATTGACAAAAGCAGGCTTTTACAATTTGATGCTTTGCACACTTGCTGTACCTAGTAGCAGTGCCGGCCCAAGGTTATCTCCTGCCCTAGATGAACCCTCAGTCCTGCGTCTTCCTCCCCCTCTCCCCAGGGTGGCCCAAGCAAAGCCAGTGCAAGGATATGAGGCCCTGCAGGTGAACTCTCATTCCTCCTAACTCCCCTTCTCCTATCCCCTGCCTCCACTGCCTTCTCTAGGAACTGCATTGGTGAAAATGATGTGAAGACAGCAACACAGCACTTACCCAAAGCCTCCAGTGTTGTGTACTGTTGGTGCCATGCTTTCACTTCTGATCCCTCCAACGCAGACTTCCTGTTTGCCCTCAAAACATTGACATTCTAGGCAACCTCCTAGTTCACCGAATGGGTAGCATTGGCCGGGTCCTACTCCTTCATACTCTAGCATCTCCCCTTCACTCCCCTCCCCATATAGTCCAACATTTCCCTCCAACCCAAAGTGTTTAATATCTCCACTTCCCTCCCCCCCCCATGGGGCTGGCCCAACCACTAGGCAAACTAGGCAGTTGTCAAGGATGGCAGTTTCTGGAGGGTGTCAAAGAGAAAGTCATTCAAAGCTAAACAATAGATTGTGACAGCTGAGGGGGCATAAAGGTTTGTCTAGAGCTCGAACATCTTGAACCAACTCTGTGCCAGTCCTATCTCCTCACCCAGGTGTGCAATCAAGCCTTCCAGCTTCCCTACCCTCCCTCCTGCCCCAGGCATCTATCAGCTCACCTTCCCTTTCCTTCTCCCTCAATTCAGGGTGGGTGGGGTGTGGCACCATGACTCTAACATACCTCAAAGCAGCTGCAGTGCAAGCCACTTCAGCACCACACAGGGGTAGGAATGGCAGGCCAGGGAAGTGGCAACATTGTCCTGAAGCTATGTACTGAGAAGTACTGAAAGATAGCAGAATATTTTCACCAGTGTGTGAAAGAACATGAGCAACATGGGAAGCAGAATGTAGCAGAAGCAACAGTGCACCGGCTCATTCAGGATGCTGGTACCAGGTAATATTCTACCTATCCGATGATGGAGAAGATGTGGAGCAATGGTCAGCCTTCCATCAGATGTCATTGGAGACTAAGATCAATACTGAAAGCTCCCTGAGGCTTCAGGATTGGACAAATATGACTCAGGTCATAGAAGTCCTGAAGGCCTTCAACAATGCTATGTTGGAACAAATGGGTATGTTTACTGAACTGTGGTAAAGGAGCAAGTATGCCGTTAGCACTTAGCGCATGCAAAAATCCACTTTCGTGCACGCTAATGGAACCAGCCACTTTGGCACACGCTAATGGCACCTGTGGGTGGAGAGAAGGCGTACACGGGACAGAGAGTGGGGGTCAATGGGTGGAGAGTGGGCAGGAACAAGGCTTGCTCCCTTAACGCAGACATCTTAACAGCAGTTACCCTAACACAATTCAAAACCTGGCAGAAAGGGTGTTTTTTGAGGAGAGAGAGTCTATTTTATGTCTGCAATGTGATGCATAGAGAAGGGAGTCCAAGAGAGTGATAGTAGTGCTCCATTAGCAGCAACAGCATAGTGCCCAAGTATGAAAGGGCACTATGTTGATGGTGCAAATGGGGGCAAAGGAGGTGGCACATGGGTCATGCAGTGGGGGCTGCTGGTGCACAAGGGAGACCAGGCAGTTGCCTAGATGGTACATAGGAACATAAGACTACAAAATAAGCCAAACTGTGTCTGACCAAGGTCCATCATGCCCAGTATCCTGTGTCCAATGGTGCACAATCTAGGTCACAAGTACCTAGCAGTTTCCCCAAAAGACACACAGGATCCCCAATAACTGTAATGGGGCAAGCAGTGCATAGCTCAGATCCTTTTTAGCAATGGTTTATGGACCGTTACCCAGGAACTCGTCCAAACGTTTTTAAACCTAGCTACACTGACAGCTTTTACCACATCCTCAGGTAATGGATTACAGGGTTTGATTACGTGTTGACTGAAAAAGTATTTTCACCTAGTAGACCGAAATGGGTTACACTCTAGCCGCATTGCAGTTCCCCTAGTCTGTCCACAGTCTAATGGCATAAAAAAGCGACCTACATTTACCTATTCCACTCCGGTCAATAATCTATAGACCTCTATCATATTCCCCCTCAGCCGTCTCTTCCCCAGGTTGATAAGCCCCAACCTTTTTAGTTTCTCCACAAAGGGGTATTCTATCATCTGCAGAACCATCTGTGATGTTTGTCATGATCCCACAGTGACAGTGGTAGCACACAGTCCTGCTACTGCTGCGGAAAGGCAATGTGCCGCATAGGGTGGTCCAAGGGTCATAGCACCCCAGGCAGAGATCCAGGCTGCCTCCCCCCCTCTCCACTGCCACAGAACCCAGTTGTGGGGGAAGAGGCTGATAGTGCCAGACACTGTAGCCCTCCAGGTAGCTGGAACATGCAGATGCCCAGGGAAATACTACAGCAGTGGCTGCCATCCTCCCCCCAAGATGTATTGGTGGCAGGCAGTGATAGGGTCCCTGCATGGGCAGCTGGTGGGGGGCTGCATGGCCATCCATGTGTGCCCCTGCCCCTCCATCTGGGCCTTGTGCCCAAGGTGCCTGCCAAACCCACATGTTTAATATGTTGGGACTGCGACCACCACCACTGACAGTGCATGGGCATGTCTGCAAGGTGGGGTGTTGGTGGTGGTATGGGAAGTGGGAAGTGGCACCAGCCTGTAGCAGACAGAAGCCTTGTCCTGGTCATATGCACCATGCACATTGCAGCATGTGCCAAAGGCCATCTGAAAGGAAGCATGTCAGCAACAGGAGCTGTGATCCCCATAAGGCAACACTGTGGTGCAACACACACAGTTGGCGTGTATATGTGTGGAGGGTCCCAGGTTCAGGTCCCTGCTGGGGTTTCTGTGTTGCATCTTGTTGAGGGAGGAGTGGCCTAGTGGTTGGGGCAAGGTACTACAGGCCGGAAGGTCGGTGGTTCAAATCCCACTAGAGGATAGCAACCTTTGGCTGGAAGGACTGGGGTTTCTAGTCCCACAGGTGCTCCTTGTGGTCTTGGGCAAGCCACTTAACCCTCCATTGCCCATGTTCCCTGTAAGTATTAGTGTATGTGTCTCATATCCCCTCATGTTAAATGTATCCCCGGTGAAAAGCAGGATATAAATGCAGCTAAAATAAAATAAATAAATAAATCTTCCTGTGGACAAGGTTTAGCTGACAGTGTAAGTACAGCTCCAGCATGTGAAACACCTAAGCAGATGGCCAGCAAGGGTGGAAACACCCACCATCAGCAGTGACAGTCTCCACTATCCACAACTAGTTAGAGGCTAATAGCACACGGTAACAATGTGTGGTGAGGGCAAGGCACAGTAATAGCATGTGCAAACAGAGCACACATTATTAATCCTTGAGCTGACATTGAGACAGAAGTGTCAAGCAGGAATGCCAACCATCTTCACTTTTGCTCAGTGTGCCAATGAGATTGTGTTTGTGTATGGCTCCTCTTTGTCCTTGGCTTTCTGCTCTGCATTTTGGCTCACATTGTCTGAGTTTTTTCCAGCCTGTTTGGAAAATGTGAATAAGTCGAATCAGAGGATTATGGATATCACCTGTAACAGTGCAGTTTGGCCTGGATGTGTCTGCCACAATGGTAGGGTCACTGGCTGAGATGCCAATGTGCCTGTCTGCCATGTGCATTGCCTGAATGGCCACTGTATGTCATGCTGAGATGGCACTCTCACTATGACCAAAAAGAGACCATGGCACGGCTATGTATCCACATAGCTCTAGTATAATGTTTGGCTTCTGTGATATGGCTGCATTCTCTGTCTGGGGATGCTAATCACTGAGTAAATGGCTGGGTGTCAATGCTGAGTATCCTAAGGCAGAGTGCTTGTGGTCACACTACACACATGCTGTGCATGCTGACCAGCAGACCTACCGTAGTTGGTTTGTGCTTGGCTGACACAGCCCAGTGAAGGGCAGTGGGGCTGTCTTTCTGCCCAAGCTGTAGTCAATTGTTAGTCCTCAATGGTTGGGGCAGCAGTGGTTCATGGTCTACTCACTGGGTTCCTGACAGACCTGTAGCAGTAGCCCCATGCCAGCCTTTACACCCCCACTGCAGTGGCTGTCCATGGCAGCAGCATATTGACACTGGCCACTAACCTGCATTGTTATTGGAGGGTTAGTGTCCAATGGGCAGAACACAGGGCCAAGCTGTTGTCACTGTCACCCTCAGCATGCAGGAAACAAGGAAAAAAAAGCATAACACACTGCAGACAATACCTGCTAAACACTAGCAGTGATGTGGACCTACAGCACAGCCAGCAGAGATGTACTGCATGCATGAGCTGGAGATTTAGCTGGAGGAAAGGGAGCACAAGAGGCAGAGTGGCATACTAAGCACAAAAGTCTACAGTCTGGCCAGAAGTGATCAAGGCTCGCCAACATTTCCTTTCATGCTCACCAACCAGCATGCCCAGTGAACAGATATTCTCAATGGCAAGGGATATTGTCAGTCTACATGGTTCACGGTTGCAACCAGACTTGGTAGAAAAGCTGGTATTTCTGAAGTCAAACCTCACTCTGCTTTGTTTTCCTCAAGTTCCAAGAGACTGGGAAATGGATTGAGACACAGCTTCATTAACGCAATGAATGCCCAGTTACCTACACTCTGCTTTTAGCGTCTTACTGTGGTTTTGCCAGCTGCCACTCCAGTCACACTGCCTGGGTTTTTCTTTTTTTTTTATTTACAGCATTTATTTACTTATGTCTCTGATTTTTATCCTACTTGATCACTGAAGTTCAAAGTGAGTTACAAGTAATGTACACAAAATCCTAGATTACATCAACAGATAGACAAGTGACAGCATAAAGCACACCGACATGCAAGTGTAACATAAACATCAGTATTTACAATGGGTGTTATTCTGAGTCACGAATAGTACGGATGGACAGTCTGATGGGACATCCATCCCCGCTATCCGTGGCTTCTCCTGCCCCTGAATAACTTCCTCGCCGGTTGGGTGGAGAAGTTAGATGGGGGCAGGGAATGGGCAGCCTGGGGGTGCAGAGTGGACAGTCACCGGCCCTGGACATACAGGTCCAATTCTAATGATGTCCCTGTATGTCCAGGGCCGGCAGAATGTCCAGGGAGGTGAAATAACTTCACTGGATGTTTCTTTTTAAGTTGCTGGGGTGCAGATGGGGCAGGAAGGGCAAGGGTTTATTCCCCACAGCCCAACCCTGGCCTTAGGAGGCCAGATCGGGGTCGGATTGCGGGGAATAAACACTTTAACTGGGCGGCCGGCATCACTGTGTTTAAATGGAGTTAGTCAGGCTACTAATGTCCACACAGGCTGGGACTGAATCGTAGTCCCGACCTGCGTGTACATGCTTGTTCGTGATTCTTTTTTTTTTTTAAACTTTTATTTTCATTTTGCAACAAACAAAAGAAACAACACACCAAAGGAGACAAAACAAGTATACAATAAAGAAAAGTAAACCCAATTACCCCCCACCCCCACGCTTCTTCTCTAGCTGATTATGTCAGCATGTGAGCGCTTCCAAACAACAGTGATTATACATCAAACAATCAAAAGAGTATCTGCGATACAGAATAATCATGGGACAAAGATATATACAAATTTAGACAGTCAGATGAGAGCATTGAGCAGAATGTACATAGTCATTGAGCATCTTCCATTTAGACCGATGATGAGGAGTCTGAATGGGGGAAGCAAACATACGAGGTATTTGTTCATATTTACTGTAGAGACAGACATGATTCCACCATTCATTGGGGCTCAGCTGGGAGCTATTTTTCCAGTATTTCGTAATTAGGGAAATAGCAATGCCAAGCATAAAGTCCAAAAGGAAGTAAGCCGTTTTTGGAAGAGAGGGGATCCCCGCAGCTGAGCGAAGTCCCACTATCCTCCAAGAAAGGGGCTCTTGAAAGTGCAAAATAGACTGGATACGACCCCAGACCCGACGCCAGTAATACTGTAATGCGGAGCATTCATACATAACATGAGGCAGTGAACCAATGGCCGCATGGCATGTCCAACAACTATTGCCCTGAGTAGTGTTCCATTTGGCTAATCTGTCAGGAGTGTAAAAACACCGGTGGGCTAGAAAGAAGAGTGTCTGAGTGAGTGAGGCGGATCGGGAGACCCGTGTCACTCTACTCCAGACAAGGCTCCATTGCTCCGGGGTCAAAGTCACATGCAATTCTCTCTCCCATGCTTTCTGCGCTATAGGGGTATCTCTAGTTATAGCATTACATAAGGTTTTGTAAAAATTGGATGCTACACCCGGTGAACTACCGATAGATCGGATAGTCTCCAACCAACCTTGTGTAGGGGAGGCCGATGGCGGGAGCACCTTAGCACTCCGAAGGCAATGCTGCAGTTGCACCAACTGAAAGTAGTGTTTCGCTGGGAGACCAAATTCAATTTGCAATTCACTAAAAGTTTTCCAGCGACCTTCATGGAACAACTGACTAGGAATCCAAATGCCCCTAGTGTACCAGGGGCTCCACGCCATCGGCTTATTTTGTATTCGAAATCGAGTGTTATACCAAAGTGGGAGCTTGTCTAACGGACAGAGTCGGGAGTCTAAAGAGTGCATAAGATTATTAAAGGCACCTAAGGTGTCTAAAAGCATTGGTGGAAAGTGGGAGTCTGATGGGAGAGTCATACCAGGGAGAAAAGTAAGAGGAATCGGTTTGCAAAGGTCCTCTTCTATGTCTAGCCACACAGGTCTACTCGGTACTGGATCTTCCAGCCAGCGAGCGCCTTGTTTGAGAAGAAAAGATTGATGATACTTCAGGAAATCAGGGAATCTGACACCCCCATTTTCCTTATCTGCTTGCAGCTTATGCTTCGCTATCCTAGGTGTCTTGTTTTGCCACAAGTATCTAGTCAGAAGGCCCTCTATATCTTTATATATACGTCGAGGGAAGAGACAGGGCAACATTTCTAAGATATAATTCACTTTCGGAACAATCATCATTTTTATGGTTTCTAATCGACCCCACCAGGTAAGTGTTAAAGGAGTCCAGCGGTGAGTTAGCGCCCGGACTTTAGAGGTTAAGTCTTTGGCATTGAAGGAGATAGTGTCTTCCAAAGGAGAACAATAGTGAACCCCAAGGTATTTGACCATGCGAGGTTGCCATAAAAAGGGGAAGGGTTGCATATCTGCCTGATGAAGCAAAGGATTTAATGGAAAGGCTACCGACTTGGTCCAATTTATCTTATAACCGGACAGTTGTGAGTATTTACCAATTTGCTCTAGGACAGCCGGTACTGAGTCTATAGAGACAAAAAGCATAAGGTCATCAGCATACGCTGAAATTTTGATTTCCCTATGGGTGAAGGGGACTCCATGAATCTCCTCCGATTGCCGGATTAGTAAAGCCAAGGGTTCAAGTGCAAGATCGAAGAGAAGTGGAGACAGTGGGCATCCCTGGCGAGTGCCGCGTTGAAGGGGAAAAGGCTGAGACTTTAAAGCATTGGCACATATACTGGCTGTAGGCTGTGCGTACATGGTGCGAAGACAACGGAGAAAACCTTCCCCTAATCCGTACCAGCGGAGGACTGCAAACAGGAAGGGCCACTCTAAGCGATCAAAGGCCTTCTCAGCATCAAGTGAGAGGCCAACAAATGGGCGATCAAGATTAACTGCGGTAGTCAGTACATGGCATAGAGTCCGAGCATTGTCAGCAGTTGATCTACCAGGAATGAAACCGCATTGATCTGGGTGTATTAAGGTAGGCATCCTATCCGAGAGCCGGGTAGAGAGAATGGTGGCAAATATTTTATAGTCCGCGTTTAGGAGGGAAATTGGACGATAATTAGCTGTTAGTTGCGGGTCTCTCCCCTCTTTCTCAAATACTACTACATTTGCCATTGAAAAGGACCCAGAAGGAGAACCCTCCTCGGCCAGAGCAGAAAAATAAATTTTCAAAACTGGAGCTAAGTCAGCGTGAAAAGTTTTGTAGAATTCAGCAGGGAGACCGTCTGGGCCTGCGGCTCGACCTGAGGCACATTTCTTGATAGCAGAATGAATTTCTGAGACAGTAAATGGTGTGTCCAAGGCCACTCTATCTTCGTCAGATAGGGTCGGTCTTTGTACCCCTGAAAGTAAGCGTTCAAATACATCTGGCTCAAAATCACATTCAGATTGATAAAGCCGGGTATAAAAATCACGAAAGAGTTCTAAGATTTCGGTATCTTTAGTGACCAAGCCCCCCCCCGACGGATTACGGAGGGCGGTAACACGCTTGGCTTCTTTTTGACCTTTTAGGGCATTTGCTAATAATTTGCCAGCACGATTATTTTCCCGATAATATAGCCCTTGTTGTGATTCGATATTTTTAACAGCAGCAGTGTACAAAAGCTGATTGTATTGAAAACGCAAGCGTTGTAAACGGAGTAAAATACATGGGTCAGTACGGGACGTGAGGAGACGCTCCCCAGCTTGTATCTGCTGCTCTAGAATCAGTAAATGCTGCTTTCTTTGTTTCCCCTGCCGAATTTGATAGCTAGTTATAGTGGCGCGGATAGATGCTTTAAAACCCTCCCACCAAGCCCAGCTCGCTGTGTCATGGGGTGAGTTAAAATGAAAATAATCTTGGATAGCGGCCTTTATATCAACCTGAAAATCTTTTTGACCCAGTAGGGATCTATCAAAAAACCAAGCTCGGGGAGAATCGTCCCGCGCAGTGACACGTAATGATAAAGATATGGCAGCATGATCTGAAATATGGAGAGGATGAGTCCTAGTCGTGTCTACTTGAGAAATCAGTGCTTTGGAAATGAGAAAGAAATCTATTCTAGATTGGGAGTGATGGGGGGCAGAAAAGAAAGTGAACTCTAAGTCGGAGGGGTGAAGCAGCCTCCATATATCTACCAGCGCAAGATCTTGCATCAGAGCTGTAAGGGTAGCAAGACTCTTGGGTGGACTACTCGTTCTAGGCGGCTGTCTATCTATCAGAGGGTCTAACACTTGATTAAAATCACCACCAAGTATTAATGGAGTATTGGCAGAGGCCTGTGCCAACTGCGCAATACTTGCATAGTAAGCAGGGTTGTCCACATTCGGGGCATAAATGCAAATACATGTAAATGCACTATCTCCAACCTTAAGATGTACGCGGGCCCATCTACCCTCCTTGTCAGCGCTAGTATCAATTACAGTAGCTTGCAAAGATTTCTTAACCAGAATGGCTACCCCGCACCGTTTGGAAACGGCGGGAGAATAGGCAGCCACCATGTAAGGCTTAACATTGAGTTTCAGTGTTTCAGCAGAGTTTAAGTGCGTTTCCTGAAGAAACGCTAAATCAGCATGCTCATGGCTAAGATAGCTAAGGATTTTCTTTCTCTTGATTGGACTATTAATGCCCTTTACGTTGAGTGATAAGATTTTACATAAAGCCATTCAGACAAGTTAAAAATTCTGAGCATGATAGCGCACATAAGTTCACAATGTCCCTCATATTGACTGTATCTGGCTGTACATATGGCATAAAAGAAAATAAGCTTAGATAATACAATGAAGCGCCCCACATTAAAAAAGAAAAACCGCAGCGCGCGGTAGAGAAGAAGCAGAACCCCAAAAATTACTGGCGACCATGTGTCTGCGGGGAGAAGCCCCAGAGAAGGCCGAAATTGAAAAAACACATAACCTGTAGGACTGTGCGTGCTCCGAATCCGACCGAGGCACACATCATGGAGGGATAGGAGACCACAAAACAAAAGTCATAGAAAGAAAGAAAGAAAGTCCAGGTAGTCTCTGTGCTGAACTATGACCGCCGCATCGGGCCCTTCAAAATGGCGGACAGAGCCGGCAAATAAAAATCCAAGTCGTTGGATTAGCGCATCTGCTCTGCTTCTTTGGAGTCTAAAAATGTTGATAGTAGATCAGGATCTTCGAATGTCCTGGTTTGGTTGTGGAGAGTCACTCGGAGCTTCGCGGGATACAACAGGCCAAAGCGAGCCTGTAGCTGTTGAAGTCGAGGGCGAAAAGCAAGGAGTTTCTTCCGTCGGTCGACTGTAGGCTTTGCCAAATCAGGGAAGAAGGAGACTTTGTGACCTTCAAATTCCAAATGATGGTTCGCCCGGGCAGCATTTAAAATTTGTTCCACTTGTTGATATCGTAGCAAGCGAAAGATAATAGGCCGGGGGTCGTTCGGTTGAGCGCCATGTGGGTAGGAACACGGTGTGCTCGATCGATTTCCAGTTCTTTATGAAAGGTGATCTTCAGCAAGGAGGGAAGAGTTTTGAGCAGGAATTCTCTCATATCTCCCGCTTCCACCCCCTCCGGTATTCCAATGAGCCTCACATTGTTGCGACGGGCTCGATTATTGCTATCTTCTAACTCCTTTTGAAGATTCTGTATCTGGCGCTCAGCCTTGTCCAGTGTGCCCAAGCGCACCGCGTGCGAGTCGAGGACCCCCGCCATATTGTCCTGCCGTAATGAGAGACTTTCAAGTCGGTCCTGGAGCACTCCAAAGTCTTCTCGCATGGCTCTAAGCGCTTCTCCATTGGACTGCACCAATTCCTTCACGCCGCGTATTTCCTCTAAAATCTCCAGGTGCATTTCGGGGTTCTCCCGAAATGGAACCATCTTCTGTGGGGAGGACACCTCTGTTTTGGAGCGTTTTCCGTGAGAAGAAGAAGGAGACCCGAAGTCCAAGCGCGCTGGTTTATGGGCCGCCATCCCCCCCGAGGTACCCCGGTCAGCCCGGAGCGAAATAGTAAGTTTGTATAGGTATTATGTCAGGATTCTAAGTAGGCCTCTCGGGAGCTTCAGCGCGAAGCGTCTTACCCGCTGGACATCAGGCTCCGCCCCCCCGCTTGTTCGTGATTCTAATCCCACAGGGCTAGATGTGCCCTGCGGGATCAAAGTTACAATCCCCTCTGTGTGTCCAATTCAGACCAGATGCACAGAGAGGATATACGTCCGTGACAGGATCGGGTCCAATATGAATATCTTTTAAAGTCCATAATATTCAGAAATAACAAAGCTTTCAACTTCTTCCTAAACACCTGCATATTCTTTACAGCTCACAAATCATCTAGTAGCAAGTTCCACAACCCTGGGGCATAAAGGGAGAAAGCTCTCACTTGGGTTAATTGATTCCTAGCAACATGGACGGGTGGACCAAGGTAGTGTTCTGTGAACATGGAAGCACAGGCTGCCTGCAAACATGCTCATGTAGCATGGTACCTAAGCAGTCAGCTGGAAGACTGCAGAACATTTTGAATACTGTCAGCAAGCCTTAGATTTTACCCAGCTCATGACAGGAAGCCAATGCAGCTGTTTTTAGAAGAGGAGTTGTACAGTATGTGCTAATCTAGGTTGGTTCAATACTATTCTTTCAGCAGTATTTTGCATCACCTACAGCACTTTAATTCTACAAGCTGGCAAGTCCTGATAAATAGGGCTTTGCCACGCTTACGTACAAAACAGAAAAACGGAAAATCTTCCTCCTTCCCTGCACCTCTCTACTGCTGCTGCCAGTGTCATTGCCTGCCCTAGTTGCCTGTTGCCTGACCTGCCTCACTACTCTGTAAACTGTCCCACCCCAATAAGCACCTCCCACAACTGTTCCACCCCATGCTAACTATCCCTACCACCAAAAAATACCCTCACCACTGCTTTATTATCCACAAAGTGCTCCATCCCTAAAAAAACACTCTTGCAACTGCTCCATCATGCTGCCAATGGCCCCACCCCCTAAAACTACCCCTGCAGCTACTACTACTACTATTAATCATTTATACAGATGTATGCAGAGCTGTACAGACAAATGCAAAAAAGATGGTCCCTGCTCGTAAGAGGTTACAATCTAATCAAGACAGACGATAAAGTAGCTGAGAACAAAGGTAAAAATAGGGACGGGAAAGACACATAAGAGAACAAGGGATCAGGATCCAAAGGCAGCCTCAAAGAGGTGAGCTTTTAGCATGGATTTGAAAAGGAGCAGAGATGAAACCTGGCGCACAGAGTCAGGTAGTTTGTTCCAGGCACAAAGACCAGCAAGGTGAAAGGATTGAAGTCTGGAGTTGGCAGTGGAAGAAAAGGGCATAGAGAGAAGCAAGCCAGTAGAGGAGCGGAGTTCACGAGGAGGGGTGTAGGGAGAGAGGAAAGGTAGCAAGAAGCAGTAGAATGAATGGATTTATAGGTCAGAAGGAGGTTTAAATTGGATACGGAATCGAAAAGGGAGCCAATGAAGTGATGAGAGAAGAGGGGTTATGTGAGTATATCAAGGCTGGCAGTAAATTAGCCGTGATGCTGAGTTCTGAACAGATTGAAGAGGATTTTGAGATGGCTCAAAGGGAGACCAGCAATAATCTAGATGGGAGGTGATTAGAGAATGGATAAGGGCCTTAGTAGTGCGTTCAGAAAGGAAGGGGCAAATTTTGCTAAAGTTATAGAGAAAGAAACAACAGGTTTTAGCAATGAGTTGGATGTGTGTGGAGAAGGAGAGGTAAGAGCCAAAGATGACCCCAAGACTGCGGGCTGAGGGAACAGGAAGTAGAAGAGTGTTATCCACAGAGATAGAGAAAGGAGGAAGGGGGGGAGGTAGGTTTAGGGGGGAAAATAACAAGTTCGGTTTTGACCATGTTCATTTTCAAATGGCAGTGAGACATCCAGGCAGCGATGTCAGATAGGCAGGAAGAGATTCGAGTTGGAGTGTTGGAGAAATATCAGGTGTAGAGAGATAGATGTGAGCGTCTTCACTGTGAAAATGGCACTGAAAGCCATGAGAGGAGATGAGTGCACCAAGGGACTGGGTATATAGAGAGAAAAGAAGTGAGCCCAGGACAGACCCTTGGAGTACACAAACTGAGAGCTGGATAGCAGTAGAAGAGGAACCATCAGAACAAACAGTGAAAGAGCAATGGGAGAGATAAGAAGAGAATATGCACAGCACAGAACCTCTAAAACCAAGTGAGTTCAAAGTTTTGAGGAGACGTTGGTGGTCAACAGTGTCAAAAGCAGCAGAAAGGTCAAGAAGAATGAGAATTGAGTAAAGACCCTTGGATTTAGCCAGGAACAAGTTGCTGAAGACTTTAGCAAAAACTGTCTCAGTAGAATGTAAGGGACAAAAGCCCCACCATCCCACGCACTGCCTCACTCCTAAAAACAATCCCTCTCAACTGCTCTACCACCCTTCAAACTGTTTCACTCTTAAAAGATACACCGCTCAACTGCCTCACCATTTCACAAATTGCCCCACCCCAAAAAATGTCCCCTGCAACTGCCCCACCAACTCACAAACTGTTTCCACTCCAACAAACTACCACCTCACAACTGCCCCAGCTAGGACAAAACTGCTTGGTGTTTGGACCAGACAGTCCAGTTTTGAACCATTTGTACAGTGTCCAGTTACACAATTTTGCCTGTCAAGCAAGGGAGGCCAATCAAATTGCAGCCTTTTCCATGTTAACTAGCTGTATAGCTGCAGACAAGCAGCATGTGCGGGGAGCGCATTCAGTGCATGGTGATGTGACACGCATGCTTTATTGCTCAAAGCCTGTACAGCCCACACTGCATGCACACTCCCCCTGCATCTAGGTGGCAAGGCAGGTCCCCTTGCACACCCTGCTGGCTGCTGTATCTTATGCCTGCTGCTGCCTACCCAGTTCCTCAGAGACCAATGATCCGCTTCCCTGGCCTTCAGTAAACATCCATGCCAAGCATCCACCATATTGACACCATCCAGACTCGCATTCACTGCATCACCGGTGTGAGCACTGAGCAGCCACTAGTCTCTACCTAAGGGTCCTCAGCCATCCCACACTCCAGGCAGCTCCAAGTCCAGAGGGCAAGGGAGTGCAACCCAGATAGCTAGAATGGCTGGGCAGGGCCACTGGCACAAATCCACTGCTTTCAAGCAGTCATCCAGACCCAATTTTGTCCCACTGCAGTGCCCAGGAGGAGCTGAAGACTGAATTCAAGAGTTAGACAGTCCCTTCTTGCTCCCAAGCCTATCCAGAAGTCAGGGGCGGCCCAAGGGGGTGCGGGGCCATGTGCGGAGACTCGGTGCGGGGCCTCATTTGCATAAATATTTGCATAATGTTACCATACACTAACTTTTAGTAAACATGCCTCTTAATGAGTGTATGAATAAAGAAAGACTAAAAGACTTCTACATTACTATAATCCAGTGCCAACCGCCAGACACATTAGGAACTACTACAAACACTGCCCATTTAGAACCCATAGCAAACCCGCCGTATGCTAACAGCACTACCAGGACTCATAAAGCACCATACCCTAACTATCAAAAGGAAACGCTGCAAATATTAAACCAATACATTTCAGAGAACAACAATACATGACCTACTGGGGAAAGAGAACAAGTGGCAATGTCAAATAGGAATTACATAAACAGAATACCTCAGCTCAGTTACACATGCAGAACATAGACCATCACCAAACAAGGAATCACAATTTAGAAACAGGAAGACAATAATTAAACTGGGAATCCCAAAAGCCAAACTTGGAATGTACAACACTGTAGAAATAAAACTATACATTAATTTGCTCTTGTACTAAACAAAGCGCAGACGTTAATGATGCACATTTCCCAGAGCTGACATATTCCAATTAATAAATTCAAAATAAAGAGATATTTTTCTACCTTTTGTGCATTTTTTTCAGCTGCAATTGCTCCAGTCACTTTCTTCTGGTTTCTTTGTGTCTTCCGCTAACTCTCCATCGTCTGCTGTCCATTTGTCTTTTCTTCTCTCTTCTAGTTTTTTTCCATTCTCTCTCTACATCTGCTTTAACATACTAATCTTTCTCCTTTTGCTCTTTCCTCATTCCTATTTCATCTACTCAAATTTTACCCCTCCATTCTCAATCCCCACTTACTTTCCCAATATCCGGCCAATTGTAGATTTGTCTTCCCTCCCACACAAAATATTTTTTCCCTCTCCATTTCACTCTCCCAGCTCCATCCCATTCTAATCCTCCCCCCAACATCAGCTCCATTCTAGTTCCAGTCCCACCCAGCATCCGCTCCCTTCTAGTCCCCGCATCAGCCCATTTCCAGTCCTAGCCCCCCATAAGCCCATTTCCAGTCCTATCCTAGACCCACCATCAGCCTATTTCCAGTCCTAGCTCCCCCATCTATTTCCAGTCCCATCCGAGTCCCTCCATCAGCTCATTTCCAATCCCAGCCCCCCATGAGCCCATCAGCCCATGTCAAATCCTAGCTCCCCTCCACTCAGCTCATTTCCAATCCAAGCCCCCCATGAGCCTACTTCCAGTTCTAGCCCCTTCATGAGTCCATTTCAATCCAAACCCCCACCACAGCCCATTTCCAATCTTAGCACCCCCCCAACAGCCAATTTCCAGTCCTATTCTAGCCCCTCCATCAGCCCATTTCCTGTCCTAGTCCCCCCACTCACCCATTCCCAGTCCTAGCTCCCTCCCCCTCACAACCCATTTCCATTCCAAGCCCCCGTCCCCATCAGCTATTTGCAGTTCAAGCCTTCCTTCCACTCAGCCCATTTCCAGTCCTAGCAACCCCCCCAGCCCATTAACAGTCTTAGCCCCCCTAGCCCATTACCAGTAATAACCCCCCATCAGCCCATTTCCAGTCTTAGCCCCCCCCATAACCCATTACCAGTCCTAAACCTCCCCATCAGCCCACTTCCAGTCTTAGCACCCCCCCATGGCCCATTACTAGTCCTAACCCTCCCCCATCAGCCCACTTCCAGTCTTAGCCCCCCCACCATAACCCATTACCAGTCCTAAACCTCCCCATCAGCCCATTTCCAGTCTTAGCCCCCCCATAGCCAATTACCAGTCCTAACCCCCCATAAGCCCATTTCCAGTCTTAGCCCCCCATAGCCCATTACCAGTCCTAAACCTCCCCATCAGCCCATTTCCAGTCTTAGCCCCCCCATAGCCAATTACCAGTCCTAACCCCCCATCAGCCCATTTCCAGTCTTAGCCCCCCCCAGAGCTCATTACCAGTCATAACCCCCCATCAGCCCTCTTCAAGTCTTAGCCCCCCCATAACCCATTACCAGTCCTAAACCTCCCCATCAGCCCATTTCCAGTCTTAGCCCCCCCCCCCATAGCCAATTACCAGTCCTAACCCCCCCCCCATCAGCCCACTTCCAGTCTTAGCACCCCCCATGGCCCATTACTAGTCCTAACCCTCCCCTATCAGCCCACTTCCAGTCTTAGCCTCCCCCCCCATAGCCCATTACCAGTCCTAAACCCCCTTCCCCCCTATCATCCCAAATTAAAAAATAAAAAAAACCAGCTGCGTCTGCCGCGGCAGCATCAAGAGTGCCACCGCGGGGCCCCCCCCCCCTGCCTGGCAGAGCCTCCCTGCATCGTAGGCTAGCTTTGAATCCCTGAACGCGGGCTTCTTTCAGAGCCGCTAGAGTTTCCTTTCTCGCAGCTCTGTTAATCCCGCTGGGGCTGATGGGAAATCCCCGGCGGGATTAACAGAGCCGCGAGAAAGGAAACTCTCGCGGCTCTGAAAGAAGCCCGCGTTCGGGGATTCAAAGCAAGCCTACGATGCAGGGAGGCTCTGCCGGGCAGGGGGGCCCCACGGCGGCACTCTTGATGCTGCCGCGGCAGAAGCAGCTGGTTTGTTTTTGTTTTTTTAAAACTTGGGATGATGAAGAATGTTTTTTGCGCGGGGCCCCCTGAAACGCGGGGCCCTGTGCAAAAAACATTCTTGCTCAATGGACGGGCCGGCCCTGCCAGCAGTCCAGGTGATCCAACTAACTCTGCAGTGAGGTAAGAGAAATCAGACTTGTGAATGCCCCTTGACCTGGCTAGCTGGACCAGGGTCACATAAAATGCATTTGAGTCATGCTGAATTTTTCTGGGTTCTTGGTGCTGTACCATGACCTTGGAGGTCTATCACACCCTCGATCTCAGGAAGCAGACATACTTGCACTCTTAGGTAGTAACAGAACAGCCTCTGAGAGAAATCTGGCTTTTGAACCCCCCTTTTTACTTTACTGATTCCTTCTTCAAGCAATAAACAGATTAATTCAACAGTGATCTTTCCACAGCTTAAACTTGAACACATTCCTTTCTTAGCAACACAGCTATTGTTGGAGCTGAGGATCTGAGGCACTATTAGTGTCTTGGATCAATCCTATAGCTTGAGAAGTGTCAGGTATATTTACAATGGAATGGACTCTGAGTTCTTAGGTCCCTCAGCCAGTTTACTCACTTTCTGCCTCTGGAGGCATCAGTCTATTTACAGTGCTTGCTTGATGGAGGCACCCAGCACCACTTATCCTCAGTCCCTTTAGAGTGAGGGGAGCAGAAATGGTTTAGTGTTAGACACTCTCTCTGTATCAATCTGTTAGATACCTCAGTCCAATCCACTTCTTGTTTACTTAATATATTTTTAGCCCATCCATTCTAGGCAGATCACAACATAACACATAAAATATTACAAAACACACACAATAAAATCAATAAAACAAATCTAAAAAACCCCAAAACCCTAAAACACAACCCCCAAATTTAAAAAGAAAACAAGACCAAACCTAACTTAAAATTTTCATAAAAAGGCAGGACTGAACACAACCTAAAATCAGCCAACCCCACTGAAGGCTAACCCAAAGAAGTGAAAGAAGTGTTTCTCTTTGCCCCTGTGGACTACTATATGTAAGACAATTAAACATTAGGCTGACAGAACATAAGCGCTAATTTAACAGGGGGATAGTGGAAGCACTTACAGTTAAGCATTGTTTAGAGCACCACCATAATTTTGAAGATTTGAGATATTTCTATCTGGATCATGTTCCCCCTAGCAATAAAAGTAGATTTTTCAGTTCCAGATTGTAGAACTGAAGGTCTGAACAATGATATAGATTGGAGCATGTGCTGTTGACAGCTGAAGGCCGGGAAATGGGTTATGGGGCTTCGGTGGGCTTAGGTTGGATTATCCCATATCTCCATTCAGCTCATATTGATGTATACTCTTTTTTGTTGAGGTGACTTGTAGTAATGGGTGATTCAGAAAGAGTTAAGTCTATGACCAAGACAGAATTTAAAAGGGCATGTGTGGCATGTTTTATTTTTGTCAAGCATTGAGTGCCGGCATTCAGCGCAATTGCTGTCTGCGAGTACTAAACACTGAGAAACATAGAAACATGACAGCAGAAAAAGACCATATGGCCTAGTCTGCCCTTCCATATCAATAACTATAGTCCCTTCTTTACCTTTAGAGATCATCTCTGTTTGTCCCATGCTTTCTTGAATTCAGATACTGTCCTCATTTCTACTACCTCCACTGGGAGACTATTCCATGCATCTACCACTCTTTCTGTAAAGAAATATTTCCACATATTACTCCTGAGTCTATCCCCTTTCACCCTCATCCTATGTCCCCTAGTTGCAGAGCTTTCTTTCAGTTGAAAAAGAGGCTCTCTTCCTGTGCATTTACAGTATGCCATGGAGGTATTAAAGCATCTCTATCCCACCTTTCCTCTAAAGTATACATATTGAGATCTTTAAGTTTGTCCCCATATGGTTTTTAACAAAGACCACTGACCATTTTGATAGCCACCCTCAGCACAGACACCATCCTGTTTATATCCTTTTGAAGGTGTGGTCTCTAAAATTGCACACAATACTCCAAATCAGATCTCACCAAAGACTTATACAGAGGTACTACACCGCCTTTTTCCTGCTGACCATTACTCTCCCTATGCACCCAAGCATCGTTCTGACTTTCACCATCATCTTTTCTACCTGTTTAGCCACTTCAAAATCATCAGAAACAATCACGCCCAGGCCCCACTCTTCTTTCGTGGACAGAAGTATTTCACCTCCCTATACTGTACCGCACCCTTGGATTTTTGCAGCCCAAATGCATGACCCTGCATTTTTTAGCATTAAATCTCAGCTGTCAAATACTCAACCATTCTTCAAGCTTAGCTAGACCCCTCCTCATATTATCTACTCCTTCTTGGGTGTCTACTCTATTGCAGGTCTTGGTATCATCCACAAAGAGGCAAAACTAACCCAACAGCCCTTCTGCAATATCACTAACAAAAATGTTAAAAAGAATCATACCAAGGACAGATCCCTGTGACACACCACTGGTGACATCCTTCTCCTCAGAGTGAGCTCCATTTACCTGTACTCTTTGTTGCCTCCCACTCAACCAAATTCTACCCAGTCAGTCACTTTAGGATCCATCCCTAGGGTGTTCAATTTATTTATAAGTTGCCTGTGCAGAATGGTATCAAAGGCTTTACTGAAATCTAAGTACACCACATCTAGATCTCTCCCTCAGTTCAATTCTCTGGTCACCTAGTCACAGAAATCAATCAGATTTGTCTGACAAGACCTGCCTCTAGTAAACCCATGCTGCCTCGGATCCTGCAATCCATTGAACTCCAGAAACCTCACTATCCTCTGTTTCAGCAGTGTTTCCAATACTCACCACAGAGGTCAGACTAATCAGCCTGTAGTACTCAACCTCATCCTTACAATTGTGTAAAGGGGCCATTTGTGCCTGTCTCCAATCTTCTAGGAGCACTCCCAACTCTAAAGAAGCATTGAAAAAGGTCAGACAGTGTAGCTGCTAGAATTTCCCCAGGTTCCTTCAGTACTCTCAGATGAATCCCATCCAGCCCCATCGTTTTGTCTACTTTTAATTTAGCTAGTTCCTCACAAACACCATCTTCTGAAAATCATTCAAGATCCCCTTCGCTTATGTTCCTTTTTGTGGGTGCTTTCTGAGGTTCTGCTCCTGGCCCTTCATCTGTGACAACAGAACAAAATTATTTGTTGAGCGTTCTCATCAGCTTCTACATATTTTTTCCCTTCACCCTTGAGTTTGACAGTATTTCTCCTTTCATGACAATACTGCATATGTCTTTTATTAAACCTCTGTCCATTTCTTCTCCCAGTGAGGGAGATCTGTATATCACACCAATCCAATGGATTTCCCATTCCCTCTTTCTAGTTTAAAGCCCAATAATTTAATTTAATTTCAAGTCATTTTTATTAATTTTCGCAAGTTATTCTAGTAACAGATCCACATCTGCTTTAATAAATTTAACTATTTAGTTTTAACATTTGCTAATGCATTGAACAATGTTCCCTCCACAAGAACTGGGAACTCTACTATACTCTACAACATACAATTATATATAACTTGTGATGCTGCAGACCCTCTGAGAAGAGAAGAAAGTGTTTTAAACACAGGAAAAGGCAAGCACAAGCTGCAATATTATGAGGAACCAGATAGGGGGAGCAGGAGGGACCTCCTAGGTCATGAGGTAATGCCAGCCAGCTTCCAATCAAGGAAGAGAGGAGAACCTAAGGCCTATTGCTCAGGCCAGGCAGGATCCCAGCCGGAGCAGGCCTCAAACCTCACCGGGAGTAGACAAGCCAAGGAGAAAAGGTAACCCATGTTTAACTGAAAGCAGGTTGCAGACTGCTGGTGTATGGGGAGGACAGGGAGCAGACGAATACTGTCCGTGTGAAACTGCCTATGAGATAAGGTGCAAGAAACACGTACCGAATAAGAGACTTGTTAATGACAAAGCTTTGCATGAAGCTAAGGTAAAACACGTGCAAAAGGAAGACGGTTCCCAGTATAGGAGGGCGCAGGACCGACATCCTACATTCAACCCTGAGCATTGGGAGGTTGTACAGAGGATCTATAAAAAGCCTGATTACAATTTGCCAGCAAATACTGATTTGGTTTCAGAGGCTTCAGAAGGGGAACCGATGCAGGTGGAATTTGCTTCAGACACCGAGATGGACTGTAGTTATTGTAAGACAGGAAGCCTGGAGTCCTTGCTTAGCACGTAAGCTCTATCTTGGGGAATAGAGACTGTTTGGTTTGATACACCATTTATTGTGAAGATAACAGCTTTGCTTTAATGTTATGTTTTACTTTTTCTTTAACCTGAAGTAAGGAACTTGTGTTGATGTTTTTGTCCAAGCATATGAACCTTTTTGCAAGAAAGGGAAATAAAATGCCTTTGTTTTCCCTCCACTCAGACACTGACCATTGTAATTGGGACTAGAAGGGGGGCAACCAGGTGCTGGGCCCAGACCAGAGTCCCGATTGGGTAGCCATATCAGTACCGGGACCAATAGATGGGTGAGAGGGGTACTGGGACCAATGAAAAGTTTGCCTATGCTTAGAATGGACAAGAAAGCTATAAAAGTTGTTGTTTTACTAGAAGCCATTGCTCAGCCATTTTGAAATTGCTTATTGCTTGAGCCATGTGCACATTAAACTGGCTTGGATCCTTGAAAAGACTCCTGGATTTATTTATTGCATGCTTATCTGCTGCTACATTCTTGGTGCATTGGCCGGGAAGTGCGAGTGGTGGATAGTGTTCAAGTGAATAAATCCACGTAATTCGCCTTGAGGTTTGGTCCAGTTGGAACCATGCCAATCCGACGCAGGGGAATTTCCCTGGGCCCACCGATCCTCTTGTATCGGAGGGAGTTCTGCCTGGCCTCGGCAGGCACTGAGTCCAGCTGGCCAACACTTCCGACCCGGGGAGTCCAGGATCCAACTCAGAAGCTTGGGAACCAGATCTGGTAAGTATAGTTTTGAAAACCTGTCTAGACAGATGAGTTAGAACTGCAGTTTGAAAACTTAGAGAATCATGATTCAGCCTGGTCAGAGCAGACAGGACTGGGTTTTTGGTATGTCTAGACAGAAATAGAAAGAGCAGTACTGCCAGTGGAACTTGGAATTTGTAATCTCGAGATATTGGGAATTGGTAAGAGAGCTCTCAAGGAAGGGCCGAGTAACCCCGCATGGGAATTCGCCGGGTGAAACCCTCATCCTTTTTGTAATTGGGAAAAAGACTAGTCAGAATAGATAGAAAGGAATGCATTCTAAGATACGTTGCTAGCATGATTGTGTGAATGAAGTGTGAATGAGAGGTCTGGCAGCACGGACCAAGCAGAGTGGACTCTGGACTAGCGCAGTTCCTAGTCGGGTGACTGCGTCTAGGTCGCGAAACGGATGAAGCGTTTGGTGTATTGTCCGTCCTGTGTATTTGATTTTTGCTATCTGTTGAAACTGCGAGTTTCCCTTTTGTTATATATGTGAGATTATTCTGTTGAGTAATTTGTGACAGTTCACTGATTAAGAAATTGTATTAATAGAGCAGAATGAAGACCCAAAACACCTACAGTCATTTTTAGAAATCAAAAAGCTGGTCTGACCCAGTTAGTTTTTCTACTGCAGTGTGAAAAACTGACAGGGGGCGTGTCTGAAGGAAAGAATGTCTAGTGTCGTCTTTCTAATCTTGTGCAGGCTTAAACCTCAATGCTGGTAGTTTGTGCTTATTTCAGGCAAATTGTACCTGTTTTATTTAATATGTTTTTGTTCCTTCTGCTGTGGTTATGTAATATATATCATTTATTTATCATTTAATAAGAATGTTTAGTCAGGATTGTGGGTCCCGATAGTTTTTGGGTTTAGCCTGAAAAGGATTAAGTTTGTATTAATCCCTTATGGGTTGCGGACCAAGTGAGAGGAATTTCTGTCGGCTGTATGTTCAAATTTTCAGTAAGCACTGAAACAGTTTAAATAGGAAATGATAAAGAACTGTTTTTGTTTTTCCTTTGATCTACAAAGTAATTAGATCACGACTTAACATTGATTTAAATTGTTTTTTTCTGGCATCTCTGTCCATGTGAATGAGAAGTCTCTTTTTATGAGCACAGTTCAATTGTTTCCCCGCGAGCAGAGGGGTGTGGCTTCCACATATCCTTAAAAAAAAAAAAAAAAGGTTCTGGAGAGACAGCTGGAGACTGCAGGAAATTTCTCCTAGGAATGAAAAGGGACTGCCGATTTGAAAAGTCTCTTCATTTAATCGAAGCGTGATGAATTTATAATTAGTTTTTTCTCTGGTTTCACTAGCTCTGTTTAACCAAAAGTTTTAAAAACAAAGTTTATCTTTTTATGAATGAGTATAAGTCATTTGAATGCATGCTTCCCCTCTGTGCTGGTTACTAATGAACAAATCAGTTAGCTTTTCTGTATTTAAAAAAAAAAAAGGGAAAGGTGTACTGTATTTTATGAAAAATATCCGGAATGTCTTTTAAATATTTGCTTCCTGAACTAAAAAAATAATTTCTTTTGCAGAGACATGCTGACAGATAGCTATAGTTCTCTCTATAAGAAGCATAATGGATGTATGTGCTCAATCTAAGTGTTTCCTGCCTGCCCTATGTTTACAGAAATAATAAGTGTCTTTTCAAGTATGATCAAGAATTTCAGTAAGGGATTTACTGAAGATTATGAAATGTCTCTGTCCCAATCAGGATTTTGCCCCAGAATTTCTAGATATCCTGTCTCGTCTCTCTCTCTCTCTGTAAGTTGTTCTGTTCAGTGTGCTTAAGGGGGGGTTGGAGCCCAGTCCACCGTTTTTGTCAACCCCCCCCCCCCCCCCCGGTGGGCGTGAACTAATGTGCCCACAGCAGAGAAGTGGATCCTTAAAAAAAAAAAAAAAAAAAAATCAACCTCCGGGATAGAGCATTGCTAGGAGAAACAGAATCCAGGAGAGGGGGGGGGGGACTACAGATTCCCAAGTAGTTTGCTAGCCACCTCTGCAACAGGGGAATGTCCACCCCCTCCGGACTAGAAGTGAAAGTCAGCTGACCAGACTTGTTTAGAACTGAAAAAAAACTGCATTATACACTGAGAAGTTTTAGGACTTGATTGAACTAATGAACGGAAATTGCAGAGAACTGGATGAATTTGCGGGCATAATGGTTAAATGAAAGTTTATCAGAAAGTATGTGGATTGTTGAAGAAGGACAGAGAATGTAAAAATTGTAAGATGGGAAAAAGAGAACAGATATTTTAGTTGGATGATGTGGAAGTTTTCCTAATCGAAGGAGCAGCGGATGTGAAAACTGGGTGTGAGTGCGCCCATTATAGAAAAAGAAGGACATTAGAGAAGTGAATGCCCGTATCTTGACTCCCGAGGGAGTACTTGATTGCAAAGTCATAAAACAATAAACCAAGCACAGTGTTTCAGCACGAGAGTGAAGCAGCTATAGCGTGAGTGGCAGCCGAAGAGGGCTACAGCATGGATGAAGACTAGGCCAGACCGGACTCTCCAGTTTCCCTGGGTCCCCAGGAGTCAGTCTGAAAAATAGGGGACCAATATATGGACTTTTATGGGGGATACAGGAGCAGAATACTAAAGCCAGTAGCCCCTGTGTTTTTCTCGCAAAGCCTTTTCTGCAGAACCACATGTGTGAACTAGAAAAAAAAATAATAATAATAATGTACCAGTTCCTGTATATGCCTGAATGCCCTATTCCATTTTTGGGCCGAGACCTGCTTGCAAAGCTTCAAGCACAGATATCCTTTGTTGAAGGGGAAAAAAATGAAACTCAAAATCTGCTGGCCTGATGGTGTTAACTGTCCCCAAGAAGAAGAATGGCGGTTCTATTCACCTGCATCCAAAGCAACAAGCTGTACACTTACCAACCTCATAGCCCCACCTGGAGGATGGGCAGAAGATAATCCACCTGGCCTAGCAAAGAACATAGCCCCTGCCATTGTCACCCTCAAGCCAGTCAAGAAGCCTGGGACAGGTGATTACCGCCCAGTGCAGGATCTAAGAAAGAATGAATGATGCAGCTGAAACTATACAACCAGTGGTACCAAAATCCTTATATTCTCTTGGAACTGATCTCTGCTGAAGCTATACATTTCATCATTCTGGACTTAAAAAGATGTTTTTTTCTGCATACGCTTAGCCCAAGACCCCACTACAAGGAGGCGGGGCCAACTCATCTGGACAAGATTACCTCAAGAATTCAAGAACTCGCCTCACTCAGCAAAAGATTTGACAAGTTATCCAGAAACTCAAGAAAAAAAAAAAGAAAAAATTCTACTTCAATATGTGGACAACTTGCTCATAACCACCAACTCAGAAAGTGAATGTCCACCAGCCACCAGTGAACTCTTGCACCTTTTTAATGAGGCTGGATACAAAGTCTCAAGAGCCAAAGCATAATTATGTCAAACAAGTTAAATACCTAGGATTCCAGTTGTCCAGCGGAATTCGACGCCTGGAACCCTTACCAGAACGCAAAGCAGCTGTATGCAGTATTCCTACTCCAACCACCAGGAGGCAAGTGAGAGCCTTCTTGGGTGCCACAGAGTATGTTGTATATGGATCCCCAATTTTGCGCTGCTAGAGAAAAAAAAAAAAACCAAAAAAAAAACCATTGTATCAAGCTATCAAAGGAATGGAAAAGTCTCCAGAGGAATGGGGACTTGAACAGGATGCAGTCTTTTGATCTTTGAAAAAAAACACTCTGATGTTGTCACCAATTCTGGGTCTACCAGATGTCCAGAAAACCTTACAGTCTCTATGTTCATGAGTCGCAAGGAAATGTTCTGGGAGTGTTGACTCAATCTCTTGGACCTTATTTGAGAAGCTGTTACAGCTACAGCCTTCCTAGTAAGCAAAAACTAAAAGAAAAATCCCTTCACAAAGGAAATTACTAGCTAACAAATCTATGAATGTTGAAATATTAGAGTATGTTGTGTGAAAACCCCAGATACAACTGAAGGGTCAGTCAAGCTTTCAATCCTGCTATGTTGTTATCAGTTGGTCTTGATCCCCTGATCATGACTGTTTAGAAATTATGGACACTGTATTCTCAAGCCACCTGGATTTGACTGATGTCCCTCTGGAGAACCCTGAACAGACTTTCTTTGTGGCTGAAGGCAGTTTCATCATCAATGGACATTGTTGTGCTAGATATGCAGTGGTGACCCCTGATTTGGTAGTTGAGTCCTCAGCCCTGGCCCCAGAAACTTCACCACAGAAAGCTGAACTGATAGTCCTCACTAGAGCACTAACAATAGGAAAAGAGCCCTGTCTAAATGTGTACCCAGATTTCAAGTATACCCTTACAACCTTGCATGCATATGGGCCCCTGTACAAAGAATGAGGGTGGATAACCTTAGGAAGCAAGTCCATTAAGTATAGCCCCAAGATATTGATATTAATAGATACATACTGCCTATAGATCTCAGAATTTAGGAAAAGTAGAATGTATGAATAGAACCCTGAAATCTCAGTTGTCTAAACTTTGCCAAGAGGTTTACCTGAAGTGGCCCTAGGTTCTTCCTATAGCCCTTCTTAGGATATACTTAGCCCCTGCTAAGTCTTTAGGAGTTTTCCCTTTTGAAATTCTGTATGCGCAACCCCTGCCTATTGTATAGGAAATAAAAGGAGATATGAGACAGATAGGATCTGAAATTATTAGACATGAACTATTGGTTTTAAGTTCTGTTTTGCAGAAGTCTTCATACCTGGGTACAAAAATCGATTACTCATCAATTTGCCTGCACCCCTGCATCCTTTCAAGCCTGGAGTCTCGGTGTGGATCAAAGAGTGGAGAAAGATACTGTTAGCCCTGCATTGGAGGGGACCCTATGTCGTCATCCTGTCAACAACTCCAACTGCAGTAAAAGTCGCAGAATTTGAACCTTGGACCCATCATAATCAAGTGAAGCCAGCAGCTGCTCTTGAACCTGATCACTGGACTACTGTACAGCATCCTGAGACTCCATTGCACCTCACCCTACGACAACAACCACGGCCCTAAGACTTATTGGTCCCTCAGAAACTGCACTATTTCAAGACTGTTTGTTTATCTGAAGGTAAGCCTCGCATCTGAAAAAAACCTGCAATCATCAGAAAGAGACTGTGTTGTGTTAAGAAATTGAATCTTCTAAGAGACTGTGTTTAAATACTCTGAAAAGACTGTTTTGATCTCCTAAAGAGTGAACTGCTCTAAGGAAGCAATAATAGCCTAAGAGACTATGCTATGATATTTTAAGAAATTGAGACATCCCAGAGGACAGTGATACTTTGGAATCTACAGCCCTACTCCTGCCAAAACGCTGGTAGGTCTACGTACGGCAGAAGCTTGAGGATCTACAATCAACCCTACATCTGTTATCTGTTGTGGAAGTCGACAGTTCCACCAATTTTCCAGAGACTATGCCCATTATGAATTATTATTATTGCTTTATTTTGGCAGCAGCCTTGGAGTGCTTTGAAATGACTTTTGCCTTATCTCCCTGGGCAGCCTGTATAAGTACAACATGAACTGGACCGAAGGTCACTCAGACCTTGTTTTATCATTCTTCCTATACTTGCATTGGTATACTCTCCAATCCAAAAGTTGTTCTAGATCTTGACTTTCTACAAGGCTATGCAAGCCACCGTTGCAATTCCTCATACCACCACCAGAACTTGTTTCTTGAACTTACTGGAGCAATAGCATCTAGTCTCCACACTTCTGACTGTTTCTATTGTGGAGGAACTAAGATGGGAGATCAGTGGCCCTGGGAGACGCAAGAACTGAACTATTCTATCCTATACAATCAGACTGATTTACATAATACTACTAGTGAGTGGGTATTGGCCCACCCCATTGCTGACAGTTTGTGTTTTGTTCGGACTGGACCACAATCTACTACGAAGGATGGACAGCTGGTCTGTCTAAATCAGAAGCTTTACGACAGCACAACAAAGATGCAACCGAACCTTCTAATCCTTTAGTTCTTTTTCCCACTCTTGCCAAACTATGGACTTTGACTATCTGCCTGTTGCTCCCTTGTTTCTTGCCATTTTGCTTGCAAATGATAACTTCAGTTATTAATAACACTGTAGAGCGTAAGACAGCTACAAAGATGCTAGCTATGTGAACTTACTACCCTATACCACAGAGTGATACCTTTACCTAGTATTATGTGATTTGATTCTCACACCTTATTAACATGCGGGTGAGAATAATCAAAGGGGGGAATGTGGTAGGCGACGGCCTATGATCCATGCTAATTGAACTAAGCAGACAGGCCTGAGCAGCTTGACCTGTAACTGAAGCCTGTAGTTAGGCCCAGAGGAATGAAAACCCCCCTGAATGATGACACCATAGAATTGAAACTTAACTCAGTTTAACTGAACATAGCTAAGCAGAAACGAAACTTAGAAAATAAAGAAAAACAAGTTTAATTGGTACTGATAAGGTGTGCTATGCTTCTATGGAATTAATTAACTCTGCAGAGAGCAAGGTCACAGTGCCTCTGCTTCCCATATGTTTTAACAAGCTCAGCGACCTTGGAGGAGAGAAGTAACAAGTTGGAGACACTGACCATTGTAATTGGGACTAGAAGGGGGGCAACCAGGTGCTGGGCCCAGACCAGAGTCCCGATTGGGTAGCCATATCAGTACCGGGACCAATAGATGGGTGAGAGGGGTACTGGGACCAATGAAAAGTTTGCCTATGCTTAGAATGGACAAGAAAGCTATAAAAGTTGTTGTTTTACTAGAAGCCATTGCTCAGCCATTTTGAAATTGCTTATTGCTTGAGCCATGTGCACATTAAACTGGCTTGGATCCTTGAAAAGACTCCTGGATTTATTTATTGCATGCTTATCTGCTGCTACATTTTACTTTTTCTTTAACCTGAAGTAAGGAACTTGTGTTGATGTTTTTGTCCAAGCATATGAACCTTTTTGCAAGAAAGGGAAATAAAATGCCTTTGTTTTCCCTCCACTCGGACCTTTGTATTCTTTGGGATTTTGGTAACAAAGGAAGCTACCAGGGCTGAAAGTCCCTGGGCCCTGTAAGACATTAGCCAAACCCAACCTCATATATTTTTATGTCCAACCTACCTTAGTCCATTACGCTGCCAAGGTAGGCCCTGTGACATAAAATGGCATAGTTATTGGATTTTTTCTTTGCTTGGAACCTACGTCTGCACAAAGAAAAGAAAAGAAAACTCCTGAGTTGACAAAAAAGAAGGAAAGCCCAGATTGAACTGCTGGAAAGACAAGATCCGGAGCGGATCAGCTAGAGAGATCGGATCAGAGGGAGAAAACCCGAAGGGGAGTAAACCTGAAGTCCGGAAGGGAAGGTGAAAATCCTGAAAGGAAAATCCTGTTGCCAATACCTAAGCAGAAGAGCTGCAGAGCGGGACAGCCACTAACGTTCCAGAGCTGACTCAACACTTAAGTCAGGTAAAATGTAATTAGGCCTGACAAGTGTTGGATGCCAGGGAAGTTTAAAAAAAAAAAAAAAGATAGAGAGCGAAGAAAGAGAGTTTAGGAGAGCCACACTTGTTTTTTTTTCTCTTTGTCTCTTGTTACAGGTTCATCATGGAGCCTAAGGATCTCTGTGCCTGGATGGCACATCAATTTGACAAGCAAGCTGAGGTTGCCCTGAAAAACCAGGCCCAAGCATTGCAAGCCATGCAAGCGCAGCAAGTGCCAGTCTTGCAGACGATGGAGAAATGGTTGGCTCAACAGCGAGAGGAGATGGAAAAGGTCAACTCGGAGAGGCTGCAGGCTACCGGACCGGCCAACCCAGGAACTGGACAGTGGTCATGTAATGATCTGGTGGTGGGAAAGCTAAGCCCTAATGATAACGTAGACGACTTTTTAGACTCATTCAGTAGGATTGCTCAGTCAGCTAATTGGCCACCCGAGCAATGGGCCATTCGACTGGCAGCATCCCTTACGGGGGAGGCGCTAGCTGCGTACAGGTCAATGCCCCCAGTCCTAGCTAACACCTATGAAGAGGTCATCATAGCTATTAGGGACCGCTTAGGCCTTACACCACTAGCCTATAACAAGATGTTTAGAGCCACGTCCCTTAGGGCTGATGAAACACCAAAAGCCATTGGTCATAGGATAAAGAGCCTAGCACACAAATGGCTACAACCAGAAAGAAAAAATATAGATACATTAATGGATGCCATAGTATTGGAGCAGTACATGTCCGCTGTACCTAGTAGAGTACAGAACTTTTTAATTTTACAAAATTGCTGCACTACTACGGATGCCATAGCTCTCACCGAGCGATACCTGGAGGCAGAAAGAGTCACCCAACCTAGGGTAGGGACTCCCAAATTGGCCATAGAAATGGAGGCACGGAGAGTTGGAAGTCCTTCACGACCTCCATATGGTAATTTGAAAAGTAATACACCGCTAGTAAGAGAAAATGTCAAAAGATGCTATGCTTGTGGTAAGAAAGGTCACTTAAAAAGTGAGTGTTATTCTCGCACGGCTCTTGTGGGAGAGGCCCCAAGGACAATGCGGGAAGGTTTTGCGCTAAATGTAAAAATTCATGGAGTCAATGTACAAGCACTTCTGGATTCAGGAGCTGACCAGACCATGATTTCCAAAAGGTTATGGTCGGTGATCAAGGATCAGGGATTGTCAGTTCCTGAACATCCGGAAGGAAATGTTAAAATAAAATGCATTCATGGAGCGGCTACCCGCTATCCTGTTTATAAGTTGTGGGTTAAGGGATTGGGCTTAGAAAAAGAAATGCTAGTAGCAGTTGTGCCTAAATTGCCACAGGAGTTGGTATTGGGCCGCGATTGGCCACAATTCCGGAGAAGTCTTAAAGAGGGCTTATCTCCACCCAAGGTGCCAAATTCCACTTGCACTCGGCCTGAGCCTACTGAGAACCCCAAGCCACAACCAAATGGCCCGAAGAAGGGTACGGATCCCAGGGAAGCTCTGGTTTCCACACGGTCGCACGCCCAAGATGATGAAAGACCCTCATGTTCTAAAGATACCTCTTTAGGGGACCTTCCTTCGCACGAAGATCTAATTGGGGACCCCTTGAGGAGAGAACGGAAGTCCAAAGCTGAGCGAAGGAAAGAAAGAAAGTGCCGCTCGCAGGGCAGAGCGGAATTGGAAGCTGGGAGAAGGATGCCATGGGTACCGGCAGACTTAATGGAAAAGTTCCCCTCCTTCAAGATGGAGCAGAGAGCAGACCCTGTACTAGCCCGTGCATTTGAGCATGCACAGGAAGAAAAGGATTCTTTCCCCAGATTCATCATGGATGAGGACATACTCTATCGGGAGAGTAAGAACCCTCGAACTGGAGCTCTGCGGAAACAGTTGGTAGTACCAAATACATTTAAATCACTGGTTTTACGTCTGGCCCATGACCATCTGGTAGGGGGCCATAAGGGCGCACAGGGCACCCTTGACCAGATTTTAGCCAGATTTTATTGGCTGGGAGTCTTTCGGGAAACAACTCACTTCTGTGAATCGTGCGCGTCATGCCAAAGAGTGACCCCTCACAGACCACCTGAAGTACCACTAGTGCCGATGCCCATCATTTCGGACCCGGTAAGGAGATTGGCCATGGACATAGTAGGACCCCTCATCAAAACACCAAGAGGATTCCAGTATATCCTTGTAATTATCGACCAGCGAACCCGCTTTCCATGGGCGGTTCCCCTGAGAAATATTTCAGCCAAATCGATTGCCATCGAACTAGTCAAACTGTTCTGCGAGATAGGCTTCCCGCAGGAGGTCTTGACAGACAGAAGTAGTAACTTCTTGTCAAAATACCTCGCTCAGGTTTGGGACGCTTTTGGCATCCACCACATAACGACCGCCACCTACCACCCCCAATGTAATGGCTTGGCGGAGCGATTAAACCAAAGCATAAAACAAATGCTTTGACGAGCGCTGGATGGACAAATGACGGAGTGGGACACCATGCTGCCTTTCATCCTATATGCTTGTAGGGAGAGAAAACAGAGTTCCTTGGGGACCTCACCCTATGAACTCATGTATGGACGACCACCCAGAGGCCTGTTAGATGTCTTAAAGGAACAATGGATTGAACCAGTTGAGACCGAGATAGGCGTACCCCGGTTCTTGAAGGACTTAAGGACTCGCCTAGAACGAACCTCCCGAGTCGCAGGTGAGAATTTAAAAGAGAGTCAACAAAAACAAAAGCGATATTATGATCGGCCTACAAAGCCCAGACAATTAAAAACCAGAGAAAAAGTGATGATCCTAGTATCGGGCGCTACCCCCAAGTTTGAAGCCCGATGGAAGGGACCACATACAATAGTTAAGCCCATAGGGTCAACTTCCTATTTGGTTCAGGATACCAAAGGACATACACAAATTTATCATGTTAATGTTCTTCGGCCCTGGCACGAGCGGGCAGGTTTGCTAGCGTCGGCTACCAATATATTCCACCCTGAAGGGATACAAGTGGACGGCAGTCGAGGGAATTATCGAACCAGTCAGCTGCGGAAAAGCGCGATGTCATGTATTACGTGCTGCGTGGAAGAGGCTTCACCAGCCCGTAATATTTTAAGAGGGGGGATGTGTGATGCTGCAGACCCTCTGAGAAGAGAAGAAAGTGTTTTAAACACAGGAAAAGGCAAGCACAAGCTGCAATATTATGAGGAACCAGATAGGGGGAGCAGGAGGGACCTCCGAGGAACTGAGGAACCACACCTCCTAGGTCATGAGGTAATGCCAGCCAGCTTCCAATCAAGGAAGAGAGGAGTACCTCTTAAAGAGAGTCTGGAAGACTGGAGGGCAGGACGGCCGGGAGGAGGACAGCCCGGGGAAGGAGGGCGGCCAGGAGGAGAACGGCCAGAACAAGGAGAACGGCCAGAAGCAGCAGAACGGGCAGAACCAGCAGGATGGGCAGGACATCCGAATGAATGGGCAGGATATCCAGAAGAAGCAGTAACCCCTGGACAAGGGTTTTGCAGGAGGCAGCAGCAGCCGCAGTGGCTTGAAGAAAGGAGCAACCGTGGAGAAGGTGGGATAGCTCCATTCAGAGTGAGTGTTTTTCGTCCAGAGAGGCAAAGGCGTGGCTGTGACTGCGGGCTAAAGCCAACAGAAGGACGGTTGGAGAACCTAAGGCCTATTGCTCAGGCCAGGCAGGATCCCAGCCGGAGCAGGTCTCAAACCTCACCGGGAGTAGACAAGCCAAGGAGAAAAGGTAACCCATGTTTAACTGAAAGCAGGTTGCAGACTGCTGGTGTATGGGGAGGACAGGGAGCAGACGAATACTGTCCGTGTGAAACTGCCTATGAGATAAGGTGCAAGAAACACGTACCGAATAAGAGACTTGTTAATGACAAAGCTTTGCATGAAGCTAAGGTAAAACACGTGCAAAAGGAAGACGGTTCCCAGTATAGGAGGGCGCAGGACCGACGTCCTACATTCAACCCTGAGCATTGGGAGGTTGTACAGAGGATCTATAAAAAGCCTGATTACAATTTGCCAGCAAATACTGATTTGGTTTCAGAGGCTTCAGAAGGGGAACCGATGCAGGTGGAATTTGCTTCAGACACCGAGATGGACTGTAGTTATTGTAAGACAGGAAGCCTGGAGTCCTTGCTTAGCACGTAAGCTCTATCTTGGGGAATAGAGACTGTTTGGTTTGATACACCATTTATTGTGAAGATAACAGCTTTGCTTTAACGTTATGTTTTACTTTTTCTTTAACCTGAAGTAAGGAACTTGTGTTGATGTTTTTGTCCAAGCATATGAACCTTTTTGCAAGAAAGGGAAATAAAATGCCTTTGTTTTCCCTCCACTCGGACCTTTGTATTCTTTGGGATTTTGGTAACAAAGGAAGCTACCAGGGCTGAAAGTCCCTGGGCCCTGTAAGACATTAGCCAAACCCAACCTCATATATTTTTATGTCCAACCTACCTTAGTCCATTACGCTGCCCAGGTAGGCCCTGTGACAAACTATACATCCCATGCTAATACATTCCCTTCCCCTTCCATCCCCCCCCTTACCCCCCATACCACTCTCATGAAAGCCTAATCAATTAATGTTAAGAAGATAGGCAATTCACCCACAACTGTCAACAACCAAGTATCCCGTGGCTTATCCTCACACTAAACATTTAACACAATGCTACGCTCTTTAGGTAATTAAGGATAAGTGGGGACCATAACTCCAGAAACACCTCCCAACTCTTGCCACCTTTTTGCCTCGCCATCAGTTTCTCCACGTACATCAACTCTAACATGGAGTTTTCCCATACCACCACTCCAGGATGGGAGATGTCGATCCAGCGACTCAGTAGCACTTTCTTGACTAACAGAAAACCTCGCTCTAGGAATGCTCTGTGTGTCGAAGTAAACATCCCAGTGCTCACTCCCCAACAGTGCAACAGGCACACCTCCCGTTGTAAAACTGTATCCAAACCCAGCCATCCCGCCAGCTTATTACAAGCTTGGGCCCATAGTGCCCGCACCAAATGACAATCCCAAAACTTATGTAATATAGTTCCCACTTCTCGTCTACACCAGCCACAAGTTGCAGGTGTTTTAAGTCCTATCTGGAACGCCCACTTATCATTAGTATACGCTCACCAAAGGAATTTATATTGCAGTTCCTGTAGGTAGAACCACAGCGTCCCTTTCCGTATCCCCTCAAAAGCCTCCTGCAGATTCGCCACCATCACTCCTTCCATTCCGTCCCTGTGCCACCGTTGTGCAAGCTCAGAAAGGAACTAATTCGCCCCGCTGGGCGAATTAGTTTCCTACACTCTTCCTCTCCTGGGTGGTTCTCAACCAACTTCTCTAATATTAATCTAGGGAACCCTGTCGCTATCCAGTCCTGCTCTTTCGCACATAACCCTCCCACATAATGCCTAACTTGCAGATTTATTTATTTATTTATTTATTTAACAACTCTTATATACCGCGCTATTTGTTATCAGTGCGGTTTACATACAACAAGGGTACACAGTCAGCAGCCTGTACTGTGCTTACATTGTAACAGGAGTTTAAAACTTGGATCTTACATTGTAACAGGAGTTTGAACTTGGAGCAACAGGTAAACTATAAACATATGTACAAAATACAATTAGATTTGGTTTGTATATACACGGATGGCTAAGGTAAGCTCAAAATACTTGTTACAGGGAAGGATTCGTAGACATTGGTGAGTGGGTATCCATAAAAATCATGTTTATGGAGAAGATACCGAGTTTGCAGATTCTGGAAACTATCAATGGCCACTCCGTCTGCCGTATATAAATCTCCAAGACAAACAATCCCCTTCCCTACCCATTCATGAAATACAGTGTGCGTTGAAAAACCGGGGGTAAAATCAGGGTTACCCACTAAAGGTAGTAAAGGCAAACTCCTCCAATCCCATCCAAAGTGAGAGCACAATACTCGCCATGCTGACTGCAAGGCACCCATATACCCCCCACCCAATCTACCTCTGACCACCTTTGATTTGTCTGCATGAAGTACATACAATCTATGGTATGGAACCAATGCTTCGTCTAACTGTTGCACCGGGGCACAACCCCCACACTCCCCAAATAGCGCCCAAATATGTCTAGCTAAATCGCGGAGATTGTAATTTCTCAGCGATGGCAACTCCAACCCACCTTCTTCTCTCCGACTCATTAGGGCTCGTAATGGGATCCTCGATCGCCTACCACCCCAGAAAAACCCACGTAAGCATTTCTCGAAACGTTTCCAGTCTCTGTCTAAGATCCATATAGGCAACATGCGCAGTACATATAACCTTCTGGGGAACTCCACCATAGTAAACAACGCTATCCTCCCCTTCAGGGACAAAGGCAAACCTCGCCACCCCGTAAAGGTCTTTTTAGTTTTGGCTAGCAGACCGGGGACATTTGTCTGGTAAAGGTTCTCAGGTCTATCTGGTAACTGTATCCCTAGGTATTTGATAGCCCCATCTGCCCAAACCAGCGGAAATGCACCCTCCCATGATGGCCTAACTTTACCTCCCACATCCAAAAACCACCGATTTCATTGCATTAATTTTTAGGCCCGAGACACCACCAAAATCCTTTATCAGCTGTAACACTCATTCCAGAGACTTTTGTGGGCTCGTTAGACAAAGTAACATATCATCCGCAAAAGCACTAATTTTCATTTCTTCTCCTCCCATATGTATGCCCTCAATCCGTAAATCACATTGAATAGCTCGAAGTAGGGGTTCCAACGCAAGTACGAACAACAAGGGAGACAGAGGGCAGCCCTGGCGTGTACCTCTCTCCAGTGTGAAAGGGTTGGAGAATACACCGTTCGTTCCCGTAGATTGGCCACTGTTGGAAACAGAATACTGGGCTTGATGGACCTTGGTCTGACCCAGTATGGCATATCTTATGTTCTTATGTTCCCATTCTAGCCATTGGCCTCTCATAGAGAGCTTGGATCCATTGTACAAATCTCCCCTGCAGGTCAAAACTATACAGCACATCTCACAAATACGTCCACGCGACCCTGTCAAACGCTTTTTCAGCATCCAAACTTACCAGAAACAAGGCCTCATCCCGTCGCAAGCAGTGCTCCATTCCCAAAAGCAATTTAGCAATATTTCTGGATGCCTCTCTCCCCTGCACAAAGCCCACCTGCCTGGCGTCTATAAGTGATGGCAATATAGGATTAAGCCGCTCTGCCAAGACTGATGTGAGAAGCTTCATATCACAATTTATGAGAGAGATGGGCCTATAAGAAGCCGAGTCCATCGCATCTTTCCCTGGTTTCGGAATTACAGTAATATCTGCACACCGCATATCTCTGGGAAACTCACCGGCCAAACGAACTGCATCAAACATCACCACCAGGGATGGGGCAAGTCTAGCTGTCAACATTTTATAATACTCTATACCAAAGCCATCTGGCCCTGGAGTCTTGTGCTATTTTCCTTTCTTGATCCCTTTTATAATCTCCCGCACCGTCAATGGTTCATGTAGCCTTAGCAACTCTTCCTCCGACACCCTAGGTAGGGACAATTTATTCAAAAACACCACCCCCTTCTCATAATTTCTCTCCTCTTCACTATATAACTTAGCATAGAAGGTTCTAAAGATTCTCGCTATTTGTAATGGCTGATGCTGCAATGAGCCACCTTCATCCTTAAGCACAAGTATAAATTGGGTACCCCTTGGGTCCTTAACTAGTTTCGCTAATAGCTTCCCTGTTCTGTTGCCATACCTATATAGTTGGTGCTTGTAATATTGTATAGACAGGGTAGCTCTTCTCTGAAGCAGTTCATTAAGTGGCACTTGAGATCTTGCATACTCCTGCTGCATGGCCCTATCCCTACCTGTACTAAGCTTCTTTTGTAGGTCTTGTAAGCTGCGCTCTAAGACAAGGATACTACGATCTAAATGCTTAAGTCGTGTTGTAGTGTACGAGATGATGGCTCCTCTCATCACTGCTTTACTTGCCTCCCAAAAGAGTATCGGGGAACATTGTGGCGTATCATTAAAGTGGACATATTCGTCCCACTGCTTTTCAAGATGCATTTGAAAATCTTTGTCCTCCCAAAGATAAGCGGGGAATCTCCACCCTACTCTCGACGGCCCTTGGCACTCCCATTTGACCCACACCATTCCATGATCTGATACTACTATAGGGTCAATTCCCGCCTGCATCACCTTTGAGAGCCCCCCTTCACTCCCCAAAATATAATCTATACGTGACCAGGTGAGATGGACTCTGGATTGGTGGGTATACTCCCGCATCCCCGGGTGGAGAACCCTCCAAACATCTACTAAATCCCCCATTCTGCAAAGGTAGCCTACTCCCCTTTTGGTCCAAGAGCCTACTCCACACTTCTGAGATTTATCCAAATATGGGTTATGTGGGCAGTTGAAATCTCCTGCCACAATCAATTTGTTCCTCCCCGCTTTATTTATGAACCCCAGCATCGTTTTGAAAAACTCATGGTCATACACATTTGGTGCATAAATATTCGCTATCCAGATTGCTTCATTATATAACTTGGCATGCATCAAAATATATTTCCCATTGGGATCGGTCTGCAAATTACTCACTTTAAAGGGGACACCCCGCTTCACTAACACAACTACTCCCGCTCTCTTCGTGCCCGACGCTGCCTCATGTGCAGTCGCTACCCAATCTCTCGCTAATTTCCGATGCTCCAGGGCAATCAGATGAGTCTCCTGTAGCATCGCTATGTGCGCCCCCCTTCTTTTAAGCATCTGCAGTATCTTAGTGCGCTTGATGGGAGACCCTATGCCACCTACATTCCACTAAACTATTTTGACATCAGGCATGCCCAGTTTTTGAAGATAATGCGGTCTGTTTATGCATCTGATCTTGCTCCAGGAGACATCCAGCCTCGTCTCTAGAGCCATATCCCATCCCATCCACTCTTCTATATTGCCCTTGGTGGTTATTCTCCCTTCCTTCTATCCAGCAGAGACTCCATAACTCAGTGCTTCCCCCCTCCCTTGACCAGATCTTCCCCCCACCACCCTCCCTCCGCCCCCTCCCCCATCCCCATCCCCTCTAGCTTCCTCCTCCCCATCCATTCAGTCTTCATAATACCCATCATTTTCCCCCTTACTATGTGAACACCCTCCCCATTAGGCTCAGCATACCCTTCCCCACCTACATCCACGTCCACATTCACACTCTCATCCAGACTTACATCCATAGATATATCCACACACAAATCCCCCCCCTCTCCCCGCTCGCCCCAACATTTCGTAACATCACTTGATCTTGCCGCAGCAAGATACCCCCAACCGGGAGTAAGATCACTGTCCTTGCACCTCCGGGCCACCCCATTGAGAGCAACAGACTAACTAACTAAAGGCGACTAGCCATTCCATCAGTTCCAAAGGTCCACGAGTGCCAAGCCATCTAGAAGGCTTCTGCAATACACCTTCTGGTTGCACACCAAAAACAATGTAATAGGCTCAATGCTGTCCCAGATCCAAACTTACCAATCTGTCTGTCCATCTTAGGCCACATCAGAGGACGTGCATTGTACAATCGTGGCAGTAAACCTCCGTGCCGCAGGTGCCTGCTCAAAGGTATGCGTGGTGCCCCTTTAGAAGATTTTCAGAACAGCGGGGTAGCTCAAAGCAAATCGAATTCCCCCTTGTACCAGCTCAGTACAGATGGGTGAGAACTCCTTGCGTCTGGCAGCCAAAGCCACCGAATAATCCTGGAACATAAGCACTGGTGCATTATCCAGCTTCAGATCTCGCCGCTTGTGGTACGCCTGCAGCAATATTGTTTTATTTTTATTTTATTTATTTAGTATACATTTTGTATACCGCTACTTCCAGCAATCAGCAGCAGTTTGATTACAGATTGGAAATTGTCAAATCATGACAGGAAAGTTTTGAGGTATAAACACATTGATTAGACAGGAAAGCACAGCACAAAGAGAACTATTTTACAGGGAACATGGGCTATGGAGGGTTAAGTGGCTTGCCCAAGACCACAAGGAGCACCTGTGGGACTAGAAACCCCAGTCCTTCCGGCCCAAGGTTGCTGTCCTCTAGTGGGATTTGAACCCCTGACCTTCCGGCCTGAAGTACCTTGCCCCAACCATTAGGCCACTCCTCCACTCCACTTATGCTGGATGTTTAGCAGGCGGGCCAGTACAGGTCGTGGTCTGTCCCTGCCTTCCATCCGCTAAGCCAGCCAGTGAGCCCTTTCCACTTTTATCTGTCCATGCAACTCTGTGAGGCCTAGCTCTTTCGGCAACCATACTTCAAACAAATTTACAAGCTGACTCTCAGTCCAAGATTCCGGCACTCCTACTCCAGATCATCTACCTTCTGAATCAAGGCTTCAATTTGTTTCTGCTGCTTGTGGCTGCTTCTCTCCAATGCCAACTCACTATCCTCCAGTACCGTCACACATTGCTCAACTTCCTCCACTCTCCTCGTGATTTCCACAAAGGTCTCCCCCATCTCCTCAAGCTTCTTCATCACGGTATCAAACTTAGGGTCAAGAATCTTTATGACCTCCTGTGCCACATCTTCCGGGCAAGACTCCATACTTTCTTTTCCCGGGGAGTCAGGCGCACTAGCAGTTCGGGCCGCGGCCGCCATCTTGCTTTCCCGCGTGCCTGCGGGTTTCTCTCTCTTCGCTGCTGCTCTCATGTCCTCCCCTGGATGCACCAGTCAGCCAAAATATGTCGCAATAAAAGCTCCAAAGAAAGCTCAAAGAATTAGATAGCTCTCGCCACCCGGCGTGTTACTATCGCTGAATTATTAAGAAGTGTCTTAGGGCGGCCCAGAAGCGCGACGAGGATAGCTCCTCACCCGCTCATATGCTCACGTGATCCTTAAAGCCCAGTAATTCTAGTTTTACTTTTAATTTTTACATATAGTGCCACTCCTCCTCCCCTTCTTCCTACTCTGTCTTTCCTGAATAAAGTATAGTCCAGTATAATTACATCACAGTCATGGTTGTCCGTGAACCACGTCTCCGTAACCTCTACTAAATCCAAGTCAGCCTCTTCCATTAAGATCCCAGATGTTGAGGCTTTATTTCTCATACTATAGGCATTTATGCACACTGCTTTCCAGATGTTGCTCCTTTTATCCATTTCTATAGATGTATTTAATGTTTTACTTACCTGGGAGTTTTCACTTACCTGGGGACTTTCTTCACCCATCCCCAACAAATCTAAAGTCCTCTTCAGTAGGTTAACCAGTCTGCTGAAGACACTTTGACCCTTCTAGGACAGATGGACACCATCTCTGCTCTGCAGCTCTTGGAAAACCATCCGATGGTCCAGGAAACCAAAACGCTCTTGATGACACCATTCACACAGCCATGTATTCATCTCCAGGATGTGAGCTTCTCTGGCCTTTACCCTCAACAGGGAGGATTGAAGAGAGCATCTCCTGTGCATGTATCTACTTCACTCTCTGTCCTGGAGCTTTTTTTTAAATGCCCGATAAGGTATTAACAAAGTGGAGGAGTAGCCAAGTGGTTAAAGCACTGCCTTGGTGACCAGAGTTCGAGTCCCACTAGCACTTCTTGGGCAAGCCATTTAACCATTTTCTTGGAAGAAAGGCCTGGTAGTCTACTTCTGGTCAAACTGTCAAGAAAACTCAGGAGCTGCTGGGCTGCCAGAGTCAGCATTGACTAGAAGTTTCAATGCCTGGTAAGGTGGTCAATTTATATGTTTAGCCTGTATAGTTTAGGAGTAGCCTAGGAGTTAGAGCAAAATGTAATGTGTGCCTTTGAGTCAGTCCTGACTCCTGGCAACCCAGAAGCTCTGGGGTTTTCTTGGCAGTGTTGCTGGAAGTAGATTGCCAGGCCTTTCTTCTGAGGCAATAGAGGGTTAAATGACTTGCCCAAGGCCACAAGGAGTGCTAGTGGGAATTGAACCCTGGTTGCTTGGTTACTATGCCAGTGCTCTAACCACTAGGCTACTCCACTCCACTTAGAGTTAGAGTAGTGCCCTGATAACCAAAAGACCAGTTTTTGGTTCCTACTGGTACTCCTTGTGGTCTTAAGCAAGTTACTTTACTCTCCATTGCCTCAGAATAAAGGCCTGCAATTTATTTCTTGTCACACCTTGCCAAGAAAACCCAGGGGATGCTGGGTTACCAGGAGTCAGTACTGACTTAATGGCACATACTGCATTGTCCCTTTGATGGTGGTAGACTCTCCTGCTTGAGAATGGATAGGTTGTCTGCAGGCAGCCATGCTGGGAATAAGTTATAAGTGGACCTTTTCCTAACTAATGGTGAGCATCTTTGAGGTCACACATTAATGATAAAATGAATTGGATATGCTCTTCATAAATACCTTAAGGTCAGGTAAACCATCTAGGCTTGTACAAGATAGGCTGTTGTGAGTTTTATTTGCCCTATAGATAAAACTGTATATGAGTATATTGCCACACCTAGCGATATATTTTTCATGAGGTTTATAAGAGATTTAATATAATAGAAGATTTTTCAGTAGGTAGCTAAAGGACTTGTATTAACAGAAGGAGTGCAATAGGGATACATAAAATCAAAATTTTTTTTTTAAATTTTGATTATGACTTATTTTAATTCTGCTCTTTTTCTAGAGAAAGAGAGAAGTACACTCCCTGGAGCAGCAATAGCAAAATGCTGCCTGTGTTGGCATACAACAGAATCTAAGACAGATAACATCATGAATGGAGCATAGTTATCTACAAGATAAGATTATTCTTTTCATGATATGCGGATGAATATGTGGAGGAGAATTTTAAAAGGGATGTCCAAGTGTAATCTGGGATGTCTAAAACAGAAAGTCTGAAAAAAAAAAAAAGAACAAGCACGTTCAGGTGCAGACACGATGTCACAAAGGTGGACATGCCCGATATGGACGTCTGCTAGGACATCTGCATAGACATCCCCAGAACCATATCCCAGAAACTGGATATCTAGGATGGTCTAATGGTTAGAGTAGTGGATTAGAAACAGAACAGCCACTGTTCAAACTGCACTGCTACTGTTGTTGACATTGTGCTGAGTACTAGGGGATGATGGCGTGCTTTATTTTCTACACCTTCTGGATGTTTTTCTGTTAAAAACAAGCACTTTTCAGGTGCCTGGAGCAGGTCTAATGTTAGACGTGATGCCTGGGCCATGCTTTCTCCATGCCTGCCCTTCCCTCGTCTTTCAGACTTGTCTCCAGAGCCATTTTAGAAGCCGGCTCTGGGAATATCCTCAGCGTGAGGACATCCATCTCCAAACCTTTTTCAGACCTCCAAAGCACAAATAGGGCTTCTAAAATGGCCTCCTTAGTGCCTAATGAACAGACAGTTTCCTAATTTTGATATTAGTAGAAAAATTTTAAAAAGGAAGTTTTTTTAGACAGTTGATGCAGTTCTAAAGAGCCAACTCAGCTTGAATGGCATGTGAGTATTGAGCCAGAGATAGAGGCTCACAAGCACTGAGGTCTTTTTCCTTCCATTTTAAAGAGATATATTCAGGTTTATATTTTATTTTAATATACTATTACTAATTTTTATTAATTGTTTTAATCATATTTTTTATATATATGTGTATTAATCTGTTTTGTTTGCATTTGCTTTTTCTATGTTTTTGAATTGTTTTTGCAGTTCCTTGCCCCCTGATGAAGGCATAAGCCAAAACGCGTTGGGGCCTTTTTAATTCAATAAAGCACTTGTGACCTCCATACCTTTGCTCTTCTGTGTTTGCTTTTGCTTGCGAGGGTAGCTCCCTCTGTGTTCTTACATTGATGCCCTATACATAGGATGGTTCATACACATTTATTTCCAAACTATATGGGAGTACACGATCAGGCTCCATCTCAGTCCCTATTCAAATCCAGGCTAAAACTCATCTCTTTGAGGCTGCTTTGAATGCTGATTCCCTTAGTCTGCTGTTCATCTCCCATATGTTTCCTTACTAGTCCCCTAGGTATATCCTAGTCCCAGTTGCTGTGTTGTCTGTTTGTGATTAGACTGTAAGCTCAGATGAGTAGGGACTATTTTGAATAGCCTTATAGCGCTATACAAATGTAAGTAGTAGTAGTGTGCCTCGGAGCTACATATGTTATGCTATTTTATGTTACTTTTATTTACACCTTCCTTGAACAAAATTAAATCCAAACTGGTTTACAGCAAAAATAATATCTAGCAGGTACACATGTGCTTATTTGCAAGGGCTGTTCACTATGAAAAAATGATATAACGTAGTGTTATGTGATACTCAGCAAATAAAGAGAGTATTTATTTATTTATTTATTTATTTATTTACGCACAAATTTGTATCCCGCTGCTTCCAGTGATCAGCAGCGGTTGCAAAACAAGGTAAGGCTGGTTGTACTGGCCAGCAATTAGGGGTAGGTACAATTTGATTAGAGAGGTGGGTAGCACACATAAGAAGGGTTACAGATTTACAGTTGATTAAGGTTAGGACTTTACACAAGGTGTTTATATACATATTTACACTTTACACAAAGGAAGTTATATACATATTTACACAAGCCAGTCTGCTAGGACTTCACTTAGGATCTTTATAAACATATTTACACATGCCTGAATGAAATTCATGCGGTTAAATTGAAGTGAGATTGGAAAAGGTGCGTTTTAAGTTTTTTCCTGAAGTCTTTTAGATCACAGATCGCACGCAGTTCACTTGGTAATCGGTTCCAGAGTGCTGGAGCTATAAAAGAGAACGCCCTGTTACTAGTACCTGCATTAGCCTTTCTGAAGGACTTCGGGAGGCAGAGGGTATTCAGGTTTGTTGTTCTTCGGCTTCTGTTGTTGGGTAGATTGGATAGTAGGCTATTGAGATGTGAGGGTGCTACATTCTGGATGAGTTTGAAAGTGGTGACTAATAATTTGTATTGAATGCGGGCCGAGATGGGGAGCCAATGTAGCTCAATTAGGACTGGTGTAATGTGGTCAGACAGCCTTTTTTGCATAATGATTATGGCAGCAACATTTTGAGCCATTTGCAGAATGTTTATGGTTTTTCTTGGTAGGCCTTGCAGTATGGCATTGCAATAGTCCAGGTGTGGAATGATGAGGGCTTGCGCAACAGATCTGAAGTCGGCATGATCGAGTATGCTACGTAGGGGCTGCAAGACTCTTAGTTTGTGGAATATTGCTCAGTTTGTGATTCGAAGATGCTTGTCCATATTAAGGTTGCTGTCTAGTAACACTCCTAGGTATTTTATCTCTGTTATGATGTTGTAATTGTTATTTTTCATGGTGATCATTGCCGGGGGCACGAATCCCGGTTTCCTGGAGATACACATTGCTTCTGTTTTCTTGTGGTTGATGGCCATATTATTGCGTTGAAGCCAGATTTGGAGCTCGAGTAAGCATTTCTCAAGGTTGCTGATGTTTGGGTTATTTGCATCTAGTTGCGTGTAAAGCATTAGGTCGTCCGCGTAGATATGGTAGTTGATGTCGGGGTCCTGGAAAATCTTGCATACAGGTTGTAGGTATAGGTTGAAAAGGAGGGAGGAGAGGGCGGAGAGGGCGGAGCCTTGTGGAATGCCTTGGGTTTGCGGGAAGGGGGTTGCTTTATCATTGTTGAACTGGACCTGCTGCATCCTGTTTGTTATGTACGATGAGAACCATTTTAGCGGGGTTCCTGAAATGCCCATGGCCTCGAGTCGCTCTAGTAATGTGGGGTGATGCACTGAGTCGAAAGCTGCTGATATGTCTATGAATATGAGCATATACATCTTGCTCTTGTTTTCCAGGCCTTTGAGAAGGTTGTCCAATAGGTGATGTTGCCGAAACCCGTATTGATGTACATCAAGGGTGTTTGTGTCGTCGATGTGGTCCTGTAGTTGCTGCTGAACCGCTTTTTCGATAATCTTGGCGAGGAAGGATATGCTTGAGATTGGGCGGTATGAAGTTGGGTCGTCCTTGTTGAGTGTCTTGTTTTTCAAAATGGGTCGAATGAGGGACTTCTTGAGAAGAGATGGCATGAGTCCTTGCCGAAGTGAGAGGTTCACTATGTGAGAGATGTGCTGACCCAAGTCTTGCTTGGTTGCCTTGATCCAGGAGGCTGGACAGGGGTCAAGTGGGGAGGTAGTAGTTTTTAGGCTGGTAATGATGTCTTTAATCTGCTGGACATCCACGTTCAGGAAGGTTGACCATTTTCTGGCCTGGACTGGTTTTCCTGGGTGTTGAATTTTTGCAGGGAGTTAGCTGCGTCCATGTTTGGGGTGGGGAGGGCAGGTGCCATGGGGTTAAGTTTGCTGGCATAATGATCCGCTAGCCGTTGGGCAGTTATGGAACCGCTGGTATTGTTGTCCTGCTGCGTCTTGTTGTATTGAAGTTCATGTTCTCCAGGCCATTGGAGTATTGAAGTTCATGTTCTCCAGGCCAAATTAGGTATGCTCGTAATCCATGTATATTACCAGAATGGCTATTCGTTACTTACCCCTTGGCATTTAGTGGAATGTACCACTAGATCATTATATGAATCATCATCTTCGAGGTGAACAGTGTTTGGAGAAAATTGCCGGAAGGCGTGAAGAGATATGCTGCTGACTGGGCAGGGGCCATTGTTTAGACTGAATCCTTGGTCAATGTGCTTCTTCTATTATTTCCACTGCTGAATGACTCAAATGACACACTGAGATCTCTTCGCTACCTCCTGAAACAAATTACATTTACACAAGAAAAGCTTTTTGTCATAGGTATTCATGATGCGACTGTGCATATGAAGCCGGGAGGCTGCTTCTCCCTCTTCCTCTCTTTTTTGTTATGTTTTCTCATTTCCTTTCTCTTCATATTTTCTCTAAAACATAATGTTTCCTTTCATTATAGTCTTGTCTCATTGTTATTTAGTTATCTCTTCATCTGGCTTCCTCAAGGATGTTAAAACTGAACAACTATAGACATCAACATGGGCATGGAGGAGTTTTCTTGTTCGCACATCCAGCTTTTTCAAGATCTTTGAGAGGCCAGTTAACAATAAAGTAGTACGTCTCATCCATAGGAAACTTTGTAAAGCACTGGGATCATGACCCTAAAAAGATTCCAGAGAATGAAGAGGTTGTGATCACCTAAGATACTCCCATTCCGACCGATAAAAAGCTGGGCGCAAGGAAGCCCCATAAAATGGTAAAGGAGAAAAAACCAGAACTACACTGATTAGAGGTGTCATTTCCAAGAGACTACTCTATTGACTGTGTTGAGAGGGAGAAGATCTTTAAGTACCAAGAAATGAAGTCAGAGACCAAAAAAATGTGGCAGAAAGATAGTTATTTCCCACCGTGTTGGCTGCCACAGGCCTAATTCAGATTACCCATGCACATAACATCTTACGAACTCCAAAGAGAGGTTCTCTTTGGCACAATGCAATTATTATACCGAGCATTAACAGTAAATTTGAGAAACTGAGATCATACTTCACATACCCTGGTTTAGAAGTGAAGTTCATGACTGTCATGGTATGCGTAAAACTCATCCATTTGGAGAAACTTCCCCAAATATGCATGAGATAAACTTGTATACAATAGAACCAATGCATGAAAATCTATCTCATGCCTTTTCATTGTGCGTATTCTGAAAATCAATCTGGCTGAGTTTGTCCTGAGGGCTGGATTGAGAAACACTGTCTTAATGGAAGAGGTGTCAAAGGAAAAGCTTTTATTTACAGGGAGTTCACAGCAGTAGTAGAGAAAACTATAGTCCAGCAGCCTGCTGAGCAACATGGCAATACCCCGGCTCCCACCTTCTCCTGGAATCCCTTAGAGGTAGGTGATGACATCATACCCTGGAACACCTCAGGCTCTTCTCTCCCCCTCTGTCTCTTCTCTCCAAGTTAAAAGGGCCGCTCCACACCCTTCCCAGTTATGCTCAAGTCTGGTTCCTTAAAGGGACCCGGCTTCTGGTGCTTAAAGGGGCATGCTTTCCCTCTGGCTGAAGAAATATCAGTATGGGGGATGGGGAGCCTCTCATATACCCCATCACATGGCCATTTGCACTTCTAAGACGATAGAGGGCTAATTAGCATGGAGGGACAGTTACAATCCTAAATGAAGATATGGGGCAACCTGCAATGGATAGCAGTAAGAAGCCTAAACAAGGGCATGGAGGTAACAGGCACAGAGTAGCCATCTTACTAGGCAGACAAGATGGGTCATTTTGATCTATATGTGCCATTGCCTAGGTTACCATATTACTATGTATATATCCTTTTCCTTCCATGTGTCTTTGCATACACCTCTATGTTTAAATGACTGCATATTCAAATTTTTATCTATAGAACTCGATCATATGAATAGACTAACTGGAGAGGCATTTAGGATAGCTTTTTGCTGTCCTAAGCTGTACAGATATCCACTGCACTTGCTGTCCTAAGCTGTACAGATATCCACTGCACTTGTTTTTCTCTCTGCACTTTGCGATTCTCTACAAGTTTGAGCCACACAGTTCAGGAACTTCTTTGTTGATCTAACAAGACCAGTCTGAGAGTGTCTGCACTGCATGTGCTACTGGTAGTGGAGGCAGCAGGTGAAGGTGAGGATCTAGACAAGGAGTTAGCCTAATGGGAATTATTGGGGGCGGTGACTGCCTACCTCACTGGTGAGGGGGAGGAGGGGGGAAGGGGTTTGAGCTGGCTACATAGGAGTGGAAACAAGGGCTGAGCATGCCGTTATCTTTCTCTTCCTGGGTGGTGAGGGTAGCTTAGAAGGGAGATAGGAGTTTAGGAAAGTAAATGACTTCTTTGATGGCAAGGGCTGGCTGGGAGGAGATGGGATTGGGAGAGTGGTCTCTTTCTGAATGGTGAGGGCTAGATGGGGAGAATGTAGCTGGCTACATAGTGGAGTTGAGGCTGGGGGTGGATATCTCTGGGTGGTGAGGACTAGTTGTGTGGATGTAACTGGAGACACTCCAATGATCCATCCAACTGTGAAATGTACATGAACATACTACTAGAATACCAAATTACAGTTAATAAAACCAGAAGAGAATATCATATAAAACTCACCCTAAGCGCAATCAATCATCCCAGAGAGCTCTTTAGCATAGTATTTATTTATTTATTTTTATTTCTTTAGCTGAGCTTATATACTGCTTTTCAACATTCAACAAGAACAGTAACAGTGGATTACATTAAACCGGCGTTAACTTATGTACAGGAAACAGGTAGAACTTATATTTTTAATCAGATTTTTTATATTTACAGGTTCATAATGGATGCTTCTTATGTTACAGCATTAGCATATTAATCTTGATTACATACTTACACGTTAGTGGTTTCTGTATCAGGAGGAGGAGGGGGTTATGTAGAGGGACCATAGTGTTCGATAAAGAGGTAGGTTTTCAGTTGTTTTCGGAAGGTGAGGAGGTCGATTGTGGATCTGAGGGGGGTTGGGAGAGTGTTCCACATGGATGGGGGATAGAGTTCTAAGGAGCATGTGCAGGCTTGGTTGTTGTACTTTGATCTAGCGTGTGGAATAATTAGTGTGTTGTTTATGGATTGTCTAGTCATTCTGTTAGGTGTGAATTCATGGAGGAGTGTTTATAGTAAAATCAGCAACTCAGAATTCCACAAAAAATAATGAACCAGATACTCCAACACCACAAATGCTAGCCTCACACTTCCAAAACAGAGCCATAAAAATGAACAACTTACAGTATACAATACCACAGCCAGTGAAGATGATCTCCAATCAACACACTTGGAATGAATTTAACACAATTTCACAAGACCAACTAGAAAATATCATATCCAGCTTAAACACAACAATTTCCCATTTAGATCCATGCCCAGTGAGCTGGATCAAGATATTTCATTCAGAACTTGCTTCCATAATCCAAAGAATAACAAATCTCTCTCTCTCCCAAGGCTACCTGCCACCTCACCTAAAACAAACCTCCATATGGCCAATTCTCAAGAACCCAAAAGTAGACCCAACAGCACCTAGCTCATATTGCCCCATCTAGCCAAGATAATATAAAAACTGTGTAGCTATAACTACAGGACCACGCTGACTTCCATGCTCCCCTTGACCAACAGCAATTTGGTTTCAGAGCCAATCATAGTGTAGAATCCCTCATCACAGCCCTCATAGATAAGCTAACATTGAGCACCCAAAAATCACACCAAGAATTCGTTCTCCTCTTTTTGGACATAACTGCAGCCTTTCACTCAGTACCACATAAAGTACTCCTCCACTGACTACAAGCAATTGGTCTGTGCAACATGACCCTTAAGTGGTTTACCTCATATTTAACCAGGCGACAACAACAAATAAGGATAAATTGTGGAACAGCTTCCCCATCCAAGATCACTCAAAGTGTACCACAAAGATCCTATCAGCTTTACTATTTAACATATTTATTCAACCCATCTGTGATATTATCAAAACCTACAATGTACTATACCATATTTATATCCCCATCTGAAGCAGCTGTACTATTTAAAAGAGCATCCAGCGGCATTCCAGACCTGTCTGTATCTGCTTTCATGCTGTGTTGTTTTGCTGTTGTGCAAGTCTTCCTGACTGCTGTTTTTTGCTGCTATTCCAGGTTCACAGCTCTCACTTGCTCAATGCCTGCCCCACTGGAAGTAACATGGCTGTGAAGCCAAAGGTGACCATCTGAAACTGCTGCACTATTTAAAAGAGCACCCAAGGGGGGTGCAGACTGACTGTGCCCTCTGCTGGTGAATGTCAGATCGTGGTGGGGGGTAGCTGAGCTTTTCCAGGCCTACTGCCAGTGCCTGTGTGATAAGTACAGATCTGCATCAACTGTTCTGGACAGTGCCCTTTCACCAGCAGGACTGGGGTTGATGGTCCCACAGCCCTTCATCATGCCCCTCTACTGCCTCCATTGCAAATATGTAGAGTGTGGGTTTGTTGGGGGCAGATCCTGTCCACCACCTTGACCCAGACAGGGCGGGTTAGTAGGTGGTGCTAGATAATCCGCATGTGGGTCCAGACACCCCCCCTGCTCTTATAACAATTGACCATGGCAACCACACTGGATATGCTTAACTTCGGTGGCTCCTGGTCCCCAAGGGCTAGATGTGACTGGGGAATACAGATGGAGACAGGATTATCTTAGGTGTGGCTGCAAGGAATACCTGTTACACACTGGCAATGATAAGGCACTGCAGAAAAGCCTATCTCAAGCAACCTGGGTACTGCAGACCTGGTGCTGGCTGTCCCACCTCACCCTCAGGGTGAACACAGAACCGGCACAATGGCATGGTGTGTGGCTACTATGTGCCAGTATCACACATGCTGAGGTGCTGGAGAGCTGCATACCCCATCAGGTGATCAGATGTAGACTGCTGTTCTGCATGTGCATTGCATCATGGGTACTGGTGGATTTAACCTATCCTGGTAGACACAGCAGACAGTTTGTGTGGTGACCTGCAGTCTTTCTGTAGCCAGCCATTGCTGAGATAGAAGTCATAGAGGTATAGCCCACTGGTTAATACAATGACTTTGTAGGCAGAGGTCATGGGTTCAATCCCTCCATGGTCTCATTTTTATTAGGCCTGTCCAAGGCAAGTCCTTTTTATTCCTGTGACAGTCATATCTCTGCAGATCTGTGCCGCCAGCACATAGTACCCTCATCACAGTTGCAAGCCATCCTTCTATTCGTCTGTCAGCTGTGTAGCGTCCTGTCTTCATGTGTTGGCTACTACCCCATGTCCTGTGCTGGTACCCTTTTCTGCATTGCGGCTCTTCATGCTTGCCTCTCCTGTGTCTGCTCTGCATGGCACTACTACTCCTCTGTCCTCCTATCATTGCAAATATCTTGCCACCTCTACCTCCACTGGCGGACACATATTCCCATCCTCTTCCACCCACTGTCATTGTAGCACTTTACATTGCCAACACCCTGTGCATCGGTACAGCTGCCTCCAATATGTTTGTCCATTTTACTGGCTGCCACATAGGCTGCATGCAAATTTGGCAGGTCCATCAGCTCCCACCTCTACTTCCTTCCATCACTTGTCCATTGCCTTTCCTTGGTGCTCTGTGCAGTGTTAGGGTTACATCAGTGTTTTGCCCCTATATTTCATGCTTGTCAACTCGGGGTACCTTACTGCCCTTGGGCACCATATCTTGGGTCACCTTAACATCCTTAGGGCACCTTAGGTTATTATTGATTGCTTCATTAATGTCCAATCAATAATAAGGTGCTTTATAAGGCGCCCTATAAGGCACCTTATAAAGTGCCTTGTCAGCCTTGTAATGTGTTTTGTTTCTCAGCTTCAACGTGCAATGTCCCATTAACATGTACTAACTGGCCAAGGCGCCCTTTAACGCGCGTTACACAGCCATTGCTACCAACGCCGGTACGCCCACTTCCTTATATGGCATTACGCACGTTAACGCCGCACTTATCGCCGGTAACGTTACCTGCTTTAGTAAACATACCCCTTAGTCCACCTTCCGCGCACTCACCACTGCTGAGCTTTCTAAATCCATCCCCATGCCTCACAAGACCATCTGTCTTTCTGACCCCATTCCCTCCACTTGGCTTCTGGAACCTTCTCTCACTCTTCTTTCATTTATACTTACCATTTTAAACACTAGCTTTACCTCTTCACTTTTTCCACGCCCTGGAAACAGGCCCTAGTTCATCCACTTCTCATGAAGCCGTCCCTTGACCCTACTGTTCCAGCACATTACCGACCTATATCTAATCTCCCATTTCTATCAAAGGTTCTCGAAAAGGCTGTCTTCTCTCAACTTTCTTTTCATCTTGATTCCATCCACTTCCTGCACCCTTAACAATCCAGTTTCAGGCCCGGCCTTAGTACCGAGACCTTCCTGCTTTCCTTTCTCAATGAGCTCCACGTTTCTCATGATCGGGGTGACATTTCTTTGGCAGTATCCCTTGATCTCTCCTCAGCTTTTGACCTTGTTGATCATTCTACCCTTCTTTCTCGTCTCAGGGATGTGGGTATTTGTGGTTCGGTCCTTCACTGATTCTAATCTTTCCTATCTTCTAGATCCTTCTCTGTTATCTCGTGCATCATCTCCTCTGCTCCTACCTCTCTTCACTGTTGGAATGGAATGAAATGGGTAAATGTAGATCAATTCTTTACCCATCAAAAAGAAGAGAGTCTAAGGACATAAAATTAAACTACAGTATAACCCGTTTAAGAATAATAAGACAAAATATTTTTTCACTCAGCAAGTAATCAAACTCTGGAATTCATTACCGGAGGATGTAGTAAAAGCTGTTAGTGTAGCTGGGTTTAAAAAAGATTTGGACAAGTTCCTGGAGGAAAGGTACATAAACCATTATTAAAGAGGACCCAGGTAATGCACTACTTGCCCCAATACAAGCATTTTGGAACCTGTGTGCCTCTTTGGGAAACTGCTAGGTACTTGTGACCTGGATTGGCCACTGTTGGAAACAGGATACTGGGCTTGATAGACTTTGGTCTGTAGGGTTTAAGTGCTTGTAGAGGTAGAGGTTAAGTATGATAGATTTGGGGTTTAGTATTATAGATTTGCTTTTAATTTTTAAGTGCTAAGGATTAATAATGTTCCTGATTCATAATCACTTACTGGCTACCCTGAATCTCACAAAATAGCTACCGAAGAATAGCATGCTGCTATGACATGTGAGCCAGTATTCAGGTCTTTGCAAGAAGAGATCCAAGAACCAGATAAGGAGATATCATGAGCCTTGTAAGGTGCCAGTTTGGGCTGAAGAGTCTAAACTTTGACCTACATGGAGATATCAGATAAAGGCTGGGTGCAAAGAAATGCATACACAGGAAACCACAAAGCTACTAACATATATGCTAGACCCGACTCTGAAGAAAAGCAGCTAGCCAGGTCATGGCGAGTATGAGGAGGAGGGGGGCCAGGAGGGATTTTGCAACAGGAACTAAGGGGAGCAAAAAGGCAACGATAGGAAATAAGGTGGGGAGGGGGAGAGAACACAGAGGAATAGCTCTGGGGACTGGACTGCATGTAGTAATACGGAAGGAAAAAAGGTATAAAACGTAACATGCTTTCTATATTCGGGGGAGAGTTGCATTCTTGAGGTGCCTAGTGCCCGATAGAACTCTCTTCCCCACTTTGCTACCTGTATTTGGTCATCAGTTATCTAATAAACAGAGACTCTGATTGCACCTGTACTGACTTTTTGGATCTGATCATTTCAGGTAATAATAATAATAATTAGGTTGTGGTTCATTTTTGTACGAAACAGGGCCGTACAAAATGTGCCGAAACCCGGGATTGGCCTACGGGTGGGTCTTTATGGCCAAGATATAAATTTAAAGATTTGGATTCCCCTCAAGAAAAAGAGGGAGGTACGTAAAGATTTGGATTCCCCTCAAAAGGTTGAGGGAGGTGTGTTCCCGGTGCTGAGTGAAGACCGGAGGAAGAAGAAGTGAGTGACTGATTCCCTAGGATGACGGCGGCCTGTAATGATGGCGTCGTGAGTATAAGTATTTTTAACCAAGCTTGGTATGTGTTGTTTAATTTTTGTTGTTGTTATATGCATAAAGTGTAAGAATAATTTGCTGTTATAAACTGGGACTGAATGATAAGTGATTGAGACAGTACGTGTCGTCTGACACGAAGCGTGTGTGTGTGTTCTTGCTCACGGTTCCATACCTCCGCGAGGAGATTGGCTGGGCTTGAACGAAGCGAATTCTTGTTTGAAAGGTGTCCTGGACATTTCGTGCACTTCCTTCCTCTGTATATAAAGAGGGTGGGTATTGAGACCCTTAAATAAAAGGTTGCACGTAGGAATCATGTCTCTGTTTAGGAGAGAGAAAGATAGCAATCAGACATAATGGTAAATCAAGTTCCCCCAGTGACTCCGGTCGAACGGATGATGAGAGATAATCCCTTATTAGGAAAGGAAATAGAGAAAGTTTTTGTCTATTTTCACCCCCACACAGTGAAAACACCAGGTTTACTGATTTATAGGCTGAGGGACAGTGAAGGAGAATAAAAGATTGTTCTAAAAGAAAACAATGGAAGAAATCTCCTTATCTGGGATCAGACCAGAGAGGGTGACAATTAGATCAATTGAAAAGAATCAGTCTAGTTACATAACAATGTAAACAAGATACACATCAATTGTAATTATGGAGTTCTGAACTTTGAGGTTTGTTCTTTGAACATTGCCAGTCACCTGGCCAGTGCTTGGTTGTGTTTAATGAATAATTGCTCCTATATGTCGCCTGATGAAAGATAGCTAATTGTCTAGGATAAGATGGTTGCCTGTTTTCAGCTAGAAAGAGGGAGGGGGACTGCTGGGGGATTTTCTTCTGGTAATGGACGCATTGCCTAGAGGAAACTCTCGATTGAGCAGTCTTTCTTGTTTGTTTAAATAAAGGATTTATTCAGTGTGACAGGAGTTGAAGTTCAGAACTCTTTCGGTGAACTGAGCAGATTGCAACTTGAGAATGATTTAAATCCTGAGTGAATAAAATGTTAACCATGTTTGGATTTTGTTCTGATTGTATTAAGCAAAATTAAAAGTTAAACAGGGATTTTATATATTGTGGCAAGGTCGAGGTTAGCTGTAACTCTCAGTGATTGAAATAACTTAAAAAAAGGGAAGTGTTTGCATTCTAGATGTCCACCAGTCTTTTCATGAAAAGAGTATCAGTTTCGCTTCCCCGAACTGTAAGAATTACTGTGTAAGTCTTTTGAATTTCAGTTCCAGGAGTTCTGTCTTTAGTTGCTGTTTAGAATGAGCACATATATCCATTCAAAACTACACCAATTAAGTTAGTGGGACTGAGACACTGTTTAAGAATCTAAATTTATATTTTCTGCCTCCCATTTGTTTGACTTTTAACAATTGTTTTAGAAGCAGGATTAGCTGTTGTGTGCGAGCAGCAATCCCAGAAAGCAATCCAAGAAGAGGAAAGGGGGAGGGGAAACAGCATTCTCTCTTTTGTTTGTACCTGTAGAATTTCAGGCAACTGAATTGGTGGAGTGAGTGACAGACATTCTGATAAGAAGTTATTTCAGATCTAATGCAGCACACCTGTGGACAACAGCGACCCCTACTGCAATTACATAATGCTGACTTTTGTGTGACCTTTTGAACTGGTTCAAGCTTGATTGAAATTTATATAGAATGGTATAATGGTATAAACAGTATTGTGTGTTCTCTCCTTCTGCTCTCTCTGAAGAGTGACAAGTGTTTGCTGCATTGTGTTTTAAATGCTGTCATGTATCAAAGTTTCACTGCTTTTGTACTTAATCCTTTTTATGCCTGGAAGCTAGTGTATCAGGCTGTATTTCTGCTCTTTTCTAAGCCATGCTTTAAGCTTACCTCTTTAGGGCTACTTTTGAATATGTGATCCAGCTCACCATTGTCACCGTTACTTCCCCCTTTGCTGCCCACTTGAATGATACTGACACTTGGACTCATGTCAGTGAGTTGAAGTTTTCTCCAACGGTCACCTCTGTTTGATCTACTTCCTTCCTGTATGAACTGTTGCTGACCAAGATAATTGCTGCCAAACCTGCTCCTTGGGACACCATCTGTTTCCTTCATCCTGATGGACAATTAGTCTTACTTCTGCGTGTTCACAGTACAAAGCACATCTCCAAAGAGGTTCTCAATCAAACCCTGCCTTGAACTGAATTCTTATCGGACCATTCTACTGAACCTTTTGATACCCTTGTGTCCTCCATTGCTATTACACGTAGGTTAGATGCTGGACTTCCTTGATATCTTTCTAGACCCCTGCCATAACTGCTGGACTTGGTATGGCTATATGCCGTCTACAATGCTTACTGTATGTTCAAATGAAAGCTGTTATTGATTCTATAACTAAGTTTTCAGAGTCCCTAGAGCAGAATACACAAATGACTCTGCAAAATAGACAAGCCCTAGATTTGCTCCTTGCTTCTGAATGAGGCCTTTTGTTCTTTTATTAATGCCACTATCTGTTGTATAGTCATAGCGAATCATTCAGTGTTTGTGCTTAATGCTATGGATAAAATACATCACCTGTCAGAACTACATATTGATGATTTTAAGGGTGGCTTCCAGATTGGAGATTGGTTTTCATCTCTCTCCTCCTGGTTCCACTCCCTTGGCTCTGGCTTGAAAGGTTTATTAATTTCTGCTGGCATTATTTTAATCATTGCTTTACTCTTCTGTTGTTTTGTTTCTATGTTTATATCCTGCTGTAAGAAAAATTGCACCAAAGTATCTACCTCTTTTTTGCCTGTTCAGACTAGCCCTACTCTTGTCAATGTTTCTTATGCAGCCGTCCCCATGTCAGACTATTCAGACTTGGATTTCTCCCATTCCCCAGCCGAATAAAAAAAAAAATGGGGGAGTTGTAGGGTTTAAGTACTTGTAGAGGTAGAGGTTAAGTATGATAGATTTGGGGTTTAGTATTATAGATTTGCTTTTAATTTTTAAGTGCTAAGGATTAATAATGTTCCTGATTCATAATCACTTACTGGCTACCCTGAATCTCACAAAATAGCTACCGAAGAATAGCATGCTGCTATGACATGTGAGCCAGTATTCAGGTCTTTGCAAGAAGAGATCCAAGAACCAGATAAGGAGATATCATGAGCCTTGTAAGGTGCCAGTTTGGGCTGAAGAGTCTAAACTTTGACCTACATGGAGATATCAGATAAAGGCTGGGTGCTAAGAAATGCATACACAGGAAACCACAAAGCTACTAACATATATGCTAGACCCGGCTCTGAAGAAAAGCAGCTAGCCAGGTCATGGCGAGTATGAGGAGGAGGGGGGCCAGGAGGGATTTTGCAACAGGAACTAAGGGGAGCAAAAAGGCAACGATAGGAAATAAGGTGGGGAGGGGGAGAGAACACAGAGGAATAGCTCTGGGGACTGGACTGCATGTAGTAATACGGAAGGAAAAAAGGTATAAAACATAACATGCTTTCTATATTCGGGGGGAGAGTTGCATTCTTGAGGTGCCTAGTGCCCGATAGAACTCTCTTCCCCACTTTGCTACCTGTATTTGGTCATCAGTTATCTAATAAACAGAGACTCTGATTGCACCTGTACTGACTTTTTGGATCTGATCATTTCAGGTAATAATAATAATAATTAGGTTGTGGTTCATTTTTGTACGAAACAGGGCCGTACAGGTCTGACTGAGTATGACATTTCTTATGTTCATATGTGGGGTTCCACAGGGATCCGTCCTTACACCACTTCTTTTTAACATCTTCCTGGCACCACTCACTCTGCTTATTCAGCAATCTGGACTGTCGACCTATTATTACGCCAATGACATCATCTTGATCCACTACACCAGTCCCTCTGACCGAGACCTCTCTCCACTGAACGCCTGTCTGTCCCGTGTCTCTAGCTGATTAGCCTCAAACATACTTCTTCTCAATTTATCTAAGACATCTGCCATGTGATTTACTTTTGGTGGTTCTTGTCCTTCACCGGCCCCCTTCCTCTTGGATTCTCCCAGTCCTCTGGTCTCCTCCCTTCGCTATCTCAGTGTCACACTTGACCATGCCTTGTACTTTGGTGACCTTCTCTCTCTGATTATTCACTGCTCCTTCTTTTTCCTTAGACAGATCCTCTCAATTTGTCCTCTTCTGTCTTCCTCTTCACTCAGCACTCTCCTTCTGTCTTTGGTAATATCCCAACTTGATTATTGTAATCCCGTCTTTAAAGGTCTCCCCCAATCCCAGATTCATTGACTTCAAATGATACAGAATACTACACCCAGGAGTGTCTGTCATGCTACACGTTACGATCACATCACCCCACTTCTCATCCAACCCCCCTGGCTCCCCATTAACTACCATATCTGCTACAAGATTCTAACACTGGTGCATAAAGCTATTTACATACACATATCACAATATCTATCTGACTCCCTTCAATTTCATACGCCTTCACTTAGTCTTTGTGCAGTCCACATAAATTGTCTGCATCTCCCTCCTCCCTCCGTGCATTTCTGGAATCCAACCGCCATTCTGCCTTTTTCTTCTTGGAACCCTCCCTATGGAACACCTTCCCCACTGTACTTCATCTGGAATCATCATTTCAAACTTTCAAGTCCTTCCTTAAGACACATCTTTTCTGCTCTGCCTTTGACCTCCCTCTCTCTGGTACTTGACCTCCCCTGTTTACTCTTCTCCCCCTAGCTGCCCCTTCCTTTTCCCTCCCCCCCTTTCAAATGGTTGTTCTACTCTGTCCTATCAATTATTGTAGTTCTTTTCTACCTTCTGACTTATTTTTGATGTTACAAAGGTGCGGTATATTAAGCGACTGAATAAAGATTTATGCCGATGATATTATGCTGTATATGCCACTCTCCACTCATAATCAGGTCTACTCCCCACTGATTTGAATACTTTGAAGCGATCTCACAATGGCTTAAGGCACATAACCTTTAGAGATGTTTGTGAATATTGGTAGCTCAGGTTGGCAATTATGATGTTGGATTGTTCTCTGAGCTTGATAGTTTGATTGCAGGCATTTTTGTCACCATTTGAGGGGACATCGTCAGTGCAGGGTTCCAGATGGTAATGTGCTTGAATGCTTGCATTTGTACTTATATTAGGGTTGATGATGACTCAGCACTTTGGTTCACAGGGATTGATTGGTTGGTTTCCCTGATGGTTGCTGGGGTGTGGTTGCTGTTTTTTAGCCTTGTTTTTAATTATTTACTAGGGGTTTTTTTATACTGCTTTTTCATTTCAATCAAAGTGGTTTACATTGTAACTTAAAACTGGCAATATACATTAATTTCCTAAGGCAATGGAGGGTTACATGACTTGTGCAAGGCCACAAGGAGTGCTAGTGGGAACCAAACCCTGTTTTCTTGGTACCTAAGCCACTGCTCCATCCATTAGGCTATTCCTCCACTCTATGCTAACAAGGCTCAGAAACAGCAATCACACCCCAGCAACCCCCAGGAAAACCAACCAATCAATCTCTGACCACCCAAAGAGCTGAGTTATCACCAACAAGGCTCAGAAACAGCAACCACTCCCCAGCAACCCTCAAGGAAGGGTAAAAAACTGTGCTAAATTTCAGTGCAGTTTTTTACATCAGGAGCAATTAGTTATTTTAGCATGTGCATGCAATTTGTATGTCCACTGCACTATGTTCTAGGGCAGTGGTTTTGCTTGGGATTCTCCTGTGCTAGATTGCTTTTTGCATTGGGAGAAAGAGTAGAGTGCAAAATCTTGAGCAAAACAGTATACTAAGGAATAGCACCATTTGCTGCATCTGGGAGTGGGAAATAGGGCTACTGACTGTGTATTTCTGCAAGTGGCTAATAGCAGTACATTGAGGCCCAGATTTACTAAACTTTTTTCCCTTTAGACACAAGGTGGGACAACAGCTTTTGCAAATTGAGCCTAAAGGAGCTGCAGTAGACCTCAGAGAACGTTCCCCCTGCATCCACCCCATCTCACTCTTCAGTTTCAATGGAGACAATGGGGGGGGGGGTGAAAGTTCACCACTGCTGGCTCCTAAAATTTGGGGCTGGCAGTGGCTCCTACATCCAAAGGTTTGTCAAGACCTGGCCTATGCTACAACTGCAGACGAAATGACTATAGTCTGTCACTCTAAGTACTCCTGAGGACTACTTTTACCAAACTCTTTTTCTTGGTGGGAGACATACCAGTCACACCATAATTCCACTGTTTTTATTCATTCACAAATGCAGCTTCCCTGTTAAAAAGTCCGATCTGCCATCCACAGAGGTGGAGCTGCTGGAAGGGACAGAGGCACATTACTGCTTATGTAGGTTCAGTTGTCATATATGGTCACACTTATTTGCTCTTATCATGACAGTGATGAAGGGTGAATTGTGTGACTGTGAGAGACCCTTCTGGAGACAGATGACATCTAGTTTTTGCTTTCTGTGCCTTTTCTTATTTTTTCTACAAAATATAAGGCACAGCACAAGACACCTTGGAGCAACATATGCTAGAAAAAGCATAAATCAGTTTCCTTGGGGGTATATATTATAAAGTTGCTGTTTGTTTTTGTGGGAGTCTCAGTCTCTTGCTTCATTTTTCCATTTGACATCAGTTTGGAATGGCGTTTCACAGCCTTTCGATTATGTTTCCATTATGGTTTACTCTCTATTACCTGCAGAAAAATAGTTCTCAGTTTAAGCATAAACTGAGTAAACCCTCACAAAAAAAAATCATCAGGTAGTTTAAATCCAGAGGAGGGTAATTTATAAAGTTTTTTTCTCCATGTAAATCATGTTCAGCATGCAGAAAGGGGCACCATTTGAGTAAAAATAATGTATCCATCCAAAAAGATGGTCAAAATATTTGATGCAATGCTTGGATTAGTTATCACTATCATCTCTGTGTTTTTGTAATTGAGCATGAGGCTGTTCTGCCTTAACCAGGAAGAAATGGTGGAAAAATCCCTTAATAAAGGCAATTGCATAATGTCCAATCAATAATATCAGGCTCACCAATAAATAGGTTTCAGAAATGTTTTTATGGATCATCAAAATTCCATTTAGCACTGCTATGGTATCAATGAACCATCAATGTGCATATTTAAATTTCATCATCAGTTCTTTTAATCAGCTATATAAATATATATATATATATATATATATATATATATATATAGATAGATATATATAGATATATATATAATATTTTTTATGTATATATCTGTGTGTGTGTGTGTGTGTGTCTGCAGCATTAATTTAGAACAAGTCCATTAATCTCTCTTACCTCTGATATAATACCATGTTTTAAAAAAGATTACACTACTTAGCTTTTCTGCATCAGGGAGCTCATCTCATCTTTCCACCAGTTATAAACTTCATCCAGCTCGATATGGTCCATTTATCTTTGCATAACTCTGGTGTGTTCTAGGTATTGATGAGCCTGATGATATTGATTGGTGAAGCTCCTGAGTTCTGGCTATTTAGTTTGGGCAATTGCATAATGTCATCATCCACCAAAAGAGGCACAAATAATAAAATGCCATCAGCATATAAATGAAGCATAATACCATTTGCCAAAGAAGTTGACACAGAGGAATCAGATATATATTAAACAATGTGGAAGACAGGGATGATCCCTGTGGAAACCAACACTCTCTGTGATTTATTCACCAAGTAAGAATAAACCCAGGGTAATACCTCTCCTACAACCCCTAAGGCAATTAGCCTCCTCACTAAAATAACAGGTAGCACCGAGTCAAAAGCTGCAGTGATGTCAAAGAATACCAAAAGAACAGCAGAGTGCAGGTGCTCTAATTCCCACAACAATTGATCCAAAAGTAAGGCAAGTAGGGTTTCAGGACTATGTCCAGGCCGAACCCATGCTGCCAAGAGTGCAGGGAATGGTGTTCCAGGAAGTCATCTAATTGTGGTCAGACCACCTGTTCCACAAATGTACCTATGAAAGGCAAATTAGGTATCAGATGACAGCTTGCAGTGTCAGAGCAGGGCAAGTCTTCTTTCAGTTTAAGACGAACCACTGCTTGCCTTAAATGCTCAGGAAAATAACCATAAGTCAGAGACACTTGGACAATATCATAAAGGAAGCTGGCAACTTTATCTTGAACTATTTTTACAGCATATGCTTGAATCAAATCAAAAGGGGAACTAGTCCCATGAATATTTAAACTATTTAAGACTAATAAGAGAAAATATTTTTTCACTCAACGTGTAATCAAACTCTGGAATTTGTTACCGGAGGATGTAGTAAAAGCTGTTAGTGTAGCTGGGTTTAAAAAAGGTTTGGACAAGTTCCTGGAGGAAAGGTCCATAAACCATTATTAAGAAGGGACCCAGGATATCACTGCTTGACCCAATACAAGCATTGTGGAACCTGTGTCTTTTGGGGAAACTGCTAGGTACGTATGACCTAGATTGGCCACTATTGGAAACAGGATACTGGACTTGATGGACCTTGGTCTGACCCAGTATGGCATATCTTATGTTCTTATACTACAGTATTCCCTTTGCAGTTTCTATTTAGTTTTTAAGTCTGTTAGCTGCTGACATCTGTATTAGGCACAGTCAAATCCATCAATGCATAAGATATCCCTAAAAACTCTGCTGCTTTTGGAAGTGATAATGACAGAATTGTTCTGTTGTTGGAACCTCACCATATAATGTTACTGGAATCCTTAAACGTTTCTGAGCTCCCATAAATGTCTGTAGGGTGGGAGAATGCTTTAGTAGTACCATAGTGGCACTTTGCCTCGAAACATTGAGTCCTATATTGAAGTACCCGAATATACTGTATTCTATCCATATGTGATCATGACTTATACCAGGTTCTCTCAGCCTTGTTTACCTGGCTGAGAATCAACGGGCAACATGCCTCCGTTGCATTCCTATAGCTATTCTCCTGAAACCCGCATTTTGCCAAACAAACTACCAAAAATCAAGTCTTTCCTCAGTATGAAACCCCTCATGGACACCATCACTATACATCCAAATTGATAAAAGATTGATCAAACCTACAATAGACGACCTGCCTATATATAATGCTATCCAAATCAGCAGTGACAATAATTGAAGCAATAAAAGAAATTCATATGTGATCAGCCACGGGATGAACCAAGATGTTAATCCAGATGCAACTTTGAGTACAATTTATCCAGAGCAAACAATAAATCAAGGGTGTTCCCCTTTTTGTGAGTAGAAAAGATAAGCAGCTATACTGTAAATAAGGGTAGTCATTCCAAATGGCATGATATTCTAGCACAATGATTTACTCACGTTTTTCCTGCACTATTGCCCAATGTGATAAGGGTTTCAGTGGGCACACAATCACAGGAAAAAAACACATCACTCAAAGATAGCACAGTTGGCATTCAAACTGGCAAAATAGGGAACTATCCCCAATGTAAAATACAGCACTAAATTTTAGTCTTTTTTTTATTCTCTTGTTGTTGTTGTTAAGTGCCGTCAAGTCAGTGTCAACTCATGGCAACCCTCTGGATAGTTGTCCTAAGAACATAAGATATGCCATACTGGGTCAGACCAAGGTCCATCAAGCCCAGTATCCTGTTTCCAACAGTGGCCAATCTAGGCCATAAGTACCTAGCAGTCTCCCTAAAAGACACAGGTTCCTCAATGCTTGTTCGGTCTTCAGTCAGGCAGTTCATTGTTGATAGAGTGGCATCCATAGCTGCTGTTATTGTATCGATCCATCTCATTGCTGGCCTTCCTCTTTTGGGTTGATCTTTTACCTTGCCAAGCATGATGTCTTTCTCTAATGATCTCTCTCTTCGCATGATGTGTCCAAAGTATGAAAGTCGCAGTCTTGTCATCTGAACTTCTAAAGAAAGCTTAGTTTTGATCTCCTCTAGTACTGACTGGTTTGTTCTTTTGGCAGTCCATGGTATACACAGTATTCATCACCAGCATCATAATTCAGACATCAATTTTCTTCCTATCTATCTTTTTCACTGTCCAACTTTCGCATCCATATGACGTTATTGAAAATACCATGGCTTGAACAAGTCGAATATTTGTATGGAGGGAGACATCTCTGCTCTTGAGAATCTTGTCTGTGTCCTTCATAGCCATTCTGCCAAGAGCAATGCATCATCAGATTTCTTGACTGCTTGTTGTTTCTTTATTGATAGTTGATCCAATCTTTACTAGAGCTCTTGGCCTATAGTAAACATTCTAGCAAGGGAACTGAAATGTCATTTGAGATGACAAGCGACACTTTATCTCAGATGATCCTTTTACTAATCAGGCCAAAAAAAAGTCCATGGTGACCCCAGTAACCCAGGAAGTGGATCCCACCACTCTTATAACATAATCAATACCAATACCAGTAATGCTTCTATACTGCAGGATCCCAAGCTAAGTGGTTCAATGCGGTTTACAATACAGAGAAAAAAGAAAAATAGGAATCACAAACTAAATCCATACTAAGAGTCAAAAAGCCACGTTTTTAAATTTTTCCCAAAAAGCATAATATGTAGATTGAGAACCCTTAAGCTCCAATAGCAAAGTTCAGGTACTTTATAAGGCCAAGTTAAAACAAATCTAGATTTAAGGGAAATTCCCTTACAAGACAGAAATTGCAGAGTACAATACGATTGCAAACGTTGAGACTTTATGACTAGAAGTGGAAGTAAAATCAAGGAAAAACGCACTGGCACAATATCATTAAAAATTTATATAAAAACACATAAAATTTGAATGCCATTCTGTTGGAACCTTGAGCCAATGAAGTTCCCGAAACAAAGGAGTCACAGCCTTATATCTGGAGATACCGTATATGAGACACAATTGAAGATGTTCTAACTGAGATTTTGAACAGTTTATAAAAAGTAAATTTCTATAATTCAGATGTACTAAAATAGCAGTTTGTACTAGTAAATGAAAATAGTCAAAAGAAAGGTCTAAGACGTCTCAACCAACACATCTGAAAGAAAGAAATAGATACCATTGAATTAACACAGGGAGGAGTGGTCTAGTGGTTAGGACAAGGTACTTCAGGCCAGGGGTTCGAGTCCCACCTGGGGACAGCAATCTCAGGCCAGAGGGACTGGGATTTCTAGTCCTATAGACTCCTTGTGGTCTTGGGCAAGCCACTTAACCCTCCATTGCCCATGTTCCCTGTAAGTATTAGTGTATGTGTCTCATATCCCCTTGTGTTAAATGTATCCCCCAATTGACCACTTTGACCCAGTGAAAAGTGTGATATAAATACAGCTAAATAAATAAATTAACATGTGCCTCAAACATTAAATCAGCACCTAGCAAGGCCCCAAGAACTCATAAAACTGGTTAGGCACACAGATTTAACTTATAATGGATCAAATAAAGGTCTACCATTGTTAAAATATAAGATCTTTGTTTTAGACATATTCAGTTGTAGGTGTACAGTATTCACCCACCTTCCCAACAAACATTGAATATTACTCAAAATTAAAAAATAATCATTAGATTGCGATGGTAAGGTCACTAATATTGAAATACCATCTGCATATGTGTAATACGAATACTCTGTCTTTTCCAAAAACCAACCCAATAAAATCATCAAAACATACAATGGTGACTCCAAAAGTATCCCTCCCACAGAAACAATTCCAGGCAACCCAAGTGGGCTCTGAAGCCCCAGCCATCTCCAACTCATTCCAGATTGGGAGGCAGGATTGTCCTCTTCCTCCATCACCATCTTGGTATATGGTAGCACCTGATCTCTAGTGGTATATTTATATGTACCACTAGGGGTCAGCCTGCCAAATAAGAGAGCATACTCATGTTAGTGGTATTTTCTGACCTTCCACTTGAAATAAGGCATTGCCATTTTCCAAAATGGCAGGAGAGGAACAAGATGCTATAGGATGTTTCCCCAGAACCTGTTCAGAGGATGCCGCAACTTTGGGAGCTCTTTGGTGAAGGGCCTCCCTGAACCAGGTACCCAGTCCAGGGGTGTCTTGTCTCGTGATGCATAAGCCGGTGATGCACTGGACCTGATGGCCTTCTTAAAGGGGAGGAAATCTTACTTTCTTTTTTCTGTCTGTATGTGATCCAATCTGAGGAGAAAGAAAAAAAGATTTCCACCTGATAGAGAAAACGGCTGCATATTACCTCAACAGCATGCACTCTCTTTTCTGTCTGAACACAGGTTTTAACGCTGCAGTAATTTGCAAGCATTCGCTTACTGTATTGGGAATAAAATATTTTTATAGTTCATACATTAGAAAACTGTGCTGAAGCTTAGCACACAATTCTAATGCATGGCTTATTACACTGGCCTCCAAATTAGGGATAGGGAGGCACCACAGCTCTCACTTGGAGGTGTAGCCTAGTGGTTAGGGCAGCAGCCTAAAGCCAGAAAGACCAGGGTTCAAATCCCACTGGCACTCCTTGTAGTCTTGGGCAAACCACTTAACCCTCTATTGCCTCAGGTAACACATTTATATTGTGAGCACTTTGGGGACAGGGAAATGCTACTGTACCTGAATGTAATTCGCCGTGATCTTCTCATGGAAAGATGTGAGCTAAATATTAATAGTAATATCAACAAGAGAAGTGCTAATCAGTGTGAAAAGAGCATACCTTGTAAATTTCTCAAACATGATCTACCAAGGAGAAATCTGGTGGGCGGCATAGCAAAGTGAGCCTGCAATTGCATGTTCAACTTGCAGATGTCCAGACCAAATGACACAAGACATCCATTAAAATTAATAGGACTTACAGTGAGATATTAAGCCCCATTTTGCATACAATGTTGAGGAAGAAATTGGGAGGGGGGGCGATATTCAGCAGCGGTGGCTAGTGCAATTACAGTACCTAGCTGTCACCGCTGAATGCTAAACCTGGATATTCAGTGCTGGGGCCATATCTAGCCAGTGGCATTGAATATATGGGTCGGCTGCACAGTCCGGAAGCTAACTGGTCAGTGACGATACTGAGCCGTTGCCCAATTAGCTCCCATGGGTAAAGATAGACTAGCTTTTACCGCTCCTATCTTTACCCATGGGTCGTTAACCAGGCAGTAGCTCAATATTGCTGCTGACCAGTCATCAATGGTACCACCCCTAGAATGCCCCAATGCTAACCATGTAGTATCGAGGTGCATAGCGGTGTTATCCAGGGATTTTCAGCGGCACTAACTGTGTTAATGCCACTGAATATCTTGCATAGAGGCAGTTACACAGTTTACGGGTCTGTAAACCATGTAACTGCCTTTGAATATCGGGCCCAGGATGTCTAGGTTGGACATTCACAATTTCTTCAATGTTTTCTGAAGGCTCCGCCGAATGCAGAGCTTTCTGTAAAATAGATAAGTCCATTGGGAAAAATGATTGCAAGAAGCTCATGTACAGAGAAAGACCGGTATCACTTGACAGCTTCCATCTACAAATGCTAGCAATTATCTGTGGAAGTGCCACTTTTCAGTATTTCCACATATAAGTGCCAGCAACTAGGGGGCCCGATACTGAGCTGGGTGAGCTAAGCGCTGTATCGGTGCATAGCCCTGCCCGCTCACTCTTAATCCCAGATATTCAATGCTGCACTGACGGCATTGGATATCCGGTTTGGGTGCCCTGGGGAAACTGCCATACAGCCTAACTGGGTAGCAGCAATATTGGGCTGCTACCCAGTTAGAATCCACGGCTAAGACTAGGTGAGCTAAACATGGAGTGCTAACCGGGTAACGGTCCAATATTGTCACTATCCAGTTACCGCCATTCTCTGCCCCCTGCTCTGCCCCGAAACGCCCCTACACACCATGATGCTAACTGGATAGCATTGGGGCACGTAGGGGGCAAAGACGGGGATATTTGACGGTACTAACCATGTAGGTGCCGTTGAATATTCCCGTTTAAGGCATTTACATGGTTTACTGGGCTGTCAACCATGAAAATGCCTTTCCAATATCAGGCCCTATCAGGGAGGAGTGGCCTACTGGTTGTGGCATGTTACCTTGGACCAGAGAGCTAGGGGTTCAAATCCTGCTGGAAGGCAGCAACCTTGGGTCAGAGAGACTGGAGTTTCTAGTCCCACAGGTGCTCCTTGGGCAAGCCACTTAAACCTCTGTTGCCTTAGGTACAAACTGTAGATTGTGGGCCCTTCAGGGGCAAGGGAAATATCTACTGTACCCGAATATACACCTCTTTGACCTGGTGAAAAGTAGCATATATGCATTTTTATGTTTATTAAATTTCTTGATATACCGCTCGTTCATTACACCAGGGCAGTTTACAAAATATAATATACAATGAGTGGCAGAGGTCAGAGACCAGGAAAAGGAAAGGGAACTCCGATAAATGATAGTACAGAAATAGAACAGGCAGAGGGAAAAGAGAAGAGAAGATGGGGAAAGGGAATAAATAAATATTCCAGACACTTATTCGTATATGTGCAGCCAATTAAGGAGCAAAGTCTCGAATTCTAAAATGTTATATTTTTTTCCCCATTTAACTATTTATTAAGAATTTCAATAGGTAATACATACATCTTTTTGAACACAGCATTGATCATTGTACATTTTCCACAGCCTTCTTACAATCTTAACCTATTAGCTCCCCTACCAGCTAGTACAGACACAATACTGCCTAACCTTCTACCTTCCCCCTCCCCTCCCCCCCTCCCTTCCCCCTACTGATCTTCGTGCTTCTATAGCACATCAGAACTCACATATGCAAATCAAATATATACAATCGTGCACCCTTTATCTCGTTAACATTGTTTTCTTTTATCCCCCCTCATTTGAAACTTTTTACTAACGTTATTCCATATATAATACAAACGTCTTCTTAGCCCCATATTGTAGATTTATATCTAAACAACAATCCATCTATCAAACTGGCTATCGTCTCTTGGTATCTATTACAATATTGCCTATTGCTTTGCCTTCAACCCTCCCCCCTTCCCTCCCCTCACAGTGACCGCCTGCTTTTATTCATATTTATTATCACACAATCATTTTCCCATATTTTTCTTTTATTGATATATGCCTTTGCCGTTTGGCTCAATAGCAGTGCCACTGTGCTCAGAACAGCTTTGCAATGGTCCTCACACCTTCTCACCTACTTTCCATTTTTCCAACCATTGCCAAACACCCTTCCATTGTTCCACACATTTATCCCCTTTCCCATGTCGCATCCCTGTCAATTGATGCATCAAACACAGGTCAGCCATCCTTCTTATAAAACCTGCACTCTGAGGTTTCCCCCTCCCTGTCCAATGTTATGCTATCTCGCTTCTTGCAGCCACTATGCAGTGATTCAGTATCCCCCTCTCCCGTTCCGCTATATCTTCCTCCAAAAGATGTAAAAGACAGACCTCTGGCAGTTTTTGCAGTCTCTATCCTGTCATTTCATGTATTATCGATAGTACCTTGTCCCAAAATCCCTGAATCTGTCCACACTTCCACCACATATGCAGCATATCCCCTCTCTCCTGGCAACCCCTCCAACACCGGTCATTAAACCCCAGGCCCGCTCTTTTTTGACGTATCGGTGTCCAATACCACCAATATAGTAATTTATATGCATTTTCTTTTATTTGAGTGGCGATAGATGTTCCTGCTATTGTCTGTATTATCTTCTCCCACCTCTCTTCTGTCCATTGTACTTCTAGGTCTGCTTCCCATTTCTTCATAAAATCTAATTTACCCTCTCTACCCTCCGTTAGCCCTTTATAGATCTTGGACAAGGCTCCTTTTTGACCTAATTGGCCAGAATAGAGGGCCTCGAACCACCCCCTGTTGCTCCATAGGTCCCGCCATACTTTCTGCTGCCGCACAAAGTGACTGACCTGGATATAACTATAATAATCGTTACTAGATAGTCCATAGAGATCTTTAATACCCTCAAACTCCCTTATTCCCTCCTTCACGACTATCTGGGAGAGATGTGTAAGTCCCTGTTGTCCCCATCTTCGCAAGATACCCCTGGCCCCTCTCAAAACATGCCTCCAACGTCATCCCTTGTATATATCCCTTATCGTGTATCAATACCTTCCTGTTTTGTTTCCAAATATTCAAACTATGTACTACGAAGGGGTTCATGGCACTACTTGCTAAAGCTGAACTTCCCCTCCATACCAACTTTTCCAATCCAACTCCCCTTACCGAATCTTCCTGCATCTGAACCCAGTGTTTCCGCTTTTCCCTGTGCCAATCGTAGATCGTTTTCAGTTGTGCCGCCATATAATATTTGTTAAAATTTGGGACCCCAAGCCCCCCCTCTCCCCTGGCTCTCTGTAGGCTGGACATAGCTAACCTAGGACTCCTATTTTGCCATATAAATCTATTAATGCTTCTTTGTAGGTGCTTTAACTTTTGATGTGGTATTAATATCAGCAAGGTTTGAAACAGAAACAGAAAACAAGGCAGTAGCATCATCTTTACAGTTGCTATACGTCCAAACCACGAAAGATAACCCCGCCCCCACCCAGCCAGCAAACTTTCTACTTACCCAATTAATTTTTTGTAGTTTAGGTCATACAATACCTCCAGCCTATTGCTTATTTGAATCCCGAGATACCTAATCGCCCCCTTGGCCCATCTAAATGGGTATTGCTTCTTTAAGCGCATCTGCTCGTCCTCTTGTAGTGACAAGTTCAAAATTTCAGATTTTAACCAATTTATAGTGAATCCCGACAACCTCCCATATTCTTCTAATTCTCACATTAATATTGGTATCGAGCATCTCGGTGTAGTCATACTCAGTATGATATCGTCCACAAACAAAGATATTCTGTACTCTATCTTTCCCACCATTATACCTTTCAAATCCTCCCTTTATCTCACTCTCTCTGCAAACGGTTCAACTGACAACGCGAATAGAAGGGGTGACAGTGGGCAGTCCTGCCTCGTCCCTCTCCCTTGCTCAAAAAATGTTGAGTATACTCCATTCACCTGAACACAGGCTTTCAGGTTGCGATACAATGCTTTTACCCAGCCCATGAACTCTCCTCCCAACCCCATTCTGTCCATTACCTGAAAGAGGAAGGGCAAAGACACCTGGTCGAATGCCTTTTCCACGTCTAAAGATATTAACAGTGCCTCCTTTTTACTTTGCCCCACTGACCAAATAATGTTTAAAATCTTTCTAATATTGTCTGCCACCTGCCTCCCCGGGATAAAGCCCGCTTGGTCTCGGTGAATCAATTTCCCGATCACCCTATTTAAACGTGTTGCCAATATTTTAGCCAATAGTTTAGCATTTAAATTTAGCAATGAAATTGGTCTATATGAGGAGCATTCTTGTTAGTCCTTACCTTCCTTATGTAGTACTGTGATCCCAACCCATCCCATAGTAGTCGCTAACACCCCCCCCCCCCCCCTTCCCGTGGTAAGTTGAACAACCAAAGTATTGGAGCAATTAAAAGTTCACTGAATTTTCTGTAAAACCTCGCGGTAAGTCCATCCACCCCCGGGGCCTTGTCTACTTTTAACTGTTTTATGGCTTGCAATACTTCCTCTGCTGTAATGGCTTTATTTAACTGTTTTTGTTCCTCCTCTACCAGCATCGGGAGCTTTATCGAATCTAAATAACTTTGTATTCTTTCCAAGTTCGGCGAGGCTCGAGCTGCATACAACTCTTGATAATATCTTTTGAAGGCCTCCCGAATATCCCCATCTTTGTGCACTAATTTCCCTTCCCGGTCCCTAATCCTCAATATTTGTGATCGTAATTTCCTTTGTTTCAACTTTTGCGCCATATATCGCCCTGCTTTATTCTCCCCCTCGAAAAAGCCCTGTCTCAACAGTTGCATATGGTATCTTATAGTTTTGGCCTCCATAGCATTTATCTGTGCTCTAACAGCCAGCACTTGGCCTCTATATATCCCTTGTGCATCTTGCGCATCCAATGCTTCAAGTTCCAATAATTTTTCTCTCAATTCCCTTTCTCTCTCCTCCCTCTCCCTCCATTTACGTGCCCCCTATTTGATAAAAACGCCCCTTACTACTGCCTTGTAACCATCCTAAACACCCCCCAGGCCACCTCGCCATTGTCATTCCATCTAAAATATTCCACTGTTTCCCGCTCTGTCTCCCTACGGACCCTCTTATCCTCCAGCAGGGATTCGTTTAACCTCCAAAACTGGGTTCCTCCTCCCTCCCCCTCAATGGTCAGTCTTAGCTCCACCAGTGCATGGTCTGACTATGTTATTGAATCCATTTCTGCCCCTTTGACCCTGCTCACCAGTTCCTTTGTTACCCAAATGACATCTTTTCAGGAATATGAGCCATGCACTGGGGAGAAATATGAAAACTAACGTTTCCGAGGGTGTTGAAATCGCCATGCATCTAACAAGCAGTGCTGTGTAATAAAATTTCGGTATCTACTCTTGTCCGCTCTTTTGCCCTCTCATTTCCCCGTTGCATCCCTACCCGGGTTCCACATTAAGTTAAAATCACCCCCACAAATGAGCTTCCCATCTCCTAATTGCTCCACCTCATCGTTAAGTTTTATCCAAAATTCCCTTTGCCCCCCTGTTGGTACATATACATTCACTAAACAAAACCATTCATTCCCTATTTTTAGACACAAGATTATTTACCTCCCCTCTTTATCTCTGATTATTTTCTGTACCTCCACCTTAGGTTTAGAGGCTATGAAGACTGCCACCCCCCCCCCTTCTTTTTTTCCACTGTATTTGATGCATACAGATATGTTCCATACCCTTTAAGTTTGACCATATGTTCTGTAGCCTGTGTTAAGTGTGTTTCCTGTATGAGCACTAGTGACGCTTTTTGACATGTTACTTCTTTATAGAGTTTTTGCCGTTTAAATGGCGAATTAAGCCCTTTGACATTTAAAGTTACTACTTTTAACTCACCTTGGAAATTTTATTTCCCCCTCCTTCTTTATCCCACTTCTGCCTCCTCCCCCTCCCTCCCCTCCTCTCCCCTCCCCTCCCCCACCCTCCCTCTCTCCTGTCCTCCCCCTCCCCTCCCCTTCCTCTTCTCCTCATGGGAGACTCGACTTCCATTCAGGTAACTGTCTATCAGCCACGGCCTGCCTTGCCCCTCTATCCTCCTACGCCCCAACCCCACACTTCGCTTCCCCAACTCACCCCACCTCCTCCACTTCCCTCCCCTCATCTATCTTTTAATCCATCTTCCCCTTCCATGCCCCTCTCCCCCCTCCGCTCAACCTCCTACCCCCTCCTTCCTCCCCCCCTCGAACTCTATTGCTATCGTTCCTCAGAATCAGAACCCTCTTCACTCTCCCTCCCCTTACCCCTCCTCCCTCCTTACCCAACCCCTCATCTATCTCCATCCTCCCTTCCCCCCGTCATCATCTCCCCTCCCCTTCCATGCTACTCACTTTTTAAACAAAACGTTTACCTAAAAAATTTATCAACAACTTACAACCCTTCCCACAAACGGTATCTTCTGTCTCAAATCTTTGTATTGTCCTCTGCTTCAGCCTGTTTCTTTTTCCACCTCCTTTCCTCGTTGGCTGTCTTTGGCTCGTCTCGCCAATCTCCTACCTCCATCTGATGCTCTGTGCCACCACATGCTAACCGCCCTCGAAGTAGTTGTGCTGTTGTCAGGTGTTGTGGCGGAAGCTCTTGCATCCTCCAGGAGGTTAGTTAATCCCAAGTCTCTAAGCTCTCTCCAAGCTTCGTCGCTGTTCTTCACTCTCCGCCAATGCCCTTGCACTGTAATCAATAAGCCAAAAGGATACAACCATTTGTATCTCAGATCTGTCCTTCTTAAGTAGGCCATGACCTCCTTCATCGCTGTTCTGCGTTGTAGCATTCCCTGAGATAGGTCCTGAAAGAGTTCCAACTTGTGTTCTTCCCACTGGAAGTGCCGCAGTTTCCTTGCTGCTCCCAAAAGTCGTTCTTTCATTTTAAAAGAGCTCAGACAGACCACGATATCTCGCGGTCGATTGTCTCTTATGGGCCCGCTCTATTTTATTTTTAATTAATTAATTTATTTTATTACAGTTTCTTATATACCGCACTATTCAATATCAGCGCGGTTTACATTATAACAAAAAGACCATAACAACAAGCTGTTTGGTTTTACATAGAACAGGAGTACAAACTTTGTAGAGACTTCCCTGCATCCTCTTCCTCAAGGGCTGCAGCTCTTAAAAGCACCCCAAAGACTTTTAGAATGACTTCTTCACAGTTCTTATATTTAGGATCCTCGGGGATACCTCTCACTCTGATATTGCATCTTCTGGACCGATCCTCCAAGTCCTCTGCTTTCACCTTCAGCTCCTCTTGGGCCTGCTTTAGTTCCTCCCATCCTTTATTCATGCCTTCCATTGCGACCCTTTGTTGTTCTAACTGAGTCTCTGTTTCTCCCACCCGATCTTCCAGATCCATAATATCTTGTCAGATTGTTTGCAGAGTCTCTTTTAACTCACTCTTTACTCCACTGATTTCCACCTTTATTTCCTCTTTCAGTTCTGTAAGCCACTGCTTAATCTTGTCGGCAATTCCCGGGCTCTCCTCTCCCTCCAGCTCTTCCTTCTGCTCAGGCATTTTCTCAGCAGCTATTTTCCCTTCCTTCTCACTCTCCTTTCCTCCTCGTGATGACACGTAGGGTGATCTAAATTCTGCCAGTTTTTTCTTCGCTGTCACCTCTCTTTTTGATTTATCCATTTGTGCCCTTTATTCCACTGGGCAGACAGTGATCGCTTTGAAGAGACTCTGCTGCTCATTCCCCTCCCCCCCCCCCCCCTCCAGTTCAGGGCTCCATCTGGTCTGCTTGCTGCTCTCACTTGTGGGGCGTTCCTTTCCCATGAGTTAGGCAGCCACTGTATATTATATTATATTTGTTTTGTTTTAATTTATTATGTTTAGACCTCTGGATGTGCCCCTGCTATTTCATGCAGCCTTGGTATTTCTTATCTTGTTTGCCACCACTATAATTTACAGTACTCCACTCCACCTTACTTGTCTTGCGCCCGAGGGTGTAAACGTCTTCCTCCAGTGTGGGGTCACTTTCTCCTCCTCTCTCTTCGTGCCTCTCCGGAATCACCTCCGATTTTTTTGCTTCAGCTGCTCCTCAACCTTATGCACCGCATGCTGCACTCCCGATCAGGCCTGTCCTTCCCTCTTTCTTTTCTGCTACCTCAAGCGCAGCTTCCAGCTATCACGTGTCTCACTGATCGGGCCTCGCTCAGGACCTGTTGCAGCTGCTCACCCCCAACTCGCCGGTTTCTCCGCCTCTTATCCCATTCCGGTCAAGCAGCTATTCAATTATTGTCGCTCCGACACTCGCCGGCTCTCTTGTCACTTTCCTCTCTGCTCTCCTCACTTATTCCCCTCGCGGTCCAGCAAGTGCCTTCCCGATCTGGCCTCTCACGCCGCTTGACAGCATATCGGGTGAGTGCCGCGGCACGCTCTGGCTCTGATGCTTCTCTGGGTCTTCCTCCACTAGTGTCCCCTCATTTCGCCTTTGGTTTTACGCTTTTTGGGGTGCTCTCCCTCGCTTTGGCAGCCTTAATAGCGGAGCTTGCTTTTTACTCCGCCATTTGCGCCAATGATGTCACCAGAAGTCTAAAATGTTATATGTTAAAGGCTAAACAAAGTACTGAGGGGCTAAGCACAATTGCCCCCTCAAATCACTCATTTCAATCCTTAGCCAAAACGAGCACTTTGCAGAAGCTTATGCATGTCTTGGATGTGGGAAATACGAGGCCACTATTCAGTGGAGGCAGTCAGTGTTTTTAATGTGCCTGACCGCAGCCACTGAAATTAAAAATGGATATTCAACACTGGAGCCTATCCAGCATCTGGTGCTGAATATTTGGTTTTGCCAGCAACTATAGCAGCTATCTGGTCAGTGGTGATATTCAGCCAATAGCCAGATAGCTAAACCGCAAGAAGTTAGGACAGCCATTCTGCCTCAAGTTTAATTGGGCGTCTTTCCTGCGATCTGTGGGGATTTTCAATGGCACTATCTGGAGAGTTCCACTGAAGATCGGAATTGCTGGGGTTTAGCTAGTAAGCAGATCCTGTTAACTGGCTAAACCCTGATCCCTGCACATATATTTTTATTTACATGATATGCAACTCTCTCATCAAAGTGTCTAGGTCATAACTTCATATAATTTTTGTCCAATTTGGATTTAAGGTAAAATGTAAATTGGTCAGCAAAAGGGCTAGAAGAGGTATCAGGAAGCACTTGAAGAGGGACAGTAAGGTGAGAAATGATGCTGAAAATGTTTTTCAGTATGGTTTTTAGAGGCCTGTACAATTGTGGAATAGTGAGTTTGTTTAGCAGTAACTATGGCTTGATGGTTATCTGAAGAACATTCCTTATAGATAGAGAGAGTGAAAGGGAGGGATATTTCCTCCATTGAAATTCTGCACATCTCATCCGGAATCTCAGAAGATAGAGGCTAGAATAATACCAGTGATGGCACTTTTTCCTTTTGGAAGGGATATAGCATTTCAGAGCAGCTGTATCCAGGATCTGTGTCGGAAGAGAGTTCCAGCTGAATGCTTGGTCTGAGAAGGGAAGAGAAGAAAATCATCTGAAAAATTATCACAGCAAGATGCCAAGATGGCCATATCAAGAGATTTGAGATTCCTTAACCAGAGGTAATTGAGGCTGGGGTAGGACGGAGGGAGGAAACAGAAAATGTAAGAGGCTAGTGATCAGCCCATGAAAGAAGTGTAGAAGCAATCAGTGAAAGTATTAAAGGGTGAGTGATTGAGGTGAGAATAAGATCAATAGTGTGTCCTGCCGAATAGGTAGGAATATTAGACATGTTGCTGTAAGGAAAGGTTGTGTAAAAGATTAAGGAAGGCTTGATCATGAGACTTAAGTAGGGAGTCAGTTTGTATATTAAACGCTCCTAATATTATAGTATCAGACACGGAACAGCAGTCGGCCTCAGCAAGACTTACATGTGATTAGGGACCCTGAGTTTATGCATCCCCCAGAGCAGAAACTGGCCAGGGTCCCCTAGGACTCTGGTGGTGATGGAATGTACACCCATGGGGTCAACCCATTCTGGGACTCCTTCACCTTCCTGGGACAGGAAATCAGCATTTGGATTGGCTTTCCCAGCCTGGTGTTAGACTTCAAAGTCATAGGCCTGTAAGGCCATGTACTATCGGGTCAAGCAGGCATTGGTGTTTTTCATGGAATGCAGCCACCTTAGGGCTGCATGGTCAGTTACAAGGGTGAAGTGCCTACCTAGCAAATAGTACCTCAAGGCACTCCTTCTCTATGATTGAATACCTAGTCTCTGCCTCCCCTAGCTTCTGACTAAGGTACATGACCATGTATTCCTCTCCGTCCACATTTTGACTTAATACGACTCCCAAACCTACCCCAGATGCGCCTTTACAGAGAGCTAGTTTAAGGTTAACAAAAGCCTCTTCTTCCTGGGTACCCCATTGTACCTGGTTAGGGGATTTATTTTTCAGCAAATCGGTAAGGGGAGCAGCCAGTTCCGCAGAGTGGGGAATGAAACTGCGGTAATAGCCCACTAGGCCCAAAAATGCTCTAACCAGCTTTTTGTTTTTTGGCAGGATCTTCCCTTGAATTGCCTATACTTTGCTAAGGGTGGGTCACACTACCCCATTTCCTACCCAGTGGCCTAGGTTTGCCAACTGGCATTTCTTAGGGTTAGCTGCCAACTCAGCCCATCTTAAGGACTCACACACTTTATGCAAGTGGATTAGGTGTTCCTTCCAGGTCTCAGAATAAATAACTACATCGTCAAGGTAGACCCCTGCATACCCTAGATGTGGTTTGAGTATCTTATTGATAATTTGCTGGAATGAAGCTGGTGCCCCATGCAAGCGAAAAGGGAGGATAGTAAACTGGTATAGCCCCCAGGGTGTTCGGAAAGATGTTTTCTCTCTAGAGGACGATTCTAATGGAATCTGCCAGTATCCTTTCATTAGGTCAAGGGTTGAAATATATGTAGCCCCTCCCAACTGCCCTACCAGTTCCTCTATTCTGGGCATGGGGTAGGCATCAAAAGTTGAGATGACATTCACTTACCGAAAATGCCCCGCCACCTCCCACGTAGCTGTCTGTTGCTACGACCACCCCAAGTCTAGCGGGTTTATCTACCGGATGAATGTCCATGGATGTTTCTTCAGGGATTAGCTGTAGTTCATTTTCTAGCTCCATCTTTTCTTCCCACTGGGGGTCCCCCTCAATTCTGCCTAAGGGGTTCTATCTCCATGGGGGGTCTGGGCCAAGTTCCTCACTCCCCCTCCAACCTCTCTTTCATCCCAGGGAGCTGGGCCCTATGTCTCCTGGCTGGAAGGCAAGAAGGGGCTTGGGACTTTCCTCAGCCCCTGGGTGTCCTCATCTGTTGCTCCAGGGGTCTCCTCCTAGGTGGGTCCACACCCCCAGAACAGGACTGGCTGGGGTCCTCCAGGACTCTGGCAGTGACAGGATGTACATCTTGTCACAGTACCCCACTGCTTCCCCACCTGTGTCTTCTCTGTTAAATGCTCACTGCTCTGACTGGAACTTGTTATACCCTCCTACACTCTTGTCTCTCCTCCATTGATTGTTCACCATTTTGACTGGTAGAAAAACGGTATACCAAAGCCAGTTAAATAAAATAAATAAATTGAGTGCTTGGTAAAGAGATAAGGTTACAGACCTCATCCCAGTGGTGACCTGGGAGACCAGGTGGACAATAGAGGAGCAAGAAGTGGAATCTAGGGGGAGTGCCTATAGACATTAACTGACTCTGGGTGTGTGTAAGAGAAGGGGAATCAACATGTCTAACAGAGTGTAGAAGAGAAGATAACAGCAACTCCACTACCTATGTGAGAAGTACACTGAGAAAAGAAAGAAGTAGTTGTCTGGAGAGCTTTGGAGAAGCTAGGGGGATTCCCCATCCTTTAGCCAAGTTTCAGTGAGACAGAGTAAATGTAAATGATGGGTTAGAATGAGACCATGAACCAGAGAATGTTTATGTCTAAGAGAGTGGACACTGAGAAGTCCAGCATTAAGAGACTCAGAAAAAGAAAAGGCTAAGTGCACTTATTTTGCTGGCAATATTGGGGAATTCTAGGCTTGACTGAAGCACAAGAATAACATGGAGGTGGTCTTCGGCCCCAAACAATAATGATATGTTCTGGGGAGGGAACCATGAAAAAAAGGCTTACAGGTAGCCAGAAAGAGATAAAAGTTGGACTAGCAGGTACAAAAACGTCTCCGAAAAGAGTGACTAAAAGATTATGCCTCTTTGACTCACACTGCCATAGCACAGCAATGGAGCATTGTTTCTTTAAATCAGGTATCTCGCTGATGTCACTTAGTAGGCATGGCTTGCTCATTTTTTCTGTGGCAGTGGATGAATAACCGAAGGGCAAAGACAGTAAACAATACTAAACTGAAAGAAGGAAAACAGGAGAAAGTAATAAGAACCAGACAGTAGTTAACAGCACATTTTATTCAAGACAGACAAACAGAGCAAACAAGGGTCTAGGGTAATTCTAAAGGGAAATGAGTAAGGCACACATATGTGATAAACAAGAGAATAAGGGATCAGGATCCAAATGCAACCTCAAGGAGGTGGGGTTTAGTCTGGATTTTCCTATTGCCATTTCTTTATAGGAGTTTTACAGTACTCTATTTCTGATTAGCTATTTTATCCCCCTCTCCACGCCTTTTCTGACTGTGTGAGGTACCCAACTCATCATCAGGGCCAAATTTAAGATTTTGGTGCCCATAGGCAAGACCAGACAGAAGATCCTAGAGTGGAGGAATAGGGGGTGTCAGACTTTCCAAAGGTTGGACAACTAGAAGAGAATCAAAGAAAGCCAAAATTCCTGTGCCAATCAGTTCCTTTAGGCTCTATACTTCACCATCTAGTTAAGATTCTCATGGTACAGGACATTCCTCACTTCCACTTAAAGTCCATCTTCAAAATGGCCACCGACGCCTTTCTGTGGAAAATTCTAGTAGACCAGTTAGAAGCATTGGCCCTTCTACGAGGTATGATCAAAAAGTATTGAGACTTGTTGTGTAGCTATATAGCAATCATACCATGATGCTATTAAGCACACAACATCAGGGCACATTGCAGGGAGTGAAACATCAATATGTACGTAATGAAACATCAGACATGCAAACATTACATGATCACAACACAGAACACAGTGCATGTTGGGGACATTAGGAAATGGCACCGCAGACAAAGGTGTCATGTGGACATGCCCATGTCACACAGGCAGCTCAGAGGTCTACCTCATGTCCATCAGCATTGGTGCATAGAGACACCACAGAAAAGCACCACAAAACAAACAGCAAAACACAAACTTGTAAAGGTTGATGTTAGTCACAAAAGATCCAAGGTGCAACCTACCATTTGTGTGCAGCAAGTGTCTGCTAGGGACTGTCTGAGGCAGGCAAAGGCCACAAGATGTCATAGTAAAGGCAGAAGATGTCATTGAAATGTGTTGAATCACCATGTCCCCATGTCCAGCCATCGTTGCCACATGTCCAAAGTATGGTGACATCTGTGAAACAGAAATGCTGATACACAGTGGTCTGTCAGCACACAAGAGATAGGTCAGTCCACAACACAGAACACTTGTGCACAATATTCACAAGGTCAGCAGCAGTAAGGTAGAGATACCACAGTCACCACCACTCCACAGGTGTACAGACACATCCCAGCACATGGTAATGCAAAATGACTGCACAGTGTATTGTTACACAGACATGCCAAAAACACACACACACACAGTATGATAAGGTGAGCATGCACATTTGGAGATCAGTGGAGATAAACAGTCAGTCCATGCAATGATACACTGATGTTGGCTTATGCCACAATGTCAGGGAAGGGTGTACGTGCCGCCCACCACCACAACACTTAGGACCTGTAGACACACACAGCTCGGTTGGATGTGTCCTAAATACAGTGTTGGAAAACATGAACTGGTAAGGAACACATGCGCTTATGTGTGCCAACATGAACATATGGGGTATGGGGGTACAGGTCAAAGAGGTGTACAACAACATATGTGCAGTGGACAGATAACCTCAGACATATGCTATGCTGCACTGTCCCCACAGAATAGTTACCTGGATGTATACCTACCCCAGTCTCCTGCATGCTGAATGGCGTACACACAGTTGCCACTGTACCACAGCACCAGACAGGTCCAAAAGCATATTCTGGGGAGTCAGAAACACAAGTGCAACATACATATGTCATGATGGAGCTGTGCAACACACAGGGCAACATGTACATGTATACCCATATGCATGTCCCCACATATGCAGTACTTACATGAGAAGAGCTCATCAATCAGCTGTCACCTGATTGCTGTGCCCTCATATGTGTCACCACGGGCACGTACAGGATGGCACGTAGGATCATCTTCCAGATCCGGATTAATTTTGACTGGGATATTGTGCCTGAGAGCAATGTTATGCAGGATGCAACAGGCCAGAATGATCTGTGCCATAGTTATGAGTAGGTATTGTAAGGCCCCGCCGGTCCTATACAGACACCTGAAGCAACTCTTCAAAATGCCAAAGGTACGCATGATGACTGAGCAGCTGGAGGCACGGGCCTCATTGTACCTCATCTCTGCACGTGTCCGTGGTAGACGCACAGGGGTCAGCAACCAGGCACGACACCCATATCCAGCATCATCTGCAGAAAGAAATGTGGAAATGTCAATCAGGAGCTGATGTCCACGTACATGCACACAAGCATGTACGTGCAAACCAACAACAGATAAAAGACTGACATAAACATATGATGGCACATCATGGCACACAACAGCTATGCATCAGCGTCTGGAGGTGTGAGACACAGAACACCGGGGAAGGGTAAGGAGGGCAATACACATCATCTGTATCCACACCAAACACATGACCAAACACCTGTATTCGAAAGTTAGTAGCGACAGTTGTGAACACATCAGGCAGATACACGGCAATGCACCCTGGACAAAGGCAGAGATGCACACTTGTGCAAGCATGTGAAGGCCATGATACTGCCCACACACAGCAGGTGTTACAGGAACATATACCTGAGGAGGCCAGACAGGATGGCAGAGACAACAAAATACTGTTGATATACATGAAGCATACCTGTGTGCTGTAACATGTCAGCACAAATAAGACAATGTAGAATGTCCGAAATGGTCAAAGGTGAATATGCACCCAACACACAGTACTGCAGGAACAATGATCGGGCAGCAAATCCCTCCCCCCCCCCCCTTAGCACACACCCACTTATGACACATACACAACTAGGGACACACCACAAAGACAGAGATGTGCGCATACGGTTACTCAGAGGAACGCCATGTGCATGTCCGAGATGAGTGATATCCACCCAGCAGGACACACTCCTCATATCGTCCGCCCTCAAATTGTTCGAATATTGCCGAGTGATGCAGGATATGGGAGTCATGAGTGGACCATGGAAACCTGGGGACCACATTCAGAATACACATATTTGCATCACATACAATCCGCACATTCAGGGAATGGTAGTGTTTGCAGTTGCGGAACACTACCTCCCTGTCTCTGGGCAGGACCAGGGCAAATTGTGTGCAATCAATAGCTCCCATCACATGTGGTATCCCTGCAACCTGTTCAAAGGCCTGGTTCAGGGTCCCCCACTATTGCCTAATGTTAGGAATTGCAATGTAATTCCTCATCCAGCTGACCATGGCCCACAGTACCTGGTGGAGACAGCGTGAGAAGGTGGGCTTGCTCATCCCACCCACTGCGGCCACTGAGGACTGGAAACAGCCAGAGGCAAAGAAATGTAGGGCACCCAGGAGTTTGACCAAACCTGGTATGGCATGTGACCGGTCAGTCAGGGCTCGAGGTCAGGTCTTAGATCCTCAAAGAGCTCCCTGATGGTCCCTGTGCCCAGCCATTAGAAGGAGATGACCTGGTCCTCACACATGTCCTGGAGGTGGGCCCTGGGCCTGTAGAGGCGAGGCTGGTGAGGGCACACCTCAGCCTGCCTCCTACGCTGTGATGGCACAGCCCCGGCCTGTGGAGCCCCTACAGCTGCAGGTCTGTGTTGCAGCAGGACTGCACCCATGCCCTGTGCCACAGCCCCATGGACACCATCTCCTCCTCAGGCAACCGCAGCTCCATCTCACCCTCCAGTACCCAGATCGCACATGCACAAAAGACAATGTGGGCCATCATGGACAGCAGATATAGCAGAGACAGAAGCTTAATATGGTGTGGGGTGTGTCAAACAATAAGAACAAATACAACACACCTGTTTAAAGGGTTCCGCGCCTAGTGTGCATATCATGGGCAATGTACATGTAGCGCACGATGCACATGCGTTCGAGGTGTCTGTGCATCACTACACGTGTTGTGCATCTGCTCATGGTGCACGCACATAGTGCATGTGTTGCATGCGTTACGCACATGCAACATGCGGTTTGTCATATGACGGCGTGTATGAATGTGGCATGCACATGCGCAACATGCGCAAGGCCCCGCACACCACATAAAAACGTGGTGTGCCCAGTCCTGTGCACATTTTGCATGCGCAGGCCACATTCGTACGCACCGCCATATGGCAAACCGCATGTTGCGCATGTGCATTGCGCACCCAGGAACACTCACAGCGCATGTGCTATGTGCACGCACCATGGGCGCATGCTCACTGCGTGGCCTTGCACACATTGCGCATGTGCACTGTGCGTGGTATGCATGAGTGCATGCGCAACACATACAAGGCCACACAGTGCACATGCACACTGCCAGATATATGTCCATTCACACCCCACAGCAGTGGGCAATGAAGCAGTCCCCACACCCGTCAGGCCTACAGGCACACCTGCACCAGCACCTACCCGTGTAGTCATACACCCCCATTGCACAAATGTCACTCACACAAACTATGACCAGCTCCAGTCATGATGCAGGATCCCACACAACCCCCCTGGATACATGTAGCTCTGTGACCCGTCCCCAGGACCCCCTCCCATGGCGCACCAGCACGCTCACAGTAGGCTCGTCACTCGCCACCCTGTCTCCACAAACATACCTGACAATGTGGCGCATCCCCACCTGTGCCGACACATGGTGCACCCCCCTCCCATCTGGTACATCCCATTGGACAGTCATGTGTGGACCGCATTGTAACGGCAGTGACATTGGTTACAGGCGGTACAGAGATTGCTGTAGATAATGACATAACATAGAGCTATACATATGTGTGCGGGACCACCACATTTATACTGTGTACCATGTTCCCCCCCAGGTGACACCCAGGCCATGGCGGCTGAGGAAATGGAGGAAGTTGCAGAAATAGCAGCAGGAGACATGGACGATGTGTTAGCTGCCGAGGTTGCTGCCAGCGCTGATCTGGAGGCCCCAGGAGGTGATGTGGCACATGAGGTGGAGGGGGAAGCGGTCATACACCCCCATCGGGGAGCAGCAGCACAGTGGCCGGAGACAGGGCAGAGACGGTAGGGCCGGAGCCCATACTGTCAGTCTGGGGACAAAAAACACTGCCATGAGGGAGGTACTTCAGGAGCTGCGTGGCCACAACGCCTCGACACATGCCGATGCTGAAGGTGGGTGACTGCCCGGATGGTTGCATGTGGTTTTGTGGCACCCCACCTCCCAGACACGGCAGTGAGGGACCACACCCGCACACTGACAGTGGGTGTCCCCACATACATGTGTCCCCATGGTCATGTCTGGGAGGTGTGTTGATGCACACTGGTGAAACAACTTGTCAGCCGCATAGGGGCAGGTGTGGCTGATGTGCAAAGATGCCTAGCAGGTCATGGGGCAACACGTAGGGGTAGGCACTGAGGGTAGGACAGGGGGTGGCCCAGAGCATGGTCCAGCTGGCTCTTGGGGATGGGGTAGATGCCACAGCAAGTCTGTGGCGTGGCATGACCCACCCTGGCAGATAATGTGTCCACACAACACAACAGTAGGCCTGGCTCGCAGCAACAGGTCACTGTCCTCCATTTGGTCATATATGGGCCATCACCCATCACCTCATCTGGGTCCTGACAGACATGACAGATACACTGGGCATGCAGGTGACACAGCTATGGTGCTATGGATGGCCTCCTTCCCCATACCTCAGATATGGCCCCACCTGTGCAACCAGGGGTGACCCAAGAGAGGTGCGGGGCCATGTGCGGAGTCTCAGTGCGGTGCCTCAGTTGCATAAGGGGCCTCATTTGCATATATATTTGCATAATGTTACCATACACTGACGTTTACTATACATGCCACTTAATGAGTGCATGGATAAAGGCAGACTAAAAGATATCTACACTACTGTAATCCAGTGCCAACCGCTAGGCACATGGGGAACCACTACAAACACTGTCCAGTTAGAACCCATAGCAAACCCGCCATATCGTAACAGCACTACCAGGACTCATAAAGCACCATATTCCACCTATCAAAAGGCAACACTGCAAATATTAAACCAATACAGTATAGAGGATAACAATACATGGCCTACTGGAGAAAGAGAACAAGTGGCAATGTCAAATAGGAATTACATAAACAGAATACCTCAGCTCAGTTACACATGCAGAACATAGACCATCACCAAACCAGGAACCACAATTTAGAAACAGGAAGACAATAATTAGACTGGGTGCTCCAAAAGCCAAACATGGAATGTACAACAACACTGTACTGTAGAAATAAAACAAATATTACTTTCCTCCTGTACTAAACAAAGATGCACATCTCCCAGAGCTTACATATTCCAGTTAATAGATGCAAGATAGTTTTCTACCTTTTATGCATGTTTGTTTCAGTTGTAACTGCTCCAGCCACTTTCATCTAGATTCCTTGTGTCTTCTGCTAGCTCTCCAATGTCTGCTGTCCATGTGTCCTTCTGTCTCTCCTCTAGTTCTTTTCCATTCTCTCTCTACATCTGAATTAATGTACTAATCCTTCTCCCTTTACTCTTTCCTCATTCCTATTTCAGCCACTCAGATCTTAACCCCTCCATCCTCAATCCCCACTTACTCTCCCAATACCCGGCCAAATGCAGATTTATCATCCCTCCCACACAAAATATTTGTCCCCTCTCCATTTCACTCTTCCAGCCCCATCCCATTCTAAGCCTCCCCCAACATCGGCTCCCTTCTAGTTCCAGACCCACTGAGCATCCGCTCCCTTCTAGTCCCCACATCAGCCCATGTCCAGTCCTAGCCCCCAATCGGCCCATGTCCAGTCCTATCCTAGCCCTGCCATCAGCCCATTTCCTGTCCCAGCTCCCCCCCAACAGGCCATTTCCACTCATAGCTCCCTCCCCTCACAGCCCATTTCCATTTCAAGCCCCCTCCCCATCAGCTATTTGCATTTCATGCCCCCTCCCACTCAGCCCATTACCAGTCTTAGCCCCCCCCCTCCGCAGCCCATTACCAGCCCTAGGCCCTCCACATAACCCATTACCAGTCCTAAGCGCACTATCAACCCACCCCAGTCCTACCCCCCATTACCCCATTTGCAGTCATAGCCCCCCCAAAGCCCATTACCAGTCCTAACCCCCCTCCCCTCCATCAGCCCAGGGGAAGGTATAATGGAAACAAACATACTGGCTGCTGCTGCTGCCGCCGTGGCAGCGGCAGACTCATGTGTCCCGCGGGGCCCACCCGCCTGCCCAGCAGAGCCCCCTGATCCACTCCCCCGGCACTGGCTTTTAGAGCCGCGAAGGGGGAGTTTCCCTCTCATTGCTCTCTTAAGCCCACCGGGGCTGATGGGACACAGGAAATGCCTGTTTCCCATCAGCGCCGGTGGGCTTAACAGAACTGCGAGAGAGAAACACTCTCCTCACGGCCCTGAATGCCCACACCGAGGAGAGTGACTCAGGGGGCTCTGCCAGGCAGGCAGGGGGGCCCCGCGGGACACTGATTCTGTCACAGCCACAGCAGCAGCAGCCGGTCTGTTTGTTTATTATTTGTTTTCCCTGGGCTGTTAAGCAGTAAGTTGTTTGTGCGGGGCCCCCTGAAACGTGAGGCCCTGTGTAAACAACATTCTTGCTCAATGGACGGGCTGGCACGGTGTGCTACCGACATATGTGTATTCCCCGCCATACATAGTGGACCCCCTATGTAGTCCACCAGGACACCTGTTGCATGCGTCATGTTGGGGGGGTAAGAGATGTCTCACAGGTCACACCGTGTCTCACCCACGGGCACTCGCCAGGTGCTGCTGGCCATATGTGAGGAGCTACATGGCCAATGTGAGGAGCTACGAGGACAATGGGAGGAGAGGCAGGCCCACACATAGGTGATGCTCGGTCTCCGCCAGGACGTGCAGGGCCTATGTGACGAGATTGGCCGGCTTCATGTGATAGCCGAGGCAATGGTGTCCGGGATCGGTCAGGTGGCTGATGCACTCGAGGCCATGGCTGGTCATGAGCAGCAGCCAGCAGCAGCGGCAGCAGCAGTAGCGCCAGCACCAAGGGGTGGGAGGGGCCATGGTCAGCGCAGCCGTGGGCAGGCATGCAGGTTGTGAGTGTGGGGAACCAGGTCACCATGTCCTCCGCAATAAAGGCATCTTCACTTGTTGGAACCTGTGTGCACATGTCCAGTGTTTGTGTCTGTGCTCCCATGGTTACCCTCTCCCCATGTGGTCACCCTGGTCACATATGCCTTGCCAGGGCATGCTGACTCATTGGCATGCCATCCCCTGTCCCTATCCCATGTCCCGGGGGTGGGGGGTCTGCACTGCCACCATTCAGCACAGATAGGTACTGCCATGCCACCTATGCCATGCACCATGCCATGTATGTACTGCTGGCATGTCCAAGCCACCATGCATGTGTCCATGTCTGCTGGACAGCACAGCACATGGGTACATCCTGGTGGCTCCAGGAGATACATATGCCTGCGCACATGCCCATCCCCCACACCAGATGTGTGGCCCAATCCATGTATGTTACATATGTCTACCACACATACACACTGGGACATGCTCACATGTGTCATGCAGACTGCAACAGACTGGAAAGGAGACACATGACCATTGCAATGTTTAGCCAAAATATAAACTTTATTTATCTCAACATAGTTATGTTATGTACAATTGCCCCATGTAGTGGCAGGGTGTATAAGCCTGCACACCCTGCCCCGGCCTAGTGGTGGTCTCGGGTCACAGGACAGCACAGGTCAGGGGTGCCATGTGGCACTGTGGTGCTCACACCCCCTGGGGGCCGCCATGACTGGATGGCTGGGGAGATGCACTGCCCATGATGGCCTCATGCAGCATGCACAGCTCCTCAGCCATCTGTGACATGGCACCTGCCACCTGCCCTATGTTGCAGGTCTGTTCCCGCTGAGCCTGCAGCACAGCACACATTGCCACAGACAGGTGGCGCACGCACATACCACCACACAGACACCATGTGCCTGGTGTCTGTGTGGTGGCAACTGCATACCTCCTGTCTGTGGCTATGTATGCTGTTGCTGTGCCCAGGCAGGCAACATCACCAGACACATTGGGCAGGTGGCAGGGGCCCCCAGTGCCCTGTGCTGTCCTGTGACCCCACCCACCCACAAGCCCCCTCCCCATCCTCCCTGCTCTCCTCCCCCTCCCCCCACCACCTTCCTATCCCCCTCCCCCTCCACCTCCCCCTCGGGGGCCTCCCTCTCTGTGTCCTCTTCCATGCCACCTCCATCGTCCTTCACTTCCTCATCATGGGGTGTGGCCACCAGAGCAAGGGGGCTGGGCAGTTGTGGCCCTGGGGATGATGGCCCCACACCAGCATCTGCATCCTCTGTGGGGGGAAACCAGACATTACCACCGCGGTCATGCTTTTGCCACATCATGGAAACATAGTATGTGGCGCCACAGACTGCTGGGCCACTGGAACATGCCTTTGTGTGACGCACAGGCTGCAACACTCACCATCACCATGGGCCATCACCTCCTGCTGCAGATGATCAATAAAGTGCAGGCAGCACTGGCACATCTCATGCCCTTTCTTGCGTAGGTCCTCCACCTGGGGGTACAGCAATGTTTGGGACCATTAGGGAACAGACATCCCTGGCCATCAGCTACTGCATACCACACATGGCTGTGAGCAGCAGGAGGCTGCTCCTGCTGTGCCCTGTCGGTCCGATGCTAGCTGTTGCCACTGACGCCTGCATGTGTGCATGTGAGGCTGGGCATGTGTGGATTGCCACCTATGTGTCCTTTGTGCTGCCTCCCATGCACCCCATACTGGCCTGATGGCCTATCCTTGCATGACATGGCAGCACCATGGCATGTGTGCCATTGCCATGCTGCAGTTCATGTGCATCATACCAGAGGTGCTGTATGGTACCAGTCTATGTAAATGGGGCTGCCAGGGAGAGGTGGGAAATGTGCCACATCCTGCACATATGTGCTTTCTCTGCATGTCTGCTACACCTGTCGACAAGACGACCACAGGTGGCTATCATATGCTGGGACTGTGTATGCCCGTGACACAGTACGCAATGGTGATGGCGCTGCACATGTGAATCACCATGGTGGCATGTACACAGTAACAGACACACCTGGGATTTAATGTTAAAAAAAGTAAGGTCATGCATTTGGGCTGCAGCAATCCAAGGGAACAATATAGTATAGGGGGTGAAGTACTTTTGTCCACTAAAGAAGAGCGGGACCTAGGTGTTGTTGTGTCTGATGATCTTAAAGTAGCTAAACAGGTAGAAAAGGTGACGGTAAAAGCTAGAAGGATGCTTGGTGCATGTGGAGAGGAATGGCTAGCAGAAAAAAGGAGGTGATAATGCCTCTGTATAAGTCTTTGGTGCGACCTCATTTGGAGTATAGTGTGCAATTCTGGAGACCACACCTTCAAAAGGATGTGAACAGGATGGAGTCAGTGCAGGATGCAGTCAGTGCAGTCAGACCAATGATTAGTGGTCTTCATTATAAAGCATATGAGGACAGACTTAAGGATCTTAATATGTACACCGTAGAAGAAAGGCGGGATAGAGGTGATATGATTGAGATGTTTAAATACCTCCGTGGCATAAATGTTCAGGGAGAGAGCCTCTTTCAGTTGAAAGCAAGTTCTGCTATGAGGGTACATGGGATGAGGGTGAAGGGAGATAGATTCAGGAGTGATATGCGGAAATATTTCTTTATGGAAAGAGTGGTGGATCGGTGGAATAGTCTCCCAGTGGAGGTGGTAGAGATGAGGACAGTAACTGAATTCAAAAAAGCATGGGACAAACACAGAGGATCTCTAAAGGTAAAAAGGGGACTGTTGTAGTTGTTGATATGGAAGGACACACTAGACAGGCCATGTGGTCTTTTTCTGTCATCATATTTCTATGTTTCTATGTACCAATGTCCAGGGGATGTAACTCAATACTCTCTGTGTAGTCCAGGGCCCACCTGGGTGTAGGGCAGCCTTGTGCACATCAACAGGCGCACCTACCATAGCACCATGATTAATGACAGACCTCTGTAATGTGGCCTGTGGCCTCCTGGGGATAGGGCATACCTGTGTACATCAACATGCGCACCTACCATAGCACCAGGATTAATGATAGAGCTCTGTAATGAGGCCTGTGGTCTCCTGGGGATAGGGCATACCTGCGCACATCAACATGTGCGCCTACCATAGCACCAGGATTAGTGACAGACCTCTGTAATGAGGCCTGTGGCCTCCTGGGGTTAGGGCAGACCTGTGCACAACAACCTGCACACCTACCATAGCACCAGGATTAATGACAGACCTCTGTATTGAGGTCTGTGGGCTCCTGGGGATAGGGCAGACTTGAGCACAACAACAGGTGCACCTACATTGATCACAGGTTGACCCACAGACTGGTCCTTCTCCCATGTTGTGCTTGTATGATGTGTGTTGATTGCTGGCTATTGTGTTGCACTCCTTGCATTGTGTGACCTGTCCCCATGCACTTACTTCATGTGGGTAGTCAGCAGCTCTGTTGAAGCACCTGGAGAGGTGCACCCAGGCCCTCCTCATCCTGGTGAGGTCCTGGCGCCTTGCTGACCCCGGGAATAGGGGCCTCTGGCTGGTGCAGATCAATTAGGCAAGCAGGTGCAGGTCACTGTGGTTGAACGCTGGTTTTCTGGACCTGGACGCCATGTTGTCTGCTGTGCAGGGCTTGATTACGCAGTTATGTGGTGTATGCGCAGAGGCGCGCAGTAGTACATGTGGTACACCATGACCTATCCGTAGCATGTGCAGTATTACGCAGTAGAACTGGTATATTGTGGGCGATGGCGCTTTACATTACGGCATGTCACACTTTCAGCCATCTAGGCCTAGGGTGCGTTATAAGGCGCCTTAGGTTACAGCACCTTGGAGGGCGCCATATGTTGTGATGCCTTATAACGCACTTGGGCCAAGGCACTCTATAAGGCACCTTAGAGTACGGGACTGAGGTGAGGATGTTCCTGGCTGGCAGCACAGATTGCAGAGATCTGACATTCACCAGCAGAGGGTACAATTAGTCTGCACCTGCTGCACCCTGCAAGGTGTTCCAGCCATGCACATGCTAGCTGCAGACAGTCCGCTAGCCAGTTCTTAGTGCATGGTCACAGAGGAACTATGTGCAGCCAGAATTGGGATGTTTGCACAGACACCAAGCATGTATCTCAGTGATGGGTCCCAGAACAGGGGACACACAGATATCACTTGAGAGAAACACTGTATAGCACTATGTGGGAACCTAGACATGCCATGGTCACTGCTCAGTCAGAGAGAGAGTGACCTCCCAGCATGACATGCTGTGGCCACCCTGTCCATGCAGGTGGTGGTCAGACACTACAATGTCCCAGCTATTGCCCTACCCTCTGTGCAGATGCATCCTGCCCAGTCCGCCCTGTCCATGCTATACCCACAGTACCTTGCTCCTCATTATGCACATTGGCAGGCTAACGCTGGAAACAGTGTAAGCATTGTGGGCCCAGTGAGGAGTAGGCAGCCACAAAACAATGGATAGACATACACACACTCCCAGTTCTATTTCAGCATTGCCCTGCCCACCACACTAGTCCTAATCACAGTGCAGGCATTGCTAAGGTATGCAGGTGCTAGTAGTAGTGCTTTGGTGGTAACTGCTGCTCTGTGCCAGGCCCAACAGCCTGACTCTCCATGAGGCTGTGGATAGTGGAGCCTGTGGGTGTGGATGTTTGTGCCCCTGTTGGCCAATGTTCTAGGGAGTGCACATGTTTAGTTTGTATGTGCTATGTAGGGTAAAATGTAGGGACATGGTCTGCAGGAGCCACAGCTGGGAACTGAACCTGTGACCTTCTGCACCAGGAAATACTGGCTGTGTGTACTGCGCCATACGGTTGCCACAGAAGCAGGTCAGGTCCTGGGGATACCATGACTGTTTATCAGCCAGACCTTGTCTGTTGCACTGCACACTACCCACCTGAACAAGGCTTGGCCTTGGTCTGCTGTGGGCAGATGCCACTGCCCCCTCCGCCATCAGCACCCCTCCCCCACCATGCTGACATGCCCATATGCCGGTGGTGCTGGTGGTGCGCAGTCCCAGGCCATCCAGTGTGCAGGTAGGCGGCTGCCTAGGGTGTTTGGGTCTGGGGTAGGGGTGCCTATATAGACATCCACACTTCCCCCCGGCACTGCCTATCAATGTTATGTGCCTGCCATTCCGGGGGGAGACGGCTCGGGGGTGTCAGGTTGGTGATCTAGCCACTATTGTCTAGGGTGGACCTGGTAAATGTAAGTAGATTGTGTTATGCCAGCAGACTGTGGACAAGCTAGAGCATGCAACTCCGGTACGGTGTACCCAGTTTGGCCTACTGGGTGTAGATAGTTTCAGACAATGTGTGGTCAGACCCTGCAATGCCTTCCTATGGGCTGCAGCAAAGGGTGTTCATTTACTTCGGTTTCCGACCTGTTTGGGACGCATCTTGGGGAAGGTCTGTAGACCCTTGTTCAAGTGGTCCGCCAGATGTGCACCAATTGCCCTATTACAGGCATTGTGGTACCTGTGTGACCTTTGGGGTACCTGCTGGGTAATATCCCCTGGATGGGACACTGTGGGACACAGACTCCTGGGCATGTTTGACCTTGGTTAGTTTCTGTCTTGCTGAGTTCCAGTTTCTGTGTTCCTATTGTCACCACATGGCCAGCCCTCCGCTTAGGGAGCAGAGGGTTGGTCTGCCATGATAATTTCTCTATGCAGAAAGTGAGACTACAGCTGTGGCTTTTGCAAGGACTCTTGGGAATTGTAGTCCCTTTTTAAGCTCTCTGATAAAGAAGCAATTTGTAGTCTGAGTGTTTAAGGCAAAATGACCAGGATTTATTCCCCTTACAAATAGAACTTTGGTGCAGAACAAAAATAGGACGTTTTCCAGGAGTTTTGCATGAGGATTATATACAATAACTAAGGTGATTGCTTCTTCACTCTCTGGTCCCAAAAACAATGCAGTGCTCGTTGCAATTACAAAAAGGAAAAACCAACTGCTTCTTGTAGCAAAGCAAAACAGTTCCTTTTTCTTTGCTGTGTCTCAGCACTTTTACTTCAATGTTTGTGATAAGGAAGCTTATCATAGCTCAGGAAGGAGCTATAGAAAAGGTGAAGTGACTCTGAACAAGCAACCTGTCAGTTCTGGTAGAAATAAGAAAACAGAATTTTCCCATAAAAGACTACCAGTCCCAGAATGCACCAGGTTTCCAAGAAGGACGCTCTCCAGCCAGCTCCTGCTGCTCTCCCTACCCGGGATCGAGCCAGCATCGCTGCCGGAGGCGGGAACAGCCATTTTGCACGGCGGTCCAATCGGGACCCGTGCTGTGCCTATTTAACTGCAGCGCTATCGGGCGCAGGAAGAAGGACGCTCTCCAGCCAGCTCCTGCTGCTCTCCCTACCCGGGATCGAGCCAGCATCGCTGCCGGAGGCGGGAACAGCCATTTTGCACGGCGGTCCAATCGGGACCCGTGCTGTGCCTATTTAACTGCAGCGCTATTGGGCGCAGGAAGAAGGACGCTCTCCAGCCAGCTCCTGCTGCTCTCCCTACCCGGGATCGAGCCAGCATCGCTGCCGGAGGCGGGAACAGCCATTTTGCACGGCGGTCCAATCGGGACCCGTGCTGTGCCTATTTAACTGCAGCGCTATCGGGCGCGCCCGCGCCTGGCGGGCCCGCGCCTTAGGCGTGGACCGTAAAGGCGAGACCAGGAAGTGGAAACCACCGCTCAGCATCCTTGAACTCAGATACCACTGGTAATTTAAGACCAGGTACCTCAACAGTATGTTACATTTTCTCTCATAACCTCTACACGAGCTCATTGCTGTATCATGCATATGTACTAGACTAGATAAGCTAATAATCTGCCAGCCATCAGCACAGTTAGTGTTAGCACTCAATGCAGAAAGGATAACCCACCAAAGCAAGACGGGTTCAGGAAAGTTTCATTCTCTGAGTGACCATGTAAAGTAACTAAACCGATGGCATGTAAAGTGCTCTAATAACGACAGTTGTACCAGATTAGACCAGTCAGAAATGTCTTATTTGCTTCCTTCCTTGTTAAGCTTCTTTCTGAGTAGGTATATACTTAACTCATACATAATAGAGGAATGTCTCCAGCAAAATTACTGTATGATACTCTAAACCTGTTTGCCAATTGCACAACATACTAGCTAGGATCCAGTCAACTCTAGCTTGCCAGAAACCCCCTTGATCTGCCTACCGAAAAGCCTCCCACCCACAGAGTCAAAATGGAAGACTTGATCATCAGGTTAATGTGCCTTTTCCTACTTTTTGTAACCCTACCATCCAATATACTAGCCCTCACCACCTCACAAAATCACATCCCTATTGTACTACCTAGTGAGAGAAAATGGTCAGGTGACTCCTTTTACAACCCACGTGGAGCAAACCTCCCGCACCGCAACCTCTTACTACATGTCCCATTACAACACAACACGAAAACTAGACAAACTAAAAATTGCTACCCTAGTAGCCTGAAGTGTGCACTTATAAATGCCCGATCGCTTCGAAATAAGTGGCCAGCGATCACAGACATAATAACACACCACAAGCTAGACATTCTCATGGTCACCGAAACATGGCTTTCAGCAGAAGACAATATTATCCTCAACCAGCTTCTTCCACCTAACTTTACAGCATTCACCGGTCATAGACAAAACAAGAAAGGCGGAGGAGTACTCATCATCACCAAAACTGACCTCCAGTTTAAAATGGACGAATCCAACAGTAATAACCATCTAGAAACGGTATCAATTTCAAACAACATATGCTCCATAAACTTGGTCTATAGATCACCGTCAGCGGATCCAGACGACCTAGCATCCATAATAAATCTGGCTTCTTTCACCCAGGGTCCAAATATACCTAATTGGATTGTAGGAGATCTCAACCTAACATCCTTGCATGCAACTCAAGCAACTGCATTCCTAGAAGCTCTAGACAGCCTAGGATACACGCAAATGGTACAAGAATCTACCCACAAGAGAGGCAATATCCTTGACCTCATATTCGCGCCACAGCTAACTTTGGAGCAACCACAAAACATCGTACAATCGATAACTGCAGTCCCATGGACCGACCACAAACTCATCACCTTCCAGATGCCTCGCATTAACTGTTCACGCAGGACAAAAACGGATAAAAGCGGGCCTGCTAATTCAGCCACCAGATGTTTTCACCCACTTAACAGAGAACGCATCCTCGCCGAAATGAGCACACTCTTTGATGACACCTCATTAAACCTAGATGGGTTGATCTCTTCCTGGAACAGTAAACTCAGTACAATCGCTATCCGCCCCCCAAGGAACAAGAACCCAAAGAAGAGAGCAACAGCCCCATGGTTCACAGCGGATTTAAAAACCTCACTAACTCTTTTAAGAAGGCTAGAAAAACGTTGGAGAAAGTCACGCACCAGCAGTGACCAATCAGCCTACATCCAACACCTGACGGAACATCGAAAAGCCATCGCAGATAAAATCAGACAACACCACACAGATACCCTGAAACGCTCATTGAATAAGCCTCACGACTTGTTTAACTTAGTTAAAACGCTTGCCAAAGAACCTTCCCCTGACCTCCACAGCAGGATCCATCCACAGGACTATGCGACATATATGCAATCCAAAATGTGCAAGACTAACAAAATATTAATACCGGACCCTCCTGATGAACAAGACCACCCAGCATCGCTAACATCTTTCTCCACTCCCTCGAAGAAAACTATTGAGGATACCATCCTAGCTCTAAACACAACTACTGCGTACACAGATCCCTGCCCTGCACATTGGATAAAGGACCTGCGATGCGATATATCCCCAATTATAGCAAGAATCGTAGACCATTCCCTCTCTACCGGCTATTTCCCATCCACTCTCAAGCAGACCTCCGTTAGACCGCTGTTAAAGAATACCAAACTTGATCCGCAACAGGTAGAATCTTACAGGCCCATATCTAGCATACCTATGCTAGCAAAAATCATCGAGAAAATAGTGCACAGGCAATTACAGGATCACATAGACACCTCTGCCCCACTGGATCCAGCCCAACATGGATTCAGAGAGTCACATGGGGTAGAAACACTGCTCACAACCCTCTTCAACAACATAATCTCAGGTGTGGATAACATAAGCCAGGGTTTCGCGCTTGTCTTTCTAGACATAGCAGCGGCTTTTGACTCAGTATACCACGAAATTCTTATCTACCGGCTAAGAGAAAAAGGCATCTGTGGAACAGCACTTGAATGGTGCAAATCTTACCTGTCCGATAGATGGCAACATGTCCGAGTCGACGGAGATACATCTGAACCATTCCAACAAACCCAAGGTGTACCACAAGGATCCTCCTTATCTGCACTGATGTTTAATATATACATTCAACCCATCTGCGACATCATCAGATCCTTTAATGTCAGTTACATGATATATGCAGATGATGTTCTATTATATATGCCAATATCACTCGATTGCCTAGACCTCACTCCGCTGACTAACTGTTTTGATACCATATCAGAGTGGCTGCTATCACAAAATCTGAGAATACAACACAAAAAGACGGAAGTCCTTTTCGTCTCGAGGAACACCAACTTCACCCCTCCTAGTTGTATTAACGTAAAGGATGCCCAACTCCAAGTGAAACATGCAATACGTTACCTTGGAGTAACACTAGACCAACACCTTGACATGAAGAACCACATAGCCAATACAGTCAAGGCAATCTACTTTAAAATCAGATCCCTCAGACACCTACGCACACTACTTGAACCGGAAGACTTCCGGACCATTTATCAAGCTCTTATACTTCCCCACTTCGACTTCTCAAATTCCATACTACAAGGACTCCCCCAGTCCACCCTGAACCCCCTGCAGCTAGCCATGAACAGTGCAGCGAGAGTACTCCTTGGGGCATCCAGGAGAGACCACATGACACCCCTTCTAAAACAGCTACACTGGCTCCCCATCCAAGCAAGGATTAGTTTCAAGACCTTGCTGCTAACGTTCAAAGCGACTATGGGACTCACCTCTTCCTCCCTCTCCAACCTCATACAACCACTTGCACCAAACAGGCCGCGAAGAACAGCAGAATTGAACACGCTGGTCATCCCAATAGAAACCACAAGATGCAACAGATCAACATCTAACAGAGCCTTCCGACTCTGTGCCCCAAACCTATGGAACACCTTACCAGCACAAATCAGAGCAATGACCAATTTGAATCAGTTCAGAAAGGAGCTAAAACATTTCCTTTTCCTCAAATATCTCAATGACAGCTCCGATCACAACCATCAGGTGAATAGCAGGAGTGGCCAAAGGGATAGACCCTCGCAACAAGCCAACTTTACTCTGTAGATAACAAACAGTTCCATACACTGTTGGTAACACTCTGTATATAGTTAACCATGATATCCCTTAATAGATAAACCACCATTGTATTTAGTTTCCCCTATTTCGCCAAGTTATACCTCCTGTTAAATGTAATGACCAGACAGATGTAAACTGTTGGATGTTTTCTGTTTTAATGTAAACCGCGCTGATGTCTAATAGTGCGGTATATAAGAATTGTTAATAAATAAATAAATAAATAAAATAAATAAAACAGCCATTAGAGGAGCTGAAGTGGAGAAACGTGTGTTCAATCAGGAGGGCTATGAGGTAATCCCTAAGCACTCATCTCAAAGGGCAGGGCCTGATTCAGCACAGCTGCGCTGTGTTAGGGAGGAGCACTCATCTAGGCAGAATAAGAGTAGAGTTTATTCTACAGATGACCATCTTCATGATCACCTTGGATATCCAGAGAATTGTCCTCAGTATCCTGAGAATCAGCTTAAGTTGGATCATCAGTTTCATCTGAAGGATCATCAGAAGCAGAAGCCAAACCAGACGGACAGAGAGGGAAAGAGACCCTCTGGAAGAAAGAGGAGAAAAGCCTTTGAGAGGTCTAGAAGAGTCCAAAGCAGTACGTATACTGGGAGGTATTCCAAGGGCCAGCATACACCATTGGACTGGGGAAAACCAGAGGAATGGTGCTGCAGAGCTAGGAATCTCCAGACGCTACCTGTGAGGGAGACGGCTGCACGTGGAAGGGACCCTAAGACCCGTGCCAGAAGGTATGTGAAGAGAGATCCAGTGTCCAGGGATCTGGATTGGAAGGCTGGACATAAGAACTGGACTACATACTGGCCAGGCTATATAGAGAGGAACTCTAGCAGCAATGGAAGCTCAGGTATGAACACTGATCTATGCCCTAGCTATAACCTTGAAAGACAGCAGGGAAACAAGTATTCTCCTGAAAATGCTCCATTGAGAGATTCATCTGTGCCAATCCATGATATTGAACCCATGCTTGTTGAACAAGGGGGAATAATAGCAGATGAGGATCCTGTTTATATGGACTGCTCTCTATCTAAACCCCGTTGGTAACTTTCTGTTATAAAGTACAGCAACCATCACAAAGAAATACAAATTTGTTCTTTAATCTACTCAGAAAAGCTCCTGAAGCAGGATTTGACCCACACAGTGGAAGGCAAGCCAGCTAAGGGGTTTCAGCTGGTAACTGCTAGCAATTAAGCCTTACCTAATTGCTTGTGAGCTAGGAGAGAATCACTTCTGTATCTATGTGGGAAGTAATCAGAAGTTAACCTGAAAAGAACAGTTTGTTTCTTGCTTTGTGGCTTTTCATTTGTTGTTTTTCCTGATTTTAACTTTGTTTTTCCAAGTTAACACTGAAAGCAAGTAACCTAATTTATGTGCTACCAAGCATATCTGTGTTGGGAGAAATAACCCCATAAATAAATATCTTATTGGCTTTACCCAAGAGCACAACTAAATTATTGTCAGCAGCTGTGTCTGGTGTGAATGAACTACATTGCCCACAATACCTTGCAAATCATATAGAAATATGCACTTGCCAAGAGTGTGAAGATTCTCACCCAGGCAGCCGTCTGACATGTTTAACACAGTGACTCAATGTTGTCAGCCAAACAAAGTGTGCAATCCATCTGCATATCTGCTACGTCATCAACATTAGAGTCTATCTGCATATCTTCTGCTTCAGGATTAACAGCGTTTATCTGCAAACTGTTACCATGGGATTTCAGATAACTTCCCTCTATAAACTCAGGTGTTTTCCCTTTACACACCTCAAAACAGTAAGGGTTTAAAATACCTGTTGCCCTTGAGTTTCTTCTTTGGCTCTCCTCTAATTCTTGGCAGCAATAAAGGAATGCTTTTGTGCTGGGCTCCCACTTGTGCAAACTGTGAAGGCTTCCTTCTGACTGAAGGGTTCCCTGCTCTCTCCGTTCCAGCCAATTCCTGGCCATAGGGCGTGCCTTCCCTCCTCCTAGTCTGCTGGCTTTTCTCCCAGACCTGTAGGTACTTTCTTTACCCAGTATCCAACTCTCTGGAGCTTCTGAGCCTCTCCCAGTATGTCTTACAGGAGTTCTCTCCTCCCTCCTGTCTCTGCTGTCCAGGACTCCTCTTTCTCTGTTTCCATGGCTCCAACTGCCGTCTGAACTGCAATTACCACTCCAGCCTGTACTCGAGCCTGTTTCTCCTCCTCTTCCCTCAATTCCAAATCTCAATCTGCTCCTGGGTGCTAATGACGAGGTTTTATAATTCTGTTCCCCTGGGCTTGGCTCTGCCCTCAACCTGAACAGGTGTGATTGATCAAGCTCTAAGCTTGCTGCTGCGTCAGAGCTTGGGTGTGTCAGTTCAGCTCCTGACTTTCTCTGTTTACCTTTTCTTTGTAAACAGTGAGCTAGCTGCCTGTCAGTTTTAAAGGTGGAATCTTCCTTTCTCTCTATTTCCATGGGCTCTGTAGGGGTCTCTACATCACACTATGTGCCACCTAGACATCTGCCTAGTCCACCCTGTGTCCCAGCTGTCCCCAATGAATGTCCTGCCTGTAGCCCCCTATGCTCCATTTGCAGGAGTGGGAGGAGTAGCCTAGTGGTTGGGGCAAGGTACTTCAGGCCGGAAGGTCGTGGGTTCAAATCCCACTAGAGGACAGCAACCTTGGGCCAGAAGGACTGGGGTTTCTAGTCCCACAGGTGCTCCTTGTGGTCTTGGGCAAGCCACTTAACCCTCCATTGCCCATGTTCCCTGTAAGTATTAGTGTATGTGTCTTATATCCCTGCGTGTTAAATGTATCCCCCAATTGTGTTGTGACCGCTTTGATTGAAGGATAAGGCAGTATACAAAACTGTCTAAATAAATAAATAAAAATAAATTTGCAGTATCACCATAGTGCCCTTTCATACTTGGGCACTATGCTGTTGCTGCACATGTAGCACTACTATCACTTTTCTTGGGCTCCCTGTCTGTGCTGTACATTGCTGACACTAAAATGGTCTCTCTTTCCTTCAAATGTGCATCTAATGACGGGTTTTCACTCGCGGTACTGTTCCAGTGTTAATGTTACAGCGTTAGTGTAGCAGGGGCCTCTCCCCGCCCATTGACCCTTTTTCTCTGCCCTCTCTCCACTCTCTGCGGGACTTACCGCAGCCGGAGACATTAATGCGCGTTAATGTTGCATCTGGTAACGTTAACGTGCGTTAACGTTACTTAACACGTTAACGTTGCCACTGCTACATTATCGCGGTTTAGTAAACATACCCCTTAGCTACTTGGCTCAAAATCTTTTATCTAAATATCAACTATAAAAAGACTGTAGTATTAATAATCACCACAAACCAAAACTACACCCCACCCTGCAACATAGGTATCAATGAATTCAATCTTGAAATCAAAGAAGAGGTAAAATACCTAGGCGTCACACTTGACAAACACCTTTCATTCAAAACCTATATTAAAAACACAACAAAAGTAATTTTTAATAAAATCAGATTATTACAATACATGAAGCCTCTACTATATAGTAACGATTTCAGAACATTGATGCAAGCAATTATATGAGTAATACCACACATTGACTACTGTAATAGTCTACTACATGGGCTACCAAAACAAGCGCTTCATCCCCTTTTAATGGTGCAGCATATGGTGGCATGTATTATCTACAACTCACACCGCATGGATCATATAACAGCTATACTTAACGCTCTGCATTGGTTACCTTTACAGAGCAGAATAAAGTACAAGATAATAATGATCTCATTCAAAATCATCAGAAATATAGCACCCACAATTCTATCTCACCTAATTAAGATCATACCTAACGACCGCCAAAGAAGAGGCCAAATGAACAATACTCTTTTAATCCTGTCTGACTACTGAAAGATAAAGCAACACACCAGCAATGGAACATTTGAGTACTTATCCCCAATGCTCTGGAACTCGCTGCCCGAAAGACTTAAAAGCATTACAGACCTATCCATGTTCCGCACTCAACTCAAAACTTTTCTATTCATTGAACATTATGGACTAAATGAACCAACTCCAAATGTCAACCCAACATAGCATATACTCCAAAGCGCAGCATACTTGAAACATTCCTACCTACAACTATCCTAGCCTCCCTTTACAAATCAACTGCCCCACATTTTTTAGATACCTTTCTTCCCTCTCGATGACTCAGGAACAGTTCCTAAAAACTATTCCTAAGACTTCTTTATTCACCAAATAGTAAATAAGTTAAATCTGTAAGCATCACGTAAATATATCCGATTGCTTGTACACCTGCACTAGTTAAATTGTTAAAATGTTCAATGTATCCCAGTAGTTCTGCATGTAAACCGCTATGATTACCCGAAATGGTGCTATAAAAATCACACAAATAAATAAAATAAAATCTGTGGGACGCTTATTAGTGCTGCGTTCTGCTCTGTAACAATACCCGCTGTGGCTTTCCCGTCTGTAGTCACACCAGTGCACAGAATAGGTTGGACATCCATGGGTAGATTCTGGGCATTGTTTAGCATGGATGGACTTCCGGTTCGGATGTCCATCCCTGCTAAATGCTTGGGTGGCAATTCCACCCACAGATCTCCCCACATGTACAGCAGAGATGTCAGGGAGCTCTGTATAGTGGCAGGAGGGGGCAGGCTGAGGGAGGTGTGAGGGTGAGCTGGAGGTGCGACACCTACTCCGGACATACAGGGCCAATTCTGGGGTCGGCCCTTTATGTCTGGGGTTGGCCATTTAAACAGGGGACATTCCACCTCGGAGGTGGAATAAGTCACTCTGGACATCGGGGGATGCCGGAACCAGAGCGCGGACAACAGGTGAGGGGTTAAGGGTCGGGCTGGAAGGCCTGATCAGGGTCGGGCTGTTAGGAATGAAGAGTCTGCTGTTGCCGCTGGGACAATTGTTGCTTGGCAAGCACCTCCATCATCAGATACATCCATTCTAAACATTGGTCAATCTCTGCTCTCTGGCATCCCTTTTTTGCACCACCTTCTAGCTATACTCATTCTGGCTGCAATTACACACATTCTTGCTGGGATCTGTGCCTCCTTCCTCACCCCTTTCATGGGTAGGTTTAACAAAAACACTACAGGATCCCGTTCCCAGGTTTCACCTCCCATCTCTTCAATCATATCCCTCACCATATGCCAAAACTTCTCTACTTCAGGGCACTTCCACCATAAGTGAAAAAAGTCCCCTTCTTGTCCACACCCCCTTTCTTTCTTTCCTATCTTCTGAAGTCTTACTAGATCCCAGTACATTCAGTATAAGACCTTGTATACAAGTTACACTATAGGTGTGGCTACTGAAATCTTCTTTGTAGCCTCAAAGTTCTGAAGCCATTTCCTTCACTCCAGTTCCATACCCATATCTCGCTTCCATCTTTTACAAAAAGGTGCTTCCCCCCTCCAGGACTCCAGAACGATTTTATAGATTGCAGACAGCAATCCCTTGGCTCCCTCCCATGTTGAATATAGCAACTCAAATGCCTGCCTTTGCTCCCCTATTACCTCTTTGCTCTGACTGGACTGCACAAAATGATGCACCTGGGCATAGTAGAATTCATGTTCACTTCGGAGTGAAAATTGTCTCTGCGGTTCCCTGTAAGTTTTTATTTTCCCCTCCACATCTAATATCTGCCCCAGTCTATCCAATCCCAATTCTTGCCACTCCCAGTATGCGGCATACATTCGTCCTGTGGAAATGCTTCATTAAATCACAGCGGAATATTCCAATAGAGCGCCACTTTACCACACAGAGTCTCCCGTTGCTTTTTCCACACATGCAGGGAAGTTTTATAAAGGGGGCTCTAGATCCTGACTCAGTTCTATCTCTTCCAAGCCAGGTCAGTTTTCCCAATGGGATCCCTCCTCCCAATTCTTGTTCAAATTCTTACCCATTGTGGCTCTTTTTCACCTTTCTCCCACTCTACCACCTCACTTAGCATTGTGCTTACATAGTATCCCTTTAAGTTGGGGACTCCCAACCCACCTTCCTTTTGAGGCTACATTAATACTGCATTCGTGACCCTTGGTGGATATCTGCACCCAAATAAAGTCAAAAATTCTCTTCTGCCAGGTATGAAGGATTTCATCAGACAGCACTATTGGGAAAGTAAAAAACAAAAAAAGCAATCTTGGCAGGATATTCATTTTTATCGTGGCAATCCTACCCAATCATGATAAGGATATTCTTTCCCACCTGTCCAAATCACTTCTTATGGCAATCCAGAGTTTTTCATGGTTAAGGGAGTATAATTCCTCCCATTTGGCTCTTATCTGTATACCCAAGTATTTAAATGATTTCTTTGCCCACTTAATAGGAAAGGCCTCCCGCAGGTGTCCTTCCAACCCTTCCTTCAGGTGAAACCCAAAATCTCTATTTTAGCTACATTCATCTTATAGCCTGATAAATGACTGTATTTATCTATTTCTTGCATGAGATTTGGCAGGGAGGTCAATGGTGAAGTCAAAGTATAGATAACATCACAATAATCCTATTTTATAATCCTCCTGTCCCACTGTCACTCCTTGTATATCACTATTCGCTCTCACTTTTTCTGCCAGGGGCTCTAACCAGGGCAGACAGTAGCAGGGATAGGGGGCATCCCTGTCTGGTGCCCCTATTTAACCAAATCCTCTCAGAGTAAAGGCCATTTAACCTTATTCTCGTGGTCAGTTCTGCATATAAAGCTTTAACCCACCCTCTAAATCTATTCTTTCCAGCACTGCCAGCATAAAATCCCACTCCACCCGGTCGAAGCCTTTTCAGCATGTACCGCAACCAAAATCATATCCTATTTTGTAACCCAGGACTTCCAAATCAGATTCAAAAGTTTACAGACATCCCAGGATAAAGCCTGCCTCATCCTCTTTTACCACTTTCGCTATTACCTTCTGTAGTCTATTTTCTAATATCTTAGCTAATATCTCAGCATCTCAGTTTATCAGCGATATGGGTCTATACAATCCACATACTGATGTATCCTTTCCAGGTTCAGGTATCACCATAATTCCTGCCTCTGCATTCAAATGTGGTATCTGTCCTTTCTCTAAAGACCCATTGAACACCCTTTACCATGCAATCTACCAGTTGCTCCTGAAATTTCCAATAAAAGACTGCTGTAAAACCATCAAGCCCAGGTGCCTTTCCTTTTTTCATACTACATATCGCTATCCCAAGATTGCTTGGTCTAGGCTTTCTGCCACTTCAGGCACCAATCTCCACATTGGGCAGTCTTGCAAATATTTCTGAATTTCTGTCTTGCTAACTCTTAGTTTGCTTTTATAGAGCTTTGTAAAACTTACAAAAGATTTCTTATTTTTCCCTTTCTGAAAACTGCATCTCGCCCCTCACATCCCGAATCTTAACGATTTGTTGCTGTTCGATTCGGGCTTTAAGCATATGGACCAATAATCTACCCGCTCTATTTCCCCATTCAGAATAGGTTTGTTGGGTCTTTTGAAGCTGGAAGTTTATCTCCTTATTCATCAGCTCCACCAATTGCCGTCTCATTTCCAATACGTGCTCTGAGCACTGCTGCAAACACCCCCCACCCCCTCCTACTTGTTTCTTTTCTAAATCCTTCAGTTTCCTCCTCAATTCATCTTCCTTTATCTGTTTTACTTTCTTGTTATGCATAGCTTCAGAAATCATGACTCCTTACACTACTGCGTTCATCGCGTCCCACACTATGTATATCTGCTGTTACTTCCTCTCCCTCATTTAATTAAAGATATTCTTCAATAGTTTGTTTCACTTTTTGCTCCACTGCCTTCTCCATTAGGGACTCATTCATCCTCCAAAACTGCAGTCCACTCTTTGCCACATGTCCCTGCATGGAGGCGCGAAAGCAGTCTCCATCTCTGGTATGGAAATCCCAGTAATTCCCAGTTCCTGTAGCTCACTTGCAACTTCTGATGGTGTCTTAGCCCTTTTTGTTACCTCATTAATCGTAAAGGCTGGGTATAGCCACCGGTATTTGCACTGTCTCTACTGAAGGGCCTCTGTTATTGGGCAAAATACTCTCTGTCTGGCCAACGTGGCTGTCAAAATGCTGCATCTCTTCCAGTCCATTTTGGCCTGACCCCTCATTTTCTGTTCAATGCGTTTTTTAATCGCATACTCGTGCATACACAATATAATGTCTCTGGACCTTTGCTCATTTGATTGTCCTAGAGCCTGATGTGCTCTTTCAATTTTTACCTGTGGGACCGGATTCCCTGCTTCTCCCATATTCAAAATGGCCAAGCATATCTCCTGAGCCACTCCAAGAGCAATCTCATATTCCACTTTCTCCGGGACTTAGATGCGCAAATTGTTGAGTTGCATGCGATTCTCTAAGTCCTCTATTTTTAACTCGAGCTCTGCTTTCTCAAAGGCCACTCCCTGCATCATTCTGCACACTCCATCCATTTCACCAATGTGGAGTCCATGCATTCCTTGCAGTCAGCGAACCAAAGATCTAGTTCCACAACCTTTGTGCACAGCTCCTTAACGAGAACCACAATCTCAGATTTCACATCAGTCAGCTCTTTTTTAAGTTCCAAGAGCCAGATCTGCATGTCTGCTCTAATGGGTGGCGGTGACTCATCATCTCCACTCGGCTCCTCTAGTCCCGCATGGGTTTACTCCCCTCCTCCTCCAGCTGTAGCCGCCATTTTCTGCCCCTCACGGGCTTCCACTTTACTCGCTTGGATGACAATCCTGGAGGTCCGTTATTTTCCTGCACGTGGCCATCCCTGCCTGTACTTCACTCTGGTCACCACTCATCACCCTCTCTGATAGCATTTGGTAGGTTTTGAGGGTAGTTTGAAGCTGTTTTATGGGGTTAGGATGATGGAGCTCCCTTTCAGCTGCCCATCCACATGGGTGACATCACTTCCTCATTTTCTCTTATTAATCTTAAATGGGCAATACTGTAGCATACCCCTAGTCTTTCTACTTTTTGAAACAGTAAACAACCAATCTATATTTAGCTGTTCCACTCCATTCATTATATTATAGATCTGTATCATATCTCCCCTCAGCCATCTTTTTGCCAAGTTGAAGTGCCCTAACCTTTTAAGCCTTTTTTCATAGGGGTATCCCTCTATACCCTTTATAGTTACCTAGGTTATTGTTAGTATAAAATGTAGTATATTAGTTAGCATTGGTGTCTACACAGGTATATCACTATTTCCTCTCTATTTTGTTAAAAAAATTCTAATTGGATCCTCTCTATGTGAAGGGCTAGAGAGATATGGGTGTATCTTTATTATTTCTTGTTTGTAATCTTTAGGTTGATTATTAACCAGTTTATTGCTTTACTCATATCTATTTCTCTTCAAGTTGTGTTGCTTGTAATGTATTTGGAAAATTGAATAAATAAATAAAAAAGATATACTTGGAAATTCTTCTTTATCAAGTCTGTGACTCCAAACCATACGAACACATGACCAGTCTATAAATTGTATATATTGTATATATTGTTGTTGTACATAGTTACCCTGTTAGCCAAGTTGAATATCCTGTTCATATGTAAACACAAAGTACTATTGGAAATGTGTATGTTCATTGTTTATTGTAAACCGCGCTGATGCTGAATAGCGCGGTATAAAAGAGACTTTAAATAAATAAATAAATAAATATGGTGGGAAATATTTCTGTCTTTCTGCCACATTCTCTTGGTCTCTGACTGCCTTTCTTGGTACTTCAGGATCTTCTGCCTGTCCACACAATTCACAGGATAATCAATTGGAAATGACACCTCTATTATCAATGCCATTCTGGTGTTTTTCTCCTTTACCACAATGTTGGGTTTCTGTGTATCCAGTTGCTTATCCATCAGAATGGGAATATCCCAGGTGGTCATAACCTCTTCATTCTCTGTAATTCTCTTAGGGTCATGATCCCAGTGCTTTTCAGACACAGTAATGCAATGTTTACAGAGTTTCCAATGTATGCAGTGTGCTACTTTGTTGTGCCTTTCTGTATACACATTTTCTGCCATCAGAACTTCACAGTCAGCTAGGAGGCTAGTCACTGTTTCCAGGTCTTTCTTATAGAATCACCATATGTCTGTTTTGCCAGTTTTTTCAATGCTCATTGTAAACCATCTCTTCGGTAATCTGCTGTCCTGGGCTGCAACTATCAATCACTCATCCTTTGGTTTCAGTTCACCTCTCCTTAACCATTCATGTGTCCATTCTTGATCGACATAGGGTTTCTGGAGCAGCACTTTGTATTTTCCACTGTATTTGTGCATTTGCCACTTGTTTTTCCTCATTTGCTGATCTAATTCTTTGAAGAGTTTTTTTCCTCTTGTTTTGCAAATTCTGTTGCTTCCTGTGTGTACGTGTACTTGTGGATTCTCACTCATTCTTTCCAGTTGTCAGAATGCCTGTCCAGGTTTGATGATGGAAACAGATTCTGGATGTTTACTTTCATATTTCAGCACTTTTTGCATATTTGGATCCAACGATGCTGTTAGGTAGGCCTAGAGGCCAATGATAGTAGCTCTGTATGTGTAATCAATCTCTATGAAGCCTAGCCATCCTTCAGCTCTAGTTATGTACAGTCTTGGCATAAATATATTCTAGTAAATTACCTCATGGGCATGGAGGAGCTTTCTTGTTAATAGATCCAGTTTTTCATGATCTTTAAGAAGTCAGTCTACAATCCCAAAGCTGTATGAGAGTACAGGAATTACCCGCTGATTGATGGCTTGCATCATGTTCTATGATGTTAAAGCATTTTTCAGTAGTGATTTTGATCTTCTATAATATTCTTTACTGAGCTTTGCTCTCAGTAATTTCTGTTTGAATGTCGCTCCTTCTTATACTCCGAGATATTTATATATGCCTTCCTGTTCAAGTTCCTTGATGTCAAAGCCCTCAGTCAGGGATATGTTTTCTATTTTGCTCAATTTTCCTCTAAAAAAACCAGTTGCCTTAGCACATTTGTCAAGGCCAAATGTTATCCTAATGTCATCAAAAGAGCTTTTCTGCCATTAAGCCATGACTATTTACATATTTAGTAATTTTGTTTTTTATAATGATTCCTACCATTTTGCCAGTATATATGTTGAGGCCATTGGTCTGTAGTTCGCAGATCACCCCTGGAATCCTTTTTAAGAATTGGTGTTACATTGACCATTTTCCAGTCCTCAGGTACTAGATGATTTTAATGATAGTTCACAGATTACTAAAAATAGGTCTGCAATCTAATATTTCAGTTTTTTCAGCACCCTGGGATGTATTCCATCTGGTCCAGGTGATTTGGTGCTCTTTAGTTTATCAAATAGCTGTATTAAATCTTCTCAATTTATTAAGATTTGTTTCAATTCTTTTGATGCATCATCTTTAAATATCATTTCTGGCATGGGTAAGTTTTCTACATCTTCTTTAGTAAAGACTGAAGCAAAGAATTCATTCAGTCTCTCCGCTAGGACCTTGTCCTTTCTCAGTACTCCTTTACCCCTCTATCATTTAATAGTCCAACTGGTTTTCTCACAGGTGCTTTGCATCAAATCTATGTGAAAAAAATGCTTATTATACGCTTTTGCTTCCATAGCAAGCTTCTTTTCAAATTCTCTCTTTGCCTGCCTTATCAATGCCTTGCATTTAACTTGCCAGTATTTATGTTGTGGTTTGTTTTCATAGGACTGCCAGTGGGATTTAAACTCCCAGTTGATTTTGTCACAGACTGTTCTTCTAACCAATAGGCTACTCTTCTACTTCTGTCCTACTGTCATTTATCATCCTTACTCATTCCACTTCTAAATCCACTGGGACACCGATCATGCACACTTCAGTTCAATTCAAGTCTTTACCTTTACCATGGCTTCCACCTCTTCTCAATCCTTGGATGTGATCCCAGATAGGCACAGCCTTCCTGTCAGTCCTCAGTGCAGACTAACTCTAGTCCTCAGGTACTTCTCCTCTGCTGTGCAGGCAGCAAATGGCTATTTGCAGTCTTGCTATATAAAGCAAGACTGCAAATAGCCATTTGCTGCCTGCACAGCAGAGGAGCAAATGGCTATTTGGGCCAGCATCAGTTAAATTTTCAGGTATGGGGTTTTTAGATATGTTTGTTATGTGTAATCACTTTTTACTGTGCACAAATATGAGGGATATAAGAAAGGTGGCGATTTAACAGTTTTTCACTTAACTTTTTACTTATTTCCAGTGATAAATCCCCCTGAAGAAACCCAATGTTATTGAGTGAAACACAATGGATGGCGCCAAGACAACTGGCGTTGGGGAACATTGAGTGAAGCTAAGTGAAATTGACATTTTACTATTTTGCTATAGGTTGTGGGTATATCGAAAAAAACTACAAAAGCGACAACTAGAGACTGTTTGAGCCGGTGGACTGTCATTGATGCTATCGGGGCACTGATAGATACATTGTGTCTTTGTTTTGTGCCGATTTGTCTGAGACGTCCCCGTGCTGTTTGATAGAGATGAACCCACTATCATGCTTTTTCTCATATTAGGTGGTGTTAATAGTGGAGTAATTACATTATTTTTGATCATTTTATTACTCTGAGAATAGACCTGTGGACGTTTTGCTATATAAAGCAGCAGAACCCCATCTCCTCTACTCTCAGAGCCCTGCCCACCTGAAACTCATTGGCTGGGAAAAGTTCTACATTTTATAACTGCCCCACAATTCAAGAATCCCTGTTCTTAAAGTGAACTCAACCCTAGTATTGCCTAGACTCTACTACACGCACATGTACATCAACCTTAAGTAAGTAGGAGCAGGCTCTTCCAGGGCCAGTGCAAATATGTGAGGTGCCTTAGGTGAACCTCATTCCCGGTGTCAAGCCCTGCTCCATCGCTACACTCATTGCCACTGCCCCTCTCCGTGATATATAGTGGCAGCAATACATTTAAAAAGGCACCATAGCACCAAAGTTACCATCTGTTCCAGAGCCACAGTGCCATTTGCGCTTCCACCCCCCTCCGATAAGTGGAATTGGAGGGGGCAGAAGTGCAAACAGCACTGCAGCACTGGAACAGAAGATAACTGTGACACTGCAGTGCCCTTTTAAATGTATTGCTACCACTGCATGTCCTGCAGAAGGGCAGCACAGCAGCAATGGGCACCTCCTGATCATTGACGCTCTAGACGACTGCCTAGTTCACCTAATGGTTGCACCAGCCCCAGGCTTCTCTTTGGCCTGAGCATTTGGCATCTTCAAAACTTAGTACCCTAGACAGTTGCCTGTCTTAACTTTTCCTAAATCCAATCCTGCTTATCACAGCCATGTAAAGCTGTATTTCTTTGTAACAGGTTGTACTTTCTTATTGTGCTATTTCACCTGTTTATTTCTAAAGGACAGTCAATTCTTACTTTCCTCTGACTATATCAGCCAGTTCTACTTGTTGATGAAGTGAGGGATACTACAGCTGGGAAGACTCAGGTGTGCTCATATTTTCATTAAATCCATTTCTGAGAGAATTCCCTGGGGAGTGAACCCATGTGCAGAGCTCTGACTTAGCAAAGTTTTTTCATCCCTTTGGTATCCTGTGGCACCAGTTTTCCTTACCTTGAATGTCACCGTTAATTTGTGAGTGTCTCTTATCTCCAGCAATACTGGCCCTAGGCCAGAATCACACAACAGCATCTTTAACTATGCTCGGGATTCTCGCTCCTTCAAAACGGCTGCTGCCCCTACTCGCTTTCAGCCCCCAGGGCTTCATGTGGTTTACTGCTGGTAGGAGTTCACTGACTGCATTTAAGTAGATAGCACTATATTCCCTGAGGCTGAGCTCCACTTACCTTATGATTTTGGTTGCCTGACCTCAGCTGCTTCCTGAGGAACATTACACCCCTTCTATTTTGATTCTTGGTTTAGCTTCTCAGTTCTCTTGACTACATTTTTAAATCACGCTGTATGCCAAATTCCTTCCTCTCTATCCATCTGTGCTTTTTTAATTAGGCTCCATATCTTAGGTCATAAAGGAAAGTGTTTATTCCCTTGTCCAAGATCCTTCAGCACTAAGGCCTAACATTAGAAAGAAAAGAGAGAACAAGGGAAAAGAGATGATAATACAAAAGAGAAGAGAATATTAGCTGGAGAAAGAATCCAGCCTCCTCATACCCTATACTCTAGAACAGGTTCTACGCACCATTCAACAGAACCTTCTGGTCATGCTATCATACCGAAAGGTATGGCTTGAGATGACAAAACCCTCTACTTCTGGAATAATTGTTCCTGCTTTATGGAACAATCTAGCTCTTGCCACTCAATTAAAATCCTCCTACACTGAGTTCAAAACCGCTTTAGAAACCTATTATTTTCTATCGCTTTATTAAATTAATCTGTTTCGAGCTGCTTGCTGTTCGTGACACATCAGGCAGGGCGGGAGAGGAGGAACTGAGGGGATTGCAGAAACCCAAGAGCAGTCTTAACTCTTATTCTCTCTTTACTATACCAATATTTTCATTTTTTGTACTTTTCACTTTGTTGGTAGTTTCATTGTTACAGGATATTATTTGTAATCTATTTTCTTTTTCAACCTTTTTTTTTACAAATTATAAACCACTTAGCTATTAATTTGATGGGTAGTTTATCAAATAAAATTGAAATTGGAAACTAGGATTTAAGACGCCATTAGCAGAGAATGGGGAGAGGACATTTGTTTCTCATCTCAGCATGGAAGATATTGTCATATGGGACTGAAATGATTAGTACTGAACAAATAAGCAACAAAAAATTGATGCCCTAAGTGCAGTATGAACAGAGAGTGCCATCTTCAAGAGCACAATAAAAGGCACAACAATTGCATTTTAAATTAACCATAACAATTAATTCACCTATAAAGAAATAAGAGAATTTGGACCCTACCAAAGATTTCCCCCATTCCTGGTTCATATGTAAAAATCTTTGAAACTTGATCAAGTTATGGCATCATTGAACCCTTCAACCTCACCTTTTGATCCCCTAAGCTGGAAAATATCTTCATCATAGCCTTTCTATGGTTAACTCCAGTCTGCTGCCAGATCTTTTTCCTAATGAGATTAGGGACATTTTTACTAACGTATGCTACCTGGGTAGCATGGAGATAGCATATATTTTTGGCACCATGCTACAAAGTAACACAGGGCCCTGTACCAACACAACCAGGCTACCTGAGCAGGCTGTGGGTGTTCAACGGAGTTACTTACCTGTAACTGGAGTTCTCCGTGGACAGCAGGATAAGTCAGCCACACTTGGTGATGTCATCCGACGGCGCCGAGACAGAAGTACTCTCCATAGCTCAGAAGGGCTTTTCTTCCCTTCTGAGCATGGGCCAACTGGCCCCACCCCCTGCCCGCCCATAGCTAGCCAGTACGTCACTAACTGAGCCTTTTGCCGCTAGGAGGCGGGCACCGGATGGAGGCCGACCCCATCCCAGGGGAGGTGGGCGGGTATGTGTGGCTGACTTATCCTGCTGTCCACGGAGAACTCCAGTTACAGGTAAGTAACTCCGTTTTCTCCTAGGACAAGCAGGATGAGTCAGCCACACTTGGTGCCTCCCAAGCTGCCATGTGCTGTGGGGGATGGGGAAAGGCTGAGACCCTTGTTCAGGTCTGGCATGACAGCGTGTTGCATGTTGCAACAAGAACGTTTAGGCCTAAAAATAGGCAAGTAGAGGCGATGCACCTATGTGCAGTCGTAGCGTTGAGGGAACATACAGGCCTTCAGGAATCTAGGCTTGCAGGGGTCTATGGAGGCCTGCGGGAACATATAGGGGAGCACGCATGAGCATGAGCAGCGTGCAGTTCCCAGGCGCCGTACGACGCCTGCAGTCACAATAGTAATTAAAGGGCGCCTCTGCGTGGTAGCAGAGATGCCGGCCCATTGAGCAGTGGTGGTGCGGGAGCAACGCAACGCGGACATCGGGCAGTAGAGGTGCGGGAGTAACTGCAATGAAGAAGCCGCTGCCTCAGTCGCTGGCACACGCTGCATCAGTCGCTGTGACGAAAAGGAAATTCAGTCGATGGCACAAAAGAATAAGGCTCTACGCTTTATTTGTCTACGTATTTATTTATTTATTAATTAATTCTGTAGCCAACTCCGGAACTTGTTACTGGAGAAGGTTGCAAACCATGTAGAAGGATAAGAGATAACCGGCATTGGGAAACTTGTGCCATTGGGCAGGCTTGATTTAGATTGGCCAGTGTTGGAAATGGGATAATGGACGTGACTTCCCCCGTCAGACCCATTATGGTGTACCATCCGGTCTATTTCATCAGTGAGGTGAAGGTGCGTGCCGGATAGCAAGGCGGCATCAGCTATGCTATAAGAGTGGTATGAGGTTGACCACTAATGTTGCAGTGTTTATAAGTCAGCTCCAAGCCGGGTGGTCTGTGGAGGTGACAGCAATGTTGCAGTCCAGATTGTTAGGGCTGTCTGGTCGACAAGGACTCACGGCCTTATGACCTCATACTTCTCCGTGAGGTGCACCATTACCGATGGTGTTTTGTGCATGGGTGATGTGACAGTCCAAGCTGCAAGGTCTTGGTGGCGGCAGGACACAGGGAGGACCTCCGAGGAGGGATGCAATGCGTGCATGCCTCTGTGCGTGTTCTTGGCTCTTGCCTGTAGCCGAGCCTTTGCCTGTATCCGGCGAGGCTTGAAGCTGAGCCCTTGGCTGTTACAGGCAGCTGCGTTTGTGGAAGTGTCAGTGGGGCTTGGACCAGATGGCCTGGGTAGTAGACTTCTCTCTAGGGGTATAGTCCACTGGGACTGGGCAGATCCCAGGCATATCGGAGATCTAGTCCAACTTGCCATGGACGGCCGAGGGCTGTCAAGAGCCACGGCTTGTGGACTGCTGTTCGTCCGTGAGCCACAGCAGCCGTTCAGTCGTGTGTTGGTAAGTAGAGGATCTCAGGCTCAGGTCTGGAATACAGCCTGTCAACAGGGCAGGAGTTAACAGGGTCCGGCTCTGGTGATGGACAGTCAGCATGCAGATCTGGTGCTGGACCGTCAGCATGCGGATCTATTTGCGATGAGACCCGGTGAAGGAGGATGCCTATGGGTTGAGCCCCTGCATGATCCCAAAGAGGAAGGGCTGCCGGGAGCATCCGTTCCCTCCCTGTCCAGGCCCTGGAGTGCCGCAGGCATCACTGCACCGTGGTAACTCCACAACATGGTCCATGGAGGGACTTGAACCTGCGACTCGACCCCGTGCCTGCTGGTCAGGTACACCTGCCTTTGTGCACGCTGAGGCAGGTTGCCCCTGGGTAGGTCATAGGAAGACCCAGACTGGGGTCCTGGGCTGGCCATGAGCCTGGCATTCCGCCTTTCTGCCTCCATGATGTTAGGTACAGTGCCACCGAGTTTAATGGGCAGGTGCTCCCCGCAGGGTGGAGAAGATGACCCTTGCCATGAAGATGATGAAGGTGGTGTATTCTCCAGTAATGGGAGGGATGCCTGGGTCTTGAGGTGATTCACCAGGAGGCTCAGGGATAATGGGCGGCCTGGTTGTTGGATCACAGCAAGGGTTCCAGAAGGTGGTGGTAGGGCCGTCGCTCCAGGTTCCAGGGCCGCATGAAGGCTGTTGTTGGCGGAAGAGGCAGCGCTGCTGAATTCGAGAAGTGGAAGGGTATATCTGAACCCGACGGTGGGATCCCAACCTGATGGTGGGTAGTGCTTACCTATGATGTTTGTCAGGTGGGTTGCACAGGGACCCATGTAACCGTGGTAGAGAGAAAACCGAGTCCGCTGCCACCATGATGAGGGTATGTGGCATGGACTGAGCTGTAGAGGATGCGAGGAGGTCCAGGCAGGAAGGGGGGGGCACGAGGCACAGGCCAACATATAGGAGCGGGCGGCCTGGCAGTGGGGTTCACTGCTGCTGAGCCAGTGCTACTGGGTGTGGCAGATTGCTGACCTTCCCCTTGGACAACCACCGTTGCCTTACCCTTAGGAGCAGAGGATGGCTTCCTGGACCATTAGTAGTAGGTAGTTCCCGAAGCGCTTATACTAACCCGTGGACCATGAACATCTTCCTCTGTATGCCGAAGCTCATGCACTAGCCAGTGGGCTGTGAGCATTTCCCTCTGTATGAGCCTGCAGGGGTTGGTAGTCTATTGTGCTGTCTGCCCCTCCCCTCAGTACGGAGGTAAGTCAACCTGGGATCAGGATGACAATGGACTGTGGTAAATATATATAGATATGGATCTGGTTTGTAGGAGCCAGGACTGGGACTTGAGCCTGTGACCTTCTGCCCCTGAACACACTGGACTTGGGTAGGAAATAGGTCTACTATACCAATAAATAAGGTCTGTTTTTCCACTTCATCACGTCTTGGACTGTGTCTGTGTGATCCACGTGATTGTTTGCCTACCTGAGGTGCACACTGGATGTGTGTACTGCACCAGCTGTGGCCACGGTTGTACCAAGTGGCGCCCTGTTGGGTAATGTCAGCACTCGTGTGGTATGTACCATGAACCATGGGCTCAGGGAAGGCCCTGGAGGACTTAATGCTGAGGAAACTGATTTGTAGGGACAGGTTAAAGAATGTGGAGGTAGACCAATGGAGGGTCAAGAGATCTGTTTATGGTCTACCGCTCCAGCTGGAAGAAGCCACAATCTGCAGTTGTTGCCCTGCTGGCCAAACTCAGGATCTGGTCTGTACCCTGACCTGGAGTAAGCCTTGCAGTGGAGCGAAGAGTGGCTCAGGACCTGGACATTACCCGTGGGGGGACTTGTATCCCCAAGGGATTCAAAACTTTTTTTTTTTTTTTTTTAGAGGCAGGAGCTGTGATAGGGACATGCTCTGCAGGATCTACAGCTGGGGATTGAACCTGTGACCCTCTGCTTCTGGACATACTGACTATGAGCACTGCACCCCACTGTTGCCACGGAAGTAGTCCCTAAAGAGAAGGTAGGAGTTAAACCCTTGGCCCCCTCCTTATAAAGACAGTGCCCCAGCTACACCTCTATGTAGGTAGGAACGGAGCGTGATCAGGCAGTTAGGTTCAGAGTCTGGTGTACGCTGATGCGGAGTTAAGGAGCAAGAAGACACACGTTGTCACGTCTCTGAGTGACTAGCTCAAGGCCACAAGTGGTGACAGTGGGAGTCGAACCCAGATCTCCTGAGTGGTAGGCTGCTGCAGGATGATGGTGATGATGACATATCCGAGGCCACATGAAGTGACAGTAGGAATCCAAGTCCAGATCCTGAGTAGTTGGGTGTTGCCTAGAAGCTGGAGATTCTCCTTAACTTTAGGCAGAAGGTCTGGGGAACAATGCAGTGTGCTCCAGCCGCACGGGTCCTCGGGCGATGCCTGAAGAGAGGAGGACAGCACCCCCAGTGGGGAAGGGTAGGAGTGCCGTGATCAAGGGTCGGCGTGATCAGCACCACACAGGCCACAGACCTTGAGTTGATCCGTGTGGAGCAGCGGCGGCTGGTGGCATGTATCGCATGGGAGTCAGGCAAATTCAGCTCCTTGGAACAGTGCTGGCTTCAGGGCGCCGTGACCATCCTCCAAATCCAGGGAAAGCAGCTTCCTTTCACATTCAGCTAGCACCCTGCCCGGTACGAGCTCTCTCTGTTGCTGTTGCCGGGTGGGCTTGGGGGCGGTGCTTGATTCAGCCTCAGGAAGACAAGGTTTGAACCCTAGCTTTCCTGGTTCTTAGCCCGGTGTTGCAACATCGATACCTTTTGTCACCACCAGGTGGGCAGACTGCCTCCTGGCTAGCAGGGCTGCGCCTGATGGCAATGAATATAGTTGCACGCCTCGAGTGGTAAAGGCAAATTAGGATTTATTCCCCTCCCGGGGTCGGATTATTCAAATAACAAACCAAACACAAGTACTCAAAGGAAATAAGCCATATGCTCTGGCAAAAACATAAAGAATATTAGAACAATTTCTTCTTGCTTCAAAGTAAGTAACAACGTTATGCATTCAACTGCAGCACACAGTCTCACTCTGTGGAAACCAGCATTTATCAGTTGTAGTGTTTTCCCTTAACACTAGGCTCAGCTCTGGCTAGCATAAAGACATTATTCTGTCGGATAAAATCAGTGTATAGTCCATTGGGTCACAGATGGACGAACCCTCACTGAGTGTATCAATTATCATTGGTTCTTGCACGTATTCAGAACCCTCCTTATTTCTATCCTCAGGTTGGGATAGATAGCGTCCTTCTCCCCTCTTGCTATCAGGTTTTAGCCTGCGGGGTTTTCTCTGTGGCTTAAGAGTTTCTACAAAGTCATCTTCTGACATACACACGTCCTCTGGATAATGTCTCTCCTCTGAAGGCAGTGAACGCTCTCTGCTTAGCTCTCTGCTTAAATCTCTCTGTTGGGAGTTCCAGCCCTGCCCCCACCTTAGACTTCCTGCTTGAGGCTGCTCTGCATTCACACTGTAGGAATTTCTATCATTCGCAACTCTTAACTTCCCACTATAATCATTCCTCAGGTCACAGCTTCCTGATACATACAGTTTTTCCTTTGGTTTCCACTCACTCCGGCTAGAACGTAGCCTCCGTGCTCCAAAGTGTTTGCAATCAGCAGACCAGTCACACCTTGCTCTTGCTAGCTGCTTCCTCCTGTAGGACTCTGGGTAGTTACTTGTGTGAATCCTTCCTGTCTCTGACTCACTTCCTAGGTCAAAGTAAGAAACTCCTTCTGCTTCCTCTCGGCCAGCTGCTTCAGGTAAGACAGCCTGTTCACTCTGCTTACGCTGCTCACGCTGTCCTGCTGGTTCACGCTGTTCTCGTGGACCTTGCTGTTCTAACCCTGTGTTCCCTGCACTGTCCTTATAAGGGCTGTAAGCTCTTCCCCTTCTCAGGTGCACGCTATCAGGAACTAGGGAGTTTCTCTCAGCTGAGTGTTTTTTCAGACCTCGTGGCTGCATTTGTTTCTGTTGTCCCTGACAACAGCTGCTCACATGGTCTGTTTCCCTGTCAGCTTCAGAACTAAAATGCTGTGAATCTTGTGCTTTTAAGGTAGAGAATGGGGCTACTTCATCACACTTTCCAGTACCCAAAATGTGCGCTCTCTCAGCAGGGAGGCTGAAGTGGGGGCAAGGCACAGGCACCGGGCCGGGAGAGGCTCCTGTTGTTGTAGAACCACCATGGCGAGTGACAGGGAAGGCAACTGCCCTCCACAGGGCAAGCAGCAAGTGTGATCTCAATGCCAGAGGGATGGCAGCCTCTCCCAATCCGAGGGAAAATCCTGGGCCCTCATGGCACCTGGGGGTGCAGCGGGGCCCCGTCCGTGCAGGCTAATCCAACCCGAGGCAGAACCTGGCTGTGCGAGGTCGTAGCCAACAGGATTTGGAGCAACGATCATCCGTATACCTGTCTCTGCGCCACAATGCAGCACCAGTGGGGGAAGCCTTCAGTGATTCCTCTCTGCGTTGGGCAGGCGATTCCGGCGCAGTGAACTTATCCGCTCCGACAGGAGATTCCTGTGTGTCGTTTCTCGGTGCGGTGAAGGATCTCCGGCGCCATCCCTGCTGTGAGGGGGTGCGGCGTTTCTCGGCACGGTGAAGGATCTCCGGCGCCATTCCTGATGTGGGGGTGAAGCCCAATTCAAGGATAGCCAATTGGCGTCATGCTTGCTCAAGCCAATGGGGCCGAGGAGAGGGCATGGCCCTATGCTCAGCCAATGGCGCCGAGGGGCAGATTCGACGGGCGTCAGCCAATGGCACTGCCGGGGTGCCTGATGATGCTGAACAATCCTGCAGAAGGGGCGGCGGCCTGCGGGGCACCAGCCAATGGCGCTGCCGGAGTGCCTGTGAAGTTGCCCAATCCTGTAGATGGGGGCGGCGGCCTGCAGAGCAGCATGGCTGGGCAAGATGGCCGCCCCCATGGATTACACGAGGGAGGAAGGCCCGGAGGGAAGCAGAAGGGCAGAAAGAACAGAGGCTCCCTAGACACGTCCCACGTCCTGGTGCTGCTGCGCTTACATCAGAGAAGAGTCCTCGAATTTCGCGACCCAAGAGACACATCCCGCGTCCAGGTTTGGAGGCCCCTGAGCCACGGGACCCGACAGGGATTTTTCATCGCTGGTAGGTGCAGGAGCCAGAGTCTGTGGATGGGGTTGGAGGCCCCTGAGCCACGGGACCCAACAGGGATTCTCTGCCGCTGGTAGGTCCGGGAGCATCTATGCTGCTGGTAGGTCCAGAGCCAAGCTCAGCCCCCAGAGCAGATCTGAAACGAGAAACTTAGGACAAGCATTAAAGGCAAGTCATACAAACGGTGTATATATATATAGATAGATAGATATAGATAGATATAAGTAAAGATAATTATTCCTAAATGTTCTAAGGATGTTAATTTTTTGGTGGAGAGTAGAAATGTCCGTCTTGTTGGCAAGGCGGAAGAACTGAAACTGGCTAGCTAGGGGCGGGCAGGGGGTGGGGCCAGTTGGCCCATAAGGGCAGAAAAGCCCTTCTGAGCTATGGAGAGTACTTCCGTCTCGGCGCCGTCGGATGACGTCACTAAGTGTGGCTGACTCATCCTGCTTGTCCTAGGAGAACTTCCACAGTGCCACTAGCAGAAGGCTTAAAAACTCATGGAACTGGCACTTGATAGGGAGCAACTACTGACAGCACAATGAAAGGCGATAGTTGCTCCCTGCTGTGATATTAACAAGACGAGCTGTACTAAATACAGGGGGATGGCTGTCCCCACCCATGCATCCTGTGCAGTTTCCCCATGCTAGTATGCAGTTCAAACCCATGTTCCTAGCATGGAGCTTAGTAAACATGCCCTTTAGATCCTTCCATCTCTGCTAATTATCATCCTATATCCAATCTTCCTTTCATTTCTAAGTTTACAGAAAAATAGCCTTCAACCAGTTCACCAGTTTTCTATATATATATATGTGTGTGTGTGTGTGTGTGTGTGTGTGAGTATGTGTTTTGTGTATGGAAACAATTCCCTACAGAGCTCCCTAGAGTGGCCCTTTGTTCAGACTAAGGAGTATGTCTACTAAGCTGGGCTAACAGTTTAACCTGGGCTATCTGCTTCTACGTTCCACTGAATTACATGGGACCTAAATGCACATAGCCCGGGTTAACCTGTTAGCCTAGCTTAGTAGACATATCCCTAAATGTAAAAAAAAAAGAGTTACACTCTCCACATGGCTGCCTTCTTTATCTGGTCAAATAATTTTTATTGAGTCTCTTCCACAATGTATAATATAAAGCACTCAGTATTGACTGTTTGTGTTGTATTCTGGATCTTAATTTCTCCTCAGGAAGTCTCCATTGCACATCCATTTTCCCTCCATATCCTGCACTGGGTTTCTATATAGGGGTTCAACCAAAAAGCACTATACCACGTAACCAACCAAAGCCCAGTCTGTGTGGGGTAATCAAAGTGTTCTTTGTTATAGAATTCTTCACTGTGGGTACATTGGGTCAACCCCACAGGGGGATTGAACAGCCAAACCCAACAAGGCCATGTTTCGGCTATGCCTTCCTCAGGGATTCCTTATTATTTCAGAACACTCGATAGACTTGCACGCCTGAACGTTTACAAGGTATTACAGAAGGGGTCTTGTCAAAGAGAGAACTTCCCACATGTTAGTATGCCAAGAGAACCCCTGAGGAATGCATAACCCCCTGCAGGGTTGACCCAATGTACCCCTGGTGAAGAATTCTATAATAAAGACTTATTTGGTTACCACGCACAGACTGTGCTCTGGTTTTCTATATATTCAGACCACACCATTGTCTATAGCAATCAGTGCATACAAGATTGCTTTTCATTTTGTTTTGTTCCACATTTTTGGAATGGAGAGGAAGCTGTAGGAGCTTGTCATTATAGTTTTGTTAAATTCTATGCAAAATTAGAATAGGTTTTAGATGTTCAGGAATCAATGTGATCATCCAGTGTTGGTCTGTGCTGCTATCACATACATGTAGCAGTGAGAGAGTTGCAGGCACTCAGTCCCAACTGCAATCTCCCCAACTCTAAGTTAAACTGGCAGGCAGCACTGACAGTTGACAGGGAGACCCCCTTGGAGTCCTCTTCTCCATCACCTCTCCCACCATTACCCATGAAGGACTTAACTTATCCCAAGTTCCTGCAAAAACTGTCCTCATGTCTGGCTCTCGCCCTCACAGATATCCCAGACCCCCAAGGTATTTCAAGGTCCTGGCACTCTTGAAATACCTTGATGCACCCAAATCAGTGATCTCCATTCCAATTCACTGCTTCCTGCCAGACACCTTCACCCATAACTGTCAGACACCTGCATCCACCTCTGCCATATCATGCAGACCGGATGCTAAATACCAAGTGCAGCCGACTCCGGGGTTCAACAAGACCCAACTGCTGCACCAATCTATTGTCATGGAGTCCACCTAAAGCAGGCAAAGAGCACCTATATGCATATCAGCGCACCTCCTCGAAAGAACCACAAGCTCCTTGAAGACCACGGGAGGAAGACCTACCAGGCAACCATACTGAGCATGATGATCACTGTTCATCAGTTTCAGCAGGTGGCATACCTCAACACCATCCTGGATAGCCTCAAGAAAGTCACAGAGGGACTGCCCCCTGAGTCCAAGACCACTTTCTTGCCCCTCTTTGGGGATCTGAATGAGTGCGGCAAGTATCTTATAGGCTCTACTTTTGATGCTTTCGACACTGCATCCAGAAGGGCCCCAACAGCCATTGCAGCCAGACACATGGCCTGGATTCAGGCCTCCAGACTATGGGAGGACACACGCAAGCATCTTGTGGATGCACCTTGTGCCGGTGACAACCTCTACTGAGCAAAGGTTAAAGAGACAGTGAATGATATCAAGGAGCACTTTGACACTCTGCATTCACTAGCCTCAGATGGTCTCAATAGAAGCTCCAGCTCCAGGAAGTCGCAAGGGTTCTACTACCGAAAGCGTTACCCATCCAATCATTACCAGCCACAACACAAGTGGCAACAGCAACATTCCAAAGACCAGTCTTACAACCAAAAACCATGTCAAAAGGAGCACAAGCAGCATAAGCAAGCAGTGACCTCCTCGGGGAAGAACACTACATTCTTTTAACAGCACGGCACCACACTCCTACCGGTAGGGGGACGCATCGCCTTCTTCAAGGAGGCATGGCAAAACATCACCGCTGATAAGTGGATGCTACAAATCATCAACCAAGGTTGCCGCATCCGATTCATGACACTCCACAACAGAAATCCATTCCCCTCAGCCGCACACCAGACCAACTGCAAGACACTGCATTCCTAGAGATTAAGGATCTCCTGGATGCCCGGGCAATAGAGCACATTCTCCAGGGAGAAACAGGACAAGGCTTCTGCTCCAGATACTCCCTGATCCCCAAGAAGTCTGGAAGGGCATGCCTGATTCTTGACCTACGTCATCTCAACAAATTCATCCACAAAGAATGCTTCAGGATGTACTCCTTGGGGTCTACCTTGCCCCTCCTGCAAAAGAACGACTGGCTGGCCTTGCTGGACCTGCAGGATGCCTACATCCACATTCCCATCCACCCAACACATGGGAAGTTCCTGTGTGTCCATGTCATGGACAAACACTACCAGTAAAAGGTACTCCCCTTTAGCCTCTCCTCGGCCATGAAAGTATTCACCAAGTGCATTGTATTGGCGGCTGCTCACCTGTGAAGATCCAGCATCTGTGTGTTTTTCCCTACCTGGATGACTGGCTGATAGCTGCTCCTTCCAGATCGGCAGCGGAGGTGGCTGAGCACAGCACCACCTCCCTCCTATCTACTCTGGGCTTCCTGGTCAACTTCCAGAAATCACAATTATGACCCACACAAGCCTTGGACTTCATTGGTGCGACGTTCTGCACCCACCAAGCGAAATCTTTCTTTCCATCGGCTCGGGTGGACACCATTACATCCCTGGTATGGGAGGTCTCGGCAGCCCAAAATGTATCTGCCAGGATGCTCTTGCACATATTGGGACACATGACAGCAACTACTCACTTTATCCAGCTCACCAGGCACTGCATTAGAGGCCGCCAGTGGCACCTCCACTGCTGCTGAAACCAGTGAACCCAACTAATGTCACAGTGGATAGATATTGACCAGAAGGCATGGGCTTCCCTCACCTGGTGGATATACAAAGAACACCTCACTCCAAAGCAGACCCTTCCAGGACCCCACACCCAACCTCGTACTCACCATAGATGCTTCCAAACTAAGGTGGGGTGCCCACCTACTGCACCTGCACACCAAAGGAACTTGGACTGGGTTGGAGAGCCAGCTCCACATCAACCTGCTCGAACTGAGAGCCACCAGGTATGCCCTCCAAGCCTTCAAACCATTGATAACCAACAGAGTAGTACTGATCCAAACGGACAACCAAATCACCATGTTCTACATCAACAAACAAGGCGACAAGGGATTGCTAGCCCTGTGCAGAGAAGCACATGTAATCTGGAATGCTACATGGGCCAAGAATTGCCACCTCCTTGCCACCTGCCTTCCTGATGAGCACAACCACTTGGCAGACAGACTCAGTCACAGCTGCAACCGCATGAATGGTCCCTCCACCTGGACATCGCAGCCTCCCTGCTCCAGAGGTGGGGACCACAGGTTGACCTCTTTGCACACCTTGCCAATACAAAATGCACAGAATTCTGCTCCAGACACACGGCAAAATGGAAAATAGCAGCAGAAATGTTCCATGTGAACTGGGGTACCTGTAAATTGCTGTATCCCTACCCCCTGACACTGCTCATCTCCAAAGTTCTGCAGAAGACCATCGCCAACAGAGCCATAGTGATTCTCATTGCACCCTACTGGCCCAGGCAGATATGGTTCTGCTACCTGCAATGCCTCACAGAGAGCCCGCCAGTGCACCTGCCAAAATGGCTGGACCTCATCACCCAGGATGGAGGGAGGACCATGCACCCCAATCTCTCCTACCTCACACTAACGCCTTGAAGTTAAGAGGTCCTGGCTATCAGCCATGAACCTCACAGGCAAGGTCCAGAAAGTCAACCTAGCTGCCCAGAGGAGTCAACTCGATGTTCATACATGCAGACCTCCAATACCTATCCACTCTCATGCAGGACTGTCTCCAGACTTTGTCCATCAGGGTTCACCTCACTGCCATCGCAGCCTTCTATGACCACCTTGATAGCCAACCTATCTCCACACACCCACTGGTCTCATGTTCCATGAAAGGCCTCGCCAACCTGTGGCCCCCAGTGAAGAAGTCGGTGCCCTCCTGGGACCTGAATGTGGTGCTGGAGCAACTCACAAAGGAACCTTTCGAACCACTAGAACAAGTGCCACTCAAATACGTCACATGGAAGACACTGTTTCTCATCATCATTACATTGGCCAGGAGGGTGAGCGATCTCCAGGTGCTCATTGTGCACCCTCCTTATACCTTGCTCCACCTGAACCATGCATCACTGCAAACCCACCCGAAATTTCTTCCCAAGGTGGCCTTGCACTTCCATATCAACCAGACCATCGAGCTCCCTACCTTCTACCCGGAGCCACATGACAATCCAGAAGAATGCTGTCTCCACAGCCTAGACTGCGTACATGCACTATGAACCTATCTGGCATGCACTATGATGGCCCATCAAGGGCCCTAACTCTTCGTGGCCTTTGAGCCCAACAAACCCAGACAGCCAGTTCCAAAGCAGACACTGTCCCTGTGGATCACCGCATGTATCGCCTACTGCTACTCGCAGGTGGGTGCCAACCCTCTGGCACACATCCAGGCCCACCAGCTATGGTCCATGGCGGTTGCTCTGGAGAACCTCAGTGCAGTTTCGCTACACAACCAATGGCAAGTGGGAAGAGGCATGCAGAACAAAATCCATGCAAAATATAATCAAGCCAGTCAACAAATGCTAGAAAGCAATGAGCACAAATGCTCACATCCTAGTCAACAAAGTTCCTGACCTAGAAGCCCTAATGATAAAAATGGACTTGGAGATTGTGGCCATTACGGAAATATGGTTTAATGAGTCACAGTAATGGGATATAGCCATAGCTGGCTATGATTTCTTTAGAAGGGAGAGAGAAGGCAGAAAAGGAGGAGGAGCAGCCCTATATGTCAAAAGCAATATTAAAGCTGCTGAAATGCAGGGGACATGGGGAAAAGAAGACATGCTATTGATTGTGTTGGAAAGAGAAGATGGCACTATCATCCATACTGATGTAGTCTACAGGCCTCCAACTCATACCGAAGAAATGGATAGAGACTTGATTATTGATACTGCAAAGGTAGCCATGAAGGTGGGAAGTGATCATATTAGGTGGCTTTAATCTACCCGATGTGGATTGGAGTATTCCTTCTGCAAATATGGAAAGAAGTAAATAAATTGTCAGTGCCTTCCAAGATGCATCACCTAGACAAATGGTGATGGAATCAACCAGAGAAAGTTCGATGCTGGATTTAGTACTCACCAACAGAGATAGCGTGAAAACTGTCCGGGTGGGCGCCCATGTGAGCAGCAACGATCATCATCACACGGTGTGGTTTGAGACAAAAACCAAGGCAGAATCCAATCACAGCAAGCTTAGTCCTAGACTTCAAAAACACTAACTTCAGTAAAATGGTCAAGTGCCTGAAGGAGGAGTTGGCAGAGTGGGAGGGGATAAGGGAAGTGGAATTGCAGTGGGCTAAACTAAAGGAGGCAATAATAAGGACAACAGATACATATGTAAGGAAAGTAAATAAAAATAAGAGGAAAAGAAAACCTATTTGGTTCTCCAAAGAAATAGCTGCACAAATAAAGACAAAAAAACACAGCTTTCATAAAATTCCGAAGTTCACAAACAGAGGAACACAGAACAAAATACAGGATAAAGTTAAAAGAGACAAAAAGAGAAATAAGCATAGAAAAATCAAAGGCAGAAGAAAAGATGGCTAAAGATCTGAAGCATGGAGATAAAACCTTTTCAGGTATATTCGGGAGAAGCGGAAGATCAGAGCTGGAATCGCAAGACTTAAAAGTGCCGAGAATGGATTCATGGAAAGTGATTTTGGAAAAGTGAAAATGCTAAACAAATACTTCTGTTCTATTTTTACTAAAGAAATCCTGGAGAAGGACCACCTGTGATGGAAAAATATACAAATGGGAATGGAGTAGATTCTACACCATTCACAGATGATGATGTGTTTGCACAGCTTGCAGAACTGAAAGTGGACAAGACCATGGGACCGGATGGGATACATCCCAGGATACTGAAAGAACTCAGAGAGGTTCTTGCCAGGCCTTTAAAGGATGTTTTTAATAGATCCTTGGCAACAGGAGAAGTTCCACAGGACTGGAGAAGGGCTGGCAAGTACCTCTTCACAAAAGTGGCAACAGGGAAGAAGTAACAAACTACAGGCCAGTAAGCCTTACCTCAGTGGCAAAAAAAATAATAGAGGCCCTCCTGAAAGAGAGAATAGTGGACTTTCTCAAAACCAATAGGTTGCATGATCCGAGGCAAAATGGTTTTAACAAAGGACGATCATGCCTAACAAATCTGATTGAGTTCTTTGACTGGGTGACCAGAGAACTAGATCAAGGGTATGCGATGGATGTGATCTACCTAGATTTCAGCAAAGCCTTTGATACTATTCCCCATAGGAGGCTTATCAATAAAATGAACAGCCTGGGGATGAGTCCCAAGGTGGTGAACTAGATCAGAAATTGGTTGACTGACAGATGACAGAAGGTGGTGATAAACGGAACTCACGTGGATGAAAGGAGGGTGATTAGCGGGGTGCCCCAGGGATCGGTCCTGGGACTGGTACTGTTCAATATATTTGTGAGCAATATTGCTGAAGGACTGAATGGAAAAGTCTTCCTTTTTGCAGATGACACAAAAATTTACAACAAAGTGGACATTACTGAGGGAGTGGACAAAAGAGGAAAGATCTAAAAACACTGGAAGAATTGTCAAATGCTTGGCAGTTAAGATTTAGTGTGAAGTGCAGTGTCATGCACTTGGGATGCAGAAATCCAAGGGAATTGTATGTAATAGGGGGCAAAAGGTTGGTGCACACAGACCAGGAGAAGGACCTTGGAGTGATTGTTTCTGAGGATCTCAAGGTAGCAAAAATGTGTGACAAGGCGGTGGCCAAAGCCAGAAGGATGCTGGGTTGCATACAGAGAGGAATTACCAGCAGAAAGGAGGAGGTACTGATGCCATTATACAAGTCACTGGTGAGGCCTCACTTGGAATATTGTGTTCAGTTTTGGAGACCATATCTCGTAAAGGATATAAAAAGACTGGAAACGGTTCAGAGAAAGGTGACCAAAATGATTTGGAGCCTGCGCCAGAGGACATATGAGAAGAGACTTGAAGACCTAAATATGTATATGCTAGAGGAGAGGAGGGTCGGGGGAGATATGATTCAGACTTTTAAATACTTAAGGAGTATTAATGAAGAAACCTTTTTCAAAGATGGGGAAGCTGTAAAACTAGAGGGCATAAGATGAAACTGCAAGGGGGTAAACTGAAAGGCAATGTCAGGAAATACTTTTTCACAGAAGGGGTGGTGGATGCTTGGAATGCCCTCCCGATGGAAGTGGTGGGGGCAAATACAGTGACTGAATTCAAAATGCCATGGGACAGACACAGTGGATCCCTTTATAGCAACAGAATAAAATGAAAATAAACTTAACTATCTTTTATATCTCAACAAATAGGGGTGACCTGCACGGAGAGGTGGGTACACCCCTAATGAAAGGCATATGGAAGGATGACCTGCACGTAGTGGCAGGTGCACCTAACTCTTGCCACCTTGCTGGGCAGATTAGATGGACCATGCTGGTCTTTATCTGCCATCATATACTATGTTAGTACATCTGCAAGGCCACAACTTGGGCCTCGCCACACACCTTCCAGAGACACTACTGCCTGGAAAAATTGACACTAACTGACAGCTTGTTCGGACATTCCATCCTAGAGGCCAGGATCCGGCCAAAAGATGGACCATTAGCCTCTGGATACCATGGCCCGGGGTAACAGCTCAGCCCGTTCCTGCGACTTCTGTTGACTGTTGATCACGGGCCGAGCCACTTCGTTACTGTTGACTGCTTGTTGCAATTGTTTGACTGTTCTTGCTCATTGCGATTGTCATGATGTCCGTTTATTGCTCATTGCATTGAGCCAATTGTTGTTACTAGTGCATGGCATTGGCACTTAGTGAGAGGCCCAATAAACAACCAGTTGTACTCACAGGTGGTCTGTCTTAATACAAGGTACAGGGTCGCATCGTATGAGCCAGAGCCTTCCTCCTACCACAGCCTGAGGTGGCCACAGTCATGCTGGTAAGTCAGCAGGTGTAGCTGACTCATCCTGCTTGTCCTAGGAGAAAGTGGGATTACTTACCTGTAACCCAGGTTCTCTGTGGACAGCAGGATAAGTCAGCCACACGTTCCCGCCCACCTCCCCTGTGGATGAAGGCACTGTGGCTCACTCCTCTGTGCTGTCTAGATGGGCCACATCCCTACCTGGGCAGTGAGACTGACATAAGCTTGGTACAAACTGAGCCATGAAGGGGCAGCCCCAGGGGTGAGGGGGCAACCAGCACATGCTTAGAAAGGCTTGCCTTTCTGAACTCTAGGAGAGCATTTCCGTATTCATGGCGCCGTCGGATAATGCCACCAGGTGTGGCTGAGTTATCCTGCTCTCCACGGAGAACCCCTGTTCCAGGTAAGTAACCTCATTATATAGCTTCTGTAGGGATTTACCCAGTTCTGTAGGGTCATTAGCACTTCTTCCTCCTTGAAAGAACATGTTGGTGGTTTCCATAGGGTAAAGAACAAACAGCTCTCATTCATATGGTCTTACATCTTCAGATGTTTCTCCTTCACTGGAAGGAGAACAGGGAGCATCACTTTCACAGCAAGAGAGATGCTTTATAGCTTTATAAACTTCCTTCTGCTTCCTCTGGCATAGTGGTGAGACCAGGGACATACATAGCTTTCCTCCCAGTATCTCCCCACTTTCTCCACTTTCCATTGGAAGAACTGCAGCATGCTTCCTCTCTTTTAAAAGGCAAATGATGAATGAGAGAAACTAGAATGTTATCTTTCTTGAATGCATTCATCTTATGCCAAAACCATGCCTCCTCTATAGTAGGAGCAAGGACTTGCTGTACCGCTAATGGCAGAGTCTGATTTGTTTTCATATCAGTATGGGGGGGGGGGGGGGAGTAAGAAATCCGAAGTGTATTTGGAAAAAAAAGGCATGGTTTTTCTACAGTGCCATTCAATAAGGGTGTGCAGGTCAAAAATATTTGTTTTCTTTAGTTTCTCATGTCATTTGTGGGAATGTTCATTTTGTTTTCTTTTAATTTTGTTTGGGGGAGAAGTAATTAACAGCATGCCCTATCGCTCAGTAGTGCACACTGTGGGCAAATAGCATGCACTACTGGGCAATAGAGCGTGTTATTGAGTGTGCACTATTAATGATAGTCCCAGAAATGTCATCACTTCCTGTCTTTCTTCCATGTCAATTGAAAATGACATGAAATGATATAGGAAATGTCATTGACGTTTCTTACGCTGTTTCAAACGACTGTACATCCCTACCATTCAACGTACACAGTTTAATACAATGTCTTCTCGTTAAATAAGTATTAAAATACACCAGTTATAAAAGATAAACCCAGCAAAATAATTATGGGAGAACAGCATGACCATAGAAAAGACAAAATAAAGAGAATAATTAACATAATAAGAATCTGAAAAAACGTTTCCACAGAAAAAGCTGCTACATCTTATTGTTGAGCGCCAGGCATCGCTTCCTGAGCTACTCTTCAGCATGTGCCATCATTAAAAAAAAACAGCTGATGCTATATGTGTCTGAATGAAGCTCGCTGGGCCTTTTGAAATCAGAGTAGGCACTCTCTTGATTATCTTCCTGTGTTCTTGCCATTTTTGTTCATTGTGCTTTTCTCAGGAACAGATGTCGCTATAAAAGCCACCGAGAGACTATTAGCTTGTGCCGTTACTCAAAGATGCTGAAAATATAAAACTCATTATTTTCTGAGTTTATTTTAAATTGATTGGGCAAAAAATAAACATGCAAGTCAAAATCTTTTATTAAAGTCAATGTGATATGTAGATAGAACACTAGTGCTGCTTGCTTCAGTACTACAGTTTGGAAAAGTGCACCTACCCTTGATCGGTTCTACGCTTTACTTATGATTTAGGCTTCTTTGAAGATGCTCCGCTGTAACTTTCCATAACATCTTCAAAACAATGTCACCGATTAGCTCCCACATGCCAGGCATCTCATACTCACCGTGAGACTCTTAATGTACCAGCAAAGTGCAGTATGCAACTTCATGCAAAAGCATGTACATTTACACCAATTGGTATTTTATATGTGGGCAGTGGCCACATATACACAGAAATGACTTCATAACATTACCTCCTATCAGGATAATTTTATAACAGGGCACCAAGGATAAGAGGGTAAGCAGGCATTTTTTTTTAAGCCTATCATATATACATAGCCGACCATTTGTCTTTATAAAATTTTAGTGGAAGTGGCAGAGTTTGCTTTTTAAAAGCAGGTGCAAATGAACATGTATAAAGTACACGAGTAAGTGCATAAATTAAGGTATTTTATAATGAATGCACATACTTGAGAACTCCGTCTATAGGCATGGCGAGGGGCATGGCCTGGGAGGAGCACAGGCGAAGTCTGCACCTTCATGTCAGCATGTGTACTTTTATGCAGCTCAGTATTTTATAAGAAGCATTTATGCATATATGTGCCAACATATGTGAGAAACTCACTTTATGAAGTTACCCTCTATACATATAGGTGCTAATTTCAGTGCCTCCGATGAGCAGCGCATTTGACGGGGGTGAGAACAGGAGCTCCCCCTTCCTCCCCGAGCCCGCCAATCAGCAGCCATACCCAATGGCTTTAGAACCGCCACTGCCGGAGCCTCCGATGAGCAGCGCATTTGACAGGGGTGAGAGCAGGAGCTCCCCCTTCCTCCCCGAGCCCGCCAATCAGCAGCCATACCTAACGGCTTAAGAACCACTGTTGCCGGGGCGCCCGCGCCTGAGGGCCTCGCCAGAGGGCCCTTTGGCGTGGCCCGTAGGCGTTGGTCTGTGGCATCTGTTTCTGGAATCTATACTGATGTCCTGCTTATATATCAGGGTAACTTGCTGTTCCATGTCCTTCTCTTCCTCTTATCTGTTTGACTGTTTCTGTTCTCTACTCTGTCCTATCTTATAAATGGTGTTCCTTTCTTATTTCCTAAATGATGTAGTATTGTAAACCGCTCTAATACCTTTTGGTCTGAGCGGTATATCAAATTCAAAATAAACATAAACATAAACATATGCCATACTGGGTCAGACCAAGGTCCATCAAGCCTAGTATCCTGTTTCCAACAGTGGCCAATCCAGGTCATACGTACCTAGCAGTTTCCCCAAAAGACACAGGTTCCACAATGCTTGTACTGGGTCAAGCATTGATATCCTGGGTCCCTTCTTAATAATGGTTTATGGACCTTTCCTCCAAGAACTTGTCCAAACCTTTTTTAAACCCAGCTACACTAACAGCCTTTACTACATCCTCCGGTAACAAATTCCAGAGTTTGATTACACATTGAGTGGAAAAATATTTTCTTTTATTAGTCTTAAATAGTTTACCCTGTAGCTTCATTGCATGTCCCCTAGTCTTCCTATATTCTGATAATGTAAACAATCGATCTACGTTTGTTCATTAATTTATAGACTTCTATCATAATTTAATCCACTCTGTTCATTAATTTATAGACTTCTATCATATCTCCCCTCAGCCGTCTTTTCCAGGTTAAAGAGCCCTAACCTTTTTAGCCTTTCCTCATAGGAGTATCCTTCCATCCCCTTTACCATTTTCGTGGCTCTTCTCTGAACCTTTTCTAATAATGCTATATCCTTTTTAAGATACGGTGACCGGAATTGCACACAATATTCAAGGTGCGGTCTCACCATAGAACGATATGGAGGCATTATAATATCTTTTGTTTTATTTTCCATTCCTTTCCTTATGATACCTAGCATTCTATTTGCTCTCTTGGCCGCCGCTGCATACTGGGCTGAGGGTTTTAACATGTTATCCACAATGACGCCTAAATCTTTTTCGTGGGTGGTGGTTCCTAATGTGGAACCTTGCATCGTGTAGCCATAGTTTGGGTTGTTCTTCCTTAGGTGCATAACTTTGCACTTGTCCACATTAAATTTCATCTGCCACTTTGATGCCCAGTCTTCCAATTTATCAAGATCCTCTTGCAATTTTCCACAATCCACTTGGGTTTTAACAACTTTAAATAGTTTTGTGTCATCTGAAAATTTGATAACCTCACTCATTATTCCCTTTTCCAGGTAATTTATGAATATGTCAAAAAGCAGCGGACCCAGCACAGATCCCTGGGGTACACCACTATTCACCTTTCTCCATTGGGAAAATTGGCCATTTAGCCCTATCCTCTGCTTTCTATCTTTTAACCAGTTCCTGATCCACAATAGTACACTGCCTCCTATCCCATGACTCTTTAGTTTTGCCAAAGGTTTCTGATGAGGGACCTTGTCAAAGGCTTTCTGAAAGTCCAGATACACCATATCAACCAACTCACCTTTGTCCACCTGTTTATTCACACCTTCAAAAAAATATAACAGATTAGTAAGACAAGATCTTCCTTCTCTAAAGCCATGTTGGCTGCCTCCCATTAGGCCATGACTGTCTACATGCTGAGTAATTTTGTTCTATATGATGGTTTCTACCACTTTTCCCGGTACTGACATCAGGCTCATCGGTCTGTAGTTTCCCGGATCACCCCTGGAACCCTTTTTAAAAATTGGCGTTACATTGGCAATCCTCCAATCTTCAGGTATTACAGATAATTTTAATTAAAGTTTACAGATTACTAATAGCAGGTCTGCAATCTCATATTTATGTTTATGTTTATTTATGTTTATTTCAATTCTTTCAACACCCTTGGATGTATACCATCCAGCCCAGGTGATTTGCTACTCTTCAGTTTATCTAATAGTTGTAATACATCTTCCCGATGTATCGATATTTCCTTCAATTCTTCTTCACCTTTAAATACCACTTCAGTCATGGGTAACATCCCTACATCTTCCTCAGTAAAGACCAAAGCAGAGAATTCATTCAGTCTCTCCGCTATCGCCTTGTCGCCTCTTAGTGCCCCTTTAACCCCTCTATCATCTAATGGACCAACTGACTCTCTCACAGGTTTTTTGCTACGAATGTGCTTGAAAAAGTCTTTATTTCGCATTTTTGCTTCCGCAGCAAGCTTCTTCTCAAATTCTCCATTTGCCTGCCTTATCAATGCCTTGCATTTGACTTGCCAGTGCTTGTGCTGTTTCCAGGTTTTGTTGTTTGGCTCTTTTTTCCATTTCCTGAAAGAAGATTTTTGGCAACAGCCTCTCTGACCTCACCTTTAAACCATGCTGGCAATTTTTTGGACTTCCTTCCACTTTTCTTAAAGCGTGGAATACAGCTGGTCTGGGCTTCCAAGATAGTATTTTTCAAGAACACCCAAGCTTGATGTAAGTCTTTAACCTTTGCAACTGCTCATTTTAGTTTTTTCTTAACTATTTTCCTCATTTTATCATAGTCTCCCTTTTGAAAGTTAAAAGGTAGTACTGTGGATTTCCTTACTATCCCTCCTCCATTAATTAAATCAAATGCGATCATGCTATGATCACTATTGCCAAGTGGCCCCCAACACCCTTATCTCTTGCACTAGATCTGGTGTTCCACTAAAGACTAAGTCTAATATGGTTTCCCCTTTGGTCGGTTCATGAACCAGCTGCTCCAAGAAGCAGTCATTTATTTCATCTAGGAACTTTATCTCCCTAGCATGTCCTGCTGTGCCACTGACCCAATCGATACCAGGGTAATTGAAATCAGCCATTATTATTACTGCGCTGTAACTTTTGTTATCTTCCTTGATTTCTTTGAGCATTTCATCATCCATTGGTTCATTCTGGCCAGGCGGTCGATAGTACACCCCCCACTGCCATCGCCTTCCCCTTTTTACATGGAATTTCAATCCATAGAGATTCTACAGCAAATTTTGTTTCCTGCAAAACTTTAATCCTTTCTGACTCAATGCACTCTCTAACATAGAGCGCAACCCCTCCACCAATTTGATCAGCACTATCATTACGATATAGTTTGTACCCAGGTATCACAGTGTCCCACTGGCTGTCCTCCTGCCACCATGTCTCTGATATTCCAATCATATCTAACCTCTCATATATATTCTAACTCTCCCATCTTATTTTTTAGAGTTCTAGCATTTGCATACAAGCATTTTAGAGACTGTATTTTATTCATATTAATCTGGCTATTAGTAGGCATGGGTAATTTGGGATCTTTAAGCTCTGTCTGCTCCATACTCGAGGGCATTTGGGCTACTTTACTCTTTTTTGGAACCTCTCTGCTTTTGGTAGTATCCTTCAAGGATACATTCTTCCGAACCATGCGCTCTTGGGTGACTGTCAGCTTTCCCCTATTATCTAGTTTAAAAGATGTCCATCTCCTTTTTAAAGGTTAATGCCAGCAGCCTGGTTCCATCCCAGTTAAGGTAAAGCCCATCCCTTCGGAAGAGCCTCTCCTTTCCCCAGAATGTTCCCCAGTTCCTAACAAATCCAAAACCCTCATCTCTGCACCATTGTCTCATCCACGCATTGAGACTCCGGAGCTCTGCCTGCCTTTTGAGTCCTGCGCGTGGAACGGGAAGCATTTCGGAGAACGCTACCCTGGAAGTTATGGATTTCAACTTCCTACCTAAAAGCCTAAATTTAGCCTCCAGAACCTCCCTACCACATTTTCCTATGTCATTGGTACCGACATGTACCAAGACAGCAGACTCCTCTCCAGCACTATCTAAGACCTTATCTAGGTGGTGCGTGAGGTCTGCTACCTTCACACCAGGCAGACATGTTACCAGGCTATCCTCACGTCCACCAGCCACCCAGCTATCTACATGCCTAATGATCGAATCACCAACTATAACAGCTGTCCTAACCCTTCCCTCATGGGCACATGGCCCTGCAGAAACTTCCTCGGTGGGAGAGGGTTTTACATCACTGCAAGAGGGTTTTACATATAACATATAAGTTATAGTCTGACTCAGACTCAGAAACCAGTTAGAAAATACTGCATCCAAGCCAGATGTATAAGCTATATGCAGTATTCACTTCTTCTAAAACAGATTACACATAGAAGCACCGATATTTGGTGCTCATGGGTGGTATTTTCAAAGGCATTTACACGGGTAACTGCACTAGTTACCCATCTAAATGCCTTATCTGAGATTGGTTTTTTATTCTTTAATAAGGCTTTCAATGATGCTTCAACTTCTTCCTTCATCGCCAATGGCTCCAGATCATAAGGTACAGGTTGAAACAGCTGTTGGTCCACTTGATCTTTATTATATAAAAACTCTGTATATTCTTTTCACCTTTTCTTGACCTTCTCAGTATCAATACAGATCCTTGAGCATCTTGTAATATTCCATTTCAAGGCTGCAATTTTTTTCTTTAACTCTCATAGCTTTAGGAAAGCCAATCTTGTCCTTCCTCTAATAGTTTCTGCTTCTATCTCCTTGCATGCATCATTGTATTACTTCTCCTTGTCTTGTCTTGCTGCACATTGAAAATCTCTGTTGAGTTCTGCGATTGCCTCTCTTTCTCCTCTGGCTTTAGCTTCTTTGTGTTTCTGGGCAATTTTGAGAGTTTCTTTGGTCATCCATTTTGGCTGTTTTTGCTTTTTCACCTTTTGTAGAGACTTCTCGCTTTCTTCCAATGCAACTTTCTTGAGGTCATTCCATAACTCTTCTGGAGCTCTGTCATCTGTATCTAAAGCAGCAAATCAATTTTGCAGGCAGTCTTTAAATTCCGGGAATGTATTCTAAAGGTCATATTTTGCTACATTCATGAATGGCTTGCTCTTTTTCAACTTTAGCTTGAGTTGGTGATCTGTACCAGAGTCAGCTCCAGGTTTTGTCTTTGTTGATGTTATAGAGCTTTTCCATCGTTGACTTCCACAGATGTAGTCAATTTGATTTTTGTACACTCTGTACAGTCTGTCCTCATATGCTTTATGATGAAGACCACTAAACATTTTAGTAGCCACCCTCTGCACCGACTCCATCCTGTTCACATCCTTTTGAAGGTGCGGTCTCCAGAATTGCACACTATACTCCAAATGAGGTCGCACCAGGGACTTATACAGCGGCATTATCACCTCCTTTTTTCTGCTAGCCATTCCTCTCCGTATGCACCCAAGCATCCTTCTGACATCAGTACCGGGAAAAATGGTAGAAACCATCATAAAGAATAAAATTACTCAGCATGTAGATAGTCATGACCTAATGGGAGACAGCCAACATGGCTTTAGACAAGGAAGATCTTGTCTTACTAATCTGTTATGTTTTTTTGAAGGAGTGAATAATCAGGTGGACAAAGGTGAGTCAGTTGATATTGTGTATCTGGAATTTCAGAAAGCCTTTGACAAGGTCCCTCATGAGAGACTTTTGGCAAAACTAAAGAGTCATGGGATAGGAGGCAGTGTACTATTGTGGATCAGGAACTGGTTGAAAGATAGAAAGCAGAGGGTAGGGCTAAATGGCCAATTTTCCCAATGGAGAAAGGTGAATAGTGGTGTACCCCAGGGATCTGTGCTGGGTCCGCTGCTTTTTGACATATTCATAAATGACCTGGAAAGTGGAATAACGAGTGAGGTTATCAAATTTGCAGATGACACAAAACTATTTAAAGTTGTTAAAACCCAAGAGGATTGTGGAAAATTGCAAGAGGATCTTGATAAATTGGTAGACTGGGCATCAAAATGGCAGATGAAATTTAATGTGGACAAGTGCAAGGTTATGCACCTAGGGAAGAACAACCCAAACTATGGTTACACGATGCAAGGTTCCATATTAGGAACCACCACCCAGGAAAAAGATTTAGGCGTCATTGTGGATACCATGTTAAAACCCTCGGCCCAGTGTGCAGCAGCAGCCAAGAGAGCAAATAGACTGCTAGGTATGATAAGGAAAGGAATGGAAAATAAAACAAAAGATATTATAATGCGTCTATATCATTCCATGGTGAGACCACACCTTGAATATTGTGTGCAATTCTGGTCACCGTATCTTAAAAAGGATATAGCGATTTTAGAAAAGGTTCAGAGGAGAGCCACCAAAATGGTAAAGGGGATGGAAGGATACTCCTATGAAGAAAGGCTAAAAAGGTTAGGGCTCTTTAACCTGGAAAAGAGACGGCTGAGGGGAGATATGATAGAAGTCTATAAATTAATGAACGGAGTGGAACGGGTAAACGCAGATCGATTGTTTACCTTATCAGAATATAGAAAGACTAGGGGACATGCAATGAAGCTACAGGGTAAACTATTTAAGACTAATAAAAGAAAATATTTTTTCACTCAACGTGTAATCAAACTCTGGAATTTGTTACCAGAGGATGTAGTAAAGGCTGTTAGTGTAGCTGGGTTTAAAAAAGGTTTGGACAAGTTCCTGGAGGAAAGGTCCATAAACCATTATTAAGAAGGGACCCAGGATATCAATGCTTGAACCAATACAAGCATTATTTAAGTTTTTTACACTTTATCATTTCAAAGTGGTTTGCATTGTAACAAACTTGGTAATGTACATTAAACAGGGACATTGATAACCTGGATTTTTCTGAGGCAATAGAGTGTTAAGTGACTTGCTCAAGGCCACAAGGAACGCTAGTAGGAATCAAACCCTGGTCAGCTGGTTCCCAAGCCAGTGCTCCAACCATTAGGTTACTCCTCCACTCCACTTAATATGTTTGATATCTTTTAGCAGATGTTTTTAATGTTATTTTAAATGATGCCACATAAAGCACAGTTACTTACCTGTAACAGGTGATCTCTGGGAACAGCAGGAATAAGTCTTCACATATGGGTATTGTCGGTACCGACGGAGCCTGCGCGGGAACGCTCCCCAGCGTCCAAAAAAAAAGCTTTTGGGAGCATCCCACAGCGCCTGCGCGCTGCCTTCCCGCCTTTCCTAACTGCCTCTCTCCAGTTCGAGTTTTAAGCTGAGACAAAGAGAGAGAGAGAAAGGAAAGGAAAGATAGATAGAGAGATACAACTCCTAGGGGAGGTGGGTGGGTTGTGAAGACTTATTCCTGCTGTTCCCAGAGATCACCTGTTACAGGTAAGTAACTGTGCTATCTCCAGGAACAAGCAGGAATGAGTCTTCACATATGGGGACTCCCCAGCTAGAGATGCCAAGGAGATCCCCAAGGTTGTGAGTCCCTGAGAAGGGCTCTACCTCCCCCTATGGATCTCGGGCATCCAACCAGGGATGGGGGGTAGGAGCTGATTAGGTATGGAAAAGGTGTTTGAGAACAGCCTGACCAAACAAGGCATCCCGGCGGGAGTCCTTGTCCAAGCAATAATGGGTTGTAAAGGTATGAACCGAGGCCCAGGTGGCCGCTCGACAGATTTGGTCGATGGACACAGAATTTAGATGAGCCATGGCCCTCACATTGTGAGCTGTGACATGGCCCTCCAGAGAAAGGTTCTTACTCTGGTAGGTGAAAGAAATACACTGAGCAATCCAATTGGACAGAGTTCTCTTAGAGACTGGAAGTCCTAAATGAGAGGGATCAAAAGCAACAAAGAGTTGAGAGGACTTTCTATGTTGCTGTGTCCTTTGTAAGTAAAAAGCGAGCGCTTTTTTACAATCCAGGGTATGGAGATTCCTCTCTGCACTTGATGCATGAGGTCCTGGAAAAAAGACAGGTAAATACACCTCCTGATTCAGATGAAAAGGTGAAACCACTTTAGGCATAAAGTGTGGATTGCTCCTGAGGACTACCTTGTCATGATGGAACCTTGTATAAGGAGGATTAGCCACCAAGACTTGCAGCTCACTGATGCGGCGAGCTGAAGTGACTGCAATGAGAAAAATAACCTTCCAGGAAAGAAATTTCAAGGAGGTAGTGGCTAAGGGTTCAAAGGATGGCTTCATAAGCTGGCCAAGAACCAGATTCAAGTCCCATGCCACTGGAGGTGGTCTAATGGGAGGTTTAGTCAAAAGAAGGCCTCTCATGAATCTTGCTATAAGAGGATGAGAGGAAATAGGCTGTCCATTGAGAGGCTTAAGGGATGCTGCAATAGCACTCAAATGGACTCTTACTGAATTCGTTTTAAGGCCTTCATGGGATAAATGCAGCAAATACTCTAGTAAAGAATCCAGAGGTATTGCAAGAGGGTTAAGACCCTTCTCTGCACACCAAACCTCTTCCATTTAAAAGCATAGGAATGTCTGGTGGAAGGCTTTCTGGAAGCATGAAGGATATCCTTCACTTGCTGAGAAAGATGCAAATCTTGAAGGTCTAGGCCTTCAGCAACCAGGCCCTGAGATGAAGAGACTGGGGATTTGGGTGCCACAACGTTCCCTCCTCCTGGGATAGGAGGTCTGGAGCAGATCCCAAGTCCAGGGAGGGAGCTTGAGAGAGATGCAGAAGTAGAGGGTACCACACTTGGCATGGCCAACGTCGTGCTATGAGGATCATAGACCCCTTGTCTCTCTGAAGCTTGAACAGTGTCTCGGGAATTAGGGGAATGGGTGGGAAGGCATAGAGGAAGTCTTGCCCCCAATGAAGGAGGAAGGCATCTCTGGCCTGAACTCCCTGACACGGAATCCTGGAACAGAACCGGGGAAGTTTGGCATTCCACGGACTTGCAAACAGGTCTATGTCTGGGGTTCCCCAAATTTGAAAGATCCTGGTTATCTGGTCCCCATGGAGGGACCATTCGTGTGGAAGCAGAACTCGACTGAGTCTGTCTGCCCAAGAGTTTTGAACCCCTGGAAGATACACTGCCATGAGATGAATCTGATGCTCTCTGGCGAAGGCCCACAATCTCAGAGCTTCGTTGCAAAGCACAGACTGCCAGTTCCCCCCTGCTTGTTCATGTAGAACATGGCTACTTGGTTGTCCGTGTGGATGAGGACTGTCTTGTAGCTGAGCAGGGTGTGGAAGACTCTGAGAGCTAGAAAAATTGCTCTGAGCTCTAAGAGGTTGATATGTAGTAATGTCTCCTGTGGAGACCAGATGCCCTGGGTGGAGAGATCTTGTAGATGAGCCCCCCAACCCTTTGGGGAGGCATCTGTTATAAGGGTTGCTTGGGGTAACACCTGTTGAAATGGGGACCCCAGCAACAGATTTTTGGTGGACCTCCACCACTGGAGAGAGCAAAAAAGGCGACTGGAGGTTGCTATTTTGTCCGACAGGCACCCTGATGCCTGGGTCCATTGGGTGAACAAAGTCCATTGAGCTGCCCTCATGTGAAGGCGAGCATAAGGGACCACATGCACAGTGGATGCCATGTGGCCTAACAGTTGTAACATCTCTCGAGCAGTTAAATGGGACTTTAACTGAATCTGGGAGGCTAACTGCACCAAGCGTAGGCAACGGGCCTGGGGAAGATAGGCCCTTGCAGTGGTGGTATCCAGTAAGGCGCCTATAAACTCCAGAGATTGAGTAGGGGTGAGATGGAATTTTGGGATGTTTATTACAAGTCCCAGATACTGAAGGATACGGCTTGTGCAGGCCAGGGAAGCCTGGGCCTCTGACTGGGATGGAGCTCTGATGAGCCAGTCGTCTAGATATGGGAATACAAATATTCCTAGAGTGTGTAGAAATGCAGCTACTACTGCCATGCATTTTGTGAACACCCTTGGTGCAGAGGCCAGACCGAAGGGAAGCACTCTGTATTCATAGTGCTTTCCTTGGAAAAGGAAGCGAAGGAACCTTCTGTGTGTTGGATGGATGAGGACATGGGTGTACGCATCCTTGAGATCTAGAGAACAAAGCCAGTCCTGACTCTGGAGGTATGGAAGGAGAGTACCGAGAGAAGTCATCTTGAATTTCTCCTTGCATAGAAACTTGTTCAATTCTCTGAGATCTAAGATGGGTCTGTAGCCCCCTGTTTTCTTTGGGATGAGAAAGTAGGGGGAGTAGAACCCTGAGCCCTGTTGAAGAAGGGGTACTTCTTCTATTGCCCCTTGGGCAAGAAGGGTAGCAATCTCCTGACCCAGAAGGTCGAGGAGAGATGTTGGAGAATTGAACTGTCTCACCATGGTGTGAGGGGGAAGGTTTAAGAAATGAAGCTTGTACCCTTCCCTTATGATGGAGAGGGTCCATTGCTCTGCTGTGATTTGTTCCCATCTGGGAGCAAAGTGAGCTAACCTTCCTGGAATGGTGAGAGGCTCTGGATGTTCTAGAGCCAGAAAGGCTAAATTCTCTAGTTGTAAGTCAAAGGTCCTGAGGAGGCTGAGGCTGTTGGGCCGTAGCAGTCCTAGCAGCCTTAGGCTTGGCCTGTTTCGGTTGTTGCTGTCTCTTTGTAGCAAAACGACCTGCAAAAGATGCCTGCTGAGCATAAGCAGAATTATATTTCCCTTTTTTTGGGAAAAATCCCTTTTTGAACAACCTTTTCTTAAAAGGAGCAGAAGTAGACTTTGAAAGTCTATATAAAGCAGAATTTTCAGCATCCATCTGGGTGGCCTTTGCTTGCCAATCTTTGACAAAAAGGTTTTCACCTGTACAAGGAAGGTTTCCTAGTCCATCCTGAACCCAGGGTTTCAAATCAGAAGCTTGTAACCAAGCAATTCTGCGTGCACCTATGGCAATAGCCGAGGCTCTGCTGGCACCTTCAAAAGAGTCAAAGGCTGCACGGTTGGAAAACTTGGAAACATCCTGGGCATGTTTGAGCCAGGTGAGAAACTCTTCCCTTTTATCTTCTGAAATAAAAGGAGACAAAGTTTGCAGATGATCTGTAACTTCTTTTAGAAACATCCCCATATAGAGACTATAGGAGTTGATTCTGGCAACAAGCATATTGGCCTGGAAAATTCTCCTGCCAAAGGCATCTAAGGTTCTGCATTCTCTTCCTGGAGGAGTAGAAGAGTGCCTTTTTGTACTCTTGATCTTTTTCATAGCAGACTCCACCACAATAGAGTGGTGAGGAAGCTGAGTCTTATGAAAGCCAGGACAAGGAGGAACACGATACATGGTGTCCAACCTACGAGAATGAGGGGAGGTGGTGAGAGGAGTCTCCCATATGCCCAACATGTGATCATAAAGAATCTCATGTATTGGTAAAGTGGCTGCCTCTTTAGGAGCCTTTGGATATTGTAAAATATCTAATTTTTTGGCTCTAGGCTCTGTCTCAGGGGCCACTGAGATGGAAAGGCCCCTGGCCACTTCCCTAATGAAGTCTTGAAAAGACAAGTCTTCTGGAGGAGACATTCTCCTTTTTGGAGAAAAGGGCTCCTGAGGAAGGATCACCGATGCTTCGACAGAGGCCTCTGATTCATCAGAGTCTTCAGAGGAATCGAAGTATCGCCTATCTGAATGCTCCTGCAGAGCCCGATACGCATACCGGGTGGTATCGACATTGGGAGTGATCGGTACCGATTCGGTACTGATGGGCATCACAGAACAAGTGTACCGCTGCAGTCGACACCGAAGCCGATGTCGATGCAATTGGTACCGGCACCGGAACCGATATCGGTGCCGGTGCTGGAGTCGGTACCGACAACGGAGTTTGTTGCGGTACCGAAGGCATCGCAGCTTGTATGAATGCTGTGATGGCACGCTGCATGGTCAGAATATTCTGATCCATCGACTCCACCAATGTCTGGATGTCGATACCAGTGGAAACCACCGGTACCCCAGAACATGGCAACAGGTGATCGGTCGAGGCCGAGCCATCGATGTCAACCTGTGACCCCATAGATAAAGCTTTGGAAGCCAGAGCCTCCCGCCGGGATAATTTTGCCGGTGCGGATTCCTCGAGAGCAAGCCCGGAGGCATCTCGATACTTAGAGGGAGATTTATCCTTCGAGGACCAGCTGGACTTAAGTTTGGTTACCTGAGATCCATGGGAGGAAGAAGAAGCCCTGGAAGACGTCGATGCCACCAAAGCTGCATCAGAGGGAAACAGGGTACTGAGCTTGGCTGCTCGATTCTGTAGACCTCTTTTAGACATCATGGAACAGGACTCACAATCCGTAATGGAATGGTCAGGACCTAAACATTTTAGACACCAGTCATGGGTGTCGGTGACAGAAATAGTGCCGCTGCACTTCGTGCATTTTTTAAACCCGGAGGCGGGCTTTTCCATGAGGAAAACTTTTCGTAGGCCTAAGGACAAAGAAAGGAAAAATGCACTGAAGTGAGAAAAACAGTAGTTATTTATTTATTTATTTTTTTAGAAGAAAGAAAGAAAAAAACGGCGGTACCGGTCCGGCGTCGAGAAGGCAGACACGCGACCAAAGAAATAAAAGAAAATAAAGAAATTCTTCAGTGGTGACAGGAACACAACCTGCTGGCTCTGCGGAAAAGAAGAACTGGAGAGAGGCAGTTAGGAAAGGCGGGAAGGCAGCGCGCAGGCGCTGTGGGATGCTCCCAATAGCTTTCCTTTTGGACGCTGGGGAGCGTTCCCGCGCAGGCTCCGTCGGTACCGACGATACCCATATGTGAAGACTCATTCCTGCTTGTTCCTGGAGATATCTAATATATGTAAGCTATTGTGAGTGATGTAATCTTAGACCAAACAAAACGGATCATATATATAATTAGAAGCTGAAAATGTTTTGCATTGCACTGTCTTATTAGTTATCTTTTTATCTGCGTTCAGTTTTGCCACTCTCTACTTTCCCCATTTCTTATGGCTTTACAAAAGATGAAATTAGATCTTACCTGCTAATTTTCTTTCCTCGAGTCCCTCCAGTCCAGTACAGATGTATGGGTTTATGCCCTATCACCAGCAGATGACTGAGAACCACTGGGTTTTGATGATGTCACACTGTAAGGGATCTATGGCATGCATATCTGACCAATCCAGTATTTGATTGACAAAGCAGACTCCACAGAGAAAGTAGTTAAGCGAATCCTTAATCATCATATAGTAACTACAGTACGTACATTAAGAAACAGGAATTGCATGTTATTGCCCCACATAGAACTGAGAAAAGGAAATTCAACATTAGAGAGGAAATTCAACCTTATGCTGGGGCTTTCCATTATTCTTTGTATCCCAGGAAGTAAAGAAAGCACCAGATGCAACCACTCACTTTAATTTCTTCTATATTCGGTCTCGCCAAAGACAGAATGAGCATTTTCTAGACTGAACTGGAAAGACTCAAGGAAAGAAAATTAGCAGTTAAGGTCTAATCACACCTTCCTCATTGTCTCTCCAGTCTAGTCCAGACATGTGGGCTGTAGCAGAGCAGTATTTAAGTTCGGGTGGGAGCTGTGAGCCCGGCCTATAACACCCATGCTCCAAACCTCTCATCCCCTCTTGCCTTAACATCCAGGCAGTAGTGCCACACAAAGGAATGGAGCGATGACTATGTCACTGCTTTACAGATATCAGCCAGAGGAATGAGACCGTACTCTGCCCGCAATAACACCTGAGCTCTTGTTACGTGAGCTCACAACCCCTCTGGAAGCAATCTACATTTGAGCAAATTTGCTGAAATAATAGTCCCTTTCAACCACTGGGCAATGACCACCTTGAAAGCAGTTTCTCCTTTGCGTGGATGTCTGAACAGAACAAAGAGATGATCTGATTTCCTAAACCGTTCTGTACATTGAAGGTATCGATGAAGGACTCTGCGAACGTCTAGAAGACGCAATTGATGAGATTATGAGCCCTCTTCCACACCAGAAAACATGGGAAGAATTACTGCTTGATTAAGGTGGAACATGGAATCTACCTTTGGTAAAAAGGAGGGAACCGGAAGAAGCATCACTTTCTCTTTGGAGATCATAAGGAAAGGTTTTCTGCAAGATAGGGCTTGCAGCTCGGAAATTCTACGTGCTGAACAGATGGCCACTTGAAAAACCACTTTCAATGCAAGATCCTTCAGAGAAGCTTGACCCAAAAGCTCAAAGGGGGCTTCCGTAAACACCAATAAAACCAAATTCAAGCCCCATGGCAGTATGAGTTGGCGCATCAGGGGCCGAACCTGTTTGGCTCCCCTCAGAAAAATGAATGATATCAAGATAGGAAGCCAGAGATCCACCCTGAAGCTGCCACCTGAACTCACAAGGAATTCAAAGCAAAACCTCCATCCAGACTGGCCTGAAGAAAAGCTAGCACATTGGGCAGTGAGAACCCATAGGCCCCTCTCCTCACACCAATTTTCAAATATATGACAGACCTTAACATAAGCCAGAGAAGTCAATCACTTTCGAGCTCTAAGCAAAGTGGCTATAACCTGGGCAGAGTAACCCTTTTTCCTTAACCTAGCTCTTTCAAGAGCCAGGCCATAAACAAGAATCGAGTCACCACCGGTATGAGAATTGGGACCTGCGAAAGTAGGTTGTCCATCAATGGGAGGCACCATGGGACATCTATCATCAGTTGTACCAGATCTGCATATCATGATCTCCAAGGCCAGTCCAGCGCCACTAAATCACCAAACCCCAAAGGGGCTCTATCTTCTGTAGTACTCAGCCTATCAGAGGCCAGGAGGGAAATACATACATAAGGGTGCCACTTGGCCATTGCTAGGACAATGCATCCAAGCCCTCTGACATTCTTTCTCAACTGTGGCTGAAGAAAGGTATTGGAAGTGGATGCCATCAGATTCATGACTGGAGCTCCAAAACAATTCACTATGGTTTGAAACACTGAATCCTCCAGAGACCAGTTTCCTGGGTCCAATTGGTGTCAGCTGAGGAAGTCGGTCTGTATGTTTTCTTTTCCGGCAACATGAGTTGCTAACAGTGCTAGCAGAAGAGTCTCTGCCCACTGCTTGTGCCACCTTGACAACTGAGGTAAGCCACCATAGTTGTATTGTCTGAGAAGATTTTCACAGTTCTGTGCTGCAGTATTGTTGTGGCTGATTGTATTCAAAGAATTATACCAGGAGTCAGTTTGCAGAATTCAAATCAAGTTTTAATGTGCTGCACAGTCTCAGCTGGAACAAATCCAAAAACAAAAGCTGAGCCACGAGGTGCGCTCGCAGCTTGCTTATATACATTCTCACATATCCATTTTCATCATTAAGTCAAAGTAAATTCTCTATTGGCTACTAAATCAGTGACCCTTCTATTGGCCACTCCAGCCCCCCTTCTCCCTCGTTAAGACATTCCTGCATCTATATAGTAAATTCTCTTATCTAACACTTCAAAGAATACAGAGACATTCAAAACCTAGAGTGTTTTATCTGTAAGGCACGGCCACCTGGCATAACAGCACAGACCAGTTGGACCTACAAAATATGGTCTTTCCTGCTCTGTGAGGTGGGGGCCTGTCCTCCAGGTCTGGAGACAGGGCCCACCATAAATGCACTGTTTAATTAGTTTATTGTAGGTACCAGGCCATTCCTGACTCCAGGCAAGCCTGAGTGATTAGAGTTCAAGGAAAGTTTGACAGTCTTGAGCAAACAGGATAAGGGAGGGGGGAGAGGGGAGAGCAGAATTGTTCAAAAGCCGTTTTAAAAGCAAATCTCTCTTTCCAGCACTAGTCTCAAGTGGGGGTGGGTAATTCAATACTGTTATAGATACATTTCTATGCATGAGGCCTACCAGAGGCCTGGCTAATTTCTGGGGGCTACCACAGTATCAGTTGAAAGAACTTCAGAACTAGGAACATTGCTCACATCTCCAAGCAGTTCATGAACCAGCTGCCCTCCTCCCACAACCACTGACCCTGTGCCACTAGGGACAGACAGTGTGCCTCCCCATCCATAATGATTGGCATCGATAGTCACTATCACACATTTGGGTGGCTCCAGCAGCATCCCTGACAACAGCTTGGCCAAGTTCACTAATTCAGGCTCACATTTGGCTCCTGTGGACAGTGCAACCTCTTCCAAAGTGAATGCTTTTATGGAGAGTATCAAGACAACAAGGATTTCTGTGGAGGCCTCATATGTACTCTGGCCTATGGTACCAGATCCAAAGTCACCACCATGGACCCCAGGAGCTGAAGGTAATGCCATGCAGAGAGAGACCGTATCTGAAAACAGTTCCTGACCTGGACCTGAACTTTGCTGACACACTCTGGAGGTAGGGAAACCACTCCCATGCTGTAGCGAAACCAAACACCTAGATAGATTAGATCTTGTGATGGCTCTAAATTGCTCTTGCTAAAATAGAACACCCAACCCAGGTTTGGAGAAGGCATATCACTCGCTTTGTCACTTCTTGACTTTCCCGTACAGACCGCTCTGATTAACCAATCATCCAGATATGGATGGACCAGCACTCCCTCTTGTTGAGCAGCTGCAATCACCACCATCATCTTTGTAAAGGTCGGAGGAGCCATGGCTAGACCAAAAGGCAGGGCTCGAAATGGAAAATGCTTCTAGAGCACTGCAGAGTGCAGGTATCGCTGATAATCTGGATGGATAGGAATGTGCATGTATGCCTCGGAAAGATCCAGGGAGTGAAAAACCTTCCTTTCCACATGGCCACAATGACTGATCGCAAGATCTCCACATAAAAATGAGTCACACGCAGGGCCTGATTTATATGTTTTGAGGTCCAGAGGTTCTTTCTTGGGAACTGCAAAATAAACTGAGTACTAACTGAGTTTAAGCTCATCTGGACGCATTCTGACAACTGCCTTTAGCTGAGTCAGTCTCTCTAGTGTATCAGTCACCATCCTTGCTTTGGCTGGAACCTTGCAGGGGGACAACATAAAGGCATCAGAGAGAGGCCAAGCCAACTCCAAGGCATAGCCCTCTCAAATCACTTCTAGTACCCACTGGTCCGACATAATCTGGACCCAGGAGGACTAAAAGGTTTGCGGCCGACTGCCTACTGGAATTAACTTCAGCTGGGCCCCTCTCACTTCAATGGGACTTCTTGGGGCTTCCCGAGGGCCCTCTGCCATAGTCTCTACCTCTTTTCCGACGCCGCCTGAAAGGGCAGACCTCTGGGAGGATAGCATGATCACTGAAAGAGCATATAGCATGCTGCCCAAAGTCTCTGAAGCGACCCTGGACAGGCGCCTCATTCTTTCTGCTCTTAGGTTTGTCTTCCAGCAGCTTTGGGGCCTTGTACTCTCCCAAGTCCTTTACCAATTTCTCTAGTGCCTCTCCAAAAAGAAGTTTGCCTTTGAAGGGAAGCTTATTAAGGCGAGTCTTGGAGGCCACATCTGCTGCCCAATTACAGAGCCATAACAGCCACTTAGCCAAAAGCACTTAGGCCATGTACATTAAAGGCTATCACCATATCATACAGTGCATCCGTCAGATATGCCAAACCCGACTCTAGCTTAACTGCATCCAATAGTGTTCCCAGAGAACTGGGTTCAGATTCTGGCAAGGCTTGAACTCACCGTAAACATGCACAGGCTACATAACCCCACAAATGGATGCTTGTAACATGTGGTGAGCAGCGCACTCCTGAGCCTATGGAGACAGAGGAAAATCCTGAGGTTCAGCAGGATTTACACCAAAATGACAGGGCAAGGAAAAAAGAGAGACTCTATTACACAGAGCTGAGCATGGAGACCAGCCCAGGGGAGGAGTCCTGCAGTTCCGATTGGGCACACCCAGCCCTGAGAAGGGGCGTGCCTAAGAGAGAACATACTTTTAAACCAGAGCATGGCTCTGAGGAGAGGAGAGAGGGGAAGCAAAAGGAGAAGGAGAAAAAGAAGGAGTACGAGATTCCGAAGGAGGCTGAGACTCAGTACGAGTATGGGAAGAAGTTTAAGAAGAAGCAGCCCAGGAAGGAATACAGGAGGAAGAAACTAGAGGATGGTTGGAAAGCCAGAGGAGAGTCTAATGATACTTGGGAACCTGGCATAAGAAGAAAGCCTTCAAGGCAAACACAGGCGAGAGAGCCATCATTCTCTGAAGTGTCGTTTGTACCAGAAAGCAACAAACAGAACAGCTGGAGAACCTTGGAGCCGTCTGAAGACAGTAGGGCTCTGCAAAAAGTGAGTAATTGGCCACACGCTTGCCAAGCTGAATGTAAAGATAATTCTCCTATCATTGAAACAATTGCCAAAGAGACTAGCAATTATTCTGATGCTTTTAACTTACAAGAAGAGAAGACAAACAGCCTTGAGCAGAAGGGAAGTTCTATAACAGATGATAGTACCCTATCTCACAAGGAACAGGCTGAATTGCTTCTTCAAAGCTTTAAACAATTCTTAGAGTTGCAAGCTAGACAACAGCTAATTTCACAAGAAGCTAGTAATGCCTTACAGCTTGAAGGAGTAACAGAGAGTAATACAGACTTACCAGGCTGTGAACAAATGGACTGTATGATTTGTTGTATAGATAAGTCAAGCTGAAGGAAATGCTTTTGCCGTCTGTGATCTGAGAGTTACAAAGCTGTTGTTTGCACTGCTGACAGAAGCTCTAATTACGTGCACATGTTTCCCCTGCACTGTGAGAGTAACAGTGGCTGTAAGAGGCTGCAGTAAGCTCAACTGGCCTCTGGAGGCAAAAGAGAGTAATTTGGCTGAAAAGTGAAAAGCAGCAGTATACCTTTGAGTTGCATTTATTCTGAGTTTTCTGTTAGCCTTTTTGAAGCACCTTTGTTTTGCCATGTGATGGAACATTTATCCTTTGCTTTAATAAAATACTTATTATCAAGAAACTCCACAACTACAGTTTCTTTAATTTCGGAGTGAGAAGAACTGAAACTACAACTCCCAGCATTCCTGGGGTAAAGGTTTTACTCTTCCCTCACGAAGCACCAGCGGCTGCTCCTGCCTTTAACCCCTTAAGCCGGGCAGGGTCGCCGCAAGTTGGCTACGTTGGCAGGATCTGCACGCATGCGCAAGGTGCCGCGCAGAGAAGAAACTTCAGAGAAGCAACTATAAGAAGGACCCGATTGCAGACCATCCTGAGAGGAAGGGTCCCAACATCGGTGTGCCGGCTGCAACGAGGCTGTGAAAGCGTGACGCAATACCTGAGCCAGGTAATAGGTATCCACCTGAGAGACAAAAAGGATACAAGGCTGAGAGTGTTGGCCAGTTAGTGAAAAAAAAAAAAAAAAAGGGAAAAAGTTTTTTGTTTTTTTTTGTGTGTGTGAGGAATCGCACTTGTTTTTTTTTTTCTCTCTGTTTGCATTCCTAGATACCAAAGATGTCGCTGGATGCAACCGAGATATTCAAATGGATGGCAACCCAACTTGAAAAACAGCGGGACCTAAGTCTAGAGTTTCAAGAGAAGAGTGCCGCTGCCCTACAGGCTCAGCAGCAACCCCTCCTGGACATGCTGAAAAATTGGGTAGCTGAGCAGAAGATGCCAAAGGAGAAACCGTCTATACCTCCAGGTTTAGCTCCTATAGCTGCGCATAGTTTTGGCGCAGAGACTATGTTTAACTTTGGCCAGTTAAGAGATAATGATGATATTGATAATTTCATTGAAAGTTTTGAAAGGGTAGCACAGTTGAGTGCATGGCCAGAGGAATATTGGGCCATCAGATTTGCAGCTTCCCTTACGGGAGAAGCAATGGCGGCCTACAGGAGCATGCCACCCGACCTTGCCGGAAATTATGGGGAGGTGAAGAAAGCGGTCCGGGAAAGGCTAGGCCTTACGCCGCTAGCCTACCATAATCTCTTGCGAGCAGTGAGGTTAAAACAGGGTGAGTCACCAAAAGCCCTAGTGTATAGGATAAGCACATTGCTGAATAAATGGCTTAATCCTGAACACAGGACTAAAGAGTCTATACTAGAAAGCTTAGTGCTAGAACAATATATGAACGCTATACCCGATGAAATAAAGACCTTCCTGATTCTGCAAAGCTGCAAGACCCCACAGGAGGCAATAGACCTCACGGAACGCTTCTTGCAGGCCAAGGCAATGCCGCTTGAAAGCAATAGTGATTTAAAGGGGGCAGCAATAACGGAATCAGAAAGGAAGGGGAAATTTCAATATGGTGCAAGCAGAATGTGTATGCCGACTGTAAAGGCTAGGTTTCAGCCTAGCAAGTGTTTTAAATGTGGGCGAGAAGGGCATATACAGAGAAATTGTTTTAAGACTGCCTTAGTAGCAGGAAGTGCACAAAAAGCTCGTGAAGGGTTTCTTATCGAGGTAGAGGTGCAGGGAATTGCCACCACTGCGATACTGGATTCTGGCGCAGAGCAAACAATGCTATCCAAGGCGCTGTGGAGGCAAATCCAAGCATCAGGGATAGTGATTCAGCCTGTTCAAAATGTGAAAATACGCTGTGTACATGGGTGCATGTCACTATACCCTGTATACAAGCTGCAGGTGAAAGCACTAGGTGTGCTGAAGAAAATACCTATTGCAGTAGTACCCAAGCTTCCAAACCCTATGGTTTTAGGAAGGGATTGGCCCTATTTTTATAGAGAAATGAGACAAGGCCTAACCCCTAAGGGAGCCATGGTAGCTACCAGAGCCCAAGCTAAGGACTCAGAGAAGGGAGAGGATCCGGCCGATGAGGCATTTAGAAGTCTTCCTTCCCATGAAGATTTAATAGATGCACCGGAAGAGAATGTGAAGAAGCCAAGAGCGCAGAAGCGCCATGAGAGGCAAGAACGTTCTCAACGTAGGGCAGAAACCCAGGCTGGCCAGGAATTGCCATGGGTGCCCGAAGAGTTGGTTGGGAAGTTTCCAACGTTTCCCAACGAACAACGAGACGACCCTGCTTTAAGTCAGGCATTTAAATGGGCACAGAGTGATAGGGATACCCTACCGAGGTTTTTTCTGGACACGGACATTTTGTACAGAGAGAGCAAGGATCCCTATACCGGCGACATGCGTAAACAGGTAGTGGTGCCTGCAACCTTTAAGAACTTGGTTCTGAGGCTAGCCCACGACCATCCAGTCGGAGGACACAAAGGTATCCGAAGTACATTGGATCAGATCCTCGCGAGATTCTATTGGCCAGGCATCTTCAAAGAAACAGCGAGGTTCTGTGAGGCCTGTCCGACATGCCAGCGCGTCTCTGCCATCCACCCGAAAGAAGTGCCAATGGTATCAACCCCAGTCATTACGGAACCCATCCATAGACTGGCTATGGATATTGTGGGACCATTAATCAAGACACCGAGGGGATTTCAGTACATTTTAGTGGTCATTGATCAAGCAACACGATTTCCTTGGGCCATGCCACTACGTACGATATCCGCTAAGGCCGTGGCGGCTGAACTGATCAAACTGTTTTGCGAGGTGGGTTTCCCTCGTGAAGTTCTGATGGATAGTGGAAGCAATTTCCTTTCCAAGTACCTAGCCCAAGTGTGGGAAGTGTTTGATATCCGCCATGTCAAGACCTCGGCCTATCATCCACAGAGCAATGGGCTAGTGGAGAGACAGAATCAGACCATAAAAAGGATGCTGCGCCGCAGTTTAGAAGGAAATATGGCCAACTGGGATACGATGCTACCCTTCGTCCTCTATGCTTGCAGGGAAAGGAAGCAGTCATCCCTGGGGACAGCGCCATATGAATTCATGTATGGTCGATCACCCCGAGGGGTATTAGATATCCTGAAGGAACAGTGGGTTGAGCCCGACGTGCATGAAGTGGGAGTACCAGACTTTCTTAAAGATCTGAAAGGTCGCTTACGCCGTACCACGCAAGTGGCGGAAGTCAACTTAAGACATAATCAGCGACGACAGAAGGACTACTATGACCAAGGCACACGGCCGCGCCAGCTAGCCGTAGGAGACAAGGTTATTGTGATGGTGGCGGGCCCCGATCCGAAGTTCGAAAGCCAATGGAAAGGCCCATGTACCGTGGTCCGGCCAGTGGGTCCAGTGTCCTATCTCGTGAAGAATCAGACAGGACGCACCCAAGTGTATCATATTAACCTTCTGAAGCCTTGGCACGATAGAGCAGCCCTAGCTCAGGTAGCCACCGTAGTGCAAGACAAGAAAGGGATGAAGAATGCACAGATCAACGCCAGACCCCGGAGTAGAATCCCGTGCTGTTCCTCTGGTCAGAAGCCAGCCCGTGATATCTTAAGGGGGGGGATCTGTGGTGAGCAGCGCACTCCTGAGCCTATGGAGACAGAGGAAAATCCTGAGGTTCAGCAGGATTTACACCAAAATGACAGGGCAAGGAAAAAAGAGAGACTCTATTACACAGAGCTGAGCATGGAGACCAGCCCAGGGGAGGAGTCCTGCAGTTCCGATTGGGCACACCCAGCCCTGAGAAGGGGCGTGCCTAAGAGAGAACGTACTTTTAAACCAGAGCATGGCTCTGAGGAGAGGAGAGAAGGGAAGCAAAAGGAGAAGGAGAAAAAGAAGGAGTACGAGATTCCGAAGGAGGCTGAGACTCAGTACGAGTATGGGAAGAAGTTTAAGAAGAAGCAGCCCAGGAAGGAATACAGGAGGAAGAAACTAGAGGATGGTTGGAAAGCCAGAGGAGAGTCTAATGATACTTGGGAACCTGGCATAAGAAGAAAGCCTTCAAGGCAAACACAGGCGAGAGAGCCATCATTCTCTGAAGTGTCGTTTGTACCAGAAAGCAACAAACAGAACAGCTGGAGAACCTTGGAGCCGTCTGAAGACAGTAGGGCTCTGCAAAAAGTGAGTAATTGGCCACACGCTTGCCAAGCTGAATGTAAAGATAATTCTCCTATCATTGAAACAATTGCCAAAGAGACTAGCAATTATTCTGATGCCTTTAACTTACAAGAAGAGAAGACAAACAGCCTTGAGCAGAAGGGAAGTTCTATAACAGATGATAGTACCCTATCTCACAAGGAACAGGCTGAATTGCTTCTTCAAAGCTTTAAACAATTCTTAGAGTTGCAAGCTAGACAACAGCTAATTTCACAAGAAGCTAGTAATGCCTTACAGCTTGAAGGAGTAACAGAGAGTAATACAGACTTACCAGGCTGTGAACAAATGGACTGTACGATTTGTTTTATAGATAAGTCAAGCTGAAGGAAATGCTTTTGCCGTCTGTGATCTGAGAGTTACAAAGCTGTTGTTTGCACTGCTGACAGAAGCTCTAATTACGTGCACATGTTTCCCCTGCACTGTGAGAGTAACAGTAGCTGTAAGAGGCTGCAGTAAGCCCAACTGGCCTCTGGAGGCAAAAGAGAGTAATTTGGCTGAAAAGTGAAAAGCAGCAGTATACCTTTGAGTTGCATTTATTCTGAGTTTTCTGTTAGCCTTTTTGAAGCACCTTTGTTTTTGTCATGTGATGGAACATTTATCCTTTGCTTTAATAAAATACTTATTATCAAGAAACCCCACAACTACAGTTTCTTTAATTTCGGAGTGAGAAGAACTGAAACTACAACTCCCAGCATTCCTGGGGTAAAGGTTTTACTCTTCCCTCACGAAGCACCAGCGGCTGCTCCTGCCTTTAACCCCTTAAGCCGGGCAGGGTCGCCGCAAACACCAGGGCCATGATCTCGAAAGACTGTTTCAAAAGCTTGTCCAGCTTTCAGTCCTGGGCATCATTCAGCACTGCTCCACCCTCTACCAGAATGGTAATCTTCTTGGTGACAGCAGAGACCAGAACATCCACCTTTCAGAGCTGCAGAAGGTCCCTTTCCTCCAGCGGAAGAGGGTATAAGTACGCCATAGACCTAACCAATCGTAACCCTGCCTCCAACTTCTCCTATTCTGTCTCTATCATCTCATTTATGGCACTGTGAAGAAGAAAAGATTTCGGAGGTTTCCAAATATCCTGTAGCAAGGGATCCTCCAGATTTCCCTTTTTCACTGAGGAACCATGCATAATTTCAGGGCTGCCAACAACTGCACAATTAGTACCGACAATTCCTCCTGAGAAAAGACCCTAATGATAGAGGGGTTCTCCCCAGAAGATATTTTGCCTTCTTCAAGTACCTCACCAGAAGTTTTATGTTTATGTTTATTCTGACATTGATATATCACTCCTTTGTGATATCGGGGCAGTGTACAAATAGAGATATACAAATAGGCCCAGAGGCCAGAAGAGGAAAAGGAACTACAATTTAAGACAGAAAAGAGAGAGAAATCATTCATTCAAGCAAGACAGACACCATAGATATACAGAGTCAGACAATAGGTGATGGGAGATCAAAGGTGGAGATGGGTTTTGAGAAGTGACTTGAATTTAGAGTAGGTCTGTTCCAGGCGGAGGATGGTGGGGAGGGAGTTCCATAGGAAGGGATCCAGGAAGAAGAAAGCTGAGTGGTGGGTGGATTGTAAATGAGCGCAGGAAGGTGATGGAAGATGAAGGCAGTTGATATGGACTGATTGAAGGCTGAGTGTGGGAGTGTGAAATTGAAAGAGATCTGCCAGATACCATGGGGTATGAGTGTAGATAACTTGGTGAACCAGAAAGAGGATTTTATATTGGATACGATGTGCCAGGAGTAACCAGTGTAATTGGAAGAGAAGGGGGTGACATGATCTCGGCATGTAGTATGTGTAATAATCTGGATTGCCATGTTTTGGATCAGTTGAAGTCTGTGGATTTGGACTTGGGGTATGCTGCGAGTGCAAGATTACAGAAACCTCGGCAGGACATAACTAGGGATAGGAGGAGAGTAGTTAGGGCTTGGGGAGTGAGGAATGGATGAATAGCATGAATGTGATGGAGATAGTAGAAAGATCTCTTAGCAAGCTGAAAGACGTGGTCCTTAAAAGAGAGATCAGAGTCGAGAATTATTCCGAGGTAGCAGAGAGAGGGGACTAACGGAATGAGGTTACCAGAGAGAAGTGGAGCTATTGGGGGACATGGGTTCCATGTGTGAATCAGATGGAAGATGTTTTAGCTTTAGCCAGTTTGAAACTTGAGAGAGGCTGGAATTGAGAGGGGGGAGATCTGGTTGGGCGGGACTGATCTGGTGGAGTACAATAATATCATCCACATAATAATAGGCCGACATCCCTGACTGCTGAATAAGAAGGTGCAAGGAAAATATTGAATAAGAGGGGTGCCAAAACTGAACCCTGAGGAATGCCACAGTGGAGAGGAAGTGGATCCGAGGAAGAGAGGAGAATTGCATTTGAAGTGACCGTGAAAGAATGAGAGAAAAGAAAAGAATGTTACCAGTAATAGACTAGACCCCGAAGGCCAGTGTCACATAGTTGAGAGAGGAGAAATGAGTGGTCTACAAGATTGAAAGCCACCGAGAGGTCCAAGGATACTGCCACAGTAACATCACCATGGTTATGTGAGGTGTGGAGTTCACTTAGAAATGCAAGTAAGACAGTTTCTACACTGTGGCCGGGCCGAAGCCTGATTGACGGGGATGAAGAAAGTGAATGGAGTCAAGGTGTTTGGAGAGTTGAGCAAAGAGCTTTTTCAAGGATTTTTGAGAGGAATAGGAGGTTCAAAACTGGGCAGTAGTGCATGGGGTCATGGGATGACTTTTCAAAAGGAGACAAACCAGGGCATGTTTCCAGGGGGAGGGAAAGGTTCCAGAGGAAAGGCTGGCATTGAACATGGTAAGAATGGAAGGCAAAAGAGCAAGGGAGGGTTCTAGGAGCCAGGATGATGGTATGGGATCAAGAGGGCAATTTGTCTTACGTGAGGTGGAGATGGATTTTACAAGTTCTGCAGCGGTACGGGGACGAAATGTGGCCCAGACATGGGAGAGCGTGGAGGTAGGGGGTGAGAGGGAGGAGAAGTGGAAGACAGCAGAGGAGGATACAATGGTAACGAGGAGCAAAGACCAAGAACTTTGTTGGCAAAGAAGGTAGTTAGTTGGGAGGGGCTGGGGGTTGGATGGGAAAGAACCAAAGAGAAAGAGGAGCCAGGTTTTAGGTCAACAAGTGACCTAAGGACAGAGTAAAGCTGATGTGTGGAGTTTGGAGCAGTGAAAATTACCTTGGAGAAGTACAACCACTTGGCCTGATGGACACAGAAGCGATACTGTTGATGATGTTCCTTGAAGTACTGAAGACTTGCGAGTAAACAAGATTTCCTCCATAGATATTCTGCTTGATGGAGGTGGGAGCAGAGTAAGCAGAGTACAGGATGGTACCAGGGCTGATGAAGGTGAGGTGGGGGGCCAGGCTGCAATGGGGCTAATAGATCAAGAGCTGAGGAAAGATTAGTATTCCAAGAGAAATTTTCAAGTTGGGGGAAAGAGAGAGGAAATCACATGGGAGGAGCTGATCAGCTGCAGGGAAGAACTGAGGGGTAAGAGGGGTGATGCAACGAGAGAGGCGTGAGGGCTCCTGATGAGGATTAGCAGAAAGGACTGAGGGAGTAGTGGTGATAGAAGGTGGAAGCCTCAAAGAGAAAACCAGACAGAAATGGTCAGTCCAGGGTAGAGATCTAGCAGTAAATCCTGAAGGCAGAAGAGTGGAACTAGATGAGGCGATAACAAGGTCGAGAGTATGGCCAGCTACATGGAAGACATATGCTGCAGGAGTGTAAGGTCATTGAGGAGGGTAAGGAATGAGAGCTCCCTTGAAGAGGAAGGGGCTTCAAAATGAATGTTAAAATTGCCCAAAATTACCAAGTGAGGATATTGTAAAGAGGGATCTGAGATGGTCAGAGAGAGAGAGAGCGTCCCAAAGATGGAGATGGAAGGTGGGGAGTAAGCTACAAGGAAATGGATCACAGGAGAGGTATGTAAACACAGAAGGAGGGATTCAGGGTAACACAGGGAGGGAGAATCAATCTGAGTCATTGGAAGAAAGGAGTGATACAGTACAGCGACTCCACCACTGGTGCAACCTGTGCGGGTGATGAAGAAGGCTGAAAAGCCTGCAGGCAGGCAGCATGCAAGGAGTGGTTCTTCACCATCCTCGAGCCATGTCTCCAAGAGGAAAAGGAGATCCAGAGATTCACGATGTATGAGGTTTTGTATAAGTAGGGTTTTAGCCCTTAGGGAGCGGCAATTGATAAGCTCCAGATTAAGTGGTAAAGGTTGAGGGGGGGGGGGGAGGAACAGCTTGAGGTAGCAAATTGCGGGTTGAGTGGCATGAAATGAGATTAGCATGGGTACATGTTGTGAGGCCTCTAGGCAGAGGCCCCTGAGAGACTGAACAGGGACAGCAGTCATGAGAATGCAGAAGGAGGCAGTCAATTTAAACAGGGCCTTGGGGATAAAGGAAGAGAAACTACTTGGCCGAGCAGGTAGATACTGACTGGATACCAAGGAGAGGCAGGGAAAATATGCAGCTAGGGTTGTAAGTACTGACGTGTGCTTCAAGCTAAGGCCTTTACCACTGGAGTTGCCCCAAGGAGCGCACCTAAGGAGCACATCGTGCTCCCCAATGCCCAAACAGACCATAAAGGGGGTCATCAGATCCCCCAAAACCAACTGAAACTTGGTCATCCCATATGTCTTCCTCCATCCTCCTGCGCTTAGCTGCTAATTCTATGGGTTCTTTGACTGCTGCAGTCTGCCCTGAAGGCTGTTTGGTACCAGCTCTTTGAGAAGAAGTTTGCACCAAGCCCTGCTTTATGCACTAGGCCTGGTGCATAAGCAACACAAATTCAGGTGAAAAGGCCATTTCTGTAACTGCAGCCAATTCCCTGGGGGTTCCTGACCTCAAGTGCTGCTCCCCCCAATTGAGTAGGAGTCAATAAACAGCCACCAGAATGCCCTATGGGCTGCATTTAGGCTGCCTCCCTCATGGCCATGCTTCCTGCCAAAATCACAGGATCCCACAGTTGAGAAGAAATTTGAATGTGCTCCGATTTGTCCTCCAATGTCGAGAGTGCTTTAACTCCCAGCATTTGCATTCCCTGCAGGGGGTCCTCTCTAGTGTATCCTTCGTCATCACACCTGCGGCAAAACCCTGCCAAAGTAAGCTGGCCATAACAGACTCCACAGGCTGCGCAGGCCACTCTGCCCGACAGCATGCTTCCAAATGTGGCCCCTACTCGCTCACACAGCATTCACCTCAGCTCTCTCTCACCTCAATGATGGCAGCTCTTAAATAAGCAGTAATAATTTAAAGGTCCAGGTCCTGCTGTACAAGTTTCCAGGCCCCCTTCCAAAAGTTGTGGAGAAGGAACAGCCAACCTCAAGTCCCCCAGAGGACACTTTGGTACATGAAGTGAGGTATTCAGGAGGAGAGACTTGGACCACTGAGTTCTGCACTCCAAGGACCACCAAATTCCAAATCAACAGCACTGGGTCCCATGCGGAGCTCTAATATCAATTCCACTCTCTTGGTTTTTAAATTCATCTACAATGGAGTCAAACTGCACAGAGGCTCATCACCATCTGTTGGAGAGTGAGAATTCTGGATTGGTCAGATATGCACAGATCCCTTAGAGTGTGACATCATCAAAACCCAATGGCTCTCTGTCTCCATCTGCTGGTGATAGAGCATAAAACCATGCATCTGGACTGGACTAAAGGGACAATGAGGAATATTCTTCCTTGTGCTTTTCTTTCCGAGATACTTTGTATGGTCTGAATGCTAATTTTTTTTCGTCTTTATTTTTTCAAGAGCATCTTTTATAAACTATATCAGTTTTCTTAACTCTTAATTTTATTACTTTCTTAACATAAAGATTTGCTGTTGTTTCTATAGTTTAACTTGTTCTGCCATCTGGCTAAATTTGCACAATCATGTATGTCTTCACAAAGATAGGTATCTTGTGGCAAATGGACAAGTTTTCTTCACTTCTATCCAGGCAAATGGGCTAAATATCTGTATGAAAGTTAAGTGAACCAGGCTGTCAGACCTTTGTCCTCTCTTCAACAGCAGAATATCAAGCCCATAGTAACATAGTAAATGATAGATAAAGACTAATTGCCCATCTAGTCTGTCCGGAATCTCTCTATTCCTAAGATTCCACAAATAGGATACTTCAATCCACATAAAAATCTTCCGCCAGCAGCTTTTCTTTCATTCTCTCCTTCTGGATTACTTCAAGTAGATGTTCATCCAGTCCTTCTGCTTGTGTTGGAGGTCCTGTCTGCCTGGCTGGCTGGTTTCTCACCAGGCACACAATGTGGGACAGGGACAAAACTCCATACTCTTGTTCTCTGGGACCATGCTGGATTGAGGGGAAAACTAACTCTCAAGGCCCTGCCTCTCTGGGATGATCCTCTTCCTGTGGTGCACTAGTTTTGTTATCACAAATCAGTCACTCCACAAAATCTATTGTCCAGGCCAGTCTTTGAATAAAACTACAATTTATTGCTGTGATTTCTTCAAGGTAAAACACCAACACACAAGAATAGAATTCCAAACAAAATTTTCCAGCAAACATCTCCATTCTTCCTTTCACTTCCTCTGTTATTCTTCTTCCTTTGAGTTCTCACTTTACATTTACACTGTCATTGCTACAGTTAATCATACACAGCTTGATTATTCAAAACAGTTGTTATGTTTAGCAGCAGCCACTAAACATATAAACCTTCTATCTGTGAATTTTCAAGGGCACTATATAGATAGTGCTGCTGAAAATTCTTGCAAACTGCCCTGGTATTATCCAGATAGTGCCAGATCAAAGCAAGAGCAGAATGTGGGCATTCTGCCTGAGTCTATAGATAATGAATGATATTCAGCTGCCATCCATATAGCTACACAGATACATTTAGGCCAGCAAAGGTCTTCCCTAAATCTATCCATAGAACTATACAGATAGTGGCAACAGTTGCCTGTGTATGCTTATATTCAGCACCATCACTTCTATGGACAGCAGCACTGAATATACAGGTAACATACTGTATTTTAACACCACAGCTCATAGAGCACAGATATTCACTCACAAGGGGAAAAAAACCCCTTGCAAATGGACAATCAGAAGCTTACACTCCATATCAGCACCAAGTCCATAAACCCACAGTGAACCAGCCCTGCTTACGAAAAGTCAGCAGTGCAACTCTTCTGGAAACACCAACACACCTCTAGTTGGGAAAAGAGAACAAGCCAACTGCCACAGATTCCAACAGAGAAACTACATGTTAAGAGAATTCCTCATTGCTATGAACAGACCGTCACCTAGTAGAAAAAGAGACTACAAGTTAGAAACACAAAAATGAAATGGAACCACCCAAGAAACAAAACTCTGAGTAGTGAAAAACTGAAGAAAGAGAAGCAGAAATTTATGTCCTCCTATCCTGGACGAAATAAAAATAAAGGCACATTTTCAAAGCTGATATATTTCATACTCTAAAAACTAAAATTAATTTTTCTTTGTACCATCCCCAGTGCCTATATATTTCAAGCTCTAAAAATGGAAAATAATTTTTGTGCACATTTAGCTTTTTCACGTAGGTTGATCCTGGTTTGTCTTTACAACTTCCTTGGTTGGTTTTCTCCAAGTCCTTTTGCAGGGTCTCATTTCCATTTTCTGTTTCTTTTCTGTTCTTGTCTTCTTCCCTTCTTCTCCTACATGTCTCTGGCATTGATACTTCTAGTTCATCTTTTTCTGCATTTCTCTCATCTGTCTTTTTATCTACCTATAACTAGATTTTATTCCTCCTTCTCCCAGCTTACAGTCCTCAGTCTTCCTCTTTTCACCTTTCACCTACTTGCCAACTTTCTACTTCCTATGCTTACCTCCCTAGCCCTCCAATATTTCACCAGTCTCCTATTAGCCCATCTTACACCCATTTTCTAGTCCCCCATTTCCACTCTCTGTACTCATCCCCACCCCAGACTTATATACACCTGCCTTTCATTCTCTCACCAACCCCAGCTTCTTCCCTGACATTCATTCCCTCTCCATGTCTAGTCCCTTTCCTCCTTACTCTTAGCAAACATCTTTCTGTCTCTCCCATCTATACCTTCTCCTGCATTTCTCCTTGCTTCCCCCCACAGTATATGTCCTACTCGTCCTTCTCAGTCCCCAGCATTAGCCCCTTTTACCACCCCCAACACCAATATCAGCCCCTAGCTCCTTTTCCCACCTCCAACCCCTGCATCAACCCTCAACTTCCTCCTCTAATCCCGATATCATACCCTTCTCTCCTACCCCCATCCTCAGTATCTGCCAGCATTTCGCCTCCCTTGCTTATTCCCCATCCAACATTTCTTTCTCTCTCCTCTCCAGTGTCTCACCTGTCTCCCTATAACCTCCACCCCACGTCCAGCATCTCACCTCTATTTACCCTTTTCCTCATCCCCATATTTAGATCTCCTCTTTCTCTTTTACCTCCTCATAGTCCAGCATCTCCCTTCTCTCTTCTCATGTCTAGTTTAGCATCCCCCCTACTCCTTCTTGTCTGCATGGGCCAGCATTTCCCCTTTTTTCTTCCCTCCCTTTGGCCCAGAATTTCACCTCAAAACTCTCTTCACTATGTCCTACTGCTTCTGGAAGTCAGCCTGACCCAAAATTTGGATGGATCAGGGCCCATGTGGCCCACCCCATTCTGATACCCCTGACAGGCCCACTGTAATATACCTGTTCTCTCTCCCGAGCAACTTCCAATTCAGTGCAGCAGCAGGACAAGAACTGCTCAGAGGGCTTCCCTGTCTTATCTCAGACACACCCTGGCCTGGTGACCCCTTACTGAAGCTTCTAGGACCCCCCTTTGGTTCTGACTGTCTACTAGTGGGGTGAAGAATGACATTGGAGATCTAATCTGCCCTTACTAAAGGTTATAGACTACTCATTTACATCACTGCAACACCTCCCTTTTAGACATGTCACCACAATGCTCCTTACAGTATAACGACCCTGTGAGGGATTAGTTGCCAATCAAAGGTTTAAAGAACCTTATTGGAGGAAAGGGAATGGCAAACTCTCTATGGGCCCGATATTGTATTGGGCGGGTAATGCACCACCATGGCACATAACCCTGCCCATTGATCCTTAATACTTGATATTCAATGCTGTGAAGACAGTATTGAATAGTTGGCGTCACCGCTACACATGTCCCAGAGCCACCGAGGCTAACCGGGTAGCGGTGATATTGCACAGCTACCCATTTATTATCCATGGCTAAAACTAGGTGAGCCAAAAGCTGGCATAGTTTTAGCCATGGATCACTAACCAGGTAGTGGTGCAATATCACTGCTACCTAGTTAGTGGCATTCTTTACCTCTGCTCCGCCCCGGAATGCCCCCATTACGCCTTGACGCTAACCGCAGAGCATCAGAGTATGTAGCGGGTTTTGAAGGGGGTATTCAATAGCACTAACCATGTAAGTGCCATTGAATATCACGATTTAGGGCATTTACATGGTTTACTGGGCTGCAAACCATGTAAATGCCCTTTGAATATCGGGCCCCTACATCTTTAATTGACCTTTACACTTAGGAAACTAAACTACTCAAGAAATGTAGGAAATGAGGTGGCTGTGAATCCTAAGTGCAAACAACACTTTGGAATGTCTAACTTATGTGCTAATATGATTTAGTTCCTATAAATAAGCTTTAGCACAACAATTTGCAGAGAGAAAGAAAACACAATTCTGTTAAGCAAAACTGAAAGCAATAACAGCAATGTCAATTCTAAAACAAGAAATATCAATTTCAAACATGAAGTCCAGGATGAAGAAATCTTTGTATTTACTTCAGCAAAACATATAACAAGACTGGCATGGAGTAGACAGGTGTTCTTGGCCCCCCGCACAAGGCTAACAAAAATGTATGAAACGTTGCTTAAGAACTGTTTTACAAAAGATATCAAACCTTACTGCTTGTAAAGGGGATTTCTTAGATTTATCAGGAATCCCCATAAATAACATGTACGGTATTTTTTCCCCTAAGCCCTTTTCAAAGTCAAAATCAGCACATAATGGGGGTTATTTTAGAAACCCTATTCATGCTTTGGACATCTGAAAACAGGCATAGAGACATCCAAAGCACAGAGACATCTCCAGAGATATTTCAGAAACTGGGTCTGTGAATGTACCCAGTGCGAGGACATCCAAATCTGAATGGGGGCATGAACCGGCATAATCTGGGGAATGACATACTATTCCCCAGGTGATAGTTTTGTCAGGCAAATATCTGGAGGAGGTAGAGAAGGAGCTACATGAATGTCCCCTTTATTTTACAATCTGTCAATGAGCACTGACAGGGAATGGGGGCTCATGTCTTCATTTTGCTATGCTGCTGGACGTTCCCCATCCCAACCTTTCCTAAGGGGGACATCTATGTGGTTGACAGCATGGATATCCACATTGCGGGTGTCTATGTTACTAAACTGACTGGAGACATAGACATCCCTAGAGATGTTTCTACATGTTCTGCCCTGGATGTCCAAGATTTAACATGGACGTCCTTTCTAAATGCCATTTCACTTCACTTTGAAAATTAACCACAGGCTTTGCAGATTTCCATGATTACCAAAATTCCCAGTGGTGATGTATAAATAATTCAAAAGTGAAAATAATTTGTGTCAGGCATGCCATCAGGAGGAGAGTGATTTGCTCAACCTCGAAAGCTGGACATGTCCATTTTAATCAAATATATGGTTCAAGTTCTTTAGGATAAAGCAACCGCACGATGTGCATGTCTCGAGTCTACAAGAGACCCTATTTCATGTGCAAATAGAAGTGTCATCCAAATCCTCAATGTGCTCTCAAAATGTAACTGCCATAAAATGCCAAAAGAGACAAAGACCATTTTGAGAAAAGAGATTCTCTGTGATTGGCCAATATGTTATGCCATCATGAGAAGAACCACCAATGAAAAGGGAACACCCCCCATGAAACAAGGGGATTCCCTTATTCATTGGATATTTGTTAGAAAAGACTCTGCCAATCAATCTCTCAATTGAGGCTCCGAGGATGCATTGAGCCCAAAATGAAAATCCACCGCTGTTCAAGCCATTGAAGCCGGGAAATCCTATCCCTGCCCTGAGGATCATGTGGTACAAAATCTATAATTCTCCAATGAAGATCTTGAAAACCATGGCCCAAAGTTAAACAGTGTTCAACCATGGGAGCTGAGTGATTTTGTAAACACAATTGTGAGGCATGTTCCCCCAATCTGATTTTAACAGCGTGAGTGGTATGGCCCACATAGAGCAAATTGCAAGGACATCGTAAAAGATAAACCACAAAGCCAGAAGCACAAGTAGTGGACCAATGGAAATGATGCAATCTCCACGTAGAGGGTCTTCCCATATAGTACCAGTCAAGATCAATGAACAAAATTGGCATCGCCCATAAGATGTATGGTCCATGATATCCAAAAGTCTAGCAAAGGGCGATCAATAGGTAAAGCTGATTTGACTAGAATATCACGTAAATTAGAACCCCGTGTGATAACAAAGGGGTTTAGAAAAACAGGAATGTAAGCTCAAAACAAGTCAATCTTTCTTAAGTATTGAAATCACTTCAGAAGTTTTGTGCATAAAAGGTAAAATGCCAATGACACAATCCTCCATAGCTGAAGTGTGAGAGTGTGAAGGATGCAAAAAGAGCCATTCTCTATGAGTGTAACATGCTCCTAAATAAGCCTTTTGAATGATCTCATGAGGATAGCCTCTTGCAAATAAACAAGCTTTTAAATTAGAGGCATATTTCTGAAATTCCTCAAGGGCGGAACAAATACGTCGTAATCATAAAAACTGACCATAAGGTAAACCTCTGTGAAGGGGTCCAGGATGATAGCTATGATATTTCAAAAGAATATTCCTCTGAACCGATTTTCAAAATAAATTGGTAGTCAAGCTATCCAGAGTTTTATAGATTGTAATATCCAAAAAATCCATAGTTTGAAAATGAATATGGACAGTAAACTGCATATTTGGTTTGATGGTATTAAGCCATAATAAAAATTCATGTAATGTTTTACGAGAAGAGGTCCACAAGAAAAAAATATCATCCAAAAACCTACACCATAAACATAAATGTTGAAATAAAGGAGATAGATAAATGTATCTCTCTTCCATATCTGCCCTATATAAAGTAGCTATGGAGGGAGCAACAGTTGCTCCCATAGCTATGCCAAAAATTTGTAAAAAATAATTGCCATCAGAAAGAAATTAATTTTGAGTAAGAACTAATGTCATACGCTGCAATAAAAAAGATTTAGGAATACGAGTGGGAGCATGCCGAAAACATATTTCAAGTAGCACTAAAGCTTCCCCTTGATCAATATTTTTGTATAATGCCGAAACATCCAAAGTGACCAACCAAAAGAACTGAGTAGCAAGTTGTATATCAGATAATTGGCTCAAAAGGTGTGTGGAGTCTCTAATAAAAGATTTAACTTCTGCCGCCTCCTGCTTCAAAAAAACATTACAAAATTGTGAAATGGGTTCAAGGATGGAGCCCCTGCAAGTGACTATAGGCCGACCCGGAGTTTGGAGATGGATTTATGAATCTTTGGGACCATATAAATAGTAGGGATCTTAGGATGTACTACTATCAAAAAATTACGCAAAATCAGAGATTAGCCATCCAGCAACTTGCTGATCACCATGCCTTGATTATTCGAGGAGCGGATAAAGGCAGAGCAATATTTCTCCAAGATAGAGATGTCTATCACAGAGACATTTCACTTCAATTATGTGACACTCGTTATTGCAAACCATTATCATCTGATCCTATTATGGATTTATCTGTTTGCATACAGTCTTTGGACACTATTGCCTATCAGAATGACTGGATTACAATGAAAGAAAAAAATGTTTTGATAGTACTACATCCTAAGATCCCTACTATTTATATGGTCACACAAATGTGTAAAAGCCCTTTTCCATGAGTAATAAAGGTTGTATAAGCAGATTATGCTTTATACAATTACCCTCCTAAAACAGGAGTGGCTCTGACATTCTCTCCATAGTTTAGGAATATATATGTATGGAGGGGGCATATTCAAAAGGATTAACATGCTTAGCAGTCCTGCTAACTGCAGTAATCCAGCTAAGTGGGTTATTCAGTGGTACATATCCAGTTTGTGCTGCTGAATATCCCCTCTCAGCTCATCTGAACACCCTGACACCAACTGCCTAGCATCGGGGGTATTCAAGAGTGGAGGAGGGGTGGCACTAAGGATTAACTGGTCAGTGGCAATATTCACCTGCTAACCACTTAACTCAAACTGACTGCAGTTAGGCCCAAAAAAAAGCAGGCCTAACTTTAGCTGGTGTAATTATCTAACCAGCGGCTGAATATCATCGCTGAGCAGATAACTAAACTGCTATCAGGCACACCAGATATTCAGTGTCATTGGCTGGATATTCTGTGCTACTGGCCAGAAATGGCCCCAGCACTGAATATCCGGGCATAATTTAAAGAGGCAACAGCCAGCCCCTCTAATCACAGTGGTCGCCGCTGCTGAATATGCCCCCCCCCCCCCCCCATAGGTGTTTTCCCCTCTCTAGTTATGGGACCACAAAATGTCATTTCACCGAACATGTTCAATTACAAATTTTGATTCCCTCTTTATACTAAACTTTTCATAAGGTTTTATGAATTTATCAACAATAGTTGCCAGTTCAGTGCAACTCTATATTTTTTGCTCACGGAGAAAAAGTTACATTAAGAACAGAAATAACAAAGAACAGCAGGCACCCTGCAGCTGTGCTAAACACCTCTAATGCATTGTAAAGTATGTCATTCCCCATTCTGAGCCTACTTGTTCAGAGTTCTTTATGACCTTGGTCATGTACTGGGTAATTTACTGCTTCAGAAATGCTAAAATTTCATACAGTGTACAAAGGAATTTGAAATTATCATGCCAACTCCAGACAAAAACTTGCTGTGCACAATCACAACAAAGCAAGGTGTGACGTTTTCCGGCAAACATATTTCATTTACACTCACAGGAAAGACTGCAAGCATTCGCTCTAGCCTCCATAATCTGTGCTAGAATGACCATGTGATTCCAGTTTATAAAAAAAGAAGTGAAACAACCCAGGAGACAAAAATCCTGTTTCAATGTATTTATTGCATGGAGGGGAGGTCAGTTACAGGGGGATAGTTTGGGGAGTAGGGAGAGCAGAGAACAGGGGAGAGGCAGTTTAGAATTCCCTAACTGCTGTATTTCATTGTAGATAAATTTCTATGCTGCAAAAGCTAGAACTGCTTCTGTCATAGAAATGCATTTGACCATATAAGTTGTCCTTTTTACCCGTTTTTCTCCTATGCCAAATTTCATCCCATTCTATTACATTTTCAGAGAGTCATTTTGCCCCAGATAGACACACATTCTCAACTCCCTTTCTGTATAATTCTTTTCAATTTCTGTTGGGTTAGAAAGAATAATAACCGAGGTATCCGTATGCCCACCCTTTTGTCAGGCGGAAACCTTAGCACTTTACCCCAGCTCCCAGCCCAGACTCCTTACATCAAAGACAATTCCCCCCCCCCCCTTTTGCTTTCACATTTCACCATGACAGAATACACACAGACCAAATTTTGGTGAACAATAAGTTGGTCGCAGCTTTATTTATATAACATTGTAATCCGGCCCAACGTAGGCCAACAAACATTATTAATCCAAACATTCCCCCCCCCCCTCCGCCTCCCACATTCCGGATGATACCCCACCCGCCATTTCTAGCAAAGCGGTGCATCATCCACCCCCCCCCCTCCGCCCGCCTTGCCATTTATTAGCAAAGGCCGGCATGTTCCACCGGGCAGAGACCACAACCGTGATGTCTCTCCCAACCTACAGCAATGCCGCTCCTCTGCCGAGCGGCATTCACCTCAAATGCCCCGCCGGGTCTGCGAGCGCCGGCTCGCTACCCCGCCAAACCAGCATCCATGACCCCCCCTTACCCAGCTGCAACAGTCCCCACTTAACAACCACGAGTGAGGGGAGGGTGGGAGGGAAACCTTTCAGGTCGCTGGCCACGCTACCAAGAGGGAGAGCGCACGCCGGCGATCTCCCTCGCGTGCCACAACTCCGCCCACAACCGGCACCAGCACCAATCCGTGAGCGCTACGTGCTCACGTCACTTGCTGGTGCCGGCCCCGCTTCTCCTCCGCTCTCCCCCCCCCCCCCCGATTCAAAGCCGCGAATCTGCCGCCTTAAGGCTGGGCCCCGGGAACCCGGTTACTACCGGCCTCGGGACCCTGCCCAGCAGCACGGTACATAAATGCAATCTACCTGTGTCATTTTTCTCTCCTGACCTAAATATGACCCCAGGAATGCCTCCTGTAAATATAATTTAACCTATGTGTGTTATGATACAATGCACATAGGAGTATGTTTACCGAGGTGCACAAACCGTCAGTATGGGATTTGCCGTGTGGTAAGCATTTCACTATAACAGCACAGAGCACCGAGCCAAAAATCCCATGTTAACTGCTTAGCACATGATTGGGTGGGGAATAGGCAGGTTAGGGGCAGAATGTGGACATTGATAGCGTAGCCATTTTAGGCTGCCCTAGCCATGAATGTGTCTGTTAGCATAAGTGCACTAAACACCACCTCAATGAGTAGCATTAAGTGCACCCAGGCAGGGGCGGCTCAAGGCAATCTGCTGCCTGAGGCGAAGTATGAAATGGCATGCCACGCACCCCCCCCCCCCCCACCTTAGAAGAGGGTGGGGCTTTTCCAGAAATCCAATCAGAGACTGAACCAAACCAAAAAGCCCATTAGATTATATGGAGGAAATGCAAGATGTTTGCACACAGGGCCGTATCGAGCTGCAATCGCACCCTGTGCAACTTGCAACTTGGGCGCACGCCCCCCCCCTCCCCCCATATCTCCGTCCAGCGCTGCCTGCTCTTTCCCTGCTGATGCCGCCCTCTGCATTTTCATGGTGGCGCCGGCAGCAGGGAAAGAGCAAGGCAGCGCTGGACGGAGGTATGGGGAAGAGCAGGGGGCATGCGCCCAATCTGAAAGGCACCGGCACTTTAAGCAGATCTGTCCTTCCCTACTCTGACATTGCATCAGAGGAGGGAGGGACCAGACCTGCTTAAAGTGCTGCAAAAAGGCTTGGGGGCACATTTTGGCTGCCTGTTATTGTCCTGCCAGCACTAGAAAATAACGCTAAACCAAATACAAACAGTTCCCCCAATTATAATATCTTTTTGTTGGAACGGGCTGGAGGCGGCTGAAAGAACAACACAGCCGCTCCAGACAGCCAGTTCCGTTTTACTTAACCAAAAATTTTTTTGGTACTTATCCCATCCGTGTCCTGGTGAAATTATGTGAATATTCTTCAAACACCATTTAATCTTCTGATATAATAGCGGTCACAAGCAGCTTAATCACTCCACGCGCACGTTTCGAGCCAACAAGCCCTGTATCAAGTGTTCACAAATGCGCCGTATTTGTGAACACTTGATACAGGGCTTGTTGGCTCGAAACGTGCGGGTCGTGGAGTGATTAAGCTGCTTGTGACCGCTATTATATCAGAAGATTAAATGGTGTTTGAAGAATATTCACATAATTTCACCAGGACACGGATGGGATAAGTACCAAAAAAATTTTTGGTTAAGTAAAACGGAACTGGCTGTCTGGAGCGGCTGTGTTGTTCTTTCAGCCGCCTCCAGCCTGTTCCAACAAAAAGATATTATAATTGGGGGAACTGTTTGTATTTGGTTTAGCGTTATTTTCTAGTGATACTTTTGTTACTAAACCATGGGAATTTTCTGACTTTTGCTATTGTCCTGCCAGCGGCAGCAGGGCAACAGCACACAGCCGAAATGTGCCCCCCAAGCCTTTCCGCCCTGTGCAGCTGCACTGCTTGCACAGGTCTAGGTACGGTCCCCATTTGGACATCAAGGAACTAAAAGATAGCAAGAACCAAAAGCACAGTTTATAAAACTAAATTATAACTCATTTTTATCTTGTTGTTATAAACTGCATTATGGTTCTTGCTTTTTTTTTTCCACATATATTTTGCATCCACAGTAGATGCAGAGCAGAACCAGGACATTCACCCACAGAACTCAATATTTAAAAAAAATAATTCTGATTCTAATCATCTCACTAATAACAACAACAACCACTATTCTCCAGTACCAGGCATATTGTAAACTAATACAAAACCGTACAACAAAGAGCAAACCTACCATACCATACCATATCAGCACAAACTTCCAAAACTCTCATAAGGAGCCCATCCAAAAAAAGCATAAGAACAAAAGATATGCCATACTAGGTCAGACAAAGGTCCATCAAGCCCAATATCCTGTTTCCAACAGAGGCCAAACTAGGTCATACGTACCTAGGAGTTTCCCCAGAAGACACATAAGAACATAAGATCATAAGATATGCCATACTGGGTCAGACCAAGGTCCATCAAACCCAGTATTCTGTTTCCAACAGTGGCCAATCTAGGTCACATGTACCTAGCAGTTTCCCCAAGAGACACAAGTTCCACAATGCTTGTACTGGGTCAAGCATTGATATCTTCGGTCACTTCTTAATAATGGTATATGGACCTTTCCTCCAGGAACTTGTCCAAACCTTTTTTAAAACCAACTACACTAATAGCCTTTACTACATCCTCCGGTAACAAATTCCAGAATTTGATTACACGTTGAGTGAAAAAATATTTTCTTTTATTAGTCTTAAATAGTTTACCCTGTAGCTTCATTGCATGTCCCCTAGTCTTTCAATAGTCTGATAAGGTAAACAATCGATCTACGTTTACCCGTTCCACTCCGTTCATTAATTTATAGACTTCTATCATATCTCCCCTCAGCCGTCTCTTTTCCAGGTTAAAGAGCCCTAACCTTTTTAGCCTTTCTTCATAGGAGTATCCTTCCATCCCCTTTACCATTTTGGTGGCTCTTCTCTGTACCTTTTCTAAAATCGCTATATCCTTTTTAAGATACGGCGACCAGAATTGCACACAATATTCAAGGTGCGGTCTCACCATGGAAGGATATAGAGGCATTATAATATCTTTTGTTTTATTTTCCATTCCTTTCCTTATCATACCTAGCATTCTATTTGCTCTCTTGGCCGCCGCTGCACACTGGGCCGAGGATTTTAACATGGTATCCACAAAGACGCCTAAATCTTTTTCCTGGGTGGTGGTTCCTAATGTGGAACCTTGCATCATGTAACCATAGTTTGGGTTGTTCTTCCCTAGGTGCATAACCTTGCACTTGTCCACATTAAATTTCATCTGCCATTTTGATGCCCAGTCTTCCAATTTATCAAGATCCTCTTGCAATTTTTCACAATCCTCTTGGGTTTTAACAACTTTAAATAGTTTTGTGTCATCTGCAAATTTGATAACCTCACTCGTTATTCCACGATCATGCTATGATCACTATTGCCAAGTGGCCCCAACACCCTTAAACAGGTTCCACAATGTTTGTACTGGGTCAAGCACTGATATCCTGGGTCCCTTCTTAATAATGGTTTATGGACCTTTCCTCCAGGAACTTGTCCAAACCTTTTTTAAACCCAGCTACACTAACAGCCTTTTCTACATCCTCCGGTAACAAATTCCAGAGTTTGATTACACGTTGAGTGAAAAAATATTTTCTTTTATTATTCTTAAATAGTTTACCCTGTAGCTTCATTGCATGTCCCCTAGTCTTTCTATATTCTGATAACGTAAACAATCGATCTCCGTTTACTCGTTCCACTCCATTCATTAATTTATAGACTTCTATCATATATCCTCTCAGCCGTCTCTTTTCCAGGTTAAAGAGCCCTAACCTTTTTAGCCTTTCTTCATAGGAGTAACCTTCCATCCCCTTTACCATTTTGGTGGCTCTTCTCTGAACCTTTTCTAATAATGCTATATCCTTTTTAAGATACGGCGACCAGAATTGCACACAATATTCAAGGCGCGGTCTCACCATGGAACGATATAGAGGCATTATAATATCTTTTGTTTTATTTTCCATTCCTTTTCTTATGATACCTAGCATTCTATTTGCTGCACACTGGGCCGAGGGTTTTAACATGGTATCCACAATGACGCCTAAATCTTTTTCCTGGGTGGTGGTTCCTAATGTGGAACCTTGCATCGTGTACCATAGTTTTGGTTGGTCTTCCCTAGGTGCATAACTTTGCACTTGTCCACATTAAATTTCATCTGCCATTTTGATACCCAATCTTCCAATTTATCAAGATCCTCTTGCAATTTTCCACAATCCTCTTGGGTTTTAACAACTTTAAACAGTTTTGCGTCATCTGCAAATTTGATAACCTCACTCGTTATTCCCCTTTCCAGGTCATTTATGAATATGTCAAAAAGCAGCGGACCCAGCACAGATCCCCTGGGGTACACCACTATTCACCTTTCTCCATTGGGAAAACTGGCCATTCAGCCCAACCCTCTGCTTTCTATCTTTTAACCAGTTCCTGATCCATAGTAGTACACTGCCTCCTATCCCATGACTCTTTAGTTTTGCAAAAAGTCTCTGATGAGGGACCTTTTCAAAGGCTTTCTGAAAGTCCAGATATATCAACCGACTCACCTTTGTCCACCTGTTTATTCAAACCTTCAAAAAAACATAACAGATTAGTAAGATAAGATCTTCCTTGTCTAAATCCATGTTGGCTGTCTCCCATTAGGCCATGACTATCTACATGCTGAGTAATTTTATTCTTTATGATGGTTTCTACCATTTTTCCCGGTACTGACGTCAGGCTCACCAGTCTGTAGTTTCCCGGATCACCCCTGGAACCCTTTTTAAAAATTGGTGTTACATTGGCGATCCTCCAATCTTCAGGTATTAGAGATGATTTTATTGATAGTTCACATATTACTAATAGCAGGTCTGCAATCTCATATTTCAGTTCTTTCAACACCTTGGATGTATACCATCCGGCCCAGTTGATTTGCTACTCTTTAGTTTATCTAATAGTTGTAATATATCTTCCTGATGTATCGATATTTCCTTCAATTCTTCCGCACCTTTAAATACCACTTCAGTCATGGGTAACATCCCTACATCTTCGTCAGTAAAGACTGAAGCAAACAATTCATTCAGTCTCTCCACTATCGCCTTGTCACCTCTTAGTGCCCCTTTAACTCCTCTATCATCTAATGGACCAACTGACTTTCTCACAGGTTTTTTGCTACAAATGTACTTGAAAAAATCTTTATTTTGCGTTTTTGCTTCCGCAGCAAGGTTCTTCTCAAATTCTCCCTTTGCCTGCTTTATCAATGCCTTGCATTTGACTTGCCATGACATGAGGATCGCCTGGTAACATGCCTGCCTGGTGCGAAGGTAGCAGACCTCACGCACCACCTAGACAAGGTCTTAGATAGTGCTGGGGAGGAGTCTGCTATGCTGGTACATGTCGGTACCAATGACATAGGAAAATGTGGTAGGGAGGTTCTGGAGGCTAAATTTAGGCTTTTAGGTAGGAAGTTGGAATCCAGAACTTCCAGGGTAGCGTTCCCCGACATGCTTCCCATTCCACATGCAGGGCCCAAAAGGCAGGCAGAGCTCCGGAGTCTCAATGCGTGGATGAGACAATGGTGCAGAGATGAGGGTTTTGGATTTGTTAGGAACTGGGGAACATTCTGGGGAAAGGAGGGGCTCTTACGAAGGGATGGGCTTCACCTTAACCGGGATGGAACCAGGCTGCTGGCATTAACCTTTAAAAGGCAGATAGAGCAGCTTTTAAACTAGATAATAGGGGAAAGACGACAGTCGCCCAAGAGCAGATGGTTCGGAAGAATGTATCCTTGAAGGATACTCCAAAAGCAGAGAGGTTCCAAAAAAGAGTAAAGTAGCCCAAATGCCCTCGAGTATGAAGCAGACAGAGCTTAACGATCCCAAATTACCCATGTCTACCAATAGCCAAATTAATATCAATAAAATACAGTCTCTAAAATGCTTGTATGCAAATGCTAGAAGTCTAAAAAATAAGATGGGAGAGTTAGAATATATAGCACTAAATGAGAGGTTAGATATGATTGGAATATCAGAGACATGGTGGAAGGAGGACAACCAGTGGGACACTGTGATACCTGGGTACAAACTATATCGTAATGATAGAGCTGATCAAATTGGTGGAGGGGTTGTACTCTATGTTAGAGAGGGCATTGAGTCAGAAAGGACTAAAGTTTTGCAGGAAACAAAATTTGCTGTAGAATCTCTATGGATTGAAATTCCAGGTAAAAAGGGGAAGGCGATGGCAGTGGGGGTGTACTATCGACCGCCTGGCCAGAATGAACAAACGGTTGATAAAATGCTCAAAGAAATCAAGGAAGCTAACAAATGTTACAGCGCAGTAATAATAATGGGTGATATCAATTACCCCGGCATCGACTGGGTCAGTATCACGGAAGGACATGCTAGGGAGATAAAGTTCCTAGATGAAATAAATGACTGCTTCTTGGAGCAGCTGGTTCATGAACCGACCAGAGGGGAAGCCATATTAGACCTAGTCCTTAGTGGAACACCAGATCTAGTGCAAGAGATAAGGGTGTTGGGGCCACTTGGCAATAGTGATCATAGCATGATCGCCTTTGATTTAATTAGTGGAGGAGGGATAGTAAAGAAATCTACAGTACTATCTTTTAACTTTAGAAAGGGAGACTATGATAAAATGAGGAAAATAGTTAAGAAAAAACTAATAGGAGCAATTGCAAAGGTTAAAGACTTACATCAAGCTTGGGTGTTGTTGAAAAATACTGTCTTGGAAGCCCAGACCAGCAGTATTCCGCATTTTAAGAAAAGTGGAAGGAAGTCCAAAATACTGCCAGCATGGTTTAAAGGTGAGGTCAGAGAGGCTGTTGTTGCCAAAAAAGCATCTTTCAGGAAATGGAAAAAACAGCCAAACGATGAAACCTGGAAACAGCACAAGCACTGGCAAGTCAAATGCAAGGCATTGATAAATCAGGCAAAGGGAGAATTTGAGAAGAAACTTGCGGCGGAAGCAAAAACGCGAAATAAAGATTTTTTTCAAGTACATTCATAGCAAAAAACCTGTGAGAGAGTCAGTTCATCCATTAGATGATAAAGGGGTTAAAGGGGCACTAAGAGGCTGAAGTGGTATTTAAAGGTGCAGAAGAATTGAAGGAAATATCGATACATCAGGAAGATGTATTACAACTATTTGATAAACTGAAGAGTAGCAAATCACCTGGGCCGGATGGTATACATCCAAGGGTGTTGAAAGAACTGAAATATGAGATTGCAGACCTGCTATTTGTAATCTGTGAACTATCATTAAAATCATCACAAATACCTGAAGATTGGAGGATCGACAATGTAACACCAATTTTTAAAAAGGGTTCCAGGGGTGATCCGGGAAACCACAGACCGGTGAGCCTCACGTCTGTACTGGGAAAAATGGTAGAAACCATCATAAAGAATAAAATGACTCAGCATGTAGATAGTCATGGCCTAATGGGAGACAGCCAACATGGCTTTAGACAAGGAAGATCTTGTCTTACTAATCTGTTATGTTTTTTTGAAAGTGTGAATAAAGAGGTGGACAAAGGGGAGTCGGTTGATATAGTGTATCTTGACTTTCAGAAAGCCTTTGACAAGGTCCTTCATCAGAGACTTTTGGCAAAACTAAAGAGTCATGGGATAGGAGGCAGTGTACTACTGTGGATCAGGAACTGGTTAAAAGATAGAAAGCAGAGGGTTGGGCTAAATGGCTAGTTTTCCCAATGGAGAAAGGTGAATAGTGGTGTACTCCAGGGATCTGTGCTGGGTCCGCTGCTTTTTGACATATTCATAAATGACCTGGAAAGGGGAATAACGAGTGAGGTTATCAAATTTGCAGATGACACAAAACTATTTAAAGTTGTTAAAACCCAAGAGGATTGTGGAAAATTGCAAGAGGATCTTGATAAATTGGAAGACTGGGCATCAAAATGGCAGATGAAATTTAATGTGGATAAGAGCAAAGTTATGCACCTAGAGAAGAACAACCCAAACTATGGTTCCACGATGCAAGGTTCCACATTAGGAACCACCACCCAGGAAAAAGATTTAGGCGTCGTTGTGGATAACATGTTAAAACCCTCGGCCCAGTGTGCAGCGGCAGCCAAGAGAGCAAATAGAATACTAGGTATCTTAAGGAATGATATGGAAAATAAAACAAAAGATATTATAATGCCTCTATATCGTTCCATGGTGAGACCGCACCTTGAATATTGTGTGCAATTCTGGTCGCCGTATCTTAAAAAGGATATAGCGTTATTAGAAAAGGTTCAGAGAAGAGCCACCAAAATGGTAAAGGGGATGGAAGGATACTCCTATGAAGAAAGGCTAAAAAGGTTAGGGCTCTTTAACCTGGAAAAGAGACAGCTGAGGGGAGATATGATAGAAGTCTATAAATTAATGAATGGAGTGGAACGGGTAAATGTAGATCGATTGTTTACGTTATCAGAATCTAGAAAGACTAGGGGACATGCAATGAAGCTACAGGGTAAACTATTTAAGACTAATAAAAGAAAATATTTTTTCACTCAACGTGTAATCAAACTCTGGAATTTGTTACTGGAGGATGTAGTAAAGGCTGTTAGTGTAGCTGGGTTTAAAAATGGTTTGGAGAAGTTCCTGGATGAAAGGTCCATAAACCATTATTAAGTAGGGACCCAGGATATCAATGCTTGACGCAGTACAAGCATTGCGGAACCTGTGTCTTTTGAGGAAACTGCTAGTGCTGTTTCCAACAGTGACATAGATTGGCCACTGTTGGAAACAGGATACTGGGCTTGATGGACCTTGGTCTGACCCAGTATGGCATATCTTAAGTTCTTATGTTCTTATTAAAAGACATCAATTTTCTTCCTGTCTATCTTTTTCACTGTCCAGCTTTCACATCCATATGATGCTATTGAAAATACGATGGCTTGAAAAAGTAGAATCTCTGTATGGAGAGAGACATCTCTGCTCTTGAAAATCTTGTCTAGGTCTTTCATAGCCATTCTGCCAAGAGCAATGTGTTGTCTGATTTGACTGCTTGTTGCTTCTTTATTGGTAGCTGATCCAGGCAGGTTAAAGTTGTCCACAATTTCAATTTCTTCTCCTTCAATGATGAACTTGTTGATTTTGCCAGTAGTCAAGATCTTTGTCTTCTTTACATTAAGGTGCAGACCCATTTTGAGACTATGTTGTTTGATCGTGAGAAGCAAATATTTCAGATCATCTTCACTTTCAGCCACTAATGTGGGTGTTGATGCAAGGCATTGATAAGGCAGGCAAAAACAGAATTTGAGAAGAAGCTTCCCATGGAAGTAAAAACACATACTAAAACTTTTTCAAGTTTAGCAAAAAACCTGTGAGAGAGTCAGTTGGACCATTAGATGATAGAGAGGTAAAAGGGGTAAGAAGTAGCTGAAAAAGTGAAGAAAAAGAGGGAGGACTTCATGAAATGAGTGAGGTTATCAAATTTTCAGATGACACAAAACTATTTAAAGTTGCTAAAACCCATGAGGATTGTGGAAAATTTCAAGAGGATTTTGATAAATTGGAAGACTGGGCAGATGAAATTTAATGTGGACAAGTGCAAAGTTATGCACCTAGGAAAAAACAACCCATACTATGGTTACACAATGCAAGGTTCCAGATTAGAACTACCACCCAGGAAAAAGATTTAGGCGTCATCATGGATAACATGTTAAAACCCTCTGCCGAGTGTACAGCGGCGGCCAAGAGAGCAAATAGAATGCTAGGTATCATAAGGAAAGGAATGGAAAAAACCAAAGGATATTAGAATGCCTATGTATCGTTCCATGGTGAGACTGTACCTTGGATATTGTGTGCAATTCTGGTCGCTTTATCTAAAAAGGATATAGCGTTATTAGAAAAGGTACAGAGAAGAGCCACCAAAATGGTAAAGGGGATGGAAGGACACACCTATGTAGAGAGGCAAAAAAGGTTAGGGCTCTTCAACCTGGAAAAGAGACGGCTGAATGGAGATATGATAGAGGTCTATAAATTAATGGAATGGAACAGGTAAACGTAGATCGATTGTTTTCACCATCAGAATATAGAAAGCTAGGGGACATGCAATGAAGCCACATGGTAACTTATTTAAGACTAATAAGAGAATTTTTTTTTCACTCAACGTGTAATCAAACTCTGGAATTTGTTACCAGATCATATAATAAAAGTTGTTTAGTATACAGTCAAACCTCGGTTTTCATTTGCCCCGGTTTTCATACGCTTCGGTTTTCAACGTCTTTTCTGACTGAGATTTTGTCCCGGTTTTCATGCATTGCTTCGGTTTTCAACGTCTTTTGACTGAGATTTTGTCCCGGTAGCAGGGAAGAAAAGCTGTCAACGTAAGCAGGAGATGTTGCATGAATGTGGGAGGCAGTTCTTTCTCTTGCAGGGTACGTCTGAAGCTATATCATTAAGATTTTCTGCCATTCTGAAGCATTGAGCAGATAATGTAAAGGTATTTTAATGGACTGAATTCAATGTGATTCCGAAGAGAGCTGGGCACAGCAGCTTGTCAGGGGTGGCTAAGGCCAGATGTTAACATACTGTACTGTACAGTACTGTACTTAGCTTGCTTTCAGTGATGTTAAATGTTCATTTATCCATTTCATTAGTCATTTATATTTATTTCTCATTGTTTTCTGTATGTAAAAATATAGTTATTCCCTATAAAATGTATTTTTTGTGAATATTTTTGGGTGTCTGGAACGGATTAATTGGATTTACATTATTTCTTATGGGAAATATTGCTTCAGTTTTCATACGTTTCGGTTTTAGTCAGACTTTTTCGAACGGATTAATCATGAAAACCGAGGTTTGACTGTAGTTGGATTTAAAAAAGGTTTGGACAAGTTCCTGGAGGAAAGGTCCATAAACCATTATTAAAAGGAACCCAGGATATCACTGCTTGCCCCAATACAAGCATTGTGAACCTGTGTGTTTTGGGGAAACTGCTAGGTACTTATGACCTAGATTGGCCACTGTTGGAAACAGGATACTGGGCTTGATGGACCTTGGACTGACCCAGTATGGCATATTTTATGTTCTTACATTCATATCGTCACCCTTATGGTGACTGCTTAATGCGCTCTGTAGCAGGACTAGCAGTTGTTATGTGCATGTAGCACATACAGTCAGTGCTTCTTATGGAGCTGATGTGCTAGATCAGTGCAGTCTTCATTTGTTGATCAGCTGCAGACTGCGGTTTTGCATTTGCAGTGCCTCATGGGTAGTGGAGGGGCCAACCTATACAGGTACACACAGCAGACATTTTGAGCAGAGACCTGCACCTCATCCCTTGCATTATAGGACCTGCAGCACTGATTCCAATGGGTAAAATCAGCGACTATAAATACCATACTGCATTGCAATGCAAATTTAAAAGCAGAACTGGCAAAAAATATCACCCCTGGAACTGTGTATCTTGCCAGACTAGCCTTGCTTCAAGGCCTCCCCAAATATACAATCCAACCCTTCCAGCTAGTAATGAATATGACTGCTCACATCCTCTTTAATACCACGAGATCAGAGCACATTACACCACTGCTGAAACTACTGTGTTGGCTACCTATGCATCAATGAAACAAATTCAAAGTTCTACTCACAGCCTTTAAAATTTTACATGATCTGCCATCCACCTGAGATCCCTATTCAGAAAACACCTGACAATAGAACTCGAATATTGAATTTCCTTAACACTTTACTTATACCATCAATGTATACTAAGGTTTCACTTACAACCTCAAATAGAGCCTTCTCGTTCTTTGCTCCAGCTCTTTGGAACATGCTTCCAGATGAACTTTGCACCATTAATGACTTACTGGACTTTAAAAAGAAGCTAAAGACACACTGTTCTTTGAGCATTTTTCAAATCTTGATACATAACTACCACTCTTCAACCTCTTTTTCTATTAATTAATGTAATATACTTTTGTTCCAATGTTTTCATTTTTCTTTCTGACTTTATTTTCTATGTAAAGCCATAATGGCATTGTTGTTCATTGTAAACCTCATAGACTATTAGATATGCGGTATATAAGACTAGCTAAATAAATAATATTAAGGAAACTTACCTAGCTAATACCAAGCTTGCCAAGATCAAGAAAATCACAGCAAAGAATCTGTCAGAAGCAGATATAAAAGCCAATCTCCAGTTGCAGTCCAAAAGGCCACTGCTGCTCTGCGGTCAAGTAAAGATTGATATCTTCCATCCATCTCCAGCTTCAAGAGAGCAAGTTGGCAATAGGGCTAGATAAGTCTCCATTAACTTGCAAAGGAGATAGGTGAGAACTGGATGACTCATTTCAGACAGTGTGCCTGTAATTAATCTTATTTATTTAACTAGGCTTATATATCGCTTTTCTACCAGTCAAAGCGGTGTACATTCAGGTATGGTATATATTTCCCTTGTCCCCGAAGGGCTCACAATCTATGTATCTTAGGGTAATGGCAGATGTATAATCAGTGGCAAAAAGCCAAGGCATTAGTCTGAAAGTGCAAAAGAAAAAGATGGCAAAAAGCAAAGTCTTTGTCTCTGCAGACATTTTTATGGCTTTTGCTTAGCTGTTATCAGTCACATACATAGATTGGTGTTTGTCACTCTGATTAGCTAGGTCAGAGCTTACGTGGACCTATTGGCAAATTGTAGTTCTTCTATCATGTGCTGGTGGGATGCACAGTGTCATTAATGATGAGAGACAAAAGCAGGTGTTTACAGTCTGGTTTCCAGTGCTGGTATCTTCCAAGGTCTTGGAGCTGATCTCAGGGCTAAGAAGTGTTAGGCTACTGCTTCTCTGCACACAGGGGCGGCCCAAGGGGGGTGCGGGGCCATGTGCGGAGACTCGGTGCGGGACCTCATTTGCATAAGGGACCTCATTTGCATAAATATTTGCATAATGTTACCATATACTAACTTTTAGTAAACATGCCTCTTAATGAGTGTATGAATAAAGAAAGACTAAAAGATTTCTACATTACTATAATCCAGTGCCAACCGCCAGACACATTAGGAACTACTACAAACACTGCCCATTTAGAACCCATAGCAAACCCGCCGTATCCTAACAGCACTACCAGGACTCACAAAGCATCATACCCTACCTATCAAAAGGAAACATGCAAATATTAAAGCAATACATTTCAGAGAATACCAATACATGACCTACTGGGGAAAGAGAACAAGTGGCAATGTCAAATAGGAATTATATAAACAGAATACCTCAGCTCAGTTACACTTGAACAGAACATAAACCATCACCAAACAAGGAATCACAATTTAGAAACAGGACGACAATAATTAAACTGGGAATCCCAAAAGCCAAACTTGGAATGTACAACACTGTAGAAATAAAACTATACATTAATTTGCTCTTGTACTAAACAAAGCGCAGACGTTAATGATGCACATTTACCAGAGCTGACATATTCCAATTAATAAATTCAAAATAAAGAGATATTGTTCTACCTTTTGTGCATTTTTCTTCAGCTGCAATTGCTCCAGCCACTTTCTTCTGGTTTCTTCGTGTCTTCTGCTAACTCTCCATCGTCTGCTGTCCATTTGTCCTTTCTTCTCTCCTAGTTTTTTTTTCCATTCTCTCTCTACATCTGCTTTAACATACTAATCTTTCTCCTTTTACTCTTTCCTCATTCCTATTTCATCCACTCAAATTTTACCCCTCCATCCTCAATCCCCACTTACTCTCCCAATACCCGGCCAATTGTAGATTTTTCATCCCTCCCACACAAAATATTTTTCCCCTCTCCATTTTACTCTCCCAGCCCCATCTCATTCTAATCCTCCCCCAACATCAGCTCCCTTCTAGTTCCAGCCTCACCCAGCATCCATTCCCTTCTAGTCCCTGCATCAGCCCATTTCCAGTCCTAGCCCCCCATCAGCCCATTTCCAGTCCTAGCAACCCCCCAACCCAATACCAGTCCTAGCCCCATCAACCCACTTCCAGTCCTAACCCCCCATCACCCCATTTTCAGTTTAAGCCCCCCCTATAACCCATTACCAGTCCTAACCCCCCATCAGCCCATTTCCAGTCAGCCCCCCATAGCCCATTGCCAGTCCTAACCCCCCCCCCCATCAGCCCACAGCCCATTACCAATCCTAACCCCATCAGCCCACCTCAAGTCCTAACCCCTCCCCATCAGCCCATTTCCTGTCCTAGCCCCCCATAGCCCATTATCAGTCCTAACCCCCCCCCCATAGCCCATTACCAGACAGCCCCCATCAGCCCAAAGCCCACTACCAGTCTTAACCCCCCCCCCATAGCCCATTACCAGTTCTAACCCCCCCCAAGAACCCACAGCCCATTACCAGTCCTAACCCCATCAGCCCACCTCCAGTACTAACCCCTCCCCATCAGCCCATTTCCTGTCCTAGCCCCCCATAGCCCATTATCAGTCCTAACCCCCCATAGCCCATTACCAGACAGCCCCCATCAGCACACAGCCCATTACCAGTCCTAACCCCTTCCCATCAGCCCATTTCTTGCCCTAGCCCCCCCATAGCCCATTATCAGTCCTAACCCCCCATAGCCCATTACCAGACAGCCCCCATCAGCCCACAGCCCATTACCAGTCCTAACCCCATCAGCCCACCTCCAGTTTTAACCCCCCCAGCCCATTTCCAGTCCTAGCCCCCCCATAGCCAGCCCATTACCAGCCCATTACCCATTACCAGTCCTAACCCCCCCCATTACCAGCCCATTACCCATTACCAGTCCTAACCCCCCCATCAACCCACAGCCCACCTCAAGTCAAGTCCTAACCCCCTCCATAGCCCATTACCAGTCCTAACCCCCCCCCCATCGGTTCAAGGAACATTAAAAAAAAAAAAAGCTGGCTGCTACCGCTGCCGCCGCAGCAGCAGCAGAATGGAATGTCCCGCGAGGCCCCCCTGCGACAGCTGAGCCCCTCTGTGCCGGCTTTCAGATACGCGAAGGGAGAGTGTCTCCCTCGCGTCTCTGTTAAGCCCGCAGGGGCTGATGGGAAATTTCCCATCTGCCCCTGCAGGCTTAACAGAGACACAAGGGAGACACTCTCCCTTCGCGTATCTGAAAGCCGGCACAGAGGGGCTCAATCGTCGCAGAGGGAGAGCTCAGCTGGGCAGAGGGGGCCCCTCGGGACACTCCATTCTGCCGCTGCAGCTGTAGCAGCCAGCTTTTTTTTTTAACTTAATTTTGAAAAAAAGCAGAATGTTCTTTGCGTGGGGCCCCCTGAAACGCGGGGCCCTGTGCAAAAAACATTCTTGCTCAATGGACGGGCCGGCCCTGTCTGCATATATACAATAGCAGAACACTGAACAAAGTATCTTTCATTCTTCACATGGAGGCAGTTTAACAGTTCTGCAGTGTCACAAATCCATAATGCTCTGTTTCAGAAAACACATGATGGTTTGATTCAGTGGCTCCTTATAGATTTCATAGGTTTAGTACTACAGTTCAAGGGGAAAGACCTCTAGGAATGACTCTTCTTCTGAGCCTGCTAGACCAGCAGTCAGATAAGCCCACAGAGTTCTAGAGTCTGGGAAATGTCATCTCAGAAGACTGGATATGGAAGTTAGTGTATGACTTCAGCTTTCAGTTTGGCATGTCTTAGTGGTGTCTTCACTGAGATGTGGATGGCAGGGTATTGACTCTGGTCTCCGTGGACACAGGCCAAAGTCACTATTTGTTCATAATCGATCTGGATTCTCTTCACAAGCTCCCTTCAAGTAAGTGTTTTAATGCTTCCTGAATCTACCAGGGCTTGAGTGGGGGGGGGCCCATCTAATTCCACCTGGATCACAAAGTTCTGTGTTCCAGGGTGCAGTGGGGCATCAAAAAAGTTGCAAGCATGAGACACTGCTAGGTTAACGTCTATGATTTCATTTTCTACTCCAAGACATATTCTGGCAAAATAAACATTTTCTCTAGAACTTAAGCAGTGTGAAAGTTCTAGGTCCCAGAGCTGGTATATAGGCGAAAGCTGTTCCTTCTTTATGGTGGATTGCAGTGAGTCCACTTTCTGCCGGTGGTTGCCATTGTCCAAGATTGGCCTTTTTCCTTAGGCAACTGCTTAGAGATGTGGTGTAATAGTCATGGCACAGGCTTGAATACCAGGGTTCAAGCCCCACCAGCACTCCCAATTTGTGACACTTTGGAAGGTTTTACTGTGCAGTTTATCAAATACAGTAGTTATAATCTTCCCGGTTTATCAACATTTCTTTCAGTTCTCAGATACATCACATTTAAATACCATTTCAGGCATGGGTAACTTCCCTACATCTTCTTCAGTAAAGCAAAGAATTAATTTAGTCTCTCCATTATGGCCTTGTTCCCCCTTAGTGTCCCTTTTGCCACTTTATCATCTAATGGTCCAACTGACTCTCTCACAGGTTTTTTGCTACAAATGTACTCAAAAAGGTTTTTACTATGCATTTTTGCTTCCATGGCAAGCTTTTTTTCCAGTTCTCTCTCTGCCTTGCATCAATGCCTTGCATCTAACTTGCCAGTGCTTATGTTGTTTCTGGTTTTCATTGTTTGGCTCCTTTTTCCATTTTCTGAAAGATGCTTTTTTCATTACAACATCTCTCTGACCTCACCTTTAAACCATGCTGGCAGTATTTTGGCCTTCCTTCTCCTTTTCTTAAAGCATGGAATACATCTGTTCTGGGCTTCCAAGATAGTATTTTTAAACAATGCCCATGCTTGATATAAATCTTTAATCTTTGCAACTGGCTCCTTTTAGTTTTTTCTTAACTATTTTCCTCATCATAATCTCCCTTTTGAAAGTTAAAAGGTAGTACTGTGTATTTCCTTGCCATCCTCCCTCCATTTATTAAATCAAATGCGATCATGCTATGATCACTATTGCCGAGTGCCCCCAACACCCTTATCTCTTGCACCAAATCCTGTGTTCAGCTAAGGACTAGGTCCAAAATAGCTTCCCCTCTTGTCAGTTCATGAACCAGTGGCTCCAAGAAGCAGTCATTTATTTCGTTTAGAAATGTTATCTCCCTAGCATGTCCTGCTGTGATATTGATCCACCCTTAATTGAAATCACCTATTATTACTGTGTTATAACTTTTGTTGCCTTCCCTGATTACTTTTAGCAGTTCACCATCCATCTGTTCATTCTGGCCAGGCAGTCGATAGTACACCCCCACTGCCATCGCCTTCCCCTTTTTACATGGAATTTCTATCCATAGAGATCCTACAGGGTATTTTGTTTCCTGCAAAATTTTAATCTTGTGTGACTCAATGCCCTCTCGAACATAGAGCACAACACATCCTCTCCACCAATTTGATCTACCCTATCATTGTGATATAGTTTGTACTCAGGTATCATAGTGTCCCATTGGTTGTCCTCCTTCCACCAGATTTCTGGTTCAGGACCGGCCCTAGACCTGTGCAAGCATGTTGTTTGCACAGGGCCCCACTATACAAGAGGCCCCTTGCCAACCTCATGCTGCATGTAGTGCCTTTGCTCATGCCTACTGCCGAGCCATCTTACTGCTGCTATCGTTTGCTCCACCACATGCTAGCTCCTTCCCTGGCCCAAGTAGCAGCAGGGACAGGAGATATGATTGCATTGGCCCCAGCAATTCATGTTTAATGTAGATTCAGTTGTGATCCTTCTCAGTGTCTGGGGCTGTTATTATGATTTAAGTTCTGGATGCATTCCATGCACCCAGAAGTGAATTCATTTATGTGCCAGCTGGTGCTGTGGCTGGGAGGAGGAGGTACAGCTGAACCTATACTAGACAGATATTGCTGTGATCAGGGTGGTCATAGCTCCTGCCCCTGCCGTTGCTTGTACGGCTCCGTGACATAAGAGAAGGTGCTGCGGTGTTGATTGAGAGGGAAAAGGGTGCTCTGTTTGGGAGAGAGGACAGAGGATAAGAAAATCTGGACTACAGAGGTGGGATAGAGGGGGAAATGTCTGGCTATATGGGGGGAGGGGAGAAAGAGAGGGATGATGCTAGGCTACAAATGTGGATGGGGAAGAGAGAGAAAAAGAGAAGGAAGATACAGTGTGCAGAGTTTGATGATGGGGGGGGAGAGAGGGGTGGGTGAGAAAGAGAGAAGGAAGATGTTGGGCTACAAAGGTGGGTGGGAGGATAGGGGCGATGCCAGTCTACAAGTGTGGATGGGGGGGGGGGAGGAAGAGTGAGAGAGAGAAAGATGAAATGGGAGGGGTGGGTGAGAAAGAGGGAGGGAAGATGTTTGGATATACAGATGGGTGGGTGGAGAGGGGGGATGCCTGACAACATAAGGTAGATGGGTGGGAAACAGTGACTTTGGAGATGCTGGGCAACATGGATAGATGGGAAAGAGAGTGGGGAGTTGCTGGGTTACATGGGTGGGTGGGTGGTGGAGAGGAGGATAGAGAATGAAAGGGAGGGGAGATGTTGGGCTACAATGGTAGGTGGGTGAGAGAGAAAGAGTGGAGATGCTGGGCAACAAGGGTGGGTGAGTGGAGAAGAGAGATGCTGGCCATGGTGTGGAACCTTGTGGGGGATTGTCAAGGAGACACAAGTGAGAGGAGACCGGTGAGTACAGAAGTTAGAAATGTGGTAATGGGGAGTGGGTGAAAGACAGAAGGGAATAAGAAACTGGGGAAGGAGTGAGATGCGGAAATGGCAGAGCCTGGGGAGATGGGCTAGGTAGAAGATGGAAAGTTGATAGATATGTGAAAATTAAAAAGGAGGAGATGGAAGACTGGAAAGTGAAAAACAGTGTGAGATTTGAGTGGACAGAGAAGCAGGAAAGAAAGAAAAGGGAATGATCAATATGTCAGAACAGATGTAGTAAGGGAATGGAGGAAGATAGGATAAACGTACAGCAAACACTGGAAAAAGTTGGCAGAAGACAGAGAAAGCAGAAAAGAGAAACTGGGATCAACATGATTTTAAAAAAAAAAATATCCAGACAACAAAGGTAGGAAAAAGTATTTTATTTTGAAATCATTAACTGGAATATGTTAGCTTTGGGAGATGTGCATTGCTAATGCTTTTGTATTTTGTTCAGTACAAGAGGAAATGAATTTCTATTTTTAGTTTTCCAACTAGTCTTGGAATTCCCATTTCAATTTTTGTCTTCATATTTTTATTTCTAATTTGTAATCTTTTGGGGGGTTATTCTGAGCCACGAATAGTGGGGATGGATGACCCGGCTAGCCGTGGCTTCTCCTGTTGTGCAGGGAAATTAGATGGAGGCAGGGAATGGGCGGCCTGGGAGCGGAGAGTGGGCGGAAAGTGGGCGCTCACCAGCCCTGGACATACAGGGCTGATTCTAATGTCCGAGGAAGTTATCCAAGGTGGAATAACTTCCCTGGATATTTTTTTTAAGCTGCTGTGGTGTGAATGGGGCAGGGGAGGGCAAGGGTTTATTCCCCACAGCCCGACCTGGCCTTAGGAGGCTGGATTGGGGGTCGGGCTGAGGGGAATAAACACTTTAACTGGGTGGCTAGCATCGCAGCTTTTCAATGGAGCCATGGTGCTATGGCAACATGACGCCATGGTGCCGTGGCTCCATTTAAAAGCCCTGACTGAGTTGGTTGGGCTACTAATGTACGTTCAGACCAGACCACAGAGGGGATCTACATCCGGGACAGTATCAGGCCCTTGTTCTGTATTTGGTGACAATCTATCAGAGTTCTGCATATGATCGAGGTGCGGAGGAATTAGTATGTAGTTTCTCTAGAGATCTGCAGTAGTCTCACGTGATCTGTTTTACAAGAAGTAGGTATAATGGTGTTACACAGCTCAATGTAATATTTATGGTGCTACCTACTCTTTGATAGAGTTTGTGAACCACATAGAATGTGTCACATTTGCCTGCATGCAAATGCAAGAAATCTAAAAAATGAGATGGGAGAGCTAGAATATATAGCACTAAATGAAAGATTAGATTCGATTGGCATCTCAGAGACCTGATGGAAGGAGGACAACCATAAGAACATAAGATATGCCATACTGGGTCAGACCAAGGTCCATCAAGCCCAGTATCCTGTTTCCAACAGTGGCTAATCTAGGTCATTCGTACCTAGCAGTTTCCCCAAAAGACACAGGTTCCGCAATGCTTGTACTGGGTCAAGCATTGATATCCTGGGTCCCTTCTTAATAATGGTTTATGGATCTTTCCTCCAGGAACTTGTCCAAACCTTTTTAAATCCAGCTACACTAACAGCCTCCGGTAACAAATTCCAGAGTTTGACTACACGTTGAGTGAAAAAAAAATTTCTTTTATTAATCTTAAATAGTTTACCCTGTAGCTTCATTGCATGTCCCCTAGTCTTTCTATATTCTGATAACATAAACAATCGATCTATGTTTACCCGTTCCACTCCGTTCATTAATTTATAGACGTCTATCATATCTCCCCTCAGCCGTCTCTTTTCCAGGTTAAAGAGCCCTAATCTTTTTAGCCTTTCTTCATAGGAGTATCCTTCCATCCCCTTTACCATTTTGGTGGCTCTTCTCTGAACCTTTTCTTATAACGCTATATCCTTTTTAAGATAAGGCGACCAGAATTGCACAATAGGACACTGTGATACCTGGGTACAAATTATATTGAAATGATAGATTAGATCAAATTGGTGGAGGGATTGCTCTCTATTGGGTATGTTTACTAAACTGCAGTAATGTAGCAGCAGCTACGTTAAGGCGCGTTATGTAACGTTAAGGCGTCTTAACGTTCCCGGCCGCGGTAAGTCCAGAAAAGGGTGGAGAGAGGGCGGAGAGAAGGGGTCAATGGGCGGGGAGTGGGCGGGGAGAGGCCCCTTTCACACTAATGCGGAGAAATTAAGGGCTGAATCCTAACGCAACTGAAAACCTGGCGTTAGCACACATTTGCAAGAGAGAGAAACTGTTTCAGTGTCAGCAATGTACAGCATAGGCAGGGATCCCAAGAAAGGTGATAGTAGTGCTCCATTTGCAGCAACAGCATAGTGCCCAGGTATGAAAGGCCACTATGGTGATGGTGCAAATGGGGCATGGGGGCTGCAGGTGGGACATGTAGTGGGGGCTACTGGGGCACAGTGTGGACTAGGCGGTTGCCGAGGTGGCACATAGGAAAGTAGAAAATGGAAACCAGCAAGACAGCAACTGACCAGGGTCAGACATGCCCATGAGTCTGTGGCCCACAGTGTCCCATCCAGGAGACATTACCCAGCATGTATCCCAAGGGGCACATAACATTGACAGGCGGTGACGGGGGAAGCGTTGACATCTATGTAGGCACCCCTACCCCAGAACCCACACCTTAGGCAGTCGCCTACCTGCCACCTGGATGGCCTGGGATGGCGCACCACCGACACCAACAGCATATGGTCATGGTGGCATGGCAGAAGGGGTGGGTGATTGTCCTGGAGGGAGCAGTGGCACCTGCCTGCAGTGGACCTAGGCCATGCCCTGTACCAGTATGTGGTGTGTAGTGCAACAGAAGAGGTCTGGCTGAGGAACATAAGGGTAGCCCCAGGGACAACTATGCTGCTGGTGCAACAGTGTGGTGCAGTACACCCAGCTAGCATGTCCAAGAGCAGAGTGTCAGAGGTTCAGGTCCCATCTGTGGATCTTGCAGAGCATCTCCCCATAGTTTTAGCCCACAATGCAACCACAACAACATGGGCAAACCCCAACGCAGTGGTGCACAGGGGTACGGACACCCACTCAGAAGGGCTCCACTATCCAGAGCTTTATGGAGTGTCAGGCTGTTATCCCCAGCAGAGAGCTGCAGTTATCACCAGAGCACTACTACTACCCCCTGCACAGATTAGCAATGTCGGCACTGTGATCAAGACCAGTGCAACGGGTAGGGTTGTCAACCACCTCCATCTCTGCACAATGATGAGATAGGTGTGGGAGTGTGCGTATGTCTCTCTATTGTTTTGTGTCTGCCAAAACCTCACTGAGCCCACATTGCTCACACTGCTTCCAGCGTTAGCCTGCAAATGTGCATAATGAGGAGCAAGGTATTGTGGGTATGGCCCAGACAGGGCGTATTGGCCAGGATGCATCTGCACAGGGTGGAGGACAATGGCTGAGACACTGTGGTGCTCGACCACCACCTGCATGGACAGGGTGGCCACAGCATGTCACGCTGGGGGGTCACTCTCAATCTGACCGAGCAGTGACCATGGCATGTCTATGTTCCCACATAGTGCCACATATTATTTGTTTCCAGTGCTATCTGTGTGTTCCCAGTTCTGGGGCCCAATCAAAGGGATACCTGGCTTGGTGTCTGTGCTGTGCATCCCACCTCTGGGTGCACAGGGTTCCTCTGTGAGCATGCACTATGGACTGGTTAGTGGGCTGTCTGCAGTTCACCTGTGCATGGGGAGGAACACCTTGTAGGATGCTGCAGGTGCAGTCTGACTGTGCTGTCTGTTTATGATTGTTAAATGATTGTTAAATAAATAAATAAATAAATGAATGCAGACGGTGGCATGGGGCAGTTGAGCCTTCCCCTGCTTACCCCAAGCATCATTGCTGGTTTGCAATGGTCACAGGTATGGCACTGGCCCAGCAGCCCTGGAGGGCTGTCATCCACCAGCAGGGACTGTGGTTGCTGGTACTACAGCCATTCTGAAGGGTGCAGGCACCTGTCCCACCACACCCTCATCTACAAAAGGGGTGAATGAGGCCCCTTGGGGTATATAGTGCATACCACTTAGACCCATAGTGGCAGTACTACATAGCTCTCATGCGAGTCTAGACACCCCACTGCCCTGATAACAGGTACTCATGGCAGCCAGACCCTAACACCGGGCACGCACTAATCTGGGTGGTGTCTGGTCCCCCAGGGCCATATGTGACTGCAGAACACAGCTGGAACAGATGTACCTTCAGTTGCACTGCTGGGGACACCTGTCACACACTGGCAGTGCTGGGGATGTGCAGCAGGACCTATCTCTAGCACCACATGTACTGTGGACCTAGTGCTGGGCTGCCATCCTATCCCTCAGGGTGCACACGGAACCTGCACAATGGCATGGTCTGTAGCTACTCTTTGCTAGTATCACGCACTGTCAGTCCGTCTTACCACGCTGCAGTACCAGAGAGGTGCAGACCCCATTTGGTGGTCAGCTGTAGGCCGCTGTTCTGCATGTGCAATGCATCATGAGTGCTGGTGTGGTTACCCTATCCTGGAACACAGAGCAGATGGTTTGTGTTGTGCAACAGGCCATAGAGATATAGCCTACTGGTTAATACACTGACGTTCTAGGTGGAGATCATGGGTTCGATTCCTCGTTGTTCCCTCCTGTCCAAGGCAAATATTTTGCTTGCCTGTGACAGTCATATCTTTGCAGATCCATGCTGCCAGCCCATGGTACCCTCACAACAGTTGCCAGCAATCCTTATAAGGTGTTATAAAGCTCCTAACAAGGCACCTTATTAGGCACAGTACAAGGCACGTTATAAGGCACGTTGCAAGGCGCCTTATTGGGCACAGTACAAGGCACGTTACAAGGCGCCTTATTGGGCACAGTACAAGGAACATTAAGGCACATGCCTTGTACTATGCCTTATAACGCGCGTTACTTGACATGCTTGCCATAATGATGCCCCGCCCACACCTTTATATGGGCATCTGTACCTTTACCGCGGAACCTAACGCACATGGCATTACCACAGTTTAGTAAACATGCCCCTATATTAGAGAAAGCATTGAGTCACACAGGATTAAAGTTTTGCAGGAAGAAAAATACACTGTAGAATCTCTATGGAAAGAAATTCCATGTAAAAATGGGAAGGCGATGGCAGTGGAGGTGTACTACCAACCACCTGGCCACAATGAACAGATGGATGATAAACTGCTAAAAGAAATCAGGGAAGCTAACAAAAGTTACAACACAGTAATAATGGGTCAATGTCACAGCAAGACAGGCTAGAGATAAAGTTTCTAGATGAAATAAATGCCTGCTTCTTGGAGCAGTTGGTTCATGAATCGACAAAAGGGAAAGCTATTCTGGACCTAGTCCTTTGTGAAACACAGGATCTAGTGCAAAAGTTAAGAGTTTTGTGGTGACTTGGCAATAGTGATCATAGCATGATCACATTTGTTTAATAAATGGAAGAAAGACAGCAAAGAAATCCACAGGACTACCTTTTAACTTTCAAAAGAGAGACTGTGATAAAAGGAGAAAAATGGTTAAGAAAAAACTAAAAGAAGCAGCTGCAAAGGTTAAAGATTACATCAAGCATGTGCATTGTTAAAAGTACTATCTTGGAAGCCCAGACCAGATATATTCCACTTTTCAACAAAAGTGGAAGGAAGGCCAAGAAACTGCCAGCATGGTTTACAGGCAAGGTCAGAGAGGCTGTTGTTGCCAAAAAGGCATCCTTCAGGAAATGGAAAAAGAAGCCTAATGACGAACACCGGAAATAACATAAGCATTGGCAAGTTAGATGCAAGGCATTGATAAGGCAGGCAAAGAAATAATTTGAAAATAAGCTTGCCATGGAAGCAAAAACACATAATAAAAACATTTGCAAGTACATTCGTAGCAAAATTCCTGTGAGAGTAAATTGGACCATTGAATGATAGAGGGGTAAAAGGGCTCTAAGGGGGAACAAAGCCACAGTGGAGAGACTAAATTAATTATTTGCTTTGGTCTTTACTGAAGGAGATGTAGGGAAGTTACCTGTACCTGAAATGGTATATGGAGGTGATGTAGTGGAAGAATTGAAAGATATATCGATAAACTGTGAGAATATATTACAACTCTTTGATAAACTGAAGAGTAGCAAATCAGCTGGACTGGATGGTATACATCCAAGGGTGTTGAAAGAACTGAAATATGAGAATGTAGACCTACTATTAGTAATCTGTGAACTATCATTACAAACATCTGTAGGACCTGAGGACTGGAAAGTGGACAATGTAACTCCAATTTTTAAAAAGGGTTCCAGGGGTTATTCTGAAAACTACAGACCAGTGAGCTTGATGTTAGTATAGGGCAAAATGGTAGAAACCATTATAAAGAATAAAACTGCTGAACATGTAGTCATGGTTTAATGGGAGAAAGCCAATATAGATTTAGCCAAGGAAAGTCTTGTCTTACTAATCTACTATATTTTTTTGAAGGTGTGAATAAACAGGAAGATAAAGGTCAGCTGGTTGATGTAGTATATCTGGATTTTCAGAAAGTCTTTGACAAAGACCCTCATGAAAGACTCTTGGTGAAATTAAAAAGTCATGGGATTGGAGGCAGGTGTACTATTGTGGATCAGGAACTGGTTAAAAGATAGAAAGCAGAGGGCAGGGCTAAATGGCCAATTTTCTCAGTGGAGAAAGGTGAATAGTGGAGTACCTCAGGGATCTGTGCTGGGCCTACTGCTTTTTAACATATTTATAAATGACCTGGAGATAGGAATAATGAGTGAGGTGATCAAATCTGCAGATGACACAAAATTATTCAAAGTTGGTAAAACACAAGATGATTGTGGAAAATTGCAAGAGGACCTTGATAAATTGTAAGACTGAACATCCAAATGACAGATGAAACTTAATATGGACAAGTGCAAAGTTATGCACCTAGGAAAGAACAACCCAAACTATGGTTACATGATGCAAGGTACCAGCTTAGAAATCACCATCCAGGAAAAAGATTTAGGCGTCATCGTGGATAACATGTTGAAACCCTACGCCCAGTGTGCAGCGGCAGCCAAGAAAGCAAATAGAATGCTAGGAATCATAAGAAATGGAATGGAGAATAAAACAGCTTTTACTATATCCTCAAGTAACGAATTCCAGAGTTTATTACGCATTGAGTAAAAAAAAAAAAATCTTATTAGTCTTAAATGGGTTTCATTGTAGCTTCATTGTGTGTCCTCTAGTCTTTCTACATTTTGATAGTGTAAACAAGCAATCTACATTTACCCATTCCATTCCATTCATTAATTTATAGGCTTCTATCATATCCCCCCTCAGCAGTCTCTTTTCCAAGTTGAAGAGCCGCAACCTTTTAAGCCTCTCCTCATGGGGGTATCCTTTCATTCCCTTTATAATTTTCTTCGCTCTTCTATGTATTCTATCTAATTCAGCTATATCCTTTTTAAGATATGGTGAACCGAAATACACACAATATTCAAGGTGCGGTCCTACCATGGAACAATACCGAGGCATTATAATATCCTTTGTTAGTGTAGCTGTGTTTAAAAAAAGGTTCTGACAAGTTCCTAGTGGAAAAGTCCATAAGCCATTATTAAAGAGGACCCTGGAAATCCACTGATTGCCCCACGGCAAGCACTATGGAACCTGTGTGCCTCTTGGGAACCTGCCAGGTACTTGTGGCCTGGATTGGCCACTGTTAGAAAAAGGATACTGGGCTTGATAGACTTTGGTCTGACCCAGTAAATCATTTTTTATGTTCACATATTTGTGCTATATAAAGGCTTTTAAATAAAAAAAATAAATATATAGCTGCTTGAATCATAGGAATTAGTGCTGCTATGGTATGGCACATTTGCTACATATGTTTGTGAGTGGTGGGTTTTTTCAGGTTTTGTGTTCTGTTACAATGTGCCTGTTAGTGGGACGGATTATGTTGCTATTACTCAAATGATGAGTGTAGTAGAATATGTTTTGTATTGTTAATGTCCAGGGAGAAATATTCTAGTTCTGATCTGCACCTGTTGTAGGGTTTTTGAGGAGCAGAGCATGTTTATATTTAACTACTATACTGTGTCAGACCAAAGGTCCATGACGATCACATGTGCGGTGTGGTACATATGTGAGCATCATTTGTCAGGGTCCCGACAGAAAAAAAGTTAGGAACTACTGTTCTAATAGCCTCATAATCTACCGTATCTTTAAGGTTTCTTTTCTTGGAGTTTTCTGCCCTCAGGCAGTGTGTGTAATTTATTATGAGTGTCATGTCAAGAAGAAATTCTCGGTTTTAAACATTTATGTGAAAGTGTGATTTGATGGCTTAGTCAGTGGATAAAGGCTATGACCCCCGACCACAAAATTCATGACATGTTCAATGCTAAACACCAGTGAAAGATGTGTTTATATCAATATAACTATACATCTGATATATGTAGCTGTGATTCCAGGATGTTGAGTGTGGGAAAGGAGCAGGCTGGTGCTGGCTGTGCTTGGACGATTTATTGTAGTGAGGGGTGCCCTGTCTCTTTCAAGGCTTTTATGAATTTGCTCAGAAAGCCAACTTCAACTGAAGCTAGTGGCCTTGCATTATGTGCCCACTTCCCTGCCACTGGCCATTGCTTGAATTTTTGAGAGTCCTTGGAGCCAGCCCTGATTTACCAACGATTTTCTGTAGGGAGAAAAAGTTCATTAAATGAGACCTTGTAGCAATGCTCTCATTTAGTCTATTCTCTCAAATGTATGATTTGTGTACCTAATGTTATAGACACAAAGTCCGATAGTTATGCAAATAAGGCTCTGCAATGTGTCTCGGTACCCCCTTTGGGGCGCTCCTTATATGGTTATCAGTTGATAAGGGTAATTTGGAATCTTTCAGCTCTGTCTTAGCTGTACTTAAGGGCATCTGGGTTACTTTTATTTTTATTGGAACCTCTCTATCGGGATGCCCTAACTTCCCTCTTTTGCTAGTATCCCTCAAGGATACATTCTTCTGAACCATGTGCTCTTTGGTGACTGTCAGCTTTCCCCTATTATCTAGTTTAAAAGCTGCTCCATCTTCATTTTAAAGGTTAATTCCAGCAGCCTGGTTCCATCCCTTCTAAGGTGGAGCCAATCGTTTGGCAAAGCCCCTCCCTTCCCCAGGAGGTTGACCAGTTCCTAAGAAATCCAAACCCTCTTCCTTGCACCAGTGTCTTATCCATGCTTTCAGACTCCAGAGTTCTGCCTGAATTTTGGGTCCTGTGCATGGAACAGGAAGCATTTCAGAGATGCTGCCCTGGAAGTTCTGTATTTCAACTTCCTACCTAAAAGCCTAAATTTGGCCTCCAGAACCCCCCTCCCATAGTTTACTATGTCATTGATATCAACATGTACCAAGACAGCAGGTTCCTCCCCAGCACTATCTAAAACCTTGTCTAGGAGGTGTTTGAGGGATTCTACCTTCATACCAGGCAGGTATGTTACCAAGCGATCCTCACGTCCAACAGTCACTGAGCTATCCACATGCCTAATGATTGAATCACCAACTATAATGGCCATCCTAACCCTTCCCTCATGGACACATGTCCCTGGAGAAAATTCCTTGGTGCAAGAGGGTTTTACATCAGCTGGAGGAAAGATCCAAGCTACAGGAGCACTTCCTGCCATACCAAGGTGGTGCTCTCCTATCACATGACCTCCATGGCAACAGAGAGGCTGCCAGACTGGAGGGGGGACTTCAGTACTATGTTCTTGTAGGTCTCTGTCTTCCTTAACTCTTCCACTACTCTAGCCTCCAGAGATCAGACTCATTCCCTGAAAGCAAAGAGCTATACCTAGTGCACATGTAAGACCCCTCACCAACTGGGAGAAAATCATACATGTGACACTCAATGCAAAAGACTGGATAGCCCCCATCTCACCGCTAGACTTCTGTCTGCATCTTAGTTTTAAGGTTTTCTTAAGATATTTAAGTTGTTAACTTAAAGTTGCTAGGGATAGTTGTACAAACACCAGTATACCTAATAGTTTTAAAGAACTTTGTTCACGTCAGGATTAATTCCAAGGCCTTAAGTAATTAAGCTATACCTGATGAGGATAACCATTTTCACCTACCTCTGTACCTGTAAGAGCTGTAAGAGCCTATAAATCTAAAATTATACCTGGGGTAGGTGGGAATCAGGGTGGGCGGGAAGGAAAGAAACACTTATTAGAAGCTGGCTTGCTAAAACAGTGTCCTGTGTGACTTTAAAAAACACAGAACGGTAGACTAGACAGAGACTTTATCATTTTAAAGTTCCCATTATCCCAAGAGTCTGAAAAATTACCCGCAGATAAATACTTACAATTGCAGAATCCTTCCCAGCAAGAGCAGCTTTTCTCATTAGCCCTGCAGACTGAAAATCAGTGAGCTCTGGTTGAACTATTTACCGTATATCTGTATTTTTAGGACAATCTCTTTTCAATTTCCTTGGTGATTCACACTGCCTTTGTTTTGATAGAGGGAGCCTTTCAAATTGACTTTTTGAATCTGTCACTTGGCTATAACACCTATTTAAACTTTCTCACAGTTCCCTTGCCTCCTAACTGGAAGACCTCTTTGTAAAGGTTTTCTCTAGAAACAATATATCTCTGCATACTCAAAAAATATTTACCCTTATCTACTATCTTGGTAACGCTATGCCTGACCCCTCATATACACAGGACCCTGGCTTAGTTTTAGAGTTTGTTTTAAGTAAAAAGCTGGCTTGCTTAAACAGTGCGCTATGTGACTTTCAAAAACACAGAACTTTAAACTAGACAGAGATTTTATTAGTTTAAACCCAAAGCGGTCCCTTTATCCCAAGAGTCTAAGAAATTACCACAGGTAAATACTTACAAATGCAGAATCCTTCCCAGCAACAACATTTCTCAGTAGTCCTGCAGACTAAGGATGCATCAGAGAGAGACTGGATCAGACAGCCTTCATCAGGAAAGCCTGTTTTGCTATTTTAATTGGAGACCAGACCACTGCTGCCTCTGCAGGCACAAGAAAAGTAATGGAAGCAGCAGTGGCAGTAGCATCGGGGCTGGGCATACTGTCACCAAATCTGCAGAGAGACAGCTCTTGGGGGGGGGGGGCAATGCTCCCTTCAACCCCCCTAAACTACGCCCATGCAGTCTTCCTCTTTCCTGATCCCTAGTACTTTCTTAGTGTCTCGCCACCAAATACTATAACTGGTCTTTTCTTCCTCTCTCTTGGTTCTTTAACTGGTTTTACCTTTTGACACATCAAGACGGTTTACATCAGACAGTAACTCAATATGGGATACATAGAACCTTAATTGTCACACATAGAACCTTAATTGCCAACAAGTAACTTAAATAGCTATATACATGAGCATAATCCTAATGAATACATGCATGAGATGTGTACAGTATATGGGACTTGTCTGATATAACATTGGTCAGATACATTCTACAGGAGGGGAGGCTTGGGGAAGGGGTAGGAGAGGCCAGGGGGGAGAGTAGGGGGTGGCAGGACTAGAAGAGAGGGGATAGTTAGGAGACTGGGCCAATGGACATCAGGGATAGGGTGTGCAATGATAAGAGAGTCACTGGGACTGAGGCAAATGGGTGTGCATAGTTAATCCAGAGCTATAGAGAAATGCTCGTGGAACAGATAAGTTTTTGTTTTCTTACGAAAGTCATTGAGATCACTTATTGTGCGAATGTCATCTGATAAGGGCATTCCAGAGTCTTGGGATGAACAGGGAGAATGCTCTACTTGAGGTTCTAGTGCTGTATTTCCTGTTGTCTCAGAGATAACGAGAGTCATTTGATTGCCGATCCTTCAAGGATGATTGACTGATGGCCTTTTTATAAGAGTTTCCAGACAGATAGATGCAGCGCTTTAAAGATACTAACCAGTGCTTTGTATTTAGCATGGGCTCTTATAGGAAGCCAATGGAGGTTTCTGAGTATTGGGGTAATATGATATGGAGAAATCCTCTTTCCACCTCCACTCACCCTCATCCTCAGTCCTCATTCCCTCTCAATCACCTTCCCCACTGGCCCTGGTTCTGCAAGGTTTCTGAATGTTCTCTGCAATTTCAAAATTTGGTACCCTCCAGCCAACACAGTTGTTGATGATCCCTCCCCCCTCCCTCATGGTTGATGCCCCCTGCAGGCATTTCACTAATGTTGATATTCTCTCTTCTTCTCTTGAGGCCTCCACATAGGACCATTGGAAGGAGCAGAGGGAATAAGGTATGAGTGCTCAAGAAACTTTATGCAAGAGCTAACAGGTGGCCATGTTATTGAAGTGGGACTCTAGTAGGTCAGCCATGTAATCAGAAGGGTTCACCTCTCCCAGTGTACCCAGGGCACTAGTTGGTCTGGTGATTGACCTATCTCCACTACTGCTAAAACATCAAGGGGTATGTATACTAAACTGCGGTAACGTAGCAGCGGCTACGTTAAGGCGCGTTATGTAACGTTAAGGCGCCTTAATGTTACATAACGCGCTTTAACATTCCCGGCCGCGGTAAGTCCAGAAAAGGGTGGAGAGAAGGGGGTCAATGGGCGGGTAGTGGGCGGGGAGAGGCCCCTTTCACACTAACGTGAAGAAATTAAGGGCTGAATCCTAACGCAACTGAAAACCTGGTGTTAGCACACATTTGCAAGAGAGAGAAACCAGTTCTGTGTCAGCAATGTACAGCATAGCCATGGAGCCCCAGAAAAATGATAGTAGTGATACATTTGCACCAACAGCATAGTGCCCTGATATGAAAGGCCACTATGGTGATGGCGCAAAAGGGGCATGGGGGCTGTAGGCGGGACATGCAATGGGGGCTACTTGGGAACAGGGTGGACTAGGCGGTTGCTGAGGTGGCACATAGGAACGCAGAAAATGGAAACTAGCAAGACAGCAACTGACCAGGTTCAGACATGCCCATGAGTCTGCGGCCCACAGTATCCCATCCAGGAGACATTACCCAGCATGTACCCCAAGGGGTGCAAAACATTGACAGGTGGTGCCTGGGGAAGCGTGGACATCTATGTAGGCACCCCTACCCCAGAACCCACACCTTAGGCAGCTGCCTACCTGCCCCCTGAATGGCCTGGGATGGCGCACCACCAGCACCGACAGCATATGGTCATGGCGGCATGGCAGAGTGGGTGGGTGATTGTCCTGGAGGGAGCAGTGGCACCCGCCTTCAGTGGACCTAGGCCATGCCTTGTACCAGAATGTGGTGTGCAGTGCAACAGAAGAGGTCTGGCCGAGGAACGTAAAGATAGCCCCAGGGACCGAAGAGGATTGTGAAAAATTGCAAGAGGATCTTGATAAATTGGAAGACTGGGCATCAAAATGGCAGATGAAATTTAATGTGGACAAGTGCAAGGTTATGCACCTAGGGAAGAACAACCCAAACTATGGTTACACGATGCAAGGTTCCACATTAGGAACCACCACCCAGGAAAAAGATTTAGGCGTCATTGTGGATACCATGTTAAAACACTCGGCCCAGTGTGCAGCGGCGGCCAAGAGAGCAAATAGAATGCTAGGTATGATAAGGAAAGGAATGGAAAATAAAACAAAAGATATTATAATGCCTCTATATCGTTCCATGGTGAGACCTCACCTTGAATATTGTGTGCAATTCTGGTCGCCGTATCTTAAAAAGGATATAGCGATTTTAGAAAAGGTTCAGAGAAGAGCCACCAAAATGGTAAAGGGGATGGAAGGATACTCCTATGAAGAAAGGCTAAAAAGGTTAGGGCTCTTTAAATTGGAAAAGAGACGGCTGAGGGGAGATATGATAGAAGTCTATAAATTAATGAATGGAATGGAACGGGTAAACGTAGATCGATTGTTTACGTTATCAGAATATAGAAAGACTAGGGGACATGCAATGAAGCTACAGGGTAAACTATTTAAGACCAATAAAAGAAAATATTTTTTCACTCAACGTGTAATCAAACTCTGGAATTTGTTACCGGAGGATGTAGTAAAGGCTGTTAGTGTAGCTGGGTTTAAAAAAGGTTTGGACAAGTTCCTGGAGGAAAGGTCCATAAACCATTATTAAGAAGTGACCGAAGATATCAATGCTTGCCCCAGTACAAGCATTGTGGAACTTGTGTCTCTTGGGGAAACTGCTAGGTACATATGACCTAGTTTGGCCACTGTTGGAAACAGAATACTGGGCTTGATGGACCTAGGTCTGACCCAGTATGGCATATCATATGTTCTTATGTTATGACCACTATGTTAGTGTGGTGCAGTACACTCAGCCAGCATTTCCAAGAGCAAGGGTCAGAGGTTCAGGTCCCATCTGTGGATCCTGCAGAGCATCTCCCCATAGTTTTAGCCAATAATGCATCCACAACAACAACATGGGAAAACCCCAAAGCAGTGTTGCATAGGGGTACGGACACCCACTCACAAGGGCTCCACTATCCACAGCTTCATGGAGTGTCAGGCTGTTGGCTGCAGCACAGAGCTGCAGTTATCACCAAAGCACTACTAATACCCCCTGCACGGATTAGCAATGTCAGTACTGTGATCAGGACCAGTGCAGCGGGTAAGGTTGTCAACCACCTCCATCTCTGCACAATGCTGAGATAGGTGTGGGAATGTGCGTATGTCTCTCCATTGTTTTGTGTCTGTCAACACCTCACTGAGCCCACATTGCTCATACTGCTTCCAGCGTTAGCCTGCAAATGTGCATAATGAGGAGAAAGGTATTGTGGGTATGGCCCAGACAGGGCGGATTGGCCAGGATGCATCTGCACAGGATGGAGGGCAATGGCTGGTACACTGTAGTGCTCGAACACCACCTGCATGGACAGGGTGGCCACAGCATGTCACAAGGGGGGGGGGGGGGGGAAGGTCACTCTCACTCTGACCAAGCAGTGACCATGGCATGTCTATGTTCCCACATAGTGCCACACATTATTTGTTTCCAGTAATACCTGTGTGTTCCCAGTTCTGGGGCCCAATCACGGAGATACCTGCTTGGTGTCTGTGCTGTGCATCCCACCTCTGGGTGCACAGGGTTCACCTGTGAGCATGCACTATGGACTGGTTAGTGGGCTGTCTGCAGTTCACCTGTGCATGGTGGGAACACCTTGTAGGATGCTGCAGGTACAGTCTGACTGTGCTGTCTGTTGATGAATGGCAGAACATGACATGGGGCAGTTGAGCCTACCCCAAACATCACTGCTGGTCTTCAATGGTCACAAGTATGGCACTGGCCCAGCAGCCCTGGAGGGCTGTCATCTGCCAGCAGGACTGTGATTACTGGTACTGTAGCCATTCTGCAGGGTGCAGGCACCTGTCCCACCACCCCCTCATCTGCAAAAGGGGTGAATGAGGCCCCTTGGGGGTATATAGCACATACCACTTAGACCCATAGTGGCAGTGCTACATCACCCTCATGTGAGTCTAGACACCCCACTGCCCTGATAACAGGTACCCAGCCAGACCTTAACACCAGGTACGCACTAATCTAGGTGGTGTCCAGTCCCACATGTGACTGCAGACCACTGCTGGGAATACCTGTCACACACTGGCAGTACTGGGGATGTGCAGCAAGACCTATCTCTAGCACCACATGTACTGTGGACCTAGTGCTGGGCTCCCATCCTATCCCTCAGGGTGAACACGGAACCTGCACAATGGCATGGTTTGTAGCTACTCTGTGCCAGTATCACGGACTGTCAGTCCGTCTTACCATGCTGCAGTACCGGAGAGGTGCAGACCCCATTTGGTGGTCAGCTGTAGGCTGCTGTTCTGCATGTGCAATGCATCATGGGTGCTGGTGAGGTTAACCTATCCTGGCACACAGAGCAGACGGTTTGTGCAGTGAGCTGCAGTCCTTCTGTACCCAGCCATTGCTGTGCAACAGGCCATAGAGGTATAGCCTAATGGTTAGTACACTGACATTCTAGGTGGCGGTCATGGGTTCGATTCCTCATTGTTCCCTCCTGTCCAAGACAGATATTTTGCTTGCCTGTGACAGTCATATCTTTGCAGATCCATGCTGCCAGCCCATAGTACCCTCACCACAGTTGCCAGCTATCCTTATAAGGTGTTATAAGGCTCCTAATTAGGCACATTACAAGGCACGTTACAAGGCACCTTATTGGGCACAGTACAAGGCATGTTATAAGGCACGTTACAAGGCATTTATTAGGCACAGTACAAGGCACGTTAAGGCACGTGCCTTGTACTGTGCCTAATAAGGTGCCTTGTAACGTGCCTTATAACGTGCCTAATAAGGTGCGTTGTTGTGCCTAATAAAGGTGCCTTATAACGTGCCTTATGACGCGCGTTACCTGACATGGCTTGCCATAATGATGCCCCGCCCACGCCTTTATATGAGCATCTGTACCTTTACCACCGAACCTAACGTGAATGACATCACCGCAGTTTAGTAAACATACCCCCAAATTAGTTCTTCAAATGTTTACTTAGTGCCTGCCAGGTGTCTGAATGCACAGACTGTGAACCACCACATGACTGTTCCTTTTACTTTGAAAGGGTGCTCAATGATTCATAAGGAGGGTTATTTTCAAAGGGCTTGGTGGGTAAATTGAGGGGGTAGATTGAGGGGGTAGAGGCGGGGGAGGGCAGAGCCAGCCAACTACATGCAGGGATTTCATTTTGAGCATTCCCGTAAATGTGTTAAGCTTCAGACTTTGTCATGCTGCAAAGAAGGTGCAGGGTCTACAGGATGCAGACTGACTGACTCTGCATTTTGACAGGATGTCTCCCCTGGAAAATGTGTTTGCAGGCCCATGGGAACAAAATCTGCAAGTACCACCCAGGATTTCAAAACTGTCTCATTACTGACTGTGTTTTTTTAATAAACTATGTCTCCAAAATTCCTTTACATATCTTTTTTTTCACATAGGTTTCCTAATTTATACACCTAACAAAATAAAATGTCATCTTGATAACACCACACACAAGGAATAAACCTGGTTCATATCTTGGAAGACACCAATAAAGGCAAATAGCTTCAATCAACATGGCATCACTTTAATTACAAAAATCATAAGTCTCACAATAAACCTTCCTCCGAGTTAATGAACGTGAAGCACAATTATAAATCTATTTAATGCATGCTTACGGGTTCAGTAAACTGCAAACATTAATTTAAAAAAAAAGAACTTTAGGGAATAAGAAGTCATCATTATCTATCATAATGACATTTTTTAAAATGAAATTAAACAAACATTAAGAAGAAACCCCTGGGGGGTATCTGCTGTTACAACTAAACAATAATTTCCTTCTATAAACTCACCTTGTTTGCAGTCTAAATAATCTCTGCAAGATGCCATAGTTTTCTCCCTCATTGATTTCATTTCCTGTATCAGGATCATCCTGTTTTTTTGCCTAGATCCCATTATCAATTTAATTATAAGAATTCTTATATATTGCCTGTTTCAAACAACCTACCATTCAAAACACTTTACAATGAAAATTACATAAAATACAAAGACATCTGAGTGAAAAGCATGAATACAATGGTCTTAAATTAAATTAAAATTGGATTAAACATACAAATCAACAAAAAAAAGAACATTTGACTTCCTTGAGAGAAAGATTGAACATTCCATTATATTTTTTAATATACTCAGAGCTTGGAGGGATAACGTGATGCAGTGAGCAAGGCAGGATCATTTCTGCACGGCTCTGAGGGCTCCCCCCCAATGAAGCTGTTTAATGATAACGTTACCCTCCGGTAATCTTTTTTGAGCGGTACCAGGAGTGGCGGAGAGGTGTTGGTGTCCTCAGGCTACGGTGAAAGACGCAGAGGGTGCATGGCGGCGAAGGCACCGAGGAAAGACAGAGTGCGGGTGGCGGAGGACAAGATGGCGGCTAAAGTGGCATCTAGCCCGAAGGCTGAGCGAGACCTGGACCTCGTGGAGGAGGTTACCAATGCGGTTGTGGCGGCATTGGAAAGTCGCTTTAACGGCCTGGCAGAGCAATTAGCCCAGGTAAACCACTCGATCGTGGACTTTGGCACGCGCATGGGAAGCGGAGCAGAGGATAGCGGAGGTGGAGGAGGTGCAATCGACACAGGCCCAGCGCGTGCAACACCTGGAAGAGTTGCTCAAGCGCCACGAGGAAAAACTTGATGATCTCGAGAATCGAGGCCGTCGGAAGAACTTGAGATTTGTGGGGATACCTGAGGCCATTGTGGATGGAGAGCTGCGCGGCTATTTAGAGACTTGGTTGGCGACAAATTTGGAGCTGACTGCCGCCCTGGGTTCTGTAAAAATTGAGTGAGCACATCGGCTGGGGGGGCAGAGAGGCCCAGGAGATCGGCCTCGTGTGGTTATTGCGCGCTTCTTAAACTATGCCCAGAAGGAAGATGTGATCCGAGCGGCGAGACGCTCTCGGGCACAGGGACCAGGACCCGCAAAAGTTTTGGTTTTTCAGGACTATTCTGCAGCAGTGAGTAGAAAGCGCAAAGAGTTTGCTGGACTGTGTGCTGAGTTGGCTAAGAGGGCGTGCGTTTTGCCCTACTCTACCCGGCACGTTTGCGGGTAGAATACAGAAACCGACAGAGGATGTTTGACACACCCGCTTCAGCCACTAAGTTTTTGACTGAGATCGTGCCAGAGGCGGGAGAGGCGATGCCGAGTCAACAGGCACCTGGTGGTGATCGATGAGGCGCAACTGGACTGGACTGGACTATGTTCTCTTTTCAATAATGCTGTTATGTTATTATGCACTGGTGGCTGGTTTTTTTTTTTTGAATAGCTGGGAGCTTGCATGGTTTCAGGGAGGGGGCGACTCAATATTTGTTGAATGGACTGAATGTTGCTGGCTCATGAGGGGAGGATGAATGGAAGTTTGTTGTCTGGGGGGGGAGGCCAATGCATCATAGTGGTCAGGCGCGTACTCCATATGGAGAGAGAAAGGTGTTTTTTGGGGGGGGGAGGGTTTGGTGGGACGGGGAGGGAGGGGGCGGGGTTTGGGGCTGGGGAGGAAGTGGGTATCCGAGATCATTTAGGAAGAGCTTTGGGGGAGGGGAGGGGAACTTGGGTAGCATGCAAGACCTTTTCTTGGTCCAGGTGGTTGGGGAGGGGATTCGGAGTGGGTGTGGTGGGAGACAATCGAGACATGTGTGTAGAGGAGGGGGCAATGGGGGGAACTCTAGGCTGGGGGAGTTCCCTTCAGTTCCGAGTTTAGTATTGCCTTTGTGTATGACTCGTGTGAGTGTGGATGACCATGGGTGAGGGTTTACGGTTGATTACTTGGAATGTGTGTGGTATAGGGTCTCCGGTGAAACGTTATAAGATCCTACATGTACTTAGAGATCAAAAGGCAGATTTGGCATTCTTGCAGGAAACACATCAGAGTGCCCTGGAGCATGCCAAGCTCGAAAGGGGATGGGTTGGGAAGGTTTACGGGGCTTCCTCGGGAGGGAAGAAAGCGGGAGTAGTGATTTTGATTAGGAGGGGGGTGGGCCTGGAGGTGGAACATAGCATTTGTGACCCGGGCGGGAGGTTTATTATTGTAGTAGAGACCATCAACGGAGTTAAATTGGGTTTGGTGAATATATATGGCCCAAATACATATGACGCTCGCTTCTATGCTAGATTGAATAAATGTTTGAGTGAACTCGGATCAACTCCCATCATCATGGGAGGGGATTTCAATTGTGTTTTAGATGAGATGATAGATAGGTCTGGAACCCGAGGGCTGACCAAGGACAGGAAATCTCAGTGGATACGGGAGGTTTGTGAAGGATTTAATCTGCTTGATTATTGGAGAGTGTTACACCCCCTGGATAGGGACTATACCCATATCTCTAGAGCGCATGACACGGGGTCACGGTTAGATTATTTCCTGGGGTCTCAAGAATTATTTAATAAAGTAACTAGAGTAGAGATTGGCCCTGTGGAGGTGTCGGACCATGCTTATGTCCGGTTGGATGTCAGGTGGGGGTAAAGAGAGCTGGGTCTCTGTGGCGCTATCCACTTGGCTATACCCAGGGTGGTCAGTTTGAGGCCTTCTTACACTTGCAGTGGGACGAATTTGTTGAATTTAACGGGAAACACAGTGGTAATCCAATTCTTTTTTGGGAGGCCGCAAAGGCGGTTTTGAGAGGGAGAATTATTGAATTCGGGGCCCGGAAGAGGAAAGCATTTGCCTCTCATTTAATTTCTTTGGAAAAACAGTTGTGTCAGGCGAGGAGAATGTTAGCACAGCAGCCGACGCGGGGGAAGAAGTTGGAACTTAGTAGATTACAACAGGAGGTGAATGCGATGCTGCACGAGTGGGCGACACAATCTTTGTTGTATTATCGATATAAGCTTTACAAATATGGTAGTAGGGCGGGGGGACTGCTGGCCAGGTTGGTGAATACCAGTAGGGGACAGACACATGTAGGGGCCCTGCGGGATGCACGGGGTGCGATAAGGACGGGGCAAGCTTATATTGAGGACCGGTTTCGTGAGTACTACCGGACTCTTTATGGAGCTGGTACTGGGGATTTGGCACAGGCAGAGAAATTTCTTATGGCAGTGGACTTGCCTAGTCTATCCCTAGAGGAACATGCAACTCTCAACGCCCCGCTCACTGAAGCGGAGGTCCGGGGGGCCATAAAGCTTTTGCGTACTTGTCGGGCTCCGGGACCTGATGGATATAGGGGTGAATTTTATAAGTTAATGGTAGATAGGGTGGTGGAGCCTTTGCGAATGTATTACTCTGCCTTGATCGAACGCCAGGCATTTCCGTATGAGAAAAATAGCGCAGTGCTTACCCTGATCCCAAAGCCCGGTAGAGATGGGTTATTGCCCGAGTCGTATAGGCCTATTTCGCTTCTGAATGTGGATATCAAACTTTTGGCTAAAATTATGGCTAATAGGTTAGCTGAATATATTCCCCAACTAGTTAAGGAGGATCAGGTGGGTTTTGTGAAAGGTAGGCACGTCACCAAAAACTTGCGTAAGATAGTTTCGTCGTTATACATGTCTGCTGCGGCAGGGGAGCAAGCTTTGTTAATAAGCTTTGACGCCGAGAAAGCGTTTGATCGTGTGGATTGGCAATATATGTATCATTTGTTAGAGGTAACGGGAATAGGGGGTTTCTTTTTGGATACGGTTAAACTTTTGTATTCGGATCCCCGCGGGCAGATTTTGATAAATGGTTCTATTTCCCGGGACTTCCCGATTCGGAGGGGGACACGGCAGGGTTGCCCCTTGTCCCCGCTCTTGTTCGTTTTAACCCTGGAACCTCTCTTAGAGAGAATAAGGACACATAGGGGGTTGGTGGGGGCCAGGGTGGGGAAGGAAGAATCCCGGATTTCTGCTTTTGCCGATGACCTCCTCGTGTACTTGGGGGTCCCTAGGCAGACCCTACCTATTTTGCTGAGACTGGTTGCGGATTTTGGGAAATTTTCGGGTTTGAAATTAAACTTGGAAAAGTCTGAGGCCTTGGATCTGCAGCAGACATTGCATGGGGATTGGGAAGCCTTCCCGTTGAAGTGGGCGGGGATGAAACTTCATTATTTGGGGATTTATTTGACAACCGATGTAGCCCAGCTGCAGACGGTTAATTTAGCTACACTGTTGTCACAGACAGCAGAGCGCTTGAATGGTTGGCGGGATCTACCGCTTTCTTTGGGAGCCCGGGTAGCTCTATATAAGATGATCCTTTTTCCCAAATGGTTGCACATGTTGCAGAGTCTGCCTATCCTGCTGACGAAGAAGGAGATAGCGAAAGTGGAGAAATGTTTAACTCTATTTTATTGGAGGGGGAAGAGACCTCGGCTAAGTCTTAAGACGTTGCAGAGACCCTGGGGGGGTGGAGGTATGGGAGCCCCCGATATGAGGAGTTATAATATCGCCTGCCTGATGAGGAACTTGCGGGATTGGTTGGGGACCACGGCGGATTATACGCCCTTGGCGTATGAACAGGAAGTAGCAAAGCCACTGGCCTTGCGATTCATATTGCATGCGGCAGCTGCAGATTTACCTCAGCTGGTGGGGCGGCACCCTATCTTTAAGGTCATGCGACGGGTCTGGCGCCTGTTATGTCAGAAGTATTCCTGGAACCACACCATTTTTACCCCTATATGGGAACGGGGCCTTTGGTCCGGGGTTGCATGGGGGGGCATTTCGGGGGTGGGAGGCTAAAGGGATTGTGGCCTTGGAGCAGGTAGTAGATGAAAGGGGGCAGGCCCTAGACTTTAAAGATCTCCAAAGTAGATATGGTCTGGTACGTCGAGATTGGTTCTCTTATCTACAACTGCGCAGTTATATTCGGAGTTTGGATGGGCAGTACTTGCATACAGATATTTGTTCTAAATTTGAGGAACTGCTGTATGCGGGGAGTGTGCAGCGGGCGCAGGTGGCAATACTGCATAAGGAATATCTTCGCATAAAAGGGTTTTCTGATGAGAACGTCTTGGCCGCGGCATGGGCACATGATCTGGGGGTGGAGATCAGAGGGGTAGATATGGTGCACTTGCTAGCAGATATCCCCAGGAGGATTAAGACTGCAAACTTTAGGGATCTGCAATATCGTATCTTGCGACGCTGCCACTTTGCTCCTTGTCGAGCGTTTAGGGCCGGCAACAGTGCTACCGCGAGCTGCCCCCGGTGTGGGATAGCTCGGGCGGATCTGGGGCACATGTGGTGGCAATGCTCGGTGGTGGTTAGATTTTGGAAGGATCTTGTGGGCTGTCTTACCGGGGTTTTGGGCTGTCCACTTAAACGGGACCCCAAAATGTTGGTGTTAGGTATGACCAGGTGGGTGGAGGGGTTGGGGGGCGGCCAGAGACGTTGGTTAGGTAAGGTTCTGCTAGTAGCACGGAGAGTGATTTTGCTGAATTGGCTCCTGCCCAGTGGCCCGACCGTTGGTCAGTGTCGGAGGGAGGTGTACCGGTTGTTACTGCTTGAGCAGCAAGGGGCTAAACATGGGGAAGTAGCCACTGATAAATTTTTGGGGGAATGGGGTCCCTACTTACATACATTGTCTCTGCGAGAGAGGAGCTGAATCCTTAATGTGCTTGGGTGACGATTAGGAGTGGGGTCTTGCTTGGGTGGGGCTGGGGCTGGGGTTGGGGGGGGAGGGGAGGAAGATAGGCCCTTCCGGAGAGTGCGTGAAGGTTGTGAGAGGGAGGGGGGAGTGTTGCAGTTGTATGTTGGGATGAATCTCTGCATCATAGGAACTTGGCGGGGGAGCTGGGGCAGGGGGTTTTGGGCTTGCTTGGATGGTTAGTTGATAGGTGGGGTCGTTGGGTTTAGGAGGCGGTGCACGATTGTGGCAGCGCTCTGGTAGTTTGTAGTGTTGCCTTTAGGGGTGTAATGTAGTATAAGTTACATTGGTATTCTATATGTATAGCAATATATGGAGAAGTGGTTGGCACTGTGGTCAGTGGCGTTATTCAGTGTACGCAGTCGTTCCCTTAGTGGAATGGCTGTAGGTGGAACGGGGGTGGGGGGTGGGAGGGGGGATAACATATTGTTAAAAAATTTGCACACGGCTGTGATTTCTAGCTGATATGTTATTGCACTGTGCTGTTACGGTTTGCTACTGTTGAGTGGGCTGTGTTCAATAAACAAATGTAAACATATACTCAGAGCTTGAAAGAAAAAAAATCATAGGGCCCGATTTTTGAAAGTCATTTACATGGTATACAGCCCAGTAAACCATGTCAATGCCTGAAATGGGGATATTCAACGGCACTTACACAGTTAGTGCCATTGAATATCCCCTTCTAATTCCCCTACGTGCCCCGATGCTATCCGGCTAGCATCAGGGTGTATCGGGGGCATTCCAGGATGGAATAGAGGTGGCAATGAAATAACTGGGAGCAGCGATATTGCATGCTGCCCGGTTAGCGATCTGTGCCAAAATGATAGGCAAGGAAACCCCTTGCCTATCTTTAAGGTGCAGGAGCTGACCGGGCAGCATGCAATATCACTGCTGCTGAGTTAGCTTTGGCAGCTTCCTGTGTCTGCGGTGATCCCCGAATATTCAATGCCATCGCCATGGCATTGAATATCTGAGTAAGAGGTCAGCAGGGAGGGCTATGCGCTGACAAGGCATATATCCCTTTGAAAATGCGCACAGCTCAATATTGGGCCTGTAGTTATTATATCAGTTCATTTGGATATATGCAAATAAAGGTAAGCAAACAAGCTGTAAGTGATGCAGTGTGGTCAACATTATTGGCACCCTTGCATTTTAGGTATGTTGTGTACAATATCTTGAGAAATAATTATGGAAATATTCCAACTGTGTGTAATCGTAATATTTTAATAGTCTGTTCAAAAGTATGCAACAAAAAAATGTCTGTGCAACTTAGGAGTATGTTTACTAGACCAATGGCAGATTTCAGCTCTTTCCAAAGGTTCTCAGTTGGACTGAGATCAGGACTCATTCCTGGCCAGTTTAAAACAGTTACTTTTTAACCATGCTTTTGTACTTTTGGATGTATGTTTTGGGACACTGTCCTGCTGGAGGACCTATGACCTTCAACCCAGACCTAGCTTTCTGACACTAGGTAGCACAATTCACTCCACAATACTATGGTAGTCCTCTGACTTCATGATTCCTTTAATACATTCCAAGCCTCCAGTTCCTGAGGCAGCAAAACATCCCCACAACATTATGGGACTTCCACCATAGCTAATTATAGGAAAGGTATTTTTCCTTATAAGCTTCATTTCTTCGGCTGTAAATATATTGCTGGTCTGCATTGCCAAAGAGCTCAAGTTTGGTTTCCATCTGTCTACAGAACATTTTCCCAGAAGGATTGTGGTTTCTCAAGGTAGGTTTAAGCAAAGATCAGGCATGCCTTTCTGTGTCTGGCTTTGAGCAGTGGGGTCCTCCTTGGCCTTTGCCCATTAAGTCCTTCTTTGTTTAGTGTGCAGCATATGCTGCAGGTTGAAACCACCTCTCCAGATTGCTCCAGGTCAGCCTTAAGCTCTTTGGATGTCATATGTGTTATTTTTCAAACAGTTCACATAACCTTCGAAGATGGCTTGGATTAATTTTCCTCTTCCCACTATGTCCTGGGGGGTTCTTGACAGTTCCATGAACAGAAAATAACATTGCAAACTGTAGACACAAGAATCCCAAGGTCTTTGGAGATAGCTTTGTACTCCTTTGAAGTTTGATGATAATGGCTTTTCTGATGGTCTCAGGCAGCTCTCTTGTCTTCACCATTGTGAAAATGGAAAGGGGTTCACCTGATGGGCTGAATCAACAAATTGTTTGGTATACTTTAATTTGAGAGGAAGCTGTTCTTTGAAGTAATGAAGTCATTGGAGGAGTAAGCATAAAAACACTGCTGCCATATTGTCTGGAAAGCCCTTGAGAGTGAAAGTTGAAAAGGTTTTGAGATGTGCTGCATGGCAAATTGAATTTTGGAGTGGACCAGATCATTTCAGATAAGTGGTTAAAGTTGAATCCTGAAGCAGAACTGTAAATTTTTTTCCCAGTTTGAAACACAACATTGACGTTTTTAAACGGTTGACGTTTTTAAACATTGTTCAATAAGGAGAATGAAGAGTAAAGATATTAAAAAGGACTAAATTGTCAATAGTTCAAAAATAGTTGGTGACACTGGTTTGGTTTTGAAGGTCCAAAAACAGTTTTTTTTCTTTCACATATTAATGCTGGGTTTTGGTGGATAATCATGCCCTGGCAATGTCCCCATTTTTTTACTATTTCCTACTATTTCCTTTTTCAATTGGTCTTATTTTATTTGATTCTTTTATGTGTCAAATATGTGTGCATATACAGTCCAAAGCCATTTCACTGGACATTTTTTAGGAGGTATTGCACATTAAGGGGTTGAACTGCAAGGGTGACAATAGTTTTGAACACAACTGTACCTCTTTATTGGATTAACTTAGAAGGGAATTTTAGAAGGAACGTCAAAGTACAATCTGGGACATCTAAGCCAAAATATCTGAAAAAAAGCAGGTGTAGACATGATTTCACAAATGCGGACATGCCTGATATGGACGTCTCTTAGGGCTTCTACATAGACAACCCCAGAATAGTATTTCAGAATGTGCACATCTAGAAATAGCCTAATGGTTAGAGTAATAGGTTCAGTACAGAAAGCTAGTGTTCAAATCCTACTGCTGTTATCATTGAAATTATGATGAGTACTGGAGATGATAGGATGTTTTCTTCTCTATACTCTCTGGATGTTCTTTTAGCCAAAATGAACACTTTTCAGATGCCTGTTCATACCTGGTGCAGGTATAAACTTAGACGCAATGCCGGATTTCTATGATGTTTCTGAGATCAGGTGGAGACATCAAGGTTTCTGGGAACATCCCAGTCATGCCTCCACCATGCCCCCATTCAGACTTGGATGGCTATAGACCCAGCTTCTAAAATGGCTCTGAAGATGTCTCTGTGCTTTGGATATCTCTATGCCTGTTTTCCAACATCAAGTGTGAATAGGGTTTCCAAAATGGCCCCTTAATGTCTCTGATAAGCCTGAGCTTTCTTCTCCATCAGGTCAGTGAAGAAACTGTAGTTACATTGGCTTTACATAGCAGAGGCTGTTTGTATATATCTTTACAGTCAAATGAAAGGGAGTGGAGACATAGGTAGAGACTGTGGAGCAGTGACATTTTACACTTATATCTGATAATGAGTGAGAAAATCATTGAGGTATGTTTAGTAAACGGTCCTAACGTTACCGGTGCTAGTTGCAGCGATAATGTGAGGAATGCCATATAAGGTAGTGGGCGTTCCGGCGTAAAGGAAGCAATGGCGGGGTATCATGCGATAGACACGCCGTGGCATATTATCGCACGGTAACCTTAAGTTTGGGCGCTGAACTGTGATCAAAGGACTAGAGGTGTAGCACACTGGTTAATACAATGACTGCTGATACAGCACTCATGAGTTTGATTCCTGAGTGGTGATATGTAATTAGGCTGTCCAAGGCAATTCCTTTTCCTGCCTGTAACAGTCAGACACATCTCAACAATCTGTACTGTCCCCCAAAAAAACGCTCATCCCAGTGCCGTAACCTAAAGCACCTTTTAGAGTGCACCATAAGACACATCATAAAGTGCCACGTCAACCAAGGCGGGTCAGAATGTGGCCCAGAGGACAGCACGAATGGGTAGTACCCTCCAAGGCATCATATAAGGCGCCCCAGAAGCTGGCCGAACCTAAGGTGGTGCTAAAGATGCCCCAAGGATGTTAAGGTGACCAAAGAAATGTTGGCCAAGGGCAGTAAGGTGCACCAACCTCACAAGCATGAAATATATGGGTCAAACACAGATGTAACCCTAACACTGCATAGAGCAGCAACGAAAGCCAATGAAGAAGTGATGTAAGGAAGTAGATGTCTGAGGTGATGGACCTGCCAAATCTGCGAGCAGCCCATGTGGCAGCTGGTAAAGTGGACAAATATATCAGGGGCAGCTGTACCGATGCCCAGGGTGATGGTACTGTAAAGTTCAACAATGACAGTGTGTGGCAGAGGATGGGAATACGTGTCCAGCAGAGGAGCCAGAGGTGGCAGGAGAAGTGCAATGATAGGAGGACAGAAGAGTAGCAGTGCCATGCAGAGCAGACACAGGAGAGGCAAGAATGAAGAGCCATGATGTAGAAAAGGGTGCTAGTGCAGGACATGGGGTAGCAGCCTGCAAAGTAGGGCATGACGCCACAGAGCTACAGACACAGATAGACGGACAGAAGGATGTTTGGCAACAGTGATGAGGGTATAATGTGCCAGAAGCACAGATCGTCACAGATAGGACTGTGACAGGAATGCAAAGTATGTGTGTACCAGAGGCATAAAATAATTAGAACAGAGAGGAATCGAACCCATGACCACTAGCACAAATGTCAATGCACAAACCGGTAGGCTACAACACCAACGTGAGTGCCATAGCAAAGGCTGCATACAAGAGCACTGGAGGGCACCACACCAAAACCCAGCTGGCTGCCAGGATAGGGCAACCCCAACAGTAACGAAGATGCAATGCACATGCAGAACCGGTGTGTACAGCTCATATCACAGTCAGTAACTGGGATGACAGTCACATATAAACACATACACACACACCATGAAATGTTATGCAGTGGACACAGCATGCAAAAGAGCAAAGAACCTAAACCCAATGGGCGACAGGGGATGCTCTGTGGAGCAGGGCAAAATGGGGAACAGAACGGAAAAGGAGCATGTGAGACATGAACCTACAAACAGACATGGACCAGATCAGATCAACAACAGCAATGCCAATCCCCCAAGCCGACATGGACAGTACAAAGAAAGAGTCATATGTTACAGCTCATATGCGACAGATAGGCTGCATCGAGGGCATACTGTGGTGTACAGTGAAGAGATGGAAGGGTGTGTGGAGAGGTGACTAATCGTCAGGCAGTTCCTGGTCAAGTTAGCACAAAACAAGGACAAAAAGAAGAAACATGTGGGACTCGAACCTGCAACCTATGGTGCCTCAACACATGTCCGCAACCACTATCCCAAACAACCATAGCAAGCAGAATGCAAATAGGTCCCCTCAAAGGGAATGTCGGTATGGAAACCCTTAGCACCCTGTGATGTGTCAGACGGCTGCCACATAGCCAGCTGCCACCATACAAGGATGTGAGCACAGGTGGGCCATGTACATTACCAGAACATAACGAAAGACCTGTGTCAGTGTGGTCAAGCAGCAGCAGAGAGAAATGTGGGTCAAATACATACTTTTATTGTGGTCAATCAGTAGACATATCGTATATACCGCCTGTCATCATATCAAGGTAGTTGGTTTACAGTGAACAAACTGAAAACACATTGAGCATGCAAGCTACCCACATGTCACCCAAAAGTCACTGGCACTTCTACAGATGATGGGCAGGAGAGATAATGTGCCGTAGCTGCATAGTGTTAATTATGCAGTATCCCCCCACCCCCCACATGCTGCTGCACGTCCCAAATGCCCTAGTCACATATGTGTTCCATGTAGACACTAGGTGGTGCATAATGAGGGTCACCGTGTACATTGAACCATGACACAGTGATGCCCCAGATGCACTATAACTCCCTTGGTGAGGGCAAACATCAATCCAAAATGTTGGCGGCCATTAAACTGGTGTGGTGGTAACAACTGTGTCATGTCCAAGTGCAGGGTAGGCTGACATATACAAGAGTATGTATACAATGTTACCCCTGTGCCACATGCATGGCTGTATGCTCCCGTGACCTCAAAACATGAGGATATCTTGCGGTGCATGTTACACACATGGCCAACACACACTAACACAATGTCAGATGGATGTAGAACATACAGCGACTATTTCAGTCTGTGATGCACACGTAGGGACCAGTATACAGTGTCCGCAGTGCAAAGGGCATCTGCAACCCAACATGTCCCGTTAAGACTGTCCGTGAATCACTGGGCATGCATAGTCAAGTGTGATATCTCAATGTGCCACAGTACTCGAAAGGTCATGTGTGCCTCGTGCAATCAGCAGGACACCCAACCAGACCACGGTAGCAACGGTGTGTTGACAGGCCTGTTATACTCAAAGTAGCAGTCCAACAGTAATGTTCATCATAGGCATGTGTCCCACTCACAGAGGTCAAACATCCTATGGCACCATCTCCCAGGGATAGTTGAATGGTGTTGTTGTGTCCTCCAATAGGTGGGTGATGTCGCCCGCAGATGCACTTAAGTAGATGTGCTGTGTGTGTCCGCTGCCCTGTGTCAGAATAAGGGCAAACACTGTCTTGGTATGCTGGATGCAACATCAGGGCACATTGCAGGGAGTCAAACATCAATATCGACGTAATTAAACATCACACAGGCAAACATAACATGATTAGAACACAGAACACTGTGCATGTTGTGGACATTTGTAAATGCAACTGCAGATGAGTGTGTCCCATGGATATGGATATGGTCATGTCCATGCCCATGTAACACAGGCATTTCACAGCTGCACCCCATGTCCATCAGCGTTGGTGCACAGAGACCCAACAGGAAAGGTCCATGAAACAAACAGCAAAACACAAACATATAAAGGCTGATGTCACACCCAAACGATCCAAGGTGCAACCTACTGTGTGTCTGCAGCAAATGTCTGTTTGGGATCCTCAGAGGCAGGCAAAGTCTACAACACGTCACAGTAAAGGCAGAAGATGTCATCAAAATGTGTCGGATTACCATGTCCCCATGTCCAGCTACCGTTGCCGCATGTCCAAATTATGGTGATATCTGGAATACATAAATGCTGTTGTGCAGTGGTCTTTCAACACACATGAGATAGGTCAACCCACAAAATACAACACACACGCACACTGTGCACACTGTGCACAAGGTCAACACCAGTAAGGTAGAGATAGCACACTCACTGCCGCTCCACAGGTGTGCAGACCCCGCCCACCACATGATAATGCAAACTGCATGCACACTATATCATAACAGAGCCACCCCCAAATACACACACACACACAGTATGAGAAGGTGAGCGTGCCACCATTAACATACGGCCTGTATGTGCACAATTGGAGAATAGTGGAGATAAAGGTCTTGCAAATGCTATGATACAATGCTGTTGGACGATGCTACAATGTCAGGGAAGGGTGTAAGTGCAGCCCAACACCAGAACACCTAGGAACTGTAGACACACGCAGCTCTGTTGGATGTGTCCCAGAGACAGTGCTGGAGAAGACAAACTGGGCACGAACACATGTGGATATGTGTGGCCAACATCAACATATGGGATACAGGGGAGCATGCTAAATAGGTCATCCACAACATATGTGCATTAAACACATAACCTCTGACATGTGCTGCTCCTGACTGTCCACACAGACAAATTACCTGTATGTCCACCTACCCCAGTGTCCTGCATGTTGAATTAGGTACACACAGCTTGTGATAAGGAAGCTTATCATAGTTCAGGAAGGAATAATACAAGAGGTGAATTGGCTCTGAATAAGCAACCTGTGCTTGCTGGTAAAAACACTAAAACAGAGTGTTTGCATAAAAGACTACCAGACCCAGAATGCACTAGGTTACAGAAAGCCTCTAGGAGAGCTGAAGTAGGGAAACGTGTGCCTAATCAAGGAAGCTATGAGGTAATCCCTAATCACCCATCTCTTAGGGCAGGGCTTGATTCAGCACACCTGGACTGTGCTACGGTGGAGTGTCCATCTAGGCACTTTAAAAGTAAAAGACATTCTTCACACAGACAGAGGCGTGAGAAGCAGGAGAAGTGTGAGAAGCAGAAGTGTGAGAAGCAGGAGAAAGGACAGCAACGGCAACAGCAGAGAGAACACAGAAGGAGGAATAGCAAGACATCCAGGAGGTCTAAGGAAGGAGCCCAAAGCAGTATGTGTGTTGGGAGTGATTCCAGAGGCACGCATTCTCCATTGGACTGGAAGAAACCAGAGGCTTGGAGATATAGAGCCAGGAACCCCCAGAGAGCACCTGTGAAGGAGACGGCTGCATCTACTGAGAGAAGGAACTCTGATACCTATTTAAGGAGGTATGGGAAAAGAGACCTAAAGTCCAGAGATTCTGACTGGAGAGCTGGGCACAGAAGCTGGACTACCTACTGGCCAGGATACCCAGAGAGGAAACCTAATAGCAACGTGATCCCAGGTATGAACTCTGATCTGTTCCCTAGCTTTTCACAAGGAAGACAGCAGGGAAACAAATGCTATCCTGAGAGTGATCAGTTAGAGAATTCCTCTGAGCCAGAGCAAGATAATGATTCCATGATATTTCAGGAGCAAGGGGAAATATCAAATGAGCAAGTAGAATGCATGGATTGCTCTCTGTCTAAGCTGCTGTTTTAAAGTAATCCTCAGTAAAGCAACAATCACCAAAAGGAACTGTAATGTGTTTTTTAACTACCCAGAAAAGTTTCTTTAAGTGAAAGCTTTTGGGTAAGTTAGAGCCACGTAGAGAGAGTGGACCAGCAAGGGTTTGCAGCTGGTTAATTACCTGTGATTAAGCCAGGCACAAGTGCACGTGAGCTCTGGAAGGAAAACCTCTTCATTGTGTGAATGAAAGAAAGTTGTTTTTTGATAAAGAACATTTTTCCTTTTGGGTTTGTTTTTCTTTTTAAGCACTGCTAAGAAAGTTATTAGCAGGGGCTAGCAGAAAGACCTTTTCTGTTCCATCAAGGTCTTTATTGAGTTATTGCCTAAGTATTTCAGTTGCCTTGTACAGTTGTTTTGTTTTTCCTGATTACAGTTCCTGAAGAAAGTATCCTATTGATGTTACCAAGCATATCTGTGTGAGGGAATAATCCCCATAAATAAAATCTGTTTTCTGCTTACACTCGAGCAACTACAATTCATTATTTTGTTGAACGGCTGATTTTGGTGTGAATGAACTACAACACCCACAATCCTTTGCAAGTCATGTAAAATTCTGCCTTTGCCAAGATTGTGGACTTTCACAACCAGCACCCCCGTTTACAAGCTGCCACTGCACTACAGCACCAGGAACGTCACCAAGCATGTCCTGTGGATTGAGAAACACAAGAGAAACATACATATGTCATATTAGAGCTGTGCAACAAACACACCACCTTCACATCCTCAGCTCTCATAACCCCCTAGATCTGTCACAGTCTAGCAGTTCGTCATGACACTGTACCTAATTGCCCCCAACCAAACTCGCCACTGACGTGTCCTTGGCCAAATACAAGGGCCTGTCCGTCATCTTTGTGACCTCTCTGCTGCCCTCAAGACCGTTGACCAGAACCGTCACCTCCCTACCCTGTATGTGCTCAGCCCAAAGGTCTCGGTACAATCCTGCTTCCCCCATATGTCTCCCATAGCACCTTCAGTGTGTGTTCCTGTGGGTCCACCTCCCCTGCTAACCCGCTCCCAGTTGATGTATGAAAGGGATATATGCAGGGGTTGCTACTTTCCCCTGGCCCCATACCCAGTTCCCTGGTGCAGCAGGCACATCCCCTGGCTCTCAGTAGCAGCTGTACACTGATGTGTCCCAAAGATATCTCTCTATGCCTGAACTATGTTTGGCAATCCACACCCCGATCTCAGCTTGCTCCCTGACATTGCTGGCTGCAGGTTCCCCTGCTGCATGAATTGAGCATGGCCAAGACCGGACATCTGATTATCGCCCCAAACCTTCCCCAACCTTTACAGTGTCTGTGTATAGGTTGGTACACAATCTGTCTACGTAGTCTGCAAGGTAGCAGTTCTCTATGACCCCTCGCTCCCCTCCCCCACACATACCCATCATGTAGCTAAGGCCTGCGGTGTCCTTCTATATAGCATCAGCAAGATTCCTGACATCATCCCAGAACACACAAATAAAAGGCTAATGCCCCCCTTCATCACCTGCCATACTGTTCACTGTAACCTACACCTTGCTGGTCTGCCTCAAAATCATCTCTGTCCGCCGCAATGTATGCAACACTGTGCTGCATGGCTAATCTACCGGTAGCCTCACCATGGCAATAATACTCCACCTGTCAGGACACCTCACAGGCTCCCGATCTGTCTATGCAGACAGGTCAAGATGCACCTGCTGATCTATACATGCAGTCACACTGTGGTTGCCCTGTACCTTGACTCGCATAACTCAAATACTACAAATACTACTACTACTGAGGATGTAAACAGTGCTAACACCTGTATGCATCACCATCCCGAAACATGTAACACACAGTCCTTGCTTATCAGAGCATACAATCCAATCAATCCCCTCATATCCCCCAAATGTGATCCCCACACGTCAAGGCAACTGGTCCTATCTATGGGCTGCTCCCCCACTTTTAATGCAGGACCAACTTGCAGCACCCAATGCCTAGAACTAACTACCTGTGGCTGCAGGGCAGCCACCCTCTCCAACCATCTCAAAACCATGTGTGACAGCTTACCACATCGCCTACGCCTAATAATCCTGACTACATTAATCACCTCCACCCACTGTTGTCTCCTGCCCACACCTTCTGTGTTAGTGGTTGGACTACATTGTAAGCTCTGATGGCCAGGCATTGTGTCAGCAATGTCAGTGCAGTGCTGCGTATGACTGGTAGTGCGATACCAATGCTCAGTAGTAGTAGTAGTACATATATCTATCCAAATGTTATTTCCAAAATATCCAGTACTTACATGAGAATAGCTCCTCAATCAGCTGCCACCTGAGTGCTGTGTCCTCATGTGTGTCACCATGGGCACATACAGGAGGGCACGTTGGATCATCTTCCAGATCCTCATTAATTTGGACATCGATATCGTGCCTGAGAACAATGTTGTGCAGGATGCAACAGGCAGTAATGATCTCTGTCACAGTCATGGGTTTGTATTGTAAGGCCCCACCGGTTCTATCCAGACACCTGGAGCGACTCTTCAAAATGCCAAAGGTGCACTCGATGACAGAGCGACTGGAGGCATGGGCCTCATTGTGCCTCATCTCTGCACGTGTCCGTGGTAGACGCACAGGGGTTAGCAACCAGGGACGACACCCATATCCTGCGTCACCTGCAGAAAGAAATGTTGAACATTAAACCAGGAGCTGATGTCCACACACATGCACACATGAATGTACGTGCAAACCAACAGCACATACAGGTCAGACAGAAACATAGGGGAACACATGATGGGACAACTATGCGCCAGTGTCTGGAGGTGTGAGATACAGAGCATGGGGGAGGTAGAAGGAGTGCAAACAACATTATCCGGAACCACAGCAGACACATGGGCAGACACCAGAGGCCGAAAGGTAGCACCAAGCGCCAGCCCTGAACACATCAGAGACACACATGCACTGCACCCTAGACAAAGGCAGAGATGCACACATGTGCAAGCATGTGATGGTCATGCTACTGTCCACACACAGATGGTGCGACAGGAACATGTACCCCACCATGGTAGACAGGATGGCAGAGACAACACCACACTGTTGATAAACATGAAGCATACATGTGTGTTGTACTGTGCCAACCCAAACACACAATGCCAAATGGCCTGAAACATCAATAGTCAGTGTGCCACCAACACACAGCACCGCAGCACAGAAGATATGGAGTGATCCCCCCCATGTCAGCTCTCACACACACAGATGACACACACACACAACTCGGGATGCACGTCAAGGGCAGACATGTGTGTGGACGGCTAGTCAGTGGTACACGATGTGCATGTCAGAGATGACAAATACCACCCAGCAGTATACAGTCCTCAAATTGACCGGCCTCAAATTGTATAGTGCCGAGTGATGCATGATATAGGAGTCATGGGTGGACCCTGTAAACCTTGGGACCACATTCAGAATACGCATACCTGCATCACATACAACCTGAACATTCAGGGAGTGGTAGTGTTTGCGGTTGCGGAACACTGCCTCCCTGTCTCTGGGCGGGACCAGGGCAACATGTGTGCAATCAATAGCTCCCATCACGTGTGGAAACCCGGCAAATGCCTCAAAGGCCTGGTTAAGGGTCCTCCACTGTTGACTAGTGTCGGGAAATGCAATGTAATTCCCCACCCAGCTGATCATGGCATGCAGCACCTGGTGGAGACAGCGTGAGAAGGTGGGGTGGCTCATGCCACCCACTGCAGCCACAGATGACTGGAAACAGCCAGAGGCAAAGAAATGTAGGGCACCAAGGAGCTTGACCAAACCCGGTATGGCATGTGACCGACCAGTCAGGGGCTCGAGGTCAGGTTTTAGATCCTCATAGAGCACCCTAATAGTCTGTGCTCAGGCGGTAGAGGGAGATGACCTGGTCCTCATTCATGTCCTGGAGCTGGGCCCTGGGCCTGTAGAGGCGAGGCTGGGGAGCCTGCAACTCATCACGCCTCCTGCGCCGTGCCGGCACAGCCCCTGCCTGGCCTGCCCCCACAGCTGCAGGTCAGTGTTGCAGCAGGACTGTACCCCTGCCCCGTGCCGCAGCCCCATGGACACCATCTCCCCCGTCAGGCAACTGCAAGCCCTGCATATCCCCAGTATACATGCAGCAACCACAAAGCCCGCCATAACGGACACTATAAAACCAACCCCCCTCACCTCCTCTACCTCACGCTAACCCTGCCGCTCACCTTCCCCTACCACACACCAATCCCGCCGCTCACCTCCCCCTACCACACACCAACCCTGCCGTTCACCTCCCCACCACTCACCAACCCCACCGCTTACCGCCCCCACCACTCACCAACCCCACCGCTTACCTCCCCCACCACTCACCAACCCAGCCACACACCACACCCATCACCGACCAACCTTGCCACTCACCTCCCCCACCACACACCAACCCTGCTACCTATCTCCCCCACCAGCCACCAACCCTGCCACCTACCTCCCCCACCACTCATCAACCCAGCCACTCACCTCCCCCACCACTCACCAACCCCGCTGCTCGCTTCCCCCACCACTCACCAATCCAGCCACCTACTCCCCCACTGCTCACTAACCCTGCCACTCTCCACGCCTAACCTGCCTCTGACCCTCTGTTCTCTTCACCATCAACAACACACACCTTCAAACTCGCTTGCCTGCACTGACCCCTCAGCGTGTACCAGGTGTTTATGTCAATTTATAGTATGTTTCCCGTCTGCGCGTGTGTGCGCACGTTGCGCATGCACAGAGGCAATGCACAGGGTGCATACGCAGATCCTGGCACCTCACATGTGCAGATACATACACCTCTTGCGTATGTGCGGCGCACAGTTCCGCTATGCCCTGGCGCCTGTGTGAAGTGCACGGCAACAGGAGCCGCACGTGCACATGCGCTGTACATATCTGCGCATGTGTGGCACCTGGTTCCGCATGCATCCCACAGGCGACAAGGCGTAGTGGAACCATGCACTGCACATGCACAAGAGGTTTAGGTGTCTGCACATGTGTGGTGCCAGGTTCCACGTACGCACCCTACACATCGCCTCTGTGCATGCGCAACACACACACATACACACAGACGGGAAAACATACTATAAATTAATGTGAACACCTGGTACACGTTGAGGGGTTAGTGCAGGCAAGCGAGTTTGAAGGCATGCATTGTTGATGGTAAAGAGAACAGAGGGTCAGAGGCAGGTTAGGCAAGGAGAGTGGCAAGGTTGGTGTGTCGTGGGGAGGTGAGTGGCAAGGTCGGTCGGTGGTGAGGGTGGTGAGTGGCTGGGTTGGTGCTTGGTGGGGGTGATGAGGCAGGGCTGGTGAGTGTCTTAGGTGGTGAGGGCTGGTGTAGGTGATGGGGGAGGGGGCAAGGGCCACAGGAGGTCATACAGGTCCGAGATGCAGAGGAAGGACAGGGAGAGCAGGGACATGCTGTGGCTGGACATGACAGGTGGGGCATCCGAGGAAACGCCAGGGCTGCAGTCCCCAGAGACGGGAGGGATGGGTCAGCCAGAGTCCAAGGTTGTGGGCCCATCGGGTATGTCCAACCCCACCCAGGAGCAGCCTGAGAGGCATCACACAGGCAAGCATAGGCGGACCCTGTGCCGGATGGGGAGAGGAAGAGGGCCATAAGATTCAGCCAGCAGGAAAATCACAACCTGCTGGCAAGTGTCCTCGAACACTATGAGGAGCTGTATGGGCGCAAGAGCTCATGCACAACTGTGAGCGTAAGGATCCAGATGTGGGAGGAGGTGCATGGGGCCATGGCACAGGCTGAGGGGCCACCAAGGGACCTTGACAGCCTCCGTAAGAGGTTCAATGACATCAGGCGGGGGGTCCATGCACACATGACTGCCGAACACCGACATGCTAGCGGCACTGGCGGGGGCAGCCCCTTCATCCCAAGCCTCACGCCCCTGGAGCAGCAGCTTGCTGAGCGTCTAGGCCCAATCTACATACATGGGCTCTCCCTGATGCTGGACATGGCTGAACCACAAGCAGAAAAGTTCAAGACATGCAGTATACGTACAGCTATCCACCAAACACACGCTGGGCATGCCACAGGGTGGTGTGGGCCCATGTCCTGGGAGCAGGTGTGGCCAAACAGATGCAGAGGAGGCCAATGGGGCAGCAAAGGGTTGCAACGTGTCCCCATGGGGGCCATGACAGGTACCTGGGGGCGTGTACCAGACATGCACAGTGGTGGATATGATACAGCACTGAACAGGTGTCCCGAACGAGGGGGGAGCACACAGTCGGCCAGGTGGAATGACACCCCTCCCCCACCATGCACATGACAGGACAATGCTCCCAAGATAGGGACGGCCTACCAACCCCACCAGAAACATAACAGCCCATGCTGCAAGTACCCCTACAAGCCACATATGTCACATACATCTGACACACACATGGATGCAGCATCACGAACCCTTGTCACAGAGGCAAACACATGCAACATGCAAACCAAGTGACAGCAAAACTGAGTGCCCTGGGGGATCCACTCCACATCCGCCGATCAGAGCCAGATGACAACAAGATATGTCCTGTCCATAGACAGATGGCAGTACATTGACAAGGGATATACACAGCCGAGCCCTGAGATGAGCTGGGGTGTATTTCACACAGACATCGCACACGTATGACACACACACCACTGCTGACATACCGTGGGAATCTGAAGGTCAACATCTCGAGGGCATGAGGTGTACAGCACAAGCACAGTAACAGACCTGTCATGTTACATTGTGACCATTCGCAACAGACCCATTGTAGCCCTTGCCATGCATCTGCCGTTCATACTCACACATCCCTTTGCCCTGTCAACTCTGCACACCCTGTAAGCTGCAGATCTGTGGTCCCTTATGGCCCTGTGTATACACCGAAATGTACGCCCTCACTGATCTATAACCTGTCAGCTGACCACCTACCCTACCAACCACCGTTACACTGTGGCTGTGTTTCTAGTAACTATCTCCATGAAACATCGGGTATAGATGTTGTATTGGCCTCCAGAGCATGTATGAGTGACACGTGACCCTCATACCCATGGGGCCCCATCTACGTGGTGTTTCTAGGTGCAGACTATAGATACTGCATTGTTCAAGGCCTGGGCAGTGGGAGGCATACATGTCCAGTGATAGGTGTGTGACACCACAGAGTATGTTGTAAATCTTGTATCTAACGGTGAGGGATATGTCATGTCACCATGCCATGTGCAATGTACTGTGCACATTGTGATACAGTGGCCAGCACAGAACCCCTGGGTACAGGAAAAAAGGAAGAGCTTACCTTGTAGTCACAAGGGCAGAAAGCAGGTTCAGGTTATGAGAAGCCAGAGAATGGTGGATCAAGCTTTCCCTGCACTGGGTGTGACGCAGCAGAAAGCCAGAAAGCATATTCAGTTTGTAAGGTTCCAGAAAATAGTAGAACAATCTTTTCCTACACTGGCTGTGATGCAGTAGAAAGCCAGGAAACTAATTACGTCCACCTGGGCCAGGAAGCACGTACAACGTGCAGGAGCCAGGAGGATAAAAGTGGCTGGGAAATCCCAGTAGGGGGAGGAGCAGTGAATGAAGGAGCAAGCAAGAGAGGTGCATTGGAAGGCAAGGGAGGTGTTCATGCACAGGTCTCCCAAGCCAGAGGGGGCATCGTCCCAAGGAGAGTGAGTAAGCAGCTGGAGGGCGTAGGTCACAAGCAGGAGAGCTTGCTGGGACCAGGAAGCATCGGGTGTGTCCCTGCAGTAAGGAACAGCAGAAGGGAAGCCTTTCCTGAAGCTTACCACAGCCCAGACCAGACAAGTGCTGAGAGGAACTCTCATGGCAAAGCAGGCTACAGCCCAAGTAAAGGTGCCTGGTTAAGAGAGGAAGGTGTGGAAGCTGGTTATCCAAGGAACAAAGCTAAGTACACCAATTTCTCCAGAGGGCAAGAGGTGGGCTCGGCTAGAAAAGAAAAGGCTAATGGCTGGAAGGAAAACCCTTGGTGGAAGGAAGGGGGAAGCCTCAGTGAAATAGGCTCCAGTACAGGTCCCCAGGACTTCCCTTATACAGAACGGTTCCTTGCCCCAAGAGCTGCTACCTCTCAAGAGAGTTCTGTAAATGATAAATGTGGAAAGTGTTACCCACTTACAAGTTTAGACACTGAGCAGATGCAATGGGAGAGCACTAATCAGGACGTTGATTATAGCCCCATGGAATGCACGCTCTGTATATCAGATGAGATTACCTCTTTATGTTAATCGAGAAGCAAGAGCATTGTTATACCTGTTTTTGAAAGAAGGTGCAATTTTGGTTATTTTGCTGTGAAGAAACAGTTTCTTTAATCCTTTGTTGCTGTATGAGAAAAACAGGAATCCACACGGGAAAGGGAATAAATCCTCATTATAATTTTGCCTTAAACACGGCTACAGAGTTTTCTTTACAAAGGCAGCTTGCACCACACGCCCTAGGCGACCGCCTAATAAGGACAAGGATAGCAAGCGTCTGACAAATGGCGTAGCTTTTCGGATTTTTGGACAAAGAATACAGCGGAAGCCAGCAGAATTACCAGCGCCGGAGAGCAAGACACAGGTTTGCTGCTGACCACACCCAGAGGGATTCCAGAATCTGGAGAGGCAAGAGTACCTTCTCAAGGCCGGATCTCCACTGGACTCAGGTAATGAGTATCTGGGCACAGCAGAGGGGATTCTGGTGAGAAGGGATACTAGGCACCAGAGCCAGAGCATACTTGCATTTTTGAAAAAAAAAAAAAAAGTGCCACACTTGGTGTTTGTGTTTCAGTGTTCGGAGATGGAGAGTCCACAGGAGATACTGCGATGGATCAGTCTCCAATTTGAAAAACAGCGTGAGTTAGCCCAGCAGAGCCAGGAGCAAGTATTGGCAGCCATGTGGGCTCAACAAAAACCGCTTACCGACCTGATTCAGACTTTGCTGGCGGCGAGAGCGGCAGAGAAGACACCAGAGGGACATTATTGTGGGGTAGGCCCACAGACATGTGGGGTATTATCCTTTGGACAATTGTCAAAAGACGATAACATTGATGAATTCCTGGAGGCTTTCGAGTGAGTAGCTCATAGTGCCAGCTGGCCCTATGAACAGTGGGCGGTTAGGGAGAAGCCCTAGCGGCATATAAGGATATGCCCGCCGCCCAGGCAATGAAATATGAAGAAGTCAGAGCAGCCATACGGGACAGACTAGGCTTATCGCCTGTAGTATACCGCCGTATGTTGCGAGCGACCCAACTCCAGACAGGTGAAACCCCTAAGGCACTTCGCCAAAGGATCCAAAACCTGGTCTGGAAGTGGCTCACTCCCGAGGGGAGAACCATGGAAAGTGTACTGGATATGCTTGTCCTAGAACAATTTTCAGAGGCTGTTCCAGCCGAGATACATTCGTTTTTGACTCTGCAAAATTGTCAGACCTCAAGCGAGGCAGCTCACCTAACGGAAAGGTTCATGGAGGCTGGATTAGCTCATAAACCACCGAGAGGCGCTGGCAACACTTGTGGGGTAGCCAATTTTGGAAAGGCAGAAAAAGACCCAATGTTTGGTGTACCAGCTGTTGTGAGAGGTATGCCTAGAGGTGAGGTCATGGACGCACACATTAAATGTTTTAAATGTAGGAGGCGGGGTCACAGGAAGGATGAATGTGTTGTACGAACAGTTTTGATTAGTGGGGATGAAAAATACAGGCAGGCAGGCTTTCGCCTAGAAGTGGAAGTCCAAGGTGTGGTAGCCAAGGCCCTACTTGACTCGGGGGCAGATCAAACAATGATTTCGAAGAAATTCTGGCGCCTCTTACAGGCCAAGAATGTGTCCACCCCGATTCAACCTGAAGGCAGGTCTAGAACACGCTGTGTGCACGGGTCCTCCACCTACTACCCTCTCTATAGGGTTAAGATAAAAGGTTTAGGAGCCCAGAGAAAGGTCCTAGTGGCAGTGATACCCAGGTTGCCTTATGACCTAGTTTTAGGCCGAGATTGGCCGCTCTTCTATAAGAGCCTAGGAGAGGGCATACAGGGAAAAAAGGGGATGGTATCTATGAGGTCCCAGGCCCAAGGTTCAAGGGAACAGATGGAGCCCCTGGAGGACACTGCCCACTCTGCAGAGGAGGAGACAGAATCTCTGGAAGGGGAGGATAGGCCCCTAGATGAAACTTTAGGAGAGCTACCCCAACATGAGGATTTGGTCAGTCCCCCGAAAAAGCCTGTAAGAAGAGTAAGGGAGAAAACCCACCACAGGGCTCAGTTGAGGGCTGGAGCCGAGGATGGGTTAGGTTTTCCCTGGGTCCCGGCGGATCTAGTCAAAAGATTCCCATCGTTCCCAAAAGAACAGAAGGTGGATCCCGCGTTAAAGCGCGCCTTCGAATACTCCCAGTCGGATAGAGATATTCTCCCCAGGTTCTTGATGGAGGGAGATATTTTATATTGGGAGAGTAATGATCCCCAGACAGGAGCTGTTAGAAAGCAGCTAGTGGTACCAACGGCCTTTAAAGCCGTGGTTATGAGACTGGCCCACGATCACCCGGTGGGTGGGCACAAGGGTGTTTTAGGTACCCTCGATCAGATATTGGCCCGCTTTTACTGGCCCGGGGTATTCAAAGAGACAAAACGCTTTTGCGAGGCATGCCCCTCGTGTCAGAGGGTATCGGCCGCAAAACCAAAAGGTGTCCCTATGATACCTACACCTACTATAGCAGAACCAGTGCGCCGGATGGCGATGGATATAGTAGGTCCTCTAGTGAAAACCCCTAGGGGATTTCAGTACATCCTAGTAATTATGGATCAGGCCACCCGTTTCCTCTGGGCAGTGCCACTAAGAAACATTTCGGCCAAGACCATAGCGGGGGAATTAATTAAATTGTTTTGTGAAATAGGGTTTCCGAAGGAGATGTTAACAGACAGAGGCAGTAATTTCCTGTCGCGATACCTGGCGCAGGTATGGGACGCCTTCGGAATACAACACATAAAAACAGCAGCCTACCATCCACAATCTAACGGGTTGGTAGAACGTTTCAACCAGGCCCTCAAGCAAATGTTGAGGAGGGGGCTGGATGGGAAAATGGCTGACTAGGACATCATGCTCCCATTCGTTTTATATGCCAATAGGGAGCACACACAAGCCTCATTGGGAGCCTCTCTCTATGAGTTGCTGTTTGGCCGTGCCCCAAGAGGAGTCCTGGATATTTTAAGGGAACAGTGGGCAGAGCCAAAAGAGGAAGAGGTAGGAGTACCGCAGTTTCTGCAAGAATTAAGGTCCCAATTACAGAGAGCTTCGCAGGCCATGGAGCGTCACTTACAGGACAGTCAACAGCAGCAGAAGCGATACTATGACCGAGGGAAGAAACCCCGTCAATTGGCCATAGGTGAAAGGGTAGTTGTAATGGTGGCAGACCCTGGGCCAAAATTCGAAGCCCAGTGGAGGGGACCCTACACCATAGTGGATCGTAAGGGACCGGTCTCCCACATGGTAGAGACCGACAGGGGGCGCTGTCAGGTGTACCACATTAATGTTTTGAAACCCTAGTGAGAGAGGACAGCGTCTTTTGGCCGGGTAAAGGTTAAGCTCCAGACCCATTCGGGTATTCCGTGCTGTGAGGACATGAGTCCCCCAGCCTGAAATATCTTAAGGGGGGGGATATGTGATACAGTGGCCAGCACAGAACCCCTGGGTACAGGAAAAAAGGAAGAGCTTACCTTGCAGTCACAAGGGAAGAAAGCAGGTTCAGGTAATGAGAAGCCAGAGAATGGTGGAACAAGCTTTTCCTGCACTGGGTGTGACGCAGCAGAAAGCCCGAAAGCATATTCAGTTTGTAAGGTTCCAGAAAATAGTAGAACAAACTTTTCCTACACTGGCTGTGATGCAGTAGAAAGCCAGGAAACGAATTACGTCCACCTGGGCCAGGAAGCACGTACAACGTGCAGGAGTACATTGTTGGGCAACAATACAGTACTGTATATATGCTCCCACATATTATGGACGCACGCCAGGTCTCCCTCATACGAATGTATGTCACCTTGCAAATGTCCACATGTATGCGTCAGTGATGGCTCTGTATCTGATGTGACACCCATTGTGCCTGTTCACCACAGTGCACCTTGCCATCATTGAATGAGGCTGTCTGACAAGGTCACCGTCGGTGACAACGCCGTTCCAAACTGCAGTGCGTGATGCTATCAGCTGATGCTGTGATGATGGATGCCCCCCTGGACCTCTGTCATCAGATCTGATGCCTCCTGGGGATGGGGCAGGGCTGTGATACTCCAACTGCAGCAACTACCAGTGGGCTCTCCTGGGCTGGTAATGTGTCATAGCAGCAGCTATCATGACACCTGGATGCCTAATAGAGCTCTGTCATGAGGGTTGCAACTCCTGAGGGTTGGGCAGAGGTGTGCACTGCAACAGAAGCAGCTAACATCACACCTCGCTAACCTCTGCACCTCTGTTTTCATGTCTGGGGCTCCTGGGGATTGGGCATACGTGCAAACAGCAACATACGCAGATAGCTTGATCACAGGTTTGCCCAAAGACAGGTGTCTCGCCCATTTGGTGCATGTCGTATGTGTTTTGATTGCTGGATCTTGTGTTGCACACCTTCCATTGTGTTACCTGTCCCCATACACTTACCTCACGTGGGTAGTCTGTTACATGGTTGAAGTGCCTTGTGATGTGCACCCACGCCCTCCTGATGCGTTCCAGATCCTGGCGTTTTGATGCGCCTGGTGCAGATTAATGCTGCCGGCTGGCGTAGGTCGGGGCGGCTAAATGCTGGCTTGTGGAATCGCGTTGCCATTTTAGGGGATGTCCATGTGTTGGTGATGCACACACGTATGGCGCGCATGCGCTGCATCGCGCATATGCCGTGCCATGCCCTACTATGCTGTACACGCCATGTGCGCATGTCACGGACGCCACACGGCAAACTATCTCTGGGGCCGCATGAATACACATCAGATATGGCGAATGGCGGCCACGGTGGCTGGCTTTAGTTTACAGCATCGCATGCTTTATGCCATTTGGCCTGAACCGCATCTGGTGCGCCTTAACTTTGGGTGCCTTATAACGCACTTTCAGCGTTGCAATGCCACACCTCTCCTTAGGGTACGGGACAAAGGTTAAAGTGTATTAGGCTTGAGTCACTGATTGTAGAGATGTGTCTGACTATTACTGACACTCATCTTGCTGTTGGTACATTGGGGATTCAAACCCATAAGCAGTGACTCTGAGGGCATTTTATTAACCAGTATGCTATGCTTTTTCTCATAGCAAGGGCTGACTACACAACAACTGCAGGTCAACCCAGAAACTGTCAGCTGTGCTTACCGGGATCGGGTCGACCCCCAGCTAAGGCGCTTTACAGGGTACCTTAGGTTTTCCAGCTGAAGTGATGGTTTATTTTTGGTGGACACACTGATATTTGCTATGGGGTATGTGTAGTACACCGTCCAAATGTTACCGGCGAAACTCCCAGCGATAATGTGAGCAATGCCATATAGGGAGGTAGGCGTGCCGGCATCCACGTAGCATGCACTGTGTATCGCCCGATAGGAGCCGTGTTGGTTGTTTACGCACAGTAACCTTAACTTTGTGGCAGCGCTGTGAGAATATGTATAGAGCTGTAGTCCACTGGTTAATACAGAGGTCATGGGTTCGATCCCTCAGAGGTCTCATCTAATAAGGCTGTCTGAGGCAATCTCTTTTGCTGCATGTAACAGTCAGACACATCTCTACAATCTGTGCTGCCAGCAGAAACACCCTCACCTCATTGCCATCACCTACGGTGCCCTATAGGGCAGGGGGGTGTCTGGAACAACATGCGGATTAGGGAGCACCGCCTACCAACCCACCCTCTCGGGGCCAGGATCTGCCACCAACAGACCCACACTCTACATATTTGCAATGGAGGCGGTGGAGGGACATGATGAAGGGCTGTGGGACCAGCAACCCCGGTCCTGCAGGGGAAAGGGCGCCCTCCAGGGCAGTCAATGCAGATCTGTATGTATCACACAGGGCACTGGCAGACAGGCAGTAGGCCTGGAAATGCTCAGATGCCCCCCACCACCATCTGAAATTCACCAGCAGAGGGCACGGTCAGTCTTCACCCACTGCACCCTGCAAGGTGCTCCAGCCATACACACACTAACTGCAGACGGTCTGCTAGCTAGTACATAGTGCATAGTGCATGTTCCTGGTGAAACTGTGTGTACCCAGAGGTAGTATGTCAGTGATTGTGCCCCAGCAAGGGGAACTCCCAGATATCACTTGAGAGAAACACTGTATAGCACTATGTGGGGACCTAGACATGCCATGGTCACTGCTCAGTCAGGGTGAGAGTGCCCCCCCCCCCCCAGCATGACATGATGTGGCCACCCTGTCCGTGCAGGTGGTGGTCAACCACTACAATGTCCCAGCCATTGCCCTATGCAGATGTATCCTGCCCAGGCTGCCCTGTCCAGCCCATACCCACAGTACCTTGCTCTCATTTTGCACATTGGCAGGCTAACACTGGAAATAGTGCAAGCATTGTGGACTCATTAAGGTGTGGGCAGCCACAAAACACTGGATAGACATACACACACTCCCACACCTATTTCAGCATTGTGCAAATATAGAGGTGGTTGGCAGTCCTGGCTGCCACACCAGTCCTGGGCACAGCGCAGGCATTGCTATGGTACTCAATACTGTTGGGGTCACTCTCCGGGGTGGTAAACACTGTCAGAAACAAAAACTGAGACACACGCCACAGATATCAGAAAGGTTGCTCTGATGGATCTCTGTTAACAAATTGTGTTTAATGTTGGACTTGTTATCTGACATTAATCATAGCAACCGTTTGATATATGTGGAACGTGTTTCCAAGTTTATGACGGCATTGCTAAGGTATACAGGTTCTAGTATTGTTAGATGCTGCTCCATGCAGGGCCCAACAGCCTGACTCTCCATGAGACTTGGGATAGTGGAACTGGCTGATGCTCTGGAGCAGAGGTTCCCAACTCCGGTCCTGGTGGGCCCAACACGATTCAGGTTTTCATGCTGTCCCTAATGAATATGCAGGAGATACATTTGCATACAATGGGGGTGGTGCATACAAATGCATCTCAAGCATATTTCTTAGGGACAGCATGAAACCTGAATGGTGTTTGGCCTTCTGGGACTGCAGTTGGGAAACTCTTCTCTAGAGACTGCACATGTCTATGGTGAATGGGCTCTGTAGGGTAGAATATAGGCGTTATTTGTCGTGTTTATTTTATCTGAAAAAAGGGTTCCTTCTTTATTACCACGGTTTAGTACTGGGTAATATATAGAGACATGGTCTGCAGGAGCCACAGGTGGGATTTGAACCTGTGACCTTCTGCCCCTGAATGCACTGGCTGGGTGTACTGCATCAAACTGTTGCCACAGAGGCAGGTCATTCCCTGGGGATACCATTACTGTTCGTCAGACAGACAGACGTCTTTTGCAGTGCACGGCACCCACCTAGACAGGGCTTGGCCTTGGTCTGCTGTTGGCAGATGCCACTGCCCCCTCCACCACAGCACCCCTCCGCCACCATGCTGACATGCCCTTATGCTGGTGGTGCCCCCTCCACCACCAGCACCCCTCCACCACCATGCTGACATGCCCTTATGCTGGTGGTGCTGGTGGTGCGCAGTCCCAGACCATCCAGTGTGCCGGTAGGCAGCTGCCTATGGTGTGTAATCTGGGGTAGGGGTGCCTGCATAGACATCCATGCTTCCCCCGGCACTGCCTGCCAATGTTCTGTGCCCTTTGGGGCATTTGCTGGGTACTGTCCCCTGGGACACTGTGGGACACACACACTCATGGGCATGTTTGACCTTGATCAGTTGCCGATATTCCGTTTCTGCTTTTCTATGTGTCACCTAGGCATCTGCCTAGCCTGCCCTGTGCCCCAGCTGCCCCACTGCATGTCACACCTGCAGCCCCCTGTACCCCATGTGCAGCCTCACCACAGTGCCCTTTTGTACTTGGGCACTATCTGCTGCTGCTGCACATGTATCACTACTATCACTGTTCTTGGTCTCCCTGCCTTTGCTGTACATTGCTGACTAAAATGGTTTCTCTCTCCTTCACTTTTGCCTCTAACGCCAGGTTTTCACTCGTGCTATTTTTCAGACCTTCATTTCACAGTGATAGTGTCCCTGGGGCCTCTCCCCGCCCACCCTCCGCCCATTTACCCCTTCTCTCTGCCCTCTGGAGAGCCTTACTCCACCCTTTCTGTGTCTTAGCACTGCCAGAGACGTTGTCGGGCGAAACGGCACGTTATCGTGTGAAAAAGTTAATTTATCGCACGATAACGTTACGTATCACGCGATAATTGCACCGCTGCAACATTATCGCTGTTTAGTAAACATACCCCATTGTCTCTGTCGAGGCCTTTGGTGTCTGAATGGAAAAATACTGTAGAAACAAAAAAACAGAAAAAAGACAAATGAGATAAATATATATCCAGTCTGCCCTTCCATACCGAGCTTTAAAGTCACTTTTTTCCCCATTAGAGATCCTCTGTGTTTGTCCCATGCTTTCTTGAATTCAAATCCAGTCCTCCTCTATATCACCTCCACTGGGAGACTATTCCATACATCTACCACTCTTTCCATAAAGGACTATTTCCTCAAATTATTCCTAAGTCTATCCCCTTTCACCTTAATCCTGTCCCTTTTTTTGAAGAACTTTCATTCAATTGCAAAAGGATCTCCTTCTGTGTATTTTATGCCATAGAGGTATTTAAATGTCTGTATCATATCTCCCCTCTCCTGCCTTTCTTTCAACGTATACAGATTGAGATATTTAAGTCTGTCCACAAATACCTTATGACAAAAACTACTGATTATTTTGCCCACCTTCTGCACCAATTCCATCCTGTTATATCCTTTTGAAAGTGTGGTCTCCATAACTGCACACAATACTCCAAATGAGGTCTCACTAAAGACTTATACAGAGGCACTATCACCCTCTACATTGTAATGTTCCCTTGGATTTTTGCAGCCAAAATGCACTACCCTGCATTTTTTTAGCATTAAATCTCTGTAAATTCTTAGTCATTTTTTAAGCTTCACTAGATCCCTCCTCATATTATCTACATATCACTAGATCCCTCCTCATATTATCTACATATTAGCAACAGCTGTGTTAGCTGAATGTGTAAATAGTTTGCCCAGTTACAAATCCAAGTTTCTGATCCTGTTCAATGTAGCACTAGGCAGCTCTCGTCTCTTGCAAGAATTGTTAACTGTAAACGGCACTGATACTGAAGAGAGCAGTATAAAAAAAGCTTTAAATAAATAAAATAAAATAAAAAATAAAATAAAATAAATCTACACTTTCCTGGGTATCTATCCAATTACAGATTTTGGGATCATTCGCAAAGAATCAGCTCAAGGATAGATCCCAGCAGCATACCACTAGTAACTTCCTTCTCAATGAGTGCCATCCACCTGTCCCTTTGTTGCTTCCTATTCAACCAGTTTCTAACCCAGTCGGTCACTTTAGGGTTCATCACTAGAGCGCTTGATCTATTTATAAGTTGACAGTGCAGAAAAGTGTCAAAGGCTTTACACAAATCTACACCACATTTGGCCCTCTCCCTCAGTCCAACTCTATACCTGCTTTCTGATTTCCAAGGCACCCAGTCAAAGAAATTAATCAGATTTATCTGACAAAACTTGCCTCTAGTAATAACATGCTACCTTGCATCCTGCAATCCATTGGAATTCAGAAACCTCACTATCCTCTGTTTAGCAGTATTTCCATTAATTTACTCACCACAGAAGTCAAACTAGCCTGTAGTTCCCAACCACATCCTTACTTACATATTTGTGTAGAGGGACTATATGTGTCCTTCTCCAGTCCTCTGGGACCACTTCTGACTCTAAAGAAGCATTGAAAAGGTCAGTCAATGGAGCTGACAGACCTTCCCCAAGTTCTTTCATACTCTCAGATGTATCCCATCAGGTCCCATTGCTTTGTCTATTTTTAATTTAGTTATCTCTTCACGAAGACAGTCTTCTGAAAATCATCCTAAATCCACCTCGCTTCTTTTCCTATATGTGGTTATTTTTTAAGGTTCTGCTTTATCCTCATCAGCTTCTACAATTTCCTCTTCTTCACCCTTGAGTCTGACACTTTTGCACTTCCTCTTCTCACTAACATATCTTAAAAATATTTTGTCTCCCCATTTTGCAGCATGAACTATTTTTTATTCCATTTGTATCTTTGCTTTCCTGACTACTTTCCTAGCTTTTCGTAGTTCTAAATATTAATGCATGTCTTCTTCTTTCTGTGATCTCTTGTATTATAGGAAGGCCACCCTCTTTTTCCTCACATTTTCAGCTGCTATTTTTGAAAGCCATATTGGCCTCCATTTTTTTTTTACATTTATTAACTTTCCTAACAAAGTTTTGTTGCCCTTAAAATAACTCCTTTCAGTTTTTCCCACTGCTTTTCCACATCTCCCAGTTGCTCCCATCCAGCTAATGACTAATAAAAGTGCTTGATCATTTTAATTTCAAATGTTTTCCCATTCATGTGCATTCCTAAAGTTTCCTTTTGGTACTTTAACCATAAGGTGATAAATGCTCACCTGCTGAGCTGTCATTCAGTTTTTATGTGTAATAGGTTTTTTTTTGGGGGGGGGGGGGGGGTTTATTGCCAACAAGTCAGTGTTGACTCATAGCGACCCAGCTACCTCTGGGTTTTCTTGGCAATGTATCACCGGAAGTAGATTGCCAGCCTTTTCTTCCGAGGCAATGGAGGGTAAAGTGACTTGCCCAAGATCACAAGGAGTGCCAGTGGGAATTGAACCCTTGATCTTCTGGGTACTAGGCAATTGCTCTAACCACTAGGCTACTCCTCCAATAGTTTATGGAATTTTATTTATTATTTTTATTTAATTACTTTGTTTACATACCACTTTATCTTACAGTCAAAGCGGTTTACAGAGAACTCAACATGTGTATTACATGGAAAGAAATTATAAACATGTGTATATTTATATTGAAAGGAAGTTTTAAGCTTTGAACATTAACATTGAATTATAATTATCTACCTTTAATTAAGGGCCCTTCCTCAGGGAGGTTCACAGGCTCATAGCGTGCACATGTTAGTGTTGCATGTGCATTGTCTTTCGACTACTGTGTTTGTTAGGTTTCATCTCCAAAATACTCTCTGAAAAGGTGCAGTTTGATCTTCCTTCTGTTGTGGTTCTTATATCTATAGGGAGTACATTCCAGTCGATAGAGCATATAACATGAATGCTCTCTTGCATGTAACTTGGGAGTTTTTTGCCTTTAGTGTTGGGATTGTGAATGTGTGTTGTGCGTTCGGTTGTATTGTGTACTGTGTAGCAGGGATTGAAGGTAGTCAGAGGACAGGTTGTATGATATTTTGAATATACTGAGCTGGGTGTTGTAGTTTGAGTTGTTATTGGTAGCAGGTGGAGATGCTTCAGTGTTAGGGTTATATGATCTCATCTTGCTTTTCTGTGTAGGATGCGTGCAGCTGTTATTTTGTGCCATTTGTACTAGGTGAATGGTGTAATTTGGTAATCCATGATATATAATGTTGCCAGGGTATGTGGAGTATTATCTCAGTCTCTCAAATTTAATACTAGTGCTTGGCTTAGTACCTGCATTGTGCCAAAGAGAGCTTCCTTCTGGCATTCGTAACAGGTATGAGTAGCATAGATAAGATGGATCTCACTCCCTTAACCAACTGTTTCAACGTCATATCAAACTGGCTACTGACACAAAATCTCAGAATCCAACATAAAAAAACGGAGGTTCTCTTTATCTCAAGGAACTCAAACTTCATACCACCTACATGCCTGGAGGTACAAGATGCCAAGCTGCAAGTAAAACCCCATATCCGATACCTAGGAGTGACTCTTGATCAAAACCTTGACATGAAGACTCACATATCCAACACAGTAAGAGCAATTTACTTCAAGATCCGCTCCCTCAGACATCTTCGCCAACTGATTGATCCAGACGATTTCCGGACTGTCTACCAGGCTCTAATCATTCCCCATTTCGATTACGCAAACTCTATACTACAAGGGCTTCCTCAATCTACCTTAAATCCTCTTCAACTCGCCTTGAACAGTGCAGCGAGAGTGCTTTTTGGAGTATCCAAAAGAGACCATGTAACACCCCTTCTAAAACAACTACACTGGCTTCCTATTCAAGCGAGAATCACTTTCAAGACACTGCTCTTGGCCTTTAAAGTGTACAAAGGTCTCGCCTCCACCTCCTTATCGGAGATGATACAACCAATCATACCCAACAGACTAAGAAGAACCACGGAACTAAACATGCTAATCGTACCAAAGGAAGTCATAAGATACAACTCTACAACATCGAGCAGAGCCTTCAGTCTATGTGCCCCAAAACTTTGGAACACCCTTCCATCACACATTAGGGCCATCTCTGATCTCAGCCAGTTCAGGAAGGCCCTGAAAATCACCTTTTCCTCAAATACTTCCTAGGGAACAAAGAAACACAATCACACCCAAATATCAATAACTACATTCCTACCACGTAAACTTTCCTGTCTCAACAGCACATTACTCTACTTCACCAGATTAACAGTACTCTTTTCAGACACTATGACACTGTTATGTAAATAGTTGTTTTGTAAATAGTTGCTCCTGTTATCCAAGTTGATTTTCCTGTTAACTGTAATGACCAGATAAATGTAACTTGTCTGAGGTTTCTTGTTCCATGTAAACCGCGCTGATAACGAATAGTGCGGTATATAAAAAATGTTAATAAATAAATAATAAAAATAAATAAGATGTGCTTGGAAATTTTTCTTTATCAGGCCTGTGGCTCTCAATATTTCTAGGTCTCCGACTGCATTTCTTGGTACTTCAGGATCTTCTGCCTCTCCACGCGATTCACAGAATAATCACTCGGAACTGACACCTCTTTCAATGCCATTCTGGTGTTTTTCTCTTTTACCACTATGTCAAGTTTCCTCGCATCCAGTTTCTTATCCATCAGAATGGGATTGTCCTCATAACCTCTTCATTCTCTGTAATTCTCTTAGGATCATGATCTCAGTGCTTTCAGGCACAGTGATGTAGTGTTTACTGAGATTCCAATGTATGAGGCACACTACTTTGTTGTGCCTTTCTGTATAGAAATTTTCTGTCATGAGAACTTCACAACTAGCTAAGAGGTGAATCACTGTTTCCAGGTCTTTCTTACAGAATCAACATATGTCTGTTTTGGCAGTTTGTTTCAATGCTTACTGTAAACTCTCTCTTCCATAATCCACTGTCCTGGGCTGTAACTATCAATCTCTCATCCTTTCGTTTCAGTTCACCTCTCCTTAACCATTCATGTGTCTGTTCTTGATCAACAAAGGGTTCCTGGAGTAACATTTCCTATTTCCCACCTTGTTTGTGCCTTTGTCTCTTGTTTTTCCTTGTTTGCTGATCCGATTTTTGAAGAATTTTTTTCTCTTGTTTTGAAAATTCTGTTGCTCCCTATCCTGTGTGTGCTTGTGGATTTTCACTTACTCCTTCTCATTGTCAGAATGCTTGTCCAAGTTTGATGATGGATGTTTACTTTCATATTTCAGCACTTTTTGCATATTTGGATCCAATGATGCTGTTAGGTAGAGACCTATGATAGTAGCTCTGTATGTGTAATCAGTCTCTATGAGACCTAGCCCTTCTTCAGCTCTAGGAAAGTAGAGTCTTGGCATACACTGATTCTTGCAAATTATCTCATGGGCATGGAGGACTTTTCTTGTTTGCACGTGCAGTTTTCAAGATCTTTAAGAGGCCATTCTACAACCCCAAAGCTGTATGAGAGTACAGAAATTATCAGCTGATTGATGGCTTGTATCTACTGTAATTCCTTGATGTTAAGGCACTTTTCAATAATGATTTTAATCTTCTATAGTATTTTTTACTGATCTTTTCTCTCAGTAATTTCTGCTCGAGTGTCATTCCTCTACTCCAAGATATATATATATATGCCTTCCTGTTCAAGTTCCTTGATGTCACAGCACTCAGCCAGAAAGATGTTTTCCATTTTGCTTAATTTTCCTCTAAAAAAAAAAGTTACTTTAGCACAGTTGTCTAGGCCAAAAGCCATCCTGATGTAATCAGAAAAACTTTCCACTACACAGAGTTCCTCTGCTAATTGTTAGTCACTGGACCTGTACAGCTTCAGGTCATCTACAAATAGTAAATGAGATGTTATCTCTGGGTTGTTATCTTCTTTAGGATTCAGGCAAAATTTGTATCCCAAAGAGTTGATGCGAATACTTATTGGATTAAGTGCCATACAAAACAGAAGTGGTGACAGGGAATCTCCATGAAATAGTCTTTGCTGGATCTTGATGTTAGGAATGATGTACTATCTTCATACTTCAAAAATAGGGTGGTTTGTCACATTGTCATGTTGAACTTAATGTACTCTATCAAACCAGGATTTATCTTATATATCTCAAGGCAATTTATTATCCAAGAGTGTGGGATGCTGTCAAAAGCTTTCCTATAATCAATCGATGCTATATTGAGATTTCTGCTTTTCTTAACTCTGGCCATGATGGTCTTATTTAACATTAACAGGTGTTCGGTTCCATATGCTCCCCTCTTACAGCCTTTATTGTTACTTGCTGTTGCTCTTTGGAAGGAAAAATGTTCTTCCTGTTATAAGTTATTGTGGTGTTAAGTTTGGCTGCTTGATCAATTGGGTTTTTCAGTTTGCCAGGTCTTGGTGGAGTGATGTTAACTGTTTGAGCCAAAAGTTGGTCATTCCATCTGGGCCAGAGCTCTTCCAGTTTGGGGATCATTTTAACATACTTTCCGGCTCTTTTGTTGTTACTACAGGCCATTCCATAGGTCTGATATTTGATTTTTCTAAATGTTCCTGTATGTAGGGTAACCATTCTGCTTTTTGATTGTGCTCTATTCTGTCCTCGTATAGATTTCTTCAGAAGGTCTCTGTTTCAGCTTTGCTTGGTGGTGTTTTTACAATATTCATGTTCTCTCTCAATTCCCTGTAAAACTGTTTTGGGTTCTCTCCTTTATTATGATATCTTTCTTTTCTGTTTTCTTCATATCTTCACAGTTTTTGTGCTTCTGCTGCTCCTTTCAATTTATTGTTGGAACATATACATAAGAACATAAGAACATAAGATATGCCATACTGGGTCAGACCAAGGTCCATCAAGCCCAGTATTCTGTTTCCAACAGTGGCCAATCTAGGTCATACGTACCTAGCAGTTTCCCCAAGGGACACAGGTTCCACAATGCTTGTATTGGTTCAAGCATTGATATCCTGGGTCCCTTCTTAATAATGGTTTATGGACCTTTCCTCCAGGAACTTGTCCAAACCTTTTTTAAACCCAGCTACACTAACAGCCTTTACTACATCCTCCGGTAACAAATTCCAGAGTTTGATTACACGTTGAGTGAAAAAATATTTTCTTTTATTAGTCTTAAATAGTTTACCCTGTAGCTTCATTGCATGTCCCCTAGTCTTTCTATATTCTGATAAGGTAAACAATCGATCTACGTTTACCCGTTCCACTCCGTTCATTAATTTATAGACTTCTATCATATCTCCCCTCAGCCGTCTCTTTTCCAGGTTAAAGAGCCCCAACCTTTTTAGCCTTTCTTCATAGGAGTAGCCTTCCATCCCCTTTACCATTTTGGTGGCTCTTCTCTGAACCTTTTCTAAAATTGCTATATCCTTTTTAAGATATGGCGACCAGAATTGCACACAATATTCAAGGTGCGGTCTCACCATGGAACGATATAGAGGCATTATAATATCTTTTGTTTTATTTTCCATTCCTTTCCTTATCATACCTAGCATTCTATTTGCTCTCTTGGCCGCCGCTGCACACTGGGCCGAGGGTTTTAACATGGTATCCACAAGGACGCCTAAATCTTTTTCTTGGGTGGTGGTTCCTAATGTGGAACCTTGCATCGTGTAACCATAGTTTGGGTTGTTCTTCCCTAGGTGCATAACCTTGCACTTCTCCACATTAAATTTCATCTGCCATTTTGATGCCCAGTCTTCCAATTTATCAAGATCCTCTTGCAATTTTCCACAATCCTCCTGGGTTTTAACAACTTTAAATAGTTTTGTGTCATCAGCAAATTTGATAACCTCACTCGTTATTCCACTTTCCAGGTCATTTATGAATATGTCAAAAAGCAGCGGACCCAGCACAGATCCCTGGGGTACACCACTATTCACCTTTCTCCATTGGGAAAATTGGCCATTTAGCCCTACCCTCTGCTTTCTATCTTTTAACCAGTTCCTGATCCACAGTAGTACACTGCCTCCTATCCCATGACTCTTTAGTTTTGCCAAAAGTCTCTCATGAGGGACCTTGTCAAAGGCTTTCTGAAAGTCCAGATACACAATATCAACCGACTCACCTTTGTCCACCTGTTTATTCACTCCTTCAAAAAAACATAACAGATTAGTAAGACAAGATCTTCCTTGTCTAAAGCCATGTTGGCTGTCTCCCATTAGGTCATGACTATCTATATGCTGAGTAATTTTATTCTTTATGATGGTTTCTACCATTTTTCCCGGTACTGATGTCAGGCTCACCGGTCTGTAGTTTCCCGGATCACCCCTCGAACCCTTTTTAAAAATTGGTGTTACATTGGCGATCCTCCAATCCTCAGGTATTAGAGATGATTTTAATGATAGTTCACAGATTACTGATAGCAGGTCTGCAATCTCAAATTTCAGTTCTTTCAACACCCTTGGATGTATACCATCCGGCCCAGGTGATTTGCTACTCTTCAGTTTATCTAATAGTTGTAAGACATCTTCCCGATGTATCGATATTTCCTTCAATTCTTCCACACCTTTAAATACCACTTCAGTCGTGGGTAACATCCCTACATCTTCCTCAGTAAAGACCGAAGCAAAGAATTCATTCAGTCTCTCCGCTATCGCCTTGTCGCCTCTTAGTGCTCCTTTAACCCCTTTATCATCTAATGGACCAACTGACTCTCTCACGGGTTTTTTGCTACGAATGTACTTGAAAAAGTCTTTATTTCGCGTTTTTGCTTCCGCAGCAAGCTTCTTCTCAAATTCTCTCTTTGCCTGCCTTATCAATGCCTTGCATTTGACTTGCCAGTGCTTGTGCTGTTTCCAGGTTTTATCATTTGGCTCTTTTTTCCATTTCTTGAAAGATGCTTTTTTGGCAACAACAGCCTCTCTGACCTCAGCTTTAAACCATGCTGGCAATTTTTTGGACTTCCTTCCACTTTTCTTAAAGCGTGGAATACAGCTGGTCTGGGCTTCCAAGATAGTATTTTTCAACAACACCCAAGCTTGATGTACGTCTTTAACCTTTGCAACTGCTCCTTTTAGTTTTTTCTTAACTGTTTTCCTCATTCTATCATAGTCTCCCTTTCGAAAGTTAAAGGGTAGTACTGTGGATTTCCTTACTATCCCTCCTCCACTAATTAAATCAAAGGCGATCATGCTATGATCACTATTGCCAAGTGGCCCCAACACCCTTATCTCTTGCACTACATCTGGTGTTCCACTAAGGACTAGGTCTAATATTGCTTCCCCTCTGGTCGGTTCATGAACCAGCTGCTCCAAGAAGCAGTCATTTATTTCATCTAGGAACTTTATCTCCCTAGCATGTCCTGTTGTGACACTGACCCAGTCGATGCCGGGGTAATTGAAATCACCCATTATTATTACTGCACTGTAACTTTTGCTAGCTTCCTTGATTTCTTTGAGCATTTCATCATCCATTTGTTCATTCTGGCCAGGCGGACGATAGTACACCCCCACTGCCATCGCCTTCCCCTTTTTACATGGAATTTCAATCCATAGAGATTCTACAGCAAATTTTGTTTCTTGCAAAACTTTAATCCTTTCTGACTCAATGCCCTCTCTAACATAGAGCGCAACCCCTCCACCAATTTGATCAGCTCTATCATTTCGATATAGTTTGTACCCAGGTATCACAGTGTCCCACTGGTTGTCCTCCTTCCACCATGTCTCTGATATTCCAATCATATCTAACCTCTCGTTTAGTGCTATATATTCTAACTCTCCCATCTTGTTTTGTAGACTTCTAGCATTTGCATACAAGCATTTTAGAGACTGTATTTTATTCATATTAATTTGGCTATTGGTAGACATGGGTAATTTGGGATCTTTAAGTTCTGTCTGCTCCATACTCGAGGGCATTTGGGCTACTTTACTCTTTTTTGGAACCTCTCTGCTTTTTGTAGTATCCTTCAAGGATACATTCTTCCGAACCATGCGCTCTTGGGCGACTGTCGGCTTTCCCCTATTATCTAGTTTAAAAGCTGCTCTATCTCCTTTTTAAAGGTTAATGCCAGCAGCCTGGTTCCATCCCGGTTAAGGTGAAGCCCATCCCTTCGGAAGAGCCCCTCCTTTCCCCAGAATGTTCCCCAGTTCCTAACAAATCCGAACCCCTCATCTCTGCACCATTGTCTCATCCACGCATTGAGACTCCGGAGCTCTGCCTGCCTATTGGGTCCTGCGCGTGGAACGGGAAGCATTTCGGAGAACGCTACCCTGGAAGTTCTGGATTTCAACTTCCTACCTAAAAGCCTCAATTTAGCTTCCAGAACCTCCCTACCACATTTTCCTATGTCATTGGTACCAACATGTACCAAGACAGCAGACTCCTCCCCAGCACTATCTAAGACCTTATCTAGGTGGCGTGTGAGGTCCGCTACCTTCGCACCAGGCAGGCATGTTACCAGGCGATCCTCACGTCCACCAGCCACCCAGCTATCTACATGCCTAATGATCGAATCACCAACTATAACTGCTGTCCTAACCCTTCCCGCATGGGCACTTGGCCCTGGAGAAACCTCCTCGGTGCGAGAGGGGTTTACATCACCTGGAGGACAGGTCCTAGTTACAGGATCACTTCCTGCCACACCAGGGTGATGCTCTCCTGTCACGTGACCTCTCTCCTCCATGGCAACAGGGATGCTGCCAGACTGGAGGTGGGACTTCAGGACTATATCCCTGTAGGTCTCGTCTATGTACCTCTCTGTCTGTCTTATGTTTTCCAAGTCTGCTACTCTAGCCTCTAGAGAACGGACTCGTTCCCTGAGAGCAGAGAGCTCCTTGCACCTAGTGCACACGTAAGACCTCTCACCAGCTGGGAGAAAATCATACATGTGACACTCAATGCAAAAGACTGGAAAGCCCACATCCCGCTGCTGGACTGCTGTCTGCATCTTAGTTTTAAGTTTGTGTTTAGATCTTTAAGTTCTATATGTACTAAAGGGTGCAATGGATATTTATACCACTAAAACAGTACCTAAGAAGTTTAATATACCTTGTTCACCTGAAGCTTAATTAATCTCAGGTCCTTGGTGTATGACTGATTTGGGTAATGAGCTTCACCTGAGAGCACCTCCTGTCTTTTAAGTTGTGCAAGTACCTATAAAGCTGTGATTTTCCCAGGGGAGGGAGGGAGGGATATAACACTTATTAAAAAAGGGCTGCTACACAGTACCTTGTCCTGTGCTGCTGAGGAAAACTATATTCTGATTTGATTTAAATTATAGCTCTTTGCTGCTACTAGGCTCTAACCTATTATGAAATTTAAACTACAAGCTCTCTGCTGGATTCTAAATTTAACCAGAAAGCTCTCTTCTGTGTTTTAATTTGAAACTAAAAGTACTTTGCTGATGCTAGGCCCTGAGTGACTATGAAATTTAAACTACAGCTGTCTACTGGGTATGAAAGGTAACCAGAAAGTTCTCTTCTGTGTTTTTAAATTGAATCTTAAACTGTTGCTACTAGGCCCTGACTGATTTAACAAAAAAAAATAGTGGGTTCACAGATTAATTAGCTTTAAAAGAAAAAAATTCCTTTCAGAAAAATTCCCAGAAGTATATACTCACAATTTCAGATTTCTCTCCAGAAGTAACAGCCCCCCTTTCCAGTCCTTCAAGTCCTTCAAGACATTTCAGGTCTTCTTCTGTTAATGCAGCATGCTTCAGCTTGATGTCTTGGATCTTCCTCAATATATTTGCTGATCTTAATCTTTTTAGATACCCGTCTATCAGGAATACCTCTGCACGCATTGATTGTATTTTTCTTTCAATGCGCTTTTTCCAAGGAGGAACTGTTATTGTTCTCTTTTTCTTCTGGCCCTGCACTTTAGTTTGCATTATTTTTGCAGTAATAATTTCAGCTGCACAATATTGTATTTTATTTCAGTGATGTCAATAAATGATCCTTTTATACAGGATATGGCCTTGTTCATCTTAGTTATCATACTTTTCACCTTAGGTTTTCAATTTAGTATGGTAATCTTTCCCTTGCCTGAAACCCAGCATATTCATCTTTTTCAATGTGGACTGGGAGTTCGATCTTAAATTCCTCCACCTCTGGGCTTTTAACTCCCTTCCTTCCACCTCTTCAGTTGATTTATTGACCTGTCCTTGATTCATCTCACTCTCCTGCAGTTCCAAATCTCTAAGCTCCATCTCCCCCTCATCTGCTCTTTCTTTTTCTGTGTATTCCTTTCTGTGATTTGTTCTGTGGGGCTGATTATGATTTTCTCTGATGTTGCTAGGGCTACTCAGTTGCAGAGAAAAGCTTTTTTGCATTGAAGAGTAAGTTTTTGTGTTTTGGTGCAAGTTTCGTTTTCAGATTTCCATGTAAATGCCTGGTAACCTAGCAAGGAAATTATTATGTTTTCTTGGATTTGCTTCCTCTGGAAAATGTCTTGAAAGATAAGGTGGTAGTCTCAGCTCAAGAGGGACTACCACCTTATCTTATGTTACTTGATATATTTCTGGGATTTTATTTTTGTTTGTATGTAAAGCAATGATTACAAATTCAATTAAAAAATCCAGTTTCCATCCTCTATATATAAAAAAAAATCTATTATACACTACCAGGTTATGTTTTCTCTGACTCAAAGGCAAAGGCCTAACAGAATATTTTAAACAAAAGGGCTATCATCCCAAAATCATTTCCAAGAAAATTGCATCCTCCCTCAAAACACCCAGAACTAGAAAACCTAAGGAAACCTATCCCCTATGATATAACTGTAAACCGCTTAGATTTTCTTTTGGATTTACGGCATATCTAATAAATGTGAAATGTGAAGAACATTTTGGGTTCTGGCTCCAGGGAAGTGTCACTCAAACTTAATGAGCGGTGGTCTAATCTGGAATTGCCCTACCATAAGTTCTCCAGTTTAGGAGGGAAGTATAAAGTAGATGTCAGGGACAGGTTAGTGTTTTCCATCCAGGAGACCAAAGATAAAGAAGGTGAAAATCAGAGCTTTCCAAGGAGAGGTGGGGCCCAGAGCAAAGCTACCCAATCATCAAGCAAACTAGGTGGTTGCCTAGGGTGGCTGTTTCTGAGGGGGAGCGAAGAGCAGGCTATTCAAAGCCAAGCAATAGATTCTGACAGCCAGGGGGAACATAAGGCTTAAGGTGGGAAGGTTTGCCTAGGGTGCTTTCACCATAAACTAATTCTGGGGCTGGCCCTGACCTAGAGAGAGAGAGATGGCTTTTCCCAGTAAGGCACAGGAAGAAAGGCGTAACGAGTACAACCTCACAAAAGTTTACCCCAGAGCACAGGGTACTCCGCAGGTGACACAGAAAATGAATAAAGGGGAGAGGATACCATGAAGGAAAAGGAAAGGATGAGCTAAGTTCCAGGCCCAGGTGCAAGGGGAGTGGATCTCCAGCCTGGAGTAAGGAGCATAGGAATCTAAGAGGAGAGTCCCAAGAATAAAGAAGTAAGTAGGATCCAAAACCTGAGTGTATCTGGCTGACAGCCAAAAGGGATTCTCAGGACAATTCTGAGAGTGATTAATCTGGGATGTCTAAGCCAGAATGTCTGAAAAAAAGCAGGCATGTCAAGGTGCAAACATGATTTCACTAATGTGGATGTGCCCGATATGGACATCTCTATGAGCATCTCCATAGATGTCTCCAGAATAGTACTTCAGAATCTGGATGTCTAGGAAGAGCCTAATGGTTAGCATAGTAGGCCAAAATGGGCCAGGGTTCAAATCCCACTGCTACTATCATTAAAATTGTACTGAGAATGATGAAGTGCTTTCTCCTCTACATCCTCTGGCTGGTTTTCAGCCAAAACAAGCACTTTTCAAATACCTGTTCGTGCCTAGAGCAGGTCTAAACTTAGATATGATGCAGGACATTTCTGAGATTACGTAGAGGATGTCCAGGTTCCCAGGAGTGCCCCAGCCACGCTTCTACCATGCCCCCATTCAGACTTAGATGTCCACAGACCCAACTTCTAAAATGGCTGTGGAGATGTCTCTGTGCTTTTTTTTTTGGACATCCAAAACACGAATAGGGCTTCCAAAATGACTCCCAAGACTTATGGGATGTCACGTAGAGAACTCATCTACTTTGATCTGAGAGAAAGACACTGGAGCCATTGTTTCATCTCTAAACATTAAGAGAAGACAAACTATTGTAGTGTTTCAGTGAGGCCCTGTTCTTGCTGAGAAGCTAACCTGGTCTGTCATAATTGCAAGGACTTGAGGCTTTTAGCTGATGAAAGGGGGCTCTCATGTCTGGTATCTAAGGATATTTTTGGATTCGTTAATTTGGATCCCTGAGCCTGATAAGTTCTAATTGCATAAGGACAGATATACCAGATTTTGGTTAAGGATGGGCCAAGAAGAATAAAGCAAGGTCCAGCCAAAGGATGGTGATTTTGCTTGCTCGAAGACCAGTTTAACACTCTCTGCTGTGAATGCATGTCTGTCTGTTATCTGACATATTTCTCTGAGCATGCATACATCTACTGTCACTAAATTCCTCTCTCTCTTAGGCTGACCAGTTAGGAATCTTCTAGCTGGAGTTGCCATAATATGTTTCTCTTCAGACATTCACAGATGAAGCAACAAGGACCTCATTCTTCTAGTAACCCTCCAGAAAGTCTAGGTGAGATACAAGTGAGACTGCCTTTATTTCAGTCTTAAAATGGAATAGTTAGTTAATGCAGATTTGATTTTATACAGCAAGTGGGAATTGTCCAGCTAGAATGATTTATTTTACTGCTAGGACTGTAATTTTGTAACTAGGCAATAAATCAGCAGAACTATAACTAATTTTATGGATATAACAAAGTAACATAGCATATGACAGCAGATAAAGACCAGCATAGTCCATCTAGTCTGCCCAGGCAGGTGGCAAGAGTAAGTGCACCTGCTGCTCCATGCAGGTCACCCCTCCCCATGTTTAGGGGTTGTCATGGGGCTGGAGCCATGGAAGCTGCAGCTTTAGAAAAGAACCCTATTTTGCATAGAGCTGAGAATGTGCAAAGAGTGCAGTTGCATCGTAGCACAGCCAGAGGGGGCAAGAGTAATCCCACAGAGACTGAAGCAACGTGCTCAGACACTGATTGTATAAGTGGCAATCAGTGGCACCTGAGGCCAAGCCCGGGACGTTCAAACCAAAACTCCCTTTATAAGGAGAAACAGAGAGCAGAAAGAGAGAAGGGGGGAAGGAAGGTGAAGAACCTGCAGGACGTGCAGGACCTACAGGACAAGAAGAACGTGGAACAGGAGAGATTCCACACAGAGCCACCCCAGAGGGACAGAATCCAGAGGGAGTTTACTCAGACGGATAGAGTCCAGAGGGGCAGAGCACAGAGGGACGGAGTCCAGAGAAAAGCTGCCAGAAGAAACAGTTTGTCTGGTAGGAGTGACTCTCCCAGCCCAAGTAACCTTGTTGGATCAGGATTACAAGGAACAAGGAAGAGAGGTTCCTATTATAAAGATACCTTTCCAGAGAACCACAGTGATTGGGAATCCTTACCAGGTTTTCCTGAACTCCATGAAAGCAAAGCATTGCACAGAAAAACCTATCTCCCGAGAGAAGAACGTCAGAAGGAGAGCTCTAGGTGTGGCAATTCCAGGAAGCCAAGGTATGCTGAATCTTTAATTCTAAAGGAAAGCCTTGCTAATAGAAACCCTGATAAAGCAGCTATTCCCTATAAGGGGAGGGGAAGCAAAGCAGAGCTTTTTAAGATAATACCGCACGGCTTAACAGGAAAGGTTTACTGGAAGCCAGATAGACCCTGTAAGTTTGTAACAGGGAGTGAAAACTACTACCCAAAGGAAGAACCCAGTGACGCAGAGTCTATGGAAATTGAATGTGAGAATATTATTCCCATGCCTCAGGAGGAATCCATGGACTGTAATTTCTGTACTGCTTCTAGTATTGAATCCTTGCTAGAATTGTAGATAGAAAAGAACTGTGCAACAGATGGTGAACCTTATAACCGTTTGTTTGCTGAATTGTTTAAATTGCTTTGAACTAAAGAAGCCTCAGCTAGGACTTGCATTCAACTGTGAAGCCTAACAGTTATCTGCTTGAATATTGGTGGAACCCTTTTGATAAAGAAAGGACTGTCTTTATTTTCTACTTGTCCTAGTGAATCATTGCGTTAAAGGGGAAATAAAGCCTTGTTACCCTACACTCTTGGCTGGGATAATTTGTGCTCACAAGAAGCTAGAACTGCAAGGACCAGAATGCACTAGGCCCTTAAAGTCACATCGCTCCTTAAAAATAATAAATGCGCCGGATGCCCTTATAGCCACTGGCCACTGGGGGTACCTGGCAACATAATGGCGTAGTTGTTCGGATACTGGGATAACGCCCTAAGACATACAAGAAAGAAAGAAACCACCAGTACTAAGCTGGGGAAAAACCGGACCGGAGCTGAGAGAAAAACCGGACCGGAGCCGAGTAAAACCCAGACCGGAGCCAAGGAAAACCCGGACCGGAGCTGAGGAAAACCCGGACCGGAGGACGAAAATTCGGACCGGAAGGAGGAAACCAGGAGAGGAGGTCGTGAGTTTGCTGTCAGCAGTCATAGAGGCCTACGCCGTAGAACTGCTGCATCCTTTTCTTGAAGCTGGAATCTACTCTGCTACCAGGTAAAAGGTAGAGGGGCAGACTTGTGTGGATGCTGGTTTGAAAAAAAAAAAAAAAAAGGAGGAAAAGGGGGGCTGAGTGTGTTAGTGGACCACACTTGGTTTTGTTTCTCTTCTCTCTATTTCTCTAGGAAATCCCCATCAACATGGAACAGACAGAAATGCTGGCTTGGATGGCTATGCTGTTCGACAAGCAAAGAGAACTGGCTTGTCAAACACAGCAGCAAGCCATCCTGGCTCTGCAGGAGCAACAGAAGCCCGTCCTGCAGCTGATGGAGGCTTGGGCAGCCCAGCAACAAAAGGTGCAAGAGGAAGCCACCAGTCATCTGGGACAGAGTTCTGGACTGGGCAGCTGGCCGGTAGGACCAGGGGCCTATGATTCTTTGACCTTAGGGAAGTTAGCAGTTACCGATGACATCGATGACTTTCTCGACTCCTTTGAGAGAATAGCAAGTTCGGTGAAATGGCGGAAAGAACAGTGGCCAATTAAACTGGCAGCTTCTCTCACAGGGGAGGCGCTGTCGGCCTATAGGGCAATGCCCACTTCGCTAGCAGGTGATTATACCGAGGTAGTGAAGGCCATCAGGGATCGTTTAGGCCTGACTCCCCTCGTATATAATCGCATGCTGCAGGCCGCACACCTTAAGAGGGGTGAGACCCCAAAGGCATTAGGACACAGGCTGAGAAGCTTAGGCGGAAAATAGCTAAGGCCTGATGGTAAAACCGTTGAGACACTTATGGATGAAATAGTCCTAGGGCAATTCATGTCTGCAGTGCCCAACAATGTGCAGAGCTTCCTAATCCTGCAGAACTGTCGCACCACTGCGGAGGCCATTGTTTTGACAGAAAGATATTTGGAGGCGGAATTGGCCACCCAAAATACTGAGGAGGTCTCAAAGACGGCAGTGGGTGCGTTCAAGCAGTCCTCAGGAAGTCTCTCACATTGTAAGACTCATGATGTAAAATATGATAATGCTGTATTAAAGAGTTATGATAAAAGGTGTTTTACCTGTGGAAAAACAGGTCACGTAAGAAGTGAGTGCCAAGCACGTACGGCTCTCATAAGTGAGAACAGAAAAACATCATGTGAGGGTTTAGTGTTGGACGTGACTGTACAAGGGGTTCCGGCCAAAGCTCTTCTTGACTCTGGTGCGGATCAAACAATGATCTCTCGCAAGCTTTGGTCTGTGATTAAAGAGCGAGCAGAATCCGCACCAGATCAACCAGAGGGCAAGGTGAAAATAAAATGTGTTCATGGGGCTGCCACATTTTACCCTGTATATAACCTGATTGTAAGAGGTTTGGGAATAATGAAAAAAATGTCGGTTGCTGTTGTACCCAGGTTACCTCAGGAGTTAGTCTTAGGCAGAGACTGGCCCCAGTTTGAAACAGGCTTAAAAGAAGGTTTAAACCCCCGCAAAGTTTTTGTCTCTACTCGTTCCCAGGCGGAAACTTCAGAAAAGCCTTCTTGTTCACGGGAGACAGTTTTGAAGGACCTTCCACCACACGATGATTTAATAAGTGATCCCTCTGAAAAAGAGAAGAAGTCAAAAGCAGAAAAGCGTAAAGAGAGGAAGTGCTGCTCTCAAGGCCGAGCAGACTTGGAAGCAGGGAGGGGACTGCCCTGGATTCCATCTGAGGTGGTGGAAAAGTTCCCTTCTTTTATAAAGGAGCAAAGGAATGACCCCACGCTAAAACGTGTGTTTGAATACGCCCAGGAGGAAAGAAAAACCTTTCCAAGGTTTATAATGGAAGAGGAAGTGCTATACAGGGAAAGTATAGACCCGTGGACCAAAAATGTTCGTAAGCAACTAGTAGTTCCAAATACCTTTAAGTCCGCAGTACTGAGGTTGGCTCATGACCACCCAATAGGCGGTCATAAGGGGGTACAGGGGAGCCTTGACCAAATATTGGCTAGGTTTTATTGGCCAGGGGTGTTCAAAGAGACCTCACGGTTTTGTGAGTCCTGTGCCTCTTGCCAGCGAGTGACCTCCATACGTCCACCAGAGGTGCCCTTACTGCCGATGCCAATAATTTCGGATCCCCTACGAAGGCTGGCAATGGACATAGTAGGACCTCTAGTCAAAACCCCCAGAGGATTTCAGTATATATTGGTCGTCATGGATCAAGCCACGCGTTTCCCATGGGCGATGCCCTTAAGGAACATATCAGCAAAATCCATCGCCACCGAGCTCATAAAGCTATTTTGCGAAGTAGGATTTCCTCAGGAAGTGCTGACAGACAGAGGAAGTAATTTTATGTCCAGATACCTAGCGCAGGTCTGGGACGCTTTCGGGATCCGCCATCTTAAGACATCTGCTTATCACCCCCAATGTAATGGGTTGGTTGAACGAATGAACCAGTCCATAAAACAGATGTTGCGACGGTCCTTAGATGGAGAAATGGCCGAATGTGATATGATGCTCCCATTCATATTGTATGCGTGCAGAGAAAGGACGCAAGTTTCTTTGGGTACATTGCCGTATGAATTGTTGTACGGGAGATCACCCAGGGGAGTTCTGGACATTCTCCGGGAACAATGGGTGGAACCAGTGGAAGATGAATTGGGCATACCACAATTTTTGAAAAAATTAAGAAGCCGTCTAAAGCGGACTTCTAGGCTAGCTGAAGAGAAGCTGAAGGATAGTCAGCAGAAGCAGAAAAAGTATTATGACAAAGGTACTAAACCCAGAAAACTTATTGCCGGTGAGAAGGTAGTAGTTTTGGTATCCGGGCCTACCCCGAAGTTTGAAGCCCAATGGAGGGGGCCTTATACGGTAGTCAAACCACTTGGTCCTACCTCTTATTTAGTAAGAGATACAAAGAGACATGAACAGACATACCATATAAATGTCCTTAGACTTTGGCGTGAGAGACTGGCTTTGTTTACATCAGTTAAGAAGGGATCCCAGTACATGACATTGCACCCATATGGCTACAAAGGAGACAACAGAACAAGAAAGCTGCATTATAAGCCAGATGAAAAAGCTACGATTACGTGCTGTAGTGAAGATGGACACTCAGCCAGTAATATTTTAAGACGGGGGATATGTCATGGGACTGGAGTCATGGAAGCTGCAGCTTTAGAAAAAAACCCTGTTTTGCATAGAGCTGAGAATGTGCAGAGAGTGCAGTTGCATCATAGCACAGCCAGAGGGGGCAAGAGTAATCCCACAGAGGCTGAAGCAACGTGCTCAGACATTGATTGTATAAGTGGCAATCAGTGGCACCTGAGGCCAAGCCCGGGACGTTCAAACCAAAACTCCCTTTATAAGGAGAAACAGAGAGCAGCAAGAGAGAAGGGGGGAAGGAAGGTGAAGAACCTGCAGGACGTGCAGGACCTAGAGAACAAGAAGAACGTGGAACAGGAGAGATTCCACACAGAGCCACCCCAGAGGGACAGAATCCAGAGGGAGTTTACTCAGATGGATAGAGTCCAGAGGGGCAGAGCACAGAGGGACGAAGTCCAGAGAAAAGCTGCCAGAAGAAACAGTTTGTCTGGTAGGAGTGACTCTCCCAGCCCAAGTAACCTTGTTGGATCAGGATTACAAGGAACAAGGAAGAGAGGTTCCTATTATAAAGATACCTTTTCAGAGAACCACAGTGATTGGGAATCCTTACCAGGTTTTCCTGAACTCCATGAAAGCAAAGCATTGCACAGAAAAACCTATCTCCCGAGAGAAGTACGTCAGAAGGAGAGCTCTAGGTGTGGCAATTCCAGGAAGCCAAGGTATGCTGAATCTTTAATTCTAAAGGAAAGCCTTGCTAATAGAAACCCTGATAAAGCAGCTATTCCCTATAAGGGGAGGGGAAGCAAAGCAGAGCTTTTTAAGACAATACCGCACGGCTTAACAGGAAAGTTTTACTGGAAGCCAGATAGACCCTGTAAGTTTGTAACAGGGAGTAAAAACTACTACCCAAAGGAAGAACCCAGTGACGCAGAGTCTATGGAAATTGAATGTGAGAATATTATTCCCATGCCTCAGGAGGAATCCATGGACTGTAATTTCTGTACTGCTTCTAGTATTGAATCCTTGCTAGAATTGTAGATAGAAAAGAACTGTGCAACAGATGGTGAACCTTATAACCGTTTGTTTGCTGAATTGTTTAAATTGCTTTGAACTAAAAGAAGCCTCAGCTAGGACTTGCATTCAACTGTGAAGCCTATAACAGTTATCTGCTTGAATATTGGTGGAACCCCTTTTGATAAAGAAAGGACTGTCTTTATTTTCTACTTGTCTTAGTGAATCATTGCGTTAAAGGGGAAATAAAGCCTTGTTACCCTACACTCTTGGCTGGGATAATTTGTGTTCACAAGGAGCTAGAACTGCAAGGACCAGAATGCACTAGGCCCTTAAAGTCACATCTCTCCTTAAAAATAATAAATGCACCGGATGCCCTTATAGCCACTGGGGGCACCTGGCAACAGGGTCTACCCACTACTCTATGCAGGCCACCCCTATTTATTGAGATACAAGAGATAGTTAGGTTCAGGAGCAACAGGTTAAAATCTAAATAAACATATCTGAATAAAATTAGGACAAGAACCCTGAGATTATTGTTGTCAGGACTTATTGCTAGTTACATCGGTTTGTGTAATATGGGGGCTGGTGATCCAGAGTGTGGATATCTATAAGGTATATGCAAATTTATACCCCCTACAGGACTCTATGTATGTGTGTGTGTGAGAGAGACTGTACTGAGTACATAGGGAAAGGAGAGGAGCAGGGGACTCTCCTGGGGCCCTAATGCCGGAAAAAAAAGAGGAGATGTGAAGAAAAAAAGAGGAGAAATGAACCATCAAGGCATCTGGCCAAACCAAAGATCCAGGAGAAGAGAAAGAGATACAACATATTTCCTGTAAAAGATATTAATTGAAAGAGATGCCTGAAAGAGCAAGGGAGTACCCACTGACGACTGAGAGCTGGACTGGGACAATTTGCCATCCCTTTATGGATTGTATGCCTGATCATCTTTATTGCCCTTCTTTTATGTATTTTTGTCCAGTTGGGGAAAGCCTACTAGAAGGGTAGTTTTATAAAGAGCTACCTAAAGTTTATTTATATTTAGCTCACACCTTTCCAATGGTAGCTCAAAATGAGTTATATTCAGGTACATAGCTGTTACCCTATCCCCAGAGGGCTTACAGTCTAAGATTGTACCTGAGGAACTAGAGAGTTAAGTAAGTTGCCCAAGGAGCACCAGTGGGAATCAAACCCAGATTTCTTGGGTATTAGACTGCTGCTGTAACCACTAGGCTTCTCTTCAACACGTAGAAGTTACTGTATTTTAGCAATTTACATGCATAAATGGGCATTTGCATGTCAACCGATGTAGTCACTATTCTGAAAGTACCCACCTCAGCCTGATGGCACATACTTTCAGTGTGAGCATGTGTGCATGGGTGAAGCACATACAGTAGATACATGCGGAAATTATAAAATACTATAATTTACATGTGCTCAGGGCTACTGTAAGTGATCGCATCTTAGATTAACACAGGTATTTGGCCGCTTAGCCTAGCATTCTAGATACTGTAAGTAGATGCTTATTTTTCTTTATAAAATAAGCTTGACATAGGAGTAAAATATGCACATGAAAATGCACCTATTTTATAAAGTCAAGTATGCATGTACTTAATTTTATGATATACTAGCATTAGAACACACCCTAAGTTAAGGCACTCACTCCTAGAGCTGGTGTAAATACCTACTTTTTTCAAGTACATGTGTAAATTATAGTATTCTATAATCAACGCGTGTACATGCATGTTCCACTCAAGCTCGGCTGATGTGCATATCCACGGTAAGTACACACGATGCAACCAATGTGCATATTTTTATGATAATTGGTACTTTGCCACCTAAATATAAGGAACCAAATAAAGTTACATATCATCAATATGGGTAAATCACATATTTTGAGTGACTTACAAGCGTCAATGAGCCTTTACACACGTACTTCAATCAGTCACTATTCTATAAGTACATGCGTAAGACAATGGCCATGCACATAGGCAGAGCATAGGTAGATCGTAGGCAGAGTACACGTGTGAATTATAAAATACTATAATTTATGTATGTTCTTGAAAATTCTAGGTGAGGGCATTTACATTAGTCATAGGACTGAGTATGTGATTGCATCTAGATTTGGCAAGCGTTTCTCACTACTAACACCCCTATTTTATAAAGTAAAGTACACACAGTTTACTTTATAAGCATGACTGGTATACCAGGCTATGGTATTTTCAATAACATCATATGGATGCGACAGTTGGACCATGAAAAAGATAGGAAGAAAATTGATGCCTTTGAATTATGGTGCTGGTGAAGAATACTGTGTATACCGTGGACTGCCTAAAGAACAAAACAGTCAGTACTAGAGGAGATCAAACCTAAGCTTTCCTTAGAAGCTCAAATGACAAGACGTCGGCTTTCATACTTTGGACATATCATGCGAAGAGAGAGATTATTAGAGAAAGACATAATGCTTGGCAAGGTAGAAGGTCACCGTAAAAGAGGAAGGCCAGCAATGAGATGGATCGATACAATAACAGCAGCTATGGATACCACTCTATCAACAATGAACCGCTTGGCTGAAGACCGAACAAAGTTTAGGTCAACTATCCGACTCGGTGACACTTAACAACAACATGACTGGTACATATAAGACCATATGCTAATCTAGGCAAACCTTATAAAATTACGTTCTAAATGGAAATTTTTATGCATACCACTTCCAGCTTCTCATGTCTTGAGATAAGAGGACTTTTGCTGCCATCACTGTGTACTGTGAGTTGGGGAGGATTTTGGAGAAGAATAGTTTGAGTTTATCAGAGACACCTGAAATTTATCATTTTTTTACAACCTCAAGAGGTCACCTCAGCCCCATAGTTGGAGAATCAACTAAAGTGATTTCTACTTTCCTATTTCAGTTATCCTATCGTTCCACAATGTAGTAACCCGATGATTCCCATAATCAGGACATGCTGGACCTCCTCCTGGCTCCTGCTCCTCCCAGTCACTACTCACCACCACTATCCTTCTCATCAAAACAACTTTATTTGTGGGAAGGAACAGGCCACAGTTTCCAACTGTTACCCAAATACACACTGTTTATACAAATTCCAACAATGAAGCAATTAATACAACCGCAATCCCTAAAACAGGTTACAGCTTACATGTCCACGACCTCCCTCCACAGAGGAGTACCATACTCCCAATGTCCGCTTCCTGACCTGAGCCCACACCATGGCCTGTGGTGTATCTTTCCCTGCTACTGACTGCTCCATGTCGGCACCTGGGGCCCAATTCTCCCATTGTAAGAACCGAGCCGACCGCTCTCCGCAGCCTTCAATTAAGACATCCAACCCAATTTCATTCAAGTGAACCCCACCAAAATGTCCTCATGTCTGACCTCCCTCCCAATGCCTGCATGAAATTTCCAACTTCAGAGTTGAGCTTTTTTCTGCTCCTCTTGATGCCTTCCTGTTTGAGTGCCCCATTCCATTTTTGCCGAGGGAGTATCTGGGACCAGATGATGCCCGCGTCCAGACCTGTGCAAATCCATGCCAGGTCCCTCTTTATCTTAATAATCAGGTCAATGCCCTTGATTGCGACCAAGTCATTGCCATCCAAGTGCAGCACTATACAGTCTGGGGATTGACCAACTCTGCACCTGTTCAAGAGGGCAAGTCTCAGCTGGTCCCACCACATCCCCCGCTTTCCTAGCCATTGAATGCTCATGATGTCCAGAGGGAAGTCGAGCTGTTTGCTGAAACAGCTGTCCACCGTTCTTCTCCAGACCCTAAAGATGTAAGAATGACCCATTATCCAGATCGTTATCCTTCATTTGCCTGCCGAGATAAAATGGAAAATTAATACTGGAGGCTTCCCTATCAAATATACAGCTTTAAACTTTCTGAAGACCATCTCCCTATCATCTGGACCTGCTCATCCCTGAAGCGCAATCTGTGTGCTGTGGTGGTGGCCCATATTCTAAAGGAATGGAATGTCATGCCAGAAGAGCTGAAACCTGCTTTCTCTAGCACCCAGCACAAAAATGACCTGAACTGGAACTGTGACAGGCAACAGCCATCCCAGTGTCAGAGCAGACCCCCATGTACTCCTTCATGGCCTTAACCTGACAGAGGTCGCTGATTCTGGTGGTGTGGAGCCACACCATTCTCCCCATGCGACCTCGGTAGGTCTTGAACCACCTCATCCTAAGCCCGATCCTATTCCTGCCCGCCGTGACATCCTCGACTGATGGCCGGGCCCGCAATATCCCCTCTGAAGCTGGGGATAGCCTCGCCCATCCTGAAAGCACCAATAAACATAATGAGCAGGGACACCCTGAAAAGGATCCCCTCAAAATCATCCCTCCCCACTTCTGGCGCCCTCAGGATGACCTCATGCAGCATTCGCAGGGTGACGGGCCTGCGCCCATCTGGCCAGCTGAGGTTCTCCCTGGACCAAACCTCCAATACCTTTTTAACCAGGAATTCCTTAGTTATGTCCCTCAGCCCCCTTAACTTCAGGAAGGCTGCCACTCCGGCCAGGATCAGCTTGGCATGCCTCACTGAGGATCCCTCCCTTCTTAACCAAGTTATGAACTCTAGCAGATAGACCAGTGTTATTCCTCCCAGTGGTCTGAAGCCTCACTCTCCTGTGAAGCTCCTAAGCCTAGCCCAGACTCTCCAATATGCCTTCCATGTATTGCTGGACAGTGGCACCATCAGTATTCTGCTGGTGCTTCGAATCCAACTCTCCACATCTCCCCTGGCATATGGCTGACTGTAATGAAAGCGATCAGCTCCAGACTCCGCAACACTAACCTCCTTATCAGCTCCATCGTTCTCCCAGCCCTGGCCGATTGTTTGTTAATGGCATATACTGCCACCGCATTGTCGGACCTGAAAACTATCCTCTTGTTGATCAGCTGCGGCCCCCAAATAAATAGTGCTCTCTCTATTGGGAGCATTTCCAGGAACATGATATCCTTTGTTATCTCCTATCTGTGCCATTCCTCCAGTCTTCTCTCGTGACCCCATCGCCCCTAGAAATAGATGCCAAAACCAATGCCACTGGCTGCATCTGTGAACAGTTCCAGCTTGACACTGCTGAGGGGGGCACTCCCTCCAGATGTTTCTGCCATTGTACTTGCCCAAAAATCCTGCCAGATGGCCAGATTCTGCCAGACTGCCGCCCCCACTGATAAAGTGGTGCCCCCTGTGGACACCTCCTGTGGCATCTGCCAGCTGCCTTATAAAGACTCTGCCCATAGGAATCACTCTGCATGCAAAATTCAAGTGCCCTAAAAGGGACTGCATCTGCTGGAATGTGATCTTCTTGGCCACGGCGGTCCTCCACATTGCCTTCCGCAAGGCCACCAACTTCAGTCCGAAGAGCCAGGTAACCATCTCCTGGGTGTCAATCTTGATCCCCAAAATGTACAGGCACTGCATAGGGCCCTCTGTTTTCTTTTCTGCCAAAGGGACACCCAGTTAGTCCACCTTCCATTGAAAAACTGCAAGGTTGCGTGCGCAGGACCACTTGCTATCAGGTAGCAATAGGAAGTCACCCAAATAGTGTAGCACATTACAGCTGCTGATTTCCTTCTCTACTTTCCATTGTATGAACATAAGAACATAAGATATGCCATACTGGGTCAGACCAAGGTCCATCAAGCCCAGTATTTTGTTTCCAACAGTGGCCAATCTAGGTCATATGTATCTAGCAGTTTCCCCAAGGGACACAGGTTCCACAATGCTTGTATTTGTTCAAGCATTGATATCCTGGGTCCCTTCTTAATAATGGTTTATGGACCGTTCCTCCAGGAACTTGTCCAAACCTTTTTTAAACCCAGCTACACTAACAGCCTTTACTACATCCTCCAGTAACAAATTCCAGAGTTTGATTACATGTTGAGTGAAAAAATATTTTCTTTTATTAGTCTTAAATAGTTTACCCTGTAGCTTCATTGCATGTCCCCTAGTCTTTCTATATTCTGATAATGTAAACAATCGATCTACATTTACCCATTCCACTCCGTTCATTAATTTATAGACTTCTATCATATCTCCCCTCAGTCGTCTCTTTTCCAGGTTAAAGAGCCCTAACCTTTTTAGCCTTTCTTCATAGGAGTATCCTTCCATCCCCTTTACCATTTTGGTGGCTCTTCTCTGAACCTTTTCTAAAATCGCTATATCCTTAGCGATTTCAATATTCAAGGTGCGGTCTCACCATGGAACGATATAGAGGCATTATAATATCTTTTGTTTTATTTTCCATTCCTTTCCTTATCATACCTAGCATTCTATTTGCTCTCTTGGCCGCTGCTGCACACTGGGTCGAGGGTTTTAACATGGTATCCACAATGACACCTAAATCTTTTTCCTGTGTGGTGGTTCCTAATGTGGAACCTTGCATCGTGTAACCATAGTTTGGGTTGTTCTTCCCTAGGTGCATAACCTTGCACTTGTCAACATTAAATTTCATCTGCCATTTTGATGCCCAGTCTTCCAATTTATCAAGATCCTCTTGCAATGTTACACAATCCTCCTGGGTTTTAACAACTTTAAATAGTTTTGTGTCATCTGCAAATTTGTGTCATCTGCAAATATGTCATCTGCAAATTTGAGTCATCTGCAAATATGGCCGAGTTGAACTCCTTGAAGAACGCGCAAGAAACCGTGCAACCCATCAGGAGGCATTTGTCAAAATAATATTGCCCCCCAAAGCTAAAGCCCAGCAAATCAAAGCTTGACAGGTGAATCGGCAATAGCCGAAAGGCCGGCTCCACATCTGTCTTCGCCAGCCACACTCTCCTGCCATGTGCCCGCAGCAGTGTTAGCGCTTGGTCCACTGATACATATTTGATTGAGCATACTGCTTATTCTAAATTGTCATTGATTGATTCCTCATCTGGGTAGGACAGGTGATAAATAAGCCTTTACTCACCAGTTCCTTCTTCGGTACCAGGCCCAGTGGCAACACTATTAAGTTAGTCAGGGGCCTACTCCCAAAAGGGCCTGCCACCCTATTGAGCGCCACTTCCTTGTCAATTTTCCATTTCACCTCGTTACACTTGACGTGTGCCATCTTTAAGTTATTTGCTTCCCTGGGGCCCGGAAGGCCACTGTATGGAATTCCAACACCAAAGAAAAACCAAGAATTAACCACTCCATTCTCCACCTATCATACCCAACCAGGTTCCGCTGCAAAGCTGCCATGTCAACAGGCAGGGGAGCCCAGGCAAATGATCCCAGTTCACTGCACCTAAGGGGGCTCCCCTCCTGATCTTTTCCCGCATCCGATTTGGGGGTGCACCTCGCCGCATATCGTGCATGCATGTTTGTACTTGCAGCTACTGCCAAATCTACAGCAGTCCCCATTGAAAAGCCTGAAGACCCCTTTCCATGTGCCCTGGGCAGCCCAAGGTGGCCCATTGTTATCCCAACTACTGAATCTAGGCTCCCCACGAAAGGACTGCTGCAGTCCTGCACTCTGCCCAGCTACTGGGACAGCAATGGGGTGCCACCCCTACCCCCTTTCTGGGGCTGGGTCATAAGGCATATCCAAAGGTCTATGTCCTTCCTGTCCCAGCTTAAACCTTTGTTACCTGCCATATTGCATTGGAACTGCTCATCATATTCAAGCCAAGCATTCCCCCCGTATACCCTGTATGCTTCACATATGCAATTCTGATACGTGAAGAGGCCCTGGCATTGCTCATGTTGTCTCTCTCCAACCACACTGGCCAGGATACGGAAGGTTATGCACCAGTTCGCAATTATTCTAGGTATGCTATCTACCTTCCGGCTGGCCAGCTTGCACTTTAGGGTAACCCATACACTCGCAATTAACTTTGCGCCATCTAACCAGTAAAGTGAATATGTCAATGTATTCTCCTCTCCAGCTTTTCTCCTTTTGGGCCAGAGGGACATGACTATTGAGAGCGCTAGTGAGGCAGGTGTATTCCACTGGTCTTGCCTCTGATACCAGATATCTGTCCCCTTCCCCGATCCCTGCCAAAGTGTTGTCACCCACCTCTTGCAAACCCCTTTCTGCTGCCCTCGTCTGTTTGTCCCCATTTGGACCGTTGTCCTGTTCCCTGGATTGCACCGGCTGTCGCTGCTGCCACCCTTCCTCCCATTCCCTGGGTCGGGCTGGTGACCCACCTGAAACCTGCAGTGTGTGGGTTTGCACGGCGCCGGCCTTCGCTATCACCTGCACTAATTGCTGTAACAAACCCCTAATGTCTTCCTGTCCAGTTCCTCTCCCTCCCTGTCCCACCATCTCTGTGCCCCAGACTTGTGTCACTGCCAGTACTCCCTCCCCCCCCCAACTCCTCACCTGCCATCCCCTTAGCAGCAATCGAGTGTCCCTCAGCCTTGCTAATGGCCCTCCCTTCTCCATCCGCACCCCTCCCCTCCCAGCACGCCAGCTGTGTGGACCCCCCTGACCCACCGCCTCCCCTTGCCCCGTACATTAGCCAAAAATACATACACGAGCTTTCAGAAAAGTACTGAAAACACATCTTTTATCTTTTTTCCGAACACTATAACAACCTCTCCATCAATGAAACAAACATACAATCAAGCGATATACAACCCAACAACCTAAATACTGCCTAGCACTCACTCCCAGGATGACCCCCCCCCCGTCACCTCTTTCATCACACATTGTGTGAATTCAGTTATGTATATATGTATATAGTTATATTATCCAACCTCCACTATACTCTTCCTGGGTATAGATGGCATGTTAAATGTTCTCTGTATATAGTTTAATTATTGTTTTATGTAAACCGCCCCTGATCATTGGAAGGGGCAGTATAGAAAACTGTTCAAACAAATAAATAGATAGATAAAATAAAATACACTAGCTGAGAGTGCTCAGCCCCTTGGTCCGGTCTCCAGGGTGCCACTGCTAGGTTGACTCCCATGTCCCTCATTGCGGGGTGGTCTGTGAGCCTTGCCTGCTCCTGAGACAAGCCTTGTGCTCTTTCCAGCGGAAATCAGGAAGGCCTGTAAGCACCCCACACTATGGACAGCAGCCAAGGCTCTTGGTGAGTTCACAAAGTCATGCACACCCAGGTCCTCTCACGATCCGCTGCCATGCACTTCCATTGCAAATAGTGGTCCTAAGACTGGCTGCTGCATGTCCATGCTGCATGTTGTTGCCACTGATAGACCTCCTGCGGCCCGACTTCTTGTGCATGCCCTTGTTTTGCACTCACTCCGCTCGCCTCTCTGCCACGCTGCCTCTCTGTCACACGTTCTCTCTACACAGTAACTCCAGGTTCCTTATAGAGCAGTTCTGGGTTCCAAGATCCTTCACTGGCAATTCCTGGCTCCAGGATCTCTTTTTTTGGCAGTTTTCAGTGCTGGGTTCTTCCTCGGTGACAGGTTTTGATCCTAGATGCCTCTTTTCCAGTGGTTTTCAACTCTCTCATCTCTGGTAGCAGGTGCTCCCAGCCTTCTATTTCTTCTGCGCAGGTCCCTTGGTCTTCTCCTCTCGGCCTTCCTCTTTCTTTGCTGTGTCTGCTTCTGACCTGCATTTTCTTTCTCCATGCGGACTGCAGTCATACACCTCCGATTTGCCTCCTCGGCTGTTGGTCTGGGGTGCACCCCTGCCCACTCACCAGCCTGCTCTGCTGGTCTGCTCAAGGATTCCGCCAGGGTGTTACCTACAATGTGTGCCCCTGGGTCATGGCGGGCTCCTGCTGCGCAAGATTCCTGGGCTTTTGTTTTTAGGCCACTGACCTGAAGTAGCTTGCCCAGACTTCTGCGGCTGTGTGGAGATCAGCAACCAGTCCCCCAGGTGACAATTCAATTGAGCTTCCAGGCACAGGGAGAGAGGGACCCTGATGCTGCATTTCCAGTCTCTACAATCCATGACCCACACTCCTCACAGGGGTCTAGCTCTTTAAGGCCTTAGCTGCACCTTGGGGCTCCTGACTGTTTCTATGACTCTGGTATGTCGCCCTTATGCTGTGCAACTGTCCCTGTGGCTTACCGGCTGTCTACTACTGGCTTGCTGATGCCACACACAGCACTGCCCATCTGCCTGCCACCATTGAAGCAGAGAAGAAGAAAGGCAGAGGTGGGGGAAGAGCGAGTGAATAGCATGCCGGCCTGTCTACCGTGCCAGCGAACGTGAACCCGCCTTGCTTCTTCTCCACTCCCAGTCCTCCCTGCGCCACCGAGAAAAGGTGCAGAACCCTCTGCTGAAGCCAGTGAGTTATTTGCCCTGCTGTTCCAGCTTGCCACTTGCCTCACTGGACACAACCATTGCTTCTTGCCTCGCCAGAATCAAAGAGAAATGACCGTGCCTACTGCACCATCTTTTTATCCTGGCATGTCCCCCCCCCCCCCTCGCCTGCCCACCTGTTGGCATCCCTTCTACCTGGTGAGCCCTCCCCCGCCATCTGCCCATTTATGGGCCAGTTTCTAACGCATTCTCTCTACACAGTAACTCCAGGTTCCCTATAGAGCAGTTCTGGGTTCCAAGATCCTTCACTGTGGCAATTCTTGGCTCCAGGATCTCTTTCTTTGACAGTTTTTGGTGCTGGGTTCTTCCTCGGTGACAGGTTTTGATTCTAGGTACCTCTTTTCCAATGGTTTTCAAAACTCTCATCTCTGGAAGCAGGTGCTCCCAGCCACTCCTGGATCCTAGCCTTTTGTCCCTCGCAGTGCCCAGTTTCCTCTTTATTATAGTTCTCAATATGGAGCTTTAGATACATTTTCTGAGGGAATAAACTAGATTAATTTTAGCCTGGTTTGTGTTTTGCTAAAACCCTATGGATTTTCCAGCATATGAGGAAAAGTTTCACTCCACTGGAACAGATATTCAAAAGGACTTGAGTCTTGAAAGACTACAAAAAGGGACTGCTACTTCTGGAGAGAGATCTGCAATTGTAAGTATTTACTTCTGGGAATTTTTTCTAAATCTTGGGGGAAAAAGGAATTTTTTTATGTTAAAGCTGATTATTCTGTGAACCCAGTGTATTTGTTAAATCAGTCAGGGCCTAGTAGCAGCAAAGAGCTTTCATTTTAAATTTAAAACACAGCAGGCAGCTTTCAGATTAAATTTGGACCCCAAGACTCCCTCTATCCAAGCAAGGGCTGTGGCACTCCTCCTGGAAATTGGTCACAGATTACCTTAGAAGCACAGGACAGGGTACTGTGTAGCAGCCAGCTTTTAATAAGTCTTTTAACCTCCACAATACCCGGCCACCCCTTTGATAATTGTAGCTTTATAGGTGCATAAACCTCTCAAAGGAAAGGAGGTGCCATATTCAGGAGGTGCAGCTGTTTGTCCTCATCAGGCATACATTAAGGACCTCAGATTAATTAAGCTTCAGGTGAACAAAATACATTAAAGTTATTAGGTGTAGTTTTATTAGTAGAAGTATCTCCACCAACCCTTAATAGGTAAAGAACTTGAATACCTAAACATATCCTTAAAACTAAGATGAAGACAGCAGTACAGTAGCAAGATGAGGGTTTTCCAGTCTTTTGCATTGAGTGTCACATGTATGATTTTCTCCCAATTGGTGAAGGGTCTTATGTGTGCACTAGGTGCAAGGAGCTCTTTGCTCTTAGGGAACAAGTCTGATCTCTAGAGGCTAGAGTAGCGGACTTGGAGGACAAAAGGAAGACAGAGAGGTACATAGACGAGACCTACAGGTATATAGTACTAAGGTCCCACCTCCAGTCTGGCAGCATCCCTGTTGCCATGGAGGAGAGAGGTCACATGACAAGAGAGCATCACCTTGGTGTGGCAGGAAGTGATCCTGTAGCTAGGACCTGTCCTCCAGGTGATGTAAAACCCTCTCGCACCGAGAAAGTTTCTCCATGGCCATGTGCCCATGAGGAAATCGTTAGGACAGCCATTATAGTTGGTGATTCAATCATTAGGCATGTAGATAGCTGGGTGGCTGGTGGACATGAGGATCGCCTGGTAACATGCTGCCTGGTGCGAAGGTAGCAGACTTCGCGCGTCACCGAGACACCTTTTTAGATAGTGCTGGGGAGGAGTCTGCTGTCTTGGTACATGTCGGTATCAATGACATAGGAAAATGTGGTAGGGAGTTTGGAGGCTAAATTTAGGCTTTTAGGTAGGAAGTTGAAATCCAGAACTTCCAGGGTAGCATTCTCCGAAATGCTTCCCATTCCACGCGCAGGACCCAAAAGGCAGGCAGAGCTCCGGAGTCTCAATGTGTGGATGAGACGATGGTGCAAGGATGAGGGGTTTAGATTTGTTAGGAACTGGGGAAGATTCTGGGGAAAGGAGGGGCTCTTCCGAAGGGATGGGCTTCAGCTTAACCAGGATGGAAGCAGGCTGCTGGCATTAGCCTTTAAAAAGGAGATAGAGCAGCTTTTAAACTAGATAATAGGGGAGAGCCGACAGTCACCCAAGAGCGCATGGTTTGAAACAATGTATCCTTGAAGGATACTACCAAAAGCAGAGAGGTTCCAAAAAAGAGTAAAGTAGCCCAAATGCCCTCGAGTACAGAGCAGACAGAGCTTAAAGATCCCAAATTACCCATGTCTACCAATAGCCAAATTAATATGAATAAAATACAGTCTCTAAAATGCTTGTATGCAAATGCTAGAAGTCTAAAAAATAAGATGGGAGAGTTAGAATATATAGCATTAAATGAGAGATTAGATATAATTGGAATATCAGAGACATGGTGGAAGGAGGATAACCAGTGGGACACTGTGATACCTGGGTACAAACTATATCGTAATGATAGAGCTGATCAAATTGGTGGAGGGGTTGCGCTCTATGTTAGAGAGGGCATTGAGTCAGAAAGGATTAAAGTTTTGCAGGAAACAAAATTTGCTGTAGAATCTCTATGGATTGAAATTCCATGTAAAAAGGGGAAGGCGATGGCAGTGGGGGTGTACTATCGACCGCCTGGCCAGAATGAACAAATGAATGATGAAATGCTGAAAGAAATCAAGGAAGCTAACAAAAGTTACAGCGCAGTAATAATAATGGGTGATTTCAATGACCCCGGTATCGACTGGGTCAGTGTCACGGCAGGACATGCTAGGGAGATAAAGTTCCTAGATGACATAAATGACTGCTTCTTGGAGCAGCTGGTTCATGAACCGACCAGAGGGGAAGCCATATTAGACCTAGTCTTTAGTGGAACACCAGATCTAGTGCAAGAGATAAGGGTGTTGGGGCCACTTGACAACAGTGATCATAGCATGATCGCCTTCGATTTAATTAGTGGAGGAGGGATAGTACGGAAATCCACAGTACTACCTTTTAACTTTCAAAAGGGAGACTATGATAAAATGAGGAAAATAGTTAAGAAAAAACTAAAAGGAGCAGTTGCAAAGGTTAAAGACTTACATCAAGCTTGGGTGTTGTTGAAAAATACTATCTTGGAAGCCCAGACCAGCTGTATTCCACGCTTTAAGAAAAGTGGAAGGAAGTCCAAAAAACTGCCAACATGGTTTATAGGTGAGGTCAGAGAGGCTGTTGTTGCCAAAAAAGCATCTTTCAGGAAATGGAAAAAAGAGCCAAACGACGAAACCTGGAAACAGCACAAGCACTGGCAGGTCAAATGCAAGGCACTGATAAAGAAGGCAAAGGGAGAATTTGAGAAGAAGCTTTCTGTGGAAGCAAAAACGCGAAATAAAGATTTTTTCAAGTACATTCGTAGCAAAAAACCTGCGAGAGAGTCAGTTGGACCATTAGATGATAGAGGAGTTAAAGGGGCACTAAGAGGCGACAAGGCGATAGCGGAGAGACTGAATGAATTCTTTGCTTCAGTCTTTACTGAGGAAGATGTAGGGATGTTACCCATGACTGATGTGGCATTTAAAGGTGCAGAAGAATTGAAGGAAATATCGATACATCGGGAAGATGTATTACAACTATTAGATAAACTGAAGAGTAGCAAATCACCTAGGCCGGATGGTATACATCCAAGGGTGTTGAAAGAACTGAAATATGAGATTTCAGACCTGCTATTAGTAATCTGTGAACTATCATTAAAATCATCTCTAATACCTGAAGATTGGAGGATCGCCAATGTAACACCAATTTTTAAAAAGGGTTCCAGGGGTGATCCGGGAAACTACAGACCGGTGAGCCTCACGTCAGTACCGGGAAAAATGGTAGAAACCATCATAAAGAATAAAATTACTCAGCATGTAGATAGTCATGGCCTAATGGGAGACAGCCAACATGGCTTTAGACAAGGAAGATCTTGTCTTACTAATCTGTTATGTTTTTTTGAAAGTGTGAATAAACAGGTGGACAAAGGTGAGTCGGTTGATATAGTGTATCTGGACTTTCAGAAAGCCTTTGACAAGGTCCCTCATGAGAGACGTTTGGCAAAACTAAAGCGTCATGGGATAGGAGGCAGTGTACTATTGTGGATCAGGAACTGGTTAAAATATAGAAAGCAGAGGGTTGGGCTAAATGGCCAATTTTCCCAGTGGAGGAAGGTGAATAGTGGTGTACCACAGGGATCTGTGCTGTGTCCGCTGCTTTTTGACATATTCATAAATGACCTGGAAAGTGGAATTACGAGTGAGGTTATCAAATTTGCAGATGACACAAAACTATTTAAAGTTGTTAAAACCCAAGAGGATTGTGGAAAATTGCAAGAGGATCTTGATAAATTGGAAGAATGGGCATCAAAATGGCAGATGAAATTTAATGTGGACAAGTGCAAAGTTATGCACCTAGGGAAGAACAACCCAAACTATGGTTACACAATGCAAGGTTCCACATTAGGAACCACCACCCAGGAAAAAGATTTAGGCATCATTGTGGATAACATGTTAAAACCCTCGGCCCAGTGTGCAGCGGCAGCCAAGAGAGCAAATAGAATGCTAGGTATCATTAGGAAAGGAATGGAAAATAAAACAAAAGATATTATAATGCCTCTATACCGTTCCATGGTGAGACCGCACCTTGAATATTGTGTGCAATTCTGGTCACCATATCTTAAAAAGGATATAGCGTTATTAGAAAAGGTTCAGAGAAGAGCCACCAAAATGGTTAAGGGGATGGAAGGATACTCCTATGAGGAAAGGCTAAAAAGTTTAGGGCTCTTCAACCTGGAAAAGAGACAGCTGAAGGGAGATATGATAGAGGTCTATAAATTAATGAATGGAGTGGAATGGGTAAACGGAGATTGATTGTTTATGTCATCAGAATATAGAAAGACTAGGGGATATGCAATGAAACTACAGGATAACCTATTTAAGACTAATAAGAGAAAATATTTTTTCACTCAAAGTGTAATCAAACTCTGGAATTTGTTACTGGAGGATGTAGTAAAAGCTGTTATTGTAGCTGGGTTTAAAAAAAGGTTTGGACAAGTTCCTGGAGGAAAGGTCCATAAACCATTACACTGGTCAACATTGAAATCGTTACTCACTTTAAAAGACTCTAATCTGTAGAATCTTGGTGAGCTGAACACGAATATAACATTAAAAAAATGAATTGGCTCTCGTTTTGAAGATATTGCATGTAGTTCATTTTTGACGTTTTACCGTGTAAATTTATCCTGTAGGACATCAACAATATCCCAAATAAGCCTTGAATGATGTAATATTGCATTACATTGCATAATACCAGCATGCACACATCATCCAGAGTTGATTGCATTATTTTCTGATGCAATGCAATACTACTGCCAGACGGCTGCTGAAGCCATCTGACAACAGCAGTGTACTATATGCAGTTGGAAAGGAAAGTAATCTGGTATTCTGTTCTGATATTGAAAGCCTCATGAATGCCTTAAAAATCACTCATGACCCACAAGACTGGAGACTATTTATAGACTCTTCAAAACTGAGTCTGAAGGCCCTGATGCCATCAAAATACTGTCCGGGGCATGCACTAGATGTTTAAGCCACCTCAAGACCAGGAATAGAGATACTGGCACTATGGCTGGTTACAAAATCCTCTACACATTTCTCTGCACCAGGCTCAGATAATATTAGCATGCCATTTTAATACATGCAGCTCATTTGCCTATAATTCAAATACTCTTGGCATTGTGTGTGCGCTTGCTTTTCCTTTGCTGTGTCCTTTGCATCTATCCATCTCTTTTTTGCATTTGGCTGTGGCAGTAAGTTTGCCTAAAAGATGCTTTACTAGTGCGTGTAAAGGCTGCACTAGTTTTCTGCATTAACTCCTAAGTGCTCTCAGGATATTAATGCCTTGTTATAAACTGTGGGTCATCTGTCTGCTAAAACAGGAGACTCTGGCTAAAGAGGTTCAGGATAAAAACACTGCACTGGAGAAGACTCTGTGATTCTGGAGCTAATACTGATACTCTTGTGAAGGATAAACTTGTAGTTCATCATATATTGCAATATTTTGAGAACTACACAAGGGGGGTCATTTTAGAAGCCTTATTTATGCTTTGGACATCCAAAAATGGGCACAGAGATGTCCAAAGCACAGAGAATGTCATGGACATCCGGCATCACTTCTGACTTTAGACCTGCTCCAAGGCACGAATAGAAATAAACAGGCATCTGAAAAGTGCGTGTATCTGCTGAAAAACATGCAGAAGGTGTAGAGAAAAAAGCACTCTATCATCTGCAGTACTCAGCCCAGTTTCAGCTATAGCAGCAGTGAGGTTTGCACTTTGGCTGCTCTGTTCCTAATCCACTACTCTAACCTATCCTAGTCAATCCAGTTCTGGGGATGTCTACGTAGATTCCCTTCCAGACGATCCTATCAGGCACATCCAGGTTTGTGAAATCACATCGGCACCTGGATGTGACTGCATTTTTTTCAGATGTTCTGGTTTAGACATCCCAGATTGCACTTGGACGGATCTTCTAAAATTTCTCTCAATGACGCACATTTCAAATGGGACGTTCAAGTGCAATTTGGGGCGTCAAAGCCAGAATGTCTGAAAAGAAAGGCAGGCACATGCAAGTTCAGGCACAATTCCAGAAATATGGGCATGCCTGACATGCACGTGTATCAAATGTCTATATAGACATCCCCAGGAGGGCATTCTAGAACCAAGACTTCTAATAGCATAAGTTAGAGTAGTGACTTAAGAGTAGGGTGGCCAGTGTGGGACTTTGTAATCTAAAGCTAGTTATTTAATTCTCCATTTTCTCTACACTTTCTGGTTGTTTTAAGGTGAAAACAAACCCTCTCCTGATACCTATTTGTGCCTAGAGCAGGAATAAACATGTATGTGCCTGCAGATGGCTTTGTTGCTTTTGGGTTTGAACGGACATAAATGTCCCCATACTTGAGACATCTGCAAATGGCATTTGTGGAATGGTTACAGAGACCTGTGCTTTCAACATCCACGTGCATGACTAGACCTTTTAGAATGACTCTCAATAAGGCCAATTCCGATCGGAGCCCATCCAGACATCCAAAATATGGACAGGCCAGATTTGCAGCTGATTCTGCACCTGGACTGGCTGTACAGGCCCCGATTCTGAAGGCCGAGACATGCAGCGCTCACCCCGGCTAACCCTCCCTCTGCTCCTGCATGGAGCCCTGCTGCCACGGCGTCTCAGCACCATGGCACTGGGATGCTATGCAGGAGCACTGAATGATCTGACACCCCCTACTGTCCTTTCCTGGCCGCTTGGCCCTCGGTGGGGGCAGCAAGAGCTGGGACCAGGCAGCAGGGACTTACCTTTAGCAGCCCTGTGTCTTCGGCAGCCCTATGTGCTCCAATCCCCACGTCAAACCTGACAACCCAGGACATACAGGGCCATGATCTGAATCAGCCCTGTATGTCCAGGATGTGTGCCCCGCCCCTGCTCCTCCCAATTTCCGCCCTGACACCACCCCTTTCCGCCCTCGTCCAGAGCTCCCTGCACAAAGGCCTTGTACGTGTGGGAGCTCTGGGTCCAGAAACGGGTCCCTGCGAATAGTGGGGGTTGGATGTCCATCCCCGCTATTTGTGGTTCTGGATGACCCCCAATCGGCATATACTGAACTTCCCCAATAATTCTAATATGTTTACAGTTGATGCTTTCAAGAAATATTTGTTGAAAGTTTTGATGGTACCAGAAGCTGCTACACCACCTTTTAACAATGTTCATTTTCTTCCAGGAAAATTATTTCAGAAAGTTAGTCCTGTTGAGAATCCTGATATTTCTGCTTTATTGGTGTCTTTAGTTATGAAAGTTTCTGACCGATCTATGTTACTTGTCAGCTTCATATTTGAACGAGATATGATTTGGAGTTTATTTTATAAGATGGAGGAGATCTGCTTGGGCCAGATAATTAGAATGTTTCCTGATATATCTACAGAAACTCAAGAGAAAAGATGATTGTTTTTGACCATGAGGCAAGAGACTGCGGCTTTGGGAGCAAAGTTTCAGTTGTGCTAGCAGTGTAAATATTTGATTAATTACCTGAATACTTGATATATATTTTATGCTCCAGAACAATTACAATCCTTCCTGGACCTTAAGAAGATCTCAGTTAGTTTTCCAGTGTCCTCTGCTCAGGAGTTAGAGGATGAAACAAGATAAATGTTCCAGAAAAGTATTAGCTTTCCTGAAATGTTTTCCTTTTTCTGCTAATTTTTAATCCACCAGTTCTTTTCTCCTCCCCCTCTTTTTATATTGTGTTCCTCTTTCTTTATACTTATTATATGACTTCCTGATATCTTTTGTAGTCTTGTGCCCTCCTTTTGATTCCTTAACAAGTGGATACTTGTGGATGTTTGTTAAATATTTGAATAAAAAGAAAAAGAAAAAAAAAGAAAACTGTAAAGGGTCTCTTTACTGAAGGGTGATAGCCTTTGGTAGCTAACTCGGAGCAATAGCTGCAGAAGCTCTGTAGTAGCTGCAAAAGGCCCACAGTATCTGCAAGGGTCGTTCCCAGACTTTCCCCTGCAGACACCGCAGAGGTTTTGCACTTAAAGCAGAGACCCAGGATCCCTGCATCAGCAAGTAGAATGGGAACTCCCACAGTACCTGCTGAAGCAGGATCACAGCAATTGCTCTGTCCTCCTCTTGCACTTGCCACAGATCCTGTGTTCCCTACCTCAGCAGGCACTGTGGGAGTTCCTGTGCTACTTGTCATAAGAAGATAAGATATGCCATACTGGGTCAGACCAAGGTCCATCAAGCCCAGTATCCTGTTTCCAACAGTGGCCAATCTAGATCATACGTACCTAGCAGTTTCCCCAAGAGACACAGGTTCCACAATGCTTGTATTGGGTCAAGCATTGATATCCTGGGTCCCTTCTTAATAACGGTTTATGGACCTTTCCTCCAGGAACTTGTCCAAACCTTTTTTAAACCCAGCTACACTAACAGCCTACATCCTCCGGTAACAAATTCCAGAGTTTGATTACACGTTGACTGAAAAAATATTTTCTCTTATTAGTCTTAAATAGTTTACCCTGTAGCTTCATTGCATGTCCCCTAGTCTTTCTATATTCTGATAAGGTAAATAATCGATCTACTTTTACCCGTTCTACTCCATTCATTAATTTATAGACTTCTATCATATTTATAGACTTCTATCATATCAATGCAGGGATTGCTCTGTCCCCCAATCCCTGCCAATCCCCCCCCCCCCCGAGGTCTCCCCCAGTCGCCCCCTCCATCTAAAAGTTTGCAATGCTACGGATCAGGTGATCCGCAGACCGACCATAGTGAAAAGTTGCCCGATTATCCTTTCCAGCACCCCTGCCCCAGACAGCTCCCAAACCCATTGGGAACGGTGCTGGGTTGGGGGCCTGACACCTCCCAAGAAACAAGTGCTCAGCTAGCTAGTCAGCCCCCCTACCCCTCACCCCCATTTCCCTAAGTTAACTCGGCTAGCCAGTCAACCCCCTCCATTTCTCCTTCCCATCCTCCTCCCAACCCGACCTCCAAAATCCTGGTGGTGTAGTGGACCCAGGGATAAGAGTGGTCCTCACTGCTCCTGCCCCCTTCCTTGGCACTATGTAAAATGGTGCCTATCTTGTTGTGTTGCCTCCTAGTGTCCTGACTGGTGCCATTTTTGTTAGTATAAGTGAAGAGGGCAGGAGCAGAGAGGACCGCTCCTGCATCCTTCACTGCCATTAACCAAAAATGATGCCAGTCTCACGCTAGGAGGCAGCACCATGAGATCAGCACCAGTTTGCCAGTTTGCAGAATGTGGCAATCAAGGTTTTATATGGTCGAGAAAAAAAATGTGTTGATTCATACTCTCACATTTTTAACCTAAAGGTGGCAAATATTGGTATACATTTTACTTTTGATAAATACATTAAAAAAATTATTTTGTCACAGTATTACTTCGGTTTACTCACATTATTGGGTTCTAAGCCTGGGATAGTCCATCTCTAGGTCCAGAATTGCACAAGGGTTCAATCCAAGCTGAAGATCTAGTTATGCAAGAGCCTGAGGAAGTCAAGGTCAAGTCTAGAAGTTACAGGAGCAGTTCAAAGAATCAATAAGGGCAGGTAGAGAGAAATAAAAGGCCATGTTAGAAGAGCTGGCAAATGGGGAAAAGCTAAAACACAAGGATGTAAGGTTACTGTATACTAGAAAAATAAGTTTAGATTGCATAGCCAAGTGGGCTAGGAAGTCTTCCACTTAGTGTGATTACATCCTTGTTCCCAGATCCCCCCCCCATTAGTATTCCTGGCTGCCAGTTGCTGGCCAATAAAATACATGTTATCCAGTCCCTGGACTTTAGTAAAGGTGTCCCTATGTCAGTAAAGCCACACTCCTCCACTTCTTTCTTCATTTGTATTTGAATAGTATATTGCCATAAAAGGAAGGTATTTTTTGTCTTACTATTTCCTGCCCTGAAGACCATTTTTATTTGCAGGCTTAAAGACATCAAAAATGAATTCTCTCGACAATCCTAGGTATCCTGCAGTCTATCTCGTAACAATGTCAACAGCTAGGCTTTGACGAAAATCTCAGCTTCTCCACTAATTGGCAGATACTCTGGTTTTCTGTGGGTTTTTTTGGACTGGGAATTTGGACCCAGTGTTAGGTTCAGGCTGAGTCAGCCAAGGGCAGCCAAGCACTAAACAGTTTTCACAGAAGTGGCAGGCACATCAAAAACAATCTCTTAAGCAGTTTGAGAAGGGAAAGAGCTTCAGGCCATAGAACAAGGCAAAGCCAGAAAGCAAGTGTAAACATAAAAAAACACCTTCATTAAATGACCGGTAGTCTAAGATATGGCATGCACTGTAAACGGAGCAGCTTCCAGCATTTAATTAATGATGAACTCATGTTTTCCCAGTGTATTTAGCAGTTTTTTTCTGAAGTACGTCACACCTTAGGGGTAAAATCCTCTCAGCTTTGGCTAGTTTTCTACTCCTGTCTTGATAGTATTTGGCTTATAAAACTGTATTATGATCTTTTATTAATGCTTATGCACATGTAATGCTTGTACAGATTTGTTCAAGTATTTATTTCATTTATTAAAATGCAAATGCCGTAATCTCTCTAAAAAATATACTATATGCTTTACAATTCACACACACAATCATACAAATATACAAAACAAGGCAAAGAAAACACTCACAATAAAACAATTACCATCTCACCCACTTCTGGAAAACTCAGTAATTTAAACCCATTTGTACCATTTCTTTTCCTATGATTTATTCATTGCAGTAAAACAAAGGGATCACGTTTCGAAATTATACATTCACAGGCAGCTGGTGAATGAGTAGCTCCACTATACATGTATTTTCAACTGCTTTATGGATAGTGACGAGCTAAAAATACATCACCATTTTCAGTATGGTAGAGGGGTGCTGTTTTATCCTCAAGCTCAGCATAGCTTTCCATAGTTGCCAACTTACCCAATTCCAATAGAGACAATTTAGGCCAATACTGGATTTCTAACAACCTCATACTGATGTGTTAAGCACTAAATTCAGTGGGTGAAATCTGGAACTACAAATACTACACTGCATTGAGGATGTAAGTTCAAAACAGTACTGACCTAAAATGTCCCTACTGACATGGCTGGCCCTACCACTAGGCAGACTAGGTATTCACCTAGGCCAGCAGAATTCAGAAAGCGGTAGCAGGGCTGAGGAGGGCAGCCACACTTTAGATAGTGGGGAGTAGGGAAGGAGACATGCTAGACACTTGGGGGCGGGGGAATGGGACATGCTGGACTGTGGGAGAGGTAGGAAAAGGAAGGGGAGATGCTACACATGGAGGGTAGGCAAGGGAAAGGAAGAGGGTGGAGGAAGGGAAGAGGAAGATGCTGGACATAAGGGGAACCTTGAGCCAACCCTCCCCCCAGAATACCACAATAGTGCCAATCCACAATACCACCAAAGAACACTCCCACCACTACCCCCAATCACAGTCCCAGTACCCTCCCATCCTTCCATCACAAACCCCCTCTGGATCCAATCTCCTGCAACACATCTCCCCAGACCTCAAGTCCTGCAATCACAACTATCCCCATAGCTGATGACCCAATTCTCCCCCCATCTCCATCACTGATTCTCCTTGCACTTACCCAAGTAAACCATGGTAGTCTAGTGGATGGGGCAAAAGCAATCTCCCTTAGCTCCTGTGCTGTTTCTACCTGGGCTCAAAATCAGTACTCAGTACTACCACTAGGGGGGGCAATCTATCTTATTTGGTAGTACTAAGAGTTTACTGCAAGGGAGCAGATCCTCTATTTTGAACCCAGGTGACAATAGGGCAGGAAAGGCGGGAAACTGCTTCTGCCTCATCCACTAGACTACCAGGGTTTATATGGGTAAGTGCAAGGGGAATCAGTGGTGGAGTTGGGGGGAAGATCAGGTCATCAGCTATGGGGATAGTTGCGAGGGGTTATATTGAGGAGGGGGGATTGTATCCTGAGTGTTGTCATCATGGGGCATCAGACCAGAAGATGACAGGGTACTGTGCTGAACTGGGGTTGTGATTGGGGGGAAGGGTATTTTGTTGCATCAGAGCTGTTTGAGGAGAGGTGGGGTACTGTGAAGGAATCAGGAATTGACACTATTGTATTTTCTTGGTGGAGTTGGGGTAGCTTCTGGTAATGCTAAGTAAGGTAATACTCTGCCTGAAAGGCTCTCAAAGTGGTTGTGATGTTCATTTTTAAAAGCTAATTCTTAAAAGGGTTTATGAGCTCATTTTTTAAAGCAAAGCCTTTTTTCTATACTGCAAAGAGGGAAAGTTTTTGTTGTTTGCCTGTGGTGTTGGGCAAGGCTCTGTCAGAGTTCATTGTTTTTGATCCAGCTACCCATTCACTGCTAACTCTTTGAAGCCATTGACCTCATCAGGTGTTAGATCCCTCCCTATCCACCCCGACATCTAACCATGCCATGTGAGCATTCTTGCTTTAAAGGGCAACTCCCCAATTAGCTACACATAGGGACATAGAACAGCACTGTTAGAACACACTTAAAAGAGGTTAACTGCTTTTTCTCTTAAAGTACAGCTGAGGAACAGGTAGAGTCTTGGGTAGGTTTCTCTTTTACTTCTACAGGTACCAAAGCTCCATCAACTAAACAATGGCTGGGAAAAATCATATTGCTAAGGCTGTTGCCTCCTTTATAGCTTTTGCCTCTGTCCAGACAGAGATTCCAATGCCAGTTGAAGGAGCAGTTCCATTTGCAGGATGCCTGCATGCTGAGGCTCTCAGGAAAGAAGTGGACAAGCTCAGGGAAGAGGTGGCGAGGGTGAGAAGCATTTGAGACAGTGAGAAGTACATTGATAAATGCTTCTTGAAACATCCAAGCTTTCTGACACAGGTGAAGATGGGAGGCTACAGAAGGAAGAAGGTTGGACACGAGTCACCAGAACCTGCAGTATCAACACTCCAACTCCTCTAGCCCTTGAATTGAAGAACTAGTATGTAGCCCTGGAAGTGGAGAAGGTAAAAGAATCTGAGAAAAGGGAAGAACCACAGCTCGAGCACCCCAAAGTTGCAGAATTAGTCACCATAAGGAAGTGAAGGGTAGTCGTGGTTGATGACTGCCTTCTGAGGGATACTGAGGCGTCCATCTGCTGACCAGATTTGATGTCCAGAGAGGTGTGCTGTCTGCCAGGTGCCAAAAAACGGAGAGTTTTCCAAGACTCATCAAGCCTACTGACTATTATCCAATGTTTCTCATCCATATCGGCATAAATAATACTGCTAGGTATCCCTACAAGCATATATCAAAAGAGACTTCACAGCTCTGGGATAGAGGGTGAAGCAGATAGGTGTGCAGGTGATGTTCTCTTTGCGTGGATGATGTCATCAAGAGCGTTTTGGTTTCCTGGACCATAGGATGATGTTTCAAGGGCTGCAGAGCAGAGATGGTGTCCATCTGTCCAAGAAGGGTTCAGCAGTAGACTGGCTAACCTACTGAAGAGGGCTTATTTATTTTATTTATTTAGCTAGCTACATTTATATCCCGCTTTTCACCGGGTCAAAGCGGTTTAACAAAAAAAGGGGGTGGACTTAAGTCAACAGGAAAAAGAGGGGGGCCATCACCAAGACGGCCAACACTGATGATTCGAACAGAAAGTAACAAATTAGACAGAGGACGTTAGTCTCTTAGTTGGTGGTAGAGAGGGTAGGTCAGGGGGGTTGGAAGTGTAGTCAGTGAGAAAATTATTTTTCTGGTTCAAGGTATTCTTGAAATAGGATGGTTTTTAGTTGTTTCCGGAATGTGGTGATGTCTCTGTTGTTTCGGATCAGGTTCGGGAGGGAGTTCCAGAGGGAAGGCATATACAGTTCGAATGCTCTGTTGCAGGTCTGTTGATTGAACTTAGTTCGTTCGTGGGGGATGGTGAGTGTGTTGCTGGTGCTCTGACGGGTTGGTCTGTTGGGGGTAGGCTGGGGTAGTAGAGTCCGGAGTTGGGAAGTCTGCGTTTGATGGAGGGTTTTGTGGATGAGTAGGATAGATTTGTATTTAATCCTTGCTTCGAGAGGAAGGATGTGAAGTTAGAAACAGAGAAACATAGAAATATGACAGAAAAAGACCACATGGCCTATCTAGTCTGTCCTTCCATATCAACAACTACAACAGTCCCCTTTTTACCTTTAGAGATCCTCTGTGTTTGTCCCATGCTTTTTTGAATTCAGTTACTGTCCTTATCTCTACCACCTCCACTGGGAGACTATTCCACGGATCCACTACTCTTTCCGTAAAGAAATATTTCCGCATATCACTCCTGAATCTATCTCCCTTCACCCTCATCCCATGTCCCCTCGTAGCAGAACTTGCTTTCAATTGAAAGAGGCTCTCTCCCTGAACATTTATGCCACGGAGGTATTTAAACATCTCAATCATATCACCTCTATCCCGCCTTTCCTCTAAGGTGTACATATTAAGTTCCTTCAGTTTGTCCTCATATGCTTTATAATGAAGACCACTAATCATTTTAGTAGCCACCCTCTGCACCGACTCCTTCCTGTTCACATCCTTTTGAAGGTGTGGTCTCCAGAATTGCACACTATACTCCAAATGAGGTCGCACCAAAGACTTATACAGAGGCATTATCACCTCCTTTTTTCTGCTAGCCATTCCTCTCCGTATGCACCCAAGCATCCTTCTAGCTTTTGCCGTCGCCTTTTCTACCTGTTTAGCTACTTTAAGATCATCAGACACAACCACGCCGAGGTCCCACTCTTCTTTAGTGGACAAAAGTACTTCACCCCCTATACTATATTGCTCCCTTGGATTGCTACAGCCCAAATGCATGACCTTACATTTTTGAACATTAAATCCCAGCTGCCAAATTCTAGACCATTCTTCAAGCTTAGCTAGATCCCTCCTCATGTTATCTACCCCTTCCTGGGTGTCTACTCTATTGCAGTTCTCTTAGGACTGGAATGATGTGATCATATATTTTCGCTTTCTGGATGATTCTTGCTGTGGTGTTTAAGGCTGTTCGTAGGGGTTGATGTGTGTGGTGGGTAGTCCATGATAAATCGTATTACAGTAGTCCAGGTGGGGGAGTGTCATGGCCTGCATGACTGTTCTGAAGTCCTTTGGGTCGATGAGTGATCTGAGCCGTTGTACCATCTTTGTTTTGTGGAATACTGTTTTGATAGTCTTTTTTATCTGTTGGTTAAATGTAAGCACTTGATCGATGATGATTCACAGATATTTTATGTGGGGTTGAATTTGTATGTGGGTGGTTCCTAATATTAGATGTGGTGGTGGGGTGAAGTTAGGGTCCTTGGTCACTATGAGGGCTTCTGTTTTTTTGATGTTGATGGATAGGTTGTTCTCTCATAGCCAGTTGGAGACTTCAATGAAGCAGTCTGACAGGTGACTATTTGTTGGGTTGGTGGTTGTGATGGGATTTAGATTTAGATTTAGATTTATTAAAACTTGTTATACCGCTCAATACCGTAGGCATCTGAGCGGTTTACAATAAATAAAATCAGGCAAGTTAATTAAAACAAGCACTTGGCTGCAGAAAAGGAAAAGAACGCCATCAGTTATAAGAAAAGGAAAGGAGAGAAAGAAAAGAGGAGCAGAGAACGGAAAATAAAGTTAACAGAAAACAGTAATGCATGTGTACTATCAAGGGAGAAAGGGAAGGGGGGATATACATTTCATAAGAGAACATATTAGAGAGGAGGGGGGAGGGTAGGCTAGGGAGGAGGATCGAACGCAAGGCAGAAAAGGTGGGTTTTGAGCTGGGCTTTGAATGCTTGATATGTGTCTTCTGCATGGAGGGAGGGGGGGGCGAGTTCCAGAGGCTCGGAACCAAGAAATAGAAAGCAGAGGAGCGGGTTTGTTCTAAACGAGCTTGTGCAGGGGAGGGGAGGGCCATGCGATTGATGTGTACGGAGCGGAGGAGACGGTGAGAGGTGCGGAATTGTATCTGATTCGCCAGGTAGAGAGGAGTGCCAGTATGGATTACTCTGTGTGCAAAGATTAGAAGTTTAAACTGAATGCGGATAAAGAAGGGGTGTAACGTGATTGAAACGTGATGCGTGGGTCAACAGACGGATGGCAGCATTTTGGACACGTTGGAGGCGAGACAAATGGGACTTGGGTAGGCCGGCATATAGCATTATGTAGGGTAGGCCGGCATATAGCATTATGTTGTCTGCATAGAAGTGGTAGTTGATGTTATGAGCGTGTATTATCTTGCAGAGTGGCTGCAGGTAGATATTGAAGAGCATGGCGGATAGTGTGGAGCCTTGAGGTACTCCTTGGTGCTGACAAAAGGGGGGGGAGGTTGCCATGTTTGTGCGGATCTGCTGTTGTCTATTGGTCAGGTAGGAGCAGAACCATTGAAGTACAATGTCTTTGATGCCAATTTCCTGGAGTATGTGTAGGAGGGTGTTGTGTGAGATGGTGCCGAAGGCTGCAGATATGTCTAGGAAGAGCATGGCATATCCAGAGTGTTTGGTCTGCATTCCTTTGATGAGGGTGTTCAGTAGTAATGTCATGAGGGTCTCGATTCCATGTAGTGGGCGGAATCCGCGTTGTTGTGGGTCCAGTATGTTGTTGGTGTCCAGGTGGTCTTGGAGTTGTTGTTGGATTACCTTCTCGATGACTTTGGTGGTGAAAGGGAGGCTTGCTATAGGCCTGAAGGAGGCGGGGTCGAGGGGGTCCAAGTTGGGGGGTTTTTTTTGTTTGTTTTTGTTTTTTTTTAGAGTTGGGCAAATGACGGAGGTTTTGAGGATGTCTGGCATGTATCCTTGCTTGAGTGATTCATTGACAATGTGGGTTAGTGCTGCGCTTATGTCCTCTTTAGATTTTTTTATCCACTCTATAGGGCAGGGATCTAATGGAGAGGTAGTGGTATTTAGGCAGGAGATAGTGGATTCTATCATTCCTTTGGTGACTGTATCAAATGTATTCCAATCTGTGTCTTTTGTAGCAGGGTAGGTTGTTGTCATTGTTTATGTATTCAGTTGTGGGTTGGGTGGTTGTTGGAGCTGTTTGTATTGGCGTGCTAGTAGTTCTGGTGGGATGTTCGGGAGCTGGTTGGAGTGGTTTGATGTCTTTGTTAGTTTTTTGACAATCTCAAAGAGCTCACGTGGTTTGTTTATTGAAGTATTTATGATTTTAGAATAGTAGGTCCTTTTTGCTTTGTCTGTTTCTGTGTGATAAGTGTCTAGTTCATTCATGTCTTTCTCCATTTTCATTCGGTTCTCCTGAGTTGAGTCTTTAGTCTCCGTAGGTTGGGGGTGTACCATCGGGCTCTTGCTGTGGTGGCTTTGGTTGTGGTGCTGTTTGTCGTTGTGCATGATGCGGAAGAGATTTTAATATTCCAGTTGTTGGATTTTGGAGGAGCTTCTGTGGAGTTTAGGTAATATTTGTGCTAGAAAGTCCTCTTTGTTGAATGGTTTAAATCTCCTTGCAAGTTGATTGTTCTCTTTGACACTGGTGTGTTGGTAGATGTAGGTGATGTTGATGAGGTGGTGGTCAGACCATGGCATGCATGTGATCTTTGGGTTCTTGCATGGGATGGTGCTTTGGGAGTTCAGGAATATCAGGTCAAGAGTATTCCCTTTTTTTGTGTGTTGATTCATGTATGATCTGAGTCAGGTCCATTGCTTCCATAGCATTGATGAAGGCGTCGGCATGTTTATCTTGTAGTGAGGGGAGGTTGAAGTCTCCGAGGATTAGTTGTTCTTTGGTGGTGATGGTACTCTCTGATACATGTTTTAGTATGTCTGATAGGTCGGTACATGCAGTGGGTGCTCAGTAGATTAGGCATATGGAGAGGTGTTTGTTAGTAAGTGTGAGTATTGTCAGACGGCTGCCTGGGTGAGAATGTTCACAGTCTTGGCAAGTGCATATATCAATATGATTTGCAAGGGATTGTGGGAAATGCAGTCCATTCACACCAGACACAGCTGCTCACAATAATTAGTTGTGCTTGAGTGTAAAGCCAATAAGTTATTTATTTATGGGGTTATTTCTCCCAACACAGATATGCTTGGTAGCACATAAAACAGGATACTTGCTTTCAGTGTTAAACTTAGAAAAGCAAAATCAGGAAAACAACAGTTGAACTTGTCAGGCAATCAAATCAAAAGAATAAAGACCTGGTTGGTAACAAACTGGTCTTTTCTGTAGGCTTTAGCTAATATTTTCTTAGCAGTGTTTCAAACAACAAGCAAAACCCACAAAGAAGGGAAAAACTGTTCTTTTCAGGTTAACTTCTTATATCTTCACACATAGATTCAGAAGTGATTCACTCAGAGCTCACAAGCAATTAGGTAAGGCTCAATTGCTAGCAGTTACCCAGCTGAAACCCCTTAGCTGGCTTGCTTTCTATTGCGTGGCTCAAATCCTACTTCAGGAGCTTTTCTGAGTAGATTAAAGAACAAGTTTGTATTTCTTTGTGATGGTTGTTGTACTTTGTAACAGAAAATTACCAAAGGAGTTTAGACAGAGAGCAATCCATATATTCACAGCCTGTATCTAAGACCGCTCCCCCTTCTTCAACAATCATGGGTTCAATATCATGGATTGGCACAGAGGAATTTCTCAATGTAGCACTCTCAGGAGAATACTTGTTTCCCTGCTGTCTTTCAAGGTTATAGCTAGGGCATAGATCAGTTTTCATACCTGAGCTTCCATTGCTGTTAGAGTTCCTCTCTAAATAGCCTGGCCAGTATGTAGTCCAGTTCTTATGTCCAGCCTTCCAATCCAGATCCCTGGACACTGGATCTCTCTTCACATACCTTCTGGCACGGGTCCTAGGGTCCCTTCCAAGTGCAGCCGTCTCCCTCACAGGTACCCTCTGGAGATTCCTAGCTCTGCAGCACCATTCCTCTGGCTTTCTCCAGTCCAATGGTGTATGCTGGCCTTTTGAATGTCTCCCAGTATACGTACTGCTCTGGACTCCTTTAGACCTCCCAAATGCTTTTCTCTTCTTTCTTCCAAAGGGTTTCTTGCCCTTTCTGTCCATTCGCTCTGGCTTCTGCTTCTGATGATCCTCCAGATGATGAAGATGTCCAAGATGAGGATATCCAAGCTGATCCTGAGGATAAGGATTCTGAGGATAATTCTCTGTAGAATAAACTCTACCTTTATTCTGCCTAGATGAGTGCTCCACCCTAGCACAGCGCAGCTGTGCTGAATCAGGCCCTGCCCTTTGAGATGAGTGCTTAGGGATTACCTCATAGCCCTCCTGATTGAACACACGTTTACCCACTTCAGCTCCTCTAATGGCTGTTGGAAACCTGGTGCATTCTGGGACTGGTAGTCTTTTATGGGAAAATTCTGTTTTCTTATTTCTACCAGAACTGACAGGTTGCTTGTTCAGAGTCACTTCACCTTTACTATAGCTCCTTCCTGAGCTATGATAAGCTTCCTTATCACAGTATGTCCGCTTCGTTGGTTGTTTCTGATGCATGGTTTCTGAAGTGGAGGTTCAATTTTGTAATGATGGTTACTCCTCCTCCTCTGGCATGAGCTCGGGAGCAGTTGTGTAGACTGTATCCATTAGGTGTTAGTTGGTTCATGAGTCCTGTGTCAGAGTCTGTCAGCCATGTTTCGGTTATGCAGAGAATGTCAATCGTTTGGGATATGATCAGGTCTTGGATCATGTGGAATTTGTTTCTGACTGAGTGAGCATTGATTAGGGTGATAGAGAGAGCATTGTTGTTTGTGGGGTTAGGGGTGGGGGTGGTGTGGGAGGTGTGCGTGTGCTGCCCCTTGTGGGGGGTGTTGGTGATATTTGTGAGTTGGATAGGTATGGTGTTTAGCGTGAGGCGATTGGGGTGTGTGGTAGTAGTAATGAGATAGTAAGCCATGTTGATCGGGGGTGGTGTTAGTAGGTATACTGGAGCCAGGCAGGGTGGCATTGTTGCAGGTGTACCTGGGGGTTCTGATGCAGGTCTAGGCTGTAGCGGCGGGCTTCCTCTGTTTTTTTTTTATGTTCTTGATGGTGGTATTTGTCTCGTAGTGTCGGTGCCTGGAGAGTTGTGTGTTTCAGCTGTGGAGTCTTTGATATGTTTGCTGCTGACTGCCAGCTATATTGGCTCTGTGCATTGCTGTAGGATAAGGTGCTACACAGAGCTGTCATTAGCTTATCAGGATAGCTTATTTATATGATCTGTTCAGATTCCCGCCGGCATTCCCCACCTAAGGGCCACACCAAAGGGCCCTCTGGCGAGGCCCTCAGGCACAGGCCCGCCAGGCATGGGCGTGCCCAATGGTGCCTGCTCTTTAAAGCTCCTCAGTCCTCTGATTGGGCAGCTGTTGGGGCAGCATGCAGTGGCCTGGCGCCACCCCCATCAATCGGGGGAGCTCGCTGAAGTGGCCGGCGTTGGATTTCGCACCCGATGGCACCTGCTGCGGTATAGTTAAATGGCTTTAACTAGATTCATTGGAGATAAATAAAGAGCGCCCCCAGGAATGTGAAAAAAGCCCTCAGGTAGGTGAAACACTAAATATCTCTGTAGAAATAGGAAATAGGGGCAACATCTGGAAAGCGGTGTGTATAAATGCCCTTAGCATGGGAAATAAGATCTCAGATGTTGAGGCTTTAATGGAGAGGCTGATTTGGATGTAGTGGTGGTTATGGAGACATGGTTCACGGACTACCATGACTGGGATGTAATTATACTGAGCTTTACTTTTTTCAGGAAGGACAGGATAGGAAGAGGGGAAGGTAGAATGGCACTATATGTAAAAATATTATTAAAACTATAGAATTACAGGGCTTGAAAGGAAGAGAGGTGGCACAGTGGCTTAAACTAGAAAGAGGGAAAGGGAACTCCATTTGCATTGGAGTTATATACAGATCCCCCTCACAGGGCCTAGAAGTGGATAAAGATTTAATAGAAGACATTCACAATATTGGCATGAAAGGAGAAGTGCTACCAACAGGGGATTTCAATATTCCGGATACGGACTTGCACATTCCTGCTGTGGTGTCATTTAGAAGTAAGGAGATCCTGAATTCTCTACAGGGAGAACTATTCAGGCAACTGGTAAAAGAACCCACACGTGATAGGGCCATACTGGACTTAGTGCTTACCAATGGGGAAAGTGTTTCTGATGTTACAGTGGGAGATCATCTCGCCTTCAGTGATCACCAGATGTTATGGTTCAGTATTAGGACTAAAGCTGATAAAATCCATTTAAAAGCGAGGTTCTTAGACTCTAGGAAAACTTTGCCAAGATAGGACAATACCTCAAAGAGTCATTAGTGGGATGTGAACAGCTGGGGAAGTAGAAAAACAGTGGGCAAAACTGAAAGGGGATATTTTAAGGGCAACAAACCTTTTTGTTACAAAAGCAAATAAATATAAAAGGAAAATGAGGTCACTATGGTTCTCAAAAGAAGTAGCTGAGCAGGTGAAGAAAAAGAGGGAGGCCTTCATGAAATACAAGAGATCAGAGAGAGAGGAAGACAGGCATCTATATTTGGAAAAACTTAGAGAAGCTAGCAAAGAAGTCAGGAAAGCAAAGACACAAAAAGAAAAAGAAATAGCCAATGCAATAAAATGCAGGGATAAGACATTTTTCAGATATGTAAGTGAGAAGAGGCAGGGTAAAAGTGGTATTGTCAGACAAGGGTGAAGGGGAGGAATATGTAGAAGCTGATGAGGATAAAGCAGAATTGCCCAACACATATTTCTGTTCTGTGTTCACAGATGAAGGAACAGGAGCAGGATATCAGAAAACACCCACAAATAGGAACAGAAGCGATGGGGATCTTGAACGATTTTCAGAAGATTATGTTCGTGAGGAACTAGCTAAACTAAAAGTAAACAAAGCCATGGATCCGGATGGGATACATGTTTTTACTACATAGTAACTATTAGCACAGGCCCATACTAATGGTTATAATGCATTAAACTCCATGCTAACTGCTTAGTATGACTTAATAAACATGTCCTAAATGTAACAGCAATACAGAAAAATGACAGCAGATAGACCATATGGCCTATCCAATTAGCCCATCCATTTCACTACTAAGCTCTATAATTGTTTTTTTTTTTCCCTTAGAGATCTTCTGTGTATGTCGCCTGCTTTCCTGGATTCGGATATAGTCCTCATCTCTACCACTTCCACTGGAAGACTATTCCACACATCCACACTCTTTCCATAAAGAGAAGTTTCCTCTGATTACTCATCTGTATCCTATATTCCCTCATTCCAAAGCAATTGAAAGAGGCTCTCCTTCTGTGCATTTATGCCACAAAAGAATTATAACATCTCTATCATATTTCCCCCTCCTGTCTCTCTTCCAAAGTATACATATGGAGTGGAGGAGTGGCCTAGTGGTTGGGACAAGGTACTTCAGGCCAGAAGGTCAGGGGTTCAAATCCCACTAGAGGACAGCAACCTTGGGCTGGAAGGACTGGGGTTTCTAGTCCCACAGGTGCTCCTTGTGGTCTTGGGCAAGCCACTTAACCCTCCATAGCCCATGTTCCCTGTAAAAAGTTATCTCCAAGTTATAATGCCCTGTTCAATGTAAACCACACTGATGCAGAATAGCATGGTATATAAGAGAATATAAATAAATATTGATATCTTTTCCAAGTTCAAGAGCCCTTTTAAGCATCTCCTCATAGGATATCCTTCTATCCCCTTTACCATTTTGGTGGCTCTTCTCTGTACCTTTTCTAATTCTGCTATATCCTTTTTAAGATATGGCGACCAGCATTGCACACAGTATTCAAAATGCAATCGCACCATGGAACGATACAGAGGCATTTCTTTGTTGAGCAATTCCACTTTATTCTCATCAGCTTCTACGTATTTCTCCCCTTCACCTTTGAGTCTAGTATGGCCCTCCGCTGGGTGGGTTCCATTACCAATTGCTGGAATAGTTCTCCCTGTAAATAATCCAGGATCGCCATACTTTGGCTGGTAAACCACCAAACATTTTCATGGGAAGCTTAGAAAAGATGCCTTCTGCAGCCCTGTTAACCAGGTTAATCCCCTTATTCGGGATATTCAGAGGCACTAACACAGGGCTGCTGGATATCCCTGGGAGGCGCCATGGCACACCCTAATGCTAACCACTTAGCGTCAAGGTGTTCCAGGGGTGGTACCCGGCCAGCAGCAATATTGAGTTGCTGCCTGGTTATAGCAAAGCAGTAAAAGTAAGTTGCATCAAAGGCTGGCCTAACTTTCACGGCTGAATATCACCACTGCCTAATTAGCTTCTTGGCAATCCAGATATTCAAAGTCAGGGCCCAGATATGACCCAAGTATTGAATATGCAAATTTAAGTTTCAGTGGCAAATGGCTAACTGCTGAAAGCACCACCACTGAATATCCCCCCCCCCCCACCTAGTCTTTTTCCCCTCTCTTCTGCTAGACTTCCTGAGGGGTTGAGACTCAAGCAGAATAAGTCCCTGAATTCTGAGTAGTAGTAGTGTTTAGCTCAGGCCTTTCCAGTAGATGTTCACGGCAAGTTATATTCATGTTCAAGTTATATTCACAGCCCACCCATACCCTCCCGACCAACCCTGACTCCACTCCCGCAGCGACCTTTAAATAGCATGCATAGATATATTGAAGAGTTATGTACATAGTTTTCACCTATTCTCCAAGTTTAAATTCCTTGTTTTACTGTAAGTCCAATGTAAACCCCACACTGGACATTTATGTTACCTGTAAACCGTGCTGATGTTAAATAGTGCGGTATATAAACAATGTTAAATAAATATAAATAAATAAATAAAAATAAATGTACCCGAGGCATTTCCTGTTCCCTGAGAGCTTACAATGTAAGTTTGTACCTGAGGCAGTGGAGGGTTAAGTGTCTTTCCCAAAGGAATCAAACCCAGTCTTCTCTTTCTGGTCCCAGGCTGTTGCCCTAACCACTAGGCTATTCTTCCACTCACCAGCTCAAAATCAGCATTATTTTTCTGCCTATGAGCACTGGATCATCTTAAACGGGCCATCATATTAAATAAAAAAGAATCCCAGTCCAGGGGTGCCCTTACCCCCACTTCCCAGCTAAGACTCCTCCCTGAAGATACCGCCTCCCCCCTCATATGATCTCCTCCCCTCCTAAATACATATTCCACCTCTCTATTCCCTAGGGTGGCCCCCAAGGAAAACCCCTACTTAAGGATTCCCTGGTGGTCTGGGTGTGTCTGAGCAGCATCAATCCCCAGCCACTTCTGCCCTTGTTGACGCCAGCTTCAAATGGCACTCATGAACCCTAGTGGTGGTCTCATGGTACTAATGACTCCTTGTACTGCCCTAGGGATCATAGGTGCCATTTTAAACCCAGCACTGACAGGGACAGGAATGACTGGTGATGCTTAACTTGTTTAGCCAACTGTTGATTACTGCACTAGAAAAAAACGTAGTATGAGAAATGTATAATATCTACAAGGAGAGCATGTCCACAGAAAACAAGGCTCTGAAACGGAAAGAATCCCTCGCACTATTCCCCACAAGCATGAAGGAAAAAAGAAAGTCATGTCCTTCACATCAACAGCTCTCAGAATACACACATAAAGGAAGGCACAAGGGAGGCGTTACTTATAGACCTTTAACACAGTTCCCAGCCTCTTCCTGTATGAATTTTTAAGATTTTAGAGAGAGATTGTCCAATTTAGTTTAAAGTACATTTGACCTCATTTCTTCAATTCAGACCCTTTCAAGATCCAGCAAATTGAAAATGAAAAACTGAAACTCCTTTATTAACAACGAACCTTAGCTACTGAGAAAAAGGAACTGTATCCTCTATGTGACATGAGGCAAGACTCACTCTACTGAAGGATGAAATGATGTGAAAGGCTCAGAGCTGAGATTTCCATTCTAACATGACCTTCCCTCAGCACAGACAATGCCTCCTTAATCTTCTTTCCCAAATCTTCAGAGAGTATCACTATGCAAAGCCTGGAAGACATGGTAAAAAGAAACACCTTCCCTTATAAAGATTAAAATTCCTTTTTTTTTATCTAAAGAATTCTGTGAGGGTTTATTTCAAATCTTCTTAGAAAGCCGTAAGAAAAAAAATCAGATTCTCATTTTTAGATACCTTAAAAGCTGAGTCCCTTGAGTGGCTGTTGGGTGTAAAGGGATTTTAAGAAGCTCTATCATTCAGTGGTGTAACTGTAGCATGACTTATATTTGGTTCCTTGCATTCAGCTTCTGAGAAAAAAAGCTGGGTTAGCACCATGAGCCTTTTAGTGGAGGACAAAGTATCTAATGAAAATAATTCACAGAATATCAGCCCTTAGGTACTAACCCACAGAAATGTTTGTGAGTTAGCTAAATTTCACGGAAATAGGTACTAAGAGATGCAAATGAGCTCTTGGATCATTTATATCCATTAGCTAAACTTTGCACAAATGTATCACTCATTGCCACAGAGAGGAACTTTGTACGTTCTTTGCTGTAGCAACATGTGCAAACTTTTTTTTTTTTTTAAGTCCCCTTCGCACAGCAATCCAGTAAAAATAAAGGACTCGCTGACCTGAATTGGAAGATCCCCAGACCCTCTTCCCTGGGGAATCTTAACTCCCTGGTAGGTCAGCGAGCCCAATAAAGAGCTAAAAGGTTTAAATTCTCCCTCCTCCTTGAACTTCTATTCTTAACAATGTAATCCTGATGGTCAGTCGACTCCACCTCCATGGCAGCCTGAAAAAATACTAAAAATACATGGAAACAACAAACAAAAAGAAAATTAACTAAAAGATTTTTTGGCTTGTGCACATCCCTAGTGCCAACCCAAGAAAAGAGCAGTAAACAGTGAAAAGTAGAGAGGGGAGGGTGGAGAATGCAGAATCTGAGGATTTCACGAAGAATGAGGACGCTGGTGAGTGGGGACTTAGAGGCTGAGAGTGAAAGGAGAAAAACCAGTAGAACAGAACTCATATTAGAAGTTGGAAACGGGGGGAAAACAAAAACTTGGAGATTAAGGAGGGGGTATGTGCTCTGCGATTGGGGATAAGCATGGAGAGCTGAGATTCCAAGTTTGAGGCAGAAAGGGGGAAAGAGTATGGATCCTAAGATTTGGTGGGAAAGTGGGGACTTGAATATGGAGAGAGCAGAGAAGGGTCATAGGGAAGGATGAGAGTGGGAGCATGGAGACTCAACAAGAATTTGGGAGCACCGTGGGGACTTGGTAATTAAGTGATTATGAGTGTGTGTGTAAGGGCGAGGTGCTTGAAATATGAGTTAGAGTGTGATATGATAAAAAAAGGGGGGCCAAAAGGTGGGAAGAAGTTAAGGGGTTGTGTGGATGAACTGGAGGACTAGAGAGGAGGTGAGGGGCAATTGAAAGGAATAGGAGTTCTGTGGAGGGGTGAAGAATGAAAATGGCAGGTCTCCAAAGTGGGTGAGAAAGTAGAGATGGTGTAATAAGCTGGTTAAGGGATAAGAAACAGAAGCAGCGGGCTGGAGGCCAAGGGAGGAATGAGTAATAGGGAAGAAGCTAGGAATGAGAGGCAAAGGAACGTGGATGAGGAGTGGGGAAAGGGTGGATACAGAGGGTAGAAATAGGAGGCCAGGGAGTGCATGAACTTTAGCCCTAGGCTTATAAATTAGTAGCCTAGTGGTTAGAGCAACTGCCTAGCAGGACTGTACCGAGCCCTGTGTGAGCGGTGCGGCCGCACAGACTTAAGGGGCACATTTTGGCTCTCTGCCGTTGCCTGCCACTGCCACTTTAGAGAGCCAAAATGTGTCCCTTAAGTCTTCTCACCGGCACACTAAGCAGGTTTGGTATCTCCGGGATGGTCCAGACCTGCTTAGTGTGCTGGCGAGTTGCACATCGGGTGCGCGCCTCTTCTTTCCCGCCCCCATAAAGTGGCTAGATGGAGGTGCGGGGGGGGGGGGGGGGTACGTGCCCGATGTGCAACTCGCGCAGGGCGCTTTTCACTGTCGGTACAGCCCTGCTGCCTAGTACCCAGAAGATCAAGGGTTCAATTCTCACTGGCACTCCTTGTGACCTTGGGCAAGTCATTTTACTCTCCATTGCCTTGGAAGAAAAGGCCTGGCAATCTACTTCTGGTGATACATTGCCAAGAAAAGGCAGAGGCAACACTGACTTGATGGCACAAAAAAAACAAAAACAGTCTTGGCAAGCCTAAATTTATAAGCTTAAATTAGGATGAATTTTTAGCTGAAAATTTAAGCTCCTAAGTTTGGCAGAAAATAGAGCACAAATTTAGGAGCCTACATGTAGGAGCTCCGCTTTTCTTGAATATCAGGCCTGAAATGCTCCAACAACACTGGTAGAAAAGGAAACATTCTGGTGCCAAAATTCACAACCACTTGTTTATGTTTATTTTTATTATTCATTTAAAATATTGCCCCTGAGAGCAATATCAGAGAGGCTTACAAAAATAAAATACAAAGAGCCCAATTTCATAACATGCACATCTGGCCCAATTTAAGCCCAATTCCGCAACTGCAGGTATAGATCTCGATTTCGAAATTGGGGGCATAAATCTTTCTGGCACGGCACGCACAAACCACGATGGAAAAACATGGGCCCTTGGATATTTATTTATTTATTTATTTAGACAGTTTTGTATACCGCCTTATCCTTCAATCAAAGCGGTCACAACACAATTGGGGGATACATTTAACATGCAGGGATATGAGACACATACACTAATACTTACAGGGAACATGGGCTATGGAGGGTTAAGTGGCTTGCCCAAGACCACAAGGAGCATCTGTGGGACTAGAAACCCCAGTCCTTCCGGCCCAAGGTTGCTGTCCTCTAGTGGGATTTGAACCTCTGACCTTCTGGCCTGAAGTACCTTGCCCCAACCACTAGGCTACTCCTCCCTTTAGACAGACGCAGCAAATGGTTTGGACATCCCCATGCTCACCGTATTCTGAAAAGATGCACATTTCCGATCCTGCCTGTCTCCGGGCGGCCATATCTCCATTGCTAAGACATGCATCTCTTCAGCTGCTCCTTTCATTGACAGTGTTGTGCTCATGCAAACTACAATATATTAGAAGATTTTTGTTATTTGTTTATAAGGGCTTATTGATGGACCAATGATGAGATTTGAGCACACTAGTATAGGCCTTTGTGGCTGATATACTGGAAGGTCGGTTGAGATCTATTGTAGTTCATATTATGCTTTGAGGCCTTATCATTTGTCTGGGAAGTAGTTATGTATTAAGTTCACCTGGTTATAGATTATATGTTAGTAAGTGAAGGGTTTGAATATATGATAGCTTGCATCAAAGCACACATGGCAGTAGAAGAACGTCATAGTTAGGCTTGCATTGGGCATTTCTGATAACAGTCTTTACAATGTTAAATATAGACCAGGAAACCAATGATCGTGCTTTTGGGCTTGTATTAATGTTGTTTGCACTGCGGCATGCTCTCATCCCTAGGGTCCCCCATTATTGATAGGGATATGTTTTGCATTTTGTTATAGAGCTCCTTTGCTGATATTTTCTGCCCCATCATATTGGCACTTGGTGATGCTGCGCTCATCTCTATGGTCCAGGTACTGGCTAGGCATTCATGTCCACCCAGAACTGCAGATGAGCACACCAGATCCTCCCATGCAACATACGCTCTCACTTGCAGTCACAAAAGACATACTTCTGCCAAAAACATACACCTACCAAGAACAGCTGACCTGCGTTTCTCACTCAAACAAGAAACCTTTCCCTGCTCATGCCCATACTAACCCTACATCAACAGTCCCATTTTTCAGACCATGGGAATTGTTAGGGTCCCTAGATTAGGTCCTTTAGCACAAACAGCAAATGTCAGTATAATCAGAATAAACACTATTGCTTTTCTTCATATTTCTGTAGGGGTGTTTATTAATGTTTCTTTACCTTACAACCCTCCCTCACCTCTGCTTTCTGTTCTTTAAAACTGCATTGTGTGTTTTTCCAAACTGCAGACATATCAGTTCAAAACACACTTGTCACAACCATCCTTCAATATGGGACGCATTGAAGAGCAGAACAGAATTTTTTCTAAGTCCTTCCCTTATTCCACGTTTCGGCACGAATAACAGGGACATCTGCGGGAAACACTGAAAATGTACATGGGCCTTTCCTGAATACACTTTATATATCTCCATAACTGACCATGCCCCCATCCCACCCCCTCTGGGCACATTCTGAGATCTTGTGCTAGCGCCATGGACATGCACATCAGCAGTGCTTCAGAATACAGTCAGGGACATTTTCAGCAGATAAACGTCCCCGCTGCATGTAGAAAACCCTTATTTGTATTCTGGAATGACCTCCAAAAAGTATAACATTGAAAATAGAAAGAAAGGAAAACATCACAAGGAAATCTTGCAGCCAACGCCTACCGGATACTATACTAACCAAATTACATGAACCAAAAAGCTGCTGAAAACTAAAGGTTTCTAATCACTTTTCCATTTTTTATAAGAACTTTCTAGGCAGATTCCTTGCAGGAAGTTCCAGAGTCAAGCAGCAAGAGAATGAAACACCGAGTCTCTTCTGGAGTCTCATCTCATCATGCCTGGAGAAGGAATCACAAAGAGTATATCTTCTTGAGACTGCAAAGTCCTGGCAGGAATTTAGGGAATCAAAGTTGTAACAGGAGCAGATGACCCCTACCCAAGATCTTATAAAACAGCCTTAGGAGTTTGAATTTTAATTCTAAAAGCTCAGGGTTAGCGTTAGAGGGTGGCAAACAGGGAACATTTCCTGAGCTTCCATGCCTCAGGGGCCCCCAGGCCTGCCTTGAGTTGAAGGAAGCATAACCTGCAGGCAGGCTTTGGGGCCCCCTCACTAGTTTCTGACCTGGGTCCTTGCATATCTAACACTGGCCCTGTAAAGGCTACAGGGAGCAAATAGCTTTCCAAGAGCAAGAAAGTGAAATGGTCAAAGACCTTAGCAGAGTAAACAAGTTTTACTTCTATATTCTGAACAATTTGTAATTTCTTAATAGCCATCTTTGAAAGAGCATGGTAAAGAGCATTACAATAATCCCATTATTATGTGATGAAGGCATGAATTAAGGCAACAATGCCCTTTTATCAAGAAAGGCCCAAATGGTTCTAATCTAGCATAGATTAAAGAGACAAGCCTTCAACATTACCGAAATTTGATCATTAAAGCAGGTGTAACTGCACGAAATTTGATCATTACAGCAGGTCGCTTGCAGGGGATGGGACGGAAGATGCCAGCACCGAGAGCTTTCATCGAGATCCCGAGTCAAAGGCTGGAGAGTTCCCAGGAATGTGCAAATGCTCCTCACTAATACTGTGCCAGAAAGCATGGCAAAAATCTTCAGTGAACACCACCTCCCCCTTGGTCTTTATCCTGCCTTGTCATGCTTCAGTTTCTCTTCACAGTGAAAGACATTTTTTTAGCAAGAGGCGAACAGATACCAAAATTCTCTGTATCAAATCTTTCTTGGGACACTTCTGGCTGAGTTCCTTTAATTCATTTTTGCTTTGCTTGGGAGGAAGTCATTCCTAGGGCGAGGGCTAGCCCAAAAGCAATCAGTGTACTCAAGGGCTGATGCTATAAAGTGCGCGCAGACAGTTACGTCCTAGAAATATGTGTACGTCCCTATTCTATAGGACTTAGGCAATGAATGGGCACTTACATGCATGCATTAGCTAGTCACTATTCTGTAAGCACATGTGTAAAACCCATTGCACGTACATTCAGTTAAGATGAGCAGAGGCAGAGTTTGGACGGAGTATAGACGGTGCCTAAATTTACACACACCAGTTATAGAATAATATAGCTTATGTGTGTTTTCTCCAAATCTAGGCTCTAGAACAAATGGACTGTAACTGCCGCAATTACGTCTAGGTATGTCGATATGCCCCTATCCTATAAAGTAAAGTACATGCATACTTTATAGAATGGGCCCCACATATGCGCATGATAACGTGCGTTAAACTAAGCGGCCCTTACAGAACTACCCTCATAGTGTATTCCTAACCAAAAGATACTCAAGGGTTAATATCTCAGGCTTATTACTAGTGATCTGCAATCTATCGTTAAAATCAGCTACAGCACCAGAGGATTGGAGAGTGACTAATTTCACACCAGCTTTTAAAAAGAGCTCCAGGGAAAAACTAAATTACTGGCCTTGTGGATAAAGATAGCTTAATGATGCAGAGCCAGCATGGATTCCACAAAGGTATCTTAAGTACCCCTTCATATCTTGACTCTGAGCTCATCTCTTTATCCTTATTTATTATTCATTTATTTAGCTTATATGCTGCATTTCCAGAAATCAAAGCAGTTTACAGAAAACATAACGTAACGTTACAGGGAACATTTATATATGCATATATCAACTTAACACAGGTATTTATAATTTACATTTGGCGTTTAACATTCAACCGTGTAACTAAGTTATAGTTAGGATGACAGGGAGATGTGGAATTAGGAGCTAAGGTCATATGGGAATCAGGTGGTCCAGATGTAACAAGTAGATAGGATGGAATTCACTACTCAAGGAGTTCTGTAGATCTTGTGTGTCCAAGCATGGAGTTCCAAAGGCTGAGCGCGTTCCAGTTATTGGGGAAACTGCTAGGTACGTATGACCTAGATTGGCCACTGTTGGAAACAGGATACTGGGCTTGATGGACCTTGGTCTGACCCAGTATGGCATATCTTATGTTCTTATGAGAATGCACAGGAACTGGTTGTCTGGTTGAATTTGGTGGTGAAGACTGCAGGGAGTGCAAAGTAGATGTTGAGCAGAGCTCCTTCTATGCTGATTATTCAGTGTTCTCATTATTATTGATTACAAGTAATGTGAGGATAGCTCATGATAGACTTTAAATATGTTCATTATGTTTTTGTATGTTATTCTGCTAGACAGGAATAGCCAATGCTTTTCCTTCAGAATGGGGGTTATGGGCTGTTTCTGGGTGGACCAAAGAGGATTCTTGCAACTGCATGGAGAACCAGTTGCAGTGGAGGTAGATGACTTTTAGGTATACTATGGCGGATTGTATTACAGTAATCTATGTGGGGGGGTATCATTTCCTGGAAGAGAGTTCTGAAATTCTTTACCTCGAGAAAGGGTCGCAGATGTTGGAGAATTTTATTGTAAATTTTTATTGTAAATGATTTTTGTTACTTTGTTTATGTGAGATTGTAATGTGAGGTGCTGATCAATGATTACACCAAGGAATCTGTCTTCATGTTTACCCAAAAAAATCTGCATTGTCATCTTTTAAAGTAATTGGTGGGGAGAAGTGCTTATCTCTGGTTATAAAGAGGACCTCAGCTTTGTTGTAGTTAATTGTGAGGCAGTGTTCGGAGAGCCAATGGTAAATTGCAGTAAAGCAGTTTGTTATTGGTGTGAAGTTTGCATTAGTGGTTGAGAAAGGAGCATAGATCATGATGTCATCCGCATATAGATGACAGAAGACATCATGAGAGCAGATGAGATTGCAAATTGGTTGGATGTAGATGTTGAACAAAAAGGCTGAAGGTGCTGAGCCCTGAGGGACACCTTGTTTTTGAGTGTAAGGGTCTGGTATTTGTTCCTGATTGAACTATTTGCTGATGACCAGAGAGGTAGGAGCAAAGCTATGTAAGGGCTAGGTTATGGATGCCAATGCTTTGTAATTGTTGTATTAGTATGTTATGACATATTGTGCCAAACGCTGCCGCAATGTCCATAAATATGAGGATGAAACCCTGCTTTGGTTTTTCTATGCCTTTCATCAGTCTGTCCATAAGTGAGATTAGCAGGGTTTTGATTCCAAAGCCAGGTAGAAATCCATGTTGCTGTGGGTCAAGGGGTGCATTTGAGTTGATATGATCCTGCAATTGGATTTGGACAATCTTTTCTAGTAGGAAGGGCAAGCTAGATGTTGGTCTGTACGAACTTGACTCCGATGGATTTAGCTTAGGGTTTTTTAGAATAGGACAGATGGATGCTGTCTTGTCTGGAAAGTAAATATCCTTGAGAGAATGAAAGGTGTATCATTCTACATAAAGTTGGGGCTAGCTCAGCTCTTGCTATTTTGAGACAACTTACCGGGCATGGGTCCAGGTGGGATGTGGTGGTGTTGAGATTACTTATTATGTCTTCAAGGTGTTAAGGTGTAACTGGGCAGAATGATTGAAGTAGGTTGGAAGTACAGGCTTGAATGTTATTTTTAATTATGGCAGGAGGTGAGTTAAGGAATTTGGATTGGAAGTGTGAAGCAAGTGCTTGTGGTCCAGGGATAGATGGAGATGGTGTTTGCTTGATTTCATTGACCAAAGACCAAATAACATTCTTGGTTTGTTTAGTGATTTCATAAAGCGTAATTACTCACCTGTAACAGGTGATCTCCGGGAACAGCAGGAATTTAGTCTGTACATATGGGTATCGTCGGTACCGATGGAGCCCGCATGGGAATGCTCCCCAGTGTCCAATAGGAACGCTTTTGGGAGCATCCCACAGCATATGCGTGCTGCTTTCCTGCCTCTGTACCTCTCTTACTTCAGTTGAGTTTATAGCTGAGACCAAAAGGAGAGAAGTAGAGAAAGAGGTAGAGACAACTCCTAGGGTAGGTAGGTGGGTTGTGAAGACTAAATTCTTGCTGTTCCCGGAGATCACCTGTTACAGGTGAGTAACTACACTATCTCCAGGAACAAGCAGGAATGTAGCCTTCACATATGCGGACTCCCCAGCTGAAAGATGCCAAGGGGTGACCCCAGCAAGCTGCGAACCCAGGTGAGATGGGTCATGCTTCCTCCCACGGACCTCTGGCATCCAACCGTGGATGGTGGGTAGGAGTTCTATTAAGTATGAAAGAGATGTGAAAAACAGCCTGGCCAAATGAGGCATCCCGACAGGAGTCCTTGTCTAAGCAGTAGTGGGCTGTGAAGGTGTGTACCGAAGCCCAAGTGGCTGCTTTGCAGATGTCATCAATAGACACAGAACGAAGGTTAGCCATTGAGGCTGCCATTGCTCTCACATTGTGAGCTTTGACATAGCCCTCGAGAGAAATTCCTTTACTCTCATAAGTAAAGGATATGCAATCTGCAATTCATTTAGATAAAGTTATTTTGGAAACTGGAAGTCCCAAATGACTAGAGTCAAAAGCCACAAAAAGTTGAGAAGATTTTCTATGTGGCTTAGTTCTTTGGAGATAAAAGGCTAAGGCTCTTTTACAATCCAATGTGTGAAGATTCCTTTCCGCACTAGAGGCATGAGTCCTAGGGAAGAATATAGGAAGATAAACCAACTGGTTTAAATGGAAAAGCAAAGCCACCTTTGGCATAAAGTGAGGATGAGTCCTGAAGACTACTTTATCATGGTGGAACCTTGTATGAGGAGGGTCAGCTACTAATGCCTGTAGTTCACTAACGTGTCTTGCAGAAAGAGTCGCTACTGGAGTATCTCCTCCAATTATCAACTTCTGGTCTAAAGACCAATTCAATGAGAGTCCATCTTAGTGCTATTGCTGCTTTTCATAAACCTTTCAATGGACAAACTATTTCCTCTTATCCACTTGTATCAAGATTTATGAGAGGCCTACTCTTAAGAAAACCTCCCATTAAACCACCACCGGTGGCATGGGATCTGAATCTTGTTCTTGGTCAGCTTATGAAACCGCCCTTTGAACCTTTAGCCACTGAATGAGACTCTTAAGTGGCCATCAGTTGTTTAATTTCATTGGACGAGGTTTGTTTGCATGCTTGCCATCATTCTATTTAAATAGCTCCAAGGCTGTTTTGTTTGTATTCCCAAAAGCTTGGGGACCTTGTTAATGAAGGGGCAAAACTCGAATCAACTTAGGGGTATGTTTGCTAAACTGCGGTAACATTACAGACCACGCATTAGGCAACATTAACGATCGTTAGGTAACATTAACGTGCGTTAACGATCGTTAACGTTCCCAGCCGTGGTAAACACCGCAGAAGGTGGAGAGAGGGCGGAGAGAAGGGGTCAATGGACGGGGAGTGGTTGGGGAGAGGCTCCTTTCACACTAATGTGCTGAACTGAAGGGCTGAATCCTACCGCGAATGGAAACCTGCCGTCAGATACATATTTGCAGGAGAGAGAAACCATTTCAGTGTCTGCAATGTACAGCATATGCAGGGAGCCCAAGAAACATGATAGTAGTGCTCCATGTCCAGCAACAGCATAGTGCCCAAGTATGAAAGACCACTATGGCGATGGTGCAAATGGGGCATAGGGGGCTGCAGGCAGGACATGTAGCAGGGGCAGCTGGGGCACAGGGTGGACTAGGCGGGTACCTAGGAACATAGAAACTGGAAATCAGCATGACAACAGCTGACAAAGGCCAAACACAATCCACCTACATCTACCTGGTCCACCCGAGCTAACAGATGCCAGGGCACTGACCTAACAACCCTCCAGCCAACCCTCCCCCCAAGCGGAAGGGACATACTATTAGTAGGCGGTGATAGGGGGGGATGTGAGGATGCTCATGTATGCCCCCTGCCCCAGACCCCGCTCCCTAGTCGACCACCTACCCATACAGTGGATGGCCTGAGACTGCGCACTATCAGCACTGACAGCATATGGTCATGTCAGCATGGCAGGGGGTGTGTGTGCCCGTGCTGGAGGAGGTAGTGGCACCTGCCTGCAGTGGACCTAGGCCATGCCCTGTACCAGTACGTGGTGTGCAGTGCAACATAAAAAGTCTGGCTGAGGAAAAGTACAGGTAGCCCCAGGGACTACCATGCATCTGTGGTAACAGTGTGGTGCAGTACACACAGCCAGTGTGTCCAGAAGCAGAGGGTCACAGGTTCAAGTCCCAGCTGTGGTTCCTGCAGAGCATGTCCCTATATTTTACCTTACAATGCAGATACAATAGCAACATGTGCAAAGCCCAAAGCAGCGGCGAACAGGGGTACAAACACCCACTCACACAGGCTCCACAATCCAAAGCTGCATGGAGAGTCAGGCTGTTGGCCCCAGCATTGAGCTGCAATAATCACCAGAGCACTACTACTACCTCCTGCACAGTTTAGCAATGTCGGCACTGTGATCAGGACCAGTGTGGCGGAGCAGGGTTGCCAACCACCCCTATCTTTGCACAATGCTGCAATAGGGGTGTGTGTGTGTATGTATGTCTATCCATTGTTCTGTGGCTGCCCACCCCTCTCTGGGCCCAATATGTCCCACTGTTACCAGCGTTAGCCTGAATATGTGCATAATGAGGAGCAAGGTGTTGTGGGTATGGCCCAGACAGGGCGGATTGGCCAGGATGCATCTTCACAGGGTGTGGGGAAATGGCTGGGACACTGTAGTGCCCAACCACCACCTGCATGGACAGGGTGGCCACAGCATGTCATGCTGGGAGGGCACTTAAAGAGAAAATCCACTTTTGCTCCAGTAGGGCCAATCGTTCTTCAGCATTTGCTTTTTTTGCCAATGGATTTAAAGGCAGACCTCAGACTTAAAAAGGCCTTGCATTTCTGGGCTGTAGTCATTGCCAAATCTGGCACAATAAGGATCCGGGCTCCATTATAGTTGAAGCCTGTTGTTCTTGCATATTTAAGAATCTGTAACACCTGAGGATATCTCAATAACTTAGCCACTATTAGCCTTGAATGTCACGCATTAGGAAATGAATGAGAAGTAGTGTAGTGTGTCCGCTCAATCTCCAGTACTGAATAAAGTTGTATGCTAGGTAATTTTGGGGGCAGAATGGCCAGGAAACTCACCATATCCTTGCCTTTCAAGTTTTCAGGGCAAGTCGAGTATTCATATATCATTGCGCCATTTTCGATTGGATAAGTCTTCCAAGTATAACTGCAAACACCTGAGAGCATTTGCTTTGCCCTGTTTTTGTTTCTGCATCACTTCCAACCGGGTAAGCCTTTGCTTCATTTGCTCAGTCTGCATTTGCAAAGTTTGCATCTGTTCTGACAAGGAAGCTAGTGTCACCTTAAGTTCCACCTTGAGATCCTGGGTGGCTGCTGTTTGGTACTTCATTAACATATGCAGACTGTGAAGCTTGGCCAGCAAGGCATCTTCCAGCTCTGCCCCAGTCTTACTCTCTGCAATTTTCTCCAGTGTCGGAAGATCTAGTTTAAGTTTAATGTTTATGGCATATTGCTGCTTCCTTATTGTCCCTCCAGTCCAGTCCCGCACCTCTGGGTAGTCGACCCCCACCAGCAGCTTGGAGACTAAGCATGTCATGTTTTGATGACATCAGAATACTTAGACAGCTGGCACCACCCACCAGCCCCAGAAAGTCCAGTCTCCAAGCAGCTGGAGTGGGTGATCCCAGATATCTGGACTCACTGTAGGGACAACTAAGAGGCCTATTGGGTTTCCATGGGGTTTGTCCTAGATTATTTCTTTATTGTTGCAAATTTTTATTGTTATTATTGTTTTTGGTTCCCTCACACCGCCCCTTTTTTGGGTGGCCTGGTGTCCTCCTGTTGGGAGCAGCTCCTGTGGTCCCCCTTCTTGGGGTGGTTCTAATTACTTAAAAAAACAAACAAACTATTAATAAGGCAACGGGGGCAGAGCAGAGCCGCGTAAATGCTGCTTGGGGGGGGGAGGTTTCTTCATGGCTGCAGCAGCTTCCAAACCCATTCAGTGGGTGAGGAGCCACCGAGGAGGAAGAGGGGGCAGGCAATCCAGGGGCAGGCAAGCCGCGAAACCACAGCTTCCTCCACGCTCCCATTTCTGTGCTGAAGCCGCTGAACAGCTGAGCACTGAGCAGGAACGTTGGCTGCACACAGCCAAACACTGCGAGCCAAGTGAGCAGCTGCAGGAAGGCCTTATTTCAATGGCAGTAGGAGTTGCCAGATTAGTGTGTGTGTGCGCGGCCTCTGAACCATGTGGCAGCACATCCGTGTACAGACAGCTCAGCAGGAAGCCGCGCTATCTTTTTGTCAAGCGGAAAATCTTGCAGTGTGCAGTTTTTGTTTTCCCGTTTAGTTTGTTTTATTTGTGAAAAATGAACAAATGAACGAAAAAATGAATGAATGAATGAATGAAAAAATAAAAAATGAATGAATGAAAGAACGAATGAGCGAAAAAATGAACAAATAAAAAACAAATGAATGAAAAAATGAATGAATGAAAAAGAATGAAAAAATGAATGAATAAAAGAATGAAAGAAAGAACGAACAAACGAATGCACTAAAAAATGAATGAAAAAATGAACGAATGAATGAAAAAGAATGAAAAAAATGAATGAATAAAAGAACAAAAGAAACTAATGAACGAAAAAATGAATGAATGAAAAAAATGAACGAATGAAACGAATGAATGAAAAAATGAAATATGAATGAATGAAAGAACGAACGAAAAAATGAATGAATGAAAACCGAATGAACGAAAAAATGAACCAATGAAAAAAGGAACGAATAAAAGTAAGGAGGAATGAATGAATAAAAAAAGTACGAATGAAAAAAAGAATGAACAAAAAAATGAATAATGGAAGAATGAATGAATGAAAAAGAATGAAAAAATGAATGAATGAAAAAGAATGAAAAATGAATGAATAAAAGAATGAATGAAAAAACGAACAAAAAAATGAATGAAAGAAAAAAAGAACGAATGAATGAAAAAATGAATGAATGAATGAAAAAATGAACGAATGAAAAAAGAATGAATGAATGAAAGAATGAACAAAAAAATGAACGAATGAACGAAAAAATTAAAAATGAACAAAACGAATGAATGAAAAACGAACGAATGAAAAAGAGAACAAATGAACAAAAAATGAACAATGAACGAATGAAAGAATGAATGAAATAATGAATGAATGAATGAACGAAAAAGAGAATGAATGAACGAAAAAATGAACAAGGAACGAATGAAAGAATGAATGAACGAATGAAAGAGAATGAATGAACGAAAAAATGAATAAAAAAATGAAAAATGAAGAGAATGAATGAAAAAATGAAAGAACGAATGAACGAAAAAATGAATGAATGAAAGAACGAATGAATGAAAGAATGAATGAACAAAAAAATGAACGAATGAAAAAGAGATCAAATGAACGAAAAAATGAAAAATGAATGAATGAAACAATGAAAGAACGAATGTAACAATGAAAGAACGAATGAACAAAAAGTGAACGAATGAAAAAATGGAATGAAAAAATGAATGAAAGAACGAGTGAATGAAAAAATGAACGAATTTATAAAAAAGTAAGTATGAACGAAAAAGAACGAATGAAAGAATGAACGAACGAAAAAAAAGAACAAATGCAAGAGAACGAATGAACGAAAAAAATGAACAAAAAAATGAACGAAAAAAATGAACGAAAGAACAAATTAACGAAAAAAATGAACGAATGAAAAAAAGAACGAATGAACGGAAAAATGAAAAATGAACGAATGAAAGAACAAACGAGAAAATGAGCAAATGAAAAAATGAACGAATGAACGAAAAAGAATGAAAAAATGAATGAATAAAAGAACGAACGAAAGAAAGTAAGAACAAACGAATGAACGAAAAAATGAATGAATGGAAAAATGGTCTGGCGGAAGGTTTTCTGGAAGCCAGAAGGATATCTTTTACTTGTTGAGAAAGGTTAATATCTTGAATATTCTAGGCTTTCATTAACCAGGCCCTGAGATGTAGGGACTGGGGATTGGGATGCAGTAAGCATCCGTCCTCCTGAGACAGAAGATCTGGAGCATTCCCCAACTCCAGAGGAGTGGTTTGAGAGAGACGCAGAAGAAGATACCACGTTTGTCGTGGCCAATGTGGAGCTATGAGTATCATATGACCTCTGTCTCTCTGAAGTTTGAATAAAGTTTTGGATATGAGGGGAATGGGTGGGAAGGCATAGAGGAAGTCCTGAACCCAGTGGAGTAGGAAAACATCTCTTGCCTGACAGTTGTGAGTCAGGATTCTGGAACAGAATCAGGGAAGTTTGGCATTTTGTGGACTTGCAAAGAGGTCTATATCTGGTGTTCCCCAGATTTGAAATACTCGAGCAAGCTGGTATGAGTGGAAATTTTGTGTTTATTATACAAGCAACAAAAAGACATACAAAAAGCAAAAACAAGCAACCCAACCAAGACCCACACCCCCCAAAACCCCCACCCACCCCGACATAGCACACACAAGAATCAACCCCCCCCCGTGACCCACCGCCCCATACCCACCATCAAACCCAGCAACCAACTCACGTGCCCACCACCCCCAACACACCCACCTCAGTCCAAACAATGTCCATGTCCCAACCCCCCCCCCATAGGTCCAATGTCCATTGTCCATGTCCGTCCCAACCCCCCCCCCCGCAACAACACCCCGTAGCAGTCCAAACAGAGTCCAAATCCATACCCAAACCCCTCCCCCCCCCACAACAACCCGCACCAGTCCAAACATTGGCCAGTGCTATGTCCGTATTGTCCGCTGGTTGAGGACTGCCGGAAACCCCCCCCCAAGCCCACCCAAAACACAGAGTCCCCTGTCCCCATCCCCTCCCCTTCAGAGGGAGCAGCAGCTCCCCCACCCCCACCCCAATCCCTACCCCCTCCCCATCCTCCCCACAAAGCAAATACATCAAAAACAAAAACAAAATCCCCACCCCCACCCCCCCAAACAAAAACATAAGGGCACCTCGAGCCCGTCCCCAACAGAATCCCACCAAAAACAAAATCAAAGATACAAAACAAAAGAGCAACACAACCCAGTGCTGCCCTACAACCCAGGCAGCGGAACGGGATGCACAGAACACAACACTTACACCAAAGCAAAACAAGTGGGACATCCATCCCCCAAGGAGAGAGGGAGAGCGGACAAGTGGCCAAAATGCTGCAGTACCAGCGCACCCCCCCCCCCTCCACCGGGAGAAAAACAACCCCAAATTCCTACCACGGAAGAAACCCCAGGGAGGGGAACCCTCCCCCTTCTTTCACACACCCCCCCAGGGAGAAAAACAACCCCAAACCCCTAACACGGAATAAACCCCAGGGAAACCCCTCCCCCTCATGGGGGGCGGAGGGTGAGGTGACGCCACAGACGCTCCCAACGATGGGCCTCCACCACCCGCCTTTCGCGTTGCGCCATGCTGGACACCAACCCCCGGGTCGAGACATGACAGCGCGCTTGCCACAGGTGGTAGCGCACTACAGCCGTGACGAGGTAGAGGGTCCCGGAGTCCTGCCTTAGAGGAAAGGACCAGGCCCCGTACACCCACTCCGCATACGTGAGGAGGGAAAGGTCGCGCAGGTGAAGAGCAGCGGAACCAACCGGCAGGCCTCCACGTTAAAGGGGCACTGCCGGAGGAAATGGTCCATGGTCTCCGTCTGCCCTTCACACCCGGCCCTCGGACAGACCCGCTCGGCCTGTGACCTGTACTTGAGGTTGTCCCTCACGTACAAACGTCCATGGAAAGACAACCAGGCCACATCCCGAACTTTCTTCGGCAGCCGAGGGGAGTTCAAATGCCGAAGGCCCCGCTGCATCACATCCGCTGGACAGTCCCGCAGGGCCCACCGTGGTTGAAAGTGAGAGGTGAGTACCATCCGGTACAATCCTTTCCGCCCCAAGGACTGGGCGAGCGGGTCGGTCACCCCCCACCGCCGAATGAGCCCCACCATCGCAAATACGTACGATGGGGCCTGTTCCCCGCTCCGACGCACATGTGGGACCGAGGACGCCCCCTCCCACTGCTCCCAGAAGCGGGAGAACCACTCCCGATAGGAGGCCACCCACCAAACCCCACCCCCTTCCCGCATCCTACCTAAGTGAAACGCCATAGACAAGACTGACAGGAAAACAAGGGGGTGCAACATACCCAAACCGCCCTCTGCCCGATCCAGGCAAACGATGTTGCGCTGGACAGGGTTCAGGCGGTTCTCCCACAGAAAACAGAAAAAGACGGCACTGACAGACGCCTGACTGGACGACGGAAGAACGAAGACCGTGGCCACGTGCAGAAAGAGGGGAAGCAGAAACGTCCCGAGGAGTTTGATCTTCTCCTCGAACGTACACCTCCACCCCCTCCACCGCAGCACCCGACACCGTGCAGTCTCAAGACAACGATCCCAATTGGACTCCGCACAGTCCTCCGACCCGAAGACGAGGCCCAAAACGCGGACCTCCCCCACGGGAGGAGGAAAGGGGGCGCAGGAAGGCGGGGAGGCCTCCGAGGGGCCCAACCACAGCGTCTGGCACTTGCTGTGGTTGACAACAGAGTGGGCTACCTCCGAGTACTCCTCCACGGCCTCCCGCAGGGCCTCAACCCCTTCAGTGCCGTCCACGTAAACTGAGATGTCGTCAGCGTAGGCGACGACGGTCACCGGGGGCGCACCAGGCGCCTCCAGGCCCCGCAACCCACCTGAGGACAATCTCCGGAGGAAGGGGTCGAGGGAGAAGACATACAGCAGGGGGCTCAAAGGGCACCCCTGCCGCACCCCCAAGGCGACACCAAACGGCCGTCCGAGCCACCCGTTAATAAACGGGAAGCTCACCCCCCCCTCGGTACAGCGCCTGCAAGACGAAGAGGAAACCTGCAGAGAGGCCGAAGTGCTGGAGCACCACCCACAGGTACTGGTGACTGACTCGATCGAAGGCTTTGGACTGGCCCAAGGAGACCAACCAATGGTCCCGTTGGAGCGACCGGCCTCTCTCCACCACTTCCCGGACTGTGGCGACAGCGTCCAGAACCCCTCTCCCCCGAACGGAACAATACTGGGAAGGGGACAGCAAAACGCCCGACACCTCCACCAGTCGGTTGGCCAAACACTTGGCCAGAATCTTCCGGTCCGCGTTCAGAAGAGAGAGCGGCCGCCAAAAGTCCAAGGAGCTATCGTCCTTCCACTTGGAGAACAGCAGCAGGACAGACTCGCGAAATGACCGCGGGAGAAACCCCGTGTCCATGATCTCCTGAAACAGGGAGGTCAGGAAGAGGGCCAGCTGGGCGATGAAAGTACGATAGAACTCCACCGGGAGCCCATCGCGCCCAGGCACCTTCCCCAACGGCATGGCACGAATCGCCCTCTCCACCTCCACCTGCTGAATCGGAGCAGCGAGTGCATCAACCTGTGCCTGGACCACAGCCGAATACACCGGGGGGAAGGCCCAAGTACTCTCGGATATGGGTGAGGTCCACAGGGCGATCCCCAAACAGGTCCAAGAAGTATTCCCCCACCATCCGCAAAAGGTCCTCCTGGGAGGTATGAATGGCACCGTCTTCGCCCCGCAGGGCCATGACCTCCCGACGCCGAACCCTCTCCTTGCAAGTCAGGAAAGGGTCTGGGGTGGTGACCCCACCGGCCGTCCCCTCGAAGCATAGGGAGACATGGCGATCATAAAGCAGGCCACGGAGCTGGTCTCGCACCTCTTCCACCTCCTCCCGCGCTGCTCCTCGGGATACCAAACGATCCAGCGACCTCCGGAGGACAGTGTAAGTGAGGTAGCGGGATCGAGCCATGGAGGTACCCCGGGAACGGAAGAGTTGGCGGGCACGCGTCTTCACCTCATCCCACCAGGCGCCACGGGAAGGAAAAACACCCAACAGGGTCTCCTGGTCTGCGAGAAAGGCCAAGAACTCCTGGACCACCTCTGATGTTGCCAACAACTGCACATTCAGTCGCCACAGGCCAGGACCCCTGCTGAGCTCCTCATGGTTAGCCAAGAAGGACACGGAGAGGACGCGGTGGTCCGAAAAGTCAACCGCCTGCAACTGCGGAGGGGAACACTCCACCCGGGCACTCACATATATCCGATCGATACGACTCCTGCATGTCCCATGGTAGTAGGTGAACCCCGGCGACCGTGGAAAGGCCCGGTGGAAGACATCCACTAGGTCAGCCATCCGGGTCATCTCGGCCAAAAAGAGGCCCTCGTAACTGGGCGGGCAACGATCCCCCCCTCAATCCTGCAACAGGGTGGTGGTGTTGAAATCCCCGGCGAGGACCACCAAGCGGGAGGTGTGTAAGTAGGGGCGGATGACCCAAAACAGGGTCTTCCGCGCCAACTTAGACTGGGGGCCGTAGACTACCACGAAACGAAACCGATGGGGCCCACAGTAGACATCTAAGAGAAAACACCGGCCCTGCTCCAGTTCCCACACGTACTGCACCTGAAATCGGTTAGACGTGAACAAAACCGCCACTCCTGCGTACGGCTGGGCCGCAAGTGACCAGTACGAAGGACCCCACCTCCACTCCCGCTTCGCCCGATGAAGGCTAGCGAGCGAGGTGAGCCTGGTCTCCTGCAAGAAGATGACATCCAGCCCACTCGTGGAAAGAAAATCATAGGCCGTAGCCCGCGCCTGGTCCGTAAAAATGCTGGCCACATTGATAGTGGCGCACGAGAATGCAGGAGTGCACGCCATGCCTAATTCGTGTGCAGTGACCCTTTCCTCCTCTTCTCACCATACCCTGGATCCCCGGAATCCCGCTTGCAGGACAAGCCCGCGAGCTGGAGCAACTCCTCACGGTCCACGTTGACCACCTCGAGGATCTCCTCCTCCTCCTGCTCGACCCTGTCACCCCAGGAGGCGCTGGTGCCCCCGGGACCACCAGGCAAAGCTGTCGCAGGGGCTAACCCAGCTCCCATGGGGCGAGGGGGCACGGACAGGTCAGGGGTTGGCGGAATGATCTCCTCCGTGGGGTCCACCACCGGTGCCACCCCCCCCCTCCCCGGACACAGACTGAGACAACGGACCAGTGCCCACCCCCGCGGGGGAGGCCGGGACGGCCGGGTCAGCAGGGGGCTCCTGCGAAGGCCCAGCACCCAACTGCGGGGGCAAAAGCCCATCCTCCCTCACCCGTCGGGTGCCAGTATCCACACTAATTGGAGGACCCTGACCGCGGTGCGCCTTCGGTAGTTTCGGAGGCCGCCGCTGAGGAAGAGGGGCCGCCCCCGCCGCTAACCGCTCCGAGCGCCGCACAGGGGGCCCTGCCTCCACAGGCAAGCCCTCATCTGCCTCAGCCGCATCAGTAGCCAAAAAGACGAAACGGTTGACGAAATGAGCCACAGCGGTGACACTCGCGGGGTTGCCCGGGGTAATAGCACAAGATGCGATCCCGACCGAGGAAACCGGCCGAGGGCACGTGCTGCACCACATTTCCCACCTCACGCAAACGGACCCTACCCTTCCACGACCCGTCCCACACCCCTAGGGGCCCAGCGCCCTTAACCAGGGGTGCGAGGAGCACCGCATGGCGCGACAACCAAAACTGGATGTCCTGCCCTGGGAGCGACTCATTCCGGGATAGGATGGTCACAGGTACTGTCCCCTGGCGAGAGATAGGCACAACACGAAAGTCAGCCCACCCTCCCTGCCCCCTCTGCTGCTGGTATCGGTCCCAGAAAATCTCCAGCCCCCGTCGCAGCATGAAACTAACATCATATTCAATGGTGTTGTTCATGTGGATGAAGGCGTAGAGATCTCCCGGGAGAAACCCCAGCCCAAGAACCATCCTCAAGACCTGTTCCCTGGCTGAAGGGGGCCCACCGGATCTGCGCCACGTTGCGCCATCGGACCTCACCCCCTACCCCTCGGAACCCTCCCCCACCTCCTCCCCCTCCTGCAGGACCATTCCCCTGGGAACCCCCCCTCCCCCCAGCCCTACCTGACGTCCCCGGAGTGGTGCCGGACCCCCTCAGAGCCTCTGCAAAGGTACGGGGGGGGGGAACTGACCCCCCAGCTCCCATCCCCTGCTCTCCTCTTTCCTCTCCTGCATCCACCTGCGGGGGACCCTGCTGCTGGTCTGCAGGATCCACAACCGCCGTACAGGGGGCGACCGGGGGGCTGGGCAGGGTCAGCTCCGCAAAAACAGAGTCAGGGATACTATCCCTTCCGGATCCCTGGGTGCCACCGAGAACCTCCGGATCACCCCCTTCTGCCACATCTTGCTGCTGCCGAAAGGCAGCAAAGGCCCCTGGAGGGCCGCTCGGGGTCTCCAAAGCCAATTGGATGGCATCACGGACCTGATTCTCGGTAACACCCAGGGGACCAGAAAGCCCCCCCAAACCCCGTCCCGTGTTCCCGACCCAGCGCAACGTTCCTGGGTTTCGGCCACCACTACCGGGGACGAACCCTGCTCCCCTCCATTCCCGGGATCCATGGGGACCACCCCATCCCCCAACCCCACTGATAACAGACCCTTCCCCCCATCAGGACAAAACACTACCGCCTCCCCCACTACTAGACCAATCGTCTGCTCCCCCTCTCCTTCCGCCAGACCCTCCACCGACCCACCGTCCGCTACCCCCTGTAAGGCTACCGGCAATAAGGCAGGCTCCTCCCGAGACAGTAGGGCAGATCCCCCCAGAACTAATCCCCCCAAACCTCCGCCCCCCTGACCCCCGTCACTCCCAGGTCCTACCTTATTGCCGGTGCCAGACGTGGCACAGGGGTCCGGAACATCCTGGCCGGCAGCCAGGGCTCCAGCAGCAAGGGCGGACGCCCCCCTGCGAGCCAGGTCCCCCTCGGCCATACCAGCAGGGACCACAGACAGCTGCGCATCCTGCTTCGCCGACACAGGTTGCAGGGACAGTGGAATAGCCTTCTTCCAGCCCCCCCCCAGGGACTGCCAAAAAGGAACAGCAGCCCTTACCCTTTTTCTTCCCCTGCTCCGTCCCCCCTCCTCCGCCCCCCCAATGCCATACAGCCACTTCAGAACAATGGGACCGGTCAGTCTGCTGCCTCTGGGGATCCTGGAGAGAGGACGCAGAACCCCCCAAAGTTCCTTGCACAGCCAGAGGTTGGATAGCATCAGCAATCTTCTGGGCTGCAACAGGCAGCCGATGAGCCTCAACAGCATTCTGTGACCCCCGATGTGGGAAAGCAGCCTCTGCACATTTCTCTTTTTCTGCAACATCCCCTCTGATAGAGGGGCACGGGAACCAATCCCCTACTGCCCCTGCTGATCGCCGCCGGTACTGCCGTGGCAGGGCAGAGGGTTGAAAATGGCCGTCTGTACACTTCCGGGAGAACCCGGAAGTGACCTCATCGGACTTGCGGCGGCCATCTTTGGAGTGCAAGCTGGTGGAGGGAAGCCCTACCACAGCAGCCTGCAGCGGGACAGCCTTCTCAGGATCGCGGATACCATCTGCAGGCACTCCTTGGCAATCAGGATGGCAAGATGCTTCTTCAGCTGCTGCTTTGAGGGAAGCAGAAAAATCGGCTGAAAATGCCCGTGGGTGGGGGGGAGCGATGCCTCCAGACCCCCCCTCCAATGCAGAGCCGACAGTGCTGGACACAGGGAGCAACAGACGAGGGGCCAGTACAGAAGCCCGTAAATGCTGGGAAGCTGCACCATCCTTGGAGAAAGGCCAGGCTCCAGAGTGAGAAGAGTGATCCAGTGAGCCAGGGATCACCGGCTCAATCTCCAGGAATGGGATAGCCCTCCTTCCATTGACACCTGTTGCTTGCAGGTAAGGGTCTCCGGACCACAAACATTCTTCTCCCCTCACAGGGATCGGGTATGGGACAGGCAAGCTGCGGGATTGGGGATAGCCACCCACTGTACCTACCCCTGGGGGCCTCCCCTGGACTGCAGACACACCATGTTTAGCCCACCTATCATAATTATGATATATTTCAGACAGGGACCCACAACCCTGGCTCTTCAAATAGATTATCTGCTGATTCTTGGCCTTCAGGGCCCGCTTTATCCCCCTCCTATAGGTGTTATAGGCCACCCATTCCTCCCCGGGAATGGTGGCCTGCAGGCTCTCCAGGTGGGAGAGCTGAGCTTGTAGCTGGGCCGCCTCCTCCTGGAGACCCTGGAGCTGCCGTACCGCCGCCACGATTTCATCTGGGGCCCTAGCTGGCTGCTGGAAGGACGGCAGGCCCGACCCCCCGTCCTCATCCTCACTGGAGGAGGTAGAGGCCTCCTCCAGGACCCGAGGTGAAGGGGGGAACCCGCCTCCTCCAGCACCGTACAAGGCAGGCCTCCAAGGCCTCCCTAGGGCCTCTCCCTGCCTCCACCCAGCCTCCACACCCTGCCTGGGAGGGAGAAAGGAGCCTCCCCCCTGGGGCAGCGGGCCCAAGCCTCCGGGCGTGTGGGTCCCTCTTCCTTGGCCATGTGCAGTCCTACCTGGGGAGTCCCCCTCCCGGGGTACCGGCTGCACCCTGCTTCCAGGTTCTCCATCTGGGTCCAGCAAAGGAGGCCCACCAGGCTTGGTAGGCCTCTGGGCCTGGGCCTCTCCTGCTGGAGGTGGCCCAGGACCCGACCATCCAGGCTCCAACTGTTCGCTAAGCTCCGCCCCCAGCAGGAGCTCACTCAGAGAGGTCCTCCCTCTAGCTCTGCTGAACAGCAACTGAGTGGAGGGACCACTCGTGTGGCAGCAGTATTCGACTGAGTCTCTCTACCCATAAGTTTTGAATGCCCGGAGGGTATACCGCAAACAGGTGAATTTTCTACTCTCTGGTGAGGGCCCATTGTCGCAAAGCTTCATTGCATAGCGACAGAGCCTGTTCCACTTTGCTTGTTCACATAGAACATAGCTATCTGATTGTTGGTTTGGACCAGAACTGTTTTGTTGCTGAGATGGGTCTGAAAGACTTGAATTGCATTGAAAATATCTCTCAGCTCTAGGAGGTTTATGTGAAGGGAAACCTCCCGTGAGGTCCAAAAACCCTCAGTGGAGAGATCGTTCAAGTGGGCCCTCCAACCCATCTTGGACGCATCTGTTGTTAGGGTGGCCTGATATAGAGGCTGCTGGAAAGGACAGCCTACGAGGAGGTTTTCTAGAGATTGTCACCATTGTAGGGACAAAATCAGACATATGGTGTTTCTGATCTTGTCCATTAACTGACCCGAGGCCTATGACTATTGAGAAGATAGGGTCCACTGGGCTGCTTGTATGTGGAGGTGAGCATAGGGAACCTCATGGACAGTGGATGCCATGTGTTCCAGAAGTTGAAGCATCTCTCGAGCAGTAAGGAACACCTTCATAGATGCTTGAGATGCCAGTTGTATTATTTGTAGACAGCGTGGCTGTGGCAGGAAAGCCTTTTGACTGCCATGTGTCTAGACGAGCCCCTATGAATTTGAGAGATTGAGAGGGGGTGAGATGAGATTTTGGGAGGTTTATCACCAGTCCCAAGTATTGAAGAATTCTCATTGCTCGAGAAACAGTGAAGCTGGCCTCTGGAGCTTTTGATGCTCAAATGAGCCAATCGTCTAAGTAAGGGAAGACGAATATTCCCAGTCCTCATAATGCTGTTACCACTGCCATGCATTTTGTGGAGACTCTTCGAGCAGAGGCCAGTCTGAAAGGAAGAACTCTGTACTGGAAGTGTCTTCCTTGGACCAGGAATCGAAGGAACTTTTCTTGCACCCACTGTTCTAAGTCTGATGCTTGAAGCCAAGCAATATGACGTGCTCCTGTGGATATAGCAGAGGTTCTGCTAATACATTCAAAGCAATCAAAGGTAGCACGGTTCATGAATTTAGAGACATTCTGGGCATGTTTGACCAGAATAAGGTAGTCTGCTCTTTTTTCTTCAGAGACACAAGGGCTAATGAGCTCTAAGTCTTTTGTGACTTCTTCCAGGAACATTCCCATATAAAGAATGTAGGAAATGATCCTGGCTGATAGCATGGAGGATTGAAAGCATTGATGCCCAAAGGCATCGAATGCCCTGGATGCCCGGCCTGGAGGATTCGAAGAATGTGTTTTAGCACTCTTGATTCTTCACATGGCCGATTCCACTACCATTGAAAGGTGTGGTAACTGAGTTTTTTGAAAACCAGGACAATTTGGCACTTGGTACATAGTGTCAGCGTCGGGAATGTGAAGATATCATTAAAGGCGTTTCCCACATTCTCAACATCAGATCATGTAAGATCTTGTTAATGGGAAGCATAGCTGCCTCCTTGGGAGCCATAGGGTATTGTAGAATTCTTAATTCTTCTGCCCTAGGTTCCTTTTCTGGAATCACAGTGATTGCAAGGCCCTTTGCTAAATCACATATTAAATCCTGGAAGGACATATCTTCTGAAGGAGACATCCTGCGTTGAGGAGAAGGAGTTGAATCCTCTAGTAGGTTCACTCTGGTACCAGTAGAATCGTCAGAGTCATCGGAATCTTCAAGGGCACTATGTACCGGTGTTCCTGTAATGCATGCTATTGGTACTGCTCGTAGTCGGTACCAAAATGTTTTGGTTCCTGATCCCCGATACCCGAGATAGACTCAAGGCTCGGTAGGGGGGGGGGAGCAGTCTTGTCGAAGCAGATACTGTCGGTACCGGTACCGATGTCGGTAAACGATACCTGCTGAACCGTCTGTAGCGGTCTTAGCGGTACTGAAGCTGCTAAGAGGGACGCTAGACTGCATTCAATAGCGAGGATTCTTTTATCCATCTCTCCTGACGATGCCTGGGTGTCAGTACCGATGGAAGCGGCTATGACCCCAGAACATGGAACCAGTAGCTCTGCAGAGGTGGAAGCCTCTGAAACATCCTGGAGCCTCATTAATGCTTTGGAGCCCGAAGACTCCCGCTAGGGCTGTTTTGCCGGTGAACTATCCTTGAGGGCAACGCCAGTGGCATCTCGATACTTTGAAGGAGATTTACCCTTCGAGGACCGGCCAGTCTTAGAAGACAAAGTTTAGTTACCTGAGATCCATGGGAGGAAGATGAAGCCCTGGAGGACGTCGATGCAAGTGACATTGTATCCGTGGCAAAAAGGGTACCGAGTTTTGCAGCGCTATTCTGCAGGCCCCTTTTGCTTATCCTTGTGCAGGAGAGACACTCCGTTGGACAATGTTCAGGACCTAAACATTTTAAACACCAATCATGGGTGTTGGTGACAGAAATGGTACTGCCACACTTTGAGCATTTTTTGAAACCACTAGCTGGTTTCTCCATGCCTGAAGAAAAGTGGGCCTAGTGCCCAAAATGGCATCTAGCACCAGAAATAGGGGAAAGACCCCTGAAGAAAATACAAGTAAGTTTGTTTGTTTGTTTTAAAAGAAAGAAGAAGAACCAGCAGTACCAGTAGGCATTGAATCAAGGCAGACGCGAACACAAAAAAACAAAGAATAAAAGGAAATTTTCTGCAGTGACAGGGTACACATCCTGTCGGCTCCGCGGAAAATGAAGAACTGAAGTGAGAGAGGTACAGAGGTGGGAAGGCAGCACGCATGCGCTGTGGGATGCTCCCAAAAGCGTTCCTATTGGACACTGGGGAGCGTTCCCGCGCGGGCTCCGTCGATACCAACGATACCCATATGTGAAGACTACATTCCTGCTTGTTCCTGGAGATTAATTTCTGTCTGGTACTGTCTTTTTGCTTTGTTGGCTTGAATCTGATATGAATGCAGGATGTGTAGGTAATCGGTTTTGAGTTGATCTTCATGGGTTTGTCTCCATTTGCATTCTGCTTTTCTGAAGTCATGTGTCAGCTTTTTCAGGTCTGTAGAATACCAAGGCATATGATTGTGGCGTCATATTCGATTCATGTTAAGAGGAGGAGTAACAGCATTAGTGCCAATTTTTTCATATCAGTTAGAGGCAATGAAGTCAAGGTCATTTGAGTCCGCTGTTAGCGTGGGGATAATGTCTTGGAAGAAAGACTGATCAAATTGTCTAAATCTGCAGAGATTTAATTACTTTTGTGTATTTGGGTTTCTTGCAGCTGGTAAGGAATTTGGAAGGACAAAGACCGCACCTTCAAAAGAATATAAACAGGATGGAGTCGGTGCAGAGGATGGCTATTAAAATATCAGTGGTCTTCCTTATAAGCCATATGGGGACAGACTTAAAGATCTTAACATGTATACGTTAGAGCAGTGCTTCTGAACCCAGTCCTCTGGGACCCCCAGGCCAGTCAGGTTTTCAGGAAATCCACAATGAATATACGTGAGATAGATCTGCATACAATGGAAGCAGTGCATGCAGATGTATCTTATGCATATTCATTGTGGATACCCTGAAAACCCAACTGGACTAGGGATCCCAGAGGAATGGGTTGAGAACCACTGGGTTAGAGGAAAGGTGGGATAGAGGAGATATGCTAGAGACATTTAAATACCTTTGTGGCCTCTTTCAATTGGAAGTAAGCTCTGCAACAAGGGGACATAGGATGAGGATGAAAGAAGATAAATATTTCCGCATATTACTCCTCAGTCTATTTTCGAAAAGAGTGGTAGATGCATGGAATAGTTTCCCAGTGGAGGTTATAGAGACAAGGACAATATGTGAATTCAAGAAAGCATGGGACAAACACTGAAGATCTCTAAGGGAAAAAGGGGACTATGGTTGATATGGAAGGGCAGACTAGATATGGCCATATGGTCTTTTGCTGCTGTCATGTTTTCATGCTTCTATGTTTCTACTGGAGCCATTGGGGGGGAGGGGAAAGAAGTAGGACCATTCCCTTGAAAGCAGGTTTCCAATTAGCCAAGTTTGTCTCAGAATGAAATTAAACAGAAGTTATTTCAGCTATCACTTAGCAGTCAGCCAATTGTGTAAGAACTTTCAGAGAATGAAGATATACATTTCTAAATTCCTTGCATCTCAGAGTACAGAAAATGAAAGAAACAATTCAGGAAAGATGGTCTGTAACTGTAGCAGTGTGCACTGTTGTGCTATTGCTTGGTATGCCCTAGAATTCTGTGCAGTGCTATTCAAAAACGTAAGCTTTGAGCCCTAACCTTAGTTTCTAGCATGGTTTCTTTACACTAATGCAATATATTAGCAGGATAGCTGAGGGAGCAAGTACAAGTCCTTGTCAGACATTTTTAGCATGTGTCTTTACAAAAAATATATTTTCTAACAAAGTTGAAGTGTGTACTGTGACAAGTTTCTCTTTTTCTCTCTGTAAAGATGATAGTGTAGCACCGCAGTAGAAATTCAGACTAGTCAGGGTTAGTAATAAATACACTACACTAGTGTGCTTTCTAACAAAAGTGACTGTGTGGGGTCATCATGTTAGGAAACACATGTACAAATATCTGCAGAAACAAAGGCTGCCCCAACAAGGGATGGCCAGTCCTAGCAGAGGTGGAGAAGCTGAGGATAGCCAGTCCCCTTGCTAGGATGATGTGTGATTGTTTTAAAGAGATAAAATCAGAAGCTTGATATGAAAGCTTGACTGTCAGTCAGGCTTGACCGACAGGGATGTGCACAGCCAAAAACAATTCAGTTCATTTTGTTTTTTATAAGTGTTTCCTGGTTGTCATGTGTTTGTTTTTCTTTCCATGTATTCATTTTAAATGCATGCATTGTATGTGTACATTGTACATGTTTAATTATGTAGGTATACATACACACAAGCGATACAAATGCAGAAAAAGTTATAGGCACCCAAATGAACCAAATGTTTGCTAATAAATGTACATCCCTGTTGACTGAAAAGCCTTCTGCTTCTCCAACTCTAGACTTACTATTGACCTTGTCTGGTATATAGACTTCAATAAGCTATTCCACCCATTTAGGAAACATTCTCAAACAGTAATACAAGAAGATCTAATCCTGGTGAACTATGAGCCACCGTCAGCCTAGCATTATCCAAGGTATGAGTCTCAGTCTGAAAAACATGGGTTTCTGCTCCAACTGGAATTGAGCAGGAAGTCATATGTATGCCATGTTTCATGCACCCACCGGATGGGAGGGAATTGGTGCTGGGTTTAGTCTTTTCCTTGGTGGTCTTTGGAGGTACTAATATCTCATTAAAAAAGCAAATCAAGCAATGTTGCAATGCATGCCACTGATTCGTGTGCCCTGCGCTTCACATGGTGCCTTGAGATGTTCATGCTATTGTTTTTTGCCACTTTAGTCTTCTTTTACTGCCCACATGGGTGGTTTGTCTTAGTCTGGCACCTCAGCAGATGTGAGATGGATCCTTGAAAAGACAAAAGAATACCAAAAGAATATCCATACATATTTTATTGATTATAGCAAGGCTTTTGACTGTGTAAACTATGAGAAAGTCTGGGCCACATTAAGAAGCATGAGAATACCAGAACACCTGATCAAACTGTTGCTTCCTGATCAATGTAAAGGTTGTGCAAGAGAACTAATGGAATTATGAAAAACAGAATGGTTTAAAATCAGCAAAGGTGTACGACAAGGCTGTGTTCTTTCCCCCTAACTCTTTAATTTATGTGCAGAACAAAATGATCAGAGAAGCAGGACTGTATGAAGGCAACCGAGGTGTGAAGATTGGTGAAAGACTCAAAAACTTTGCTATGCTGAAAGTGAAGACAATCTGAAACATTTGCTTTTCAAGGTCAAGGAACATAGGGGCTTGTTTACAAAGCCATGGTAGTGGTTCGCAGTCGTTATCTGAGCCGCGGCCCCATTGAAATCAATGGGGTCGCGGCTCCGATAACGATCGCGAACCGCTACCGCAGCTTTGTAAACAAGCCCCATAGTCTTAAAATGGGCCTGCACCTTAATGTTAAGAAGACAAAGATCCTGACAATTGACAAAATCAATAAGTTTTTCATTGATGGAGAAGAAATTGAAATTGTTGACAACTTTAATCTGCTTGGATCAACTATTAATAAAGAAACAGCAAACAGTCAAGAAATCAGACGACACATTGCTCTTGGCAGAATGGCTATGAAGGACCTAGGCAAGATTCTCAAAAGCAGAGATGTCTCTCTCCATACAAAGATTCAACTTGACCAAACCATGGTATTTTCAATAACATCATATGGCTACGAAAGTTAGACAGTGAAAAAGATAGATAGGAAGAAAATTTATGCCTTTGAATTATGGTGCTGGCGATGAATACTGTGTATATCATGGACTGCCCGAAGAACAAACCAGTCAGTACTAGAAGAGATCAAACCTAAGCTTTCCTTAGAAGCTCAGATGACAAGACTTTGACTTTCATACTTTGGACACATCATGCGAAGAGACAGATCGTTACAGAAAGACATTATTCTTTTCAAGGTAGAAGATCAATGCAAAAGAAGAAGGCCAGCAATGAGATGGATCAATGCAATAACAGCAGCTATGGGTGCCACTCTATCAACAATGAGCTGCCTGACTGATGACCGAACACATTTTAGGTCAACTATCCAGAGGGTCGCCATGAGTCAACAGCGACTTAGTGGCACTTAACAACAACTCCTCGTTTGGGTGCCTCTGGCTTTTCATGTAACACTTTCTGCTGCTTTCCTCTTTTCTCTGTGATTTAGGGTCACTGTCTCCAAATAGGTTCATTTTGTGCGTACCATTACATTAATGAACCTCACTTCAAAGCCAGGGTGTGTGGAGTATGACCTCAGTCTCTCAAATTTACTACTAATGCTTGCCATAGTTCTTACATCATGCCAAAGAGTTTCCTTCTGGAGTTCATAGGATGTAATGTGTATAGAGACTATTTAGGTGTTACTTTGTGAGCAGCAGCACCATCCAGTGTTCCAACTAAATTACTACAATGCAAACTGGAAAAAGTCTAACATTTTCCAGAATAGGGGAGGTTCTTGTTGCCGGTCACTTCATGCTGGGAGGAGACTCCTCTTGGAAGAAAATCAACTTTATATATATATACCACGCCCAAAGTCAGAACTCTGGCTTTGGCACCCAGCCACTGCACCATGAAGAGGGAGAAAGGCTTCTGCTCTTTGACATATAGCTCCTCATACAATTCAGAGTGAGCAACAGGTTTCAGAGCAGTATCATAGAAACAGAGAGCAGAGAATTGGTGTCTGTGTAAAACTGGCAATGCCCCACTGTCTCAGAAAGAGAATACTGTAGCTCTAACTGTGTTAAAAGGCGAGAGGTTCCAAGAAGTATACAACAATACAGCCTTCCAGTCCAACAGAGTCAGGAGCACTGCAGATCAGTTTTATAACCAGCATCTACAGAAGACAGCAGCTCCTGAGAAGAGAGGAACTCAAACACTCATCATGCACCAGTGACACCAGATCCAAGAGTGAATCCAGCACTGTATTGGGGACCTGTATTTGTATCACCACCAGCTTCAGATACACTGAGAAAAGTACTAGAAACAAGACAAAGGGGTTCCACTCAGAGAAACCAGGCTAGGTAACAAAGGTGCTGGAGTGGTGATGAATGGAGTCATTGTTATTTATTTATTTTATTTTATTTATTTAACAATTCTTTTATACCGCGCTATTAAAATCAGTGCGGTGTACATAGAACAATAACATACTACAATGTTCAGCCTAAAATAAAGAGTAATTGAAGGAAGTGTGTTAACATACCCAACCGAGAGGAGAAAGGAGTAATCTATGTGTAACAAATTTTCACTAAGGATTAGGAGTTAATTGCTTGTAGCATAGTTTTTGTTTGTTGCTGCTGCCATTTGTTATTGTTGTTACTGTTCGGTGACCCTAAAGTTTAAACTAACTATTGGTTCAGAACACAAATTTCTGGCCTGGACTTATTTATCTTAGAAGGGGTGTGAGAGTGTCAGGTGCCAAGAATCTCTTGGTGTATACCGATCCCCACCAAAAAAACCTTATTTTTAACTCCAAGAGCCATAGACTGAAAAACTGCATAAAATCTCTTGGATTATTATTTCCCCTTGTCTGCTAAGTGGGCTAGTAGAGCAGCTGTGAGAACCACACAGAAAGGGGAGTTAAACATGTATAGGAAAAACATATCAAATTGTATTTAAAAATGCTTTTCAATCAAGCCTGTGGCACCCAGTACAATTCATAGAATAATCTCTTGGAACCGACTTGGGGTCTGTGTCACTGTTTGTGCTGTTTTGCCTCTCTTGGCACCTTGGGGTATTTTTTGTTTTATTTTCAATTATTGTCTTTTTTATTTTTTGTTGCAATGCTGTGTTGATTTTAACATAAGAACTTTGTCCAAACCTTTTTAAGCCCAGCTACACTACCTGCTTTTATCGCATGCACCAGCAACGAGTTCCAAAGACTAATTATGCATTGAGATAGAAATATATTACTTTGTAGCTTCATGGTGTCTTAATCCTAGTATTTTTTGAGAGAGTAATAAATTTGTATCTACCCCTTTCTCCTTCACTCAGGATTTTATAGACCTCTATCATATCTCCCCTCAGTCATCTCTTCTCCAAGCTAAATATTCCTAACCTCTTTAACCTTTCCTCATAGGAGAGTCCTTCCATCCCCTTGATCAGTTTGGTTGACCTTCTCTGTAGCTTTTCTAATGCTGCTGTATCTTTCTTGAGATGTGGGGACCAGAGTTGCAGACAATACTCAAGGTACAGTCACACCATGGAGCCATACAGAAGCATTATGCTATTTTAAGTTTTATTTCCTATTCCTTTCCTAATTATTCCTAACATTCTGTTTGTTTTTTTAGCTGCCACCGCGCACTGAACAGAACATTTGAATGTATTGTCTATAGTCACACCCGGATCCTTTTTTTGGGTGGCAGCTTCCAGGGCCGGTGCAAGGATTGGAGGCACCCTAGGTGGGCCCCTCCATCCTGCTGCCTCCTCACCCCATTGCCATCGCTGCTGCCCTTCTCAGAGACCAGCAGCAGTGACAATTGCAAGGGAATCAAAGCAGCACTTACCAGAGGCTCCGGCGCTGTGTTGTGGTTCCTGCTTGCTATCATTGGCTGCTTCCATCCTCCTCTGATTTAAACGTCTGGTTTGGTTACTATGGAAAACATAAAACACTGAAGAAAATAACACTGCAGTATAACCAACATAGGGAATTACAGAATCAAGAAACAAGATATTTTGAGGAGTCTAGGTAGTACTGTTCCTTTAAGAGCCTTCTGATGTAGGCAGACATGTGACTGCCTTCAAATGAGATTGTTACCATTGATTGTAATGGGAGGATGCGGTAGGAGGAGTGAGGTGGAGCTGAAAATACTACTGGAATTTCCACCAGCATCTTAGGAGCCAAATAAATTTCACTACATGATTCTCGACCATATATTTTTTAAATTGTTACCATTTCACCTATTAGATTACACATCCTAAGCTACAATTCTCTAGCTTAAACAAACTTTGTGTTTGTACCCTCTCCCCTCATGATTCAATGAATTAAATATTCTTATACAGATTGCTAGCTAAGAGTGACACACATTTAATGAACAGCTGCAGGCCCCTAATCACATTGGCAATTAGGAATGTAATTAGAGCACTTGCAAATGGTTTTCGCGTTGATAAAACATGGCAGAATGGAACATTTTCACTCACTGTCAGCTGCTAGACAATCTGTTACCCATCTAATAGAAATTTAATTACAATTTTTTTCCTTGGCTTAAATTCCTAAATATCCCTAGAATATTTGTTAGGTGGGGTGAGAAGGAATTGTTTTAGGAAGGCCTAGCCATGATATGTAGGCCTTCCGACAAAACCATTCAAGGACTGTTTTGAAAAGAGCACAAAGGTCAAATCGTCCTGACCAGTTAAAGTAGTGTAGTTGCCAGATTAGTCCACTTAAGGGCATGAAAATAAAGATTAACAAATGAAAAAATTATACAAGGTGACGGGAGATGCCAACTGACTCCAGATTTGCCCAACAGGGTTGGTCCTGTTATCTGTTTACCCCACTGTATGCACAGAATTGTAGAGTTTAGGGATGTGAACTCAATTTTTATGTACATAAATTTCAGAAAACTGTGCATACATAAAGAACATGCAATAAATCAACTTTATACATATAAAATCTCTAAATTAAGGCATGTAATGTTGATTTACACGTTAACATATTTCTGTATGTATTAATGAAATTTTTATAAGCATTAGTTTCTGAACTGAATCAAAATCTGCCTAAAAATCCAAAAATGAGCCAAGGGTTTTTTACATGCACGTATCCAGCAGCTTTGCTTTTCTTAGGAAATATAATTTGGAAATGAGAACTACAAGTCCCAGCATGCAATGGGGTAAATCCAGGCTTTATAAACCCTGTCAAGTAAATCTGATGGCAGTTGGCAAAGATGATACTGTATTATTGAGCTAAAATAATACATTTCTTGACTAGTTTTCATGAATTGATACTACGTTTCTCATGTCAGACCAGAATGAGCCAAAATAACATTACCAGAAAATATAAATGCATCTTAAAACAAAGGGGAAAGGGGCGAGGAATTTTGATGCATTAGAGTGATAGGGAAGTGACAGACAGGTAAAAGTGGAATGTTTGAATTTATGTTTTTTTATGTCATGTTTTCAAAAATTTACAAAAGTAAATAAGGAGCAATGGAGAAAGATACAGCACTTTGAAAGTAAAAGCAACCAAAATGTGAAAGGTAACAAATCCAACTCCCTCACATCATGGGGAGAAGTAGCACGAAAAGAAAAAAAAAATAATAACTGTATGTTCATGGTTTATTAGGTTTTGATATACCCAGTAACAAATCCCTAAGAAATCAATCAAATGATCTTCACAAATCCCTTCATAGACATCGGAAAGGGGGAGGGGGACAGAGGGGCCCTGGTTCCACCAAAACTTTGGTGCTGTGATCAGGGCTTTCCTTCTTTGGCCCACAAGGATCCGTTCTGTGAGCAGAAGTAGCGGAAGGCTGGCGATTGCAGCCGCTTGACACCCCCCCCCCCCATGGAACACGGCATTCGGATGCCTCTGAAGCCACAACTATGCTAAGCATTCTTAACTATCAATAATATTGGCCAACAAAACATTTCCAATTAAATTGGGTCCAGATATATATTCCTGTTCCCTTTTTAGGAAATAATACATTTACATAGGAAATGCAGAAAGACAGCAGCCTCTAGGGCAAGAACCCTGGCCTTCAGCTGCATAAAACGCCTTCTTCACACCTGGCATGGCTGGCACGACCCACTGCGCAAACTGTGCACTTACACAGAGTGACAGTTCTAGGAGGTAGCAATGCACAGGGGACCAACCAGTGGAGTCTGTGCAGCAGTGGAGATCCATTTCTTTTAGCCCCAACACTTCCTCAAATTTTCCTCCCCCCTTTGAAGAAGGAAAAGCAGATAGAAGCCAGCAAGTTCTATGCCTTCTTTTCCCACCCGTCCAGTCTTCATCTCTTATCCATCTCCCCAACAGGAGAAGCGCAGCTGCTCATTTCCTACACATTCTGCTCTCTCCTGCCATCTGCTGGAGATTGGCGTGAAAACAGGAAGTTGGCAGTCTACATGCTGAAGCCCTGCCCATTTCTCTGGTAAATGGGAGAGAGTAGGAAATAAGTGGAGGAGGATGGGAAGGGGTGGCAGTGACGAGGCGAGGAAGAGTTGAAGGAGAGAAAAAGAGGGCACAAAACCTGCCAGCTTTTAACTATTCTTGCTTCCTTGGAGGGGAGAAATATTGGATGCAAAGATGGGAAGGAAATAGAGAAAGCCATGTTCTGACCTATTTTGAGGATTGCAGCAAAGAGGATCAAGTGGGGTGAGACGACGGGTCTGATAACAACCTTTAGGGAAAATAATTTGTCAGCAGATCACAATGTTCAGGTGCATAGGAAGACCATTTTCTAAGGGGCTGGAGAATAATGCCTGGAGAGCCTTCCAGGGATGGAGGTGATGCAGAGAAAATTTTCAAGAGATTAGGGAGTGGACATGGGGACAGCCTTTGGGGAATGGTGGGGAGCTTTCTGGATATTGAGAGGGAATCCAAACTGGAATGCAGGGCAAGAGGACCAGGAAAAGGGACGAGAGAGACACGAATGAGGAGCAGGGGTTAAGGATAAGAAGAGAGGGGAGGGGAAAAAGTAAGGAGGATGAGAGAGGGAAAGAGGACTGGTTATTGGGAAGATGGAGAAAAATGGATGATGTATAATGGGAGAAGTAGGTGGAAGATGATTTTGACTTTAGGAGTAATGCAAAAAGGTAATGGAGGAGGAAAGGGGTAATAACTGCATGAGAGAACATAGGAAAGAGCACAGAAAAGAAGAGGAATGGGGAAAGGAGAGAAACAGGCACTCCATCCAGCAGGGACACGCCATCCAGCAGGGCCTGTAAGGCACTCTATCCAGCAGGACCAGGATAAGAGCCCCTTTCAGGCTGTGCTTTTAAACTCCCAGTATCCACCACAATGAAACCAGCCTCTTATGTGTCCAATGGTGTGATTATAATACCACTGCCAGTGGTCCCACTTCCCCTCCCCCAGCCTCTTCACGCTTTACTTTACTTTTTTGGGATTCTTTATATACCGTCTTTCAAATAAACAGCAAATCGGTTTACAGTGTAATAAAATTCAACAACTAGAAAAGAGTGAAAGGAAAAAGGGGAGTTAACAATTATATGGGTGGGATGAAGGAAGATTTAGGAAAAGAGTTGCAGCTCTATCTGAGCAATAACCCTGGACAGCACCACATAGCACAACTTCGTGATCATTATAGTGCCATAATGTGTGAAAAATAACGCCTTCAGTTGTGCTTTGAACTTAGCAGTGATGTTTTAACTAGGATGTAAGGTCGTAGAGCATTCCACAGGGAGGGAGCCAAAGAGGAGAAAGCTATTTCTGGGGAGGAGAGTTGAGGTAGGGGTAGAAAGGGAAAAGGGAAGCTATTGGTTTCATGATGCCTTGTGAATTGCTGGATATTTGTGTAATGACAAGCAGTATATCAAGTTAATAAGCTAAAATTGAAACAATGATCTCCCAGAATCAGCTTTGTTTCTGAGCTACAAATTAAACTACAGGTCCAAGTTCTCCCATACAAATATTAGTAGTCAGGGACACCATATCAGACCTAGTGCAATGTGAATTTTACAGGTTCCTGGTGCAGGCAATTATTTTACACACATATTTCAACTTTCAGTATCTTATATAATACTTTTGCTTAATCTTCTGGTATTGCAATAAAGACCACCTTCTGTATATGTGCTTCTAATTGCAAAAATGAACAATCCTTGGTTCTATCCCAGTCAGTCACAGTAAATCTTTGTGGCTGTGATTAGCTGGTGCAGACTGTCTAAAAATTAATGGCTTTGCAAGATGCATGGGATGAACAAGGCAGTGTAAATCTGCATGGAATGCTCTACTGAGTCACTTCACGATGATGCATAGAGAGGGTGTCTAGCAAAAATAAAGTTAAATTAATTTGATGAATATAGTAAGTCAATGTGTGGAAAACTCACCAGACCAGCCACTGTAAAGATAACATCACGCCAAGAAACATAGGAATATTTTATCATTCAAGCTCCTTCTTGTTTGGGTTGTCTACTTAAATTACATAACTGGAGAGACTTTGCATCACTGAACCAGTAAATAGAGAAGAAAATCAATGGACAAGAGATTTGGAGCAAGGCTGAAGTAGTCTGAAGTGCTATCTGCTTTACTTCCTGCCTAGACTAAGGATGGCATATACCTACAAGGAAAACAAGCAGGAGGAACTGGACAGGTAAGTGGCTAAAGAATGTCTCTAACTTTACATAATAAACGTGTGTCCTTTTATAATTCCAGCTAAATAGATTGATAACTGCCATGAAATGAGTGACACAGATAAATGAGACAAACTCACCACATTATTTTCAGTAAAGAAAGAAAAAGGCTACCAGATGGGTCCAGGACATCCAGGATAACATGAGACAATCTCTATAGCATTTAGTATGGGTAAAAGCAGGACAAACTCAGCCTCTCCTGCATGATATGAAGCCATGTGCTAATCTATTTAAAAAAAAAACTAATGCATCCACGATATTGAGAGCATGAAATTATCAATTCTTAATACTATTTGTAACTAAACTATAAAATATTATCTTGCCATTGAGAAACACACTCAAAAGTCGAAGTAACCTTCCATAAGATAAATCATAAATCATAAAACACCTTTCTCTTGAATATGTTCCAATGGAGATTTCTGCTGTTTTGTTTTGGTTTATGGTTTTTACAGTTTAGAGCCTGCATGCAAGTTTAGATGGACCATACTGGTCTTTATCTGCCGTCATGTACTATTTTACTATCAGAAGTCAAAAGAGAATATTTTGTTATTTATTTAGTCAGTCAGTTATTTTTCCCCACTGTTACGTTATTTCAAATCTTTTCATTGCAATGTCAAACAAGAAAGAGAAAACAAATATAGTGGTAGTTATACAAGAACATCATATAAAAAGTTGGAAGAAGAACCCCCTCCTCACTCTCTACCCCCCATAATGAGCAACACTCCTCTAACAACCCCAACCTCTGAGACCCTCACAAGCAACAAGAGCACAAAGCATACTTTGGCACCTGCCATGAGCACTCGACCCCAGATCTCTAATGAGGAGAATGTCCAACAAAAAAGAGAGGCCTTCCCCCCCCTTCATAACCTGCCCCCCCAACTGAACTCACCCTCCCAAAAGAAGAAAAGGGAGAGTAGAAAAAGGAATAAGGAGGAAAGAGAAAAAACCCTGCCTACATCACAACACCCCAAGGAAGAGTCAAAATCCCCAATTCTAAACCATTCGCAAAATTATGAAGCAGGAATCCACACTCCACTTCCAGTTGCAACCAACGCCCAGCTCCCAACATTGCAGCAAGAGAATATTTCTAGTTCTCCTTCCCATAATAAACGAAAACAGGGCAGGTCTCCTCAGATTTTGGAAAGGTACCTTTTAATTTGGAAGTCAGCTGATCCATACATAGCATGTTCCACACTTTCACCAGTCACTCTGCCCTGGAAGGGGGGGTGGGGTCAGCCCCTTCCAGGTTCGGGCCTCTATCCAGTAGGCAGCTTGAAGCAAGGCGCAGGCCAGTCACACCAAAGCCGTAGAGCCCCACTCCCCCTCTAAAAAACCCAACAGGAAGACCTCCACCTGTAAGTCACAATCCAGGGACAATCCCACAACATAGTCACCTCTCCACCCACAGCCACGCCAGCACCCATCCTTCCCCTCACCACTCCATTTCGCCAACTGTGTGTTCACCATTGACAAAGATATGGAACAAGTATGAGCATACTCCCACACTGTTGCCCAAAACTCTTCCGACCGCGGACCCAATATCAACCCCCGAATGCAGGTGATGAGCTTCTTTCCCACTCATTAGCTCATCCAGCCCCCTATAAAGTCTGGCTAAAAGACTCTTCCCTATCAGATCTAAAATCAGAACCCCCTCTCACATCCGACCAGCCCTCGTGACCTGTGCCACATTTGCAAAGTGCATTGAAAAATAGCACAGCTGGAAATATTGAAAAACAATTTAAGGAGACACCCCCAACTTCCCCCATCTACTTCTTATCACCAAAAACACCCTCCTCAAAAAAGACTCAGAGGAGGGGAATGCTCACAGCCACACCAGCTTTTTCCTTCTCACGGGCAAAAGGGAAGGCTGCCAGGGGAGCAAAAGGGGACACAGAGAGATCTTCTAATGATGACAAGTGTGATGGGGAAGATCCGTCCCTTGCTGTGCAGTCAGAGAAAACTGAAGAAAACAGGTCAGATTCTGACAGCCAGGCAATGCACATGGCTACAGGTTGCCAAGGGAGATGTAAACAAACCCCAGGGCCGGCCTGTCCATTGAGCAAGAATGTTTTTTGCACAGGGCCCCGCGTTTCAGGGGGCCCCGCGCAAAGAACATTCTGCTTTTTTCAAAATTAAATTTAAAAAAAAAACGCTGGCTGCTACCGCTGCAGCCGCCACGGCAGCGGCAGCATGGACTGTCCCGCGGGGCCCCTTCTGCCCGGCTGAATCCCTCCCTGCCCCCCCCTCCCTCCCTCCCTCCCTCCGTGCCAGCTGAGCCCCTCCGTGCTGGCTTTGAGAGTCGCGAAGGGAGAGTGTCTCCCTCGCGTCTCTGTTAAGCCCGCAGGGGCTGATGGGAAATTTCCCATCTGCCCCTGCAGGCTTAACAGAGACGTGAGGGAGACACTCTCCCTTCGCGACTCTCAAAGCCGGCACGGAGGGGCTCAGTCAGCACGGAGGGAGGGAGAGAGGGGGGGAGGGATTCAGCCGGGCAGAAGGGGCCCCGTGGGACAGTCCATGCTGCCGCTGCGGCGGCAGCGGTAGCAGCCAGCATTTTTTTTTTAAATTTAATTTTACTTGAGCCGATGGGGGATGGGGGGGTTTAGGACTGGAAATGGGCTGGGGGGGCTAGGACTGGAAGTGGGCTGGGGTGTTAAGACTGGAGGTGGGCTGATGGAGTTAGGACTGGTAATGGGATGTTGGGGGGGGGTTAGAACTGGTAATGGGCTATGGGGGGGTTAAGACTGGTAATGGGCTGTGGTCTGATGGGGGCTGTCTGGTAATGGGCTATGGGGGGGCTAGGACTGATAATGGGCTATGGGGGACTAGGACAGGAAATGGGCTGATGGAGAGGGGTTAGGACTTGAGGTGGGCTGATGGGGTTAGGACTGGTAATAGGCTGTGGGCTGATGGGGGGGGTTAGGACTGGCAATGGGCTATGGGGGGCTGACTGGAAATGGGTTGATGGGGTTAGGACTGGAAGTGGGCTGATGGGGGGTTAGGACTGGTAATGGGTTATAGGGGGGGCTTAAACTGAAAATGGGGTGATAGGGGGTTAGGACTGGAAGTGGGTTGATGGGGGGGCTAGGACTGGTATTGGGTTGGGGGGTTGCTAGGACTGGAAATGGGCTGATGGGTGGCTAGGACTGGAAATGGGCTGATGCAGGGACTAGAAGGGAATGGATGCTGGGTGAGGCTGGAACTAGAAGGGAGCTGATGTTGGGGGAGGATTAGAATGGGATGGGGCTGGAAGAGTAAAATGGAGAAGGGAAAAATATTTTGTGTGGGAGGGATAAAAAATCTACAATTGGCCGGGTATTGGGAGAGTAAGTGGGGATTGAGGATGGAGGGGTAAAATTTGAATGGATGAAATAGGAATGAGGAAAGAGCAAAAGGAGAAAGATTAGTATGTTAAAGCAGATGTAGAGAGAGAATGGAAAAAAACTAGAAGAGAGAAGAAAGGACAAATGGACAGCAGACGATGGAGAGTTAGCAGAAGACACGAAGAAACCAGAAGAAAGTGGCTGGAGCAATTGCAGCTGAAAAAAATGCACAAAAGGTAGAAAAATATCTCTTTATTTGAATTTATTAATTGGAATATGTCAGCTCTGGTAAATGTGCATCATTAACGTCTGCGCTTTGTTTAGTACAAGAGCAAATTAATGTATAGTTTTATTTCTACAGTGTTGTACATTCCAAGTTTGGCTTTTGGGATTCCCAGTTTAATTATTGTCTTCCTGTTTCTAAATTGTGATTACTTGTTTGGTGATGGTCTATGTTCTGCATGTGTAACTGAGCTGAGGTGTTCTATTTATATAATTCCTATTTGACATTGCCACTTGTTCTCTTTCCCCAGTAGGTCATGTATTCTTGTTCTCTGAAATGTATTGGTTTAATATTTGCAGTGTTGCCTTTTGATTGGTAGAGTATGGTGCTTTGTGAGTCCTGGTAGTGCTGTTAGGATACGGCGGGTTTGCTATGGGTTCTAAATGGGCAGTGTTTGTAGTAGTTCCTAATGTGTCTGGCAGTTGGCACTGGATTATAGTTATGTAGAAATCTTTTAGTCTTTCTTTATCCATACAGTCATTAAGAGGCAAGTTTACTAAAAGTTAGTATATGGTAACATTATGCAAATATTTATGCAAATGAGGCCCCTTATGCAAATGAGGCCCCGCACCGAGTCTCCGCACATGGCCCCGCACCCCCTTGGGCCGCCCCTGACAAACCCAGTCACGAGTGCAGCAGCCCCGCCCAAGCTGCAAACAAGCCCCATGCCCTGAGTGCAATAGGATTCACCTGGGTGGAGGAGGGGCGAAGCTAAGCACTGTGGAAGATAAAAAGCACTCATTAGAAAGCAGAGTTAGCTCAAGCTTCAGCTCAGGAGGGAGCTCAGGCTCTGGTTCAGGTGCTGGTTCGAGTTCAGGCTGGAGGGGAAGTTCAAGCTGGGGAGCAAGCTCAGGATCTGGATTAGGATCCGGGAGGAGTTCTGACGGAGCAGCTGTGAATTCCTGCAGCAGAGCTAGAACAGGAGCAAACATTGGAACAGACAGAGGAACAAAGAAAGCTCAAGCTGAAAAAGTACCGAGAGTTAAAACCCACAGTCTGCAGGAAAGCTTCTCTCAGTTAAAGCCTTGGGAGGAAGGCAGCTGGAGGGAGAAGCCACACAGGGAGCCAGCTGGGGTGTGTCCAGAAGCTCACGAGAGAGAAAGGTACAAATCTCTGAACTTTTCTAATAGTGAAAGAGCACTGCTCAGTAAGCCTTGCAGTCGGAAGTCGGAAGGTAGTTTCTATAAAAGGAACAGAGAGAAAACTAAGCCTAATAGTTTTCTCTGGGACACTAAAGCTTTCCAGAATTCTCTTAAGGCTAAAGAGAATGTTTTGAAAACCCTGTGTGAATGCGTGCCCTTGTATCCAGCGGGGGATGGGCTAGAGGATATGCAGGTTGAATACACAGATGAAGGCATAAACGATGTACCCATGGATTATACGTTAACCATTGCAGATAATATAGAAACACTTTGCTGAATTGAATATTTGAAGCTAATGGTATAGCTGGAGAAAGCAAAGTGAGCATTACTGCCATTGGAAAAGAAGCCTTTGTTATTTCCTGTGTTAAAGGACTGTGTATTTAAAAGCTGGAAGAAAAAGATGTCATTTTTCTGCAGTTCCTGAGTTACTATTCTTTATACCAGACGTATGGTTTTGTCCTGAGTTCATTTGTGTTTACCAAAACCCCGGGACGGGGAAATAAAACCTTATTTTGACCTTACCACTCTGTTACCTCAATTCCTTTGCCTGTGAGGTGTTTGGGACTTCATTACCCAGAGGGCCAGTGTACTACTGCGCCTGCACTACCCCCACTTCCTGGCTTAGGATAGCCATCAGCTGAACCCTCTTTGCTAGCCCTAGGACCCAGGGTGGGCAACTGGTGACAAGGTTGGCGTAGTTGTTGCGGATTTTTGCACATGACAAGGACATTATAAAAGGAAAAACCTCAGGAAAACCAGCTGTGGAAAACAGGAAGAAGTTCTGCTGTCCTGAGAAGAAGGAAAGAGACGGACCGGATTCTTCAGCAGACTGACCTGGAGGACACAGAAACCTTTCTCAGTGTTGGACTCTACACTGTGCTCACGTAAAAGTAGGTGGGCACAGCAGTAGAAGGATTTGTGAGAAAGGGGGAACATCTGTTTCAGAGGGAGGCAGGAAAAAAGTTTTGTTTGTGCCACACTTGGTGGGCCTGTTTTTTTCTGTCCCTGCAGGAAAACCCGATATGGATCCGCAAGACGTCCTGAGTTGGATGAATACTCAGTGGGAGCGACAGAGCGAGCTGGCAAGGCTGACTCAAGAGAGGACTGCTGCAACAATGGCGGCACAACAGCAGCCACTCCTAGAACTGCTAGAGGCTTTGGTAAAAAAGTCTAAGGACCCAGAGGAGACTATTCCCGTAGTGCGGAAGGGGGTAGGACTGCCTGAATATAGTGCGCTTGCACTAAGACAGCTGACTAACCATGATAGTTTTGATGACTTTGCAGATGCGTTTGAATGCATTGCTGAGGCAGCTAAATGGCCGGTTGATCAGTGGGCCATAAGGTTTGCTGTATCTTTGACCGGAGAGGCTTTGGCAGCCTAGAAAACAATGCCTGCTGCCCTAGCATCTAATTATCTGGAAGTTAAGAATGCTGTAAGGGATAGGTTGGGGTTAACACCCACACATTACAAGCATATGTTCAGAGAAGCTAGGCTAATGCCTAGAGAGACACCTAAAGCTCTGTTTCAGAGGTTAAAAGGACTGGCTATAAAGTGGCTTGCTCCGGAGAGGAGGACGATGGATTACATAATAGACACCATCATCCTGGAGCAATACCTGGAAGCCGTGCCTCCTGAAACAAAGGCTTTTCTGATGCTCCAAAAATGCCATTCCACGGAGGAAGCGGTCGACCTCACTGAGCGTTATTTTGAGGCAGAGTTGGCCGGGACCTCAAAGGGAAGTGTTTGTTTTAAAGGTGGCTGCATTAACAATCTTTGGAAATCAGAAAAGACCTCAAACATTAAAGTATCTGATGGTTGTACTGCAAAATCTGTTGTGAAAGGCAAATGTTATAATTGTGGCCAGGTTGGACATTTTCGTAGGGATTGCAAGTTACGAACTGCCCTAGTGTCAGGAGGTGAAAATCACCTTGGGGAAGGCTTCCTACTGAAAGTCCAAGTGGAAGGTATAGAGGCCCTGGTGCTGCTCGACTCAGGGGCAGACCAGAGCATGGTCTCGCAAAAGCTGTGGCAGACCATTGATGCCCATAACCGGTCTACCCCGAGTCAAGCAGAGGGACGTGTGAAAGTGAGATGTGTGCATGGGTCGTCCTCATATTACCCTTTATATAAGGTATGCGTGAAAGGGTTAGGCATTGAGGAGGAGGTACAGGTGGCCGTAGTTCCTCGGCTCCCGTATGAGGTTGTTCTAGGGAGGGATTGGCAGCCATTTGTAAAAGGAATGGAGAAAGGCCTTATGAAAACACCGGGTCCTGTCCCTGCTAAAACCCTGGAAGAAACCCCGATAGTAGGTAGGGTGCAGCAAGAGGCCCCAAAAACAGAGGCTCTAGTGCAGAAAATCCCTGGTCCCTTACTTGGAAAACCCTGGAAGGAGAGCTCCCAGTCTAAGCCACGGGAGGGGGATGGGTCCTTGAAACAGAAATTTGTTTTGCGATTCTGTAAGGTATCCCCTCAGGCTCAAAGTCCTCAGAGGGCTTCTGAAGCTGCCGCTGGCTATGACATATTCAGTGCAGAGGATGCTATAGTCCCAAAAGGAGGGAAAGCCCTCATAGATACCGGGTTGCAAATACAAATTCCCAAAGGCTGCTATGGCCGTATAGCGCCGCGATCAGGTTTAGCGGTCAAGCATTTTCTGGACGTCGGTGCCGGGGTAATAGATCCTGACTACCGGGGTGTAATAAAAGTCTTGCTCTTTAATTTCAGTAAAGAAGACTTTGCGGTTAAAACGGACGAAAGAATCGCTCAATTAATTTGTGAGCGGGTAGGCTTCCCAGCAGTAGAAGAGGTACCCTCGCTGACTTCTACAAGTCGAGGAGTGGGTGGTTTTGGCTCTACTGGGTCGAGGGAGGTAAAAAGCCTAACAGCTTTGGCCGAAGAAAAGAAGGAGGAGGACCTAGGCCCACAACCAGCGGACTGGAGGGAACGTCCGGAACCACGCATAGGCGCGGATCTGTCGCCACAACAGCGACAGGAGCTAGCGAAGGTGTTGACAAAGTTTTCTGATGTCTTAATGACGGTGCCGGGCGAGACCCATATCGTGGCACACGAAATTGTCACTACACCCGGGAAGATAATTAGGCAGCGGCCGTATAGTTTACCTGAGGCCAAAATGAAAGAAATGATAGCCCAAGTGAAAGAGATGATAGATATGGGAATAGTGGAAGAATCAAAGAGCCCTTGATCTAACCCAATTGTATTGGTGCTGAAGCCGGACGGAACTCTCCGTTTCTGTATTGATTTTAGGCAGGTCAATAGCATATCACAATTCGATGCATATCCTATGCCTAGGATTGATGACCTATTGGACCGCTTAGGCCAAGCGTGCTATTTAACTACGCTAGATCTCACAAAGGGATACTGGCAGATTCCGTTAACTCGGGAATCGAAACCCAAAACAGCATTCAGCACGCCGGTAGGGTTATATCAGTTCCGCTGGATGCCGTTCGGGCTACATGGTGCAGCGGCTACGTGCCAACGCCTCGTGGACCAAGTATTAAGACCCCACCACGAATATGCATTAGCATATAAGGATGACGTGGTCATCTATAGTAACACCTGGGCTGAACACCTGTCCCGAATAACGGCGGTCTTACAAGCCATAAGGAAGGACGGTTTAACCCTGAACCCCGGAAAATGTTTATTTGCGAGTAGGGAGGCCAAATATTTGGGTCATGTAGTGGGAAATGGACTAGTCAAACCCCTGGCAAGTAAAATTGATAGTGTCAGGAATTTCCCCCGACCAGTCGACAAGAAGCATGTGCGCAGCTTCTTGGGCCTCGAAGGATACTACCGCCAATTTATCCCTAGATTTGCGGAGGAAAGCACAATCTTCACTGAAATGCTGAAGAAGAATGCACTCAACAGTGTAAAATGGACCCCAGAGGCGGAGGAAGCCTTTATAGCACTAAAGGAGAAACTTTGTAGAGCTCCTGTTCTGAGGGGGGTTGATTTCCGGTTACCCTTTATAGTACAAACTGACGCCTCGGAAACAGGGTTGGGGGCAGTCATGTCACAAACGTTTGAGGGGGTAGAGCACCCGGTCACCTACCTCAGTAGGAAGTTATCAGGCGCGGAGAAAAATTACTCTACGATGGAAAGGGAGTGCCTTGCTATTAAATGTGAACCGCGCTGATGCCGAATAGTGCGGTATATAAGAGAATGTAAATAAATAAATAAAATAAATAAATAAATAAATGGGCCATAGAGGCATTGAGGTTTTACCTCATTTGGCGCAGATTTCTTCTGGTCACTGACCACGCTCCTTTGAAGTGGCTCAGTCACAGGAAAAATAGTAATGCCCGATTAACAAGATGGCATTTAGCGTTACAAGCTTTTAACTTTGAGGTGCAACATAGGGCAGGGAAATTACACGGCAATGCTGATGCACTATCAAGGATTACGTGCTGGCAGATTAAACAGTCAGCAGCCCGTAATATCTTAAGGGGGGGATATGTGATGGGGAAGATCCATCCCTTGCTGTGCAGTCAGAGAAAACAGAAGAAAACAGGTCCGATTCTGACAGCCAGGCAATGCATATGGCTACAGGTTGCCAAGGGAGATGTAAACAAACCCAGCCACGAGTGCAGCAGCCCTGCCCAAGCTGCAAACAAGCCCCATGCCCTGAGTGCAATAGGATTCACCTGGGTGGAGGAGGGGCGAAGCTAAGCACTGTGGAAGATAAAAAGCACTTTTTAGAAAGCAGAGTTAGCTCAAGCTTCAGCTCAGGAGGGAGCTCAGGTCTGGTTCAGGTGCTGGTTCGAGTTCAGGCTGGAGAGGAAGTTCAAGCTGGGGAGCAAGCTCAGGATCTGGATTAGGATCCGGGAGGAGTTCTGACGGAGCAGCTGTGAATTCCTGCAGCAGAGCTAGAACAGGAGCAAACATTGGAACAGACAGAGGAACAAAGAAAGCTCAAGCTGAAAAGGTACCGAGAGTTAAAACCCACAGTCTGCAGGAAAGCTTCTCTCAGTTAAAGCCTTGGGAGGAAGGCAGCTGGAGGGAGAAGCCACACAGGGAGCCAGCTGGGGTGTGTCCAGAAGCTCACGAGAGAGAAAGGTACAAATCTCTGAACTTTTCTAATAGTGAAAGAGTACTGCTCAGTAAGCCTTGCAGGCAGAAGCCGGAAGGTAGTTTCTATAAAAGGAACAGAGAGAAAACTAAGCCTAATAGTTTTCTCTGGGACACTAAAGCTTTCCAGAATTCTCTTAAGGCTAAAGAGAATGTTTTGAAAACCCTGTGTGAATGCGTGCCCTTGTATCCAGCGGGGGATGGGCTGAAGGATATGCAGGTTGAATACACAGATGAAGGCATAAACGATGTACCCATGGATTGTACGTTAACCATTGCAGATAATATGGAAACACTTTGCTGAATTGAATATTTGAAGCTAATGGTATAGCTGGAGAAAGCAAAGTGAGCATTACTGCCACTGGAAAAGAAGCCTTTGTTATTCCCTGTGTTAAAGGACTGTGTATTTAAAAGCTGGAAGAAAAAGATGTCATTTTTCTGCAGTTCCTGAGTTACTATTCTTTATACCAGACATATGGTTTTGTCCTGAGTTCATTTGTGTTTACCAAAACCCCAGGAAGGGGAAATAAAACCTTATTTTGACCTTACCACTCTGTTACCTCAATTCCTTTGCCTGTGAGGTGTTTGGGACTTCATTACCCAGAGGGCCAGTGTACAACTACGCCTGCACTACCCCCACTTCCTGGCTTAGGATAGCCATCAGCTGAACCCTCTCTGCTAGCCCTAGGACCCAGGGTGGGCAACTGGTGACACAAGCCACCCACCAAACGTTCCACAGGGGTATCAGGATGGGGTGCTCAGATACTAGAGACACTGGTGGCAACTTCTCCGTAAACACAAATGCCAGAGTGGCTGGTGAAAGTGTGGAACATGCTATGTATGGATAAGCTGACTTCCAAATTAAGAGGTACCTTTCCAAAATCTGAGGAGACCTGGCCTGTTTTGGTTTATTATGGGAAAGAGAACTAGAAATATTCTCTTGCTGCAATGTTGGGAGTTGGGCGTTGGTTGCAACTGGAAGTGGAGTGTGGATTGGCTTCACACACTCCTATTCCAGCTGAACCCAACTCACCCCTGGTCCCAAGGTTCTCCAGAAAAACAAACTCTGCAAGCAAGTTCTCCAGTAATAGAGCTGTGTTAGGAAGACCCAGGCCACCTCCAGCTCTAGAAGAACAAAGCATGTTAAAACACACTCTTGTAGTGAATTTTGAATTGGCGAGTCAGTTGGTGCTGCGTTATTCCTTGTCTTATGCTTTGAGTTGTTCGGCAGTGGAGTTAGCAAGGGGCAGCGCCCTGAGTGTTTTGATTCACCCAGTTTGTTGGGCCTGGGGGTGGGTTTGAAGAAGCTGGGACTCTCTTATGCTTTTTCTGGGCATTTGTCTGTTTGTGGGAATGAGTGCTTTTCCCCAGGTATGGAGAACGCGCTATTCAAAGAGTGGGGGGAAGTAAGGTCTTTGTAAAGTCGGTTGTCTGTTGCAAGATGGAGGGAGATTTTTGAAGAATTTTGAAGCCCTTGCTGTGGAATCTGGGTTGAGTAATAAACATTTCTATGGGTTTTTACAGCTCAGACATTATGTACAGCAGAGTCTGCATGAGGGTACATGCCCATAGGGGAATCCTTTGTTTGACCAGCAGTTGTTGCAGGGATCCATAAAGGTAGAACCAAGAGATCATCCCTATTGCCAATTGGTTCAGGATATCCTGGGGAAGGATTTAGAATGGGTGGTGAGTGTATGGACATGGCAGTTGCATATAGAGATGGATGTGGATGATTTTAGTGGGAATATGTTTGAGGCGCACGACTTGGTGGGCAGCGTGTTGTGGAGGGAGCTGCATTTTAAGATCTTATTTCAAATGTATATGCATCCTCGGTGGACACATCGGGCAGGGGTGTTGGATTCTGGGGTGTGCCCTAAATGTGAATGGTACTTACTTACATAGGGGTATGCTTACTAAACTGCAGTAATGTAGCAGCAGCTATGTTAACACGCGTTAACGTCACCTAACGCGCGTTAACGTCACTGGCCGCAGTAAGCCCCGCAGAGGGTGGAGAGATGGCGGAGAGAAGGGGTCAATGGGAGGAGAGTGGGCAGGGAGAGGCTCCTGCTACACTAACGTGGGGAACTGAAGGGCTGAATATTTCCGGGACTGAAAACCTGTCGTTAGATCACATATGCAGGAGGGTGAAACCATTTCAGCATCAGCAATGTACAACATAGGCAGGGAGCCCAAGAAAGTGACAGTAGTGTTCCATTTGCAGCAAGAGTATAGTGCCCAAGTATGAAAGGCCACTAAGGCGAATGTGCAAATGGTGCATAGGAGGCTGCAGGCGGGATATGCAGTGGGGTTAGCTGGGGCACAGGGCGGACTATGCTGTCACCTAGGTGGCACATAGGAACACAGAAACTGGATGTCAACAAGACAACAGCTGACCAAGGCCAAACATGCCCAGCAGTTGATGGTCCACAGTGTCACTTCTGGGGGCCATAACCCAGCAAGTACCCTAGAGATTCACACAGGTACCACTATGCCTGTAATAGGGCAATCAGTGCACATCTGGGGACTGCTCTAACAAGGGTCCACAGACCGTCCCCAGGATGCGTCCCAAACAGCTCGTAAACCCAGCTAAATGAACACCCTATACTGCAGCCCCCAGTAAGGCATTGCAAGGTGTGACCACATGCTGTCTGAAACATATATACACCCAGTAGTCCAAACTGGATACACAGTACCTGAGTTGCATGCCCTAGCCTGTCCACAGTCTGCCACCATAACACAGTCTACATACACCTACCTGGTCCACCCTAGCCAATATGTGCCAGAGCACCAACCTGAAATCCCCCCAGCCATCTCTCCCCCATCTGGAAGGCACATAACAATGGTAGGCAGTGATGGGGAGGAATGTGTGCATGTCCATGTATGCCTCCCCACCCCAGACCCTAGGCACCAGCCTATCTGCACAGTGGATGGCCTGGGACAGGGCACTACCAGTACTGACAGCATATAGTCATGTCAGCATGGCATGGGGGTGCGTGTTTGTGCTGGAAGGGGCAGTGGCACCTGCCTGCAGTGGACCTAGGCCATGCCCTGTACCAGTACGTGGTGTGCAGTGTAAAATAAAAGGTCTGGCTGAAGAAAAGTAAAGGTAGCCCCAGGGACTGCTATGCCTCTGTGGCAACAGTGTGGTTCAATATACACAGCCAGTGTGTCCTGAAGTAGAGGGTCACAGGTTCAAATCTCAACTGTGGATCCTGCAGAGCACGTCCCAATATTTTACCCTACTATGCAGATACAACATCAAACCGTGCAATCCCCACAGTAGTGGCCAACAGGGGTGCAAACACCCACTCACACAGGCTCCACTATCAAAAGCTTCATGGAGAATCAGACTGTTGGCCCCAGCACGGAACTGCAGGTACCACCAGAGCACTACTACTACCTCCTGCACAGTTTAGCAATGTCGGCACTGTGATCAGGACCAGTGTGGTGGGCAGGGTTGGCAACCACCCCTATCATTGCACAATGCTGCAGTAGGAGTGTGTGTATGTCTATCCATTGTTTTGTGGCTGCCTACCCCGCTCTGGGCCCACAATGTCCAACTGTTACCAGCGTTAGCCTGCAAATGTGCATAATGAGGAGCAAGGTATTGTGGGTATGGCCCGGACAGGGTGGATTGGCCAGGATGCATCTGCACAGGGAGTAGGGCAATGGCTGGGACACTGTAGTGCCCAAACACCACCTGCATGGACAGGGTGGCCACAGCATATCATGCTGTGAGGTCGCTCTCACTCTGACCGAGCAGTGACCATGGCATGTCTATGTTCCCACATAGTGCTCTATACTGTCTCCGGTGATACCTGTGTGTTCCTGGTTCTGAACTCCAATCACTGAGATACCTGCTTGGTGTCTGTGCTGTACATCCTACCTCTGGGTGCACATGTTTCTTCTGTGAGTATGCACTATGGACTGGCTAGTGGACCATCTGCCGTTAGTCTGTGCATGGTTGGAACACCTTGTAGGCTGCTGCAAGTGCAGTCTGACTGTGTCATCTGCTGGTGAATGGCAGACCGTGGTGTGGGGCAGTTGAGGTTTCCCAGGCCTACCCACCACATTATTGCTGGTCTGCCACTGCCGCAGTCACAGGTATGGGTCTTGCGCACCAGCCCTGGAGGGCTGTCTTTCATCATCAGGATGGGGGTTGCTGGTCCTACAGCCATTCTTCAGGGCTCCGGCACCTGTCCCTCCACTCCCTCACCTACAAAATGGGTGATTATGGGCCCATTGGGGTATATAGTGTATACCACTTTGACCTGTAGAGGCAGTGCTACATACACCTCATGCGAGTCTAGACACCCCTCTGCCCTGCTAAAAGGTACCCATGGCAGCCAGACCTTAACACTGGGTACACACTAATCTGGGTGGTGTCTGGTTCCAGAGGACCACATGTGATTGCAGAACACAGATGGGCACAGAGGTACTTTTGGCTGCACTGCTAGGAACATCTGTCACACACTGGTAGTGATGGGGATGTGCAGCAGGACCTATCTCTAGCACCACATGTACTGCGGACCTAGTGCTGGGCGCCCATCCTAACCCTCAGGCTGAACACAGAACCTACACAATGGCAAGGTCTGTAGCTGCTCTGTGCCGGTATCACGCACTGTCAGTCTGTCTTACCAAGCTGCGGTACCGGAGAGTGCAAACCCCATTTGGTGACCAGCTGTAGACCGCTGTTCTGCATGTGCATTGCATCATGGGTACTGATAGGGTTACCCTATCCTGGCACATGGAGCAGACGGTTTGTGCGGTGACTTGCAGTCCTTCTGTACCAAGCCATTGCTATGCAACAAGCCATAGAGGTATAGCCTGCTGGTTAGTACAATGACGTTCTAGGCAGTGGTCATGGGTTCGATTCCTCGTTGTTCCCTCCTTTCATGCCTATCCAACTCAGATATTTTGCATGCCTGTAACAGTCATATCTTTGCAGATCCGTGCTGCCAGCCCATAATACCCTCCCCACAGTTGCCAACAATCCTTCAGTCCATCTATCTGCGTCTGTCAGCTGTGTAGAGTCCTGTCTTCCTGTACAGGCTGCCACCCCATGTCCTGCACTGGCACCCTTTCCTGAATTGCACCTCTTCGTGCTTGCCTCGCCTGTGCCTGATATGCATGGCACCACCACTGCTCTGTCCACCCATCATTGTAACTATCCTGCCACCTCCACCTCCACTGGGGACACATATTCCCATCATCTGCCATCCACTGTCTTTCCAGTATTTTACATTGCCAACACCCTGTGCTGTGGTACAGTTGCCCCCAACATGTTTGTCAACAGTACTGGCAGCCACATGGGATGCCCACAGATATGGCAGGTCCAGCTCTCCCTCCTTTGATCACCTGTTCATTGCCTTTCCTCAGTGCTCTATCCAGTGTTAAGGCTACATCTGTTTCTATGCCTCACAGGCCATGCATGTCAACCTGAAGCACCTTGCAGCCCTTAGGGCACGCTAACCTAGGGCACCGTAACATTGTTGGGGCACCTTAACCTATGGTTCCATAACCCAGGGTGCCTTCTAAGGTGCCTTGTCCATGTGTGCCTAATACAGCACCTAGCCTATAGAGCCCTATAAGGCACCTTACAAGGCGTCTTATCATAAGGTGGTGGCAAGGTGCCTTGTAAGGCGCCTTGAAACGCGTATTACCTGACATGGCTTGCCATAATGATGCACCGCCCATTCCTTTATATGGGCATCCGTTCCATTACCGGGGAACCTTAACGTGGGTAACATTACTGGGGTTTAGTAAACATACCCCATAGTGTGCTGGAATGTCCCTTACTGAAGTGTTTTTGGAAGAGTGCATCAATTTTAATCATCCATGCTGGGGGAGCAATTGAAAGTGGATGTGGGTGTGTGTCTCTTGGATTTACATGATCATTTGCTTCTCAGCAGTTGAGTGGAAATTCTGTTTGTTCGGAAAATGATTTCAGTGGCTAGACATTGTATTCAATGGGTGGGTGCTGAACTCCCTACATTGACACAGTGGCAAATGAAGATGAATGTGTTGGTGCAGATGGAATGTATGTCCATGAAAGAAGCTAGCCTTAAGAAACATAATCAATTTTTGGCAGTGTGACAGCTTTTCCTGGAGGGTTCTCCCTTTGCGTCGCCACCAGTCATTGACTACTGTAGGGTGGAGGGGGGCGGGGGGATGAGGAAGGGGACTTGTTTTGATTATATGTATGTTGCTTATTAGATGTACTTGACTTAAAGCTGTAGTTAATGTAGTTATAACCAATAACAATGATACAAACTAAAACACACTCTCACTTACTTCCCTTGCCAAATAAATCTGGCAAATTCTCTATGCATCTGAACAAAAAATGCCTAGGAAACCAAATCATGAGCTGCATTAAAAAAAATAAAAATTTCTTGCAGTATCAACATTTTAATAACATTAATTCTTCCTAACCATGTAACAGCCATATCTTCCCAACCCTGAAGATCTGCCCAGACGGCTAACTCCAGCTTACAGTAATTTAGAACTGCCAACTTAGACAAATCATTAGGGATAATCACCCCGAAATATTTACAAACATGGATTCCAACTGGGGCCTCCACTGACATCTCGTCTTACACAGCATCAGAACAGACTTCTGCCAGTTCACCACCACCAGTAAGGTAACCTTGGGGTCAGAGGAGAGCAGCGGAAGTAATGACCACAGCCTACCTGGTGATAAATAAAATTCTTTATTGAGGACCCATGTCCTCTGACCCTCGTCCTGAGTGGGCCGTCTGTAGCTTCAGACCCCTGACGAAGGCTTCGGCCGAAACTTGTTAAGTTGGGTCCTCAATTAAGAATTTTATTTATCACCTGGTAGGCCGTGGTCATTACTTCCGCTGCTCTCCTCTGGTTGTCTATCTGCGGAAGATTATCTTCTTTTTCTTCCCCCAGGTAACCTTGGGGTCCCAAAGATAGATCAGGGTGTTATTGACACATAAAGAAGCACTATGCCACAGCCCATGCACTTCCATCCCTAACATACTAATCTCCACCCTGAGCCATACTGCAAGCAGCTCAATAGCCAGTGCAAACAGAAGCGGAGACAGGGGACAACCCTGCTGAGTACCCCACTCAAGCAGAAACACAGGTGAATTGTGCCCATTCATCATCACAGCAGTCACTGGACACACATACAATGCTTTGATCCACTCATAGAAGTTATTACCAAAACGGAAGCCATGCATCGCAGTGAACAAATAAGGTCATTCAATCTTATCAAAGGCTTTTTCCACATCTAATGAAAGAACAGGGCACTTCTAAGAAGAAAACCGCACTGCGTACAGAACGTTCACTAAACGCCACACATTTTCAAAAGCATACCTCCCTTTAATAAATCCTGTCTGATCTGGATGAATAAGGGACGGAAGCCGAGTCGCCAATCGAGAGCATAAAACATTTGCAAAAATCTTATAATCCACATTGAGCAATGAGATTGGCCGATAACTACCACAGTGGAGTGGACTGTTGCCCTCCTTAGGGATTACAGTTATCGCAGCCTGATAAAAAAAAAGGTCTAAACATCATTGAAAACTCTAACTAGCAGGGGTCCCGCCTTCCTGGCTCACAAATTCCGAATAGCAACCAGCACCTCAGGCAACGTAACAAGGAACTCCAAGGCAACAACCTGAGGCAGTACTCGTGACTGGATCCACTCAATCACCTCCTCCAGCGGGACCTCTAAGTGGGAAGCATGGAGTTCCTGATAATACTCTGCAAAATATAGCGCCACCTTCCTGGCATAATAAATCACAGTACTCCCCTTTTCCTCGATTGCCTGTGTATGCCTCTTTAGGTGCTGCCTCTTAAGTTGCCAGAGCAACAACTTACGGGCCTTATTACCATGCTCATAAAGTGCCTCTTGGTTGCTGCATTTAATTCAGTCTTGTCACGAAGTGGATCTAGCAGAGCCCATGGAAATAAGTAGAAATACAGATAGTGGATCTGACACTGACACTTCAGACAAGCACATGACAGGGAGTTGCTATAGGCAACATAAACAAACCAGGTCTCGAGCTCTGAGAACACGCCCAAGCTGCAGGAAGGCTCAGGAATCATTAGGGAATGAAGAGCAGCTGAAAAGAGGCGGAGTTGAGACACACGTGGATAAACCTCACTCACCTGGAGTTAGAGGGAGGGGCGAGTGCAAGTCCAGGTTCGGGTTAGACGGAGCTGGGAGAGCAGAAGCAACAGGAGTCCTGGAAGCCAGAGAAGTCACAGGAGTTACAGGAATTAGCAGAGAGGCAGAGAGAGCAGCAACTGCAGAAACTCCTGAGAAGTCAAGGAACTCTGAAAGGGCAGAGAACTCCAGAAGCCCAGGACATTCTGCTGGAAGTCTGGGTTGGAGCAGAGCCACTGAGAGGGCTGGGAGAACTGAAAGGTTTAGCTCCAAGGCTGAGAGAGAAAACCCAGGAGTCTGCCATAGAAGGCAGTGCACAGACACTTTTGAACACAGTAACGCTTATACAAAAGGTAACAGAGAAGGCAGTTTTAAAGCCAGGCTGAGAACAGGCTGGAAAAGCCAATTACCCAGGCTACAGGGACAGAAAGGATAAAGTCTTCGGTCCTGAAGACAGTTTTGTACCTGGGGAAAAGCCAAAAGGGAAAACCTGTAAGGAATTGCCGTTCTGTTCCACTCCGGTAGCTTCAGCTGTGCCGAGGAACTCTAAGCTGAGAGAGCCAGAAGGTAAGCTTATTACCTCTAATAGAAAGAGAATTGAATGCAGGAACTTCCCATATGACTGGCAGCATTTGAAGGGCTCTCAAGAAAAGAACTCTAGTGAATACGGTAATTGTTTTTCACATACGTTAACAGAGGAAGAAAAGAAGTCTCTTTGTGATAGGGAGAGACTGCTAAATAACACGGCTAGCTATTTGAAAGAGAGACCGTTTGCAACAGAGAGTGAGGACATGCAGTGTGAAGTGCAGGGGGACCAACCCACTGTTGAATACATGGATTGTATGCTCACAATTGCAGACGAGATCTCCTCTCTATGTTAAAGGAGCTATGCAACTTTCTAACTGTGGAAGTAACAGAGAAAGGGTTTATGGTTGTTGGAAAAAGGACTGTTTAAAATACCTTTTCATTTGGTGTAAAGAAGCTGGAGAAAGCAGCAGTTTTTGTTCACATTTTGTCTCTTTATTTTTGTACCCGAAGTGGGTTTATCTGTCTTGTTTTTCATTATAAAAAGAATCCTCCCAGAAGGGGAATAAATCCTGTCTTTGAGCCTTACCACGCGTCCGCAACTCATTTCTTGGCTGGTCTATAAGAACTATAACTCCCAGAGAGCATAGCAAGGCTTTCTATATCCTTTTTCTGGCCAGTTCAAGATAAGGCCTCAGTGTAGTACCCTGCCTTAACCTGTGGGGTCCCACGCTGGGAGACAGGTTGGTGTAGTCTTGAGGATTTTTTTTTTCTCGTGGTTTACCTGAGAAGAAGAAGAAGAAGACACGAATAAAGAGACGACATCTCACTGGAGAAACTGCTGCCATATTGAGCGCTGTCTAACAGATCTTTTCGCTGGCAGGTCGGCCAGGTGGAAGAGAGACAGAGACCTTTTCTCACAGACCTGACTCTACCTGAAGCCTAAGGTAGAGGTAACTTGGGCATAAGGGTAGAAGGATACAAAGTGAGAAAGGGGGTGCTTTGGTCCACAGACAGGGGTTAAAAGAAAAAAAACACCACACTTGGTGGGTTTTCTTTTCTTTTTTCTACAGGTGACGCAGACTTCAGAAGGAAGATGGAACCCAGGGATGTTATGCAATGGATGCAAGCCCAATGGGACAAATAAGCGGAGCTCGTCCGACACCTCCAGGAGCGGAACGCAGAAGTGATGAGGGAACAGCAACGACCTCTACTAGAGACAATGGAAGCATTTTTGAAAAAGCCACAGGAAACAGGAGCGGCTAATCCTTCCATGTTTCCAGGTGTAGGGATGAATAATTGTCATGCTTTTTCCTTGGGACAATTAACTCAGCAAGATAATCTGGATGATTATATAGATGCGTTTGAAAGAATAGCAGAAACACTTAAATGGCCTATGGAGCAGTGGGCGATTCGCTTTGCGATGACACTCACCGGTGAGGCTCTATCTGCCTTTAAGGCAATGCCTGCTAGTCTTGCCTCTGATTATACGGAGATAAAAAAGGCAGTAAAAGACAGACTAGGTCTAACTCCTAGACACTATAAGCGGATGTTTAGAGAGGCTAAGATAAAGTTTAAGGAAACTCCTAGAGCTCTGTACCAGAGATTAAAGAGTCTAGCTTGGAAGTGGCTAACTCCGGAAAGGAGGTCACTTGACTCTATTCTAGATGAGATTATACTAGAACAGTTTATGCAGGCTGTATCTCCTGAGTTAAAAACTTTTCTCACTCTACAGGATTGCCACAGCACAGAAAAAGCAGCCAATATGGCGGATAGATATTATGAGGCTAAGATGGCTGATACCTCAGGAATTGGAGTTTTAAAAGTGGCTGGGATGGCAAGTTCTGGTAAAGTGAGAAAGTTTGAAAAAGTCAGAGCACCTAAGGTATATAAGAATAATGATGATACTGATGATGATGTGTTATCTGTTTATAAAGGCAAGTGTTACGCGTGCGGAAAGGCAGGACACATCCGAAGAAACTGTAAAACACGAATGGTCCTCGTATCAGGAGCTGGGAAGCAAGTCCTGGAGGGATTCCTCTTACAGGTCCAGGTAGAGGGAGTAGATGCCCTGGCGCTACTCGACTCGGGGGCCGATCAAAGTGTGGTTTCTCTGAAATTTTGGGAAACCATTGAACACCATCGGTCGTCAACCCCGAGGCAAGTAGAAGGTCGGGTACTCATAAGGTGTGTACATGGGGCAGCCTCACACTATCCCCTGTATGAAGTAGGCATAAAAGGTTTCGGGACCAAACGACAAGTATTAGTGGCCGTAGTCCCTAAGCTACCGTATGCGGTTGTCCTCGGGCGGGATTGGGCTCCCTTCAGTCAGGAAATGAAGAAAGGCCTTAAGAATGAGCTAGCCCTCAGGTCCACACAACACCAGACAGAGGTGATTGGAACCGGGGTAGAAGCTTTAGCAGCAAGAGTCCCTAGTCCTCTATTTGGGAAAACCCTTAGGACGCTCCCGATCTCAGCCACAGGTAAAGGAGATACCGCCAGGAAAACAGAAATTTGTGCTCCAATTCTGTAAAACCACTGATCAGGCCAGGGGCCCAAAAAGAGCCTCAGCGGCTGCTGCGGGGTACGACCTCTTTAGTGTAGAGGACACAATGGTTTTAAAAGGGGGGAAAACACTAGTTGACACGGGTATTCAAGTAAAGATACCGGAAGGATGTTACGGGCGCATAGCGCCAAGATCGGGTTTGGCTGTAAAATACTCTTTGGATGTAGGGGCAGGGGTCATCGACCCAGATTATCGGGGCCTTATAAAAGTCCTACTCTTCAATTTTGGGGACAAGGATTTTAAGGTACGTGCAGGCGACCGTATCGCACAGCTAATTTGCGAGCGCGTGGGGTTCCCCACGGTAGAGGAGGTACTCTCATTGTCACCCACAAGATGGGGGACAGGTGGATTTGGCTCTATGGGGGAAAGGGAGGTTAAAAACATGACGGCCCTGAGTGAGGAGAGGAACGAGGAAGACCTCGGCCCTCAAACAGCTGATTGGAGGAAACAGCCCACCCCCAGGATAGGTACCGAGCTGTCACTACAGCAACGGAAAGAGTTAACCCAGATGTTAGAAAAATTTTCCAACGTATTGACAACTAGGCCGGGTGAAACTCACCTAGTCGCTCATGAGATAGTTACTGTACCTGGACAGGTAATTAGGCAGCGTCCATATAGAATGCCTGAAACCAGGAAAAGGGAAGTAATTGAGCAGGTTAAGGAAATGCTGGCCACAGGTATAATAGAAGAGTCATGGAGCCCTTGGTCAAGCCCGATAGTGTTAGTGCCAAAACCGGACGGAACCCTCAGGTTCTGCATTGACTTCCGTCAGGTCAATGGAATTTCGCAGTTTGACGCCTATCCTATGCCCCGCATTGATGATCTTTTAGACCGCTTGGGGCAAGCGAAATATCTGACCACCCTAGATTTAAGTAAGGGATATTGGCAAATCCCATTGACACGAGATTCAAAGCCCAAAATGGCGTTTAGTATGCCAATTGGATTATTCCAATTCCGGCGAATACCGTTTGGCTTAGATGGAGCGGCTGCCACATGTCAGCGGTTAGTGGATCAAGTGTTAAGGCCACACCATGAATATGCTTTAGCATACATGGATGATGTCGTGGTATACAGTACAACATGGGCACAACATATCGCTAGGGTGGAAGCGGTACTCAGAGCACTGCGTAGGGCTGGCCTAACGCTCAATCCAGAAAAGTGTTTATTTGCCACGGAAGAGGCCAAATATTTGGGCCACATGGTGGGAAGGGGACTTGTAAAACCATTGGCGAGTAAGGTAGAGAGTGTTAGGGAATTCCCCAGACCCGTGACTAAAAAGCAGGTGCGAAGCTTCCTGGGGTTAATCGGCTATTATCGCCGGTTTATACCTCGATTCGCGGAAGAGAGTATTCTCTTCACAGAAATGTTAAAAAAGAACACGCCCAACCATGTAAAATGGACCCCCGAGGCTGAGGTGGTGTTTGTTGCCCTAAAAGAGAAACTCTGCAGTACTCCGGTGTTACGAGGAATAGATTTCAGTTTGCCATTTATAATCCAAACTGATGCTTCCGAGACAGGGTTGGGGGCGGTGATGTCCCAAGAATTCGAGGGGGTGGAACATCCCGTTGCCTATCTTAGTAGAAAACTCTCAAAGGCAGAAAGGAATTATGCTACAATTGAAAAGGAATGCCTTGCAATAAAATGGGCCATTGAGGCTTTAAGATTTTACCTTACAGGGAGGAAATTCCTTTTAATAACGGACCATGCCCCTCTAAAATGGCTAAATCAGATGAGGAACAATAATGCGCGATTGACTAGGTGGCATCTGGCATTACAATCCTTTAACTTTATTGTGCAGCACAGAGCAGGGAAACTGCACGGGAATGCGGATGCACTCTCTAGGATTACGTGCTGTCCGCCTGAAATTGCGGCAGCCCGTAATATTTTAAGGGGGGGAATCTGTCACGAAGTGGATCTAGCAGAGCCCATGGAAATAAATACAAATACAGATAGTGGATCTGACACTGACACTTCAGACAAGCACATGACAGGGAGTTGCTATAGGCAACATAAACAAACCAGGTCTCGAGCTCTGAGAACACGCCCAAGCTGCAGGAAGACTCAGGAATCATTAGGGAATGAGGAGCAGCTGAAATGAGGCGGGGTTGAGACACACGTGGATAAACCTCACTCACCTGGAGTTAGAGGGAGGGGTGAGTGCAAGTCCAGGTTCGGGTTAGACGGAGCTGGGAGAGCAGAAGCAACAGGAGTCCTGGAAGCCAGAAGAAGTCCCAGGAGTTACAGGAATTAGCAGAGAGGCAGAGAGAGCAGCAACTGCAGAAACTCCTGAGAAGTCAAGGAACTCTGAAAGGACAGACAACTCCAGAAGCCCAGGACATTCTGCTGGAAGTCTGGATTGGAGCAGAGCCACTGAGAGGGCTGGGAGAACTGAAAGGTTTAGCTCCAAGGCTGAGAGTCTGCCATAGAAGGCAGTGCACAGACACTTTTGAACACAGCAACGCTTATACAAAAGGTAACAGAGAAGGCAGTTTTAAAGCCAGGCTGAGACAGGCTGGAAAAGCCAATTACCCAGGCTACAGGGACAGAAAGGATAAAGTCTTCGGTCCTGAAGACAGTTTTGTACCCGGGGAAAAGCCAAAAGGGAAAACCTGTAAGGAATTGCCGTTCTGTTCCACTCCGGTAGCTTCAGCTGTGCCGAGGAACTCTAAGCTGAGAGAGCCAGAAGGTAAGCTTATTACCTCTAATAGAAAGAGAATTGAATGCAGGAACTTCCCATATGACTGGCAGCATTTGAAGGGCTCTCAAGAAAAGAACTCTAGTGAATACGGTAATTGTTTTTCACATACGTTAACAGAGGAAGAAAAGAAGTCTCTTTGTGATAGGGAGAGACTGCTAAATAACATGGCTAGCTATTTGAAAGAGAGACCGTTTGCAACAGAGAGTGAGGACATGCAGTGTGAAGTGCAGGGGGACCAACCCACTGTTGAATACATGGATTGTATGCTCACAATTGCAGACGAGATCTCCTCTCTATGTTAAAGGAGCTGTGAAACTTTCTAACTGTGGAAGTAACAGAGAAAGGGTTTATGGTTGTTGGAAAAAGGACTGTTTAAAATACCTTTTCATTTGGTGTAAAGAAGCTGGAGAAAGAAGCAGTTTTTGTTCACATTTTGTCTCTTTATTTTTGCACCCGAAGTGGGTTTATCTGTCTTGTTTTTCATTATAAAAAGAATCCTCCCGGAAGGGGAATAAATCCTGTCTTTGAGCCTTACCACGCGTCCGCAACTCATTTCTTGGCTGGTCTATAAGAACTACAACTCCCAGAGAGCATAGCAAGGCTTTCTATATCCTTTTTCTGGCCAGTTCAAGATAAGGCCTTAGTGTGGTACCCTGCCTTAACCTGTGGGGTCCCACGCTGGGTGACAGTCTCCTCTATCTCCAGACTCTCCACGCACCTACACAACCTCTGATAGACTTTGGAACCCCACCTCCTCACCTATTCAACACTTCCAATCTGCGAAGTTCTACCCTGAATTCCTCCACTCTCATCCTCTTCAGCTTCCTAAACCAACTAGTCAGGGAGATCGCTTTCCCCCCACAGAACTGTTTTAGTAGCCTTCCATACTTAAAGGAAGACATCTGCAGCAGATCATTAAAGTGGATGTACTCTTCCCAAAACTCCTTGATTTTAGTGACAAATTCAGTGTTTTGCAGCAATCGTCCAGCCCTTAGGAGGGCCCTCCAAATCTCCTTCCACCAACTGTAAGATAACTAGGACATAATCAAAAATGTGCATGGCCACAATCCTATACCCCTGAGCACCCCCCTCAATGCCTGAGAAATGAGCCAAAAATCAATCCTAAAAAGGAATTGTGGGCAGATGAATGGTAAGCGTAGTCATGTTCCCCCTCATGGTGAGTCCACCAACTATCAAACAGAACCAGGGAGCACAACACCTGATGCAAAACTTTGGCCCCTCTTCCGATTGTCCCCCTTCCCACTCAACTGATCCATCACTTCCAAGGCACACTTAAAATCCCCTCCCCTGTGCATGCTGCTTCCCTGAGGTGAACAGGGCCTACATAACTCCAAGAATCTAATCAAGAGGTAAATAAACAAACATTTACAATGGTATAAGTGCAACCCCCCAACTGTCATATTAACAGCAAGCATCTACCCTCCCTATCAGAGTACTGGTCCAGCACCTGAAAACAACAGTTACACACTATCAGAGTCACCATCCCCGTCTTATGAGAGGAGAGGTAAGCTGCATATTGTCACCAACAGGGGGCGCTCTCTACTACTACTATTACTACTACTACTATTAAGCATTTATCTAGCACTACCAGTCGTACGCAGCGCTGTACAGACATAAAAGAGACAATCCCTGCTCTTCAGAGCTTACAATCTGGTCAAAAACAAATACAGAGGTGTAAGCAGGGGTAGAACAAGGGAAGGGAAGGAGATTAGGAGAGTCAAGATTCTCTCGTCAAAGTGTCCTGTGCACTATGTTCCAGATACTCCCAGCAGTCCAGCCACCATTATAACTGGCAATTCCAGTACTATAATACAACAGTAGTTTAATAAGGCACACTAATCACCTTATATCCTCAGTGCTTTATCAACACTGTCAAAAGTAACATGCCATGCTCTAGAAATCCTTCAGTCACCACCCAGATGACACAGTCCACACACTCCTCCCAGGAACTAGGGTCTTCAGGATGGCACTTTAAACCCAGCCAGTCTGTAGATGTCCCACCACAAGTCAATGACAGCCTCAGTCTCAAAATACCAGAAGAAGTAAGTGTTTTGCTGCACATACCTCTTTTCCCTGGTAACAGCTCAGCTGCCTCTGATCCAGTCCACAGTTTACCACTGGCTCCAGCCCGGCTTTGTCACTGTGCATGAAGAGACAACTTCCCCTCCCCCTTTCACTCTAAGCTTTTTCCTTTACTTCTCACAGTGGGGAGGAGAAGCTACAAAGTAAATTCACAAACAAGTAACAGCTTCTCTTGCTTTGTAGTGCAATATTTCAGGCATAAATACTCCCAAGAATTTCTGCCCCCTTCCTCACATAAGGGAGTGCAAAGAAACCTGTAGCTCTTCCCCAGCTACTTGCTCTCCATGCACTCTCTGTCTTTCTATGCTAGCCCATGGGTAAAAGGCCTCTGTGTACTCTACTCAGCGAAACTCCATCCAGCTCCACCTTCTCCCCTAACTGATGGAAGGGGGTCTTCCTATCGCAAAGGATTCTGGGATTTGTAGTGTGCCTGACCCTGCCACAATATGCATGCAGAAACCCCTTTGTACACAGTCTCAAGGGACCATCCTGTATGAGATGGGTCTCCTGTAAGTAGGCAATATCAATTTTATCTCTGCGCAGTTAGGCAAGGACTCTCTTCCTCTTAATAGGACTGTGAAATCCTCAAACTTTCCAAAACACTAACATAACCATCCCACCAGAAAAACAAGCTCCCCTCCACACACACCATTCTCTAACCTCCCACAAATTGCTATCTGACCCCCATCCACTTGCTCACCCCGCTCCCCTGCAAATTTCCGCAGACCCACTGCCCAACATGAGGTACTAGCCACCATCAGAAGGCACTGATAATCTACAGAAACCCCCCCCCCCTCTCCATCCTTAAAGACAGAAAGAGCAAACCAAAACCCACAGCCAACCTCCAGACACTCAACAACCTCAATTAACCCCCTTTACATCTCCAAAGACCAAACTAATAGTACCCCTTCCGCACCACCCCATCAGGACCCCTTCCCCAAGAGAAAACAGCCAAGGCAAGAAAAGAAAAGAAAAGGAAATAAAGAGCCCATAACAGAGGAAAACAAAGACAATAATCCCCAGTCCATTCCGCTATATCCTTTTTAAGATATGGTGACCAGAAGTGCTCACAATATTCGAGCTGCTATCGCACCATGGAGCAATACAGAGATATTATAATATCCTTGGTTTTATTCTCCATTCCTTTCCTTATGATTCCTAGCATTCTATTTTCTTTTTTGGCTGCAGCTGCACACTGGGCAGAGGGTTTCAATGTATTATCCATGATGATGCCTAGATCCTTTTTCTGGATGGTGTTTTGTAATGTGGAACCTTGCATCATGTAACCATAGTTGGGGTTGTTCTTCCCAAAGTGCATAAATTGCACTTGTCCACATTAAAGTTCATCTGCCATTTGGATGCCCAGTCTCCCAATTTCTCAAGGTCCTCTTGCAATTTTTCACAATACACTTGTTATTTAACAACTTTGAATAATTTCATCACCTCACTCATTTTTCCCATGTTCCCAGTAGCTACCATGATGCACATGTCGCTGCCGCAGAACAGCAATAGAGCGGATTCACTCAACACCACCTACGGAGGTGGTGGTTAGTGCATGATGCATCCATGCTTCTAGCCCGCCGGCACTCACTCCACCCATTCTGCACCCCTTAACCCTCCCACTTGCAACCCTAACATGCCATGGACAGTTAGTGCCAAAAGCCGGTGACACTAACTGTCATGGCCCCATCCTAGCTGTCAATGCGTGTCCTACATTCACATTTAGCATGTGTCAGGTCCACACTGACAGCTAGAGCCCTTCAGTAAAAAGCCCCATAGTGTCATACTCTGACATGGTCTAAGATCTCTTGGACGGATCATGTTCTTATCAATTTTAAATTACTTGCACCCCAAAAATCTTCTCGAAAGGTTCTGTTTTTAAACAAGCTAACTGTCAAATGTTTGGCACAAAAGGATAGCTAGTGTTATAAAGAAGGTTCACTGCTAGATTGTGATATATTTATTTAACTGGTTTTCTATGCTGCCTTATCCTTCAAAGTGGTGGGCAATGGAGTGGTTTGCCCAATGCCACAAGGAATGCCTATAGGACTAGAAACCCCAGGCACTCTGGCCTGAGATTGCTGTTCTGAGGTGGGACTTGAACTCCTGACCCTTTGGGTGGAAGTACCTTGTCCTAACCACTAGGCCACTCCTTGCCCCATATAAATAAATTAATGATATAGATCAACTTATGCGGGAAACTACAGACTGGTGAGCTTGATGTCAGTACCAGGCAAAATGGTAGAAACCATTATAAAGAAGAAAATTACTGAACATGTAGATAGCCATGGTTTAATGGGAAAAAGCCAACATGGATTTAGCCAAGGAAAGTATTGTCTCACTAATCTTTTATATTTTTTTGAAGGTGTGAATAAGCAGGTAGATAAAGGTGATTTGGTTGATATAGTATATGTGGATCTTCAAAAAGCTTTAGACAAGTCCCTCAAGAAAGACTTTTGAGGAAATTAAAAAGTCATGTTGTAGGAGGCAGTGTACTATTGTAGATTAGAAATTGGCTAAAAGATAGAAAACAGAATAGGGCTAAATAGACAATTTTCTCATTGGAGAAAAGTGAATAGTGGAGTACCCCAGGGATCTCTACTGGGCCTGCTGTTTTTTAACATATTTATAAATGACCTGGAAATGGGAATAACGAGTGAGGTGATCAAATTTGCAGATGACACCAAATTGTTCCAAGTTGTTAAAACACAAGAGGATTGTGAAAAAATGAAAGAGGACCTTGAAAAATCAAGAGACTGTGCATCCAAATGGCAAATTAAATTTTATGTGGACAAGTGCAAAGTTATTCACATAGGGGTAGATTCTGAGGGCCGAATTTCAGGGTTGTATGCCCTGGTTGAACATACAACCTGCGAAGAGGCCATGGCTGCTATTCTAAGCCCAGCGTTCCCCACACGAATAAAGGGTTTGTGTGGGGAGTGCTGGATTGGGGCGAGAGGAGGCGGGACAGAGGCAGAGAGGGGGTGGAGTGGGGGTGGGCCGAAGCCCCCCGACATACAGAGCCTATTCAGGTCAGAGCCCTGTACATCCACCGGTAGCCACTTAGACTCCTGGCTTATTCCACCTCGAAGGTGGAATAGGTGCTGGGCATGGGGAAGATCAGGTCCTGCAGCCCCCCAGATGTCATCACTCCACTGCAGTAGGTGTCCCACCACTCAATCCTGTCCTTGGCTGCCCCCGCTGATGGTCAGGCAATGGATAAATGGCAGTTCTTTCCATTCGGGCATTGGGAGCTCCTGCTAGACGTGCAGTGCCATGGCGATGGGATGCCACAGCACCCGCACAGCAGCAGGAGTGTAGAGAGGGCTGTCTGGGCAAATCCAAGGATGTCTCGCTTGTCAGAATTCAGGACATGCCGGGCCATCTAGGTGCCCCGATTTTGTAATCACGAGAACATACATCCCCCGCGGTTGCAGAATCAGGTACATTTGGAGCCCATACGAATTTTGGATATCCGGACGGCGCAGGCGTGCTCTGCACAGAACTGGCCTCTTGAAGAACAATCCAAGCTATAGTTATACAATGCAAGGTTCCATATTAGGAATCACCACTCAGGAAAAGTATCTGGGCATCATCATGGATAATACGTTGAAGCCAAGAAAGCAAGTAGAATGCTAGGAATCATAAGGAAAGGAATAGAAAATATAACAAAGGATATTATAATGCCTCTGTATTGCTCTATGATGCAACTGCACCTTGGATATTGTATCACCATATCTTAAAAAGGATATAGAAGAATAAGAAAAGGTACAAAATGGTAAAGGGGATGGAAGGATATCCCTATGAGGCAAGGCTTAAAAGGTTAGGGTTCTTGAACTTGGAAAAGAGATATCAGAGGGGAGATACGATAGAGGTCTATGAAATAATGAATGGAGTGTAACAGGTAGATTAGTTGTTTACTCTTCAAAAAGTAAATACTAGGGGACACACATGAAACTACAATGTGGACAGTTAAGACAAATCAGAGATAATATTTCTTCACTCAATGCGTAATTAAACACTGAAATTTGTTACCGGAGGATGTAAGCAGTATATCAAATAAAATTAAACTGTAACTGTATTAAAAACTGTGCATATGGGTTCAAAACAGGTTTGAAAGAGTTTCTGGAGGAAAAGTTCACAAACCATTATTATAGATGACTGGGAAAATGCATGTTAGTTGCTAAGCCCTAGCACCCTTTAATAAAAGGACCTCTTAGTTTACTGGCACAAAAAGATTCAGCAAAATAGAGGGAAGATTTGAGAAAAATTCTTTAACAATAAGTATAAGTTCCACAATCTCAGTCTTTAGTGAATGCATGGTTCTTAATTAGAAAACACATCAGATCCACTGGAAATGCAATTATCAAATCCCCTGTGTACCATAGAAGAAACCATGGGTCTCCTAATGTTCCCAATGGCTTTTTCTCTTTTGACCCCTGGAAAACTGCAGAAGTGCTCTCCTTCTAAGACAAGAAATTAACATCAAATTATACCATGTTGGTGAGTACTGCTGCCAAAACAAAATTTCAATCTTTATGATCTTGGAATGTTCTCCTTCCTGGGCGAAGCTAAGATGAATCCCTTCTCAGAACTATTTAGTCTATCCTCCTACTGGGAAGGAAAAACCACTGCACTTCCCCCTCCTTGGAGCACCTGAGAGTGCAGCCTCCTCTTGCCACCCACCTGCCCAATGGTTGATGATTCCTTGACTCTGTTTAGTGCCTTTTTTAGCCTAGCGGTTAAAACACCGGGCTCAAAGCCAGGGTTCACATCCTGCTGATTCTCCTCAAGACACTGGGTGTCACTTCACCCTCCATTATCTCAAGTACTAATTTTGTAGGTCCTGCTGGGACAGGGAAATAACTATTGTACTTGAATGTAATACACCGTGAGCTATCAATGAGAAGGTGTGAGATATATCTAAATGAATGAATAAATAAATTGTTTTAGAAGGGGAACAGGTAGAGTTGGAAAAGATTTAAGATTGATTCGACCCAGAATATTAAAATAACATTTTGGTATTTAAACAGACGAAAATATAAGATTTAAATACATTTTTACTATCAGGAACTACTTACATTGTAGAAGAAATATTTTTAAAGGACAGGACAGTAATACACAGAATAAGACATTAAGGAATGTTCCAGCAAATTCTGATCTGATAAAGTGGAAGAGCATAAAGGTATTCGCCTTCATGATTTGATCATAACATTGTGGAAATAATATCTCAAGGTACATTCTGGGATAACTGGAGGCTTTTCTTGAATTATACTAAAAGCTTCTTCTTGGGTAATATGTTGCTTTTTTCTCTTTTTTTTTAATAACTGCAGCAAAACGTTCTGCTTTAAGCAGTTCAGACCATGCAATGTAGTTTCAGTTTCCAGTGGGAGGTAAACATTTTTCTCCTTGAGTAATTTTGGAAAAGCAAGGGCTGTATCGACAAAAACGGAAGACATCCTCTATGTGCTGTGCATTCAAGATGTGTTGCATGCTGAAAAGCACTAAAACAGTTTTCTCTGCTGACTGCTGGGCAACAATGACCTAAGGCGCAGCCTGCCCGCAGAATGCTCTGTGTGTGCTCCCAAAACACTGAGACGTTTCCAAGGTTATCATTCAAATAAAGAGTAACCAACTAAAAGCCAAACTTTTCCTGAATGGATCAATGAACCCAAATCTATTTTGCTTTGTCTGTCTGTTTTGACTAGATTGTAAGCTTCAAAGAGCAGAGACTGTCTGTTATCTGTGTCTGCAAAAGGCTATGTATACCCCATAGTTTTATACAGATAATAATAATATTCATAAAACAATTTGTGAAGTACCAGAAGACTATCGCTAAGGGTCAAGAGGTGCCATTTGGAAACCTGGGCTCAGATGGGACAGGAATGGTTGGGGATTGCTCCTGTCCCTTACCCGCTAGACAACCAGGGATTGGCAAGGTAGGCCTGGAATGAGCCTACGGGGGAGTGGAGAGGTTTACACAGCTTTTAGCAAAGCATCAGGCCCTCTAGGATGGTGCCTGGGAATATTGGGCTGCATGTTCAGTCCACTCGTTCCTCCGCTTTCTTTTTCCTTGGCCCCGCCCTATGGAACTCTCTCCCCTCCTCCATCCGACTCGAACAGACACATACTACCTTCAAAAACAAACTCAAAACCCATCTCTTTGCCCTTGCTTTTGATCTCCCAGATCCCTCTGTGTAGCCCTTACCCCCCTCTTCCCGCTTCCCCTCTTTTCTCCTCTTGTCCTGTTGATTGGTTCTGCCTGGTTTGCTTTCCTGTTAATATTGTAATTTCCTTTTCCCTTTTCACCATATGATTTCCTTGTTTTTTGTACCATGTAAACCGCTCTGATATGTATTTGTAGAGTGGTATATTAAGTCAATAAACATAAACATAAACATAAACATGTTAGCTGCCTGATATCTCAAAGAGGAAAAATAACACCAAGTTTGAGCTGGCATTATTTTTCCCAAAATAACGCAGCTCATGAAATTCAACACAAACTGTGATATTCAATTTGCATAATAATGAGGAGCTTTTCCATGCATGTTTTGTATCTCAATTTTTTGCTAACGTACATGGTGGTAAACTAACGCACGTTGGAGAAAAATAGCACAAGATGTTGTTTACCGTGCGTTAAGAGGCAAAAATCATGTGTTATTCCTTTAACGCACATTAGTAGCTACTCTTCAACTCAGTTAGGGAGAGTGGGAAACTGGAGAGAGAAAGTAAAAGGTGAGAGAAAACTGAGCTAGCCTTGGAGCAAATTTGAGACAAGTAGGAGCAAAGATAAAAGAGAGAGACACCGAAACAGAGGGTAGAGAAAATAGACAAAAAGAAACTAGAAAAGGGAAGTACAAAAAAAAAACAGAATGAAATGCATTAGAGAGAACTGAGTTGGAAAACATCAAGGAAGAGGCACAGAATAGAACCAGACAAGCAAAAACAGCTGGCAAAAGGCTTTTTTGTTTTTGTTTGTAAACATGGGGGGGGGGGGGGGGGTCCCTCTGCTAATTCAATTGATTCGGCTGAGGCTGTAGCTCTTAGAGCCCAGCCAAGCTTCTTGGCTCAGCTCGGGCTTGGGCTAGCGTGCCAGATTTCTTGGCTCACCCTTTCTTAGTGATTGACTGTGGCTACTTTGTACACCTCTAATAATACACTCACACAAAAGGCACTGGTGTGACATCATAAATCTTGAAAGTCAACGTGCATACAAGTGCTTCTTATTACAATACCATTAAGAGGGAGCATTTGTCTTTACAATAGTTATTTGAGTTTTTGATTTGCTTTGCCTCATGTCTTGCACAGAGTAATAACAAATAATGCTATAATAATGAGAAAATGGTAAAGTGCCCTTTACTGGGTCTTACTATTAAATTATAAGTACTGATAATAATAACAAATATAAGTGAATCACATCCGACTGTGACTTATGTAGCAAAGTTCTCTGGAAGCTGTAAATAACAGGGAAAGGGCTGAAAATGCAGAATGCTTTGTAGCATGTGGTTAATAGGAAGGACTTGGATCTAATCTCCCCAAGGAGCCCATAAATTGGAAGCCTGAAGGTCAATAGGACCATCACCCTCTTCCTGTGCGGCTGCAGAAGAGGAGCAACAGGAACTGACTGCCAAAGGAACAACATCATAGATCTCTTGAAAATGGGATATTTTGAGGACATATTGCATCCACAAGAAGAAAGGAGCAGAAAACAGTGGAATCAGCACCTGCAGATCAAAAGGAATTGTGGAGATTTACAGCCGCGGCAGCAACATGAGTTTCAAGTTTTGAAAAGAAAGTGCACCCTTGGGCTGTATTCATGTGCTCACACATTAAAGGAGGCCTGCCAGGCTGGAAAGGAACTTCATAGCCCATCCCGTGTATTTATAAACCAGTTTAGGTTTCAAGTGTTCTTTTTCAAGCTTTCTTCTCCCATTACGTTCATTATCAAAGGTATTCGGTATCAAACCAGAGTTATTTTCTGTTGTTTTCTTGCTTGATCCTTAAGTGGAGTCATCATAGTGAATTGGGAACAATAAACAAATTGCCACAATAATCACCAAAGCCATTCATTCTAATGTAACACACACCCTGTGTATGATTATTGGGACCTCCAGGCTGCTATGTGGTGCAGAGTGCATAAGAGGGATTTTGTGAAGAAAATCAAATTACAGTGCCATTATAGAAGACTTCAGAGTCTAGACAGGCCTCACCTGAAATGCTTTGCAGAATTCTAATCAGCACAATACGTCAACAAGGATGACAAATAGCCAATATTTAAAATATCTAAGGTAGAGCAGTTGAAAGGGGAATGAAGGACATTTAAAACTTGTTGGGATTAAAGAGTTGTTCTAGATGCACAGAGCTGAAAAATAAGTCAATCTATTTTTAAAGTCAGTTTCTTCTCAACAATAATAGTAGTCAACTAGGCAAGCCCTCGCAACAGGCGTCCCCTACAATGTAAACACCAAACATTATCCTTTCTCAGTACACCTCATATGTATATAGTGTACCCTTTTTCCAAGTTGCATTTCCTGTTTAATGTAATGACCAGACATATTTAAGTTGTCGGATGTTTCTGTTCCATGTGAACCGCGCTGATTGCAAATAGTGCGGTATATAAGAAATATAAATAAATAAATAAATAATGGAACATACCCTTCTGCCAATCAACAGAGAAATGTATGAAAGGAGACCCCTAAGATGATATAACGCTTCGAAGGAGTCTATGTTTGAAAAAAGAATCTATGTGCGGGCAGCAGCATCATGAATCGGAAGGCTGACATTGATAGAAGCACTTCATGAGTTTTTCCATTGGATCATTTTAAACAAATTGAAGAAAAACAATTTCATTTCACACAGTTAAGCTCTGGAACTCACTGCCAGAGGATGTGGTAAAAGCAGTTAGGGTGACTGGGTTTAATAAAGTTGTGGACACATTTTTGGAGGAAAAGTCCATAAAACATTATTAATATCGACCTGGGGACAGCTACTGCTTATGCCTCAGGATAAGTACCACGGAATCTGGTTACTTTCTGGGATCCTGCCAGGTACTAGTGACCTGGATTGGCCACTACTGGAAACAGGATATTGGGCTAGTCTATCCAACATGGTAATTATATTCTTACATTGCTTTATACTTTCAGTAACTGGCTCCATGTTGTAGAGTAGTTTTCCTATTTCATTAGGATGGAGAATGATTACCTGATAATTAGGAATAAGCTAAAGGTCTTTTCTCTCAGGACTTTGTTTCAGTGTCCTAGGCTTGTATTTTTAATTTTGATTTGGTAATGCTTTGTTTTGATTTATCAAGTCACAATGTAACCCCAGACGGTAATCAAAAGGTAATGTCTCAGGAAAAAGATACCGTATATGATCCCTCAACAAATTTTTTATTTCATTTTTGTTGGGCATAAATCACCAGGAGGAGGCATTCACAAGCCTGCCCCCAAAAGGTAATACATGCCCCTTTTATTCAACCACTTAGGTTTAAAACACGAAACTTTAAATATTCAATGCTTTTCCAGCATGAAAAGAGAAAATTGTACTTATCTTGTGTATATGCGCGACGTGCACGTTTCGGGGGATAAGACCCCTGTATCAAGCGCCACCAAACGTAATTCAATATCACACTGAAAACTGAGGTGTTAATATTGCCTTATGCAATACTGTACAAGAAGCATGAAATAAATATTTTGGTGTAACCTCTTTATTTCTTTGCAGTCACTTCAGTCTTCTCCCCTTACCTTGCTACTTCTCTCCCTCTGCCTTCTGTATGTCTCTCTCCCTCTCACCTCTATCCCACCACTCTAAAAACCTGCTGTACTGTTGCCCACTTAAGCCCTTCTTCCTATTGCACCTCTTTTGACTCACATTTACCCAACCAGGCTTATCTCCACCTCTCCTTTTCCTATAAGGGTCCTCCCTACTTCTCTTCCCTTTCCATCAGAAATCACTTTCCCCCTCTTCCCTCCACCCATAAGGGGCACCCTCTTCCCCATTCAGATTTCCTTTCATCTCTTTTCTGACCACTATCAGTCATCCCATTTCCTTTTACCTCCTTTCCCCATTTAGGGCTCACTCCTCTTCATTATGTGTACCTTCTCCCACAAGGTATCCTGTTACTCCTCACAGTTTCTCATCAGCGTACCTTTTACACCAAAGAGGCACCCTCCCCCATTCTGGCCCTCGCCCATCAGATTTATTTATTTATTTATTCATTTATATTCTCTTATATACCGCGCTATTCTGCATCACTGCGGTTTACATTGAACAAACTGAAATTACATTGAGCAGGGCATTATACCTTGGAGATAACTATTTTACAGGGAACATGGGCTTTGGAGGGTTAAGTGGCTTGCCCAAGACCACAAATAGCACCTGTGGTCTTGGGCAAAAGATCCCTTTTCTCTTCCTCATCAAGTCAACTTGCTCACTTCCCATCATGCATCCCTTTTTCCTTACCTTTCTCCCATCACCTCAAACCACCTTCTTCTCCATTCAGAGCCCTCTTTTTCCCCCATCAGGCACCTCTCCTTTCCTTTGCCCATCAGTCACTCCTTCCAATCCGCCATTCATGGCCACCCTCCCATCAAGGTAATCTGTATTTTACTTATAAAAATTTGAAGGTGGGGATTATATGAGTTTTTTAAAATACCTAGTAATTCATCTGTCCATCTGTTGCTCTTCTCTCCCACCTTCCTGGATCCCTCCTCATGCCCTATGGTCCAATCACAGCTGACAGCCACAGAAGTCTACAGTGTACAGCAACTGCTCAAAGCAGAAGTGGTGCCCACAGCAGGGAAAGATGATTGGAAAATTGCTGGTTCACCGTGCCACTGGCTGTGCCATCCTACTTTCCACTGGGATTCAGCCACTGGGGCTCAGGTGAACATTACTCTGCCATTGGGGGACTGTGATGGTAGATGGCATCTGTTGATGAAGTGAGGTATAGTGAGAGTTTGAGTAAAGTGGGGGTCAGTTTATGTGCATGATTTGGGGAATGCATATGTGTGTGGCTGGATGGAGAGGGTGTATGCTGGCTGGGGGTATGTGCGTAGATGTTGGTGTGAGTAGGGTAAGACCACCTGCCCTTCTGACTCCATTCCCTCCAGATGGCTTTCTGATCCTTCTCTGCCTCTTCTTCCACTCATCCTTACTATCTTTAACACAAGTCTTGCCTCTAACTCTTTCCCCTCCCCTTGGAAGCATGCCATTACTGCCCTGTCTTCGAGAAGCCCTCCCTGGACCCCTCCAATTTCACCCATTGGCGTCCAATTTCCAACCTTCCTTTTTTCTCTGATTCTATAAAATTTGTCTTTACATAGCTATCATCCCACCTTGATGCCACCCCTTGCCCTTAACCCCTGGCAATCTGGCTTTAGGCCAGGTCACAGCAGTAAGACTATCCTTCTCTCTTTTCTTAATGAACTGCATGTTTCTCACGACCGTGGTGACATCTCTTTGGGTGTCTCCTTAGATCTATCCTCTGCTTTTGATCTAGTTGATCACCCTACTCAACCATCTTCACCATTTCAGGGTCCGTGGTGTTGCTCTCCAGTGTTTCGCTCTTTTCTTTCTTTCAGATCTTTCTCTGTGTTATCTGTTTCTTCCTCTTCCCCTGCAACCCTTCTGCCCTGTGGTGTTCCTCAAGGTTCTGTCCTTGCTCCCCTGCTCTTTAATGTTTTCCTGGCCCCTTCGACTCTTATAATTCAACAACATGGGATCTCAGTCTATTTCTACGCAGATGATATCATTCTATTATTTCACATCTGCCCTTCTTCCCCTGACCTCTCTTCTCTGAACACTTGCCTTGCTGCCATAGATTCCTGAATGGCCTCCAGTTTCCTTTATATTAACCTTTCCAAGACTCTTGCTATCTGGTTCACCTTTGATGGTCCCTCCCTGTCTCTTGCACCTCTTTTCTCCCACACCCCCATTCCCTTATAATCCTCCTTATGCTATCTGGGTGTCATCCTAGACTTCTCCCTAACATTCTCTGAGCACATTTCCTCTCTGGTCCATTGTACTTTTGCCACTCTTCACCAGCTCCATGCCATCCAGCCTTCCCCTCTGTCCCAGCACTTACTACTCTTCTCCTTTCTTTCGTAATGACACATCTTGTCTACTGTAATATTACCCTCAATGGCCTCACCCAATATGAACATCATAGGTTACAGCTTCTGTGGAACACTGCTCCTCAGATTCTTATCCATTCCAAACGTCATGATCACATCACTCTGCTCCTCACTGGCTCCCTGTTAAGTACCGGATACAGTATAAGATTCTTATCTTGGTTCATAAAGGTATTCACCCAAAGACTTCACAATGCCTCTCTGATCTGGTCTGCCTTCACGCTCCTGCCCTGACCCCCCCCCCCCCCAGCTCACTTCATCTCATTCACTCCAACCATTTGTTTCTATCCTCTGTCTCATAGGCACATCTAGAGTCTACTCGTCACTCTGCTTTCTTCTTTATTGATAACACAAAAACCACAAATGTAGATCAGAACCAGAATCAAGACAGTGAAAAAAAGCTGATCTCTATAAAAAGAAAAAAAACACCTAACAAAATATTTTCTTATGTAGGAAAGTTCACTCTGTAGTGGGAAAGGGAAAAACCCCTTCGAACAGTGAACCACTCCTTTTTATTCTTTTATCTAAGTGTGCAAAGTAAACTTTTGCAATAGCAACCCAAAGCCAATATGTCAAGAAGTAAACTTAATGAACCCACAATAGTGTTAATCTAGTAACAGGTATTTAGCTGTCAATCGGGGCTGAAGTACATGAGAACTGTGTATATTGGCTTTGGGACCAGAACCCCCTACAGAGTGAACTTTCCAACATAAGAAAATATTTTGTTAGGTGTTTTTTCCTTTTTATAGAGATCAGCTTTTTTTCTTCTTTATTGGCCCTCTCCTTTGGAACTCCCTTCCACCAGACCTCCGCCTAGAACCCTCTTGCCCTAGATTCAAAGCACTCCTGAAAACCCACCTCTTCTGTACTGACTTTGACCTCTCTCCTTCCTGACCCATTCACCATCTATTATGTGCTCTACTCCCTTCCTTGACCCAATTGTTTCTCCCCTCTCTACTTCTATCTAACATTTCCTTTGACTTAACTCTCTCTCTCTCGTATTATAAATGGTGTTCCTTTCCCTTTCCTATTTTCTGTAGTAGCCTGATTGCTTGTTTGTAAACTTCTCTGCTGCGTGAGTGAGAGCAGTATATCAAAAACTGAATAAAGATAAAGATAGGGTAAGTGTGGATGGGGTATAGAGTATGTGTGCATGCACAGTTGGGAGAAGGTATTATGCATGAGGTTGAGAGTGAATACCAGAGAACCAATCAGGTCACATCCAGAAGATCATCGTCCCCCTATGTTCCTGAGGTATGGAATTCCATACCTGACGTTATGAGAGCCACAAGAAACACCAAGGGCTTCCAAAGGATAATCAAGACCATACTGTACGTGGAATACTATGAACACTCCTAGTGCCCATAGCCCATTGCCCATAGCATGATCACACACAGTCCGCAACTGACTCTTAACTAACTGTAAATAGTTATAGATGTACATAACCCCCTCCATCACCCCCTCCCACTCCGTCCTTCTTGTATGTATACAACCTAATCTCTTTAAACCACTTTGAATGAAGAATAAGGTGGTATATAAAAATAGTTCAATAAATAAATAAATACATGGGTGGAGTGTGTTCCTCCTCCTTCTCCCTTCCATTTTTGCTTCTTTCCCTTTCTTCTCCTTCTCCCTCCAGTGTGGCCCCTTATTATTTCCATCCCCTTAGTGTTTTCCCCCTCTGTCCACAGCTTCCACCTGTGTCCCAAATGTTCCTTCATCAAGTCAACCAATGGGGCCAGGGATTCCCTTCAGTTGCACCATTTATTTCCACCTGTGCTGCAGTTTCTTCAGCTGGCAGAAGCTTGGCAGTCATTTATTCAACATATACATACAACCTATATGTAACACATTCCAAAACACAAAGGGGGTCATTCTGAGTCACGTTAGCAGGTCTGGACGTCCAATCCAGATGTCCAGACCCGCTAAATGCCCAGATCAACCTCCCTGCAAAAGAGCACCCCACACATAGTGCCAGTTTGTATGGGGAGCTCTGTTCGTAGGTGGGAGGGGGAGGGCTGTGGGAGGAGCAAGGGCGAGCAGTGGGTGGTGATTGACCCCGGACATACAGGGGCTGATGCTGAGATCAGCCCTGTACGTCTGGGGTTGGCTGCTTAGACGGGGACCTATTACACCTCGGAGGTGGAATAGGTCCCATGGAACGATATATATCCTTTGTTTTATTTTCCATTCCTTTCCTTATGATACCTAGCATTCTATTTGCTCTCTTGGCCGCCGCTGCCCACTGGGCGGAGGGTTTTAACATGTTATCCACGATGACGCCTAAATCCTTTTCCTCGGAGGTGGTTCTCAATGTGGAACCTTGCATCGTGTAACCACAGTTTGGGTTGTTCTTTCCTCGGTGCACTGGTCCACATTAAATTTCATCTGCCATATGGATGCCCAGTCTTCCAAATTATCAAGACCCTCTTGCAATTTTTCACAATCCTCCTCATAGTTTTTGTCATCACGTGGCCAGCCCTCCGCCTAGGGTGCAGAGGGTTGGTCTGCCATGATAATTTCTCTATGCAGAAAGGGAGACTACAGCTAGGGCTCTTGCAAGGCCTCTTGGGATTTGAAGTCCCTTTTTACCTCTCTGATAAAGAAGCAGTTGTAGTCCGAGTGTTTAAGGCAAAATGACAAGGTTTTATTTCCCCTCACAAACAGAACTTTGGTGCAAAACAAATAAGAACAGCATCCAGGAGTTTAGCATGAGGATTATATACAGTAATTAAGGTAAGTGCTTCTTCACTCTCTGGTTCCCAAAACAATACAGTGCTCGTAGTACAAACTGAAAATAAACAGCTTCTTGGAACAAAGAAAAATACCTCCTTTTTCTTTGCTGTTAATTTAGCACTCTTACTTCCAGGTTTCAACACAGTGACTCAATGTTGTCAGCCAAACACAGCGTGCAATCCATTCGCATATCAGCTACGTCCTCAACATTAGAGTCTATCTGCATATCTTCTATATCAGGGCTGGCAGTGTTTGTTTGCAGACGGTTATTAAGGGATTTAAAATAACTTCCCTCTTTATACCCAGGTATTTTCCCTTTATACAACTCTACACAGCATGGGTTTAAAATACCTGATGCACTGGAGTTTCTTCTGTGGCTCTCCTCTAACTCTTGGCAGTTATATGGGAAGGTTTCTGTGCTGGGCTCCCACCTGTGTAAACTCTGAAAGCTCCCTTCTGATTGCAGGGCTCCCTGCTCTCTCCGTTCCAGCAAGTTCCTGGAGACAGGGCATGCCTTCCTTCCTTCAAGTCTGTGGGCCTTCCTCACAGACCAGTAAGAGGTTTCTCTATCAGGTCTCCAACTCCTTGGAGTTTCTGAGCCTCTCCAAGCCTGTCGTACAGGAGCTCTCTCTTCTCTCCCGTCTTTCCTTTCTTGAGCTGCTTCTCTGCCACAACTCCAACTCTCTCTGCTGCCACGGCTCCAACTGCCGTCCAAGCTGTAATTACCCGTCCAGCTTGCCCTCTGGCCTCTTCTCCAGCCTGTGTCTGCTACTTCTCCACCTGGCTTTGCTTCCTTCGTGGCTTCCTTCTCTGCCTCCCTCGTGGCTCTCTCTGCCCTCCTCCTGGGAGCTAATGACAATGTTTTATAATTCTGTTCCCATGGGCTTGGCTCTGCACTCACCCTGAACAGGTGTGCTTGATTAAGCTCAGGGCTTGTTACTTCCTCAGAGTCTGGGCGTGTCCATTCAGCTCCTATCTTTACTGTTTACCTTTTCTATGTAAACAGTGAGCCATGTGCTCTAGCTGCCTGTCAGTTTTAAAGGTGGAATCTTCCTTTCTCTCTATTTCCCTGGGTCCGGTAGGGGTCTCTACATCACATTTTGTGTCATCTGCAAATTTGACAACCTCACTCGTTATTCCCTTTTCCAGGTCATTTATGAATATGTCAAAAAGCAGCAGACCCAGCACAGATCCCTGGGGTACTCCACTATTCACCTTTTTCCATTGGGAAAATTGGCCATTTAGCCCTACCCTCTGCTTTCTATCTTTTAACCAGTTCCTGATCCACAATAGTTCACTGCCTCCTATCTCATGACTTTTTAGTTTTGCCAAAAGTCTCTGATGAGGGACCTTGTCAAAGGCTTTCTGAAAGTCCAGCTACACTATATCAACTGACTCACATTTGTCTGCCTGTTGATTCACACCTTCAAAAAAACATTAGAGATTAGTAAGACAAGATCTTCCTTGTCTAAAGCAATGTTGGCTGTCTCCCATTAAGCCATGATTATCTACAGGCTGAGTAATTTTGCTCTATATGATGGTTTCTACCATTTTTCCCGGCACTAACATCAGGCTCACCAGTCTGTAGTTTCCCGGATCACCCCTGGAACCCTTTTTAAAAACTGGTGTTACATTGGCGATCCTCCAATCTTCAGGTGTTTCAGATGATTTTAATGAAAGTTCACAGATTTTAATGAAAGTTCACAGATTACTAATCTGCAATCTCATATTTCAGTTCTTTCAACACCCTTGGATGTATACCATCCGGTCCCATCTAGCCGCCGCCATTATCAGGCTCCTCCAATCGGGAGTCTAGCACACCTGAGCAGGCTCTCCAGCTTTCCCGCTCAGGACCTCCAGCCCAATCAGGGCTGTGGGAGGAGAAAAGCACCTCTTTAAAAGTGGCTGCCACCGAGGGAACAGCCATCTAGCCGCCGCCATTATCAGGCTCCTCCAATCGGGAGTCAAGCACACCTGAGCGGGCTCTCCAGCTTTCCCGCTCAGGACCTCCAGCCCAATCGGGGCTGTGGGAGGAGAAAAGCACCTCTTTAAAATTGGCTGCCGCCGAGGGAACAGCCATCTAGCCGCCACCATTATCAGGCTCCTCCGATCGGGAGTCGAGCACACCTGAGTGGGATCTACAGATTTCCCGCTCAGGACCTCCAGCCCAATCGGGGCTGCGGGAGGAGAAAAGCACCTCTTTAAAAGCGGCTGCCGCCGAGGGAACAGCCATCTAGCCGACGCCATTATCAGGCTCCTCCGATCGGGAGTCGAGCACACCTGAGCGGGCTCTCCAGCTTTCCCGCTCAGGACCTCCAGCCCAATCGGGGCTGTGGGAGGAGAAAAGCACCTCTTTAAAAGCGGCTGCCATCGAGGGAACAGCCATCTTGCCGCCGCCATTATCAGGCTCCTCCGATTGGGAGTTGAGCACACCTGAGCGGGCTCTCCAGCTTTCCCGCTCAGGACCTCCAGCCCAATCGGGGCTGTGGGAGGAGAAAAGCACCTCTTTAAAAGCGGCTGCCGCTGAGGGAACAGCCATCTAGCCGACGCCATTATCAGGCTCCTCTGATCGGGAGTTGAGCACACCTGAGAGGGCTCTCCAGCTTTCCCGCTCAGGACCTCCAGCCAAATCGGGCTGTGGGAGGAGAAAAGCATCTCTTTAAAAGCGGCTGCCGCCGAGGGAACAGCCATCTAGCCGACGCCATTATCAGGCTCCTCCGATCGGGAGTCGAGCACACCTGAGAGGGCTCTCCAGCTTTCCCGCTCAGGACCTCCAGCCAAATCTGGCTGTGGGAGGAGAAAAGCATCTCTTTAAAAGCGGCTGCCGCCGAGGGAACAGCCATCTAGCCGACGCCATTATCAGGCTCCTCCGATCGGGAGTCGAGCACACCTGAGCGGGCTCTCCAGCTTTCCCGCTCAGGACCTCCAGCCCAATCGGGGCTGTGGGAGGAGAAAAGCACCTCTTTAAAAGCGGCTGCCACTGAGGGAACAGCCATCTAGCCGTCGCCATTATCAGGCTCCTCTGATCGGGAGTCAAGCACACCTGAGCGGGCTCTCCAGCTTTCCCGCTCAGGACCTCCAGCCCAATCGGGGCTGTGGGAGGAGAAAAGCACCTCTTTAAAAGCGGCTGCCGCCAGGCGGGCCCGCATCTGAGGGCCTCGCCAGAGGGCCCTTTGGCGTGGCCCTTAGGCGTGAGTCTGTGGTGTAAATCAGGTACTTGAAACTCCGCTGATCACTACATACGCAGACTGACCACCCAATCCTCTGCAGCAACGTTTGTATGCACTAAGTATCAAATGAATGCTACTCTGTTTTATTCATAGCGAACAATCCCATAGAGACTAAAGCTCTTCACATATTGCAACATTGTATTTAATTTGCTGAGTATAACCTAGAGTCTACTATCTCTCAAAATTGCTACATTACATACTTTACTTATGTTGGTTGCATGGTGAATCAATTCTAAAGGCTAGAACTGTCACATTTTGCAACATAATAGCTCTAGATAATTGCTGAATACAATTGCAAAATAGTAGCTCTCTTTATTTGCAGAATACAACCTTAAAGCTTAATTTGCTAAATGTTAAACTGCTCAGGTTAGATTTTATATTGTGCATAGTCTATATATTGTGCATAGATTACATATTGTTCAAAATATATTTTGTGCATACTCAATTTAGGATACTTTTAGTTGATACTGCATCACACACAGCTAGATTTTCTAAAATGAACATTAAAAAAATGATCCTGTTCTCTATGAATCTCACCTTATATGCAATTAGCCTATTGATCTCTATCTATCCCTTCCCATCCTACACATTCACCCCACTATTGAACCTCCCTGAATCATCTTATATCCATGTCATCCCTTACCGCCAGAAACAAATCTACAACAAACAAAACACTAAACAGCCATATCTAGGAAAAACAAATATAAACTACCAAAGATTGATCCAGATAAATCCAACCCATAATTTTGAACAAATGAACATACTTAATACCCTCTCACATATCTCTCTCATCCTCATCAATGCTAGGTCGGTTAGAAACAAAACTCCTCTTTTAACCGACTTAGTAAAGACAGAATATCCTGACATCCTTTGTGTTACTGAGACATGGTTAACAGAACCTGACTCAGTATTGTTAAACCAGATAAAAGTGCAAGGATACTCCATCTTCACGTGCAATAGGAATCGCTCTAGGGGAGGGGGAGTTTTCATATTAGCAAGATCTAACCTCAACTTATCTTCTACCATCTGTGAAACCCAAGATGACATGAACATCCTCAAGGTGGAAAACAAAGACATAGCAATCTTTCTGATATATAGATCTCCATCTACAAACAATCAAAACCTAGCAACCATTCTAGAATATGTATGCAACTCAACAATAAGAAAACCTCTTATTATGCTAGGTGATTTTAACCTACCTTCTTTATCTAATAATCAAGAAACCTCATTCTTAGAGGCGATGGAAGAGATGGGTTTTAAACAAACTATTAATCACCCAACCCATATCAAAGGTAACATCCTTGACTTAATTTTCATTCCAACACATTACATTACATCACCACTTTATCTCCCTCCCTCCATATCTCAGGTTCCCTGGTCTGACCACTTTATGATAAGGATATCACTTCAACACTCGCAGTCTACTAAAGTACATTCTGACATTCCCTACCAAGGACGGAGGTTTCATCCTTTCAACAAAGACGCATTTCTTGAAACAGCCCTCACTAGGTTAAACCCTTATACCATTAACCTTGATGAAGCAATATCAAATTGGAATGCTATAATAGGATCTGCAGCTAAGCCATTTCCATCTTGGAGACGCTACAAGCCCAGAATAAATGAAAAATGGTATACTGCCGAACTAGCAACATTAAGGAAAGGTCTCAGGAAAATGGAAAATAGCTGGAGAAGGAAGAAAACTACTGAACTTAGAGTACAATATTTTTCACTGCTCAAAGCCTATAAAGAGGCAATTAATTCCGCCAAAAAACAATACCACTCCAAAGTATTATCTAAAGCAATAAACCGTCCTAGGGAATTATTCGAGATTGTTAAATCTCTAACTAAATCTCCAGTTAACGATACATACAAGCTCTCCATTAATCCACAAGTCCTAGCTGACCATTTCGCAAATAAACTTAAGCAAAACTGCCATTTCATGCCAGCCTCTCTCACACTCCAAGATGACTTCCTCCTTGAATGGAAAGCCTTCCAGCCTATTACACATAATCAATTGCTTCAAACAATCTCCAAACTGAATACTACAACATCTCTGTTAGACCCTTGCCCAGTGGCATGGATAAAGGCAACAAAAACAGAACTTGCCCCAGACTTGTTGAACATAGTGAATCAATCACTCCACCAGGGATACATAACTGAAACCCTTAAAAGGTCAGCAATACGTCCGCTACTAAAGAACAAAAAACTGGACAGCAATGACCCAACTTCTTACCGTCCCATTGCAAGTATTCCATTTCTTGCTAAAATTATCAAAAAGGTTGTACAGATTCAATTGAAGGACTACATAGACTCATCCGCACCATTAGATGAACATCAATATGGATTCCGTCCTCACCACGGTGTGGAAACACTTCTATTAGCGCTATTTGATACTATCATCAGAGGTATCGATAACACAAAGCAAGCCTTTATTCTCATATTCCTTGATATCTCCTCTGCTTTTGACAATGTAAACCATGCCACCCTCATATCTAGACTTGCCCAAATTGGCATTAAAGATAAAACTCTTGATTGGTTTAAATCCTACTTCTCTAACAGAACACAATATGTACAAATAGACCAAGTTGCATCAGAGCCATTCCTACAAGAACAAGGCATCCCTCAAGGTTCTGCCCTCTCAGCACTATTGTTTAATCTGTACCTGCAACCCATCTGCACGATTTTTAAATGTCATAAGATAAATTACCACATCTATGTGGATGATATCATGTTATACTCACCTTTCGATGTGACCAACCCTGACTATAATAATATATATCAATGCCTATCAGAAGTGGAATTATGGCTGAAATGAATGAACATGACCATTAACTTTAAGAAAACGGAAGCAATATTTGTAACAAGAAACACGAACTTTACCCCACCATCTGAAATCAACACCGGAAAGACTCTCATACCTGTTAATGATGAGATTAAATACTTAGGAATCACAATTGACAGGACTCTCACCCTTACACAACACATAAAACAGACTGCCATATACTATAAGTTAAGGACAATCCAACAGCTGCGACTGTTAATAAATATCTCCGACTTCAGATCAGTGGTCCAAACTCTAATAACGCCTCATCTAGATTACTGCAATGGCATTCTTCAAGCAACCACTAAAAAAAATCTACACACTTTATAATTAGCGCAAAATGTCACAGCAAGAATTATTTACAAAGCAAAAATATCTGACCACATATCTCCTATTCTCTACTCCCTGCACTTGCTTCCGGTGTCTTGTAGAATTATCTATAAAATCTTAGTTACCACGTTCAAGATTTTTAATAATATAGCGCCATCCTTTCTGTCCACTCTCATCAACATCGCACATGAAAACAGAGTAAGAAGAAGAGCAAACTTACACATGCTACTAGTCCTGGATTCCATTCGAAAAACTAGTCGGAAGACAAGTAATTCTGCTTTTTCATTCTTTGCACCAACGTTATGGAACAACCTTCCAATTGAACTCAGAGAAATCAAAGACCTCCAACTATTTAGAAAGGAACTCAAAACTCACCTATTTACTTTGCACTATCACAACCTTCAATATGATAACTCCGAGCAACAACTATACTTTGACCCTACTTAGATATTTTCCTACATCACACAGCAATAATTCCACCCTGAACAGCTAACTTAATTCAGTCGTTCATTCTCAAATGTAAATAATCAAATTCTATTGTCTATGTATATAGTTCTAGGTTACGGCACACTTTACTACCGCAGTTCTAATTTTTTTTTTTTTTGTTTCTGATATTTAATTTGGGTTAAATGTTAAAAATGTTCTGCAAATGTTATATGTAAAAAAAATAATAGTTCACTATTATTAAGTTTTATGTTCTTTGTAAACCACCACTGATCTCTGGAAGAGGTGGTATAGAAAAATGTATAAATAAATAAATAAATAAAGATGATTTGCTAATCTTCAGTTTATCAAATAGTTGTAATTCATCTTCCCAGTGTAGCGATATATCTTTCAATTCCTCTGCAGTATCACCTTTAAACACCACTTCAGTCATGGGTGACATCCCTACAACTTCCTCAGTAAAGACCAAAGCAAAGAATTCATTCAGTCTCTCCGCTATGGCCTTGTCCCCTCTTACTGCCCCTTTTACTCCTCTATCATATAATGGTCCAATTGACTCTCTCACAGGTTTTTTTCTACGAATGTACTTGAAAAAGTCTTTATTATGTGTTTTTGCTTCCATAACAAGTTTATTCTCAAATTCTCGCTTTGCCTGCCTTATCAATGCCTTGCATTTAACCTGCCAGTGCTTGTGCTGTTTCCAGTTTTCGTCATTTGGCTCTTTTTTTCAATTTCCTGAAAGATGCTTTTTTTTAGCAACAACAGCCTCTCTGACCACACCTTTAAACCATGCTGGCAGATTTTTGGACTTCCTTCCACTTTTCTTAATGCGCAGAATACAGCTGGTCTGGGCTTCCAAGATAGTATTTTTAAACAACACCCAAGCTTGATGTAAGCCTTTAACCTTTGCAACTGCTCCTTTTAGTTTTTTCTTAACTATTTTCCTCATTTTATCATAGTCTCCCTTTTGAAAGTTAAAAGGTAGTACTGTGGATTTCCTTACCATCCCTCCTCTACTAATTAAATCAAATGTGATCATGCTATGATCACTATTGCCAAGTGGCCCCAACACCCTTATCTTTTGCACCAGATCTGGTGTTCCACTAAGGACTAGGTCCAATATGGCTTCCCCTCTGGTCGGTTCATGGAACCAGCTGCTCTAAGAAGCAGTCATTTATTTCATCTAGGAACTTTATTTCCCTAGCATGTCCTGCCGTGACACTGACCCAGTTGATACCCGGGTAATTGAAATCACCCATTATTATTACTGTGCTGTAACTTTTGTTAGCTTCCTTGAATTCTTTGAGTATTTCATCATCCATTTGTTCATTCTGGCCAGGCGGTCGATAGTACACCCCCACTGCCATCTCCTTCCCCTTCTTATATGGAATTTCAATCCATAGAGATTCTACAGCAAATTTTGTTTCCTGCAAAACTTTAATCCTTTCTGAGTCAATGCCCTCTCTAACATAGAGCGCAACCCATCCACCAATTTGATCAGTTCTATCATTATGAGATAGTTTGTACCCAGGTATCACAGTGTCCAACTAGTTGTCCTCCTTCCACCATGTCTCTGAGATTCCAATCATATCTAACCTCTCATTTAGTGCTATAAATTCAAACTCTCCCATCTTATTTTTTAGACTTCTAGCATTACTACTACTACTATTTAGCACTTATAGAGCACCACGCACGCAACGCTGAATAGCTGACCTACAGGAGGCAGCAAGTAAACAAGATACAGTCCTTGCCCGTCAGAGTCAAGCTAATCGGAGCTTACAATCTAGTCAGAACATACAGAACATTGGTCGGTTTAGTGTAAGGCGTGGTATAGTTTATATAGTTTATTCATGAGAGTTGACGGGGGTTTAAGATAAAATAAGGATAGAAGTCAGGATCTGAAAGCGATGGTGAAGAGGTGGGTCTTCAACCTGGATTTGAAGAGGGCCAGGGAGGGTGCCTGGCTTACAGACACAGGCAGGTTGTTCTAGGCGTGAGGTGCAGCAAGGTGAAAGGAGCGAAGTCGAGAGTTAGTGGTATGGGTAAAAGGCATAGATAAAAGTAATTTTCTAGTAGGAGCACAGGTTCTGAAAGGGAACGTAGGGAGAGATAAGAGATGAGAGGTATTGAGGGGCCGTGGAGTGAAAGCATTTGAAGGTCAGTAGGAGAAGTTTGAACTGGTTGCGGAACTGGACAGGGAGCCAGTGAAGTGACTTGAGAAGAGGCGAAATGTGGTCATGGTGAGGCTGGCGGAGGATTAGTCGAGCAGCGTGGTTTTGTATGGATTGAAGGGGAAGGAGGTGGCTGACAGAGAGACCAATAAGGAGTAGGTTGCAATAATCGAGACGAAAGGAGACCAAGGAGTGGACAAGTGTCTTGGTGGTGTGTTCAGAGAGGAAGGGGTGGATTTTTCCAATGTTGTAGAGGAAGTAGCGGCAGGTCTTAGCTACAAGCTGGATATGAGCGGAGAAGGAGAGAGAGGTATCAAAGGTAACCCCTATGTTGCGGGCCGAGGGAACAGGAAGGATAGTAGCTCTGTCCACAAGGACTGAGAAAGGGGGAAGAGGAGGGGAGGAGTTGGGGGGAAAGACAAGGAGTTCAGTCTTGGCCATGTTCAATTTCAATCGGCAATGAGACATCCAGGCAGTGATGTCAGAGAGGCAGGCAAAGATCTTGGACTGGAATGCTGGAGAAATATTGGGTGTAGAGAGGTAGATTTGGGAGTCATCGGCATAAAGATGGTACTGAAAGCCGTGGGAGGAGATAAGCGCACCAAGGTCTTGGATGTAGAGAGAGAAAAGAAGAGGGCCCAAGACGGATCCCTGGGGCACACCTACGGGGAGCGGGGTCAGGGAGGGGGAGGAGAAGGAGCCACCAGAGCATACACTGAATGAGCGATGGGAGAGGTAGGAGGAGAACCAGGAAAGTACGAGGTCCTTGAAGCCAAGGGAGGAGAGGGTGGTGAGGAGAAGATTGTGGTCAACGGTGTCAAAGGCAACGGAGAGATCAAGAAGGATGAGGATAGAGTAGAGGCCCTTAGATTTGGCCAGGAAGACTCATTGGAGACTTTTGCGAGGGCCATTTCAGTGGAGTGTAAGCGGAAGAAGCCAGATTGTAGAGGGTCAAGGAGGGCCTGGGAGGTGAGGAAGTCAAGGCAGCAGCGGTGGACTGCTCGTTCTAGCAGTTTGGATATGAAGGGAAGGAGGGAGATGGGTCGATAGTTAGAAGGGCATGTGGGATCGCGTGAGGATTTCTTGAGGAGGGGTGTGACAACAGCATGTTTGAAGTCAATGGGGACAGTTGCAGTGGAGAGTGAGAGGTTGAGGATATGAGAGATGGGGGGACAATGGTATGGGAGATAGGGTGTAGGAGATGGGTGGGATAGGGTCAGAAGAACAGGTGGTGGTTTTGGAGGAGGTGAGAAGGAGTGCGGTTTCTTCTTCAGAGATCGGGGGAAGGAGGAGAGGGTAGCAGAGGAAGTACAGATGGGGGAGGAGAATTGGGGAGGGGGGAGGAAGATGAGGGGGTGGGGAATTGGAGGGTAATCTTATGGATTTTGTCGTGGAAGAAGTCGGCTAGGGTTTGGGCAGAAAGGGAGGGCGGGACCGGGGGCAGAGGGACCTTGAGGAGAGAGTTGAGGGTATTAAAGAGATGGCGAGGATCAGAGGTAAGGGAGTTGGTCAGGTGGATGTAGTAGTCTTGTTTGGCAAGTGCTATGGCTGACTGGAAGGAGCCAAGCATGAATTTGAAGTGCAGTAGGTCCTCCGGGGAACGGGATTTGGACCAAGCACGCTCAGTGGAACATGCGCAGGTGCGTAGATAGTGGGTTGTGAGTGAAAGTCAGGGCAGGGGAGTAGATCCTTTGACTGGATGTGGGGTGGGTGGGGCAAGAGTGTTAAGAGCTGAGGATAATATAGCATTGTAGAAGGAAAGTGCCTCATCGACGGACTTGGAGGATAAGATGGAGGAAAGAGAAGGGGAGATGGTGGAGGAGAGAGTCAGGGGATCAATATTGTGGAAGTTTCTAAATAGGTCGGAGGAGCATTTGCATACAAGCATTTTAGAGACTGTATTTTATTCATATTAATCTGGCTATTGGTAGGCATGGGTAATTTGGAATCTTTAAGCTCTGTCTGCACCATACTCAAGGGTATTTGGGCTACTTTACTCATTTTTGGAACCTCTCTGCTTTTGGTAGTATCCTTCAAGGATACCTTCTTCCGAACCATGCGCTCTTGGGAGACTGTCGGCTTTCCCAAACCACAAAAGCCATTTACAGAAAAATAAGGATCCTACAGTACCTCTGGCCTCTTTTAATAGCAAAAGACTTCTGAACAGCATTCCAGGCCCTGATTTTCCCACATCTAGATTTCTGTAATAACTTTCTCCGAGGTGTTCCCAAATACACCTTATATCCATTGGAATTGGCACAGCACACAGCAGCAAGAATTATAATTAGAGCAAAAAAATCTGACCACATCACGCCAAAACTTAAACAACTACATTGGCTACGGCTAACAAGTTGGATTCAATACAAAATACTAATAATCATATTCAAAATCATCCATAACCAATCTGCACCTTGTTTGAAAACCACAATAAAAGAAACCATAATAACAGGGACAAAAGAAAATGCATGCAGAACAACAATCCCAATCAAAAAGGAAGTAAAATACCTAGGCATCATAATAGACCACACACTTAGTATGCTCCCCCACATAAAGCAAACTGTAAAAACCATATTCTATAAACTTAAGACCATTCAACACCTACGACCAATACTAGACACACATGACTTCAGATCTGTTATCAGCACACTCATCACTCCACACTTTGACTATTGTAACAGTCTACTTATCGGCCTCCCCCTCACAAGCACCAACTTACTCCAAAGAGCTCAAAACATCTGTGCTCGAGTAACAGCAAAAGCACGCCTTACTGACCACATAACTCCCATCCTCGCTGAACTACATTGGCTTCCCATAAATAGCAGAATATCATACAAAATACTATTAACTACATTTAAACTTATCAATGACATATCACCCTCACATCTAACCACTCTACTACATACTCCAAAAGAACATAGAACCCGCAGACAAAACGCAACTCACTCACTAGACATAAAAAAATCAATTCGAAAAACAAAAAAAACCACAAGCTCAAGAGCATTCTCATATGCAGCCCCCACCATATGGAATAAACTCCCTCTAAGCCTCCGCAAAATAAAAGACCTACAGACATTCCGGAAAGAACTAAAAACATATCTGTTTAAAGAATACTTTATAAATCTTAATGAACCCCCTCCAGCACCCTCACCACACCTCCAAAAAAATCCTCCATAACCTCAGATCAAAAAGCCACAAACCACATCGCATTTAGAAAAATCAACCTAGAATCCTCAGTGTATTAAAATCCCTAGAAATCCCTAGTATATTAAAAACCACGATTAACAATTGAATAATGTAAATACTTAACTAATGTAAATAGTTACAACATCTGCATAATTATATATTCCATGTTACTTGTTGTTGTTTACGAAAAGTTAATTGTACGTAGTTTGAAAAAACAAGATGTTCCATGTAAAACCATGTTCATTATGTTAATTGTAAACTGTTCATTGTGTTACTTGTAAACCGCCTTTGATCTTGGGAAAAAGCGGTATAGAAGAAAAGCATAAATAAAATAAATAAATAAATAAATAAATAATAAATAACATGCTAGCCCTGCCAGCTGAGTTAACGAAAAGCAAATAAGAAACACGAAAAGAGCCTTCTCCATGTATGTCCCAGACCTCTGGAACGCTCTTTCAGCAAAACTTAGAAACACTACTGAACTCTCAGCCTTCTGCAAGGGATTGAAAACGCATTTATTCAGGGACCACTTCAAAGACTAATTATTCCCCACCCCTCCCCTTGTCCCAGTGTTCTGCCCCCTTCTTTATTTAACTTCATAATAGGAAGCGATGGTTCTTCCAGAATTGTTCACTTAGGTTTATGTGTAAATTGTATCTGAAGTTATACTGAGTTCCTAGTTCTATGTAACAAAGTTCAGGTTAGATGGTTTTATGTAAGCAGCAGGGTTTTCAACCCAGTCCTCGGGGAACCCCAGGCCAGTCAGGTTTTCAGTATTCCCAGAATGAATATGTATGAGAAAGATTTGCAGGTTCTGCCTTCATTGTACGCAAATCTTTCTCATGCATATTCATTGTGGGAATCCTGAAAACCTGACTGGCCTAGGGCTCCCCGAGGACTGGGTTGAAAACCTATGGACTAAGCAGTACAGAAAAACAGTTAAATAAATAAATAAATTCAGATGCACCACTCAATGCCATTGGAGACACATTTTCTTGAGTTAGTGGAGCCAGGGCCATACCGAGGGAAGATCGCGCCCTGTGCGACTTGCACATCAGGGCCCCCCCCGCATGGTGGGAGAGAAGAGGCGTGCACGATGTGCAAGTCGCCGGCATGCTAAGCAGATAGGGAAAGATCTGCTTAGCATGCCGGCGGAACGCTTAAGGGGCGCATTTGAGCTGTCCTGCTATTGCCTGCTGCCGCCAAGAGAAGAAAAAGTGGTGGTGGCAGGCAACGGAAGCTAACATGCGACCCTTAAGCCTTTGCGCCCTGTGCGGCCACACTGCTCGCACAGAACTAGGTACAGGCCTGAGTGGAGCATGTGCTCCCTGGTCATACTGTTCAGTCATTGATGATTGAAAAACATCAACCATCAACCATCAATCCTCTTCTTGGCAAACAAGAAGAGGACAAACAATTGCCTTGCTAAGTGTTTTTTTGAGCATTGGTTGCAAATCAGTCTCAAGAAATCTAAGGTTGTTTTGGTAGACCTGACGAACCCAGTTTCAGGATTTGATATTAATGTGAATGGAGGTACTTTCCACTTTAAGAGTATCATAAAGGATTTAGGGGTATTTTTGAACTCCAAACTGTATATAAGTTTGCATGTTACATTTGTTGTCAAGTCAGCTTTCAGATTACTAAAAGTGATCTGCCAACTTTGAGCATGTCTTGCTCCTGCTGATATAATTAAGGTTGAACAGGCAATGTTGAGGCCTACTCTGGACTATTACAATGTAGTCCTTATTGTTTGCCATGCTGACAGACCAAGCAACTTCAACTTACTATGATACAGCTGCCAGAATTCTTGTTGGGTTGCTTGCTTTTTGAAGTGGTTTTTTTGATGCGATCTGTCACTGGCATTTCTTTGCACTATTTTGCATGACCCATTGAAAGAAATATTCTTAATTTCAGATCCCCGATGCAGGTATGTTTGCCAAAACTTGGCCAAGATAGGTCGTAATAAATACCAGATGACCACTTGGCAGAATGTTTCAGCTATGGTCATTTTCTTTTGATTGTTTTCCACATTAGGAATCACCATCCAGGAAAAGGATCTGGGCATCATCACGGATAATACATTGAAACCCTCTGCCCACTGTGCAGTGGCGGACAAGAAAGCAAATAAATTGCTAAGAATCCTAAGAAAAGGAATGGAGAATAAAACCAAGGATATAATCGCACCTTGAATATTGTGAGCACTTCTGGTCATCATATCTTAAAAAGGATATAGCGGAATTAGAAATAAACACAGTGAAAAGTGACAATCATGATAAAGGGACTGGAAGGATACCTCTATGAGGAAAGGCTTAAAAGGTTAGGGCTCTTCAGCTAGGAAAAGAAATGACTGAGGGAAGATATGATAGAGGTCAATAAAATAATAAGTGGAGTGAAATGGGTAAATGTATATCAGTTGTTTACTCCTTCAAAAAGTAGAAAGGCTAGGGGATATACAATGAAGCTACAATGTAGCACATTTAAGACTAATCTGGAAAATATTTTTCCACTCAATGTGTAATCAAACACTGGAATTCATTGTTGGAGGATGTAGTAGCAGCTATTAGTGTAGCTGGGTTTAAAAGAGGTATGAACAAGTTCCTGGAGGAAAGGTCCATGAACCATTACTAAAGTGGTACTGGGGAAATCCCCGATTTACCCTTGGCATAAGCAACAGAGAATCTCTATTTTTTGGCAACCTAGCAGGTACTTTTGTCCTGAATTTGCCACTGTTGGAACCAAGATATTTATTTATTTAGGTATATTTATATATCACGATTGTACAAGGTATTCTGCAAGGTTCTGCTTTATCATCTATCCTCTTTAATATCTATATTCAACCCATATGTCAAATTATTAAACATCATGAAATGGATTATCATTTATACGCTGATGACATTATGATTTATACTTCAATTGATCAAAATACCTTTGATACAACAAAAATTAATAGCTGTTTGAATGATATGAATAATGGCTCAATAACAACAATTTAAAAATAAATCCTGACAAAGCGGAAGCATTGTTCATATCGAATTGTCAGTCCTTAAAACTACCAAGTGAAATTAACCTATTAAATAAAAAAATTAAAATTAAAGATGAAGTAAGATATTTAGGTATAACCTTAGAAAAATATTTAAACTTAAAATCTCATATAAACAAAATTGCAGCTAAAGCATACCATCGCTTAAAGATTATAAGAAGACTAAAATCAGTATTAAATACAAATCACTTTCGCACGGTATGTCAAGCTGTCATAACACCCCTACTTGATTTTGAAAACGTCTTGTATCATGGCCTTCCTAAAAACGCTATCCATCCTCTCCAATTAGTTCAAAACACTACTGCACGTATAATTACTGGCTCTGCAAAATTTGATCACATAACTCCTGTCCTTAAACGGTTCCATTTCCTTCCAATTATTGCAAGAGCAAAATACAAAAACCTAATGATTATTTTCAAAATCTTTCACCAATCTTCAGCAGATATTCTACAGCATATAATATCCAAAGACAAGAGCCTATGACCTAGACGATCTCATAACTCCAATAAGCTTAGTACACCTTTAAACTTCAATAGATCAAAACAGATGACCTCTAAAAGAGAATTTTCCTTCATGGCACCAGAGGTATGGAATTCTATTCCGCAAGAATTAAGAGCTCAGGAAGACATCAAAGACTTTCGCATATCTTTAAAGACTTATTTATTCATAGAATCATTTGGTCAAACAACTTAAATTGATCACCTTGTATATCCAATTTCACTATGAAATAATGTTATAATTTACTGTTTGTACTGTATTTATATTGTAATGTATTGTATTTGATCTTCCCATGCCCTCAACATGTAAGTCATTTGTTGTCTTGTCAACCACTTTGATTGAAGGATAAGGTGGTATACAAAACTGGTTAAATAAATAAATAAATCACCTTTCTCCAGGACAAGACAATTTACATGAAACAACATAGTTAGTAGATACAGTGTAACAATTATACTATATACAGAATGCATTGGATAATAAGAGTTAGATAACTATATACAAATGTACATTTTTTTAGTGGTTCGGTCAGGTAGGGTGGTTAACTATATAAAGTGACTGTTGGGGGGGCGCAACTCTTCTGCTGGTAGGGAGGGGTTATGTGATGGGGCTGAAATGCTTGAAAAAGAAGTGTATCTTCAGGATTTTTCTGAAAATGCTGAGGTCAGTGATGTTTCTTAGCAAGTCCACTAGGGTGTTCCAAATTGAAAGTGCATAGAGTTGGAAGGCTCACTTACATGCTTGTTGGTTAGGTTTGGTTCTGTCGTTGGGGATGACCAGGGGGTTCATCGTAGAGGTACAGCTTGATTTGTTTGGTTGTGGGGTTTGCAGTAGGGTTCGGAGGTGAGTGGGGGAGGGGGGTCAGAGTGGATGGTTTTGTGAGTCATGATACAAACAGTAAATTAGAATGCCTAACAGTAGAGGGAATTTTTGTCACTGTTATTGAGATGATCCCAAAAGTTGTATTTTTTAGTTTTTATTGAGAGTGTCTTTCTTCTGCAAGCTCCTCTGGAATATTCTTTTTTGCAGCCAGCTTTCCCTCCGCCAGCTTGAGGGTGGGGAGTGGGAAGCTGGTAGAAGTGAGACAATATTCCAAAGAGGCAAACTATGAGAAGTGTTTGTGCTATAGAGTAATACAGGTTTGGAATGCACTGCTGTATTAGATAAATTCTTTTGATAACTTTAAAGAATGTATTTGTTTCCGTAACATTTGATTCACGGATTTCAATTGCACGTCAGTTTGCTTGGAGGTTTTAATTTGCATGTCGACTTCAGGAGCTGGCTTGTTTGCTGCCTTCCTATTACCTGTGGCTGGAGCTAATCAAGAGCTGCTGCTGGGTTTGCTGGGGCGGTAAAGGGAGCTTAGAGGGTAGGATGCAACATTTGCACATACACAAATAAAATATGGCTGCAGCACTAGAAGCTGAAAGTGCTTGTTTTATAGAAGAAGAAGAGCTCTGGATGCTAAATGTGGTGTCCTTTAAGACAAAAACTAGCAAAGCAATGGCCTTTAAGATGACAAAGGCTTTCTTCTGGTAAGACACATTCTTGCAGTATGAGCCCAAGATCTGCTTGACATATACCTAAGTGCCTCAAAGATAGGAGCGCAGAAGCTAAAGTTGTCTCAGGGTGCCACGACCCCTTGAGCCAGTCCGCATTATAAATAACAGTAAAATGAAATGAAATGACATAAGGTTGGCCCAGTGGCAGGACCTCACTCAGTTTCTCTCTGGTAGGGTGTATTTGCTTCAGATAATGGTGGTTTCCCAAATGACTTTACATTATTCAACTGATGCCAGTATGACTGTTGGAGACCTCACAGTCCTCAGTTGGCTGTAGAATAAATTACAATGGCTAGAAGCCAAAGGGTCAATATTCAGAAGGGTTTAGCCAGTAAGCAGGATCTACTAACAGGCTAAATCCAGTTCTGCCCAATATTCAACAGCACTTTTGTTTTTAGCGCCATCATGTCAGTGCTGACAACTGGCAACCCAGCTGCCCCTGGGTTTTCTTGGCAATGTATCACCAGAAGTAGGTTGCTAGGCCTTTTCTTCCAAGGCAATAGAGAGTAAACTGTCTTGCTCAAGGTCACAAGGAGTGCCAATGGAAACTGAACCCTTGAACTTCTGGATACTAGGTAGCTACTCCTCCGCTTTGCTTGATGACACTAACCACCTTAGAAACATGCAGTTTACTTTGGCATTGTCTGTGGGTGGAGCTGTGGTGGTCCTGATGCCTATCTAGTTAGTGGCGATATTCAGCCACTAACCGGATAGGCAAACCACATGAAGACAGGACAGCTCAATGGATGCGCTAACTTTATGTGTTTTTTGCTAAATATCACTGGTAACCAGATAGCTAAAGCTCTGAGCGGCAAAACTGGATATTCAGTACCAGATACTAGATAGGCTCCAACACTGAATAACTGGTTTCATTTCAGTGGTGGCAGCCAGGTGCTTTAAAAATGCTGCCCGCCGCTGCTGAATATCAACCCCAACTAAAGATTAGCCTATTTGAACTTAATGAAACCCTAGTAGAGTGGTGAATGGGCCTCCCCAATTTACAGATGCATAACTAGGCCTGTGTCATGCAGCATCCAAAGGACTGGTTCTATGGCACGGATCAGTATATTCCGTTTGTGGGAGGGAAGATCAGGGGGATGTGTAACTGGCATGTCTGGTTGGAGAAAGAAATGTATGGGAAGGGTGTGGGGTAAAAATGTTTAATTCTTTCCAAGTACATTGTGCTTCATGGCTGGTGTTGAAAGAGAAAGCACATGCAGTGTGGTGAGTCTGCTTTTGCAATGAATAACAAGAGTTGAAATAAAAAGAACCTCCACCCTTTTAGGAAGGACAACCCTGAAGAAAGGGTTGCATAATTTAAATACCCACACACAAAAATGCCACAAAATCTTTCCAATGCAAATATTAACAAGAAGGAGCTGGTCCAATGTCTCACTGGAAGATATGGATTTGATTCTCCAATATGGCTTCTATTTCTCAACCTGGTCATGACTGGAGATGCTATGGGGAAAGTATTCGCAAGCCTTCTGAGGAGGGGAGTTCCTAATCATTGCGCACCAGTTACTTATACTGGTTGGACTCTTGGTAGATGTGCCAAGTTCTGGAGTTAACTGGAGTCTGTAACCCTCGCCCCCATCCCTCCAGACAAGGACTTCTAATGTATTGGCTGGGATAGATGGGATGAAGAGAAGGCTATAGAGAAAAGGAGGACATTTTGGAAGGGTTGCGCAGCCCACCTACTACACCCACAGGTCTCCATGTATACTTTTGCCTGTGGAAAAGGTGGATAATTTTCAGAAAGCTAATTGTTTGCGCTAAGTGACTTTTGAACACTCCCCACTGAGGGCAAAGTCAAATTCCTTTCTGCAGGTAAAATAAGTATCTTACCTACGAAAGTCAAGTCTTTCATTATTGTCTGACCTTGCTGCAAACAAAAGTATGCATATTGCTCAACAACATGCATGCGTTTACCTGCAGAGCAAAGAGGTGGTCCCAGAGGTGGAAAAAGGGCAGAGACCGAAGATATGAACGTACTTTTGAAAATCAAAAACAATGCATATATTTTCCCATAGGAAAATTCCATCCAAAGAAACCGGTGGGCCTATAATCACAGAAAAGGTCTGCGTGGACTTTGGCTTCGATCAGTGCAAACTCTGTGGAAAAAAAAAGTATCTGTAACATGGACAAATATTTCATTACTAATGACAGTATTGCAGCATTTTGCACTGATTTCATTACCAAACACTTCACCTATTTATATTTAGGTCATGTTTTCAGTGGTAGTTCATGGTGAGTTACAGTGATATTTCCCTGTCCCTTACAATCCAAGCTTGTATTTGAAGCAATGGAGAGTTAAGTGAGTTGCCCAAGACTACAAGGAAGGACTGCTAGTGAGATCTGAACCCTGAGCTTCCCTGCTTCCCAGTTTATAGCGCAAGCCACTAGGCTACTCCTACACCTAAATGCTCTTATTGCACCAAGGTGTCAGGTACACTTAGAGGTGTCTCCCATTTTGTGTCTTGAGGGGAAAATCCTTAGCGATTCTGGCTCATGATGCCAGCTACATGTGCTATGAGCTGAAAGGGACAGTGGAAAACAAAAGGATCTGAAAAATAAAATGTGGCACAGCGAGCATAAGGGTTTCAAATATTTATAGAGTGAAAAATATGTTGTAGAAACTAGCACTAGAAAATTAAATATTCCTTCTTTCATTCCTTTGCTCTGGGCAATCTCCCATTAAACATTAAAGCATATTTTTATCCCATAAAGCTACTTATCATAACCAATCTTTTGACAGACTCAATGCATTAAATTCTAGTTTATAGTACATTAAGGAGTATCTGTATACATAATTGAAATGATAGTATGTGCTTCATACACATTTTGGTGAGAAATAGGATTTTCTGCTAAATTTCCTTGCATGGATACCACAAGCTTTCACTGCCATTGAATTGGAGCTAAAGGATGAATGCAGTGGTTTCCTTTGTCATGTTTCATTGGATTAATTCTGCTTTTTTTTTTTGTGCTATCAAGTCAGTGTTGACTCATAGTGACCTAGCTACCTCTGGGTTTTCTTGGCAATGTATTGCTGGAAGTAGATTGCCAACCTTTTCTTCTGAGGCAATGGAGGGTAAAGTGACTTGCCCAAGGTTGCAAGGAGTGCCAGTGGGAATTGAACCCTTGATCTTCTGAGTACTAGGCAGTTGCTCTAACCACTAGGCTACTCCTCCACTCCTCCTAATTCTGCTAAAACCTTCAATATATGATGTGGTGAGGCACTGGCTTTCCTTGGCTGGTTTAATAAGGTAACATCATTTGAGAGTGAAGCTGTATCAGGCTCTGTCTGTTTGTGAATACACTTTATGGGATGTCACCTCCCCCCGCCGCTTCTATATATAGTATAACATGCAATTGGTTGACCCCTTCCAAATTTAATCCAAAAACAAGGAAAGCGGGTTACATCTTGGGAAGGACAGTTTTCAAAGCAGTGCTTTACCTGTGGAAAGGACTAGTTGAAAATTGTCCACTCTCCCCGTAGGGAACAATGCAGGTACCTTTACTCGTCTTGAATGTGAGCATTCCCCGAGCAATGGGTTAGGATGGGAGCTGCAACAGAGTTTTGGATTTTCAGAAAGTATATGCATTGTTTTAGTCCTCCAAATGTAGAGAAAAATAAGAGTGGAGCTGCATTCCAGGCTTGATGTCATAACAATTTCACTGACCAATCAGTTTTTGAACTGGTTGCTAAGCAACCAGGCAACGGCACCGCCCACCAGCACTTTGAGTTGCTGAAAGGAGCACCAGACCTAGACAGCATGGGCAGAATTTCAGGGAGTGTAGGGAATGAGGGGGGGGGGGGGGTTAAGAGTGTGCCTGTTTGGCATTATGCTCCTGTGATAGCAGCCACAGAGCACATTCACTTGGCAAATGAGGACCCCAGACAGAATGTTGGGCAGGGAATTAGAAGGAGAGAGAGAGAGAGAGGAAGATATTGCAGGGAAGGTAGAGGGAGAGAGGGGTGGTGAAAGGGGGGGGGTCAGGGGCAGTGCTAGGGTTTCTAGCACCTCCCTGCAACCTATAAATCGGTGCCCCTCCCTCATTATTCTGAATGTTAGCTGCATCCTACCCTCCATTTTCCCAAAACCGCTTTGTGAACTCTTTTCAAGCGATATTAGAATTTCTCCTTCAAATCCAGTGTTGTAAGAAAATTGCAGCGAAAGAGCAAATGCATAGCCAAAATAAAAATATTTAGCAGTAAATACTTAGCATCATAGAAATAGGCTGTGATAGTCAAAAAAAAAATAAAAAAATAAAATCAGATTCTGGTCATCTCATTAACAACATTTATTTATTTATTTATTTCAGGCAATCATAGTGGTTTACAATTAGAACAACATTAAATATTTTAACAATATAACTGGTGCTGAAAATGGGAATCAAAAATTTACATAATTCTAGAAATATAACTTATTTACAATTCTAATGACTGAACATGTCATTCAAACTCAGGGTAAGTTCAAAGGGGAATGGAAGGGGGCTGTTAACTACATTAAAACGTTGGTTAGCTTAGATAAATGAGGGGATTGGTTATTTATGTAGGGTCTGTATAAGTTCTAGTTTCGTTCTGACCAGTGTTCAATGAAGAGGTGAGTTTAGAGGTGGGAACGGAATGAGGATAGGTCTGTAATGTTTTGGAGGCTAGCTGGTAATGAGTTCCAGAGCATTGGGGATATATATTCAAATGATCTGTTGCTAGTGCATTGTTTAGTCTTACGGAAATCTGAAGGGGTACTGAGAGTGTTGTTCATTTGCCCTCTTCTTTGCCGATCATTGGGTACAACTTTGATTAATTGTGAGAGGATTGGGGGAGCAATCTTTCTAATGATTTTTGAAGGTGGTCATCAACAACTTGTATTTTACATAACATAAGCATTCTCCAGTGCAAGGCATATTGTGAACTAATATAAAACACTACAAAAGTCACTTAAGTTCTGCAAGGCCAAATATACCATAACATACCAGCATACACTTCCAGAACTCATACAATAAGGGACCTACTCAGAACAAAGCACCACTATAAATACTGCAATGGGCCCCAAAACATCCATACAGCTATTTGAAAAGCTGAACTACAGTACAAATCCCTACGTACAAACTCCATGTTAACAGAACACATGACCTTGGTCAGACACTCAGAACACAGACCCTCACCAAGTACAGAATAAGTGACCACAACCTAAAGTAAAAATAAAAATATGTAGACAAAAATTAAACTGAAACCCCAATGAGCCAGATTCTGCATGCGGCGCCACACCAGATAAGAGATGCAGTTCCCCATACTGTGGCCTGATAAGGAAGAATTTCCAAGTACATCTTGACAAACTACCCATACATGTTACATCTTACGAACTCCAGCAGGAGGCTCTCTTTAGCACGATGCAAGTATTACGCCAAGCATTAGCAGTAAATTTGAGAGATTAAGATCATATTCCAAATACCCTGGCTTAGAAGTGAGGTTCACGACTGCCATAGTATGCGCAAAACTAACCCATTAGGAAAAACTACCCCATGTGAAATATAAAGATAGCGCAAAGTCCAATTACTAAATTGAAAATAAAATTATTTTTCTACCGTTGTTGTCTGACGATTTTTGATCATTCTGATCCAGATCTGAGGTTTCTGTTTTCCTCTGTCTTCTCTTAGCTCTCTTTCTATGGTCTATAGTCCGTCTGTCACTTTTGTCTCTCCTTTTTGCTTTCTTCCTTTTCTTCCATCAGCCTTTTTCCAGTCCCAGTAACCCTCCCCATATCAGCCCCCTTTACAACCTCCCCTCCCAGTACCTTCCAGTGTCAACCTCCTTGCATTCCCAGCACCACCACTGGTGTCTATTCCCTTCCAGTCCCCCTCCTTCTCCACCATCCAGCCCCTTCTAGTCCAAATACCATCCCAGGTATCAGTGAACTTACAGTCCCAGTGCGCCCTTTTGTGTCAATTCCCTTCCAGTCACCCTCTCCTCTGTCCATCTGCCTTCCAGTGCCACCCGAGGTGTCAGTTGCCTTCCACCGCCACCGGCACCCTCCTGCCGCACTTACCTGGCTTACCGGGGGGGGGGGGGGAGTGGAGAGGAGAAGAAAATTTGTACACATCTACCTGCTAATCTGACCATCCTATCCCTTGCCTCTCCAAATTAGACAGGCTGACTATGTCTATAATAGACAGACACAAAGAAACAGGCATACCACACCACAAAGCACAGAGAACAAGAAACAACACACACAGGGACCACTGATACCACAGAACATATGGAACACTCAGACGGACCACACATCACCACTTAGATTACACTACAGAGAGATAGATAGACCATCCACACACCATATAACACACATACCATACATGCACCACATCCCATGACACCCCCCCCCCCCCCTTCTCATTCTGAGAGCAGTAGCACCATCCATTGGCTCTAACAATGTTGGGAAATATGTGACAACTTCCAGATCAGGGGAGGTTCCCCCTGCCAGTCATGAGATAGGAACAACCACCAGGTTATAAACCTTGGCCCAAGACAGTTTCCTGTTTTTGTCCCCCAGGTCATTGCACCATGCATTGCCGAACAGGAAGTTGCCCTAAAGGGGGAAGTGCCTCAGGCAGCCCTTGCCAGAGCCAGTCACCAGGTCCAGGATAGAAAGAGGAATGAAGAGGCTTAGAGCCACTGCTGCCTGTAGACAGGGTTGGCACTGCCATTAGGCAAATTAGGCAGTCATCTAGAGTGCTGGCCCTCTGGGGGCACCCATGCTGCTGCTATCACTCTTTTCTGGGACCAAGTGCAATGGCAATAACTGCAAGCAGCTCTGTGGAGGTTACTTTCAAGCTTCAGTGCCGGGGGCTGTTTCCTTCCACCCCTCTACGACTCTCGATGCCGACTTCCTGTTTGCACGGTAACTCAGTATTAGGCATCAGAGAGTGGTGGAAGCAAATAGCCCCGTGACGCCAAAGCTTGCAAGTAAACTGCATGGGGCTGTTCACAGCTACTGCCATCATTGCTGGTCCCAGAGAGGGATGGCAGCAGTGGCAATGGACACCGCGGGGATGGAGGGCACGCAAGGGATGAGGTTCACCTACGGTGCCTCATTTCCTTGCGCTGACCCTGCCTGCAGAAAAGCTCAGCCTGTAGAGGAGATTCCTGAACAGATCCTGCACCAGTCCACCAAAAATTCAACAGTCAGAGGACTGAGAGAAGCAGCATAACCTGTGATGAAGCTGACACTACTGAAGCTATGGAGTTAGGAGAAAACTCCGTTTCTTTTAAAGAAACTGATTTACAGAGAATGCAGTTACCAAGAAGTGCAGCTAGAGGGAGTAGGCATGAGGCTGCAGAAGGTAGGCTGACACACCCAGATTGTAATGATGCAATAGCTAATCAAACACACCTGAGTAGAGGGCCAGAAAGCTCACTAAAGAAACGGCTTTATAAGCAGTGCTTGGTCAGGAGAATAGAGAGACGACCACAGGAGGAGAGAGGACCACGAATAGAGAGACAACCACAGGAGCAGAGAGGACCACAAACACAGAGAGGACCACAAATACAGAGAGCAACAGAAACCCCTGCTACTAAGGAGAGAGAAAGGGGAAAGCTCCAACTACGGAAGGAAAGGCAGTTAAGCTTGCAGTCCTTACAAGGAAGGGACAACTTCCAGGAAGGACAAGCCCATGCTGAAAAGCTCCAGAAAGAAGTCTCCAGGGAAGACAGTGTAAGCAGGAGAGTGCCTGGTAGAGGGAATACCAGCAATGCACGTCTCAGAGAACAAAGGTACATTCACACCTCCTTTCCTGAATGTGTGCCAGGTCCTAGAAAGGCTTGTAAACCAGAGAGCCATAGATATGAGAAACAAAGCTGGGGAAAGCTTTGGGAACCTGTGCAGAAGGTCCTAGATAAAAGCCATATTAATTGTTTGCCAGACCAGGTCCAACCAGGCTGGAAAGTCTTGGAGAGAACTACTAAAGTACAACCAGTTTTGCCTAGGGAAAGCTCAGGCTTAGCAGACACCATATCCGAGCAAGAGGATATGCAAACAGACCTTGTAGAATCAGAATCATTGCTACCTGAATATCCTATGGACTGTACTCTCTGTGTAGCTGAGAGTATAGAATCACTCACAGAGTCATAGCATAAGACATGCTTTAAAAAATGTCATTGCTTTGTTGAGCTGAAAAGAAGAAGCTTTTGTGTTTATTTAACCTGTTGATATTGAAAAATCCTGCTTGAATGGAAAAGACTGTGAAGCTCTTATAACAGTTTTGGACTTTGTAAATACTTTGGTAGAAACCCTGAATCAAGGTGAATTCTGTTGTCTTCTTGGAGAACCTTAGCGCATCAAGGGAATAAAACCTTATGTTTAACCCAGCACAAGGCTCAGACAACTATTCTTTATAAAGAAGGGAACTACAAGGACCATAATGCACCTGGTCTAAGTTTAAGTTTCCAGCTTCAACAAACAATAAATGTCCGCCCTGATCCTTCAGCACGCTGCCACCGGGAGGGGCTGTGACAAACCATGGAAGAGAGAAGCAACATTAAACGCTACTGTACATCCAAAGATACTCGTGCAAGCAGATACTCTGCTACACGGGGCCGGGGAACTTTAAGGTTTGAGCCACTGAGCTTCAAGTATTCAGGAAAGAGACTGATTAGGGAAAAAGGAACTCATCAAGCGAAACAACTAACTGATCAAATATTTTCTATGAGATAGAAAAAATGGAACCGAATGCCTTCCCGCAGAAGGACTGGGGTAACAATGATATTCCTACTTGATTAAAGGAAATTACGTATTTTGTAACATAGTTCATTAAGTAATGTTTACCCAAATGTTATACATAGTTTTGTTTATCAATGACCATAAAGTTTTAAGAAAACCCTTGGTTCAGAACACAAACATCTGGCCTGAACTCAAATTATTAAAAAGGGTGAATGAAAATGTGTCAAGTGCCTAAACTTTAAATATTGGTTGAAACAAAGAGATAATTCCTTCCCTCAAGTCTGCACCCTATTATTTTCAGACCGTTCAGAGAAACTCTGGCTAATAACTCTGATGTGCTTCCTTTGTCTGCCTGGACCACACAGAAAGGGCATCATAAATCATTTCAGCTCCTGCCCTTTTAGCCCACCTCATATGTACCTGCAGTGACCCCTCTTTTAGCTCAACAAATGTCAGAGGCAACAGAGCAGCACATTCTCCTAACCAAAGCCGCCTGTGTGCCAAACGGCAGCATCATGGGCTGCAGGCAAGAAGTGAGATTACCAGGCCGCTGTGTGCTAGACAAAGGCATCGCTTAGCTACTTAAACAATTCACTGCTCAGATCTATACTCTCCAAGATGAAAATTGTGCTAATTAAGAGAGGAATTTTATAACAAGCCACCTAACTTGTAAGTGGAACATGGGAACAAGTTGCATCAAGTTTCAGATACTGTCTGTGAGGCCCTTACTTGGTGTAAGGACATTCCTTGCCCTTGTTTCAATTTCCCTTCTCTCTCATTCAGTGATCATGCAGGGGTTCAACATTAGCAAAGCATACAATGGACCACATGGTAGCCATGCGCATGAGTTAGCTGTGGTATTTAAACTTTACCTGGGAGTGACGAGAGGAAGAAAAAGGTCACACCTAAACAACAGTGATTCGCAACATCCAGGAGCAGCTTCTGGAAGCCCTGTCTTAAGTTATTTTACGAAAACAAGGGATCTCACCAAATACAGCGCAGCTTTCAAGAAACTCTTGAAACGAAATGGGGAAATTCATCACTGGTACTGATGAGAGATCAGAGGGAAAAATTATGAGGTGAGAGTTAATGCTGAGGAAAATAAAGAGGAAAAGAAGGCACAAACCAACAGATGATAATGACCGAATGGCAGATGTGTACTACTATGTGAGATGCATGACTGAATTCCAGGCCTAATTTAATAACCTCCCAAATGACACCAGGAGTGCTAAGAGGTTTGCGCTCAATCTGTATTATTTGGCCGAGCTGCTCATTTCCTATACTTCACTGAGAACATTAAGATATCAAGACCAATACAGGATTACTATTCTGTCACCAAGCAAAATATTGCAATGCAACGTGTGCCTTCGAGTCAATGCTGACTCCTGGCGACCCAGAATCTCCTGGGTTTTCTTGGCAGTGTGACTGGAAGTAGATTGCCAGGCCTTTCTTCTGAGGCAAAGGAGGGTTAAGTGACTTGCCCAAGCTCACAAGGACGAGGCCAATATTCAAAGGTATCCTAAACCTGGATTTATAGTGCACGGGATTGGATGGCATAGGTTTGGTAGCTGGGGATGAACCGCAGAGTGATCTTGTTCCTCGCGTTTCTCGAGTTTCTTTCCTCTGACCTCTTGCCCCTTACCTCCTTGTGCGGTGCAAGTTAGCGTTGTTGTGATAGTGTGTTGTTGTGATCTTGTGTGAGAGTGTATGGTGCTGTTCAGAGAGATAGTGGTGAGGGGGGTGGGAGGGTGCGATTGGGCTTCTTCTTCTTCATCTTTTTCTTCATGGGAGGGGAGGGGGGGAGTAAAGGAAGTCCCTAGTTCCTGGGAGGATAGTTACTACCCCTTGATCTTCTCCCTTCTTGATGGGAGGTTTTCCTCGTATGGGGGCTTGGGTCTAGAGTTTGGATGGTACTTTGGGATCGGGCATTGCTATGGATTGACCTCAGGGGTGGACAGACCTTCTACACTTGCTTGCTTATATCTTTCTTATTCGCTTTCTTGTTGTCTGCTTTCTGCCTCCCTTTGGGTCTGGGCTGTTAGTGTTCACTGTCTGTACTAGAAGTACCAAAGTCTGTTTGTAATTACTCACTATTAGGCTCAAGGGATATTACAATGTTTCCCGTGGTGGTATATTGTGCACTGCTGGGGGGAGTTAACCGATGTTTGTTTGTTTGTTTGTATGCTGTGGTGACTTCAATAAAAAACTTTATGCACAAAAAAAAAAAAAATTCAAAGGCATTTCCACAGTTTACAGACCTGTAAACCGTGGAAATGCTGCTGAATGGGATATTCAACGGCATTAGCATGGTTAGAGCTGCTGAATATTCTATACGAATGCCGTTACACACCCCAGTGCTAACTGCTTAGCATTGGGGCGTGTCGTGGATGTTCTGGGTAGCGACGGTCGCTAACTGGATAGCAGTGATATTGCACTGCTACCTGGTTAGCGACATATGGGTAAAGCTAGGCGCAGCCAAAGCTGGCCTAGCTTTACTCATAGAAGCTAACCTAACAGTAATGCAATATCACTGCTGCCCAGTTAGCGACTGCGGTGGCGGAGGCTGTGTGGCAACCCCAGGTATTCAATGCTGGGGCCAGATATGACCCAGCATTGACTATCCAGATTTAGTGTTCAGCGCCAAAAGCTAGGTGCTATAGTCGTGCCTAGCCTCTGGCACTGAATATCGGGCTCTAAGAACATACATAAGAGCATAAGGTATGCTATATTGGGTAAGATCAAAGCATCATGGGTCTACCCAGTCTCCTGTTTCTAATCCAGATCACAAGTACCTGTTAAGTTCCCAAAACCTAACACAGGTTCCATGCAGATTCCATGCTGCTTATCCCAGGGGTATCACTACACTCACAGACTTCATCCTACTTATCAGTCTAGGCCGCGGATAGGCACCATAACATCAGGGATCCTGAAAAACTCCCCACCACACCTTAGTGCGCAAACACACATACACACTGAGAATTTAAACCACATAACACATATATCTGAACTCAGCGTTTCTCTAGTGGTAGAACATAGCATTTATCACTGTTTATTTAACTACCCCAACACCAACATTCATGTAATCTTGGAGCAAAGCAATTATCTCTGCACATCTGACTCGGCCCAACGCCAAAATGGACGCCCTACAGCATTTTGCAATCGCTTCATCAGGGGTACGCAGAGTCTATAGCAGATTTGCCTGGACGTTGTGGCCCAAGAGTGCTGAGATCCTTTTCTCCCTTCTAAATTAGAAAGTTGAGTTATTCCTCTATTTTGTTATAGGTAGGATGAAATCTGTGAGTGTAGTGATACTTTATCTTCATTCTGAATAATTGGACACTAGTATACTGGTATCCCAATGATAGGCAGTGGTTTTCCCCAGCCCACTTTAAAAGTGGTTTATAGATATTTCCTCCAGGAACTTGTGCAAACCAATCTTTTTTTTTTTTTATTGAGATTTTAGTCAATTACTATAACCAAATAAGTAAAGGTCAATCAGAATACAAAAACGAGAGATAAACTACCTCTTACAGCAAATTTACAAGAAAGAAACAAACACGATACAGTCCACATCATGGAACCATGCTGAACAACATTAAAAATGAAAATAACAGAGAAAGAAAAAAAGGAACAAACGTCCCAAATAGGAGGTCAATTATTAATCACTGATCCAATTCTACAACTTTTTTATCAGCCAGAAATCTTTCTAAGTGGAGCACATCAGTAAACACATAGGAAGCATCACCCAAACCAATAAGGCATTTGTAAGGAAAACGCAAAACGAACGAAGCTCCCAAGGCCAACACCTGAGGCTTCAACTTTAGGAATTGCTTCCTACGCATTTGAGTGCTTCGGGCTACATCAGGAAAAATATTAATGCGCTGGCCACAAAACTTGGTCAATTTCGCCTTAAAAAAAGCACGAAGAATACGTTGTTTCACTTCAATCGAGGTAAAAGTGACTAGAAGAGTGGCTCGCGTACCAATATTATCCTGTGAGTCCTCCAAAAAGGCAGTAAGATTCTCTAAAGGGGCAACAATTTTATCAAGTTCACCCTCTACCACATTAACTTGCTTGACTGAGGAAGGAATATAATATATAGAGGAAATATCAATTAAATCCGAGATGGCCAAAACATCTTTAAAGTACTTATCCAACAGAATTTTATGAGAAAGCAAAGAGGAAAAAGGAAAATTAAGAAAACGCAAATTACAGGATCTTAAGGAATTCTCCAGAGCTTCAACTTTACTATGTAATAATAATGAATCCTTTATAGCAGCAATACTTGACGTTTGTAAAGGAAGAACCTGGGATTCCAATGTTGTAATAGCCAAATCTGAAGAAGTTATTTTATCGTCAAGCAGCTGGTTCACAGTTCTCACCTCCCGGTACAACTTTTATTCCCCGAAGGGAAGACCCTGCAGGTAGGGCTGTCCAGTGAGTGCCTGCGTTGGTAAGACAGGCCTCAGCTGCAGCGGCAACAGCAGCCTCCCGAGCCGATGCCCTGGCTCCACACACCTCCGTGCAAAGAAGCAGCTGGTTCACAGTTCTCACCTCCCGGTACAACTTTTATTCCCCGAAGGGAAGTCCCTGCAGGTAGGGCTGTCCAGTGAGTGCCTGCGTTGGTAAGACAGGCCTCAGCTGCAGCGGCAACAGCAGCCTCCCGAGCCGATGCCCTGGCTCCACACACCTCCGTGCAAAGAAGCAGCTGGTTGTGCAAACCAATCTTAAATTCAGCTACACTAGCAGCTTTTACTACATCTCCAGTAATGAATTCTAGAGTTTGATTATGTGGTGAGCGAAAAAATATTTTCTCCAATTAGTCTTAAATATGCTCCATTGTAACTTCATTGCATATCCCCTAGTCTTCTACTTTTTGAAGGAGTAAGCAACCAATCTACATTTACCCGTTCCACTCCATTATTTTGCATACATTTGTCATATTTTCCCTCAGTCATCTCTTTTCCAAGTTGAAGAGCCCTAATCTTTTAAGCCTTTCCTCAAAGGGACATTCCTAAGAGGGACTCGATGGCTTTTAATTACAATCTCTCTCCTGAAAGCTCTTAAAGGGGTTTTGGTTTTCATCTGTAAAAGCCAATTCTTTTTGTTTGTTTGTTTTTCTATCCTGCAAAGAGGCAATTTTTTTATGGTGTTGGGCAAAAAACATCAGTTAGAGTTCATTGTTTTTTGTTCCATTCACAGCTAGCTCTTTCAAGTCACTGACATCAGGTGTTAGTGGCCCTTAATTAACTTGCAAAGGAGCTGGGTAGATCAGTGCAGCTAAAAAAGTCTACAGGATCTTGCAAACACTGACATTCCTAAGAGGGACTCGGTTGCAAGAAAGGTAATACTGTGTGGCTTTTAATTACAATCTTTTTTGCCTGAAAGCTCTTAAAGGGGTTTTGGTTTTCATCTGTAAAAGCCAATTCTTTTTGTTTTTCTATACTGCAAAGGGGCAATTTTTTGTGGTGTTGGGCAAAAAGCTCTGTCAGTTACAGTTCATTGTTTTTTGTTACATTCATAGCTAGATCTTTGAAGTCACTGACTTTATTAAGTGTTAGTTCCCTCCCTACCCACCCCAGCTTTCACCCACCCCATGTGAGCATTCTTGCTTTATAGGGCAACTCAACAATTAACTGCATACAGGGACTTAGAACAGCACTGTTAGAACACACAGTTAACTGCTTTTTATCTGAAAGGAGGGCTGAGGGACAGGCAGGGACTTTGGTAGGTCTCTCTTTTATTTCAACAGGTACCAAAGCTCCACCAACTGACAAATGGCAGGAAAAAATTGTATTGCTAGAGCTGTTGTCCCATTACAGCCTCTGCGTCTGTCCAGACAGAGATCTCTATGCCAGTTTAAGGACAGGTTTCATGTGCAGGATGCCTGCATGCTGAAGCTTTCAAAAAACAAGTGGAGGATCTCAGAGAAGAGATGGTGAAGCTGAGGAGCATTCAAGACAGTGAGAAGTATATTGATGAGATGCTTCTTCAAACATCCAAGGTCCCCAAAAGAGGTGGAGATGGGAGCCTACAGAATGATGAAAGCAGGGCATGAGTCACCAGGGCCTACAGAATCACCAAGCCAACTCCTCCTGCCCTTGAACTGAAGAACCATTATGTTGCCCTGGAAGTGGAGGAGGTGAAAGCATCCCAGGAAAAGGAAGAACCGGAGCTCAAGCACACCAAATTTGCAAAATCAGTAACCACAAGGAAGTGAGGGGTAGTAGTGGTTGGTGAATCTGAGGGGTACTGAGGCATCCATCTGCTGACCAGACTTGATATCCAGAGAGGTGTGTTGTTTGCCAGGTGCCAAAATCCGAGATGTTACAGAGAGTTTGCCAAGACTCATCAAGCCTACTGACTATTACCCAATGTTTCTCATCCATGTCAGCTCTAATGTTACTGCCAGGTATCCCTCTGAGCATATCAAAAGTGACTTCATGGCTTTGGGATGGAGGGTGAAGCAGATAGGTGCACAGGTGGTGTTCTCTTCAGTCCTCCCTATTGAGGGTAAAGGCAGAGGCAGAGAAGCTTTCATCCTGGAGATAAATGCATGGGTGGTGTCATCAAGAGCATTTTGGTTTCCTGGGTCATTGGATGATGTTCCAAGAGCTGCAGAGCAGAGATGGCGTCCATCTGTCCAAGAAGGGTCGACATGTCTTCAGTAGCAGATTGGCTAACCTACTGAAGAGGGCCTTAAACTAGATTCCTTGGGGATGGGTGAAGAAAGACCCCAGCTAAGTGAAAGCTCCCAGGTAAGTGAAACATTAAATAACTTTATAGAAATAGGTAAAAGGGGCAACATCTGGAAAGCAGTGTATATAAATGCCTGTAGCATGGGAAATAATGGCTTTAATGGAACAGGCTGACTTGGATTAAGTGGTGGTTACAGAGACATTGGTTCACGGACAACCATGACTGGGATATAATTATACCAGGCTATACTTTATTCAGGAAGAGTAGGGTAGGATGAAGGGGAGGAGGAGTGGCACTATATGTAAAAAATAATATCAAAGCTATAGAATTGCAATGCTTAAAAGGGAGAGAGAAGGCACTGTGGGTTAAACTAGAAAGTGGGAAAGAGAAATCCATTTGCATTGGTGTGATATACAGATCCCCCTCATAGGGAGAAGAAGTGGATGGAGATTTAGTAGAAGACATATTCAATATTGCCAGGAAAGGGAAAATGCTATTGATAGGTGATTTCAGCATGCCAGATGTTGATTGGCACATCCCTGCTGTGGTGTCATCTAGAAATAAGGAGATCCTGGATTCCTTACAGGGAAAATTATTCAGGCAACTGGTAACAGAACCCACACACGAAGGGACCATACTGGACTTGGGGCTTACCAATGGTGAAAGTGTTTCTGATGTTATAATGGGAGATCATCTCGCATCCAGTGATCACCAGATGGTGTGGTTCAGAATTAGGACTAGGGCTGATAAAATCCATTCAAAAGCAAGGGTCTTAATTTTAGATAAACTAACTACACCAAGATTGGCCAATACCTCAAGGGATGGGAACAGTTAGGGGATGTAGAAAAATAGTGGGCAAAACTGAAAGGAGATATTTTAAGGGCAACCAACCTTTTGGTTAGAAAGGTAAAGGTAAAAGAAAAAGGGAGCCACTATGGTTCTCAAAAGAAGTAGCTGAAAAGGTGAAGAAAAAGAAGGAGGCCTTCATGAAATGTGAGAGAGGAAGACAGGCATCTATATTTGGAAAAACTTAGAGAAGCTAGCCAAGTAGTCAGGAAAGCAAAGATATTAAAAGGAGAATTAAAATCCAATGTAATAAAATGGGGGGATAAGACATTTTTCAGATTTATTAGTGAAAGGAGGAAGGGCAAAGGTGGTATTGTCAGACTCAAATGTGAAGGGGAGGAAAATATAGAAACTGATGAGGATAAAATGTTATTGGTTAACAAATATTTCTGTTCTGTGTTCACAGATGAAGGACCAGGAGCAGGACCTCAGAAAACACCCCCAAATAGGAACAGAAGCGACAGGAATCTTGAACGATTTTTAGCAGATTGTGTTTGTGTGGAACTAACTAAATTAAAAGAGGACAAAACGATGGGATGGAATGGGATACATCCGAGAATAATGAAGGAACTTGGGAATGTTCTAGCGGCTCCACTGACTGACCTTTTCAATGTCTCTTTGGAGTTGGGAGTGCTGCCAGAAGACTGATGGAGAGAGGCACATATGATCCCTTTACACAAAAGCGGAAGTAAGGATGTGGTTGAAAAGTACGGGCCGGTTAGTTTAGCAACTGTGGTGAGTAAATTATTGGAAACGCTGCTCAAAGACAAAATAGTGAGGTTCTGAAGTCCAGTGGATTACAGGATCGGAGGCAGCATGGATTCACCAGAGGCAGGTTTTGTCAGACAAACCTGATTGATTTCTTTGACTGGGTGACCAGGGAGTTAGACCGAGGGAGAGCCCTAGATGTGGTGTACTTGAATTTCAGTAAAGCCTTTGACACCGTTCCACACAGATGACTTATCAACAAACCTAGCACCCTAGGGTGGACCCTAAAATTACTGATTGGGTTAGAAATTGGTTGAGTGGGAGGTGACAACGGGTACAGGTAAATGGAGCTCACTCTGAGGATAGAGCTGTTACCAGTGGTGTGCCGCAGGGATCTGTCCTTGGTCTGATTCTTGTTAACCTCTTTATTAGTGATATTGTGGAAGGGCTGTCGGGTAAGGTTTGCCTCTTTGTAGATGACACCAAAATCGGCAATAGAGTAGACACCCAGGAAAGAGTAGATACCACGAGGAGGGATCTAGCTAAGCTTGAAAAATGGTCTAGAATTTGGCAGCTGAAATTTAATGCTAAAAAATACAGGGTCATACATTTGGGCTGCAAAAATCCAAGGAAGTAGTAAAGTGTAGGGGGGGGGGAAGTACTTCTGTCCACAAAAGAAGAGCAAGACCTGGGCGTGATTGTGTCTGACAATCTTAAAATAGCTAAACAGGTATAAAAGACAACGGCAAAAACTAGAAGGATGTTTGGGTGCATAGGGAGAGGAATGGCCAGCAGAAGAAAGGAGCTGATAGTGCCTCTGTATAAGTCTTTGGTGCAACCTCATTTGGAGTTTTGTGTGCAGTTCTGGAGCCTGCACCTTCAAATTGATATAAACAGTTTGAAGTCTGTGCAGAAGGTGGCTACTAAAATGGTTAGTGGTCTTCATTATAAAGCATAAGAGGACAGACTTAAGAATCTTAATATGCATACTTTAGAGGAAAGGCGGGATAGAGGAGATATGATAGAGACATTTAAATATCTCCATGGCATAAATGCACAGGAGGAGAGTGACTTTTGATTGAAAGCAAGCTCTGCTATGAGGAATATAGGATGAGGGTGAAAGGAGATAGACACAGGAGTAATATGCGGAAACATTTCTTTACGGAAAGAATGGTAGATGCATGGAATAGTCTCCCAGTTGAGGTGGTAGAGAAGAGGACAGTATCTGAATTCAAAAAAGCATGAGACAAACACTGAGGATCTCTGAAGGAAAAAAGAGGACGATTGTAGTAGTTGATATGGAAGGGCAGACTAGATAGGCCATGTGGTCTTTTTCTGCAGAGGAAAGTCACGCACAGACTGAGAGTGGAAAAGGTGCATTACCACTGGTTATTTCCCTTCAACCTACAGTTCACAGTGGTGGGAGTCACCTTCAGGGCCCAGAACCTTGAGGAGGCTGTGGATGGCCTTATGAAGGTGGGATGGGAAATCTTCTGAAGAAGACAGTGGCAAGTGGAGAGGCTCCAGGGGTGTTGAGGACTCCGGACCCACACTGGCACTGGGTTGGGCGAAATGAAAAGAGGCTGCAGAGACAGTCAGGAGACCTGGAGTGCATGGCAGATGGTGCAGAGTGATTAGAACAGTGCACTGAGGACTTGTTTTCTAGGTGACTGCCTGAAATGGACAATGGGAATCATGGAGGGAGAAATATGGAATAGTATGAAGTGTATGCGAGGAGAGGATGGTGGAAGTATGTGTGGGAGAGGATGTGATGGTTTGGTTCTGAATGTGGTAAATGGTCATCAGAGCCAAGGAAAGTACAGGTATGCAGATGGGTATTCAGTGGAGAGGGGGAAAAAGAGGGGGAGGGGGCTAAGGGGAGGGGGAAGGAACTGATGAGCTGGAAGGATGTTACTCTCTTTCAAGATTTAATGTCGCATGATTGGTGGGGAGATGGTTAAGGGTTGATGACTAACCTGAAGGTGGTGTCCCTAAGTGTTAAGGGACTTAATTCTTTTAGGAAACACCAATTGCTATTTAAAGAACTGAAAAGACTCAAGACAGACATAGGTCTCATACAAGAATCCCACAGTAAAAAAAGGATGAGGCTTTAGTGTGCAACCCTGGGTACCCATCTCGGTACTGGGAGTTCAACATGCTACTGTACATAAAAAGAGAAGTGGAATGGGTATTCTTATAGCCTCTCAACTGGTTTTTGATGTACAAGGGGAGGTGAGAGACCAAAAAGGATGGTACATTATGGTGCAAGGTGAATTATAGGGACCAAAGCTGACAATAGTTAATATACATGCCTCTAACAAAGAGCAGGGGGCTTTCTATGAGGATCTACCCATGAAGATAAGGGACTTCGGGGAGGAGTACTTGATTGTTGGAGGGGATTTTAACATGACATGTCATTCTCTACTGGATAACTGAAAAGGGTGGGCAAAGAGTTCAAAAAAAGACAGGAGACAACTTGGGGTATTTATGGAAAATCTTTAATCGATGTCTAGAGATGTGGAGCCCAATTCCCAGAGGGGTATGTCCGGGCCATTCAAATGTCCCTGATGAAGAAAGGTCCATTAGGATCTGATTCTGGACCATGGGAACTAAACGTTCCCACAGTATACAGAATCAGGCCCATGGACAACACGGTGTGCCCCTGCCGCCTGTGGGGATGTCCTCCCTGCAGTCGCCCTCAAGTCCTGCCATCCAACCCATGACAGGCTAGCTGGGGCCTGGATCAGGTGGCAGGGACTCTCCTGCACCTAGCCCAGGCCCGATCACTGGGTCAGTGCTGATTATTCCACCTTTGAGGTGGAATAATCAGCACGTCCTCTCTGACCGGCAGGACGTACAGGGCTGTGACCTGAATCGATCATGTACATCCTGAGGGCTAGCCTGCCCCATCTCCGCCCAGGCCCTGCCACCCGCTGCCGGTTCTACCCATCCTGATGCTCTGGACGTGCGGGGAGAGCCGAAGGGGGAATTGGGCCAGAATGGCTTGCGGGGCTGCAAGTCCCACCGGGGTGTGCAGCCCCGCACCCTGCATCTCTGCATCGGGCCGATAGCTACTCTAAATGGTGTGATTTTACCTTCTATTCAGGGGTGCATGATTGTTATTCCTGTATAGACTATTTAATGGTCGACAAGGGGTTGATACCTGAACTCCAAGAGTGTGGAATAGAGGGGTTTTCATGGTTATACCATGCTCCCATCTTTTATGCCCTGGAATTATTACCTGCGAATAGGGGCCTGCAATTCTGGAGTCTCAATGAGAGCCCACTAGATGACCCAGGAGTTAAAGAACAAATATAAATGGAAATAATCATCTACATGAAAATAAATTATACAGAGGGGATGCACCCAGGTACCCTGTGGGAAGGATTGAAGGCTGTGATATGGGGGAAGCTTATTAAAGTGAGAAGCTTTAAAAATAAACAAAAAGAGGGGAAGAATAAATGGGGCAAGGTGGGAAAATTAAATTACGGGAGGCATGGGGAAAGCTACCATGGCTGCTTACAGAGGAGGTAAACTATTCTCTGAAGCATCTTAAACAAATATATTTGGAGCAAGGCAATAAGGCCAGCAAGATCTTAGTGGTGAAGCTGAAGAAGCTTCGCACAAGGAGTGCTCTGAATAAGATAAAAGATGTGGAGGAGAAGGAGGTCAAGGACAATAGGGGCATTAAAGAATGCTTCCTCCAGTTTTACAAAACCATGTATAAGCCAGAGGAGGAGGCTACTGAGGCTGAGGGATGAGATATCCAAGTATTTAGGTGGAGTGGCCCTGCCTCAGGTAAAGGAGGAAGATGGGGGTTTCTATAGAGGGCTATTAAAGCACATGAAGTCTTGTTGGTGATCCGGTCTTTGCCGGGGGGGTGGGGGTGGGAAGGGGGGTAAGGCTCCTGGCTATTCAGAAATATCATAAATGTTATGCTGAGCAATTAGTGAAAGTATTGGCCAGAGCTTTTAATAAAATCCTGGAGGATGCTCACCTACTGAGGACATTGAGGGAGGCCAGGGTGACCCTTCTGTCCAAGGAAGTCAAGGGCCCCATACTCTGTAGCTCCTATAGACCTATCTTTCTGCTGGGTCTTGGTTTCAAACTGCTAACTAAGATCTTGGCAATGAGATTAATGCTTAGAATGGCAGAGTTGGTTCACCCAGATTTCATACCAGTTGCCAGGCAATGGGCAATGTCCGGAGAACTCTTAATCTCATTAGGGTAACCCTACGGTCAGATCAGAAGGGAGTACTCCTGAACTATGAAGTCTTTGATAGGCTTTATTGGCCATATATGTTTAGGGCACTAGAGAAAATGAGGATGGGGGGAAACTTTTTGAGCTAGGTGTGGACAATTTATATGAGACTCCTGGCATATTTGCAAGTGAAAGCTAGTTATACAGAGCCTTTTGAGCTCCACTGTGGGGCCCATCAGGGGTGCCCCTTGTTGCCCTTATTCTTTGTTCTAACAATGGCTCAGTGAGTAAGGGACAACAGGGCTGTAGAGGGGTTACCGGTGGGTGAGGTCCCACAATAAATAACTATGTTTGCACAATGACATATTGGTTTTTGTGTTGAATCTGGAGAGGACACTGGGGGTATTGCTGGAAGAGCTGGGGAAATTTTGGCAGGTATCTGATTTTAAAGTAAAACGTCCAAATCAGAGATTTTAAATATGTTTTGTACAGCCCAGCAGCTTAGGAAGTTAAAGAAAATTTGCTCCTTGAGATGAGCCAAGGGGAGAATAAAATATTTGGGAGTCACTCTAGTGGAGAAGGGGAGATTTCTGTTCCAAGAAAATTATCTCCTAAAAAAAGATACAGCGGGGATTAGAAGGATCAGAGCATTTGTACTTGTCCTGGCTGTGCCGGATTATCAGCATACAGATGATGGTGCTAACCTTGCCCGTCTTTTGCCAGTGTGAGGCCCCTGGCACCTGGCAGCCTGCAGGGGCCCTGGATTTATTTTTTTATTTTAGCTGTATTTATATCCCACTTTTCACTGGGTCAAAGCGGTCAATTGGGAGATACATTTAACATGAGGGGATATGACACACATATGTTAATACTTACAGGGAACATGGGCAATGGAGGGTTAAGTGGCTTGCTTAAGACCACAAGGAGTGCCTATAGGACTAGAAATCCCAGTCCCTCCGGCCTGAGATTGCTGTCCCCAGGTGGGACTTGAACCCCTGGCCCTCCGGCCTGAAGTACCTTGTCCTAACCACTAGGCCACTCCTCCCCCCCGGGAGGGCTGGATCTCACATGATGAGCCCAGCTGTCCATTTCATGGACTCCTCAGTAAAGTCACTCGTGACATCATTTCATTACAAATCATTGAAATCAACTTTAATCAATTACTGACAAACTGACCGACAAAGCCGACAATCATATGTCCACATCACAATTCACAAACGGCTGTCAGCCTGTCAAACACTTAACAATCAAATTGGAAATTTACAGTTTCAAGCATTCTAACTTTGCAATGCATTAATGCACATTCCACGTGCTGACTACTGACAATTAGCTAAGTATCAACATGTCGAAGTTTGAACGTGTTAATGCAAAGTCACGGATAATGCACTCAGAGTCAACTTCTCTCAGAAGGTCCTGCTCGATACTCAACAAGCTAAGCATGTTCAGATGCTCGTGCAACATTGTTGATCTGAAATGATTATTAATCAGCTTCAGTTTGTTGAATGACCGCTCACCTGAGCAGTTCGTCAACATGAGGCAGAGGAAAATGCACAGCGCAATCTCTGTGTTCGCAAACATGCTATGGAGGCCATTATCAACAATGAAGCAATGCAACTGAATTTCGATCTTGCTGCAGATTGTAGCATTATCTGGATCGTCGTTCTCATCTTCCTCCAGGTCGTCCGACTCTGACGCCTGCAATGCTTCCTTGCCCAACTTTGCAGAGCTGCCTTAAATTGTACTGTCTCCCGCCAGTTCAAGATGCAGATCGGAGGCATAGCGATTAAATAATTTGCTTGCACCTTCTCGAATTTCTGCATCAGAAAGTGATGAAATTTTGCACAAGAAAGCAAATTGGTCGGCCAATTCAGCATATGCTTCCTTGCACTTTGACAGTGCAGCAGCAAGGCTGTCGATGATAACGATGAATGTGTCAGTACGGAATTTATCAAGTGGTTGCAACTGAATCTCAGTGTCTGTGCCGGATTCGTCATATCTGCGATTTCGTCTGCGTACTCGCTTGCTGAGATCAGCCCGATAGTTTTCACAGCGTGACAGGTCTTTGCCATGCGGTTCAAAGTGGTCGAACTGTTCACGAAGGCTTTGGATGTACATCTGCAGTGAATCATAAATCGCAGCAACAGAATTCAAGTTTTGATCAGCTGACTGCAATGACACGCTGTTCGCTTGGAATCTTGCGAGAACCTTCTGCCAGAAAGCAGCCATTATGCCCGTCTCAAGTCACTGCATTTGATCGTGCAATCCTCTGGCTTCTTGACACGTCTCTGCCTTGTGTTCACCCACTTTGTCATCTATAATGTCCTCCAGAGCTTCGACAATCTCATCATAGTCCCTCACCAGAGCATTTGCCGCATCGAATCATGTGTCGGACAGTCTCTTTAGTGTTAGCCAGCCTGCAGTCAGTTCCAGCTTGTCCTTGAGGATGGCCCAGCGTGCTGTCGAACCAGCAAAAAACACGTACAGCCGGAGGGCGGAGCCTGATGCCAAGCAGGACGGACGCATAGCCCAGAGGCTCCGGAGAGGCCTGACGAGACTCCTGAAATACCAGTGCCCAATAGCGGGGGTGACTCCTCTGTGAAGGTCCAGAGTGACTCCGGATTATGGCGGGTCCTAAACCGACACGGTTGGACTACACCGGAGCATCCAACAGCAGTGCTAAGCGATCCAAGACGGAGCCCCTCTCCCCTCATAAGATGGCGGCGGCACGAGATGGGCCCGAGGCGCTGCAAGAAGTACTTGCGGAAATCCGGGGGGTGAAAGACCTCGTGCAGACAAATGGAGAATCGCTGCGGGCGGTGCGGGAGGACCTAGCGACCCTACAAAGTAAGCTTGAGGGGATTACCTTGCGACAGGACAGGGTTGAAGGAATCCTGGAAGCACATGGTGTCCGACTGGGGAAGCTGGATAAGCTAGAAAGGCAGCTACATGCACTCCAGCGGGAGGTGGAGGACGGGAACAATCGCGCACGGAGAAATAACGTTCGGCTTGTGGGGGTCCCTGAGGGTGCGGAAGGCAGCGATATGAAAACCTTCCTGTGCAAGATGCTCCCTGCTGTCTTACAGCTTACCTTTGAGCGCGATTTGGAAATTGACAGGGCGCACCGGGTCCCTTCGACTCCTGCACTTAACCGCAAAACGCCTCGGCCTATTATCTTCCGACTCTTACGTTATCAGCATGTGGAGCAGATTGTGGCGGCCGCGAAGCTGCGGGCGGAGCTCACTTTTGAAAGTCAACGGATCTCCTTCTTTCCGGATTTAGCTAAAGTTACTGTGGAGAGAAGGAAGCGTTCTTTGGCTCTGCGACCGCGCCTGCAAAGGCTGCAGGCGCGCTATGGCCTCATGTACCCGGCTAGAATGCGGGTAACTTTGCACAACCAGACACGATCTTTTGACGACCCAGATGACCTAGCCGCATTCCTGGACAATAAAGAAGCTGACCAGATGTGCTGAAGACCGGAATCCTCCATGGATAGTGGCGGTGCTTGTTGAGAGACAGACAGAAGGAGTCCTTTCACACTGTTTTGTTGATCGCTCCGCTGTCTTTGGGGGGGGGGTGCTCTTTAATGCAATGTTGGCTGTTTTATTGTTTTTGATGTTTCATAGGTGTGTGTCTATATGACATCTAGTCACCTGCTTAGTCTTGAATGGTACTGTTGGTGATGCACTGGCGAATTGAGAGAGGCCTCTCCTGCCTCACCTGCTGGCACGAGCTCACCATTGGGTATTTGGGTTTAGCTTCTCCTCTGGGGTTTTTCTTTTTTAGTCATCTAAGAATGAGATGCTGTATGAATCTTGGTTTTGATACACGGGGCTGTCTGGGTTTGTCTCTGCAATCTAGTGATGTTTGGGGCTATGTTGGGTGCTTTCGGGGGGAGGTGGAACTATTTCTGTCTGTAAAAGTGTATGTTGTATTTGAATGGCTACCTGTAAGGTACTATCGCTCAATGTGAAAGGGATCAATAGTCCAATTAAGAGAAAGAAAATCATGAATTATGCACGGCGGGAGAGAGCTGACCTTGTACTGCTGCAAGAGACACACTTGAATCATTTAGAAACCTTGAAGCTCAACATTAAGCCCTACCAGGTCATTGCTTACTCTCCAGCTGTTTCAAAAAAGAATGGGGTAGCGATACTGATCAAAAAATCCTTGAATGCCGCTATTTTGGACTCCCGATCTGATGAGGAAGGGCGTTGGTCCAAAGTGCGGCTCAAAATTGGGGGGTTGACATTTGTTGTCCTGTGCCTGTATGCTCCCAATGTTGATTCCCCTGACTTTTTTGCAACTGTTGCCAAAGAAGCCCAGGTAGACGCCCAAGTCCCCCTGGTCATAGGGGGGGATTTCAACCTGGTCATCGACCCACTAACTGATAGGCAACCCCTGAGGTCCTATCGGGCATCGCGGGGGCACACTATGCTTAGGTCCTTAATTGCGGATCTAGCCTTGGTTGACATTTGGCGGCTGTTGCATTCGTCAGAGTTAGAGTTTACTTATTTCTCACCTCCGCATCAATCCTTCTCCAGAATTGATTTTTTCCTAATTTCCAAGTCTTTGACTTCCTGTGTAGATGAGGCGCTTATTCATCCTAGGCATATCTCGGATCATGCTGCCATCTCCTTTACTCTGCGCACGGATGAGATTAAGTCTCCGTCGGCAGGTTGGACCTTTGATAGATCTCTCCTGGATAATGTAGAGTTTCGGGCCGAGATTCAGGGGGCCATCCGGGAATATTTGCAATTTAATTCTCCTCGGGATTCTCCTGGCTGGGCCTGGTGGGAGGGTTTTAAAGCCAACATGCGGGCGATTATTACCAGTTTTCAAATTCGGTTGCGAAAACAGCGGGCACAGCAACTGATGGCCCTGGAAGATCAGATCAGGGCCGGGGAACGGGTGTTGACCCGGAGGCCAGCTCCGGAGGTATTGTTGCGCCTTCAGCGCTTGCGTTTTCAGTTTAATGCAATCTTGAACACTGAGGCCTCCCAGAGCATTCGGCTGCAACAAGGGACTTACTATAGGGAAGGCAATAGAGCGGGGAAGCTGTTAGCCAATGCCCTTAAGGGCAGGCGGGAGGCGCAACGGGTGGCCGCCCTTCAGGATCCTCAGGGGCGTGGCCTGGTGCTGTCGGACAGGGAGATTGGAGAGGTTTTTCGGGAATTTTACGCCCATCTCTATGATTCCGAGGTAAATTTCTCCCAGGAGAGCTTCGATCAGTTGGTTGCAGGCTTGCAGCGGCCGATATTGTCCGCGGACGATAAAGATGAGCTGGACAGTCCCTTTACGGATGCAGAGGTGCAGTATGCGATTGATGCGGTGGCCTCTGGCAAAGCGACGGGACCGGATGGCTTCCCGGTCGAATTTTTTCGGACGTTTGCAGTCGATTTAGTTTCGCCGTTGCGACAGTATTTCACTATGCTGGCCGACGCCAGTTCGCATGTTGGAGCCTTTTCGGCGGCGAACCTATTGGTCTTTGAGAAGGCTGGCAAAGACCCCCTCTCTCCGGCTAGCTACCGCCCCATCTCTCTTCTCAACGCCGACTATAAAATCTTTGCCACTGCCCTGGCTGTTCGCCTTTCGGGGAAACTTTCCTCACTCATACACCCAGATCAGTGTGGCTTTCTCCCTGGACGCTCCACGGCAGATAATGCAAGAACCTTTTGTCATGTTCTGGCGGGGTCGGCCTCTCTAGACCATCCGCTGGTTGGTCTTTCTCTGGACGCCGAAAAGGCTTTTGACCGCATAGAATGGCCTTTCCTGCTAGCGACTCTTAAGTGGTTCGGAATTGGCGATCGCTATCGTCGTTATGTAGAGGTGTTATATACCCAGCCCTCTGCTAGTGTCTGTGTTAACTCTATTTCATCACGTCCCTTCTGTCTGCATAGAGGCACGCGACAAGGCTGTCCGCTCTCACCCCTGCTTTTCAATTTAGCCCTTGAGCCGTTGGCTCTGCGTTTCCGCCAGAGCGGGGACATTCGAGGCGCGATGATTGCAGGTAAGGAAATCAAGCTATCGGCCTATGCTGATGACCTGCTGCTCTTTGTCACACCGGCCTCGGTCCCACTTGTACTGGAGTACATGAATTCCTATTCGGTGCTTTCCGGCTATAAGATAAACTGGACAAAGTCAGTAGCTTTCCCGCTTAATCAATGGGCTCACAGTAAGGACTTGAAGGCTTTTCCGTTTCTATGGGAGTCTCGGATGGTGAAGTATCTTGGAGCACATTATTGTTACCCTTTAGAAGATGCCGTTAGCTTTAATGCCCGGACTGCTATCTCATTGGTGAGAGACTTAACTGCTAAATGGTCCCCCCTGGTACTTTCCTGGTGGGGACGACTTGAAACTATTAAAATGATGATTGTGCCTAAGGTAAATTACCTTCTTGAAATGATCCCGTGTTTGCTGACTCTTCGCACTTATCGGGAGATCGAGAGCCTTCTTTGCCGGTTTTTATGGCAAAACAAGCCACCGAGAATTGCACGGAAGCAGCTTCAGCTTGATCGTGAGGACGGCGGAGTTCACTTCCCAGACTTTCTCTCTTATCATAGAGCTTTTCTTCTGAAGCAAGGCTCTCGCTGGCTCGATGCACCCGGTGGGAGTCGGCCTATTTGGGTGGACCTTGAGGAGTCTCTAGTTGCCCCGCTCCCGGCCTCGCGTCTCCCGGGAATGCATTTCGGTCAGGTTGCCCGTTTCCCTCTTATGATTATTGATACCATGGGGGCGATTAGGGCCCTTCTTCAAGCTTGTGGACGAGAGGTCTGTCCTCCTTCTCGCGCCACATTGTGGCATAATCCCCTCTTCAAAATTCAGAAGGCGACTGTTGCCTGGCGACATTGGTACTCCCGAGGGATATGGACGGTGGACCAACTGATCTCGGAGAAGCGCTGGAAAACCTTCGGTGAGCTGATGAGCGACTACGGTCTTGCTCCTACACAGCTTTTTCAGTGGTTTCAGCTTAAACATTGCTTGGAGGGTGCCCACGTTGACCCTCGGGAGGCAAGTGGGGGGTGTGGGGTGACCGAGCTTCTTGGTGAACTTGTGTGCACTTCGGGTATAGCGGCACATTTTTATAAAGTGCTGACGCGTAGGCGACCCACGCAGAGTATTAAAGCCCACCGAGCCTGGGAGCGGGACCTACACGTCACCCTATCGGAGGTGCAGTGGAAGAGATTTTGGTGTAAGCAAGTTCGAGTTTCTCGATCTGCCTCTGTCACTCAGACACTTTTTTTCTTTGCACATCAATGCTTTTATACCCCCACCAAGTTAGCAAAATGGGGTGCGCACTCCAGTAATCTTTGCTGGACGTGCTCCAGGGAACCAGGTACCCTTATTCACCTCATGTATGAATGCTCTGGATTGCGTCTTTTCTGGCAACAGGTTTGGGCGCAGGTGCAACTCATTCTTAAGTTTAAAGAGCCTCTCAGCTGGTGGGTAGTGTGTCTCCGATCGGCGGCGCAGTTGCCTTCCCTGCATAAGGATGGTCGCTTTCTCCTGGACTTCATGTTGGGGTTGGCTATTTGTTTAATTGTTAGGAACTGGAAAAACACCGCCACTCTACATATGCAGGAGTGGTGGGGTTTAGTGTGCCTCTACAGCAGATATGAACAAATTTCTAGGAGAGGCGCTCCAGTGGCTAGTGCTGACGCCCTCAAGTGGAAAATGTTGCATGATTTTGCTTCTATTGCTCAGTGAGTATCGGGTAGTATTGGCCCTAACCACCCTGAGCCCCTAGGCACGGCTTTCCGTGGCCCTACCAGTAACCGTACGCATCTCTCTGGTATGCCGACGGCTTGCCCCAGAGGAGTAGGGAGGGAGGGTTGTTTTGATGGGTTGATTTGGTGTGTTTGGTATGTTGGTGGTGGTTCTGTTATTCTGTTGGTTTTGCCTATTTTCTTTGTACTATGTTATGTTTTCTTAAAACTGAAAATAAACAATTTAAAAAAAAAAAAGTTACAAATTCAAAAAAAAAACAAAAAAAAAAAAAACACGTACAGCCGTTGGACAAAGTCAAAGAACGATACAACACTGGCACAACAGGCTGCTGTGCACTGACTAACTAGGTTCAAGGAATGGCCTGCACAGGGTATGTAGGTGGCATGAGGATTTACCTGCCGTATAAGAGCCTGCATACCTCTGTATTTGCCGCTCATGTTGCTGGTGTTATCATACGACTGTCCTCGACAATCGTCAATGTTGATCCCCCAGCTGTGCAGAAACTGAAGCAAGCTATCTGCAAGCTGTTCACCTTTGTGACCTTGCTGAGGTAGAAATGTAAGGAACCGCTCAACAGGGCCAGGTGGCAACACGTAACGAATAATCACTGTCAGCTGATCCTGGTGTGTTATATCAGGTGTCGGATCAACTGAGATTGAGAAGTACTTGGCAGACTGAACTTCGGCCTTAATCCAACCGACAACTGACTGTCCAATTAGCTGAATTATTTGATTGCAGATGTTGGCAGACCAGGTATGAAGTGTATCCTTTTTCCTTGTTAGCATGCATCTGCAGGTGTTGCGCCATGAAGGGATCAAATTTTGATATAAGTTCAATGATTCCCAAATAATTGCCATTATGGGCAGAGCCAACGATCTGGTTGTCACCTCTGAAGGCCAGGCCACGTTGTTTGTCACGTTGCTTTACTAGTGCCCGATCAACACGTTTTGCTGTGTCATGTCGCGTTAGCAGTTTAATCATGGATGCTCGATGAGTAGAACTGACCTCGTGCTCCATGACTTGTTGCTTCTCATGCTTCCAGTTGCAAAAACCTTTTGTGTCAAAGGCTACAACTTCTGGTGACATTAGGTTGCATGGAAAAGCAAAGAAGACGAAGCTTATATGGTGAATAGCAAAGCCAGTCACGATCAATAGGTTCCTTCGACAGAAGATGAGTTGTTTTGAACAGGTCACGAGAGCATTTCCTTGGTTTTCTATTGACTGCATAGACAGTTCTGGTTGGAGTGAAATCCAAGTCCCAGTGGGCACATTGAGCACTACCTGCTGTCGCCCAGTACTCGCGCATGTCGTCAACAATCTCGATGGGCCATTCGCTGAGGTCTGTAGAGTAGCAGACAGCAGATAGACATCAAACTGGAACATCATCACGTTCTAGAAACTCGGTAACGTCCATTGCAGCGTATTCTGCCTGCTGGAATGGCGGACAGTCCACTTCCATTTTCTCTTCAGTTTTAACTGCTGTCTCATTTACGTTAGTAGTCGCAGTCATTGAAGCTTCGACATCTACTCCTACTTCAGCCTCCTGAGCTGGAGCAGTCATGCAGGGCTGAGTTGTCTGCCCAAAGTATGTCATAATCGACCGCGTTCCAGTTATAGCGGCAGCATCCCGTGGCGCATGTTCATGGTGTTTTTGCCAACCGGACTTATACTTGCGGTTTATGTCGCGCTCCCTTGAAGTCATGCCATTATATTAACTGTAGTTTTGTTATATAATCTGTAATATAAAATATATAAGCAAGTTAATATTACGGTAACCAGTAAAACTAACCACACAGACACAGTTAAATTAAACCAGCAAATCTTAGTAATAGCAGACGATCGTGACGAAACTTGTGTTTACATTACATTTACATTACAAAGAATAGCAAACATATATATTATATTATATTATATAACATATCAGACCTTCAGACTTCTTTGTAGTTTAATGCTATTTAATATTATTTAAATTAAATGTTACGCTGTCAGGTGAGGTGTCAGCCTCTTTCAGTGTTTACAAGTTAAACCGGAAGTAGATTGTGATAGCCTGGTTCACGGTCTACAGTCTACTGTTCAGGAACACCGAATAAGCTGAACAAAGGACCAAAACATTTAAAAATAACTTTAAAAAACGTTACGAGTGTAAAATAAAAATGTAAAAAAATTAATTGAAACTAGAATAAGTAAAGAAATAGCATAATAAAAAACTTAAACTTTAAATGTCTTAAACATAAAAAGGACTTATAAAATTAAAACATTACAACAAGCAACTGCTGGAGCGCGCGGGGCCCCTTAGATGCGTGGGGCCCCTGCACAGTGCCATAGTGCCAACCCATAAAGACAGGTCAGGTGCTAACCCAGTTTCTGTACTTATTTGGGACCCTCCTGATGGAGATCCTGCATAGGTATTTCAGGAAACTTCACTGGGCTTTATTTGAGTTTCTGTGGGGAAAAAAGAGAACGTGTGTTGCCTGATCAGTGTTGTTTAAGCCTAGAGAAGTGGAGGGGGCTGGGGTGCCCAACTTTCAATATTACTATAAACAGCGGTACTAAGGGTACTAAAAGAATGGCAAGAGGAGTCCCCCAAAGAGTGGGTCAGGATGAAACAATTGGAGAATGGGAGTATTCCACTCTGGGTGAAGGCTTGGCCTCCAGCTGATAAATTATGCTTGATAGGGATAGAGAATCCCTTTACATCTCTAACACTTAAAACATGGGGTAAATGGAGAGGGATTTTTCTGGGGGAGAGATGGATTTCAAGACACATTTGCCTATGATGCAATAAAGATTTTCCACCAGGTTTAGATGATATAGGGTTTGTTAGGTGGAGAAAGAATGACTTATCCTGGGTAGTCCAACCACAAAGGCACTACACACTCGCAAATATCAAATGCACAAGTCCAGACTGAGGTGTAAGAACAGAGGGTGGCATTTTCTAAGGCATTTACATGGGTAACTGCCCTAGTTACCCATGTAAATGCCTTATCTGGGATTTTTCGAAAGGCACCTACACGGGTAGTGCCTCTCGGAAACCCCAACGTGCCAAGATGCTATGCGGTTAGCATCGGGACATGTTGGGAGCATTCCGGGGCAGAGCGGCGACGGAGGAAAGGTCTAAACAGGTAGCAGTGATTTTTGATGTGACCTGCTTAGCCCTCTGTGCCTGAAAGATAGACAGCCCAAAAGTGTACCCGATTCTACACCCACGGGAGCTAGACATTCCCGCGGTTACAGAATTGGGCACTTAGACGGGCCGGACAATCCCCGATTTTGCAGCATGGGATGTCTAACCATTTCTCCGTCAGCCCTCCATATGCTCCTGCTGTAGCGCTGGTGCCATGGCACCAGGATGCCCAGCAGGAATGCAGAAAGGCCCGACATAGCTACAAGTGCTCTTTCCCCACCTCCCAACCCTCAACAAAATCTGCCAGGGCTGGGATTGAATGGAAGGGCCTCACCTGATGTTCCTCCCTGCTTTTGGGGTCCTTCCTGGCCTGATTGCCACCATCTATGGGACTTATTCCACCTCTGAGGTGGAATAAGTCCCAGGTCCATCTGCCACAAGCCAGACATACAGGACCGTGACCGGAATAAGCCCTGTATGTCTGGGTTGTGCAGCTCGCCCCTGCACCGCCCACTCTTCTCCCTGTCGCCACCTCCTCCCGCCCCCGTCTGATGCTCCCTGCACAAAAGCCCTGTACGTGTGAGGAGCTCTAGCAGCAGAATAAGCTCACAGCAAATAGCAGGTATTGTATATCCAAAATGGACGTACATCCCCTATATTCGCTGTGCAGAATGACCCTCAAAATGTAATATGTAATATGACATCAAAATCTAAAATAAAGTAAAGCATAGAACATTCAAAACATGTGAATGAGTCAATTAATATTCTAAAAATGTGAAAATGAGGAGTAAAATATAGCCAGAATAATAAATAAAAATAATAAGATGGGACTTTAGGAGGAGGGGACAGCTTAAAAGTGTACCATATAAAAACCAGACTACGCATAAGCATAATATGGTTATGGTTTATTTCATTTCATTCATATGGGCTAAAATAATTAAAAAGTTAAAAACAACTTGAAGATGCAACATATATAAATAACTAGAACAATATTATATAAATAATACACTAAAAACATATGCAAACAAACTTTAAGACAAGTAATGGGTTAAAACTAAACAATCATGGTATTTTTAGGAACAAAAAGGAGGTATGAGACCAGACTTATGTGCTAGGAAGCACGGTAAAGCCGATGATCGGATTCCCACTGTATAATGTAATACTGAAAGCATGGAATGGCTGCTGAGGATTGGGTTGCCACTATACAACCTAATTCCGCTGAATCGTAAAAAATATATAGGTTATATGGACTGTATGTGAGGAGATTTACAACTAAAAATCAAAAATATAATTGAGAAGATAATATATATTTATTTAACAAGCTTTTTGTACTGCTTTATCATTTCAGTCAAAGTGGTTTACATTGTAATTTAAACTTAGTAATGTACATTAAAGAGGGACATTGATAGCTTGGATTTTTCTGAGGCAATGAAGGGTTAAATGACTTACCCAAGCCTGCAAGGAGTGCTAGTGGGAACTGAACCCTGGTCTCTTGAGGCCCAAGCCAGTGTGCTAACCATTAGGCTATTCCTCCACTCCTAGACTGTCTATTAAGAAAGTCTATAGAAACCACAGTTATTTACAGTGCACAGAAAAAACGAATATGTGTAAAATTAATTGGATTAGAAGCTGAGGCTGAAGATTCTGAGAGGGATTTGTATCCTTGCATAGGATATTAGCCGATGTTACAGTAATGAGTCTACTCACTGTATCCTGTTTGGGAACAAAGGCAGGAACAGTCTGCCAGCGAAGCATATAGGCTAGGACGCTATAAATATCACTACAGGAAAGCCATACAGAGATGTAGGTATTAATTACCTCAAACCAGAGATTGTGACTGTGAGAGAGGTTTCAGCACATGCTTTCATGGCCAGAATAAGAACTGGTACGCTGAGCCTGTATTTAAAAAACAATTTTAGCGCCAACGAGGGGTCACCATAGAAACCAAGTAAACAAAATGGTAAACGCCACACAGGCAATAGTACAAAAGGTATTAAAAGGTTCAAAACAATGAATAAAAATGAAAACGAATATGGTGAAGTGAACATCATCATATTCGTTGGACATGGGTTTTAAATCCAGGGTGCATGTAATTAAAAAACAGTGTACGTAATGGAATTTAAAATCAGTGGCCATATCGTAAAAATGATATCAAACATTAAATAAAGAAGGAGGTAAATAAAATGTGCACACCAGCTGAAAGACAAAAAGGTGAAAAACTGTGAGCAGGCCGACTCATAATAAACATCACTCCAGATCCATATGCACACGCATTTGAACCTTATGGGTGCTCATCGTTCATGCATTAAAAAACATTGAAAGAGGGGGATAAAAAAGATTAAAATCATAAAGATTAAAATCATATAGGTAAAAAAGGAGTCAGGCAACTAAGGATTAAAGAACTAAGAATTAAAAGATATGCTCGGGAGATCCATGTGAGCAAGGTGAGCCTGTATGGGTTAAAAATAGGTTGTAATATCTCCACGGTATTGTAAGACATATTAGATCAGGATACAGAGATGCAGTGAGGAAGGATGTAAAAGAAGGAACAAGGACCACAAGGGATTGATCAAACACAAATAAGAGCAACAATAAGAATGTAAAAAATAAAGACAAATTAAAAATGTATTAAAATATAACCCATGGGTCCTAAAATGGAAAAGAAGGTAAATGGGCCTGGGATCACAGTTAACAAACAACGAAGGTAAAAGAATAAATAAAGCAGGGTTGTCAATGAATAAATATATCGAATAGGAATGGGTGCATATAGTCAGATAGGATGGCTGTCTGCTAACGTAGTCGTTGCCCGTGTGTGCTCATGGTTTTGTGTGATTATGAGTTGTGAAACCGTCAGCCAAAAACCGTGAAGCGTCAAGAGGAGAGCATTAAGATAAGTAGAACGGTTGTTTTGCATCAAGTACTGACTATATTTTATACAGCGTACTCCTCTATTTTCCTTTTTCAGATGGTGTTAGTCCCCGTGTGAGAGACTATCGGTGTTTGATCTTTAAAATTGGCTGCAATTTGTCTAGTGAAGTGGTGCCTCTACGAGACAGAGACACTTTATTTAGTGTAGATTATTAATTAAAATTTCGTGGTAAATTTATTTAATGTTTATATGAGATTGAATGAAGGAATCCTTTAAAAGTACTTTTTTAGGAGAATTTTTTAAGATTTTTAATTTGTAATAATTCTATTTATAATTAAAGATAAGGTATGGGTAGGTAGGGCATGGCCTATGATGTAGCAATTTTCAGCTCAAACCAACGGTGACACTGTGCATCGATGGTAGGTATGAGCGGTAACTGAGGCCTTTTAATACCTGTTTTATAAGTCGTGGATAAAAGTTGTGTATTCTATTGATAAGGTTAGGAGTAGAGTTGATCTTGAAGGGGTTTTGTCTTTGTGATTGGTTTGCATATAGTCAGAGCCATAAAAGGATCAAAAATTAATAAAATAATAATAGCATAAATAAATAAAAGGGGAAGAGGGGAAGGAAAAGGGTGAAGAAGGGGAGGGGAAAAGGAAGGGAAGAGGGAAGGAGAGGAGGAGGAAGTGGGGAAAGGAGGGGAAGGGAAAGGGGGAAAGGGGGAGGAACAAGGGAGGGGATGAGGAGGAAGGGGAGAGGGAAAGAAAAAAGGGAAGGGGAGGAAAGAGAGCGAGAAAGGGGAAGGGGAGGAAGGGGTAAGAAGAAAGGGGGTGGTTTGGGGAGAGGGGTAAGGAAGAGGGGAGAGAAGAAAAAGGGAAAAGGAAGGAGGGAAAGAAGGATGGGATACTAAAAAGAGGGATATAAAAATATAAGGAAGAACAACAAGAGTAAAATCAAAACAGAGGGCAGGACCTTGAAAAACAAAGGTGAAGATAATAACGAAAACTAAAAAGAATACAAATAAAAATAAATAAATAAATAATAAAACTAGGACCATCCAGGATGTATAAAAGGAGATTATAAAAAAATGGAATAGTCGATATCTACATTGAGGCCATGAGGTATCATGGCCCTCAATTGAAAAATATATCTTTGCACTAGGCGTAGCAGTACTTTATCAACATCACCACCTCTCCATTTAGGTTTGACCACCTTCAATACAAAGAATTTCAAGTCAGAGACCCAGTGACCTTTTTCTATTCAGTGTGAAACTAACGGTTTCTTTGATAATCTTCTCTGGTGGAGCTGAAGGTACCAACTCTACCAGAGAGTCATGCACCACCTCTCTTGAAGGGTCACTTCCAATGTGGTTGATGCTCCATATATACACAGTGCAGTCACGTTGGGGTACATACTGTCAATTACTAATGTCTGATGAAAACGACAGACTGGACAGACCTGCAGTCAGCTGAGCCATTGGTGGGTTAAGTGACCTTCCCAAGGCCACAAGGAGGTGTTGTCAGTCCATGAAGGTTGTGGTTAACATAAAATGTGACAGTAACTCATTCCGAAATGTCACATAAAAAAGAGTGTTAATGGGTCTCACACTGTAGTATCTTGACCCCCAAGCCATTGCCATTACCATTATGCCATGCCTCCAAGCAGGGTCCTGACATGCAGGGTGAACATTTCTGAACTCCTGCAATGGGCTGTATCAGAAGCAATAAAGCCATGCTCGCAGAAGGCCATGATGTGGAATAGCATTATTTGCTGACCTAAAGTGTAGCCAGAACGCATAACAAAGTAGAAGGATGAGTGTCTGCAAGTCACAGTATAGCCAGGACAGTTAAAAGCAGGGAAATGGCCTGAGTAGCACATAGGCCCAAAATGACCAAGTGGGAATCAAACCCCTGTCATCTGTATAATAAGGACAGTGCACTATCCAGTAGGCTCACCTCCCTATGTAGGGATGTTGGGATTCAAAGAACTTGCAGGTCACTGCCTTGATTGCCTGCTGTGTGTGCCGATATAGGCTAGCCCCTCCAGTACCCATGAGGCACTGCCTAGGCGAAAAGCAGTCTGCAGCTGATCACCAAATGGAGAATGCACTGATCCATCACATCTGCACAGTAAGACGCACTGACATGTGGGTGCGACATGCACATAACAGCTACAAGCCATGCTACTGAGCGGTTTTAGCAGTCACCTTGAGGGTGGGGATGAGTGCCCAGCACCTGGTCCCAGAACTTGCACTGCTAGAGATGGCCTCTGCCAACTGTGCTGCAGGTCCATATCACTGCCAGTGTGCGGCAGGTATAGTCTGCAGTGTGTTATGCTAGTCACCTTGTTTCCTGCACAATTGCAGCTTGCTGTAGGAACACATCACAGCTTGGCCATGTGCCCGGGCCCTGTTCGACAGGGACCCTCTTAGAACAGTGCATGTTAGTCCCCAGTGTGAAAAAGCTGATGCCATATGCAGTGGGGGCTTTCAGGCTGGTGTGGGGCTGCTGAAACTGTCCTGCCATGACCACAGTGAGTAGGCCAGGAACAATTGCTGTCCCAACCATTGAGGATTAACAATCCACCACAGCAAGCTCAGTCATACTGCACCTGCTGCCCACCACTGGGCTGATTCAGTCATGCACACAATAACTGCAGCTGATTTGCTGGTCAGCAAACAATGCATGTGCACAGAGCGACCATGTGCACCCTGGCTTGGGATAAATGGCATGGACACCCAGCATGTGGCTCAGTGATTGGGTTCCCCGGACAGAGATTCTACCCACTTCACTGGAGCCAGGCAGTATATAGCACTGTGTGGATACATAGCTGTGCCATGGTCACTGCTCGGTCTGAGTGAGAGTGCCCTGCACATGGCAGATGGGAACAAGAAAGTCTCAGCCATTGACCTTACTGCTGAGGCAGACACATCCAGACCAATCCACTCTGTTCCAAGCCATACCCACAATCCTCTCTTTCTCGTCATGCACATTTGGAGTGGAGGAGTGGCCTAGTGGTTGGGGCAAGGTACTTCAGGCCGGAAGGTAGTGGTTCAAATCCCACTAGAGGACAGCAACCTTGGGCCAGAAGGACTGGGGTTTCTAGTCCCACAGGTGCTCCTTGTGGTCTTGGGCAAGCCACTTAACCCTCCATTGCCCATGTTCCCTGTAAAATAGTTATCTCCAAGTTATAATGCCCTGTTCAATGTAAACCGCACTGATGCAGAATAGTGTGGTATATAAGAGAATGTAAAAAAAGTAAATTTGCACACTAATGCTGGAAACAGCTTAGGCAACGCGAGGCACAGTGAAGTGCAGAAAACCACATAACAATGGAGAGACACACACACACACCTGCATTGTGCAAAAGTGAGGATGGTTGGCATTCCTGTCTGCCACATTGGTCTCCATATCAGCTCAAGCATTGTTATCATGTGCTCATTGTGCAATGGGTACTCTTCATTCACATGTGTATGGGATGCTTGTGTCCAGCTGTGTACTGAGTTACAGAGGTGGCCCAGCACACTCAACATTGAGGGACATCATTTAGCATGTGAGGAAGCAGGGTGCATACATTTTAGAACCATATGTTTGGCCCTTGGATTGCATTGCTGACTATGTGACCTGTTTACACATCAAGGCCACACACCACTCTGTTGGCACATGTCTGACCATCCTAATCCAAGGCACAAGCCTTCACCTTGGTGCACAAGCCATGTGCCAGGCCCCACCACTGGTGGTAGGTAAGCAGCAGGTTGGCAGCTCCAGCTATCCATGCATCCACTAATACCACACTGCTGCCTCTTGACATATTTTGGTGAACTGCATGTAATGAGTCACAACATGGCACTCCTGCTCCTTCCACCAGGGACTGTGGCCACAGATGCCATCACCTTACACACACACAGTCAATTTTTAGCACAGGGGTATGCATGTGTGCTGCTACTATCAATGCAGCATCATACTGTGAATCATATATGTTCCCCCTAGGCAGCTGCCTTGTCACACTCAGAGAGCTTAGAGGCACACAGCACCTTTTTCACCACATACCAGCACCCACTTGACACCTTCAGCCTAGTGGGTTGTCATAACAGGACACTATATTGTTGCTGCTAGTGTACCACTACTATCACTGTCTTGGGCTCCCCTGTCTGTGCATCACATTTTTTTTTTTTTAGTGCCATCAAGTCAGTGTTGACTCATAGCAACCCAGCTACCTCTGGGTTTTCTTGGCAATGTATCACTGGAAGTAGATTGCCAGCCTTTTCTTCCAAGGCAACGGAGGGTAAAGTTACTTGCTCAAGGTCACAAGGAGTGCCAGTGGGAATTGAACCCTTGATCTTCTGGGTACTAGGCAGTTGCTCTAACCACTAGGCTATTCCTCCACTCATCTGCATCACATTGCAGATGTTTAAATAGGCTCTCTCTACTCATCAGACACCCTTTCCGCAACGTTTCACAGGCAGTAATGTTACAGGCATTAAGGGCTCTAGGGCGGGTTTGCATAACAGGTACACACGTTGTTATGACCCACACACCACCTCCTGTTCCCTTTATGCTGCAGAAGCCTTTTACGCACAGAAACGGCATTTTTGCAGTATTAAGGGGCCATGTGTGCCTTTAAACGTGTTAGGATATTGCTCCCTTACCTCCATTTAGTAAACATACCCCAAAGAGGAGTGTCTGTACATGTAATTTCAGTTTGTTCAATGTAAACCACACTGATGCAGAATAGCGCGGTATATAAGAGAATGAAAATAAATAAATAAAATGTATGATTGAACATAGGAGCTGCCTCAGAAGACAATTACCAGATAAACCCTTAGTTTCACACTGGATAGAAAAAGCTTGCAAGGTCTCTGACTTGAAGTTCTCTGTATTGAAGGTGGTCAAACCCAACTGGAGATGTGGTGACGTCGATAAAGTGCTGTTACACATAGAGCAAAGATACATTTTTCAATTGAAGATCATGATACCCAATGGCCTCAATGTAGATATTGACTATTCCATTTTTTTATAATCTCCTTTTATCCATACTGGGTAGTCCTAGTTTTATTATTATTTATTTATTTTTATTTTTATTTTTATTTATTTTTATTTTTATCATGGTTGAAGGTTCTCTTAGACTCTAAATCTTTCAATTCTAACATTTTCAGTTATGATGGTACACTTCGCAATCTTAAAAAATACTGCTCCATCCTTGAAAACAAAAAGGACTATCTATGTGTTCGATAATTTTGTTTTTTATAATTGTTTCTACTACTTTGCCTGGTACTTAAGTCAGGCTCGCCGGTCTTGTGTTTCTTAGATCACTCCTTAAACCTTTTTTAAAAATTTGTGTTACGCTGGCTATTCTCCAATCTTCAGGCACTACTGATGATTTTAATGATAGTTTGTTGTTGTTAAGTGCCGTTGAGTCAGTGTCGACTCATGGCAACCTGCTGGATAGTTGACCTAAACTGTGTTCAGTCATCAATCAGACAGCTCACTGAAGATAGATTGGCACCCATAGCTTTATCAAACCATCTCATTGCCAAGCCTTCCTCTTTTGCATTGACCTTCTACCTTGCCAAGCATTATGTCTTTCTCTAACAATCTCTATCTTTGCATGATGTTTCCAAAGTATGAAAGTCAAAGTCTTGTCATCTGAGCTTCTAAGGAAAGTTTAGGTTTGATCTCCTCTAGTACTGACTGGTTTGTTCTTAGGGCAGTCCATTATATACACAGTATGGCTAACTTTCACATCCATATGATGTTATTAAAAATACCATGGCTTGAACAAGTCAAATCTGTTTGGAGAGAGACATCTTTGCTCTTGAGAATCTTGTCTAGGCCCTTCATAGCCATTCTGCCAAGAACAATGCATCATTTGATTCTTTGACTGCTTATCCTTTCTATATTGATTGTTGATCCAAGTAGGTTAAAGTTGTCAACTATTTTAATTTCTTCTCTATCAATGATGAACTTATTGATTTTGCCAGTTGTCAGGATCTTTGTCTTCTTAACGTTAAGGTACAGGTCCATTTTAAGATTATGTTCCTTGTTCTTGAGAAGTAAATGTTTCAGATCATCTTCACGTTCAGCCAATGATGTGGTATCATCAGCATAGCGAAGGTTGTTGAGAGTCTTCCACCAGTCTTCACATCTCGGTTGTCTTCATACCGTCCTGCTTCTCTGATGATTTGTTCTGCATATAAATTGAAAGGAAGCTTGTCTGTACAGGGCTGTGTACACAGTCAGGGTACTTAATAACATCATATTACTAAAAGCCCTAAGGAAGAGTTAACACCCCAGACATTCCAGAGCTTATTACTCAGTAACAACCTTGAAAGACTCTACTGAAATAACTAGGCTGAACTTTCCTAAAACAAAGGCACTAGGTTTGTTATGAAAAAGGGAAAAGTTGTTTCTCAGTCTCTCAGTCTCGATTCAGAGATATCAAAACTGCAAGTGTTAGAATTATTTTTTAAGAAGTTATGTCTGGGAATACATGTATGTCTCCTCATGATGATCTATGCTAATAAGAACTGACCTATGACGTAGAGATATAGAGATGCATGTTATGAATATACATGATGCTTGACGTAGAACAATAAGGTGGAAATTATGCTGTGTAATGGAATATTTATCTATAAATAAAATGGCTGAAGGCTGTGATGGCAGAGTAAACAAGGTGCTAACTTGGTTTGCTCTCCCAAAGCTTTGGTGGTTTTTATAATACAAGTGTGTTGTGTATTATTAACCATGCTTGCTTCCTTCTCATTGCTTTGTGTGTGGATATCTGTTACCCAAGAGACCTGGTGAGTTACCGGTGAGGGAAGGTGCAGAGTACACTTTCATAAATTAGAGGTAGGGGGAAAGAATGCTGCCTTGTTGAACATCTTTACTGATTTTAAACCATTCTGTTTCACCAAGTTCCATTTGAACTGTTGCTTCTTGATCAATGTAAAGATTGTGCAAGAGAATTATCAGGTGTTCTGGTATACCCATGCTTCTTAATGTGGCCCAGAGTTTCTCATGGTTTACACAGTCAAAAACCTTGCTATAGTCAATAAAACACATATGGATATCCTTTTGGTATTTTTTTGTCTTTTCAAGGATCCATCTCACCCTTTCCTGAACCCTGCTTGCAATTCAGGCAGTTCTCGTTCCAGGTATGGTTGTAGTCTCTGCTGAATAATCTTCAGTAGAATCTTACTGACATGTGGGATCAGAGTGATTGTGCTATAATTTCCACAGTCAGTTGGATCACCTTTCTTTAGTATTGGTATAAACACAGATCTTTTCCAGTTAGTTGACCATGATGATGTCCTCCAAATTTCCTGGCAGAGCCTTGTAAAAATGGTAACAGCTGCATGCATTTGCTGTAATACTTCAATGGGAATGCCATCAATGCCTGGTGCTTTCTTCTTTGATAAGGCTTTCCATGCTGATTTGACATCTTCTTTCATCACCAATGGTTCCTGATCATAAGGTACAGGTTGAAATGGTTGTTGGTTCACTTGATCTTTATGATATAATGACTCTTTTCTTGATCTTTTCCCCTTTTCTCGATCTTCCCCTTTTCTTGATCTTCTCAGCATCATTCAACATGGATCCTTGAGTATGTTGTAGCATTCCAATTCAAGGCTGGAATTTTTTCTTTAACGCTCATAGCTTTAGGAAAGCAGATATTGTCCTTACTCTAATAGTTTCAGATCCTATTTCTTTGTTTGCATCATTGTAGTACTTCTCCTTGACTTGTCTTGCTGCATGTTGGAAATCTCTGTTCAGTTTTGCGATTGCCTCTCTTTCTCCTCTAGCTTTAGCTTCTCTGCATTTCTGGGCAATTTTCAGAGTTTCTTCAGTCATCCATTTTGGCTGTTTTTGCTTTTTCAACTTTTGTAGAGACTTCTTGCTTTCTTCCAACACAATCTTCTTGATGTCATCCCATAACTCTTCTGGATCTCTGTCATTTGTATCTAAAGCAGCAAATTGATTTTGCAGGCAGTCTTTAAATTCCAGTGCAATTTCACATTTGAGTTCTTTCAGCACCTTGGATGCGTGGAGGCCTATTTCATTCAGGCCATCCAGTCCTCTGTGTGGCTGATCAGAAGCAGGAAGCACAGAGATAGACCTGATTCTGATCCTACGGGGGCTAGGCGCACCTACAGGATCAGAATGGAGTCTACGGCCTGGACCTCGATTCTGATCAGCCTGCATGCCCAGTCACATGCCCAGCTACCTCAGTCTGAATGGAGCCATAGTGCCACAGCATCCCATCGTCATGGGACCGCAGCTCCATTCAGGAGCCACAATCCCCTGCTGTGGAAATAAAACCTCTTTCCCCACAGCCCAATCCCCGATCCAACCTTTCATGGCCAGGATCGGGCTGTGGGAACACCCTGTGCCCCCTCAGATGCTTCCAGTGACCCGGCTCAGGGATCCCATGATGTCCAGGGGGACTTATTCCACCTTTGGGGTGGAATAAGTCCCCCATCTAGATCTGAGGCCCCGGACGTACAGAGCCAACCTCTGAATCAGCTCTGTACGTTCGGGGTCACAGTCCGCCCTCGCTCCACCTCCTGAACACTCCCTCCCACCCCCGTCTAGGCCTCCTATACAAACCCACTATTCATAGGGGGAGGCTTCTGCTGGGGGCCAGAAGGGGAGCAAATAGTGGGGATGGACATCCTAACGGGACATCCATCCCCGCTATTCGTGGGACAGAATGACCCCATATCATCTGGTTGAGGTAATTTGCTACTCTTAAGTTTTACATCTGTATTACATCTTCCTTGTTTATCAAGCTTTGTTTCAATTTATCCAGTATAGCACCATAAAAATCATTTCTGGAATGGCTTCTTCAATAAAGAATTCATTCAGTCTCTCCGATATGGCCTTGTCCTCTCTTTCACCTCTTTATCATCTAATGGTCCAACTTGTGGGTCTTTTGCTATAAATGTACTTGAAAAAGTTTTTATTATGAGTTTTAACTTAGACAGCAAACTTCTTTTCAAATTCTCTCTTTGCCTGCCTTATCAATGCCTTGCATCTAATTTGTTAGTGCTTATGTTGTTTCCTGTTTTTGTCATTTGGCTCCTTTTTCTATTTTCTGAAGGATGGTTTTATGGCTATAACAGCCTTTCGTACCTGACTTTTAAACCATGCCAGCAGTTGTTACACCTTTCTTAAAGTATGGAATACATCTGGTCTGTGTTTCCAAGATAGCATTTTTAAAGAACTCCCAGGCCTGATGTAAACTGTTAGCCTTTGCAGTTGCTCCTTATATATTTTTCTTAACCATTTTCCACATGTTATCATAGTCTCCCTTTTGAAAGTTGTATGCTAGTGCAGTGGATTTCTTTGCTGTCATCCTTGTGTTTATTAAATCAAATGTGATTCTGTTAGGATCACTACTGCCAAGTGGCCCCAACACCATTATCTCTCATTCTAGATCCTGTGTTCCACTAAGTAATGGGTCTAAACTAGCTTCCCTCATGTCAGCTAATGAACCAGCTGTTCCATGAAGCAGTCATTTATTTCATTTAAAAACTTTATCTCCCTAACATGTCCTGGTATGACATTGGCCCAGTTGATACCGGGTTAATTGAAATCCCTCATTATTACTATATTGCAACTTTTGTTAGCTTCCCTGATTTCTTCTAGCATTTCATCATTCATCTGTTAATTCTGGTCACACAAACGGTACTATAACCAAACTGCCATTGCCTCCCCTTTTTACATGGAAGTTCTATCTATAGAGATTCTACAGTGTATTTTGTTTCCTGCAAAATTTTTATCCTGTTAGACTCAATGCCCTCTTTAACATAGAATGCAACCCCTCCACCAATTTGATCTACCCTATCATTTCAATATAATTTAGACCCAGGAATCACAATGTCCCATTGGTTGTCCTCCTTCCACCCGGTCTCTGAGCTGCCAATTATATCTACAGTAACCTCTCATTCAGTGCTATATATTCTAGCTCTCCCATCTTATTTTTTAGACTTCTAGCATTTGCATACAGGCATTTCAAAGTCTGAAATTTGTTCATATCAACAATCCAGAAAAGAGGGGTAATTTGGAATCTTTCAGCTCTGCTCTTTACTTAAAGGCATTTGGGTTACTTTTATGTTTATTGGACCCTCTCTATCAGGATGCTCTAACTTCCCTGTTTTGCTAGTATCCTTCAAAAATATGTCATTATGAATCATGCACTCTTGGGAGACTGCCAGTTTTCCCTCTTTTTCTAGTTTAAAAGTTGTTCTTTCTTCTTTTTAAAGGTTAATGCAAACAGCCTGGTTATACCCTGGTTAAGGTGGAGCCCATTCTTTTGGAAAAGCACCCACTCTTCCCCTGCACGTTCCCCAGTTCCTTACAAATCCAAAACCCTCTTCCTTGCTCTATTGTCTCATCTACAAATTGAGACTCTGGAGTTCTGCCTGCCTTTTGGTTCCTGCACATGGAATGGGGAGCATTTCTGAAAATGCGATCCTGGAAATTCTGGATTTTAACTTTCTACCAAAGAGCCTAAATTTGGCTTCCAGAACCTCCCTCCTACACTTTCCTATGTCATTGCTACCAACATGTACCAAGACAGCAGGTTCCTCCCCAGCACACCTAAAACCTTATCTAGGTGGTGTGTGAGGTCTACCACCTTCGCACCAGACAGGCACTCCTCATGTCCACCAGTCACCCAGCTATCTACATGCCTTATTATTGACTCACCAACAGTAACAGCAATCTTAACCTTCTCTCATTTGTGCATGGCCCTGGAGACACCTCCTTGGTGTGAGAGGGCATTACATCATCTGGAGGACAGATTCTAACTACAGGATCACTTCCTGCCATGCCCAGATGATACTCTCCTTTCATGTGACCTCTCTTTTCTATAGCAGCAGAGAGACTGCAGACTAGAGATGGGACTTCTCTACAATGTCCCTATAGCTCTTTCAAGTCTGTTATTCTAGCCTCCAGAGATTAGACACTTTCCTGAAAACAAACTCATTTCGCCTAGTGCACACATAGGGTTTCTTATCAATGGGAGAAAATCATACTGCTGACAGTATAAAAAACTAGATAGCCCCCATCTTGCTGCTGGACTGCTGTCTGCTCTTAGTTTTAAAGATTTGTTTAGCTATTTAAAGTTGTTCAGTTATTTAAAGTTGCTAGGGGAATAGGGATACTTGAACCAATACAATTATATCTAATAAGTTTAATGTTCACCTCAACATGAACTCCAAGCTCTTAAGTTATCCCTAAGGCCTAATAACTTGCTGATGAAGATAAGTAACTAAACCCGAAAGTGAATAAGAACATTCCTTTACCCTTAACTGGTTTAAGGGTCTATAAAGCAAAGATTATGCTTGGGTTGGATGGGAGCCAGGGCAGGTGGTTGGGAGCCAGGGTGGGTGGATGAGAAACAAACACTTAGGGCCCGATTCTGTCCCATGAATAGCGGGAATTGACATCACAATGGGGAAGGGGCAGATCGGGGGCGGAGTTAGGGCTGGCAGTGGGCAGTCGCCGGCCCTGGATGTACAGCACCGATTCTAATGCCGGCCCTGTATGTCCAGGGCCGGTGACTTGTGCAGTGAAGTTATTCCACCTCTGAGGTGGAAAAACTTCCCTGGACGTCTTTTTTTCTGCAAGCCCAAGGCATGGATGAGGCAGGGGGGGACCAAGGACATTCCCCAGAACCTGACCTTAGCCTGAGTAGGCCGGATTGGGGGTCGGGCTGCGGGGAAATCCTTTGTTCAGCCAGTGGCCAGGATCGCGGCTTTACAATGGAGCTGTGGTGCCATGGCAACTGGACGCCATGGTGTCATGACTCCATTGTAAAGCCCTGACTTAGTTAGTCAGGCCTTCCCTGTACGTGCAGGCCGGGCTGAATCACAGTCCTGGCCTACACAGTCCCGGCCTACACATACATCCATGCTCCACAGGATCAGAATCGTGACCCTCTCTATACGTCCGGTTCAAACCGGACATACAGAGGTACTGTACATCCGGGGTGGAATAAGCCTATTACTGAAAGTTGCCTTGTTACACTATGTCCTAAATGACTTTAATTTAACTGAAAGTTGGCTTGTTATACTATGCTCTAACTGAGTTAACTGCTCAAAGTTATATGATGAATGGCCTTTGGCTATCAGGCTCAGCTACTCTGGAATTCTATCCCTGTAGATATGAAAACCACATTACCTTTCCTGCGTTTAGAACGAACGGGCCTTTAACTAAAAGGTGGCAGGATTTTGCACTTACCACATGTTTAGTGCTAAACCTAATGCGTGATAAGTGCAACAGTTGTGTGCTATCGGGGGCATGCCAGCATGTATCCAGCAGTTACCACACTGAACCATATCTCAGCATGCTGCAGTGGCATTCGCAATTAATGCAGGTGCACTTAATGTTATCCATTGCTAATTGCAACATTGACAGCTCACAATACATATCCCTGTGCTAACAGCAATATGCTACCCATGCCCACTCTTCATCTCTAATCCACCCATTCTCCATCCCATCACCCGGTTTGCATTTACCGCTAGAATTAGCACATGGTAATTCTCATGCCTGCACAGTAATTGATACTGCATCCCCGTGCTAACAGTTACCATGCACTAAAATGTACATTAACTGCTTACCACACTTTAGTAAAAGGATCCATAAGCAAAAATCTTGGGGGAGGGGGGGGGGGAGAAGGGGCAGATAGTCAGTGGTGTTTGCTCTCTATCCTCTGATTTGTTTGTAGTTGCCGATTATATTTTTTGTGTCTCACCAGATTTGTACTTTTTCCCTTTGTGGTTTGATGTCTTTTTTAGAACTCTGTTTTATGTTTTTAGATTTTGGATTATGTCATGTGTTAGGTCTTTGTATTCATGATTTCAGAGTTTTGCACTTTGTAAACTGCTTTGCTGCTTTATGAAATCACTCTAACACCATCTGTTCCATAGTAGTGCTCTTCAGCTGAAGACTCTTATTGAAACTTTAGTTGTATTCAAAGGCAGTCAAAAATACATAAGCTGCTTTCACTTACCTCCCTGAACATGTAGCAGAACTATCAACAGAAAATTTTATTAGGGTAAAGTGGAAGAGAACTAACAAGGAAAATAATGTAGCAAAGGGCCATCCTGTGGTGACCCAGTCTTAACTATCTAACCCCTCATCCCCAGCTGCATGGCTGAGAGCAGGCTCTGGATAGGTCACTGTTAAACTCTGAAATTGTATTCTGGGGATGAATATGAATTATAGGGAAAACCAAACTTATAAACTTTGGCCTGATATTCAAAGGATTTATGCTCGTAACTTTGAGAGTTATGCTCCTAAACAGGCGTCTCTGAAAATTTACTAGGGCCAAGTTCCTAAATATTTTCTTAAAATTTCACTAATCTCCTAAATTTAGGAGCTATGAAAAGTGGGTGGCAAGGGGGGTGGATTTATGGGAAGGAAAAGAAGTCAGGAACTTAGCACTGATTTTCAGTACTAGACACATAAATTAGGCTCACAAATCTAGGCAAATGAATGGCAGGTCTAAATTTAGGAGCATAAATTTTAAGTTCCTAAATTTGGATGAATTTTCAGTTGAAAACTTAGGGGCTTGTTTACAAAGCCGCGGTAGTGGTTCGCGATCGCGATCTCAGCCGCGGCCCCATTGAAATCAATGGGGCCGCGGCTCCGATTACGATCGCAAACCGCTACCGCGGCTTTGTAAACAAGCCCCTTAGGCTCCTAAGTATGGCTGAAAACAGGGCACAGGTTATTAGTAAATAGCTCTTACTGCATAAAATGTGACCTGTGGCAAATAATGCAGAATAATGTATATTAGCACATAGTAACCTGGTAGCACCTTTTAGGGGCATGTTTACTAAGCCTGGCTATGATTAGCATGGGCTATTTGTAACTAGTTCCTATTGAATAACATGGGACCTAGTTACAAATAGCTGTGTTAACCGTTAGCTCAGCTGAGTAAATATGCCCTTTCAAAACTCTAGCCCTAAATGCATAACTCACATTAATATGCATAAATGTCCATGCACATGCATTAGGATAACACACATTAGTAAATCTAGCCTTGCATCTTTTGTAGGGGCAAGCATCTAGGTTCTCCATTGTGGGTACTTCCCCACTCCAAAGATGTGACTGAGTTCAACAATAGCATGAATTTGAAATGGAGGAAATCAGCAAGGGTATGGGATTTAAGCTAAAGGCGCTCAGCTGGGTAGGCACAGAAACAAAAATAGCAGGTTTTCAAGGACAGCCATGGTTGAGGTACAGTCTGCCTCACAGGGCATGAAATGGGAGGAGCGAGCGCGTCCAGGGCAGAGAGAGTTATAGGAACACATTGCTTTATCAACAGGCTCAGATAACATAGTGGAGAAAAGAGAAGATGAGACAGCAGTGGGGAAAGCTGAAGGGTCGATAGTGTGAAAATTCTTAAACATGCTGGTGGAGACTCGGTGAGACTGAAGTGGGGGGTGGTTAAGGGTGAAGGTTAACAGGTGAAGGTCAGATAAGAGAAGAACTAGGGTAGAGAAGTTGGAGGGTGAGCAGTTGGAGGAAAAGATGATTTGGGGCCTGCACTAGAAAGAATATAAGAAATGACTTGAAGATCTACATATGTATATACCCTAGACGAGAGGAGAAATGGGGGGATAAGATACAGGCGTTTAAATACTTAAAGTGTATTAATGAACAAACAAATCTTTTTCAAAGATGAGGAAGCTGTAGAACTAGAGGACATGAAATGAAGTTGCAAGGAGGTAAATTTAAAAGCAACATCAGGAAATACTTTTTCACCAAAAGGGTGGTGGATGCCTGGAATGCCCTCTCAAAGGAGGTGGTGGAAGCAAAAATATTGATGGAATTCAAAAAGGCATAGGACAGACACAAAGGATCACTACAGAACAAGAGGAAGGAATCAAAACAAACATAAAATAACTTCTAAACCTGCCTGAGGTGGCATGTACTGTGTGCAATGCTACAATTCTGGCACTTTACTGGGCAGACTAGATGGACTATTTCTTTTATTTATTTATGTGTTTTTTTATATACCGCCCCTTCCAGAGATAAAGGGCGGTTTACATTGAACTTGTGAACTGAACTAGAAGGACGTAGTTACATTGAACTGAATTTAGGAGTATATACAATTAAGATTCTGCTTATTTACAGAGTCAATCTTAAACTTAACCTATTTACATAAGGTGTATGAGTAAGATTAGTATGAGGCAGCAATATTGCTTCATGTTGACTAGGTGGCTTCTGATTTTGTTGTGTGTATGTTAAGTTGAGAATACGTCATTGCTATTTTCTGCTTTTCCAAAATATTCTGTAACTAGATGTGTTTTTATTTGCTTTTGGAAGTCTTTCAGGTCTTTGATGGCTCTTCATTTGTCTGGAAGGGCATGCCAGAGGATTGGTGAGAAGTATGTGAATGATCTGTTCCTAGTCGAGTGGTTTGTTTTTCGGTAATTAGCTGGGACTATTAATATATTTTTATTGCATTCTCTCTTAATTCTGTCAGTAGAAGGGGTGCTAATCAGGGAGCAAAGAAACGAGGGGGCTGTTTCCCTAATGAGTTTGAAAGTGATCATTAGAATTTTATATTTTATTCGGCTAACTATGGGCAACCAATGTAGTTCGTATAAAATTGGTGTAATGTGTTCTGTGCTATTTATCTTAAAAATGATACACACAGCTACATTTTGGGCCATTTGTAGCCGATAGAGGGTTTGTTTTGGAAGACAAAGTAGTATACTGTTTGAGAAGTCAAGGTGAGGAATGCTCATGGCCTGTAGTACGGACCATGCTGGTCTTTATCTGCCGTCACTTACTATGTTAAGATAGATCCTTATCATATATATCATATATCATATTATAAGAAATTCTATTCTGTGTATATAGGTTTCTTTTTAAGTTATAAACATGTACAAAGTTCACCAAAGTTTTAATCCCAGTTGTATTATCCTGTTATATGTAAACTCAACAGTCTGTTGATTGCAATGAGTATTCCTGTTTTAATGTAAACCGCGCTGATGAAAAAGAGTGCGGTATAAAAGAACGATAAATAAATAAATAAATAAATATGGTCCGAATAGAAGAACAAAAGGATCCCTCAAGGCAAAAATGATTAGAAAATAAAAGATTAGATGGCACTCTTCTACCTTATATATAGATATAGATATAGATATCCTTCCAGGTCTCTAAGCAAAGCCATCCAACCTGGTTCTGAATACTGATATGTAGTCTGACAATGTCCCTATTGTATCCTCAGATTCCAACATTTCATGGCGATACAAAGCACTAATTGTGGTTGGAAACATAGATTACTGGTTAATTGTGCCTTCTATGAGATTACTGTGTGCAATAAATTGAACCGCCATCTGTTTACTTATAGAGCTTCAGAAGGTGGTAAGCATCTCCCTTCTTTATTATTGCCTTTCTCCTTTCTTCACTAAGATATTGTATTTTTAATGTTAGGGTAATGAGACTGGGGAATAAAACAATATTTCACAATCCACCAAAGAGATTTTTATTAGGATGCATAAACTTACAGCATTGAAAATATTAAAACATGTGCAACAGGGCACCATTATGTGCCTCTGTGTTTAGACACAGGAATATTCTAGTGTCTCCAATCTCAATTTGACCTTGCTCTGCAAAGTGAGGCACTGGAAGATGAATCAACCTGCCAGTCACTGATCAGGGGATATCTCTTGCTTTACTTTTGGAGGAAAGTACAAGAGGCCCTGTATCTAGGAACCCGGTGTTTTTTTGTGCCCTTCATAAGAGTCCAAGGGGAGGGGGGAGTTGTAGGATCCAAAGAGGGCTCAGGCATAGTCTGGCCAGCTAGGGAGTGCTATAATCCCTAAGACGGAAAAGCTTAACAAAGAAGTAGGTGGAAAAGGGGTCTCGGCTGAACTAATCCCAAGAACAAAAGGCACTCAGGATTCAGTGTAGGAGTGTCACAGAATCCACCTGCCCTAGGAAATGGTTTTCCCTCGGTAAGTTGAGTGGGACCAACATGGCGCACCATGGAGAGACCCAGAGCTGAGGTGGAAGGAAACAATCAACCCAGTGCGTCCCAATCACCCAGGGATGATTTGAGGTTTTTGCAGTTTTGAATTTTCTCTATTGAACTCTCCTCAGCTGGAGAGTACATTTTCTCATTTTTGTGTCTCCAATTAAGACATACAGCGCTGAAGAAGTTTTGGGAGTTTGTACAGTTGTCCAGAGCATAAGAACATAAGATATGCCATACTGGGTCAGACCAAGGTCCATCAAACCCAGTATTCTGTTTCCAACAGTGGCCAATCTAGGTCATATGTACCTAGCAGTTTCCCCAAAAGACACAGGTTCCACAATGCTTGTACTGGGTCAAGCATTGATATCCTGGGTCCCTTCTTAATAATGGTTTATGGACCTTTCCTCCAGGAACTTGTCCAAACCTTTTTTAAACCCAGCTACACTAACAGCCTTTACACGTTGAGTGAAAAAATATTTTCTTTTATTAGTCTTAAATAGTTTACCCTATAGCTTTATTGCATGTCCCCTAGTCTTCTATATTCTGATAATGTAAACAATCGATCTACGTTTACCCGTTCCACTCCGTTCATTAATTTATAGACTTCTATCATATCTCCCCTCAGCCGTCTCTTTTCCAGGTTAGAGCCCTAACCTTTTTAGCCTTTCTTCTTAGGAGTATCCTTCCATCCCCTTTACCATTTTGGTGGCTCTTCTCTGAACCTTTTCTAAAATCGCTATATCCTTTTTAAGATACGGTGACCAGAATTGCACACAATATTCAAGGTGCGGTCTCACCATGGAATGATATAGAGGCATTATAATATCTTTTGTTTTATTTTCCATTCCTTTCCTTATGAAACCTAGCATTCTATTTGCTCTCTTGGCCGCCGCTGCACACTGGGCCGAGGGTTTTAACATGGTATCCACAATGACGCCTAAATCTTTTTCCTGGGTGGTGGTTCCTAATGTGTAAGGAGCATGTTTCTCTAAGGCAAAATCAACTATTGTAGAGGGTCAAAGTGGCAGCAAAAATGTCTGTCCATACGCATGTTTGTTTATGCATGTGTAAGCATGCAAAGACATGTGTATGCCAGCTGCCCCTTCCCCCACCCTCCCAACAACCAAAGCAGATCAGGACCAGAAGAAGAAGAAAAGAGGAAGACCGTGATTCCAGCCAGAAGTACCCCTGCCAGAGTGGTACAGGAAGAGGAGCTGGTGCCAGAGAAAAACAGAGACAGTAGGGAAAAATTAAAGGGCCAGTGAGTTTGGGGAAGGAAGATAGAGAGTGAAGGGAATGAGGGCAGGGGGTGAGAGTGCAAAGGGAAGGGAGAAAGATACAGTGTCTAGGAAGGGGAACACAGAGAGAGAGAGAAAGAGAGAAAAGGGTGAGGCAGCAGGAGAGAGGCTAAAAGGCAGGAGGGAAGAGTTCAGCGGGTTGGAGGTTGAATAGAGGACAGTATGGGGACCCTGAGGTACCAAGCCAGGGACCCTGGAGGTGCTACTTTATATCTCAGGACTTGAATTGATAATTCTTTGTGAATTTAATTGACTTTACCTTTTCAACTGGGGGATCACCGATAAAGGTGTTTTATTTAAAGATATCTGTGGCGCTCAAATATTGTTAAAAAGTTTTGGATATGTCCTTTCACTCCAATGTAAGCTTCAGTCCACCTAAACCTTTTATTCTTATCATTGCAGTATTCAGTTTTGCTATTTTCCTCTTATTTTCTTAAGTGGCTGTGTTTCTTTCTTTCTTATGTTGCTGTAACCAGGTGGTTAAAAAAAAACCTGGTTGAGAGCTTGAGATTTCTTCTTCCCTCCGGGAAATGGGGTGTTGCTCCCGTGGCTGCAATCTGTAGCCGGGAGGTTTTTTTTTAAAATTAGAATGGACATGATGGTAATATCAACAGTAGTAGGAACACTACCTGGCTGAATTAGAACTCTAGTGAGGTAAACCTTTAGGATCCGATTCAGAGACATGGGTTATTTATTTATTTATTTACATTTCTTATATACCGCGCTATTATAATCAGCGCGGTTTACAGTTGCAACAAACATACTACAATGTAATAGGCACATTGAGTTTACATGGAACAGGGTATTCAAAACATGGATGAACGAGGGAAACTATATACAAATTATATACATATTATAATAATGATTAATCTCTGGGTATATAAGGGTCTGTAATGAGTACTGGTACACATGGGTCAGGGAGGAGGAAGAGAAAAAAGCTGTACACATGGGTCAGGGAGGAGGAAGAGGAAAAAGCTGATTAGGGTTGCGGTGGAACGTGCAGCCCCGCAAGCCGTTGGGACCCTATTCCCGCTTCTGCTCTCCCTGAACAGTAGTACGGGGAGAGCTGGTGGGGGGTGGGAGGGGGCGGGATCTGGGAGGAGCCCTTTATGTCCTGCGGGCTCAAAGGGGTTTAATCTGACATAGCCGGGGCAGGGCTGGGTGCGGGGGGTCCCCAGCACCCAATCCAGGCCTCGGTTAGCCAGCCGTGGGTCAAGCAGCGGGGAACAGGGTGGCCTAAGCTATGGGAGTCAGGGGCGCCTACAGAGAGGACATCCCCGCAGGCAGCAGGGACATGCTGGGCCATCCACAGGCCCGATTCTGAGTACCACAGGAAAGTTTAGTTCCCGCGGTCCAGAGTCAGGTCCTAATGGGCCCGTCTTCCTCAAGGACATCTGGATGGCCCAGACATCTCCCTCTCTGAATCGGGCTCTTAGTGTCAGTTGGTATCTGTTTCTGTTTATGAGAGTGGAAGTGGAAGTAGAGTGCTCGGATATGGAGGCCTCTGGTTGAGTGTTTTGTGTGAATTTTGAAGTTTGGAGGGAAGAATGATTGGTAGTGAAGGAGAAAAAAAGGTTGTAAGTCTACTTTTTTTTTTTTTCTTTTTAGCAAAATTTGACTGATTGCTGCTGAGTGTTCAGATGGAGGGTAAAGTGAGTTCAGGTAAGTTCATTTGAGGTTTAATCTTTTGTAAAATAAATTGAGAGCCAAGAGATTAGGATTATTGCAGGGATTTTTCAAAACTTTTTCCCAAGAAATTGAGGTTCAAGTTGATCCACTCCTGTTAAAGGGAACCTGAATTAAGGAGATAAATTCATGGTAGTAATTCAGGATAGAAGTTAAATATAACCTTTGGAAGCATCTATTTATCCCTAATTTTAATTTAAATACGATTTATTGAGTGGTAAATTGAGAGTTTACTCAGGGTATGTTGATATAGATTTAGTGATAGGGATACAGTAGATAAACAAAAGAGAGTAAGAAATTAGGTAACAGCAGCATGGATAAAAAGTTGATGAGAGGAGAGTCGAGGAATTGTGAGAGAAAAGGTGAAAGTATGCATGGTGAGGAAGTCAGAAGAACTGTAAAGGTACCGGGGGAGGGGGGGTTCAGGGCTGCTGGGCCACCAGGGTTATTTTTAAATGGCTGGGTGAATGGAGGGATTGGGACTGCTGGGCCACCAGGAATTTGGTTTCTGTTGGGGGCATCAGCCCCTGACAGTATTTTGATGGCATTGGGGGCTTTCCTTGATGTCTGGATCATCTGAGGGGAGGTTTGATGCTTTACCTCAGATGAACCAGGCATTGGGGAAAGCCCCTGATGCCTTCAAAATACTGTTGGGGCATGCTCAAGATGTTTAAGCTATCTCAGACCCAGATATAGTGATATTGTCGCTTTGGCTGGTTACATAATCCTCTACATGTTTCTCTGCAACGGGCGCAGATAATATTAGCATGCCATTTTAATATGCACAGCTGGTTTGCCTATAGTTTAAATATGTTTGGCATTACTGTGTGCACTTGCTTTTCTTTTGCTCTTTACGTGTGCGTCAGTCTCTTTTCTGTATTTGGCCTGTCAGAACTTGTGGTTATAAATTGTATTATTTTTGTGCAACGTGCGCGTTGATCTTTCATAACAGAGGACAGTTCTGACAATATCATGTTACTTTATCTACCTGGATCCCTCTTCTTACCCATAGTCACATATCCTCAGGTCAAACAGTAGTCAATTCTGTGGTTGTCTCTGTCTTTTTCCTTCAGCTGTATGGGTTACACAGAAACCCGTAATTTGACTTCTCATTCATCTAGTGTGCTCAGTTTCACTCCTGCTGCAGTGCATAGCTTTTCTCTCTTAGTCACAACCAGAAATCCTCTGTGGTTATGCCATGCTTCCTTTAATTTTGCTCCTGTTTCTGTCTCCAGCACCTCTCACTAAGACCATTCCAAGCATCCACCCCCATGAAGAACTATTGGCCCTATAGTCTACCTCCATTGTAGAACATTCAGAGATAGAGCTTGACACATCAACTCAGAAAGTCTATTGCTATGCCCTATGCCTGGAATAGCCTTCCTAAGTCAGTTCATCAGGAACCGTTTCTGGTCTTACTCATATTCAAGCTAAAAGCCCACCTTTTTGAGACTACTTTTAAATCCTAACCTCTTATTCTCTTTTTTAATACCTATGTTGTTTTTAATCATTGCCCATAATAAATGACTCTCCCTTATCTCTTGTTTATCCCATTTGTCTGTCTTGAATAGATTGTGAGCTCTGTTGAGCAGGGACTGTCTCTTACGCGTATATATACAGCGCTGGGTATTTCTAGTGACACTACTAAAATGAGAAATAGCAGTAATAGAAATAATAGTAGAAATAGTTTGCTCTTCAAATGGTTTTCTTCTTCTGCATAATAGATACTTTAGAGATATTTAAATGTTCATCATATCGCCCTGTTTCTCTTCTCCTCTAGAGTATACATAGTTACATCCTTAAGTCTAATTTCATAGGGCTTTTGCTGTAGAAGTTGCATTTCCAGTGAACCACCTCCACCTCGTTTACTTCTCTCCCTATAACCCTAGCATCCCACTGACTCTAGCCATCACCTTATCACACTGATTTCCTATCGAGATCATCAGACACAATCAAGTGAACATTAGTATCTCACCCCCCCCCCATGCTCAATCTATACTTCACCTTCAAATGGCTGTACCCCATATGCAGTCACCCATTTTTCAAGCCTTCTTAGCTCATACATCTTTCTCCTTATTCTCTGTTGCAAGTCTTAGAGGCCCTGTGAAATTTTGTAGTTACCACACAGCAATTGCCATAATTACCATGCAGTAACTGCAAAGTTTGTGTTACCTGTTGGGAGAGTTCGCTGTAGGGGTGTGCATTTGTGAGTGCACATTCGGGTGCCTAAAAATTTAGGGAACAAACACACTACACAAATGGTCTCACGCAGGAGATATAATAGAGGTGTCAGTTGCAAGTGATTATTCTGTGAATCACATGGAGAGGGATAAGATCCTGAACTACCAAGCAGTGCAGTGGCCATAGATACAGAAATATTTCCCGTCGTATTGGGAACTACAGGACTTCCAGTCACATCTTGACAAATTACCCATATATGTTACATCTTATGAACTCCAAAAGGAAGATATCTTTGGTACAATGCAAGTACTACAGCGAGCGTTAGCTGTAAATTTGAGAGATTGAGATTATACTCCACAACACTTGGCTTAGGAGTGAGGTTCATGACTGTCATGGTATGCACAAAACTAACTCATTTGAAGAAATTGCCCCTGAGAGATATAAACACTATTATCCCAACAAACAATAACCACTCCTGTTTCAGTTTGTAACGTCTATAATTTTATAATAGCAGCTATATATTCTGTATTTCAGTCATGAAAAAGAGAGTGAAAGAGAAACCATCAGTCAGGGGTTTTATGTATGGCATTTATCTACCATTACTGAATCCCTTAGGATCATTCATCAGTCTCTCTATTGTTCGTATCTTTTTCTTTCTTTCTTTCTTGAAAACTGCAGTTAAAAATCACTTATCTTCAAAAATGTTTTAATATCACCAGTATTGCTCCAAACTGGGCATTGGTTTCACTGGAAAACTTTAGCTTCTTCAGGAAACAAAAGTATCAAACTGTTTCTCATTCAAATTTCAACTACAGATGTCATACACGATGATATTAAAAACAGTACTGGAACATCACTACGTTTTCTTATTGCGAGTTTGGAGATGCGGAAGGACGGAAATTTACACAATCTACTGATGAGAAAGTATTATTGGACACTGATTGTCTAAACTTTTAAGGTGCTTTCATTGAATATATTTTTTCATGGTTCCAGTATTTTGATTTAGCCTCTGGAACAAGATTACTTCATTTAATTGGGTTATAAATATATTGACTATGCTTTTTGCGGCTTTCATGAAATCAACTTTTTTGATCCTTTGGGGCATGTTTACTAAAGGTTAACGTGTGTTAAGTAAAGTTAACACACAATAAGTGCTGCCACTACCCATTCATATCTATGGGCCATTGCAGCACTTTACGCGCATGGACATTACCTAACATGCATTAACCTTTAATAAACATGCCACAAGATAGGTATAAATGAATTAAAGGTCTTTTTTCCCTCACATTACTTTCATGGTTAAAGGGATGAGCAATGATGATATAAAGTGATGAATTCATTGACTGAGCTTGCGCATTGAAATACTGAACTCTCCTTTTGTTTCCAGTATTTTATATTTTATTTTGTAGAATTGATATATATTTTAGAATTAATGTTTCTGTTTTTGCATAAGTACACAAGAAACATTTTGGAATTGGTGGAAGGGTTCATACATTTAAGAAATATATTTAAAAATTCATAATAAGAAATAATTTAATGTGGGGAGTGTTTTGGGAGAACACAGTCTCTAGACATTTGAATTTATAGCTGCTCAAACAGTTCCTACATACTCCTAGCTTTAAACTTATCTTTAGTAACATAGCAACATAGTAAATGACGACAGATAAAGACCAGCATGGTCCATCTGGTCTGCCCAGCAAGATGGCAAGAATAGGTGCACCTGTCGCTTTGTGCAGGCCACCCCTCCCCATGTCTTTGTTTAGGGGTGAACCCACCACTCCATGTAGGACACCCCTATTTGAGACGTTAGATGGTTCAGAAGTTAAATGGTACCGTTTATTTTGGTTTTATCCTGTTGCTGTAAAGGGATCCACTGTGTTTGTCCTATGCCGTTTTGAATTCTGTCACCGTGTTTGCCCCCACCACTTCCATCGGGAGAGCATTCCAAGCATCCACCACCCTTTCAGTGAAGAAATATTTCCTGACATTGCCCTTCAATTTACCACCTTGCAGCTTCATGTTATGCCCTCTACTTTTACAGCTTCCCCGTCTTTGGAAGAGGTTTGTTTGTTCATCATTTCTCTTTAAGTATTTAAAGGTCTGAATCATATCTCCCCTGTCCCTCCTCTCCTCCAAAGTGTACATATTTAGGTCCTCAAGTCTCTTCTCATAAGGCTTCTGACGCAGGCTCCAAATCATTTTGGTTGCCTTCCTCTGAACAGTTTCCAGTCTTTTTACATCTTTTGCAAGATATGGTCTCCAAAGCTGAACACAGTATTCCAAGTGAGGCCTCACCAGTGACTTGTACAGTGGCATAAGTACCTCTTCCTTTCTGCTGCTAATCCCTCTTTGTATGCAGCCCAACATCCTCCTGGCTTTTGCCACTGCCTTGTCACACAGTTTTGCCACCTTGAGATCATCAGAGATAATCACACCAAGGTCTTTCTACTGAACCGTGCATACCAACCTCTCGCCCCCTATCGTGTACATTTCCCTTGGATTTCTGCTACCCAGAAAAAAGTTTTGTCGCCGCACTTAACATCTTTAGCCATCTTTTCCTCTGCCTTTGATTTTGCTATCCTTATTTCTCTTTTTGTCTCCTTGAGTTTGATCCTGTATTCATTTCTGTGCTCTTCTGTTTGCAAGCTTTTGAATTTTGCGAAAGCTGTGTTTTTTGCCCTTATTTGAGCAGCCACTTCTTTGGAAAACCAAATAGGTTTCTTTCTCCTCTTGTTTTTATTTACTTTTCTTAAATATTTATCTGTTGCCCCTTTTATTGCCCCTTTTAGTTTAGCCCATTGCAATTCCATTTCCCTTATCCCCTTCCACCCTGTCAGCTCCTCCTTTAGGTACTTGGCCATTTTATTGAAGTCAGTGTTTTTGAAGTTTAGGACTTTGAGCTTGCTATGACTGGACTGCATCTTGGCTTTTATCTCAAACCACACCGTCTGATGATCATTGTTGCTCACAGGGGCACTCACCCAGACATTTGACACACTATCACTGTTGGTGAGCACCAAATCCAGCATTGAGCTTTCCCTGGTTGGTTCCATCACCATTTGACTAAGTAACGCATCTTGGATAGTATCTACAATTTTTTTGCTTCTTTTCAGATTTGCAGAAGGAGTAATCCAATCCACATCGGGTAGATTAAAGTCACCCAATATGATTGCTTCCCCCTTTGTTGCTATCTTGGCAGTATCTATAATCAATTTGTTATCTCTCTCTTCAATTTGAGTTGGAGGTCTGTAGGTTACAGCAGTATGGATGACAGTGCCATCTCCTCTTTCCAACATGATCCAGAGCGCTTCTTCTTTTCCCCATGCACCCTGCATTTCAGTAGCTTTAATATTGCTTTTGACATACAAAGCTGCTCCTCCTCCTTTTCCATTTTCTCTGTCTCTTCTGAATAGATTATAGCCAGGTAATGCTATATCCCAATCATGCGATTCATTAAACCATGTTTCTGTAATGGCCAAAATGTCCAAGTCCTTTTCCATCATTAGGGCTTCCAGGTCCGGAAGTTTGTTGGCTAAGCTTCGAGCATTTGTGCTCATTGCTTTCCAGCATTTAACTGGCTTGTGTGTATTTTGCATTGATTTTATTCTACCCACTTCTTCCCAGTTGCTTTTGATGTGTTGTTTAAAAGTGTGGTTGTTTCTGTTATTCTGCTTTTGCAGGGGGTGACGTCCAGAACTTGACCTTCCCCGTCCATCACCCCCTTCTTCTAGTTTAAATGCAAATCGACATACTGCCTGAATTTTTCATGTAGGATTCTTTTCCCTGCAACAGAGAGGTGTAGTCCATCATCACAGTATAGTTTCTTGTTGTCCATGTGTTTTCCCAGTCTCCAATAAATCTGAATCCTTCTCGTTTGCACCAGGTGTGGAGCCATGTATTAAAGCTGTTAATGTGATTTAGCCTATTTGCCCCTTTACCTAAAACAGGTAGAACTTCTGAAAATGCTACAGTGTTAACAATGGGCTTGAGTTTTTCTCCCAAAGATTGGAAGTCCTTTTGGACTGTAGAGGCACTATTTCTAGCTAGGTCATTTGTACCCAAGTGAATGACAACATCAAGTTTGGAGTGTTTGCTTTCTGCGCTAATTACATCAATAATTTGGCTTGTAATCCTGCCGGCTGAGGAGCCTGGGAGGCATTTGACTTTCTTCTCTCCTTTGAACTGTGTTCCCAAGTTGGTGTCTCAGATGATGGAATCTCCAAGTAGTAGTAGTTTTCTGTTTGGTGAGGTTTTCTTCACATTTGGTGCTTTAGCAGGAGATGGGGCATTGACTGACTCCTCTAAGGGCCGTTCAGTTTCTTTGGATTGAGCATCCTCATTAACCAAGGCAGACAATGCATTATGCAGGGATATCTCTTGGTGTATAGGATGTCTCTGTGACACAGATTGCAATCTACCCGATCCCACTGTGATCCATTTGTTCCTGGTGTGTTTGACTTTTTGTGGGAGCAATGGTGGACTTTGTTCAGTCTGTATCCTAGAAGAGGTGTGCTTCATTGCAGCCAGTTCTTCCTTCAGTAGAGACAATTCTTTATGCATGGCAGCTAGGTCTTCTCTTAGTAGAGTCAATTCGTTATGCATGGCAGATGACCTTCGGCACATAGGACATGCTCTTAGGCTCCAAATGATTCGTCTTGGAATGAAAGTACCGCAGGTATTGCACTGAATACAAGACATGCTGGTTAAGAGAATGTGGGCGTATCCCAAGCTATTGGCTACTATATAGGCAATCCAGCCCCAGGGGGGGTGGGCACCCAAGTATCCCTACCCCAGTAGGCTTATACCTGAACTGTGGGCACACTCAGAAAACAGTTAAGGCTACACAAGGAAATCAAGCAGTTTGACTATCCCCAAACATAATGTAGGACCGGCAATTAGCAAGTTTCCCAATACTTACAGTTTAAACTAACAGTTAATATTCTATATTTGCAATAAAAAAAACCCAGCAGAGAAAGAAGGAGAAAGCTTAGTCTTATCTGTGTCTTGGGCAGCTCCGGCCTTTCAGACTGGCTGTGACCGCTGTGTGAAGCCAGGTGTCTGATGATCTAAAGTAGCCCCTCCCTGGGAGATGCCTTTCAAGCAGACAATGAAGCAGGATTACCCAAAATATACCTATGTAGTTCTACCTGCCCCCTGTGCAAGGGCCTCTGTTGGTCCCTTGCAATGTAAGTATTTCTATTCCAAGTAGCTTATTTTTCTTACAAGTGTCCCTGCCCCAAAGTAGGATATAATTACATAGATGGAAGGAGAATTTGTTACAGAGCAACTTATATATTATAACATATCCATAACATATCCATATGTAGTATATTGTTTAAATAGATGTTAGAAGAACTTATTTACAGAGTAACATATATACAGAGCAACTGATATATAGTTATAAAAATATACAGATATACAAGGTGATTAAACATATGTGGCTGATCTGATATGTGATAGAGAGTATGGGGTCTATTCACCCCCTGCCATCCCCATCAAAAGCCTCCCCATATGAACAAGGCATTTGTACGGGGAGGCTTAGATGGGGGTGGGAGGGGGCGTTCTGGAGACGGAGCGAGGGTGGGGCATGGGCAGTCTGTGATCCAGGACATACAGAGCCAATTCTGAGGTCAGCCCTGTATGTCCGGGGTCAGCAAACTGGACAGGGGACTTATTCAAACTTGGAGGTAGAATAAGTCCCCCTAGATGTTGGGGACTGGCAGGCCCGGACAGCGTCAGAAAGGTGAGGGGGTGATGGGGATTCCCTACAGTCCAACTCTAGCTATGGAAGGCAGATCTGGGGTCGGGCTGCAGGGAAAGAAGATTGTGGTTGGCGGCCGGGGATCATGGCTCCTGAATGGAGCTGCAATGCCATGGCATTTGGGCACCATGGCACCTCAGCTGCATTCAGAAGCCTCACTGAGGTAGCCAGGCTGTGCATGTAGGCTGATTGCAATTGGATCCCGGCGTTCATGTACAGGCCCTAGACCCAATTCTGATCCCATGGGGCACATCTAGCCCCCGTGGGATCAGAATTGGGTCTACCTCTGGGCGTCCCGATTCCGATCGGATGCACAGGGGCCTGCACACACTCAATGGAATGTGCCTCCACATAGCTAGCTAAGGTCAGATATCGGATGGGCTAGTTGTTTTAGGTAGGATAAAGTTTCTTTGGCTCATCAGCATTCCCATAGTATTCTATAAACAGATATGTTTTAAGGTCTTTCTAAAATGTGGACAGGCCAGTGGAAGATCTTAGTTTCTCAGGAAGCATGTTCCATAGGATTGGAACAATAAATGAAAATGCCCTATTACTAGTGGCATGGTTAGTTTTTCGGTACTCTGGTGGTACTACCAAGATATTTTGTTTACAACCTCTTCTCTGGCGATCATTTGGAGTTAATTTTATGAGGTTGGATAAGCATGATGGAGATATCTTTCTGATCAATTTGAAGATGGTCATTAGTAGTTTATATTTAACTCTGTTTTGTATTGGTAACCAGTGGAGATCGAAAAGTATTGGGGTTGTGTGCTCCGATATATGTGCTTTTTGGATTATATGTGCCACCATATTTTGTTAATACAGCTGGCTGTCACAGCTGCACTAACCACTAATCAGGTTAGTGCAGCTGAATATTCCAGTGAGTGGCATTTACACGGTTTGCAGGTCTGCAAACCCTGTACATGCCTTTTAATATCCCCCCTGGATTTTCTAATAAATTTGAAAGCATGCCGATTGGCACACCTGAAGGGGGACCATGTTTCGCCTAACCAGGTTACCTTAGGAGCTGTGCTCACCCACTAAGGTAGTACATAGGGTTGGAGCTGGATTTGGCATGTTGCCAGTTTAGCAACAAGTTCTTTTCTGCAAGCTTTATTTTACATCATATTTCATTCTGTGGTTAGCGACAGCTAGTGAAATGAATTGCAAAACAATGGTTATCAAAATAGGCAGAGTCCTCACAGAGTATGTAGAAACTGTCTGAGCATTAAGAGATACTTTTAAATTATAACACAAGAATAGATTGCAAGTAGTGACACATTTTTCACGAAGAGGCATGTTTACTAAAGGATTTAACATGCGTTAATAATGTTAATGCTCATTAATTGCCCAGAACCATCTTATTTCTGGGTGCAGTAACACTTAACGTACATTAGTTTCATTAATGCACGTTAATGTTTAGTAGACATACCCCTAAATGTAATTATTCAAAAACAACAATACCTTTAAAAAATTAGTAACCGGGGATCCATACCAGGCGCTCCCCTTCCTCCCCACAAACTCCAGGACCCCCATACCTGGCCAAATCCCACAAATTGCACCGACACAGATTGTTTCTTGGAAAAAACACCAGGTTGCAGCTTTATTGCCCAATAACAATTAACATTTTAACAACCAAACAACTTAGCCAAGAATTTCCTCCTCCCCCCCCCCCACCCCCGACAGAGCGATACGTCACCAGCCGTACTATTAGCACGGTGACCTCGCTTCCGCCCCTGGTCCGGTCACCACCGGTCCAGCTCTAACCACCCCTGCTCAACTTCGCCATATCACTAGCAAAAGTAAGCTCAGGGTTCTCCGGGCCGTGGGCACCCTGCCCCCGCCCCAAGTAGCTTATGTCTCCGGACCCCGGAAACCTCCGGGATCCCGCTCCCCCCATCCCCCCCTCCAGCTGCGACACCCCCAAACTCTCCCCAAACCAACCCTCAACCGCAAGGGTGGGAGGGCGGGACGCTGTCGACTCCCCGCTCCTCAACCATGTGCTCCGCATGCGCTCACGCCGCTGAAGCACATGGCCTGTCCTCCAACCCGATTGGCTGCTGGCTCGCTCCAGACGCCAGCAACCAATCATTTTAAATAAAGCCAGCCTCCTCGCTACCCCCCCCTACCCCCCGATGCCCTCTCGAGGCCGGGCCCACGCCCGTCTGGAACCGCCGGTTACCGGCATCTGCTGGGACCCTGCCCGCAGCCTTCCTTAACCGGGGATCCATACCATGCACTCCCCTTCCTCCCCACAAATTCCAGGACCCCCATACCTGGCCAAATCCCACAAATTGCACCGACACACATTGTTTCTTGGAAAAAACACCAGGTCGCAGCTTTATTGCCCAATAACAATTAACATTTTAACAACCAAACAACTTAGCCAAGAATTTCCTCCCCCCCACCCCCGGCAGAGCGATACGTCACCAGCCGTACTATTAGCAAGGTGACCTTGCTTCCGCCCCTGGTCCGGTCACCACCGGTCCAGCTCTAACCACCCCTGCTCAACTTCGCCATATCACTAGCAAAAGTAAGCTCAGGGTTCTCCGGGTCGTGGGCACCCTGCTCCCGCCCCAAGTAGCTTATGTCTACGGACCCCGGAAACCTCCGGTATCCCGCTACCGGCATAGCCATACACTTGTGGCTTTGCCACCCCCGTTAACCGGGCAAAAGCTGCGACCTGCCGGACTGGCCTCTTACCACCTTCTCTAAAGCCTCCTGCCAGTCATTAAGAAGAAGGTCAAGCCCAACCGGGGACAAATGAACCCCGTCCGACCTGTACAAACCCTGCACAGGCCACATCTACCCAATCACGCTGCACATGGTACCCCCCGTGTTCAACCACCCATCTCCCAATCTGACGGTTGATTTTGGTCAACCCCGGGACCAGCGCCGCTGCTCCCTGCACACCGGCCGCGGGATGACATCAGACCACAGCAAGACCACCCCAGCAAACATTGTCAAAATGCGAGAAAAGTCCCTCTTGGCAGCGTTGATCACTTGCTTGCAGGTCCAAGAGGCCAGATCATTACCCCCCAAATGTAACAGTAGAAAACCGGGCGGTGTCCTCAAACGTGCATGGTGACGGAGCAAGGGCATCAACTGCGGCCACCTCAGTCCTCTTTCGCCCAGCCATGAAAGCGCCACCACTGCAGGCTCCAATCCTAGGTTCCGCCCGATAGGCCTCTCCGCAGCACGTCTGCCAGCCCAGAACACAAAAGAATGCCCCAGCATCCAACAGCCCAGCACACATCCGCCCTGGTCTGTAAAGAAAAAACAGCATTAGTGATCTGGGCTCCCCATGGTCATGCATCATAACTGGACGTAAGTTTGAAAAGCCCTGGACCTCCAATGGCCAATCACCTGTATTTGCGAAGCCGAGAACTCTGCACCCGCCGCACTAGTCGCTGCCCCAATATGGAAAGAATGCGCCGCAAATTGTCAGGCATCTTCCCCCAACCGTTGCAGCCCTAACCGCAAGACCGCTGTCACCTGGTAACGTGTGACTAAACGAGTATCCGCATGAATAAAGAACCCGCCCTCTGTCCGCGGACGACCATCCAAATATAACCGAGTTGCCGCCACTGGACAGGTGGGCCCGCCAATAGCCCGCAAGACCACCCACATACCCCTGCCTTGCGAGTCCGTCTTTGATTTCAGCAACAAAATCTTCAAGTGATCCCCCTCCAGTTGCACATGATGGTGCTGTAAAGCCTTACCCGCCCCCACTTTTTTAGAATCTGCCACCAACTCCCCTACTCGGAATGCACCAAAAAACGCCAGGCAAAATATTGCTCTGAAAAGCGTGGCCTCATATGCCGACTCAGCCACCGCAGTCAGCGCATCAGAAATACCGGTCAGCAATTCATGGGTGACTGGGCGACGCATGTCAGGCATAGGGGGGTGCACCCGTCTCCATCCTTGCATCAACTGCCGCACGAGAAAACCCCCACCCGAACGGGACCATCCCAATACTCTGGCGAAAAAGGCGAAGCCCGCAAGGTGCAGCCACACAGCTGCCCGAGACAGACCCGTCCGCTTTGCACTAACAATATAGTCACCCAAAACTGCATCCGGCATGACCCCCCCCCCCCCCTGCCACCTCAGCCCCTGCAAGAATGCGAGCACTCGCCGACAGCCCCGGCAATAAGCATTCCACGTGCTCTCCGCGAGCGAACTCCGCAGCAGCTCCATCATCTCCGCTGGCCACAACTCCATAAGTTCCACGGGACCTCCGAGCCCACCGGGTCCACTTCTGGCACCAGCTGCCGGAAATGCTGCCACTGCAAATGAGACAAGGCATCAGCGATTCCGTTCCGATGACCCGGAATGTGTCGAGCTCTCAAGGTCACATTCAGACGCAAGCAGGATAACACAACCTTCCGCATCAAAGCAGCAATGTCTAGACACCGAGGTGAATAATTATTGACTACACTCACTACCGCTTCGTTATCGCACCACCACACCACTGATTTGTTACACAACCTGGCCGGCCACAATTCCAAAGTCACCAAAATAGGGAACAACTCCAAGAAGGTGATGTTCTTCAGAAGCCCCATCTCCCCCCAGGCCGCTGGCCATGGACTCGCGCACCACGACCCCCCAAAGTAAATACCTAACCCTGTACCCCCGGCTGCATCAGTGTACAACTGCAAGTCCTCGCTCGAACATTCATCACCCACGAGAACAGCCGACCCATTAAAATCCTGCAAAAGGCATCCCAAACAGACAAGTCTTCACGCATGCACCGGGAAATCCAAATACGATGATGAGGTTTAGAAACACCAACCGTGGCCCTCGCTAATCGGCGCAGAAATACACGCCCCATCAGTATCACTCTACAAGCAAAATTCAATGAACCGATTAAAGCCTGCATTTCCCGCAGAGTATACTTCTCCGAGGCCACCGCATTTGCCACCAAAACCCTCAACTGTATCACCTTCACTAATGGTAAGCGTGCCAACATTGCGACAGAGTCTAGCTCAATTCCCAAAAAGGTGAGTGTAGTCGCAGGTCCTTCCGTCTTCTGCTCCGCCAACGGGACCCCCAATTCGCCTGCTACCGCCACAAAACCTTCCAAAAACTCACTGCACTGAGAAGTGTGTGCCGCCCCCACAAAGAAAAAATCATCAAGATAATGGACCACAGCAGCACAACCCACCTGCCGTTTCACGACCCACTGCAGAAAAGTGCTAAACGTTTCAAAGTAAGCACACGACACTGCGCAACCCATGGGCATGCATTTGTCAAAATAATACTCACCACCGACCCAGAAACCAAGCAAATGAAAGGAGGAGGGGTGCACCGGTAGCAACCGGAACGCGGACTCAATATCCACCTTTGCCATCAGTGCCCCATACCCCGCTTTCCTAACTAGCCGAACCGCCTTATCGAAAGAAGCATAACGCACCGTGCAGCACGCTCGCGGAATATGATCATTGACCGATGTCCCCTCAGGGTAAGACAAATTATGGATTAACCGGAACTTACCTGGCTCTTTCTTTGGAACGACCCCCAAAGGAGACACCACAAAGTCCATAAACGGGGGATCCGCAAATGGGCCCGCGATCCTGCCCAACTTCAATTCCCTAGCTAACTTTCCTTGAACAACCGCCGCAAGGCGCCGCACGGAAGCAGCATTCCGAGCAGCCAAGGAGACCACCCCCCGGACCGGAATGACGAAACCATTTGTAAACCCCCCAAGCAACACCGCCTTGTCCCGCACCCTAGGGTAATGCAGCAGCAATTTGCGTAAGACCTCAATCCGGATTGGCGAAGGGGCTAAACCGAAACATGCACTATCACTTTGCCGATGGCAAGGGCCCCTTCCGGAGACATTTTGTCGCTGCATGGCCACCCCCGCAAACTGAACACGCATGCCGGAACGTGCAATAAGGGAACGGGCAGGAGGACTTATTGAACCTCCAGCACACGTCCGCCCCAGATCCAACCTCCTGTTTGGCCGGGGCCCCCGCCCCGCCCACACGAAAGGGCCGGTTCACCATGGGAAGAGCCACCCCCCCCCGCACACTTTCACGCCGCTCCCCCCAACCCCCGCCGCACTCGACCTTACTGACATTTGGGTGAGCCACAAATTGATATCCTGTGTGCCCCAGGACAGCAACCTGTTCTCCTCCATCTTATCTCGAAACGTTTCATCATAATTAAGCCATGACCAGACATCATGGACCTGAGAAGCCTCGAGAATGGAGTCCGCATAGGACAAAAGCATCCCATACTGCTCCGGACAGTGACGCCCCCAAACGTTCGCTAGGCGTAAGAAAGCCCGCACCCAATTGATCACCATCCTCGCCACCTTCCGAAACCTACCGGCCTTTTCATCCTCCTTCCTCTTCTTCTTACTTTCGCCCGAGCACTTACAGCCCTCCAAAAGCCGAAAAATATCAATATACCGCCTCTTCCGTATTCTCCTCCTCAACTTCCTTGGGACACCTTCCCATAATTCTGATAAAACTGTCACCGACGCCGCACACCCGCCCGCTGATCCGCCCTCCGCAACCGCCCTGCCCCCCGCCGATGACCCCGTGGACGAACTGGAGGAAGTAGAAGTGGACGACCCAGATCCGCATCGCCGCCGGCACTCATGCTTCTTCTTCCTGCGTGCCTTCCCGACCCCCTCGGCACGCGCTCCGCCCCCAGCCTCACTAGCTTGCTGTAACCGTAACTCACCCGCTGCCGAGTCCACAGTCGAAGGCTGCTCCACCCGCAGCTGACCAGCAGAGCACTGATCCTGTGACTCGCCACCGCCACACTCCGCTGTCCCAGCTCCACCTTCCGCAGAGGCAACCGACGCCGCACCAACCTCTGCCCGATGCTGCTGCGGTCCACCACGCATAGCCCCAGTAGCCTCACCTGGAGAAACCTGCGAAGACAAAAAATGGAAAAAAGAAGGGGGAACCACCACAGGCCACGCAGCCTGCCAAGCCCCGGACCAATCAGCCCTTGAGGGGCCCTGCCCGCCCCCTAGCCAATGCTCCCAACCCGGATGGCCAATAGGCCCAGGCACCCCCGCACTCCCCGAGAAACCAACGCCCCCCCCCGTGCCCCTGCCTGAAACCTGAAACCAGTCCACTCAGAGCCCCTCCCGGCCCCATGACCCATAGCACCCCCCCCCCAATGCTGTCCCCCAATACCCTGGCCACCGGCCAAGTCCTCCCCCACCCCACTCGCTCCAGCACCCTGCCCTGGAGCATCCCTAGCACACCGCCCCCCCGTTGATAAGACAGCACCCCGAACCCTAAGACCCCGCCCCCTACCAGGACCCCAAACAGGCAATAATAACCACCTGCAGCCCCTACCAGCAGGCCCAGCCAGGCCGTCAGCAACTGCACCCAACACCCCCCTCCCCTGACTCACCGGGCCTACTTGGCGCCCTCTAGCCCTTTACGGCCTTGCCGACCCCCAGAACGCTGCCCGGAAGCCACCTCTCTCCTCCCCTGCCCTCCCCCCGCTTTCCCTGACGCCCTCCCACCATATTAAGTGCAGCATACACCACCCCTAACCCCCAGGGACAATGGAGCGTTAATTAAAATGCTATTGTGCGCTGCCCACACAACCCCCACTGAAAACTCGCCGCTTGGGAAGGAACTCGACTACCCACCCGATTACCCCCTTGCCTGAAGAGTGCGCGCGCACCACCGAAGCACCGCGGCACCAGAAACCGTCCAGAAGAACTCCCCCGAACCCCAGACCTCCAAACAAGCAGCTCCATTGACCACCGCAACTAGAGAAGACCACCGCGATCCCCGAGACGCTGCACGCTGTCGGCTCCCCGCTCCTCAACCATGTGCTCCGCACGCACTCATGCCGCTGAAGCACATGGCCTGTCCTCCAACCCGATTGGCTGCTGGCTCGCTCCAGACGCCAGCAACCAATCATTTTAAATAAAGCCAGCCTCCTCGCTCCCCCCCCCCACCCCCCGATGCCCTCTCGAGGCCGGGCCCGCGCCCGTCTGGAACCGCCGGTTACCGGCGTCCGCCGGGACCCTGCCCGCGGCCTTCCTTAGTAGGAGGAGGTGTTTGCCACCAGTAATTTAGTGCTGGTGCCCTTATAAATTTGCACAATGTATGCTAAGGTATGATATTTCTGAATCTTTTCTTATTTTTAACTGCTTGTGTCTTTTTTATATCAGTTGAATATATTTTGGCTGTGACAGCTTTCTGACAACAACGCTTGTTATCCATTTTGAGTTGGACATAAAACAATTCCTAAGGTACACAGCTGAAAGCTGTCACAACCAAAAAATATATTCAGCTGTAAAAAATGACTCAGTGAAAAACAGGGAAAAAGATTCAGAGATATCCGATTTAACAACAATTTTTTAAAGTTATTTTTATCTTTGAATCGTTAAATTTAATGAAAAAGATGTAATGATTTACAGGTTATTTTGGTGTAAAAATTATATTTAACTATCAATGGTGAAACGGTTTCTACCTTCTCATAACTTTAAACTTATCAATAGGATTCAACTTGTGTTGTCACAATTTCAACCCTTACTTAGTAATTAACTTCACTCTAATTCTTTAGCAGCATGAAAGCAGGTGTGGAATCCAGAACATGTTGTTAAACTGGAAACATGCTGCTGAGCATAGACAAGCTAGCTCCAAACTATTGTTTAAATTCAACTTTGAGAATTCAGCCTTGACAGTCACAGCTTCAACCTCTGTTTACTTGTTTACCTCTTTGAAAAATTTGTGTATGATCTCAACCACAGTATTTTGCATATGGCCAAATGGTTTTGAAATGGAACTGTGCATGATCTTAGCCACAGTTTTTGTAAAAGTTGGACTATCAACCTGTGTTGTCACAATTTCAGCTCTTGCTTAGTTATTCACTTCACTAGTAATCTTTAACAACAGGATGAAAAGAGGCTTTATAGTTACCCTGGAATCTAGAGCATGCTGATAAATTGGAAACATTCTACAAATCATATATAACCCAGCTCCAAACAATTGGTTAAAAAAGCCAACATCAAGAGTAACCGAGACACGGCGGACGCTGTGCTCCCCTTACCCCCCTCCCCAGCCCCCCTTTTCACCCTCCCCCCCAACTCCGTAATAATCACACAACTACAGTATTGGCATAACACCAGTCGCAGCTTTATTAACTTTTAACCATATCCAACAACAATTCCAAACAATCAACTTAAACCTCCACTTCAACAGAAATGTCCTTACCAGCCATGTGGGCAGCAAAGTGAATTCATTTCCGTTTCCACCGCAGAGAGTCCCCGGCTACCAACCTACCACCCCTCTTCCAGCTTCGCCATATTATTAGCAAAAGCCCCACCAGGGTTATCCGGGTTGGGGGTACCCCACCCCCACCCTACTCATAGCTAAGGCTCCGGACCCCAGAATCCTCCGGGATCCCGCTACCCCCTCCAGCTGCAACACCCCCTAATAACCAGTCCCCTGCTCCCGGTTAATGGGCGGGAGGGCGGGATGCCAGCTGCCTTCTTCCCCTCTTCCGAGCCCCGAATGAAGGTCTCGCCAGCTCCCCTACTTACTCCCTCCCTCCCTCATCCTCCCCCACTCATGATTGGCTCCCGTTGCCGCCATTCACCCATGGGAGCTAATCGATTTGAATGATGCCGCCCAGGCCTCCCATGATGCCTCCCTCCCACGCAGCCCAACAACAAGCCGGATCGCTGCACACCGCCGACCCGGTTACCGCCAGCCTGCGAGGTACGGGCCCCTGCGGCCTTAGTAATTCCGCCTTTACTGTCACAGGACTGGCACACAAGGCTGGGGACCACGTTTCACCTAATCGAGATACTTTAGAAGTTGTGTTCATTACTGAGGTAGAGCATAGGGCTAAAGTTGGGTATAGCATGTTACCAGTTTAGCAGCAAGTTCATGTTTCCAACCTGTTTTCAGCCTGAGGTTAAAGATAGCCATGAAGTGAATTACAATACAATGGTTGAGGCTATGAAGGTATTCTGAAATGTGGGTTGTGCACATGCACATCCCAGCATGTGTAACCCCGCAAGCCACCTTAACCCTATTGCCCCTTCTGCCCTTCCTGCACGTCTCATGCTTTAAGATGGGGAGAGCCGGCAGGGGGTGGAGGGTGCGGTGTCTGGGTGGAGCGGGGACAGGCTAGCCTAGCAGCACGTACAGGGCTGATTCAGGTCATGGTCCTGTACATACTTCCGGGCCCATAGGGACGCGCTGCTTATAGCACCTCAGAGGTGCTCTAAGCAGTGAAACCCGGCAATCGGGCAGCAGGGAACCCCCTCCCGGGGCCGGTAACAGGTGTGAGGGGTCCCCACCGCCCGATCCAGGCTATGGCAGGGCAACCATGAGTCGGGTGGCAGGGAAACAAGGGGCTGGAGTCATGGATGTCATGAGCGCCTACAGGGAGGATGTTCCCCGCAGGCAGCAGGGGCACGCCAGGCCATCCTTGGGCCCGATTCTGGCTACCGCGGGAATGTTTGATTTCCGCAGATCAGACTCAGGTCCTAATAGCCCTGTCTTCCTCTGGGACATCTGAACAGCCTGGATGTCCCCCTCCCTTAATCGGGCTCCACATCAACATAGGCTGAATTCCTAAAGATAAGTTTAAATCTGGGACGATGAATGAACTGTTTGAGCAAAGATAGTTATGTGTGATGTATAGACTGCAAATACTGACTTGTTTTTTAGTTCATTTATGATTAAAATTAGTGAAACCTTATTATTAATGAAAGCTTTATAACCTGTAAATGAGAGGTGGTACCCTTGTGAATTTGCATAATGTATACTAAGGAATTAGACCTCTGAATCTCTTCCTGCTGTTTTATACTGTTTATGTTATTTTTCATTTGAATATATTTTTTAGTTGTAACAACTTTCTGTGGACAACTCCTGTCAGACATAAAATTATTTCTCAGGGATTCAGTTGCAAAATGCCACAACCAATTAATACATTCAACTGATAAAAATGACACAAACAGTGAAAAATTCCGATGAGTGTCAACAGCTGTTAGCTGGGTTCAAGGAGTTATTGCTAGAGTTGGGTGTGCCGTTGGTGGCGGAGAAGACGGAGGGGCCTACGACCAGGCTCACATTCCTGGGGGTGGAATTGGACTCTGTTGAGATGATCGTGCGGTTGCCGCCTGAGAAGGTGGCTAGTTTACGGGCGTTGGTCGCTAACGTCCTGGTGTAATCTAAGATAACCTTGCGTGAGATGCAAGCCTTGCTGGGATCGCTGAACTTTGCCTGTAGGGTGATCCCTATGGGCAGAGTGTTTTCCAGGCGCCTAGCCGTTTCAACGGCTGGGGTGAGGAAGCCACACCATCGCATCAGAGTTACTGAACTGATGAGGGCAGATTTATGAGTTTGGAGCCGATTTTTGGAGGATTTTAATGGGACTTCAGTTTTGCTGGGAGCTGAAGTGTCCAGCGCGGAGTTTGAGCTGTTTACTGATGCGGCAGCGGGCATTGGATTTGGGGTTTACTTCGGTGGGGCTGGGTGTGCACATCAGTGGCCCAAGAATTGGCACAATTCGGGTTTGACCACTAACATCACCTTCCTGGAGTTGTTTCCGATTTTGGTTGTTCTGGAGTTGTGGCCGGATAGGTTGCGGGATCGGCGGATAGTTTGGTGGTGTGATAATGAGGCTGTGGTTAGCGTCATTAATCATTTCTCACCCAAGTGCTTACGGGTGACTAGGTTGATGCGGGAAGTGATATTAGCATGTTTGCATTTGAATGTATCTGTTCGTGCCCGGCACCTTCCTGGTTGCAGTAATCAGATAGCTGATGCTCTTTCTCATTTTCAGTGGGAGCGGTTCCGTGCACTGGCCCAAGAGGTGGACAGAGAAGGATCCGTAGTCCCCGAGACATTGTTGAGCATTGGCCTGGAGGAATGCTGAGCCTGCTGCGAAGTTCGGTGGCGGCTGGGAGGTGGTTGGCATACCAGCATGGTTGTGACCAGGTGGCCGAATTTTTAAGGGAGAGGGGGTGGCTGGCGGGTAGAGTACCTGATGCCCTCATTGGCAGTTATATAGCGGATGCCAGAGGTCGCGGGCTGTCCAGAGCGGTGGTGCGTTCGCAGTTAGCGGGGTTTAACTTTTTTTGCGAGCGCCGTGGGCTGGGGATCTACTTCGGGGGGGGTTTGGCACGTCGCCTTCTGCGGGGGTGGGAGCGGCTTCGGCCGTTCTTCGCGGATCACCGTAGGCCAATTACACATGAGCTGCTTGTGCGCCTCCTGGCAGTATTGCCTCAGGTGGCTTCTTCCCCTTTCGAGGTTTTGCTATTCCGGGCTGTGTTTTGTCTCGCTTTTTTCGGGGCTTTTCGTATTGGGGAGCTGGTGGCGAATTCGGGCAGGCCGGGGGGTGGAGGAGGCTTACACAGCTGCCATGTGCATTTGGAAGGTGGGCGGATGCGGATCGTTTTGGAGAAATCCAAGACTGATCAGCAGGGAAGGGGTCTGTGGGTCGAATTGCGGGAGGTCGCGGGACTCGTTTCGTGCCCGGTGCTGGTGGTGAGGAAGTACTTGAGGGCGCGTCCTGAGCAGGTCGGGGTTCTTTTTCTGCATGAGAATGCACGGGTGTTGACCCGTTTCCATGTAACAGCGGTGCTTAGGTTGGCGCTGCGTTCTTTGGGAGAGGACCCCATTTGCTTTGCTCCTCACTCTTTTCGTATCGGCGCGGCTACTAGTGCGGCGGGGGCCGGAATGTCCGATGACGAAGTCAGGAGTATAGGCCGGTGGCGGTCACAGGCTTTCAAGGGTTACATACAGCTATGAGGGGTTGGCTCGGTTTGGGGGTGGGGTATACTAACTGTTCATTTGTTTTTCAGATGGGGGTGTCGAGCCTGGTGGTGCCTGGGTGGTTGGTCATTCGTTTGTCCACTGGGCTGGTCAGCGTGCTGCCATTCGGCCTGGGGGCCTGTATTTGCGGATGGATCCTGCGGTGGTGTCGGTTTCATGGCTGGGGCAGCGGGGACTTCGCTGGCTGCAGCTGCTACCTTTGCTACAGCACCACATGAGGATGTCGTGGCAACCGGCAGTGCTGATTGTGCATTTGGGGGGCAATGACCTCATCTCCTGGTCCTGTCGTCAGCTGATTCGAGTGGTGCAGGACGACTTGGCAGTGGTTTTGCGAATGTTCCCTGGGACAATTTTGTTGTGGTCGGACATTATCCCTCGGCTGGCGTGCTGGAGCCAGCGACGGTGGTCGCAGGGGCTAACTAAGATAAACCGTCAGATTGGTCGGTGGGTTTGTGGGAATGGGGGTTATCAGATTATGCATCCCTGGGTGGAGGTGGGTTGTGCTGGTCTTTATAGGAGTGATGGCGTCCATTTGTCTCCAGTTGGCATGGATCTGCTCCGTAACGACTGGCAGGAGGCTTTAGAGTATGCTGTTTTGCGGGATAACCGCTGGTCGCAGCTTTAGGTTTGGGGGGCAGCGCATCGACAGACCTGTCGCATGTGCCGGTGGCGGGATCCCAGAGGTTCCGGGGTCCGGTGCCTCGAGGTACACTTGGGCGGGGGTTGGGGTGCCCCTGACCCGGATAAACCCTGGCCGGCTTTTGCTATGGGCATGGCGAAGTCGGGGAAAGGGATAGGAAACTTGCTGGGGGCAAGTGTAGGGCTGTAGCGGTGGTAGGCACTTTGCTAAGGCATGGCTGGTGTGGTACTACTCTGCTATGGGGGCTGGTTATGGTTTATGTTTGAATATTGTTAATAGTTAATATTTAATAAAGCTGCGACTAGTTTTGTTCCCATAAAAGTGGTGTAGTGTGTTCTTGGGTGTTGGGGTGTTTGGTGGCCGGGGGGGTGGGGAGGGGGTTATTTGTGGCAGGTCCCGGAGCACCGGGTACGCTTGCCTCGGTTAACAAAACTTGGAATCACATATTACTAAACTCTAAGTCTACTGCTAAGTATATGCAAACCCAGCTCCAAACAACTCCTTAAAAAAAGTATCTCCGCGAGTTCAGCCTTTGCTGCCACAGTTTCATCCTCGGTTTGGTTGTTCTTTTTGCTGAAAATCTTTAATAGATGGAATGAAAGCAGGCTGAATATTCAACTCTAGTACTTGAACTTCTTATAAAGTTGGAAACATGCCCATTAGAACACCTGAGGAGGACTCACCTTTTTACTAACTGAATTGTCTCAGAGGTTTGTGTTCATTCACTAAGGCAGAGCAAAGTTTGGCAATGGATTTCAGTGTGCTTGGTACATTGTTAGTTTATCAACATGTTTCCAAGCTTTTTCAGCCTCTTTTCATCTTCTTTAAGATTATTAGTGAAGTAAAATGACTAAGCACAGGCTGAATTTAATCGTTGAAGAGAAGTGTGAATCTGTAAGTATGTATGAAATGTTAGAGCACTGATAATAATTATTGATTAATAAGAAAAATAGACTGCAAGTTGTCACATATTTGTTTCACAAAATTGAATTATTCAAAGATAAAATAGCTTTAAAATTGTTATTTTTTAAGTGCCAGTGGAAACTAAACCCTGCCAGCCTCTTAAGTACAAGGCTATTGCGCTAACCACTAAGCTACTCCTCCACTCAAAGTTATTATTTAACTTTGAGTCATAAGAGGCTTTTATGACCAGTAATTGAGAGTTGGTGCCCTTAAAAATTTGCAAAATGTATGCTAAGAGATTATATCTCTGAGGTCTTTTCCTGCTATTTTTTTCTGTCACTTTTATCAGCTGAACATATATTTTAGTTATGACATCTTTCTATAGACAACTCTTGTTGACAACTTTGGATTTTAATTTGAGATCTAATTTCTTGCTTTTCAAAATCCAAGTTCAGAGCGAGTTACAATATCAAGTACACACCTGTCAACAACTCTGCTTCAGGTATTTCCTGTAATATGAGAAGGCTAGAGGCAGAGAGGGTTATTACAGGTTGGGTGAGAGGATCGGAGTGAGGAGGTGGGAACCTATAAAAGAGAATAAAAGTTTGCCTGGGTGGTGCTCTCTTGTACAGAGAGGAGAGAGATGTTTCTCTTTACAATGGCAACATTTCAAAGAACGATTCGTTTCCATAGTGGAGAACTTCACATAAATGTCACTGTGAGGTTCAATTTCCCCTTCACCATGAAGATTAACTTTGATGTCAAAGCAAATTTCAGTAACTCTGTGAACTTTAATGCCAGTGTCAACTTTGATGCTAATACAAGCTTTGATGTTAAACTTCGATGCCATTGTCAGCTTCGATGTCAATAGTAACCATGATGTCAAACATCAATATCAGTTTTAACTTCAAAATGATATTAACTTCAATGTCAATGTTATCTTCAATGTCAGATAATGATGGCAGTGTTAACTTCCGTACAATATTAACTTCAATGCCAATATAAGCTTTGATGTCAATGTTAACATCAATGTTACCTTTTTGAGAGTGGAAGCATTTGTTGATGTTAATGAAGTCAGAGACATCATGATTGATGGAGACAAACCAAGAACTGGATCCAGAAATGGCCACCAGTCTGCAGAAGACCGTGATCGATTAAATGCCTTGCGCGGAGCCAAGCGAAGTAGAGTAGTGGACGAGGCATCAGCCCCGGAGGTGGCAACAACACACTGAGCTCCATTCGAGGCATCACTTATGGCTCTTCAATCTTCAGTGGCAATACAAATCAAGACTTGGAGCTGGATGGCTCTAAACCTATTACATTATTGGCAATAAAATATTCCCTTATTATTCCATACCTTCTGGTTTGTTTTTTCTCACTCTCTTTTAGTTGTGTGATGACAAGTTTCTACGTGGGAATGTGAAGCACTTTAGGTATATGTCCTTCCTGCTACAGTGACTTCTAGATGCTATAAATATGAGTTAGACCTGAATGAAAATTCCTATAGACTCCAAACCTTTGCCTTCTTCCCTACCAGATACTTCCATTAACCCTGGTCCATGGTTCTTCTGGAGGATGAAAGGTGAAGCTACTGGGTTTCTCTAAAAACTTTTCTTGTGTGTATTCAATATCTTCTCTTGACTTCAGCTAAGGTAAATTTCTGTTTTGATACCTTTAACAATTTTATTAAGAACCTACTTTCAACAACTTTTGTCGATAGTATTTGTCGACAACTTTCTCTCAGCACCTATTGTCAACAATTTCTGTTGACAGCTCTTGACAACAGCTCTGTCAACAACTTTCTGTCGACAACGCTTGTTAACAGTTTTCAGATGAACATAAACAATTCCTAAGAGATGCAGCTGAAAGATGTTATAACCAAAAACTATATTCAATTGAAAAAAAGGACTCATACAGTGAAAAATAGAAGGAATACACTTCAGAGACATAAGCCTTTCGGATACATTCTGCGAATGCATAAGGGCACCATCTCTCAATTATTGGTCAGAAAAAAACTCAATAATAATATTTTTAAAGGTATTGTTATCTTTGAATAAGTAATCTAATGAAAAATCTGCCAATACATGTATTCTATTTTTGTGTAATAAATTATGTGTAAGAATCAATGGTCATACTTTCTTCAGACTTATCCATAAGGGTCCAATCTGGGTTGTCACAGTTTCAGCCCTTGATTAGTTATTAGCTTCACTAAGAATCTTTAACAGTATGAAAGCAGGCTGAATATTTACCTAGGAATCCAGAACATGTCGCTGAACTGGATATGTGCTGCTAAGCCTACCCAACCTAGCTCCAAACAATTGCTTAAAAATTCAATTTCGAGAGTTTAGCTTTTACTGTCACAATGTCAAACATTTTGCTGAAAATCTTTAATAGATATGATGAATGCAAGCTGAATATTCAACTCAAAAATTGGATTGTATTATAAGGTTGGAAACATGCCAACTAGCACACTTGATAGGGGACAGTGTTTCGCCTAACAAGGCTGCCTCAGGAAATGGAAGGCCGCGGCGCCACGTGCGCGTGGCCGAAGATAAGCGGGGGGGCGGCTAGCCGCACGCGTCCCGGCGTGATCGGCGTGATGTTGGTGGGAGCGGGCCCAAGGCACCTGCAGTGTCATTGGCTCCCGCGGTTGCCTGTGGGCGCGGGAGCCAATGATTGGAAGCGGGGCCGCGTTGGCAAGGTCTTGGACGAGGTTGCCACGTGGCCCCGGTCTCTTCTGGGCTGGTGCCGGGGCAGACGGACGTCGCGGTGAGCTTCGGGGCACAATACTCATTGTTTCAGGCCTGGGGAGATAACGCGGGGTGAGAGGTGTCAGATGGTGTTAAAGGGTTAGGCGGTGCACAGAAAAATTATAAAACAAAACAAAAAAAACAAAAACCGAGGAACAGTACATTCTGCGGCAGTGCTGGGTTTGAGGCTTACCTGCGCGGCAAGGCACATATTGATCCCGATTGTCAGGGATGCCTTCCCGTAAGAAAGCAGGCGTTGGGGGGAGAGCAGGCCAAGGGTCAAGGAGGGTAGGTCAGACCGGGTCTTTGCCTAGTATGGAACGGGGGAATCGGAGGGGCTTGCAGCGGGGGGGGGGGGGGTAGGGTGAGGCCAGGGTCAGGACTTGGTGCTGAAGGACTTGGAGGGTGGAGGGGCAGGGCTGCTGGTAGGGGCAGGGAAAATGGGGATTGCATCGGTTCAGGTGGGGGCTTGTCTTTGGAGCTGAGGGGGGAGCAGGGTGAAGAGAGAAGGGGCCGAGTCTTGCATAGGGGCCGAGGAACGAGGGGGGGTAGGAGCAGGGCGGCGGGAGGCATGGGCCGGGGGGTTGGTGGACAAGGGGCTGGGCTAGGGGTGGAGGTCGGGGTCGGTGTGGGGTTTTGTCCTCCAGAGTCGGAGGAGGGGGGTGATCGGGGGGGCGATGGGCATGGGGACAGGGCAAGGGGCCGCAGTGGCCGGGTTTTCGCCTGCCTGGGAGCACTGGCAGGGAGGGGGTCAAGGCCCCTCACGGGTGGACTGGGTGGGGGCGTGGCAGCAGCCTTGGGCAATGGCAGGTGCTGCTTCGCCATTTGCTTTTTTCTCCCCACAGGTTCCGCCCGGTTGGCACCACGCTGGAAACCCCTGGACAGGTGACCCTAGACAGCAGCCAGTTACGGTGAGGGCAGAGGATGGAAATCCTGGAGCGGCGAGTGGACCGGCGGCTGCAGTCCACGTGGATGCGGGAGTGCCTGTGGCCGATTCGGCGGGCATGGCGGGTGAGTCCATGGTGGATACCAGTGGGGGTATCAGGGGTGATTCGGCGGTGGCGGAAAAAGGGGGCAAGAAGGCACGGCGCAAGCTGAGGCGTTCATGTCATAGGCGGCGGAGGTCTCGGTCTTCTTCTACCTCATCCTCTTCTTCGACGTCACGTTCGTCATCAGAAAGCAGGGGGAGAGAAGTAGCAAAGGATGCGGCGCCGGTGGCCGGGGCTGGGGTGACGCCTACGATGGTAGCGTTTGCGGAACTGTGGGAAGGTGTGCCGAAGCATTTGTGGCGGAAAGTGGAAAAAAGGCGCTATATTGATATCTTTCGGTTGCTTGAAGGTCGGAGGTGCTATGGGGACAGTAGGAGGAAGAGAAAAGAGGACGAGAAGGCGGGTAGGGTGCGACGGGTGGCGCGGAATGTGGTTATTTGGACTCGGGCGTTTTTGCGGCTCGCTAGTGTTTGGGGTCATGGGCATCCAGAGCATTACGGGATGCTACTGGCGTATGCTGACTCCACTTTGGAAGCGTCGCAGACACATGATGGTTGGGCTTGGCTCAACTATGATGAGAAGTTCCGCGATAAAATGGAAGAGAATCACATGCTCTCGTGGGGGATGCAGGACATCAACTTATGGTTGACGCAGATGGCGGTGAGATCGGGAGGGGTCGAGTGCGGGCGCCCCAAAAGGGGGGCAAGTGGACTCAGCGGGGGCGGGACGGCCTTTTCGTACGGGCTTGCCCCAGGCGGGGAGGGAGGGATCAGTGCGGGAGGGACGGGAGATGTGTGTTGGCGGTTCAACAAATCTTCCTGTCCTTTTCCAGACTGCAAATTCCGACATGCCTGTTCGGTCTGCAACAGAGGGCATGCCACCATCAAATGTGTCAAAAAAGGAGTGGTTGGGGCCTCCGCGCCTCCAACCAAGCGGTAGGGTCGGGTGGGGCGTCACTCCATCCCCGATCCGGATCGAGGTGATGCGCCCTTGATTGCGCAAGTATCCGTGGAGGAGGGCCAGAGCGGTTTTGGAGGGGGGCTTTCAAACTGGGTTTCTGATTCCGATTGTCGGGAAGTTGGCATCGCGCAAGGCCAAGAATTCGCCGTCGGTTAGACGGTTTGCACATGTGGTCCGTGAGAAATTGGCTGTCGAGATCCGGTTGGGGAGGGTGGTGGGCCCTTTCGTGGAGCCACCCTTCGGGGACCTTGTGGTTTCCCCTTTGGGTATTATACCGAAAATGGAGCCCGGGAAGTACCGCTTGATACATAATTTATCCTTTCCGATTGGTGCTTCGGTGAATGACCACATCCCAAAGGAATTGTGTGCGGTGCGTTATGCTTCGTTCGATGAAGTGGTGGGGCTTGTGCGGAGATGTGGCCGGGGGTGCTTGATGGCGAAGGCGGATATTGAATCGGCATTCCATCTGTTGCCGGTGCATCCGTCGGCGTTTCCTTTGTTGGGGTTTTGTTTCGAAGGTTGCAGTTATCTTGATAGGTGCCTGCCAATGGGGTGCGCGATTTCCTGTGCGTATTTTGAGCAATTCAGCACCTTTCTGCACTGGGTTTTGGTGCAGCAAGTGGGTTGCGATAATGTGGTCCACTACTTGGACGATTTTTTCTTTGTAGGGGAGGCACAGTCAGGCAGGTGTCAAGACTTGCTCGCAGGGTTTGAGAGGTTGTCGCATGACTGGGGGGTACCGTTGGCGGCCGGTAAGACGGAGGGCCCGGCATCTAAGGTCATGTTTCTGGGGATCGAGTTGGATTCGGCTTCGATGGAGGCGCAGCTGCCCGTGGACAAGGTGGCTCGGCTGAGCATGTTGGTGGCGAATGTGTTGGTCTCTCCGAAGCTGACATTGCGAGAGATGCAGGCGTTGATCGGGTCTTTGAATTTTGCATGCAGGGTAATGCCGATGGGGCGAGTGTTTCTGAGGCGGCTTGTGGGGGCCACGCGGGGGGTTTTGAAGCCACACCATCATATTAGGGTTTCGCAGGGTATCCGGGCTGATTTGAGAGTGTGGGATGTGCTCCAAGAACGGGAGATATCCAGTTGGGAATTGCAGTTGTACACGGATGCAGCTGGGGGATGCAGTTTTGGGGTTTATTTTGGGGGTTCGTGGTGGCCGCAGGCTTGGAGGGAGTTGGGCCTTACCGGTAATATCACATTTTTAGAGTTGTTTCCCATCTGGGTGGTCTTGTTGGTGTGGCCGGATAAGTGGTCAGTGTGATCAACAATTATGCACCGCGTTGTCGGCAGGTGGCGGAGTTAATGCGGGGCGTGGTGTTGGAGTGCCTGCGCTTGAATGTCGTGGTGCGGGCTCGGCACATTCCAGGGTGTACTAACAGAATTGCTGATGCTCTTTCTCATTTTAAGTGGGAGTTGTTCCGGACATTGGCACCGGAGGTGGAAAAGGAAGGGGCATCGGTCCCCGAGCACTTATGGCAGATTGGCCTCGGGACCTGATGGACCTGCTGCAGAGGTCCGTGTCGGCAGCGACTTGGGCGGCGTACCAGTGAGGCTGCATCAGTGTGGTGCAATACCTGGCGGAGCAGGGTTGGAGTCAGGGCCCTGTTCCAGATCTGCTGCTTGGTCAGTATGTAGTGGCCGTGAAGGCGGCGGGGGTCTCGCGGGCTACAGTGCAGAGCCATCTGGCGGGGTTTTCATTTTTTGCAAAGGCAGTGGGTTGGGGGAATGCGGTGGGGGGCTTCCTAATACGTCGGCTCCTGCTGGGTTGGGAGCGGTTGCTTCCTGTGGCAGTTGACTGTCGGCGCCCTATTACGCACGACTTGCTGCGGCGGTTGTGCGAGGTGTTGCCGCAGGTAGTTTCGTCAGTCTATGAAAGTTTGCTGTTCCGGGTGGTATTTTCGGTAGCCTTTTTCGGCGCCTTTCGGGTGGGCGAATTAGTGGTGGAGTCGGGCCGTGTTCTGGGCTATGGGGGCTTGCAAGTGCATCAGTTACAGTGGGTGGGGGGTGGGGTTAAGTTGTACTTAGCCCATTCTAAGATGGATCAGCGCAGGAAAGGTACCTGGGTGGAGTTACGGGCGGTTGAGGGGGCGCCGGTGTGTCCGGTCGCTCTGCTGCGTGAGTACCTGCGGGTGCGGCCAGGGGGTGCAGGCAGTCTCTTTCTCCACGAAGATGCGAGAGTGCTTACGCTTTTCCAGTTTATGGCAGTGCTGCGGCTCGCGTTACGACGGCTCGGTGAGGATCCGGGACGGTTTGCCCCGCACTCCTTCAGGATCGGGGCGGCGACTAGTGCAGCGGCGGCCGGTTTGCGGGAGCGCGACATACAGCGGATCGGTCGGTGGACGTCGCAGGCTTTCCACCGATACGTGCGGCTATAAGGGTTGGGGGGGAACTAACTGCGCTATCTTTTTGTTTTGCAGCGAAGCGATCAGGGGTGTGTCGCTGTTGGATTGTTGGCCACTCCTTTGTTTACTGGGCTGGTCGACGGACGGCAACACGGCCTTTGGGGCCGCACATGGGTCTCAAGCAGCTGGGGGTGACCGTCTCATGGCTGGGCGAGTGGGGACTGCGGTGGTTCCAGCTTCTGCCTTTGCTGCGGCATCACCTGCGGTGCAGAGAAGCGCCGGATGTCTTGGTAGTGCACCTTGGAGGCAACGACTTGGCAGCATGGACTTGTAGACAATTGATCCGGGCAGTGTGCAAGGACTTTAGGGTGGTGGGGGCGATGCTCCCGGGTACTGTCTTGGTTTGGTCTGATATTATTCCACGGCCTGCTTGCAAGGTTCAGCGGCGGTGGTCGAGAGGGTTGACGAAGATTAATCGTCAAATTGGCAGATGGGTGGGGGAACAGGGCGGATGCCAGGTATTGCATCCGTGGGTGGATGTGGACTGTCTCGGCCTATACAGGTCGGACGGAGTACATCTCTCTCCGGTTGGCATAGATTTGCTCTTGAACGATTGCAACGATTGAACGTGGCTTTGGAAGGTATCATGACTGTGGGGAGGGCTGGTCGCAGCTTTGCCTTGGGGGGCGGCTCAGGGCGTTAAGGTCCTGAGCCGGTGGCGGGATCCCGGAGGTTTCCGGGGTCCGGAGCCAGATGCAAACATTGGGGCAGGGGTGGGGTACCCCTGACCCAGACAATCCCTCAGGTTTTTGCTAATAATATGGTGAAGCCGGAATGAGGGAGGGCTAGGATGATTAGCCGGGCTTGGGCTCGGCGGAAGCGGAAGCGGCATCACTTTGCTAATAACATGGCTGGTGAGGGCTCACTCCGCGGGGGGTGGGGGAGGCAAGATGTTTGTGTTTAATACAAGTTTGGTTATGGTTAAAAGGTTAAATAAAGCTGCGACCAGTTTAAATCCCAAAAAGGTGTTGTGTTGTTTGTAGAGGGGCGTGGGCGAGGTTGGTGGGGATAGGAGCGTGGTGGCGACATGTCCGCCTTACCCGCTTAATGGAAGGCCGCAGAGCCACATGCGCGCGGCCGAAGATAAGCGGGGGGTGGCTAGCCGCACGCGTCCCGGCGTGATCGGCGTGATGTTGGTGGGGGGCGGGCGCAAGGAGCCTGCAGTGTCATTGGCTCCCACGGTTGCCTGTGGGCGCGGGAGCCAATGATTGGAAGCGGGGCCGCGTTGGCAAGGTCTTGGACGAGGTTGCCACGCGGCCCCGGTCTCTTCTGGGCTGGTGCCGGAGCAGACGGACGTCCCTCCCGCCCGCCCTTCAATGGGGGTTGGACAAGTGGGTGGGGGTGTTGCAGCTGGTGGGGGTGGCGGGATCCCGGAGGTTTCCGGTGTCCGGAGCTGGATGCAAACATTGGGGCAGGGGTGGGGTACCCCTGACCCGGACAATCCCTCAGGTTTTTGCTAATAAAATGGCGAAGCCGGAATGAGGGAGGGCTAGGACGATTAGCCGGGCTTGGGCTCGGCGGAAGCGGAAGCGGCGTCACTTTGCTAATAACATGGCTGGTAAGGACTCGCTCCGCGGGGGTGGGGGAGGCAAGATGTTTGTGTTTAATACAAGTTTGGTTATGGTTAAAAGGTTAAATAAAGCTGCGACCAGTTTAAATCCCAAAAAGGTGTTGTGTTGTTTGTAGAGGGGCGTGGGCGAGGTTGGTGGGGATAGGAGCGTGGCGGTGACATGTCCGCCTTACCCGCTTATTGTGTTTATTCATTAACGTAGTGCATAGGGTTGGAGTTGGATTTGAGTAGGCTTATCAGCATGTTGTCAATTCAGCAGCAAGTTTGTGTTTCTAAGCTTTGTTTTACAGTGCATTTTTATTCTTTTCTAAAAGACTGCTAGTGAAGTGAATTACAAAACAGTAATTAAAGTTACGTCAATATAGGCTGAATTCTTGAAGATCAGTTTAAATCTGGTTACATTAGGAAACTGTTTGAGCACTGAGAGGTTTTTTTATTTATAGCATAAAAGTACTTGCTCATTTATCAGTATATTTTTTAAAATGACTAAAATTTTGTTATTAATAGGAGGATTTTCTGACCAGTAATTCAGACTTGATGTACTTATGAATTTGCAGAATGTGTGCCAAGGGCTTATATTTCTGAATCTTTTCCTACTATTTTTCACTGTTTTGTGTTGTTTTCTTACTTGAATATATTTTTTAGTTGTAACAACTTTATCTCAACAACTGTTGACAGTTTTCTGTCAGACATAAAATTATTCCTCAAGGACTCAATTGTAAAATGTCACAACTCAAAAATATATTCAACTGATAAAAATGACATAAATAGTGAAAAAAGGAAGAAATACCTCTGAGATATACTGTAAGCACTGAGCACTCATTATTCTCATTTATTGGGGCACCAGCTTTCAATCACTGATCAGAAAAAACTCCTATTGATAAAAAAAAATTAAAGTAATTTAAATGTTTGAATAAATAAATTTAGTCAAAAATGTGTTACTTTTTCCGTCTATTTTTGTATAATAAATTATATGCATTTATTAATGCTCAAACAGGTAATATTTAATAACAGCTTCAAACTTATCTTCAAGGATTCAGCTGGTGTTGTCACAGATTCAACTCTTGATTCGTTATTTACCTCTCTAGCAAATTTTAGCAACAGGATGAAAACAGGCTGCATACAAAACTTGGAAGCCAGAACATGTTGCTAAACCCTAAGCATGCTGCTAAGCATATGTAAAACCAGTTCCAAACAACTCCTTAAAAAAGTATCTTCGAGAGTTCAGCTTTTGCTGTCACAGCTTCAACGTCTGTTTGGTTGTTCATTTCGCTGAAAATCTTTAACAGACGGATGAAAGCAGACTGAATATTCACTTCAAATACTGGAACTTATACACCTGGAAACATGCCGACTGGCACACCTGATGGGGAACCATGTTTCACCTAACTGGAGTGCCTCAGGAGTTATATTAATTTATTAATGTAGTGCCCGATATTGTAAGGGCATTTACATGGTTTACAGTCACGTAACTATGTAAATGCCTTAGATAGGGATATTCAATGACACATACACGAGTATTGCAGTTGAATATTCCCATCTTTGTCTCCTATGTGTCCCAATGCTATCTGGCTGGCATCAGGGTTATGGTTATGGTTATAGTGTGTCGGGGGCATTCCAGGGCGGAGTGGGGAATGGAGTTGGCCGGTAATCAGGTAGCGGTGATATTGGACCACTACCCAATTAGCGGTCCACGTCTAAGACTAGGCGAGCTTTGAATATCCATGGTTAAGGGTGAGCAGGCAGACCTATGCACCATTGCAGCACATAGCTCGCTCAGTTGAATATCAGGCCCTTAGGGGGTTATTCTGAGACACGAATATTGGGGATGGACGTCCCAACGGGACGTCCATCCCCGCTATTCATGCTGGTGGCAGCCCCCGACTAACTTCCCTGCCAGTTGTGCAGTGAAGTTAGTTGTGGGCGGGGAAGAGGTGGCCTGGGGGCAGAGAGTGGGTGGGCAGTTGGCAGTTGCCAGCCCTGGACGTTGTAATGAAGAAGCCCCTACTGAGCCCATGGAGATAGGGATAGTAGAAGATTCCACCTTAGAATCTGACAGGCAGTCTGAGCACATGGCTCAATGTTTACAAGAAGAAAGTAAACAGAGAAAGTCAGGAGCCGAATGGACATGCCCAAGCTGTGATGTATCACCAAGCTTAGGGGTTAATGAGAAACACCTGTTCAGGGGAAGGGCAGAGCTAAGCCCTGAGAAACAGCACTTTAATAACACAGGTACACTAAAAAAAATATTTTTTAAACTGCCTCTAATGTTTCGATTGATTTTTACGGTTTTTGGTGCGCTGAATCCAAATCTGGTAACCAATTTGCTCCATCACGTACAGATTTTTTGCTACATTGGGTTAGCAGTTTGAGGTGAACATTTCAGATTGAGTGCGATCGAGATAAAAGTTTCTTGGATGAATTCTTTATACTAATTGTTTAGTAGTTATTCAAATAAGAATAAAGAAAATTGTAACAAGGCAGCACATAAGAATAGAGTAATGTCAACAAAACACACTGTGATGGTAGCAAAATTGTCTGCACTTAAAACAGCCACATACATGTGCACAAACATTGAGCATATAAGAGCGAGGTTAGACACAAAGCAAAGCAAAGAAATGCGCAAAAAATGTTCTACAGGTATGTATGTAAGAATAGAAAATGCAAACCGCACCATTGCAATACATGAAGACAAACACCCGATGTTGTGAAAATAAAATTCTAATAAATGAGCGACACTGTGGTAATAACTAGCAAATTTTTATTTCAAAGTTTAGTAAAAACACGATATTTGTCAACACAGTTTAGATTTTAAAGTCATTCTTGGGTCAATCAATCTCCTGGTGGGCCCGTTTCTTCTTCCCCCGAATGCTTCTCTTGGTGCGCTGCTTGGCGTATTTTTCATCTGGGGTTTCCCGCAGCAGCAACCAGCAGAAATCAGCCATCATAGTGGTGTTCCATCTTCCTTGGTACCTTCTCTCTGCGTCCTTGATGTCCTGGTGAAACCTTTCACCTTGTTCTTCACTGTACGCCCCCAAGTTTTCGGGAAAGTAGTTCACATGGGAGTGCAAGAAATGGACTTTCAGGCTCATGTTACAGCCTTGTTCTTTGAAGGCATTGAGCATCCTGGCAACAATATCCTTATAGTTCTCATCCCGCCTGTTCCCCAAGAATTTGAGAACAACATCCTTGAAGGAATCCCAGGCTTCTTTTTCCTTCTCAGACATCGTTTCAGCGAATGCTCCATCTGAAATGAGTTTCCTTATATCAGGGCCAACAAACACTCCTTCCTTTAGCTTTGCTTCAGAAAGTCGGGGTACTTTGAGCAAAGGTACCGAAAGCACTCACCATCTTTTGGAAGGGACTTGATGAATTGCTTAATGAGACCCAACTTAATGTGGAGAGGTGGTAATAGAATTTTATCACGAGGTACCAAGCTCTCATGAAGAACATTTTTCTCACCGGGTCTCAAATACTCCCGAATTGGCCAGTCTTTTTTCCCCCAGTGTAGGTCGCGGGCCCGGCTATCCCACAAGCAAAGGAAGCAGGAATATTTGGTGAAACCGGATTGCTGCCCTAATAGCATGGATAGAATTTTAAAGTCTCCACAAATCATCCACTTATGCTCATCATAACGAATCTTCTGAAGAATCAGGGCCAAATTCTCGTATTTTTCTTGGAGAATAACAGAGTGAGCAATAGGAACTGAAGCGAATGTGTTGCCATTATGAAGAAGAACACCTTTTATGCTGTCCTTTGACGAATCAATGAACAGCCGCCATTCAGCAGGATCATACTTGAGTTTAAACTTTTCCATCACTCCGTATATATCGTTGCAAAATACCAAATCTTCCTCTTTGCTGAAATACTTCAAAAATTGTGTCTCGCGGTTGCGGTACCAATAAAAAGTTGTTCCTGGTGACAATAGATTTTTCTGTTTAAGCCGAGAACCTAGCAGTTGGGCAGCATCTTTTGGGAGTCCTAAATCCCGGACTAAATCATTCAATTCAGCTTGAGAGAAAAGTTCAGGTTTCGGATCTGGTTCAGTTTCAAACTCGGAAGTACTGGACTCATCGGGAAAAGCCATCTGATGAGTCTCATCATGATCAGAACCGTCCACACAAATATGATCCAAAGATTTTGGTGGTTCAGGCACAGGTACTTCGTTGCTATGAGGCATAGGCCTAATTGCTGAGGGAAGGTTGGGGTAACTTATTACGTTCTTATTTTTTAAGTTGTATCCCTTCACAATGCAAGAGCAAAAATAGCAGTCACTGCTGTGGTCTCTTTGTTCACGCCACATCATAGGTATTCCGAAACGAAATGCTTGTTTTTTACCTTTCATCCATAAGCGTAGATCTTCCTCACATGTCTTGCACACTTTGTGAGGAGCCCACGGTTTGTCTTGATCGCCTAACTTCAAACCGAAATAGGCGAAATATACTTTTTTAATAAATGCAGAAATGTTCCTCTGCCGCTTTTTCACGGTATATTCCCCACAAATAAAACAAAAACTGTCCGGAGAGTTGACGCAACCTCTGGCTCTGTGAGCCATCACAAATACACAGCACTGCAAACTACAACTGTAGTGAACCACTTCGGAATAAAGCTGGATTACGACTGAGCAAACAAAAGGTAATAATGAACTTGCAAGAAACTGAAATTTGACAGGAACGTTCATGTCGCAACCACCGTGTTTGAGCGAGCGAACGAGGCGAGGCGAACAGGAAAGAACATGCGCCAGCGCGAGTACTGGATTTAGCCCCCCGCCTCCCAATTGTCCTGTTAATGTATAAAATGAATACAAAACACTCTAAAATATCATGAGGGAGTGTTTCTAGTTAGTTAACCATTACAACCTCTATTTTGGGCCAAGAAAATAAACTGCAGTCGGCTAAAAAGAAATTATGTGAACATTCCTTATATGGGTAAGAAATCTAATTTTGCAAGAAAACGTGACGTGATGGAACATTTTGGCTATTTTTCCTGGATTCAGCACCCCAAAATCTATAGGAATCAGTTGCAAAACTGGAGGCAGTTTTTTGGTAGTGTACCTGTGTAATTGGTCATTAGCTTTAAAAGAGAGACCGAGAGAAACACAGAGGCAAGGAAGAGAGAGACCAGATGAAGGTCCCAGTCAGAGACCAGGTCAAGAGAGAGCCGTAGCAAGAGCCAAGGAAGCCAAAGCCCGAGAACCTGAAGGAAGCAGCACAAGAGAGGTGCCGTTCAGGAAAGGCAGGAGAAAGGAGAGACCTCCTGGGAGGCAGGCTTGGAAAAGCTCAGAGGCTCCAGAGAGAGAGAGACGGTGGCAGGAAAATACTTATAGGTCTGAGGCAGAGGCCAGCAAGCTAAGAGGAAAGAAAACACAGCCGGTGTTTGGAAACCTGCCTGAGCCAAGAGAGCAAAGAATTCCTCCCTTCTTAAAGCCAGAAGGTAGGCTTCAAAGTTTGCCCAGATATGAATCTAGTTTAAAAGTATTTCCTTGTTGTTGCCAAGAAATAGGAAACAGTCCAGGAAGCAACGCCAGAGTACAGGGTAGTTTCAAGCCCTGCTGTTTAGAGGGGTATAAAGGGAAGATCCCTTAATGCCTAGAAGAAGGTTGCTTTAAAATCCACGATAGCAGCTTACAGACACACCCAGCTAATGCTGAGCTGGAAGAGATGCAGATAGACTCTGATGTTTATGACGCAGCTGATATACAGATGGATTGCACCCTATGTATAGCTGACCATATTGAATCCCTGTGCTGAGCATTACTATAAGAGTGCTGATAAAGTGGCAAAGAAAAGGGGAACATTTTCCTTTGCTATCAGAAGCTGTTTGTTTGCTTTTGTTTTTGTGACGAGCACTGCACGTTTGGAAGCCTGAGAATGAAGAGGCACATTTACCTTAGTTCTTGTATGCATTCCTCCTACCAAATATATGGAAAATTGTCCTAATTTCATCTGCACTTAAGTTCTGTTGGGAGGGGAAATAAAATCCTTGTCATTTTTGCCTTTAACACTCGACTGCAACTCCTTCTTGAATCAGAGGGTAGAAAGGGGACTACCATTCCCACAAGGCATTGCAGGAGCAAATGCAGTGTCATACTCCCTGAAGATAGAATATCAAGGCAGACCAACCCTACTCGCCCTAGGCAGTAGGCTAGCCTGATGACAACATACAGGATCAATTCTAATATCGGCCCTGTACATTCAGGGCCAGCGAAATAGCTGGGGAAGTTATTCCACTCCAAGGTGGAATAACTTCCCTGGATGGTTTTTTTTTAAAGTCGGGGCATGGAAGGGGCTGGGGGGGGGGGGCAGGATTTCTTCCGGAACTGTTTGAGCATTCTTAGTTACTTTTAATTTATAACACAGAAATAGTTGCCAAGTAGTTACACATTTTTTAGTACATTTAATTATTTAAAGATTACAATAACTTAAAAAAATATTATTGACAGGAGGATTTTCTAACCAGCTGAGAGGTGGGAGATTGAATGGAGAATTTCAGAAGAGAAGGAAAGTTTGCCTGGGTGGTGCTGACTGCACATTTCTCTTCTTCAGAGAGAAGAGATAGATTGAGGTTTTTTCCCTTTAAATCATGACATTTCAAAGAATGATTACTTTCCATTGTGGAGATCATTTCATCAATGTCACTGTGAGGTTTTACTTCACATTCTGTATGAATGTGAACTTTGATGTCACTGCTTCGAGAGTGGAGACCATCAATGTAGGTCCTATTTATCTATCAAATAGGTTGTCACTCTGTTCTTCTACTAAATTCAGCAACTCATTGTACATTGGTATTGACCTCAGCCCCTACCTTTTGATAAAAGAGGGTAAGAGATAGATCTTTTTCTGTGTGTTTCCAAAATTGTGGAGTGAGTTACCTGCTGTAATTAGGGATCTTAAGGACTATGTCCAAGTTTGAAAAGTTTTAAAGACACGGGGGTATGTTTACTATAGGGCATTAAGGTAGCAAGTGTGCCATTAATGCCTGTTATTGGCACCTTTGCATCCTTAACACTGCGAAAAACATGTATTAACGTGCGTTAAAGGCTCCCACAATGTTAAGGGAACAGTAGGTGGAGAATAGGTGTTAATGGGGCAGAGAGTGGGCGTTAACAGTGGGTGCTCCCTTAATGCCTATTGTGCCAACGTGTGTTAGAGCCCTTTAACGCTGGGAACCTTAACGGCAAGTAAAACCTTGTGGAAAGGGTGTATTTTGAGGGGAGAGAGCCTATTTTAATGTCTATAATTTCATAGTGGGATAGGAGAGCCCAAGATAGTGATAGTAGTGCTCCGTTAGCACCAGTAGCATAGTGCATAAGTATGAAAGGGCATCATGTTGATGGTAGAAATGGGGCAAAGGAGGTGGCACTTCAGCCATGCTGTGGGGGTTGCTGGTGTGCAAGGCAGACCAGGCAGCTGCCTAGGAGACACATCTGTTATGTCTGTCATGATCCCACATCGACAGTGGCAACACACAGACATGCTGCTATTGCAGAAAGGTGATGCCCGCTGCTTCCCTCCTGCAGCTGAAGCTGGAGAAAGAGGCCAGTAGCGCCAGCAGCTGTAGCTCTACATGTAGCTGCAAAATGCAGCTGCCCTTGGAAATGCCACAGCTGCGGCTGGCCTCCTCCCCCTGAGACATATCGACGGCAGGCATGAAGGGGTTTCCAGCAGAGTCAGATAGTTGGGGGGGGGGGGTCAGTGTGGCCATCCATGTGTACCACTGCCATCCCCTATCTGGATCTGGCACCCTAGGCACCCACCAAATCCACATGTTGGATGTGCAGGGACTGCGCATCACCCCCACTGACAGCATGCTGGCATGTCAGCATGGTGTGGAGTGCTGGCAGCAGGTGTAGTGGCACCTGCCTACAGCAGACAAAAGTCATGTCCTAGTCCTGTGTGCCATGCACACTGCAACATGTGCCAAGGTCTGTCTGAAGGGGAAAATGTCAGCCCCAGGGACTGCTGTATCCATATGGCAGTACTGTGGCTCAACACACAAAGTCAGCATGCAGTGGTGGGTCACAGGTTCAAGACCTGGCTGCAGATCATGTATTGTATACCCCTGTGGGTAAACTTTAGTCTATAGTGAAGGAACAGCACCAGCATGTACAACCTCCAAAGAATTGGCCAGCAAGGGTACAGACACCGATCAGCCACACAGACAGGTTCCATTATCCACAGCTGCATGGAAAGGCAGGCTGATAGCAAGCACACTGAGTGGGCATTAGAAACAGGTGTTAATGTCAGAGCACGCTACTAGAGCCTGCGCAAATTAACAATGCTTGGGTTGATATGGAGACCAAAGTGGCAGGCGGGAATGCCAACCATTCCTACTATTGCACAGCACAGCAAAGAGTGTGTGTGTATATGTCTCTCCAGAGTTCTGTGACCCTCTGCACTTCACTGTGCCTTGCTTTGCTAATCTTTTCCCAGTATTAGTCTGCAAATGTGCATGATGAGGATCAGAGGATTGTGGGTATGGCCTGAAACAGAATGGTTTGGCCAGGTGTCTGCACTAGAGGTAGGGTCAATGGTTGAGACTTCGTAGTGCCCATTTGCAACCTGGCTCTATCTCTAGCAGTGCAAGCTTTGGGGACCAGATGCTGGGCACCCATCCTCACCCTCACAGAAACTGCTCAGTAGCACAGTATTGTCGTGACCCCAGCCCCGGTCGAGGGCCTAGAGGCATAGGGCTGCCAAATTTAGTCCTCTAATAAAGGAATTAAACACTAATCTTGTCCACAGGGAGGCATTCTGGGACTTGTAGTTTTTCCTCGTTCAAGGATAGTCGTGTAAGCCAAGGGTTAAAGGCAAAGAAAAAAGTTTATTTTTTTCCCAAAAAGCACTAAGGTTCAAACACGCAATGTCTCCAAGCAATACTTCAGAAATTATACATAAGCTGGAACTGAGGAAGCTTTATAAGCTTTTAAAACATGTGCAGTTGTTTCCATAAGGTAATCAGCAAAACAAAATACAGCTTCTCTGTTTAAGCAAAGTTAAATGTCCTCATTTACCTTCTGCTCCTTTAAACACAAAAATGTAGAAGCTGGCAATATTCTCCTGAGTTAGTAGGTATTTCTTAGTAAAACAAAACTAGGTTCATTCACACTGCTTCTCAAGACCTTTCTTTACGATCAAGCATTTCTTATCAACAGACTTTCATAGCTTCTGTCTGGCATAATGTACAATCCATTGGCAATTCACCTGATATGGAGTTTTGCTCCGCACAGTCCACTTGCATATCATCTTGTTCTAAAGCAGGGGTCTCAAACACGCGGCCCGCGAGAGACCTTTGTGCAGCCCGCGATGCATAGGGGGAAAAAAAAAACACCCCGGCTTCTGCTGCTGCTGCTGCCGCCGCTGCCGTGGCCGGCAATAGCAGCAATATCGCAAGTCCCGCGGGCTCCGCTCCCCCCCCTTCCTTCCTGCTTGCCTGCCAGTTCTCCGCTTCCGCTTCGCCTTTCAGAGCCGCGAAGGGAGAGCTTCTCCCTCGCGACTCTGTTCAGCCCGCTGGGGCAGATGGGAAATTTCCCATCTGCCCCAGCGGGCTGAACAGAGTCACGAGGGAGCAGCTCTCCCTTCGCGGCTCTGAAAGGCGAAGCCGAAGCGGAGAACTGGCAGGCAAGCAGGAAGGAAGGAAGGAAGGAAGGAAGGAAGCTAGGGGGGGGAGCGGAGCCCGCGGGACTTGCGATATTGCTGCTATTGCCGGCCACGGCAGCGGCGGCAGCAGCAGCAGAAGCTGGGGTTTATTAAAAGTTTAATTTTCCCGGGGGGGGGGGAGGGAGGGAGGGAGCAGGACTTGATGGGGGGGAGAGCAGGACTTGATGGGGGGAGAGCAGAACTTGATGGGGGGAACAGGACGTGATGGGGGGGGGAGCAGGACTTAATGGGGGGGGGAGAGCAGGACTTGATGGGGGGAGCAGGACTTGATGGGGGGGGGAGCAGGACTTGATGGGGAGAACAGGACTGGGGGGGAGCACGACATGATTGGGGGGGGGAGCAGGACTGGGGGGGGAGCAGGACTTGATGGGGGGGGAGCAGGACTTGGGGGGGGAGCAGGACGGGGGGGGGAGCAGGACTTGATGGGGGGGGAGCAGGACTTGATGGGGAGAGCAGGACTGGGTGGGGGAGCAGGACAGGGGGGGGAGCAGGACGGGGGGGGAGCAGGACGGGGGGGGAGCAGGACTTGATGTGTGGCTGGGGGGGGAGCAGGACTTGATGTGTGGCTGGGGGGGGTAGTACTGAAAATGGGGTGATGGGGGTTAGGACTGGTAATGGACAGATGGGGGTTAGGACTGGAGGTGGTCTGATTAGGGGGCTAAGACTGAAATGTGGTTATGGGGGGGCTAAGAATGAAGATAGGGCGATGGAAGGGTAGCCCTGGAAGTGGGCTGTTGGGGGGCTTAGGACCGATAATGGGCTGGGGGGGGGGCTAGAACTGATAATGGACTGGGGGGGGTGCTATGACTGGAAATGGGCCGAGTAGAAGGGGGAGCTTGAACTGCAAATAGCTGATGGGGACAGGGTCTTGGAATGGTAATGGGCTTAGTGGAAGGGGGCTTGGAATGGAAATGGGCTGATGGGGAGGGGGGCTTGGAAAGGAAATGGGCTGTGAGGGGAGGGAGCTAGGACTGGAAATGGGCTGATGATGCGGGGACTAGAAGGGAGCGGATGCTGGGTGGGGCAGGAGCTAGAAGGGAGTTGATGTTGGGGGACGATTAGAATGGGATGGGGCTGGGAGAGTGAAATGGAGAGGGGAAATATATTTTGTGTGGGAGAGAAGAAAAATCTACAATTGGCCGGGTATTGGGAGAGTAAGTGGGGATTGAGGATGGAGGGGTAAAATTTGAGTGGATGAAATAGGAATGAGGAAAGAGCAAAAGGAGAATGATTAGTATGTTAAAGCAGATGTAGAGAGAATGGAAAAAAAACTAGGAAAGAAGAAAGGACAAATGGACAGCAGACGATGGAGAGTTAGCAGAAGACACAAAGAAACCAGAAGAAAGTGAATGGAACAATTGCAACTGAAAAAAAAATGCACAAAAGGTAGAAAAATATCTCTTTATTTTGAATTTATTAACTGAAATATGTCAGCTCTTGGAAATGTGCATCTTTAACGTCTGCACTTTATTTAATACAAGAGGAAATCAATGTATAGTTTTATTTCTACAGTGTTGTACATTCTAAGTTTGGCTTTTGGGGTTCCCAGTTTAATTGTCTTCCTGTTTCTAAATTGTGATTCCTTGTTTGGTGATGGTGTATGTTCTGCATGTGTAACTGAGCTGAGGTATTCTGTTTATGTAATTCCTATTTGACATTGCCACTTGTTCTCTTTCCCGAGTAGGTCATGTATTGTTATTCTCTGAAATGTGTTGATTTAATATTTGCAGTGTTGCCTTTTGATAGTTAGGGTATGGTGCTTTGTGAGTCCTGGTAGTGCTGTTAGGACACGGCAGGTTTGCTATGGGTTCTAAATGAGCAGTGTTTCTAGTAGTTCCTAATGTGCCTGGCGGTTGGCACTGGTTTATAGTAATGTAGAAATCTTTTAGTCTTTCTTTATCCATACACTCATTAAGAGGCATGTTTACTAAAAGTTAGTGTATGGTAACATTATGCAAATATTTATGCAAATGATGCCCTTATGCAAATTCGGCCTGCGTCTTGTGCGGCCCCCGGGTTACTCTACAAGTCCTCATTTGGCCCTCAAAGCAATTTGAGTTTGAGACCCCTGTTCTAAAGCATATATGTCTGGCTCTGAACTCCCCCAATCTGCTCCTCGGTGAATCCTCTGGGGAAATCCCTGGACCTCCCTCCAGCACTGGTTTCCCCGGTAAGGAATGTCTGTACCTCTAGTATGGGATATCTCTCCCTGGTTCAGTTGCCTTGGTTCCTCTCCGCTGGTCAGCCACAGTTCTTTGCTCCAGGCTGGGTTCTGGTTACTTCTAGCTATAGCCTTGTTCACCCACCTTTGAGCAGCTTGAAACCTTCGGTCTGAGCCCCGAGGTAGAAGACTTCCCTGCTTTCTTTCTATAAGCAAAGCACATGTGGTTTCTTGGCTCTCAGGCTCCTTCCATGTCCTTCTCCATCCCCTGATGTTTCCTCCTCTGAGTTCCTCTCCCTGAACTCCTGGAACAGCTGAAACACGCTGAACTCTCTGAACCTGCCCACGATTCTGGACTTGAACTGGAACACAAACAATTTGAACGGCAACCTGATCCTGAACCCCCTTCTCCCCTTCTGAGCAGGGTTTATAAGGCTGCTTCTTAGCTAGCCTTTCTCTGTCTCTGCACAGGTGTTTGCCATTACCCCCTAAGCTTGCACTTATATCAGCAGAGCTTGGGTGTGGCAAACTGGCTCTATCAACTGCGTGCTTTCTTTCTTTGACTGCAGTCTGGAACCTGTGAATTTCAGGAATGTCTCTTTCCTTAAAGGTATATTCACTATCTTTTCCTATTTCCATCGGTTCAGCAGGGCTCTCCTCATCGCATATCCCCCCCCCCCCTTAAGATATTACGGGCTGGTGAGATTTTACCCGCACAGCTCGTAATTCTTGCTAGGGTGTCTGTATTTCTCTGTACTTCAGCCAGCTGAGCGAATGCTATTCGTTCATGCCAGGGCCTCAAAACATTTATGTGGTACACCTGTTGGCGGCCCCTCCCATTTTCTACCGCTTAAGATACGGGACCTACCTGTTTGATCACTTTATATGGCCCTTTCCACCGGCTCTCAAATTTTGGGCTGGCGCCCGCCACCATTACTACTACTTTCTCACCTACAACTAGTTGGCGAGGTTTTGTACCCCGATTGTAGTAATTTTTCTTGCGCAACTGACTGGCTCTTAAATTTTCCTCCGCCACTTGAAAGGTTCGGTGCAACCGTCCCCTTAAATCCCTCAAAAAATGGGGTACTCCTGTTTCCTCCACCTCTGGCTCAACCCACTGCTCTCGCAATATATCCAAAACTCCTCGTGGAGCCCGCCCATACATTAATTCATAAGGGAAGGCTCCCAGGGATGCCTGTATTCGCTCTCGGCAGGCATACAAGACAAAGGGGAGCATCGTATTCCACTCTGCCATGTTACCATCCAAGCCTCGCCTTAACATTTGCTTCAGTGTCTGGTTTTGTCTTTCTACCAGGCCATTTGACTGCGGGTGATACGCGGCAGTTTTAACATGTTGGATCCCGAAGGCATCCCAAACCTGGGCCAAATACTTAGACATGAAATTACTGCCTCGGTCTGTGAGCACCTCCTGTGGGAAACCTACCTCGCAGAATAATTTTATCACCTCGGAAGCTACCGTTTTAGCGGATATATTATGCAGGGGAATGGCCCAGGGAAACCTGGTGGCTTGATCCACTATGACTAACATGTATTGGAACCCTCGGGGTGTCTTTACCAGAGGGCCCACTATATCCATTGCCATTCTGCGAATGGGCTCTGATATTACGGGCATGGGGAGCATGGGTACCTCTGATAGACGAACGGGGGTGACTCGTTGGCAAGAAGGGCAGGACTCACAAAATCGTGAGGTCTCTTTGAAAACGCCCGGCCAGTAAAAACGAGCTAATATCTGGTCCAGAGTCCCCTGTACTCCTTTATGACCTCCTACTGGGTGGTCGTGAGCTAATCTCAAAACCACCATTTTAAATGCCGTAGGGACCACCAGCTGCTTACGGATGGTCCCAGAGCAGGGATCCAGAATTTCCATGTATAACACTCCCTGATCTAATAGGAACTTTGGAAAGGTATCCCTTTCCACCTGGGAATATTCAAATGCCCGCATAAGAGTGGGATCAGCTTACTGCTCCTTGGGAAAGGAAGGGAACTTTTCCACTAGCTCAGCCGGGACCCAAGGTAACCCTTGTCCCTTTTCTAGCTCAGTTCTGTTTTGGGCCCTGCACTGCCTTTCCCGGTGCTTCTCCCCTTTTCTTTTCTTATTCTTATCCGACGGGGGAGTTACTAGGTCCTCATGAGAGGGGAGATCACATACTGACTCATCGGGCGGTTCTTCCTCTCTATCTAAAGCTTCTGACTGGTGTCACGCTCTCTTCTTGTATGTGTAGGCAGTCGCCTGGTAGAAGTGGACGTGACCACAAATTTATATCCCTTGTGTGTGCTGTTGTCTATGTTCCTTGTAGTTGTGAGCCAAGACGAATACAGCCAAGGTTTTGGGGTAACAATAAGTTTATTGTTGCACAGGAATTAATATCTACTACCCCTTTAAACAGAAATAAATGGATGCTTCTTCAAACCAAAATGAAGTTACGTGGTATAACACAGTCCTCCTGATAACTCTCAGGCAAGTCCGTTCCAACAGAATAACCAAACTTCTTTCAGCTTCAAACATTAAATGCTTTTCCTATCATCAACAGTGTCCTCATAAACAGCTTCGTATAACAGATAACACAACCGTAGTGTACTCCTCTTTCACGGCTGCTTAATAGACTGAGTTTTACACTTTGGCAGCTCCCAGCCTCTCTCAGTGTAAAAGCTCCCTTGCAATTAGTTGGGCTTTGTTCAGTACTTCTCAACAGCACAACGTTACACAGCTCTCACTCTTTATGGCAATAAGCGCAATCTGTTTCCATGTCAGAGTATTCAGATCCTATCAAAGCTTCCTCCGTTTGCATAGGTTCCTCGTCTGACTCTGATATATCCTGCTTATTTACAGGGGCTTCCAGATCAACAGGCTTCCATTGCTCTAATAAAGTGCTAAGCTGTTTCCAGCTAAAGTTCTTCTTACTTGGAGGTAGGATGGAGGAATTTAAAATACCAGACTCCTTTAACACAGCTTTTAGGGAATCTAAAGGGCTCACCTTTTTCCTGGTACTTCTAGCTTTCACTGGCTGGGCATAAGGCAAACATTTGTCCCCAAACTGCTTCACGGATTCCCTCGTGGCAAACTGCTCAGAAGGGATTGTTTCCAACTCCTGTCTCTGCAGCACACAATCAGCTGACTGCTTCAAAGCACCTGTGCTCCTTTCAGAACTTGAGCTACAGATACGTTGCCTGCCTTGGGAATGTTTGGACAGCTTTTTAAACGGAACCCTGTTTCTGCCTAAGCTCCCACCTGTGTGCACAGCTTCAACGGAAGAGTCCTCAGAAGAACTTCTCTCTCTCCTAGATAAGGTTTCCAACCTTTCCCTTTGAGGTTTAAAGGTTCTTCTCTCCTCCTTCTCTCTGCTGCTTGTCCAGTGATAATTCCTCTCTCTCTCAAGATGCTTTCCCAGAGGTTTCTCCAAGCACCTCTCCTGGAACTTCTCCTTCCTGTTCCTGTTCTCGGACTCTCTCTCAGTCTCCCTGCTGTTCCCCAGCACCTCCTCCTTTGGAACTGTTCCTTCCTGCTTAGAAACATAGAAACATGATGACAGAAAAAGAACACAAGGCCCATCTAGTCTGTCCTTCCATAACAACAACTACAACAGTCCACTTTTTACCTTTAGAGATCCTCTGTGTTGGTCCCATGCTTTTTTGAATTCAGTTACTGTCCTCATCTCTACCACCTCCACTGGGAGACTATTCCACGGATCCACTACTCTTTCCGTAAAGAAATATTTCCGCATATCACTCCTGAATCTATCTCCCTTCACCCTCATCCCATGTCCCCTCGTCGCAGAACTTGCTTTCAATTGAAAGAGGCTCTCTCCCTGAACATTTATGCCACGGAGGTATTTAAACATCTCAATCATATCACTTCTATCCCGCCTTTCCTCTAAGGTGTACATATTAAGATCCTTAAGTCTGTCCTCATATGCTTTATAATGAAGACTACTAATCATCTTAGTAGCAACCCTCTGCACCGACTCCATCCTGTTCACATCCTTTTGAAGGTGCGGTCTCCAGAATTGCACACCATACTCCAAATGAGGTCTCACCAAAGACTTATACAGAGGCATTATCACCTCCTTTTTTCTGCTAGCCATTCCTCTCCGTATGCACCCAAGCATCCTTCTAGCTTTTGCCGTCGCCTTTTCTACCTGTTTAGCTACTTTAAGATCATCGGACACAACTACGCCTAGGTCCCGCTCTTCTTTAGTGGACAAAAGTACTTCATCTCCTATGCTGTATTGCTCCCTTGGATTGCTGCAGCCCAAATGCATGACCTTACATTTTTTAACATTAAATCCCAGCTGCCAAATTCTAGACCATTCTTCAAGCTTAGCTAGATCCCTCCTCATGTTATCTACACCTTCCTGGGTGTCTACTTTATTGCAGATTTTGGTATCATCCGCAAAGAGGCAAACCTTACCCGACAGCCCTTCCGCTATATCACTAACAAAGATGTTAAAAAGAATCGGACCAAGGACAGATCCCTGGGGCACACCACTGGTAACATCCTTCTCCTCAGAGTGAGCTCCATTTACTTGTACTCTTTGTCGCCTCCCACCCAACCAATTTCTAACCCAAGCAGTAACTTTAGGGTCCATCCCTAGGGTGCTCAGTTTGTTTATAAGTCGCCTGTGAGGAACAGTGTCAAAGGCTTTACTGAAATCTAAATACACCACATCTAGAGCTCTCCCTCGGTCCAACTCCCTGGTCACCCAGTCAAAGAAATCAATCAGATTTGTCTGACAAGACCTGCCTCTGGTGAATCCATGCTGCCTCGGATCCTGTAATCCGCTGGACTCCAGAAACCTCACTATTTTCTCTTTCAACAGCGTTTCCATTAATTTACTCACCACTGAAGTTAAACTAACTGGCCTGTAGTTTTCAACCACATCCTTACTTCCGCTTTTGTGTAAAGGCACCACATGAGCCTCTCTCCAGTCCTTTGGCACCACTCCCGACTCCAACGAGGCATTGAAAAGGTCAGTCAGTGGAGTTGCTAGAACGTCCCCAAGTTCCCTCAGTATTCTAGGGTGTATCCCATCCGGTCCCATCGCTTTGTCTACTTTAAGTTGAGCTAGTTTCTCACGAACACAGTCTTCTAAAAATTGTTCAAGATGTCCCTCGCTTCTGTTCTTATTTGTGGGTGTTTTCTGAGGTCCTGCTCCTGGTTCTTCATCTGTGAACACAGAACAAAAATATTTGTTAAGCAATTCCGCTTTAAGTGTTTGGGACTGTCCTATGGGCTTTGACTCCGCCCCCTTGCCTCTCACGTCAGCTCCCTTGGTTGTCATGGAGCTGAGGTGTGGCTCTCTCTCTATCTTTCTAAGCATAGAGTTTCTCTGAGTTGGAGGTTTAACCCTTTCCTTGCCTGTACTGCTGTCTGCTTCAGGGGAAAGAAACTGTTTCAACCTCCTGTTTCTAGTGCTTAACCCCTCTGCACCATCACACTGGGCACGTGTAGATACCAAACCTGCCCGTGGATACAGACCCTTCTCTAATCCCCTCTTGAATTGGGGCCAATCTCTACCCAGCACCAGGTCATATGGTAACCTTGGGACTACTGCTAGCAGGATTTCCTTTCTCTCCCCTAAGCCTTTTACTATCACTTTATGTACGGGATAAAAGGATGATGCCCCATGATGCATTTAATCTTAACCTTTCCGTCGGGTTGGCTCGGGCCTGCCTCACCCTGGGTTTCTATCACTCGCCAGAGCTTTCTAGAAATCATACTCTAATCTGTTCCAGAGTCTAGTAAAGCATCAGTAGCAATGCCCTGCACTTCTACAGACAGAAGAAAACCTTCCCTGATTCCTTTTCCATTGGCAGTTATCAGTGCTGTTCGTGCTTTGCAATCCTTTTGCAAATGCCCCTCAACACCACACCGAAAACATTTTCTCTTTATACAGTGGCTTCTTTGCATAGGCAAATACACTTTCATACCATCCTCTTTTGGCCCTAACTTCCTTTCTGATAATTCAAAACGTGCCGCTTTTGAAGCGTCCCTTTTCCCCTGACCTGCCAATTCCGCTTCTATATAGCGTTCTGTTAGCAAGGTTGCTTCACTTGCGGTCCGGCAGTTTTGCAATATCAGGAAGGCTTGTATGTCCCTCGGGACTGCGGCCATGAATTGTTCTAACACAATATTATCTATAACAGATTCTATGGTTTTACCCTCTGGTGTCAACCACTTTTCTACTAAGCTTCTGATCCTCTGGCAAAGAGCTTTTGGTGTCTCACGAAGTTTTAATTTTGTACTTCTTAGCAAGTGATGATAAACCATCGGGGTTAATCCTAAGCGATCCCTTATGGCCTTTCTTAGCTCATAATAGTCGTTAGCAAGTGCCGCGGGCATGGCTGTATATGCCACCAATGCCTCACCAGTGAGGGATGTGGCCAGGCATACAGCCCATTGCTCCTTTGGCCAGCCTACTGTGTGTGCAACCCTATCAAACAAATCGTCTATGTTATCATTTGCAGACAACTGTCCAAAAGTAAATGTCCCACAAGACTGTGGTCCTACCCCACAGGTAAGTACTGTCCCTGCAAAGCCTGGAGGGGTTTGTGCCGCTTCTGCCGTCTTCTTCTGGCTAGCCAGCCATGCCTCCATCATGTCCAATACAGGTTTTTGTTGTGCTTGCATCACCGCTGCGGCCTGCTCCTGGGCCTGGTATGACATCTCCCTTTGTTTCTCAAATTGAGCTGCCATCCATTGCAGTACGTCCTTGCACTCCATAGCCGTAGTTTTCTGTAAGGAAGAAAAGAAAGAAAAACACCACCAAGTGCGGTACGACAACAACACTTCAGCTAGTCTCTTGGCTTAAGCTGTTTGGGATTCCTGCACTTTTGCACTTGAATCCTTTACTAGCCCAATTATCTACAGGTTACCTGAGAACAGGCGTAGATTCAAGCCTCTCAAAAGTGAAGGTCTCAGCTGTCCTCTGTGACTCAGTTGATCTGCCTGTGTTTTTCCACTGTAATCCTCTGCACAGCTCAGCTGTGCGTTTGTCCTCTATGCAAATCCTGAGGTGTTTGGAAAATCCTGGCGCATGCGTGAAAAAAGATCCAAGAACTACGCCACTTGTCGTGACCTCAGCCCCAGCCGAAGGCCTAGAGGCATAGGGCTGCCAATTTTAGTCCTCTAATAAAGGAATTAAACACTAATCTTGTCCACAGGGAGGCATTCTAGGACTTGTAGCTTTTCCTCGTTCAAGGATAGTCGTGTAAGCCAAGGGTTAAAGGCAAAGACAAAAGTTTATTTTTTCCCCAAAAAGCACTAAGGTTCAAACACGCAACGTCAGGATATTCTTCTCCAAGCAATACTTCAGAAATTATACATAAGCTGGAACCGAGGAAGCTTTATTAGCCTTTAAAACATGTGCAGTTGTTTCCATAAGGTAATCAGCAAAACAAAATACAGCTTCTCTGTTTAAGCAAAGTTAAATATCCTCATTTACCTTCTGCTCCTTTAAACACAAAAATGTAGAAGCTGGCAACGTTCTCTTGAGTTAGTAGGTATTTCTTAGTAAAACAAAACTAGGTTCATTCACACTGCTTCTCAAGACCTTTCTTTATGATCAAGCATTTCTTATCAACAGACTTTCATAGCTTCTGTCTGGCATAATGTACAATCCATTGGCAATTCACCTGATATGGAGTTTTGCTCTGCACAGTCCACTTGTATATCCTCTTTTTGAATTCAGATACTGTCGTCATCTCTACCGCCTCCACTAGGAGACTATTCCACGTATCTACCACTCTTTCTGTAAAGAAATATTTCTGTATATTACTCCTGAGTCTATCCCTTTCACCATCATCCTATGTCTCCTCATAGCAGAGCTTGCTTTCACTTGAAAGAGGTTCTCCTTCTGTGCATTTATGCCATAGAGGTATTTAAACGTCTTAATCATATCACCTCTATCCCACCTTTCCTCTAATGTATTCATATTAAGATCCTTAAGTCTGTCCTCATATGCTTTATAATGAAGACCACTAACCATTGCAGCAGCCACCCTCTGCATTGACTCCAACCTGTTTATATCCTTTTGAAGGTGTGGTCGCACCAAAGACCTATACAGAGGCACTATCACCTCCTTCCTTCTACTGGCCTTTCCTCTTCCTATGCACTGAAACATCCTTCTAGCTTTTGCCATCACCTTTTCTACCTGTTTAGCTACTTTAAGATCATCAGACACAATCAAGCCCAGGTCCCGCTCTTCTTTTGCGGACAGAAGTACTTGACCCCCTATACTATATTGCTACCTTGGATTGCTGCAGTCCAAATGCATGAGCTTGCATTTTTTAACATTAAATCTCAGCTGCCAAATTCTAGACCATCCTTCAAGCTTAGCTAGATCCCTCTTCATGTTATCTACACCTTCATGACAGATGTGTACTGTATGTATCGCACTACATGAGCACCACTGCACGCTGTCCACAGCAGACCATAGACTATACCCAATGCACGTCCCGATGCACATGCTCACAGCTCACATTGCCCCCATGATGACCGTGGGTACTCCATGAGAACCTTGGTGCCTCCCCAGTGTGCCACCCCAGAAGTCAGAAGGAGGAGCAGTACAATAGCTCCCACCAGCAGGCGATTGTGAAGCATGCAATTGGGGTGCTGAAGAGCTGCTTCCGGTGCCTCGACAGGAGCGGTGGTCAACTCCTCTACAGTCCAGAGCGGGTATGCCAGATATTTACTGCATGATGCATACCCCACACCTGGCACAGATGCGTGGAGTGTTGGACCCAGAGCCAGCAGATGTAGAGGAGTGGAAGGCTACAGAGGCAGCATATGGTGATGGTGCATAGTCCGGGAGCCAGCAGTAGGCCAGGGCATTGGCCCACCATTCGCAGGTGATACAGAAAAGCTTCTGAGATAACTGCCCTGCAACAGCACCAGGGCAGCCATGTAATGTGCACTGAAGGATACAATAAAGTGCCCATTACCACCCATTGTGTTAGAGTGTTCTTTATTTCCCCCATGTGTTCCTCAGTGCTCCCCACTGGCCATGAGTGCTTGCTAACACGTGCACTGCAACACAGTGGAGCATTGTCGGAAGACGTGCTAGTGGTGTCACCACCCTCCCCAGCAGGATGGTCTGACGGACATGGCACAGGGGTAGCAGGTGGCTGTGCTGCTGTGCTGGCAGCCCCAGCACTCACCCCCTGTGCCTGCATGAGTCCCACCAAACTGTGCAGGGAACCAGTTATGGATGCCTGGTATGCTGCCATCTCCCGCATCAGTCGCAGGTGCCCCTCTATATGGCGCTCCACGTGCAGTCTGTGGTCCTGCCACTTCTTGTGCTCAGTGTCCCTGGCCTGTTCCAGCCTGCAGGTCCTGCTGTCTACCCTGAAGCTCAGATAGAATGCCCTCAGTGCTTGCCACCAGGCACGTACCCTTCTGTCATAGCTCCTGGTCCAGGTCATCACTCCCTACACACATTGGCTCCTCCAGGATGGTGAACTGTACCTGAGCAAGTGGTGTATCATCCACAGCTGGCTCCAAAACAATGGCAGTCACAGTGGTCTGCGCCTCCATCCTAGGTGGCAAACACAACAGCTCCTCTGCACTGGTCATTGCAATGGGCTGCTCCACATTGCTGGCTGGCCTACCAGCTTCGAAGGCCGTGCTGCATCCTGGCTGGTCACTGGCATCCTCCACGGTGGGCTGTGAGGCTTCCCCCTGGTGCATCGGTCCCAGACTGGGAAGGCAGTGTCCCTGGTGGGTCTGTGGGAGAGCAAAGGTGGCAGAGGTTAGTGATACAGCATGGCTTGAGGGGTGGTACCCAGTCCACCACAGTACCGGCAGCTGGTGAACCCCATGCAGCACCCATAGTCTGACAGACAGACAGGCATGGACTGTGTAGAGACATGACTCTCACAGTCACGCCCATACTATGGGGCACCCTGGGTGCCTGTGGTGGAGCTGTTGAAGCCCCAAATTCCTGCAACAGCGAACTCCTCCACATACTGCAGCATCTGCTCCTCAAGTGAGGTGAGGCTGCACTGCTATGCAGGTGGCAGCCTGCTGTTGCTGGCCCTCTTCTCCCTAGCTGCTTGACAGACCATGTGTCACTTTTTCTTTAGGTCTTCCACATCTCAGTTGTGGTGGTGTACCTCATTGACCCTGTTTGCAATGTCCCACCACACTGCCTGTTGGGTGCTGGCATCCTCAGCTGTGAAGAGGGCGGTGTGCTGCTGCAGGATGAGCCACAGGGCTATGGCTGTCTCGGATGGAGTGAAGTTTGCCTTGTGCACTTTGCCACTGCCGATGCCTTGTCAGCCATCGTGAAACAGCAATGTGATAAGGCGGCATTCGCTTACCCGTGTAGGTCCTCTTCTGCAAACATGGGTAGAGCGTGCAGCGGGGCCACACCCCATCCAAAGGCATATCTGCTACATGCATAGGCCTCTTGGTGCCAATGCTATGAATATCTGCATGACAGCTCACTGATGTAGGACTCCATACGAACATAGTGCTGAGTGATGGCATGATATGCATACAGGGATGCCCAGACCATGATATCCAGGTAAGATGCATAACACAATAGGCGGACATGTCAACCGCAGTGCACGGTGCCCCGACGGTGTGCCTTTGTGGGCCAGGGGGCATCCTGCATGTGCTGTGCCACTGTGTTATGTGGATATAGCAGGGGCAGTACATGCACAGATGGTTGGGACCCAGTGAGGCACTAACCATGCAGGGCACTGCCCATGACCATCTGCCCAGGTAGGGGCACTCTTCCATACCTGCACAGGATGGGCGTTCCCACACCCACACCCCATGCCCATGAACCCCTGGACACCCTCTCCTGGTCCCCTTCCAATGGACCCCCGCCTACACCACCCATGCAGATGTACCACCCTGCCCCCAAAAACTGGACAACACAGCACTTACAGACAATAAAACATTTATTGGACAACTGTGTCAACATATGTACATCCTGCCAACAGTGGCAGGCATTATTGCACCTTGCAGTCTTTGTGATCCTCCCCAGCCCAGGGCATATCTGACAGGGGTCACCCTATGGTGCAGGTGGGCCCTGCCTGTGCCTGACACAGCTGCTGTGAGGGCCTCTAGGTGCAGGCTGATGGCCCACACTGTGGTTTGCACCTCCTCCCTGAGGAGGTGCACGTCCGCCACCAGGGCGTCCAGGGCCCAGTCACTCCATGGACAAGGAGGTAGTGGTGCTGAGGGTCCAAGTGTGGCATGGCCAAGGTATTCCCCTGGATGCTGGGGTAGCTGTGGGAAGTGGGCCACAGCACCACTCCAAGTCTCCCCTGGCCTATGCTGCTCCATGCGGCAGGCACATAGCCTCTTGGTGGGTGCACCTGTGGGCTGCGGGGTTCTGCCGGGGGGGGGGGGTGCAGCTCTGTCTCTGGGGTCCCCGCTGGTTGCCTGCCAGTAAAGCCCTGTGTCACATTGTTGCACCTGGGGTGCTTGCTGGGTGGTTCCTGCATCCCCCCTGCAATCCCCTCTGCTCCCTGGCACCTCAGCCTCCACACCCTGCCCATGGTCCACCCAGCCCTCCTCCTCCTCCTCCTCCTCTGACCCCCCTCACTACCCTGCCCCTGGTCCTCCAATTCCTCCTCCTCCTCTGACACTCCCTCCTCTCACTGTGCCATGGACCCCTCACTGCCCCTCCTCTGATGTGGTACCCTCTGGTGTGATGTCACTGATCACTGATGACATCAACATCTCCTCCTCACATCATCACTACTGGTGGTACTGCTGCTGCTGCTCTACTCACTTGGTGCAACCCCACCACTCCTGGGTGTCTGGCATGGTGGGCCAGCAGTCCCTCGGGCAGCCCTGGAGCCAGCTGTAGGGAAAGGGGAGGAAGGGTTACTGGTATGCATTGGCATGGCTCTGGGGTGGGACTGGCACACCCCTGGAGGTCCCACACATGCATCGCTCACCCACCTTCAGCCCACAGGGGCCTGCCTCCCCCTCAGTGCACATTACTGACCCCCCCTTTGCCCACCTCCAGCCTGCTCTGTTTCCCCCGCCCCCCTCATATGCTGTGCTGTGCCCTTCTAGCTCCCCCAGTCAATGGGCATACATGGGTGGCAGCATAGGCAGGAACACAATGTGCCCCTGCAGTCTCTGCGGGGGGGGGGGGGGTGCCCCTGTACTGCCCTTCTGTGCCATGCTGCAGCCAGGTTTGTGCACATCTGCACATCATGTGTGCCAGCTGGTGCACAAATGGACTGGTGGCACTGAGGTATGGCACAGCTGCCCCCAGCACAGTCCCATCATTGCATACAGGGAGTGTCCACCACCAGGTGGTCTGCCTGTACCAGTCTGGCAGCCATGGCTGCCACCCCCTGCATCTTCTGGGCACCACTGTGTACTCCACTGACCTTCCTCAGCCACCAGCCACTCCCTGATCTTGTGGAGCTCATTGGGTTACCTCTAGCACAGCATCCTGAAGTAGCATTTCAAGGCCTCCAGTGTCAGCATACTCCATATTCCCTGTGGGAGAGAAGGTGGACATGTGCTCAGTTGCCCACTACCATTCTGCATGTTGTGCATACCTGTATCCTGCAATGGTCTGGCGACATGCCCATCCTAGGGGCAGGGGCATACCCATGGGTGCCAGGCTATGATGGCAGAGCTGCTTGCGGGGACAGACAGGCACCATATATGAAGTTTCTGCCACCAGTCCCCCCACACCCCTGCACCAGGGCACAGGGACTAGGTGGTGAGGCAGATATTCAGGGCATCTAAACTGGCTGCCTGTGTCCCCTGCAGTGTCCAACCCTGCCATGGCTCCCCCTGCACTGGGCTTTTCCATTGCTGTGCATGCCCTGTGGCATTGCTACCAACTACCACCAGAAGATGCAGCACCCTCACCACCTGTTATGTGTGAGTATGCCCCCCGCTGCAGGCATTCGGGGCTGGCACCTGTACCAATGCATGATCCGTCCCCTCCACCTCCTGATAGGCACACAGCAGGGCAGCCCCATGATGGTGGCTTGGCATCATGCCCTGTCTTCCTGTGCAGACACACAGCTGTGCCTTTCAGGGTGTGTCTGCCCCCCCCCCCCACCTCTTCTGTCTGTTATAGCCTCCTTACCTGTGCAGCCAGAGTTGGGTTCCCCTCTACAGGGCTGTTGCCAGTCTCAGGTTTGGGCGACGGCCCCCCTGGGTTAGAGGACCCCCTCATGCTGCAGCACAGAGCAGACAAGGCATTCACTCTCATCCAGGGAAACGTTCACACTTCCCCTTGCCACCATGCAGCTAGTGTCTGTCCGCCCAGCCACAGGGGGCCCCTACACAGGCAGCCCACAGGGCCTGTGTGATGGTGTCATCTATGTACGGATATGCCGGAAGGGCAATAACCAAATACACCAGTCGGGCAATACACGGGTTGCTGACCACGGTCCATCGTGCATCTCTAGCCACTGTTGTGGTGACCACATACACAGGTATTGCCTCTGCACTGGGCGCAGTGCCTGGATTACGCGCCTGGTGGGCACCTGCCTCTGTGCTCAGTTTGTGCTGTTATTTTCATTGCTTGCCCATTTTGTTGGCAACTGATTCATGAATCAAGCACTTCTCCTGAACAGGTAACTTTCTGCGGGTATAGCCAGCCTCGGTGCCTTGTTGAATATCAGGCCCTATGTTCTTATTTCTTTGTTTTTTTCTCTATTTTAATTGTGGGGTGACAAGCCCTTTTGAGGTACGTTAAGTGGGAGAAGGAGACCAGGGCACTCAAGAAGTTGAAGCAGGATGCAGATCATTGCTTAAGTGGCAGCTTAGTCTAAAACATTTTCTCTAACACTTGGAGGTAGTATACGTAGCAACCAGTAGCAAACTACACAGTTCAGTTACGAGGTGTCACCATACAGAGCTCTCCTCCCCACCACTCTCTGGTCCTGCCTATGCCTAAATCCAGCTCTGGAATTTCCTGAATCTGCTCTGGAGACTCATTAACCAGTCAGGTTTTCAGGATATCCACAATGAGTATGCATGAGATAAATCTGCATATATTGGGTCTTCAGCATATGCTGATTTAACTTCTGTTTATTTCAGGGTAATTTCTAAGCCAGCTGAATCTACTAAAAACCCAGCTGGTTGCAGGAAGCCGTTATGTTAGACTATTTTAAGGATGAAATTAATCTCTCTGTAACAAAGAATACAGAGGTAAGATTTTAAAACTATGTGATTTCCTCTCCTCCAGCTGCTCTACTAATATACTTTGACTGTCTCTAGAAGGGCATCACCTCAATATGTTTCCAATATGTTTCTCTTGACTGGGAACAGCAGTAATAGGATTAATTATATTGACATCTCTCTAGTGGGAGCTGGCATTAGACCACCGACTCATTTCACATTTGACCAGTGATATGCTACTAATGTCTTATCTAGGGGTTCTCTGCAGTTCTGCTCTGCTTGTTGAGACCCTTTCTTTTGTTAAAATAACTTAACAGGAGGGTCCCAAGAGCCCCATGTAGCACATCATTGCATATGCTTTTGAATGGTAGCCAGATGTTTATAACTTGTTTTCTACTAGTCACCTGGGTCAGATTCAAACCATCACCCTAGTGCATAAGGAAATGTATACCTTAATAAATACAATTTCAAGACAACCTCCATATGAGGGTCGCTCATGTTTCAAATACTTTCACTAGGAAGGTCAGATGATGGCAAATACCTTATTTAGAACTAGTTGCGAGAGGCAGAGTGAGTTAAAGGGACCCACTTGCCTAAGTTCACACAGTGCAAAGGCGAGTCTTCAACTGATAGTCAACAACATTTTATGGGTCACAGTTAAATGTCGCAACCCAAGGCCAGCATTATGGGGTGAGGGGAAGGAACAATGCACTCCAAAGTTTTGACTTTGCGCCTTTTCTCTTGCATGACCCGTCTCTCTGGTTGGTAGGAGAGGAGCTACATTTCATGGCATGGTACATTTGTTTCCTCTGCTATCCAACTTCACTCTGCAGTTGCAAAGCCTGGGGCTTGCTGACTTGCAGGATCTGATAGCATCATGTATTCAAAGTGGACTCTTGTTTTAGCATGTGCTAATGCCGCTAATACGTGTGTTATTGGTAAACAGGCCCTATTGCAGAAAATGGGTCATGTGTTTAATAATACATGTTAATCTGTACTAGAACATGCTAATGCCATAGTGCACTTTAGTAAATTTAGCCCAGAGTAAACTTGGCTGGTAGAGGAGACAAATGTGGAATGAAACAACAATGTCCTCCTAGGCTGAGTGGGACAGGGGGTGAAGGTAGAGAGAGAAAATGGTGTCCTGGGGTAGAAATGGAGAAGCTTCAGCTCTTTCTCTTCGGTTTACTCTGGTTTAACCGTTTGCCCCCCCCCCCCCCCCCGAGTCTGTCCTGGTGTACCCCGAGCCAACTGAGTTTTCAGGATATCCACAATGAATATGCATTAAATAAATTTGCATTCAATGGAGGCAGTGCATGCAAATATACCTCATGAATATTAATTGTGGGCAGTGGTAAGTGCACCTGTGTTAACTGCAGCAATGGCAGCAGAACTGAAGCCATGCTAACTGCATAGAGACATGCTGGGCATGCCTCCATCAACTAGTGCAGACTCCTTTTGTCTGCCAACAGAAGATCAGAACCCTGAAGGTAGGGTGGAAGGCTGCTGTGATTGTGGCAAAATCCTTCTACCTGCCTGCAAGAGAAGGCCACAGGGGCTAGGAGGCAGAGTCAAGTTAGAGCTGGGGGCAGAATCAAGGCAGAGCTTGGCACCCCTCAATCCAAGAGGTATTCCACAGCCCCTGTAGTCACGTATAAAAACTCTACACCAATAAAAATAAATAATAAAGGATAATAAATAATAAAATTAACTTTTCAAAGAGTAAATATTGCCAACTGTACAGACCTACCTACTGCCTGTCAAATTCTTAAGAACCACTCCATAAAAAATAACTGCCAACTCCACCAACAATACTAATAAATTCCAGACTATTTCCCAGCCTCCCCAAAAAGACAGAACATCAGGACCCAGGAAGAGTCAGCTCTTAACCTTTTTTTCAAAAAGACAATCCAACTTATCGCCAAATCTCAGAAGAGAGCCTATTCCAAGCCATAAATCAAATGTTCTATCAGAAACTGTTGAGTCACTGTGAGTTGGATTTGATTCAATAGTACTTAATCATCACCATCATGCAAAATCCTCTTGCTCTCACCTGGATACTATGCACCACCCTTAAAGAAGGCACCTGAAGTAAAACTTCTTGATTGGAGCATAGCACTCATGTAGAGGAAGTATAATTGCAATTTATGTTTTAGAAAAGATGGCCATTACATTTCATCATGTGAGAGACAAGTTAAAAGCTTTGAAACTGAGCACAAGAACTAATCAGAAACCGATGAAGAGAGTAGAGGGCATTGAGTCACAAAGGATTAAAGTTTTGCAGGAAACAAAATTTTCTGTAGAATCTCTATGGATTGAAATTCCATGTGAAAAAGGGAAGGTGATGGCAGTGGGGGTGCACTATCAACTGCCTAGCCAGAATGAACAAATTGATGATGAAATACTCAAAGAAATCAGGGAAGCTAACAAAAGTTACAGCACAGTAATAATAATGGGTGATTTCAATTACCCTGGTATTGACTGGGTCAGTGTCACGGCAGGACATGCAAGGGAGATAAAGTTTCTAGATGAAATAAATGACTGCCTCTTGGAGCAGTTGGTTCATGAACCAACCAGAGGGGAAGCCATTATGAAGCTAGTCCTTAGTGGAACACCAGATCTGGTGCAAGGGATAAGGGTGCTGGGGCCACTTGGCAATGGTGATCATAGCATGATCGTGTTTGGTTTAATTAATGAAGGTAAAGAAATCCACAGTACTACCTTTTAAGTTTTTGAAAGGGAGACTATGATAAAAAGAGGAAAATAGTTAAGAAAAACTAAAAGGAGCAGTTGCAAAGGTTAAAGACATTCATCAAGCTTGGGGGTTGTTTAAACATACTATCTTGGAAGCCCAGACCAGCTGTATTCCACACTTTAAGAAGTGGAAGGAAGTCCAAAAAACTTAAAGCATGGATTAAAGGTGAGGTCAGAGAGGCTGTTGTTGCCAAAAAAGCATCTTTCAGGAAATGGAAAAAAGAACCAAATGATGAAAACAGCACAGGCACTGGCAAGTTAAATTCAAGTCAGTGATAAGGCAGGCAAAGAGAGAATTTGAGAAGCTTGCTGTGGAAGCAAAAACACGTAATAAAGACTTTTTCAAGTACATTCATAGCAAAAAACCTGTGAAAGATTCAGTTGGAGCATTAGATAATAGAGGTGTAAAAGGGGCACTAAAAGGAGACAAGGCCATAGTGGAGAGACTGAATGAATTCTTTGCTTCAGTCTTTACTGAGGAAGATGTAGGGATGTTTTCCATGACTAAAGTGGTATTTAAAGGCAATTCTGTGGAAGAATTGAAAGAAATATCGATACACCGTAAAGATATATTACAACTATTTGATAAACTGAAGAGTAGAAAATCACCTGGACCAGATGGTATACATCCAAGGGTGTTGAAAGAACTGAAATATGAGATTGAAGACCTGCTATTAGTAATCTATGAACTATCATTAAAATCATCTGTAATACCTGAAGATTGGAGGATGGCCAATGTAACACCAATTTTTAAAAAGGGTTCCAGGGGTGATCTGGGAAACTATAGAACAGTGAGCATGACGTCAGCACCAGGAAAACTGGTAGAAACCATCATAAAGAACAAAATTACTGAACATGTAGATAGTCATGGCTTAATGGGAGACAGCCAACATGGCTTTAGACAAGGAAGATCTTGTCTTACTAATCTGTTATGTTTTTTTGAAGGTGTGAATAAACAGGTAGACAAAGGTAACTCAGTTGATATAGTGTATCTGGACTTTTAGAAAGCCTTTGACAAGATCCCTTGTCAGAGATTTTGGCAAAACTAAAAAGTCATGGGATAGGAGGTAGTGTACTATTGTGGATCAGAAACTGGTTAAAAGATCGAAAGCAGAGGGTAGGGCTAAATGGTCAATTTTCCCAATGGAGAAAGATGAATAGTGGAGTACCCCAGGGATCTGTACTGGGCCTGCTGCTTTTTAACATATTCATAAATGACCTGGAAAAGGGAATAATGAGTGAGCTTATGAAATTTGCAGATGACACAAAACTATTTAAAGTTGTTAAAACCCATGAGGATTGTGGAAAATTGCAAGATGATCTTGATAAATTGGAAGACTGGGCATCAAAATGGCAGATGAAATTTAATGTGGACAAGTGCAAAGTTATGCACCTAGGAAAGAACAACCCAAACTATGGTTACACGATAAAAGGTTCCACATTAGGAACCACCACACAGGAAAAAGATTTAGGCATCATCATCTATAACATGTTAAAACCCTCTGCCCAGTGTGCAGTGGCAGCCAAGAGAGCAAATAGAATGTTAGGTATCATAAGGAAAGGAATGGAGAATAAAACAAAGGATATTATAATACCTCTGTATCGTTCCATGGTGCGACCACACCTTGAATATTATGTGCAATTCTGGTCGCCGTATCTTAAAATGGATATAACATTATTAGAAAGGGTACAGAGAAGAGCCACCAAAATGGTAAAGGGGATAGAAGGATACTCCTATGAAGAGAGGCTAAAAGGTTTAGGGCTCTTCAACCTGGAAAAGAGACAGATGAGGGAAGCAGGGGCGGCCTAAGGGGTTGCGGAGCCAGGTGCAGAGACTTGGTGCAGGTCCTCATTTGCATAAGGGTCCTCATTTGCATAATGTTTACATGCACTGTTAGTAAACATGCCTCCTAATGAGTGTATGGATAAAGAAAGGCAAAATGATTTCTACATCACTATACTCCAGTGCCAACCGCAAGGCACATTAGGACGTACTACAAACACTGCCCATTTAGAACCCATAGCAAACCCACCATATCATAACAGTACTACCAGGACTCAAAAAGCACCATACCCTAACTATCAAAAGGCAACATTGCAAATATTAAACCAATACATCTCAGAGAATACCAATACATCTCCTACTGGGGAAAGAGAACAAGTGGCACTGTCAAATAGAAACTACATAAACAGAATACCTCAGCTCGGTTACACATGCAGAACACAGACATCACCAAACAAAGAACAAGGGATTACAATTTAGAAATAGGAAGACAATAATTAAACTGGGAACCACAAAAGCCAAACTTGCAATGTACAACAACACTGCAGAAATAAAACGATAAATTAATTTCCACTTGTACTAAACAAAATGCAGACATTAAAGACGCACATTTCCGAGAGCTGGCATATTCCAGTTAATAAATTCAATATAAAAAAGTATTTTTCTACCTTTTGTTGTTTGTGCATTTTATTTTTCAGTTGCAATTGCTGCAGTTACTTTCTTCTGGTTTCTTCTTGTCTTCTGCTGTCTCTCCATTGTCTGCTGTCCATTTATTCTTTCTTCTCTCTTCTAGTTTTTTTCCATTCTCTCTCTACATCTGCTTTAACATACTGATCTTTCTCCTTTTGCTCTTTCCTCCATCTCTTTCTTTATTCCTTTTTCATCCACTCAAATTTTACCCCTCCATTCTCAATCCCCACTTCCTCTCCCAATACCCAGCCAATCGTAGATTTTTCTTCCCTCCCACACAAAATATTTTTCCCCTCCCCATTTCACTCTCTCAGCCCCATCCCATTCTAGTCCTTCCCCAACATCAGCTCCCTTCTAATTACAGCTCCACCCAGCATCCGCTCCGTTCTAGTCACCGCATCAGCCCATTTCCAATCTTAGCCCCCCATCAGTCCATTTCCAATCCTATCCTAGCCCCTCCATCAGACCATTTCCAGTCCTATTATAGCCCCCCCATCAGTCCTTCAGTCCAAGCCCCCATCAGCCCATTTCCAGTCCTAGCTCCCCCATCCATTTCCAGTCCTATCCAAGCTCCCCATCAGCCCATTTACAACCCTAGCCCAACAGCCTATTTCCAGTCCTATCCTAGCCCCACCATCAGCCCATTTCCAGTCCTAGCTCCCCCATCCATTTCTAGTCCTATCCAAGCCCCTCCCCATCAGCCCATTTCCAACCCTAGCCTTCCATTAGCCCATTTCCAGTTCTATCCTAGCCCCTCCATCAGCCCATTTCCAGTCCTAGCTCTGCCATCCATTTCCAGTCCTATCCAAGCCCCCCCATCAGCCCATTTCCAACACTAGCCCCATCAGTCCATTTCCAGTCCTAGCTCCCCTATCCATTTCCAGTTCTATCCTAGCCCCTCCATCAGCTCATTTCCAATCCCAGCCCCCCCATCAGCCCATTTCCAGTCCTTTCCTAGCCTCACCATCAGCCATTTCCAATCCTAGCCCCCCATCAGTCCATTTCCAGTCCTAGCTCCCCTATCCATTTCCAGTTCTATCCTAGCCCCTCCATCAGCTCATTTCCAATCCCAGCCCCCATCAGCCCATTTCCAATCCTTTTCTAGACCCACCATCAGCCCATTTCCAATCTTAGCCCCCCCAACAGCCCATGTCCAGTCCTAGCTCCCCCAGTCATCCCATTTCCAGTCCAAGCCCCCCTCCCCATCAGCCATTTTCAGTTCAAGTCCCTCCATCATAGCCCATTTCCAGTCCTAGCTCCCCCCACAGCCCATTTCCATTCCAAGCCCCCCTCCCCATCAGCTATTTCCAGTTCAAGCCCCCCTCCACTCAGCCCATTTCCAGTCCTAGTTCCCCCCCCCCCAGCCCATTTCCAGTCCAAGCCCCCTCCTCCCCTCCTAAAGATCCTTGCAGATATCTAAAATGCTTTAAAGGGAGCCGGAGAAACCCCGGCTCACCTCTAACAGCTGCCGAAGTGAAGCACATCTTTTTCCTTCACTTCGGCAGCTGTACTGAAGTTTAGAACGCTGCCATGCTGAGGTCAAAGGGGACTTCCCGTTTCCCGGCACTCAGCGTGACAGTGTTCTAAACTTCAGTACAGCTGCCGAAGTGAAGAAAAAAGACACGCTTCACTTTGGCAGCTATTAGAGATGAGCCGGGGCCTCTCTGGCTCCCTCTAAAGCTGCCCTGCCTGACATTCAATGCAGGATATTGTTGGCGCGGGGCCCCCTGAAGTGCGGGGCCCTGTGCAAACAACATTCTCGCACAATGGACGGGCCGGCCCTGCAGGGGAGATATGATAGAGCTCTATAAATTAATGAATGGAGTGGAATGGATAAACGTAGCTCGATTGTTTATGTCATCAGAATATAGAAAGACTAGGGGACATGCAATGAAGCTACAGGGTAACCTATTTAAGACTAATAAGAGAAAATATTTTTTCACTCAACGTGTAATCAAACTCTGGAATTTATTACCGGAGGATGTAACAAAAGCTGTTAGTGTAGCTGGGTTTAAAAAAGGTTTGGACAAGTTCCTGGAGGAAAGGTCCATAAACCATTATTAAAAGGGACCCGGGATATCACTGCTTGCTCCAATACAAGCATTGTGGAACCTGTTTCTGTTGCGGAGACTGCTAGGTAGTTATGACCTAGATTGGCCACTGTTGGAAACAGGATACTGGGCATGATGGACCTTGGTCTGAACCAGTATGGCATATCTTATGTTCTTAAAGTAAGGGTGTGTCTAGCACAGCTCACCCCATTCTGGAAGCAGCATTCTGGATTTTCTGTAGTTGCTGAGAAAGGTCCACATATAGATTTTATTATAGTAGTCCAGCTCTGATATTACCATACAATCTACCCATGGCAATTCTATCATAAGTCAAAGTGAGACAACCGCCCTAGGTGGCAAATTTTTAGGGCAGCAGCAAGTGCCTCTAAAATTTCTCTGTGACAGCAGTAGCCTCACTTTGCTTCTAGTTTTTTCAGGCCTGGCTGGGCAGAGGAAGTGATGTCACCAGTTCTGCCTCATCCTGCCTTTTGAACGGCTCTGCCTGTGGGAACACATGGAGCCACCAGGGAACAGTGGCAGCTGTGGCAATGTTTCTAAGGGCTGAGGATGTAGTAAAGGCTGTTAGTGTAGCTGGGTTTAAAAAAGGTTTGGACAAGTTCCTGGAGGAAAGGTCCATAAACCATTATTAAGAAGGGACCCAGGATATCAATGCTTGACCCAGTACAAGCATTGCGGAACCTGTATCTTTTGGGGAAACTGCTAGGTACGTATGACCTAGATTGGCCACTGTTGGAAACAGGATACTGGGCTTGATGGACCTTGGTCTGACCCAGTATGGCATATCTTATGTTCTTATGCCTATTCCCACGGCTGCCTCCTCCTTCTATCAACAAACATCCTGTTTAGAGGTGGTGGCCATGAGGACAGGGACAAGGCTGCAGCCATTATTGAATCCATGGTCCACGTTGCTGCTATTGCTGCTGGACAGAAGAGCTTGTGCTGGGCAGGGAGAAAGGAAGCAAAATAGGATGGGAGGGTGAACTGAAGGATAATGGATGGGAGTGCAAAAAGGAAGACGAGGGTGGGAAAGCTGAAAGTTAAGTGGAGGAGGGGAGAAAGAAGCAAAATAGAAGGGGGAAAGAAAATGTGTCTTGTTATCTTGTTACATTGTTGCATATAATTTGTCGCTGACCTGGATAATTTGTAGACATTAATTTACACGTGTTTAGATAGCTCATATCATATGCATTACACTAGAGAAACTTTCTGTCTGATGAAATAAATAAAACCCACTGAAACAGAAGCAGATAAATTTCCACCAAAGTTTGAAAAATGGCCATCTTTTAACTTGTTTGCATTACCATTTTGTTTCTGCTTCTGTGACACCGTCTTACAGTGTTCATTAAGGTGAAGGATGACGTTGCTTCAGGCAGAATGAATAGATGTGTTCCTATTATCCATGCACTCAGCCATAGGAGTGTGTATTGGGCATGCTCTGCTTTATCCATTTCCTATCCAACCTGCAAGAGCAGTGCTGAATGCTCTACAAAAAAACCTGTAAATCAATCATTGGCTAACAAACATAGTAGGGACCTTGCCTTTAGTAAGAAGGCAATGGTAAAGCAAAAGGTGCTTTCTCTCTTTCCAGCTCCCTCTGCCCCTCCCCCAAACTTTCCATCAGGTTGTAAAGAAGAGATGGGAGTTACAAACGTGTCCTTTGCTAGGTATGTGTAGTCATATAAAATCATGAAGTGAGATGCAAGTGTAAAAAAAGCACCTGTAGTATAATTCCTTATGCCCAGCGATCCTACGCTATAGAGAATCCTTGTAGCACTCTTTTATAAGACTAAACAAAACAAAATATAAGGATTAGGAAACTAATAATTAAACAAAACCTAAGGACACAAGAGGACAGCAGAGAGATGAGGGGGGGGGGGAAGGAGAAGGGGAAAGGATCCAGATTACACATTGATGGTCAAACCACAGGGGCATGTCAGGACATCTTGGAGGCATGACCTGGGCGGGATAAAAATCTACACTTGTATTCACCATTTCTTATAGGGTATGCATGTGTATACACAAAACTGTCCATGTCTGAATTTACGCCTATTCCCCAGCACAAATAGTATTTAAAAAGTGCGCCTTTTGGCCAGCCTTTTACAGGAAGGAATAAGTGGTAGATCCTGCTTAATCCCCCAATGTTTATTTCCCCCTCTAAATTGAAATAAAGTCAAGACAGAGTCTCCTGTAGTTAATTAGGAGTATCTGCATGGCTAGATATGCAAAATGGCTCAGCTGCTCGTGTAAGTGTGACATTTACATGTGTTCGTTGTGAAATGCCGACACTGACACATAGAAGTTGCTGCGTTTCCTCTGTTGATTTTCTTCATGTGTATATTTCGGAAACGGTGCTTCCATTTGCATGTGGATGTCCATCTCTGTGCATGCCTGCATTTCCTACTATGTATTAAAAAGGCACATCCGTTTTGAGGGATGGAGATACATTAATTGTATATTTGCCCCACATATGCAGACTCTCTCTTCTAAAACTGACATAGGTTTGCAGATGTTTTCACTTCCATGTCTCTTCTACTGTATAAACAGCCTTTCTAAAATGTGCCTTTTGGGGCTTTTTTTTTTTTGCCTTTTTTCAGGTGTATTTTGATTAGTTTCACACATTTGTTTCAATAACCTTTTTATGTGCGTTAGAAATTTTAATGCATTCACATCCATTGTACATGCATTCATTTTTAGAGTAATGCATGTTACGTGGATTTTTGCATGCACCAAAATATTGAAGGCGCTCAAACAAACTGAATGTGCAGTAATGGATGCATATTCCTATTCTTTAATGGGAGCTGTCTTTTGAGGAGTGTGCTCCTTTAAAACAGACCAGCCCACTTTGGCTGCCCTCCTCTCTGGCTGTATTCCTGGGACTGTGCGGAAGCTAAATAATCAATTCTCGAATATCCAAGAAAGCAAGCAAAATTGGGGTTCAAGAGAATCCCAAAGGTAGGTTTGGAAACCGAGGGCCCCTTTTTGCTAAAGCTTGCTAAGGATTTACAATGAATGCAAAAAACACAAATGCACATTAATTGCAAAACCTCCATGGTAGCTGTTGAGGGCGTGATCAGTATAGTCCCGGAAGCTAAGGCATGATACGCCAATTTAATTACACTCCACCAAGGCCGGTCCACTTAACGACTCCCATAGAGAAGTTGTTAGGTGAACTTGCATTAAGAGTCTCATTGCTGCGGAGCGTGTGGCAATAGCTTTGGCACCAGCGGTTATGTCCTCTCTAATCCTGCACTCCGCCCGTTCCCTGCCCTATCGCGTGATCATTGATTAACATGCATTTTAGCATGTGGTGGCAGACATGCTCGTGCCTCAGTGTTCCCTACTGCCATAATGCACATTAACTAGCTAAAGGGCCTTAGTTCAAGGAGCCCTAAGAGGATCAGAGCTGGGGAAAGAGAGTTTGTCCCATGCTTCTGGATTTCAGTGGAATTCCCTCAGCATCCTGAAGAAGTGCATTTAATACAATAGCTGAAGGCTTAAAGGAAGGGGGGGCCTCACAGAATGAAGCTGCTACACCACTGCTGCCTAACAGAGATGATCATAGAACTGTGCTTTTTCAGTAGACGTCAAATTCTTTACTCAAGACAGACTTCGGTATCAAGTTGTCGAGGCACCGATATGGAGAAAATCCAGGGCGTATTGCTCTCTAAAGGCTACCTTTGCTCAGCAGTGGTTAGCGAAAAAAAGTTCTAGCGAGAGCAGTCTTTCCAGTGACTGTAAATCATGTATAATACAATCATACTGATATATTCCTTTGTGGTCTGAAATTTGAAGCTTCTCATTGTCTCTCATGATAACTTTAGATATTTAGGTACTGTCATAACTAATAACCACCAGGATTTGAGAAAATTATTCTCCAGTTACATAACAGATTAAGAGAAGATTGGGAGCCCATGCACTAGAACTGATTGTAAAAAAATGTTTAGCATGCATAAGTTAAAAATGTTACTATATATCCTAAGATGGGGAATTCACTAAATATTCTGCATGCTCACTAAAAGATGGTCTTTCCAGCAGATGTGCAAAAACAGCATGCAGATTAAAGAGGAGATTTTAGAGAATTTATCTGCTATTAGCATGTATAAAAAGTATATTTACACATGCAAATTGGCTTGCACATATAGGCAACAATTTCTAGAAAGGTGCTAGTATGCAGATATATAGCAGCATGCAGAGATTTGAAGGAGGAATGTTCTGAGTATCATCCAGGTGATCCTTCAAAGTATGTATGTATTCCACATTTTAGAAAGGCAATACATGTACTGTATAGCCCAGAAAATTGTCCTGTTAGCATTAATGCCTGCTTCATGCAGGGCTGGTGTTAAAACATGCTGGGGAGCAGAGCAGAAATTTGAGAAGGGGCTCCAGCTTTCAGCTTCAGACAAGCTTGAGGCCTGTTTCCATTCCCCTAAATCTGATCCTGGCTTCAAGTCTTGACAAACTCTTGGCTGACTTCACGTTTGGACCTACATGTAAATACAGCTAATTACACATGCAAACCTCTTAGTGATGCCGTTCTTTTTTTGAATGTGCTCTTTTAGGAAATGGCTTCTTGTGTTGTGCATGTCGTCACATATATGTGCTTCTTTGCTGGCACTATAGGAGGCTTTTATTTATTTATTTTATTTAGTTGTTTTTTATACCGCCTTATCAAGAATCATAGCGGTTTACAGGGAACAATAACATTTACAGTGAACAGTAAACACAATTAATGTAGTGAACTACATTTCCATACAGGCTAATTCGTAGTAACTTATTTACAATCGCAAACATATTTACAGTGAGATTATGGGGCAATTTACGTCATTACATTTGATGTAATTACATGGATGGCAGCAGATGAGTGTGTGTGCTGGTTGAGCATATTGAACATTTTTTGGGCCTCATTTATGTTGGTAGAACATCTGTTTCTGTTTGTATAGTTCCAAACAGTAATGAGTTCCAAAGAGTAATGTCTTGATCCTTTTCCGGAACATGGATAGGTCATTTATGTTTCTTATTCCGGATGGGAGGGTGTTCCTTAGTGTGGACGCATAGTAAGAAAAGGCTCTGTTGCTTGTTGGTTGATTGGTCCTTCTGAATTCTGTTGGGATGGCTAGGGAGTTTTGAGTAATTCCCCTTCTTTGTCTGTTATTTGGGGTCTTGTTAATTAGAGATCCAAGGTGGGATGAGGCTATGTCATGGATTAGTTTGAATGTGATGATCAAGTTTTTGTACTAGATTCTTCTGTGTATGGGAAATCAGTTTAGTTGTCTCATAATGGGAGTGATGTGTTTAGATCTGGGGGCCTTCTGGATTACATGAGCTGCTGTGTGTTGTGCCATCTGCAGTGGCATCAGTGTGTGCTTTGATAGTCTCTATAATTTGCTGTTACAAAAGTCAATATGTGTGTAAATCATGGCTTGTAGGACCGAACGGAAGTCATATGGTTCTAGTAAGGGCCTTAGATGATGCGATATTCTTATTTTTCTGTAGAAGACTTGGGTTGTGTTGTTGATGTGGGATGTTAGGTTTAGGTTTTGGTCTAATGTGATACCTAGATATTTCACTTCATTTTTTAATTCAAGGGTAGCATCTTTGACTTGAATTTTAGTTGGGGGTTTGAAGTCTTTTTTTTTTTGGTGATAAATAGAACCTCAGTTTTATTGAAGTTTATTTTGAGGTCGTATGACCAGAGGCATTGAGAGTCTTCATTAAAGTATGATATTATTTGCTGTAGTTAAGGGTTGTCTGTATTGATTGGGAGGTACATCATTATATCAACTGTGTACATGTGGTAATGCAAATTGTGCTTTTGAAAAATGTTACAGATTGGCTGAAGGTAAATGTTAAACAGCAAGGCAGACAAAGACGAGCCTTGAGGGATACCTTGCTGTTGGTTATATGTGCTAGATCTGCTTTGTCTAATTTTTACCTATTGGGTGTGATTTGTTAGGTAAGATTCAAACCATTGGAGGGGATAGCCATCAATTCTGAGCTGCTTCAGTCTTGATAAGATGGAGTGGTTAAGGGAGTTAAACGCTGCAGCTATATCAAGGAAAATCAGTATAAAGACTTGTTTAGTTCCTGCTATCCCTTTAATGAGGTTCTCAAAGAAGGCCAGGAGGAATGTTTCCACTTCATGGTAGAGTCTGGCTCTAGGGGGGCAAGATTGTCTAAGTGGTCTTGTAATTGTTTTTGGACTATCTTCTCAATTATTTTTGCCATAAATGGAAGGCTTGTAATAGGGCGATAAGAGTTGGGGTTAGTTTTATCCAAAGAGCTCTGTTTAAGGATTGGTCTAATCGAGGCTCCCTTTAACGCTACAGGCATATGTCCACAGGAGAGTGAAAGGTTGACTATTTTAAGTATGTATGGTGCCATTCTGTTCAAGTCATTTTTAACCAGCTGACAGGACATGGGTCAGATGATGTGGTGGTATTAATGGCCATAATGATTTTATCCAGGTGTTCTAGACTGATTTGAGAAAATGATTGCCATAGTGTGATGGTACTGTTGGGTGGAAGGGACATGGGTAGCATAGTATCTGATTGTAATCATAGTTTGCTCATGTAGTGTTTGGCTAACACTTGAGGGTTGATGATGATTGTATTGTCTTTCCTGTTATGAGATCGTGTCAGGGATCTCCCAATCCCAAATAGTTCCCTTGGACAATTTAGGGATTTCAGTAATAATTTCTAATGGTTCTCTTTCTTGTGTTTGTTTATGCTGTCTCAGTAGGCTTGGAGGGTGTTCATGTAACTATTCCTATCCTCTGGTAGTTTTGTTTTTCTCTATTTTCATTCTAAGCTTCTCAGTCTTCTCTTTATTATTCTAAGTTTTTGTGTGTACCAGGTGTTTGAGAGGATAGAGCGATTTGTTAGTCTTAGGTGAGGGGGCAGATGCTGAATTGTTTATAACAGAATTCCAGTTATCTAGCAGTTCATCCAGGCCATTTGAATCAGAATTAAGTTGTGGGAGTGTTTCTTTTAAGAATAGGTCTTTGCTATATTGCTTAAAGCAGGGCTGTGTGGTGGTATTGTTGTGTTGCCTGTTTATGGTAAGCTGTTTCGGGATTGTGCATTTGAGGATACAATGATCTGTCCAAAGGCACAGATTGCAATAAAATCAAAGGATTAATTACATCAATTAAATCATTGGGCAGAAATATTAAGTCTAATATATTGCCTTTTTCGTGTGTGGGCATGTGAACTATCTGTTGAAAGTCCATATCCTGCATGGCTTTAAGAAAAGTGTCTGTATGATTGCTAGGTATTGCAGGAGTACTATCTGCTTATTGAGTGGAGTGGTTGAGCATGCAGTTTCCAAGATATTGGTTAAAATGTTTGTATCCAGGGTTGGGGCCCTGTAAATGAGACAGAATGTATATTGCTTCATCTCAATGATTAGGCTATCCAAGCCTTCCACACTTATGGCCAATGATAGTGTTGCATTTAAGTCCTCTTTGATTATGGTCAGGACTCCTCCTCCATGTTTAGCTTGCCTAGGGGTATGGAATATCTCAAAGGAGGGTTGTCTGAGCTGGTTTATTAACACAGCGTCTGTATCCAAGAGCCATGACTCTGCGATGAACATTATGTCTGGTTCATGCTTATGTATGTAATCTATCAAGACAGGGGTTTTATTCCTGACCGATCTTGCATTAACTAAACTGCATTTTATGCTGGAATGGAATATGTTTTCTCTATTGTTGTTGTGTACTGGTTGCCATATAGGTGTAATATGGATGAATCTGCTGATTGGTCTATATGTCGTTCCATTAATTTTATGCTGTAGGATAGGTAGGTTAATATGTAGTTGGTGTGTTATAATAGGGATATTGTGATAGTGTTGAGAGGGAGTGTAAGCATGTGAATATGTTACTTGCAATAGTAGTAGAGATACTATGAAAACATAAAATACAATCAAGTACATTTTCTTCTCCATTGTTTAGCAATAGTAAATTGAGAGTTTTAAACTAGTAGCAACAGGATAAACAGTGCAGTAGTCACTGATTTATCTGCAAGTATAGGTACAATAATGTTGATGTGAATAATAAGACAGCGATCATTAAAGGTACAATAATGTGTTGGTAAGTAGGCTCCCTGTACCTTAGTTTACACTGGTGTAAGATAAAATTACTATTGTTGAAGATTTAAATTGCATTATGTTCTGATTTAGCTTCTTCTTCTTGGTTTGTTTGGTCCATGCCTAAGGGCCATGCCAAAGGACCCTCGGGCAAGGCCCTCAGGCACAGGCCCACCAGGTGCAGGCGCACCTGATAGCGCCTTCCTGAAGTATTCTTGCAGGCTGTGCCCGCGATTGGCTTGGGATGGTGAACGGGAGGAGTTATGGGCTCCCACTTGCAGTCCTGATCCGATCAAGGATAGAGGAGGAAGAGGCATGCTCCCGATGGCACCTTCCTGAAGTATTCTTGCAGGCTGTGTCTCCAATCGGCTTGGGATGGTGAATGGGATGCGTTATGGCCTCCTTCTTGCAATCTTGATCCGATCGGGGGTCAAGGATGAAGAGGCACGCTCCCGATGGAGCCGTCAGAAGTATTCTTGCAGGCTGTGCAGGCTGTGTCCCCGATTGGCTTGGGACGGTGAATGGGAGGAGTTATGACCTCCCGCTTGCAGTCCTGATCCGATTGGGGGTAAAGGATGAAGAGGTATGCTCCTGATAGTGATAGTGCTTTCCTGAAGTATTCTTGCAGGCTGTGCAGGCTGTGTCCCCAATTGGCTTGGGTGGTAAACGGGAGGACTTATGGCCTCCCGCTTGCAGTTCTGATCCGATCGGGGGTCGAGGATGAAGAGGCACGCTCCTGATGGCACCTTCCTGAAGAAAGTCTTGCAGGCTGTGTCCTCGATTGACTTGGGATGGTGAACGGGAGTCGTTATGGCCACCCACTTGCAATCCTAATCCAATCGGGGGTTGAGGATGAAGAGGCATATTACTAAAGTGTGCTGTCCATGTAGCTTGGAATTAGCATGCGTTTTGGACGCTGTGCTAAAAAATAGCATGGTACCCTGAACTAAAAAAACCCTACTACCCGGGCAGCTTTCATCTGAGCAGTGACTGGGTAGGGCATGAACGTCCCTGCCATAGTACTGCAGGTGCAGGCCTTGAAAGCCCATGCTGCTGGCACTTGGCGGGGAGCAACTACCACCAGCACAATAGGTGGTGGCATTTGCTCCCTGTGATGAGTTGAATGTGGTGAGCCATGCTAAATTCAGAGAGACAGCTACCCTGGCACCTGCATCTAGAGTAGTGCCCCGTGCGTTACTAGTGTGAGGCTTGGTAAACATGCCCCGATATGTTTTCAGAAGATGCTTCACATTTGCTGAGCCTTTTCTAAAATACTAACATTTTTTTAAATGCATGGACCTTAACATCTGTTTTCTGATCTACACAGCCTATGTATAATGGGCCCCATATTCAGCAGCAGCGGCTAGCCATCGCCGCTTAAGACGAACCCTAATCCGGCCACTAGCATATATATCCTGGGTAGCTGCAGAACCCAGAAGCTAACCGGGCAGCAGTGATATTGAATAGTTAGGCCAGCATTTGTCACGCTTGGCTTTACCCTCAGGTTGCTAACCGGGCAGCGGCTCAATATCGCTGCTGCCCATTTAGCGATGTGTGCAACCTTCACCCCACCCCAGAATGCCCACAACACACCCCAGTGCTAACCATGTAGCATCAGGGCATATAGCAATGGCACTCGTGGATATTCAGCAACACTGTGTTAGTGCCACTGAATGTCCCACTAACCAGCATTTACACGGTTTTCAGGTCTGCAAACAGTGTAAATGCTTTTAAATATCGGGCCCAAAGTTTTTTTCACACCTAAAAGGGTGAACACTGCCTTTTAAAATTCCTGCTGATCAGCCTAAAATGAGAGAGCCAGTTAACATGGGGAATTTCATTGCCTTATTCCCCATGAACATCCTTTTGATCTTCTGAAACAGGTGCCAATTCCCACTCCATAATGATTTTTTTCTCAGATCTCGATATCCAGATGCCAGGTATCTATCCAGGGTCAAGTAACAAGACTAGCTCCATACCTCAGTCCACAGAAGGCCAACTCCTTACCATTCCAGAAGGTCCTGATCTTTATCACAGTGGGGGCCGTGAAAGACCTCTTACTGGCACGGTTGCCCTCTTCGCATTACTGGGCTGGAGCAATTCCGATGCAGAAAGCTATTTATAATGCCCCTTCAACTGTTTCTTCATGTACATGCAGGTACATGCTCATTTTAGTCCTCTGACCTCAGTTTTACTGTACATGCACAATGGACGTGAAAGCACATTTTACAAATGATGTCCAAGTGCAATCTGGGACGTCCAAGCCAGAATGTCTGGAAAAAAAGTAAGCATGCAGAATATTAGCCTCGGTAAAGGAATGTGTCAATCCTGTATTTTATTCTTTTTGGAAATCAACTGAAACAGTCGTACTAGGGGGGGGGGGAGGAGGATACTTAGACTGACAGTAAAACGTAGAAGCCCTCTTTGCCACTGATGAGGTATGTCTTTAACAGTATCTCAGTCATCTCCCATAGACTGTCCACCTAGCAGGCACTGTGTGCAAAGCAAGAAGTTGGCTATGAGAAACTATCCTCTCTGTCCTCCCCCATTGCCCTCTATATGTAACAGTATATGTAGCAGTATCCAATTATGCTTTTTCTGTTGACCTACACAATGGGAAGAACAGGATTTCTGATAGCTTTGGCAATTATAATCCTCAGAGAAAATGATTATGTTTGATTATCTTATAGGGAAATGCTAGATCCCTACAAAGACACATTCAACTTATCTACAAAATAAAATATCTTTAATAAGAGCATGGTGGGTTGGTCTCCTTGGAGTGTGAACACAGTGGACTAGGCACTAATTGGAAGTAGAGGTGTAGGAATAATCACAGCTATCGACTAGAAAATAATAGAGCTTGTATATGATGCCCTTGAAGCCCTTTTCTGTACATATTATGAGAAACCTTTTATTCAGCTGGGAAATGATGGCTTGCAATGGTACATATACTGTTAATGACCGGATTTACACATGTAAATCACACACAGGTATAAGTAGCGTACATGTGTAAAAAGTATATGCATGGAAGGTGCTTATTTTAAGCCTATTTTATAAACACACAAAGGCACCTATTTGTCTTTATAAAATACTATTGTAAGTTGCAGGCATGGACTTTTATACCTTCTCTAATGCATGCACATAATGTCCACAAGTATAAATTAATATAATTTATAAACAATGTGCATCTGTGAGACGTCTGACCATGCCCCTGGCTCCGCCTACTGGCGAAGTACACATTCATACAATGCGTGCACTTTTACACTAGTTGATATTTTATAGGAGGTCATTTATACATACATGTGACCACAACTGCATAAAAATAACTTTGTAAAATTAGCCCCTCTGTATTCCCGAAGGCATAGTATGGGAAAAGCAGAGTGAAGGCAGAGTTGTGATGTACACACATATTTTATAAAATCTACAGGCCTACGTACGTAGAACATGCACACATTTACACTAGCTTTAGAGCAGGTAAAAATTAGCACACTCTTGGAGCTGGATCTGGGAAATGATTTTATAAAGACACATATCACAGCCCTACTAATTCAGTTCCATTGGTTGCCTATACACTATCACATTCAGTACAAAATTCTCACACTTTACACACTGGTGCCCCCTCTTATTTGTCCTCATTAATCATTCTCCTCACTCCTCACTGTGCTCTCTGCTTGATCCATGCAAACAAACTCTATCGTACCTCTGTTTCCAAATATGAATCCACCAGGCAATCTGTATTTTACTTCTGTGCTCCAAGACTATGAACGACCTCCCTCCGGACCTCCCTTAAGAACTGTCCTATCAAAGATTTAAAACAACTATCAAAAAACGTACTTGCTCCAAAATGCATTCAGTCTTCCTCTGCAGTGACCCTCCTTTTCCCCTCATCTCTTCTTTTATTCCTTCCCCTCCTTTTCCCCGCTATTCCCTTTGTGTTGTATGGTTGCTTCTATTATCTCCCCTATATCATTTAATGGAGTTCTTTTCTGCCTTTTGTCAGCTGGTTTATGAAAACCGCTCTGTTGACCCCAAAGGGTAGTAGGTAGATCAACTTTTTAATAAACCATATCACTGCTGTTCCATGTTTCCCTTTCCTTTCTAAAGAACCAGCCATTGTCTTCTCACCGTCATCACCTCTACAATATTCAAACAATGTATTCTTCTTTCAAATTTGATATCAACTTCATATTGTTTTTCTTTTCAATTTCTACTTATACAGTTACAATTTCTTCAGAAAAATATCTATTAGACGAATAGACTGAACGTAGAGAGATAAAAAATGAAAAAAAGCACAAAATAAATTTTATAATATTTTAAAAAACAAGAGAAAAAGATGTACCTTGCATCCAAGAACTTAATTATACTTATACAATAACCTTTTGATGCATCTGCTGAAAAGATTCCACCTGTTCCAAGTCAACTTACAAAGATCTGGAAAAAGTCAAATCTTTTGATCCATTAACAATTTCTAGAGCAAAACAATTAAGATCAAATTGTGGCTTTACTGGATTCTATCTCCAGTATGTTTTATAAGAAATCCATCAAGTCCAGGCTGTTCCAGGAAATCTGGGACTGGAAACTTTTCCCAAATTGAACCTCTGTTCACTTCTACTACTACTACTACTCTTGGTATCACCCCAGCCTTTACTTACAGCACACCCTCTTCTGCCGCGCTGAGCGTCTTTGGTGCAAACACCCCTCCCCAGAATCATTTGCCTCCTTCCATGCATGCCACCATCAATATCGTTCCATGATTCATACTGCCAATCAGTGCTATTATTCTGATTTCATTGCTACCTCATCCAATTACTCTCAGCAGCTCTACCAGGTTCTTCCCCTTTTTTTGGCAACCCGAGCCCCCATGCTAGTCCCTGCATCTCCACCTCCCGCCCCAGATCCAACCCTTCTAGCTGCTTTTTCCTCTGAGAAAATTCAGTCCTTGCGTTCCACATTTCTGTCCTGCCCCCTCCCCTTTCCCCTCACTTTTCCTCCTCCCCCATCGCCCTCTCCCCCTTTTCCCCCTCCCCTGCTCTCTCACACACTTGTCATTCCTTTCAGCCCATTATGGCCATTGATCTCTCTAAGGTCCTCACCTCATCATGCAAAATGACCTGCCCACTCGATCCCATTCCCTCCTCCTGACTTCTGGAGCCCTCACTCATTCTCTTGCCATTTATCCTTCGCATAGTCAATTCAAGTCTTTCCTCAGGCCTTTTCCCCACCACTTGGAAACTTGCAATCATTCAATCCATCCTGAAGAAACCATCTCTCAATCCCACCACTCTTGCAAACTGGCATCTGGTTTCCAATCTCCCTTTCCTTTTGAAAACCCTGGAAAAATTGGTTTTCTCCCAACTTTCTACTCACCTTGATTCCACGTCTGCTCTTCACCCCCATCAATAGGGATTCAGAACATGGCACAGTACCGCAACCATCCTCCTTTCTTTTCTGAATGAGTTCCACACATGATAAGGGAAATCTCTCTCTCGGTATCCCTGGATTTATCCTCTGCCTTTGATCTAGTCGATCGCCCCACACTTCTCACTTGCCTCCACAATCTTGGGATCCATGGCTCTGTTCATCACTGGTTTTGCTCTTTCCTCTCCTCCTGCATTTGTCCAGACAGTCCCAGCTCTTCCCCTATACCCCCCTTCCCTGAAGCATCCCTCAGGGCTCTGTGCTAGCCTCCCTTCTCTTCAATGTCTTCCTTGCTCCACTTGCCTTTATTATCCAACACTCTTGGGTCTCTGGTTATTATTATGCTGATGGTATTATTCTTTTGTTCCACACCAGTCCTCTCGCTCCTGATCTCACTCCCCTGGATTCCTGCCTTTCTTGTGTCTCCTCCTGGTTAAAGAGCAATTTTCTACACATCAATCCATGCAAATCCGCCACTATCTGGTTCACTTACGATGTCCCCTGCCCTCCCTTAGCTCCTATGCTGTGTGATACCCCAATACCCCTTTTGTCATCTCTCAGGTAGCTTGGGGTCACTCTGGACTCCTCCCTTATATTTCATCAGCAGATCTCCTCACTTATCCGTGATTCCTTTGTCTCCCTGTGCCAAATTTGCACCGTCCGATTTTTTCTCACTCTTTCGTCACTAACCACCCTCGTTCTGCCCCTCATTATGTCTAAACTTTACTACTGCAATGTTATCCTTGCAGGCTTGCCGCAATACCAACTTCGCCGGTTACAGCTCATTCAGAACACTGCTGCCCGTCTTACCCACTCACTCTTCCCAATTTGGTCACGCTACCCCCTGCTCATACAGTTACACTGATTTCCTCTTAAATCCAGGTTCACATATAAAATCCTCACCATTGCTCACAAGGTTATTCACACTGGTGCCCTTCAGTATCTTGCAGACCAACTCCACCTCCATGCTCTCCCACGTCTTCTCTGGTCCCTCCATGCAAACCATCTTTCCCTTCCCTCTCCTACTCAAGCACACCTTGAGCTTACCCGCCATTCTGCATTCTTCTTCCTGGGCCTCGCAATCTGGAATTCACTACCACCCACACTTTGTACTGAACTCTTTCTCCAGATTCAAAGCTATACTCAAAACCCACCTCTTTCACCTTGCTTTTGACCTCCCCATCCAACCCCGATTGTCCCCTTGTCTCCCTGCCTGATTGTCCTTTCTTCTTTTAATGTTTAGCCTTGCATTTATCCCTTTGTCTCTACTCATTCCCCTTCCTCCTTCTCTCTCTTTCCTGTCTATAAATGGAGTTCTTTTCTTTTAATACACTTGCATCCACTTTGATTTTGTACACTGCCCTGACGCTATTGCTTGGGCGGTATATCAAATGCTGAAATAAAGATAAAGATAAAGATTACTATTATTCATCATTTATCATTTATATAGCATTACAAAGCATATGCAGCATTGCCTCATAAAAGATGGTCCTTGCTTGTCAGAGCTTACAGTCTAATCAAGACAGACAATACAATAGCTGTGGACAAGGGTACAAATAAGGAAAGGAAGGAAAGCAAGGGATCAGGATCCAAAAGCAACCTCAAAGAGGTGAGCCTTTAGCATGGATTTGAAAAGGGGCAGAGATGGAGCCTGACATGCAGATTCAGGTAGTTTATTCCAGGCGTATGGAGCAGCAAAGTGAAAGGAACAAAGTCTGGAGTTGGCAGAGGAAGAAAAGGGAATAGAAAGAAGCAAGCCAGTAGAAGAGCAGAGTTCATGAGGAGGGGTGTAGGGTGAGAGAAGAGAGGAAAGGTAGTGAGGAGCAATAGAATAAATGTATTTGTAGGTCAGAAGGAGAGGTTTGAACTGGATACAGAAATGGAAAGGGAGCCAATGAAGTGACAGAAGATTAGCCATGCAGCAGAGTTCTGAACAGATTGACGGCGGGACGCCTTCATAATCCTTGACATCCTAATGCAATGATGCGGTATCCGCACCCCCGCCGTAGCCGCCGCCAACTGCCGCAAAAACACACGTCCCATAGGGATGACTCGGCATGCAAAATTCAAGGAACCTAGTAAGCCTTGCAGCTCCTGCAAAGTCAACTTCGCCAAAGCCAACCCATTAGCCACCAACGCTCTCAACCTTACTACCTTCTCCATCGGGAGACACGCAACCATTTCCATCGAGTCAAGCTCCACTCCGAGGAAGGTGATTCTACTCACTGGGCCTTCAGTCTTATCCGCAGCCAACGATAGCCCCCAGGCGTTGGACATGTCCATGAAGCCTTGCAATAATTGCTGGCACTCATCTGACTGTGCCGCACCGATGAAGAAGAAATCATCCAGATAATGGACCACGTGCGCACAACCGACCTTCCGCACCAGTGCCCAATGCAAAAATGAACTAAACTTCTCAAAATAGGTGCAAGAAACAGAGCACCCCATAGGCATGCATTTGTCCACATAAAAATCATCTTCAAAGCAAAAACCTAACAAGCGAAAAGCAGATGGGTGCACTGGCAGTAAACGAAAGGCTGACTCAATGTCAACTTTCGCCACATTTCCTAACCAAATCCAACGCCTCATCAAAAGAAGCGTAGTGCACCGCGCACAATTCTCTTGGAATGTGATCATTCACAGATGATCCCAATGGATAAGACAAGTTGAGGATCAACCGAAACTTCCCCGGCTCCTTCTTAGGCACCACCCCCAAAGGAGAAGCCACTAAATTTGCGATCGGCCACTCCACAAAAGGACCCGCAATTCTCCCTAAGCTCAACTCCACTGCCAGTTTATCCCGCACCATGGCTGAATAATGCCGCACTGAAGGGGAATTTCGTGCTCTCTTCCCTACAACCGTCCCCTGCACCGTTATAAAAAAAAACAAACTGAAACCCTAATTCCAGTGCCTCCCTATCCTTCCTTTTTGGATAGCGTTGCAACCAAGGCTTTATCGCATCCCAGCGTATTGGTGTCAGCGCCAACCCTGACACGTCCTCTCTACTTGGGAGCTGGTGAGGGGACCAAAGTGGTCCCCTTTTTAATACATTTAATTGCTGCATGCCCACCACTATAGACCGAGCAGGCGTGCCGTTACTTACAATCGGGAAAAGGACACGAGGACTTGTTAAATCACCAACAGATGTCCCCCGTACTCCCTCCTCCTGCCCTCTGCTGGGCCACCCCCCCAGAATGAAAGGAACGACCCAACCCAGACACATTTGCTGACCCACCTCTTGCACCTCCTCCCCCCCGGCACTGGCCCTAACCGACATTTGTGTCAACCATAGATTAATGTCCTGTGTACCCCATGACAACACCTTGCTCTCCCCCATCTTGTCCCTAAACCTTTTGTCGTAGTTCAACCAAGCCCACCCTTCATGAGTCTGGGCCACCTCCAAAATTGAGTCTGCATATGCCAACAACATGCCGTAATCCTCGGGAGAACGCTGACCCCAAACGCTAGCCAACCGCAAAAAGGCTCTCACCCAATTTACCACTGTACGCGACACCTTTCTAATCCATCCCGCCTTCTCGTCCTCTTTGCGCTTCTTCCTACTCTCGCCCAAGCGCTTCCTGCCTTCCAATAGTCGGAAGATGTCTATGTACCGATGTTTCCGGATTTTACGACGCAGATTCCTTGGGACCCCCTCCCATGGCTCAGAGAAGGAGGCCAACGAAGGTGCGCCCTTCCCCCCCCCCCCAAGTGTACTGTCTGTACCCTGCCTCCCTCCCCCCAACCTGAGCTCTCCACCCCAGATGAGGATGACGAGGGGTCATCCGTCGAGGAAAAGGATGACCCTGAACCGTGCCTCTGCCTGCACGAATGCTTTTTCTTTCTTTTTGCCTTGGACCCCTCCCCTTCCTGCGCACTACCCAGCACCGCCCCGTCCCCTCGCTGTGCCTGAGGCTCACCTGCTGCAGCTGCATCCAGAGCCTGAACCACCTTCGTGCTGCTCGTTGGCTCACCGCTCTCCACTCCGCGCTGATGGAGCCCTCCGTCCTTCGCATTGGTGGCCTCGGGCCGCGGAAGGGTCCTTGATGAAGCTCCTGTGTCCATAGTCCACAATCCCTGTTGTAGTCCTGATCCTTGCCCTGCAGGATGAAACGTTGTCGGGTCCTGTGAAGGCATAAAAGACAACACGGGGGGGGCAGAGGTATGCCATGCCCCCAACCACCCAGCCCTTGAAGAACCCTGTCCCCCGCCAACCCAGTGCTCCCATGACGCAGGGGCCCCAGGAGTCCTAAGATCTCCATGCCCTCCCGGTGGCCCCATAGGGAATGTAAAGCCCTGACTTCCGACAGGGGCCCCCTCCATGGTGCGACCCAGCTGCCAACCCCCCATCCCTCGCCCCACCCGCAAAGCCCCACCTCACCTAGACCTTGCCCTGCAACCCCTCCACTCGTGCTTCCTGTGCCCCTTTCCACCCCACTAATGCCTGTCCCCCAGGGAAGCATGGTATCAGTGTGGACTAAGGCAGCGTTGGGCTCTCTAACCCTGTCTGGAAGCCCTGACTCACTCACCTGAGGCCCTGCCACACCTGTCCCCGGCTCCCTCGCCCCCCGCTGTGAGGGTCTCCCCCTACGTATACTGGGTAGGGCTGGAGCCCTCCCTCCACCTCTTCCAGCTTTCCTTGTTTTTCCTGCACCCCTACCCCTAGGACCTCGGACGGCCTGACCCCCTACCTCATTATCTACTGCACCCACTTACCCCTGTGGGGGAACCCCTCTATCACCCACAGCCCTCTCCCCCCTTCCAGCCCCCCTAAACCGTCCCTGCCGGCCCCTACAAGAAGGCATTCCACTTGTTCAAATTAGTCTCCCCCATTTACTTACTTAACTACTTTTCTTTTTATTATTTTTTTAATATTCCCCCACTACTGCCTCAAATTCCAGTACTTGCCGGTCTCCGCCTTCTTCTGCTGCTCTGTTGTGCCTGCCAAGCTCCCACTCTGCACAAGCTGTTCTGCTGCTGCCTCAGATCCCTCACGCCAGCTCTGCCCCTCACGTTGCGACATGTGAACCGGCCCCCCGACAGACTGTTCCCGCACTGACGAAGGCTCCACCGACTGCCTCAAAATCTGCTGAATCGGGAAGCCAGTGGCACGATGCTCCTTTCCTGCCCTTGTTGAGCCACCGAAAGCCTGTCCCGCAGCGCACCCCTGCACGCTGTCCAGGACTCAACACCACCCATTGGCTCTCCTCGCTGTCACTCACCGGAGAGCCAATGGGTTTAAAAAATGCCACCTTTTCGCCCGCCTCTGATGCTGCCGGCCATGCGCCCGGTTACTGGCAGCCGCCGGGGACCCTGCCCCATGGCTTTGTAATTAACGCACTTTTTTCATATAGGGTAAGCGGAAAGATCCCACGTTAACCATCAGGGGCATGACCAGAATGTTCCCAGCAGTTAATGCGTGAATGAATACATTAATATCTGGCACAATGAACCCATAGAGGTATCAATAGGTGCATGTGCCCTAATTGCCACATTGACTGTGATCATGTGCTCATGTGCTCTCCATGTTCACACTCCACTCCTAACCTGCCCATCCTCCACATTAGCACAGAATGGTGGTCGGTAGCTGGCATGCCTGCACATTAGCATTAACTGTGACCAGTCACCAGATACTAAAACATGCGTTAAGCTATCAGCATTTAGTAAGAGGGCCCCTTGTTTATTTCAAAGGGATGAATTTGGAAAATGGGGAAACATGATCATTTTTAGCTATTTTGATTATGTTTTTTAGTATTCATTTTATGGAATTTTTGTTATATGCTTTGATACTCTTCGCAGACCTAAAAGCAGGCTATCAAATTTTAAATAGTAACAGACAGTGAGAAGTACATTGATGAGATGCTTCTTGCAGCAACCAGGCTCTCCAGCACAGGAGAAGATGGGTGCCAACAGAATGTCGATGGTTGGACAAAAGTCACCAGAGCCTGCAAAATCACCAATCCAACTTCTCCAGCCCTTGAATTGAAGAACCATTATGCAGCCCTGGAAGTGGAGGAGGTGAAAGCATCCCTGGAAAGGGAAGAACCAGAGTTCAAGTACCCCATAGTTGCGGAATCAGTGACCAGAAGGAAACGAAGGGTAGTGGTGGTTGGAGACTCTCTTCTGAGGGGTTCTGAGGCATCCATCTGCCGACCAGACTTGATGTCCAGAGAGGTATGCTGTCTGCCTGGTGCCAAGATCCAAGATGTTACGGAGAGTTTGCCGAGACTCATCAAGCCCACTGACTATTACCCAATGTTGCTAATCCATGTTGGAACAAATGATATTGCCAGGTATACCTCGGAACGTATCAAAAGTGACTTCATGGCTCTGGGACAGAGGGTGAAGCAGGTAGGTGCACAGGTGGTGTTCTCTTCAATCCTCCCTGTTGAGGGTAAAGGCCAAGGCAGAGAGGCTCGCATCCTGGAGATGAATGCATGGCTGCGTGGATGGTGTCTTCGAGAGCGTTTTGGTTTCCTAGACCATGGCATGCTCTTCCAAGGGTTGCAGAGCAGAGATGGCATCCATCTGTCCAAGAAAGGTCAACGCATCTTTGGTAGTAGACTGGCTAATCTACTGAAGAGGGCTTTAAACTAGATTCGTTGGGGATGGGTGAAGAAAGCCCCCAGGTAAGTGAAAGCCCCCAGGTAGGTGATACATTAAATACCTTTATGGAAATGGGTAACAGGGGTAATATATGGAAAGCAGTGTGTATTAATGCCCGTAGCATGGGAAATAAGATCCCTGAAGTTGAAGCTTTGGTGGGAGTGGCTGACTTGGATTTAGTGGCAGTTACAGAAACATGGTTCACAGAAAACCATGACTGGGATGTAACTATACCTGGCTATACTTTATTCAGAAAGGACAGGGTAGGAAGAAGGGGAGGAGGAGTGGCACTATATGTAAAAACTACTATTAAAGCTTTGGAATTACAGAGCTTAAAAGGGAGAGAGGAGGCATTGTGGGTTAAACTAGAAAGAGGGAAAGAGAAATCTATTTGCATTGGTGTGATATACAGACCTCCCTCACAAGAGGAAGAGGTGGACAGAGAGTTAATTGAAGACATACGCAGCATTGCTAGGAAAGGGGAAGTGCTACTGCTAGGAGATTTCAATATGCCAGATGTTGATTGGCACATTCCTGCTGCAGTATCATCTAGAAGTAAGGAGATCCTGGATTCTCTACAGGGAGAACTATTCAGGCAATTGGTAACAGACCCCACACGTGAAGGGGCCATACTGGACTTGGTGCTTACCAATGGTGAAAGTGTTTCTGATGTTGTAGTGGGAGATCGTTTTGCATCCAGTGATCACCAGATGGTGTGGTTCAGTATTAGGACTAGGGCTGTTAGAATCCATTCCAAGGTGAAGATCTTAGACTTTAGGAAGACTAACTTTGCAAAGATGGGCCAATACCTCAGGGAGTCGTTAGTGGGATGGGAACAGCTGGGGGATGTAGAAAAACAGTGGGCAAAACTGAAAGGGGGTATTTTAAAGGCAACCAACCTTTTTGTTTAAAATGGTAAATAAAGGCAAAAGGAACAGGAGACCGCTATGGTTTTCGAAGGAAGTAGCTGAAAAAGTGAAGAAAAAGAGGGAGGCCTTCATGAAATACAAGAGATCACAGAGAGAGGAAGACAGGCATCTGTATTTGGAAAAACTTAGAGAAGCTAGCAAAGTAGTCAAGAAGGCAAAGATTCAAAAGGAGGAGGAAATAGCCAATGCAATAAAATGGGGGGATAAGACATTTTTCAGATATATTAATGAGAAGAGGAAGGGCAAAAGTGGTATTGTCAGACTCAAGGGTGCAGGGGGGGAATATGTAGAAGCTGATAAGGATAAAGCGGAATTGCTTAAAAAATATTTTTGTTCTGTGTTCACAGATGAAGAACCAGGAGCAGGACCTCAGAAAACACCCACAAATAGGAACAGAAGCGAGGGACATCTTGAACAATTTTCAAAAGACTGTGTTCGTGAGAAACTAGCTCAACTTAAAGTAGACAAAGCGATGGGACCGGATGGGATACACCCTAGAATACTGAGGGAACTTGGGGACGTTCTAGCAACACCACTGACTGACCTTTTCAATGCCTCGTTGGAGTCGGGAGTGGTGCCAAAGGACTGGAGAGAGGCTCATGTGGTGCCTTTACACAAAAGCAAAAGTAAGGATGTGGTTGAAAACTACAGGCTGGTTAGTTTAACTTCAGTGGTGAGTAAATTATTGGAAACGCTGCTGAAAGAGAAAATAGTGAGGTTTCTGGAGTCCGGCGGATTACAGGATCCGAGGCAGCATGGATTCACCAGAGGCAGGTCTTGTCAGACAAATCTGATTGATTTCTTTGACTGGGTGACCAGGGAGTTGGACCGAGGGAGAGCTCTAGATGTGGTGTATTTAGATTTCAGTAAAGCCTTTGACACTGTTCCTCACAGGCGACTTATAAACAAACTGAGCACCCTAGGGATGGACCCTAAAGTTACTGCTTGGGTTAGAAATTGGTTGGGTGGGAGGCGACAAAGAGTACAAGTAAATGGAGCTCACTCTGAGGAGAAGGATGTTACCAGTGGTGTGCCCCAGGGATCTGTCCTTGGTCCGATTCTTTTTAACATCTTTGTTAGTGATATAGCGGAAGGGCTGTCGGGTAAGGTTTGCCTCTTTGCGGATGATACCAAAATCTGCAATAGAGTAGACACCCAGCAAGGTGTAGATAACATGAGGAGGGATCTAGCTAAGCTTGAAGAATGGTCTAGAATTTGGCAGCTGGGATTTAATGTTAAAAAATGTAAGGTCATGCATTTGGGCTGCAGCAATCCAAGGGAGCAATACAGTATAGGAGGTGAAGTACTTTTGTCCACTAAAGAAGAGCGGGACCTAGGCGTGGTTGTGTCTGATGATCTTAAAGTAGCTAAACAGGTAGAAAAGGCGACGGCAAAAGCTAGAAGGATGCTTGGGTGCATACGGAGAGGAATGGCTAGCAGAAAAAAGGAGGTGATAATGCCTCTGTATAAGTCTTTGGTGCGACCTCATTTGGAGTATGGTGTGCAATTCTGGAGACCGCACCTTCAAAAGGATGTGAACAGGATGGAGTCGGTGCAGAGGGTTGCTACTAAAATGATTAATGGGCTTCATTATAAAGCATATGAGGACAGACTTAAGGATCTTAATATGTACACCTTAGAGGAAAGGCGGGATAGAGGTGATATGATTGAGATGTTTAAATACCTCCGTGGCATAAATGTTCAGGGAGAGAGCCTCTTTCAATTGAAAGCAAGTTCTGTTACGAGGGGACATGGGATGAGGGTGAAGGGAGATAGATTCAGGAGTGATATGCGGAAATATTTCTTTACAGAAAGAGTAGTGGATCCGTGGAATAGTCTCCCAGTGGAGGTGGTGGAGATGAGGACAGTAACTGAATTTAAAAAAGCATGGGACCAACACAGAGGATCTCTAAAGGTAAAAAGTGGACTGTTGTAGTTGTTGTTATGGAAGGACAGACTAGATGGGCCTTGTGGTCTTTTTCTGTCATCATGTTTCTATGTTTCTAACATAGTAAATGACAGCAGATAAAGACCTACCGCTCCATGCAGGTCACCCCTCCCATGCCTTTGTTTAGGGGTGTACCCTCAGCTCCGTGTAGGTCACCCCTATTTGTTGAGATATAAGAGATAGTTATTTTGATTTTGATTTTATCCTGTTGTTGTAAAGGGATCCACTGTGTCTGTCCCATGCCATTTTGAATTCTGTCACTGTATTTGCCCCACCACTTCCATTGGGAGGGCATTCCAAGCATCCACCACCCTTTTAGTGAAAAAGTATTTCCTGACATTGCCTTTCAATTTATCCCCTTGCAGCTTCATGTTTACAGCTTCCCCATCTTTGGAAGAGGTTTATTTGTTCAATATTTCTCTTTAAGTATTTAAAGGTCTGAATCATATCTCCCCTATCCTTAAACTGAAACTTCCTAAACTTAAAAATCAACATCCTTGCTTTCTACTCTATTCTTTCTATCCTTCTTCGTATTCTGTTCTTCCACCCATAGACTTCAGGATGCCCTAAATTTACCATTCAAACTTTTATTGTGTCTGTGCCTTTTCTCATCCTTTATTCTTTGGCACAAACTCCCTCCATATCTATCTACAGATCTGAGCTCATCTCTTCCATCTAGTCTTACCTTAAATTCTCTAGCTTATATTTCCTCCTTTGTTCATTTGTTGCTGCACTGCAGCATGCTGCTATATGTGGCTTTGAATGAACCAAAGAACTTTTCAACAATTTAAGTTATTTTTCTCTAACATTTCTTCTGGGAGAAAAATGAGATGCATTGTGGGAAATCTCCAGGTATATCACTGCACCATCTAATGAATAAAAAGGCAATTTAAGCTCATGAAAGAAGTAGTGAAGGCAGAGTCCATGTGGACATTTCTGCACACTAAAACACAAGTTCATTTCTGTCCACAGGCAGTGACCTTATAAAACTTTAGAACATTAATGAAGAGGCATAAATGGTGCAATAAACCAAGGGCTCCATTTAGGGATATAGGCAGGATTCCAACTGGAAAGAAAAATATTAATGACCTTACTTTTTGGAAAAAGTGCATCCTGTTCAGTGTCAGGACTGTTCCCAGATGCTCTCAAATTGTACGTGTGATGTGATGTTATTGCTTTAAAAATATCTTTAAATCAATTTCATGGGTTTGAAACACTGTTTGAGCGGTCCAGATTCCAGGAAATTATGACCCCTCTCTCCCTTCCATTACAGTATCATTGTAGTCAAATCTTAAGAGTGGACTGAAGTAGGATATGCATATTCCTGAATATGGTAAGTAGTTGTGAAATATCTCAGAGGCTCCCTTATGAGGAAAAGCTAAAGATGTTAGGGCTCTTCAGCTTGGAGAAGAGATGGCTGAGGAAAGATATGATAGAAGTGTAAGTACAAAGGCTAAGAGATACATCATGTAGCAAAAGCAAATAAGAGAAACAAATGTTTATGGTTTATTTTATTTGATATTCTGCCATTTTCAAAAATCAAAATAATTGAAAGTGATGAAAAGAACTCCAAATATTGATAGGGGAGAGGAAAATATAATAGCAAAGAACCGCACAATCCAGCAGCACACAAGCATTATTCACAAACATACAGAGAAAGCATTTAACCCATGCAGGCACCAGGAGAGCTCGCCTGCCCCGCTTATTTAGGGTGTTCAAAGGCTTCTTTGAACAGATGCATTTTCGGGTCTGCTTTAAAGGTAGACGAAGCTGTTGCAGAAGATGATTGCATAGTAGAGGTGCTAGACAGAAAAAAGCTAATTGTGCAGTCGATTCATAGTGCGATCTGGCAGGGGAAGGTAAAATTACTGGTTACTGGGCAATGAGCACAAAGATCGAGTGGAGCAATATGGAATGATTAAAGATGACATGTACTCTGGTGCATTTTGATGAAGCACCTTATGGGCCAGTGTTAAAACTTTATATTGGATGCGGTCTGAATCTTGTAGCCAATGAAGCTGGATTAGAAGGGAGTCATGTGATCCTGTCTCTTGGCAGGTGATAGAATGCATGCAGCAGTGTTTTGGATAGACTGTAATCTTTTCAGTTCATAGTTGGGTAGACCTGCATGAGCAGCACTACAATAGTCAATATGACTAATGACTAGGCTAAGAACAATGGTAATCTGGGCCAAATGGTTCAGAAATGGACAAATAGACTGGAAGTATCTCATGACATGAAAAGAGGATTTTACCACTGAGCTTATTTGTTTTGAAAAGGAGAGGTTGGAATCTAAGAATATACCCAAATACCTCTTAGAAGGTCAATATAACTGGTCCCAAATGAAGGGTTGGCGAGATAGTTGGTGGCGAGGAGCCACCTGTCAGCCATGTAGTTGTGGACTTGCTGGGATTTAACTGGCAGACTCCAAAATCTCCATCAGTCCCCAAATGTTAGCAAACTTCTATGCAGACAAACTAAAAAGAATAAATTCCACCCTCACCTTCCTCCCCTCTGACCCTCCTATAAACCCCAATTCATGGCACACATTCCACCTTATAGACCAAAAACATTTACTAAACATTATAACCAAGATTAACACTACAACCTCCCCTCTGGACCCCTGTCCCGTCACCTGGTTTAAGGCAACAAAATCTGAACTAGCGCCCCACCTCCTCCATATAGTAAACCAATCCCTTCTCCAAGGAATCATGCCAAAGGATCTTAACCCTGGGAGTACCTATGGGGTCAAAAGTGACCCCATTGCAAGTTTCACAACACGTATCTCGGAAACTAGTTGTTCAAGAATGCAATCTTTTTATGAATTTTCACATGTCAATATTCTCTTTATATTGCGCCATGAGAGGAATAATTTTCATCTGCTAGGTGATGCTAGTGATGAATTGCAGCACAGAGTACCAGTGGGGTCATTTTTGACCCCAGTTGCTTACGTCCGGTTTGGATCGTAATACAATTTGCAGTTTTGTGAATTTTTTATCTGACAAAGGTATTTATCATTAATTATGTATCATTTATTTTTTGTACTCTTATTTTATGAAAAATACACATTTTCTGTAATTGATATCATAAGTTCTCTCATTATTTCCGATGAAATCTAAAGGTTTTCAGCTCGTTCATCACGATTATTGTGCACCTATAGTAAAACTGCTTTGCGTTTTATTCAACTTTATCTTTGTTTATTTATTTTAGGTTATTGTTTATGATGTCAAAACAAAAGTATTCAGCTGCCCAAGTAAGAGAAATATTGCAACGAGATGCTGACAGTGACGGCTCTGAGTCGTCTGATGATGCAGCATATTCAGCAAGCGAAAAAGCATATCAGCCAAGTTCGGGTGATAAATCTGATGATGACAGTCATGATTCAGATGGCAACAGCAGTTGGTCGCCAAGTGAATGTGAGACTGATGTTGAGCCGGTAACATCGCCTGCAGCAAAGAGTCAAGTTACAGGTCGAGGCAAAGGTCAAGGCTGTGCTGGATGGGGAAGAAGGCAGGAGTCCTCGGTGTCAGTAGCATCTGTGAGGAATCTTAGTTGTGGTCGTAGAGGAGCTAAGAGGTCATCAACTATAAGCACAAATGTTGCCATTGAAGCCTATGTATCTAAGGATGCCACATCATGGACCAGGAAACCTATAAAGCAAGCTGCTGGAAGATACGCCAGAGCTAATGTCATGCCCGTACAACAAGGTCCTACAAGGTATACTGTACAAAATATTGATGGCCCTCTTGCAGCATTCCACTTGTCCATGAGGAAGAACTTATTGAATGAAATCATGATGTGGACGAGCAAACAAGGAAGACACATTTATGATGACACCTGGAAAGATTTGACAGATGGAGAATTTCAATGTTTTCTTGGACTTCTGATCCTCTCAGGCGTGTACAAGTCACAAAATGAATCCATAGTTCAGTTGTGGAACCTTGAAGATGGTCGTTCTGTTTCGGCAAAAATATGGCCCGTAACCGTTTTCTTGTGCTCTCAGATTTGATGATGCAACCAACAGACGTGAACAACGAGGCATGGATAAGCTTGCTCCAATCAGACACGTTTTTGATACCTGGGAAGCAACTCTAAGTGACGCCTTTGTTCCTGGTGAAAATGTTACCGTGGATAAACAACTGCTTACATTTTGTGGCCGTGTTCCATTCAGACAATATATTCCCAGCAAACCTGGGAAATATGGCATAAAACTATGGATGTTGTGTGACAGTGCAACGTCATATGTTCTGCGTCTTCAAGTATATACAGGAAGAAAACTCGGACAAAACAGGGAACAGAATCAGGGTGAAAGGGTTATGCTGCAACTCACTGAAGGATTGATGCGGTCTGGCAGAAATGTTACTGTTGACAATTTCTTCTGCAGTTTATCCCTGTCACAGAAATTGCTAGAAAAACAAATTACACTTTTGGGGACAATTTGAAAGAACAGAAAATAATTACCTCCAGAATTTGTAACAGCAAAAGACCGAGAGGTATTCACTTCACTGTTTGCCTTTCGCGATGACGCCACTCTGGTTTCCTATTGCCCGAAGAAAGGAAAAGTGGTTGTTCTTCTGAGCAGTTTGCATGATCAAGAAGAAGTAGATAACACACATCCAGACAAAAAAACCATGCATGATCTTGGACTATAATTCTAGTAAAGGTAGAGTAGATACAGCAGATCAAATGTTGCGCACGTATACCACAAAACGAATGACAAGACGCTGGCCAGTGACAATCTTCTACAACATGTTGGATATCAGTGCTTTGAACGCCTTCATTGTTTGGATGTCACTAAATCCAGAATGGCAGTCCAAGTCAAAGCACAGACATCGTCTATTTCTCTTGGAATTAGGAAAGCAGCTGCTTCAGAGTAATTGCAGCAAGACTTCTTCCAGCATTGAAGAAGCCACTAATGCTGTTTGCAATGTTGGGATCCCAAAGAAAAGGACAAGGTGTCCCTGCTGTTCCAGACAAAAAGACAAGAAAAGCAACATAGTTTGCACCTCCTGCAAGCGCAATGTTTGCAAAGAACATTCAGAAATTGTCTGTGTCTCATGAAAATGACTGTAGTACTTTACTGTGTTCATCAAGTGCATGCAAAAACTGCTTTCATGGCAACTCTTCTTCATGTAATTTTATGATAAAGCATTAAATTTCAAAACATTTAACCTTCATATAATAAATAATTAATTCAGAATAATATTTTGTCTGTTTAAATTTTTCGTGGTCAACAATTAAAATTTGTCGTGGGGTCATTTATGACCCCCAACGCTATTCAGTGTGTGCAAAAAATCTCGGTAATTCCAGGGTTAAACTGTCAACTATTAGGCCCATTCTAAAGAACAAAACCCTCAACAGGGACGATCTAAGCTTATATAGGCCCATTGCTAGCATTCCTTTTGTATTAAAAGTTATCGAGAAGATTATCAAATTACAACTCCAAGATTACATTGATATAAACGCTCCCCTTGATGTCCATCAGTACAGATTCTGCCCATTCCATGGTGTTGAAACACACTAACAGCCCTATTCAACACCCTCATCCGGGGAATGGATGACGCAAAACAGGCATTCATTCTGGTCTTCATAGACATAGCCTCTGCTTTCAACAATGTTAGCCCTCATATCCTACTCTCGAGACTGGCCCAAATTGGAATAGGAGGAACAATTCTTCAATGGTTTAACTCATACATCTCTGACCGGATACTACAAGTACAAGTAGGTCAAGAGACTTCTGCTATCTTCCCTCAGGAACAAGGAATACCCTATGGTTCTGCCTTCTCTGCCCTATTATTCAACCTCTACTTTCAATTAATCACAAATATATTCAGAAAATTCAACATTGGATATTTCATATGCGCAGATGACATCATGTTATACCTTCCCATTGATATATCGACAGACTGCCTTAAAGAAGCGGAATCCTGGCTAAACTCCAACAACCTCAGCATTAATTTCAAGAAAACTGAAGTATTATACACTTCAAGAAATCAAAATTTTATGCCCCCCAAATCACTCTCCATTCAGAACACCATGCTCTCAGTGAAAAAGGTGGTTAAATATCTGGGAATAATACTTGACACTTCTCTCACCATGCTGTCACACATCAAGCAAACAGCCAGAACAATCTTTTTCAAACTCAAGATGATTCAACATCTTAGACCCCTCCTTGACACCCACGACTTTAGATCCATAGGACAAGCTCTTATCACCCCTCGCTTTGACTACTGTAACAGCTTGTTACAGGGTACAACCAGAGGACCCAGAATGTCACAGCAAGAATTATCTGCAAGGCCCACTTAAAAGATCATATCACACCCATATTATATGATCTCCACTAGCTTCCAATTGCAAGCTGAATAAAATATTAAAACCTAATGACCACTTTCAAGTTGATCAACAATATCTTCCCGTCCTTCCTCACAACCCTATTACACATCCTCACAGAAATTAGATCTAGAAGGGCAGTCACTTAGCACAACCTCACAACTCCTCACTCTATTTGAAAGGGCAAACAGAAAACAAGCACCAGAGCATTCACACACTGTCCCCAGTCTATGGAACTCCCTCCCAGACTCAATCCGTTCAATAAAAGACCTCCAAACATTTAGAAAAGAGATCAAAACACTCCTTTTCAAGGAATACTACTGTAGCATAATAGACAACACTAGTGCACACCCCTTCACTCCTAACACACACTGACCTCCTCATATACACATAGGTCATACCATCAGAACCACAACTCCCCTTACGTCTGAGTTTATAAAGCAATTTTGTCACCCTGACTCATGTAAATCATGTACATAGTTGATATGTAAATTGTTTCTGTTTTGTTTACTATGGATACTGTTAAATTAGCTTGTTTGTTTTATGTAAACCGCCCCTGATCTCTGGAAGGGTCGGTATAAAAAAGTGTAACAAATAAATAAAACTGCAGACAGTTATGGATTCAGTCCTCTATCTGAGCAAGGCACTGGTTGAGGCGGAGCAAGTCCAGGTTAGCAGTGTCAATGTAAGTGGTGATCAGTATGTCATCTGCATACTCTACATGACAGCAGAAAGGCTGATGCTCTGAATCATGGTTAATAGTGGACTCATGAAAATGTTAAAGAGGGTTGGCGATAATATGGAGCCTTTGGGACACCACATGACAGTGACAATGCATCAGAAAGGTTATCTTTGATTGAGATGGAGAAAGAGCAATCTGAGAGGAAAGAGTTAAACCAATGGAGTTTCTGCTCATGAATGCCAGCTGAGTGAAGATGGGATAACAAGAGATCATAGGTCCGATTTTCATTTGGGTGGTGCTATGCACCGCATCAGTGCACAGCCCGCCCACCATCCATCTAATTTGGATTTTCAATGCCAGCGTCATATGTAGCCCGGCATTGAAAATCCGGTTCGCGCCGCACAACCCGGAAGCCACAGGAGCTAGCCGGGTGGCAGCGTTTTTTGATGCTACCCGCTTAGCCCCTGCGCCTTAAAGATAGGCGAGGAAAAAGCTTGCCTATTTTTAAGGCACTGAGGGCTAAGCGGGTAGCATCAAAAATCGCTGCTAGATGGCTAGCCCTTTCCTCCGCCCTGAAATATCCCCAATACGCTCCAATGCTAACCGCATAGCATCTGGAAGCATTGAGCTCTTATCCAGGATTTTCGAAAGGCACTACCTGTGTAGGTGCCATTCGAAAATCCCGGATAAGGCATTTATATGGGTAATTAGGGCAGTTACCCGTGTAAGTGCCTTCAAAAATGCCACACCATGTTTTCATTCATTGCTTAATTAAGCTCTGACATTTGTTGCCGGATTTAATCACCATTTATTTGCAGTCATTACATTTGTTATCTACCTGGAACAAACGAAAATATATTCGTGAATCAGAAGCATCAACTGGTTTTGGCTAGATGTAGTCTGGTGTGCAAATGTCCAGCCAAACTCAAGGCATGTTGATTTATTATGAGAAGTATACAAAGAAAATACTCCCAATTGTACTCTCAAAACCACAAAGCAAAAAAGTGTGAGAAAAGAACACCGCAAACCAAATTGACAAGGAGCCAACACAACGGATGTCCCCCATCGCTGCCTCATCCTTCAGAGGTGCATTCCTTTTTCTCAGCAGAACAGGTTGACAGCTCCACACCAACATCAGTTCCATCTCTCAGTTTCAGCTGTACCCCAGCCTCAATTCCTATTTAGGTCAGTGGAAAGCTTTGTTCAGCAACTCTAAGGGGTATGTCAACTTATGGGCATTAACTGTTAACGTGGCAATAATATGGGAAAAATGTGCTACGGTAACAGCTAATGCAGGCCAACTGCAGATAGCACAGGGAATTTTCCACGCTATCTACATACCACATGTTAGCAGCATGCATGGGCGTGCCTTTCACGCATGGTTACCAGAAGCGGCGGCAGCACTCTGTAACTGCATGTTTAGCAGGCATTGCAGGTACAGCTAACATCACCTCAATGGCTGACATTAGCTGCATCGATAATGGTGCCACACCGCGATCTCAGCTAGGGAAATGCTGTGCACACTCCCAGTAGATAATGCAGAACTATTTGCATTAATGCCCTTTAGCAAATATATCGTAAACAGAAAGAAAACTGTGGCCATTAGCTCCTGGCTGGCAGTGCAGTCGCTTGGCATCTGGTTCAGGAACTGATTGGTGAGAGGCTTTATGATGTCAGACTCCTTTTAAGGGAGCAGACAGAGAGATGCAGACTGACTTTTATTATACATTTTTTTTTTTATTATTCACACTACATATTGGGCCCTTAGTACAGTAAACATAAGCATAGTTAAACTATAATAGGAACATTAGAGGAAGTTCCTGCTAATCTTCTTTCTTTAAATGCAAAAATATTGCCTGTGTTCATTGTAATCTCTTATGCATGCATGCATGCATACATACACACACACACACTCATCCTAACCATTTTAGCTAACCATTTTAGCTAACCATAGAACAAATAGTGAACATTAATGGAGAATACGTTTTTAACATCAGGGTGGTGTACATTATAACCAATCAAATTAGGAAAAGGAAAGGAATGCCATAAAAACTGATAGAACAGGAAAGAAAGGTAAGAAGAAGAGAGGGTAGGGAAGGGGGAACAGAATCCAGTGTAGGCTATGGGGGAAGACAGTGTGCAAGTTGAAATAAGTAGGTTTTCAAAAAGGCCTTCAACTTGGAGAAAGAGGGCTCAAGCCGGTGGTCAGCAGGGAGGGAATTCCAAATCCTGGGACCTAGGAAAAAGAACACTGAGTGCTGGGTGGATTCAAGATGGGCTTGTGATGGGGAAGGAAGGTGGAGTCGATTCGCGTGAATAAAGCCAAGCACCTGAGAAGGAGCATATGGAATAAGAGAGGAAGAGTACGCAGGGGTACCAGAGGGTGTGATCCTGTGAACAAGGATAAGTAGCTTGCAGTTATAGTTTTTAGTTAGAGGGAACAGACTGCTTCCTCCTCATTAAGATGGCCCTCATTCCACCTCCGTCTGGCCACTGGGGGCCCCAGCTGACCCAGAAAGCCAAGATCAGATCTGGAAATTGAATCTAGGTCTTCTGCATGGTGACAAACAGCACTGCTGCTGAGCCAGTAGCTCAGCTCAATATAGCACAATGTTTAATAAAAGACTTTTGCAACAAGCTTCGGATGCACCATGGACATTAGGCCAAGAGTGTAGTGACATAAGCTCAATTGTAAGGGTCTTAGCCATGTTATGGGGCCTTTTATTGATCTTCTTGATTTTATGTTAACAACTAATGTCATGAGAATGCTTTTAACCAGTGCTAACCAGAAGGAGGTAAAAAAGTGCAGTTGTAATGGAACCCCAAAATTATGAACATATTAAATATCATTTATGAAATACTTATTGCAAGGGTTGTCTACATAAATAAAGCTGCTCCAGTATCAGTAGAAACTGAACTCAGAATTGTATTAAATTTGAGTAAAGAATACAAAAAATCTCACAAATATAAACTAAATATTAATAAAGAAAGTACTTTTAGACCGTGACAATAAAGAATTCAGTACTGAAGCAAGGAAAGCAAAAGTATCATTTGTTTTCCTTGAAGATTACTAAATGGTGACCTAGATCAACTTTTGCAAAATGTCAAGGCCATCTCCAGAGGTTATATAGTTATGTAATTTGGAATGAAGCTCAGAAAGATTGTTTAAATGAGATGGGGCTCCAGATTTCTCTCAATGCATCTGACTTCAGCATGGTATAACATTTCCGAGTTGCTTCATTAGCTTATATGCAAGGTTATACTATATTAATTGGCACTGAAGCATAGCCACTGGTCTGTTTTATTTTCTTGATGTAACAAGCAGCATTTACGAGAAGTACAATGCCTCTCACCTTCCCATCCCTCCCATTAGAATTGGGCAGTCCACTTCATGCTGCATCTAAACCATGTCCACATCCCTTCATCGAGTTTGGTTCATAATCAAACTCTTGCCCAGAACTGCTCTGGAAACTGAAAGAGATTTGGAGCTGGAATTCTAACACTAGTAAAAAATGTGGTTTTCTCTGAAAACATCAGCTCTGAGTTCATTCCATTTCAAATTGGACTATTCATCTTTCATAAGTAAAAATCTGTAAGGAGCAGAGGTACACATACACAAACACATACAGTTCCTGATGTACATTAGTACACTGCCTCCTATCCCATGACTTTTTAATTTAGCCAAGAGTCTTTTCAAAAAGCCTTTGACAAGGTCCCTCAAGAGAGACTCTTGGCAAAATTAAAAAGTCATGGGATAGGAGACAGTGTACTATTGTGGATCAGGAACTTCTTAAAGATAGAAAAGAGAGAGTAGAGCTAAATGACCAATTTTCTCAAAGGAGAAAGGTGCACACTAGAATACTCCAGGGATTTGTGCTGGGCCCGCTGCTTTTTAACATATTTATAAATGACCTGGAAATGAGAACAAGAAGTGAGGTGATCAGATTTGCAGATGACACAAAAATTATTCAAAGATGTTAAAACACACATGCAAAGTTATGCACCTAGGAGAGAACAACCCAAGCTATGGGTACACAATGCAAGGTTCCAAATTAGGAACTACCATCCAGGAAAAAGATTTAGGCATCATTATGGATAATATGTTGAAACCCTCTGCCCAGTGGCAGCCAAGAAAGCAAATAGAATGGAAAGGAATGGAATAGAGAATAAAACTAAGGATATTATAATGCCTCGCTATCATTCCATGGTACAACCGCACCTTGAATATTGTGTGCAATTCTGGTCACCACATCTTAAAAAGGATATAGTAGAATTAGAAAAGGTACAGAGAAGAGCCACCAAAATGGTAAAGAGGATGGAAGGATACCCCTATGAAGAAAGGCTTAAAAGGTTAGGGCTCTTCAACTTGGAAAAGAGATGGCTGAGGGGAGATATGATAGAGATTTATAAATTAATGAATAGAGTGGAACAGGTAAATGTAGATTAGTTGTTTATGCCATTAAAAGTAGAAAGACTAGGGGACATGCAATGAAGCAATAATGTAATCCATTTAAGACTAATAAGGGAAAATATTTTTTCACTCAATACGTAATCAAACTCCAGAATTAGTTACCAGAGGATGCAGCAAAAGCTGTTACATTCTGAACAGCTTTTGTTTGTATGGAGTGAGTTTTTTGATTGAGTATATATTGTGATGAGGAGAGCTCTGCTGAGCCCATGGAAATTGAGGAAAATTGTAAATATACCTTTAAGGAGAGAGACAGGCAGGGAATTCACAGCTTTCAGAGTGCAGGTAAAGGAAGAAAACACGCAGTCACTGAAGTCAGGTCACACCCAAGCTCTGCTAACCTAACTGCAGGCTTGGGGAGTAATGAAAAACACCTGAGTAGGAAGCAGTGTACGCTAGTTAAGAAACAGCCTTATAAACCCAGGAGAGGAAAAGGAAGGGGGTCAGCACCTAGGAGCAGAAAGGAGATCACCGGGGAGGAGAACGGTGAAGATTTTGGTGAGGAGCTCAGCAGTGAAAGTAGCAGCCATAAAGAAAGCCAGGCTTGCAGGAGGAGTGCTGTTAGTCCTGAAGCCAGCCGAGGTGTGGCTAGGAGAATTGCTGACGAGGGTCAGGCTACAGTTCAAATGGTTCGAGGTCCAACTCAAAGAGTTCAAGCTGCCAAAAGGTGGGTGGACAAACTCACAGCTAGAAGTGACCAGAACCCAGCTGGGTGGAAAGAACCAGGGCTAAACAAATTAGAAGAACTGAGGCAGTTGATCCAGAGAAGGAATCCTCACATTCCAGGTACAAACATTCCTTATTGTGGAGAGCACCTGTGGAGAGAAGTCCAGGAGCTTTTACAAAGCATTAAGCCAGAAACAGTTCATGAAAGCTCAGAGTCAGACGTACATGCTGAAGAGCAGGAAGAGATGCAGGTAGACTGTCCTGAGCAGGATTCTATAACTGAGGAATTAGCAATGGACTGTTCATTGTGCCAGAAGGCAGATTAAAAGCTTTCTGATAAAAAGTCTTTAACCTAGAAAGCACTGAAGAAACAGGGTGAGTTAACCTATCTGTGTTAATCCTAGGATCCGCTTCTAATGAAAAGAATACATGAATAACTTGTATTTGAATTACTAAAGAAGCAGAAGATAAAAATGGACACTTTGCTTTGCTTGAAGGAAGAAGCTATGTTTTGTTTGCTGAACGTTTGATGAAAACAGCTACACCAGTTAAAAGGCTTATGAAGCAGTTTCAGTTCTAGTTTGTGTACAATTTCCTGATGTTATTGCTTGGAGAAGAATCCTAACATTTGTGTTGAGCCTTAGTGCTTTGGGGAAGATAAATAAATTTCTTTTTTGCCTTTAAAAACCATCGGTTTCACACTACTGTCTTTAGATAAGGAGAAACAACCACAAGTCCCAGAAGTCCAAACTGTGGACAAGAATAGTATAATTCTTTATTTAAGGACTAACATTGTCAGCCCTGCGCCTTTAGGCCTTTGGCCCGGGCTAGGGTGATGACAATATACACTCTTGAACTTGACCATATATTGTGGATTTGCAAAAGCTGTTAGTGCAGCTGGGTTTAAAAAAGGTTTTAGACAAGTTCCTGGAGGAAAAGTCCATAAACCGTTATTAAGGAGGACCTAGGAAATCCACTGCTTACCCCAGGACAAGCATTGTGTACCTTTTTGGGGACCTGCCAGGTACTTGTGACCTGGACTGACCACTGTTGGAAACAGGATACTGGGCTTGATGGACCTTGGTCTGACCCAGTATGGCATTTCATATGTTCTTATATACAAACAAACAGAGCATGGGTGACTGTGTAAGGAAATAGAATGTTATTCATGATCTCACACAATATTTCCATGTGTGGGGAATAGCAAGAGGTATCAATGTTTGATTCTCATTTCTCAATTGCTTGTATTCACAACATCTGGAATAGGAGTCTCAGACATCACGCAACAGTGACATCTCCTGGCCAGACTATTTTTCCAAGGGGAACTGCAACTTGTGGTCCCTGGCCAGTGATTGTCATGCCTAGTTAGAAGGGACTTAAAATGGAAACAAAAGTTTTTCAATGCTTGTGAATAAAGGTGTTGGGGGATTATATATAACATAGCCTCAGTAGAGAGAAGTTTGGAGTGTGTTGACTTTGAAAGAGCACAAATAAACCACTGTGTCAAACAAAAGGATTAAGCTTGACCTTTTCAACAAAAAAGCACAGACAACAGGAGTATGACGATTATCTGAATGCAGAAGAAAGAAGCAAAATTTAGTTTCATGCACTAGAATTTCAAAACCAAATACTTAAGAGAAATTAAACATTGTTTTATTTAAACATCGAATATATTGTTTATGGAACATGTAGAATGCTAATGAGGGCTATATCATGAGATCTTTTTTTTAAACGGAGAGCATTAAAATAGTCTAGATGAAAAAATCTTCAGGATAAGGATGAGAGGTTGGTGTGCATGAACCAGGAGAGGGATCTTGAGACGATAGCATCTGAGGATCTCAAGGTGATGAAACATGTGACACAGCGGTGGACAAAGACAGAAGAATGTTAGGCTACATACACAGAGGAATAAACAGCAGAACAAAGGAGGTATTAATGACTGTGTACAAGTCATTGGCAAGGCCTCACTTGGTATAATGTGTTCAGTTTTAGAGACCATACCTTGCAAAGGATATTAAAAGACTTGAAATAGTTCAGAGGAAAGCAACCAAAATGAAATGGGGCCTGTGCCAGAAGATGTAGGAGGAGAGACTTGAAGACCTAAATATGCATACCCCTGAGGAGAGGAGAGACAAGGGAGATATGATACATTTGTTTAAATACTTAATGGGTATTAATGAGCAAACACAACATTTTCGAAGACAGGGAAGCTGTAGAATTAGAGGGCATGAAATGAAGCTGCAAGGAGGTAGACTCAAAAACAATGTCAGGAAATACTTTTTCACAGAAAGGATGGTGAATGTCAGGAATGCCCTCCTGATGAACGTGGTGGGGTAAAACAGTGATATTCTCATAATGCATGAAACAGACACAAGAGACCCCTTTATAGTAGGAGGAGGGAATCAAAGCAAACAAGTTACTTTTACACTTCAAAATATAGAGAGGGGCAACCTGCACAAAGTGGAGGGTACAACCCTTGCCACTTCACTGGGCAGCCTAGATGGACCATGCAGGTCTTTATCTGCTGTCATTTACTATATAATTGCGTTTTAAACAAAATGAGGGATTGTCATTCCAAATGTAGTAGAGTGCAGGCCATTGGGGTATGCGTGTGTGGGTTAACAAATAAGCAATACCCATACAATACTACTACATCCTTCATAACACTTCACTTAACAAAGATTCTCTAACAAGATCAAATTATTTGAGATATTTTCTCAAGGCAGTAAACCTAGTGTCATAGCCAGTACAGAATTTTAGCATAGAATGTATATGATACGTCTCCATCGGCATGGTCATATTTCTGCAATTGTCAATGGCTGTAGCAGGGAGATGGCAACATTTCAAAAGGTGATAAATTGAAATCTATGGAGATGAGATACTTGGCAAGTCTTTGACAGAGAGTTTCATGAAAGACTCCTAAGGAAATTAAAAAGTCATGGGATAGGAGACAATGTCCTATTGTGGATTAGGAAATGATTAAAAGATAGAAAATAGGGTAGGGTTAAATGGTCAACTTTCTCAATGGAAAAAGTGGTATTCCCCAAGGGACTGGTGCTTTATACCATTTTTATAAATGGATCTGGAAATGGGAACAATGAATGAGGCAATCAAATCTGTAGATGATACAAAATTATTCAAAGTTGTTAAACTGCATGTGGATTGTTAGAAATTGCAGGGGGATTTTGCAAAACTGGGAGACTGAGCATCCAAATGGCTGATAACATTTAACGTGGACAAGCGCAAAGTGATGCACATACATAGGGAAGAACAACCCAAACTATATCTTCTTGAAGCTAAGTTCCATATCCAGAAAAAGGATCTAGGTAAAATTGTGGACAATACTTTGGAATCTTCTGTTCAGTGTGCAGCAGCAACCAAGAAAGCTAATAGAAAGCAGGGAATTATATGGAAAGGAATGAAGAATAAAACAATGGATATCATAATGCTTCTGTATCATTTCATGATGCAACTGCACCTTGAGTATTGCGTGCAATTCTGGTTGCCACATCTCAAAAAAGATATAGTGCAATTAGAAAAGGTACAGAGAAAGGTAACCAAAATAACAAAGGAGATGAAAGAAGTTTTCTATGAAAAAAGGCTAAAGAGGTTAGGGCTCTTCAGCTTGGAGAAAAATCTATAAACTGTTACATAGTATATGACGGCAGATAAAGACCAGCATGGACCATCCAGTATGCTCAGTAAGGTGGCTAGAGTGGTTGTAACTGCAGCTTCATGCAGATAACTCCCCTCTATGCCTGTGTTTAGGGTTGTACCTGCAGCTCCGTGCAGGTCAGCAAAACTGTAGAATTAAAAGATATTTACGTTTACTTTAATTTCATCCTCTTGCTATAATGGAATCCACTTTGACTGTCCCATGCCATCTTGAATTCCACCACTGTATCTGCCCTATCACCTCCATCGAGAGGGCATTCCATGCATCCACCACTCTTTCAGTGAAAAAGTATTTCCTGATATTGCTTTGAAGTTTACTGCCTTGCAGCTTCGTCGTATGCCCTCTAGTCTTACAGCTTCCCCTTCTTTGAAAAAGGCTTGTTTGTTCATTGATACTTTTTAAGCAGTGGTGGGATCCGAACTGCTGAGGAAATGGTTTGGTCACATCCCTCTACGCACATGATGGCTGGGTTGCTGCACCTCGTGTGGAGGCATTGCAGCAGCCATACGTTGGGCTGCTGCCCTCCACTGAGGGTACACAACTTCCTGGTAGCCCAATGGCCCAATCCCCCACTTGACAACATGTTGACGGCATCAGAGGCTTCTCGATGCCGCGATCCCCTGATGCCATCAAAACATTGTCTCAGAACTGTTGCAAATGTTTGTGTCATCTGCAGAAAGGCAGACTTTTCCATTCAGTCCTTCCACAAATACATTGAACAGTATCGGTCCCAGGACCGATCCCTGAGGCATGCCACCACACACCTTCCTTTCTTCCGAATGAGTTCCATTTACCATTACCTTCTGTCAATATTAACATAAACTTGGAGGTAAACAACATGAAAACGTTTCTTTTTTGGGATCCTACCAGATACTTCTGACCTGGACTGGCCACTGTTGGCAGCATACTGGGCTTGATGGACCTTTGTCCTGACCCAGTATGACAATTATGTTCTTAAGGTGGTAGCTATCCATTACTGACCACCTAAGAGCGATAGAAGTTTGTTTATTTATTTATTTATTTTATTTATTTATTTAGTATACATTTGTATACCGCTACTTCCAGCGATCAGCAGCGGTTTTGATTACAGATTGGAAATTGTCAAATCATGACAGGAAATTTTTGAGGTATAAACACATTGATTAGACAGGAAAGCACATAAATTAAGGAAGGAAACCACATTCTAAAGAAAGATGGCATACAGCTCCATGAACTAAGGATCTAGACTAATGGTTTCCAACTCAGTCCTTTAGAGACACCCAGCTAGCTGGGTTTTCAGAATATCCACAATGAATATGCATGGAATAGATTAGCATATAATGCCATAAGAACATAAGATATGCCATACTGGGTCAGACCAAGGTCCATCAAGCCCAGTATTCTGTTTCCAACAGTGGCCAATCTAGGTCATATGTACCTAGCAGTTTCCCCAAGAGACACAAGTTCCACAATGCTTGTGCTGGGTCAAGCATTGATATCTTCGGTCACTTCTTAATAATGGTTTATGGACCTTTCCTCCAGGAACTTGTCCAAACCTTTTTTAAACCCAGCTACACTAACAGCCTTTACTACATCCTCCGGTAACAAATTCCAGAGTTTGATTACACGTTGAGTGAAAAAATATTTTCTTTTATTAGTCTTAAATAGTTTACCCTGTAGCTTCATTGCATGTCCCCTAGTCTTTCTATATTCTGATAACGTAAACAATCGATCTACGTTTACCCGTTCCACTCCGTTCATTAATTTATAGACTTCTATCATATCTCCCCTCAGCCGTCTCTTTTCCAGGTTAAAGAGCCCTAACCTTTTTAGCCTTTCCTCATAGGAGTATCCTTCCATCCCCTTTACCATTTTGGTGGCTCTTCTCTGAACCTTTTCTAAAATCGCTATATCCTTTTTAAGATACGGCGACCAGAATTGCACACAATATTCAAGGTGCGGTCTCACCATGGAACGATATAGAGGCATTATAATATCTTGTTTTATTTTCCATTCCTTTCCTTATCATACCTAGCATTCTATTTGCTCTCTTGGCTGCCGCTGCACACTGGGCCGAGGGTTTTAACATGGTATCCACAATGACGCCTAAATCTTTTTCCTGGGTGGTGGTTCCTAATGTGGAACCTTGCATCGTGTAACCCTAGTTTGAGTTGTTCTTCCCTAGGTGCATAACCTTGCACTTGTCCACATTAAATTTCATCTGCCATTTTGATGCCCAGTCTTCCAATTTATCAAGATCCTCTTGCAATTTTTCACAATCCTCTTGGGTTTTAACAACTTTAAATAGTTTTGTGTCATCTGCCTCCTCTGTGTGCAAATACATTCTGTGCATATACATTGTGGAGTGTATTGGGAGGGCCAGATTGAAAAGCCCTAATCTGGACCTTTAAGGACAGAGTGATGGTGAAATGTGATGTCATCTGATTTAGTCAGTAACCTATGGACTTGTCTGATAGCGTTTATACTCCGTGTCTCCAAGCAGTAAACTTAGGTTTGATTCCTACTGCAGCTCAGGATTACATGCTTTAGACTGTCAGTATTGCTAAAGTAGTGCCTACAGATTCTGCTAGGGGGTCTTTTACTAAAGGGGGTGTGTGTTCTGCCATGTGCGGAATGCACATTGGGACACATGTTGCCAGCTAGCGTGGTAGGGTCATACATGGGCATGACGAGCTCAGCACTGATAGTGCTGTATTCACACCATGTACTGTCTGCATTAGCACAGAATCACCTAATGCCTCCTCAATAGGTAGAGTTAAGTGCACCCACACTAATCTGGTGTACGCTAAGGGACAGGGCTCTGCTTTAACCACCAAGGAAATGCTTTCTACACCCTGACAGCTGATGCTGTGAAGCTGCACATAATCCTCCATTCTTTCAGAGATTTTACCATGTTAGATGCAACACCTTAGCGCCCTTTAATAAAAGGGCCCCTTAGTGTACAAAGCGTCCCTTTTATTTATTATTGTATTTTAATCAATATATCTGCCTTTTAATGATATATTACTTATCAAGATGCATTGCTACTGACATATTTTATTGTAAACCACTTTGGGTTGAGTTTGTCCAAGGAAGATGATCTACTAAACATAGGATAGACAAAGCTCTTACTTTATATATCTCAATTTATGGGAGACCATTGTAGACCACAGGATTTTGTTAGCGAATAGAAGTGAAAATGAGCAGAATGTCATATAAAGGAAAAGGTAATAGAAGAAAAATTAATATGCTCAATTATCAGTTTCAGGTCTAAACACAGGAGGAAAAAATCTTGAAAACTTCTCAAGTAAAGCTTTTATTTTGCATTAATGTATTTTTATCTTCAGTGTCAAATCCTTTTTCATTAACAGTGGTACTGTTATGACAAATAAACTTCCCCACCTCAAAATTTCAAAGAATGCTTCATCCAAACTATCTTCTTTTGAAAAGCCTATATTGCCTTTCTCTTATAAATTCAGATTGCCCATTGAAAGCACCGGCACACAACTCTGCCCATTTTCTTTCTTTTCTTTTTTTATTAGGCTGTCTAAAAATAGCAACATTTCAAACATATGATATCCAAAATGTTTGTCATATAGTAATCATATCGTTCATAGTCATACAAAATTCCCAGGAGACCACAACCGGCTCAATCCCCCTTCTCTCTCCCCCCCCCCCCTCCCTGCGCAAATATTAAAGCATTCCACTCCATTCAAGCTCAAAACGTGCCAGTCGCTATCTGCGGATTGCAGTCAGTTTCTCCATAAGAAAGTTCTGGTGAAGCCGTCTCACGCAGTGTTCCATTAGTGGAGGTTCCAATTACTTCCACCGATACATTAATTCACACTTAGCAGCCTCGAGCATGCCATGATCTGCTGCCTCTCCCTCCAAGAGCCCCCTGTCACCACCACCCAGTAGATATATATATGGCTCAACTTCAACCTCCACCCCAACTACTTGTTTTATCCAGGAATGTACCCACCGCCAGAAGGGCTTCACCCGGGAACATGTCCGCCAGATATGAAAAAAGGAACCATCCTCCTTGCACTCTCTCCAACAATATTTGGAAACCAAGGAAAGCATTTTATGTGGTCAAAAAGGGGTATAAGACCAATGCACTGTAACCTTAAACTGGTTTTTCCTAATCGCCACCGATAAAGGTGCCTGTCAAACTTGGTCAAAAATAGCTTTCCACTGCTTTTTATCAAATTCCACTCCCAAGTCCTTCTTCCATTCTGCCATATAGTGATGTTTTAGATAGGTGGACCCCTTTACAGATGGCTGAGATTAATCCCGAGGAGCTCTTCTTCCAATATCATATGACCTCTAGATCAGAGTAATCTTTTCCCAATCCTTCCCTGCCTAGTTTCTGACGTAGAAAATGGATCACCTGCCCATAGAGGAATAGGTCCCCAGCCCATCGGTCACAGGTTTCTCTTAAATCATCAAAAGGTACCACTCTCCACCATCCACAAATTGATAGAACCACTTCAACCCTGCTCACTCACACCATTAATATACCCCCTCTTCCCTCCCCGGGGTAAACTCCATTGTGTGACATAACAACCGCATCACTGAGAACCTGGTGTATTCTCCTTCATCCACTTTCCTCAGTACTTTATCCCACACCTGTAGTATATGACTCACAAAGAGGTTCCCTCTTACCACTGGGCCTCTTTCAGCACGAATCATCCATGGAAAACATCCCATTGGCCTCCACCCTCCTACCAACTGTTCTAAAGCCACAAAATACCCCCCCCCTCCTTCTCACCAGTCCATCAGATGGCCGATTTGTGTAGCCTAATAATATGCTTGTAAATCAGGGACTCCCAATCCACGTTCTTCCCTGGTTCTGTACATTATAGATCTTGCCAGTCTCAGAGGCTCCCGCTTCCAAATAAACCTATAGACCTTTCACTATAGTTCCCTCGTATGTCTTATTGGGATTGCTATTAGGAGGGCCTGGAAAAAGTAAAGCACCCTAGGGAGGATGTTCATTTTCATGGTGGCTACTCATCCCAAACAGGTTACCTCTAGGCCCATCTAATCCAACAGATCTTTCCCCACTGCCTGCAACAGGTCTGGGTAGTTTGCCTCATACAGGTCCCTGGATGCACTGTAATGTGAAACACTATGTATTTGATAGTCCTATGGGCCCACCTAAAAGGAAACTTCTGCTGTAATCTACCCAGAACATTACATTCTAAATTGAAATTGATGATCAGTGCTTCAGTCTTTCCCAGGTTCATCTTGAACCCAGATATGGCTCATAGCTCTGTAATTCCTCTAGCACCTTCGCTATAGTCTTCTCAGGCTGCGTCACCACCAGTAGTATATCATCTGCAAATAAAGATATCTTATGTTGCCACCTCTCAACTTCTACTCCCTTCATCTCTTCACTGGCCCTTACTGTTTCTGCTAGCAGTTCTACTACCAATGCAAATAAGAGTGGGGACATGGGGCATCCCTGTCGTGTGCCTCTCTCCAATGGGAAGGTGTCAGTTTACCTGCCATTGATCTTGACCCATGTGTGGGGATCTCAATAAAGGGTGCACCCAATCTATATACCAGGGCCCAAAGCCCATCTTATACATTACTGAAAACAAAAAGCCCTAGTCTACTCTATTGAACGTTTTTTCAGTGTCAATAGAGTACTATCGCACCCTCTTGCTGCTGGTGTGCCATCCAGATCCCATCAATCACCCGCTTAATATTGTCTGAGGCCTACCGCCCTTCAATAATGGCAGTTTCATCTAGCCCTACCAATGTAGGCATCCACTGTGCTGGATGATTGGCCAGTACCTTAGCGAGAATCTTTATGTCCACATTAAGCCGAGAGATTGGACGATGTGAACCACATTATATTGGGTCCTTTCCTGCCTTGGGCAAAATCGTGATCCCTACTGTTAGCATATGTGATGACAAGCTCCCTTCTTCACCTATCACCCACTAAAGACCCTCTTCAATATTCCCATGTTTCGTCCCTGTAAACTTTATAAGCGATATTAGGCAGCCTGTCTAACCTTGGATATTCCCCATTGGCCAATTCTTTGAGTACTATCTCAATTTCCTCACTTCTTATCTCCTCTTCCAGTGCTTCCTTCGTTTCTTCTCCCAACTTTGGAAGCTCCACCCTTTTCAAGTATTGCTTGCCCTGCTCGTGAGTAACCCTCTGCTGCTGGGCATACAACTCTTGGTAGAATTGCCTGAATTGGGCCCCAGTCTGTTTCTCAATCCTCAAAATTTCCCCCAAGTCCCCATGAATTTCAGTTATAGTGGCAAGCACTTTCCACTTCCGTAATTTGCAGGCCAGCAGCCATCCTGCCCTATCGCCCCACTCGTAATATTTCTGTCTCTCTCCAGTTGGAAAGCAATTGCCTCCAGCTGCAGTTTATTTAATTCCATCCACAGCTGATTCAAGTGCTTTAATCCCTAGGGAGTTCCCCATTGCCTATATTGCTCCGCCGCCTCTTTAATGTCCCTCTGCAGCCATGCTTCATTTTCCATCCGCTTCTTCTTGAGTTGGGCAGCCCACATTACTAGGTGCCCTCTTACTACTGCCTTCATCCCCTCTCACAGTAACACATCCCCCACATCCCCATTATCATTCAGCTGCCAATATTCCTGTATACAGGCCTTTACATCTTGCACTACCTCTTCCTGTTTCAGGAGACTCTCATTCAGTCACCAATAATGTACCCCCCACCCCCCTAACATCCTCCACCTCAACCCACACTGGGGCATGATCTGACCAGATGATATTGCCTACTTACACCTCTCAAACCTGTAACTCCCACATCTTGTCTACTAATATACACTCAATTTGACTGTAGCTATTGTGTGGGTTTGAGAAAAATGTGTAATCCCTGCAGCCACTATTGTAAGCCCACCATATATTGGTTAAGTGGTACCGCTTCATAATTCCCTATATAAGACACTCTTTTTGCCCCATCCCCTCCTTTAGCCTGATGGTCCCATAGGAAATGTAGCTTCAGATTAAAGTCCACCCCTAAAACAAATGTCCCCTGCACAGATCTTTCTAATAGCTCCCGGTCTCCCCTCCAAAAAGGAACTTGTCTCTCATTAGATGCGTAAACAGTTGCTAAAATTACCTTTTCCCCCTTTAACTCAACGTTTAATAGAAGTACCCTGCCCTCTCCATCGTGGACCACCTTTCCTCCTTGAAATGGGCAGCCTTGCCATATTAAAATGGCTACCTCTCCCTTTTTACCCCCCTCAGACCCCCAAAGTACTGATGTGGGCATACATTTCTCTGCAACAGTCCCTCTTCTTTCCTATGGACGTAAGGCTCATGGATATATACTATATCCCAGTGCAACCGTTCCACATCCGAGATGCATTGCTGCTGCTTCCGTGTAGCATTAATAGAGCCTATCCGCACCATCTTTGTGATTTACAACCGACTGGCAAATTACTGTTTTCCTTACATCCCTCCCCCCACCCCCACCCCCTTTTCTTCCCCCTTTCATAATCATTCCCTATGGAGTCAAGTATTAGAAGTGAGTGACGAAGTCCAAGATCCCGCACCCAACGAAGTCCCCCCTTCCACTTTACACCTTCACACTGTAATGGGGAAGATCCGTCCCTTGCCATGCAGTCAGAGGAAACTGAGGAAAGTACGTCAGATTCTGACAGCCAAGTAAAGCACATGGCTACAGGTTGCCAGGGGAGATATAAACAAACCCAGCCACGAGTGCAGCAGCCCCGCCCAAGTTGCAAACAATCCCCGTGCCCTGAGTGTAATAGGATTCACCTGGGTGGGGGAGGAACGAAGCTAAGCCCTAAGGCTGATAAAAAGCACTCATTAGAAAGCAGTGAGAGATCTGGAGTAGGAGTTGGAAGCAGTTCTGGAAGGAGAGCTGAAAGGAGAACTGAAACGGGAACTGGAAGGAGAGCTGTTAGAAGGACTGATAGCAGAGAGGCTGAGAGTGATTTAAGCAGCCCTGAGAACCAACCAGGAAAAGCTTCAGCTGAAAAGGTGCAGAGAACTCAAACCCAAAGACTACAGGAAAGCTACTCTCAGTTAAACCTGGTGTTGAAGGTAACTGGAGAGAAAAGCCACGCAGAAAGTCAGTTTGGGTGTGCCCAGAAGCTCCGGTGAGAGGAAGGTACAAATCTCTAGACTCCGCTGATATTGAAGAAGCACTGCCAAGTAAACTTTACAGGCAAAAGCCAGAAAGTGGTTTCTGTAAAAGGAACAGGGAGAAAACAAAGAATACCAGTTTTCTCTGGGATAGTAAAGCTCTCCGGGACTCTCTTAAAGGTAAAGAGAATTGTTTTAAATCCCTGTGTGAATGTGTTCCCATGTATCCAGCGGGGGAAGGGCTGGAAGATATGCAAGTTGAATCCATAGATGAATGTATAATTGATGAGCCCATGGATTGTACACTGACTATAGCAGATAACGTAGAATCACTTTGCTGAGTTGGATGTATAAAGCTGTAGGAACAGCATTGAGAAGCAAAGTGAGCATTGCTGCCTTTGAAAAGAAACGTTTATTGATTCCTGTGTTAAAGGACTGTATAGTGAAAGCTGGAAGAAAAAGGAGTTATTTTTCTTCAGTTCCTGATTTATTTTTCTTTGTACCAGAAGCATGGTTATTTTGTCCTAAGTTCTTTGTGCATACCAAACCCCGGGACGGGAAAATAAAACCTCATTTTTGACCTTACCAATTTTGGTTACTTCTATTCCTCTGCTTGGGGAGTGTTTGGGACTTCATTACCCAGAGGGTGTGTACTACTACGCCTGCACTACCCCCACTTCCTGGCTCAGGATAGTCACCAGCCTGTCCCTCTCTGCGTGCCCTAGGACCCAGGGTAGGCCACTGGTGACAACACCCACACCCTCCCTTCCCCTTTCTCTTCCTTCCATTCAACCCCACTCATTCACCCTCAAGCACCTACAGTACTTCATCCATCCTTACCCCCTCTGTCATATACAATGAAAACAAACTAATGGCCTTTTGCCATTATCCAAACTTGTACCAACAGTAACTCAGCAAACTGCAGACTGAATACCCTCTGAAGAGAAACAGCAAAAACTCGCATATGTCTTTAATGCATCATTCAAGATACGCCATTGTCCAAAGGTTCCGCCTGCCCCTTTCCCTTGGAGAGATGTGTTAGCCACTTGCCCTTGGTCACCACTCTCTGCCACTTCAAACCTAAGCTCTTGGGAACTGCCTTCCATGTTTTCTCTGCCCGGGTGCATGTGGTCTTACGGAAGCTCTCAAGCCCTAGTTCCTTTAATGCCTGTCAGACCTCTCCGACAGTTTTTACATACCATGAAGTCCCTTTTACAGTGATCAAAAGTCCAAAGGGGAACAGCCATTTGTATCTCAGTCCCTTCCTCCAGAGAAAACTCATCACCTCTCACATCTCTCTATGGCAGTGGTTCCCAACTCCAGTCCTGGAGGGCCAAACACTATTCAGGTTTTCAGGCTGTCCCTAATAAATATGCATGAGATGTATTTGCATGCACTGCCCCCATTGTATTCAAATGTATCTCATGCATATTCATTAGGAACAGCCTGAAAACCTGAATGGTGTTTGGCCCTCCAGGACTAGAGTTGGGAACCTCTGCTCTATGGCATTGTAGTGTTCCTGCTGACAGATCTTGGTAAAGTTCCACTATGCAACCCTCCCACTTAAAGGGTCCAAATTTTCTGGAAATAGCAAGCAGTCTCTCTTTTATAACATTGAACCTTATACAAATTATTATGTCTTGGGGGTATTTCTCCCAAACTAGTCCTAAGCCCCAATGGGTCCATTCAATATGGAGTAGAGCTGTATCAGGCTCTTTCTCAGGGTCTGAGGTTACCAGTAAGACACTGAATAAGTGGTATGCATCATCTCACAATCTTTATATTGGGGCTCCTCTGGTATACCTTTCACATGCACATTGCATCTGCATGATCTATCCTCTTAAGTCCTCTGTTTTTTCTCTTAGTAAATCCTGGCAGCCATCTTGCTTTCCTACTCAGCACTCTAAGCAGTCTCTGCAGATGCGTATGATGAGCGATACTCAGCCAGCCTTTTTTTCATAGACATGCTATCCCCCTCACAAGCGGGTATTCCCCCAACTTTGAGGGAGGGCAGAGTGGGTCTTTTGCTTCACTTTTCCATCATTTAGTGCGGAATCTCTCAGAGCTTCATTAGAGTGCATCCATCCTGCCCAGTGACATCACTTCCTTACGTGCCCATTTTATTTCTTTTAATACTTTTTGTACACCTACAAATGCAGGGCTTGGATTTAACTATGGAGTAAAATCAATAGAGAACACAGAGGAGAGTTATCAGCAGTCATCATAACTTTTGAAATCATTGTAATCTTCATGAAAGAACATCTACATCCTAGTCAGTCATATAGGACAGGGATCAATGCTCACCACAGTCGGTCCTGATTATGCTCTGTCATGTTGTTGCAACAGTAATAGGCATCACAAAGAATGAAGTTGACTCATCATATTGTTAAACAAGAAATTGTGAATCATCTTTGAGATATCAAGATGAACGATCAAGTAAGTGGTATTCATCACAGGCAATTATTTAATATCAAAGCGTGAGTGATGGAGACAATGGGCCATGTTTACTAATGCTTAGCACACACTGAGTTCTATAGAAGCCCATCTTATTCCTATGGCCGTGGCAACACATAGCACGGAACATCCATTAGTGCATGATAAGCATTAGCAAACATGGCTGAAAGTGAGATTTACAGTAGAGCAAAGTACTGATTTCCTCTGCTAACAATTTTCCCTATCTGATGATCTCAGTGTCTTAAGACTTTTACTTATCTGTATCTTATTCTATTTTATTTATTTCATTTATTTTACCTTTATCCCTCTCCTTCTTCTAACTTTACTTGCCCTCTCTGTCATTTCTTATGGCTCCACATCATTCTTTGCTCCTTTTTCTGATCCTCCCTAACCTTCTTCCCTCACTCCACCAACCTAATACCCCACCTCTTTCTTACCCTCCCTCCACCTTCCCTCCCTCATCTTATCCTCCACCCTTTGCTTAGCTCTTGAGCTTCACCTTCTCCTTCCTCTCATTCATCCCTCTTCTTCCTCTCTAAAACAACCTCATTTCCATTTCCGACATGTTGTCTCCTCTCTCCCTCACACTCTTCTTCTTCTCCTTCTGTCTTCTGATTACTTTAATCCTAACCCTGGTCCTCCTTCACTTCTCTCTCACTCCCATATTAGTTCCTCCCTCCACCACCCTAATCTCATCCACATCCCTCCCCTTTCCCCCAACTCTCTCCCCTTTTCATGTGCTTTATGGAATGCTCATTCCATTTCAAATAAACTTCCCTTTACCCATGATCTCTTTATCTCTCATGCTTTCCATCTTCTTGCTCTTACTGAAACCTGGCTCCTCCCTGGTGACACTGCTTCAGTTGTTGCCCTCTGCCACGGCAGCTATCAATTCTCCCACTCTCCTCATCCCAATGGCTGTGGCGGTGGTGTTGGGTTTCTACTTTCTCCTTCTTGTCAATTTCAACCCCTCCTTTTCCATCAATCTCATTCCTTTCCCTCCTTTGAAGTCAATTCCATCCGTCGTTTTAATCCCCTACCTCTCCAGATCGCTGTCATCTATAGACCCCCTGACAAGTCATCTTCTACCTTCCTCACTGATTTTGACTCTTGACTCGCCTTATTCCTGGATTCTTCTTCCCCCTCCCTTGTTCTTGGTGACTTTAGTTTTCATATTGATAACCCCTCAAACCCCTATGCATCCAAGTTCCTTTCTCTTACCTTCTCTTTCAACCACCAGCTTTGCTTTTCTGCCCCCACTCATCAGCTTGGTCACTACCTCGACCTTGATTTCTACTCTGTTTGCCTTCTAATTTCCATATCTCCACTCTTCCCTTATCTGACCATCACCTGTTAAGTTTCACTCTTCATTACTCCCCCCCCCTCAATCTCACCCAATCTCCTCCTATCCTTTTAGGAATCTTCATGCTATCAGTCCACTGACTCTATCCACTACTGTCTTATCTCTTCTCTCTTCCACTTGGTCCTCTAAGTCTGTTGAAGAAGCCATAGCTTCCTATAATACTGCTCTCTCCTCTAGTCTGGATATCCTTGCTCTGCCCATTCCATGTCCTGTGAGGTGCACCTTACCTCAGCCCTGGTTTCTTCAAATACCCGCTACCTATGTTCCTGTGCCTGCTCAGCTGAGTGCACTTGGCTCAAATCCCACTCCCTCTCTGACTTTCTTCACTTCAAATCCATACTTTCTTCTTTCCAGTCCGCCATGGCACTCACTAAGCAAAACTATTTTCTCCATCTGACTAAATGTCTTGCCGCTAACCCTTGCCATCCTTTTTCTACTCTCAATTCTCTTCTTAAAGCTCCTCCACCTCCAATCCCTCCTTCTCTCTCTGCCTAAACCCTAGCAGACTATTTCCATGACAAAGTGCATACAATTACTCTTCAATTCCCCACTAAATCTTCTTCAACCCCTTTCCATTACCAACTTTTCCCCTCAGCCTCTATCACTTTCATCCTTTTCTAAAATCTCTGTTTAGGAAACCTCTTTTCTTCTTTACTCTTCTAAACTCACTATCTGTTCTTCTGATCCTATCGCCACCCATCTCTTCAACTCCATCTCCTCCTCCGTCATCCCTTTTATCTCACCTTTTATTCTCAATCTTTTGCTTTCCACTGCAATCTTCCCTGCAGCCTTCAAGCATGCTGTAATCATTTCTCTCCTCAAAAAACCCTCACTTGACCCTATTTGTCCTTCTAATTATCAGCCCATCTCCCTTCTCCCATTCATTTCCTAAATTCTTGAATATGCAGTTCTATGCTGCTGTCTCAAATTTCTCTCCTCTCAAGCCATCCTTGATTACTTCAATCTGGTTTTCGTCCTTTTCATTCTACTGAAACAGCTCTTGTCAAAGTCTCCAGTGATCTGTTCCTCGCTAAGTCCAAAGGCCTTTAACTCGGTTCTCTTTCTTCTCAATCTTTCTGCTGCTTTTGATACTGTTGACCACCTCTTCCTCCTTGACACTTTATCCTCTCTTGGTTTTAGGGGCCCTGTACTGTCTTGATTCTCTTCTTCTCTCCAATCACTCTTTCAGTGTTTGTTCTGTAGGTTCCTCCTCTTCTGTCATCCCTCTTTCAGTTGGTATACCTCAAGGATCTGTTCTGGGCCCTCTCCTTTTCTCTCTCTATACACAGTCCTTTGGTGCCCTCATTGCTTCCCATGGCTTTCAGTATCATTTTTATGCTGATGACTCTCAAATCTATCTATCTACACCTGACATCTCTCCTTCACTCCAAACTCATCTCTACTTGCTTATCTGACATTGCTGCCTGGATGTTTCACCGCCGCCTAAATTTGAATATGACTAAAACTGAACTTATTTTTCCCCTTAAACCCTCCTTCCCCTTCCTCCTTTTTCTATTACTGTTGACAACACTCTTCTTCCCGTTTCCTCAGCCCACAACCTTGGGGTCATCTTTGACTCTTCCCTTTCCTGCTCCACACATATTCAACATATAGCTAAAACCTGACATTTCTTTCTCTACAACATTAACAAAATTCGCCTCTCTGAACACACTAAGGCTCTTGTCCACTCTTTGGTCACCTCCCGTCTTGACTATTGCAACCTCCTCCTTGCTAGTCTCCCTCAGTGTCATCTCTCCCTTCTTCAATCTATCCAGAACTCTTCTGTGTGGCTAATCTTCCACCAGCCCCGATACACTCATATAACCCCTCTTCTAAAATCACTTCACTGGCTCTCCTTCTGTTTCCGTATCCAATTCAAACTTCTCCTTCTAACTTATAAATGCATTCACTCTACTGCCCCTCATTACCTTTCCTCCCTTCTCTCTCCATTCACCCCTCCTCTGGCTTTCTTCTATGCCCTTTTCTTCTTCTGCAAATTCCAGACTTCAATCTTTTCACCTTGCTGTTCCTTATGCATGGAACAAACGTCTTCTATCAAGTCTTTTCTCACCCCCTCTTCAAATCCATGCTCAATGCTTACCTCTTTGAGGCCACATTTGGATCCTAATCCCTTGTTCTCCTTTCCTATTTGAACCCCCTTGTTTCTCTTGTATTGTTCTGTCTGTCTTGATTAGAATATACACTCTATAAGCAGGGACTGTCTTCCTCATATGTTTGTACAGTGCTGCATATGCCTTGAAGCGCTATATAAATGGTTAATAATAATAGTAGTAGTAGTAAAAACACAATTACTCAAAATGGAATTGCAAGGGTTACAGCACGTCAGAAATGCAATCCCTACATGTAGACACAAGACAAATACATATATATTTTATTTATATATATGTACACATTAACAAAGAGGTTTCACTGAAAGAAGAATTTCACAACATCAGAGTTTACATACAATGGAATTATAGCAAGAAAGCAGACTGGCTGTTGTACTGATCCCTGGAACAGGTAAAAAAAAATATAGGTGTCAACTGAAATTCAGGCATATACTTCATCCAATCTCATTTTCCTTTTTTCAAAATGGATTTTCCTTAACCTTAATCGAGACAACAATTGTGCGAAAGATGCAGTCAATCCCCTTTCAATTTACAACAATGTTCTGCCAGGGTTTGATTCATTTCCAGCAGACGGGGAAATGTTGTTCATGTAATACATTACAGTGAGCAATCTTCACTGATCAGATTTCATTTTGCTCAAATAAGGGTAAAATGTCTGGCTCATCAAAATGAGCATTATTCGTGACATGGGCGCAAACAGTGGCATTATAATAATAGGGGAAGAGTTCAGGGGCTCAGCCTCATTTTGATATATCAATAATAAAAAGATTAGTTAGCAAGTTAACTAAAAAGCTCCTCTTCCAAAGAGGAACAACGGCTTAGGACAAGGATGAGTTTGCAAACATTTCATCTTTTAGTTTTAACTCGGCTAATAAAGAAAAACTCTTGCAGTATTGTTAAACATGACTCAACAGCCAAGTGAATCTCCTTCAACCTGCTCATCCAGGAAAGGTACAAAGTTATAATTAAGGGAGTGATTCTACGAATGTTTCTGGATGTATATGACTTGCCTAGGAGGGTGGCCAAGTTCCTATAAGGCTATCACCCTTGCCACTGGTATAAGTTGAAAGGGGAGATCCATGGGAATATCAAAACACAATCTCTCACTGTAACAAGGATTTTACTATCGTCAGTCACAAAAAGGGATTAACGTTTCAAACTTGTGCTACTTCACTCCCTTTTTGTCTCGTTTCCCAAAATATGCCCATGTATATCTCTAATATCAGTACAATTTGCTCAAGAGATCTGTTAAAGGGAGACTCTCTCTGGACAGCCTAAGCGTTTACAGTATAACCTGCTTGCTCGGTTCTCCCAGCCTCCATAGCAAGTCTTGCCATCGGTCTGTGCCTGCCTGTTTGCAGAATAAACCTGATCTGAGTCTATCTGATGGTTTTAGTTTCTACCGATGCTCAGTTAGGTAGCAACACTCTAATAATAGGTAACACTCTTTACGCTAACATTATGAGAGTTTCACAAATGACGACACAGATAGCAAACCCTCTGGAACCCTATCATGACTGGAGATTTTTTCAAGAGATCATACTGTGATAATTTGAGGTAGAGTTAAATCTGGCATTTGTACCTCTCCTGAATGTCTTGATTCAGTGGGATGGTGAAAATCAGCCATCTACTCGGATGCTAGCAACAGAAGTCATATCTAGCTTGATGTTAAAAGTGCCTATAAACTAAATACAAACCAAGGTTTGTCAACTTTTTTTTATTTCTTGGTGCATAATGATAGAAGAAAATACAGCTTCATTCTGAAAATAACTACCAGATTGTGACTGATGGCTGGAGGCTACAGCAAGGCTGCAGAGGCCCGCTGCCTTAAATAGTAGTAAAAGCCATCGTTTTAGGAGGACAGGGAAAGAGAACAGCTCTTCCATTCCTAGTGCTAAGTGGCAATTCTTTTTCTGCTAAAATGCTTTCTCATTTCATTAATCAATCAATTATGGTAAAAAAGAAAAAAAAGAAAGAAAGATACACTCCAAACAACAAACGCAAAACGGTGAATTAATACTCGGGAAACAAAGGAACCAGGTTCTACTCAGTTTCACTCCAACACCTCTGAATTACAATACAAAAAAATGACACTGGTGTTTATAAAACAGAATCCAAATCAAGATTTACTCCTTACAGCAGCACCAATTCACATTCCCCTAGTCTCTAGCCTCAGTCCCTGAAGGAAAATCTATCAGGTGAGGTAGCTTCTTTGGCTCTGCTGAAATTGTTTATCTTTACTGAACTCCATTGACAAAGTAGGCTCAGTGAAGTCTAAGCTCTTCTCCAGGGATAGTAAGTCAATCATTTAAAAGGACTTACTGTATCTTCCTTTTAAAAAATGGAAAAAACAATAATCACAGGCCAGTTTGCATTATGTTATTTGGTCCAGGAGCTGAGAACATTCTAGGAATATATCTAAAGCACTAAAATGCGGATGGGGATTTTAAAAACGGCATCCAAGTTAAATTGCGGACGTCCAGGGCAGATCATGCAGTAAAATGCCAGGAACTGGCTGATTTCAGTAACATAGTTGTCCCCGATAAGGACGTGCACATGGACAGCCACACAGACATCCCCTTTAAGACCCTTGGGTCAGGAATGTCCATCTCAGGCAAGCTAGCATAAGGTGATGTCTAGCTGCATAGCAAAAGGGATGTCCAACATTATAGCAAGGTAAAAACATGAGACCCCATTGCCCGTTAGTGTTCGTCATCATAATGTAAAATACAGAGGGTATTAGTGTAGCGCCTTCTCTACACCTTCCAGATGTTTACCTGACAAAATGAGCACTTTTCAGATGCCCGTTTGTGCCTGCAGCAGGTTTAATTTTAGGGAGTTTCTGAGTTCAGGCAAGGTCAATGAGCTCCTTAGGAATGCCCCAGCAACATCTCTGCCACGCCCCCATTCAGACTTGGACGTCCACAGCCCCGGCTTCTAAACTGGCTCTGTGATTTGGACATCTGCACACCCATTTGCAGATGTCCAAATCACAAACAGCACTTTTAAAATAGCCCCCATAATGCGCCGTCGTTAGATTTTCTACAAGAAACTGCTTTGCATACCTAAGAAAGTGCAGTCTGAGCTAATGTCTAATTGCAATGGTCACAGCACTTGGCCCCGTGTTACCTGTGCAGTGCTCACTATACCCACTATTCACCCCAACGCATGATTCACGGTTAACGCAGAAATCGAGCGGCACTGTCATGATCCCACACTAGCTGTCGGTGTGTGTTTCAACATGCCTTCAGCTTGCAGCAGAACATGCTTTGACAGCTAGCACCCTTTATTAAAAGATCCCCTTATTGTATACCTTGGGCAATAGGGGAAATCAATTGCCCAAGATAACCAGCAGGAGAAGCAAGATTTAAACCTTCACTTCCTTTATTCTCAGCCTGTTGCGCTAACTACTAAGCTCCCAGTGCGACATTCATCATGAGTTACTCACTGTGGGGGTCACTCTGACCCAAGTTTAGTGGATCTGGAAGTCTATTCCGGATGTCCAGACCTGCTAAATGCCTGGATCGCGCTGGCGGGAACAGAGCTCCCCACATGTAGAAGCAAATTGTGTGGGGAGTTCTGTTCGTAGGCGGGAACGGGCAGGCTGAGGAAGGAGTGAGGGAAGACAGTAGGTGGCATCATGATCCCAGACATATAGGGCTGATTCCGAAATCGGCCCTGTACGTTCGAGGTCGGCCATGCAAACAGCGGACTTATTCTACCTCAGAGGTGGGGTGTTTGCTTAAAGTGGCAGCTAGTTTGAAATACTCTGGTTCAGAGTACTAAAATATGTCAGTACTATGACATGCTCTAGCATGACATGAGCACATGATTTTTAAAAAAATATGGACCCAATATTCAGCAGCAGCGGCTAGCTGTAGCTGCTGAATTTAAGGCCAGGATATTCAATGCTGGAGCCATATCCAGTCACTGGCATTGAATATATGGGTCAGCCAGATAGTGGCAATATTGAGCCACTGCCCAGTTAGCTTTGATGGCAAACGTTAGGCTAACCTTTAAGGTGCCAAACTTTCACCACTTAAGGATAACCGGGCAGCAGCTGAATATTGCCGCTGCCCAGTTATCCTCGGGTGCAGCCTCTACTCTGCCCCCACCATGCCCCAAAGCTAGCCAGCTAGTACAGGGACATTCAGCAACATTAACTGTGCTAATGGTAGTGAATAGCCCAGTCACTAGGATTAACATGGTCAGCAGGTGTGCTAACTGCGTTAATCGCTTTCAATATCGTGCCCTAAAAGGGTTTTTTTTTTCTCCCAATTTTTGAAGCTTTCAACTGGATGTTCCTGTTTTCACAGCACACACACTCGGTCTGGTTTCCAGGATATCTAGAATAAATATACACGAGACAGACCTGCATCCAGTGGAGTGCATCCTTGAAATTAGACTGGCTGGGCGTGTCCAGAGAATTGGTTTGAGAACCACTGCACTAGCCATTTGCTCCATCCCTCTTTGGAAGTCTGTTGCATGATACAATCTGCAGCACACTAAATCATTCCCCACAGGCCAGAGGGCCACCCAGTCAACCCAAAGCTTCAGGAGTTTAGGATCCTGACCCTTAACAGATTTTTTTTTAAGTGCCATAAAGTCAATACGGACTCCTGGTTCCCAGCAACCCATTGTTTTCTTGGCAAGATATGACTGGAAGTAGATTGCCAGACCTTTTCTTTCGTGGCAATGGAGGGTAGAGTGACTTGCCCAAGGTTACAAGGAGTGTCAGGAGGAATCAAACCCAGATAGCTTTGGTGTTAAGCTGTTGCTTTAACCACTAGGCTAGTCCTCCACTCCCAAGATGTTATGAAAGTTAACATTCTAAGAAAGAGAACTTGTATTTGCAAAAGGGTCTGATGCAACTCCTCAGAAGAACTCATATAACAATAACCTTACAATACATGGGGCACGATATTCAAAGGGGTTTATCCGGTTTGCGGGACCTGCTAACCAGATAAACTGCACCAAGAGGGACATTCAGTGATAGGCAATGCTACCGCATATCTCCTCTAGCTGCTGCGGCACCGTGTGAGCGGTGCTGGGGCAGTCCATGGGCAGGGCTGAGGGCAGTCCGCTAATCGGATAAGCGCCCACATAAACTTAGGTCATTTCAATGCTGTCCAAACTTTATGCGGTTCACCGATCCGGACAGCTGCACCAGTCAGCGCTGAACTCAGATATCAACGCCAGAGAATAGCCGGATTCTGACAATGGGTATCCAGGTTCATTTTGCCTATGGCAGCCGGGCGCTTAAAAAACATTGGCTGCCATGGTCTGAATAGTTTCCTGCAACCTAGAAAAGAAATTTCATGCTTAGGTACTACAAAGTTCCCCAAGAGGCTTGACAAATAACATTATTACCTCCATCCAGCTCATATTTCCACAGTGTTTTACGTCACTAATGTTTTTCTAATTGTTTAGTTTCTCCTCTTTTATCTCTGTTCCTCCGGCAGCTTTCAATGAGTTAATTTTATAAAGACAAATAGATACACATGTGGCCTTTATGAAACCGATTAGCAAAAGTACCTATGTGCAGGGCCATTGCTATCATTAGGCGAACTAGGTGGAAACCTATACTACTACTACTATTATTATTATTATTATTATTATTATTATTATTAAACATTTATAAAGCGCTACTAGACATTCACAGAGCTGAACAAACACAGAGACAGTCCCTGCTCCTTAGAGCTTACAATCTAATGAAGCCAAAAGTTAGGAATAAGGATAGAATAGGGAAAGGTAAGGAGACACAAAGAAACAAGGGATCAGGATGCAAAAGCAGCCTCAAAGAGGTGAGCCTTCAGCACAGATCTGAAAAGGGACAAAGATGAAGCCTGACGTACAGACTCAGATAGTTTGTTCGAGGCATAAGGGGTGAAAGAACTGAAGTCCGGCGTTTGCAGTGGAAGAACAGGGCAAAGAGAGGAACAAGCCAGTAGAAGGGCAGAGTTCATGAGGAGAGATGTAGGGGGAGAGCAGAGAGGAAAGGCAGTGAGGAGCAGTAGAATGAATGCATTAAAGGTCAGAAGGAGGAGTTTGAATTGGATATGGAAACGGAAGGGAAGCCAATGAAATGACTGGAGAAAGATCGGTTGCGCAGCAGAGTTCTGAATAGATTGAAGGGGAGAGGGATGACTCAGAGGGAGACCTGCAAGAAGGAGGTTGCAATAATCGAGACAGGAAGTAATTAAAGAGTGGACAAGTGTTTTAGTAGCGTCTTCAGGAAGTTTGCATGGGGGGGGGGGGTGCGGAAGCAGAAGGAAGGATGAGATGGAAACCACAACACAGCACCTTTAGATAAGCACTGTGCTACTGTTTTTGAGCCATTGCTTTCGCTGCGGCCCCAGAGAAGGGTGGCGGGAAGCGGCAGGATGGAGGGCATGCCTAGGGCTCCTCCGTTCCTTGCACCAGCCCTGCTTGTGTGTCTTTTCTGCCTAGTCACCTTATTGTGAAATTGCCCTTTTCATGAACAATATATGCCATTTAGGTATACTGCTTCTATTTAAAGAGACATGATGCAGTGGACACAAAACAGCTTGCTGTATGGAACACGGCTGATATTCAGACCCCTTAGCTGGATGATCAACGAGAGGCCGATCGTGATACTCAGCTGCACTCTCCCCATAGTGCTGCTGAATATCTCCACAGGCCACCTTGGCACTCGTCCGTTTAGTGCAGGGGCAGTCTGTGGGCGGGGCAAGAGCAGTGCCAGTACTCGCTAGATACGTTCTGGCACTTATCTGGATGGAGCGATTTCCAGTGGCACATGTCCAGATAACTCAGCACGTACTAAGCTGTTGTCCTAAGCTGCTATCCAGATAAGTGCAAGCTAAAAACTGGGCTATCTGCGAAAGAGCCGACACTTATCTGGACAGTGCTGCTCAATTCGGATATTCAACAGCAGCTCCTGTTCTGGACGCTGAAGATCCTGCCGATATTTAAGTGCTATGGCTCACTGCCTTATCATTTAAATATTGGCCTTTTTGAACATGGCCCAATGTCATCCGTTATGTTCCATTAGGAATATAAGACATTTTTTCTAAGATGTCTTTTCATCATTGGCACAGAAAGGAAGCCTAGGGGGTCTGGTAGCAGCGTGTATCTGCCACATGCTAAAAGTGTGTCTTGGACACGCATTGCCAACTAGCATGGGACCATAACCGTCATTGTCAACCGATTCCCATGCTGTGCATCCTGCATTAGGGACATAAGTGGGTGGGTTAGGAACAGAGAGTGGGCACGGTGAGCTCGCCAGCTAGTGCAGGGTACAAACTGCGTGCTAACTGTGTCCCATGCGATTAGCGCGGGTTCACCTAACACCACCTCAATAGGTGGAGTTCAATGCATCTGCGCTAATGTGGCACACATTTGGGACAGGGCTCCATGTTAACTGCTGGGACAATGCTTACACCCACCTAATGCACCATGGTTGTGGGACCTACTGGTGCATTAGGTGCAACACCTTAGTGCCCTTAAGTTAAAGCCCCCCTAGTGTGACAACTGTGAAACAGAGCCAGTACAAGAGTATTCGGCACCCTAGGCGAAACTTCACCCTTATGCTCCCCACATCCGAGATTTTGATAAGTAAATTCAATAATCATGATCCTATCAACCACAACAATCCCGTAAAAATGCACAACTGGACATCATACATTTTAATGTGAAACTCTGTTGCATGTATGTATGTGCGCACTCTCCCTGTAGGTTAAACTTGCTAATGGTTCTTTGAGTTTGTGTGGCTGTCAGGACTTATTGTTTTGCTTTGATTGCTACTGTTTTTGAGTGCCCACTCCAAGAATCGGCCACCCTAGGCAACTGCCTAGACTTGCCTGATGACTGAGCCTGCCTTGGTGTTGTATAAAATGCCCACTATAAGAATTTGGAGATTGACAGGAGCACTCTTTGAGGAAAATAAACAAAAACAATGCAAAATCTACACACACACCACCCCTCTACTCCAGACTTGAGGATACAATGCCAAAAGATTACATTTCTTTATACTAATCTTAGCACAATGCAGCTTAAGGAAAGGAAAAACCATCTGTGACTTTGTGACTAAAGTAAGTGGTAAGAACAGAGCTTGTCTTTGGAGGTACCGCATGTGACAGCTGCATGATTCAAAACATATAGCTAAACTGCAAGGTCCATAAAACAGGGCAAAGACAGGCTCTAACCAGAACCACTTGACCTGTAATGCACACTAGAGATATGCATAGGCAAGAAAAATTCAGTTTGTTTTGGGAGGGGTTCCCACTAATTTCTCCAGATTTTGGTATGTTTATTTTTGGTTCATTTCAGACACTTATTACAATAGAGAATTTTTAGCGTGCACTAAAATAATTTAACATGTACTAATAGATGAATTAAGGTGCACTATGTCTATTAATGCACATTAAATCAATTTAGTGCACACTAAATTTTTTAAAGGTGCCTTAATGCACCCCTAATAGACACGTTATAGCTGAGACCAGTTTAATCTATGATGAGTTTCCGCTTTCCTTACTTTAGTATTTGCCAGGCTTCAATAAAGTATCAGGTATGAAATTTTCCACAGAAAATAAAACTCACGGACAAGGGGTCATTATCTGAAGTTGCATAATGGAAGGTTCAGAGGAAACACATAAAAATACTCCTCTGCAGAAAGAATGGTAGAGGCCTAGAACAACCTAGCAGCAGAGGGGGTGGAAACTGTTAGTGTGACAGAATTCAAGCATGCTCAGGGCAAATACAGAAGGCAGTGATAGGAACAAAGCTAGATGATGCAGTCTAGCAAACAACCCAACCCTTGCCCACCTCAAGAGCAAAGGCAAAGGAGGGGGTGAAAAGATGAAAACAAGACATGGAGAAAGGAAACACAAGAAAACAACAATACTGCAGCCATGGAGCAGCTGGATGGAAACCATCCATCGCAACTACCCAGAAACCAACTGGGTCAAAGTCAGCAGACTGGCGCTAGGCAGGCACTGTCAGTAAGGCCATAGGTGGCTGGATGGACAGGCAACAGCCTCACTAGGTTTGGTAGCTGTTTAAGCTATTACATAATTTGGTTGTAAGACATGAGAAGGACTGGAAGGCCTGAGTGTTGGATTAAGTACACTTCTATGCTAGGATGGGGCAATAACGAAGACTGGAGTGATATCACGCAAGTACTTAAACTTCTACGGTTGGAAGTTGGGACATATCTTTAGCAGAGCAAACCAGTAGAACTGGGGACACTGGATGGGCCAACTGTTCTTTACCTGCTGCCATCTATTATTTAATTATTAGATATAGATTATGGCGATTAACTACGTTACCCAGAAGTCTGGTGTTTCTGCAATCCACTTGATTTGTGACTGAACCTTTGCATACCTATATTCAGGTTTTGGGTGATCTGAGCACAATTTTTTTCATGTCCCCACACAAATAATTTCCCAGGAAACAGATTCTACTTTCTTCAGTTAAGGAAAAGCCAGTTTTGCACATGGTAAGAATGGTGGTTCCCCCAAAATGGGCAACAGTATTTGGTCGTCCTGCTTTCTAAACCTATTCATATGATTTCCTATTTATACATTATAGATTTGAACTTAAAATCTTACACACTTGTTCCTTGTAAAACCAATATACAATTAAAACAGTTAATTGTGAAAGTGCATTATGATTATGCCTTTGTGCAGCAGGAAGCAGTGCAACTCTCGTTCATAAATATGCTTATACAGGATTTTGTACAATAGTAGTCTAACTGCAAGGACCTCTCAGCTCTGCTCCATAGTGGTGCATATTGGATGCAATCCTCAGATTTTTCTGTTTGCTCTTTTTTTGTTGCTGTCAGGAAGCACAAGACCATTCACCTCCAAACAGTCCCATCAATAGGCCAAGGAAAGATGTAGCTCCACAGACTTCAAAAAGATCCAGGAAGAGACTGTGCACAGGGAACAGACAGTGGACACAGCTCTGTATCAAAGGATTAAAGATGCAGAATTTATTTATGAAACTAGTAAGATTGCTAATGGAGAACCTCCCCACCCTGTCACAGCCATACCTGGGCCTAACCGTTCTAGAGCCAACCCTTTTGGATGATCAAGCTAATAGCGTAGCTGAATGTCTCATGAATGTTCAAACTTTGCCCATCCAGGAGTAAATTCTTGCACCATGAACGGTAATGAACGGGAATATTTTCCATTTGCATTCTGCAAAATTGCAATTGTTTTATAACCAAATATTGATAAGTCCTAACTTTTATCAGGTGTAGGGGGGGGGGGTTGGCTTTAGTATACAAGCCTGCTCAAAATATGACAATTTCATATTCAAAAGCTCTAGATATAAAGACATTCTTCTTGCTTGCTGCTCCATTCCTGGAACTGTTAAGGCTAGGCATAGCTCTAACGCTCCACCATGGCAACATCCTAAACCCTTCTGTACTGTGCCTGACAGGTGCATGCTACGAAAAGCTGGAATCACTTTCTAGGCTTGTTCCTAAACCTCCTTTTCTACTTTTTTCAATGGAATTAACACAATACATCATTTGACCCATAACCTATGGAGTTCAGAGCTCTGCAATGCAAAGAACTGCATCATTTTCTTCCCTCCCGAAGTGATTGAAAGAAATCATGTGTACAGTATGACATCCACCTGATGAATCAATTACTGTGAGTAGCTGTTCAGAGCCATGGATATTCAGATACTGAATCCAGCCTATCAATATATAACCAGACTCATCTTCACAGTATTTTAAAGATCAAAATTTTATACTGAAGGTTCCTGGTTTAGGAGGGAGAATGCCGAGCATGATCTGCTTGACCAAATCCTTTCCAAATAGTTTATTCAGAGCTCCCTGAAGGAGTAGGCACCGAACTACCTGCAGCTGCAATGTTGTTGGTCCTCTACAGTGCTCAATGACAGACCTTCAATCCTGAAACATAAGGGGACTCATGCTGTGGCCTACATATGCAGTCTTGTTGCTCAGGAAAGTCTAAAAAGTCTGGGGAGGGAAGGCCTGACAAGATTGTCAAGGACTTGTTCCAAATGGTAAACGTTGGGCACACAGGAAGAACAAAGGAAATGTCAAAGGTGTGGAGGTGCAGGGAGTTGGCGGGGTCATAGAAGGACAGTGTGTTGTTATCGTAATCCAGGAGGACACCGAGGCGTTTCATCTGCAGTTGCGCATCCACCAGCATTTCTTTGTTGTTGTGCCGCACCACAAAATTGTTGTTACAGCGAGAGAAGACCCAGGAGGAAGAGTTCTTACCTATCCACTCGTTCTTTGGTGCTGATTTGTAAGCAATCCCAATGGCATACCTAGTAAGAAAAAAACAATGTTAAATTGATGAATTATGGTGATGCAGTACCCAATTTATATATATATATATATAAAAGTAATAGACTGTGATTGACTACATTACACTTCTACCACCCAAATAGAAATAATTCAAGCAGCAGGAGACATTGTGGGACTTTTTAAACAATACAATTAATATAGGCTCTTAAGCTCCCTTTATCATTTCTTCAAAGCTTTAAAATAGCACATAATTATTTGATTCTGGTCAACTCTTTATAAGACAAACATTGACTAGTTAATCTAGCGTGTTTACTTTGCCCACATATTTCTGAGAAAAGGGTAGACACGCAAGACCATTTTTTAAAGGCTGTAATGTACATATATGGTTGCCGGAGCACTCCTTAAATGTTTCCAAACGGTAGTCACACCTCTTTAGCTGCATTCAGGCAAGTCAGTTGTGATTGCTAAGAACGAAGGGGTAAGCTCCAGAGATAGTGGAAATACATTGAAGAGAGTTAGGGAAAGAAGGTTGACGACGACAACAACAACATGCACCAATGAGAATCGATCATGCAAAATTATCAAAAAGAAAAAGAAAAAAGGTTTTAAGAAACCTGAGGAAAGAAACATAGAAGCCTTCTAGGGTTGAGAACAGACATTTTAACAATGTATTTAAGTTACACAAATATACATCTACTTGTACTGTAAAATACAATGCTACTGATGGGCCCCAGCAGACTCGGAGAGCAGAATTGCAGGAAATGAAAGTTTACGGTTGGCGGAAAGGAGGGTGAGTAAGAAATGAAGGACTACTGTTTACAAATGTGTTAATATTAGGAAATATTAAAAAGGCAATACGACATGTAACACTATACATATAAATGAGAAGCCCTACTTTGCATAGAACATTTAGATGGGAATTCCAATGTCCAGGTTGGGGTGTTCACAGTTCCCCAGTATTTTACAATGGGCTCAGCTGAACGCGGAGTCTTTGTAAGAATATGTATAATAAGGATGCCAGCCTACACATGTGCAATTGCCGGGACCGCCGGGACCAAACAGGTGAACCAGGCAGTCGTCTTGATTGCCTACATTCCCAGTGCAGCCCATTGCTGCTGCTGATGCTAAGGTTGCCCCTCTCTAGGACTTACAGCGACAGCAATGACATTTAAATTTCAATACATTGCTTACACAAACTCTCTGGCATTCTGATGCAGTTCCTGCCCTTTATGACCTGCCATGGAAGTGATCCCATGCAAACAGGAAGTCTGTGTTAGAGGAGACGGAAGCGACAGGTCATAAAGGGCAGGAACTGCAACACAGGGCGGAGAGCTCAGGTAAGTGCTGCGTTGTGGTTTAAATGCTATTGCCACCACTGCAGGTCCGGAGAAGGGCGGAAGCAGTGGCAATGGAAACGGCAGAGGGGGTAGGGGGCTGGGTAGTGGTGGTGGCAGGATTGCAGGCTCGCCTAGGGTACCTCATATTTTTTCACTGGCCCCAGCTAGAGCAGCAGTTTCATAAACCTACATATTCAGAAGAAGAGCGGCATCACTCAAAAAGCTTTTACTTGCAAGTGTCGGCGATTACACATGTGAGCACCTATTTCTGCAACCTCCACATATAAATTCTGCTAGCATAATTATTTATTAGAATTTATGAACCAACTTTATGAAGAGATTCACCCAAGGCAGTGTACATGTAAGAGCCATATTCCATGCAATAATACAAACAAGTGCAATCAATTAAGGAATGACGCCCCCGTAAAGAAATGTCTACATTTTCAAGGGGATAGACATCAGCAGAGGGCAAAGTGCAGCTGGGCTCTCCAATACGCATTTCAAGCCATGGCTGAACAAGTTCTTTGCTGAAACTTAGGGACAGGTTTACTAAAGGTTACACATACAAAATGGGAATTACATATATAATTTTTAGAACGATGGCTCCTTTGAATCCGTGCATCCCAGGAAAATCTACATATGTAAACAGCAGAGTTCTAAAACCATCATTTGCACATATATTGCAATCTACCACGCAAGTCTTCTACAATGACCTTTGTAATGTATATATATATTTTTAAGTGCCTTCGAGTCATTGCTGATTCTTGGTGACCCAGTAGCCCCTGGGTTTTCTTGGCAAGGTATGACTAGAAACAAAGCAATGGAGGGTAAAGTGACTTGCTCAAGACTACAAGGAATGCCAGTAGGAACTGAACCAAGATCTCCTGGGTAGTAGGCTGTTGCTCTAACCACCAGGCTACTCCTCCAGTCCAAGTTTAAGGAAGGATTATTAAGGGGATGTGGTTATGGAATCTTCTCGTGAGTTCATGTATGCACTCTTTCTGTACCATTGTTTTTATGATCATAATGCTATTAATGGATAAGGTGATGCAACGCATCACAAAATCAGATTGGCTGAAACATTCTGAAGGCGGCTGAACCAAATGGACCTTATTCTGTGTAAACTATATGGCATGCGAGAGGAAGAGATGAAAGCTGCAAAGTCCAAGTGAGCATGGAGTGAATATTTCTATTACAGGCCTTGAAACATTTGTAGTTTGCATCAGGCCTTTCAGCACCTGAGAGATGTGAGATTTCACACTTCAGCAACAATCACCAAAATCAACAATGGGAATGCAGATATGTCACTTCAGTCCTGACCATTTCCAGAGAAAACAATCATAATTGACATTAGGAGATTCATTTTCAAAGACTGAGGGTATTTGGGAATTTCTTTGGATGCCTAGTAGGTGCCACCTGTTTCTCACAACGTTCAGCAGAAGGACACTGTGCAAATGTCTTTAGGGGTCAGATTTGCCATGTGTAAAATCAATATTATACATCTTTTGAAAACTGCACCTAGAAGACTACACTAGAGAAAAACAATTTTTTCTCATATTGTAGTTTAATATCTAGCTGCCAGAAAAATGACATTTGAATTGCACAGTTCATATATTATTTCAGTCACACCCACTCTTACTGCGTCTCAACACCAATGTGCAAGTTACATCAAAACAGCTTTAAAAAATGACATAACTCTATCCCATTACTTTAATGGAAAACTGCAATGCTCACATGGTAAATTGCAAGCGTGAGTGATAAGACACAACATTTTTCAAAATTCTGCTTCTAGCAAGGAATTTTTTTAAGTTTAATTACCCCATTTATGTCACAGTGAAATCTAAATGCTAATGAACAGCATAATAGTTTTTAACATGGCCATAAATGACACATTTCATCAATTGTTATTTTGGAGAACAAATATGGCACCACTGTACTAAGGAGAGAAGCCTTCCATGGAATGTGCTTGTACCCATGTATATTGCATAGCTGGCCACAATCCAAGTGGGTCTGAGATCCATCGTTTAACCTTCAACTTGCAGCTAATTCTAAGTACTGGTATACAGGAAGGTGAGCACCTCTTGCCATCACCAAAAAGTCCTGTGTATTATGAATGCTGATAACCAGGGCCGGTGCAAGGATATGAGCTATCCTAGGCAAACCTCATTCTTCTGACCCTCCTGCTCCCACCTCTGCCCGCATTGCTGCTACCGCTGCCCCCATGCAAACAGGAACTCTGCATTGGAGGGGGCAGAAGCAAAGCTCCAACAGCTCTTCAGTACCAGAGACTCTCCAGTGCCATTTTAAAGGCATTACTGCTGCTGCAGGTCCCGGAGAGGGGTGGCAGTGGCCTGCTCTACAAATATTTGTGCTCTAGGTGACCTCTTAGTTTGCATAATGCTAGCATCGGCCCTGCTGGTAACACATGAAATATATGATGGAAATATATGCAAGCAAGCTAAACCTATTCTATTTTTTGAGAGTTTGTGTTGTATTTCTAAAATATTATCCAACAATGTGTTATTTTGTGTGACCATGGTTACCTTATGCAGACTCTTACATTTACCTCATAGATTCAAGACCATGCAGATGTAAGCCTGTTGCTTGTTCCAGAGCTCCTGTTCAGAATAATTCCAATTATTTTTTCTATTGCATTTACTATGGGTGCGAAGAGGACAAGTACTGTTCTTCAGTCGTTTCAGTCTTCATAGACTCCACCATTCTTTGTTGGAGTCTATGAAGCATTAAGTATATGAAGCATTAAGGCTAAGTTTACCTGCTAAAGCCGGGTAGCATCTGTCCTGCAGCTTGTGGAGGTCTCTCTTAGCCAGAGCTGGAGCAATAATTGTCTGGGTGCTAGTTCCCACTCTATCTACTGATGAGAAATACAGGGGAAAATTCCCTCCAATCTCTGTTGATGACTTCAGGGGGAGTGGCACCCAAGCAATTGGTCAAATTGAGACTGTGTGCTTCCCACAGTCTATAAGAGCCACATGGGTTTGGGTTGTCTGGGCTGCACAGGCACAGACAGATCTTGACAGAGCTCCCTTCATTACTTGGACCCAAGTGAGGTTGCACCAGCTACCTCCATCATTCTCTAGAAGCTCTGCCACTGCTCTTAGCTTGATGGGCAGTCACTGTTGAAAGCCTCCTTGGGAAGGCAGAACAAGCTTCCTATGTGATAAAGCTGAGGCTGTGCTGGCAGCACTGAATGCCTTGATGACATACAGGAGATCAATGTTATCTCCTAGACATCTTTGGCTGCCATGTGGGCTCTGCCAGGGCTATCTGTGGATAGTTTAGCTGGATATATGTCTCCTGTCTTTGATAAAGGAAAGGGATCTATGGCTATAGTCCTGGTTACTGTAAATGGAGAACTTCAGGTCAGTGCCAGGACTGGTTCAGTTGCAAGTACAACTCATAGGAATATTCCGGGGGCTCAACAGAAAATTACCTTAAAGGAACTTTGTCAACCTATCTTTAAATTAAAACAAAAGGTGTCATCTTTAAGGCAGATGACATATGATTTGTAATTTCTTTAAAAAATATGGAGTGTTTTCTCTCTGGCCAAGCATAAAAACTGGAGAAGTATTCCAAGATTCAAGAATGGAAAAATCATTTAGTAACCCTATAGGCAATGAATAAAACAATTATTATTAGTAGTAATAGTAGTATTTAGCTCATGCCTTTCCAGTAGTAGCTCAAGGTGAGTTACATTCAGGTACAGTAGATATTTTATGTACCCAGAGGGCTGACAATCTGAGGCAATAGAGGAGGGTTGAGTGACTTGCCCAGGACCACATGAAGTGCTAGTAGGATTTAAATGCTGGACTCTATGGTTCCCAGCTGGTGCCCAAGCCACTAGGCTACCTCTCCACTTCAGTGCACTATTGTCCATTTAGAGAAGGGTTCTAAGAGACTGAGAGCTAGTTAACATGGCAATTAGTGCAGGATCTAATGACACCTCCTATGGGTTTCCCCAAGTTAGAGATATTTCATCTCTGAATTTGTTGAAGAAGAATCTAATGGAAGTTTTACAAGTACCCTATGAGGCTCTTACCAGCAATATTCTCACACCACATATCTGAAATGCAGAATATGACATAGGAGTTGGAGGTGAAGAGGAAAAAAATTAACGGGAAAAATAATTCTGGTATTTTATGCCTTCAAACCAGATTGGAATTGGATATTGAAACTGTAATCAGAAAAGAGTTATATTTTGGACAGAAACGTTTGGCCCGATATTCGAAGCATTAGGCATGGATTAGATGCTGAAAAAGGCAACTTACCCAAGTAAAGACACCATAACCGGGTATAGCGCATATTCAACAACATGGTTTGCATCAAAGATCTGCCATAACTGGGCAACACTAACTGGATATCCGCAAGGGTATAATGGGGTGTAGCATGGGCCTGACCCCATCATACCCATGTAACGCCAATATTTGAACAAGCTGGGCAGTGACCTAAGACGCTATATACCGTGTAAGTCTAGATGAAGGTTTGTGGTGCTTAGGACACCGGGAATGCTATCGGCCAACCCTTGCACTTAGGAAACCTGTGTATTTCTGAGAAAGACGCTATGGGGGTCTGCTCAGGATCCTTCAGAGGTGGAGACACAACTGAACATCCCGGGAATAGAGGAGGAGGCAGCAAAATGCACAGATACAACAATGAGCACTGGATCAGCACCACAGGCATGGATACCAGGCATCAAGTGCGTACCAGGGTCACCTACCTCCAACTCACAGAGGAGGAGGTGTATCAGCGATACCGCCTTGACAGTGGCACAATCACTGAGCTGTCCACCATTCACAGTCGGGATTTTCAGCCATCTACTGCCAGAAGCCAGGCACTGCCAGTGGCAGTAAAGCTTACCATCGCCCTTGGCTTCCTGGTGACTAGGAGTTTCCAGCATGTTGTCGGGGCCATGATTGGCATTACTCAGTCTGCAACATGCCACTGCATTGGTGCTGTCACTAGAGCCCTGCTGCAAAGATTGTGGCACCTCATCAAATTTCCAAGGACAGCACTGGAGCAGCAGAAGACATTGCAGGCATCCTATGACCTTGCTGGATTCCCATTAGTACTCGGTGTGAGTGACTGCATGCATATAGCTCTGAGGGTACCCCAACAAGACCAGAGGGCCTCCATGAACATGCAGATGGTGGTGAATGCCAACATGACCATCACGGATGTGTGTGCAAGGTTCCCAGGATCATGCCATATTGTCTTCATCCTTACACAGTCAGGACTGGAACACACAGCAGCCCGTGGACACCGAGAGTTGCTTGGCTGCTTGGTGAGTAGACAAAACTGTGAGCCTATGTGCAGGAATGTGAGCAATGCATGACGCCTTGTGTTCAGGCACCCCAGAATGGCATCCATGTGAGGGTTCAAATGACCCCTGAACTGCCCCAACACAGGAGCAGAGTCTGATGAGTGAACAGAGAAGCCAGGATTTGGTGATGCTCAGAGGAGATGCAGCCACAGGGGGAACGCGATCCAACAGGTATAGTGGACACATATGCAGATAAATGGTCCCAATCTGTCATAATCCTGGAATTTCAAAGCCAACATAGTCAAATGGAACTATCTATTGAGAGGGACACAGGAATAAATCATGGAGGAGACACCTCCTCAGTCCCAGCAGTAGATATGCCAGGTGGATCCATCTGTAGCTGTATTCCCCCATGTAGACACACAAACTGCATTCAATTGATGTGTACTGTAAGGTGTCAGCAGACATGTAAGGTGATATGTGTAAAGGCGTGTGACATCCCTGTGTGCACCTGTGATGTGTAGTGTTAGATTAGTCTTGGTACCATGCAAAAATGTGCATAAGCAGGGCAACCTGGAGTCACATCTAGATGCTGAAGAGAAGGCATGCATCAAGCTGAGTCCTCCCAAAGGACTCAGCTTCAGTCGCTGTCCTCTGTCATGGTGGCTATCAATTCTCGCACATGCTTCATCCCACTGGCCGTGGTGGTGGTGTTGGGCTTCTACTCTCTCCTTTCTGCCCATTTCAACCTCTCCTTCTGCCTTAGTCTCACTCCTTTCCCTCCTATGAAGTCCACTCCATCCAGCCTTTTACTCCTCTACCTCTCTGATTAGTTGTTATTTATCAACCCCCTGACAAGTCCACCTCTACCTTTCTCTCTGACTTTGACTCCTGGCTTTCCTTCTTTCTGGATTCATCTTCCCCCTCCTTTATTCTCAGGGATTTTAACATTCATGTCAATAACTTCCCTGACCCTTATGTTTTAAAGCTCCCCTCCCTTACCTCAACATTCAACCTCCAGCTTTGCTCTACTGTTCCTACTCACCAGCAAGGCCACTGACTTAAATTTGTATTCTTCTCTAATTGCTTACCTTCAAATTTCTGTACCTCACTTCTTCCCTTATTGGACCATCACCTGCTAAGCTTCACTCCTCATCACTCAGCGCCTCAACCTCACCCTTTCTCCTCCAACCTCTTTAGACATCTTTATGCTATTGAACCGTTGGCTTTCTCCTCCACTGTCTCATCCCCTCTTTCCTCCAGTATGTATCTGTCTCTGTTGATGAGGTAGTAGCATCCTGTAACACTCCACTCTTCTCTGCTCTGGATGATCTTGCTCTGCCCATATCCTGTGAGGCGTACTGTACCTCAACCCTGGCTGTCTTCCACTACTCGCTATCTACGTTCCTGTGCCCATAACAGCTGAGCATGCTTGACTCAAATCCCACACCCTTGTAGACTTCTACACTTCAAATTCATGCTTGTCTTTTTTGAATTAGCCATAGCACTCGCCAAACAGGATTACTATGTACATCTAACTAATTCTCCTGCCTCTGACCCTCGCTGTCTCTTTACAACTCTCAACTCTCTTCTCAAGGTGCCTCCACCTCCAACCCCTCCCTTTCTGCCCAAACCCTGGCTGACTACTTCCATGACAAAATCCACAAAATCACATTCTAATTCCCCATGAGGTCTGCAACTTCCTCTCTTCCCACTCTTTATTCTAAACATTCCCCCTTACTTCTGTTACCATTTCTTCCTTTTCTATGATCTCTGAGGAGGAAACTACTCACCTTCTTTTCTTATCGCAACTCATTAACTGCTCCTCTGATCCTATTCCCACCCATCTCCTTAGTTCCATCTCCTACACTGTAATCCCTTCCACCTCTCATATTCTCAACATATTGCTCTCCACTGCGATTTTCCCTGCAGCCTTCAAGAATGCTGTGGTCACTCCTCTCCTCAAAAAACACTCACTAGACCCTACCTGTCCTTCTCACTATCGACCCATCTCCCTCCTCCCCTTCATTTCTAAACTACTTAAATGTGCAGTTTACCGCCATGCCTTCACTTTCTCTCCTCTGAAGCCCTTCTGGATCCTCTACAATCTAACTTTCATACTTTGCATTCTACCAAATGGCTCTTGCCAAAGTTCCCAGTGACTGTTCCTGGCAAAATCCAAGGGCCTTTGCTCGGTCCTCATCTTTCTTGACCTTTCTGATGCTTTTGACACTGTTGACCACAGTATCTTGTCCTCACTTGATTTTAATGACTCTGTGCTATCCTGGTTCTCTTCTTATCTCTCCCATCACTCTTTCAGTGTTTGTTCTGTGGATCCTCCTCTACTGCTATCCTGCTCTCAGTTAGTGTACAACAAGGATCTGTTTTGGGTCCACTCCTTTTCTCTCTCTATACCAGTCTCTTAGTGCACTCATCTCTTCCTATGGCTTTTAGTACCATCTTTATGCTGATGACTTCCAGATCTACCTCTCTACACCTGAAATCTCTCCAGCAATCCAGGCCCGGATCTCTGCCTGCCTTTCTGACATTGCTGCTTGGATGTCTCACTGCTGCTTGAAATTGAACATGGCCAAAACTGAGCATCTTATTTTTTCCCCTAAACCTCCTCTTCCCTTCCTCCTTTCCCGGGGATAACTCTCTACTCCTTCCTGTCTCCTCAGCTCACAACCTTGGGGTCGCCTTCTGACTCCTCTCTCTCCCTCCCCACACACATCCAGCTGATAGCTAAAACCTGCTATCTATTTCTTTATGACATCAATAAAACTCGCCCATTCCTTTCTGAACACACTACTAGACACTTTTCCATTCCTTTGTCACCTCCTGTCTATACTATTGGAGCCTACTCTTTGCTGGTCTCCCTCTGAATCATCTCTCTCTCCTTCAATCCATTCAACACTACTGCGTGGCTAATCTTCCGCCAGCCTCACCATGCTCATATGATCCCTCTCCTCAAGGCACTTCATTGGCTTTCTATCCATTTCCACATCCAGTTCAAATTCTCCTGCTGATTTAAAAGTGCATTCACTCTGCAGCTCCTCACTACCTTTCCTCTCTTATCTTTCCCTATACCCCTCCTGGAAACTCCACTCTTCTGGCAGATCATTTCTATCTGTGTCCTTCTCTTCTACTTCTAACTCCAGACTTTGATCATTTTACCTTGCTGCTCCTTATGCCTGGAACAAACCACCTGAGTGTACATCAGGTGCCTTCTTTGACCCTTTTCAAATCCAGGCTGAACACTCACCTTTTCGCTGCTGATTTTGGATCTTGACTCACCTGATCTCAGAGAAACACGAGAGCAGAAAAAAAATACATGGCCTATCTAGTCTACCCTTCAATATCAACCACTACAACAGTCCCCTTTTTGCCTTTAGAGATCCTGTGTTTGTCCCATGCCTTTTTGAATTCAGACACTGTCCTCATCTCTACCACCTCCAATGGAAGACTATTCCACGGATCTACCACTCTTTCCATAAAAAAATATTTCCGCATATTACTCCTGAGTCTATCCTCTTTCAACCTCATCCTATGTCCCCTTGTAGCGAACCTTGCTTTTAATGAATACAGACCATCTTTTACATGTGTCTGTGCAGCAGTGCATACGTCTTGTAGCTCTATACAAATTTTCAGTAGTAGTAGTAGTAGTAGTACATGCGCCACGGATGTAACTGTTCCCAGAATGCCCTGCCACATGGCAATATCCTGTGAAAGTCCAAACCATGATGTCCACCATCCCAACCTGCAAGCCCAAACAACCCTTGCACAAGTGCAATCCTGATGTGTGCAATTCCCTTTGCTTCCACAGGTGACCATGGTTATCCTCTCAGGACCTGGCTGCTCACACCATTGCATCAACTGCAGACCCCCTCAGGAAGAATACTACAATATGGCCACCAGAGGACCAGGGCTGTTGTGGAACAGGCTATTGGGATCCTGAATGGCTACTTCTGATGCCTGGATAGAGTGGGGGTGAGCTCCTCTACAGTCCGTAGAGGATCTGCAGGACATTGACAGCATACTGTATCCTACAAAACTGGTGCGGCAGCATGGTATCACTGATCCTGAGCTGGCAAATGACAAGGAAAAACAGGCCACTATGGTTTTCAAAATAGGTAGCTGAAAAGGTGAAGAAAAAGAGGGAGACCTTCATGAAATACAAGAGATCACAGAGAGAGGAAGACAGGTATCTATATTTGGAAAAACTTAGAGAGGCTGGAAAAGTAGTTAGGAAAGCAAAGATACAAAAGAAGAAGAAATAACAATGGAATAAAATGGGGGGATAAGACATTTTTCAGATATGTTAGTGAGAGGAGGAAGGGCAAAAGTGGTATTGTCAGACTCAAGGATGAAGGGGAGGAATATGTAGAAGCCGATGAGGATAAATCGTAATTGCTTAACAAATATTTCTGTTCTGTGTTCACAGATGAAGGGCGGGGAGCAAGACCTCAGACAACACCCACAAACAGGAAAAAAAGCGAGGGGCATCTCAAATGATTTTCAGAGGACTGTGTTTGTGAGGAACTAGCTAAACTGAAAGTGGACAAAGCAATGGGAGCAGATGAGATACATCCAAGAATACTGAAGGAACTTGGGGACGTTCTCGAAGCTCAACTGACTGATCTTTTCAATGCCTCTTTGGAGTCGAGGGTGGTGCCAGAGGACTGGAGAGAGGCACATGTGGTTGCTTTACACAAAAGCAGAAGTAAGGATGTGGTTGAAAACTACAGGCCGGTTAGTGTAACCTTGATGGTGAGTAAATTATTGGAAACGCTGCTGAAAGAGAAAACAGTGAGGTTTCTGGAGTCCAATGGATTACAGGATCCGAGGCAGCATGGATTCACCAGGGGCAGGTTTTGTCAGACAAATCTGATTGATTTCTTTGACTGGGTGACTAGGCAGTTGGACCGAGAGAGAGCCCTAGATGTGATGCATTTAGATTTCAGTAAAGCATTTGACACTGTTCCACACAGGCAACTTATAAACAAACTAAGCACCCTTGGGATGGACCCTAGAGTTACTGCTTGGTTTAGAAATTGGTTGAATGGGACTCGACAAAGGGTACAGGTAAATGAAGCTCACTCTGAGGAGGAGGATACCAGTGGAGTGCTGCAGGGATCTGTCCTTAGTTTGATTCTTTTTAACATCTTTGTTAGTGAAATTGCAGAAGGGCTGTCAGGTAAGGTTTGCCTCTTTGTGGATGATACCAAAACCTGCAACAGAGTACACACCCAGGGAGGTGTAGATAACATGAGGAGGGATCTAGCTAAGCTTGAAGGTCTAGAATTGGCAGCTGAGATTTAATGCTAAAAAATGTAGGATCAGGCATTTGGATTGCAACAATTCAAGGGAGTGGTACAGTATAGGGGGTGATGTACCTCTGTCCAAAAGAGAAGAACAGGACCTAGACGTGATTGAGTCTGATGATTTCAAAGAGGTAGAAAAGGTGACAGTGAAAGCTAGATGGATGCTTGGGTGCATAGGAAAAGGAATGGCCAGCAGAAGAATGGAGGCGATAGTGCCTCTGTATAAGTCTTTGGTGCGACCTCATTTGGAGCATTGTGTGCAATTCTGGAGACTGCACCTTTTAAAGGATATAAACAGGTTGGAGTCGGTGCAGAGGGTGGCTACTAAAATGGTTAATGGTCTTCGTTATAAAGTATATAAGGACAGACTTGAGGACATTTATATGTATACTTTAGAGGAAAGGAGGACAGAGGTGATATGATTGAGAAGTTTAAATACCCCCGTGGCATAAATGCACAGTAGAACGTTTTTTGATTGAAATCAAGCTCTGCTACGAGGGGACATAGGATGAAGGTGAAAGGGGATAGACTCAGGAGTAATATGCGGAAATATTTCTTTAGGGAAACAGTGGTAAATGCATGGAATAGTCTCCCAGTGGAGGTGGTAGAGATGAGGGCAGTATCTAAATTCAAAAACGCACGGGACAAACACAGAGGCTCTCTAAAGGAAAAAAGGTGACTCTTGTAGTAACATAGTATATGACAGCAGGTAAAGACCAGTGTATGGGTGTATGGAAGGGCAGACTAGATAGGCCATGTGGTCTTTTTCTGCCATCATGCTTCTATGATGCTGCAGATGGGGATCCAACAACAGTTGGTCATGGCACTGGCCATTCAGAACAGACTCATCAGGGAAACATTTTAGTGCATGCGAGTACACATATTGACCATGCTGAGTGACTTTATTGAATTACAGTCAGTGACAGCAGTTATGTCACCTTCATATCTCTCCACCACAATGGAGCAGCGTCTGACATTGTACGAGCTGCGTCCTCCCCCTCCCATGTGAGGCAAGCCATCTCACACAACTCACAGCCATCCATCCGGTGGTGCTACCAGATTGGCCCCTTACCATAGGCCAGTGCCCTGTGGCTGCATGAGTGCCACCAACTGGCACCACTTTAGACATGGGAGAATGCCCCCTATGTCTGTGAGGGAGCCTCACCTTGGCTCCGTAGTGCCACTACTATATCCTGATGGCCTTGGGTGATGGCCTGTGTGGGCTGATGCACCTCATGTCTTAGGAGGCGCACCTCCACCACCAGATGGGCCAGTGCCACAGAGCTATCTGTCTGTTGGGCTGGTGAGGGGCTGGGCCTGGTGCAGACCAAAATGCCTGGGGCCCTGGGACTGGTGGTTTTGGTGCCAGATATACTGAAGAGATCTTGGTGTCTGCAGTGCCTCCCATTGCAGACGTGCCATCACCTGCAGCCAACATGTGGCAGGGTAGGGTGGCATGTGATACTGGAGGATAGGAGGCACTGCAGACACTTGCGGCTCCTGCATAGGCTCCTCCTTCACCTGATGGATAAGCCTGCAGGTGACCACCTCTTCATCCCCTGGCTGCACAGGGGACAGGGGTTCCATTGGTCCCTCCTCTGACACCTCCTCAGAATCAGACTCTGATTCTGAGCTGGATTCCTCCCCCTCCCCCTCTGAATCCTCATTCTCATCCACCTCCTCTTCCTCTTCCCCCTCCTCCTCCCCACTACATCCCCCACTTCCTCTCCTTTACCCCCTTCCTCTGCATCCTCCTCCACTAACTTCTCCACTTCCTGCTTCTTCGTTTCCTCTTCCACCATTTCCTCTTCTGCCCCCCCCCCCTCTGTTTCCTCCTCTTCCATCTCCTCCTCCGTTGTTGTCTCTTCCTGCTCACTCTCACAAGAGCTGCTGGAGGTGGCAGGTCGCCCACATGCTGCTGCCTGATTGGGAGCACCATCATGATGCCCTCTCCGATGTGCCACAGCAAGTGTTTGATCAGCATTACGGGATGTTGAGAGAGGGAGAGCAGGTAATTACATGGGTGATACCTCATACCACATGGAGATAGGACAGTGCAGATGCATGGAGTCACCAACATGCACACACTGCCTCAACTGAGCTTGTTCACTGGCTTTGTACCAGCGTTACTATCTGCTGCTTCATAAGTGGCACGTATGTCCCTCAGACATTTATTATTTATTTATTTAATTTCCTTATATACCGCGCTATTTGTCATCATTGCGGTTTACATTGAAACAATACAACAATTGGTCAGATATAACAGACCTATTACAAGTAACAGGAAAATTAACATGGAAGTAAACAGGGAAATCATTTATATTTCTAGAAAATACATGTTGGAGATATATAAAATCTATGCAGTTAGTTAGGGTAGGTATGAGGTTAAAAGGATGGGGGAGGGGAAGGGGTGTTTAGGTGTTTGAAGTGTGCGATGAAAAGGTGGTGTTTAAGGGCTTTTTTGAATTGTTTGATGTCTTTAATTGCTCTGATATTGGGAGGGAGTTTGTTCCAACATCTAGGAGCATAATTCGAAAAAGCCCTATTGATGGATGATTGATTAGCTTTTTAGGAAACATTTGGTATAAGTAGTGTGTCAACAGCTGGAGATCTCCTGGACCTGTTATTTGTTGTGTGTATGATGAGATCAGAGATGGAATCTGGAGAAATATTATTGAAGGCCCTAAAGGTGGTAAGGATGGCCTTATATTGGATTCTACAGTTTATTGGTAACCAATGAAGCTTCTCTAGAATGGGGGAAATATGCTCACACTTTGATGATCCGCAGAGGACACGAGCAGCTGCGTTCATGGCTAATTGTAGAGGATTAATAGTTATATTTGGTAAGCCATGGAGTATTATGTTAGCATAATCAAAGTGCGGCGTGACTAGAGCTTGAAAGATGGTGCGGAAGTCATCAGACTTCATCATAGGTCTCAGATGACGAAGGGTTTTATCTTGGAGTAAACGACCTTTACGGTGCGTTTTATATGTTCCTTGAAGTCTAACCTTTGATCCAGAATTACTCCTAGATATCGAATATTTGATTTGACTGGGAGATCAGCATCTCTGACTTTTAGAATTGATGGAGGGGAGAAAGATTTATTCCTTGTGATTATTAGAACCTCTGTTTTTTTAAAGTTAATACAGAGGTTTTGAGAGAGAAGCCAATCAGTTATTGAATTAAAACAGTTGACATGCAGCTGTGTAGTGGGTGAGCCCCATATTATACTAACTGATCCACCATGGTTGGCTGGGTGAGCAGTTCTACTCTGTACTTGGTGGCATAGCATATATGACATGTGCTCATGTGTGCTCTGTACCAAACAGATGTGAGCTCCAGTGAGTGCCGTCTTGGATTGCAGGGTTGTTTCGTAGCTTTCCACATTTGGGAGTTCCCGCCATACCACTCAACTCAGTGTTTACCTGGGTTTCTGCCACTCTACCCCTGCTAACTTACATTGACATAGGCCTGGCGACACTATTGCCAATATGAATTTGATGCAGCTGATATTGATATCTGTGTATGAGTTGTGTGGCCAGCACATTGTTACACTGGCAGCACACACTGTGTGGCCCCCCTGTAGGCATAGATTCATGTCATGTATGCGCACAGCTGACTGTTTCATTCTCTGCTATCAGGCTGTGGATGATAACAGCTGTGATGGTGCCATAGGGGCACCTGAGCAACTCTGGTACTGTGCATGCAACTACTCTGCTGTAATGTACACATGTAGGTCTTGCTGTCTGTAATGGCTGTTGTTTGATGCAGCAAAAGGGTACTGTGCAGCGCATCACTTTCCTGCTTCTGCTGCCACCTGCTCCCTGAGGCGCTGTATGATCATGGACTCTGTCTCCGCATGGTCCTAAAATGACATTTAAAGGCCTCTAGTATATGCCAGACACCAAATTCACTGTGGAATGAAGGTAAAGGTTCACATTAGTCCCCTTTTGCGTGCTCCTATACCCAATTGTTCATTCACATACAGAGATCATTACTGACAAATGGGCCACCCTAGCAGCAGGCCCATAGACCTTCACTTGGAGGGGTCAGTCCACAATATCTTTCATGCATTACATCATTAGGTGCCCACTGGCAGGGTTGACACTCACTCCTGTGTTGATGCGGTGTTGTGTTCAGGTGACACAGGATGCTTTCAGATTATGTGATGGCGGGGACACATTTGCCCCTTGCAGCCCTTCTGTTTCAGCTGTTTGTGTTTCCCATCATTGTGGTTAGTCACTGGCACAAGCATTCTCTTGTCATGCATAGCTTAGGCCAGCCTTCCGGGTAACGCTACAGTCTACCTATCACCTTATCCCTTCAGCTACTTACCCTGGTAGCTGTCTTTGTCCTGTGTGCCTCATGATACCATGCCCCCTCTGCACCTGAACCATCCCTGCCACCACTTGACATCCCCAGGCCCATACACCATGCTACATATGTGTACGTTTGGAGCCCTTTTCCTCCATCAGCATCCCAAACCCCACATCCCATGAGATCACATCTCCTCTCATCATTGTCAGATGACACCTTCCCCCTCACTCTGATGCCAAATCCCTCCTCCCCTTCCCCTGGACGCCATGCCCTGCATCTGTCGTCCGCACACCATCAGTTCCTGACTCTTGTGCCACCACTCTCAGGCCATGATATGTATTATTGCAAGGATGTTTGTTTGCAGCTGTGTTATTGTTGCACAGAGCCATCCATCCGGCACTGCATTCACCTCACAGATGCACATGATGTGATGCTCTACAGGGCAAGTGGGGATGATATCTATATTCATGTAGATTCCTGTTTATCTAGCATTGGTGTTATGTGCTGTTCTCGATCTGGGCTGTTGCACCAGGGAATGGCAAATGGATGCAACACCTACAATGGCAACTCCACAACATGTCTTGCCTGGCCTTGCTGATGCCTATCACCCTGTTCCAATGCTAGGGTGATTTGACTGTGTCCATGCCTTTGCTAGCCAACCGCCAGCAGGAGGAGCTCTAAATGCCACCCATGTTATATCGAACATAGTACAGTATGAGCCTCCAGTCAGTAGCCCATACTAACCCCACACCTCCAACAGCCCCCCAAGTGGTTATATCTGCAGCTGCATACTGTTGTGGTCAATCAGGAATGGCAGAGTTTACTCTTTGCAGGACTGAAACTGCCAGACTTATGAACCAGATATCTGGGCATATGCTCCTGTCTATGCCCTGACCCATCATCAGTGTTTGCTTGTACAATCCCACAGCTAGGCCTGTATCAGTGTGTTTGCTGGGGCCTGCACAGCTGACCTTCCCCCCTTACTGTGATCCCTGTCCCTACCATTCCCATTGGCTACTCACCTCCACAGCCAGAGCTGAATCCACCTCCATATGGCCATGGAGAGGTGCAGAGTGGCCCTCTTGTTGCCCCTGGGGTACAGGAAACCCTCGTATTTGAGGACCATTTTGGCCAGGACCTTTGCCTCGTTGGGACTGCAATTGATAGTCCTCCTGGATGCCATCCTACTGCTTTGAATCAGCCCAGCCAGAGGGGCTCCTGCACTGGCAGAACAACAAATCAGCAGACCCGTGTATGAGCCCTGAATATTCCACATGGGACAACCCCATGCAACACGACGGTCTCTGGCACCCCTGTTTCAGTTTTACATGTGTACAAGAACTAAAATGTTGATGTAATTACGCTCGCTGCTAATTGATTTTATGTAAATAGTTCAATCGTTATTGTAGATAGTTACCCTTGTTACCCAGGTTTATTGCCCTGTTATCTGTAACTCATACGTGTTTTCAAATGTACTGAGATTGTTTTGTTCCATGTAAACCGCGCTGATGCTAAAGAGCGCGGTATATAAGAAACTTTAAATAAATAAATAAATAATAAATAAATAAATACAGTGAAATTTGCCGTGTTGCTTGGTTAGTGGTGTCCTTCCGGTTGTTCTCCTCTTTCTGCTCTTTGCACAGGTTAGCAGCAGATTTTCAATTTGACAACATTACACAGGTACATTGAATATCAACCTACAGTAGCTGCCCGGTTAGGTCTATTTAGCCGCAGATCGCCAAAAGCTCCTTAGCTCCCCATATTCCATACTTGCCCATGTAGGCGCTACCTATCTCACGATTCGTGCCCTTTTGCTGCATGGATATCTTTAACCAGGTAGCAGTTCCTTCAGTGTCTCATGCAATATCGGGCCCTTTATGTCTCGTATGCACAGGTGAGAAGTACAAACTTCTTAAAAGAGAGGCAGGAAGCCACTCAGAGGTGTTATATTAAAGCACAGCCAAATTCCCAAATGTGATTTTGCACACGAAAGTTGCAGATAGAGCATGCTATTGCATTAATAAGTGTTCCTGGCAATTTCTGCATGCAAAATTTATTATTTAAAAACTTGGTTGCACTTTCTAAGCAACAAAGGTAATGAGATGCATGATTACAAAAAAACAACTCATTACCTAAGTTTGTATAGGTAAATGTGAAAAATCATAAATACATGCATGCTTCCACTCTAAAATGTACTCATGGTCTTGTTTTCTCATATTTTTGTATTTGTTGCCTATTTCAGAGTTGATCTGCTCTCTCTTGATGTGGACTTTATCGTTTGCTTGATTCCTTACTCTTCTGTGAATGGCTAGTGCCTATATTGTTAGCCTAGATTGAACTGTATATGTTTATTTGATCATGTATTATGATTAAAATCAATTTAAAAAAAATGTACTCATGGGAGTCTATAATGTACATATAGTATTTACACCTGCTCTGACACAACAAATCTCCTGAGTTAATTCATGTGCATATGTGCCTATTTTATAAAGTATGCGTAGAAACACTAAACTTTCCCCAAAACCACTCTGGGCATGCCTGTGCCAATTCTGAGTAAACTTATGCACATACAAGCTGTATGCCCATAAATTTACATGCATACCTGGGGGGGGGGGGGCACAGAGATGTCTTTTAAAACTGCCACATTTTGGAGTAAAACATTACATGTCAAAGAGATATAATGAAGTTTCTCTGTGATCAAGACTCTGATTTTGCATGACCTTTAACACAGCCCCCTTCCCCCATAAGCAACATCTCCACAGTATGTAAATAGCCTGATATAGCAAGAAAGAAAATCACACATTACCAAGCCATTTCCAAGAGGCCCTTCGCAGATTGGTGTATTCATTCCTTGGTCTGGTGAACACTTTTGGGCTTATTTACTAAGCTGTGTCAGTGCACATTAAGTGCCACTTTAACAGCTCATGGTTAAATGTGGTGCTTTAGTAGACAGGGTAATTTTATAAAGGGGAAGAGTGGCCTAGTGGTTGGGGCAAGTTACCTCGGGCCAGAGATTCAAATCCCACTAGAGGACAGCAACCTTGGCCCAGGAGGACTGCGGTTTCTAGTCCTACAGGTTCTCCTTGTGGCCTTGGGCAAGCCATTTAACCCTCCATTACCTCAGGTACTAAAACAGATTGTGAGCCCTTTGGGGACAAGGGAAATATATATACATACACACACAGTATCTGAATATACACTGCTTTGACTCATAGAAAAAGGAGTTTAAAAGCTTAGCTAGATAAAATAAATAAAGTTGTGCCTAATGAATGTGCATTCTTCATGCCTATTTTATAAAGTCAAGTACATCTATACTTGACTTTATAAAACAGGGTGTAAGGGTCAAAGTGCATACATACCTTAAGGCACGATCACTTACACTAGCCCAAGAGCTAGTTTAAAGCACTCTACCCTCTTTTTTGCAATAATGTGCCTAAATAAACACAATTTATAATGCATGCATATAATTGCTCCTACCGCCCATGCTCCACCCAAACGTCACCCATGTACACATCAACAGTGAAACTATGCGCGATGCAAGCTATATGTGTACTTTTACGCGAGTCAGTGTTTTATAAGAGCCAATTTACGCGCATAAATGACTAAATTACAGGTATTTATGTGTGTTGTTTGCATGCGGCTCCTTATAAACTAATCCCCATAATGTTCCATAATTTCCAAAGTTAGCTGCCAACATGAGAAAAGAGAGGGACTGTGCCTTACAGTTAACGCATGGTAAGCTATTGCATGTCCAGCTGCCGACGCAGTACCACAACTGCACTGCAATATCTGCCATTCACCTAACACAAGGTAAGGAACCTTTCTCTGCATTAAGTGAATGGCAAAATGTTGGAAACACCCCCAGCAATTAATGCAGACCCATGGCAAATGCAAAATCCTACTGCATTTAAGCAAATAGGATCCTTAAGGTTAGAATTCTTGCTGAGATATAATATTTGCTACAGAGGAAATTCTATATTTATTTTGATCCAGAACAGCTCACTGACCTTTGTAATAAAACTAGGAACATTCAGGTTGATCCTTTTAAAAAGGTACCCAACAGAACTACTGGATTTTGGAAGAGTTTGCAAAATAGAAAGAAAGTACGATTTCTTTATAAGTATATCTGTATTTATTTAGAAATACTACTACTACTATTACCACTGAACATTTGTATAGCGCTACAAGTGCTGCACAGACACATTATAAGATGGTCCCTGCTCATCGGAGCTTACAACCTAGTCGAGACAGACAAACCAGTAGCTGTAGACATGAGATACAGCTAGGGGGAATGGTAGGGAAACACAAAGGACATCAGGTGAGTCAAGATCCGAAAGCGGCAGCGAAGAGGTGAGTTTTCAGCCATGATTTGAAAAGGGTCAGAGAAAGCGCCTGATGTACAGACTCGGGTAGTTTGTTCCAAGCATAAGAAGCAGCAAAGTGAAAGGAGTGAAGTCTGGAGTTGGCAACAGACGAGAAGGACATGGATAGAAGCGATTTGCTAGAAGAGCGGAGTTCCTGAGGAGGGGTGTAGGGAGAGATAAGAGAGGAAAGATAGTGAGGAGCTGCAGAGGGAATGCACTTATAGGTCAACAGAAGTTTGAACTGGATGCAGAATAGATAGGAAGTCAGTGAAGAGAAGAAGGGTAATATGAGCATGACGAGGCTGGCAGAAGATTAGCTGTACAGCAGCGTGTTGAACAGATTGAAGGGGAGAGAGATGACTCAGAGGGAGACCAGCAAGCAGCAGGTTACAATAATCTAGACGGGAGGTGACTAAGGAATGGATAAGTGGTGTGTTCAGAAAGGAATGGGTGAATTTTGTTGATGTTGTAGAGAAAGAAACGGTAGGTTTTAGCTATCAGTTGGATGTGTGTAGACAAGGAGAGAGATGAGTCAAGATGACCCCAAGGTTGCAAGGTGAGGAGACAGTGAGGAGTAGAGAGTTATCCACAGAGATTGAGAAAGAAGGAAGGGGAGAGGAAGGTTTAGGGGGAAAAATAAGAAGCTCAGTTTTGGCCATGTTCAATTTCAAGCGGCGGTAAGACAACCAAGCAGGAAAGTCAGAAAGGCAGGCAGAGATCTGGGCCTGGATTGCTGGAATGTTTTCAGGTGTAGAGAGGTAGATCTGGGAGTTGTCATCATAAAGATAGTACCGAAAGCCATGGGAAGAGATGAGTTCACCAAGGGACAGGATATAGAGAGAGAAAAGGAGTGAAACCAAGACCAATCCTTGGGGTACATTAACTGAGAGCAGGATAGCAGTAGAGGAGGATCTACCAGAACAAACACTGAAAGAGTTATGGGAGAGATAAGAGGAGAACCAGGATAGCATAGAGCCCTTAAAAGCAAGCGAGGACAAGGTATCAAGGAGAAGGTTGTGGTCAACAGTGTCAAAAGCAGCAGAAACATCAAGAAGGATGAGGAGCGAGTAAAGGCCCTTGGATTTTGCTAGGAACAGGTCACTGGAGACTTTGGCAAGAGCTGTGAAGGATGAAAGCCAGATTGTACAGGATCTAGAAGGGCTTGAGAGGAGAGAAAATCAAGGCAATGGCAGTGAACCGCACTTTCAAGTAGTTTAGAAACAAAGGGGAGGAGGGAGATGGTTCGATAGTGAGAAGGAGAGGTCTATAAAATAATGAATGGATGGGAACTGGTAAACATACGTTGATTGCTTACTCCTTCATAAAGAAGAAAGATGAGGGGACATGCAATGAAGTTACAATGTAGTCCATTTAAGACTAATAAGAGAACATATTTTTTTACTCAATGCGTAATCAAGATCTGGAATTTTTTACCGGAGGATGTAGTAAAAGGTGTTAGTGTAGCTGGGTTTAAAAAATGTTTGGACAAGTTCCTGGAGGGAAAAGTCCATAAACCATTATTAAAGAGGACTAGGGAAATCCACTGCTTATCTCGGGATAAGCAATGTGGAATCTATGTATCTTTTTGTGACCTAGGTTGTCCGCTATTGGAAACAGGTCTTGATGGACCGTGGTCTGACCCAGTATGGCATATCTTATGTTCTTAGGTTCGTAACATTCTAGCTGGAATATAAAGAATCAGCAAGTTCAAAAGATATAATCAGTGGTACTACTAGATGTCCGGACTCATGGATAAAAGCAACGAAAAATGAACTAGCACCTTTATCATGGAAATCGTCAATCAATCCCTTACATCAGAACAATGCCAACTGCACTCAAACGTTCTATAATTCAACTCATACTCAACAAGGATGACCCCACATCATATAGACCGATTGCTAGCATTCCATTACTGGCAAAAATCATAGAAAAAGTTGTGCAAATCCAGCTTCAAGACTACATCGATAGTCATGCCCCTCTTGATGAACACCAATATGGGTTCCACCCATCATGGGGTAGAAACATTACTCCTGGTACTATTTGATACTCTCCTTTGTGGCTTAGATAATGTAAATCAAGCATATCTCCTGGTGTTTCTGGACATCTCCTCTGCTTTTGATAACATAGATCACAACAGCCTCCTAATAAGACTTGCACAATTAGGTATAACTGGAACAGCCTTCAAATGTTTTAAATACTACCTGTCCAACCATTCTCAGTATGTGAAAATCAATCGGGAACGCTCCTCCATCTTCCCTCAAGAACAGGGAATCCCACAAGATTCTGCGCTTTTCGCCCTCTTGTTCAACATATACCTTCAACCCATATGTTCGATCTTCAAAAAATACAATATAAGATACCACATCTAAGCAGATGACATAGCATAGTTACTCACCTGTAACAGGTGATCTCCGGGAACAGCAGGAATTTAGTCCTCACATATGGGTATCGTCGGTACCGACGGAGCCTGCGCGGGAACGCTCCCCAGCGTCCAATCAGAAAGCTTTTGGGAGCATCCCACAGCGCCTGCGTGCTGCCTTCCCGCCTTTCCCAACTGCCTCTCTCCAGTTGAGTTTTAAAGCTGAGACAAGAGAGAGAGAGGGAAAGGAAAGAGATAGATAGAGAGATACAACTCCTAGGGGAGGTGGGTGAGGTGTGAGGACTAAATTCCTGCTGTTCCCGGAGATCACCTGTTACAGGTGAGTAACTATGCTATCTCCAGGAACAAGCAGGAATGTAGTCATCACATATGAGGACTCCCTAGCTTTAGGTGCCAGGGAGAGACCCCAGAAGTTGTGTGTCCCTGAACAGGGCTCCACTTCCCCCCATGGATCTCTGGCATCCTACCAGGGATGGTGGGTAGGAGTTGATTAGGTATGGAACAGGTGTTGGAGAACAGCCTGACCAAACAAGGCATCCTGGCGAGAGTCCTTGTCCAAGCAGTAATGAGCTGTAAAAGTATGAACCGAGGCCCAAATGGCTGCTCGACAGATGTCGTCGATAAACACAGAGTGCAGATGAGCCATTGAGGCTGCCATGGCTCTCACATTGTGAGCTGTGACATGGCCCTCCAGAGAAAGATTCTTACTCTGATAGGCGAAGGAAATACACTGAGCAATCCAGTTAGACAGTGTTCTCTTGGAGACTGGAAGTTCCAAATGAGGATCAAAAGCAACAAAGAGTTGAGAGGACTTTCTATTTTGCTGTGTTCTTTGTAAGTAAAAGGCTAAAACTCTTTTACAGTCCAAGGTATGAAGATTCCTCTCTGCATTTGATGCATGAGGCCTTGGAAAAAACACAGGTAGGTAGACCGCTTGGTTCAGATGAAAAGGCGAGACTACCTTAGGCATAAAGTGTGGATGAGTCCTAAGGACTACCTTGTCATGATGGAACCTTGTATAAGGTGGATTAGCTACTAGCGCTTGCAACTCACTAATGCGGCGTGCTGATGTGATTGCAATGAGAAAGATAACTTTCCAAGAAAGGAATTTCAAGAAGGTAGTAGCTAAAGGTTCGAAAGGTGGCTTCATGAGCTGCCCAAGAACCAGGTTTAAGTCCCATGCCACCGGTGGTGGCCTAATGGGAGGCTTAGTTAGAAGAAGGCCTCTCATAAATCTTGCTATAAGAGGATGAGAGGAAATAGGCTGTCCATTTAGAGGCTTAAGGGAAGCTGCAATAGCACTCAAATGGACTCTTACTGAATTAGTCTTAAGACCTGCATTGGATAAATGAAGGAGATCTCCAGCAATGATTCCAGAAGTATCACAAGGGGGTTAAGACCCTTTAGCGAACATCATATGGTAAACATTTTCCACTTGAAAGCATAAGATCATCTTGTGGAAGGTTTCCTGGAAGCAAGAAGAATATCTTTCACTGGCTGAGGGATATTAAGATCATAGAGATCTAGGCCTTCAGCAACCAAGCCCTGAGATGCAGAGACTGGGGATTGGGATGCCATAACAGTCCATCCTCCTGGGATAGGAGATCTGGAGCAGACCCTAACTCCAGGGAGGGAGCTTGAGAGAGATGTAGTAGCAGAGGGTACCACACTTGCCATGGCCAATGTGGAGCTATGAGAATCATATGACCTCTGTCTCTCTGAAGCTTGAATAGGGTTTTGGGAATTAGGGGAATGGGTGGAAAGGCATACAGGAAGTCTTGACCACAGTAAAGGAGGAAAGCATCCCTGGCCTGAGCCCTCTGAGCCGGAATTCTGGAACAGAACAGGGGAAGTTTGGCATTCCTCGGACTTGCAAAGAGCTCTATGTCTGGGGTTCCCCAAAGTTGAAATATCCTGGTCACCTGGTCTGCATGCAGAGACCACTCGTGTGGAAGCAGAACTCGACTGAGTCCGTCTGCCCAATAGTTTTGAATGCCTGGAAGATACACTGCCATAAGATGAATCTGATGCTCTCTGGCGAGGGCCCATAGTCGCAAAGCTTTGTTGCAAAGCGACAGAGAGCTTGTTCCCCCCCTGCTTGTTCACATAGAACATGGCTACTTGATTGTCCGTATGAATGAGGACTGTCTTGTAGCTGAGCAGGGTATGGAACACTCGCAGAGCAAGAAAGATTGCTCTGAGCTCCAAGAGATTGATATGAAGATAACTCTCCTGTGGAGACCAGGTGCCCTCGGTGGAAAGGTCTTGCAGATGAGCTCCCCAACCCATTGGAGAAGCATCTGTTGTGAGAGTTGCTTGGGGTAGGGGTTGCTGAAAAGGGGACCCCCAGCAACAGGTTTTGAGTGGACTTCCACCACTAGAGGGACAAAATGAGGCGACTTGTGTTTGCTATTTTGTCTGACAGGCATCCTGATGCCTGGGTCCATTGGGTGGATAAAGTCCACTGAGCTGTCCTCATGTGGAGGCGAGCATAGGGAACCACATGCACGGTGTGTGCCATGTGGACTAGTAGTTTTAACATTTCTCGAGCAGTTAGATGAGGCTTTAGCACTGCTTGCGAAGCTAACTGCACCAAGCGAAGGCAACGGGCCTGGGGAAGATAGGCCCTTGCCTTTGCGGTATCCAGGGAAGCTCCTATGAACTCTAAAGACTGAGTGGGAGTCAGACTGGATTTTGGGATGTTTATTACCAGCCCTAAATACTGAAGGATACGCATTGTGCAGGATAGAGAATTCCTGGCCTCTGACTCTGTTGGGGTCGAATGAGCCAATCGTCTAAGTAAGGGAAGACGAATATCCCTAGAGTGTGGAGAAATGCTGCTATAACAGCCATGCATTTCGTGAACACCCTTGGTGCTGAGGCCAGGCCAAATGGAAGCACCCTGTATTGGTAGTGCTTTCCCTGAAAAAAGAACCGAAGGAACCTTCTGTGAGTTGGATGGATGAGAACATGGGTGTACGCATCCAAAGCCATCCAAAGCCAATCCTGACTCTGAAGGTATGGCAGCAGAGATCCGAGAGAAATCATTTTGAATTTCTCCTTGACAAGGAATTTGTTCAATTCTCTGAGGTCTAAGATAGGTCTGTAACCCCCTGTTTTATTTGGAATAAGAAAATAAGGGGAATAGAACCCTGTACCCTGTTGATGAGGGGGTACTTCTTCTATTGCCCCTTGGGCAAGAAGGATAGCGACCTCCTGACCTAACAGGTTGATGAGAGAGGTCGGAGAATTGAACTGCCTTACTATTGTGTGAGGGGGCATGCTTGAAATATGAAGCTTGTACCCCTCTTTTATGATGGAGAGTGTCCAATGCTCTGCTGTTATTTGCCCCCATCTGGGGGCAAAATGACTTAACCTTCCTGGAATGGTGGAAGGTTCTGGTCCCTCCAGAACCAGGAAGGCTAATTTCTCTAGATGAGAGTCAAAGGTCCTGTGGAGGCTGAGCCTGCTGGGCCAGTTGAGGCCTAGCAGCCTTTACTTTCTTCTGTTTGGGTGGTTGCTGACCTTTCCTGGCAAGCTGGCCTGCAGAGCGTCCCTGCTGAACATAAGCAGGATATAATTTTTTCTTTTTAGAAAAGAATGGTTTCTTAAACAATTTTCTTCTAGCAGGATCAGCAGTGGATTTGGAAAATCTATCCAAGGTGGAATTTTCAGCATCCATTTCATTGGCTTTTTCCTGCCAATCTTTACCAAACAGGTTCTCACCAGTACAAGGGATATTTCCTAATTTACCTTGTACCCAGAGCTCTAAATCAGATGCCTGGAGCCAAGCAATTCTACGTGCACCTATGGCCATAGCCGATGTTCTGCTTATGCACTCAAAGCAGTCAAAGGCTGCACGGTTTGAAAATTTTGAAACATCTTGGGCATGTTTGACCAAGGTGAGAAAAGCCTGTCTTTTATCCTCAGGAAGAAAAGGACTTAAAGCCTCTAAATCATCTGTGACCTCCTTCAGGAACATTCCCATATAGAGACTATAGGAACTGATCCTGGCAGAAAGCATGGAAGCTTGGAAGACCCGACGTCCAAAAGCATCCAAAGTTCTGCACTCACGTCCTGGAGGATTAGAGGCATATCTTTTTGCACTCTTGATCCTTCTCATAGCTGACTCCGCTACAATAGAGTGGTGAGGAAGCTGAGTCTTATGGAATCCAGGACATGGAGGGACTCGATACATAGTATCGAGTCTACGAGAATGAGGAGAGGTGTGAGAGGTGTTTCCCACATCCTTAACATGAGATCATATAGAATTTCATGAATGGGCAAGGTAGCTGCCTTCTTAGGAGTTTTAGGATATTGTAGAATTTCCAACTCCTTGGCCCTTGGCTCTGTTTCAGGGGCCACAGTAATGGAGAGGCCCCGAGCCACCTCCCTGATAAAATCTTGGAAGGAAATATCCTCTGGAAGAGACATCCTGCGTTTAGGGGAGGAGGGCTCCTCTGGGAGAAGCATCGCTGCATCGACAGAACTGTCAGAATCCTCAGATTCTTCTGAGGACTCGAAGTATCGTCTGTCTGGATGCTCTTGAAGAGCCCGATACCCGTAAGTCGGTACCGGGAATAACCGGTACCGGGGTATCGGTACCAGAGATCATCGGATGACTGGGTACTGGCAAAGCAGACACTGATGCCGATGTTGATGCTATTGGTACCGGTACCGATACCGAGGCCGGTGTCGGTACCGGTGTAATTGTCTGTCGCGGGTCCGAGGGCTTCGATGCCGCAAGGAAAGCTGCCAGACTGCATTCCATAGCCAGAACTCTCTGGTCTATCGACGCTGCCAATGTCTGGATGTCGGTACCGGAGGAGACCGCCGGTACCCCAGAGCATGGCACCAGTAGTTCTGCCGAGGTCGAGGCCTCGAGAACATCCTGGAACTCCGATAATGCTTCGGAAGCCGAAGCCTCCCGCCGGGGTAATTTTGCCGGTGCAGAATCCTCGAGGGCAACGCCAGAGGCATCTCGATGCTTAGAAGGAGATCTACCCTTCGAAGACCGGCTGGATTTATGTTTAGTTACCCGAGATCCACGGGAGGAAGAAGCAGCCCTGGAAGATGTCGATGCCACCGAAGCTGCATCAGAGGGAAACAGGGTACTGAGCTTAGCAGCTCGGTTCTGCCGACCTCTTTTAGACATCATGGCACAGGACATACAATCCGTGATGGAGTAGTCAGGACCTAAACATTTTAAACACCATTCATGGGTGTCGGTGACGGAGATGGTACTGCCACACTTGGTGCACTTTTTGAAACCTGAGGCAGGTTTCTCCATGGTAAGGAAAACTTTTTGGGCCAAAGGCCCAAAAAGGCGCATGCACCTGAAGAAAAAGAAAAAAGAGAATATATATATTTTTTTTTACAGAAGTAAGAAAAGAAAAAAACAGCAGTACCGGTAGAGCGTCGAGGAAGGCAGACGCGACCACAAAAAAGAAATAAATAAAAAAGAATTCTTCTGCGGTGACAGGAACAGGACCTGCTAGCTCCGTGGAAAAAGAAGAACTGGAGGGAGGCAGTTGGGAAAGGCGGGAAGGCAGCATGCAGGCGCTGTGGGATGCTCCCAAAAGCTTTCTGATTGGACACTGGGGAGCGTTCTCGCGCAGGCTCCGTCGATACTGACGATACCCATATGTGATGACTACATTCCTGCTTGTTCCTCGAGATCATGGTTTACACACCAATAGACATTAAAAAACCCCACATAGCACAATATCACAAACTGCATAGCCGAAGCGGAATCTTGGCTAAAGGAAAATAATCTTCACATAAATTTAAAAAAAACAGAGATCTTATTCACAACAAGAAATCAAAGCTTTACCCCTCTCCCATTTAAACTCCATGACACAAATATCCCAGTCAAAGATGAGGTTTAATATCTAGGCATCACAATAGACAGATCGCTCTTAATGACAGCACAAATTAAGCAAACAGCAAGAACTATATTTTACAAACTAAAGACAGTCCAGCACCTCAGACCCCTCCTAGAGACCCATAATTTCTGTAAAGTAGTCCAGTCCCTAATCACACTTCACCTGGACTATTGTAATAGCATACTCCAAGGACTGCCTAAAAAGAGCCTTCACACTCTCCAATTAGCCCAAAATGTTACTGCAAGGATCATATCCAAGGGAAGACTAACTGATCATATTTCCCCCATCCTCTACAACCTACACTGGCTCCCGGTAGCTGGTAGGATAAAATACAAATCTTTAGTCACCACATTCAAACTTATCAATAATATCTCCCCATCTTTTCTTACAACCAAGATAAAAACCCAACCAGAAAACAGAAGTAGGAGAAAAAGTAAGTTAAACCTACTAGCAATTCCTTCCTCATTCCGCAAAACAAAACAAGCAACCAACCAACCAGTAATAGAGCCTTCCATACAGCACCTACTCTTCGGAATTCCCTCCCATACCCAATCAGATCACTAAAAGACTTTCAGACATTCAGAAAAGAACTGAAAACACTGCTATTTACCTAACATTATAACCACCTCCCCTTCAGCAACAGAATTTTTAATTATAATACGGTATGATACAGGAAGCCAGTGTTCTGTAATTAAAAATGGGGTAATACGATCAAGTTTTTTTTTTAAATGAAGCAAACAAATAGCTGTATTCTGTAATCGTTGCAACCGTTTTATCAATGTACAATCAAGACAATTGTATAATGAAATGCAGTAGTCTATGCAAGATCGAACTACTGCATGGATTAATGTGCATAAGTCCTTAATATCAAGAAATGATCAGAGACTGTGGATTTTATGTCGAATGAAAGAGCAAACACTATAACTGAGGAAATCTGGGTATCAAAACTTAATTCTGAGTCAAAATAGCATCCCGGAATCTTTAGCATTTTTTGAAGTGTTAGAGAGTATCCAGACATTCTGGGGGGTAATGGTGATTCACTATTCCCACATTACATGGGACTTTTAGAGATTTTAGTTTTAACTTATTTGCAATTAGCCAATGTGGATGTAGTTTCAAGATATGCCTTCAAAACTAAAAGAACAAGAATGGTGGGGTCAATAAATACTACCAGTTGGATGTTATCAGCAAAATAATAGCTAGCAATATGCACAGACGGGTTGACAAAGATATTAAACAGAAGTGTAGCCAAACTGACCCCTGAGACACTCCACAGTCTGATACATATGAGGGAAGAATAATAATTGCTCATTTCAACTTTAAAAGTACACTTATTAAGAAATGAAGACAACTAATTTAGTACCTGTCTGCTAATTCCGATAGAATCTAGAAATGAGATTAGCAATTAATAGTGAACAACTTTTGAAGGCAGCAGACAAGTCAACAGAAACTGCCAATACATAGTGCCCTTGATCAAAGAGCCTGGGGAAGTCATTTGAAAAGGAGGTTAATATGCTCTCTGCAGTGTGACCTTTCCAGAAAGCAGCTTCTTTTGGATGAAAGATCAATGATTTTTACACAAAGTTAGTAAGCTGTAATGCTACAAATTTCTGAGTGATTTTTGAAAGAAAAGATAGATGGAGAAAGGTCTATTTCTCTTTTTAGGTTCCATGAAGTCATTGCTGACTCCTGGCGACCCAGCAGCCCCTGGATTTTCATGGCAAGGTGTGACCAGAAGTAGATTGCCAGGCCTTTTCTTCTGAGGCAATGATGGGTAAAGCGACTTGTCCAAGGTCACAAGAAGTGCCAGTGGGAATCTGGTTTCTTGGGCATGAGGCTGTTGCTCTAACCACTAGGCTATTCCACCACACTGATAGGTCTATAATTTACAATTATTTGAAGAATCTAGGGAGGAATTCTTAAGAAGTGGCTGAATGAGGGCTTGTTTCCGAATAGTTTGAACTTCTCCAGAGGTAAGGCTGGTAATTACATTGGTTTACACAAAAATATTTTTTTTCTTCATCAAACGTGAAATCACGTTTTCCTAATGCAGTTTTTCATGCTGATTCTAAATTTGCAATTAGTTTTTCTCTAGCACATAGGGTTTTGGAGATATCATTCATAGACAATTCTGTTAAATGTTACATATCGTAAACATTGAAAAGTCAGACGTCACACTTGCTAATAACTATATTTCGCATGTTTGCATATAAGAAATGCACTATAAGGGTTTTACAGAAGATTTTCTGCTGTGAAGTTTGTCAGGATTGTCACGATATAACAATCCTGACAAACTTCACAGCAGAATATCATCCCTTCATGCTATCATTCCAGAATCCTTGGTAACATTTTTCCATGGCCTGAGTGTTTTGGTGAAACCTCTCCCCCTGTTCATCACTCACTTCACCCAGGTTTGGCGGAAAAAAGTGAACATGTGAGTGCATGAAGAGCATTTTCAATGATATGCGGCAACCAGATTTACGTTATATGTCAATTAACCTCTGTACTCCATCAACATAATCTGGCAATTTGTGATTACCCAGAAAGTTTTCACAGATCCACTTAAAGACTTGCCATGCTTCAAGTTCCAAAGCATCCAGGCATTTTTCATATTCTTCATCCTCCGTCACCTGTCTTATTTGTGGCCCCACAAAAATGCCTTTTGCAGCAGCGATCCTTGGAAATTTAGAAACAAGATACTGAAATCCTTTTGAATTTGTTTGCGCCATTCTTTTCACTAAATTTTTCATTAAACCCAGTTTTATAAGCAAAGAAGAATGTGAAATGTTTCCTGGATCAACTAATGGAACATGATTAACACTGCAACTTCCTGGATTATAGGCAAGTCTTAAAGGCCAGTCGTGAACAGCATAATGATCTTTGAAAGCGTGACTGTCCCAGAGGCAGAGAAAACAGCAATACTTGGTAAATTCACCTTGCATGCCCATTAGCGTGCCAATAACCGTATGATCACTGCAGATCTTCCACTGGTCATTGTCAAAGCATATAGATTGGAGCAATATCTGCAGGTTATTATATGTCTCCTTGAGGTGGACAGAGTGTGCGGTTGGAATAGATGTCTTTTTACATTGCCATTATGAATAAATGGTCTTGAGGCATTTTGCTGAAGAGTCAATGAATAAGCTCCATTCTGACATTCTGTGTATCTGTGAGAGGACTCCAAAAAGTCTGTCAATATCATTACAATAACACATTGGACAGTCTACTTTAAAGAACGTCGCTAAATTACGATTGTACATGCTATATGGCAAATGAAAACATTCTTTTGAAGTAAGTTCTTTTCTCTCAGCCTTGAAGCAAGGAGTTCCACTTTATCTTTTGAGAGTGCCAAGCTCTTCTTGGCTGAATTTCTCTGGATTGCCATCGCTTTAATCTTGCACGTAGTCTGCATCTTCTGACTCTTTAGGTTTGCTGCTACTTGCACCTTCATCTAACCCCATTTTGTCTGGTACAGAAGACAGCCTGTCCTGTGAAGGAACTGGGACAGGAAGTGTTTCGTCATGTGGGACTGGTCGCACTGCAGACATAAGATTTGGATACACAATGTTCTGTTTGTTCTTCGAAGAGAAACCCGTGATATTAACCAGACAAAAATAACTGTTGTCATGATGGTTTCTCGGCTCCCTCCATATCTGAAAAAATTGTTGGTATCAGGCAAACATTTAAGTCTTCCATTCCTGCTTTAATTTCTTCTCTATTTTGGAGTTATAGCTGTTTTTCTTCCATTTAACCAATCACGAAATCCATTTGCACGGGCAGTGCAAATGATGTGAGGTGCCCATGGCTTATCCTGGTCACCCAGTGGACATCCAAAAAATTGTACATTTTTCGAAGATTTGATGTTATGGTACGACATTGAGATACAGTAGCAAATGAGCCACAAACATAACAAAAAACATCAGAATGATTTCTACACCATCTTGGTATGATTATATTTCTAATGATTTCTTCAGTGTTATTATTGCAATGCAATGTGTGCCTTTGAGTCAGTCCTGACCCCTGGCGACCCAGAAGCTCCTGGGTTTTCTTGGCAGTGTCACCGGAAGTAGATTGCCAGGCCTTTCTTCTGAGGCAATGGAGGGTTAAGTGACTTGCCCAAGGCCACAAGGAGTGCTAGTGGGATTCAAACCCTGGTTGCTTGGTTACCAAGCCAGTGTTCTAACCACTAGGCTACTCCTCCACTCAGTGTTATTATTAGCAAATACATAATCAAAACAATTAACCTGAAAAGCAAAATAAATACCAATCAATATTGGTAATCACTGACACAGTTATGTCGTTTCAGCTAGTATAGCGAAATTTCTGACACTACCATCTTTCAAACCTGATGTGATACAACAAAAAACAAAAACGGTTTTGAACATTGCTTGTCATAGGTTATCTAATGCACATGAAATTATTTGTGATGACTTTTTCATGTTGACCAGTGTTATCATTGATAAGACCATTCAAAGTAATTTTAGCAACGATGATGGTAATGGGTCCAGGCCTGAAGAAATAATATTCATGGATGATATTATTTTTCCAAAGCTAAATACAATTGATTGATTAAAGGAGGACCAAGTTTATTTATTTATTTATTTGTGCTTATTTATCGCTTTTCGTGAATCAAAACGGTTTACAGAGAACTCAAGGATTGAACATTAAACAAAAAATACATGTAACATCCTAACAAGAAGTGAAAGGGGAAAAGCTGATTTAAGTAAAAACTATGTACAGAGAACTAAGCATATATATCAATTAGTTACAATGAAAGCATCTTGAAAAGTGTGAGGTCTGTAGTTTTACATGTAGAATTGTCACTAGGTGACTGGTTCACCAAAGTGCTCCTTGAACAGGAATGTTTTTAGCAGTTTACAGAAGGCTTTAGGATCCTTAGTTTTTCTTATGACTGAAGGAAGTGAGTTCCATAATAGAGGGGCGAGAAGGGAGAAGGCTCTCTTGACAATGTACACTATTCTGCACAAAATTATAACTCCAAAGTAAAGAAGAAATTAAAGCAGGAATGGAAGACTTAAATGTTTGCCTGATACCAACAATTTTGTTGAAAAAGAAAGATGCCAAAATCCTCTGCAGAAGGATAGAATGATAATAAATGCAAAGATGAACCAGACACTACAGATGATGCAGAGACAATAAAGAGTCTTGGGACGATAATGTTAAGATTGAAGAAAACAGTATAATATTTATTTTTTGTCAAATAGATAGCCTTTTTATAGTCAAACACATGTTCTCTGCACACAGTATAATAATTATGGTAGGTTTTGTAATTACACCACATGTATTTAGCTCTTGTGCCTTTCTCTTAAATGGACAGAAATTAGCACGTACTGTTATGTTTCGAACAGACTTATGCAGTTAAGGGAGCTACAGCCTCCAACACAGCACTTAAGATAATATTCCAGGTAGAAATCTACCTCCAGTAGATACGTAAAGGTGGAGAAGAAAAACTGGATGAAAATGGTGTACAGCTGGCTAGCAGTGTCTCAGGCTTGAGATTTACTAATTTCCTTGAAATTCCTGAGAAATGAGAAATGATGAGGACAGAATAAATTAGGTTTGTCTCAATTCACAGAGAAAATCGACTTGGCTCAGACTTTCATAGGATTCGCTGAGCTTTTTCTTGGCTTGCTCAGATTTAAACTGGGATTCTTGCAGTCGGTTGTGAATTGGCAGAAGATGAGAGAAAGCCTTTGTGGTTTACATTTTCTTGACTTTGTCTGCTACTGTCCCTTCCCAGTGCACCTCCAGTGCTTGTTTGTCTCCGACTGGTCATCTAATAAGTAGGGCTGGTACTACCCATTAAATAAACTAAGTAGTCGCCTAGAGCGGCAATCTTTTGAGGGTGGCTTATCGCCACCACTCTCCGGGACATGTGGCGGTGGCAATGACCTTAAAACAGTAATACAGTGCTTACCCAAAGGCTCCGACACCGTATGCTGTTGGTGCCACACTTTTACCAGCCACTTTTGCCCCCATGCAAACGAAGTTTGCATTAGAGGGGGTAGAAGCTGCTGCTCAAAGCGCAGAACCAACAGCAGGCAGAGTCAGGGGCTTTGCGTAAGTGCTGTATTGCTGTTTTAAGGTCATTGCCGTGAAGGATGGCAGCAGTTCAGGGGGGCAGCAGAAATGAGGGTTCCCCTAGGATGCTTTGCATCAGTCCTGGTAACATCTCTCCACAACAAGGCGCAGGCACCATGGTTTATCACAGAGTGACATCATATACTCTCTTAGAAGAAGCCATCTCTGCAGTCAGATTAATGAGAAAAGGTGAACATTCAATTGGAGGAGGTAGTGTTTCTTTTTATACTACTAGAGGAAGAGGAAGTTTGCTATGACTGGTGACAAAGAATGGCCATAGTGTTGAAGAAATAGGCAGAGGAAGTGAAGAGAGAAGCACCAGATGGTATATAAGGATTGGTTACCTTATGTACTCCAACAAGAATCTTACGTTCTGTCAATGATTTTCAGTTACACTTTCCGTCACCTGCACTGGTCAAATATGACCATACCCAGAATCTGGCATTCTTCACATCAACTCCTCCCCTCTGGAACACCCTGCCGGCTTTTACCCATACAGAACACAACTATAAGAACTTTAAAAAGCCCCAAAAACGTATCTGTTCAAAGAGTCCTTTAATACATTATAGCAATGGGAGGAGTGGTATCTGAGTCTTGATCTCATAGAGAATGACTGGAGTTTCTCCTCTTGCCGTTACCCTTCTTTGGCTCCGTTACCCAATTTTTCCCTCTCCCAATTTTCCGTGCATGTTGATTTGTGTATTTCTTATCTCTCCCTCTTTTCTTTAATTAAAAAATGGATTTCCTTTCTTTTATGTGTTTTATTAAGTAAACCACATCGTTTGTAATATAGTCTTGTGGTATATCAAATAAAGGTTAACCATAACCAAAGCCGATGCCTTATAGAACAAACCTATGCCCTACATGCTAGACTGTTTCTAATGGCAAACAGGGCCATGTCTGAGTTACTTGTTTCATTTTGAGTTACTTCTCATCCAAAACAAACAACTTTGGTTTGCTTTTGTTAGTATGCACAAAAATGTTTTAGCACATGCTAAAATGCAGAAATGAATCAAAAAGTTGTAAACAAGCCAAAGGGAAAAAGAAAGGTTTCCGGTGTACACTCCCACTGGCCACGGATTGTTTCGCAGTCTGCACATGCAGCAATTGAGTTTTTGCAATTCAACTCACCTGCGCACATTAGCAATTTTACAAAGAAGCTGCAAAATTATCTGTAAAGTGCAAAGTTCCAGAATATACTTTACAACTGCCTCTCTCAGTGTGTATGGTACCATGCAATTTAAATTATCCTTGGGAGATATGTCTATTACAAATATTACTTGTAGATGTTCTTATTATGTAAGGACTAGTGATTAGTACAGCTTGTTTCATCGCAATAACTTGATAGTTTCTAGACAGGATGGCACAAGGAATGAGTAACGCAGGCCACTTTCAATCATGATGTTCTGAAATTAAGTAACTACAAGAAAATAATTTGTTCTTGCCTTCATTTCTTTTTCCTTCCTTCCATACCATTTCAGCAGTTGCTTACATCTCATGCAGCCCTAGCATCCTAGCTTGCAGAGTAAGGTCAAAAATAGGAATTAGACTCAGAATGAAATTGGTTCAGATTTTTCTGAGTTGGGTTTAGGTGGGAGGTTTGGATAAACTTTCAGCTCTAGCAGGACAAAGGCAGCTGTAAATAGAGTGGCCCTTTTTCTTGGCTAAAAGTGAAATCAAATACTTGTATTGCTTTTGCTCTCCTGTGCTAATTATGATTTTGGAAAATGTTTTAAGTTTCCCTTTGGATTAGTTCACCATCTATGTGATGTGGACTGTGAGATACGGTGCTGTTTTTTGTGTATGATTTTTCTTCCAATTTTGACTTTTCTTTTTGGTATGTTATATTAATGTTGCTTTTTTTGTATATTAAATTTTAACAACAGCGTATCTATCTTATGGCTGATGTCCATTTGCAGCTCAAATGAAGGAATATGTGCATATGTGAAAAGTAAAATATTGCTATTTCAATGGCTTAATAATTAAAAATAAATTAAAAAGGGGAATTTTCAAAGCTAGATGTTTTGATGCAAAGCCTGGGCACTTTTTCATTCCTGATTTTTTTTTTTTACCAGTTCCCAAAGGAAAGGTCACGGTATACTTTCCTTTGAGCATTGTCTAGGATAAAGGAACCATGGCACCTGGTTTTCCTGTGGTACTTTTTCTGTGAAACAATGCATGTAATTTTCAAAAGAGAAAGCTAGACTTAGGGGTATGTTTACTAAACTGCGGTAAAGGAGCAAGCGTGCCGCTAACACTTTATAGCGCACGGTAATGGTGCCAGCAGCATAAAGCGCACTGTGGGCGGAGAGTAGACGTCCACGAGTCACGCTCCCTTAACGCTAATTGCACAACCTGCTGAAAGGCACCTTAACATCAGGAACCCTAACACATATCAAAACCTCACAGAAAAGGCGCCTTTGAGGTGAGAGAGATTATTTAATGTGTGCAATGTGGCAAACAGATAGGGGAGCCCAAGTAAGTGATAGTAGTGCTTCCTTAGCAGCAACAGCATAGTGCCCTACTATGACAGAGCACAAGGCTGATGCTGCTAATGTTGCAAAGGGGGTGACACATGGGTGCTGCTATGTAAAAAAGGAGGTGGCAGCTGTGTGATACCATGGGGGCTGTGGGTCCATGAGGGTGAGCGAGCAGCTGCCTAGGGTGCACAACTACGATGCATGATATGACACTGATGAGACTGTGGGAGCACACAGACATGCAGCTGCAGGTGGATGTGAATGCCCCCAGTGTCACTGACACCATGCTGCCATGTCAGTGCTCTGTGACTGTGTGGGTGTTCTGCAGTGTGTGTAGCCTGAAGCTGGAAATAACTGGGCTATGGTGGGGTGTGACAGGTGCTAACCTGCAGCTCTCACTGACAGTGGGATGGCATGTCCATTCACAGCTATCTCCTCTCCCTGCAAGGTGGCTCTGACACTGAAACCCTCCCCACCATTCATGATGGGAGACCCTGGCCGTCAGCATTCCTTTCGAGACCCATGAGATCAGATCAGTCCCTATGAGGTCTGCCACCTCTCCACCTCATGTCCAATCAACCCCCCTCCACAGTTACCCTCGCACCCTCTGCTAAGACCTTTGAGGAGGGAGGCACACACTGTTATTCCTCCAACCTACTCATCACCTGTTCCTCTTAGCCTGTTTCCACACCTCTCCTGGGCCCCAGCACCTGCACTGTTCTCTATGCAAACTCTCATATGTCCAAACTATAGCTCCAGAGAGCAAATGTCCGTGCAGCCTGGCAGCTGGCCCATGCAGGTGTACTTAAGTGTTCAGAACAAGGTGCTGACAGCAATACTTTCTTGCCTCTGGCGTACAACATTACAGAGAGCTGATGATGCTGGGCCAGCAGATGTATTATACATATGCAGCGCATGATTGAAATATGGCACCCTAACCTTGACTGGCCATTGGAAACTCAGACACATATATGTTGTACATGCAACCATATCCCACTCCTTCAATGCCCATCTGCTGCAATCCTCGCACGTCATTATTTACTCCATATTAACTCTAAACTCTTAACTCCATATTGACCCTAAACTCTCATCCTGTCCCACTATCTGATTGATTTCATACTCACATTTCAAACAACTAAATCTACACCTAACCAATCAAATAAATATATCCCAAAATTTAAGAGCTCTGACAAGGGACTACTTCATCAAGGACGCACTTACAAATAATGATACCAACTCTGATAACCTGAACAAACTCATAAACAATTGGAATGCTACCATAGCCAGCAAAGCATTAATTCAAACAAGACAATACCTCAAGATCAAAAAAAGAACTAAACAATGGTACACCCAAGATATAGGAATATCAAAAAGACTTCTAAAAAAAAATGGAGCATACATGGAGAGCCTCTAAATCTCCTCAAGACAGATTAACCTACATGAATGCCCTTCTTGCTAACCGTGATCTCATAAATAACAAAAAGAAAAAATTTGACTCAAATATCCTCCTTAAATCCCTAAATTGCCCCAGGTAGCTACCGTGTTTCCCCGAAAATAAGACCGGGTCTTATATTTATTTTTTCTCCAAAAATAGCACTAGGGCTTATTTTCGGGGTAGGGCTTATTTTTTTACTGATTCCGGTAGCACTTGCTGATTGGCTGCCATCTCCTGACAGTCAGCCAATCAGTGAAGTGTTACCACAGAGCGCACAGGGAAGCAGTGGATGCGGGCAGCGACAGCCCCTTGGAGAGAAGGAAGAGGCCCGCAGCGCAGAGACAGCACTGGCAGCTGATTGGCTTTGGTGGGAGGACCGGGGAGGAGCTTTCCTCCTGCTCCACTCCCCGACGCGATCAGCTCTGCCGGTGCTGTGCTGCGCTGCGGGCCTCTTCATTCCAAGGGGCTGTATTTCCTTTTTTGCTGCTGATTGGCTTTGGTGGGAGGACCGGGGAGGAGCTTTCCTCCTGCTCCACTCCCCGACGCAATCAGCAGCAAAAAAGGAAATACAGCCCCTTGGAATGAAGAGGCCCGCAGCGCAGTACAGCACCGGCAGAGCTAATCGCGTCGGGGAGTGGAGCAGGAGGAAAGCTCCTCCCCGGTCCTCCCACCAAAGCCAATCAGCAGCAAAAAAGGAAATACAGCCCCTTGGAATGAAGAGGCCCGCAGCGCAGCACAGCACCGCACCGGCAGAGATGATCGCGTCGGGGAGTGGAGCAGGAGGAAAGCTCCTCCCTGGCGGGGGGACCCCCCCCCCTCCCCCAGGTACCGAATCTGTCTGTCCGTCGATGATCTGCACTAGGTCTTAGTTTCAGGGTAGGGCTTATATTACAGAAATCACTGAAAAACTTGCTAGGGCTTATTTTCGGGGTAGGTCTTATTTTCGGGGAAACACGGTATTTGAAATAATCAAAACCTTCACCAGCCCACCAATTGATTGCTCCCAGTACCAATCTATAAACCCACAAATTTCTAGCAAACTACTACTCTAAAAAATTGTAAGCCACCAACTGCCCACATCCACAAGACTTATCTACCATCCCAATTCATAGAACGATCTGGTCTGATTTCCATGAAGTATCTATTGATCACCATAAGAATATCATAGCATGCTTAAGCACTACAACATCTGGTCTTGATCCCTGTTCTGTTAGTTGGATAAAGGCCACCCACGAAATCACTGCACCAATCATCCTCAAGATAGCCAACATGTGTCTAACGCAGGGCTATATACCCATAAAGTTAAAACAAGCCAGTATACGTCCCATTCTAAAACACAAATCAATGGATAAATTATGCCCTAAATCATATAGACCAATATCCAATCTCCCATTTCTTGCAAAAATAATAGAAAAGATTGTACATATTCAACTACAAGACCATATTGATCTTCATTCACCCCTTGATAAACACCAATATGGTTTCAGACCTCACCATAGTACTGAAATGCTACTTCTGACACTGTTTAACAACCTTAAAAAAGATACTGATAACTCCAAAACTGCATTCATACTCATCTTCTTAGATATCACCACAGCCTTTGATTCCATTAACCATAGCATTCTCCTTAATTGTCTACAGCAAATCAGTGTTTATGGTACAACAGTCCAATGGTTCAAATCCTATCTATCTGACAGATCCCAGCAAGTCAAAATTGAACAACTGACCTCAGGCATCTTTGATCAACAACCAGGTTTACCCCAAGGCTCAACCCTTTCCGCCTTACTTTTTAAAACATACATTCAACCATTATGCTCAATCATTAATAAGCTCCAAGTTAACTACGCCATATATGCTGATGATATAATGCTCTACCTGCCCTTCAACATAACAAACCCTAATTTTGAGCCCATTATATCCTGCTTTAATGAAATTGCAAATTGGCTAAAACCCCAAAACCTCAATATTAACTATATAAAAGCTAATGTGTTGTTTATCTCAAAAAATCAGGATTTCAACCCCCTCCTAATATTAAGCTGAAAGAAGCCACATTAGAAGTAAAAAATGAAGTTAAATATCTTGGGATTACAATAGACAAACTGCTCAACCTAACTTCCCACATAAGTTTAACCACCAGAACCATTTATAACAAAATAAGGTTAATGCAACAATTAAGACCACTATTACCAGAACATGACTTTAGAGCTGTTCCTGCAGGTAATGGTCCTCCCACACTTTGACTTTTGTAACAGCATTCTACATGGTCTACTCAAACAAGCTCTACACAGTTTTCAGGTAGCCACAAAACATAAGTGCACGTATTATGCTAAAAGTTAACATTACTGAACATATAACCCCAATCCGATATATACTCCATTGGCTCCCTATACACAGCAGAATTAAATACAAACTAATAACGACAACCTTCAAATTAATTAAAACATTGCCCCTTCTTACCTATCTAGTCTTATATAAACAACCCCAAATGACTGACTCAGAAGAGGTTGCTCACAAAACATTCTGACTGTGCCTTCTGAGTTCCGCAAAACAACTGTCGTCGCTAGTAATAGAGCATTTTCTCTCGTAGCTCCAATCCTATGGAATAAACTTCCAGACAATCTAAAAGCAGCATCAGACCTATCTACATTCAGAAAAGAACTCAAAACATATCTCTTTGTGGACCATTTTGGAAAGTCTGACATGCATCAAATACTACCAACTTAAACTAGCACTCATCATGTCTAAAAACCCATTTTATACTCAACCTCCCCAACTTGACATATACTTGTTTACACACCTTGTACATAGTTTGTATATAAGTTAAACAGACAGAATGTTTATGGTTATATGTTATCCTTTATTTATCGCTATAGCAAGCTTATTGTATAACCTCCATGTTAATTTGTATCTATGTCATGTTATAATATAAAATGTTATTATACTGTAAACGGATTTGATTTTTGTAAAGGCGGTATAGAAAAAACTTTAAATAAATAAATAATGACTGAGACACAGACTTGAACATTTATTTCATCCATGTGTATCAAGTAGATTGTGTAGTTATGGGACCAGCTAAGGCATCCAACATACCCACTACAATAGTATTTCAGGGTTCCCATGGCACACCTACTTCTTGGACAAACAGATCCAAACTGCATCTGTACCGTCACATTTACAACATCAGACCAGCACAGACATAACACACTCTCTGCTACCACCATCGGGACCACAGATCCACACTCACCATATGCCCGTCATGTGCAGTCCTATCTTTGACATGCAGCTGCTATACCATGACACATGTGAGAACATGTGCAACTGCTCAACAGATACAATGCACCTTTCCTGTGACTGCTCCATATCACTACTCATGTTCAGTTGTTCTTTGCTGAACATATCGATAGCATGCTGACTCCAGCCAGACAAATTTCAGGCCTCTCCTATGCAAAACACTGACAGTACTGACAGTTACAGGTGCACAACACACTGATATATTATTCTTGTGTGTCAACTGCACATCCCACTTACCGACTACAAAATCAGATGGCAAAGGTTCGTCTGGTCCATTAACTACCACATGTTCATCCATCCATCACTTTCAGATTGTCTTCCATTGATGCTCCTTTATCCTGCGTTGGGGTTACAGCCTTTTTCGTATGTTAAAGTGCATGCTTGTCACCTTACCACAACATGTTCCATTAACGCGCGTTAAAGGACACATAGGATGCTTTACGCTGCAATGCCTCCTACACGCCCAGGGCACTTTCCTTATTGCTGCCATTAGCGCATGCTACTACATGCTACTTTAGCGTGCTTTCGTAAACATACTCCCTAGTATTGCCTCCTCAGATATAAACCATCTTGGGAACACTCCACAAAAATGTGGAGCAATGCATGCAGGTTGGGCAATTTTCAAATGGCCCTTTCACCCATGTAAGCAGACATGTACAAAGGAAACTTTGCCAAACATTATAGAGTAAACAAAACATCTCCCACCATACAAGACAGACAGGCAATAGTAACAAACATTTTTAAATTGATAATGTTGGTAGTTTGAATGGACAGTGATGGTATTCATTCCTTAGGATAGAATTATACTTACCTTGAGTAGAAGGCAGAACTTCTCTAAAGACATACTTGCAATGGGTGCTACTGGTTTACATATGAATCTTAATCGTCCTAAAATAGTGAAAGGAAAGGGATAGTTGTGCCCCAAAAGAATTTACCCCTCTCTGGTTCATGTCTGGATATAATTCAAAGCCACTCCTTTTTTTTTCGTTTTGAGGTTCACTGTGCATTGTTTGTGTATGTATAGAGAGGAAAGGGCTCAAAGCCAAACCCAGAAAAATTCATTTGAGCTCATGTATTTTGGCTCCTATTGAGGGAAAACTGTAAATTTAAACTTATGATTTGTGGAGGGTAATTTTATAACAAGGCTGCCAACATGCGAAGTCCAAGCAGGTGTCTATTTGAAGCCTATTTTTTAAATCATATATGTGTTCATAGGGCCCTTTGCTAAACTGTGGTAAGTTTTTGCACTAACTTAATAACATAGTAAGTGCTGGCAGATAAAGACTAGCTTGCTAGTCTTTATCTGCCCAATAAGGTGTCAGAACTGTAGAGTTGTACATGTCGCTCCAGGCAGGTTACCCCTCTCCATTAGAAGTGATTTACATTAGCTTTGACTCCATCCTCTTACTATCTAGTGATCCTCTGTGCCTGTCCCATGCCTTATTGAATTACTTTACTATTTTAGCTCCCACCATCTCTTTGGAGAGCTCATGCCAGGCATTCACCACTCTTTCTGTGAAAAAATATTTCCTGATGCTGCTTTTAAATTTACCTCCTTTCAGCTTCATTTCATGTCCTCTAGTTTTACAGCTTCCCCGTCTTTGAAAAAGGTTTGTTTGTTCATGAATACCCTTTAAATATTTAAACATCTGTATCATATCTCCCCTGTCTCCCCTCTCTTCTAGGGTATACATATTTAGGTCTTCAAGTCTTTTCTCATATTCCTTCTGGAACAGGCCACAAATCATCTTGGCCGCCTTCCTCTGAACCATTTCAAGTCTTTTTATAACCTTTTGTAATGTACGGTCTCCAAAAACTCTAAGTGAGGCCTCACCAAGACCTATATGGCACTAATATCTCTTCTTCCTGCTTGTTATTCCTCTCTGTATACAGTCTAATATCTTTCTGGCTTTGGCCACCGTCTTGTCACACTGTTTCATCATCAGGAAATCCTCAGCTACTATCACCACACACGGTAACTGTCATTCCAACACAGTAATAGTTACCATGGCCCCATGCTAACCACTTACTGCAGATTAAAGCCCTATGGGCCCGATTCTGCTAGGCGGCTAGCCAGGCAGCACATCCCAGTGCGATGTGCAGCCACGCTAGCCATCCTGCCCAAATGCTGGAAGCCCCTCTCCCCACATGCACAGAGCCACTGTGCAAGGAGAGCAGGACGGAGGCGGAGAATGGACAGGATGTGGGCGGGACACGTACCCAGACATACAGGACTGATTCAAGTTAGGGTCCCGTACATCCGGGGAGCACCGGGAGGGTGTCCAGCTTGCTCCACCTTGGAGGTGGAATAAGAATGAGCTGGCCCTTCGCATCGGCCAGGCAGCTGTCCAGGAGCAATGGAGCCACAATCAGTGAGGCTCCGCTGCCTGATCCAGGCTCTAGCTGCCCCCATTGAGGGTTGGGCAGTAGAGAACCGGGGATCGCATTGCGGTAAGCTGGCAGTGAGGCAGTGAGGACATCTAGTGGAGGGCTGCAAGGGCACATTGGGCCATCTCAGTGCCCAATCCTGCACCTATGAGAATGTCTAGTTCCCACGGTGCAGAATCGGGTACTAACAGGGCCATCCTGTTTGGGGGTGTCCGGGCATGCTTCTTCCTGCAACAGGCTCCACAAGTCTTTATAATATACTAGAGAAAAGGCATCAGAAACTGCACTTAGATCGAAGTCACACACATTTATGCTTGTTCAGTGTAAATGTTCACGGGCAAAGTACTTGCATACGTGTATATTTCATAAACACGCATTAATCGTGACTTTGCCCACACTCAGTTTGTTCAATGCAAACCGCACTGATGCAGAGGAGTGGAGGAGTAGCCTAGTGGTTGGGGCAAGGTACTTCAGGCCGGAAGGTCGGTGGTTCAAATCCCACTAGAGGACAGCAACCTTGGGCCGGAAGGACTGGGGTTTCTAGTCCCACAGGTGCTCCTTGTGGTCTTGGGCAAGCCACTTAACCCTCCATAGCCCATGTTCCCTGTAAAATAGTTATCTCCAAGTTATAATGCCCTGTTCAATGTAATTTCAGTTTGTTCAATGTAAACCGCACTGATGCAGAATAGCGCGGTATATAAGAGAATGTAAATAAATAAATAAATACTCATCCAAACTCTTCCCTAGATCATGCCTACATGTAAATCACATAAAAATATGAGCCTTCTTGGCACCATACATACTTTCACACACATACTGATGGAATATTTTAAGAGAGGCCTTTTACGCACTTACAAGAGACCATTAAATGAGAAAAATCCTTTATGAAACTACCCCCTTAAAGTTTACATGTGTGGGAAAAATACATGCTGGATACATGCCTTAGACCTTTACAAGGCTATGTATTTATTTCCAGTAGTAGTTCAATGAGAGTTATTTTATTTTATTTTTATTTATTTATTTATTTTATACCGTGCTCTTTAGAATCAGTGCGGTTTACATGTATACTAACAGGTACTTTTTATTCCCTTGTCCCCGAAGGGCTCACAATCTAAGTGTACATGAGGCAATGGAGGGTGAAGTGGCTTGCCCAAGGTCACAAGGAGTGGCCATGGGACTAGAGACCTCAGTCCCTCCAGCCTGAGGTTGCTTGTCCCCATGTGGGAATTGAACCCCTGGCCTTCCAGCCTGATGTAACCTGTCCCAACCACTGAGCCACTCCTCCTATTCAGGTATAGTAAATACTTTCCTGTTCCCAGACGATTTCCAATCTAAGCCAAGACATTTTTGGCTGTGGTGTCAGAGATGTGAAACATTCTTCCTCAAGAGTTGCATGTAGTGGATAACATCTTTTTCTCCTGGAAATAGTTTAAAACATGTCCCCTTTCCTCGGTAATGTGCTAAGGAGGCTTCTGAGAAGGTAGGACATGGGTCCTGATGGCAATGATGAGGAATTCTTTTTCTGATGAGTTAGTGCATGTTAGGGCTTAGATGGGTTAGGATTTCTGATGTTAGTGGGTGAGTGTGTATGGCTGTTCAATGTATAAAGGCTGCTTGCCCATTCTATTTCTAAGGGAAAAGAAAGCTTAGTTAATCAGGCCAGTGGCAGAAATACATAGCCAGCAGCCCCCTCCAACCTTGTCATCACCCAATCTCTTTCTCTTATTCCTCTTTTCCCCACCATCTCCTTCCTCTCCCAGTTAGCCACACTTCCCCCAGCTAGCCCTCTCAATCCAGAAAGCCAGTTAGCTATTCTCCTAGTTAATCCTTACTGCCTAAGAAGGCAATCACCCCCTACAAGCCTCCTCCTCTCCATCTAACCAATTACACCCTCCTCAGGTATCCCTCACCCCCAGAAATCCAGTCAGTCATCACCCAGCTTCTAACCCAGATCCCACTGCCATACATGGCCAGTTATAATTCCACTCAGACAGGCAAACACCCTCTCTCAGAACCCCCTCCCCCATTTCACCCAGTCTCTTTTTCTTTCTCTCTCAGAGCCTCCCTTAACCCAGTGTCTTTTTCGCGTTCTCTCAAGTCCCCCCAGTTAACCTCATCTCTTTTACTCTCTTTTAGAGCACCCCTTCAGCCAGTGTCTCTCTCTGAGTCCCCCTGCTTCATATAGTTTCTCTTTCTCTCTCCATCAGGGAGAGTAAAGTAACTTGCCCAAGTCCCCCAAGGAGTAGAGTGGGATTGGCCAGAGTGAAGCAGAGCTGGGCAGCAGCTCCAGCTCTGGAGTCTGGGTTACAAGAAAGTTCGACTGGATTAACTGATTTTGGGGCCAGTCCTTTATTGTGAGCTGTACTGGGGCTTGTAGTGTTTTTGAATGACTGAGTTACTGGAAAACTTCCTGTGACAAGAGAGAAAGAGCAACTGAACTTTAGGGCCTGACTCTTGTACACAGCCATGGACAGGAAGAAGAGGAGGGAGAATTTCCTCTCCTGGATTAGAACTAGCACTTAATAGTACAAATAAAGAGATTGTTGAGGAGAAGCAGGACCAAGAAAGCAATTCAAGCTGTAGCGATAATAGGGTGGCTGCAAAGTTGTACTAGCGGCATTGGAGGCATATCCACTGGAGAAACTGTGCTCTCCCCTCTAGGGAAGAGGGGGAAGGACTTCTGCTTTTTCATTTTCTTTTTGTTGAACTCCTATTGTGTGTTCAAGGACTGGTTTTAATAAAGCTAGGAACAGACACCTCACCTGCAAAAACGTGGAATACAGGTAGGACTTAGAAATATTTCTGCTCTTATGCTGTGCGCTGGTGTGACTAGAGTCTGGAAAACCACAGCAGGCAGTGTTATGGAACAGAAAGCAGAGGAGAGGGAGGATGTATGTCAAAGCAGCAGAAATAAACATCCCCACAACTGTATGCAGTAGAGCACTGGTGCTCAATCCGGCCATGCTGGCATTTGCTGTGGCACAGCTAGTGGGGCACAGCTAGTGGCACCCTACCAATGCCCACATCCTGGATATGATACTGGTGATGGAGTCCTAGGACCCCATGTGAAAATGTAAGCCCAGACATTGGTGCTATGTGCAGCACCCAGACAGCTGGAGTGTTGCTCTCCATACAGTGGATGTCTATAATATGCTCTATGCAATGTGCACAGTCCCCTGGTGCAGATAAGGTCTTATGTAACTCCTATTGGAACACTTTACTGGGGATTACTTATGCCGGTGGCTACATGGCACATATCTTGTGTACAGGTCATTGTTGCAGTTGTTTACGTATGTGGGCCTATGATGTGCAATGTGCATACAGGGTTTTGGCCCTTGAGGCAGATATTCTGGAAGGGCTGTTTGGACCTACTGCAGCTCTGTAGCAGATTGAGGTCCACCATTGTAGTTATCATGTATGCAGGAAGCCAAATAGAAATGTAGTGAGCAGGTATGATGCTGGGCTGGAGGTACTGATTGCTATGGTTCCCTATCCATCAACAAAGACATGGTGCTGGGCATTCTTTTCGCAGACAACTGTTTTTGTGGGGCTACAAGTGAGAGTGCATGTGTGTGTGGGGGGGATCTAGATTGCTTATACACATATCTGGGGAGAACAGGTATGCCTGGCAGATAAATGGACCATAGAGCTGTCTGCAGCTTCAACAGGTACCAATGCATACAGGCAGGAGTGTGCAGGATGTTTCCGCAATCACTTTCCTGTCACTACTCAGGGGACCTCAGAGGGTGGGCATGCAATGGTGCAAAGCGCAATATGCCATTCCCAGGTGCACCAGCATTGGTGTCTTCAAATATGCACATTTGTAGGGAGCTCCAATGGTGTCTCTGGGCATGTCTGTGTGGTACTTGCACTGATGACTACTGTCATTCCAATGGCCCTTCAGTAGTGCAGGGGAAGTGTTTGGGTGGATCCCTACGGGAAGGCCTGTTCTGAAGAGGAATCCAAATTAGGAATAAGTCCTTGCAAAAAGGGAACAAGGACACTAAAGAGCAAGGAATATAGAGGGTCTGGTCTTCTTCCTTGCTCCTTAGTGTCCTTACTTAGCAATGTACAGTCATGTTCCTGAGCCGTTCACAACATGCATACCTTGGGAGGGTGGCTACTGCCAAGTCTGTAGTGCTGCACTGCATCTTGTGGCAGTATGTTCACTCTCTACCCATTTTCCTGCCACAGTACTGTATATTGCGAGTGCAGTTAGAGCAGCAGCCTATAGATAGTGATGATGCCCTCCTCAGCCAAGGCCCTCCCCACAGATGCTTGGAGTCGTTGACAAGTGGTTAAGGATAAGTTCAGACCCTCTCCAGCTGGAGTGCTCAGGTAAGACTTCCGCAAAATAAAATGTTAAATACTATTATAAGAATAATGTGCAATAGAGAGAATCCAGTTTAAATAATGACAATTGTGTTTATTAAAAACCCAGTTGGTTATTAAAGGGTAAAGTTTCTCTCTTTGAATTACTATTAACAAAACCCAATTTAACAATTTGCCTTTTCTTTTCCTTTGCAGATCTTCAGCAACAAAACTTCCAATTATCAACAAACATTCAGATTAATTCCAATCAAATTTTATTTTCAATGAGTTACTTTGTGATGCTGAGCACTTAATGTTACTAAGAACTGATACTCTATAGTATGTCCACTAAGCTGGGCTGAACGTTAACCAGGGCTGTCTGCAACTAGGTCCCATGTTATTCAATGGGACCTAGTTACAGATAGCCCGGATTAACCATTAGCCCAGCTTAGTAGATACAGTGGAACCTCGGTTTTCGTGATTAATTAAACATGAGAAATTTATGCGGTGCCGCATAACTCATTATATTGTTGCATATAGTAGACTGTATTTATTCATCGTGTCTCCCTGTTAAGGGACTGGTTAATTTGTACCCTATTTGTTTTACCTGTTATACCTGTTTATTGCATACCCAAGTTATTATACCTGTTCACTGTAAGCACAAATCACGAAATTGAGATGTGCAACTCTTATGTTCAAGCTACCATTATACTGCTACTTATGTTACAAATGCTACCATTATACTGCTATTAATGTTACTGACCCACTCAGGAATACTGTTGCAAGTACTCACAATTACACATAGTAATTTGAACCCTGTTACAAATATTGCCAACGTTACATGATTAACGTTACAAGTTTGCTAAGGCAGAAGTTGCAGGTTTAATATACTGCAACCAAATAGTTCCTCCTGCACTTAACATTAGTAAGACATAGGCTTTAGAAATATAACACACCTATTAACACAATAACATTTAAGAACCATTATCAAGCAATAGGCTACAAAACCTACCTAATAATCAAACAATGTACTTTCAATCCCCCTCTCCCATCAGGATTATACTGATATCCTCACACTGATACATCTAACAAAATGTATAAAAAATAATTATAATAGACCAATCCCTATAATACAAGGTACATCACGTTATGACAACCTAATATCTCCATTCAAAATTGGACCTAACCCCAGACCCAAACAATCTAGACTTATATATATAACAACTGCACCAGAATATGATCCAACACAACCACAACCACTCAATACACAGAAATACACAAACCTCACCTGTCAACTCATTAACGCAAGATCCATGAAAAACAAACTTCCAATCTTTACAGACATCATCAATGACAATAAATCAGATATTATCTGTATAACTGAAACCTGGCTCAAGGATACAGACTCTGTCTTCATGAACCAATTAACGACACCAGAATATGAGATCTTCCATACCCATAGAACACATAAAAGAGGTGGAGGAGTGCTCATAATAGTAAAGAAAAATCTCAATGCAAAACTAGTCTCATCTAGTAACATTGATAATGTTGACATGCTAACTATAAAAATTAAAAATATAAGAATATGCCTAATATATAGGCCACCAGAATACAATATAGATAATACTGACAATCTAATTGAACTACTAGCCTACAAACCCAGTAATACTAATGGGTGATTTTAACCTCCCCTCAACACCCAACACCCACTCAACTCACTTCTTAGATGCAATAAGCAATTTGGACTTCCAACAAATAATAACAGAACAAACACATAATAAAGGAAAAACACTTGACATGGTCTTCCTACCAAACTCACTCCACAACTTATATAACACTGAATCACTCTCAAACATACCTGTCCCCTGGTCTGACCACTACCTCCTGAAATTCAATATTACCATCCCTGACAAATATCATACTAAAAGACCACAACCCCCACAAACTAAGAGATTTATAAAGTACAATGAAGAAGAATTCCTAGATCAAATAATTCCACACCTCACCCTAACACCCACAAATCTTGAGGAATCTATCAAATCTTGGAACAAAACTATCTCCATGGCTGCAGAAAGAAAACCAGTCCCATCACCACATAAAAGCAATGACAATAAAACCGAAAAAAGGCATGCCCCATGGTTCAATATGACACTCAAAAAACTAAAAAGACAATTAAGAACCAATGAAAGGAAATGGAGACAAACCAAGACACCAACAAATTATGAGAAATACATAAATACCCTACATATTTATAAAGAAACAACAGACAGTACTAAGAGAAACTATTACTCTAACATAATCAATAATTCCATTAACCGACCAAGGGAATTGTTCAGCATAATAAAGAACCTAACAAATAAAACATACAACTCAGACGAAAGTTCCATAGATATTTCTCCACAAGATTTAGCACAATACTATATTAATAAAACATAACTACAAATGACCCCCCCAATAACACACACTGAAATGACACACACTACACTTGATAACTGGTCCAACTTCATCCTAATTTCAAAAGCCACTCTCAAAACTACTATATCTAACATCAACACAACTACATCATATCTTGATCCATGCCCAGTGGACTGGATAAAAAAGACATTCTCAATACTCTCTGCTTTCATCCTCCCTATGATCAATCTATCACTAGAAAAAGGATACTTACCCTCATCTCTCAAACACGTTCAAATACGACCAATACTTAAAAATAATACATTAGACAAACTATCACCAAAATCATACAGACCAATATCGAGTATTCCTTTCATGGAAAAACTTATAGAAAAAATAGTACAAACTCAACTACAGGAATTCATTGATACATTGAACCTCCTTGACGAACACCAATATGGCTTCTGACCATCCCATGGGGTAGAAACACTACTAACAGTACTTTATGACACTCTACTAAGGGGAATTGATGACACTAAACAAGCATTTATCCTAGTATTCCTCGACATCTCTGCAGCATTTGACAGTGTCAATCACTTAACAATGCTAAACAGACTTCAACAAATTGGAATAACATCTACTGTTTATAACTGGTACAAATCCTACATATCAAACAGAACACAAACAGTAAGAATCCTCAACCAAACATCTACCACTTTCAATCAAACACAAGGCCTTCCACAGGGATCCGTGCTATCAGCACTACTATTTAATATTTACATACAACCAGTCTGTAGCATCTTTAAATGTCATGGCGTACATTATCATATTTACGCCGACGATATAATGTTCTACCTCCCATTTAAAATCCCGCACCCTCCACTACAACAAATAACAGAATGTTTTAAAGAACTAACAATATGGCTCAATGATCAGAACCTACACATCAATTTCTCAAAAACTGATGTACTATATATCACTAAAAATCAAACATATACACCTCCTAACACCATTACTAGACAACCATGAGATCAACATAAAAAAAGAAATAAAATACCTAGGAGTGATACTCGACAGTAAACTTAACATGGATTCACACATAAAATATCTGACAAAAAACATACATTACAAACTCAAGACACTGAGACAATTAAGACCATTAATACACCTACAAGACTTCATAACTATAATTCAAGCCATCCTAACCCCACACTTTGATTATGCAAATATAATCCTTAATGGCATCACAAAGCAAAATATGAAAAAGATACAACTAACCCAGAACATAGCAGCAAGGATAATAATGAATATAAAATCAACAGAACATATCACACCGATCCTGGCTGAACGTCATTGGCTACCCATTTACTGCAGAATAAAATATAAAATTATTTTAACCACATTTAAACTAATAAATAACTTAGCACCATCTGTACTCAATACGCTCATTAACATAGAATCAGATAAACGATCACAAAGGAACAGAAACACAAACACTATAGCAGTTCCAAAAGACTACACAAAAGCAAGAAAACAAACCAACAAGAGGGCCTTTTCCCATTCGGCACCTTTTCTATGGAATACGCTGTCTGACAACATTCGCCAACTATCAGACTTAAAAGAATTTAGAAAAAAACTAAAAACCCACTTATTCTCTCTACACTACAATACACTACCTAATCAGAATACACAAAGAGACACAGGTTAGCAACCATACCACAATACTACAAAACACACAAAATATATTTACTCATCACAATTTTGATGATATAATTTGTAAGTACCCATAATGTAAATACGTTCTAACTTTTTACCGTTCAAATGTTATATTGTTACTTGTAAATAGTTCTACCTGTTCTATGTAAAACGACTAGGTATATGCGTCCACATACCATATAATTTACTGTTCATTGTAAACCGCACTTGATACTTGGGAAAGTGCGGTATAGAAATAAGTGTTAAATAAATAAATAAATAAAATAAATAAACCGCACTGATGTCGAATAGCGTGGTATAAAAGAGACTGCAAATAAATAATAAATAAATAAATAATAATCTGTTCGAAAAAGTCTGACTAGAACCGAATGTATGAAAACAGAAGCAATATTTCCCATAAGAAATAATGTAAATCCAATTAATCTGTTCCAGACACCCAAAAATATTAACAAAAAATACATTTTATAGAGAATAACTAGATTTTTACATACAGAAAACAATGAGAAATAAATATAAATGACTAATGAAATGGATAAATGAACATTTAACATCACTTTTACCTTTACTGAAGACTCTTGTTGGCATATGGAAGACAGTCAATCAGCAAGAGAATCAAAATAAAGAAAATCCCACTTCTGGCCACAAGATGGTGATCCATTTTCAACTGTACGAAAACTGAGACAATGTACGAAAACAGACAAAATCTTGACGAAAAAATTCAACGAAAAAAAATCATACGAAAACTAGGGCATACGAAAATTGAGGTTTGACTGTATACCCCTTTATGTACAATCCTTTTCCAACAGGTGTTCCCAGATTATAAAGCCCACCCACTTCTTCATAAGAACATAAGAAATGCCATACTGGGTCAGACCAAGATCCATCAAGCTCAGTATCTTCTTTCCAAAAGTGGCCAATCCAGGTCCCAAGTACTTGGCAGGTTCCAAAAGAGGTACACAAATTCCACAATGCTTATCTTGGGGTAAGCAGTGGATTTTCCTGGTCCTCTTTAATAATGATTTATGGACTTTTCCTCCAGGAACTTGTCCAAACCTTTTTTAAATCAAGCTACAACAGTTTTTACTACATTCTCCAGTAACAAATTTCAGAGTTTGATTACTTGTTGAGTGAAAAATATTTTCTCTTATTAGTCCTAAATGGGCTACATAGCTTCATTGAGTGTACCCATTCCAATCCATTCATTAATTTCTAGACCTCTAATTATATCTCCCCTCAGCTGTCTCTTTTCCAAGTTGAAGAGCCCTAAATTTTTAAGCCTCTGCTCAAAGGGGTATCCTTCCATCCCCTTTACCATTTTGGTGGCTCTTCTCTGTACCTTTTCTAATTTTGCTATATTGTTTTTAAGATACAATGACCAGAATTGCACAAAGCATTCAAGGTGCAGTTACTCCATGGAATGATACAGAGGCATTAGAATATCCTTTGGTTTGTTCTCCATTCCTTTCCTTATGATTCCTAGCATTCTATTTGTTTTCTTGGCCATTGCTGCACACTAGGCAGAGTTTTTCAATGTATTATCCACAATGACACCTAAATCCTTTTCAGGGTGGTGGTTCCTAATGTGGAACCTTGTATCGCATAACCATAGTTTGGGTTGCTCTTCCCTAAGTGCATAACTTTGCACTTGTCTACATTAAAGTTCATCTGCCATTTGTATGTCCAGTCTTCCATTTTATCAAGGTCCTCTTGTAATTTTTCACAATCTTCTTGTATTTAACATCTTAGAATAATTTTGTCTCATCTGCAAATTTGATCACTTCACTCATTATTCCCATTTCCAGGTCATTTATGAAGATTTTAAAAAGCAGCGTATCCAGCACAGATCCCTGAGGTACTCCACTATTCACCTTTCTCCATTGAGAAAATTGGCCATTTATTTATTTAGCATTTCTTATATACTGCCTTTCAGTTTTTTATCAAGGCTGTTTACATTGAACATAACAATAATTTTATATGGGACAGCTAATCAGAACATTTTTATATCGAACAGCTAAAAATACAATTGTGTAGTCACAATTAAACTGTGTAACCTTCAAAAACAACTATTTACAATATTTTAGGACTCTGTTTAGTGTAGTATGTGCTATTGTGGGTGGGTTGATTGGCAGGGTTTTTTTGAGTATCAAGGCTGTGTATCTAGTGGTGTCAAAGTATTCCATGAACAGGTATGTTTTTAGCTGTTTTCGGACGTTGGTGGTGTCTGTAGTTGCTCTTAGTTGATGTGGAAGTGAATTCCAGAGGGATGGGCCATAGTATTCAAACGCTCCTTGGAGAGTTGTTTGGGAGGAGTTGATCTTGATTGTTGTTGTTGAGAGGGTGTTTTGATGTTGTTTCCTCCTTGATCGAGTATCTGGCACCTTCTGGATTAACTCTCCTAGGCATTCGTTGAACTGATTGTGCAAGGTCTGTCATCATTATTGATTTGTATTTTATTCGGGATCATATGGGGAGCCAGTGAAGAGATTTTAAGATTGGGGTGATGTATTTTTGCCTTCTTGATCCAGTGATTAGTCATGCTGCAGTGTTTTTGTGCAAAGCTTGAGTTGTGCATTTGGGTAGTCCTTGAAGTATCAGGTTGCAATAATCTAGATGTGGGGTAATTATTGCTTGACATAATTATTGCTTGCGGAAGTGGTTATGGTCGAGTGAGGTCATAGGTTTTGAAGAGTCCTCATTTTAAAGTAGCCCTATTCTCTGCTTTCTATCTTTTAACCAGTTCCTGATTCACAATAGTACACTGCCTCCTAACCCATGACTTTTTAATTTCGCCAAGAGTCTCTCATGAAGGACCTTGTCAAAAGCTTTCTGAAAATCCAGATACACTATATTGACTGGCTCACCTTTGTCTACCTGTTTATTCACACCTTCAAAAAAAATATAACAAATTAGTAAGACAAGAATTTCCTTTGCTAAATCCATGTTGGCTTTCTCCCATTAAACCATGACTATCTACATGTTCAGTAATTTTTTTCTTTATAATAGTTTCTACTCCTTTGCTAAGTACTGACATCAGGCTCATCAGTCTATAGTTTCCCAGATCACCCCTGGAACCCTTTTTAAAAACTGGAGTTACATTGGCATTATTCAGGTACTACAGATGATTTTAATGATAGTTCACAGATTAATAATAGTAGGTATGTAATCTCATATTTCAGTTCTTTCAATACCCTTGAATGTGCACCATCCAGTCCAGATAATTTTCTACTCTTCAGTTAATCAAATAGTTGTAATATATCTTCCTGGTTTATCAATATTTCTGTCAATTCCTCCGATACATAACCTTTAAATACCATTTCAGGCATGGGTAACTGCCCTAAAGTAAAGACCAAGCAAAGAATTCATTCAGTCTCTCCACTATGGCCTTGTCCCCCCTTAGCACCCCTTTACCCCTCTCTCATCTAATAGTCCAACTTTCTCTGTCAAATGTTTTTTGCTATGAATAGACTTTTTAAAGTTTTTATTATGTGTTTTTGCTTCCACGGCAAGCTTTTTTTCTAATTCTCTCTTTGCCTTCCTTATCAATGCCTTGCATCTAACTTGCCAATGTTTATTTTGTTCCCCATTTTCATCATTTGGCTCCTTTTTCCATTTCTTGAAAGATGCCTCTCTGAACTCACCTTTAAAACAAGGTGGTGTTTTTTTGGCCTTACACTTTTCTTAAAATGTGGAATACATCAGGTCTGGGCTTCTAAAATAGTACTTTTAAACAACGCCCATGCGTGATGTAAATCTTTAACCTTTGCAGCTGATCCTTTTAGTTTTTTCTTAGCTATTTCATCATTGTCTCCCTTTTGAAAGTTAAAAGATAGTACTGTGAATTTTCTTGCCATTTTCCCTCCATTTATTAAATAAAATGTGATCATTCTATGATCACTATTGCCAAGTGGCCCCATCATCAATCATGGGCATTGTTTAAAAGTACTATTGCCTCAAAATATGGAAATCGGATTCCATTTTTTGGTATATCTGCTTCTGTAATACAGTATATTATTTATACTTCTTTCTGTCCAAGTGCAACATCTTTCATAAGTCAGCTGTTTCAGTACTGCATAATGTGGGCCTCCAAAATGGCTGTGTTCCTCCTCAACTCCCATCCTCACTCTCATTCCAACACAAGTGAGCATGCTATAATATTCAAATCAGGAATATAGCATGTGGGGGAAACATGCAAAATGTGTTTTGCTGAAGCGGAGAAAAGGATTAAAGCTAAAACTCTGAAATAAGGATTCCATTTTTAGCAGATAAGCTGCTATAGCTTTTTCCTAACAGCTACATTAAAAATGAATGCATCTGAAGTTCAGCCCTGCAGGAACCACGGCTGTGTTCATTAATTTGTCTCTAATCTCTTCACATTTTGTTTGATATTTTTGTAACTAGACTGATTCTTATGTTCATTAACATACCCTGCAGGTGGATATTCCATATCAGGGTCAGATAATGGTCTGCATGTTAGATGATAATATAGAGGGATTTGATGTACACCACCTTGGGCGAATTTCTTCAATAAGGCAATAAATCTTTAACAAAAAAATCACGAATACATTTTAGAATATATCCCGCAAATAGATGATTTTAGGACCGTCAATGAACTGGAGTATGGATAGTTTCTGGCACACATAGGTGCACCTACTCTTGCCATCTTACTGGACAGACTAGATGGACCATACTAGTCTTTTTCTGCCATCATTTACTATGTTACTATGTTACATCCTGGGGATCAGCATTCTAGCACAGATCCAGTATTGAAGTCTTTGATGTAGACAAGTTCATGACTGATAATAGCCAGGATCCAGAATTTAAGGTTGCCATGTTTTGTTTATGACTTAGCACACTCATGTGCATGGTACTTATACGCCTTCACTTCTGTTTTTTTCATTTTCCTTTAATGGTATGAGGCCTCTTACATTTGATCTAACTTAGGGCCTCAGAAGTACCATAATGCAGCCCTGGGAAAAGACTGGAGGCAGAAAGAAACAGGTGGGGAAGAGTTTAATCAAGTAATCATGGAGTTACAGGGCTAGACAGGATCTAATTTCCTAGACTCTGGGTAGGATTCAATGTAGCTTTATCATCCCAAACTATTATTTGTCTAACATACTGTAATAGATATTCTATCACCTTACTAGGTAATAAATTACAGTGCGTAATTATCCTTATAGTTAAAAAGTTCTTCTAACCAATCACAATCTTTATAGCTTGTGGCGCTGTGCCCCGACTAGGCGGTCGCCTATAGGCTGCAGCGTGCCACCTCATAACATTTATTTTTGCTCCATCTTAAGAGCTAGGACTTCTGACGTTGTAGTTGTGGGTCAAGAAGACAGTCCGAGTGGGTTTTGGCAAACACAGGAAATTTATTTATTATTTTTTTGACAAGACTTTGCAAACAACATTTGTTGTGTAGCATTTGGAACAGGACAACTTAAAGAGGATATTTTCTCCAATCAGAATTATCGTACAAAACAATGTCCTGGTAGTGCTCAAGAATAAACTTCTTTCATGTATAACAAACAGTATTTGCTTCTTCAAATGCCAGGGTTAAAACTTAGTGCTCACTGGTTCCTAGTGCCTTCAGTAAAGATATCAGCTTCTTTTAAACTGTGCAAGCTTAAACAAGGTTCCTTCTTCCTGTTTCTATTATCCACAGAATAACAGCTTCTTAAGACATTCAGTTTACACTTAGGCACTTCAGTTAGCTCTAACAATGGCCAAGGTTTTCAGTGCTCAGAACAACAAGGCTTTTTCTAAGCTAAACCTGTTCCGGTTTTCTCTGACCTTAAAACTCTTGGCCTTCTTTTACTCTGATGCTAGACAAAGAGCGCAATCCATTAAACTATCAACCGAGTCCTGTTCCATCTCACAGGGCTCCATGTCCATACTTTCACAATCAGAGTCACGTTCCTCTGGGCTTGGAACTTGCTCTGTGCACGCAGGCTTGACTTCTTTTAAAAGCTTAAACAGTTTGTTCCACTGAGACTTCTGTCTCCCCTCAGGGTTCCTAGGGTGACTGCAAGGCTTCCTGTCTCTGAATAAAATATCCAAAGGCTCTGATTGTCTGACCTTGCTTGTGGTAACACTCTGCCTTACAGGTTTTAAAAGGGGTAAAACTTTTCTCCTGGAATCTTCTAGTACTGCTCCTCTAACAGGGCTATAACCTTCAGTTTCCCCAGGAGCATCCCTCCTACCTTCAAACCGGGCTGTAAACCTCTCACGGCAGGGGCTCCTCTCTGGAGTGCAGTCTTCTGAACAAAAACTGCTCTGAGAGCTTCTCCGGTGTCTGTTCCTAGACACTCTCTGCCTTTGACGCCTGAAGTTTGAGTTCTCCTTAGTCTGCTGTGTATATTCCCTTTTCACATTGCCTGTAAGCTGCTTCCTCAGCCCCTCTCTCCTGGATGGCTCGAGACTGGCTCTGTCTCCAGTCCTGTGCCTGCTACGGTGGCTGGCTTTGTTCCTGTCTCTGAGACTCTGGCTGGTTCTGTTCCCTTCTCCTCCACTCTGGCCTTGGCCCTGGCACTGGCTCTGGCAGTGGCTTTCTCTGAGACTGTCTCTCCTGCTCTCTGTGAGCCTGTCTCTGTATTTGGAACTGGAACTAGAACAAGAGCTGGAACTGGAACTCCTCCGCCTGCTTCTTTCTCCCTTCCTCCTCTCTCTGCTCCCTCTTCCTGAGAGCTTAAATGTGTTTGAGTGTCTTCCTTTTCCTGGCTCCTCCCCTAGGTGCCTCCCATCTCCACCCTGTGTTGCCATGGAGCCTGGGTGTGGCCTGCACTCAATAGTTCTGAATGTGTGGTTTTTTTCTCTACCTGCATTCTGATACATGTGCTTAGCTGAGGGATTTCTCTGCCTAGAAGAAAAAGTTCTTTTTCCAGGTATTTTCCTAGGCTCTATTGCAGCCTCATCACCACAAGCTGCAATTTAACATCATTTTGACTTGTTCTTTCCCTAGTGGAGATAGAAAACAAATGAAAATGGATTTCACTGTAACAGTCCCCCTCCTCAAACACACACATTTTATTATGCCTTTGGATACTGATATTAAGTCTGCCCTCTATCTTTTCTAAGTAAGAAACTCAAGTCCTTAAACCTATCCTGATGGGTGAAATTAACTAGGTCCCAAATAATTGTTACCCGTGGACAATTCTTGAGAATGATACAGAGGCATTACAATATCCTTTGTTTTATTCTCCATTCCTTTCCTTATGATACCTAGTATTCTATTTGCTCTCTTGACCGCCGCTGCACACTGGGCGGAGGGTTTTAACATGTTATCCACAATGACGCCTAAATCTTTTTCCTGGGTGATGGTTCCTAATGTGGATCCTTGCATCGTGCAACAATAGTTTGGGTTGTTCTTTCCTAGGTGCATAACTTTGCACTTGTCCACATTAAATTCATCTGCCATTTGGATGCCCGGTCTTCCAATTTCTCAAGATCCTCTTGCAATTTTCCACAGTTCTCATGGGTTTTAACAACTTTGAATAGTTTTGTCTCATCTGCAAATTTGATAACCTCACTCATTATTCCCATTTCCAGTTCATTTCTGAATATGTTAAAAAGCAGCAGATCCAGCACAGATCCCTGGGGTACTCCGCTATTCACCTTTCTCCATTGGGAATATTGGCTATTTAGCCCTACCCTCTGCTTTCTATCTTTTGCACCTTCAAAGTCATAGGCATGTTGTGTATATCACATGGTGCTAACCCCCAAAACTCCATTTTAATTCCAAATTGTAATGCGACAAAACAGCACAAACACAGAGGGGATGAATACTTTTGCAATGCATTTTATGCTTCCATTGTGGTGCAAGAGGGAAAGCAGGCTGAAACAAGTACTTTTAATATTCCAATTCATGCCAAGGAGCAGGTATAGATATGGACATGTCCACCAGTAGTTTTAAACATGCGGCACCATTCTGGAATCAGAGATGCACATGGATCTTTTAATCGCTTCCCCGTGCCGCACAGACATGATCGTACCGGACACATGTAAGCTTATTCCTTTATAAAACGGCTCTTGGGGAGGGAGACCACGTGATGCGATCAGGGTAGCAGTCGCATCCTGAGTGTGCTCTGAGACCCTTGGCCCAGGCCGGCGATATAGTACCGTGTAATCCCGCAATAACTAACAGAAAGTGTGCTCAGGGTGTGTTGGAGAGCCTGCAGCATCAGATAGTGCGGTCTGTGCTGGCAATCGGCATGGCGACAGGAGCTAAATCGACCAAGAGAGACCGGGAGCGGGTGGCCGGCATGAACAAGATGGCGGAGTCAATCCCAGCGCCAAGCTTGCCCAGATCCCCCGCTTCACTGGATGCGATGTCGGCTGCCGTAGCAGCGGCCCTGTCACCGCAGTTCGATGCGTTGCATGAGAAGATGGATGGACTGCGTGCCTCTGTGGATACCCTGGGGAGTAGACTCCGTGAGGCTGAAGACCGCCTGGGGCAAACGGAAGATAAAGTGGAGGTGCTGGAGTCGGGGGTTGCTGGTCTGAAAACCCAACTAGGCCTGCATGAGGCTAAGCTTGACGACCTGGAGAACCGGTCAAGACGGAATAACTTGCGGTTTATGGGGATTCCAGAGACCGTCTTAGATAAAGACCTGCAGGGCTATTTGGAAGCACTGACCATGCATCTACTTGATGGCGTTGAACTCGGAGACCAATTGAGAATTGAGAGAGTGCATCGTGTAGGTAACAAGCAGGCACGGGATGCCCGTCCTCGAATTGTGCTTGCCAAGTTCCTCTACTTTCCGCAGAAGGAAACGCTATTAAGAGCGGCCAGACAGAAGGGGGAAGTGCTTTATAGTAACTCTAAAATCCGTGTTGCACAGGACTACTCTGCCGCACTGAGTCGGAAGCGCTGAGAGTATGCCCCCCTATGCGAGAAACTTATTGGTGCTGGGATTCGGTTCTCAGTTCAATATCCTGCCAAGTTGCATGTGATGAACGAAGGAGCTCACCATGTTTTTACAACGGCTGCGGAGGCAGAGGGCTACGTGAATCAACTTGCGGTTAGAGGGCAGGCGGCCTCGGCATCTCCACATTGACACTTAATAGTGCTGACTGTTTGGTGATAGCCTGGTTCCCTTCTGGGGGAATAGCCTGGGGTAGCCTGAAGTGGTAAGGGCTACAGTCTCTGTCAGGTTTTTATGAGTGGCACGTGGACAAGTTACTTTGTGTCGCTGGAATTGCTCCCCCAGATACAAGTTTGCCATGTGTTGAACCTGTTATATTGTTTCATACTCAGCAGGTCGACTTAGTATCCTTTTTTGCAGACTGTGCCTTAAAATTTGACTAGCTCTTGTTCCTTTTTCTTTCCCCTCCTTTCCCGGTCGGCTCTCCTATTAAGCACTGCTCCGCTTAGAATTCGGAGGATTCAGAACTAGGGAGCCCCTTTTATTTTCTCTTTTTCTTTTCTTTCTTTCTTTGAGTTTTAACTGCGGATAACTGGGCAGCTTAGTTAAGTGTGTCAACAGTAGCTTGATGGATACCTGTGGGGTTTTTTTTTTGTGTGTGTGATTTGTTTTTTCTTTATTATAGTGGCATTTCAATAATGCTGTTGGAAAGCAGTTTCAGCGAATATTTCGGCCATTTGTGGCCCCCGCAGAAGTTCGCAGAAGGGGGGAGTGATTGTGCCCTGCTGGGACCTCTCATAGAGAAAGGGACAGGGTGTGGCGTGCTGTTGTGATGCCTTCTGGGTGTGCATGACTCTGGAGCAGTCCCCCCCACCTCGCCTTCGTTGAGCCCTATGGCGAGAGATGGATTGACGGGGCCTAGCAGGGGGTGTGGAAAGGTAAGAGGGGTTAGGGCCTTACCTTGAGTTCCTGTCCTTTCGGGGAGGGGTTCTGGGGTCTGTTCTCCGATGCTCTGGCGTCTCTTTATAACTTTTGCGAAATCGAAACAATATGGCTGCCAGATGCTAGCTTTGCAACCTGCATACCCAGAAGGCAATCTTATAGCTCTTACTTCTATTGGTCTTGTTTACTAGGCCAGCCAGCTGTACTTGATGTGGACGGTCTACACGATATTTGCCTGTTTGTAACTGTTGTACTGATGCTGTGAGTTTGTATTGTTAGATGACCTGTGTTTTCTTAAAATTTGTGACATGACCTGTTCCCTGTTAAGGCTTTTGTCTTACTTTCCAGGAATGATGGTCTGTGGGTCCGACTGCAGATTGTTTCCGGGCCCTTCTAAGGGCGGGTCCTGGGGAGACCTGGGCCCTGTGGGAATTGGGTCCCCCTGGGGGAATAGGGAGTGCTCGGGAGTTGATAGCAGGCAATCTGGGCAGAAGTAAAGTATGGGCGGGATTCACTTTTACCTTTAGTGGGTGATAGGGGATCGGCCGCGCTCAGAGTGGCCTTGATAGGGCCTCTCTAGAGTGGGAAGGTGGAGAGGGCCCAGGGGTCAGGGGAGTTGACTGAGGGGGAGATGGGGTTGGGTAGTGAAGATAGGGGGGAGGTCAGGAATGGGAGGGTGGTGGGAATAGGCCGGGGAGGGAAGGGTGTTATGGGGGGGATTGGAGGGAGGGGGAGGTTGTGGGTAGGATGGGACCACGGGACCATACGAGTTGGGGAGGTGGAGATTTGGGTAATGGCTAGAGGTGGACCCCAGGCTGGGGGGGTCCCTTCAGAGACAGTCTGGAATATCGGATTTATTGCAGTGGAATCTTCTGTTTTAAGCTGAAGATTGTTTCTTGGAATGTGTGTGGGGTAGGTAACCCTGTTAAGCGATATAAAGTGCTGCAGGCTTTAGCCAGGTGGCAGTGCGATATTGCCGTATTGCAAGAAACCCACCAGACTGCGGAAGAACATGCAAAACTGCAGAGAGCTTGGGTGGGGCAAAGTTGGGGTGCCCCGGCGCTGGGAAAAAAGGGTGGAGTGGTCCTACTGATTCATAAACGGGTGCGTTTTGAACTCGAGCAGCAATATGTAGATCCTCAGGGTAGATACCTCTTGTTATATGGTAACTTGGAGGGGCGACAAGTGGTGTTGGGTAATCTGTATGCTCCCAATGTTTTGGATAAATCCTTTTATGCCCGCTTGGCCTCACGGATTGAACAAATGCCGGATGTTCCCTTGATTTTGGCCGGCGACTGCAATGGGGTGTTGGACATTGACTTGGATACCTCTGGAGGCGGGCGAGAAGGCTGGCGGGTCCCGATTACTCGGGCACTACAGGACCTACGACGCCGATTGGGGATGGTGGACCCGTGGCGTTTGCTTCACCCTTTGGATCGGGACTTCACCCACCAATCGAGAGCCCATGATTCTAGAGCACGGATTGATTATGTCTTGGTTTCAGAGCGGTTGTTTGCACAGGTCGGGGAGGCGGAGATTGGCCCAATGGCCATATCGGATCACGCACCGGTTTGGGTAGAGTTGCAGTGGGGGGGCCTTACTACCTCGCAGAGAATCTGGCGTTTCCCCCTGGGACTATATGCCGACACTGTTCCCTCTAAGCTGTGCGCGTGTGCGCGCGCACACACCTCGCCAAGCGAGCGCACATGCTTTACAACAGAGCGCACAAAAATTACAGCTCTGATTCTGATAGAAAACACCACAGACGTCTTAAAATTGAAAAGTTATGATTGTAATTACTAGAAATTTCCCCTTCATTTAGTAATCGTCTATTTTCATTTAATTTGATTAAAATCAGTGTGGTGTACATACTGTATTCTGACGTGTAGTCTAATTTTAAAGTATATAACGCCGAGTGTCGTTATGTGGCGCACAAAAATTTAATCTTCCTTCAAAAGCTGCACACAGCTGATATTTTATGCGCACACAGCCTACAGAAAATTAGAGGGAACATTGTATGCCGATACTGAATTCCATACTTATCTTGAGCAGCGATGGGGGGAGTTTATGGATATCGATGCACAGCATAGGGATGAGCCTGAATTATTGTGGGAAACAGCAAAGGTGGTCCTGCGCGGCGACATTATTGCCTATGGGGCGCGGAAGCGAAGACTGATAGCGTCACGAATAGTCCAAATGGAAAAGCAGGTCGTAAAAGCCCGACGTCGATGCGCGGGGAATCCCATAGCGGTTAATAAACGATTGCTTTGGGAGATGCAGTTGTCCCTTAATGAGCTGCTCCATCAGAGAGCAAAGAAATCATTGATGTATTATAAATACCAGCTTTATCGTTTTGGTAATAAACTGGGGAAACTTCTGGCGCGGTGTTTACGGGGCAGTAGAGGGACCCGTTCCGTGGCGGCAATGCGTGATGCTCAGGGCCAGTTGCATACAAATAGCCAGGCGATAGCCCAAGCTTTTCGTTCCTTTTTTTGGGAGCTTTACCAGGGAAGTAAAGGGTCCACGACATTAATGGAAAACTACCTTCAGGGGCTACGAATTCCTAAGTTGACTACGGAACAACGCTTGATGCTAGACGCCCCGGTAACTGAAGAGGAAGTTCATAAAGTTATATTGGGGGCTAGCTGCTATAAATCGCCGGGTCCAGACGGTTTTGGGGCGGAGTTCTATAAGTTGCTAGTCGGTAGGATCACCCCTGTTCTGACCGCGGTATATTACCGAAGGATTGAGCGGGGCAGGTTTGGTTGGGGAACGAACCATGCGTTTATTACGTTAATACCTAAACCTGGTAAGGACCCCACGCAGGCGGCTTCCTATCGGCCCATCTCCTTATTGAATTTCGATCTGAAAGTGTTAGCGAAGGTTCTGGCCGACCATTTGGCCACCGTTCTGGGGGACTTGTTACATGAGTCGCAAGTGGGTTTCATTCGGGGGCGATACGCGGTGCGGAATCTACGGAAAATATTAGCCTCTATGGAATGGGTGCGAGCGCGAGAGGAGCAATCATTGTTGATCAGTTTTGATGCGGAGAAGGCGTTTGATCGGGTCAACTGGGATTATATGAAATTTCTTTTGCCTCGGTATGGGCTGGGCGACACGTTTATTAGGATGGTGGAGTTATTGTATGCCAATCCTACGGCCGGTATCTTGTGCAATGGGGTGCTGTCTGACAATTTTAACCTTGAAAGGGGCACTCGTCAAGGTTGCCCCATCTCCCCACTGTTGTTCGTGTTGACATTAGATCCGCTGCTGCGGAGTATAGCGGACTCCAAAGACATTCGTGGCGTCCGTATTGGGCCGTGTGGTTTTAAAGTGGCGGCTTTCGCGGATGACATTTTAGTCCATTTGTGCGACCCCCAACAGTCGTTGCCGTGTCTGCTTGCTGAATTCTCCCGTTATGGTGCCTTTGCGGGGTTGCGTATTAACCGAGATAAATCGGAAGCTCTGGACATTGGGGGCCGGCTTCAGAGGTATTGGGGGGGGGGGAGCTTCCCGTTGAAATGGGCCGGTACGTCTTTTATCTATTTGGGGATTGAGCTACCTAAAGATCCGACGGCGCTGTATAGACGGAACTTTGAGCGTATCTGGTCTAAGGTTCGCTCACAGCTCCAAGCTTGGGCCCCACTTCCGTTGTCCTTACTGGGCAGGGCGGCGGCATTGGAAATGGTGGTGTTACCACGGATCCTTTATTGGCTACAAACTTTGCCGGTGTGGCTATTACACCGGGACCTTTTGCATATTGAATGGGAATTTCGGGGGTTTCTTTGGGGGCTAGAGCACGTATACCGATGAGCCGTTTGAAGGGGGGATGGAGATCTGGGGGCATTGGTGTGCCCGATCTTTGGACATATGCCTTGGCCTGCCAGGCTCGGCACCTAGGGGACTGGCTCGGTACGACTGCGGTGTGTACTCCGAGGGAGCTGGAGGAGTCCCTGGTGGCACCACACTCGTTGCTGGCGGTTCTACATTTATGGCGGGAGGTTTTGCCAAGTCGAGTAGTGAACGGTGTGCTGGTCCAGGCGGCGCGGCGTACGTGGCAGCGGCTGAATAAATTGTGGGGGAGTTCGCCGGAGATTTCGAGTTGGTTGCCGTTGCAGGGCAATGCCCAATTTCCCCCGGGATCGGATTCGGTCCTGTTCCATAGATGGGCGGAGGGGGGGATACGGCTGCTGGGGCACGTAATTGACTTGGAGGGGAAGTGCAAACCACTGGCGGGGTTGTGTCGGGAGTATGATTTGTGTCCTCAAGCTTCTTTGTTTGCGTATATGCAGCTATCGCATTATGTGGGTTCAGTTTCGGGACGAGAGTTGTTGGGTGACCATTCCGCACGGATACTAGCATTCTTCGCCCTTGAGACAGGGACCCCACCCACTATTGCAAGTTTCAAAAAAGCATTGGAGCTTTATGGGGCGCCGTTAGATTACTCGGCAGGGGAGGCTTCCTGGGCGAGAGAACTGGGTTGTGAGGTGGCCCCGGGTTCTGTTCGTGCAGCGCTGAGCCGGGTTGCTGGGCTGGTGGAAGGAGCTAGATGGCAGGAAATCCAGTTTAAATGTATTGTACGTGCCCATTTTTCCCCGAGACGAGCACTACGTAGTTGTCTTACTACATATGGTGGGTGCCCGAAATGTGCCTGTTTACTAGCAGCAGACTTGGGCCATATGTGGTGGGGTTGTCCTCATATTCGCCGCTATTGGGTTTGGATAGCAAATTATTTAAGCGGCTTGTTGCAACAACGGGTCTGCTGGATGGGGCGGCTCATCGTATTGGACCAGTTGGGACCACTCCACCCCAAAGGCCGATGGCAGAAATTGTTGATACGAAAAGCATGTCTGGTGGGGAAGAGTCCTGTGCTGCGGTGATGGCTGGAGCCTGCGACCCCCTCCTTTTGGGAGTGGCGTAATGGGTTCCACCAGTTTATGCTCCTGGAACGGAGGAGTGCACAGAGGCACCCTCGGAGCTGGGCCTCCTTTCTCTTGGTGTGGACACCCTATATTCAAGTGCTACAGCCTAAAATCCGTAGTGAAATTCTGTGCCTGGCGTAGGTTGGTGGGGTGCCCCTTAGCCAACTGCTGAGAATAGGCTCGATAGGTCCCCCGGGAGGGTGGAATGGGTGGGGGGAGGGGGGGGAGGGGTTGGGTAGGTAGTTGATAATTCTGTTTTGTTCCGTTGTGATCCTGGGGCAGTGGACAAGACACAGCCCTGCCCTAGGTATGTTGGTTTCTTATGACAGCATATTGGAAATGTGACATACTTTGTATTGTTATGTACTGTATTTTGTGCTCGTTAATAAATAAATATTAAAAAAAAAAAAAACGGCTCTTGGGGTGTGACTGTGATTAGTATGTCTGAGTGGGCATTTTCCGACGTGCAAAACATGACAAGAGCTTCCAACATGATCCCTATGTCGCATAAAAGTGGGAGTTATGTTTTCCTAACCCTACTGTTATGCAAGTATATGGTGGAGCAATTTTAAAAGCATCTATTTCTTCTACACTCTAAAAACACTTATAAAATTACCAACAAGTCCAACGTTGCTCTTACCACTTCTGAGTACATTGACAGAATTGCTTTACATACTGCAAGTGTAATACTTCTGTCAAAGCATTCCAATATAGTGTTTGAAAAGAACAGTAACAGAGTCTATTACAATGGTGACGTACTTGGTTTCTGAATGATTAGAATCAGCAGATTCTTTTCTGCGGCACTGCTGTCATTCTGTCACTTCCCATTTCATCTGCGCATTTGAGATTTCCCTCCTAAGTATACTACCTTAGATTTCCCCTCGTATTCCATTCTGTTAGTACTTGATCGTTTCTCCAAAATGTCAAGATCGTTTTGAAACATAACTATGTTCTCCTAAATGCTTGCAAGTCCAGTGACCTTTATTAGTTGTTCTCCAACTCCATTCATCCAGATCATTAGCAAAATCGTTACTATAAAATGGAGTCTCCTTTGTAAAGAGGGAAAACTGCCAACTAGGAGTAGTAACGACTCTAGCACAGGTGACGTGGAACCCTATCATCATTTGGTTTGTACGTTTTCAGGCAGAAAGAGATGCCAGTTTCACACTTATCCTAGGCTGATGTCAACTTAAGTGAGAGTGATATGAGACAAATGAAGACCATTTCAAAGGTGACACTAATCGATGAGGGAATTTAGTGTGATGGTCTAACCGACTGTGAATCCAGGATCTCAGATAACAACATTAAAGGGGCCTGAGCGATAAAGTGCGGTAAGTTTTGGCACTTATTGTCCTTTAGATAATACATGGTAAGTGCAGAGCTTGGGCACTGTCAGAGTGTGCCCCACAGTTGCTCAATGGATAACATGGGTGCATCTGCCCTACCTGAGGAGGTATGGAATATCCACCCCATCACAAAATTTAAAAAAATGCAGCGACACAAGCAAGTCCTCTCTATATGGCCCTTGCCATCATAAATACCCTCCCCTGAGTCAGACCTCCCCCTCCAATCAGCGCTCTTTACCCAAAGAGCAAGGCCCCCCGCCCCACAAAAGTTAACTCCACCCAAAGAGATGTCCTGCAGTCTACAACCTGACCCTTCCCCCACCCCCAAACCCTCTGCGACTTGCTCGGGGGTTTCTTTGGTAGTCTAATGGACCCAAGAAGGTATGATCCCCTTTGTTCCCTCTTGCTAGCTACTGGGTTCCAAAAAGGTGATGGATTCCGTTTGGGTCCACTAGACTACAAGGGCAACCGCTGGGTGAGTCCCAAGGGGGGGGGGGGTGTCAGGTTATGGACTGTGTTGGGGGACTTTTTTTAGGAAGGGTTTCCTTTCCAGGTGGTCTGGATTGGGGGGCTCTTGCTGTCCAGGTAGGGAAAGGTGCTGATCAGAGGGCTGTCAAGAGCAGGGTGCTTGATCAAGGGGGGTCTGACTGGGGAGCAATCAGATCAGAGATACCTAAGTATAGTGAATGTTCTTTTTAAATCTATGGGAATAAGCTGCACTATGGTCAGTCATGACAGCTACCGTGCAATAACGTGTCACACACCTGATCTCCACTTAGAACCTGCCCCACTCCTGCCCCAACATATATTAAAGCACATAGTTCAGGCTTTTTACCACGAGCCTGCAATAGCGGTTACCATATATTAAAACTTGCACTAAGTGCTTAACATAAACATGCTCCTAAGTTACTGAATTCTGATTCTTTTTAGCCTTTGTTTAAAATTATACTCTAGAGGGGCTATTACTCAGACTGCTGGCTTCTTACTGCAGACAGAATCTTTCCTGAAGACAAGAGACTAAGGGGTATGTTTACTAGAATGCACTCGAGCTTTGCACATTTAGGGAAGAAATCAACACACGGAACATGCAAACGTTGTGTGCTATTGTTGGGGGTGTATACAGCATAGCCCCAGCAGATACCACATTGATTCGGACCTTAATGCATGCCAGCAGCAATGCGGATGTACTTAACGTCATTCACTGAGGTTAATTAAGAGCATCCGTGCTAACTGCAACATTAATGACAAATGCACGTTGTCAAACCTTGCACTAACTACACTGTGCAGACCTGACCGCGGTCAACCCCTTTCCTGCCCATTTCCCTCCCCATTTCGCACAAGACATATAGCGTAGAATTAATCCCACGCCATTTAGCTTGCACGCTGTTACTGTGGCCCATTAAAACATGCTCAAGCCCACATTAACAGCTAGCACAGCTTAGTAAATATGCATCTAACTGTTGGTTTCAAAATGTTGTGTTAAATGAACAGGACAGCAACCACAAAGCATATAAAGAAGAAATAAAACACATCTAGACATCTTAGCACAGTCAGCCAAAAACCAGAATAAAAACAATCTCTCTTATCATAAGAGAATAGTCATTTGTTCACCTTTAAAATGACAGTAGCAGACATGTTAGCTCTGTCTGAGGTGGAGGTTGACTTAGAGAAACTAAACTACTGCTTTTAGGGAAATACATGTTGCTCAGCTAAAGAGCAGCTCTCAACCATGGATCACGGCAAGACTGAGTTAAGAGGAAAGTAGATAGTGTGATGGTAAAAAGAAAATAGTTCTGGTCTTGATTGTACTTAATAATGTTGCTGTATATAGTTCTAAAATGTTCTATGTAATTGAATATGCACCGTTTTTGTATGATTCAAAGGTTGTTTACCTGTAAACCGCATTTGATTTGCAGGAAAATGGGGTATAAAATTTTCTAATAAATAAAAGAAAAAGAAAAATAAATAATAAAAGAAAATACTGCAAGTCATTCATAATTATAATTGTTCCTTAAGGCAGACAGGCCGAAATGTATTCTTCTGTCTTTTCTGTGGGCCAAGGAATAGGAAAGAAACGACTTTGGAAAAATAACTTGCCCTAACCTTCCTATTCTCTGCCTAAACAGACATTTCCCATTTCTTTAAAAATAGCCGTCGCCAACTCAGCCACATCTGTTTTTCTGGACATTTTGTTGTTGTTAATAAAGGAATATTTACCTTTCCTGCAAGCACCAAAATGAGGTAATTTAAACACAGAATAATGCCGGCTAGGGGAACAAATTTAATATTTCTTCTCCATGGAAACCGCTAACCCACTGTCATGATGCGGTCACTAATAAAGTTGGTTTTAAGAAAAGAAATCCTGTTTTAGAAGAACTAGATGTGCAGTTACCTCCTGGCACAGATAGAGGGAGCAGGAACAGACACACTGATCCTAAAGAACCTAATCTCACTGATGACCTGCAGCTGACAGAGAACCAGGAAGTCAGCAGCCACGGATCTCTTTATAAACCAGAGCAGAATGCTTCTGGTCAGAAACGGCAGGAGAAGAGGAGATGGCAGCAGTTGCAAAGAGAGCAATGGAGGAATAAGCAGTGGAAACAACAGCAGGAGCTGAGGAAGGAAGAGAAAGAGGAAGAAGGAACTGGAGTTAGAGGTGAAACAGCAGTAAAGCCTGGAAGCTATCAAGGACACAAACCTGATTGCTGTAGAAGAAGCCAAGCTGGAAGCTGGAACAGAAATAGACCTTACAAGGTGGGAAGCCATAAAACCCAAACTAAACCTGTTGTGCAAGGGGAGTTTGGTGGAAGTTACTCCAAGGTAAGAGGCCCTGCCACGCCTAGTTCCTATACTCTACCTGTTTGTGATATAGCGAGAAGAAAGCAAAGAACCAGAGAGGGAGGTTCTGAGAGAGGCTTATCTCTAGAAGATCACTACCCAGTTTTACCTACTCGGAGGGAGAAGCAGTTGTACAAACAACTGAAGTTTTTACCCAGGGAGCCAAGGTATGAGACAGTAAAGTTTAACTGTAATGATTGCACTGCTAGAAGCCATCCTAAAAGAAACGTTCCTTTTAAAAGAAGCCAGAGTAAAGACTGGTTCACCAGTTACCGCCAGCTTTGAGAGCCCCTGCTTATGTGGAGCAAAACTCCCAAGCTGAAGATTGCCATACTGGAATAGACAGGGATAGTGAAAGCACATTGGATCTGTATGGGGCAGATGATTTAATGGAAGTGGATTTTCCAAGCACTATTCCCTTACCTTTACCTGAAGACATGGAGTGTAATTGGTGCACTGCCTGTGCTCAAAACTGTGCATGTTACAAAGAAGAATAAATGCAATATATTTTGATTGTTTAACTATTCTGAATATTACTTTGAAGAAGCCTGCTTTGAACTGTGAAGTAACAGTTGATTAGCCAATGAACTTTGGTACCTTTTGAAACAAAGGACTGTTTCTATTATCAAATTGTCTCTTATTTTGAACCTTGCTTTTGAACGGGGAATAAAAGCCTTTATTACCCTGCACTCGGACTTTTCATTCATTCATAGCGCTACCTAGTGGCGCACCTTCTTTGTGTCCGCGACACCGTGTGACACCACTCACAGTTCTCTTTCAGGACATTGGGAATGAGGGAGAAAATTCACCCACAAGTTACTCCTCACCATGTAAATATCTCATGTATATAGTTACCCCTGTTATCCAAGTTTGATCACCTGTTCGATGTAAAACCAAACAGCATGTTGTTATGGTCGTTGTGTTATAATGTAAACCGCGCTGATGCCAAATAGCGCGGTATATAAGAGATTGTAATAAATAAAATAAATAATAATAAATAAAAAATAATAAATAAATAAACAATTTTCAACTTTTTATGAACGTTTTAGTATTTACTAACACATTTCAAGTCATTCTTTCTTACATATCTGAGGACAGAGTTTGAGAAATGGATCTGTTACCATTTCTGCCTGAACGTGCCTTTCTCCATTTTCCTTCCACCACTCCCTCAGTCCTTGTTCTGTTCTCTGAATATAAAGTGTCCACTCCACTGTCCATAATCTTTGACTTCCATGTATCTTTTCCCACTCCCCTCTTCATGCTAAGGCCATTCTGCAGCCCATTCTGGTGCTGGTGTAGTAAACCGTGCTATACGTTAGCGCACTAGTTTACTCGAGATTTTCCAGCACTAGATTTACTCCAGATACAGAGGAGACTTCTAGAGTAAGACAATTTTTTTTTTTTTTTAAACATTTATTTTCATTTTGCAACAAACAAAAGAAACAACACACCAAAAGAGACAAAACAAGTATACAATAAGGAAAAGTAAACCCATTACCCCCCACCCCAATGCTTCTTCTCTACCCGATTATATCAGGATGTGAGCGCTTCCAAATAACAGTGATTATACATCAAACAATCAAAAAAGTATCTACAATACAGCATGATCATGAAACAGAGACATATACAAAGTTAGACAGTCAGATGAGAGCATTTAGCAAAATGTACATAGTCATTGAGCATCATCCATTGAGACCAATGAAAAGGAGTCTGAATGGAGGAAGCGAAACAGTCGAGGTATTTGTTCATATTTACTGCAAGGACAGACATGATTCCACCAGTCATTGGGGCTCAAGTGGGAGCTAGTGTTCAGTATTACTTAGGTAGGGAGATAGCAATGCCAAGCATAAAGTTCGAAAGGAGATAAGCCAGTCTTGGGAGAGAGGGGATCCCCGCAACTAGGCGAAGTCCCACTATCCTCCAAGAAAGGGGCTCCTTAGAGTGCAAGATAGACTAAATACGACCCCAGACCCGACGCCAGTGATACTGTAGTGCGGGATGTTCAGGCATAACATGAAGCAAGGAACCAGTGGCCGCAGGACGTGTCCCGCAACCAGTGCCCTGAGTAGTGTTCCATTTATCTAATCTGTGAGGAGTGTGATAAAACACCGGTGGGCTAGAAAGAGGAGGTTCTGAGTGAATGAGGCGGATCGGGAACCCATGTCCCTCTACGCCGGATAAGGCTCCATTGCTCCGAGGTCAAAGTCACATTACATAAAATTTAATAAAATTAGATGCTACACCCGGTAAACTATCAAGAGATCGGAGAATCTCCGATCAATCTTATGTAGGGAATGCCGATGGCGGGAGTATTCTAGTGCTCCTAAGACAATGCTGAAGTTACACTGACCAGAGTCAGGAGTCTAAAAATTACATAAGAGTATTAAAGGCACCTAAAGTGTCGAAAAGCATTGGTGGATAGTGGGAGTCTAATGAGAGAGTCATACCAGGGAGAAAGGTAAGAGGAATCGGTTGCAAAGGCCCGCTTCTATATCTAGCCACACAGGTCAACTCGGTACTGGAGCTTCCAACCAACGAGGACCGTGTTTGAGAAGATCAGAGCGAGGGAACACTGAGGAAAATCCCCACCAAGCATCAATGGAGCACTAGGAGAGGCCAAGGCCAACTGCGCAATACTTGCATAGTAAGCAGGGTTGTCCACATTCAGGGCATAATGCAAATATACGTGAATTCACCATCTCCAACCTCTAGGTACACACAGGCCCATCCACCCTCCGTGGAGTGGACCATTAATGCCGTTGACGGTGAATGATTAGATTTAACATAAGGCCATACAGGAAATTTAAGATTCTGAGCATGATAGCACACATAATTTCACTATGTCCCCCAAACTGACTGTATCTAGCTGTACACATGACACAAAAAGTAAGCTAATACAATACAATGAAGCGCCCCACATTAACAAAGTAAACCGCAGTACGGTAGAGGAGAAGCAAAACCCCAAAATTACTGGCGACCATGTGTCTGCGGGGAGAAACCCCAGAGAAGGCCGAAATTGAAAAAACACATAACTGTAGGACTGTGCGTGCTCCGAATCCGACCGAGGCACATATCATGAAGGGATAGGAGACCAAAAGAACAAAAGTCATATGGAGAAAGAAAGAAAGTCCAGGCTATTTCTGTGCTTGGCTATGACCGCCACATCGGGCCCTTCAAAATGGCGGATAGAACCGGCTGATAAAAGTCCATGATTCGGGATTAGCGCATCTGCTCTGCTTCTTTGGAGTCTAAAAATGTTGATAGTAGATCAGGATCTTCGAACGTCCTGGTTTGGTTGTGGAGAGTCACTCGGAGCTTAGCCGGATACAACAGGCCAAAGCGAGCCTGTAGCTGTTGAAGTCGAGGGCGAAAAGCAAGGAGTTTCTTCCGACGGTCAGCGGTAGGCTTTGCCAAATCAGGAAAGAAGGAGATCTTACGGCCTTCAAATTCCAAATGATGATTCGCTCGGGCAACATGTAAAATTTGTTCCACTTGCTGATAGCGTAGCAAGCTAAAAATAATAGGCCGGGGGGTCGTACGGTTGGGCGCCATGTGGGCAGGAACACGATGTGCTCGATCGATTTCCAGTTCTCTGTGAAAAGTAATCTTCAGCAGGGAGGGAAGAGTTTTGAGCAAGAATTCTCTTATATCTCCTGCTTCCACCCCCTCCGGTATTCCGAGGAGCCTCACGTTGTTGCGACGGGCTCGATTATTACTATCTTCTAACTCCTTTTGAAGAATCTGTATCTGGCGCTCAGCCTTATCCAGTTTGCCCAAGCGCGCCTCGTGCGAATCGAGGACCCCCGCCATATTGTCCTGCCGTAATGAAAGACTTTCAAGTCGGTCCTGGAGCACTCCAAAGTCTTTTCGCATGGCTCGAAGCGCTTCTCCATTGGACTGCACCAATTCCTTCACGCCGCGTATTTCCTCCAAAATCTCCAGGTGCAATGCGGGGTTTTCACGAAGTGGGGCCATTTTCTGTGGAGAGGACACCTCTGTTTTAGAACGTTTTCCGTGAGAAAAGGAAGGAGACCCGAAGTCCAAGTGCGCTGGTTTGTGGGCCGCCATCCCCCCCGAGGTACCCCGGTCAGCTCGGAGCAAAATAGTAAGTTTGTATAGGTATTAAGTCAGGATTCTAAGTAGGCCTCTCCGGAGCTTCAACGCAAAGCGTCCTACCCGCTGGACATCAGGCTCCGCCCCCAGAGTAAGACAATTTTGAGTAAAACCACTGCACTAAAGGATGGTACAATGAGAATGCAAAATGCAAGCAAAATACCTGCAGTTTTTTTTTTTACTCTTCCCTTAACTCAACATCTTTACGGCAGTTCAGAGCTGGCCTATAGATGCAGTGCTGAAGCATATGGGTTATGGGTAGTGAAGAGCGGCACTTCACCTCAGATGATTCAAGATCCCTGATGGCCTAGTGGGCCCCAGAACCCACCATTTCCCCCGAGCCCCCAAATATCCCTGAAGATCTGTGATCTCTGGACTCCTCACCCCCCCACCACAAAGATTTCTCTTGCACAGACCTCTTCTCCCCTCCTCCACCAAAAATACAGTGGAGGCCCAGGAATCCTCATGTACCTTTAACACTGGGAGGCAGAAGCGATGCCAGCTCACTCCTGCCTCCATGCTGCCATCTTGGAAAACGATCGAGCCTGACACCACCCAGTCCATCAGGATGTACCACATGAGGTCAGTCCTGTGTGGTGTGTCACGACGCACTGCGTGCCATTTTCCAGGATGGCGGTATGGAGTCAGGAGAAAGTGGGCATCACTCCTGCTTCCCAATGTTAAAGATGCATGGGGGGTTTCCAGAGGAATATCAGAAGGGGCGCCACCTGAGGTGAGGGAGGGGAAGTGCAAAGTAGCTGCCTCCTTGGGAGCTTTAGGGTATTGTAGGATTTCTAATTCCTTTGCCCTAAGCTCTTTTTCAGGAGCCACTGTGATGGAAAGACCTTGGGCCACATCTCGGATAAAATCCTGAAAGGACATATCCTCTGGTGGAGACATCCTATGCTAGGGAGAAGAGGAATCCTCAGGAAGAAGTACTCTGGTATCGGCAGAGCTTTCAGAGTCTTCAGACTCATCCGAGGAGTCGAAGTATCTCCGATCTGGGTGGTCGTGCACGGTACCGGTACCGATCGAAGTCAGCATTGGAGTGGTCCGGTACTGACTTGTCGATGCCGGATAGAGAATCATGACTCGGTCCCGGTAGAACACCTGCCGATGTCGATGCAGTCGGTGCTGGTACCGGTTGAGTTGTCTGAAGCAGTTTCAGGGGCATCGAGGCTGTGAGAAGAGCCACCAGACTGCGTTCAATAGCCAAGAATCTCTGGTCTATTGACGCTGCTGATGCTTGGGTATCGGTGCCGGATGAAGCGGCCAGAACCCCAGAGCATGGCACCAGTAGTTCTGCCAAGGTTGAAGCCTCGAGAACATCCTGCAGCCCCATTAGTGCTTTGGAAGCTGAAGCTTCCTGCCAGGGCAATTTTGCAGGTGAAAATCCCTCAAGGGCAATGCCAGAGGCATCTCGATGTTTAGAAGGAGATCTACCCTTTGAGGACTGGCTAGATTTATGTTTAGTTACCTGAGATCCATGGGAGGAAGATGAAGCCCTGGAAGACGTCGATGCCACGGAGGCTGCTTCGGAGGGAAAAAGGGTGCTAAGTTTAGCAGCTCGGTTTTGCCGGCCCCTCTTCGACATCATCCCACAGGCAACACACTCTGAAATAGAGTGGTCAGAACCTAAACATTTGAGGCACCACTCATGGGTGTCGGTGACGGAGATGGTACCACCACGCTTAGAACACTTTTTAAAACCCGAAGCAGGTTTTTCCATTCTGAGGAGAAAAGTTGGGCCTAGTGCCCAAAATGGCATGTGGCACCCGAGATTGGAAAAGACTCCAGAAACAAAGTATTTTTTTTTTTTTTTTATTTTTTTTTTTTTTAAAAGAAAAGAACCACCGGCGGTACCGGTATAGGGTCGAGGGAAGGCAGACGTGACCACAAAAAAGAAGAATAAGAAGTGAAAATTTTCTGTGGTGACAGGATGTGCGACCTGTCGGCTCTGCGGAAAATGAAGAACTGGAGAGGGACAGTTGGCAAAGGCGGAAAGGCAGCACGCAGGCGCTGTGGGATGCTCCCAAAAGCTTTCCCATTAGACGCTGGGTAGCGTTCCCGTGCAGGCTCCGTCGGTACCGACAACACCCATATATGAAGACTACATTCCTGCTTGTTCCTGGAGATAACTGCAGTAAAGAAGTGTGAAAGCCGTTAGTTTACCATAACTGGAGTTAAATAAAAAGAAAAACCAAAAAGGAAACTAAGGTGATAACTTTTGATTGGACTAACTTACTACATTTGTAAATTAGCATTCAAAGGTAGAACCTTCTTCCTCAGGTCAGGGCAGTATACCTGACCTGAGGAAGCTGCAGTGGAATTTGTGTCATGAATTTGAGGAAAATGAAGTAAATAGTTCAATGTTAGAATGTAAATGCACTTTGTAAAACCTTCACCAAGATTGTCACCCCCTAGAGCAGGGGTTCTCAACCCTGTCCTCGGGACCCACCTAGCCAGTCGGGTTTTCAGGATAACCACAATGAATATGTATGAGAGAGATTTGCATACACTGCCTCCATTATATGCAAATCTCTGCCATGCATATTCATTGTGGTTATCCTGAAAACCCGACTGGCTAGGTGGGTCCTGAGGACAGGATTGAGAACCCCTGCCCTAGAGCCATTACTGGTAATGGAGTTAGTCAGCACTAGATAGGAGGATGAAGAATGCTTTGCTTTCTTGGGTGCTCTAGTATGTGCTTGGTATATTTGGTTCCAATTTTCTATTTTTACGGTAGCATATGACATGTGATTGTCTCATTAGATCATCACCCCTGTGCAGTATTAGTAGCTATAATAGCTCTGGGGAAAACTGGAGTCTTTGTGGGAGTATTTTGGCAGGATCCAAAATGTCCAGACAAAGATAGAAAAAAATAATTTCATTTGCAAGTTTAGTTTTAAGAACACTGGTATCTGTTTGGGAATTTCATTGTGCAGCATCCCTTCTGTCTTTATATATTGTAGAGCGCAAGAGGAAATGCATTTCTGCTTCAATTTCTTCAGTATTGCACTGCAAATCTGGCTCCTGGGAAGTTTGCAATTCAGTGTTTTCATGTTGCTGTTCCTAATTTGAGCTTCCTTTATTCTGTGTATCCCGGAAGGGTCTATGGTGAGGGGTGCTCCTGGAGTTTTAATTTTTGTTGCTCTGTGCCCACTGTTGGGGGAGTTTCTGTGAACGCTGGTAAATTTACAGAACTGGATCTGTAGTGTTTATATTGCGATCCAGTCTCATTCTGTATATGTTCCAGACTTTACTCCCACATAAGAGTAAATAAAAGCACTTGGGGCATGTTTACTAAGCTGTGATACCTGTTAACGCAGCCGAGAGAGTGTGCGGAGGCAAAATGCAGATAGCAAGGTGATTTTCTGTATTATCTGCAAGAGTGGGCAGGTTGGGGGTGAAGAGTGGGTGTGTCGGCAATGCATGATCATCGCAGGTGCAAAGAATGCATGGACACTGCCAAAGTTGCAGAGTGCGGTTGTAGATAACACCACCCTCAGTGAGTGGCATCACGTGCATCCATAGTGCTTCCAGACTGCACTCTCTGCAATTTCAGTGCATTATCTGCCTTTGCAGTGATTCACTCTCTGTGCCTTGGCTTTGGAAGTCCAACACAAATATGCTAACTTGAGCTCACAGTTTCAAAACATGCGTGAAAACATACTTCACCTTCTTGCAATACTCGCCCTCTTTAGATAATCCTCCGCCACCTTCCCTTTCCCCTCCCCTTGCAGTTACATCTTGCTGTTTCAAACTAGAATTCAACATCTGACACATTTCTTTGTTGGATGCCCTGGAAACCAGAGCCACAGAAATCTATTATTGCAACTACTATTTGAAAAATGGCATTTTGAATTTGGTTAAAATGTCAATACCAAATCTTGGGTTTGGCAGATGCACTTAGACAATAGGGATTTCTAGCAACCACAGAATGAATTTTCTCAAGACAAGATAAACGCTCATTGGGATATTGTGCTACATTATTTATGGCTTGAAATGAGTTTACTCGAGGCCCTGAAGCCATCCCCTACATACCTCTCTGTCAGCTTCCCCGAGTTACTTTCTGACCTGCAGAATGGCCCAATCTGACAGCAGCCGACCTTCCTGCCTTCCTGAAGCTGCTCTCTGATTGGCCCCCGCTGTGGGTCAGAGAGCGGATCGGACAAGCTGGAAAAAACACATTGCATGTCAGGAATTATTACGATTTGCTTGCATGTACACATGCCGGTCACAGGCATAGTCCGTCGAGTACCATAAATGCATAAAAGATCAATGGGAAATTGTTTTCATTCACATTAGAAAAAACATTTGTTAAAAAAGATAGTTTTGCTATAAAATGAATAAAGAAGGATTGACAGTTTCATTGTTTGTAGGATACTGAATGACTCTTATGAGGGCTTATTCCCCTTCAGGTGCAGACGGTCTTCAGCTCCAGGTTGCACACCATCCCTTGAGGTTAATACATTTCCTGCCAGAGGATTCGGACGTAATCTCTAGTTTTATAATCTAATTGTGGGACGCACCTACAGCCCTAAATCACTGAGCGCACATTATCTGAAATGTGGTTCTTATGCTGCTGCAAGCCTTAGTGGCGAAATAATCAAAACTATAAACCTAAGTTGGGAAAAAGACAGTTATCGTTGTTTGCAATTTGTCATTCTGCTGGGAAGGAACGGAGTCTCTCATCTCACTGCAGCAGACCAGGACAGGCAAAGGTGTCTGTGGGGAAGAGCAATGGAGGCATCCTTATCTCGCCCACAGTGCATGGGGAAAAACGGCAAGCCCAATATTTCATTTTCCGTCTCCACCTTGAAAAGGATGCAAGCTGCTCCCTGCAGGTTTTTAGTTCATCTCAATGTAAAAAGGCTCCGTTCACAGCAGCATAATAGCATCCTCAAGGCACTGTTCATCAGAGATTAAAAAGATATTTCATGGGGTTTTTTTAATGCATAAACAAAATGTTTCTGGTAACAAGTGGTGATGCCTTACAAGTGCTCCCTTCCTCGTCGCTGTGTAGGACAATGCAGTAGAGAGCTCCATAGAGTCACTGGCTATTTATTAGGACTCAGAAAATCATGGGACTTTACCTGGAGGGGATTAGTTTTGCAAAATCACTAACAAGTGTGCCAGAAAAGCACCTTATCTGCATTCAGTCAGGTCCTCAGCTCTGTGATTTTATCACTTGGCGGGTTTGGACGCTAAGTAAGCAATTAAAGGGCAGACTTGGTGTCTACAGTCGTCTGCGCACTGTCATTATAATAATCAAAGATAAAGTAGTGTCCTTGCTGTGTTAGTCCGCTGTAATGGTGGTTAACTAAAAACATGAAGAAAAAAAAAGGAAATAAGGCAATACCTTTTTATTGGCTAAACTTAATACATTTTTGGACTAGCTTTCAAAGGTTAAATCCTTCAGGTCAGGGCAGTATGAGTGTCATCTGTTGCTCATACTGTCCTGAAGAAGAAAGTTTTAACCTTTCAAGTTGGTCCAAAAATATATTAAATTAGTTCAATAAAAAGGCATTATTTTTTTCTCTTTTCGTTTTTCTTTTTAGTTAACAACTATAATAATCTAGTAATACTTGTTCATGTCTTTTCACCTCACCAGTTGTCTCTCTCTTGAAATCCTCTCTCAGCTCACCTTTTCTCCATTGCCTGAGTGCTAATCACAGCCTGATCTAAGCGCACAGGTTTATGATGGTGAGGCAGTATCACCAACTTAATTCTAAGTCTAAAGCATTTCAGTTTTAAACTATCACCTTCACTTAAGGCTTTGCCACATAACCACAGGTTTCCTTTAAATGATCACACCTATTAATCTTACGGTTCTTGAAATAGATAAGAGCAAAATGCATAATTTGTTGGTTTGTACCATTCAAACAGTGTCTTTCACTACACATAAAATGAACACTTTAGCAAAAAGAAAAGAAAAAAGCGCGTAGGGGTTGATCTGATTGCTTAATGCCAGTGCTGGGTGCTGCCGTAGAGTAACATGATAAATGATGGCAAATGAAGACTCAAATGGCCCATGCAGTCTGCCAAGTAAGGTGGTTAGAGCTGTAACTTTTTCTCCACTGGAGGGAGTCATAATTCTACCACCACACCTCCTGTCCAGGTACAAGATATAGGCATAGTGGGTTCCAGAGGAAACAGTGGTCTGGTGGCTCCCGGAAGAGCGAAGTCATTAGGACAGTTGTGTTTTATGGAAGAGTAAAAATAGGGAGAATCTCCAGGTTGTTGCAAATGAAAGCTCATGGTAGCATCACCCTTCCAATTAAATTAGAAGCATAACCTAGCAGAAAGACACTTCCTCCCCCCACCATTTAAAGGTTCAGAATCCTGGCTAATACAAACCACTTTAGGCAATGCTTTAGCTACAATGGGCAGAAAAACAAATGTGAGAAGGACGTGATTGGATATGTGCACTCTGGGGGAAAAAGCTGAACAGAGGCAAACTTACAAAGATGAAAAGCTTGTGCCGGAGAATATGAAAATAAATAGTGAATTCACAAGGCATGAGAAACTAAGGCAATTTATAATGACCGAAGATGCATAAATATGCCATAAAAAACCGTACGGTGGAATACGCAAGCACACTTAAAATTGATTTTGTAGGGTACAAAATGAAAGGATCTCAACAGAAAATGAACAGCTATAAACCTTAGAACCTGGGAAATATATATTCTGAGAAATGACTCAAACAGAACAATGTGAGAGATGTGACAGGGCATGAACAGCAAAAAAAATATTTGCATGCTTATGATTGGTAAAGTACTATTTTCATATTGAACTATAGTTATGTTGCAGTATTGAAATGTTAGTCACCATAATTTAGTTTTGGGCTGTTAAAATCTTTGCATATTAATTGCATAGATAATTTATGTTATCTTATTCTGATCCCATTTTGAAATGCTTACAATTACTGAACAATTTATTTTATTTATTTATTTATTACAGTTTCTTATATACCGCGCTATTTAGAATCAGCGCGGTTTACATCATAACAAAACGACCATAACGACAGACTGTCAGGTTTTACATTGAACAGGAGTACAAACTTGGATAACCGGGTTAACTATATACAGAAGCTATCTACACTGCAGATATAAGTTGTAAGGGCATTTCTAGACTGAGTCATTTCTTGGAAGGGATATCTAGTTCAGTTGCTGTCTGGGAAGTATTGGCGGAAAAGGTAGGTTTTGAGAGCCTTCCTGAACTGATATAGATTGGTAATGGCCCTAATGTCGGGGGGTAGAGTGTTCCAGCATTTGGGGACATAAAAACTGAATGCCCTGATTGTGGTGTTCGTGTTGGACTTTGTCGAAGCCTTTGGTATAGCTAGCAAGTTTACAGCTGATGTTCTTCTTGATCTGTTGGGGGGGACCATGTGGATTAGATGCGTGAGTGAGAGGGATGAAGTACCTTTGATTGCCTTGAATGCTAATAAAAGGGATTTGAAGGTGATTCTCCCGTGGATCGGTAGCCAGTGCAGCTGTTTGAGAATAGGAGTCACGTGGTCGTTTCTGGATGCACCGTAGAGGACCCTAGCTGCGGCATTCATGGCCAACTGTAAGGGGGTTAGTGTGGATTGGGGGAGACCTTGTAAGATGGCATTTGCAAAGTCAAAATGCGGCAGGATCAGCGCTTGATATATGGTTCGGAAATCGTCTGGGTCCAGCAGGGAGCGTAGGTGTTTGAGGGAGCGGATTTTGAAGTAGATGGCTTTGACTATGTTGCTTATGTCGCGTTTCATGTCTAGATGTTGGTCCAGGGTAACTCCCAGATATTTTATTGCATCTTTAGCTTGCAAATCAGCTTCCTTGACACTGACGTGGGACGGGGGCGTAAAGTTGGAGTCTCTGGTGATGAAAAGGACCTCTGTTTTTTTATGCTGGATACGTAGGTTCTGTGTCTGGAGCAATGTTGAAACTGCACTGAAACAATCTGTGAGTGGGGTCAGGTCCAATGTATTGATAAGCACAGAAGTCTTTCAGGTTCGGTATTTTATAATGTAATTGATGACTTATGTCCATGGAATGGTAGAGGAGCAAGAAGAAACATGATGAAGACACATGGGCTGGTGAATGGTTACAGGTTCTGCAGAGGCGTCACCCTTCAGAGGGTTTCCATGGTAAAAGGACGTCTATACAGGAGGAAGGGATGGGTTCACCACAGGCCATGTGAGCACACATGAGTTCACAAGCCTCATGCTTTTTTCTATGCCATGGACAACAGGTGAGGAAGGCTGGTAAAGAGCTGAATGGAAGGACCCAGACAGCGCACCAGCCCAAGGGGTGCTGGTGGAGGGTCTTAGCTATAGCAGATCCTTCTCCGCTGTCCTCCATAATGTTACCATAATACTACATAAACACCTCTGAGATACATGTTCTAAGAGAAGCCAGTAACAAGGCAGTGAAAGTGGCACCTGTGGTTGTAAGCACAAGCCTCAAGCTCAAGGTCATAGGCCAACCTATAGAGAACTCTCTCACCCCTATGCCTTCTCTGAATTGAGCTGCTGCTGCTGCTATAGCTTCCAGGTTCTTGGCCAAGGGTTAGGACCCCTCTGTTTCTTGGATGATCTTCACATAGAAATACAGAAGCTCACCTTTACAATCATGACCCAATAGGTTTTTCTTAGGATCGTAATATTGGCTTATTGAATGCCAGAAACCATCTACTTCACTCCAAAAGGAGCAGGGCTCTGAATCTTTGCCACATTCAGATACCTCCCAAAGATGACGCATGCTCCCCGCAGAGAGTTCCAAAAGTGCCACATTCCCACTGTTCTTGGACACTGGACACGTACCATAAGACCACATGATGCTCAGACAATGATTTCAGTACTTGAGGAAATTCATCATCGTCAATGGGAAATATGCTGTAGCATGATTCCAAGGAACAGGGTTGTTTTCCTTTCTCCCATGTCTGGTGGATCTTCAGGACTGCAAACACAGATGTTATGGTGTTTCAGAATAGGCTGAAGCAGTCACAGTTGTGGGCACATCAGAATACTGTGGAGAACACGAAGACATATATATTCCAAGTGAGTCTGAACCAAAGGAAGGGATGGAACCTGGTCACCACTTGGATTGCTGGTTATCTCCCTTGTCTCGTATTTGCACCAACCTTTGTAGGTATACAGATTACACTTACTGATTACTTTAAATATCCGGGGATCCTTTCTGATTCAGAATTATCGCTTCATTGTAAAATCTCTGTTTTAACAAAATACCACTTTCTTAGCCCCCTGTCAGTTCCATGCGGTTCATTCTCTTCTAGACTCCTTCCCAGAGAACATTGATCCAGGCACTAGACACCTCACGATTCAACTACAGCATCATCGTCTAGTCTGGAATTTTTGCTATTGAAGCTAGAGACATTACAATACAAAATGCCCCCATTCGTCTTTTGATAAATGCCATTAAACATAACCACGTCTCTCCGTTATTTATTCAATTTCATTGTATTCCTTTCCCCCAAAAATTCATTTTAAGATCTTGGCTCTTGCACACAAAGCTTTCTACAGTAACACCCCTCCCCCCCCCTTTTCTAGCATCTCTCATCATCCCCTGTGTTACTACTCATGCATTACACTCAATTCAAGAGAATCATCTTTGTATCCCTACAGTGACTTCAGCTAGATAGGAATCTACATGTTCCCCAGCTTTATATTTTCATTGCACTTTCCCTCCAGACTGCTGTATGGTCAAACCTGCATATGGAATAGATATGGAATCCTCCTATAGGATCTTTTGTGCCAACCTGAAAACCTCTCTTTCAATCTGCATTTGCACAGCACAGCTGAAACTGACCAACCAAGACTTATATTGTCTTTATCCTTTCTACTGCTTTCCGATAGAAAATGGCATCCCTTTCCCCTTTCACTCTCTACCTAACTCAATTTAATTCTAATTTGCAAACCACTTTGCTGTTCTCTAAAGGTGGTACATTAAAACCTCAAATAAAGATAAAGTGACCATGTCCAATTTCCCATTCCTGAATGAATGTGACTTGAGAAGAGGCCTAAAGAGATCCAGCAGAAGGGCACCAATATCTCCAGATCAACAGTGGCACTGAATGGCCCAGGGGTTGTTACCTGCCATTTGGCACTGGCAGCCTTCTTGTGTGGGAAGGAGAACACTAGTATCTATGACGGGTTCTGTGTAGAGTAGTACATGTGCATCCAAACTGAGAATGTGGTCGCTAATGGATGGGGAAAGACTCTGTGAAACGGGGCCTGAGATTCATCTGTTCTCTCCTTTGATGGACCAGTTTTCCAATGATTTTTTGTTTAGACAAAAAAAAAATTACTCAAAAATGTTTGATTGTTGCATAAAAATTAATTGTCATGGTGTGAAATCAAAGAGAGGAGGAGGAAAACAAAAAAAAAAGAGGAAATACAAATAGGCTAAGCAAGTCATATTGTTGGTTCCAGGTGAACCTAATCACAGTACACTTTCACTAAAATAAAAGCAGCGGGACTGCATGAGTAATCCACAACTTCCCCTCCCTGCACCCCAAGGAAGCTCTATTGCTTTACATGGAAGTATGGTTTATGGTTTATTGAATATCTTGCTATACTGCCCTTCGTATTATTAGAGCGTTGTACATGGTAATTCTCAGAAAGGGCAAAGAATGCCAATTAAAACACAGGAACGAGAAAAATGGAGTATTATACAACAGAGAGCCAGAGGCAGAGAGGGACGGGGAAAGGACAGATCAAGAGGTAGGGAATCATGAGTTGTATTGCTGTGGGCAGTAGGTTAAAAGTTAGGCAGAATAGGTAGATCTTGAGAAGTGATTTGAATCTCGAGTAGGAATGCCCTACCGGTGGAGGTGGTGGGGGCAAATACAGTGACGGAATTCAAAATGGCATGGGACATACACAGTGGATCCCTTTATAGCAAGAGGATAAAATCAAAATATTTTAAACTATTTTTTTATACTTGAACAAATAGAGAGGGGTGACCTGCACGGAGTGGCGGGTACAACCCTAAACAAAGGCATAGAGGGGGGTGACCTGCACAGAGCGGCAAGTACACCTACTCTAACCACCTTACTGGGCAGACTAGATGGTCTTTATCTCTCGCCATTTACTATGTTACGTTAACAGGTTAGAGGCGCTTAGTAAAAAGGCCCCTGAATTTTTATTGGAGGTAAAAGTGTCATAAGCTTTCATTTACAACTATCTAGGTATTTTTCTCGTTTTCTCCTTCCTTCTGCAACCAGCACGGCCATCACAGTAGTAGTCCTGAACTGGGGTCACCTATCATAGATCCTTCCAGAACCTGGTGCATATGCACACAGAGTCTGGTCAGTCCATGTTCCTCTTGAATGACGACAAGGATGCCTTTCTCTTGGCAAGATGTGGATGATGCTTCTGCATCGTCACCCCTTCCACCTCATAAGGCAGAACTGAACCCAAAACTGCTTCCAGCAGTGCTGTCACTGGGCTAACACACCAGTCCAGAAAGACATTTAAAGGCAAAAAAACCCCTCCTTCCTTATCTGTCCTAAAATAGGCTTCATTTTGCATGTTCCTGTGATGCAATAAGCACCATTTCTTAAGAAACCTTCCTTTGATCCCACTATACCAGCACACTATCATCCTGTATCAAATCTACCATTTGAATCCAAACTCCTGGAAAATTCTGCATTTGACGAGCTCTCCAATCATCTTGAATCCACTCACTTTCTGCACCCCCGCCAATCTGGCTTTCGACCTACCCATAGTACTGAAATGATCATTCTCTCTCTCCTCAATGATCTTCATGTTTCTCACGATCGGGATGATAATCTTGCTGACTCTCCTGACCTTTTCTCTGCATTTGATTTAGTAGATCACACTGTTCTTCTGTCTCGTCTGCGGGATGCGGGTATTTATGGTCTGACCCTTTGCTGGTTCCACTCATTTTTCTCTTGCAAATCCTTCTCTGTCATATCTGGCTCAACTTCCTCCGATCCTTTCCCTCTACACCGTAGTGTACCTCAAGGCTCAGTATTCACACCTCTCCTATTCAATATTTTCCTGTCACCTCTGGCTCTGTTGATACAACAGTCTGGGCTCTCTGCATACTACTTTGCCAATGACATTCTCATAGTCTATCATACTGCTTCTCACACCCCTGATTTAGGCCCCTTTAATATCCATTTAGATCATGTCACCAACCGGCTTGCATCAAATCTTCTTCACCTTAATCCTCAGAAAATCCCTGCTGTCTGGTTCTCCCTTGGCCCCACTTGTCCCTCCATTTCACCCTCTATTTCGGATACACCCATTTTATTAGCCCTCTCTATGCATTACCTTGGTGTAACATTTGATTCTGCCTTGACTTTTCGGGAGCACCTATCTACTACTATACATAAGTGTTTCTTCCACTTACGACAGATCAGAATTATCCACCCATTCCTAACACCCTCTGCACTCACTACCCTTCCTTCTATCTCTTGTGGTCTCCTGTATTGATTACTGTAACACCATTTATGCAGGTCTTCCTCTCTATTAGCTCCACCGGTTCCAGCTCCTACAGAACACTGCCACCAGGATTATCCACCATGCATCCTGCTACGACCACATCACCACTCTGCTCGCCCATCTCCACTGGCTCCCAATTAAATTCTGTATTCAATACAAGGTACTTATCCTCACTCATAAAGCTATTTACAATCATACTCCCCAATACTTGACCAACTCCCTTCGATTCCATACTCTCTCCCACAGCTTATGATCCATTCATCTCAATCAGCATCATCTTTCCTCTGTTTCCCAGGCACATCTGGATTCTACTCGCAACTCTGCCATCTTTTGTTTAGATCCATCATTCTCTGGAATTCTCTGCCCACAGACATTCGACTGGAACCTTCCTTTCATAAATTTAAGGCTCTCCTCAACACCCACTTCTTCCAGGTCACCTATAATCTTTCTGCTCCTGACCTTTAGTATTAGTGTGCTATACTTCTCCTCCTATTTTCTTTTATGGTTCTCTGCTGCTGTATGATTGTGTTTCTTTCCTATCACCATTGTAGTTCCTTTCTGTCCCTCGGAAACGAAGGGCAATATATAAAGTTCTCTAATAAAGATAAAGATCAAAAGATGACAAGCAATACCATTTTACATGACTATATGAACATTTTTGTGCAAGGCTGAAAATACAGAAAAAAAAATATAATTAAGAAAGGCACAGTTTTGTTGTTTCTACTAAATTTTTACTTGGGATACCTTACATGCTACATTATAATGTGCAGGAAGGTGTTAGTTCCTCAGAACTGCCCAACACTGGTATTAATACTGGAAGATAACTATGGTAGCAAAACGTCTATCAGTAAGGAGAGTGGCTCACAGAAGAATTTTAAGGCATTGTGTCCCTTAGGTACAATACGGGAGAAAATCCAGTCAGAGGCTCCTTCAATGGCTTGAACATCATCTACTTACCATGATGAGTTGCCCAAAACGACTTCCCAATAATGGCACCCACTGTCAATGAAGATGTTCGCTGCTGCACCATAGCAACCGGTCCCACTAAACCTCTCTGGAGTATGGCTCTTCTTCAGTGAACTCTCCTCTTTTTCCATCTGCATCCCATCATTGGAGAGCTTCAGTTTCTTGTGAGCCATTTTGGGGTCAAGTTTAAATGGCTGACCTGCACAGTAACCAAACAGAAGAGCTGTTAAGGTAGTCAAGTGGCTGCCAACAAAGTTTCAAATTTGGAGACCTTAGCTTGATTCTCCCCTAATATACTGCTCACCACATAACCTTTAGCAAGACCTTTAATCATCTTGGGCTAAACTGCAAAATCTATATGCAGGATACCATAACCATGTAAATTATTTTGCACAATTCAGTCTATGCTAGTAATGCAAAAATAATTATCATTATGCAAAAGTCTCGACAACAATAGTAATTTGATCACTGGAAAAGTGAATATGAGGTTTATGGGGGATAGTGTACAACTGCTAGAGTAAGAATTCTCTAAATTAGTGAGGCCCAAAGAAATGCCAATTCTTCCTTCTACATGAAAAATATTAAAGCTGGCAAAGGAAAAGGCAATTTTAGGCATCAAATGCATTTTCTCCCCACATCTTGCTACTTACCTGTAAGCAAAGATATGGAGATCTCATTCCAGAAATCACAAGAATACAATTCACATAAATTACAGTCTTTGGACATGTTTGCTAAAGTGCATTAATGGTTAGCGGTGGGGTTTACTGTGCATTAAGTGTGCTGTGGTAACTGCTATTGTATGCTAAAACTGCCAGTGTGGTAAAAATCCTGTGTTAACTGCTTAGCGTGTGTGATGGGATGGAAATTGAATGGATTAGGGGCATTCACTGCATATTGAGGTTAGTGTGGGGCTGAATAGTGCATGCTAATTGTCAATCTTGCAGTTACTATGGGTGCACTTACTGCCACATTAATGGCTGGCGGTAAGTGCACCCGCATTAACTGTGATTGGCACACTAGGGTACTTCGCAGCAAACTAACTGATGGGTAACAAGCTGGGCAAACCACCGACACCACAGGCCCGTTTCCATTCCCACCCTATTTGGCCTCTTTAACACGCCCTCCTTTAGTGTGCTTTAGTAAACATGCCCTTTTGTGTGATTGGAAGGCACAGAATATGCAACTGGTATGAACCAGAAGAAAAAAGACAAACAAACCAGTTGCCAATAAAGTTTGGTCACAGAGAAAAAACAATCAGTTCAGGAGGAGTCTCTGAGCAGAACATTCAGGAAGAGACTGAGCACCACTTCCATCAACTACACCCAAAGGGGCTAATAAAATTGGGGAAGGGAAAGGAGGTGGCAAGAAGAGGAAGAAGAAAGGAGCTTTAAGAAACAGAAGGAGAGTAGAGGAATTATTTATTTTATTTATTTATTTACATTCTCTTATATACCGTGCTATTCTGCATCAGTGCGGTTTACATTGAACAAACTGAAATTACATTGAACAGGGCATCATAACTTGGAGATAACTATTTTACAGGGAACATGGGCTATGGAGGGTTAAGTGGCTTGCCCAAGACCACAAGGAGCACCTGTGGGACTAGAAACCCCAGTCCTTCCAGCCCAAGGTTGCTGTCCTCTACTGGGATTTGAACCCCTGACCTTCCGGCCTGAAGTACCTTGCCCCAACCACCAGGCCACACCTCCACTCCATAAAATGAGTGGAATTATAAAATGATGCATTCAAGAGAGGGCATGACAGGAGAAGCCTAAACAGTGGGTCCCACTGAGCAGTGAGCAGGTGGCTTAGCCAAGGCCAGTATAATATTATCAGGCACCCTTGGCAAACGCCTCACCAATTAACTTTCAGCCTTTTAATCTTCTCCCTCCTCCCCCCCAAGATTGTGCCAATTAAACTTAATCATTATGGTCATTGCAACATCATTCCCAGCCCCATCCTGTAAAAATGCCATAACTGGACATCATCCTTTTAAATATCAAACTTGATTTGCATGTATATACATATATACATAACGAGGTCAGTTTTCAAAACTACCCAGCCTCCCTGTGGGTAAAAGCATGTTGTGATGGATCTTTCAGTTGGGATGACTGTCATGTCCTTTTTCGGCTTTGACTACAATTGCATTGCCACCTCCTAGAAGCTGCCGCTCTAGGAGAACATCTAGTTTGTCTCATGGTTAAGCTTGCCCTGAGTCTGGCCTGAACACCACTGATTTGGGGCGAATAAAGGAACTCCAAAAGGATTTTTAAGGCAAACAGAACACTGACTTTCATACTCTGAGATACAGGATAACTTTGTTTTGCTTAAGTTAGAAAAGGGATGCTTAGGTCTACACGTGCAAACAATCGCTACTATTTTATAAAAGGTTGTGCAAACAAGCAACCATTTCTAAAATATGTATAGTATCAGCCACAACATGGAAAGCCATTTTATAAAACAACATGTGAAGAAGAGTAATTTAAAAAAACTCTACACGCCCGTGTAAGACCGCTTATGGGTTTGATGTTATAACAGGCCACCGATCTGAAAAGTTAAACAGTCACCTATGTGCCTTTGTAAAATAGGCACCCAAAGCCAGTCCCAGTAATGCAATAATGCCCCTGCACAAACCTAAACTTACTTTGAAGGCGAAAATGTATGCCTGTATGCGTACGTGCGTGTGCGTGTGTATGCTTTATAAAACATGCACATACATCGCAACTCTGCCTCCGAGCTACCCAAACTAAGCCGCTGGGAAAGCCCACATATAAAACATGCACATACATCGCAACTCTGCCTCCGTTCTACCCAAACTAAGCCACTGGGAAAGCCCACACGCAGACTGCATAAAAATGGGTGCACACTCTTCATCTTATGCCCATCTGCCGTCCCACAATTTTATAAAAGCTCTTTTCTGGATATGCGCTATATCAAATCAAATCAAATAAATAAAGCAGGCTATACGTACACGTGGAAAAGCGTTATAAAATCACCAGCCCTGCCCCCACCCCAAACGTCTGCGTCTTGCCACTTGGGTGGATTCTGCATGTCTGCAGGGAACTGAAGAAGGAGCTCTCATCCAAAGAAACAAACGTTTTGCACACAGGGAATGGTTTTGAGTGCCACAGGTCAGCACAGTTCCCCTCCTGAAGCCCTTCCACATCTCCAAACAAGAAGCTTGTTGAAGTAGGCATGAATATCGGTAGAGACATTTTCTAAGACACACGTGTTCTAAAGCATATACTTTACGGACTGCCCACATCTTCTTTGAATTTCTGTGTCCCGCATCATATACAGGTAATTCATGCTTATTTTGTACACCGTCTTGCTGGCTGTGCAAAAGGCGCTTAATCGAATTTAGTAAGCAAACATAAAAATGTCTATCTCTAGCATGCCAATTTACCTATGTAGATCTGCTTTATACAGTGCAAACAGCTTGCCAATCTTCTAAAACTGCCCCCATAATCTTGACACTGCCAAATCCATTAGAGAACTTGTGATTTCTAGATTTCTTTTTCTATTCTGGATTGTAACTGCCGAAAGCACACCTGCGGGCAACTACCCAGATTTAAAGGAAAATCTCCGATTTGTGATGTAGAATTTGGATGGTCTTGCCTCATTCTGCAGAATATTTAGCGTAACATTAAATGAACCCACAGTGTGCACTTTGCTACAGTAAGAAATAAAATCCCAGAATAACAGCATTATCCGACGACTGGTTCTCCCAAAAAGAAGCAAAAGAATTGCAAAATACATGTATTTCTGTTTTGATACTTGGTGCACTTCCATCCAGCTTCGGTTAGCCATTGGTTGCATTAATTGATGCGTCAATATTCAAAAGGCTTTATACATTTAGCAGCAACGTCTAACTGCATAAATCCTCTATCCATGAATAATCAGAGGCGCTGCACGGATGGCACCAATGAAAATTCTTACAGACCACTCTAGCACTATCCAGAGAGTGCCGGGGCAGAGTGTGGACATTCCACCGAAGTCTAGATAATTTTAGCTGCTATCCGTATAGCTATGTGGAATAAATTAAACAGCAAAAAGATACGAAGGCACATTTAGCACAGTGTTAACAGATAAAAAAAAAATACCCATGAACTTTTTCCCAATGTGAACAGTTTCCAAACGTCAGCCATTATAACCTTCCTAAGTATCTCTTGCGCTATTCTCTTTCAGCGGGCCTTTTGATATACATATGAACCTAAGAATGTGACATTAATATTCAATTTGTGTTCCTCGTTTCTTTTGCCAGAAGCTTCGCAAAACAAATATGACTAGCTTAACAAAGGAGAGAACACCCCCACACACATTTTTTGATAGCATATACTTCTAATTATCTGGTGCATGCCGTGGCAAAGGATTTATGGAGGCAGCTGTTAGGAGAGGAGAGCAGTTAGACCTCATTCTGCTGACTGAGAAGAGGGCAGTTTTACTTACAACAACCATCTTCTAATCATGGGATGCAACTGGCTCCAATTAAAACAGGGCCTCAATTTTGAAGAGTTGTTAAAGCAAATGAAACCATGTGCAGTGCCAACTCCTACAAAGATGTGAATACCTCTGGAAGTCTTCAGGTAATCCATAAAAAGCCTAGACACAATCTGTGGGCTGTTTCACTTCCAGTAATTGGCTTTTTTACTGCCAGTCTTGGGAAAATGCTGCTTTCTGTTGGTTAGATCCGTATAAACACATCTATTTATATTCTTTCTACAGTACTTAACCTCAGAATATAAATTCTTTCTAACTCATCAGCCAGAGCCAGAGCTTAAAAGCATTTGACATGCAACACACAATTCTTTTTGCAAAGTACAAACAAGATTTATTTTCACGGATAAATAAATAAAACTTCTTAGTGATGGTGAAGGGCCCAGTAGAAATGAACTGATCAGTTCAGTCCAATGGCTTACAAGCAGTGGCACATGCTGCCACATGAAGGATCCGGGTTGGTTCCTGGGGCCAAATTATACTCATTGAGCAAGTGGGGAAAGAAGTGTACGGCAGTTCTGGTCACTGTGTTGTGGTAGGCGACGGCCTATGATCCATGCTAATTGAACTAAGCAGACAGGCCTGAGCAGCTTGACCTGTAACTGAAGCCTGTAGTTAGGCCCAGAGGAATGAAAACCCCCCTGAATGACGACACCATAGAATTGAAACTTAACTCAGTTTAACTGAACATAGCTAAGCAGAAACGAAACTGAGAAAATAAAGAAAAACAAGTTTAATTGGTACTGATAAGGTGTGCTATGCTTCTATGGAATTAATTAACTCTGCAGAGAGCAAGGTCACAGTGCCTCTGCTTCCCATATGTTTTAACAAGCTCAGCGACCTTGGAGGAGAGAAGTAACAAGTTGGAGACACTGACCATTGTAATTGGGACTAGAAGGGGGGCAACCAGGTGCTGGGCCCAGACCAGAGTCCCTATTGGGTAGCCATATCAGTACCGGGACCAATAGATGGGTGAGAGGGGTACTGGGACCAATGAAAAGTTTGCCTATGCTTAGAATGGACAAGAAAGCTATAAACATTGTTGTTTTACTAGAAGCCATTGCTCAGCCATTTTGAAATTGCTTATTGCTTGAGCCATGTGCACATTAAACTGGCTTGGATCCTTGAAAAGACTCCTGGATTTATTTATTGCATGCTTATCTGCTGCTACATTCTTGGTGCGTTGGCCGAGAAGTGCGAGTGGTGGATAGTGTTCAAGTGAATAAATCCACGTAATTCGCCTTGAGGTTTGGTCCAGTTGGAACCATGCCAATCCGACGCAGGGGAATCTCCCTGGGCCCACCGATCCTCTTGTATCGGAGGGAGTTCTGCCTGGCCTCGGCAGGCACTGAGTCCAGCTGGCTAACACTTCCGACCCGGGGGAGTCCAGGATCCAACTCAGAAGCTTGGGAACCAGATCTGGTAAGTATAGTTTTGAAAACCTGTCTAGACAGATGAGTTAGAACTGCAGTTTGAAAACTTTGGTAAGACTTAAGTCTTTGTTTGAAAATCCTTGCATGAGTATTCGCTAGGTACAGCTGTTATAGAGGATCATGATTCAGCCTGGTCAGAGCAGACAGGACTGGGTTTTTGGTATGTCTAGACAGAAATAGAAAGAGCAGTACTGCCAGTGGAACTTGGAATTTGTAATCTCGAGATATTGGGAATTGGTAAGAGAGCTCTCAAGGAAGGGCCGAGTAACCCCGCATGGGAATTCGCCGGGTGAAACCCTCATCCTTTTTGTAATTGGGAAAAAGACTAGTCAGAATAGATAGAAAGGAATGCATTCTAAGATACGTTGCTAGCATGATTGTGTGAATGAAGTGTGAATGAGAGGTCTGGCAGCACGGACCAAGCAGAGTGGACTCTGGACTAGCGCAGTTCCTAGTCGGGTGACTGCGTCTAGGTCGCGAAACGGATGAAGCGTTTGGTGTATTGTCCGTCCTGTGTATTTGATTTTTGCTATCTGTTGAAACTGCGAGTTTCCCTTTTGTTATATATGTGAGATTATTCTGTTGAGTAATTTGTGACAGTTCACTGATTAAGAAATTGTATTAATAGAGCAGAATGAAGACCCAAAACACCTACAGTCATTTTTAGAAATCAAAAAGCTGGTCTGACCCAGTTAGTTTTTCTACTGCAGTGTGAAAAACTGACAGGGGGCGTGTCTGAAGGAAAGAATGTCTAGTGTCGTCTTTCTAATCTTGTGCAGGCTTAAACCTCAATGCTGGTAGTTTGTGCTTATTTCAGGCAAATTGTACCTGTTTTATTTAATATGTTTTTGTTCCTTCTGCTGTGGTTATGTAATATATATCATTTATTTATCATTTAATAAGAATGTTTAGTCAGGATTGTGGGTCCCGATAGTTTTTGGGTTTAGCCTGAAAAGGATTAAGTTTGTATTAATCCCTTATGGGTTGCGGACCAAGTGAGAGGAATTTCTGTCGGCTGTATGTTCAAATTTTCAGTAAGCACTGAAACAGTTTAAATAGGAAATGATAAGGAACTGTTTTTGTTTTTCCTTTGATCTACAAAGTAATTAGATCACGACTTAACATTGATTTAAATTGTTTTTTTCTGGCATCTCTGTCCATGTGAATGAGAAGTCTCTTTTTATGAGCACAGTTCAATTGTTTCACTAGCTCTGTTTAACCAAAAGTTTTAAAAACAAAGTTTATCTTTTTATGAAAGAGTATAAGTCATTTGAATGCATGCTTCCCCTCTGTGCTGGTTACTAATAACAAATCAGTTAGCTTTTCTGTATTTAAAAAAAAGGGAAAGGTGTACTGTATTTTATGAAAAATATCCGGAATGTCTTTTAAATATTTGCTTCCTGAACTAAAAAAAATAATTTCTTTTGCAGAGACATGCTGACAGATAGCTATAGTTCTCTCTATAAGAAGCATAATGGATGTATGTGCTCAATCTAAGTGTTTCCTGCCTGCCCTATGTTTACAGAAATAATAAGTGTCTTTTCAAGTATGATCAAGAATTTCAGTAAGGGATTTACTGAAGATTATGAAATGTCTCTGTCCCAATCAGGATTTTGCCCCAGAATTTCTAGATATCCTGTCTCGTCTCTCTCTCTCTCTCTGTAAGTAGTTCTGTTCAGGAGATTATGGTATTAAAAATGACAGCAGCCCGTTTGCAGATTTTGTGTACTAGGGAGTGGCCCGATCTAGACCCCATCTGGCCCCGAGAGGGAACGTTCACTGTAGAGATTATCCAGTCAATACACCGTAGAGTGCGGGTAGCGCACCCAGATCAGTACCCCTATATAGATTCCTGGTTAAGTATTTGTGAAGATCCGCCCTCCTGGGCGCAGCGCTGTTATGAGGAACAGTGCAGAATAATGTTAGCTAAAACAGATTCTAGACAGAAAACGGAACAGCCTAGAATGAAAGAGCAGGATAAGAAAGCCACGAAGACCATCCTGGCAGATCCTGATTCCCCAGAAGTAGTCCTCAGGCAGCCCCGAACCCCAGGTCCAGTAAGAATAGCCCGGCGGCGTCCTGCCCCAGAACCCCAGAGACGGCCAGAGCCAAGGCGGGACCCAACCCCCGGTCCCCCTCCTAGAGAAGAGAAAGAAGAATTAGTGGAAAGAGAAGTGGAGGACGTAAAAAGTGAATCAGAAGCGGAGATAGAAGAAGGAGAGAGAGGAAATTCCCCAGAAGAGGAGGAGGACAGTGTACAAATAATCGAGAAAGCCAGCGCTAGCACTAGCACGCCAGTGAAAGAGAAACCCAAAGCAAAACCAGTTGAGAAAAAGAAAGCGACTCCTGCAAAGGCAACGACAATAACCCTTAGATCCCAAATGACGCCGGGGACAGCCCAACTGTTTCCCTTAAGGCAAGTTCCGGGAGTGCCCGTAAAGAATGATAATGATGAAGTGGTAGCGGGACCCCTAACTTATGTGTATATTCCTTTCTCTACAACTGATTTATTAAATTGGAGGTCGCATTATGCCTCCTATACTAGCAAGCCCCAGGAGCTGACAGAATTAGTAACTAGTATTATGGAAACTCACCAACCCACTTGGCCAGATTGCCGTCAGGAGAAAAAAAAAAAATCAACCTCCTGGATAGAGCATTGCTAGGAGAAACAGAATCCAGGAGAGGGGGGGGGGGGGACTACAGATTCCCAAGTAGTTTGCTAGCCACCTCTGCAACAGGGGAATGTCCACCCCCTCCGGACTAGAAGTGAAAGTCAGCTGACCAGACTTGTTTAGAACTGAAAAAAAAAAAACTGCATTATACACTGAGAAGTTTTAGGACTTGATTGAACTAATGAACGGAAATTGCAGAGAACTGGATGAATTTGCGGGCATAATGGTTAAATGAAAGTTAATCAGAGGGTGTGTGAATTGTGAAAATAAATGTAACAGAGAAAGTGAATGATATTTTAGTTGAATGATGTGAGGAGGTTATCCTAATCGAAGGAACAGAGGAAGTGAAAAACTGGGTGTGAGTGCGCCCATTATAGAAAAAGAAGGACATTAGAGAAGTGAATGCCCGTATCTTGACTCCACCCCAGGAGGGAGTACTTGATTGTAGAATCATAGACAGAATAAAACCAAGCACAGTGTTTCAGCACGAGAGTGGAGCAGCTATAGCGTGAGTGGCAGCCTGAGAGGGCTACAGCATGGATGAAGACTAGGCCAGACCGGACTCTCCAGTTTCCCTGGGTCCCCGGGAGTCAGTCTGAAAAATAGGGGACCAATATATGGACTTTTATGGGGGATACAGGAGCAGAATACTAAAGCCAGTAGCCCCTGTGTTTTTCTCGCAAAGCCTTTTCTGCAGAACCACATGTGTGAACTAGAAAAAAAAAATAATAATAATGTACCAGTTCCTCTATATGCCTGAATGCCCTATTCCATTTTTGGGCCGAGACCTGCTTGCAAAGCTTCAAGCACAGATATCCTTTGTTGAAGGGGAAAAAATGAAACTCAAAATCTGCTGGCCTGATGGTGTTAACTGTCCCCAAGAAGAAGAATGGCGGTTCTATTCACCTGCATCCAAAGCAACAAGCTGTACACTTACCAACCTCATAGCCCCACCTGGAGGATGGGTAGAAGATAATCTACCTGGCCTAGCGAAGAACATAGCCCCTGCCATTGTCACCCTCAAGCCAGTCAAGAAGCCTGGGACAGGTGATTACCGCCCAGTGCAGGATCTAAGAAAGAATGAATGATGCAGCTGAAACTATACAACCAGTGGTACCAAAATCCTTATATTCTCTTGGAACTGATCTCTGCTGAAGCTATACATTTCATCATTCTGGACTTAAAAAGATGCCTTTTTCTGTATACGCTTAGCCCAAGACCCCACTACAAGGAGGCGGGGCCAACTCATCTGGACAAGATTACCTCAAGAATTCAAGAACTCGCCTCACTCAGCAAAAGATTTGACAAGTTATCCAGAAACTCAAGAAAAAAAAAAAAGAAAAAATTCTACTTCAATATGTGGACAACTTGCTCATAACCACCAACTCAGAAAGTGAATGTCCACCAGCCACCAGTGAACTCTTGCACCTTTTTAATGAGGCTGGATACAAAGTCTCAAGAGCCAAAGCATAATTATGTCAAACAAGTTAAATACCTAGGATTCCAGTTGTCCAGCGGAATTCGACGCCTGGAACCCTTACCAGAACGCAAAGCAGCTGTATGCAGTATTCCTACTCCAATCACCAGGAGGCAAGTGAGAGCCTTCTTGGGTGCCACAGAGTATGTTGTATATGGATCCCCAATTTTGCGCTGCTAGAGAAAAAAAACCCAAAAAAAAAAAAAAACCCATTGTATCAAGCTATCAAAGGAATGGAAAAGTCTCCAGAGGAATGGGGACTTGAACAGGATGCAGTCTTTTGATCTTTGAAAAAAACACTCTGATGTTGTCACCAATTCTGGGTCTACCAGATGTCCAGAAAACCTTACAGTCTCTATGTTCATGAGTCGCAAGGAAATGTTCTAGGAGTGTTGACTCAATCTCTTGGACCTTGGCAACAACCAGTAGCCTATTTGTCAAACAATTGGATGTAGTTGCAAAAGGCTGGCCCCTTATTTGAGAGCTGTTGCAAGCTACAGCCCTCCTAGTGAGCAAAGCTGACAAGCTCACTTTGAGACAGAATCTTCAAGTTACTGTACCACACTCTTTTCTAACCAATATGAAATACAAAGGAAATTACTAGCTAACAAATCTATGAATGTTGAAATATTAGAGTATGTTGTGTGAAAACCCCAGATACAACTGAAGGGTCAGTCAAGCTTTCAATCCTGCTATGTTGTTATCAGTTGGTCTTGATCCCCTGATCATGACTGTTTAGAAATTATGGACACTGTATTCTCAAGCCACCTGGATTTGACTGATGTCCCTCTGGAGAACCCTGAACAGACTTTCTTTGTGGCTGAAGGCAGTTTCATCATCAATGGACATTGTTGTGCTAGATATGCAGTGGTGACCCCTGATTTGGTAGTTGAGTCCTCAGCCCTGGCCCCAGAAACTTCACCACAGAAAGCTGAACTGATAGTCCTCACTAGAGCACTAACAATAGGAAAAGAGCCCTGTCTAAATGTGTACCCAGATTTCAAGTATACCCTTACAACCTTGCATGCATATGGGGCCCTGTACAAAGAATGAGGGTGGATAACCTTAGGAAGCAAGTCCATTAAGTATAGCCCCAAGATATTGATATTAATAGATACATACTGCCTATAGATCTCAGAATTTAGGAAAAGTAGAATATATGAATAGAACCCTGAAATCTCAGTTGTCTAAACTTTGCCAAGAGGTTTACCTGAAGTGGCCCCAGGTTCTTCCCATAGCCCTTCTTAGGATATACTTAGCCCCTGCCAAGTCTTTAGGAGTTTCCCTTTTTGAGATTCTGTATGGGCAACCCCTGCCTATTGTATAGGAAATAAAAGGAGATATGAGACAGATAGGATCTGAAATTATTAGACATGAACTATTGGTTTTAAGTTCTGTTTTGCAGAAGTCTTCATACCTGAGTACAAAATCGATTACTCATCAATTTGCCTGCACCCCTGCATCCTTTCAAGCCTGGAGTCTCGGTGTGGATCAAAGAGTGGAGAAAGATACTGTTAGCCCTGCATTGGAGGGGACCCTATGTCGTCATCCTGTCAACAACTCCAACTGCAGTAAAAGTCGCAGAATTTGAACCTTGGACCCATCATAATCAAGTGAAGCCAGCAGCTGCTCTTGAACCTGATCACTGGACTACTGTACAGCATCCTGAGACTCCATTGCACCTCACCCTACGACAACAACCACGGACCTAAGACTTATTGGTCCCTCAGAAACTGCACTATTTCAAGACTGTTTGTTTATCTGAAGGTAAGCCTCGCATCTGAAAAAACCTGCAATCATCAGAAAGAGACTGTGTTGTGTTAAGAAATTGAATCTTCTAAGAGACTGTGTTTAAATACTCTGAAAAGACTGTTTTGATCTCCTAAAGAGTGAACTGCTCTAAGGAAGCAATAATAGCCTAAGAGACTATGCTATGATATTTTAAGAAATTGAGACATCCCAGAGGACAGTGATACTTTGGAATCTACAGCCCTACTCCTGCCAAAACGCTGGTAGGTCTACGTACGGCAGAAGCTTGAGGATCTACAATCAACCCTACATCTGTTATCTGTTGTGGAAGTCGACAGTTCCACCAATTTTCCAGAGACTATGCCCATTATGAATTATTATTATTGCTTTATTTTGGCAGCAGCCTTGGAGTGCTTTGAAATGACTTTTGCCTTATCTCCCTGGGCAGCCTGTATAAGTACAACATGAACTGGACCGAAGGTCACTCAGACCTTGTTTTATCATTCTTCCTATACTTGCATTGGTATACTCTCCAATCCAAAAGTTGTTCTAGATCTTGACTTTCTACAAGGCTATGCAAGCCACCGTTGCAATTCCTCATACCACCACCAGAACTTGTTTCTTGAACTTGCTGGAGCAATAGCATCTAGTCTCCACACTTCTGACTGTTTCTATTGTGGAGGAACTAAGATGGGAGATCAGTGGCCCTGGGAGACGCAAGAACTGAACTATTCTATCCTATACAATCAGACTGATTTACATAATACTACTAGTGAGTGGGTATTGGCCCACCCCATTGTTGACAGTTTGTGTTTTGTTCGGACTGGACCACAATCTACTACGAAGGATGGACAGCTGGTCTGTCTAAATCAGAAGCTTTACGACAGCACAACAAAAGATGCAACTGAACCTTCTAATCCTTTAGTTCTTTTTCCCACTCTTGCCAAACTATGGACTTTGACTATCTGCCTGTTGCTCCCTTGTTTCTTGCCATTTTGCTTGCAAATGATAACTTCAGTTATTAATAACACTGTAGAGCGTAAGACAGCTACAAAGATATTAGCTATGTGAACTTACTACCCTATACCACAGAGTGATACCTTTACCTAGTATTATGTGATTTGATTCTCACACCTTATTAACATGCGGGTGAGAATAATCAAAGGGGGGAATGTGGTAGGCGACGGCCTATGATCCATGCTAATTGAACTAAGCAGACAGGCCTGAGCAGCTTGACCTGTAACTGAAGCCTGTAGTTAGGCCCAGAGGAATGAAAACCCCCCTGAATGACGACACCATAGAATTGAAACTTAACTCAGTTTAACTGAACATAGCTAAGCAGAAACGAAACTGAGAAAATAAAGAAAAACAAGTTTAATTGGTACTGATAAGGTGTGCTATGCTTCTATGGAATTAATTAACTCTGCAGAGAGCAAGGTCACAGTGCCTCTGCTTCCCATATGTTTTAACAAGCTCAGCGACCTTGGAGGAGAGAAGTAACAAGTTGGAGACACTGACCATTGTAATTGGGACTAGAAGGGGGGCAACCAGGTGCTGGGCCCAGACCAGAGTCCCTATTGGGTAGCCATATCAGTACCGGGACCAATAGATGGGTGAGAGGGGTACTGGGACCAATGAAAAGTTTGCCTATGCTTAGAATGGACAAGAAAGCTATAAAAGTTGTTGTTTTACTAGAAGCCATTGCTCAGCCATTTTGAAATTGCTTATTGCTTGAGCCATGTGCACATTAAACTGGCTTGGATCCTTGAAAAGACTCCTGGATTTATTTATTGCATGCTTATCTGCTGCTACAGTGTAATGGTGGCATCTGGTGGCCAGATGCAGGATGAACCTCTAATGGACTCTAGATGGAGCTGTGATTTGGAGCCCTTGGTTGAGGTCTATTGCTAAATTAGCTGGCCTGTTGACAAGGGGGAGGGAGCACATGGGTGTTTTTATGAAGAAGAGGAAACCACTAGATCAGAAAAAGGAGAAATCAATGGACTGGTAATATTTGTGCTCAGGAGAGCAATTTTTTTCAGACTGTGCATTTAGATTTTGATATGAAAATAACATACATACATGACATTTTCACAAATACATGTAGGGCCCGATATTCAGTGCTGGTGGCTAGCATTGCTAAAGCGGCTAGCCACTGGCGCTGAACATTAACCTGGATATTCAATGCTAGGGTCGTATCCGGTTGTGGCACTGAATATCCAGGTTCGCCACATTTGCCAATCGCTAACCAGGCAGCGGCAAGATTGAGCCGCTACCTGGTTAGTGATATGCAGTGCAAGTTAGACCAGGATTTGCTGCACCTGGCTTTCGCCACAAATCGCTAACTGCATAGCGGCTCAATATCACCACTGCCCAGTTAGCGATCAAAGCCATTTTTGCTTTGCCCTAGAAGGCCCCGACCCGCAGTGCTAACTGGTTAGCATCATGGCGTGTAGAAACAGCAGCCGCAGATATTCAGCGGCACTGATGCTGAATATCCCACCTTAGCAGCATTTACACGTTTTTCAGGTCTGCAAAACAAGTAAGTGCCTTTGAGGATTGGGCCCACACTATTTTACCACCTCAGCCATCCGCGCAAAACGGCAGGTTCCAAGAACATGGATACTTTTGGTGGGTACACTTTACAAGTACACAGACTATTTGTAAACCTTCCTCTGTGGGGGAGATTTCTGAAAGGTTTTTCAACGTGTAAAGGCTATTCTAAAAGCGGAAGAGGCCTTTTATAAAAGTTTGCAGACGGTTAGACAGATACATGTATATGCATCATTGAGATGGCGTGTACTTATTTGGGTGTCACATGTAGGTGTTCCCAGGGGTGTAATATGGGTGCAGTAAGGGCAGCTACAGGTACCAGTCTGTCAACAATGAGCCGCCTGACTGAAGACCGAACACAATTTAGGATAGCTATCCAGAGGGTCTCCATGAGTCGACTCCGACTCGACGGCACTTAACAACAACAAAGGGCAATGTTGCAAGGTATGTACACATGCAAAGGGTAATTGTAGAAGTAGGAACCTAGTTTAAGAGAGCAGGTAGGTGCCTATTTTATGATGACACATAGGCACCTATAGATACATTTTATATGTTGCACCTAGATTGATGTAGGTGTTTATGCATGTAAAACTCAGTATTTTAGTCATATAAGTGCATAAATTGCAATTTATAAGTGTATTTGATGTGGCTGCTATTCTGACAGTACACATGCTCGATTGATCGCATGCACTTTCACTGTGGGCATATACAGGGGAGGAGTTTGGGCGGAGCATACAGATTTATATATGTTCTTGGGAAGTTACAGTGCTCTGCTAGAAAAGTGGATTTTGCCTCCTGAGACACCTTGCTGTGAGTTCTAGCTGTTTATTTAACTATTTATTGTTTGTCTAACTGTTTATTTAATTATTTATTGTTTGTCTTAGTGGTGTGCTAGTTCAGCTTTCTCAGCTGTAACTTACCTTGCCTCTCTCAACTAACTGGGCTTTGTGTGGTAGCCAGGTTAACTGTTCATTTTAAATTAAATCTCTCTCCCCAGACCCTGCTGTGTGCTAAACGTTTTTCCTGCCCTAGCCTGCCTGAGTGAATCCTCCCCTCCCCCCCCCTGCTGAGGTATTGTGTAGCCTTCTTCCTGTTTCCTCCATGTATGCATAGTCTGTTTTTAGTTTGCTTCTCTCTGATCAGAGAGGAGCAGTGCTTTTTACAGTGCTCTGCTAGAAAAGTGGATTTTGCCTCCTGAGACACCTTGCTGTGAGTTCTAGCTGTTTATTTAACTATTTATTGTTTGTCTAACTGTTTATTTAATTATTTATTGTTTGTCTTAGTGGTGTGCTAGTTCAGCTTTCTCAGCTGTAACTTACCTTGCCTCTCTCAACTGGGCTTTTTGTGGTACCCCCCTCCCCCCTGCTGAGGGTTCAGGACAGGGTACCTTGTAACTGCCCTCTTTAATAGGACGTATCTCCCTCCCTCCCTCTCCAGCACCCACCCAACCCCTGGGGTAATTGTAGTTTTATAGGTACTTGCACATCTTAGAGGAAAGGGGCTGCTCTCAGGTGCAGCTCGTTATCCAAATCAGTCATACACGGAGGACCTGAGATTAATTAAGCTTCAGGTACACAAGGTGTATTAGGGGTATTAGATACACTTTTATTGGTATAAGCATCTACACCAATCCTTATTATATGCAGAATTTAAAAGATCTAAACACAAGCTTTAAACTAAGATGCAGACAGAAGTCCAGCAACAAGATGGGGGTTCTCCGGTCTTTTGCATTGAGTGTCACATGTATGATTTTCTCCCAGTTGGTGAGAGGTCTTACGTATGCACTAAGTGCAAAGAACTCTTTGCTCTCAGGGAACAACTCCGTTCTCTAGAGGCTAGAGTAGCAGACCTGGAAGACATAAGAAAGACAGAGAAGTACATGGACGTGACCTACAGGGATATAGTCCTGAAGTCCCACCTCCAGTCTGGCAGCATCCCTGTTGCCATGGAGGAGAGAGGTCACGTGACAGGAGAGCATCACCCTGGTGTGGCAGGAAGTGATCCTGTAACTAGGACCTGTCCTCCAGGTGATGTAAAACCCTCTCACACCGAGGACGTTTCTCCAGGGCCATGTGCCCATGAGGGGAGGGTCAGGACAGCTGTTATAGTTGGTGATTCAATCATTAGGAATGTAGATAGCTGGGTGGCTGGTGGACGTGAGGATCGCCTGGTAACATGCCTGCCTGGTGCGAAGGTAGCAGACCTCACGCACCACCTAGATAGGATCGTAGATAGTGCTGGGGAGGAGTCTGCTGTCTTGGTACATGTTGGTACCAATGACATAGGAAAATGTGGTAGGGAAGTTCTGGAGGCTAAATTTAAGCTTTTAGGTAGGAAGTTGAAATCCAGAACTTCCAGGATAGCGTTCTCCGAAATGCTTCCTGTTCCACGTGCAGGACCCAAAAGACAGGCAGAGCTCCGGAGTCTCAATGCGTGGATGAGACAATGGTGCAAGGATGAGGGTTTTGGATTTGTTAGGAACTGGGGAACATTCTGGGGAAAGGGAGGGCTCTTCCGAAGGGATGGGCTTCACCTTAATCAGGATGGAACGAGACTGCTGGCATTAACCTTTAAAAAAGAGATAGAGAAGCTTTTAAACTAGAAAATAGGGGAGAGCCGACAGTCACCCAGGAGCGCATAGTTCGGACAAAGGTATCCTTGAAGGATACTACCAAAAGCAGTGAGGTTCCAAAAGGGAGTATAGTAGCCCAAATGCCCTTGAGTAAGGAGCAGACAGAGCATAAAGATTCCAAATTACCCATGCCTACCAATAGCCAGATTAATTTGAATAAAATACAGTCTCTAAAATGCTTGTATGCCAATGCTAGAAGTCTAAACAATAAGATGGGAGAGTTAGAATATATAGCACTAAATGAGAGGTTAGATATGATTGCACTCTCAGAGACATGGTGGAAGGAGGATAACCAGTGGGACACTGTGATACCTGGATACAAACTATATCGTAATGATAGGGCTGATCAAATTGGTGGAGGGGTTGCGCTCTATGTTAGAGAGGGCACTGAGTCAGAAAGGATTAAAGTTTTGCAGGGAACAAAATTTGCTGTAGAATCTCTATGGATTGAAATTCCATTTATGAAGGGGAAGGTGATGGCAGTGGGAGTATACTATCGACCGCCTGGCCAGAATGAACAAATGGATGATGAAATGTTCAAAGAAATCAAGGAAGCTAACAAAAGTCACAACAGAGTAGTAATAATGGGTGATTTCAATTACGCCGGTATCGACTGGGTCAGTGTCACGGCAGGACAAGCTAAAGAGATAAAGTTTCTAGATGGAATAAATGACTGCTTCTTGGAGCAGCTGGTTCATGAACTGACCAGAGGGGAAGCCATACTGGACCTAGTCCTTAGTGGAACGCCAGATCTGGTGCAAGAAATAAGGGTGTTGGGACCACTTGGCAATAGTGATCATAGTATGATCATGTTTGATTTAATTAGTGGAGGACAGATAGTAAAGGAATCCACAGAACTACCTTTTAACTTTCAAAAGGGAGACTATGATAGAATGAGGAATATAGTTAGGAAAAAACTAAAAGGAGCGGTTCCAAAGGTTAAAGACTTACAGCAAGCTTGGGTGTTATTTAAAAATACTATCCTCGAAGCCCAGACCAGCTGTATTCCACGCATTAAGAAAAGTGGAAGAAAGTCCAAAAAACTGCCAGCATGGTTTAAAGGTGAGATCAGAGAGGCTGTTGCTGCCAAAAAAGCAACCTTCAGGAAATGGAAAAAAAGAGCCAAATGATGAAAACTGGAAACAGCACAAGCACTGGCAAGTTAAATGCAAAGCATTGATAAGGCAGGCAAAGCGGGAATTTGAGAAGAAACTTGCTACGGAAGCAAAAACACGAAATAAAGACTTTTTCAAGTACATTCGTAGCAAAAGGCCTGTGAGAGAGTCAATTGGACCATTAGATGATAGAGGGGTAAAAGGGGCAGTAAGAGGAGACAAGGCTATAGCAGAGAGACTGAATGAATTCTTTGCTTCGGTCTTTACTGAGGAAGATGTAGGGATGTTACCCAAGACTGAAGTGGTATTTAAAGGTGATACTGCAGAGGAATTGAGAGAAATATCACTACACCGGGAAGATATATTACAACTATTTGATAAACTGAATAGTAGCAAATCATCTGGACCGGATGGTATACATCCCAGAGTGTTGAAAGAACTGAAATATGAGATTTCAGACCTGCTATTGGTAATCTGTGAACTTTCATTAAAATCATCTGTAATACCTGAAGATTGGAGGGTCGCCAACGTAACACCAATTTTTAAAAAGGGTTCCAGGGGTGACCCAGGAAATTACAGACCGGTGAGCCTGACGTCAGTACCAGGGAAAATGGTAGAAACCATCATAAAGAACAAAATTACACAGCATGTAGATAGTCATGGCCTAATGGCAGACAGCCAGCATGGCTTTAGACAAGGAAGATCTTGTCTTACTAATCTGATATGTTTTTTTGAAGGTGTGCATAAACAGGTAGACAAAGGTGAGTCGGTTGATATAGTGTATCTGGACTTCCAGAAAGCTTTTGACAAGGTCCCCCATCAGAGACTTTTGGTGAAGCTAAAAAGTCATGGGATAGGAGGCAGTGTACTATTGTGGATCGGGAACTGGTTAAAAGATAGAAAGCAGAGGGTAGGGCTAAATGGCCAATATTCCCAATGGAAAAAGGTGAATAGTGGAGTACCCCAGGGATCTGTACTGGGTCCGCTACTTTTTGACATATTCATAAATGACCTGGAAAAGGGAATAACTAGTGAGGTTATCAAATTTGCAGATGACACAAAACTGTTTAAAGTTGTTAAAACCCAAGAGGATTGTGGAAAACTGCAGGAGGATCTGGATAAATTGGAAGACTGGGCATCCAAATGGCAGATGAAATTTAATGTGGACAAAAGCAAAGTTATGCACCTTGGAAAGAACAACCCACACTATAGTTACACGATGCAAGGCTCCACATTAGAAACCACCACCCAGGAAAAAGATTTAGGAGTCATCGTGGATAACATGTTAAAACCCTCCGCCCAGTGTGCAGCGGCGGCCAAGAAAGCAAATAGAATGCTAGGTATCATAAGGAAAGGGATGGAGAATAAAACAAAGGATATTATAATGCCTCTGTATCGCTCCATGGTACGACCGCACCTTGAATATTGTGTGCAATTCTGGTCACCTTATCTTAAAAAGGACATAGCGTTATTAGAAAAAGTACAGAGAAGAGCCACCAAATTGGTGAAGGGGATGGAAGGCTACTCCTACGAAGAGAGGCTAAAAAGGTTAGGGCTCTTTAACCTGGAAAAGAGACGGCTGAGGGGAGATATGATAGAGGTCTATAAATTAATGAATGGAGTGGAACGGATAAACGTGGATCAATTGTTTACGCTATCAGAATATAGAAAGACAAGGGGACATGTAATGAAGCTACAGGGTAAACTATTTAAGACAAATAAGAGAAAATATTTTTTCACTCAACGTGTAATCAAACTCTGGAATCTGTTACCGGAGGATGTAGTAAGGGCTGTTAGTATAGTTGGGTTTAAAAAAGGTTTGGACAAGTTCCTGGAGGAAAGGTCCATAAACCACTATTAAAAAGGGACCCAGGATATCAATGCTTGACCCAGTACAAGCATTGTGGAACCTGTGTCTTTTGGGGATATTGCTAGGTACGTATGACCTAGATTGGCCACTGTTGGAAACAGGATACTGGGCTTGATGGACCTCGGTCTGACCCAGTATGGCATGTCTTATGTTCTTATGTTCTTGCACTTTAAATGAGTGCACGTATCTTTGCACTTATGCCCCTATTTTATGAAGTGCGGTATGCGCATACTTGACTTTATAAAACAGGTGCAAAATAAATGTGTGAAAACATGTATAAATCTAAGCCACCCTTATAAAAATACTCTCCGTGTGTCTTATAAGAAACTATTTGCCAGGGATTAGTCACAACATGGACAACTATCCACAGTGTTGCCAGGAGTCAACATCAAATCAACACCACAACAACAAGAGACAGAAATCAAACCTACAGTGCCAGCACATTATATTTTATAATCTGTGCATGTTTGTTTATTTATTTATTTGGCTATATCTATATACCGCTTTTCACAGGGTCAAAGTGGTTTACAGAGAACTTCAAATTACAAACAACGTTTACATTGAAACAGGCAACTTTGTACGTTAAATAAGGAACAGGGGGTGCTTAGCTTTGGTTAACTATGTACAGGTTGGCAAACTACAGTATATACATGTTCTTGTAATGTTTTGTCCTTGACGCAATACAGAAATGCTATTTGGTTACGGATGGGGGGGGGGATTAGGAAGGTGTGGGACCAAAGTGGAGGGTGAAGAGGTGGACCTTGAGGAGTTTGTGGAAGGTCAGGCGGTCTGTGGTTTTTCTTATGTGGTAAGGGAGTTCCAAGTGGATGGGGCATGAAGTTCAAAGGATCTGGCACAGGCCTGTTGGGTGCTTTTTGTTATAGCTTGGAGGGTGGTAAGAGTGTTCATAGTGGCGATTCTCCGTGGTCTGCTTGTTTGCTGTGATATGATGAGGGAATGAAGGTGGTTGGATGATTGGTGGTTCACAGCTTTGTGAATCATTAGAAGGATTTTGTAGAGTATTCTGCTTTGCAGGGGGAGCAATGGAGGTGTTCATACTTGGGATATTCCTGTGATGATCCTTGCTGTCGTTTGGAGAGGATGGAGTATTGATTTTGGGTGTCTGTGGTATATTCAGTTGCAGTAGTTGGCGTGGGGTGGTGAGGATTTGTAGAGCTCAGCGGAAATCTGAGGGGGCGAGGAGAGGGTGGAGGTGTTGTAGGTTATGGATTTAGTAATAAATTGATCTTGCTGCATTTGCTATTTGAGTCTTCAGAGTGAGGTGGCTGTCAAGAGTGATTCCGAAAAACTTTACTTCTGGTTTTATTTGGATTTCTGTGTTGTTGAGGGTGATGGTAGAGGGGGTGAAGGAATTATTCCTGGTGATAAGTAGAGCTTCTGCTTTCTTAAGGTTTACTGACAAGTGATTTGCCGATAGCCATGATGCTGTGTGTTTGGATAATTTTGCAAAAGAGTTGTAAGTAAATATTGAAGAGGAGAGCTGAGAGAGTAGAACCCTGGGGGACATCCTGAGATTGAATGTATGGAGTTGAGGATAGTGCTCCAAATTTTATCTGCTAAGTTCTGTTGTGGAGGTAATCTTGGAACCATCTTAATACTGTGTCCTGTATTCCGATTAACTGGAGGCGCTGTAGGAGGGTGTTGTGGTTGATGGTGTCGAAGGCAGCAGAGATGTCAAGGAATACAAGGATAAATTCTTGGTGAATGTTCTGGGCTCCCTTTATGAGATTCAGAAGCAAGGTTAGGAGGGTTTCCACTCTGTGCTGAGGTTGGAAACTGTGCTGCTGAAGGTCGAGTAGAGCATGGGTGTCGAGGATTCCTGTATCTGGGTTTGCACAGTTTTCTCTATTATTTTGGATAGAAAAGGTAGGCTTGCGATGGGTCTATAGGAAGAGGGGTCAGATGGGTCGAGGGAGGCTTTTTCAGGAGAGGGCGAATTGAGGTGGTTTTCAGGCAGGTTAGTAGGTAGCCATGTAGTAAAAAGCATTGAGTGAGTTTTGCTAGGAAGGAAGTGAGATCAGGTATAGTGACTTTAATCCAGCTGACTGGACAAGGATCAAGGGGGGAGGTGGTGGTGTTGACCAAAGAGATGATGATGCTTGGATGTTTTCAGCTGAGATATTTTCTTAGGTGGTCCATGAGTGCATTGGCCTGGTACGAAGTGGAGGTGAGTCAGGTTGAGCAGTGAAGTAGGTTGGGGATGGCGGGTAGAGTAGTAGTCTGCTAATCGTTGAGGAGTGATGGGGTTGTTAGTTGTGTTGGTGGGTGTTGACGTAAGTTCTTTTACTGAAGTGAATAGTTTCTTTGGGTGGCTGAGTGATCTTTGAATTAGTTTTGTATGGAAGCTTTGCTTCAAGAGGTTGGTGGCTCAGTTGTACTCTCTTAGAAAGGTCATGTACTGGGTTAGATCTGCGGGTAGCCGTGATTTTCTCCATCTGCGTTCATGTTTCCTTAGTTGGGATTTGAGCTTTCAGAGGTTGCAGGTGTACCATGGGGTCCATTTGTGAGCAGGGTTGTGAGGATGTTCTTGCGCACTCCACCCATATCAGCCTCTGGCAAAATATATGCCATCACACACTTTTACACCAGTAAGAATTTTATAACAGGCCATTTTCACAGTATGTGGCCACATGCATGCAGAAATGACTTTATGACTATCCCCGTAGAGAACACAAATGTGTTTGCACCAGCTTTGGAGCAGGTGTCAGTATGTACATTGTCAATTGTGTGCTCCTGCATCCTTTGAGGTTAATTTTATAAAGGGAAGGCATCAAGCACGTGCCTTAGTGGGGGTTATTTTAGTCACTGTGCTTATGTGGTCACATATGTGCATTAATGACCTCTTATAAAATACTGACCAGTGTAAAGGTATGCATGTTGCTTGATGGCACATATTCTGATGGTGGGCATGCATATGGGTGCAGTTTGGGTGGAGCATGAATGTCTATTATAAAATAGTATGGGGGTCATTTTGGAAGCATTATTCATGCTTTGGACATCTAAAAATAAGCATAGAGATGTCTAAAGCACAGTGACGTCTCCACAGCCATTTTAGAAGCCAGGTCTATGGACTTTGTGTGAGGACATCCAAAGCAGAATGGGCGGAAAGGGGGGGGGGGCCTGGAGGGTGGAGGAGTGGTCGGGGAATTCCCAGGCCATTGGATGTCCCCACCTGATCTCAGAAATGTCCAGAGTGAAATCTAAGTTTAGATCTGCTCCAGGCATGATCAGGTATCTGAAAAGTACTTGTTTGGGCTGAAAAACATCCAATGAGGGTAAAGAAGAAAGCCCTCCATAATCCCCACTACTCAGCACAAGTTCAATAATAGTTGCAGTGGGATTTGAACTCTCACTTCCCTGTTCCTAACCCACTACTCTAACCATTAGGTGATACCTAGACATCCAGGTTCTAAAATACTATTCTGGGGATGTGTATGTAGATGTCCCCGCAGACTCCACTTGTATCAGGCGCGTCCATATTTGTGAAATAGTGTCTGAACCTGGACGTGCCTGGGTGCTTTTTTTTTCCAGACGTTCAGCTTAGAAATCCCAGATTGCACTTGGATGTCTCTTCTAAAATTTTCCTCTAGAACTTACATGTGTTCTTACAGACAACTAGATAAATGCATTTACACTAGTTCTAGGGCTGGTGTAAAATATCAGCACTTTAACTTAAGACACGATTTCTGACACTTAGGGGTATGTTTACTAAATGGTGGTAGCGGACTCCGTGCGATATTGGAGCAGCGGCCCCATTGATTTTAATGAGGCCGCGGCTCCAATATCGCACGGAGTCCGCTACCGCCGTTTAGTAAACATACCCCTTAGACTAGTATTTTATAAAGACAAATAAATTTATTTTTATTTATTTAACACTCATTTTTATACCGCATCTTCCAGAGATCAGTTGCGGTGTACAAATAACAACTATTAACAAATCGAAGTTTGTTTTACATAGAACATCTTAGATATACATAGAACGTCTTAAAGTATCATAAATTAAACAAATTTAACTGGAACTGAGTTAAAACAATTAACTAAAAGAAAGTGGTGTCTATGTACATAATAGTGCATAACAGATGCAACTATATACAAGAGGAAGGTAATAGGGCATAAGAGATTGGATAGTCTTTTCGTTTGCGCTATGTGTGTGGTCTATATAGGTTGAAGGGTTGTGCTTTAAGTTGTCAGTTACTTGTTTAGCCATTATCTAAGTTGAGTGCAAGGTTTTGCATGGTGTTATAGTGTTTGGTGAATAGATAAGTTTTTAGTTTTTTGCGGAATTCCATGATCTCTGTTAGAGATCGTAGATCCTCTGGTAGGGAGTTCCAGATAGTAGGAGCTATATGAGAGAAGGCTCTATTGTTGGTTAATTTATGTGCTTTTATGAAGTCCTTCGGAATCTTTAGTTTATATAATTGTTCTTTTCTGTGGGTAGTCTTAGGTGTTTCTTTGCATATTAGATTACATAGTGCAGTCGGAGCCATATCATTTAATGCTTTGAATGATGTAATTATTGTTTTGTATGTTATCCTACTCTGTATTGGTAACCAATGAAGGGATGCTAGTATTGGTGTAATGTGTTGGATTGAGTTTATTTTTAATATAATTCTTGCCGTTGCATTTTGGGCTAGTTGAATTCTTTTAATGTTGTGTTTTGAAATGCCCATAAGTATTAGGTTGGCAAAATCAAAGTGAGGGGTTATAATAGCTTGTGTTATATTAATGAAATCTTGTACAAATACTAGCGGGCGTAGTTGTTTGAGAATTTTAAGTTTGAAATAGATTTTCTTTATGGTGTTTCTAATGTGGGTTTCCATTGTAAGGTGTGTATCTATTATAACACCTAGATATCTTATTTCGTTTTTTATTTTAATTTCTTGATCTTGTAGTGTTATATGGGTTGGGGGGATAAATGATTTATTTTTTGTTACAATTAGGACTTCGGTTTTAGCATGGTTTATGTGGAGGTTTTGAGTTTTTAGCCAAATTGTGATTTCGTTATAGCAGTCTGAGAGGAGTTGTAATGGTAGGTTAGGGATAGTAAATGGAATGTACATCATAATATCGTCTGCATAGAGGTGATATTGTACTCCAAATTTTTTAAAGATATTGCAGACCGGTTTTATGTAAATGTTAAAAAGTAGGGCTGATAGTGCAGATCCTTGTGGTAAACCTATTTCTTGATTATATGTAGTTGAAGTTTGATTACCTATTCGTACATTTTGAGTTCTGTTGTTTAAATAGGAAGTGAACCATTTATGTACTGTCGAATTTATGCCTATCTGTTTTAAGTTGCTGAGCATTATTGAGTGATGTACACTATCAAAGGCCGCTGATATGTCAATGAAGAGGAGGATGAATGCTTGTTTATGGTTGTCAATTCCTCTTAGGAGAGTATCAATTAATACAGTAAGTAGTGTTTCTACTCCGTGGCGGGGTCGAAATCCATATTGTTGCTCATCAAGTGGGTAAGATGTGTCTATGTATTCCTGTGTCTGTAATTGCACTACTTTTTCTATTATTTTGGCTAAAAATGGTATGCTAGAGATGGGCCTGTAAGATATTGGGGATGTTTTATCTAATTTGCTATTCTTTAGAATTGGGCGTATTTGTGCGTGTTTGAGTGATTGTGGGAGGTAACCTTGGGTTAATGAGAGGTTGACTATTGGGAGAATGAATGATAGTAGAGTTGGCAGTGTGTTTTTATCCATGATACTGGGCATGGATCTAAATATGAAGTTGTGGTATTGAGACCAGATATGATAGTTTTTAATGACGTTCTTGAAATGGGGTAAAAGTCTGACCATTCGTTAATAGGCTGCTGAGAAATGTTAATTGTATCTAATGACATTTGAGGTTTTTTTGATTTGTTTTGGTAGTGATTGGCTAGTGTTTGTACTGCGATGTCAGTAATATCATTGCTAGAGGTTTGAGCGTTATTGGTAAGGTTTCTGACAATAGAAAATAGCTCTCGAGGTCTGTTAAATGATTTTGATAAGGTTGCTGCGTAGTAGTTTTTCTTTGTACTATCTAGTGCTTCTTTATATTTTATGAGATGGTTATTGTATATTTCCTTATGTATAGTCAACTTAGATTTTCGCCATTTAATTTCGTGTTTTCTTAGTTCTATTTTCATTTGTTTTAGTGTGTTATTGAACCATGGTGTACTATTTATTTTGGGGTGTATCCTTTGTTTATTTGTGTGGTTGCTTTTGGCTGCATTATTGATGGTTTCATACCAGTTGTTGACAGCGTCATCTAGATCTGATGTGGATGGCAAGAGATGAGGGATTGTAGAGTCAAGGAATTCTGTTTCATTAAACTTTTTAAATTTTGACGTGGGGCCACTTAATGTATAGTTTTTGACATTAGTAGTGTGATATGTGAGGTCTATTTTGATGGTATAATGATCAGACCAGGGTGTCTCTGTGAGTGCTATGGAATTTGGGTTGATTAGTTTGAAGAGTACATCGGGGAGAAAAATCAGGTCTAGTGTTCCTCCTTTTATATGTGTTGCGGTATTTATTATTTGATGATAATCTATATCTGATATAGCATCAAGAAATAATTTGGAGTTATGTGTTGATAGTGATGGGAGATTGAAATCACCTAGCATGATTACAGGGTTTTGTATAGTGGATGAGCTAAGGAGATCAATAAAGGAATCTAGGCAATCTGCACTTTGGTCTGGAGGCCTATAGATTAAGCAGATTTTCATGAGGCCGATTTTTATTAATAATGTGTCTATGTTATTAGAAATGTTTGTTTGGATTAATTTGGCATTTAATATCTTTTTCGTCATCATTAGGACTCCTCCGCCTTTTTTGTTGGATCTATGTTTGTAGAAAAGGTCATAGTTTTCATTATCAAGTTGATTTAGGTAGACTGTGTCCGTTTCAGAAAGCCAAGTCTCTGTGACACATAAGATGTCTGGTTTGGAGTCTGTTATTAGATCATTAAATATGGGGAGTTTATTTTTCATTGATCGTGCATTAATAAGGATGCATGATAGGGAGGATAAGTTTGAGGACGTTTCTTTGCAAATTTGAGGTGAATTTGTTTGTTTTATGTGTATTAGTCTATGGTAGTTTACCTTTGGATGGTTGATTGGGTGAATATGTCCAATATGGTTGTCATATCGGGTATGGTTGTGTATTATAGGTATGGTCATGTAATTTTTGCTGTTTAGACTTAGTGATAGATTAATTATTATTGACAATAGTATGAAGGTGTGTGATATTCTTGGAAACATGATGTTGGTATGTGCCTTTTTCTGAATCTGGTTCAGAGGTATGTTAGCCAATGTGTCTGATTCAGTGGCGTGTTGAGTAGGGTAGTGATGGTGTGGTAATAACTGATGTGATAATATAAATAAGTTACTGACAACAGTAGGAAGAACAGTAGGAAGGACAGTTAATGACTAGTGTAAAGATGTAGATTGGCTTGATCAGTAGAACAATCAGTTGTTACATGTAAGAAGGTAGTGGTGGGGTGATATGTAGGCCACGTCAGAGGTTAGATATGAGTTACTGACAACAGTAATAAATCTGGGATGAAACACAGATAGTAGTGATATTTCAAATTGAGTTACTGACAACAGTAATGTCTAGAGTGAGTCACAAGTGGCAGGAATATATCTAAGGTGGGTTATAGATAGCTGTAATATATCTGATACCTACTATTGACAACAGTAATAAATCTGAGATGAATCACAGGTGGCAGGAGTATATCTAAAGAGAGCTACTGACAACAGTAATTAGGTCTGATATACATTGAAAAGTAATATTTGAATTGCTACGATGCTAAACACAAGGCTAAATTCGTACAGTATAATGTTAAGGCTTAAATGTGTTAATATTGACAATAATAAGGTATTCCACGATAAGTAATGCTGAGAACTGTTATCTATTTGAGCAGTATAATATTATTAGTGCATCTATGCAGAAAATGATTTGAATTGTTACCAAGATTACTAAGGTGGCACAATAATGTATAATGTTTAGGATAGTCCGGCAAAATTTAGTTATTCAAGTTAAGTCTTTTAAGAGCAACAATATTGGTTGGATATACTTATGGCAAGTTGATGGTGTGTCTCAACGGTGGTTCCCTGCGAGCTCAACTCTAAAGGAGCTCAGCAAAACCTTTGTAGAGTCTCTTTTTTTATTCGTGGTGATTCTTTGCGATGTTTGGCAGAATCGATGATCTAGAAGCGTCTTGCAGCTTTTTCAGAATGGTGCGTGCAGAGTAACTACTCTTTCAAAGGTTATTTAGGATAGTATGGTGCCTATGTGGATGGCCACTGCCTAAGGGCCACGCCAAAGGGCCCTCTGACGAGGCCCTCCGGCGCGGGCCCGACAGGCGCGGGCCTGCCTGAGAGCGGGTTGCTTTTTGTGAGCTGCTGCTCCTCCTCCCACAGCCCCGATTGAGCTGGAGCAATTAGGCAGATCAGCTGGGACGGTGCTCTACCCCGATGCAGGGGGAGTTGAATATGGCGATTTTCCCGCCGATCGCGGGCTGCTTTTTGTGAGCTGCTGCTCCTCCTCCCACAGCCCCGATTGAGCTTGAGCTATTATGCTTTTCAGCTTGGTCGGTGCCATTACGCGATTCAGTGGGTGTTGAGTATGGCGCTTTTCTGGCCGATCGCGGGCTGCTTTTTGTGAGCTGCTGCTCCTCCTCCCACAGCCCCGATTGAGCTGGAGCAATTAGGCAGATCAGCTGGGACGGTGCTCTACCCCGATGCAGGGGGAGTTGAATATGGCGATTTTCCCGCCGATCGCGGGCTGCTTTTTGTGAGCTGCTGCTCCTCCTCCCACAGCCCCGATTGAGCTGGAGCAATTAGGCAGATCAGCTGGGACGGTGCTCTACCCCGATGCAGGGGGAGTTGAATATGGCGATTTTCCCGCCGATCGCGGGCTGCTTTTTGTGAGCTGCTGCTCCTCCTCCCACAGCCCCGATTGAGCTGGAGCAATTAGGCAGATCAGCTGGGACGGTGCTCTACCCCGATGCAGGGGGAATTGAATATGGCGATTTTCCAGCCGATCGCGGGCTGCTTTTTGTGAGCTGCTGCTCCTCCTCCCACAGCCCCGATTGAGCTGGAGCAATTAGGCAGATCAGCTGGGACGGTGCTCTACCCCGATGCAGGGGGAGTTGAATATGGCGATTTCCCGCCGATCGCGGGCTGCTTTTTGTGAGCTGCTGCTCCTCCTCCCACAGCCCCGATTGAGCTGGAGCAATTAGGCAGATCAGCTGGGACGGTGCTCTACCCCGATGCAGGGGGAGTTGAATATGACGATTTTCCCGCCGATCGCGGGCTGCTTTTTGTGAGCTGCTGCTCCTCCTCCCACAGCCCCGATTGAGCTGGAGCAATTAGGCAGATCAGCTGGGACGGTGCTCTACCCCGATGCAGGGGGAGTTGAATATGGCGATTTTCCCGCCGATCGCGGGCTGCTTTTTGTGAGCTGCTGCTCCTCCTCCCACAGCCCCGATTGAGCTGGAGCAATTAGGCAGATCAGCTGGGACGGTGCTCTACCCCGATGCAGGGGGAGTTGAATATGGCGATTTCCCGCCGATCGCGGGCTGCTTTTTGTGAGCTGCTGCTCCTCCTCCCACAGCCCCGATTGAGCTGGAGCAATTAGGCAGATCAGCTGGGACGGTGCTCTACCCCGATGCAGGGGGAGTTGAATATGGCGATTTTCCCGCCGATCGCGGGCTGCTTTTTGTGAGCTGCTGCTCCTCCTCCCACAGCCCCGATTGAGCTGGAGCAATTAGGCAGATCAGCTGGGACGGTGCTCTACCCCGATGCAGGGGGAGTTGAATATGGCGATTTTCCCGCCGATCGCGGGCTGCTTTTTGTGAGCTGCTGCTCCTCCTCCCACAGCCCCGATTGAGCTGGAGCAATTAGGCAGATCAGCTGGGACGGTGCTCTACCCCGATGCAGGGGGAGTTGAATATGGCGATTTTCCCGCCGATCGCGGGCTGCTTTTTGTGAGCTGCTGCTCCTCCTCCCACAGCCCCGATTGAGCTGGAGCAATTAGGCAGATCAGCTGTGACGGTGCTCTACCCCGATGCAGGGGGAGTTGAATATGGCGATTTTCCCGCCGATCGCGGGCTGCTTTTTGTGAGCTGCTGCTCCTCCTCCCACAGCCCCGATTGAGCTGGAGCAATTAGGCAGATCAGCTGGGACGGTGCTCTACCCCGATGCAGGGGGAGTTGAATATGGCGATTTTCCCGCCGATCGCGGGCTGCTTTTTGTGAGCTGCTGCTCCTCCTCCCACAGCCCCGATTGAGCTGGAGCAATTAGGCAGATCAGCTGGGACGGTGCTCTACCCCGATGCAGGGGGAGTTGAATATGGCGATTTTCCCGCCGATCGCGGGCTGCTTTTTGTGAGCTGCTGCTCCTCCTCCCACAGCCCCGATTGAGCTGGAGCAATTAGGCAGATCAGCTGGGACGGTGCTCTACCCCGATGCAGGGGGAGTTGAATATGGCGATTTTCCCGCCGATCGCGGGCTGCTTTTTGTGAGCTGCTGCTCCTCCTCCCACAGCCCCGATTGAGCTGGAGCAATTAGGCAGATCAGCTGGGACGGTGCTCTACCCCGATGCAGGGGGAGTTGAATATGGCGATTTCCCGCCGATCGCGGGCTGCTTTTTGTGAGCTGCTGCTCCTCCTCCCACAGCCCCGATTGAGCTGGAGCAATTAGGCAGATCAGCTGGGACGGTGCTCTACCCCGATGCAGGGGGAGTTGAATATGGCGATTTTCCCGCCGATCGCGGGCTGCTTTTTGTGAGCTGCTGCTCCTCCTCCCACAGCCCCGATTGAGCTGGAGCAATTAGGCAGATCAGCTGGGACGGTGCTCTACCCCGATGCAGGGGGAGTTGAATATGGCGATTTTCCCGCCGATCGCGGGCTGCTTTTTGTGAGCTGCTGCTCCTCCTCCCACAGCCCCGATTGAGCTGGAGCAATTAGGCAGATCAGCTGGGACGGTGCTCTACCCCGATGCAGGGGGAGTTGAATATGGCGATTTTCCCGCCGATCGCGGGCTGCTTTTTGTGAGCTGCTGCTCCTCCTCCCACAGCCCCGATTGAGCTGGAGCAATTAGGCAGATCAGCTGGGACGGTGCTCTACCCCGATGCAGGGGGAGTTGAATATGGCGATTTTCCCGCCGATCGCGGGCTGCTTTTTGTGAGCTGCTGCTCCTCCTCCCACAGCCCCGATTGAGCTGGAGCAATTAGGCAGATCAGCTGGGACGGTGCTCTACCCCGATGCAGGGGGAGTTGAATATGGCGATTTTCCCGCCGATCGCGGGCTGCTTTTTGTGAGCTGCTGCTCCTCCTCCCACAGCCCCGATTGAGCTGGAGCAATTAGGCAGATCAGCTGGGACGGTGCTCTACCCCGATGCAGGGGGAGTTGAATATGGCGATTTTCCCGCCGATCGCGGGCTGCTTTTTGTGAGCTGCTGCTCCTCCTCCCACAGCCCCGATTGAGCTGGAGCTCTTGTTTATATAAAATAGGTTTAACATAGGGACCTCAAAAGATGCTTTTAATTAGGCAGCCCTTATAAAATTATTCTCTTTGGTGATAATTTTATAAAAAGCCGCCTACATTTATGCATGAGCAATCTAGGTATCATGAGCAATAACCATTTTAGCGAATCTGGGCATTTATGCAGGCATTTGATGTGGTAGCTATTCTGACAGTACGCATGTGGGTCAAGTGCATGTACTTTCACTGTTGGCATGTAAAGCGTAGTTACTCATCTGTAACAGGTGATCTCCAGGAACAGCAGGAATTTAGTCTTCACATATGGGTATCGTCGGTACCGACGGAGCCCGTGTGGGAATGCTCCCCAGAGTCCAATAGGAAAGCTTTTGGGAGCATCCCACAGAGCATGCGTGCTGCCTTCCCACCTCTGTACCTCTCTCACTTCAGTTGAGTTTATAGCTGAGACTAAAGGAGAGAAGTAGAGAAAGAGAGAGATAGAGACAACTCCTAGGGGAGGTGGGTGGGTTGTGAAGACTAAATTCCTGCAGTTCCCGGAGATCACCTGTTACAGGTGAGTAACTACGCTATCTCCAGGAACAAGCAGGAATGTAGTCTTCACATATGGGGACTCCCCAGCTGAAAGATGCCAAGGGGTGACCCCAGCTAGCTGCAAACCCAGGTGAGATGGGTCATGTTTCTTCCCATGGACCTTAGGCATCCAAACTGTGGATGGTGGGTAGGAGTTGTATTAAGTATGGAAGAGATGTTGTAGAACAGCCTGGCCAAACGAGGCATCCCGACGGGAGTCTTTGTCTAAGCAATAGTGGGCTGTGAAGGTATGTACCGAAGTCCAAGTGGCTGCTTTGCAGATGTCATCAATAGAGACAGAACAAAGGTTAGCCGTTGAGGCTGCCATTGCTCTCACATTGTGAGCCGTGACATGGCCTTCGAGAGAAGTTTAGGATATGCGATCTGCAATCCAATTTGACAGAGTTCTTTTAGAAACTGGAAGTCCCAAATGACTAGAGTCAAAAGCCACAAAAAGCTGAGAAGATTTTCTATGTGGCTTAGTTCTTTGGAGATAAAAGGCTAAGGCTCTTTTACAATCCAATGTGTGAAGATTCCTTTCCGCACTGGAGGCATGAGGCCTATGGAAGAATATAGGAAGATAAACCGACTGGTTTAAATGAAAAGGTGATACCACCTTTGGCAGAAAGTGAGGATGAGTCCTGAGGACTACTTTATCATGGTGAAACCTTGTATAAGGAGGATCAGCTGTAGTTGACTAATGCATCTTGCAGAAGTGATGGCAATTAGGAAAATAACTTTCCATGAAAGAAACTTTAGGTCTGAAGTGGCTAAAGGTTCAAAGGGTGGTTTCATAAGCTGACCAAGAACAAGATTTAGATCCCATGCCACCGGTGGTGGTTTAATGGAAGGTTTTGTTAAAAGTAGGCCTCTCATAAATCTTGATATAAGTGGATGAGAGGAAATAGGTTGTCTATCGAAAGGTTTATGAAAAGCAGCAATAGCACTAAGATGGACCCTAACTGAATTGGTCTTCAGACCAGAAGTTGATAATTGTAGAAGATACTCTAGTAGCAACTCTATAGGTAGTAAAAGGGGGTTAAGTCCCTTTTGTGAACACCAGATAGAGAACCTTTTCTACTTGAAAGCGTAGGAACGGCTTGTGGAAGGTTTTCTGGAAGCCAGGAGGATATCCTTTACTTGTTGAGAAAGGTTAACATCCTGGAATTCTAGGCTTTCAGTAACCAGGCCCTGAGATGTAGGGACTGGGGATTGGGATGCAGTAAAGATTTGTTCTCCTACGACAGGAGATCTGGAGCATTCCCCAACTCCAGAGGAGTGGTTTGAGAGAGATGCAGAAGAAGAGGATACCATGTTTGCTGTGGCCAACATGGAGCTATGAGTATCATACGACCTCTGTCTCTCTGAAGTCTGAATAAAGTTTTGGGAATGAGGGGAATGGGTGGGAAAGCATAGAGGAAGTCCTGTCCCCAGTGGAGTAGGAAAGCATCTCTTGCCTGACAGTTCTCATCCAGAATTCTGGAACAGAATCAGGGAGGTTTGGCATTCTGTGGACTTGCAAAGAGGTCTATATCTGGTGATCCCCAGATTCGAAACACTCGAGCAAGCTGGTATGAATGGAGGGACCACTCATGCGGCAGCAGTATTTGACTGAGTTTGTCTGCCCACAAGTTTTGAATGCCCGGAAGGTAAACCGCAAACAGGTGAATTTGTAACTCTCTGGTGAGGGCCCATAGTCGCAAAGCTTTGTTGCATAGCGACAGAGAGCCTGTTCCGCCTTGCTTGTTCACATAGAACATAGCTACCTGATTGTCGGTTTGGACCAGAACTGTTTTGTTGCCGAGATGGTCCTGAAAGACTTAAATAGCTTTGAAAATGGCTCTCAGCTCTAGAAGGTTTATATGAAGGGAAACCTCCTGTGAGGTCCAAAGACCCTGAGTGGAGAGATCATGCAAGTGGGCTCCCCAACCCACCTTGGACGCATCTGTCGTCAGAGTGGTTTGGCATAGCGGCTGCTGGAAAGGAAAGCCTATAAGGATTGCCACCATTGCAGGGACGAAATTAGACATGTGGTAGTTCTGATTTTGACTGTTGGTCGACCCGAAGCTTATGACCACTGAGAGGAAAGGGTCCACTGGGCTGCTCGCATGTGGAGGCGAGCATAGGGAACCACATAGACAGTGGATGTCATGTGTCCCAGCAGTTGAAGCATCTCCCGAGCAGTAAGGAATACCTTCATAGATGCTTGAGATGCCAGTTGTATTATACGTAGACAGTGTGGCTGGGGCAGGAAAGCCCTTGACTGCTGTGTGTCTAGAAGAGCCCCTATGAATTCTAGAGATTGAGAGGGGGTGAGATGAGATTTTAGGAGGTTTATGACCAGCCCCAAGTATTGAAGAATTCTCATTGCTCGAAAGAGAGCGAAGCTGGCCTCTGGAGCTGTCGATGCTCGAATGAGGCAATCGTCTAAGTAAGGGAAGATGAATATTCCCAGAGTCCTCATAAATGCTGCTACCACTACCATGCATTTTATGAAGACTCTTGGAGCAGAGGCTAGTCCGAAGGGAAGAACTCTGTACTGGAAGCGTCTTCCTTGGACCAGGAATCAAAGGAACTTTCTGTGATCTGAGTGGATGAGAATATACGTGTACGCATCTCTTAGATCTAGAGAACATAACCAGTTCTGACTTTGGAGGTATGGTAAAAGTGTTCCGAGGGAGATCATTTTGAACTTTTCTTGGAACAAATATTTGTTTAATTCTCTGAGGTCTAATGAAGGCCTGTGTCCCCCTGTCTTCTTTGGAATAAGAAAGTAGGGGGAGTAAAACCCTGTCCCCTGTTGGGGAATGGGTACTTCATCGATTGCTCCTTGAGCAAGAAGTGATGTGACCTTCTGCCACAACAGGTCGGTGGCAAGGCCCTGAGAATTGAACTGTTTTATTATTGTAGATGGGGGCAAGTTGAGAAAATGAAGCTTGTACCCCAGTTGTACAATGGACAGAGTCCAATTTTCTGATGTTATTTGTTGCCATCTTTTGGCAAAAAGCATAGTCTTCCTGGAATGGTTAAGGGTTCTGGACCTTTTAGGGGAAGAATGACTAAGTTCTCTAGATAGAAGTCAAAGACCCAGAGGGGGCTGGGTCTGTTGATCCAGTTGAGCTTTTTGAGCTTGCGGCTTTCTTTGCTGTCTGTTCTGTTGTTGCCCCTTCTGGGGAACATGGAGCGGACAGTGAGTTTGATGGATGTAAGGATGGTAAGGCTTCTTTTTCTTACTGAAAAGGGTTTCTTGAATATTTTCTTCTTTGCTGGGTTGGCTGTAGACTTTGACAATCTGTTTAGAGTAGTATTGTCAGATTCAAGCTGATTAGCCTTGTCCTGCCAGCCCTTGCCAAAGAGATTTTCTCCTGTGCAAGGAATATCTCCCAGCTTTTCTTGCACCCACTGTTCTAAGTCTGATGCTTGACCAGAATAAGGTAGTCTGCTCTTTTATCCTCCGAAACACAAGGACTAAGGAGCTCTAAGTCTTTTGTGACTTCTTCCAGGAAGATTCCCATATAAAGAATATAGGAACTGATCCTGGCTCCTAACATGGAGGATTGAAAGCATCGATGGCCAAAGGTATCAAGAGTCCTGGATTCACGGCCTGGAGGATTAGAAGAATGTGTTTTAGCACTCTTGATCCTTCGCATAGCCGATTCCACTACCATTGAATGGTGTGGTAACTGAGTCTTTTGAAAACCAGGACAACTTGGCACTTGGTACATGGTGTCAAGGCGTCGGGAATGTGAAGATATTGTTAAAGGAGTATCCTACATTCTCAACATTAGATCATGTAAGATCTTGTGAATGGGAAGCATAGCTGCTTCCTTAGGAGCCATAGGATATTGTAGAATTCTTAATTCTTCTGCCCTAGGTTCCTTTTCTGGAATCACAGTGATTGCAAGACCCTTTGCTAAATCATGTATGAAATCCTGGAAGGACATATCCTCTGGAGGAGACATTCTGCGTTGAGAAGGAACCGAATCTTCTTATAGATTCGCTCTGGTACCGGTAGAATTGTCAGTCATCGGAATCGGAAGACTCAAGCACTGTGTGCTCCTGTAACGCATGGTATCGGTACTGCTCGAAGTCGGTACTGAAATGTCTCGGTTCCTGATCCCTGATACCGGAGATCGGCATGGGGGAAAGCAGTGCTGTCAAAGCAGGTACTGTCGGTACCGGTGCCGATGTCGGTACCGATACATGTTGAACCGTCTGTTGTGGTCTTAGCGGTACCGAAGCCGCTAAGAGGGCCGCTAGACTGCGTTCGATAGCAAGGATTCTGTGATCCATCGCTCCTACTGATGCCTGGGTGCCGATACCGGTGGAAGTGGCTACAACCCCAGAACATAGCACCAGTAGTTCCGCAGAGGTGGAGGCCTCTGGAACATCTTGGAGCCCCGTTAGTGCTTTGGAGCCTGAAGACTCCCGCCGGGGCTGTTTTGCCGATGAAGTATCCTCAAGGGAAACGCCAGTGGCATCTCGATACTTTGAAGGAGATTTACCCTTCAAGGACCGGCTAGTCTTAGAAGACTTCAATTTGGTTACCTGAGATCCATGGCAGGAAGATGAAGCCCTGGAAGACGTCGATGCAACTGACATCGTGTCGGCAGCAAAAAGGGTACTGAGTTTTGCAGCTCTATTCTGCAGGCCCCTTTTGGTCATCCTTGTTCAGGAGAGACACTCCGTTAGACAATGTTCAGGACCCAAACATTTTAGACACCAATCATGGGTGTCGGTGACGGAAATGGTACCGCCACATTTTGAGCATTTTTTGAAACAACTAGCTGGTTTCTCCATGCTTGAAGAAAAATGGGCCTAGTGCCCAAAATGGTGCCTAGCACCAGAAGCAGGGAAAGTTGTTGGGATTTTTTTGTTTTTAAGGAAAGAAGAAGAGGAGAACCAGCGATACCAGTAGGCGTCGAGTGAAGGCAGACGCGACCACAAAAAAGAAGAAATAAAAGCAAATTTTCTGTGGTGACAGGGTACCATGCTCTGTTGGCTCCGCGGAGAACGAAGAACTGAAATGAGAGAGGTACAGAGGCGGGAAGGCAGCACGCATGTGCTGTGGGATGCTCCCAAAAGCTTTCCTATTGGATGCTGGGGAGCATTCCCACGTGGGCTCCATCGGTACCGACGATACCCATTTGTGAAGACTACATTCCTGCTTGTTCCTGGAGATAGGGACAGAGCACAGTTACTCAAATTCTAAAATACTATAGCTATAGAGGAGATCAAACCTAAGCTTTCTTTAGAAGCTCAGATGACAAGAATTCGACTTTCATACTTTTGACACATCATGCGAAGAGAGAGATCATTAGAGAAAGACATTATGCTTGGCAAGATAGAAGGTCAACGCAAAAGAGGAAGGCCAGCAATGAGATGGATCGATACAATAACAGCAGCTACGGGTACCAGTCTGTCAACAATGAGCCGCCTGACTGAAGACCGAACACAATTTAGGATAGCTATCCAGAGGGTCGCCATGAGTCGACTCCGACTCGACGGCACTTAACAACGACATAGCTTATACACGTTCTTGAATAATCTAAGCATGGGCATTTACATGAGTCATGGGACCCGCCTAAGTGCTCATGCCTTAAATTTATGAGTGTTTTTGACCACTTATGTCCCTACTTTCTAAAGTATGTGTGTACTTGACATTATAAAATAGGCGTGACATATGCGCATAAAAATATGCAAAAATCTATCTGTGACATAACGTTACCCACTTTGTGTGTAGGTGCATATGTGCACATATATATATGCATGCGGTATTAACAGGATCAATCAAAACTCTAGCCACCGTAAATCTTGATAGAACACATTTTTCCCTTCTTGTTCAAAAAGCCTTTTGTCGGTTACTGAAAGTGGCATTGGCAGCCAAAAATCTTCAGAGCTGTTTAATGCATGGTTACTCAGCAAAAGGACGCTTTTGAAAATGTGCATCTTATTTCAGGAAGGCTGAGCCTTTAACTCTACAACTATTTAACTAGAGAGACAGAATGTTCTTTTCAACCACAACTAATGAGAAGCATTTATCTTGGTGATGTGTCACAGAGAGGCACCGAAGTAGGAGGTTATTCCTCATAAAATATATTGAAATATTTGGTTTAAAACCCATTTTATAAGCGTAATTAAGACACTTCACCTTCATGCCTGCCAGCACACCACTGACACACAATAAGTTCAACATTACCCCATCGTGCATTATTACCAGCCTATTACTTTCTCAACTCTTTATTTAAAGGATGTTCACTGCCTTCTTATATCCTTGATTTCTGCGAGGTCATTGTAATAAGAAGCGTTAAGCCCTACGTGCAGCATAGCACATAGCTGTCCATGCTTTTTCATGTGCACAACCCTGTACCTAAAGCAGGAAGGACTGTTGTGTGCAAAGAAAAAGTGTTCACGTGGATGGTTCTTTTACAACGGGGCGCCTAGTTAAAGCATTATTTAAGGTGCCTATATTTACATGAGTCATGGGGCCCGCCTAAGTGCTCATGCCTTAAATTTATGAGTGTTTTTGTATATTAAGTCTATTTTATCAAAACAAGTAGGCGCCTACTTGTCTTTAGAAAACATTTGTATAAGTAGCAGAAATCACGCCTTAAGTTAAGGCACAGATGTTTACACCAGCCCCAGTCTGTGCCTCAACTTTTATTTATTTATTTATTTAACATTTCTTATATACCGCCTTTCATGATATCAAGGCGGTTTACATTGAACAAACTGAAATTACAGTGAACAGGGCATTATAACTTGGAGATAACTATTTTACAGGGAACATGGGCTATGGAGGGTTAAGTGGCTTGCCCAAGACCACAAGGAGCACCTGTGGGACTAGAAACCCCAGTCCTTCCGGCCCAAGGTTGCTGTCCTCTAGTGGGATTTGAACCCCCGACCTTCCGGCCTGAAGTACCTTGCCCCAACCACTAGGCCACTCCTCCACTTTTCAAATTTCGCTCATGAGCATGTCCACTGATAAAGAACGTACCATCATGCAATGCATGTGCTTTTAAGCTGGTCAGTATTTTATAGGTGGCCACATACATGTGTTAATGAAAAAAAAGCACAGTTAGGCGTATAAACTGTGCCTAAAGTACGTGCCCCCTTATAAAACTATCCCCAAAATGTGCATATTCATTAGCACATGGCCATTTAAATTCTATGCTAATAGCGGCATTAGTTATTACTTCTCGATTTAAAGAAATGTGCAGAAGCCTGGCAGGCTTTATGCATGCTTTTGTAAATGCTTCAACTTTAAATCCTGGTCTGAGGTAGAATAAAACTAGTATTAGTGGCAGCCAGCATGGTTTACTTGGGATTATTCTTTTTTGACCCGGGTGAGAGCTACAATTAGAGGAACGATAGAGCAATGGAACAGAAAGGAGGAAGAATGAGGAAAATCGGACACCCTTGGATTCAGCCATCATCAGGCATGTATGTCATGTTTATACTGTGTATGTTTATCATGCTTTATGACAGTAAAAGTCATATACATATGGAGAAGTAGCTTAGTTTGGTTTATTAGGCCTTTTTCCCGCAAAAGGGGTCAATGTGCAAAATGCTTGTAACATGCAAAATCATCAATATGTTGTGATTTTTTTCCCCGCACATTGGCTCCTTTTGCAAAGATATTTGCAAAACTCTCAAGTAGTAAAATTTTCCACATAGTTCACAATGTTCTGCATTTATTAAGATTCTACATTAATGAGCTACTGTGATGCAGTGTTATGCCAAGCAGCAACTTAATTCAGAATCAAGCAAAAATCAACATGCAAAGATGTTTCTCTTGCCTATTTTCGTACAAAAGATGACTATACACCAATCAGGTGCAATTGCTTTTACTACTGGGTCCCATGTTGGATATGCATTGACAGCTAGCACAGGGTCAGGACAGTTGGCGCCGCGAGATTTTGTTGCTAACTGCCCATGGCGCATTAGGGTTGTAAGTGGGAGGGTTAGGGGTGGAAAATGGGCAGTGCACCTGGGCAATCTGCATGGCCAGCAAGTACCATGGGTGCACTCACCATCATTTCTATAGGTGACAAGCACACCCGTGCTATTGTCATGCCATAGTAGAGCCAAGTGTATTGCTATAACTGCCAGGAACATGCTTTCCATGCTCCCAGCAGTTACTGTGGTGTTGCCCTAAAGCCCCTTAGTGTTATTACTTAGATATCTTTAGTCTGGCCTCTTATGTTGCCCCACAACACTCTCAGGTCAATATTCAAAAGCAATCTGGATAGTGGCAGCCACTCGCCAGATACAGTTGTGGTCAGCATTATTGGCGCCCTTGCATTTTAGGTATGTTGGGCCCGATATTGAGTTTGGTAGGCTTGGTTTGCCCACCGACCCTTAACCCCGGATATTCAATGCTGGGGTCATATGCAGCCCTGGCATTGAATATCCAGGATTTGCCGCACATGTCAGAAGCTGCAGTACTAATCAGGCAGCGGCAAGTTAGCTCCTGCATCTTAAATATAGGCAAGGGCTTTCCTTGTCTATCTTTTAGGCAGAGGTCACTAACCGGGCAACAAGCAATATTGCCGCTGCCCAGTTAGCAAAGTCTCTGCCTCCACTCCATCCCGGAACATCCCCAACATGCCTCAATGCTAACCGGATAACATCGGGGTGCATAGGGGCGTTAGAAGGGGATATTCAGCAGCACTAATATGGCACTAACACTAGACTGTAAACCGTGAAATTGGGCCCATTGTGTATAATATCTTGATAAATAATTAGAAATATTCCAACTGTATGTCATCATAATATTTTAATAGTATGTTCAAAGGTATACAACAAAAAAAGAGATGTCTGAGCAACATAGACATAGTAATTTCTAAGAAAAAAACTAAATATGACCTGTACAGGATTAATGGCACCCTTCACTAACATATGGTTGCACAACCCTTGGCAGTGATGACAGCCTCCAAACATTTCTTGTAGGCATCTATAGGTTTCTTACAACTGTCTGCTGATAGTTTCTCCCACTCTACAGCTGCAATTTGTTTCAGCTCATGAATGTTTCCAGGATTTCTTTTACCAATGGCAGATAGCTCTTTCCAAAGTTTCTCAACTGGACTGAGATCAGGACTCATTGTTGGCAGTCCATTTGTTCCTTTTTAACCATGCTTTAGTACTTTTTTTATTATTATTTTTTTTTTAATTATATACATAAATATCAAGAAAACATCTTGATTCAGTAATTGAGTGAATACCATGCAAAACAATATAAAACAATATAACCAAATAACAGGAAACAATCTTATAGGTCCAACCCACTCTAGCCCTCAAATAGAGGGGATACAATGATAGGAAAAAATTACAACAACCAATATTGAAGGAAATTCAGGTAAGCTAATGAGTGGTATAAACTATACTCAAACTGGAGTAGGCAAAGGAACAGAACCCCCTTCAGAGAGTCAAGCACTGATGAAAGACAACAATTGGGAGGGCTCATAAAATATATAAGAATTAGCTTGATACTTGATCAAGCATTTACAAGGAAATTTCAGAAAAAAAAGCCCTCCCAATTGTTGAATCCCCGGACGTAAAAGGAGGAAATCTCGACGTCTCTTCTGGGTCTCCCTGGATAAATCAGGAAACATTCGGACAGCCAGCCCTTTAAACAACATGTGGCGTTTTTTAAAAAATAACTTCATAAGCCACTCTTTATCTGATAATAATGCTAGAGTGACCAATAAAGTAGAAGATACAACCTGCTCCTCTTGTGAAGATTCCAAAATATCAGTAGTATTTAAAACATCCACAGTAGATAATCCTCTAACTACTCCCTGCCCCTCCACTCTTTTCCCAATTGGCAAAAAATACATTTTTTCTACCGGGGGATGGGATTCAGGTAGAATACCTAAAATCTCAATCATATAATTCCGAAACATATCCTTTGCAGAGACATTCTAGGAAAATTAACCAAACGAATATTTGTCATACGGATTGCATTTTCCAACATTTCCAACTTGGATTGAGTGGAATGAGAAACGTTTTTAAGCAATACTACTTCATTTTCGACATTCACAACTTTAACCTGGTTTTGAGAAACTTCAGATTGTAAAGCAGTAATTTTAACCACAGCGTCTTTAAGATCTTCTGTGTTAAGAGAAACCTGTGCAGCCAACAAAGTCATCCGGGGAACCAACTCCTCTCGAAGTTGCATGATCGCTGCCCAAATCGCCTCCAGTGTTAACACCTTCGGGAGAGCCGTAGAGCCTGAAGTGACCACCTCCGATTAAGAAACAGGCATAAACGCTTCGTCCCTCAATGAACTGGGAGCTGAAGGACTAGGAATCAAACCTAGACCACCCTCTGCCATCTGTCAGAACCTCTGCCCTCCGCTGCTGATCACCGGGAGCTCCAGGACTTAGGCCACACTCCACGCCCAAGCTCTGCCTGTCGGCGGAGTCCGACGACTCAACGCTCACCAGCCGACTTCCCGGGATGCCGTTGTTCGGTCGGGGCAACTTCTAGGCCCAGGTAGAGCTCGGAGATGTAAGATCAACACCCGAAGCGGAGGACGAGGACACCTCCTCCAACCTCCACACAGTTGGGCTTTTTTCCTCCCCTTCAGTCCACTTACGCAGCACCGGAGAAAAAAAGGAATCCAGTGGACCAACCACCTCAGAAAGTAAAGGCGTCGAAGCAAGAGGGGTTACAGGCTGTTTTACCCCTCTAGCCTTCCGCTTCTTGCCCATGAAAAATCACCGTGCCGATCAGCACACCCGAACAAACGCCATCTTGAATCCCCTCCTGCTTTAGTACTTTTGAATGTATGTTTTGGGTCATTGTCCTGCTGAAGCACCCATGACATTCGATCCAGACCTAGCTTTCTAACATTAGGTAGCACATTTTGCTCCAAAATACCTTAGTAGTCTTCTGACTTCATAATTCCTTTAATAAATTGCAAGCCTCCAGTTCCTGAGGCAGCAAAACAGCCCCACAACATTATGGCACCTCCACCATATTTAACTGTAGGATGGGTGTTTTTTTTTCTTTGCCTCTAAATGTGTTGATGCTCAGCATTGCTAAAGAGTTCAAGTTTGGTTTCATCTGTCCACATAACATTTTGCCAGATGGATTGTGGTTTCTCAAGATGGATTTGGTCAAAGATCAGCATGCCTTTTTATGTCTGTCTTTGAGCAGTGAGGTCCTCCTTGGCCTTCGCTGAGTAAGTCCTTCTTTGTTTAGTGCACGGAGCATGGTGTGAGTTGAAACCCCACTCTAGATTGCTCCAGGTCAGCCTTAAGCTCTTTGGATGTTGTACGTGGTGTTTTTCCAATAGTTTGCACTAACCTTTGAAGATTTCTTGGATTAATTTTCCTCTTCCCACCACATCCTGGGAGGTTCTTGACAGTTCTATGAACACAAAACTTCTTAACAACAGTGCAAACTGTAGACTCAGGAATCCCAAGGTCTTTGGAGATGACCTTGTACCCCTTTGAAGTTTGATGTTTGGTGATCATGGCTTTTCTGACAATCTCAGGCATCTCTCGTCTTCACCACTGTGAACAGGGAGTGAATGTGGCCATTTTAAACATTAGAGCCTTCATTCATTGGTTGATTCAAGTTATGTGAGTACTGACAATTGATCATAGATGCATCTAATTTTACTGCAGTGGGAATGTGATTCTTTTGTTCAAACTGATTTTAATTGTTTATAAGGGTACCAATAATCATGTCCTCAAATTCAAAAAGTAGACCAAAAATTATACTAACTGCAAACTTAATTTTTGTTGGAATATTTGTCATAAGGAATACTCCAACAAAAATTGAGTTTGCCAATTGTTCGTATAATTTTTGGTCTACTTTTTGAATTTGTGGAATAATATTGAGTGGATCATAGTGTTTTTAGTGGCAAGTTTGAATAATCATATTCTGGCAATGTCCTAGTTTTTATACTATTTCCTTTTTTTTTTAATCGGTCCTGTTTTATTTGATTCTTTTATGTGACAAATATGTGTGCATATATAGTCCAATGCCATTTCACTGACCACTTTTTTTTTAGGAGATATTGGACATTAAGGAGTTGAACTGCAAGGGTGCCAATAATGTTGACCACAAGGGTAAGTGCCTTAATATTCAGCAGCATGTACAGACAACGTAGCTGAAAATTATTACAGACTGTATGAGGGGTCATTTTATAAGGAGCCTAGGTTTAGGTGGCAAGAATGCAAGCAAATGGGGGTATGTTAAGCATTTATGCACATACGAGTGGTCACGTATGCACGTAGATGAGCGCTGCGCTTCATTCTGTATGTACACATCTAAACGTAATGGTACATACTTCCAATCTAGGCGTGCACAGGCGTGAGAGGCACAAAATTACTATAATTTACATGTGTTCTTCAGAAATCTAGATTGGTGTAAGTGATGTCGTTTTAAATTCATGCGAGTTTTCAACCACGTTACACAAGTATTTTATAAAGGAAAGTAGGCAACTGCTTTCATGAGTAAAGTAGGCACAGCCTTACCAGATAACCCTTTCTATGCCAGGGTAGAGCAAAGGCATTGTGCCCAATGATATGGATAGCAGCCATATTCAGGTGGCTAGTTTTGAACTGCAGTAAACTCTACATTTTATCACAGCTTAATTTACTGTGGGAGTTGCTAAACCGGGGTAACTCAGTGCTGCAAGTTAGTGACTCCCATAGTAAATGGATAATGCAACTTGCAATCAACCTCACAAGCTGCATTATTCTACTGGGAGCACAGGCCAGTTACCACGTACCTCAATACTCGCAGGAATAAAGGGGCTGGTACATTTCTAAATCCATGCAAACTGTCCCTTCCCCTCATCACGACCCCCACCCCCTAGAAGCCTCCTCTCCAATGCCTAGTCAAGATCCCCTCCCCCCAAGACACCCTTTTAAATGTCCCCTCCCAGCCTACCAATATAAATCCCTATCCAGCACTGGGTTCAAAATGGCATTTTTTCTCTTATATAACAGCCTGACCCTTAGTTGTAGTACTGCGAGACTACCACTAGGGGCCACTTGTTACTATTTTGAACCCAGGGCTGGATACAACAGGAGTAACTTAGGAGTGGCTCCTGTCCCTCAATCCGATCCCTCAGACACCTACGCTCCCTACTTGAACCAGATGACTTCCGGACAGTGTATCAAGCTCTGGTCTTGCCACATATCGACTATGCCAACGCAATACTCCATGGTCTACCACAATCCACTTTGCTTCCATTACAGCTAGCAATGAATTCAGCAGCACGAGTTCTCCAGGGCGCTGCCATGAGGGAACACATGACACCCATCCTGAAGCAATTACACTGGCTCCCTATAAAAGGCAGGATCACATTCAAAACCATACTGACCTTCAAGATCATAAACGGACTCGCCCCATCTTCCTTATCCGATCTCATACTGATAACCCCCCCTAATAGATCTAGAAGATCTCATGCTGCCAATAAACTAGTAGTCCCAAAAGAAACGACCAAGTGTTGCCAAAGCACAATGAACAGGGCTTTTAAGCTCGCCGCACCTAAATGCTGGAACACCCTTCCACACAGTATCCATGATATCACCAATCTAACCCAGTTCAGAAAAGCTGTGAAACATTACCTCTTCCTCTTACATTACCCGGATGACAGCACCACCACTGTTCCCTCTAAGCTCTAGGCCATGAGGGATTTTCTAGAGGTAGGCACAGGAAAGGGACTTATAGGAGGGTGGTGACCTTTCTGAGGGTCCGCAGAGTGCCTTGGGGGGGAGTGATCTTTACTAGGGATGATGATTTGTTGGTGACTTTTGTCTTCACAAACAGCTCATTGGTGGTAACAAAGCAATGCCTGGCATTATCATGTGTACCAGAAAACACTGAATTTCCTTCCTCACTCTTCACCTCCCCTTTAATACACCTGCCAAAATCTCTGTCAAAATAACCCATTTCATCTGCCCAGCTGATCAAATAACCTCACGGTGAGCAAAACCAAAAATAAGTGGTAATGTAGTATGTTCAGAAGTGACATATTTGTAAAATGTGATAAGGCTTCTGTCTACTTCTTTAGTCTTTACAGAGGGATAAACAGATTGTTTTCAAAGATCATGTGAGCAGAACTTTACAGTCAGAATGTAAGAAATCTCATCCCTTCATTCATGGTCATACCCCATAGATTAATAGTGCATCATAAATTAAATATAAATCGCAACAAAGAAAATTAATCTTAAAGCCAAGGAAATTATGCTAAACTGGTGCTGGTTCGGCTGCAATAACAATGTCTCTCCTTCAAAATGATCCAGTAAGGGCTTCCTATAGACTCTGCTACCTGTTCCTTTTAATGCCAAGGGCTTCAAGGGCCTTTTTGTGGGGGTGAGGAGGTGTAAGAGGAAGGGGCTGCTTGGAAGTAGGTAAAGACTTAATGAAAAAAATCAGTTGACGTCACATATCCAAATATTATGAAGAAAAATCAGTACTCTTGTGCGCTACTCAACATTGCAGTCTATCCATTAAAAAATAATTTAAGAACGCATACTTGGTTAAATCAGGTCAAAGACCACCTGAGTTGGTATACAGTATAATGCTATCAAAATACAATACCATTAACATAACATCTTAAATGATCATGCCAACAATACAATGCATTTAAAAACAAAGGGGGCGAAATTCAGTGGTGGGGGCTAGCTGCCGCTGCTAAACTTTAGCTCCAGATATTCAATTTGGGGCCGTATCTTGTCACAGGCACTGAATATCTGGTTAGCCAGATAGCAATGAAGCTAACCAGACAGCGGCGATATTCAGTTAGCTTCTGTGGTGAAAGTTATGCCAGCCGTTAAAGTGCACAACTTTCACCATTTGGTGATCACCAGGCAGCGGCTCAGTATCACCACTACCTGGTTATCGCTGGGTGCTACCCCTGCTCTGCCCCCAGAATGCATTGGGATGTGCAGTGGCAAAAACTGCAGTAGTGCCATTGAATTGGTCTCAAAGTCACCAAAACCTAGTCCAGAAACTAACGAGCTTTAACCAAAATAAGGTAAGAATAAATGTCAGTCAATTGACCATGAAACCTCACTATCCACCAATCCCACCCTGCCCTAAAAACCGATAATTTAAGACAAAGAATGCTTATATCTCTGGATCCCCATCTAATCTATAAGAAATAGCCATGCTTTGATCTATTTTAATGGATGCACAGATCTCAACTCCAAGGCAAGGCTGTTCCGTAAAATGGGACAATGATGAATAAAGTCCTTCAGTGCATTTTTCCTAGCAAAAAGGTGCTGGTACTCATAAGCAAGGCTCTTTCATTAATACATGAGGACAATGGATCAATTTTAGTAGGCAATGAAAAGTTGCTGGTACTCAGTAGCATCAAACACCCCCTCAAACAAAACCCTGAAGCTCTCCCCCTACTCCAGTATCTCAACCAATTCCTTACCAAGGGCACCAATAGCAAAGGACTCCCTGCTGGACCTTAATTTCCAAAAATACACAAAAATTCCCTGAAGTAGAGCTCGTTCCACTACCACAGTGGAAGTCAAACTGAAATGCTGGATGAGTGGAGGCAACAACTTTTCCCAAAAATTATCCTTCAAAAGAAGAGGCACTTTATTGAAGACAGTGGGCATTATGCTCCTGAAGCAGATTTTTCTATCAGCTCGAAACACAGACCGAGCAAGACTGTTTGAATTCAAGTTTTGAATTTGTTTGGAAGACACAGGGTTCAGTTGAGGACTTGTTAGGAAACTTAGTTTCAAAAGAATTATCATCAAGCGAATTTTAGAGATAAGCATTTTTGATTTTCCATGGACTGTGACTTGATTAAAATGACTAATGATGAAATAATTCTGAAAAGAAAGACCATGTGATGTGTTGTAACCATAGATAGTGATGTCTGTGAAAATGTGAGAGTGATTTCCAAAGAGTTCAGTGTTTTACCTGATGGCCCAAGTAAAATTTAAAAAAAAAATGGGGAAAAGATTACAGATTGAGAATGTTTCTGTTTGTTGGACCTTAACTTTCTGCATGGTCTTCATCATGCAGTTTTATCTGTGAGGTATTCTGGTCTCTCACTTCTCACAAACTGGAATATAAGGATCAACAGTTTGAAGTGAATTTCTGCTGAAATTGGCAACCAATATAAAATCTGCAATCCCATGTAATTTATTGTTTCTGACAATCCTGAACTCTTGTAATCCCTTCTCACCATTCCTCTGAATCTGTTTGAATACTCATGTCTACAACAGTATCATAAGTTTATCTCACATAGGGGTATGTTTACTGAAGTGCGCTAAGGTCAGGGCTGGCCCATCCACTAGGCAGCTACCTAGGGTGGCAGACTTCTGTGGGCAGCACAGCATGGTACACATCGCCTGTTGCTTCTGACCCCCCTCCGACAAGAAGCTGTGTCGGGGGGGGGGGGGTCAGAAGTGGCAGGCTATGGCCTGATGTGGGCTGCTGATGCTGCGCCAAGCTGAGCCTTTCCCTCTTCATTGACTCTACCAAATGGAATAGGCAGCAAGGGGGGGGGGGGGGGGCAGCGCAGCTCAGAAGGCGAGGTGGCATGGGTGGCGGCTTGTGCCTGAGGCGGCAGAAACCCTTGAGTCAGCCCTGGCTAGGGTTCAGCGCCACAGAGTGCATTAAGCGCTGAAAATTACCACAGGAGATGTAACAGATCTGCGCTGTGCCCAGCGTGTCTCCATGTCGTTAACACAGTGAGAAGCATCTTACCACGCTAAACTGTCAGTTGCAAGTAATGCAGATGCATTTAACACTATCCCTGAGATGTTGGTAAGTGTAACCCCGCAACTGCAACACTGACGACTGCATGCGCTACTGACCCCTACGCTAATCACAATGTGCACTCATTGTCCATTCTCCGAGCCAAACCCTGTCACAAAACAAGCGGTTACCCCCAGGACTTTTACAGCACTGGCTGTTTTAGCACATGGTAATGGTCACCACGATCCTGCCTAACTGCTTCGCACATGACAGATGTTAGCACACTCTAGTAAACATGTCGCATGGTGTGCAATCTGACTGATGCGCGCTATGTACATGGTGATATTTGTGATGTGATATAAGTATGGCCATCCAGTGGGAGCTAACTTGTTGCTCAGTTCAAACGTTTATCTTACATTTTAAAGTACAAAGAAATAAAAGCAAAAAGAAAAGAATAATTACACAAGACGACCCAAATCAAATCAAAGGACTGTTTATTAAAGTGCATTACCGTGTTAGCATGTCATAATGTAGTTAATGTGCATTGTTAGTAAATAGTCCCATTGCATAAAATGGGACTCATAGTAAAGAATACATTAATGCGATAGCGTCTTTTAGTTAATCTAAACAACAGTGTTACACTCAACATATTTTTAGAAATGTTCCCACCCTATTATATTTGCTAAATACTACTGCTTCAACATAGAAACATAGAAAAATGATGACAGAAAAAGACCACATGGCCTATCTAGTCTGTCCTTCCATATCAACAACTTACAGTCCCCTTTTTTCCTTTAGAGATCCTCTGTGTTTGTCCCATGCTTTTTTGAATTCAGATACTGTCCTCATCTCTACCACCTCCACTAGGAGATTATTCCACGGATCCACCACTCTTTCCATAAAGAAATATTTCCAAATATCACTCCTGAATCTATCCCCTTTCACCCTCACCCCATGTCCCCTCGTAGCAGAACTTGCTTTCAATCGAAAGAGGCTCTCCTGTGCATTTATGCCATGGAGGTATTTAAATATCTCAATTATATCACCTCTATCCCACCTTTCCTCTAAGGTGTACATATTAAGATCCTTAAGTCTGTCCTCATATGCTTTATAATGAAGACCACTAACCATTTTAGTAGCCACCCTCTGTACTGACTCAAATTATTGTGTATGCAGAAAGAGATGACAGACTAAGGACGGACTGGTAAATTTACAGTGTTTAACTTTGTCTTTGCTTATGATATGGCTGATTGTATTTTAATTTATTATTATATCATGGTTGCTTTGTATTATGATTGCCTTTATGATATCATGTTGTGTTGTTTTAATATGAGTATTGCGATGCCCTTGCTTGGGCCCGAAGGCTTACAAGCATAGAGCGGCCTTATAGTGTCCCTTTAAATAAAGCTTCCCTTGTTTGTCACCAGAGGGATTCTGGGACTTGTAGTTGGCTTACTTATATAAGGACAAATGTAGTTGTGAGACCGGTGGTTTAAGGCAGCAAGAAAATTTATTTTTTTGCAGGATTCCAAGGCATTAAAGCTCAAAAACACAAAAGCCAAAGGATGCTTCTCCAACATAAGAGTAAATCAGGTTAACAGAGGAAAATGCAACAAAAAAACCTTCTATCACTGGGCATCAGCTTTCATTCAAATAAACTTTCACAGAGCACAGCTTCTTGTGGTCATTCCACGTATCAGGTAAACTTTTTAACAGCTGCTGTTTTCTTTTCCAAACCAAACTTTTACTAAAGGCAGCTTCTTGGCTTCAGAAGTTCACATACTTAGTAGGACACAGTCTTGGCTTTTTCCAACTCTTGGCAGTCACAGAAATTAGTCACTATATTGTTTCACAGTCTTTCAACCCTGTTCAACAATGCTCAGTTCCCCTTTAGACAAAAAGAGCAATCCATTGGTGACAATTCTGACTCAGCTTCTGGCATACAAGAATTCACCTGCATCTCTTCTATGGACACCGGGTACTTCTTACTTCCACCAGTTTTATAAACTTGCCCAGCCTTCCTGTCTTCTAAAAACTCTTGGAACTGCTTCAACAGTAAATCACCCTGAGAAGGCACACTTGTATTGGGAGGGTAAAGCTTCCTCTCTGCAAACAGTTTTCTTAATGCTTCTAGTGTTAAAAGCTCAGTTTCTCTGCTCTTATCTGCGTTTTGGTTCTCTTCATACATAAAACTATCCACCCACCTCTTAGCAGACGTTAGGTCTGGCTCCTGGACACTAGCGGAAGCAAACTGTTTCTCTGCAAGCTGTTCAGGTTTACATGTTCTGGCTTTACCTTGGGGCGGGTATCTCAGGCAGCTACTGATTCCTTTCCTCCTGATATCTTTCAGGCTATGGAACTCAGCCTTCTGGTGCCTTTCTCCACTCCTTCCCAGATAGCCACTCTCTTGAAAGTTTCCTTGGAACCTTTCTCCCTTTCCAGGATCTCTCAGAGTTTCTCCTTCGTGTGCCTCTGTTGCTCTGTCTGCAGATCTATTCCTTTCCAGCTTCTCCTGGATCTGCTGGCTCTGCTCTCTCTGCTGCGTCTCCTGTGTGTGTGTCTCCCTTCTCTCCTGTGTGTCCCTTCTTTGCTCTGAGTGTGTTTTTAAAAACCGTTTGCTGCCGGGCACTCCCTTGCCTCTGCACAAGTGTGACCAATCATTGAGCAAGCTTGGCTCTACGTCTGAACTAGGGCGTGGCCTGGCCTCAGCAGAGAGCTGAGTTTTTTTCTTGCCTGCCTTGCAAACACTTTGCACAACTGAACTGTCACTTGTTTTAAAGGGAAAAACAGGGTTTTCTTCCACTTCCATCTCTTCCTGGGAGCTCTCCTTACCACAGTATATTATCTTTTTATGCTATTCATTTTTGATTGTAAAGTGCCTTGAACCAGGCGATAAATTTGGTTATAGCTATCTTTTCAATGCTCAAACGCCAATCGAAAAGCTATTGAAATTAGCAGGTCTAAAAGAATGCACTGATTAGGTGCTAAGTTGTCTGTTTCCATGAAGGCTATTCTAAGAGGGTCAGGCATCAGTTCACTACTAGGCTCTATTTTTCAGGACAAAACTGAGCTCATCTCAGAGTGTACTCTATTGGATTCATAAACCTATAGTTCTAATTTTCTTTGGCAAATTAGGACTACAAGTCCCAGCATGCCAATAATCAAAACCAAGACAGGATTGGCCTGTCCTCAAAACAATGGATCCAGCTAGGAGAAAAAGAACTTAAAATCTGCATAATAGAAATAGTACTGTTTGTCACATGTATTTCTGAAAGGCCATATGGAGCAGAGAATACATGCTATACTTTTTAAGAAACATTACATTACATGAAATTAAAAAGATTAAAGCATGTATATTTAGAATACCATAACAGTCAACAGCTCATCACAAAATGCTTGTTTTGAAATAAATTTAGACCTCTACCACTGGAAATCCATAATAAACTGGCAAAAAAATCAAAGGACATGCCACACTATACCGCCACTCCACAATACAATCTGTTAACATGTTTTTGCCTGGTCTAATAACTAGAAAACACAAGGTCCTACAGATGTGTTTTCTCTTCTGGAACAAAATTTGTGGTCATACTGGTCCCTGAAATGTTGCATGACCAAAATTTGTTGGGCCATCGTGTAAATTTTGACACATCTGTCTTTGAATCTCTTCAAAGAGACTTTGATGTGCATTTCTCAGAAAGAGCAGAGACAGCTTTCATTCTCTTTGCAGAGGTACCAGACTTGGCCCAACCAAGTATAAATACTGGAGTGTACTAAATGGGTAATTTTCAAAGAGCCTAAGCAGTTGCAAAACTGTAGTTGAGAAGTGGCATTTTAGAAGGGACATCCAAGTGAAATCTGGGGTGTCCTGGGCAAAATGTCCAAAAAAGCGCCAGGGACGAATAGGGCTTTTAAAATAACCCCCATAGTGTGTACTTTACCTGAATTTTCCATTTGAAAATCAGCATGTTGCAAGGGCATGAAGACCGCTCATACACTTTCCATTTGATCTTTTCTAGAACCAGTCCAGAGGGGATAAATCAGTGCTTATTTTTTGAAATGTCATATACATGCTTTCTTTCTCTGTTCTGATCAAAATGTACATAGAAAAGACCCTTCTCAACGGGGCTAAAAGTATGAATGTTTGTTGGGCAAAATTTTACCAGACTGAGGGAAGGTAATTATCAGATGGATCAATATCCCTAGATAAGATGGTATTTACCCAGATAAGTGGCTTTCAAAATTGTTCTCCAAAAGTGCCGCACAAACCATTTTACTTTCTGTAGTTTCAAGACAATCATACTGTGGCCTCGCTGTCCTGCTTTGAAATACAGACTTTTTTTTCAATGCACATCGCACTTGTAACCCAAATTTGGGTAAATATGTACCTTAGGGTAGTCCTTCAACCATGAGAAATCTCAGGAGAAATCCTAGGGAACAAGGTCAAGGCTCTCCTACCACTGATTTGTACATTTTCCTCTAGCACAAAAATGAGAAAATCCTTGAAATGTATCAAGCTCTTTGAATTTGTGAAAATTACATTCTATCTGTACCTCTGTTTATTCACATGATTCCATCTATTTCTGCTTTCGAAGGTTTCATGTGGTCTGTATGCCAGGAATGCTCAACTAGGTTTCAGAGGCCCTTTTTCTATAAGACTCCTGATTAACATGCACTAACGGTGCCATTTTATTATTAATTTCTGCACTACCAACCTGCAAAATTCCACTTGTCCGTTATGGAGAAAAGGAACGTTCTGCATCCTAGACAATCTGGTTTTAGAGATGTTCACAGCACTGAAACTCTACTACTTGTGGTACATAATGAATTACTCTCCCATTCGGATAATGGTAGAAAGACTCTCCTTATACAGCTGGACCTAACTGCATCGTTTGATTTCAGAAATCGTACTCTGCTTTTGCAAAGTCTAAAAGATATAGGAATAACAGACACTGCCCTGAGCTGGTTCAAATCTTATTTTCAAAATCGAGCTTTCAGAGTTACAATTGATAATCAACAGTCTAAAAAATTTAATTCAGAAGATGGAGTCCCTCAAGGCTTTATATTATCCTCTACTTCATTTAATATATTCTTAGCCCTATTAACTACATATGTCCAGGAAATGGGCATCACTATCCACTTATACGCCGATGAGATCAAACTTCTAATAGCATATGACACATGGGATCAGAATTTTCAAAATTCTGTTGCATCCTCATTAGAAAAGATACACAAATGGTGTATTACCCATAAACTCAACCTGAATTTGAGTAAAGTCCTGGGTGTTTGGATCGTGAGATCCAAAACCCATATAGAATATAGCCCAGAAATAGCAGAACTCCAATCCCAATAAGGGACACTATTTGATCTTTAGGAGTTCTTGTAGATAAGAACTTACTTTTTCACTTTATATTTCTGACCTGATAAGGAAAAGCTCTTTTCTTTCTCAGGTTAATCAGATCAATAAGAACATATTTAAACAATAAATCATTACAAACATGAATCCACTCTTTCATATTGACTTGCTTGGACTACTGCAATTCTTTTTTTACTGGGGTCCCATTATACTTTATAAGATGGCTCCAATTAGTCCAAAACACCACTGTAAAACTTATTTATAATGTGAAAAGAGCGGATCATGTTACTCCTCTACTGGTAGAGAAACATTGACTGCTGATTATCAATAGGATTAAGTATAAAATCCTGACTCTGCTGCACCATACATTCTATACTGGTTACGTGCATTCTCTTTTTCCACTCTTGATCCCTTATTAAGCAAACAGGCCGCTTTGCTCCTCGCAGGCTAATTTACTTACAATTCCTTCTCTTAGATCTATTCAATTGGAGGTAAGTAGACAAAGTTCCTTTGTATTCCAGGCACCTATCCTGTGGAATTCCTTACCGCAAGAGATTTGTTCCAAAAATTCTTATAGAAAGTTTAAGAAAGCCTTGGTTGTTCCAAAAATCTTATGCAGAATGCCGGTAAATTGAATCTATGTAAGAGGGAAATTATGAAGCATGCAGTCCCCGAATGTGTTCAGGTTTTGTGTGTTACTGGAATTTTTATGTCGTGCTATCCCACATCCCTAATGTGGCCTTTACCAGAATTATATTAATGTAGATTTTGTTATGTTTGCAATTATCGACCTCACCAAGCTTGTTTTACCAAAAGCCATTTGGCCATTGATACGTAAACCTCTGTGAAGCTTACTATTGTGTAACAAGCAGTATATCAAATAACTTTTATATAAATAAAATAAATACAAATGAAAGATAGTCTGGTCAAAGACATGCGAAATGACATCTTAGAAAGGACGTCCTGATTAAATTTGGGGTGTCCAGAGACATTTACATTTCCGCCTGATTTTAGAATTGTGGACATCTCTAAATTGGACGGCTGCAGAAACGACTTACTGAACATCCTGGCCAGCATTTATCAGAAGGAAGACATCCATGACCCTAAAAAAGGCAGAGAGGGGGGTGACCTGCACAGAGTCGTGGGTACACCTACTCTAGCCACCTTACTGGGCAACCTAGATGGACCATGCTGGTTTTTATCTACCATCATATGTTATTATGGATACATGTCAGACACTCAGACGTGCTTTGATGGGTCAGTAATCTGTTTAGTGTTTGTATTTACATTCTGATTTTGTTGGACAGGAAATATTAACTGTGCAGATACAATGCATTGTACTCTTTCCCCTGGTAACATTCTTGCCATAAAACAAACACTATTTTGCTCTTTATTCATGATCAGAATCAAGTGTAGGTATGATGCCTCAACAATCATGGCCAGATGTGCTTGTACCATTCTGAAATCACACTGTGACGTGCATCTTTGTTGCTTCACCCAGGTCTCCAGCATGACCCCATTATACTTAGATGTCCTTGTGCTAGGAACTTCCATATACTGTCATGCAGCGAGGGCTGATGAGAGCCCAGTTGAGAGAAAAGAAGGTGTTTTTCAGAGAAAAAGACTTGCAATATTCCCAGGAACCAGCTAGAGGGAGCAAGAGCGTCTTCAGGGAGACTGAAGAGCCACGCCCGGCTGGTCACGAGGAAATGCCAACCAGCTTCCAATCCTCAAAGGCAGGAGGCCTTCATAAGGGGAGTGTGGAAGACTGGAGGGGAGGAAGGAGAAGAGGCAGAAGGAGTACCGGCAGCCTCGGAGATAGAAGCACCAGCAGAAGCAGCAGCCTAAGCAGAAGCAAGGGGAGAATCACTGGCAGCATCGAGAGAGAGAGGTGGAAGTGGAAACCTGACTACTCTAGTGCTAGAGGATTCCCAGGAGGGAGAGGTGATTTCCCAGGAGCTGAGGAAGGACCTAAGGAGGTGTCGGCTCAAGCCAAACCGAGAGCTGTTTGCCCTCAGAGGCAAAAGCCCTGCTGTAACTGCAACTCTAAGCCAAACAAGTATCAGCTGGAGAAGCCAAGCCACACTGAGTCAGAAAGCCAGAAGCCGGGCTTGTACAGAGGCAGGCATTCACCAGGAGAAGGAAGTCAAGGGCTACAGGGTAAGCCTAACTGTCCTAGACAAGGATTTCACCAAACTGCGGCCTGGGAAAGGCAAGCAGTGGAAGAAAGCCGGTTACTAGAGGATTGCTGCCATACAAGGTATGAGAAATGTATGCCTAATAAGAGAGCTGTGAATGTTAAAAGCTATGATAAAGCTGCTAGAAAACCTCTAAAGAAAGAGGATACTTTAAAGCCTAATACAGCACGTGGCCGATGCCCTAGGCTAGGCCAAGGACATTGGGAGCTGCTACAGAAAATATACAAAACCCCTGAATGTGTTTTACAAGAAACCAGGGATATAGAATCAGAGTTTTCTGATAACGAGCCTATGCAAGTGGATCTGGCAGGAGATTTATCTGACCAAGAGATGGACTGTACACTTTGCATTTCTGAAAGTTTAGAGTCACTGCCAGACTTGTGATTGGGTGAATTGTCAGCAGAGCATTCTGTATTTGTTTGAGCACCTCCATTCCTGTGACATATAACAGTTTTTGCTTTGAACCCTGAGTTTGTTTTCTACCTGAATTAAGGACATTTGCTTTAAAGTTGTAACCCACTATTTAGAACCACTGTGAAAAAGGGAAATAAAAGCCTTATTAATTCCCACCACTCAGCTTGATTGTTTCATTGAAGATTGGAGCTAAAGCAACTACAAGGACCAAGAGCCATTTGGGCCTTTAGAAGACTCTCCAATCTTAACCTTATATTTTTGTGTCCCACCTACCCTGGCGTCCACTGGCCACCAGGGAAGTGGTGCTGACAATACCCAGTTTCTAAAATGACTCCGGGGACGTCCTTGCATTTGGAAATCTGTGTGCCAGCTTTCCAACATCCAAAACATGAATAGGGCTTCTAAAATAACCTCAACTGTGACAAAGAATTTGAGAAATGAGAAAATTAAAATAAGAAATGGAAATGTGCACCTGATGTCATATTACTTACAGTATTATGGGCCTGAGAATGAGCTGGTGTGGTCACTGTCTTAAGTTAAGCACCAGCACTGGTGCGAAACTTAATGTTTATATTCAGCCCCCCTATCTATATCCAGTGGAACCTGTTCTGGATGTCTGTCCTGTGAGAAACCCTTAAGAATGGGCTTCCTACATCTTCCCTAGAATAGACCTCCAGCTATTGTTCAATTACTGCTCAATATCTTAGCTCTTCTATTAACTATGCAGCCAACTTTGATGAGTTTACTGATGTGAATCCCTAAACTAAAATTATCCACTTATCTCAAAAAGATTTCCATGGTAAGGACTCCAAGACACAGAAACCTTGGTCTGATTTATACTGATGAGCTGAAGGTTAAAGACTACAGTATGCATCTGTTTGTATATTTGCTAAGTCACCAGCATGCAATTTTTATCTATACACCAATCCCAAATTCTTTCAACTCAGTCTGGTTTAGAAGTTTGAAGCGGAGAACTGAGCTTCTGCTTCAGATTAAATGCACACTGTAATAGCTGGCTCCTATCATATGAGTAATTCTTTCCAACGCCTGCAGTCAATCAGCCAAATACAGTCTCCTAACATAAGGTAGATACAAACAGCCAACAGTTAAAAAATCCCCACTGTATTCAAACACTCATAAACAGTTTAATAACAGTATACAGATCCAGGAATCTTAATAGTGGTATTTCTACCCACACAGACAGCTGCAATAATTGTTGAAAGCTTTATGAGTTGTCTAGAAACCAAGTTAACACCCAGTCAGCTTCAAAGACCATCACCTCATTTTGCAGATGGCATCTTCCTTATGAGGCAAAATGAAGTATAGTCTACGTTAGCATTAATGAGTAAAAAAAATTCTCTCTCATTGGAATGCCGAGGGCACCTGTGCCCATCTGTATCCTGACTTTATGACAAAGCCAACCTGCTCTGGTCTTTAAGAAATGAAAACTGCTCTGGTTTTCAGAATCTGCAGTGTAAATATTCATATATGTGTAAATACAGCTGTGGGAAGAAGGAAATTACTTTGCCTTGCACATCTCCCTGTCCTAATTTATTTATTTGTTTTCTTTATAACGATCTACCGTCATTCAGAAAACAGCTAAAAACCATCCTGTTCCAAGAATACTTCAAGACAACCCCCACCAAACAACGCACCAACTCCTGAACTGCCTCATCCTGTACCCCTGAGCAACAACTGCTCTGCACTGTCCATGTCTAAAGTCTGTCTTATGTTGAAATCATCAATGTTGCCTACCTGGTGATGGTCCCACCCTGTAACGTAATTCTCCCCACCCCTATATGTAACACCGCTTTGACCCGGTGAAAAGCAGGATATAAATACAGTTAAATAAATAAAATAAATAAATAAATAAATAAATAAATTTATACCACCTTATCTGGGATTCACGGCGGTTTACATGGAACAAGAACTTAACAGGTTTACATAGAACTTTTAGATATTTAACATTAATAAACAGTAACACCACAAGGAGAGTTGTAGTCTATAGTTTTAATGTGTTAACAGTTGAAACTTCTATACAGGGGGGGGATAAGGGGGGGTCGGGTGGGTTCATGGGGGGAGTGTAGGAGGAGGCATGTGGGTGCTAATTTGTGACATATGTGTCCATGTTGTTGCATGGGGGTAACATTGCTTAGGTGCTGAAATGTTCTTTGAATAGTAGTGTTTTAAGGTCCTTGCAAAATTTTGTTAGTTCGTGGGTTTTCCTGAGGTTGCTAGGGAGTTCATTCCAAAGGTCAGGTACACAGGTGGAGAAGGCCATGTTGCGAGTGATTTGGTTCATCCTTGTTATTCTAATGGTAGATCGAGGAGGTTCGTGTTGCATTTTCGTCTTCTTCTGTTGATAGCTGATGTGCGGATGAGGGATTCTAGGTATGTTGATGATCGATCATGTAAGGTTTTGAATATTCTCATGGTTGATTTTTATTTAACTCTGCTGTATACAGGTATACAGTGTAGGTTTTATAAATAGGTGTAATGTGGTCCCTCTTTTTTGCATTTACTATGGTGCGTGCTGTGGTGATTTGGACCATCTATAGTTGGTGAAGAGCATGTTTAGGGAGTCCTTGGTACATACTGTTGCAGAAGTCCGGTAGGGGAAATACCACTAGAGGACAGCAACCTTGGGCCGGAAGGACTGGGGTTTCTAGTCCCACAGGTGCTCCTTGTGGGCTTGGGCAAGCCACTTAACCCTCCATAGCCCATGTTCCCTGTAAAATAGTTATGTCCAAGTTATAATGCCCTGTTCAATGTAATTTCAGTTTATTCAATGTAAACCGCACTGATGCATAATAGCGCAGTATATAAGAGAATGTAAATAAATAAATAAAATACGAGTGCCTGGAGTACAGAGCAGAAATCTGAGGTTGCTAGTAGTGGTTGAAGGTTGTGAGTATGTTTATCATGTGGTATATCACTTGTGGAGTGGAGGAGTGGCCTAGTGGTTGGGGCAAGGTATTTCAGGCCGGAAGGTCGGGGGTTCAAATCCCACTAGAGGACAGCAACTTTGGGCCGGAAGGACTGGGGTTTCTAGTCCCACAGGTGCTCCTTGTGGTCTTGGGCAAGCCACTTAACCCTCCATAGCCCATGTTCCCTGTAAAATAGTTATCTCCAAGTTATAATGCCCTGTTCAATGTAATTTAAGTTTGTTCAATGTAAACCGCACTGATGCAGAATAGCGCGGTATATAAGAGAATGTAAATAAATAATAAATAAATTGTGTGGTCTTGGTGATGTGAAGGGTGAAGATGGTCAATTATTATGCCCAGGTATTTCACTTCCTATTTGGTTTCTAGTCCCATGTTGTGTATTTTGATGATTTTGGGGGGTGAGAATGATTTGTTTCTGGAGATATTGGGTACATCTCTTTTTTTGTAATTGATCTGTAATCCATGTCCGTGTAGCCATTCTGATATTTCTTGGAAGCATGTAGATATTTTATGTAGGTTCGGATTGAAGATGTTGTAGGGTGTAAACATCATGATATCAACTGTGTAGATTCTGTATTGAATGTCGTGTTTGTCCCATATGGCGCATATGGGTTGCATGAATATGTTGAAGAATAGTGCAGAACCTTGTGGAACTCCTTTGGGTTGTCTGTATGGAGCTGACCTGCTTGTTCCTATGCGTACTTGTTGGTGATGGTCTGATAAGTATGATTGCATCCATTTAAGGTGCCATCGATTCCACTGAATTGTAGTCTGGCGAGAAAGTGGTTGTGTGGAATGGAGTTGAATGCTGCAGTTATGTCAAGGAAGATTAATGTATGCATGGTCAATCTTGTCTATGCCTTTTGTTATTGTATCTGTTCATGATGTGATGAGAGTTTCAACGCCATGGTGTGGCTTGATGCTGTGCTGATGTTAGTCTAGTGCCCTAAATATAATCTGTGGGGGGCATATTCAAAGCAATTAACTGCTAATCACGTTAATCGTGCTGAGAGGGATATTCAGCAGCACATAGATGGTTAGTGCTACTGAACATCTAATCTATCAAACTATCAAACCCTCCTAATGATTATTTTTTTGTTGGATTGTTTACGTCTCCTTCGTACACACCTTTGTCGAGTGGAACACCGTTGGCGTAAGTGTCGTACTTCCTCCACCCTGGCACATTTTTAAGAACAGCACCAACATTAATGTTCATCTATTCACCAGGCCAAATTATCATATTTCACCGACTGTGTTACCAATGCTCCCAATCCATCTAGGCAACTCTATTCAGTGCTTAGGTCTCTCACTTCTCTTCATTCTGGCCCCTCCACTGTGCCTTCTCATCCTACTCCCTCTCCCGCTCAATTGGCTTCACATTTTTCGACTAAGGTTCTGGACCTGCGTGCTATCCTCCCTCTTTGTCCCCCCCCCCCCAACACTGTCCTTGCCCCCTCCCCTCCTCCTCTGTCTTCTCTCTCATACTGTTGGTCCTCTTTTTATCCTATTACTACCTCCGAGCTCATATCCTTCATTTCTGCATCTCGCAAGACTACGTGTCCTCTCGATCCTATCCCCTCTAGCTGGCTTCTTGAACCCTCTCTTGCTTTCATACCCTCTATCCTATCTATAGTTAACTCTAGTCTCACCTCTGGAACTTTTCCTTCACCCTGGAAACACGCCCTAGTTCGTCCCATCTTCAAGAAACCCTCCCTTGACCCTCTGATCCCAGCACACTATCACCCAGTTTCCAACCTTTCTTAGCTAAGATCATAGAAAAGACTGTTTTCACCCAGCTTGCACAACATCTCCAAACTATAAACTTTCTCCATCCATGGCAATCAGGTTTTTGTCAGGGCTACAGTGTAGAGACTGTTTTAGTAGCACTTCTTAACGAACTTCACTCTTCACATGATCAGGGAAACATTTCAGTGGTGGTTTCTTTGGATCTCTCCACAGCTTTCAATCTAATTGATCATTCACTCCTACTTGCTCGCCTCCGGGATGCTGGTTTCTGTGGTATCACCTATCGTTGGTTTCATTCTTTTCTCTTTCTCCGTTCTTTCTCTGTTGTCTCTCCCAACTCACAGCACTCCTCTGACCTTCCCCTGCAGTGTCCCCCAGGGGTCAGTCCTTGCCCCACTTTTGTTCAATCTCTTCTTTGCACCCCTTGCCCTTTGCATCCAACAATCTGGTTTGTCAGCTCACTTCTATGCTGGCGACATCATCATACTGCATCACACTAATTCACTTCACCCTGATCTCGGTTCTTTGAACTTTTGCCTCACTGTTTTAGCTGACTGGTTATCTTCAAACTGTCTCCACCTCAATTTAGCAAAAACTTCTTCCACTTGGTTCAACTTTGGGAATCCCTGTCCTTCACTTGCCCCTTCTCTCGGAAACTATGCAATTCCCATGGTTTCCTCTTTTCGGTATTTGGGGGTTCTTCTTGACACTAATCTCACCTCTTGGGATCACATCTCTCACATTGCCAAGACATCATACTTCTTCCTCCGCCAAATACGTTCAATTCATCCTTTTCTTTCCTCCTCTGCTCTGACTACCATTACTCTATCTACAGTTATGACTCATCTAGATTTTTGTAATTCTATTTTCGCAGGTATCACTCATACACAATTACACCGTCTTCATCTTATACAAAATACTGCAGCTCCTCACTCAGAGATCACATAACCCACTCCTCACACAGAGATCACATTACCCCCCTGCTTTTCCAATTACACTGGCTTCCTGTAGAATACCGTATCCAATATAAGATTCTCACCCTTGTGCACCAAGTTACTCAAACGCACACACCACAGTACCTAGTAGATCTGCTCCATTTCCATATTCCCTCTCACAGTCTCCGTTCTCTTCATATAAATCCTCTTCACCATCCCTCCCCCTCACTTACTCACTTACAGTCTACCCATCACTCTGCTTTTTTCTTTCACGGCCCTGCCCTTTGGAACGCTCTACCCACTTCACTCCATCAGTAACAGATTTACTCCACGTTCAAATCCCTTCTGAAGACACATTTATTCTCCATTGCATATAATCTTTCTGACAGCCACCAATGACCTAGTTTATGCGTGTTTGTCCACTCTCCTCTCTATGTCCAGTCTTTGTCTTCTACTCCTTCCTCTTTCCTGTTATTTTTTGTAGTTCTTTTTCCATTCCCGGGCTATGTGCCAACCTTTAAATGTTATTACTTGTTTGTAAACTGCCCTGATGTAATAAAGGGAGTTATATCAAGAATAAATAAACAATAAACAACAAACAATACCGTGAAAGGAAAAATCCTCGCTCATGGTAAACCTTCCTTTTTATTCTGTTTAAAAGAGGGAAACTTCCTCTCACAATCACCTTAAGGGATAATATCCCAATTATCCTTAGAAATTTGTTATTATTAGTAGCAATACTCCGAAATCACTTAGCTTTACTCAACGTCCAGCTAAGGCTCCAACCAGGAACTCATTCAATCACCGTCCATATGAGATCACAGCGTCACATCTAAATCCATAAGGTTTATCATAGTCAACGTTCTAATAGTGTTCCATCATTGCATAGTTCTATCACAATCTCTCGGGATTATACTTCACACAACTTCTTCTGTTCTGTACGTAACGCTCATTTCAGACCCTGGCTTTCCCGGTCCTTCTTCCTGCATCTTACGTCATGTCATTCTACTTCCCCTTCCTTCCTTTATGGAGGACTCCCAATTTCCATAAGAACATAAGATATGCCATAGTGGGTCAGACCAAGGTCCATCAAGCCCAGTATCCTGTTTCCAACAGTGGCCAATCTAGGTCATACGTACCTAGCAGTTAACGATAAATCCAGGACTGTTCATTATATTGTAACCGACTCAAATCGACTCAAACAGTCCTGGATTTATCGTGTGCAAACAGTGGAACCGGAGGGGTTAAATTTATCTCTGGATTGGTGGAGTTTAATGAATAGTTAATGGGGGTATGGTTTGTGCAGTGGGTCAACTGGAACCCAGTTTTGTTACCATGGAAATTGGGAGCCCTCCATAAAGGAAGGAAGGGGAAGTAGAACAACATGACGTAAGATGCAGGAAGAAGGATCGGGAAAGCCGAGGTCTGAAACATAACGTTATGTACAGAAAAGAAGAAGTCATGTGAAGTACAATCCTGAGAGATTGTGATAGAACTATGCAATGATGGAACACTATTAGAACGTTGACTACGATAAACCTTATGGATTTAGAGGTGACGCTGTGATCTTGTATGGACGGCGATTGAATGAGTTCCTGGTTGGAGCCTTGGCTAGACGTTGAGTAAAGCTAAGTGATTTTGGAGTATTGCTACTAATAATAACAAATCTCTAAGGATAATTGGGGTATTATCCCTTAAGGTGATTGTGAGAGGAAGTTTCCCTCTTTTAAATAGAATAAAAAGGAAGGTTTACCCTGAGAGAGGATTTTTCCTTTCACAGTAAACAATCCAACAAAAAATTGATAGGGTAATCATTAGGAGGGTTAGTGGTTTATCTCTTAGTCTGATGAATTTATAGTGGGATGAACAGCAGTTTTTTGTATTAGAATTAACTGAATATCTAATGGCACTAGATGAGCCAATGCTAACTGCTTAACATTGGGCCATTCTTGGGACGTCATCGAAGATAACTGGGCAATGGTGATATTCAGTCATTGCCCAGTTATCTTAAAGCGGCTAAAATTCAACAGAATAAAGGCTGTACTAACTTTAGCTAACCAGGCGGCGGCTGAATATCTCTGCTGCCCAGTTAGCTTCAGTGCTAGCCAGCCAACCAATTACATCCTCCAAGTCTAAGTTAAAGCGGTGACGGTCAGCCGATTTAACAGCGCAAGCCACCGCCACTGAATATCAGCCTCTATGACTTATAAGAGAATTTATTAACCCTTTCAAGGCCTACTTTAAATTTTTAATCCACATTCTGCAGCCGGGTTAATTTTTGCATATTTCAGGAAAATTGCACCCGTCTTATTCAATATGTTCTAATAGTGATTTTCCTTCTGCTATGGTCATGTATTATATACCATTTGATAGGAATATTTAGTCAGAATTTTGGATCCCAAGAGTTTTGGGCTTGGCCTGGAAAGGATTAAAGGTGCTACACAATCCCCACGTTTACTTTTTATATACAGAAACTCCCGTCATTTATTGAAGTCATACTTGCATGTTAGGTTTTGAGTTAAAGGGAGAGAAAGGGATATAAAAGATGGAAGAAAGAGTGCTCGCCAAAAGGCTGGTGGAAGGCAAATGCAGGATCTAGACTGAAGAGAAAGGAGAGATACAGACGAAGAGGATGTAGGAAAAAGAAAGAGCTATATAAAGAAAGTGAGAGAGAGACACAGAGAGAGACAGAGGGAAGAGAGAGAAAAATAACAGAAGGAATAGAGAGATGGAGTTCAAGAGAAGCTTATATGAGGATGCTGCAGAAGAGTACAACAGAAGAGCAGAATAGTTATTTATTTATTTATTTGAACTGTTTTTCTATACCGCCCCTTCCAGAGATCAGGGGCGGTTTACATTGCAACATAACTTTTACAGTGAACAAATTTTGAGCAATCAAACATAACTTTTACAGTGAACAAATTTTAAGTAAACACGCATGTACATAAAACTTGTAATTAGGCTGTAGAAATATTAATGGTATTAAACCATTAACAAATGGTTACCCAGCTTGGGAAAAGGCAAACATTGAAACTAAGGAATGGCTTGAAATAAAGAAATGGAACTAGGTGAAAAGATTCCTGGCCTTGATGAAGTGCCCAACCTCTGGCTCAAATACTGCATTTAGCATCCTTCCACCACAATTTAGAAAGCTGCAAAAATCAACTGATCAGAGAGCCAGAATTATCATCACACAGTTGGTTAATATCAGGAAGAACATGTCTTCTTCAAAGGGAAACCTATCTAATATCTCCAAAAACTGCACCCCCAGTAACTTGCTTACCCGCAGTCTAGAAGCTGTTCCTAGACACAGATTGAATATAAGATGACAGAGTTTAATATCATGGCAATAGAAGAGAAAGGCAATAAAAGAGGAGCATATAGAACCAAAGGCCGGTTTATACTAAACAAAGCTATTATGACTAGTTTAAGAAAATAAGAAACCTCAGTATAGCATGGACTGATTATAAGAAAGCTTTTGATAACATCCCACACTGCTAGGTAATAAATTGCCTTGCAATATAGGAAAGTGAATTCAGTATTGACCGCGTACATCAACTTGACGATGAAAATGTGGTAAACTGCACTCCATCTGAATTATGAAGAAGGGCAGTTTGTTATGCCTAACATTAAGAACCACCAAAAAATCTAGACTGTAATTTATCTCACCTAATTACTAACTTATCAAAGAAATAAAATGTGTCTGTTATTCTATACCCTAATGAGAAAGAAACCAATATAATTTTTGTCGGATCGTTTGCCTTGAGAGGGATCTTTCCCTCTCTCGTAGCAAACCCTCCTTTTTTTTCTTCAAATAAAAGAGTGCACTCACCCTTTTTACCTTACACCGAGACAAAATTATAAAATTAAGCTCAGTCTCCTGAAATATATCATGTAAACTTTACTTAGCTCCAAATCTGACAGAACCCAATCTCCATTCTATGAACAGCCAGCTGTACTGAAACCGACGAATGGAATATGGAGTTATACCGGATACAAGCGAGCACTTCACGAAGTCTCACGATTATTATTCCATCGTGCTTTGTCGTAGCTTATCAACCGATCACAGATCTTCCTTTAAAGACGTATATAAGAAAATTGAGAATTTGGAATTTGTACACAATACCGCATTTCAAACCATGAAACTCCTGGTCCTTTTTCATGCAACACACATCTAAATCACCAATTGATCCCAGCAACTTTTTCTTTGCTACGAGAGAGGGAAAGTTCCCTCTCAAGGCAAACGATCCGACAAAAATTATATTGGTTTCTTTCTCATTAGGGTATAGAAGAATGGACACATTTTATCTCTTTGATATGTTAACATTAAGAACCAGCAAGGAGTATTTCAGGGAGATTCCCTATCATCACTCTGGTTCTATCTGGCACTAAATCTACTAAATACTCTTTACTCATCAAGCTCTGGATTTTTAGCTTTAATCCCAGACACAATGATGATGCCCAGATAAAATAAAATCTTCCATTTAGGGACAATTTAAACCTATATGGCTCTTGTGATCATATTTGATTAAATAATTCCAAGTAGAGAAAAATGTCTCAGACGGCATCGGGTGACTTTTGGGCTGCATAAATGCGCAAAGGCAATTTTTCTTAATAGCAAATTAAGTAAAACTGAAACCCTCTCTCTGACAGTCGACAGTAACATAAAAGATCTTGAGCAGGAAGATACATATAATATATATTTATATATTTTAAGGAGTAGAAGAGTTCATATCTTTTTATAGCATCAGGATTTTGATAGGATTGGGGGGGGGTATAACTGCAAATTAATTAATTAATGCTAGATCTGTATGCAATAAAATCCAAACTATAGTTGATCATATAGATCAGCGATGGCGAACCTATGGCACGCGTGCCAGCTGTGGCACGCGAAGGCCTTGCAGCTGGCACGCGGGCCATAGGTCCGCAAAAAAAAGAAAAAAGCTGTCTCTGACTGCTGCCGCGGACGCGGCAAGGGCAGAATGCAGCGTCCCGCGGGGCCCCCTCCGCCCGCTAAGCCCCTCTGCAAGAGCTTTCAGATTCGCGAGGGAGAGCGTCTCCCTCGCGTCTCTGTTAAGCCCGCAGGGGCTAATGGGAAATTTCCCATCAGCCCCTTTAGACGCGAGGGACTGATGGGAAATTTCCCATTAGCCCCTGCGGGCTTAACAGAGACGCGAGGGAGACGCTCTCCCTCGCGAATCTGAAAGCCCTTGCAGAGGGGCTTAGCGGGCGGAGGGGGCCCCGCGGGACATTGTAATCTGCCGCGGCAGCAGCCAGAGCCTGCTTTTTTTTTAAAAAAATTTGCCGGGGGGGGGGGGGGGTTTAGGACTGCTAATGGGCAGGAGGAGGGGGGGGGGGGTAGGACTGCTAATGGGCAGGAGGGGGGGTTAGGACTGCTAATGGGCAGGAGGGGGGGGGGTTAGGACTGCTAATGGGCAGGAGGGGGTGTTAGGACTGCTATTGGGCAGGAGGGGGGGTGTGAGGACTGCTAATGGGCAGGGGGGGGTTAGGACTGCTAATGGGCAGGAGGGGGGGGGGTTAGGACTGCTAATGGGCAGGAGGGGGGGTTAGGACTGCTAATGGGCAGGAGGGGGGTGTTAGGACTGCTAATGGGCAGGGGGGGGTTAGGACTGCTAATGGGCAGGAGGGGGGGGTTATGACTGCTAATGGGAACGGGGGGGAGCGTTAGGACTGCTAATGGGCAGGAGGGGGGGTTAGGACTGCTAATGGGCAGGAGGGGGGGTTAGGACTGCTAATGGGCAGGAGGAGGGGGGTGTTAGGACTGCTAATGGGCAGGAGGGGGGGTGTTAGGACTGCTAATGGGTGGGGCGGGGCGGGGGGGGGGGGGTGAGGACTGCTAGTGGGCTGGGGGGGTTAGGACTGCTAATGGGCCGGAGGGGGGGGTTAGGACTGCTAATGGGCAGGAGGGGGGGGTTAGGACTGCTAATGGGCAGGAGGGGGGGGGTTAGGACTGCTAATGGGCAGGAGGGGGGGGTGTTAGGACTGCTAATGGGCTGGGGGGGTTAGGACTGCTAATGGGCGGGTGGGCGGGGGGGGGTAGGACTGCTAATGGGCTGTGGGCTGATGGGGGCTGTCTGGAAATGGGGTGATGGGGGTTTAGGGCTGGAAGTGAGTTGATGGGGGGGGGCTAGGACTGGTATTGGGTTGGGGGGTTGCTAGGACTGGAAATGGGCTGATGCAGGGACTAGAAGGGAATGGATGCTGGGTGAGGCTGGAACTAGAAGGGAGCTGATGTTGGGGGAGGATTAGAATGGGATGGGGCTGGGAGAGTAAAATGGAGAGGGGAAAAATATTTTGTGTGGGAGGGATAAAAAATCTACAATTGGCCGGGTATTGGGAGAGTAAGTGGGGATTGAGGATGGAGGGGTAAAATTTGAGTGGATGAAATAGGAATGAGGAAAGAGCAAAAGGAGAAAGATTAGTATGTTAAAGCGGATGTAGAGAGAGAGAATGGAAAAAAAAAAACTAGAAGAGAGAAGAAAGGACAAATGGACAGCAGATGATGGAGAGTTAGCAGAAAACATGAAGAAACCAGAAGAAAGTGGCTGGAGCAATTGCAACTGAGCTGAGGTATTCTGTTTATGTAATTCCTTTTTGACATTGCCACTTGTTCTCTTTCCCCAGTAGGTCATGTATTGTTATTGTCTGAAATGTATTGGTTTAATATTTGCAGTGTTGCCTTTTGATAGGTATGGTGTGGTGCTTTGTGAGTCCTGGTAGTGCTGTCAGGATACGGCGGGTTTGCTATTGGTTCTAAATGGGCAGTGTTTGTAGTAGTTCCTAATGTGCCTGGCGGTTGGCACTGGATTATAGTAATGTAGAAATCTTTTAGTCTGTCTTTATCCATACACTCATTAAGAGACATGTTTACTAAAAGTTAGTGTATGTTAGCATTATGCAAATATTTATGCAAATTGACGTGCTGGCACTTTGAGGAAATTCTTTGGTTTTGTGCGGCAGTTTGGGCACTCGGGCTCAAAAAGGTTAGCCATCACTGACCTAGGCACTGGGGAAAGCCCTCAATGCCACTGGCACACTGTTGGGAGGCTAGTTCCACCCCTCAGATACCAACTCCCCAACAGAAACAAAATCCCCAGTGACCCAGCAGCTCTGATCCCACCACCCACTCAATCAAAAAAATCCCCAGTAGCCCAGCAGCCCTGAAACAACCCCATCCAAACAAAAAAAAAATGCCTGATGGCCCCCAAATCTCCCACCCACCCAAACAAAAAACACCTAATGGCCCAGCGGCCCCAACTCCCCCCCCCCAAAAAAAAACTTCCCTGGTGGTCCAGTAGCCCCTGAACCCCTCCACCCCCTCACAGTACCTTTAATTAATGGGTGGGAGCTTTGACCAAACGGTTCCGCCCCTGCGCTACCATCTTGAAAAGTGTCAGCACCTGGCACCGCATGGTGCATTCTGGGATGCACTGAGCAGGGTCGGACTGCCATATAAGCAAAAATACCTTATATGGCAGAGTAATCCCCCCTCCCCGTATTGCATCCTGGGATGCAACACAGGGTGGAGGGGGTCGGGGGCCACTGGATCACCAGGTATATTTTTTATTGGGGGGGGGGGGGGGAAATCGGGGCAGCTGAGTCACCAGGGATTTTGCTTCCAGCTGGATCTTTACACCTGCCCGAAGGTAGCGTGAAGACCCAGTGTTAAAAAACAGCATAAAAAAACTACGCTAAGTTTCAGTGCAGTTTTTTTACATGCCAAGTGTGCTGCAATTTAGCGCAGTTGTTTTTTTTGGCATTTTTCCAGTGCCAGCTTACTTTCTGCTTCGGAGAGCAAGGCCAGTTCAGGAAAAGCACCAGAAAAATACTGTGCTAAGCTTTTATGCATTGGCCTGTTTCCTGAAGCAATGGAGGGTAAAGTGACTTGCGCAAAGACACAAGGGATTCAAACCCTGATCTCTCTGCTCAGAGGCCACTGCTCTAACCACTAGGCTGCTCTTCCACTCCCATAATAAATTCTTGCTTTAATGCATTTTGAAAATTGCATTTTATTTTTAAACAAATACAATGTGTGCCATTGAGTTAATACTGACTCCTGGGGTCCCAGCAACCCCTGGGTTTTCTAGGCAAGGTGTGACTAGAAGTATATTTCCAGGTCTTTCTCCAAGCCAATGGAGTGTACAGTGACTTGCCCAAGGCCGCAAGGATTGCCAGTGGGAATGAAACCCTGGTCAGCAGGCTGCTGCTTTAACCACTAGTCTACTCTGCCACTAACCACTAGGCTACTCCTCCATATTTTACTTACCAGATAATGCCCTTTCATAGAGTCCTACTAGATCAGTCCAGTCGAGTGGATTGTGTTCCCCTACCAGAAGATGTGGAGACAGAGAAAACACTAGAAACGTCTTGTGACATCACTGCCACTTCTGCTGATGCAGCTAGAGGCACATTTCAGTATTTGTACTCAAGAACATGGTCAAGAACCCCTGAATGTACACAACCTCAGTGAGGATAACAAAGGAAGGATCCTATGGAACTATGTACATCAACTATGTACAGGAAGGTCTTCGGACAGAAGGTCTGCCAAGAAGGTCATAAGCCTTCAGGGCTAAACCACAAAGTAAAACTGCATCACATAAGGATAGGTCCTGGACTGGGCTGGAAAGACTCCAGGAAAGGACATTATCTGGTAAGTAAAATGTCACCTTCTGAGGTTAAAGGGCTTTTATAACATTACCTCAAGGGTTATATGTGGTGACAAGAAGGCACATATTTTTACGCAATCAGCATATAAACGTGTTCTGGGGCAGAGCATGGATGAATTCATAATTTACATGTGTATTTTATATAATATGCATATACTTTATGTGCTAACATTTATCCCTTTTTAACATCTTTGTTAGTGATATTGCGGAAGGGCTGTTGGGTAAGATTTGTCTCTTTTTGGATGATACCAAAATCTGCAACAGGGTAGACACCAAGAAGGTGTAGGTAACATGAGGAGGGATCTAGCTAAGCTTGAAGAATGGTCTAGAACAGCGATGGCGAACCTATGGCACGCGTGCCAGCTGTGGCACGCGAAGGCCTTGCAGCTGGCACGCGGGCCATAGGTCCGCAAAAAAAAGAAAAAAGCTGTCTCTGACTGCTGCCGCGGACGCGGCAAGGGCAGAATGCAGCGTCCCGCGGGGCCCCCTCCGCCCGCTAAGCCCCTCTGCAAGAGCTTTCAGATTCGCGAGGGAGAGCGTCTCCCTCGCGTCTCTGTTAAGCCCGCAGGGGCTAATGGGAAATTTCCCATCAGCCCCTTTAGACGCGAGGGACTGATGGGAAATTTCCCATTAGCCCCTGCGGGCTTAACAGAGACGCGAGGGAGACGCTCTCCCTCGCGAATCTGAAAGCCCTTGCAGAGGGGCTTAGCGGGCGGAGGGGGCCCCGCGGGACATTGTAATCTGCCGCGGCAGCAGCCAGAGCCTGCTTTTTTTTAAAAAAAATTTGCCGGGGGGGGGGGGGGGGGGTAGGACTGCACATGGGCAGGAGGGGGGGGGGGTTAGGACTGCTAATGGGCAGGAGGGGGGGTTAGGACTGCTAATGGGCAGGAGGGGGGGGTGTTAGGACTGCTAATGGGCAGGAGGGGGGGTGTTAGGACTGCTAATGGGCAGGAGGGGGGGTGTAAGGACTGCTAATGGGCAGGGGGTGGTTAGGACAGATAATGGGACGGATCGGGGGGTTACGACAGCTAATGGGCAGGAGGGGGGGTTAGGACTGCTAATAGGCAGGAGGGGGGGTGTTAGGACTGCTAATGGGCAGGGGGGGGTTAGGACTGCTAATGGGCAGGAGGGGGGGGTTAGGACTGCTAATGGGCAGGGGGGGGAGGGTTAGGACTGCTAATGGGCAGGAGGGGGGGGTTAGGACTGCTAATGGGCAGGAGGGGGGGTTAGGACTGCTAATGGGAAGGAGGAGGGGGGTGTTAGGACTGCTAATGGGCAGGAGGGGGGTGTTAGGACTGCTAATGGGTGGGGCGGGGCGGGGGGGGGTTTAGGAATGCAAATGGGCGGGGGGGGTTAGGACTTCTAATGGGCGGGCGGGGGGTTAGGACTGCTAATGGGCAGGAGGGGGGGGTTAGGACTGCTAATGGGCAGGAGGGGGGGGTTAGGACTGCTAATGGGCAGGAGGGGGGGGTGTTAGGACTGCTAATGGGCGGGGGGGGTTAGGACTGCTAATGGGCTGGGGGGGTTAGGACTGCTAATGGGCGGGTGGGCGGGGGGGGGTAGGACTGCTAATGGGCTGTGGGCTGATGGGGGCTGTCTGGAAATGGGGTGATGGGGGTTTAGGGCTGGAAGTGAGTTGATGGGGGGGGGCTAGGACTGGTATTGGGTTGGGGGGTTGCTAGGACTGGAAATGGGCTGATGCAGGGACTAGAAGGGAATGGATGCTGGGTGAGGCTGGAACTAGAAGGGAGCTGATGTTGGGGGAGGATTAGAATGGGATGGGGCTGGGAGAGTAAAATGGAGAGGGGAAAAATATTTTGTGTGGGAGGGATAAAAAATCTACAATTGGCCGGGTATTGGGAGAGTAAGTGGGGATTGAGGATGGAGGGGTAAAATTTGAGTGGATGAAATAGGAATGAGGAAAGAGCAAAAGGAGAAAGATTAGTATGTTAAAGCGGATGTAGAGAGAGAGAATGGAAAAAAAAAACTAGAAGAGAGAAGAAAGGACAAATGGACAGCAGATGATGGAGAGTTAGCAGAAAACATGAAGAAACCAGAAGAAAGTGGCTGGAGCAATTGCAACTGAGCTGAGGTATTCTGTTTATGTAATTCCTTTTTGACATTGCCACTTGTTCTCTTTCCCCAGTAGGTCATGTATTGTTATTGTCTGAAATGTATTGGTTTAATATTTGCAGTGTTGCCTTTTGATAGGTATGGTGTGGTGCTTTGTGAGTCCTGGTAGTGCTGTCAGGATACGGCGGGTTTGCTATTGGTTCTAAATGGGCAGTGTTTGTAGTAGTTCCTAATGTGCCTGGCGGTTGGCACTGGATTATAGTAATGTAGAAATCTTTTAGTCTGTCTTTATCCATACACTCATTAAGAGACATGTTACTAAAAGTTAGTGTATGTTAGCATTATGCAAATATTTATGCAAATTGACGTGCTGGCACTTTGAGGAAATTCTTTGGTTTTGTGCGGCAGTTTGGGCACTCGGGCTCAAAAAGGTTAGCCATCACTGATATAGATGAAGCACAAACAGACGTGCTATGCATCACAGAATCTTGGCTACATCCGTATGATAATGTAATTCTCAATCAGCTTGTCCCAGATTCTTACTCTGCTTATAGCTGCTCTAGATCTGTCAAACGTGGAGGAGGTGTCCTTATAATCGCAAAAAAGAGTTTACGATTCAAAATAATTTAAGGTAATTTACCAAAGCACTTAAAGCTTGCAACTGTTAGACCAATCCCGAAGAAGACAACGTTAGACAAGAATAACCCAGCTGCCTACCGGCCTATTTCCAGCATACCCTTTTTAGCGAAAATCATTGAAAAGACAGTGCAACTTCAACTCCAAGAACACATTGATATTCATGCGCCTTTAGACGATAACCAACATGGTTTTCGCCCAAACCATGGAGTTGAAACTTTAATGATTTATCTTTTTGATTACGTTCTCCGTACCATTGATGACATTAAAAAGGGTATTATAATGATTTTTATAGACATTTCGGCTGCATTCGATTCTGTAGATCACAATAGGTTATTACATAGATTAGAGGAGATTGGTCTACATGGGGTCACATTAAAATGGTTTCAATCATATCTGACAGAGAGATTTTTACAAGTAAAGATCGGACAAAAAACCTCTCTGCCCATAAGAGTATTACAAGGTGTGCCACAAGGTTCCGCTCTTTCTTCGCTTCTCTTCAACATTTATTTGCAGCCAATTTGCAATATTCCGTTAAAAAGTGGCATAAAGTATACAATTTATGCTGACGATATTATGATTTTCACAACTATCTCCATCGAGAAACCTGATTTTTCCAGCATCACAGATTGTCTATCAAAAATGTCCACCTGGTGTAAAACCAACAATATGCAAATTAATTTTTAGCAAGACAGAGGCATTATTTGTATCTCGTAACCAAAATTTTGCACATCCACCTGTCATCAAGATAGATAATTCAATTATTCCTATTAAATCAGAAGTGAAATATCTTGGAGTTACTCTAGACAAGGAATTAAATCTCAGATCACACATAAACAAGACGATTAGAAGCGCTTATTATAGAATGAAAATCATCAGAAGACTAAGGCCGCTTCTGGAAACTGTTCACTTCCGCAATGTTTGTCATGCTCTAATTACACCATTACTTGACTTCTGCAATCCAATATATCTGGGTCTAGCTAAGCAGTCACTGAAGCCTTTACAGTTAGCGCAAAACACCGCTGCTCGTATAATTTTTGGTCTATCAAGTAAAGAGCATATAACTCCTATCTTAAAGGAGCTTCATTGGTTACCAATATCATCTCGTATTAAATACAAAACAGTAATTTATATTTTCAAGATAAAGCAACAATGTTCTGCAAAAAGTCTGACGTATCTTATCCGATCAGATATTAGCAACAGACCTAGGAGAAGTGTATCTGAAAATAGAATCAGCTCCTCAAATGACATCAGAAAAACACGCAAGGAGACCTCTAAGAGAGCTTTCTCGTTTGCTGCGACTTCCATCTGGAACTCCCTACCTAATGATCTGAGAGCAGCTCAGGACATCAAAGACTTTAGAAAACAACTGAAAACAGTTTTGTTTACGGAGCACTACGGTCATGCAATCAACTAATTAATTTTTAAGAAAGCAATTATTTTTATATACATTGTACAATAGCTCTCTTTATAGTATAGCTCACAATATATATATTGCACCTTTTCCCAAGACATTTAATCATATATTTACAAACTATGTATATATTATCACAGATTGTTTCACTATTACTTATTTTTTCTTTTGTTAAACCGCTTTGATTGTATGATAAGGCGGTATAAAAATCCAATTAAATAAATAAAATAAATAAATAAATAAATAAATAAAAGTGAAACCTGCACAAATATGTCTCAGAAATGGCTACTTCTTCTATAAAAACCAAAGTGCTAAAACTGCCTTTATTTTTCACCCTTGGAATTCAAAGCTATTTGGGAAATATTAAAATGAGGCAATTGCAAACACCTAGAAATAAGAGTTACACACTCAAGAAGAACTCAGACAGAGAGAAATGATCTACGGATCAACAAAGGATCAGCTTCTGCCATTAATGGAAATGCCAGAGAATTCCAGAAAAAAAATTAATGAGTGGGGTAAACAGGATGCTCACAGTGGCATACATCCAGCTCTAATGATTACACATTACAGCAATTAGGTTATGGGTCACAGAATTCTTTTATCATAAAATGCTGTTACCAAGGAACGGTACAGAGCATTAACACCGCCAATTAAAATGTTCCCGAGTGTGAGGATGGCAGCGCAATCACATCCTTTACTAGTCCCCTGAGCATAAAGACAGTGGCAGCCAGGACACCAGCTGGGGACCTTTTAGCAAAGTAGCAACATTTATCATATCTCTGATCAGGGAGGTGAGAGCATTTCAGGACCACACAGGAGGCACAAATGTGCCTTTTCGCTGATGCAGGATCAGTTTCACTAGCTCTGTGCACAGAGAGGTGCAGTGCTACGTTGCCACGCCAATGTGGGATGTTACCCGAAACCATGCAAGTAATGTCAAGAGGGATACAACAATCATCAAAATGTAATTAGTAGACAGATATACGGGATCCACTATTACACTGCCACGCTCAACCAAGGCTACGGTCATGAGCCTATCATACGTTACGGAATGACTCAGAGCTGTGCAATTCATTGCGGGTGAATCAGGCAGGATTATGCAGTGCTATAACGCAGATACTGCAAATGTTATAAACTGACAAATAAAACATTCGGTGCTCAGAACTGGACTTGATGGAGTGTGCACCAATACAGCAAGTTGGAAGAGTGTGTGTATGTGTGTGTGCGTGTGCGTGCGTGCGTGTATATGGGGGGGGGGGGAGGTTACTCAGCCTTTCCTTCCCACTCTCTCCCCTTTCCTTCTTTTCTTCCTTCTTATCCCACTTTCCTCTCCCCTTCCCTATTCTCACCTCCTTCCGATTTTACTTCCCCACCCACCTTTTGCACTTCTAGTCCAGCCAGGGTCACTTGGCTCTGTCTGTGCCAGTGGCGGTTGGGCCCCTGATGACATCAATCAGTTCTATCTGCTATGGATGGGGGCCACTTGCTCTGCTAGACCTGAAAAAAATTATATAGCCCCGGGGCCAAAGACCCTCTCAGTCTCCTTGATGTTAACATTTTACACATCTGTTCCATAACTGTCCTGCTTCCCTCCTGAACTCCCTAACTGTAAATGACCTGCCTGAAATATTGCTCTGCCCTCCTCCTCCTCTTTTTTTTGGAAACTTAAATTTAGTCCATTTTCACAAAACCAAGTACAGCGCAAGCACTATGCAAGGCAAAGTACACAGCTCCCAATGGCAATATCCTAGAGATATCTACCCCTAACCACTGCTCCCCAGCCGGCACTGTTCTTTACGGGCAGCAGGGACACAAGGGGGATTTCCCGGTAGGGGTTTCTTTCCATTTTTTATCTTTTAAACAAGGAAGCTGAGAGAAGAAGGAAGATCAGGGTAGCATTTTGATGAGGAAATTTATAGGCACGGCATTTAGAAGGGAGGAAGGACAGCCCTGGGATCCCCCTCCTGTGATCCTGCTCACAGCTCCTGTGCTTCTCCTTCAGCAGTGGGGGTCAGCTCCGCTCCCCCCCCCCCTCCCGCCCCACTGTCTATATTTTTCAGGTCCTCCTCTTTTTGGACAGGTCTGGAGCTCCCTGAGTACACAGTTCACAGTTCTATTTGATGTCTTTCCCCATCTGCTTGCGCCTAGGCTTCTCTGTGCAATGCGCAAACAAAAAGCAGTCTCTCTGATGTGAAGCAACGCCTAAAATCAGACAGCACAAAGTATTACCATGTAACAGCGTGCGATCTGCCTCACTATCAGGGTACGAGAGGTGCTGTAACAACTTTCGTCCTTTCTCATGTCAAATTGCTTAACTAGAATTTCAGCAGCTGAGATGCGCCTCAGGACTGAATTTGAACTGACATCGGCTTAGAAGCTTTCTTCCTGCTACAAGAGTGATTGGGTTAAAATTAAAGTCAATAAATAAAATAGATAAAAGGTGGCAGCATTTTATTGAACTAACAATGTATTTCTTGACTGGTCTTTGGTCACTCATTTCCCCAGGTCAAAAACGAATGAACTGGTCTAAGCAACCATGCTATTTTATAGTAGAGGCTGAAATTAAGGCTTGGTTAGTTCTCACTTGACAGCTAGGACTTTCACTTCTGTCTGAAAGCATTACTAAAGCAAGATCCGACATATAGAATCCATGACTTGTTTGCAAATATCATTCATTCAATGCAGCACAGCCAGGAGACAGAGGACTACCTCAGCTGATAGACTGAGATTCAGCCTTCCACTGAGTGTCCGCATTTCTGCTATGACTTCCAATTATTATACTTGCAGCTTGCCAGACAGAACCAGCTTTTAGTTTAATTCTAGCATTACAATCTAATTTAGATAGTTATCCATACCTGTGCAGCTGTTATTTGAACATCAAACCTCCTAAATTCCTTAGGTAGCCTGCCAGACAAAAAGTGGTTACATGAGTATTTGTGTTTCTACTTGGACTTGTTGCAGCCTGCCAGACACCCAACAGGTAGCTATATCAGATGTACCATAATGACAATGGTCAAAGGTTTATTGAGCCCAGTGTTCCGCCTCCAAGATTGGCCAATCCAGGTCACAAGTACTTTGCAAAATCTCAGACAACATTTATATTCCTTGATGCAGACATCCAGAGATAAGTAGCGGCTTTCCCAAATCTACATGATTAATAACAATTTATGGAGTTTTCCTCCAAGAACTTGTCTACATTCTTTTTAAACCCAATTACACTCACTGCCTTGATCCTATCATCACAACTTCTGGTAAGAAATTTCACATCTTAATTGTGCCAGAAAAAATATTCTCTCTTATTTGTTTCAAATGTGCTACCTATTAGTTTCCCATATCTGATCTGTCTGGCAGGATCCTTAAGAAACCTATTAGGCAAAATGTTTGTGAAATGGCTGCACTAATATTGGGAAGGGAAAGTGCTGGGTTTGAACTCTGCAAAAACATTGGGAGGGGAAAAGTGCTAGGTATGAACTAAGGAGAGACTTTGGGGTCCTTTTGGATGTCTGAAAATGGACATAGAGATGTCCAAACACAGAGATGTCTCCAGAGCCATTTTAGAATCCAGGACTGTGGACGTCCACAGCTGAACACAGGTGTATGGTGGAGGTGTGGCTGGGGTCTTCCCAGGAATCTGGATGTCACTACCTGATCTCAGAAACTTCCGGAGTCACGTCTAAGTTTAGACCTGCTCCAGGCATGAATAAGCATCCAGAAAGTGCTCCTTCGGCTGAAAAATATCTAGAGGGTGTGGAGAACATAAGAACATAATGGCTTACTGGGTCAGACCAAGGTCCATCAAGCCCAGTGTCCTGTTTCCGCTTTGACCTGGTGAAAAGCGGTATATAAATATTGCTAAATAAATTAATGTACCCCAGTATCCTGTTTCCAACAGTGGCCAATCCAGGCTACTAGTATCTGGCAGGTTCCCAAAGAGACACACAAGTTCAACAATGCTCGTCTCGGGGCAAGCAGTGATATCCCAGGTCTCCTTTAAAAATGGTTTATGGACCTTTCCTCCATGAACTTGTCCAAACCTTTTTTAAACCCAGATACACTAACAGCTTTTACTACATCCTCCAGTAATGAATTCCAGAGTTTGATTATGTGTTCAGTAAAAAAAATAGTTTCTCTTATTAGTCTTAAATGGGTTGCATTGTAGCTTCATTGTGTGTCCTCTAGCCGTTCTACTTTTTGATGGCATAAACAACCAATCTATGTTTGCCCATTCCACTCCATTCAATAATAATTTATAGACCTCTATCATATGCCCCCTTCAGACATCTCTTTTCCAAGCTGAAAAGCCCCAACCTTTTAAGCCTCTCCTCAAAGGGATATCCTTCTATACTCTTTAACATTTTTTTCTTGCTCTTCTTTGTACCTTTTCTAATTCAGGTTTATCCTTTTTAAGAAACAGCAACCAGAATTGCACATAATATTTAAGGTGCAGTCGCACCATGGAACAATACAGAGGCATTCTAATATCCTTTGTTTTATTCTCCATTCCTTTCCTTATGAATCCTAGCATTCTATTTGCTTTCTTGGCCACCATCATGTCATACTCAGGACAATCACAATGATACAGCAGTGGGATTTGTACCCTGGCTTCCTTGTTACTAGCACACTACTCTAACCATTAAGCTATTCCTTGACATCCAGTTTCAGAAATACTATTCTGGTGATGTCTGTGTAGGTTCCCCTGCCAATGTCCATATTGGGCATGTCTATGTTTATGAAATCACGTCTGCAACTGGATGAGCTTGCTTTTTTTTCAGATGTTCTGACTTAGGTGTCATAGATTGCACTTGTAGGTCCTTTCTAAAATGCTCCTCTCTTTTTGTCATCTGCTAGATAAAGACAGTTATCCTATAAGCACTCCATCTTCTACGACTGGCAGCAAGAAAATATATTCTTGCAGTGTAGATAGGAATAACTGGGCAGACTCAGTTGGTCAATTGGTCTTTTCAGTTGTCATGCACTTTCTTGGCTATGTTATGGGCCTATCAGATCAGTGAATCTGAAAATGTCTCTCTGTCCATTCAGTGATGCATATCAAAATCTTCATTTAGCACAACCAAATTGCAGTAAACATAAAAATAAATGTATAAAGATATAGGTCTTGCAGACAGGAGTGTATGCTGAATGTGTGTCTGAGAATGGACACAACATACTAGAAACACACCAAATCACTGTATTTTCACGCAAATAAAGCACCCACGTATATAACGCGCACATGTGTATAATGGGTGGAAATGACGCATTCTGTTCGAGAATATTCGCCAAGTGTATAATGTGCAAGTGCATGCCCTTTTTGCTGCTGACCATACCAGGAATGAAATGCAAGGCCAAACACAGTCCAAAACGTGAGATGAGTGGAAAAACAATTTTATTGAAATTATCAAGGACCTATCACTAACCTTTTTTTTTTTTTCTTTTTTTTTTTGAGTGGAAAAACAATTTTATTGAAATTATCAAGGATCTATCACCAACCCGACACAGGCCATGTTTCGCAAACCTTCATCAGGTGTTGATCAGGTAAGGTACTAAAAACATAAAAGGCATAAACATTAAATATAATATCATAATTAAAAAGTGTGAAAGAACAGATCCAAGATCATAACACATAAAACATGCAAATATGGCTATTAAAAGATAAAACAATAAATATACTATAAACCAAAGAAGAAGAATAAAAAACTAAAAAAGTGAGGATACACTAAATAAAAAATACATTCAAAACAGAAACATGATCTGAACACAATATTAATAACATATAAGTTAAGAATTATGATAGAATAAAACAGAATAGGGTGTGACAAGCAATTGTGCACTACAGAGGTACCTTTGTATGTAGACCCAAGAAACTTGTGGCCCTCGGAAGGCAATAACTAAAATAAATAAATACAGCTTAAGAGTACCTACTAAACATACAGATAAATACACATACATAGTAATTATCTTAAAAACTGATAATTGGTAAAAAACACTTATTAATCATTAAAAGGGGGCTATTTTAAAATCAAGGATCAACCTCAATTGAAGAGCAAGAGGCTAAAAGGAGCAGCAGGAGTGGAAAAGGGGAAAAATTAAAAACGTATAAATATCGTTGTAATTATACAAAAAAGGCCAAAAAATACCTTAATACGTGGGCTCAAAGAACTATGTAGTCCTCAAGAAAATTATTGATGGTATAACTGGAATAAATAAATAAATAAATAAATACAGCTTAAAAATTCCTACTAAACATACATATGGATAAACATACATAATAGATACCTTAAAAAATAAATAACTAAAACCACCTATATGCTAAAAGGGGCTATTCTAAAACAGAGTGTTCAAAACCATTGGAATTCCAAGGATGTAAAAAAGCAAAAGGGAGGAGAAAGTCTGATGCCCAAATATCATTGCAAATGTGCAGGAAACTAAAGGTCACTAATATTAGAACAGCGATTTTTTCATGAATCGTAACCTCGGAGCATCTATTCGTAGTAGGGACCGCAATTGCAACGTAAACTGGCAGGCTAGTTGTATATAATTGAAAAGAAATGAATCTAACTCAATAAGGAATGATATTGCAGAAATGAACGTTCCTCATAGTTCTAAAATTGACCTATGGAACAGAGGCGCTGCGTGGAGAAAATGAAAATCTTTCTAACATGCCACCAGCCGCCGTGCTAACCATCAGCTCTGACCATACACTTATAGCAAGCAGACATACAAACTAAACACCCATACGATTACTGGAGATGAAGGGATATTGCAAAATTATATTTTGATATGAAAATGTAGCATAATTAGATAGACACGGGTATAAACCACCCTTGAAATTATAACTGAATATTGTTGCACGAATGACATATGCTCTTATTGAACATTCAAACCATATTTTATAGTAGGAATCAGAGCATCATACATCCATTAGATGTATAGCCATAGTATAGCGAAAATAACTATAAATATATGGAAATAATAGCTGTATATCAGACTAAGGGCATGAGATAAATCTTCTTAAAACAGCCTTCAAAAGAAACTCCACCATACCTCCGTGGCAAAACTTCTGTGCAGAAAAACTTTAAAATAACAAAGCGGCAACCGTGCTACACACACTGGTGTATAATTAAAGCTTGAAAACGCCGACTCATGCGCACATTCTTAACTCGCCAGGGAGCGGGAAAAAGAAGGGGCGTGTCTAACCAAAGTGAAACAGGGCATTCAGCAAATAACCACTATAGGTTAACCCGTGACATAAAATAAAATAGAGTGACAGAACGATGGCACATATAAAAAAGGACTGTAAGAACAGCCAAAGTATGCAATCTTATTAGAGAAAATTTATAGGGGAATGAAATATGTTAATCAAAATCCTAAAAACGAAACTTAAGCTAATGCTAGCCAAAAATGATCGTTTAGGAAATAGTTTATTACTATGAGTAAATCAGTTGTAAAATAAAATAATTTTTAAATTTACAGCTCTCTAAGGGGTATGTTTACTAAACTGCGGTAATCGTGAATAACACGCGTTATGTAATGTTAACGATCGTAAGCGCAGCATAACGCGTGTTATGCTGCGCTTACGATCGTTAACGTTACATAACGCGCGTTATGATGCGCTAACGATTGTAAAGCCCCACGGCGCGGTAAAACAACGCAGAAGGTGGAGAGAGGGCGGAGAGAAGGGGTCAGTGGGCGGAGAGTGGGCGGGGAGAGGCTCCCCTCACACTAACGCGCTGATTTTCAGGGCTGAATTCCAACGCGAACGAAAACCTGCCGTTAAAGGCACATTACAAGGGAGAGAAACTATTTCAGTGTCAGCAATGTACAGCCCAGGCAGGGAAACAAAAAAAAAGTGATAAGTGTGATACATGTGCACAGAACAAAAGGGCACAGAAACACTGAAAATGACCCCAACAAACTGGAAAAAAACAATAACCAAGCTGGCCAATAGTGGTATCAATGAGAAACATCAACTCCTCCCCCCCCCCCCCCGAGTAGGCTCCATAGAACAGATATAAATCGTGGAAGGGTCTATACTCCGTCCCCATACAAGGTGAATGGGCCCACAGTGAAATAGCGTTGCTCAGGGTTTCCCCCACCATCGGACAGGGTTCCTATGGCGTGCACATGTCCCACAACATCAGGGCGGGCATGTCGGAACGGCAACTGGACAGATGCCGGAGAAGGGGATACAGAGGGCCGCAGGCGGCACATGCTGTGGTGGAGCTGGGCCACAGTGCGGACTAGGGTGATGCCTAGGTGGCCCATACCAATGCTGAAACAGCGGAGCAGCCAGACAGCAACTGCTCAAGGCCCAACATGGGCACGAGTGTGTTTCCCAAAGTGTCACAGGGGATAGTACCCAACAGCTACCCCCAAGGGCACGGAACATTGGCAGGCGGGGCTGGGGGGGAGCGTGGACATCTATGCAGGCACCTCTACCCCAGAACCCGCACCATAGGCAGCCGCCTACCTGCACACTGGATGGCCTGAGACTGCGCACCACCAGCTCCACCAGCAGAAGGGCATGTCAGCATGGTGGCTGAGGGAGACTGGTGGTGGAGGAGGCAGTGGCAGCTGGCCAGAGCAGACCGTGGCCTAGCCCTGTGTAGGTGGGTGCCATGCACTGCAACAGACAGGCCCTGTCTGACCAACAGTCATGGTATCACCAGGGAATGCACCATCTCTGTGATAACATGGTGGTGCAGTGCACAAAACCACTGTGTTCAGAAGCAGAAGGTCACAGGTTCAAGTCCCAGCTGTGGTTTCCGCCAACCCAGTCCTCATATTTTACCCACTACTATAACGTGCTAATGCAGACAGAACCTTTCTTGCAGATGACGTAAACATGCCCAAAACACCTAAATTTTACCCTACAGAGCACAGACACCATAAACATGCCCATTACCTAGAGCAGAGCCTCCCAAATGCAGTCCTGGAGGGCCAAACACCATTCCGGTTCCATGCTGCCTCTGATAAAGATGCCTGTGCTGCATTTCTATGCGCCACCCCCATGGTATGCAGATGTATCTCATGCATATTCATGAGGGACAGCATGAAAACCCGAACAGTGTTTGGCACCGCAGGACTGGAGTTGGGAACCTCTGCCGTAAAGCAGCGGCCAACAGGGGCAGACACACCCGCACCCACAGGCCCCATTATCCAAAGCCTCCTGGAGAGGCAGGACTTTGGGCTCTGCGTGCATCTCCCAATACTAGCACTTGCATACCTTAGTAATGCCACCCTAAACCTGGGAATATGGTACACATCTTTAAAGAGGTTGCTATGATTACTGGCAGATAGCAAGTCCTAGGTTAAGTACAATTATTTGAGTGAGCTGCATCATAGCAACCCTCCTGATGTCTGTGGAGTGTGCTACAGGTCTTGTGTCTGACAGTGTTTACCAACCTGGGGAGTGACTCCTACAGTATTGCGTACCATAGCCATGCCTGCACTGTGCCCAGGACTTGTGTGGTGGCCTGGGCTGCCCAACACCTCTATAGTTGCACAATGCTGGCATAGTTGTGGGGAGTGTGTGTCTGTCTATCCAGTGTGTGGTGGCTGCCAACACCCTCCACAGCCCACACTGGGAATAGTCTGGATAGGGTGGCCTGGCCTGGATGCATCTGCACACGGCATAGGGCAATGGCAATTGTAGTGCCTGGCCGCCACCTGCACGGACAGGGTGGCCATAGCATGTCCTGCTGGGAGGTCACTCTCACCCTGACTGAGCAGTAACCATGGCATGGCTAGGTTCCCCCATAGTGCTATATAGCATTTCTCTCATGTGATATTTATGGGTTTTCTTTTGGGGCCCAATCACTGACCTATCTGCTTGGTGTGTATGCTGATATCCCCGTTCTGGGTACATGCATCTCCTCCAGGACCATGCACTATGGACTAGCTGGCGGACTGTTTGCAGCTAGTTTGTCTCTTGCTGTAACACCTTGCAGGGTGCAGCGGCTGTAGGCTTGCTGCTGGAGAATGTCAGATAATGGTGGGGGGCAGCTGAGCATTTCCAGACCTGCCGTCTGTCTGCTATTGCGTTATGGATGTGTACTGCTCTGCATTGCATGCCCTGTAGGGTGTTTGATCCCCTCTACTGCCACCATTGCAGGGGGGTAGAAAGTGGATCTGTTGGCGGGAGATCCTCTCCCCCACCCTGATCCCTGTGGGTCCCAACACCCCCCTTCACTTACATCATGTGACCATGGCACCCACACAGGGTATGCACTTTTCTGGGTGCATCACAGTCCACAACGGCTAGATGTGACATACAGATGAACACAGGCATATCCTAGGGGTGTTTGCAAGGACTACACATTGGCACTGATAGGGACCTGCAGCATAGCCTATCTCAGCACAGCCAGGTGCTGTGCGAATGATGCTGGGCACCATACCTCTCCCTCAGGATGAGCACAGGACCCGCATACTGTGACGGTCTGTAGCTACTCTGTGCCACTAACACACACCGTCGGCACCCCCTACCAGGCTGAGGTGCTGTGGGGTGCAAACCCCATCTTGTGATCATCTGTAGACTGCTGATTTACATGTGCTGTGCATCCTGGGTACGGATGGGTTGACCCTATCCTGGTAACCACAGCAGAATGTGGGTGTGGTGCCGTGCAGTCCTCCTGTAGCCAGCCAGGTGTTTATTAGCAGCTCTAGACCACTGGTTACTTCACTGCCCATGGAGCCAGAGGTCATGGGTTCAAAACCCACAGTGGGGTTCATCGATAGGGCTGTCTTAGGCATGGTCTATTTTTATTGTATATTAGTGCTGCCAGCAGAACCACCCTCAGGGTACTGTCACCTTAGGGTGGCTCATAAGGCGCCCTATAGGGCGCCTTATACGGTGCCCTATAAAGCGCCTTATAAGGTGCCTTATATGGTGTCCTATAGGGGACATTATAGGGTGCCTTGGCAGACAGCGCACTTTATAATGTGCCCTATGGAGTGCCTTCTAGGGTGCCTTATGTGGCACCTTAGGTTACGCCACTGTGAGGGTGTGTTTGCTGGCAGCACTATTAAAGTACAACTAAACTTCCTCACAGCCCAATATTTAACCCTTTCCAGGCCAAGCCCAACACTTTCGGGATCCAAACTTCTGCCTAAATATTCCTATCAAATGGTATATAATACATGACCATGGCAGAGGGAACGTCACTATTGGAACATATTGAATAAGACGGGCACAATGTCCATGACATATGCAAACTTTAACCCGGCTGCAGAATGTGGAATAAAATATTATAGTAGGCCTTCAAAGGGTTACACATGACGCCTCAGCCAGCCTTATTCATTAGGCACACTGGGGAATCAAACCCATGACCCTTGTACCATCAGTCTGTGTAGTAACCATTGTGCTACAGCTCTGTTTCTGTATTTGGGTGTCAGCGCGCCTTCTTAAGCTTAACGCGCGGTAACGCTCCCTTTAACGATTGTTGCTGCGCGGCGCCTTATAACGCGCGTTATCAGTAACGATGTACCGCCCATGTCCTTTTTTGGCATTTCTTCCACTAACGCGAATCACACTAACGCAGTTTAGTAAACATGCCCCTAAGAGACAGAATCATAAACAAACATGACTAAAGAAAAACAGAAAGATCTTGATCTAAATTGAGGCCATGGGGAACAAGGGAATCTAATAAAAATATATATCTTTGTTCCAGCCTTAAAATGGTTCTATTTATGTCCCCACCTCTCCAGTTTGGTTTGACTTGCTTTATTACAAAAAATCTCAAATCTGTGACCTTGTGCTGTTGATCACGCCAATGTGCAACCAGAGGTTTATCCTCCACATTCCTCCTAATGCAGCTCTTGTGTTCCATAATTCTGATTTTAATGCTGCGGGTAGTTTTACCGACATATAATAAATTGCAGGGGCATTGGACTACATAAATGACATTGGATGTATCACAGTTAGAAAAATCATTAATAAAAAACTTCTTCTGTGTAATAGGATGAATGAATGTATTTCTAACAGGTAATGTGTTCAGACAAACAGAACACTTGCCACATTGGAATTGGCCTTTATATCGTGAGAGATATTTTCTCTCTGTAAGAGCTGAAGGTACCAGTAGATTACGCAGATTTACATTACGTTTATGTGCAATAATGAGATTCATGTTTTGAAAAGCTGGCAAAGCTTGCAAGATATGCCATTCTTTCTTAAGTATGGTGGTTATTTTGACTGAATGCTGAGAATACAAAAGGGGGCACACAAGCCCTATATTCTCTTCCTTCGTCTTAAGTTTCACCAACCCTTTTTTTTGGGGGGGGTGGGGGTTGGTGATAGGTCCTTGATAATTTCAATAAAATTGTTTTTCCACTCATCTCATGTTTTGGACTGTGTTTGTGAGACTCACGTGAGTACTGCCTTCCTGTTGGACTGTTATGAAATGCAAGGCCTACACTTCCGACTTCAAACTTAAAGTCATTGTGAGAGTGGAAGAAATAAGCAACAGAGTGGAAGCGAGAGAGTTTGAGGTTGGAGAGATGTCCATTCATGAATGGAGAAAGAAGAAAAAGGAGCTTGAGAATACAAATCCTTGCAAACGTACACGGTGTGGGCCCAAAGCGAAATGGCCTAAACTGAAGAATGACTTGAGAGATTGGGTCTTTCTCAGAGGGAACAAAGTCAAGCTCTCTACTGTCTCAATTCAGATCAAAGCAAAGCTTCTGGCAAATGAAAGAGGAATCACTGATTTCAAAGCGGGTTTCACCTGGATTCCTAGAGTCATGAAAAGAAATGGACTTTCAATGAAGACCAGAAACTTCTGATGACTGGGAGAAAAAGATGAATGGCTTCTGTGAATTCATCTCCAAAGAAATCTCTGAACATGGTATCTCTGCAGTGGATGTTATAAATATGGATGAGATCCCAATGTCTTTCGACATCCCTACCACTAGGATTGTACCTGCTTCAGGTACAAAAACTGTAGCCATTACAATGACTGGGCATAAGAGGGCTTGCTTCACTGTAGTCCTTGGATGCACTGTGAGTGGGGTGAAATTAAAGCAGATGGTAGTTTTCAAGAGAGTTACCATGCCCCGTTAAGAACTGCCCACCAGTGTGGTTGTCCATTGCAATAGGAAGGGTTGGATGGACACTGACCTTATGAAAGGTTTGTTTGGTGCTGTCAAGTCAATGCTGACTCCTGGTGACCCAGCTGCCTCTGGGTTTTCTTGGCAATGTAACCCGGAAGTAGCTTGCCAGGCCTTTTTTCCTGAGGCAATGGAGGGTAAAGTGACTTGTCCAAGGTCACAAGGAGTGCCAGTGAGAATCAAACCAAGGATCTTCTGGGTACAAGGCATTTAGTAGAGCTGGGTTTAAAACGGTTTAGACACCTAAATTGGAATTATTAGTAACCGACTAGGGCGGCCCACCAAAATCTAGAGGCAGGGCCAGTGATAGTCATTAGGCGAATTAGACAGACGCTTAGAATGCAACGTTTCCAAGGCAGCCCATTGCTGGTGCTGCCACCACCGCCCCTCTTCGGGACCTGCATTGGTGGCAATGACTTTAAAACAGCACCACAGTGCTTACCAGAAGCCTCCAGCACTGCATGCTGTTGGTGCTTCCACCCCCTCTGATGCAGACTTCCTGTTTGCATGGAGGCAGAAGGGGCTGGACCAGGAAGTCTGCATCCGAGGGAACCGAAACACCAATAGCACACTGTGCCAGAGGTTTTAGGTAAGACCTGTGGTGCTGTTTTAAAGACATTGCTGCCATTGCGAGTCCTGGAGAGGGACGGTGGTGGCAGTGGGGGCAGGAGCGGGGGGGCAGCAGGAATGAGGTTTGGCTAAGACGCCTCCTATCCTTGCACCAGCCTTGCCTTGAAGTCAATATTACTGAATTTAGGAACTTAAAAACGCAGATTGCTATGGGAGTGGCGTTAGGACAAGAAAATTAGTTCAGAGTTTAGCAGTGATTTTCAGCAGTACGTACTTGAGCATCTAAGGAGGTCATTTTAGAAGGCTTATACAGAATTTGCAAGTTTAAATAATGGGTTTACAATTTTAGAAAAGCAACCACTTGGCATGCAGTTTTTAAAGGGACATACTCTCAGCATGGCTTGGACAGGCCTGAGATGTATGTATATATTAGGGATGTGCATTTCTTAGTGAACACTTAGTTCATTAGTTCACCTTAAAAAATACCATGTGTGCTAAACTGATTTAAAGTGCACTATCCTAGAAATGAACATGCATTAAGTTGATTGGTGCACATTAAAATGTTAAAGTCCGTGCTAAAAATGTTTTTGTAAAACCATATGTGTGAGATTGAAAAAACCACCCGAAAACTGGGAAAAAATTCAGAACTCCCCCAAAAATAAATATTGCTTGTGTATTCTCCTAGTGTGTATTTCCTATTTTGCAAAGAAAAGGCATGTATACTCTAAAAAAAAAATCATCATTCAGCTCTGAGGCATATCTAAGGGGGTCCTTTACTAACAAGCGCTAGTTGGCAGTGTGTGTTCTGGGGTGTGCAGATAGCGCACGGGAACACACATTGCCAGCTAGCACGGGGCCATGACAGCTAGGGAGAGACGATTTCCACGCTAATTGTGCAACCCGTGTTAGGATCTCCAGTGAGCGGGTTAGGGGCAGGCAGAGGGTGTGGTGTGCTCAGGGCAGTTAGTGCTGGGTTCACAGCACGCGCTGACTGCATTAGCAAGGGTTCACCTTCTCAAAAGGTGGAATTAAGTACACCCACGCTATTGTACCATGCGTAGGGGAAAGGGCTCCACATTAACTGCCAGGAAAATGCTTTCCACACCCCCGACAGCTAACATAGTGGTGTTGCACCTAATGCGCTATGGTTTTGGTGCATTACATGCAACACCTTAGCGCCTTTAGTAAAAGACCCCCCCCCTAAGGGTCAGCCAACTGACATCTGTTAGGGGGACAACTATGCTTATTTCTATGCTATTTATAACCACCTCAAAAATCCGAACGTTCCACATTTCAGAATTCAGTTTCTTAGTTGGCTCCCCTTAGATGTCCAGATTTGTAAAATTCAGTATGAGCAAACATGCATAGGACTTCCATCTGCCTCTCACAGAAGGGCAGAGCAACAGCCAGAAGGGATGATGGGAATCTCCAGTCCCGCCGGCAAGAAGAGAGGAGCTGTGGCAAAGAAGAACTGGCAGAAGCCCCCCCAATCCCACCACCAGAGAGCAGGGAGAGCAGTGCTGAAGACCTGGTGGGAGTCCCTGGGGGTCTAAGTTAGAGAAGACTGGCCAAGTTTTGGCGAATGGAATGGGAGGAATAGGGTTAGAGAGGAAGAAAAGGAGAGATAAGAGAGCAGGAAAAGATAGGGGATGGACAGAGTATTAAAGAAGGGGTAGGTTAGAGAGGAAGAAAATGGGGGACATGCAGGAAGAGAAAGAAGAATGGAAAGGGAAGAGGAAAATGTGGAGAATGCAAAGGGAGGAAAGAAGGTAGGAAGAAGGAAAGGGAGGGAGGAAATGAAAGAAGGTGGCAGGAAAAAGAGACAGAGGAACACATTGGTGGGTGGCAGGGAAGGAAGGAGAGTGGCAAAGAGTAGGGAGGGAAATAGTGCAAGAGGGTGAGAGGGATAGGGTAAAGCTGCTGGAAGATAGGGGAAAATGCAAAAGGAGAGAGAAGCCTACATGCTCACAGCCACAGCCACACACACACCCCCTCCCAATACACCCCATGACACTCACACAGCCCTGAGACACATGACAACACACACACACCCCGAGCTCCTACCCCCATCCCAAATACACACATGCACACAATATCCATCCAGGACATATACACTGCCAACGCACAAAAACACATACACACACATCCACCTTCTGACATCTCACCCTCACAGCCTTACAGATAATTAGTTAATTGCTGCCTGCGGAGATAGATATACTGTACACACCATACCACTGGTTCATGCCCCCTACCTCCCCACATAGCCAAATGTCACTAGTCACATGTTCATCCACTCATACACTGCCTGCTACCCTACTGATGTGCATCATACCAAGGCCGTTTCAATCGAATCCCCTTCACAGCCATGCCTGAGTCTGCATATGGAAGAAAGGGGAAACGCAGCATTGTGTCTTACGTTAAGTGCACTTGTTTCTGTAATAAGTTTTCAAGTATTATGTTAACCTATCTGAGGCTTTAGAAAGAAATACATGTTTTGGTCTCATTTTTAACTCTGTGTCACTCCGCACGTTACTGTGATAGAGTATTCGAAAGTACAAGAATTTTATTCCTATTACTCTTAGCATATCACCACATCATTCATGTTGCTTGCCCTTTTCAGCAATTACTGACCTCCATTTTATCACATGAGGTAAACTGCTTAAAAGCTGTAGATTTCCGTGGTCAGTCTGTATCCACTATACACGAAACAATGAAACGGTCTATCAGCCCTTTCACAGTCAACTGACATGTTTATACCAGTCTGGGTGATACTATTCACCGTGAATACCGGGCATTTCTGGGTTTTATTTGCCCAAACTTTACACTGCAGCCAAAAGCATCTCACCTGCAGCTGAGCTCAACAGTGGCCAAGGTTATACAGAAAGCACAAGGAGCACATAGAGGGAGACAGAAGACAGAAAAAATAAAGCGGATATAAACAGAAGTACTCAAAGAACACCAGGAGTCATAGCTGTGTGTCTGGAAAGGCAAGATAAATCACAGCATAATGAAGTCGAGATACACCTGAAAGGACAAAAGCAGATGGCTTCAGGTGCAGCCTGTGGGGGATTTCAGGGAAGGGGGGGGGGGGGCATGTGCAGAGACTTAACCCGGGGCCTCATTTGCATTAACTATTTACATAAATCAGTAGGGACTGAACAATGGGGGTCATGTGCAAAAACCAGAACTGCTAATGTGTAGGGTTGGCCTTGAATAAGCTTCTGTAGTTTGAGAAATACATTTCCTATCCTTTCTAAGACAAGAATAGGATTTGAGAGTGGTAAGCCTGCAAAAGACAGCCTGCATGAGACTGCTTAAGAAGCGGTGTGACTCCTCTTTCCCCTGCACGTGCCCTTCAGGTTGTCGGTAAAACTCACTGTTTGTTTTCAGCCGCGCTGGATCGCTGCTCCGGCTGCCAGCCTGGTTTATGGCCTTGACCAGGAAGATGTATCGGGTGCCACTTTGGAGCCCGTGCACTGTGTAATGGTTTTGCTTGATGTTCGGCACAATCATCCAGCTGTCCATGGAGTTGTACAAACCTGCCGTGAGGAAGAACGAGATTTATGGGAAAATAATAGATGGACACAGAGCGTCAGATACACTTGCAGAGTTGTTAAGCAGAAGTTCACAGGTCGCACATCTTTCAGCCTAATTTATGGTCATCCTAGGAACTGAAAACAGCAATATGAGAGCAGGGAAGGTAATTTACACAAGGAAAGATAAAACACTAGGGGAGGGAAAAGACTATTTTTGCTAGGAACTGAAGAAGGGATTTCTTGTTAAGACTGCCAAAGTCAACATGTTGGGGACAAGGTTCTTTGCTCACAAAGGAGAAGGCTCTTACAGGCAGTCTGACATTTGTTTTTCTTTTTAATCTTACTTATTTTTCACGAGATTATACACACTGAAGCCTGTCTAGCGACAGCAAGAGAAGGTACATAGTCATGATTGAATACTGCCTGACAACAGGGATGAAAAATGTCACCCCAAGAGCAGCAAGAGAAGATACACAGTAAGGGTCATCACTAGAGCCTTACGAATACCATTCAGAGAAGATATACAGCATCCAGTCATGGAAAGCAATTGACTGCTGCATGCATCAACAAAGGAGCTTTATTTCATCACAGTAGAAAATCACTCAGCCGGGACTGCAGGCCGAGAATGATCACACCGGGTCTGAAAAACCCTGTCTCAGAGAGACCATTCGCCTTACCCCTCAAGGTGTCATTCAAAACAGCATTTTCTCATGAGGAGGTTAAATCAGGCCTTGACCAATATTGTTTGGCTCTAGGAGTCAGCAGATGAAAATATTCACACACACCACTCTGGTTCCCTTTACCTTTTTAGACTCTGGCTGCTACCAGTAGCAAAGGAACAGCTGTTTCCTTCTGTCCGGCACCACATGGTTCTCAGTGAGGCAGACCTACTCTGTGCCTGATCTCACAAGAGTCAAGGCTTGAAACCATAAGACCATTGAACGAGTTTGGGACCCACAAGGCTCAAACTCGCTGAGAACTGCATGGTGCTCACCGGATGGGAACTACTGTTCCCACTACAACAGAAGTACTGTAGCTGAAACAAGTCACAGGGGCCAGGATGAAATTTCTAGTTGTCATGTCAACCTGGTGCCAGAGATTCTTTAAGCCTTGCATTAAATATAGGTTTTCAAGCTTGATTTTCTCACTAAATACATTAATGTAGATAAATTGGATAAAGTTTATTAAAGACATTAATGTTTTCCATCTTTATGAGATGCTGTTTATCCAATATTCTTAATTAACACCAATCTGTCAAACAAATAGACCCAAACAAAAAACCTTGGCATATAAGTGAAAAAACCTCCGTTCCAGTAACTTTTTGTCAGAATAGTCATTCAAAAGAGGGAGGAATATCAACCTTCCCCTCGCCGTGAATATTCCTTTTAATCATTTAAGACAGTGACTAAACAAGAACACTTAACTTATAAATTTTAGATGAGCTTGGAGATCTGCAGAATTCATGATGATCACAACGTGGCACGTTTCGGGCTAGAGAAACCAAAATAGCCCTGCATCAGGTTGAATGTATGAATTCCGTAGTAAAAGCTTCAATATCCAATGTGGACTGAACGGTTAGGTTTATAAAGTTGGCGTGTGACGTAGTTTGCAGGAAGAGCCCATCAGCCAATTGATATGTAGAGTTTCACGAATATTCACGGCAAGGGGAAAGTTGATATTCCTCCCTCTTTTGAATGACTATTCCGACAAAAGGTTACTGGAACGGAGGTTTTTTCACTTATATGCCAAGGTTTTTTGTTTGGGTTTAATTAAATTCATCTTGTGCAGGGGTCTTTTCTTAGTTACTTGAAACAAATAGACCAACACCAATACCAACCTGGCAATACAGTTGTGGTCAACATTGTTACTTATGGTTCCTTGCTCCATGTAAACCGCGCTGATACTAAAGAGTGCGGTATATAAGAAAGTAAAATAAAATAAATAAATAAAATAAACATTATTGGCACCCTTGCATTTTAGGTATGTTGTGTACAATAACTTGAGAAATAATTGAAAATATTCCAACTATATGCCATCATAATATTTTAATAGCATGTACAAACATATACAACAACAAAAAAGAAGTCTATGCAACATAGACAGAAATTTCTGAGAAAAAAACCAAAATATGACCTGGGCAAGATTAATGGCACCCTTCACTAATATTTGGTTGCACAACCCTTGATAGTGATGACAGCCTTCAAACGCTTCTTGTAGCCATCTATAAAGTTCATGCATCTGTCTGCTGGTAGTTTCTCCCACTCTTTAACTGTGATTTGATCCAGCTCATGAATAATTCCAGGATTCTTTTTACCAATGGCAAATTGTAGCTCTTTCCAAAAGTTCTTGACTAGATTGAGATCAGGACTCATTGCTGGCCAGTTTAAACCAGCCCATTTGTTCCTTTTTAACAAATTCTTTTGTACTTTTGGATGTATGTTTTGGGTCACTGTCCTGCTAGAGGACCCATGACCTTCGACCCAGACCTAGCTTTCTGACACTAGGTTGTACATTTCACTCCAAAATACATTGGAAGTCCTCTGATTTCATGATTCCTTTAATACATTCCAGGCATCCATTTTCTGAAATAGCCAAACAGCCCCACAACATTATGGAACCTCCACCAGATTTAACTGTAGGAAGGGTGTTTTTTTCTTTATAAGCTTCATTTCTTCGCCTGTAAATATATCGTTGGTCTGCATTGCCAAAGAGCTCAAGTTTGGTTTCATCTGTCCATAGATCATTTCTCAAATTGGATTTGGGCAAAGATTAAGCATGCCTTTTTATGTCTGTCTTTGAGCAGTGGGGTCCTCCTTGGCTTTTGCCCATGAAGTCTTTTGTTGTTTAGTGCATGGCATATGTGTAGGTTGGAACCACTAAGAGACGTGGAATGCAACAGAAAGACGTGAGGTAAAAAACTTTTATTTCTTTATTCAACTCCAGCCACCGGCCCGACACTGGCCGTGTTTCGTAAAAAGCCTTCCTCAGGGGCAAATGATGGCTGTATATTGTATAAATGTTACTATTATGTATTGCTCTTCCTCTAAGAGCACAGGAGAGCATAATAAACCCGCAAACCACTGCGCTATTAGATAATGGAGAAACGGCACTACCACACTCAAACTCTGAAAACCGCTTCTCCATTATCTAATAGCGCAGTAACATTTATACAATATACAGCCATCATTTGCCCCTGAGGAAGGCTTTTTACGAAACACGGCCAGTGTCGGGCCGGTGGCTGGAGTTGAATAAAGAAATAAAAGTTTTTTACCTCACGTCTTTCTGTTGCATTCCACGTCTCCTACTGGGTTCTTTTGTGCACGTGGGATCGTGCTTTTTTTGTTGGGTCTCGGTTGGAACCACTACTCCAGATTGCTCCAGGTCGGTCTTAAACTCTTTGGATGTTGTACGTTGTGTTTTTCAACAGGTCACATCAACCTTCAAAGACTTCTTGGATTAATTTTCCTCTTCCCACCACATCCTGAGAGGTTCTCGACAGTTCGATGAGCAGAAAACTTCTTAATAGCATTGCGAACTGTCAATACAGGAATCCTAAGGTCTTTGGAGATAGCCTTGTACCTCTTTGAAGTTTGATGTTTGTTGATAATAGCTTTTCTGATGGTCTCGGGCAGCTCTGTTGTCTTCACCATTGTGAAAATGGCATAGTGAGTGAATGTGGCCATTTTAACTATTAGAGCCATCTTTCATGGGTTGATTTAAGTCATGTGAGTACTGACAATTGATTTATTTATTTATTTATTTGTGTGCTTTTCTATACCGCCCCTTCCAGAGATCAGGGGCGGTTTACAAGGAACTTTAAAACAACAATATAGCAAAACAGTGCAATATTGCATTACATTAAACATTAGGTGAACATAAAACTAGATTACATAAGAACTAGGTTACATGGAAAACAATGTGTGGGTTATTAACATAAAAGGAAACATAAACTATGTTACAAAGAACCAAAAAGTAGCTTTACATGGTTAGCAAAAGATTATAATAGTTATTTGTGATCATAAGTACAGTGTTGGGAGTAGACTAACTTGGGTGGATATGAAAATGGAATTAGGTGGGGTAGACTTGTGTTTGGTTTGTTGCATGTTTTTGTGTAGTAAATTTGATTTCAGGTTGTATGTTGATCACAGGTGCATCTAATTTAACTTTAATGGGAATGTGGTTCTTCTGTTCAAACTGATTTATTTATTTATTTATTTGTTTTTATTTAACAGTTTTTCTATACCGCCTTTATCCAAGGCGGTTTACATTTAACAACAAGACAATTACATGGTAATTGTTTTTACATTGAACATAAGAATTAAACATAGAAGTTACATGTGACTTGATTTACATTAGCAAGGGAGTACAACTTGGAGAAGAGTGGGGAAGAGAAATATTTACATATCGAGGTGGTCTTCTTTTCCTGGGGGGACTGATTGATTTGTCTTATCTGTTTTTCAGAGCAGTGGGTTAATGTCTGACTTAGCTTTTGTCATCAAGTCTGTAGTATTCTCTGAATAGATGCGTTTTTAATTGTTTTTTTAATCGTTGATGGATTTCGCTGATCTTAAATTGTCTGGTAGTGTGTTCCAAATTGATGGAGCATACAGGGAGAATGCTCGGTTGCTGGTCTGTTGTGTGGTTTTGGTCTTGAGCAAGGGAATGTTCAGGAGGTTCTGGTTGGGAGTTGTTCTTGGTCTTGTTGAGTGTGTTGTTGTAATAAGTTCAGAGAGAGTGGGAGATGATAGATTGTGCATGACCTTGAAAGTGGTGGTGATGGCTTTGTATTTTGCTCTTTGTGCTATTGGAAGCCAGTGTAGGTTTTTTAGGATTGTCATTATATGTAGCATTGTCGAACTGGTGGTGAGAATTCTGGCAGCGGTGTTTTGGACTAGTTGGAGTGGGTATAGAGCGGATTTTGATAGGCCTTGGTAGATGATGTTTCCATAGTCAAGGTGTGGTGTGACTAAGGCTTGTAGTATCGATCTGAAGTCAGACTCGAGCAAGAGATGTTGTAGGGGTTTGATGAGCTTTAGCTTCCAATTGTTTATAAGGGTGTCAATAATCATGTCATGGCAATATCCCAGTTTTTATACTATTTCCTACTATTTCCTTTTTTTAATTGGTCTTGTTTTGATTCTTTTATATGTCAAATATGTGTGCATATATAGTCCAAAGCCATTTCACTGGCCACTGTTTTCAGGAGATAATGGACATTAAAGGGTTGAACTGCAAGGGTGCCAATAATGTTGACCACAACTGAAAATAAGTTGATCATCTATTACTGAAAAGTTCCACAACAGCTAAACCACTGAAGACAAAATGTCTGAGAGGTTGCCTCTTTTGAGACACCAACATACTTTTTAAAATCAAAAGTCAAATATATAATCACTATCGAAATCAAAAAGAACTTTAATGGGCAACAATCCTCTTGCCTGATGCTACCACTGGTCTCTTCCTAGCTCTATGGCCTTGGCACTGGGGTAAATTTATAAAGCATCTTCCATGTTGAAAGAATGTCTAACATGTGAAAAAGGATTCTTAGAAAATTTTATAGGTGTGCAAATGTATAAAAAGCAGGCACAAGGAAAGAGTGCACCTACTTTTACGTGCTCTGTGTGTAGGCACTCCAAAGGACATGTAGGTATTCCCAGGTATGTGTAGGCATTCCTCGGGGCATAGTTTGGCTGCAGTAAGGGGTGGAGTGATGATGTACATGCATATTGTATAAAATGTGTGAGTGCTTGTGTGGAATACATGCCCAACTTTACACCATCTTTGGAGTAGGTGTAAATTTGTGCATGAGTAGGTGTAAATTTGTGTCTTACTACTGATGGCTCTGACAGACTATTTTATAAAGGCACACAGCTACCTGTTATCTTTATAAAATAGGCTTAAAGTAGGCACCTATTTCTCACAAAGGCATCTTCTTAAAAAATTACATCCTATATGCATAAAACATATCTGTTTAGACAGAGGCAGGGTTAGGGGTATTCCAGGGTGGGATGGAAATGTATTCATCTAAGGAAGCTAGTTACTAAGCTGAAGTAAAATATCAAATTTTACCATGGGAGTTATGAACCTGTGGTAATTCAGTATTATTTTTCTTGGCTGAGAACATCGGGGCCCCCAAATAATGACCCGCCTATCCTATGTCTGTGGCAAGATTGTCCCCTCCAAGCAGGCCCCATCCACCCAAGAACCCCTGAAAAGAACTCCCCCCACCCTCCCTAAGACTTCCCTTGTGTGTATCTTTTAAAATCAATGGTGGTCCAGGATTCCGGGGCAGGAGCAATCCCCAGCTACTCCTGCCCCCTCTAGCGCCATGTTCAAAATGGTACAACTTGAACCCTAGTGGTAGTCTCACATTACTACCACTAGGGGTCAAATTGCCATAGGACAAGCTGTATTATGTGATTTGTATAATCAAGAGGTATTTAACATACATAAGTACATAAGATATGCCTTACTGGGTCAGACCAAGGGTCCCTCAAGCCCATGATCCTGTTTCCAACAGTAACCAATCCAGGACACAAGTATCTGTCAGGTTTCCAAAAAGATACACAGATTCCATGCTGCTTATTCTAGGGATAAGCATTAGATTTCCCTGGTCTTCTTTAATAGTGGTTTATGGACCTTTCCTCCAGGAACTTCTCCAAACCTCTTTATCTCATTATTAAGCAGTGCTCCTTGCAGTAAATAATTGTGTTACAGTAAAATAATGCATATTTTTGGACTTTATCATGCATCAAGGAACAAAAGTTTATTCCCATTATATACTTTTATAATTACTCCACTTAAAGATGATATTAAGTTATTAGATGGATAACTTATCTGCCCGAGTCTGCTGAGGCACTGTGTACATTTTCTACTGATGAATATATGTACAGCTTTAAATTTACATGATGCTTGCCCCACTGAATATCTACCTCCCTGTTTTTAGATTCCTTAACTAAATCATTAAAATACTTAGGGCCCAACTCAGCGACATGAATAGCAGGGTTGGACACCCAAATTCTGTTCAGGGCCTGCATGCTATTCTATGTTCAGCTCTCCGTGCACACCCAGAGGGTTAATGCAGAGAGCACTGGACAGGGGCGGGAAGGGGAGGGCCGGAGGCGGAGAGTGGGTGGAGCAGGGGCAGGCCAAATCATCTGGACATACAGGCCCTATTCAGTCCAGGGCCCTGTATGTCCAGCTGTCGGAAGATGGACGGTGGATTTACTCTATCTTGGAGGTGGAATAAGTCCTTTCAAAGGTGGCGATATGGGCAGGCAACCACCCCCCCCCCCCCCCGACCTATGGGGAAGCAGGTGAGGCCCTTCTGCCCGATCCCAGCCCTGGCAGACACTGCCAAGGGTCGGGTGGAGAGGAAAAGACTTTCTTTTCTCTGATGGGCTTTTGGTGCTCCTGCTCAGCATCCCAGTGCCAGGGTGACAGGAAGCCTTGGCACTGGCACACCAGCAGGAGGATAGGGCGGGCTGGCCAGGCAGAGTAGAGGACATCTCCCACGGCAGAAACAGGGGCACACTTGCAACTGCAGGAACGTAGTTAGACCTCTGGACTGGCCCAGACATGCCCCTGTTGGAATTGGCCACTTAATGGCTAACAAAATGTGCCAAAGCAGATTATCTAATTCTTTGAACCATATAATATTGATTTTTTTTAATTGCATATTTAAAAAATTCACATTTGATAGCCCCAGTGGTAACTGCTATCCACTTCTAAGCAGAAAGTCCCTAATTCTATTCCTCGATCGCGTCATCCACATCCTGGGTTGGCCAGGGGTGGGGATGCTACAGAAGCAGGGGAAGAGTCCTGTTTAACAAGAGTAACACTAGTGGTTGATCCCGTGATGCAGGGTTCTGGAAGAAACCCTGGTGCATAGCTTCTGGCCTTGATGTCGCTAATGAAATGACCAAACTAGGATTGGGAGGGTCTATTAAAGTAGGAAAAATCCATGGATAGTTGTAAATAAAAGCTGATAACGCCAGTATCCGAGCATTGGTTCTGAATGAGCTGGAAGAAGAAAGGAAGCAGGTAGTGGGCCAAAAAAATGCAAATAAGTTCACATTTGTTTAAGTCAAAATTAGGGCTATGCTATTTTTGTTCAACAGGCAAATTATTTACCTTTTAGAGCAAGGGTCCCAAACCTGGCCCACAGACTTGGTTTTCTTGGCCTGCTCTGTGCTCCCCTTGCTACAAGGGCCCGTGCCTGTTCAAATTTTAACCTCTCTGCCACTTCAGCCCCCCTTTCCAACATATCCAGCACATCTTCCTCTCTTATCCCTCTCTCCCCCCATGGCCTGCACCTTTCCCTCTCCTCCTGCTACCACTGCCACATCCTTCCAGGTCCATGGCAGTGGCAGCAATTAAATAAATGTTAACTCATGTGCTCCAGTGTCTTCCCTCTGCCTTTTCCTGCCCCTAGCCGGAAGCAAAAACCCGAGTCCGAGAGGATGGGCCTGGTAGGATGTGGCTGCAGGAGTGGGGGAGATAGAGGAAGATGCAGGACCATGGAGAAAAGGAGAGATGCTGATCCATCGGGGAGGGGGAGGTAGGGAAGAGGAGATATGCTGGACCATGAAGGGGAGGGAGGCAAGAAAGACAGGGGAGAAATGCTTGCCCACATGAGGTGGAGTAGAGAAGAGAGAGGTGAAGAAAGAGAGGAGTCCTGAAACTACAGCCTCAGAGTCTCGGCTACATCTGCTGCATCAGGCCATAGGATAAGGAGTAGGAAGTGGTCCTTTTTTTTCTGTAGGGGGGGGGGAAGAGGGCCTCTTCCCCCCTGCCCTACATTTAGCAAACTTTCCAGGCCTTTCAGTGAATCACCCAATGTGGCCTTCAGTCCATAAAGTTTGAGGACCACTTATTTAAAGGACAATTTTACTACAGGGCACCTAGGTTTGGAAGTGGAGAAAAAGCCTATTTTATTAAGACACAGAGGTACAGATTTAGCACCTACGTTGTGGATGCTGACCACTGTTAGGGTGTAAAGTATCCCTACTCTACAATTATGCTCCTATGTACATCACACAAACTTTTAGGCATCACCCAATTTTATGTCTTTCATGAGTGGCAAAGATATATAAAATTACCTTATTCAAGTCAATTTGATAATACTGTAATAAATATACCAGTAAATCCCAAATGTCTAACCTATATGACCGCATTTGAAGCCTAATAAAATTCATGTGACCCCAGATGATGATAGAATTCCTCATTTCTCTCTTCCACGTCTTCTTCCCCCCTCTCCACCCCACTTATCAAAAACATAATAGTGTCCTGTATGTTAATGTGTGTACATACGCCCCAGTACTCTTCATGGATTTCCCATCTAAGAAGACGCCCACACTGGGTCTGTGAACATTCACTGACTTGTGGGCCTCATACTGACAGCCACTACTGGTGGCAGTGGAGATCTATAGGGAGGAGTTCTATCTGTCTGTCTGTATACTATTTATTTATTTGCTTGTTTGTCCTTATTGGTGTGCTCCTTCATCTCTCTGTCCCCTTTATTTTTGCACTTTGTTCAGCTTTCTCAGCTGTATAACTTATACCCCCCTCCTCCCCTCTACTCACCCACCCCGTGGCTCACTGTCATTTATTGCTGTCATCTGCTCATTACCTACCTCATACCCAGGTGCCGCCAATCTCTTTGACTCTCCCACCTTCTATATCCTCTTGCCTTTGTTCTCCTCTCTATTCCTCCTCTATGGCTCCTCATCACATTGTCTTTCTCTTCTTTATACTCCCTGTCTCCCCTCCAACCAGCACCTTCACTCCTCCCCTCCTTTTCTCCCATTTACCATATTCACTTCCCCCTCCATTCTGTCTTCTACCCTATCATCAGCTCTTGAGCTGCACCGCTTTCTCCCTCTAATTCATACATCTCCCTTCTCTCTAAGGCAGCCTCACCCTCGTTTCCGCCGTACTGTCTCCTCTCTGCCCCATACTCTGCTACTCCTTCTCCTTCTTTCATCTGGAGAGATCAACCCCAACCCTGGCCCCCCCTAGACTTCTGTCACACTCTGAGAAGGGCTCTTCACGCAACACATCTAATCGTATTCATATCCCTCTCCTTTCCTCTTCAACTCTCCCTTTCTCATGTGCCTTGTGGAACGCACATTCTGTCTCTAATAAACTTGCTTTTACTCATGATCTCTTGATTTCTAATGCTCTTCATCTTCGTGCTCTAACTCAGACCTGGCTCCTCCCAGATGTTACTGCATCTATTGCTGCTCTCTGTCATGGGAGCTATCAGTTCTCTCACTCGCCTCGTCCCACTGGCTGTGGTGGTGGTGTTGGGCTTCTACTTTCTCCCTCCTGCCAATTCCAACCCCTCCTGCTGCCTCAGTCTCACTCCTTTCCCTCTTTTGAAGTTCACTCCATCCGCCTTTTCACTCCACTTCCTCTCCGGGTAGCTGTCATTTATCGACCTCCTGACAAGTCTGCTTCTACCTTTCTCTCTGACTTTGACTCATGGCTTTCCTTCTTTCTGGCTTCCTCTTCCCCCACTCTTATTCTCGGGGATTTTAACATTCATGCCGATAACCCCTCTGATCCCTATGCTTTAAAGCTCCTCTAACTTACCTCCTCATTTGACCTCCAGCTTTGCTCCACTGCTCCCACTCACCAGCATGGCCATTGCCTTGACCTGGTATTTTTCTCTAGTTGCTTACCCTCGAACATCTGTAGCTCAGTTCTTCCCTTATCTGACCATCATCTTTTAAGCTTCAATCTTCATCATCCCCTACCTCAACCTATCTCCTCCAGCCTATTTAGAAATCTTCATGCTATTGATCCTTTGGTTCTCTCTTCCACTGTTTCTTCATCTCTTTCTTCCACTGTGTCATCTAAGTCTGTTGATGAAGCAGTAGTTTCCTATAACACTGCACTCTCCTCTGCTCTGGATGCTCTCGCTCCGCCCATGCCACGTCCTGTGAGGCATTCTGCACCCCAGCCCTGGCTTTCATCCACTACCTGCTATCTACGTTCCTGTGCTCTCTCTGCTGAGCATGCTTGGCTCAAATCCCGCTCCTTTGCTGACTTTCTACACTTCAAATTCATGCTTGTCTCTTTCCAGTCAGCCATAGGTCTTGCCAAACAAAACTATTATGTCCATCAGACCAACTCTCTTACTTCTGACCCTCGCTGTCTCTTTACTACTCTCAGCTCTCTCCTCAAAGTGCCTCCACATCTGATCCCTCCCTCCCTTTCTGCCCAAACCCTGGCTGACTATTTCCATGACAAAATCCACAAGATCACCCTCCAATTTCCCACAAAGTCAGCTACTTCCCCTCCTCCCCCTCTTCACTCTCAACTTTCCTCCCTACCTCTGCTACCCTCTCCTCCTTTCCTGTGATCTCTGAAGGGGAAACTGACCACCTTCTTTCTTCCTCCAAACTCACTACCTGCTCCTCTGATCCTATCCTTACACACTTCCTAAGCCCCATCTCCTCCACTGTTGTCCCTTCCATCTCTCATATTCTCAACCTTTTGCTCTCCACTGCAACTGTCCCTGCAGCCTTCAAGCATGCATTGGTCACACCTCTCCTCAAGAAACCCTCACTTGATCCCACCTGTCCTTCTAATTATAGACCCATCTCCCTCCTTCCTTTCATTTTAAAACTACTTGAATGTGCTGTTCACCACCGCTGCCTCGACTTCCTCTCCTCTCATGCCCTCCTGGATCCTTTACAATCTGACTTTCGTCCTTTACACTCTACTGAAACAGCTCTTGCCAAAGTCTCCAGTGACTTGTTCCTGGCAAAATCCAAGGGCCTTTACTCTGTCCTCATCCTTCTTGACCTCTCTGCTGCTTTTGACACTGTTTACCACAACCTTCTCCTCGATACCCTGTCCTCACTTGGTTTTAAGGGCTCTGTACTATCCTGGTTCTACTCCTATCTCACCCATCGCTCTTTCAGTGTGTGTTCTGGTGGCTCCTCCTCCTCTGCTATCTCACTCCCAGTTGGTGTACCCCAAGGATCTGTCTTGGGTCTGCTCCTTTTCTCTCTCTATACCCAGTCCCTTGGGTGCACTTATCTCTTCCCATGGTTTCCAGTACCATCTTTATGCTGATGACTCCCTGATCTACCTCTAGGCCTGAAATCGCTCCGGCTATCCAGAACCGGATCTCTGCCTGCCTTTCTGACATTGTGGCCTGGATGTCTCACCACTGCTTGAAAATGAACATGGCCAAGACTGAACTTCTTATGTTTCCCCCTAAAACCTCCCCTCATCTTCCTCCTTTCTCAGTCTCTGTGAATAACTCTGTACTCCTTCCTGTTTCCTCAGCCCGCAATCTTGGTGTTATCTCCTTCTCCACACACATTCGTCTGAGAGCTAAGACCTGCCGTTTCTTTCTCTATAACATCAGCAGAATCCGTCCTTTCCTTTCTGAACACACTACTAAGACGCATATCCACTCCTTAATCACCTCCCGTCTTGAATACTGTAACCTACTCTTTTCTGGTCTCCCTTTGAATCATCTCTCTCCCCTTCAATCTGTTCAACACTCTGCTGCACTTCTAATCTTCCGCCAGCCTCATCATGCCCACATTACTCCTCTTCTCAAGTCACTTCACTGGCTCCCTATCTGTTTCCGCATCCAGTTCAAACTTTTCCTACTGACCTATAATGCATTCACTCTGCAGCTCCTCACTACCTTTCTCCTCTTATCTCTCCTTACAACCCCCCTCGGGAACTCCGCTCTTCTGGCAAACTCCTTCTATCTGTGCCCTTCTCTTCTATTGCTAACTCCAGACTTTGCTCCTTTCACCTTGCTGCACCTTACGCCTGGAACAAACTACCTGTTTCTGTACGCCAGGCACCTTCTCTGACCCTCTTCAAATCCAGGCTGAAAACTCAACTCTTCGCTGCTGCTTTTGGATCTTGACTCACCTGATCTCCTTGTTCTTTTTCTTTCCCCTTGTTTTATGCCAGCCTACACCTTCTGTGTTGTCTGTCTTGACTAGATTGTAAGCTCTATGAGCAGGGACCGTCTCTTACATGTCTGTGCAGTGCTGCGTATGACTTGTAGTGCTATACAAACGCTCAGTAGTTGTAGTAGTAGCAGGGAGGAGGGGCAACCCTGTTTACGTGACTCCATTTGGGTTCCTGACCTACATTTTAGGCATCTTGGAGATGATCAGGGGAACACGTTTTCTCACTGATTCAGAAGATGATCTTCAAAGCAATCTAGCTAGATTAAGGGGGTCAGTTACTAAGTTAGTGTGTGCTATCTGCTACAAGCCTTTTTTTATTCCTATGGGCCCTACAAAAGATAACACACGCTACTGATAGTGTAAAACAGTTAAGAAAACCAAGACTGCCATGATAACTGCCTCTCTCTACGTAAAGAAATAACGAACATGCATATTTTTAACTATGCAACATTAGGTAATGAGCTGCATAACTGAGTAAATTAGGATATTAACTATATTTGAATAATAAGATAATGGAGATCATTTTAAAAGCAACTATACGTGGAAATGGCGGCACTTACACATTCAGACTGGCCATTCACAGAAATGGTGATTTTGGAAAAATCGCAATTTCCACATGTAGATGGCCGAGACACAGATTCCAAGAGAGTGTGGTTTGGGTAGACCAGAAAAGTATATTCCCATGGGACTAAAGGCATATTTCAAAACAATTCCCCATCAACTTTGGTAGGAGGCATGCATGGCTTTCATCAGAGTTCATTTCAGCCAGGCCTTGAAATGAGTCATAGAGGGGGGGAATTGTGCTTCACCTCCTGAGGGGTTTTCTGGAGTTCAAAACATTAAATTTCACATTTTGTAGCTTTGCTCTAAGTATATTTTTCCTGGAATGGAGCCCCTATAATTACCAATATCTATAAATGTAAGATGCAAATTAATTCTGCTCTTTTTGGGCATGTGTTTGTGAAATGACTGCTCTCAATGTATGGAGGCAATTCTACAAGGAGCTGTGCACGTAAATCTAGTATTTTAGTCACTGAGGTGCTAAGTGAGTACTTACATGCATAAGTTACCTGTGCGGAGCCCATTGTGCATACCGGGGAGTGCCCATAGGCAGAACATGCACTTACATAAGTCAGTTTATAAAATATGGGTGAATGCACATACAATATGTGCAATCTAGAGCTGGTGTAATTGACTATGGCTTAAATTTATGTGCCTTAGTGGGCACTTCCACTGGTATTCTATAAAGTCGAAGCTATGTGAATTTGACTTTATAAAATAGGCATGATTAAGGCAAACATGGCAACTTACAGAATTACTCTCCATGTGCCAGCAAATACTCATGTATTTGCTAGCACCTTTATTCATATTTGCAAAATACCAGGGGACCTGTGAATGTCCCAACTCGGACATTCAAATTCCTACCTGAATGCAAAAAGAGGCTTCATGGGTGTTACAGTGCTTGAAATGTCAATACAGAGCCATTCTTGCAACAATTACTACTATCATTTCTAAAGCACTACCACTCGGATGGAGGAGTGGCTCAGTGGTTGGGACAGGTTACCTCAGGCCAAAGGGCTGGGGGTTCAATTCCTGCTTGGGTACAAGTAATCTCAGGCCAGAGTGACTGGAGTCTCTAGCATCATAGCCACTCCTTATGGCCTTGGGCAAGTCACTTATCTCTCCATTGCCTCAGGTACACTTAGATTGTGAGCCCTGTTCATATACATATATGTAAACTGCTCTGATGTGTATAGTAAAGGGCAGTGTATCAAGTGCCAAAACCATATAAGAGAACGTCCCTGTTCCACTGTGCTTTCAGTTTAGTCAAGAAAACATATGCTGAACATGAGTTTCCAGGAGAATGCATTATAGAGAAGTGGTTAAGAAGTAAAATCAATCTTAATATGATTTGTAAATGGTTAGAGAGGAAGCATGATGCATCATCTCAAGAAATTTATTCTAGGCAAACAGCGCAGCAAGATTAAAAAAGTGGAGATAAGGGTTAGCAATGGAGGATCAGGAAAGGGGCCCGAATAAGAGTGTCTTGCCAAATCAATGGAGTTCATAAGGAAGAGAATGGGGACAGAGAAGAGAAGATATTTAATGAGAAACCACAGAGTGAATGCACCTGCAGGCAAGCAATACAGGCCTAAACAGTATACAGAAGTGGATGGGAAACCAATGCAATGACTTGAGGAGAGAAGTTGCATGGTCACAGAGACACTGAAAGAAGATAGGTCGAGCAGCTGCATTTTGAATAGCTTGCAGTAGAGAAAGATGGTTCCGAGGGAGACTTGGGAGGAGTACGTTGCAGTAGTCTAAGCCAGAGGTCATGGGAAAGTGGATGAGCATTCTGGTAGCATTCTCAGATAGAAAAGAATTGATTTTAGCAATGCTAAAAAGTAAGAAAATGAAAGACTTTAGCAGTGTTTTGGAAGTTCATAGAGAAACAGGGGGACAACAAAGAGCACCTGAATTATGAGCCAAGGAAATCATAAAGATGAGTGTGCCCTCCTCAGTGACAGAAAAGGATGGAAGAGGGGTAAACTACTACTTATCATTTCTAAAGTGCTACCAGTGCTAACCAAAACAGCTGCCAAGATATAGTAGGGGTCAACCAATGGTAAGAACTACTGAATGTTATTGCTAGTCCAACGGGATAAAATCCCAAATTAAAATAATTCAAAATAAAATTCAGCGTCAGAATGGAGAAAGTTTACTTACCTAATTAATTTTCTTTCCTGGAATCCTGCTAGACCAGTACAGACAAATAGGTTATGCTCCTATGTCAGCAGATGATCGAGACAGAGAAAATCTAAAATTTTCCAGTGATATCATCACTGGTATAAGGACTGCTGCAGCTAGGCACATATTCCAGTATCTCTATGACAAGCCCCTCAAAGTAAATGATCCAAATCTCATAACTTATCAATCCACCTGGAAAATCCAATGCCAGTAGGACTATGTTTGTCCTCAGCAGAAACTTTGAAAGGGCAGACAAGATACCCACCAATGCTAGAGTGACAACCAGCCTGTAGATCAGTACTGCCACTACTGTGGAGTAGAGTATAAGGCAGAAAGCAGCTGTGAACATCCTCAGGTGAGTCCTGGACTGGTTTAGCAGGATTTCAGAGAAGAAATGATCAGGCAAGTAACATTTCTCCTTCCTTATCCTGCTAGACAGTTCAGACAAATGGGAAGTACCTTCACTATGCCTCAGACTAGAAGGAGCAAGACACAATTGTCCTTAGGACCTGCACCCTGAAGGCCAAGTTCAACCTAGCTTATACATTCAAGTGATAATGCTTCACAAAAATATCCAGAGATGTTCAGGTAGCTGTCTTGAAATACTCCATCAGGGCCACAGCCCTAGATTCCATTCAGGATGAAGCTTGTGCTCTAGTAGAATGAGCATGCAATCCCCCTGGTCTTACTTCTCTTTCATAACATATGCAAAGGCAATCGCCTCTCTAATTCATCTTCCTCACGTGGTTTTAGAAGCTGCCTCCCCTTTGTATGGATTCCCAGAAAGAATGAGCAGGCTGCTTGACTTCCAGAAAGAATTTGTCACCTTTGAGCATCAGAGCAGAACTCTGCATTTGCCCACTAACTAAAGATTGTTATCTTTCTCCGGGCACAGATCTGGAAGAAACACCGGAAGAGAAACATGAAACACCACCTTGGGGCGAAAATACGGCAAAGGCTGTATTGTGACCACATTGCCAGGAAAATTCATGTAAGGATCTTTACATGATAGTGCCTACAGTTCTGAAATACAATGAGCTGAGCAAATGGTGACTAGAAAATCGTCTTCAAAGTCACATCCTTCAAAGTAGCATGCTTTTTTTTTTTAATTTTATTTTTATAAATTTAGAATACATATCAAGAAACAAAAAATAGAATAATCAATAAATCACACATAAGAACAATTTAAATTATATTACAATAGTCCTCATCAAGAAGGGGCTCAATAACAAGAACAAAACAAAAAAAACAGTCCCATCTCAGCCCGGATAATATCCCTGCACCTACCAGGACACATAAGCCAAGGAAAAACAGAAAAAAAAAAAGCACACTTTATCCCTTATCCTCTAAACACTCTAGTAATTGTTCAACCTCCAGAAAAATATAACGTTTACCTTGAAAAATTATGTGGCAGTGACAAGGAAATTTCAAATAAAATAAAGCTCCAAGAGCCACCACGCATGGACAAACCTCCAAAAAGGCCTTCCGACGCTTTTGTGTGGCTCTGGAGACATCCGGGAAAGCGTAGTTACTCACCTGTAACAGGTGTTCTCCAGGAGCAGCAGGAATCAGTCCTCACTTATGGGTGACGTCGGCGCCGACGGAGCCCTCGCGGAGCAATTTTCCCCAGCTTTCAAAGAAAGCCTTTGGGAATTGCAGCGCGCATGCGCGGTCGTCTTCCCGCCCGAGGGTGCCATCTTAGCCAGTCAGATGACATAGCTAAAAAAGACAGCATAAAAGTTTGCAAAAGAACATAAGCAGACGATTGCAACTCCAAGGGGAGGAGGGAGGGTAGTGAGGACTGATTCCTGCTGCTCCTGGAGAACACCTGTTACAGGTGAGTAACTACGCTTTCTCCAGGACCAAGCAGGAAATCAGTCCTCACTTATGGGACTCCCAAGCTCAAGGCTACCGGAGACCCTAAGCACAAAAATGAGCTCCCTCTAGCTCAGCAGCACAGAAGGATAGAATCTTCGCTGAAATATCACCCACCGGTAGCCCACATCCGGGATGGAGGGTAGGAGTTGCTCAGACCTCAAAGAGATTACGGAGGACTGCCTGTCCGAAAGCACTGTCCCTACGGGACTCCCTCTCGAGACAGTAATGGACCGCAAAAGTCTGGCTCGAAGACCAAGTAGCGGCCCGGCAGATGTCTGCCAGCGGAACAGAGCGGAGGTAAGCCACTGACGTGGCCTTTGCCCGAACACAATGAGCCGTGACTCGACTTTCTAAGGAGAGTCCGGCTGCCCCATAAGCCCAAGAGATACAGTCCGCAACCCAGATGGACAGAGTACGCTTGGAGACCGGGAGCCCCAATCTATTGGGGTCAAAAGACACAAAAAGCTGAGCAGCTTTACGGTGCTCCCGCGTACGGTCAAGGTAGAAGTTCAGAGCCCTTCTACAGTCCAGGGTATGGAGGACCGTCTCAGCTCGGCTGGAGTGTGGTCTGGGAAAGAAGGTTGGAAGTACCACCTCCTGATTGATGTGAAAAGGGGAGACCACTTTAGGCAGAAATTTCGGATGAGTCCGCAGGACCACCCTATTCTTGTAGAACCTAGTGTAAGGGGGATCAGACACGAGGGCCTGCAATTCACTCACGCGTCTAGCGGAAGTGAGGGCTATCAAGAACAGTGTTTTCCAAGACAGAAAACGGAGAGAACAGGTAGCCATAGGTTCAAAAGGCGGACAGGTGATCCGCTGCAACACCACATTCAGGTCCCAGTCAGGCGCTGGCGGGCGCAGAGGTGGTTTAAGTAGAAGGAGACCTCGGAGAAACCTCGCTACGAGAGGGTCATTGGAGAGAGGTCTGCCGTCCACCGGCACATGATGTGCTGAAAGAGCACTGAGGTGAACTTTGACGGAGTTGGACTTAAGTCCCAGATTAGAGAGGTGCAGCAAATACTGCAAGATCACCGACACCGGGCAGGAGAAGGGATCCTGAGACTGTTGGGTACACCAGACTGCAAAGCGACGCCATTTAAGGGCGTAGCATTTGCGGGTAGAAGGCCGTCGCGAAGCCAAGACGACCTCCTCCACCTCCGCCGGCAGGAGAAGGGGAGCAAGGACTACCCTCTCAGCAGCCAGGCCATGAGGTTGAGAGACCTGAGGTTGGGGTGCAGGAGGGACCCCTGATCCTGAGTGAGGAGATCCGGTTGTACCCCCAGAGGGATGGGATCCTCCACCGCCAGTTGCAGCAGGAGCGGAAACCACGGCTGTCTGGGCCAGCGAGGGGCCACCAGGATCATGAAGGCTTTGTCTCGGAGAACCTTGAAAAGAGTCCGAGAGACTAGCGGGATGGGAGGGAAAGCATACAGAAGGCTCCCCGACCATGAGATCAGAAAGGCGTCCGCCGCAACCCGAAGGGGGTGCGGCTGACGAGAGCAGAAGCGAGGAAGTTGCCGGTTGTGAGGACTGGCAAAGAGATCTACCGTGGGGAGACCCCACTTGAGGAAGAGCTTCTGAACTACCAAGGGATCCAGACGCCACTCGTGCGGCTGGAGGACCCTGCTGAGTTTGTCTGCAAGGCAATTTTCTTGGCCCGGGAGATAAACCGCCTTGAGGAGAATGCCGTGACTGACGGCCCAAGAGCAGAGCTTCTGTGCCTCCCGGCAGAGGAGGAAGGAGCCCGTGCCCCCCTGCTTGTTCACGTAGAACATGGCAACTTGATTGTCCGTCTGGACAAGGACGGACTGTTGAGAAGTCAGGTGGGAGAAGGCCTTGAGAGCTAGGCGGATCGCCCTGAGCTCCAGGAAGTTGATCTGCTGAGCAGACTCCCACGTGGTCCAGAGGCCCTGAGTACGTGCCTCTTGGCAATGTGCTCCCCAGCCCAGGAGGGATGCATCGGTGGTCAGCACCCGGGTCGGCTGAGGTGACTGGAAAGGCATTCCGAATATCAGGTTCGGCTGCCGGAGCCACCACCGGAGAGACGAGAGCAGCGGCTCGGAGACGCGCACTAGGTCTGCTAGGCCGCCTGTGGCTTGTCGCCACTGCTGGCGGAGACACCATTGAGCAGACCGCATATTCAGGCGGGCATTGGGGGTCACATGGACGGTGGAAGCCATATGGCCGAGCAGTCTCAGGAAGCGCCTGGCGGAGACCAGGGGCTGGCTGCGAAAGCGGTCGGCTAGGTCCATGAGCCGTTGAGCCCTGTCGAGCGGTAGGTACGCTCGTGCCCGAGGAGTGTGCAGCCTTGCGCCGATGAACTCGAGGATCCTGTGAGGGGAGCAAAGTGGACTTTGCGAAGTTTATAACAAAGCCCAAGTGCTGCAGCAGAGTCACCATGCGGCACGTGGCGTTGGTGACCTCCTGAGCGGACGCTGCTCTGATGAGCCAGTCGTCGAGGTACGGAAAGACATAGAGGCCGTGAAGCAGGAGATGGGCCGCCACGACCGCGAGACATTTTGTGAAGACTCGCGGTGCGGAGGATAGGCCAAAGGGCAGTACTCTGTACTGGTAATGATTTCCTGCCACCACAAACCTTAGGTATTGGCGGTGGCTTGGGTGGATGAGGATGTGCGTGTAGGCATCCTTTAGATCCAAGGAGCATAGCCAATCTCCCTGCTGGAGGTAGGGCAGAAGGATTCCAAGGGTAAGCATTTTGAACTTCTCCCGCACAAGGAACTTGTTGAGGTTGCGCAAGTCCAGGATGGGTCTGAGGCCCCCTGTTCTCTTTGGTATTAGAAAATACCTTGAATAAAAGCCTTGACCTCTCAGGTGGTGGGGCACCGGTTCCACCGCCTGTTCCTGCAGAAGACCTGCTAACTCCTGAAGGAGCAACTCCCTGTGCAGAGGGGGGCGCGGAGGTTCTCCCGGAAAATAGGAGGGAGGGACCTGATGGAAGTGGAGAAGGTAGCCCTCTCGCACGACCTGAAGTACCCAGGCATCTGCGGTGATGCTGGACCACCTGTGGGCGAAGTGAACCAGCCGGCCTCCGGTGCTGGGAGGAACCAGCGGGGGGGGAGAGGCTATGCTGAGCGAGTCAAAAACCCCCACCCTGCTGAGCAGGGGCTGGTGGTGCAGGCTTGGGGGCTTGCTGCCTACGGGACCCGTTACCCCGTCCCTTGGCCTGCTGGCCCTGTTGGGGAGCTGCAGGGGCCTGATAATGGGGGTATTGTTTGTAGGCAGCCGCCTTCCTCGGGTAAAAGGACTTTTTTCCCGAGCCCTTCTTTTTCTGGGAAGGGGCGGAGGTCTTCCTAGAAAGCCTGGTCCTGGTGAGAGTCTCAGTCTCAATTTGTGCAGCCTTTTCCGCCATGGGCTTGCCAAAGAGGTTTTCGCCTCGGCAGGGGACATCGACCAACTTGTCCTGTACCCAGGGCTCAAGGTCTGACGACTGAAGCCAAGCCTGTCGGCGGGCACCGATGCCGGCTGCGGCCACTCTAGCCGAGGCCTCAAAGCCATCATAGGCTGCTCGGGACATGAACTTTGAGCATTCCCGAATGCCCGTGGACAAGGCTAGGAACCTCCGCAAGGGCTCCTCGGAGAGACCAGCGGAGAATCCGGCTAGCTCTTTAGCCAGATCCCGGAGATACATGCCCATGTAGAGCTGGTAAGTCTGGACACGACATGCGAGCATAGAGCCCTGGAAGCACTTCTTGCCAAGGCCATCCAGGTTACGGGCCTCCCTTCCAGGAGGCACCGAGGAGTGCATCTTCTGGCTCTTAAGACGATGCATGGCCGATTCCACTACCATGGAATGGTGTGGCAGCTGTGCCTTCTGAAAGCCAGGGCTCTTGCGGACCCGATAGATAGAATCGACCCGCTTGCTCAGGACCGGCGAGGAGGCCGGACTCTCCCACATGCGGAAGAGTAGTCGTTCCAGCATAGGAGGAACCGGCACAGTAAAGTGTTCCCTCGCGGGAGAGTCATACTGGAGGGCGTCGAGCTCTTCGGCTCGAGGCTCCTCCTCGGGATCCGCAGGGAAGGCCAAAGCCTTGGCCATATCCCTAACGAAGTCCGAGAACCGGGCATCCTCCGGGGGGGACTGCTTCCGAGGCTCGGACCCCGGTGAGTCCGATGGGACACACCGAGTCCGGAAAGAATCAGGTGACTCTTCCTCCTCAGACTCCCAGACCGACTCCAACGAGGACTCGGTGGGGTCGGCCCGGGCAGGGTGCGGCGCCAGCCGCCCCGACGTCGAGGGAGTCGGCGTCGGCGACCTCGGTCCCGAACGGGAGGCCGAGGGTGACCTCGACCGAGGATCGACTCGAGTTCTCATCGACTCGAGGATCGGCTCGGTCTCTGGGGTCGACTTGGACGTCGACGTCCCGGCGGTCGGGGCAGCGGCGCCAGCGAGGCCAGCGAGCAGTGCCCGCTGCTGGTCCATGAAGGCAGACAGTCTGCTCTCCAAGGCCGTCAACCTGAGTCCGAGCTCAGGTGACCCAGCAGCCCCCGACTCGGGCCCCGACGGCGTCGGGCCCGACGTCGGCTGTCGCGGAGGCGAGTCCAGAAGGACCACAGGACTTACCCGGGCAGGCATCTCCGACTCCAGGCGAGGTCGCTTCGGGATGTGTTCCTTCTCCAAGGACCCGGGGCGGCTGTCGGGGCTATGCGACCTGGCCCTCGCGGAACCAGGAGCGTCCACCGACGCCGCCCTCGCGGGTTTTTCCTTCCGACGATGGTCCCCGGAGGGAGAACCCCGGTCGGAGGAGCTCCGGCGACGGTCCGAGCTGGAGCCTTTCGACGCGGAGGCCTCCGACGAGGTCCGGGTACGGCTGGGGTCAGCGAAGATTCTCTCACGCTGATGCCGCCGACTCCTCAACGCCTTTGAGGACAGTTTGCTGCAGGGCCCACAGATCAGTTCCTCATGATCCGGGCCCAGGCAGCGGAGGCAAAAGTCGTGTGTGTCGGTTAGTGACATATTTCGGTCACACCGACCACACCGCTTAAACCCACTGGCAGCCATCGGGGGAAAAAGGGCCCCTGCGAGGTCAAAGGACCGGGCTGCCAGGGAAACCGAAAACGAAAGCTGACTAAGTCAGAAAAAACCGAAAAAAGTAAGCGGACTCGAGACCGGCGTCGCGAGTCCGGGCGGGAAAACGATCGGCGTCGAACCGAAAGAAAAAAGGATAAAACAAAGAAGAAAATCAACTTTTTCGCGGGGACGTCTGTAGGGCTCCGCGGAAAAAAGAAGACTGGCTAAGATGGCACCCTCGGGCGGGAAGACGACCGCGCATGCGCGCTGCAATTCCCAAAGGCTTTCTTTGAAAGCTGGGGAAAATTGCTCCGCGAGGGCTCCGTCGGCGCCGACGTCACCCATAAGTGAGGACTGACTTCCTGCTTGGTCCTGGAGAATATTTGAATACACTGACCACAAAATTTCTCAAGTTTCTTTTTAAAATATGCACGAAAAATTTTCTGTTTATCTAACTCAGAAACTATGGTAATTAACAAAGTAGCTCTCGTAGCCTCATCGTGAGATGATTCTAAAAACTCAGAGATATTTAATGGGGAGGAAATCATCTGATCATTTTGTACCCCCGCTCCCCTATTAGACTCTTTATTTAAATTCCCTACAGGAAGATAATAAATTTTCGACAAAGCTATTGAATTGACATCAGAAAATAATAACACTTCTTTCAAGTATTTTTGAAAAAGTATAGTTGGAGACAAATAATGTGTACAAGGAAAATTTAACAAGCGGAGATTCCTAGACCGCAAGGAGTTTTCCAATATTTCATCCTGATGATGTAAATAAGGAAACATCTTGAACAATTGTAGCCAAAATTTCTTGCTGCAAGGAACCTCTCACTTCCTGAGACTCTAAACCTTTTTCCACTACTGACAATCTAGATTCATGATCCGAAAGTTTTGCTACAGTCTGCTTTGAAAAAAAGAGATATTTTCTGTAGGGAAGACCCTAGAACAGACTCCATACGAGATAACATAATCCATATGTCCTTTAGCAATATATCAACCGGAGGAACTTGTACCTCACCCACCGAAGGAAATACCACTGCCGAAGGGAGAGGAGGTGGCAAAATCTCAACTGCGGAATCAATACGCAAGAACGAAGAGGATAATAAAGTTTTCTCAAGTTCACCTAGTTCAGCTCCCACAAGAGGAGACGAAGAAACCGATGAAAGTTCCTTATCCTGGTGAGTCAGGGACAAAACTCTTCTCAACGGGGTATTATTAGAAGAAGTACTTACAGTGGAAGCATCTCCCAAAGCAATATCCCCTGCTCGATTCTCAGCCAGTGTTGATGAAGTTCCGCCAACATTGACATGTGCATCCATTGGGCCTACTACCTTAACGGCCTTCACCTGCACCGCCGGAGGATATCTCTTCTTCCGTTTCCCCATCAGCGTTTACTCCAAATGCCGAAGTGCACCAAAGGGGCGGGACCTGCCCCTTTGGCCATGCCCCTTCGGGCACACGCCACGGGCACGCGCCCGCTCTGCGTCCCGCGTTGGGGGCAAGATGGATATAGCCCCTGCAATCAAGCCGCCCCAATCAGAGCAGCGACAGCGGGTAGCCAGGCCAATCAGAAACAGGTAACAGCACAAGCAGGAAACAAATGAGCACCTCCCAAAGTAGCATGCTTTAAGGATTCAAAAGGCAGACCCATCAAGACCTGAAGGACCAGGTGTCAGCTCCACTGCAAAATAAAAGCCCAGAAGCATGGACGCAAATGTTTCACCTTTCATAGGAATCACGACATGTCAGGGTGCATCGAAATGGAGCTATCATGACAAGCCCCTTATCCAGACCCTTCTGGAGGGAAGAACAAGATCAAAAGAAACCTTGCAAACCAAGGAGACATACCTTGGTCTTGACAGCACACCTCAAAGTGATGCCATAGCTGAATGAAAACAAGGGAGATGGACCTACCCATGCCCTCAACAGAGTCAAAATCACCACCAAGGGATAACCCTTTTGATTCAAATGGCAACTTTTAATAGTCAAATTGCAAGCCAGAATGGACAGGTTGTCCATGAGAACTGGCCCTGATGGAGGAGACCTCTCCCCTAACGAAAAACAAGATGCTTCCCCTCTCACAGGCGAAACAGGTCAGCATATCATGGCTATCAAGCCCAGTCTGGGGCCACCAGAATATCTAGGCTCAGATGATCCTTTATTCTCTTTAACACATGGCAATGGGGGACAAATGGAAAGGTTACATGTGTGAGGCCAGGTCTGAATGAAACTGAAAAACATCTCGGCCTTGGCTTTCTTCTATGTTGCCATCAGGTCCAGGGTCAGCCATCAACAGCAGGCCACAATCTGCTGAAAGGCCTCCAGTCCCAGGTCCTATTCCCCCAGGTCCAGTATGACACAACTGAGGAAATCCATCTCAGTGTTTTCCATGCCTGCTATTTGACCACCATGATCATCTTGAGATTGTGTTCTGCCCAGTGAAACAGCAAATGCATTACCAAGGCCATCATGATGCTTCTGATCCCCCCTGCCTCTTGATGTATGCCACTGCCATTCATTTAATTTAATAATTTATAGTCTGCCTTTATAATCAAATGATGTTCAAAATGAAGTAAAAAAAAACAATCAAAACAAATATACAAAATGATTACAGAAAATAAAAAATGTCACTCCATAAGAACATAAGAAATGCCATACTGGGTCAGACCAAGGACAATCAAGCCCAGTATTCTGTTTCCAAAGTCGCCAGTCCAGGTCACAAGTACTTGTCAGGTTCCTAAAAAGATCCAAAGGGGCCACAATGCTTGTCCCGGGGTAAGCAGTGGATTCCCATAATCTTCTTTAATAATGCTTTATGGACCTTTCCTCCAGGAACTTCTCGAAATCTTTTTTAAACCCAGCTACATTAACAGCTTTTACTATATCCTCCGGTATCAAATTCCAGAGTTTGATTATATTGTCACAAGCACAACGCCCGAAGCCACTTGCCTCTAGTGGTCAAGTGGCGTGGTGGTTGAGGATTCCTTCTTCGATCAGCTCCTAGCAGCCTATTTCTTCGTGTTGGTTTTTGGGAAGTGTAGTACTGCTAAAAATATGTTGGTGCTTTAAGTAGAAGATTTGTAGTTGAGGTAACTGAGGGTAAGGCTTGTAACAGAAAGTTTATTTCCATAACACAAAACACAGCAGGTTCAAGGTATCATTTACAGGATTACAACTGTAGGATTTGCTTAAGGTACAGCAAATAATGGCAAACAAACCAAAAGAACTCAGAAATGGCTTTTTAAAGTCCTCTTACTTGCAGAAGCAATTGCCTTTAGAAACTAGGCTGCCACTTTCCTGTTTAGTCCTTGTTAATCAGAGCATAAAGAAAAATTCAGGCTTAATTCTTCTACAGCAGTTTGATTTCTGCCAGCCTCAAAAACCTCTCTAGGCTGCATTTCTACGTGAAACCAAACTTAGACCAAAACAAACATTCCAAGCTGTTATCAAAACTCTTAGCAGGCTTTTCATATAGGAGAGGAGCAAGCAAAAACTCTTATAGCAGCTAACTTGGCTTTTCTTGCCGTTGCACAGTTCAAACCCAGGTGACAAACAAGCATGAATCAGAGCTTCCTGATCAGGCTTATGTTGAAGTAAATTTCCCTTTTAAAACAGATAGGAATTTACCTCCACACTGCTTCTGCCATATGATTAACTTCCAAGGAGAATTACTTCTTTCAGGGCTAGCTTTTCCTCAAGACCTCCTTGTCTAGAGCTTGGCATAGAGAGCAATCCATAAAGCAATCTTCTTCCCCCAACTCTGACACTGGTTCTCCCAAATGCATGGGTTCTGACTCACCGACCTGGTCAAACTGCTCAGCTGACAACATCTCTGGTGGTCTGAAAGCTTTTCCACTTCCTGGCCCCCACCTCTGTTGCCAACCTGTTGCAGGGAATTCAGCTCTCTCAGCTCTGGGTAGCTCAGCTCTTCTCCAAGAATCAACTCCTTCTCTCTGCTTCTGTCTCAGCTGCTCTCCCGGCTGCTCTCCTTTTCATCTCTCTCTCTCTGCATAATCTAACCCAGGCTTATACCTCCAGGGTCTTAACCCCACCTCTTTCTTTCCCAGGTGTTGGTAATCCCCCTGCCTTCTGATATTAGAATAATCAGTGCACTTGTTAAAGTAAGGACTTTGGTCCTCGTGCTTGCAATCCCTCTTTCTTACTTTATCAGTCATTGGCTGAAACCTGTTCCAGCTGGGGGTTTTCTGTCTTTGAAACCTGGCTGTGGCTTTCTTTCCCTGCACTCCTAGAAGGGGACCCTTAATTAGGGTGAATTTGTTATGCTTCTCACCTCCCCCACTCTCAGGATAGCTGACTTTGCCACATACCCCCCTGCTTAAGATATTACTGGCTGTTGGAGGTGATTGGGGTTCCTCCAAACAGTCGGTAATTCGGGATAAAGCATCTGCATTTTGGTGTAGACTTCCCGCCCGATGCTCCACTCTGAAGTCGAAAGCTTGCAGGGCCATGTACCACCTAGTTAGCCTTGCATTGTGGTTTTTCATCTGCTGAAGCCACTTCAAGGGTGCATGGTCTGTGATGAGTAAGAACTTCCGGCCTGTAAGATAGAATCGGAGCGCGTCCACTGCCCACTTAATAGCAAGACACTCTTTCTCTATGGTGGAATACTTGCGCTCCGCCGGGGATAACTTTTTGCTCAGGAACATTACTGGGTGTTCCTCCCCTTTATACTTCTGAGATAGGACCGCACCTAGACCTGCTTCTGAGGCATCCGTTTGCACCATGAAAGGTTGTGTGAAGTCCACACCCCACAATACTGGAGCCGTGCAAAGCCTCTCTTTTAACCGGTTGAAGGCCCTCTCAACTTCCGGGATCCAATTAAGATGGTTCGGATAGTTTTTCTTCAACATATCAGTGAATATAGAACTCTCCTCTGCAAAGCGGGGCAGAAAACTCCTATAGTAACCTACCAGGCCCAGAAAACTTCTCAAGTGTTTCTTTGTTATTGGCCTGGGGAAATTCCTGATACTTTCAACCTTGTTGATTAAGGGCTTGACATTTCCGCGTCCAATCATATGCCCCAGGTACTTTACCTCCCGCCTGGCAAAGGCGCATTTGCTCGGGTTCAATGTGAGGCCCGCCTGCCTCATAGACTGGAGGACGGCTTCAATCCTTGGAAGGTGCTCTTCCCAGGTGCGACTGTAGATAACGATGTCATCCATATAGGCAGCAGCATATTCTTGGTGCGGGTGCAGGACTTGATCTACCAGTCTCTGGCAAGTTGCTGCGGCACCGTGGAGTCCGAAGGGCATCCTCTTAAATTGAAATAGCCAAATTGGGGTGCTGAAGGCGGTCTTTGGCTGAGACTCTCTGGTCAGGGGAATCTGCCAATACCCTTTTGTCATGTCCAATGTGGTCAAAAACTAGGCTTGTCCCAAGCAATCCAGTAGCTCTTCTATCCTGGGCATTGGGTATGCGTCAAACACCGAGATGGCATTTACTTGTCTGAAATCAATGCAAAACCGTAAAGTGCCATCTGGCTTTGGAACAAGCACTATTGAACTGCACGACGGGCTTCATGACTCCTCGATGACTCCCATCTCTACCATTTTGCGTACCTGTGCAATTACTTCCTCTTTCTTAGCCTCCGGTAACCGGTATGGTCGTTGTTGAATCACCTTCCCTGGTGTGGTTATAACCTCATTGGCAACCAGTCGGGTTTCGCCAGGCATCGGCATCAGGACATCTGGAAACCGCTGTGACAGATTGGCCAACTCCTGCCTTTGGACCAAGGACAATTCTTCACCCACCTGGGGCTCCTGATGTTTCCTCCACTCTTACTTGTGGACTCAAATCCTCCTTCTCAGCTTCCCCTCTTCTCTCTTCCGAGGTGGCTGTCAGGGCTTCCAGCCCGGCCCGTCCAGTGGATCCAAATCCGCAAGCTCCTCGTTCTGTGGGAGTTAACATGGGGACCTCTTCCAGTGGGGGAAACCCCACCCTTTCACATAGCAGCTGGGCAATCCGGTCTCCAACCTTAATAGGAAAGTCTTCCTTACCAAAGTTAAACAACAATACCTTCACAGTACCTCTATAGTCAGGGTCAATCACACCTGCACAGACATCCAGGAAGTGTTTTACTGCCAGGCCCGAGCGAGGGGCTATTCGTCCATAACAGCCAATAGGGATCTCCAATTGTAGGCCGGTATCAATAAGGGCCTTTCCATGACTGGGCACCACCTCATTCACAGCACTACACAAATCATATCCCGCGGCTTGCGGGGACGCCCTCCTGGGACTCATGGCCTTTTCGGAAACTTTACAATATTTTAATGTGAACTTCTGTTTAACCTGGAGATCTCCTCCCGGTGACTTTTCAGTTGGTTTTCTGGGATTCCCAAACAAAGGGCCAGGGACCACTGTTACCATCCCTCCTGCCTTTTGCTCAAGGCCTTTCTCTAGCCCTTTCCTAAACTGGGGCCAATCCCTTCCTAACACTAGGTCGTGGGGAAGCTTTGGTACCACAGCCACGGGAATACTTTTTTGCACCCCTAACCCTTTTATCTCCAATGTATACACAGGGTAACAAGAGGCAGCACCGTGGATGCAACAGACCTGGACATGACCTTCTGGTCTCCTCTGGACATACTTTGCTTGGGCCTCAATGGCCTGACAAAGCTTTTGGGATACCATACTTTGGTCAGCCCCAGAGTCAAGCAAAGCATTGGTAGGGATCCCCTGTATAATCACACTTAGGAGAAAACCCTCTCCAAGAGACTTCACACTTGTACCAACCAACCCAGTACGAGCCCTGCATCCTCTTTGTAAGTGTCCCATCTCCCCACAATGAAAACACTTCTTTTTAGGCCACTTTTCCTGCTGAGCAGGCACATAAGTTTTCACAAAGCTTGTTTTATCTCCCTGTTTCATTTCTGATGAACCAAAACTGGCTTCAGCCTTCACTTTTGGAGCCCCCCCTTTTGGCTGACCCACTAACTCAGCTTCCATGTAGCGCTCAGTTAACAGAGTTGCCTCCTTTGTGCTCTGGCAGTTTTGTTGAATCAGAAATGATTGTATTTCCCTTGGCACTGCTGCCATAAACTGCTCCAATACTATCACATCTAATACCATATCCATATTTTTTCCATCTGGGGTCAGCCACTTTAATGCCAGGCCCCAAATCCTTTGGCTTAATGCCTTTGGAGTTTCTCCAGCCTTAAGGGCTGTGGTTCTGAACATCCTGTGATATACACTTTTTGTCAACCCCAACGGTCTCTAATAGCCATTTTTACAGTATCATAGTCTATCATGAGGGACCTTGTCAAAGGCTTTCTTAAAATCCAGATACACTATATCAACCGGCTCACCTTTACCTAACAGTTTATTCACACCTTCAAAAAAATAAAACAGATTAGTAAGACAAGACCTTCCTTGGCTAAATTCACGTTGGCTTTCTCCCATTAAACCATGACTATCTACATTTTCAGTAATTTTATTCTTTATAATGATTTCTACCATTTTGACAAGTACTGACATCAGGCTCACCAGTCTGTAGTTTCCTGGATCACCCTTGGAACCCTTTTTAAAAACTGACGTTACATTGGCAATTCTCCAATCTTCAGGTACTACAGATGTTTTTAATGATAGTTCACAGATTACGAATAGTAGGACTGCAATCTCATATTTCAGTTCTTTCAGCACCCTTGGATGTATACCATCCAGTCCACCTGATTTGTTGCTCTTTAGTTTATCAAATAGTTGTAATACATCTTCCTGGTTTATCAATATTTGTTTTAAGTCTTCTGATTCATCACCTTTAAATACCATTTCAGACACGGGTAAATTCCTTACATCTTCTTTAGTAAAGAACAAAGCAAAGAATTCATTTAGTCTCTCTGCTATGGCCAGGGCCGGATTTACCTTGAGTGAGGCCCTACGCCAACAAAAATTGTGGGCCCCCAGCAGGGGCGGCCCAAGGGGGGTGCGGACCTCATTTGCATAAGGGGCCTCATTTGCATAAATATTTGCATAATGTTACCATATACTAACTTTTAGTAAACGTGCCTCTTAATGAGTGTATGGATAAAGAAAGACTAAAAGATTTCTACATTACTATAATCCAGTGCCAACTGCCAGACACATTAGGAACTACTACAAACACTGCCCATAGTAAACCCGCCGTATCCTAACAGCACTACCAGGACTCACAAAGCACCATACTCTACCAATCAAAAGGCAACACTGCAAATATTAAACCAATACATTTCAGAGAACAACAATACATGACCTACTGGGGAAAGAGAACAAGTGGCAATGTCAAATAGGAATTATATAAACAGAACACCTCAGCTCAGTTACACATGCAGAACATAGACCATCACCAAACAAGTAATCACAATTTAGAAATAGGAAGACAATAATTAAACTGGGAATCCCAAAAGCCAAACTTGGAATGTACAACACTGTAGAAATAAAACTATACATTAATTTGCTCTTGTACTAAACAAAGCGCAGATGTTAATGATGCACATTTACCAGAGCTGACATATTCCAATTAATAAATTCAAAATAAAGAGATATTTTTCTACCTTTTGTGCATTTTTTTCAGCTGCAATTGCTCCAGCCACTTTCTTCTGGTTTCTTCGTGTCTTCTGCTAACTCTCCATCGTCTGCTGTCCATTTGTCCTTTCTTCTCTCTTCTAGATTTTTTTCCATTCTCTCTCTACATCTGCTTTAACATACTAATCTTTCTCCTTTTGCTCTTTCCTCATTCCTATTTCATCCACTCAAATTTTACCCCTCCATCCTCAATCCCCACTTACTCTCCCAATACCCGGCCAATTGTAGATTTTTTATCCCTCCCACACAAAATATTTTTCCCTTCTCCATTTTACTCTTCCAGCCCCATCCCATTCTAATCCTCCCCCAACATCAGCTCCCTTCTAGTTCCAGCCTCACCCAGCATCCATTCCCTTCTAGTCCCTGCATCAGCCCATTTCCAGTCCTAGCCATCCATCAGCCCATTTCCAGTCCTAGCAACCCCCCAACCCAATACCAGTCCTAGCCCCCCCATCACCCCACTTACAGTCCTTAACCCCCCATCACCCCATTTTCAGTCCTTAAACCCCCCCATCACCCCATTTTCAGTTTAAGCCCCCCCTATAACCCATTACCAGTCCTAACCCCCCATCAGCCCTCGTCCAGTCCTAACCCCATCAACCCATTTCCAGTCAGCCCCCCATAGCCCATTGCCAGTCCTACCCCCCCCATCAGCCCATTACCAGTCCTAATCCCATCATCCCACCTCCAGTTTTAACCCCCAGCCCATTTCCAGTCCTAGCCCCCCATAGCCCATTACCAGACCACCCCCATCAGCCCACAGCCAATTACCAGTCTTATCCCCCCCAAAGCCCATTACCAGTTCTAACCCCCCCCCAACAGCCCATTAGCAGTCCTAACCCCATCAGCCCACCTCCAGTCTTAACCCCCCAGCCCATTTCCAGTCCTAGCCCCCCCATAGCCCATTACCAGACAGCCCCATCAGCCCACAGCCCATTACCAGTCTTAACCCCCCCCCTAAAGCCCATTGCCAGTTCTAAGCCCCCCCAACAGCCCACAGTCCATTACCAGTCCTAACCCCATCAGCCCACCTCTAGCCTTATCCCCCCCCAGCCCAGCCCAGCCCAGCCCAGCCCCGCCCATTTCCAGCCCCAGCCCCCCAATAGCCCATTACCAGCCCTACCCCCCCAGTCCATTTCCAGCCCCAGCCCCCCCCATAGCCCATTACCAGTCCTACCCCCCCCATAGCCCATTACCAGTCCTACCCCCCCCCCCCCGGCCTAAAGAAAAATGTAATTTAAAAAAAACCTGGTGGCTGCCGCCGCGGGGCCCCCTCTGCTGCCGCGGGGGCCCCGTCTACAAGCTGAAGCGGTGCGGTGCGGTGCGGTCGGGTCGGGTCCGGTCGGGTCTCTCCCTCCCTCCTTCCCTCCCTGCAGGCTGCGAGAGACGCGAAGATAGAGCGTCTCCTCGCGTCTGTGTTAAGCCGGCAGGGGCTGATGGGAAATCCCATCAGCCCCTGCGGGCTTAACACAGACGCGAGGAGACGCTCTATCTTCGCGTCTCTCGCAGCCTGCAGGGAGGGAAGGAGGGAGGGAGGGAGGGAGGGAGAGACCCGACCCGACCCGACCGCACCGCACCGCACCGCTTCACCTTGTAGACGGGGCCCCCGCGGCAGCAGAGGGGGCCCCGCGGCGGCAGCCACCAGGTTTTTTTTTTAATTGAGTTAAAAAAAAATTACCTGGTTCTTTTTTTGTGGGCCCCTGCCGGCTGTGGGCCCTACGCCATGGCGTACATGGCGTATAGGTAAATCCGGCCCTGGCTATGGCCTTCTTCTCCCTTAGTGCTCCTTGTACCCCCTCTACTACTGTATCTACTGACTCTCACAGGTTTTTTGCTATGAATGTACTTGCAAAATTTTTATTGTGCATTTTAGCTTTCAGAGCAAGCTTCTTTTCAAATTCTCTCTTTGCCTTCCTTATCAATGCCTTGCATCTGATTTGTCAATGCTTATGTTATTTCTGGTGTTCGTCATTAAGCTACTTTTTCTATTTCCTGAAGGATGCTTTTTTAGCAACATCAGCCTCTCTGACCTCGCCTTTAAACCATGCTGACAGTTTTTTGATCTTCCTTCCACTTTTCTTGAAAGATGGAATACATCTGGTCTGTGCTTCCAAGATAGTACTTTTAAAGAATGCCCATGCTTGATGTAATCTTTAACCTTTGCAGCTGCTCCTTTTAGTTTTTTCTTAATTATTTTCCTCATTTTATCACAGTCTTTCATTTTAAAGTTAACCTGTCCCACTGCCACCCTCCCTCCATTTATTAAATCAAATGTGATCATGCCATGATCACTATTGCCAAGTGGCCCTAACACCTTTATCTCTTGCACCAGACCCACTAAAGACTTGGTCCAAAATAGCTTCCTCTCTTGTCAGTTCATGAACCAGCTGCTCCAAGAAGCAATCATTTATTTCAACTAAAAACTTTATCTCCCTAGCATGTCCTGCTGTGATACTGACCCAGTCGATACCAGGGTAATTGAAATCACTCATTTATTACTGTGTTGCAACTTTTGTTAGCTTTTCCGTGTTTTCTTTTAGCATTTCACAATCCATTCTGGCCAGGCAGTTGGTAATACACCCCCACTGCCATTGCCTTCCTCTTTTTACATGGAATTTCAATCCATAGAGATTCTACAGTGTATTTTGTTTCCTACAAAATTTTAATCCTGTGTGACTCAATGCCCCCTCTAACACAGAGCGCAACCCCTCCACCAATCTGATCTACCCTATCACTGTGATATAGTTTGTACCCAGGTATTATGGTGTCCCATTGGCTGACCTCCTTCCACCAGGTCTCAGAGATGCCAATTATATCTCACCTACCTGGCCCAGACAGCTCAGAAATGGTGGTCTTCTCAGAAAGCAGTGTGGTCAATCAACAGACTGGAACCAAGGGCTATCAGACTGGCCTGCTTTGCTTTCATCCCCTGGTGCAAGGAAGAGCAGTCTGAATGCTGATTGCACTTAAGGCTCAAAAGTGTTAATTGCAAAAGTGTTCAGAAGAAAACATCGTATAAACTGAAATATTAGTTAGGCAATAGAGGTCTATATTGAGGCCCAGAATTTCCATACAGTTGTCCAGATGATGATTTTGAATCATCAGGACTATTGTGATGTGGTTTATTTGGGAATTCCAAAGAAATAGATACATAGAGAACAATGTATTAAAAATGTAGCAGCAATGATGATTACTTACAGTGTGAACACAGTAATGAGTCGGATTTGTGCACAGGTTCCCTGTAAGACACGTACAAAGGTATCCAGGTGCTTGTGATTGGCTGCTTTTATTTGATGAAGCTTTTATTGCACCTCAGTTCCCTCTGACGAAGGTGTTTGCAAAAATGGGTCTGTGTTAGGGTGTTTTAACAAATAAAGAACTTATTTTTCTTACACCTTGCTCCTTGTTGTTCTTTTTCCAAGCAATGAGCACCCCAGCCTGACAGATTCACATCAGAAGTCAAACTATCCACTAAGAGGACTCGAACTTCATGCTTCTCCACAAATTAATCGGAAGACACCACCACACCAGACTCAATGATATGGCAAAGAGCAGCAGCAGAAGGATGTTGTATTCCTGAGACAGAGGTGGCACCTGGGTAGGAGTGAACACTGAAGCAGCCTCATAGGGGCTTTTGCCTACAGCCCAAGATCCAGCGTAGCTGCCATGGAGCCCAGCAGCTACAGTCTCCCAGCCTTATGGGCACAAAAGGTGCCTAGAGTGTGTGACTATCTTGGCACTGCTCAGGAAGTCTTTGCCTACTCTCATGTCTAAGTGGGCCCTGAGAAACCTCAAAGACTGTGAGGGAACGAGATTGTTCTTCACATAGTTCACCCCCAGCCTAGACTCTCCAGGAGCTGAACCACTTGGGCTAATCTCAAAATTCTGCCCAGCTTTGACTTGGCCCAAATCAGCCAGTCATTGAGATGCCACCACCAGAGCCATCATCATCTTAATAAAGGTTCTGGGAGCTGTGGCAAGACAAAAGACATCACCCAAAACTGCAAATGCTTGCCCAGAATAGTGAACTGCAGGAAATACTGCTGGACCTCCCAAATGGGAATATTGGAAATATGCTTTGGACAGATCCAGGGATGATAAAAACTCTCCCTTCCTGCCAGCCAAAATTACCAGTCCCAGGCAAGTAAGCCTTACCTCAGTGGCAGGAAAGGTAATGGAGGCACTCCTGAAAGAGCGAATGATGGACTATCTTGAAATCAACAGGCTGCACGACTCAAGACAACATGGTATTTTACCAAAGGACAATCTTGCCAAACAAATCTGATTGAGTTCTTTGATTGGGTGACCAGAGAACTAGATCAAGGGCATGCGATGGATGTGATCTATCTAGATTTCAGCAAAGCCTTTGATACTGTTCCTCATAGGAGGCTTATCAATAAAGTCAACAGCTTGAGGATGAATCCCAAGGTGGTGAACTGGATCAGAAATTGATTGACTGACAGACGACAGAAGGTGATGGTAAACGGAATTCACTCAGATGAAAGAAAGGTGATTAACAATGTGCCCCAGGGTTCGGTCCTGGGGCCGGTACTATTCAATGTATTTGTGAGTGATATTCCTGAAGGACTGAATGGAAAAGTGTATTTTTGCAGATGACACGAAAATTTGCAACAGAGTGGACTTCCTTGAAGGAGTGGAGAACATGAGAAAAGATCTACAAATGCTTGGCAGTTAAATTTTAATGTGAAGAAGTGCAGTGTCATGCACTTGGAAAGCAGAAATCCAAGGGAATTGTATGCGATAGGGAGTGAGAGGTTGGTGTGCAAGGACCAGGATAAGGACCTTGTAGTGATTGTTTCTGAGGATCTCAAGGTGGCAAAACAGTGTGACAAAGTGGTAGCAAAAGCCAGAAGGATGCTGGGTTGCGTACAAAGAGGAATTACCAGCAGAAAGGAAGAGGTACTAATGCCACTGTAGAAGTCACTGGTGAGACCTCACTTGGAATATTGTGTTCAGTTTTGGAGACCATATCTTGCAAAGGATATAAAAAGACTGGAAAGGGTTCAGAGGAAGGCAACCAAAATGATTTGGAGCCTGCATCAGGAGATGTATGAGAAGAGACTTGAAGACCTAAATAAGTACAATCTGGAGGAGAGGAGGGACAGGGGAGATGATTCAGACCTTTAAATACTTAAAGAGTATTAATGAACAAACAAACCTCTTCCAAAGACGGGTAAGCTGTAAAACTAGAGGGCATAACATGAAGCTGCAAGGGGGTAAACTGAGAGGCAATGTCAGGAAATACGTTTTCACTGAAAGGGTGGTGAATGCTTGGAATGCCCTCCCAATGGAAGTGGTGGGGGCAAAGACAGTGACGGAATTCAAAATGGTATGGGACAGACACTGTGGATCCCTTTATAGTAACAGGATAAAATCAAAAGAACCATAACTAACTATTTCAACAAATAGGGATGACCTACACAGAGCGGTTGGTAGACCCCTAAACAAAAGTATGTGGAGGGGTGACCTGCACGGAGTGGCAGGTGCATATGTTCTTGCCACCTTGCTAGGTAGACTAGATGGATCATACTGGTCTTTATCTGCCATCATATACTATGTTACTATGTTAAAGGTCTCCATATAAAATTGTCAAAACCACAGGAAGTTGATGACTGCCTTGAGATCAATGGGCCGGAAGGATCCATCTTTCTTTGGGACCACAAAGTAGACGGAATACTAACCCCTGCCCTGCACATGGCTGATTAATGCAATCATGGCCTACAACTGGATAAGCCTTTCTAGTTTGGCCTTCATGACTTTTTTCTTGACCATAGTCCCACAAGGAGAGATCAGGGTTCAAATCCCACTGGCACTCCTTGTGGCTTTGGGCAAGCCACTTAAGCCTCCACTGCCTCAAGTACATACTTAGATTGTGAGCCACATTGGGATCAGGGAAATGCATACTGAACTTGAATGTAACTCACGTTTATCTCCCCCTGGAAAGGCATGAGCTAAATGCTAAAAATAAAATAAATCATAGAAGTGTCCAAAATAGTGTCGGTGCATTCTGCATGATGTCCAGAACCCACTGGTCCATCATGATCTGGCCCACTCCCAGTAAAGCAGCTGAAGGCAATCACCCATTCAAATAACTCAGGGTGAGCCCCTTGCCCATCACTGGCTAAAACGGGAATATTCTGACCTAGCAGAGGAGGCCTGCTGGGAATTTCTGGCCCCTCGAAAAGGATAAGGCGTCATACAAAACGTCTCAGACTGAGAGGAAGACTGCTTCCCCATTATGGTATTTCCTAAATTCCCAAAAGCGGGATTGAGACAATGACTGCCGGGAAGATCCCTTTGGTTTATTCTCTGGGAGTCACTGAGGCTTGGTTTCCCCCAAATCCTTGACCAGCTTCTTGAACTCCTCCCCCAAAAAACGTAGCCTTTAAAGGTAACTTAGCAAGGCAAACCTTGGAAATTATATCAGCAGACCAATGCCTCAACTACAACCAATGCCTGGAAGATGTGGTTGCTGCTACCACTCACATTGAAAGCTGGATGAGATCATAAAAAAGTGGCCACAAAGAAGGCCACTGATTACAGATGGGCCAAAAACCAAGTCCTCAGGCAACTGCTGCACCTAGTGCCAAAGAGCTCAAGCTACCAGTCCCTACCACACTGAAGTATGAACATCCAGGATAGAGACAGAGAAGACCATCTTCAACAATGCCTTGATCTTGACCTATCTGCTACTTTTTACTTTGTTGATCACAACCTTCTCTTCAATACTCTGCTCTCACTTGGATTCAGGGCTCTTTTCTCTTTTCGTTTTCTTCTGATTTCTCCCATTGCAGTTTTAGTGTATGCTCTGGTGGATCCTTTTCCACTGCTATCCCAATTTCAGCTGGTATACCTTAGGACTCTGTCTTCGGACCTCTTCTCACTCTACATTCATTCCTTTGGTACTGTGATCTCCCATTGTTTTCAGTATCATATTTATGCTGACGACTCCCAGATATATCTCTCTGCTCCAGAAACATCTACAGAAATCCAGTCACAAATCTTCAACCTACTTGGCCAATATTGCTGCCTGGATGTCCTGCCACCCTCTGAAACTGAACATTGCCAAGACGGAACTTCTTATCTTTCCCCTAAACCCACCACCCCTCTTCCTCCTTTTTCTTTTTCCACGGATAACTGTCCTCCTTCCTGTCTCCTCAGCTCAAATCTTGGATCATTTTTGACTCCTCTCTCCTTTCTCTGGAAATATCCAACAGATAGCTAAAGCCTGACATTTCTTTCTCTACAACATTAGCAAAATGTGTCCCTTCCTTTCTAAACACACTACCAAGACCCTTATCCACTCTTCACCCAACTTAGACTACTGCAAACTGCTTCAATCCATTCAAACTCAACTGCATGACTAAACGTCAAGTAGTGTTGCTACGCTCATGTAACCCCTCTTCGCACGTCACTTCATTGGCTCCCTGTTTCCACATCTAGTTCAAACTTCTCCTGACCTACACATGCATTCATTCTGAGACTCCTCATTACCTCTCCTCTCTTCTCTCTCCCTACACCTCTCCTTGAGAACTCCGCTCAGCAGGAAAATCACTTATCTGTGCACTTTTCTTCTAATGACTCCAGACTCTGTTAATTCTACTTTGCTCCACCATATGCCTGGAATAGATTAGCTGAAGCAGTATGTCATCTGTGATCCTATTCAAATCCAGGCTAAAAAAAACCACCTCTTTGAGGCTGCTTTTAGATCCTTTCTACCTTATTCTATTTAAAATCCTTGTGTTTTTTAAATTATTTCTCTTATAGAACTATCATAAGCCCCTTTTTGTTTTATTTGTCTGAATATCTAGAAAAGACAAACACCCTCTACCCACAACAGTCAGGATTTTGCCCCGGATACAGTATAGAAACCATCCTTCTTTCTCTCCTCAGCAAAACTTGTAGAGCCAGTGACAAAGGTAATGTTTCCCTAGCTGTTTCCCTTGATCTTTCCACTGCTTTTGATCTGGTCGACCATACCATCTTACTCAATAGGCTGCAAAGCATCTGCCTTCATGGCACCAGTCTTCAATGGTTTCACTCCTTCCTTTCAGAATGCTCCTATTGTGTTCATTTTCAATCCTCTGCCTCTACAAATTTTCCTCTCACTTGTGTTTTTTACCCCCAGGGTTCGGTTCTCGCCCCTCTTCTTTTTAATATCTTCTTGGCCCCATTAGGTAGTCTCATCCAATGGGGCCAAGATCTCCACATATTACTACGCAGATGACATTTTACTATTCTTCCATGCTCACCCAACATTCTGTGACCTTTCTACATTAAAAGACTGCCTTTTCTCAGGTTGTTCTTTGGTTAACCAATAATTGTCTGAAGCTCAATGCATCAAAAACCTCGAACATCTGGCAACTTGCTCCTCTGTTGTTCCATCCCTTGCTCCTTTACTTAAAGGTACACCCATTTCCCTGACATCCACTTTTACCTATCTAGAAGTCTAGCTTGATAGCGCACTTACATTCCAGGACCACATTAGTCTTGTGGTAAAGCACTCCTTCTACATCCTCTGTCAAATCAGAGCCATTCATCCATTCCTCTCCCCTCCCATTCTAACTACACTGCTTGTTTCATTAATCTTATCATGCCTAGACTGCTATAATGTGGTCTATACCAGCCTCCCCATTTATCAGCTTATATGTTTGCAAACTCCAGAAAGCAGCCATCAGAATGCTTTGCTCATGCCTCCAAATTTGACCATGTCTTCCCTTTGCTATTAATTTTCATTGGTTACCCATTCAACATCATATCCAATTTAAGATCCTCACATTGGTTCACAAGATCCTATACTCAGGCTCACTCATGTCTTTCATCCTGCATCATTCTTCATGCCTCCTCACATACCTTATGGTCTATTCATGCTAACCATCTCTATCTCCCCTTCCTGTGCATTAACCTTTAAAAAGGAGATAGAGCAGCTTTTAAACTAGATATTAGGGGAAAGCCGACAGTCGCCCAAGAGCGGATGGTTCGGAAGAATGTATCTTTGAAGGATACTACCAAAAGCAGAGAGGTTCCACAAAAGAGTAAAGTAGCCCAAATGTCCTCAAGTATAGAGCAGACAGAGCTTAAAGATCCCAAATTACCCATGTCTAACAATAGCCAAATTAATATGAATAAAATACATTCTCTAAAATGCTTGTATGCAAATGCTAGAAGTCTAAAAAATAAGATGAGAGAGTTAGAATATATAGCACTAAATGAAAGGTTAGATATTATTGGAATATCAGAGACATGGTGGAAAGAGGACAACCAGTGGGACACTGTGATACCTGGGTACAAACTATATCGTAATGACAGAGCTGATCAAATTGATGGAGGGGTTGCTCTCTATATTAGAGAGGGCATTGAGTCAGAAAGGATTAAAGTTTTGCAGGAAACAAAATCTGCTGTAGAATCTATATGGATTGAAATTCCATGTAAAAAGGGGAAGGCAATGGCAGTGGGGGTGTACTATCGAGCGCCTGGCCAGAATGACCAAATGGATGATGAAATGCTCAAAGAAATCAAGGAAGCTAACAAAAGTTACAGCGCAGTAATAATAATGGGTGATTTCAATTACCCCAGTATCGACTGGGTCAGTGTCACGTCAGGATATGCTAGGGAGATAAAGTTCCTAGATGAAATAAATGACTGCTTCTTGGAGCAGCTGGTTCATGAACCGACCAGAGGGGAAGCCATATTAGACCTAGTCCTTAGTGGAACACCAGATCTAGTGCAAGAGATAAGGTTGTTGGGGCTACTTGGCAATAGTGATCATAGCATGATCGCCTTTGATTTAATTAGTGGAGGAGGGATAGTAAGGAAATCCACAGTTCTACCTTTTAACTTTCGAAAGGGAGACTGATAAAATGAGGAAAACAGTTAAGAAAAAACTAAAAGTAGCAGTTGCAAAGGTTAAAGACGTACATCAAGCATGGGTGTTGCTGAAAAATACTATCTTGGAAGCCCAGACCAGCTGTATTCCACGCTTTAAGAAAAGTGGAAGGAAGTCCAAAAAACCGCCAGCATGGTTTAAAGGTGAGGTCAGAGAGGCTGTTGTTGCCAAAAAAAGCATCTTTCAGGAAATGCAAAAAAGAGCTAAACGACGAAAACTGGAAACAGCACAAGCACTGGCAAGTCAAATGCAAGGCATTGAATAAGGCAGGCAAAGAGATAATTTGAGAAGAAGCTTGCTGCGGAAGCAAAAACGCAAAATAAAGACCTTTTCAAGTACATTCGTAGCAAAAAACCTGTGAGAGAGTCAGTTGGTCCATTAGATGATCAAGGGGTTAAAGGAGCACTAAGAGGCGATATGGCGATAGCGTAGAGACTGAATGAATTCTTTGCTTCGGTCTTTACTGAGGAAGATGTAGGGATGTTACCTATGACTGAAGTGGTATTTAAAGGTGTGGAAGAATTGAAGGAAATATCGATACATCGGGAAGATGTCTTACAACTATTAGATAAACTGAAGAGTAGCAAATCACCTGGGCCGGATGGTATACATCCAAGGGTGTTGAAAGAACTGAAATATGAGATTGCAGACCTGCTATTAGTAATCTGTGAACTATCATTAAAATCATCTCTAATACCTGAAGATTGGAGGATCGCTAATGTAACACCAATTTTTAAAAAGGGTTCCAGGGGTGATCCGGGAAACTACAGACCGGTGAGCCTGACATCAGTACCGGGAAAAATGGTAGAAACAATCATAAAGAATAAAATTACTCAGCATGTAAATAGTCATGACCTAATGGGAGACAGCCAACATGGCTTTAGACAAGGAAGATCCTGTCTTACTAATCTGTTATGTTTTTTTGAAGGAGTGAATAAACAGGTGGACAAAGGTGAGTCGGTTGATATTGTGTATCTGGACTTTCAGAAAGCCTTTGACAAGGTCCCTCATCAGAGACTTTTGGCAAAACTAAAGAGTCATGGGATAGGAGGCAGTGTACTATTGTGGATCAGGAACTGGTTAAAAGATAGAAAGCAGAGGATAGGGCTAAATGGCCAATTTTCCCAATAGAGAAAGGTGAATAGTGGTGTACCCCAGGGATCTGTGCTGGGTCCGCTGCTTTTTGACATATTCATAAATGACCTGGAAAGTGGAATAACGAGTGAGGTTATCAAATTTGCAGATGACACAAAACTATTTAAAGTTGTTAAAACCCAAGAGGTTTGTGGAAAATTGCAAGAGGATCTTGACAAACTGGAAGACTGGGCATCAAAATGGCAGATGAAATTTAATGTGGACAAGTGCAAGGTTATGCACCTAGGGAAGAACAACCCAAACTATGGTTACACGATGCAAGGTTCCACATTAGGAACCACCACCCAGGAAAAAGATTTAGGCGTCATTGTGGATACCATGTTAAAACCCTCGTCCCAGTGTGCAGCGGCGGCCAAGAGAGCAAATAGAATGCTAGGTATCATAAGGAAAGGAATGGAAAATAAAACAAAAGATATTATAATGCCTCTATATCGTTCCATGGTGAGACCGCACCTTGAATATTGTGTGCAGTTCTGGTCGCCGTATCTTAAAAAGGATATAGCGATTTTAGAAAAGGTTCAAAGAAGAGCCACCAAAATGGTAAAGGGGATGGAAGGATATTCCTATGAAGAAAGGCTAAAAAGGTTAGGGCTCTTTAACCTCGAAAAGAGATGGCTGAGGGGAGACACGATAGAAGTCTATAAATTAATGAACGGAGTGGAACGGGTAAACATAGATCCATTGTTTACCTTATCAGAATATAGAAAGACTAGGGGATATGCAATGAAGCTACAGGGTAAACTATTTAAGACTAATAAAAGAAAATATTTTTTCACTCAATGTGTAATCAAACTCTGGAATTTGTTACCGGAGGATGATAGGTACATATGACCTAGATTGGCCACTGTTGGAAACAGAATACTGGGCTTGATGGACCTTGGTCTGACCCAGTATGGCATATCTTATGTTCTTATGTTATGAGACGACCCGACACTCAGACTTCTATTTCCTTGGTCCAAGTTTATGAAACACCCTTCCACCTGATCTCCGCTTGGAATTGTCTTACTCAAAATTCAAATCATTTCTTAAGATGCACCTTTTTCAACTAACCTTTGACATAGCCCCCCCAAGTAGTGCAGGACCTATCCTCCCCCTCCCCCTCCCACTTCTCTGATTTCACCACCACTCTAAGCCCCCTCCTCCTCTCTCATGTTCCTTTCCTGTCAGTCTTGTGTTTTGTATTTCCTTCTTTCCTATTTTATTGGAGTTCCTTTCCTGATTTTCTGATGTTTTTATTGTACACCGCTCTGCTGTTTGAAGGGCGGTATAGCAAATTTTAATAAACCATAAAACCACCATATGCTGGATACAGAGAATACTGTAATGTGCCCTGGCTGCACCCATTCTTATACCAGTGATGTCATCTAATTTTTTTCTGCCTCCATCAACTGTCAGCAGGGGGGCAAAACCCATTTGTCTGGACTGATCTAGTAGGATGAGAATAAACTCTTTATATGGTGTCATCACGACCAGTATATTCCTCAGGGATATGTAGCTAAGCTTGTTGTGATAATGGCTACATTAAGGAGAAACATTTAATATGCACTATTTACCTCCAGACTCATTTGCATATGATTAACATGGGCCATTATCATGCTTTAATTAATGAGTGCTAACAGCCCATGTTATTGCTGCTTATTGCATTTATCTCCTAATGTGAGTTTTCCAGGTCTCTATCCCTGGATGAGTGATTTTAGAATGTGTTGAAATAAACATTTATTCCTGTTGCTTTTTTTTGGGGGGGGGGGAGGGGGCAGGAGGCAGCATACTGTGGCGTAGGACTGAGCATGGTAAGCTATATAGAAATGATCTAATCTAACAGAAAATGCACAATAACCTACATTTCCCTAATAATATTTAGTTTGAATTTTATTGTACATTCATTCTGCAGTACTGTAAACTTTTTTTGTAGATAATTAAGTGATATGTGACTGTAATGTATTGCATGTAAACTGCTTCAAACTATTGGGAGTTAGTGGAATACAAAAAGTGAAGTTAAATAACACCAGCTGTGGATGCAACATTTTTTTGGCTCATACTTTTCCAGTGGTAGTTCAAGGCCAGTTACAATCAGGTCATGTAGGTATTTCCATGTCCCCAGAGGGTTTACAATCTAAGTTTGCACCTGAGACAATGGAGGATTAAATGACTTGCCCAAGGCCACATGGCATGCTGGTTTCTTTGATTACCAGACCACTGCTCTAACCACTAGGCTACTCTTCCACTCCATAATAAAGGATGAAGCCTGCTTTATGGAAAAGAGAGCAGGCAGCATAACTGGAACATAACGACTAAATATTGCCTAATAAAAACAACAGAAGGTGCACAGCGGTGACAGAAACCAACCAATGAGAACAAAAGAAGATAATGATAAATACCAGAACACAAGGATGCTCTCACTGACCTCACACCAACATCTGCTTAGTTGGACGCTGGGTGTTCTGCAATAAAAAGCCATAGACTGGCTTGTATAAATGCAGATTCAGATGAACTTTGCCCACAGTCTAATGTAAATCAAGTGGCCCCACCCTTCAAGAACCTAATCGATTCTCAGAGGATTTTAATAAGGAACTCTGTGAACACTTCAGTGTTCACAACAATTCAAATGACCGAGTTATGTGAATTTGGTGAAAATCTGTGAGTTCTTGCATATAGTTCTTGTACTGTGTCATTTTAGCTAGTCTTTGTCCCAAAGGCCATGTACCTGTGCGAAGGATTTACTGCACAGCCAGACTCTGGACTGGAGTTTTGGACCAGTTAAAGTCTTGCTCCTAAAAATAAGTGATGTAACTGAAGCCTAAGCTGTATTCCTGAACAGTCTTCTGAGTATAAGCCAGATCCTGCCTTTATACTAATTATATGTGAATAAGTTCTTGCATGGCTTATAATTGTAGGCGCCCTAACCCAACAGATAAGAACCAAAACAAAACCAGGAATAGTTAAAACAAACAAAAAAAAAAAGTACGGTTGAATGATACAGTAACTGAAATCTAAAAACCATATACCACCTAGTAATAAATGAGACCTCACTAACAAGTACAAAAACAAATAAATTAAGCTGCTAACAAGTATAGTGAATGGAAATCTGCCTGGCTATGACGCTGTGGCAATAAGCTTCATGAAAATCATAGCATTCTTATTGTAGTATAGAAATCTTTAAAGACATCCTTACCGAGTTCCTATGGCAACTAGCTAAAGTACAGCTAGTTTCTAGGCCAAGTTCTGAAGTAGACCAGTATATTGGCCTCTGAAAAAACAAAGGCCTAACAGCAGATGGCTCTGATTACTGATTGATGGTAAGTGTTGATGGGGTGTAATAGCACAGGTAAGGTTTTTTGCCAAATGCAAACTTGTGTACATTTCCGGTTTTTGCTTCTGTACAAAACAACTATTTCATGCGGAGGTGTACTGGCCCAATTAAAGAGGTCTTCACAGAGGATTCATGCTTGTTATAAATTTATCTCTGTCTCTCTCCCCCTCATTAGAACAGGCTGCTTGATAGAAAAACTATCAGAAGCAGACACATTCGATCCTGTTATTTACGAGAAAATTATATTGCCTTAGACTTTCTGATACAGGCAGAGGCAGGTATGTTTACCTCAGAAATTGTATTCTTCTAGGGCTGGATTCTGCGAAATTAATGAGCTTCACAAATGGCTATCTGAAAATGTTTGGCCTGCCGTATTTTTTTGTTATGCTGCCAAAAAGATATTGAGGCCAGCTCTGGAGATCTTCAGTTCTATCCCATAGAGATGTACTGCATTATATGCTCACAACTCAGTTCCCCTGCTGAGGCCAGACAAGCTGTTTAAAACATGAGAGTTTCCATAATGAATAAAGTTTCTCTTGCCAAGCCACATGTGCACTATCTGCTGCCAGCAGCTCCACTGACAACAAGGCGCCTTTGGCACACCTTCAAACGCCTCACACAGTTTCCCATTCTTTTCCTACTTCCTCCACTTATCCCTTTTCTCTTTCAAAAGATCATCCCCCCCGCCCCCCTCTGGTCCTCCCTCTCTCTCTCTTTTACCGCTCTGTCTTCTTTATTTCTCTACTGCTACTTTTTGGACAATGTTCTCCCCTGCCCCTTCATCTTTTTGTCATTCAGTCCCTTGCAATGCACACTTGGTTGCCCTCCCATTCTCTTCACCTAGACCAGTTTTGTAATACGATCTCAGAATGGATTATTCGCCTTCTCTTTTGCCTCAATAACCAAGTGACCCATACACAGAGACACCCAGTATCTTGCTATGTTCCTTACAAATACAGTAACTTATCAAATTCAGACATTAAGGAGACCAACAGGTTGAATCTCTGTTATAACATCCTAAGAGGACTCAAAGAACTCTGAAAGGTCCAATCTATCAGTAGATACAACCTGATCCTTACTGCTGTCCCCTGTAACAGGAGAAATATTGTTCCTAGGCACTTAATATGTTTATTTAAAAACTTATTATACCGCCCATAACAAATGCTTCTGGGTGGTTTACAATTAAAAATCAAAGCTGCCGAGAAATAGAAAAAGAATGCCATTTAAAAATTAGAGTAGGACAGAAAGATTAAAAGAGGTAGTGAGGTAGAAATCCAGGCAGGGTTGAGAGCTGGAAGGGTTGTGAAAAGGATACACCCCTCTTGGTGAAGTCATACCCTGGTACATGCTTGTCCCGCCCCTATTCCTTTGTCCTGCTGCTCTCTCTGCTTGCTAGAGATAACTACTCTACCTCTGCTTCGCTAGAGATAAGAGTACAGTAGACTTTCTCCAATCGGGACTTACTGTAATAAAGTGACCAATCATGAAGAAATGCTGCAATAATCTGATAAGAAGTCTATATAATCTCTCTGAGTCCTTTAGTGGGGGCCCAGAATTTGGAAAAACTATTTTATCTGGGCCTGTGCACATTAAACCATTGTTTCTTTTAAGACTCCTTGGGTGTTTCTTTCTTCACTCGTTTATCTGATACCGTAGCATATGCATCAGCGAGGAGCATTTAGAAAACCCTATCTCCTCCCCATTGGGGAGCCCTAGCATCTCCTTAAAATATTTTCTCAAAAGAACAACAAGTGAAAACAATCTAGTTATAGGAAAGTTAAGACGACGCAAATTCTTTGCTTTGGCAGAGCTCTCCATTGACTAGCTTGAACTACTAGGCTTTTTTATGTCTGAAAGGCTAGTCGCTTGTACAGTCTACATCTGAGACTCCACAGATGTTGCACGAGTCTCTATTGATCTAGATCTATGATTAAGTTCTTCCAGCTTATTTACAGTTTCCTTCGAGAAATCACAACGTTGAGCTATAGAACCCATCAGAAAAGTCTCAGTTCTTGTGACTACTGTGATAAGGAAGCTTATCAGGACCCAGGAGACAGGGATAAAGAGAAGGAATTCACCTTTATCAAAGGACCTATTTTACAAGGTCAGAGACACAAAACTCCATTTACACCTAGAAAGCAGGTATTTCCTAGCTGCAATAGGTTGCAGAATGCCCCTAGTGGAGAGAAGGAGAGGGAATACAGACCCAGGGTAAGGAACCCTTACGTCACTGAATTCCCCAAGTGCTCAGCTGCCACGAGGCAGTTTGATCTCCAACACCTAAGAGGAGAAGGGGTGGGGCTGGAGCCTGAGAGGTTTAAGACTAGGTCAGATTATCCAGAGAGAGAGAGGAGTAGGAATGCTTACTGAAGAGGAATGGAGCTGGAACAGTAAGAACAGCAGGAACCAGGAACACAAGTTGGAGGACGGGATGAGGAAGCTCAGGTGAATGGTGGCCAGAGCATGAGAGAGGAGAAGCTGATACAAGCATTGACCCAGGTAGAAGCATTAGAAGCTTGTCTAATTTGGAGCACTACAGAGTTGCAAGAGACAGCTTTTGCCCTAACGGGAGGCAGTCAGCCAAGCCCTCTGAGCCAGACATGAAGGTAGAGCCTATGCAACTGGGTGAACAAGACCTAGCTGTAGAAGAAGACGACTCATACATGGATTGCTCTTTATGCCAGTCTTCAAATACAGAGGGTTTGGAAGGGAGTCAACTGTAAGGAAAACCTCCAGAGTCCGGTAACCCTGAGAGCCTGTTGATAACTTGTGAAAGTCCTGTATTAAAAGGAGAAATACCTTTTTAGCTGAGCAATCTGAAGCTTTCTAATTAAAACCTGTGGAACAGCTGCTAGTCAGTGCAGTGCACAGCCTGAAGCCGTGCTGACGGTGAAAGAAAGAAAAGCTTTGATTTTGTTTTCACTATTCCTAAAAACCTTGCATAGAGAATTGTTTGCCTATGAAGAGTTTGACTTCTTGTTGAAAGTTTTTACTGTGCTTAAGGAGACAAACAGCGGGGAAGTGTTCTGGACTGAGAGAAAAGAAACTTGCTTTAGGAAAAGCTGTTTCTGTTTGTTTTGAACAGCACTGCTAGCCGTGTCTGGTAGCATTAGCTGTTGAAAGAACTTTTCTTTATGCTAAAGAACATTATAAGCTGTTTTGTTTTGGAGTTCAGTTATATCCTGATGTATTTTTGAAAGAATCCTGGAGAAACAATCCAAAGGTGTTAATTTATGACCCTAGCGTTTACCCCATCAATAAATTTCTGTCAAAAGCCTTACCACTCAAAGCCAACTACAATTGTGTTTTTTTTTACCTGAAGCCAAGTACCTCCTGACTGAGCTACCTTTCCCATGAGGCATTACAAGGCAGCCAGTCAGGTAAAGGCTAAATGGTGAATCTCTCCTATTACAAGCACGCCCCTCCACACTGTCTGTAAGGGGCTAAGGGTGTGACCCTACTTTCCAATTGTCATTGAAAGAAACTTTCTCTTCTTCAACTATAATTTCTTGCAGATGCACCAGATTGTCCACAGCTTAAGACAAAGCTACTAAAGTAATTAAACTTGCAGAGGGGTTTCGCTCAATTGTGCAGTTATTAGTGGAAATGTTGGTCACATCAGAAAAGTCTGTTGCCCTTTGGGCCAGCTGTGAAGGCCATTGTAGGGGGTGGAGGAATTCTCTGGCAGGAACTCAGGGAAACCTCAAGCTCTGAAAAGGCTCCAGAGATTTCTCTTGCTATAAAATTCTGCCTATTGGCAACAGCATACTTGTCCATAGGACTGGAAGAAGCTCAATTAGCAGAATCAGATTTCTTAGGCCTATCTTTCCTTTTGCACATATCAATGCCAAAATAACAACAGCAGAGTCTCCCACCTCCTCTGGGCTCCAAAGGAACTCTGAAGGCACCTGCCCCTTAGGCCAGGGCCGGATTTACCTATACGCCATGTACGCTATGGCGTAGGGCCCACAGCTTGCAAGGGCCCACAAGAGTCCCCATCTCTCGCTCTCTAGAGAGAGTTTAAAGTCCGGCGGAGAAGAGTAACTTTTTCCCGGTAGCGAAAACGCCGAGGTCGCAAGCTCGGCCGGAGACGCACCTTCCCAGGCTTCCGTCTCCCGCCGCAGTGAACATGGGGCTCCCATTTCTACGCTGCCTCCGATGGCGGCGGCCATCTTACCCAGCTCCTCTTCACTTCCGGAGCCTTCTGACGTCACTTCCGGCCCGCGTCAGCCTTCCCCTCGCTCCAAAGTGACAGCGCCGACCGCCTCAGCCTCCACGATGCCGGCAGCCTGCTCAGCTACACCAGGTCCGGAAGCGGTAGGTGCGGTCCTTCTTCTTCCTCTTGTCTTGTTTGCATCTCATTCTCTTCTCATTGATGGTTCCGTTCTTCGGGTCTTCGGCTTCGAGCGCAGGGGGGCACGGGCACAGTCGGGGGCTCACGCACAGTCGCAGCAGCGCTCAGTAGCTGACAGCTCACAACAATACACTCTGACATCACGCGGAATGGCGCCCATCGCGAGGACAAGGCACGTGCAAACCACGCGAGCATTACCGGGGGTAGTCCTTGCCTGTCCGCTATTGGTTTGTTTCATTGAGGCTTCCCAATTGCCCCTGGCTTCTCTGTACTGGTTGCTACTGCTTACTAAGTGCTTAGGCTTCAGGCTGCATATAGGTTACAGTGCATATAGGTTACAGTGCATATAGGCTTCAGGCTGCATATAGGTTACCTGACCTAAAGCTGGTCCGTCCACTCATCTTCATGAGGTTCTAACTGCATGCATCAAAAGCTTTTTTTTGCCTGTCCGCTATTGGTTTGTTTCCTTGAGGCTTCCCAATTGCCCCTGGCTTCTCTGTACTGGTTGCTACTGCTTACTAAGTGCTTAGGCTACAGGCTACAAGCGCAGGGGTTTTTCCTGGTAGAACTCAAGCGCTCTCAGTCTCTCTCAGTCCCCCCTTACAATAGTCATGAAAAAATATGAAAGTGGTGCATCTAAACGAAAAAAGAAAATGCTAGAAAACGAATCAACCACCAAAATTCCCAAGATTACCAGCTTTCTTCTTCCATCGACGAAAATTCAAGCTGTCTCAGAATCAGAATTTTTGAATGTGAATGACACGGCTACTCCACAACTTTTGGATACTACTGACACTACTCCTCAACCTTCCGATACTGCTGATGTTACTCCACAACCCGATGTACCTGAGGAGAATATTTCTAGTTCTCCACCACCACCACCTCATGATGTGGGTCTCTGGAAAACATTCCTTCCAGCTTCTGACGTCGATTATTGGATTGTTAATGGTCCAGCTGCATGTCAACATCACGATGATAGTTTCATGTCATCAGAAAGAACTATGGGAAATAGAACACGCCGTTTTGCGAAGGAATTTCTTTACGGACGAAAAGCAAATGATGAGAAGTATTACCGAGACTGGCTGCTTTATTCGCCATCAAATGGGAACATTTATTGTTTTTTCTGTAAGTTGCTTTCAAGGTCCACGTAGCAGTTTGCCTCCTCTGGATTCAACGATTGGAGCAACTGCGGTAAAGTGATCAAGCTTCACGAAAGTAGTGCAGAACACCGAGCATCAGTCAGTTCCTGGTTAGCACGTGTTTCAGCGAAAGGGTGCATCGACGAAAAGTTTCAGAAACAGATGAACGAAGAGAAGATATATTGGCAGTCAGTTCTTCGGCGTGTTGTTGAAGTGATAAAGTTCCTTGCTCAACGTGGCCTAGCATTTCGAGGAGATACCGAATTATTTGGTTCTGTGCAAAACGGAAACTATCTGGGAATTTTGGAACTTTTAGCCAAATTTGACCCCTTCCTTGCCGACCATATATCTCGTTTTGGAAATAAAGGAAGTGGAAAAATTAGCTATTTGTCTTCCACTGTATGTGATGAACTCATCGAGCAAATGGGACAAGACGTGTTGGCTGTCATTTTAAATGAAATTCACGACGCGAAGTACTATTCCATATGTATTGATTCCACTCCAGACGTTAGTCACATCGACCAACTAACTTTTATTGTGCGCTACGTTAACAAGTTTGGTGAAACAACTGAACGGTTTCTAAAATTCTTTCCAATTGAAAGTCACAAAGCCGACAGCCTTTACCAAGATGTGTTGAATATACTAAATGAAATGTCATTGTCTCCGGATAACTGCCGAGGACAAAGCTACGACAACGCAGCAAACATGGCTGGGAAATATGCCGGTCTCCAAGCAAAACTGAGGGAAATTAACCCAATGGCTGACTACATACCTTGTGCAGCACATTCATTAGATTTAGTTGGAGTTGCTAGTGTAAATTGCTGTCTGGACGCTGTTAACTTTTTTGGTCTCGTCCAAGAACTGTATGCCTTTTCGGTTGGTTCAACAAAGCGGTGGAGTTCATTGACATCAGGACTCACACCGAACGAAAATGGACGAATTCTGACTTTCAAAGCTTTATCATCTACCCGTTGGCATTGCCATTCAGAGTCCGTGAAAGCACTACATCTCAACTATGCCAACATCTATACTATGCTGAATAGTATCGCAGAAAATGAAGACGAGAAGGGTGATGCCCGACGCTTAGCAGCAGCCTTGGCGGGTAAAATGTGTCTGTTGGAAACCGCATTCATGTGTGTTCTGTGGGACAAGATCTTGCAGCGATTTCAAAAAATCAACACTGCCTTGCAAAGTGTGTCTATTGACATCAGTGTCGGCGTTTCTTTGTTTACTTCTTTGGAAACATTCGTTGCTGGAATGCGTGATGACTTCAACAACCTGGAGAAAGAAGCAAAAGAGCTCATGGAGGACATCCAACAAGACTACACCTCTCGTTTCATTCGGAATCGACAAAAAAGATGCCAGGTTGTTGAAGAAGCAGGTGAGCCGAATGCTACTTTACAAGGTGCACAAAAATTCCGTGTTGAGAGTGTATATGTCATACTTGACAAACTGCTTGCATGTTTACCTCAACGCCGGAATGCTTACAAGCAGATTTCTGAAGACTTCGCTTTCATCAAATCACTGAAGGAGAATGATGTTGGCTCTCTCATAGAAGATGTAATCCATTTGCAGCAAAAATACAATTGTGATCTGGAAAGCGGGTGTGAAGAGGAATTTGTGGCGTTTTCTGGAATGGCCGCGGATTTGAATTTGGATCGTGAACCCCAAAACCTACTGAAATGGCTGAAAATAAATCCTGTAGTGGATTCAACATTTTCGAATGTTTCCACTGCCCTCCGCTTGTTTTCAACGCTTCCCGTGACTATCTGCGAAGGGGAACGTTCTTTTTCAAAGCTTTCCCTGATAAAAAATAGATTTCGTTCTATGATGACGCAGAAAAGACTGAATTCTCTGGCAGTCATGTCAATTGAAAAGGACGTTACTTCTGCGTTGACTTTTGATACAACTATTGAAAAGTTTTCACAAACTAAATCGCGAAAGAAAACATTTTTGTAAGTGGTAACTGGGCTGATGGGGGGTTAGGACTGGTAATGGGTTATAGGGGGGGGGGCTTAAACTGAAAATGGGGTGATGGGGGGTTAGGACTGGAAGTGGGTTGATGGGGGGGCTAGGACTGGTATTGGGTTGGGGGGTTGCTAGGACTGGAAATGGGCTGATGGGTGGCTAGGACTGGAAATGGGCTAATACAGGGACTAGAAGGGAATGGTTGCTGGGTGAGGCTGGAACTAGAAGGGAGCTGATGTTGGGAGAGGATTAGAATGGGATGGGGCTGGAAGAGTAAAATGGAGAAGGGAAAAATATTTTGTGTGGGAGGGATAAAAAATCTACAATTGGCCGGGTACTGGGAGAGTAAGTGGGGATTGAGGATGGAGGGGTAAAATTTGAGTGGATGAAATAGGAATGAGGAAAGAGCAAAAGGAGAAAGATTAGTATGTTAAAGCAGATGTAGAGAGAGAATGGAAAAAAACTAGAAGAGAGAAGAAAGGACAAATGGACAGCAGACGATGGAGAGTTAGCAGAAGACACAAAGAAACCAGAAGAAAGTGGCTGGAGCAATTGCAGCTGGAAAAAAATGCACAAAAGGTAGAAAAATATCTCTTTATTTTGAATTTATTAATTGGAATATGTCAGCTCTGGTAAATGTGCATCATTAACGTCTGCGCTTTGTTTAGTACAAGAGCAAATTAATGTATAGTTTTATTTCTACAGTGTTGTACATTCCAAGTTTGGCTTTTGGGATTCCCAGTTTAATTATTGTCTTCCTGTTTCTAAATTGTGATTACTTGTTTGGTGATGGTCTATGTTCTGCATGTGTAACTGAGCTGAGGTGTTCTGTTTATATAATTCCTATTTGACATTGCCAGTTGTTCTCTTTCCCCAGTAGGTCATGTATTGTTGTTCTCTGAAATGTATTGGTTTAATATTTGCAGTGTTGCCTTTTGATTGGTAGAGTATGGTGCTTTGTGAGTCTTGGTAGTGCTGTTAGGATACGACGGGTTTGCTATGGGTTCTAAATGGGCAGTGTTTGTAGTAGTTCCTAATGTGTCTGGCAGTTGGCACTGGATTATAGTAATGTAGAAATCTTTTAGTCTTTCTTTATCCATACACTCATTAAGAGGCACGTTTACTAAAAGTTAGTATATGGTAACATTATGCAAATATTTATGCAAATGAGGCCCCTTATGCAAATGAGGCCCCGCACCCCCCTTGGGCCGCCCCTACTGGGGGCCCACAATTTTTGTTGGCGTAGGGCCTCACTCAAGGTAAATCCGGCCCTGCCTTAGGCCATGCAATTTTGGCCTCATGCCAGAGTACTTGGTCTGTTAAGCAGGTCATCCAGGTAGGGCCAGCCCCACCTCCCTCCCAAATTTGTTCAACTGCAGCATTTCACGGCAAGCAAGATGGGAGTTAAAGGAATCTATTTGCTCAAGGGGACAAATTCATGCTCTCCCTGTAAAGGGATTTACAGAAGGTATCCTAAGTCCCCCTTTCAAGAAAGAAGCCCAGTTCACCTTAAGTGCAGCAGAGCTGTGGAACCTGGGGAGAAGAGCAGGGCCCAGCTAAAGAGTTTAAAACCCCAGATCCAAACTGGAGGAAGGAAGACCCTAAGAATATGCTAAGAATGTGTATGTACAAAGGACTTGGTTGGAATTTTGTTGAGCCCACAAGGTAAGTCAGGCAGCTCTTGAGTTGTTATAAACATTTTTCTTTTCTTGCTCTGAACATGGGCTTGGTTGGCTTACTTTTCTCCACAATACTCACAGCTGGCCCAGGTCTCTCAACTGGGATAGTTTATCATGTTACTCATTTAATTCCACCATCTTGGGCAAACGAGTCCCCTGCTTAGTTCACACCCAGCATCCATCCCTTTCCATGTCTAACTGCAAAATCTTTTAATTGAAATAGCTACCAACACTTGCATGGCTGGCTAAACATTCAGCCTCCTATGTCCCTTATGCAACATGCCAAACCTGGCTACATGAGAGCTGATGTTTCCACTAAAACCTCTAGTTAATACTGAACTTCCAGCCTGCCAGACTACCTCAGCTGCTAATCAGCTTCTATCACTGAAACCTAATCTAAATAGCTAACACCCCTACAAGAAGAGGGAAAGGAACAATAACCAGTGCTAAGAAGAAGGAATGCTTAAGTCCTAGACAATAAATTAAGACAGAGAGATACAACAATGAAATAATAGAGAGAATCAATGAGACGATAAACTGAGGCGGAGAATCAAATCACAAACACAAAGCAGAGGACAAATGTTTTCATATTGTGCAGCAAAGCTAAAGTGATGCCAAAACCTCCCTGTGTGACACATACAGTACATGTTTGGGAATGAAAAATGGTCCTAGTGTAAAGAAGCTCTTCGAAGTGAACTGACTGCTTCTTTTTCTCTAATAGGACTTCCCAGGGAGATGTAGAACTCTGCATTCAGTTCAAATGCATCTTAAATATGCTCAGTTATGGTCCTCAGGTGCATCCCAGACCCATGATTTTATTCCCTTTCGCCTACTCATTTTAGCACTGTCCCCTGTAAACACAGAATTCTGGAACCAGGCATGTCAATCGGAGAGATGAGAAGCTTGAAGGGGAAAAATGTTATTTTAACATTCCAATCAGCGAGCTTTACAGTGGATGGGAACTTGGAGTGCGTGGGGGAGGGTACTGTGGTTAATTCAAGGAAATCTTACTTGTGGCTCAGAGAATTACAGCCTTCACATAGAATTTAAATAGATTGTTTCTGCATTATTGCTAAAACCGGCACTTATTTCTATGGCACTGGGACTGGCAGCACAATTTTTCATGTAACAAAATTAGCATTTAGATATCTATATATGAGATTTGCAAAATGCCTCTTGGTTGATAAAGCAGCAGACTGGATGGTTTATAAATATGATGGATTCAACATATGCATTACGCCGTGTATATACTGCTCCCACACTAAACAGTACAAAAACAAGTTTTCACATTATTCATCACATGTACTGTATACAAGAAACGAGCAAGGTATGCAACACGATGATCTCTGCCCAATGACATTAACAAATTACCCTAAGTCCATGTGCACATCACTGTGTAATAACCCATGAACAAGAAGATTGGAAAGGTGTATTCTGTGGAATATAGACAATTTCTTACATTGAACATGATGTTCAAAATAAATGTGTGTGTGCGAGTGAAAAAGAGGTGTGTGTGTGTGTGTATGTGTGACAAAAGAAAGGATTTGTGTGGTTCTTTGTGCAAGAAGGAAGTCTTGTGTGTTTGTGAGAGATGAAGGCTACCTGTGTGTGTGAAATTGAGACTTTGTATGTATTTCTGAGAGAGCTTGAATTTGTTTGCGCCTGTGTTTTGGTGACAGAGGTTCTATCATTTTTGTTTCTGTGAAACAGAAAATCAGTGTGGGTGGGTGTGTGCATTCGTTTATGTGTCAGAAGAGGAGTGTATTTATGTGATACAAAGAGGCACTCTGTTTGTTAAACTGAATATGTCCTTGCCAGTTTCCGTCTATGTGCTTTTATAATATACACCCACAACATCCCTCTGTTTGTCAATTCACACGTGCGTATTCCGTGGCAAAGGAACGCATTCTGCTTGTGTGACCTCGGATGCAGGAAGGGATGCCATATTGCAGTATCCAATACAGCTGACATATGTGCCTAGTTTTCCAGTGCCACAAAATTTACACAGGCAATTTTCCTGACAACAGGAAGTTCATGTATAACTGAAAAAGGATGGAAATTGCTTAGTCATCATTCGTTCTCAATCACGCCTAGTAAAAAAATTCATATAAAGTGATTTTTTTAAACAATTACCTGGAAGTGAGACTTGAAAATCAAGAAGAAAATTCTCATAGGCAACCCCCATAACAGAATGACTCTTACTTTCAGGTTGAGAGAGATGTTCTTTTTTTGCTACCCAGACCAAAGCAATCAATGCATGTGACTTAAGTATTTCAGGAAGCGTGCTAAGCTGGATTAGGTCTTTTCTCACAGATAGGTTTTGGAATGGAGGAAGAAGCTTGCCAGGAGATGAAGTAGGACCTATGTTGTGCTTAACTTTTGAGACATACATCTCTTCGCTCATTTGTTCCTTCTTATGCTCACTGAGGAAAATTAGAGTCATTCGCCATTTAGTGGAACAGAAGGACCTTCTAGCTCTCCTTCATTCTTTAATTCTTAACATACTTGACTACTGCAATTTAAGACACATTTTACAAAGAACGTCCAAAAAAAACAAAAAACAGGCATGTGAAAGTTCAAGCACGATTTCAGAAACATGGAGTTGTCCAATATGGACATCTATCAAGATGTCTACATAGATGTCCCCAGAATAACATTTCAGAACAGGGACATCTAATAGTCTAATGGTTAAATTAGTTGGCTAGGAGCAGCCTGGCCAGGGTTCAAATCCAAGTATAGACCTTTGTGATTTAAGGTTAGTCACTTAAGTCTCCATCTTCTCTACATTCATTGGATGTTTTAAAGCAAGAACAAGCATTTTCCTGAAACCTGTTCATGCCTGGAGCAGGTCTAAATGTGGACATGTCTGCAGATGTCCCTGATGTTTCTGAAATCAAACAGGGATGTCTGCGTTCATTGCACCTCCCCAGACACGCTTCCACCACGACCTCTGTCTACTTGGACACTCTCTTACCAAAGACATCACTAAACATCATTTGTAAAATGGTTTCAGAGACGTCTCTATGATTTTGACATCAACATGCACATCTCCAGACATACTAATCATGACTAAGACTTTTTAAATGACTCCTATTGGTACTAGCTGGAGTGGGGGAAGAAAGTGTAGTTACTCACCTGTAACAGATGTTCTCCGGGGACAACAGGAATCAGTCCTCACATATGGGTAAAATTGACATCAATGAAGCCTGCGCAGAAGCATCTCCCTAGCTTTCAAAGAAAGCCTTTGGGAGATGCCCCACATGCGTGTCCCCTTCCTGCCCAAGGGTGCCATTTTGCCTCAATCTAATGACATAGCTAAGATGACAAAAATTAAAATGCAGTAAAAAGCAACTCCACGGGGAGGAGGGAGGTTATGAGGACTGATTCCTGCTGTCCCCAGAGAACACCTGTTACAGGTGAGTAACTAAGCTTTCTCCGGGAACAAGCAGGAAGTCAGTCTTCACATATGGGACTCCTCAGCTACAGGCTACCGAGGACCTGTACAAAATGCCACTGGTGACCAGAGAAGGCGTGCCGTGAGCTGCAGAAGTTTATGTTCCAACTAGGAGACTCTCGCAAGACCCAAGTGTCCGGCGAGGAACCAGCACTCTGGTAGCCTGAACACAGAAGGGTCGGAGGGCAGGAGATGACTACAACCCAAAGAGATTACAGAGTACGGCCTGGCTGAAGGCGCTGTCCCGTTGGGACTCCCTCTCCAGGCAGTAGTGAGCTGCAAAAGTATGGACTGAAGACCAGGTGGCAGCCTGACAGATTTCCATCACAGGCACAGAATGAAGATTTGCCACAGAGGTAGCCATGGCCCTGGTGTGGTGTGCCATGACCCAGTGGTCCAGTGAGATCCTTGCCTGCTCATAGGCGAGGGCAATGTAGTCCGCCACCCAATTGGACAGAGTTTGTTTGGTCATTGGAAGCCCCAGTCGACTGGGGTGATAGGAGATGAAAAACTGAGGGACTTTTCGGTGGCCCTCAAGATAGAAGGATAGGACCCTCTTACAGTAGATAGTATGGAGAACGGTCTCCACCTTGCTGGCATGAAGCCTCGGAAAGAAAGTGGGGAGCACCACCTCTTGATTGAGGTGAAAGGGAGACATCACCTTTGGCAGAAATTTAGGGTGTAGGGAGGCACTGCCATCAGAGCCTGGAGCTTCCTGATCCTGCGAGCTGAAGTAAGTGCCACAAGAAAAGCAACCTTCCAGGAGAGGTACTACAGGTAGCCAAGGGCTCAAACAGTGGTTTGGTAAGCTGTGAAAGCACCACATTGAGATTCCACTGCACAGTTGGAGGGTGGATGGGGGCTTGGACAACATGAGGCCCACAGGAAATGAGAAACAAGGGGCTGAGCTGAGAGGGGCTTGCCCTCAACCAAGTGGTGGTGCGCCAAAATAGCACTCAGGTGCACCCTGACTGAGTTGGACTTCAGCCTCACCTGGGACAGGTGGAGTATGTACCTGAGTACCAGTTGTACCAAGCAGAATGGGTTCACACGCCTCTCGGTGCACCACACTGAAAATCAACATTATTTGTAGGCATACACCCTTCTCGTGGAGGCCTTGCAGAAGACCAGAACCACCTCCTCCATGTCTTGTGGGAGGTTGAAGGGAGCTAGAGCTACCCTTTCAGTAGTCAAGCCATGAGCGACAGGGACCCCAGGTTGGGGTGCAGAAGACAGTCCTCCTCCTGTGAACGTAGTCCTGGGGCATGGCCCAGGGAAATTGGAAGAGCAGCGAGAACCAGAGTTGCTTGGGCCATCGGGGGGGCTACTGGTATCAGTGACACCCTGTCACACTGGACCTCTTGACAACCAGCGGTTTCAGCGGGAAGGCATAAAGAAGGCCTTTCATCCACGGAATGAAGAATGTGTCCAACGCTATCCAGGATAGATGTGGCTCGCGGGAACAGAAGAGGGGCAACTGCGTGTTGTCCAAGCTGGTGAACACATCCATTAGGGGGACGCCCCAGAGTTGGAATAGCCGGGAGGCCATTCTGTGGTCCAGACACCACTCGTGTGGCTGGAGGACTCTGCTCAGCCTGTCTGCCAGGGCATTATCCTGGCCCAGGAGTTAGACCACCCTCAGGAGCATCCCATTGCATGTCACATATGAGCAGAGAGCTACCGCCTCCTGGCAGCAGTATGACCTTGTGCTCCCATGCTTGTTGACATAGAACATTGCAACTTGGTTGCCCGTCTGGACCACCACCGACTGGTGCGCCAACTGGTGGCGGAAGGTGCAGAGGGCCAAAAATATCACCTGCCTCTCCAGAAGATTCACCTGCAACTGGCATTCTGTCTGGGATGAACTGCGTTGCGTGCAGAGGTCCTCACAATGAGCTCCCCATCCCAGCAGGGAGGTATCTAAGGTAAGAACCCTCTGGGGAGTGGGTGCCTGGAAGGGCATCCTGGCCTGAAGGTGGCAGGGACTCTGCCACCAGTCGAGGGAGTCCGCCAGCTGAAGGTCACTTTGATCCTGTCTTGAAGCCTGCCTTAGGCTTGTGTCAACTGGGAGAGGAGGCACCACTGAGCTGTCCTCATGTGCAGGTGGGCATATGGGGTCACTTGGAGCATTGAGGCCATGTGGCCCAGCAGGCGGAGGAGGAGATGAGTAGGCACTGACTGGTGGTGCTGCACCTCTGAGGCATTCTGTCTTCTCCATAAGAAGGAAGGCCTTGGCCTGGAGGGTGTCTAGCTGAGCCCCTATTAACTCCAGGCACTGAGCTGGAGAGAGGTGGGACTTGGGGTAGTTGATGACAAATCCCAGGTGTGCAGGATGAAAGTGGTGCGCTCGGTGGCATGGTGCACCTCTGCAGCTGTGCTCCCCCTTATTAGCCAGACGTCCCGGTAGGGAAAGACAAAGGCCCCTTGGAGATGAAGGTGGGCTGCAATCACTGCTAGGCATTTGATGAAGACCCTTGGTGATGAGGCCAGCCCAAAGGGTAGCACTCTGTATTGGTAGTAGCCTCCTCCCACCACGAACTGGAGGTTTTTTCAATGGCTGGGATGGGACAGGATGTGTGTATAAGCATCCTTCAAGTCTAAGGGGCATAGCCAGTCTCCCTGCTGGAGCAGTGTTCCAAGGGAGAGCCTCTTGAACCTTTCCCTTACCAGAAATCTGTACAAGTCCCGCAGGTCCAGGATGGGCCTGAGGCACCCTGTTTGCTTGGGCACAAGGAAATACCTGGAGTAAAAGCCTTTGCCCCAGAGATATCTGGGCACTGGCTCTACCACCTTGTCCTCAAGGAGGCCTGTGAGCTTGGTGAGGAGTAGAATCTGGTAAAGGAGAGGGCTTACAGGTTCTCCTGGGAAGAACGGGGGTGGTGTCTGATGCAGGTGGAGGAGGTAACCCAGCTTGACAACTTGCAGCACCCAGGAATCGGTGATGATGGAGGATCACCTGTGGGCAAACAAGGCCAGATGCTCCCCTGTGGGCTGCTAAGTGCCTCCTGGAGGAGAGGAGGCAATGCCCAAGGATTCAAAAACTCCCTCTAGGCTGGTCCGGGGCCTGGGTTTTAGAGGTCTTCTGCTTGCAAGGGCTGTGCCCTTGCCCCTTGGACTGTTGACCTTACTATGGGGAAGAGAAGGCCTGGTACTGTAGGACATTACCAAAAAAACCCTTTTTCCTTAGGAAGAAAGGCTTCTTCCCCGGGGCTTTCTTAAGTGGATTCATCAAGGTCTTTTTAGAGAGTCTGATCTTGGTCATGAACTCTATCTCTGCACCTTTGTCTGCCATGGGTTTTCCGAAAAGGTTCTCTTCGATGCAAGGGACATCGATGAGTTTGTCCTGGACCAATTGCTCGAGGTTAGATGAGTGCAGCCATGCCTGGCATTGGGCCCCTATGCCCACAGTGGCTACTCTGGCTGAGGACTCGAATCCATAGTATGCTGCTTGAGACATGAACTAGCTCCCTCACCAGTTCCATGAGGTACATATCAGTGTACAACTGGTAGAATTGGACTCGGCAAGCCAGCATCGAGCCCTGGAAGCATTTTCGGCTGAGGGAGTCCATGGTCCAGGCCTCCTTGTCGGGGGGGGGGGGGGGAGGGGGCACCGAGGAATGAGTTTTTTGGCTCTTGAGTTGCTGCATGGTCGACTCGACGAGTTGTGTGGGAGCTGTTTGTTTTTTTTTTAATTCCAGGCTTCAGCAAACCCGGTATATGCAGTTGAGTCACCTGCTCACTATAAGCACTGACACCAGTGTGTCCCACATACGGAGAAAGCAGCGCTCGAGGATCAGAGGGATGTGTACCATGAGGGCCTCCTTCGGAGGGGCTTCATATTGGAGGATCTCATGTAACTCCGTGCGGGGGGCTTTTTCCGCCTCAGTCTCAAACGTGAGCACCTTTGCCATGTCCCGCACGAAGTTGAAGGCTACATCCTTGGGTGGGGAACGGCATAGGGAAACACCAGTGGAGAAGGGTCCAAGGGGATGTCTCGATGTTGCCATGTGTCCATGGACTCCTAATCTGGTCTCCCAATCTGACTTAAAGTCAGAGGAAGAATCTGAGGGTCTGCAGCTCCTGCGGTCGAGGCCCGAGTCCGAAGATCTGCAACCCCCAGAGGACCTGCGGTCTAAGCCATGTGCACTCGCCAGATAGGACCGGTGTCTCGAGGAACGGGACAGGGACCTTGTCCGATGCCGATGGCTCTCTCAAGGCTGATGGCACTCAAGGATTGGCTCAACATCTAGGGAAGCCCTCGATGTTGAGGGCCCGGTCATTGTACTGAAATTGTGCCTCATTTATCGTTAAAAGCCTAATGATTAACATCCATGTGACTGTCTTAGGTTTAGGAATGACCTTTAACCTCTCATGCTGACCCTGATTTGTAAACATGATAAAAGAACTGAAGTGATTGTGGAAAAGCGCAGAGTTTATTTAAAGCATAAGAAGAGAAACTTCCCTTAAGAAAGCTGGAATTTAAACAGTGGCACAGAGGATCTGCAGGAGCTGTGATGTCTGAGACATAATTTTCTGGTGAGCTATCATCCACCTGGCACTAGAATTACCTCCTACCAGCTGATGCTCATTTCTAGTGAAGGATTATTTTTCTAACTTACTGGTGATAAGTTGGAGCAGTGGAGCTTAAACTAGACATTCATTTTCTACTCAACCATGCAGCACCCTAATGACTAGGCAGCAGTGGGCATCAATCATGAGGGATGCCCACCAAACATCCTTTAATACTTTCCCTGCTGCTGAGGCGTTATTCAATAAATAATTAGATGATGAGATAGGCACCCTTTAAAAACAATTGCTTTGAAACTTTTCTCGAGATTGCTGCATGGCTAAACAAAGCAAGGTTGATATCCAACTGCACAGATAATGTATAATTTGAAACGTCTAACTTAGACAGTTTCAGATCATGCATACATTCAGCAGTGCTATCCATTTAGGTGGTGCCACGGTGTACTGACCTGTAACTGAAAAGTCTGAGTTGGACGTTTCAGTTATACCTGTTGCGTGTACCGTCCACATGGACGTTTAGGGTCCGATATTCAGAGGTGGCAGCTAGCGTGATTATTGTGCCTAGCCATCGCTGCAGAATACTAAACCCGGATATTCGACGACAGGGCCATATCCGGCACCAGCACTGAATATCCAGGTCAGCCATGGAAGCTGGAACCTAGCCTGGCAGTGCCGATATTCAGCCATTGCTTGGTTAGCTTTGGTGGCAAAAGTTAGAACAACCTTGGCTGCTCCTAACTTTCGCTGCCAAGAGATAACCGGCAGTGGCTGAATATCATTGCTGACCGGTTATCCCCAGGTATCGTCCTCGGAACACCCTGATGCTAACCGTGTAGCATCGGGACGTGTAGCGGCGCTACCAGGGAATATCCTGCTAAGGGGCATTTACATGGTTTACGGGTCTGTAAACCATGTAAATGCTTTGGATATCAGGCTCATAACATATATAAGGAAGGCAATATTCAAATATTATGCAGTCAGCAGTGGTGGCGCTGGGCACGCTAAATGCTATTCTAAAATAATTCCTGGGCGCTGAACAGAAATTTCAGACACAAAAACTGTTATATGGCCAAAGCCAAACCTCCAAAAGGAGGGCAGGGTTTTGGGCACTCCAGATGTATAATTTATTAGAACAATATATAAAGATCATAATTTGTGTTAAATATTTTATTTACATTCAATGCCGTTATCTACAGAAATGCCAGCACTGAATATACATTAGAGTGTTGAGTGCTCATTCTGCTGTCCTAAATTTATCTGGATAGATATATGGATAGCTGACTGAACAGCATCACTATCCATATTGTCAAACAGAATGCCCATACTGTGCCCTAGCTCTATCTCGGCACCATACTGATAGCGCTGGGACGGTGTGTAATAATTTTCAGCTGCACCATACAGTGGCTGTGAAAATGGATGGATAATGAACTTTCCTGGATAGCGGTGGCTGCTACAGTATCCAGATAAGTGCTTTTGAATATCGACTTGCATATGTCTAACTGGCAGTATTCAGTTGCTAAACATTTAAATTGAAACAACTATTTTATGGTCTCTCTCTCTCTCTGAGCGATTGTAACCCAAAAATTCAAAAATGAAAGATGCTCAATTCAATCAACATAGAACCAAAAAACGTCTATCTACGATATTTGTCACTGTTGGTTACTTGCTAGATTAGTTTTAGTTCTACTATTATCGAAGGTCTAAGACTTTTTCGGCACTTATTTTCAGACTTATTGTATGTCCAACAGTAGTGCCTAATAGCATCAACGACCTCCAACAACCTATCTACTATAGATTTATATAGCCAAGACTGAGAGCATATGGAACTTATACGTCATTACACATTACCCGACTACTGACACTGTTATGCAAACTTCATGACTTCATAGCTATATCAATATTTCAACATTCAGTAAAGGTTGAGCGCTTAACTTCTGTTTAAATTTCTTCTTTCCACTCGCGTCCTGCTCTCTGATCCCAATGCCTCCCCCTGGCGCCTCTGTTGCGTTTCACTTCAGTCGTTTCCTCAGGGGATCAATAACCACTTTGATCTCGACTTTGAATCTCTACAAAATAAAACCCATTTCTATAACCACCTCTTCATTCATACTAAACACCAAATACATAACTCCTCATTACCCCTATCTCTATGCGACAACTAAATTCCTACCTGGACGCCGCACATGCCTCACATTAACTCAACTCCAGCGACTCCATTAAATAAAACTTTCATACAAGTCGCTCCGGAGAAACACTGCGCATGCGGGTTAGGGATTAACGCTCTACATTTAAAGCGCTCTCTTCTACTCTACCATTGGCGACTTCTAAATCCCTCCCCCTGATAACATCATATTCATCTTCAGTGTCAGGAAACTCACCCAACAGCCCTCTGATAACACTCACTAAAGGCAACATGCTCGCTGCTAAAATTAATAGGGGCAGCCGTTTATTGCAATTTTTCAACATTCTATACCTACCACCCCACGTCGCTATCAATCTCACCTGTACTTATCCCTGACCATATAAAATTTAAAAATCCAAATTTCTCCTATGTACATTTTCTTCACTTCCAAAAACCCCCATATACTATTTAACGCTACTCTCTCACTCCCTTTATAATAACATTTGATTTTCATATACAAGACGACCAGTCTATGCTAGCATTAAGACATGCCGGTGTCATTGATTTTAAAGTAAATATCCATTTCTGTTCTCTAATGAGCAGAGATTGGTCCTGCGTTCTACCAGCTGATCCCGACTCCACCTTGTCTATACAAAAACATCGTAATTGTTCAAAAACATGCCCCTCGGTCATACAATGTTGAACTAACCTTCCACTTCAATCGACTTCTATTTTCCCCCATTCTAACTTTAAAGGGGCAAATAGTTTTACCCACATAAATTAATTCACAGGGGCATCGAATAACATACACTACATTAGTGGAATCGCACGTCGTGTACCTTCTTAATGGATAAGCAGACCCTTGATGTACAAAAACTTCTATCTCCATATGTGGCGCCCCACTTGCCTAGGCGGTTGCCTATAGGCAGGAGTGTACCTCCTTTTAGTATGGGTTCCCAGAGCCGAGGCTTCTGGGGCTTGTAGTTGTGTGAAATGATGAGTAGGCCGAGGGTTGAAGGCAAAAACACAGGAAAATTTATTTTTCTCTTCCTTTGCACCAAAAACACATATTAACAAAATTAGGATACTTCTCCCACAAAAGAAAAAGAATTTTCAGATCAAGAACTTCACAGTGACAAAAGTTGCAATTGCTTCTTCAGCTGTTACATAATGCAGCTTGATAGTTCCTTTACCTCTGCTTTTCCAAACTGTGCAATATTCAAATTAAAGCTTCTTTTACTTCTGGCTGCTGCCCACTCAGATAGTTCTTTCTTAAACATTCAAATCCAGCCTTTGAATACTTTCTAGCTGCTTTAAAACATCAGCAACTTCATTTCAAACATTATCAGCACTCTAGGCACAAGACATACTGGTATAACAGCTTCTGGGTCTTTCCACGTTTAAACCCTTCACTTTGTCTTTATACAAAAAGAGCAATCCATTTGAGATTTAGTAGAGGCATTATCAGAATCATAATTATCTATCTGCATGCCCTCATAGTCAGGATCTGTTGTCTCCTGACTGGAATCAGCTTGTGGGAACGTAGGCTTAATTTCTTCTAACAATTTAAAAACCTTTTCCCAGCGAGACCTCTCTCTAGGTTCAGGAGTTTTTGATGGGCTATGGAGATCCTTATCTTTCAATAAACTGTTCAATGCTTCTAATGGGCTCACCTTCTTTCTAGCAACAGTTCTTTTCACAGGCCTTTCCAGAAGTGAAACTCTCCCCACAGGCTCTGCAGCTTCCTCAGGCCAAACGCTCCTGTATCCAGGGCCAGCTGTAATTCCTCTACAACACGGGCTTCCTTCAGGGCTGTAGTTTCCTGTGTTTTGGCTGCAATGGGAATCCCTTCTGAGGCTGTCTTTGGAGCACCTCTCTCTTTCAGCTTCCCTGAAAGATTCCTTTCCTTCTGGTTCCCTCGTGATCTCCTCGTCCTCTGTTTCCCTGGTGGTCTCCCTTCTTCCTGTTCCCTGAGGCTTAAATGAGTGGGGCTTCCCTACAGCCTCGAACTCTTCCCCCAGGTGCTTCTCATTACCTCTCTTGGTTGCCTTGGAGCTTGGGCGTGGTCTGAGCTCAGCAGCCCCGTGTGTGTTTTTTTTCACTTTGGCTGTACTTTGAAAGTCAGTGCTCTCTGGGCTATCCCTTTGCTTGAAGGTAAATGCTTGTCTTTTATCTATTTCCATGGGCTCTAATACAGTTTTGCCACCACACATAGTGATGTCACATATATTGCAACTTCCACATTTCCTATGGCCCTTTATCATATCAGATGAAGTAACTAATGACACAGGGGTTTTCAATACAACAGGGCTAAGATGTTCTTTTAAATTCCAGTTCCGTTGCCATACGCAATGTATCTTTTTGCCCGCTACACGAGGAATACCCCCCAAAATATTACCATGTCTCCTTAAGATTCTCTGAATTCCAGAACTTAATGGAGAATAACAGGTGATCAAATTAATGCTAGTGGAATTGCTCTTATCCATTTTTTTAGCCTCTAATATATCTATTTGTGCTTTATCGACTATAGCAAGGCTTTTGACTGTGTAAACCATGAGAAACTCTGGGCCACATTAAGAAGCATGGGTATACCAGAACACCTGATCGTTCTCTTGCGTAATCTGTACATTGATCAAGAAGCAACAGTTCGAACGGAACAAGGAGAAACAGAATGGTTTAAAATAAGCAAAGGTGTAAGACAAGGCTGCATACTTTCCCCCTACCTGTTTAATTTATATGCAGAACAAATCATCAGAGAAGCAGGACTGTATGAAGACAACAGAGGTGTGAAGATTGGTGGAAGACTCATCAACAACCTTCGCTATGCTGATGATACCACATTACTGGCTGAAAGCGAAGATGATCTGAAACATTTGCTTCTCACAATCAAAGAACATAGTCTCAAAATGGGCCTGCACCTTAATGTAAAGAAGACAAAGATCATGACAACTGGCATAATCAACAGGTTCATCGTTGAAGGAGAAGAAATTGAAATTGTGAACAACTTTAACCTACTTGGATCAACTATCAATAAAGAAGCAACAAGCAGTCAAGAAATCAGACGACGCATTGCTCTTGGCAGAATGGCTATGAAAGACCTAGATAAGATTCTCAAGAGCAGAGATGTGTCTCTCCATACAAAGATTCTACTTGTTCAAGCCATGGTATTTTCAATAACATCATATGGATGTGAAAGCTGGACAGTGAAAAAGACAGACAGGAAGAAAATTGATGCCTTTGAATTATGGTGCTGGCGGCGAATATTGTGTATACCATGGACTGCCCGAAGAACAAACCAGTCTGTACTAGAGGAGATCAAACCTAAGCTTTCTTTAGAAGCTCAGATGACAAGACTTCGACTTTCATACTTCGGACACATCATGCGAAGAGAGAGATCATTAGAGAAAGACATCATGCTTGGCAAGATAGAAGGTCAACGCAAAAGAGGAAGGCCAGCAATGAGATGGATCGCTACAATAACAGCAGCTACGGGTACCAGTCTGTCGTCAATGAGCCGCCTGACTGAAGACCGAACACAATTTAGGATAGCTATCCAGAGGGTCGCCATGAGTCGACTCCGACTCGACGGCACTTAACAACAACAGAGTAAGCTTGCTTCACAACTGTTGTGGGGTAACCTCGTTCCTTAAAGTTATCAGATAATTGTTTTGATAGCCTCTTAAACTCACAACCATCAGAGCAGTTATGCCTATCGCGTAAAAACTGAGAGAAAGGAAGACTCTCTTTTAATCTCAGGGGGTGCGCACTTGTGAAGTGCAAAAATGTGTTACGATCCGTAGTCTTTCGATGGACTGATGTTAACCACTCCCCTTGTCCTCTACGGATGACTACATCCAAATAGGTCAATGTTTCTTTATGATACGTGTATGTGAATTGCATATTCCGATCACATTGATTAATCCACTGCAAAAATAATGCTAACTTTGCCTCCATACCCCTCCACAGCATGAACACGTCGTCTATATAATGATTCCATGAAATCACATTGGAAATATATGGAGATTGAGACAACCAGTGTTCTTCAAACTTGCCCATATAAAAATTCACTATTGAGGGGGCACATATTGCCCCCATAGCCACAATAAAATAATTTTGATAAATGTCCAAATGAGCTAATTGTAATAAAAACATGATCTGTGTCTCTAAAAGATCACCTCGCTGACGCAAAACCTGCTCTACCACTTGATATGCTGCTAATTGAGGAATGCTTGTGTATAAAGATGTCACATCCATGGTGACCAATAATATATCTGCATGTGCTGCCCATTGTGCCTGAGTACTTAAAATGTTTAAAAAATGTGTGGTATCTTTTATATATGATGGAATGTCTAATAATAATGGACGTAAGTATGAATCCAGAAATGTAGATAAAGGTTCCAATATGGTACCTCTAGTTGAAACTATTGGTCTACCCGGAGGTTTTGCCATATTTTTATGTATTTTTGGAACTATATAGAACTTTGCTATCGTGGATGTCACTATATTTAAATACTGATACTCCTTCCGTGTGATCAATTTATCGTGTAGGGCTATTTGAGCAATCTCCTTAATTTCCAATTGTAGAGAACATTTTGGGTCCTCTACCAATACTTTATACATTGTTTGATCCCGTAACTGCCGCAATGCTTCTGATAGTCTTCCCTACTTAACACTACTACCGCTCCCCCTTTGTCAGCCCTTCTGATTACAATGTCTGTTCTCTGTTTCAGGTCTGTTAATGCTTCATGTTCCCGTCTTGACAAGGTAGTGAAATGTCTTTTACTTGATCCTTCTAAAGATTGTAGTTCTTTTAAAACCAATTCTTTAAAAACTACGAGAGCTGGATGCAATGGACCTGGTGGAGACCAGGTAGATTTCAGCGGCAGTCTTATCTGATGTGTTTCATGATCTTCCTGCATCATTGCTCCCTGTGGTTCTTCCTCACTTACGTGGGACGCAAAAAAATTCTTTAAATTCAGCTTCCTAATCAGACCTTCAAAATCAACACGGCATTGAAACACATCGAAACTAGCGGTAGGGACAAAGGATAACCCCTTGTTCAATAAATCTATAGATTCTTGAGAGAGTGATTGACCTGATATATTCACCACCAGATCTACATGAATCTTTTGACGGGCAATGTTGTTCATTTTCTCCTTTAAATTGGGCGGTCTCGATCTCTTCCCCACCCTACGGCCCTTTTTTTTTTCTTCTTGTCGTCCTCTTCCTCCCCCAAAAAAACATCTCTTGAGGACCTACTGGAATCTGTGTGGCTACTATCATCTGAAGTATCTTCAAAATTCACTTGTTTTTTGGATTTTTTTGGCTTCCAATTGGAATTCATCCAAGGGTAAACATACCCCACCGTATAGTCAGTGTTATCCCTCTGCAACTTCTTAGATTTTTTGGCCATAACTTCTTGTCTTAATGTCCCTATCAATTTCTGTAATTCCTATGATTTTTTAGTGTATACTTCTTCCGTCTCGTTACGATAAACGGCTGCCCCTACTAATTTTAGCGGCGAGCATGTTGCCTTTAGTGAGTATTATCAGAGGGTTGTTGGGTGAGTTTCCTGACACTGAAGATGAATATGATGGTATCAGGGGGAGGGAATTAGAAGTCACCAATGGTAGAGTAGAAGAGAGCGCTTTAAATGTAGAGCGTTAATCCATAATAGGGGTAATGAGGAGTTATGTATTTGGTGTTTAGTACGAATGAAGAGGTGGTTATAGAAATGGGTTTTATTTTGTAGAGATTCAAAGTCGAGATCAAAGTGGTTATTGATCCCCTGAGGAAACGACTGAAGTGAAACGCAACAGAGGTGTCAGGGGGAGGCGTTGGGATCAGAGAGCGGGACGCGAGTGGAAAGAAGAAATTTAAATAGAAGTTAAGCGCTCGACCTTTACTGAATGTTGAAATATTAATATAGCTATGAAGTCATGAAGTTTGCATAACAGTGTCAGTAGTCAGGCAATGTGTAATGACGTATAAGTTCCATATGCTCTCAGTCTTGGCTATAGAAATCTATAGTAGATAGGTTGTTGGAGGTCGTTGATGCTATTAGGCACTACTTTTGGACATACAATAAGTCTGAAAATAAGTGCCGAAAAAGTCTGAGACCTTCGATAATAGTAGAACTAAAACTAATCCAACAAGTAACCATCAGTGACAAATATCGTAGAGAGATGTTTTGGGGTTCTATGTTGATTGAATTGAGCGTCTTTCATTTTTGAATTTTTGGGAAACATTTAAATTGAACATGTAGATGGGTCGCACAAATTGCAGGTATAAATTGAAATGTCCAATTTGCAGGAGCAACCTAATGGTTAAAGCAGCAGCCAGAGAACTAGGGAAGCTCCGTTTAACTCTAACTGCTTCTCTTGGGCAAGTCACTTAACCCTATACTGCCTCCGGTAAAAACTTAAGGGGACATTTTGAACACATTTTAGCTGGTCAGCAGATTTGCTAACCAGCTAAAATGTGGTCATGGAGATATTCACTGGCACTATCCCCTCCTAACTCTTTAAACACCCCGTCGTTAATGTGAACACATGGCATTCTGGGAGCAGCACCACTAGGTAGCCAGTTTGCAGCGATATTTAGCCACAAAGAGGTTGATTCTGTTTCCTGAACATCTGGCTGCTTTGGCCATGCCAAATCGAGACATGCGGGAAATGGACCTGATTCTGCCGCCGGCGGCAGAATCAAGGACATAGGCATCGGGACGGGCAGCCTATTCTGGTGCAATGAACGTCCGCAGGCTGCATGACCACAGAGCACAATGCTCCAGCTGGCGTGCCTGTGCAATTATGTCCTATCGGCACGGCACTGGGATATCCAGCCAGCAATGCAGAATATCGGACCTGGTGTTGCCACTGCAAAATGCTGCCCAACCCTTGGCGGGGTCCCCCATGGCCAGGGTCAGGCAGCCTGAGCACTTCTGTGGCGGCATGATATGGCTGTAGGCCGCAATCGGGGGGCATCCTGCACTTATTCCACCTCTGAGGTGGAATAAGTCGGGCATCCAGGTTGCTGCTGACGGACATACAGAGGCACGACCTGAATGGCCTTTGTATGTCCAGGCGCTGCGGCCCGCCCCCACTCTGCCTCTGCAATGCCCCCGTCCAGTGCTCCACACACAAACCCTCTGTACGTGCAGGGAGAGCTGTACACAGAATAGCGAGCTGGCCATAAACAGGAGTTGGACATCTGACCCGGACATCTGACCCGGACATCTGACCCGGACGTCCAACCCTATTCGCGGCGATGTATCAGGCCGTAGCTGATTAGCTAAAATGCTTATACTTTAGACAGATGAAAAACTGTCCTAACTTTAGGTGTTTTTTCAGTCCAGCTAATGGATGAATATCGCTGCTGACCAGACTGCAAAAAGCAATCTAGGCCTAGCACTGAATATCCGGGCTTTAATTAAAGTGGTGATGGCCATCCACTCTAACAGCGCTGGGCATCGCTGCTGAATGTGCCCCCTTTAGATTGTAAGCCCTCTGTGGAGAGGAACTCTACGAGTATGTAACTCACCTTGAGGTACTCCTAGAAAAAGGTGCGAGCTAAAATCCAAATTTCCCTTCTCTTCTTGTGGATATTCAGCAGGGCTACCTAAACAGATAGCGTCGCTGAATATACATATAATTTGAAGCCGTTACATTAGGCATTTTGAATTGCACATTCCCCGTGCAACTATTGACCTCAAGGGGGCTACTTTTATCATGCAGCGTCTATGTAAAAGTCAAAATGCTGCCTATTTTAAGCCAATGTGCCTTGATGAAACAGGCACCAGAACAAGGCCCAGCAGCACACAAACGTTCTTGCATCAATCTACCCTTGCCCCAAAGAAAGTGTAAATGCGTGTGTGTGCTCTATCCACGCATATAAGTGTTTTATAAAATGTGTGTGTACATCACAACGCCACCCAAGCTTTACCCCAACAATACCCCTGGGAATGCCCAGGCACAGATCGCATAAAAGTAAGCCTGCTCCTTCCATGCGCTAATTCTTCTATGTGTTGTTGTTGTTAAGTGCCATCGAGTCGGAGTCGACTCATGGCAACCCTCTGGATAGCTATCCTAAATTGTGTTCGGTCTTCAGTCAGGTGGTTCATTATTGACAGACTGGTACCCGTAGCTGCTGTTATTGTATCGATCCATCTCATTGCTGGCCTTCCTCTTTTGCTTTGACCTTCTATCTTGCCAAGCATGATGTCTTTCTCTAATGATCTCTCTCTTCGCATGATGTGTCCAAAGTATGAAAGTCGAAGTCTTGTCATCTGAGCTTCTAAAGAAACCTTAGTTTTGATCTCCTCTAGTACCAACTGGTTTGTTCTTTGGGCAGTCCATGGTATACACAGTATTCGCCGCCAGCACCATAATTCAAAGGCATCAATTTTCTTCCTATCTTTTTCACTGCCCAGCTTTCACATCCATATGATGTTATTGAAAATACCATGGCTTGAACAAGTCGAATCTTTGTATGGAGAGAGACATCTCTGCTCTTGAGAATCTTATCCTATCTTATCTTTCATAGCCATTCTGCCAAGAGCAATGCGTCGTCTGATTTCTTGACTGCTTGTTGCTTCTTTATTGATAGTTGATCCAAGTAGGTTAAAGTTGCTCACGATTTCAATTTCTTCTCCTTCAACAATGAAACTGTTGATATTGCCAGTTGTCATGATCTTTGTCTTCTTTACATTAAGGTGCAGGCCCATTTTGAGACTATGTTCTTTGATTGTGAGAAGCAAATGTTTCAGACCATCTTCACTTTCAGCCAGTAATGTGGTATCATCAGCATAGCGAAGGTTGTTGATGAGCCTTCCACCAATCTTCACACCTCTTGTCTTAATACAATCCTGCTTCTCTGATGATCTGTTCTGCATATAAATTAAACAGGTAGGGGGAAAGTATGCAGCCTTGTCCTACACCTTTGCATATTTTAAACCATTCTGTTTCCCCTTGTTCCGTTCGAACTGTTGCTTCTTGATCAATGTACAAATTGTGCAAGAGTACGATCAGGTGTTCTGGTACACCCATGCTTCTTAATGTGGCCCAGAGTTTCTCATGGTTTACACAGTCAAAAGCTTTGCTATAGATGATAAAGCACAAATAGATATCCTTTTGGTATTCTTTAGTCTTTTCAAGGATCCATCTCACATCCGCAATGATGTCTCTCGTTCCTCGCCTTTTCCTGAACCCTGCTTGCACTTCAGGTAGTTCTTGTTCCAGGTATGGTTGTAGTCTCTTCTGAATAATCTTCAGTAGAATCTTGCTGCATGTGGGATCAGAGCGATTGTGCGATAATTTCCACAGTCAGTTGGATCACCTTTCTTTAGTATTGGTATAAACACAGATATTTTCCAGTCAGTTGATCATGATGTTGTCTTCCATATTTCTTGGCAGAGCCTTGTAAGTACAGTAACAGCTGTATCAGATTGCTGTAATACTTCTATGGGAATGCTATCAATGCTGCTTCAACTTCTTCTTTCATCACCAATGGTTCCCAATCATAAGGTACAGGTTTAAACGGCTGTTGGTCCACTTGATCTTTATCATATAAAAACTCTGTATATTCCTTCCATCTTTTCTTGATCTTCTCAGCATCATTCAACATAGAACCTTGAGCATCTTGTAACATTCCAATTCGAGGCTGGAACCTTTTCTTTAACTCTCGTAGCTTTAGGAAAGCCGATCTTGTTCTTCCTCTAATAGTTTCTGCTTCTATTTCCTTGCATGCATCATTGTAGTACTTTTCCTTGTCCTGTCTTGCTGCACGTTGGAAATCTCTGTTGAGTTCTGTGATTGTCTTTCTTTCTCCTCTGGCTTTAGCTTCTCTGCGTTTCTGGGCAATTTTCAGAGTTTCTTCCATCATCCATTTTGGCCGTTTTTTCTTTTTCACCTTTTGTAGAGACTTCTCACTTTCTTCCAACACAACCTTCTTGATGTCATTCCATAACTCTTCTGGAGCTCTGTCATTTGTATCTAAAGCAGCAAATCGATTTTGCAGGCAGTCTTTAAATTCCAGTGGTATATTCTCAAGGTCATATTTTGCTGCATTCATGAGTGGTTTGCTCTTTTTCAACTTTAGCTTGAGTTTGCATACTAGTAGTTGATGATCTGTACCATAGTAAGCTCCAAGTTTTGTCTTTGTTGATGTTATAGAGCTTTTCCATCGTTGACTTCCACAGATGTAGTCATTTGATTTTTATACAATCCATTGGGTGAAGTTCATGTGTACAGTCACTGCTTGTGTTACTGGAAGAAGGTGTTTGAGATGAATAGATCGTTGGTCTTGCAGAATTCTATCAGTCTTTTCCAGCTTCATTTCTGTTGCCAAGTCCATATTTTCCAACTACTTTGTCTTCTTCTTTGTTGCCAACTTTTGCGTTCCAGTCACACATGACTATCAGGATATCCTGTTTGCATGTTCTGTCAATTTCAGCTTGTACTTGTTCATAGAACTCTTCAATTTCATTCTCTTCTGCAGCTGTTGAATTATAGTTGTGTTGATAGGCATTCCTCGTAGACGAATAGAGATTAAGCGTTCGCTGACTGCATTGTATTTCATTACAGTTCTTGCAAGTTTCTTCTTTATTATAAATGCAACACCATTTCTTCTTTGTCTTTCATTTCCAGCATAGTAGACCATGGGATCATGTGATGCTAAGTGCCCGATGCCAGTCCATTTCAGTTCGCTGACACCCAACAGATCAAGTTGTACACGTTGTAGTGAGGAATGCCCTCAAGAAGAGATGGAAATAGGGGAAAATCCTGATGGAGAAAATAGCACTGCACTGACAGGATTTTCAAACCAGAGTTGAAAAAAACACAGCTCTCTGCTGAACTCAGGCCACACCTCAGCTCAGGGGAGGAGACAGGTGGGTTCTCTGATTGGTCACGCCCAGGGGAAGGTCAGAGAGTGCAGGGAAGTGAACCCTTTTTAAATCCTCAAGCAATGCAGAGAGGGAGCATCAGCACAGAGAGGAGAGAAGGAAGGACTGAGACGGGAAGCAGTCCAGGAAGGAGTTCAGGAGGAACTGCCTGAAGGATAAGCAAGCCAGAACCTTGGAGCAGGGCAGAACCTGGGAGCAGTGAACGTCCAGGGAAGAAACGTTACTGCAAGGTAGAGCCTGGGAACAAGAAAGCTTGCAGAGAAAATACGTGGAGAAAAGGTAGTTGGACCTATAGCAGCAAAGGCGATAACTGCAACAGAGAAGGCCAAGAGGAAAACAATCAGCCGAGTAATTACCTGAAGGCCAGAGGAAATAGCTACAAGAAAGCTGAGTTCAAAACCCTGGGAGATAGCAGGAAAAAAGGCACCAGCGCTTGTCTAAGAGTCCCTGGCAAAGGTAAAGCTGATATTGCCAATTTTAACTCTTTGTTCGAGAAGCCTTTTACCCATGCTAACATTCAAAAGACTAACAGAGCACAGCTAGCTGAGAGCAAGTGGGGGAAGGGACTTACCCTTGCTAGAAGCTATCCCCTTGATAAAAGCAGGACAGCTGAACCCTCTGGGGCAGGAACCTTATGCAGGCTTTTATCAGAAAAGGAAAACGTTTATCCCAAGGAAAATGTGCATAAACAAGCTGAATTGCTTTTAAGCCAATTCCGGGAGTTTTTGGAAGCGAGGTCAGGAAAAGATAACAAACCTGACAAAGATACTTTTAATGCTGGCTCTGAGGAATGTATGCAGGTGGATGAGTGTTTGCCTGCAATAGAGCAAGAACTTTGTGCTATGGACTGTTCAACTTGTCTTGTAGAAAAGAGCAGTGGTACAGAGCATTGAAAAGCTATATGAAGGAATATAGAGTAATTTGCCATACCTGCTGCCACCTTGAAAAGATTTGAAAGTGGTTTAATAAGCTTAATCACCGGCTGAAAGTGTGAAGCCGTGCTGTATAGAAAAGCAACTGTTTCAGTTCCTTTTTATTCTTTGAGTGACCACAAGAGGCAGTGCCTAGTGAAAGGCAAAGGAACTGTGAAACAGCCAAATACTGCTGAACTGTTTTCTATTGCATTTCCTGAGTTTATGTTACAACCTTTATGTTGGAGTTGCATCTTTTGCGTTTGTTGTACTGAATTTTGATGCGCTGGAGAAAATCCCCACAAATAAATATTCTTGCAGCCTTACCTACTCGAGTCATAACTACAACTCAGTCCTTAAAGGAGACAAGCAAACTACAGGTCCCAGAATTCCTAGGGACATCTAACAAGCTTTATTCCAAAGGGACATTCTAAAGGCCACTCCTGCCTGTAAGCCCTTGGGCCCAGGAGGAGTGTTGCAACGTTCCATTTCATTCTTGACTACCTCCAACTTCCCTTGCTTCATGCTTCATCGTTCCATGTTCCAATGTGTAAGACATCTTTACAGCTTCTGACTCTCATTTCATTTGCAGCTACATCAGCAGTCAGACATCCCAAGGGCTTTGATCCAACCACATCATAAATGCTGGCTTTACTTTGAAAAGTCGTCAGCTCTTCCCCAGTAGCTAGTCGAGTGCCTTCCAACCTGGGGGTCTCATCTTCCAGCACTATAGCACAATTTGTTTTGTTGTAACTATCCATTGGGTTTTCACGGCAAGATACAGAAGTAGACTGCCGGACCTTTCTTCCGCGCAGTTTAAGTTTGGTGTTGTTGCCGTTGTCACAAAAATGTGATCCTCTGCCTTCAACACTATCCCATTCTGCTGCTGCCCAGATGGGTGGTTTGTTTTGGTCTGGCACCTCAGCTGAGACCTGTCCATCTACTGATAAATTAGCTCTCAGCATCACTGATGCACACAAGCCCTCACAGCAAGACAAGCTGCAAACCAAGTGAGGGTTCTATGTGTATTTACATGCAATTTTAGAAGAGCCCTTTCTGCATGTAGAGCATGCTTAAAATGCAAATAAGTTTTATAAAATTACCTCCCCCACTTCACTTAATAGTTAACATATAGAGGGGTCAATATTTAGCGGTGGTGGGTGGCACTTTTAAAGCACCTGGCCACTACCACTGAAAATAAAACCAGATACTCAGCGGCATATGGCACTGATTATCCAATTTCACCGGAGACTGCAGTAACTATCCAGTCAACCGCGATATTCAGCCACTGATTGGATAGCTAATTCCTGTCCTAACTTTATGTGGTTTAGCTATCGACCCCATACCTTTTTGGATGGTAAGTTTGGGCATATCACTATATATATGTCCATAAACATTGTAGTTGGCCCTACTGCTGGCAGGGTAAGTGCTTTTCAATATCGACCTCAAGAGGTTTAATAAGGGTGCGCTCCATCAGGGATATATGTGATGATTTCGATATAATCTTGTGGTATCAAATACAATAGTCAAACATGGGTGATATTAGTGCTTAAATTGTTCCAAATGCCTCATACACGCTAAAGATTTGTTAAGCTAAACAAGATAAACACTGAAGAGCAAACAAATAAAGTCAGCACATACAGGAACCATCAAACCCCCAAAGAAATTTTATCTTTCAAGATCTTGGGTTCTAACTCTGCCACCTCCTCTGTTTCACACGCAAACATCTCAGAAATTCTAATATGGAAACTCTGCTGAGTAAAACCAGTCCAATGCTTCCCTTGAAGTTGCATGTTCTAAGCAACAGGTATGCTGCAGCCATCTCATAATTTGAACTGCTCTAGCTTGCATGGCGACTAGATATTTATTTATTTAGACAGACTTGTATACCACCTTATCCTTCAATCAAGGTGGTTACGTCACATCACAATTGGAGGGTTACAATTAACATTAGGGTACATGTAAACATTTAGACAGTACAGTTACATAACAGCATTTAGACAGTACAATTAAAGGTAACATTTAACATGAGGATATTTAATAACATGGTATGATAAACTTGTGTGTATGAATAGGGTGGGTGCGTGTTTAGTTGGCAGGGTAGGTGGTATTTCAATTTGGGTATGGGATGTTGCCTGGATGCTCATATGTTTCTATAAATAAATATGTTTTGAGGTCTTTGCGGAAGTCTTTGAGGTCATCTAATGCTCTCATCCTCATTGGGAGGGAGTTCCATAGTGTGGATGTCAGTAGTGATGGTGCTGTTTTTGAGGTTGTTTGTTTGGTTTTGTGATAGCCTGCAGGTGTGCCGATCATGTTGTCGTTATTGGTTCTTCTTGGTCTATTGCTGATATCCCTTGTTATGACGTTTTGGAGTACGTCTGCTGAGAGATGGTGAATGACTTTGAAGATGATCATGATTGTTTTGTATTTAGCTCTTGTCACCATTGGAAGCCAGTGCAGTTGCTATAGGACGGGAGTGATGTGCTCGGTCCTTGGTGTGTCTGTAATGATGCGTGCTGTGGTGTTTTGTACCATCTGTAGTGGGTGGAGTGTCTGCTGAGGTAGGCCTTGATATAGTGAATTTCCGTAATCAAGCAGTGGTGTGATGAGTGCTTGGCACACAGTGCGGAAGTGGTCCTGGCGGAGCATTGGTTTGATTTGTCAGATTGTTTTCAATCGTTGATGGGCCTTGTTTGCGGTTTTGGTGATGTGGGATTTCAGGTTTAGAGCTCTGTCTAGTGTGATGCCCAGATACTTAACTTCTTCTTTGACAACTATGTGTTTGTCTAGGATGCTGATAGTTTGTGGAGATATGAAGGTGGAGTTCCTGGTGATGAACATTGCTTCAGTTTTATCGTAGTTGACCGTTAAGTTGTTGTCTCTGAGCCAGTCATTCATGTCTTCGAGGCATTTGGTTATTGTTGTGGTGCTTAGTGCTAGTATGTTGATTGGAGCATACACCATGATGTCGTCAGCATAAATGTGATAGTGACGTTTGTGGTGCTTGATGATGTTGCATATGGGCTGTATGTAGATGTTAAAGAGCACTGATGATAGGGCTGAGCCTCGAGGTATTCCCTGTGTGACGGGGAATTGTAGTGATTTCTTTTGGTCACATTTAACTTGTTGCGTTCGCAAGATATGAGTGGCCAAGTCCAGCAGACAACAAAGGAACAATGCAACAGACTTCCTTGTATGTTAATTCTGATGGATAAAACGAACATCTGTAAAACCTTCTGGTAATTTTGCTGGATACTAAGAGTGGATATTCAACAGGATTAACATAGTTAGCTGTTCTATGCTGCTGAATATCCCCTCCTAACACCGCTGCACACCCCAGTGCTTAATGCGTAGCATCAGAGTGTTCCAAGGTAGCACTTGAATTAACCAATCAGTGGCAAACTAGCTAAGGTTAGGCACACAAAAGGATGGCCTAACTTTAACCTGTTTAGATAACTGGGCAGTGGCGATACTCAGCTGCTACCCGGTTGCAGATATTCAGTGCCGGTGGCTGGATATGACTCTGGCATTGAATATCTGAGACTAATTTAAAACACTGACAGTCAGCAGCCGCTGTTGAATATCTGCACCTAAAATAACTGCTTAACATTTCTATAGTGCTATGAAGCATATACATTACCTTATGAACATATACAATTTATCTATTTAGCCTGTCTTACCAAAGAAAGCTTAGGGCAGGTGGCAGCAATCAGATCGCAGACAAGTCAGTGCCAACATAAACTCTAGCCTTTGAGCTCTCAAACCCACAGCTGTCAATCCAACTTCCCTATTACCTGTTCTGTCGCGTTTACAAGCAGATCAATCATTTTCTTGTAATTTTTTAGCTATTACAGATTAGTGTGACCCACTAGCGTGCCCAGAGGCTAAGGAGGGCTTGGGTAGCTTGGTGGGGCAGTATTTTGTTGGCTGTTAAGTTCCTATGAAGGTATTAGCAAAGCCTTCTTGTTCCTGAAGTTTGTACCTTTAGCCAATAAGTGTAGTTGAGGCAGAGGGTAAGGTTTAAACTCAGGCTTTATTCCCCGTCCGGGGTGGATTCAAAACCATGGAACATAAAGGAAAAACAGACCATACGTCTGGTAACACAATTAAAGAAAACACTGTGAACAAAAATCAGCTTTCTTCAGCATTAAATAAACAGCACCAGAAAATAACAGAAAAACAGTTCCTTCCACTCACGTGCTTCTTGCACCTGTTTCTTCTTTCAAACAGTTCTGGCTGCTTTAACACAAAGACGTTACACAATCGGACAAAGTGTACGTGCAATCCATTGCAGTTCCCTCTAAAACATCTTCAGGGAATTCAACCTGCATTTCCTCCTCGTCAGAATGAACTTCTGGCTCCCAAATGCCCTTAAAGTTAAAATGTCTCTGCCGGGGAGTTAAAAGATTATCTTCTTCCACTATACTAGTGGCCTGTGGGAAATTACCATATTGCTTGTATTTAGAGTCTTGAGAGCTACAGAGCTCTTTGTATGAACAGAGAAAGTCAGGGTATTTCAAGTCCCTCTTATTAGGGAGAATATGCCTACCTCTAGGCTCTGCTGCTTCCTGCTTTCTCTGATGAACACAGCTCCGCTCTGACACCCTTTTTCCACAGCGTTTATCTGTATCCAGCCAATGTGCTTCAGGGTAAAAACTTTCCCCTTCTGCTTTCCTGGAGTTAGACAAATTGTAGCCTCTAACCTTAGCTGTTGGACTGCCTTTCCTATTTGCCTCACAGCAATGCTCCTGAGGACACCGGGAGGCTGTGCACTGCTGTTCCTCACAGCTTCTCTGGAAGTCACCAACCTCGGGTTCCTCGGAGATTCTCCTTGGCTCTGTCCTCACAGTTCTGTGGACACTGCTCTCCAACCCAGCAGTTCCAGACACTTCTGTTCTTCTCCCACTCAAGAACTCCGTTCCTCCCTCTCTACCTGCTGGTAAGTGAGTCTTAAATATGTTGCAATTGGTGTTAGCCTGGGCTCCGCCCCCATGCAGGTGCTCTCTATTTTCTAATGGGTTCTGAGCTCCCTCTCTGCTCGGGCGTTCCCTAACACCTCGTGGCTGTGTTTTCCACTGTTGCTCATAGCAACCTTTTCCCATATGTGAAGGTGAGCTGTCAATTTCCCTTCTGTTTTGCTCACTCTCCCCTACTTCTATGGGTTCTGATGGCGTTACCTCGTGACATTAGTCTGACTTAACGTATCTGCACGAGGGCGGTACATGTGCAAGTTTTCGTGCTAATTGTGCGAGCAATTTTCTAAAGCCCATTTGGGTGGGTAAAATATTACCTTCATTATGAGAGGGATCTCCTGATCCTACTACTGCTATTAAAGCGTAGTTACTCACCTGTAACAGGTGATCTCCAGGAACAGCAGGAATTTAGTCTTCGCATATGGGTATCGTCGGTACCAATGGAGCCTGCGTGGGCACGCTCTCCAGCGTCCAATAGGAACGCTTTTGGGAGCATCCACACAGCACATGCGTGCTGCCTTCCCGCCTTTCCAACTGTCCCTCTTCAGTTAAGTTTATAGCTGAGTGAAAGGATAGAGGGAGAGAGGAAAGAGACAAAGAGATAGAGAGACAACTCCTAGGGGAGGTGGGTGGGTTGTGAAGACTAAATTCCTGCTGTTCCCGGAGATCACCTGTTATAGGTGAGTAACTACGCTATCTCCAGGAACAAGCAGTAATGTAGTCTTCACATATGGGGACTCCCTAGCTGAAGATGCCAGGGAGATAGCCCCAGGAAGGTGCCACCCTAGAAAGGTAGGCATCCTTCCTCCCAAGGATCTCTGGCATTCCACCAGGGTTGGTGGGTAGGAGTTGAATTAGGTCTGAAAGAGATTTTGAAGAACAGCTTGGCCAAAGAAGGCATCCCGACGGAAGGCTTTATCCAGGCAGTAGTGGGCTGTGAAGGTGTGTACCAAAGCCCAGGTGGCTGCTCGGCAAATATCATCGATAGACACGGAGTGGAGATTAGCCATGGAAGCTGCCATGGCTCTCACGTTATGAGCTGTGACTCTCATAAGCAAAGGATATGCATTGGGCAATCCATTTAGATAAAGTTCTTTTGGAGACTGAAAGTCCCAAATGACTAGAGTCAAAAGCTATAAAAAGTTGCGAGGACTTTCTATGTTTCTGTGTTCTCTGTAGGTAAAAGGCTAAGGCTCTTTTACAATCCAGAATATGAAGGTTTCTTTCTGCATTAGAGGCGTGAGGCCTCGGAAAAAATACAGGAAGATAAATTGATTGATTCAAATGAAAAGGCAAAACCACCTTTGGCATAAAGTGTGGATGAGTTCTAAGAACAATCTCATCATGATGAAACCTAGTATAAGGAGGATCAGCCACTAAAGCTTGCAGTTCACTAATGCGACGTGCAGTGGTGATTGCAATTAGGAAGATGACCTTCCAGGTCAAAAACATAAGGGTTGTAGTGGCTAAAGGCTCAAAAGGCGGCTTCCTGAGCTGCCTGAGAACTAGATTTAGATCCCATGCCACCGGTGGTGGCTTAATGGGAGGTTTGGTCAACAGAAGATCTCTCATAAATCTGGATATGAGTGGATGAGAGGAAATTGGTTGTCCATTCAGAGGCTTATAAGAAGCTGCAATTACACTAAGATGGACTCTTACCAAATTGGTCTTTAGACCAGAAAGCGTAGTTACTCACCTGTAACAGGTGATCTCCGGGAACAGCAGGAATTTAGTCCTCACATATGGGTATCGTCAGTACCGACGGAGCCTGCGCGGGAACGCTCCCCAGCGTCCAATAGGAACGCTTTTGGGAGCATCCCTCAGCACATGCGTGCTTCCTTCCCGCTTTTCCAACTGTCCCTCTTCAGTTAAGTTTGTAGCTGAGTGAAAGGAAAGAGGGAGAGAGGAAAGAGACAAAGAGAGAGAGAGAGACAACTCCTAGGGGAGGTGGGTGGGTTGTGAGGACTAAATTCCTGCTGTTCCCGGAGATCACCTGTTACAGGTGAGCAACTACGCTATCTCCAGGAACAAGCAGGAATGTAGTCCTCACATATGGGGACTCCCTAGCTGAAGATGCCAGGGAGATAGCCCCAGAAAGGTGCCACCGTCGAAGGTGAGAATCCTTCCTCCCATGGATCTCTGGCATCCCACCAGGGATGGTGGGTAGGAGTTGGTTTAAGTTTGAAAGAGATTTTGAAAAACAGCTTGGCCAAAGAAGGCGTACCGACGGGAGGCTTTATCTAGGCAGTAGTGGGCTGTGAAGGTGTGTACCGAAGCCCAGGTGGCTGCTCGACAAATGTCATCGATAGACACAGAGTGGACTGGAAATTAGCCATAGAAGCTGCCATGGCTCTCACATTATGAGCTGTGACACGGACATGAAGAGGAAGACCCTTACTCTCATAAGCAAAGGATATGCATTGGGCAATCCATTTAGATAAAGTTCTTTTGGAGACTGGAAGTCCCAAATGACTAGGGTCAGAAGCTACAAAAAGTTGCGAAGACTTTCTATGTTGCTGTGTTCTTTGTATGTAAAAGGCTAAGGCCCTTTTACAATCCAAAGTATGAAGGTTTCTTTCTGCATTAGAGGCGTGAGGCCTCGGAAAAAATACAGGAAGATAAATTGATTGGTTCAAATGAAAAGGCAAAACCACCTTTGGCATAAAGTGTGGGTGAGTTCGAAGAACAACCTTATCATGATGAAATCTAGTATAAGGAGGATCAGCCACTAAAGCTTGCAATTCACTAATGCAACGGGCAGAGGTGATTGCAATTAGGAAGATGACCTTCCAAGTCAGAAACCTAAGGGCTGTAGTGGCCAAAGGTTCAAAAGGCAGCTTCATGAGCTGCCCGAGAACTAGATTTAGATCCCATGCCACACCAGTGGTGGCCTGATGAGAGGTTTAGTTAATAAAAGGCCTCTCATAAATCTTGATAGGAGTGGATGAGAGGAAATTTGTTGTCCATTTAGAGGCTTATAAGAAGCTGCAATTGCACTAAGATGGACTCTTACCGAATTGGTCTTTAACCCTGAATTCAAGAAGTGAAGGAGATACTCTAGTATCGATTGTAAGGGTATGACCAGGGGGTTTAATCCCCTCTTGGAACACCATATAGTAAAACGTTTCCACTTGAAGGCATAAGATCTTCTTGTGGAAAGTTTCCTAGAAGCCTGAAGGATATCTTTTACCTGCTGGGACAGGTTGAAATCCTGGAGATCTAAGCCTTCAGCAACCAGGCCGTGAGGTGCAGGGACTGGGGATTTGGGTGCCATAGCATCCCGTTCTCCTGGGAAAGGAGATCTGGAGCATGCCCTAACTCCAGAGGTGCCGCTTGAGAGAGATGCAGAAGCAGGGAATACCACGTTTGGCATGGCCATCGTGGTGCTACGAGAATCATGCGACCCCTGTCTCTCTGAAGCTTGAAGAGTGTTTTGGGGATGAGGGAAATGGGTGGGAAGGCATAAAGGAAGTCCTGACCCCAGTGAAGGAGGAAGGCATCCCTTGCCTGACAGTTGTGCGCCGGAATCCTGGAACAGAACCGGGGAAGTTTGGCATTCAGTGGAATTGCAAAGAGGTCTATGTCTGGAATGCCCAAGAGATGAAATATCGTTGCCACCTGGTCTAGGTAGAGTGACCACTCGTGAGGTAGCAGTACTCGAATGAGTTTGTCTGCCCAAAGGTTTTGAATGCCTGGAAGATATACCACTAGAAGGTGAATTTGATGCTCTCTGGCGAGGGCCCATAGTCGTAAAGCTTCATTGCATAACGACAGAGAGCCTGTCCCGCCCTGCTTGTTCACATAGAACATGGCTACCTGATTGTCCATCTGGACTAGGACTGTCTTGTAGCTGAGCTGGGCGTGGAAGACTCGAAGAGCTAAATAAATTGCTCTAAATGCCAGGAGGTTTATGTGTAAACCAACCTCCTGTGGAGTCCAGGTGCCCTGGGTAGAGAGATGATTCAGGTGTGCTCCCCAACCCACCTGTGATGCATCTATTGTTAGGGTGGCCTGAAAGAGGGGTTGATGGAAAGGAGACCCCACTGTCAGATTTTCTAGTGATTGCCACCATTGGAAGGACAAAATTAGTCGTTGAGAGATTGTTATTTTGTCTGACAAATGACCCATGGCCTGTGTCCACTGTGTGGAGAGGGTCCACTGAGCTGCTGGCATGTGGAGGTGAGCATATGGGACTACATGAACTGTGGATGCCATATGTCCCAGTAACTGCAGTAGCTCCCGAGCAGTGAGGGAGGATTTGCCTGCTGCTTGGGAAGCTAACTGCATTATGCAAAGACACCGGGCTTGTGGAAGGAAAGCCCTTGCCTGTCTGGTATCCAGACAGGCTCCTATGAATTCTAGGCATTGGGAAGGAACTAGTTGAGATTTCGGGAAGTTTATTACCAATCCCAATTATTGGAGGATTCGCATTGTATGGGACAGTGCAGTGCTGGCCTTTGCCACTGTGGAGGCTCGAATGAGCCAGTCGTCTAAGTAAGGGAAGACGAAAATCCCCAGGGTTCGTAGAAATGCAGCTACTACTGCCATGCATTTCGTGAATACCCTTTGTGCTGAAGCCAGACCAAAAGGAAGAACCCTGTACTGGGAATGTCTTCCCCTGAAAAGAAAATGTAAACATTTCCTGTGATCTGGATGGATGAGAATGTGAGTGTATGCATCCTTTAAGTCTAGAGAGCAAAGCCAGTCCTGGCTTTGAAGGTATGGCAGAAGAGTTCCCACAGAAATCATTTTGAATTTCTCTCGAAACAGATATTTGTTCAATTCTCTGAGGTATAGAATGGGTCTGTGTCCTCCTGTTTTCTTTGGAATAAGAAAATAGGGGGAGTAGAATCCTGCATCCCGTTGAAGAATGGGTACTTCTTCTATTGCCCCTTGGGCAAGAAGTGTGGAGACCTCGTGATCTAGCAGATTATCTGTAGAGGTTTGTGAATTGAATTGCCTTAGAAGTGTAGGAGGGGGCATGCTGTGAAAATGGAGCTTGTACCCCTCTCCTACAATGGACAGAGTCCAATCTTCTGCTGTTATCTGATGCCATCTGTTGGCAAAGTGGCATAACCTGCCTGGGATATTGGGGGGGGGGGGGGGTTGGGGACCCTTCAGAGGCAGGAAGGCTAAGCTCTCTAGGAAGGAGTCAAAGCCCTTGAGGGGGCTGAACCTGCAGAGCTGGTTGGGCTCTCTGACCTTTTGGCTTCTTTTGCTGTCTAGTTTGTCCCTTTTGGGCAACCTGACCCTGAGTTTGAGTCTGCTGGATATAGGAAGAATAAAATTTCCTCTTTTTGCTGAAAGAGGGGTTTTTTTATAAGGCTTCTTTTTTGCTGGAGTGGCTGTAGATTTTGACAATCTTTCTAGAGTGGTATTGTCAGCATCTAACTCGTTAGCCTTTTCCTGCCAGTTCTTGCTAAAGAGATGCTCTCCCGTGCAAGGAATGTTGCCTAACTTGTCCTGTACCCAAGTCTCCAAGTCTGATGCCTGAAGCCAGGCAATCCGTCGTGCCCCAATGGCAATAGCAGAGGTTCTGCTGATGCATTCAAAGCAGTCAAAGGCTGCACGATTCACAAACTTGGAGACATCTTGAGCATGCTTAACTAGAGCTAGAAAGTCTTGTCTCTTGTCATCTGGGAGAAGTGGGCTCATAAGCTCCAAGTCTCCTGTAACTTCTTTGAGGAACATTCCCATATATAGTATATATGAACTGATCCTAGCTGAAAGCATGGAAGCCTGAAAACTTTGGCACCCAAAGGCGTCCAGAGTCCTGCATTCACGACCTGGGGGATTGGATGCATGCCTCTTTGCACTTTTCATCCCACGCATGGCTGACTCCACCACCATTGAATGGTATGGCAGCTGAGTCTTTTGAAATCCAGGACATGGCGGAACTCGATACATAGTATCAAGCCTCCTAGAATGAGGAGATGTAGTCAGAGGTGTCTCCCACATTCTGAGCATCAAGTTATGCAGAATTTAATGGATGGGCAGAGTGGCTGCCTCCTTTGGAGCTTTAGGATATTGGAAAATTTCCAATTCCTTTGCTCTGGGTTCCTGTTCAGGAGCTACTGTGATTGAAAGGCCCTTGGCCACATCACAAATAAAATCCTGAAAAGACATGTCCTCTGGAGGTGACATTCTGAGTTGGGGAGAAGAGGGATCTTTCAGGAGAAACCCTCTGGTACCAGCAGAATTGTCAGAGCCTTCGGAATCGGAGGATTCATAGTATTCCTGACCATGAAGCTCATGCAAAGCACGGCCCAGGTATCGATCGAAGTCGGTACCAAGTTGATCCGGTACCAATCTGTCGATTCCAGCCAAAGATGGCGTGGGATGAATTCCCACCGGGACCGGTACCGTCGGTACCAGTATCGTCACCTGTACCGGTGTAGGTACCGGCATCGGTATCGATGTCGGTACCAGTGCCCGTTGAACCATAGGTGTTAACGGTACTGCAGCTGTGAGAAGAGCTGCAATGCTGCGTATGATACCGAGGAACCTCTGGTCTATCAACGCTGCCGATGCCTGGGTGTCGGTACCAGTGAAAACGGCCGGGACCCCTGAGCATGGTACCAGTAGTTCTTGCGAGGTCGAGGCCTAGAGAACATCCTGGAGCCCCATTGATGCTTTGGAAGCTGAAGCCTCCCACTGGGGCTGTTTTGCCGGTGTGGTTCCCTCAACGGCAATGGCAATGGCCTCTCTCTGCTTAGCAGGAGAGCTACCCTTTGAGGACCGGCTTTTTTGTTTAGTTACCTGAGATCCATGGGAGGAAGAGGAGGCTCTTGAAGATGTCGATGCAATGGATCTGGCATCCGAAGAAAAGAGAGTACCGAGCTTTGCAGCCCGGTTCTGTCTTCCTCTCTTAGTCATCCCCATACAGGAGAGACATTCAGATGGAGAATGTTCAGGCCTTAAACATTTAAGACACCAATCATGGGTGTCAGTGACGGAAATGGTACCGCCACACTTTTTTAAAACCACTAGTTGGTTTTTCCATGTTTCAGGAATATGAGGCCTAATGCACAAAATGGCGCCTAGCACCGAAAAAGAAAAGTTTCTGAAGAGAAACAGTTCAAAGTATAAAATTTTTGAGAAAAGAAAAGAACCGGCGGTACCGGTAAACGTCATGCGGAGGCAAACGCGACCACAAGAAAACAATTTTAAAGACGGAATTTTCTGCGGTGACAGGGTATGGGTCCTGTCGGCTCCACGGAAAACGAAGAACTGAAGAGGGACAGTTGTAAAGGCAGGAAGGCAGTGCGCATATGCTGAGGGATGCTCCCAAAAGCGTTCCTATTGGATGCTGGGGAGCGTTCTCGCGCAGGCTCCGTCGGTACCGACGATACCCATATGTGAAGACTACATTCCTGCTTGTTCCTGGAGATTCATTTATTTAGTGCTACAAGGCATAGCAGCACTGCACAGACCCATATAAAGATGGTCCCTGCTCGTCAGAGCTTACAATCTAATCAAGACAGACAATGATGAAAGTGTTTCTGATGTTGTAGTGGGAGATCATTTTGCATCCAGTGATCACCAGATGGTGTGGTTCAGTATTAGGACTAGGGCTGTTAGAATCCATTCCAAGGTGAGGATCTTAGACTTTAGGAAGACTAACTTTGCGAAGATGCGCCAATACCTCAGGGAGTCATTAGTGGGATGGGAACAGCTGGGGGATGTAGAAAAACAGTGGGCAAAACTGAAAGGGGGTATTTTAAGGGCAACCAACCTTTTTGTTAAAATGGTAAATAAAGGCAAAAGGAAAAGGAGACCGCTATGGTTTTCGAAGGAAGTAGCTGAAAAAGTGAAGAAAAAGAGGGAGGCCTTCATGAAATACAAGAGATCACAGAGAGAGGAAGACAGGCATCTGTATTTGGAAAAACCTAGAGAAGCTAGCAAAGTAGTCAAGAAGGCAAAGATTCAAAAGGAGGAGGAAATAGCCAATGCAATAAAATGGGGGGGATAAGACATTTTTCAGCTATATTAGTGAGAAGAGGAAGGGCAAAAGCGGTATTGTCAGATTCAAGGGTGCGGGGGGAGGGGGGGGGGGAATATGTAGAAGCTGATAAGGATAAAGCAAATTACTTAACAAATATTTTTGTTCTGTGTTCACAGATGAAGAACCAGGAGCAGGACCTCAGAAAACACCCACAAATAGGAACAGAAGCAAGGGACATCTTGAGCAATTTTCAGAAGACTGTGTTCGTGAGAAACTAGCTCAACTTAAAGTAGACAAAGCGATGGGACCGGATGGAATACACCCTAGAATACTCAGGGAACTTGGGGACGTTCTAGCAACTCCACTGACTGACCTTTTCAATGCCTCGTTGGAGTCGGGAGTGGTGCCAAAGGACTGGAGAGAGGCTCATGTGGTGCCTTTACACAAAAGCGGAAGTAAGGATGTGGTTGAAAACTACAGGCCGGTTAGTTTAACTTCGGTGGTGAGTAAATTATTGGAAATGCTGCTGAAAGAGAAAATAGTGAGGTTTCTGGAGTCCAGCGGATTACAGGATCCGAGGCAGCATGGATTCACCAGAGGCAGGTCTTGTCAGACAAATCTGATTGATTTCTTTGACTGGGTGACCAGGGAGTTGGACCGAGGGAGAGCTCTAGATGTGGTGTATTTAGATTTCAGTAAAGCCTTTGACACTGTTCCTCACAGGCGACTTATAAACAAACTGAGCACCCTAGGGATGGACCCTAAAGTTACTGCTTGGGTTAGAAATTGGTTGGGTGGGAGGCGAAAAAGAGTACAACTAAATGGAGCTCACTCTGAGGAGAAGGATGTTATCAGTGGTGTGCCCCAGGGATCTGTCCTTGGTCCGATTCTTTTTAACATCTTTGTTAGTGATATAGCGGAAGGGCTGTCGGGTAAGGTTTGCCCCTTTGCAGATGATACCAAAATCTGCAATAGAGTAGACACCCAGGAAGGTGTAGATAACCTGAGGAGGGATCTAACTAAGCTTGAAGAATGGTCTAGAATTTGGCAGCTGGGATTTAATGTTAAAAAATGTAAGGTCATGCATTTGGGCTGCAGCAATCCAAGGGAGCAATACAGTATAGGAGGTGAAGTACTTTTGTCCACTAAAGAAGAGCGGGACCTAGGCGTGGTTGTGTCTGATGATCTTAAAGTAGTTAAACAGGTAGAAAAGGCAACGGCAAAAGCTAGAAGGATGCTTGGGTGCATACGGAGAGGAATGGCTAGCAGAAAAAAGGAGGTGATAATGCCTCTGTATAAGTCTTTGGTGCGACCTCATTTGGAGTATAGTGTGCAATTCTGGAGACCGCACCTTCAAAAGGATGTGAACAGGATGGAGTCGGTGCAGAGGGTGGCTACTAAAATGATTAGTGGGCTTCATTATAAAGCATATGAGGACAGACTTAAGGATCTTAATATGTACACCTTAGAGGAAAGGCGGGATAGAGGTGATATGATTGAGATGTTTAAATACCTCCGTGGCATAAATGTTCAGGGAGAGAGCCTCTTTCAATTGAAAGCAAGTTCTGCTACGAGGGGACATGGGATGAGGGTGAAGGGAGATAGATTCAGGAGTGATATGCGGAAATATTTCTTTACGGAAAGAGTAGTGGATCCATGGAATAGTCTCCCAGTGGAGGTGGTAGAGATGAGGACAATAACTGAATTCAAAAAAGCATGGGACCAACACAGAGGATCTCTAAAGGTAAAAAGTGGACTGTTGTAGTTGTTGATATGGAAGGACAGACTAGATAGGCCATGTGGTCTTTTTCTGTCATCATGTTTCTATGTTTCTATGTTTAAGACAACAGATAAGAATAAGTGTAAAATAGGGAAGGGTAAGGAGACACAAGAGAAACAAGGGATCAACTTTATACAAATTCAAGTGAGCAATCCATTTCACAACGTAAACTTTATTTTACCAGGACTCATGATAAATCTGATGACAAAAACCACTAGAGGGTAATTTTAAAAGCCATTTCTGCACATAAGACAGTGTTTCAGATGCACAAACAAATTCCACCGAGATTGCCCAGGGAATATATGCTGAACCTATGAGCACACATCCTACATTATATGCCTGTTTGTCTGACTTTGTCAGAGGCGTTCCTGGGAAGTGGGTTTGGGCTTATGCCCATGCTTTACAAAATACACACACAAAAATATAAATGACAAATCTGTGCATGCTTCAGAGCAACTGTAAACGCAGATTACTATATCCCATGGGGTAATTTAAAATGGGAAAATATTTGCACACTTCCCCTTTAAAATTGGTATAACGGATGCACGCAGATTAGACAGCTTGCTACAAAATTACACTCTATATGGAGGGGGGAGAGGCATATTCAAAGGATTTATACTAATCTTTGAGAGTTAAACTACTATATCGGCCTCTGAAAATTTATTAGGGCTGAGTGCCTAAATATTTTCTTAAAATTTCACTAACTCCTAAATTTACGAGCATAAAAGGTAGGTGGCAACGGAGGCAGATGAAGGTTGGGAAAAGAAGTTATTTATTTATTTAGACAGTTTTGTATATCACCTTATCCTTCAATCAAAGTGGTCACAACACAATTGGGGGAGCATTTAACACGAGGGGATATGAGACACATACACTAATACTTACAGGGAACATGAGCAATGGAGGGTTAAGTGGCTTGCCCAAGACCACAAGGAGCACCTGTGGGTGGAGTTTAACACTGATTTTCAGCACTAGGCACCTAAATAAGGTTCATAAATCGAGGCAAATGAATGGCAGGCCTAAATTTAGAAGCATACATTTTAAACCCCTAAATTAGGATGAATTTTTAGTTGAAAACATAGGGTCTGGCTGAAAATAGAGCGTAAATGAGCCTAATTTAGGAGTCCAAATTCAAGAGTTCAGCTTTTTTTGAATATCCCACCCTATGTTTTTTTCTCATAAACACACTGGGGGTCATTCTGAACCACAAATAGCAGGGATGAATGTCCATCTCTGCTATTTGTGCCGGCTTCAGCCCCCAACTAATTTCCCCACCAGTTGTGCATGGAAGTTAGTCGGGGGCGGGGAATGGGTGGCTTGGGAGCGGAGAGTGGGTGGGCAGTGGGCGGTCGCTGGCCCTGGACGTACAGGGCCGATTCTAATGTCAGCCCTATACGTCCAAGGCCGGTGAAATGGCCGGGGAAGTTATTCCACCTCAGAGGTGGAATAACTCCCCTGGACATTTTATTTTTTAAAATTTGGGGTGTGGAAGAGGTTGGGCGGGGGAAGGGTCAGGGACATTCCCTGCAGCTCGACCCTGGTCTTTAGAGGCCAAATCGGGGGTCGGACTGCGGGTAATTTGCAGTTTTGGTCTGCAGCCGGCATCGCCCCTTTAAATGGAGCCACGGTGCCATGGCAACATGACGCCATGGCACCACGGCTCAATTTAAATGCCCTGACTGAGATAGCTGGGTGCAGTCCTGCATGTGCAGGCTGGAAAGAATCGCTGTCCTGGCCTGCACATGCAGGACTGTTCGCGATTCTGATCCTGCAAGGCTAGACATGCCCCGCGGGATCAGAATCGCAATCCCCTCTGTGTGTCCAGTTCAGACCGGACGCACAGAGGGGATAGACGTGCAAGACAGAATCAGTCCCATTGAGGATAATTTTATAAGGTGCGCTGAGATTTTTGCATGTGTTCCTGCATGTAAATCATGATATTTTAGTAATTTTATCCATATTAATGACTATTTATTTGTGGAGATTGGTCAATTGCTATTCCAATGGTTCTCAACCCAGCCGTCTGGGACCCCCAGGCCAGTCAGGTTTTCAGGAAATACACAATGAATATGCATGAGATAGATCTGCATGCACTGCTTCCATTGTATGCAGATCTATCTCATGCATATTCATTGTGGATATTGTGAAAACCTGACTGGCCTGGGGGCTCAGAGGACTGGGTTGAGAACCACCGTGCTATTCTGAAAGCATGCACCACAGGGCGATGGCAGGTACTTTCACTGTGGGCATGCACTGAGATGGAGTATGGGCGGAATGCAAATTGTGTGTTCTTTATCGAATATAGCTCAGTGCGCCTAAGATAAGCACGGTCATTTACACTTTCCCTGGAGCTGATGTAAGCCACCGTGGCTTCATTTACGAAGGCTTGCAGCCACTTATTCTAGTATTGTATAAAATTAAATCCATGTGCATTCTGTTTTTAAAGAATAGGCACCATTAATAGATGAAATACATGCATAAATTTAGCTGCTACTTGCAGAATTATCTCCAAAATGGGAGAACACTCTAAATAGGAATAATGGAGCTGATATTCAGCTGGGGAGGGCCAACCATTCAAAATTAAACGCTGGCCATTCTGCTTAATTTAATAGTATGTTCAGCTGCATTATCCATTTATGTAGCACTGCTAAATATGAATGTAAGTAGTGACTGTGCTGGTGACTATCTGGTTAATTTAGACACTATTTGGCAGACCTAAATTAAACAGATAAGTTGTTTAGCGGCTGAATATTGTCACTAAAGGATAAGGGCTGGCTCAGTCTTCATACCATCCAAATACCAGTTCTTTATTATATGGATAAAATCTAGAGGGTCGATACTCGAAAGGGTTTAGCCAGTTATCAGGACCTGCCAAATCAGCTAAACCTCGGTGATCCTTATACTCAGCAGCGCTAGCTGGACAGTTCCACAGACTATACCCACAGACCACAGGAAATATGCCTTGATAAAGCTGGGGCAGTCTGTGGGCAGAGCAAGGTTGTTCGCATCTGCTAATCAATCAACGATAATATTCGGCTACTAAACAGAAAGCTATACCACATAAAGTTAGGACAGATCAATGGCTGTCCTAACTTTATGTGGTTTTCAATATCGCCACTGATAAGATAGCTGTCACAGTCCTTATCTGATGTAGCACCACACATCAGATAAACTCAAGTGCTGAATGTCTGCTTTTCATTTCAGCGGCTGCGTCCAGACGCTTTAAAAGCTCCAACCGGCACTGCTGAATATCGACCCCTGGGTTATTAGTGAGTTAAATGGCCCAATTTTATTTGTATAACCAATTAAAACATGCAGATAAGCGACTTGTGCGTAATCTTAACTCGTTTTGAATACTGGCTCAAATAAAACCCCTCATAGTTGCCATATCCATTGAGCTAGTTAGCGAAGACAAAACAGAGATGGAATTCGTTAGCCGAATGCGAAACAGTGATACAGTATTTGATATTGCAATTACAATCTAATTTTTCTTGAAAAGGAAATCCAGCCCCTGTAGTGCCTTGATTTACTCACTGATGAAGTTGGCTTGTCCAGTGAAGATGGTGTACTGGAGTTCATAGGAGCTAACACTGAATTCATCCTCAGAGATCCAGTGAACCGTGATGGTGTCATGGGAAGCTGTACACAGCTCTTCCCTCACAGATGGTGGGTTTGGTGCTGCAGAAGTGAGACAGAAAAGCTAGACTGTAAGTACTGCATGTTTTTTATTAAAAATACTATTCACAATGGCTTTATAGCCATGAAATCTGCAAGGATTTCATTGTGTTTACGTACTGCAAATACTGAGAAACTTCCAAAAACAAAGAACCCAAACAGCTGCTGGATTGTTCCAAGGCAGGGCATGGGAAATCTTCACAAAATGACTGAATTGTTTGAGTAATATCAGTGACATGTTAAAAACAGCTTTGCATAATAAATATTTCCTTCAATGCCTTTTCAATTCTGTTTGGGACTACACATTTCACACTGATAAGTTGCCTTCTTCCTCTTCTTAATTGTCTAACTGGAAAATAGAATTTGAAATAATCTTTTATGCAGGCAAACTTCCTAGATTCCCCAACAATAAATATCATTTTGTTGGCTAACTGTATGGGGTGCAATGTGGCATTCTTTACTGCCCCAAGTTAAGTAAACACAAAACAGGAAGAACAGATCACAGCACGGTATGTTAGGTGTCTCCAGTGACCCTGTAGCAGAGTTTAAGCCAAATTTTACATAAGATCTTAAGAGAGCAATTGGGACATCCAGGTTGGGGCCTTAACAATTCCCACATTATTCTACAAAATTGACCCTTGCAGAAAAAGAGCAACATCACTCAGCATCTTCCATGTATAATTGCCGGAAATTATGCTGGTCATTTTATAAGGCGGTCGCTTACTTTTACATGTGAAAGTAGGTGCTTAAAAGGGGTATGTCAGTCATTTACCTATGTAAAGGACAGTTTATGGGTGTAAATGGCCTCTTATAGAATCATGTCCTGTATAAAAGCAGGTGCATTAATTCATGGCGCATACTTTCAATGTGAAAATGCCCAGGGCAGAGTTTGGGCGGAGCGGGCAAGTATGTTCAGTGATTATAGAATACCATAATTTACACACCTACTTGCAAAAAGTAGGCACGATCCTTACACCATCTCTAGGGCTGGTGTGAATGATTATGTCTTAAATTAAGGGGCATGTTCCACCATTTACACTAACATTTTATAACAAAAAGTAGGCGTCTACTTTTCTTTATAAAATGGTTTTAAAACAGGCATGTTTTGGCTGCCTTAAACTAGGCATCCTGTTACAAAATTAAACTCTACATGTGGAAATATTGGAGGGCAAAACAGTTTAACAAGGTTAGCAGACTTAAACCACGGTCAGCAGGATACTCAGTTGCACAAAACCATTTCATGCCACCGAGTATCCCCTCATACCGGGTTTTAATGCCCTGACATTAAGTGCTGATTGTCGGGGCGTTCCAGAGGTAGGGCAGGGGTGGCATCAGGGTCAGCGGTGATATTGAGCCGCTGGCTGGTTAACCCAAACCAGCTAAAGTTAGGACAGTTAAATGGCTCTCTTAATTTTAACTGGTTTTGTAATTCGGCCAGCGGCTTAACATCGCTGCTGACTGGATTGCAAACAGGCAATCTGGGCAACCTAGAGATTCGTTGCCGGTGGCCAGATATGGCCCCACCACTGAATATCTGGGTTAACATTAAAGCAGCGACGGCCAGCCGCCTTAAGTGTGCTGGGTTGTCATCTCTGCTGAAAATCCCCCCACTGATTTTCATTACTTCCACATCTTCAAGTCGTATTCAAGATGCTTATATGCTGAAGGACAGCCAATTAAGCAGCGAAGACCAGAAATGGAAAATGTTTATATTTTACAGGCTTAAAAAGTACCAGAGGTCTAAGCACAATTACCCCCCCCCCCCCATCGCTCGTTCCAAGTTCTGCCCAAAACAAGCACCTTGTAGAACTTTAAGCATGCCTTACAGAAGGTATAAATGCAGATGGGGATATTTTTGGAGCTAAATATACATTCCCACGGTAAAATGGGAAATACACATCATTTTTTGACCTGCCCAAAACATGCTCCCTTGAACCTGTGCATTCAGGGCCATCTGCACATAGAAACTGTGGCAGTCTGAATTCTGCATTCACACATATATGCAGTTTACCTAGATGGCACCTGGACAGACCATGACAAAGCCAGAAACAAGATTGTGTAGTGATGGCCTTGCAGAGTATATCTGGGTAAAGGAGATAAATTATAGCTTAAATGTTGGGGAGATTTATAGAACGGGATTCTGATGAGACTCAGAGGAGAAGCGTATCCATCACATTTCTAAGAAAGATGTCTCTGTTTCTGTTCTGGAGGTCTGCATTACTTTCAGGCTCATTGTGAGGGTATCTGTCCATTCAATAATTATTAACTAATACCTTTGCTACGCTGATACCACCACATTACAGGCTGAAAGTGAAGATGATCTCAAACATTTGCTTCTCAAGATCAAGGAGCATAGTCTTAAAATGGGTGTGTACCTTAATGTTACTCGTAAGACAAAGATCCTGACAACTGGCAAAATCAATAAGTTCATCATTAGAGAAGAAATTGAAATTGTTGATCCAAGTAGATTAAAGTTGTCAACTATCAATAAAGAAAGGACAAGCAGTCAAGAAATCCGACACATTGCTCTTGGCAGAATGGCTATGAAGGACCTAGACAAGATTCTCAAGAATTGAGATGTCTCTCTCCATTCAAGGATACGACTTGTACAAGACATAGCATTTTCAATAACATCATATGGATGTGAAAGTTGGACAGTGAAAAAGATAAACAGGAAGAAAATTGATGTCTTTGAATTATGGTGCTGGCGACAAATGTTTATCGTGGACTGCCTGAAGAACAAACCAGTCAGTACTAGAGGAGAACAAACCTAAGTTTTCCTTAGAAGCTCAGATGACAAGACTTTGATTTTCATACTGTGGACACATCATGCAAGGAGAGAGATTGTTAGAGAAAGACATAATGCTTGGGAAGGTAGAAGATCAATGCAAAAGAGGAAAGGCCAGTAATGAGATGGATCATTACAATAACAGTAGCTATGGGTGCCACTCTATCAACAGTGAGCTACCCGACTGACAACCAAACACAGTTTAGGTCAACTATCCAGAGGGTCGCCACGTCGACACCGACTCAACGGCACTTAACAACAACAACAACTTAAGAAAAAGTGACTTGCATACCAAACACATGCTTGTATGCAAATGCTAGAAGTCTAAAAAATAAGATGGGAGAGTTAGAATATATAGCACTAAATGAGAGGTTAGATATGATTGGAATATCAGAGACATGGTGGAAGGAGAACAACCAGTGGGACACTGTGATACCTGGGTACAAACTATATCGTAATGATAGAGCTGATCAAATTGGTGGAGGGGTTGCGCTCTATGTTAGAGAGGGCATTGAGTCAGAAAGGATTAACGTTTTGCAGAAAAGCAAAATTTGCTGTAGAATCTCTATGGATTAAAATTCCATGTAAAAAGGGGAAGGCGATGGCAGTGGGGGTGTACTATCGACCGCCTCGCCAGAATGAACAGATGATGAAATGCTCAAAGAAATCAAGGAAGCTAACAATAGTTACAGCGCAGTAATAATAATGGGCGATTTCAATTACCCCAGTATCGACTGGGTCAGTGTCACGTCAGGACATGCCAGGGAGATAAAGTTCCTAGATGAAATAAATGACTGCTTCTTGGAGCAGCAGGCTCATGAACCGACCAGAGGGGAAGCCATATTAGACCTAGTCCTAAGTGAAACACCAGATATAGTGCAAGAGATAAGGGTGTTGGGGCCACTTGGCAATAGTGATAATAGCATGATCGCCTTTGATTTAATTAGTGGAGGAGGGATAGTAAGGAAATCCACAGTACTACCTTTTAACTTTCGAAAGGGAGACTATGATAAAATGAGGAAAATAGTTAAGAAAAAACTAAAAGGAGCAGTTGCAAAGGTTAAAAACCTACATCAAGCTTGGGTGTTGTTGAAAAATACTAATCTGGAAGCCCAGACCAGCTTTATTCCATGTTTTAAGAAAAGTGGAAGGAAGTCCAAAAAACTGCCAGCATGGTTTAAAGGTGAGCTCAGAGAGGCTGTTGTTGCCAAAAAAGCATCTTTCAAGAAATGGAAAAAAGAGCCAAACGACGAAACCTGAAAACAGCACAAGCACTGGCAAGTCAAATGCAAGGCATTGATAAAGCAGGCAAAGGGAGAATTTGAGAAGAAGCTTGCTGCAGAAGCAAAAACGTGAAATAAAGATTTTTTCAAGTACATTCATAGCAAAAAACCTGTGAGAGAGTCAATTGGTCCATTAGATGATAGAGGAGTTAAAGGGGCACTAAGAGGCGACAAGACGATAGCGGAGAGACTGAATGAATTCTTGGCTTCGGTCTTTACTGAGGAAGATGTAGGGATATTACCCATGACTGAAGTGGTATTTAAAGGTGCGGAAGAATTGAAGGAAATATCAATACATTGGGAAGATGTATTACAACTATTAGATAAACTGAAGAGTAGCAAATCACCTGGGCAGGATGGTATACATCCAAGGGTGTTGAAAGAACTGAAATATGAGATTGCAGACCTGCTATTAGTAATCTGTGAACTATCATTAAAATCATCTCTAATACCTGAAGATTGGAGGATCGCCAATGTAATACCAATTTTTAAAAAGGGTTCCAGGGGTGATCCGGGAAACTACAGACCGGTGAGCCTCATGTCAATACCGGGAAAAATGGTAGAAACCATCATAAAGAATAAAATTACTCAGCATGTAGATAGTCATGGCCTAAAGGGAGACAGCCAACATGGCTTTAGACAAGGAAGATCTTGTCTTACTAATCTGTTATGTATTTTTGAAAGTGTGAATAAACAGGTGGACAAAGGTGAGTCGGTTGATATAGTGTATCTGGACTTTCAGAAAGCCTTTGACAAGGTCCCTTATCAGAGACTTTTGGCAAAACTAAACAGTCATGGGATAGGAGGCAGTGTACTACTGTGGATCAAGAACTGGTTGAAAGACAGAAAACAGAGGGTTGGGCTAAATGGCCAATTTTCCCAGTGGAGAAAGGTGAGTAGTGGTGTACCCCAGGGATCTGTGCTGGGTCCGCTGCTTTTTCACATATTCATAAATGACCTGGAAAGTGGAATAATGAGTGAGGTTATCAAATTTGCAGATGACACAAAACTATTTAAAGTTGTTAAAACCCAAGAGGATTGTGGAAAATTGCAAGAGGATCTTGATAAATTGGAAGACTGGGCATCAAAATGGCAGATGATATTTAATGTGGACAAGTGAAAAGTTATGCACCTAGGGAAGAACAACCCAAACTATGGTTACACAATGCAAGGTTCCACATTAGGAACCACCACCCAGGAAAAGATTTAGGCGTCATTGTGGATAATATGTTAAAACCCTCGGCCCAGTGTGTAGCGGCAGCCAAGAGAGCAAATACAATGCTAGGTATCATAAGGAAAGGAATGGAAAATAAAACAAAATATATTATAATGCCTCTATATCGTTCCATGGTGAGAATGCACCTTGAATATTGTGTGCAATTCTGGTCGCCGTATCTTAAAAAGGATATAGCGTTATTAGAAAAGGTTCAGAGAAGAGCCACCAAAATGGTAAAGGGGATGGAAGGATACTCCTATGAAGAAAGGCTAAAAAGGTTAGGGCTCTTTAACCTGGAAAAGAGACGGCTGAGGGGAGATATGATAGAAGTCTATAAATTAATGAACGGAGTGGAATGGGTAAACGTAGATCGATTGTTTACGTTATCAGAATATAGAAAGACTAGGGGACATGCAATAAAGCTACAGGGTAAACTATTTAAGACTAATAAAAGAAAAGCACAGTTACTCACCTGTAACAAGTGATCTTCGGGAACAGCAGGAATTTAGTCCTCACATATGGGTATCGTCGGTACCGACGGAGCCTGCACGGGAACGCTTCCCAGCGTCCAATTAGAAAGCTTTTGGGAGCATCCCACAGTGCCTGCATGCTGCCTTCCCGGCTTTCACAACTGCCTCTCTCCAGTTGAGTTTTAAAGCTGAGACAAAGAGAGAGAGAGAGAGGGAAAGGGAAAGAGATAGATAGAGAGATACAATTCCTAGGGGAGGTGGGTGGGTTGTGAGGACTAAATTCCTGCAGTTCCCGGAGATCACCTGTTACAGGTGAGTAACTATGCTATCTCCAGGAACAAACAGGAATGTAGTCATCACATATGGGGACTCCCTAGCTTTAGATGCCAGGGAGAGACCCCAGAAGTTGTGTCCATGAGAAGGGCTCCACTTCCCCCCATGGATCTCTGGCATCCTACCAGGGATGGTGGGTAGGAGTTGATTAGGTATGGAACAGGTGCTGGAGAGCAGCCTGACCAAACAAGGCATCCTGGCGGGAGTCCTTGTCCAAGCAGTAATGGGCTGTGAAGGTATGAACCGAGGCCCAGGTGGCTGCTCGACAGATGTCGTCGATAGACACAGAGTGCAGATGAGCCATTGAGGCTGCCATGGCTCTCACATTGTGAGCTGTGACATGGCCCTCCAGAGAAAGGTTCTTACTCTGATAGGCGAAGGAAATAAACTGAGAAATCCAGTTAGATAGTGTTCTCTTGGAGATTGGAAGTCCCAAATGAGAAGGATCAAAAGCAACAAAGAGTTGAGAGGACTTTCTATGTTGCTGTGTTCTTTGTAAGTAAAAGGCTAAAGCTCTTTTACAGTCCAAGGTATGAAGATTCCTCTCCGCATTTGATGCATGAGGCCTTGGAAAAAACACAGGTAGGTAGACCGCTTGGTTCAGATGAAAAGGCGAGACCACCTTTGGCATAAAGTGTGGATGAGTCCTAAGAACTACCTTGTCATGATGGAACCTTGTATAAGGAGGATTAGCTACTAGCGCTTGCAACTCACTAATGTGACATGCTGATATGATTGCAATAAGATAACCTTCCAAGAAAGGAATTTCAAGGAGGTAGTAGCTAAAGGTTCGAAAGGTGGCTTCATGAGCTGCCCAAGAACCAGGTTTAAGTCCCATGTCACCGGTGGTGGCCTAATGGGAGGCTTAGTTAGAAGAAGGCCTCTCATAAATCTTGCTATAAGAGGATGAGAGGAAATAGGCTGTCTATTTAGAGGCTTAAAGGAAGCCGTAATAGCACTCAAATGGACCCTTACTGAGTTAGTCTTAAGTCCTGCATTGGATAAATGAAGGAGATATTCCAGCAATGATTCCAGAGGTATCGCAAGGTGGTTAAGACCCTCTTGCGAACATCATATGGTAAACCTTTTCCACTTGAAAGCATAAGAGCGTCTTCTGGAAGGTTTCCTGGAAGCAAAAATAATATCTTTTACTTGCTGAGGGAGATTAAGATCATGGAGATCTAGGCCTTCAGCAACCAAGCCCTGAGATGCAGAGACTGGGGATTGGGATGCCATAACATTCCGTCCTCCTGAGATAGGAGATCTGGAGCAGACCCTAATTCCAGGGAGGGAGCTTAAGAGAGATGTAGAAGCAGAGGGTACCACACTTGCTGTGGCCAATGTGGAGCTATGAGAATCATATGGCCTCTGTCTCTCTGAAGCTTGAACAGGGTTTTGGGAATTAGGGGAATGGGTGGAAAGGCATACAGGAAGTCTTGACCCCAGTAAAGGAGGAAAGCATCCCTGGCCTGAGCCCCCTGAGCCAGAATTCTGGAACAGAACCGGGGAAGTTTGGCATTCTCCAGACTTGCAAAGAGGTCTATGTACGGGGTTCCCCAAATTTGAAAAATCTTGGTCACCTGGTCTGCATGCAGAGACCACTTGTGTGGAAGCAGAACTCGACTGAGTCTGTCTGCCCAAGAGTTTTGTATGCCTGAAAGATACACTGCCAGGAGATGAATCTGATGCTCTCTGGCGAGGGCCCATAGTCGCAAAGCTTCGTTGCAAAGCAACAGAGAGCCTGTTCCCCCCTGCTCGTTCACACAGAACATGGCTACTTGATTGTCCGTGTGAATGAGGACTGTCTTGTAGCTGAGCAGGGTATGGAACACTTGAAGAGCAAGGAAGATTGCTCTGAGTTCCAAGAGATTGATATGTAGATGAGTCTCCTGTGGAGACCAGGTGCCTTGGGTGGAGAGGTCTTGCAGATGAGCTCCCCAACCCATCAGAGAAGCATCTGTTGTGAGATTTGCTTGGGGTAAAGGTTGTTGAAAAGGGGACCCCAGCAACAGGTTTTGAGTGAACTTCCACCACTGGAGGGACAAAATAAGGCGACTTGTGTTTGCTATTTTGTCTGACAGGCATCCTGATGCCTGGGTCCATTGGGTGGATAAAGTCCACTAAGCTGCCCTCATATGGAGGCGAGCATAGGGCACCACATGCACGGTGGATGCCATGTGGCCTAGTAGTTGTAACATTTCTCGAGCAGTGAGATGAGACTTTAGCACTGCTTGAGAAGCTAACTGCACCATGCGAAGACAACGGGCCTGGGGGAGGTAGGCCCTTGCCTTTCTGGTATCCAGCAAAGCTCCTATGAACTCCAAAGACTGAGTGGGAGTTAGACTGGATTTTGGGATGTTTATTACCAGACCCAAATACTGAAGGATACGCCTTGTGCAGGACAGAGAAGTCCTGGCCTCTGACTCTGTTGGGGCTCGAATGAGCCAGTCGTCTAAGTAGGGGAAGACGAATATCCCTAGAGTGCGGAGAAATGCTGCTACAACAGCCATGCATTTCGTGAACACCCTTGGTGCTGAGGCCAGGCCAAAAGGAAGCACTCTGTATTGGTAGTGCTTTCCCTGAAAAAGGAACCGAAGGAACATTCTGTGAGTTGGATGGATGAGAACATGGGTGTACGCATCCTTGAGAACAAAGCCAATCCTGACTCTGAAGGTATGGCAGCAGAGTTCTGAGAGAAATCATCTTGAATTTCTCTTTGACAAGGAATTTGTTCAATTCTTTGAGGTCCAAGATAGGTCTGTATCCCCCTGTTTTCTTTGGGATAAGAAAATAGGGGGAGTAAAACCCCGTACCCTGATGAGGAATGGGTACTTCTTCTATCGCCCCTTGGGCAAGAAGGATAGTGACCTCCTGACCTAACAGGTTGATGAGAGGTGTCGGAGAATTGAACTGCCTTATTATTGTGGGAGGGGGCATGCTTGAAAAATGAAGCCTGTACCCCTCCTTTATGATGGAAACTGTCCAATGCTCTGCTGTTATCTGCCCCCATCTGGGGGCAAAGTGACATAACCTTCCTGGAATGGTGGAAGGCTCTAGTCCCACGAGAGCCAGAAAGGCTAAGTTCTCTAGCTGAAAGTCAAAGGCCTTGTGGAGGCTGAGACTGCTGAGACGGTTGAGGCTTAGCAGTCTTTGCTTTCTTCTGCTTGGGTGGTTGCTGACCTTTCCCGACAAGCTGACCTGCAGAACGTCCCTGCTGAGTATAAGCAGGATAATATCTTTTCTTCTTAGAAAAGAATGGTTTCTTGAACGATTTGTTTCTAGCAGGATCAGCTGTGGACTTGGATAATCTATCCAAGCTAGAGTTGTCAGCATCCAACTCATTGGCCTTTTCCTGCCAATCTCTACCAAACAGGTTCTCACCAGTACAAGGGATATTTCCCAATTTTTCTTGTACCCAGAGCTCCAGATCAGATGCCTGGAGCCAAGCAATTCTATGTGCACCTATGGCAATGGCAGAGGTTCTGCTTATGCACTCAAAGCAGTCAAAGGCTGCATGGTTGACAAATTTAGAAACATCTTGGGCATGTTTGACCAATGTGAGAAAATCCTGTCTTCTATCCTCAGGAAGAGTAGGACTCAAGGCCTCTAAATCATCTGTGACCTCCTTCAGGAACATTCCCATGTAAAGACTATAGGAACTGATCCTAGCAGAAAGCATGGAAGCTTGGAAGACACGACGTCCAAAAGCATCCAGGGTTCTGCACTCATGTCCTGGAGGATTAGAGGCATGCCTCTCTGCACTGTTGATCCTTCTCATAGCTGATTCCACTACAATAGAGTGGCGAGGAAGCTGAGTTTTCTGGAAACCAGGACAAGGAGGGACTCGATACAGAGTATCCAGTCTGCGAGAATGAGGAGAGGTGGTAAGAGGTGTCTCCCACATCCTTAACATGAGATCATGCAAAATCTCATGAATGGGCAAGGTAGCTGCCTCCTTAGGAGTTTTGGGATATTGTAAAATTTCCAACTCCTTAGCTCTTGGCTCTGCTTCAGAGGCCACAGTAATGGACAGACCCCGAGCCACCTCCCTGATAAAATCCTGGAAGGAAATATCCTCTGGAGGAGACATCTTGCGCTTAGGGGAGGAGGGCTCCTGTGGGAGAAGGATTTCTGCATCAACAGAATTGTCAGAATCCTCAGATTCTTCTGAGGACTCGAAGTTCCATCTGTCCGGATGCTCTTGAAGAGCCCGATACCCTTACCGACCGAAGTCGGTACTGGGAGTAATCGGTACCGGGGTATCGGTACCCGAGGGCATCGGATGACTGGGTACCGGCAAAGCAGAAACCGATGCCGATGTCGATGCTATCGGTACTGGTACCGATACCGATGCCGGTACCAGCCGGATTGTCTGTCGCAGTTCTGAGGGCGTAGATGCCGCAAGGAGAGCCGCCAGACTGCGCTCAATAGCCAGGAATCTCTGGTCTATCGACGCTGCCGATGCCTGGATGTCTGTACCGGAGAAGACCGTCGGTACCCCAGAGCATGGCACTAGTAGTTCTGCCGAGTTCGAGGCCTCGAGAACATCCTGGAGCCCCGATAATGCTTTGGAAGCCGAAGCCTCCCGCTGGGGCAATTTTGCCGGTGCAGAATCCTCAAGGGCAATGCCAGAGGCATCTCGATGCTTAGAAGGAGATCTACCCTTTGAGAACCGGCTGACTTATGTTTAGTTACCTGAGATCCACGGGAGGAAGAGGAAGCCCTGGAAGACATCGATGCCACCGAAGCTGCATCAGAGGGAAACAGGGTACTGAGCTTAGCAGCTCGGTTCTGCCGACCTCTTTTAGGCATCATGGCGCAGGACATACAATCCGTGATGGAGTGGTCAGGACCTAAACATTTTAGACACCATTCATGGGTGTCGGTGACGGGTATGGTACCGCCACACTTGGTGCACTTTTTGAAACCTGAGGCAGGTTTCTCCATTGTAGGAAAACCTTTTGGGCCTAAGGCCCAAAAAGGCACGTGCACCTGGGAAAAATAGGAAAAAATCCTAGTATATATATATATATTTTCTTTTTTAAAGACCGAAAATAAGAAGATAAAACCGGCGGTACTGGTAAAGCGTTAAGGAAGGCAGATGCGACCACAATAAAGAAAGAAAGAAAGAAGAATTCTTCGGCGGTGACAGGAACAACGACCTGCTGGCTCCGCGGAGAAAAAAGAACTGGAGAGAGGCAGTTGGGAAAGGCGGGAAGGCAGCACGCAGGCGCTGTGGGATGGTCCCAAAAGCTTTCTAATTGGACGCTGGGGAGTATTCCCGCGCAGGCTCCGTCGGTACCGATGATACCCATATGTGATGACTACATTCCTGCTTGTTCCTGGAGATATATTTTTTCACTCAACGTGCAATCAAACTCTGGAATTTGTTACCGGAGGATGTAGTAAAGGCTGATAGTGTAGCTGGATTTAAAAAAAGGTTTGGACAAGTTCCTGGAGGAAAGGTCTATAAACCATTATTAAGAAGGGACCCAGGATATCAATGCTTGACCCAGTACAAGCATTGTGGAACCGGTGTCTTTTGTGGAAACTGCTAGGTACGTATGACCTAGATTGGCCACTGTTGGAAACAGAATACTGGGCTTGATGGACCTTGGTCTGACCCAGTATGGCATATCTTATGTTCTTAAACCCCCGAAACTGTGTGCTTCTTTCCATAGGCAACAGAAGTGGTGGGTCACATGTGCCCTGGCCCCACCAAACCTTTGCTGCTCTGATCGCCAGCCTTCCCTTTCTTTTTGCCCATGGGAGACTGGAATCTCGAGGGCAGACAGGAGGGCAAAGGCCAGCGATTGCAGCCTCATACAGTTTGCCAGGCCTAGGGGCAGAGCTTGGTTGCCTCTCCAGTGCAAATCGCATTCCCCCGCCCCTGCTTCTCTCCAAGAGCCAGAGAATGGTTTTGGCACAACAGCCTATTTTGTTGCTGCGAAGCTGCATTTAAACAGCATTTTGCACGGGGTCAAGAACTGCTGTGGGTATAAAGCAGAGGTATATACAATTCTGAAATTAAAAGTCGTCAATTGTTCTTTCTGAACAATTTTAAACTGCTGACAATCTTCCATTAAGCTGAAGTAGATCGATAAGACATAGCCACAGGATGACTGCAAAACATTATTAGTTTTAAACCACAAGCCCTCTATGGGTGGCCATGCTAGTCAGAGAGCATTAAAAAAGAACAGCAGGGGCAAAGACAACCACTTGGAAGGAAAGCAGCAATACCTGGCACAGGCTATCAGCACAAATAGAAAGACAACAGCCTTTAGGTTTATGTGTATTTCCTAGTGGTGTGTAATACACTACAGGAAAATATACTTTTCGGTCAGCTACACTGAAACGTGTTTTCAGAAGGATAGTGTTTGGTAGATATCAGAGCCTGCCAGAACATGGGGAGGGCCTTTTACCTAGGAAGCCATTTACATGAGAGGAAAGCCAGAATCTACTAACATTACTGCTACAGCAAACCATTGGGAAGTGACTACACTCTATAAAGGTGCTGAAGTCAAATGTGAGGAGAACTGAAGGCAGTGGCAACATTTGCATTGCCTTGCGCCCACCCATGTTAATCCCAGGCCCCACCAAAAAATCTGCCTTGGCTGTGCCATTGTGATAAAAAATGAGCATGACTGAGCAATAGTGCTATAAAATGCACTACTATTGTGCTATAAAATGCACTACTGACAGACAACATGGGGAAAAAAAACTATTTCAGATTCCTTTCCCGTCATGTCAGGTTAAAACTACATGTTGACATTTACCAAATTCTTTCAAAGAAATGCTCAATACTAGGAAAATTCATTATTAACACGCATAAACTAGCATACACATAGAAAGAGCAATTTTAGAAGGTACTAGTTATAGGACAACGATTCTGGCATGTTCTGGGAGGGGTTTGGGTAGACCTTAAATTGGGGGTCATTTTAAATCGCTTAAACATAATTTGAATGTCTGAAAATGTGACAATGGATATCCAAATCATGCAGAAGTCCCCAGAGCAATTATGTAAATGACGTTATTAGACATCTCCGCTGCAGGAACATCTAAATAGGCAGGGGGTGTAATGGAAGCAAATAGATATTGGAAAAGTGCTTGTTTCAGCACTAAAACCTCTGGAGTGTGTCGAGAAGCTGGCACTACACTATCTTCAGTACTCTTCACAATGACAATGCAATGTTATGTGTGTTTGGGAAACTTGTTTTGGGCTTGCACCATCATTGCACATCTCAGAGATGTCCCGATATTAAATACTATACTGGAGAGTCTATGTAGACGAACCTGCAGACGACCATATTAGGCAAGTCCATGTTTATGAAATCATGCCTGAACTTGGATATGCTTTCCAATTTTAGGCATGTTCAGGCCAGGATGTCCCAGTTTGCACTAGGACGTCCTTTGTAAAATGTGCCGTTATGAGTATTTCCTATTTTGCAAAAGAAATGTATGTATGTAATAGTGGAAATGGACTTGGACATTGTGGCCATTACAGAAACATGATTTAATGAATCGCATGATTGGGATATAGCCATAGCTGGCTATAATCTATTCAGAAGAGACAGAGAAAATGGAAAAGGAGGAGGAAGAGGAGTAGCCTTGTATGTCAAAAGCAATATTAAAGCTACTGAAATGCAGGGGGCATGGGGAAAAGAAGAAGCGCTTTGGATTGTGTTGGAAAGAGGAGATGGCACTGTCATCCATACTGCTGTAGTCTACAGACCTCCAACTCCAAATCAAAGAGATAGATAATGAATTGATTATAGATATTGCCAAGATAGCCACAAAGCGGGAAGCGATCATATTGGGTGACTTTAATCTGCCCAATGTGGACTGGATTACTCCTTCTGAAAATCTGGAAAGAAGCAAATAAATTGTGGATGTTTTCCAAGATGCGTTACTTAGACAAATGGTGATGGAACCAACCAGGGAAAGCTCAACGCTGGATTTAGTGCTCACCAACGGTGATAGCGTGTCGAATGTCTGGGTGAGTGCCCCTGTGAACAGCAGTGATCATCACATGGTGTGGTTTGAGAAAAAAGCCAAGGTGCAGTCTAATCACAGCAAGCTCAAAGTCCTAAACTTAAAAAACACTGACTTCAGTAAAACGGCCAAGTACCTAAAGGAGGAGTTGGCAGGGTGGAAGTGGATAAGGGAAGTGGAATTGCAAGGGGCTAAACTAAAGGTGGCAATAAAAGGGGCAACAGATAAATATGTAAGAAAAGTAAATAAAAACAAGAGGAGAAGGAAACCTATTTGGTTTTCCAAAGAAATGGCTGCTCAAAAAAAGGCAAAAAACACAGCTTTCACAAAATTCAAAAGCTTGCAAACAGAGGAACACAGAAATGAATACAGGAACAAACTCAAAGAGACAAAAAGAGAAATAAGGAACGCAAAATCAAAGGCAGAGGAAAAGATGGCTAAAGATGTGAAGTATGGCGACAAAACTTTCTTCAGCTATATTCGGGAAAGGAAGAAGATCAGAGGTGGAATTGCAGGACTCAGAAGTGCTGGGAACAGACTCGTGGAAAGTGACATTGAAAAAGCAAAATTGCTAAACAAATACTTCTGGCTCTGTTTTTACTGAAGAAAATCCTGGAGAAGGACCACCTGTGACTCCCAAATATAAAAATGGGAATGAAGTAGATACCACACCATTCACAGAAGATGATGTGTTAGAAAAACTTGAAAAACTGAAAGTGGACAAGGCCATGGGACCGGATGGGATACATCCCAGGATACTGAAAGAGCTCAGAGAGGTTCTTGCAGGGCCGTTAAAGGATGTTTTCAACAGATCCTTGGAAACAGGAGAAGTTCGTCAGGACTGGAGAATGGCTGATGTGGTACCTCTACACAAAAGTGGTGACAGGGAAGAAGTGACAAACTACAGGCCCGTGAGCCTTACCTTGGTGGCAGGAAAAGTAATGTAGGCGCTCCTGAAAGAGCGAATAGTGGACTTTCTCAAAACCAACAGGTTGCAAGATCCGAGGCAACATGGTTTTACTGAAGGACGATATTGCCAAACAAATCTGATTGAGTTCTTTGACTGGGTGACCAGAGAACTAGATCAGGGGCATGCGATGGATGTCATCTACCTGGATTTCAGCAAAGTCTTTGATACTGTTTCTCATAGGAGGCTTATCAATAAACTCAGTAGTTTGGGGATGGGTTCCAAGGTGGTAAACTGGATCAGAAATTGGTTGACTGACAGATGACAGAAGGTGATGGTAAATGGAGCTCACTCGGATGAAAGGAAGGTGATTAGCGGGGTGCCCCAGGGTTCGGTCCTGGGCCTGGCACTGTTCAATGTATTTGTGAGTGATATTGCTGAAAGACTGAATGAAAAAGTCTGTCTTTTTGCAGATGACACGAAAATTTGCAACAGAGTCGACTCCCCCGAGGGAGGAAAGATCTACAAAAGCTGGAAGAGTGGTCTAATGCCTGGCAATTAAGATTTAATGCGAAGAAATGCAGTGTCATGCAATTGGGTAGCAGAAATCCAAGGGAAATGTGTGATAGGGGGCAAGAGGTTGGTGTCTTCAGGAGAAAGACCTTGGTGTGATTATTTCTGTAGATCTCAAGGTGGCAAAACAGTGCGACAAGGCGGTGGCAAAAGCCAGGAGGATGTTGGGCTGCATACAAAGAGGAATTACCAGCAGAAAGGAAGAGGTACTAATGCCACTGTATAAGTCACTGCTCACTTGGAATACTGTGTTCAGTTTTGGAGACCATTTCTTGCAAAGGATGTAAAAAGACTGGAAACTGTTCAGAGGAAGGCGACCAAAATGATTTGGAGCCTGCGCCAGAAGCCTTATGAGAAGAGACTTGAAGACCTAAATATGTACACTTTGGAGGAGAGGAGTGATAGGGGAGATACGATTCAGACCTTTAAATACTTAAAGAGAAATAATGAACAAACAAACCTCTTCCAAAGACGGAGAAGCTGTAAAACTAGAGGGCATAAAATGAAGCTGCAAGGGGGTAAATTGAAAGGCAATGTCAGGAAATTTTTTTTCACTGAAAGGGTGGTGGATGCTTGGAATGCCCTCCCGATGGAAGTGGTGGGGGCAAACACAGTGATGGAATTCAAAATGGCATGGGACAGACACAGTGGATCCCTTTACAGCAACAGCATAAAATCAAAATAAACTGAACCATCTAATATCTCAACAAATAGGGGTGTCCTACATGGAGCGGTGGGTTCACCCCTAAACAAAGACATGGGGAGGAGTGGCCTGCACAGAATGGCAGGTGCACCTATTCCTGCCATCTTACTGGGCAGACTAGATGGACCATACTGGTCTTTATCTGCCATCATTTACTATGTTACTATGTATACTTCAAAAAAAATTCCATGGTCAGCATTTACACCTGCTCTGAGGCACATATAAATGTCATCTAACTGATTGTTCAGACCCGAGGTATGGACAAGTAACTGAGGGGAGAAGGTTTAAAACATAAGAACATAAGATATGCCATACTGGGTCAGACCAAGGGTCCATCAAGCCCAGTAACTGTTTCCAACAGTGTCCATTCCAGGTCTTAAGTACCTGTCGGGTTCCCAAAAGATAAACACATTCCATGCTGCTTGTCCCAGGCATAAGCAGTGGATTTCCCCAGTCCTCTTTAATAATGGATTATGGACTTTTCCTCCAAACCTGTTTTGAACCTAGTTACACTAACAGCTTTTTCTACATCCTCAGGTGATGGATTCCAGATTTCGATTAGGCGGTGAGTGAAAAAATATGTTCTCCAATTAGTCTTAAACGTGCCACATTGTGGCTTCATTGCATGTCCCCTAGTCTTTCTACTTTTTGAAGAAGTACACAACCGATCTACGTTTACCTGTTTCACTCCATTATTTTATAGGCTGTATCATATCTCCCCTCAGCTGTCTCTTTTCCAACTTGAAGAAATCTAACCTTTTAAGCCTCTCCTCACAGAGATATCCTTCTATCCCCTTTACCATTTTTGTCACTCTTCTCTGTACCTTTTCTAATTATGCTGTATCCGTTTTAAGATATGGAGACTAGAATTGCACATAATATTCAAGGTGCAGTCTCACCATGGAGCATTACAGAGGCATTATAACATCCTTGGTTTTATTTTCTATTTCTTTCCTTATGATTCCCAGCATTTTAATTGCTTTCTTGGCCGTGGCTGCACACTGGGAAGAGGGTTTCAATGTACTAGACACAATGATACCCAGATTCTTTTCCCGAATGATAATTCCTAATGTGTAACCTTGCATTATGTAACTGTAGTTTGGGTTGTTCTTCCCTAAGTGCATAACGTTACACTTGTCCACCTTAAATTTCACTTGCCATTTGGATGCCCAGTCTTCCAATTTTTCAAGGTCCTCTTCTAATTTTTCACAATCCTCTTGTGTTTTAACAACTTTGAATAATTTTGTGTCATCTGCAAATTTGATCACCTCACCCAGTACAAATTCCTGAGATACTCCACTATTCACCTTTCTCCACTGAGAAAATTGTTCATGCAGCTCTACTCTTTGTTTCCTATCATTTAACCAGTTCCTAATCCACAACAGCACACTGTCTCTTATCCCAAGACTTTTAATTTCCAAAAGAGTCTCTCAGAAGGAACCCTGCAAAGGCTTTCTGAAAATCCAGATACCCTCGATCAGCCAGTTTACCTTTATCTACCTATTCATTCACACCTTTGAAAGTATATAACAGATTAGTGAGACAAGACTTTCCTTGGCTAAATCCATGTTGGTTTCCTGCCATTAAGCCACGACATTCCATATGTTCAGTAATTTTGTTCTTTCTAATAGTTTCTACCATTTTGCCTGGTTCAAATGTCAAGATCACTGGTCTAAAGTTTCCCACATCGCCACTGGAACCCCTTTAACAATTAGCATTATTTTATTTATTTATTTAGACATACTTGTATACCACCTTATCCTACAATCAAAGTGGTTACATCACATCACAATTGGGTAACATTTAACATGTGGGTGTTTTACAACATTTAACATGAGAGAATTTAACAACATTAAGACAACACAATTTGAGGGTTACATTTATCATGATGGTGTCGTGAATCTAACTGGGTTGGTTAGGTATTGAGCTTGCAGTGGAGTTTACATTGCAATCCCTCTCGGGTGGGGGCTATTGTGTATCTGGTTGGGACTGTTGTCTATCTGCTCGTAAGTTTCTGTGAAGAGCAGGGTTTTAAGGGCCTTGCGGAAGTCTGTGATGTCTTCTAATTCCCTTAGGCTCGTTGGGAGGGAGTTCCATAGTGTGGATGCCATTAGTGATGGGGCTCTTCTAGACATATTTTGTTTTGTCTTGTGATATCCTGAAGGTGTGCTGATCATGTTGTCATAATTGTTCCTTCTTGGTCTGTTACTGATGTTCCTTTTTACAATTTCTTGTAGTACATCTGCTGAAAGATGGTGGATGATCTTGAAGATGATCAAGATTATTTTAAATTTTGCTCTGGCTACCATTGGTAGCCAGTGCAGTTGCTGTAAGATAGGGGTGATGTGTTCTGATCTTGGGGTGTCAGTGATGATGCGTGATGTAGTGTTTTGCACCATTTGGAGTGGGTGTAAGGTCTGCTGGGGGAGGCCTTGATATAAAGAATTTCCATAATCAAGCAGAGGTGTGATGAGTGCTTGGCATACTGTGCGGAAGTGGTCCTGGTGGAGTAGTGGTTTTATCTTTCTTAGGGTCCTCAAACGTTGATAGGCCTTGTTTGCGGTTTTGGCAATATGAGATTTCATGTTTAGAGCTCTGTCCATTGTGATGCCCAAGTACCTAACTTCATCTTTGACTATTATAAGTTTGTTTAGAATGCTGATATTCTGTGGTGGAATGAAGCTTGGGTTCCTTGTGACAAACATTCCCTCCGTTTTATCGTAGCTGACTGTCAGTTTATTGTCTGTGAGCCAGACATTCATGTCTTCAAGGCATTTAGTTATTGTTATGGTGTTAAGTGCTAGTAGATTGATTGGAGCATACACCATGATGTCGTCAGCATATATGTGATAGTGGAGTTTGTGTCGTCTGATGATGTTGCATATGGGTTGGATGTAAATATAAAATACAGTAGGAAAAGAAATAAATTTAAATAAAGGACAGATAGGATAGAATAAAAAGCACATCAAAATAAAAGTGTAAAGTTAAATAGACTTGTTAGTACATAGGTGTAGAGACATTTAACCTCTTTAATGCCTCTCCAGCCATTACACCAGTTCTATTCCTCTAAAGCAAATGCTTGCACAAATAAATAGTTTTTCAATTGGGATTTAAACTTTATGAGAGATGTTTCCAGATGTAGATAGATTGGAATGCTGTTCCATAATTCTGGAGCCAAATAGATGAAAGCTGACTGGCAGAGATTTGTTTCAATTTTTCAGATACATTACCTTTGCTAGTATCCTTCAAAGATAAATCATTCTGAACCATGCACTCTTGGGTGACTGTTGGCTTTCCCCATTTTCTAGTTTAAAAGCTGCTCTTACCTCTGTTGTTCAAAACCACCACATACAGCAAAAAATTGAGTTTTGTAGCTCAGTTTTTTAAATGGCGGATTTTTCACATGCAAGTTTGGAAACCCCACCACTTAGACATGGAAATAGCAAAATATGCTACTGACACATACAAAGCCCTGAGTGATACCGCTCTTTTGTTTGAATGGTGTTTTATGAAATGACTGTTCTCACTTTACGTGTCACAATGATCCATGTATTGTTATTGCATCCTTACATATATTTTTCAAAAGACTCTATGTCAGGGGTCACCAACCTCCAGAGGGCCGCGGGCCGCATAGCCGACTACCGGCAGACTCGCGGGCCGCACACCCCCCCCCCCCCCGCGAAAAAAAAAACTGCTCATACCTGTACTTTTATTCCATGTCAGCTCCCTCCCTTCTTCTGCAGCCGCGGCTCCCTGCCTCTTAGGGAACCGCGGCTGTGCTTGTAAAATCATCGCGGAGCCCTTCCTGTCTTGACGGGCTCCGTGCAGCATTGTCCCGCCTCTAAAGGAAGTTGTTTACCACTTCCTTTGGAGGCGGGACAATGCTGCACGGAGCCCGTCAAGACAGGAAGGGCTCCGCGATGATTTTACAAGCACAGCCGCGGTTCCCTAAGAGGCAGGGAGCCGCGGCTGCAGAAGAAGGATTCGATGAATTTGCCGGTACTTTCAGCAGCATCCTTGGCGGGCCGCACCGGGGTAGAGCCTCGCGGGCCGCAGGTTGGTGACCCCTGCTCTATGTGCAGCGACTTGGGGATCCCTTTTCCAACCTAGATGATATATATAAAATTGAGCTTCACACAGTGGCATTAAATTCCACCCAAGCAGCCCCCACAATGCGCGGGGGGGGGGGGGCCCGGGCAGAAAGACGGCCTACACGACGGCGGTAAGACAGCACGACAAAATCACTTGATCATCTTTGACATGCTGCCTCTCTTCTTATTAAGTATGTCTCATGCCCAGCGGCTGTTCCCCACCAGGCCAAAGTCTCACGATAACCACCACACCACACCCACAAATAAGAACAGAAGCGAGGGACATCTTAAACAATTTTCAGAAGACTGTGTTCGTGAGAAACTAGCTCAACTTAAAGTAGACAAAGTGATGGGACCGGATGGGATACACTCTAGAATACTGAGGGAACTTGGGGACGTTCTAGCAACTCCACTGACTGAACTTTTCAATGCCTCGTTGGAGTCGGGAGTGGTGCCAAAGGACTGGAGAGAGGCTCATGTGGTGCCTTTACACAAAAGCGGAAGTAAGGATGTGGTTGAAAACTACAGGCCGGTTAGTTTAACTTCGGTGGTGAGTAAATTATTGGAAACACTGCTGAAAGAGAAAATAGTGAGGTTTCTGGAGTCCAGCGGATTACAGGAGCCGAGGCAGCATGGATTCACCAGAGGCAGGTCTTGTCAGACAAATCTGATTGATTTCTTTGACTGGGTGACCAGGGAGTTGGACCGAGGGAGAGCTCTAGATGTGGTGTATTTAGATTTCAGTAAAGCCTTTGACACTGTTCCTCACAGGCAACTTATAAACAAACTGAGCACCCTAGGGATGGACCCTAAAGTTACTGCTTGGGTTAGAAATTGGTTGGGTGGGAGGCGACAAAGAGTACAAGTAAATGGAGCTCACTCTGAGGAGAAGGATGTTACCAGTGGTGTGCCCCAGGGATCTGTCCTTGGTCCGATTCTTTTTAACAGCAGAAAAAAGGAGGTGATAATGCCCCTGTATAAGTCTTTGGTACGACCTCATTTGGAGTATGGTGTGCAATTCTGGAGACCGCACCTTCAAAAGGATGTGAACAGGATGGAGTCGGTGCAGAGGGTGGCTACTAAAATGATTAGTGGGCTTCATTATAAAGCATATGAGGACAGACTGAAGGATCTTAATATGTACACCTTAGAGGAAAGGTGGGATAGAGGTGATATGATTGAGATGTTTAAATACCTCCGTGGCATAAATGTTCAGGGAGAGAGCCTCTTTCAATTGAAAGTAAGTTCTGCTACGAGGGGACATGAGATGAGGGTGAAGGGAGATAGATTCAGGAGTGATATGCGGAAATATTTCTTTACAGAAAGAGTAGTGGATCCATGGAATAGTCTCCCAATGGAGGTGGTAGAGATGAGGACAGTAACTGAATTTAAAAAAGCATGGGACCAACACAGAGGATCTCTAAAGGTAAAAAGTGGACTGTTGTAGTTGTTGTTATGGAAGGACAGACTAGATAGGCCATGTGGTCTTTTTCTGTCATCATGTTTCTATGTTTCTATTAGAATTTGGCCCGGTGGGGAACAGCTGCCTGGCATGTGGCAAATTTGCAAGAGTGGAGGCAGCATGCAAAGATGATCAAGTAGGTTTGCTGCTACTGCCGTTGCATGGGGGGAGCCTGCACGGAGAGGGGTTGTGCCACTAAGACAATGGGGGGCCCTCAGTAGAATTTTGCTTGGGGGCCCCTCATTAGAACTTATGCCACATGTAACATTTTAGCTCACAAAATGATTAGAAAAATTTGTTAGATAGCAAGAAATACCTTTTCTGCAATAAAATAGATTTAAGCTAAAAATTATTGCACATTTGGACTACAAACCCTTATTTTCAAAACTGGCCACAACTACTGAGACAAAAACAGTCTTTACCTTATCGCTAAACCTGTTACTAACTGTGACAGAAGGGAAAAATACTGTTAATTTTAAATGCTCTCCCACTTTCTAGTTTCAAGGAGCAACTTGGATTTTAATATGTTTGTGCCTTCTTCTGTTAAATTGAGTTTTTGTAATTTATTGGCCTGGCTTTTACTTCTCATTAACTTGCTTGCTCCAATCCTCAGCAGCTAGCTCGCTCTGCAGCGTACCACTCAGCTATTCCATAGACAGGGCTGGGAACCAGGGTTCAAGTCCTACTGGGACACTGACATTTTGTAACACTGGAAAAGCTACATTTGTAAGCCACATTATTTTCAAAAATGAGCCAAAGCCCCCCCAATTATGATATTTATTTGGATTTTGCTCATACCTTTTTATCTGAAGCTCAACGTGAATTACATTCAGGTACAGTAGGTATTGCTCTGTCCCCAGGGGATTTGCAATCTAATGACCCAATTATTTTTTTTAAGTGCTGTCAAGTCAATGCTGACTTCTGCTGACCCAGCAACCCCTGGGTTTTCTTGGCAAGGTATGACTGAAAGTAGATTTCCAGGCCTTGTCTTCTGAGGCAATGGAGGGTAAAGTGACTAGCTCAAAGTCACAAGGAGTGTCAATGGGAATAAAAGCCAGATCTCTTGGGTGCTAGGCTGTTGCTCTAACCACTAGACTACTCCTCTTCTGATGGCCCAATACTCAAAAGCATTTATCCGGAGAGTGTCTGCTGCTATCCAGATAAATGCCCAGGGAGGAGTGGCCTAGTGGTTAGGACAAGGTACTTCAGGCCAAAGGGCCGGGGGTTCAAGTCCCACCTGGGGACAGCAATCTCAGGCCGGAGGGACTGGGATTTCTAGTCCTATAGGTACTCCTTGTGGTCTTGGGCAAGCCACTTAACCCTCCATTGCCCATGGTCCCTGTATGTGTGTCATATCCCCTCATGTTAAATGTTATCTCCCAATTGACCACTTTGACCCAGTGAAAAGTGGGATATAAATACAGCTAAATAAAATATATAAATAAATAAATTTTCAGTGACACTATAGGGACAGTGCTACTGAAAATCATTACAGACCGTCCTGGCACTTAATGGATACAGCTCCCCATCTGCATAACTATCCATATAAATTTAGGCCAAACAAAAAGGAAGTCCTAAATTTATTCAAATAGCTATACAAATAGTGGACTGAATATCACCGCTATTGGATAGCAGCAGTGCTCACTGTTCCATACATATATACAGTGCAACTCCACATATATGCAGTGCTCAATGCTCCATACATATATACAGGAAATACTTAAAAACACATCTGTTTTCTGAGCACTTCAGTACCATACAACTCAAATTGCACCGGCTATTGCAGCATAGAGACAATTGTAAAATCCTAAGTCCCTGTCGAGCTAAACCTCCCGTGTAAATAGTTAAAATATTATTGGTTATCTGTATACACTGTTGATAATGGACATTGTAAATAGTTCTGAAAAGTTCTATGTAAGGAAAATTAAGTTCTCTGTAAACCGCCTTGAAAATCTGAAAGGCAGTATATAAAAAATGTTAAATAAAATAAAAATAATAAATAAATAAAGCTTGTTATCCATACAGGATCGCAGAATATACCGTGGTCAGCGTTTAAAAAAAATGCTGACTGCGATGTTTAAATAGTGACCTGATAGTTTGTACCTAAGGAAACAGGGTGAAGTGACTCGCCCAAGATCACAAAGCGTGTCAGTGGGATGCAAACACTAGATTTCATCCCACTCCTCTAACCACTAAGCTACGTCTTCACTGTGCTAAGGAAGCCAAGGTACACTAAAAAGCAAGGAATACACCAGGATGCATTTACAGAAAAAAAAAGATAAAATACATTTGTTCTCTCCTCACCTTTACCTTAGAAAACAACAACAACAAAAAAATGTAGAATTGTCAGTTCATTTTCCTATAAGAATATCTAATTTCGGTACTAAGCACAAAACGCAAAAACCTGCAAGTAGTTTCGGACCTGTTAAGTAATCAAGCCCCTCCAGCAGTTTCTTCTCTCTGGAAAAATCCAATGCAAAGTTTTCAAAGGCATCATTTAAATTGATGTCGGGGATCAGAACTTGAGAAGATGCTGTTGCCATAGCAACCCTGTAAAAAAAAGAAAAGGAAGAGAACATCAATATCCATCAGGACATGTTTGTAAGTCCTATCCAGCAGTTTGATTTCTGATTAAAAAGGAGCCGCCTTGTGAGTGATGCATTCTGCCTGGGAAAGGGAGGGAGAAAGGGTCTGTGTCATTTACTGCAAGCTCCTGCTGTGAACTCAACCAGAAGCTCCCTGAGGAAATGACCAATTTCTTATTAACTAAAGCCTTGTTTCTATTGTTCTCTGGAAGAAAAATCCTCCAAACTGACATGCACTAACAGCTGGCCAGGGATTGTCGAACCAAATGAGAAAACTACCTTATTGATATGTAGAGAAAAAAAATCCATGATACACACAGAAACCAAGTTTATCCCTGACATTTCTGAAGCAGGACGGAGTGAGAGAAAAGGAAGAATTTGTTTATCTTCTCCTTGTCTTACTCTGCTAAGTGATCTGTTCTGTTTCAAAATGCTCTGAGCATCATCTCCCAAGACTGAACCCAAGCTAATGCTCTTTTCTATTTCCAAAAATCACACAATCCGCGTAGACAGCAACAACACAAATTGCAGGGTTGACCTCTACCAATGTTCTCTTAAATTAACAGTCCTGAAAAGGAGTTTCAATATTAGTATTTCAACTTTGCCAGAGTGTGCTGAAGGACAAAACCTTAAATTTATTTCACACTATGAAAATTGTATCAACTTTTCTGTGTGAGCTCATAACAATATTGGGCCTGCTTACTAGGCTGTATTGACTCTTTAAGATGAGAATTACTGCGGGCTAACAGATAATGCAGTGCTTAACAGTGTGCATAACTCCCTTGTTAAAAAGCCAATGTGGAAGGGTGTAGAACAGATGGAGACTGCACCTTATAGTTAACACAGCAGAAAATATAGAGCAATTAACGCCACCTCAAGAGGTGTAGTTAACTTCACTGCATTATCTTTTGTGCATTTAGGATTCAATTTATAAATCAACCAAGAACAGAGAAGAAAACCTCCGTGATCAGCCCAAGTAGGAAAACAAGAAAAAGCAAAATGGAGATCAACTACAGCCTCAAGATTATGGATATTCAACTATAATATATGGATGGACTTGAGGTTTCAGCAAATATGACTGCGTCAGAAGTCAGGGTAGAAGTAGATCATGCATACATGCAAGTAATATAGAATAGGACTATGAACCAAACTGATCAACTCAACAACTTCCTTCAGCTATCAAAAACAACCAATAGAGTTCACACTGTGGTATTTTTCCAACTGGTTTTTTTTTGATAGCTCAAGGAAGTTGTTGAGTTGATCAATTTGGTTTACAGCCCTGTTCCATATTGCTTGCATGTACACATGATCTATCTGTACCCTGACCTCTGCCACTGGTGTGTTTGCCAAAACTCAGCTGAGTTGGGTCCATCAATAAATCAAAGTTGCAGAACATCTGTTGTTTTGAAGCGCTGGTCGGTCTCCATTTTGTTTTTTCTTGTTTTCCTGCTTTGGTTAATTTTATAAATACAATATAGGTGAGCATTACCCTATTTATGCTAGTATTTTATAAAAATACATAGGGTGCCTATGTATCTTTATCAAACTGTGCCGAAGTAGGCACCCCCTAATAACATTACCCTTGTGTAATTTTATAAGGGGGTGCCAAGTTAAAGTGTGTATCAAGGCACCTATGTTAAGCCTATTTCACAAAGAAAAATAGGCACCTAAGGGATAATATTATGGTGGTCAAATGTTTTTTTAAATACCAGCAGCCATGGGTAAAAAGAATATCCAGATCTTTAGTAGTAGTATCCAGATGGTGGCTTCTGCTGTATATCCGGATTTTGGAGTCAACGCTGTGACTCTCCAGATAGCAGCGATATTCAGTAACTATCCAAACAGCCAATCTGCATAACCCTTAGAATAGACTTCTTCCTATCCTATGTTATGCAAATACTTCTCTGGACAGCGACTCTGAAAACTGTCGCTTTCTGTATAAGTGCCAGTTCCACCCATGGACACTAAGGCACTATGCAGATAGTGCTGCGAGAGTCAGGCGACATCTTTAGAGGGCCTTTTACCAAAGGCTATGAAGTTACACCTAAGGTGCTTATAGCACCAAAACCATGGCATGTTAGGTACAACATCACCATGTTAACTGTCATGGCATGAAAAATATGTTCCCGGCAGTTAACATGGAGCATTATGCCTTAATACAGGCCACATCAGCAAAGGTGCACTTACCTCCACCTACTGAAGTGGCAGTAAATGCATGTGTGCTAAATGGTCACCTTGCAGTCAGCACGGCCACGCTGCCTGCAAGACGCTCTCCCCACCCGCTCTCCACCCCAAACCTGCTTCCTTGCTCCCCTAACGTGCCATGGACAGTTAGTGTGGAAATCCGGACTATTGAGCTCAGTCCAAAAGAATAGGTCACCCTGTGCGCAGTATTAGGGTTAGTATAAATGTCTGGACTTGGATCACCTTGTTGGTTTGGGGAATATTGAGCTCAACAGGACTTATCTGGTTAGCAGGCCATGCTAACTGGATAAGCTCTTTGGAATATCAGCTTCCTTAAGTGTCATAACGCATGCCTACATTTCAAGCCCAGACATTTATACTAACCTTAGAGCTGGGGCAACTGGTCGAGCCTCTATCTTTCAAATATGCATGTAAATTATAGCAAATCTAAGCGTGTACTTGGCCCATGTTCCGCACCGTGCATGCCCACTACAAAGTATGCACTATTGTGTGAACACATGCACTTTTATGTTGGTGGATATTTTATATGAGGTCACATACGCATGTATTTGATTAAAAGATCGCCAAAGCAGATGTGTATTTTACTGCTTTGAGTATATAGAATGACCCCCTTCATGTGCAGCATAGGAATAGTCCCTGCATTAACTGCATGGCAGAATGTTAGCAACACCCTGCAAGGATAATACCCAGGTTCTTCAGTTCCAGTGCGTTAATTCTGGCAAGCAGCACGCAGTTACTGCAAACCTTTAGCACAATTTTGTAATTTACCTTCCAGGTTCCATCAGACTGCAGTTGATACTGACCTTACAGTTCACGTTGGGGGGAGAGGGAGAAAAGATGGTATCATTTTTAAAGCCATTTCTGCAAGTAAAACAGGGCTTCACCGTTGGAAATGGGCTTTTATCAAACAACCCTCCCTCTACTCTATAAGTGGGTAATTTTATAAGGAACCATCTAGATTTATGAGTGAACAATGTGCATAACTCTAAGCATTTTAGTCACATGCACGCATATAGGAGCACTTACATGTGCAAATGATGTGGTTGGTATCCAGATAATTTAAGGACAGCAAAAAGGCTATCTAGATAGAGATGCTGAATATACATATTTTATTAAAACGCCATGTCTGACGTTTAAAAAAAGTCAGCCATAGTGTTTAAATAGTGACCCTTATTTTGGAGAGCTCTCATGCTTGTTGTCACCTCTTAGTTCATATTGTAGTGATTCAGCGTTCCAGCATCCTAGATCCTCAACAGATGGCTTGCTTTTTGATAGTGTGTGTCCAGGGGGTGCCCAGACATTTTTATTTTTCTTGCCATGATTTATGCTCGGTAGTTCTTGTCCTGAGAGTTCTCATGGATTTTCCTCATGTGCATTACTTAAATGTTTGAAAAAATTGAGAAATGCTTTCGAGTGCATTCTTGTGTTATGGGTGTACTAACAAATGATTTACACTTTCAGCGTCTAAAGCAAAAAAACGGCCCTATCGTCAAGGTGTGCCAAGTACAATTTCTGTTATCTCTAGCAGCTGCAGAAAAAATTGTGCTAGCTGAACCCAGAAACTTCAGTTCCTTTCAAAAACTGTTAGATATTTTTCTTAGATCGTGTTATTTCATCACTTAACCTGTGTTTTAATAAGAATCTTCTTATTTTAGTGACCATTGGGGAATTTGTGATAATACATTCAAATTTGTTCAGATATCTTGGGATAGTTTCATCCTCGGAAAGATGTTCAAGCGGTTAACATGCTCACATTTTGCATGCCCTCCAGAAGGAAAATATCAGAAATAGACAACAGCAAGTAAAGAAGTAGGCTGAGAACCACAGACGTCAGAGTTGAAATCCTACTTCTCCCATTGCTGTTCCTTCTGATCTTGGGTAAGTTACTTCATCCTGCATTGTCTCTACTCCAGCTAGATGCTTAGCCCATTTGGACAGGGAAATACCTGACTAACTTCCCTTGAGCTCAGAATTGGAAAAGGTGATTAACAACCCTCCCCCTGAAAAAATCCAAATATTTAGGAAATAAATGAGAAAAAAATGATCTGTCATGACCCGAGAAAAGATATTCAGAGCATAGAAAGGAATGAGACCCTACAGATGTTCCATTAGTATCCAGCAGTCAATCCACAGGCATAACTACAAATAGTGATTCATATCAAATATACATCTGCCTTTTGTTCTGCTGATCAACCCTGCACCAGGCTGGCACAAGCTCTGCAGCTTTAACGGGCTAAATTTTGCAGCAAGCGTACACATGAATTACACCAGTGTTCAAAAAGAAAGCATGTACATACTCTGAAAATTACCCCACCTAAATTTACTAAGTGAACACACTTATATTTTCTTTTTAATGAGCATAAAATCTTTGAGAAAACTTACATTCGCACTCTTGAAAATCCCAAAACGTAGGTGTGTAAGTCCAAACTCTGCTCCACTGCCACCCCTCAGGAATGCCTCTACTCTTTCTGGGTAAAAATATACATGAATGGCATCCTGTGCATGCTTTTATTGTATTTATATATGCTATTTCCAAGATGTTACTAGACCACCAACTGAGCAGAGCACACCAAGGCACTTTACAAAAACAAAAATAAATATATCAAAAGGGCAAAAACATATACACCATCCAACAAATAAAGGGCTCTTTTATTAAAAGGTGCTATGGTGTTGCGCCTAACACTCAAAAGCAGGGCGCATTAGGTGCAACACCATTGCATTAACTGCGGGGGGGGGGGGGGATGGAAAGCATGTTCCTGGTATTTAATGCAGTCTAAAAGTAACATGGGCGGGTTAGATTCAGGTACAGCCGCTACGTCCCTTTGTGACTTACAACTAAAGTTTATATCCGAGGAAATGGAGGGTTGTGCGACTTGCCCAAGGCTGTAAGGAGCATCAGTGGGATTTGAACCCTGACTTCTCCCTAGGTCCCAGCCGGCGGACTGTGCTAACCACTAAGCTACTTCTCCACTCTAATTGCCATGCAAAATGCAATGTGTGCCTTCGAGTCAGTCCTGACTCCTGGCGACCCAGAAGCTCCTGGGTTTTCTTGGCAGTGTCACCGGAAGTAGATTGCCAGGCCTTTCTTCCGAGGCAATGGAGGGTTAAGTGACTTGCCCAAGGCCACAAGGAGTGCTAGCGGGAATCGAACCCTGGTTGCTTGGTTACCAAGCCAGTGTTCTAACCACTAGGCTACTCCTAATTGCCATAACTGGCTAAAATCTCCCATGGAAAAGTCATGATTATACTGCTCCTCCCCCAACCACTTCTCCTTCTCTCTATAATTCCTTTTGGATATTATGCTCTATATTATACAATTTAGAAATGTCAAGCAATTTCAAACTGCAAGAGCTGGAGTGGAAAATGAGGCTTCGGTGCTATGGAACCAAGTATATAATGTTTCAGAAATAATTCTTCTTCCCTGATGTGCAATGGTAGTCATAAAAGAGCACGGGAAATGGAAATATTATTTCATCCTCGTATCACTTTCCTTTCACTAGAATGATTAGGTCAGCTTTCCCAATCTTCTGCAGAACAAGATGCAGTGTTTCATTATGTATATTTAGAACTTCTATTTTTAGATTTTAACTGATAAACACCAATGCAATACTACAGATGTGAAAAAATGGTGTTCAATAGATAAACACTAAAGAACATAAGATATTTATTTATTTAATGGGATTTTTATACTGCCTTCTCATTCAATCAAAGCAATTTACATAAAACTCAAAAATGTTACAGAGAACTCAATGAACAAATTAGGTAGGGGTGGCATGCGAGGGATGTCTGGAGGCAGACCTTATATACATAGCAACATAGTGAACGGGGTTAACTGTACTTTGGGTTTGAGCAGTGAGGTAACGGGACTAGGTGTTGTCTTTGAAGTGGTCTGTGAAGAGAAAGGTCTTGAGAAGTTTTTGAAAGTCCTTTAAGTCTTTGGTGGTTTTGATTTTTTCTGGCAAGTCCTTCCAGATGGCGGGAGCAGCTAAGGAGAGAGCTCTTTTCATGGTGGAATTATTTGCCTTGGTGTAGGAGCTAGGAATTGGTATTGTATCTCTGGTGTTCAGTCTCTTCGGTCTGTAACTTGAGTTTGTACAAAACAAGTCTTGTAGGCTTCCAGATGACAAGTTGTTTCTTGTCTTGAATATGGTAAGAGCGGTTTTGTATTTAGCTCTTGAGGACACTGGAAGCCAATGTAGTTGGTACAGTAAAGGGGTTATGTGTTCATATTTGGGTGATCCTGTTATAATGCGGGCAGTGGTGTTCTGGGCCAATTGCAACGGCCGGATGGTTTGGATTGGAAGACCATGGATGAGTGAGTTACAGTGATCCGAAACAGGGGTTATGAGTGTTTGACATACTGTGTGAAAGTGGTCCTGACTGAGGAGGGGCTTTAGTCTTCGGATAATTGCAAGTTTATGGAATATGTTCTTGGAGGGTCTGTTGATGTGAGCTTGCAAGTTTAGGAAGCGGTTGATGGTGATACCTAAGTATCGTACTTCTTCCTTTATTGCTATTGCAGTATCCGCTATGGATATAGATGCGGGGGGGGGGGGGGGGAGGAGATTGAAGGGTCCCATATTATGAATGGTGCTTCTGATTTCTTAAAGTTGACTTCGAGGTTATTGAATGCCAGCCAGTTGCTCATTTCCATGAGGCTGCTGGTAATATTCGAGTAGTCAGGCGAGTCAAGGTGGATAGTCATCTGTGTAAATTGAGTAGTGGATCTTGTGCTGTTTGAAGATGTTACATATTGGCTGTAAGTATATGTTGAAAAGGAGGGCGGACAGGGAGGATCTTTGTGGAATGCCTTGAGTTGAGAGAAATGGGGTTGATGTATTAGGACCGACTTTGACCATTTGTTGTCTGTGACTGAGGTAGGAGTTGAAACAATTGAGGGTTGTACTGTGAAGTCCAATGTTGAAGAGACGTTGTAGTAGGGTGCTGTGAGATACAGTGTTGAAGGTCGAGGAGATGTCCACAAAAACGAGAAGGAAACCATATGCCATACTGGGTCAGACCAAGGTCCATCAAGCCCAGTATCCTGTTTCCAAGAGTGGCCAATCCGGGTGATATGTACCTAGCATGTTCCCAAAAAGACACACAGGTTCCACAATGCTTGTATTGAGGCAAACAGTGGATTCCTGGGTTCTCTTTAATAATGGTTTATGGACCTTTCCTCCAGGAACTTGTCCAAAACTTTTTATAACCTGGCTACACTAACAGCTTTTACTACATTATCTGGTAACAAATGCCAGACTTTGATTACGTGTTGAGTGAAAAAAAATATTTTCTCTTATTAGTCTTAAACAGGTTACATTGTAGCTTCATTGCATGATCCCTAGTCTTTCTACTTTTTGGCATAAAAAAATCGATTTACGTTTACCTGTTCCACTCCATTCATTAATTTATAGACCTCTATCATATCTCCACTCAGTTGTTCCTTTTCAAGGTTGAAGAGCCCTAATCTTTTAAGCCTCTCCTCATAGGGGTATCCTTCCATCCCCTTTACCATTTTGGTGACTCTCCTGTGTACCTTTTCTAATTCTGATATATCCTTTTTAAGATACGTTGACCAGAATTGCACACAATATTCAAGGTGCGGTCTTACCATGAAACAATACAGAGGCATTATAATATCCTTTGTCTTATTCTCCATTCTTTTCCTTATGATTCCTAGCATTCTATTTGCCTTCTTGGCCGCTGCTGCATACTGGGTGGAGGGTTTCAACATGTTATCCACGATGACGCCTAAACCTTTTTCCTAGATGGTGATTCCCAATGTGGAACCTTGCATCATGTAACCCTCGGTTGGGTTGTTCTTTCCTAGGTGCATAACTTTGCACTTGTCCACATTAAATTTTATCTGCCATTTGAACGTCCAGTCTTCCAATTTATCAAAGTCCTCTTTCAATTTTTCACAATCCTCTTGGGTTTTTAATGATCTTGTGATATCTGCAAATTTGATTACCTCACTGGTCATTCTCATTTTGAGGTCATTTACGAATATGATAAAAAACAAAGGACCCAACACAGATCCCTGGGGTACTGTACTATTCACCTTTCTCCCTAGGAAAAATTGGCCATTTTACCTTACCCTCTGCTTTCTATCTTTTAACCAGTTCCTGATCCAGAATAGTACACTGCCTCATATCCCATGACTTTTTCATTTTACCAAGGGTATCTCATGAGGATCTTGTCAAAGGATTTCTGAAAATCCAAATACGCTATATCGATCAGCTCACCTGTGTTTGCCTGTTTATTCACACCTTCAAAAAAATATAAGAGATTAGACGGGAGGATCCAAGATGGCGCTGTGAACAGATGTGTCTGAGGATGCTCCATAGCCCGGCTCATGTGCTGGAAGCTTGAGTGTTCTTGCTGCCTGTGAAGATGGGCAAGAGGAAGGGGAAGGGGGAAGAATTGCTACTGGAAAGCCCCCCCTATCCAGCCTATGCGCCAGACCATGTTGGAGGTGTTTGGAGTTGCCTCAGTCTCCCTGGCGTCTTTTCCCCTGGGCCAGCCTGAGCAGCAAACTTTGGGCAGCAGTGTGGAAGGGGCTTCGTTAAGCCCTATTGTGCAGACACCACCCCCAAAGCCCAGAAGTATAGGAGCCGCACTTCTGTGGAGGAATCCCAGGCGGGAGTGGCTGGTGGGGTACCCTCTCCAAGAGACTGTCCTGAAGTGGAGTCTTCCACCTTTTGGGCAGTGACAGTTGGGATCTCTTTGGATGGACTGCAGCAGTCACTAATTTCCATCGTGCAGGATGCTGGTGAGGCTGCTTCCGGGTACAATCTTTGTGAGATGCAAAAACCATTGGTTGTGGCGGAGTCACTGTGGGATGCAATACAGGGACTGAACTCCATGTAAGTTTTTTCTACTAGATTGTTGGGTGAAATGTCTATGGTTTCACAGTCAGTGCTGGGTCATTCTCAGGCATTGAAACATAGAAACATGGCAACAGAAAAAGAGCACATGGCCTATCTAGTCTGTCCTTTCATATCAACCACATAGAAACATAGAAAAATGACAACAGAAAAAGACCACAATGGGACAATGTTCAACTAGATGTGATGTTCTTGAGTCTAAAGTGAGTGCTGCTCAGAGTTTGGGGGACATTCTGGTGAAAGATAAGAACATTCTTCACAGATGGACTGCGTACCTGGAGAACCAAGTATGTCGTAACAATCTCCTCCTGTTGAACTTTCCTAGATCGCCCCTCATACCTGCCATTGATACTTGACTGAGATTTTGGGAATGGATATTGGTTCTCTTCCCCCTATTGTTAGGGCCCAATATTTGCCTTCGGGTAGTACTGGTGTCTTTAGTGGACAAGGGGATTCTGGGGGTTTGAATCTCACTGAGTTTGCAGATGCATGGGCAGATGACAAACCTGTGATGGGGGAGGGGCGAGCCAGATTTGCAAGTCGCACAGGGCGCATTAATGGCTTGGTACAGCCCTGTACTCTCTTATCTCTCTTCCTGCCTGCCTTGGATCCTCCCATCTTGTTTTTGATCATTTTCCACACTGACTGCTCCTCTATTGCATAAGTTTTTAGCAGCTGAGAATGCTCCATTCTTCATCTCTCTCACTGGCCTTTCTGCACAGTTGTTCCCAGTAATGAGCACTGGAGCTGGTGAGAAGCCAGAATGAATAAGGGTGTGGAGTTTGACAGTGATGTCAGAAAGAGTGTTGCAGTTGTATGGAAGAAAAGAAATGGAGGGGCAGGGGCAGAACATATGTTGTTAGTGGGGGAATGTGAATGCTAGTGCTTATTACTGAGGGGAATGTGAGTATTACTTTGTTGTAACAGTATGCAGGATTTATGTCATGGACATTTAAGGTTTTGGGCCTCTTTCAATCGAAAGGAAACTCTGGAACTTGGGTTCATAGGATGAAGGTGAATGGGGGTAGACTCAGGAGTAACTCAAACGAGAACATTTCTTCATAGAAAAGGCAGTGGATACGTGGAAGGCCTCCCAATGGAGGTAATGGAGACAAAGAGAGTATCTGGAAGATTTTGTTTTTCTGTGCTTTTCTGCCTTAATGTTACCCGTTTCTTTCTGGCTTGTATAACTGGTTATGCTATTATGTGTTTTAACTTTCTTCCCTACTGATGAATTTGGTTATAGTTTTTACCATGGTTGTAAACCACATACATGCTAATTTTACTTTGTCATTAGTTGCATAACAAATGATCTAAATAAATAAATCTGAATTTAAAAAAGCATGGGACAAGCACAGAAGATTTCCAAGGAAGGAAGGGACTGTAGAACTTAATTATTGACATGGTTGAGCAGACTGGATAGGACGTAAGGGGTTTTTTTTTATTGGCTATCATTTTTATGTTTCTTTATTTCAGTCTAGAAAGGGTATCCACAGTGGTACCTCTGCTGCAAAAATGCTGATAAACACCATTTTTTTTCTATCCTCAAAAACACACATCTTAATTGGAAAATAAACAACTGCTCTTATGATTTATAAGCAGCTAAACCTGCACTTCCCAAACTTTTAGTTGACATGACCCTATTTTAACACTTGAAAATACACATGACCCCAGACGACCTACCAAAACAAATGAGAAGGGAGAGGGGAAGCAGAGCCACACTATACTCTAAAATAATTTGCAATCATATTACATTTTTTGTGTTCCTAAAACTTTCAGTATTGTGTAATAAATTATCGGAATGCTCCCCTAGCAACAAAACCCTCACCCAACCAATTACGCCTCTTAAGCTTTCCTCTTGCCTCTGCCCTCCCTCCAATCTCTGGCCTGTGGGCTCTCCGCAGTTCATGTGGGGAGGGGCCTGGCCTGCTAGTTCTCCATAGCTCTATGCAAGACTTCAGTATATGCCCTTCCAAGCTCCCATCTCAGCCAACAGAATTCCAGATATAAGCAGTCTCTTGACTGATAGCTCTGGAAAGCAGTTAATTTGCTGTAACTCCCCCACCTCCACAGTTCCCTTTTCTCCTCCCTCTGTTATTTGCAGAAATAGCAGGTATAAAGTCTGTGTGCTTTTAGCATGCATAACTTACGCAAGTTAATTTTCAAAAGTGAACTTTCATGGTTGGTTCCCCTCTGAAAATAGCAGCAGCTGGGTGCAGTAAAAATGCAAGATACTTTGACTTAGGCAATGTGATGCTAAAGGACTTGCACAATATGTTAATGCATGTTGGGGGAATGGGGTAATTCCGTAACAGGGCACCTAGGTGAGACGCACAAGAAAATCTGTTTTCTGAACTGCCGCTGCCACTTTTTGTTCTCTCGGCGGCGGCAGCACGGCAACTGCAGGTGGCTGAAATGTGCCCACTAAGCCTTTCTGCAGGTCTGGTCCCTCCCTCCTCTGACATGACATTAGAGCAAGGAGGGATCAGATCTGCTTAAAGTTCGACAGCAGCAGAACAGAACAGACATGCGACTTACACATCGGGCACGCGACCCCCTTCTCCCTATACCTCCGTCCAGCCGCTGCCTGCTCTTGCCCTGCTGCCATGGAGAAAACAAAGGGAGGCGGCAGCAGCAGCAGGGCGAGAGCAGGCAGCGGCTGGACGGAGGTATGGAGAGGAGGGGGCGCACACCCGATGTGCAAGTTGCACATGGTGCAATTCTGGCTCGGTACAGCCCTAACCATATACATATGCTAATGACCAAAATAACCCCAAAGAAGGAGCACACATTGTACCTAAAAGTACATGCCCCTTATAAAACTACCCCCTTAAAAGAGCCCCTTTTAAGAAAGCCCGCTTTGGATTTGCCATCTGAGGCAAGTTAATGGGAAGGGCTGTAGGTTAGCTCTCGCCTCCTGTCTTCACTTCCTCCCTTTTATTCATCTCGGATATTGATCTCTTCCCTTCGGCTTTCTTTCATTCATTTTTTTTGCTTCACTATCCGGGTCCCTTCCTACAAACCAGCTCTCAATCTTCATTTTTACTGCATCTAGCTAAAATGTTCCCTGACCCCAGCCCTCGCATTCCTCATCGTTCGAGTGCGGGCAGGGCCGGCCCGTCCATTGAGCAAGAATGTTTTTTGCACAGGGCCCCGCGTTTCAGGGGGCCCCGCGCAAAGAACATTCTGCTTTTTTTTAAAATGAAATTTAAAAAAAAAAAAAAAGCTGGCCGCTGCTGCCGCCGCGGCAGCATGGAGTGTCCCGCGGGGCCCCCTCTGCCCGGCTGAACTCTCCCGGCGCGGCTGAAGCCCTCTGCTCCGGCTTGCAGATAGGCGAAGGGAGAGTGTCTCCCTCGCGTCTCTGTTAAGCCCGCAGGGGCTGATGGGAAATCTGCCCCTGCGGGCTTAACAGAGACGCGAGGGAGACACTCTCCCTTCGCGTTTCTGCAAGCCGGAGCAGAGGGCTTCAGCTGCGCCGGGAGAGTTCAGCCGGGCAGAGGGGGCCCCACGGGACACTCCATGCTGCCTCCGCGGCAGCGGCCAGCTTTTTTTAAAATTTTAATTTCCATGAGCCAATGGGGGGGGGGGGGGTTAGGACTGGCAATGGGCTGTGGGCTGATGGGGGGGGGTTAGGACTGGTAATGGGCCATGGGGGGGGGGGTTAAGACTGGCAATGGGCTGTGGGCTAATGGGGGCTGTCTGGAAATGGGGTGATGGGGGGTTAGGACTGGTAATGGGGGATGGGGGGGTTAGGACTGGCATTGGGCTGTGGGCTGATGGGGGCTGTCTGGAAATGGGGTGATGGGGGTTAGGACTGGTAATGGGCTATGGGGGGGGTTAAGACTGGCAATGGGCTGTGGGCTAATGGGGGCTGTCTGGAAATGGGGTGATGAGGGGTAAGGAATGCTAATGGGCTGTGGGGGGGGGGTTAGGCCTGGCATTGGGCTGTGGGCTGATGGGAGGTTAGGACTGGTAATGGGCTATGGGGGGGTTAAGACTGGTAATGGGCTGTGGGGGGGGTTAGGAATGGTAATGGGCTATGGGGGGGTAAAGAATGGCAATGGGCTGTGGGCTAATGGGGGCTGTCTGGAAATGGGGTGATGGGGGGTTAGGACTGATAATGGGCTATGGGGGGTTAAGACTGGCAATGGGCTGTGGGCTGTGGGGGGCTGTCTGGAAATGGGGTGATGGGGGTTAGGACTGGTAAGGGGCTATGGGGGGGTTAAGACTGGCAATGGGCTGTTGGCTAATGGGGGCTGTCTGGAAATGGGTTGATGGATGGGGGTTAGGACTGCTCAAGGGCGATGGGGGGGATAAGGCTGGTAATGGGCTGTGGGCTGATGGGGGGTTAGGACTGGTAATGGGCTATGGGGGGGTTAAGACTGGTAATGGGCTGTGGGCTGATGGGGGGTTAGGACTGGTAATGGGCTATGGGGGGTTAAGACTGGTAATGGGCTGTGGGCTGATGGGGGGGTTAGGACTGGTAATGGGCTATGGGGGGGTCAAGACTGGTAATGGGCTGTGGGCTGATGGGGGGGTTAGGACTGGTAATGGGCTATGGGGGGGTTAAGACTGGCAATGGGCTGTGGGCTGATGGGGGCTGTCTGGAAATGGGGTGAGGGGGGATTAGGACTGGAAATGGGCTATGGGGGGGTTAGGACTGATAATGGGCTATGGGGGGGGGCTAGGACAGGAAATGGGCTGATGGGGAGGGGTTAGGACTTGAGGTGGGCTGATGTGGTTAGGACTGGTAATGGGCTGCGGGCTGATGGGGGGTTTAGGACTGGCAATGGGCTATGGGGGGCTGACTGGAAATGGGCTGATGGTGTTAGGACTGGAAGTGGGCTGATGGGGGGTTAGGACTGGTAATGGGTTATGGGGGGCTTAAACTGAAAATGGGGTGATGGGGGGTTAGGACTGGAAGTTGGTTGACGGGGGGCTAGGACTGGTAATGGGTTGGGGGTTGCTAGGACTGGAAATGGGCTGAGCGGAAGGGGAGGCTTGAACTGCAAATAGCTGATGGGGAGGGGGCTTGGAATGGAAATGGGCTGATGGAGCAGCTAGGATAGGACTGGAAATGGGCTGCTGGGGGGAGCTAAGATTGGAAATGGGCTGTGGTGGGGGCTTGAATTGAAATGGACTCATGGAGGGGCTAGAACTGGAAGTAGGCTCATGGGGGGCTTGGACTGGAATTGGGCTGAGTGGAGGGGAGCTATGATTTGACATGGGCTGATGATGGGGCTAGGAAATGACTAGAAATGGGCTGATGGGGGGCTAGGATTGGAAATGAGCTGATGAAGGGACAGACTGGAAATGGATGGGGGAGCTAGGACTGGAAATGGGCTGATGGGGGGCTAGGACTGGAAATGGGCTGATGCAGGGACTAGAAGGGAATGGATGCTGGGTGAGACTGGAACTAGAAGGGAGCTGATGTTGGGGGAGGATTAGAATGGGATGGGGCTGGGAGAGTAAAATGGAGAGAGGAAAAATATTTTGTGTGGGAGGGATGAAAAATCTATAATTGGCCGGGTATTGGGCGAGTAAGTGGGGATTGAGGATGGAGGGGTAAAATTTGTGAGGATGAAATAGGAATGAGGAAAGAGCAAAAGGAGAAAGATTAGTATGTTAAAGCAGATGTAGAGAGAGAGAATGGAAAAAAAACTAGAAGAAAGGACAGATGGACAGCAGATGATGGAGAGTTAGCAGAAAACATGAAGAAACCAGAAGAAAGTGGCTGGACCAATTGCAACTGAAAAAAAATGCACAAAAGGTAGAAAGATATCTCTTTATTTTGAATTTATTAACTGGAATATGAAAGCTCTGGGAAATGTGCATCATTAACGTCTGCGCTTTGTTTGGTACAAGAGGAAATTAATTTATAGTTTTATTTCTACAGTGTTGTTGTACATTCCAAGTTTGGCTTTTGGGGTTCCCAGTTTAATTATTGTCTTCCTGTTTCTAAACTGTGATTCCTTGTTTGGTGATGGTCTATGTTCTGCATGTGTAACTGAGCTGAGGTATTCTGTTTATGTAATTCCTATTTGACATTGCCACTTGTTCTCTTTCCCCAGTATTCTCTGAAATGTATTGGATTAATATTTGCAGTGTTGCCTTTTGATAGGTAGGGTATGGTGCTTTGTGAGTCCTGGTAATGCTGTCAGGATATGGCGGGTTTGCTATGGGTTCTAAATGGGCAGCGTTTGTAGTAGTTCCTAATGTGCCTGGCGGTTGGCACTGGATTATAGTAATGTAGAAATCTTTTAGTCTTTCTTTATCTATACACTCATTAAGAGACATGTTTACTAAAAGTTAGTGTATGGTAACATTATGCAAATATTTATGCAAATAAGGCCACTTATACAAATGAGGCCCCGCACCGAGTCTCCGCACATGGCCCCGCACCCCCCTTGGGCCGCCCCTGAGTGTAGGTTCAGTATGTCCCCGGCAGCTAGGGCGTGAAGGGTTTACCTAACGTGCAGTCCACTAGGTAGATTCACTTAATGACTCCTACAGAGGAGTCATTAGTTGAACCCACATTAGGAGCCCCGTTCCTGCTGAGCACGCAGTAATTGCCCTGGCACTAGTGGCATTGAGCTCTCCATACCACTCTCCGCCCATTCCCCGCCCCATACCACACCGGCTTACTGACGTGTTAGTATACAATCCTCTAAGGTTTCTGCTGAAACTTCACCTAAAAATTAGGGGCCCGATTTTCAAATAGACAGGCTATGCGCCGCAGCGGCACATAGCCTGCTCTCTGACCCCCTTAACCTGATTTTCACTTCTGCGGTGGCAGAAGTGAAAATCCAGGTCTGCCTGGATGCACCAACAGCCACAGACGAAAAACCTTGACTTCCTTAAAGGCAAAGAGGGCTACGCGGGTAGCATCAAAAATCGCTGCTACCCATGTAGTCCTTTCTTCTGCCCCGGAACGCCTCTAACACGCCCCAGTGCTACTCGCATAGCATCTGGGCGTGTCAGGGACTTATTCGGGATTTTTGAAGGGCACTACCCATGTAGGTGTCCTTCGAAAATCCTGGATAAGGCCTTTACATGGGAAACTAGAGAAGTTTCTTGTGTTAAGGCCTTCGAAAATCAGGCCCTGAAGCTTAAAAAGTTATGCTCCTCAATTTAGATTTATGAGCCCAATTTAAGTGCCTAGTGCTGAAAATCAGTGCTAAGCTCCTAACCTATTTTCTTTTCTAAATCCACTCCTGTTACCACCCACATTTTAGGCTCTGAAATTTAGAAACTAGTAACATTTTGAGCATAGACATAGTTACTGAATCCCAAAAATTTTTCAAAGAGGACAATTTAGGAGTTTAATACTCAAATTTAGGAGTATAATCCCTTTTCAATATGGACCATGTAGGTTCTAATTTTGACAAAACAGATTCTCCTTCCTTAATTTGTTTAATTTTCATTTAATTTTAAGTGGTATTTATATCCCACTTTTTCCATAATCTGATACAAGGTGGGTTGCATAAAAGGTTTATAAAACAGGAATGCTGTACAATTAAAAATTAATTATTTTACCTTACTAACATGATATTCCAGACTTCCAGAGTGACCAAACCATTAGGCAAGACTAGATATTTGCCTAGGGCGGTGGCTTTAGAGGGGCAGCAGAGAGCAGCAGCAGTCAAAGAAAAGCAATAGATCCCGAGAGCCAGACAAGTCAAAGAACCATCACCACATTCCTTTATCTGAAGGGAGAGTGGACACACGTACACATCCAAAGCAAAACTGAATAGTCAAAAGGCCGATGTCCAATTATGCATTTTTACAGGATTGCTCTTAGAAGAGTAGTGTTCAGATGATCATGATTGTTGAGTTTAATTATCAAAATCTCAGGGGAGGCATAAGACTAAAGGTTTGACTAGGGCACACAATAACTTGCATTGTCCCTGGGGCTGACTATACCCATAATAACCAAAATAATGCAGAATTCACTAGCTGTGATTATTATAATCTGTCTATTTAATCAACTGTATACCATTCACCTGGAAGCATTCCACCAATTTAAAACTAAGATATTGTGTTTTTAATTTCTTCCTAAAATGCAAGCTATTCCTTTCTACTTGTAACTCTACAGACAATTTATTCCATTTAATTGGAGCCCACCCCTGCAAAGTGCGCGTTCTCATTGATTCCAGCCTACGCTGCTTCGTACTTGGCATTTTCAATAAAATGTTGCCTTCAGAATGCAATGCCCTTGCTGGCTTCTGTACCTTTATCTACCATCCTACATACTCCGGACTATAACTAACAACTTGAACTTTATTCTTTGTTTCTTTGGCAGCCAGTGTAGCTGCTTCAATAATTGAGTAACCCTATCTCATCTTCTTGCCTTTTTTTAATCATTTTTGCTGCAGTGCTTTGAATAACCTGCAATATAGCCATTTTTTTTCATCAGACCTATGTAAAGCAAATTACAATAACCTAGATTCGCCATGATTACTGCATGTCTAATCTGTTTAAAATGTTCTTCAGGAAGATAGGACCTGATCTGGCAAAGAAACCTAAGTTTTACTAAGATCTTCTTTATCAACACTGCAATATGATTATCCAAAGTAGAGTACTAGAAATAAAAACTTAAGGTTATTTTGGACAAATTGATATACAGTACCACTCATCTGCAGCATTCTATAGACTAAATATGGATTACCAAGCTCCTCAGTCTGAAACAATGCTAGTGAAATCAATGGAATTTCACAATCTCAAGACATATCCAGAGACCATCTTCACATTTGAGCTGCAAGCACTATATATGCAATGTTATCACAGTTATTAATGTGATGCACGCTTCTTCTGGGATTACCAAACAGGTCGAGATCCTATAGCTATCGAATGTACATATTTGCAAAACGTTTATGGCGATGCATTCCAAATCCTCTGCCAAGTTTAACAACATAATCAAACCATACAGCAAAATGCCAAGCCCGCTACACTTACTGAAGTGGAGGAGCAACCTAGTGGTAAAGGTGCAGCTGAGAGCCAGGGAAGTCAGAGTTCAAATCCAGTTTCTCCCACCGATTATCCTTGTGACCTTTATCAAGTCTCCTCACACTCTGTTGCCTTAGGTACAGCATAGAGCGTAAAATCACATGGATTTGGAAGGACAAGTACTTAAATCCAGAATACTGCACTAGAAGCCACCAACAGTTTGACCTCTAGCACTCTAGCTGATCTATTGTTTACTTAAAATGGAAATATATTCCATAATGTTTGTCAGGACCATTGCCAGACTAAATGGCACTATGGAAAATGGTATTCTGATAGTATTCTGTAGAGGTTAATGGGGGGTGGTGTGGAGGGGGGAATCCCCTCGGTACGGGAGGGTACCTGAGAGAAGAGTTGGGTCACTTGTGCTTTATGCTTTGATGTACACCACCTTGAATCCTGTTGCACATGGTGGTTAATAGATGTTTTAAAATAAATAAAGGAAGGAAATGGGGTTTCCCTCCAATGTCACAGCCAAGGTAGATATCTTCTCTGATAAAATTACAATAGCACCATCTTCAGTTCATGTCCCTCTTGCAGCCTAATGCCTCAGGTTGGTGCCCACCTTGCTCACCCCTTTAGATGGCCCTGCCTAGTGTAGGCACTATACAGTATTCACAGGCACAGTGCAACCAATGCTTTGGCTGACCCAAGACTGCCACAGGTAACTGCCAATGAGCAGAGAGAGATCTGGGTTTGATTCCCACTAGAATTCTTTGTGTTCTTGGGCAAATCACTTAACCCTCCATTGCCTTGGAAGAAAGGCCTGGCAATCTACTTCTGGTCACAGCTTGCTCAGATTACCCAGGAGCTGTTGGGTCACCAGGAGTCAGCACCGACTCATCAGCAAAATTTCTTGTTTCTTTACTGAATACACACCAGGGTAAGAACAAACTGAAGTGTACGCTGTTGCAGAAGTCCTCATTCATTAGAAAGAATTTTCTACTTCTAATTTTCATCATAACAATTCATTAAAGATGTATTGATGCTTAAATAGCAATGATTAAAGTAGTAAAGATAAAGAAAACTCAACTTGTGAGCAATGATGAATGTATAAGTCAACAGGATATCTTTGATCCATAGTAAAGAAATCCAGACTCACATGGTGAATCAAATTGCTCGAGAAGAATTTTGATTGATATGAAATAGGTGTGCAAAACAGCTGCTATGAACTCTGTTTAACCCTTTCAGACCGTATGTCCACTGTAATGGACGTCATTTTATCCATTGAATTCCATGTATACATATATGGTGTATGTGAAAAAATTCTTGCAGTTTGATGGAGTATGTTTTAGATTTTGATTGTAAGCTAAAAATATTTTGGTAAGCACGCGTCTATAATTAGTAGTAGCGCTTAAATAGTAAAACCATAAAGGCATTATAACTGTGCAAAGCTTCAAAAATACTAGCAAGATGCTGATTTAACAGTGCTTTCTGCTACGGTTCAGCCTCAGAACAACCTGCGTGCTGAAACAATTCACTAGGCAGAATCTGCCTATTAAATTTTCACGTGAAACTGAAAAAAATATGACTATATAGTTGTTGATACTGATGGTCTTCTGACAGAGCTGGGAAGAGAAGGATCCTACATGCTTTATTTATGTAGCTTCAAACAGTCACCTTATTAACTTGTGGTGAGTGAATTGTGCCTCTATTATAAAAGTGCATAATGGGATGCATACATTACTGCAGTCAGGAGGGGTTCTTTTTTATCAGCCTGTTCACAGAGCCCCTAATAATGATGGCTCACAATGGATAACAGCAGAACAACAAGAGACTTCAATGTCTAAAAGACCCAGGGGTCTGCAGTGTTTTATTCACCGCCTGAAGGATCTTGTCAGTTGCTGAAATGGAAAGAAGTTGTTTCACTTCCTAAAGGATTCTTGCTACTTTCTGACAGAGAAGCCCAAAGCAAACAGATAAGAGGGATTTTATCAAACCTTAGCTCAATTTCGGTCATAGGGATATCAACCTCAGATCTGCGTTTTCACCAGTGAAAAAGTTGCATTTTAATCTCTCAGTCAATGCTGGTTTTGCTGAAATGACCACCAAGGATGGAGAGCACTCTTACGCTACAGACAGTGGTAGACTACCATGCAACAGAAACCCATTGTAGTGCTAAACACACATAATGATCTTAGAACTCAGGACTTGAAGTCAATAACCGAATAATGTCTTTATGCAGATAAGTACACATTTACATGCACAAAAATGTTTGAATATTGACCCCTACTTGCAAATCAGCCATGATCATACCTGGGACCAAGATTACACTCATCCTGAAATTACCAAGGGCGGTAGGCAGGGCTGGCCCAGCTCAACCATTATGAAAATGAGGCAGTCGCCTAGAGTGGCAACTTATGGGGGGCAGCAAAAAGCAAGGCATTCAAAGCTAAACAATAGATTTTGACAACCAACAGAGATGTAAGGCTTAAGTCCTGCCTAGGGCACCTACCTGGGTGGTGGGGAAAGAAGGGTTGTGCTGTTCACATGGTAGTGCACCTACCTATACCAATGGTACCATCAGCCCCTACAAGGCAATACACTAATGCTGCGTTTCCTCTTTCTACTAGATTTTTCCTCCTTATCACTAGGTCACCTTTCCCACATTCTTCGGTTTCCTCTGATGCTTCTCAACTATGCATCTTTTTATGGTTCTCTTCCTCACTCTTCCATGTAGGGACTTGATTTCCTCCCCATTACCTCTATCCTTCTCCCCACAATCCTTGTGACATCTCCTCTTCCTTTCTGTACCTTTCCTTTTTCTTTGCCCCCTCTTCTTCCCTCTTTCCTTCCTCCCTATACTATTTATTTATTTGGTTGTTTCTCTACTGATCTAATAATTCTCGGTGGATTGCAAATTGACATGCACAGTGAATACTGTCTTTCCTACCCATCCATGTATTTCCATCCTCAGCCACTACACCTCCTCCTCTATCTTTCTTCAACCTTCCTTTGGGCAACTAGCTCCTTTCCCTTCACCACCCCCAGTATGTTCCCCCATCCAGCCCCTCTCCTTCCCACACCTTTCTATCTCTCCCCTATCTTTTAAGGTTATTCTGTCCCAGCCCCATCGGTCTCTATCTTTCATTCACTGTACCCTTCTGGCCTTCCTATTCTGACTTCCTCTCTTCTGTGTCTCTGTCAACTACCCCTCCCCTCCCTCTCTAAATCCCCTCTTCTTTAGTCTGTCCTTATCTCTCCTATGTTTCTCTGTCCATCTCCCCTTCCTCTCTCTGCTAGGAGTCCTTCCTTCTCTTGGTTACCTGCCCCCCAGTCCCCAAGCTTAGCATATTATAGGAGCCAGTAGACCAGAGAAGGCAATGGAGGAACTGAAGTTTCTTTCCAGCATGTACTATACTTGCCACTCGGACTGTTTGGGAAGAAACAAGTTGGGGAGGATCAGTGGCGCCTTCTGCTATGGAGCATTAGAAATGTTATGTGCTTTCTTTTGAGAAAAGAAGCCCCCACTCCTGTCAAATCCTGACCCCAAGCTCAGGTCACACACAGATTTCCCCATATGGTAATGATATTCTATGAAGCTGCTGCTGTTATATGCCATGAGCAGACATTACTGATACCAATCATCTATAAGTGGCAATTTTCTGGTCAGAAGATGAACAAATGGTTGTTCTGTGGTAAAGGTAGAAGGTAGGGGTCAGAAAGCGCTGGAGAGGAAGCTAAAGAACCCACCCCAATATAGTTTAAAAAAAAAGCTTCCCCGAGGTGGCTATCTAGAGAATAACACTGCTGTTGTAAACCCTAGGATTTAGATAACTCCCCACAGGTGCTTTCGCTGGTCAACAGAAAAAGGGCTTCCACTATAAACATTATTCAGTGTTATTTCTTCAGGAGCAATTTCTCAAACTAGATTCGTTTTGCACGTAACATAACAATAATGCACCTCTCTCCTAAGACAAGAAATGTGGAGTATGATGTTACTCTCTCAAATTTAAAACTAAAGTTCACCATACTACTTGCATTGAACCAAAGAGAGTCTCCTTCTGGAGTTCATAGGATGTCACATGCATAGGCTACTTAGCAAGGTGTGACTGGAGATTCTTCTTAATCAAGCCTGAGGATCCCGGTATGATGGGAAATATTTATGTATCTTTCTGCTACTTTTTCTTGGTCTCTGACTGCATTTTTTGATACTTGAGTATCTTCTCCCTCTCCACACGATTCATACAATAATTGCTTGGAAATGGCACCTCTATTATCAGTGATATTCTGTTTTTCTCCCTTGCCATTATGTCTGATTTCCTCGCATCCAGCTTTTGATCAGTCAGAATGGGAATGTTCCAGGTGATCATAACCTCTTCGTTCTGCATTATTCTCTGATCCTAGTGTTTGTCTGGTACAGTGATGATGAGTGTCTGCACAGTTTCAAATGGTTGAGACATGCCACCTTATTGTCTCTTTCTGTAAAGAAATGTTCTGATATCAAAGCTTTGCAGCCAGTTACAAGATGAATAACTGTTCCATATCATCCTGCCAGACCAGTCCAGACAAGTGTGTTGTGTTCCTCTACCAGCAGATTGGTGGAGACAAACAACCAATGAAAAGCCCAGGTTTCAATGACATCACTCCCATGCCTCTATTTGCCTCAGCCACCAGAAATCCCTGTAGTATATCTTTGTCTGCAGCAGATGGTGGATGGATTTTTTCCTCTCTGAAAAAAATCTGAAGAATTGAGAAAAGCGCTTGTGGCAGACCACTTTGAGGGTGACTCTCTCACTTGAGCGTGATGTGGGAGGCTCCACTAGACTGCGGTCTTTTGGTAGCCATAGCAGGAGGGAAAATTTGTTCAGCTCCACACTCTTATCATGATAAGAGCCTGTTGAACAGCCACAAAATTGGATGGATCTGGAAGAGTGCAGCAGTCTCACACAACCTCAGTGCCCCCTCCCTCCTCCTCTGTCCCATCTGCTCTCACCTGAAGATCGCAGAAGGCTCTCAAAGGGATCTGCCTGCCAGCCCCCTTAAACTGAGTGCAGCAAAAGCCAGTAAAACAGTTTCACGGGAGTAGAGCTGAGTCCGGCATGGATCGTCTGCCTAGGGCTGACAAGGGGTGAGTACCAAGACGGTATGGGATTCAATTTGAGGTAGTCTGCTGATGACTATTGGTGCAATGTGAGAGTTTCCTACTGTTTTCTGCATGTATTAGAAGCGTTTTCTCCTCTTCTGCACCTGGGGATCACATGATCTGTAAGCATGTTGCAGCCAAGTAGCTCTAACACGTGTTCTTACCCTAGAGTCTGTATCATGCATTGTAGTAAAAACACAATTAACGTGTGCCTTTGGGCTGCCGCAACCTTAGCATACACTGCTGTGATACTTGCCTTAACTCTCTAAGTCTTCCTCCAGGAAAGGTTTGACCTGTGGCATACAAGATACCTCATTTTGGGATTCTGCTCTTCTTGCATGGCAATTTCTGAGTCATCCCTGGAGGGCCTGCTCCTCCTCCTTCAGCCAGGGATGACAGATGACACTATGGGTAAGGATAACCAGCCAGCTGGAGGATCTGGTGACTGTGCTATGAGCCACTCATTGTCCTCTAGGGGGTCTGTGGTGACTGTGCCCCCAGGTGTTGATGAGTTATTTCCAAGGAGAGAGCTTCAGGACTGTCCTCCCTGAATTCTCTTTTTTGCAGCAGGCCTGGCCCTTCTGGTGTGGAAATTCAGACCCTGTGACCTCTGAGTGCACCCAGGCACAGTCTTATAAGGGGCAGGCAAAGAGTGGAAGCCCTGTTTGATTGCCCATGACTAAGCATCCCCAGCATGGGACGCCTCCTGGAGATGGGGAACAGCTGGAAGCTGTCTGGGTTTTTAACTATGACTTGGATTCAAATGGTTTGGTACGGGCTGATGTGGATGTAGAGGTACTCTTGCCTTCAGAAGACTGGGAAGAGGTATGTACTAGCCTAACATCTCAAGTCCTGCTCCAGTGGATTTATTTATTTAACAACTCTTTTTATACTGCTTTATCATTTCAGTCAAAGCAGTTTACATTGTAACTTAAACTTGGTAATGTACAGGGACATTGATAACTTTGACTTTTCTGAGGCAATGGAGGGTTACATGACTTGCCCAAGGTCTCAAGGAGTGCTAGTGCGAATCAAACCCTGTTCTCTTGGTTTGCAAGCCAGTGCTCTAACCATTAGGATATTCCTCCACTCCAGATTTAGCCTCTTTAACCGGATGGTACTTCCCCTTTTACAAAGTCTGCTACAGCCTTTCTTTCTCATGCCATGTATGACCTGGTATGTTTGGCAGCCATAGATGGTGCCCTGATGACGATGTCATGGCATTGGATTTGGCTCCAGTGGTGGGCAATGGACATATCTTCCAAAGCCCAGTTGGCCTAACCATTTTTTAAGGGGAAGCTTCTGTTTGGAGATGTTTTGGAGAAGCTAGTGAAGGACCTGGGCGAGACAAACCCTACTGCCTTCTGGAAGAGAAGTCCAAGGGACCTGTGAAGCGGGATTGTCCCCTTCTCATCAGCCTCCACCCATCCTCTGAGGGCACACTTGCTGCATTTCCAGGGGTCTTGGGACTCTTGTTGTTAACTTTCTTCCCCTCTGCTTCTGGGCTTCGAGCTCTTTCTCAGTCCTTTCATGGAGCGCATGGGCCCAGGGATTTGGTCACTACCAGAGGAGGACCCTCCTGGACTGTACAATGAAGATTTTGGGGCCCATTCCCTGGTTCTTCCAGTGGGAGGCAGGCTTCACTTTTTCTTTCAGGAATGGGCCCCGGTTACCAAAGATCACTGGGTGCTAGACACCATTCAGTTCATCTATGTCCTGGAATGCAAAGAGCTGATTCCAGATGCCTTCATCATTTCCCCTTGTGAGTATGTGATTAAGTACCATTGTGCTGATCACTTTGGATAAGTTTCTGCGCCTAAAGGCGGTGATGCCCTTTCCATCAGACAAGCGGGGCAAGGATAGATACTCCATCTATTTTGTATTGCCAAAAACGATGGTTCCTTCCAGCCCATTCTGAACCTCCAGAGGATCAACAAGCACTTGAGCATCCTGTGCTTCTGGATGGAAACTTAGCGCTCCGTGATTCAAGCAATACGCCAATGGAAGTCTGATCTGGTCTATGTGTAATTTCATATCCCAGTCCAGGCGAATCAGTTAAAGTATCTGTGCGTTGCCTTGCTTGACTCTCACTATCAGTTCACTGCCCTCCCTTTCGGGCTTTTCACCACCCCAAGTATGTTCCCCCAGTCATGGTGGTGGTTGCTGCAGTGCTGTGGCATCAAGGGATCTGTGTCCTTCTTAGAAAGCCTCAACTGGGAGAAACTGTGGCCTTCCCAGTCCCTAGAGTTTCTGGGAGCATGTTTCAACTCTCAAGTTGCCGGAGTTTTCCTGCCAAAGGAGAATGTCAAAGTCTGTTGGATTGCCTGGTGCTGTTCTGTGCACAGCAGGCTCCCAGAGTTTGGGATTCTCTTGCGCTCCTCAGATTAATGGTGGTGACCATAGAGATGGTGCCATGGACATGTGCTCACATACTACTACTACTGAACATTTGTATAGCACTACAAGGCGTACACAGCGCTGCACATACACATGTAAAAACCGATGTTTTCAGACATGGCAGTGGTTTATATCAATTGGTAAGGTGGCACGAGGAGTGCCAGAGTAGCTCTGGAGATTTCTCTCCTGTTTACCTTGGTGGAGAAGAACCTCCTAGCCTTGTCGGCTCAGCACATTGCCAGGGTGGATAATGTGGAAGCAGACTTCCTCAGTTGGCACTCTGTGGATCCTGGAGAATGGGACTTCATTCAGGAGGTGTTTCAGTTGATTCTGCACCGCTGACGTTGCCATGAAATGGATCTGATGGTGACCCACTCCAATGCCGAAGTTTGCCACTCTTCAGTTGCCACATGGAGACAGGGTCTGAGGGCATTGACGACCTGACACAGCCTTGGCTAAGTCAGCACTGGCAATATGTGTTTCCTCAGCGGCGCCTGGTGGGACGTGTGATTCAGCGTATAGAATGGCACCTAGACAGGATTGTTCCGGTAGTGCTGGACTGGCCAAGGAGAGTGTGGTTCCTAAAGGCGCCTCCTCCATGGTTGCCTCCATCTCCTGGCCTATTGCGGCAGGCACCGATCGTCCTGGAGGACCCGGTTTCCTTCTTGCTTATGGCTTGGCTCTTGAAAGGAGAGTTAGCATGTAATGGTTACTCTCCAGCTGTGTCCTCTACTCTGCTCGGAACATGGAGGAGGGCTAGCAAGCTAGCATACGTGTGGATCTTGTGCCTCTTTGAGTGACAGTGCAGCATTCGGCAGTTGGCTCATGAGGCAGCTAAGCTGCTATCTCTGTTGGCCTTTCTACAGGATGGCCTGGATAAGGGCCTTTCCCTCAGCACCCTGAAAGTTGAGGTAGCAGCTTTGGCCTGTTTCCGAGGTCCGGTGACGGGTAAGTCTCTAACCTTGCACTAGGACATCTCGCACTTTCTCCAGGGGGTTCGGCATCTGTGTCCTCCCATCCAGTCTGTGATCCCTTCCTGGGATCTGTATCAGATGCTCAGGGCCCTGATGGTTGTGCCCTTTGAGTCACTGAAGCGTTCTACTTTAAGGGATTTGACGCTCAAGTCAGTTTTCTTGATGGCGATTTCTTCCGCATGGAGGATATCCGAGCTGCAGACTGTCTTGCCGAGCTCCTTTTTCAAAGGAGGCTGTTTCCATTCGGTCCATGCCTTCCTTCTTGCCTAAGGTACTTTTACCCTTTCACATGGCCCTCCTTCTCTAAGGAGTAGTGCCAGGGCAAGGATAAGGATCTTCGCTTTGTGGTTATCTGGAGGCTGCTTCTCCTGTACTTGGAGGTTACAAATTCTTTTTGGAAATTCAACCATCTTTTTCTGCTGTTTGCTGGCCCACGCAAGGGTGAAACAGCAGCTAAGTTGACTTTGGGGTGCTGGATTACGCAGGTCCTTTGCCTCAGTGTATCTGTTTCGGAATCAACCAATTCTGGAGTGTTTGCGAGTCCATTTTACCTGAGCACAGGCAACCTTTAGGGTGGAGCGGAGCTTGGTAGCCCCTCAGACATTTGTCGGGCAGCATCATGGGCATTACTTTCCACTTTTGTCAAACATTACCACTGGGAAATCCACGCAAGGGAGGACCTTTGGCTCTATATGTTGAATCACACGCCCCACCAGGCGCCACTGAGGAAACGCATACTGCCAGTGCCTTTGGCTCAAGGGTTTTGCGAGCCGCTGTGCCTTCTTCTCCCCCTAGTACAGTTGTGGCTTCAGTACATCCCACTTGTCTGGATTGGTCTAGCAGGATGATATGGAAGGTGATATTTTACTTACCAGTTAATGTCCTTTCCTTGAGTCCTGCTAGACCAGTTCAGGGCCCACCCCTGGAACTGTTTTGCTCTGTTCTTCTGCAGTGGTACCTTTGGGTCCACTCTGATATTTATACTTGGTTCTACAGGTTTATCGTCTACTGACAGCTTTGTTTATGCTTTTCTGTACTCCGCTCTCTAGTGTTAATCACTTATCGTTGTCCACGGTTGAGATTATGTGAGGTTTGCCATGTTTCTCCAATATATGTTTTGGGTCGAACACTGAAGGGACCTCTGGTGGCTGAGGCGAATAGAGGCATGAAAGTGATGCCATTGAAACCTGGGCTTTTCATTGGTTCTTTGTCTCCACCAATCTATTGGTAGGGGAGCACAACCCACTTGTCTGGACTGGTCTAGCAGGACTCAAGGAAAGGACATTAACTGATAAGTAAAATGTCACCTTTCCAGCTCTTTCTTAAAGAATCTATACAAGTCAATATTCCCAGTTTTTTCTATGAATGCTATGAATCATCTTATCTATAATCCACTTTCCTGAGTTGCATCTATCAGTCTCATCTCGCAGTTTCAGTTCACCTCATTCTTAACCATTCCAGTGTCCATCCTGGGATAACATTTTATATTTCCCACTGTATATGCTATGCATTTGTTACTTCTTGTTCCTCGTTTGCTGATCTAATTCTTTCAAAAAACCTTTTCCCTTGTTTTGCAAATTCTATTGCTTCCTCAGAGTTGTTAGCGGAATGGGAACAGCTGGGGAATGTAGAAAAACAGTGGGCAAAACTGAAAGGGAACATTTTAAAGGCAACAAACCTTTTTGTTAGAAAGGTAAATAAATGTAAAAGGAAAAGGAGGCTGCTATGGTTCTCAAAAGAAGTAGCTGAGAAGGTGAAGGAAGCCTTCATTAAATACAAGAGATCACAGAGAGGAAGGCAGGTATCTAAATTTGGAGAAACTTAGAGAAGCTAGCAAAGTAGTCAGGAAAGCAAAGGTACAAAAAAAGAAGAAAGAGCCAATGCAATAAAATGTGGGGATAAGACATTTTTCAGGTATGTTAGTGAGAGGAGGAAGGGCAAAAGTGGTATTGTCAGGCTCAAGGGTGAAGGGGTGGAATCTGCAGAAACTGATGAGGATAAAGTAGAATTGCTTAACAAATATATCTGTTCTGTGTTCACAGATGAAGGGCCTGGAGCAGGACCTCAGAAAACACCCACAAATAGCAACAGAAGTGACGGGAATCTCGAACGATTTTCAGAAGACTGTGTTCAAAGAGGAACTAGGTAAACTAAAAGTAGCAATGGGACCAGATGGGATACATCCAAGAATACTAATGGAATTTGGGGACGTTCTAGCAGCTCCACTGTCTGACCTTTTCAATGCCTCTTTGGAGTCGGGAGTGGTGTCAGAGGACTGGATAGTGGCACATGTGATTCCTTTACACTAAAGCGGATGTAAGAATGACATTGAGAACTACAGGCCGGTTAGTCTAACCTCTGTGGTCAGTAAATTATTGGAAAGACTACTAAAGGAGAGAATAGTGAGGTTTCTTGAGTCCAATGGATTACCAGATCTGAGGCAGCATGGATTCACCAGAGGCAGGTCTTGTCAGACAAATCTGATAGATTTCTTTGACTGGGTGACCAGGGAGTTGGACCGAGGAAGAGCCCTAGATGTGGTGTATTTAAATTTCAGAAAAGCCTTTGACACGGTTCCACACAGGCAATTTATAAACAAACTGAGTGCCCTAGGGATGGACCCTAAAGTTACAGATTGGGTTATAAATTGGTTGAGTGGAAGGCGACAAAGGGTACAGGTAAATGGAGCTCACTCTGAGGAGAGGGAGGTTACCAGTTGTGCGCTGCAGGGATCTGTTTTTGGTCCAATTGTGTTTAATATCTCTATTAGTGATATTGTGGAAGGACTGTTGGGTAAGGTTTGCTTGTTTGCAGACGATACCAAAATCTGCAATAGAGTAGGCACACAGGAAGGAGTCGACAATATGAAGAGGGATTCTAGCTAAACTTGAAGAATGGTCTAGAATATGGCAGCTGAAATGTAATGCTAAAAAATGCAAGGTCATGCATTTGGGCTGCAAAAATCCAAAGGAGCTGTACAGTGTAGGGGGTGAGGTATTTCTGTCCACAAAGGAAGAGAGGGAACTGGGCATAATTGTGTCTGACTATCTTAAAGTAGCTAAACAGTTAAAAATGGTGACTGTGAAAGCCAAAGGGATGCTTGGGTGTAGAGGGAGAGGAATGGCCAGCTGATATAAGTCTGTATAAGTCTCTGGTGTGACCTCATTTTGAGTATTGTGTGCAATTCTGGAGACCGCACCTTCAGAAGGATAGAGGCAGGTTGGACTCAGTACAGAGGGTGGCTACTAAAATGGTTAGTGGTCTTTGTTATGAAGCAGATGAGGACAGACTTAAAGATCTTAATATGTATGGCGGGACAGGGGCAATATGACAGAGACATTTAAATACCTCCCTGGCATAAATGCACAGGATGGTCTCTTTCAATTGAAGGCAAGCTCTGCTACGAGGGGACAGAGGATGAGAATGAAAGGGGATAGGCTCAGGAGTAATATGTAGAAATATTTCTTTATGGAAAGAGTGGTAGATGTGTGGAATAGTCTACCAGTGAAGGTGGTGGACACGAGGACAGTATCTGAATTCAAAAAAGCATGGGACAAACACAGTGGATCTAAATGGGATCTCTAAAAAGGGGACTATTGTAGTTCATATGGAAGGGCAGACTAGATAGACCATGGGGTCTTTTTCTGCCATCATGTCTTTATGTTTCTATATATATTGGTGGATTCTCACCCATCCCTTTTACTCATTGGAGTGCTTGTTCAAGTTTGTTAATGGAGACAGATTCTACATGCTTACCTTCGTATTTCAACACTTTTTGTGTATTTGGCCTATGACAGTAGTTCTGTATATATAGCTGATTTCTGAGGCCCAGTCCTCCTTCGGATCAAGGGACATACAGTCTTGCAGATACCGGTTTCCTGCATGTAACAATGTGCATTCTTTATATTTGGGGTGGGGGGGAGGGGGATTCTCTTTTTTTCAGGGCCCTCTGTTCATTAATATGTAATTTTGTAGGCACAACCTTTACCTCTTGTAACATCTCCCAGTGTGGTACGAAATATAAACATGCATTTTTTTTTTTTTGCAAGATCCAAATCATCTTTTTACTTATGACAAGAAACTGGGTAAGCAAAATAAAATTATTTCCACAGGGAAACAAGGAAATGTGTAAGGAGGATTTAAATGGACATGAAAGGAAGAAACAGCAAATTGCAAATGATAAAGGAAAGGGAATAGATAGCTTCCAAGTTGTAATACACAGTAGTCATTTTCACTCAGTGCAATCCCAAGAAACTCAAGCAAGATGCTGCAGCAATGTACTTTTCAGTTGGCATGTAATAAAGTAAAAATTAAAAATTATTTTCTTAAATTACACTTTTACATTTAGAGTAAATAAGCACTAGCCATTAACTGTTTTGTATTTTTGGCATTGACAGAGCCCTCATGCATGGCTTGTTGCAGTCTCTGCTGTGTATAGAAACAAGGAGGGGAAGATTTGGGAAAGTGGGAAAATCACAACCCTTGTCCTCAGTTTCCTCAAGATCACAGGTGCTGGCAGCTTTGTATTGACCTGGTATTGGCTTTGGAACGAGATCCTTCTTGAAGGACTAGAAAAAGGGACTGTTACTTCTGGAGAGAGATCTGCAACTGTGAGTATATACTTCTGGTAATTTTCTAAAAGGAATTCTTTGTATTAAAGCTAATTAATCTGTGAACCCACTATTTTTTGTTAAATCAGTCAGGGCCTAGTAGCAGCAGTTTAAGTTTAAATTTAAAACACAGAGGAGAACTTTCTGGTTACATTTCATACCCAGCAGAGAGCTTGTAGTTTAAATTTAATAGTCACTCAGGGCCTAGTAACAGCAAAGTACTTTTAGTTTAAATTTAAAACACAGAAGAGAGCTTTCTGGTTACATTTGGAACCCAGCAGAGAGCTTGTAGTCTAAATTGAATAGTCACTCAGGGCCTAGCATCAGCAAAGTACTTTTAGCTTAAATTTAAAACACAGAAGAGAGCGTACTGGTTAAATTTAGAACCCAGCAGAGAGCTTGTAGTTTACATTTCATAAGAAGTTAGAGCCTAGCAGCTTAAGAGCTATAATTTAAATCAAATCAGAATATAGCTTACCTCAGCAACACAAGACAGGGTACTGTGTAGCAGCCCTCTTTTAATAAGTGTTATTTCCCTCCCTCCCTCCCCACACCCACCCACCCCTGGGATAATCGTAGCTTTATAGGTACTTACACACCTTAAAAGACAGGAGGTGCTCTCAGGTGAAGCTCATTACCCAAATAAGTCATACACTAAGGACCTGAGATTAGTTAAGCTTCAGGTGAACAAGGTATATTACACATATTAGGTACAGTTTTATAAGTATAAATATCCATAGCAACCCTTAGTAAGTAAAGAACTTAGATCTAAACACAAACTTAAAACTAAGATGCAGGCAGTAGTCCAGCAGCGGGATGGGGGCTTTCCAGTCCTTTGCATTGAGTGTCACATGTATGATTTTCTCCCAGTTGGTGAGAGGTCTTACGTGTGCACTAGGTGCAAGGAGCTCTTTGCTCTCAGGGAACGAATCCGTTCTCTAGAGGCTAAAGTAGCAGACTTGGAAAGCATAAGACAAACAGAGAGGTACATAGACGAGACCTACAGGGATATAGTCCTGAAGTCCCACCTCCAGTCTGGCAGCATCCCTGTTGCCATGGAGGAGAGAGGTCACGTGACAGGAGAGCATCACCCTGGTGTGGCAGGAAGTGATCCTGTAACTAGGACCTGTCCTCCAGGTGATGTAAAACCCTCCCGCACCGAGGACGTTTCTCCAGGGCCATGTGCCCATGAGGGAAGGGTTAGGACAGCCGTTATAGTTGGTGATTCGATCATTAGGCATGTAGATAGCTGGGTGGCTGGTGGATGTGAGGATCGCCTGGTAACATGCCTGCCTGGTGCGAAGGTAGCGGACCTCACGCGCCACCTAGATAAGGTCTTAGATAGGGCTGGGGAAGAGTCTGCTGTCCTGGTACATGTCGGTACCAATGACATAGGAAAATGTGGTAGGGAGGTTCTGGAGGCTAAATTTAGGCTTTTAGGTAGGAAGTTGAAATCCAGAACTTCCAGGGTAGCATTCTCCGAAATGCTTCCTGTTCCACGCGCAGGACCCAAAAGGCAGGCAGAGCTCCGGAGTCTCAATGCGTGGATGAGACAATGGTGCAGAGATGAGGGTTTTGGATTTGTTAGGAACTGGGGAACATTCTGTGGAAAGGAGGGGCTCTTCCGAAGGGATGGGCTTCACCTTAACCGGGATGGAACCAGGCTGCTGGCATTAACCTTTAAAAAGGAGATAGAGCAGCTTTTAAACTAGATATTAGGGGAAAGCCGACAGTCGCCCAAGAGCGGATGGTTCGGAAGGATGTATCTTTGAAGGATACTACCAAAAGCAGAGAGGTTCCACAAAAGACTAAAGTAGCCCAAATGCCCTCAAGTATGAAGCAGACAGAGCTTAAAGATCCCAAATTACTCATGTCTAACAATAGCCAAATTAATATGAATAAAATACATTCTCTAAAATGCTTGTATGCAAATGCTAGAAGTCTAAAAAATAAGATGGGAGAGTTAGAATATATAGCACTAAATGAAAGGTTAGATATGATTGGAATATCAGAGACATGGTGGAAGGAGGACAACCAGTGGGACACTGTGATACCTGGGTACAAACTATATCGAAATGATAGAGCTGATCAAATTGGTGGAGGGGTGCTCTCTATGTTAGAGAGGGCATTGAGTCAGAAAGGATTAAAGGTTTGCAGAAAGCAAAATCTGCTGTAGAATCTATATGGATTGAAATTCCATGTAAAAGGGGGAAGGCAATGGCAGTGGGGGTGTACTATCGACCGCCTGGCCAGAATGACCAAATGGATGATGAAATGCTCAAAGAAATCAAGGAAGCTAATAAAAGTCACAGCACAGTAATAATAATGGGTGATTTCAACTACCCCGGTATCGACTGGGTCAGTGTCACGTCAGGACATGCTAGGAAGATAAAGTTCCTAGATGAAATAAATGACTGCTTCTTGGAGCAGCTGGTTCATGAACCGACCAGAGGGGAAGCCATATTAGACCTAGTCCTTACTGGAACACCAGATCTAGTGCAAGAGATAAGGCTGTTGGGGCCACTTGGCAATAGTGATCATAGCATGATAGCCTTTGATTTAATTAGTGGAGGAGGGATAGTAAGGAAATCCACAGTACTACCTTTTAACTTTCGAAAGGGAGACTATGATAAAATGAGGAAAACAGTTAAGAAAAAACTAAAAGGAGCAGTTGCAAAGTTTAAAGACGTACATCAGGCTTGGCTGTTGTTGAAAAATACTATCTTGGAAGCCCAGACCAGCTGTATTCCACGCTTTAAGAAAAGTGGAAGGAAGTCCAAAAAACTGCCAGCATGGTTTAAAGGTGGTCAGAGAGGCTGTTGTTGCCAAAAAAGCATCTTTCAGGAAATGGAAAAAAGAGCCAAACGACAAAACCTGGAAACAACACAAGCACTGGCAAGTCAAATGCAAGGCATTGATAAGGCAGGCAAAGGGAGAATTTGAGAAGAAGCTTGCTGCGGAAGCAAAAACGCGAAGTAAAGACCTTTTCAAGTACATTCGTAGCAAAAAACCTGTGAGAGAGTCAGTTGGTCCATTAGATGATAAAGGGGTTAAAGGAGCACTAAGAGGCGACAAGGCGATAGCGGGGAGACTGAATGAATTCTTTGCTTCAGTCTTTACTGAGGAAGATGTAGGGATGTTACCCATGACTGAAGTGGTATTTAAAGGTGCGGAAGAATTGAAGGAAATATCGATACATCGGGAAGATGTATTACAACTATTAGATAAACTGAAGAGTAGCAAATCACCTCGGCCGGATGGTATACATCTAAGGGTGTTGAAAGAACTGAAATATGAGATTGCAGACCTGCTATTAATAATCTGTGAACTATCATTAAAATCATCTCTAATACCTGAAGATTGGAGGATTGCCAATGTAACACCAATTTTTAAAAAGGGTTCCAGGGCTGATCCGGGAAACTACAGACAGGTGAGCCTGTCATCAGTACCGGGAAAAATGGTAGAAACCATCATAAAGAATAAAATTACTCAGCATGTAGATAGTCATGACCTAATGGGAGACAGCCAACATGGCTTTAGACAAGGAAGATCTTGTCTTACTAATCTGTTATTTTTTTTGAAGGAGTGAATAATCAGGTGGACAAAGGTGAGTCGGTTGATATTGTGTATCTGGACTTTCAGAAAGCCTTTGACAAGGTCCCTCATCAGAGACTTTTGGCAAAACTAAAGAGTCATGGGATAGGAGGCAGTGTACTATTGTGGATCAGGAACTGGTTAAAAGATAGAAAGCAGAGGGTAGGGCTAAATGGCCAATTTTCCCAATGGAGAAAGGTGAATAGTGGTGTACCCCAGGGATCTGTGCTGGGTCTGCTGCTTTTTGACATATTCATAAATGACCTGGAAAGTGGAATAACGAGTGAGGTTATCAAATTTGCAGATGACACAAAACTATTTAAAGTTGTTAAAACCCAAGAGGATTGTGGAAAACTGCAAGAGGATCTTGATAAATTGGAAGACTGGGCATCAAAATGGCAGAAGAAATTTAATGTGGACAAGTGCAAGGTTATGCACCTAGGGAAGAACAACCCAAACTATGGTTACACGATGCAAGGTTCCACATTAGGAACCACCACCCAGGAAAAAGATTTAGGTGTCATTGTGGATACCATGTTAAAACCCTCGGCCCAGTGTGCAGCGGCGGCCATGAGAGCAAATAGAATGCTAGGTATGATAAGGAAAGGAATGGAAAATAAAACAAAAGATATTATAATGCCTTTGTATCGTTTCATGGTGAGACCGCACCTTGAATATTGTGTGCAATTCTGGTCGCCGTATCTTAAAAAGGATATAGCGATTTTTGAAAAGGTTCAGAGAAGAGCCACCAAAATGGTAAAGGGGATGGAAGGATACTCCTATGAAGAAAGGCTTAAAAGGTTAGGGCTCTTTAACCTGGAAAAGAGACGGCTGAGGGGAGATATGATAGTAGTCTATAAATTAATGAACGGAGTGGAACGGGTAAACGTATGTCGATTGTTTACCTTATCAGAATATAGAAAGACTAGGGGACATGCAATGAAGCTACAGGGTAAACTATTTAAGACTAATAAAAGAAAATATTTTTTCACTCAACGTGTAATCAAACTCTGGAATTTGTTACCGGAGGATGTAGTAAAGGCTGTTAGTGTAGCTGGGTTTAAAAAAGGTTTGGACAAGTTCCTGGAGGAAAGGTCTATAAACCATTATTAAGAAGGGACCCAGGATATCAATGCTTGAACCAATACAAGCATTGTGGAACCTGTGTCCCTTGGGGAAACTGCTAGGTACGTATGACCTAGATTGGCCACTGTTGGAAACAGAATACTGGGCTTGATGGACCTTGGTCTGACCCAGTATGACATATCTTATGTTATGTTCTTATGAAATAACAGCAGGCTGCAATCTTCCTGCTTATGTCTATGAATAAGTTTAATTGTAAAACCCAGGCCCCCGCCCTGGTAGGGTTGCCAGCTTTTTCACTGAGAAAAACCTGACACCTGCGGCTCGCCATGCTCTGCCCATTCCCCGCCGCCCCCAGTCCCACCCACGCTCCACCCTAGCCCACCCACAAAAATTACCAAGGGCAAGTGTAAGCAGCTATAGGGGAGAAACTCTAAAGGTGAAAGGATGAGATTATATAGATCTATTATTAGAATTGTGAATACTGTGTTTGAGTGTCTTGGGAAATACTGTGAATGCTTAAGCTCAATGATATTTCAGTAAAGTTGCAGTTCAGTATACCTCACTGAGTGCTGTGTATTTATTTATGAACTTCCTGACCCCCAAGGTGGACCAAATGGAATAATATTGCCCAAATAGGAGAGCTACTTAAACTAAATAATCCTATATATTGAAGGAAACAACACAAGAACCTACTCTAATCCTTCATCACTAATACGCTCAGTGCACTGCAGGATGAAGACTGCCGTTGGAGTAATGCATTGCAGTCTAAAGCTTGGATTTCATTCATTAACTCCTTAGGCGGTAACTATGAAACCTAAAGTGGTGGGCTGCCTTTACATGGTGTGAGTAACCTGCCAGTCAGTCCCAGGACCCACAGTGATGCAGGGACACCGAGGTGCCATGTTTTGAAGACTGAAATGCTGACAAGGAGTTACAAAAAAACCCTGATAAGTGTGTGCCTGATTTGCGTTTAATAAAATATATAATGCTGAGAGTTTGCGTGATTATTATTGATTGGCTGCAAGCATATATATTGATATGAACTGTCCTTGACAGCGGTGAGCATCTGAATAGTTGGAAGTTAAAAATAAGTGACGACATGGACATTTATTTAAGTGAATCAAGGACCAGAGTTCAGGCAGTGCAGCACGGCACAACAGCACCATAACCATCCCCATATAAAAAATATTTTTTTAAGACCCTGGGAAGTCTGATATCACGGTTCAGACCCACTCACCGTCATTTGGCTGGCTCTGGCTCTGGCACTGACTGGCTGGCTCTGTCTTTCAACTAGTGGATGAAAAACCTTGTGCTGGAAGCTCCCTCCATTACTCCCTAGCCCCTCCCTCTGTTGTCTCATTGGCTCCTTTGGCTGACTTACTCAGCTTCCACTACTCCTTAGTCCCTCCCTCTGTTGTCTCATTGGCTCATTTGGCTGACTTTTACTCAGCTCCCACTACTCTGTAATCCCTCCCTCTGCTGTCTCATTGGCTCTTTCGGTTGACTAGTCTCAGCCTGGCAGAATAGCAGCTCCTCATAGGATGGAAGAACAGAAACCCGCCTATGATGGCAGTTCTGCCCATCAGCCACAAAAAAAATGGCTTTTCAAGTGCTGGTTTTAACAGTCTGCCAGCAGCCAGCCTGGCCATATGAAAACCGGCCAGTTGGCAACCCTACGCCCTGGCTTCATGTCACTGGCTGCTCCAAAACAGCTGAACTCTTCCCCCAGGCAGCTGCAGCCACGTGAAGGGCTTGAGTCTCTGCCGCAGCCACTTTGGTCAAGCCAGCAACAGTACTATTGCATAATACCTATTGCCTCAATGTTCTTTCTGCTAACTGCTGTCTACAGGGCCCCTGCCAGACCTCCCCACACCTTCTTGCTGACCTATTGCTGCCTCTGGGGCCTGCATGCTGCCTGACTCCTCCCCCTCCCACCCAAGGTCCTGCTGGATAGAACCCTGTGTAGTACCGCCGTTTGCGGGCAGGCCCCTCTGCCTGCAAGACTTCCATCAGTGTCTGTCCTGCCTCTAAGCTCAGAGCTTTTCAAACTGTTACCCTGAACGACTCCATTTTAACAACTGAAAATTCACATGACCCCAGGTGATGATGAAATCAAAATAGCAGGTCTCCAGCCGCCTCCTCCCTCCATTCATCTAAAGCAGGAAGGTAGCAGCAACAATAGTAGCAACAAGAGCAGCAGTCAGCACAGGGTTTCTTGTGTCAGTGTGTGCTTACAGACCCCAGTACTCAGCATGAAGGGCCTATGAATGTTCACTGGCTCACAGGCGACATGCTGACTGGTGATTGCCACTACTTGGCATAAGTCACAGGGAAAGTGCAGAGAGAAAGAGAAATGACCATCTTTCTGTGACCCCATCCACTGATGATGTGACCCCAAGTTTGGGAACCACTGCTCTAGTTCCATCCTGCCTGCCAGTGTCTCCTCTCATGCCCTCCTGCCCACCTGACCGAGCCCTGATTGCTGACACTGTCGCCACAAGGTTGCAGAGATAGGCAGGCCCTTTGTCCTCCCTCGCTCCAGGCAGATGGAATCAGCCATATATTCCTTAGCAACAATAATTTTCATTTTAGCTTTAAAGTCTTGAGCCGTGCGTGCTGTTGCTGTAATCACTGCAGCAGCATGATTTGGGTCCCTCCACCTAACTTGTATTTGGCTACCTCATCTCCGTGCCTACCTGTTAGAGACACTCCTGAATTATTCACAATTAAAAAAAGAAACCTATATGAAGGGGAGGAGAATGGAGACTGCAAAAGAGGGACTGGGGGAGCTTCATAAAAGAAGGGCTTAGAGTGTGCAGGAGAGAGGGCCTGGGAGTATGGTAGGGGGCAGTTGATTGTGTGAAAGCAGAAGAATAGGGAGGAGGGAAACGGGGTGTGTGTGTGTGTGTGTATGAGTGAAAGGGGGGCTGCGCTATCAGGGTGTGTGTGAAAGAAGAGTGAGGAAGAGGGTGGATGTTTTTTTTATGGGAACCTAGGGTGGCGAAAGAAGAGATAGGAGGAAGACTGGGTGTGGAGAAAGGAAAGGATAGGAAGAGGAAAGAGAGGATTGGGTGTGGAGGATAGGAAAGGAAAGAGAGAGATAGAAGAAATAAAATCAGGGTGTGGGACTTATCAATATGGCCAGCTGCAGAACTTCCCTGCAGGCTTCGCCACAGTTCCTTCTCCTCCTCTCTCCAAGGTCAAAGCATGGGATGCCTATACTAGTGAATCCTTCATGGACTGGGGATGGGAGAGAGAAGGGACTGTGATGGGGAGAGTGAGGCAACAGCATAGACTCAAAGATTAAGGGAAAGAACAGAAGGATAGGACTGGGGATTAGTGGAATGGGGAGAGCAAAAGAAGAATGGAGGTTTGGTGACTGGGGGAGAAAGCAGAGACTCAGATTAGGTAGGATGAGACAGCAGGGATTTGGAGACAGAGCTGGGAAGGAGGGCAGAACAAGGAGCTCGTGCCTGGGAGAGGTTGGGGACAGTATAGACCTGCCAGATGGATAAGTATGATAGGGGTATGATAGATGGACTGGGGTGTATGAATGAGGGCATCGGGTTGGTGTAAGAGAAGAAGGATGAAGGGTGGGAAGAAGTTGAGATGTGGCATGAGAGACCTGGAGAACCAGGAAGAGGATGAGAGGCAGTGAAAAATAATAGGGGTGCTGTAGAGGGGTATGAGAGAGGAAAGGTGAAAAGCAGGAGATAGGAGGATGAAAAGCATTAAAATGAAGGGTAAAAGATATTAGTGAATATAGGGGGAGGGAAGAAAAAATTGGAGGAAAAAAGATGAAAAGGACTACTTTTATTGTAACTTAGGCTTCCCCCTCCCCCTTATTTCCTGCTCTGTTGTGCTTCGTCTTCCTGTCTGCTTCTTGTGGTTTGTTTGTTTTTTATGTTTTATTTTTATGTTGTATTTTATTGTTCACCGCCCAGATGTGTATGACAATGGGCAGTATATCAAGTTTAAGAAACTGTAACTGTAGGCCCGGGAAGGATTATTCCTTAGTCATTGATACCTGCTGCTCTAGCTAATCAGGAACGTACAGTGTTTCATCACCGAGTCATCAAATTTACAGTTCTTCTACAATAAACACAAGGAAGGGAATTTTAGAAGAGACGTCCAAATGCAATCTGGGATGTCTAAACCAGAATGTAAGAAAAAAAGGCAGACATGTCCAGGTGCAGACATGATTTCACAAATGTGGATGTGCCCAATATTGAGGTTTGTGGGAGACGTCTACAAAGAGATCCCCAGAACAGTATCTCAGAACCTGGATGTCTAGGAATAGCCTAATAGTTAATGTGCTAGGAATGGGGAAGCCTGGATTCAAATCCCAATACTGCTATTGCTGACATCATGCTGAGTATTGGGGATGATGAAGTGCTTTCCTCTCTACACCCTCTGGATGTCTTTCAGCCAAACAAAGCACTCTTCATGCCTCTGGACGCAGGACGTCCGTTTCTTGGATCAGGTGGGGGGGGGGGGGGGCATCCAGGCTCCTCAGCATGCCCCCATCACGTCCCTGTTCCGTCTTTGATGTCTACAGACCCAGCTTCTGTAATGGCTCTAGAGAGATCTTTGTGCTTTGGATGTCCAAAGCATGAATAGGGCTTCCAAACTTACTCCACAGAGGGTGAGTCTGTAACAGCCGCTATGTGACAAATTCAAAAAAGGCACCGGTTTTAAACGTATTTTCTAAGAGCAACATAGGCACCCAGGTGCCTTGATATACTAGGCTTCCAGATACAGCCCCAATAGTGCACAAATGCCCCGATACAAATTTACACCTGCTTTGAAAGGGATGCAAATGCACATATACATATATCCTATGAGAGTAATTTAAGAAAGGATTTTCCTATGTAAACCCTGTTTGCATGCACAAAAGACCTCTTATGAAACTACCCCATGGGTTATGCACATAAAAGCAAGCATGGTGACAAAAGGCATGCACTTCTGCACCACTCTCTTACAGGCATTTTTGGGGATGGAGTTTGGGCAGTCAGAAACTAAGGTGTGGTCTATAAAATATGCACCTACACACTTACTACAGGTGTAAATTTATTTATTTCATTTAACAGGATTTATAAACCGCTTTATCCTAAAATCAAAGCGGTTTACAATGAAGTTCAAAACTTACAAAAAACAAGGGAAGGAACAAACAGGGATTATATTAAATTAACTTATTTACAAAGCCTAAATATAAGAACATAAAAAGGAAAATAAAAAGGGAAAATAACAAAAAGGTAGAAATAAAAATAGAAAATCATGTGATGTCACCGAAGTGTTCAGAGTAGAGTGTTGTTTTCAGATTTTTCTTAAAATCCTTAGCATCGGTGATGGCTCTGAGATGATCAGGGAGTAAACGTATGTGGACGCATTTTAGGCACAATCATGCAGGTTTTATGAGGCCGTTTTATAAAGACACATGCGTGGTGCCCCGTTATAAAATGATCCTCCATGCATGCGGCCCTGTATTTATAAAACATGCGCATACACTGCAGCTCCACTTCCACTCTTAGGCAGTCGGAACTACGCTTCCGGGAATGACGACATGCAGACTGCATAAAAGTAGGCTCATACGTACTTTCTTACAGGCGTGCGCCATGGAAGTTTATAAAAGCCCTTTTGCTAAATGTAAAACTGACTTTACATGAGGAAAAAGCTTGATAAAAATAACCCCTGACAATGCATGGGTATTCTGTGAAACTATGCAGTGAATTCTCAATTAGCTCAAATTACTACAAGTACTTAGCAGACACATCATTACCAGGCTGAAGAAAAGAACATCTTTTAAGATGTCATGAAAGGAAAACTGTCTTTTAATATAAATCCCCAGGGGTTACTGGCTTGACTTCAACTGTTTAGACCAAGGATTCCTTGAGTTCCACAAACAAGTCTGGGATTCAGGGTAACCTACCTATTCAAATTAGCCTTGTGTGTATGTAAATACATATGTGAGGTTTTGTCAAATTAATAAAAAGGTGCCTATTTCATGCTTATTTCATAAAAGTAAGTTCAATCAATAACCCCAACTCTATAACACTCACACATTGTTTTAAAATAATTTTTTGTTGGACTTCACACTAAATGATGTATATCTATCACCGTCCTCTTGTGAAGTACATTTTACTTTCAATTTAAACAACCAAACCTTAAAACCCCAGTCAAAAGAGCCATACAGGTTATAGTTTTGCTAGATGAGTAGCTCTTATGAGTCTTTTTCAAAGCCCTAATATTATTTTACAGTTTCATTAAACAGATGGCTCTGACAGTTCTTTTCATAACATCCACTGAAGGGATGGCTCCAACGACTTCTTCCAAAGACCCGACATGTCCTATGCATGCATCACGTTTCAATATTTCTATTTCAAGGGCACTTGAAGTCTAGGCGAGTCCTGTGTCTCTTCCTTACTCGCTCAATGCCTTAAAGCCTCATTATTTTCCTTAGCGAACTTCAATAACCTGTAAGGTATCACTGCAAGGCTCTTTTGACTGGGTTTTTAAGATTTTTTGGTGAAGGTTTGGTTGTTTAAATTGAAAGTAAAAGGTACTTCACTAGGTCACAGTCATAGCTGTGTCAGCTGTACACCCTTTAGCGTGAGGTCTGACAAAAAAAATAATTTTAAAACAATGTGTGAGTGTTACGGAGTTGGGGTTCTTGATTGAACTTATTTCATAAAGGTGACATAGGCGTGTATGTGTACCCAGACAAGCCTCAGCAGCATGCAAATTCGCACATAGAAAATGTACAGCTGCTCTGAAAAAGGTGTCAATGTGCGTGTGTACTCCATGCGTGTATCTGCATATTTTTTGAAAATATGCATGTACATCACAACTCCGCTCCTGCTCTACCCAAACTACACTCCCAGGAATGCCTAGGCAGGCTACATATAGAAAGCAGGCATGATCTTTTCAGGGCATATACATATATGCCTATATAAGGCTGCGCAATTTTAGAGAAAGCCCTTTACTGTGAGTATAATAGGCTTAACAGGCAGAAAGGACTTGATAAAATTACCTCCAAGATGAATATTTATTGCAGATATCCTGAAGGCCCGTCCTCTTTGCAGTCCCTGCTGAAAACCCTGGTCTAGAAGAGTAGTTTCTTTTAGGACCCGTGGAGGGTGAGTTTATAAAGTCTCGTCTAGCTGATGCACATTTTCATGCGCCTATGTCAAGTCTACTTTATCAAAAAAAGTAGGCGTCTACCTTTCTTTATAGAATACTAACATAAGTGGCCAAATGAACAGGTTAATCGAAGGCATGATTCACTTATGCCAGCCCTAGAGCTGTGTAAATACCCATGCCTACATTTTTCAAGGACATAGGAATATTATTTTATTTTATAATTTACATGTGTAATTGTGTGCTCCGCCGAAACACTGCCCATGCACACACCCAGCGTGAAAGAACGTGTCTTTTGCCTGATGCATGTACTTTCAGAATAGCGACCACCTCAGATGTGAAAATGCCCATTTATGCACGGAACACACTAAAATACTGTGATTTACATGCGGAAATGGCACATGTGTTTAGGAAGCCCCTTATAAAATTACTCTCGTGTTCTTGATTGGTCACATACAGTTGTCTTACATAGACTCCATTAGTCTTTCTTCTAAATTATTTCCAAAGGCAGTAAAATCGTTCAGAAGAATTTAATTTATAACGAAAACTATCCAGAGATTGGGCACGTACCTCTCAGCCACATTTTTGGCAGTCTGTAGGAAGCGAGCATGGTCACTCTCCTTTAAAATATGGTCTGCTTGGTTGATGAGGACCGTGGACCTCTCCAAACACTGTCGGCAATTGGCGATCTGTTGAGCGAGTTTTCTAAGCTTCATCACCTTAAAAAGGGGAAGAGAAGACACAAGAATGCGAAAGAGAATTTGAATATGAAAGCAACTGGAACTCAACACCCCATCCTTGAGCTACTCTCTCCCTAGGGAACAGACTGACAAGTGGTCCGTCATTTCAATTGTAATAACCTAGGAAGGGACAGCAGCCACTCACATGCCTCATGCACCATTCTGAAAGCAAACGTAACTACAAAGCTGTGGAAACATGAACACACACAACCGAATGGTAGTATAGAAATATAAAGATCAATTTAAGGATAACATTCTGTTTATGCTTTGCTTCATAGAATTTCACCAAACGCTTTTCTTATTTCTGTATTATGTTCTGTATTTTAGCAGAACTAAGCCTTTGGGGATTCTCAGACAAACCTTTTCAACAGTCTAATCTGCCCCTTTTTTTTCATTTTGGATTAAGGGATGTCAGAATTCAATGCTTCAGCCATCAGGGCTCATAACCAGATTGGTTTTGTACTTCTTTAGAGGTTCACCATAATTATTGGGTATAAGAAGAACACAAATTATAGGGTAAGCCATAAGCAATGCAGAAAACTGCAAAATAAATATTTAAACAATACATAAAGGGACATTCAGGTGTCTCGTAAATGCTTTATTAGATCTGCTCTACATTTGGTTTTGTTTACATTTTTAAAGCAACAGTTCTGTGTGGAACTGTGCTGCTGTTTAAAGCCCCACTGTAACAATATCACATGGTCACAGCACAGAGCCATGATACCAAGATGACTTGGGTTCAATTCCCACCACCATTTTATGACCAAGAGCACATTACTATCTCCCAAGGCGTAAACTTTATATCAGACTATAAGTTTTATGAGGGCAGGGGCTGCAAAGGTGCTAAGCATGGTTAGGTCAAAACTATCCTACACAACAATCCACATCTGGTGGATAGTTCTTGCTTTTTTAAAAAATACTCATCCGTTTCATACCTATAGCACACTAGGGTTTATAACCCATGCCCCATATTAACAAGAGATTTGAATCCACACGACATTCTGCTTTTGCAGTAATTGTACCATAGTTTTGGAATGAACTTCCATTACATCTTAGGCTAATAACCTCATCTGAATGGTTCAAAGCAGCATTAAGAACCCATTATTTCAATCAGACATTTCCACATTGATTCTGATTGCCTTTGGAACTTTGGAGTGGCTGATGGATACTTGGATTCTCCTCTTCCTTCTTGTTCAGCTCTCCTGGTCCCTTATCCTTTCCCAGCCTTCCTGGTTTGCTCTACTATTTGTTATTTATATTTATTTTTTACTTTTTCTTGGATTGTTTTATCAATTTCATTGTATTGCTTTGTTATTTTATGCTATTTACGCATTTGCTTGTAAACTGCTTTGGTAGTTCTGATAGTGGCATATCAAATAAAAATAAAATTTGAAAACAATCATCTATGTTTCACAAATCCAGGTTGAGTTATTAGAACATACGTGCCACTGCTTATTATTTTGACAGAACCTAGTTTAACAAAGCAGAGTTAGGTGAAAACTTGCCAATAGCGCAAGACATCTGAAGCAGTCAGTCATGCTCAACATCAATCCTTGTGGCTCCCAAACTGGTTTGACATTTCAAGATATCTTCAATGAATATTCATTAAGTTTATTTAGCTCCAAAACCAATTTAATTTATATCTTTTGTTACCATGAAAGTTAGATCTATTTGGAGGCCACAAGCTGAAGGATGGAAGTTAAACTGTTCTTTAAAAAGAAATTAAAATTTTCCTACACAGAGAAGCACCAAGGTAAAGGCCAAGGGATGAAGCACATGATATTCTATCTAAATTAAATTAAACTTGGAGTTAGTGGAGATTGATTATTCTTTCCATCAGTAATTACACATTAAAAGAGAGGAAACAAATCAAAACTGAAGCAATCTTTATTTGTGGAGATCCAGGCTAGGAAAGTGTGCTGGTCCTGCACAAACAGATTTCCCTGGACACACCCCAGGAGCATTGACCAGGTATTTTCTACCTATTACTGAAGATACACAGACCAGGGAAACCTGGATGCCCCATTGTTTCTAACATTAACATCATCAAATCTCACTGGCACTTGTTGAGGTCTTGGGGAAGCCACTTAGCCCTCCACTGCCTCAGGTTCAAACTTAGACGTTGAGCCCTTTGGGGACAGGGAAATACCTACTGTACCTGAATGTAACTCGCCTTGATCTTCTCCTGGAAAGGCATGAGCTAAATACTAATAAATAAATCATAATAGGAGTGTTTGGCTACATGAACGCCATCCTCAGAGCCTATGTCACTAGTACTCCCAGATATCTCTGTGACACCACTGACTTCCTGAGGAAGCTCCATTCTATTGGTCAACTCCCAGAGACTACCATACTAGGAAACGTGGATGCTGAAGCCCTTTACACCAACATCCCTCACAAAGGCAAACTTCAGGCCATCAGGAATGTCATCCGAGATGCTTCTACAGCTGACCAAGCCACCAGGCTCTGCTACTTTGTCCTCACACACAACTATTTCAGATTTAAAGAGGACCTATTTCTGCAAATCAATGTCACTGCCATGGGTTTATGCATGGCCCTACAATATGCCATCATTTTCATGGCCAACTTATAACACCACTTCCTCAACTCCTACACCCAGAGGCCTCTACTTTACCTGAGATACACTGACGACATCATCATCTGGACCACTGGACTTGAAGCCCTAAAGCAATTTCATCAAGAATTTAACAAATATTTGAGCCTAGAACAATGTACACAGCAGGTTCACTTTCTGGACACCACTGTGCAAGCAGAAACCAGAAACCTACTACCTGACATACCTATATACATGCTTTCAGCTATCATCTACCATTAAGTCCATTGTTTACAACCATGCCCTATGATATAATCATATTTGGTTTTACTCCTATGAGAGAGACTTTCATCTGAAGAATCTATATTAGACAATTTTGAAATTGCAATAGCCACTCAATGAAGTGAGCCAAACAAACAGAGCCAAATAAATACCCACAAACAATCTGCTACAGGACCATCCCAGAAAGAAAACAACAGAACACCTCTGGTTGTTACCTACAGCTCCCAGCTGAGACCACTAAAATGTATCAAGTACCTACAACCCATTCTGGACAATGATGCAACTGTCTCATAGTCCTTGGGTAGCAGCCCTATTCTGACTTACCGACAGCAACCTCACCTCAAACAGGTACTCACCAGCAACTACAAACTGCACAACGACGACACCAACTCAGAGAACAGACTTTTCCAGAAATCCAGATGCTAACTCTGTCCTCCTAGTTTACACTATCATAGGATCCAACAATATCGTCTACAGCATCTGAGGCCCATTCACCTGCTCTTCCTCCAATGTAATAAATGACAACATCTGTCATCATTGTCACTCTGTGGTCTACACGGAACAAACGAGCAGTCCCTCAGAAATATAATAAATGGACACAAATCAGACATTAGAAATGGCAACATACAAAACCCAATAGGAGAATATTTCAAACTTCCAAGACACTCTATCTGACATTAAGGTTGTCAGATTACTACAAGAAAACTTCAAAAGGACTCTGCAGCCTGCAACTACTGAATTGGAGCTAATCAAAAAGTTTAAAACCATCACCCTAGAACGGAACAAGAACAATGTTTTCATGACTCACTACAGGTGTGAATGGACTTCAGTACTCTCAGATCATCCTGCCCTTAGTTTCTCTCACTCTCCATAAATGTCATCAGCTGAACTATTCTGCTATCACTACTTCCCCTCCATGCCCTGCTCTGTACTGCTCAGTACCTTCTCTATACTCTATATCCCCTCCCCTCCCCTCCCAAATTATATTTGCCCATCTCCTCTACTGCACTTCCTGCATGACAAAGTGGACTCTTATCCTCGAAAGCTCGTGCCTCAATAAATTGGTCCAGGCAGATGTCTGAGGAGCAGGTCTCCACTTAAGCTAGTATCAGTGGGAACCCTTCATTAATCAGAAGCCTAGTGTTCAAAAATCTAAAGAAAAAACATTAGGGATAGTGCACCTGCTTGGTTAAAACACTCTTAAAGGATACTCTTATGTAGGTTTGGCACATTTGCTCAATCAAGCTTTAGGCGATGCTAACTCTGTGCTTCATGGTAGAGATGAGGCAAAGGTCTCCTGAAACCTATCATCTCAGGAATTGTACAGGAAGACTGATAAAGAGAGAAAGTTTCTGCCATACACATTTTTTTCCCAAATCAGAATCAATGAGAAATAAAATGCAGAAGAGCTTGCCTGACAGTTAATTAGAATTCTGCTAAAATATTGTAAATGCTGGTAGGTCCATAATGACGTACTCATTTGGTTCCAAAATCTTAATTAAACTTAGCAGAACGAAACCATAAAAACAAGCACATTAATGCCTGCTTTAATTTGGAGAAATCTGCAAATGCATTTAAATCCTGCCATACAGCTTTTTTATGACCGTCTTCCTTCAAAGCAAAATGCCATTAAGTCAGGATAAAAACACAGCTTTTGTGTCCAGGGTGGTAACAGAGAGACTAGGACACATTTTTGTGCAGTTTATTATGATCTTTCCCCAATTTCTGTGCTGGAAACATGCTGAAAGGTTGATCCATTCTCTTTTCACATTAAAATCATTCCCAGAATACTGTTTAATGCGGCAGCAGTTTTCCCCATTTACCTTGCAGGAACCGCTAGCTATCAGAGCTGTAAGCCATTTCCCTCTTCCCCAGCTGTTAACGCTTCATGTTCCTCATTTTTCACAAACAACTCTTCTTCTAATACTTGATAGAGAAGAGCAAGCCTGGAGGAACCTCTTCTGAAAGCGTAGGATGTATTTTCTTGGTTAAAGACCTGTTAAGGAGGTACTTGAAAATTCTACCAAAGGGTATATTTGTTTAACAGACCAGAAAAATAAAAGACTGGGCAGATACACCCACAATGAATATCTTCATAAAAAGTTGTAATAGTTCTGAAAATTGCCATGCTGGAGGGATTTTCTGATATGCTCTACGTGGCTGAATGTGTGAACTTATGTTCTATGGCACATAAAATCTGTGCAGAGTAAACATGATCAGGTCTAGCTATTTCCGCAACAATGGTATATATATATATTAACAACAGCTGTCATAGCAGGCAATAATCCTCTTTCTGAAAATTTTAGAATGAAATAAATATAGACTATCATATTCAGGGAACAGTGTTGAAAAACTGGCCATGTCTAGAATGTGGCTAGATGTATACAGCATTGCACAGCCCTGGGGAATATAGTTCTGTTGGTCACTATGGAGGCAATCTTATGAAATAATTTTAGCACATACGTTGCAAAACACAGGTTGGACAATGGCTCTTGTAAAAGCTAGCTTAACTGTAAAAATATGCATGTGCTTTACTGAAGGTCTTGCCAGGCGTGCAGTCTAGGAAGAGCTCAGTTGCAGTTGGAAACTATATATGTCGATAATAAACTACACTAATCAATATGGGTACTCACATACTCTACATGTGGACATTTACACCAACTCCTGTGTAGGTGTCAATGTCCAACACCTCTATGGAGCTGTTACTTTGGCTGGATTTGCACTAGTATTTTATAAAGACACGTGGAGCCCGATCCCCAAAGGGGCACATCCAGACCAACTGGACAGCCAAACACAGGATAGAATGGATTATACCTGATTCTGCAAAGATGCAGGATCAGGCACTGAGATGGCCCAGTGATGCCCCTATCCCACGGCGCAGGACGTCCCGCAACACCCCGTCCAGCCCACCCCATGCTCCTGCTGGTGTGTCAGTGCTGAGGCATCCTGTTGCCGTTCCATCAGGATGCTGTGCAGGAGCACCGACAGCCCACCACGGCCAGAACATGGCTTTCCCTGCCGCCTGGTCCTCGGAGGGGTCTACCAGGGCTGGGATCGGGCAGCGGGGCCTCACCTTCTGTGGATGCTATGCTGCTGGGAGGTTGCCGGGCCAGTCCATCACCATCGCTGCTGCTTATTCCACCTCCGAGGAAGGTGGAATAAGCAGCATGGCCTTCTTAAGCCCACTGGACGTATAGGGCCATGACCTAAATCGGCCCTGTATGTCAGAGTGCCTGGCCCGGTCTTGTTCCACCCACTGTCCGCCCCCATGATGCCCCCTTCCAGATCTCCCAGCACTGCGGCTGTGTGCATGTGGGGAGACTGCGTGCTGGAATACGGGCCAGATAGATAGCGGGCCTACACGTCCCACCAGGATGCACAGCTCCGCTATTTGCGTTTCTGGATCGGGTCTATAGTGATCTATGCATTTTTATAAGATTGGGCCAAATAGGCGCCTTCTTGTTCTCAAATTGAGGTGCCCTTTTATAAAGTTACCCTCTATCTGTATATAACTTCTGTAGTCTATGGTGTCTGGTGTAGTAAGTCAAAGCAGACTTCAGATTGATGTTTTCTATCTATCTGTGATCTGCAGGTTATGAAGAGCAAGTATTATCCAATAAGTTTTAAAGGATTCCATGTACTAAAAAGCAAAGTGACTTCTCAAAAGTGCACTTTAATGCACATTTTACAAATGACATCAAAGTGCAATCTGGGATTTCTAAGCCAGAACTTTAGAAAAAAAGGCAGAAACAAAGGACCACACCAAGCTAGAAATGCACCATATGCAACCAACGAATCTGCCGCCAACCCCCATCCCCCCCCCCCCCAATCCAGCCATATCTAGTAACTCACTCTTTTTGGGCTTCCTGAAAAGCCAATGATATCATCAGTGCCACTTTGGTACTTGTGCCCTGTGCAGCCACACCACTCATACATCCCTTGGTACAGCCCTGCACATATAAATTCAGGCACGATTTCACAAATGTGGACGTGCTCAATATAAACGTCTGCAGGGCCATCTACATAGACGTCCCTGGCATAGTATCCAAGTCTGGGGACGTCTAAGAGACATTCAGCAGTGGTTGAAACACAAAGCACGCTTCCCAGTTAGCTAAAAAATATAATTGCAATTGTGGGGAGTACTGGGGATAGTGGAGTGCCATCTCCTCTACACCCTCCAGATGTTTAATGGCCCAAACACGCTCTTTCCTGATGCCTGTTCATGCCTGGAGCAGGTCTAAACTTGTATAATGTCGCAGATATTGCCGAAATTTCTGGGCATGCCTTCATCAAACCCCCTGCCTACTTGAACATTCCTAGGCCAGGGAGCGTAGTTACTTACCTGTAACAGGTGTTCTCCAGGGACAGCAGGAATTAGTCCTCACATATGGGTGACATCGGTGCCGACTGAGCCCACGCAGAGCATTTCCCCAGCTTTCAAAGAAAGTCTCACAAGTGTGTCCTCACAAGGACTACAGTCTCGAGGAACCTCACACAGTCTCCGCCGGCCAAGGAATCCATTTTGAGGACCTTGGCAGGGTGCTTCTCAGAGCCGCCCAAGACCCTCCGAGGGGTTTTACCTGGTTTCTCTAGTGGAACCTTGACGGACTTCTAGGATATTTTTCTTCTTTCTCTCGGAGTCCAAGGTCTTCTCAGAGGAGCCGCCGCTGCAGGACTCCAAAGATGCTCGGGCTTCATGGGAAGTTCTGGGCTTGAAGCTTGGCGTCGGGGAGGCAAGTGCCAAGTTTTCCTGCAACTCTGACCTCTTTTTATTGGTCTTAGGTATCGTGGCCTGGCACAGGTCGCAGGTAGGTGCTGTCATGGTCCAGTCCCAGGCAGTGTAGGCAGCAGTCACAGGTGTCAGTTACTGACATAGTTTGACTGCAGCAGACACATTTCTTGAACCCACCAGGAAACAAGGTGGGAAACACCCAGCTGGGGTCGACAACCCCTGGGTGAAAAAAGGTGCAAAAGCAGGTCGAGGCAAGCTTCGATTGAAAAAAGGGGAAAAGAGCTGAGAAAAGCAGTGAGTCTGGAGTCGGTTTGAGGTGGGAAGAGGAACTGGTACGCAAACCGAGAAAAGCTAACTTTTAAGGATTTAGCAAGGATTTTTTCCAAGGAAATGGGACAGACGTCCGTTAGGCTCTGTGGAAAAAAAGAAGACCGAGCAAGATGGCACCCTTGGGTGGAAAGGGGATCACGAATGAGAGGTAGCGTATCACAAAGGCTTTCTTTGAAAGCTGGAGAAATGCTCCGCACAGGCTCCATATGTGAGGACTGACTTCCTGCTTTTTCCTGGAGAAACATCTTTAGACAGCATTTGTAAAATGGCTGCAGGATTGTCTTCGTGATTTGGACATCCGTGTGCCCATTTTTGGACATCCAAATCGTGACTAAGGGGATGTTTACTAAATGGCTGTAGCGGCTTCCGTGCGATATCGGAGCCGCAGCCCCATTGGCCGCTACTGCCATTTAGTAAACATACACCTAAGGCTTCTAAAATGACCATCTTTGTGTGAAAAATAGGACCAAACACCAAATTTCAGGTGTTTTGCACTATTTTTCATACAAAGCACACTTTGCAATAGTAAACTTGTGTGCAAATTCCACTTTGTGGAAACATTTTTTAAAATTTGAAATTAATGGGCTGTTCGAATGCAAAATCATGTAAAGTAGCTCATCGACGGCAAAAAAAAAAAAGTCACAAAAAAAGAAAATGTTCTGTGGGCCTGTTACTGCAACAAAAGATAACTACACCTATGAAGGTGTATTTACATTCCAAGATGTCTCAGAAAAATGTTGCACTCTGTGTGGAGACGGCAGGATTTAAAGGCCAGAACTGGAGGGCCTCTTGCTACTTTTCCAGGAGCTCTCCAGTCCCCGGAGTCTAGTGCCCCCCAAACCTCTGTCAGCACCAATGCAGATTTCTTGGGAGCAACAGTGATCCCCACTTTCTCCTGCCCTGGTAGTTTTACTAGGGATCACGCTGCCAAATAATGCTGGACTCCAGTTGAGGAGAGGAAGGGAACAAGGCTGAATAATCAGGGTACTGAGGTCTTACTTGGGAAGGTCTTGGGAGGATTCTTTTAGTTCAATCATGTCCCATGTTGTGGCTGTTGGAGAGGGTTGGGTAGATACTAGACACCAGGGATAGGAGGTCTCACAGGAGACCTCTGATTTGGATTCTGAGGTACACTTATATCCTGTCTTTTTAAAAATGATTCTCACCCATTGCCATAATTTGAGAATGCAAGGGGGTTCTTGGCTACAGCAACTTCTGAGTTTAGCTTCTGTTATAACGCAGGTTGTACACCATCTAAATAATCAATAAATGAGGGAAGAGCTCATTTGCATCTCATAGCTAAAATTTGCAAAAATGAGTACAATGCTTGAATATTTTTATGGATTACGACAGACGGCCCAAAATGTAGATAGAGATTTCAACTGATAGAATTAAATTGGATGGCATGAAAAGACCATTAAGAAATATGTGTCACAATAAATCTGCAGTAATGCGAGGAACAGCTATTAGCCCTAAACAGTTTGAACCTTATTATATTTCCTTCTACATAAAGATAGGGTTTTTCTAATTTTTAATACTTTTCAGAGCTGCATACTTTAAACAGTAGTTTCGAAACATCTGATACTGTATGAATATGGGATGATCTAAAATAGTAATATAAGACTATTCTGAATTTGTTCCTAACAGTCTATACTCTCATTTCTATATCCAGATTGTGGGACAGAATAGCATATGCTGGGACTCCGTTGAGCTTGCAAGCAAAGTGTCTGTAAGCAGAGTCCCCCCTTTTATGATCAAGTGATTGAACACTTCTGTGTTCAGCTCCTCTTTCCCCTGGGAAATCTGCTTCTGAGTCAATCTACAGCCAGTTCTCTTTCCCTGGAATACAGGCTGCCGTTAAAGACACAACATGACTTTCTGTCACTGAAAGAGGAGACTCTCATTAGAAATGGGCTTTTAGTGCCTCTATGTCTATTTCTATGTGATATAACTGACAAGCTGTCCAACCCTGTCATATGCTGAAGAAAGTCCTGTCATATGAAGGCCAGTCTCACTGCTCTCGGCTCTGAAATTTTAATATGTCCTTTTGTTTCCCCTGGATCTGCTTGCCCTGAATAATAAGGATGACATAAGGTTGTTCCCCACCTAATATGCACACGCAAAAAAATGTATCTGAGGAAATTAGGAAACATACTGATTCTGCCACAGGACATCTTTTTTTTAGGTTTTTCTCTTTCAGTCCGGCAAATCAAGGATTCCAACCATGACTTGGAATCTGAACCATAATACCATGTTTTCACTGCAGAGATTTTGATACTGAATAATATGACAAGCTACAGAGGCATTCTCTGGGGGGGGGGGGGGCGGGGGGAGAGAATGAGCCTTCTGCACTTGCCAGAAATAGGACTGCGTTGGGAGCGGTTAATTATTTCGATAATTTCTTTATTGGTCTCCCATTAAGAGTAATTTTTGTAGACTATTTTTGCTTGTAAAATGCTGCTTCACATGTATAAAATTAGGTCAATCCTAAAAGTCTGTGCGGTGCAAGTGAAAGCGTACTTGTACAGTAGACATGCACAGTGGTGGAGTTTGCGCGGAACATGGGCGGAGTTTCAAGTTTTACTCGCTAATATTTACACCTTACTCTGGAGTAGACAGTGTGTCCACACCTTCAACGCAGGCGCAATTCTGCAGGATTTGTGCTAGTATGCTATAAAGACACAGTGGTACCTCTGTGTCTTTATAAAATAGGTGTCTTGTTATAAAATTATAACCAGTGTCTATAGGGACTCCTAGATCAGATATGATTTTACTGGAGGGAGCTTTTACCTTTGTTTACTATAAGCCCTAAAAACTGTGGCACACAGTGAATGAGCTGAAAACAGCTAGTCAACAAGACAGAGACCAAACACATGTCCTGTTGTCTCAGGTATCCTGCAACCATTACCCTAAACTTTGCACTGGTTAAGTGAAAGAGAAGACCGGTCGCTCCTTCTATATAGATCCTTCAAAGCAGTTTACTAAGTACTACTACAACTACTATTTAACATTTATAAAGTGCTACTTCATACGCAGCGCTGTACAGATACATAAAGAGTGACAGTCCCTGCTCATCAGAGCTTACAATCTAATTAAGACCTACACACACAGTACAAATAATTACATACATTCAAGGGTTACATTCCATTACATCAAGGATACATTACAACACATCAAGGGTTACATTAAGAGGAAGCTTACAAGGTGCAGTTTATTGTGGTTCCGTTGCCTCTGATCTAGCTCTTCGGTGGAGTTGCTAGAGTGGGGAGGAGGAGGAGGATGAGACCATTCCACAGTGCCGTGCCTAGGAGTGTTTAACTTAGAAACTGTCTGCTGGTGATGTTTCTTTTCCATGCGGTGGTGGTGCTTACCCTTCAGTGGTGGAGCCAGGGTTGCTCGCTTGCTCTTCACAATGGCATCAGTGGGGGCGAGCCTCACCATCGTGACGCGCCTAAGAGCCACGCCAAAGGGCCCTCTGGCAAGGCCCTCAGACGTGGGCCCACCAGGCGCAGCCACGCCTGCTGGCTGCGGCTTTCAAAAGTCCCACTGGCTCTGGCGGTGCCCCAATTGAGCCTTGGTGGTGGGAGCGGGAGGGGTATAAGTAACATTACTACTTAATAAAAGCATAAGAACATAGAAATAAGAAATGCCATACTGGGTCAGACCAAGGTCTATCAAGTCCAGTATTCTGTTTCCAACAGTGGCCAATCCAGGTCACAAGTACCCGGCAGGTTCCCAAAAAGGCATACAGGTTCCACAATGAACGTCCTAGGATAAGCAGTGTATTTCCTGGGTCCTCTTTAATAATGGTTTATGGACCTTTCCTCCAGGAACTTGTTCAAACCTTTTTTAAACCCACCTACACTAACAGCTTTTACTACATCCTCCGGTAATGAATTCCAGAGCTTGATTACGCATTGAGTAAAAAAAATATTTTCTCTTATTAGTCTTATTGTAGCTTCATTGTGTGTCTTCTAGTCATTCTACTTTTTGATAGCGTAAACTACCAATTTACATTAACCCGTTCCACTCCATTCATTAATTTATAGACCTCTATCATATCTTCCCTCAAGCCGTCTCTTTTCCAAGTTGAAGAGCCCTAACCTTTTAAGCCTTTCCACATAGGGGTATCCTTCCATTCTCTTTACCATTTTGGTGGCTCTTCTCCGTACCTTTTCTGATTCTGTTATATCCTTTTTAAGACATGGCGACCAGAATTACACACAATATTCAAGGTATGGTCGCACCTTGGAATGATACAGAGGCATTATAATATCCTTGGTTTTATTCTCCATTCATCAACATTAAAAAATAGGTCCTGTGGACATTCCTTCTCAGTACCGAAAAAGGAGAGGTTTTCTAAATTATTTGATCGTTTCCTGTTCAGTGCTTAAGAACCTTTAAGCACCCATGCAGATCCACGCTTTTGAAGTAAGTGCAGTCATTCTATCTGGATGGTCATTTCATACTGGTGCTATTATCTGCAAGCTATTTGCCAGATATACAATTACCTCATTTACACAAGAGTGATAATAAATGATATACTCTTATATAGAAAGATACATTTTAGATAACATGTAGAGATTGGAACTGAGATGTCTAGGTCGAGACATACACAATTCCGGTGGTGTTTTAGACAAGTCTCTGCCAAATGTGGAGCCTCTTCCAAAATACATGTAAGTGCAGGAGTGAACTTGGATATGTACCCATGTACAGTGGTAGGAGCCATTTTACAGAACTACACATGGGCAGGGCAGGCTCCAGAGTTGGTTCAAGTTTTGGCACCCTAGGCAAACCTTAAGCTTTATACCCCCCTTGGCTGTCAAAATCAATTGTTTAGTTTTGAATGCCCCTCTCTTTGTCACTCCCTGTGGTGAAGTACATAACAATTGTGGCAATATCTGAGAACATGCAGACTAGGAAAGGCCAGAACATTAGTAGTACCAGGCCGATCACTTTGGCCTCCAACTGGTTGTTTGATCAGGGGAACCCCCTGAAGGGATCAGAGTCCATAAGCAAACTGACTGCTACTACATGAGCTGCTACTTTATCTCCTAAGGAAGAAAGATCTGGTTGAACTACCAAGAACGGGGAAACCCATGAAACAGAAGATGTCTCCGGAGGGAGCACATGTGTGCCCTCACCCAAGGGGCTAGCTCCAGGGTTGATGCCATGGACCTAGGAGTTGGAGAAAGTCCCAGGCCCAGGGGGTCTGACTGAGCACAGAATCTGCTGAACTTGATCAGCAGCCTGAGTAACCTCTCTTTTTGAGGAATACTCGACCCTGAAGATACTCTAAGCCCTGGAAAGGAACCAAGCTGCTCTTGGGATAGTTGATCACCAACCCCAATCTCTCTAGCCAATGAATTACAAGGGCTGTGCTGTCCTTGGATTTTTTCCTGGAGTCTGACCGAATCAGCCAGTTGTCCAGGTATGGATGAACTCAGAATCCTTGCACAGGAACATTGCCATCACCACCCTGACCTTCAAGAAGGTGCAAGGAGCCATGAGCAGGGGTTAAGCCTGGAGCTGGAAATGGCAGCCCAGAAAATAGAAGTGAAGCAATCATTGGCAATGCTCCTGGATGAAAATGTGAATGTATGCCTCTGCTAGTACCAGGGAAGATAGGAACTCACCTTGTCGGGCTGATGCAATCAATAACCAGATGGTCTCCATGCAACAAAAGGGAACTTAGAGTTCGGCATTAATCAACTTCAGGACCAAAATAGACCATAAGGAACCTCCTATATGGGTACCACAAAATAGATACATAGGGCACTGGTAGAACAGCCTGCAACTGCAGATGGCACTGGAGAATTTCCTTGATCACGACTCACTTGAGAGGGGAGCCAGAAGGAGACTCCACAAAGATATCCTAAAGAGGCACTACAAACTCCAGCACATAATCTTGACTGAGGATCTATTGATCTGATGCGATATAGGTCCACTCAGAGAAACAGCTGAAGCCACTCCCCCAACTGGTTGTACCTCTGAAGGGACTTGCCGGATCTCACCGCAAAGGCTTACTGGCTCCAGAAGATGCCACATCTGAGTTTTGCGAATGCTGCAATCTCTGAAAGAGCTGAGCTTTCTTGGACAGATCCATTAGAATAATTAGTCTTACCTGGGCTCCTGACAGTCCAAGGGCATCTCCATGCTCCTTGCAAGATCCTGTGAGAAGCACTCCCAGCAAGCCTGGACCTGTCTTCTGGGAGTCTTTGAGGGAAATATATTGATGCAAGGTTGGAGTGAAACCTCAGTGGCCTGTAGCAGAAGCTGTATTTTGAATACCCTTTAAAATAGAATCTATCAATCTGAAATGCAGTACTGTGTCAGGGGAACTGATGGAAGATACAACAATCAGATAAGTTGTATAATATGAAATTGGTTTGACTTGGACTGATCTATATATAGATGGTTACATATGTAGAATGAATTTATGATAGACTTTAAAAAAAGTAATTTAGCACGTTCAAGTTTTAGAATTAAGAAATTAGTTAAATAAATCATTAAAGTGGACCATATGTTAAATGACCCTTAAATCATGGACATAGTTGGAGGGGGGGGGGCAGAGCAAATGAGTGCGACCTTTTGTCTGCCCACGGGGCTCTGATCTCCTTCAAGCAGAAGAGAAGGGGATCTCTTCTTTTCTGCCCGTGCGGAATGGCATCCCCGCAGGCAGAGAGTTGGCCTCTGGGTCATGATCGCTACCTCCCCTTCTCTTCTGCTCATGAGTATTCCATCCCCCGCAGGCAGAACAGAAGGAGGAGTGCACAATTGCGGTAGAGAGGCAAGGTATCTGCCTGCGGGGATCCAATCTCCTGCAGGCAAAAGAGAATAAAGACCCTCTTCTATCTGCCCGCGGGAGATCAGATCCCAGCGGTCAGATGAGAACAGGGAGGTCACGGTCGCGGGCTACAGCAGAAAAGGTGTTGGGGGGGGAAGACGTGAGGTAAAGGCAGGGACAATTTAAAGGGGATAGGCCTATTTAGAAAAGGACAGGGGAGGGGATTTTAGAGTAGGGGATGGGAGTGCTAGAATGATTAGTAAAGAGGGAGAGTCTGAAGGGTAACAGAGGAGAGGAGCCAGCAGGAGAGTGGTTGGAAGGAGTAGAAAGAGTGCAAGGTGTTGCCAATAGGTGCATTCCCCTCCTCCTATGACACACACAAGCACCCCGTCCCCACCCCCACACCCAGGCACCCCATCTCCACACGACAGACATGCACACAGAAAGGCATCCTACCTCCACACGCACACACAAAGGCACCCTACCTTTGCATGTCAGACTGGCAGACACACACACACACACACACACACAGACACCTCATCTGCACACTACACATACACAAGCACCCCCTTCAACACAGAGAGCCTCCCCAACTCTGCAACACAAACACACATGCCCCATGGCCCCACACTGCACCCCTACAAAGGCACCCAATGCAATATCCCATGCACAGATAGGCCCACCACCTATTGCACCACATACAAATACAGACATCATGGGGGTTATTCTGAGCCACGAATAGTGGGGATGGACACCCCGATGGGACATCCATCCCCATTATCCATGGCTTCTCCTGCCCCTGAAAAACTTCCCCACCGGTTGTTCGGGGAAGTCAGACGAGAGCGGAGAATGGGCGGTCTGGGGGCAGGGAGTGGGAGGACAGTGGGCAGTCGCTAGCCCTGCATGTCCGGGGCCGGCGAAATGTCCAGGGAAATTATTCCACCTCCGAGGTGGAATAACTTTCCTGGATGTTTTTTTTAAGCTGCTGGGGCGTGGATGGGGCAGGAGGGGCAAGGGTTTATTCCCCGCAGCCCGACCCTGGCCTTAGGAGGCCAGATTGGGGGTTGGGCTGTGGGGAATAAACACCTTAACTGGGAGGCCGGCATCGCGGCTTTTATTGTAGGATAAGGTGGTATACAAAGCCAGGGTTCAAATCCCACTGCTGCTATCACTGTGGATTATGAAGATTACTGAGGATGATTTTATTTTATTTATTTATTTTTATTTTTTATACTGCGCTCTTTAGAATCAGTGCGGTTTACATGCATACTAACAGGTACTTTTTATTCCCTTGTCCCCAAAGGGCTCACAATCTACGTGTACCTGAGGCAATGGAGGGTTGGGTGGCTTGCCCAAGACCACAAGGAGTGGCCATGGGACTAGAGACCCCAATCCCTCTAGCCTGAGGTTGCTTGTCCCCTTGTGGGAACTGAACCCCCGGCCTTCTGGCCTGAGGTATCCTATCCCAACCACTGAGCCACTCCTCCCTCAGTGTTATCTCCTCTGCACTCACTGGCTGTTTTATAGCTAAAACAAGCACTTTCCCAATGCCTATTCATATCTGGACAGGTCTAAACGTGGACTTTCTGAAATCAGGCAGGGACTTTGAAGTCTATTGCACTGGCCCAGACACATCTCTGCCACATTCCCAGGCTACTTGGACATTTCTGCAGCAACTATGTCTTAAAAAGCCATGTACAAAATGGCCCTGGGGATGTCTTTGTGATTTGGACATCCACATGCACATTTTAAGTTGCTCAAATCACAACTAAAGCTTTTAAAATAACCCCCATTATAAACAAATATTGATAAATCAGAAAAGGACACTAAAGTGCATAACAGACCAAGTTATAAAACACAAAAAATACATTTATGCAAACTCAAAACTACAATAGTCACAAACCCTTCATATGATGAAACTTAGCAAACTGAACCCAGAGGCACCTAAAGGATACATTTTTTGCAGTACCTATCATCAAAAGACTATTCAGCCATTCAAAGTTACTCCCCATAAACATCTTCCACGCCCAAGGTCAGAGATAGAAGCCTTTATCTAAGCAAATCCAATTGAAGAGATGCTAATTCACAAAAGAAGTCAACATGTCTTCAGAGATGCTTCCTCAAACTGAAGAAGTCGGGAGTTTTGTCGATCCTATGTCTTCAAGATCTAAATGCTTACATTGAAAAAGAAAAGTTCAAGATGAATAAATTGGCTACCGCCATACCACTCCTTGATCTCTGAATCTAAAATATGTCTATACTCGCATATCAATCCACTCTCAACACTGAAATTCCTAAGATTTATTTTTCTCAGTCAGGATTATCAATATCTGTTTTCTTCTATTTGGCCTTTCATCAGCACTCAGGGTATTCATGTGGAGCATATTTGATAACATGCAGGTCCAGCCCGCGGACATGTCTAAATTGAAAACAGGCACCATTTGAACCTAATTCCGCATCGTGGGTCTAGACGTGCCTGAGGGTCCAGGGGAGGCAGACATGTCTGGCGTGGCATGAGCAAAGCGCTATTCAGTTGGCCCATGAACGCATCCGGCGTGCAGCCTGCACACGGCTGCAGGCACGAGCCATGTGATATAATGGAGAAATACATCCCCCATCAATATTATGAGACATAGGTAAACGTTTTGGATGTCCTCACACCCACCATATTCTGAAAGGTTACACGTTTTGGATCCTGCCTGTCTCTGCAATGTACTTGCAGATGCCATGCCTCCTCGATAAAACGTGCATCTCCTAAGCTGCTCTTCACACTGACAGTATAAATACCGATGAGAAATGACTGCTCCTGCAACCTAGACCATATACCAGTCCTCTTCAGGCTCTGAAAAGTGCTAGCTAATCCCAGTGCACCCTAATGTGGTGTGAGAGAATGTAAATATGAACATATATGTCATATTTACCTTGCATCAAATGATATTTGGCATTATAAAACAGCCCCAGTGATCCCTGCCTTAGTTATCTCTACAAACACGCTTTAAACTGGACCCTTACCGAGTGCACCAAACGCAAAACTAACATTGCAGTTCCCCAAAGGATGCATAATATTGCTGAGCAGCAAATGTATGCCTTTTTCATGCCTATGGCCTATAAGTGCACTCATTCTGCTGCTCCGCACTACCTTTTCTCTCTTATCTCTCCTTTAAGATCAGGGAATGCAGCTGATGTCATCTTGGTGTGTGGGCGGGAACCTCTCCTCACCTCACAGACTGCCTAGCAACTGCCCTGCTCACCAGCATTTAAACTGCCGCTCCGGAGGCGGGCCCGCGCCTGAGGTCCTCGCCAGAGGGCCCTTTGGCGGGGTCCGTGGCGAATGATAAAAATCATACAGAAATTGTGAGTCTATTTGTCATGCCTGTAGTTTGTGAAGGTAGTCTGCTGTTCTGTTTTCTCCTATCTTTGCTATCTCTTTGTCTATCTGTTTCTCCTACTCTGTCCTATCTTATTAATGGTGTTCTTTTCTTATTTTCCATAACATAAATGTAGGATTGTAAACCGCTCTGATGCTTCTTGGCCTGAGCGGTATATCAAATGTAATAAACATAAACATATATCTGTCTAAATAAATAAATAAATAAATGGTTACCATGGCAATATGATGCCCTTATAAATTATAAAGCCTGGAAATATGTTCCTTTCCTTTTTTCTTGGCAAAGCTATTGAATGAGAACCTCTGCTCCCTCTTTGAGTATCTTGGGGGCACCAGTTCATCCCTCGCCTGTTTGATATACTGGTTTCCTATCCATCTAGTATTTTTTTAAGAGAATCATAATGAATATGCAAATGATATGAAAATATGCAAATGGTATGCAGGTAACAACCACCCTTCACCCCCTCCCCAAATGAAGGTGTCAAACTATGCCCATGCCTTAAAATATTGGGTCCTACATATAAAACTTATTTTGGGCTTGATTGCTAATGGATGATTTGTAGTATTAGCTTCAATATATTAGATTGGCATTTCAAATAAAGATATTCAGCATTTGAGCATTTCTAGAATGAGGAGGGGCAAGGTCAAAATCTGTCATTCTTCATGACTCACCCTCCTAAACTAATGTTCTGCCTTAAAAAATCTGGACACTTTAAAAGAGTGGAGTTAAGACTCTGCAAAACTGAAGTATTATGGTTTATCCAATGGGAACAAGAAGACCGATTCATTCTAAAATGCACAAGATACTTGCAGAATCTCAAATAATTTTGTTCCCTTTTGATTTAGAAAACAATGTACCTCAAGCCAGAAAAGGCTTTGTTCAGCCATAACATTTCTTCAGACAGTAAAGTGATTTTCATTACAAGAGGCTTTTGAAGTTTTAGGCACAATGAGGTTCCTTATTTTCAGGTGCCTTCAAATTTCTATTTTCTGCAAGAGCAAAAATGTTTTTTACTTTTCTCTCTCGCTGGCAATAGACGTGGCTCCCAAACAGCGACAGCCTCTCTCTTGGCACTAAGATTCTGTAGCTTGCCAAGGTTTTCTCAGTTGGCAAACGTCTGAGAGGAAGATCTGGCATCATAAGCCAGAAACAGAAACAGTTGGTGCGTTTTCTGTCATCTTTTAAAAATGTTCTGGCTTTATGGATTTCATTCTTTTTCATGTCTGGAGAGCAACTGGTCTGGACTTCTTAGACAGTATTTTTAAACAGTGTCTATACTGCATGAAAATCTTTAACCTCTGCAACAGCTCCTTATGGGTATCCCTTTGTAAAATTAAAAGCTAACACAATAGTTTTCCTTGATGTCCTCCCTCCAGTGATTATGTTCAATTGGATTGTGTACTGCTGACTACTGCCAAGCAGCAGGACACTGCCGTCCTTCACACTTGGTCCTGCATTCCAGTGAAGACTAGAGGTAAAGTAGTTCCCCCTCTTGTCAGTCCCGGAACCAGCTGCTCCAATAAAGCAGTCATTTATGGCATCTAGATACAGTATGTACCATCGTAGCATACCCCAATGAGACATTTAACCAATACTTGGGTAATTGGAATCTTCCGATATTCTTGTCTTCCCAATTTTATTTGCTTTCCTACTTTTTTAGTATTTCATTGTTCATTCTGGCTAGGTAGATAATATTATGTACCCTCTGTTATTCTTTTTCCTGTCACATGTAGAATTTTTATCCATAAAGCTTTCACAGTGCACACTCCTTCCTATGAGATTTTTAACCACCTTGATTTTATGCCATCCTTGGCAGATATTCTCCCCCCCCCCTCCCCCAAACTGAACTGTCCTGTCATTTTGATGTAATTTGTACCCTGGTATCAGTGTGTCCCATTTATTACCCTCTTTCTACCAGGTCTCTGAGATGCCTGTGAGGATAATTTTATAAGCACCCAAGCAGTCAACGTGCCATATGTGTATCCAGGGCTATCTTATGAGGTGAAGCCTGCACATACTTTCCTTTATAAAATAAGGGTGTATTGACATGCCTTAAACTAGTCGCAGTAGTTATACCTTCTCTAGAGCTGGGGTAAGTGGCCATGACTATATCTGCAGAACACATGCATAAGTTACAGTATTCTATAACTTATCTGTGTAAATGGAGGCCCTGCCTATGGTCCACCCAAGTTCCACCCCTGTACACACCTCACGGGAAAAGATGCGCAATAGCACGTGCTTACAGTATAGCAGCTGCCCAAAGAGAACAAAAGTGCCCTTCATGCACACAGGTATTTAAACTAGGGACTTTTGTGGATAAATAGCATGTAACTTTCCATGTTCCCCTTATAAAACTGGTCCCAAAATATCTATAATTTCATTTAGTGCCATATATTGTAACTTTCTAATCTTTTTATTTAGATTTCTAGCACTTCCAAAGAGACAATTTAATGTGTACTTTTTATTTATATTCATCTCAAAAATATTTGCAAGGATAAAATTACAAAACTGTTAAAAGAACTAATTCTTCAAAATAAAATTATATACAGTTGTAATCAACATTATTGGTATTCTTGTATTTTAGGTATGTTGTGTACAATATCTTGAGAAATAATTGGAAATCTTCCAACTGTATGTCATCATAATATTTTAATAGTATGTTCAAAGATATACTGCAAAAAAAGATGTCTGTGCAACTTAGATGTAGTAATTTCTGAGAAAAAAACAAAATATGACCTGGACAGGAATAATGGCCCCCTTCACTATTATTTGCTTGCACAACCCTTGGCAGTGCTGACAGCCTCCAAACATTTCTTGTTGCCATCTATAAGTTTCATACATCTGTCTGCTGGTAGTTTCTCCCACTCTTCAACTGCGACTTGTTCTAGCTCATGAATGTTTCCAGGATTCCTTTTGAAATGGAAGATTTTAGCTTCTTCCAAAAGTTCTCAATTGGACTGAGATAAGGAATCATTTGTTCCATTTCAACCATTCTTTTGTACTTTCGGATGTATGTTTTGTGTCACTGTACTTCTGGAGGACCCATGACTTACGACCCAGACCTAGCTTTCTGACACTAGGTAGCAAATTTTGCTTCAAAATACTTTGTAGTCCTCTGATGCCATGATTCTTTTAATACATTTGAGGCCTCCAGTTTCTGAGGCAGCAAAACAGCTATACAACATTATGGAACCTCCACCATACTTAACTGTAGGAAGAGTGTTTTTTTCCTTATAAGCTTCATTTCTTCACCTGTAAATGTACCGTTGGTCTGCATTACCAGAGAGCTTAAGTTTGGCTTCATCTGTCCACAGAACATTTTTCCAGAAAGATTGTGATTTCACAAGGTGAGTTTGGGCAAAGATCAGGCGTGCCTTTTTATGTTTGTCTTTGAGCAGTGAGGTCCTCCCTTGGCCTTCGCCCATGAAGTTCTTCTTTGTTTAGTGTGCAGTGTATGGTGCAGGTTGAAACCACCACTCCAGATTGCTCCAGGTCAGCCTTAAGCTCTTTGGATGTTGGTACATGGTGTTTTTCCAACAGTTTGCACTAATCTTCAAAGACATCTTGGATTAATTTTCCTCTTCCCACCACGTCCTGGGATGTTCGTGACAGTTCCATGAGCAGAAGTGAATGTAGAACAGGAGTGAACTGTAGACACAGGAATCCCAAGGTCTTTGGAGATAGCCTTGTATCCCTTCGATCTTTGGTGATAATGGCTTTTCTGATGGTCTCAGGCAGCTCTTTTGTCTTCAGCATTGTGAAAATGGAACAGGGAGTGAATATGACCATTTTAAACATTAGAGTCATCATTCATTGGTTGATTCAAGTCATGTGAGTACTGACAGTTGATCACAGGTGCATCTTATTTTTTGGCAATGGGAATGTGGTTCCTCTGTTCAAACCGATTTGAATTTTTTTATAAGGGTGCCAATAATCATGTCCTCTAACAAAACTAAGGGATAAACCCTAAGCCCCACAGACATCCTAAAGAAACATTTTTTTGTTGGATCATTTGCCTTGAAAGGAATACTCCTCTCTCGTGGCAAATCCTCCTTTAAATTCTGTCTTAAAAGAGGGAACCCTCCCTCATAACACCACACCAAGGTATAATTACATAATTATCCTCAGACAATATAAACCAAGAAGAAATGTTCTGAAAAATACTTAGCTGCAGTGAATATTTTACTTTCATCAATCGCCTACAGAAAACTGCAGATCCACCGCCGTTTGCCGGCATCCAACGGTATTAGCTCTGTTGATCTTCAACAAGCCCCTCTCCTGGATTCAGCAGTAATCCCAAGCAGTCAACTCTGTAGATGCTATTACTCTTCAGATTCCTTTCACTTAGAATCATCACATAAGTAGAACAGAACTCATTTCAATGACGTATGAGAAACTGTACACAACGTCGTGTTTCAGACCTTGACACTCCCGGTCCAGATTTGTCACGAGAGAGGAGTATTCCTTTCCAGGCAAATGATCCAACAAAAAAAATGTTCTTTAGGATGTCTGTGGGGCTTAGGGTTTATCTCTTAGTTTTGTTAGTGTATTCGATGTGAGATGAATGGCGGTTTTGTGATCTAATAGTCATGTCCTGGCAATATCCCAGTTTTTATACCATTTCCTATTATTTCCTTTTCTAATTGGTCTTGTTTTATTTGATTCTTTTGTGTGTCAAATATGTGTGCATACATAGTCCAAAGCCATTTCACTGACCATTAAGGGGCTGAACTGCAAGGGTGCCAATAATGATGACCACAACTGTAAAGGAGCTCAAATTGTTTCACGATGTTCACTCACGTGTCATGGGTTCAACTTCATCATCGCTCCAAAAAGCTGTTTTATATCTATCCATATTAGTGACAATGTCTTTTCATTTCCATGTTTTGCAGTGTTCATTCACATGTGCATTTCAAAACCAAAAATAATTATAAAATTATTCATCTTAAGCACTCAAAGGTATGTGCTCAGTCCAACATCCACCGGATATCTGGACATACCACTAATTTAATTTGGTGTTTCTGTTTATATACATAATTATTATTATTACTGAACATTTATAAAGCGCTACTTGCCGCACAAACACAGATGAAGACAGGCCCTGATCATTAGAGCTTACAATCTAATCAAGACAAACCAGATAAAGAAGGAGTAGGGGAGGGAGACAAACAACAAAGGAGACACAATGAACAGAGAATTAAGAAGCAAAGACAGCCTTACTGAGGTGAGCCTTTAGCAGAGATTTGAAGAGGGGGAGTGATGAAGCCTGATGAACAACTTCAAGAAGAGAGTTCCAAGCTTAAGGAGCTGCAAGGTGAAAGGACCGAAGTCTGGGGTTAGCAGAAGAAGAAAAGGGCAAAGATAGGAGCAGGCTTGAAGATGAACAAAGTTTCAAGAAGGGGAGTAGAGGGAGAGAAGAGAGATAGAGCGGAGCAGCAGAATGAATGCATTTTAAAGTCAAAAGGAAGAGCTTGAATTGAATATGGTAACAGAGGAGAAGCTAATTAAGTGATTTGAGAAGAGGGGTGATATGAACAAAATGAGGCCGGTGAAGGATAAAATGCACAGCAGAGTTTTGAACTGAATGAAGTGGAGAGAGATGACTTAGAGGGAGGCCAATAAGAAGAAGGTTGCAATAGTCAAGGTGAGAAGTAATTAAAGCTTGGACAAGCATTCATGTAGTGTTAACAGAGAGGAAATGATGAAGTTTATAAATATTATAGATAGAGAAATGGCAGGTTTTAGTAGTCTGTTGTATATGTGCAGAAAAGGAAAGAGAGGAATCAAAGATAACATCAAGGATACGGGCTGAGGTAACAGGAAGGAGAAGGGTGTTATCAAGAGAGATAGAGAATGAAGGAAAAGGAGGATTGTGAGGAAAAATAAGCAATTCCGTTTTATTCATGTTAAGTTTTAAAAGGCAGCGAGACATCCAGATGGCAATATCAGAAAGACAGAAATACGGGCCTGCAAGCATGGGAGATAGCAAGTTCACACAGATAGATTTGAGAATCATTGGTGTAGAAATGGTATTGAAATCCATGTGCAGAAATGAGAGAACCAAGAGACTGGGTGTAGAGAGAGAAGAGCAGCGGACCCAAAACAGACCCCTGGGGAACACCAACTGAGAGTGGAATCGGGGAAGAGTAAGAACTATTAGAAAAAACACCAAAAGAGCAGTGGGAGAGGTAAGAAGAGAACCAGGATAAACCAAACGAAGACAGCATATCCAGAAGAAGGTGGTGGTCAACAGTGTCAAATGCAGCAGAAAGTTCAAGAAGGATAAGGATTGAATAAAGACCCTTAGCCAGAAACAAGTCACTGGAGACCTTGGCAAAAGCTGTTTCAGTAGAATGTAGCGGGTGAAAGCCGGGCTGAAGAGGTTTGAGGAGAGCATGAGAGGATAGAAAATCAAGGCAACGGTGAAGGACAGTGCACTCAAGAAGCTTAGAAAGAAAGGGAAGAAGGGAGATTGGATGACAGAAGAAAAACTAGGATTGAGGGAAGATATCTTGAGTAGAGGGGTGACCGCAGCATGTTTGAAGGCAGCAGGGACAGTAGGAGTGGAAAGAGAAAGATTAAGAATATGAGAAATGGAAGGGACGACTGCAGGGGAAATGGAGACAAGAAGGTGGGAAGGGATGGGGTCAGAAGAACAGGTAGTAAGTTTGGAGGAAGAGAGAAGATGAGACGTTTCTTCCTCAGAGAGCAAAGGAAATGAAGAAAGTGTAGACGAAGTTGAAGGGAAAAGTTGGTATTGAGGGTGAAGAGGGACCGAAGAAGATAAAGTAGGAAACTGAAGAGAAATCTCATGTATTTTGTATGAAAAGAACTCAGCAAGAGTCTGGGCAGAGAGAGCAGAAGGAATAGGAGGGGAAGGTGCTTTAAGGAGAGAGTTAAGTGTAGCGAAACGTCAATGGGGATTAGAGGCAAGAGACTCAGATGAATATAGTAGTTCTGCTTGGCGAGAACTAATGCAGACTGGAATAAGTTAAGCATAAATCTGAAATGCAAAAAGTCGGAAAAAGATAAGTTTTTAACCAAATGCGCTCAGCTGAATGGATGCGGGAACGGAGAAAACATCAAGTTGTGGACAACCAAGACTGAGATGTAGTGCACATGATAGAGCGAGGGATAGGAGGAGCAAGGGAATCAAGAGCAGCGGAGAGTACAGTATTGTATGAAACAATCGCATATTTACATTTCTGACCTGACCAGTGGTTGAAGCCCCTCTAGGGGCTTCATTGGGGATAATCAACAAAAAAGAATATTAAGGGGCCCTTTTACTAAGTGCACTAGGTTTTGCACTTAATCCGTACTTAGCACAAAAACTACTGTGCATTAAGTGCAGAGCCTCCACTGTAAGTGCAAAGCCTCTGCTGTTCTCGACAGTTAAGATGTGGATGTGTAACCTAATGCATGGCACTATTACTGCGGGTGCACTTACCTCACTTATTGAGGTGGAGGTAAATGGTTAATGGTTACAACATTTTATACTGCCTACAACTAGGCGATTTACATCAATAGCCAATACAAAACCACAATTAAAACAAATAAAAAGACCAAAGGTCAAACAGCACAACCAGAAATACAGTCAGAAATATCAGAACCAGAGAAACCCTAGGTCAAAAAGACTTCCAGAAACAGATGAGTCTTGGTGTACCTCTGAAAATTCACCAAGCTGGCTTCAGTACGTATATAGCGAGGAAGCTAATTCCGATGCATGGTGCCAGCAAAAGCAAATCTTTGCCGCCTAAATTTGTCATAGTGGATGGAGGAAAATGCAGGAGTCCTAACTGCATAGAACCCCGAGGCCGAAGACATCGTGCAGGTGTATATATTTCAGCCACTGAGGACAAATAACAACTTGAAACTCCATGTAAAATTTTAAACAACAACAAGAAGACTTCATACAAGATCCTTTGCACTATTGGCAACCAATGAAGCTGTTTTAGGATGGGAGACACATGAACTAATCACGAACAACCCACAAGTAAACGAAAATTGGCGTGCACTATCATGATCCCATGATAACTGCTACCGCCAGTCCAAATGTGCATTTAACAAACACCAACTGCATGCTAACTGCATAGCACAGTTTAGTAAAAGTGTCCCTAAGTTGTCTGAGAAACAGATGCCAGGCATGGGAATATAGCTGAGGTTCCCCACACTAAGCCACTGGGGGTTGGCCTCAAGGGATTAGCTAAGTTTTAAGCACATGTCATTAAAACATGGGAACAAATTTAATGACTGAAACCCACATGAATTGACAGTTTGAAAACTGCTGTCTCTCAATACGCCTGAAAATATGTACTGTGTTGCCCAATGCATTTCTTTTAAGGGAGGTGTCTCCAGAGGAATGTTTAAGGAAAACTTGTAAACCATGCAGAAAGACTTGATTTTCAAATCTAAATACCAATATTTTCATGAAAAATCAAGTGCAAAAGTCTGCAGGCACTTTTTATGTCTGGCAGTTTTCATAAGGAGAGTATGCAATTCCTTGCAGAGTGGATGTGAAGTCCATGGGTAAAGGGTACCCTCAGCAAAGCAGGTCATTTTCAAAACTGCCTACCATTACGTAAGTATCTGATTCCCACTCTTAGGGGTACATTTACTAAGCTGTGATAGGCTTTTGCAGCTAACACCAGGCGATAACTGCAAAAGGCCGGCATTAGCTGCAAAGGTTCCATGGTATCTACAGGGGGCGTTCCCAGCATTTCCCTTGCAGATACCACAGAAAAAAACGCAGAATTAGCAGAAGGATAGCTTCATGGATACAGCTATCGCCACCCACTGTGGCAGCTCCTCCAAATTGGAATGCTCACTCTCCGCTCAATACCCACACACTTTTGCAGGCAATGCAAGAAATACAGCTATCGCATAAAAAAAGCCTGCAGTAGCTGCATTTCTCGCACGTTAACTGCTACCACTGGGCCTTAATTCTACATTAGCCCAATGGTAACAGTTAATGCCCTATAGTAAACATGTCCTTTAGTTTATGTTTTACAATCCAAAATTGCACTATGGCTTTTTACTCATTAAATAAAACCTGTGTTTTCTAAAACGACCTCAAGTGCTGAATATATTATTTAATCTGCATTTATTGAATTTCTCTATTTTCTACTTTATTCATCAGTTCCTAAACAACAGCTAATACCGCAGACTTTTCCTCAACTTCAAACCCTAGTCCTTGGGTTTCATAATCTGACAAAAGCAAGAGCTATCAGCTTTGAGAACGACAGCGAATGCTTAAGATTCAATTTCTTTGGTTAACAGGACAACAAAAGGGTTTACATTGGGGCATGGAGGACAGAGAGACAAGACATTGTAATAAATTACAGTACATCATATTAATTTACAATAAATTACAGTACATTGTAATAGTATATAAAGATAAACTATACTATAACATAACAAAATTGAGTAGAAACAGTTAGTAAGGTATCTTGAACTTTTATGTGATAGGTTGTTTGCCATAAGCCTCGATGAATAGATATGTCTTAAGGGACTTGCGGAAGTCTTTCATGTCGGTCTGAAATATTAATTTCTCAGGAATTGTGGGGCCCTGTATCCCACAACAAATGTTTTTGTTTTAGATATCACCAATTACCAATTAGCATCAAATTACTCAGACTACAAATTGCTCTAATACAATGCTTTTTATTCGGGTACCAAAACAAACAAACAGCAACTGCTTTGAGCAAAAGCCTCTGTCTGAGAAAGATGGTGGACAGTCCACTTCCCTTACCGGAATTGGGGAGCAGACTGCCCGCTGAGTTATGGAGCCGTCTCCTTATATAGATATTCTCTGTCACAAACTTTTAGAAAGTCTGATGTCATCCTCAGAAAGTCAGAGTTACTTGCAAAGAAAGAAAACTCTGCTAGAACTCCTTCTCTGAGGCCCCCTCCCATGAATTATGCCAATTATGCCTTAGGGCTGCCCTCTCTACAGCTGGTGCTCCCAAGGTCTTCTGGTCTTTGCTTAATTGTGCTTCTTATCTGAGCTGTGAAGCAAATCTTTCCTGCATTCCTTGGGCCCGTTTATGGTCTTTCATCTCCTGGTGCTAAATTACATTTTCTTTTCTTCAAGGCTGAAAGTATGTTTTCTGCTAATTATTTCTCTGAGCTGACCTGTATTTTTCCTCTGAGCCTGACTCTGTGTACTTCTACTCAAAGCAAGGCCTCCAGACTGCAGCAGGCCGCAAAGCTCTCTTGTAGCATATACTTTCTTAGATAGCCCACAGGATCTTCTTGTATCATCGTGCAAACTGCAGGCAGGCCAGGATTACAGTCACAGATAGCAGTTGAAGGAGCAAAACTATCCCTAAGTCAAATTTCCCAACATTCTTCAAATTTTCTTTTTCTTTTTCTTTTCTTGCAGAGGGAAGTGAAAGTAATCCCGCTAAGGGGCATGGACCATTTGGGACAGAGAGGGATCATCTAAGAGGTAGCAGCTCACACTGGTCCCTAGATACAATATACAGGGTTTTTAGCAGAAGACTAAATCAATGTACATCCAAATGCAATCAGGAGAGGAAGTGCACAACACATAATAAGAATACAAGCAATAAACATCAGCATGAAAATTAAAATTCCCCGTAACCCACCCAAAAAGGAGAAAAAGTCATATTGACTGCGGTACAGGGGGGTTTGACCCACAGTGTGACCAGAGCGGGGAAGCGACAATACATTGTGAGCAGGGAGCGGTCCCAATCATATAAAAAGAGCAGAGCAGGGCAAAAGAATAAAGAAAACATCATACTTATCTGACTAGAAAGGACAAAATCCAAACAGCACAAAAGAATAATAGCAATGGAGAACACAAGGGAATCAAAAAGTTCAGCAGAATGTCCTGATAAGAGTTCAGTTCAAGGCAGGGGTTTGATTGAGAACTTCTTCGGAGATGTGGGTTGTATTGTGAACACGCAGAAGTAAAGTTAATTGTCCATCAGGATGAAGGAACTCAATAAGTAGTACAAACATTATGGAGACAGCAAGGAGGAAACAAATGGTGCCCCAAGGAGCAGGTTTGGCAGCAATCATCTTGGTCAACAACAGTTCATACACGAAGGAAGTAGATCAAACAGAGGTGACAGTTGGAGAAACCTTCAAATGACTGACATGAGTCCAAGTTTCGGTATCATTCAAGCGGGCAGCAAACGGGGAAGCAGCAGTCCTGAGAAAGTAGAGCATTCCCAGGATGCACAAACACAGTTTCTTGCTATAAACAGTAGTCCCTATGAAAACAAGTTGACAATAATGAGCTGGGTACAAACTATGTAGTCACCACACGATCAGCAACCTCCTGGAACAGGATCCGAAGCTCTGCAAAGTAAATCAGAGAGGCTCTGGTCTAACCTCTCTAGTGTAATTAGCCATATCAAATAGACAATGTGGGAATCACTTATTCAAAAACAGCCTTAAAGAGGTAACTATCCCTAAGTCAAATTTCCCAACAGAATAGAGTTCCTTAGTTTTGGTGCCATAAATGAAAAAGCCCTTTTAGAAGTCATTTGCTTAGATTTATTAAAATTAAGATGGGTATTAAGTCTGTTGGTAGCTTGGGAACGTCTGGGTCTTGAGCTTGTGTGTTTAGAAATAATAGATTTTAGAATATCTGCTGATGGTCCGTGAAGAATTTAAAAAATGATCGTATATATATATATATATATATTTAAATCAATTATATCAATTGTTTGCAAACAATCCAGATAGAGAAAAGGAAACAAACAAGAAGGAATTCCAAATTTACAAATAAAAAAAAAATCTCACTAGTCCACATCTAGGTGACACAAGTGCAATTAACAAAAGGAAACCGATATTATCTATATTTTTATAGTAAGCCACCATGAGTGAATGTTTGATTGGTGGCCTATAAATCAATAAATAAATAGATTCTCACAACAAGCAATGAATCACTCTGCTGGGCTTCCTTGTGTAAAGTTGCCATGACCGCCATGCTCATTCAATGGCAGGAATGCTCGTTTATTGAAAAGTGGCACTTCCTGTGGAATCTTCTAGACCAGCGATGGCGAACCTATGGCACGCGTGCCAGCTGTGGCACGCGAAGGCCTTGCAGCTGGCACGCCTGAAGGTCCGCAATTGAAAAAAAAAAAAAAAACCTGTCTGCTGCCGCTGTCGGGGCCGCCGCGGCAGAATCGAGCGTGCCGCGGGGCCCCCCTGTGCCCGGCAGAGCCTGCTCTCCCTGTAGCAGCTGTCTCTTTGGAGCTGCAGTCTGACGCGCCGGCTTGCAGAGCGCGAAGGGAAGAGTTTCCCTTTCGCGACTCTGTTAAGCCCGCGGGGGCTGATGGGAACTTCCCATCAGCCCCCGCGGGCTTAACAGAGCAGCGAGGGAGAGAAACTCTTCCCTCGCGCTCTGCAAGCCGGCGCGTCTGACTGCAGCTCCAAAGAGAGAGCTGCTAGGGGGAGGGCAGGCTCTGCGGGGGGGGTACCGGGGGGCCCCGCGGCACGCTCGATTCTGCCGCGGCGGCCCCGACAGCGGCAGCAGACAGGTTTTCTTTTTTTTTAAATTTTCCCTGGGCTGGGCTGGGCTGGGGGGGTGGGAGTTAGGAGTGGTGATGGGCTGGGGGGGGGTTAGGAGTGGTGATGGGCTGGGCTGGGCTGGGCTGGGGGGGGTTAGGAGTGGTAATGGGCAGGGCTGGGCTGGGCTGGGCTGGGGGGGGTTAGGTGTGGTGATGGGCTGGGCTGGGGTGGGCTGAGGGGGGGTGTAGGAGTAGTGATGGTCTGGAGGGGGGGTTAGGAGTGGTGATGGGCTGGGCTGGGCTGGGGGGGGTTAGGAGTGGTGATGGGCTGGGCTGGGCTGGGGGGTATTAGGAGTAGTGATGGGCTGGGGTGGGGGGGTTTTGGAGTGGTGATGGCCACTGGGCTGGGGGGGCTAGGAGTGATGATGGACACTGGGCTGGCTGGGGGGGGGGGGGTTAGGAGTGGTGATGTGCTGGGCTGGGCTGGGCTGGGATGGGGGGGGGTTAGGAGTGGTGATGGGCGCTGGGCTGGGGGGGTTAGGAGTGGTGATGGGCGCTGGGGGGGCTTAAACTAAAAATTGAGTGATGGGGGATTAGGACTGGGAGTGGGCTGATGGGGAGGTTAGGACTGGAAATGGGTTGGGGGGGTTGCTAGGACTGGAAATGGGCTGAGTGGAAGGGGGCTTGAACTGCAAATAGCTGTTGGGGATGGGGCTTGGAATGGAAATGGGCTGAGGGGAAGTGGGTGGCTTGAACTGTAAATAGCTGATGGGGACGGGGCTTGGAATGGAAATGGGCTGAGGGGAAGTGGGGGGCTTGAAGAAGGGAATGGATGCTGGGTGAGACTGGAACTAGAAGGGAGCTGATGTTGGGGGAGGATTAGAATGGGATGGGGCTGGGAGAGTAAAATGGAGAGGGGAAAAATATTTTGTGTAGGAGGGATGAAAAATCTACAATTGGCCAGGTATTGGGAGAGTAATTGGGGATTGAGGATGGAGGGGTAAAATTTGTGTGGATGAAATAGGAATGAGGAAAGAGCAAAAGGAGAAAGATTAGTATGTTAAAGCAGATGTAGAGAGAGAGAGAATGGAAAAAAAACTAGAAGAGAGAAGAAAGGACAAATGGACAGCAGACGATGGAGAGTTAGCAGAAAACATGAAGAAACCAGAAGAAAATGGCTGGACCAATTGCAACTGAAAAAAAATGCACAAAAGGTAGAAAGATATCTCTTTATTTTGAATTTATTAACTGGAATATGTCAGCTCTGGGAAATGTGCATCATTAACATCTGCGCTTTGTTTGGTACAAGAGGAAATTCCTATTTGACGTTGCCACTTGTTCTCTTTCCCCAGTATTCTCTGAAATGTATTGGTTTAATATTTGCAGTGTTGCCTTTTGATAGGTAGGGTATGGTGCTTTGTGAGTCTTGGTAATGCTGTCAGGATACGGCGGGTTTGCTATGGGTTCTAAATGGGCAGCGTTTGTAGTAGTAGTTCCTAATGTGCCTGGCGGTTGGCACTGGATTATAGTAATGTAGAAATCTTTTAGTCTTTCTTTATCCATACACTCATTAAGAGACATGTTTACTAAAAGTTAGTGTATGGTAACATTATGCAAATATTTATGCAAATAAGACCACTTATGCAAATGACGTGCTGGCACTTTGAGGAAATTCTTTGGTTTTGTGCGGCAGTTTGGGCACTCGGGCTCAAAAAGGTTAGCCATCACTGTTCTAGACTGTGTACCAGTCACCATTAGAAAGCTTGAATGAACACTGCTCTCACTACATGAACCAAGCAAAAGAGCTGGTATGGCCCCAGTATCTCAAGGCTCTAATATTTGTTAGTTTTAACAGGATGTATAGCAATACAACCAGCTGTTCGGTCAGTCAAAAGGATAGTTAGAGAAAAACATGGCCCTCTTGGGCACCCTAAGAACATTAACACTGGAACATTGCGTCTAGACTGGTCAGTGAAGATGAGTGATTGAGCCAGCTGGAAGCTAGAGATGATGTAATTGTCAAACTGATGCCAGTCACAGAATCTGCAGAACATAACTAGGTCTGTGGATTTCATGAGGTTTTGCTTTGTCTACTCTTACTTTGTGTTATGCTATTACCATGCATATCTGTATTTGTCAACTTTTCTTCACACCAGCTCACATTTATGCTTGAAGTATATGACTGTATAAAGTCTTCAAGCAAACAGACCCCTATATGAAAAATCAATGCCTGCTTCTTCACATGCAGGAGTCAGGATAAGGCTATTCTGAGTGGCACAACAGGGCCCAAGAATTGTCATGTGAGAGACGATGCCAGCCATAGTAAGCCTGTGTAGAATTGCACATGTGGAGTGAGTGATGGCTCAGTCTTACATGGTCTGCCACTTGAGCAGCACCGCTGACAATATCCCAGACAGAGCTGTCAAGATTGAGGCATCCTAGGTCCCCACTTCATTTGTTCTATTACTGGATATGTTGATTATAAGCTGGCTACAAATTCAGGTTTATCACACCACCTGCAATCAAAGGATTACTCAGACCAATATCTGTGAAATGCGCTATTGTTGTTCTTGTTGTTAAGTGCCGTCTTGTCAATGTCAACTTAAACTTTACTCGGTCTTCAACCAAGTGGTTCATTGTTGATAGAGTGGCACCCATAGCTGCTGTTATTGTATCAATCTATCTCATTGCCGGCCTTCCTCTTTTACGGTGACCTTCTACCTTCCAAAGCATTATGTCTATCTCCAATGATCTCTCTCTTCGCATGATATGTCCAAAGTATGAAACTCGAAGTCTTGTCATCTGATCTTCTAAGGAAAGCTTAGGTCTGATCTCCTCTAGTACTGACTTGTTTGTTCTTCGGGTAGTCCATGATATACACTGTATTCGTCACTAGCACCATAATTCAAAGGCATCAATTTTCTTTCTATCTTTTTCACAGCGCTATTACCGTTACATATTTCCATTAGTATTTTAATTACTGAATGCTGGTGTACTAAATCCACAGTACTAACATACTACAGTATGGCAGATCCAAAGCACTTTCACAACAATGCCATATATACCTGGATATAATTTAATAATCTCTTTAGATTTTTTTATCAAGACATCATCACACACATCTTCAAGTATTTATCATTTTCTCTCACTCTCCGTCCCATGCATTACAAACAGTAGATCCGTTTCTACTGCCTTGAAGCGTTTTCCTCAGCAACTCCAACAATGTTCTATGACTGGTACCATAAGAGAAGTACTAGACCTGTGCTCCACAAGGAGCCATGTGCACTGCTTCAGTGATACTGACAGCTCACACCACTTCTACCAGCTGAAGACTGGGCCAAGAATGGAAACCAGTTGCCCAGACTGGCATGGCACAGATGGTTGATCCAGTAATGACATTACACATTATGGAACATGCTCTTACTTTAATATGATTTATATGCAGGCAATCCTGGGGGTATAATTTAGGCAGACTGGAGATGAAACTGCGGTGAGTGCATGCATTTTATAAAATATACAGGTACACATGTCGAGTACATGAACACATTCACACTTTTTTGGAACAGATGTAAATGTGTACATGAGCATTTTCACACTACTGGGGGTGCTTGTGAGTGCTTATGTTGCCTTTATAAAATAGGAATCTTTGTGAACTACTCACATAGGCGTCCCGTTATAAATGTACCTCTTATTTCTTCATTTTGTCAACCTTTTTCACTGCTAGAAATGGAAAAGCAGATGAAACCTTGGCAGGGAAATGAACTACTTTGCTGAGAAATTTGATGACATAAAGCTTGGCACAAAGGAGAGATTATGAGTTTAATGTAATAAAAAAGGAAAAATTTCCTATTAACTTGTTCAAAGAGCCTAAAATCCACTTGCCCTAACTTTATTTAGTTTGTTACTGCCCTAGAACAAAATGTCAGCTGTTAGATTGATTTAAAGGTCTAAAATCCAGCTGCCCTAGCTTTATTTAGGGGCCCTTTTACTAAAGCCCACTAAGGTTTTGCACTTAATGCACATTTTTAATGTACAGTAAGTGCAAAGCCTCAATGGTAACTGTCGGAGTTGTGACCAGCATGTTCCTGGCAGGTAATGTGTGAACGTGTACGCTAACATACGGTTAACATGGGTGTACCTAACAATATTCATAGTGGTATCATTAGGTACAAAAGTGCTAATTAGCACATTGACAATGAGTATGCGTTAATGACACCTGCGCTAACCACAATGTGTTCTGTAAGCCAAATTTAGGCTCTTAGGTAAAAAGTTGAAATCCAGAAATTCCAGAATATTCTCTGACATGTTCCCCATGCCTTGCACAGGACCCAAGAGGCAGGCAGTCCTCCAGAGTCTCAACGCATGGATGAGGCAATGATACAGGAAAGAGGGATTTAGATTTGTTAGAAACTGGGCAACATTCTAGGAAAGGGGAACCTATTCTAAAAAGATGGGCTCCATTTTAACAAGGGTGCAAAACAGGCTGTTGGCGCTCAAGTTTAAAAAGGAGATAGAGTAGCTTTTAAACTAGAACCTGAATGAAAGCCAACAGTCACTCAGGAGTGCATGGTTCAGAGTAAGGTATCTTTGAAGGGTACTACCAAAACTGGGAAATCAGGATATCCTGCAATAAAGGTAAAAGTAAGCCAAGTGCCTTTAAATGAAGAGCAGACAGAGTTGAAAGATTGCAAATGAACCCTATGAACTGCTAAACATTTTGGAGATAAAAGAAAACACATATTTTGTAAAGTTTTTATACGAATGCTAGAAGCCTAAAATATAAGATGGGAGAGTTAGAATGTATGGCACTGGATGAAGAGGTAGATAGAACTGGCATCTCAGAGACCTTGTGGAAGGAAGACAACCAATGGGACACTGTGAATCAAATTGGTGGAGGGGTAGCACTATATGTTTAAAAGAGCAGCAAGTCAAACAGAGGAGTTCTACAGGAAACAGAATGCACTGTGGAAACTTTATGGATAGAAATTCCATGTGTGAAGGGAAAGAGAATAGTAGTGGCAGTATGCTACTATCCACCTGGCCAGAATGAACAGACAAGATGATGAATTGTTAACAGAAATTAAGGAAGCTAACAAATTTGGCAACACAATAATAATGGGTGATTTCAGTTACCCCGATATTGATTAAAAAATGTCACATCAGGAAATGCTAGAGAGACAAGGTTCCTAGATGCAATAAATGACTGCTTTATGGAGCAGCTGGTTCAGGAACCAACAAAAGGGGGGCACTATTGAGTCGAAGGCACACATTGCATTTGCATTTTAGATCTAGTCCTTTCTGGAATGCAGGATTTGATGCAAGAAGTAACAGTGTTGGAGGCATTTGACAACAGTAATCATAACATGATAAAATGTGAGTTAATAACTGGAATGAAGACATGAAGGAAATCTATTGAATTAATATTCAATTTTCAAAAAGGCAATAATGATAAAATGAGAAAAATAGTAAAAAATAAAAGCTAAAAGCAGCAACTGCAAAGGTTAAGAGTTTGCATAAAGTCTGGACATTGTTCAAAAATATCATCTTGGAAGTGCAGACCAGATGTATCCCATGTATTAAAAAAAGAGGAAAGAAGACCAAAAAACAGCCGTCATGGTAAAAATGTAAGATGAAAGAGGCTATTATAGCCAAAAGAACCTCCTTCATAAAATGAAAAAAGGGTCTGAACGAAGGCAAGTTATTATTATTATTATTTTATTATTTAACTCACATCTTTTCAACAGTTCAAGGTGAGTTAAAATCAGATACAATGGGTATTCCCTGGCTCCAGAGGGCTGACAATCCAAGTTTGTACAGTGGGGGTGTACTATCGAGCGCCTGGCCAGAATGACCAAATGGATGATGAAATGCTCAAAGAAATCAAGGAAGCTAACAAAAGTTACAGCACAGTAATAATAATGGGTGATTTCAACTACCCCAGTATCAAATGGGTCAGTGTCACGGCAGGACATGCTAGGGAGATAAAGTTCCTAGATGAAATAAATGACTAGTTCTTGGAGCAGCTGGTTCATGAACCGATCAGAGGGGAAGCCATATTAGACCTAATCCTTAGTTGGACACCAGATCTAGTGCAAGAGATAAGGTTATTGGGGCCACTTGGCAATAGTGATCATAGCATGATCACCTTTGATTTAATTAGTGGAGGAGGGATAGTAAGGAAATCCACAGTACTACCTTTTAACTTTCGAAAGGGAGACTATGATAAAATGAGGAAAACAGTTAAGAAAAAACTAAAAGGAGCAGTTGCAAAGGTTAAAGATGTACATCAGACTTGGTTGTTGTTGAAAAATACTATCTTGGAAGCCCAGACCAGCTGTATTCCACGCTTTAAGAAAAGTGGAAGGAAGTCCAAAAAACTGCCAGCATGGTTTAAAGGTGAGGTCAGAGAGGCTGTTGTTGACAAAAAAGCATCTTTCAGGAAATGGAAAAAAGAGCCAAATGACGAAACCTGGAAACAGCACAAGCACTGGCAAGTCAAATGCAAGGCATTGATAAGGCAGGCAAAGGGAGAATTTGAGAAGAAGCTTGCTGCGGAAGCAAAAACGTGAAGTAAAGACCTTTTCAAGTACATTCGTAGCAAAAAACCTGTGAGAGAGTCAGTTGGTCCATTAGATGATAAAAGGGTTAAAGGAGCACTAAGAGGCGACAAGGCGATAGCGAAGAGACTGAATGAATTCTTTGCTTCAGTCTTTACTGAGGAAGATGTAGGGATGTTACCCATGACTGAAGTGGTATTTAAAGGTGCGGAAGAATTGAAGGAAATATCGATACATCGGGAAGATGTATTGCAACTATTAGATAAACTGAAGAGTAGCAAATCACCTGGGCCGGATGGTATACATCCAAGGGTGTTGAAAGAACTGAAATATGAGATTGCAGACCTGCTATTAGTAATCTGTGAACTATCATTAAAATCATCTCTAATACCTGAAGATTGGAGGATCGCCAATGTAACACCAATTTTTAAAAAAGGTTCCAGGGGTCATCCGGGAAACTACAGACTGGTGAGCCTGACATCAGTACCAGGAAAAATGGTAGAAACCATCATAAAGAAAAAAAATACTCAGCATGTAGACAGTCATGACCTAATGGGAGACAGCCAACATGGCTTTAGACAAGGAAGATCTTGTCTTACTAATCTGTTATGTTTTTTTGAAGGAGTGAATAAACAGGTAGACAAAGGTGAGTTGGTTGATATAGTGTATCTGGACTTTCAGAAAGCCTTTGACAAGGTCCCTCATGAGAGACTTTTGGCAAAACTAAAGAGTCATGGGATAGGAGGCAGTATACTATTGTGGATCAGGAACTGGTTAAAAGATAGAAAGCAGAGGGTAGGGCTAAATGGCCAATTTTCCCAATGGAGAAAGGTGAATAGTGGGGTACCCCAGGGATCTGTGCTGGTTCCGCTGCTTTTTGACATATTCATAAATGACCTGGAAAGTGGAATAACGAATGAGGTTATCAAATTTGCAGATGACACAAAACTATTTAAAGCTGTTAAAACCCAAGAGGATTGTGGAAAATTGCAAGAGGATCTTGATAAATTGGAAGACTGGGCATCAAAATGGCAGATGAAATTTAATGCGGACAAGTGCAAGGTTATGTACCTAGGGAAGAACAACCCAAACTATGGTTACACGATGCAAGGTTCCACATTAGGAACCACCACCCAGGAAAAAGATTTAGGCGTCATTGTGGATACCATGTTAAAACCCTCGGCCCAGTGTGCAGCGGCGGCCAAGAGAGCAAAGAGAATGCTAGGTATGATAAGGAAAGGAATGGAAAATAAAACAAAAGATATTATAATGCCTCTATATCGTTCCATGGTGAGACCGCACCTTGAATATTGTGTGCAATTCTGGTCGCCGTATCTTAAAAAGGATATAGAGATTTTAGAAAAGATTCAGAGAAGAGCCACCAAAATGGTAAAGGGGATGGAAGGATACTCCTATGAAGAAAGGCTAAAAACGTTAGGGCTCTTTAACCTGGAAAAGAGACGGCTGAGGGGAGATATGATAGAAGTCTATAAATTAATGAACGGAGTAGAACGGGTAAACGTAGATCGATTGTTTACCTTATCAGAATATAGAAAGTCTAGGGGACATGCAATGAAGCTACAGGGTAAACTATTTAAGACTAATAAAAGAAAATATTTTTTCACTCAACGTGTAATCAAACTGGAATTTGTTACCAGAGGATGTAGTAAAGGCTGTTAGTGTAGCTGGGTTTAAAAAAGGTTTGGACAAGTTCCTGGAGGAAAGGTCCATAAACCATTATTAAGAAGGGACCCAGGATATCAATGCTTGAACCAATACAAGCATTGTGGAACCTGTGTCCCTTGGGGAAACTGCTAGGTACATGTGACCTAGATTGGCCACTGTTGGAAACAGAATACTGGGCTTGATGGACCTTGGTCTGACCCAGTATGGCATATCTTATGTTCTTATGACAATGGAGAGTTGAGTGACTTGTTCACGGCCACAAGGAGTGCCAGCAGGATTCAAGCCTTAGTCTCTTTGTTCACCAGGCTGCTGCTCTAACCATCGCTCTTCAAAAAGAATTTGAAGCTTGCCATAGAGGCAGAAATTCACAATAAAAACTTTTTCAGATACATTCTAAGCAGGAAGCCTATGAAGGATTCAGTTGGACCTCAGATGATCATGGGGTAAAAGGACACTCAGGGAGGACAAGGTCATAGTGGAGAAACTAAACAATTATTTTGCTTCAGTTTGTACTAAAGAAGAAATAAGGGAGGTACTCATGCCAGAAACGGTATTTAATAGTGACAATTCAGAAATGAAACAAATGTCAATGAACAAGGAAGATGTAATAGGCAAAATCAACAAACTAAAGAGTAGCAAATAACCTGGACTGGTTGGTATCTATCCAAGAGTACTGAAAGAACTCAAAAATGAAATTGCAGATCTATTAACTAAAGCCAGAAGGGTGCTGGGTTGAATATGGAGAGGAATAACTAGCAGAATGGAGATATTAATACCCCTGTACAAGTCGCTGGAAAGGCCTTAATATTATGGGTTCAGTTTTGGAGACCATAAGGAGACCATATCTCAGAAAACAGGGCTTGACAAATCCCAGATGCCAGGTCACCATGGTGCTATAAATTAAACCCTGGTACCTGGGATTTCATTACCCCCCACCCCTCCCTTAGCCATTATCTGCTATTGCTCACTACTCTATTGTAATCAGCTCTGCAGGTAGCTCGAGCCGTGAGGTAAAGGAAGTTTGCTGATCTCACGGTTTCAAGTCTCGCGAGATCATTGAGAGACGGGTGATGTGGGGGGACTGTGTGTGAGAGATAGAGTGGGACTGGGATGATGGTGGGAAGCTGTGAGAAAGAGAGAGAGAGAGAGACTACTACTACTTATCATTTGTATAGCGCTACAAGGTGTAAGATCGGGGGCTGTGTGAGAGAGAGAGACTATATGATAGCTGGGGGTGTCTATGAGAGACACTGGGTGGCTGGGGGGACTATGAGAGAGAGAGAGAGAGAGAGAGTGTGAGTAAGAGTGTGTGGTCAGAGTGTGGAGGCTATGTAAGATTTTTTTTACTTTACGTATTACCAGGCCATGGTGATATGTGAAGCAAAAATGGAAGTTGCATTGGGTACAGCTGACACCATACTCACTGGTGTTGGTAGGATGGGGAGAAGGATTGCTGCCTCCTGTTGGCTCTTTCTGATGACATGTTAAGGGTCTGATTTATTAAGCTTTATTAAGATCCCATATGTGATGGGATCTAAAAGAATGTTACCTGCCCCACTTCAAAGAGTATCAACAGTCGCCTTTAAGTCTGCAGCCCAGAGTTCAGGGCTGGGAAGGCGTGGCTCACAGGGAGAGGTTAAGAATTCAGCAGCTGCAGGAGGGAGAGAGGCCAGTGGAGCCAGGAGTCCTTCCAATGCAAGCTGTGCGAAGGAGTTCTGAGGTAGGAACTTTAACTGGAACTGGAAGAAGGGTAGAGAGAACCAGCTTGTGGAGGTTTAACAAGAAGAAAAACTGCTTTTATTTTCCCTTAACTGCTGTCTGGCCTACATTTTAAAGAAAACACCTTCCCACCACACGCCATACTACCAGATATGGTGGCAGCTTGGGGATTTCCTCTGACCATGTGAATGAGGGCAACTCCACGTCCCTTCTACAGCAGGTCAGGATTTTTTTGTTTTTTTATATGGTCTAAGAGGATTAGCCTCACCCTAGTTAGGGAGCTCAAAGAAGTTAGTCATTACCAGACAGGCAGGCTTTGTTTTGGCTACTAGAGTCACCTGAAAATTAGTTGGAGATGGAATACTACAGTGTGAAGAGGAAGCTGAGATGGTGTTGCAAGAGAACAGTGACAAACCATGATGGAGCAGTTACTCCAGATTTGGTCGAAGGTCAGCAACAGCAGCAAACAGTATCAACAGCTACCTCAACAGTATCAGCGGCAGTTTCAATAAGCCCTGCTAGAAGGGCAGCGGCAACAACAATAACATCAGCAGCAGCAGCAGCAACAACATCATCAACAGCAACAAGAGCTTATTGGTGCAAGAGGAGTTACAGAAGAGTTCCCTGGCTCAGTTGACTCAAATCCTACAGGGACCGCTACTTCACCCTCCAGCACAAACACTACTGTTAATGATGGCAGGAGATGAACCTGACCACTTTTTGGTGAACTTTGAACAATCTACCTGCATGGCTAGATGGCCAAAGGTAACATGTACTACTTACTTGAGGAATATGCTGATAGGCAGCAGTCAGACTGCATTCCAGGATGCCAACTCCGATGGGTGAGCTACATAAGCAGTGTCAAGGCTGCCATATTGGAACAAGCTGGCTGTACATCAGAGGCCTATCTCCAGTGATTTAGAAAGGGGGGGCTGCAGATAAAAGAGCCTTTGGAGGTTCCTCTGCCAATTGAAGGAGCTCGTATGGAAGTGGCTGCAACCGAAGGGAAAAAACGGGCCAGAGGTAGCCAAGAATGTGCTACTGGAGCAGTTTTTGGAGGGCTTGACCACCCTGATGAAACAGTGGGTTCATCAACACCCCAAAATTATACTGGAGAGTACACTGTAAATAGTTGAGGGGTATCATGAAACCCAGCCGGTAACTGAAGTAAAGAGGAAGAAGTCACCCATTAGCCCAGGAAGATGGAAGCGGAAGCCAGAACAGATGTTGGCTCCCCTGTTCCAATCCTCAAAGTCACCTCCTAGATGAGGGCATGGCCCCAGCCATGACCCCTTCACCTGTTTTAGGTGTGGAGTCTGGGGACACTTTGCTCAAGAATGTCCCCTGGCAGCCTAACCACCCCTCACACCTGCCCTTTTATGGATACTCCCCACCCAGGGGCACAGAGCTCTGTTAACTACAAGATTGTCCAGCTAGATAAACGGAAGAAAGACAAAATTTACCATTTTAACTTATTGACAAAGTGGACTCCAGTGCCAGCAATGATGGTCATCACCCATCATCTGGATTCCTAAACCCAATGGAAGCATCAGATTCTGTATTGACTTCTGGAAGGTCAATGCAGCTTCTAAACTAAAAGCCTATCCCATGCCCAGAATAGATGAGCTAAACAAGCAACTCAGTGCAACATGCTTTATATCAACCTTGGATCTGACCAAAAGATACTGGCAGGTGCCCTTGACTCCTGTTATTTATTTATTTATTATTTATTTATTTATTTAATTGCTTTTCTATACCGCACTATTTATTATCAGCGCGGTTTACAGGAAACGTATTTGTGCAAAGAGGGCAGTTCAATGCACTTACAATAAACAGGGTAATAAACATGGATAACAGGTTAACAGGTAACGACTATTTACAATTTAGTATGCAGGCTTTTACACCTATCTCGTTGGTAAGTACAGTTGATACGGCAATGACATACTGTAAATTAAATAGAGGTGGGTTCAGAAGGCAGTGGTGTCGTGGGTATGGGGCTCGTGTGGAGAGAGTTGGACGTGAGTGAAGGTGGCTGAGAGTTGTCATTTGAGATGGAGAAGTACTGGGTAAATAGGTGACGTTTCAACGCTTTCCTAAATTGAAGAAGGTTGTTGATGGCGCGGATGTCAGGTGGGAGAGCATGTTGCCAAGACGATGACTGCTTTTTGACACTGCAATGTCTGTTATAGTTTACAGTATTGCCCTTTGGATTACATGGGGCTCCTACCATGTTTCAATGCCTTGTCAACCGCCTACTGAGACTGCACAAGGAGTATGCGGCTGTCTACCTTGACAACATCGACATCTACAGCAGAGACTGGAACACCCATCTAACCCAAGTACAAGCAATGCTGACAAGCTGCAGAGGGCCAGGTTGACGGCTAACCCCAAGAAGTGTTTTCTGGGAGGTTGGGACATTCAGTACCTGGGATATTTAATGGGGAATGGGCAGATATGACCTCAGCTACGGAAGGTGGATGCCACTGCCCAAGTTCCCACTCCAAAATTAAAGAGGTTCGTGCCTTCCTTGAATCGATTGGGTATTATCACAGGTTCATCCCTAATTTTGCTGAGGCAACAGAGCCATGAACCAGTCTCCTCCGGAAAAGAGCTCCCAAATGGATTCAATGGTCACCGGACCTGGATCTGGCCTTCCAGTGCCTTAAGAAGGCCATGTGCTCTGAATCTGTTCTGATTAGCCCTGATTTCTCTCTGCCATTTATTGTGCAACTGATGCCTCAGAGGTGGACCTAGGGGTGATGAATATCTTGTGGCATTCATCAGCAGGAATCTGCTTCCTCGGGAACAGCATTATGTGGCGATCGAGAAGGAAACCCTGGCTGTCATGGGTGCCTGAGACCTTCAAATACCTCCTGCTTGGCCATCCGTTTATGCTGGTAATAGACCACCAACTCCTCAAGTGGCTGGCACAACTTAAGAAGTTCAAAGACTGTATTATATGGTAGTTTTTGAGTCTCCAACCATACCAGTTCCAGGAGCTGGGTGGATTTACCTGAACAGAGACTTCCTTTCCTGGGTGGGGGTCCCGGGTGAAGCAGATGCTCAATGGAGCATGGTTGAGCTGAGGGGGAAGGTATGTGATCTGATCTATAGAATTTTATCCATCCCTTTTCAAAGGGGGCATCAACAGTCCCCTTTAAGAGGGTCTGCAGCCCAGGGCTGGGAGGGCATGGCTCACAGGGAGAGGTTAAGAACCCAGTGGGCTGAAGGAGGTAGAGAGAACCATGGAGCTAGGAGTTTTTCCAAGGCAAACAACCAAAGAAGTGAGTAACAAACAAATGACTTTATTAAAACTTGATCAGTGCAAGGCAAAGAATAAATGGAACAAAGCCCAACATGGCCGTGGCCTTCTTCAAGGGCTATGATAGTCTGATGTAAGTCATATGTCTCTTGCCTTTCATCAGCAGGTGTAGCACGGTACACACAGGTTTGTGTCATGAAAGAAGTGTGAGTATACACCAGGCTTATCACGTCCTGCTACAGATGAAGGTGGTAGGGGCAAAAACAGTGAAAGAATTCATAATTGCATGGGAGAGACATAGTGGATCTTTTTATAGAAGAGCTTCTCAACCCAGTCCATGGGACACACTTAGCCAGTCAGGTTTTCAGGATAATCACAATGGACAGTCATGACAGATATTTGCATGTACTACCTCCATTGAATCAAATCTCTCTCCTGCATGTTTCATGTGGTTATCCTGAAAACCTGACTGGCTAGGTGTGTCCCGAGGACTAGGTTGAGAACCCCTGCTTTATAGCAAGAGGATGAAGTCAAAACAGGCCGAAATATCTTTTATACTTCAACAAATAGAGGTGATCTGCATAGAGCGGCAGGTACAACCACTCTAATCACCTTACTGGGCAGACTTGATGACCTATATTGGTCTTTATCTTCCATCATACACTATGTTACTATGTTATTGTTAGTAATCTATAATCTTTCGTTAAAATCATCTATGGTACCTGAGGATTGGGGGATTGCCAATGTAACACCAATCTTTTAAAAGAGTTCCATAGGTGATCTGGGAAACTACAGATCAATGATCCTGACAGAATGCCAGGAAAAATGTAGAAATTATTCTCAAAAAACAAATTACTGAGTGCATAGACAGACATGATTTAATGGGCCGGAATCAACATGGATTTAGCCAAAGGAAGTCTTGCCTCACCAATCTGCTAAATTCTATTGAAGACATAAATAAACATGTGGATAAAGGTGAGCCAGCTGATATAGAGTACAGTCAAACCTCGGTTTTCATTTGCCCCGGTTTTCATAGGCTTCGGTTTTCAACGTCTTTTCTGACTGAGATTTTGTCCCGGTTTTCATGCATTGCTTCGGTTTTCAACGTCTTTTGACTGAGATTTTGTCCCGGTAGCAGGGAAGAAAAACTGTCAACGTAAGCAGGAGATGTTGCATGAATGTGGGAGGCAGTTCTTTCTCTTGCAGGGTACGTCTGAAGCTATATCATTAAGATTTTCTGCCATTCTGAAGCATTGAGCAGATAATGTAAAGGTATTTTAATGGACTGAATTCAATGTGATTCCAAAGAGAGCTGGGCACAGCAGCTTGTCAGGGGTGGCTAAGGCCAGAAGTTAACATACTGTACTGTACAGTACTGTACTTAGCTTGCTTTCAGTGATGTTAAATGTTCATTTATCCATTTCATTAGTCATTTATATTTATTTCTCATTGTTTTCTGTATGTAAAAATATAGTTATTCTCTATAAAATGTATTTTTTGTGAATATTTTTGGGTGTCTGGAACGGATTAATTGGATTTACATTATTTCTTATGGGAAATATTGCTTCAGTTTTCATACGTTTCGGTTTTAGTCAGACTTTTTCGAACGGATTAATCATGAAAACCGAGGTTTGACTGTATCTGGATTTTCAGAAAGCGTTTGTCAAAGTCCCTAATGACGAACTCCAGAAGAAATTAAAAACGCCATGGGTTAGGAGGCAATGTCCTGTCATGAATTGGGACTTGGTTAAAAGATATAAAAAAAAGGGAGTAGGGTTAAATGGACAATTTTCTCAGTGGAGGAAGCTGAATAGTGAACTATCACAGGGATCTGGGAGGAGTGCTTTTTAACATCTGGAAATGGGAACAACGAATGAGCTGATTCAATTTGCAAATGACAGAAAATTATTCAAAGTTGTTAAATTGCATGCGGATTGTGAGAGGTTGCAGGAGGACATTGCAAGACTGGGCATCCAAATGGCAGATGGCATTTAATGTGCACAAGTGTAAAGTAATGCACATAGGGAAGAACACCTTAATTATAAGCTAAATGATACTAGGTTCCACATTAGGAGGATAATTTTATAACTAGGTCCCTTTTAAAGCAGCCAGAATGCATCTATTTTAAACCTATATTTAAGGGAAAGAAGGCACTTACTTTTCTTTATAAATTATCAGCTTACGTGGACGAAAATGTGCATTAAATTCAGGCATGGTGCATACATATCACTAGAGATGGTGTAAATGCCCACACTTAAATTTTTCAAGAACACATGTCAACTATAATAATTTAAGCAAAAGATCTCTTCAGGCCCCTTATCAATCCCATGTGCTTTGTGTGCAGTGCCATTCCATTTCTAACCTTAGCAGTAGGTACATGTCATCTTGCTGTAACATGCCCCTCTTCGGATAACTCTATATAGCCTCAATGCACAGGATATAAGATGGTTTTGTGTGTGTGCTTTTCTGTGTTCGCTTGTGAAGTCTAGAGAGCCTGCTAGAGATTTTACCCACCCCTCTGCCTGAGCATGGAGAGAGACTAAAGAAGCTCACTTGCTATCCAAGCTTAGCCAAAGGAGTCAGATTGAGGGAGCTGATTTGTTACCCAAGCATAACAGGGAGTCTGCTGTACAGAAGAGTTGCCTGCTGGAAAAGATGGGTTGACTGCTTACCATGACCACAGAAAAAAATAAGAGAAATAGGAACCCAGTGAGGAAGTGGAAAGGAGCCCTAATCCAGGGTCTGTCTGCCAGCAGCCAAACTGATGAATATTAAAACTGGGATCACAGACACAAATAATTTGGGGGAATACAGCATGTGTTACCAAAGACTGGTGTATTTGTTGTACAGAACTAATTTGCTTGTTACTGTTTCAACTGGATATTTTTTTTACAGTAAAGAGAATTGGAGCACCCAATTCAGAGTCAAATCTCTTTAATTTATGCACCAAGGGCCTTGACGGGATTTCCCTTCCACCTGCAAAGAACCTGCTTCCTGGAGATAAGAGCTAGTTGTGTGCTAGCTGAGTGAAGGACTGGGAGACAGTCCAGGATAAAATATTTCTGTGATATGGTCCCTACAGGACAAGCCTGCCACCCTAGAGTAAAGAGGGATTATATTTATAATCTGTGTGCATACATGTGCTGTCTGCCCAAACTCCGTCCATGTGCATGCCTACAGTGAAAGTACTTTTACGCTTGCTAGTATTCTCTGCGCACATAAATGATGAAAATACTGAGATTAACCCATGTTCATACCACCTAAATCTAGGTGGCTCCTTATAAGACTACCCTAGACGTCTCCACTCAAGAAAAGGACTTAGGCATCATAGTGGACAATAAGCTCAAAAAAGTAACCAGAATGTTAGGAATTATTAGGAATGGAACAAAGAATAGAACAAAGAATATCATAATGCCTCTGTATCACTCCATGATGCAATCACACCTCAAATATGGCAATTTTGGTCGCCTCATCTCAAAAAAAAATATAATGGCATTAGAAAAGATACAGAGAAAAGCAACCAAAGTGATCAAAGGAAAGACTAAAGAGGTTAAGGCTCTTTAGCTTGAGTTGACTGAAGGGTGATTTGAGAGAGACATATAAATTATGAGTGAAGTGGAACGGACAGGTGCAAATTGAATGTTTACTCTTTCAAAATGTACAAAGACTACAGAACATGTCATGAAGTTAAAATGTATTACATTTATAACAAATGGGGGAAGAATTTAGACAAATTCCCAGAGGAGAAATCCATAAACCATAATTAAGGCAAACCAGAAGAAAGCCACTGCTTATCCCGGGGGGAGGGGGGGGGGGGTGTAGGTATGTAGTATGGAAACTATCTACTTTTTTCAGATTCTGTCAAGTACTTGTGACTTGATTTGCCACTGTTGGAAACAGGATGCTGTGATTTATGAACCCTTGGTCTGACTCATTGTGGCAATTCTTATATTAGGTTACAGTGGGACAGTTTTCACAGTTCATATAGGATTAAAAGCAACAGAGACTCCATAATACACAACCAAGAACATTCTTAAAAGCCACATCATACCTGTTTTCAAATTTAATATTTGATTCTAAAATCATAGAGAAAGTGATATCTATACAGCTAATGGACTATTTAGAGCAAGGTTTCTCAAGACGGTCCTGGTATACCCTCTAGCCAGACTGTTTTTAAAGATATCTACAATGAATATACATAAAACAGATTAGCATGCAATGGAAGCAGTACATGCAAATCTATTTCATGCATATTCATTGTAGATATTCTGAAACCAGATTGGCTAGAGCAAGACTGCAAATTGCACCCTAGCGTCGTGGATTTGAAAGCCCTGAAAGTTCAGCTTGTCACTTCCTCCCTACACCACGATTGACTCTCTACAAAGAACTTGATCCATGGGGGGAGGAAGTACCTGCTAATCTCACCGTTTCAAGTCTCGCGAAACTTGAAATGGTGAGAACGGCAGGAACTTCCTATAGCACGCGGCTTGAGCTCTTTGTAGAGAGCCGATCGCAGTGAAGGCAGAGGCACAGTATGTAACATGGCAGAAATAGTAGGCAGGGTGGTGTAATGAGAGAGGGACAGATCTGGGGTGATGGCTGGGGGAGGGGTAATGAGAGAGTGTGTAGCTGATGGCTGATTGGGGGGGGGGCAAATAATTGACTGGTAGGGAAATGAGAGAGAGAGAGAGAGACATTGGCTGGTGGCTGATTGGGGTGGGGAGGGGACAAAGAGGGTTTGCCAGTAAGGAATTTTGAGATTTCTGGATTTTGTAAAGAGGTCCTAGGACAGGAAATAAGGGCACTTGATTACTGGGAACTATATCATGTTAGAAGTGCCCTTCAGGAGATGAATGGTACTGAGGAGTCAGAGGGTACCCAGCCTGGGACCAGGAAAAGGGATCAATAAAGGGAAAAGAAAACTAACTGATCTTGCCACATCTGTCCTTTTGCTTGTAGAATGATATGCTGAATTATTAATTACATTGCTCTGGATGTAAGAGAAAAAAAATGGCTGAAGGTCAGTTGAAAGATACTTATAAGAACTGTTTTGCATCTGGTTAAATTACAAACCAACTCTGACTACCAAAGGTGTGAGGACAGCCTTACGGATAACAAAAGGACAACCATTTAAAAAGAATGTGACCAAATCTGACTGAAATAAAAGGATTCAGATATTCCAGCTTCTCTGCATGTTTACAATAAACAAAAGAGCCTGGAGGCTCCCTAAAATAAACCACCCACTCTAAGGTTTTCTGGCGAAAGCCATCAAGTACTGAGTAGAATCTTATCTGTGATGATAACCAAGGGTCAAGTACTGCTTACCTTTGATGCAGAGATCTGAACATTTTTGGATATGTCATCCAAGCACCTGGCCTGCAAAGAAACATGTGACCAGTTGAGCCAATCCAGACTATCTCTCCACCTTCTCCATCTCAAGACCAGAAAGGACAAGTCTCAAAGTTCTTCTAAGTGATCGGGTTACTATGTTTGTTAAGCACTTGATATACCACACCTTTTTTTTTTTTTTTTAACAAACAAGGCGGTTTACAATACCAAATTAAAAAAAAAGGAAAGACCATGGCCTGAAAGGAAAGGAACTACAATATCAGGACAAGACAGCAACAGGCAAGAAAAACCACAGAAGGGGGGGGGGGGAGGAAGCAGGGGCTAGAGGAAAGGTTAAACACTACATTGAAAAGGTGGGTTTTGAGTAAAGCCTTGAAATTGGAGAAGGAAGGTTCCTGACGGAGTGCGGAGGGGAGGGAGTTCCAGAGAGAAAGGGCCAGAAAGAAAAAAGCCGAACGATGAGTAGATTGGAGATGTGCATGCAATGGGGAGGGAAGAACCAGGCGACCAATATAGAGGGAACCAATACTGCGGGTGGGAGTATGGAACTGGAGCAAATCTGCTAGACACTGCAGGGTGGAGGTGTGAATAGCACTATGAGCAAGCGTGAAAATTTTGAAGGGAAAGCGGTAGGCCAGGGGAAGCCAGTGTAATTGAAACAGAATAGGGGGTGATATGGTCTCTTCGCTGCGCGTGTGTAATGATCTGGGCTGCCGTATTTTGAATTAACTGAAGACGATGGGAGCTGAGATTGAGAGATACCACAGGAAACCACGTTGCAAAAATCAAGTCTGCTGATAACCAGGGATAATAAAAGGATAGTGAGAGCCGGTACAGATAAGAAAGGACAAAGAGCACGTACCTGACGGAGGAAATAGAAGGATCGTCGGGTGAGAAGAGAAATGTGCCTACGGAAGAGAGACGAATCTAAGGTCACCCCAAGGTAGCAAAGGGAGGTCACTAAGGGTATGGCGTGACCAGAGATGTGAGGTGCCAGGGAGGGGCAGGGGCTGTTAAAAGTGAACCAGATTGCCATTGTCTTATGCACATTCAAGTGTAGGCAGATGGAGGAGAGTCAGTCAGAAACCTTAGCTAGACAGGCGTTTAGCGAGGTAAGAACCGGGTGCTGAGGAGAAGTGCGGTACAGTAGAAAAATGTCATCTGCATATCATATGATATATCATATGACCTCAGTTCCTTCAGGCTCAGAAGAAATTTAAAGACACATTCCTATTTCTATTCTTTCTCTCTTTGGTTCTTCACCTGGGAAGAGGGTAAGTAGTGTTCTCTCGCGCTCTCTCTTTTTCTTCCCCATCCACTCTGCAAGTCAGAAAACATTTTCTATAAGCATCCACATCCAAAGCACCATTTTTGAAAACTAGAATTTACACTTCTGCCCCGATTACATACAAATCACATGGGGGTATACTGACGGCACGGTACAAGTGCATCTCTGATTTCATATAGGGGATGCAAATGGCCGATAGAAATTCCCCTTGTCTATTGCTAAACCTGCCCCCAGCCACATTTCCATTTTGAAAAGGACAGGACAGATTAACAAGGACATGCCCCTTAATCCTCCAATGTCAATTTCCTCCTCCACGTTACTTCAGCAGATACTAACCCATCCCTCCACGTTACTTCAGCAGATACTAACCCATCCCTCCACGTTACTTCAGCAGATACTAGCCCATCTAAAACCGATGGCTGGCAGCAGAAAGTCGGCGTTTAGAAAATGGCCAGGACACACCTCCAAGTGCCAACATTTGCACGTACGTGTTCCAAAATACCAGTACTTACCTGTGCCAGTTGACAAGGTTAAGAACATAAGAAATGCCTTACTGGGACACCAAGGTCCATCAAGCCCAGTATCCTGTTTCCAACAGTGACCAACAAAGGCCAAAAGTACATGGCAGATTCCCAAAGAGGCACACAGGCTCCACAATGCTTGTCCTGGGACAAGCAGTAGATTTCCTGGGTCCTCTTTGGTTTATGGACCTTTCCTCCAGGAACTTTTCCAAGCCTTTTTTAAACCCAGCTACTATAACGCTTTTTACTACATTCTTCGGTAACGAATTTCAGAGTTTGATTACGTGTTGAGTAAAAAAATATTTTCTCTTATTAGTCTTAAATGGGTTCTAGTGTCACTTCATTGTGAGTCCTATTATCTTTCTACTTTTTGATGGCGTAAACAACTGTTCTATATTTACCCGTTCCACTCGATTCATTAATTTACAGACCTCTGTCATATCACCCCTCAGCAGTCTCTTTTCCAAGGTGAAGAGCCCCAGCCTTTTAAGCCTCTCCTCATAGGGGTATCTTTCTATTCCCTTTACCATTTTTGTCACTCTTCTTTGTAGCTTTTCTAATTCAACTATATCCTTTTTAAGATATGGTGACCAGAATTGCTCACAATATTGGAGATGCAGTCACACCATGGAACGATACAGAGACATTATAATATCCTTTGTTTTATTCTCCATTCCTTTCCTTATGATTCCAAGCATTCTATTTGCTTTCTTGGCTGCACTGCACACTGAACTGAGGGCTTCAATGTATTACCCATGATAATGCCTAGATCTTCTTTTTTCCTCAGTCTTGGTTTCTAAGGTGGTACTTTGCATTGTGTAACCATAGTTTGGGTTGTTCTTTCCTAGCTGTATAACTTTGCACTTGTCCACATTAAATTTCATCTGCCATTTGGATGTCCAGTCTTCCAATTTTTCAAGATCCTCTTGCAATTTTTTACAATCCTCTTGCGTTTTAACAACTTTGAATAATTTTGTGCCCTCTGCAAATTTGATCACCTCACTCGTTAGTCCTATTTCCAGGTCATTTATGAATATGTTAAAAAGCAGCGGACCCAGCACAGATCCCAAGGGTACTCCTCTATTCACCTTTCTCCATTGAGAAAATTGGCCATTTAGCTCTACTCTCTGCTATTTTTTAACCAGTTCCTGATTCACAATAGTACACTGCCTTCAATCTCATGACTTTAATTTCATCAAGAGTCTTTCATGAGTGACCTTGTCAAAGGCTTTCTGAAAATCCAGATACACTATATCAACTGGCTGATCTTTGTCTACCAGTTTATTCACATCTTCAGAAAATTTAACAGGTTAATAAGACAAAATTGTCCTTGGCTAAATCCATCTTGGTTTTCTCCCATTAAACTATGGCTATCTACATGTTCAGTAATTTAAATCTTTATAATGCTTTCTACCATTTTGCCCAGTACTGATGTCAGGTTCACTGGTCTGTAGTTTCCCAGATCACCCATGGAACTCTCTTTAAAAATTTGAGTTACATTGGCCACTCTCCAATCCTCAGGTACTACAGATGATTTTAATAATAGTTCACAGATTACTAATAATAAGTTTGCAATCTCATATTTCACTTCTTTCAATGCCCTTGGATGTATACCATCCAGTCCAGGTGATTTGCTACTCTTCAGTTTATCAAAGAGTTGTAATGCATCCTCCCAGTTTAGCAATATTTCTTTCAATTCTTCCGCTACATCACTTTTATATGCCATTTCAGGAATGGGTAACTTCCCTACATCTTCTTCAGTAAAGACCAAAGGAAAAAATTCATTCATTCTCTCCACTATGATCTTGTCCTCCCTTAACGCCCCTTTTACCCCTCTATCATCCAATCGTCCAACTGACTCGCTCACAGGTTTTTTACTATAAATGTATTTGAAAAAGTTTTTATTCTGTGTTTTTGCTTCCACGGCAAGCTTCTTTTCAAATTCTCTCTTTGCCTGCCTTATCAATGCCTTGCATCTAACTTGCCAATGCATATGTTGTTTCCAATGTTCGTCATTAGGCTCCTTTTTCCATTTCCTGAAGAATGCTTTATTGGCTACAACAGTCTCTCTGACCTTGCCTTTAAATCATACTGGCAGCTTTTTGGCCTTCCTTCCACTTTTCTTAAAGTGTGGAATATATCTGTTTTGAGCTTCCACGATAGTACTTTTAACAATGCCCATTTTTATTTATTTATTTATTTATTTATTTATAGTCACTTCTATACCGCGCTATTCAGCATCAGCGCGGTTTACAATAAAACAATGAAAGACACATTTCCAATAGTACTTTGTGTTTACAGATGAACAGGACATATAACTTGGATAACAGGGGTAACTATTTTTTTAAACTTTTATTTTCATTTTGCAACAAACAAAAGAAATAACACACCAAAGGAGACAAAACAAGTATACAATAAGGAAAAGTAAACCCAATTACCCCCCACCCCCACGCTTCTTCTCTAGCTGATTATGTCAGCATGTGAGCGCTTCCAAACAACAGTGATTATACATCAAAACAATCCAAAGAGTATCTACGATACAGAATAATCATGGGACAAAGATATATACAAATTTAGACAGTCAGATGAGAGCATTTAGCAGAATGTACATAGTCATTGAGCATCTTCCATTTAGACCGATGATGAGGAGTCTGAATGGGGGAAGCAAACATACGAGGTATTTGTTCATATTTACTGTAGAGACAGACATGATTCCACCATTCATTGGGGCTCAGATGGGAGCTATTTTTCCAGTATTTCGTAATTAGGGAAATAGCAATGCCAAGCATAAAGTCTAAAAGGAAGTAAGCCGTTTTTGGAAGAGAGGGGATCCCCGCAGCTGAGCGAAGTCCCACTATCCTCCAAGAAAGGGGCTCTTGAAAGTGTAAAATAGATTGGATACGACCCCAGACCCGACGCCAGTAATACTGTAGTGCGGGACATTCATACATAACATGAGGTAGTGAACCAATGGCCGCATGACATGTCCAACAACTATTGCCCTGAGTAATGTTCCATTTGGCTAATCTGTCAGGAGTGTAAAAACACCGGTGGGCGAGAAAGAAGAGTGTCTGAGTGAGTGAGGCGGATCGGGAGACCCGTGTCACTCTACTCCAGACAAGGCTCCATTGCTCCGGGGTTAAAGTCACATGCAATTCTCTCTCCCATGCTTTCTGCGCTATAGGGGTATCTCTAGTTATAGCATTACATAAGGTTTTGTAAAAATTGGATGCTACACCCGATGAACAACCGATAGATCGGATTGTCTCCGACCAACCTTGTGTAGGGGAGGCCGATGGCGGGAGCACCTTAGCACTCCGAAGGCAATGCTGAAGTTGCACCAACTGAAAGTAGTGTTTCGCTGGGAGACCAAATTCAATTTGCAATTCACTAAAAGTTTTCCAGCGACCTTCATGGAACAACTGACTAGGAATCCAAATGCCCCTAGTGTACCAGGGGCTCCACGCCATCGGCTTATTTTGTATTCGAAATCGAGTATTGTACCAAAGTGGGAGCTTGTCTAACGGACAAAGTCGGGAGTCTAAAGATTGCATAAGAGTATTAAAGGCACCTAAGGTGTCCAAAAGCATTGGTGGATAGTGGGAGTCTGATGGGAAAGTCATACCAGGGAGAAAAGAAAGAGGAATCGGTTTGCAAAGGTCCTCTTCTATGTCTAGCCACACAGGTCTACTCGGTACTGGATCTTCCAGCCAACGAGCGCCTTGTTTGAGAAGAAAAGATTGATGATACTTCAGGAAATCAGGGAATCTGACACCCCCATTTTCCTTATCTGCTTGCAGCTTATGTTTCGCTATCCTAGGTGTCTTGTTTTGCCACAAGTATCTAGTCAGAAGGCCCTCTATATCTTTATATATACGTCGAGGTAAGAGACAGGGCAACATTTCTAAAATATAATTCACTTTCGGAACAATCATCATTTTTATAGTTTCTAATCGACCCCACCAGGTAAGTGTTAAAGGAGTCCAACGGTGAGTAAGCGCCCGGACTTTAGAGGTTAAGTCCTTGGCATTGAAGGAGATAGTGTCTTCCAAAGGAGAACAATAGTGAACCCCAAGGTATTTGACCATGCGAGGTTGCCATAAAAAGGGGAAGGGTTGCATATCGGCCTGATGAAGCAAAGGATTTAATGGAAAGGCTACCGACTTGGTCCAATTTATCTTATAGCCGGACAGTTGTGAGTATTTATCAATTTGCTCTAGAACAGCCGGTACTGAGTCTATAGAGACAAAAAGCATAAGGTCATCAGCATACGCTGAAATTTTGATTTCCCTATGGGTGAAGGGGACTCCATGAATCTCCGCCGATTGCCGGATTAGTAAAGCCAAGGGTTCAAGTGCAAGATCGAAAAGAAGTGGAGACAGTGGGCATCCCTGGCGGGTGCCGCGTTGAAGGGGAAAAGGCTGAGACTTTAAAGCATTGGCACATATACTGGCTGTAGGCTGTGCGTACATGGTGCGAAGACAACGGAGAAAACCTTCCCCGAATCCGTACCAGCGGAGGACTGCAAACAGGAAGGGCCACTCTAAACGATCAAAGGCCTTCTCGGCATCAAGTGAGAGGCCAACAAATGGGCGATCAAGATTAACTGCGGTAGTCAGTACATGGCATAGAGTCCGAGCATTGTCAGCAGTTGATCTACCAGGAATGAAACCGCATTGATCTGGGTGTATTAAGGTAGACATCCTATCAGAGAGCCGGGTGGATAGAATAGTGGCAAATATTTTATAGTCCGCGTTTAGGAGGGAAATGGGACGATAATTAGCTGTTAGTTGCGGGTCTCTCCCCTCTTTCTCAAAAACTACTACATTTGCCATTGAAAAGGACCCAGAAGGAGAACCCTCCTCGGCCAGAGCAGAAAAATAAAGTTTCAAAACTGGAGCTAAGTCAGCGTGAAAGGTTTTGTAGAATTCAGCAGGGAGACCGTCTGGGCCTGCGGCTCGACCTGAGGCACATTTCTTGATAGCAGAATGAATTTCTGAGACAGTAAATGGTGTGTCCAAGGCCCCTCTATCTTCGTCAGATAGGGTCGGTCTTTGTACCCCTGAAAGTAAGCGTTCAAATACTTCTGGCTCAAAATCACATTCAGATTGATAAAGCCGGGTATAAAAATCACGAAAGAGTTCTAAGATTTCGGTATCTTTAGTGACCAAGCCCCCCCCCCGACGGATTACGGAGGGCGGTGACACGCTTGGCTTCTTTTTGACCTTTTAGGGCATTTGCTAATAATTTGCCAGCACGGTTATTTTCCCGATAATATAACCCTTGTTGTGATTCTATATTTTTAACAGCAGCAGTGTACAAAAGTTGATTGTATTGAAAACGCAAGCGTTGTAAACGGAGTAAAATACATGGGTCAGTACGGGACGTGAGGAGACGCTCCCCAGCTTGTATCTGCTGCTCTAGAATCAGCAAATGCTGCTTTCTTTGTTTCCCCTGCCAAATTTGATAGCTAGTTATAGTTGCGCGGATAGATGCTTTAAAACCCTCCCACCAAGCCCAGCTCGCTGTGTCATGGGGTGAGTTAAAATGAAAATAATCTTGGATAGCGGCCTTTATATCAACCTGAAAATCTTTTTGACCTAGTAGGGATCTATCAAAAAACCAAGCTCGGGGAGAATCATCCCGCGCAGTGACATGTAATGATAAAGATATGGCAGCATGATCTGAAATATGAAGAGGATGAGTCCTAGCCGTGTCCACTTGAGAAATCAGTGCTTTGGAAATGAGAAAGAAATCTATTCTAGATTGGGAGTGATGGGGGGCAGAAAAGAAAGTAAACTCTAAGTCGGAGGGGTGAAGCAACCTCCATATATCTACCAGCGCAAGATCTTGCATCAGAGCTGTAAGGGTAGCAAGACTCTTGGGTGGACTACTCGTTCTAGGCGGCTGTCTATCTATCAGAGGGTCTAACACTTGATTAAAATCACCACCAAGTATTAATGGAGTATTGGCAGAGGCCTGTGCCAACTGCGCAATACTTGCATAGTAAGCAGGGTTGTCCACATTCGGGGCATAAATGCAAATACACGTGAATTCACTATCTCCAACCTTAAGGTGCACACGGGCCCATCTACCCTCCTTGTCAGCGCTAGTATCAATTACAGTAGCTTGCAAAGATTTCTTAACCAGAATGGCTACCCCGCACCGTTTGGAAACGGCGGGAGAATAGGCAGCCACCATGTAAGGTTTAGCATTGAGTTTCAGTGTTTCAGCAGAGTTTAAGTGCGTTTCCTGAAGAAACGCTAAATCAGCATGCTCATGGCTAAGATAGCTAAGGATTTTCTTTCTTTTGATTGGACTATTAATGCCTTTTACGTTAAGTGATAAGATTTTACATATGGCCATTCAGAAAAGTTAAAAATTCTGAGCATGATAGCGCACATAATTTCACAATGTCCCTCATAGTGACTGTAGCTGGCTGTACATATGGCATAAAAGAAAATAAGCTTAGATAATACAATGAAGCGCCCCACATTAAAAAAGAAAAACCGCTGCGCGGTAGAGAAGAAGCAGAACCCCAAAAATTACTGGCGACCATGTGTCTGCGGGGAGAAGCCCCAGAGAAGGCCGAAATTGAAATAACACATAACCTGTAGGACTGTGCGTGCTCCGAATCCGACCGAGGCACACACACCATGGAGGGATAGGAGACCAAAAACAAAAAGTCATAGAAAGAAAGAAAGAAAGTCCAGGTAGTCTCTGTGCTTGACTATGACCGCCGCATCGGGCCCTTCAAAATGGCGGACAGAGCCGGCAAATAAAAGTCCAAGTCTTTGGATTAGCGCATCTGCTCTGCTTCTTTGGAGTCTAAAAATGTTGATAGTAGGTCAGGATCTTCGAATGTCCTGGTTTGGTTGTGGAGAGTCACTCGGCGCTTCGCTGGATACAACAGGCCAAAGCGAGCCTGTAGTTGTTGAAGTCGAGGGCGAAAAGCAAGGAGTTTCTTCCGACGGTCAACGGTAGGCTTTGCCAAATCAGGGAAGAAGGAGACTTTGTGACCTTCAAATTCCAAATGATGGTTCGCCCGGGCAGCATTTAAAATTTGTTCCACTTGTTGATATCGTAGCAAGCGAAAGATAATAGGCCGGGGGGTCGTTCGGTTGAGCGCCATGTGGGTAGGAACACGGTGTGCACGATCGATTTCCAGTTCTCTATGAAAAGTGATCTTCAGCAAGGAGGGAAGAGTTTTGAGCAGGAATTCTCTCATATCTCCCGCTTCCACCCCCTCCGGTATTCCAATGAGCCTCACATTGTTGCGACGGGCTCGATTATTGCTATCTTCTAACTCCTTTTGAAGATTCTGTATCTGGCGCTCAGCCTTGTCCAGTGTGCCCAAGCGCACCGCGTGCGAGTCGAGGACCCCCGCCATATTGTCCTGCCGTAATGAGAGACTTTCAAGTCGGTCCTGGAGCACTCCAAAGTCTTCTCGCAGGGCTCGAAGCGCTTCTCCATTGGACTGCACCAATTCCTTCACGCCGCGTATTTCCTCTAAAATCTCCAGGTGCATTTCGGGGTTTTCACGAAATGGAGCCATCTGCTGTGGGGAGGACACCTCTGTTTTGGAGCGTTTTCCGTGAGAAGAAGAAGGAGACCCGAAGTCCAAGCGCGCTGGTTTATGGGCCGCCATCCCCCCCGATGTACCCCGGTCAGCCCGGAGCGAAATAGTAAGTTTGTATAGGTATTAAGTCAGGATTCTAAGTAGGCCTCTCGGGAGCTTCAACGCGAAGCGTCTTACCCGCTGGACATCAGGCTCCGCCCCCCCCAGGGGTAACTATTTACAAATTTATAACATGGTCATGTGCTCATTTTGCTTGATGTAAACTTTGGCAACGGCTTCTTTTAGTTTTTTCTTAACTAGTTTCCTCATTTTATCATAGTTTCCTTTTTGAAAATTAAAAGGCAGTACTGTGGTTTTCCTTGCCATCTTTCTTCCATTTATTAAATCAAACATAATGATGCTATGATCACTATTGCCAAGTGACCCCAAAAACCCTTATTTCTTGCACCAGATGCTGTGTTCCACTAAGGACTAGGTCCAGAATAGCTTCCCCTCTCATCGGTTCATGAACCAGCTGCTCTAAGAAGCAATCATTTATCTCATCTAGAAACTTTGTCTCTCTAGCATGTCCTACTGTGACACTGACCCAGTCAATACTGGGGTAATTGAAATCTCCCATTATGATTGTGTTGTAACCTTTGTTAGCTTCCCTGATTTCTTTGAGCATTTCATTATCTATCTGTTCATTCTGGCCAGGTGGTCGGTAGTACACCCCCACTGCCGTCACCTTCTGCTTTTTACGTGGAACTTTCATCCATAGAGATTCTACAGTATATTTTGTTTCCTGCATAACTTCAATCCTATGTGACTCAATGCCCTCTCTATTGAAGAGCGCAACCCCTCCACCAATTTGATCTACGCTATCATTGCGATATAGTTTGTACCCAGTATCGCAGTGTCCCATTGGTTGTCCTCCTTCCACCAGGTCTCTGAGATGCCAATCTTATCTAACCTTTTATTCAATGCTATATATTCTAGCTCTCCCATCTTATTTTTTAGATTTCTAGCATTTGCAGACAGACGTTTTAGAGGTTGTATTTTATTCATATTAATCTGATTATCAGTTGATAGTATAATTTGGAATCTTTTGGCTCTGTACTGAAGGACATCTGGGTTACTTTGATCTCTGTTAGAATCTCTCTGTCAGGATACCCTAACTTCCCTGTTTTGCTAGTATCTTTCAAGGATACATCCTTCTGAACAATGCACTCCTGGGTGACTGTCAGCTTTCCCCTCCTCTCTAGTTTAACCCTTTCAGACCGTATGTCCACTGTAATGGACGTCATGTTATTCATTGAATTCCATGTATATATATATGGTGTCTGTGAAAAAATTCAGGTCTGAAAGGGTTAAAAGCTGCTCTATCTCCTTTTAAAAGGTTAATGCAAGTAGCCTGGTTCCATTCCTGTTAAGCTGGAACCCAACCATTTGGAAGAGTTCCTCCCTTCCCCAGAATGTTGCTCAGTAAATCCAAAACTCTCTTCTTTGCACCATTGTCTCATCCATGCATTGAGACTCTGGCGCTCCATCTGCCTTTTGGGTCCTGCGCATGGAACAGGAAGCATTTCAGAGAATGCTACCCTGGAAGTTCTGGATTTCAACTTCCTATCTAAAACCCTAAATTTGACCTCAAGAACCTCCCTCTCACACTTTCCTATGTCGTTGGTGCCAACATTTACTAAGACAGCAAACCAAGCACTATCTAAAACCTTGTCTAGGTGGCGCATGAGGTCCGCTACCTTTGCACCAAGCAGGCATGTTACCAGGCGGTCCTCACATCCACTAGCCACCCAGCTATCTACATGCCTAATGATCGCATTGCCAACTATAACAGCTGTTCACTTCCTGCCACACCAAGGGGATGCTCTCCTTCACGTGACCTCTCCTCCATGACAACTGAGAGGCTGCCAGATTGGAGGTGGCAATTCAATACTATGTCCCTGTAGGTCTCATCTATCTACCTCTTTGTCTTCCCTATGTCCCCCAAGTCTGCTACTCTAGCCTCCAGCGATCGGACTCGTTCCCTGAGGGCAAATAGCTCCTTGCACCTAGTGTACATGTAAGGCACCTCATCAACTGGGAGAAATCATACATGTGACACTCAATGCAAAAGACTGGACAGTCCCCATCTCACTGCTGGATTGGTATCTGTATCTTAGTTTTAAGGTTTTGTTTAGCTATTTAAGTTGTTTACTTAAAGTTGCTAGGGATACTTGTACTGATACAACTATACCAATTATCTTTAAGGGACTTTATTCACCTCAAGATTAATTAACTTCAGGTCCTTAATCTATTCCTGGTGATGATAACCAGCTGAACCTGTAAGTGACTGGCCACCCTTCCTCCTTTCTTAGGTTTATGAGCCTATAAAACTAAGATTATGCCTGTGGTAGGCAGGAGGGAACTAACAGTAAAAGCTGGCTTGCTACACAGGTCCCAAACCTGTGCCTCTAAGACAGTGGTTCTCAACCCAGTCCTCCAGGAACCCCAGGCCAGTCAGGTTTTCAGGATATCCACAATGAATATTGTGACAGAGTCGCCCGTCTTGAACCCATGAGAACAGAAAAGGACATGGAATTGGACTTAGGGGGGAGCCCAGTTGTGTATTTCAAGGGTAACCTGAATCCTGCGTACACCGATACCCACGAAATCCCTGCCTGGCCTGGATCTCAGGCCCCGCGAAGGGAGAGAAAGGAGAGAGAAAGAGAAAGCCCAGGGTGCCACGCCCAGACTCCTACGAGGTCCCTGCAGGCATGAGAAGAGATTATCATCACCTGGGAAGGGCCAGAAGGGAGGAGGAGGGGCAGGAACCCCGGAGGTGGAAATATAAACCCCTGCTAAGGCAAATAGAGGAGAGCCCTGGGAGAAGCTGGAGAAACAAGGAGAGCCCTGGGAGGAGCTAGAGAAACAAGAAGAGCTGGAGAAACCAGGGGAGCCTGGAGAAACCAGGGGAGCCTGGAGAAACAAGGGAAGCCTGGAGAAACAGGACAGCCTGTCCGGCTGTCTCAGGTAGAGCTTGGAACAGGAGTGACTCTAGGACCCAGGGGGGATCTGTTTACTGAGCACTGCTTTGAGAACTCAGAACGGGACACTGCTCCAACAGTTGAAGATATGCAAGTCAATACTGCTGAGGATGACTTGAGGGCTATGGATATTCCTATGGACTGTACTTTATGCCAAGCCAAGTGCGTTGAACCCTTATGCTGAGGGCTAACACTTTCTGAGAAGGTCTCCTAAAGCTGGAAATAACAAGACCCAGAGAACCGACAGGAGGCCGGTGATACGTTTGCTAGCACCTGGAGGTTTGTGACGCAGCCAGGAAAACTTGCAGGGAAGCTAAAAAAGCTTACTGAATATTTGCTGCCCGTGTCTCCCATATTTTGCTTTAAACTTAATCCGGGAAGGGAGTTAAGAAGAAGCTTTTGTTCCAGTGGGACTAAGTTTTATTGTTCCCATTAATTGTTTTACAAGGCAAGGCTAAAAAGAGGTATTTTTACCCTTGCTTAAGAAGTGCTGTTTTTTCAGGGCTGAGAAACGTTTGAAGCAGCTGTGTGTGTTTGAAGCTTGTGAAGCAGTTATGCTGTTCTAGTGCTGTATTTTCAATAATCCTGCATAAGAAGGAATCCTATGTACAGGGTACTTGAACTTTTGCGTAAGAAATTTTTTATTTTATTTATTTATTTATTAACATTTCTTACATACCGCACTATTTGCGATCAGCGCGGTTTACATAGAACAACAACATCCGACACTATACATATGTCTGGTCATTACATTGAACAGGAAATGGAACTTGGAGAACAAGGTAAACTATATACATAAGAAGTTGAATGGGAAAGGATACTGTTTGGTGTTTTACATTTTTTGGGACGCACTATTCGAGTGTGACTGGGGTTCAGAGCTGTCAGTGAGATATTTGATAAAGAGGAAATGTTTCAGGGCCTTCCTGAACTGGCTCAGGTTGGGGATTGCTCTGATGTGTGGTGGTAGGGTGTTCCACAGACTTGGGGCGCAGAGACTGAAGGCTCAGTTGGATGTTGTTTTGGTGTAGTTTGTCGTTTAGCTGTCACTTTGCCTTACCTCTGGACCGTGACTATAACTTCTTCTTGAAGCCATTTTTTGAAGGCAAACTGCATATCCCAAGATACACCTGGGGAAAGTTAGTTTGCCCAAGCCAATCGAGAGAATTTCCTCCGATACCACGCCCCTCTAGGCTAGAGGCGGGTGGTAAGGGCGTGACAGTGGCGTAGTTGTGAGGATTTTTGCCTGTGCCAGGATATACAACCTACAGGATTTTCAGCATGAGTGTGGAGATCCGGGAAGTGGTGCCAGAAGGTTGGTGGAAGCTGCGGCGGGAGTTCGCTGGCAAGGTCGGTCAGGATGGTGGAGCGTTCCGTATAGACACCTCTTGTAAGACAAGAGTCAACGCTTGAGCCAGGTAAAGGGTACCGAGGCGTGGGCTAACCTGGTTCAGAGGGAAAAAGGGAGGAAGACATGAATACTTCTGGATAAAGAAGGGACATTAGGGCTGTTGGGTGGTACCGCCCTTGGTGTTTTTGCTCTCTCTCTTACAGGTATCTGGCGAGATGGATCCAAAGGAGCTGGTCCAGTGGATGGCCACACAGTTCCAGAGACAGCAGGAGATGGCCCAACAAGCGCAAGAGCACGCAACAGCCGCTATACAAGCGCAGCAAAAGCCAGTGTTGGACTTGGTGGAGGCGCTGATTGACAGCCAGCGGTCAGGGGTTGGAGGAGTACCAGCCCAGCCAGGACTATTTGTGCCTCAGAATGACAGTCTGGTAGGACCTCAGACAACTGGGACACTCTCTTTTGGCAAACTGTCTACAGAAGATGACATTGATGACTATTTAGAGTCCTTTGAAAGGGTGGCTAATGCGGTAGGATGGCCAGTTGGTCAATGGGCTGTAAGGCTAGCCACCTCTTTAACAGGAGAAGCGTTGGCTGCCTACAGGGCCATGCCAGCGGCCCTCGCCACTGATTATACTGAGGTGAAGAATGCAATTAGAGACCGATTAGGCTTGACAAAAATGTTGTATCACCACATGTTTAGAGCCACGGCCCTGAAGACCGGAGAAACACCTAAGGCCTTAAGCCAAAGAATTAGAGGTTTAGCCTTAAAGTGGCTAGCCCCGGAGGAGAAAACTGTTGATACGGTAGTGGATATGGTTGTATTAGAGCAGTTCATGGCTGCCGTACCAAAAGAGATACAGTCTTTTCTGATACAGCAAAACTGCCAGAGCACAGGGGAGGCCACCCTTTTGACTGTGCGCTACCTAGAAGCTGAATTAGCTCATCATCCAAGAGGGCGCACTCCCAAAATAGAGGCAGACGCCAGTTTTGCTCCCTCAGAAAAGGGACAGGGAAATAATGCAGAGTTTGGGAAAACTTCTGTACCAGCTCAGGAGGGAAAATGGGCTGGAAAGAAATGCTATCACTGTGGGAAGGTGGGACACCTACGGAGGGGATGCCAAGCGCGCACAGGGCTGATGGGCGAAAATGTGAAACATCTAGGAGAAGGGTTCCTCTTAAGTGTTAACGTGCAAGGGGTCATTACCAATGCTCTGCTCGACTCAGGGGCTGACCAAAGCATGATGTCACAGAAGCTTTGGAGGGTAATTGAGGCTCAGAATGAGTCTGCCCAGAGGAGGCCAGAAGGTAGAGTCAAAATTAAGTGCATCCATGGGGCTGCCCCTTTCTACTCCCTCTACAAAATGATGATAAAAGTGTTGGGGGGTACAGAAAGAAATCCTCGTAGCAGTGGTTCCAGAACTCCCCCACGACCTGGTATTGGGAAGAGATTGGCCACAGTTTAGGCAGGGTATCCGAAAAGGCCAAGAGTCCCAGAAGGGCGTCCCCGCAAGCCGCGGGATATGACCTATGTAGCGCCGTGAATGGAGTGATATCCGGCCATGGAAAGGCTCTCATTGATACAGGCCTACAGATTGAAATGCCAGACGGATGCTATGGCCGGATAGCCCCTCGTTCAGGTTTGGCACTGACACTTCTTGAACATCGGTGCAGGGGTGATCGACCCGGATTACAGAGGAAGAATAAAGGTATTATTGTTTAATTTTGGCAATGAAGACTTCCCTGTGAAGGTCGGAGACCGGATTGCCCAGCTGGTATGCGAGAGAGTAGGGTTTCCACTACTGGAAGAGGTCCCCATGTTGACTCCCACAGAATGAGGAGCCGCTGGATTCGGTTCCACCGGACGGACCAGGATGGAAGGCCTGATGGCCACCGGTGAAGTGAGAGTGGAGGAGACGGAGGAGGAAGACCTAGGACCACAAGTGGCGGAGTGGAGGAAGAACCCGGAGCCTCAAGTAGGGGAACAGCTATCCTTGGTTCAGAAGCAGGAACTGGCCCGATTATTGGAAGGGTTCCCGGATGTTCTGACGCCGCTCCCGGGTGAAACCCGACTAGTAGCACATGAGATTGTGACCCCACCTGGGAAGGTGGTCAGTCAATGACCCTACCGGCTACCAGAGGCTAAAAAGCAGGAGGCGGTGGCGCAAGTGCACGAAATGGTGGAGATGGGAATCATTGAAGAGTCAAGGAGCCCATGGTGCAGTCCCATAGTTTTGGTTCCAAAACCAGATGGTACTTTACGGTTCTGTATGGACTTTAGACAGGTAAATGCTATCTCGGTATTCGATGCTTACCCCATGCCCCGTATCGAAGAGCTTTTGGACTGTTTGGGGCAGGCCCAGTTTTTAACCACCCTGGACATGACAAAGGGATACTGGCAGATTCCCCTGACTAGGGAATCGCGGCCGAAGACTGCTTTCAGCACCCCGATTTGGCTATTCCAATTTAGGAGGATGCCCTTCAGTCTCCACGGTGCTGCAGCAACTTGCCAAAGACTTGTAGATCAAGTCCTGCGTCCTCATCAGGAATACGCTTCCGCATATATGGATGACATCATTATCCACAGTCGTAATTGGGCGGAACACCTCCTGAGGGTCGAAGCCGTCCTGCGATCTATGAGGCAGGCTGGCCTCACCCTGAACCCGAGCAAATGTGCCTTTGCCCGGCGGGAGGTGAAATACCTTGGGCATGTTGTAGGACAAGGGAGGATCAAGCCCTTGATCGACAAAGTGGATAGCATCAAGAACTTTCCCAGGCCAGCCACAAAGAAACAATTAAGAGGCTTTCTAGGCCTGTTTGGCTATTACAGGAGGTTTCTGCCCCGCTTTGCAGAAGAAAGTTCCATCTTTACAGATATGTTAAAGAAAAATTGCCCGACTCGCCTCTGTTGGACTCCGGAGGCTGATAGGGCCTTCACCCAGTTAAAAAAGAGGCTATGCACGGCCCCGGTATTACGTGGGGTGGACTTCATGCAACCCTTCATTGTACAGACGGATGCCTCAGAGGCCGGTTTAGGGGCAGTCTTATCCCAGAAGCATGAAGGAAAGGAGCATCCCGTAATGTTCCTTAGTAGGAAGTTATCCCCGGCAGAGCATAATTACTCTACTATTGAGAAAGAGTGCCTCGCGATCAAATGGGCAATAGAGGCCCACCGGTTCTACCTCACCGGGCGAAAATTCCTACTAGTCACTGATCATGCACCCTTGAAGTGGCTCCAATAGATGAAGAACAACAATGCACGTCTAACCAGGTGGTACATGACCCTGCAAGCTTTTGATTTCAGGGTACAGCATTGTGCAGGAAAGCTACATCAGAATGCAGATGCCTTGTCAAGGATTACGGACTGTGCGGAGGACCTCCAACAAGCTCCGCCAGCCCATAATGTCTTAGGTAGGGGGGTATGTGACAGAGTCACCCGTCTTGAACCCATGAGAATAGAAAAGGACATGGAATTGGACTTAGGGGGGAGCCCAGTTGTGTATTTCAAGGGTAACCTGAATCCTGCGTACACCGATACCCACGAAATCCCTGCCTGGCCTGGATCTCAGGCCCCGCGAAGGGAGAGAAAGGAGAGAGAGAGAAAGCCCAGGGTGCTACGCCCAGACTCCTATGAGGTCCCTGCAGGCATGAGAAGAGATTATTATCACCTGGGAAGGGCCAGAAGGGAGGAGGAGGGGCTGGAACCCTGGAGGTGGAAATATAAACCCCTGCTAAGGCAAATAGAGGAGAGCCTTGGGAGAAGCTGGAGAAACAAGGAGAGCCCTGGGAGGAGCTGGAGAAACCAGGAGAGCATGGAGAAACCAGGGAAGCCTGGAGAAACAAGGGAAGCCTGGAGAAACAAGGGAAGCCTGGAGAAACAGGAGAGCCTGTCCGGCTGTCTCAGGTAGAGCTGGGAACAGGAGTGACTCTAGGACCCAGTTTACTGAGCACTGCTTTGAGAACTCAGAACGGGACACTGCTCCAACAGTTGAAGATATACAAGTCGATACTGCTGAGGATGACTTGAGGGCTATGGATATTCCTATGGACTGTACTTTATGCCAAGCCAAGTGTGTTGAACCCTTATGCTGAGGGCTAACACTTTCTGAGAAGGTCTCCTAAAGCTGGAAATAACAAGACCCAGAGAACTGACAGGAGGCCGGGGATACTTTTTCTAGAACCTGGAGGTTTGTGACACAGCCAGGAAAACTTGCAGGGAAGCTAAAAAAGATTAGTGAATATTTGCTGCCCGCGTCTCCCATATTTTGCTTTAAACTTAATCCGGGAAGGGAGTTAAGAAGAAGCTTTTGTTCCAGTGGGACTAAGTTTTATTGTTCCCATTAATTGTTTTACAAGGCAAGGTTAAAAAGAGGTCTTTTTACCCTTGCTTAAGAAGTGCTGTTTTTTTCAGGGCTGAGAAACGTTTGAAGCAGCTGTGTGTGTTTGAAGCTTGTGAAGCAGTTATGCTGTTCTAGTGCTGTATTATCAATAATCCTGCATAAGAAGGAATCCTGTGTACAGCGTACTTGAACTTTTGCGTAAGAAATAAAATTCTGTCACTTTGCCTTACCTCTGGACCATGACTATAATTCTTCTTGAAGCCATTTTTTGAAGGCAAACTACATATCCCAAGATACACCTGGGGAACGTTAGTTTGCCCAAGCCAATCAAGAGAAATTCCTCCGATACCACGCCCCTCTAGACTAGAGGCAGGTGGTGAGGGCGTGACAATATGCATGAGATAGATGTGCATACAATGAAAGCAGTACATGCAGATCGATCTCATGCATATTCACTGTGGATATTCAGAAAACCTGACTTGGTTGAGAACCACTGTTCTCAAGTAATCTGTTAACAATTTCCTGGGTGATTCACACAGCCTTTGGTTTGATAGAGGGAGCCTTCCAAATTGCCCCTTTGACCTTTCACTTGGCTTTAACACATATTTAAAAGAAATTTCCAGATCTCTTGCCTCCTAAGTGGAAGGCCTCTTTGTAAAGGTATTTAGAAATAATTTATTTTTTTCAACTCAAAGAATATTTTACCCTATTCTTCCTTCTATACTAAGCTATACTCTGATTTAATTTAAATTAAAAGCTCTCTGCTGATACTAGGTGCTGACAGATTTAAATTTAAACTAAAAGCTCTCTAGGTCCTAACAGATTTAAATGTAAACTAAAAGGGGTCTGCTATTTTTAAATTTAAACTAAAAGCTCTCTGCTCCTACTAGGCCCTAACTGAGTTTTAAATTTAAGCAGAGTTCTCTGCTGGTTTAAATTTAAACTAAAAGCTCTCTTCTGGTTTTAAAAGTAAACTAAATGCTTAAACTAAAAGCTCTCTGCTGGGTTTTAAATTTAAAACTAAAAGCTATCTGCTGATACTAGGCCCTGACTGAATTTTACATTAAATTAACAGTTCTCTGCTGAGATTAGGCCCTGACAGAGTTCATAAATAAATCTGTGTATTTTAGAATCCAGTGAATCAGTTTTAACCCAAGGAATTCCCTTTTCCCCAAGATTTAGAGAATTCCCAGAAGTAAATACTTGCAAGTGCAGATTTCTTTCCAGCAGAAGCAGTCCCTTTTGGTAGTCCTTCAAGACTCTGGTAATCCTTCAATGGTTTCCTTGTACATATTTCCCACATGTATATTTGTAAAATAGCATTGTCCACTGCACTTGTAATTATAGTCTTGTGGAATATCAAATAAACATTAACTATATCCATATGCAACCTTTTGTGTACCTGCATTTTCTGATTTGCTTTAACACCTACATCTACAGTGAGGGGTAGAAATATGTTGATTTTAGATCAGACTTCCATGTGTCCCCTTTCACCTTTAAAACTGACAGAATTACAGACATTGCTATAGCCACATGAACAGCTTTTCTAAAACGTGCCTTTAAACAAGAAGTCTATTCACACACACAGAAATTACCCAAACAACTCTTTAGTATGATGAAAAGACTTTCTGCAATTGAACAATCCTAGTATGCCTCTTTCCTAATAGACAATTCTAAGATTTCATGGTAAAACAACTTAACAAATTAATATTTTTCCACCATTACCTCTTAATCCAGAATCAGACAAAACAATCAGCTCTCCAAGTATATAGCAAAGCTCTTTCTCTCACTTTGCTGGATCATCAGAATGCCATTTAGGAAAACTCCTAGAACACACTAATCTGCATCATCTATGGCCTTCTCCACCAAGACTGACTGGACTGGTCCAAAGTCCAAGTATGGGCCACTCGTGGTCCCTGCATGCAAAGAAACACTGTTACTATCAGTACAACATGGGAAAAATGTATGGAGAGCTGCATCTAGACAAAAGGGTAGAGCCTGGAACTGGAAAGGCGACCTACAATAAAGAAGCAGAGAAACAGATAATGCTGCTCCCATTGGAAAAGTAACAATATGCCGTGGTGAGGTCTAGGGAGGTGAGGAGCACCCCTTCCCGACTGATGCAATAACAGATCCAAAGGATCTTATACAAAAATGAGAAAGTCAAAGTCTGAAAACAACCACTTCTAGGTTCAGGATATGCTGGAAAGAATCTCCCTTCCTGGGCACTTATGTATCCAGAATAATGTTCCTGGCCCTGCAGTGGAGAGCACTGGAAAAAAATAGCCTGCAATTGCAGGAGAAGTTGAAGGATTTCTCCAAATGTTAGCAACCTGAGTGGAGAGCAGTAGCGACACTTAACGGGGAGTCCCTTATACATATCACCTTAATTCAAATATTACACAACAATTTCCAGGCTGACCCGGACCAGAGACTTTAGGGATAGAAGGCAGACATCTCTCAGAAACTTGCTTGAGAACCCCAAACACTTATCAATCTAACGTGATAATGGTCCCTTCAATCAGAGGTATCGGAATACTGTGTTTTGTGGAGGGGCCAAGCTCCATATATGTTAACCAACTATTATCAACCATCAAACTATGTACACTTGCAGTAATTATACCTATCAGTATGTTCTTTAACTATTTATAGAATATGAGTTCTCCTATACTTGCGTTCGACATGTTTTTTATCATGTTAGTAAGTATGTTAATTGGTGGGTCCAAAGTGGTTGGTGAATAAGTGGGTTTTCAAATGTTTGTGGAAAGAGAGAAGATCAGTGATGCTCCTGAGGGTGTTGGGTAGAGTTCCAAAGGGATGGTGTGGAGAATTCAAATGCTCTTTGGAAGGTGTGTTGATTGAATTTTGTTTTTGATTGTGGTATTTTGAGCTTGTTGGATGTAGTAGATCTCCGTGGTCTGTTTGTAGTAAACTTCTGAAGGAGTTGTAGGATGGTAAGAGGGTATGAGTGTAGTGCTTTGTGTGTTAGCAGCAAGGTCTTATATCTAATTCTACTTGTGAAAGGCAGCCAGTGGAGTTGCTTTAGGATAGGGGTAATAAGGTCAAATTTGGCAGCATTCTGTATCATGCCTGCAGCTGTGTGGAGTGCAGGTTGGAGGGGGAGGAGGGTACACTGTGGTAAGCCCTGTTGCAGTAGTCAGCATGTAGGAGAGTGAGGGCTTTGAGTGCTGAGCAAAAGTCTTCTGGTTCATGGAGCGGACGGAATTGCTGTAGGGTCTTAGTTTTGTGTTATATTGTGTTGGCTGTTTTTTTTATATGAGTTTTAAAGAAGAGTTGTCGGTCAAGGGTTATCCCTAGGTATTTTAGGTCTGTTTTAACATTTATCTGGATGTTGTTTAGTGTGATTGAGGTTGGGGGGGGGGGTGAATGAGAGGTCCTTTGTAATAAACATGGCTTCTGTTTTTTTGTAGTTTATTGATAGGTTGTTCATTGTAAGCCAGTCGGATACTTCCGTGAAGCAGTTCCGGATTTGTGTGTAAGATGATTGTTTGGTGAGTAGTGGACAATAGAGCATGATGTCATCCGCATATACGTGGAAGTGGATCTTGTGGTTTTTAATGATTGGACAGATGGATTGTATATATAGGTCGAAAAGCAGTGCAGAGAGTGTGGAATCTTGAGGTACACCTTGTGATTGTTTGTATTTGTTGGATGCGGTCGTGCCTATTTTTATCTATTGGTGTCTGTTCGTGAGGTAGGATAGAAACCATTTGAAGACAGTTTCTCGGATGCCATATGATTGTAGTCGCTGCAGGAGAATGCCATGGTTGACTGCATCGAATGCTGCGGAGATGTCTAAAAATATCATTAGGTATGTTTTTGAGCAGTCTTGTATTCCTTGGGTTAGTGTGTTGATAAGTGAAGTCATTAGAGTTTCAATAATCTCCTAGTGGAGGTGGAAAAGATGAGGACAGTATCTGAATTCAAAAAAGCATGGGACAAACACATAGGATCTCTAAAGGAAAAAAAGAGGACTGTTGTAGTGCTTGATATGGAAGGGCAGACTAGACAGGCCATGTGGTCTTTTTCTATGTTTCTAACTCCATGCAGTGGGCGGAAACTGTGTTGTTGTGGGTCAAGTAAACAATTCTCATCAATGTGGTCTTGAAGTTCGAGTTGTACGATTTTCTCAATGATTTTTGCTAGGAATGGGAGACTAGCGATGAGTCTGTAGGATGTGGGGTCTGACGGGTCGAGGTTTGGTTTCTTTAATGTGGGGTGGATGGACAAGAGCTTCAGACAGTTTGGCATTGTGCCTTGGTGTAGAGCTGCATTGGTTAGTTTGGTGAGGAATATGCTAAGTTCGTTCTTTGAAGCTTTTATCCAGTTTGCCGGGCATTAGTCCAATGGTGAGGTGGAGGTGTTAATCATTGATAGAATGTTTTCAATCTCCTTGTTATTGATGTTTCGAAAGGTTGATCAGTAGTTGATATCAAATAGAAAAGTGGTAGGCACGGAGGTGGCAGGGTCTTGTTGAGGTTGCAGCTGTTTGTAGTGGGAAGCTAGTTGTTGATGGTTGGTTGGTGGGTGGTTGAGTGAGGCATTTGACTATTTCAAATAATTCATGTGGGCGATTGATAGAGATGCTGATGATCTTGGTGTGGTGAGTTGATGCTGATGATCTTGGTGTGGTGAGTTACACTTCGACTGGCTGCACCTCAGGAGGGACTGCTGGAACTCATTGAGGGGGCTTACAGGCTCTCAGTGGATCCCTGGTGGAGACTCGAGCATGCCAAAAGCTCCAAAAGGACACTCCCTACTGCAACTGAGGCACCAAAGTGTTCAAATAGTCCGAGGACATCTCTGGCTCTACACACTGCCTTATAAGAGGAACTCTAGGCGCATCTTCCAGGAGTCTTAGTGGATGAGCTTCTCCTCCTGAAAAACAAGAGGCCCTTAAGGAAATCTACTCAGTCACTGTTTGGAGCTAGCATCTGTCAACTAAGCGTAGTGCTAGTACTGCCAACATCACCACTGCCATGGATAAAATTCTGAACCAGTCTTAACGAGCAGCAGCAGCAACAGCAATCTAGGTGGTCCGCTGCAAGCCTCCTAGTTTCCAGAAAGGAGACTTTGCTTGATGAGAATTAGGCCTAACCCAGTATGGTAATAATAGGTGTACAAGGAATCAGACTTGCAAACTTTGGAATGAGAGGTCATTGTCACAGAGGGTACCAGCAGAGGATAGATCGATCACTAAAGGGCTAGCCTCCAGGTGTACACATAACACTGCCCGACAGCCTAAGGTGGCAACTGCAAAGGCATTCTTAAGGAGGGCGTTGACACCCCCAAAATTGAGACTCCTTGCATGCAGCACTTCACTTCATTGAGATGGCCATGCACTTGGTCACAGCCATAAACAGGACTCCCATCCCAGGGAGACCGAAAGTCTGCTTCCGCTCACTCTGAGATCAAGGAAACAGCCAAGACTCTGAGGGCGCAGTTTGGGGGTTTCCTCCCCAAGACCCTATGCACTGCTGCATAGCATCAGGGAGAGTTATGAACACAGCATTCCACCAGATACACACCAGGTATGAGGGGGACACGCCAGCAAACCTCACTGATATAGTGTTCCAAAAAAGCTTAAACAGGGCCCATCAGTAAACGTGGATCACAGAGATTCCAGTTTCTCCTAGGGGAACCACCACCCTCCTCAGACTTCTCTTCTGGAGACAGGAAAATCACTTCAACTCTTCAACAAACCCCCTTAGGGGATATGGTTCAGCTCCTAGAGGAAGAGTGGCGCACAAGGGTGAAGTGAGGGACATAAGCCCTTTAATTGCCCGTGAAAATAGCTCATGAGCTGCAGATCCTCAGAGGGGGAGCATGGACCTCGGGCAACCACAAAGGGGGATGCTAAGCAGCTAGCCTAGACTGAAAACAGCCCATGAGCTGTTTCAGAAGCTGCAGTGCAAGCCAGTTGAAAAGGTGAGTCCTGGTGTCCCAAAGGACCCTTGGGGCCAATGGACTTGCAGCTAAGGCCACCTCGACAAGCTCCACCTCTGCCAGGTCTAACCTGCCATCTGAAATGGACAAGGTGCCCACCAGCGGGGAAAAAAACAATAGAAAAGGAGCGGCAGAGTCCCAAAATGCAGAAAACAATAAGCATCCACAAAGAAAAAAACACTGGGAGTTGCAGGGTGCATCAAGCTGCATGACTGAACACCACAGCGGCAATGTTTTAAAAAGACCTTGGAAAAAGCAAGCTGAAAAAAGAAGCAAGACTGCAGTAACACGGAACAGCTGAAAAATGAATCCCAACACATACTGGGCTCGGCGGGGAAACCTGACTAGGGAAGCCCCAGACACCCAAGCAGGCCTGGAGGCTCAGCTGCCCAGCAAAGGCCTTGCTTTCTGCTTTTGTTTCTTTTTAATGTGGAACTGCTTTAATGAAAGCAGCAGAGGGTCAAATACTGTCCTGTGAAACCAGCAGGAAAAAATGAAATGAGATAACATTTCAGAAAAAATCTGAATACAGGGCATGAAGAGAAGCGGGGTCTGAGCCCAACTTACCAACCGTCCCTCAGGGCCCCACAGGGATCCCTCCTGCTCCTCTTAAGGCCCACAAAGGACTAGTACCCATTGGAAACAGCACTGATTGGTCAGCTGTCAGCACCAGAAGACACGGGTATACCTGTGCTCCGAGTGACACTGGGCCTTACCAGACTCAATCACAAGGATTATTGCATCATAGTGTGGGTCAGAAGAGTCAAGCCTCTTTGAACTGCCGTACCAGTCCACACATCTTGCCACCTGCTAGAGGCAGAAATTACTAGCTTCACTCAGTACTGCACCAGAGGATATACCAAGTATTGACATCGCTGTAAGTTGCTCAAGTCTGCCTCCACTTGCCGGTAGGGATGTCAACTGGCCGGTTTTCAGCCGGCCTGGCCGGTTTTTCCATGGCCAGGCCGGCTGCTGGCGCAGATGTAAAACCGGCCCTTGAAAAGCCGTTTTTTTGCCCTGGCCGCAAGATCGGGAGCAGCCAGAGCAAAAAACCGGCTTTTCTTCCGACCCGAAGTCCAAAAAAAACCCCATCCAGGGCCGGCCCACACACCGGAGGGCTTCAGAGGGAGCAGGGTAAGCTCGCGCGAGGTCCCGGCTCCCTCTGTACAGCCGCCAGCGTGAAGAGCCTTTTCCTTCACGCTGGCGGCTGTATCTGTAAAGCCGCGATTGCTGGGAAAGGTTAAAGGCAATACCCTTTAACCTTTCCCAGCATTCGCGGCTTCACAGATACAGCCGCCAGCGTGAAGGAAAAGGCTCTTCACGCTGGCGGCTGTACAGAGGGAGCCGGGGCCTCGCGCTAGCTTACCCGGCTCCCTCTGAAGCCTCTCAGACAGCTGCGGTGCTGGTCGGGGGGGGGGGGGGGAGCAAGGACGGCAGGGGGTGGGGTGGGGGGGGGACCGGGACTGGAAAAGGGCGATGGGGGGGGGGGGACTTGGACTGGAAAGAAATGGGCTGTGATGGGGGAGGGACCTGGACTGTAAAAGGGCTATGGGGGGGGGGACATGGACTGGAAATGGGTTGTGATGGGGAGGGGGACCTGGACCGGAAAAGGGCTATAGGGGGGGGGACTTGGACTGGAAAGAAATGGGCTGTGATGGGGGGGGGGACCTGAACTGGAAATGGGTTGTGATGGGGAGGGGGACCTGGACTGGAAAAGGGCTATGGGGGGGGGGGGTAACTTGGACTGCAAATGGGCTGTGATGGTGCGGGGGCGGGGGACCAGGACTGCAAATGGGCTGTGATGGTGCAGGGGGACTCCGACTGCAAATGGGATGTGATGGTGGGGGCTAGGACTGGAAATGGCCTGTTATGTGAGGGCTAGCACTGGAAATGGGCTGATGAAGAGCTGGAATAGGACTGGAAATGGGCTGATGTGGGGCATGGGAGAATGGGACTAGAAGGGAGTGGATGCTGGGTGGGTCTAGAACTATAAGGGAACTGATTTTGGGGGAGGACTAGAATGGATGGGGAATGAGAATGGAGAGGGGAAAAAATATTTTGTGTGGAAGAAAAGTCTATGATGGGCTGGGTATTGGGAAAGTAAGAGGTGCTTGAAAATGGAAGGGTGAAATTTAAATGGATGATAAAGGAATAAGGAAAGAATTGGGGGAAAGAGCAAAAGGGAAACAATCAGTATGTTAAAGCAGAAATAGAGAGAGAATGGAAAACATCTAAAAGAGAAGAAAGGACAAATGGATAGCTCGCAGAAGACACGAAGAAACCAGAAGAAAGTGACTGGAGCAATTGCAACTGAAAAAATGCCCAAACAGAAGGTAGAAAAATACTTTTTATTTTTAATCTATTAACTGGAATATGTCTGGTCTGGGAAGTGTGTATTGCTAACATCTTTGCGTTTTTGTTTAGTGCAAGAGGAAATTACTTTATAGTTTTATTTCTCCAGTGTTGTACATTTCCTGTTTGGATTTTGGGGTTCCCAGTTTAATAATTATCTGACCAAGGAAGCTAGCCTACACGTATCCTCGGTAATTTTTGTGGGTGGGGCTGGGGCGTGGCAGGGGTGGGACTAGGGGCGGAGAATGGGTGGAGCATGGCGAGCCACAGGTGTCGGGTTTTTCTCGGTGAAAAAGTTGGCATCCCTACTTGCCGGCAAAGGAGCATAACCCACTGATCTGAATTGGGCCAGCAGGATGATAAGGAAGTTTCAAATAGTAAAATGGGGTCATGAGCAGAAATAGTTTGAGAAGCACTACTATACAGAAAGGCATAAGATAGAAAGAAGGAAAAGGGGGAATATGAGTTATATTTGTCACATTGTTGAGCATGCCATCCGGAAGTGTGATGAGTCAAAATTGTTGGGGAATTCTCCACTTAGTGGCAGCGTTCACCATGTGGATTAGCTTCTGCCCACAAAACCAGTGGAAGCTTAACAGAATAGGCCTTTTTGTTAAGGTTAATGGAGGAGGGGGGGAGGTGAGAGGAATGTTCGTGTGAGGAATGGATAGCAGCCCAGGTTCAGTTGTGAGTGCCATATGTTTATACTGATTGGATATCTTATTATATGATTCCATTTACTGTAAACTGCCAGGAAAACAGTATATAAGTTTTATTAATTAAGGGGGGCATTCTGATCCACGAATAGCGGCTTTGGACGTGCGGACTGGACGTCCAACGAGCGCTCAGCTCCCCAGCCCTATTCTGCCCCAGCACCCCCTGCACATATAGAGCGTTTGTGCAGGGAGCACTGTACATGGGCTGGAGGGGACTGAGCAGGGGCGGAGCAAGGGAGTGGCCAGGTCCCAGGATGTACAGAGGCTATTCAGGACAGGCCTCTGTACATACCCCAGCACCAACATGGATGGACAGCCTATTCCACCCTGAGGATGGACTAGGTGCAGGCTGTCACACCGTTAGTGGACTGCAGCACCCCGCACCCATTGGCGATGCCTAAGGATGAAGGCTGCTGGCATGACCTGCCCTCGTGAGCCCCCGCAGATGGCCTGATAGCGGCATGCGATTCCGTGCTACCGGCTGGACGTGCTAGTGCTATGGCGGCAGGACACCACTGCACTGCATGCCAGCCAGAACGTTGTGTGCGGGGAACAGGCAGCCTCAGAGACATCTCCCACATCAGCATACAGTGCACGCTGGGCCATCTATCTGCTCAATTCCACAATAGCTATGACAGAAACATTTGAATATTTTTTTTTATAACTTGAGGTTTTATTAAGGTTTCATCAGTATAACAGTACACGCATTAGAAAACAACACTGGATCAAATACACTCAATTAAGGTCACCAAAACAGGGAGGCGACAAACTGCACTCCCCACTGCCAAACAATCAACCTAGGCAGACCCACCCCCTCCCCCAAAATGATTCCTTACCCCCTCGGTCGACCAGAGCCGTCTAGGCGACCCAGATCAACCAAGCACCCTAACCCCACCACCCCCCCCCCCTTCTAGACCCCCTCCCCCAACCCTCCTAATCCCCCATAGACCGAACCCCCCCCCGCCCTTTCCCCCTGTCAATCCCCTGCTCACCCCCCTACCCACCCCTACCTCTAACTTCTAAGCCCCTCCCCCTGCCATTTCAGCAGCCACTCATCGTAGCCCTGCCAGAAACATTTAAATTTATGCACCTGATGCTCCCGAAATGCCACTATTTCGCACATATCTCTCACTCCACTCAGTCGCGCCACTATCTCCCTTCGGGATGGGATATCGCTGCATCTCCACCCGGCCAGAAGCGCCCCCCGCACCGCTGTAACACAATACCCTATCATCTGCTGCAGCCCCCTCTCCCCCCCCCAAATCATTCAACAATGCCATAGCCGGGGTCAGTGCGACAGGGACTCCCGTCACTTCCCTAATGACCGCCTCCCATTCCAACCACAGACTCCGCACCGCAGGGCACCCCCACAGCAGGTGATACAAATCCCCCCGTCCCTCACACCCCCTCCAGCACCTCCCCTCTCCTTCCGTACAAAATTTCCTCATTCTCCACGGTGTCCAATATGCCTGGTATCGGATCTTAAGACTACTCTCCAAATGAAGCGTACTCGGGGCCACCCGCTTAGTCCATCCATAAATACTACGCCAGCGCTCCTGATCCCAATCCCCCCCTAAGGCCCTCTCCCATTCCACTTCCCCTCAAATCCTATCCCCCTCTCCCTCCTTGTGGAGCAACTCCTTATACAATTGAGCAATAGCCCCCCTCCTCCCCCCTCTCTTCAATAGTCTCTCAACCCCCGTGACTGCTCCCCTCAAGTCTTCTTTAACCCGTTGCTGTCCCAAAAAGGACGCTACCTGGAGGTGTGCAAAAAATCCCCCCTTATCCAGTCCAAATTCAAGTTGCAATTCCCCCCAGCTTTTCACTCGCCCCGTAGGATGAAGCAACTGCCCCATTAGGCGCAACCCCTTCTCCCACCATTCTCGATATACCCCACCCTCCTGCCCTGGGGTAAACTCCCGCACCCCCATAATATACATACCTCTCGTGTAACATTTCCCCCCGAGCAAGTGGCGCCGCGTTTTCAACCGCAATTCCTTTGTCAGAGCCCGGAAAGGATTCGCCCCCCCACCCCCTTCCCCCACCGTCCCCGGGTCCCAAATCCATGCCGCCAAACTACCCCTACTACCACATTCCTGCTCCAGTAGCACCCATCGAGGAGTCTCGTCCACCCCTTGCCAACTTTGAAGTACCCTCAACTGGGATGCTAAATAATACTTTTCCAGCCAAGGCACCCCCAGTCCCCCCTCCAAGCCATGACGATACATCGTACTCCGCGCCACCCTCGGACGCTTCCCTGCCCAGATAAATTCCAACATAATCTGCTGAGCATATTTCAAATAGGCTCGAGGCACCTTACAAGGCAGAGAACTAAACAGAAAGAGAAAACGCGGCAACACATTCATTTTTAGCACGGCAATCCTCCCCAACCACGTCAAATACAGCCCCTTCCACTTCTGTAAGTCACGTCGGACCGCATCTAGTAATCCCCCATAATTGTTGGCCCCTAACTCCCCCAATCTACTACCCATCTGTACCCCCAAATACCGATAAGACCCCGTTACCCATTTGAACTCAAACGCCCCCTTCAACGCCGCCTCCACCCCAGCCCCAAGGTTAAACCCCAAAATCTCTGATTTGCCGCTGTTAATTTTATACCCCGCCACCTTACTATATTGCGCTCTCTCCCCCATCAGGACCGGTAATGTCACCACCGGCTCTCTAAGCGTAAATATGACATCGTCGGCATACAACGTAATTTTCACTTCCTGGGAATTCATTAGAACCCCTTTAATATCCTGCAACTCCCGCACCCTCGCCGCCAGTGGCTCAATGACCAACGCAAAGAGTAAAGGGGACAAGGGGCATCCCTGTCGTGTTCCCCGCCCCAGCCGGAACCCCTCTGAGTAGCTACCATTAACCCGCACTCGAGCCTGCGGCTCCTTATACATCGCCTGGACCCATCGAACAAAATTTTTGCCTAACCCCACTTTTTCCAACACGCTAATCATAAATGGCCATTCCACCCTATCAAACGCTTTTTTCGGCGTCCACTGAGAGGAAAACGGCCCGTTGCCCGGTCCGCTGCACTTCCCAAGTGAGATTGCAGAGTTTGCTAATATTATCACCCCCTTGGCGCCCACTAATAAACCCCGTTTGGTCAGGGTGTACCAATGTGGGCAGCACCCTCGCCAATCGAGTAGCCAACACCTTTGCCAACAACTTAGCATCCACATTCAATAGGGAGATGGGCCTATATGACCCACATACCATTGGATCCTTACCCGGCTTAGGAAGAACCGTAATACCCGCTTCCCGCATGGAGCGTGGAATGTCCCCCCCGGTCAAGACTCCATTAAACACTTTCACCATCAAGGGCCCCAGCACCGAACGAAACACTTGGTAAAACCGCCCCGACAAGCCATCCAACCCTGGAGCCTTGCCCCTCTTCAAGGACCCTATCGCCAGGTCAACTTCCCCCTCCAATATAGGTCGGTCCAACCATTCCGCCTCTTCCTCCGACAAAGACGGCAGAGCACACCCTTGTAAATAGGCCTCACACTCAGCCTTTCCCCCCTTCACCTCACTGCAGTATAACTGCCGGTAATAATCTGCAAAGGTCGCTCTAATTTCATTATTACCGTGCAGCAGCGTCCCCCCTACCCCTCTAATACCTCCTATAGTGGACTGCATCACCTTATGCCGCAGACGTTGAGCTAACCGTCTCCCCACCCTATTCCCCCCCTCTAACCAACCTTGCTTAAGCACCCACAACCCATATGCAATGTCACTCGCCCTTAGCTGGTCCAACTGCCCCCTCAGCACCTTCAACTGCTCGTGAACCTCCCCCCTCCGCCCCCCTTGGGCCTGTTTCTCCAGTGTCCTTATATCTTGCAGTAACCTAGATTCCTGTTCCCCTCTCCTCCTGCGCTCCCTGGCTGCTGCCTGGACCAAATGACCCCACACCACCGCCTTTAACCCATCCCATACCATCCCCAACCCCACTTCACAACATTTGAATATTTAATGAGCTTGAATAAGGTACAGGAAAGTTCCATTTTCTATAGAAAAAGAAATTCAAGGACAGGAGATCTTGATATGAAATTGGAGGAAGAGTGGCTCAGACACAGGAAGAGAAAGCCCAACCATACTGAAGGTGTAGTAGCAGAGGTGAAAGAATCCAAAAGGGAGAAAGCTTAAGCATGCTTGGTATGGATACAGGTGACAGTAGAAGGATGAGAGTTAAGAAGTTGGCCAAAAGAAAGAGGAGACATCTTCTCCAGAGCATCACGGAGCCATATTCATAGGGCACTGAAAAGGGGTGGGAGACTGTGGGGAAAGGGATGGAGTTTCTGCAATACTGGTACCTGGACTGTACCTTTATTATGGCTAATTGAAGGACTCAGATATTCACCTTTCATGAAGACAAAATTAACCCAAAAATATTGAAATAAGTAGCTCTGACCAAGCCCCCAAAAATGCAAAGTGTGTCTTTGAGTCAATACTGACTCCTGGCAATCCAGCAGCTCCTGAGTTTGCTTGGCAGTGTGACTGGAAGTAGATTGCCAGGCCTTTCTTCCGAGGCAATGAAGGGTTACGTGACTTGCTGAATCCACAAGGAGTACCAGTGGGACTTGAACCCTGGTCTTTTGTTATTAAGCCAGTGCTCTAACCACTAGGCTACTCCTCCACTCAACCAAGCCCCCACCTGAATGAAATGAGCAGGATTAGACCGCCATCATTTTTCAACTCATCTCAGTTACAGCACTGCAAAAACTCCAAGATAATAAATACCTTTCCTGTCCTAGAGGCCACCAGGGAAGGTTATTACCTTTGGAAACAGTCGTTTTAAAGAGATTAGGGAAGTCTGCTGTTATATTCCGTACAGCATGTGCTGTGTCAAGTATAAAGATGGAGGAGCCCATTTTGATATATCACTTTTTCTTCCGATAATTCCAGCAGACAAAAATTATGCTTCTGGAATGGGCTCGGTATATTAAATCAACTTGAATTTCATAGAATAGTCATGCTTGTCTTATTCATATAAAGCAATAAATTGAATCGTATGGGTGGGCATGCGTTCTGAATCCAAAAACGGCTTACTGGTGCCATCCTAGAGACAGATGCTTACGGTACGCTCTATGCCTCTGAATGTGCTCTGCTTGTTCTCGGCTGAAAGCAATGCATAGAAATTCATTCATATAGGAACTGGAGCAGAAAAGGCTAGTGGGGAGGGGGAGGGGATAGACGGTATTTGTTTTCCCAGGACACAGGCCAAAGTAGACACAGAATCTAACTAGACCAGATAAAAGGGCCAAATTTAATATAGTATCACAGAAGCTGCACCAAGTCCACGTATGCATGAAGGTAGCAGATCTCAGATTTCTAAGCAATGGCTCTACACACAACTTTTTTTAATCTGCCCACATAATTACAAAATCTGTGGGTATTTCTACCCAAGATCTCTGCATCCATTTTCAAAGTGAAGATACGGAGCATACGTTCCCTCTGAAAATTCTCCCATGGGGAAAAATACCCGCAGTATTTTTCTAAAGCAGCCAGCCACTGGTGCTGAATATTAAACCCAGATATTCAATGCCAGAGTCATATCTGGTCCCAGCACTGAATATCCGAATTGTCCGCAATTGATGATTGCTAACCGAGCAGTGGCGATATTGAACTGCTACCCAGTTAGCGATACACAGCAAAGGTTTGGAAAGGGTTTCCTGTGCCTGGCTTTCGCCAAGCATTGCTAACCGGGCAGTGGCTCAACTGCTGCCTGGTTAGCCATAGGTGCCACCTCCGCTCTGCCCTGGAATGGCCCACCAAACCCCGATGCTAACTGGTTCACATCGGGGCATTTATGGGTGAAACCTGTGGATATTTTAACAGCGCTAACCATGTTAGTGCCACTGAATATCCAACTGAACAGCATTTACAGTTTGCAGATTTGCAAACCATGAAAATGCCTAGGAACATCGCTCCCACCCTCCTATACTTAGTAAGATAGGTTCTTTTTGTTTGATGTCCGACTGTACAGGTAAAATAAAACTCAAATTCCACACTAATTCACATTTCCACTACAGCAAGGTATCAAGGAAACGATGAATGCCTGGACATTTCTTTTTAATTACATGTAGGGGACATGCATTACTGCTTGCTATTCACATGCTTTGACACAACATTTGTCAGCCTCCTTATATAGTAACATTTTCTAATAAGTGACATTTTTTAATGAAAAATGGAAGTTCACTATAATTCTATAATCACTCATGCCAGCTGTCTATCTAGTGCCCAGCTTTAAGCCTTCCTGAAAACGCCAAGTGGTTATGTTAATATACTACAATGATAGTTCAAGGACAAAGCAGCTCACTAACTCTTAGTGTGTGACAACTGCCACATTAAAAAGCTAACATGGAAATCACTATTAGGGTGTGGAAAGTGTATGGACTTTGCCTTGCAGTTAAAGCTGAGGTCATTACCGTGCATTAACTGCTAATGCAGCAGACAACATGGTGCAGTTAGCTAAACTTTCGGACTTATCGCTAACCGTATTTTGTATTATTTACCATGCTGTAAAGAACATAAGAACATGAGAAATGCCATACTGGGTCAGACCAAGATTCATCAAATCCAGTATCCTGTTTCCAACAGTGGCCAATCCAGGTCAGAAGTATCTGGCAGGTTCCCTAAAAGGTACACAGATTCCACAATGTTTGTCCCAAGGTAAGCAGAGAATGTCCCAAGTCCTCTTTAATAATGATTTATGAACCTTTCCTCCAGGAACATGTCCAAACCTTTTTTAAACCCAGCTATACCAACAGCTTTTACTACATCCTCCGATAACAAAATCCAGAGTTTCATTACGCATTGAGTGCAAAAATATTTTCTCTTATTAGTCTTAAACAGGTTACATTGTACCTTCACTGCTTGTCCCCTAGTCTTTCTACTTTTTGAAGGCATAAACAATCTATGTTTACCCGTTCCACTCCATTCATCAATTTATAGACCTCTATCATATCTCCCCCTCAGCCGTCTCTTTTCCAAGTTGAAGAACCCTAACATTTTAAGCCTTTTCTCATAGAAGAATTCTTCCATTCCCGTTACCATTTTGGTCACTCTTCTTTGTACCTTTTCTAATTCTGCTATATCCTTTTTAAGAAATAGCAACCAGAATTGCACACAATATTCAAGGTGCGGTCACACCATGGAATGATACAGAGGCATTATAATATCCCTACTTTTATTCTCCATTCCTCTCGTTATGATCCCCAACATTCTATTTGCTTTTTTGGCTGCCACTGCACACTGGATAGAGGGTTCCAACACATTATCCACGATGATGCCTAAATCTTTTTCCTGGGTGGTGGTTCCTATTGTGGAACCATAGTTTGGGTTGTTCTGTCCTAGGTGTACAACTTTGCACTTGCCCACATTAAAAGTCATCTGCCATTTGGACGTCCAGTCTAAGATTTAACAAGGTCCTCCTGCAATTTTTCACAATCCACATTTTTTCACCTCATTCGGTATTCCTATTTGCAGGTCATTTATGACTATGTTAAAAAGCAGCAGACCCAGCCCAGATCCCTGGGGTACTCCACCATTCACCTTTCTCCATTGAGAAAATTGGCCATTTAGCCCTACTCTCTGCTTTCTATCTTTTAACCAGTTCCTGATCCACAACAGTACACTGCCTCCAATCCTGTGACTTTTTATTTTGCCAGCTCACCTTTGTCTACCTGTTTATTCACACCTTCAAAAAATATAACAGATTAGTAAGACAAGACTTTCCTTGGCTAAATTTATTTATTTATTTATTTAGCTGCATTTATATCCCGCTTTTCACCGGGTCAAATTCTTTATAATGGTTTCTACCATATTGCCCAGTACTGACATCAGGCTCACCGGTCTGTAGTTTCCCGGATCACCCCTGGAACCCTTTTTAAAATTGATGTTACACTGGCCATTCTCCAATCTTCCATTACTACAGATGACTTGAATGGTAGCACACAGATTACTAGGTCTGCAATCTCATACTTTAGTTCTTTCAACACATTTTGATGTATGTCATCTGGTCCAGGTGATTTGGTACCCTTCAATCTTACTAATCAGTTATGGTTTTTTGAAGGTGTGAATAAACAGGTGGACAAAGGTGAGTAGGTTGATATAGTGTATCTGGATTTTCAGAAAGCATTTGACAAGGTCCCTCATGAGAGACTTGGCAAAATTAAAAAGTCATGGGATAGGAGGCAGTGTACTATTGTGGATCAGGAACTGGTTAAAAGATAGAAAGCAAAGGTTAGGGCTAAATGACCAATTTTCTCACTGGAGAAAAGTGAATAGTGGAGTACCCCAGGGATCTCTGCTGGGTCCACTGCTTTTTAACATATTCATAAATGACCTGTAATTGGGAATAATGAGTGAGGTAATCAGATTTGCAGATGACGCAAAATTATTCAAAGTTGTTAAAATCCATGAGGATTGTGGAAAATTGCAAGAGGATCTTGATAAATTGGAAGACTGGGCATCCAAATGGCAGATGAAATTTAATGTGGACAAGTGCAAAGTTATGCACCAAGGAAAGAACAATCCAAACTATGATTACATGATGCAAGGTTCCACATTAGAAACCACCATCCAGGAAAATGATTTAGGTGTCATTGTAGATAACATGTTGAAACCCTCCATCCAGTGTGCAGTGGCAGCCAAGACAGCAAATAGAATGCTAGGTATCATAAGGAAATGAATGGAAAATAAAACAAAGGATATTATAATGCATCTGTATCGCTCCATGGTGCGACCGCACCTTGAATATTGTGTGCAATTCTGGTTGCCGTATCTTAAAAAGGATATAGCGCTATTAGAAAAGGTATAGAGAAGAACCACCAAAATGGTAAAGGGGATGGAAGTATACCCCTATGAAGAGAGGCTAAAAAGGTAAGAGCTCTTCAACCTGGAAAAGACACGGCTGAAGGGAGATATGATAGAGGTCTATAAATTAATGAATGGAGTGGAACGGGTAAACATAGATCGACTGTTCACACCATCAAAATATAGAAAGACTAGGGGGACATGCAATGAAGCTACAAGGCAATCTATTTAAGACTAATAAGAGAAAATATTTTTTTCACCCAATGTGTAATCAAACTCTAGAATTTATTACCAGAGGATGTAGTAAAAGCTGTTAGTGTAGCCAGGTTTAAAAAAGGTTTGGACAAGTTCCTGGAGGAAAGGTCCATAAACCACTATTAAAGGGGACCCGAGATATCCACTGCTTGCCCCAGTACAAGCATTGTGGAACCTGTGTCTTTTAGGGAAACTGCTAGGTACTTGTGACCTAGATTGGCCACTGTTGGAAACAGGATACTGGAAAAAACTAGATGAGAGAAGAAAGGCCAAATGGACAGCAGACAATGGAGAGTTAGCAGAAGACATGAAGAAACAGAAAAAAGTGACTGGAACAACTGCAACTGAAAAATAAAATGCACAAACAACAAAAGGTAGAAAAATACTTTTTTAATTTGAATCTGTAATAGCGTGGTATATAAAAACAAACAAACAAATAAATAAATAAATAAATAAATAAAATAATTTATTAACTGGAATATGTCAGCTCTGGGAAATGTGCATTCCTAATGTCTTTGCATTTTTGTTTAATACAATATTTAATATATAGTTTTATTTATCCAGTGTTGTTGTACGATCCAACGTTGGCTTTTGGGGTTCCCAGTTTAATTGTTGTCTTCCTATTTCTAAATTCTGATCCCTTCTTCTTTGTGTGGTGATGGTCTATGTTCTGCATGTGTAACCGAGCTGAGGTATTCTGTACATGTAGTTTCTATTTGACAGTGCCATTTGTTCTCTTTCCCCCAGTGAGATGTATTGATATTCTCTGAGATGCATTGGTTTAATATTTGTAGTGTTGCCTTTTGATAGGTAGGGTTTGGTGCTTTGTGAGTCCTGATAGTACTGTTATGATACGGTGGGTTTGCTATGGGTTCTAAATGGGCAGTGTTTGTAGTACTTTCTAATGTGCCTGGCAGTTGACACTGGAGTATAGTAATTTAGAAATCTGGTAGTCTTTCTTTATCCAGACACTCATTAAGAGGCATGTTTATTAAAAGTTAGCGCACATTAACATTATGCAAATACTTATGCAAATTAGGCCCCATAATGAGTCTCCGCACATGGTCCCGCACCCCCCTTGGGCTGCCCCTGTTTGGAATAATATCTGATGTTGGCATGTAGGCTGTTACTGTTCACCTGGAAGATGGAGAAATCTATTCTTAGACTGATGCAATTCTCTCTCTAGTGCTTTCTTCTCATGTTTCTTCAAAGGAAATAAAAAAATGAGAGCACTCGCAAAATGGTAAAAATGTGTTTTAAAGCTATCTTTAATTGTAGATTCCCACAATCTACCTAGAAGATTTTGTTTTTACTCTACAGGCAGAGGCAGAATTAGATAAAGTACTTTTTTGTCATTTACCTCACTGAGCATCACAGTGATTGCTCTTATAAAGATCACCAGGATTTGAATGATCAGGACACAATGCAAGGGGCCTAATATTTAAAGACTTATATGGTCAGCACCAATGCCATCCACATAAGTCTTGTTTTTTAAATATTTGGGAGAGTTATACGCATGGGGCATGTTTACTAAAGTAAAGCGCTGTTCGCGGATTTTAATAGGCACCAACTATTAGAGTGGGCCTCTAATAACTACTGCACAATAAAAACTACTGCATGATAAAAAAAAGAAAAAAACCTGCACTAATTTCTTGATGCGGGATTGGGCTTGGCCAGCAATGACAACGATTGTGCAGTATGTTAACATGCGGCAGCTCTCACGACTGTGGCTGCAGTTAATATCACCTCGAGATCAGTAATGATCGCTACCCACTCCCTGTTCAATACCCGCTTCACGATCAGAACCCATCGCACATGCAGACTCTCTTCCAGCCTCCCAACAGAAGCCCATCCTCGGCATCACATCTTGATTCCATCCTGTTTCCGCCCCCCCCCCCCCCCCATGGGGACTTACCCAAGGGTGTTTCTGATACTCTAACAAAGCAGGGAGGGCGCAGTCCCCCCTCTGCTCTCAGCCTGTTGGCTACCAGGTTTTATAACGGCAGGTCTCACTAGCAGTAGTCTACTTCCCTATATGACTCCTAGCAGTGATACTGTGAGACTACCTTTAAGAGTCATGCTGCACTACTTAAGCTTATAGCACTCCAAACTATATAAAGTATCACCACCAGAGCTTCGCTTTATCTGGCGGCTGTTGCTGCTGAATCGAGCACAAGATTTTTTTGTCTTACGTGTTGACTTGTAAAATATATTTGCATGCAGGAGATTTGATCTAGCAGGTGCAGTTCTGTATGCAAGCTAGCAGTATGCCAAGATAAAGGTTCAAGTCCTTTTTCACCTCTGAGTGACCCTGACCAGCTAATTCAATGTCTCTCAGTTTAGCAAACTCTAATAGTAAGAATATAGCTTCTCCTTAGAAAGTCTTACCATAAAAGATGGGCTGCCAGGGCATTCAGAAATGACTGATGTATTAAGCTGCAACAGCACTGGAATCCTGATTGCATGAAATCAGTGGCATGTAAATAATATTAATTCTATCAATTCATTTTATTTACTAGCAATGTCAATGTTGACACCACTGTCATCTCAAGTCAGTATAATTGTACTAAATTACTGTAGCAGCAGTCTACACCAGAATGAAAATGAAATCAGCGGGGCATCTCGAGGAGGAGAGAAACCCTTCTTGCAGTACAGGCAGGGCAGTGGAAAGCCTATTTATTTGGGGGCCCCAAGTTCTGCCCCAACTCCGCCCTAACCTTACCCCTATCCTCGTGCAGGCAGATAACCTGCACTAAGGCTGTGACTGTGGCCTTCCCTTTTTGCTCTGTCCGCAGAGATCCAATCTCCTGCAGGCAGACAGAAGAAATCTGCCGCAATTGCGGCTGTGCTCTGCTCTTCTGCCCACAGGAGATGAAATCCTTGCAGGCACGGACTGCGATCTGCAGGGAAATTTGGTAGGGCCAGGGCCCGTGTGGCTCACCCCATTCCGATACCTATGAGTAAAGAAGTAGTGCCACAAGAGTTGCTTTCTCTAACGTGGCCCATTTTGAACTTTTAATGCATTTGGTTGGTTATCTGGAGCATGAAACCTGGAAGATAAGGAGGCAGACAGACGGAGCGCTTAGCGATAGTCACTACATGGAAAATTATCCACAAGATCGCCAGAAGTTGACATCAGTGGCACTTAGCGACAACAAAGGCTCAATTCACCTAGCAGGGACTATGCAACAAAACTCAGGCTAGAAAACAGATTTGGTGTGCAAGGCGGTGAAAATTTAACATGCATGGCAAAACAGCACTTGATGCTTATGCAAAAAGATATCTTGTGCATGCATTTGACACCCTAGCATAGCCACCATAGTAGCCTACATAGTAACCTAAAAAAGATGCTATATGCACTAGCTCTGTGCTATCTTTTTCACGATGAGCTGGTTAACACAGGAGATATCATCAGCCAATCCTTCCTTCCTTCCCCTTTCCCATAGACACAGAAGGGGCCGCATGCCACCGTCTTACCTTCTCTCCCCCACACAGATACAGACATTACCAATTCGGACCTCCTTCTCCGTTACTCAGGCTACCAATTGAAGGGGTTCTATATCTTGACTATCCTAAGGTCCCCTCCCTTCCTGCCCCAGCAAGTCCCAAACCTACCTAACCAATGGAAGAGGCTGAATAAAAATTGGACAGGTGACAGCGTGACTCCCTTCTGTCCTACCACTCCTGAAGTTCAAAATGGCATCGGATGACTGCCTGTACTACTTTGCTGGGTGCTGGGTACAGTAACAATTTAACATCTTTTGAAAAAGGTATTGCATTTTCATCCTTTACTGACCTCATGGAAAATAGTGAGTGGAGAGAGCATACCACACTATTTCTTCTGTGTCCCATAAAGAATAATTTGCATAAGGTATTCCCTCATTTACATCAGAAATTGTACTAATTTTAGCGCAACCTCATTAACATTATGAGGGAGCTTCTTATTTATTTACATATATCCATTTATCCAACCATCTCGCTAAAACCACTTGGGACATTTTAGAAACACAAGCAGCAATAAGCAGTACTAATACAATTAACAAATACATATTAAGTGATAACATAAAATCATTAATCCAACAATAATAAAATAAATCATAAACATAAAACAAATCGTCCATAGAAAAACTGGAGCCAATATTCAGCAAGGCTTAGGCAATAGCAGCATCTGCTAACTGCATGTGCTCCATTGATGTGATATGGATAGTGCCGCTGAATATCTCCTCTGACTGCCATGACACTAATCCAGTTAATGCCGGGTGGTCCATGGGCAGAGCACTAGCAGCCCCCGAGATTATCCATTTAGCAGTAATATTCAGTCTACCAACCAGATAATAAATCGCATAGTTAGGCCACAAAAAATCAGTCCTAACTTTATACAGTTGGCTATCTGGTTAGTGCTGAGATTGCCTCACTCCACTCATGGACTGCCCCTGCACTAACCTGAAAGGGCCGGAGGATTCTGTGGAGATAGCTGAATATGATGGTCAGCACCCTTAGCCTGCTGACTAAGGACTGAGTATCAACCCCATAAAATCAATCACATCAACATAAAACAACAATAAAATAAACAAAAATACAAGACCATTTATGCAACTATGGTACTGATTCAGTTTGGTCCATATGCCTACAAAAACTCATAAATTTTGCTCTAAATCTAATACCAACAGGTTTGCCATAATTTGAAAAGTCCATTTTTAGTCCCTACTTTTCGTGCAGAGACTGGGGAGACAAAAATCTAGCCTTGTTGATTTAACCGCAGTGTTCTTTCTGTCTCATTTCTTTTCAGTATTAGAGGCAATTCATTATCTCCATTAGCATTAAGCATTTTGTGTGTAATACATAGAAACTTAGGGTCCAATATTCAAAAGGCATTTGCACAGTTTATAGCCCAGTAAACCATGTAAATTCCTTAAATTGGGATATTTAACAGCACTTATGTAGTTAGTGCATTGAATATCCCCTTCTAACCCTGCTATACACTCTGATGCTATGCGGTAACCACTGGGGCGTGTCGGGGGCATTTTGGAGTGGAGGCGGAGGTAGACACTGTCGCTAACTGTGCAGCGGCGATATTGCAGTGCTATCCGGTAGCGATCGGTGGGTAAAACTAGGCGTAGCAAAAGCTGGCCTAGCTTTACCTGCAGACGTTAACTGGGTAGCAGTGCAATATCGTTGCTATCTGGTTAGGTTTGGCAGCTCCAGGGTATGTGAGGCAACCTCGGATATTCAGTGCTGTCACCATAGCATTGAATATCCAGGGATAAGGGTCGGCGAGCAGGGCTATGTGCTATAGTGGTACATAGCCTATCCAATTCAATATCGGGCCCTTAAAGATTGCAAGCTGTTGAACTGGTAACCAATGTGACACCATTAACATGGGGTAGTATGTTCATTACGTTTAATTCCAATGTGGCTTAAATCTCTGGGGAGCAGCACATGCAGGTGTAGATTAAGGGTTTGTTTCTTCGACAGAGGTGGCTTCGAAAGACAATAAGAAGGCCATATACGTCAAGCCAGCTATCTGGCTGAGAGAGTGCCCTAGGAAGTGGGGAAGAGGTGAGAAATGGCTGGCTTGTTATGGGGTAGCAGGATGGCACTACTGGGAAGAGAGAGTGGGTGAGGGAAAGGTACAAGGGAATGAAAGAATGATTGAGACTGAGTGAAGGCAGGGTGTGAGAGAATAAAAGAGAGAGAGAGAGAGACTAGTGGGGACATGGGCCATGGTGCTATTTATTTATTTATTTATTTATTTATTTATTTATTTAGACAGTTTTGTATACCGCCTTATCCTTCAATCAAAGCGGTCACAACACAATTGGGGGATACATTTAACACGCAGGGATATGAGACACATACACTAATACTTACAGGGAATATGGGCAGTGGAGGGTTAAGTGGCTTGCCCAAGACCACAAGGAGCATCTGTGGGACTAGAAACCCCAGTTCTTCTGGCCCAAGGTTGCTGTCCTCTAGTGGGATTTGAACCCCCGACCTTCCGGCCTGAAGTACCTTGCCCCAACCACTAGGCCACTCCTCCCTCCTATGGTGCTATGTGACGCTGAGAAGCCTCCCCTTTAACCCTGCATTTAGCGACACAACCACCTGAGCTTCTCACCCCTCTAGATTTTTTTCTTCATTTTATTCACTATATTGTCCACCCATCGCCTTCAATAAAACAACTGACGGCATAGGGTGTGGGGATTGGAGAGAAGCCACTGTCTTCTGCTGGCAATGTACAGTGAGCGGCTGGTTAAGGACCTTTCTTTTCTCATAGACACAGAATTAACAATGCTAAACAAGAACAACGTGGAACTTATATACAATAAGAGGGGCCGGGAAGAAGGGTATTAAAACTCAGCTTGGAGGTGGCCTGGTATGGGGAAAGTGAGCTGCATTCGCAGGGGTTAGAGGATGTGATACAGTGGAGCCAATGGAGGTTAGTGAAAATACAGAACTCACCTCAAAATGGGCTAGGCAGAGAGATCCAGCATGGCTAAAAAGGGCTGAGCACCCGGTGCCATCAGCACAGGTAGGAAAGAAAGGGTTAGAACGGAACTTTCCTGTCTGCAACAGTGACGCAGTTAGAATCCAGGATTCTAATTACCAGCACCTGCCCCCAGGAGCAGACGTTACGTGCAGAGAGGGGAGGTACAAAGGGACCTGGTTAGAACCAGGAAGTCAGAACAGCCCTGAGAACAGCGCTGAGAACAACTTCAGGAATAAGGCTGAGAGCAACTACGAGAGAAAGTCTGGGAGACAGAACAAATACCTGAGAGCAAGTAAGCAGGACTCTGCAGGGGAAGGTGACACTCCGATGCAGCTAGAGTTTCAGCAGCAATCAGGCAAGTCACGGAAGCAGAGAGGGTTCCAAAGCTCCAGGAGAAGTTTTAATCCCAGGGAAAGCATTGAAGGTCTGGGAGGTCCAAAAGCTCTCAGAGAAAGCTCCAGGCAATTACCAAGGAGCGTTAGAGAAGCGTACCACTGGCAAGACAGCCCCCAGGAGGATTTCCTGGAAGGCAGGAAGTGGAACACTAGCCCCGAGAGTTTTTACAAACCTCGGAGGAACTTGCTACACGAGGCTAGAACTTTGCCACGAGAGAAAACCCCCACAGCTGATGCCTGCAGCCTAGATAAGGTAAAGAAGATAAAACCTTACATTGGGGAAGGAAGTGAAACTGGGTGTTTTTATAGTCCTTATCGGCAGCAAGGTTTTAACCTGGGAAAGGGGTCCAACTTCCAAGTGAGAGAGCCAAGAGAGACTGGCTATAAGAGAACTGATTACAGAAGAGGTTTTTACAATCCCGAGTTAGAGCAGTGCCTGGGAGAGGGGAAAGTTTACCCTCCCCTGACCAGTGAAGCTACCACTTGTTATATGAGTGAGCCTGGCTGCGTCAGCTACCAGCCAAGTATAAACCAAGATACAAGCAGTAATAATTACATTGACCAGGAGCCAATGGATTGTACAATTTGTCTGAATGATGAAATAACCTCTTTGCGTTAGACCTCTCTGTGCAAGGAACAAGAGAGAAGAAATATGCTCAAGCTGTGTTTTGTTTAAGTTCTGCTTTTTGTATTCCAAGCATTGATATTCGCCGGGGAACGGGAATAAACCCCACTTTACTTTATCACCTTGACTGTCTGACTCTCTGTCTTAAAAAGAAGTAGCAACAAGGTGACTCAAAACACCCTAGGCGACTGCCTAGGGCACTCACTGAGTCTCTCCCTACGAGGCTTGGTGACAAGGATAATTTATTTATTTATTTATTTACATTCTCTTATATACCGCGCTATTCTGCATCAGTGCGGTTTACATTGAACAAACTGAAATTACATTGAACAGGGCGTTATAACTTGGAGATAACTATTTTACAGGGAACTTGGGCTATGGAGGGTTAAGTGGCTTGCCCAAGACCACAAGGAGCACCTGTGGGACTAGAAACCAAGTCCTTCCGGCCCAAGGTTGCTGTCCTCTAGTGGGATTTGAACCCCCGACCTTCTGGCCTGAAGTACCTTGCCCCAACCACTAGGCCACTCCTCCACTCCACATAATGTATTTGCTTAAGCGATTTGTCTGAAATGTGACTTAAGCAAATACATTATCAATAAACTTATATACAGCAAATACAATATATAATAAACTTACTCCTTATATGTCAGGCCCCTCTACATTGGTACCCATCTCTCTAGGCCAAATGGCATTCTTTCATTTGTCCTAGCCAGATACTTGGAAGGACTACGCTCCTCGTTATAAGTAAAAGAGGGGGGTATGAGAGGATTACAGAGGGAGATCATGGAGAGTGTTTTAGAGAGCTGAAGAAAGGGGATATAAGAGAAAAGGGGAAATAGACAGTATACAAAAGAGCTTGGAGGGAGACAGCCATGAAAGGGGGGAGAGAAAGCCAGACAAGTGGGTAGATTCAAAAACAAATCTAGGATTGTGACTCCGCAGCACTCAAAAACGTTTTTAAAATCTGTCCCACAGTTTTCTCTATGCTACGTCTGGAGAGTTGAAATATGGGGAAAAGTCATAAACAAAGATCCCAGCAAGAAGACGGGTCATGGAAAGAGTGAGAGACACTCTATGGGGGAGGAGACATAAACAGGGATCTATAGTGGGGACTCAGAAATGTATGTTTGCCTAAGCCTCAATGTAGGGGCCGATGTAATAGACAATGCATTAGAGCTGTGTCCTGAAATCCAGCGCACAGCTTCCTAACGCACACGTAAAAAAATATTTTTACATTTGAAGCAGTACACAAATTGTATGCAAATAATGTGTGCAAAAAGATGTGCGGAATCAGAGTGTGAGGATCGCCATGGAAACATGCACACTTTCTAATGCGCTGGGTATGCATTAGCAGCAGACACTATATTTTGCACAGGGACTATACTGGGACCTGCAGCCCCAGAGTTGGTTCAAGGTGTTGAGCCTTAAGCCTTATGCCCTCCCTGGCTGTCAGAATCTACTGTTTAGCTTGAACACCCTGCTCTTTGTCGTCCCCCCTCTCTCCAAAGCTCCCGTCCTAGGCGACCAACTAGCTTTCCTAATGGTTGGTCCTGTTCTATACAGAATCACTGAATGCAAACACATTATAATGCATTCTAGAAGTGTGAATGTCAGATTTATGTTCTGCGCATAAACACTGGTGTGAAGATATGTACATTTCTGGAGTTGAGCACAGAGCTGAGGCGCCTCCCCCTTAACCCAGCATTTAACGACACGACCTCCTGAGCTTCTCACCCCTCTAGATTTTTTTTTCTTCATTTTGTTCACTATGTTGTCCACCCATCCCCTTGAATCAAACAAGAAAAAAGTTGTGAGCAGGCCATGATGGTACAAGAATAGATACTGGCACAAAACAGCGAGCTAATCATCTATTACTCTTCCTGAGACCATGTGCTAAATCCCCAGCACTAGAAAACCAGAGGTTAAGCCTTCAGGTCATGTGTTCACTTATTTGTATCCAGGTTTCGTAGTTCATGCCTTCATTACCATTAGATTTAAATGAATAGTGTGCTGAAATCTATGCAGTCCTTTGTGCAAAGATTTCTTGTGCACTAAACTCATCTGTATAGGGCGACCATAATGGTGCAGATATTTGCGGGGCCAAGCCTTTTACACTTTATTATATCGGCTTTGTGGTGCTAATCTGGCCCTGGCCATGGGACAGTGGCATCCTATGGATGGGCTGTAAAATTCATCCTTTGAATTCTGTTGTCGGTGACATTTAATGGAGTGGAGGAGTGGCCTAGTGGCTGGGGCAAGGTACTTCAGGCCGGAAGGTTGGGGGTTCAAATCCCACTAGAGGACAGCAACCTTGGGCTGGAAGGACTGGGGTTTCTAGTCCCACAGGTGCTCCTTGTGGTCTTGGGCAAGCCACTTAACCCTCCATAGCCCATGTTCCCTGTAAATAGTTTTCTCCAAGTTATAATGCCCTGTTCAATATAATTTCAGTTTGTTCAATGTAAACCGCACTGATGCAGAATTGCGCGGTATATAAGAGAATGTAAATAAATAAATAAATAATTCATATATTATCACAATAGTTTAATTTTATTATTCTTTACAAATCTACAGAATGTTTGGGTACGGAGCTTACCCTATCCTATCTCTTCCTAGTCAAAACCCCACAAAGAGACAACTCAGCTGCGCACACACACACACACACACATACATACATACAGAGGGGATGGAAAGAATTCCAGGAGCCATGTTCCGCATGCCTTCCCTACCTGTTAAATTCTTATTCATGTTTTTTGGTTTCTCTGTAAATCCCAAATTTTTTGCAGAGCCAAAGAAACTGGGAGTACAAAATTCTAAGATGAAAGGAATAACTAAACGAAAGCCTATTTTGCATAGGAAGTCTAGATCCTGTAGGAATGGGGATGTCCAAGTCAGGATGTTTCCAATTCCCCGAGTATTTTACAAACGGCTCCAGTGAATGCAGAGCCCTTTGTAAACGATGTGTAAGGATGCCAGCACATATACAGGTCTTTGCAGGCATGCTCAGTGGCAACAGCTATTTCACTCAGGGCTAGTACAAGTTAGTGGGTGCCCTGGGCAAACCTTCATCCTAATACCCACCCCCGAAGTTTTGATATTTAAATTCAACAATCATGATCATCTGAACACCACCTTTCCAACAATAATCCTGCAAAAATGTATAATTGGATATAAACCTTTTAAATTATAAATTTTGCTTTGTATGTATATCTGCTCTTGCATGTGCCGATGGCTCCTGAGTGTGTGGGGTTGTTAGGATCTACTATTCCCAGAAGCTGCCACCCTAAGTTCCAATTCTGCAACATACACATATATTTGCCAATACTTTCAAAACTGTTATCTACAAGAGGAGTCAGGTAAAGAGCCAAGTGAAATGACTCTCTCTTTTGGGCTTTTAGGGGCTGATTTTATAAGGAAGCTGCACAGAGATCTGCCATTGGTGCGCAGGACTTACACACTGACTTTAGGTGGTCGCTCTTCAATAAATGCGTGTAAAGCCGATTGTATGTACTTTCAGTGTGGGCGTGCACAAGGGTGGAGTTTGGGTGAAGTGTATTTGCGGACCTAAGTTATAAAATACTATAACTTAGGCAGGTGAATGAAAATCTAGGCTCGGGCATTTATACCTATCACAGAGCAGACATACTTACGTGCTTGTGCCTCCTTTTTGTATGTCTTTACACTACTTGACACCCCTATTTTAAAAACTAAGGTACACATGTGTTTCATTTTATAAAACAGGCCTCAAATACGTGTATACTGAAACTCTGCAGGAGTTTAACAAATTACCCTTTTAGAGGATAATTTTGTAACAGGGCACCTAGGTTAAGAGGGTAAGAAGGCACTTCTGTGTCTTTATAAAATACTAACGCAAATCCTGCACAAATTGTCCCTAGATTCGAAGGTATGGACATTTGTGCCTAGAGCACACATGTGCACACACAGAATAATGCAGTGGTTCTCAATCCAGTCCTGTGGCACCCTCTAGGCTAGTCAGATTTTCAAAATCCTTTACTCTCCTGTTTATCACCCATGCATGTTAAAATGGTCCGTCTTGCATAGATTGTAAGCTCTATTGAGCAGGGACTGTCTCTCATATAAAAGAGCAAGCCTTGCTGCATCACAAAAGAGCTTCGAAGGAGACCCGGAGTGCTGATCGCTGGCTCCACCCTCCACACGACGTCACACAGCTCCACCACCCAATCGGGGCTCCACTCTCTGCTTTAAATAGAGAGCGCGCCAGGAGAGAGATCCTTTCCCACTGTGCTCCAGGAGGAGCTGAAGCCGTCTACCTGGACTGAAGCCTGCAGCGGAGAACGAGCCTGCAGCCTGCCTGTGACCAGCGGCTAAAAGAGCAAGCCTTGCTGCATCACAAAAGAGCTTCGAAGGAGACCCGGAGTGCTGATCGCTGGCTCCACCCTCCACACGACGTCACACAGCTCCACCACCCAATCGGGGCTCCACTCTCTGCTTTAAATAGAGAGCGCGCCAGGAGAGAGATCCTTTCCCACTGTGCTCCAGGAGGAGCTGAAGCCGTCTACCTGGACTGAAGCCTGCAGCGGAGAACGAGCCTGCAGCCTGCCTGTGACCAGCGGCTAAAAGAGCAAGCCTTGCTGCATCACAAAAGAGCTTCGAAGGAGACCTGGAGTGCTGATCGCTGGCTCCACCCTCCACACGACGTCACACAGCTCCACCACCCAATCGGGGCTCCACTCTCTGCTTTAAATAGAGAGCGCGCCAGGAGAGAGATCCTTTCCCACTGTGCTCCAGGAGGAGCTGAAGCCGTCTACCTGGACTGAAGCCTGCAGCGGAGAACGAGCCTGCAGCCTGCCTGTGACCAGCGGCTAAAAGAGCAAGCCTTGCTGCATCACAAAAGAGCTTCGAAGGAGACCCGGAGTGCTGATCGCTGGCTCCACCCTCCACACGACGTCACACAGCTCCACCACCCAATCGGGGCTCCACTCTCTGCTTTAAATAGAGAGCGCGCCAGGAGAGAGATCCTTTCCCACTGTGCTCCAGGAGGAGCTGAAGCCGTCTACCTGGACTGAAGCCTGCAGCGGAGAACGAGCCTGCAGCCTGCCTGTGACCAGCGGCTAAAAGAGCAAGCCTTGCTGCATCACAAAAGAGCTTCGAAGGAGACCCGGAGTGCTGATCGCTGGCTCCACCCTCCACACGACGTCACACAGCTCCACCACCCAATCGGGGCTCCACTCTCTGCTTTAAATAGAGAGCGCGCCAAGCGCGCCCGCGCCTTGCGGGCCCGCGCCTGAGGGCCGCGCAAGAAGGCCCTTTGGCACGGCCCTTAGGCAAAGGTGCATCAAGGATCATCACGAAAACGCAACAGCTCTCCATCGCAGAGACCAACAGCCGACTCAACGCACCGCTGAGCTCCCTCAAGGTCGAGCTCGCGTGGAACCACAGAGCTGACACACCAAAGAATCGCAGCAAGTATACGCTACCAAAATAACTCTAATTTCTCAACAATCCTATCTTGAACAGCTAAAATTGATGGACTACACTAATTATTATGTTTTAATTCTTCATTCTGGTACCAGATTAACAGGCTATGGCCAACAATCAATCCCTATCTGTATGGAAGCTCTAAGTCATATTATACTGCATTACTAGACTATAGTAGTAAGCTTTACTTATAAAGGTGCATCTACTGCTAACATTATCACACTTAAGCTGTGATAATACCCAACCTGAACTTATTATTGTTTAGCATTATTAGCAATCCAGTATTTTTGTTAATTCACACCAGATCTTTTGCTATTGTCCCTGATCTACCTCTGAATCATTACTGTTGTCAGTATTTCAACCCAGATTAATTGTTGGCTAACTTAATTTCAGATGTCATATTGCCATTTAGGCACTGTAGATTCATAACCATTACCAATAACTCACTTTGACTTACTGTTGTCAGTAATTTTACCTTGAATGTACTGTTGCCAGTAATTCACTTCATAGTACTGTTGTCAGTAATTCACAGACTCTTTACTGCTACCAATATCCTGCCCTGATCTAATGTTGTTAGTAACTTACTTTGATTTTACTGTTGTAAGTAACTTACTGTTGATCTAGTGTAGATAGTGAAGTACTTTGGTTTTACTGTTGTCAGTATTTACATTGGATTTACTGTCGTCAGTAACTTATCTGGACTTACTGTTGACAGTAACCCACTTTGAATAACTACATTCAATATTGCCTCACATTGATACCAACCTCTTACTGTTACCAGTACCTATAACAGCAATTGCACCCACATTAATATTAATTTTAACTAGCACCGGTATAACATATCACCCAAAATGCAACTAATCAACTCTGACAAATGTAAAATAATACTAATTAGTATCACACTAGCGATACTAATAACTATTGCTCAGAGCCTACACAACAATAATGTGAAAAATATCCCTATCATAAACAGTTTTGCACAAAACAACCCCCAATCATGGCACCCACACATAGAATATCATCCCAAAACAAAAAACCATAGATTAATCCACATAAAATACTCCTCATCCCCTCAGTCAACAAACACTATGATATGTAAAAACTTAGAATCATTATCAACAATATTAATCAATGCCAGGTCAATGAAAAATAAGCTACCTATATTCACAGACATTCTAGACAACCAAAAACCAGATATACTATGTATAACCGAGACATGGCTATCAGACACAGACAATGTTTACCTAAATCAACTAAGCAACAATAACTACGACACATTCTACACACATAGAACTCACAAAAAAGGTGGTGGAGTACTAATAATGTCAAAAAAAGAACTAAAAGCCAAAAAACTAACATCGAACCTACACACCAACATAGATACCCTTATTGTGAAAATTGGCAACATAACAATCTGCCTAATTTACAGGCCACCAGACAAACAATCAGAAAATCTAGACCCACTAATTGACTTTTTAAGTTCCTCCACTGAACAAAATCCAATTATTATGCTTGGAGACTTCAACACTCCATCACTACCAGCATCATATGCCTCCCTCTTTATGGAATCAACAATAGACATGGATTTTCACCAAATAATAAACACTAGCACACATGAAAAAGGTGGTATCCTTGACATGGTATTCCTACCAAACGAACTCTACCAACTCTATAACCCAACATCCCTCAATTGCACACGGACCCCATGGTCAGATCACTACCTTATCAACTTTAATATCACAATAAACACATCAGTTAAACGAACAACAACTAATGCACATACATCAAGATTTAAAAAATACAATGAAGAAGAATTCCTCGACATAATAATCCCTAATTTATCTACATCACCAATAAACCTAGATGCAGCAGTAACGAACTGGCACAAAACCATCAAAAATGCTGCAGCTAATAAACAAATAACTAAGAAAAACACACACCTTAAAAAAGATCAAACCCCCTGGTACAATAAAGATTTAAAGCTAATGAAAAAGAACTTAAGAAAAGCCGAATATAAATGGCGGAAAAATAAAAACACAATTACAAAAGACTCATACCTCACGCAACTCAACAAGTATAAAGACGCAATAAACAATGCCAAGAAAAACTACCACGCCTCTATCTTAAACAACGCAATAAATAGACCTAGAGAACTTTTCTCAATTGTCCAAAAGCTGACTAATAATAATCACAACTCCAGTAATGAAATCACAGACATTACCCCACAAACACTGGCAAATTATTACATGAACAAGACAAAGTACCATACCAGACCACCTAAGCCAGTAGACACTTCACAAATACTTAACACAGATGAATGGTCGGTATTTCAACCCTTAACCAAAGTTGAACTCAAATCCATCATCACAAACATTAATACTACTACATCTCTACTTGACCCCTGTCCAGTAACCTGGATAAAGAACTCCCTACCTGTACTCTCTCAGTTCATCCTACCAATAATAAACCTCTCCCTAAAAAGTGGATACCTACCCGCTACTCTAAAACACGCACAGATCCGCCCAATTCTAAAAAATACTACCCTTGACAAATCATCACCTAATTCTTACAGACCCATATCGAGTATTCCATTCATGGCCAAATTAATCGAAAAAACTGTACAAATTCAAACACAAGAATTCATTGATAGCTCAGCCCCACTTGACGACCAGCAATATGGATTTCGCCCCAGACACGGAGTTGAATCACTACTAACAGTGCTAATCAATACACTTGTGAGAGGAATAGACAAACCTAAACAAGCATTCTTACTCATATTCATAGACGTGTCTGCAGCCTTCGACAGTGTTCACCACTCAATAATGATCAATAAACTTAAACAAATAGGTATTAAATCCACTGTCCTAAAATGGTTTACTTCTTATCTAACAGAACGATCACAAACGGTACAAATCGGTAATCTCTCATCAAAAACATACAAACAAGAACTAGGCCTCCCACAAGGCTCAGCTCTATCAGCGTTGCTTTTTAACATATACCTAAAACACATCTGTACAATATTTAAAAAATTCAATGTCCTCTATCACCTATATGCGGACGACATAATGATGTATGTCCCATTCAAAATCCCAAATATCCCTACACAACTCATTAACGACTGCCTCACTGAAATCAACACCTGGCTAAATGAAAACAATCTGCACATCAATCACTCAAAAACAGAAGCCCTAATAGTAACCAAATGCACAACATTTATTCCCCCCTCGCATATTACATTGCAAAATAATAATATCATACTGAAAACTGAAATACGCTACTTAGGTGTGATACTGGATAAACATCTCAGCATGGACACACATGTAAGAAATATAGCAAAAAAAGTTTACTTTAAACTAAAAATATTAAAGCAACTCCGCCCACTAATGCACTTACAAGACTTCCAACGCGTCATACAAGCAATCATAACCCCACATTTCGACTTCGCAAACCTAACCTTACTTGGCGTAAACAAGGAAGCCATAAAAAAACTCCAATTAGCACAAAACGCAGCAGCAAGGACCATAACGAAAGCCCCACCTTTCCAACATATAACCCCAATCTTAGAATATCTACACTGGCTCCCGATTCAAAGCCGCATAGAATATAAAACTATATTAACCACCTACAAAGCCATAACAAAAACAGCACCCCTGCCCATAAATAACCTTATCAAAATAGAACCTACACACAATCTACAAAGGAGAGACCAGTTCAATAAACTAACCACTCCAAAAGAATTCATTAGGGCCAATAAATCCACTAACAAAAAAGCCTTCTCCCATGCAGCACCTATCTTGTGGAACACAATCCCAATAGAACTAAGACAATTACCCGACATAATGGAGTTCAGAAAAAAACTCAAAACACACTTATTCACAAAGCATTATGGATCTTTGACCAGCACACCACACACCCCCCAACTGGATAAAGGATAATCCCACCCCGTGTAATACACAACTCATCAAAAGAACGAAGTGATACACCCAAAAACAAAGCGAATAAGTAAATGAAAAACAAAACATTGTATATAGTTTAATTATGTTCAACTGTACATAGTTTATTAACTGTTAATTGTTAATTGTTAACTGTATTTATCTAGCTACAAATGTTATATGTAAAAACAGACCATTCTGTTTATTGTTGTTATATGGAAACCGCACCTGATCAATGGAAGGAGCGGTATATAAATAATCTGTTAATTAAATTAAATTAAATATATATATATGTACAATGCTGCATATGCCTTGTAGCATTATAAAAATGATAAGAAGGATTGGGTTGAGAACCCCTGGATTAACGTATTTTCTAATCAATGTGTGTGCCTTACAGCTCCACACAGGCTCTGCCATTGTGTGTACTTTTATGCCTGCTGCAATTTTATGAGACATTTTAGCTCATATATTGCCACATATGTGCTAAAATGTGTTCATTCACTCTTTTTTTATATATCACTTTATCTTAGAGCAGTTTACACAGAAAAGTAACTCGAGTGGATTGCATATAACTAACTATAACCATATTCTAGAACATAGGGCTACATTAAATTATAGCATTAACAGGTGCTTATAACATTTATCTGTCAGTTCACTCGTCACTCTTCACATGTCGAGTTTGAAACGGTCTATATTATATTCCCTTACTGGAATCACTGAGTCTTTAGTTCCTTTTGGAAGCTGTTGAGGTCGCTGCAGGATCTTACCCTATTTGTCAGTCTGTTCCAGAGGCTAGGTGCATATAAAGAGAACGCTCTGGAACAAGCTGAATGGTTACTTTTAGCCGTAGTGAATGGGATCGTGAAAGCGTTCCATGTGTTCCTCCTTAGTCTGTTATCTGGGGGTTTGTGTAATATGATTTGGAAGTAGTTCAATGAAAGATTGTGTGAAATTTTAAATGTCATTAGGACTTTGTATTTTATACAACTGGCCCTGGTTAACTAGTGTAGGTTCTTTAGTATTGGAGTTATGTGTTCTGATCTTGTAGCTTCTTGTAGACGTCTTGTACCCCCATAGAGAGTAATTTTATAAACCATTTGCTTGTTTAGAACCGCTAATTTACATGCATAAATGGACCCAGAAAATTAGATCACACCTAAATGCGTGCAGTGCAAGCTGGTATGTACCTGTGTACATACCAGTGAAATTAGGGTGGAGGGTGGGCAGAACTGCAAATTCAGACATATTATAAATTATATGCATACACACAAAAAGAATGTGCTAACATTAATGCCTGTTCTTGAGCACACGCAGAGGCCTGTTCTAATGCGGATGTCCTGGTCTCTGTGTATCTGGTCGGAACCGGACGAACAGAGAGACAGGATTCTGATCCTGCAGGGTATGTCTAGCCCCCGCGGGATCAGAATCACGTCTAAGCCTGTACGTGCAGGCCCGGACCCGATTCTGGGCGGCCTGCACATCGACGCACCTGCTCGGCTAATTCACTCAGGGCTCTGATTGTCATGGCACCGTGGCTCCATTCAGGAGCCGCAATCCCCAGCCGCTGCCAACTTAATTCATTCCCCACAGCCCGATCACCGATCTGGCCTCCCAAGGCCAGAGTCGGGCTGTGGGCAATCTCCTTCGCTCACTCCACCCTTTCAAGCACCCCGGGTCTGACATCCCCTCCTGTCTAGGAGAACTTATTCCACCTCAGAGGTGGAATAAGTTCCCCGTCTACTCTGCTGTCCCCAGACGTACAGGGCCACAATCCGCCCTGTCTCCGCCTCTGCACCATCCCTTTCCCATCCCCATCTATCTTCTCCATACAAACCCCCTGTTCATACAAGGAGGCTTGATGGGGACGGGAAAGGCAGATGAATAGCAGGGATGGACGTCCATCCCCGCTATTCGCTGCTCGGAATGGACCCCAATGTGTCTATACCTTCAATCTATGCACAATTTCTGCAGCATTTGCTCCAGTATTTTATATAGGCACCTATGTGTCTTTATAAAATAGGCTAAAAGAGGCATCTTTTTAATTTCTTAACCTATGCCTCCTGTTATAAAATTACCCCTTAGAGTTGCTGTTAGACACCAAAGAGATGAGCACAATTGCTCTCTCTATCACTGTTGGAGATTCAGGTCCAAATGAGCAGAAAGCTGGTACGTTTGTGGACCTCGGAGCAGGTGAAAATGTTGACAAGAAAGGGGAACGTTTTTATAACAGACGTGAATTCCCACTGAAAACAAGAAATATGGATCTGTTTTCCTGGAATGCCCAAACTATGCCCCCTTTATATCTATGTGTCCCCTGGCACGACATGTAAAGTGTCACTATAGAATCGGCAGTCAGTCAGCCCCAGAGTTGGTTCAAGGTGTTGGTGCCCTAGGCAAGCTTTAAGCTTTACATCCCTCCCCCAGCTGTCAAAATCTATTGTTTAGCTTTGAATGCCCTGTTCTTTGCTCCCCCCCCCCAAATAAGTTGCCACCCTAGGCAACCACCTGGTTTGCCAGCCCTGTCGGCAGTTACAAGTCTATGCCATTGACAAGTATACATGCTGCACAATCTTTCTAAAATGATCTAAATCGTTCTACTAGAGAACTGTAGGTTTATGTATCCTCCTAAAAGTTCTTAGATAAGACTTGACATCATGACCATTAGGGTCTGCAAGAACAGTGAAATACGGACTCGCCTATGGAAACTGCTCCTTACTAATCGCTAACCTCTCTGGGAAAATACTGAACGATTGCAATGATTTGTCAGTCAGGGCTTGGAGAAGTGTAAAAATGCGTCATTAAATGTGAAAGTCTGAAGTCTAGGTTTTTCAATTTAAATGAAAAAAATTCATGAAAAACAATCTACTTCAGCAAACCGTTTCACTCTAGAATTTCATGGGAAAAACAGCTGAAAAAGACTAAAGCTATCAAAACTTTCCCTGTATGCTGGATTTCAGAAAATTTGTAGAACTGGCAAATGTCATTTTCTGCTTTTATAGTAGAATTTTCCAATTAACGTCTAGGGCAATTATTTCTGCGATTATGTGGCTTCTATGGAATATTTATGAAATGAAAATGTTACTTTCTCACAGTTCCAAAACAAGCAATCCAGTAACTGCCAACATTTCCCCCTGGAGAGATTACAGGGTACTGTCATTCATTTCTGGATTACATATTTCATATTAACAACTACAGCATCTTGGCTATGAGCATGCTAAAAATAAATAACAGTCATAATAAGATAGTATACTATTAGGTTCAGGCGGATAAAACCCTGCCATGTTTCTGAATATTCTCCACAGTTTCATTACCGAAAGTTTGGGCTCCGAGTCGTGCGTTCCAGCACGGGCTGATTAATTTAATTTGTTATGCTGAAGGGTTGAATGTCTGCTCCTGTCAGTCTTTAACCCACCTTCATACATCATGCAAAACGTCAACACCCTGCCTGGAGAAAGAAATCCAAGCTCATTTTGGCAAACAGCAGGGCAGCTGAAATTTAAATGCCTATTTGCACAAGGAAGCGACCCTCCTACAGGGACTTAATGGGCTGAGGTATGGTTCATTGACTGCCCACTCTCATCAAGAAAATTATCTGAGGAAAGTACAGACTATTTTTATTCCATGAGATAAGGTAGGCATTGAGAAGAGATTATGTTTAGACAACTAGAGCATGGTTCTGTGCATAATCAAAAGGGAAGGGAGGGGGGGGGGATGAACGCTCCTGCGCCCACCTACTCCAGTTACGCTTTCCTCAGAAGACCAAAATGTGGCAGATACAGGGGTATTTCAAATCAAGAGATATCGCAATTAGCTGATCTTAAAAATAAGAACTAGAGACTTTGTGAGCACATGTAGAAGGGAAATGATAAACCATATACACAGAAAAGAGCAAGACACCATTAAATCTCCTTCTTACTGTATCGCTTTAGCATTCAGGGCTACATGGAGTTGAGGAAGGTTAGCTAAACGGAAATTATACTTGGAAGAGAAAGTGATGGCTCCATTTTAAAAAGTGGATAAGAAACTGCCTTTCCACATGAAAATTAGAAGCCAAGCCTTGAAACAACAAAGGATATTCGGGACAGGTCATCTCTATCAAGCTCATCCAACCCATGAAATACTTCAGACAGCGCTTAATCTCCAGTTTTACCTCTGCTGTTTCTCTGCTAAGGATCTTCTGTAGCTGCTGTCTCCATGGAAGTCTATTCCAGAAATACTTGCTTATCTTATTCCTGAGAATACCTGCCTCTAGGCTAATACTATGAACCTTGCTGTAGACTTGCTTTTCACCAAAAATGCCTCTTGTACAAACCATGTAAATGCCGCTCTTCATAATATTCAGTGGCACTAACACAGTTACTGGCAAATCCACGTACTTCCAGGGCTGAACCTCTACAGCAGGTCAGGATCTTTTTGTTTGTTTGTGTGGGCTAAGAGGGTTAGCCTTGTCCTAGTTAGGGAGCTTGAAGAAGGTTTAGTCAGTGCCGGACAGGCAGGCTTTGTCTTGGCCACTAGAGGCCGCTAAACGTTGTTGGAGCTGAAATACTGCAGGGTTAACTCAATTGCAGAAGAGGAAGCTGTGGTGGTGTTGCAAGAGAACAGTGACAAGCCAGGATGGAGCAGCTCCTGCAGATTCTGGTCAAAGGGCTGCAGCAACAACAGTAGTATCAACAGTAACAACAACAGTTTCAACGCAGCCTGCTGGAAGGGCAGCAACAACAGCAGCAGCAGTAGATTCAGGCCCTACAGAGACCGCAACTACAGTGCAAGCGCTTATTGAAATGATGGCAGAAGATGAACCGGACCACTTTATGGTAAACTCTGAACGAACCGCCCACATGGTCAGGTAGCCAGAGGAGACATGGACTACTTATTTGGGGAATCTGCTGATGGGCAACAGTCAGGCTGCATTACAGAATGCCAACCCAGATGGGCAAGCTACGTATTCAGCTCTCAAGGCTGCCATACTGGAACAAGCTGACTGTATCCCAGAGGTCTACCACCTGTGGTTCAGAAAAGGTGGGGGGAGCTCCAGATAAAGGAGGGCCCTTGAAGTTTCCTCATCGGTTGAAGGATCTCACATGGAAGTGGATGCAACCAGAGGGAAACACCAGGCCCAACATAGCAAAGATTGCTATTGGAGCAGTTTTTGGAGGGCTTGATTGCCCCAATAAAACAGTGGGTACGTCAGCATCCCAACCTTACACTGGAGAGTGCACTGGAAATAGCCAAGGGGTATCAGGAAGTCCAGCCAGTGACTGCAGCGGAAAGTGAGAAGGGGAAGTAGTTACTCGTTAGCTCAGAAGGACAGAAAGGAAAGCCAGAATAGATGTTGGCTCCCCTGTTCCGATCCCCATAATCACCTTCTAGATGAGGGCATGACCTCAGCCATAACCCTTTCACTAGTCTTAGGTATAGAGCCTGGGGACACTTTGCTCGGGAATGTCCCCTGGGTACAGAAGAACCCATGAATGTCAGCCTAACCACTCCTCACACCTGCACGTTTGTGGAAGCTCCCCAACCAGGGGCCCAGAACTTTGTGATTCCAGTGGAGCTCAAGAGAACCTGCCTTCAGGCCTTGAGAGTCTCAGAGTTTGTGGATCCTCATTTGCTGGGAAACCATAATCCGATTTCAAATTGACTATACAAAGAAGGTAACACTGGTTGTATGCGTGGAGACCAGAGGTAGTATCCAACAGCACATGTTTCACTTAATATTCCAGCAGGGCAAACCACATTCGAGGTCATGGTGCTGCCCTGGCTCCCATATCCAATGGTGATCGGCCCAGGCTACCCAAACGTTGGAGCAATGTGGGTCCAGCTAACTGACGGCTCCTCTAAGTCGGAATACTGTAGGAAGATTTCCCAGGGATCTTCCTCCTGGAAGACCCTGATCTATACATCAAGCCTCCCAAGCCTGATAAGTCCTAGAATCGGTGTCACCAGGAAAAGCTATGCTACCAACAGAATTATGGGGAAGGAATCCAGGGAGGGGGAGACTTGGGAAGAAACCCTGGGGGATAGCTCAGGGCTCAGTGGTAGAGACCCAAAAACAATTGTCCCCTTCCCAGAGTAGGGGCTGGGGGAGCTTCAGGAGAGTCCAGCAAGAGGATGAGTCCCTTAAACATGCTTGAGAATGGGTTTTGGAGATGGATGGGATTCCACTAGGTAATGGAGAGTCCCTTCCAAGAACAACTGATAGTTCCCTTACTCTATCGTCAGTAGGTGTTATTGTTGGCCCAGAGCTATTTATTAGGAGGACACTTGGGGGTGGAGAAAACACAAAAGCATGTTTTAGCACAATTTATCTGGCTACGGGTCCATAAACAGGTGCAGTTATATTGCCAGTCATGCCACACCTACCAATTTCATAACCCCGCCAGAGTCTGAGCTGCCTCTCTAGTGCCAATGCTTATCATTCATAAGAACATAACATAAGATATGCCATACTGGGTCAGACCAAGGTCCATCAAGCCCAGTATTCTGTTTCCAACAGTGGCCAATCTAGGTCATATGTACCTAGCAGTTTCCCCAAGAGACACAAGTTCCACAATGCTTGTACAGGGTCAAGCATTGATATCTTCGGTCACTTCTTAATAATGGTTTATGGACCTTTCTTCCAGGAACTTCTCCAAACCTTTTTTAAACCCAGCTACACTAACAGCCTTTACTACATCCTCTGGTAACAAATTCCAGAGTTTGATTACACGTTGAGTGAAAAAATATTTTCTTTTATTAGTCTTAAATAGTTTACCCTGTAGCTTCATTACATGTCCCCTAGTCTTTCTATATTCTGATAAGGCAAACAATCGATCTACGTTTACCCGTTCCACTCCGTTCATTAATTTATAGACTTCTATCATATCTCCCCTCAGCCGTCTCTTTTCCAGGTTAAAGAGCCCTAACCTTTTTAGCCTTTCTTCATAGGAGTATCCTTCCATCCCCTTTACCATTTTGGTGGCTCTTCTCTGTACCTTTTCTAAAATCGCTATATCCTTTTTAAGATACGGCGACCAGAATTGCACACAATATTCAAGGTGCGGTCTCACCATGGATCGATATAGAGGCATTATAATATCTTTTGTTTTATTTTCCATTCCTTTCCTTATCATACCTAGCATTCTATTTGCTCTCTTGGCCGCCGCTGCACACTGGGCCGAGGGTTTTAACATGGTATCCACAATGACGCCTAAATCTTTTTCCTGGGTGGTGGTTCCTAATGTGGAACCTTGCATCGTGTAACCATAGTTTGGGTTGTTCTTCCCTAGGTGCATAACCTTGCACTTGTCCACATTAAATTTCATCTGCCATTTTGATGCCCAGTCTTCCAATTTATCAAGATCCTCTTGCAATTTTTCACAATCCTCTTGGGTTTTAACAACTTTAAATAGTTTTGTGTCATCTGCAAATTTGATAACCTCACTCGTTATTCCACTTTCCAGGTCATTTATGAATATGTCAAAAAGCAGCGGACCCAGCACAGATCCCTGGGGTACACCACTATTCACCTTTCTCCATTGGGAAAATTGGCCATTTAGCCCTACCCTCTGCTTTCTATCTTTTAACCAGTTCCTGATCCACAATAGTACACTGCCTCCTATCCCATGACTCTTTAGTTTTGCCAAAAGTCTCTGATGAGGGACCTTGTCAAAGGCTTTCTGAAAGTCCAGATACACAATATCAACTGACTCACCTTTGTCCACCTGTTTATTCACTCCTTCAAAAAAACATAACAGATTAGTAAGACAAGATCTTCCTTGTCTAAAACCATGTTGGCTGTCTCCCATTAGGTCGTGACTATCTACATGCTGAGTAATTTTATTCTTTATGATGGTTTCTACCATTTTTCCCGGTACTGACGTCAGGCTCACCGGTCTGTAGTTTCTCGGATCACCCCTGGAACCCTTTTTAAAAATTGGTGTTACATTGGCGATCCTCCAATCTTCAGGTATTAGAGATGATTTTAATGATAGTTCACAGATTACTGATAGCAGGTCTGCAATCTCATATTTCAGTTCTTTCAACACCCTAGAACCCTTCAACCCCATTTGAAAGAGTGGCCATGTACCTGGTAGGTCTCTTGGAGCACACGACCAGATGCCACATGTACAGTATATTTTAGTCATATTAAACTATGCTACTTGGAACCCGAAGGCCATTGCTCTAAGGAATATGAAGACTACTATGATGACGACAGCCCTTTGCAAAGTATTCTCATGGCTGGGAGTACCCAATGAGATCCTCACCGATCAAGGAACACCCTTTTTATCCAAAGTTATAAAGAAAGGGTGTGCCTTGGTGAAGGTCAAGATGCTGCGAAGATCAGTATATTGCCCACAAACAGATGGCCTCATTATGCAATTCAATAAAACTCAGAAACAGACCTTTAAAAAGTTCATGCAGGAGGACAGGAAGAATTGGGACATTCTCCTACCCTATTTGATTTTTTCCATCTGTGGGGTACCTCAGAGTTCCATGGGGGTTCTGCCTTTTGAGTTGCTCTGCAGAAGATGGCCAAGAAGCATATTAGACGTGATAAGGGAAACATGAGAAGTACCCCATGCAGGGTATAATTTGGTGGAGTAAGTTATACAACTGCAAGACTGAGGAATGCTGGAGATGTAGCCAAACTCAGTCTGGAAAAAGCCCAAGTTGAGCAGGCCAGGGGCTACAATCAGGCAGCCATGCACCGCACCTTCCAACTGGGAGACACAGTTTTAATTTTGCTGCACTCATCTAAGAGCAAGTTAATCTGTAAATGGCAGGAGCCCTATGAGGGTGGAAGAGAAAGTGAGCCCTGTTAACTACAAGATTACCCAGCCAGATAAATGAAAGAGAGACGAAATTTACCATATTAACCAAATGAAAAAGTGGACTCTAGTGATGGCTAGGATGGTACAGGGAGATGATTTTGGGTCGGAAATTTCAGCCCTGCTGGATCAAACTCAAGTCCTGATTGGAGACCAGCCTTTGGCTGCCCAAAGAAGAGATTTAGAAGGTTTGATCTACCAGAACCTAAAGGTGCTCTCCACCTGCCCGGGATGTACCCACCTCATTTATCATGATATCATTACTGACCTTGGGGTGGTTATCTGGCAATTACCCTATTGGACTCCGGAGGCCCAGCAACAGACATTCACATCATGCAAAACATCAACACCCTGCCTGGAGAGAGAAATCCAAGCTCATTTTGGCAAACAGCAGGGCAGCTGCTATGGAGCTGGAAAATATGCTTAACCTGGGATTTATAGAAGAGTCATCATTCATCATCTTGGTTCCGAAACCTGACAAAAGCTTCAGATTCTGCACTGACTTCTGGATGGTCAATGCAGCTTCTAAACTGGAAGCGTATCCCCTGCCCAGAGTAGATGAGATAATCGAGTGACTCAGTGAAGCACGTTTTATATCAACCTTAAATTTGACCAAAAGTTAATGTCAGGTGTCCTTGACTCGGACTGCTAAGGAGAAGACTGCTTTTTTGAAAACGCAAGGTCTGTTCCAGTTTACAGTGCTGTCCTTTGGATTATATGGGGCTCCTGCAACATTTCAGTGCCTAGTGGACTGCTTACTGAGACCACACAAGGAGTATACAGCTGCCTACTTTGACGACATCGTCATCTACAGGACAGATGGGACCACTCATCTAAGCCAAGTACAGGTCATGTTGACCAGCCTGTGGAAGGCCGTGTTGACAGCCAACCCCAAGAAATGTTTTCTGAGAGCTTGGGATGTTCAATACCTGGGGTATTTAATTGGGAATGGGCAGACACGACCTTAACCATGGAAGTTGGATGCCACTGCCCAGGTCCGTATCCTGAAATCGAAGAAAGAGGTTTGTGCCTTCCTTGGATTGATTGGGTATTACTGCCGGTTCATCCAGAGAGCTTCCAAATGGATCCAGTGGTCACCAGACCTTGACCTGGCCTTCTAGCATCTCAAGAAGGCCATGTGCTCTGAACCCATCCCGATCAGCCCTGATTTCTCCCTACCATTTATTGTGAAAACTGATGTATCAGAGGCAGGCCTAGGAGCTGTTCTGGCCCAGGAAGTCAGGGGTGAAGAATATCCTATAGCATTCATCAGCAGGAAACTGCTTCCTCAGGAGAAGCATTATGCAGTGATTGAGAAGGAAGCCCTGGCTATCAAATGGGCACTTGAAACCATCAAGTACTACCTGCTCAGCTGTCCATTTACACCAATGGTTCTCAAAGGTGGTCTATATGGACCCCCAAGGGTCAATTTCGACTTGCAGGGGGTCCATGTCAGCGAGAAAAAAAATTGGGGGTGCACGAGATGTAAATGGGGGGGGGGGTCCATGTGAGCAGACCCCCCATTTAGACAGATCATCATCAACATTTAGGCGTGCTGTAAATGTCTTATTACACCTAACACAGATTGTGTGTACATAATACTTATAATAGACATAGAAATTATATATATATATATATCATATATTAATTATATTTCGTAAAATTGTTTAAGTACCTGTATTATAAAGACCATATGACCAATTAGTAAAATTTTATATACCTCCTTATGACAGGAGATAAAACTTTCAGAGGAAAGGAGGCTTCATATACAAAGGAAACATGCGAGAAGCATATCATTCTAAAGTTCTCCAGCGATATTTAGATGGCTGAAAGGGTCAACTCCTTTTTAAAAGCATAAACATAAAAATTGATAGAATAAATAATGTATGGGTTCAACAATTCTTTTAAACCTTTATCCAATTCAAAGGGACGGAGCAGTGAAGCGACTCCCGAGTACGTCAGTATCTATCTGCTTTGTGGTGTGCTACGTTCATGTGCAAGTTTTTACAAGTTTTCATACTAGCAGCAACGCATCGTGTGCGTACATGCAGTGAATAATACTTGTCCAGACTTGTACCAAAGCTTTGCAAAGACTTGTTTGATTCATCGATTATAAATAAGAGTGTTAGAGACAAACACTGTTCATTTGTTTTCTGAGTTTTGAGAAGAAAAGTGATTTGAAAATGCGTTCAAAAATATAAATAGGTACAAGTCAAAGTGAATCAAAATCATCTTCTTTAGGAATGCCTAAGAAAAGTTAAGTACAAAATTTTATACATATTTTTGTAGTCGCTCCGATTGCGTAAAGCAGTAGATGCTGATCATGACTACGTAAAGTCAATTTTTCCTAAATTCCTAAAAAATATTTTAAAAATATTTGTGTGCTGTCTGGGCAGGAATCAATTTTGAATTGCTCTGTCTTATCATATTTAAATAGCTTCATTTTTGTCAACAGATAACTTCAACCCAACATGGCCCAGGCTAAAAAGAAATGTAGGCAGTAAGCATTGATTATTTGAAGTTCGGCTTCATTCCATCCCTGTTGGACAAACATCTGCCCATGTGCCTTTTGTGCAACAGAGTTTTAAGCAATGACGCTATGAAACCATCTAAGCTGGAGGATCATCTGAGAAGGTGTCACCCTGATAAAACAAGTAAAGATTTGACATACTTTAAAACACTGAAAGAAAAACTTCAGAAGAGAACCATGGTGGACAGTATGTTCGCTTCAACGTCAAAAAGAGACGATGATGGTTTGCGGGCGTCTTACAATCACTACTCATAGCAAAATCAGGAAAGTCTCATACTATCGGGGAACCGCTGATTTTGCCAGCCATTGAATAGGTTTTAAAAACTGTTCTACACAAGCCTGCATATGATATACTCAAAAGAATTCCTTTGAGCAACAACACAGTTCAAAGACGTATTGATGAAATGAGTCATGATGTTGAAAGCTTCTTGTGTAATTATCTGCAAATGAACCATTTCTCTATTCAACTGGTACCTGGTAATGAAGCACTATTATTGGCATATGTTCATTTTATTATGGACCAAGAAATCCATGAAGAACTGCTCTTTGCGAGAACTTTGACAACAGACACTAAAGGCGAATCAATATTCAATGTTTTGAAAGATTATTTCATGGAAAAAGTGATCCCTTTATCAAATATATCATCGGCAGCAGCAGATGGAGCACCAGCCATGTTTGGGCGCTATCGCGGTTTTATAAGCCATTTAAAACAAAATGTACCCGGGGTGTTTGCAATTCACTACGTCATTCATAGACAACATTTAGTAGCTAAAAATCTGAGTGCCAGATTGCATCAATCTCTTCAATTTGTCATAAATGCAGTAAACAAGATTCGTAGCAACACGTCAAATTCTAGGTTATTTACACAGTTGTGTGAAGAAAATGACGAGGACTTTCATCAATTACTCCGTCACACTGAAGTACACTGGCTCTTGAAAGGCTTATGTTTGACAAAATTTTTTTCACTTTTTGGGACTGTTTTAGAGTTTTAGGATGCTGAACATCCCATTTTGAAAGAAAATTTAATCAAATGGAAACCAGACATTGCTTATTTAACAGATTTGTTTACTAAATTTAATGAGGTTAACTTGCAGTTACAAGATGACAGTCTGAATTTAATAAAAACAAAGTCCATCATTGCAGCTTTTCTTGCCAGAATGAATCTAATGAAGCAAAACATTGGACGGAGAGAATTTTCCCAGTTACCCAACTTCTCATTGACAAACGTCCAGGATAATGATGTTTTGGTCTATGTTCAACATTTAAATGTCCTTCACACAGACTTTAAAACCAGGTTTGAGGATGTTTTGACTATGGAAATCCCACAATGGATTATATCAATGCATACGGTGACACTGAAGAATCAGATGTTATATTACAAGAACTGATCGGAATAAGCACTAACGAAGAACTTAAGGTGCAGTTCAGAAAGGGGTATCAGCAGTTCTGGCTTCAGAAAGATATACCTGTTGCTTATCCTGCATTATGGACTATCGCAAGAAAGTTGTTGATAGCTTTTCCATCTTCATACCTCGTGGAAAGGGGTTTTAGAATGGTTGCCAATCTTCTTACGAAAAAAAGAAATTGATTGCAAGTCACTGGACGTGGAGACTTAAGACTATACTTCACTAATTTGAGGCCAAATATTGAACAATTCCTATCAGAGCATCAGGTTCATCCCTCTCATTAACAGCATTATTTGTGTATTACTTTTATGTAAGAATTTTACTAGGTTCTGATTTGTTTCATTTCAAATCCAAATATTTACTTGCATTTTGTCTCTTTTCAATAAAGGTATGAATAAAAATTGTACATGTTTTTCTTTTTTTACAATTGTCCACTCTACAAAAAAACCCTATCAAAGTGAGCAGCACTGTGTCAGTTGTCAAAAACACATTTGAAGTTAATAAGTTTAGGAAAATTCAATATTAGGCAGGCAGGGACAAAAAAATCGGCAAGTGGTCTACGGGGCAAAAAGGTTTGGGAACCTATGATTTACACTATGGACCACCAACCCCTCGAGTGGCTGGCTCGACAAAAGGAGTCCAACAGCCATATTATGCTGTGACTTTTGAGTCTCGAACTCTGCAAGTCCCAGGTCCACCATAGTGCTGGGTGGGCTCACCTGAATGTGGACTTCCTTTCATGTGTGGGGGTCCCGGGTGAGGCAGGCACTCAACGGGGCATGGTAGAGCTGAAAGGGGAGGGGGTATAATGAGGTATATAGAAAGTTACCCATCCCTCTCCAAAGGTAATATCAAAGTCCCCTTTAAGAGAGTCTGCAGCCCAGAGTTCAATGCTGGGAGAGTGTGGCTCAACCTCTCCCTCTAAGTACCCAGCAGGCTGCAGGAGGAAGAGAGGCCCATGGAGCCATAAGTTCTTCTAAGACAGTTGTGCAAAGGAGTTCTGAGGTAGGAACTTTAACTGGGGCTGGAGGAAGAGCCGGGAGAACCAGCTTGTGGAGGTTTAACAAGCTGGGTGAGAAGTAAAGCTGCTTTTGTTTTCTCTGAACTGCTGTTGGTTCTGGGTTTTGCTTTGTGAAGGATTAACAAGCTGGGATGTTAAATACGCCATGGCTCTATTAAGCCAGTAGAAGCCATTATGGACCACAAAACCTTAACTGAATGGTCCTCTTTTGTATTATGAGGTAGGAGTCTATCTAGAAGGGGGTCAAGCATAAGATTAAAATTGCCTCTGATAACTAAAGGGGTGGGAATCAAGTCCATTATTTCTGTAGCTAAGGTTTAAAAAAATTTGGGACAATCAATATTAGGGACATAGACGATGAGAAGCGCTAAGATCAACGTTCCTATGGTCACAGTTGCTTTCGTCCATCTACCAATTATATCAGATCTAGTTTGGGAGATTATTGGCATTAATGACTTCTGCATTAAAATACAAACTCCATCATTTTTCTTTTGAGCGGGTGAATAGCTAGCTACTAAGTAGGGGCCTCTGCCTAACTTAACAGTTTCAGTTGCATTGAGATGCATCTCTTGAAGAAACACAATGTCAGAGCCTTCTTTTTACAATATAGCAATATCTTGGCTCTCTTAATCGGGTTACTAATACCTTTGATAATTAAAGATAAACGTTTGAGAGGAACGATCATCAATAGGACTGAGTATATACGAAAAGGAGACTGCCATGAAAAAATATGATCACTATTTGAATTAACCATCACTCCCCCAATTCCCAGTTCTTCAAACAATAACCAACTGGGAAAAAAGATACCCACTCTGCACATATTCATAACTTATTATCATGAGCCAGGGTGACTGAGAACCCACCCAATAAACAAAAAAACAATATACAAGCAGTATGCTGAGAAGTCAGCTGATAACCACAGTGGGACTCAGAACCAGCAGGACACTATCTATCCCCCCCACCTCCCACCTTAGAACCCCCAACCACATCAAAATTACACATAAGCCTCTTTACAGTAGAGAGAAACATTGTATGTGGCAGTACTAAACATAATACCTTTGATACAACAAAAATTAATAACTGTTTGGCTGATATGAATGATTGGCTTAATAACAACTTAAAAATAAATTCTGACAAAACAGAAGCAATGTTCATATCTAAATGCCAGTCCTTAAAACTACCAATTGAAATTAATTTATTAAATAGAGAAATAAAAATTAAAGATGAAGTAAGATATTTAAGTGTAACATTAGATAAGTATTTAAATTTAAAATCTCATATAAACAAAATTGTGTCAAAAGCATACCACCGTTTAAAGATTATAAGAAGACTAAAACCAATACTAAATACAAATCACTTTCACACGGTATATCAGGCAGTCATAACACCTCTACTTGATTTTGGAAATATCTTGTATCAAGGTCTTCCTAAGCACTCTATCCATCCTCTCCAATTAGTTCAGAACACCACTGCGCGTATTATAACTGGCTCTACAAAATTTGAACACATAACTCCTGTCCTCAAACAGTTACATTTCCTTCCGGTTACTGCTAGGGCAAAATATAAAAACCTAATGACTATTTTCAAAAATTTTCACCAATCCTCAGCAGATATTCTACAATCTATTATTTCAAAAGACAAGAGCATAAGACCAAGACGATCTCAAAATATCAATAAACTTAATACTCCTTTGAACTTCAACAAATCAAAACAAATGACTTTTAAAAGAGCGCTTTCCTTTATGGCGCCAGAGTTATCGAATTCTATTCCTGAAGACTTAAGAACTCAGGAAGACCTTAAGGACTTTTGTAAATCTTTAAAGACTTACTTATTTATAGAATCATTTGGTGAAATAACTTAAATTAACCATTATGTATATTTAATTTCACTATGATATAGTATTATAACATACTGTTTTGTTTTGCATTTATATTGTAATGTATCATTTTTGTTTTCCCATACCCTCAATATGTAAGCCTTTGTTGTCTTGTCAACCACTCTGATTGAAGGATAAGGTGGTATACAAAACTGGTTAAATAAATAAATAAGAAGAGATGGATCTATAATCAAATTCACTAAAACCTGTTACCGTTAGATGTTTATATGAGGAATCCCAAATCTTATCATTCAAAGAACAAGAGTCATGAAGAATGGCATCCTAGAACAAGAGATGACCTGAGATCTATGTCTCAGAGTTATTTTGAAATCAGCAACTCAGAAAAGAACTCTGCTGTGCACTTTTTCAAGTGTCCATATTATCAAACTCCATTAAGAACTGTTTCAGAGCTTCACAATCTTGTATATTGTAACCCATAAGCGGGCAGGGTAATACATCCCATATCGGGCTCAAAGTCACTGCAACACTGAACGCTGAGCTAGTAGATGTTTCCGTCGTTCCAACATTGCTTTACTGAAGTTCAGAAAGAACATCCATTTGTAGCCTTCATACTGTATAGACACCTGAATTCTGGCTGCTTGGAATATTTTCAATGCAAACGGGTACTGAAGCAGCTTTAACACTGTCCAGCGAGGAAGCTGTTAATTCACTGATATCAGTGAAGGAACTCAATGAGCCCATTCAATTTCAAGTGGGAAGCTTAAGTCTAGTTGCAACAACTGTGGAGGAAGTTTTTCTAGATAGGATATCATATCTTGTCCTTCCGCACCATCTGGAATCCCAAGGATACGTATGTTATTTCTGCGGGCCTGATTATTTTGATCTTCTAGCTGTTTTTTCAGATGTAAAATTATTTTCATGGACCCAAAGTTTTTGTAGTCGAGTTGCATGCGTTTGTAGTGTTTGATCTGCCTGATCCATTCATAGAAACATGACAGCAGAAAAAAAGACCACATGTCCTATCTAGTCTGCCCTTCCATCAACTACAATAGTGCCCTTTTTCCTTTTGAGATCCTCTGTATTTGTCCCATGCTTTTTTGAATTCAGATACTGTCTTCGTCTCTACCATCTCCACTGTGAGACTATTCCACTCATCTACCACTCTTTCCATAAAGAAATACTTCTGCATATTACTCCTGAGTCTATCCCCTTTCACTCTCATCCTATACCCTCATAGCAGAGCTTGCTTTCAATCGTTAGAGACACTCTTCCTGTGCATTTATGCCATGGAAGTATTTAAACATTTTTATATTTCTCCCCTATCTCGCCTTTCCTCTAAAGTATACATATTAAGATCTTTAAGTCTGTCCTCATATGCGTCATAACAAAATTTTGTAGAACTGGCAAATGTAGCTATCCTCTGCACCGACTCCAACCTGCTTATAATCCTTTTGAAAGTGCAGTCTCCAGAAGTGCATACAATACTCCAAATGAGGTTGCACTAGATTCTTATACAGAGGCATTATCACCTCCTTTTTTCTGCTGGCTATTCCTCTACCTATACACCCAAGCTTCTTACTGGCTCTCACAGTCACCTTTTCCACCTGTTTATCTACTTAAGATCGTCGGACACAATTATGCCCAGGTCCCACTCTCCTTTTGTGGACAAAAGTACCTCTCCTCCTACACTGTACTGCTCCTTCTGGATTTTTGCAGCCCAAATGCATGACCCTGCATTTTTTAGCATCAAATCTCAGCTGCCAAATTCTAGACCATTCTTCAAGCTTAGCTAGATCCTTCCTCGTGTATTTACTCCTTCCTTGGTGTCTACTCTATTGCAGATTTTGCTATCATCCACAAGCAAGCAAACCTTACCTGACAGCCCTTCCACAATATCACTAACAAAGATGTTAAGGAGAATCGGACCAAGGACAGATCCCTGTAGCACACCACTGGTAAATTCCTTCTCCTCAGAGTGAGCTCCATTTACCTGCACTCTTTGTCACCTCCTGCACAACCAACTTCTAACCCAATCAGTAACTTTAGAATTCATCTCTGTGGTACTCAGTCTGTTCATAAGTTGCCTGTGGGGAATGGTGTCAAAGGCTTTACTGAAATCTAAATACACCACACATCTAGGCCTCTCCCTCAGTCCAACTCCCTGGTCATCCAGCCAAGAAATCAGTCAGATTTGTCTGACAAGACTTGCCTCTGGTGAATCCATGCTGCCTTGGATCCTGCAAACCACTGGACTCCACAAACCCAGGGCCGGATTTGCCTATACGCCACGTATGCCGTGGCGTAGGGCCCACAGCTGGCAAGGGCCCACCGGAGGGCTTTAGAGGGAGCCGGGGAAGCCCGTGCAAGGCCCCAGCTCCCTCTGTACAGCCGCCAGCGTGAAGAGCCTTTTCCTTCACGCTGGCGGCTGTTTCTGTGAAGCCGCGAATGCTGGGAAAGGTTAAAGGGGGGGGGACACGGGGGGGCCCAGGACTGCACGGGGGGGGGGGGGCCCAGGACTGCACGGGGACACGGGGGGGGGCCCACAATTTTTCTTGGCGTAGGGCCTCACTCTAGCTAAATCCGGCCCTGCACAAACCTCACTATTCTCTCTCTTAGTAGCCTCTCCAATAACTTCTTTGTGCTTATCACACTCTAATTTTTGCACTTAGCTCATGGTAAGTGTAAAAACTTATAATAAACATAAATACCCTTAGTAACACCAATCTACAAAACTTACACAATTCTCTAATTAATCTATCTAACAACTCTCACACAATCATATAAGGTATATATGACCTCAGGATAGCCTTTCCCCTACATGTGGCGAAATCAATCACCATAGGATCGAATGGCAGACTTCACATCATGGGTCACAACCTTTCTACATTTTAATTTAAATTTACATATAAGTAATCCAAATCTAATCAATTACTTACACCCTAAAAAGTACTTTTAGGGATTCTCAAAATTTAAAAAGTTTTTTATTTTTTATATTTTATTTTATTTTAAATTTCAAATCGTCTACACCTTAGCAAAACTGAAGCTCGCAGACTGCTCAGTTAATTCCTGAAAGAGAGAAACAAAGTGCTCTTCAATTCAGTAATAGTATACACCATTTTCATAGCAATGATTCACTTATCTCAGCGTTGTAGAAACTCCAGTCAGCACCAGCGGTTAGATACCAATCCTCTCCAAAGAAGTAGCGAATTACCTCTGTTATCGCGAAAGGTTTCTTAATACCCACTTTGAATGCCCAACAAAAGCTTCTGTTTCACCTACTCAGCTTCATCAGGGATTCCAATAATGCAATTCTCATAGAGGTTACCAAATACTATTCACCGCAATTTTCTGAAAGTATCTTCAACATCGAGCATCCCTAATGCCTCCCAACACCTGAATCAACAGCATCTGACGTCATACCCTTTTAAAGAGAGATCAAGTAAGCTGATATGCTCACAAAAACTGACGTAGTTTTTCAACAACAACTTTATATCATCCTAGACACTCAATACAAAACTCAATAACCGATACGGTGATTAATCTGTCACATAAGACATTGACTGCAGCACAAAATATGGTTTTGGCACGAGGCTTATAGTTTATTAATGGACCACATTATGATGGTTTTAAAAGTAGGATAGCTATTGAGAGGCTAATTCAGTCTATACAGTTAAAACTCTTTTTTCATGGTAAGCCTTCTACAACAGACTCGTCTTTAGTCAGCTTGAAATCTGATTGGATACCTCCTGGCCCTTTGGACCCTATGGTTCATATATTTAAACATCTAATAATTTCAAACCTGAGTAAGATGGAATCTTAAATTAATAATCATCCTAAGAATTTATCTATAGTTGAATTTAAAGCGTTACAGGATCTCTTAAGCATGGATGATATTACAATTAAACGCGCCGACAAAGGAGGCGCAGTTGTAGTTTTGGATACATCTAGTTATGATGCTGAAGTTCTAAGACAGTTGGATAACGTTGTGAATTATGTACGTCTTGAAACAGATCCTACTGATGAATTGCAGAAGATCGTTTTAGAAGTTACCACCACTGCTGTAAAATATGGATATCTAACAGAGAAAGAAAAAGCATTTTTGAATCCAATGTATCCTAAGATTCCAGCATTCTATATTCTACCTAAAGTACATAAGAATTTAGTAAATCCACCAGGGTGCCCAATTTTGTCGAGTAACAACTCTATTAGAAAGAGTTGGTATATATTTAGATATGTTTTTGAAAGATGAAGTCCCTCTAATTCCCTCGTATATCAAGAATACGACACATTTTTTTTACTATTTTAACAGAACAAGTTACTTGGATGGCAACCCTCGATGTAGTAGCATTATATGCATCTATTCCTCAAGATGAGGCTTTGCAAACATCATCATGTATATGGAATGCTAGACCAAGACCGCATAGAGTACCAACAGAATTTTTATTAACTTTGGCCGAATTGGCATTAAAAAAGAACTACTTTGTCTATAAACAGGAATTTTTCCAACAGGTCTCAGGTACTGCTATGGGGGCGACATTTGCGCCATCACTAGCAAATCTTTACATGCATGCTTTTGAAGACAAGTGGATTTATCGTTCTAATTTTGCTTCCTATATTTTGCATTGACATCGTTATATAGACGACATTTTTCTGTTATGGAGTGGACAATTAGATACTCTAAAGGAGTTTTTTGATTATTTAAATAATTCTAGTAACAATATTAAGTTTGAGATTAATATTCAAAAATCTATGGTGCATTTTTTGGATGTGCAAGTTATGAAAAGTGAAGATAGGTTTAATACAATGGTATATATGAAACATACTGATAAAAATACCCCGCTACACTACTCCAGGTTTCATCTGAATCATTTGAAGCAAAGTTTTCCATATTCACAATTACTTCGATGCCGCCACATCTGTTCGTCTGATGATGAATTTGAAATACAAGCTAACTATATATCATCGAAATTTCAGAAGCGTGGTTACCCTGATTTTGTTTTTAAAAAAGCCTATAAGCGAGCAAAATTTAACTATCGTGAATCGCTATTAATGCCGAAAAGTACAGATTCTGCCTTGCCTTCAGATATACCATTGATCACGTGTGTATTACCTTATTCGAGTCTATCAAATGGATAGCTGCTTCTATTCGTAAAAGATGGGAATTTTTTTCGTCCCATACTATTTTGTCAGGTAATACTCTACGTATGGCATATAGCAGAGGTAGGAATCTGAGAGATCAGCTCTGTTCAGCGGTTCCGAAACAGATCAGCTCTTCTTTAGTATGTCATAACAATAAATGTGGACGTTGTTCGTATTGTAATGTGATGGAAGGTCAGCTATGTGTTCAACATATGAATAAATCTTTCAGGTTAAAACAACACACTAATTGCAATATTTTGTTTGTGGTGTATGCCTTATCGTGCCCCTGTCCTAAAGTATATATCGGAAAGACTACGCGCCCTTTGCGTACAAGATTGGCAGAGCATAAATACAGCATCATTAAGGCTAGACTTGAAACTCCATTAGTTCAGCATTGTACATCTTTGAATCACACCTTTGAAGAGTTGTGATGCACAGTGGTAGAGCAAGTCCTTCCCAATATACGAAGAGGAGATAGAGGTTTGTTATTACTCCAAAAAGAGCAAAAATGGATTTATGATCTGAATACCTTGGATCCCAATGGGTTAAATGACAAAAATGAATGGATGCTATTTATTTGACCACTAATTCTTGGGCTGTGAAGTCCCTTTCAGGTTTCCTCTTTTTCACTACACTGTGTAATGTTTTTTATTGAGTTTTGTATTGAGTGTCTAGGATGAGTGTAAAGTTGTTGTTGAAAAACTACGTCAGTTTTTGTGAGCGTATCAGCTTACTTGATCTCTCTTTAAAAGGGTATGACGTCACCTGTTGATTCAGGTGTTGGGAGGCATTAGGGATGCCCGATGTTGAAGATATTTTCAGAAAATTGCGGTGAATGGGGGGCGGAGCCTGCAACGATCCAAGATGGCTGCATATCCTAGTTCCCTGCCTGATCTGGCTAAAAGTTTGTTCTCCTTGTCTTCCTGGTGAGGCTTATTGGGTCTACCCCTGCCTCGGAGAAGGGGGAAATGGCGGCGAGTAAGCCTACTAAGTTGTATTATGGGGTAGGCACAAATATGGCGAGTAAACGCCGAAAACCTGATCCCTCCTCCCCACAGAAGTCGGCGGGAGGCCTCGATTGCGGTGTGGGCATGCAGGAAGTACTACGAGAGATCAGAGCTGTGAGAGACTTAGTCGCAGCTAATGGAGAGACTTTGGCAGAAGTTCAAACTGATATCCCTAGAGCTGAAGGAAATAAAAGTGCAGGTAGCTGCCTTGGCGGCTAGGATGGACGATGTGGATGTGAAAATGGCGGCTCAGGGGGTACAACTGCGACAAGTGGAGAAAAACAGGAAGCGGATTGAGGCCCTTGAACGGAGCTTAGAAGATCAAAGTAATAGGGCGCGCCGTAACAATATAAGGGTGGTCAGCATCCCGGAAGGCGCAGAAGGGACCAACGCCGTGGAATTTTTGGAGAAAACATTGCCCAAGATTCTGCAGCTAAAGCTCTCTCACCCTTTGGAAATCGACAGGGCGCATAGAGTGCCTACGCAGGCTAGCCCACATCAGCGGTTCCCGAGGCCCTTGATAATGCGGGCTCTGCGTTATTCGCAGGTGGTCCAAATCATGTCTGCAGCTAAAACACGGAGCCCGATAAAATTCGAGGAACATACTGTGGCGTTTTATCCGGATTTTTGCAAGGCCACTGTGGAGAAAAGAAAGCACCTGTTGGCACTCCGACCTCGGCTTCAACAACTACAAGCCAGATATGGTATGTTTTATCCTGCCAGGTTGAGGGTGACCCTACATAACCAGACTCGTACTTTTGAGGACCCCGCAGCTTTGTGCTCCTTCTTGGAAGAGAAAGAGTCCTTGGCCATGCAGTGAGGGGGCTCTATTAGAATCGGAGTGGTGTACTCAACTCATAGCCTTTTTTTCCTTTGGGATGCTTGGAGACACCAGGGGTGCTGGAAGTATTTTAAGTTACTAATGGATTACGTCGCCGGAAGATAGACGCTGGCTAGAAAACGCTTCCTTAATTGAGGACTTGCAGAGTGCTATGTGTGCACAGAGACAAAGCAGGCTCCTTTTAAGTATGCGGATGCTGACCCTACAGAGCTGGGAGGCGTTATGGGGTTGTTACACACTGAATCCCCTGGTGCGTAGAGGCATCCAGCGACGGTGAAGAAGTGTGAGACTGCGCTTCATTGTTGTGTGTACGGACAACCGGTGTAGCTGTCTGCTGGCAGATGTTAGAGTTGATGCGGCTCTTGGGTTAAATGGGAGAAATTGGCTATGGGGTGGTCGGTTGGTTGGATGTGTGGTTGGGTATGTTAGAGTTGGTTGTGTGTGACGGTGGTGGGTGGGGAGGGGGGGGTCGACATTAAATATGATTGTGTGGGCATAAAATGTTCAGTTTAAGGGTGGGGGTATTGTAATGTGGCGATGGGGAAGGGAGTGGTGGTTTTGTCCGGGGGACAAGGAGATAAGAATATGCATTAAATAGGGGGAGGGTGGGATGGTGTGGTAATCTGGGTTGGAACGGTTCACCCGTTAGTAGCTCTCCGCAGGAGAGAATGGGTGTCCCCCTGGGATCTTCTTCCATATTGGATAGGATGCTGTCATTATGTTCTGCTTGTTACCCTGCACCGCCTTAGTAATTGGGATGTTCTTGTGCCATGCAGTCGGTGAAATTTATATCTCTGAACGTAAAAGGTATACATAACCCGATCAAGCGAAAGAAGATCCTAGTATATTGTAAAAAGGAGTCCGCAGATGTGGTTCTCCTACAAGAAACCCATTTGTCGTCCATTGAAACTGGGAAATTGGGCGTAGGGGAATTTATGTTAGTTGGGCACTCCCCCGCGGTTGGCAGGAAAAATGGGGTTGCCATTTTGGTCCGCAAAGCTCTTGACCCAAAGATCATACAAATGAGGGCGGACACTGGGGGAAGGTGGGACAAGGTAATGTTGCAGCTTGGGAGTCGGACATTTGCCATAATGAATGTATATGGGCCTAATCAGGATGATGTTTTATTTTTCAAAATGTTGGCTAAGGAAGTGAAGGAATGGGATTCAGCGGAGTGGATTTTGGGTGGGGACTTCAATTTGGTTATTGACCCGCTGTTGGATCGTCAGCCTTATCGGTCCTTGAGGAGTAGTAGAGCGGTGACAGTGCTTCTCTCCATTATACAGGAGTTCGGTTTTTCGGATATATGGAGACTCTGGCATCCCAAGGATAGGCAGTACTCATTTTATTCGCTCCCCCACGGATCGCACTCGCGAATTGATTACTTTTTGGTCTCCAGATCCTTAATCCCGGAGGTGGTGTCTGCTGAAATTTCGGGTATGCATCTCTCGGATCATGCAGCTGTAACATTATCCCTGCAGGTGCGAGGCCGTTCCCGGAATGCGGCTGTCTGGCACTTTCCCAGAGAGGCATTGCAGGAGCCTGAGTTTGGCGTGGAAATTAAGAAAGCTATAAAAGAGTACTTTCAATCAAATTCTATCACAGAGACTTCGGTATGGGCCTGGTGGGAGGCCTTTAAGGCTTCGCTTAGAGCTGTTGTCACAAGTTATAAGATCAGAATGGCACGGAGGCGGAAGGAGAAGCTAGGGGAACTAGAGGCTCAAATTTTGGCTGGGGAGCGGATTTTGAAAAATAGGTCTGATCCTAGTATCCTAGTACGTTTACAAAGGCTGAGATACCAATATAATGACATTATTAGTGGGGAAGCAATTGCTCAGATACGACAGGCCCAAGGGAAGTACTATTGTGAGAGCAATAAGGCTGGCCACCTCCTGGCGAGTACTTAAAGTCCTCGGGCATTTAAAAACAGGATAGAGGCAGTATTTGATGAGAGTGGGGGGCTTTGTACAAAGGATGGGGAAATTTCAGAGTGTTTCCGGGATTTTTACAGGAGATTATACTCATCAGAGGCGGCCTCAGACCCAGCTTAATTTCAACAGCTCTTAAAGCAGATTCCCCACCCCATCTTAAAGCCGGGGCAAGTGGCGGAGCTTGATGGACAGCTGTCGGCAAGTGAGATGAGAGAGTATTAACAGCATGAGGGGAGGGAAGGCAGCTGGTCCGGATGCCATTCCGGTGGAATTCTATCAAGTATTTGCGGAAGAGCTTCTTCCATATTTACTGTTGTATTTTCAAACTCTCTTGGTCCAGTCTCCAGCAGTGGGATCGTTTAGTGAGGCGACAATTGTGGTTCTGGAAAAACCGGGTAGGGATCTGCATAGAGTTGAGAACTACCGCCCGATCTCTTTACTTAATGCTGACTATAAAATTTTCTCCTCTGTCCTGGCTCGTAGGCTGATCAAAATGGTCCCGTCCCTGCTACATCCTGATCAATGTGGGTTTGTCCCTGGACGATCTACGGCGGATAATGGGCAGCTGCTTTTAAACCTGTTGGCAGCTGCAGAGGAGGCTCAAGAGCCCCTGGTGGGGCTTTCGGTGGATGCTGAGAAAGCCTTTGATTGGCTGGAATGGGGGTTTCTGATGCAGGCGCTTGAATGGTTTGGCATAGGGAGAGGCTTCATAAAAATGATAGAGGTGTTATACACCTCCCCTTCGGCTCGTATCTTGGTCAATGGCTCCTTGTCCGGGTCCTTTTCATTGAATAGGGGGACGCGCCAGGGTTGCCCCTTTCCCCTTTGCTCTTCAATTTGGCCTTGGAACCATTAGTGATCCTTGTGAGGCAGTCTCACAAGGTTAAGGGGCTGGAGATTGCTGGGAAGCAAATAAAGCTCTCAGCTTATGTTGATGACCTCTTGTTAATTTTGCAGCCTGGTTCGGTTGGAGAGGTTCTGAATCTGATTGGGCAGTACTCGTCCTTGTCGGGTTACAAAATAAATTGGAACAAGTCAATGGCTTTCCCGATGAATAGGTTGACTTTTTCCTCCTCAGTGGATCAGTACCCCTTTAAGTGGGAAGCAGAGGCCATTAAATATCTTGGAGTATCTTATTGTCCTTCGCCGGAGGAGACGGTGAAATTGAATGTAAAGGTGTTGAAAGATATGGTGCAGGCTTATACCTTGAAATGGTCCCCTTTACATTTATCTTGGTGGGGAAGGCTCGACTCTATCAAAATGGTGTTGGTTCCTAAGGTGAATTACGTTCTAGAGATGATCCCTTTGGAGTTCCCAGCAGCCTTTTATAAGGCGCTGGAGTGTATATTATCGAACTTTCTCTGGCAGGGTAAACCTCCGAGGATCGCACTTAAAAAACTGAAGGCTCGTAAGCAGGAAGGGGGAGTTCAATTCCCAGATTTTCGATTATATCACATGGCCCTTTTGTTGAAGCAGGGCACGAACTGGCTGGGATACGATGGGGAGGGTCAGAAGCCCGTTTGGGTGGAGGTAGAGGAAAGTCTGGTAGCACCAATCCCCTCCCATCTGCTAGCAGAAATGTCCTTCCCAGGAGTGGGGGGGAACTTAAGGATTATTCGCGCCACACAACAAGCCTTTTGGTTGTTGGGTCAATTATTGGAGCAGAATGGGAAAGTTTCGGCCAGGTCTCCATTATGGTTTAACCCTAACTTAAAGATTGGACGTAAGCTCATTGGGTGGAGGGGCTGGCAGGAAAAAGGTGTATAGATGATTGGGCAGTTAATTAAAGATAATGCATGGAAATCCTTTGAGGATCTACAAGTTGAGTTTGGTCTCCCAAGGACGTGTCTCTTTCAATGGCTGCAACTAAAACATTGCCTTGGACGCCTTCCCAGTGTCCCCTCCGCACTCTCGGATCAAGGGGTAATGTTCCAAACGGTGGAAGCTTGTCTGGGCTCCAAGGGTATTATGTCCAAGTATTATGCTATACTCAGAGATAAGTCACAGTCGTTCCCTTTTAGACTGAGTAGTCGGTGGGAGGAGGAGTTTGGGGGCCCCGTTTCACCTAAAGTGTGGGAAAAAGTGTGGGGAAGGGTAAATAGAGTTTCAAGAGCAGCCAATCTCACACAATCCTTGTATTTTATCATGCATAGGGCATATCTTACACCAGTTAGAGTGGCCAAGTGGGGGGGAAAGGATCAGGGAAGCTGCTGGTCGTGCTCTTTAGTTCAGGGCACGTTTCAACATGTGTTCTTTGAGTGCTTTTATGTTCAGAGATTTTGGCGATCAGTTTGGCACAAGATTGGAAAGATTTTGGATATACAATCTTCGTTGAGTTGGGAGATAATTATCCTTCGTTCATGCGCGAGCAGTTTAGCACTGGAGAGGGATAAGGTTTTTCTCTTTAACTTTATGATGGCCATAGCCTTAAAATTGATAGTGTCTAATTGGAAAGACCTCGCTAAATTGGATGGTCATCATTGGTGGAACCTGGTGTGTCTCTATTCTAAATTCGAGAAAGCGCAAGAAAGGAGAGAATCTTATTGGAGAATGCGGTATGTTGCAAGGTCGGTGCAGGGCAGTAACAGGGTGAGAGTCAAGTGTTTAACAAATGGTATTATTTAGATGAATACGCAGCAAGGGCAAGGTGTAGTTTTACGCCTGCTGAGTAGGCTGTCAGAGGTTGATGCTTTGTAAGTGGTCTAGACGTGTCATGATGGGATCCCAGGGGGACGGGGGGAGGTAGGGGGGGTGGAGGGGTAGGTGGTTAAGGGGGGTGATGGGACTTGTGTAATGGTGCTTGTTGCACGACTGTCAAGGAATGTTGCTTTTGTTTTGTTGAATGTGTAAAATTAATAAAAATAATTAAAAAAAAAAAAAAAAAAAGAAAATTGCAGTGAATAGTATTTGGTAACCTCTATGAGAATTGCATTATTGGAATCCCTGATGAAGCTGAGTAGGTGAAACAGAAGCTTTTGTTGGGCATTCAAAGTGGGTATATTAAGAAACCTTTCGCGATAACAGAAGTAATTCGCTACTTCTTTGGAGAGGATTGACGTCTAACCGCTGGTGCTGACTGGAGTTTCTACAATGCTCAGATAAGTGAATCATTGCTATGAAAATGGTGTATACTATTATTGAATTGAAGAGTACTTTGTTTCTCTATTTCAGGAATTAACTGAGCAGTCTGCGAGCTTCAGTTTTGCTAAGGTGTAGACAATATGAAATTTAAAATAAAATAAAATATAAAAAATAAAAAACTTTTTAAATTTTGAGAATCCCTAAAAGTACTTTTTAGGGTGTAACTAATTGATTAGATTTGGATTACTTTTATGTAAATTAAAATTAAAATGTAGAAAGGTTGTGACCCGTGATGTGAAGTCTGCCATTCGATCCTATGGTGATTGATTTCGCCACATGTAGGGGAAAGGCTATCCTGAGGTCATATATACCTTATATGATTGTGTGAGAGTTGTTAGATAGATTAATTAGAGAATTGTGTAAGTTTTGTAGATTGGTGTTACTAAGGGTATTTATGTTTATTATATATTTTTAGTTTACCCTTTGGCAGTAAGTTGGAAGAAAGTGTAAAAACTTACCACACTTTAATAAACATGTCCCTTAGTTAGCTCTGAATCATTTTCTGGAAGGTGTTTAAAAATTATTCTACATTATTGTATAGCCTGAAGAACAGTCATATAGAGGGAATTCAGATTGATTACATATAAAGATAAAGAATTTATTCTTCCACAGACAAAAAATCAAGGCCAAGGGGAAGTGATAATCAAGGATGTACAAAACAAGAAACCCTTTTCAATCCTTGTTAGATTTTAGTGGGATAAGTTTCACATGGAAAGGTTTAAAAGATTTAAAGTTTATTATAATCAACTGACTGTTTTTCACAGAATTATACCAGAAAAGCAGTTTACGGAGCTAAAATAAAGTGGGCAAATGCACTCTTCAATGGATCAGACAAAGAAAGACAAAACTATGCTATGTATAATTTCTTACAGTAGCGGACCTAACGCTTATTCATGGAGATGAACTCATAAGGAAAAGGAAAGGGTTGGTCCATTGACAAACAATGGCGATAGCGAATTTCCACCAAGGGTAATAATTCAGGCAAAGGTCTGTCGAAAAAGCACATTTTAAGGATGGCCTTAAATTTTAGATAATGTTCTTCTAAACGAAGTTCTAATGGGATAAGCATTCCACCATAAAGGCACTAGATAAAAAAGACTGATTTGCATGTACTTTCAACATAAACAATTTCTTTTGGTGAAGGCAAACACAAGAGACCACGATGTAGAGACCTAATGGAATGTGTAGATGGGTACAGTATCAGCAACAATGCCGAACAGTAAGGGTGTCCTCTAAAAGTGAAGAAAAAGAGGGAAGCCTTCATGAAATACAAGAGATCACAGAGACAGGAAGACAGGCATCTATATTTGGAAAAACTTAGAGAAGCTAGCAAAGTAGTCAGGAATGCAAAGATTCAAAAAGAGGAGGAAATAGCCAATGCAATAAAATGGGGGGATAAGACATTTTTCAGATCTGTTAGTGAGAAGAGGAAGAGCAAAAGTGGTATTGTCAGACTCAAGGGCAAAGGGGAGGAATATGTAGAAGCTGATGAGGATAAAGCGGAATTGCTTAACAAATATTTCTGTTCACAGATGAAGAACCAGGAGCAGGACCTCAGAAAACACCCACAAACAGGAACAGAAGCGAGGGACATCTTGAATAATTTTCAGAAGACTGTGTTCGTGAGAAACTAGCTCAACTTAAAGTCGGGAGTGATGGCAAAGGTGCCTTTACACAAAAGCGGAAGTAGGATGTGGTTGAAAACTACAGGCCGGTTAGTTTAACTTCAGTGGTGAGTAAATTATTGGAAACGCTGCTGAAAGAGAATTTGGCAGCTGGGATTTAATGTTAAAAAATGTAAGGTCATGCATTTGGGCTGCAGCAATCCAAGGGAGCAATACAGTATAGGAGGTGAAGTACTTTTGTCCACTAAAGAAGAGCGGGACCTAGGCGTGGTTGTGTCTGATGATCTTAAAGTAGCTAAACAGGTGGAAAAGGCGACAGCAAAAGCTAGAAGGATGCTTGGGTGCATACGGAGAGGAATGGTTAGCAGAAAAAAGGAGGTGATAATGCCTCTGTATAAGTCTTTGGTGCGACCTCATTTGGAGTATGGTGTGCAATTCTGGAGACCGCACCTTCAAAAGGATGTGAACAGGATGGAGTCGGTGCAGAGGGTTGCTACCAAAATGATTAATGGGCTTCATTATAAAGCATATGAGGACAGACTTAAGGATCTTAATATGTACACCTTAGAGGAAAGGCGGGATAGAGGTGATATGATTGAGATGTTTAAATACCTCCGTGGCATAAATGTTCAGGGAGAGAGCCTCTTTCAATTGAAAGCAAGTTCTGCTACGAGGGGACATGGGATGAGGGTGAAGGGAGATAGATTCAGGAGTGATATGCGGAAATATTTCTTTACGGAAAGAGTAGTGGATCCGTGGAATAGTCTCCCAGTGGAGGTGGTAGAGATGAGGACAGTAACTGAATTCAAGAAAGCATGGGACCAACACAGAGGATCTCTAAAGGCAAAAAGTGGACTGTTGTAGTTGTTATGGAAGGACAGACTAGATAGGCCATGTGGTCTTTTTCTGTCGTCATATTTCTATGTTTCTATGTTTCTATTCCATCAAGCCTAAGAACAGTAATTATGAACAGCAGCAATTAGGAAGAACAGCAAAGAGGAAAGCAGTCATTTAGGAGCACATGATGTAGAAGCATGTATCCTTCAAGGATACTAGCAAAAGAGAGAAGAATGGGTATCCTGATGAAGAGGTTCCGATAAAGATAAAAGTAATCCAAATGCCCGTAAGTACATAGCTGAAAGATTCAAAATTATCTCTATCAACTGATAACCAGATTAATTTGAATAAAATACAGCCTCTAAAATGCTTGTATGCAAATGCTAGAAGTCTAAAAAATAAGATGGAGAGCTAGAATATAAAGCACTAAATGAAAGGTTAGATATGATTGGCATCTCAAAGACCGAGTGGAAGGAGAACAACGAATGGGACACTGATACCTGGGAACAAACTATATCGCAGTGATGTTGTTGTTAAGTGCTGTCGAGTTGGTGTTGACTCATGGCGACCCTCTGGAGAGTTGTCCTTACCTGCTAATTGCCTTTCTTTGAATCCCTTCAGTCCAGTCCAGACAAACAGGTGGTGTCCCCCCGACCAGCAGGTGGAGACTGACCAACAAAAGTTTCACTGATGTCCACTACTAAGAAGCCTGCTCTCCTTAACCTGGCAGTATGGAGTCGCAAAGCAGAATCAGGGCTAGCCACTAGAGAAGACACAACAAGACCCACTAGCCCAAAATTAGGTTCCCTGCACCAGCATATGTTCCTGCGGGCAACACCCGAGAACCTCAGCCTTCTGCCGGGCTTCTAACGCCTGGCTCATCCCACCCCCCCAAACCAATTTCAACACTCCCTTCACTGCACCATTGCAATGACGGAGTGCAGCGTTTCCATGCGGAAGTGTGGCACCCGCAAAGTCCTGTTGACAGCTTTGAGGTTGAGAATCGGACGGAAGACCCCTTCTTTTTTGGGGACAACAAAGTAGATTGAATACTGCCCTGGTCCGCATTGCTCTGATGGCATGGGTCGGACAGCCCCCAGTCACAGAAGACGACCTAGGGTATCGTGGACCGCCGTTCACTTCTCTGACGACTTGTAGGTCAAGACAAAGAATGAGTCTCTGATAGGCCTCGCTAGCTCCAAGGCATAGCCGTCCCTGATAATCTCCAGGACCTATTGGTCTTGTGTGACTCAGACCCAAGCAGAGTAGAAGAGCCAAAGTCGTCCCCCAACTCTTACCTCCTCTTGGGCCCCCAAGGCTTCAATGGGGCTTCTTGCCCTCGCTGGCCGAGGAAAGGAAAAATCCCTGGCCTGACCCCTGGCCGTGAAAGGCAGAACCACCGCGTGCTTGAAAACGCCTCCACTGAAAGGGAGCAAAATGGGTTGCCCGTAATCTTCGAATGTCCTGAGGCAGTCCCCTGGCTGCCCCAGCAGACCTAGATCTAGGACCCTTTGGCCTGTCTTTTGGGAGATGTTTCCCTTTGGACTCTCCCAGGTTCTTCACCAACTTCTCTAAGGCCTCCCCAAACAGAAGCTTGCCTCTAAATGGCAACTTGGAGAGGTGAGCCTTGGATGACCCACCCACAGACCAATTCCACAACCAAAGGAGTTAACGCGCTGCCACCACAGAAGCCATACTCTTTGAAGAAACCCCAATCAGATCATAACAGGCACCCACCAAGTAGGCTGCACCTGACTCCAGAAACTTTTCGTCAGAGCCGTCTCCAGAGCCCGCCATGCCCTGGAATCAGTGCAGACAGGCCCGGGTCATATAAGCAGTGCAAAGGGAGGTCTGGAGAGTAAGCATATTTGCCTCAAAAACCTGCTTTAGCATGGTCTCCAGCTTGCGGTCCTGTGCATCCCTGATCGCAGCACCGCCTTCAACTGGTATGGTGGTCTTCTTCATGACTGCCGACACCAAGGCATCCGCCTTTGGGACTTTAAGCACTTCCTGTTCCTCCGGCGCCAGCGGGCACAGCCTCGTCATGACCCACTCTCCTTTTACACCCCCTCAGGTGACTCCCACTCTGCGTCAATCATTTGCCTGATAGTTCTGTGCAGTGGGAAGAAATCTTGTGGGGCCCAGATCCCTTGCAACAAAGGGTCCTCTAAGGCCATTTCGGCTGTTGATAATCCCAAAGTGATGTTGAGGGCCCCCAGTGAGCGAGAGATAAGAGCCACGAGCTCTTCCCAGCAGAACACCCACACCACCATGGGCTCGTCTTCCAATGCCTGCTCCGTACTGCACTCGGGCCCATATTCTTCCTCCTCCCATGTCCCTCCAGGCCCTTCAACTGCCTCCCAGGAGGCTGGCGAGGCCGGAGAGGCGGGGTCAAAAAGGTCTCCCATCTCGAGGTCCTCCCTTATCCGCTTGGGAGGCGGAGGGGCAGGAGCCTACACGACTGCCTGCAGAGTCCCCAACATGGGCTCCATCCCCATGGGGACCCTGGCCCCCTCCTGTGCAAGTCCTTGCTTTAGGCAAAAGGCCTTGGGTAAAAGCAGCACAAACTCCAGGGAAAATGGAGTCCCCGGGTTGGAGCGCCCTGATTCTTCCACAATAGTGCTTCTTGGCCTTGACCTTCTTACCTGCAATCTTCGACACCCTGCCCTTCTTGAGCCTTCCTCCCATCCTGAGGCCACCAGAAGAGGGCCTAACGATGACAGATGGGAGGAGCGGGGCAGTTCCGACACGTCTGCTGCGTCACTCTCCGACTTCTGCAAGCACTGTAGAGCCTGCTCAGCTGTCCTGCTCTCCTCTGTGCAAAGACAGCAGAGACCAGTTGGGGAAACAGTCCTCCATCATGTTCCACAGGACACACAGATTAGTTTAACTGCTGCCATCCTGCGAGACAGGCCCCAAGCTAAGGGAGGGGGGAAAACCCTCTGACAAGTGCACCGACAAGACTTCGTGATCCCAGTTGTGCCTAACAGAAGAATGAACACCCCAGCTGACATACACGATACTCACTCACTCAGTCGGAGGAAGGCCCAAGGAGCAGAGGCTGGAAGGAGAACCCGAGACTCCCCGGGTCTGCAACCCACTGCAGAGGAGGCCGTCACGGCACAGGAGTGCTTCGCAGCACTCCCCACACCAAGGCAGTCCACACGGGCATGGAGAACTGTCTCCCCCCTTCCTGAAGAGAGAATAGCACTCACCTGCTCTCCTGAGTGAACTGCACTCTGTGCTCTCTTGTACTCCCTTCTGGGTTTTTTTGGGGGGGAGGGGGGTTGTACAATTGCCCCAGAGCAGGGCCGGATTTACCTTGAGTGAGGCCCTACGCCAACAAAAATTGTGGGCCCCCAGAAAAAATAAAAACGAGATCAACTTACCAAAACAGAAATGGCAATAGATGTATAGAATTGCCTGACATAAAGAGGCAATAGGGACAAAATCAGCATCGGAATTCAAGAAATACATTAAAAAAGACATATTCCAGTTAATAAATTCAAAATAAAAAGTATTTTTCTACCTTCTGTTTGGGCATTTTTTCAGTTGCAATTGCTCCAGTCACTTTCTTCTGGTTTCTTCGTGTCTTCTGCGAGCTATCCATTTGTCCTTTCTTCTCTTTTAGATGTTTTCCATTCTCTCTCTATTTCTGCTTTAACATACTGATTGTTTCCCTTTTGCTCTTTCCCCCAATTCTTTCCTTATTCCTTTATCATCCATTTAAATTTCACCCTTCCATTTTCAAGCCCCTCTTACTCTCCCAATACCCAGCCCATCATAGACTTTTCTTCCACACAAAATATTTTTCCCCTCTCCATTCTCATTCCCCATCCATTCTAGTCCTCCCCCAAAATCAGTTCCCTTATAGTTCTAGACCCACCCAGCATCCACTCCCTTCTAGTCCCATTCTCCCATGCCCCACATCAGCCCATTTCCAGTCCTATTCTAGCTCTTCATCAGCCCATTTCCAGTGCTAGCCTTCACATCACAGGCCATTTCCAGTCCTAGCCCCCCCCCATCACAGCCTATTTCCAGTCCTAGCCCCCACCATCACATCCCATTTGCAGTCCGAGTCCCCCTGCACCATCACAGCCCATTTGCAGTCCTAGTTCCCCCCCCCCCCCCACCATCACAGCCCATTTGCAGTCCACGTTACCCCCCATAGCCCTTTTCCGGTCCAGGTCCCCCCCCCATAACAAACCATTTCCTGTCCAAGTCCCCCCCCCCCCATAGCCCTTTTCCGGTCCAGGTCCCCCTCCCCATCACAACCCATTTCCAGTCCATGTCCCCCCCCCCCATAGCCCTTTTACAGTTCAGGTCCCCCCCCATCACAGCCCATTTCTTTCCAGTCCAAGTCCCCCCCCCCCATTGCCCTTTTCCGGTCCAGGTCCCCCCCCCCCTTCACAACCCATTTCCAGTCCAAGTCTCCCCCCCCCATAGCCCTTTTACAGTTCAGGTCCCCCTCCCATCACAGCCCATTTCTTTCCAGTCCAAGGCCCCCCCCCCATAGCCCTTTTCCGGTCCTGGTCCCCCCCCCCCATCACAACCCATTTCCAGTCCATGTCCCCCCCCCCATAGCCCTTTTACAGTTCAGGTTCCCCCCCCCCCATATCACAGCCCATTTCTTTCCAGTCCAAGTCCCCCCCCCCCCTTAGCCCTTTTCCGGTCCAGGTCCCCCCCCCAATCACAGCCCATGCAGTCCTTGGCCCCCCCGACCAGCACCGCGGCTGTCTGAGAGGCTTCAGAGGGAGCCGGGTAAGCTCGCGCGAGGCCCCGGCTCCCTCTGTACAGCCGCCAGCGTGAAGAGCCTTTTCCTTCATGCTGGCGGCTGTATCTGTGAAGCCGCGAATGCTGGGAAAGGTTAAAGGGCATTGCCTTTAACCTTTCCCAGCAATCGCGGCTTTACAGATACAGCCGCCAGCGTGAAGGAAAAGGCTCTTCACGCTGGCGGCTGTATAGAGGGAGCCGGGGCCTCGCGCGAGCTTACCCTGCTCCTTCTGAAGCCCTGCGGTGGGTGTGCCCTTGCCAGCTGTGGGCCCTACGCCATGGCATACATGGCGTATAGGTAAATCCGGACCTGCCCCAGAGTATATATACAAGGCATTGAAAGAGCTGGTGGTGCAAGGGAAGCTAAAACCTTAAAGAAGGGCAAGCCAAAAACGTGCTAAGCACTCTAGGCCCAACTCCAAAAATCCCTGTAGTCCAACAGACATACAGGGAGCTCCTCCACCTGCAAGAGACTGAGCAAGTACTGACAGGTTCAGGAGAGCAGGCTCCTCAGTAGTGGATGTCAGTGAAGCTTTTGTTGCTCAGTCTCCACCTGCTGGTCGGGGGCACAATCTGTGTGTCTGGACTAGAGGGATGATTTGGAAACCAAATTGCTTCTGATTTATCAGTATTTAACTGTTAAGGCAGAGAAGCAAAATGCACAAGTGCACGCTTCAATGTTTTTCATTCATTTAATGGATAAGATACACTTTACAGTTTGCTGGTTAAAGCCTTTGTGATGTCACTAACCACTGTTGTAATAGGTGATTTTATGACATCAGTTACATCTAGCTGACCTGAAGCAACATTACATTCTGATTTCAGAGTCAGTGGCAGAAGTAAAAGCAAGGACCCCCTAAGCAAAATATTGCAAAGGTTCCCCAGAGCAGGGGGAGAGGGGGAAATCAACCTCAGAACGTATAGGAGTGGCTCTAAGGGGGTCCCCTCTTTTCCTGAAGCCCCTTCACACCACCGTCCAGAGGTGTGCTTAATGTTCAACGGCTGAGTGTGGCTTCTGCAACCAGGAAGTGGAAATACCCAGACAGGTGGTAGAATTCTGGGAAGATGCAATACGAAAGTGTAAGTATGGATGTGAATCTACGGTGAGTGACTTTTTAAAAAATGAAGTATTAATGTTAGCTTAAATATCACTGACATGGATGATTTTCTTCAGTTCAAAAAAGTTTTTAAATATTGTATTAAGCCTGGCCTTGGCACAGGATTGCATTTGTTGTGGCTAAGTGCCACTCACAAGCTGACAGCTCAGTGCAGATATAGACAACAGAAAACTTGAAATTCCCACTTTGTTATCCTTGCTTACCACTTATTCTGTGATCTTCAACAAGCCACTTCACAACCATGCACTCAAACAGACGGCAAGCTCTTTGTGTCAGGGGCATCCTGAAAACGTCTATTCACTTTTACGGTGCTATTGTATGCTGATAACGCAATATAAAATATGTTATTGTTACTATTTCTGTTTCAGTCAGGTGAACTGAACTGAAGTCATAGGAACGAAAAGGTTCACAAGGTTTGAAGAGAGTTCACAGAAGGAGCAGAATTAGAACCCAGGACTTGACATTCTTTGCTTCTGAGCATTCTCTATGATTTCCAACAAAGATTCACTAATAAGGAAGCTGTAAGTTAAAGTCAGGGTAGCACCTAAGAAGGTAATTAACTGAAATACAGTAGTTAATGGTTAATGTGCTATGCAGTATAAATTACAGCATCATTTGAAACCAAATGATCTGGGTTATTACAATTCTACATAAAGGTGTTCTTAATTAGCAGACATCTGTCACAGATTTGACACACTGCACACAAAAAGGCTCTTTCTCACTAACAGAGATTAATGAAATAAGGGGGGGGGGGGATTGGATGGCTGGATCACTCTACTTACAGTGGACTTTCCTACACTGTATGGAGTAATGACTGTGGCTACTGTCTTATCAAGCCACTGCTCCCTTAAGTGTGTTCATTAATGAAAAATGATATATTAAGTCAAATAAGTTATTTAGCATGTTAGTTGTGTTTTATATGAAGACTTTGCTTTCAAAACTGTTGGTTCCTGCAGTGGCTACAGCAAAGCATTACTGCTGACAAGGGATGAGGGTGTCTATCAAGCACTAGTCCAGCTGAGGTAGCGATTACTGCACAGTTTCGTCCTCCTGATTAGGCTCCTCCCTCCTCAGCTGTGACCTTTGGCAGCCGTACTACAGTAATCAGCCATTCAAGGGAGTCTCCAGCTACTGAACACCTTCCCCTTTTCAACATTTGCAACCCAGATCAAAACGGGGAATCAGAATTCAATCAGCAGTTAGCTCAGATTGTGATGAGCCACTTATGGTCAGAGGTGATCCACCTAGGGCTTGAATAATTCCCTCTGCATCCCATGTTCCATTCTTGAAGGCTGTTCCAATAGCAGATTCACCAGTCAGACATCCGTCCATATTCAGTATTATGCATTTGTTGGAAATATTTTTAAAGCTTATCCTTTTCTAGGGTGGGGGGAGGGGAGAGAAGGGGCAGCAGTTTCTACAGAGCTATGACACCATGAGCCTTTACGTATCCTGGGGTCTTCCCCCCATTTGAAAATTCCCCTCCCCAGTGGAATAAGTTATAATGGGAGGCCCACAAGCAAAATCTTGCTGAGGGCTCCCCATTGTCATGTCTCCCCTGGCATGCCCCTCCCTCTCTGTGTGCGGCAAACTTACTTTAACTTGTTTGCCACACTGCCTCTGCTCCAGGCCCTGTGGCTGTTATCTGCTAGGCTGACGTCTTCTGGTGCGGCTGTTATCGCGAGACATCAGCCTGGGAGGTGACAGCTTGTAAGCCTGGAGCAGAGGCAGTGCGGGGTTGCCGCCACTGTGTGGGTCCCCTTCCTGCCCGGGTTACCCCCCCCCCCAACGTGGGGGTTACTTGTGCAGAATTTGTGTCACTGTCCCTCCCACGTCACTTCAATCATTATAGCAACAGTCCTCAGCCTGGGGCTGTATACCACAGCTCCTCCTAGCTAGGACCCATCTAATCTCTGGCCACTAGATGGCACTGGTGAGTGAAGGTTGACACATGCGTTGAAACTAATCAGAACTGTATTTAATTGCAGTAGTAGGGCCATCTCTAGCCCTGTTGCCCATCTCTCCATAACCCAGCGCTTCATTCGCACACATGTTGTGAGCTGGAGATGGGGAAGATCAGGAGGGAACCTTATAGGACCCATTTTGGAGTAGTTGTCCATAAATATGCAAATTATTTTTTTTTATTTTAAATATAAAGAAATTAAAATTGGGTATACAACTTATAAATGTTTATTCAACTATGAAATTGTCTGATCACTATTGGGACAGAAAGGTCTAAGGGGTACTTTTCAAACTGTCTGTGAAATTATGCAGGTAAACAAAGGTTTACCTGTGTGACAATAAGGTTTGTTTATTGCCCTCCTCCTTCACTATGGGTGAAAGTGGGAGGGATTGAGTCAGGGGAGGGAAAGTTTGCATGTTCACCACACTTTCAACTCATCACACGAATGCTGCACCTGCTTCAGTGCTCCACAAAGCACCCGGGGTGCTTTCAACCCGCTTCTAGACTGTCAGGCATTTCCCATGAAAAATGTGCTTGCAGGCCCATGGGAAGCGATGCAAATCTTAAAGCAGAAACTAACCGTGCTGTTTTCCTCTGCAAATGAGCAACTGCACAGCGCAAGAGGTTTAAGCACCTGCATGTGTGGGACCTGCTGTTATCGTGGGTGGGGATGGGAGAGCATCATCGCACACATGGACATGAAAATCAAATGCAAGCATGTCCTCTTCCCCCCACAGCCTAAACACTCCCATAGGAAGGGCTCTGTTTAAAACAGCCAGAATCATGTATATTATGAAAGCCGTGCATACTTCAAGACCCATCTCAGGAGGTCAGGTTTCAGTCAGGCATTTTACCCAAGTAAATGCATTTAGAGGAAAGGTTTTCTTGGCGAGGTGTGATCAGAAGTAGATTGCCAGGCCTTTCTTCCGTGCAGTAAGCCTACAGCACCTGGAATACCTTTAGACTTACTGTGTAGAAGAAAGGCCTGACAATCTACTTTCGGTTGCACCTTGCCAAGAAAACCCAGGGGATGGGTTGCCATGAGTTGGCATCGACTCAGCGGCACACAATACATTTCTTCTAAACATATGTGAGGATGATTTATAAAACTCTTTTTGTTTGCAAAGCCTGTTTTACATGGGGAAAAGGGTTTTTATAAAATGATGTGACTGCATATGTGCATAAAAAGTAGGCGGACGGAAATTGTGCATCATCTGCATTCCCAAGGGTCTACTGAGCGGAGGTGGAATTATGATGTATGCCCAAGGAGTACATGCACGAATTTATAGCTTTTTCGGAGCTGGTGTAAATTTGTGCGCTATTGGGATTGGTTCTGGGAGTCTACTTTATAAAGACACACAGGCGCCTATGTTGCCTTTATAAAATAGTCTTAAAATAGACGTCTTTTGAGATGTCTCACATAAGTGCCAGGTTATAAAATCAAGCCCATACTGTACAGTGCACAGCAATATTTCCTTACCTTGGTTTCTTTGATTTTGACAGCGATCACCTGTTTCCTTTGACGAATTATCTCCACCAGCTCATCGCACTCTTCCAGCAGCTTGGCCTCATGCATGGCTGTGTTCACCTGTCCAGAAACATTAATCCAGCAGAGCACGGTCAGCCAAAAGTCAGATCAGCGCAAACTATATGCTTTCAGCACATCACGGTCAATCCAAGCTACCACCAGCTGTCAATAAGATTATGAGTAGAGAAACATAAGGAAACAGCTTTAGACTCCAAGCATTAGCATGCGCAAGGCATTCAAAGTGATGCAGAGAGGAGTGAATGAGACAATTAGTATGATGCACAGAACTATGTGTGGGGTGTGCAGACTGGGGAGGAAACCTCGCAGGTCAGAATCAACAGCCAAACCGGTCAGGGGGCAAGAAGGCAGACAAATGGAAACCATGGGGCAAGCATGCAGGATTAGAAACACAGCCAGAGGGCGAGCATGCAGGGCTAGGGGCATGGCCAGAAGGCGAGCACGTCGGGCTAGGAGCACGGCCAGGAGGCGAGTAGGCAGGTCTAGGAGCACGGCCAGGAGGCGAGCAGGCAGGGCTAGGAGCATGGCCAGGGGGCGAGCACGTAGGGCTAGGAGCACAGCCAGGAGGCGCGCGTACAGGGCTAGCAGAGTAACTAGGGGACGCCCCCGAAGGGCTAGTCGCACGGCCAGGAGATACCCACGCAGAGCCAGCCGCACAGCCAGGAGGTGCCCAAGAAGAGGGAACAGTGTGCCCAGGAGACGCCTATGCAGGACACAAGGAGCAGTCTCAAGGACCCCACGAAGGCCAGCCACAAAAGCCACCAAGGCAGCATGCGCAGCACATTATGCAGCCAGGAGAACAGAAGAGAGGCCATGCTGTGAGGCCTGGGGAAGAAGGTACACTGCACAATGCATGGCCAAAAAGGGAGTATAGAAACAAAAGTAGTATAACCAGGAAGGGCTAGCACAACATGTGCAGAGGAGAGCATGCTTGGCATAGAGGACAATCTAACTGATGAATCTGAGTGTCTGAATTGTGCACAGAATAAAGTTGACATCAATGCCGCAGTCTTCATTTTCGCTCCAGAATTTATGTCACTATAAAACCGTCCTCCTGAAATCTATACATAAAGGTTCAAATACATAAAACTGACTTCCTGAGGGATTAGGTAGATTTCTGTGCCACCAGTCTGTCAGTACTGAAAACACTGTATCCATTTTTAAACTCTGATTTGCTTTCTTAATTTTTGATTTACAATTAGAATATGTATTTATTTATACCATTTACAATGGAGTTTCCCAACTCTGTCCAGGAGCCATACCTAAGTGGCTTGGTTTTCATGATATCCCAGTGTATGCAAATCCCTCTGATGCATATTCACAGTGGCAACTCCAAGTTAAAATCAAGAATGTCTATATTCTGTGATAGGATTTGCAGAAATCTAATGTTCTACCCTTTCCCTCTCCTCTCCCTCCCCAGCAATCAGACAACAACACTTTGCCATTCAGTTTACACTGAGGAGACTGTAAATCTGGGTTCATTTATAGGCCTGGTAAGAGATGTAGTATTCACAACCCTTGGGTGAGAGGGAGTCTCAGACACAGCTCCGTAGTGACACCCATTAGCCAGACTCAGAGTGCATATGTTTCCAGGTTCTGGAGGACGCCACGGTCTGTGGCTCTGGCCAAGGCCTGTCACTGCAATGCCTGGGTTAGTTTGGAGTTATCAAATAGGAAAAGTCTCTGAATACTTGCAAATTAAGGCTCAAGGTACCATGATCCAGCAAAGGCCAGCTTTGATTGACCTAGAAATCCAGAAGCAAAAAAATACTGTCTCAGGCCTCAATAAAAATTACATCTGAGATATGGTCTTGAGCGAGTATTTTGGTTTATTTTAAATTGATTAATAGAGATCCGCCTTCCCAAACAAAATTGCTCAAAGCATATTTAGAGTAGGTACATAAAAACATCACAAATACTCCAAAATATAATAAAGACCTTTCTAAGCTGCATGGGAATCTTCCATCTATGGAACTGCCACTGTGTGTGTGTGGGGGGGGGGGGGGGGGCTTCAAAATTGCGTTTTTAATCTCGAGGAGTAGGCAGATTCTGCAGGACTCCTAAGTAACCTGCCTACTCCTCAAGATTGCAAATCTGACAATAACCACCCCCCACCAGCAGAAATTCAGGCAGAGGACAGTATCAAGTTTATAAAACAAAAAATATCATCATTAAATATCCTACCAAAAGAATTCAAATAATATATAAAAACAAAACTAAAATAGCATAGTAACATAACATATGACAGTAGATAAAGACCAGTATGGGCCATCTAGTCTGCCCAGTAAAGTGGCTAAAATAATTGTACCCATCATTCTGTGCAGGTCATCCACCTCTATGCCTTTGTTTAGTGTTGTACCCACCATTCCATGCAGGTCACCTCTTCTATGCCTATGAACTAACACTAAACATAAAATATCAGTCAACCCAATTTCTAATCTGAAGAAGGAATCACAAAAAAGCAATAAAAAATATTAATAAATTACACAGATTTAAAAAAATCAACAAAATCAGAAATAAAATCCCTATGCACCTAAAACGACTTGCAGAGAAATATAAATTACTTAAAACCACAAGTAAAAAGCCAGGTATTAATTAGCTTTCCAGAATCTCAAATAATCTGCATTCAGACCTTCCTCCTTTGGGAAAGCATTCTACAAGTGGGAAGCAATATGTCAGAATGCTTTTCTAATGACCTTGAAGTCTTGCAACAAAAGATGAAGGAATACAAAGACAACCTCCTTCATGTGATCTCAGTGATCTAGCAGCAATATAGGTTACAAGATGCTCCTTTACACAGTAGGCATCTAATCCTCTTTGAGTTTTAACCGTCAGTGCTGGTATCTTCAATGGTTTGTGGGAATTAATAGGCAACCGAAGAAGATTTCTAAATGCTAACTTAATGTGGTGTTTAAGATTCAGGTCCAAAAAAAACGTGCAGCAGCACTTTGAAGAATCTGAATACATCCCACTGATAAACCCATGTACAGAGAATTGTAATTAATCAGCCTGTAGTAAGCACATGAACTACCATAGCTAAAACTTTCTGTACTAAGCAAGGATGAAGCTGAAATATGAAGGCACATTTTAGATAGTATATGGAGAATGGCATTTGTTTTTATTTATTTGAGTGTTTTTTATACCATCATCAATAAATCAAAGCAGTTTACATAGAACTAAACAATGTGCATGAAACAAAGGAAACTCAAAAGAAGGGCTTATTAGTACAGCTAACAAGTTATAACATTGGAGATATACACAAGGATTAACTGAAGGTTAAATATCTAACAACAGAATGAAGTAACATAACTATTGTGCATGTCATAGGAGTTAAAATCATGGCAGCTGGTGATTATGTCAGGTACATGCTATTTCTGTCTTCTCTCCATAATGTTCTGAGAATAAGTGTGTTTTAAGTTGTTTTCTAAATGTGGAGATGTTGTTTATAGTCCTTCATTTGTCTGGGAGTGAGCTCCAGAGAATCGGTGAGTAGAACGTGAGGGCTCTGTTGCTTGTTGCACGATTGTTTTTCCTAAATTCAGAGGGAATGGCTGGGGTGTTTTGTGCGCCGCCTCTCCTTTGCCTGTTGTTTGATATGGTGGATATAAGGGAATGTAAGTAGGTGCAGGACAGGATGTGTAGTAGTTTGATTATCATCATTATGGATTGAATTTTATTCTGCTTTTGATAGGTAGCCAGTGTAGCTATTGGAGTACGGGGGTTAAATGCTCTGATTTTGGTATCCTAAGAAGAATGCATGCTGCAGTATGTTGGGCTATCTTAAGTTGATTTAAAGCTTTTTTTGAGAGGTCTTGTAGGATTCTGTTACAGAAGTCAAAGTGTGGCGAAATCATTGACTGGAGTACTGTGTGGAAATCTTTGGGTGATAGTAGTGGTCTCAGCTGTTGGAGGATTCTTGTATATTGCTCTGGTCATTTTATCGATATGGGACGCTAGGTTCACATTTTGGTCCAAGGTTATCCCTAGATATCTTACTTTGTTTCTTACCACCAGTGATGCTCCCTTGACCTTTGATTGTAGCGGTGGTTGGAAGTCTTTATGTTTGGAGACAAACAATACTTCGGTCTTTTGTAGGTTTATCCTAAAGCTATGAAAGGCAAGCCATTCTGAGATTTCATCGAATAGCTTAGTTATCCACTGGATGTTGGGTTGGGCTGGATGATATGGGAGGTAAAACAATCTCATCCGCCGTATATATGTTGTAACTTACATAATGTTTGTGAAATATAGTGCATATTGGTTGAAGATATATATTAAATAGTAAAGTTGAGCCATTTGGTATGCCTTGATGTTGACTGTAGGGTTTGATGAGGCTTCATCTATCTTAACTTGGTGGGTACAATCCAATTTATTTAGCTAGGTTTATATACTGCTTTTCTACCGGTCAAAGTGGTGTACATTCAGGTACTGTATATGTATTTTTCTTTGTCCTTGGAGGGCTCACAATTTATGTTTTTGTACCTGAGGCAATGGAGGGTTAAGTGGCTTACCCAAGGCCACAGGGAGCACCTGTGGGACTAGACACCCAGTCCTTCTTGCAAAGGTTGCTGTCCTCTAGTGAGATTTGAACCCCTGGCTGGCCCTCTGGCCTGAGGTAACTTGCCCAACCACTAGGCCACTCCTCCCCAATATATATGATTTAAACCACTGCAGTTTGACCCGCCAATTCTGATCTGTTGGAGCCTGGTTATGAGAGTGTTGTGATTAATGGAATTAAAAACAGCTGAAATATCCAAGAATATTAGTATGAAGTATTGCTTGGGTTTCTCTATTTCCTTCAAGAGCCTGTCAAATAAAGGTATAAGCAATGTTTCAACACCATGCCCTGATCTGAAGCCATGTTGATGTAAATCAAGAGGGGCGTGCATATCTATGTGGTCCTGGACTTGTGTTTGGACAATCTTCTCAATTATTTTAGCTATAAAAGGAAGGCTGGATATACAGTAGGTCTATAGGAGTTGGGACATGTTTTAGGAAGGGAAGAATAGTTGCTCTTTTTAAACATCTAGGCATGTAAGCCTGGGCTAAAGAAAAATTCACTATTGTAAGTATGTGCATAATTTCTGGTCAGATTAGTTTTATCCAGTTGACCGGGCATGTATCCAGTGGAGATGTTGTTGTGTAGACAGAAGTGATAATCTGTTCCAGTTGTTCAATGTTGATTTGGGTAAACGCTTGCCAGAGTGGGAGGTCAGCAAGAATGATGGAATTTTGCATTGGTGCATTACAAGCTGGTAATTTGAAGTTCATGCAATGGTTAGCGAATACTTGTGGTTTGATAGGGATATGAGTGTCCCCTGAGTTGGGTGTACTGATGAAAGATTTCACAATATCAAAAAATTCCCTGAGGCAATTTACAGATTTCATTATTAGATTTGTATGGTAGTCTTTCTTGTTGTCATTAACTATCACTCAGTATGCATGGAGGGTGTCCATATATATGCTTCTGACTTTTAGTGACTTGGTGATTCTTCATTTGCATTCTAGTTTTCTTAAACGCCTTGTTATGTTTCTTAGTTCCTGAGTATACCATATCTCGGATCTAGTTTGTTTTATGTGATGCCTAGTTTGATTAGTTCTTTATCTTTATTGTTTCTTGATATACCACCCTAGGCAACAGGGCATCAGAGCGGTGTAGAAATAAATTAACAAAATAGTATGTTGAGAGAAGAGAAAGGAATACCATTAATTGATAGGAAAGGACAGTAGGCAGAGAGGGACAGAAAGGGAGGCAAGAGGTGACTAGGGAGAAGAGGGAGGCAGGTCATAAGAGAGCTGGAAGAGGTGAGTTTTGAGATGAGATTTGAACCGAGGAAATGAAGGCTCAGCACGTAGGGAGACAGGGAATTCCACAATGTGGGAGCAAGAAAGAAAAAAGCAGAATGCTGTGTCTGGTCTAAGCATGCTTGGGAGGCTGAGGGAAGAGCCAAATGGTGAGTGTGAAGGGACCGTAGGAGGTGATGAGGGGTGTGAAAGTGGAGATTAGCCAAGCATTGCAGAGTACCTGGATGGATTGCCTGGTGTGCCAAGGTGAGTAATTTATAGTTGAGACGGTATTTAATGGGAAGCCAGTGGAGACAGACAAGGGTAGGTGTGATGTGATCGCGATGGGAAGTGTATATCAGGATCCTAGCTGCTGAATTTTGGACAAGCTGAAGGCGGTGAAGTTCATAATGTGGAAGACCTAAGAATGTATTGTTATAGTAATCCAATCCAGAGATTACCAGTGACAACAGAAGGGTGGTGAAAGAGTGCATGTCAAGAGAGGGACGGAGGGCACAGATCTGATGCAAAAAGAAGAAGGACCGCTGAATCAGGGAAGACAGATGATCGTGGAATGATAGAGAAGAGTCCAAGGTAACACGCAGATAGTGGAGAGATGAAACTAAGGGAATCAGACCGTTTGAGAGGAGTGGGGCTAATACTGGCCTGGGGGTAGTGAGAGCAAACCACATGACTGTGCATTTGGAGGGATTAAGTTGTAGGTGATTAGTGGAAAGCCAATCAGAAATAGCAGATAAGCAGGAGTTTATCATGACAGTGTAGATCAGTATGATACAGAAGACAGATATCATTGGTGTAGAAATATGCTGAAATGCCAGATTGCTGGATTAACAGAGCAAGAGGAGCCAGGAAGAGGTTGAACAGAAGGGGTGCCAAGACCGAACCCTGGGGGATATCACAAGCTAAGGGCAGTGAGGGAGAAGAAGTCGTACCACATAATACAGAGAAAGAACGAGAAGAGAGGAAAGACTGGAAACAACAAAGTATAGTGCCCCGAAGCCCACATTCAGAGAGACAAGAAAGGAGCAGTGTGTGATCTACCAGGTCAAAAACCGAGGAGAGGTCTAAAGAAACTGCAAGAGAAATGTTACCGTGGTCATGTGCTACGTGGACTTCATTAAGAAGTGATAATATGACAGTCTCTGTACTGTGGCCGGGACGGAATCCGGATTGGCGGGGGTGTAGAAAATGAACAGAGTCGAGGTGGGAGGACAGTTGTGCAAAGACTAATTTTTCAAGGATTTTGTAGAGGAAGGGGAGATTTTAAATAGGGCGCCATTAGCAAGAACATCAGGGGCAAGAGACGGATGGGACGGAGGAGGGCGAGCTTCCACTGGGAGGGAAAGATACCGGAGATGAGGCTGGAATTGAAGATGGTAAGTACGTAGGGGAGGAAAGACAGAAAGGGTTCTAAGATCCATGCTGAGGGCATGGGGTCAATAGGACATGTGGTTTTATGGGATGAATTAAGAACCTTTTATCAAAGCAGTTGCAGTGATAGGAGAAAAGGAATGCCAAGAGTGGGAGAGGGCTGAGGGGGAACTTTGGGAGGGCGATAGGGTGGCTAAGATGGGACTGGTGGGGAAAGGTAAGGGCTCAATAGTGGTAGGGTAGCGGGGGAGGAATGTGGAACATAAGGTAGTAATCTTATCAGCAAAATGGATAACCAAGAAGACAGGGGTCAGGCAAAGGAGGGGAAGGGAGGGTTGTGAGGCCAGCATGGGGTAGCAACAAGGAATGGAAAACCAAGTAAAGTTGCCTAATGGAATTCGCAGCAGATGAATAGAGGAGGTGTAATATAATTTCCTAGCCGTGCAGACTTGTACTTTATAATAGTGATGGTGATGATGATAATAAGACAAACTGGTGGAAGTGGGTTGAAAATGCCAGAGACGCTGGGCTCTGCGCAGTTGGGCCCGGAGAAGGAGGAGATCTGCTGTGAACAAGGGATTGTGGCGAGATAAATGATGGGAAGGACGGGGTTTAAGGGGAGCTAGGTGGTCAAGATGGTTGCTAAGGGTTGAGTGCTAGGCTGCTGGCATTAACCTTTAAAAAGGAGATAGAGCAGCTTTTAAACTAGATAATAGGGGAAAGCCGACAGTCGCCCAAGAGCGCATGGTTCGGAAGAATGTATCCTTGAAGGATACTACAAAAAGCAGAGAGGTTCCAAAAAAAGAGTAAAGTAGCCCAAATGCCCTCGAGTATGGAGCAGACAGAGCTTAAAGATCCCAAATTACCCATGTCTACCAATAGCCAAATTAATATGAATAAAATACAGTCTCTAAAATGCTTGTATGCAAATGCTAGAAGTCTACAAAACAAGATGGGAGAGTTAGAATATATAGCACTAAACGAGAGGTTAGATATGATTGGAATATCAGAGACATGGTGGAAGGAGGACAACCAGTGGGACACTGTGATACCTTGGTACAAACTATATCGTAATGATAGAGCTGATCAAATTGGTGGAGGGGTTGCGCTCTATGTTAGAGAGGGCATTGAGTCAGAAAGGATTAAAGTTTTGCAAGAAACAAAATTTGCTGTAGAATCTCTATGGATTGAAATTCTATGTAAAAAGGGGAAGGCGATGGCAGTGGGGGTGTACTATCGTCCGCCTGGCCAGAATGAACAAATGGATGATGAAATGCTCAAAGAAATCAAGGAAGCTAGCAAAAGTTACAGTGCAGTAATAATAATGGGTGATTTCAATTACCCCGGCATCGACTGGGTCAGTGTCACAACAGGACATGCTAGGGAGATAAAGTTCCTAGATGAAATAAATGACTGCTTCTTGGAGCAGCTGGTTCATGAACCGACCAGAGGGGAAGCAATATTAGACCTAGTCCTTAGTGGAACACCAGATGTAGTGCAAGAGATAAGGGTGTTGGGGCCACTTGGCAATAGTGATCATAGCATGATCACCTTTGATTTAATTAGTGGAGGAGGGATAGTAAGGAAATCCACAGTACTACCCTTTAACTTTCGAAAGGGAAACTATGATAAAATGAGGGAAACAGTTAAGAAAAAACTAAAAGGAGCAGTTGCAAAGGTTAAAGACGTATATCAAGCTTGGGTGTTGTTGAAAAATACTATCTTGGAAGCCCAGACCAGCTGTATTCCACGCTTTAAGAAAAGTGGAAGGAAGTCCAAAAAACTGCCAGCATGGTTTAAAGGTGAGGTCAGAGAGGCTGTTGTTGCCAAAAGAGCATCTTTCAGGAAATGGAAAAAAGAGCCAAACGATGAAACCTGGAAACAGCACAAGCACTGGCAAGTCAAATGCAAGGCATTGATAAGGCAGGCAAAGAGAGAATTTGAGAAGAAGCATGCTGCGGAAGCAAAAACGCGAAATAAAGACCTTTTCAAGTACATTCGTAGCAAAAAACCTGTGAGAGAGTCATTTGGTGAATTAGATGATAAAGGGGTTAAAGGAGCACTAAGAGGCGACAAGGCGAAAGCGGAGAGACTGAATGAATTCTTTGCTTCGGTCTTTACTGAGGAAGATGTAGGGATGTTACCCATGACTGAAGTGGTATTTAAAGGTGCGGAAGAATTGAAGGAAATATCGATACATCGGGAAGATGTCTTACAACTATTAGATAAACTGAAGAGTAGCAAATCACCTGGGCCGGATGGTATACATCCAAGGGTATTGAAAGAACTGAAATTTGAGATTGCAGACCTGCTATCAGTAATCTGTGAACTATCATTAAAATCATCTCTAATACCTGAGGATTGGAGGATCGCCAATGTAACACCAATTTTTAAAAAGGGTTCGAGGGGTGATCCGGGAAACTACAGACCGGTGAGCCTGACATCAGTACCGGGAAAAATGGTAGAAACCATCATAAAGAATAAATTACTCAGCATGTAGATAGTCACGACCTAATGGGAGACAGCCAACATGGCTTTAGACAAGGAAGATCTTGTCTTACTAATCTGTTATGTTTTTTTGAAGGAGTGAATAAACAGGTGGACAAAGGTGAGTCGGTTGATATTGTGTATCTGGACTTTCAGAAACCTTTGACAAGGTCCCTCATGAGAGACTTTTGGCAAAACTAAAGAGTCATGGGATAGGAGGCAGTGTACTATTGTGGATCAGGAACTGGTTAAAAGATAGGAAGCAAAGGGTAGGGCTAAATGGCCAATTTTCCCAATGGAGAAAGGTGAATAGTGGTATACCCCAGGGATCTGTGCTGGGTCCGCTGCTTTTTGACATATTCATAAATGACCTGGAAAGTGGAATAACGAGTGAGGTTATCAAATTTGCAGATGACACAAAACTATTTAAAGTTGTTAAAACCCAGGAGGATTGTGGAAAATTGCAAGAGGATCTTGATAAATTGGAAGACTGGGCATCAAAATGGCAGATGATATTTAATGTGGAGAAGTGCAAGGTTATGCACCTAGGGAAGAACAACCCAAACTATGGTTACACGATGCAAGGTTCCACATTAGGAACCACCACCCAGGAAAAAGATTTAGGCGTCATTGTGGATAACGTGTTAAAACCCTCGGCCCAGTGTGCAGCGGCGGCCAAGAGAGCAAATAGAATGCTAGGTATCATAAGGAAAGGAATGGAAAATAAAACAAAAGATATTATAATGCCTCTATATCGTTCCATGGTGAGACCGCACCTTGAATATTGTGTGCAATTCTGGTCGCCGTATCTTAAAAAGGATATAGCGATTTTAGAAAAGGTTCAGAGAAGAGCCACCAAAATGGTAAAGGGGATGGAAGGATACTCCTATGAAGAAAGGCTAAAAAGGTTGGGGCTCTTTAACCTGGAAAAGAGACGGCTGAGGGGAGATATCATAGAAGTCTATAAATTAATGAACGGAGTGGAACGGGTAAACGTAGATCGATTGTTTACCTTATCAGAATATAGAAAGACTAGGGGACATGCAATGAAGCTACAGGGTAAACTATTTAAGACTAATAAAAGAAAATATTTTTTCACTCAACGTGTAATCAAACACTGGAATTTGTTACCGGAAGATGTAGTAAAGGCTGTTAGTGTAGCTGGGTTTAAAAAAGGTTTGGACAAGTTCCTGGAGGAAAGGTCCATAAACCATTATTAAGAAGGGACCCAGGATATCAATGCTTGAACCAATACAAGCATTGTGGAACCTGTGTCCCTTGGGGAAACTGCTAGGTACGTATGACCTAGATTGGCCACTGTTGGAAACAGAATACTGGGCTTGATGGACCTTGGTCTGACCCAGTATGGCATATCTTATGTTCTTATGTACCTGAGAGTTGGTAGAAAAGGAGTCAAAATCGGGAGGGAACAAAGTATCACCAGAAGGGAATTGCAGGAGAGTGTTAGGGGTGATATGACGTGACAGAGGGATGGGCTGGGGGGGGGGGGGGAGAAGATATATGAGAGGGGCCTGTTGGGTGTTATAGAGAGAAAAAGACACAGTAGTGATTGGTCCAAGGGAGAGGCAGTGTTGAGATCAGAGAAGGGACTGCAGGTCAGGTGGAAGAGGTAAGGATATCGAGCTTATGTCCAGCAACATGCATAGGGAGGGAGATGTGTTGGTGGAGAGAGGTCAAAGAGAAGGGAAATGAAGGCCTTGTCTCTGGGCCGGGAGGGTGAACTAATGTGAATGTTGAAGTCGCCCAAGATATTGAGGTCTATATAGGTTTAAGTAAGTTCTGAGAGGGTAAGTAGGAGGGAATCACAGCCTAGCTGTTTGTACCGAGGGGGGAGCATAAAGAAGGAGGTAATAACTTGGCGAAGGGAGGTCCAACTGTAAGAGCAGTTCTTCTAGATAGTGAAGGGCTGGGGAAGGGACTTCTTGAAAAGACAAGGAGGATCAATGGAGAAAGGTAACCCCCTGCCCGAGCGGCTAGAGTGAAAGATATGGATAAAAAAACAGTAGGGAGACAGCGATGGAGAATGGGATCCTCTCTAGGGTGTAACCAGGTCTCAGTTAGAAACAGTCGGTTGAGGGAGTGCTGCAATAGGATGTCTTGAACAAGTTCGGGCTTAGAACAAAGGGAACGGCAGTTAATCAGAGCAAGGTTCATGGTGAGGAGGGTTGTTGCGAGGCAGGAGGGGGGAGTCGCCAAGCAGGAAGGAGGGGGGGGGCAGACATGCAACAAGGTTAAACATAACACTGGAGTGGTTGAAACGGTGGCAGGATGCCATGTCTAATGGGCAGGGATTGGGGGCATAACCCCAGGGGTCGACAAGAGGAGACAGCCTGTTATCAGGAGGAGGAGAAAAAAGGCACAATAAGCGAAGGCTGAGGGGAAATTAGCAGAGAGCTTACCGTGTGAAAAATCCCCAGGAAAAAGAGAAGCAAGCCGATCAGGGAGGAGTGCTGTGGTAGTGCAGGTCACGTGCAGGTCATGGAGGAGTGCTGTGGTAGTGCAGGTCACGTGCAGGTCATGGAGGAGTGCTGTGGTAGTGAGTTCAGCAATGTATGAGACCCCACCCCTGGCACCCCTGGAGTCACTCCAAGGAGCTTGCCCAAGGGGTACGTCTTGCTCCTTCGGTGCACGGCTGCGGCACGGGACACCACAGCAGGTGTTCTTTTAAAGTGTAGGGTGCCTGAGGGAATGCAGCTGCGCCACTTCCGGAGCTGCTGGGGCTGCGTGCACCAGGGGTTTGAATACTGTATCGGCGTAGCGGGAAGATACCCAAGGGAGACAGAATAGAACACAGGAGTCAGCCAGGCAATATTAACAGCAGCAGCAGAAGACAGAACAGGTGTTCTTTTAAAGTGCAGGGTGCTAGTTGTTTATCACAGGGTGCTTGTTTATGACAGTGTTTCAATTGTTGATCAATGCGCCTATATCCTCTAATTTTGGGTTGAGTTGTGGTAAGATGTCTTTTTTTTTTTTTTTTAGAAGAAATATTGACTCTGCTTGTCAGTTTAATGGTTCAGACATTCTGTAGCCACATGAAGTAATAGTCATTGCCCATAAGCATAAAATAGGACATAAATTAGGAATGTGCATTTGTTTGAAACGACATGGGAAATATCAATGACATTTTCTATGTCCTTTCATATCATTTTTTTTTAAAGATTTTATTTATGCAATTTTCCAACATATAAACATTGCACATATTACATAAAACAGCTATTAAAACAATGACTTAACACAAAGTTACAACTCCCCGTATACCCACCCACCCACCCTTCCCAGGATCTCAAGGAGAGGAAAAAACAACATAGTCGGATTTAGGGGAGCCTTCACGAGTCTACTCACTAGCCCTCTGCCTAAACGTGTCACACCTTGATTATTACAGCACAACACTGTGGTCTCTAATTTAAGCAACTTCTGACCGGGCAATATACTGATCCAGAAGAGACCATCTATCATAGCTTAGTTCCCCTTTATCGGGGTGATGGAGTTTACTATACAGCCTTTCATATTTGGCGTATTGGCATACAAGACTCCACCATTCTCCCTGATGCAAGTTTGCGAGATTTTTCCAATTTAACAGGATCATCTTGAGAGCCACAGCCATCAGAAAATTTAACAGAAAGGCTTTCTCCTTACACCTAGCCTGGGGTAGTCCTACGGATCTCAGGAAAACTGCATTCTTAGAGAGCTTATCTGATATATCCAAAATTCCTTGAATTTTACCCCAGATCGCCTTCCAGAATTGCTGTACAAAAGGTTAGTCATAGAACATATGCGTGAATGTGCCTATCTCTCGCTGACAGGACCAACATGTCCCTGTAAATGACTTATCCCACTTTGAGAGTTTTGCAGGCGTGATATAAGCCCTGTGTAGCAGAAAATACATCGATTGTGTGATGGACGCCGAACGTGTGGCCCTGACTATGGGACCCCACAACTTCTTCCATGAGCTAGTATGCAGTGCTAGGGATAGATCTGACTCCCACACCTTATAGAATCCCCTTGGGCTTTTGCAGGCATAATCCCTAAACAAGGCATATAGCCCTGAGATTATTCCCCTCCGACCATACATTGCTTTGATATTTTTGATTAGTGTTCCCTCATCTACTAGTTCATTAATTTTAACTTTGGCCGCTATTATGCAATGCTTGATCTGCAGCCATTGAAAGTAACAGCTCTGAGGCAGGGAAAATTCTCCTCTTAAGGAGATAAAATCTTTCCAGCCGTTTTTCCCCACTAAGTGGCCCAGCGTCCAGACCCCCCGTTCTTGCCAGATTTTCCATGCAAATCTCCGTCCTCTAATTTTAAATTGCGGGTTCCACCACAGCAGGGTCAGTTTAGAGGGCAGCCCATCATTACCAGCTAACTGCTTCAATTTTAGAAAGGCGTCCTGAGTGGCCCGAATCACCGCCCCCATTGCTCCTTCCTCTGGATGCAGCATCCCTAGCATATGTCTCAACGGGTAAGGGGCCGCAATGTGAGCTTCTACTTTTAGCCAACTTGGGCTTTGGGCCATGTCTTCAGTATCTAACCATACTGCTCCCTGCCTTAAGAGAAGGGCATGGTGATACCATTGGAAATCAGGGAAGTGGACACCACCTTTCTCCTTGGGGGCTTTTAGTTTCTTACTAGCAATTCTGGGTTGAGCATCTTTCCATAGAAACCTCATTAGACTTCTCTCTAGAGTTGCATATGCCTCTACCGGCAAAGAGAAGGGAAGCATACCTAGCACATAGTTGATCCTAGGTGTCAACACCATTTTAATAATTTCCAGTCTTCCCCACCAAGTAAAATGCAGGGGAGACCATGCCAGAATCTTTTGGCGAACCGTTCGGAGGAGCTCCTCCATGTTTATGTGAATGGTGCGGTCAACTGACGCACTATACCAGGCACCTAAGTATTTGATACTCCCTGATTCCCACCTAAACGGGAATGGGGCCATCAGCCCTGCAGTCGAGCAGCTGTTAAGCGGAAAGGCTACGGACTTAGCCCAGTTAATCTTATATCCCAAGATACTCGAGTACCCATTTATTAACGTCAAAATCTGAGGGATCTCCGAGGGCTGTGTAAACAGCAAAAGATCGTCTGCATACGCGGATAGCTTCACTTGCAGACCTCTAAAATTAAAGCCCTTGATGTCTTCGCTTTGTCGGATTGCTATGGCTAAGGGCTCTAGTGCCAGATCAAAAAGTAGTGGGGAGAGGGGGCAGCCCTGCCTGGTGCCCCTATGCAGTGAGAAGGGGCGGTGCAGAACACCATTGGCAAGGACCCTGGCACTGGTTCTGGCATATAGCAGCCTGACCTTACCTATGAAGTCCTCCCCTAAACCAAACCATTTCAATACGGCAAAGAGAAAGGGCCATTCCAACCTGTCGAACGCTTTTTCGGCGTCTAGGGAGAGTGCAACAAAAGGGGACACATCTATGGCAGCCCTATCAAGCAGGTTACATAGCAGCCTGGCATTGTCTGAGGTGGACCTGCCTGGAACAAAGCCGCATTGGTCAGGGTGGACTAGCTCCCCAATGACCATCGCTAGCCGCTTTGCCAAGACACTCGTATATATCTTATAATCTGCGTTTAGCAAGGATATGGGTCTGTAGTTCATGACATTATTGGGATCCTTTACAGGTTTCTCTAGGACTACTATCGTGGCTTCTGAGAAGTTACCGGGGTGTCCAGGCCCTTTCTCTAGTTCACCGTAATATAGCATTAGGTATGGGATCAGCTCTGCACTCAATACTTTATATAGTTCGGCTGGTATCCCATCAGGGCCTGCAGCTTTCCCCATCGCCATGGCCTTAATGGCCGTGGAGATCTCCTTCCTAGAAAGAGACTCACCTAGCCATTGGGCTTGTTGGACCTACAAGGTAGGATGATCCAATTTATCCAGAAAACTTGCAAACGCTTCTGGGTCTGCCTTTACCTCTGAGGAGTACAATTTAGAGTAGAATTTTGAAAATTCTTCTAAAATTTGATCATCATTGACCAGTCTTGTCTGATTTTTGTCTACAAGAGAAACAATCCTTGATTTTTCTCTCTTCCCTCTCAGGGTACTCGCCAAGAGCTTACTAGCCTTATTCTGTTCTACATGATACCTGGCAGATTGCTTCAACATTATTTGCTCTACTTCGGAGCTCAATGCCTCATTGTATTGAAATCTTAATCTTTGTAACCTAAGTAGAATCCCTGGGTTAGGGTGCCTAATCCACAGCCTCTCCCCTGCTTTAATCTGATTTTCCAAAGTTATTAGCTGAGCCTTTCTCCTTTTCGCCTCTTTGATCTTGTAACTGGTGATGGTTGCCCTGAGTGAGGCCTTAAATGCCTCCCACCAGGCCCAACATGCAGTATCGCCCAATTTGTTAACCAAAAAGTAAGACCTGATTGCATCCCTTAGTTTATTCTGAAACGAAGGCTCTGCCAGCCATGCTCTATTAAATGACCATACTGGGCTGGGTCGGGTTACCTCATGCACCTGAACGTTAACCGTGATAGCTGAGTGATCAGACACAGTCATGCCCAAGATTTCCGCTTCACAGCTGCTCGAGACCAGTGACCTAGAGACTAAGAAATAATCTATCCAAGAGAGAGATTCATGCACTGGTGAGAAAAAGGTGAAGTCCTTTTCTGTCGGATGGAGCAGTCTCCATATATCAACTAGGCCGCAATCCTCTATAAGAGCTGAAAGGGCTGTAGTTGCCCGAGAGGGTCTGTCAACTCTCGCTGGGCTGCGGTCCACCAGAGACTCTCTAACTAGGTTAAAATCTCCACCCATAATGATTGGGGCTGAATGTTCGCTCTGCAGACTACTGTTCAAAGCACGAAAAAATTTGGGGTCATCCTTGTTCGGGCCATATACATTGACTAATAGGAGTCTAAGACCCCCGATCTCAATCAGGGATCTGGACCACCTCCCAGAAGTGTCATTGCTAGTACTGACAATCCTTGCACCCAATGTTTTCCGCATGAGCGTGGCTACCCCATTTCTCTTATGATCAGCTGGGGAGGAGCCTACCAGCATATATTTTTTGTCCTCTAACTTCCCTGTCTCCAACAGATTAAGATGGGTCTCCTGTAGGAGCACGATATCCGCTTGTTGCCGGAAACAATATGTTAATATCTTTTTTCTTTTCATTGGCGTTTTGATGCCCTTTACATTCAGGGATAAAATCTTTAGCCCATTAGCCATTGTTATTTACCCAAAAGAAAAGATCCCCATTTGCGACCCGTGTCAGGCTTCCCTTGATAATATAGCTCATATTCCCCCCCTGAGAACCAGCCCCTACCCCCCAACAGAACATACAACAATAACAATAAGAACTTGGGTGAGTCAGTGAGAACATCCAACATAGCGCAGCCTGGCCCCAATAGCGCCTACCCTCGGTGAAATACTCGCTTACAGACAAGCAGGCCTGAAATTAGTGTGAAATAGAGGTTCAGCAAATTAAAACTATTACAGCTTTCTCTACTAACGCAACTGATAAAACCCACACATCTCCCCACCCTCCAATCTGCGCGGCGCCAATCCGGTTGGTGGGGTGTCTTCCGACCAGCATAGTTCTGTATAGCTGCGATCTAGCCCCAGAGCAGTTGACTTCAATATCCGAAAAAAAGAACCAAATCCGGTTTTCCTCCCAGAGGGTCCATAATATTGATGTGCATACATCTGGCACTAGCCGCCTCATTGCTTAGCTTGACTGCATTAACAAAGCCTCTTGATCTTCAATGTACCCCGCAAGTACTGCAGGGTCTTCAAATGTTTTAGTTACATTATTTAAAGTTACCTTGAATCGCGTTGGGTTGAATAGGCCATACCTAACCTGCAGACACTGGAGGCGAGGCCGCAGCGCCAAAAATTGCTTCCTTTTCTCAACTGTAGGCTTACTGAAGTCTGGGTAGAAAGCGACCCTCCGGCCTTCATGCTGAAGGGATGGACAAGCTTTTGCTGCCACCAAAATTTGGGTTGCATGCTGGTGTCTGAGCACACAGAGAATCATCGGGCGTGGGTGCTTGGCACTTTGGTTAGCTGCAGATGTCAACCGGTGGGCCCTCTCTATTTTGAAAGGGCGAGAAAACTCTATTTTCAGGAGCTTCGGTATCAGTAGTTCCAAATAACGGATGGGATCAGCCCCTTCCGCCCCTTCTGCTATGCCCAAGACGCGTATATTATTTCGACGGGCTCTGTTGTTCATGTCTTCTAGGCTCCTTTCAAGCCCTTCTAGTTTGCGATTAAATTTTGGAATTAGGGCCAGGAGATCCTCGTGCTCCGCTGTAACCCTTTCCACTTTGTCGACTCTTTGCGTTAGCTGTTGCATTTGGGCAGCAAGCTCTTTCAGGTCCGTTTGCAGTGCGACAAGGGATTCCCCATTTGAGTCTACTCGACAGCGGACCGCTCGCACCTCTTTAAGGATCTCCTGCAATCCCCCCGCCGCATCTTGGGAAGACGCCATCTTTTGTGGAGAAAGCGGGTCAGTTTTGGATCTTTTAGTACCGGACGACACTGCAGCGGCGAAATCCAAACGGGCCTGCTTGCCTGCTGACATATCTGTGCGTTACCTCTCCAATTCGTACTGTTCCGATTAGGTAAAGTTGCTGAAAAACCAGGATTCGTTGACTGGGGCCAGGAGAGTCTCTCTTACGCGGCCACGCTTGGACCTCGCAGGCTCCGCCTCCGTGGTAAGATGTCATTTAAGAAAGATTCCTTGTCAAATTTCTTGAAGCGGCACGGTATACTTGGCCTAGTTATATTTTTTTTTATGAGCGGTCAATGTGTTATAGTGAATTTCACTCAGTAATGGTCAGACCAATGCACAGGTGATGTTTGAACAGGACGCTGAAGTGAGCTATTAAGTATGTCGTTAGGTAGAAATATCAAATCAAGTGTATTGACTGTTTGTTGAAAATCCATATTCAGCACTACACAATAGAACCACTATCCCCAGCAGATGCATACAGACAGCAACCTGCCTTAGCCTAGAGTTGTAGATAGTTTACCCAGTTCAACCTAAGTCCTTATATCCTGTTTTATGTAAGTCCAGTACGGTTTCTCCTTACTTATGGATAATGTTTCTGTTATATGTAAACCGAGCTGACTCGAAGAGCGCGGTATAGAAAAGACTTTAAATAAATAAATAAAATAAATATTCATTGCACTGAGAGATGAGTGGGCATGGGTGTTGTAGGTGGATGCCAGATTGAATTCTCCTAGAAGGATTCATTGCTTGTCCAGTGGTTTGTCGGCACATGCTAGTTCTAGAATTGATGTTAGGTTTTTTGGACCAGCCGTGGGCGATCTGTATGCCAGACAGAATATGAAGCGTTTGTTTTCTAACAAGTCTAGCCCATTCGCCCTTACAGCTGATGTGAGTGAAGCTTTGAGCTCCTATTATGATAAGTACACCTCTGCCTCTCTTGCTCTCTCTGGGACAGTTAAATGTGTTGTAGTTTGGTAATTTCAGTTGATTTAGAAGGACCAAATCAGTGTTAGCCAGACAAGATTCAGTAATGAACATTATGTCTGGCTTATTTGAATCCACATAGTCTGTTATAATAGGTATTTTATTTCTTACAGACCTTGTGTTTATCAAACAACATTTCAGGCTGGGTGCTGTTAAGTTATGGTTTGAGTTGGTGCAGTCAAGCTGACTCCATACTGTACTAATAAGTATTAGCCTTTCTGGGTTGTCATTGAGATGTCACGGTTGCGACATACACAATTTCGGCAGTATTTTAGAAAAGGCTTGACTAAATTGTGAGCCGGTTCTAAAATAGTGCAGAAGACAATACATGGAGCCAGAGGACACATTTTCCAAATCTACACATGGGAAAAATCAAGTGGAGAAACTCAGCAATTTCCATGTGTAGTAACTAGCACATGTACACGTGGATGTCAGACATTTTGCAAACCTCCATATATAAATGCTACCAGTTAACTACAGATGCTGCTATTTTTTACAAATTTCAATTTGAAGAGGGAAATCTATAATGACAACTTAAAGTGGATAACCCCCCTTTATCTTTCCTGTAAAGGGCTGACCAAATCAACACTTTTTGAAGCACCTGGGAAGCATCTGTAAAACTCCACAATGTGGACAACTGCAATCATACATGGGCATTCTCTACAGGAAATGGGGACTACACCTTTAAATATTGGCCCTTCTGAAAAGCAGGCCCATTGTTAACAATTTCATCTTTAACTAGTTAAAAATTATAAACATTTCAGCTTTAAATACAAAAATAAATCACTTTCTGCAACTGCAACAGAGATTCTGAAAAGCCAATAAAGCTGTCCTCTTTTACTATGTATCTTTCTAAAGCTAATGGACTGATATTGAGCCAGTAGAGGTAAAATTAAACCAGATATTCAGTGGAAGTCTCTGAATAGCAGCTTCTGCTGTATATCTGCTTGCGGCAGTGACCACCGTAGGTTATGGAGGTCATTTCAGAACATAAATAAGATGGTTAGACGTGCGGGATAGACATTTTTCTCACGAAAAGTCCAGAGCCGTATTCCAAAACCATGTGGCCCTGCACGTACAAGGCGCTAGCATGGGGATCTCAGAACGTGGGCAGGAGGGAGTGGAACAGGGGCATGGCAAACCGAAGAAATGTAGAAAGCGTATTCAGGAAAAGACGGTGTACATACTGTTTCCCACGGACGCCTACGTTATACTAGGGGCAACATGGAATACGGTCAGGACATTGACCCATCTTTTCTGTCAAGCCTTTGATCTCTCCCCTCCCGCCAGTGACGCTCTGCCCCCCAGCCACGCCCCCCCCCCCCCCACTCTTCATAGCACCCCCTCAGTCTCCTTACTCGCCCCCTCCCTTGTGTTTCTCCCGTCTAACGTCGTCTTTTCCTCTCTGGACCACCTTTGTTTTCTATCTTTTATCTGTCCCTCTCTGTCCTGTTATTATTGGCGTTCTTTTCTGACTTTGTTTTCTCTGTAGCCATTGCTTTTTTGTATTGTACACCGCCCTGACGCCTCGGCTTGGGCAGTTTATCAAATCCTGCGAATAAAGATAAAGATTGAAAAATTTCTGCTCTAATCTGCAATGGGTCCCATAGAGATAAATGGCTGTGATGTCTGTATCGAACTGGTGTGTCTGCTATCTAGGAAGGCACAAGATTTGCTAGTAAAGATTAGAATGCACAGGTGAGGGACATTTGAAACTTTAAGGAACAGTAAAAAACGCCCCCACAGAAATATAAAACACTGCAATAGTCTTCATTCTGGCTATACTGACATTTGCTGTTTGTGCTAAAGGGGCTATTCTCGGCTTCCCTAACAATTCCAGTGTTGTGAAAAATGGGAATGTAGATGTAGGGATGGTATGTGAGGTAGTATGGAGCAGAATCGTGTTTGACTGAGAAATGCAGATCAGATGTGGTGTCCTGAGATGCCATACCTTTGTGTCTTCACAGCAGTTGTTTATAGGTGCAGGGCATGGTTTTGGCAGAGGTATGTTATTTGTGACTGCAAGTGAGAATGTGTGTGTATGTGTGTGTGGTTTGAGTGCTGCACAAGAGGATCTGTTGTGCTCATCTGCAAATCTGGGGGGGGGGGGGGGATGAATGCCTGGCCAGTACCTGGACTGTAGGGATGACCGCAGCATCACCAGGTTGCCAGCATCATCAGACAGAATAAATCAGAACAGGTTCTCTATAGCAAAATTTCAAAAGATATTCCTATCACTAATAAGAGACCTTCACAATGAGGGCATTCAACAGTGCAAACAGCACTAAGATATGCACAGAAGCACCATCGTTGGTCTCTAAAAATGTGCATATTTGTAGAGAGTGATGATGGTGCCTTTGGGCATATATTAGTGCTGTTTCCACTGTTGCATGCTCCCATTCTTTGGGTCCCTTATTAATGACAGGAATATGTTTTGACATTGCGCAGTGGAGAACCTCTTCAGATTTTTTCTGCTCCATACTTACTTAGCATTGTACAGATTGTTTTCAGAGATGACCAATGCAAGCATAAGTAAGGATGTCTTCTACTGCCATGTATGTTGTGATGCAAGCAGGGGTGGCTCTATAATGAGGCTGAGTGAGGCAATGGCCACAGGCGACAACTTTTTGGAGGCGGCAAAAAAATGCCCCCAAACAGGCCGCCTCACTCGGCCTTCAAAATTAAAAATAAAATAAAATAAAATGGCCGAAGAAGCTGCTGCCACTGCTTCAGCAGCAGAATTAAGTGCCCCGCAGCCCCCCACTGCCCCGGAAGATCCCTGCCATTGTTTTACCAGCACCAGCTCAGCTTTGTAGAACCGCGAAGGGAGAGCGTTTCCCTTTGTTTCCCACAGCTCTGTTAAAGTTGAGCCTGCCGGCGCTGATGGTTACACCTTAGGAAACACCACCCACAAAAAAGATTTAGGCCTTATCATGGATAATACGTTGAAGTCATCCTTTCGGTGTGCAGTGACGGCCAAGAAAGCAAATAGAATGCTAGAAATCATAAGGAAAGGAATGGAGAATAAAACCAAGAACATTATAATGTCTCTTTATGGTTCTATGGGGCGACTGCACCATGAATATTGTTTGCAGTTCTAGTCGCCATATTTTAAAAAGGATATAGCAAAATTAGAAAAGGTACAGAGGAAGCAAGATGGTGTCGTTTGGAGGCTGAGGGTGCAGACTGCAGAGAGCTGTGTCGGGGTGAACGACCTACACTTACATTTTCATGCCAAAATCTAAGAGCAAGCAGCTGGTCCGCCCGGCAGGTGTGGCTGTGGGAGATGATGGTCAGCTCACTTTAGACAAGCTCGGCATCCGGCCAATGAGAGAGCTGGCATCTGCCTTGGACTGCTTCGCAGGAAATCTGTCAGAGCACAGCACAGAGGGGGCTTCACTGAGCCCCAAAGAACGGGCCCTTCCTCAGCAACCCAGAAGTGCTCCTTCGGGGGGGGGGGGGGGGGTTGAATCCCTCGCACACAAGCAAGTAGTTTTGCCAGTGTCGAAGGGTTTGCCGGGTCTCCCTCTCGCTCAGTCTTCCACAGCAGGTGCAGACTCATTGTGTGGAGAGGGAGGTAAGCCTGCGGGTCATTCTGGGGGAAGACTTGGAGAACTTTCCAGGGGGAAGGACTCTGGAATTACCCTGGGGGTGCTGTGGGACTCTATTAAAGCCCTGGATGGTTCCCTTAATGCTGATTTGGTACAAATTTCATCGAAGGTGGATTCTTTCACAGAGCTTGTCTCAGTTCAGAGGAAAGAGATGGTCCAGCAGGAGGCCAGACTAGAACAGCTGGAGAGCTGGATGGTGGAAATAGGGACATTTAAGGACGCCCATGTGAAGGAGATAATGGGACTTTGGAGGAAACTAGAGTATATGGAGAATCAGTCCCGGAGGAATAATCTGTGATTCCTGGAATTTCCTTGATCCCCTTTGCTCGGGCCTATGGAATTAGTGAAGAATTATTTGATTGAGATCTTGGGCTGAGCATCGGACAGTCTTCGTCCTGTGGTTAGGCCATTCTATGTGCCCTCATCAAGTTGAGGACTGGGTGGTCTTGGTTGGCCTCAGGATCACCTGGATTTGACTGGATTCCTGGAGGGATCTATGGAGCTAGTAACAACACGCTGTACATTGCTGGTGATCTTTGCCTTTGAGCAAGATAAAGTGGCTATTTTGTGCTTATGTTTTAGGCATATGAAAGAGCAGCTTTTACTACATCCTCCAGTAATGAATTCCATAGTTTGTTTAGGCTTTGAGTGAAAAAATATTTTGCTTATAACTCTTAAATGGGTTACATTGTAGATTAATTGCGTGTCCCCTAGTCTTTTTACTTTTTGATGGAGTAAACACCCTATCTGCGTTTACCCGTTCTACTCCATTCATTAATTTATAACCTCTATTATTATCTCCCCTCAGCTGTCTCTTTTCAAAGTTGAAGAGCTCTAATCTTTTAACCTTTCCTCATAGGGGTATCCTTCCATCCCCTGTACCATGTTGGTGGGTCTTTTCTGTACCTTTTCTTTTTTTTTTTCTATGTCTCAAATTTTCAAATAACAATACAGGCAATAAAGAAACAAGATATCTCAAAGAAAACAAAACAAATCAGAAAAAATACATAGTGCCTTCAATCTAAAACAAACCACAATATACTAAGGGAGGCAATCACAAAAAAATAAAGGAAATAACATAAACAAATAAAGGCTGTAGGCCAATGATACCAGCAGAACGCACACTAAAGTACCACACCACAAGCCCCCAGGTCCCCCTCCTTAGAAACAACTAACTCTAAGAGCTGTTTAGGTTCAAAGAAATAATAATTTTGATCCTCAAAACTTACATAACAAAGAAGGAAATTTCAAGAGCCAGGTTTCCCCAAGAGAAAGGACTCGAGGCCCTAAGGACAATAATTCCCTTCATTGGGCATGGGTCTGCTTAAAAACATCAGGAAATATATGAATAACAAACAATAAGTTGTTGTTAGTGTAGCTGGGTTTAAAAAAGGTTTGGACAAGTTCCTGGAGGAAAGGTCCATAAACCATTATCAAAGAGGACTGAGGAAATTCAGTGCTTACCCTGGGACAAGCATTGTGGAATCTATGTACCTTTCAGGGAACCTGCCAGGTACTTGTGACTTGGATTGGCCACTGTTGAAAACAGGATACTGGGCTTGATGGATCTTCGTCTGACCCAGTATGGCAGTTCTTATGTTCTTATCCACAGTGATCCAAAGTGTGTGTGTGTGTGCCTAGTAAGCACAGTTACTTACCTGTAACAGGTGATCTCCGGAACAGCAGGAATTAGTCTTCACATATGGGGTTCGTCGCCGACGGAGCCTGCACGGGAATGCTCCCCAGCATCCAATCAGAAGGCTTTTGGGAGCATCCCTCGCGCCTGCGCGGTAGCTTCCCGCCCTTCCCACTGCCTCTCCCCAGTTGCGTTTAATAGCTGAGACAGAAGGAGAGGAGAGGAAGGAAGAGAGAGAGAGTTACAACTCCTAGGGGAGGTGGGTGGGTTGTGAAGACTAATTCCTGCTGTTCCGGAGATCACCTGTTACAGGTAGGTAACTGTGCTATCTCCAGGAACAAGCAGGAATGAGTCTTCACATATGGGGACTCCCTAGCTGAGGGTGCCAGGGGAGATCCCAGAATGCGCGCCCCTGGACAGGGCGGCATCGCCCAACCTGGATCCCCGGCATCCCCGGAGGGATGGAGGGTAGGAGTTGAGAAGAGTTGCCAAGGCACAGCAACCGAAGACTACAGGGGAGTCTTCAAACCACGTCAATTATCATTAAACCGTTAATGATCTAGCACAATCTAGAGCTTACCTACTGGATTGTAGAAGGCAGAGTTGCGACGGGTACTGTAGATGCAGTAGCGAAGTCTTCAAGGGAACTTCACCGCAGAGAGGACAAAGTTCCCAGTCCGGGCGGGCTGGAGACGCAGGTGTCAACCGGCACCGGAAAGATGGCAGGTCTTCGCGAGGAGCTCTAAGAAGCTGAGAACTCCAGTAGGAGCAGAGTCCCCAATCCAGAGGACTAATCAGAAGACTGACCGATATGGGAGAACCCAGCCCGGAGAAGAACAGAAGTGTACCCCGGGATACCGAGGGGTACACTGTCTACCGTAGCCGTCAAGGGATAGGAAGACAATGGGTTCGAAAACCTCCAGACAAGGAGGCGTAAACCAAGGGGCTGTTGACATCACAGCAAGTTTAAGCATAACCGGTCCGAGCATCCGAGCCGCGGAACGCAGGCAAGCGGGCCGGCCGGACCCCGTAAGAAATAACAAAACGTCAGTACCGACAATTGGGGGACAGTCGGTAAGACACAGGGCGCTATAACATTTCCCAAAAAGCGCCCACCTGTACCGATATATATCCAATAACAGGTATAGATGTATATCGGACTATAGGTGGGCCCGGGAGCGCCCACCCAGGTTACTAAACCGGTATGGACACGTGAGAACGATACCGCCAACTCGGACCGGCCCTTGATCCACAGGAGGGCGCCTACCTGGAAGGTGGCGGGAGGAAGGGCCATACAAAGTGATGGGCCGATGTGCGTGGAGCAGGGCAGATCGGTGAGAGTAGCAGTATGGTTGCGTGACCGCCAGATCAGTTGGGGAGAAGCACATCAGGAGTACGTAGGCCCCTGAGGCGTCCACCTGACAGCCACCCAAAACGTGTCCTCCGTGCCACAGGGAAGGCAGGAGGATAGAAAACCCTATAGCCACGGCGGGACCATGGGGCCATCTCCGGCCTATATAAAAAAAACCCTCGGGGTTAGGGCCAATGCCCTCCGCCGCTCCGAAGAGTGCAGGGAGCGGAGCCGGGGATCGGCAAGGGTCAGTGGGACCCCTGTCCACCATAACCTGACGGACCCAGGGATTTCTCTGCGAGAGCGGAGACACAGACCGGGGGGGGGTGGTCCGGCCCTGTCGAGGAATGGTTCGGCCACGCTCGGAGAGTAGCAGCCAAGGCCTACAATGAGAGAAGGAGATTCGGTGCGTGATCCCCTCAATCCGGGGGAACCAGGCAGAGGGGAATCCGAGGGATGTACCCGAGGGTAAGTCCGAAGAAGACTAGCAAGGCCCTGAGGAGCCAGGCTAACCTAGAGTGGGAAGGGTCCCCCCCCCCCCGGGGGAGAGGGCTCCATACCTCCAATCAAGCAGCCGAACCGCTTGTCACGCTGAAAGAACCCCAGTGTAGAACTGGACAGTAACTTCATGTAAGAGGAGTTAAGCGCAAACTGCCGCATACCGTAGCCTAAGGCTGCCTGGCATGGGCAGCCTGGCGCGAGCCCTGGCACTGCCGACCGGTGCGAGACGTCCCTGGCATGGGCACACCTGGCAGGCGGGTAGAGGGATGAAACCTCCTCCTCTTCGGACAGGAGGGCCGGGAAGGACATTTCCTACCCCCGGGAGAGGGGGAGGCCCGCGGGCGGCCAGTGCCAAACAGGTCGGCGGAGCACTGAGCAACCTGACGCAAAGCCTCGCCATTGAAGAGGTTCTCCCCGGTGCACGGGGAAGTACCCAGGTTATGTTGTGCCCAGCTGCACAAGTCGGAAGCCTGAAACCAGGCTGTACGACGCGCCCCTATGGCTACCGCAGAGGACCTGCTAGCTGACTCAAAGAGTCCACGGTAGCCCGAGAAAGAAACCAAGAGATATTCCTGCAATGGTAAAGAAGCAAGGAATAGTCAGGAGCCCGAGGGGCCGACACAAAGGGAGACAAAAGAGATAACCTCTCGGTGACCTCCCGAAGCGCCAGGCTCATATAGAAAATATATGAGAGAATCCTGGAAGCCAACATGGACGTTTGGAAGGTTCGCCGCCCAAAGTTGCCCAGAGTTTTAGACGCACGATTCGGGGGGCAGGAAGAGTGCTTCTTCTTGCTTCCGACTTTCCTCAGGGCCGATTCCACCACAATGGAATGATGGGGAAGCTGGTGCGTCTGGAAACCCGGAGAGGGGGGCACCCGATACCGGGCTTGCATGGCTGCAGGCGGCGCTGGTACCTGTAAGGGCGAGCGCCAAATCCCGAGCAGGAGATCCCGCAGGGAGGGATGTAAAGGAAGCATTGCGGCTGCCTGTTCCGCAGTACCCGGACTTAGCGAAGGGCCCGGGATAGGAATGGCGAGCAAGTCCGCCATGTCAAGGAGGAAGTCCTGAAAAGACGGCTCTCCCAGAGGGATAGCTATCCCAGGGGAGGCCGAGGTGGAGGGGCCCGCTTGAACACCAGGGGACCCACCGTGCTGGTACACGGGAGGAATCGCTCTAAACAGAGGAGGGTACTGACAGTCCCACTTCGAGGCAGTCGGTACTGCATCATCAGAGCCCGGGATTGACTCCAAGTGGGGCATCGAAGGGAGTGACGTCCCCGATGGGCCCGCGGGACTCAGCCTCGGCCCCGATTCCGGGGGCGGGGCCGCCCCGGGGCAATCCGCAAGGGCGGCTGGAGTGGTGCTGAGGCCGCTGGAGAGCAGGCGAGCGCAGCACTGCGCCGTCAGAAGAGACGGGGGTCGGATCCGAAATGCGCCGGAGTCACGCTTTACAGACTGGAGATCGATTTGAGGCTGGGCATCGAACCGAGCGACGCCTCCTTAGGGGGCCCCGGTGTCGGCGGCCGCGCCGGTGCTGCCACTCCTGCGAATGGAGTCGGGTCGCGACGATCGGTGCCAAGGGCAACGAGGGCTTCCCAGGCCGAAACTCGGCGAAGAGGGAAACACCCAAAGTTGGCTCCGACGCCGGGAGAGAGGCCCTTCTAGGCGCCGGGGTTCTGCCCACGCCTGTTTTATTGAGCGGGAAACCCTTATGGGGCGTACTACGCGGCCTCGAGGGTACCCAGGTAACCCGCCGACGAGCCCCGGCGGATAGCAAGACGCCCAGCCCCGGCTCCGCGGCTGCAGCGCTTCTTTGGGTCGACTCGACCGAAGGACCCGGGTCCCGCGGGCAGACTCTAGTGACGAGTGGAGCACTCGACGCCTGCGTAGATGCCGGGAGGTCGGTGGCATCCGGGGGAGGCTCCGGCCCCGCGCAAGATGGGGGTGCCGACCCTCCCGACCGGGATAGGTCGATCGGCTCCGCAGGTGGAGCCCGGAGGCGACCCCTGGTGAAGAATGGGGCCCTTGTTCCCGAGACCTCCGCGGGAGGGGCGGAGCCGCTCAAGGCCAGTACCGCCCACGTGGAAGCCGGGGGCGAGTCGATCGGCCCTGGCGGAGCCGAGGGCACCCAGCACCGATCCCCGGCGGGGAGTGGGGCCACCGACTCCGACGCCGATGCCGAGGACTTGGTCCCGCTCGAAGCGGTCACCACCTCCGCGCATGGCAGGGGTGTGGGCACGCCACACCGGGTCAGGTTGGTCCGACGATCCCCGGTGACGAGTGGAACACTCGACACCGAAGCCGATGCCGGGGAATCGGCACCGCCGAAAGCGGGTACCGCCCCCGCGCAGGGCCGGGATGCCGTAGAGCCAGACTGGGTCGAGTCGATCGGCCCCGAAGGCACTGAGGACACCAGTCGACAGTCCCTGGCGAAGAGTGGAACACTCGACGCCGGCACCGATGCCGAGGGATCTGCACCGCTCGAAGTGGGTGCCACCCTCGGGCATGGCTCGGGAATGTTCTGTGAGGGGCGAACCTCAGGAACAACCCGAAACCCCGTGGAGGCTCTGGAGCCCGAAGACTCCCTCCGGGGTGTAAGGGACTGGAGGGGAAGACCGGAGCCGTTGTCATGCGGCGCATGAGACTCACCCCTCAAGGCTCGGTTAGTCTTAACAGACTGTTGTTGGGTTACCTGATCCTGGTGAGGAGAGAAAGCCGACGACCGCACCTCAGAGGGAAAGACATCATCGAGGGACACGCGAAACAGGGAGGGTCTTCTCCCAACGCTGAAGCCCGGGAACCAGGGGAGAAGGGGTCAGGGCCCCAACAGGAGAGACACCAGGCGTTGGAGAAGACAACGTCTCCACAGTGGGGACACTTCTTAGGGGAAGAAGGCTCCATGCTGGAAAGCCCGGTAGGCCTCAGAATAACACGAGGAGGATGCTCCTCGAAGGAAAGAAGGGGCACCAACGGTGCCAGAGTCAGCGGGGAAAAAACCGCGACCACAGGAAACAAGAAAAGAAGAAAAAGTTTCTGCGGTGACAGGAGGTACGCCCTGTCGGCTCCGCGGAAAAACGAAAACTGGGGAGAGGCAGTGGGAAGGGCGGGAAGCTACCGCGCAGGCGTGAGGGATGCTCCCAAAAGCCTTCTGATTGGATTCTGGGGAGCATTCCCGTGCAGGCTCCGTCGGCGACGAACCCCATATGTGAAGACTCATTCCTGCTTGTTCCTGGAGATCACAGCTTTGTCACAGATAATGCTGCAAATGTGTGCAAGATGAGGAGTAATTTAGAAGAAAGTCCCAACATAATAATATATGGTTGCAGTGCTCCTTTGATGCACCTCTAGCAAAACGTCAGTGTTCTCATAATAAGAACTAACACTGAAATTAGAAAATACTTATAATAACCACATTGCTCCAGCTGCCCTGAAGAAAGCAGGGGGGGAACCAAATTAAGGAGCCCTTTTACTAAAGTTCAATACGATTTTGCACTTACAGAGCCTTAGAAGCAAAAACTAACATGTGGTAAACACAACCTCCCTGCAAGAAGGATGCCCAACCTGGTCCCAGCAGCTACTGCACTGAAAGCTCTCAAACCATTTGTTAAAATCATTTGCAGTTGTCACAGGTGAGGTGGTATTAAGTACATCCACACTAATTATAACACAGACAGTAAGCACATAGTATATATCTTGTGCTCCCTTGCCACCTATAACCTGCCTATTCTCTGCCCCTATGCTACTTGCAGCCCCCACGCTAACCGCTCAGCATGTATTAACGCAAACACTAACTGTTAGCACACTTCAGCAAAAAGGCCCCTAATTTTGTGAAAAAAGCATCAGAGGGAACTCATTCATGGACTGTTTTGACTACCATACAAAAATCTTGCCCAGTGGTGTAACAAGAGCAGGGCGGTGGGTGCGGATGTGTTCCAGATGCCGACTTGGAGGGGGATAAACAACAGCCAGGCCCATGTAGACAGAGCAGCAAACTTCGTGAATCTTGAGACTTCAGCCGGGAGAGAAGGCTGGCTAGCCCCCCGGAACACGAAGCACAGTAGCAAGTCAGCTTAACAGTAAGTTTGCCACTCTGCCTAAGTGGGCCCAGATGGGGTGCAAAGTGGCGGGGCGCCCACTCTGGGTGACAGGGGGGAGACTGGGTACACCACTGATCTTGCCTAACCTTGTGGCAACTTGGGAAGAAAACTGAGTGATTGTAATATGGAAAAATGGGTAAAAATGTTAAGTTTCTCATAATGGCTTGGCTTAAATTTCTTTGTATTCTATTGATCTGATGAGGGTCTCAGAGAAGTTAGTCTTGCAATAAGTCTATAGTAGTCCTAAAACAATTCCATTCTTTCTGTGGTGCCTAGGGAATGCCTAGTTTAAGTCTGTTTTCAGGTGCTTATATTAAGGTAGTTTTATAACGACAAAGTCATTTAGTAGTCTTTATAAAATACTAAACTTAAGTAGCAGATCTTGCACCTACATTGCAGGAATGGACATTTACAGCAGCTCTGGAGTTGATGTAACTACCTGCACCTATAATTTTTAGGTGCACACGTAAATCATAGCATTTTATAATGTATGTGCGTAGGTGGGTTCTGTACCCACTCCACACAAATTCTGCCGCTGTGCATGCCTACCTGCAAAGTATGGCCCTTCGTATCAAAGTGCATACCCTGGTCACTATTTTATAAGAGGTCAATTACGCATGTGTGCCCACATCTGCACAGAAAGGACTTTATAAAATTACCTACATTGAGGATAATTTTATAAAGGGGTACCTAGACTAAGAAGGCAAGTAGGCACCTAGTTGGGTGCTATTTAATAAAGATATTAGGCACCTATGTGTCCTTATAAACTACCAGCATAAGAAGCAGAGATCATGCCTTAAATTCAGTCATGCTCGAGAGCTGGTGTAAAAGAACAAGCATAAAGTTCACAAATACTTGCGTAGAATTATGGTATTTTGTAATCAACGTCCTGGCTATGCCTACCATCAAAGTACAAATGTTCATGCCAACGTGCATACGTTTATGCCAGTCGGCATAAAATGACTTCAAGCAAAATTTCCTTCACCTCATCCCCCTTCCTCTAGAAGGATCAGGGGGTCATTTTTAAATCTGTCTTTTTTATCCAAAGGGGAAGGAGTGTTTGTTGGGGATAGCAGGAATCAAACGTGGGACTACGAGGGGCGAATTAATGGACTGGAGTGGATGAGTACATATCCTGGTCTAATAGAGGGGGCACAGTAAGGGATGATAATGAGGAGTTCAGTATATTTAGTTAGTCCACACATCATTGTATTCCTATATAGTGTTCTTCTGAAAAGTTTAAATGTTAAAAGCTTTAATTCACCTTTGAAAAGGCAACTGCTCTTTTATAGAGATGAAAAGGTCACAATCGCGTTTGGTCAAGAAACCCACCTATTAATGAAAGATGAACACCTTCTGAGAAACCATGATTACGCCTATGCACTTTGGCATCTAACACCATGGAGAGGAGGAGGGAGGGGCACAGCTATCTTTTTCTTTGGGAGTCTGTCCTTCACTGTCTCTTATGTTGAAAGGACAGCGAGGGCCATTTTCTCTTTCTGAAGACATCCATCCATGATATACCATTGGTCTTTTTAGCTAACATCTATGCATCAAATTCCAACCAGGGGATATATTAAAATCATCTATTGGTGCACTTGTTGGGCATCCTAATGGAACCAATTACAATGGGAGGAGATTTGAATCTGATATCTCTTCTCTGGACACTTCAGCTGGTAGCGAACTTATTCAGAAAGAGCGCAGGAATAAAGTGAAGTTTCTCCTGGTTGCCCTTGGTTTTGTAAATGTTCCATAACACTTATTCTGGAAAAATAACATATTTCTGATAAGCAAAGATCTCATATAAGGAATATATCTCAGGCACAAATTGGTAGCATCACTCAGTCAGTTCATGCATCTGCTTTGGTAGAGTTGATAGAGAGTCAATCGTGAGAGAGATGTCATTTTTGGTGATTAAATGACAGTTGACTGAAGAATACAGACATTTGTAAAAGTACAGAGAAAGATATTGATGAGTACTTCCAAATCAGTCTTACTGGTACGCTTCCATGTGTGTGGGGTGGACAGTATTGATTTAAAGTGGAAGAGTCCTAACTTCATCTAGATAGTTATCCGGTGAGTGGGCTGAATATCACTGCTAACTGAATAGTTGTGTACTGCACCCCAGCTCTGTCCACGTATTGCCCTGGCACTATCCAAATAGTGCTGAGGCGGTCAGTAATGATATTCACAGCAAAGGGAGATACCCAGCTAACTGTGGCAGTTATCGAGATATTTCCCTTTGAATACCTGGTCCCAAGCCTACATCTGAGTAGTGATGAATATGCATTAAGGTTACATCAAGCAACAAGAATGCATTTTTGCTAGAAAGTGATAATTAAACAGAATCTTCCTTAATAGTGATTGAAATCAAATTCATTCTTCTTCCAGATTAGTAACTTAAATCATATCTATCCTGCCAGAAGTTTGTCAAAATCCTATTGCATCCTGATGTACATCACCATTTTATTTTTTTGTTCCATTAAGTCAGTGTTGATTCATAGCGACCCAGCTACCTCTGGGTTTTCTTGGCAATGTATCACCGGAAGTAGATTGCCAGCCTTTTCTTCCGAGACAATGGAGGGTAAAGTGACTTGCCCAAGGTCACAAGGAGTGCCAGTGGGAATTGAACCCTTCTGGGTACTAGACAGTTGCTCTAACCACTAGGCTACTCCTCCACATCACCATACATATTGTCAAAAAGGAAATATGGTATTAGCACATGAAGGTTCATGCCCTGTTAGGAGAGACGGAGGAATGAATTACTGCAGCTGCAAGAGCTCACCTAAACTGCAAGCAGGAGAAAAATCTATCAATCAACCATAGATCTGTGGAAAAAATAAAAAGCCTAATTTGTCAAAATGACATCAGCTGAATAGCTATCCAACATCAGATTAGTGGATAGTAGAAAATGGGCCATATTCTTTCTGTATGACGAGATGCCCCTCCATATGTAATATCCATACAACTAACACTATAGCATAATGATCCATATCAATGTCTAGTACTGAAGGAATATTAGTATACATTAGTAATACCATATTCCAAACGCTTAATCAGATTGATAAGAACATAAGAGATGCCAGACTGGATCAGACCAAAGGTCCACTGAGCCTAGTATCCTGTTTCTAACAGTGGACAATCCAGGTCACAAGTACTTATCAGGTTCCCAAAAAGTAGACAGAATCCACAATGCTCATCCCAGGGAGAGGCACTGGATTTCCGCAATACACTTGTTTACGGACTTTTCTTCTAGGAACTTTTTCAAACCTCTTTTAAACTCAGCTACACTAACAGCTTTCACTATATCCTCCGCCAAGGAATTCTTGCGTATAATTACATGTTGAGTGAATAATATTTTCTCTGATTTGTCTTAAAAGTACTACATTGTAGCTTCTTTACGTGTTCCCTAGTCTTTATACTTTTTGAAGGATTAAACAACCAATCTACATTCACCCGTTCCACTCCACTCATTATTTTATAGACCGCTATCATATCTCCCCTCAGTCATCTTTATTCCAACTTGGAGAGTCCTAACCTTTTAAGCTTTTCCTTCCATCCCTTTTACCATTTTGGTGGCTTTTCTCTGTACTTTTTCTAATTCTGCTATATCCTTTTTAAGATATGGTGACCAGAATTGCACACAGTATTCAAGGTGCGGTCACACCATGGAGCAAGACAGAGGCATAACACACTTGATTTTATACTCCATTCCTTTCCTTTTGATTTCTAGCCTTCTATTTGTTTTCTTGGTCACTGCTACACACTGAACAGAGGGATTCAATGTATTATAAACAATGTCACCCAGATCCTTTCCTTGGGTGATGATTCCTAATGTGGAATCTTGTACTGTGTAATCGTAGTTCGGGTTGTTCTTCCCCAAGATTGTCATTCTAAAAGGTTTAGTTGCGTTTTGGACGCCTGCAGACATGCATGCGGATGTCAAAATCATGGCTATGTCTCCGTAACCATTCCACAAATGCGGTTCACAAACATCTCCAGTACAGGGATGTTCAAAGTAGACACGACTGTGAGGCGGAGGTGTGTCTGGGGAAGGGCAATGGATTTACACGTTCCTCTTTCAATCCCAGAAGCAGCCGAGCTCTTCATATTTATTCCTGTTCCAGGCACGAATAGGCAACAAAGTGTTTGTTTTCTTCTTAGAAAATCCAGAGAGTGTAAAGACGATGGAGAATTACGTGACTAGCTTTAGATTACAAAGTCTCACACTGGGATATGAACGCTGGCTACCCAGCTCTTAAGCCACTACGCTAACCATCATGCTATTAGATGTCTTGGTTCTGAAATGCTCTCCTGGGGACATCTATATAGACCTTTGATACACGTACATCTCTGGCATGTCTGTGTTTCTGGAATTATGCCTATACTTGCACGTGCCTGCCTTTCTTTTCAGATGTTCTGGCTTTGACATCCCAGACTGCACTTGGACATCCCATCTGGAATGTGCCTCTAAGTGCATCACTTTGCACTTGTCCGTATTAAATTTCATTTATCATTTGGATGTCCGGTCTCCCAGTTTCTCAAAGTCCTCTTGAAATTTGTCACAAACCTCTTGTCTTTAACAACTCTGAGTAATTTTATGTCTTCTGCAAATTTGAATACATCATTTTCTTCCCATTTCCAGGTAATTTATGAATAAGTTAAAAAGCACAGATCCCTGGGATACTCCACTATTGGCCATTTAGCCCTACTCTCTGTTTTTTATCTTTTAACGAGATCCCAATCCACAATAGCATAAGGCCTCCTATCGCATGATTTTTTACTTTTCTCATGAGGGACCTTGTCAAAGGCTTTCTGAAAATGCAGAAACATGATATGCACCCGCTCACCTTTCTCTACCTGTTTGTTCACACCTTTAATTGCATCTGTATAGTTGGTTTATATTTTAATAGTACATGAGTTGAGGACAGTGTTCAGAACCTAAATGGGTTCTTCTTACAGAAGGCACTTTAGCAGTTACCAGATTGTATAACTCATGGTGAACTTTAAACGTATTAGATTTCACAACTCTGTGGGTTCCTTACTATTTACAAAGTAGAGTGGGCTTCATTTTAACGTCACACATGAAAGATGGTATCTTTAGTGGACATAGTGACACCTCACTACTTCTACTACTGAGCATTTGTATAGCGCTACCAGTCATACGCAGTGCTGCACAGACATGTAAGAGACAGACCCTGCTCATCAGAGCTTACAATCTAGTCAAAACAGACAACGCAGAAGGTGTAGACAGTGATAAAACAAGGGGGGGGGGGAGGTAAAGAAACAAGGAGATCAGGTGAGTCAAGATCCACAAGCAGCAGCGAAGAGGTGAGTTTTCAGCCTGGATTTGAAAAGGGTCAGAAAAGGTGCCTGGCATACAAACGCAGGTAGTTTGTTCCAGGCGTAAGGTGCAGCAAGGTGACGGATGCTCAGGGAGAGAGTTCCTTCTTCTGACCCTTCAATGCCATTTCCTCCATGTCCACTACTCCTTAAGGATCTCTTATTCCAGTACCAGCCAGCTCAACCCTGCTTCACTTCCATGACTGTTAATGATTAAAGCCCAAAGAGGTAAGTCCGCAGGTGAATTGATTTACTCAGTAGGTGATGCACTTTGCACTGCAACCAGGGTTTCCAGTTTTCACAGCTCTGTGCTTTACCTTTAAGGTGATTTCCTCTTCAAATGGTTTAATTTGCCAACCGACGGTACTGAGCAATAGAACGTAGTTTGTTGATCGTGTGATGGCAGTGCGCCCACTCAGTGGAGAGCTGCAAAGTTTAGATCCATGTGTAGGGGGGTCACTAGCACAGAGCTACAGCACATTTAAACTCACGTAACTGCAGAGCGGTGACAGCACTAGATCTCCGTGGATTTTGCTTACTGCCATATAAAGGTGCAACCAGGCACATAAACCTTTCTTGCACTTTTCTCAGAAAAGGCAAATGAATCTGAGCCCAGAAAGGAAAGGTACTTGCTGGCTCTTGTGCAAAAAAATTACAGTGAGCAGCCAATATCACTGGCTAACCCTCCTCCTCTCCCTCCCAGCTGCATAGATTGGACAGATTAGCCTCATTGCTCTGGAAGCTGATCACTGAATGAGCCAGAACTTCCAAGAGGTGGTAAAAAAAGAATTAATTTCTTGCACAATCAAGTTAAACCAGAAGGGAACTCTGACAAGTTCAGATGGTAGGTCTGCCTGCTTTTAGGCCACAAGAGCGCTTCTTTGTACCATGATAAAACTCCCTGAAAAATGACTTGGCATCCTTTATGCAACAGACACACACACAGTCATTTCTTTGCCAGATTAGTGTCTATTTATGGCCCTTCCAGACAAGGACATACCCAGAAAACAGCTTTTTTCCTTATTTAATTTATGGTGTTTGTTTAAAAGTCATTTTAAGGAACAAGCTCACGCTTCCAAGCAAGAAAAGGATCCTCATATTACAAACCAAATATTCTTTTCTGAATGCAAAATGAAATGCTATCAATAGTACAATAAAAAGAAACAATCTCTTTCTTTAACTATCTACTTTCTAAATGCTCTTACCTAGCTTAGGAAGCGTTCTGATATGCAGCAAAATGCTATAAAATACATACAATAAATACATTTTGACAACTGTGTACCACTGCAAGGGGAAAAATGGCAACTTTCCAAAAAAGTAACTCTTTAAATTATTTGTACTTGTCACACACTTTTCCTTTTTGTTCTACCATGTTAGTACTCAGTCATATAAGTTCCCATGGAAAATATGTTTCTTTACCAAAAGAAGGAAGCCACGTCACAGAAAAAAACACAAAGCTACTCATCAGTATTAGGAACCACAGTAGCCTAGGCATGTACACAGAGAAAACACACTGGAGGTAATTTTAAAAGGACCGCTTAGTTTAATGCATGTTGTCATATGCATAGTTTGCACCTATTTTGTAAAGTACAGTACGTGTATACTTTATAAAATAGGGTGTAAGTGGTAAGATACGTATGCCCAATCTAGGCACGACCACTTACACCAACCCTAGACTTAGGATCCCTGTTACTAAAGCCCATTAGCTGGTTATCGTGGCAACTGGCAGTCAGGAATACTAATGTGTGATAGTGTCTACCCAAGCATGTTAAAACGCACGTTAATCAATCATGGAATGGGGTGGGGAATGGGCGACGCGTGAGAGCAAGGCTATTGCAGTGTGTTCGGCAGCAACATGTCGCCTAACAGTTTCACATAAAGACACTTCAATAGGAGTCGCTAAGTGAACCCGCCATAGTGGACAGTAGATTAAGCAAACCCTTTGCATGTTAGCTGTCAGGGAACATGTAGGTCACACCCCCGACAGCTAATGCCAAGGCTTTGCAATTAACGTGCATGAGATCAGCTATAAATGGCAAATCCTTAGCGGGCTTTAGTAAAAGGGGCCCTTAGTTTCAATGCCTTTGTCTAGATTTGCAGAAAACGTGTAAGTTAAAATATTTTATAACTTACGTGTGCAAATTCAGGCTCCACCTATGCTCTACCCCTGTGCTCGACGCTCCAAAATATACTCTATCACTCTTCCATGTGCACTTACAGAACAGCGCCCTGCTTAAACTACGCATGCTAAATGTTCACCTCCACATGTGAAAATAGGTGCCTTGGGTGCACTCATTAATTTTATGTGGCTCAGTATAAAATTACCTCCACTATGCCCTTTGATACTGCAATATACAATCTTCGCCATTTTCCAGTAGGTACCAAGAAATTTTTTCACTTAGCAGTTCTCCAGGTCTACCCATTTAGTTTGGCTATATCAACACCACTTTTTAAAAATGATGCTTGTTTGACTCTTAAGTCTTTAGTGGTCGTTTGTACCCCGACTCCTCCCCAGGCAGTATAGGTGACTTGCTGGTCCCAAGGCTGCAGAAGCAACGTTTCTGAGCTACAGTGTCAGTTGTTTTACTGTCTAGTAGAGGCTTCTACTGAAGCAGACATTTTATCTCCTCCTCTGGATCCGTTTGGCTTTTCAGGTCCAGTGAGCCACAGATGGGGGATCCAAACCTGGATACCTCTATACGTCAGAGACATTTCATGGCACCCTGGGTTATTTCACTTTAACTCTAGCTTTCATGTGCCTATTGATCATAAGATGAATGTCTAGGCTGTATTAGGGTGGTGCCAGAGATTAGGCATCTTAGGCAAGCCCTGACTTATCCACCAAAAGCAGCTCTAGCACAACACTCTCTCCTCTGGCAGTGGCAGCTCCAAGACGGTATTCCCCCAACTCTCCTACTTGCATTCATCTATATGGTCCTATCCAGCAGCTTCCCCCTTCTCACTCCCCTCAACCTCCTCTCATTTTCCCTCTGCCCAGCATAGCACTACCTTTGTGCACATCCCTTTTCCAGCTGAGCATAAATACGGGCCTGCCATCTTTCACTGTTTCTGTATGCCTTCCTCTGCTGCCCTTCCTCCTCATGAACCCTTTTGTACCACATTGCCATAAGTTACCACTTCTAACACCACAGATACAAGCTCCAGCTTTCTCGTTGGTCATCTCCATCTCTCTTATTTTGTATACTCCTCTCTATCTTTTCTCAAATCGTTCAGCTTTTTTACCGACCCCACCACTTCATTTTTCTTTCTCTTGTTCCCAGCATGGGTGATGGTGGCTAAAACCATAGAAGAGTTTAAAAGGGAATTGGATAAGCACCGAGAATCCTCCGTTAATAAGCAATGAGAGCAGACTGCATGACTGAAGTGACTTGTTTTAAGCATTCATAGAACTGTACTTGCTTAATTCAGCAATGGGTGTTTGGGCTGCTAAAATGTATGGAAATGGGGTGAATATGAAATGCTAGAAGTGCTAACAGTAACGTAACAAAGGCATCCACATGGCTGGGTTGACTGATGGGCTGCAATGGTAAAATCAACCAGCAGCTGGAGGTCCGTAGGAAACAAAAAAAGCAGAGAGAGAAGCTGGTGTGAAATGGCTTGCAGAGAAGACAGAAATTGGTGAGGACTGGCTAGTGGGCAGAGTGGAGGAGTAGCCTAGTGGTTACAGCACTAGCTTGGTAACCAAGAGACCAGGGTTTGACTCCAACTGGCACTCCTTGAAGCCTTGAGCAAGTCACTTAACCTTCCATTGCCTCAGAAGAAAGGCCTGGCAATCTACTTCTGGTTACTCTGCCAAGAAAACCCAGGAGCTACTGGGTCAGCACCGAGTCAGAGGCATGCACTGCATTTTGGCTAGGGGGAGAGAGTGAGAGAACCTGGAGGGAACTGGCTGGGGCAAGGCAGAGAGAACTGGTTGTGGGAAAAAAAGAGAGACTGGTGGAAACAGGATGAGAAAAGAAGATAAGAAGACTAATGGGAACAGGCTTAGTGCTGAGGGGAGGGAGGTCCAGGAAGAGTAGTGGGGGATTTATAGTCCGCCTATTCAAATGCAGTTCTAAGCAGATTACACAAAATACCATTGATTAAGCAGTTATACACAGTTACAAACACTTAACAAAGCCCAGAAACATAAGTCAATTTATCCATCCAATAAAAATTTCCTAAATAAATTTGTTTTCAATTACTGTCTAAATAATGTGTAATTAGGAAGATTCCGAATTCCCCCAGGCAAACCATCCCATTCAATGGCAGCAACATAACCAGAGAGTCTATTCAAGGTTTGTTTCTATTTAAAATTCTTCACAGAAGGCACTGCTAATAAGTTGCTATTAACCAAACAAGAAGCTCTTAAAGAAGTCATAAAATGAACAACTGAAACCATATAAAAAGTAATAACCCACATTCTGTTGACTAGACTACAAGTTGCAAGGGGTAGAGAGTTGGGACTGTCTATTATGTCTCTCTATAAACTGCTTATATGGGCTATGCCAGAGGTTCCCAATGTTTTGGTTGTGGACATCTTATTAACCTCCATAAAGTTCATCCCCACCACCCTTCTTACATCTCGTTGCTCTGTGCCAAACATGTCCCTCTTTGTTTTCCTTTCCCTTCTTGTCTACATCAGTCTCTCTCTATCCCGCCCAAGTAGTCCCCACCAGTCTCAGCCTCTTTCTCCCCCCCCCTCCCCCCCAGCCAATTCCCTCCAGTTTCTCTTTCTCTCCCTCAGTCTTTCTCTTCCCCACCAGCCTCTTTCTTGGAGTCACTAAGAACAATACATTGAACTCCTCATCTCACTGTGTAACAGCACTAGAAAAGCAGAACAGAATGTTAGGAATTATTCTAAAAAAAATGGAAGAAACCTGTGAGTGAAACCGTGCTTCCATACTAATCCTCTATGGTATGATCACATCTTGAGTACTGTTCACGGTTCTGGTCAACTCAGCTCAAAAACCTATAACAGAACTAGAAAATGTGCAGAGAGCGGCAACAAACAAAGGGCATGGAACAGCTCCCTTATGGGGGAAGTCTAACCAGGTTAAGACTCGAGTTTTATCAGAAATGGTTATTTATGCTATCAAATTGTGCTGGGCACTGCAAGAAACTAGTGATAGCAGATTTGAAAGAAATTTAAGAAAGTGAGGGTGTTTTTCTGTCAAAGTATAATTAACTTCTGGAATGTGTTGCCAGGGAATGTAGTTAGGGTTAGTGGCATTGCAGAGTTTAAAAAAGGTTTCCGATGGGAATTCCAAGATGGTGCAACATTAACACCCTCTGCTAGCAGGAGCTGTAATTTTTTCAGTCTTTATCTTCTAGTTTCCTTCATGCTGCAAAAAAAAGCAAGGGGAAGGTTCATCCTAAAACACCACAGCCTCCTCCAGCAGTGACGGGCCCAAGCTGCTTCCACCCCCATGAAAACAGGAAGTTGGCACCAGTCGGGCAGAAGAAAACAGCCCCCCAGCACTGAAGTTTGAAGGTACGTGCTGCGGGGCTGTTTTAGGTCACTGCAGCTGCTGTAGGTCCTAGGGAGGTGTGACAGTGGCAGCAATGGGTGCTCCCGGAGAGCTAGTGCTCTAGGCAACCACCTAATTTGCCTAATGATAGCACCGGCTCAGAAGTGAACCACTCTGATCATCATCTGAGACACGATGCAGGGCTCAAACTACTGGTCTGACCCAGCATGGCATTTCTTATGCTCTTACGTATTTGGCAAAAACAGAGAAAGCAATAAGGAAGCCCTAAACCTAATAAAGAGAAAAAAACCTGTGTTTTAACCTGCTATTTTGGTCTATTCGTTTTTTCATATCTTTTTGGGCTCCTAGGTCACTTAGAGCCAGCCTTTACAAGGCTTTTCCGCCATGAATCTGCACTTGAAACTACCTAATGTTCCCCAGCCCAGTCACTGTAGTGACAGTCCTTGGATAGGGGTCTTGTTTACAAAGCCGCGGTAGCGGCTTCCGCCCGATATCAAAGGCTTTCTGAAAATCCAGATATACCACATCAGCCAGCTCATCTTTATCTACCTGTTTATTCACTTGCATCGCCACAGTTAATATTTTCTGGCCAAAGAAATCTGCATGTAAATATATACCCCAAACATATTACAGGCCCACCGCTGCACGTCCAAGTATCTGAAATGGCTGGCCAGGATGTGCTTGTCTCATAACATACTCACCCTCCTAAAATATACCTGCCAGCACATCAAAGTATTCGGTTCTGCAGCCATGCAATTTGGAGACATTGTTATCTGTGTGGGATGCTACAGAAATTCTTTTTGTGTTTAAATTTACTCTGAATATTGTTTTAAATATTAATACCAACATGAATTCTATCAAATTGCAAAGGTAGAAAATGCCAAAGTCCTGTGACTGCCATACTAAATCACAGAAAGTCGCAACTATGATACCGAGTTTTGGAAGGCAAAACATTCATGGGTTGAAATTTAGAATCATCATTAATTCCTAGGAGGATGAATAGGAAAACTATTTGTTTTGTTTTCCCTTTTATTGGTATTTTTGTTAGTTTCAGTGGAGTTGAAGAAAAGCTTAAAGGTTAGAGTAGCAGAACTTATATCCCACTGCTGTTCTGTGTGGCCTTGGGCAAATCACTTAACTCTTCACAGCTTCATGCACAAACTTAGAGGCTAAGCCCTCTCAAAACAGAAAAATACCTACTGTACCTGAATGTAACTTGTCTTGAAATACTCCTGAAAAAGGATTACGCCAAATACAAAATCCCTTTTCTTCCATTCTCAAAACCAAAATGAAATTAGTTTTTCCATTGTTTTGGATTAGTAATGACAGAAAACATATGTCATCGATGTTTTTCATGTCATTTTAAACAACTGCATATTCTTGTTTCTTGAAAGTCAAAATGCAAATAGGAATCCAAATGAAAGGTAAAATAAGTTTTGAAGCCAATTGCTCAGAGCTGGCTCTTCCACTAGGTGGACTACACATCTGCACATAGCAGCAGACTCTGGGGGGTGGCAGCAGAACACTGACATAGCAGGACGACAGCACTTGAAAGCTTCTGTCAGCAATAAGCAGGCCCTGAGTGTACAAAGGTTTCCTTTCAGATGCAACCTTGGGATTGGGCAGAGGTAGGGTGGCAGTGACGCAGGGCAAAGGGAAAGGGAGGCAGGAGATGGTGGACACATCAGTAAAAAGTAGGGAAGGGAAGATGCTGGACATAAAGGGGGGGATTAAATAAGCAATGCTGGATACTGGGGGATGAAAATAAGGGAAGGGGAGATATTGGACATGGGGACATAGGATGGGGGAGGGAAAGAGAAAGGGACATGTTGGATTTCTGGGGGGAAGAAAAAGGAAGGTGAGGGGAGGCACAATGATGGACAAGTGGAGTTCGGAAGCGAAGGGAAGGAGAAAGGAGGGGAAAAGAAGTGGGGGCTGGACATCGGGGTGGTAAGCAAGGGAAGAAGAAATACTGGACAGATTAGGGAGGGAGGAAAGGGAAGACGCTGGACCATGGTGATAGGGGATTGAGAAGGGGAGATGCTGGACTATAGTGTGGGGGGAGGGGCAGATAGATGAAGATTTGCCTAGGCGCTAGGTGAATATTCAGCCATGTGCCTCCCACCCATGCCTTCATATCCAGGAATGTTGCCAACAGCATCAAAAAGTTGCAAACGTTGCCTCTCATTGACCAGCATCCTCTCCTCTGTCATGACCACCCCTCTGACTTTACTTCCTTTTTATGGCTGGGGCAGGAAATGGTCGAAGAGGCTCCCGGTCAGTGAGAGGCAGCATTTGCAAAGCACTACTGCTGACCGCGATCACCAGTCGCTTGTGGTCTTATGGTGCTGAGTTCCAAAATGGCACATGTGCAACTGTTGAAACAGGATAATGAGCTTGATGGACCATGGTTTATAGGGAAGGGCAGACTAGATAGGCCATGTGGTCTTTTTCTGCCATCATGTTTCTACGTTTCTATCAGTCTAACTCAGTATGGCAGTTCTTATATTCTTATATACTGCAGTAGTACCATGGGATTACCACTAGGGGGGTCATCATGCCTGTAAAATCAGGAGCAACTGGGGCTTGACCCTGCTTTCACTAGACACCAGGGACAAAAGAGGGATCTGCTAGGAGGAACCTTGGTGGTAGTTGTTGTTGCCAGGGAGGGGAGGGGTGGGGGCGAGTGTCAGGCAGTTGAGGATGGGAACAGATGGCTTAGCTTGTTGGTGAAGGGATCAAGGTTGGAGATAGTGATAGGAGAATGATGCTGTTGGCTCTGGGCTTTTTGTACACAACATGAGCAATGATTTTAAAAAGCTGCTCCCATGCATATGTGAGTGTTTTTTGTACATGCCTTTTCCCTCCATGTGGAGCTTTAAAAAAATCACTGTTCCTGCACCTGTTTTAGAAGAGGCTCTTTATTTGGCAGATCTCCTTGTAAAATACTATGGGAATTCTCCATGTCCTGACTAGATGTCGGAATTTCCCTATCCACATCCTACCTAAAATCTGCCTTCACATGTGTGCACTACTCCATGTCCCCATGTTTACAAATATTGATATTAATGTTAAAGATGGAGGGGTCAATATTCAGCCATGTGGCGAACGTATATTTGAAGCATCTCACTTAGAGGGTTGAAGTTACATGGATAGCACTGCTGATTAGATATACGTTTGAAAACATCTAAATTAAATGTTTCAAGTTCTACATGTTACTTGCGTGGACTATGTGGCTGTTTAGCTTGTGTATGTAGCATCCAAATATTGCTACACACATAAGCTGACTTTCTACATGTAAATAGCATCACCCCTGGAACACCCCCAAATCCTGCCCCCTATTTGGCACAGCTGTTTTAGGTCTTTAACGATTTATACCCCTGAATTTATTCATTCAAGTGACCTGGTTTAAGTATTTATAGGACTGTCCCTATTGCCGGCTGCATTAATGCTTCCGAGTATCAACCCAAGAGATTCTATTATATAATCTACTACATTACGAACAACCAAAAAAAAATCCCTCATAATCTTCCAGTGTCCCTGGCACTAAATGTGTCTTTACTGCTTCAGAAACTTGCGCAAGAAACCACTGCTTAATTTTTGTAACTGAAAATCAATGCCCATTAAGGAGAAACTAATTGTGTGTCTCCTCTCAGTGCATCACCTTAGTAAACAAAGTGCTAAATTCATTTGCAATTAATTGCTTGGCACTTGGAAAGAATAATGAGGTATTAACCACTTTCTTCCTTGAGATATTTTTTTTGAGAGCTCATTATTCATTTGCTCTTGAAAGTAACAGCTAGGAGGAAACATTAATATGCTGGCATACGTTTTAAATGACTGTAGCATTACCCAGAAACTCCCTTCAGAAAAAGCACATAAAGCCACTACAAACTGCTAATCAGAAGGACAAAGAGCCATGGAAATCAGCTGGTCACAGTAAGCAGGTGAAACCAATAAACTTCTCGAGCCTAATTAAAGGGGATTTTATTACCCTCTGGATACGTGTAGAGGCAAACTTAGCTATTTTTAGACTAATATTGAAAACGTATTTTTAAAAAAGTTTTAATATTGTTTAATATTGATTATTGTTTGTCTGCTTTTACTACATATAAAACGTGTATGTTAAAAGTTGCTCTTCACTTAGGAATTGGTGATAGGTGGGCACTAAATATTAATAAATAAAATGAAATTTCCTGCAGCCTCCAATGGTAGGAAGAGTAATACAGAGTTCTTATGGGTCATATTGGTCTTGAAGAAAACTGCAGATTTCTTTGCTGATTGTTATACCTTTTGCTGGATGAACCATAGGTGTTGGAAAGGGGTGGGCCAAATTTTGCCCGCCATCCATGATTGAGGTCGACAATTGCCTGCCCATGGGAAATTGGATCCTCGCGGGCAGGATGGAAGGTCACCACAATCGCGGCGGTCTTCCCTTCCTGCCTGCAGGGATCCAATCTACCGCAGGGAGACAGGAGGAGTCCACCGTGATTGCAGCCATTCCCTTTTCTTCTGCCCACGGGAGACGGGATTTCCATGGGCAGAACAGGAGGAGAAGGTTGCGGTGGCGAGGGGCAGAACCTGGGGTGGGGTCAAGGCAGAGCTTGGCCTCCCCAACCAAAAAGGCATCCCCTGGGATGAACAAAATGATTCTCCAAAGACATTCAAAGCAAGTGGGGAAAGCATGCAGAGCATGGCTCATGGAATTCTTTTCAACCCATGTGTGTGTGTGGGTATACACACCAGTTTGGATGTGTATTCCTTCTCAATATGGTGTCTGTATGTGTGTGAGCGTGAGAGTATGTGTATGTGAGTGTGTGTGCATGCATGTATCTATCTCTGTTTTGTATGTGTATTACCTGGGCTTTTGTGTGTGTGTGGGTATGTGCGTGCGTGTAACTCTGGTGATCCGGTTAGCCAGATTTATAAAATCATGCTGATCTAAGCTGGGTTCTTAGGGCAGGACCAGGAATCATTCCTGGGAGGCCTATCACACCTTCGCTCTCAGGAAGCAGACTCACTTTTCTCTCTTGTAGTAACAGAACAGTCACTGAAGCAATGCTGCTTATGAACCCCTCTCAATGCCCTACTTAACTTCTTCAAACAGGTAAACTATTCGGTTTCAATAACTTTGTCTTTCACAAACCCCAACTCAAACACATCTCCATTGGATTGGTCATCAGGAAGCTGAGGTTCCATGACGCCATTAGTGTCCTTAATCAGTTCCATAATCCGAGAGGTGCCAATGTGGCAGGTGCAGGCCTGTGACCCACTGTGTCTGACATAGGCAAGCCAGCATGGCTAGCTTGACCTGTAAATGAGGCCTGTGGAGAGGCATATAGGATTGCACATCCCCCAACATGCTGCTATTGTAAGAAAGAACTCAGTAGAAATATTGAATTAGCTTAGATAAGCAGAATTGCAGAATTAAGAAATGGAAAAATACAGAAAAGATGTGTTTTAAAGTTACTGATAAGAAAGAGTACATTTGCAGAGAAATATTGAGGAGTGCTGACAGATGAGTTACAGAACCTTGCTCTTCTGCACGCACAAATGGTCCCATAGCCTTGAAAGTGTGAAAGTAACAAGTTGATGAACTGACCATTGTAATTGGGACTAGAAGGGGGGCAGGCAGGTGTCATGCTCACAGAAGCCCACAGAAGGAACATAATTGGAGAAACTTATCAGTACCGGGACCAATAGAAAGGCTACGGGAGGTACGGGAGCGTACCGGGACCAATGAAATGTTTTTCTATACCTAGAATGGAACAGAAGTCTATAAAAGTTGTTGTAATGCTTGAAAACTTGGCTCAGCCATTTTGAAATTGTCTTGCTTGAGACTTGTGCACAAATAAATGATTTGGACCTTCTGAACAGACTCCTGGTATCATTGGTTTGTCTGCGCTTTGCTGCTACATATTCCTTGGTGCGTTGGCCGGGAAGTTGTGGAATCAAAGTGTATATAGGGCAATATACCACGACTTTCCGCCTCTATAGGCTTGGTCCTGCCGGGATCGCGCCCTTCCGACGAGGGCCGCTCCCTGGCGCCACCGGTCCCTTGTATCGGAGGGAGCTGGTCGGACCTCGGCGGGTGCCGGGCCCGGTCGGAGCCAACGCCTCGAACCCGAGTGAGGGGAGTCCGAGGTCCAACTCATGCGCCTGCTTGGGAAGTTTGAGGACCGGATCCGGTGAGTATAGTTTTGATTTTGGGTCTAGACAGAAATAGAAAGAGCAGTACTGCCATTGGAACTTGAAATTTGGAATTTGTAATCTCGAGATATTGGGAATTGGTAAGAGAGCCTGATCAACTCTCAAGGAAGAGCCGAGTAGCCTGGCATGGGAATTCGCTAGGTGAAACCCTCATCCTTCTTGTAATTTGGAAAAAAGACTAGTCAGAACAGATAGAAACGAATGCATTCTGGGAATACGTTGCTAGCATGATTGTGTGAACGAAGTGTGAATGAGAGGTCTGGCAGCACGGACCAAGTGAAGGCGGACCCCTGATTAGCGCATTTCCTGACCGGGGCGACCGCGTTCAGGTCGCGAAAAGGGGGAAGCGATTGTCGTCTTGTCTTGTTATTTGTATTCCCTATACGTTTCCAGGGCCGTGAGGACCCCTTACCCACGGTCCGCCCACCTTTTCCCTTCTGTCTGTTGTTGCGCGCACACATCGAAATGGGAGGGGCGGAGTCTACTAGGAACACTCCATTAGAATGTATGATCGCACATTTTAAAGAGGGATATTCAGGAGATTATGGTATTAAAATGACGGCAGCCCGTTTGCAGATTTTGTGTACTAGGGAGTGGCCCGATCTAGACCCCATCTGGCCCCGAGAGGGAACGTTCACCGTAGAGATTATCCAGTCAATACATCGTAGAGTGCGGGTAGCGCACCCCGATCAGTACCCCTATATAGATTCCTGGTTAAGTATTTGTGAAGATCCGCCCTCCTGGGCGCAGCGCTGTTATGAGGAACAGTGCAGAATAATGTTAGCTAAAACAGATTCTAGACAGAAAAAGGAACAGCCTAGAATGAACGAACAGGATAAGAAAGCCAAGAAGAAACCCATCTTGGCAGATCCCGATTCCCCAGAAGTAGTCCTCAGGCAGCCCCGAACCCCAGGTCCAGTAAGAATAGCCCGGCGGCGTCCTGCCCCAGATCCCCAGAGACCGCCGGAGCCGAGGCGAGACCCAACCCCTGATCCCCCTCCTCCTGGAGGAGAGGAAGAGAAAGAATTAGCGGGAAGAGAAGAGGAGGATGTAAAAGGTGAGCCAGAAGCGGAGCTAGATGAAGAAGTAGGAAGGAATCCCCCAGAAGAAGAAGAAGAGGACAGTGTACAAATAATTGAGAAAGCTAGCGCTAGCACTAGCAAGCCAGTGAAAGAAAAACCCAAAGCAAAACCAGTTGAGAAAAAGAAAGCAACTCCTGCAAAGACAACGACAATAGCCCTTAGATCCCAGACCCAAATGACGCCTGGGACGACAGCCAAACTGTTTCCCTTAAGGCAGGTCCCGGGGGTGCCCGTAAAGAATGATAATGATGAAGTGGTAGCGGGACCCCTAACTTATGTGTATATTCCCTTCTCTACAACTGATTTATTAAATTGGAGGTCGCACTATGCCTCCTATACTAGCAAGCCCCAGGAGCTGACAGAATTAGTAACTAGTATTATGGAAACTCACCAACCCACTTGGCCAGATTGCCGTCAGCTCCTGACCACCCTATTTACCACAGAGGAACGAGCGAGAATTAGAAAAGCAGCTATCGAATGGATGGCAGAAAACCCTGCAGCTCCAGCGCAGGGGCAGAATATAATAGATCGTAGAGAAGCAGCTCAGAGAGAATTCCCGAATGAAGACCCCCAATGGGATCCAAATACAGATGAAGGATCCACCGCCCTAGCCCGTTTTCGCCAAGGCTTTTTACAAGGCCTGAGAAGAGGAGGCCAAAAAGCTATGAACCTTTCCAAAGTAGCAGGAGTTATCCAAGGGATAGATGAGAGCCCAGCAGATTATTATGAAAGATTAACCGAAGCTTATAGAATGTATACTCCCTATGATCCCGAGGCACCAGGAAGTTTATGCATGGTGAATTCTGCTTTTGTAAACCAGTCTCAACCAGACATTAGACGTAAATTACAGAAATTAGAAGGGTTTGCGGGCATGAATGCAACACAGTTATTGGAAGTCGCTCATAAAGTGTATGTGAATCGTGATACTGAAAGACAGAGAGAATGTGATAGAAAGATGAAGAAGAAAGCTGATTTTTTGGCTGCGGCCATAGTTGAAAAGAAAAGGGGAGGTGTCCCTAATCGAAGGAGCAGAGGAAGAGGGCGGGGTCAAGGCGGAGGCCGGACCCAGAGACTAGGCGTGAACCAATGCGCCTATTGCAAAGAGGAAGGACATTGGAGAGATACGTGCCCGCAACTCGAAGACGCCCAGCAAGATGACGAATACGATCATCAGTGGCGAGAAGAAAGACGAGGCCGTCCCCGAGGCCGAGGATGAGCCAATCGAGAACAATTCCAGCGAGAGAGGGGAGGAGGAGCCATCCAAGCATTGGCCACACAGGCCCATGATGAGGATGACGTGGATTAGGACAGACCGGGCTCCAAGTTTGCTTTAGGTCTCCAGGAGCCTATGGTCGAAATACAAATAGGAGACCAATTTATGAACTTTATGGTTGATACTGGAGCAGAACATTCAGTAATAGACAAAAAGATAGCCCCATTCACCAAGAAAGCAGTCACCATTATAGGAGCAACTGGTGCCAAAGCCACAAAGTCTTTTCTTCAAAACCGAATATGCAGTCTAGGAGGACAGCAAGTAACTCATCAATTTCTTTACATGCCCGAATGTCCAGTACCACTACTGGGACGAGATATGCTAGCCAAGCTTCAAGCACAAATATCTTTCTCCGAGCAAGGAGAAATGCAAATGACAGTGAATTCTCAAGCCAAACCAGCAGGAGTGATGCTGCTGACAGTACCCCGAGAAGAAGAATGGAGATACTACATTGATGATTCGATTCAAGATACCTATTTTGAACAAACTTTAAAGAACATTCATGCACCACTTGAGGTATGGGCAGAAGGCAGTCCCCCAGGCCTAGCCAAGCATATAGCACCAGTGATTGTAACCCTCAAGCCTAGTGCTACACCAGTGCATGTCAAACAGTACCCTCTCCCAAGAGCCGCAATTGAAGGCATTCATCGCCACCTACAGAGATTGCTTGAGTATGGCCTACTGAAAGTATGTCAATCCCCATGGAACACCCCACTTTTGCCAGTAAAGAAACCTGAGACAGATGATTATCGCCCAGTGCAAGATTTGAGAAGAGTAAATGATGCAGTTGAAAACTATACATCCAGTTGTACCCAATCCTTACACTCTACTAGGATTGATACCCGCTGAAGCTACCCATTTCACTGTACTGGATTTGAAAGATGCATTCTTTTGCATAAGATTAGCCCCTGTAAGCCAAATACTGTTTGCATTTGAATGGCAGGACCCCATCTCTGGAAGAGGGGGCCAACTCACCTGGACAAGATTACCCCAAGGATTCAAGAATTCACCTACCATCTTTAGTGCTGCACTAAATCAAGATCTTTCAAGCTATCCAGTAGCCCCGGGGAAGAGAGTACTTCTCCAGTACGTGGATGATCTGTTGATAGCTGCCGTATCAGAAAGAGAATGTATATTAGCCACCAAAGATCTCTTGCAGTTACTAAATGAAGCTGGATATAAAGTTTCCAGAGCCAAAGCACAACTATGCCAAACAGAAGTGAAATACTTGGGTTTTCGTATTACCCAAGGAAGCAGAAGATTAGGCAGAGAAAGAAAAGAAGCAGTATGTAGAATTCCAACTCCAACAACCAGAAAGCAAGTCAGAGCCTTTCTGGGAGCAGCAGGATATTGCCGAATCTGGATACCCAACTTTGCCCAAATTGCCAAACCACTGTATGAAGCCACAAAAGGAGAAGAGAAGTCACCACTGGAGTGGGGACTTGAGCAGGATACAGCCTTCCAGAAGTTAAAAGAAGAATTGATGTCATCACCAGCACTTGGACTACCAGATGTCCACAAACCTTTCCACTTGTTTGTACATGAAGCACAGGGAAATGCCTTAGGCATGTTGACTCAGAAATTAGGAAATTGGGAACGACCTGTAGCTTACCTATCGAAACAATTGGACCCTGTGGCCAAGGGATGGCCACCCTGCTTGAGAGCAGTTGCAGCTACAGCACTACTAGTGAGTGAAGCAGACAAACTCACATTAGGACAGAACATACGAGTCACTGTGCCACATGCAGTCCTTGCCCTTATGGAACAGAAAGCAAATTATTGGCTCACCAATTCCCGAATGTTGAAGTACCAGAGCATGTTATGTGAAAACCCACAGATACAACTTGAAGTGAGCCATGCCTTGAACCCAGCTACCTTGATACCCATCAGTGAAGAACTCCCAGAACATGACTGCATCGAAGTCATGGAAACTGTGTTCTCTAGTCGACCTGACCTAACAGATGTGCCCATAGACAATCCTGACCAGATCTATTATGTTGATGGGAGCAGTCTCATCCTTGACGGACGACGCTGTGCCGGATATGCAGTCGTCACTCAACACGAAGTAGTTGAATCATCAGCCCTAGCCTCAGGCACATCAGCCCAGAAAGCCGAATTGATAGCACTCACCAGAGCATTGTTGTTAGGAGAAAAACTTGTGCTAAATGTATATACAGATTCCAAATATGCTTTCACTACCTTGCATGCCCATGGAGCTCTCTACAAAGAAAGAGGACTCATCACATCCGGAGGAAAATCAGTCAAATATGGTCCCGAGATATTGATGTTACTTGATGCAGTCTGGGCCCCAACACGTGTAGCTGTCATGCATTGTAGAGGACATCAAGCAGGAAAAGGAGAAGTTGCTCGAGGAAATAGATTCGCAGATGCCTCAGCACGACAAGCAGCTATGACAGGACAGATTGCCCCACAAGCTATGCCAATGCAAGCAGCATTGTTTCCAGTACCCTTGAATCTATGGACCCCACGATATACCACCAAAGAATTGGATTACTATTGTGACAAAGAAAATGGAGTATTGAAAGACGGATGGATTGAGCTGCCACCAGAAGAGGGCAGTCAACCTCCGGGAAGAATAGTAATTCCTGAACTGTTAGGACCATCCTTTGTCAAAGCTTTTCATGAAGCCACCCACTATGGAAAGAGTGCTATGGAGAAAGCACTCAGACCACATTTCTACATCCCTCTGATGACAACCATATCAGCCTCAGTAGCACGACAATGTCAAACCTGTGCCAAGAATAATGCCAAGCAAGGCCTTATTACAGCACCCCGAGTTCAGTCAAGAGGTGTGACCCCCATGCACAACCTCCAAGTTGATTTCACCGAAATGCCAAAGCCACTGGATACCATTACCTACTAGTATTAGTTTGTACTTTCTCTGGGTGGGTAGAAGCATTCCCAACCAGAACTGAGAAAGCCCGAGAAGTTACCAAAGCCTTAATGAGAGAGATTGTCCCCAGATTTGGAATCCCAGCAGTAATAGGGTCAGACAATGGACCCTCTTTTGTCTCTCAAGTTACTCAGCAGTTAGCAAAAGCTTTGTAGATACAGTGGAAGCTCCACACTGCATACAGACCCCAGAGTTCAGGGAAAGTTGAGCGAATGAATCGTACCTTGAAAGCCCAAATGTCCAAGCTTTGTCAGGAGACACACTTGAAATGGCCCCAAGTGCTCCCCATAGCTTTACTCAGAATACGCTCAGCCCCTGTAAAGTCAACAGGATTTTCCCCTTTTGAAGTTTTGTATGGTAAACCCCCACCAATAGTGCAGGGAGTCAAAGGAAATCTAGCCCAGATTGGTTCAGAAGTAACCAGGCAAGAACTCCTAGCTCTTAGTTTTGTTCTGCAGACTCTCCATACGTGGATCCAAGACCAGTTGCCTATCAACTTGACGGAACCCTTGCATCCCTACCAGCCTGGAACTTCGGTGTGGATCAAAGATTGGAAGAAGATACCGTTGGAACCCCATTGGAAGGGACCGTACACCGTCATCCTGTCTACCCCAACTGCAGTAAAGGTAGCCGAGATCGACGCCTGGATCCACCACAGCCGAGTCAAGCCCGCCGCCGATCCTGAACCAGAGCGGTGGACAGCAGAGCAGCACCCTGATGTACCCTTGCGAGTTACTCTGAGACGGCAACCAGCAGCATAGACACTTCATCACAAGTGCTTTGCAGTAGCCAAGTCTTTCGAAGAGGATTGCTGTTTTCCATGCAGCAACAGTTTTGTTTCAACGAACCCAATTTGTGTGTGATTTGACACACTACTTTGAGACTACATTGACTAAGCCAGACTTCACAAGCCGACTGAAATTGCTAAGTTGGTTAATGTGTGCTGGACATCTTGAGGATCTTCAATCAACACTCAGCACCCGTTAAATTGCTTCATTAGCAAACGGGACGAAGAATAATAGACCGTCGTGATCAAGATCAGCAAGCTGAGGATTCAGAAGAACTCCAATCAACATCAACATGTATCTTTGCTTCTGTTTTGCTTTGGTTGCCTTCTTTGGAGGTTTTGAACAGACTTATGCTCTACCTCCATGCACAGCTTGCATTACTTCTACTAGAACTGGACTGAAAGTAACTCAGACTTTGCTTTACCATTCTTACTACACCTGCAAGGGAACCATAACTCGGTGTATCTATAACACCACTGAACTAAATGTTTGCACTCATGGCAAAATTAAAGCATGCTATAATCCGCATCAGAATCCATCCTATTACACGTTGGAAATAAGATGGAAGGATGCAGATGGACCTATATTAGCTGCTACACCACCACTTAAGGACATTACTAAACCTGCTGTTTTGAATTTTGATGCATGTAGTGCTATTAATAGAGATAGTCAGTCCACCTGTGGTACATGGGAGAAAGCGTATCGAAATGACCATAAGTATATGTGTCCAGAAGGAGCCACGGGATGGAGGAAGTGTACAGGTAAAAAGGAACCAGGGTATAGTACTGCTACAGCGGCAGACTACTATTGCCCGTATTGGGAATGTGTTTTCTATGCTACCTGGAACACTGGTATAACTGATGAGAAAATAGATAAGCGGATGGCTACTCTAACCAAGCCAACCACAAATGATAAATGTCAGAAAGATGCTTGTAACCCCTTACATTTGCGTGTACATAACCCTCATGCATGGAAACAAGGATATAAGTTTGGTTTACGTATTGCTGGAGGAGGAACAGATCCAGGGACCATTGTGTATGTTAGATTAAATACTCAAGCCCATAAGTCATCTAAATATCATATTCATAATACTTTTTATGAAGCTATGCATGTAAATAAGTTTGAGATCCCTCACCCTTCACAGAATTTGTTTCTAGAATTAGCCGGAGCAGTAGTATCTAGTCTTAAGATCACAGATTGTTATTTCTGTGGCGGAACCCAAATGGGAGATCAATGGCCCTGGGAAGCCCAAGAATTGAATTATTCCATGATTTACAATCAGACTGAATTACATAAGACAACCAGTGAATGGGTGTTAGCACACTCAATCGTTGGACGTCTTTGCTTTGCCAGAACTGGACCCCAGTTCACCCAAAAAGTAGGACAGCTGGTCTGTCTTAGCCAGAAGTACTATAATGCCACGACCAAAAAGACAGCATGGTGGTCAGGAATCAGACATCCTGAACCTCCTAACCCATTAGCCAGATTTCCTGAACTTGCAGGTCTATGGACTAACCTTGCCAAAGTCCAAGCCTGGCAAGCCCCACCTGGCCTATATTGGATCTGTGGAAACCGAGCATATGCGCAACTCCCACCACAATGGGGAGGAGCATGTGTCTTAGGAACCATCAGACCTTCTTTCTTCCTGTTAAACACTGAACATGGAGAACAATTAGGGTACCCTGTATATACTACCCACAAACACAAAGGAGCATCGAGACAGAGAAGAGAGGCCTTACAGATAGGCAAGTGGGAGAAGTGGCGAGGTGATGATTGGCCACCAGAAAGAATTATTGAGTATTATGGACCTGCCACTTGGAATGATGATGGTATGTATGGTTATCGTACCCCAATTTATATGATCAATCGTATTATTCGCTTACAAGCAGTAGTTGAAATAATAACCAATGAAACTAGTCATGCTCTCACTCTCTTAGCTAGACAAAGTACTCAGATGCGCACTGCCATATACCAGAATCGCTTAGCCCTTGATTATTTGCTAGCAGCTGAAGGAGGAGTATGTGGTAAACTGAATTTAACTAATTGCTGTTTGAAAATAGATGATAAAGGTCAAGTAGTTGAAGAAATTGCTAAAGATATGCAAAGACATGCTTATGTGCCAGTACAGACTTGGCACGCCTTGAAATTTCCTAATTGGTTTGCTAACCTTTTCTCTTGGCTGGGAGGATTTAAGACTTTCGTTATCTTAGTACTAATCCTTGTTGCTGTTGTCCTCTGTTTACCATGTTTAATCCCATGTTGTATGCGTTCCCTTCATAGTGCTATTGATAGTACAGTAGAGCGGAAGACCGCAACTAGAATAATGGCTTTATACAAAGCTAGCCCTAGTGGAACCAGTAAGAATCCTTTAATCAGGATGTGAATCTTCTAGAAAGTGATTTAATTCTCACACCTTATTAAGTAATAGGGTGAGATTAATCAAAGGGGGGAATGTGGCAGGTGCAGGCCTGTGACCCACGGTGTCTGACATAGGCAAGCCAGCATGGCTAGCTTGACCTGTAAATGAGGCCTGTGGAGAGGCATATAGGATTGCACATCCCCCAACATGCTGCTATTGTAAGAAAGAACTCAGTAGAAATATTGAATTAGCTTAGATAAGCAGAATTGCAGAATTAAGAAATGGAAAAATACAGAAAAGATGTGTTTTAAAGTTACTGATAAGAAAGAGTACATTTGCAGAGAAATATTGAGGAGTGCTGACAGATGAGTTACAGAACCTTGCTCTTCTGCACGCACAAATGGTCCCATAGCCTTGAAAGTGTGAAAGTAACAAGTTGATGAACTGACCATTGTAATTGGGACTAGAAGGGGGGCAGGCAGGTGTCATGCTCACAGAAGCCCACAGAAGGAACATAATTGGAGAAACTTATCAGTACCGGGACCAATAGAAAGGCTACGGGAGGTACGGGAGCGTACCGGGACCAATGAAATGTTTTTCTATACCTAGAATGGAACAGAAGTCTATAAAAGTTGTTGTAATGCTTGAAAACTTGGCTCAGCCATTTTGAAATTGTCTTGCTTGAGACTTGTGCACAAATAAATGATTTGGACCTTCTGAACAGACTCCTGGTATCATTGGTTTGTCTGCGCTTTGCTGCTACAAGGAAGCTGAGGTTCCATGACGCCATTAGTGTCCTTAATCAGTTCCATAATCCGAGAGGTGCCGTTTCTATTTACAATAGGACAGTCTCTGCGTTTCAAATCCCACATTCAATTGATCCCACTCTGCCTCTGGAAGCATCAGTCCATTCAAAGTCTTTTCTCTTTTGTGGAGGCATCAGACACCAATTAAATCAGTCTTCTTAGAATGAGTAGGTGAACTTATTTAAATTAAGACACTCTCTAATTCAGATTGCTTAATTCCTCGGTATACCTTGGTCTTCTATCTTCATTCACACTATCTGTACCTTACACAGGTTCCTGAGCAGGTCAACCTCTCCCAGTTCCCTTTTTCTTTGACTCTAGCCAACTACTGCCTTCAACCCAGATGGGGCGGTTGCATTTTTGGTAGTATGCCCCTATTTGGCTAGCTCCCCCTTCTTTCCTCTCACTCCATGGCTCAATGACTAGTTTCCATAGCCCAGAGCTACTCAAATCTGGTCCTGGAGATCCGCAACCCTGCAGGTTTTCGGGATACCCCTAATGAATATGCATGAGATATATATGCATTAGAGAGAGCCTGCCAACCTGACTGGTTTGTGGCCCTCCAGGGCTGGATTTGGAGACCCCTGCCTTACACCTCTGTCATTTAAGATTGTGAGTGGACAAGGTGCAGATGTCCAAGACATCAAAAAGGTTAGATAGAATTTGTCACATTCCTCCTCGCTTCTCACCACCACCAAAATATTGTCTATTGGATACTACTCTATCAGCTCATTGCTGATAGAGTAGTATCCATAGCTGCTGTTATTGTTCAATCCATCTCATTGCTGGCCTTCCTTACATACAATATAATTATATCAATAACAGAACTACTTAAGCTTCAGCAGAGGAGTTTGGGCGTGCAAACTTGAGCAGTTCTCCCATAATTCCTACTCCAGCTAGGCCACAGTACTGCTACATGGTACAAATTTGTCTTATCACTCTATGTCATGCTTCTGCTTTACAGATGTAAGCTAAACACTATGAGCCGAATATTGAATTATGACAGCTATGAGCTGCTATGGCACATAGCCATCTGCGCCAACCCTTAACACCAGATATTCAATGCCAGGGTCATATGCGGCCCCGGCATTGAATATCCAGGTTTGCTGCACAGCCTTCCAGTCGCAGTAGCTAACCGGGCAGTGGCAATATTGAATGCTGCCCGGTTAGCCCCTGTGGCTAAAAGATAGGTGGAGGAGTGGCCTAGTGGTTGGGGGCAAGGTACTTCAGGCCAGAAGGTCGGGGGTTCAAATCCCACTAGAGGACAGCAACCTTGGGCCAGAAGGACTGGGGTTTCTAGTCCCACAGGTGCTCCTTGTGGTCTTGGGCAAGCCACTTAACCCTCCATAGCCCATGTTCCCTGTAAAATAGTTATCTCCAAGTTATAATGCCCTGTTCAATGTAATTTCAGTTTGTTCAATGTAAACCACACTGATGCAGAATAGCGCGGTATATAAGAGAATATAAATAAAATAGGTGAGCTTTTGCTACGCCTATCTTTTAGCCACAGGTTGCTAACCGGGCAGTAAGAAATATCACCACTGCCTAGTTAGCAACTATCACTACCTCCGCTCCTCCCCAGAATGCCCACAACACACCCCGATGCTAAGTGGTTAGCATCGGGGTGTGTAGGAGAGAAGATCAGGGATATTCAGTAGCACTAACTGTGTTAATGTAATTGAATATCCTGGTTCGAGGCATTTACACGGATTACAGGGCTGTAAACCTTATAAATGTCTTTTGAATATAGGGCCCTACATGTTTTAGGTTAAAATAGGCACAGACATTGCTCATACATAATCAGGACAAACAAAAACATCCTGTCTCCATAAGAATTCTCTCTCACAAAACAATTTCATCTGCAAAATACAACCTTGGCTTCTCTCCTACATATATCTCTCCAGGCTGCTAGTGAATCCCAAGCTGTCAGGCTTCAGGCTGTTCTCATTTTCCATATATTAACTCTTTCAGAGCTCCTCTCAACACCTGCATTTGAGTGTGAATGCTTGTATGTATGGGTCTATGTGTGTGTATGCATGTTTGCAGAGTTGTCAAGTCATCCAGTTCCAGAAGTAAGATTTTAAGCCTGTCCTGAAGTTCTGACAATTTCATTCTAATGCGTTATGGAACCTGCTGTGCTGATTCCAATGGGTAAAATCAGGGACTACAAATACCAGACTGCACTGCAATGCAAATTTAAAACCGGAACTGGCAAAACATCTCACTTCAAGAACTGAGTAACTTGGCAACTCTATGTTTGTTCTGAGTGTGTCTGTGATTGGGAGATAAGATAAGGAGGAATATTTGTCAAGTATAATTGTTATGTTACTGTGAATCAATGTTAGCATGCTGCAACAGCTGAAACTGTTTTCCTGGAGAAAGGTATTTTTTTATTTTGGGAGGTGGGGGTGGGGGGCTTTGCTGCTCATCCATCTCCCATTACACACAGAAACTAAACTTGTACAGCACAGGAACTTTTCTCGGCTCACCTCCTCCTTTTTTGTGACTATAGCAGCATTCCACTGCTCCGCCCCCACAGTCCTTCCACTGCTCCGCCACCCACAGTCTCTACTGCTAGTTACAGTGGAAACAGGCAGGGCAGGCTCACTCAACTAGGGGGAAGATTAGAGATAGAGATTTTAAATTCAGAAAAATGTGCAGACCTTAGCCTTCTTTCTAGCTTCCAGACATTAATGTAAAATTCAGTAGAATCATTAAAGACGCCAGATAGCTGTCAATCCTAACTTCCTGAGTCCTAAGCACATCTGACAGTACCCTCCCCATCCCCCCTATAAATTTTGGACTCTAACTGTATTCCTAGCATGTCACTTCCTTGTTCTAGCCCTGGCTATGGGAACAGATACTAGTTGATATTACAGATAGCAACCAATAAGAAGGCAGTACAATTCAATCAATGACTTTACAGCAAAGAAAAAGAGACATTTATGTGAATAATTTAAAATGCAATACATTACAGCTGGAGAAGTATTTGTAATCCCTGTGTCTGTGTGTGTATGGTGTCCATGTGTTTGTGTGCATTTATATCTCTTTTGCATATTCTGCGTGTGCTGCACATATGTTGTGTCTGTGGTAGCGTAGATGAGTGTGGGGGGGGGGCATTTATAGAGGATGTACTTTTGGAGGTTGCTGACAATTGTGGGGAGGTAATTTTGGGGGTGGGGGTGTGGCAGGTGTAGGCCTGTGATCCACAATGTCTGACATAAGTAAGCCTAACTAGCTTGACCTGTAAATGAAGCTTGTGAAGAGGCCCATAGGAATTGCACATCCCCCTATATGCCGCTATAGAACTAAGAACTCAGTAAAGTATTGAATCAGCTTAGACAAGCAGAACAGATGGAAAAATACAGAAATTCATGTTTAAAACTGCTGACAGGAAAGTTCTAGAGCCCTGCTTCACTGCACGTAGCAACTAGCCCAATAGCCTTGAAAGAAGGAAAGTAACAAGTTAGTGAACTGACCATTGTAATTGGGACTAGAAGGGGGGTAAGCAGGTGCCAAGCCCACTGAAAGAATATAATTGGATAATCATATCAGTACCGGGACCAATAGAAGAGGTACGGAAGGTTACCGGGACCAATGAAATGTTTTTCTATACCTAGAATGAAGCTAAAGTCTATAAAAGTTGTTGTATTGCCAGAGAACTTTGCTCAGCCATTTTGAAATTGACTTTGCTTGAGACTTGTGCACAAATAAATGATTTGGACCTTCTGAACAGACTCCTGGTATCATTGGTTTGTCTGCGCTCTGCTGCTACATATTGTGGAATCAGAGTGTATATAGGGCAATATACCACGACATTCCGCCTCTATAGGCTTGGTCCTGCCGGGATCGCGCCCTACCGACGGGGGCTGCTTCCTGCCGCCGCCGGTCCATTGCATCGGAGGAAGTTGGTCGGACCTCGGCGGGTGCCGGGCCCGGCTGGAGCCAACGCCTCGAACCCGAGTGAGGGGAGTCCGAGGTCCAACTCATGCGCCAGCTTGGGAAGTTTGAGGACCGGATCCGGTGAGTATAGTTTTGATTTGTTGTCTAGACAGATATAGAAAGAGCAGCGCTGCCATTGGAACTTGGCATTTGTAATCTCGAGAATTTGGAACTTGGAAATTGGTAAGAGAGCTTGATCACCTCTCAAAGACGGACCGAGTACCCCCGCATGAGTATTCGCAGGGCGAAACTCCCGTCTTCTTGTATTTTGGTAATTGAACAAGACTAGTCAGAATAGATAGAAACGAATGCATTCTGGGATACGTTGCTAGCATGATTGTGTGAATGAAGTATGTATGAGAGGTCTGGCAGCACAGACCAAGCGAAGGCGGACCCCTGACTAGCGCATTTCCTGACCGGGCGACCGCGTTCAGGTCGCGAAAAGGGGGAAGTGATTGTCGTCCTGTCTCGTTATTTGTTTCCCTTATATGTTTCCAGGACCGTGAGGACCCCTTACCCACGGTCCGACTTCCTTTTCCCTTCTGTCTGTTGTTGCGCGCACACATCGAAATGGGAGGGGCGGGGTCTACTAGGAAAACTCCATTAGAATGTATGATCGCACATTTTAAAGAGGGATATTCAGGAGATTATGGTATCAAAATGACTGCAGCCCATTTACAGATTTTGTGTACTAGGGAGTGGCCCAATCTAGACCCTACCTGGCCTCGAGAGGGAACCTTAAATGTAGGAATTATCCAGTTAGTTCATAGTAGAGTACGGATAGTGCACCCCGATCAGTATCCCTATATAGATTCTTGGTTAAGTATTTGTGAAGATCCGCCCCCTTGGGCGCAGCGCTGCTATGAAGAGCAGTGCAGAATAATGTTAGCGAAAACAGATCATAGTCAGAAAACAGAAAATAAACAGCCTAGCAAGAAAGGGAAAGATGAGAAGTCCAGGAAAAAGCCCATCCTGTTCGATCCTGATTCCCCAGAAGTAATTCCCCGACAGCCTAGAACCCCGGGCCCAGTAAGAGTAGCCCGGCGTCCTGCCCCAGAGCCCCGAAGACAACGGGTGCGAGACCCAACCCCCGAGCCACCTCCTGAAGAGCAGGAAGATGAGCTCCCGTTAGTTGAAGATGATTCTACTGAAGCAGAGACAGAGAAAAGCGAGTCAGATTCAGAAACAGAGAGGGAAGGAATTGAGGATTCCCTGAGTGAAACTGATAGTATAGAAGCGACCGTCAGTGTTAGTCTGCCAGTAAAAAGTAAATCCAAGACAAAGCATATAGAAAAGAAAGTAACTCATACTAAGCCTGTAGAGAAGAAGAAAAAGAGCCCTGATAGGAGAAGTACGAAAATATCGCTTAGATCCCAAAAGACCTCTACTGCTAAGATGATGCCCTTACGGCAAGTCCCGGGAATACCTGTAAGAAATGATGATAATGAGGTGGTAGCGGGACCCCTAAGCTATGTGTATGTCCCTTTCTCTACAACTGATTTGTTAAATTGGAAGTCGCATTATGCCTCCTATACTAATAAACCCCAAGAGCTTACAGAATTAGTGAATACTATTATGGAAACCCATCAACCCATATGGGCAGATTGCCGTCAGCTCCTGTCCACCTTATTTACTACGGAGGAGCGGACACGAATTAGAAAAGCAGCCATAGACTGGCTGGCAGATAACCCTGTAGCTCCAGAACGAGGAGAAGACAGAATAGATCATCGGGAAGCGGCCCAGAGGCAATTCCCGAATGAAGACCCTCATTGGGATCCAAATACTGAAAGAGGATCCAGAGCCCTAGCCCGTTTTCGCCAAGGCTTGTTACAAGGCCTGAAAAGGGGGGGCCAGAAAGCCATGAACCTTTCCAAAGTTACTGTAGTTAACCAAGGCATAGATGAGAGTCCAGCAGTGTTTTTATGAAAGATTAACTGAAGCATACAGAATGTATACTCCCTATGATCCCGATGCACCAGGAAGTTTATGCATGGTGAATTCTGCTTTTGTAAATCAGTCTCAACCAGACATTAGACGCAAATTACAGAAATTAGAAGGGTTTGCGGGCATGAATGCAACACAGTTATTGGAAGTCGCTCATAAAGTGTATGTGAATCGTGATAATGAAAGACAGAAAGAATGTGATCGAAAGATGAGAAAGAAAGCTGATTTTTTGGCCGCAGCCATAGTTGAACAGAAAAGGGGAGGTGTCCCTAATCGAAGGAGCAGAGGAAGGGGGCGGGGCCGAGGTGGAAGCCGGTCCCAGCAGCTAGGCGTGAACCAATGCGCCTATTGCAGAGAAGAAGGACATTGGAGAGATGCTTGCCCGCAACTCGAAGATGCCCACGAAGATGACGAAAGCAATCATCAATGGAGAGAAGAAAGACGAGGCCGTCCCCGACATCGCGGAGGAGCCAATCGAGAACAATTCCAGCGAGAAAGAGGAGAAGCCATACAAGCATTGGCTACGACAGCCCATGATGAAGATGACGTGGATTAGGACAGACCGGGCTCCGAATTTGCTTTAGGTCTCCAGGAGCCTATGGTCGGAATACAAATAGGAGACCAAGTTGTGAACTTTATGGTTGACACTGGAGCAGAACATTCAGTAGTAGACAAGAAAATAGCCCCATTTTCTACAAAAGCAGTTACCATTATAGGAGCAACTGGTGCCAAAGCTACAAAACCTTTTCTTCAGAATCGTATATGCAGTCTGGGAGGACAGCAAATAACTCATCAATTCCTTTACATGCCAGAATGTCCAGTGCCACTACTGGGACGAGATATGTTAGCCAAACTACAAGCCCAAATATCCTTCTCCGAGGGAGGAGAAATGCAAATGACAGTAAATTCACAAGCCAAACCAGCAGGAATAATGCTGCTCACAGTTCCCCAAGAAGAAGAATGGAGATACTACAGTGATGATTCTGTCCAAGACACTTATTTTGAACAAACCTTGAAAAGTATTGATGCCCCACCTGGAGTATGGGCAGAAGGCAGTCCTCCAGGCCTAGCCAAGCATATAGCTCCAGTAATTGTGATCCTCAAGCCTAGTGCTACACCAGTACATGTCAAACAGTACCCTCTCCCAAGAGTCGCAATTGAAGGCATTCACCGCCACTTGCAAAGATTACTGAAGCATGGTCTACTGAAAGTATGTCAATCCCCATGGAACACCCCACTTCTGCCAGTGAAAAAGCCTGGAACAGATGACTACCGCCCAGTACAAGATCTGAGAAGAGTGAATGAAGCAGTTGAAACTATACATCCAGTTGTACCTAATCCTTACACTCTTCTAGGACTGATTCCTGCCGAAGCCACCCACTTTACTGTTCTGGATTTGAAAGATGCATTCTTCTGCATAAGATTAGCCCCTGTGAGTCAGATATTATTTGCATTTGAATGGCAGGACCCCATCTCTGGAAGAGGGGGCCAACTTACCTGGACACGATTACCCCAAGGATTTAAGAATTCGCCTACCATCTTTAGTGCTGCACTGAATCAAGACCTTTCCAGCTATCCAGTGGCCCCGGGAAAGAGAGTGCTTCTCCAATATGTGGACGATCTGCTGATAGCTGCTGTATCAGAAAGTGAATGTATACAAGCTACCAAAGACCTTTTGCAGTTACTAGATGAAGCTGGATACAAAGTTTCCAGAGCCAAAGCACAACTATGCCAAAAAGAAGTGAAATACTTGGGCTTTCGTATAACCCAAGGAAGTCGAAAATTAGGCAGAGAAAGAAAAGAAGCAGTATGCAGAATTCCAACCCCAACAACCAGAAAGCAAGTCAGAGCCTTTCTGGGAGCAGCAGGATATTGCCGAATCTGGATACCCAATTTTGCCCAAATTGCTAAGCCACTGTATGAAGCCACAAAAGGAGAAGAAAAGTCGCCACTGGAGTGGGGACCTGAGCAGGATATAGCCTTCAAGACGTTGAAGGAAGAATTGATGTCATCACCAGCCCTTGGACTACCAGATGTTCACAAACCTTTCCACTTGTTCGTACATGAAGCACAAGGAAATGCCTTAGGCATGTTGACTCAGAAATTGGGAAATTGGGAACGACCTGTAGCATACCTATCGAAACAATTGGACACTGTGGCCAATGGATGGCCACCCTGCCTGAGAGCAGTTGCAGCTACAGCTTTGTTAGTGAGTGAAGCAGACAAACTCACACTAGGACAGAATATACGAGTCACTGTGCCACATGCAGTCCTTGCCCTTATGGAACAGAAAGCAAATCATTGGCTCACCAATTCTCGAATGTTGAAATATCAGAGCATGCTATGTGAAAACCCGCAGATACAATTGGAAGTGAGCCATGCCTTGAATCCAGCCACATTGATACCTATCAGTGAAGAACTTCCAGAGCATGATTGTATAGAAGTCATGGACACTGTGTTCTCAAGCCGACCTGATTTGACAGATGTGCCCATAGACAATCCTGACCAAATCTACTATGTTGATGGAAGTAGTCTCATCATCAATGGACGACGCTGTGCCGGATATGCAGTAGTCACTCAACATGAAGTTGTTGAATCATCAGCCTTAGCCTCAGGCACATCAGCCCAGAAAGCAGAATTGATAGCACTCACCCGAGCACTACTATTAGGAGAAAAACTTGTGTTGAATGTATATACAGACTCTAAGTATGCCTTCACCACCTTACATGCCCATGGAGCTCTCTACAAAGAAAGAGGACTCATCACATCCGGAGGAAAATCAGTTAAGTATGGCCCTGAGATACTGATGCTACTTGACGCAGTATGGGCCCCAACTCGTGTAGCTGTCATGCACTGCAGAGGACATCAAGCAGGAAAAGGAGAAGTTGCCAGAGGAAACAGATTTGCAGATGCCTCAGCACGACAAGCAGCTATGACAGGACAAGTTTTGCCACAAGCCACACCGATGCAGGCAGCGTTGTTTCCAGTACCCTTGAACTCATGGACACCACGATATACCACCAAAGAATTAAACTACTACTGTAACAAAGAAGATGGAGTACTGAAAGATGGGTGGATTGAACTGCCACCAGCAGAGGGCAGTCAACCCCCAGGACAAATAGTAATTCCCGAATTGTTAGGACCAGCCTTTGTCAAAGCTTTCCATGAAGCCACACACTATGGGAAGACTGCTATGGAAAAAGCACTCAGACCACATTTCTACATTACTCTATTGACAACCATATCAGCCTCAGTAGCACGCCAGTGTCAAATTTGTGCCAAAAATAATGCCAAGCAAGGTCTCATCACACCACCTCGAGTTCAATCAGGAGGTGTAACCCCCATGCACCACCTGCAGATTGATTTCACTGAAATGCCAAAAGCCAGTGGATACCACTACCTATTAGTATTAGTTTGTACTTTCTCTGGGTGGGTAGAAGCCTTCCCAACCAGAACTGAAAAAGCTAGAGAAGTCACCAAAGTTTTATTGAGAGAGATTGTCCCTAGATTTGGGATTCCAGCAGTAATAGGGTCAGACAATGGACCTTCACTTGTTTCTCAGATTACCCAACAGTTAGCAAAAGCCCTACAGATACAATGGAAACTCCACACTGCATATAGACCTCAAAGTTCAGGGAAAGTTGAGCGAATGAATCGTACCTTGAAAGCCCAAATGTCTAAGCTTTGCCAGGAGACACACTTGAAATGGCCCCAAGTGCTCCCAATAGCTTTACTCAGAATACGCTCAGCACCTGTGAAGTCAACAGGTTTTTCCCCTTTTGAAGTTCTGTATGGTAAACCCCCGCCAATAGTGCAAGGAATTAAAGGAAGTCTAGCCCAAATTGGTTCAGAAATAACCAGGCAAGAACTCCTAGCTCTTAGTTTTGTTCTGCAGACTCTCCATGCGTGGATCCAAGACCAGTTGCCTATCAATTTGACTGAACCCCTGCATCCCTACCAGCCTGGTACCTCGGTGTGGATCAAAGATTGGAAGAAGACACCGTTGGAACCCCATTGGAAGGGACCATACATCGTCATCTTGTCTACCCCAACTGCAGTAAAGGTAGCGGAGATCGACGCCTGGATCCACCACAGCAGAGTCAAGCCCGCAGCAGCTCCAGAACCTGAGCAGTGGACAGCGGAACAGCATCACGATGCACCTTTACGAGTCACTTTGAGATGGCAACCAGCAGCATAGGACACTTTGTCACAGTGCCTTGCAGTAGCCAAGTCTTTCGAAGAGGATTGCTGTTTTTCCATACAGCAACAGTTTTGTTTCAACGAACCCAATCTGCGTGTGATTTTGCACACTACTTTGATATCACTTTAACTAACCATACTTCAAAAGCCAACTGAAATTGCTAAGTTGGTAACTGTGTACTGGACAACTTGAGGATCCTCAATCAACACCCAGCACCCGTTGAAATTGCTTAATTAGCACGCGGGACGAAGAAAAGATCGTCGTGGTCAAGATTTGCAAGCTGAGGATTCAGAAGAACTCCAATCAACATGTATTTTTATCTGTGCTTAGCCCTGGTTGCCTGTTTTGGAGGTTTAGAAATGACTTATGCTTTACCTCCATGTACTGCTTGTGTTACTTCTACTCGAACTGGACTAAAAGTAACTCAGACTTTGGTTTATCATTCTCATTATAAATGCACTGGTAAAGTGACTCGGTGTATTTATAACACCACTGAACTAAATATTTGCATCAAAGGTAGCTCCAGAGTATGCTATAATTCACATCAGAACCCATCATATTATACATTGGAAATGCGATGGAATGATGCAGATGGACCTATAATTAATGCTACACGACCACTTAAAGATGCTAGTATACCTGCTGTTTTATATTTTGATGCATGTGATGTTATAAATAGAGATGGTCGTTCCAGATGTGCTACCTGGGAGAAAGCCTATCGTAATGATCATAAATATATGTGCCCAGAAGGTGCCACGGGATGGAAAAAGTGTACTGGTAAGAAAGAGTCATATAGTACTGCCCCAGCTGCAGATTACTATTGCCCAAACTGGGAATGTGTTTTTTATGCTACATGGAATGCTGGTATCACAGATGAACAGAGAGATAAACGAGTTGCCACTTTGACTAAGTCAAAAACAGATGACAAATGTAAGAAAGGTGCTTGTAACCCTTTGCAATTAAGGATTCGTAATCCTAATGGCATGGAAACAAGGATATAAGTTTGGTTTACGTATTGCAGGAGGAGCAGTAGATCCAGGAACTATTGTGTATATAAGATTAAATACCCAAGCTTACAAGTCATCTAAATACCACATCCATAACACTTTTTATGAAGCTATGCATGTAAATAAGTTTGAGATTCCTCATCCATCCCAGAATTTATTTTTAGAATTAGCTGGAGCAGTAGTGTCCAGTCTAAAGATTTCAGATTGTTATTTCTGTGGCGGAACCCAAATGGGTGACCAATGGCCATGGGAGGCCCAAGAGTTGAATTACTCTCTGACTTACAATCAGACTAAAATACACAAGACTACTAGTGAATGGGTGTTAGCGCACTCAATCATTGGACGTCTTTGTTATGCCAGAACTGGACCTCAGTTCACCCAACTGGTAGGACAGCTGGTCTGTCTTAGCCAGAAGTTCTATAATGCCACTACCAAGAAGACATCATGGTGGTCAGGAAGTAAAGAACCTGAACCTCCTAACCCATTAGCCAGATTTCCTGAACTTGCTAGTTTATGGACTAACCTTGCCAAAACACATGCTTGGCAAGCCCCACCTGGCCTGTATTGGATCTGTGGAAACCAAGCATATGCTCAACTCCCATCACACTGGGGAGGAGCATGTGTCTTAGGGACCATCAGACCTTCTTCCTTTCTCCTACCCACGGAACATGGAGAACAATTAGGATACCCAGTGTACACTACCCACAGACACAAAAGAGCAGTGCGACGAAAGAGAGCACCTCTTCAAATAGGCAAATGGGAGAAGTGGGAGGGTGATGATTGGCCACCAGAAAGAATTACTGAGTATTATGGGCCTGCCACTTGGAATGATGATGGTATGTACGGTCATCGAACACCAATTTATATGATTAATCGTATTATTCGCTTACAAGCTGTAGTTGAAATAATAACTAATGAAACTAGTCATGCTCTCACACTCCTAGCTAGACAAAGCACCCAAATGCGCACTGCCATATACCAGAATCGTCTAGCACTTGATTATTTGTTAGCAGCTGAAGGAGGAGTATGTGGTAAACTGAATTTAACTAATTGCTGTTTGAAAATAGATGACAAAGGTCAAGTAGTTGAAGAAATTGCTGAAGATATGCGTAAACATGCTTATGTGCCAGTACAGACTTGGCACCCACTAAGGTTACCTAACTAGTTTGCTAATCTTTTCTCATGGCTAGGAGGACTAAAGACTTTTCTAATACTAGTATTACTGATTGTTGTTGTTATTTTTCTATTACCATGTATAATCCCATGCTGTATGCGTTCCATTCACAGTGCTATTGATAGTACAGTAGAGCGGAAGACCGCAACTAAAATAATGGCCCTATATAAAGCTAGTCCTAGTCGAAATCCTTCAATCATGATATAACTATTTCAAGGTGATTTATTCTCACACCTTATTAACTAATAGGGTGAGATTAATCAAAGGGGGGAATGTGACAGGTGTAGGCCTGTGATCCACAATGTCTGACATAAGTAAGCCTAACTAGCTTGACCTGTAAATGAAGCTTGTGAAGAGGCCCATAGGAATTGCACATCCCCCTATATGCCGCTATAGAACTAAGAACTCAGTAAAGTATTGAATCAGCTTAGACAAGCAGAACAGATGGAAAAATACAGAAATTCATGTTTAAAACTGCTGACAGAAAAGTTCTAGAGCCCTGCTTCACTGCACGTAGCAACTAGCCCAATAGCCTTGAAAGAAGGAAAGTAACAAGTTAGTGAACTGACCATTGTAATTGGGACTAGAAGGGGGGTAAGCAGGTGCCAAGCCCACTGAAAGAATATAATTGGATAATCATATCAGTAACGGGACCAATAGAAGAGGTACGGGAGGTACGGGAGGTTACCGGGACCAATGAAATGTTTTTCTATACCTAGAATGAAGCTAAAGTCTATAAAAGTTGTTGTATTGCCAGAGAACTTTGCTCAGCCATTTTGAAATTGACTTTGCTTGAGACTTGTGCACAAATAAATGATTTGGACCTTCTGAACAGACTCCTGGTATCATTGGTTTGTCTGCGCTCTGCTGCTACAGGGGTAGCTTGCGGGATGGTGGGGAAGTTGCATTGGAGAGTTTTTGCAGGTCGGCCATTTCCCCGGGGGAAGGTTGAGAGCTGGGCAGTCAGAGTGATATTTTGGTGGGTGGGACAATTTGCAGAAGTGTAGTTTTTGGGACTGAAGGCAGTTTTGAAGGTGGTAGGCATATGCAGGGGCATTTGGTGAGGTAGTAAGATGGTTGCAGGGGGCAGTTTTTGAAGGTGGGGCTGTTTGTGAGGTGGTGACAACTAATGTGGAACCTTGCATCGTGTAATCGTAGTTTGGATTGTTCTTTCCTAAGTGCAGAACTTTGCACTCGTCCACATTAAATTCATCTGCCATTTAGATGCCCGGTCTCCCAATTTCTCGAGGTCCTCTTGCAGTTTTTCACAATCCTTTTGTGATTTAACAACTCTGAATAATTTTGTGTCATCTGCAAATTTGATCACCTAACTCACTGTTCTCATTTCCAGATCATTTATAAATTTGTTTAAAAGCAGTGGACCCAGCACAGATCCCTGGGGTAACTCCACTATTCACCTTTCTTCATTGAGAAAATTGGTTCTTTAGCCCTACTGTGTTTTCTATCTTTTAACTTGTTCCTAATCCGCAACAGGACACTGCCTCATAACCCATGACTTTTTATTTTCTTCAAGAATCTCATGAGGGACCCTGTCAAAGACTTTCTGAAAATCCAGAAACACTATATCCATGGCTCACCTTTATCTACCTGTTTATTCACACCTTCAAAAAAATGGAACAAGCTATGAGTGGATAGAGGCAGAGAAAAATATGAAGAAAAGCAATGAAACTGAAAGATCAGAACCAGAGACAGATGTAGGGGAAGCTAGTGTAGAAGACAGAATGAAAGAGTAGGAAAAAAATTGAAAGGAGATTCTGGACAAGTCTTAAAAGAAAACAGATAAGGAAGCTGAAGAGACTGGGATCAACACAATTCGAAAAATAAGATATCCATACAACAAAGGTAGAAATAAGCATTTTATTTTTAGTTTAGTGAGCAGAGTATGTCATCTAAGGGAATATTTACCTCCTATCTTTTTATTCTGCTCAGCAGATCAGGAAATGCATTTGTATTTCTCGTACATTGTTGCCCTACATATGGAGTCTGACGTCTGATGAGGGACGCTTTTACCTATGAGCAAAAGGGGCAGCTGCCCCAGCTGCCCATAGGTGGAATAGTTGCAGTACTGCCTTTTCAAAGGTAGTAGAATTGTTGCTGTTTGAGTCATGGAAGTTAGCAAAATTGCTATAATGCATGGCGCTATGTAGGCTGTGAGTGTTTTATAGCACCATTTTGTATTTCACAATGTGCATGGCAATGGAGGTAATTCCTGTTCTGCACCCATTGTTAGGAGAGTCTTTTAAACAAAGATACGTGCACAGAACTTAAGGTGCTGGATGTATATTTGGGGTTTGTCCCATCCTGTATAGATTTTCTTCATTCCTGTGAGGAACAATTGGTTAAATAATACCTGTGAATAATTTTAATAATAGTTTTACTGATTGGTTGAAACTAGCTGCAAGGTTGTTTACTGCACAGAAGGCCCCTGAGACATTTTCGTGCAGTGTCTGTATAGCCAATTTAAAGCATCCCTTCTCCCCACCAATCTGACCTCCCTACCTCTTGCAACAACCCCCTCCCCCACCCCATTAAAGGGTCAAATTATACCAATCAGGCAAATCAACTGCTTGCAGCTGTACTCTTGTTATTGTTGCCCCCTGGAATTAATCCCACCTGGTTTAGTGCCTTCCTACTGTTTCTCTTTGGAAGTGTAAATTAATCACTTTTCTCTAACCCAAATTCCTAGGTGTCAGTTATTCATTGGAACTATAAATGTCACCAGCAGTTTAAGAATGGCTAGCTCCTTTAAAACCAAAAATCAGAATTACAGCAAACAAATAATACTGTAAGAATTATTTGCATCCTGCACCAACCCTGCTTATGTGTCTGTCTGAAGGAGAAATCTACAGGGGTGCCTCAGATGCATGTGACCCCTTATACCTTAAAATGTACTACAGTACTAAGCTCCATAGGCCTATTTAAGCATTCATTGTTTGGGCATTGAATATAGATTTTTCCTTGGGCAAAGATCTTCCTGGATTAGTAAACAAGGCTTATGAACTGAAATGAAATCTAAGAAATATATATATATATATATATATATATATATATATATATAAAGAAAAAGAGAAATATAAACATCTGAATATATTTTATTGTGCCACAGCTGCAACTGAAAAGGTGAGAAGGTTGAGGCTAGTGACAGCAGGCCTGGGAGGAAGTAATGGGGGCTGACAGAATGATAGAGTATGTGTATATGTATGGAGAAAAGCTCCCTACTCCTTGCCCCCACCCCCAAACAAAGCAGGCGAACTACGCCTATGAATTTAACAGTAGAATTTGCAAGAAAGAAAATGGAATGCACATCTGAATCAGGCCAACAAGAATAGGGATGTGGCAGCAGGGAGCGGGGAGGGAACAGGATGCAGATTATGCCTCATGGAATTATATCCAATTTGTGTGTGTGTGTGTGTGTGTTTTTATTTTATTTATTTATTTAACAGCTTTTCTATGCCGCCTTTATCCAAAGCGGTTTACATCAAACAACAATTACAAGGAATTGCTTTACATTAAACAAGGGCATGCAACTTGGATATAAATGGGGGAGTAACTATTTACATTTATACATAATTTTTTGTTTATGCTTTGCATGTGTGTGTGCTTGTATTCATTCTGTCTGCGTGTGGGTGTACACACATGTACGTATGTGTATCCGTGTGACTGGGTGCATGTACCTCTGTATCTGTGTGTTTGGGTGTGAATATCTGTATCTGTGTTGGCTTTCTGCATGTCTGTGACTGTAAAAGAAGAGGGAAAGGGGAGGGAGGGCTGTTTCAAAGGTAAGATTCTCTAATTGCTATGTTAGTCGATAAATGTTTGTATGACGCAGCTGCTGGAAATGCTGTTCCCACAGAAATGTATTGGGCCATTCTTTGGGAGGCACTATGAGGGTCATTCTAAAAGTCACAGTTTGGACGTATGCAGACATGCACATGGACATCAAAATCATGGACATGTCTCCATAACCATTTCACAGTTCACAGACATCTCCAGTAGAGGGACGATCAAGTAGGCATGGGGGTGTGGCGCAGTCGTGCCTGGGAAGGGGCAATGGAATTACATGTCCCCATTCGATCCCAGAAGCAGCGTGTAGGCACATAGAAACATAGAAATATGACGACAGAAAAAGACCACATGGCCTATCTAGTCTGTCTTTCCATATCAACAACTACAACTGCTCCTGCTCCAAGCATGAATAGGTATCAGAAAGTGTTTGTTTTCACCTCAAAACAACCAGAGAGAGTAGAGAAGATACAGAATTAAGAGACTAGCTTTAGATTACAAAGTCCCACACTGGGCTTCAAACCCTGGCCACCAAGTTCTTAAGCTACTATGCTAACCATTATACAATCAGACATTTTGGCTCTGAAATGTTGTCCTGAGGACATCTATATAGATATTTGATGCATGTACATATCAGGTACGTCCATGTTTCTGGAATTGTGCCTGAACTTGCAAATGTCTGCCTTTCTTTTGGCAACTATGGATGTCGCGGCTCTGTACACGAATATTCCCCAACAGGCAGCACATGAAGTGGTTATGACAACGTTACGCACTCAGGGGGGTATGTCAGAAGAGCTGTTGGAGTTTTTAGCCCAATTAACAGCATTGACCCTTTTCCATAATTTTTTTGAATTTGAGGGTGTTTTGTACCATCAAGTATCTGGGGTCGCCATGGGGGCGACCTGTGCGCCATCGATTGCTAATCTATATATGCAGGCCTACGAAAGTCAGTGGCTTAACCTTTCCCCTTATAAAACACACTTGCTATTTTGGAGAAGATATATAGATGACGTTTTTATCATCTGGCGGGGTACTCCCACAAGCTTATCCGAGTTTTGGAAATGGTTGAATAAGGCTAGCCCCCATATTCAATTTACCTATACTTATCATGAGAATGAAATAGTATTTCTGGATGTAATGGTACAGAAGAGTGCCCATGGTTGGTTGACTACCACCTATAAGAAACCTACAGATCGAAACACTCTACTTCACTACACCAGTAGACACCCCAAGCAGCTACGAGACAGCCTGCCATTATCACAATTTATAAGATACCGCAGAAATTGCTCTACTTTGAATGATTATAAACAACAAGCACGACATCTTATGCAAGCTTTTCAACAACGAGGGTATCCATCACCAGTGATTTCCACAGCTTATAAACGAGCTCGGTTCAACAATAGAGACTTATTGTTGCATTCAGGCAAGATGGGGAGAATGAAAAAGCCCGTGGTAGAGACTGCGGTGAATTTCATCACAAAATTTTCTCCTTTTAGTGGCCAAATCAAACGGATCTTAAAACGACATCAGAATGTGTTGTCTGTCCTTCCGGGACTGCAGGACAAAACGATACGTTGCGTTTGGACTCGGCACTCCAACTTAAGAGAACAACTTAGCCCAGCAAAGTTAAGACCTCCACCATTGATAGGAACGGACAGGGAAGCAGGGCATCGGCCCTGTGGAAATTGCAACGTATGTATCATTTCAGAGGATCTTACTCATTTCACTTACCATGACCGTTCCTTTAAATTGAGACACAACACAACGTGCGGATCAGATCATGTAATATACAGCATCCGATGTCCTTGTGGTCTTCTCTACATTGGCAAGACCACACGCCCACTACGAATTCGCATCAACGAGCACAAGAGCCGTCTAAAATGTAAAAAAATTGAGGCACCAATAGTACAGCATTGCCTCAGTCGAGGTCATGTGTTTGAAGATCTTCGGTTTTTTTGTGTTGACTGGATTGCAATGGGCAGGTCAGGCAATTCTCGAGAGAAAACCACAACAATATTAGAACAACAATGGATTTACCGTCTCCAAACAGTTCATCCAGGAGGTTTAAACAACATGGTTGAATGGGGAGCTTGCATCTGAGCGTCCCCGGTTGACTAATTTTCCATTTCCTAATAGCAGACGGCTTCTCCCGATGACATCATTATATGACGTTACTGTCTCAAAGTTTAAAGGGCTCCATATTGCCATTACTTCGCATGCGCGGCGTTTTAGAGCAGCTTGAGAAGGACTCGCCATTGTTGAAACGGCTACACTTCTCCTCATGTTTCTCGCACATTTCTACGAATTAAAATAGGTATGTTTATTTCTAAAGGCACAATTAATTACATGCAAAATGGATGACATCTTAATATCATTTTTGCTATAATCTCATATTACTGTGTACGTACTTTGATTGCTGAGGATTGTTTTTCAGAGATACGCTGACAAACCCACCCCCTGAAGAAGAAACCGAAACGCACATTGGGAGCCAAACAGGTGGCGTTGGGGCAGTTTGTCTCCACTTCAAGATAAGCACAATCTCTCTATTTTTAATTATATGCCATTAAGGAAAATCCATTAAGGAACCCTAAAATAAATACTGGTCATTGATGCAATATACTGGCATTAGTTCACTAACGCTTTTGTGGTGTAGGAACCTTGCCATAACAGTCTGAGACCAGGGGTCCATTTACGCATCTATTCTACTCTTACATACTCATTTATATATTGATTGATGATTTTACAAAAAAATACAAAATATATAAAAAATATTTGTTGATAGAAAGAAGGCTGAGCATTGGATAGAGCCTTAAGGTATAAGGTGAGGGTGTTTAGCAATTTTTATTTTTTGGGTGCCTTTCTTTTCAGACATTCTAGCTTTGATGTCCCAGATTGCACTTGGATGTCTCATTTGGAATGCGCCTCTATTTCTCTGGGACCCTCGGTCAAATCTGGCCCATTCCTGAACTTGATGTGTCTTTTCACCAATGGTTCCTGCATGCCAAATTTCATATGGTTCTGTTAAATCTTTTGAGCATTCTTCCACCCCTTGAGTCCATCAAGGGAATAATTTGAACCATCTAGATCAGTGATTTTCAACCTTTTCATCTCACGGCACACGGACAAGACGCTAAAATGGTCAAAGCACACCATCAGTTTTTTAAGGCTGCATTTTATCATTTAGCAACTGAGTATTAAGATTGTGTTTAAAGTTCAACAACGCCCTTAACACAAACGGATCTCTCACCAGTCCAAGGAAGATGCATCAAGTGACAGGAAATACTTTACAATGTTTTTACTCAGCAGTAACAAACTTTGTAGAATTAAATTGACAAGATTTTTGTCCAGTCTGCAACATTTTGTCAGTTCAAACATTTCATCATTGTTCTTCTTTTTGATTCTGGCTCCCCACAGCGTTAGCTTTTCCTTAAAGGAGATAACTATCAGTACAAGTAAGAATATTTTCATTCTTTCCCTGCATACTCTTGTTAAGAGTGTTCAAGACTCGAGAAATGTCAGCTAGGAATGCAACTTTATTGCACCAAGTCTCATCACTAAGCAGGTGAGCCAGTTCAGACTCTTCTGACATAAAAAGAATTAGAAGCTCTTCCCTCACTTCATATAACCTTGAAAGCGCCCGCCCTTGAGATAGCCTTCTCACTTCCATGTGCAGTACCGCAAGCTTACACGGAATAACACATCCAATCCAAACAACAGCTGACTCAAGAATGACGCTGGTTCTGCCCTCCCTCAAACTCCCCCAATGGCCCTACTAATAAATGGCCCGCCCCCAAACTCCCATAGCACACCTATGGACCAGACCATTCATGGCACATCAATGTGTCGTGGTGCAGCAGCTGAAAATCACTGATCTATATTTTCAAATTATTTATATATTCAATGGCGCTATACAATGGCGCCATTGAATATATAGGTATATGTAGAAACAGAAACATGATGGCAGAAAAAGACATATGGCCTATCTAGTCTACCCTTCCATATCGACCACTGCAATAGTCCCCTCTTTTCCCTTAGAGATCCTCTGTGTTTGTCCCATGCTTTTTTGAATTCAGATACTATCCTCATCTCTACCACCTCTATTGGGAGACTATTCCACGCATCGACCATTCTTTTTGTAAAGAAATATTTCCGCATATTACTCCTGAATCTATCCCCTTTAACCCTCATCCTTTGTTCCCTTGGAGCAGAGCTTACTTTCAATCGAAAGAGGCTCTCCTCCTGTGCATTTATGCCATGGAGATATTTAAACACCTCTATCATATCTCCTCTATCCCACCTTTCTTCTAAGGTATACAAATTAAGATCCTTAAGTCTGTCCTCATATGCTTTATAACAAAGACTACTAACCATTTTAGTAGCCACCCTCTGCACCGACTCCAACCTGTTTATATCCTTTTGAAGGTGTGGTCTCCAGAACTGCACACAATACTTCAAATGAAGTCACACCAAAGACCTATACAAAGACATTATCACCTCCTTTTTTCTGCTGACCATTCCTCTCCCCTATGCACCCAAGCATCCTTCTAGCTTTTGCTAGACATCCCAGTAATACCTATGCTTTATACACAGGGGCAGCAAATACCGTGGGTGAGGTGGAGAGGAGGCAGGAAAGAGAAATGGGGGGAAACAAAAAAAGAAGAAAGCACCGGGAATTAAGCAGACAGACAGACAACAGTACTCACAGGAGAAACAGAAATACTCCTGGGACAAAAGACTACTACTACTGAATATTTGTATAGCGCTACAAGACGTACGCAACTCTGCACAGACACATGCAAAAGACAGTCGCTGCTCATCACAATCAAGACAGACAACACAGTAGCTGTAGATAGCAAGATAGCAGTAGAGGAGGATCCACCAGAACAAACACTGATAGAGCCATGGGAGAGATAAGAAGAGAGGAGCAAAGCAGGTATAGAGAAGGTGGTGAGCTGAAGTAGCATTTCCATACATCATGATACCCCCAAAGCACAGTCACCTGCCAATTCTGTATGCAGCTCTGGTGTGCCAATTTCTGCTCCTTTGGCATGCATGTTGCCAGGAACATAGCAAAATATTTTGGAACACAACACAAACTGGAATTTTGATGGTTCCCTTCATATTGCTATAAACTGTGCAGTACAGATGAACATGCAGACAGCTTCAAATAGGAGGAATGAGTATGACAAGGAGACAGCCTCAGTCATACCTTCTTTGACATCCACATCAATTATCTCCCCACAGTACTGAAGATCTTCTTAGCCTCAGGTCTGAAACTAAATAATTCAGAGACCGTAACGTGGATGACAGTCACATCCAAGCTACCCAGATTTTCTGATGCACACTGCTAAGGACATATCTCAGCTATCAGCAGTAGATGCTTGACTGCTTGTAAGATATTCCTATGTAGATAATCTGTCTATACCAGGCGATTTGGGAAAGAACCTAAACCTGATGGAACCTTTGTGAAAATGGTGGACCCTGCAAGTGAGTCTGCAAAAGATAACCTAGACCTAGGGCTGCCACTACCATTAGGTGAACTGGGCAGTTGAGGGAGCCCATTGCTGCTGCTTACACCCCTCTCTCTAGGGCCTGCAGCAGCAGTAATGGCTCAGAAAGTGCGAGGCAGCACTTACCTCAACTCGCCGATGCCACCTTGAGGTTTCTGCCCTCTACTATCTGACTCTTCCGCCCTCCCTCTGACTGAGACTTCACACCAGAAGTCTGCATCAGAAAGGGGCGGAAGAGGTATAGTAGAAAGCAGAAACCGAGGCAGTGTCAGTGAGTTGAGGTAAGTGCTGCCTTGTGGCTTTTGAGCTCTTGTTGCCACTGCAGGCTCCAGAGAGGGGTAACAGTGGCAGCTATGAGGGTGGGGAGAGCGGCAAGATGGAGGGGTCTGCCTAGGATGTCTCCAATGCTTGCATTGGCCCTTCCTAGACCAATCCTATAGATGGCTTAAATTCTGGGTGAATGGCCGGAACGCAGTTCTGGCACATCTTTTCAGATTATAGAGCTGCTCCAGTCTCTCCCTTCCTAGTAGCAAGCAAAAACAGACCCTAATCGAGCTTCTCTTTTCCTGTTGCTCATGCTCCTGGTTTTCCTGCCTCCTCTCTTGGCTCCACTTCTTTTTTATCTACAAATTAAGCTTTACATAGAGACACACATAAGCAGTCAAGTTTTCAGAACAGCTTCAATGAAATTAAAGACAGAGCCACTGTGATAAGTGTGACATGCAGTGGGAAGGGTTTTCTTTAAAACACAGAGCAGACAGCATTTCAGGGAAAACAAAATCAACGTTTATTGTGTCTCAGCTTGTTAAACCTCCATAAAACTGGTTCTTCTGGCCTCTTCTCCAGCCTCAGTTAAAGTTCCTACTTCAGAACTCCTTCGCATGGCTTGCCTTGGAAGGACTTCTGGCTCCACGGGCCTCTCTTCCTCCTGCAGCCTGCTGGGTTCTTAACCTCTCCCTGTAAGTCACACCCTCCCAGCCCTGAACTCTGGGCTGCAGACTGCTTAAAATACCTTTGGAGAGGGATAGGTAAACATTCTATTTAGCCCATCCAATTGACAAAAAATAGAGGCAGTGCCTGCAAGTCTACCTCATGCATACTCATTAGGGACAGCCTCAGAATCAGACGTTAGCCCTGTACCCAGGACAAGCTGAAATATCTCATTTACTAGCATGTGTTCATGTCTTACTGCATATTAAGGGTCGTTATAAAGCAATTGAAAGCATGTTAGTTAACACAAGCCCCATTAGTCCAAAAGGGAATTATTTACTAACATAAAGGTTGGTTTTATAACAGGGATGCCAAGGTTTGGAGAGCAAGAATGTACTTGCTATATAAAGACACATAGGCACCTATGTACCCTTATTAAAATGCTAGCACAAATTCAGCATTCATTTCAGTCACATTGAAGTCGCAGACATTTACAGCTGCTCAAAAGCAGGCATAAATGACTGTGCATAAAGTACACAAGAATTTGCGAACATTAATATAGTTTATAAGCAGCACATGCAATTTATGGCTCCACCAGTGTTCCGCCCAGACCATTCCCCTGGCAAAACTACAGGAAAAATACACACATTCATGCCACTGTACATACTTTTACACCTTAGGCAGTCTTATAAGAACAATTTTACACAAGTATATTGACACACATGTGCTTAAATGACTTTATAAAATTAACCCCTAAGTGCATAATACGCATTAATGCACATTAACAAATTAATACTCTTACACAGGAGATCCTAAGTGCACCTAAGACTATAAAAATACTAACAAAGAGGTCCAAAGGAAGCCTCCTTGTTGGACCTGAGCGCTTCAGGGGTGGTACTCTCCCCTGTTCAGCAGGCCCATCCACCGTGACCTGGAACAGCTGTATGGCCTGGTGATGTGCTTCCCTCCGGCGTGGCTGTCAGCACGCCATCGAAAGGGGGTGAAGAGGGCATGCTGGCATGGGTAAATCATGTCCTGTTTCTCTTTTGGGTGCTGGAGGCACCGACAGGGTTATCACAGCGTCTGAAACAGGTCTGGGAGTGAATCTTGAGCAAGTGACTGACCGGGATCCTCGGGGGTTGGTCAAGCCTGCAGCAGTAATGCTGGATGCACTCTGGGACGCTACAGCTCAAGTCAAAAGTTCCTTGCTGGTGTTCGTTGGAACTGTAAGTAAAGAGTTTTCTGCTAAGAAAATGGATATGCAGATGATTTCTGGAGTGGTGAAGGAACAGGAGTTAAAGACCTCCCGATTTGAGGAGGATTTGGGATGTCTTCGGGGCCTCCAAGAAGCCCAGATTAAGGACAGTAATGTGTGACTGTTAGAAAAATTGAGTATCTGGGAAACCAGATTTGCAAAAATAATCTGATATTGCTTAATTTTCCTAGGTCTCTTATGGTTTCTCCTTAGGAGATGATTCACAGGTACTTCAGGGATGTCTTACAGATTCCCCTGGAGCACTTGCCTCCCCTCACTAGAGTATAATATCTGTCGTTCGGGCAGGGTGGGGCTCCTGGTGGCTCGCCGGGGGCATTAAATCCGACTGGATTCCTTGAGAGCTCTCAGGAGATGGTTACAGCTCATTCCACACTCCTGGTAACCTTAGCTCTAGAGTCAGATAAAACGTTAATTCTTAGCGGTATGTTTACTAAACTTTCTTAAAGTGCGCGCCGTGCAATTAGCGCACGCTAAGGTACCTTAGCGCATGCTAATGACGCTTTACGGGGCAAAAAATGCGCTGTAGTGCGCGCTCACGCGCACAGCGGCACAAACGAGCGCTGAAGGCGGGGAAAGGCTCCCGGAGGGCGGAGGAAGGCTCCCCAGGGGCGGAGAGAAGGGGTCAATGGGTGGAGAGTGGGAGGGGAGAGGCTCCCCGCACACTAACGAGGTGAAATTCGAGGCCAAAACTAACGCAAGTGAAAACCTCACATTAGAGCTGATTTAAAGGGAAAAGAAACCATTTCTGTCAGCAATGTACAGCAAAACCAGGGAAACCTACAAAACAGTGATAAGTGTGATACATGTGCACGGAACAAAAGTGCAAATAAACATTGAAAATGACTCCAACAAAATAAAAAAAAATCATAATCAAGCTGGGCAATAGTGATAGTAATGGGAAACATCAAAAAACACTCCCAAGAAAGCCCCAAAAAATAAATATGAATTTTGGAAGGGTCTACGTTCCATCCCCATACAAGGTGAATGATCCCACAGTGAAATAGCACTGATCAGGGTTTCCCTCTCCATTGGACAGGTTACCTATGGTATGCACATGTTCCACAACAGCAGGGCGGGCATGTCGGAATGGGCAACTGGACAGATGCTGGGAAAGGGGATACAGAGGGCTGCAGGCGGCACATGCTGTGGTGCAGCTGGGGCACAGTGCGGACTAGGCAGATGCCTAGGTGGCACTTAGGAATGCTGAAACTGAACAGCAGTCAGACAGCAACTGATGAGGGCCCAACATGGGCACGAGAGTGTTTATCACAGTGTCACAGGGGATAGTACCCAGCAGGTACCCCCCAAGGGCACAGGACATTGGCAGGCGGTGTTAGGGGGAAGCGTGGACGCCCATGCAGGCACCCCTACCCCAGAACACGCACCATAGGCAGTCGCCTACCTGCACACTGGATGGCTTGAGACTGCACACCACCAGCACCAACAGCAGAAGAGCATGTCAGCATGGTGGCACAGGGGTACTGGAGGTGGAGGGGGGGCAGTGGCAGCTGCCCAGAGCCGACCATGGCCTAGCCCTGTGTAGGTGGGTGCCATGCACTGCAACAGACAGGCTCTGTCTGACAAACAACCATGGTATCTCCAGGGACTGCACTGTCTCTGTGAGCACAGTGTGGTGCGGTGAACACAGCCAGTGTGTTCAGGAGCAGAAGGTCACAAGTTCAAGTCCCAGCTGGGGCTACTGCCAATCCAGTCCCCATATTTTACCCGCTACTAAACCGTGATAGTAAGGACAAACCTTTATTGCAGAGAACATACGCATGGTTCAAACACCTATATTTTACCCCACCGAGCACAGACACCAGAAACATGCGCATTACCTAGAGCAGAGTCCCCCAAATGCAGTCCTGGAGGGCCACAAATCATTCAGGTTTTATGCTGTCTCCAATATAAGGCCATGTCAGCATGGTGGCGGAGGGGTACTGGTGGTGGAGGGGGCAGTGGCAGCTGCCCAGAGCAGACCATGGCCTAGCCCTGTGTAGGTGGGTGCCATGCACTGCAACAGACAGGCTCTGTCTGACAAACAACCATGGTATCTCCAGGGACTGCACCATTTCTATGACCACAGTGTGGTGTGGTGAACACAGTCAGTGTGTTCAGGAGCAGAAGGTCACAGGTTCAAGTCCCAGCTATGGTTCCTGCCAACCCAGTCCCCATATTTTACCCACAACTGAAACGTGCTACTACAGACAGAACCTTTATTGCAGATGACGTAAACAGGTCCAAAACACCTACGTTTTACCCAACAGAGCACAGACACCAGAAACAGGCGCATTACCTAGAGCAGAGTATCCCAAATGCAGTCCTGGAGGGCCAAACACCATTCAGGTTTTATGCTGCCTCTAATAAAGATGCCTGTGCTGCATTTCTATGCGCCGCCCCCATGGTATGCAGGTGTATTCCATGCATATTCATGAGGGACAGCATGAAAACCCAAACAGTGTTGCGCACACCAGGACCGGGGTTGGGAACCTCTGCCGTAAAGCAGCAGCCAACAGGGCCAGACAAACCCGCACCCACAGGCTCCATTATCCAATGCCTCCTGGAGAGGCAGGACATTGGGCCCTGCGTGCATCTCCCAATACTAGCACCTGCATACCTTAGCAATGCCACCCTAAACCAGGGAATACAGTACACAGCTATCAAAAGGTTGCTATGAAAACCAGCAAATAGCAATTCCGAGGTTAAGTACAATTATCTGATTGAGCTGCATCATGGCAACCTTTCTGATGTCTGTGGAGTGTGCTACAGGTCTTGTGTCTGACAGTGTTTACCACCCTGGGGAGTGACCCCAACAGTATTGCGTGCCATAGCCATGCCTGCACTGTGCCCAGGACTGGAGCGGTGGCCAGGGCTGCCAAACACCCCTATAGTTCTACAATGCTGGCATAGGTGTGGGAGTGTGTATCTGCTATCCAGTGTGTGGTGTTGCAAACACCCCCCACAGCCCACACTGCCAGTACTGTTGCCAGTATTGGCCTCCAAGGGCACAGAGCAGTGGCAGGAGGTGCTGGGGGGGGGAAGCGTGGACGTCTATGCAGGCACCCCTACCCCAGAACCCGCACCGTAGGCAGCCACCTACCCGCACACTGGTTGGCCTGAGACTTCACACCACCAGCATCACCAGCAGAAGGGCATGTCAGCATAGTGGCAGAGGGGTACTGGTGGTGGAGGGGGCAGTGGCAGCTGCCCACAGCAGTCCAGGCCCAGTCCTGTGTAGGTGGGTGCCGTCCACTGCAACAGACAGGCTCTGTCGGATGTACAGTCATGGACTCCCCAGGGAATATGCCAGATTTGTGGCAACACGGTGGTGCAGTGCACACAGACAGTGTATTCAAGAGCAGAAGGTCACAGGTTCAAGTCCCAGCTGTGGCTCCTGCCAACCCAGTCCCCTTATTTTACCCATGAAGAAAACATGGTAGTAAAGACTGAACCTGTATTGCTGAGAACAGAAACATGCCTCAAATGCATATATTTTACCCCATAGAGCACAAACACCATAAACATGTGCAGTACCTAGAGCAGAGTCCCTCAAAGGCAATCCTGGAGTGCCAAGCACCATTCAGGTTCCATGCTGTTTCCAATACTTATGTCTGTGCTGCATCACCATGCACCGCCCCCATGGTATGCAGATGTATCTCATGCATATTCATTAAGGATATCATGAAAACCCGAGCAGTGTTTGGCCCACCAGGACCGGAGTTGGGAACCTCTGCCCCAGCGCAGCGGACAACAGGGGCAGACACGCCTGCACCCACAGGCCCCATTATCCAAAGCCACCTGGAGAGGCAGGGCTTCGGGCCCTGTTTCCTTCCCCGAATACTAGCACTTGCATAACTTAGCAATGCCACCCTACACCTGGGAATATGGCACACATCTATCAGAAGGTTGCCATGAGTAATGGTAGATAGCAATTCCTAAGTTAAGCACAATATGCTGAGTGAGCTGCATTATAGCAATCGTTCAGATGTCTGTGGAGTGTGATACAGGTCCTGTGTCTGACAGTGTTTACCAACCTGGGGGGTGACTCCTACAGTATTGCATGCCATAGCCATGCCTGCACTGTGCCCAGGACTAGTGTGGTGGCCAGGGCTGCCAGACACCTCTATAGTTGCTCAATGCTGGCATAGGTGAGGGGAGTGTGTGTCCGTCTATCCAGTGTGTGGTGGCTGCCAACACCCTCCTCAGCCCACACTGCTAGCACTGTTGCCAGTATCGGCCTGCCGATGTGCATAATGAGGAGCAAGGTATTGTGGGTAGAGCCCGGACGGGGCGGCCTGTGCAGGATGCATCTGCACAGGGCATAGGGCAATGGCTGGGACATTGTAGTGCCCGGCCACCACCTGCACAGACAGGGTGGCCACAGCATGTCCTGCTGGGAGGTCACTCTCACCCTGACTGAGCAGTGACCACGGCATGGCTAGGTTCCACCATAGTGCTATATAGAATATCTGTCAAGTGATATATATGGGTTCCCTTTTCTGGGGCCCAAACACTGACATATCTGCCTGGTGGGTGTGCTCACATCCAAGTTTTGGGTGCACACATCCCCTCTGGTAACATGCACTATGGACTAGCTAGCAGATTGTCTGCAGTTGGTATGTGTATGGCTGGAGCACCGTGCAGGGTGCAGCAGCTGGACTGAGGTTGATGGTCCCCTCTGCTGCCACCATTGCAGGGATATAGAATGTAGATCCGTTGTTTGGGGATCCTATCCGTTTTTTGGGGATCTTGAGTTCCAGAGGGCAGGTTCAGTGGTACGACACACTCCGCCTATGGGTCCAAACAGCACCTTTCCTCCCCCCCCCCCCCCGCCCTGCAAATATATCATGTGGCCATGGCACCCACACAGGATATGCACTATTCCATGGGCATCGTAGTCCACAAGGCCCAGACATGACTGGGATATACAGATGGGGACAGGTGTATCGTAGGTGTGTCTGATAGGACCACCTATCACACACTGGCACTAATGGGGACCTGCAGCATAGCCTATCTCAGCTGGGACAGGTGCTGTGGACATGGTGCTGGGCGCCCCACCTCACCCTCAGGGTGAGCACAGGACCTGCACACTGGGACGGTCTGTAGCTACTCTGTACCAGTAACACACACGGTCAGTACTCCCTACCAGTTCTAGGTGCTGTGGGGGTGCATACCTCATCTTCAGATCATCTGTAGACTGCTGCTTTGCATGTGCAGTGCATCATGGGTGCAAGAGGACTAACCCTACCCTGGTAACCGCAGCACACAGTCTGCAGAAGTTATTTTGTAGCCAGCCAGACATCTCTTTACAGTTATAGAGCTGTAGCCCACTGGTGACTGCACTGCCTGTGGAGCCAGAGGTTGGTGGTTCAAATCCACAGTGGGTTTATTTATTTAATTTACTTTATTTATTTACATTCCCTCATATACCGCGCTATTCTGCACCATTGCGGTGTACATTGCACAAACTGGACATACATTGAACAGGGCATTATAACTTGGAGATAACAATTTTACAGGGTACATGGGGGGCTGTCTGGGGCAGTTTGTGTGTAATTTCAAGTAGTACAGCCAGCAGAAACACCCTCACAGTGCTGTAACCTTAAGGTGCCTTATAAGGTGCCTTATGGGGCACCTGAAGATTACAGCACTGTGAGGGTGTTTGAGCTGGCACTACTAATTTAAATTAAAAAACCTGCCACAGGCAGCCCTCATAAATAACCCCACTGTGGATTCAAACCCACAACCTCTGGCTCCACAGGCAGCGAGGTAACCTGTGGGCCACAGCTCTATAGATGAGAACAGATGCCTGGCTGGCTACAGAAGGAATCCTGCAGACTGTGTGCTGCGGTTACCAGGGTAGGGTTGATCCATTCGTAATCATGCTGCACTGCACATGACGTTTATAGCACTGTGAGGGTGTTTCACCTGGCAGCACTGCTGTTAAGTAGAAAGGAGACTGCCTCAGGTAACACTGTTGTAACGTAAGAAGACATATGCCTCACGCAGCACTGATGTACATTAAAAAGCACTATGCCTCATTCAGCACTGCTGTATAATAAAGTGTAATGCCTGAGACAGGTAATCATTAACCCCACTGGGGGATTGAATTCATGACCCCTACCCCATCAGTCAGTGTCTTAACCATTGTGCTACACTGCTGTTCCTCCTTGCATGTCAGCGCACCTACTTAAGATTTCCATGCGTTAAAATGCACAGTGCTGCCATCAAAAACAGTGCTATGACCTTGCGGGGCCTCATACGGCACCCTATAAAGCGCACTATAAGGAACATTCTAGGGTGCCTGGGTGGACAGTGCACTTTATAGTATGCCCTCTGGAGTGTCTTATGGGGGCGGCTGATGCAGCACCTTATGTTACAGCACTTTGAGAGTGTGTTTGCTAGCAGCACTAATTAAAACAATAATAAATTGCCTCATAATGCAATATTACACATAACAGGTAGTGCCTCAGCCAGCCTTATTCATTGGGCACAGTGGGGGATTGAACCCATAACCCCTGCACCATCAGTCAGTGTCTTAACCATTGTGCTACACTGCTGTTTCTCCTTGCATGTCAGCGCACCTACTGAACATTTCCATGCACAGTGCTGCCATCAAAAACAGTGCTATGACCTTGCCGTGCCTCATAGGGCACCTTATATGGCGCCCTATAGGCCACCCTTTATGCAACATTGTAGGGTGCCGTGGCAGACAGTGCACTTTAAAATGTGCCCTCTGGGGTACCTTATGGGGTGCCTTATGCAGCACCTTATGTTACAGCGCTTTGAGAGTGCGTTTCCTAGCAGCAGTAATTAAAATAAAATTAAAATGCCTCATAATGCAATATTACACATAAATGGTAGTGCCTCAGCCAGCCTTATTCATTGGGCACAGTGGGGGATTGAACCCATGACCGCTGCACCATCTGTCAGTGTCTTCACCATTGTACTGCAGCCCTGTTCCTCTGTTTGCACATCAGCGCACCTGCTTATGCTTCCCGCGCGCGTTACTCATGTGCTAATGTGCGCGGCGCACAAGAGCGCGCGCGCTAATCCCGTTTTGTTACTTTAAACTGAAACGCCCACTCCTTATATGGCATCCTGCACACTAACGCGGCGCGCACGTTAAGAAAGTTTAGTAAACATACCCTTTAGAGTTTATTTTAGGAATTTCAGTACTATGTTATTTGGCTCTCAAGTTTGTAGTTTTCCTGACTTAGCTAGGATTACCCAACTCCAGAGGAGAGAGTTCTTGGGGTTAAAGCCCAGGGTTCTCTCCTTAAGAGGGGTCATTTGTGTTGAAATTTCCAACGAAATTTCATGTTTCCTTTAAAGATAAATTGTTTCTGTTGTTTTGAGCCTAAACAATTACTAGAATTCCTTTTGGCTAGAGAACCTATGTCTGTCCTTGATGCATCTCATTCGGCTGACATATAAGTCATACTCCACCTTGACTGAATATATGCTAATGCGTATTATTTCTTTTATGTAATTTTCTGAGGCCTCTTTCCAATTCCTTGATTGTGGTCTTGTTTTAATTAATGTTTTACTTTTGTATTTTGTATTGACCAGGTTTCTGATTTCCATGTTTCATTTCAGTCAAGTATATACCTGAATGTACAGGGTGGCCCAAAAAAAGTGAGGGTCCACCAAGAAACAGCAAACTGCCACGTAGGCAACAGGAACCAGTCAGAAACCGTGGCAGGAGGTTCAAAATGACCTTTATTGATCCACGGATAAGATGCGCCAAACCCAACACAGGCCGTGTTTCGTACACCACTTCCTCAGGGGTTATAGGCTCACACTGCACCAAGCTAAATTCAGAGAAACCTTTCGTAGAGCAGAGGCACGGATAGCACCGGCCTCTGGTGCACGATGCAATTATGATCGTGTGTGAAAAAACGCATATAATCGGTTATCCAAACCTGAAGTACACTCGTAACCGTCATGAAACCAGGCACCTCGCACTGATTATAGCCTTATATGTGTTGGGTTTGGCGCATCTTATCCGTGGATCAATAAAGGTCATTTTGAACCTCCTGCCACGGTTTCTGACTGGTTCCAAAAAAAGTGAGAACATCTTGTAGCATATAACTTATTTAAAAATTCAAAAAGACAGATGTAAATGATTGACAAATTAAAAAAACAAAGATGGCGACCGGAAATTGTCGAAATAAAGATGTTATATAGCTAAAAAAGGTAAATAAGTAAACTATTTAAGCTTTTAATTTACGAGATGTTCTCACTTTTTTTGGGCCACCCTGTATTTTGCTAAAATACAAGTAAAAAATAAAAATAAAATAAATACTAAAAGGGAAAGCTCCTTCTATTCAAAACATAAATCCCCTGGTCCGTTTGAACTCACCAGTAATACTGCTATTAAAATTATTTAACAGCATCATTCAACAAATACTCCTGAATGGGGATAAATTCTGTGGTCCTTCATTAACCCAAAACTACACATAATAGGACAAAGTTCTAACAGAAATGTCATACCTCTAGCTCAATAACCATCTCTGTCCACAAAAACTTTTAACAATGGGTACAGATCAGAACTAAGACATTTTCTCCTCCTATTCACCAATCCAAAAAAGACTACTCAAACAGAACCCCCTATCTTAGCAAAAAATATGACAAAAATAGTAATTTTTTTCAATTTATGCTGTAAATACAGAATACTGTATAATATTAATTAATTAATCTTTTTTTTATACCGCCCTATCATTAATTCAGAGCAGTTTACATATAACACAAATACAAAAAAAACAAACTTTTACTTAGAACAAGGGTGTTGGGGGTTGAGGGTAAAGAGCTACCCCCCTAGAACAACTGAGATGGGAGTGAATTGAGAGAGCATGAAATAGTATAAGAAATTATTATGAGTAGGGATGTGATGTGGTGGAAGGGGAGCTAGATAGATGGAAGGAGGATTGTGTTTATAGTCTGTAGTGATTAGACTTATGCAAGGTGCTCATGGGGTAGGTCCATAGTATTCCATAAAGAGATAAGTTTGTATTGCATTCCTGTATTCTGATAAGTCCTTGATAGCTCTTATTGAGGTAGGTAGTTCATTCCATAGTGGCGGAACGTAAATGGAGAAAGCTCTTTCACAAATTGTTGGATGTCCCAAGTGTTGTTATTGGATGTTCTTGTTCTGTTCTCTGGTGTCTTCGTGATCATTGATTGAAGGCCAGGAGGTTAAAGGTTATAGATTATCCCATAGATTATAATTAAAGTCTTCTATTTGGAGCGTATGATGACTGGGGGCCAATGTAGCTGCTGTAGTGTTGGGATTATGTGACTATACCTTGCTGTTCCAGTAATTATTCAAGATGCAGTGTTTTGCATCAGTTGGAGAGGGAGTATCATTTTCTTTGGAAGACCCTGGTAAATTATGTTACAATTATCTAATATGGGTGTTACTATGACCTGGCATACTGTTCTGAAGTCGCTATCATTGAGCAGAGGCTTGAGTTTATGTACAGTTCTTAATTTTTGGTAGGCAGTCTTGGTTGTTCTCTTGATATGGGATTTAAAGCTGAGTTGTTGGTTGAACCTAACTCCGAGGTATTTGACTTCTTGCATGGCTGTTAAGGTACAGTCTAAGATTTTTATTGACTTTGGTGGAGAGAATATTGCCTTCCTAGTGATGTGTAGTACTTCGGGTTTTTTTTTAGTTTATATTGAGATTTTGTTCTTCGAGCCATCCTGTCATTGCTTCGAGGCATGAGGTGATCTGTGTGTAATCAGGGTGTTCGATGTTTATTGGGATAAAACCATTATGTCATCTTCAGTCCTAACAGGGGTTCTACAGGTCAAACAACGGTAAGGATTTGAGAGTTTAATTTTATTAAATTGCTAGCTCTCTGACTGGGAACTCTTAAAAGGGTTTTGGTATATTTTTAAAGCATAGTTACATTCTTTGTGGTGCTTTAGTAGAACTATTTTCTTTGCTGGACTAGGTTTTAAACTCTAGTAACCTTTTCAGTTTTTGTGAAACTGCTGACACCTAATCAGGTGTTAGTTCCCTCCCCACCCACCCCAACTCCCACCCACCCCTAGTGGGCAGTCTTGCTTTATAGGACACCTCCCCATTTAACAAAGCAAAGGGACTTGGAACAGCACATTTTGAATATAATTAAGGAGATTTAACTGCTGTTTCTCTGAAAGGACAGCTGGGAAACCAGCTGGTACTTTGGTAGATCTCTCTCTTTGCTTTAACAGATACCTAAGCTCCACGAACAGAACAATGGCTGGGAAAAATCATACTGCTAAAGCTGTTGCCCCCGTTACAGCTTCTGCCTCTGTCCAGACAGAGGTCCCAATGCCAGTTGAAGGACCGGTTCCATGTGCAGGGTGCCTGCATGCTGAAACTGAGGAAACAAGTGGAGGAACTCAGAGAGGAGGTGGCGAGGTGAGGAGCATTCAAGACAGTGAGAAGTACATTGATGAGATGCTTCTTGCAGCAACCAAGCTCTCCAGCATAGGAGAAGATGGGTGCCAACAGAATGACAAAGGTTAGACACAAGTCACCAAGGCCTGCAGAATCACCATTCCAAACTTCTCCAGCCCTTGAATTGGAGAACCATTATGCAGCCCTGGAAGTGGAGGAGGTGAAAGCATCCCTGGAAAGGGAAGAACCAGAGTTCAAGTACCCCAAAGTTGCAGAATCAGTCACCACAAGGAAGTGAAGGGTAGTGGTGGTTGGTGACTCTCTTCTGAGGGGTACTGAGGCGTCCATCTGCCGACCAGACTTGATGTCCAGAGAGGTATGCTGTCTGCCAGGTGCCAAAATCCAAGATGTTACGGAGAGTTTGCCGAGACTCATCAAACCCACTGACTATTACCCAATGTTGCTAATCCATGTCGGAACAAATGATACTGCCAGGTACCCCTCTGAGCGTATTAAAAATGACTTCATAGCTCTGGGACAGAGGGTGAAGCAGTTAGGTGCACAGGTGGTGTTCTCTTCAATCCTCCCTGTTGAGGGTAAAGGCCAAGGCAGAGAGGCTCGCATCCTGGAGATGAATGCATGGCTGCGTGGATGGTGTCATCTAGAATGTTTTGGTTTCCTTGACCATGGGATGCTGTTCCAAGGGTTGCAGAGAAGAGATGGCATCCATCTATCTAAGAAAGGTTGACGCGTCTTCAGTAGTAGACTGGCTAATCTACTGAAGAGGGCTTTAAACTAAATTCTTTGGGGATGGGTGAAGAAAGCCCCCAGGTAAGTGATACATTAAATACCTTTATGGAAATGCGTAACAGCAGTAACATATGGAAAGCAGTGTGTATAAATGCCCGTAGCATGGGAAATAAGATCATAAGAACATAAGATATGCCATACTGGGTCAGACCAAGGTCCATCAAGCCCAGTATTCTGTTTCCAACAGTGGCCAATCTAGGTCATACGTACCTAGCAGTTTCCCCAAGGGCCACAGGTTCCACAATGCTTGTATTGCTTCAAGCATTGATATCCTGGGTCCCTTCTTAATAATGGTTTATGGACCTTTCCTCCAGGAACTTGTCCAAACCTTTTTTAAACCCAGCTACACTAACAGCCTTTACTACATCCTCCAGTAACAAATTCCAGAGTTTGATTACACGTTGAGTGAAAAAATATTTCTTTTATTAGTCTTAAATAGTTTACCCTGTAGCTTCATTGCATGTCCCCTAGTCTTTCTATATTCTGATAAGGTAAACAATCGATCTACGTTTACCCGTTCCACTCCGTTCATTAATTTATAGACTTCTATCATATCTCCCCTCAGCCGTCTCTTTTCCAGGTTAAAGAGCCCTAACCTTTTTAGCCTTTTAGATCCCTGATGTTGAAGCTTTGGTGGAAGTGGCCGACTTGGATTTAGTGGCAGTTACAGAAACATGGCTCACAGAAAACCATGACTGGGATGTAACTATACCTGGCTATACTTTATTCAGAAAGGACAGGGTAGGAAGAAGGGGAGGAGGAGTGGCACTATATGTAAAAAATACTATTAAAGCTTTGGAATTACAGAGTTTAAAAGGGAGAGAGGAGGCATTGTGGCTTAAACTAGAAAGAGGGAAAGAGAAATCTATTTGCATTGGCGTGATATACAGACCTCCCTCACAAGAGGAAGAGGTGCACAGAGAATTAATTGAAGACATACGCAGCATTGCTAGGAAAGGGGACGTGCTACTGATACGGGATTTCAATATGCCAGATGTTGATTGGCACATTCCTGCTGCAGTATCATCTAGAAGTAAAGAGATCCTGGATTCTCTACAGGGAGAACTATTCAAGCAATTGGTAACAGACCCCACACGTGAAGGGGCCATACTGGACTTGGTGCTTACCAATGGTGAATGTTTTTCTGATGTTATAGTGGGAGATCATTTTGCATCCAGTGATCAACAGATGGTGTGATTCGTTATTAGAACTAGGGCTATTAGAATCCATTCAAAGGTGAGGGTCTTAGACTTTAGGAAAACTAACTTTGCCAGGATGGGCCAATACCTCAGGGAGTCGTTAGCGGGATGGGAACAGCTGAGGGATGTAGAAAAACAGTGGGCAAAACTGAAAGGGGATATTTTAAGGTAAAAGGAAAAGAAGACCACTATGGCTTTCGAAAGAAGTAGCTGAAAAATTGAAGAAAAAGAGGGAGGCCTTCATGAAATACAAGAGATCACAGAGAGAGGAAGACAAGCATCTATATTTGGAAAAACGTAGAGAAGCTAGCAAAGTAGTCAGGAAAGCAAAGATTCAAAAAGAGGAGGAAATAGCCAATGCAATAAAATGGGGGGATAAGACATTTTTCAGATATGTTAGTGAGAAGAGGAAGGGCAAAAGTGGTATTGTCAGACTCAAGGGTGAAGGGGAGGAATATGTAGAAGCTGATGAGAATAAACATTGGACCAACGTCTGGATTTGAAACACCACATAAGTAACATAGTCAAAGCTGTGTACTTCAAAATCCGCACGCTCAGGCATCTGCGCTCACTGTTGGACCTAGACGATTTCCGGACCATATACCAAGCGCTAATCCTGCCACACTTCGACTTTGCAAATGCCATATTACAAGGTCTCCCTCTATCCACACTGAGCCCATTACAGCTGGCCATGAATGCTGCAGCTAGGGTCCTCTACGGAGCCTCCAGAAGTGACCACGTGACTCCCATTCTCAAACAGCTTCACTGGCTCCCCATCCATGGGAGAATTATCTTCAAAACCCTACTCCTATCATTCAAGGCAATCAAAGGTATTTCATCCTCATCACTCACAGAACTCATTCACACGGTGACCCCCAACAGAGCCAGAAGAACAACTGCCGCAAACCTACTAATAACCCCTAAGGCATTGACGAAGTGTAACACGACAACCATAAACAGGGCGTTCAGTTTCTATGTCCCCAAATGCTGGAATGCTCTGCCCCCCGACATCAGGACCATTACTGACCTATCGCAGTTCAGGAAGGCACTCAAATACCACCTCTTCCTCCAATACTACCCAACCATCAATTGAACCTAGATATCCCCCTGAAGAAATGACCCACTTAAGAAATGACCCTCACTCTCAGTATGTTATTTTTACCTAACCATGTTCTCCATAAATATCTCATGTATATAGTTCACCCCTGTTATCCAAGTTTTTAATCCTGTTCTATGTAAAACCAAACAGCTTGTTATGGTCGCTGTGTTATATTGTAAACCGCGCTGATACCGAATAGCGCGGTATATAAGAAATTGTAATAAATAAATAAATAAAGCGGAATTGCTTAACAAATATTTCTGTTCTGTGTTCACAGATGAAGAACCAGGAGTAGGACCTCAGAAAACAACCACAAACAGGAACAGAAGCGAGAGACATCTTGAACAATTTTCAGAAGACTGTGTTCATGAGAAACTAGCTAAACTTAAAGTAGACAAAGCGATGAGACCGGATGGGATACACCCTAGAATACTGAGGGAACTTGGGGACGTTCTAGCAGCTCCACTGACCGACCTATTCAATGCCTCAGTGGAGTCAGGAGTGGTGCCAAAGGACTGGAGAGAGGCTGATGTGGTGCCTTTACACAAAAGCGGAAGTAAGGATGTGGTTGAAAACTACAGGCCGGTTAGTTTAATTACGGTGGTGAGTAAATTATTGGAAACGCTTCTGAAAGAGAAAATAGTGAGGTTTCTGGAGTCCAGCGGATTACAGGATCCGCGGCAGCATGGATTCACCAGAGGCAGGTCTTGTCACACAAATCTGATTGATTTCTTTGACTGGGTGACCAGGGAGTTGGACCGAGGGAGAGCCCTAGATGTGGTGTATTTAGATTTCAGTAAAGCCTTTGACACTGTTCCTCACAGGCGACTTATAAACAAACTGAACACCCTAGGATGGACCCTAAAGTTACTGGTTGGGTTAGAAATTGGTTGGGTGGGAGGCGACAAAGAGTACAGGTAAATGGAGCTCACTCTGAGAAGGATGTTACCAGTGGTGTGCCCTAGGGATCGGTCCTTGTTCCGATTCTTTTTAACATCTTTGTTAGTGATATAGCGGAAGGGCTGTCGGGTAAGGTTTGCCTCTTTGCGGATGATACCAAAATCTGCAATAGAGTAGACATCTAGGAAGGTGTAGATAATATGAGGAGGGATCTAGCTAAGCTTGTAGAATGGTCTAGAATTTGGCAGCTGGGATTTAATGTTCAAAAATGTAAGGCTGCAGCAATCCAAGGGAGCAATATGGTATAGGGGGTGAAGTACTTTTGTCCACTAAAGAAGAGGGGGACCTAGGCCTGGTTGTGTCTGATGATCTTAAAGTAGCTAAACAGGTAGAAAAGGCGATGGAAAAGCTAGAAGGATGCTTGGGTGCATACGGAGAGGAATGGCTAGCAGAAAAAAAGGAGGTGATAGTGCCTCTGTATAAGTCTTTGGTGCAACCTCATTTGGAGTATAGTGTGCAATTCTGGAGACCGCACCTTCAAAAGGATGTGAACCGAATGGAGTCGGTGCAGAGGGTGGCTACTAAAATGGTTAGTGGTCTTCACTATAAAGCATATGAGGACAGACTGAAGGATCTTAGAGGAAAGGTGGGATAGAGGTGATATGATTAAGATGTTTAAATACCTCCGTGGCTTAAATGTACAAGGGGAGAGCCTCTTTCAATTGAAAACAAGTTCTGCTACGAGGGGACATGGGATGAGGGGGAAGGGGGATAGATTCAGGAGTGATATGTGGAAATATTTCTTTATGGAAAGAGTGGTGGATCCGTGGAATAGTCTCCCAGTGGAGGTGGTAGAGATGAGGAAAGTATCTGAATTCAGATATTCAGAAAAGCATGGGACAAACACAGAGCCTCTGCACTAATTTCATGAAACCAATATGCAATACTGGAACAAACTAATGAACATGCCCCTAAGTGAACAGAAACCAACATAACCTCTACATGGTACAAAGTTAAACATGATATCTTTCAGCAAATTTTAATGCAAAATTACTATTTACAGTACACTGTATGCTAACAATTTTTGAATAATTCTGTGTGACAACACCTATCTTGTCATTGAAAATTGAACAGAATATTTTTAAGATCTTGTAGTGGATGTCTGATAATGGTTTATCCATCAACTTTTCAAAAACCGAGGCACTATTTTACCAGGATGCAGCCTTTGTAACCCCCTGCTCTGTAAATTTAAACAGCTATACTACTGCAGTTAAAGATAAGATCCAGTATCTTAGCATTGCTCTTGATTCACTGTTTTCATTTCGGGATTAAATTAAGACTGTGGTTCATGGGGAGAGTAAGCCCGCTGCTGGAGGGAGCTGCCGCTTACAACATCCAGGCGGAGCTGTGCAGCGTGAGATCTGGTGCTGCGGAACATCGGGCAGGCGTTTTGGTGGACGGTCCCAGGGCCGGAGGACCCCCCCTACCTGCTGTATAAAGCCCGGAGGTACCGGTATACCTGTGGAGAGTAAGCCCGCTGCTGGAGGGAGCTGCCGCTTACAACATCCAGGCGGAGCTGTGCAGCGTGAGATCTGGTGCTGCGGAACATCGGGCAGGCGTTTTGGTGGACGGTCCCAGGGCCGGAGGACCCCCCCTACCTGCTGTATAAAGCCCAGAGGCTCCTACATGCGGCCGCGTGTCGCGGCCTGCGTGGCGTGGTCTAAGGGGCGTGCTTCAAGGGGCAGGCCACGCCCCTTTTGCGCCCCTTCGGCGCACGTGAGGAGTGCTGAACGGAGCAGGAGTTTGGAGAGTTTGTCTGGTGTAATGGGCAAGAGGAAAGGGAAACCCGGCTCTAAGCCGAATGAGACTGGGAAAGAAGGTAAGGTGACGGGCCCAATGGACAAACATTTGACTCCCTCGCTGCCAGCAATTCTATCACCGGAAGGGGCTTCGTTAAGTCCTGAGTCCCGGTCTCCCCCTCCTTTCCCGCAGACTCCCTTTTCATCCACTATTGTAGAAGACCCTTCTGAAGTTCCTCCGCCTTTACCACTCCCGGTTTTTCTGATGTCTGCCGACGCATTACCAGTTGCTACTCCTTCTGAGGAAGTAACCTTAAAAGACATATGGGCTGCTATTCAAAATATAGATTCTAGATTAACTTCCACTGTGTTATCATTATGTAAATTTTCACAAGATGTGGTATGTAAAATGAAAAGTATGGATCAGCAGCTGGGTTCATTATCTAATTCAGTTGCACTATCTGATTCCCAGCTTAAGTCTTCTCAAGATACTCGAATTGCTCTGATTCGCGATTCTTCTTTATTATCGTATCGAGTAGAAGCGCTGGAAAATCAATATAGAGTATGTAATCTTCGATTTCTTAACTTCCCAATGACCCATCTGCTGTCCCCAAAAATTTTGCTTGAAAAATATTTCTCAGAGGTTTTACACCTCCAAGATAATGTGGATATCAGTCATATGTATTATTTAATGCGTGGTCCTGGATCAACACCTCAGGGAGTTGGAGAATCTGCACCCTCTCCCAGTTCTGTTGGCCAGGACCTTACAGCTTTCCTGGAAGATTCAAAAGACGTAATTACCAAACGTTCCACTTTGGTGGTACAGCTTGGTTCTGAGTCTGTTAAATTGCGTGTTTTAAAGGCCTACTTTAAATGTAAGGAGGTCTTATTTTGTGGATTTAAAGTCCAGGTTTTTCCGGATGTCGGCCGTCATACTCAAATTCGTCGTAAGCAGTTTTTGAGTTTTAAAACCAGAGTAGTGGCATTAGGAGCTAGTTTCTTTCTAAAATTTCCTTGTCGCTGTGTTATAACTTACGAGGGGCAGACCTATATATTCACTGATGTTTCATCCTTGTCTAATTTTCTGAATGAAAGGGAAACTGCTGGGAAACAGTGAGAGGGAATGGATTTGCATTTATAAGCTCCCTATTGTGGGGTATTAAACTCCTGATTTCTTTATTTAGTTTTTTATATATTGTATATGCTGGCTTCTCTCACTTGATGTGTTACTTGTTATGAGTTTTCATTAATTCTGTGGATCAATTTGATGTATTTGTCATTTTCTTAATGGTTGTGTTGTATTCAAGAAAATATCATAAATAAAAGATTTAAAAAAAAAAAAAAGACTGTGGTTCATGATGCATTTAAATCATGCTGAAAGCATAAGGAGGAGTAGCCTAATGGTTAGGAACACTGGCTTGGGAACCCAGAGACCAGGGTTCAGTTCCCACTAGCACTCCTTGTGGCCTTGGGCAAATCACTTAACCCTCCATTGCCTCAGAAAAATCCAAGTTATCAATGTCCCTGTTTAATGTACGTTACCAAGTTTAAGTTGCAATGTAAACCACTTTGATTGAAATAATAAAGTGATATATAAAACCTGTTCAATAAATAAATAAATTCTGTCTGTATTTGGAGCCTACAGATTTTCACACTGTTGTTCAAATGTTAGAATAATCTAGATGGGAAAGCACTAATATGATCTGTTCGGGCCTCCCACAAAGCACACTTAAGTTGTGCACAGGTGGTTCAGTGCTTAAAGAAATTCAATGATATTACTCCTGTTTGGATCACGCTCCATTGGTTGCCCATCAGGTTTCATCTGCAGTTTAAGCATTTACATTATGTCTTTAAATTTTGCACATGCCAGCTTCGTCTGAACTGAGATCATTGCTGGTTCCTTATGTACCTGCCTAAGCCCTGAGATTATTTTTTTTCCATTAAAGGAGACAAGCTATGGAATATTTTAATCTTCTGCCATTTTGTCACATCTGGGACTACTTGGAGTTTCGGAAAGCTTTTAAGAGCCATTCTTTTTGTCTTGCCTTTTCCTAAGTTTTAGTCTTGGGTTGTTAAGTAATTGTCTGCTTTTATGATTGTTTCTTGATTTTTTTTATGGACGTTTATTTGTAAACCACTTAGAAATGTATCAATATGCAGATATAAATATTAGGGGTGTGCTCTCATTTCAGAAAAGAAGAAATAGTGCATCCTATTATGCAGTAGGGAGCACTACTACACAGTGCGCATTATTACAAAAAAAAGATACAAAAATGAATAAAATGAAAGCACATCCCCAATAAATATATATATCAAATAAATAAGAAAAAAAAGAGAGAAAACAGTGAAAATGGTAGGCATAAATGTTTGACACCCTTTCAATAAGTGCTTTGTAAGACCTCATTTGGCACAATTAACAACTTTCAAATTTTTCTTGTAGCTAGTTAAATCTTTCTGTTTTCGCTTTTGGAACTTTTTCCCTACTCTTAATTGTAGATTTCTTCTTTCTCAGAAATGCTTCTATTTCTCCTTACATGTACTACATGCTTGAGATGCCCCCACAGACAGTCAAAAATATTCAAACCTGGGGACTGTGAAGGCCATTCCAACCTTCATTTTTCTTTCCTTCATGGCTGATTTTGCTGTATTTTCATATCATTGTTGTGCTTCCAATTTCTTCATTGTCAGGTATTAGTTTCTAGGATATATTAATAATTAATTTAATTCATTCTTCTGTCTACTCACACAATAGTCTCTGTGTCACTGGTTGCTATACAACCCTAAATCATAAATTCACTCTGTACTTAACAGTTGGCCAGATATTCTTTCTTTAAATGCTTCACCTTTTTTTCTTCACACGTATTGTCTGGGTTGTGGTTGAACAATTCAGTTTTCTTTACATCAGTCCAAAGCACTTTGGACATGACGGCAGATAAAGATCATATGGCCTATCCAATCGGCCCTTCCATAGCAACTATTACAGTCCCTTTTTAACTGTAGAGATCCTTCTGTGTTTGTTTCATGCTTTCTTGAATTCAGATACAGTCCTGGTCTCTACTTCCTTTGACTATTCCATGCATCTACTACTCTTTTTGTAAAGAAATATTTCCATAAATTACTTCTGAATCTATCCCCTTTCACCTTCATTCTATGCCCCCTCATTGCAGAGTTTTCTTTCTTTTTTTCTTTTCTTTTTTTAAAATTCTTTATTTATCCATTTCCAACCATAACAACCATAACATAACAATCAATAATGAATACTAAAAACAGGAATAGCAAAGACAGACAGGTATATCACTGATCACGTACTAACCCGAAGCAGCAGGAGAAAAAGGGGGGTAGGACCGCGAGTGCCATGTCTCCTCGGTAACAGGTTACCACTATATGAAGCAGAGCCTATTTCATTGTGAGGGTATCCCACTTTTTCAGAAGGTTACAAGAGGCAGGGTTCTGATTCACATATGCTATCTGTCAGACGGGTGCCTGGGTGAGAATGTTCACAGTCTTGGCAAAGGCATATACTAATATGATTTGCAAGGGATTGTGGGAAATGTAGTCCATTCACACCAGACACAGCCATTCACAATAATTAGTTGTGCTTGAGTGTAAAGCCAATAAGATATTTATTTATGGGGTTATTTCTCCCAACACAGATATGCTTGGTAGCACATAAAACAGGATACTTGCTTTCAGTGTTAAACTTAGAAAAACAAAATCAGGAAAACAGTTGAATTTGTCACGCAATCAAATCAAAAGAATAAAGACCTGGTTGGTAACAAACTGGTCTTTTCTGTAGGCTCTAGCTAATATTTTCTTAGCAGTGCATCAAACAACAAGCAAAACCCACAAAGAAGGGAAAAACTGTTCTTTTCAGGTTAACTTCTTATATCTTCACACATAGACTCAGAAGTGATTTCCTCAGAGCTCACAAGCAATTAGGTAAGGCTCAATTGCTAGCAGTTACCCAGCTGAAACCCCTTAGCTGGCTTGCTTTCTACTGCGTGGCTCAAATCCTACTCAGGAGCTTTTCTGAGTAGATTAAAGAACAAGTTTGTATTTCTTTGTGATGGTTGTTGTACTCTGTAACAGTAAATTACCAAAGGAGTTTAGACAGAGAGCAATCCATGTATTCACAGCCTGTATCTATAACCGCTCCCCCTTCTTCAACAATCATGGGTTCAAAATCATGGATTGGCACAGAGGAATTTCTCAATGGAGCACTTTCAGGAGAATACTTGTTTCCCTGCTGTCTTTCAAGGGTATAGCTAGGGCATAGATCAGTGTTCATACCTGAACTTCCATTGCTGTTAGAGTTCCTCTCTAAATAGCCTGGCCAATATGTAGTCCAGTTCTTATGTCCAGCCTTCCAATCCAGATCCCTGGACACTGGATCTCTCTTCACATACCTTCTGGCACGGGTCTTAGGGTCCCTTCCACGTGCAGCCGTCTCCCTCACAGGTACCGTCTGGAGATTCCTAGCTCAGCAGCACCATTCCTCTGGCTTTCCCCAGCCCAATGGTGTAAGCTTGCCTTTGGAATGCCTTCCAGTATACGTACTGCTCTGGACTCCTTTAGACCTCCCAAAAGCTTTTCTCTTCTTTCTTCCAAAGGGTTTCTTGCCCTCTCTGTCCGTCCGCTCTGGCTTCTGCTTCTGATGATCATCCAGATGATGAAGCTGTCCAAGATGAGGATATCCAAGATGAAACTGAGGATGATTCTCTGTAGAATAAACTCTACCTTTATTCTGCTTAGATGAGTGCTCCACCCTAGCACAGTGCAGCTGTGCTGAATCAGGCCCTGCCCTTTGAGATGAGTGCTTGGGGATTACCTCATAGCCCTCTTGATTGAACACACGTTTCCCCACTTCAGCTCCTCTAATGGCTGTTGGAAACCTGGTGCATTCTGGGACTGGTAGTCTTTTATGGAAAAATTCTGTTTTCTTATTTCTACCAGAACTGACAGGTTGCTTGTTCAGAGTTACTTCACCTTTACTATAGCTCCTTCCTGAGCTATGATAAGCTTCCTTATCACATATCTCACAGGAGCGGTGGATAACAGACCAAGCTCCACCAATATTCCGCATTTAAAGTGTTGAACGTCTTCCAGTGACTTAATATGGCCTTCAATGCCAAGCTCAGCAACAGATCGAAAATTGTGTGGTGCCTCCTTTCCATGTCTGGAACGCCCGCCAGCGATTTGTAAATAACAATACGGAATGTTAGTGGTGAGTTCATCCGAAATAACTGCAGTAATCGCTGCCATACCCTCTGCCAGTACCTCTTAAGACAGGGACAGTAATATAACATATGAGCCAGCGTCCCCACACCGGAACCGCAGGACCAGCATTTATCATCCTCCTGCACTTGCCACTTGGCAATCTTCACCGGGGTCAGATATGCACGATGAGCAAGAAAGTATAACATCTGAGTGAGAGAAGCAGCTCTCGTTATCCGTATCTGCGACCCCCAAAAGGAATTCCACATCTCCGCAGTCATGAGGGTACCCACTTCAGCTTCCCATACCAATTGGGCTCCTTTGGGACAGCGACCATCAGCATTCCGAATAAGTTCCACAAATTTCAATATTAGTTTTGTTCCCAGTCTGATCTCTTGTACCCGGAAATAGAGTGGTCGCCCACTACCTAGGTGCAAGGGCGACACCCCTGCTTTGCTCAAACAGTGACGCAGCTGACCCCACTGAAAGAAACATCTATGCGGGAGTTGAAATTCATGTTGCAGTTCTGGAAAAGATTTAAACTTCTGCCCAGTGATCAGCTGACCCAGATGCAGAATACCATGGCGTATCCAAGTGGTCCATGCAATACAATTCCCTCCTATTTTGAAACGTGAGTTGAGCCAAATTGGAGTTGCTGTTGTAATGGTTTGCTCACCTTCTATAAGGGGTACAACAAAGTTGAACGCTTGCTGAGTGGCTTTTAAGATCACACTGTCCATCTTTGCGTATGTCACATCAGCCCCAATACGCAGCCACAATGGAATCGGTGCACTCGCTGCGTCCTCTACTAACAGCCAGCTCGGGGCTCCCTGGGTCTTCGGCTCCTCCGCCCACGAGGAGCCATGCTTTAACAGAGCAGCAACATGGTACCAATAAAAATCTGGGAAGTGTACCCCGCCCTGCTTTTTAGGAAGCTTCAATTTCCAAGCCGCAATTCTTGGAGTTTTCTTCTCCCAGAGGAAGGACAACAGAATTCTCTCCATGTTGGAGTAGAATTTCCTATCAAAAAGCACAGGAATCATACTCAGGATATAATTTATCTTGGGGACAATGACCATTTTAATGGTTTCTAACCTGCCCCACCAGATTAAATTCAATGGTGACCATTTGTGCACATATTCTTGAAGTACCTTATTGCAGCAGTCTATGTTCAAGGAGACCGTGTCTAGTAAGGTGACGCCATAGGTAACCCCCAAATATTTAAATGATGCTTTTTCAACCTGGAACGGGTATTGTAGTAGGTCATTTTCCGTGACAGCGGTCGTGAGGGGTATACTTACAGTCTTAGCCAAATTCAGCTTGTAACCTGAGATGTTAGAGTATTCCTCTATAATCTTTAAGGTCGCATCCACTGAGATGATATCCAGGAATAGCAGCAGGTCGTCAGCATAGGCTGATGGTTTACAATGATATCCTTCTAACTGTATTCCAAGTATATTCTCCTGCTGCCGAATTTTGAGGATCAAAGGCTCCAAGGCTAAGTTAAACAGCAGGGGGGATAAGGGACATCCCTGCCTAGTGCCCCTTGTAAGTTGGAACTCTTGTGAGATTGCATTATTCGCCGCCACACGGGCTACCGGTTTGGTATAAAGCAATTGAACATTCTTCAGGAAGCTGTCAGGCACCCCCATCCATCGCACAGCTTGGAACAAGTAGGAGAGTTCCACCCTATCGAATGCCTTCTCTGCGTCTAGCGCAAGGCCCACAATTGGTTGATCCACCTGCTGCGCTTTCCGAAGGACATGGGCCAGCAGACACCCGTTATCTACAGTGGATCTCCCGGGCATGAATCCGCATTGGTCCGGCTGGATCAGCGTCCCCATGACTTGTGACAGACGATTAGCCAAGATCTTTGCATAGATTTTATAATCGGCATTCAATAATGATATAGGTCTATAGTTCTCAACCTTTTGTGGGTCTCTCCCCGGCTTTGGATGTATAACTATCGTCGCAGCCGCCAATGTACCAACAGCTGGGCACTCGTCCTTGACGCCGCTGTAGAAGAGCATTAACTCAGGTATCAAGAGCTCCGAGAAGGCCTCATAAAATTCCACAGGCAACCCATCAGGGCCGCTAGCTTTCCCTTTGGCTAACTGTTTGAGCGCTGTGCGAATCTCCTTGCTCGTGATGGTTGCTTCCAGGGAGCGTTGCTGCTGTCTCGTAAGCCTAGGGCCGCTTATAGAGGAGACAAAGTTTAGAAAAGCCGATTCCTCACAGTTTACTTCAGATTGGTAGAGCTTAGAATAGAATTCTTCACACAACGCTAGGATCTCATCGTCCGCCACCTTCAGCGCGCCGGTAGAGTCCTTCAGCCCTGCTATCCGGGTCACCGCTCGCTTAGTTTTTAATGTGCTCGCATGCAGCGAGCTCGCCCGATTACTCTCATGGTAATATCGCCCCTGCTGAACTCGAACAGACCTACTGACTTCATCATGTAAAAGAGTGTTGTATTGGAACCTAAGCTTCTGCAGCCGGAGGAGAATTAACGGATCGGCCCACTTGGCCAGGAGCCGTTCGCCCGCACGGATTTCCACATCTAGTTCCGTCCGTCTCCGCACGTCAGCTTTGTGCTTACGAATCTTGTATGCAGTCATGTGCCCACGAATATTGGCTTTGAAGGCCTCCCACCAGGCCCAAGTTGAGGTGTCCCCATATCGATTAGTAGCAAAAAATTCTTTAATAGCCAACTTTATAGAAGTGCAGAAATCTTCCTCTGCTAACCAATGCTTCTCAAAGAACCATCGCACCTGGGATCTCCTGTCCGATCCTACAACAAGGTCCAGGGAGACCGCTGAGTGATCTGAAACTGTTCTAGGTAACATGTCAGTGCCTGTAATCTTAGGCAGCAGCGTCTTGGAAGTCAGAAAATAGTCAATACGGGTTTGCGAGTTATGAGGTAGGGAGTAAAAAGAATATTCTTTACCGTTGGGAGAGAAAAGTCTCCAGGGGTCTACCAGCCCAAGCAGTTCCATCATGTTCAGCAGCTTGTTGGAGGATTGAGGCTTGTGCTGTGGCTTATAGGAAGTTCTGTCAATCAACGGATCTTGTATGAGGTTGAAATCTCCCCCTAAAATGATATATGAAGACCCAGCATCCAATAGCTCCTGAGTGACCTGGATGAAGAATTGCAGGTCATCAATACTAGGGCCATATACCGTCATAAAAGTAAAGACATCCTCCTTAAGTCGTGCAATTACCTTGGCCCATCGGCCAGCAGGATCAATTTTGGTCTCTTGGACTACCATAGGAAGGGTTTTCCTACACAGAACAATGACCCCCCCCTTCTTTTTGAGGGCGGGTGCTGATAGAATGTTCTGATAGGTTCCATCAGCCACTTTGTACGATTCGGCAAGTGAAAGGTGGATTTCCTGTAAGTAAATGACGTCCGCTTTTTGATGTTTACAGTAGGTTAGGATTTTCTTCCTCTTGATAGGATTAGAGATACCTTGGACATTTAGGGACAAAACCCTCAACTTACAATCAGCCATATTTTGCACTAGAGAAACCCTGGAGAATGGCATTCGCGGTCAACTGCCCCGAGAATAGGTATACAAAGCTTCTGAAATCCAAACTGGAAAAACCTGACTGTACTGTACTATTAACTACTTTAACTTGCATAGCGAAGCCCCAACCGCCCACCTTAGCCCACCATCCCACCCCCCATAAAATAAAACAACATTCTGTGAGCATTTCTTTAAGGCAACAGGTCTCCAGTTCACACACGAGAATCCTGTGTTGCATGACAAAACTACAGCTAAACAATAACAGCATGTCTACCCCAGGGAAAAAACAACAACCCCAGTCTATACTTAGCATGCTAAGACGGAGCAGAACACTTACAATCTTGCCCTCCCTCTTGAACACAGCCTTACTCAAGAGATGAAGGGCATGACAGTGTAAGACAGAACACATAAGTCCTTTGTTCTTTCAGGCCCCCACCTCCATCCGCACACGATCTTGCAGATATGCACGGAGCGCGGGGCCATCGGAAAAGGTTCTGGTGTTGTTGTCGAGGGTTACCCGCATAAACGCGGGATAGAAAAGTCCGAAACGCGCTTGTAGCTGTTGCAACATAGGCCTGCAGGCCAAAAGTTCCTTCCGGCGCTGAACGGTTTGCTTGCTAAGATCTGGGAAGAAGGCGATTTTCTGTCCCTCGAGTTGCAAATTCTGCCGACACTTCGCTGCCTGCATAATCTGAAGAACTTGCTGGTAGCGAAGTATTTTCACCACAAACGGGCGCGGACGCTGAGTGTGAGGAGAAGGATGGGACGGAACTCGGTGGGCCCTTTCCAGTTCCAGGGGTCGTGCAAAGGTGATTTCCAAGAGCTCTGGTATTAATTTCTCCAAGTAACTGATAGGGTCCGACCCTTCCGGCCTTCTGGGATTCCCATTATGCGCACATTGTTTCTCCTGGTCCGGTTGGATTGATCTTCAATTTGCGCTTCAAGGGCCGTCACCCTTTTCATCAACGGGCCGATCTGCGCTATCATAGTGGACTGCCTGTCCTGCTCAGCTTCCACATCGTCTAAGCGCTTAGCAACATCCCCTAGACGTTCCTTTACCTCTTGCAGATCTTCTTGCACTTGCGCCAACGTCCCAGAGTTAGTAGTAATAATGTCTTTAACCGTGCGCAACTCTTGAAGTATTTCCCTCACCCCTTCCGTTGCTAGTTTTTCGGCCGCCATTTTTTGGGGGGAAGGGAGATCCTGCTTAGCCCGCTTGTTCGCTTGACCCGACGTCTGCGGGAATTCCAATCGGGCCGGCTTCAAAGCGGACATGTCTCAGAGAGCCTCGATAGGGAAAGGCAGCAATTATAGGAGGCACCCGTCACCTAGATATGCTCCGGATTCTGCAATATCAGGAAGGAGCCTCAGCCTAAGCGGCCATCTTTCTCCGCGGCAGACTCCGCCCCCATCGCAGAGTTTTCTTTCAATTGAGTTTCTCCTCCTGTGATTTATGCCTCAGAAGTATATTATTATTATTATTATTATTATTAACAGGGGATTTTTATACTGCTTTATCATTTTAGTCAAAACGGTTTATATTGTAACTTAAACTTCGTAATGTACGTTAAATAGAGAAACATTGGCAGTGATATATGGGTTCTGTTTTGCATATCTGATCAATTTTCAGGCAGTTCTATCAGAGAGTTTTCTTGGTCTTCCAGATCTTACTTTGACTTCAACAGTTCCATGTAACTTCCATTTCCTAATAATATTTCTGAGGGGTTTGCAGACTTTTAAATTTTAAAGTGCTCCAAGGCGCGGGAGACCCAGACCCGGCTCGATCGGCGACAGGGAAGGGAGCAGGCAGGTATGCTCCTCCCTGCTCCCCACCGCATGGCCAATCAGGCCGAAGAAACACCGGCAGCAGACTTTTAAATTTTAAAGCGCGTCAGAACACGTGGTTCACCCACAAAAGATGATGCAATATCCTCCCAATACTTATTCTAACCATACTAAAAATCACCAAACAACCTAATTACACTAAAAAGATTAAAAATGAAAACGGAAAAAATCAGACCAAAACTCCACAGTCACCCGGCTTACAATTAAATAGTGTCCGTTCTATTTTATCATTCAATCCATATGGATCTAGAGTGTTTAAATCATATATCCATCTTTGTTCTTTTTGAAGCAACAAACGTCCTCTATCCCCTCTCTGTATATTTAAGGGGACATACTCTAATACCGTACATCGTAAATCTTCAAAAGCATGATTGCAGGAAATACAATGTTGAACAAGGAACGTTTCTAGTTTAGCTTTATTGATACTATATTTATGTTCAGCTAGTCGTGTCCGCAAAGGACGAGTGGTTTTCCCGATATATAGCTTACGACAGCGGCACCACAGTGCATACACCACAAATGGAGTACTGCATGATGTATCTTGATCATACAAACAACTTTTATTCTTATAGTGCGAACACAATTGGCTTTCCATCATGTTGCAAAACGAATATCGTCCACATTTTTTATGTTGATAAATTACACCAGAGATTTGTTGTCTAGGAACCGCGGAGCAAAGTATTGGGAGGATATTGCATCATCTTTTGTGGGTGAACCACGTGTTCTGACGCCACTTTAAAAGTGACTGACGTCAGACGCTATAGCAGTGAAAGTAGGGAGACATTTTGTATCCACATTTAAGATGCAAGATGACGATACTGTTGTTAAGAAACCCTGAAGAAGCCTAACTGGCGAAACAAAAGCTTTTGCCATTAAGAAACACTGAAGAAGCCTAACTAGCGAAACAAAAGCTTTTGTCGGGGATATTATACACTGTGCCGAGATGGCGTGTCTCTTTTGCAGCTTGGTGTTTGTGTTTAAAGAGTTGCAGTTGAAATGGAAGTTTGCTAGCTGACATGAGCCGGATCTCTGGATCATTCAGATAAGTGGATAAATTTCTATCGTTAGGATTATACATACCATTGTTTGAAGAGAAAAAATTTTCTTTTTACAGGAAAGTAATTGAGGAATCTATCGGCTCCGGTTCCTGTCAACGTGCAAACATTTTTAATTTTCTGTAGACGTTTTTGGGAATCCCAATAAAGTATTGTTGGCTTGGTGGTGAGTTTAGGTTATATGTGTAATAGTATATATGTAGCATAAGGGAATAGTGAAAGTTTGAATTTAAAATTGTAAAGGCAGTGACCCATGATGTGAGTGTCTGCTCTTAATCCCTATGGTGACGAGTTCGCCACATGTCGGGGGTAAGATTACTCTGAAGTCTTATTTGCCTTGTTTAAGGATTTAGAAAATAGTATTAAAAATAATACTGGAGGAAAAATAATATTGTTTTAGCAATCTGGAGTTTGCTGATAAAGATAGGTCAAGGGTGTTGGTTTATGTTGTGATAACTCACTGGTCAACATTGAAATTGTTACTGACTTTAAAAGGCCCTAATCCGTAGTATCTTGGTGAGCTAAACACGAATATAACATTAAAAAAATGTTATTGGCTCTCGTTTTGAAGATATTGCATGTAGTTCATTTTTGACGGTTCACTGTGTAAATTTATCCAGTAGGACATCAACAACATCCCAAATAAGCCTTGAATGATGTAATTTTGCATCACATTGCATAATACCAGCATGCACACATCATCCAGAGTTGATTGCATCATTTTCTGATGCAATGCAATACTACTGCCAGACGGCTGCTGAAGCCATCTGACGTCAGCAGTGTACTATACGCAGTCGGAAAGGAAAGTAATCTGGTATTCTGTTCCGATATTGAAAGCCTCATGAATGCCTTAAAAATCACTCATGACCGACAAGACTGGAGACTATTTATAGACTCTTCGAAACTGAGTCTGAAGGCTGTGCTTTTGAACAATGGAAACCGTCTTCCATCTATTCCAGTAGCACATGCCGTCCACATGAAAGAGACATACGATAACTTAAAGCATCTACTGACTTCCACTCCTTTCGCACTCAGTTTAAGTTACTTACTCTAGTTCACAGGGCTCTTCACACTAGTACTCCACAATACCTGGCAGACCTTAATACATTCCACACCCCCAGACACACTCCCCGCTCCTTCCACCTTAACCGCCTTAATCTCCCTTCCCCCTCCCTCGCTCACCTTCAATCCACCTGCTCCTCTGCTTTCTTTTTCATCGGCCCCGCACTCTGGAATTCACTCCCCACCTCCCTCCGGTTATAACCCCATCACGCCACCTTCAAGCGAGACCTAAAAACCCACCTCTTTTCCTTGGCCTATGACCTTCCCTCCCCTCTTGTCTGATCCTGTCCCCTACGTATAGTCCTGTATCCTTTCTCTCGTTCTATTATATCAACAATTGTAACTTCCTTTCCTCCTTTCTGGCCCAGTGCCTGTTTCTAATTGTTTGTGAATTGTAAACCGCTCTGATTGATAAAGTAGGGCGGTATATCAAATAAATAAACATAAACAAACATACAGCTGGCACCTCTGTGGTGACTTGAAGGTAGTTGCCCTTTTAATGGGACTGCAGCAGGGATATATAAAATACATGTGTTTCTTATGTGAGTGGGATAGCCGAGCAAGGGATTGACACTACTTGCAGAAGGAATGGAATCGCAGACAAAATGTAACAGTTGGAGAGAAGAATATCTAGCACCCAGCTATGGTTGAGGCTCACAAAATCCTGCTACTACCCCTTCACATCAAACTAGGTTTGATGAAAAACTTCATGAAAGCCATGGACCGCACTTCGCCAGCTTTCCGATACCGGCATGAAAAATTCCCTCGACTCAGCGAAGCAAAGATTAAAGAGGGAGTTTTTGTGAGTCCTCAGATTCGAGAGCTCTTCAAAGATGACCGGTTCAACAGCTTGCTGCAGGGTGATGTGAAACAAGCATGGAATGCTTTTCGCCTAGTGTCAACAAACTTTCTCGGGAATGTTAGGGCAGAAAACTACAAGGAACTAGTAGAAGACATGCTGATGCAGTATCAGAAACTTGGCTGCAATATGTCTCTAAAGATCCATTTCCTTGATTCCCATCTCGATTTCTTTCCTGACAACTGTGGTATGGTTAGTGATGAACAGACGAACGTTTTCACCAGGATATCGCAACGATGGAGCAAAGATACCAGGGAAAATGGTCCACTACAATGCTGGCTGACTACTGCTAGACACTCCCCAGAGAAGCTCCCGAACAGCTGTACAAAAGACAGGCGAAAAAATCTAAGAAGTAGTCTATGACTTGTTTTTTTACAGGTATTAACAGAAGGCCTATTATATTTACTATTGACATGCATTTCGTGATGTAAACGTTAATTCTTGTAGATTACAAAAAATCTAGAGCCAACTTTGCAATTTCACTGTCATATTTGTGGTCAGCATATAAAAATTGATAAGAAATTACTTTTTATTTCAGTAACATGACTTTTGAAAAAATGTGTTGACCAGTGTAGTTTAACCCTTGTGCAGTTAGTTTTATTAATTATGTAATGTAATGTACCCCATGATGCCCAGCCTGCTTGGAATGTAATTATTTATACTGTGTGTGTAGTAAATGCTGCTTGTAATGTAACCCATTGACCCACCTAATCTTCTTTTTCCCCTACCCACACCTACCTTCACCTCTGTGTTTGTCCTAACTAGATCATAAGCTCCCTCTGTGTTGTATCAACTAGATTGTAAGCTCTGATGAGCAGGGACTGTCTGTCTCTTATTTAAATAGGAATGCGCAGTAGTACTAGTAGTAGTAATGGGAGACAGCCAACCTGGTTTTGCCCTAACTAGATTGTTGCTCTGTGTGTTTTTCGTCTTGATTAGATTGTAAGCTCTGATGAGAAGGGGCTATCACTCTTATATGTCTGTACAGCGCTGCGTACGACTGTTTGCACTTTATAAATGTTCAATAGTAGTAGTAGTAGTAGTAGTAGATTCAGGCGCCACAACTTCAGTTTAGAAAGAATTATCGCCGGGTGTAAAATTGTCCAATAACATCTCAGTCACTACAGGGCTTCATGGAAAACCGGTAAATACCAAAATGATTGAATCATGTGAAGTTGAATTATTAAATGAAAGAATTCGTAAATCATTTCTATATGCTCCACACTGTCCAGTAAATTTGTTAGGCAGAGATTTACTCACGGCATTTGAAGTGCAGATGACATTCCTTCCACAGAAAAGCATTTTTGTTGTAAGCGAGCGGAACGGTTTAGTTCAAATTGATAGCTGGAAGCATTTGAATAATTTTTTAATAGCCTTCTTCTGCATTGTAAGAGTGAATCACCTTCATTTTCAACTCCTTAGAGGAGCTTAAGAACGTTGAAAATAGAACAATTACAAACTGAGAAGAGTCGGTATTTGTTCAACCAAGGAAGTGTCTTCATCTGACTACTTGAAGACTTGAGTCACTAAACATTTTTGGGTCTGTTCCACTTGACGAGGCACTTCTTTTTTGTTAAATTATTCAATTGTCCACCACATATACATCTAACAAAAATAAATGATACATAAAACAGATTAATAATTTAATACTGAAAATCACAGCCCAGTCAAGAGATATTAGCAGATACTGAAACCTTTCACTGGAGCAATTTAAAAATGAGACATACTGTTATGACACAATGATGGTTGCAAGTTCTAGAGCTTTTAAAAAACTATTTACATTGTCACAGGTGATGTTCAATGATGGAGTTTAATGTAAAACCACCTTGTTTCACAAGGTAAAATTAAGTTCAATGTAAACAACCTTGATTTAAGGAAAAGGTGGTATATAAATACTGTTAAATAAATAAATAAAATTATCCAAAAATACTGTACATGAACTTTTGAGATTGCATAGGTCCCTTCTTCAGATCAAAAACATTATTCACATCTAAAGAAAGGGGCCTATGGGCTACAGACCTCTCTAAGGGGAAGGGGGATGGAGAATGGATGCTATTGTAAAGTTTTGTATTTTCAGTGAAGACATAAAGGTCCAGATTCGGTAAGGCGACTAGTGGGGTTGTACGTCCTGGTGGGACATACAACCCCGCTAGCCATCCTGCCCAAATTCCGGCAGTCCCCGCTCCCCGCACGCACCGAGCTGCTGTGCAGGGCGAGCAGGTTGGTAGCGGCAAAGGACAGAATGTGGGTGGGCCTGGCACCCGGACATACAGGGCCGATTCAGCCTGGCAATTCCCCCAACGCAACAGAGCCACTGAAGGTACTGCCCCGCTGCCCAATCCCGGCCCCAGCAGACCCGCCGAAGGTCGGGCAGCAGAAAACTGGTCTGGGGGGAGGTGTCAGGCCATCGACGCACCAGCAGGAGCAGGAGGGCTGGCTGTACTGCCTCCAGGATGTCCCCGTGGCTGCTGCAGGGGCACGCTGTCCCGTCCCGTTGCCCGATCCTGCATCCGCAGGAGTATCTAGCTTCCGCAGGGCAGAATCGGGTACAATGGAGCCCGTCCTGTTCAGGGACGTCTGGACAGCTCAGACGTGCCCCTTCCTGGATCGGGCTCAATGTGAAATATCAGAAAATCAATAAATATAAAGTTGAAAAGAAAATAAAGATGGGGCCTATGTGATCTCAGAAATGCATGTATAACATTTTTATGTAATTCTTACATTGCTTCAATAAAGTCAGCATAGCCACTGTGCAGCTACTTCCCCTTTCTCCTACTGCGTGATGAGCATAATGGGCTGAGAGGGAGGGGAAGAGGAGAAGGGAAGACAATGAGGATTTTGAAGGAAGGGAGATATCCCACCCCGGCAATTCATATGATACACTCCCAGCATATCTCTTCACTACTATTACTACTACTACTATTATTATTATAGTGGATTCTTCATTGGAAGACAGTCTAGGACTGTTTTGGGGTTTTTTGTTTTTTTTTTTTATAATTTGCTGATATACACTTCATACAAAAGAAAAATAGTGTAGAGAAATCAAACAACACATTCAACCACATGGTAACCCCACAAATAAACAAAAATCTCTTTAATCTCTTTAGCCCACTATGGTAACTTAGGTTACCATACTTAGGTAAAGGATCCAAGTACAATCAAGAAAATAAGGAAATAAAGCAAATTTCAAAGTGAATACATTTCCCAGTCAAACCCCTTAGCAGATCCGACAGTGGACCTATGGGACATCAGCCTGGGCTCTAAGCCCTTCCCTGGCCATAAGAAAATCTAACAATTGCATAGGCTCAAAAAACAAACAAACCATGCTTTCCCATCTCAACCTGAATCAAACAAATGCAAGGAACATGTAACAGAAAGTTTAACCCCAGAGCACTAAACCTAGGGTGCAGTGCCAAAAGCTCTTGACGCCGCTTCTGTGTGTATCTAGACAGATCAGGAAATATCCTAATTTTTGCTCCTAAAAACAATTTATTCATTGATCGAAAATAAAGTTTAAACACAGACTGGTGGTCAATCTCTAGAGCAAAAGTAAGAATTAGGGTAGAACGCAGGTCATCTCCTCCATTGAGGACTCCAGGAACTCTGTAAGGTTGGCAACAATGGAGTCCCACTGACCTCTAGATGAAATCAATCCATCTGGAGCCAAATATTGAGCCCTAACTAGAGGAGGTAAATTCTCTGGGTCCATTCCCAATACCTTAACCAATTATTTTTTAACCATATCCATATATGCTATTAGGGGAGACCTAGGAAAGTTCAATAGTCTAATGTTGTTCTGGTGCACCAGATTTTCCAGATGTTCCATCCAGCGGCAGTCAATACTACTGTCCTTAACCATGGCGTTCCCTTTAACCTGAACACCAGTAACTGTAACATCGAGGGCATCCATGCGGGTATTAGCTGGGATTGCCACATCTATAATCCATACTTCTTTCTTTTCTATAACACTAATATCAGGTGTATTCATGTTCTAAATGCCTGTTTGGATTTGGAAGTCCCACGAGATCTTGACCAGTTCATTTTCTACAACTTTTTCTGCAGCATGTTTCCAGAAGTTTTTTCAACAGGACTATCATATTTTTTACATCATCATAATAATAATAATTATTATTATTAATAAACATTTTACTCTAGCTGGAATTCTGCAAAACTTCAAAATTCTGTGTCAAAAGGTCAGAATTATGCAAAATTCTGCATGCTTTGTTTGTCGCAAAGCACATTGTTTTTGAGTGATACTTAATTTAAAATAAAATAAAATACAGAAAACAAATATCACAAAAAGTGAAAAATGTTAAATTGCTTTATACAGAATTCCAGCAGGAGTAACATTAATATAACACTACCAGGTATATGCAATACTTCGCAGACACATAGAAGAGATTATTAGCTCTACTGAGCAAAGACTATCGAGTTGACATGGACACTCAGGACATCTTTATAAAAGCGGTGCTTTTTTGAAATTTTCTAAGGTATACAATCTCCCTCTTTGTGCACTATATGGAGTACCCCTTTCCAATCTTGTTACAGCTAGAGTTCTTTATTCATTCATTCACTGAAATACAGTGCGAATTAGAGGTAAACTACCTGACAGCAACAAGGCTACAGGTTATTTTCCCCAGCTCTAGAATCACCAGTCAATAACATATGAAAATCAGATGATGATTGAGAATTCATGAAATCTCCAGACTTTTTTCAGAAATTATGAATGTTTCATGAAAATAAACAACCAACCAGTGATCAGACAGCACTGACTATCATGCCTGATGCAAACTGAGGACTTAGGGGTATGTTTACTAATCGGCGGTAGCGGCTTCCATGTGATATCACATGGAAGCCGCTACCGCCGATTAGCAAACATACCCCTTAGAGTATCATCCTGCTGGGTTGTCAGCCCCCAGTGCAGATTATTGTGCAGAAAATGCATGCTATCCAGTTTGCATCCATAGCAGTACAAAGGCATCTCACACTTGTTAATAACCTGTTATTTTATTATAGAATAAGTTACTGCATTCACCAATAACTTGCACAAATACTGCAAAATCCTCAGATGCGGTAATTTCATGCCAGTATATTTTCATTCATTTTGCTTCCCTCCTTCTCCAGGTAAGGAGCTTTTAGGGGGTTTGGCGATCTTGCCTTTGAACTGGTGCTTTTCTCACTCACCTCTACCTGTTGACAGATCTGGATCAGTTTGCCCATCTGGGTTTCAAGTTCACTGTTGCGCTTCACCAAGTTGCTGAGGTTGATCTCCAGAGTTTGCTGTCACCATGAAAGGGAAAAGAGAGAAAAAAAAGAAGAAAAAAAATCACCACATCAGTATCAGCAGCAAAGTTCAATTCTGTAGTTATGAGCATCTTATAGTGGAATGATGTTCACCTTAGGTTTACAAGTAAAATGTTTCTTTAGACAGAGAGGATCCCTTGCAGCAGTAGTTACCTTATTTAGCTGCTTATATGTATTTGATGAACTACACAAAAACTGCTTAAGGCAGCTTACAAAATCAGCCTAAAATGCTGACAGGCTCGTGATAATGTGTTTTGTTCCCAGTACACACCTACCTCCCTCTAAAAAAAAAATGCCACTCCGTTTTTTTGTACTTTGGATAGCCTCATTATCTTACCTGTTTCAATAAAAAATTGTGGACTCACTGGCAGCAGAGGTAACGCATTTATTTAAATGCAAGCTGTGGCATTTAAAAGATACATCCATATATTCAACACTGCTATAGTATAGTGAGCGGTACTAAATATACACGTTCACCGCTGTCTGCCACTACAACTGCCACTACCTGTTTAGTTTAGGACTGACAACAGCAGTATCCCTACTCCTTTTTTTTTTTGTTTGTGATTTTGTAGGGGTGTCCCTTGGTTCTTTCTTTTCTCCAATACTAACTGGTTAGCATCGAGGCATTCTGGCGGTGGCGCCCAGCCATAACCAGATAGCGGCAATACTGAGCCACTGCTTGGTTATGGTTACACGGTGAAAGTAAGAGGCAGCAAAGGCTGGCCATACTTTTGCCATGGTAGCTAACTAACTAGGCAGCGGCTGAATATCGCTATTGCCCAGTTAGCTTCTTGCCAATCTGGGCAACCTGGATATTCAATGCCGGGGACGGAAATGACCCAGGGATTGAATACCCAGGTTTAAAGTTCAGCGGTGGATGTTAGCCACTGCTGCTGAATATCTGGCCTTATCCATTTAATGGCTAAACATCGCCACTAAATAGATAACTTCAGGATGCCGGCCTCACTCTGCCCTAACTCTGCTCCTCTGCTATGTAAAGTAGCAGAGCAGTTCATTAGAATGTCAGTCTGCCACTACCTATATAGTGACTGAAAATCCACGTTTACTAGCTGTTGATCATCTTCTTATTGTGTCATACAGGAGTGATTATGCCTTGTGAGCTTCCTTTAGCCTCCAAAGGTTGTGTGATCTGCCCTTACCACGTTATGTTTATATTTCTTTCAATTATAAGGTTTTACTATATCACCATTCATATCACATCATAACGGATTGCAATCAGTGAATTAAAATAGGAAGTAAAAAGCTAGACATAGAAAGAATAAGAACAAATAAACAACATAGACAATCTGCAGCACTGTTTCTGGGACAACCGCCAACCATCAACCACAATCACCCGACTCCATAAATCTGAAAGAAAAAATGGGCTTTAAGACCAGATATGAATTTAGCCAAGGAAGGTTCAATGTTTATATATTTTTGGATAGCATTCCAGAGTAATTGGGCTAGGATATAAAAAGCCAAGTTTCTTTTAGGTTCCAGATGTACCTTGGAAGGAGAAGAAACCAAAAGAAGGTTATTGTTTAGAGACTTGTAAACGGGGGCGCTGGGCGTGAATGTCCACAGTCTTGGCAAAGGCAAAATACTAGTATGACTTGCAAAGGATTGTGGGGAATGTAGTCCATTCATACCAGAATCAGCCGTTCACAAAATAATGAGTTGTGTTGCTCGAGTGTAAGCAAAGAAAAATATATTTTTATTCATGGGGTTAATTCTCCCACACAGATTTACTTGGTAACACAAAAGGACAACTTGCTTCAGTATTGTACTTAGAAAAACAAATCATGATACAAGCAACTGAGCTTCTTAAGCAATCAATCAAACAATAAAGACCTTGATGGGAAACAGAAAAGGTCTTTCTGAGGGCTCCTGCTAATACCTTTTAGCAGTGCTCCAAAAGCAAAAACAAAACCCAAAAGTAACCAAAAACTGTTCTTTTTCAAGGATAACTTTCTTCTAGTTTCACACACAAACAGTAGTTTCCTTTCAGAGCTCACGTGCAACTGTGCATGGCTTAATTACCAATAATTAGCCAGCTGCAAACCCCTTTGCTGGTTCACTTTCTCTACGTGGCTCAAATCCTACCCTAAAGCTTTCTTGTAAACTTTTCTGGGTAAATAAAAGAACAAGTTATATTTCCTTTTGATGGTTGTTGTATTTGTGAAAGTATTTTACCACAGCAGCCTAGACAGAGAGCAATCCATGTATTCATTCTGATCATTTAAAATATCTCCTTCTTCAAATATCATAGAATCAATATCATGGTCTGGCTCAGAGGAATTCCTTAGTGGAGCACTCTCAGGATAATAGTTGTTTCCCTGCTGTCTTCCAAATGAAGAGCTAGGGCATAGATCAGTGTTCATACCTGAGCTTCCTTTGCTGTTAGGTTTCCTCTCCAGATATCCTGCCCAGTAAGTAATCCAGCTTTTATGTCCAGCCTTCCAATCAAGATCCCTGGACACTGGGTCTCTCTTCACATACCTTCTTGCACTGGTCTTAGGGCCCCTTCCAAATGCAGCCGTCTCCTTCACAGGTGCCGTCCGGGAATTCCTGGCTCTGTAACCCCACTCCTCTGGCTTCCTCCAGTCCAATGGAGTATGCTTGCCTCTGGAATGACTCCCAACACACGTACTGCTATGGGCTCCTTCTTTAGACCTCCAAGATGTTTTCCTCTTCTTCCTTCCACGTTGATGCTGCTGCTTCCTCTCTCTGTCCTTGAGCTCTGAGTTCCTCCACTCCATCTGATTTTGTGTAGAAGATGTTTTACTTTTAACTTGTTTAGAGGGATACTCCACCCTAGCACAGCTCAGCTGTGCTGAATCAAGCCCTGCCCTTGGAGATGAGTGATTGGGGATTACCTCATAGCTCTCCTGATTGAACACACATTTCCCCACTTCAGCTCTTCTAAAGGCTGTTTGAAACCTGGTGCATTCTGGGACTGGTAGTCTTTTATGAAAACATTCTGTTTTAGTATTTCTACCAGCTAAGACAGGTTGCTTGTTCAGAGCCAATTCACCTCTATTATAGCTCCTTCCTGAACTATGATAAGCTTCCTTATCACAGACTGTAATGTCCAAACTGGCACATGACGTATACGAGCATTAAACAGAGAGAAAGGATATCTTGTTTGTAAGGCCTTGAAGTGAGAAATAAGATCTCAAAGTTGATTCTATAAGAAATCGATAGCCAGTAATGGTCAAAGTGCAAAGGAGTAATCTGTTTGGGCTATCTGCATAACTTCCAAATTTTGAATATACTGAAGTTTCCTAAGAGCCACTAGCCTAATCTCATTGCACAGGGTATGATAGTAATCTAACAGAGAAATAAATGCATGCACTAGTACAAGCAAAGCATCCTTGTCTAGGAACGGTCAACTAGATCTAATCCGATGAAGAAAATAGAAACAAGAATGAACAACTCTGTAATCTGACATCTGACGGAGTGTTCGGAATCAACAATTACTCCCAAGTTTTTAAGAGAAGATGTAAATTGAATCGCATGTCCATCCAATAATGGAGCAAGGGATGGGATAAAATCTCGATCAGCATTTCTGATGGTTCAGCTTGATATGATTAGAATGCAGCCAGGTTACAACTTTGGTCCAACAAAGATTCAGTGGGTCCAAATTGATCTAAAGACTCTCCTAGAAATATAATTTTGTAAAATATTAGCTGGAATAATACATTTTATTAACCCTTGCAAATATAATTGCTAATTGTAGACTGTGTTACAGTTCCTCCAATCCTGGCTGGTTGCTGACCCCTGGCCAAGGAAAGATTGAGGAGACCAATGCCTTGACAGCCTTGCATCATCGAGCAGAATAATACAGCAGAAATCCTTTTATTTTCTTCTGCATGGGATGTGAATTAGATGAGACTATGCAGTCTAATTTATAATCATTAGCCAGCAATGTGGTGTAATAATTAGTGTAGACTCATTCAATTATTACATAACAGAGGAATATAATGTGATCTAATTATCTTCTAACAGCATGGCACACCTGCAGCTCAGCATTTCAAGAAGATACCTTTTATGCTGTCTATGTATGCTGCTTTCAAGATGGGTCTCCTTTTTATAGGTCTCTTAAGTTTCCCATCACGCTTCCGTTTGTTTACAAATCCAGCAAGTGTGATAAAGGTCACAGTCAACCCCCAGCATATTACTTTTCCAAACTAAATTGCTTTTAAGATGCTGACATGAATAGATTTATTGTTCCTGCCTCCTCCCACGACCACCACTCTAATTGACGGCCTCACTCTAATTGCATTATCGTCCTCAGTTTGGGGTTCTTCTTGCTACCCTTTCAAATATTTCTTTTCATTTTGCCTTGCCCTGATTGATTCGCTTTCTCCTCTGCATGCCGTTCTGTAAAACCAAAGGAATTTTTCAACTCTGTCGAAACCCTGGACCACTAGAGAATAAAAGAGTCACTGGTCCAATATGGCAAAACTCCAGTGGACAAGCAGTTAATGGTGAACACAGAAAGCCAATCTGTTCACCAATTTTCATCAGCAGACGACCAAAGGACCAGTAAAGGTGAGCTTATTTTTACTCCATTCTTATCTACTTTGACTGCAAAATATAAACTTAACTTTGAGCTCCCAAATCTATCCTGATGACCTCACAAGCAGGTTTTTAAGATATTCACAATTTGTTGCTTCTCCTGCTCCCGAATACTTCCCCGCCGGTTGTGCGGGGAAGTTAGAAGGGGGTGGGGAATGGGCGGGCAGTGGACGGTCGCCAGCCCTGGAAGTACAGGGCCGATTCTAATGTTGGCCCTGTACGTCCAGGGCCGGTGACATGTTTGGGGAAGTTATTACACCTCTGGACGTTTAGTTTTGCGACTGCTGGGGCACGGATGGGGCGGGGGGGACCAGGGGACATTTTCTGCAGCCTGACCCTGGCCTTAGAAGGCCAGATTGGGGGTCGGGCTGTGGGGAATTAGCATTTGTTGCAGATGGCCTGCATTGCGGCTTTTAAATGGAGCCATGGTACCATGGCAACAGGATGTCATGGCATAATGGCTCCATTTAAAAGCCCTGACTTAGTCAGGCTGTGCATGTACGTGCAGGCCGGACTGAATCGCAGTTCTGGCCTGCACATACATTCCCCGTGGGATCAGAATTGTGATCCCCTCTTTACGTCCGGCTCAGACCGGACGTACAGAGGGGATCTACGTTTGTGATGGAATCGGGCTGAATACATATATTTGGAACACAGTGAGGATCATTTTATGAAGCACTTTCTGTGTGTAAAAATAGTTTTAGCCGTGGAAAGTGGCTTCTATTTCTGTAGCCCCGCCCTTGCTGGTGCCCCACAATCTCAGCTCCACCACCTACAGTTGATCCAGAATACAGCAGACAGACTCATTACACAAGCCACACCACGACCATGCTACTCCCGTCTTTTGTCAACTGCATTGACTCCCAGTCAACTATCATATCAGCTATAAAGTTTTGACACTTGTACACCAGGTCATTTATACTCATACCCCACAATACTTGGCAGACCTCCTTCATTTTCATACTCCCTCCCGTAGCCTTCGATCAACCCATGTCAACCGCCTGCATCTTCCATCACCTTCTCGAGCACATCTCCAGTCCCACGCGTCTTTCCACCTTCTTCTTCCTTGGTCCATCTCTGTGGAACTCTCTCCCCTCCGTCTGGAACAGACCTACTCAACCTTTAGATCCCTCCTCAAAACACACCTCTTCCCCTCTGCTTTCAATCTCCCAGTTCCCCCCACTTGACCTTATCACTGTTATTTCCTGTTGTCTGCTCTTTATGTCCTGAATGACTGCGCCTCTTCTTTCTTGTCTAATAATTGTAGCTCCTTTCTTTTTCCTAGGCTGCGGCCTGTTCTCTTTGTTTAGTAATTGTACACCGCCTTGCTGGTTTGAAAGGTGGTATATCAAGTAATGCAATAAACATAAACGTAGTGTGGGTATATACAAATGTACAAATATGCGCTCGGACAAGGCATGCATATTTTCATGCAGACTGGAAATGGGCATTCCTGAGGGCACAATCTGAGCAGAGCGGAGGCAGAGATGCAATATGCATGCATAGTTTATTCAATATGCAAGCCAGTGCACACCTTTGCATCTACCTTGGAGAAGAAAAAGGACATTTGTGTGCTATTGAGGATTATTGTAGGAGCTTAAATTATAAAGACCAGGGATGGCAGAAGTGTACTGGGCACCTTAGAGAAACTTTCAGATTTATGCCCTCTCCCTCCAAGATTTTGATAAACTCAACAATCATGACCATCCTGACACCACCCCTCACACAACAATCCTTTAAAAATGCAAAACTGGCCATGATGGAGCCGATTCTAAACAGGGTGCCATGGACAGTTGCATGTGTGAAGCATGCGCAAGTCCCTGTTCTAAAGGATTTTCGCGCATGAAGCAGCACTTGTGTGCATGCTTTTGGCAGCTGCTATTCTGTAAACGCACATGTTAGGTTCCATGCGGCTGTGTATAAGGGTAGTGCTTGGGTGAAGCATAGGTGGTGCCAAAATCTGCGGCGTCAATTCTGTCCCGTGAATAGCGGGGATGGAGTCCTGTTGGGACGTCCATCCCCGCTATTTGCCCCCCTGCCAGCCCTGTCAAAAGCCTCCCTGTACAAACAAAGAGTGAAAATGACAAAGACAGTCCCGGTAGCTCCCCTACTTTCAGGGATCTGCTAAACAAATCCAGGGAACCCCAATGCAAGTAGTGCTGCTCTAAGCAGACCCAGGTAAGCCCAAGAAGTGAAATTCTTCAGAATCACAGTTTCTTGTGTTTAGCTCAAAGATTTCTTCAACTATCAGTAACCCTGTTTCCTGTAGCAATCAGTTCCTCTTAGATTAGAAAAACGATCCTAGGAATAACACAATACATTTTATTCCTTACATTCTTATTTACTTTTTTAAAAATATAAGTAGGTACTTGTTGCTTTCTTCTGACCCAGTTGTTTCCTCATGCTCCTTTGGGTTTTCAGCTCCATCAGAACCAGAGATAGGATCAGGCACCATGAGCTTTCATTTATAACTACCAAGCGGTTTCTGCTATTTTTATAACCCCCTCCAAACTAGGCCCGGCTATCCCAGTAGCCTTGCAGGTCACTCCGGCACTCCACTATCATGGACCCTATTTTGGCTTCTAGATGCTGCTGTTGAGCAAACTGCTGAAACACCTGCCCCCATGCCCTACTGTCACTGGAGGCTGTGAACACCGCTTCTTTGGCAGCCCTGGTTGGCCCGAAGAGCAAAGGCCTGGTCTGGCAAGCCACTAGGTTACCTTAGCACGACCGCCAAGCCACTGAGCCAGCCCACAGTTATTATTGATGCATCCTGTATTTTAAAACCTCTCCTCTCGGCTCTTTTTCCTGCTCGTTATGCTTTATTTATGCTTTTCGTTTATCAGTGTGAAACCCACGTAAGGCTCTAATGAAAATCTGATCTTCAGCACTTTGGGCCATTTTCATGATTTCCACCTGCAGGTACTCACCGCCATGACTCTGCTATCGGAAGCTGTCCTCTAGCTCCCTTCCCCTGCCAGTGCCAACCAGCTCCGCCGCCGATGCCAGGACCCGCAGCAGCAACAATACAACAGCCAAAACAGGGCACAGCTTGCAAGTTCATTCGGCGCATTGCTCAGGGCTCTGCCGGTCCTGCCTCTCAGAAACACAAAGTTTTCATTGGAGCAAGCTGGATCGGCGCATTGGTCAGGGCTCTGCCGGTCCTGTCTCTTAGAAACACAAAGTTTTCATCGGAACAAGCTGGACCAGCAGAACCCTGAGCAATGCGTCGAATGAACTTGCAGGCTGTGCCCTGTTTTGGCTGTCGTACTTCCACTGCTCTGCTCTGTTTCGGCTGTCGTACTTCCACTGCTGCAGGTCCCGGCATCGGCGGCAGAGATGGTAGGCAGTGGCAGGGGAAGGGAGCTAAAACGTGGCAGAGGATAGCTCCCAACAGCGGAGCCGTGACCTGACTCACAGCAACGTCAGAAAAAAACGGCTTTCCAATTGACGGTTTTACGGCTCTGCCAGCAGCTGGCCTGGCCATGTAAAACCAGCCAGTTGGCAACCCTAGAGGGAGTAGAATAGCACAACAATTTCAAAAAAGAAAGACACTGGGATATTGCTTCACACAATAGAGAAAGATAACTGATCACTAAGAAACTATATGATGACTCAGAACGAAGTTCACTAGGGAGAGACGTCCACAGATAAGGGGCTGGAAAACTGAAGACCATGGTTCTGTAGGTCTCTAAACGTAGCATGCGTGTACTTGGAATGACTCGGAAATTTCCATTTGTGGAATGATGTGCATGAGCAGGGTGGTACGGGATGAGAAGTGAGTGCAAATAAACAGGCAGTCCAGTATAGAAAGCACAGTGTGCTAATAGGAGGACTTTGCATTTATTACAAAGATATAGGAAGCCAGTGTTGCTCGAAGAGAAGTGGGGTAGCATGATCATAACAGGTTGCGTTGCAGAGAAGTTTAACTGAAGTGTTCTGAACTGTCTGCAGGTGTTTTAGCTAATCTATTACAAAATTGTCCCTTGTATGCACATATTCATGAGGGTGTGCATTGTCCAAAAAACACTTTCCTTTCTGCTTATTTTAAATGACTTTTTGCTGATTTTAAGGCATTTCTTACATGTTCACTTCACCTATTTGTCTTTTGCATATGCATTGTATGTGCTAAAATGTTAAGTGCACAAATCGACTGTACATGTGATTTGTACCCACTTAAAATTTTTAGATGTCCGAATGAGCTGAATGTACACCCTTAATATTTATTGTGGGTGTTCTGAAAATCTCATTGGCTTCGTGCTTGTCTCTTCTATGCATCAGAAGACTTGGGCATTTAAAAATACATTCCTTGTAGTTACTGCAATAAATGTAATCCATAAACAAGTACTGTACATGTCATGTTTGAGAGTAAATCAAGTCATATTTCACTTTATTTATACATATTACTCGTACAATGGCCACAAAGTGGTGATTAAATTAGATAAAACACGCAACCAATCATTCACTGACATTATTACAATCCAAGGTGCACTAAATGCTGGTTACCCACCAACAGAATATTAGGCTCTTGGCAAGCTCAATTATAGAGTGTTTAGAAAAGAACTTGGAAAGATTTCAGTATTCATGGAGACACTATGGACTCAAGCTCTTTAGACATTGCATGTAATATGTGCTTTCCTCAAGGAAAATATTCCTTAAAATTGTCTAGTCTGTGTGTTTTCCTTAGACTGGTGGTTCTTAAATCTATCCTGGAGACAGGTTTTCAGGATATCCATAAAGAACATGTATGAGATAGATTTGATTTCACTGTCTCCATTACTTGTAAATCACTCTTATCCATATTCACTCTAGATACTTCGAAAAGTCACCTGGCTGCTGCTCCCCCATGACATGCGTAATAACCATTGGATAAACTATAAGCAACAAGGAGCTAGAGCTCTCTCTAATATATATTTGTACAGTGCTGCAACACCACAGAAATGGCAAGAAGTCATACTGTTGTTGTTAAGTGCCGTTGAATCGATGTCGACTCATGGCGATCCTCTGGATAGTGGACCTAAATTTTGTTCGGACTTCAACCAAGCGGCTCATTGTTGATAGGGTGTAATCCATAGCTGCTGTTATTGTTTCAATCCATCTCATTGCCGGCCTTCCTCTTTTATGGTGACTTTCTACTTTTCTAAGCATGATGTCTTTCTCCAATGATCTCTCTCTTCGCATGATGTGTCGAAAGTATGAAAATCGAAGTCTTGTCATCTGAGCTTCTAAGGAAAGGTTAGGTTTGATATCCTTTAGTACTGACTGGTTTGTTCTTTGGGTAGTCCATGATATATACACAGTATTCATCGCCAGTCAAACTAGTACAGTAGTACAATACAGGGCTTGCAGTTTGTGGCTCTGATTGTTATTATTCTTTCCAACCCAATGGAAGTTGGAAAGAATTATACAAAGGAGGTGAGAAATGTATCTCTGCCCACCTGGGGGCAAAATAACTTTACAAAAATTGAACAGAAGAGGATGAAACTTGGTATGGGGGGGGGGGGGAGAACAGTGAAAAAAAACACATTAGGGGAGATTTTCAGCAGTGGCAAGCACACTTAAAGCGACTGGCCGCTGCCACTTTAACTTCATCCTGGATATTCAATGTCGGGTCCATATCCGAGCCCCAGCATTGAATATTCTGGTTGCCCGGATTGCGATTTTGCAATCCATTCAGCAGCAATATTCAGCCACTGGCTGGATTGCAAAACCGGCTAAAGTTAGGAAAGCCATTCATATGTCCTAACTTTAGCTTGTTAGGGATAACCAGGCAATGGCTGAATATCACTGCTGCCTGTTTAACCCATGGTGATGCCCCCGATCTGCCCCAGAACACCCTGATGCTAAATGCTTAGCATTAGGGTGCTCAGTGGCCCAAACCTGGGATATATTCAGTTAGTGCCGTTGAATATCCCGGTGAGTGGCATTTACATGGTTTGCAAACTGCATAAATGCCTTTGAATACTCCCCCCCCAATCAAGTTTGAAATGGGCTTGATAGGACCGTGAGTCCAAGAGAAATAAGGCGCCCCCCCCCCAAAAAAAAGAAAAATGTTCCAATGCATTTCTACAGATGGAGAAGCCAAAGACTTATCAGCACCCCCTAATATCCCCTGTAACTGATCCACCAGCCCACAAAATGCCCCACCCTGAAAAAACCTGCCCCCTGTAACTGCCCTACCCCCAAATCTAACCTCCTGCAAGTGTCCAAACACCCTACAAAATGCCCCACCCTAAAAATTAACTCTGCAAACTGTCTCACCCCAAAATATACTCCCGAGAATTGCTCTACCACTCTGCATACTGCCTTTAACTTTTAACCAAAAAGAAAACAAAAATACGCCCACTACACACACAAATACATGTGCACCATGCACACACACACAGACAGGAATTACAAATAATTAGAAACACAGAAACATGTCAACATAAACAGACCATGTGGCCTATCTAGTCTGCCTTTCTAGCCCACTGCTCCAACCGTTAGGCAATTCCTATATGTCCAGCTTCTGAAACTATTCTGGGGATATCTATATAGATGTCCCTGCAGTTTGCCAAGTAAAGGACGTCCACGTTTGTGAAATCATGTCTGCACCTGGACGTGCCTGCTTTTTTTTTCCCCTGGATATTCTGGCTTGGATGTCTCAAATTGCACTTGGACATCCTTTCTAAAATCCCCCTTAATTCCTAAAGTTTTGAGCTCGAAATATTTGGCTCAAAGCAGATTTGAAAAAGAAGCCCGCCAGTTCAGACAAGCCAGTAACTACATTCTTTAGCAGTCTGCCCCGATCATTCTCAATCCAATCCTTGGGACAACCACTGCCAGTGGGGTTTTCAGGATAACTGCAATGAATATGCATAAAATAGATCTGCATATGAGAGAAAGTGTAGTTACTCACCTGTAATAGGTGTATTCCGGGGACAGAAGGAATCATTCCTCACATAAGGGTGATGTCAGTGCCGATGGACCCCGTGTGGAAGCATCTCCCCAGCTTTCAAAGAAAGCCTTTAGGAGATGCACCACACATACGAGGTCCACTTCCCGCCCAAGGCTGCCATCTTGCCTCAGTCCAATGACATAGCTAAGACGGCAAAAATAAAATATGGTAAAGAAGCAACTCCAAGGGGAGGAGGGAGGGTTGTGAAGACTGATTCCTATTGTCCCCGGAAAAATACCTGTTACAGGTGAGTAACTACGCTTTCTCTGGGAACAAGCAGGAAGTCAGTCCTCACACATTGGACTCCCCAGGCTACTGAGAACCTGTAAAAACAACAAGGCGACCAGCAGCGGGTGAGCCATGATCAGCAGCAGTTGAATCCCTACGAGAAACTCTCGCAAGACCCAGGTGTCTGGCAGAGAACCAGCACTCCAGTAGCCTGAACACAAAAAGATCGGAGGGCAGTAGTTGCCTACACCCCAAATAGTTTACGGAGTAAGGCCTGGCCAAAGGTACTGTCCCCTGTTGGGAATCCCTCTCCAGGCTGTAGTGAGCTGTGAAGGTATGGACCGAAGATCAGGTGGCGGCCCAGCAGATTTGTGTCATGGGGATGGAACGCAGATTTACCACTGAAGTGGTCATGGCCCTGAAGCGGTATGCCGTGACCCTCTGGTCCAGAGATATTCCCGCTTGATCATAGGCAAGGGTAATGTAGTCTGCCACACAGGTGGATAGAGTTTGCTTAGTCACTGTGAGCCCCAGGCGGCTGGGGTCATAGGATACGAAAAGCTGTTGTGCTTTGTGGTGCCCCTGGGTCAGTTGCAGGTAGAAGGATAGGGCCCTTTTACAATCCAAAGTGTGGCGAATGGACTCCGCCTTACCGGCGTGAGACCTCGGAAAGAAGGTGGGAGCACCACCTCTTGACTGAGGTGGAACTGGGACACCACCTTCAGCAGAAACTTGGGGAGCGTGCAGAGCACCACCCTGTTCTTGTAGAACCTCGTGTATAGTGTTTCTGTCATCAGAGCCTGGAGCTCACTGATTCTACGAGCTGATGTGAGTACTAGTAGGAAGGCGACCTTCCAGGAGAGGTATATCACAGGTGGCCAAAGGCTCAAACTGAGGTTTTGTGAGCTGCGAGAGCACCACATTAAGATCCCACTCTACCGCTGGAGGGCAGACGGTGGTTTGGAAAGCATGAGACCTCGTAAGAATCAAGACACTAGGGGCTGAGCCAAGAGGGATTTCCTCTCGACGGAGTGGTGACACACTGCGATGGCGCTCAGGTGTACTCTGACAGAGTTGGACTTCCATCCCGCCTGTGACAGGTGGAGCAGGTATTGAAGTACCACTTGCATTGAGAAGGAGAATGGGTTCACTCAATTTCTGCACACTACACCGAGAAATGGCACCACTTGAAGGCATACGCCCTTCTTGTGGAGGCCTTGCGAGAGGCCAAGAGAATTTTTTCCATGTCTTGTGGGAGACTGAAGGTGGCTAACGCTAGCCTTTCAGCAACTAAGCCATGAGCGAGAGGGACCCCAGAGTGGGGTGTAGGAGAATAGTCCTGGTACTTGGCCCAGGGGAATCAGCAGGACCGCTGAAAGGGAGAGGAGCAGTGGGAACCTGGGCCACTGAGGGGTTATCGGCACTAGCGATGCTTTGTCGTGCTGAGTCTTGAATAAGGTCTTGGCTAATCAGATGCATCGGAGGGAAGGCATACAGGAGGCCGTTCGTCCATGGAATGAGGAATACATCCGCCACTATACGGGACGGGTGCAGCTGGCGGGAGCAGAAACGGGGTAACTGCATGTTGTCCGGGCTGGCGAACAGGTATATCATGGGGATGCCCCAGAGCTGGAACAGCCGCAAGACTACCGCTGGTCTAGGCGCCATTCGTGTGGCTGAAGGACTCTGCTCAGTTTGTCCGCCAAGGCATTGTCCTGGCCTGGGAGGTAGACTGCCCTTAGGAGCATCCCTCTGCATGTTAATGTTTATTTAAGTTTGATATACCGCACTTTGTTACATCAGGGCGGTTTACATGTACAAAGTCAAAATGGGATGGGCACAAGGCCCCTTAGCAGGAAAAGAACTACAAAATTGAGACAGGAAAGGAGAAAATAGTAGGACATAGGACAAGTTGTAAAGTTAGAGGAAGTCAGGACATAGGTAAACATGGATGTGGCATAGGAGCAGAGGGCTACCATCTCCTGGCAGTGGGGGTATGACCCTGCCCCCCCCCCCCGTGTTCACGGAGAACACTGCGACCTGATTGCCAGTTTGGATCAGCACTGCATGGTGCTATAGCTGGTGGAAGGCTCAGAGGGCTAGGAATATCACTCTGAGCTCCAGCAGGTTGATCTGCATCTCAGACTCCTTCTAGGACCAGCAGCCTTGTGTCTGGAGGCTCTCACAATGTGCTCCCCAGCCCATAAGAGAGGTGTCCATGATGAGGACCTTCTGGGGGGTGTGGGTGCCTAGAAGGGCATCCCAGCCTGAAGATGCCCTGGATTCTGCCACCATACGAGGGAGCTTGCCAGCTGGCAGGTCACCTGTACTCTTTCCTTGCATCTGCATGTGGCTTGGGTCCACTGGGCGCAGAGGCACTGGGCTGTACGCATGTGCAGGTGGGCATTTGGGGTTACGTGGACTGTGGAGGCCATGTGTACCAACAGGCAGAGGAGAAGCCGGGCGGGCAGTGTCCTAATGCTGCTGTACTTCTGCGGCCAATTCCCTGAGGCGCTCTGACCTCTCCTGGGGAAAAAAGGCTTTTGTCTGGAGGGTATCTAGTTGCGCCCCTATGAACTCTAGGCGCTGGGTCAGAGTGAGGTGGGACCTGGGGTAGTTTATGATGAACCCCAGGTGCTGCAGGGTATTGATAGTGCACTCAGTGGCGCATTGTGCCTCTGCAGCCATATTCCCCTTTATGAGCCAGTTGTCCAGATAGGGGAAGACTAAGGCTCCTTGGAGCCGGAGGTGTGGCTGCAACCACCGCAAGGCACTTTGTGAAGACCCTTGTCGTCGAGGCCAAATCAAAGGGCAGTACCATGCATTGGTAGTGCTGTCCTCCCACCACGAATGAGAGGTATTTTCTGTGGCTGGAGTGAATTAGGATGCGAGTGTAGGCATCCTTTAGGTCTAAGAAGCATAGCCAGTCTCACTGCCAGAGGAATGTCAGTAATGTCCCAAAGGAGAGCATCTTGAATGTCTCCCTGACCAGAAACCTGTTGAGCTCTTGTAGGTCCAGGATGGGCCTGAGGCCCCCGTCCTCTTGGGGACGAGGAAATATCTGGAATAGAAGTCTGTGCCCTAGAAATGTTTCAGCACTGGCTTGATTGCTTTGTCATTGATCAGGCCTGCCAGCTTGAGAAGCAGGGTCTGGTGAAGGAGAGGCCTAGTGGGCTCCCCTGAAAAGTACGTGGGTGGTACATGCTGTAGGTGGAGGAGGTAGCCCTCCTTGATCACCTATAGCACCCAGGTGTTGGAGGTGATGACTGTCTACCTGTGGGCAAACAGGGCTAGGTGCCCCCCCCCCCCTGTGAGCAGCAGTGGACCCCCTGGGGGCAGGGAGGCTGGGCCCAGGCAGTCAAAAACTCCCTCCAGATTGAGCTGGAGTCGGGGCTGGGGCCTGGGACTTTGGGGCTTTTTATCTTCTGGGACATTGTCCCTGGTCTTTTAGTTACTGGCCCTACTGAGGGGCCAAGAAAGCCTGGAAGTGTGGAGTACCACTGAAGCCTCCTTTCTTCCTTGAGAAGAGCTTTTTCCCTGGGGCTTTCTTCCAAGGATGCACCGAGGACCTTTTGGAAAGCCTGGTTCTCATCATGTACTCGGTCTCTATCTTTACTGCCTTATCCACCATGGGCTTCTTGAATAGATGTCCCCTGCATAGGAAAAAACCTATCAGTTTGTCTTGTACCCATTGTTCCAGGTTGGATGACTGCAGCCATGCCTGGCGCCGTGCCCCGATGCCTGAGGCGGCCAGCCTGGCCAATAACTCAAAGCCATCGTAGCTGCCCTAAACAAAAGCTTTGAGCATTCTTTCACTGCAGAAGTCAGGGTCTTGAACCTCTGTAGGAGTTCCCCCTTGAGGCCTGCCAAGAATCCACCAAGTTCCTTTGACAGTTCCTTCAGATACATGCGGATATAGAGATGGTAGGACTGGATATGGCACGTCAGCATCGAGCCCTGAAAGGCCTTCCGGCTGAGGGCATCAAGGGTTCGGACCTCCCTGCCAGGTGGCACCAACGAATGGGATTTTTGGCTCTTAAGCCGGTGCATTGCTGACTCTATGACCATGGAGTTGTGGGGAAGCTGAGCCTTTTGAACCCAGAGCTCCGGCATACCCAGTACATGGCATCAAGGTGCCTGCTAACAATTGGTACCGATGCCGGTGTTTCCCACATTCGGAGGAGGCAGCGATCAAGGATCAGGGGTACTGGAACCTTCAGGGTCTCCTTCGGGGGTGCCTCGTATTGGAGTATTTCCAACTCCTTGATATGTGGGTCTTCCTCGGCCTAGGTCTCGATGGTGAGAGCTTTGGCCATGTCCCTCACAAAGGTGAGGTCAGAGAGGCTGTTATAGCCAGAAAAGCATCTTTCAGGAAATGGAAAAAGGAGCCAAATGACGAAAACTGGAAACAACATAAGCACTGGCAAGTTACGATGCAAGGCATTGATAAGGCAGGCAAAGAGAAAATTTGAAAAAAAGCTTGTTGTGGAAGCAAAAACGCAAAATAAAAACTTTTTCAAGTACATTTGCAGCAAAAAAAATGTGAGATTCAGCTGGTCAATTAGATGATAGAGGGGTAAGAAGGGACAAGGCCATGGCGGAGAGACTGAATGAATTCTTTGCTTCGCTCTTTACTGAAGAAAATGTAGGGAAATAACCCATGACTCAAATGGTATTTAAAGGCAATGCATCAGAAGAATTGAAAGAAATATCGATAATCCGGGAAGATGTACTACAACTATTTGATAAACTAAAGAGCAGCAAATCACCTGGACAGAATGGTACATATCCAAGGGTGTTGAAAGAACTGAAATATGGGATTGGAGACCTACTATTAGTAATCTGTGAAATATCATTAAAATCATTTGTAATACCTGAAGATTGGTGAATAGCCAACGTAATGCCAATTTTTAAAAACGGTTCCAGGGGAGATCCAGGAAACTACAGACCGGTGAGCTTGACATCAGTACTCGGCAAAATGGTAGAAACCATTATTAAGAACAAAATTACTGTCATGAAGATAGTCATGGTTTAATGGAAGAAAGCCAACATGGCTTTAGCCAAGGAAGGAGCAGAGATGATCAAATCCATTCAAAAACTAGGGTCTTAGATTTTAGGAAAACTAACTTTGCCAAAATGGGACAATACCTCAAGGAGTTGTTAGTGGGATGGGAACAGCTGGGGGATGTACAAAAACAGTGAGCATAACTCAAAGGGGATATTTTAAGGACAACCAACCATTTTGTTAGAAAGGTAAATAAAGGTAAAAGGAAAAGGAGACTGCTATGGTTCTCAAAAGAAGTAGATGAAAAGGTGAAGAAGAGGGAAGCCTTCATGAAATACAAGAGATCACAGAGAGCGGAAGACAGGCATCTATACTTGGAAAAACTTAGAGAAGCTAGCAAAATAGAAAAATAGAAACATAGCAATATGACGACAGAAAAAGACCACATGGCCTATCTAGTCTGTCCCTTCCATATCAACAACTACAACAGTCCCCTTTTTTCCTTTAGAGATCCTCTGTGTTTGTCCCTTGCTTTTTTGAATTCAGTTACTGTCCTCATCTCTACCACCTGCACTGGGAGACTATACCACGGATCCACCACTCTTTCCGTAAAGAAATATTTCCGCATATCACTCCTGAATCTATCCCCCTTCACCTTCATCCCATGTCACCTCGTAACAAAACTTGCTTTCAATTCAAGAGGCTCTCCCCCTGAACATTATGCCACGGAGGTACTTAAACATCTCAATCATATCGCCTCTATCCCGCCTTTCATCTAAGGTGTACATATTAAGATCCTTAAGTCTGTCCTCATATGCTTTATAATGAAGACCACTAACCATGTTAGTAGCCACCCCCTGCACCGACTCCATCCTGTTCACATCCTTTTGAAGGGGCAGTCTCCAGAATTTCACACTATACTCCAAACGAGGTCACACCAAAGACTTATACAGAGGCACTATCACCTCCTTTTTTCTGCTAGCCATTTCTCTCCGTATGCATGCAAGCATCCTTCTAGCTTTTGCCGTCGCCTTTTCTACCTGTTTAGCTAATTTAAGATCAGACACAACCACGCCTAGGCCCCGTTCTTCTTTAGTGGACAAAAGTACTTCACCCCCTATACTATATTGCTCCTTTGGATTGCTGCAGCCCAAATGCATGACTTTACATTTTTTAACATTAAATCCCAGCTGCCAAATTCTAGACCATTCTTCGAGCTTAGCTAGATCCCTCCTCATGTTATCTACACCTTCCTGGGTGTCTACTCTATTGCAGACTTTGGTATCATCCGCAAAGAGGCAAACCTTACCTGACAGCCCTTCCACTATAACTCTAACAAAGATGTTAAAAAGAATCGGACCAAGGACAGATCCCTGGGGCACACCACTGGTAACATCCTTCTCCTCATAGTGAGCTCCATTTACCTGTACTCTTTGTCACTTCCCGCCCAACCAATTTCTAACCCAAGCAGTAACTTTAGGGTCCATCCCTAGGGTGCTCAGTTTGTTTATAAGTCGCCTGTGAGGAACAGTGTCAAAGTCTTTACTGAAATCTAAATACACTACATCTAGGGCTCTCCCTCGGTCCAACTCCCTGGTCACCCAGTCAAAGAAATCAATCAATCAGATTTGCCTGACAAGACCTGCCTCTGGTGAATCCATGCTGCCTCGGATCCTGTAATCTGCTGGACTCCAGAAACCTCACTATTTTCTCTTTCAGCAGCGGTTCCAATAATGCTTCCAGTAATAGTCAGGAAAGCAAAGATACTAAAAGAAGAAGAGACAGCCAATGCAATAAAATGGGGGGATAAGACATTTTTCAGAAAACTATTAGGAACCACCACCCAGGAAAAAGATGTAAGCATCATCGTGGAAAACATGTTGAAACCCTCCACCCAGTGTGCAGCAGCGGCCAAGAGAGCAAATAGAATGCTAGGTATCATAAGGAAAAGAATAGAGAACAAAACAAAGGATATTGTAATGCCTCTATATCATTCCACGGTGCGACCGCACCTTGAATATTGTGTGCAATTCTGGTCGCCGTATCCTAAAAAGGATATAGGATTATTAGAAAAGGTACAGAGAAGACCCACCAAAATGGTAAAGGGGCTGGAAAGATACCCCTATGAAGAGAGGCTAAAAAGGTTAGGGGCCTTCAAAATGGAAAAGAGACGGCTGAAGGGAGATATAATAGAGGTCTATAAATTAATGAATGGAGTGGAATGGGAAAATGTAGATCGATTGTTTATATCATCAAAATATAGAAAGACTAAGGGACATGCAATGAAGCTACAGGGTAACCTATTTAAGACTAATAGGAGAAAATATTTTTTCACTCAACGTGTAATCAAACTCTGGAATTTATTACCGGAGGATATAGTAAAAGCCATTAGTGTAGCTGGGTATAAAAATGGTTTGGACAAGTTCCTGGAAGAAAGGTCCATAAAACATTATTAAAGGGGACCCAGGATATCCACTGCTTGCCCCAATTTCAAGCATTCTGGAATCTGTGTCTTTTGGAGAAACTGCTAGGTACTTGTGACCTAGAGTGGCCACTGTTGGAAACGGGATACTGGGCTTGATGAACCTTGGTCTGACCCAATATGGCATATCTTATGTTCTTATGATGAGCTGGAAGAGCACCACATTAAGGTCCCATTCTGCTGCTGGAGGGCGGCGAGGGGGCTTGGATAATAGGAGACCCGGAGGAATTTGGAGACTAGGGGCTGGCTTGAGAGGAGTTTCCCCTCGAAAGAATGGTGGTGAGCAGCTATGCTGCTCAGATGTACCCTCACCAAGTTAGATTTTAGTCCAGTGTGTGACAGATGCAGTAAGTACTTAAGGATTAGTTGCACATCACAGGAGAAAGGATTCTCTTCCCTTCCCGCACAAGAGGCAAAGAACCGTCTCCACTTAAAGGCATAAGTCTGTCTGGTGAAGGGTTTTCGGGAAGCCAGTAGGATCTCCTCAACCTCTTCTGGAAGATTGAAAGGGGGCAATGCTACCCTTTCAGCAGCCACACTTAGTTTTAGCGACCCCAAATAGGGGTGCAGGAGAGAGCCCTCCTCCTGGGACAGGAGGTCCGGAGCTCAGCTCAGAGGAATTGAGTGCCACCAACAGGGAAAGCAGCAGAGGGAACCAAGGTTGCTTGGGCCACCTGGGGACAATCAGTATGACTGATGCCCCTTCATTCTGGACCTTCATGAGTGTCCTGGTGACCAGGGGGGTCAGTGGGAATGCATAGAGTAAGCTCTTGAACCACGAGATCAGGATGGCATCTGCCGCCACTTTCTCCGGGTGCAGCTGATAGGAGCAGAAGTAGGATAGCTGTGTGTTATATGGAGAGGCGAATAGGTCCATCACGGGCCTGCCCCAGAGGTGGAAGACCTGCTTCGTTACTCTGGGGTTTAAGCACCACTCATGGGGGTGAAAGACTTTGCTCAGCCTGTCTGCTAGGCAGTTGTCCTGGCCCGGGAGGTACACCCCTCGGAGAAGCATGCTGTGAAGGACAGGAGGGCCACCGCCTCCTTGCCAAGGCAAGCCTGTGTCCCCCTGCATGTTGATATAAAATATGGCAATCTGGTTGTCCATCTGGATCAGCACAGGTCAGTGTCACAGGCAGTGATGGAATGCTTGTAGGCTAGGAAGATTTTCCTGAGCTCCAGGAGATTGATCTGTAAGAGTGACTCCTCCTGAGATTAGCTGCCCTGTATGTGGCAGTCTTTGTAATGTACCCTCCAACCCAGGAGGGAGGTGTCTGTGGTCACGATCCTCTGCGGTGTGGATGCCTGGAAGGGCCTACCCACATGGAGATAGTGCAAACTTTGCCACCAGTTGTACTCCACCAGCTGGCGGGTACCCATGACCCTGTCCCGTAGCCTGCCCATGGCCTGAGTGCACTGCGAGCGTAGGCACCACAGGGCTGTCTGTATGTGTAAGTGGGCTGAAGGTGTGACATGAATTGTCGAGGCCATATAGCCATATAGCCCTGTAGGCGGAGGAGACGACGAACCAGCACTTACCGGCGGCACTGTACCTCTCCTGCCTAGTTGCGTGAGGCGTTCTACCCTTTCTCTGTGGAGGATGCCTTGACTTGTAACGTGTCCAACTGAGCATCTATGAACTCCAGGCTTTGGGATGGAGAGAGATAGGCCTTGAGGTAGTTGATGATGAACTCCAGGTGCTGCAGGAGGAGGGTTGCATGCTCTGCGGCCTGACTGAGGCCATACTGCTCCTGATGAGCCAGTCATCCAGGTAAGGGTCCAGGTAAGGGAAGACAAAACCCCTTCTAAGTGCAGGTAGGCGGCTACCACTGCCAAGCATTTGGTAAAGAACCTTGGCGAGGAGGCCAGGCTGAAGTGTAGCACCCTGTACTTGTGTTGCCCTCCTCTCACCATGAACTGTAGGTACTGTGTGTGGGAGGGGTGCATCAGGATATGGATATACGCATCCTTTAGGTCCAAGGAGCACAGCCAATCTCCCTGGTGGAGGTAAGGCAGTGGTGCTCCAAGTGACAGCATCTTAAACTTCTCCCTCATCAGAAACTTGTTTAAGTTTCTCAGGTCTAGAATGGGCCTGAGGCCCCCAGTTCTCTTTGGAACAAGGAAGTATCTGGAGTAGAAGCCTTGTCTTCATAGGTGTTTGGGTACAGGCTCTATTGTGTTGTCCCTGAGCAGACCTGTGAGTTCTGAGAGCAGAAGGGTCTGGTGAAGGAGAGGTCGTACTGGCTCTCTTGGAAAGAATCTGGGTGGTACCTGCTGTAGGTAGAGGAGGTATTCTTCCCTTACTACCTGCAGTACCCATTGGTCTGAGGTAATCTTGGCCCACCTGTGGGCGAAGAGAGCTAGGCGGCCCCCTATGGGCTGGTGAAGGCCTTCCGGGGGAGGGGAGGCCCTGCTCCAGGAGTCAAAAGCTCCCCCCAGGCTGGACGGGAGCTGTGGCCTGGGGTTTCGGTGCCTTCAGCTTCTGCGTCCCATGGCTTCGTCTTTTAGGATGAGAACCCTGTCGCTGGCCCGAGAAGGAAGGGTCATGGTGACTTTGCTGAAAGGGCCCCTTTTTCCTCGGGAACAGGTGTCTTTTTCCCTGATGATTTCTTATGGGGAAAGCATGAGGTCTTCTTGGACAGCCTCTGTCGAGTCACCACGTTGGCATTGATCTTGGCCGCCTTGTCGGCCATAGGTTTGCCAAACAGTTCTCCCCAGTACAGGGGACTTCGAGCAGCTTGTCTTGGACCCATTGCTCATGGTCGGAGGACAGCAGCCAGGCTTGGTATCGGGGGCCAATGCTGGCCGCTGCTACCCAAGCTACTGACTCAAAGCCATCATAGGCCACCTGGGAAAGAAACTTAGAACAGTTCTTGATCCCGGACAACCCCGCTGAAAACCCGGACAACTCTTGGGTTAGGACCTTTAGGTACATGCCTATGTACAATTCATAGACTTGAATCTGGCAACCCAGCATGGAATCCTGGTAACACTTGCACCTGACGAGTGGGTCTTCTGGCTCTTAAGTTTCTACATGGTCAACTCGATGTCCATGGAGTTATGTGGGAGTTGGGACTTGTGAAACCCAGAGCCTTTCCGGAAGCGGTAGATGGAGTCAGGGTGCCAGCTCACCACCGGCACAGAGGCCGACATCTCCCAAATTCTAAGTAGCAGCCGCTCAAGGATTGGCTGCACAGACACCGTGAGAGTCTCCTTGGATGGACACTCATACTGGTGAATCTCCAGTTCCTCGGTGAGCAGATCTTCCTCTGCCTCAGTATGCACCGACAGCACCAGGTCGGCGGGACTATCTCGATGCTGCTTGATTTTTGGGGATGCCTTGTCATCAGTCTTCCACTCAGAGTCCAGCAATCATGATGAGTCCGATGCCCTGTGACTTGTAATGTTGAGGCTGGGGCCGAGTAGCCATTGGCCTCCAGAGGACTGGGGGTCTGAGTTGTGGAAACTGGCTGGGGAGGACTGGATGCCCGAAGAACGGGACCGAGACCTCGGCCGGTGCCAAGGGCTTACCCAAGGCTGATGGCGCTTGGAGCTCGGCTTGACAACTGGGGACTCCCTGCAGTTGGGGGGTCCGGCACTGGGGATGCAGCTGGCTCAAAGTGGGAAGAGGAGCCGGTATGCAAACCAGGAAACTATTTTGAGGATAAATAGCAAGGATTTTTCTGTAGAAACAGGACATTGGGCTCCGCGGAAAAAAGGAGACTGAACAAGATGGCATCCTTGGGTGAGAAGGGGACCCCGCATGCATGGTAGCATGTCCCAAAGGCTTTCTTTGAAAGCTGGGGAAATGCTCTGCATGGGCTCCTTCAATACCAATGTCACCCCATATGTGAGGACTGACTTCCTGCTTGTTCCTGGAGAAGATAGAGGTCTATAAATTAATGAATGGAGTAAAATGGGTAAATGTAGATCTATTGTTTATGCCATCAAAAAATAGAAAGACTAGGGGAAATGCAACGAAGCTACAGTGTAACCTGTTTAAGACTAATAAAAAAGTATTTTTTCACTGAACATGTAATAAAACTCTGGAATTCGTTACCAGAGGATGTAATAAAAGCTGTTAGTATAGCTGGCTTTAAAAAAGGTTTGGACAAGTTCCTGGAGGAAAGGTGTATAAACCATTATTAAGGAGGACCCAGGAAATCCACTGCTTGCCCCAATACAAACATTGTGGAACCTGTGTGCCTTTTTGGGAAACTGCCAGGTACTTATGACCTGGGTTGGCCACTGCTGGAAACATACAGTTTATCTGCTCAAGCACATCAGAGAAACTTCTTCTACAAGCTGAGGTGCAAAACTAGATTAATGAAAGAGCTGCCAAATTCCTCCTCCTCCTATTTGATTATATAGCATTACAGATTTTATCAACGTACTGAACTGACACAGCACATTTCTCAGTATCTCTCGCTCAAGGAGGATCCCAACATGCTTTATATCGTACCCGGAATGGCAGCTGCAACGCACAGTGCTAAGTGGCAGTGAACAACTCTATTCTTGTATTGATACAACCAAATAGGTCTGAGCTTCCGGACGAATTACTGCTAATTATGGAAAAGTTCGTCCAATCTCAACTCGAGAATGAGTTATAATAGGGCTATAGTAACACTGTTTGTGGGTCTCAGATTCGATAAGCACTCGTTTAGGACCCGCGTCCTTTCACTCGGTGCCGTCGTTCACATCAATGATCCCAGTGACTCTTAGCCATCAAGTGCTTTATAAATGCAAGTGCTGTATTACTTTTAAAATATATAACTTAACTTAAAACTGCAGCCCTTATTCACAGCCTTAAGAGCAGTGCTGGTGAACTGGATCCCGACGCTCTGCTATGGCGCCTTACCGGCGTTTCAAACTAGTTTTCTTCAGGAGATCCTTCCCCAAACAAATTTGATGCTGCCCACGTCCCATACTGCTGTCAAAAGGTAACTCCAAAATCTCGAAGAGACGCCGCGGCGTCTCTTCGAGATTTTGGAGTTACCTTTTGACAGCAGTATGGGACGTGGGCAGCATCAAATTTGTTTGGGGAAGGATCTCCTGAAGAAAACTAGTTTGAAACGCCGGTAAGGCGCCATAGCAGAGCGTCGGGATCCAGTTCACCAGCACTGCTCTTAAGGCTGTGAATAAGGGCTGCAGTTTTAAGTTAAGTTATATATTTTAAAAGTAATACAGCACTTGCATTTATAAAGCACTTGATGGCTAAGAGTCACTGGGGTCATTGATGTGAACGACGGCACCGAGTGAAAGGACGCGGGTCCTAAACGAGTGCTTATCGAATCTGAGACCCACAAACAGTGTTACTATAGCCCTATTATAACTCATTCTCGAGTTGAGATTGGACGAACTTTTCCATAATTAGCAGTGAACAACTCTAAACACCTTGCTCGGCAGTCTAGATGGACCATCTAGTCTTTATCTGCCCTCATTTATTAAGTTACTATGTTAACAAAGAAAACTTACATGCAGTCACCACTGGAGGGTAATGCCTAGTAAAAAAAATGTTTAAAACCCTACTAAATGCAATTACCTGTTGGGCACATAATTAATGAAGACAACTCACCAGAGCTTTATTATGATCAATCAACACATTCTCATGGATCATCAAGTAACAAGACCTAACAAGGACAGTTTTCAAGGACATTTGCTTGTGCAACAAAGCAGCTACCCAGGTAAACTCTAAAGGCTGTTTCAGAACTTTGGCACATGGATGAAAGGAGGAGGCTGAGAGAAGGGCTAAAGCGAGGAAAATTAAACATGTGTGCTGACTTCATATGAAAATTGCTGCACATAGTTTGCCATGCTTGAAAAAGAGCAGCTGCAAATTTGTGGGCCACCAAACTGGTACAGAAGAGCCTCAAAAATGGTAAAGGAGATGGAAGGATACCCCTATGAAGAGGGACTAAAAAGATTAGGACTACTCAACCTGGAAAAGAGACGGCTGAGGGGAGATATGATAGAGGTCTATAAATTAATGAATGGAGTGGAACGGGTAAACGTAGATCAATTGTTTATGCCATCAAAAGATAGAAAGACTAGGGGACATGCAATGAAGCTACAGTGTAACCTATTTAAGACTAATAAGAGAAAATATTCTTTCACTCAACATGTAATCAAACTCTGGAATTCGTTACCGGAGGATATAGTAAAAGCTGTTAGTGTAGCTGGGTTTAAAAAAGGTTTGAACAAGTTCTTGAAGGAAAGGTCCATAAACCATTATTAAAGGGGACCCGGGAAATTCACTGCTTGCCCCAGTACAAGCATTGTGGAACCTGTGTCCTTAGGGGAAACTGCTAGGTACTCGTGACCTAGATTGGCCACTGTTGGAAACAGGAAACTGGGCTTGATCGACCTTGGTCTGACCCAGTATAGTATATCTTACTGTAGGTTCTTATACTACCTGCAGTCCCCACTAGCCCCAAATTTGTTGAAAATGAGCTACCAAGTACAAGATACAATTCCTGCTGGAATTATGTAAACAAAATTCAAACTTCTGTATCCACAGGTCTTAATTATACAAAATTCTGCATGATTTCTTTGTAAAAATAACAAAGCATGATAGAGGGACGCTGGTAAGCCTGAATAAGATGGCACCTGATCTTTCGGCTCTCTCCCTCACTCGGGAAAACTTACTAAATATGCCCTTCTAATGCTGTTGAGGTTGCCGGAGGAGAAGAGTTCCAATTGTAAAGATGCCTAGGTCATGAGAAGGAGATCCATGAGAGCCCCCGCCATTCTGTAGCCTATGCTGCGCTGACTGAGAAAGATCTCTGTTGTGTCTCTGTTGTGATGGCACCCAGTGTGGAGCGCATAAGGCGGTACATACAGCACCAGATAGGAGCCACTTATATCTCACAAGCCCTGAAATGCGACACAATGGTGGCTGCTTCCTAGGAAGCTTATGGGGTTGTTTGCTGCCTCACTAAATGATAGCGGGAGTGCAGCTCAGTACCATATCAAGCACATGGGCTACATAGCAATGTCATCAGCTCCACTGTAGTAAGATCATATAGAAAGGATCCAACAAAGAAGCACTTATCCACGTGCCAAGACACAAACCAACCAGAACCGTGGATTGTATTGGAAGGAACAGTTTATTCAAATAAAAATAATCAGCCAGGCCCGACACAGGCCGTGTTTCGCAACACCTTCTTCAGGGGCTATTGGCTAAACATACAAATGTTAAAAATAAAGATAAAACAAAAAACACATAAACATAATATGATTAATCATAAGAGGACTAAGAACAATCATTAGTGCACTCAAAAATGATTAAATAATAATGAATAAAACCATAAACACATGTTATCAAATAAAAATAATTAATGAATTACTTAGAATCATACCCTTAAAGCACGAATCGGAACTACAGGTGAAATTACAAGATAAAAACATACATATAAATAAATACTAAATGAAACACTATAAAAATTCATATGCATATGTAGTAATCAATAAATAATTAATAACAACATGTTAAGAAATAAATAGTAATACATGAAAAATGAATGAACAACTAAAATAAGCTGATGAACTACTGGAGTGTGACAACAAAATAACTGAAACGTCCGAACTAAAGAAAATGAAAGGACATTATAAAATAATAGACAATCTAAAAAACCTAAAATAAGACATTGTGCATACACACTAAAAATTATGTTTAAAAAGAAATAAGGAGAAAGGTAAAAAAGATAAAGGGAGAGGGACCAAATAGAAATACATGCCTGTTTTATAAACCACTCATATGATGTCTTGATGGATGTTCTAGGTAATCCAATCCAGGACTCATGAAAAATATTTTGCCAACAACGATGTCAACATAAACAGCCTAAGAGGTATTGTGTAAAAAGATGTAATACCACATAATAATTAAATGTGTAGTTCATCAGCTTATTTTAGTTGTTCATTCATTTTTCATGTATTACTATTTATTTCTTAACATGTTGTTATTAATTATTTATTGATTACTACATATGTATATGAATTTTTATAGTTTCATTTAGTATTTATTTATATATATGTTTTTATCTTGTAATTTCACCTGTAGTTCCGATTCGTGCTTTAAGGGTATGATTCTAAGTAATTCATTAATTATTTTTATTTGATAACATGTGTTTATGGTTTTATTCATTATTATTTAATCATTTTTGAGTGCACTAATGATTGTTCTTAGTCCTCTTATGATTAATCATATTATGTTTATGTGTTTTTTGTTTTATCTTTATTTTTAACATTTGTATGTTATCTTTATTTTTAACATTTGTATGTTTAGCCAATAGCCCCTGAAGAAGGTGTTGCGAAACACGGCCTGTGTCGGGCCTGGCTGATTATTTTTATTTGAATAAACTGTTCCTTCCAATACAATCCACGGTTCTGGTTGGTTTGTAAGATCATATAGATACAGAGGTCACAGAAGAGAACCACTAGGGGTTTGAATCTGATTTCTACTGTCACCTTAATTTGTTGAATCTGATCCTGCCCATTGTAAGAGGAAAGACGACAATCTCATCCTGTGGGTACTGCTTGCTTCTTCTGAATTTCCTTACTAAGTTTTTGGATCTAAGTCTCTGTTGAGTAGTCTGAAGACCTCCCTGTGTCATGCAGGGACATTGAGAGAAAAAGAGTTGTTTTAGAGCCCACAAAGCAGGGCGGTTGGACTCTCGTATTTACCCTCTCTCTTCCCTTAGGATCTGCTGCCTTGGTGCACTCCTGTTGTATATAAAGGACATGGAATCTAAGGTTAGCTATGTAGAGACACTGGCAAATGTCAGCCGGAATGCCAAAGATAGAATGACGGAGCCCCAGGCAGATGAGGAATGTGGTTTGTGTGACTCTACACTGAATGCTCCTTTTACTAAAGTGGACTTTCTGGAATTATTTTGAGAGTTAAAGCTGTTTTGGGGAGACTTCTCCAAGGTAGTGGGGGAAATCAAGCAGGAGATCAAAGCGCTTGATGAATCACCCAGAATGAAATAAACATTGGAGAACAAATTTATGCTACAGTAGGGTTCCAGTCTAAATTGCATAAGCTGGAATCACTTGTTAAGGAGACAAGGGAGAACCAGGATGATCTGGAGAAACGCCAACAGAGATGCAATATCCGAATCTTGGGTTTGCTGGAACCCCGAGATGGCACTGAGGATGTGGCCATTTGTGCATCTCTTCTCCTTCTGTGTCCCTGGTGGGAAAACTAGAGTTGTCTGGACAGAGCACATAGAGGAATGGGAGAGCACACTAGTAAAGTGATCTTCCCCAGCCAATTGTGGTGTGCTTTCATTATTACAGAGACAGACTCTTATGCAAGCAGTTCGTGGAAATGCTCTATAGAGTTTAACAAGCAGACAGTGCAGATCTTCCCTGATCTGGTCAGCCTATGCGCTGGAACAGAGGAGAGGCTTCCATCCCCTTATGCAGCTCTTACAAAGTAAGGGGATGAAGTACAGACTGGAATATCCCTCTGCTATCCACTTCAAATTGGGCAATAAATCTTACCGCATCTTGGAGTTAGAGGACTGTTTGGACATGGTGGATGAGATCTCTGGTTCCTCCAATTCCCAGCCAACACACAGTGGTGCACGATGGAGTCTGGAACAGAAGGAATCTACACTGAAGAGGCACAAGACTCCTAACTCTAGGCAGCAGCTGTGGTCTGACTTGAACCCAATGGACGATAAAGAGAAGGGCACAACCAGACCACCCTGAAGGGGCCACTGATGCCTGTTGTAGAGTGGCTGTAGGTTGCAGCTCCGAGGTGATGATGAATTATTGCTTTGCATTCCAACTGTGCTCCTTCTGCTTTCTTGCAGGTCCTTCTATGCTCTCTCCTTTGCAGTGTCCTGGCTCTGAATCCTAAATGTGTCGATTGCATCTGTTTTATTTAGTCTTGGCTCTCTACTTTTACTGTAAGTTTTAGTGCTAGGTTATACACATGGCTTGTGCTAGTGAGTGGGAGGTGGAGAGTAGGTATGGAAAGAGAACTGAATTGTGAGTGCCTCTTGGGGGGAGGGGTCTTTACCTATTCTGGGAGAGAAGAAGGGAGGGAAGAATGAGGTGTTTGGTGAGGGGAGGGAGGGGTCTATCTCTATTGTGAGCTGCTATGCACAAGGGAGTGTGGATTGGTAGTACGGGCTTTCGATACAGAAAAAGCATTTTAATGGTGAGTAGGGTTAATTGGTGTCATGGAATGTCCGGGGCTTGTCCTCTCCTGTTAAGAGAACAAAGGTCCTCGTGCAATTACAGTGGTCCAGGGATGACCTGACTTTCTTGCAAGAAACACACTTAACAGCGGAGGAACATCTAAAGTTGCAAGCTAGAGAGCAGAAAAATGTTTATTTTGCACACTTCAAAGCACATACGTGAGGGATTGTTATTTTGTTTGCCAAAAGTGTGAACTTCCAGCTGACCAAACAAATTGCTGATAAACAGGGATGTTACCTAATCATTATGGGATTGATGGGGACTGCTAAGGTGACCCTGCCAAATGTCTATGTCCCTAATGTACAGGTGGGCACCTTTTTTCACTCTTTCTTTAGTAGGCTAGATGAGGAAATGGAGGGAGTGGTGTACTTAGCAGGGGATTTCAACATTACCCTACTGCCATCAGATAGGTCTAAGAATAAGTTAACAAACCGGGTGGGGGTCGGAGCCCTTTAGAAATAGTTAGATGAATTAGGACTAGTGGATCTTTGGCACTGGCTATATCCTGGAGAGCAGGACTATACCTGCTACTCAGCAGTTCACCAGACATATTCCCGCATTGACTTTTGGTTTTTCTCTCACTCGGTCAAGGTGGGCATACCGGATTGTACGTACTACTCACAATATTACTATTTCAGACCATGCTATGTTGTCTCCGACTTTACAATACACTGAACCAGATAGACCAGCTGCAAGAGCTCCTATGTATAGGATATTGTTAAAGGACTCTGTCTTTGTGGAGCAGCTGAGGGAGGGTTGGGAGTAGTTGCTGTGTTTTAACCAGGTGTCTGAAGTGTCTCCGGACCTTTTGTGGAAAACCGCAAAAGCGTTACTAAGGGGACATATCACCTCTTTATCGGCCACATGTAAAAACAAATAATGATGAAATATGAGGCCCTATACTCTGAGCTAATTAAATTAGAGTGCCTTCACAAGGTGAAGGGGGAAGAAGATACTCTACTGAAACTGCTCATGGTCCACAGAGAGCTAACCTCTTTGACCTTGAAATAGACGAGTCAGGCAATGCAGAGGACTAGACAACACTTTTATGAACACTCTGATAAGGCTAACAAATTGTTATGGCAGTTGAAAAAGAATAGTCTGGAAAAGCGCATTCATCAGATAAGGGATGCTAAGGAAGATATTATGGCAGAGTGTTTTGCAGACTTCTATAAGGGACTGTACACTTCCCAGTTGGTTAGATCCCAGTCCCAGAGACAGGAAAGGCTTAGGTAACGGAACCTAACAAAACTGACTGAGCCAAAGAAGCAGTCACTAGACAGACCCTTCAGTCAGGGAGAAATAAAAGCTATATCCTCACTTAAATATAAGGCAGCTGGTCATGATCACCTGCTGGCTGAATTATACAAGTGATTTCATGATCAGTTCACCCCTATTTTAGTAGAAATATCCAATGATGTGCTGACATAGCAAGCCCTCCCTAGGTCCCTTTCTGAAGCCATCACAGTCATCCATAAAAAGGGGAAGGACCCTCTCCTTTTCAGTAGATAAGATTTTGGTGAAGGTCCTCAGTTTTAGACTGGAAAGTCTGGTGCATCCAGATCAAACCAGCTTTATTAATGGCAGATATAGAGCGATAATGTGCTATGACTGGTGAATATCATCCAGGCCTTGCAGAAAATGGAGGGGAGCTTGCAATTGTCACTAGATACAGAAAAAGCTTTTGACAAAACTAAATGGCTTTACTGGTTCTCTGTCCTTGAAAACGTTGGTTTCGGGTTAAGTTTTGTAATTGGATACAAATTATTTATAGCTCACCAGTAGCTGCTATATTGGTTAACGGTCATCTTTCGCCCTATTTTGCTCTGGAGCATCAGGCAGGGGTGTCCCATGTCCCTGCTCTTATTTGTCTCAGTAATTGAGCCCCTAGCCTGCCAGCTCCATGAGTTGGTGGATGTTATTGGGAGGTCAAGAACATGCTGAATCCTTGTAAGCGGATGGCACCCTCATTTATGTAAGGGACCCTGAGATCTCTGTCCGTACTTTTATGAGAGATTGGGATGTTCGGAGACCTCTCAGACTATACTGTTAAATTTCGAGAAATTGGCCTTGTTACCTTCCGTGTGGTGGCTCGGCACTGGAGAGACCTACCGAGCGGGCTGGAACTGGAAGTGTTTGTGGATTTCAGGTGGTGACGGCATTCCACTACTTAGGCATTGCCATCTCTAAGGATCCCTTGCAGCTATATAGCTTGAATTATGAAGGCCTTTTAGGTGCTATTTGAATGGACCTCAAACAGTGGCAGGATAAGGTGGTATCCTGGTTGGGGAGGATGAAAAAAATCCTAGTAGTACCTTTTCTCATTTTTCTTTTCACAAGCTTCCCAATCCTAATTTGCACAAGGGGCTGATGGCTTTCAAATATAGTCCACCTCTACATCATCAAAAGGTTTGGGAGAATGCACTGGGAGGGAAAGAGGAAACCTTTAGCAATCACATTTTCCTGTATACACATGGAGGCCAATTCAGATCTGGGCAGATCTGACTCATCCGGATGTCCAGAATTGCACCCGATTCTGATCCTGCGAGGGCTACACATCCCCACGGGATCATAATCGGGTGCACCTGGCCTGGACGGGCTCACTACACTCTGATTCTAGGCCTCCAGACATCCAGCCACTTACCCGGCTAGCCCAGCCAAGCTCCTGCATGGAGCCGCGGTGTCATGGCGTCCTATTGCCAGGGCACCGTGGTTCCATGCAGGAGCCATGATCCTTGGCAGACCCAGAAATGACCATTTCTCCGCCGCCTGACCCCTGATCAGGCCTGTTGTGGCCAGGGTCGGGCTGTGGGGGAACCCCCTGCACCCCCTTACCTCCTTCTCCCTGCCCAGAGCGAGTATTGGCTGCCGTTTTGGGGGACTTATTCCACCACCGAGGTGGAATAAGTCCCCCATCCAAATGGCCGACCCAAGATGTACGGGGCTGACCCTGGAATTGGCCCCGTACATCTGTGGTAAGGGCCACACCTCCAGGACCCCCTCGCTCCTCCCTCGGCCCTCCCCCTCCTGCCCCCATACAGAGCTCTCAGCACATCTCTGCTGTACGTGCGGGAAGCTTTGTGGGTGGAATCGGCACCCTGGCATTTAGCAGGGATATACGTTGTGATAAGGAAGCTCATCATAGCTCAGGAAGGAGCTATAGAAAAGGTGAAGCGACTCTGAACAAGCAACCTGTCAGTTCTGGTAGAAATAAGAAAACAGAATTTTCCCATAAAAGACTACCAGTCCCAGAATGCACCAGGTTTCCAACAGTCATTAGAGGAGCTGAAGTGGGGAAACGTGTGTTCAATCAGGAGGGCTATGAGGTAATCCCTAAGCACTCATCTCAAAGGGCAGGGCCTGATTCAGCACAGCTGCGCTGTATTAGAGGGAGCACCCATCTAGGCAGAATAAAGGTAGAGTTTATTCTACAGAGAATTATCCTCATTATCCTGAGAATCAGCTTGAGCTTGATCATCAGTTTCATCTGAAGGATCATCAGAAGCAGAAGCCAAACCGGACGGACAGAGAGGGAAAGAAACCCTTTGAAAGAAGGAAGAGAAAAGCCTTTGAGAGGTCTAGAAGAGTCCAGAGCAGTACGTATACTGGGAGGCATTTCAAGGGCCAGCATACACCATTGGACTGGGGAAAGCCAGAGGAATGGTGCTGCAGAGCTCGGAATCTCCAGACGCTACCTGTGAGGGAGACGGCTGCACGTGGAAGGGACCCTAACACCCGTGCCAGAAGGTATGTGAAGAGAGATCCAGTGTCCAGGGATCTGGATTGGAAGGCTGGACATAAGAACTGGACTACATACTGACCAGGCTATATAGAGAGGAACTCTAACAGCAATGGAAGCTCAGGCATGAACACTGATCTATGCCCTAGCTATAACCTTGAAAGACAGCAGGGAAACAAGTATTCTCCTGAAAGTGCTCCATTGAGAGATTCATCTATGCCAATCCATGATATTGAACCCATGCTTGTTGAAGAAGGGGGAATGATTGCAGATGAAGAATGTGTTTATATGGACTGCTCTCTGTCTAAACTCCTTTGGTAACTTTCTGTTACAAAGTACAGCAACCATCACAAAGAAATACAAACTTGTTCTTTAATCTACTCAGAAAAGCTCCTGAAGCAGGATTTGATCCACACAGTAGAAAGCAAGCCAGCTAAGGGGTTTCAGCTGGATAACTGCTAGCAATTGAGCCTTACCTAATTGCTTGTGAGCTAGGAGAGAATCACTTCTGAATCTATGTAGGAAGTTATCAGAAGTTAACCTGAAAAGAACAGTTTTTTTCTTTCTTTGTGGCTTTTCGTTTGTTGTTTGATATATGCTAAGAAAACATTAGCTAATGCCTGATAAGTTAAAATGTTGTTTTCCTTATTTTGTTTTTTTCAAGTTTAACACTGAAAGCAAGTAACCTGATTTATGTGCTACCAAGCATATCTGTGTTGGGAGAAATAACCCCATAAATAAATATCTTATTGGCTTTACCCAAAAGCACAACTAATTATTGTGAGCAGCTGTGTCTGGTGTGAATGAACTGCATTGCCCACAATCCCTTGCAAATCATATAGATATATGCACTTGCCAAGACTGTGAAGATTCTCACCCAGGCAGCCGTCTGACAAATGGCGTAGTTTTTCGGATTGCTTTTGCACAAAGGGGATTTACTTGCTGAGGATTACAACTAAAGTTCAAGTTTAAAGCTGGAAAAAAAAGATTTTCCCTCAACTGCACTTTGGAGGAGAAGTGGTGGTTCCAGGAAGCTGTCCCAGGAGGAAAAGACCCTGTGCAGAGCTGGATTCATCACTGACACAAGGTAATAAGTACGTGGGCATGTCTAGTGGTGGATGGGAGTAAGGCACAGGGGTAATTGAAAAAAAAAAAAAGTAGAAAAAAACCACACCTGTTTGGAAGGTGGTGCACTTTGCTTTTTTTTTTGTTTCTTGCAGGGATCAAGATGGATCCGAGGGAGATGGCTAGCTGGATGGCAGCCCAGTTTAGCAGGCAACAGGAGCTAGCACAGCAGGCTCAGGACACTGCTATGAAAGCCTTAATGGAACAGCAGAGGCCAGTGCTTGATCTGGTGCAAGCCCTAGTTCAGCTGCAGAACCAAAGTGGAACAGATGCAAGACCAGCAGTAAATACTGGTACACCACATGTGGACAGTGTGGGACTCAATCAAGGGATTGGGGCATTTAGTTTTGGGAAGCTAACTCCAGATGATAATGTTGATGATTTTCTAGAGTCTTTTGAAAGAGTGGCACAAGCATTAGCATGGCCAGAGACCCAGTGGGCAGTAAGGCTGGCAGCCTCATTAACTGGAGAGGCGCTTGCAGCTTATAGAGCAATGCCAGCAGCCCAAGCTTTGAATTATAAGGATGTAAAGGCTGCTATTAGAGATCGCCTAGGGTTGTCTATTTCAGAGTATAGGCGAATGTTTAGAGCTGTTACATTGAGAGTGGGTGAAACACCCAGGGCTCTGAGTCAGAAAATCAGAGGTTTAGCTGTAAAATGGTTGGAGCCTGAGCAAAAGACGGTAGAAATGTTATTAGACATTATAATGCTTGAACAATTTATGTCTGGGGTGCCTAAAGATTTGCACACTTTCCTTATACAGCAAAATTGCCAAAATCTTGGAGAGGCAACCATGCTAGCAGAGAGATTCTTGGAAGCCACGCAGGCTTGCCATAGAATGGGTGGCCCTCTGAAGATTGGTGCTGAGGCAAGATGTGCTGTATCAGAAAAGAAAATAATTAAAAATGTTTCTGAAAATGAATGTACTGTATCAAACCAGATGACACAGTGGAATGAAAAGAAATGTGGAAAATGGGGAAAATGGGGACATTTAGAAAAGAGATGCCAGACACACACTAGCTTAATGGGTGTGGATTTAAAACAGCCCAAAGAAGGATTTCTTTTGATGGTTGATGTGCAAGGAATTACCACAAATGCTTTGTTAGACTATGGGGCAGACCAGAGTATGATGTCAAAAAGGCTTTGGAAGAGAATAGAGGCCCAAGAAGGATTTGTGCCTAGAACCCCTGAAAGCCAAGTTCACATCAGATGCATTCATGGTGCTGCAACATCATATCCCACCTATAGGCTAAAGGTTAAGTGCCTGGGGGAACAAGAGGAAGTCCTGTTAGCAGTGGTGCCTAGGCTACCCTTTGATTTGGTTCTAGGAAAGGACTGGCCAAGATTTAAGCAGGGTCTAGTGAAAGGGCTAGGAAAGAAGGAGGGAGAAGGATTAATGGAAATAGCTTCCAGGCCTTTCTTTGGAAGTCCTCAGTCCCTAGCTAAAAAGATGGTTAAGCTTCCAGAAGGCCAAACTATGGGTAATAAGAGGGGCCTTGTATCCACCCGCTCACAGGCTAAGGTAGAGAGCCAGCAGAAGGAGGAGGGGGAGCAGGCCAAGTTATTAGGAGACTTACCCTCTCATGATGATTTAATAACCCCATCATCTGGTAAAGTAAGAAAGTTGAAAGCACAAAAGCGGCGGGAGAGACTTTGCAGAGCACAGGGTAGGGCTGAGATGTTAGCTGGTCAAAGTTTACCCTGGGTGCCAGCTGAGTTAGTGGCAAAGTTTCTTAACTTTCCACAAGAGCAGCGAGCTGATCAAGCTCTCACCCGAGCCTTTAAGTATGCTCATGAGGTCAGGGAGGAGTTGCCCAGATTCAGACTAGATAATGACATATTATATAGAGAGAGTCAGGACCCCAGAAATGGGACCATACGTAAACAATTGGTGGTACCCACAACTTTCAAAGGGCTAGTACTTAGACTAGCACATGATCATCCAGTGGGAGGTCATAAAGGGATGCAAGGAACGCTGGATCAAATACTTATGCGTTTTTACTGGCCAGGTATTTTCAAAGAAACTGCCCAGTTTTGTGCTGCATGTCCAGCGTGTCAGCGAGTTACAGCGGCTCACCCACCGGTGGTGCCATTGATTCCCATGCCAATTATCACAGACCCAATTGGTCGCATTGCCATGGATATTGTAGGCCCATTAGTCAAAACGCCCCGAGGTTTCCAATACATCCTAGTTATGGTAGATCAGGCAACAAGGTTTCCCTGGGCCATACCATTGAGGAATGTTTCTGCAAAAACAATAGCTTTAGAGCTAGTAAAATTGTTTTGTGAAGTGGGATTCCCAAGAGAGGTGTTGACTGACCGAGGGTCCAATTTTGTATCCAAATATTTGGCCCAGGTCTGGGATGCCTTTGGCATTCATCACGTAAAAATCTCATCCTACCATCCACAATCAAACGGTTTGGTGGAGAGATTCAACCAAACTCTCAAACAAATGTTGAGAAGGGGGTTAGCAGGAGAGGTAAAAGAATGGGATATGTTATTGCCCTTTGCCTTATATGCCTGCAGGGAAAGAATTCAGGTGTCCCTAGGTGTAACTCCATATGAATTGATGTATGGTAGGGCTCCACGGGGTTTGTTAGATATTTTGAGGGAACAATGGATTGATCCTGAACCAGGAAGTCAGGAGGTGCCACAGTTTCTACGTGACTTGAGAGCACGTTTGAAAAGGACCTCGCAGGTTGCTGAGAGGAACCTGCAGGACAGTCATGTGCGCCAGAAAGGGTGGTATGATAGGAAGGCCAAAAGCCGCCAATTAAGCATTGGTGAAAAGGTTTTGGTTCAAGTAGCAGGAACTGCCCCAAAATTTGAAGTACAGTGGAAAGGGCCATGGAAGGTTGTTAAACAAGTGAGCCCAGTGTCTTATATGGTAGAAAATGCAAGAGGGCGTAGACAGACCTACCATATTAATGTACTTAAGTCTTGGAAGGAGAGGCCTGTAAATAATAATGACCCTGAAGCCAGTCAGGAAGTAAGTGAGCTTGAAAAAGAAAACACTCTCGTAGGTATTACGGACTGTAGAGAAGAAGTTTCATCAGTTAAACCAGTCCGTAATAACTTAAGCAGGGGGGTATGTGATAAGGAAGCTTATCATAGCTCAGGAAGGAGCTATAGAAAAGGTGAAGTGACTCTGAACAAGCAACCTGTTAGTTCTGGTAGAAATAAGAAAACAGAATTTTCCCATAAAAGACTACCAGTCCCAGAATGCACCAGGTTTCCAACAGCCATTAGAGGAGCTGAAGTGGGGAAACGTGTGTTCAATCAGGAGGGCTATGAGGTAATCCCTAAGCACTCATCTCAAAGGGCAGGGCCTGATTCAGCACAGCTGCGCTGTATTAGGGGGGAGCACTCATCTAGGCAGAATAAAGGTAGAGTTTATTCTACAGAGAATTATCCTCATTATCCTGAGAATCAGCTTGAGCTTGATCATCAGTTTCATCTGAAGGATCATCAGAAGCAGAAGCCAAACCGGACGGACAGAGAGGGAAAGAAACCCTTTGGAAGAAGGAAGAGAAAAGCCTTTGAGAGGTCTAGAAGAGTCCAGAGCAGTACGTATACTGGGAGGCATTTCAAGGGCCAGCATACACCATTGGACTGGGGAAAGCCAGAGGAATGGTGCTGCAGAGCTAGGAATCTCCAGACGCTACCTGTGAGGGAGACGGCTGCACGTGGAAGGGACCCTAAGACCCGTGCCAGAAGGTATGTGAAGAGAGATCCAGTGTCCAGGGATCTGGATTGGAAGGCTGGACATAAGAACTGGACTACATACTGGCCAGGCTATATAGAGAGGAACTCTAACAGCAATGGAAGCTCAGGCATGAACACTGATCCATGCCCTAGCTATAACCTTGAAAGACAGCAGGGAAACAAGTATTCTCCTGAAAGTGCTCCATTGAGAGATTCATCTATGCCAATCCATGATATTGAACCCATGCTTGTTGAAGAAGGGGGAATGATTGCAGATGAAGAATGTGTTTATATGGACTGCTCTCTGTCTAAACTCCTTTGGTAACTTTCTGTTACAAAGTACAGCAACCATCACAAAGAAATACAAACTTGTTCTTTAATCTACTCAGAAAAGCTCCTGAAGCAGGATTTGACCCACACAGTAGAAAGCAAGCCAGCTAAGGGGTTTCAGCTGGATAACTGCTAGCAATTGAGCCTTACCTAATTGCTTGTGAGCTAGGAGAGAATCACTTCTGAATCTATGTGGGAAGTTATCAGAAGTTAACCTGAAAAGAACAGTTTTTTTCTTTCTTTGTGGCTTTTCGTTTGTTGTTTGATATATGCTAAGAAAACATTAGCTAATGCCTGATAAGTTAAAAATGTTGTTTTCCTTATTTTGTTTTTTTCAAGTTTAACACTGAAAGCAAGTAACCTGATTTATGTGCTACCAAGCATATCTGTGTTGGGAGAAATAACCCCATAAATAAATATCTTATTGGCTTTACCCAAAAGCACAACTAATTATTGTGAGCAGCTGTGTCTGGTGTGAATGAACTGCATTGCCCACAATCCCTTGCAAATCATATAGATATATGCACTTGCCAAGACTGTGAAGATTCTCACCCAGGCAGCCGTCTGACAACGTCCAACCTGGACATATATACCCCACTAAACACGGGTCAAAATCTATTCCATAAGGTATTCGTATCACTTAACTTAGTGGCTATTCAAATTAAAATTCTGATGAGGTTTTACACATCCCTGGCATAAATGGCGAGATAGAATCCTAAAGACACCTCCGTCCGCTCGTGGGGATGTGGTTGTTATGCTAACTTTGATCACATATGGTGGGATCCAGACCTTTTGGGTGGAGGTCCATGGGACTATTCAGGCTAGAACAGGGATTTCCATGCCTTTTTGTTACGAGGTGTTAGCTCTTGGAGAGGAGAGCTCCTGGTCTGCTTTTAGGGCTACTGATTGTCTTGTTAATAGCAGCTCGATGTATGGTGGCTCGGCACTGGAGAGACCAGGCCCCTCACAAAGATAGAGTGGTTGGGAAAAGTAGGGAAGGGGCACTGATATCATCACTGAGCTTCTAGGAAGCTTAAAAAGAGTGAGTTACTGCATGTGGCTGGGTGGGTTGGGGGAGGCACCAGATTCATTAGTCGCACAGGGTGCATTTCTAGCTTGGTACAGTTCTTACTGTAAGCTCCCCCAGCAATTTCAAAATTGCTCCCAAGTGACTTGTCCATCACTCTCTACTGAAGCTCTGTTCACTGGGCCCAATAAACAAAGGCTATGTGCTGAGATTCTGGTCTTGCTTCCTATCTCATTCACCAGTGAATAAACAGCTGGGCTGATATTTCTAAGCAATTTTGCATTCTCCGGCTGCCAGAAAATGCATTGCTCTATCTGCATATGTATAAAAAATACACAGATAATATCTGGCCATTCACTTAGCTTAAATTAATGGAATTTACGTTTCAGGTTAAGTCTCAAGCAGACCCATTAAAAAATATGTCTAATCAAGCTGAAGTCATAGAAACCCAGCAGGTAAAGAGAGATGACCTAAGGAGATCATGAAATCAAACACCATCTTTTATAGAATGATTTATTATACTTGATGCATCACCTCACACCCTAGGCATCATGGAGTTTTCATATTTATATTAAAACAGCATGAGAACCTTGAATAATTTGAGATAAATTTATTTCATTCATAATTCTAATGTTGACCACCCTCAGTCAAACAACCACTAGGCAAGACTTCTATAATTGCCTAGGGCAATGGCGGCCAAGAGCAGCAGCAATCAAAGCAAACCAATAGGTCCTGACAATCACAAACTCAATAAGCCATCAACACATTCCTAAAGTACTTTTAAGTTAATGCTTCTATAACTAGTGCCAGTAACATGTCATTAATATAGTTAGTAGCTTGCCATTTCTTTGTTACTCTGACAAAGTTTACTGTGGCCAGTATCTTGCTAGTCTGTGAATTTATAACTTGCTTGTCTAAGCTTTGTTATTAGGGACAATAGATCCGCATCCCATACCCTATCTATACCTAGATTAATAGGACTTGCGAGTCTCAAAGCCAGTGGGAACCAGCCCTGACCGAATTCTCACAAATCTCCCCCACTCACTGTTAACATCTTACAATCTCTGTGATTACTTTCAGAGGGGGTAAAATGGGTTCCCCTATCACCTTAACTGGTTGCTACCTACTCCTCTCTGTCTGCCTCTCATTCTCCCGAGCTCTATCCCTTGAAGCTAACAGGATACCTATTTTATACGGCCAAGGGAAGAGATGGTCAGGTATACCCAAGTTCAGTTACAATTGGAACCCACATCCACATCACAGGCATCTAATATACATTCCACTCCAACATACGATGAGAGCCAAACTGGATGAAAGCCTCCATGCACATAGTTTAAAATGCGCCCTTATCAACGCCCGCTCAATTCGTAAGAAATGGCCGGTGATTGCAGACATAATATCCCTCCATAACCTCGATATCCTTATGGTTACTGAAACATGGCTGTCCACAGAAGACAATGTACTACTCAACCAGCTACTTCCACCGAATTTTTCAGTGTTTACCAGTCACAGACAGAACAAGCGCGGAGGAGGTGTGCTCATACTCTCCAGATCAGACCTTCAGTTCCAACTGTTAAATGCCCCGAGCACGGACCACCTAGAGTTAGTCTCTATCTCCAACAAGATATGCGGTATAAACCTCCTATACCGAGCACCCTCAGCCTCCCCAGATGCCCTTCCAGACATTATAGACCTAGCCTCCAACATACAGAATCCTAATACTCCAGTTTGGATTGTTGGTGATTTCAACCTGCCAGCTCTCCAAGATAGCCATTCAGCTGCCTTCCTCGAAGCCCTCGAATCCCTTGGATACCAACAATTAGTGCATGAACCTACACATGTGAAGGGGAACACCCTTGACCTTATATTCGCCCCTCAGATCGTATATGACCAATCACACAATTCGGTGATATCTATATCTGATGTACCGTGGTCAGATCATAAACTCATTACATTCCAGATTCCTACTCATCTCAGACACTCAGAGACCAACAATACTCCAAATAACAACTTTAAATCGCTGACTAGGAGCTTTTTTCCATTCAACAGAGAGCGCATACTTGCTGCAACCTGCTCACTTCGTAACGAGACCTCTCTAGAGATAGAAGACCTAATCACATGCTGGAATAACAGTCTTAATACGATTGCACTACGACCACCTCTCAATAGACCGACTAGGAAGAGAGCTTCTGCACCATGGTACAATGATGAACTGAGACTATCACTATCCCAACTACGGAGCCTCGAGAAACGCTGGCGTCGGTCACGCTCCTCCATAGACCGGGTAGCTTACCTCAATCAGCTAACCATCCACCGCAAGGCCATCTCTGATAAAATGAAGCAGTACCATACGGACACCTTGAAGCGGGCCTTAAATAAACCTCACGATTTGTTTAACCTAGTCAAGACCCTAACAAAGGAACCAACCCCTGAAAAGCAATGTGAGATCCATCCCCAAGATTTTGCGGTCTACCTACAATCCAAGCTTACACAAACAAGTAAACCTCTTTCAGAATTTGCCCCCACCGTCCAAGAGTGCCCAACAGCTCTAAGCACTTTCACTACGCCGGATAAGAAGCGGATTGAAGATCTGATCATGTCTCTCAATTCCACCACTGCTCAGACGGACCCTTGTCCAGCTTTTTGGATAAAGGAACTTCGTTGCGAATTCAGCCCAATAATAACTAAAATAATAAACCTGTCCTTCAAGTCTGGTACGTTCCCCTCTGTCCTCAAACAAACGTCCATCAGACCACTGTTAAAAAACTGTAAGTTAGATCCTCAAAAGGCAGAATCCTACAGACCCATTTCTAGTATTCCTTTTCTCGCGAAATTAATAGAAAAGGAGGTCCAATGCCAACTGCAAGACCATATTGATACAACGGTTCCTCTGGACCCTTGCCAACATGGCTTCAGAGAGTCACACGGAGTAGAAACGCTCCTTACTTCTCTCCTCAATAACATAATTTCCGGTATCAACAATGTCCGACAGGGTTTTGCACTTGTGTTCCTGGACATAGCCGCAGCCTTTGACTCGGTGAGCCATGACCTCCTCCTAATACGGCTAAAAGAGAAAGGAGTTGGCGGAACTGCCCTTGAATGGTATAGATCGTACTTATCTGAAAGATGGCAACACATTCGGTCTGGTGGTGTGATGTCTGATCCATTTCACCAAGGACAGGGAGTCCCGCAAGGCTCCTCCCTTTCTACCTTACTTTTCAATATCTATATGCAACCTATTTGCAAGATCATCAGGTCCTTCAATGTGAGTTGCATGATATATGTGGATGATGTCCTGCTTTATATGCCTTTCAACATAGACAAACTGGACCTATCCCCACTAAGTAACTGCTTTGATGCCATATCGCAATGGCTATTGTCACAAAACCTAAGGATTCAACATAAGAAGACAGAGGTGCTCTTCATGTCAAAGAACCCGAGCTTCAGCCCCCCACAGTTCCTGAAGGTGAAGGATGCTGAGCTACAATCAAAACCCAATATAAGATATCTGGGTGTTACACTCGACCAGAACCTTGACATGAAAGCACATATAGCCAATACTGTAAGAATCATATACTACAAAATCCGGTCACTAAGACATCTTCGCCCCCTGCTTGAACCTGAGGATTTTCGCACCATCTACCAGGCTCTGATCATGCCTCCCTTTGACTATGCGAATGTCATTTTGCTAGGCCTCCCTCAATCCACTCTGAACCCCCTACAGCTCGCAATGAATAGCGCTGCGAGGGTTTTCTATGGGGCATCTAGGTGTGAGCATGTGTCACCTCTACTGATGCAGTTACACTGGCTTCCTATACATGCCAGGATCATATTCAAAACATTACTACTTACATTCAAAGCGGTAAATAGTCTCTCCCCCACATCATTAACCGAACTCATCAAACCCATAGCCCCGAATAGATCAAGGAGATCAATTGCATTAAATACGCTAATGGTTCCCCGCGAACTTACTAGAAGCACTTCAGCAACAGCAAACCGGGCTTTCAGCCTTCGTGCCCCTAAACTCTGGAATGCACTACCGCCAGATATTAGAGCAATCACCAGCCTACTGAAATTTAGAAAAGCCCTCAAACATTACTTATTCCTTAAATACTTCCCGGTGAGTGCTGAGGCACGCCCCCTCTCTGTGAATTATAGACACACCGAATCACCTATTGAACCAGAATTTCCCACTTAGTAAGGTTCCACAGACCTTTGGTATAAGGTTTTACGGGCCTGTCTTAAATCTCATCTGCGCTATCATTTAAGATGTCAATAGTTTACTGTTATATTCCGTGATTCGTAATCTCATTGCTATCCAGGTTTTATGATCCCAGTTACTGATTTTACCCTGTTATCCAAGTTTTATGTCCCTGTTTATTGTAACTCAGACACTTGTTTTTGGTGCTGAATTTTTGTTCGATGTAAACCGCGCTGATGTCAAATAGTGCGGTATATAAGAAATGTAAATAAATAAATAAATTCCTTTATATGTATGGAGAACCAGCACACACAGACATACAAAGGAAGGTTTAATACTTAAAAGTACGATGCCCATGTATACATTTTTACAGGCTTGTTATAGGTGGAATGGTGGTTTAATGATCATGATTGTTGAGTTTAATGATCAAAATTTTTTGGGGGGGGAGTGGAATAAGGCTGAAGATTTGTCGGAACCGGATGCACAGAGGTGGACGAGATTCTGATCCCATGGGACACGTCTAGCCTCCATGGGATCAGAATCACATTTAGGACCCGATTCCCAATGGTCTGCATGAACAGGCCTCTGCCTGATTAACGCAGTCAGGCTTCTGAATGGAGCTACAGCGCCATGGCGTCTGGTTGCCATGGCACTGCAGCTCTATTCAGGAGCCATGATCCACGGCTGCTGACCACTTTTGTCATTCCCCGCAGCCTGACCACCCGATCTGGCCACCCATGGTCAAGGACGGGCTGCGGGGAATCTCCTGCACCCCCTCCATCCTTTGCTGCTGCCCGGGCCTGCTGTCCCCCCATGTCTAGGGGAACTTATTCCACCTCTGACTGCCCACGGCCCTCCAGTTTAGGAAATGTCACTCAGATTCCACCTCTGGGAGTGGAACCAGCTGCTGATTTACCTGTCTACCTCACATTGTAATGCTGCCTGGAGCAGGGGTTGATGTGAGCTGCATGATCATCTCATTTCATAATTGGATTAGGCTTGGTAAATGTCTCTGATAGAATACGTACTGTAGACATGTTTTCACAGAATTTCTGGCACAAGAACATGGTACAAGAAAAGTCTTTGGTGTAAGTTTCTAAAGCAGGAGCTCAAGCAGCCTTCTACCACTGAAGCCCTCCAGCTGTAATGTGGCATGACATAGGCGGCAGCCAAAGATCCAAGTTCTAAAGAAAAATAGCCAGTTCTCTCCAAAAATGGCTGTTATATATTCTTGCAATGCTTTCATGAACATTTTCTACAACCTCAGTCATTCTTATTTGTCATTCTTATTTACCTTTCTTAAAAGTAATTTATTCTGCAATTAAACAGAATGCAAACTAGACACAACCATACAATGAATGACTCTGTAGTAATACTTGGTCAAACCTCTTACCAACAGCAAGAATTAACAACATTTATTACACTAGGGGCCAAACTATTCTGTGACTTTTCAAAGGGCCATAAAGAACTCTTAGGGGTATGTCTACTAAGCTGGGCTAACGGTTAACCCGGGCTGTCTGCACTTAGGTCCCATGTTATTCAATGGGACCTAGGAGAGGATGGCCCAGGCTAACCGTTAGCCCGGTTTAGTAGACATACCCCTTAGGCTGCTAAGGACACAAAACAATGCAGTCAACATATTTTGTCTATAGGGAAGCTACAAAAGAGCATATTCCACCATGCACCGGGTGTTCTCAACCCAGTCCTCGGGACACACTTAGCCAGTCAGGCTTTCAGGATAACCACAATGAATATGAATGAGAGAGATTTGCATACAATGGAGGACATGCATGCAAATCTCTCATATGCATATTCATCGTGGTTATCCAGAAAACTTGAATGGCTAGGTGTGCCCCAAGGACCTTGTTGAGAATCCCTGCTATGCACTCAAGATATCATCACTTCAAAATAATAATAATAGGGAAAGATATTCAGATCTTTTTTTGTATTCATGGCAAATTGTGCTGTTCTTTCTATATGGACTGATGTTTTATACAACACATCTAAACTACCAACACTGAAGAGAATAAACTGAGGTCTGTAAAGTTTTGGAGGGGCAACTATGCAACTGCAATTTTGGGCCAATATTCAAAAGATGCAAGCCCTAACTTAAGGAGTTAGACAACTAGTAAAAGTCCCCCTCACTGAGCATCTAAGGTTTAGGCTCCTACATTCACACGCTTCCAAATTTTAGGCACCTGCAAAATAGGAAGACAGAGTTAGGTCACAAGGGAAATGTAGGTGTCTAGCACTCATTTTAAACACCGAGATGGCTACTCATTACACTGCTTTAGCTGTTACCACCACAGCTCATGCTAATAGTTAATACAGCACCTTTGCAGTTAATGCACACTAATTTCTGCATCAACAGCTAACACAGAACAGATTGGAGAATGGGTGGAGACTGGTCAGCAAATGGGCAGTGGACTGTGCCTTATGGCTAATGTGCTATTACTGCATATTAACTGCTGACCTGCCAGATAAAGCAGCACAATAAGCATCTCCTAAATAGGTATTCCTAACTGCATCACCATGGACTGCCTGAAGAACATACTAGTCGGTACTAGAGGAGATGAAACCTAAGCTTTCTGTAGAAGCTCAGATGATAAGAGTGTGACTTTCATACTTTGGACACATCATGCGAAGAGAGAGATCATTAGAGAAAAACATCATGCTTGGCAAGATAGAAGGTCAACGCAAAAGAGGAAGGCCAGCAATGAGATGCAGCGATACTATAACAGCAGCTATGGATGCCACTGTATCAACAATGAGCTGCCTGACTGAAGATCAAACACAGTTTAGGACAACTATCCACTGGATTGCCATGAGTTGACACTTAACAACTGCATCATGGGGATTCTCTCTGTCTTAACTATATGGGAAATATAGAAATATAATGGCACAATAAGAGCACATGGACTATCTAGTCTGCCCTTCCATATCAACTACAAAAGCCCCCTTTTTACCTTTAGAGATCCTCTGTGTTTGTCCAATGCTTTTTTTAATTCAGAAACGGTCCTCGTCTCCATCACCTCAACTGGCAGACTATTCCACGCATCTACTACTCTTTCTGTAAATAAATATTTCCGCATATTGTTCCTGAGTCTATCTATCCCCTTTCACTCTCATCCTATGACCCCTTGTAGCAGAGCTTGCCTTCAGTTGAAAGAGACTCTCCTGTGCATTTATGCCACAGAGGTATTTAAATGTCTCTATCATATCTCCCCTATCCTGCCTTTCCTCTAAAATATACATATTAAGATCTTTAAGTCTGTGTGTCTTTATAAAATAGGCTTAGAATTGGTGCCTACTTTGCCTCTCAAACTAATCGACCTATTATAAAATTACTCTCCGCATGTTTAATGTGCACAGCCAATGTTAGCCTAAATCTAGGTGCCTTCCCTGTGTCTTGAACTATTGATCACCCCTCTAGCCAAACTGCATTCCCTTCCCTCCCAAATCCTAACACTTTAAACATCACCATCTCTCCTAAGCTGAAACCTTCTCCTTTCCTCCTGCAAGAACCTTGATAGCTTAAACACCCACTTCTAAGCTATGATTCCCTCTTTGTCACCACCATCTCATGTACAATGCTTCTCCGACACTACCCCTTCACCAAAACGGGAATATCTTCATGATCAAGTGCTCCTTTACAAAACCTCACATCACGATTCCAGAGGGTCTTGGGTCTTTACCAACAGGGGAACATAATTCCTCTCTTCCCAGCATCATCGATCTAAGCTGATTGATCCAGTACATTGCTAGGGGAGAGGTAGTATTAAAAGTCTCAAGATTTGGCAGAGACCACGGCTCAGGAAGGAGGACTGAATTTCACAAGTCTTGCCTGAAAATTCTTCTAAAATATATGCAGTTGAACTTTGGCCACTGAGATGAAGCACTGAGCCTTGGCTAAGAATTAGCCCATATGCTTTTACTTCCCTCAAGAAAAATGGGGTCCTTTGAGCACAGCATTCTTCATACATATAGTACATTTATCAGCAAAGTGACTACACTAAGACAGAAGGTGCCTAGTGAGTAGGCTGCTTGTTTTATAGCATTGTGGGTTAGCTGATTAACAACTCCACACACAATGGCCTGGATATATTTATAACTCACAGCAGGCTCTTATTTTAGCTACAATTCAACTTTCTACAAGCTCTATTTCCCCTGGTATCTTAAGATAATCGAATGCAGCATATCTGTTCAACCACACAAGCAAGAAGCTTCACTTTCTTAACTAACTTGTCCATTCCCAGAGTTTGATGGTGTGCACCTGTAACCTTAAAGGCAACGAGCTTCCCTTTCCTATCAAAAATATGCAGGAGTAGATTGATATAGCTGCACGTCTCACAGGCAAAGAGCATGCATGTATCAATGTTATCCAGCACCAGGCAGTAATACAATGAGATTTAAGTGTAAAATTAGATTAAAACTTGCCCATCCTTCTGAAAAGTTTCCTTTTCACAAACCATTCCAGCGTCAGATCATAATGCATTCTGTTTACACCTGCTTTCGAGAAGGAGTTTCCATCTTTCTGCCTAGTAGTTGTGAAAAATCTTTATAGAAAACAACATTTTGGCTTTCAGCTCACCAAGAAAACATTGAGCAGGGGTTGGTCGGTGGCTGAAAGTAGCTCCTTCAACTCACATTGGAAAAAAAAGTTTAAAGCTATACTCTACTCTAATTCAACTGAACTATTAAAAAATTCAGTAAAGATATGACATTGTTGCACTAATTCAGTCTTTCTGAAAATCCCTGTGGCACAAAATGATGCTCTTATGAAACACACACCTCCAGAAGTCATGGCAGAGCAGACCTTTTAATATCCAAATTAGGGCCAGGTTTATAATTGGGTTGCATGTGACCTGAGAAATAAAGCTGGATAGAGAGATAATACCTGTAAAGGCATTGCACGTCAACTTCAACTCTGCTAATTATGAGGCCAAAATGAGATAAGTCAGCGTTTCTCAAGCAGGTCCTAGCATAGGCCCAGCCAATCTGCCCTTCACAGTACCTATAATGAACATGTATGAGACAGATTTACTTCCAAGGACATAGGTGCATGCAAATCCATTTCATGCATATTCATGACTGGGTTATTTTAGAAATCTTTACATATGGAAATACGACCACTTACATGTATAAATTGCATCGAGGTGTAAATGGCCATTTTAGGAAAGGCTTATTTTATATGTGGATATCTATACCAAGCTCAAATAGCAAGGGGGTGTGTTGAAGGCTTGTAAGGGATGTGGCCTCGGTGGGAAAGAATATCTAAATAGGTATTCCACATTTCATATAGGGAATGCATGTTGTAAGGAGGGGACGACCACTCCTAATCCTAAAGAGATTAAACAGGCTAAAACTCACAGGGCAAGAGAAACAGTGAAGGCTCAGACTACATTTCATTAAATTGCTAGGAACAGGGGAAGTACCCAGAGAGGACCTTGGGACAGGAAGGGCCTATGGGGGAAGTCCTGAGAGTCGGATGGGCAGGACCTCCCAAGTAAAGGAAGTAGCAAGCGTTCAAGAGGGGCAGTTGGAAGAGGATGCATGGAGGGAGGTGGAGGAGCTGCTGTTGGACCTGCAGACTTCAGACACAGAGCCCATGGAGCTGGAGCTCCTGGGTATAACTGGCCGAGCACGGAGGATTGTAAGGCGGAAAGCATGGACGTCAGTACAGTGTTCATGTAAATTAACACCAAAGTAAAGCAGATAGGAGAGAGGCTGCTTGTTCAGAGACTGTCGTTTGGACTGCTACCAGGAAAAGAAGGTATTCTAAAGGATGTTAGTATTTTCTGCTGTGGGAACCCAATACAGAGGACATGGGAGAGCCTGCAAAAAAAGTATACTAAAAAATGTTGCTGAGCACAGTCAGTAAAGACATTTCTAGTTGTTTGATTAAGGAAGGGCTCTTCTGGACAAGTGGGAGATTAGTAACATGAGAATTCAGTGAATGCTACCGTGGGAAGTGGCCCACCATTGACAGTATCCATCTGTTATGAGAGGGAACGCCGTGAGAAAAGGACTAGTGTTTGCTGATTTACAGAGCCAGAATGCTTTACTCAAGTACTTCAGGGCGGAGGAAATGAAAAATCGCTGATTAATCAAAGAATGAACTCCTGCAGGGTTAACCTAGCAGGCTAGTCTGTGGCATATTATTTTTGTTTCACGAGACTGATTTTTCTTCTGAACATAGTGTAAAATACATCACACTTGAGGATTTAGGGGCACAGAAGCTGCAGACACTTCTATATTTTGTGGCAGGCGTGGGACTGCAAAATCTGGAGAGGAGGTAAGTAGACCGGAGAAGCTTCAGGAACCAAGGTGATGCTGCAGCTGCAAGACTTATGAGGGTGAAGGCCCCTGGAAAGGTAGACTCACAAGAAAGTGGAAGAAACAGTATATTACCTAACTTACCAAGTTACCAAAATCTGGAATGGAAGAGTAGCCTAATGGTTAGAGCACTGGCTTGGGAACCAAGAGACCAGGATGCAGTTCCCCCTAGCACTCCTTGTGGCCTTGGGCAAGTCACTTAACCCTCCATTGCCTCAGAAAAATACAAGTTATGAATGTCTCTTTTTAATGTACATTACCAAGTTTAAGGTGCAATGTAAACAGCTTGGACTAAAATGATAAAGCAATATAAAAACTCTGATAGATAAATAAAAAAACTTGGGGCTCAAGTACTGGGGTAATCAGAGGCAACTGGAGTCCTGCATTCTGGGGAGTTAATCCCAGAGCTAGTAGTTAGGGAGCAGAATCTGAGGTTATGAGTTGCGTTTATCTTTCTTTTTCTGTGGATTCAACAGGACAGCCGGCAAGGAGTTAAAGGGATTACTGGAGTAGATGGAGACTCAGTATGATATGACACAGAAAATGATTCAACATGCCAGCAATTAGAACAACAGCCTCTTACTGAAAGCCCAGACTGAAGTCGCAGAGGCACTAGTAGCACGACAGCAGGGAAGGAGCCTTGTGGAAGGACATTGACATCCCAATTACAATCTCCACGTACTATCTAAGATGTGCCTTCAAGGGTCTTCTGAAAACCGGACTGGTTAAAGGGGTACTCCATGATCATCTTGAGGAACAATGAGCTAAGCTATGATTACAGGCCACCACCTCCCTTCCTCACTCCTCAGCCCCCTCAAAGCTGAATAGGAATAAACTGCAGCCTTTGGGAATATACTAGCCTAGACTTACTTTTTCTGGCACATTGTGGACCTCTATCAATAGAGAACCTGGATACAAACAGTTCCTGCTGCTAGTGGAAGACTGGACGTCCAAATGGCAGATGAAATTTAATGTGAAAAGTTCAAAGTTAAGCACTTAGGGAAGAATAATCCAGACTATGGTTATGCAACGCAAGGTTCCACATTAGGAACCACCACCCAGGAAAAGGATTTAGGCATCATCGTGGATAAGACTTTGAAACCCTCTGCCCAGTGTGCAGCGACGGCTAAGAAATCAAATTGAATGGAATCATAAGGAAAGGAATGGAGAATAAAACCAAGGATATTATAATGCCTCTGTATCATTCCATGATGCGACCATACCTTGAATATTGTGTGCAATTTCTGGTCACTATCTTAAAAAGGATATAGCAGAATTAGAAAAGGTACAGAGAACAGCCACCAAAATGGTAAAGGGGATGGAAAGATAGCCCTATGAGGAAAGGCTTAAAGTTAGGGCTCTTCAACTTGGAAAAGAGACAGATGATGGAAGATATGATAGAGGTCTATAAAATAATGAATGGCGTGGAACGGGTAAATTTAGATTGTTTACTCCTTCAAAAAGCAGAAATGAAGCTATAATGTAGCACATTTAAGACTAATCGGAGAAAATATTTTGTCACTCAACGCGTAATCAAACTCTGGAATCCGTTACCAGAAGATGTAGTAAAAGCTGTTAGTGTTGATGGCTTTAAGAGAGGTTTGGATAGGTTCCTGAGAAAAGTCCATAAAACATTATTAAAGAGAGCCGGAAGAATCTACTACTTGCCCATGGGAAAAGCAGCATGGAATCTGTGTACCTTTTGGGAACCTGACAGGTACTTGTGACCTGGACTGGCCACTTGGAAACAGGATACTGGGCTTGATTGACCCTTGGTCTGACCTAGTACAGCATATCTTATGTTCTTGTGTATGTGCACGCTATCACATCCAGGATATACTTTAGTTATCAAAATCAACTGATGTAGACAATAAGCTTCAAATAGACATCCATGGCAAAGATATTCTTTGAAAAATGAGGAAGAGAATCTGATCTGCTGTGCATGTTTATCAAAATACTTATTAGAAGCTGATGAGAGCACTTTTTCAATAGCAGTGTGGCAGTGCACTCAGAAGGAATATCCTGAATGGTCTAGCACTCAAAAGAGCTGAGGCCGAAGGTCTGTCTCTTAGGCCGAACCTGGAAAACATGTAGCCAGCTACAAAACTGGTCTGACCTTATGTATATGGGAAAACTGTTTAAATACTGTTTTTTTACAGTTCTTAGTTGCTAAGCACTTGGATTTAACATTCACAGATATCACTAAGAGATCCCTAGGTTCAGTTGTGCCTCTACATTTTTCCTCACACAAATGATGCACTGACATTTCCTTGGGTATCAGCCACAATTTAGCCCTGTTGATGGGCAAAGAGGAGCTTTGGCACAGATGGCCTGACACTTCTGACCCCCCCCCCCCCATCAGGAAGATGTGTCAGAGGGGATCAGAAGTGGCAGGCCATATGTGCCTTAGCACATGGCCTGCTGCGGGCACAAAACTGATGCTTTTAAACTGCCGCCGAGTCAACCTCCCTGTCCCCGTCCCCATAGACAGAAGCAGTAGTGGCACAAAGCAGTGTCTTTTAAACTGCTGCTATCACCAAGCTGAGCTACCTCCCCCCATACCCAAAGATGGAAGCCGTGGCAGGGGGCGGTTTGTCAGCACAACGGGGGGGGGGGGGCATAGAAGGGGGTTTTGCCTGGGGTGATAGAAACCCTTGGACCGGTCCTGGAGTTTCACCTTCTCTTTGGTTCTGCTGCTCTCTACTTCCCTCTCCACCCTCAGCTGTGCTCAGAAAGGAGAATCTGTGCACTTAAGAGCCAATGCTGGTGGCCTTGTGAGATGCTGAGAGCAAAGCCCAGATGCAGATCTGGACCTGAACATCAGGAGGTAATATTTCCATGGGACAGCTAATCACATATGATGACACACCAGTATGCAATAGCACACTGATTGGTATAGAACGGAGCAATTTTGTATAGAAGAACAGAACATGATAGAAAGTAAAAAGAAGTCTTTCATAAAGGTGTACATGGTCAAAAAAAAGTTTGGCTTGTACTCATTTTAAAACTAGATTTTCTGATTTTGGGGCATTTTTTCATTTTTGTTTGACTTATTTGTTTTTATAGGTGCACACAGTATGTGGGCAAGAGCTTAAAAATGAGCACAATCAATTCTATACACATTAATTTATAAATATGTCATATACAAGCAATTTGTACGCATTTTAAATTTTTAGATGACTAATGAATCAAATGCGCACTCATAAATGCAGTCTATGTAAAAAAATTGTTTAAAATGTCGAGGACAGTCAATGTTCCTTCCAAACTGCACAGACGTTCTCTGGCTGCACTGCTGCTGGTAGGAGGAGGTGCTGCAAACGTGCTTTAATAGCAGGGCGCAGGCAATGCCTGCTATTTTCAATTAAAATGCAATTTTGTAGTACCTTCCCCCTATCAACAACAGCGTGGGTGGGAATTCCTGCGCAGCTTGGTGGGAACATTAGTCTTGATATGAAGTTGGAGGAAGGCTCAGAAATTCCAAGGAAAGACTGTACTCGAGGCTACTTTTGGATCCTGACACCCCCCCTCCCCCTTATTTCCCTATCTTTGCCCATGTGAATTTTAATCATTTCCCTTAGGAATTCCCCAGTCCCCTTTTTGTCTGTGGATCAGGAACTGTCTTTTATGCATAGATGTACAGTGCTGCATGCGTCTAGTAGCCGTATATAAATGATAAGTAGTAATAGGTGTTGTTAAGTGCAGTAGAGTTGATGCAGACTCCTGGTGCCCCTGTAGATAGCTGTCCATATCGGGACCATCCCCTGGGTTTTCTTGGCAAGGTGCAACCAGAAGTGGATTGCCAGGTCTTTCTTCTGCACGGTAAGCCTTCTAAAGTGGTTTACCATCCAAGTACTAACCAGATCTGACCCTAGAATAACCTGCCAATGGCAACTGTAGAAACCCAAACCATGAAATCATTTAAGCATGTTGGAGGAAAATATACTATAGAGGGAAAATACAATGGCACAAAAGGATTGAAAGATTAGGTACAACAGACAAGAGAGGGTCTGGGCATTGGTTTAAATATGGAAATATGTAGATTCATCTATGCAAGGGACAAGGGAAGATGCCAAAACTGGCTTGGATAGGGACCAATATGCTGCAAGTCATCGAGCAATATCCTTAGTTTAGTTTCTTTTTAAATGTGATATACCGCCTTTCGGGGACAACAACGTGGTTTACAATTTAAAATAATCATAAGATATCAGGAAAGGAACTCCATCAATTAAAAGAAAAGATAAAAGCGACCATTCACAACAAGAAGGGAACAAGAGAAACAGTACCAGAGAGAACAGAGATACAGGGAACATCAGAGAACATAAGAACATAAGATATGCCATACTGGGTCAGACCAAGGTCCATCAAGCCCAGTATTCTGTTTCCAACAGTGGCCAATCTAGGTCATACGTACCTAGCAGTTTCCCCAAGGGACACAGGTTCCACAATGCTTGTATTGGTTCAAGCATTGATATCCTGGGTCCCTTCTTAATAATGGTTTATGGACCTTTCCTCCAGGAACTTGTCCAAACCTTTTTTAAACCCAGCTACACTAACAGCCTTTACTACAGAGGTATCTGCAGAGGTATCTGCTTTATGTAGAAAGGAGACAAGCCTGTTGGAACAGACGAGTTTTAAGGGACATTTTGAATTAGGTATAAGAGGTTTCCAGATAAATAGCAGGGGAAAGGTTGTTCCATAAATTGGGAGCAAGAGAATAGAAAGCCGAGTGTCTAGTTAAAGTAGTGTAGATAGAAACAATTGAGCAGATCAATTGATCCTTCTCTACTGTCATGGCCTATGTTACTGCATTGAACAGGGTTTCTTATAATGTGTGGAACACATTTGGCTTACAATTGCAGGCCACCTAAACTGGAAATGTTTCCATTCAATGAGTTTCACAGGTGCACAAAGTGATTTCGAGTAGCATTGTCCTCGTAATCTGAACACAACAATAACCTCTCCAACAAAGTGATTGCTAAAAAGTATCTTTTGCTTTCAACTGAAGTCAAAGTAAAAGCAAATCAATAAAATAAAGAGCCTGCATCTTCAAGTCAACGAGTTAGTGATGTAAGAAGCATTTACCGCTGATAGATATGCTCCTCTCGCGGAGAAGCCTCAAGAAGCAGAAAGAATAGGAAAATGTCTTCCTATTCTTTGTAATTATAATTTACAAAATTCAGTATTTGACTGTGTTTTTAAAAGTAGTTAGGTGGACTTGGTAGCATGGACACACATTCTTATGGTCCCACTTAACAGAAAGTAGTCTCGGTATTCTGCTTCTCCAAGGATGACTGCCTTTTCTCAAAGTGCGTTGTTACAGCAGCAAGCCACACTGGAGGGCAGGGGAGGGTGTAATTTTATAACTGTATAAAAGTATGAGTATGCTTTTTCTATAGGTGGATTGTGCTGGATGCCCTAACCTTTTTAGCCTTTTTTCATATGGGTATCCTTCCATCCCCTTTACCGTTTTGGTGGCTCTTCTCTGAACCTTTTCTAATAACGCTATATCCTTTTTAAGATATGGCGACCAGAATTGCACACAATATTCAAGGTATGGTCTCACCATGGAACGATATAGAGGCATTATAATATCATTTGTTTTATTTTCCATTCCTTATGATACCTAGCATTCTATTTGCTCTCTTGGCCGCCACTGCACACTGGGCAGAGGATTTTAACATGTTATCCATGATGACGCCTAAATCTTTTTCCTGGGTGGTGGTTCCTAATGTGGAACCTTGCATCATGTAACTATAGTTTGGGTTGTTCTTCCCTAGGTGCATAACTTTGCACTTGACCACATTAAATTTCATCTGCCATTTTGATGCCCAGTCTTCCAATTTATCAAGATCCTCTTGCAATTTTCCACAATCCTCATGGGTTTTAACAACTTTAAATAGTTTTGTGTCATCTGCAAATTTAATAACCTCACTCGTTATTCCCTTTGCCAGTTCATTTATGAATATGTCAAAAAGCAGCGGTCCCAGCAAAGATCCCTGGGGTACACCACTATTCACCTTTCTCCATTGGGAAAATTGGCCATTTAGCCCTACCCTCTGCTTTCTATCTTTTAACCAGTTCCTGATCCACAATAGTACACTTATCTGTTCACCAAACACTATAACATAGATAACTCAGCACCTGCTTTAGACAAAGGTTAAACAGGTATCAGTCTACATTAAGCAAAAGCCCTTTAACACACACAGATAACACACACCCATGATGACCTCACAGCTTATGTCCTTTCACTTCCATGTATATATATACATATACAAAACTGTATATAGTTTAATCTGTTCTGTATTATCTCACATTGTTTAGACTGTATACTCTATATATAATATGATGTTCCTTGTAAATATGTTCTGTTATAATATGACGTTCCCTGTAAAACAAACTTGCTTTGTTAATTGTTGTTCACTGTGAACCGCAACTGAACTTTGGAAGATGCGGTATATAAAATGTATATAAATAAAAAAAATAAATAAAAATACACTGCCTTTTATCCCATGACTCTTTAGTTTTGCCAAAAGTCTCTGATGAGGAACCTTGTTAAAAGTTTTCTGAAAGTCCAAATAGAATACAGGCTGCACGTGAGCAAATTTACTCACATATCGGGCAGGCAGTTGTAACTGGCAATGTCTTTATCTAAAGCATTACTTTAACCATGGAAATACCTCTGAAAATTATCCTTCCTATGGTCACTAGTGATTACTCATCTCACTACAGAAGACTGAACTGCACAGCCTGTTGTCACATTCCAAACTAAAAGTTGTAATCCTGTAGTTCAGGTAACACTGGGGATCTACTGTAACTTTGTCTCATGCCTTATAATTAAGCAACTCTGGTCTAAATATGAAAAAAATTGCCAGAATCATTTACTGCTTTTTCCAATGGAAATACAAGTCAGTTTGCAAATGATATTTTCTTATTAGACTATAATTGGCATTTTAGAAAGGTCATCTAGGTACAATCTGGGACATCAAGGGCAAAGCATGCGAGAAAACCCTGGGGACATTTACATTTCAGCCCAATTTTAGAAACATGGATATCTCCAAATGGATGTCTGCAGAAACGGCTTCTTGGTCGTCCTGGTTAGAGTTTTCTAGAAGGAAACCATTCATGTTCAACGGCATTACAGACACTCAGATATGCTGTGGCGGGTTAGTAGTCTATTTGGGCTTTGTGTTTACATGCAGGTCTCGTTGCCCAGGAAGTACTGACAGTGACGAAAACAGAGCCTTGTGCTCTACCAGAGTTGCTGCCGTGAAATGAGCATTCTTTTGCTCCTTATTTGTGGTCAGGAGCAGGTATAGAAAAAACACCTCAAGAACCAGGGCCACATGTGCTTGTGACATTCAGGAATCCCACCATGACATGCATCTCTATTGCTCCACCCAGCCCACCCCTCTAGCTCTCCCCCACTCTCACACTAGGGACATCCATATACTCAGTTTCTAAAATGGCTCCAGGGAGAACCTTGTGAATTGAACATCTGTGTACCCGTTTTCAGCTGTCCAAAACATAAATAGGGCTTCTAAAATAACCCCTTAAATATCTGTTTGTTTCCCAGTAATATGAAAATTGCTAATCATAATTAAGCACAGCCATGATCACACATTAAAGTGTTACTAGGACAATTTGCCACATTGGGAAAAATATTTATCGACTTCCATTTGATCAAAGTACTATTTCTGCTCATGCTTTGTACCCTGAATAGAAAGTTTCAGTTTGTAGTTAGGATTGTTCATGTTGGTTTTGTATGGAAACACTAAAAGGGTCATTTCTGTTGAGTTTTCCTCTTTTTTTTTTTAAGCTTTCAATAGTTGTGTGTTCAGCTTGTGCCAAATCAGACATTCAGCAGATGGCTCAAAATGTATAGTACTGCCGCTTCTAGAAAACCTGGAAAAAGCTCCAAATATTTATCCTCTGTAGCAGATCCATAGTATAAGAATATACAGATATTTTAACTTCTGGGGTATAGTTACACACCAACTACAGATAAATATTGCCCCGGCAATATTTAAACTCTACGGTTGATGTATTTTTTTAAATGGCCACAGTGTTTAAATAAAATCCCAGTATTCAATGCTAGTATCCAGATAGTGACCGGCGTTGAATATCCGGATTCACTGTTGGCCGGCAACGCTATCCGGACAGGCTATCCAGCTAGCAGTGCTGAGCATTGCTGCTATCTGGAGTGCTTGGGACAGCTTTTTTGCCATCATATGTTATCCACACAGTAGCACTGAAAATCACCACTATCCAGATGGTGTGCCCCAGGGATCTGTCCTTGGTCCAATTCTTTTTAACATCTTTGTTAGTGATATAGTGGAAGGGCTGTTGGGTAAGGTTTGCCTCTGCGGATGATACCAAAATCTGCAATAGAGTAGACACCCAGGAAGGTGTAGATAACATGAGGAGGGTTCTAGCTAAGCTTGAAGAATGGTCTAGAATTTGGCAGCTGGGATTTAATGTTAAAAAATGTAAGGTCATGCATTTGGGCTGCAGCAATCCAAGGGAGCAATATAGTATAGGGGGTGAATTACTTTTGTCCACTAAAGAAGAGCGGGACCTAGGTGTGGTTGTGTCTGATGATCTTAAAGTAGCTAAACAAGCAGAAAAGGCGACAGCAAAAGCTAGAAGGATGGTTGGGTGCATACTGAGAGGAATGGCTAGCAGAAAAAAGGAGGTGATAGTGACTCTGTATAAGTCTTTGGTGCAACCTCATTAGGAGTATAGTGTGCAATTCTGGAGACCGCACCTTCAAAAGGATATAAACAGGATGGAGTCAGTACAGAGGGTGGCTATTAAAATGGTTAGTGATCTTCATTATAAAGCATATGAGGACAGACTTAAGGATCTTAATATGTACACCTTAGAGGAAAGGCGGGATAGAGGTGATATGATTGAGATGTTTAAATACCTCCGTGGCATAAATGTACAGGAGGAAAGTCTCTTTCAATTGAAAGCAAGTTCTGCTACGAGGGGACATAGGATGAGGGTGAAGGGAGATAGATTCAGGAGTGATACGGAAATATTTCTTTACAGAAAGAGTGGTGGATCCGTGGAATAGTCTCCCAGTGGACGTGGTAGAGATGAGGACAGTATCTTAATTCAAAAAAGCATGGGACAAACACAGAGGATCTGTAAAGGAAAAAGGGGACTGTTGTAGTCGTTGATTTGGAAGGACAGACTAGATAGGCCATGTGGTCCTTTTCTGTCGTCATATTTCTATGTTTCTATGTTTTGCTCCACCCTGACTCTGCCTCCAGTCCACCCCGGCACTATCTAGACAGTGCCGCTGAATAGCTCGGTGTCATGGCGCAAGGCAGATAGTGCCTATGGAAGTAGATGAAAACACACAGGGCAGTTTTAAAACCGGGAGTGCAAAACACATGGCTAGGGGTTGCTATGAGCAACCAAGCAAAACAAGAGCACAGGCTGTAGGTAAACGCCCAGATAGAGCATTACGTCATAGCTCATCAGGGAAGCAGAAACAGCTGCAGCAGTTTGAGCTAACAAGAGTCTCAAAGAATGACGCACTTAAAAAGTCAGTCTTGAGCAAAGCAGAGAAGAACCGAGAAAGGAACAGAGACAGGAGCAGGGAGTCAGACTCATTCTCTGATGCCGAGGGAGAAAGAGACCCTGAGAGGATTCACAGGAGAGGAAAGAGCAGAGCTCAGGAGAGCCAGGAGTCATACCTGAAAGCTTCTGATGTGGATTCCATCTGTACCTCAGAGGGGTTTGCCCAGGAGGAATTCTCAGAGGTTAGTGCTGGAAGGTTGGGCTGCACTAAGCCAGTCCGGTTGGGGACAGAGAGAGATTCCAAGCTGCAAACCATGAGGAGCTGGGAGAGGGAATACTCACGAGAGCAGGTACCTGGGGAGCAAAAGCTATTATCCAGAAGTGAGTTCCTACCCGAGAGAAAGACGTCCCTTGAGGGGAAGTGAAAGGGAGAAAAGTTTCAACTTCCCGGTAGCAAAACGGAGAGTCAGAGCTCAGCCTGAAGAAAGGCATAGTACCTGGTATAGAGGGGCACTGGATTTTAACTACACTGGTCCTGAAGGATATGGCCCTCTAAGGAGAGAATCCATAGTGCACGGTAACCAGCCTTTCTGCAGGGGGAGAGGGGAGAGAAGCTCTAGCCAAGAAGAGAGGGAACTTTTAAACACTGATACACATTACAGCCCTGGCAAATATAATTCCCAAGAAGCACATGAGGACATGGAATGTGACTTCTGTGAAGAGAGCTCAGATATTTGTAAAATGGACTGTACAATGGTGTTTTCAGACAGCGTGACCTCTTTTTGTTAAAGCCTGAGTAAAACCCTGCCTAAGAGAAATCTGTGGAGGAACAGAGATTTCAATGGAAAGCTTTTGTGAGAGAAAAAGCCTGTTTTCCCTTTTTGTTTGTTTAAAGCTGACAAGAAGCATTTTTGTTGTAATTTGTAGTTCCCACTTGTGTTGTACCAGTATCATGGTTTAATTTCTTTTGACCCTTGTTGCAAGAATTCTCCCGGGAAGGGAAATAAATACCTCTTTAAGCATAGCTACTCGACCACAGCTACCTTCTTATTTGAATAGCTATTGGGACTCAAAATCCCAGGGGGCACTACTCCGTCCTTGCTACATAAGAGGATCCTCACTGAAGCCCCAGGCCTTCCGCCTCCGGGGTAGTAGGTGAGTGACAAGTGGCGACGTTGTTGGATTTTTGCGCAAGAATTCAAAAGGACAAGCACAAAGGACTACAGTCTGCTGGAAAAGGAGAACTGTCATCCAACAGGAGAGAACCGTCAGGAAGATTTCTGCTGCCAGGTGCTGTACCCGGAGAAACCTTTCTCACATGATGATCCCTGCATGAAGGCTCAGGTAAAAAGTACCTAGGCAGACGCGGGGAGGATAAAGTGAGAAAGGGGCGCTGGTGGGCACTGAGAGGGCGGTGGAAAGAAAAAAACCACAAAGGAGTTGCGGTATCGCACTTGGTTTTTGTTTCTGTTTCTATCTCTTACAGGTACATCAAGGCGGAAGATGGAGCCACAGGATGTAGCCCAATGGATGAAGGCGCAATGGGATAAGCAAGTCGAGCTTATCCATTACCTGCAGGAACAGACTACAAGGACCATACAGGAGCAGCAGCGGCCCTTGATAGAGACCATGGATGCGATTTTAAAGAAACCGCTAGACGCCGCAGCGGACGTCCCCATGGCACTCCAAGCCGCAGGTCTGAGGTCGTATGGTGCCTTTTCGCTAGGACAATTACAACCGCAGGACAATTTGGACGATTACCTGGACGCTTTTGAGCGCATAGCTACCACCCTGAAATGGCCGGAGGAGCAGTGGGCCACCCGGTTTGCCCTGTCCCTCACAGGAGAGGCCCTTTCAGCGTATAAGGCTATGCCAGCAGAATTAGCTTCCACTTATATTGAAGTGAAAAAAGCGGTGAAAGATAGATTAGGGCTCACCCCCCTTCACTATCAAAGAATGTTTAGGGAGGCAGTAATTAGGCCTCAAGAGACCCCCAAGGCCCTAGCGCAACGTTTAAAAAGTGTAGCCAAAAAATGGTTGCTAGCCGAGGGAGCTACATTGGAAACAGTCATTGACAAAATTGTGTTAGAACAATTTATGCAGGCTGTTCCCTGAGGTCTCACAACTTTTCTGACGCTCCAGCACTGCCAAACCTCAGAGGATGCAGCCACTCTTGCGGAGCGGTATTTCGCTGCCGAGAGGACTGACACCTCAGGGCAAGGTATTTGATTGGCAGCTGGTAGGAGAAAAAGTAGCAGAAGTGAGAAATATGTGCATGATAGGATGTATAAACCTGAAATGTTGAATGTCAATGTCTCTGATGGTAATGTCTATTCTGTACCCAAAGGAAAATGTTTTAGGTGTGGAAAAACTGGACATTATCAGGGATCCTGCACAGAACGAACAGTCCTGGTGACAGGGGCAGAGGAAACAGAGCAGGACGAATTCTTGATCCAAGCACAAGTAGAAGGTATTCACATATTGGCTCTACTTGACTCGGGGGCTGACCAGAGCATGATTTCAAAGAGGCTCTGGGAAGCCATTGAGGGGCACCGCCAGTCGCCCCCGAGTCAAGCAGAGGGACAAGTTCGGGTCAGGTGCGTGCACGGCGCAGCCTCACATTATCCATTACACAGTGTAAAGGTAAATGCCTTAGGAACACAGCAGAATATATCGGTAGCCATAGTTCCAAAGCTGCCAAGGGAGGTTGTCCTGGGGAGGGACTGGCCACCATTTAGTCAAAAAATGGAGGGAAAGCTTAATAAGCCTAGCCTAAAGCCTACCCAACACCAGGTAGGAGTACAGGATGGGGAAATAGAAGCTTTGGCCGCCAAACTCCCGAGTCCCCTGTTTGGCAAACCACAGAAGAGTAGGACAGGACCACAGGTTCCCAAGAAGGGGGCACCCTTAGGGAAAGCAAAGTTCGTCCTACAGTTCTGCAAAGTGTCCAACTTGGCCAAAAGCCCACAAAAAGCCACCCCAGGAGCGGCTGGCTATGATTTATTCAGTGCGGAGGAAGCCATAGTGGGAAAAGGAGGGAAGGCCTTAATTGATACAGGCATCCAGGTGAGAATCCCAGAGGGCTGCTATGGCTGTATTGCTCCGAGGTCAGGCCTTGCGGTAAAATCTTTTCTAGATATGGGGGCTGGGGTGATAGACCCCGACTATAGGGGATGTATTAAGGTCCTGGTCTTTAATTTTAGTAAGACCGACTTTAAAATTCATGTAGGCGATCGCATAGCGCAGTTAATCTGCGAGCGAGTGGGTTTCCCCATAATTGAAGAAGTGTTTTCCTTACCGTCCACCATAAGGGGGGAACAGGGATTTGGGTCCACGGGCCAGGGTGAAGTCAAGATTATGACCGCCCTAGCAGAAGAACCAAAAGAAGAAGACCTGGGTCCTCAAATTGCAGATTTGAGGGACAAGTCCAGACCTAGGGTAGGTGAAGGGCTTTCTATACCCCAGCAGCAAGAACTGGCCCAAGTCCTGGATAGATTCTCGGACGTTTTAACTATGACACCAGGGGAAACTAACGTAGTAGCCCACGAAATTATAACCACACCAGGGCGAATAATTCGGCAACGCCCCTACCGCATGCCCGAGGCAAAAAAGAGAGAAATAGTCGAACAGGTAAAAGAGATGGTGAAGCTTGGTGTCATAGAGGAGTCGCGCAGCCCCTGGTCTAGTCCAGTGGTGCTGGTGCCCAAACCAGACGGATCCATTCGATTCTGTATCGACTTTCGCCGGGTGAATGAAGTGTCACAGTTTGACGCTTACCCGATGCCCCGGATAGACAATTTGCTGGATCATTTGGGGCAAGCGAGATACCTGACCACCCTTGACCTCACCAAGGGATATTGGCAGGTACCCTTAACGAAGGAGTCCAAGCCAAAAATGGCGTTTAGCACGCCTATAGGCCTCTTTCAATTTCGCCACATGCCATTTGGCTTACACGGCGCCGCTGCCACATGCCAGCGATTGGTGGACCAGGTCCTAAGGCCCCACCACGAGTACACGCTGGCCTATATGGACGACGTGATAATTTACAGCACAACCTGGACCCAACACCTTGCAAGAATAGAGGCCGTACTCAGGGCACTTCGCAAGGCGGGACTAACACTAAATCCGGCCAAGTGTCTGTTCGCCACGGAAGAGGCCAAGTACTTGGGACACATGGTTGGGAGGGGGGTAGTAAGGCCCCTGGCCTGTAAACTAGAGAGTGTCCGAAACTTCCCACGTCCGGGCACGAAAAAGCAAGTCCGGAGCTTTCTGGGTTTGATAGGATACTATCGTCGGTTTATACCTCACTTTGCTGAGGAAAGTATTCTATTCACTGAAATGTTACGGAAAAACGCCCCTACCAAGATAAAGTGGTCCCCGGAGGCTGAAGTAGCCTTCACTAACCTAAAGGAAAAACTCTGTAGGGCACCTGTCTTAAGGGGGATAGATTTCAACCTACCCTTCATTGTCCAGACGGACGCATCCGAAACAGGGTTGGGGGCGGTAATGGCTCAGAATTTTGATGGGGTAGAGCACCCTGTAACATATTTGAGCCGAAAGCTCAATAGCGCAGAGAAAAATTACTCTACAATAGAAAAGGAGTGCCTGGCGATTAAATGGGCAGTGGAGGCACTGCGCTTTTATTTAACTGGCCGGCAATTCCTTTTGATCACAGACCACGCCCCTCTGACCTGGTTACATCAGATGAGGAACAGCAACCCTCGTCTGACCCGGTGGCACCTAGCGCTCCAACCTTTTAGCTTCGTAGTACAGCATAGGGCGGGGCAGCTGCATGGAAATGCTGATGCATTGTCACGGATTCCGGGCTGTCAGGTAAGAACTGCAGCCCGTAATATTTTAAGGGGGGGATCTGTCATGGCGCAAGGCAGATAGTGCCTATGGAAGTAGATGAAAACACACAGGGCAGTTTTAAAACCAGCAGTGCAAAGCACATGGCTAGGGGTTGCTATGAGCAACCAAGCAAAACAAGAGCACAGGCTGTAGGTAAACGCCCAGATAGAGCATTACGTCATAGCTCATCAGGGAAGCAGAAACAGCTGCAGCAGTTTGAGCTAACAAGAGTCTCAAAGAATGACGCACTTAAAAAGTCAGTCTTGAGCAAAGCAGGGAAGAACCGAGAAAGGAGCAGAGACAGGAGCAGGGAGTCAGACTCATTCTCTGATGCCGAGGGAGAAAGAGACCCTGAGAGGATTCACAGGAGAGGAAAGAGCAGAGCTCAGGAGAGCCAGGAGTCATACCTGAAAGCTTCTGACGTGGATTCCATCTGTACCTCAGAGGGGTTTGCCCAGGAGGAATTCTCAGAGGTTAGTGCTGGAAAGTTGGGCTGCACTAAGCCAAAGTCCGGTTGGGGACAGAGAGAGATTCCAAGCTGCAAACCACGAGGAGCTGGGAGAGGGAATACTCACGAGAGCAGGTACCTGGGGAGCAAAAGCTATTATCCAGAAGTGAGTTCCTACTCGAGAGAAAGACGTCCCTTGAGGGGAAGTGAAAGGGAGAAAAGTTTCAACTTCCCGGTAGCAAAACAGAGAGTCAGAGCTCAGCCTGAAGAAAGGCATAATACCTGGTATAGAGGGGCACTGGATTTTAACTACACTGGTCCTGAAGGATATGGCCCTCTAAGGAGAGAATCCATAGTGCATGATAACCAGCCTTTCTGCAGGGGGAGAGGGGAGAGAAGCTCTAGCCAAGAAGAGAGGGAACTTTTAAACACTGATGCACATTACAGCCCTGACAAATATAATTCCCAAGAAGCACATGAGGACATGGAATGTGACTTCTGTGAAGAGAGCTCAGATATTTGTAAAATGGACTGTACAATGGTGTTTTCAGACAGCGTGACCTCTTTTTGTTAAAGCCTGAGTAAAACCCTGCCTAAGAGAAATCTGTGGAGGAACACAGATTTCACTGGAAAGCTTTTGTGAGAGAAAAAGCCTGTTTTCCCTTTTTGTTTGTTTAAAGCTGACAAGAAGCATTTTTGTTGTAATTTGTAGTTCCCACTTGTGTTGTACCAGTATCATGGTTTAATTTCTTTTGACCCTTGTTGCAAGAATTCTCCCGGGAAGGGAAATAAATACCTCTTTAAGCATAGCTACTCGACCACAGCTACCTTCTTATTTGAATAGCTATTGGGACTCAAAATCCCAGTGGGCACTACTCCATCCTTGCTACATAAGAGGATCCTCACTGAAGCCCCAGGCCTTCCGCCTCCGGGGTAGTAGGTGAGTGACACCGGTCAGATGTTGCTAAATGGATAAGTGCTGCTGAGCCCTCCAATTTTTTCCAGGGCATGTGTGAGTATATACTACAGTTGCGCATATAAGTTTTGCAACCAAGGGGGTTGCCTCCCTCCCTCCCCCATCTTGTGCTCCCATCTCAAGAGACGTTCCAATCATAGTAACACCACCAAGGACAAAATTCCATTCTTAGCCCTTATTTCTCCCCATGCCCGAGGCAGTAGATAAAATGAAATGTAATCTAAGAACGTATGAAGAAGGGTTAACTACTTGGTAGCTAAATTTCAGTACCAAAAGATGCAGGTATGCATTTTAGACAAAGAAATCCAAAAGAGCGGTACACAATAAGGGGTGAGAAAATGATGGTCACAAAGCATTAAAAAGACCTCCGGATGATTACATCAGATAGCTTCAAGGTAGAAAACTGCATGACATGGGGGCCAGAGCCAGAGAGGCGCTAAGATGTATAAGGAGAAGTCGAACTAGTAGAAAGGGAAGAAGTGATCATGACACTGGACAGGACATTAGGGAGACTTTAACTGGAGTATTGTGTTGCATTCTGGAGGCCATCCTTCTGCAAGAGAACAAACTACGTAGAAACAATCCAAGGAAGGGCTACCATAATAGTGCAGGTCTGGGCCCCTTACTTCATTTCTGGGGGAATGGCATGGAATGCTGTTCTGCCATTTTTGTCATATTCCAGAGCAGAAGGGATATTCTGCTCCAGCTCCTCCATTCCAGGCAACCTGCAGAGAAGGGAAAGGGAGTGGAGGGGATAAGCTTGGAGCAGAGCAGAGAACAGTTGCTCTACTCCTTAATCCAGCCCCTCTTCTCCTATTGCTCCCACTGCTGGCCTGGCTGCCCCCTCCCCTGGCTCCCCAGTTCCACTTCCTTTTTATCTACAAATGAAGTCCTGCCTGGATCAGAAGCTCTATGAGAAATCTAAATATGTACAACTTAGAGGAGAAGAGCTTTGAGAAAAACATTGAAATATGTGAAAAGTACTTTCTGCCCCCTCACTCGATTTGCAGCTTGACATGCTGTGAGCACTTGTGTGCATCAGTGATGCTGAGAGCTAAAATGAACAGGTATCAGCTGAGGCGCCAGACGAATACAAACCACCCAACCAGGCAGCAGCAGAATGGGACAGTGTTGGCAGTGGAGGATCACATTTCTGTGGCAACAGCAACACTAGAATTACCTGCATGGAAGAAAGACCTGGCAATCTACTTCCGTATCTTGCCACGAAAACCAAATGGATACTCACAACAAAACAAATTGCACTATAGTGCTGGAAGATGATATCTCAAGGTCAGAAGGTTCTCAACTGGCTACTGGGGAGCAGCTGAAGACTTTTCAGAGTAAAACACATAGATTGTGAGCCCTTTGGGGACGAGGGACTATATCCAGTACCTGTTTGTAGTAGCTACATAATGTAAACTGCTTTGATTGAAGGATAAGGCGGTATAGAAACTGGTTAAATAAATAAAATAAAATCAGCATTTATGATGGTGTTGGATCAAAGCCCTCAGAACGTCTGACTGTTGATGTGGCTGTGCATGAAATGAGAGTTAGAGTCTGCAAAGATGTCTTGCATAATGGGAAATGGAATGTATGAAGCATGAACCAAGGAAAGCTGGAGGTGGTCAAGAATGAAATGGAACATGTATATCTCGATTCATTGGGTGTCAGTGAACTAAAATGGACTAACATTGGGCACTTTGCATTTGAGATCACATGGTCTACTATGCTGAAAATGAAAGACAAAGAACAAAGCATAGATACTCACCTGTAACAGTTATTCGCCAGGAACAGCAGGAATTAGTCCTTACATATGGGTGACGTCTGCGCCGACAGAGCCCGCGTGGAGCATTTCCCCAGCTTTCAAAGAAAGCCTTTGGGACATGCTACCACGCATACATGGTCCCCTTCCCACCCAAGGGTGCCATCTTGCTCAGTCAGAAGACACAGCTAGGACGGCAGTAAAAACTAAAACAAGGTAGGGAGACAACTCCCATGGGAGGAGGGAGGGTTGTGAGGACTGATTCCTGCTGTCCCTTGAGAACACCTGTTAAAGGTGAATAACTACACTTTCTCCAGGAACAAGCAGGAAGTCAGTCCTCACATATGGGACTCCCTAGCTCCAGGCTGACAAGCACTGAACCACGACATCACCAATGGCGACCAATTGGTTAGCCATGAGCTGGAGAAGGTGACTCCCCACTGAGAGATTCTGCAAGACCCCAGCATCCAGCGACACTATTACTCCGGTAGCCTGAACACAGAAGGGTCGGATTGCAAGAGTTGCCTACACCCTGAGAATATTATGAAGTACTGCCCGATTTTCTCTCCTGGCAGTAGTGAACTGGGAACATATGAACTGAAGACCATGTGATGGCCTTGCAGATTTCTATCACCAGCACTTAGCAGAGGTTGGCCACCAATGTGGCCATCGCCTTCATGTAATGCGCTGTGATCTTGTGCTCGAGGGAGAGGCCAGCTCGCTCATAGATGAGGACAATTCAGTCTGCCACCCAAAAGGACAGAGTTTGCTTAGTCACGGGGAGTCCCAGTTTGCTGGGGTCATAAGACATGAAAAGCTGAGAAGCTTTAAGCTGGGCCCGAGTCCACTGTAAGTAGAAGGACAGGGCCCATTTGCAATCTTGTGTATGAAGTACTAGTTCCTCTTTGCCGGCGTGAGACTGCGGGAAGAAGGTGGGGAGGACCACCTCTTGGTTGAGGAGGAAAAGAGACACCACCTTCAGGAGGAATTTGGGGTGTGTGCAGAGCACTACCCTGTTCTTGTAGAACCTTGTACATGGTGGATCTGCCACCAGGGCCTGGAGTTCGTTCAAGCATATGTGAGGGCCACCAGAAAGGCCATTTTCCAAGACAGGTGCCGCAGGTGGCAAGTGGCCAGGGACTCAAACGTCAGTTTGGTGAGCTGGGAGAGCACCATGTTGAGTTCCCACTCTACCGCTGAAGGGTGGAGAAGGGGCTTGGGATAACAAGAGGCCCTGGAGGAACCTGGAGACCAGGGACTGGTTTGAGAGGAGTTTTCCCTTAATAGGGTGGAGGTGAGCAGCTATGGCGCTCAGATGTACTCTCATCGAGTTAGATTTCAACCTGCTGTGTGACAGGTGCAGTAGGAATTGAAGTACTAGTTGCACATGGCAGGAGAAAGGATTCTCTTCCATTTCCGCACACCAGGAAGCGAACCTTATCCACTTAAAGGCATAAGCCCATCTGGTGTTTTCGGAAAGACAGTAGGATTTCTTCTACTTCTCCTGGAAGATTGAAAGGGGCCAACACTACCCTTTCAGCAGCCACGCTGCTAGTGGTAGCAACCCCAAATTGGGGTGCAGGAGGGAGCCCTCCTCCTGGGATAGGAGGTCCGGGGCTCAGCCCAGAGGGACTGGGAGTGCCACCAACAGGAAAATAAGCAGAGGGAACTAAGGTTGCCTGGGCCACCTGGGGCAATCAGTATGACTGATGCCCTTTCGCTCTGGACCTTGAAGATGGTTCTGGCAACCAGGGGAGTCATGGGAACTGTCAGACGGCTGCCTGGGTGAGAATCTTCACACTCTTGGCAAGTGCATATTTCTATATGATTTGCAAGGTATTGTGGGCAATGTAGTTCATTCACACCAGACACAGCTGCTGACAATAATTTAGTTGTGCTCTTGGGTAAAGCCAATAAGATATTTATTTATGGGGTTATTTCTCCCAACACAGATATGCTTGGTAGCACATAAATTAGGTAACTTGCTTTCAGTGTTAACTTGGAAAAACAAAGTCAAAATCAGGAAAACAACAAATGAAAAGCCACAAAGCAAGAAACAAACTGTTCTTTTCAGATTAACTTCTGATTACTTCCCACATAGATACAGAAGTGATTCTCTCCTAGCTCACAAGCAATTAGGTAAGGCTTAATTGCTAGCAGTTACCAGCTGAAACCCCTTAGCTGGCTTGCCTTCCCACTGTGTGGGTCAAATCCTGCTTCAGGAGCTTTTCTGAGTAGATTAAAGAACAAATTTGTATTTCTTTGTGATGGTTGCTGTACTTTATAACAGAAAGTTACCAACGGAGTTTAGATAGAGAGCAGTCCATATAAACAGGATCCTCATCTGCTATTATTCCCCCTTGTTCAACAAGCATGGGTTCAATATCATGGATTGGCACAGATGAATCTCTCAATGGAGCATTTTCAGGAGAATACTTGTTTCCCTGCTGTCTTTCAAGGTTATAGCTAGGGCATAGATCAGTGTTCATACCTGATCTTCCATTGCTGCTAGAGTTCCTCTCTATATAGCCTGGCCAGTATGTAGTCCAGTTCTTATGTCCAGCCTTCCAATCCAGATCCCTGGACACTGGATCTCTCTTCACATACCTTCTGACACGGGTCTTAGGGTCCCTTCCACGTGCAGCCGTCTCCCTCACAGGTAGCGTCTGGAGATTCCTAGCTCTGCAGCACCATTCCTCTGGCTTTCCCCAGTCCAATGGTGTATGCTGGCCCTTGGAATACCTCCCAGTATACGTACTGCTTTGGACTCTTCTAGACCTCTCAAAGGCTTTTCTCCTCTTTCTTCCAGAGGGTCTCTTTCCCTCTCTGTCCGTCCGGTTTGGCTTCTGCTTCTGATGATCCTTCAGATGAAACTGATGATCAAACTCAAGATGATTCTCAGGATACTGAGGACAATTCAGTGGATATCCAAGGTGATCATGAAGATCCTGAGGATGGTCATCTGTAGAATAAACTCTACTCTTATTCTGCCTAGATGAGTGCTCCTCCCTAATACAGCGCAGCTGTGCTAAATCAGGCCTTGCCCTTTGAGATGAGTGTTCCATCCTAGCACAGCGCAGCTGTGCTGAATCAAGCCCTGCTCTTTGCAATGAGTGCTTGGGGATTACCTCATAGCCCTTTTGATTGAACACACGTTTTCTCACTTCAGCTCCTCTCATGGCTGTTGGAAACCTGGTGCATTCTGGGACTGGTAGTCTTTTATGGCAAAATTCTGTTTTCTCATTTCTACCAGCACTGACAGGTTGCTTGTTCAGAGACACTTCACCTTTTCTATAGCCCCTTCCTGAGCTATGATAAGCTTCCTTATCACAGAACACAGAGTAGGCCCTAAGACCACAAGATCAGGAAGGCATCTGCCGCCGTTCTCTCCGGGTGCGGCTGACGGGAGTAGAAGCAGGGTAGCTGCGTGTTATCCTGAGAGGAGAATAGGTCCATCATAGGCCTGCCCCAGGGGTGGGAGAGCTGCTTCATTACTCTTGAGTTTAAGTACCACTCGTGTGGGTGAAGGACTCTGTTCAGCCTGTCTGCTCTTCCATGGCCTGGGAGGTACAATGCTCGCAGAAGCATGCTGTTGCGTGCTGCAAAGGAGAGGAGGGCCACCGCCTCCTGGCAGAGGGAGTATAAACCCGTGCCCCCCTGCCTGTTAATATAAAAAATGGTGACCTGGTTTGTGCATCTGGATCAGCACAGGTCGGTGTCACAGGCAGTGGTGGAATGCTCGTAGGGCAAAGAAGAATGCCCTGAGTTCAAGGAAAGTGATCTGTAGGAGTGACTCCTCCTGAGACCAGCTGCCCTGTGTGCAGCGGTCTCCACAATGTGTCTCCAACCTAGGAGGGAGATATCTGTGGTCAGAGTCCTCTGCAGCATGAGTGCCTGGAAGGGCATTCCCGCCTGGAGGTGGCACAAATTTTGCTACCAGTTGAGGGATTCCGCCAGTTGGTGGGTAACCCTGACCCTGTCCCGTAGCCTGCCCGTGGCCTGAGTCCACTGTGAGCATAGGCACCACTGGGCTGTCCACATGTGTAAGTGGGCTGAAGGTGTGACATGGTCTGTTGAGGCCATATGGCCCAGTAGGCAGAGGAGGAGATGATCCAGCACTGACTGGTGGCATTGTACCTCTCCTTCCAGTTGCCTGAGGCATTCTGCCCTTTCTCATGGGAGGACAGCCTTGACCTGTAAGATGTCCAACTGAGCACCAATGAACTCCAGGCTTTTGGCTGGAGAGAGATGGGATTTGGGGTAGTTGACGACAAATCCTAGGTGATGCAAAAGGAGGTTTGCACACTCTGCGGCCTGACTGACCTCTGAGACCGTACCGCCCCTGATGTGCCAGTCGTCCAGGAAGAGGAAGACGACAGCCCCTTGTAGGTGCAGGTAGGTGGCTACCACCGCCAGGCATTTGGTAAAGACCCTTGGAGAGGAGGCCAGGCTGAACGTAGCATCCTGGACTGGTAGGGCCCTCTTCCCACCATGAATCATAGGTACTGCATGTGGGAGGGGTTGATCAGGATGTGCGTGTACGCATCCTTTAGGTCCAAGGAGCACAGCCAATCTCCCTGGTGGAGGTAAGGCAGCAGTTCCAAGGGAGTGCATCTTGAACCTTTCCCTCACAAGAACTTGGACTTGGACAAGGAGTGGAGGAGTGGCCTAGTGGTTGGGGCAAGGTACTTCAGGCCAGAAGGTCAGGGGTTCAAATCCCACTAGAGGACAGCAACCTTGAGCCGGAAGGACTGGGGTTTCTAGTCCCACAGGTGCTCCTTGTGGTCTTGGGTAAGCCACTTAACCCTCCATAGCCCATGTTCCCTGTAAAATAGTTATCTCCAAGTTATAATGCCCTGTTCAATGTAATTTCAGTTTGTTCAATGTAAACCGCACTGATGCAGAATAGCACGGTATATAAGAGAATGTAAATAAATAAAATAACTTAATATTTTTAGGTCTAGTATGGGTCCGAGGCCCCCAGTTCTCTTTGGGACAAGGAAGTATCTGGAGTAGAAGCCTTTTCCCCATAGATGTTTGGGTACAGACTCTACTGCAATGTCCCTGAGCAGACCTGCGAGCTCTGAGAGCAGAAGCGTCTGGTGAAGGAGAGATCACACTGGCTCTCCTGGAAATAACTTGGGTGGTACCTGCTGTAGGTGTAGGAGGTGTCCCTCCCTTACTATTTGCAGTACCAACTGGCCCAAAGTGACACTGGCCCACCTGTGGGTGACGAATGCCAGGCAGCTCCCTGTTGGCTGGTGACGGTCTCCCAGGGGAGGGGAAGCCCTGTTCCAGGAGTCAAAAGCTCCCCCCAGGCTTGGCAAAATTTGGGGCCTGGGCTTCTATGCCTTTGGCTTCTAAGCTCCATGGCTTTGTCTTTTAGGGTGAGAACCCTGTTGCTGGCCCGAGAAGGGCTGGTAGTGTGACTCTGATGAAAGTGTCCCTTTTTCCTCAGGAACAGGGGTCTTTTCCCTGATGGTTTCTTACAGGGAAAGGATGAGGTCTTTTTGGCGAGTCTCTGTCAAGTCACCACATCAGCCTCAATCTCGGCCACCTAGTCGGCCATAGGCTTGCCAAACAGGTTCTCCCTGGTGCAAGGGACGTCAAGCAGCTTGTCTTGCACCCACTGCTCAACGTCCAAAGACTGCAGCCAGGCTTAGCACCGGGTGCCAATTCCGGCCACTGCTACTCGAGCCGCTGACTCAAAGCCATCATAGGCCACCCGGAAAAGGAACTTAGAACAGTCCTTGATCCCCGAGGTCAGGGACTAGAACCGTTGGAGGGATTCCCCGGTAAGCCCCACTGAAAACCCGGACAACTCCTGAGTTAGGGCCTTCAGGTACATGCCTATATACAGTTCATAGGCTTGAATCCGGCAACCCAGCAGGGAACCCTGGTAACACTAGCACCCAAGGGCATCATAAGAACATAAGATAAGCCATACTGGGTCAGAGCAAGGTCCATCAAGCCCTTCTGGATGCAGTACATGGTGTCGAGGCCAGAATCTCCCACTTTCTAAGTAACAGCTGCTCTGGGATCGGCTGCATGGGCATTGTTAGAGTCTCCTTGAGTGGAGAATCGTACTGGAGAATCTCCAGTTCCTCGATGCATGGATCTTCCTCCACCTCGGTTTGCACCGAGAGGGCTCTAGCCATATCCTTGATAAAGTCATGGAAGGTCACATCTTCCAGAGGAGAATGGCACCGGGGGCAATGGGGGCAATGGGTCCAAGGGAATATCTTGGTGCTGTTTGATTTTCAGGGATGCCTTGTCATCAGTCTCCAACTCAGAGCCAAGTGGTGATGATGAGTCTGTGGCCCTGTGACTCATAATGTTGAGGCTGGAGCTGAGTGGCCGGCGGCCTCCGGAGGACCTGAGATTCGAGTCGAGGAAACTGGCCAGGGAGGATCAGATGCCTGAGGAACAAGACACAGACCTTCACCAGTGCCAAGAGTGCTGCAGTGCCAGAATAGCAGCGATGTTCTGCTCCAAGACTGACATTTTGCTTTCCAAGCCAGAAGGCTCCGCAACTTTCGGTATGGGTACCAAGGACCTCGGGCCTGGCGCTGGCACTCTCACGAGTCCATCCTTGATGAGGACTAAGGTCTCGAGGAACCTTGCATGGTCTCCGCTGGCCAAGGACTCTGGTAGGGCACTTTTCGGAGCCACCCGAGTCCCTCTGGGCAGTCTTACCGGTTTTCTCCGGTGCAATCTCGGTGGACTTCGAAGATTTTTATTTCTTTCTCTCAGGGTCTGAAGCCTTCTTGGAGGAACTGCCGCTGTGGGACTCCGAGGATGATCGGGCCTCACGGGAAGTGCTCGGCTTGGAACTCGGCATCAGGGATGTCGGTGATGCATTGGACCTGGAGAACAGGTTTCCTGCTCTGACCTCTTTTTATTGGTTTTACGCATCATGGCCTGGCACAGGGAGCAGGAGGTGCTGTCATGTTCCGGGCCCAGGCAGTGCAGGCAGCAGTCATGGGTGTCGGTAACTGACATTGACTGCAGCGGTCACATTTTTTGTACCTACTGGGGGGCATGGTGGGGAACACCTGGATGGGGTCGACGACCCCCAGGCAAGAAAGGGTGCAAACATCGGTCAAGGCGAGCCTCAATCAAAAAAGACAAAAGGAGCTGAGAACAACGCCAGTGCCGGCACCAGCTAAATGCGGGAAGAGAAGCCAGTATGCAAACTGGGAAACTATCTATTTTAAGGATAATTATCAAGGATTTTTCCATGGAAACAGGATAGACATCCGTTGGGCTCCATGGAAAAAAGGAGACCAAGCAAGATTGCACCCTTGGGCGGGAAGGGGACCACACATCCGTAGTAGCATGTCCCAAAGGCTTACTTTGAAAGCTGGGGAAATGCTCCACGTGGGCTCCATCGACACTGATGTCACCCATATGTGAGGACTGACTTCCTGCTTGTTTCTGAAGAAATGGTGTTGCATTTTTAATCAAGAAGAAACTTGCAAGAACTGTAATGAAATACAATGCAATCAGTGAATGCTTAATTTCTATTTATCTACAAGAAATGGCCATCAACACAACTATAATTCAGGTATATGCCCCAATAACAGCAGCAGAAGAGGAAGACATTGATGAGTTTTATGAACAAGTACAAGCTGAAATTGACAGAACATGCAAACAGGATATCCTGATAGTCATGAGTGACTGAAACGCAAAAGTTGGCAACAAAGAAGGCCATGTGGTTGGAAAATATGGACTTGGCAACAGAAATGAAGCTGGAGAAAGATTGACAAAATACTGTGAGACCCATCATCTATTCATCTCAAACACTTTCTTCCAGCAACACAAGCAGCAACTGTACACATGGACTTGACCCAATGGATTGTACAAAAATCTAATTGACTACATCTGTGTAAGCCAACAATGGAAGAGTTCTATAACATCAATAAAGACAAAACCTGGAACTGACTGTGGTATAGATCACCAAAAACTAGTAAGCAAACAAGCTAAAGTTGAAAAAGAGCAAGCCACTCATGAGTGTAGCAAAATAAGACCTTGGGAATATACATCGTAATTTAAAGACTGCCTGCAAAATAAGTTTGCTGGTTTAGGTACAAATGACAGCTCCATAAAAGTTATGGAATGACATCAAGAAGGCTGTGTTTGAAGAAAGTAAGAAGTCTCTACAAAAGATGAAAAAGCAAAAATGGCCAAAATGGATGACCGAAGAAACTTGAAAATTGCCCAGAAATGCAGAGAAGCTAAAGCCAGATGAGAAAGAGAGGCAATTGCAGAACTCAGAGATTTCCAACATGTAGCAAGACAAGACAAGGAGAAGTACTACAATGATGCATGCAAGGAAATAGAATTAGAAACTATTAGAGAAAGAACAAGATCGGCTTTCCAAAGCTACGACAGTTAAAGAAAAAATTCCACCCTCGAAGTGGAATGCTATAAGATGCTCAAGGATCCATGTTAAATGATACTGAGAAGATCAAGAAAAGGGAAAAGAATATACAGTCATTATACCATAAAGATCAAGTGGACCAACAGCCGTTTCAACCTGTACCTGATGATCAGGAACCATTGGTGATGAAATAAGAAGTCGAAGCAGCACTGAAAGCCTTATCAAAGAACAAAGCACCGGGCATAGATGGCATTTCCACTTAAGTATTACAACAATCGGATGCAGCTGTTACCATACTTACAAGGCTCTGCCACGCAATTTGGAAGACAATATCATGGCCAACTGATTGGAAAAGATCTGTGTTTATACCAATACTAAAGAAAGGTGATCCAACTAACTGTGAAAATTACCGCACAACTGCTCTATCTCACATGCCAGCAAGATTCTACTGAATATTATTCAGCAGAGACTGCAACCATACCTGAAAGAAGAACGGCCTGAAGTGCAAGCAGGGCTCAGGAAAGGGTGAGGAACAAGAGACAGATGTGATATGGATCCTTGAAAAGACAAATTAATACCAAAAGGATAGTTGTGTTTTATTGACTACAGCAAGTCTTTTGACTGTGTAAACCATGAGAAACTCTGGGCCACATTAAAAATAATGAATAACGCCTAATCAGGTATTGTACCTACTGTTATCAACCTGTATATAGTTTACCACTCTGTATATAGTTTACCTGTTCACCATGTTATTCTCCCTGTTTTAATGTAAGTTCAATGTGGATCTTTCCTCATTGCACAATTTTGTTGCCTGGGAAACGCGCTGATGGCAAATAGTGCGGTATAGAAAAACTCTAAATAAATAAAATAATAAATAAAAAACATGGGTATACCAGAACACCTGATGTTCTCTTGCACAACCTTTACATTGATCATGAACCAACAGTTCAAATGGAACAAGGAGAAACAGAATGGTTTAAAACCACCAAAGGCTGCATACGTTCCCCCTACCTGTTTAAATTATATCCAGAACAAATCATCAGAGAAGCAAGGCTGTATGAAGACGACCAAGGTGTGAAGATAGGTCGAAGACTCATCAACAACATTTGCTATGCTGATGATACCACATTACTGGCTGAAAGTGAAGACAATCTGAAACATTTGCTTCTCAAGATCAAGGAATATAGTCTTAAAATGGGTCTGCACCTTAATGTAAATTAGACAAAGATCCTGACAACTGGCAAAATCAAGAAGTTCATCTTTGATGGAGAAGAAATTGAAATAGTTGACAACATAAACCTACTTGGATCTACTATCAATAAAAAAAAAATGCCAAGCAGTCAAGAAATCTGACGACATATTGCTCTTGGCAGAATGGCTATGAAGGACCTAGACAAGATTCTCAAGAGCAGAGATGTCTCTCTCCATACAAAGATTTGACTTGTTCAAGCCATGGTATTTTCAATAATGTCACATGGATGTGAAAGTTGGACATTACCGGAGGATGTAGTAAAGGCTGTGAGTATAGCTGGTTTTAAAATGGTTTGGACAAGTTCCTGGAGGAAAAGTTCATAAACGATTATTAATTGGATCTGGGAAATCCACGGCTTACCCTGGGACAAGCAGTGTGGAACCTGTGTACCTTTTTGGGACCTACCAGATACTTGTGAACTGAATTGGCCACTGTTGGAAGCAGGATACTGGGCTTGATGGATCTTGGTCTGACCCAGTATGGCATTTCTTATGTTCTTATGATCACCACTTTCTCCTCGATACCCTGTCCTTGCTTGGATTAAGAGGTTCTGTCCTGTCCTGGTTTTCTTCCTCTCTCTCCCACCACACTGTTAGTGTATGTTCTGTTGGATCCTCCTCTACTGCTATCCCCCTTTCAGTCGATGTACTCCAGGGCTCTGTCTTGGGACCTCCCTTTTCTCTCTCTACACTCAGTCTTTGGTGTACTCATCTCCTCCCATGGTTTTCAATCTCTCTGCTGAAGACTCTCAGATCTACTGTACCTCTCTGCACCTGAAATCTCTCTGGAAATCCAGGCCCAGATCTATGCCTGCTTATCTGACATTAGCACCTGGATGTCTCACCACCATCCAAAATTGAACATGGCCAAAACTGAGCTCCTTACCTTTTCCCCTAAGCTCCCCTTCCTCCTTTCTCTATTTCTGTGAATAACACGCTACTCCTCCGTGTTTCCTTGGGTCGCAACCTAGGATCATCTTTGACTCATAAGAACATAAGAAATGCCATTCCGGGTCAGACCAAGGTCGATCAAGTCCACTATCCTATTTCAAAAGTGGCCAATCCAGGTCACAAGTACCTGGCAAGTTTCCAGAAAGGCACACAGGTTTTACAATGTGCATCTTGTGGTAAGCAGTGGATTTCCTGGGTCCTCCTTAATAATGGTTTATGGACCTTTCCTCCAGGAATTTGTCCAAACCTTTTTTAAACCCAGCTACACTAACAGCTCCCTCTCCTTCTCCACACACATCCAAGACATAGCTAACAATCTGTTGCTTCTTTCTCAAATTTTTTTTTAGTGCCATCAAGTCAGTGTTGACTCATAGTGACAAAGCTACCTCTGGGTTTTCTTGGCAATGTATCACCAGAAGTAGATTGCCAGCCTTTTCTTCTGAGGCAATGGAGGGTAAAGTGACTTGCCCAAAGTCACAAGGAGTGCCAGTGGGAATTGAACCCTTGATCTTCTGGGTACTAGGCAGTTGCTCTAACCACTAGGCTACTCCTCCACTCTCATTCTCAATAACATTGGCAAAATTTGTCTCTTCCTTTTTGAATACACTACAAAGACTCTTATCCATTCTCTAGTCACCTTCTATCTAGACTACTGCAACCTCCTCTTTGCTGGTCTTCCTCTAAATCTCCTCTCTCCACTTCAATCTGTTCAAAACTCAGCTGTATGGCTGATCTTCCACAAGTGCCAATATGTTCTTTTCACCCCTCGTCTCAAGCCACTTCATTGAACATAAGATGATAAGATATTGCATACTGGGTCAGACCAAGGTCCATCAAGCCCAGTATCCTATTTCCAACAGTGGCCAATCTAGGTCATAAGTACCTAGCAGTCTCCCCAAAGACACAGATTCCTCAATGCTTGAATTGAGTCAAACAGTGATATCCTGGCTCTCTATCTGTTTCTGCATCTAGTTCAAACTTCTACTACTGACCTATAAGTGCCTTCATTTAGCTGCTCCTCACTATCTTTCCTTCTTATCTCTTCCTAGACCCCTCCTTGGGAACACCACTCTTCTGGCAGATCCCTTCTATCTGTGCCCTTCTCTTCCACTGCGAACTCCAGACTTTGATCTTTCCACCTTCCTACTCCGTATGCCTGGAACAAACTAACCAAGTCAATACATTGGGCTCCATCTCTGGCCCTACTCAAATCCAAGCTAAAAACTCACCTCTTTGAGGCTGCTTTTGGATCCTGATCTGCTTAGTCTCCTGTTCACTCCCTATGCATCTCCCTTACCACTCACCTATCAGGGCTCCTTCCAGAATGCTGCAATATTAAGCCATAAACATCACCACTAGGTGTTACCATTGCATTATGGCTAGGATATCTTCTCTCAGAGGCTGCAAATGAGGGAAAAGGAAAACCTGACCCAAGATTAAACCCAGATCCTCTGCATGGCAATGCACAGTAATGACACTGAACCACCACAGAGGTCCTACATATTTGTAAACAGGTGTGGAAGTGGCCTTATGATTAGTGGAGCAGCTAAGAACCAGGAAAACCAAAGTTTAAATCTCTCTTTTTCCACTTACACTCTTATGACCTCTGGCAATTAACTGAAGTCTCCGCTGTCTCGGGTACAAGCTTAAATTCCGAGTCTTCCTGGGCAAGGACATGCCTACAGTACCTAAATCGTAACGCATCTTGATCTTGGATTTGGAAAGGTAAGTAACTAAATCTAAAATCTATATCCGAATCATTATCAGTTCTTCCCCACTTATTCCACTTGGTAGATATATGTCAGTGTGATGCAAGCATGGGATTCTCGTGAGGTCTGGCCTAGGAGCAATTTGTTTTACTAAGACCAGGTGCAATCCACTGAAAATTCAACAGGGGATATGATCCCACCTAAGATGGTAGATACTGCAGCTATAAATGTTTTAAATAAATCAATATGTAGCCCTCCACTTCCCTAGCACTTTTTTTGCAGAACACTTGCACTCTGACAACAGCGATGACCCCTTGTGGACAGAAATGGAACACTGCAGACAAAGAGAAAGATGTCATGAGTTTGAAAGCTAAGCGTATTATATATAGATTAATATTGTGGACCTGACTAGGTATTTTCAGGGTTGAGAATCTTTGAGAACTTACATTCCCCCCACAAGAATGAGACGGAAAGAAAACCTAATGACAGATAAAGATCTTCAGGTCTATACAGTTTGTCCATCACTAGAATATACTCTTTTTAAAATGGGAAATGGTTCCCCAATGCATCTGCAGCCAGGGATGCTGAGGAGGCAGTATTCCTAGCCACTGGGGGAGGGAATCTCAGTTATCACCACAGTGACACCTAGTGGACAAACTAAGTTTGCATGCACAGAGTTGTGGAGGGAGATGTGGTCTATTGCCCCTGTAATAGCTAGGTTTGACAAGAACGGGGGAGAGTTATAAAATGGATCAGCTGCAAATGAAGCGTTATGGTAGTAAGAGCTGGGACTCCCATCTTTATCAGCAGAGAGTGCGCAAACCGTTAGCCATCAGGGTAGCCACACAGAAACATTTAATTCTAACTCACACAATGCAACAGGTTTGCACAAGACCTATCCATAAATCTTCTCACTGTCGCAAATGAACCTAGTAAGTGACTCTTTTTATAGCTTTATGGTAGATTTATTGGGTTAAGAACTAAATGATACAGCAGAGATTACTCTCTCTTTCCTGGACCTGTGCCATGTTTAACCATCTTGAATGACATGCAGCCCTTTACAGAGTTATTCACACAATGGGAAGAGCGAGCACATCGCACGGCGGGTCTATAATGAAGCACACACAGCACGCATTGTGGGCACCCTGCGGTCAGTAGCAAAACGACAGGAAAACTGTTTCTCATAATAATGGTTCCTTCATTTCGATTCAAACACACTTAGGGTATTACATACCGTAATACCAACAGGAAAACAGTTTCAACCTCTTGACCTCAGACAGGCTAATCATTCTAATCCCTTCATTTTCCTAGCCCTGGGAAGCACACAACTGACGCATGTTAAAACTTAAACATTATTTACTAAGTAATACTATCGTCTAGAAGGGGCCTTTGATGTTAAGGTTATTGAACAGTTTGACAGCTGTGTAGTGCACAAAAAGCTGTATGTGTGTGTGTGCCCTTGTAAAGCCTGAGTCATCCACACTCTGCAGGAAGAAAATCCCTTGGCTTTCATGTGGCATTGAACTGTGATGTGTGGCTGTAGTCTCCAGAGATTAGCTTGGAAAATTACCTAAAGCAACCAAATGTACCCCTCACTTCAAGAAACATGATAGCTTATTCTGTGAAACGAGACAGACAGACATAGGAAGAGGCATGCATAGTGAGAAAAACAAAACAAAACAGAAAGAAGATGATGCAGAGAGAGTGAGGAAGATAAAGATGTTTCATTCCAAGAAGGCTGTCTAGAAAAAAAATTCACTAATGATGCCTCAACCTCCCAAAGGGCCATGCAGCTTCCTCCGTGTGAACGCTGAGATGATTATGAGAAAATTGGCAAGGGAAGGAACTTAGAGGCAGAGAAAAATCTTGTTTTACACATCATGACGAATATGAATTATTAAGACACTTGTTTTAAACAAGAAGGGCATCTCTGGGGCAAACACGGATTGAGCCATTTATAGGCCCAAAGCTCTAATTTACTAAAGCAAAATGTGTATGTCAGCAACAGTAACAGAAGGACAAATCCCTCCTTAAATTTCCTTGACACTATTCTCACTTGAGCGGGGATGTTTTGTGTCTCACTTTTTGTATAGCTCTCACTGCTATACCAGTTTAAGTTTGGGTAACAATGAGTCACAATGGCATGGCAACTTTAAAATAAGATAATTGAATGAACATTTTCTCTAAATTTCATCCGATTTTTTTTCTCCTGTTCAATCCTTCCTGCCTCAAAATCCTGCCTTTTTGTCTGGTTGCTTGTAAACTTTCTCCCTTGAGGCTTTCTCCCTTTCCTCTTTCCTGTCCCCGTCGCTCTTCTGTTTTTAGGAACATTTCGCTGAGCAATGGTACCTTTTGAGGAGGGTTGGTCCATCTGGCTGTCTGTCAGTCCATCTGTCTGTACACATTGGTTTGTTTGTAGAGGCACAAATAAATCTATGCTAGGAAGAGGAAGAGGAGAGCTGCCCGCACCATGGGGAGCCCAAAGCCCATGGCACAAGAACATGCATCCTACGGTGGCTGGAGTCCCAGGAGAATGGAGTTGCCCACGCTACGAGGAGCCCAGATCCAGCAGTGGAATATGATGTGCAAAATAAAATCAACATAGATTGCAGATACATAAATCAAACACGACAAGACATCAGCCATAGTCAGTATACACCCAGTTAACCCCCACCGTCCACTATCGCGTCACTAGTTACATCTCAAAAATCCAGCCAGGGGGTTTTATATTAAAGGGCTCTATCTGTCAGTGTGTGTTCTGAAACACGCTGAAGGCAAGTTGGGACTCACAATGACACCTAGTCAAAGGCCAGGACAAATAGCGCAGCTGTATTTCCATGCTAACCGTCTATGGCACATTAGGCGATCACGTGGGTGGGTTTGGGGCAGAATGGGTGGGCAGAGTGCCTTGCAGTCAGTGTACCCGCACTAACTGCAAGTAGCCAATTAGCGCAGGCATAATGTGTGCTAATGTGTTGCATGTTCGAGGACAGTGCTGCGTATTCACTGACGGGAACATGCTTTCCACACCTCCAACAATTAATGTGGTGGCGGTGTACCTAATGCGGCAAGGGTTTGCAAGCTATTGGCCTGTTAGGTGCACATCACAGAGCCCCCAAAGTAAAAGGACAGTTTTTAGCTACCTAAAGAAACTTGAATAATTCTGCTCTTAACCCAATCTCATCGGGTAATTTATTCCTTAGAGCGGACTCACAATGGAGAAGGTACCTCCACAGATCTTAGGTTACCTCAGATAAAGTGTGAAAGCCATGTTAATCCACTAAAAATGGTAATTACACTTACCTGGTAATTGTAGTTCCTTGAGTGACGACAGTTTAGTCCTCTACATCTGGGTAGTGCACCTCCTCCTGCAGCCTGGAGACTGGACCAATCAAATTCTTGTCTGCACTGGATGTAGTATGCTGGCATCTCCCATCAACCCCCAGTGAGCTATTGACAAAGCAGACTCAAAAGAGCAACCATCAAAACTTCATAATAGTCAAACAACAAACGGATAATTTCTGTTTTGGTTTTTTTGGGGGGGTTTTTTGGTAATTAAAATCTAAACGCCAAACAGGACATACACCATCGGATTCAAAAGGCAATGGCAAAGTAACCGTTATTGAGGGACTTCCTCCCCTGCCACATGAAGAAAAGGCTATAGGAAGAAGAAGAAACTCACCTGTAAATGCGACTGTTTACGGAATGCGTGTCGGGCTACAACAGATCCCGAGGGCGGGAATGAGGACTAAACTGTTGTCACTCAAGGAACTACAATTACCAGGTAAGTGTAATTACCATTTCCTTATCGTTCCTCCAGTTTAGTCCTCTACATCTGGGATGTAACAGAGCAGTACTAACGGGAGGGACCCTGTCAGCTGGCACGCAAAACTGCCAACCCAAAACAGGCATCCTGCGCTGCAAGAACATCCAGACGATAATGCTGGCTGAAAGTATGAAGCGAGGAACAGATAGCCGCTTTGCAAATTTCCAGCGGCGGAACAAGGCTGTATTCCGCCCATGAAGCCGCTTGAGCCCTGGTCGAGTGAGCTCTCAGGCCAACAGGCGCCGGACGCCCCTGCAACATGTAGGCAGAAACGATGGCCTCCTTAACCCATCTGGAAATGGATGCCTTCGCCGCCGCCTCCCCCTTCCTGGGACCGCCAAACAAGACGAAGAGACGATCCGACTTTCGAAAGGACTCTGAGACTGACAAATAATGACGCAACACCCTCTTTATATCCAAACAACTCAACCCCCGGTCAGACGCCTGCCCTACCTCCGTCCGCAAAACCGGGAGAGACACCGCCTGGTTCACATGAAAAGGAGAGGACACCTTAGGCAAAAAGGAAGGTACTGGCCGAATAACCACTTTCTCCCTAGAAAAAACACAGAAAGGGCTCTCTACAAGAGAGAGCTTGTAATTCCGAGATGCGCCTTGCTGAGCAGATAGCCACCAGAAACACCGTCTTAAGGGTGAGATCCTTAAGCGTGATACGAGATAAGGGCTCAAAGGGCGCCCTACTGAGCGCTTTCAAAACTAAATTGAGATCCCATGGCGGAACGGAAATCCGACGAGCTGGACGCAACCTGGTAACCGCTTTCAGAAACCGACGGACATCGTCATGCGCACCTAGCGGCCTGCTGAGAACTTTACCCCTATAACAGGCCAAAGCCGCCAACTGTACCTTAAGAGAACTGGCGGCGAGCCCTTTATCGAAGCCATCCTGCAAAAAGCTTAATACCAACGGCACAGAAGCCGTGGACACCCGGACCTTACGCCTAGAACACCAATCTTCAAAAATGCGCCAACTACGAACATAAGCCAGCGACGTAGAGCGTTTGCGCACCTGAAGTAATGTCGCCACCACCGACCTGGAGTAACCCCTCTTTTTTAGCCTTGCCCTTTCAATGGCCAAGCCGTAAGCGAGAATCGATCCATTCGCGGCATCAGAAGAGGACCCTGGACGAGGAGATCTGGCGACATCGGAAGATGCCAGGGATCCCCGTCCAGCAACCTGATGAGGTCGGCATACCACGGACGCCGGGGCCAGTCTGGCGCCACCAACAGAACCCGTCCGCGATGTGCCTCAATGCGCTGAACGAGACGACCAATCAGAGCCCACGGCGGAAACACGTAAAGGAGACCCGTCGACGGCCACGGCTGCATCAGGGCGTCGATCCCCTCCGACATGGGCTCCCGCCTTCTGCTGAAGAACCGATTCGCCTTCGCGGACTGAAACGTGGCCATCAAATCCATTACCGGTTCCCCCCAGTGGAGAACCAATTGAGCGAATACGTCGGGATGTAGCTCCCACTCCCCTGCATCCACGCGTATCCTGCTGAGAAAATCCGCTGTCACGTTGTCCTTCCCGGCGATGTGCGCTGCCGATATTGCTTGTAAACGTGGCTCCACCCAGGAGAACAGACTCTCTGCTTCCTCTTCCATGGGCACGCTTCCGGTGCCACCCTGCCGATTGATGTATGCTATGGTTGCAGCATTGTCCGAGAGTACCCGAACCGCTCGCTGTGACACCTGTGCTTCGAAGCGCTTCAGGGCGAGAAACACCGCTTTCAGCTCCAGACGGTTGATCGACCAACTGCTCTTTTCCGCTGACCACTGCCCTTGAGCAAAGTCCACGCTGCAATGCGCTCCCCATCCGGCAAGGCTGGCATCTGTTAACAGCGGGATCCACTCCGGTTGTTCCAGGGGCATCCCCGCCCTCAAGGAGGCGGGCAGCAACCACCACCACAGAGCCCGTCGGACCTGCAGAGGACAAGGGAGCCGTTTGCTCAACAAGTCGGACTGGTTGGACCAGCGGCGAAGCAGGGCCCGCTGCAATGGTCTCATATGAAATCTGGCCCAAGGAACCACCTCCAGCATCGCCGCCATCGTCCCCAGCAGCTGAAGGTACTTCCAAGCCGTCGGTGCTGCCAACTTCCTGAAGCCTCTCACAAGGGACTGAAGCACCCATGCTCTCTTCTCCGTGAGGAAGACTGAACCTTGCCGAGTATCGAAGATCACTCCCAAATACTCGAGAACTTGAGTCGGTTCCAGGTGACTCTTGAGCGGGTTGACCACCCAACCGAGATTCTGAAGGAAGTCCACTACCTTCTTCGTAGCTGTCTCGCTCTCGGCTTTGGACTTCGCCCGAATCAGCCAATCGTCGAGGTACGGATGAACTAAGACACCTTCCTTCTGTAGCGCAGCCGCCACTACTACCATGATCTTGGTGAAAACGCGCGGAGCCGTTGCGAGGCCGAAGGGCAGGGCTTGAAATTGGTAATGCCCCCAAGGAAGGGCAAACCGTAAAAACTTTTGATGTGCTACTCTGATTGGGACATGGAGATAGGCCTCCGTGAGGTCGAGAGATGTTAGGTACTCTCCCCGACGAACGGCCACTATAACTGACCGCAGCGTTTCCATGCAAAAGTGCTGCACCCGGAGACACCGGTTTACCCCTTTGAGGTCCAGAATAGGACGAAGGGACCCATCTTTCTTTGGCACCACGAAATAAATAGAGTAGCGCCCTTGGCCGTATTCCGCTGCCGGTACCGGGACGACGGCGCCCAGCTGTAAAAGCCGGTTCCAAGGTCTGACACACCTGTAAGGACTTCTGCAGACCCCTGCAGGGAGAAATCACAAACGAGTCTAGGATCGGCCGAGCCAGATCTAGCGCATACCCGTCCCGAATGATTTCCAAGACCCACTGGTCGGCAGTTATGTGGGTCCAGGCAGAAAGAAACTCCCGCAGGCGACCACCTATCGAAGGACTTTCTGCCGGGACTCGCCGCCATTCATTGTGGCCTACGAGAGGCCCCAGAAGACGCTGAGGAGAAACCTCTACTTGCGCCCCAAAAGCCGCGAAACCCTTGCGCTCGGGAAGCAAATCGCCCTCTTTGGGACCCCACGACGCGGGGAGAATGAAACCTCCGAAAGTCCATATACTGGCCTCGAAAAGCCGAGGACATCTTTCCCTGTTTAGGCCTATCCTCCGGCAGCCTACCTCCTTTGGATTCCCCTAAGTCCTTAACCAACTTGTCCAAATCCTCTCCAAATAAGAGCTTCCCCTTGAAAGGGAGTTTGCCAAGACAAGACTTAGAGGACCCGTCGGCCGCCCAATTCTTTAGCCACAGCGACCTTCGCGCCGCTACTAAAGAGGCCATGCTATTCGACAAGGCTCTAATGAGGTCATAGTGTACATCCGCTAAATAGGCGGAGCCGGATTCCAAATGCTGAAGCTCCCCAACCTCCGCACGCTCTAAAACCGCCGACTGCCGTAGGCGCTGAACCCAGCAGAGACAGGCCCTGGCTACCCAAGCACCACAGATAGAGGCCTGCAAAGAAATGGCATCTGCCTCAAAGGATTGCTTCAATAAAGTATCCATCTTCCGATCCTGCGGGTCCTTCAGGGCCGTGTTGCCTTCAACTGGAATGGTAGTCTTTTTAGTGACGGCTGAAACCGCAGCATCAACCTTCGGGGAGCGGAACCTTTCCTTGTCCTTATCGGCCAGGGGATACAACCTGCTCATAAACCGAACTCCCCTAAGTCCGGCTTCCGGGCGATCCCACTCGTTCTGAATCATCTGATCTATCACCCTGTGGATGGGAAAAACCACCTGCGATTGACGCACCGCTTGAATAATGGGATCTGTGCCATCATCTTCTTCAACGGGCTGCTCCGTAGCCAGCCTAAGTGTCTGCAGCGCCTCTGAGATAAGCGCCGTTAACTCCTCTCTGCGAAACACTCAAATAATTCTTGCCTGATCATCGGGCTCCTGAATCTCGCCCTCTTCCAAGTCATCCACATCCACAGTCATATCATACTCAGGGTCTTCCTCCTCCTGCCAGCCCGCCACGGAGGACGCAGGTTCTGGAAGTCAAGGTCTCTTAGCTGCTTTCGACGCCAAACCCTCACTCTCCACCAGCGGGGCTCGCGCAGAAGGGGAGGGGACGGGAAGGGAACCAGGCAGCTGCCCCTGCCGCCTATGACAGAACGCCTGGTGCATGAGTAATATGAAGTCCGGAGAAAAATCCTCCATGGGCGTCGCCGAAGCGAGCTCCGGGACGATCCCCGTAGCACTTGAAGGCCCCCCCTAGGTGCGCAACAGAGGGATCCGCCATCCAATCCTCACCCTCCACCCCCGCTACTGCCTTTGGGGGAACGGACGGGGTGGGACCCTCCATCTTCTGCTCTGTTGTGGCCGACAGGGAGGAACAGGCCAAACAGATGCCTGAATCTGCACAAGTGCACTCCTGGGCACCACAGATAATGCACTGTGCAGCCAGAGACATGTGGAAAGGACCCTGGAAGGAACCCAGGCACCCCTGGGGTCAGAAACAAAACAGGAATGGGCTGCTAGCAGAACACCCCCTGCAAAACCTGCTTTGCAGTGCCCCTTCCAGTATCTAAAACTGAATTCCCCCTTTTCTTCGTTTTTTTTTTTTTTAAACGCGTGAAGGGCCACCTGCGAAAAAGAGAAGGCCCGGTACCAGCAAACAGATCAAAGTAACCGAAAGTAAAAGAAACAAAAGGAAAACAAAGGTAAAGTAAAGTAAAGTAAACCGGGGAAAGTTTCTAGCTCAGAGCAGCTCTCTGCTGGCATGGAAAACAGCAACGGTGTGGAAATCGTGCGAAGAAAATGGCCGCGGCTTCCTCACCGCATTTAGGCGGGAACTGCAGGGAAAACGTCGCGGACCAGAGAAAGCTAAGCACGTACCTGTCCGGTGCTGCTTTCGGCCAAACAACTCTCCTCGCCTGGCAATTCCGAAGCAGAAATCCTTACCGCGACTACTGGCTCATCGGGCTGCCGAAACAGAAACTGCAGCCTGCCGAAGGAGCCGTTCCCTCCACAACCGCTTGCTGATTCTAGGCAAGCGGTGATGCTGGAGTGCTGCACAGCGATCTCCTCCCCGTACCGTCAGGGGGAGAGAGATCCCAAAGAGCAAGGAAGGAATTCGGGAAGAACTTGGCAGGGAAAGAACCCCCCCAACACCAGCACTTCTCCAATCCTCAGTACGGCTCTTTTTTTTTTTTTTTTTAAAGAGGCAGAACTGCCCAATAAAGAATTTAAAAGAATTCACAATAATGAAAGCCAAAAGAAAATGGACAAAAGAAAAGTAAAGCCCGTAAGCTAACTAGTCTGCCACTGATTAGTCACTCCAGTGAGCCCAGCACCTAGGCTCACTAGTCCTCCTGCTGCATGAAGACTGGACACACACTGGGGGTTGATGGGAGATGCCAGCATACTACATCCAGTGCAGACAAGAATTTGATTGGTCCAGTCTCCAGGCTGCAGGAGGAGGTGCACTACCCAGATGTAGAGGACTAAACTGGAGGAACGATAAGGAATGGCAATTAAATAAAAAGAGAACTAAAAAGGAACCTAAGATGATACCTTATTACTGGACTAACTTAATACACTTGTAGACTAGCCTTCCAAGGCAAAACCTTCTTCCGCAGGTCAGGACAGTATGAGCAACAGATGTTGATACTAAAATATATACAGGAATCAATACAGCATTCCACTGATGGGGGGCGGGGGAGAGGGATGGTTGATCAGAAAGTGACCAGGCTGTAAATGTTTCCAGTTTATAATGTGACAGAAAGTACATTATTTGTTGGGTCCTGTTAGTAATCAGTCTGTAAATACTTATAGTTTTATAATGTGACAGGAAGCCAATGCCCTTATTGAGTCCTGTCTGGTCTGATTCAAAATATCTTATCTTCATTTCAAACGTTTTATAGTCCTGAATAGATTTATATCTTCTTTTCAGGACCTTCACCATAAAATCATCAATGCCGTGTGCTCTGGCTTTCAACATTTACCTCAAACCTTTACATGCTTGATGCTTCACCCAAACAGTCCTTTTACATTCATCAATTTCAAGTCATCAGCTCAACATATCCACAGAGCACTGAGAGACTCTACCCGACTACATTTGGGACTCCATTTTTCACCTCAAAGTATCATCAAGCATCACATTTTTGGGAATGAATTGACAGAATACTTCAGATTTATAGTGGAAATAATATGAAATTTGATTGGACTGTTTTGAGCCGATAAATATGTTTAATTGCAAATATAAATGAAAAAGGACTTTTTGGGGGTATGAAAGAGGGCTTTTTAATGACCAGTGATGGCGCTATAAATTAATCAAACCATTAATAGACCTGTTGGTATTAAATGAAATTGGCTTGTGAAGCTGAGGGCTTTTCCCCTTCTTTTACATTTTATTGGCAGTCAGTATTATCCCATATTATATTATTATATTATAGGAAGGCTTTTTGTGTTATATTAAATACAAGGGGGAGGGAGGGGGCGAGAGCAGAACACTCCTCTTGCTTCAAATGTGAAAAGAAGTGTTGGAACTATGCTCCAAGCCCATCACTAGAAAATAAGCCCTATCCTGTGCAGGGTGGATGTTTCCCACAATGTGGCAGCTAGGATGGGAAGGCGGACTAGGAGGGTGTGATGGCCTGGAACATAGTTCCACCACTTCTTTTCACACTCAAAACAACAGGAATGTTCTACTCCCGCCCCTCCTTTCCAAGCAGCCCGCAGGGGAGGGAAAGGGGCAAGCCTGGAGCAGAGCAGAGAACAGTCATTTGCTTTCCTACTCCAGTTCCTCGTCTTGTTACTCCTGCCCCTGGATCACCCGCCCCGCCTCCTGCCCCCAGCTCCTTCATCTACAATTTAAGCCCTGGTACAGGAGGATCCTTCTCATCCTTCAGGGTCGTTTTCTTTCTGACAGAACAAGGCGCAACACTCCATATATTTCATAGAAATCCAACATTCTTTCAAATGCAATTTCACAAATGAATACTGCATGTTAACCATCACAACTAATTTTGCAATGCACCATTTGCTGTGCAGGGCCTCCAGGCCTCAGCTCATGAAATGGCAGCCTTCGGCTTATAAATCTCTCCTATCTTCTGCTACAACTCTTGACAGTGCCCTGCAGTATTTGAACTTTAGCAAGTTGCCATGGGAGTTATTTTCAGAGAGAAGGGGGTGAAATGTGGGGGGGGGGAGGGGAGGAGGGGGTTTCAGCCAAAAGGCGAGATCTCTAAACAGTGGATTCCCTGTAATTTAGGGACTGTGCTTAATCAAAAGAAGATTTAATGGTAATAAAATAAAAACAAAAAAGGGAAATAAGGTGATACCTTGTTAATGGACTAACCTAATTCATTTTTGGACTAGCCTTCGAAGGTTAAAACCTTCTTCAAGTTAGGACAGAAGCTGCAATTCTCTAGCTAGGTAGAACTAGGAGCTAAAATAATTACAAGTTCTTCTTTGCTTAAAAACACCATTAATTTGATTTACTTATCACATTTGATTCATCATTTCATCAAACATCATTCCACTTCTTTGCTTAAAAACATCACTAGTCTGATTTATTTATCGCATTTGAGTCATCATTTCATCAAACATGTTCGAAGCGAGCATAATAAAATATAATAATGTGCACTATACCAACTAGAACAAAAGTGTCCCAAATCAGGCCCGGGTTTTAAGAATACTCACGATGAATACCAATGTGCACATACTTACTCAAAAATCCAAGTTAGTTTGCATATTTGGGTTAACCTGAAAAACCAGGTCCGTCAGAAATGCTGAAGGACTGAGTTTGAAAACCAGTAAAATAGGATAAAAGACAATCATTTCTTTAAAGCAGCAGGGGTTCCAACAATCTCAGCGGAGACTTAGCCATTAAGGGGGTAATTTTAAATAGAGCTGTGTAAACATTTGGGCCATTTAACACAGGTACTGTAAATCAAGGTATTTTAATGATCTCTGCATGTGCTTTAGTCAGCCATTATGCTGTAAGTATGCAGGCTGGGTCAATCATCTGTACTTTTCCTAGGGGCGTGAGCAGGAGCAGAGCACAAGGTTGCACGCGTAAATTGTAGAATCCTATACTTTAAGGGCCCGATATTATTCTGGGCAAGCTGTGCGCCACTACGGCACACAGCCCTGCCCGCCGACCCTTAACTCTGGATATTAAATGCTGGGGCCCTATGCAGTCCCAGTATTAAATATCCGGGGATTGCCACACACACCAGAAGCTGCATTAGTTAACCGGGCAGCAGCCATATTGCATGCTGCCTGGTTAGCTCCTTCGCCAAAAGACAGGCAAAGGTTTTCCTCGCCTAACTTTTTAGTGCCGACTGCTAAGTGGGTAGCATGCAATATGGCTGCTGCCCGGTTATCGCTGGTTGCCGCCTCCGCTCCGCCCCGGAATGCCCTCGACATAACCGGATAGCATCAGAGTGCACAGTGTAGTTAGAAGGGGATGTTCAATGGCAGTAACCATGTAAGTGCCATTGAATATCCCGATTTAAGGCATTTACACGGTTTACTGGGCTGTTAACCGTGTAAATGCCTTTTGAATATCAGGCCCTAAGTGCATTCCTTACACATTTAGATATGGACATTTACGTATACCAGCCTTGACTTCATAAAACAGTTTTATGTTTCAAAATGCGTGCATAAAACTGCATGCCAACTAGGCGGGGGGGGGGGGGGGGTTATAAAATTACCTTCTAAATGTGTTCTGTCACTAACCACGATACATCATAGCTGATCATGGTTCCCATTCTCAGTCCCAAAATACCTTCAAGCCAGCTTTCAAGCTAAAAGCAGACTCTGGTGCCTCTCTCGCCCCCCCACCCCCCCAATCAAGAAAATCTAGTTCAGACACAGGTGCTCTTTCTCTCCCTCCCTCCCTCCACGCATCTCTGGGCCCTAAAATTTCCTATAGCACCCAGTCCCCAGCCTCTCGCCAACTCCGCCCCTGACCAGCCTAGAGAGGTTTTATGCCACTATGAGTCTCCTCTGCCAGCTGGCCTCAGTCTTGCAAAGTTAAATACATCATTTCTTTAGATGTATCATCTCTATTAAAAAAAAGAATCAAAGCCGTTCTTATTTAGCATGATAAAAGAGGGTGTAGACAATGGCACCCCCTCACCCTATCACATCCCTTAGAATAACAATCATGTCATAAGCACTCTCATTCCCCTACACAGCACTATACTCAAACCATGAGACTGAAGCCAGCCTTGAAGCCAGCCTCAGATCGGAAGAGTTGCTTTCCTCCTGTCAGGGGGGGGGGGGGGGAGTTTACTAAGAGCAGGAGAGAAGCATGACTGTGATGAGAGGCAAATAAAAATGTTTTTCTTCCCAAGCAAAAAAAAAATCACCAGTAGAAACCCAAGACAAAATCAGTTTTCTAACCATATGACTACAATGAAGTCTATTAATTCACTCAGCACAAGCAGGATTTCTGGTTTTAGGTTTTAACCAACACTAAGAAATACCCCCCAAAGATTAAGAAAAATGTATGTCAATGCAAAGCGCTATCTGTCTCCCCCCTTGCTAGACTGAGGTGGGGAAATTGATAGCGCTGCTGAAATGCAATCAAAGCTATTGTGTGCCTATTTTTAAATCTTTTGGGACAGAACAATGGATAAATACTATATGTTATTTCAGAGTAGAGTAAATGACAGTGCTGTATTCTATGATGTCACAAGCCAAGTATTTGGATTAACTTTGTGCTAGTGTCCATACGCTGAATTTCGATTTTTACTGCTCTCAAAGAATTCTTAATTGGGTGGAAAATAAACATCTAACATTCATTTATAAGTAGTTAAAACAGAAACATAAGTTCCATGCTTAGTGATACCAAAGGTCCATCAAAGTCCACCACCCTGTCTCTGCTAGATGCCAGACTGGATTAGTAGGAAATACCTGGCAAGACAGAAGATCTTAATGAGAAGATGCGTTCTCTGTTGCTAATCTGCAGATGTAAGAAGTGGTGGTGCCTCCATGGTTAATAACTATGAATATACCTGTCCTCTACATACTTGTCCAGATTTCTTTTAAACCCAGCAATACTTTCAACCATGACTTCTTTTATTTATTTAACAAGTTTTATATACCGCTTTTAAATCAAAGTGGTTTACAGAGAACAGTAACAAACTCACTCCAGTGAACTACACTGTCCGGCAACAAACTCCATATCTTAATTTTCTTATATGTTTTAAATCTATCAATTATCTTCCTAGAGTTCCCCCTTGTCCTAGAACTATTTGAAAGGGTAAACAACACTTTCCTAATTTACCTATCCACCCCACTCATGATTTTATAGATCTCTAACATCCCCTTTCAATCATCTCTTCCCCAAGTTGAAGAGCTACAGGTTGGGTTTACTTTCTTCATAAGGAAGCCATTGCACTGGGCAAATGAACGAGCAGCTTTAACAGTGCTTTACAGGATCATCGAGTTCTAACGTCTTAGAAACTTTTACAGCCTGTGAAATACTTTTCTTGTTGTATGGTTACAAATATTCTTTTTACTGCAGAAACAATAACCTTTGGAGCGTTCTCTAAAGACACTTTGGGCCCTTTCACTAACACTTGGCTCAAGCTATCTGCCACGTAGCCCATAGGAATATAGTGGACCATGCAGCAGATAGCCTGAGCTAAGTGTTAGTAAAAGGGGCCCTTTAGAAGCACGGTAACATGCTACAGGAAATGTATTATGATTCCAAAGGATGTCCCAAATGCACTAGGCTCTCTGCCTCACTGAACACCAAGGTCATCCATGGAAATCATTTAATGAACCCAATGATGCGTGCTACTATCTGCTAAAAGCAGTGAAAGTTGTTCAGCCAATCACATGGCCAAATTGGAGAACTATTCCATGCTTTATATTTCGGTACTTGACATGTCTCAGATAATAGAACTGTGCATAATACGACTGTTTCCTTCTAGCTGTCACTGGGGCTTACTTCAACTCTCTTTTGTAATGGGTCATGCCAATTGTACTGTAAATGTTGCAGATCCCTTTAGATTACTTTTTCTGAATTATGCCATAGAATTTGCATGTTTTTCAAATAACCCCATGGAAAAAAGTATGTTTCAGGTGATGGTGAGAAATCCCAAAATAGCGAACCATAGTAATGGACTTCAGCATCCTCCTAATATGCAAAACCTCTTGTAAAACTGCTAGTAATGAGCATTTGATTAACAAGATTATTTCAAAATTTCCAATTTAGCACAATTTAAAGGACAGCTTCAAGCCATTGTACAATATGCTATGAATTTTGACTTTGAACATTTTTCACATTCTGCTGTCTAAAAAATACAGGGTAAAATACAACATTCTCTACACAGGACCATACCAAGCTAGAAATGCACCCTGAGTGGCTCATAAATCTTGTGCCCCCAGGGCCAGCCCCAGCATTGATTCAAAGTGTTGTCGTCTTAGGCATACCTTAAGCTTTACAGCAGTCTTGGCTGTCAAAATGCATTTTTTAACTTCAAATACCCTGCTCTTTGCACCTCCAAAAACGTTGCTGCACTAGGCGACCACCTAGTTTGCCTGATAGTTGGTTGGCTCCTAACTCACCAAGCCATGTGCAGGAACTCACTCTTGTTAGCTTCCTGGAAGCCCACTGATGACATCGGTGTCCTTTTATACTTGCGTACTTGGATCTGTGCAACCACACTGCTCACACAACCCTTGGTACGGCTCTGACTCTATACGTTCAATGTAAAACAATAATTATTTTATTTATTTATTTATAAGCTTTTATATACTGCCACTTCCATAGATCAGTGGCGGTTTACAATGAACTCAATGAAGTTTACATTATAACGTTCATAAAACGTATATACAACTTATTTAGAACGACTCAAAAAGTAAACAAAAAACAAAAGTCTTCATTGCATATGTCTTCACATCCCCTTGTCGCAATACTGCTGCAAAAGAGGCTTTTATTAAGTAACAACCATAAGTTCTTTAGGATAAGCATCTACCAACTTTGCACAGCAGGATGGTGCAGATTTTGTCCAGTCTTGGCACACTAGTTCAGCCTCTTTCATGTTGACTGGGGATCATCTGTGGACAGCAGTCTTCAGGTCTTGCCATAGATTTTAATCTTCAGGTCTTTGCCATAGATTTTATTAATTGCAATAAATTTCCAATCCTACCACAAGGACACACAGGTCAGGTTACAATAAAACATTTGTGTCTGTGTCACAGCTCCTGACGTGTCCTATATGGTAGAAGAGGTGATTTTGGAAGAGTTAGAAGAATATGCGTGTACGTAACAGTGTTAGAAAAGCTGCCAGCAATGCGTCTATACCCATGGCATACACGGATTTGAGGGGGGCATGTTCTGGGTGGACCTTGGAGGTATATAAACAACTGAAAAAGCAAAACGTTTGAGCTTTGGAGCTTGAGTCCTGAATCGACTCCATTTGGATGTGTTTCGCAAAAAGGTTGTGTTCACTGTATGTGTCACCACGTACCATAGGCATGTTCCTGAATGAAAAGTCCATAAACCATTAGTTAAAGGATAGACTTAGCAAAAGCCACTTCTCAAGTGGAAACTGCCTCCTTTTTTGTATCCTTCCAGGTATTTGTGACCTGGATTTGCCAGTGTTGGAAACAGGATCATGGGCTTGATGCACCTTTGATCTGACCCAGTATAGCAAGTCTTTCTTCTTAAAGTTAGTTTTATACTGTTCTGTTATGTGTTTGGCAAAATACTGAAGTTCAGTGCACTGCTGTTTAGAACTCAACTGTGTCAAAATGCTTCCCTTTGTGTGTAGATGATTCAATTAGGCTTCACCTGCTAACTGTTTTTCCTTGAGTCTATCCAGTACAATCCAGATGCATGGGAGACTGAGAAAATCACTGAATTGAAACAGCCCCTAAGAAGCCTGTGCACCCTCAACCAGCCAGTATGCGGTAGCAAAACAGACCAGGAGTCACCACTCTAATCCTGTCAACCTACACAAACAAAACAGGAAGAAAACAAAGAAACAAGCCCCCCCACCCCCCACCATGGAGGCCAGGGCCCCTCCCAAACCTGTTCAAGGCAGTAGGGTTGGTAAACTCATGTTCCTTTTCTATTTCTTATTTTGTTTTTAAATCAGCAATCCAGAGGCTCCAACCGTGAAGACGTTCGAGCCCAACCAGCAGGACAGAACCAAGCAGACATGGGTAGCCAAGGCAGCGCAAGCAACCAAACTCTCTTCATACAGTGCAAGCCGACTCTCAGCAAAATAATTCCGGTCGGGTGCTGGACTGGACTGGAGGACTCAATGAAAAACAATTAGCAGCTAAGGCCTAATTGAACCTTCCATATTGTCCCTCCAGTCCAGTCCAGATGTGTGGGATGTAACAAAGCAGTACTAATGACAGGTGGGAGTAGACACACGAGCCTGCCAAACCCACGTGCCAAAAGCCACATCCTGTCTGGCTTGCACATCCAGGTGGTAATGCCGTGTGAAAGAATGGAATGAAGACCAAGTTGCTGCCTTGCAGAAATCCTGCAGCGGAACAAGGCCAAACTACACCCAGGAAGAGGCCTGAGCCCATGCAGAATGGGCCCACAGGCCCACCAGGACAGTTCAGCCCTTGACCAAGTATGCTGAAACAATCGTTTCCTGTATCCACCAGGAGATTTATTTATTTATTTAGACAGTTTTGTATACCGCCTTATCCTTCAATCAAAGCGGTCACAACACAATTGGGGGATACATTTAACACGTGGGGATATGAGACACATACACTAATATTTACAGGGAACATGGGCAATGTAGGGTTAAGTGGCTTGCCCAAGACCACAAGGAGCATCTGTGGGACTAGAAACCCCAGTCCTTCCGGCCCAAGGTTGCTGTCCTCTAGTGGGATTTGAACCCCCGACCTTCCGGCCTGAAGTACCTTGCCCCAACCACTAGGCTACTCCTCCCTTCTGGGCCCTTCTGAGATGGACGCCTTCAAAGTCACCTCCCCCTTCTGGGTCCACCAAAGTCACAAAAAGGCAGTCAGTCCTCCGGAAAGCCGCTGTGGTGCTGAAATAGCACTGGAGTGCTCAGAACACATCCAGCAAATGCAAGGTAGGAGCCTCTGCATCACCATGGTCACCCCCGAAGACCAGTAGGGTAACCAACTGATTCACGTGAAAAGCCGAGACCACGTTAGGGAGGAAGGATGGGACCGGGCAAAACACCACCTTTTCTCTGGTCATGATGAGGTAGGGCTCCCTGTAGGACAGAGCCTGCAGCTCCAAAATCTGCTAAGACAAGCAAATAGCAACCAAGACGACCATTTTAAAAGTTACGTCCTTGAGGGTAGCCATCCACAGAGGCTCAAAATGAGCTGCCACCAAGGCAGATAGGACAGAATTCAGGACCCAGGGGCTTTCTCCCTTCTCAACATCCTGGCCTTTCTTCAGGTGGGCTTTGAAAAGGGGCTGGCCTTTAAACTCCTTGTGGTTTCAGGTGGCTGCCCTAGCTGGCTTCCAGGCCGTGTCCATCGTCAGCCTCTGGCATTCCAAGCAGATGTTGTCCATTTCCTGCAGGGGGGTGAAGAAACTTCTTCACCCCCCTGCAGGAAATGGACAACATCTGCTTGGAATGCCAGAGGCTGACGATGGACACGGCCTGGAAGCCAGCTAGGGCAGCCACCTGAAACCACAAGGAGTTTAAAGGCCAGCCCCTTTTCAAAGCCCACCTGAAGAAAGGCCAGGATGTTGAGAAGGGAGAAAGCCAACGGTCGCACCACACGCTAATCACACCAAGCCTCGAAAATCTGCCAGACATGCATGTAGGCTAGGGAGGTTGACCATCGGTGCACCCGCAACAGCGTATCCATCACACCGTGAGCGTATGTCCAGCGGGTCAGACACGTCCACTAAAGGGCCACGCTGTAAGCGAGAATCAACCCACCTCCAGCATCTGGACAGGACCCTGGATGAGGAAATCCCTCTGTATGGAAGGGAAGGGGTTCTGCTACCAGCGAGCATCACAGATCTGCATACCAGGACTGACGAGGCCAATCCAGAGCCACCAGAATCACCAACCACAGATGAGCCTGGATCTTCTGGAGGAGCCTTCCAATCAGGGTCCAGGGCGGGAGCCCAGATGTGTGCCAAGGCTGGACCAGGGCATCCAGCCCCTCTGACATCTTTTCCCACCACTGGCTGGAAAAACCACAATGCCTTTGCATTGGAGGCCACTACCATCAGGTCCATGACAGGAAGCCCCAAATGACTGAAGATGAGGTTGAATACTGCCTCTGAGAAAGTCCACCCACCGGGATCCAGCAGCTGACAGCCCAAGTAGTCCACTTGAACATTTTCCATGCTGTTAACATAGGCTGCCGGGACAGCAAGGGGGTGCCTTTCTGGTCACCGTAAGAGCTGAAGCATCTCCCTGCCACCTACTTGCTCTGAGTTCACCCCAGCGAATGATGTAAGCCACTGTTGTCGCGTTGTCGAAGAGGAATTTGACCATCCTGTCCTGGACCAGAGGGAAAAACACCTGTAGGGCGAGGAAACCCACCTAGGACTCCAGCCAATTGATCGACTACTGACTCTCTGATGGAGACCACTGTCCCTGCGCCACCTGTGACTGGCAGTAGCCTCCCCAGCCCAGAAGGTTGGCATCCGTGGTGTCCACTAGCCAGTCCAGAGGCTCTACCAGCATCACCATCGCCAGCCAAACCGGGTCCAACCACCACCTCCATGGATAGGCTGGGTTTGCGAAGACCATCGGAACAGGAGGGCCAACTGCAGGGGTCTCATGTGCAAGCGTGCCCAGGGCATCAGCTTCAATGTTGCTGCCATAGAGCCCAGCATCTACAAATAATCCCACACCCTCGGGGAGAGGACCACTAACAAGGCTCGGACTTGGCCCTGCAACATCGTGATCCTGCTCTCCGGCATAAACATCAAGCCCCTCTGGATGGTGAAGAGAGCTCTCAAGTACTTGAATGACTGTGAAGGCACCAGCCTGCTCTTGGCCCCATTGGCCACCCAGCTGAGGTACCGCAGAAAACTGATCAGTTTCTCTGTGGCCTCCTGGTTCTTCTGCGGTTACTTTGCGTAGATGAGCCAGTCATCCAAGTTAGGGTGAACCAGCACCCCTTGCCTCTGCAGGGCTGCTGCCACCACCACCATGGTAAAAACCCACAGGGCAGTTGCAAAGCGTAATGGGAATGTCTGAGACTGGAAATGCCACATCAGGGCTGCGATCCACAAGAATGGTGATGGTTAGGGCAAATTGGAATGTGCAAGTAGGCCCCCGTGAGGTCCAGGGTGGCGAGGAACTCACCCTGCTGAATTGCCATGATCACTGACCATAGGGTCTCTATCTGAAAATGGGGAACAAGCAGAGCCTTGTTGACCCCTTTGTGATCCAAGATAGGGCACCAGGTCCCTATCTTTTTGGGGACCACAAAGTTGTTGTTGTTAAGTGCCGTCGAGTCGGAGTCGACTCATGGCGACCCTCTGGATAGCTATCCTAAATTGTGTTCGGTCTTCAGTCAGGCGGCTCATTGTTGACAGACTGGTACCCGTAGCTGCTGTTATTGTAGCAATCCATCTCATTGCTGGCCTTCCTCTTCTGCGTTGACCTTCTATCTTGCCAAGCATGATGTCTTTCTCTAATGATCTTTCTCTTCGCATGATGTGTCCGAAGTATGAAAGTCGAAGTCTTGTCATCTGAGCTTCTAAAGAAAGCTTAGGTTTGATCTCCTCTAGTACCGACTGGTTTGTTCTTCGGGCAGTCCATGGTATACACAGTATTCGCCGCCAGCACCATAATTCAAAGGCATCAATTTTCTTCCTGTCTGTCTTTTTCACTGTCCAGCTTTCACATCCATACGATGTTATTGAAAATACCATGGCTTGAACAAGTCGAATCTTTGTATGGAGAGAGACATCTCTGCTCTTGAGAATCTTATCTAGGTCTTTCATAGCCATTCTGCCAAGAGCAATGCGTCGTCTGATTTCTTGACTGCTTGTTGCTTCTTTATTGATAGTTGATCCAAGTAGGTTAAAGTTGTTCACGATTTCAATTTCTTCTCCTTCAACGATGAACCTGTTGATTATGCCAGTTGTCATGATCTTTGTCTTCTTTACATTAAGGTGCAGGCCCATTTTGAGACTATGTTCTTTGATTGTGAGAAGCAAATGTTTCAGATCATCTTCACTTTCAGCCAGTAATGTGGTATCATCAGCATAGCGAAGGTTGTTGATGAGTCTTCCACCAATCTTCACCCCTCTGTTGTCTTCATACAGTCCTGCTTCTCTGATGATTTGTTCTGCATATAAATTAAACAGGTAGGGGGAAAGTATGCAGCCTTGTCTTACACCTTTGCTTATTTTAAACCATTGTGTTTCTCCTTGTTCCGTTCGAACTGTTGCTTCTTGATCAATGTACAGATTGCGCAAGAGAACGATCAGGTGTTCTGGTATACCCATGCTTCTTAATGTGGCCCAGAGTTTCTCATGGTTTACACAGTCAAAAGCCTTGCTATAGTCGATAAAGCACAAATAAATATCCTTTTGGTATTCTTTAGTCTTTTCAAGGATCCATCTCACATCCGCAATGATGTCTCTCGTTCCTCGCCCTTTCCTGAACCCTGCTTGCACTTCAGGTAGTTCTTGTTCTAGGTATAGCTGTAGTCTCTTTTGAATAATCTTCAGTAGAATCTTGCTGGCATGTGGGATCAGAGCGATTGTGCGATAATTTCCACAGTCAATTGGATCACCTTTCTTTAGTATTGGTATAAACACAGATCTTTTCCAGTCAGTTGGCCATGATGTTGTCTTCCATATTTCTTGGCAGAGCCTTGTAAGTACGGTAACAGCTGCATCAGATTGCTGCAATACTTCTATGGGAATGCTATCAATGCCTGGTGCTTTGTTCTTTGATAAGGCTTTCAATGCTGCTTCAACTTCTTCTTTCATCACCAATGGTTCCTGATCATAAGGTATAGGTTGAAACGGCTGTTGGTCCACTTGATCTTTATCATATAAAAACGATGTATATTCCTTCCACCTTTTCTTGATCTTCTCAGCATCATTCAGCATAGAACCTTGAGCATCTTGTAACATTCCAATTCGAGGCTGGAACTTTTTCTTTAACTCTCGCAGCTTTAGGAAAGCCGATCTTGTTCTTCCTCTAATAGTTTCTGCTTCTATTTCCTTGCAAGTGTCATTGTAGTACTTTTCCTTGTCCTGTCTTGCTGCACGTTGGAAATCTCTGTTGAGTTCTGCGATTGTCTTTCTTTCTCCTTTGGCTTTAGCTTCTCTGCGTTTCTGGGCAATTTTCAGAGTTTCTTCCGTCATCCATTTTGGCCGTTTTTGCTTTTTCACCTTTTGTAGAGACTTCTCGCTTTCTTCCAGCACAACCTTCTTGATGTCATTCCATAACTCTTCCGGAGCTCTGTCATTTGTATCTAAAGCAGCAAATCGATTTTGCAGGCAGTCTTTAAATTCCAGTGGTATATTCTCAAGGTCATATTTTACTGCATTCATGAGTGGTTTGCTCTTTTTCAACTTTAGCTTGAGTTTGCATACTAGTAGTTGATGATCTGTACCACAGTCAGCTCCAGGTTTTGTCTTTGTTGATGTTACAGAGCTTTTCCATCGGTGACTTCCACAGATGTAGTCAATTTGATTTTTATACAATCCATTGGGTGAAGTCCATGTGTACAGTCGTCGCTTGTGTTGCTGGAAGAAGGTGTTTGAGATGAATAGATCATTGGTCTTGCAGAATTCTATCAATCTTTCTCCAGCTTCATTTCTGTTGCCAAGTCCATATTTTCCAACTACTTTGCCTTCTTCTTTGTTGCCAACTTTTGCGTTCCAGTCACCCATGACTATCAGGATATCCTGTTTGCATGTTCTGTCAATTTCAGCTTGTACTTGTTCATAGAACTCTTCAATTTCATTCTCTTCTGCAGCTGTTGTTGGGGCATATACTTGAATTATAGTTGTGTTGATAGGCAATCCTCGTAGACGAATAGAGATTAAGCGTTCGCTGACTGCATTGTATTTCATTACAGTTCTTGCAAGTTTCTTCTTTATTATAAATGCAACACCATTTCTTCTTTGTCTTTCATTTCCAGCATAGTAGACCATGTGATCATCTGATGCAAAGTGCCCGATGCCAGTCCATTTCAGTTCGCTGACACCCAACAGATCAAGTTGTACACGTACCACAAAGTAGATGGAGTAGCAGTCTAGGCCCCATTTGGTTCTGGAGACTGATACCACCACCATGAGCTGCTCGAGCTGCTCCAGCATTTCCTGTACCACCTAGGCCTTGTCTGGTGCATGGCAGGGAGAAACCATAATGGCATCGGAAAGGGGCCATGCAAACTTGAGCACATACCCCTTGCGAATGATCTCTAGCACCCAGGCATCGGTCATAATCTGGGCCCAGGTGGGGTAAAAACATTGCAGCCTGTCTCCCACTGGGGCACCCAAACCTTCATTGGGCTGGCCTGGGGATTCCGGAGCCCCCTCCAGGGCCGTCTCTGTCCCACTTTCAGCTTCCCCAAAAGACTGGCTGAGAGGAAAGAAGCAAGACCACTGCAGGATACCACCCCACGCAGCTTGAAACCTCCAGAAATCCTGTTCCTGTCCCCAGGTGGGAGCAACCCTTCTGGAGCCTTTGGGTCTAGCCTCCATCAGGCATAGGACCTTTGACTCACTGAGGTCCTTTTACAGTTTCTTGAGGTCTGCGCCAACTGCCCCATGAAGAGGCGTTTGCTGAGCCAGATTTTGTAAGCAACATCCACAGACCAATTCTGGAGCCACAGGGACTGCCTAGCAGCCACAAAGTACAGCGAGAAGGGAGGTACCCCTGCCAATGAGGGCCTCTCTAAGCCTCCAAGCACATACAAAAGATGCTGGTGCGGACGAGAAGGCTCACGGCCTATGATCGGGCCCAAATCCAAAATGGTGGCTGCTCCTACCGTTGAGCTAGGCCCTAAGGCACTCAGTCCCTCATGGCTATGGTCACCCCAAGGCTGCGCGCCCAAGCTCCCTTCAAACAATTCCACCACAGTAGCACTGTCTCTGAGACAGCTGAAGCACAACCCCTCCATCGGGAGGTGTGCCCTCCAGCTGCCGCAGGTCGCACACCAGCTCTGCAGGACCTCGTTGGCCATAGAAATGTTCTGCACTCCCTCTTTGAGCTTTCTCACCAAAGTTTTCCCCTACTCACTGGGACCAGGTGCCAAAACGGAGAGTCTCCAATTGTTGAAACACCATTGCAGTGGCTTCCCCACACTGCTCTCCTGTTGAAAGAGAGAAGCGGCTTCTTCTTTTTTTGTCAAGGTGCGAACTGCGCTAGCAAAAGCCCCGCTTTACTCCAGGACCTCTCCCAAGAATTGGGGAGAGGGAACGGGGAAGCTTTCTCATGTGGTAGAGGGAGAATCAGGAGAGGGGCCCAGACCATCGGGTTCTGTACCGTTGACCAACAGGACAGAAGCAAAAAAAACAACAAACTAGATAAATGTCTTACAGTACAGAGCTCAGATTATGCACACATCCACCATCTGCTGAAACTGAGAAAATACTGGCTGATTGAGGGTGCACAGGCTCCTTAGGGGCTGTTTCAGTTCAGTGATTTTTCTCAGTCTCCATCTGCTGGTGAGTGAGCATGGAGGCATGATATGGAAAATACTATTTCAGAGTTCTATACAGTTCTAGGAGATAAAGGATGTGTTTTAAAACTATTTTTATTTACTTCTGTAGCTGTAAGTGTGTTGGGAACTGACAATTTGGGTTTTCTCCAGAGATGTGCCATCATCTTCTGACTTAGTTAACCTTCTGGCAAGTGTTTCTGACTCTGTCCTGCTGACAGAGTTTGACAAGCCCCAGTAAATGCGAAAGATGGTGGGGTTCAACTAGGGTCCGAAACACCTTACTCATCTCCCATAGAGATACAGGAAACCATATAGCTAATTTAATAATACACAGATCTGAAGCAGTGGAAATAATGAACAGCAAAACTCATCAGTTTATAGAGGTAAGGGTCTGTGAGTGCTACTGGCTCATTCAGGTCAATGTTTAACCACTCCAATAAAGGAGATAAGTGACAGAGATGAGATATCTGCCCGTCTCACTGATTCATATTGGGGCTATTGGAGTTCGGAATGGTTAGAAGTGAGATGACACCAAAATTTAAAAAAAGATGCTAAAAAGCTTTTTAGAAAAAGAGAACAAAAGTTGAGTTATGGGATCTGCTGATGAGCTAATTGCTAGAAGACAGATCTTTGATTTTTGCCGCCTAACTGCCAAAATATTGGAACTTAATCCTGCTCTATGTAACCTATGATACCATGACAAATGTGTTCATACTCTGGTACACTTTTCTATGCGGGTAGTGTGGACTCTCCCAATCCCCCAACTTTAAGTGGCCAGTCCCTGAATACAGCCAAATATTATGTCCCTTCACATCTACACACATGGAAGCAACATCCCCCCTTCCAAATGCACATGTGAATTGGGCCCTTCACATGCCTTTCTCCTCAGCCTCAAAAACTAGCAGTGTGTCCCCCTGGCCCCCCAGTTCATCTTCCTTGTACCGACAGCCAGTGCCCGCTATTCCCCTCCACTCATATACAGCAGGCATGTCCAACTTCAAACAGGTTGTGATCTACTTTCTCCGGCCAAAAGTGCCGGTGATCTACCACCATGAAAATTAAGTTTCAAATTAGTTTCAAATTAAATTTTAACCCAATAAAGTTGGAGGATCCCCCCCCCCCCCATTTTTAATGAACCTTCTGTCATTTACTTGGATGTGATCAGCTGTTAAGCAAATTAAGCAAAAACAAAATAGAGACGAAGATCCAGTAAGAACTGCGAGGGGAAATGGAAAGTACATTTTTTCTTAAAGTTTTATTGAGTAATAACTTTCTTTAACTGTCTTAATAACATTCTTTAACTTTTATTGAGTAATTTGTGTTAAATTTAGGTTGAGTATTGATCCAGGCTGATCTTGCACAATCTAATATTTCGCTCTTGCTCATTAGTGAGACGTCTGAGCCTGCATTTCATCCACCAGCTTTTTGAAGTTGGGTGAATATTGCGTGAGGGTCAGTCTCAGGGAATCCTGGAGATATTCATCTGTCACGTTGGAATGTTGTGTATTCTGTCATTTTCAGATGGGAAAACGCAGATTCACACAAATAAGTTGAGCTGAAACAAGAGTGTACAGCTTCACTGCATCTTCTCAAGTTGGGAAATTTGTCTCTAGGCACTAGCTTCCAAAACAATTCTTCCTCAGAACGGGTCTTGAGAAAAATGTCTTTAAGGCTTAATATTTCGTTTTCAAGAGATGGCGTGTTCAATGAGTAATTTTTACTGATAGCATCTGCAGTTTCTTTAATGTCCACATCTACTTTGAATGGGTATGACAAGTACTCCACAACTGTTCCAATTTTTTTGGAAGTGACAGAATCTATTTTTGAATTACTGGATAACAGAACAGATTTCTGTCACATACTTCTCATTCTGAAAAACAAAATTTGGATATTGTCCCAGATGGTCCTGCGTATTAGGAATATGATCAAAAGTGTTGTTTGCAAGGTCAGTCATCATTAGCTCAAATATGCTCTTGTAGGATGAAACTGTACTCATCATCTCGCCAATGCATTTGTTTTTACCTTGTAGTTCAAGGTTCACGGAGAGGAATGGCTAGCAGAAAAAAAGAGGTGATAATGCCTCTGTATAAGTCTTTGGTGCGACCTCATTTGGAGTATAGTGTGCAATTCTGGAGACCGCACCTTCAAAAGGATGTGAACAGGATGGAGTCGGTGCAGAGGGTGGCTACTAAAATGATTAGTGGGCTTCATTATAAAGCATATGAGGACAGACTTAAGGATCTTAATATGCACACCTTAGAGGAAAGGCGGGATAGAGGTGATATGATTGAGATGTTTAAATACCTCCGTGGCATAAATGTTCAGGGAGAGAGCCTCTTTCAATTGAAAGCAAGTTCTGCTATGAGGGGACATGGGATGAGGGTGAAGGGAGATAGATTCAGGAGTGATATGCGGAAATATTTCTTTATGGAAAGAGTAGTGGATCCATGGAATAGTCTCCCAGTGGAGGTGGTAGAGATGAGGACAGTAACTGAATTCAAAAAAGCATGGGACCAACACAGAGGATCTCTAAAGGTAAAAAGTGGACTGTTGTAGTTGTTGATATGGAAGGACAGACTAGATAGGCCATGTGGTCTTTTTCTGTCATCATGTTTCTATGTTTCTATATCACTTAGTTCACCTGTAAAGTCAGCGAGAAATTCCAGATCACAAAACCACTCCTCATCTTCCAACTCTGCTTGGTCACCTCTCCTCTCCTTCAAAAAACTTATTTCATTCAGCAAATCACAAAATCTTTGCAGAAATTTGTGCCTACTCAGCCACCTTACATCTGTGTGCAAAATGATTTCCGCTGCCCCTTCATCAAGGCTAAAATTGAAAAGCCGCCTTTGAAGTGATCTTCCACAAACTGAATTTACAATTATGAAAGTGATGTCCATGACCATCTTTGTATTGAGTCTTTTGCTTGCCAAAACTTGCTGGTGAATGATGCAGTGGTAAGAAAGGAAATCTGGGAAGTCGTCATGCTGTCTACAGAGGGCTATGAAACCGTTAACCTCACCTGTCATTGCTCTTGCTCCATCAATAGTGATGGAAACAAGTCTATGCTAGGGAAGATTACACTTTGTCAAAAAAGAATGGAAAGAACTGAATATTTCCTGACCGGTAGTTCTCCCTTTTAAAGAAATCATTCCAAGTAGTTCTTCTTTAACACTGAAGTCTTCAAAAACCATCCGGATAAAGACTAGTAACTGGGCTATGTCTCTTATGTCTGTAGATTCATCCAACTGGAGTGAGAAAGCAACACAATTTGAAACATCCTCCAACAATTGTTCAGTTGTGTCTCCACACATCATTTCTATTCGCCGCATGACGGTGTTTCTTGACAATTGTACATCTTGAATAGCAGCTATGATCTCTTTCTTATTTTTAAATCCTTCAAAAAGATTGTCAGCTGCTTCAAGAAAACAATCTTTTACAAATTCCCCTTCAGTGAAAGGTTTGCATTTCTTTGCAATCAGGTTGCTGACCTTGAAGAATGCTATGGTTGCATTGACCGAATATGACCTTGGCTTCACCATCAACTGTTGCTGAGTAGCCAATTTCGATTTAAGTTCTTTGAGCTTCAATTTACGAATTTCACTTCTGGGTGGAAAATCAGCATCAAACTTATTGCTTTGCAGAGCCTTATAATGACGTTCCAGATTACCCTTTTTGGGCAAGGATACTGGGGCGTTACAAATTAGACAACAACACTTGTCTTTCACCATGACAAAGAAGTAGTCCATTTCCCATTCACCATGAAAGTGGTAGGTTTTGCTCTTCTTTGGACCACTCATCTTCATTTTGCTGGGGTGGCTGGATGTAAGAAGGCCAAATCTGCTAAGTTAGTATAAATGCTGTCTGAATCTGGTCCAAAACTGTTACTGTCCCAAAGTATTAAAGATCAACAGGAACTGAAGACCTCTGGATGATGTGCAATACAAGGGACTGGAGATGCCAGAACCACACATGCAGTTTTCAAAGTAAAAATAAGGATTCATCATACTGGCACCAATAATCAAATACTACCAAACAATCATCAAAAAATCTCAAACATCTCTCCAGCAAACCAGATAAAATCAAATACCGCCAAACAAGTTCAAATACTACCACACGTGATTTAATAAATTCTGCACAGAGTGCAGAATCAACGCAAAGGCAAGGCGAAATAAAATTGCAGAGGCAAGCAAAAGTCACAGTGGTTTGAACCAATTCGAAGGCAAGGCATAGGCAAGTTAGAACAAAATTGGAAAAGCCCACCAAAATCACCAAATTCTAGACACTTTGTTGTGTCTGCCCGAAAACGTTTAATGAAACCGAACTATAAAGAGACCAACAACCAGCACACGACACAACTAATATGGTAAGTGTATTCAGGTAAAGCCCAGGCGAATGGATATCGTCCGGTATATAACACACTTCTAAGGGGTGCTGGGGCGGGGGCAGGAATGGGTGATTCTGAGAGGCAGGAGACCAGGTATGTGGCTGGGCCTGTGGCGTCTCGTCGCGGGGCATGGGCGGCAGCTATCTGGGGTACCCACAAACGACGCAAAAACAACAAGCGCCCCAATACACCCACAGGCAAGATTCCTGCAGGCAGGGAAAAAAGACAGGCAAAGGATCAGAAGTGGCAGCAAGCCCTCGGCAGACGACCTGCCGGCATGAGCTCTCTCCAAGCCACGGGGCGAGCTGCTTGAGAGATGGAGCTAAGTGGGGTTGACAATCTACCTCTGACCCCTCCGCGATCTAAAGGTAGATCGCGATCTACCTGTTGGACATGCCTGATATACAGGCATCATGTCTTTCCTTACTCCTTTCTACTCCCTGATCCCCTCCCCATTGAAGCACTAACTCCCTGCTCCCAGACATGCTCCCACATTCTATAACTACATGCACTGTGCTCCCTTGCCCTTCCCCTCTACACATAGAAAATACTGTGTCCCCCTATTCTTTCCCTTCTACTGTTGATAGACAGCATACACCCAGTTCCCACTATATGCAGACTGGTTTCACTCTCCCATACACATACAGACACTGTTTGCTGCATCCTTCTCAGTGTACAGGCATTTTGTCCTCTAATTCCATCCTCCGTTTGCAAGCAGTGTATTCTTTGAGTACAGCCAGCAGCTCTACACTCCCTCCATACAGGCGGGCAATATGGCACATAAGAACATAATATAAGAAATGCCATACTGTGTCAGACTAAGGTTCATCAAGCTTCAATAGTAGCCAATCCAGGTCACAAAAAGGTACACAGAAGCACAGCGCTTCTCCCCACTGAAAGCAGCATGACACAATGTCCCACCATTTCCCTGCATTTTCCCAGTGCAAACACAGCCTTCCAATATGTTCTTTAGCTCAGTCTCCTCCCCCCTCCACCAGAAAAACCTCAAGCTCTTCTTTGCCTACTCTCATTATCCACTTGAGTTCTCTACCAACGTTTAAATTTGACTTACCAAAATGCATTTTTCAGGTGTGTGACATGCTTTCTCCCTGACATGCAGCTCTGTTGTGGATCTGAATGAGGAAAACATAGTGGCCAAGACCTTCGTTTTTCAAAGAACAAATGGTTTTTGATGGTCGAGCCTTCCGTCTTCTTTGTGGCTGAGAACCATCTTCATAAGAACCACATATAATGGCTATAAATAGCTTCCAACTTTTATTTATGGCTTTCTAGTGTCTCTTCTTAAGAGTATTCAAAATAAGAACTCAGGATGAACAAACTCCGTCGCCTTTGCCCTGGCTTTCTCACAGGAGACCTCGCGAACTTATATTTTAATACTAGTGGCAATAGAATGCATACTTTCTACATTAATCTGTCCTATTCCCATGATCCAAGAGTCTGAAATGGCTACAAATAAATTATACATATCCCACAGAGCTAAATTTGAAAAAAAAACAGTTTCCTTTGAAAACTTACTAAATAAGCATAAATCAGCAGCCAATTAAGAAAAAAAAGGCAATTTATAGTTCAGAGGGAAGGGACCAAAATCAGCAGTCAGCATGCTCAATTTTTATAGTGCTTTAAGACAGCAGAACAACTGGGGGGGGGAGAGCAGAGGTTTGCTATCATTTGGTCTTATTCCTAAATCACTCTTCTTCTTTGTCATAATGTATTTTCTTCTGCTTTTACAATATATATACGAGTATTGCATATATCTCAGTACACACAGTTTAGTTCATTATATTATTTGCTATATTGCCTTTCACATAAACAAAAAAAAGCAGTTTACACATTGTATAATGTATGGGAAAATGAGAAGTACAAGGTTGAGAAACAGGATAAACACCAGGAAACCACACAGACTAAAGACAACACGATAGAGACATTTGGGGGGGGGGGGGGGGAGCTACCACCTGGCCAGGAGCTGTTCTCCTTTTATGAAATTTATATAGTAAAAGGATGAAGACTGTGGCAGAATCAGTGGCAATGATGATTTGTTCCATATTTTAGCCTCAGTTTCTAGTTCTACTTGGGCCATTTCTCCAAATGGCTTACTTTTGCACATACCAAGACAGTCATGAACTTCACTTCTAAGACTGGGTATGTTGAGCATGGTCTCAGTCTCTCAAATTCACTGCTAATGCTCCATGTAGTACTTGCATCATGCCAAAGAGAGCCTCCTTCTGCGTTCACAAGATGGAACATATATAGACAACTTGTCAAGGTGCAATCAGACATTCCTCTTAAGGAATGCAGCAGCAGTTGGGGGTTTTTTGCAGCTTCTCCAGTGGCAGCATGCATCTTTCTTCAAGTTCCTGGCAGACTCCCTTTGTATACTCTCTTGGCTTAAATGTAGGGTTTATCACATACAGGTAGCAGCAGTACATTTCCTCCTCTATCTGTAGAGGTCCACTTAATTGCAGTTAATCCTCTTAACTTTTTCATTAACATTTGTGGTTTATATTCTGTCACAGTGGGTCCATGGACTAATTCACAATGGCAGGATGTTATCTTCATCTGCAGCTTCTGTACTATTGCTACCACCATTGTTGGCCCTAGTGTACAAGCTACAGGTGGGCACCTTTTTATCTTGGGCGACGTAGAGCCACTAGGTGTTCTTCTTTTTATGTCTTGTGGGGATAGCCATATACATCAATCATAACCTGGGTCCGTTTTTCCCTCTAAGGTGCATACCACACCTCATTCAAAGTACAAGACGACAGAGGAGCACTGCTCTCTGTTGCCATCATGAACTTGGGAAGCACAGTATCTTGTCTCCAATAGTGGCCAAGCAACTATAGGAAGCACAGGTCAGATGGCGGGGAAGGCAGAAAGGCAGATAAGAGAATGTTGGGATGAAGGTGCAGGTAAATGCTGTAGGAAGGAAAAGGAAATGCTGAGGAGAGGATGAAGAAGGCACAGGTAGATTCATTACCACTATAGCAGCTGGCTCCTATGCAGCAGACATGCCGGGTTTGGTAGAATTTCTGTGTACAATGGTTGGGCATGGTTGAAGGGGAGCAAAAACCCAGACGTTGAGCACTGTGGAGATAGGGAAAATGGACACCTAGGCTCTAGACATCTAGAGCTACAATCAACTTAATGTGGGCTATGGCAATGAGAGGATGGAATTCAGTCATGGACTAAGATTTCGTATAAACTTAGATTCTACTCTCTCTACCTCCACTCCCTCATTCCCTTTCTCACTATTAATCCAACCAAATTAGAAAGAGGGGAAAATTGAAGCCTCAGGCCCTCTCCATCTTCTTCTGCTGCCTAGGGAAGACTAGTATTTTAAACAGTGTGACACTATGTCTTGCATAGCTCAGTTGATGGCATAGTTCAGAGGGGACCAACCTGAGGTGCAGTTGCTCTCCTCCTACTATTGGTTGGATTGACAGTGAGAGGGGGCCAGTGGGAGTAGGAAGCTGATGAGAAATGGGGGATGAGAGAGAAGATCAGCAGAAGAAAAAGGAGTGAGAGGAGCTGAATTTGTGAGGGGAATTTGGAGGTGATAGGCTCCAGTGAGTGAGTGGGACTAAGAAGGAATCAGCTTGATGGGGGTGACAGAGGAAATCAAACATCTGAAGGTGGCTGAGAGAACACCAGGGATGGGACAAGGAAGGGAAAAAAAGACATATAGGATAGAGAATACGAGGATTTAAGAGGGATAACAGAGAAGCTTGGAAAGAGGACACTGGATCTTCTCTTCCCACCGCTTACCATTCAGAACTTCACTCCTGTGATCCTTTTCTTCCTCCCCCCCCCCATCCCTGATCCTTCCCCTAGCCCTCCTTTCCTTTACCTCCTCCATTATCTGTCCTCACTCCATCTGTTATACTCCCACCTCTCCAAGATTTTCTCCCTACACCAATTCCCTTCTTCCCCCCACTGAAACCTGAAATCCCTTTAAGCCCCACCCATAAACTCTACAAAAAAGCATACAATAAAATTACCATTATTTAATGTGCATAATCACACAAGTGTGCCACAGTGACTGTTAATTCTTGATTTACACTGAATTTCATTTATGTAAATTTTGCTGATTTTATGTCGAGCAAATCTGGAACATTTGCTGCTCCTTGCCTTCACTGCCATGGAATTTCAGAGACTTTGCCAGATTTTGCAGCTGTTGCAATGAAATCAGCCCCTATGCTGCCACAGGACATGTGGAGCTCTGGTTGTTATATTATCTATGTTGGAAGTTGAAAAGGAAGTCTGATAAGTCCAAAAACAGAAGCATACAGTTTTTATATTAATTGGTGATGGATTTTCACAGGAACTAACATTTAAAAAACATAAAAAGCACAAATTAGATTCACAAGTTAGATTCACAAGCTAATTCACAGTTTGCACATTTTCCACTAGGAATTTTCATAGGTTGCAGTAGCTCTTGATTGAACCAACAAGAATGTTGTTTTCTTCATATGCTTTTAAAAACGCTTATGCCCTCCTTCAGATGTCAAGTTCATTAAATTAGTTTGCACTGCTGTTTTTAAATAATTTGCATATTTCTACGGTAGCCTGGGGCACTCAAAGACAACCAGTCCGATTCATTTTTTTTATCCTCCATATTATTCTGCTGCCAATTTACAGTAATTCTTTTCTCTCCATTACCTGTATTAACATTTCATTTTCTTTTGCTGTCCCTCCATTCATCAGAAGACTGTTAAAACCCAAAGACGTGACTCTGATCTGCTATGCACAGAGCTACTTTCCATTTCTAGTAGCCTAGCACTCCCCTGGGACTGTTCGGTTTTCCCACCAAGGGTCCATTAACACACTCATAACTGTAAAACTACTCTTGAGGGTATAGGAAACATGTACTCTGAAATGAATTCATCATGGTTGCTTCTTGCACTGAATTCTGAATGAATGATATCATTAGGTATTCACACATGTTGGCTATCACCCTGTCCCCAATGAGAAACACTGCAGATCCAGAAATGGAAGGGGGTAAACTCAGTCAAGAGGCTGCTTCAATTTCTACTGACAAACCATTCAGTCCACTCTCAATGACCATCTCTGCAGCAAGACACAAAATAATGTACATTCTCTCTCATCTCGCTGCAGTTTCAGAATGCATAAAATCCCAATCCAAAGCCTAGAGCAATTTATTTTACTATCATGCAAGTAACACTAATTGAATTAAAATTAAGGTTAATGGAAAGGCCTAAACAATTACATTTTGGTTTATGGTAGCCACAGTTCAAGAGAGTGGAGGAGTAGCCTAGTGGTTAGAGCAAAAGCCAGGATACCAGACAGACCAGGGTTCAAATCTCACTGATACTTTTTGTGATCTTGGGCAAATCACTTAACAGTCCATTCCTTCAAGTACACAATAACAGGCCAATGTAGTAAGCCATCGTTGATGTCATGTACTATTAGCTGTGTATTGTTTATGTAGCGCTCCAATAGTACAAGACTTCAGCGCCAGTATGCAGCAAAGGGAATGTATGCAAATGAGCTACAGTCAAAACTTAGGCAAAACATTGAAAAGAGGGAAGCCAATGAGGATGCGACCAACTGATGTGCTCAAGTGGCTGTATATGCATGCACGTAAATGTCAAACGCCCTATAATAATCAACACTATTTCACCCAAAAACATTTATTTATGAAATCGCAACAAAGAGACGTAAAACAAAAGATAAACATAAATGAGTCCAAAAGACACAGAAGAATAAGAAGCAAACATCTTTTCTTCTTGAACGCTGAACTTTCGCTTATACGCTGAGAGATACACGCAGAAAATTTTCACGTCGAAGGTAACGTCACTGGTACATACCCTGAAACAGTCCACCTCAGATCAGGTAGAGATATTGGTGCTTCTGCTGGTTATGTAATCCTCTACGCATTTCTCTGCATTGGGCCCAGACCTTATTAGCATACTATTTGAATATGCACAGCTCATCAGCATATTATTCAAATACATTATGCGTTTCTCTGTGCGCATACTTGCTGTTTACATGCACATCAATCTCTTTTCTGCATTTGATGTGGTGGAACTTGTGCGTAAAAGCTGCGTTATCTGCACACAAAGGGCGCACTAGTCTTTCTGCATCGGCCTGTTAGACTGTGAGTCCTGTGGGGACAGGGAAATACCTGAATGTAACGTGCATTAAACTACTATTAGTTCCATATCAGTGTCTTAGGGTGAATAAACATCTTACATATTTTGGTGCAGCAGTTTCGTCCCACTCATTTTTTACTTTCATCTCAACTGGAATCAGAGCTGGGGTCTAGCACCATAAAATTTCATTCTCCTCAACATAGGGAGCTGCCTATTTTATATCACCCCCCCCCCCCCCCCCCACACACACACACTAATATACCCTGTTAACCAAAGTGCATGGCTTTCATGAGAGAGGCTGAACGCTATCTCTGAAACACCCATATTATCCTGGGTAGTGGAATGCCCAGTGCAAAGGTTTAGCCTGCGATCTTCTGCATGGCAGAATACAGCACTTGCCAACTAGCCCCTCCTTACATTTTTTTTTTCTATATGGATTCAGGGCTCACAAAATTTCAAAATTCCGATACAAAGGCATCTAGTTTTAACATCTGAATCAGAATGCGGGGCCCTCGATGATCCTGTCGCCTCCGGCGTGCTTCCCATTTTGTACATTTTCTCTCTGGACATTTGGCTCTCGGCGACACTGTGGCTCTGCACCAACCTCCTTCCTCTCAGCCTTTGTCTCTCTGCCTGGGCTACGAGCCTCACCTGAGAGATTAGAGGTCTGAGGAAACTATCCAAAAAGCCATACAAGAAAGTCTCATTGGGTAAAAAATAAAACAAAAAAAAAGCATGCGATTCTCTTTAGAGCCATTCATAATAGTATAGCTTTGCCCTCCTCCCCTCCCCCCCCCCATATAAATATAGGTAATAATAAAGCTCACTGTCCTTGAATGTTGCAGTGATTAAGCTGGGGAATTTCCGGCCTGGTTCCTGTCTTAGAAACTTGCTATCTGGACTGTGCAGCAGCACTGAGGACAGGATGATTGCTTCCTAGGCTCATTTGCCTTCTGCTTTTTGCATGACTTCAAAGGTCCAAATTTAATGGCCTCATCTCTCTATTCTTAGCACATCACAGTATGTTTATTATACAGATTGTACAGAAAAAAAGGTAGGCTGTCTGCTTGATGAAGGCGATGTATAGGACTTAAAACTCTAATTAACCAAAAATACAGTCTGTTTAATTTTGCATAGCCATATGTTTACATAGCCTTTCCTCTGCATTCTACATAGAATACTGATCGTAAGAGAGTCAAAATTCATACCTGCTTTTTCAATATAAAGGTTCATAAAAGGAGACTGGTAGCCTGAGGAGCACCATACAGAAGTATTCACAAAAAGGGAGGTGAAGGTATGAGCCTGCTTTCCAATAGAAGAGCAGGCAAAACGATACTGGAATTCAAAAAAGCAAGGGACAAGCATGGAGGATCCAAATGAGGATAAAATTTAAGCTCTTATGTATAGGGAAGGGAGTGGAGGAGCAGCCTAGTGGTTAGAACACTGGCTTGGTAACCAAGCAACCAGGGTTCAATTCCCACTAGCACTCCTTGTGGCCTTGGACAAGTCACTTAACCCTCCATTGCCTTGGAAGAAAGGCCTGGCAATCTACTTCCAGTCATACTGCCAAGAAAACCCAGGAGCTTCTGGGTCACCAGAAGTCAGCACTGACTCAAAGGCACACATTGCATTGTATAGGGAAGGTTCAAAGATTAGATGGGCCCATAGTCTCAGTCAACCTTCATACATTCTTTTAGGTATGCATTCGTCAGAAAGTATTTAGTTCATATGGGCGCCTAAAAAATATTTGTTTGCATAAGTCACTTTTGTGTGTGCATACCTACAAATTAACACATCTACAATCGATCTGCACCCACACAAAACGTTTTAGCATGCATAGAAGCAAACCTTTAAGAGGAGTAAGTCAAAAGCATGAAAAAGACCTCACATGAAAATCGCAAAAAAACAAAGGAAGAATGAACTTATTTGGCAGCTTAATGCTAGCAGCAGTAATGTCAGATTATTGCTAGGATTCAAAGCTACCATTTTGAATCTGAGCCAGCAACGGCACAAGAGCACTCCTGCCCAGTCACTAAGCCTCAGATAAACCCTGATAAGTGCTGGGGAGAAGGGGAGTTGGGAGTCTCTTCGAGATGGGTGTGCGGGGGAGGTGATGCTGAGGCTGATCAGAGGGTGGAGGAACTGAGAATTGGTTTGGATGTCATTTCAGCAAGTGGGGGGAGATCAGGATGCTGATCCAGTGGGATTGGGCACACAAAGAGGTGAGATACTCAAAGAAAAAGTTATTAAATCAAAAGTTAATCAGTAGAGAAACAGTAATGCCAATACCACAAGACTCTATACGAGCCGTGTTTCGGCAAGAGCCTTCTTCAGGGGCCAAAATTCTGTGTGGTAAAAAATATACATAAAAATATACAAATAATGTATTAATAAATAAATTAAAAATAATAACACCAATAAATAAATAAATACATCATGCTGTAGCTAAAAGACAGAAAATAAACAGATAAACAATCCTATAGAGACAATATATAGGATTGTTTTATCATTTTTATGTTTCTTTTATGGAATGTGCTTGTTTATTTATCCATTGTTTCTTTTCTGCCTTTTAGCTACATCATGATTTATTTATTTATTTATGGGTGTTATTGTTTTTAATTTATTTATTTGTGTCTTTTTGTGTATATTTTTTTACCACACAGAGTTTTGACCTTTGAAGAAGGCTCTCGCCGAAACACGGCTCGTGTAGTGTCTTGTGGTATTGGTATTCCTGTTTCTCTACCGATTAACTTTTGATTTAATACATTTTTCTTTGAGTATCTCGCCTCTTTGTGTGCCTTGGACATCGGCGGATACCCCCGCTGTTTTTGTTGGTTTGGACTCTTCCCAGTGGGACTGAGGCCATTACAGTTGCCTGCAGGTAGTATGGATGCACAACGCCTCCTTTTGAAGCAGCAGTAAGTGCACCTGCGCTATCTGCAGCAGTGACAGCCACAGTAACTTGCCATGTACCAATTGCAAGTGCTGTCCACACCCATAACCTATCCATTCTCCACCCCTTTCCTGCCCCCTGCTGTGGTAAACAGTTACTGCAGGAATTGTGCATAACCAGGGCTGGCCTGTCCATTAGGCGAACTAGGCAGTCACCAATGGCGGCAGGACCTGGTGGGCAGCATCACTACCCCCACCCTGTGAAGTGGCAGTTCAGCACCACAATGAGCTTTAAAATGAGGCCTGATGGACCCTCCGGCCTGCCATGCTGTCCCCCTGGCATCCATCTTCTCGCCTAGGGGGCAGTACGGTGATCCCTCCGCTGCGTTGGGCCTTAAAGTGCCCATGCTGGTGCTCACATGTCCTGCTGCTCCTGCTCCTCGCCCACCTTGGTGCTCCACGATGGACCAAGGACCCTGCTTCTCTCAGCCCTCCACTTCTTTTCTCGATCCCCTGCTGAAGCCCACATCAGTGCCCCAATCACCTGCCACTTCCCCTCATTCAAAATCAATACTACTGCATAGAAAACTGCTCCACACCTATCTTGCCGTGTCTGCCTGCCTGCTCTATTCAACTCTTCCTCTTTTGGCACTCCCAGCAAAGTTCAAGCCCAAGCCTTGTCTGACCCGGCCTTTACCAATTCTCTGTTACTATCGACAGCTGAGATGGCTGCCCAACCTGCCTTTCTCATATCTCTCTGTAACCTTCAAGAAGCCAGATTGCCAATCTCTAGCACTGACAATCTGAAGGTTTAAGTTTTAACAAGTGATGCATCACTCACTTACAGAAAAATGCCTTTAAGTACTGTGCTACCAAAACGCCCTTCCTGCTGGGAGATTTCTGCAAAAGCAAAAACATTAAACTCCAAGGCATTTTTTTTGACATTCTGATTTTGTGATGTACATTCCGGGGTCACATAATTTGCTATAGAGACATGCAGCTCTAAACTAAGTGTTTCTAATGGAAAAGCTCATTACATTATGTAATCACTGTGGCTTTCCAAGACCCTGTCGATGACCAGAGCAGTGCCCGGAAGACAACCAGAGTAAATGCTGCAATCGTTTATGAAAGCTTTCATTAGAAAGTTCATTGGCCTTTTCTACAATTACTATACAGTTTCTTTGGTGGTATGTGAATATGAAGCTGCTCTGTTCAGCGATCCTTATCATCTAATTTCTGAAGGTTAGAAACCTGTGCAGAGAATTAGCAAACATGATATTCTGGAGTAAAAGTGCATTACCATTTCAAATCCAGACATAAGCAGTGATTTGAGAACTACATGTTTCCCTTTCTTGGTGAGATCAGCAATACAGCCTGCAGGCTGCCTAGAAAATAATTATATGAGGTTACAAGAGTCATCATTGTGATAAAATGGCATCTGACATATATGCTAATTATCCCTCTTTATACTTCGTTTTTGTTACCACAAAGAAACTGTGTATCTTGGAAGTGACTGGAACACAACACAATTCAACAATAATGTTAGCTTGGCTGGGGCCAAAAGAAAATATGACGTCTATGCTTCAAGAGAGAATCCCTGAGGAGCACAATGTTCATTCTGGGATGCAGTGACTATTCATTTTAAATGTGATCTGTCCAACACCATGCCATATAAATACTCAGCTGCTCTTTCATTCTGTATCCAGGCCAGCGAGCGCTCCATGCTTAGAATCAAAGATGGTGGGTTATCCATCCAAGAGAAAGTAGTCCCTTCCTCTCTGCATTGTGAGTTAGCTTTTCTTGAAGAGGGTCACCTGGTGCTATAGAATGTTAATTTATTATGATAGCAATAGTAGAAAAATGACGCCCAAAATCATAGAAACATGATGGCAGAAAAAGACCACATTGCCTATCTAGTCTGCCCTTCCATATCAACTACAATAGTCCCCCTTTTTGCCTTTAGAGATCCTCTGTGTTTGTCCCATGCTTTTTTGAATTCAGATACTGTCCTCGTGTCCACCACCTCCACTGGGAGACTATTCCACCTATCTAGCACTCTTTCCGTAAAAAAATATTTCTGCGTAATAGTCCTGAGTCTATCCCCTTTCACTCTCATACTATGTCCCCTCGTAACAGAGGAAAGACGGGATGGGGTGATATTTAAATGTCTATATCATACCTCCATGGCATAAATGTACGGGAGAGTTTCTTTCAATTGAAGGCAAGCTCTGCTATGAGCTGGTCCCATCATTCTATTCTCCTTTGATACTGGGTTGAGAGGAGTAAGCCTGCAGCAGCCTAGCAGATCTTCCTGTAAGTTAGAGATGCAAGTGATATGGATTTGTAAAAATTTGCTGAGGGATTGCATGGTCTCCAAAATAAGTTTATTTCTCACCATTACATGAGCAGATTGTGCTCTGGAATTCAAACGTGAGCACCCCTTTAGAAAGATTAGCGCCATTAAGGAGGAGAGCTTTTAAGCAAGGACAGAGCGCCTATGGTTTTCTGATAACTTTCACAGGTTAAAAATGGAAGTTCATCTGACACAGAGAGTATGGTATAGAACACAAAGTTCTTTAACACTAGAAGCCCCAAAAGGCATTTTACCTAGAAACCTCAAAGTGCGTCAATTGACGCATTATCACGATGATTGCGTTTAGCATGAAATGCAGATGTGAATTAATTCAGTTACTTATTTGTTAAATACGTGCAGTATGTGACGTCATTACATGACGTCATCATGTGTTTATTGTTTTGTAATGTCAGAGTAAAACTGTAAACAGTGATTGATTTAAAACTGAAATTTACTCTGTTACACAGGTATGTACAATGTCGTGACTTTCGAACACGCCCTAGAACAGGCCGACACTCCAGAACCTTTAGCATATCGCTTCCTCCCTGACATTTTATTCATTTTTTTCTATGATTCTATTTACAGAATGCCGAGACCTCGTAAGAAGACGGCAGTGCCTAGATGTGCTAGTGAAAAATCAGATTCAAACGTTGACCTACATGTTACAGGTTGTGCAGGCGTACATGCTTATCCTGTTCGTTCGTTAACCGACATGGACTTTGCAGTTACTTTTGAATTTGCAGTTACTTTTACATTTGGTTAACACTGTTCTTATGTTAGTCGTTGTATGAAACTTGTGAAAACCACTCAATTTTCTTGGTTACGTCAATTGCCATACTTTGGGGCTTCTAGGTATGCAGTCATTTTCCTGCTAGGTGGCGCATCGGTCATTAATTTTTGATGCACATATTTGAACATCTTGACCTCGCTAACAAAGTCATGGAACATAACTAACATGGTTCTAGCAGTGGCGCTGGTATACAACTTCGAAGATGCATTTGCGTCAACTGACGCACTTTGGGGCTTCTAGTGTTAAATACGGATCTGTGGAGATGTTGCTCAAAGTGCTGTAAGCTGCAAAGAGTTGGGAAATAAAGGGTGATTATGTGAACAGATACAAGATCCTCTAACCCGAACTCGTGAGATTTTTGAGATCACAAGGGATTTGCTTTTAGCAGCTCAGATGAGGAGGGTGGGGGAAATTTTATCACGGCCTCATTATGATTCCTCCAATGCCTTCTATTTTTGGTTGAAATGTTGATTTAACAAGTGGAAGAATGATTAGTGTTAGTGAAGGGGGGATAGGGTGCCTACCTCTTTCTCTGTTCTTTTTTAGAGGACTTAAGAGAGGAAATAGTTTCTGCGATAAAATCCGTGCATTCTGTTACATCTAAATTGGAACCCCATCCTGTTTTTCTCAGCTCCATGAATGATACGTTTGCGGGATTGGAACAATCTATTATAACTATCTCTTTGAAATTGGAGTTGTTCCGTTAGTTTTGAAAGGCATTGCTTCAGCCTTTGTAAAAATGCCAGAGATTAGAAAACATAAGAAACTAAGAGATGCCATCCTGGGTCAGACCAAAGGTCCATCAAGCTCAGTATCCTGTTTCCAACAGTGGCCAATCCAGGCAACAAGTAACCTGTCAGGTACCCAAAAACATGTCAGATTTCATGCTGCTTGTCCCAGGGGTAAGCAGTGGATTTCCCTAGTCCACTTTAATAATGGCTTATGGACTTTTCTTGCAGGAACATGTCAAAACCTCTTCTAAACCCAGCTACACTAACAGCTTGTACTACATCCTCTGGCAACAAATTCCAGAGCTTGATTACAGCTTGAGTGAAAAATTATTTTCTCCAATTAGTCTTAAATGTACTACACTGTAGCTTCATTGCATGCCCTCTAGCCTTTCTACTTTTTGAAGGATTAAACCATTATTGGCCAGTGTCAAATCTTTTTTATACGTCAAAGTTGACTGAAAAGGCAATGTTCTGTCACTTACATGAGTTTGTTGAGGAAAGTATGGTACTAAATGGGGCCCAGTTGGGATTCAGGAAATATCATGGTACAGAGACAATGTTAACATGCATTTTGGATGATTTATGGTAATATTTGGATGGGAGAAGAATCAGGGTGTTAGATTTGTTTGCTGCCTTTGATAAAAATGATCATTCCAATCTTTTTGGAACATTTGGCATTAAAAGGTGTGGAAGGTATTACACTGGCATGGGTTAATTCTTTATTAATTTAAACATTTATAGTCTGATGATTATCAGCAATTCTCAGTGGATTGCAAGAAGGTTGATAGGTCCCAATACATGAATGGGGGGGGGGGGGAGTGTCCAGTACTCATCTATTACTAACTGGGATCCCTTAGGGACCTTTGCACTCTCCTCCACTATTTAATATCTATTTCGAGTCTCTTATTGCCATCATTTCTGTGTTTGATGTGTCTTGTCAGGTGTTTGATGTGTCTTGTCAGATATTTGCTGCTGATGGGTAGTTGTACATCCAATTGGGTAATAAATGGGATGAGCAGCTAGTTAGTTGAATGTCTGCAGGTTATTAGGCAGTGGATGACCTGAAATTGAATATCCAGAAAATGGAGAATACCCAGAATTCTCTGAAAATGGGTTCAGAGTGTTGGAGTGATTTCCCAGCCTTGGTAACTGGGCCAGGGATGAATATTGTTGGCGACTGTGTACATAGTTTAGGAGTTGAACTGCTTTTCGAGGCAACTGAAAAGGATTTGTTACCTTTCAGCCAGGTTGAGTGATCATGAGGTCTTGTTTAGATTACTGTAACGCCTTATATTTGGGGTTACAGAGTGAGGATTAGAGGCCAGCTATAGTAGGTACAAAGCATGGCATCAAGATTGTTGCTTAAGGCAAGACTTAGAGATCATATTTCCCCTATTTTTTAATTGTTGCATTGGTTATCTACTGTCAAGCAGGTCGACTTGAAAACTTTGGTGTTGGCTTTAAAGTTCAGCATGGTCAGGGACAGGACTATCTGGTTAGAAAGTTGCCACTGTACCATTCTGACCATCCCTTGAGCTCTCGATTAGCTGGCTGTTTAGTTGTTCCATCTTTGTGTTTAGTGAAGCATGGTAGGGCTCATGCACATGTATTTTCCTTTGAGATGCCACAGACGTGGAACAAATTGCTAACAGGGCTGTGCCAGCAAAGGAAATTAACGCAATTTCAAAGGGATCTGAAGAACTATTTATTTCCCAAGTAAGATGGAAAGGAGTGGTGCTCAGCAAGGGAGTTTGCACCTAAAGGGTGCATTGTTTTGTTTGCATATACTTTATTCTGAATGTCCAATTTAGTAAAACCAAGACCTAAAAGCCAAAGAATCGGGGACATTCTGACTTAGAGAACTGACACAAACACAGAATGTAAGAAAAACAGATAAGGGCAAGGTCCACCTAGTCTGCTCAGGTTCCCTTTCTTTTGAGCATGGTCATAACCCTTGCTTTCCCACCATTAAGGATTCTCTGTGCCTGTTCCATGCTTTCTTGAATTCCAGGGCTGTTTATGTCTCCACCACAGGACCGTACCGAGTACTGTGCGAGCGGTGCGGCTGCACTTTAGCGGCGGCAGGCAGCGGCAGAGAGCCGATATGCGCCCCTTAAGTCTTCTCGCCCGCACTCTAAGCAGGTCTGGTCTCTCCGGGAGGGTCCAGACCTGTTTAGTGTGCCGGCGAGTTGCACATCGGGTGCGCGCCTCTTCTTTCCCGCCCCATAAAGTGGCTAGATGGAGTTGCGGGAGGGGGGGGCACGCGCCCGATGTGCAACTCGCACAGGGCGCTTTTCACCATCGGTACGGCCCTGCTCCACCATCTCATGTTTTCCTGCCTCACACCTCTGGATTCTTGTTGCTGGATACCTCCTAGGGCATGTTATGGTCAGGCAATGACTGATAGCTGAGGGCACTCTGTCCTATTTTATTAGGAACTCTGTTCTCATTGGAGAACTTGATGATAAGTGCTATTACTACCTCTACTTATCATTTGTGTAGCGCTACAAGGCATACACAGTGCTGCACATATTGATGTAAGACACAGTCCCTGCTCATCAGAACTTGCAATTTAAAGATGAAGAACATCACAAACTTGGGGACCAGAGTATGGTAAGATACACATAAGTGGTGAAAAGAGAGTGAGGTACATCAAGATCCAAAAGCAGCCTCGGATTTGAATAGAGCTAGTTCTGTGGGTGAATGTCCTGGTTCTGCTCTGCAACCATTGTTGAAGGGGGTTCTGTGGATGCAAAATATATGTTCAAAAAGAAAAGGTGATAACCATAACCCAGTTTATAACAACAAAATAAAAATGAGTTATAATTTAATTTTATAAACTGTGTTGTGGTTCTTGCTCTCTTTTAGTTCCTTGGTGTGCAAACATCTTGCATTTCCTCCATATAATCTAGTCAGCTTTTTGGTTTGATTCGGTCCCTGATTGGAGTTTTGAAAAAGCCCCGCCCACCTCTACGATGGGGGGGGGGGCATCTCATCCTTCGCCTCAGGCAGCAGATTGCCTTGAGCGCCTGCCTAACCACTAGGCTACTCCTCCACTCTACTCTTGCTTGCTCATGTTCATTAGAAATATCCTGAAAACCAACTGCTTTGCAGCTCTCAGGGAATGAGAGTTGTGACTCCTACCTGAAACCATCTAATCCTAGAGAAGGCGGCACGGGGATGGAATCCAACAGTCGGAGCCGCCTAATCACCCTACAATTTAGCATCTATTTTTGAACATTAAACTTAAGGGCTATCTCCGCAGCACACATTTTTTAAACCATGCCAAATGTGTGAAGTAATTTCAATACTAAGACGATCTGCTTTCAGCTGGGCAGAGGAACCTTGTATTGCTGCTACCTAAGATAAGCCACTATCTTACTGCAATAACCTTCTTCGTTAATTAACTTTCTCCCCAACTTTCTCATAGTCAAATATATTAGAGATTAAGGATTTTCAAAATGACATTGCTTTACTCAGAGAACTGTAGGAAGATACGATAACCCCCGCAAAAAGCCATTAGATATCACCAGAGAAGAACATTTAAAATAAAAGGTGTTTTATCAAGAAATTATATATGAAAGGAAGTGTCAGGGCAACTGAGGGCTGCCCATATTTATAATGACTAAGAAACAAGTCAACAGGTGAGTCTGGTAGTGCTATAAAAATGCTAAGTAGTTAGTAGTAGTGGTAGTAGAGTTATAAATCATATTTAAAAAAAAAAGACTAACTTTATCTAGAACATGTTTTACTAGCTTCTGCACTAATCCGAACAAGGGAGCATAACTATCAAAAGCTTGTCATAAACATACTATTAGATCAATAAAAAGGCAACACCTTGCCCCAAGCCACCTGAAAGCACAGTTACTTACCTGTAACAGGTGATCTCTGGGAACAGCAGGAATAAGTCTTCACATATGGTACGTCGGTACCGACGGAGCCTGCGCGGGAACGCTCCCCAGCGTCCAAAAAGAAAGCTTTTGGGAGCATCCCACGCGCATGCGCGCTGCCTTCCCGCCCATTTACTTCCCTCTCATCAGTTGGCTTTGTAGCTGAGACCGAAGGAGGGAAGTAGACAAATTAGAGAGAAAAAAGAGAGAGAGAGAGAGAGAGAACAACTCCTAGGGGAGGTGGGTGGGTTGTGAAGACTTATTCCTGCTGTTCCCAGAGATCACCTGTTACAGGTAAGTAACCGTGCTATCTCCAGGAACAAGCAGGAATGAGTCTTCACATATGGGGACTCCCAAGCTAAGATGCCTGGAGGAAGCCCCAGCATGTTGCAAATCTAAAAATGGGCCATGCTTATCCCTCAAAACCTCAGGCATCCAAGGGATGGAGGGTAGGAGTTGAACTAGAAAAGAATAAAAGAGGTGCTGTGGAACAGCTTCACTAAACAAGGTATCCAGAGGGAAGTCCTTGTGTAAATCATAAATATTAGAAAAATATTGAATTCCAATTTTCTAAGTGGATCTCACTCAAAAATATTGCAAAAATACTTGAGGGTAATATGGATCTGTGGTTGAGAGCCAGTATATTATCCTCAAAGAGATTCCCTCAATGTGAAGTAGAGGGAAAAAATAAATTTTTGCAATACAGGAAGAGATAAGAACATAAAAACATAAGACATGCCATACTGGGTCAGACCGAGGTCCATCAAGCCCAGTATCCTGTTTCCAACAGTGGCCAATCTAGGTTATACGTACCTAGCAATATCCCCAAAAGACAGGTTCCACAATGCTTGTACTGGGTCAAGCATTGATATCCTGGGTCCCTTTTTAATAGTGGTTTATGGACCTTTCCTCCAGGAACTTGTCCAAACCTTTTTTAAACCCAGCTATACTAACAGCCCTTACTACATCCTCCGGTAAAAGATTCCAGAGTTTGATTACACGTTGAGTGAAAAAATATTTTCTCTTATTTGTCTTAAATAGTTTACCCTGTAGCTTCATTACATGTCCCCTAGTATTTCTATACTCTGATAGCGTAAACAATTGATCCACGTTTATCCGTTCCACGCCATTCATTAATTTATAGACCTCTATCATATCTCCCCTCAGCCGTCTCTTCTCCAGGCTAAAGAGCCCTAACCTTCTTAGCCTCTCTTCATAGGAGTAGCCTTCCATCCCCTTCAGCAATTTGGTGGCTCTTCTCTGTACTTTTTCTAATAACGCTATGTCCTTTTTAAGATACGGTGACCAGAATTGCACACAATATTCAAGGTGCGGTCGTACCATGGAGCGATACAGAGGCATTATAATATCCTTTGTTTTGTTCTCCATCCCTTTCCTTATGATACCTAGCATTCTATTTGCTTTCTTGGCTGCCGCTGCACACTGGGCGGAGGGTTTTAACATGTTATCCACAATGACTCCTAAATCTTTTTCCTGGGTGGTGGTTTCTAATGTAGAGCCTTGCATTGTGTAACTATACAGTTGAGATAAGCTCTCATGGCCAGAACTAACCCCAGAAGAAGTACTGGGGGAGTTCAATGAGGTTGGACTTTTGAGAAATAGCTAAAGCTTCTGTAAAGTCCAAAAAATTGAACTTCTTGTCCTTGGAGCAGAATAAGGTCCTAGGAAAGAGTGGAGATAATCTGACTGGTTTGGATGAAAAGGCAGAAATATTCTTTGCAGAAAAAAGGGATAGGTCTTTAAGACCCCCTTTATTCCAATGAAAGACAAAGACATTTGTACTAGGCGTTGAGCCCTCAACTTCTTGAAGATCTTTCAAAGTCAGATGTTGTATAGAGATTGACGCAATAACAAGAAGGATTAAGACCTACTTGAGAATATAGATGGAGAATCTTTGTCTGGTTAAATATGGAAGAACTATAGAGGAGGTTTCGTGGAAACTAATATTATGTTCTTCACTTACAGGGATAGGACTAGACTTCTTGAAAAGATCTAGCCCCTGAAATAACCAGGTCTCAAGACGTACGTGAATGAGTGCAGAGGAGATCCTTAGTCCTAAAACAGCAAGTCTGGATCCTTCTATAATTTCAAATAGTAGCTGGAGAAAAAGAAGCAATATAAGGGGATACCATGTTTGCCTCTTTATGAGGGCAATATGAGTATCATGCGTTTTCTTGTTCAACATAAGCTACCATGAAGTATAGGAATTAGAAGGAAAGTAGTGAATAAGGACCAACTGCAGTGAAAAAAATGCATCCCTGATGTGGAAGTTCCAGTGAGATGTGGAACAAACCAGGGAATTGTGCAATTTTCTACGCTTTCACGTGGTCTAAACCCTGGTTACCTTTTCTTAAAAGGAAATTTTAAGGAATATGGTAAGAGTAGGAAAAAAACAGTCATGTAGGAGCATAACTGGTAGAATCTACCAGCTGAAGCCTTTCTGGCCGCTACCTATTAGGGGTAGCTCTGAGGCTCTCTGGCAAAGGCCCACAGTTGCAGAGCTTTGTTGTAGAATTTGCAGAGAGCATGTTGTAGGTTGCTTAGATCTGGCTGTTGAATTGCCAGTGTGCAACCTAATCTATTCTGTTGAAGCCAAAGAGAATTGAAGGTGGCTAAGAATAGTAGAAAGGCCTGAAGCCTGCAACAATAAACAGTCCAAATGAGTTCTGGACCTCTTTTGGAATTATCTGTTGTTAAGGCAGCATAAAAAGTTAGGTCCTTCTGATTGGAGTAGTGATACCCAACTTCTGTCCGAAAAGCTACCTTAAAAAGATATCTGAGAAGATGAACCGCAAAGGGGGAGAAAACTCTGTATGGAAACTACTTACTGGAGTAGGTATTGAAGAAAATCCTATGGCTTAGAGAATAAGCCCTCCAGATGAGTAGTAGTACTCTTAGAGACTGAATGTCTGGGCTAAGAGGGATAGAAGTAATACAGAGTTGAGAAGACTTACAATTTGGTAAGTCTTTGAAGAGATAAGGTCCCCTTGCAGTAAACTGACAAGGTGAAGGGTATAGCTCACCCTGTTATTAGTTGTTAGGCTTCCTTTTGTTTTAAAAGGAGGAACCTGTTATCTCTAGGGTATGATAGTCCGTAATAGCTCTTAGAGCTAGAAGGATAGATTTCTCTTGTAGCAAGAGATTCATGCCCAGAGTCGAGGATTGAGTCAATATATGACTGATATCGCAACATGGATGAGATGAATTTTAGATGCTTCTGTTGAAAAAGAAGTAGACTCAAAAGTTCTAAAACTCACACAGAAGAAATGAATAAAATATCAGAAACCCTGCGATTGCTGGGTTTGCTGAGCCTGTTGAGGTTTTGACTTTCTTAGCCTGGTGTGATGATGGCCATCTTTGGGAATATCTGCAGAATGGGTAGAAGATGGATAAAACTTTTTTCCCTTGGGGGAATAAAGCTTTTTAGGAGATTTTTTATTAGCTGGGATAGAGGAAAGTTTTGACAATCCTCTAAAAGTAATAGCATCAGAACTCAACTGATTAGCTTGAAATAAAGCCTCCTTGTTGAAGAGATTTTCACCAGTACAAGGAGTATTTCCCAGCCTTTCCTGAACCCATCTGTCCAAGTCTGAAGCTTGGAGCCAGGCTATGCGTCGTGCTCCTATGGCTATAGCAGAAGTTCTGCTAATAGACTCAAAACAGTCCAAGGAAGCACGATTAAGGAACCTAGAGATATTTTGAGCATGACTGACTAATAAGGAATAGTCTGCTCTTTTATGCTCTGCAAGAAAAGGGTTCAAAAACTTTAAGTTCTTTATGACCTCTTCAAGATATAATCACATATAAAAAATATATGAGATAATTCTTGCTGAAAGCATGGATGCCTGGAAGCATCGACGTCCAAAGGCATCTAAAGTCCTAGACTCACGACCTGGCGGATAAGAAGAGTGCTTCTTTGCACTCTTAATACGCCTCATTGCTGATTCTACAGCAATAGAATGATGAGGAAGTTGAGTCTTTTGAAAACCTGAGAAGGTGGCACCTTGTACATAGTGTCAAGTGTCTTAGAATGTGGAGATACCGTTAAAGGAGTTTCCCACATTCTTAAGAACATAAGAACATAAGATATGCCATACTAGTAGATCTTGTAAGATCTGATGCAAAGGAAGCATGATCACCTCCTTTGGAATGCAGGGGAATTGCAGTGTCTCTAAATTCCCCGGTAGGGATTCTTTACCAGGTATAGAAATGGCAAGTAACTTTGCCATATCAAGCAGGAAAGCTTGAAAAGAAATCTCCCCGAAGGAGGACCCTCTAAAATGAGGGGTAAAGGCTAGATTTGTAAAAAAAACAGCCTTTGTACCGATGGATTCACCTCAGTCATCGTGATTGGAAGACTTGAAAGAATGAAGCATCGGATTTTCTTTAAAGCAATGTCTTCGGTACCGCCCAAGGTCAGTACCGAGACGAGTCGGTAACGAATCCTCCATGCTAAAGATCGATTCCAGGCTCGGCATCGAGGGAAGCGATTCTGTCGAAGCAAGCATGGACGGTACCGACACCGATGCCGATGTCGATACCGGTACCGGAGCCGATACCGATACTCGAGGAACGGTCTGCAGCAACTCTAGCGGTACCGAAGTAACCGAGAGTGCTAGACTATGTTCATCGGTGAGGAGTGTTTCATCCATCACCATAGCCGATGCCGGGGTGTCAGTACCGCTCAAAGCAGCCACAACCACCGAGCATGGCCCAGGTATGGTCATCGAGGTAAGAACCCCGGAACCAACCTGGAGCCCCGTTAATGCTTTGGAGCCCGAAGACTCCCGCCGGGGCTTTATTGCCAAGATGTCCTCGAGGGCAAGGCCAAAGCCATCTCGATGCTGAGAGGGAGATCTACCACTCGAGGACTGGCTAGTCTTTACAGACTTTTGTTTGGTTACCTGATCCTGTGAAGAAGATATTCTAGCTGGTGACACCGAGGGCGATGTGAACCGGGAATCAAGTTGTGCTCGATTCTGAGGACTTCTTCTGTTTGAGCTCCAGCAGGAGAGACACTCCAGAGGGCCATGGTCAGGATCTAAACATTTTAGACACCAAGTATGAGTGTCTGAAAAAATATCTGTACCGCCACACTTTGAGCATTTCCTAAGGATAGTGGCTGGCTTTTCCATAATGGAAGGGTAGAGGCCTAGTGGCCTAGAAACCGTGAGGCACTAACAGGAAAAAATTTCTAAGAAAAGAAGAAATTCTTCAGGAAAAGAAAGAAAAGCACCGGCGGTACTGGTGGCATCGAGGGAAGGCAGACGCGACCACAAAAAACTAAGAATAAAAAGAAGAATTTTCTGCGGTGACAGGAGTACGTCCTGCCGGCTCCGCAGAAAACGGAAAACTGATGAGAGGGAAGTAAATGGGCGGGAAGGCAGCTGCATGCATGTGGGATGCTCCCAAAAGCTTTATTTTTGGACGCTGGGGAGCGTTCCCGCGCAGGCTCCGTCGGTACCGACGTACCATATGTGAAGACTCATTCCTGCTTGTTCCTAGAGAAAAGGCTGATCCAATTCTGGGTCTGCCCCACTGCATGTATAGATTTGTAGTTTCGATTTCCCAAGGATTTTTCTAAGAAAATCAGGGTTATAAATGCGTGTATGCAACATGAACAGATTTGATCAGGTCTGTTCGGTTGATCTAGAACAAGGAGACAACCATATCTACAACTTGTTGGCTGACCTTTCCTTCAGTATGTCTAACTGCACTAATGAGGCAATCATGCAACTTCGTTCATCGCTGAGAAAAGAATTTCCATGAACTGGGTATCTGCTTAAGCTTCTAGTATTGCAATGGCCATGTCTTCAGAAACTGCGTGTCTAGTGCTGTGTCACTAATCGATTACACTGATTGATGTAAGATTCATTAAATGGAAATTTGTTCACACCTTGCAGTAAATGTAATGATTTAAGTGGCATCTGTCAATATGCTGAATACGGATGGGGAAAACGAATCGTATTTAGTTCGCAGGCTTCTGGTTACTGAAACATCACTGCATTCTGCTCTATAACAGGATCATCAAGAGAGAAATCACTCAAACCGCAGAAATGACACAGCAAACCGTAGTGATCAGGGAGGGGGGGGGTCCTTCCTTTCTAGAGGATGACAGCATTGGGGAAATATCTTATTATCGTATTATGCTTTGGGGATTCAAACCACATCCAATGCAACAAGATTTATATGGAGAGAGTTTATTTTAATTCTGTGAAGGGCCTCGGCTAGAGTTATGTATGGCAGGCTTCCTAATCAGAGAGACCAAGCATCTTGTGCACTGGGAAACTGATAAACAATCAGTAAAGCTACAGGTGATAAGGCCCAGCAAAACTAGCCACAGTAACACAGCGCCAAGGAGAGGAAAAGAAGGCTGGTGGGTCAATTACAGGAGGAGAGAAAGCATGTTATCAGCTGTGGAAAAGCATTTTGGAAAAAAAAAGGAATTTAGTAATATATCTATTCTAAGTGCTATATTAATTTGTTATGCACAGGAAGAGTAATTCAGGGCCATTTCTGTAAGGTAAAACGTGGGCCCGATATTCTAAGGGGTTTATGCTGTTTTCAGGACTTGCAAACTACATAAACCCTAATGAGTCCGACATTCAGCGGCTAGTGCAGCTGAGTATCTCCAAAGACTTCCTTGGCACTAACTGGATAGCGCTGGGGTGGTCCAGGGGGGGAGGAGGGGGGTCTGGGGCATTCCTGCACCTATTTGGTTTGCCTAACTTTATGCAATTTTGCAGGTGAATATCGCCACTGACCAGAGAGCAGAAACTGATGGCTGTGAAACTGGGTATTCAGAGCCAGATAAGCTCCGGTGACAAACATCTGGTTTCACTTTTGTTCTTGGCAGTCAGGTGATTTAAAAATGGCTGCCCATCATGGCTCAATATCGGGCCCGGTCGGTGTTTTAACCCATGGAAATGGGCTTTTACAGAACTAGTCAGCCAATAAGGGCTAATACTACACATACTTATCCGTAGTACGCAAAGGCGTTCCCAGATGGCAGATTTGGGAGGTGTTTCCGCTTATTTAGATACTTTTGAAAACTCAATGGCATGCATGGACATTTCCCTGAACACTGTGCCATCCAAAGAACAGGCGTTAATATGTGCTGCTACTATGTTTCCCAGGGTCATTTTCAAAGTGGACATAAGAAAGTATTTGCATACTTTTTACCCTCTCACGGAAGGTCATTTTATAAGGAGTCGTCCAACATTACATGCCACTGTAAATCACAGTATTTTATTTAATATTTATGAATTTTACAAATTAAACCAAGCAAAACCACTTATACAGAAATAGGCATGAGTATAGGAAATCAAGAATAAGGAAAACTTAATTACCAAAAGAGAAAATAAGACAACTCTAACAACTCATATCATTCAAGTCTACAATAGACGAGGCGGGGAGGAGGTAATATCAGTTTGAAAAGATAAATTATATTTTTTTTTTATCCAGCAAACAGATGGCAGAGTGCAACTACCAGTGGAACGGCATAAGCTACCTTCTAATAATACAGGAAATACTTACAGGCTATCAAGACTTAACCTCGGCTTTTAAGATGTAGATATTTCCGAGAATGCCCAATGTTCTTGCATTAATAAAGGTAATCAACTGATAAGACTCAAAGAATACACATTCAACTGATATATATTTAACCAAGCACTTGCATGGGACTTAAACGAAAAGTACAGCTTCTAACTGCAGAACTCCAGATCTCAGACGTAAAAACTCACGTCTTTCCCCTTGCCAAATCAGGGAAAATACTAACTGAAAGACCCACAAAAGGTGCATTTCTTTTCTTGAAATACATTCTTAACAACTAGCCTCTATCAGAACTTAAAGCACAAGCTACCAAATGAATAGCAGAAATTATAGGCTTAGTCTCAGAATTTTCCAACAAGGCAGTCATATTTAAGACACTCTTCTCCTGAGAAATATTTTGCCGAGATTCTGGTTTCCTTTTTTCCCCCCCCAGTCAGATAATATGCCCTGGATATGGGAGGGATGGACTCATTAGAAATTTTCTAAATCTCCAACATATACTTTCTAAACATTTCCTTAGCAGATCACATCGATAACTTTGGAAAATTAATTGCTCTCAAGAGCGTGTTGCATTTACAAATGCCTCCATTTTAGTTTTAATGATAGTATTCTCTTTAATCAACATGTTATTTGCTTCCTGCATAGATTGAAACTTCAAATTATCAATAGAAATGGCCTTCAGCGTGATGATCGCCTCCTGCTTTTATCTTAACACTGTTTTCTTACAGTTTGTTAACTGTTGAGTCTGTACTAATAGACCCATGCTCAAATAAGAAATACCATCCCAAATAGATTCTAAAGTACATTCCTTTTGGCGAGACAAACAAACCTCGATTCAGAGGAAAACATTTCCATATTCAAACTGAAGAAGCACAAGGAGCTTCAAAAGAAGGATCAGCCAAAACTGCCAGATTAAGGGCACTTTTCCCAACTCTCTTCCAGCTCCTCACTCTACACTGAATCACTCTGAAATTGCTCCCGTGAAGCCTGCAGCAAAGCTATGGCCATGCCAGCAGCCCCCCTTGTATGGTCAACACTCTCTCACCATCTGCTAGTGGTGCCTCACTAGGGATCTCTTTCGGGGGAGTTCTGAGACTCAGGGTAAGAGATGGTAGTCGTAACTCAGTGGACAAAGATGCCTCCTATCTGAGGACACCAAGCCAACTAGTTTCGACGCCAATGTAGTCAGTATAGCCCCTTAGGAACTGGCTTGCATTTCCATGATGCACAAGAGAATCCATCGGTAACGGGCTGTTGAGCTGCTGAGGATTGTTTTCTAGATTTCCCCTTCCTCTTTCCCAAAACCGAGGTAAGCATCACAGAAATGCAAAGCAACGTGCCACCATTTCCTACATCATGGCATTCGTGTTATTTACACATGTAAATGAGCATTTATGTGTGTAACTGAGGTGGTCAGCATCATGAAAGTATGCATGTTTGACCGACTGTGCACTTTAGACGTGCACATGGTGGAGTTTGGGCTGAGTGTGGGCAAAGCACACAAGTGTGCATAAAAATTATTAAATACTATCATTTACATGCATTCACTATGAATCTAAGCCAGCTCTAGAAGGTGGTGTAAGTACTGATGTCTTAGATTAACCTATTTGGCCATTTTTTTGCATTTACGCTAGTATTCTATAAAGAAAAGTAGGTGCCTATTTTCTTTATAAAATAGGCTTTACATAGGCATGTGAAAACACACATTAACTAGGCAGGACTTTATAAACTTGCACTCTTAGGGGCATGTTTAGTAACTGAATTCATTAGCATGCATTTGGCCTTTTTGTTTTCTTATGCTGAATAAAGCTTTTATTTAGACAGATTTGTATGCCACCTTATCCTTGTGTTCTGAAGCTGGCTTAGCTTGCTCTTATTGCTTGAAGAACCTCACCACAGAGTCAGAACCCCAAAGTGACCCTGCTTGAGCTTACATGTGATGGTAGCAGTGGGATAATTGTCAGTTCCTACTGAAGACTAACAGACCCTCACTACTGTCTCAAGGGGCTCTAGGCCTCACTGCAGTAGCAGAAGCTGTTGATTTGGCTAAAAAGCTTAACCCAAAAAAGTGTTTGAGCTATATAGTCTTTCAAGACCAAATGGATGATGAAATGCTCAAAGAAATCAAGGAAGCTAACAAAAGTTACAGCACAGTAATAATAATGGGTGATTTCAACTACCCCGGTATCGACTGGGTCAGTGTCACGTCAGGACATGCTAGGGAGATAAAGTTCCTAGATGAAATAAATGACTGCTTCTTGGAGCAGCTGGTTCATGAACCGACCAGAGGGGAAGCCATATTAGATCTAATCCTTAGTGAAACACCAGATCTAGTGCAAGAGATAAGGTTGTTGGGGCCACTTGGCAATAGTGATCATAGCATGATCGCCTTTGATTTAATTAGTGGAGGAGGGATAGTAAGGAAATCCACAGTACTACCTTTTAACTTTCGAAAGGGAGACTATGATAAAATGAGGAAAACAGTCAAGAAAAAACTAAAAGGAGCAGTTGCAAAGGTTAAAGACGTACATCAGGCTTGGCTGTTGTTGAAAAATACTATCTTGGAAGCCCAGACCAGCTGTATTCCACGCTTTAAGAAAAGTGGAAAGAAGTCCAAAAAACTGCCAGCATGGTTTAAAGTTGAGGTCAGAGAGGCTGTTGCCAAAAAAGCATCTTTCAGGAAATGGAAAAAAGAGCCAAACGACGAAACCTGGAAACAGCACAAGCACTGGCAAGTCAAATGCAAGGCATTGATAAGGCAGGCAAAGGGAGAATTTGAGAAGAAGCTTGCTGCAGAAGCAAAAACGCGAAGTAAAGACCTTTTCAAGTACATTCGTAGCAAAAAACCTGTGAGAGAGTCAGTTGGTCCATTAGATGATAAAGGGGTTAAAGGAGCACTAAGAGGCGACAAGGCGATAGCGGAGAGACTGAACGAATTCTTTGCTTCAGTCTTTACTGAGGAAGATGTAGGGATGTTACCCATGACTGAAGTGGTATTTAAAGGTGCAGAAGAATTGAAGGAAATATCGATACATCGAGAAGATGTATTACAACTATTAGATAAGCTGAAGAGTAGCAAATCACCTGGGCCGGATGGTATACATCCAAGGGTATTGAAAGAACTGGAATATGAGATTGCAGACCTGCTATTAGTAATCTGTGAACTATCATTAAAATCATCTCTAATACCTGAAGATTGGAGGATCGCCAATGTAACACCAATTTTTAAAAAGGGTTCCAGGGGTGATCCGGGAAACTACAGACCGGTGAGCCTGACGTCAATACCGGGAAAAATGATAGAAACCATCATAAAGAATAAAATTACTCAGCATGTAGATAGTCATGAACTAATGAGAGACAGCCAACATGGCTTTAGACAAGGAAGATCTTGTCTTACTAATCTGTTATGTTTTTTTGAAGGAGTGAATAATCAGGTGGACAAAGGTGAGTCGGTTGATATTGTGTATCTGGACTTTCAGAAAGCCTTTGACAAGGTCCCTCATGAGAGACTTTTGGCAAAACTAAAGAGTCATGGGATAGGAGGCAGTGTACTATTGTGGATCAGGAACTGGTTAAAAGATAGAAAGCAGAGGGTAGGGCTAAATGGCCAATTTTCCCAATGGAGAAAGGTGAATAGTGGTGTACCCCAGGGATCTGTGCTGGGTCCGCTGCTTTTTGACATATTCATAAATGACCTGGAAAGTGGAATAACGAGTGAGGTTATCAAATTTGCAGATGACACAAAACTATTTAAAGTTGTTAAAACCCAAGAGGATTGTGGAAAATTGCAAGAGGATCTTGATAAATTGGAAGACTGGGCATCAAAATGGCAGATGAAATTTAATGTGGACAAGTGCAAGGTTATGCACCTAGGGAAGAACAACCCAAACTATGGTTACATGATGCAAGGTTCCACATTAGGAAGCACCACCCAGGAAAAAGATTTAGGCGTCATTGTGGATACCATGTTAAAACCCTCGGCCCAGTGTGCAGCGGCGGCCAAGAGAGCAAATAGAATGCTAGGTATGATAAGGAAAGGAATGGAAAATAAAACAAAGGATATTATAATGCCTCTATATCGTTCCATGGTGAGACCGCACCTTGAATATTGTGTGCAATTCTGGTCGCCGTATCTTAAAAAGGATATAGAGTTATTAGAAAAGGTTCAGAGAAGAGCCACCAGGGGATGGAAGGATACTCTTATGAAGAAAGGCTAAAAAGGTTAGGGCTCTTTAACCTGGAAAAGAGACGGCTGAGGGGAGATATGATAGAAGTCTATAAATTAATGAGCGGAGTGGAACGGGTAAACGTAGATCGATTGTTTACCTTATCAGAATATAGAAAGACTAGGGGACATGCAATGAAGCTACAGGGTAAACTATTTAAGACTAATAAAAGAAAATATTTTTTCACTCAACGTGTAATCAAACTCTGGAATTTGTTACCGGAGGATGTAGTAAAGGCTGTTAGTGTAGCTGGGTTTAAAAACAGTTTGGACAAGTTCCTGGAGGAAAGGTCCATAAGCCATTATTAAGAAGGGACCCAGGATATCAATGCTTGAACCAATACAAGCATTGTGGAACCTGTGTCCCTTGGGGAAACTGCTAGGTACATATGACCTAGATTGGCCACTGTTGGAAACAGAATACTGGGCTTGATGGACCTTGGTCTGACCCAGTATGGCATATCTTATGTTCTTATAGAAGAGCCAATAAATAAATAATCCGTTAAATCAAATTTTTGTTAAATGAATGTGTATTGCAAGAACATTTGTTATGCAAGACCAAATGATCGTCTGAAAAACAAAGGACTCCCTTTATTCTAATTAAACATACCCCAGTAAACCATAAAGCTAAGAAATGTGTACACCAACTTAGAACACATTAAAATAACCCCAAAGGGTTTGGATACTCAGCCGGTAATTAGGGTCACCAGGAAGAAGCCAAGACCAAAGCAGGTTCAGGAAAATACCCCAGCAGTGGAATATGCAGCTTTGGACATGTACATGGAGGATTTTGGGCTAACAAGCTCTGCAAGGGACATTAGCTTGGTATGAAACCCATTCTTTTGGATTACTAGCTGTTGTATTTGGTAGTTGGAATATAGACAAAGTTCTTTGGGGACCCAGCATATGGAATTTACTTGCCTTTGTTTTCATCCTGAGGCTTGATGCAAGGCCGGAATGTTGACGGCCCGAAACACAATGCTGTGTCGTCTTGTTCATCTTAAAACAAGTCTTTTATCATCTTGAAACAAGTTCCATATTCCACTGCTGGGGTGTTTTCCTGAACCTGCTTTGGTCTTGGTTTCTTCCTGCTGACCCTAACTACTGACTAAGTATCCAAACCCTTTGGGGTTATTTTAATGTGTTCTTAGTTGGTGTTGGTTTATTGGAGTATGTTTAATTAGAATAAAAGGAGCTGTTTGTTTTTCGGACGACCTTTTGGTCTTGCATAACAAACGTTCTTACAATACACATTCATTTAACAAAAATTTGATTTAACAAATTATTTATTCATTGGCTTTTCTATATAGCTCAAAACACTTTATTTATTTATTTATTTATTTATTTAACAATCATTTATATCCCGCATCTTCCAGAGTTCAAATGCGGCTTACAATTGAACAACAGTCAACAAAGCAAGGGCTTGTTTTACATGGAACAATTTTTTGACAGTAAACAATGTAATAGTTAAATACGTAACAGAACAATGTAATGGTTAAATACATAACAGAACAAGAACAATTTACAATTTAAGAACTATGTACAGATACAGGTTTGTAGGTTCCTTAGATTTAAATCATGGTTATTTACAAGGGGGTGTAAATCTGTTAAAAACAGTTTGGACAAGTTCCTGTTTTTTGTACTATGGTTTGGCTTTGGGTATTTTTAATTTGACTAAAAGACTTAGCTCTACCCAGTTAGCAAGGAAGTTTAAAAACAGAGATGGATAGGCTAGTATTTGGTATTTTGTTTGGGTAAAAAACCCTTTTCCTCCCTAATAACAGAATTGGCACATGATCAATTAAGACGTGGGGGAGATGAGGAAGAGCAAACATTTAATCAAGACCCCAGTAAGAGGGCAGCGGCAGGAGCAATAAGAGTGATGCAACAGCGACAGGCTTCCTTGATACAGGCAGTCTAAGCCCTTCAAGCTGTTCCTCTGGCTCCCATGGTGCCCAAACTAGTCTCATGAACGTTCCAGATTCATCCTTGGTAAACTCTGAATGCACTGGCTGCCTTGTAGGGTGGTCAGAAGAGATACAGTCCATCTATTTCGGCAACCTGCTAACTAGCAACAACCAAGCTGCTTTTCAAGTTGCCCATCCAGAAGGAAGAACCTCATATTTATTTATGTATTCATTTATTCATTCGAAAAGAAACATGGCAATTTACAAGGTAAAAAGGGGGGCAAAACTGAGTGAGCAGGAAGTAATCCCCACACACACAATATAGGCAGCGGTTTTAGTGAAAAATCTTTCTACACATTAGGTTCCTCCTTATTCTTCATCTGTCCTTGGTCCCCAACTGTCTTCAGTGTCTGTCCTCTGATTATAAGCTCCATTGAGCAGGGACAGTCTCTTCTATGCTTTATATAAATATATATGTAGTGGTGCTTACACCTTGTAGCTCTATATAAATATTTAATAGTAGTAGTAATACTTTGTTAAACTTTGCATTTCTTTCAGCCATTTGATTTTCTTTTTTGTAACATTTACCTATACAAATTGACAAATGTAAGGACCACACCACTATAGCTACATAGACGTCCCCAGAATAGTATTTTAGACAGAGATGTCTAATAGCCTAATGGTTAGATTAGTGGGTTAAAAGCCAAGTGACCAAAGATCAAATCCCAGTGCTGCTCCTTGTGATCTTTGGCTAGTCACTTATTTCTCCATCTTCTCTACATCCTTTGAATGTTTTAAGGCCACATTGGATGTTTTAAGGCCACATTGGATGTTTTAAGGCCACAACAAGCACTTTCCTGACGCCTGTTCATGCCTGGAGCAGGTCTAAACGTGGATGTACCTGCAGATGTCCCTGATGTTACTGAAATTGAATGGGGATGTCTAAGTTCATTATACCAACCCCCCCCCCCTCCCCGACACACCTCCACCATACCCCACCCCTGCCTACTTGGACATCCCTGTACCAGAGACATCCCTAAAAGACAATTGTAAAATGGCTCTGGAGACGTCGCCATGATTGTAATGTCCACATACATGTCTTCGGACATCCAAATCACAAATAAGACTTTTAAAATGATCCCCATAGGGAGTCATTTTATAAAGTCATTTTCATGCATATGGGGCAATGTAAAATGGTTCTTATTAGGGGTGGGCACTGATTAGGCATATTAATCGTGTGATTAATCACAATGGATTTAAAGAACCCATCCCCATTCTTAATCTATCTTCGCACATGGGCCAGCATCCCCCATCTCTCTTCCTCTATTCCCCCCAACAGTTCAGCATCTCTTCCCCATGGATCCAGGATCTCTCCCTTCTCCCCACTTCACTCCTTCGTTTCAGTATTTCTTCCTCTCCTGCCTCTTTTCCCCATGGGTCTCTCACCCATGGTGCTTTCTCTTACTTGCCTTAAAGTATCCCTGGCAGTGGCAGCAGTTCACTAATACGCCCTCTGGCCAGCCACGAAGCCTTCCCTCTGCCACACACCAGGCTCCTGCCGGTAACAGAACGTTACCTCAGAGGGGGCGTGGCATGGAAGAGGAAGATCTAAGCCAAATCCTATGCAAAATTCTGAACCAATCCTTCCTAACAGGCTCATTCCCCCAGAGTCTTAAACACACCTCTATCAAGCCCCTACTAAAAAACAGTAAGCTTGATCCATCCAAAGTTGAATCATTTAGGCCAATCTCAAGCATCCCCCAGCTTGCAAAAATCATTGAGAAAGCTGCCCAACAACAACTCCAGCATCACATTGACACAGAAGCACCCCTAGACAAATCACAACATGGATTCAGAGAAGCACATGGAGTCGACACAATCCTTACAACCCTATTCAACGATCTGATCACAGGAATAAACATCAAACAAGGATTTGTTCTCATCTTTTTAGACATTTCTGCTGCCTTCGATTCTGTAAACCACGATATACTAATTCAACGTCTGAGAGAGAAGGGGATTCGAAGCACAGCACTGGAATGGTGTAGATCCTACCTTTCCAACAGGTGGCAACAAGTTAAAACAGGCCAGAAATCCTCAGAGCCGTTCCTACAGTCTCAAGGCGTACCACAAGGATCTTCACTATCGGCGTTAATGTTCAATATTTATATGCAGCCGATTTGTGAATTGATCAGATCCTTCAACGTGCAATGCTTGGCATACGCTGATGACATCCTCATATACATGCCGTTCAAAACTGACCAACCAGTGTTTACTCCAATAACCAACTGTTTCGGAGCAGTAGCTGAATGGTTGCTGACTCAAAACCTAAGAATAAATCATAGCAAAACTGATGTCCTATTTGTTACAAGGAATCTTAAGTTTGTACCTCCGCCGTCACTGCTGGTCAACAACACAGAACTGACGTCCAAACCCACGATCCGATACCTCGGCATAACATTAGATCAACACCTGGACATGACAATGCACGTGAAGAATGTGACAAAGAATATATACCATAAGATCAGAACACTACGCCACCTCCGTCCACTACTGGACTATACTGATTACCGGTCAACCTTCCAGGCACTAGTCCTGCCACATCTAGATTTTGCAAACATCATCCTCCACGGGCTCCCTCAATCAACCTTAAATCCACTACGTCTGGCTATGAATACAGCTGCTAGAGTCCTCTCTGGGTCACCAAGGTCTGCTCATATAACGCCTATCATGAAAGACCTACACTGGCTACCACTACAAGCCAGACTCTCATACAAGTCACTAGTTTTGACCTTCAAAGCCATGAATATCTACCCACCAACACCAATCAGAAAACTAATCCATAACAACCCTGAAAATAGAAACAGAAGGACTACAACTATGAACACCTTAATAGTTCCCAAGATGATGACATCATGTACTAAAGCCACATCAAACAGAGCTTTTTCATTGTTCGCACCCAGGAATTGGAATAAACTTCCCCACGAAATCCGCGGCATCAAAAGTCTATTACAATTCCGCAAAGCCGTAAAGCATCACTTATTCACAAAATACTACCCAGAAGTGTCCATGGACACTCACACAGCCAACAGGCCTCCCACTCACACCAAACACCCTAGCACTTTAATCCAACCAGAAAACGGTTAGTCCCCACGAAAATCTACCTTACTACTATAGACTCATCCTACCCATGAATACATGTTCAATATTCACTCGAGTTTAAATATGGTACATAATTAAAGCATATAAATAGTATATTGTTTATTGTACATAGTTATCCCTGTTATTCCATGTTTTATATTCCCTTGTTCTCTGTAAACTCGATGTTACCTGTACACATTGCAGTATATTTTGTTCGATGTACACCGCGCTGATTTTAATAGCGCGGTATATAAGAGATGTTAAATAAATAAATAATAAATAAATAAGACCTCAGGGCTGGCCAGAGGAAGTGTTAGTGAATTGCTGCTGCTACTGTCGATACTTTGTTTAAGACACATAAGTGAAAGTGTTGTGGAGGAGGGAGAGGAAATGATGCTGGCCATGAGCATTTAAAAAAAATAATAATTGCGTTAATGATTTGTACATTTTTCAAAAGATAATTGCATCATTAATTGGATATATCCCACTCCTAGTTCTTATAAAATAGCACCAGGTATAAAATATGCATGATGGCATCCATGTGTGTACATAAGAACATACAAAAAGCCATACTGGGTTAGACCAAGGTCCAAGAAGCCCAGTTTCCAACAGTGGTTAATCTAGGTCACAAGTACCTGGCAGGTTCCCAAAAAGGCATTCAGGTTCCACAATGCTCATCCCGTGGTAAGCAGTGGATTTCCTGGATTCTCCTTAATAATGGTTTATGGACCTTTCCTCCAGGAACTTGTCCAAACCTTTCTTAAACCCAGCTACACTAACAGCTTTTACTACATCCTCCGGTAACAAATTCCAGAGTTTGATCACGCCTTGAGTAAAAAAATTCAGTTACTGTGTACATTTACTGTAGGTGTTGCTGGGGACACAGTCTGGGGTGGGAGGAGCACAGCTAGAGTTTCCAAGTAAGTGCATAGAGTATAAAATACTTCCATTTATGTGTGTACTTCATTAAGCTAAGTGCAAACCTTTACACTTGCTCCTGAACAGGTAAAAACGCACCTATCTTTTAGCTGTAGGGGCTAACAGGGCAACATGCAATATCGCCGCTGCCTGGTTAGCTACTGCAGCTGGGAAACTGTGTGGCAAACCCGGATATTCAATGCAGGGTTTGCCACACAGTTTCCCAGCTCCACTGAATATCGTGGGTTAAAGGTTGGCGCAGACGGCTATTCACATTCTATCTCTAACAAACTTGCCTTCATTCATGACCTCTTTATCTCTAATGTAACGGGTCTGTTCCTTGTTGGTCACTCCAGGCCAGGGAAGTCCAGAACCCTCATCTGCGGTACACTGCTCCGGCTGGCTGGAACCCAGGGGAATAAAACTCACAACCCACACAGAAGGAAAAGTGTGCAAGTTTATTCCGTACGTTAGAAGTGCAGTCTATCGGAGCAGCGTACCGCAGATGAGGGTTCGGGACTTCCCTGGCCTGGAGTGACCAACAAGGAACAGACCCATTACATCTAATAGTCTGCATCGCCTGACTTTTACTGAAACTTGGCTTCTCCCTGAAGACTCTGCTTTAGTCGCTACCCTCTGTCATGGAGGCTATCTATCTTCTCATACACCTCGGCCCATTGACTATGGAGGCAGTTTTGGGTTTCTACCCTCTCAGTCCTGTCAATTTCAGCCACTTCTGCCTCCATCTAATTCCTTTACTTCCTTTGAAGTTCACGGCACCGTCTATTTACCCCACTACCTTTCCTGGTAGCTGTCATCTATTGAACCCCCAACAAGTCCACCTCTACCTTTCTCACAGACTGACTCCTGGCTCTCCTCCTTTCTGGATGCATCTTCCTCTTCCCTTATTCTTGTATATTTTAACATTCACAATGAAGACCCTTCTGACTCTTATACCTTAAAGCTCCTTTCCCTAACGTTCTCTTTCAACATCCAGTTGTGCTCTACAACTCCTACTCACAAGCATGGCTACTGCCTTGACTTCATCTTCTTCTCCAACTATTCAACCTCAAACTTCTCCACCTCACTTCTTCCCTTATCTGACCATCACCTGCTAACCTTCACCCTTAGTCACCCCCAACCTGGTCTCATCCAATCTCCTCCAACATTTTTAGGAATCTTCACACTATTAACCCTTCACCTCTTTCCTCCACTATGTCATCTGAGTCTGTTAAGAACATAAGAACATAAGATATGCCATACTGGGTCAGACCAAGGTCCATCAGCCCAGTATCCTGTTTCCAACAGTGGCCAATCTAGGTCATATGTACCTAGCAGTTTCTCCAAAAGACACAGGTTTTGCAATGCTTGTACTGGGTCAAGCATTGATATCCTGGGTCCCTTCTTAATAATGGTTTATGGACCTTTCCTCCAGGAACTTGTCCAAACCATTTTTAAACCCAGCTACACTAACAGCCTTTGCTATATCCTCCGGTAACAAATTCCAGAGTTTGATTACACATTGAGTGAAAAAATATTTTCTTTTATTAGTCTTAAATAGTTTACCCTGTAGCTTCATTGCATGTCTCCTAGTCTTTCTATATTCTGATAACGTAAACAATCTATCTACGTTTACTCGTTCCACTCCGTTCATTAATTTATAGACTTCTATCATATCTCTCCCTCAGCCGTCTCTTTTCCAGGTTAAAGAGCCCTAACCTTTTTAGCCTTTCTTCATAAGAGTATCCTTCCATCCCCTTTACCATTTTGGTGGCTCTTCTCTGAACCTTTTCTAATAACGCTACATCCTATAACACTATACTATCTTCCTATAACACTATACTCTCTTCTGCTCTGGATGCACTTACTCCTCCAATTCCATGCCCTGTAAAGCGTACTGTACCTCAACCCTGGCTGTCCTCAAGAATCCACTATCTACATTCCTGTGCTTGCTCAGCTGAGCGCCCGGCTTAAATCATGTACACTTGCTGACTACCTACATTTCAAATTCATGCTAACCTCTTTTCATTCAACCATAGCACTCGCCAAGCAAGAGTACTATGTCCATCTGACTAACTTTCTTGCCTCTAACCCTCACCATCTCTTTGCTATGCTCAACTATCTCCTCATGGTCCCTCCTCCCCCAATTCCTCCTTCACTTTCTGCCCAGACCTTGACTATTTCCATGACAAATCCAAAAGATTAGCCTTGAATTCTCCACAGGTTCAACTCTTCTTCCCCCTCCCCTTCTTCATTCTTAAATCCTTCCCTCACCTTCTCATTTGGAGACCTCATTTGGAGTATAGTGTGCAATTCTGGAGACCGCACCTTCAAAAGGATGTGAACAGGATGGAGTCGGTGCAGAGGGTGGCTACTAAAATGATTAATGGTCTTCATTATAAAGCATATGAAGACAGACTGAAGGATCTTAATATGTACACCTTAGAGGAAAGGCGGGATAGAGGTGATTTAATTGAGATGTTTAAATACCTCCGTGGCATAAATGTTCAGGGAGAGAGCCTCTTTCAATAGAAAGCAAGTTCTGCTACGAGGGGACATGGGATGAGGGTGAAGGGAGATAGATTCAGGAGTGATATGCGGAAATATTTCTTTACGGAAAGAGTAGTGGATCCGTGGAATAGTCTCCCAGTGGTAGAGATGAGGACAGTAACTGAATTCAAAAAAGCATGGGACCAACACAGAGGATCTCTAAAGGTAAAAAGTGGACTGTTGTAGTTGTTATGGAAGGACAGACTAGATAGGCCATGTGGTCTTTTTCTGTCGTCATATTTCTATGTTTCTATGTTTCTGTCACTCTTCCTTTTCTGAAATCACTGAGGAGGAAACTGCAAATCTTTCCTCCTCCAAATCGACTACCTGCTCCTCTGATCTCATTCTCACCCATCTACTAAGCTTTATCTCTTCTGCCATCATCTCTTCCATCTGTCAAAGTCTTAACCTATCCCTTTTCACTGCAACTGTTCTTCAAGCATACTCTGGCCTTACTTCTCCTCAAAAAGCCTTCGCTAGACACTGCCTGTCCTTCTAGCTATTGACCTATATCTCTCCTCTCTTTTGCTTCAAAACTACCTGAATGAGCAGTTCACTGCCACTGTCATGACTTTCTTTCCTCTCAAGCCCTTCTGGATCCACTGCAGTCTGACTTTTGTCCTCTACATTCCACAGAAACAGCTCTTGCCAAAGTCTCCAGTGACTTGTTTCTTGCTAAATCCAAGGATCTTTACTTGATCCTCATCCTTCCTGACTTTTCTGCTGCCTTTGACACTATTGATACTACTTTCTCCTTGATACCCTGTCAGTCCCAGATCTCTGGCTGCTTATCAGACTTTGCTGCCTGGATGTCTCACTGCTGTCTGAAATTGAGCATGGCCAAAACTGAACTCATCTTTCCCCCTAAGCCCTCCTCCGCCCTTCCTCCTCTATTTCTGTGGATGACACTACACTCCTCCCTGTTTTCTCACCTCCCAAACTTGGGGTTATCTTTGACTCTACTCTCTCTTTCTCTGCGCACATCCAATAGTTAGCTAAAACCTGCTGCTTCTTTATAACATCAGAAAAATGTGTTCCTTCCTATCTATTCACACTACCGACCCTTATCCACTCATTAGTCACCTCCCATCTTGACTATTGCAACCTGCTCCTCACTGGTCTTGCTCTGAATCATCTCTCTCCCCTTCAATCTGCTCAAAACTCAGCTGCATGGCTTATCTTCTGCTAGTGTCGCTATGCTCATATAACTCCTCTTCTCAAATCACTTTACTGGTTCCCTATCGATTTCAGCATCCAATTCAATCTTCTCCATCTGGCCTACAAGTGTCTTCATTCTGCGGTTCCTCACTACCTTTTCTCTCTTATCTCACTCTACATCCTTCCTCGGGAACTCCACTGCTCTGGTAGATCCCTTTTATCTGTGTTCTTCTATTCCACTGCCAACTCCAGACTTCGTTCATTCCGTCTTGCTGCCCTATATGCCTGGAACAAACTACCCGAGTCTGCTGTTGGGCTCCTTCTCTAGCCCTATTCAAATCCAGGCTAAAAACCCACCTCTTTGAAGCCAGCCACTTTTGTATCCTGATACTCCCCTTCTCTCTTGTCCACTACTCTAATCCCCAGTTTCATTATGTGCTTTTTCTTGATTAGATTGCAAGCTCTGAAGAACATGGAATGTGTTTTACATCTCTATGTACAGCGCTGTGCATGCCTTGTAGCACTATCAAAATGATTATTAGTAGTAGTAGTATAGCAAATCAAATCAGAAAGGCTGAGGGTCGACTCAGATCCACAAAGGACAAGAGGAAAGTCAGTATTTTATAAATAGAAAAATATATCAAACCCATAGAAGTGAATATCTAAATGTAATTGTTTTACTCATCTATATGTGGTGTGTTCATAAGCAATGACAATTATCAGTTTTAGGAGATAGTAATTTTATAACAGGGTGCCTGGGCTAATGAGACACATAAATGCATATACTGTGGGGGTCATTTTAGAAACCCTACTTGTGCTCTGTATGTCCAGAAACAAGTGCAGAGATGTCCAAAGCACAGAGACTGTCTCCAGAGCCATTTTAGAAGCTGGCTGTTGGGATGTCCCCAGCATGAAGACATCTTAATCCGAACAAGAGCGTGGAGGAGGCATGACCTGGGAGTTCCAGGGATCCTGGAGGTATGGTCTGGGGATTCCCATGGACCAGGACTTCCTCACCTAATCATCATGGACGTCCAGCATCATGTCTAACTTTAGACCTGCTCCCTTAGCAGCGAACAAGCATCTGAAAAGTGCTTCTTTTAGCTGAAAAACATCCAGAGGGCATAGAGAAGAAAGCACTCTATCATCCCCAATACTCAGCACAATTTCAACTATAGCAATAGTGGGATTTGAACCTTGACTGCACTGTTCTTAATCCAATACTCTAACCATTATGCTATCCTAGAAGTCTGGGTTCTGAAATTGCCTTCTATGCCTGTCTTTTATCAAAGTCAATATATGGGCTTATGTGCTTTTGTAATATTACTCCAGGGAAAGTCGATGCACACATTTACACTCACTTGGAGGTAGATGCAATTGTGTGTATGAATGTCCTGGAATAAACAGGCAAATAGGTATGAATTTTATAAAGTACGCGCGTAAGTGCCAACCTGCCCCCAGTCTACCTATTCTCCAGCCCCAGAAATACCTATATATTTATGGGCATGTTTACTAAACCACGCTAACCACTAACATGGGGTTTAGGTATGGACACTGCATCATGCTAAATTTAGTGTTTAGTGTAATGGGCATGTGCTAACCATGATTGTTGTGGGGTTGTTGTTGCCCAGTTTTAAGTTATATTACTGGGCGTCGCAGTTGCAAACTGTCTATTATTGGTGGGTGGCAAATCCTGATCAGCACAGGGTGGGGATCGAGCAGGAGCAGGTGGGCATATCAGTTATAGGTGCGCTCCCATTCCAGGGCTCGGGAAGTAGTCTGGGCAGTGCTAGGGACCTTCCCCATTGGTGAGTCCCACATTCTGGGTATGGGAGCAAGCAGTCAAATGGCTGGCCTATGATCCCTCACTGTCAAGGTTGGCCGCTTTGGTACAGGGGCAGCTGTTCCCTCTGGGACAGTTGGATTCTGGTTGGTTTCATTGGATGAGCCATAAACAAATGGCTTGAGTAGTGGGTTGCTTTATGAACCGAGGCAACATCTTGGAATGGTGTATGAACTCTCCTCCTCATTTTTTCTTGTTATTCCAGCTGGAACATTTCTTGCAAATTCACAAAGGATGGTATTTAAGCCCAGCGCATCCGCTCAAAGAATTCTTTAATATGCCCCTTCAGGGCAAGAGGTATCTGGCCCAGCTGTATTTGATCCTGGTGGAGGTGCCTCGGTCCTGACACCTTTACCAGTCTCACTGAGCTAGAGACTTGAGAAGGGAATGGTTGGAGGAGCACTGGAGGAGGATTTAGGACAATATCCTCAAACGTTTGGTGTGTCAGAGCCATCTAGATTCACAGTACAAATTCCTCTTTAGGATGTACGATCTAAACTGCATGCAATGAACAAGACCTATCCAGTAGCTTGTTGGCATGGGTGTGGGGACAGGGGAACCCTTCCTCATATTTTGTGGGACTGTGGGGAGGTGTGGCCCCTGTGGAAGAGAGTGGCTGCACTCGGTGCCAGGACAATTGGACACAAATTCCCGCTTGATCCTGAGCTAATGTTACTGGGGTATCGAGAAGGACCGCCTGCTGTCTGTCTTAATAGCAGAGATCTGGCTAACGTTTTCTGGAAGAACCAGGCAGCCCTGATGATTGTGGATTGGGTGAAGAAGCTGGACAGATTTGACAAGTTATGGCATCCAGTGAAGCTGTTTTTTGACTCGGAGAGGGAGGCTAAATTGGCCCTTGGGGATAATGGTCTGTTTGGGTGGAGGGGTGGGGAAATGTTGGGGGTGGGGGGGGGGAGTTTCAGGGGTCCAGGGGAGGGTAGAACCCTCTTGTGTCTGTTTATTTTTATTCTTGTTGGGTGTTCTGCTCCCCCTCTTGGTCACCCCCTCCTCCCATTCAGGTTGCTTGCTCGGTTGGTCTCCTCCTCCCTGGGAGTTGGTGCTGGCTGCCTTGCTCTGGGGTCTTTTGGTTCTCTCCCCTTCTGGCAGTGGGGATCCTCGCCCATGGGGGTCACAAATTTCCTAACTGTGTTTCGGGTTTTGTATGTGCTGTGTTTCTTCTTCTCTCCCACCATAAATGTATTTTTCTCCCCCCTGCCTTGGCTCTCTCTCTCTCGTTCCCATCCCTTCTTATTCCCTCCCTCCTTTCTCTCTCTCTGGAATCCACCCTTTAACCTCCCCTCGTTATCTGTGTTAGGTGTTGCGCGGTGAGGTTAGACCAGAGGCAGGCTGCCCTCCGTTTGGAAGAATCATATCCTAAATTCCGTTCTCTTCTCAAGACTCATCTATTCTCCTCTGCCTTTCCTGGATCTATCTGATTTTCCTGACTTCACTTTCCCTGTCTTTCCCTGTCCTCTGTTTCCTATCTTTTCCTCCTTCAGAAATTGTAATTCTTTTTTTTTTCCTTTTTCTGACTTGATGATTTTACTTATATTGTAAACCGCCCCAATGTAACGGGGGGCGGTATATCAAATGTTATGTAAACAATAAACAATAAGTTGGGATTTGAGATTGCTCCATCCAGTTTCTGGGAGGAGGCTTGTTGGATCTGCGGTGGGGTTGGGGGGGGGGGGGGGAGAATGGAAGCACACAGTTTTGAATTGTTGGTGGTTAAGATGGTATCACCGTTTAATTCAAACAAAAGGATGTTTGTGTTTGTGCTGAGGATCTATGCTAGAATCTCTTGGTGAAAAAAAGAATTAAAAAAAAGATCACTTCAGCACACATGGAGAAAGCACAGTTACTTACCTGTAACAGGTGATCTCTGGGAACAGCAGGAATAAGTCTTCACATATGGGTACGACGGTATCGACAGAGTCTGTGCGGGAACGCTTCCCAGCGTCCAATCAAGAGCTTTTGGAAGCATCCCACCACGCTTGTGTGCTGCCTTCCCGCCTTTCCAACTGCCTCTCCTCAGTTAAGTTTTAAAGCTGAGACAAAGAGAGAGAGAGAGGGGAAAGGAAAGATAGATAGAGATACAACTCCTGGGGAGGTGGGTGGGTTGTGAAGACTTATTCCTGCTGTTCCCAGAGATCACCTGTTACAGGTAAGTAACTGTGCTATCTCCAGGAACAAGCAGGAATGGGTCTTCACATATGGGGACTCCCAAGCTGAGATGCCTGGAGTCTCAGCATGTTATAGGTTGGAACATGCTATCTCCCACAACACCAGGCATTCTGAGGATGGAGGGTAGGAGTTGAAAAGAGAAAAGTGCTGTAGGAAAAACAGCTTAACGTAACATAGGACTGCAGACAAGGAGTCTATGTGTGGATGGTAATTGTCATCAAGGATATTGGAATGAAAATTGCAATATGGACCTCCCCTAACAGGATTTTACAGAAGTATGGAGGTTCATGGAATCTACTGGGGAACCCAGTAGAGGAACCTCGAAGAGGACCTCACTGTGAAGTGTAGGTAATGAACCTGCAGGAAAAAAACAGTGGAGGTCATAAAAACTGAAAAGTAACCGGTAACCCCAGTAGGAAAAACTGGGGTGGTACAAAACAGTGGGCCTTCAGCAGAAGGCTTTATGACAAAAACCCAACTCTTTTGGTGGCAGAGTGGCCACTCTTAGGAGCAAAAGAGAAAGGCTAACTGACTTGAACAAACAGGCACAGTCCTTGTGGGGAGAAAAGGTATGGGAAGCCCTTGTATCCCAAAAGGAGAGGACAAATGCCGGAGGCATTAAGCCTGAGGTAAACTGAAGATCCGCAATGCCTCTCCTAACTGGGGTAAGCTAGGAGAGATATTGGAGCATGGAGCTTCAGGGGTACCTAAACCTAAGGTCATGGTACAAGAGTTGTTGAGTACCAGAGGAGTGGTTGCGTGTGTAGAACCCTAAACCTGCTGGATAGCAAGGTATGGGTAAGCCCATCTGTCAGAATCATATAGTTATATGAGTATAGACAGTTAGATAGATAGATAAGTATAGGGAGACCTATCTATGATAAAATATCTCGACAGATATATGTGTGTATATATATATATACCTATAGATATATGGGAAAACATATATAAAAAGTATATCTGCACAGAGATGGAGGGCATAAAAGACACACCAAAAATAGATATGAATATGTAGGCTTGTATATGGGTGTCTGCAATTAAGCAGACCGAGATGCCTACAGCAGGGTACTCACATAGGATATGTGGAGGAGAAAGATTCATCCAATAAGAAGGAGGTAGAACCCACCTGAGAAGATATATAGAGAATCTATTCCTCCTGGATATGATCTGCAAGGATGATATCAGGCTGCAGCCGGCAAGTGTGAGTTTCCCAGAACTCTGGCATGGTAAGAAGATAGAAGACGTATAGAGATGAGATACCATGTGGACCTGCTCAAGGGCAAAAGGTATCATGCATTCTTACCATGAGGACGAGCTGCAAAGAGAAAGAACATATCCTCGATTGGGAATGCTATGGACCAAAGCAGGGATTGGCAACTTCCTAAACTTTCACGTAAGCAAAAGCCTATGTCCTTTATGACAAAAAGGAGATAGGAATGATAGAATGATATCATGACCTTTAACACCGCCTATGATGTTTATATATAACTACCCCTCTCGTTGAAATCACTTTTGCTTACTGTACATAGTTGATTGTACATAGTTCACCTAAGTTAATTGTCAGAGTTAAAATGTACATAATTCCTGCAATGTTTAATGTAAAAACAGATATGTTATCCTGTTTCCTTGACTGTTTTATGTAAACCGCAACTGATCACTGGAAGGTAGCGGTATATAAAAGATGTTTAAATAAATAAAATAAATAGGAAGAGAAGGGAGAACTCTTCTAGTCATAGGAGACATGACTGCAAAGCCTTTGCCAACCATCTAGGATAGCTGCTGGAGAAAAAAAACCCATGCTCTCTAGCAAGGGCCCATAGTGGAAAGCTTCTCTGTAGGATTGCAGAGAGCATGATACAGGAGAATGAGGAGATAGAACTGGCTGCTGGAGAGCCAGTATCTCTGTCCACTATGCTGCTCAACCCAGAGGACTGGAGATGGCATAAAAAATAGAAGACAATGAAGAGGGTAGTAGTGAGATAGACTCCAAGATAGATGAAGCACTGACTTGAAGCCACTACTACACCTAGAGAGAATGGTAGGACAATCTGGGTGTTTGTGGACAAGAACCAGTGGTCCAAACATTAAGGCTCCTGCAAAGGCAGCTGCTAGCAAGACAGCAAAAAGAATCTTACTGCTCAAAAACAGAAAGAATAGAGAGGACAGGAGCAGAACACTGTGGACATGTGTGATAAACTGCTCCCCAGCCAAATTGAAAAGAGGAGTTAATTCAGGGAGGAAAACTCCGCACTGGAAAGTGATAAAACTAGAGGGGCTGAAGCCCAGTGAGGTAATACTACTCTTACAGAGGAGAAACCTGGTAAGAGGGTAAAGGAATGGAGCTGGAGAAGACTTACCAAGTACTAAGTCTATAGAAAGGAAAAAACATGCTGGCACAGGAAACTATCATTTGATAGTGGTTAGGCCTCTCTTCCTAGTAGGAAGAAGAGGAGAAAAACCTGTGGCGTATAGGCATGAACATCCTGACAGCTCATAGAAATATGGAAAAAAATGGATGTCCTTTGGGAAGAGATCCATGTGTAGGGGTTAGAATGAATCGGTGGATTGCATCTATTGAAAAGAAGCAAACTGCAGATTCTAAACCCCAAAATTCCAAAGATATGATGATGATTGATCAGAAACCCTGCGGTTGCTGGGTTAGCTGAGCCTGGTGAGAGGCTGGATTCTTCAGACCAGGAGGATGTTTCCTCTGTTTGGGAACATTTGTATGATGGGCAGGTGATGAGTAAAACCTTCTTCTCCTAAGGGAAGAAAGTTGGGTAGGACATTTCCTACCTACTGGGACAGAAGAAGGTGTAGAACACCTAGGGACAGGCAGGTCAGTGGATAACTGAGTAACCTGACGTAAAGACTCCTGGTTGAAGAGGTTCTCTCCAGAACAAGGAGTATGTCCCAGTCTGTGTTGTGCCCATTTGTCTAAGTCTGAAGCTTGAAGCTAGGCTCTACGTCGTGCTCCTATAGCTATAGCAGAAGTCCTGCTAACAGACTCAAAAGAGTCTAGGGAAGCACGAGAAAGAAACCAAGAGATATCCTGGACATGTTTAAGCAATGAGGAATAGTCTGCACTCCTGGAATCTGGAAGAAAAGGAGTCAAGAGATGCAATTTCTTAGTGACCTCCTCAAGAGATAGACTCATATAAAAAATATATGAGAGAATTCTTGCAGAAAGCATAGATGTCTGGAAGGTTTGACGTCCAAAGGCATCTAGTGTCCTAGACTCACGACCTGGCGGATAAGAAGAGTGCTTTTTCTTACTCTTTACTCACCTCATTACTGATTCCACTACTATGGAATGATGAGGAAGTTGAGTCTTTTGAAACCCTGGAGAGGGGGGCACCTGATATAGGAGATCAGTTGCTCTGGAGAGTGGGGGTACCCTTAAAGGTGCTTCCCACAGACCTAGGAGGAGATCCTGCAAGGAATGATGCAAAGGAAGCATTATGTTTTCCTTTGCTTTGGTAGGAACAGAGCTTTGTACAGGATCATGTCCAGGGATAGGAATGGCAAGTGATCTTGCTATTTCTAGGAGAAAACTCTGGAAAGAGGGATCTCCAACGGGAATTTCCCTTGGATAGGTTAGATCAAAAGAACTAACCTGAGCACCGAAGGAGCTATTCAGAATAGAAGATCCTGTACGGTGCAGGGTGGTATCTTTAAAGGATGGCTGCTGGTACTGGCTGTGAGGAGCAGCATCCGTCAGTACATCATTGTCCATGCCAGGTATCGACTCCAAGCTTGGTATAGAAAGGAGCGATCCTGTTGAGAAAAGCATGGCAGGAGCTGGCCACGATGCTACTGTGGATAACGGTACCGATGGTGACACCGGTACCGATGTCGGAGCCGAAGGCGACACAGACATCGGAGTAGGCATCAGTGACAGCTCAATGGGTACCAAGGTAACTGAGAACCTGCAGCTGCTCTTCTCGGTACCAAGCCTGCGGTACCGATCGAAGTCGGTACCCATGCGTGCCAGTGCGCCTGATGAACCAAGTGCAGCAGGCACAGACTGCAAAGGCAATGTGGACATCGGTACCGGGTTCGGTACCGAGCCGGAAACCGGTGGAAGAAGGCCAACCGGTGGCAACTCAGACGGCATCGGAGGAACCGGGAGTCGCGGGTCTGAATCATCGGAACCGAACCTTCGGTACCGGGGGTAGCCGGTATCAAGGCAAGTCGGTACCCAATCCTCCAGACTGGAAATCGATTCCAGACTCGGCATCGAAGGAAGCGAGTCTATCGATGTACGTCTGGAGGGGACCGATGTCGGAGGTCGTATCGGTGTCGGTACCGATGCCGGAAAGTCAATCTGGGAGGAAACCATCGGACCCGAAGGTACCAAGGACAACAGATGACGATCCCTGGTGAGGAGTGTTTCATCCAACACCAGTGCCGGAACCGGGGTATCGGTACCGCTCGAAGCGGATGCCACCACCGGACACGGCTTAGGTATATTCTGTGAGTGGTGAACCCCAGGAACAACCTTAGACCCCTCATATGCTTTGGAGACCGAAGACTCCCGCCGGGGTTTTGCCAGTGGGTCCTCCAGGGCAAGGCCGGAGCCGTCTACATGCTGTGCATGAGACCTACCACTCGAGGACTGGCTAGTCTTAAGAGACTGTTTGTGGGTTACCTGATCCTGTGTAGAAGAAGAAAGGGAGGGTGCCCCGAAATTGGAGGCGGACCCGGTATCGAGGGAACCCCGATGTTGAAACTCTCTTCTCCCCAGACTGTTGCCCAAAGGCTCCGGAGGAAAAAGGTCAGGCCCCAAACAGGTTAGACACCGACTTCGGGGGTCTAAAAATAAGGTTGTACTGCCACAGTCTGAATATTTCCTGAGGCGGTTCCATGAAGGAAAAAAGGGAGGCGTAAGGCCTGAGAACCATGAAGAAAAAAATGGTCCTTGAAAAAGGAGATTTTCACAAGAAAAGAAAAGAAAACACTGGCGGTACCGGTGGCGTCGGAAAGACAGCCGCGACCACAAAAAACTAAGAATAAAACAAGAAAAGTTTCTGCGGTGACAGGAGGACGTCCTGCCGGCTCCGCGGAAAAACGAAAACTGAGGAGAGGCAGTTTGAAAGGCAGGAAGGCAGTACGCAAGCGTGGTGGGATGCTTCCAAAAGCTCTTGATTGGACGCTGGGAAGCGTTCCCGCGCAGACTCCGTCGGTACCGACGTACCCATATGTGAAGACTCATTCCTGCTTGTTCCTGGAGATTAATTTTATAACATGTAGGTGAGAAATACTAGTGTATTTAGCAAAAGACATGTCTTAAATTAAGGGGTGATCACTTACACCAGCCCTAGAGCTGCTGTAAACGAATGTGTCTACATTTAATCAAATTTCCTCTGCTGCTCTGGGAAAGATCCTGTCCTCCACCAAATCAACCACATGTCCTCTAGATCTGATTCCCTCATCCTGGTTGAAGATTCCTATCCTGAATATTCTTGAAATCTCTTGCACCATTGTAAACGAGAGCTTATCACCTAGATATCTTCCTCAGCCACTAAAACTAGCATTAATTCATTTGTGCCTTAAGAAATCTAATCTGGACGTTTCGGCACTCACTAATTACCGTCTGATTTCTAATCTTCCATACTTAGCAAAAATAAATGAAAAAAAATGTTTCTCTAATTCTGACTTCCTTGAAAAAGCTAACATACTTCACCCTCACCAATCAGGATTTCAAAAAGACCACAGTGCCGAAACCACCCTGACAGATTTACTTAGTGAGTTGCAAGCCAAGTTAGACTCCCACAAATCAGCTTTAGCTATTGCACTTGACCTCTGCACTGTCTTCTATACTATTAACCATTCCTTCCTCCGGTGCCTTCAAGATATTGGTCTCGAGGGCACTGAACTGCAGTGATTCTATTCTTTTCTCCACAAACATTCATTCAAGGTTTAGACTGCTCACTCATATGATTCTCCGCCCTCCACATTTCCATGTGGGATCCCCCAAGGTTCCATCTTATCCACATCCCTCTTCAATTTCTTTTTTGCCCTCCTAGTTCAGGAAGATGGGGTTAGTGGCTTCTATTACGTAGACAACATCCTATTGGTTTACTATACATCTGCCCCCAGTCCTGACCACTCAATTTTGAACACCTGCTTAGACTCTGCCTCTGCATGGCTACTTGAAAATGGGCTACAGCTCAACCTTCAGAAGTCACATGCACTATGGATAACAGGGAGGTCTGTTAGCCCCACCGTGAGCCCTATGATCGCCGCTGTGCCTGTCCAGCTTTCCCAATCACTAACCAATCTAGGCATTACCCTTGACTCCCACCTTACCTTTGAACACCAAGTAGCAAATACAGTACAGGGATTCTTCTATGTGCTTTGCAGGATTCATTCAATTCATCTGTTCTTATCCAAGACTGCATTACAAACCTTATTGCACGCCTTGGCTATATCAAAATTAGATTACTGTAACACCATTTACTGTGGCCTTTGTTTATCCCAATTAAAGAAACTCCAACTTGTGCACAACACAGCTATTCACTTTCTCACAAGCACAACAAAATATGACCTGACTTTTTGATGCCATTTCAAGGTTCTTCTACTTATCCACAAAGCTTGCTACACATGGCTTCCTCTTTAGTTAGCATCTTTGCTGACTCCACACTGTTCCTCGTGCCTCCTTTGATTTCAGCCCACCATCAATTGGTCCTTCCCTCAGTCAGACGCACACCTCCTGTGCATTTATACCTCAGAGGTATTTAAATGTCTCTATCATATCTCCCCTCCAGAATATATATATTGAGATCTTTTATTTCCTTATCCCTATGATGAAATGTGCTGATCATTTTAGTAGCCATCCTCTGGACCAACTCCATTCTGTTTATCTCTTTTTGAAGGTGTAGGCTCCAGAACTGTATACCGTACTCCAAATGAGATCTCACTAGAGACTTATACAAAGGTACCATCACCTCCTTTTTCCTGCTGGCCATTCCAGTCTCTATGCACCAAAGCATACTTCTGGCTTTTGCTGTTGTTTTTTCTACCTGTTAAGCCACTTTAAGATCAGGATCACCCCCAGGTCTTGCTCTTCTCTAGTAGCCTGGAGGTTATCATATCAGATGATCTTAATGGCAAATTATAAACAAATCACCATAACAAAAAAGAATGAATGAAAAAAATTATAACAGGAGTGTTCAAAAAAGAAAAAAAAAAAGATAGGAAGAAAACTGGTGCCTTTGAATTATGGTGCTGGCAACGAATACTATGTATATCATGGAATGCCCAAAGAACAAACCAGTCTGTACTAGACATCAAACTTGAATTTTCCTTAGAAGCCCAGATGACAAGACTTCGACTTTCATACTTTGGACACATCATGCAAAGAGAGAGATTGTTAGAGAAAGACTTGGTAAGGTAGAAGGTCAACACAAAAGAGGAAGGCCAGCAATGAGATGGATCGATACAATAACAGCAGCTATGGGTGCCAGTCTGTCAACAATGAGCCGCCTGACTGAAGACCGAACACAGTTTAGGTCAAATATCCAGAGGGTCGCCATGAGTCGACGCTGACCAGATGGCACTTAACAATAACAACAACAACATTATTCAAAAAAATGGTATAAAACAAAAAATGGAATACAAACAGCAATATTTCAAATAATTGGGAATAAACTCCCATCAAGATAAATCTATATACATAGTAGTTCAGTTTAGAAGCAAAGATAAAATAACAGTATAATTATAACAAATTATTCTCTCTGTCAAATCAGCAATAGCTATAAGATCACAATGTAATAGTGATTCAGAAATAACCAACCAATATAGAAAAATAATACAACTTAATACAAATATTTAGGTAACTGTGTATTAAAGCTCCTTCTGTTCCCTGTGGCAACCATGTCAAGGTTATATATTTGTTCTCAGCACTCTGCAGTGCCACCCAGCTGCTGAGGATATTAGGATGTGAATCTGAAACTGTCTGACTGCATCACAGGTACTCCACCAATAGGCTAAAGGAGCAGCCCCTAGCTAGGCTAGAAAAAGTGGAGGTGTAACCCAGAGGTTAGAATCTGGGCTAAGAACTAGGAAAACCAGGGTTCAAATCCTACTAATACTACCTATGACCTTATGTAAGTCATTTAACTACCCATTGCCTCAGGTACACACTTAGACTGTAAGTTCTCTGTGGATAAGAAAACACCTACTGTACCTGAAAATAACTTGCCTTGAGCTACTAGCAAAAAGGCATGAACTAAAATGCTAAACCCAGATATGACACCCTTGAAAATAAGCTACAGTCACTTGTATCCAAACCCTTTGCTATGTTCCCTTTCGTGTGGTTTCTTCGAAGGCAAGCATTTTGAATGAATTCTAGTTCTTTGACAGTCCAGACTCTAGAAAGTGTATGCATTTTAAGCTTGATTCCTGCCTTGACTCTGGAATCTGGGATTTGCTCTTGGGATTTGCAGCTGTTTTGCTCTGGAAGAATACCCTTAGCCCCCGAGTTAAACATTTACATTTTCTGGTTCAGCGTGTATCCGTTCACATGCCTGAATTCATGTGAAGGGCAAAACTCCTAAGCCTTGTTTCAATTTTCCACTGAAAAAAAACAAACACATTATTAAAAACTGAGATAGCTTGTTGCATTTGTTTTGAACATGAAAAGGACCATTTTAAAGATGCAAGGAAGGCACTTGGTTTTGAGGATGGGTGCAGTCTGCATGGTGATGAGGCATTTGTAGGGAGTAGTTTTTGGGGATGGGACAGTTGCAAGGGGATGGGACAGTTGTGGTATCTTATGGGAGCAAACCATTTTGCAGGGTGGCGAGGCATTGCTGGGGGTTGATTTGGGGCATGGGCCAGTTTACAGGATGATGGGGTAGTTATGAGGGCTAATTTTGAGAACGAGGAGTAGAGAACAGGAAAAGACAGTTTGAAAGGAAGAATTCACTGCCTGCTATATTTCATCATATGTAAAGTTGTGTGCTATAGAAGCTGAAACTCTCCCATAGAATTGTACTGGGCTCTTTCTTTTGGGGGGGGGGGGGCAACAGCTTATTTCTTCGGAAGCTCCGTTCCCATTTGGTCCATTTTTTTTTTTTAACTCCATGTCTCTTTATGGTGGCTTTCCCACATGTTGAGTTTCATCCCATTCCATCAAACGTTTTGGCGCATTATGCTGCCCCCAGACAGACTGACATTCTCAACCCCGTTTACATTAATTCTTTCTAACTTCCATTGGGTTGGCAAGAATAAAAATTGTCCCTTTCATATCTTGCCACTGATGTATCATGCTTATGAACTTACGCCATTTTTCTCCTCAATCCTTACTGATCGCCAAGCATGTTATTCAATATTTGTCTCCACCTTCTGGGATTTTTTTTTAATGTACTGTACCTGCAGATGTGCTTCTATATACTTCCACGATCTCTCATTCTCTGAGCTTTCAGGATAGTTCCCTCAACCTCTGTTGACTTTGTGCCACACACACAGATACTTCTCAGGTTCATTGCCTGATATACTCAGGGAGGAGATCAAAATTCTGCCTAGATGAAATCAAATTAAGCTCATCATGGTTCTAATTTAATCTGGTTAGGTCTGTAGGGTCTTCTGTTCTTTTTCACTTAGAGTTCTCTCTCCTGACCCTCTCTTTAAAGCTCTAGATGACTAAAGGTCTGACTCTACAGCATGCTTCCTATTTTCTAATCTCTTTAATTGTTAATCCATACAAAATACCTTTGGGAAAAAGCAAAGTTGCTTACCTGTAAGGAGCTTTCTGTGGAAAGAAGGATTAATCAGGTATACCAAGTGGTGATGTCATCAGATGGCACCACAATAGTATAGTTCTAGAGCAGACTGCAGCCCTTCCCACACGCAGTTTTCTCAGTTCCCTAGCTCAAGGAGAAGAAATGCAACTCTTGAGGTGAAGAGAGGGGATTGTGTGTCTCATTAATCCTGCTATATATGGAAAATACTCATTACTGATAAGCAATTCTGTTTTATTTGGTAACAAGCAGGACTTAATTAGGCACACAAGTAGATGACTCCCAAGCTCAGGGTTGCTCCAGTTTACAGATTTTTTTCCATTATTGAGGGAGGGACCCATTCAGATGGTTAAGGGAGAGTTGCTTAATTTATGAAAACAGATTACTCGCTACAACTTGACTGAAATCACTCCCTCTGATGAAAGACCATTCCATACAAGACAATTATGCCCATCTGATAATACTCTTCTGAGCCTCGCCGTCTCTTTACAACTCTCAACTCTCTCCTCAAGGTGCTTCTGCCTCTGACTCCTCCTTCCCTTTCTGCCCAAACCCTGGCTGACTATTTCCATGAAAAAATCCACAAAATCACACTCCAATTCCCCACGAGGTCAGCTACTTTCCCTCCTCCCCCTCTTCACTCCCATCTTTCCCCTACCTCTGCTACCCTATCTTCATATTCTATGATCTCCGAGAAGAAAACCACACACATTCTTTCCTCTGCTCCTCTGCTCCTATTCCTACCATCTCCTAAACTCCATCTCCTTCACTGTTGTCCCTTCCATCTCTCATATTCTCAACCTATCAATCTCCATTGCAACTGTCCCTGCAGCCTTCAAGCATGCTGTGATCACACCTTTCCTCAAGAAACCCTCACTAGACCCTACCTGTCCTAACTATCAACCCATCTCCCTCCGCCCCTTCATTTCTAAACTATTTGACTGTGCGGTTCACCGCCATTACCTCAACCTTTTCTCCTCTCAAGCCCTTCTGAATACTTTACAATCTGGCTTTCGTCCTTTACATTCTACTGAAATGGCTCTTGCCAAAGTCTCCAGTGACTCGTTCCTGGCAGAATCCAAGGGCCTTTACTTAATCTCATTGTAGCAGCAGAGCGCAGACAAACCAATGATACCAGGAGTCTGTTCAGAAGGTCCAAATCATTTATTTGTGCACAAGTCTCAAGCAGAATCAAATTCAAAATGGCTGAGCAATGGTTTCTAGCAAAACAACAACTTTTATAGACTTCTTCTCCATTCTAGGTATTGGAAAACATTTCATTGGTCCTGGTAACCTCCCGTACCCCTTCTATTGGTCCCGGTATTGATAAGGTTATCCAATTATGTCCTTTGACTGGGCTTAGCACCTGCTCACCCCCCTTCTAGTCCCAATTACAATGGTCAGTTCACCAACTTCGTTACTTTTCTCCTCCAAGGCCATTTAACTAGTTAGTACATGTGGGGAAGCAGGGCACTGTATCCTTTCTGTCAGCAGTTTTAATTAAATTCTTTGCAGCTGTACTTTCTTATCAGTGGTATTTAAACTTATTTTTCTATATTTTCTGAATTTCAATTCTGCTCAGCTAAGCTGATTATTCTTTGCTAAGCTTCATTTGCACAATAGCAGCATATTGGGGGATGTGCAATTCCTATGGGCCTCTCCACAGGCTTCATTTACAGGTCAAGCTTGTTAGGCCTGTCTGTTCATTTCAGACACCATGGATCATAGGCCTTCGCCTACCACATTCCCCCCTTTGATTAATCTCACCCTATTACTTAATAAGGTGTGAGAGTTAAATCATTCAATTGGATCATACCATGGTCGGAGGATCCCGACTATATGCAGGAGGACTAGGATGCCATAAGGCCATGATTTTAGTTGCGGTCTTCCGCTCAACTGTATTTTCAATAACAGTGTTGATAGAACGCATACAACATGGAATTATACATGGTAATAGCAAAAATACAGCAACAATTATTAGTACTAGTATCAGGAAAGTTTTAAGTCCTCCTAGCCACGAGAATATAGAGGCAAACCAGTTAGGAAAATGCAATCCATGCCAAGTCTGTACTGGCACGTAAGCTTGTTTTCGCATATTTTCAGCAATTTCTTCAACTACTTGACCTTTATCATCGATCTTCAAACAACAATTGGTTAAATTCAATTTTCCGCATACTCCTCCTTCAGCTGCTAATAGATAGTGCTAGGCGATTTTGATATATGGCAGTGCGCATCTGTGTGCTCTGTCTGGCTAAAAGTGTGAGTGCTTGGCTAGTCTCATTGGTTATTAATTCAACTACTGCCTGTAAGCGAATAATACGGTTAATCATATATACAGGGGTTCGATAGCCCCACATACCATCATCATTCCAAGTGGCAGGCCCATAGTAATCAATGATTCTTTCTGGTGGCCAATCATCACCCTTCCACTTCTCCCACTTGCCTATCTGTAAGGGTGCTCTCTTTTGTCTTAGTGCTCTTTTGTCTCGGTGAGTAGTGTACACTGGGTATCCTAATTGCTCTCCATGTTCTGCGGGCAAGAGAAAGAAAGAAGGTCTGATGGTCCCTAAGATGCACGCCCCTCCCCAGTGTATAGGGAGTCTGGCATATGCTCGGGTTCCACAGATCCAATATAGGCCAGGTGGGGCTTGCCAGGCATGAGGTTTGGCAAGATTAGTCCATAAATCAGCAAGCTCAGGGAATTTTGCTAATGGATTAGGGGGTTCAGGTTCTTTGGCCCCTGACCACCAGGTCGTCTTTTTCGTGGTGTCATTATAAAACTTTTGGCTGAGACAGACCAGCTGTCCCACTGGTAGATTGAATTGAGGTCCAGTTCTGGCATAACAGAGACGTCCAACTATTGGGTGTGCTAATACCCATTCGCTGGTAGTCTTATGTAATTCAGTATGGTTGTAAGTCATGGAATAATTCAACTCTTGGGCTTCCCATGGCCACTGGTCACCCATTTGTGTCCCACCACAAAAGTAACAGTCTGAGATATGGAGACTGGATACTACTGCTCCAGCTAATTCCAGGAATAAATTCTGGGAGGGATGGGGAATATCAAACTTATTCTCATGCATGGTTTCATAGAAAGTGTTATGGATATGGTACCTGGATGATCTATGGGCTTGGGTATTTAATCTTATATATACAATGGTTCCGGGATCTGACCCGGAGCCCGCAATTCTAAGTCCAAACTTATATCCTTGTTTCCATGCACTGGGATTCACTATAAGAAGTTCTAATGGATTACAGGCACCTTTTTTACATTTGGCTATATCTTTAACATATGGCTTGGTTAAGGAAGCCATTCGATTGTCTCTGGTATTTTCTATCATACCTGTTTTCCAAGTGGCGTAAAAAACACAGGTCCACTTTGGGCAAAAGTAATCAGCCTCTGGGGCTGTACTGTATACGTTGGCTAGAACCCTTTTTCCTGTACACTCCCCCCATCCAGTGGTTCCTTCTGGACACATATAGTTATCATTGTGTGAATAGGTTTTTTCCCAATTACCACATTTAGAGCGACTATCTCTATTTATGGCATCACAAGCATCAAAATACAAAAAGGCATCCTCTGTGGGATCCTTGAGAGGAGGTGTGGCATTAAGCAAAGGTCCATCTGCATCATTCCATCGTATCTCCAAGGTGTAATAGGATGGGTTCTGATGCGGATTGAAGCATACTTTAGATTTACCTTTGGTACAAACATTCAGTTCAGCGGTGTTGTAAATACACCGAGTCACTTTACCAGTGCAAGTATAATAAGAATGATATAGCAAAGTCTGAGTTACTTTCATTCCAGTCCGAGTGGAAATAATGCAAGCTGTACATGGAGGCAAGGCACAAGTCAGTTCAAGGCCTCCTAGGCAGGCAACCAGGACGAAGTAAAAACAAAGATGCATGTTGATTGGAGTTCTTCTGAATCCTCACTTGAAAATCTTGACCTCGACGTCCTTGTTTTGGCACAATGCTGTCCCGTTTGCTAATGAAGCAATTCAACGGGTGTCGAATGTTGATTGAAGATCCTCACAATGTCTGTCGTATGCCAACTAGCTTATCAGTTTCAGTTGGCTCTAAGTATTTGTCGATCAATATAGTATCAAACAGTGTGCAAAATCGCACATATAAGGTTTGTTTAAGCTAAATCTTGCTGTATTGGAAACAGCAATCCTCTTCGAAAGACTTGGCTACTGCAACTATGGTTGTTGGGATGATCCCAAAAGTGTCTAGGTCACTGGTTGCCGTCTCAGAGTGAGTCGCAAAGGTACATCAGGATGCTGCTCTGCTGTCCACTGCTCGGGTTCTGGAACGGCTGCGGGCTTGACTCTGCTGTGGTGGATCCAGGAATCGATCTCTGCTACCTTTACTGCAGTTGGGGTAGACAGGATGACGGTGTATGGCCCCTTCCAATGTGGTTCCAACGGTGTCTTCTTCCAATCTTTGATCCACACCGAGGTACCAGGCTGGTAGGGATGCAGGGGTTTCGTCAAGTTGATAGGCAACTGGTCCTGTATCCACGTATGGAGAGTCTGTAGAACAAAACTAAGAGCTAGAAGTTCTTGTCTGGTTATTTCTGAACCAATCTGTGTTAAACTCCCTTTAATTCCCTGCACTATTGGTGGGGGTTTACCATACAGAACCTCAAAAGGGGAAAATCCTGTTGACTTCACAGGAGCTGAACGTATTCTGAGTAAAGCTATTGGGAGTACTTGGGGCCACTTCAGGCGAGTCTCCTGACAAAGCTTAGACATTTGGGCTTTCAAGGTGAGGTTCATTCACTCAACTTTCCCTGAACTCTGAGGTCTATATGCAGTGTGAAGCTTCCATTGTATCTGTAGGGCTTTTGCTAACTGTTGAGTGATCTGAGACACGAATGAGGGCCCATTATCTGACCCTATTACAGCTGGGATTCCAAATCTAGGGATAATCTCTCTCAGCAACACTTTGGTGACTTCTCTAGCTTTTTCAGTCCTGGTGGGGAAAGCTTCCACCCACCCAGAGAAGGTACAAACTAATACTAACAAGTAGCGGTATCCATTTGCTTTTGGCATTTCAGTAAAATCAATTTGCAGGTGGTGCATAGGGGTTACACCTCCTGACTGAACTCGGGGTGGTGGTGTGGGACCTTGTTTGGCATTATTCTTGGCACAAATTAGACACTGGCGTGCTACTGAAGCTGATAGGGCTGCCAACATAGTAATGCAAAAATGTGGTCTGAGTGCTTTTTCCATAGCACTTTTTCCATAATGTGTGGCTTGATGGAAAGCCTTGACAAAGGCTGGTCCCAACAATTCAGGAATTACAATTCGTCCTGGGGGTCGACTGCCCTCTGCTGGTGGCAGCTCAATCCACCCATCCTTCAGCACTCCCTCTTCCTTAGTACAATAGTACTCCAATTCTTTGGTGGTATATCGGGGTGTCCATAAATTGAGGGGTACTGGAAACAATGCTGCCTGCATTGGCATGGCTTGCGATGCAATTTGTCCTGTCATGGCTGCTTGTCGTGCTGAGGCATCAGCGAGCCTATTTCCTTTGGCAACATCTCCTTTGCCTGCTTCATGTCCTCTGCAGTGCATGACAGCTACACGAGTTGGGGCCCATACTGCATCTAGTAACATCAATATCTCCGGGCCATATTTAATTGATTTTCCTCCTGACGTGATGTGCCCTCGTTCTTTATAAAGAGCTCCATGAGCATGCAGAGTGGTGAAGGCATATTTAGAGTCTGTGTATACGTTTAACACGAGCTTTGCTCCTAATACTAATGCTCGGGTAAGTGCAATTAATTCTGCTTTCTGGGCTGATGTGCCTGATGCTAAAGCTGATGATTCAACTACTTCATACTGGGTGACTACTGCATACCCAGCACAACGTCGTCCATTGATGATGAGACTGCTTCCATCCACAAAGTAGGTTTGATCAGGATTCTCTAGGGGCACATCTGTTAGGTCTGGTCGACTTGAGAAGACAGTTTCCATGACTTCTATACAATCATGCTCTGGTAATTCTTCACTGACAGGTAACAATGTAGCTGGGTTCAAGGCATGGCTCACTTCTAATTGTATCTGTGGATTTTCACATAGTATACTTTGGTATTTCAACATTCGAGAATTGGTGAGCCAACGATTTGCTTTCTGTTCCATGAGAGCAAGTACTGCATGTGGCACAGTGACTCGTAGATTCTGTCCTAATGTGAGCTTGTCTGCTTCACTTACTAACAGGGCTGTAGCTGCAACTGCTCTCAAACAAGGTGGCCATCCCTTAGCCACAGTGTCCAATTGTTTTGACAGGTATGCTACAGGTCGCTCCCAATTTCCTAATTTCTGAGTCAACATGCCCAAAGCATTCCCTTGCGTCTCATGTACAAACAAATGGAAAGGCTTGTGGACATCTGGTAGTCCAAGTGCTGGTGATGACATCAATTCTTCCTTTAACGTTTTGAAGGCTGTATCCTGCTCAAGTCCCCACTCTAGTGGCGACTTTTCTTCTCCTTTCGTTGCTTCATACAGTGGTTTGGCAATTTGAGCAAAGTTGGGAATCCAGATTCGGCAATATCCTGCTGCTCCCAGGAAGGCTCTGACTTGCTTCCTGGTAGTTGGGGTTGGGATTCTGCACACAGCTTCTTTTCTTTCCCTTCCTAATTGGCGGCTTCCTTTAGTCAAACGAAAGCCTAAATATTTCACTTCTTTTTGGCATAGCTGTGCTTTGGCTCTGGAAACTTTGTATCCAACTTCATCTAGTAACTGCAAGAGGTCTTTGATGGCTTGTATACATTCACTTTCTGATACAGCAGCTATCAGCAGATCGTCCACATATTGGAGAAGTACTCTCTTCCCCGGGGCCACTGGATAGCTATAAAGGTCTTGGTTCAATGCAGCACTGAAGATGGTAGGTGAATTCTTGAATCCTTGGGGTAATCGTGTCCAAGTAAGTTGGCCCCGTCTTCCAGAGACAGGATCCTGCCATTCAAAGGCAAACAGCAATTGACTAATGGGGGCTAATCTTATGCAAAAGAACGCATCTTTTAAGTCCAAAACAGTAAAATGGGTAGCTTCAGCAGGAATTAGTCCTAAAAGTGTGTAAGGGTTTGGCACAACTGGATGTATAGTCTCAACTGCTTCATTCACTCTCCTCAGGTCCTGCACTGGACGGTAGTCATCTGTTCCAGGCTTCTTCACTGGCAAGAGTGGAGTGTTCCATGGGGACTGACATACTTTTAGTAGGCCATACTCTAGTAATCTTAACAAGTGGCGGTGAATGCCTTCAATTGCTGCTCTTGGGAGCGGGTATTGCTTGACATGTATTGGTGTAGCACTGGGTTTGAGATTCACAATTATTGGAGCTATATGCTTGGCTAGGCCTGGGGGATTGCCTTCCGCCCATACTCCAGGCGGGGCATCAATGCTTTTTAAAGTTTGTTCAAAATAGGTATCCTGAGCGGATTCATCACTGTAATATCTCCATTCTTCTTCTCGGGGTACAGTAAGCAGCATTATTCCTGCAGGTTTAGTTTGAGGATTTACTGTCATTTGCATCTCTCCTTTTTCAGAAAATGATATTTGGGCCTGTAACTTGGCTAACATATCTCGTCCCAGTAATGGCATTGGACATTCAGGCATATAGAGGAATTGATGAGTTATCTGCTGTCCTCCCAGACTGCATATACGGTTTTGAAGAAAAGGTTTTGTAGCTTTGGCACCAGTTGCTCCCACGATGGTGACTGCTCTTGCGGAAAATGGGGCAATCTTTTTGTCTACTACTGAATGTTCTGCTCCAGTATCAACCATAAAGTTCATAACTTGGTCTCCTATTTGTATTCCAACCATAGGCTCCTGGAGACCTAAAGCAAATTCGGAGCCCGGTCTGTCCTAATCCACATCATCCTCGTCATTGGCTGTTGCGGCCAATGCTTGAATGGCCTCTCCTCTTTCTCGCTGGAATTGTTCTCGATTGGCTCCTCCGCGATTCCGAGGACGGCCTCTTCCTCTTTCTCTCCATTGATGATTATTTTCGTCATCTTGGTGGGCGTCTTCGAGTTGCGGGCATGTATCTCTCCAATGTCCTTCTTCCTTGCAGTAGGCGCATTGGTTCACGTCTAGCTGGGGGTGGCCTCCTCCTCGGCCCCTCCCTCTTCCTCTGCTCCGTCGACTAGGGAAACCTCCCCTTTTCTGTTCAACTATGGCCGCAGCCAAAAAATCAGCTTTCTTCTTCATCTTTCGATCACATTCTCTCTGTCTTTCATTATCACGATTCACATACACTTTATGAGCGACTTCCAGTAACTGAGTTGCATTCATGCCCGCAAACCCTTCTAATTTCTGTAGCTTACGTCTAATGTCTGGTTGTGACTGATTTACAAAAGCAGAATTCACCATGCATAAACTTCCTGGCGCATCTGGGTCATAGGGGGTATACATTCTATACGCTTCGGTTAATCTCTCATAAAACACTGCTGGGCTCTCATCTATGCCTTGAATAACTTCAGTAACTTTAGAAAGGTTCATAGCTTTCTGGCCCCCCCTTTTCAGACCTTGCATAAGGCCTTGGCGGAAACGGGCTAGGGCTCTGGATCCTCTTTCTGTATTCGGATCCCACCGGGGGTCTTCATTTGGGAATTCTCTTTGGGCCGCTTCCCGATTATCTATTCTGGCATCTTCCCCTTCTCCGGGAGCTGCGGGGTTATCTGCCAGCCAGTCAATGGCTGCCTTTCTAATTCGTGTCCGCTCTTCCGTAGTAAATAAGGTGGACAGTAGCTGACGGCAATCTGCCCATGTAGGTTGGTGGGTTTCCATAATGGTATGCACTAGTTCTGTGAGCTCCTGGGGCTTATCGGTATAGGAAGCGTAATGCGTCCTCCAGTTTAACAAATCAGTGGTAGAGAAGGGCACATATACATAACTTAGGGGTCCCGTCACCATCTCATTCTCCTCATTCCTTATGGGTATTCCTGGGACTTGCCGTAAAGGCATCATCTTGGCAGTAGATGTCTTTTGGGATCTGAGGGATATCTTCGTAATTGTCCTGTTAGGAGTTGTCTTTTTCTCTATGTGCTTTGCTTTAGATTTACTTTTTACTGACGAGCTAACACTGGCAGCCGCTTTTACACTGTCAGTATCTCTCTGGGAAATTTCAGTTTCCTCCTGTTCTGTTTCTGTCTCTGATTCACCTTTCTCTTCGGTCTCAGTAGAGTCCTCTTCTTCATTTAGAGGGAGCTCATCTACCTGCTCTTCGGGTGATGGCTCGGGGGTTGGGTCCCGTTCCCGCTGTCTCCGGGGTTCTGGGGCAGGACGCGGGGCTACCCTTACTGGACGCTGGGCTTGGGGCTGTCGAGTGATCACTTCTGGGAAATCAGGATCTGCCAGGACGGGTTTCTGTCTGGACTTCTCACCTTTCCCTTTCTTTCTAGACTGTTCTACTTTCTGACTATGATCTGTCCGTGCTAACATTATTCTGCACTGTTCTTCGTAACAATGCTTTGCCCAAAGGGGCTGGCTTTCACAAATACTTAACCAGGAATCTATATAGGGGTACTTATCAGGGTGCGATACTTGCACTTTCTGATGAACTGACTGGATAATTCCTATATTAAGGGTTCTCTCTCGGGGCCAGGTGGGGTCTAAATCGGGCCACTCCCTAGTACACAAAATCTGTAATCGGGATGCAGTCATTTTAATACCATAGTCTCCTGAATATCCTTCTCTAAAATGTGCGATCATACATTCTAATGGAGTGTTCCTAGTAGACCCCGCCCCTCCCATTTCGATGTGTGCGCGCAACAACAGACAAAAGGGAAAAGGAGGGCGGACCGTGGGTAAGGGGTCCTCACGGCCCTAGGAACATATAAGGAAAACAAATAACAAGACAAGACGACAGTCGCTTCCCCCTTTTTACGACCTGAACGCGGTCGCCCGGTCAGGAACTGCGTTACTCAGGAGTCCGCCTTCGCTTGGTCCGTGCTGCCAGACCTCTCATTCACACTTCATTCACACAATCATGCTAGCAACGTATCCCAGGAATGCAATCCAATCCTGTCTATTCTGACTAGTCTTGTTCAAGTTCCAAAATACAAGAAGACGGGGGTTTCGCCCAGCGAATACTCATGCAGGGTTAATCGGCCCGTCTTTGAGAGGTGATCAAGCTCTCTTACCAAGTTCCAAGTTCCAAGTTCAAGATTCAAAATTCAAGTGGCAGTACTGCTCTGACTCATCTGTCTAGACTTACAAAATCAAAACTCTACTCACCGGATCCGGTCCTCAAAGTTCCCAAGCAAGCGCATGAGTTGGACCTCGGACTCCCCTCACTCGAGTTCGAGGTGTTGGCTCCAGCCGGGTCCAGCACCCGCCGAGGTCCGGCCAGCTCCCTCCGATGCAAGGGACCGGTGGTGCCAGGGAGCGAGCCCCGTCGGAAGGGCGCGATCCCGGCAGGACCAAACCTGTAGAGGCGGAAAGTCGTGGTATATTGCCCTATATACCCTCTAATACCACACCTTTCCCGGCCAATGCACCAAGAATATGTAGCAGCAGAGCGCAGACAAACCAATGATACCAGGAGTCTGTTCAGAAGGTCCAAATCATTTATTTGTGCACAAGTCTCAAGCAGAATCAAATTCAAAATGGCTGAGCAATGGTTTCTAGCAAAACAACAACTTTTATAGACTTCTTCTCCATTCTAGGTATAGGAAAACATTTTATTGGTCCCGGTAACCTCCCGTACCCCTTCTATTGGTCCCGGTATTGATAAGGTTATCCAATTATGTCCTTTGACTGGGCTTAGCACCTGCTCACCCCCCTTCTAGTCCCAATTACAATGGTCAGTTCACCAACTTCGTTACTTTTCTCCTCCAAGGCCATTTAACTAGTTAGTACATGTGGGGAAGCAGGGCACTGTAACCTTTCTGTCAGCAGTTTTAATTAAATTCTTTGCAGCTGTACTTTCTTATCAGTGGTATTTAAACTTATTTTTCTATATTTTCTGAATTTCAATTCTGCTCAGCTAAGCTGATTATTCTTTGCTAAGCTTCATTTGTACAATAGCAGCATATTGGGGGATGTGCAATTCCTATGGACCTCTCCACAGGCTTCATTTACAGGTCAAGCTTGTTAGGCCTGTCTGTTCATTTCAGACACCATGGATCATAGGCCTTCGCCTACCACATCATCTTTCTTGACCTTTCTGCTGCTTTTGACACTGTTGATCACTACCATTTCCTCGACACCTTGTCCTTGTTTAGTTTTAAAGGCTCTATGCTATCCTAGTTCTCTTTTTCTCTCTCTCATTGCTCTTTCAGTGTTTGTTCTGGTGGATCCTCCTCTACTGCTATCCCACTCTCAGCTGGTGTACCCCAAGGTTATGTCTAGGGTCTACTCCATTTCTCTCACTATACCCAGTCTCGTGGTGCACTCATCTCTTTCCATGGCTTTCAGTACCATCTTTATGCTGATAACTCCCAGATCTACCTCTCTACACCTGAAATCGCTCTGGCAATCCGGATCTCTGTCTGCCTTTCTGACGTTGCTGCTTAGATGTCTCACCACCATTTGAATTTGAACATGGCCAAAACTGATCTTATTTTTCCCCTTAAACCCTCCTTTCCCCTTTCTCAGTCTCTGTGGATAACACTTTACTCCTCCCAGTTTCCTCAGCTCGCAACCTTGGGGTCATATTTGACTTCTCTCTCTCCTTCTCCACACACATATCCACTCTTTCATCACCTCCCATCCAGCATCTAGGCCAGCGGTGGCCAACCCCAGTCCTAGTGCATCACAATCTAGCTTGGTTTTCAGGATGTCCCTAATGAATATTCATGAGATATATCTGCATACAATGGGAGTCAGTGGAGCAGATTGGTATCCCTCTATCCAGAGAAGTCAAACCTCATCACATACAATTTGCTGTTGCTTCTGTAGCTCTCCTAAAGTCCTCTTCTCTGGAAAGCATGTACAAATCAGTTATTTGATCCTTGAATATTGGAGGTCAACCAATTAGCTAGCATACGTAAGAATATAAGATTTGCTGTATGGATCATACCAATGGTCCATCAAGTCCAGTATCCTGTTTCCAACAGTGACTAGCCCAGGTCACAAATACGTTTTGACACTGGAATGCTAGGTCTCATGAGATTGAAGGAGATAAACAGCAATGAAGAATTTCTTAGAGATTCCATTCTTTTAAAATAGTGAGAGCCCATTTGCAGTCTAGGGTTTGGAGGGATTTTTCATGATGATCTTATATGGTTTAGGATAAAACATTAGAAGCACTATTTCTTCATTGAGATAAAAAAGTGTAACTACCTTTGGTAAGAATTTAGGATTAATGCATAGGGCTACCTTCTTATAATGAAACTCAGTATAGAGTCCATATGTAATCAAGGCTTGATGTTCACTAATCTCCTGGTTGAAGTAACAGCAATGAAAAAAAAAGAACTTTTCAGGTTAGATGTTTGAGAGATGACTGGTGACTTCCTGAGAGATATAAGAACAATGTTATGGCCCCATGGAAGAGGAGGTATCTGTATGGGTGGTTTAACATGAGAAAGCACTCTAATGAATCTAGAAATAATGGGACATTGCGAAATCAGACCCTTGTATATGAAAACATGGATAATGGAGAGTGCACCAAGGTGAATTCTAACAGAAAGGGTATGTAATCAAGCTGTTAAAGATGGTAGAAATATTTAGGGGCACTGGAAGGAGTCTTGTCCATTTTCAGAGCAACAGATTAAAAAATTCTTCCATTTGAAAACATAAGTATGTCTTGTGGAAGGTCTACTTGCTGCCACCAGAATGTCCTGCACTGGAGACAGCAAGTTGTAAATGGTGCTCAGTTTCCATGCTGTTATGGCTAGAGGCATGAGAATGGAATGCAAAAGAGCACCTACATCCTGCGTACACACTGAAACAACTGGAAGCCTGCATGGAGAAAGAACTAAGAATTGTTTGAGAAAAGGAAACTAGTTCCAGTAAGGTGATACAAAAACCACTATCCTTTAAAATTTGTGCAGGGACTTGGCTATCAACAGAATTAATGGGTAAGTGCAGAGGAGGGGCCAAGTCCAGTCGATGACTAGTACAAGATCCATTAGATGATTTGGAGATGGGTTCAGTAAACAATAGTCAGCTTTCTATTTTCACTGCCAGTAAACGAGTTTATTTGATGAATGCCTTTATTCTGAAACATGCTCTTATTCAATGATCACAGATGTATGAGAATCATGTCTTACTGAATCCTGGAATCAGTTGAACCTTATAATATTTTGAAACTGGCTGCACAGTTACTACCATTTGCCACAATACAGTTGTTGCTCATGAACTACAACAGTGGCCTTTGAAACCTCTATGAATTTTAAAAGGCAAAGACATCATCTCTATATTCCATTTAAGAACATAAGAAATACCACAGGGGGTCAGACCAAAGGTCCATCATAGAAACATGATGGCAGAAAAAGACAATATGGCCTATCTAGTCTGCCCTTCCATAACTAGTCTCTTTTGTTTCCCTTTAGAGATCTTCTGTGTTTGTCCCATATTTTCTTAAATTCAGACTCTGTCCTCATCTCTACTACCTCCACTGGGAGACTATTCCATGTATTCACCACTCTTTCCATACAGAAATATTTCTGCATATTACTCCAGAGTCTATCCTCTTTCACTTTCGTTCTATGTCCCCTAGTTGCAGAGCTTCTTTTCAATTGAAAAATGATTTCCTCCTGTGCATTTATGTCATGGAGATATTTAAATGTTTCTATTATATCTCCTCTCTCTCGCCTTTCCTCTAAAGTATACATATTGAGATCTTTAAGTCTGCTCCCATATGTCTGATAACAAAGACCACTGACAATTTTGGTAGCCACTCTCTACACCGACTCCATCTTGTTTATATCCTTATCCTCCCTTCAATACCACCAATCCCACATACAAAGGAATACTTAGCTGCTTCACAGACATCACCCAATGGTTGGCACTAAACTCACTTACAATCAACTACAAAAAAATGGAAATACACTTCATCACAATGACAGAACATTTCATCTTCCACCATTCCTGACAATAAATAGCATTGATGTGAAAGTCAAGAAAGAGATCAAATACCTAGGCATTAGCTTGGACCAACACCTCACTCTGAAGCCACATATACGGTAAACAACACAAGAAGGACAATCTACCACAAAATTTGAACCCTGCAACACTGCTGTCCTTTACTGGATCCACCAGACTTCCGCACTGCATTCTAAGCAATCATCTCACCACATATTGACTACTGTAACTCAGTCTGTCATGGCCTCCCAAAATCAACCCTGATCCCTCTGCACACCACACTACACACAGTGGCATTCAACATCCAAGGAACTTCAAGATGCGACCGTATTACTCCCATATTGAGAAAACTCTATTGGCTTCTTCTCCTAAGCTTCATCAAATATAAAATTCTACTACTTATCTTCAAAATCATCAACAACCAATCCTCCTCCCATCTACAAATACTGCTAAATACAACAAAAACCAATATGACAAGAAGCCAAATCACCAAAAATATGCTAATCATACCGCACAAGAAAACTAAAAGCAGCCAGTACGCATGCGCAACAGCATTTGAATTCTACGCTCCAAGCCTATGGAACTAACTTCCCTGAAAAAAATCAGAAACATGTGTGACCTACTCAACTTCCAGAAACAGCTCAAAACTTTGGGCCCACCTAAGAGCCCCCCATCCCACCCCCCTCCTCTCCCATTTAAACCACCCTCCTAAACATTCCCCCAATTCATTCAATTAACCACCTGGCACACCTTCCACAACCCTATCACATCCCATTAACACCCTGCCTTCCCCCATTACCATTTCCCCCTGTTCTCTTTGTACACTTAGGTACCTAAGCCCTGACTTATTACATTATTCTCTGCTGTACTTAAATCCCGGTACACCACACTTATCACCACTGTACATTAGTTCTGTCCCTTTGAACTAAAGTGTAATCCCTCTCAAATGCATATGTTACTGTTACTGTACATAAGTTCTGTTAACTGTTCAATGTATCAACTTACAACCCCTGTTATATGTACACTACTTTGACGTGGTGAAAAGTGGTATTAAAAAAAAACAGCTAAACAAATAAATAAAATAAGGTGCGGCCTCCAGAATTTCTCACAATATTCCAAATGAGGTCTGGCCAAAGACTTATACAGAGGCACTATCACCTCCTTTTTCCTGCTAGCCATTCCTCTCCCTATGCACCCTTCTAGCATTTTCTACTTCTTTAGCCACTTTAAGATCATCAGAAACAATCAAACCTAGGTCCCGCTCTTCTTTCATGGCCAGAAGTACTTCACCACCTATACTGTACCGCTCTCTTGGATTTTTGCAGCCCAAACGCATGACCCTACATTTTTTAGCTGCATCTCAACTGCCAAATCTAGACCATTAAATCTCAACTGCCAAATTCTAGACCATTCTTCAAGCTTAACTAGATCCCTCCTTATGTTATCTACTCCTTCCTGGGTGTCTACTCTATTGCAGATTTTGGCTACAGCATCTGCAAAGAGTCGAACCTTATCCGACAGCCCTTCCGCTATATCACTAATAAAGATGTTAAAAAAGAATCAGATGAAGGACAGATCCCTGAGGCACACCACTGGTAACATCCTTCTCCTCAGAGTGAGCTCCATTTATCTGTACCCTTTGTCGCCTCCCACTCAACCAATTTCTATCCCAGTCAGTCACTTTAGGGTCCATCACTAGGGTGCTTAGTTTGTTTATAAGTCGCCTGTGTGGAACGGTGTCAAAGGCTTTACTGAAATCTAAATACACTACATCTAGGGCTCTCCCTCAGTCCAGTTCCCTGGTCACCCAGTCAAAGAAATCTATCAGATTTGTCTGATAAGACCTGCCTCTAGTGAATCCATGCTGCCTTGCATCCTGCAATCTATTGGACTCCAGAAACCTCACTATTCTCTCCTTTAGTAGCCTTTCCAATAATTTACTAACCACAGAGTTTAGACTAACTGGCCTGTAGTTCTCAATGTCATCCGCTTTTGTGTCAAGGGACCACATCTGCCTTTCTCCAGTCCTCTGGCACCACTCCCGACTCTAAAGAGGCATTGAAAAAGGTCAGACAGTGGAGCCGCTACAACGTCCCTAAGTTCCCTCAGTACTTTTGGATGTATCCCATCCGCACCCATGGCTTTGTCTACTTTTAGTTTAGCTAGTTCCTCACGAACACAGTCTTCTCAAAATCGTTTGAGATCCCTGTCGCTTCTGTTCCTGTTTGTGGGTGTTTTCAGAAGTCCTGCTCCTAGCCCTTCATCTGTGAACACAGAACAGAAATATTTGTTAAGCAATTTTGCTTTATCCTCATCAGTTTCTACATATTCCTCCCCTGCACCCTTGAGTCTGACAATACTACGTTTGCCCTTCCTCCTCTCACTAACATATCTGAAAAATGTCTGATTTTATTGCATTGGCTATTTCTTCTTCTTTTTGTACCTTTGCTTTCCTGACTTCTTTGCTAGCTTCTCTAAGTTTCTCCAAATATAGATGCCTGTCTTCCTCTATCTGTGACCTCTTGTATTTCATGAAGACCTCCCTCTTTTTCTTCACCTGCTCAGCTACTTCTTTTGAGCATAGTGGCCTCCTTTTCGTTTTACATTTACAGTCAAACCTCGGTTTTCATTTGCCCCGGTTTTCATACGCTTCGGTTTTCGACGTCTTTTTTGACTGAGATTTTGTCCCAGTTCTCGTACATCGCCTCGGTTTTCCACATATGACCCAAGCACTGAATATCTGGGGTTAGAGGTCGGCGGGAGGGCTATGTGCCTAACTCAATATTGGGCCCAAAGAATCCGGAAGGTCGGGGGTTCAAATCCCACTAGAGGACAGCAACCTTGGGCCGGAAGGACTGGGGTTTCTAGTCCCACGGGTGCTCCTTGTGGTCTTGGGCAAGCCACTTAACCCTCCATAGCCCATGTTCCCTGTAAAATAGTTATCTCCAAGTTATAATGCCCTGTTCAATGTAATTTCAGTTTGTTCAATGTAAACCACACTGATGCAGAATAGCGCGGTATATAAGAGAATGTAAATAAATAAATCCAGATTTTATTTATTTATTTTATATATTTCCACGATCTCAATCTGAACCATACTAGATGGAAGAAGCAGCACATAGTTCATCTGGATCACAGCCAGAAGAGGTCAATTTCTTTAAGCTCTAACCACATCTTCCGGCTCCAAGGGAATGGGTTTGCCCATTCCTGTTTACATAAATGTGATTTTTTAAAAATACAAATAGTCATGCTCACAAGTCAAGAGACATGCCGTCAGCATTGAGAGGAGGTGGAGCGTTTTCTGCTACAACAAAAAATCATTGTTTGATATGGTTTGATATCACCATTCCTGTAGCTCTGCTCATATACTGGAACACAGTCTCAAATTATCCTCACCTCCAAAAAAAAAAATAAAGATAACGAACAGTCCAGTTAATGCCATTTCCGAATTCCTCCAGTTATAAACAGGACTAGTAGTATACATGGGAAGGTCAACAATTAGCACTGTTAAATCTTAATACTAAAGGTTAAACTCAATTGCAGAGATACTAAAAGGAAGATGAATGTCAATGATTGACGTGTATGCTCCTGTACTGACTGCCAGCAAGAGCTTCTGAGGCTGGGATAGAGGACTATGTACTCAGGCCTATAGAATGTACTGCCTACTCCTCTCTCTTCTGCTGCGCTAAAAAGACTTAACTTGAAATTGTCAAAGCACAGGCATGGAATTCCCTATAGCAAACTAAGCCCCTAGAGCCACTCCATTGGAACCATCTTTAATTTAGTCTGCATTGACATTATTTTGGCTGGTTATAGAGGTAGCTCGTTAAGTTTCATTTCTGAAACTGTAATGAGGTAGATAATGACATGATCAGTTCTGAAATAAATGCATTATTCCTCTCCTATCTCTGTCACTAAACAGAGTATTTAATACTAGAAAGGTCACTTTCCTGTGTGAACAGGCAGAGGTGATTTATCCATTACAAGCACGCCCCCCAAAGACTTTCATTTTACATCAAAATTCCGGAAAGATTCTTCATTGGCAGATACATGGCCCGCATCATAATACAACAAACATCCCATGAGAGATGACAACAGAGATTGCCAAAAGACTGTCAGAAGAAGATAGCTGATTGATTTGTCTGCCTCATGGTAACCAAGCTTTCAGTGTTAGCCAGAAAAAGGTTGAGTAATTCAACCAATCACTTGTGGTATATATTAGAAACTGCAGGCTTAGACAAATTCTCTGATTCTAGGAGCCAACCCATAAATCCCCTTCTCAGATCTGCCTTTACAGTCAAATTTCCTAAGCTTGCTTTCCCCTTCTGTGTGTATTCTGTGTATAATGGGGGGGGGGGGGGGGAGGGGGGAGACTCTTAGGGGCATGTTTACTAAAGGTTAACGCACATTTTCTATAGGCCATTGCAGCACTTCACGCGCATTCACTTTACTTAATGTACATTAACCTTTAGTAAGCATGCCCCTTAATAATTGTAGCTTAATACTGATCCTTACAAGTCTCTGTCAACCCGCCACCCATCCTCACCAGATTTCCTCTCTCTCTCATACCACCCCCACCTTTTCCCTAACCGTCTCAGCCCCCTTACCAGAGTAAAGAAGCCTGGTTTCTTTCTTTCTTTATTGTGCTTATATGTCGCCTGAATTCACAAAGGACTATGGGCAGCTTACAGTGCACTTAACAAATAACAATCCATCTGCATTCAAATTCAAATTGACTCACGTTAAAAAAAACAACTTCAAAATACATTAAAGAGCCAGCTTATCTAGCAACCACCTCCACAACAGACTAAGACAGACTAAGACCTCCTCCTCGTGGTTCAACATTGATCGTACTGTACAACTAAGCTTTTAAATGTTTCCCAAATCTGCAATAATCTCCCTTAAATTTTAAATGTTTAGGAGGTGAATTCTAGGAGCACAAGAAAGGGCCTTTTTGTCATGTCTCCACAAATCATATCTGAGGTACCTCCAGCAATTTTTCTTGTAAGGAGACATCCCAATAGACATCCATATCGGGCACATTTACATTTGTGAAATTGTGCCTGCTCTTTTTTTTTCAGATGTTCTGGTTTGGATGTCCCAGATTGCACATAAATCCCTTGTAAAATGTGCCTTAAAAATAAAAAAGAGCCTTGTGGAACTCCACAAAAAGCAGGATGGACTCCCATCTGATCTTTCAATTTCACCTGCGTCTCTCTTTCTGAAAAAAAGGAAGTGCTTTATCGACTATAGCAAGGCTTTTTTTGACTGTGTAAACCAAGAGAGACTCTGGGCCACATTAAGAAGCATGGGTATACCAGAACACCTGATCGTTCTCTTGCACAATCTGTACATTGATCAAGAAGCAACAGTTGAACGGAACAAGGAGAAACAGAATGGTTTAAAATAAGCAAAGGTGTAAGACAAGACTGCATACTTTCCCCCTACCTGTTTAATTTATATGCAGAACAAATCATCAGAGAAGCAGGATTGTATGAAGACAACAGAGGTGTGAAGATCGATGGAAGACTCATTAACAACTTTCGCTATGCTGATGATACCACATTACTGGCTGAAAGTGAAGATGATCTAAAACATTTGCTTCTCACAATCAAAGAACATAGTCTCAAAATGGGCCTGCACCTTAATGTAAAGAAGACAAAGATCATGACAACTGGCATAATCAACAGGTTCATCGTTGAAGGAGAAGAAATTGAAATCGTGAACAACTTTAACCTACTTGGATCAACGATCAATAAAGAAGCAACAAGCAGTCAAGAAATCAGATGACACATTGCTCTTAGCAGAAGGGTTATGGAAAGACCTAGATAAGATTCTCAAGAGCAGAGATGTCTCTCTCCATACAAAGATTTGACTTGTTCAAGCCATGGTATTTTCAATAACATCACATGGATATGAAAGCTGGACAGTGAAAAAGATAGACAGGAAGAAAACTGATGCCTTTGAATTATGGTGCTGGCGGCGAATACTGTGTATACCATGGACTGCCCAAAGAATAAACCAGTCGGTACTAGAGGAGATCAAACCTAAGTTTTCTTTAGAAGCTTAGATGACAAGACTTCGACTTTCATACTTTGGACACATCATGCGAAGAGAGAGATCATTAGAGAAATACATCATGCTTGGCAGGATAGAAGGTCAACGCAAAAGAGGAAGGCCAGCAATAAAATGGATCGATACAATAACAGCAGCTATGGGTACCAGTCTGTCAACAATGAGCCACCTGACTGAAGACCGAACACAATTTAGGATAGCTATCCAGAGGGTCGCCATGAGTCGACTCCGACTCGACCGCACTTAACAACAACATATTCTTTCTACTTTTGGGTGGAGTAACAATCGATCTACGTTTATTTGTTCCATTCCATTCTTTAATTTATTGACCTCCATCATATTTCCCCTCAGCCATCTCTTTTCCAAGTTGAAAAGCCCTAACTTTTTAAGCTTTTCCTCATAGGGGTATCTTTCCATCCCTTTTACCATTTTGGTGGCTCTTCTTTGTACCTTTTTTCTAGTTCCACTATATCCTTTTTAAGATATAGCAACCAGAATTGCACACAATATTCAAGGTGTGGTCGCACCATGGAACAATACAGAGGTTTATAATATCCTTGGTTTTATTCTCCATTCCTTTCCTTATGATTTCTAGCATTCTATTTGCTTTCTTGGCTGCCGCTGCACACTGGGCAGAGGATTTCAATATAGTATCAATGATGACACCCCTAACCGTCTCAGCCCCCTTACCAGAGTAAAGAAGCCTGGTTTCTTTCTTTCTTTATTGTGCTTATATGTTGCCTGAATTCATAGAGGACTATGGGCAGCTTACAGTGCACTTAACAAATAACAATCCATCTGTATTCAAATTCAAATTGACTCACTTTAAAAAAAAAACCAACTTCAAAATACATTAAAGAGCCAGCTTATCTATCAACCACCTCCACAACAGACTAAGACAGACTAAGACCTCCTCCTCGTGGTTCAACATTGATCGTACTGTACAACTAAGCTTTTAAATGTTTCCCAAATCTGCAATAATCTCCCTTAAATTTTAAATGTTTAGGAGGTGAATTCTAGGAGCACAAGAAAGGGCCTTTTTGTCATGTCTCCACAAATCATATCTGAGGTACCTCCAGCAATTTTTCCTTTAAGGAGACATCCCAATAGACATCCATATCGGGCACATTTACATTTGTGAAATCGTGCCTGCTCTTTTTTTTTCAGATGTTCTGGTTTGGATGTCCCAGATTGCACATAAATCCTTTGTAAAATGTGCCTTAAAAATAAAAAAGAGCCTTGTGGAACTCCACAAAAAGCAGGATGGACTCCCATCTGATCTTTCAATTTCACCTGCGTCTCTCTTTCTGAAAAACAGGAAGCGAACGATTTTAACACTGTTCCCCCTGTCCCACAGGTACACAGCAGGTTCAACACAATTAAATGCAGCTCTCTGTCCAAGGACACAACTGTATCATGCCTCTTATCCAGGCACCCCCATAAATCATCTAATGAGCAAAAAGTGTTGTTTAGATGCTATGGCCTACTCTAAATCCTAAGGGAAACACAGACAAAGGGATTTATGCAGTTTGCACAGTTGCAAAGCACTTAAATCCTGCTCACCGGGAGCTACTAACATGGGTAGTGACACTGAATATCTCCCCCTAAACCAGATTAATGCCCTGTTGCTAATCGGTTAGCAATAGAGGGTTCTGGGGACAGAGGGAAAGGCAACAATGAGCTAGCCAGACAGCAGCGATATTCAGTCACTGATTCGCTAAATACCTAAAGTTAGAAGAGGTGAAAAGCTGTCTAAACTTCAGGCGGTTTTGAAATCTGGCTAGTGTCTGAATATTGCCATGTGGGCTAACCAGACTTTCAGTGCCATTTGCCAGATATAGCCCAACACTGAATACCCAATTTTATTTTGAAGTGGTGACAGCCAGCCACTTTATCAGCACTGGCTGCCGCCAACAAAAATGCCCCCCTAAATGCTTAATGTCCAACACCTTTTGCTCTTCCACAAACTGAATCAATTGTGCTGCTACTATTTGCTTAATCAACTTAGCCATAAAAGCAAATTTGAGAATCGGGTCTAGCTTGGCACCTCATCAATACTAATCTTAGTCTTTTTCACACTGGTCGAATTACTCCACCTCCAATTTCTTAGTAAATTCCCCAATCAACAAAAGCATTGTGCACACATAGCGGCAGAGCCTATATGCATTCTCAGAAGGTCTTGAAAGCAGGGGAGGTCAGAAGCGACACCTGGGAATTATTCTACTGCTTTTTGTTTTTTGTTTTTTTTTTTGGGGGGGGGGGGGTTGACCAGTACCGTAACCTGTATATTATGGAGAGACCGAAAATCCAAAATACAGTTGTAGTCAACATTATTGGCACACTTGCATTTTAGGTATGTTGTGTACATTATCGTGAGAAATAATTGGAAATATTACAACTATATGTAATCATAATATTTTAATAGAATCTTCACATACAACAAAAAAGGATGCCTGTGCAACTTAGATGTAGTAATTCCTGAGAAAAAAATCTAAATATGACATAGACAGGATTAACGGCACTCTTCACTAATATTTGGTTGCACAAGCCTTGGCCAGTGATGACAGCCTTCAAATGTTTCTTGTAGCCATCTATAAGTTTCATACATCTGTCTGCTGGTAGTTCCTCCCAAACTTAAACTGTGATTTGTTCCAGTTCATGAATGTTTCCAGAATTCCTTTTACGAATGGCAGATTTCAGCTTTTTCTCGATTGGAATGGGATCAGGACTCCTTGCTGGCCAGTTTAAAACAGTCCATTTGTTCCTTTTTAACCGTTTTTTGTACTTTTGAATGTATGTTTTGGCTCCTGTTGGAGGACCCATGACCTTCGACCCAGACCTAGCTTTCTGACACTATGTAGCACATTTCACTCCAAAATACCTTGGTAGTCCTCTGGCTTCATGATTCCTTTAATACGTTACAGGCCTCCAGTTCCTGAGGCAGCAAAACAGCCCCATAATATTAAGGAACCTCCACCATATTTAACTGTAGGAAGGGTGGGTTTTTTTTCCTTATAAGCTTAATTTCTTCTCCTGTATTTCTTCTGCATTGCCAAAGAGCTCAAGTTTGGTTTCATCTGTGCACAGAACATTTTCCCAGTAGGACTATGGTTTCTCAATATGGGTTTGGGCAAAGATCAGGCATGCCTTTTTATGTCCGTCTTTGAGCAGTGGGGTCTTCCTTGACCTTCACCCATGAAGTCCTTCTTTGTTTAGCATGCAGCGTATGGTGCAGGTTAAAACCACCACTCCAGATTGCTACAGGTCAGCCTTAAGGCTCTTTGGATGTTGTATGTGGTGTTTTTCCAACAGTTCGCACTAACCTTCAAAGACTTCTTGGATTAATTTTCCTTTTACCACATTGTCCTGGGAGGTTCTTTGCAATATTATTAAGAAGTTTTCTGCTCATGAAATTGTTAACTATAGACACAGGAATCCCAAGGTCTTCGGAGGTGGCCTTGTACCCCCCTTTGAATTTGATGTTTGGTGATAATGGCTTTTTTGACAATCTCAGGCAGCTTTCTTGTCTTCACCATTTTGAAAATGGAACAGGGAGTGAATGTGGCCATTTTAAACATTAGTGCCATCATTATTGGTTGATTCAAATCATTTGAGTACTGTCAATTGATCATAGGTGCGTCTAGTTTAGTGCAATGGGAATGTGGTTCTATGTTCAAACTGATTTAAATTGTTTATAACGGTGCCAATAATCATGTCCTGGCAATGTCCCAGTTTTTATACTATTTCTTACTATTTCCTTTTTTAATTGGTCTTGTTTTATTTGATTTTTTGTGTGTCAAATATGTGTGCCTATATAGTCCAAAGCTATTTTACTGGCAACTTTTTTTTCGTAGATATTGGATATTAAGGAGTTGAACTGCAAGGGTGCCAATAATGTTGACCACAACTGTACACTTCATTTATCTTTAAATTTTTAAGTTCTGGAACACTTCTGTCATGTGGATTTCTTTGACTGACCAAGTGTGATTTCCTTGGGTCACACAGCTTATGTTACGCCCCACTGCAGAATCTTTATCTGGAACTCTATCCAGTTTTTCCTTATTGCACAATACTCAAAGGGGGCCCCTTATGCAAACAGAAAGCTGTAGGAAAGGGGATTTGCATGAGAATTACACCGTTCCAGGAGTTCTACCTGTCATCTGGCATCTGTAATCAGGTTCACCTAAACTGCTGGAATCTCTTGGCCTTTCCTGGGGCTTTGTTTATTTTTGGTGCTAGTAGTCAGCTCATGGAAGTAGGGACTCAGCAGTCACTATAGTAGCCTGTGGAGTGCTCCTGAGTCTCTAAATAAAACTGGTTCAGCCTACACAATAAAAAAGCTTTAGGGTGATATATGTGTTTGCTGCTTTTCTTACCTCTTGATGTGACTGATGTAAATAAGCTCTTTCTGTAAATAAATTGACTTGGTTGTGGCACCATAAATACTGGAGCAGCCTGAGCTCATTACATCAGTTCTCAACCTCTGGACCGAATAAGAGGTTAGCATCCCAAAGTTGTAACGAAATTAAATTTTCCAGAGAAGAGCTCTCCTGTTAACAGAGGAGCCTGGTTAGCCCTACCAGCAGATTTCACAACAATCTGTCCAAAAAGTACACAAAGCACACCAATGTGATCATTTCTGTTCCTAGCATATTTTTGAAAGTGCCCCTGTACCTCTCATATAGATTTTGCTTCCACCATTATCAGATTCCTTCCCTACCCATTGTTTCTATTGCCTCCCTCAGGTCTTCATTTGCTAAGCTCCTTTTCCACCCTCTTCTGTGCATGCCCCTAGGCACTTTCTTTGATGCCACCACCACCAACACTTTCTTGTTGTTGTTGTTAAGTGCCATCGAGTTGGAGTCGACTCATGGCGGCCCTCTGGATAGCTATCCTAAATTGTGTTCGGTCTTGAGTCAAGCGGCTCATTGTTGACAGACTGGTACCCGTAGCTGCTGTTATAGTATCTCTGCATCTCATTGCTGGCCTTCCTCTTTTGCGCTGACCTTCTATTTTGCCAAGCATGATGTCTTTCTCTAACGATCTCTCTCGTCGCATGATGTGTCCAAAGTATGAAAGTCGAAGTCTTGTCATCTGAGCTTCTAAAGAAAGCTTAGGTTTGATCTCCTCTACTACCGACTGGTTTGTTCTTCGGGCAGTCCATGGTATACACAATATTCGCCGCCAGCACCATAATTCAAAGGCATCAATTTTCTTCCTATCTATCTTTTTCACTGTCCAGCTTTCACATCATTATGATGTTATTGAAAATACCATGACTTGAACAAGTCAAATCTTTGTATGGAGAGAGACATCTCTGCTCTTGAGAATCTTATCTAGGTCTTTCATAGCCATTCTGCCAAGAGCAATGTGTCGCCTGATTTCTTGACTGCTTGTTGCTTCTTTATTGATAGTTGATCCAAGTAGGTTAAAGTTGTTCACAATTTCAATTTCTTCTCCTTCAACGATGAACCTGTTGATTATGCCAGTTGTCATGATCTTTGTCTTCTTTACATTAAGGTGCAGGCCCATTTTGAGACTATGTTCTTTGATTGTGAGAAGCAAATGTTTCAGATCATCTTCAATTTCAGCCAGTAATGTGGTATCATCAGCATAGCGAAGGTTGTTGAGTCTTCCACCAATCTTCACACCTCTGTTGTCTTCATACAATCCTGCTTCTCTGATGATTTGTTCTGCATATAAATTAAACAGGTAGGGGGAAAGTATGCAGCCCTGTCTTACACCTTTGCTTATTTTAAACCATTCTGTTTCTCCTTGTTCCGTTCGAACTGCTGCTTCTTGATCAATCTACAGATTGTGCAAGAGTACGATCAGGTGTTCTGGTATACCCATGCTTCTTAATGTGGTACAGAGTTTATCATGGTTTACACAGTCAAAAGCCTTGCTATAGTCGATAAAGCACAAATAGATATCCTTTTGGTATTCTTTAGTCTTTTCAAGGATCCATCTCACATCCACAATGATGTCTCTCGTTCCTCACCCTTTCCTGAACCCTGCTTGCACTTTAGGTAGTTCTTGTTCCAGGTATGGTTGTAGTCTCTTTTGAATAATCTTCAGTAGAATCTTGCTGGCATGTGGGATCAGAGCAATTGTGCGATAATTTCCACAGTCAGTTGGATCACCTTTCTTTAGTATTGGTATAAACACAGATCTTTTCCAGTCAGTTGGCCATGATGTTGTCTTCCATATTTCTTGGCAGAGCCTTATAAGTACGGTAACAGCTGCATCAGATTGCTGTAATACGTCTATGGGAATGCTATCAATGCCTGGTGCTTTGTTCTTTGATAAGGTTTTCAATGCTGCTTTAACTTCTTCTTTCATCACCAATGGTTCACCAACACTTATTCCTATAATATTAGTAGATGCCCACAGCTCAGCGACAGTCTGCCACACCTCCCAGGACTGATACAAGACCACAGGTTCTCCTCCACTCAGTGGTAGTGTCTAATGCTTTCCTCTTGCTCTTTTCCTCTTCTCCCCTTCCTGCTTTGCATCTCCCTTCTTTATGCTCTTCCCCTATTCTCTTTCCTCTTTTCACCATTTGCTCTCTCATCCTTCCATCACTCATTGCAAATTATCACAGTACTATGACAGAGGGCTGCCCCCAACTGGCTGTGTAGCTCCCATGCTAACAGCGACTAGGTGTGGAAAGAAATGAGGACAGCAGCCCAAAGCTGAAATTTAGGGGTTTCCCCCCTCTGTCATCAATGGTGCACTATATATCAGTAGGCACACTACTGAGCAATAGTGTACACTATTCGAGAAACAGGGTGAACTATTGATAGCACTTCTCCCCAAAGTGAAAAAAAAAAGAAAACATTTCTGTAACCGACACAGGAAACTAAATAAAATGAAAAAGTTTGGCCTGCATACCCCTGGCTCTCAGCTATAATAGAAGGTACAAGAAATTAGAAGAGAGAGGGAAAAGAGAAGCTGAGAGACTCACAATGAATTCCTCAGCTCTAATTATATTTTAACCAGCTTATTTTTGAAACAAATGGAACTCCTTTAGGAGTAATTCCATTGCCACCACCATTTTCTTCTGACAGAGGGCAATTTCTTGACTCAAAGCAAAACTGAATTTCTTTTCTTGCTGTGTTTCTTTATAAAACACTAGAACAGCCTCCCAATTGAGGAGGTGGAGATAAAGCCAGTGGCAAAAATCAAGATATCATGGGACAGGCACAGAGTCTCTCTACGAGGGATTGTGGAACGCAGCAGTCGAAGATGAATGATGGCAGAAAAAGACCACACGGTCTATGTTTCTGTTTCAATTTTGCCATACTTGGAAACTGAATTGGAATGTCAGCCAAGATAATATACATATGCTGTGCAACAAGGTAACTCTACCACTGAGAAATGGTCTTTCCTTTTAAAGAAAAAAACTGATAGCTGAGATAATGAGTCTCTCTCCTCTATTAAATACAAAAGGCACAACAGAGATGGACTGCCGGCTGTAACACTGGAGTTGGTGCTCCTAATAGACTCTTCTATGGGATTTCAAAGCTTGGCTAATGTGGAGGAGGTGGAGGAGTAGCCTAGTGGTTGGGGCAAGGTACTTCAGGCCGGAAGGTCGGGGGTTCAAATCCCACTAGAGGACAGCAACCTTGGGCCGGAAGGACTGGGGTTTCTAGTCCCACAGGTGCTCCTTGTGGTCTTGGGCAAGCCACTTAACCCTCCATAGCCCATGTTCCCTGTAAAATAGTTATCTCCAAGTTATAATGCCCTGTTCAATGTAATTTCAGTTCGTTCATTGTAAACCGCACTGATGCAGAATAGCACGGTATATAAGAGAATGTAAATAAATAAATAAATAAAATAAATAAACAAGAGGAGGAGGTTTCCCTCACAGAAGACAGGTATTACTGCAATAATAATTATCAATGAGCATGAACTTAACGGCCTGTTTCCACTTCTCCCTGCATAGATAATTTGGGAGCATGGGAGCTTCAGTTATGGAACATCTTCAAAGGAATTTAAACACTATACCATAGTGGAGCTTAGAAGAGAATACAGTGCATTTGTTAGTGCACATGTATTTATTTAACCATTTTTTATACCGCTTTATCCTTCAATCAAAGTGGTTTACATTATAATTCAACAGTACAGAGAACATTCAACAGGGGGAGCTTAACTATTATACAAAGGAAGGGGAAGGGGTGGGTTAGTAACAGATTAACTACAGTATGTACACTGTCATAATTGTATGAAAGACTGGGTATAATTTAGTTCATGGTGTTGAGGAGAAGATATTAGTCCATGGCTTGGGGTCGATGGGTGGTAGTTTAGGTCTTTATGTTGGTCAGGTGGTTAAGTAAGTGTCCCAGGTGGTTTGTGTAGAATAGTGTTTTCAGCTTCTGCCTGAAGTCTTTGATGTCTGTTTTAGCTCTCAAGTCATCTGCTAGCCCCATACATTTTGAAGCTGGTAAACCAATCTCTACTTCAAGGATTCATGCCGGATGATCTGAAATACTCGGCTATTCGCCCTTTACTAAAAAATAAAACCCTTAACAGTTCTGACCCTTCCTCATACCGCCCCATTGCAAGCATACCTTTCTTAGCTAAAATTATTGAAAAGGTAGCTCAGACACAACTTCAGGATCATATTGATATGAACTTCCCATTAGATGAGTACCAATATGGTTTCCGCTCATATCACGGAGTAGAAACCCTACTCATATCCCTTCTTGATTCACTTATCCGAGGTATGGATAATATAAAACAGACCTTCTTGCTCATTTTCCTTGACATTTCTTCAGCCTTCGACAGCGTTGATCATATTACGCTCTTATCTAGACTATCCCAACTAGGTTTAAAAGATACCACTCTTAACTGGTTTAAGTCCTACATTTCTAATCGCTTCCAATATGTCCATTTAGACCATTCCCCCTCACTACCATTCCCACAAGAGCGTGGTATCCCTCAAGGATCCTCACTCTCTGCACTACTCTTTAACCTTTACATACAACCTATTTGCACAATCTTTCAACGCCACAATCTAAAATATTTCATCTATGCAGATGACATCATGCTATTCGCCCCGTTAGACATAGCTAACCTTAATTTCAACAAAATCGCCACCTGCCTACTTGAAGCTGAAAAATGGCTTCACTCAATCCATATGGATATCAATTTCAAAAAGACCGAAGCACTCTTCGTAACCAGAAATACCACCTTCACTCCTCCAACTTCCATCAACCTTATGAACATTACTCTCCCAGTCAAGTCTGAAATTAAATACCTTGGAGTTACACTAGACAAGACCCTAAGCATGACTAACCACATAAAACAGACTGCCAAAACTATATTTTTCAAACTGAGAACTATACAGCAACTCAGACCCCTCATTGACATCAATGACTTCAGAACAGTTGTCCAGGCTCTTATTATGCCACATTTAGACTTCTGCAATGGCATACTCCAAGGAACATCCAAAAAGAATTTACACATCCTTCAAAGAGCTCAGAATGTCACTGCTCGAATAATTATGAAAGCTAAAATATTCGATCACATCTCTCCTATCCTATACTCTCTCCACTGGCTTCCTATCTATAGTAGGATTCAATATAAAACACTTGTCACCACTTTTAAACTCATTAATGACCTAGCCCCATCACAGTTGGCCACTCTACTCCAAACCCCACAAGAAAACAGAACCAGAAGAAAAACTAACCTCAACATGCTATTAATTCCCATTGCAGTGACAAAATCAAAGCAAATAACCACCAACACTGCTTTTTCATATTATGCTCCCAGCCAATGGAATAAACTCCCACTATACCTCAGAGAGATTAAAGACCTTACGTCTTTCAGGAAGGAACTTAAAACCTACCTATTTAGTCAACACTATAGCAACCTACAACCTGGAACCAAATTCACTACACAAAAACATGCAACAAACCAAACACAGGTCTACCCCACCTAATGCCGGACTTCATTTCTCATCCACTCAAGTTAGTCTACTCCCAATACTTTATTTATGATCACAAATAACTATTATAGTCTCTTACTAACCATGTAAATCTACCCTTCTGGTTCCTTGTAACATAGTTTTATGACTCCTTGTAACATAGTTTTATACTTCCTTTTATGTTAATAACCCTCACATTGTTTTCCACTTAACCTAGTTATTATGTAACCTAGTTTATGTTCACCTAATATTTAATGTAATTCAATATTGCACTGTTCTGCTATATTGTTGTTTAAGTTCCTTGTTTTTACTCAACTAATGTTTAATGTAATTCAATATTGCAATGTTCTGCTATATTGTTGTTTAAGTTCCTTGTAAACCGCCCCTGATCTCTGGAAGGGGCGGTATAGAAAAGCACTGAAATAAATAAATAATAAATAAATAAATCTGGGAGCGAGTTCCATATTGATGGGGTATACAGTGAGAGCACTCTTCCGGATGTGGATTGTTTAGTTTTTTGGTAATCGTGGGGTATGATGATCATATGCTTGTTGTTTCTCCTGGGTCAGGTCAGGTGCTTGTGTCTCTTATTATGAGATCTTGCAGGATGCCGGCTGATGATTGGTGGATGATTTTGAAGATGTTTAAGGTTGTCTTGAATCTGATGCGGGAGTGTATTGGGAGTCAATGTAACCGGCCAAATATAGGGGTGATGTGCTCGTTTGGGTGTTCCTGTGATGATTCGTGCCACTGCATTTTGTGCTATTTGGAGTGGCATGATGATTTGTTTTGGGAGCTCCTGGTAGAGTGAGCTGCAGTAGTCGAGTGTTGGGGTGATTACTACCTGGCAGATGGTGCGGAAGTGATCTTGGTTCATGATCGGTTTTAGCCTCTTGATCACTTTCATTTTATAATAGGCACTTGCTGTGGTTCTCTTTATGAGAGGTTGCATGGAGAGGTGCCGGTCCAGGATGATGCCTAGGTATTTGATCTCTTTTTTTTTTTTTACTGTTATGGCCTTTGCTCTATGTTGAGTGATTGCGGTGGGACGAATGAGGTATGCCTTGTGATAAAGAGTGCTTCTGTCTTTTTGTAGTTTATGGACAGGTTGTTGTTGTTGAGCCATGTGATCATATCTTCCACACACAGTGTTATTGTTGAAAAGTCAGGCTTGATCATGTTGAGTGGGGCGAATACCATGATGATGTCGGCGTATAATCTGTAGCGTATTTTGTGTTTCTTGATGATTTTGCATATAGATTGTATGTAGATGTTAAATAAAAGTGATGAGCCTTGAAATACTCCTTGATGTATGGGGAAGGGTGTCGAGCTGTTCGTTCCGCATTTGACCTGCTGTTGCTGGTTGCTGAGGTAAGATTGAAACCATGCTAGTGTATTTGTTGTGTAGGCCAATTTCTTGGAAGCACCGCAGCATGATGCTGTGGGAAATGGTATCAAAGGCAGAAGATATGTCCATGAATATGAGGATAAATCTTGTTTTGATGTTATCTATTCCTCTGATGATGCTGTCAAGTAGAGATGCTAGAACAGTCTCTGTGCCTCAAACTGGACCTCAAACTGTGCTGATGTGGGTCCAGTAGTGCATGCTGGTCTATGTGGTCTTGCAGTTGTTTTTTAACCACCTTTTCTATGATTTTAGTAATAAATTGCAAGCTGGCGATTAGTCGGTAGGCAGCGAGATCATTCTTGTTGAGGGACGTGTCTTTGAGTATGTTTATGTTTATTTCACTTGATATACCGCCCTTCAAAAAAATAGAAATCAGGGTGGTTTACAATTTCAAATAAAGATAGAGGAGGGCCAAAGGCACCTAAAGGGAAAAGAAATTACAATTTCAGACAGGATAGTAGAGAATATAGGTAAAGAGGCAAACACACAGACAGAGACAAGACTGATATAGAGGAAAGCACAGGACTACACATTGGCGGAGGGTAGCTGAAATGTGTGGTTAAACATATGGGTCTTTAGCTGAGTTTTGAAAGTCCTGTAATTTTGTTCAAGTCTGAGTGAGGTGGGCAGGGTAGGGTAGGACCAGCAAACAAAATGCGGAATTACGGGTAGTTTGGAGGTGAGCACGTGAAGGGGAAGGAAGATGAAGCCGATTAATATGTATAGACCAGAGAGAATGACTGGGTATGTTAAAATTGCAAAAGATCGGACAAGTATGAGAAGTTTATAGTGAATATGGGATGCCATGGGGAGCCAATGAAGAGTTATGAGGAGGGGAGTTATGTGTTCCCAGCATGCAGAATGGGAGATAATACGTGCAGCCGTGTTCTGTATGCGTTGTAGTCTGTGGAGTTGAAACTTGGGGACACAGGTGAGGATGGAATCACAAAAGTCGAGGTGTGAGATAACTAGAGACAGCATAAGAGTAGTGAGGGCCTGTGATGTCAAAAAGGGACGAATGGCACAAATTTGCCGAAGGAAGAAGAAAGAAGACTTGGTGACATAGGAAATGTGGCCATGAAAGGACAGGTCAGAATCAAGGAGGACACCCAAATAACGAAAACTAGATAACAGTGGGATGAGGGAACCAGAGAAAGAGGGGGCCAGCACAGGAGAGGGACTTCCATGAGTGAACCAAATAGCTACTGTTTTAGAAGTATTCAAATGCAAACAATTATCAACCAACCAATCAGCTACAGAGGAAAGGCAAGAGTTAAGGGGAGAAAGGTCAGGGTGGAGTGAAGAAGTATGATGTAGAAGAATATCATCAGCATAGTAGAAGGTATAAAGACCAGATTGCTGTATCAGTAGTGCAAGAGGTACCAAGAAAACATTGAAAAGTAGGGGAGCCAATACAGAACCTTGGGGGACACCACAGTGCAAGGGAAAAGGGTCTGAGGGAACATCAGAAGGAGAGCAGGAGAGGAAGGTGTAAGACCGATCAAAGAGATAGGAGTGAAACCATCTGTAGACAGTACCCCGAAGACCAGCTTCCTGAAGGCGAGAGAGAAGAAAAGAGTGATCCACAAGATCAAAAGCTGCAGAAAGATCAAGTGACACCGCTACCGAGAAATCACCACGATCATGTGCAATGTGTATTTCATAAGAGGAAAGCAAGAAGCACCGTCTCAACACTGTGACGAGGGTGAAATCCAGATTGACGGGGGTGGAGGAAGTGAGTAGTGTCTAAGTGGTGGGATACTTGTGCAAAGACAGCTTTCTCAAGGATTTTGGCCAGGAAGGGAAGATTAGAGACAGGGTGGTAATTGGCGGGTACAAGAGGGTCAAGAGAGGGTTTCTTCAAGAGGGGGCGATGAGAGTGAGTTTTCAGGAGTGGGGAAAGACACCAATAGACTAGTGTTGATGATAGTAAGAATTGAAGGAAGGAGGGCTAGAGAGGGTGTGAGGAGCCATGTCACTGTTCCTACCCATACAGCTGGACACATCCTCAATTTAATCATCTCTCCTACCACCTCAAACATTCTCTTACAACACTTTGCCACCACATCCCTACCCTGGACTGATCATTATTGTCTCTCCTTCCAGGGCTCTTTTGATCCATCTCTTACCCCTCCCTCTTCTGCTCTCTCTGTTAGTCCTTTCCTATCTGCAACTATAAGATATTCACATCGGATTACTCCCCTCAAAATTAGTCAATTCCCATCCACTGATCAACTTCTACCAGCTGATTTTCCCCTACTATATAGGTATAGTACTGTATAGGTCATATGGTAGTCTGTTTGACAGTTGTTGGCATATACCCCTGGGTGAGAGATAAGGTTGCCATTTTGTGTATAAAATGTTTGAGTTGTTCATTTGTAGATTTTATCCAGGTGACGGGATATGGGTCTGAGGGCGATATGGTAGTATTAAGCGAGGATATGACGTCTTCTATCTGCTGGGTGGATGGGATTCTGAAGGTTCCCCATAGCTCTCCGTGGGTTGAGTCATGAGGTTGGTCTGTTGTAGTTGTTGAGGATGTCTGGTTCTGTTAGGTGTGTTTGTCTCTTAGGTAGTTTGCAATGGTTTGAGGGTGTATTTCAGGATCATTATTTTTAGTGGCTCTCCAGTAAGTGTCCACATGATACTGAATAGTTCTCTTGGTTTGTTAGCCAATTTCATTATGAGATTTGTGTGGAGTTGTTGTTTACATCTATTGATTGTGTTGATGTACTCCATCTGTTGGATTTTGAATTGGTGTAGGATGTTTGGGGCTCTTGTATGTCTCCACTTTCTCCTAAGTCTTCTTAGGACTCTTTTAGCTGTCCTGATTTCATTAGAGTACTAGGGTGCCATGTTTGTTGTGTGTAGTTTCATGGCTTTTGGTAGGTGCTGTTGCTGCTGCAGTTAAGGCGCTATTCTAGGAATCATCCAGGTTGTCTCTCTCTTGCTGTAGTTTGCGGATTATTTCACTCAGGAATTTTTCTTTGTTAAAACTTTTAAATCTTCTGTATTTGTGTTGCTGTGGTTCCTGTTCAGCTGGGTGTGTGATGTGCAAGGTAAAATTTATTAGGTGGTGGTCGGACCATGGTATTGGGGTGATTGTGAGATGTCTTATGTGGCTGTGGTTTAGCATTGTTTGGGGGATGAAGATAAGATCAGGAATTGTGCCTGTTCGGTGTGTAGGATTTTTAGTAATTGATGGTAGTGTAAGGCTTCCATGGCATGCAGGAAGGATCTGGCCTCCTTATTAGGAGATGTCCCTAGGTTGAAGTCTCCCAGGGCTATGAGGGGCTTTTGAGGAGTTTCCGTGTGCACATACTGACTTGAGAACTTTGGAGAGTTCATCATTCTTGGCAGAAGGGGCTCAGTGTGATATGGTTATTGGTTATGATGATCATGCTGGAGTTGTCTGAACTGCTTGATCTAAGGATTTTGAATTTAAAATGCAGTAATTTTCACTAGGATGAGAATTCCTCTTCCCCTATTGTGGTTTCTAGGGTAGTTGAAGGAGGAGTAGCAGCTGGGGTGATTTGATTGAGTGAAACAATATTTTCTCCAATTAGTTTTAAATATGCTACATTGTAGCTTCATTGCGTGTCCCCTAGTCTTTCTACTTTTTGAAGGATTAAATAACCGATCTACATTAACCCATTCTACTTCATTAATTATTTTTTAAACCTTTATCATATCTCCCCTCTGCCATCTCTTTTCCAAGCTGAAGAGCCCTAACTTTTTAAGCCTTTCCTCGTAGGAATATCCTTCCATCTCCTTTACCATTTTTGTCAGTTTCTCTGTACCTTTTCTAATTCTGCTATATCCTTTCTAAGATATGGTGACCAGAATTGCATACAATATTCAAGATGTGGTCGCACCATGAAGCAATACAGAGGAAATATAATATCCTTCATTTTATTTTCCATTCTTTTATGATTCCCAGCATTCTATTTGCTTTCTTGGCTGCTGCTGCTGCACACTGGGCAGAGTTTCAATGTATTATCCATGATGATACCTAAATCCTTATCCTGAGTGGTGGTTCCTAACATGCAACCTTGCATTGTGTAACTGTAGTTTGGGTTGTTCTTCTCTAAGTGCATATCATTGCACTTGTCCACAGCTTGTCTCTCAACAATTAACCAACCAACTTGAACTCTCCAATTCTTTGCACCCCCGTCAGTCTCAGTTTCATACTGGTCACTCTACTGATACTATTCTTCTTCCTCTTCTTAGTGAAGTTCACCATTCATTGGACTGTGGGGATGCAATAATCGCTGTTTCACTTGATTTATCTTCAGCAATTGACCTCAAAAATCACAATCTTCTCTCTCAGTTGTACGACCTTGGGTCTCATGGGATAGTTCTCCAATGGTTCACTTCTTTTCTATCACAGCATTCCTTTTGTGTCATCAAGGGCATGTCTGTTTCCTCCTCTCACCCTCTTTCATGTGGTGTTCCTCAGGGCTCTGTACTAGCACCGGTTCTTTTCAATATTTTTCTCTCGCCCCTAGCTCTTATGATCCAACAGCTTGACATTTCAACATACTTTTATGCAGATGATATTCTTCTTCTATTTCACACAGACTCATCTCTGCCAGATCTCTCCTCCTTGAATACATGCCTCACTCAGGTTGTGACCTGGTTGTCTACCAATTACCTTCTACTTAATTCTTCCAAAACTACTGCAACCTGGCTCACTGGTTCTAATACCCCTCCTTCTGTTTCCCCTATTCTTGATGGGTCACCTATTCATCTCACATCATATTTTCACTATCTTGGAATCATGCTGGATTCTTCACTCTCTTTCCATGATCACATCACCCAAATCATCCAGCGCTCATTTTTCTTTCTTCATCGTATCAGAGCAGTCCGTGCCCTTCTGACCACTCCTGCCTTAGCCACTCTTATTGTCTCTCTCATTCTATCTAGACTTGACTATTGTAATGTAGCACTTGCCAGCCTCCATCAATACTCTTTAAAACACCTTCATCTTATTAAGCACACTGCAACCAGATTAATTTTTTATGTATCAATATTTGATCACATCAACCCCCACCTCATTCGTTTATACTGGCTTCCTGTACTGTCCCATATTGATTACAAGATTCTCTCCAGGTCCATAAAACATTTAACATTGGTTCCTCGGATTACTTAGCATCCTTCCTTATTCCGCTTGCCCGACAATGCTCTCTCTGTGCAATTTATATGAAACGTTTTCTCCTACCCTCTTTCTCTCTGGCCCATTTTCAATCTACTCGCCATTCAGCATTTTATTTCCTCCGACTCTCCCATTGAAATAATCTTCCTCCACATCTCCGATTAGAGTCTTCTTTTACAAAATTCGAAGCCCAACTTAAAACCCACCTTTTCTGCAGAGTTTTTGACCTCCCACTGGACTCCCTCAGTTGATTCCTCCAGCCCTGCCTTGTCACATCTCATTTTCCCATCTGTCTATACATACTGGCATTCTTTTCATTTTCTGCTTCAGTTTTTATTGTTTTCTATTGTAAACTGCTTTGCTGTACCGACATTAAGTGGTATATCAAATCTTAAATAAATTAAAATGAAAATTAAATTAAATGTCATCTGCCATTTGGATGCCCAGTCTCCCAATTTATCAAGGTCCTCTTGCAATTTTTTACAGTCCTTTTGTGTTTTAACAACTTTGAATAATTTGGTATCATTAGCAAATTGGATCACCTCACTCACTATTCCCATTTTCAGGTCATTTATAAATATGTTAAAAAACAGTGGGACCAGCACAGACCCCTGGGGTACTCTAGTATTAATCTTTCTCCATTGAGAAAATTGGCCATTTAGCCCTACTCTGTTTTCTTTCAATCCGTTCCTAATCCACAATAGTACATTGCCTCCTATCCCATGGCTTTTTAATTTCCACAAGAGTCTCTCATGAGGGACTTTGTCAAAGGCTTTCTGAAAATCCAGATAGATAAAGGTCAGCTGGTTGATATAATGTATCTGTTTATTCACACCTTCTAAAAAATGAGATTGGTGAGTCAAGACTTTCCTTGGCTAAATCCTTGTTGGCTTTCTGCCATTAAGTCATGACTATCTCCATGTTCAGTAATTTTGGTTTGTTTTTGTTTTTTTTATTTATGAAATTAAACAAAATACACACTTGCTCAGGTAACAAGAGCACAAAAACAGAAATAAAATTAATGTAACAGAAAAGAAAGTAATATAAATAACTTTTTTTATGATGGTTTTGCCCTGTACAGATCATCACAAGTGAATAGATTATGGTTTTTAATGCTCCCGGTTCCAGATATGGCTTAACAGATCTGATCCTTCACAGGAAAAAGAAGCAGCTTTTATCTCTGTTGGAGATATAGGGTCTGAAGGAGAGTTGACTATCAATTAAAACTCCCAGAGAACGAATGCATTTCTGAACAAGGATTGGGCTAGACGAGATTCGTTGATGGAAAAGAAATGGTCTTTGATTATGGGGGATCCAATAAGGCTTCAGATTCCTTGGATTTAACACCATTTTGTGGGCCTGGAGCCAAGTAGCAACTGGAGTTTCTGTTTTTATTTCATAACTATGCTCTTACCTGGATTTGTATTTTTTGACTGAATTGTGTACCATTTTGAACAAAGCTTTTCAGGAACATAGTATATAAAACTTTAACAAATAAATACAATAAATTCATTTAGCATGTACTAAAAATTCTCCATTAAAATGAATGTGTGAAACCAACCAAAATAAAACACTCGAAAATCAGGAAACATTCATGAAAAAATGAAAACAAATGGAATTTTCCTTGCCCATATACATCCCTAGCTTATACAGGCGTTTTCTGGAGTCACCTCATTAAACATGTCTGTGCTTTGCAAAGAGAAAGAAAAGTAGGATCGGGAAGCAGCATCCACAATAGCTGAGTAGCTGATGAGTCTATCTGGCAGTGTCTGAAATGCAAGGCTCAGCCAGGTGCCCTAGAAGCACAGTGACAGAGGGCTTTACACTTGGATATCCGGCTCAGAGCAACACGACCGACTAGTTCACAATTGAAAACAAGCTGGGAGAAACGCCTAATCCACCCAGGAATGCGCATCTCAGACGAGAAATCTTTTCCTGCTGAAAGTCCGGAGAGCTTAAAAGATTCCTTGTACAAGGTTTTGGAAAATGCAACAAAGCATACAGCTGCACAGCTGAAAGCTTAATACCTGCCCCCAGGAACTGCCCGAGTCGGCAGACACAGAAAGACAGTATGGCATGAAAGGCAGCCTCGGAAAGTGTTCCCCATATCTGCAGAGCAAAAAAGAGGGTACATGGATCTCAGACTTTCATACCTGAAGAACAACCTGCATGCATGCTTATTTCAAACACAGGCACAATACTTTTGCCAAATTCAATAGTTAGTTTGCAATACCATGTTCCACAAACAAAAGGTTTATTATTTTGAAGACAGAAAATTTTAAAAAGGTGCAATAAAAACTGGCTCTATACAAGTACTTGGATGGAAGACTAACTTGTACTGTAGAGTTACTACGCAGACAAAAGGTCTGGCAATCTACTTCTGGTCGCATCTTGCCAAGAGAACCCAAGGGATAGTCATAACATGGACAAGCATCCACAAGATCACTAGGAGTCAACATTGACTTGTCGGCACTTGACAACAGTTATCACTTCCTTAGTGTCTGTAGCCAGATTTATGATGACCTCCAGTCTAATAAGGCAATATCTGAAAACTCCAAGGGAAGCAGAATTCCAGAACCGAAACTCATCAATGGCTGCTTGCCCACACCAGCTTGCCATTTCCCTTGGACTGAATGCTCAGAGATCCATTTACCTCAGGCCAATAAAGTGTCCCCATTATTGTAGAACCAAGACACACTAACCTAAACATCACAATATTTCTCAGGTGCTTGAGTGACTCAGCCTTTGGCCTTGTGCCTCCTACAATGCACCCCAGGCACACCGGAATAGTAGATTGGCTTGACATTTATTATTCATTACTTAATGCGGAACCACCCGAAGTAAAATGTTGCAAGCTCAATTTCTAGAGCTAGTCATCAGCTGCCATAAAATTCTCTCCCTGCCAATATTTACTTAATTATAGATCTTTGTCTCCGTCGGGCAATCAAGCCCAGATATTTGCCAACGGTATATATCAGGGACTGAAGCTAACACATTTCCCTTGGTGCACCACTTCAACACGGTCCTAAAATCAGTCAGTCAAATGCACAGCTGTAGAGCTACCTAATGCGAGTACAGAGACTGAACAGTAAATCAGTGTTCCTTGACCAGCGTGTTGTGGGAAATTTCTTCCTGCTCTGTAGTGTAGGCAAGCCCAGCATGATCACTTACCCAGACCAGTGTCCCAACTCTACAGGGTAACGCGCCTAAATCTCCTGCATCCTGCTTAGTCCTTCCCTTCCTGTGACAGCACTGACGAAGACAGGAGAGGAGCTACCACAAAGAACTCACATAGCAGCAGTGAAGGGCAGTCTGTTGCCCGGAGTACAGGGCTCTCCTCTGATGTGCTGTGTCAGCTGAAAGGGGACGAGAGTTAGGAGAGAATGGTGTGGAGGGAAAGGGGATTGAAACTGAAAGGAAGTGAGGGAGAAGTGGGTGAAAGCTAGCAAAGGAAGAGGGTATGAATGTTTGGATACAGCACAAGAGGTGGTGAATGTTGGGGGAGGTGAGGAGGGATGTGAGTACTTTGAGGAAGGGGACAGGAATAGTGACATAGAACTAGGCAATGCTTACCTCCTTCCAGCCGAGGTTTGGGATAGCATCAGGAAGATAGGCCAGGCCATACCTGACATCAAAATCCCTTTTGAAAACTGTGAACTTCCTCTAAAATCACAGGTCAGGATCCCTGGGATACTGCTGTACTGATCACTTACTTATTTCTATACTAGTGTAAGGTTTTGTGATTGCTTTTTGAGTTTATCCTAGAGCAGTGTTGATCAAGTCAGTTTGGTTTTTAGGATATCCACAATGAATATGCATGAAACCAATCTGCATGCACTGCCTGCGTTGCATGCAAATCTATCTCATGCATATTCACCGTAAGCATCTTAGAAACCAGACTGGCTAGGGAATACACCGAGAATGGTCTGAGAAACTCTGTCCTAGACAGTTCTTTTTTTAAAATACAGATTTAAAACACTAATCCATTCTGAAGAAAAGAGAAAATTAGGGAGCGAAGGAAGTAAACGAGAAAAAGTAGGGGAGCTCCCAATATAGAGATAACAACAACAAAAAAAACAGAGAAAAGATCAGAGAATGTGAAAGAAAAGCAACATGCTGAGCCAGAAAAGCCAGCTAGAGATACCAACATGTAGAAATGTGCATTCCCTGAGAGAGAACGCTAATAACCCTTCAATGGAAAATATGCTTGGACCATGTGCAAAATCCCTGACCTGGACGTATCTCTCACACAGAATTTACATGTTGGGAATAGGATTTGGTCAGTGAAGTTGACTTTCCTTTGCATAATTAATTCTTTTTGAAGACAGGTTACACCCACTGAACCTGGAGTTATTGTATTAGAATAAATGGTCACACACTCGTACATGCTTGTAAGCATACTTTTCATAGTAGATTATTACAACTTTCCATGAGAACAGTTCACTGGACTTCCTAGCCCTCTCCCTCTTCTTCCCACCAAAATGAACTGCTTATTGACTAGTAGTACTCTAGTGAGGAAGCATCTCAGATTCACCTACTCTGGGTCTGGTGGCCTTACTCTCCCTCCTTACGTCCTTTCCCTGGCAGGAGAGTAGCACTTCCTACTTGGGTGTTCCTCCTCTGCTATCTGAATATATAATCTTTCAAGAGCTATTGCTCCCACATGTTCATAATCAGACTGAAACGGCAGAATGGGGCACACACAGGTAATTGGTGCTGCTCTCCTCATTCCAGTGGGGAGAAGAGAGTGGTGCTAATGAAGATCTAGGTCAGTGTGCATGAGGACCGAGCAAACTTGAAAGTATTACGTGACATAAAAACAAGCTGAGAAGCACGGCACTAAAGCTGAACCTGCCTGCAAAGGTCATGTTTTTCATGCACAACAGCATGCTAGACATTAAGCCCCTAGTGTGCAAGCGATAGAGGTTCCTGAGTCTGTTAACAAGTGTATGCAAATATTGGTGCACGCCTACATGCAAATGAGGGAACTGTGGTGAGGAATGCCCTCCAGAAGAGATGGAGATAGGGGAAAATCCTGGTAGAAGTAATGAAACAGCACTAGCACACAGGATTTCCAGTGCAGAGTTGAAAAAAACACAGCTCTCTGCTGAGCACAGGACACGCCCCAGCTCAGGGGAGGAGACAGGCTTCTGCACTGATTGGGCACGCTCAGGGGAAGGTCAGGGCATGCTGGGAAATGAAGCCCTTTTAAATCCCCAAGCAGAAAGGGAAGAGGACAGGAGGAAAAGAGAAAAGGAGGAAAGAGAAAAAGAGGGCAATTGAGGAGGAAAACGCTAGAACCCTGGAGCACACTCTGAGAAAGAACCTTACTACAAGGTAGAGCCTGGGCGTGGGAAGGCTAGCAAATTCAGCACATGGAAAGAAGGTATCTGGTCTGGTAGCAAACAAGGCTACAGAAGCCAGGAAGTGAAGCAGGAAGAAAGCTTTTCAAAGAGAAATTCACAGAGCAGAGGAAATAGCAGTAAGGCTGCTGAGTTCTTGAACCAGAGAGACTTCTGGAGGAAAGGTGCCAGTTCTTATTCAAACCCTGCTAAAGGTAAAGCTGACTTTTCTACTTTTAATGCTTTACTAGAGAAACCTTTTATTTGTGCTAACCTTCACAAGGTAAACCCAGCTGCAGAAGCTGATAGCAAGTGGGGGAAGGGTGTCACCCTTACCAAAGACTTTCACACGGATAAAGAGCAGTTACAGGCTGAATTGCTTTTAAAACAGTTTCAAGAGTTTCTGGAACTGAGGTCAGGGAAGCTTAGCAGGCCTGACAGAGACAGCGATAGCCTTAGCTCTGATGAATGCATGCAAGTGGATAATTACCTGCCTGCCTTAGAAGTGGACCCTTCTCCAATGGATTGCTCAATCTGCCTCAAAGAAGACAGCAATGTAAGAAACCCTTGAACACTGTATGACACTAATACAGGGAGTTGGCTGTATTTGCTGCCAAGCTAAAAGGTTTACAAATTGTTTTCATTTCTTGTTTTGAGAAGCCACGCTGTGGAAGGAACAGCTGTTTGTCTGGTGCTGCAATAATTCTGAAAGACCACATGAGGCACTGCTGAGTTAAAGCTGCTGTGATTGTGAAGAGCCAAGTAGAAGCTAACTTAATTTCAGTTGTACTTCCTATGTTCCTGGTTTCAGCTGTTTGGGTTGAAGTTGCACTTTTTGCGTTTTGTACCATTGAATTTTGATGCGCTGGAAAATATCCCCACAACAATAAATTTCTTGCAGCCTTAACATTCGTGTCACGAATACAATTTAATCCTGAAGGAAATACAAGCACACTACAAGTCCCAGAATTCCCAGGGGCCAGTACAAGCTTCATTCCTCAGGGACATTACAAGGCCACTTCTGCCTGTAAGCTCTTGGGCCCGGGCAGGAGCGTCGCAGAACTTTATATGCAAATGAGGTTAGGGGGCAAGCAGGAAACATGATATCTTCTTCTCCATGTGCTCATTAAAGCCAAAAACTGAACAACTACCTCAGAGCAGGTGTTAATCCTTTAGCTCAGGTACCATTTCAAAGGCTCAGGTAACAGCATGCGTTGGAAGTTGCTCATGGAAGAAAGGGGTATGTTACAACAGCAGGTGTGGGAGTTGTGGAGCGCAAGGACAGGGGGGAAATGGAGGAAGTGCACAGAGCCAGAGAGACACTAATAGAGATGGGAACAGTTTAATAAAAATATTCAGCATTTATTTAACCAAGAAAATGTATCTTCAAAATGGCCATGTTTAGTAGAGGCTAGCATGGGCTATCTGTTGCAGCACCCATGTTATGCCTATGGGCACGGTGGCAGATAGCATGGGCTAACATTTACTAAACATGGCCCAATGTATTTCAATTGTTCGGTGTACTTGAAACAAAATATCCCATGTCTTACTGTGACCTCGGCATTGTTAATGGAATTGTGTAAAATATATTGTTTATTAATGAACCGTATTTTGTTTTAAAAGAATCAGTTGGTACCAATTTACTATTTAGGGACAGACTGAAGGGGATACGGAGAGATGTGGTACCATGCACAAAGACTAAGTGTGGGGTTTTATTTGCAGAAGTCAGTAGGGGCTGAAAAGTGGAGCTAAAAAGCAGGGCCTTGTGCAAAAAACACAGTCACTCAATAATAGGGCCGACCCTGAGTATTTCATATGGCTCCCTCACTGGGGACCAGACATTAAATTGATTTTTTGGCACAGCAATTCAGGAGAAGAACTTGCTCTGTCCAGTAAAAAAAAAAAAAAAAAAAATTTAAAAAGTGGTAAAAATTGCAAACAAAAGCTGATCCTACTAGTTCTAATTAATGCCATGATTGTGCCGAAATATCACATTCAAGTATTCTATGACCTACATGGTCTCATGGGGAATAAACAGTCTGCAAGGCAGGTGTTGCAGTGAAGACTAGTTGAGCTTAAAACCCTTCAGGGAAGGCATCATGTGAGATCTAGGAGGGAGGATCACAAAGCAGCTTCTTCCCATCCACACTTGGGTACCATTCTCCATCCTCTGAATATCAGAGACGTGGCCTTTTGGACAGCAATTCCTGTGTGACATGGATAGTGTGGAAGCCACATAAAGTATGGAAGTTGCTTCGGAGGGCACATGGTAATATTTTAGCTGTTTGGGCTCACTTTGCTGGTACAGTATATGGCAAAGGCCGCTACAGACACAGTACACCGCAGGATTGTAGGTACAAAAAAAAAAACATGGCCAGATGCTGACGTCCCAACATAGGGCTGACAGATTCTCCTACCTGGCATCAATGAGCCGAATATTCAGGGGCAGGTTGAGTCCTCCTTCTTCAATCCATAAAACTAAATATCCCCCAAGCAAGTGCTACAGAAATGCTCCTCTTTCTTGGTCTGTTTCTTTCTCTCTTGGAAGTCTCTTATTTCACCTTTCCTCCTGGGGTCCAGATACTCTCCTGCTTCTGCCTGCAATACTGACCAATGTCCCATGTGATGGGCTCACTTTTATACAGGTCTGCAGCAAAGGGGTTGAACCATCAAGAAAATGCCGAGCATGGTCAGTTCAGCATGTGCACACTATTTTTGTAGTCTCACACTATTTAGCACCCACACACTTGGAACAGAGAAGGTTTGTGGGTTAACATGTATGCCCATAGTGTTCACATATTATTGAAGCTAAATCTTGGCACATGTGCTAAATATTTTAATGCATCACATGTTAAATAATGCAATGGATATTTTAACATATGCACACTAAAAAAAATTTAGTGCATAGGTCCCATATATCTAACTATAATCTCAGCCAAACATCCAAGAATATCTAACAGGGCACAGATACCCTGGAAGGTTCAGTAAACATTACAGACAGATCTCAGACTGCAGACACACTGGAAGGACCCATGAAGTGGAAATTATTTCCTACAAAACAGAACCATCAAAAATGCAGAAGTATAATACAAGTTCTATCTCGAAATAGGGGTAACTGTCAATTCTTCAGGGAACTTAGAAGTCCCAGCAAGCTAATTTTCAAAGGGAAACGCCCTATACAACTTCACAGCATGCATGTAAAATTACATGGCAAAGATTTCAAACTGAAATTCCAAAATATATTATACCCCTTGTCCAGGGCCAGCCCATCCACAAGGTGAACTAGGCAGTCGCCTAGGGTGGCAGGCCCCGGTGGACAGCATTGGCCCTCCCTCCTCCCAGCGAAGCAGGAATTCATTGCCACTGGCCCATCATGCCGCTCCCCCCCCCTTCCAGCATCCATGCCCTCACCTAGGGGAGGGGGGTAGCATGACAATGCCTCCGCTGTGTTGGGCTTTAACATGCCTGCGCTAGTGCACTTACAGCCTGTTGCTCCTGCCCCCACTTTGACACAACTTCCTGCCGCTCCAGCCCTCTGCTGCTCCTATGTCGGAGGGGGGGGGGGGGGCAGGAACAGCAGACCATGAGTGCATTAGCATGGGACTTTAAAGCCCAACCGAAACCTACTTTAAATTGCAAACTGAAAAGGCCAAACTCTGTTTTACAAAGCACACTATCTGATGCAGAGAGATAATTACCTTACTTCTGAAGCACTATATATTCCACTGACCCATTTTAACAATCGAGTATGTAAATTAAACCCACTGAAAGCAATTAATTATATGGATAGCCACAATAAATTATTGAATAAAGTTGGTCTCCCATTACAAGTTACAGTTAAATTAATACATAAACCATCGCCAAGTGCAAAATTTATATATTTGTTAAATTTATATCCTGGCACACCAAACAAGTCCTGGTGGTATTATAATAAATAATACAATACGTAACTCATCATATAATGCCAAAGTAATGAAAATACTTTAAAAAATACACATATCATGCTATACCAGCCAGCAACTTTACTTTAAAACAAATCCTATACTGGAATTCTGCAAGTTTTGCTGAAGACTTATATCAAAACATAAAAAGGACTTCAATGGCTCTGCATTAAAAAAATATGATTGGGGAAGATGGTGGTTGGTAGTGGCTGTGTGTGGTGAGCTTCGCGCATCTGGGATCTGGCTCTTCCTACCGCTACATTGCCAAAGCAGAAGGGCAAGACCCTGGCTCACCCATCTTGAAGCCTCCCTTGCCCTCCATCCCCGGCAATCTGGTTTTCGTCCCGGTCACAGCACTGAATCCATTCTCCTTTCCCTTCTTAACAAATTGCATGCATCACATGACCGGGGTCTCATCTCTATTGCTATTTCTCTGGGTCTATCCGCTGCTTTTGACCTAGTGGATCACCGCACCCTTCTTGCACGCCTTCACGATACTGGGCTTTCTGGATCTGTCCTGCAGTGGTTTCATTCTTTTCTCTCTTCTAGATCCTTCTCTGTCTTCTCTGGTTCATCCTCTTCTCCCTCTATCCCCCTTCTCTGTGGGGTACCCCAAGGCTCCGTCCTTGCCCCTCTCTTATTTATGTCTTTTTAGCACCTCTTGCACTCTTAATTCAGCAGCACAGTGTCTCAGCTTACTTCTACGCTGATGATATCTTTCTTCTCTATCACACAGACTCTACCACCCCCGATATCACTCCTCGTAATTCCTGCTTAGCTTCTGTCGCATCCTGGCTCATTTCTAATTTTCTACATATCAATCTTTCTAAAACCTTCGCCATCTGGTTTACTTTTGGCAACTCAGTTTCCCCCCCCCCTTGTTCTCCTCCTCTCTTCTGCTCCTTTCCCAGTTGTTCCATCTCTGCGCTATCTTGGGGTTACCTTGGATTCTTCTCTGTCCTTTAAAGAGCACATCTCCTTGGTCTATTCTCACTTTAAGACAGCTTCATGCGGTCCACCCTTTCCTCCCTGTCCCATCCATGACCACCCTCCTCTTGTCATTAGTAGTATCACGTTTAGATTATTGCAATGCCTCCCTTGCCGGCCTTCCCCAATCCCAATTACGAAGACTACAACTTGTTCATCACATCGCTGCCTGTATTTTGACCAATGCCACATGTTTTGACCATATCACCCCCATTTTGATTCATCTCCATTGGCTACCAGTCCCAAACAGAATTCAATACAAAATACTCCTTTTCGTTCACAAGTCTATTCACTCCGGTTCCCCACTTTATTTAGCAGACCTGATTCACCTCCACACTCCTCATCGTCTCCTTAAGTCCATCCATGCTAATCTCCCCTCCCCATCCCAGGCTCATCTTGAATCAACACGCTCTTCTGCCTTTTTCTTTCTGGGACCCCGGCTATGGAATTCACTCCCCCTTGCCCTCCGCCTAGAACCCTCCCACAAAACATTTAAAACAAGGCTCAAAACTCACCTATTCTGTAATGCCTATGACCTCCCTCCCCCTACTTCTCCCCTCTCTCCGCCCCCTCGTTGATACTTACTGTCTCTCCTCCGCCCTGTTTCCCTAAATTTCCCTATCTGTCTCTGCTCTTATTTTCCTGTCTATTATATTTGGCGTTCCTTTCTATTTCCCAGCAGACTCATATTTTGTTTGTAAACTGTTCTATTGCCTACAGTAAGAGCGGTATATTAAATCCTCAATAAAGAAAAAGATAAAGATTGGGGTCAGGTCCGGAAGAAAAGTGCCAGCTTACCCTGGACCAGTTTGGGGTTTGCCCGATTAAGGATGATCCCACTACTTTGGACTACTCTGGCAAGCTTCTGAGCAGAGCACAGAAGGGGCGTCTCTTAGCCCCGAAGAGATAGCTTTCCCTCGGCAACCTGGAAGTGCTCCTGCAGGGAGGGACGAGTTCTCCTGCCTGAGAGTCTAGACGCTGTATCGTAGTGGGGAGATTCAATGGGACCCCCTGCATGTTCCTCCCCCAGTGTAAACAGCAAGAAGCAGCAGAAGGGAGGTAAGCCAGTAAACCAACTACCTGGGGGGAGCCCTGGATCATTTGGCAGTGGGGATAGCTCTCCCATAACCTTATCGGTACTCTTGGACTCCATTAAAACTTTGGACGGTTCCCTGAATTATAATATTAAAAGAAGTGGTGCAAAGGTAGATTCCCTAGTGGAGTTCGTCTCTGCTCAGAAGGTTGAGATTGGCCAACATGCTGATAACTGGAGCAACTGGAACAACGGGTGGAGGAGTTGGGGACTGTTAAAGACACCTGTGTTAAGGAGAGCTCAGTGCTGTGGAGGAAGCTGGAATATCTTGAAAACCAGATCTGGAGAACAACTTGCGGCTTCTGGGCTTCCCTTGGTACCCCTATGCTTGGCCCAGTAGATATGGTAAAGAAGTATTTGGTGGATATCCTGGGTTGGGCAGCGGACAATCTGCCTCCTATAACTTGGGCATACTATCTGTCTCCCATCAGTGGGGCGTCCGGGAGTCCCACTCAGCCTCAGGATCAGTTGAATTTAATGGGTTTCTTGGAAAGCTCTTTGAAGCTGATGACTGCCCATAGTACTATGTTGATAACTGCCATTTTTGAACAAGATAACAACTCTGTTCTTCGTCTTTACTTGAGACATATGAAAGAGATGTTTTTTGGGCTCAATAGCCTGTATATTTCTTGTTATCTCTAAATACACCCAAGCCCAGCACAAAGAATTCTTGACCTTGCAGCCTTGACTGTAAGCTGCATGTGTTAATCAATGTGCTTAGTCCAATCTTGAGCCTCGGCCCTGATTTCTAAAATATGCCCTTCAAACTCTACTCTAGAAAGAACGTACCCTCGAACTCTCACTATGTATCATCCATGACAGAGTTAAGGGAAGACGCATCCTCTGTTTGTTCTGCAGTATCTGAGGTACACATAGAGCCCAATTCCGAAAGGAGCCTGTCAAAGCAGTCGGGACAGCCCAGAGCAGGATGGGCCCATTAGGACCTGATTCTGTACCGCAGGAACAAAATGTTTCCACGGCATACAGAATCGAGCTCAATGTCTTCCCTGCAGGCTCCCCTGATTCCCATGGCTCAGACCCTCCCTCAGCCGGGGCCTAGAATGGGTGGGGGGGCCCCCCCTGCACCCAGCCTCGGCCCCGGGAGGGATCTCCGGTCCCAATCACCGAGTCAGTGCTGATTATTCCATCTTCGAGGTGGAATAATCAGAACGTCCCCTCTGACCCCGCAGGATGTACTGGGCCTTGATCTGAATTGTCCCTGTATGTCCTGCTGCCTCGGCCTGCCCCCGCTCCACCCAGACCCATCCCCACTCTCTCCCCCCCCCTGCTGGCTTTCCCTATCCTGCTGCTCTAGCCATGCAGGGAGAATCGGTGCAGGAATATGCAGCCCCGCAAGCTGCGACTCAGAATTGGGACCATAGAAACTGATGGTATGTTGTTGTTTTTTGTGTGTGGAAGGGACTATTTTATTTGAGGCATATTAGAATTTTGTCATGAATTGAAGGTACCACTCTGCTTTATCAGCTGTCACGTGTTGACATGCGTGGAGACCTAACTTGAATGTCAGCAGGGTTAGAGGGGAAAAGACGGCCAAAGTGGGAGAACAAAGCATTTAATAGAAAAGCTTATGAACAGGAATATTGTTTGAGGCTAGGAGCTGGCTTTTGTAACAGTGTAAGACTGCTGAGAATTGCCAAACCTTCAGGTGAACTGTGAGAATGTAAAAATAGAAGTTGGTTGAGTTGTGGTTTTTTTTTAGCTTGCTAAGCTCTACAGCAGAATATAAACTACACGTCACTTAAGCAAAAACAATGAAAGGAATTGCTTTCTTAATTTGTTTGAATTAATTTCCTGTCTGGACTGCTTTTCACTAAGTCATGTGAGTGCAGCCAGGGCTGGAAGGGGCTCTATGGAGGCATCCTGAAAAACTCCATCTACAGGAGCGGCAATGAAATGTATATACCCCGAAATATGACCTTCACAATAGCGATGGAGAGGGCCAGCTTATGGTAGGTCTAGAGCTTGCTCGTCTCTGAACTTGCAGTCAGTATCTTATTCAACACTGGACAGTGTACAAAGGGAAATATTCATGACACAAGAATTTCTCAAAACAAATTTTTTCCTGGTCCTCACCTCTGTCCTTAGTCCTTATGCTCATCAGGCAGCCGCCGTGGACTACCGATTTCCTTGCTCTCTCCTATCAAATTTTCTTGGAAGAACCATCAAACAGTTGTAGAGACTGCTTTCAGTGTAGCAATCCAGCGTCAGCAGCAGCCGCCAGTTTTGTTTTTTTAATTTAATGCAGAATGTCGTTTGCGCGGGGCCCCCTGAAACGCAGGGCCCTGTGCAAACAACATTCTTGCTCAATGGACGGGCCGGCCCTGATTACAAGACGGTACAGTCAAAGAGAAAACTTGATTTAAGGCCGCTGTTTAACTCAACACTGCAAGCTATGTTCTGATTTTGCACTAAAGAGGTCTGAGCTAATCTTAGAACTACATTGTACTCCTGCTATGGTATCATGACCTCAGCTTTAAAACAGTCCTTGTGGAGATCAAAGTGAATGTCCCTCTTTATAGCTTTAAGTCCTGTCTACTCCATGTGACAAATTCACTACATGGGTGGCTCAGTAAGGTAAACCTCCTATGAGCCTGCCTACCTAAGGTGCTAAAAGGAATATTACAGAGGAGCTACTTAAAGCATTTAAAAAGTAATCCAGCAAACATTTTTAATGGATACGGTAGTCATGTGTACATTGGAAGCAATGCACCACAAAGGGCAAAGCTTTCGTTTAGAATCAGATTCTGTCCTCCTGTGACAATATCGCAGGGCTGACAAGTTACTCAGTTCCAGTTAAATAAATAGGAAAACAAAAAGGAAAATAAGGGGATCTCACACATGCTGCTATTCAAATGGAGTTTATATGATTCAATGCAGGAAATGTACAAAGGGCTGCTACTTTAGAGAGACAAGCCAAATGTTAAAGACTAGGATGAATGCTCACAGACATCTAATTATGCAAAATGGAACAGACCAAGGTGTGAATTCAGTCACTCCAGCATCTGCTATTGGTCTACACTTCAAAGGGCCAGGGCACAGCACTGATGATTATATGGTGAGAGTCCTGAGAGGAAGATTTAAATCTATCCAGGACCGTAAAACCTTTGAAATGAAGATGACAAAATACTTTGAATCAGACCAGACAGGACTCAATAAGGACACTGGTTTCCTATTGCATTATAAAACTGTAAATACTTACAACCTGATCACCAACGCGACTCAACAAATACATGTACTTTCTGCCACATTATAAACTCTCTAATACATGACCATCATCAAATACGAACCCACAAAATTAATATAAAATTATTTTTTGTCGGAGCCCACCGAGGGAGGGTTAGAACTGTTTACCTAACCCCCACCTGACGGTAGACTACTTTTATTTTATTTCACCCTAGTGTATTTAAAACGAGTACTTATCTTCAAAACCAGCACTGCACTTATTATCTTCCACGTTGCAAATGTTGCAAATCACGAAAGTGCACAACTCGTGATTTGCAACATTTGCAACGTGGAAGATAATAAGTGCAGTGCTGGTTTTGAAGATAAGTACTCGTTTTAAATACACTAGGGTGAAATAAAATAAAAGTAGTCTACCGTCAGGTGGGGGTTAGGTAAACAGTTCTAACCCTCCCTCGGTGGGCTCCGACAAAAAATAATTTTATATTAATTTTGTGGGTTCGTATTTGATGATGGTCATGTATTAGATTGTTAGAGTTCCATCATTGGAGGGGTACTTAATATTTAGTTCTCTAACATTATAAACTCTAACACATCCTGGTCACCCTCTGATCAAATATCCATACCTACTCCCTCCCCTCCTGTCCATGCAATACTGTATAGATTCCTCTATATATTTTAGTATCAACATCTGTTGCTCATACTGTCCTAACCTGACCTGAGGAAGAAGGTTTTACCTTGGAAAGCTAGTCCAATAAAAAGTTATCAACTTCTTTTCCTTTTTATTTAACTCCATTATAATGGACTAACACGGCTTCCAAACTTCTTTAGTTCCAGAAGGGAGATTTTTTTGGGGGGGGTTAAATGTACATCTCAAAGCAATGTGAAGTTTGTAGTCCCCGATTCTAGCCACGAAATCAGTGCTGCAGGTTATAACAGAAGGGAGGAAGGCAAAGCAGGTGTGTATTTCAGGGCTACTCTATAAAACCAGCATAGGTGCCTATGGCCGGAATCCAGGAACACAAATAGCGGGATTGGACGATTCCAGGCACTATGCTCTTCACATGTATAGATGGTGTGTGCTGGGAGAATTGTACAGGGTTGGGAGGGAGAGGGCCGGAGGTGGCGAGTGGGTGGAGTGAGGGCAGGCCACCGCAAACGGACATACAGGGCCGATTCAGGTAACGGCCCTGTACGTCCAGAGGCAGCAGGTTAGATGTGGGACTTAATCCACTTCCGAGGTGGGATCCACTTCCGAGGTGGAAATAGTCCCATGAATGGAGGGGATCAGGCTGGGCAGTCCCCCACAAAGAAGGAGCAGCTGCGGGAAGAACCCTGCCGCCCTATCCCAGTCCTGGCAGACCCCTCTGAGGGTCATGCAGTGGAGAACAGTGAGTCTGGTCACTAGCAGGCCTTGCGAACTCCTGATGTGCATCCTAGTGCAAAGCGACGGAACGCCACAGCACCGGCCCTCATGCAGGAGCCCTGTGCTGGGAGAATGGGCAGGCACTGGACGTCGGCTGGCACAGAATGCTGATCATGCCAGCCTGCCTAAGTGCCTTGATTCTGCAACCGCGGGAATGTTTAGCTCCCGCACTTGCAGAATTGGGTTTAAACCCGGCTAGTACATTTTTAGCACGTCCAGACGGCCCGGACACAGGGGCGGCCCAAGGGGGGTGTGGAGACTCGGTGCGGGGTCTCATTTACATAAGCAACTTCATTTGCATAAATATTTGCATAATGTTACCATACACTAACTTTTAGTAAACATGTCTCTTAATGAATGTATGGATAAAGAAAGACTAAAAGATTTCTACATTACTATAATCCAGTGCCAACTGCCAGGCACATTAGGAACTACTACAAATGCTGCCCATTTAGAACCCATAGCAAACCCACCGTATCATAACAGCACTACCAGAACTCACAAAGCACCACACTCTACCAATCAAAAGGCAACAATGCAAATATTAAACCAATACATTTCAGAGAATAACAATACATGACCTACTGGGGAAAGAGAACAAGTGGCAATGTCAAATAGGAATTATTTTATTTTATTTATTATTTTTCTTTCTTTCTTTTTTATACCGTGCTCTTTAGAATCAGTGCAGTTTACATGTATACTAACAGGTACTTTTTATTCCCTTGTCCCCAAAGGGCTCACAATCTAAGTGTACCTGAGGCAATGGAGGTTTAAGTGGCTTGCCCAAGGCCACAAGGAGTGGCCATGGGACTAGAGACCCCAGTCCCTCCGGCCTGAGGTTGCTTGTCCCCATGCGGGACTTGAACCCCCAGCCTTCCGGCTTGAGGTAACCCCCAACAGCCCATTTCCAATCCTAGCTCCCTCCCCTCACAGCCCATTTCCATTCCAAGCCCCTCTCCCCATTAGCTATTTGCAGTTCAAGCCCCCCCTTCCACTCAGCCCATTTCCATTCCAAGTCCTCGTCCCCATCAGCTATTTGCAGTTCAAGCCTCCCCTTCCACTCAGCCCATTTCCAGTTCTAGCAACCCCCCAACCCATTATCAGTCCTAGCCCCCCCCATCAACCCACTTCCAGTCCTAACGCCCACATCACCCCATTTTCAGTTTAAGCCCCCTCCATAGCCCATTACCAGTCCTAACCCCATCAGCCCACCTCAAGCCCTAATCCCTCCCCATTACATAAACAGAATACCTCAGCTCAGTTACACATGCAGAACATAGACCATCACCAAACAAGGAATCACAATTTAGAAGCAGGAAGGCAATAATTAAACTGGAAACCCCAAAAGCCAAACTTGGAATGTAAAACAACACTGTAGAAATAAAACTATAAATTAATTTCCTCTTGAACTAAACAAAGCGCAGACGTTAATGATGCACATTTCCCAGAGCTGACATATTCCAGTTAATAAATTCAAAATAAAGAGATATCTTTCTACCTTTTGTGCATTTTTTTTCAGTTGCAATTGCTCCAGCCACTTTCTTCTGGTTTCTTCATGTTTTCTGCTAACTCTCCATCGTCTGCTGTCCATTTGTCCTTTCTTCTCTCTTATAGTTTTTTTTTCCATTCTCTCTCTCCACATCTGCTTTAACATACTAATCTTTCTCCTTTTGCTCTTTCCTCATTCCTATTTCATCCACTCAAATTTTACCCCTCCATCCTCAATCCCCACTTACTCTCCCAATACCCGGCCAATTGTAGATTTTTCATCCTTCCCACACAAAATATTTTCCCCTCTCCATTTCACTCTCCCAGCACCATCCCATTCTAATCCTCCCCCAACATCAGCTCCCTTCTAGTTCCAGCCTCACCCAGCATCCGCTCCTTTCTAGTGCCTGCATCATCCCATTACCAGTCCTAGCCCCCATCAGCCCATTTCCTGTCCTAGCTCCCCCATTAATTTCCAGTCCTATCCGAGTCCCTCCATCAGCTCATTTCCAATCCTAGCCCCCCCATCAGCCCATTTCTAGTCATTTCCTAGCCCCACCATCAGCCCATGTCAAATCCTAGCTCCCCTTCACTCAGCCCATTTCCAGTCCAAGCCCCCCATGAGCCTACTTCCAGTTCTAGCCCCTCCATGAGTCCATTTCAATACAAGCCCCCACCACAGCACATTACCAGTCCTAACCCCCCCGTCAGCCCACCTCAAGTCCTAACCTCCCATCAGCCCATTTCCAGTCCTAGCCCCCCACAGCCCATTACCAGTCCTAGCCCCCCACAGCCCATTACCAGTCCTGACCCCCTCCATAGCCCATTACCAGTTCTAACCCCCCCCCCATCAGCCCACAGCCCATTACCAGTCCTAACCCCCTCAGCCCAGGGAAAATTTAAAAAAAAAAAAAAGCTGGCTGCTGCTGCCGCGGCAGAATTGTGTGTCCCACGGGGCCCCCCCTGCCCGGCTGATCCCTCCCTGCCCAGCTGAGCCTCTCCGACGGCTTTCAGATCAGCGAAGGGAGAGCGTCTCCCTCAGGCTCTGTTAAGCTCGCAGGGGCTGATGGGAAATTTCCCATCTGCTCCTGCAGGCTTAACAGAGCCGCGAGGGAGATGGTCGCCCTTCGCGGATCTGAAAGCCGTCGCGAAGAGGCTCAGCCAGGCAGGGGGGCCACAGGACACTCGATTCTGCTGCTGCCGCAGCGGCGGCAGCAGCAGCCAGCTTTTTTTTTAAAAATTTAATTTATTTTTAAAGCAGAATGTTCTTTGCGCGGGACCCCCTGAAATGCAGGGCCCTGTGCAAAAAACATTCTTGCTGAATGGACGGGCCGGCCCTGCCTGGCCATGCAGGATACAGAAACAGGCTCCATGTGCTCCATGTGTAAAATGCATTTGTGCATGTTTATACCTGCTTGGGAGGAGTTGTAAATATATACGCATATATGTGTATTTTAAAATCTACCATGGCCAGTGCTACCTTTTGTTGCCCTGTTCAAGTGATTACCGTGCTGCCCCCACCCCCTCCAGCCCCAGTGGATTCCAGCGGAGCCCTTCATAAGCCTCTCTTGTCCCCACATGATGAAAATATTCTGAAGCCTAGCTGTGTTCTTCTGGAGTAGCAAAATGACAGAGGCAGGTGGCACCTTATACACTAACCAATTTATTGACGGTCATGTCTCAATAAATCAATCAGTCTATAAGGTGCCACCTGCCTCTGACATTGTTGTCTGAACATCATTTACATGTGCAGTGGGATTAGGTGGGTGCAGGTGAGGGTGATCCAGGGGCAGCGTGGGTGTTTGTCTGTCTGTCAAGGGGAATGCTGGGGTCTGCATGTGTCTGTTATGGGGAGTGTCATGGGCTGTGTGCGTGTGCCTCTCTCTCTCATAGCCCCCACCACAGACTTCCTCCAGCCTGTTTCTGTCTCTCTCTTCAACCTCCCCAAGCCATCACCCAGTGTGTGTGCCTCTCTCATAGCTCCCAACCGTCACCCAATGTCTCTCTCTCACTCTCTCGTAGCCCTCCCATCCATTACCCAGTGTATCTCACTCTCTCTGTCATAGCCAGCCCCCCCCCCCACCCCCGCCAGCATCACCCAGTAACTCTCTCTCTCACTGCCTCCCTAGTCATCAGCCAGTTTCTCAGGCTCTCATTGCCCTGTCCCCACAGCCATCACCCAATGTCTGTCTGTCTGTCTCTCTCTCTGGTAACCCCCCTCCAGTGATCATACAATAACTCTCACTTGTAGCCCCCCCTCCAGCCATCATCCAGTGTCACTCACTCTCTCTCTCTCTTCTAGCACCCTAGCCATCACCCTGTGACTCTCTCTCTGACATAGTCCCCCCCATCACGCAGTGACTCTCTCTCTCACTGCCCCCACCAGGCATTAGCTGGTTTCTCTATCTCTTTCTCACTGCCCCCTATCCCCCCTTGCAGCCATCACCTAAGGTCTCTCTCTCTCTTGTAGCTCCTCCCGCCCCCAGCCATCACCCAATGTCTCTCTCTCTCTTGTAGCCTTCTCAGCCATCATCCAATGTTTATGTTTATGTTTATTAAATTTGATAAAACCGCCTTTCTACAGGAATCAAGGCGGTGTACAATTTTCAAAAAACAAAAGAAAGTCAAGGCCGGGGGCCAGCGGAAGTAAGAAAGGAAGTTACAATTCTTTGACAGGAAAGAAGAAGGGAGAGGAGAGATAAGATGAGACAGGAGGACACATATTCCAGGGTAGAACCGAAGGGTAGGGAAAGCAAGAAAATCACACGAAAGGGGAGGGCGGGTCAAAAGCCAGGGAGAACAAATGGGTCTTCAGATTTTGCTTGAAAGTGGTGTGATGGGTCTCTAAACGTAAGGAGGAGGGGAGAGCATTCCAAAGAGCAGCACCGGTGAAGAAAAAGGCAGAGGAGCGGGTGGATTGCAGGTGAGCAGATGAAGGGGAAGGAAGGGTGAAGGAATGTCTCTCTCTCTCTCTCTTGTAGCCCACCCAACGATCACCAAGTGTCTCTCTCTGTCATAGTCCCTCCAATACTCTGTGTCTCTCACTGTCCTCTCCCCCAAGCATCAGACGGTTTTTCTCTCTCTCTCTCTCATTGTTCCCCCACCATCCCCCGATGTCTCTCTCTCTCTCATTCCCCCCCAGCAGTGAAAATCATCATGGAGCTTTGAAGGCCACGTAAGCAGTGCACTTTTGACGTGCAGCACATGCATGGGCTCCAAAGCCCCATGCTGATTCTTAGGGACATTTCGGCCCTCCACCACGATCAACTTTGCTCTGGGCATAAAGCTTGAGCCACACAGCTCAAGCTTTATGCACAGAGCAGAATCGATTGTGGAGGAGGGTTGAAACATCCTTAAAGATCAGCACGGTGCTTTGAAGCCCATGCACGCACTGTGCAGTCTGTGGAGATACTCAGCGGCGTATCTGGATAATGCTGCTGAATACTGCGGTGAGCACCTTTAGCCCGTTGGCCTCCCAGGAGTCAGGCCGACTAAGGGCTTTGAAGATCAGCCCCTCCACGTACAGGAAGTTAATATATACAATGCTATACAAGAAAAAGACTGTCTGTGTGCGTGCATGTGTGTTAGTTACTCCACCTATTCGTTGTATGGTTGTAAACTGCCCTGAGTGGAAGATAGGGAGGTATAAAAGGCCTGTTAAATAAATAAATGTGAAAAAAGGACGTGTCTTGAAAGTTCACTATATGACAACATCCTATTAAACTGGTCCAGTAGAAAGCATGATTCCAGGTTATTGCTAGTTACTAGAACCCTGCCCTGCGGAATGACAGAATGCATGTGTGAAAGGGCGTGCACACAAGCAATAGGAGAGGGAAGTCATTCCAGCAGCAAATCAGTCCGCGGAACAACCTTTTGCTCAGGAAGCTACAGTAATTCCCAGAGAGCTCTAGAGGTGAGCAGTAAACCAAGGAAGTGTGTTGCCTTACGGTCTCATCCGTGCCAGACAGAAACCAGAAGGCCACAAATGATGTGGCCTACACTTTAGTAATTGAGCTTTTGTCCAAGAGAATATAAACCGGCTGAGGAGTCATCCACATCAGGAGTCACCAAGACTTTAATGACAAGGGCCACATCACGAAGAGGCCCAAACAAATCTGCATTTAACAGACATATATTACTTTACTGGGTGTCCTTCAAAGCAGATAACAGCAGAGCATCAAAATGCATTTTTATAAATCCCTCAGATCAATAAAATAATAAATAGGAAATAAAAAAAAAATCCAATAGCATGCGGTAATAATTTTTGAAATATTATAAAAATAAAATTTGTCCCCTATTGAATATAAAGCCCTAGAACGAAAAAACAATAATAAACTTACAAGAGTTAACATCAAAAATACCCTAAAAATAAATTAGGCTCTCAAGTGCATTGTAAAACATGCTGTTTATAATATGAAAATGAAAAGTTGGGCAATAAAATAGAAGCAGCACCACAAAGGAACCAAGAAGCAGAAAAATAATGTGCAGAAAGCTAAAATTTCTATTACATCCATTACTAGAAGCCATATTGAAAAAGCCTTGTTTAAGACTTTTCTAAATGGTAATAAATCTTTACACAAATGCAACTCTCACGCCATGGAATTCCATAGACTGGAGACAACTATTGAAAAAGATTTCGTCCTGGTTCCAGACAGCTTAATCTCCTTATGAAATGTAAATTTAAGCAGGTGCTCTTGGACAGATCTTAAAGATCTCCACTACCATCCCAACCCCTGTGCCCCCACCCCTCCCTCCCCACTGCCCACATACCCCCCTTTTCTCTTCTTCCCACCCCAACACTGACCCCTTTCGCCGACCTCCTCTATTCTCCCCCCACCAGACCACAAAACTCTTTGCTCTTTTATGGCCCCAGTACTCTTTGCTCCATTCTTTTGCTGGCTGTCTTCTTTTGAAATCACACATCTACTGCCTTTCTCTATGTGATCTTTTGTGCCTCTCCTGTCCACGTTATTTTTTTCAGAGGACAGTGGGCAGGCTGCAGATCTCCAAATATTTCTGAAAGTGTGATGACCAATAAAATCATCTAGTCATCGGCTCAAACATCATATCAGAAATGTTTTATTCAACTCTTACATAAGGGAGGGGGGGTGTTATTGAAAGCAATTTAGTGGTTAGCAGACCTGCTAACCAACTAAAACATGCTCAGCCTGATATTCAGCAACCACTAACTAGTTAGTGCCCCTTGACTATCCCCACAGATCATGTAAAAAATGACCATTTAAAACTGGAGCAGTCTATGGGTGGATCGGGGCATTCACCCGCTAATAGGATAGCTAAACCAGTTAAAGTTAGGTCATTATGTGGGTATTAATTATTTGGTTATTACCTTATACTGGTTCTTGCTTAAGACTGCTTTTGCACATTTTTTAAATAAACAAATAAATCTGAATAGCTGTCTTAACTTCAACCAGATTGGCTTCCCCATATTCCCCCATATTTCCCCATATTGAGTGGCCTAGTGGTTGGGGCAAGGTACTTCAGGCTGGAAGGTCGGGGGTTCAAATCCCACTAGAGGACAGCAACCTTGGGCCGGAAGGACTGGGGTTTCTAGTCCCACAGGTGCTCCTTGTGGTCTTGGGCAAGCCACTTAACCCTCCATAGCCCATGTTCCCTGTAAAATAGTTATCTCCAAGTTATAATGCCCTGTTCAATGTAATTTCAGTTTGTTCAATGTAAACCGCACTGATGCAGAATAGCGCGGTATATAAGAGAATGTAAATAAATAATAATTTCAAGGGGGATCTACATTGACAGAAATCAATCTAGATGTTGGGCATTTACACCTGCCCCTGGGCATGGATAAATGGCGCTTGGGGGTGGGGAGAGGAGGAGACTGGTGCTGCAGCATTGTGTATGCGTGCAAATCTTTCTTTAAAAATTCCAATAACTACCAAAAATGTCTTAATACATTGTTTTCACTGTTGCAGCATGATCGATTTTTCATCATAAGGTTTGCGATCTTTTCTCTTGCCTATATTCTGAACAATGTTTCCTGGTTTTCTTTCCATTTCACCTTTACATATGTGCTTCCATCTTTCTCCATCTCTCTCATTTCCTTCCACCTCTAACCAGTATTTTTCTGTTCATTTTGTTCTTTTCCACCTCCTATCCTTCTGCTGTCCTCCTATCCTTCCCCATCCCACCTGTCTCTCCTCTTTGCCTCAATCTCTAACCTTCATTTCCCTGGCTCCTACACCTTTCTCTTCCTCTTCCATTTCTCCCCCTCTCTGGATGTCAATGGCACCAAAGCTCAACCTTCCTGCCTCGGATTCTCAGCCTTATATCTCCCCCTTTCAGTCCCTCTCCACCTTTGCTTGTATCTACTTCTCCTTCACAGTTTTCCCTCTTCCTTTGCTTCCTTCAGTGCCGTTCTAACCTCAACCTCTCTCTTTCTCTTCATGTCATTCCCAGCCTCCAGTACCTGTTTCCAGCACGGTCAACCTCTTCAGTACCTCCCCCCAGAAGCCCTTTTCAGTTTGTCACCCCCTCCCCCCCCCTTTCAGTTCATACCTCCAGCCTCATTAGCTCCCTCAGTGCCCTTGGACTCGGGTTAGTTTCAGCTCCCGGCATCACACATCCCACCTCAGTACTGCTTGTCCCTTTGCCTCGCCCTTCCTATCCATGCTCAGTTTGGAAGCTCGATGCAAAACCCTGTTCCTACAATATGTCTTGTGCCTCTGCACTATTTCTAAATAGGCGACTATTTGCTACAGAGATAGAAATGTAATTCCACCTTGATCTTTTTGGAAAGCCATCATAAAAATACATTTTGAAATCAAGAGAATGTTCTCCCTACAGTGACTGCATGAATAGAACCCACATTCAAAGTCATTGTTCATAGGACTTATTCTCCCTACCCAGACTACAAAACAATGAAGCTATAAACTCCAGCTTCTATATTCAATGACTACACTTATTTTTCATATAAAATAAAATATACACACAGAGAAAGGAAGAAACCTAGATTTTCACAGTTGTGTGTGTGAAACCTGCTAACAAATCCCGTACAAGCAGAGCTGTCCCATCCATTGTGCAAGAATGTTGTTCGCACAGAGCCCTGCGCTTCAGGGGGCCCCACACAAACTTCATTCCCACATGGTGAATCCTGGCTTTGCAATGCTGACTTCATAGGGAGTCGGGGAGGCCTGCCCGAGGTCGTGGCTCACCTCTGCACAGCCACCAGTGTGAAAAGCGGCGTGTTCCCTCACGCTGGTAGCTGTGCTCTCATGAAGCACATGAGTGTCGAGAAACAGGAAATGCCCTTTAACCTTTCCTGGCACTCAGCGCTTCATGAGAACACAGCTGCCAGTGTGAGGGAACACACCGCTCTTCACATTTGCGGCTGTGCAGAGGTGAGCTGGGGGGCTTCGGGAAGGCCTCCCTGGCTCCCTCTGAAGATGATCTGACAGGCGCGGGGCTCTTCAGGGGTGGGAGGCTAGGATAGGACTGAAAATGGCTGATGGGGGGCCTAGGATTGGAAATGGGCTGATGGGGGGCTAGGACTAGAAATGGGCTGATTGGGGGGAGGCGTATACTGAAAATGGGCTTATTGGGGGGCTGGGAATTGAAATGGGTTGATGGGGGGGGGCCTAAGACTGGAAACAGACTGATTTGGGAGGGCTTGGACTAGAAATGGGCTAATGGGGGGCTAGGATAGGACTGGAAATGGCTTATCGGGGGCTAAGATTGGAAATGGGCTGATGGGGGCCTAGGACTGGAAATGGACTGATTGGGGGGGGCTTGGACTGGAAATGAGCTGATGGGGGGCTAGGATTGGAAATGGACTGAAGGGGGGGCTTGAACTGGAAATGGGCCGATGGGAGAATGGGACTAGAAGGGAGCGGATGCTGGGTGGGGCTGCAACAAAGGGAGTGGATGTTGGGGAAGGACTAGAAGGGGTTGGGACTGGGGGAGTGAGGATGGAGAGAGGAAAAGATATTTTGTGTGGAGGGAATTAAAATCTATGATTGGCTGTATATTGGGAGAGTAAGTGGGGATTGAGGATGGAAGGGTGAAATTTGTGTGGATGAAAAAGGAATAAAGAAAGAAATGGAGGAAAGAGCAAAAGGAGAAAGATCAGTATGGTAAAGCAGATGTAGAGAGAGAATGGAAAAAAACTAGGAAAAGTGAAGAAAAGACAAATGGACAGCAGACAATGGAGAGTTAGCAGAAGACAAAGAAACCAGAAGAAAGTGACGGGAGCAATTGCAACTGAAAAATAAAATGTCCAAACAAGAACAGGTAGAAAAATATTTTTGTATTTTATATTTATTAACTGGAATATATCAGCTCTGGGAAATGTGCAATTTTAATGTCTTTGCATTTTGTTTAGTACAAGAAGAAATTAATTTATAGTTTTATTTCTCCAGTGTTGTCGTACGTTCCAAGTTTGGCTTTTGGAGTTCTTAATTTAATTATTGTCTTCCTATTTTTAAATTGTGATCTCTTGTTCTTTGTTTGGTGACGATCTATGTTCTACATGTGTAACCAAGCCAAAGTATTCTGTTCATGTAGTTTCTGTTTGATACTGCCACTTGTTCTCTTTCCCCAGTAGATATATTGGTATTCTCTGAGATGCATTGGTTTAAGATTTGCAGTGTTGCCTTTATGAGTTCTGATAGCGATGTTATGATACGGTGAGTTTGCTATGGGTTCTAATTGGGTAGTGTTTATAGAAATATAAATGATTTCCCTGTTTAATTCCATGTTAATTTTCCTGTTACTTGTAATAGGTCTGTTATATCTGACGAATTGTTGTATTGTTTCAATGTAAACCGCACTGATAACAAATAGCGCGGTATATAAGAAAATTAAATAAAATAAATAGTAGTTCATAATGTGCCTTGCAGTTGGCACTGGAGTATAGTAATGTAGAAATCCGGTAGTCTTTCTTTATCCAGACACTCATTAAGAGACATGTTTAATAAATGTTAGCACATGTTAACATTATGGAAATATTTATACAAATGATTCCCCTTATGAAATAGGCCCCACAATGAGTCTCCGCACATGGCCCCGCATTCCCCCTTGGGTCACCCTTGAATCGTGAAGGATCTTCAGTGCGGGTGTCAAGTTTAATTTTAAAATTAGTTAAAGAAATTTGCACAGTTTGAGTACAGATGATGGGCCTGATATTCGGGGCTGGCAGTTAGCCACCAGCGCTGAATATTAAACCCGGATATTCAATTTCAGGGCTATATCCGGCTCTGGCATTGAATATCCAAGTTAGCCGCTTTTGACGATCGGCAACTGGACAGCGGAGATATTGTGCCACGGTTGCCTTAGCCTGGCTTTTTCCATGTATCGCTAACTGGGCAGCGGCACAATATCGCCATAGCCAGAATACTGATCAGCGCTGCCTCTTTTCCACCCCAGAACAGCCCGACACTCCCCAATGCTAAGTGGTTACCACTGGGGCATGTAGAGTCGGCTGCCGTGGATGCTCAGTGGCACTAATCATGTCGGTACTTCTGAACATACCATTCACTGCGATTAGCACAGTTAGCAGGTCTGCTAACCATGTCAACCATTTTGAATATCCCTCCACCATAATGTTTAATAACCGCACAATAGATAAAGTTTCGCCACTCAGATGATAAGTGGGACACATAGTTCTGTATCTCATGTGTGACATAGCCACTCATCACAGAAACTCTTCCCCTACATGTAGAGGGCCAGTCTATAAGGAGCCACATAAATTTGTGTGCCTAAATCACGGTATTTTTTTCACTGAGGTGTATGAGCACTTGTGCGCATAAATTACATGGTTGCAGTTCTATAAGTATTCATGCAGACACCAACACACAAACTTTCACTGTGGGCATACACACAGGCAGAGGTTTGGCAGAACATGAGCAAAGCATGCACTTACGTGCGTAATTTATAAAATACAGGCAAACGTCATCATTTACACTAGCTCTACGTCGTGTCATTTCCATGCACACCCCTGCAGCACATCAATGCTAATTCTACTTAAAAAGATGCCGTTTTCAAGCTGTTCTGGTTTGACAAAATAGCTAATGTTGCCTCCAGAACACGAATGCCATTAACCGCTTTGAAATCAGTGGACTACTCGCATGCCATTCACCACAGATACTGCATCACCTCAATCCATTTCCAATGTGGAGCTCAACACCCTCACAAAGGAATGTACGTGACCTCTTTAACAGTAACTGAATAGAAGGTTTAGATATAATGGTTACAGAGCCCATATATATCTAAAATAAGAGCTGTGTATGGAAAAAGTTCATAGGTGTGACTTGCATCCCTACTTGCAGGGGGGAGGGGGGCAAAGGGTAAGGAAACCATATTGCCAGTGGGGGAAGGAGGACCAATTCAGCATTAGTGCCCACGTCTGGCATGTTTCCCATTGCTCACCCCAAACGACACCTATGAAAATCTTCTCAGTTCATTTTTAGTACATTGTTTTACTTCTCCCCCTATTTTTGGATGCGTTTTCAGTTGTTTTAACATGTCTGAGAACGTCTTAATACACATTCATCAATTTAGTACATAGTGATTTTTAGGTTAATGAACATTAAATCAATTTGGCATGCACTAAATCTTTTTAAGGCATGCTAATGAACTGAACGAGAGCTAACGAATGCATTTCCCTAGTTAAAACCTATGAATCGTCTACAAAAGCATGTTGATAAGACCGTCAACATGAATCACATGCTTACAGTCTATCTTTAACCTCTCTCGGATTTTAGTATTAGAGCTGCAAAACACCACTAATATCTTAAATTCTATTTAAACCAAATAGAACAAGCCCTTTTTGAAAATAAATCTCTTTATAATTTCTTGATTATGCCAAAGAGCAATTTTATTTCTCAAAGTAATTCTAGCACATTACTAACTATGCTGTGCTCTAATAAATCCATGAGCTCCCAGCCTGTTTCAAATAAAGGAGGAGCCTGCTGGCCTTTATTTGCAGCCATCTTACCTTCAGGTCTAGGCTTCTCGGCTCTGTAGAACGCCATCTGACAGCCGTTCCCATCACTTGAAAGTTTTCTGCCATTATCAAAATGAAATAATACCAAACAGAGCCACGGGTTACTACTCAAGGCAGACATGAAGTCTGAGCAAATCAAACCAAGGGTAAGGGATGAGTGGAGAAGCATGAGTGGAGGAGTGGCCTAGTGGTTGGGGCAAGGTACTTCAGGCCGGAAGGTCAGGGGTTCAAATCCCACTAGAGGACAGCAACCTTGGGCCGGAAGGACTGGGGTTTCTAGTCCCACAGGTGCTCCTTGTGGTCTTGGGCAAGCCACTTAACACTCCATTGCCCATGTTCCCTGTAAAATAGTTATCTCCAAGTTATAATGCCCTGTTCAATGTAATTTCAGTTTGTTCAATGTAAACCGCCTTGATATCATGAAAGGCGGTATATAAGAAATGTTAAATAAATAAATAAAATATCTGCAATGACTTCAAAGACATTTTGGGAGATCTGGAGAGAAAGAACTTTCATTTCTAAGTACAGCAGCTTGTTTATCAAACTAAAACATATTAATAAGGTATCTAGAGGAGAATCAATATAATGTAGTTATAGATACCAACAGCTAAAAGCTGCAACAGGACCGACTGTTGAGGCTGCCCAGTAGAAACGAGCTTTGTAGCAGCAGTAAGGTTATTCAAGCTCTGGTTTACCTGTTGGAGGGACCAGGGGATTTTACACTTGCTGTAAACCAGGGCTGTACCGAGCTGCAATCGCGCCCTGTGCGACTTGCAGCTCGGGTGCATGCCCCCCTCTCCCCCCCCCCATACCTCTGCCAGCGCTGCCTGCTCTTTCCCTGCTGCTGCCGCCCTTTGTTTTTTTCACGGCAGCGCAGACAGCAGGGAAAGAGCAGGCAGTGCTGGACGGAGGTATGGGGAGGAGGAGGGCGGCATGCGCCCGATCTGAAAGGTGCCGGCACTTTAAGCAGATCTGTCCCTCCCTGCTCTGACATCACGTCGGAGGAGGGAGGGACCAGATCTGCTTAACGTGCTGCAAAAAGGCTTGGGGGCGCATTTCTGCAGCCTGCTATTGTCCTCCCAGCGGCAGCAGGGCAACAGCAGACAGCCGAAATGTGCCCCCAAGACTTTGCGCCCTTTGCGGCTGCACCGCTTGCACAGGGCTAGGTACGGTCCTGTTGTAAACCCCCTGTAATCTAGTTTACTATATATAGTTCTTCAGGGCCTTAATTTGCTCCCCTCCAGCTTCAAATCAAGGATTCTGCCACCAAAGTAGCAACTCCCCTGGTTAAGCGAGTAGGAGAATCCTGTCTACCCTGTGTTGTTGTTGTTGTCGTTAAATGCTGTCAAGTCATTGTCAACTCAAGTTGCCGCATTGGATAGCTCTCCTAAACTGTTCAGTCAGGTGGCTCATTGTTGATAGACTGGCATCCATAGCTGCTGTTACTGTATCAATCAATCTCATTGCTGGCCTTCCTCTTTTCTGTTGACCTTCAAACTTGCCAAGTATGACATCTTTCTCTAATGATCTCTCTTTTCGCATGATGTGTCCAAAATATGAAAGTTGAAGTTTTGTCATCTGAGCTTCTAAGGAAAGCTTTGATTTGATCTCCTCTAGTACTGACTGGTTTGTTCTTCAGGCAGTCCATGGTACACAGTATTCTTCACCAGCGCCATAATTCAAAGGCATCAATTTTCTTCCTGTCTATCCTGACAGAGAGGTTCAAATAAAGATAAAAGTAACCCAGATGTCCTTAAGTACAGACCTGAAAGATTCCAAATTACACCCATCAACTGATAATCATATTAATATGAATAAAATACAACCTCTAAAATGCCTGTAGGTAAATGTTTGAAGTCTAAAAATAAAATGGAAGAGCTAGAATATATAGCACTAAATGACAGATTAGATATGATTGGTAACTCAGAGACCTGGTTGAAGGAGGACAACCAATGGGACACTGTGATACCAGGGTACAAACCATATTGCAATGACAGAGTAGATCAAATTGGTAGGGGGGGTTGCGCTCTATGTTAGAGAGGGCATTGAGTCACATAGGATTAAAGTTTAGCATAAAACAAAATACACTGTAGAATCTCTATGGCTAGAAATCCCATGCAAAAAGGGGAAGGCAATGGCTGTGGTGGTGTACTACTGACAGCCTGGCCAGAATGAACAGATGGATGATGAAATGCTCAAAGAAATCAGTGAAACTAACAAAAGTTACAACGCAGTAATAATGGGTGATTTCAATTAGCCCGGTATCAGCTGGGTCAGTGTTATTGCAGGACATGCTAGGGAGATAAAGTTTCTAGATGAAATAAATGACTGCTTCTTGGAACAGTTGGTTCATGAACTGACAAGAGGGGAAGCTATTTTGGACCTAGTCCTTAGTGGAATACAGGATCTGGTGTAAGAGACCACTTGGCAATAGTGATCATAGCATTACCACATTTGATTTAATAAATGGAAGCAGGACGGCAGGGAAATCCACAATGCTACCTTTTAACTTTCAAAAGGGAGACTCTGATAAACTGAGGAAAATAGTTAAGAAAAAACTAAAAAGGAGCAGCTACAAAAGTTAAAGATGTACATCAAACATGGGCATTGTTTAAAAATACTATGGGAGCTGCCATTTGAAGGTGAGCCATCTGTCTGCCTGATGTTCCAGCATTGCTACAGTCAGCTCGATTCCACACAAGGGCCCTATAAATCTTTTGTCCACCTACGGTGAGTGGCCGTTGGCACATGATCGTGAGCGTGCATTAAGGGGCGTGCAACAAGGGGTATGTGAGCCCCTTAGGAGCCGATGACCAAAGTGTGGTGAGCTATTGTGCTGTATTTTTGGTAGTGGATGCCGGGAAAGAGAAAGTTGAAGGGCAGTAATCAAATAGCCACAGGCGTGGGTGCTATGGATAAGCACTAAATGCTTAGCAGGGATTTGAAAAGGTGGAGAGAAGAAATCTGACGTAAAGATACAGGTAGTTTGCTGCACGCATAAGGAGCAGCAAGCTGAAAGGATCAAAGTCTGTTGGCAATGGAAGAGGACAGAGCTAAGTAAGCCGGGGAAGAGTGGAATTCACAAGGAAAGGTGTAGGGAGAGAGGAGAAAGGAAAGGTAGTGAAGGAGCAGTAGAATGAATGCATTTATAGGTTAGAAGAAGTTTGAATTGGATATGGAAATGGAAGGGGAGCCAATGAAGTGATTTGAGAAGAAGAGTTATTTGAGTATAATGGGGCTGGTGAAAAATTAGCCATGCAGCAGAGTTCTAAATAGACTGAAGGGGAGAGAGAGGACTCAGAAGGAGACCAGCAAGGAGGAGGTTGCAAAGTCAAGGCAGGAGGTGACTAAAGATAAGTGTTTTAGTAGTGTATTCAGAAAGGAGGAAGCAAATTTTGTTAATGTTAAAGAGAAAGAAACTACAGGTTTTAGCTATCAGAGAGCTAAGGGAAAGGCCCTTCTCCAGGCCATCCTGTAGCAAGGCCAACAGAAATGACACCTTGACCACCTCAGGAGCCAACTGCCAAGCACCACACCATCGCTCAAAGAGGCAATAGATCCGCAGGTATGCTAGCTTGGTAGACCTCCTCTGGGCTCTGAGCAGAGTGGAGACCACCGCAGGAGAGTAGCTCTTATGTGCTACCATCTCCTTTCAAGAGGCAAACTGTAAGCGAGATGAGAACCGGGTCCTCCAGTATGATCAATCCCTGCTGCAATAGACCCTGAAATGGAGGCAGAAGAAGAGGAGGTACCTGCAGGAGCCACATCAGGACTCCGAACCACACTCTCTTCAGCCAATCTGGCACCACCAGAACAATCCTGTCCGGGTGGCATTCTATACGCTGAATCACACGCCCCACCAGAGATCATGAAGGAAACATGTACAGCAGGTGCTGACTTGGCGAAATCTGAACCATGGCATCAGTGCCCTTGGACTCCATCTCCCTGTGGCAACTGAATTAGCGGGTCGCCATCAGATCCATTTTGGTGCGACTCCAGCTGTACAGAATCAACTAAAATACCTCCTGATGCAACTCTCACTCTCCCAGATCCAGAGAGTGACAGCTGAGGAAGTCCACTTCTACATGTCCACCCCGGCAATGTGCTAAGCCGACATGGCTAGGAGGTTCTTCACCCAGGCAAACAGGAGAGCCATCTCCAAAGCTACCCCAGCACTCCTCATGCCGCCCTGCCAATTGACATAAGCTACCAGGGACTGGGAAGCCAACAGCTGGCTCTTTCCTTGATTGATCATCCAGTCGAGGCTTTCCAAAAAGGATACCACTCAGGATGCCACTTGAGATGCCTCTGAAAGGCAATGGGCCTGGATGAGTGAGTCGTTCAGATATGGATGGACACAGATCCCTCGGCACCGCAGCACACCAGCCGCCACCACCATGCCTTAGAGAACACCCTTGGGATGGTGATAACCCAAAAGGGAGGGTGGCAAACTAACAGTAAGAGCCCAACATGAAAAAATGTAAATACTTTTGCTGATCCACCCAGATTGGAATATGAAACTATGCCTCGACCAGATCCAGAGAAGCCAAGAACTCCTCTTGTTGCACTGCTTGAATCATAGAGTGCAAGGTTTCCATCCAGAAGCACAGGATGTGCAAGAGCTCATTGATCCCCTTGTGGTCTAGAAAGGGCCGGAAGGTATTGTCCTTTTTGGGCACCACGAAATAGATGGAGCATCTGCCTTGCTCCACTCGTCCAGGGGGATGGGCACCACCGCCTTTAGGTGCAGCAACCACACAGCAGCACTTTTGATCGCAGATCCACAAGGGGAGATAATGAAGGTATCCGGAATCGGCTCTTTGTATTCCAGGACACAGCTGAACTGAATGGTGTCTAGCACCCAGCGATCCTTGGTAACCTGGGCCCATTCCTGAAAGGAAAGGCCCTCCTCACGTTATGCATATCTTCCTATGATGTTACAGATTTTGGTGTCATTTGTAAGATGGTAAACATTTCCCAATTATCCTTCTGCAATATCGTTTACAAAATCGAAGACCTATCCCTGCGGCATATCACTGACAATGTCCTTATCCTCAAAACAAACTCCATTTACATACCTCCTGGCTGAACCCAAACACTGTCCTCAAGAATACCTACATACAGTCCGTGAAAAAGTCGGCACACACACTTGCACACATGTACATGAGCATATGCTCAAGTAATTCTATAAAGTCCACAGGGTCAGAGCAATAAAGTAAATGTGGTAAACATGACAGGGGAGCACCAGCATTTAAAGGACACCAAAAGCTGATGTGTGCGCCGACCTCTCTGCATCTGTGGCTTGGCTCTTTAGCTTTAAGCCACACAGTTAAGGAACTCAGTTGCACGGGAATTTTACCCTGCACCGCACAGCAGCAGAGGGAGGGTGACCATGGTGGCAGCCTTGGGGGGAGAGGGGAAGCGCCAATTTTAAATTTTGCGGAGGGACAGAGGAGGAAAGTGATTTAAACTTTTCAAGGGGACAACAGAAACCCTTGCTCCGACCCTGAACGCCCACTGTCTGCATGTAAAGCATGCTTTTTTTAAATTTGGGAAATGGTATATAAATTTAATCCTTAAAACGTGGGTAAATGGCTGCTTACTCATTTAAATTGTCCTTCTGAAAAATGCCCACCCCACCCGCAGATCAAAGTACAGGCCTTCCTGGAAGACCTTCGCAGGGACAGACCCGGCAAGAATCTTTTATCTTTATCTTTATTAGCACAATTTGATAGACCGCCCAGGCCGAAGCATCAGGGCGGTGTACAATACAAAGGTAAGGCTACTGGAAACAAAGTCGGAAAGGAACGCCAAAAACTGACAGGACAGGGAGAGACAGATTAAAAGACAGAGAGCAGAAAAAGCCCAAGAGGGGCAAGAGGACAGGAGGAGGGGAGAAAGAAAGGAAAAATGGGGAAGTGGGCCAACGGGGGGTAATTATGTGGGGTGAGGAGCGTGACTGGGGGATGAGGCACCATCAGCAGAGGAGGGGAGATCGAAAGCCTGACAGAAAAGATGAGTCTTAAGGAGAGATTTAAAGCGAGGATAGGACGATTCCATGCGAAGAGATAAGGGGAGCGAATTCCAGAGAGCGGGACCTAAAAAGAAAAAGGCGGAGTGATGGGTAAGTTCTAGATGGGCCTGGGCAGGGGGAGGGAGAAAGAGGCGGTTACCATGGGCTGATCGGAGAAGTCGTGGGGAGGGCTGGAGGTGAATAATGTCCGACAGGTATTGGGGAGTGCTGGTGTAAAGAGCCTTGTGTGTGAGAATAAGCACTTTAAAGATGAATCGAAACTTAACCGGAAGCCAGTGTAGAGTAAGAAGGCAAGGAGACACGTGAGAGTGAGCTGGGGAACAAGTGATGAGAATGCAGCCAAACACATCGCTCTGTACTGTCAGAACTACATGCATTGCCTAAAAGGTGAAGAAGTAACTGCACGAACAGTAGCTGTAAATCTCTGTAGATACTTTTTCCCAAGGCATCGCTCAAAGTGACTGTGCACACATTTTTCCTTTGAAAACTGATGCAAAGTCTGCACATTAAAGACCCACAAACTTTACAAGCACCCACGTTGCTTTGAAAACTGCCCCTTATAAAATATACAAGGTAAAATCTGCCTTTAAATATCATTCAGTATCTATTTATTTACTTTTGTTACTAAACTGTGCCTTTCCAGTAAAAATATACACTGTATATAACAGAAAACGCATCTTCAACCACAGAGTTCTAGACTGACCACATCATTCATTGATATTTTCTACAGTATTTGCCCTGACAGTCGCATTTCATTATTATGCACCCTCTTGTGCTGGTTCTCAGCCTGGTTCTTGGAATAAAACTAGGGGAAGGGCGGAGGGAAGGGGGGTATTTTGCTCCATTAGAATTTCACTGTGGATTCTTTTCATGTAAACCAGCAAAGCAAGTCTCAACAGTCCTCACAGAGGAAGAAGTTCATGAGGCCACTTCAGACAAGAAAGCGTCTCATAGGAGCTCCATTGTCTGTTTAATGATCCTGGGGTTAAATTAAACAGCAAGGCTTGCTGGAGGAAAAGTTCAGCCATTTTCCATCCCTAGTGGTGAACTGGGGCATCAGTCATTCATTCATACGAGTTTCACAGAGAGAGAAGAAAGGCTGACTGTGTCAGATAGATAGCGGAGACAGTTGACCAGTTAGAGCCAACTCCAGACTTGCATTGTTGACAGAAATATACAGATATACTTTTTAAACTGGCTTACTTCATATAATGTTAATAGTAGCCAAGGGACCTGACGTCCAACCAGATCGGTCCATCGCATGGGAGGAAAAAACATCTAAAATAGATAAAACAGCCCTCTAAAAACACAGACAAAAACATTACATCAACCTTGTGTTGGAATCTTCACTGCCACAAAATATGTAAAACAAAAATTATGCGGACGCAAGGACAAAAAAGGAAAGTGTTCAAAGAATGTGGTTGTCTACAGACTCACACGTAACCAACAAACACAACTTGACGAGTTCAGAAATAGGTTTTGAAAACTATCACATAAGATTTCACGTGGATGATGAATAAAGCTTAAAAGCAAAAATCTAGTAAACGTCAAAAGCAGCTGCCAATGTACATTATTCACACACGTGACACAAGGCAACCATGACCTGAGTAGACTAAGTACCGGTTCCTGAGCGGTCCTCCAGTTTAGTCCTCCACATCCGGGTAGTGCACCTCTTCCTGCAGCAAGAAGACTGGACCAATCAAATTCTCTAAACCATGGAATGTAGGCTGCTGGAGCTCCCATCAGGCCCCCAGAGTGTCCAGTCTCCTTGCAGCAGGAGGACGTGTGAGCCTGGGTCTGGGCTCACTTAGGGCTTGTCTTAGCAATGCTAGCTACATTTCTTTTCCTTTGGGGAGTCCTTCGTTTTGTTTTGCTTCTTTCCCTTTATTTTCTTTTTATGTAGATATAGCTTTAAAAAAAAAAAAAAAACGGAGCTGAGCCGTACTGCCCTTCCCCCCCCTTTGCAGTGTTTACTGAGGCAACATTTCTCGATCGCTCCCCCTGGACAGTACAGGGGACTGATCGGACACTCACAGCAGCTCCTTGCCCTTCCGTGCCTGCGGGTGCTGGAAACGGCGTTTAAAAGTTGACGGCGAACTTCAACTCTGTGAGCTCAGTTTCCCGGCGGTCTTTTAGCTGCTGGGTTGTCAATTCAGCACCGCTCCGGTTCGAGCGATTTCGCTGTTTCTCTAACTTTTTCTAGCTGCTGGGGTAAGTGCCTTCCTTTTCCGAATGTCCCTGTAGTTTTATTTTATTTTTCACTCGCGTCGTGTACGGAGAGCTTACAAGCAACGGACAAGGTCGTACATTTTTTGCAGAACTTAGGATGGGTGGTCAATGCAAAAAAGAGTCATCTGGAACCTTCTCAAATGCTCGAATATCTCGGGGTTTGTTTCGACACGAACAGAGGTTTGGTATCTCTACCGAGTCGCCGCGCACAAGCCTTGTGACGTCTGGTTCGGACTTTCTTGGCGATTCCCGCTCCGTCGGCTTGGTGGTATCTCCGTCTACTGGGGACCATGGCGGCAACAATAGATGTAGTTCCTTGGGCCAGGTTTCACATGCGTCCGCTACAGCGAGCTCTTTTGCGTCGCTGGTCCAATCAGACAGACCCGCTAAGTCGCAGGTTGCCCTGCCCGAGACGGGTGCGTCGGGCGTTGCAGTGGTGGCTTTGCCCACGGTCCCTTCAGATGGGCCTGCCTCTGGAGCAGCCAACTTGGTTACCGGTCATAACCGATGCAAGCCTAGAGGGCTGGGGAGCCCACTGTCAGGGTCATTATGCTCAGGGAACTTGGTCGACGCAGGAACTCCAGTGGTCGATCAACCGGCTCGAGCTGCGCGCGGTGGGGCTAGCGCTGTGAGCTTTCCAGTCGATAGTGTTACATCGAGCTGTGCGCGTTCTGTCGGACAATGTGACTGCGGTGGCGTACATCAATCGACAAGGCGGCACAGGAAGCATAGCCATGGAGGAAGAGGCTCAGGACCTCTTCGAATGGGTGGAAGTGCGCCTTGTAGCCATTTCGGCTGCGCATATCGCCGGAAAGGACAATGTGATGGCAGATTTTCTCAGCAGAGTCCGGGTGGATGCCGGAGAGTGGGAGTTGCATCCGCAGATTTATGCACAAATAGTTCGTCGATGGGGTTCTTCGATCATGGATCTCATGGCGACCTTCCAGTCGGCGAAGACCGGTTGGTTTTTCAGCAGGCGGAGAGAACGCATGTCCGAAGGAATCGACGCCCTCATTCAACCGTGGAGAGAGTCCGGCCTCCTGTATGTGTTTCCTCCATGGGCGTTGATCGGCAGAGTGGTCCAACGCATCGAAGCACACCGCGGCAGGGTTCTTTTGGTGGCCCCGGACTGGCCCAGGCGTCCTTGGTATGCCGACCTGGTGTGGCTTCTCGACGGGGATCCGTGGAAGCTTCCCCTTCTCGGGGACCTACTAGTTCAGGGGCCCCTGAGCATGCCTCAAGTGGATCGGTTCTCGCTTACGGTTTGGCCATTGAAAGGGCTCGATTGAAAAAGAAGGGTTATTCACCGTCAGTTATTGCCACGCTACTTCGAGCCCGTAAGACTTCTACATCGCTTACGTATGTACGCATTTGGCGTATTTTTGAGGATTGGTGTTCGACGCATAACATTCGAGCAGCGACGGCTTCTGTGGCCGTGATTCTCAGTTTCTTACAAGACAGCTTTGACAAGGGTCTAGCCGCTAGCTCCTTAAAGGTTCAGTTGGCGGCTCTCGCGTGTTATCGTGGTAAAATACACGATCTCTCTCTGGCGGCTCATGCGGATGTGCAGCGTTTTCTTAGGGCTGTGTTCAGGCTGCGACCTTCGCGCAGGGTGACTATTCCTCCTTGGGATTTGAATTTAGTGTTGCAAGCCTTGGTTCGGAAACCTTTTGAGCCTTTGCGCAATGCTTCCGTTAAGGACTTAACCCTGAAAACGGTTTTTCTCGTCGCCATTTGCTCTGCAAAGCGCATTTGGGAGCTCCAGGCGTTGTCCTGTAAGGCTCCCTTCTTGTCCTTTTCTCGGGATAAAGTGGTTCTGCGACCAGTGCCCTCCTTTCTTCCTAAGGTGGTTTCTCCGTTTCATTTGAATCAATCCATTGTTCTACCGGTTTTCAATTCGGACCAGTCTGCGGGCGCCGACGACGGCCTCCACCGGTTGGATGTGAGCAGAGTTTTGCGTCAATATCTGAAGGTTTCTGAAAGTTTCCGTAAGTCAGATCGTTTGTTTGTTCTTTTCGGTGGAGTTCGGAAGGGGGAAGCAGCGGCAAAATCCTCCCTTTCCCGCTGGATTAAGGAAGCCATCGCCTCAGCATATTTGTTGCACGGTCGGTCTGTACCGTTGGGTCTCCGTGACCATTCTACCAAAGCGCAGGCTGCTTCATGGGCGAAGTACAGTTTGGTTCCGCCAGTAGATATTTGCAAAGTGGCTACTTGGTCTTCGTTCCATGCCTTTAGTAGACGTTACCGGTTAGATGTCCAGGCGTCTCGGGATTCTTGTTTCGGTTCGGCGGTACTGCGCGCCGGTTGGCAAGGTCCCTCCCGTTGATTACTGCTCTGATACATCCCGGATGTGGAGGACTAAACTGGAGGACCGCTCAGGAAATAGAAATTACACTTACCTGGTAATTGTAGTTCCAGGAGGGTCCAGTTTAGTCCTCCGTCCCGCCCAAGAGTCTAAAAAGTGTCTTTTTCTGTCTGGCGCGCTACCTTGGTGGGACAAAGTTTCGGAAAAGTGATGTACTTCCCCTTCTCATACTGCAGGTACTTTCTTGAATCGGTAAGTTCTTGGGGTTTTTTTTTTCGTTATAAGTGCTGCAGTGTCTTAGTTGCTTCAGGTAAAGGGGGCCGAAGCAAGGTACAACGTTCTGACTCTCTCGTTTGGGGAGGAGGTCAAGTGCTATTGGGGGGCATCAGTCTGTTTATTTTGAGTTGCTTACGTGTTGTTTCTTTGAGTCTGCTTTGTTACTAGTTCACTGGGGGCCTGATGGGAGCTCCAGCAGCATACATCCCATGGTTTAGAGAATTTGATTGGTTCAGTCTCCTTGTTGCAGGAAGAGGTGCACTACCCGGATGTGGAGGACTAAACTGGACCCTCCAGGAACTACAATTACCAGGTAAGTGTAATTTCTATTTTATTAAACTGCACTAGGCTTCTGCAACTAACGTGGCAAAAGAGTGCAGATAGCACCACGCTAACTGCAAATGTTGAGGGCGTGCACAGCCGTTCCTCAGCATATAGTACACCAAAAGTGCAGAGAATGTGGTTGGGCAGGCATCGTAGATGCAGCTAATGGTACCCACTGAGGTGGCAATAGCTGCACCCACGCTGTCTGCAAAGCAGGCGGTTATCACGCACTGTTGAGGCCCTTGGTAACCTCAAGTTGCAGATACGCCCATTCTCTGCCCTAATCCCACCCACTCCTGCATATACTGTGCTTTCTGCAATAGTGCAGAAAATTGCTGCGTTATCTACAGTTGCCCACGATAACCGCTACCACGTTCCGAGAGCGTACACTATCTGCCACGTTAGCAGCTAACACAGTTTAGTAAACTGGCCCCTAAGTGACTTGTGCAGCAAATTGGAACTGAACAACTAAGGCTTATGACAAAGAATGAGAGAAAGAAAATACAAAGAAAGAAAAGAGAAACTGCAAAGAAAAGGAGGAAAGAAAGAAAGAAAGAAAAAATTTCTTGCATTGCATCTAACCCCCTTCACCATTCAGAGAAAAAATGTTACAGTACACAAGGTAGATGGTCTCATTCTACACAAGGTAGATGGTCTCATTCTATTTTTAAAATTCAGATTTCCAAGTCTTTCAAGGATCCATTGGTCAGGAACCATTGGTGATGAAAGAAGAAGTTGAAGCAGCATTGAAAGCCTTATCAAAGAACAAAGCACCAGGCATTGATAGCATTCCCATAGAAGTATTGCAGCAATCTGATGCAGCTGTTACCGTACTTACAAGGCTCTGCCAAGAAATATGGAAGACAACATCATGGCCAACTGACTGGAAAAGATCTGTGTTTATACCAATACTAAAGAAAGGTGATCCAACTGACTGTGGAAATTATCGCACAATCGCTCTGATCCCACATGCCAGCAAGATTTTACTGAAGATTATTCAAAAGAGACTACAGCCATACCTAGAACAAGAACTACCTGAAGTGCAAGCAGGGTTCAGGAAAGGGCGAGGAACGAGAGACATCATTGCGGATGTGAGATGGATCCTTGAAAAGACTAAAGAATACCAAAAGGATATCTATTTGTGCTTTATCGACTATAGCAAGGCTTTTGACTGTGTAAACCATGAGAAACTCTGGGCCACATTAAGAAGCATGGGTATACCAGAACACCTGATCGTTCTCTTGCGTAATCTGTACATTGATCAAGAAGCAACAGTTCGAACGGAACAAGGAGAAACAGAATGGTTTAAAATAAGCAAAGGTGTAAGACAAGGCTGCATACTTTCCCCCTACCTGTTTAATTTATATGCAGAACAAATCATCAGAGAAGCAGGACTGTATGAAGACAACAGAGGTGTGAAGATTGGTGGAAGACTCATCAACAACCTTCGCTATGCTGATGATACCACATTACTGGCTGAAAGCGAAGATGATCTGAAACATTTGCTAATCACAATCAAAGAACATAGTCTCAAAATGGGCCTGCACCTTAATGTAAAGAAGACAAAGATCATGACAACTGGCATAATCAACAGGTTCATCGTTGAAGGAGAAGAAATTGAAATTGTAAACAACTTTAACCTACTTGGATCAACTATCAATAAAGAAGCAACAAGCAGTCAAGAAATCAGACGACGCATTGCTCTTGGCAGAATGGCTATGAAAGACCTAGATAAGATTCTCAAGAGCAGAGATGTCTCTCTCCATACAAAGATTCGACTTGTTCAAGCCATGGTATTTTCAATAACATCATATGGATGTGAAAGCTGGACAGTGAAAAAGACAGACAGGAAGAAAATTGATGCCTTTGAATTATGGTGCTGGCGGCGAATACTGTGTATACCATGGACTGCCCGAAGAACAAACCAGTCGGTACTAGAGGAGATCAAACCTAAGCTTTCTTTAGAAGCTCAGATGACAAGACTTCGACTTTCATACTTCGGACACATCATGCGAAGAGAGAGATCATTAGAGAAAGACATCATGCTTGGCAAGATAGAAGGTCAACGCAAAAGAGGAAGGCCAGCAATGAGATGGATCGCTACAATAACAGCAGCTACGGGTACCAGTCTGTCGTCAATGAGCCGCCTGACTGAAGACCGAACACAATTTAGGATAGCTATCCAGAGGGTCGCCATGAGTCGACTCCGACTCGACGGCACTTAACAACAACAACAAGTGGTCCAAGTACTCTCTGCTTCTTACACCGTTCCAAAGTGCATGATATCCACCCTCCTGCACAAATCCAAAAGTCTTGACACCAAAACACTACAATAAATTCTTCATCAATTCATTCTCAGCAGTCTCAGATATTGCAAATACCCCCATCTCTACCCAATGCTCTCATCATCTATGAAAAATCCTGCACAAACTGACAGCCCCTCTTCCGTTACAGCACACCACAGAACTGCACCAACAGTGTGATTCTGCCTAAGGCACGGATCTCCCAGGCTCCCTTTCCAAGTTTAATAATTCAATACCTGAATAGCTCAGACGTCACTGGACCCCTTTCCGAACTACTTGAGCAAAACTCTCTATTCTTGTGTCTGAACACTGATGCTATTAGAAAAATTTATGTAGCAATACAAAGCGAGGCAAAGGACAATCCCTCCGAGACATTCATCATGCAGGGATGGGATGATCCCCCCCATTCTCTTTAAGAAACTGCAGTGATGGAGAATGAAAATGTTAACAGCATATAAGGCCCTATTTAAGCCACATCTTAATCAAGCATAAAAGAATGAGTGAACTGCATGGCAACAGCCATATGCTGATTAAATTCAGCATTCTTTGCACAGTCGCTATTTTATATTAAGATCTGATCATTCAACACAAAAATAGAATCATTTTCAGCTTTTAAGGAATCTGAGAGAAAATTTGTAAAAGGTCATTACTGTCAGGAGGCTAAGAAGGTACCTATTGTATTTAGGGCATATATTTTAAAAATACATAGGCACTTATGTGGCTTTTTAAATTACCAGCGCAAATCCTGCAAAAAGAGAGGTGTGAATATACGTGTCTTTGTAAACTGTAATTTAATGCATGCTCCACCCCAAATCTATCCAGAACAGGCCTACACCTGGTACTCACATTCTCGTCATTCATACTTTTATGTGGGATGGAAATAATGTTATTTATACTGGCATATCTGCACACAATGGTCTTTATAAACTCCCCACTACTGTATCAGGCCACCCAAGTTACCCAAGTTTTTGTTCCTGTTCCATGTAAAAAACAGATAATATGTATCTTATCTGATGTTTTATTGTTCTTTGTAAACTGCGCTGATTATAAATAGTGCGGTATATAAAAGATGTTAAATAAATAAAAATAAATAAATAAATAAATATTTAAAGAGTTTAGGCTCCTAATTTTGAGAGCTGTTCTCCTAAATTGTCCCCTCTGAAAACGTACTAGGGCTAAGATCCTAAATGTATACTCCTATTTTCACTAGGCTCCTAAATTTAGAAGCCTAAAAAATGGGAGGCAGCAGGAGTGACCAGATCTAGGCCCAGGGTCCCTAGTGTTTTCCATGGAGCTTGACCTGGCTGTGACAATTTGGTACAGATTTATTTCTTCGTTTCAGTTTGGAATAGATTTACTAAAATGGGCTACCATGCTAGCATGCGCTAAAGCCATTAACACTCATTATTAGTAAACCACTATATAGAATGGTGCCTGGGATAAATAACATATGAATGTGTGCTTAGTAATGCAATAGCACCTTTAAGTAAACATAGCCCTTTGCTTGTTGCCTCATGTAAGAACTTAACATAAGAATATAAGATCTACCATGCTCAGTCAGATCAAATGTCAACTGAGCCCAGCATCCCATCTCTGACAATGGCCAATCCAAGCAAATATGAAGTACCTGGCAGATCCCAAAGTGTAGATTCATTCCTTGTTAAGAACATAAGAAATGCCATACTGGGTCAGACCAAGGTCCATCAAGCCCAGTATCCTGTGTCCATCAGTGGCCAATCCAGATCATAGGTACCTGGCAGTTTGCCAAAAAAACACACAAGTCCCACAATATTTGCACTGGGGCAAGCAGTGGATTTCCAGAGTCCTCTTTAATAATGGTTTATGGACCTTTCCTCCAGGAACTTGTCGAAACCTTTTTTAAACTCAGCTACTTACAGCTTTTACTACATCCTCCGGTAATGAATTCCAGAGTTTGATTATGCGTTGAGTGAAAAAAATATTTTCTCTTATTAGTCAAACGTGTTACACTGTAGCTTCACTGCATGTCTCCTAATCTTTTTACTTTTTGGTGGCGTGAACATTCAATCTTCATTTACCTGTTCCACTCCATTCATTAATTTATACACCTCTATCATATCTCCCCTCAGCCATCTCTTAACCAGACTGAAGAGCCCTAACTTTTTAAGCATCGCCTCATAGGGCTGTCCTTCCATCCCTTTACAATTTTGGTAGCTCTTCTCTGTACTTTTTCTAATTCTGCTATATCCTTTTTAAGATACAGCGACCAGAATTACACACAATATTCAAGGTGCAACATGTAACGATACAGAGGCATTACAATATCCTTTGTATTTTTCTCCATTCCTTTCCTTATGATACCTAGGGGCATGTTTACTAAACTGTGGTAACGTAGCAGCGGCTACGCTAAGGCACGTTATGTAACGTTAAGGCACCTTAACGTTACCGGCCGCGGTAAGTTCAGAAAAGGGTGGAGAGAGGATGGAGAGAAGGGGTCAATGGGCGGGGAGTGGGCGGGGAGAGGCCCCTTCCACACTAACACGGAAAAATTAAGGGCTGAATCCTAACTCAACTGAAAACCTGGCGTTAGCACACATTTGCAAGAGAGAGAAACCAGTTCTGTGTCAGCAATGTACAGCATAGCCAGGGAGCCCCAGAAAAGTGATAGCAGTGCTACATTTGCACCAACATCACAGTGGACAAGTAGGAAAGGCCACTATGGTGCTGCAGGTGGGACAAGTAGTGGGGGCAGCTGGGGCACAGGGCTGACCAGGCGGAAGCCTAGGTGACACATAGGAACATAGACATGAGAAATCAGCAAGACAGCCGCTGACCAAAGCAAAACACAAACCACAAATACCCTGACCACCCTAGCTAATAGTTGCCAGGGCACACACCGGACACCCTCCCAGCCACCCATCCTCCATGTGGAAGGTGCAAAATGTTGGTAGGCTGTGATGGGGATGGGGGGCATGCGGAAGGCCATGTATGCCCCTCACCCCTGACACCCCAACCCAGGCACCCGTCTACCCGTGCAGTGTATGACCTGTGATGGCGCACCAACAACATATGCCTATGTCAGCACGACGGGGGGGGGGGGTGTCCGTGCTGGAGGGGGCAGTGGCACCTGCCTGCAGTGGCCCCAGGCCATGCCCTGCACCAGTATGTGGTGTGCAGTGCAATATAAAAGTTCTGGCTGATGAGACGTACAGCTAGCCCAAGGGACCAATGTGACCCTGTGGCAACACTGTGGCGCAATACACACAGCCAGTGTGTCCCTAAGCAGAGGATCACAGGTTCAGGTCCCAGCTGCGGGCCCAGCACAGCACATCCCAATATTTTACCCCACTAGGTAGATGAAACAGAAACCAGAGAAGGTCCTGCTGTGGAGAAGGAAAGTTACATCCCAATAATTTTCCCCAATAATTTTAGAAGCTAAGGAGTTAAACAAAATTTATTTCTCCATTCACATAAATTCATAAGAAATATGCAATTTTTCCTATTCTTAACTTTAATAAAGATGTAACAAGATAAATGTATATAAATAAAAATTAACCAATTGGAAACAAGGTTGTTTCCTTCTTTTTCTTAGATAAATGGTTACAATTTACTTTTCTTCTTCTCAAGAGTGTGTATGGTCTTTGAAATCCAATTAGAGTGTAGCCCTTTATACAAAGTCACTTTGAATATTTGAGCTCAAATATAAATATTCCAAGTAAATGTCTCTACTTATCCACTTGTCCTCTCTTCCGTTGGGGCCCGGATCTTGTCCGCTGACTTCGGGATGGTGAGCTGTCAGTTGTCTTTTTTTTTTTTTTATTAAGTTTTTAATTATACATTCATCAAGAATGAAAGAAAACAGAGGCACGTAACAATAATCCAAAAAGATACTAATACAGGAAAAAAAACCCATTATCATATTACAGTACCAAACTTCAGCCCACAAAAATAGAGAGGCATCAGGAAATTAGAAAAAACAAAGGAAAGTAAATAAATAGGCAGTGCAAGGCTTAAGCGTCAGCCGTATGGGGTGGTACAACAACAGCAGGCTCCTCTCTAGCATTCAGAAATTCCAGGAGTTGATTGGGGTCAAAAAACATATACATTTGTTCTTGGTAAGATACACAACAACGAGAAGGAAACTTTAACAAAAGGGTCCCACCAAGAGAGAGAACCCTAGGTTTATACCTTAAGAATTCTTTTCGCCTCAGCTGGGTACCCCTAGCTAAGTCAGGAAAAATACGTACAGAAGACCCCAAAAACTGCTCACTGAAGTTCCGAAAATACAGTCGGAGAATCAACGCTTTATCGGTCTCAAGTGCCAATGTAATAAGCATTGTAGTACGCGCAGTAATGACCTCTAATGAGCTCTCTAGAAAACCAGTAAGGTCCCCCATAGCCCCACTAGAGACAGCATTAACTTCCTGAACCCCCCTACCCACTGACAAATACTGTGCTCTAATCAACGGAGGAAGGTCTTCCCTGGAGATTTTCAAAACCTCCTGGAAATACTTTCGCACCATTTCCAAGGGAGAAATCACGGGAGACCTAGGAAAATTCACCAGTCTCAAATTGTTCTTCCGGGACTGGTTCTCTAGGTACTCCATCCTCCTAGTCTGAACACTCGAGTTTTTCATGTGGGCCAGGTTCAGTTCCTGAAGTTTCTCCAGATCTAAACGGAGCTGTGCCAAACTACATTCCTGTTCCTTTTGGACTTGAGCAACCCCTTGAAAGTCAGTCTTTAAACTTACAACTTCTGCTGACAATGAGGTAGTAATAGTTCGTAGAGAAGAATTCATTGCTGCTATAGCGAAGGTGGTGTGAATCCATCGACCGGAGGCAGAGGCGCTGTAGTCTGCTGTGTGTAGCGGTTGTTTTCTGGTGCCGATATGGGCAGAAGGAAGCGCAAGCAGGCTAGCTTACCTTCGGAGCAAGCCTGTTCCAACAACGCTGCTCAACGGACTTTGCAGGAGTGTGGCTTCCGCGGATCGATGGAGCAAGCAGCGTCTTCGGCGGGCCCTGAGGTTTCTCAGGACCTGGGCACATCCGGGGTTTTCCTTTCCCCGGAGCAGCGGGCCCCCCCCCGCCTTGTCCCGGAAGCGAAACCCTTGGCAGTAGTGAGGCGCTTGCCGGCGTGATAACTAGTACGCCGAGGCAGGCAGCCACGGAGGGTTCCTCTGCCGGCGGGAGCGCTCCGTGTGGACCCCCTGGAGTGATTGTTGGTTCGGGGAGGAGTACATCTGCCACGCTCCAGGAGATTGTGTCCCCAATTGGTCATTCTGGCGGTGGCGGTTTGGTGAGACCTGCAGTGGTGACTCTTGAGGTGCTGTCAGTTGTCTTTTGATGGTTCAGGATGTTGTATCTTCTCACCAGGATGGCTCAACCTAAGTTAAACTAAACCTGTCTCTCTCTCAACCCCCCCAAAAAAACTAACTAGTTCATAAAAAATGTACTAATACAAATGAGACAGTATTTAGCAAGCTTACTGAAAAATGCTCCCTTCCTACCCTGAATACTCTAGCACAGCACCCACATCTTTTCTTCTCTATCTCATACCATCACACACTCAGCGACCACTCAGACAGTCCTTATCCCCTAAAAGAAAAACAAAATAATGATACCAGCAATCAGCACTTAGAATATCTCTTCCTGTTTGACCCTCCCTCTCCTTATATCATTCCCTGTTGGGATTTTAGTAAAGGGTAAGTATTTTCCTCTTTTCCACCTAAAACACCCTCTAAAATTCTATAGGAGCTTGTTTTTACTCCTATAACAATTTTTCCTTACCTTGGAATTAATGCCAAAGCCCCTTAATAAGGTTTTGAAACCTAGAAACCCCTCTCACCTGTTCCTCTCTATTCCGAGGAAAAATGAAAATAATTTTAGCTTTTTAGCTCTGCTCTGTCTTTCTATCTCTCTTAATCAGAATAGTCTCGCTCTAACTCAGTCAGCCCAACAGCCTTCCCTACTTATATACTTATTCTCTCAAACACTTCATCAAACTCTCCCAAAAAAACACTCAATCAGGCCCGCTGACGGCAGGCATCCTCATATACTTCCAGTATCTCCAGCATTCACTCACCGACGGACTTTACAGCATCACAGCACCAACATTCCAAACCCTCTGCAGAAACACTTTTCCTCTTGCTGATGTCATCAAAGAGATCCCCATCTGTAACAATAAAAACTTGATTTCTCATTTTTCCCCCAAATCACCTATTTTCCTGTTCTATTTGAGTCAGGATTTTTCATGCTGTTCCCTTAAGTGCACACGCACAAGGTATCCACTCTCTTTCATTTTTAACCCCCTGGTTACATTTGTTTTATTTTTTTGCTATGTGCACCACTTTGCACCTGTCAACATTAAATTTAATCTGGCATTAAGATATTCAGTTCCCCAGTCTGGTAAACTCCTGCAGTTCTTCACAGTGTATTTACATTTTAACAACTTTGAATATTTTTGTTTCATTTACAAATCTGATCGTGTCACTCACTAATCCATTTTTTAAAGTGGCATTTTAGAAGGTTTGTCTAAGGAGCATCTGGGACATCTAGAGCATAACGTCCAAAAAACTGGGGGTTATGGCTACAGTGAAGGGAATTGCTACCTTCCCACCGCGAAAGATGGGCTTTCCTGCAGCCAACACTGGAAGTGGGCCTGTAAGGCCAGGTACGTACCTGACTGTGGATCATTTTAGAAAGATGGATGTCCCCAAATTGGATAGCCACAGAAATGGCTTCTTGTGCCATGCTGGTCATCCTTTTTAAGAAGGGGGGCATCCATGTTCAGTGACACTCAGACGTGCAGTGGTCGGTTACTAATCTGTTTAAGGTTTGTCTTTACATGCTGGTTTCTTTGGCCAGGAAATACTAACTGTAGTGATGACAGCACATTGTGCTCTTACCCCTGGTATCATTACCGCCATGAAACGACCACTTTTTAGCTCCTTATTCATGGTCAGGAGCAGGAATAGGCATGGACACCCCAACAATCATGACCAGATGTGCTTGTGCCGTTCTGAAATTGCACCATGATCTGCATCTTCATTGCTTAGCCTAGGCTGCTCTTCTGGCATGCTCCTGTTCTACTAGGATGCCCTCACATTGGGATTTGTCCAGATACCCAATTTCTAAAATGACTCCTGGGGATGCCTTTGTGATTTGGATGTCTGAGTACCTGTTTTCAGATATCCAAACCATGAACAGGGCTTCTAAAATAACCCCCTTAATGAAATGTTAAACTCAGGTCCCGGGACAGATTCCTCAGGCACTCCTCTATTTACTTCTTTCCATTGGAAAAGCTGAACATTGTTATGAGCCACAGTAAGCTCTTGCTTCCTATCCCATGACTTTTCAGTTTCCTGACGAGTCTTTCTTGATTGACTTTTCTGAATGTCCAAACACACTATACCAACCAGTTTACCTTTATCTATATGACTATTCAAACCTTCAAATAATTCTTGGCAGAACCTCCCTTTCCTAAAGCCATGATTTCACTTTCCCACAAGTCCGCTAAGGATTTGCCATTAATGTGCCGATCTCACAAGCGCCAACTGCAAAGCCTCTGTGTAGGCTGTCAAGGGCTTGATCAGCATGCTCCCAGCAGCTAACGTGTGACGGGTTTGCCTAACATGTGTTATGTGAACCCACGTTAGGAGATGTGTTGCTGCCAAGTTCATGGCAATGGCCTGGACTCTCGCGCTAATGTGTTTTCCATGCTACCCCATCCCATGCTCGCTAATTAAAGTGCATTTTAGCATGTGCTGGCAAATGTGTTCGCACATTAGTATTCCCAAATGCCAGTTGTTGCGCATTAAAACTCACATTAACCAGCTAACAGGCTGTAGTAAAAGGGTCTCTTAGTCAGTAATTTTGTTATTAGCTTTCATAATTTTATCCTGCACCAAGATCAGGCTCACTGGGTTAACCTTGGAACTCTTATAGAAAATCAAGAACACATTGACTGCCCTCTTATATTATCTCTTGTGTAGTCTTGCCTATAATGTTTTTATTATACCTGGCATTTTTTGTATTGTACTTAGAATGCATGATAGGTGGATTATAAATATTTTCCAATAATAAATAAAATATTTAATGAAAGGCTACTGATTACCAGTAGCAGGTCTGCAGTTTCATATTTGAGTTATTTAAACCTTTGGTATGACTATTACCAGGTCCAGGTCATTTGCTACTATTTAGCTTATCAACATGCACAAGCACCTCTTCCAGATTCACACTTATTTGTTTCAGTTCCTCTAAAGCATCACCTACAAAAATAATTGAAGCATGAATGTTTCCCCTATATCCTCAGACACATGCTAAATAACATTAATGTGTGTTTGTGTGCTAACATGATAGTGAACTTTAGAAAATCTAGCCCTTAGTTCTTCTAGTATGCCTTGTCCTGTCTGCTACTCAGGGTAGGCAACCAGCTCCAACAACCATCCTGGGTGCCAGGAATCTACATACACACACACTACCGGGAGTTGTTCCCTCTAATTAATATCATCCCTCTCACCATCCAGGTTGTCCCAGTGATTTCTTCAAACTTAAAAAACACAAATAGTGGTGCTCTTGAGGGCCCAGTAAAAATAGATGCCATTGTAAACTAATTCCCAGGGTCTCTAAATACTACCTCTGGAATATAGCCCAATCCTTCAAGTAGCCAGATGTTAGGAGTCCAGGTAATGAACATGAGTATTCTATGCAGTAGGGTACAGGTCCTGCATTTTCACACTTGCCCACAGATTTAAAACTAAGAGGCCCTGTTGCACTTGGAGTATTGTGTTCAGTTTTGGTGACCATATCTTACAAAGGACATAAAAAGACTTGAAACAGTTCAGAGGAATGCGACCAGAATGATTCAGAGCTTGTGCCAAAAGACATATGAGAAGAGACTTGAAGACTTAAATAAGTGTACCCTAGAGGAGAGGAGGGACAGGGGAAATATGATACAGACTTTTAAATATTTAAAGGATATCAATGAACAAACAAACTTTTTCAAAGAAGGAGAAGTTGTAAGACTAGAGGGTATATAATGAAGCTGCAAGGCGGTAAACTTAAAAGCAACATCAAAAATGCAATGTGTGCCTTTGAGTTGGTCCTGACTCCTGGTGACCCAGAAGCTCCTGGGTTTTCTTGGCAGTGTCACTGGAAGTAGATTGCCAGACCTTTCTTCTGAGGCAATGGAGGGTTAAGTGACTTGTCCAAGGCCACAAGGAGTGCTAGTGGGAATTGAACCCTGGTTACTTGGTTACCAAGCCAGTGTTCTAACCACTAGGCTACTCCTCCACTCCAAAAGCAACATCAGGAAATACTTTTTCACTGAAAGGCTGGTGGATGCTTGGAATGCCCTTCCAATAGAGGTGGTGGGGGCAAATACAGTGACGGAATTCAAAAATGGTATGGGACAGACACAGTGGATCCATATTATGGCAAGAAGATGAAATCAAAGCAAACTTAAATATCTTTTAATGGGGGAGGGGGGGGGGAGACTGACCTGCACGAAGCATAAACACAGGCATAAGGGGGCTGACCTGATCTAGACGGAGCTACAGTTACAACCTCTTTACAATCTTACAGGGCAGACTATATAGACCATACTGGGCTGTACGTGCAGTCATTGTGCGTAACCTGCTGGGGGCGTGCCCAGCAACTTTCCAGCAGTCAGCACACGATCAAGCACCGGAATGCATGTTGCGATTAATACAAGTGCACCTAAAGACACCCACAGAGGTATCATTTTACTCACCCACACTATCTGCCACACTGACGGTGCCTGATATGTATCCCTGTGCTAACTGCACAGTGTTCTCTGCGCTCACAATCTGCCCTTTCCCATCCCTTTGTGTGATGGGCAATTCATGCAACAAAAGAATAATAAAAAGTAATTATAATTTCACCCTAACTATCCTAATACAGGACAAAGTAAGTTTCAGGTTGTCAAAGAGATGAAGCCTCATTTATAATAGCAAACAAAGGATCTGAAAGTGAGAATGAGTCTCAGCCCAATGGACTAATCGGCTAATACGAGTAAGCTCACTGTTGGTTGATTAATCATTTGTTCGCGCTTGAAATTTCAGACTTTATCCCTTGTTCAGAGCTTTATAAGGAAACATTTTGAAATGTGGATTTGTTTTTTTGAACCAACATGCTTGGATTTTGGCAAATTAATTGTACTATTAAAATTCACATGCGGGAGAGATACGAAAACCTTTATGAAAGAGTCTTGAAAATCCACAGCCATGTCAAAGTGGCTGGCTCACAAATCAATATGTAATTATTTTTTAAATACACAGCCCAGTTACTAGAAAAATTCATAATGCAGATCAGAGGAGTTCCATGGATCTGTTTCAGAGTTATTTTTTTGGGGGCGGGGGGGGGGGGGTGGTTAATCTATGAATTTTGAGTAAATCTAAGGGTTCTGTTAACTTGAATCAGGCTGAAACTTGCCTGTTTCAAGCTTACACAAATCAGAGTTCATGTTGCAACTCAAACTAATAACTTTGTTTAATGGTTTATGAAATTCATGCTTTTCGGGAACTTAACTTCTTTATTTTGAAGGATCTTTCATGTTACCTTTCAAATAAGCTTAATATATTTGAACACATACACAAATTTATCAATGTTGAATGTATAGAACACACATGGACACAGGTTTCAAATTGAATTTCACCAACTATGAAGCATTGAGTGGATGCCACAGATCACCGTCCAATACAAATATGAGTGACGTAAAGCAAAACTGGGAGATTGAAAACTGGGTCAGAAAACCAGACCATGGCTTCATCTCATGTCTGCAAGTGGAAGAGGTCACTGTGGTTATGCTGCCGGTTGCTATGTCAAGTTCATATTATACTCATGTTTTCTGTTTGAGGTGCCTGCAGTTACTACAGTTTTTCACAATAGTCACAGCAACAGCTAGCACTTTAAGGAGACTCTAATGAGCCTAATTTTGAAATGACATTTCTAGTGATCTATGTCTTTTAAATGACAGTTTGATTGGTGTTGGAGAGAGAGAACACTTGTTTTATACTGCATTAGAATCACCACTAGCAATTCTTAACATCAATATTCCAATTTATGTTCTTTTTTTAAACAATGGATAGTTTGGGGACAATTTTCAATAGCATTGGTACATGGAATGTGTGTGCACACTCAACACACATGGAGATACTTTGTGTTCCTTCAGTGTACTTTTGTATCCTACATGTACAAAAAGGGGAACTTTCCATGTCTGGGAGGATTCTGAAGTACTGAGGAAGGAGCTACCCATTCTCAGCAGTGGATCAAGATTATATAGAGGGGACTCAGCGAACAATGTTCCTGCTAAGCAGCTTGAAGCTGCGTGGAAGTCCGGTGGCAGGCGGTATAAAGCAATTCTACTTAGGACTGCAAGGCACAGGCAGGTCCTGAGGGTGCTATACATGATCGTGCTGCACCATGCCCCACTGGCAATACTGGTGGAGGATACCGGTGCAGCCTCAAGCTACTTAGAGGGAATATTATCAGGGAGTCCTGGAGTATCATTGACTAGAGGGACAGCAAAGAATACTGTACTCTCAGGCACTTTGACGAAGGGACGAGAGGAGATGCTTCCTTTTCAAGTGGAGAAAGGGTATCTCTCCGGTTTGCTTTTAGGAGGAAGCCAAGATAAGACACAATGGAACAGCGTCCAGGAGGATGAGGATCCTTATATCACCAATTCCCCTGTCTCTAGCTCCCCCTATGTCCTGTGTCCAGTATCTCCCACTCTCTTCCTGTTCCCCTATTATATGTCTAGCATGCCCCCTACCTCACCCCATAGTTCAGCAACTCCCCTTTCTTTCCCTGCTCTGTGCCGAGCATTTCTCCCCATTCTGTGTCAAGTATCTCTCCCATTTTCTTTTCTCCCTGTTCCATGTTCTGCATTTCTCCTTCTCTCCCCTTCCCCACTCTCCTGTAGTCCAGCATCTTCCTGGTTCTTCCCCCCCCCTCCCAATATGACCAGCATCTCTTCCTTCCCTTCTCATCCCACACAAAGTATCCAGCGTCTCCCCCCCCCCCCCCCCGCCCCAGATGTCCAACATCTCCCTTTACCTTATATTGCTTAACACCCTGGGCTGTGTCCAGCATCTCCTAACCCTTTTCAAGCCTGTTTCCTTCCCTTGTCTGTTGCCTCCACCCTACCTGCACCCAGGCTGTCCCGTGGTCTAAAAGGCAGTTTGGTGGGCAGCGCAGCCACAGGGCCTTTGAACACTCATGCACTCAAGACCTGTGCATCCCGCCCCCTCCGACGCAAAATTCATGTTGGGGGGTGCGGAGTGTGACAGGTCTTGCGCTTTGCTTTGAGAATGATGTTTGTGCAGGCAGCTAATTGGGGGTAAGGCAACACATTTTTTTAAATGGTACATGTGTGTGTGACTTTCCAATCCTGAACTATTTGCACCCCGTAGGAACACTTCTGTTTAACCCAACTAAAATATACACATTACAGAGGCCAGCAGGCTTTGAAAATAGCCCCATTAAAATCTTAGATCATTCTGTTATGTGCTAGCCTGGGTCCATTTCAGGGTTATACTACATATGCTATAATATGTTCTACTATATATATCCATGTGAATGCTTTATATGACATGTAAACCATGAACTAACTGATCCAGCTAAACAGTTTGCTCCCCCTTGCACATCACAGACCTAATCCAAACGTTCTAGGGGCTCTCTGAAAGGTGGTGCACTTTGCAGGTGAAGGGAGCATAGTTACTCATCTGTAAAAGGTGATCTCCGGGAACAGCAGGAATTTAGTCTTCACATATGGGTATCATCGGTACCGACGGAGCCTGCGTGGGAACGCTCCCCAGAGTCCAATAGGAAAGCTTTTGGGAGCATCCCACAGCACCTGCGTGCTGCCTTCCCGCCTTTCCCAGCTATCCCTCTCCAGTTGAGTTTAAAGCTGAGACAAAGAGAGAGGGAAAGAGAGAGAGATAGAGAGATACAACTCCTAGGGGAGGTGGGTGGGTTGTGAAGACTAAATTCCTGCTGTTCCCGGAGATCACCTGTTACAGGTGAGTAACTATGCTATCTCCAGGAACAAGCAGGAATGCAGTCTTCACATATGGGGACTCCCTAGCTGCAGATGCCAGGGAGAAGGCCCCAGAAGTTGTGTGCCCCTGTGAAAGGGCTCCACTTCCCCCCATGGATCTCTGGCATCCTACTAGGGATGGTGGGTAGGAGTTGATTAAGTATGGAAAAGGTGTTGAAGAACAGTCTGACCAAACAAGGCATCCCGGCGGGAGTCCTTGTCTAAGCAGTAATGGGCTGTAAAGGTATGAACCGAAGCCCAAGTAGCTGCTCCACAGATGCTGTCGATAGACACAGAGTGAAGATGAGCCATAGAGGCTGCCAAGGCTCTCACATTGTGAGCTGTGACATGGCCTTCAAGAGGAAGGTTCTTACTCTCATAGGCAAAAGATATACACTGTGCAATCCAGCTGGACAGTATTCTTTTGGAGACTGGAAGTCCCAAATTACTAGGATCAAAAGCAACAAAGAGTTGAGAGGACTTTCTATGTTGCTGTGTCCTTTGCAAGTAAAAGGCTAAAGCCCTTTTACAGTCCAAAGTATGAAGATTCCTTTCTGCATTTGAGGCGTGAGGCCTTGGGAAGAATACAGGAAGGTAAACCACTTGGTTTAAATGAAAAGGTGGCACCACCTTTGGCATAAAGTGTGGATGAGTCCTAAGGACTACCTTATCATGATAGAACCTTGTATAAGGAGGATCAGCCACCAACGCTTGCAATTCACTGATGCGACGTGCTGATGTGATTGCAATAAGAAAGATGACCTTCCAGGAAAGGAATTTCAAAGAGGTAGTAGCTAATGGCTCAAAAGGTGGCTTCAAGAGCTGCCCAAGAACCAGATTTAAGTCCCATGGCACCGGTGGTGGCTTAATGGGAGGCTTAGTTAAAAGAAGGCCTCTCATAAATCTCGCTATGAGAGGATGAGAGGAAATAGGTTGTCCATTTAGAGGCTTGAAAGAAGCTGCAATAGCACTCAAATGAACTCACACTGAATTGGTCTTAAGCCCTGCATTAGATAAATGAAGGAGATACCTCTGGAATCATTACTGGAATATCGCAAGAGAGTCAAGACCATTCTGCAAGCACCATATGGTAAACCTTTTCCACTTGAATGCATAAGAGCATCTTGTGGAAGGCTTCCTGGAAGCATAAAGGATATCCTTTACCTGCTGAGAAAGGTTAAGACCGTGAAGTTCTAGGCTTTCAGCAACCAGGCCCTGAGATGCAGAGACTGGGGATTGGGATGCCACAGCATCCCGTCCTCCTGAGAAAGGAGATTTGGAGCAGATCCTAACTCCAGAGGCGGAGCTTGAGAGAGATGTAGGAGCAGAGGGTACCACATTTGCCATGGCCAATGTGGAGCTATGAGAATCATATGACCTCTGTCTCTCTGAAGCTTGAACAGGGTTTTGAGAATTAGGGGAATGGGTGGGAAGTCCTGGCCCCAATGGAGGAGGAAAGCATCCCTGGCCTGACAACCCTGAGCCTGAATTCTGGAACAGAACTGGGGAAGTTTGGCATTCAATGGACTTGCAAAGAGGTCTATATCCGGGGTTCCCCAAATTTGGAAAATTTTGGCCACCTGGTCTGCATGGAGAGACCATTCGTGTGGAAGCAGAACTCGACTGAGTCTGTCTGCCCAAGAGTTTTGAATGTCTGGAAGATACACCGCAAGGAGATGAATCTGATGCTCTCTGGCAAGGGCCCATAGTCGCAAAGCTTCGTTGCATAGCAACAGAGAGCCTGTTCTGCCCTGCTTGTTCACATAGAACATGGCTACTTGATTGTCCGCTTGAACTAGGACTGTCTTGTAGCTGAGCTAGGTGTGGAATACTCGAAGAGCAAGGAAGATTGCTCTGAGTTCCAGGAGGTTGATGTTCAGATAGACCTCCTGTGGGGTCCGCGTACCCTGGGTAGAGAGGCCTTGCAGGTGGGCTCCCCAACCCACCTGTGAGGCATCTGTTGTTAGAGTGGCTTGGGGTGGGGGTTGCTGAAAAGGAGACCCTACCAAAAGGTTTTGAGGTGACAGCCACCACTGGAGGGACAAAATACGGCGATCTGAGTTTGCTATCTTGTCTGACAAGCAACCTGACGCCTGAGTCTACTGAGTGGATAAAGTCCACTGGGTTGCCCTCTTATGGAGGCAAGCATAAGGGACCACATGCACGGTGGATGCCATGTGGCCTAGCAACTGTAACATTTCCCAAGCAGTGAGGTGAGGCTTTAGCACTGCTTGGGAAGCTAACTGCACAATGCGAAGGCAGCGAGGCTGTAGAAGGTAGGACCTTGTCTGTCTGGTATCCAGAAGAGCTCCTATAAACTCTAGGGACTGAGTGGGAGCAAGGTTGGATTTTGGGAAGTTTATGACAATTCCCAAATACTGAAGAATGCGCATTGTGCAAGAGAGGAAAACCCTGGCCTCTGGCTCTGAAGAGGCTCGAATGAGCCAGTCGTCTAAGTAGGGGAAGACGAATATTCCCAGGGTGTGGAGAAATGCTGCCACCATAGCCATGTATTTTGTGAACACCCTTGGTGCAGAGGCCAGGCCAAAAGGAAGAACCCTGTATTGGTAGTGCTTCCCTTGAAACAGAAAGCGAAGGAACTTTTGGTGAGTTGGATGGATGAGAAAATGAGTGTATGCATCCTTGAGATCTAGAGAAGAAAGCCAATCCTGACTCTGAAAGTATGGCAGCAGAGTTCCCAGAGAAACCATTTTGAACTTCTCTTTGAACATGAATTTGTTCAATTCTCTGAGGTCTAAAATGGGTCTGGGTCCTCCTGTTTTCTTTGGAATAAGGAAATAGGGGGAGTAAAACCCTGTACCCCATTGAAGAATGGGTACCTCTTCTACTGCTCCTTGAGCAAGGAGCACAGTGACCTCCTGACCTAACTGGTTGTTGAGAGAGGTCTGAGAATTGAACTGTCTTACCATTGTAGGAGGGGGCATGCTGAGGAAATGAAGCTTGTACCCCTCTCTTACAATAGACAGAGTCCAATTTTCTGCTGTTACCTGACCCCATCTGGGGGCAAAATGACATAACCTTCCTGGGATGGTGGAGGGTTCTGGACCGTTCAGGGCCAGGAAGGCAAAGTTCTCTAGATAGGAGTCAAAGCCCCTGTGGAGGCTGAGTTTGCTGAGCCGGTTGAGGCTTAGATGCTTTTGTCTTTCTTTGCCTAGGTTGTTGCTGTTGTCCCTTTTGGGCAGACTGACCTAAACGATGCCTCTGCTGGGTATAGGAGGGATAAAACTTTTTCTTCTTACTGAAGAATGGTTTCTTATAGGATTTTTACTTGCAGGATCAGCTGTAGATTTAGACAATCTATCCAAAGTGATATTGTCAGCATCTATCTCATTAGCTTTTTCCTGCCAATTCTTGCCAAAGAGATTCTCTCCTGTGCAAGGAATATTCCCTAGTTTATCCTGTACCCAAATTTCCAAATCAGATGCCTGGAGCCAGGCAATCCTACGTGCACCTATGGCAATGGCAGAGGTTCTACTTATGCACTCAAAGCAGTCAAAGGCTGCACGATTCACAAACTTGGAAACATCCTGGGCATGTTTGACAAGGGCGAGATAATCTTGCCTCTTATGATCAGGAAGGAGAGGGTTCATAAGCTCTAAATCTCCTGTGACCTCCTTAAGGAACATTCCCATATATAAGATATAGGAAATGATCCTAGCAGAAAGCATGGAATCCTGGAAGGTTCGACGTCCAAAGGCGTCAAGAGTCCTACGCTCACGTCCTGGAGGATTAGATGCATGCCTTTTTGCACTCTTTATTCTTCTCATTGCTGACTCCACCACCATGGTGTGGTATTTGAGTCTTCTGAAACCCAGGACAGGGAGGAACTTGATACATGGTGTCGAGTCTTTGAGAGTGAGGAGATGTGGTTAGAGGTGTTTCCCACATCCTTAACATGAGATCATGCAAGATCTCATGAATAGGTAAGGTAGTGCCTCTTTGGGAGCTTTAGGGTACTGCAGGATTTCTAATTCCTTTGCCCTAGGCTCTTTTTCTGGAGCCACTGTGATGGAAAGACCTTTAGCCACATCTCGGATAAAATCCTGAAAGGACATATCCTCTGGTGGAGACATCCTACGCTGAGGAGAAGAGGAATCCTCAGGAACAAGTACTCTGGTATCGGCAGAGCTTTCAGAGTCTTCAGACTCATCCGTGGATTTGAAGTATTTCCGATCCGGGTGATCATGCAAAGCACGGTACCGGTTCCGATTGAAGTCGGCATTGGAGTGGTCCGGTACCGACCTATCGATACGGATGAATACGCATGACTCGGCCCCGGTAGAATGCCTGATGATGTCGATGCAGTGGGTGCCGGTACCGATTGAATTGTCTGAAGCGGTTTCAAGGGCATCGAGGCCGTAAGAAGACCCGCCAGACTGCGTTCAATAGCCAAGAATCTCTGGTCTTTCGATGCTGCCGATGCTTGGGTATCGGTACCGGAAGAAGCGGCCGGTACCCCAGAGCATGGCACCACTATAGTTCTGCCGAGGTTGAAGCCTCGAGATTGTCCTGGAGCCCCGTTACTGCTTTGGAAGTTGAAGCCTCCCGCCGGGGCAATTTTGCTGGTGAAAGTCCCTCAAGGGCAACGCCAGAGGCATCTCGCTGTCTAGAAGGAGATCTACCCTTTGAGGACCGGCTAGATTTATGTTTAGTTACCTGAGATCCATGGGAGGTCTGAGAGAAAATTACTGGAAAGACTCCAGAAGGTGGTATTTTTTTTTTTTTAAAGAAAAGAAAGAAGAAGAACCGGCGGTACCGGTGTAGCGTCGAGGGAAGGCAGACACGACCACAAAAAAGAATAGAAGGGATTTTTTTCTGCGGTGACAGGATGTGCGACCTGTCGGCTCCGTGGGAAACGAAGAACTGGAGAGGGACAGTTGGGAAAGGCGGGAAGGCAGCACACAGGCGCTGTGGGATGCTCTCAAAAGCTTCCCTATTGGATGCTGGGGAGCGTTCCTGTGCAGGCTCCATCGGTACCAATGATACCCATATGTGAAGACTACATTCCTTCTTGTTCCTGAAGATAGGGTGCATCTGGACCACACTGGTCTTTCTCTACCATCATATACTATATTTAAAGGTTAACATTCAGCTACTAAACATTGGCATAAATAGTCACAAATTCAGTCCTCAATAGGTGAATTACAGCGCCTAAAGCACTTTACCTTTCACAGTAGATAATTCATTTTTCATGCTCATTCAGTATCTAGCCCCACTAACAAGACTCATGCAGCCATTTCAACCCTCATTAATTCAATGCCAATCATTTCAGTGAAAAATCAAACAGTATTTTTTTTATTTTAAAGGAGAGCTGGTGTAGGAAGAAAAAGAAGAGAACAGGGGGAGGCCCAGTCCCCTGCAGCAGCCCAAGGTTATAGCGTTCACTCTGCAAAGGCTATATTCATAGCTCCAGTGGAGAAGGGGAGAAGAGTTTTGATCATTGCTTGGGAGTAATGCTAGATGGTCACAATCAAGGTCCATGGCTGTAAGGCTCTGAAGGGAGCTAGACTACATGACCCCTGGCCAAGGATGGTCACTTCAATGATCCAACAGTAAGTTTGAAGGGTAAACAAATAAAATGGAGAAGGGGGAAAATTCCCAACTAGTACAAATGAAGGCTCATGACTCCAGATCCCACCCTGGATCCAACAGAGCTGGAGAGTAAAGGAGCAGAAGAGAACTGCATGGGTCCAAAAAAATCATCTTCACATTGGAGTAGAAGGAGGAGACAGATGTCACATCTAAGTGACATGCCTAGTACCATATTTCCTACAAAAAACACACAAGGAAGATAAAAGGATTACATTCTTTGCATTGGAGCTCCATTCCTATACCACACTAGTTGTTCCAGCAGGGAACAGTAGAGGACAGAAAGGATTTGCCATGCACGAGATCGATACAAGATGTGCTCAGAGAAGGGTGTTGTTTTAGAGCTAGAAGTAAAGATACACTGAACAAAGCTATAGCACAGGAACCATAGTGTATTACATCAGAGGGTCAAAGGTGGTAACAAGGAAGTAGGAAAACCAAAATAAAACAGTGAACCACTAATTGACATGTTATTATCTGTAACATCTCATTTTTTGAGTTTATGCACAACTTTCTACTGTAGTATATGTCCTACAGATCAAGTCGCTGAGGTGGCTTTGAGAACCATCCATTGGGAGTGTAGACCTGGATTTTCTGCACATGCAGCTGCTGATCCCTATCTGGTGTTGGTGGGCAATTAGCCAACATGACAGACATACTTGGTACCATATTTCTGACAGAATTCTCATCACTGCCGTTCCCTGCAGAGCTTGTATTCTCTGCTTGGGCAAGTACTAGAGCAGGAAAAATTACTTGGCTCCTGAACTGAGCTGTATGTGTGCTGTCATTGTGAAGCTGGCTACTCAGCCACTCATTGCTCCACAAGATTGTGGTGATAGATACAGGGGCGGCCCAAGGGGGGTGCGGGGCCATGTGCATAAGTGGCCTTATTTGCATAAATATTTGCATAATGTTACCATACACTAACTTTTAGTAAACATGTCACTTAATGAGTGTATGGATAAAGAAAGACTAAAAGATTTCTACATTACTATAATCCAGTACCAACTGCCAGGCACATTAGGAACTACTACAAACGCTGCCCATTTAGAACCCATAGCAAACCCGCCGTATCCTGACAGCATTACCAGGACTCACAAAGCATCATACCCTACCTATCAAAAGGCAACACTGCAAATATTAAACAAATACATTTCAGAGAATACTCGGGAAAGAGAACAAGTGGTAATGTCAAATAGGAATTACATAAACAGAAAACCTCAGCTCAGTTACACATGCAGAACATAGACCATCACCAAACAAGGAATCACAATTTAGAAACAGGAAGGCAATAATTAAATTGGGAACCCCAAAAGCCAAACTTGGAATGTACAACAACACTGTAGAAATAAAACTATAAATTAATTTCCTCTTGTACCAAAAACAAAGCGCAGACGTTAATGATGCACATTTCCCAGAGCTTTCATATTCCAGTTAATAAATTCAAAATAAAGAGATATCTTTCTACCTTTTGTGCATTGTTTTTCAGTTGCAATTGCTCCAGCCACTTTCTTCTGGTTTCTTCATGTTTTCTGCTAACTCTCCATCGTCTGCTGTCCATTTGTCCTTTCTTCTCTCCCAGTTTTTTTTCCATTCTCTCTCTCTACATCTGCTTTAACATACTAATCTTTCTCCTTTTGCTAGTTCCTCATTCCTATTTCATCCACTCAAATTTTACCCCTCCATCCTCAATCCCCACTTACTCTCCCAATACCAGGCCAATTGTAGATTTTTCATCCCTCCCACACAAAATATTTTTCCTCTCTCCATTTTACTCTCCCAGCCCCATCCCATTCTAATCCTTCCCCAACATCAGCTCCCTTCTAGTTCCAGCCTCACCCAGCATCCATTCCCTTCTAGTCCCTGCATCAGCCCATTTCCAGTCCTAGCCCCCATCAGCCCATTTCCAGTTCTAGCTCCCCCATCCATTTCCAGTCCGAGTCCCTTCATCAGCTCATTTCCAATCCTAGCCCCCCATCAGCCCATTTCTAGTCATTTCCTAGCCCCATCAACAGCCCATGTCAAATCCTAGCTCCCCTCCACTCAGCCCAATTCCAGTCCAAGCCCCCCCATGAGCCTACTTCCAGTTCTAGCCCCTCCATGAGTCCATTTCAATTCAAGCCCCCACCACAGCCCATTTCCAATCTTAGCTCCCCCCAACAGCCCATTTCCAGTCTTATCCTAGCTGCTCCATCAGCCCATTTCCAGTCCTAGCTCCCTTCCCTCACAGCCCATTTCCATTCCAAGCCCCCTCCCCATCAGCTATTTGCAGTTCAAGCCCCCCCCTTCCACTCAGCCCATTTCCATTCCAAGTCCCCGTCCCCATCAGCTATTTGCCGTTCAAGCCTCCCCTTCCACTCAGCCCATTTCCAGTCCTAGCAACCCCCAACCCATTACCAGTCCTAGCCCCCCATCAACCCACTTCCAGTCTTAACCCCCCATCAGCCCACTTCCAGGTCCTTACCCCATCAGCCCATTTCCAGTCAGCCCCCCATAGCCCACTGCCAGTCCTAACCCCCCCCCCATCAGCCCACAGCCCATTACCAGTCCTAACCCCATCAGCCCACCTCAAGTCCTAACCCCACATCAGCCCATTTCCTGTCCTAGCCCCCCCACAGCCCATTATTAGTCCTAACCCCCCATAGCCCATTACCAATCCTAACCCCCCCATAGCCCATTACCAGTCCTAACCCCCTTCAGCCCACAGCCCATTACCAGTCTTAACCCCCCATAGCCCATTACATGTCCTGACCCCCCAACAGCCCACCTCAAGTCCTAACCCCTCCCCATCAGCCCATTTCCTGTCCTAGCCCCACATAGCCCATTTCCTGTCCTAGCCCCCACCCCAGCCCATTACCAGTCCTAACCCCCCATCATCCCATTTCCAGACAGGCCCCATCAGCCCACAGCCCATTACCAGTCTTAACCCCCATAGCCCATTTACAGTCCTAACCCCCCAACTGCCCACCTCAAGTCCTAACCCCTCCCCATCAGCCCATTTCCTGTCCTAACCCCCATCAGCCCACAGCCCACCTCAAGTCATGTCCTAACCCCCTCCACAGCCCAGGCCATTACCAGTCCTAACCCCCCCCCCCCCCACATCAGCTCAGGGAAATTTAAAAAAAAAAAAAAAAGCTGGCTGCTGCCGCTGCCGCCGCAGCAGCAGCAGACTGGCGTGTCCCGCGGGGCCCCCCTCTGCCCGCTGAGCCCCTCTGCAAGGGCTTTCAGATTTGCGAAGGGAGAGTGTCTCCCTCGCATCTTTGTTAAGCCCGCAGGGGCTAATGGGAAATTTCCCATCTGCCCCTTTAGACGTGAGGGGCTGATGGGAAATTTCCCATTAGCCCCTACGGGCTTAACAGAGACGCGAGGGAGTCACTCTCCCTTTGCGAATCTGAAAGCCCTTGCAGAGGGGCTCAGCGGGCAGAGGGGGCCCCACGGGACACTCCATTCTGCTGCTGCCGTGGCGGCAGCGGCAGCAGCCAGCTTTTTTTTTTTTTAATTGAATTTTTAAAAAAGCAGAATGTTCTTTGCGCGGGGCCCCCTGAAACGCGGGGTCCTGTGCAAAAAACATTCTTGCTCAATGGACGGGCCGGCCCTGGATAGATAGTTCCTCCAGTGTCCACTAGATATGAGTATGGTGCAACCTTTTGCACACAGGTACCCAACTCCATTGATTTGTACGATCACCCAGTAGTGGTTTCATGTAGACTGAGTCCCCAATATTCAGCTCAGGAAAATCTCATCCAGATATGTTATATCTTGACTTAACTCATTGCTTCTTGTGTCGGAGTTTTTCAGATACACTTTGTACTGTACCACACAGGGCTCAAGTAGCATGCTGGTTATTGGCAGAGAAGTCTTCCGTCTTCTTGACATCAAGCATTGTGCTGGGCTGCTATTCATTGCTTCTGTTGGTGTGTTTCTCCAATGCAATATAGCTTTCTATGGGTCTTCACCATCCCTTTTTGCATTCTTGCATAGTTTTTCCACTATCTTTACAGCAGATTCAACTTTGCTATTAGCTTGTGGGCACCTTGATGATGTAGTAAAATGTTCAAACCCCGACTCAGCATGCAAGTATATTGAGGGCCATTAACTAAGATCTCTCGACCAAGCTGGCCATAGCATGCAAACTGTTCTTTGCAAACATCTGATTGCTGCTTCACCAGACATATCCGGAAGCAGCTCAATTTCCCAGAAATCTGAGTAGTGATCCACTATCAATAGGTTTTCTTTCCCAGCAAAGTTAAATAAGTTCATGCTGACAATATGCTAAGGCTACACCAGAATGTCAAGTAACATCATTGTTTCCTTCTTCTGCCCATGTGCATATTCATTGCAGGTAGAACAATTGCTCACAATTTATTTATTTATTTTCATACTGTGCTCTTTAGAATCAGTGCAGTTTACATGTATACTAACAGGTACTTTTTATTCCCTTGTCCCCGAAGGGCTCACAATCTAAGTGTACCTGAGGCAATGGAGGGTTAAGTGGCTTGCCCAAGGCCACAAGGAGTGGCCATGGGACTAGAGACCCCAGTTCCTCTGGCCTGAAGTTGCTTGTCCCCATGTGGGAATTGAACCCCTGGCCTTCTGGCCTGAGGTAACCTGTCCCAAACACTGAGCCACTCCTCCCTCTCTTTAATCTTACCTTGCATGTTAGGCCAGTAAAGTATATCATTAGCCAGCTGGTAACATGCTTCACAAGTTATTTGACTTGAATGTATTCGTGTTAGCATCTCTAAGCACAATTATTAGGGTATAATAACCCTGGACCCTTTGTAGAGGATGTCATTTTCTATACTGATTTCACCCGTTTACTGATTCATGACCAGTATAACCTAATTTCAGCTGAAGATTCCTCCTTCAAGTTTGGCCATTCAGTCAGCACTACAGACTTCAGTACTTGCAAGATATCATCTCTTGTAATGTGCTGTATGATCTGTTGCAGCCTCTGGTCTGTGATATTCAGATAATCTACCTGGTTGATCTGTGCAATGTCAGTCTGTTCTTTTTGTATCCAATAAATCTGAGGTGTTAGTATTGATGCTGGACTGCCGATGGTTATCTGCAGTGGCTTGCTGAGTGTATCACTAATAAAGCTATCAGAGCTTGCTCTATAAATGACATTGAGGTTTGTCAGACGGCTGCCTAGGGTGAGAACTTACACAATCTTGACGATGCATATATTCATATGATTCTTGCAAGGTATTGTGGGTATTGTAGTTCATTCACTCCCAAACACAGCTGATGACAATAATTTGAGTTGTGAAACCAAGTGGTAAGATCAATAAAATACTTCTTTTATTGATGGGGTTTAATTCACCCAGCACATGTATGCTTGATAGCACTATAAATGAGGTTACTTGCTTGCAGTGTTTAAATGGATAACAAAAAGTTGCAAAGTAAACCAGAAAACAACCTTCAGCTTGTCAGGCAATTAGCTAATGTTTTCTTAGCAAGTAATTACCAAATACAAAGGCACAAAGTAAAGAATAAACTTTGCTGGTTAGGTTAACTTCTGCTTATTTTCCACGCCGATCTCAGCAGTGATTCTCCCTTGCTCACACACACAATCAGGTGCAGCCCTAATTACTATCAATGGACCAGCTGAAAGCCTTTAGCTGGCTGGCTGCTACTGTGTGAGCCCAAATCCTGCTTTAAGAGCTGTTTGCAGTGGAAATAAAGAACAAAGTTAGGTTTCTTTGTGATGGCTGATGTGTTTGCTCAGAGAAAGCTAGCAATAGCATTTAGATAGAGAACAGTCCATGTAAACTGTATTTTCATCTGCTGTATCAATCAGCATATGGTCACTATCATACATTGGCACAGACGAGTCTTTCATTAAGGCACTATCATGAGAAAGCTTATTCCCTTGCTGCCATTCTCTATTATAGATAGGGTCTGGATCAGTGTTCATACCTGAGCCTCTCCTGCTATCATTATTTCTCTCTGTATAGCCTGGCCAATATGTAATCCAATTCTGATGTCCAGCCTTCCAATCTTGATCCCTGGACACTGGATCTTCTCTCACATACCTTCTGGCCTTGGTCTGAAAGTCCCTTCCACATGCAGTCTTCTCTCTTCCAGGTAGCCACTGGTGATTCCTATCTCTGCCACTCCATTCCTCTGGCTGAATCCAGTCCAATGGACTCTGCTGGCTTTTGGAATACCTCCCAGTATGAGTACTGCCTTGGAATCTCCCAGACCTTCCAATGGCCTTTCTTCTCTTCCTTCCAGAGAGTTTCCTTCTCTCTCTATCTGCGTGGCTTTTGCTGAAGCTGTTCTTCCAACTCTCCCTGAAGCTGGACTGGAGCTTGTAGTAACTGTTATCTGAAGAATAAGCTCTATTCTTATCCTGTTCTAATGTGTGCTGCTCCCTAACACAGCGCAGCTGTCCTGAATCAGGCCCTGCCCTTTGAGATGAGTGCTTAGGGATTACCTCATAGCTCTCTTGATTGCACACACATTTTCTCCCTTCAGCCCCTCTCATGGCTGCTGGAAACCTGGTGCATTCTGGGACTGGTAGTCTTTTATGTGAAAACTCTGTTTTCTCACTTCTACCAGAACTGACAGGTTGCTTGTTCAGAGTCACATCATCTTTTTTATAGCTCCTACCTGAGCTATGATAAGCTTCCTTATCACAGGTTGCAATATTGCAGCATTAGCAATATGCTCTGAAGTCACTTTGGTGCACACAAAAGGGGCTTTTTGGAGATTGCTATCAATGGTTTGTGATCATTTTCTGCTGTAATCATGTCTTGGCCGTAGAGGTAATGATGAAAGTGCTGGCAGGCAAACACAATGCTAAGACACTCCTTTTCAATTTGTGCATTATTTTGCTCAGCTGGGGTAAGTGTCCGGGATGCAAAAGTCACTAGTTGACCCGTTTGCATTACAATAGGCTTGGGGATATCACACTTGTAGTACCGCAACACAGGGGCATCTGTGACCTAACGCTTTATTTCCTGTACTGTCTGGTAATGTTCCAGAAGCCAATGCCAAACTGCTTCCATATCTGAAAGTCTTCTCAAGAGCTCATATATCTCAGACATAGCATAAATTTTGCTAGAGACGGTTACAAGCCCAATGAAGCACTGAAACAATTTTACATTTGCAGATTGTGGCATATCCTGTAATGGTTTTATTCTTATCTGAGTGTGCTTTCAGGCCCTGTGAAGACAGGATATTTTCATGGAAGCAGACCTTTTTCCTTCATTTTCAACTGTAATTTCTTCACCCTGAGCCATAGTTCCACCTGCCTGCAGTTATTCATTAGGGCTAAGAACTTGTCGTCATGATCATGTTCTGCCTCTTCATCAGAGTTACCATAGCCAATGTAGAGAATATCATCTGCTATTGATTCAATACCATTGAACCCAGCCAAATGTTCATGCTGCTTCTACTGATGCACCTCCTGTGCTACAGACTCCAAATGGTAGCTTGAGCCAATTTTTTTCTGCCCCAGGGGGTCCAGAATGTGATCATAAGACTGTTTTTCTCATCTAACTGACATTGCAGGAATGCATTACGCGCATCAACAAGTATAAATAAGTGAGCTTTGGACAGTCCATATAAAATGTCTTGAGTAATGCCATGATACTGTACGATCTCTTCAGCACAATGTTTAGAAACTTTCAATCAATACAAATTCTCAGCTCCTCGGGCTTTTTAACTATGATGAAACTGCTAATCCAAACAATTGGTTCAGTCACAGGTGCAATATGATGTCAATTATTTTTTTAGCGATAGCAACATCTGTTTTTTGAGAAATGGACCAAGATCACCAGTTCCTTTCACATTTACCACTAAATGATCATCCATTAACAACTATGGATAGAAGAGGAGGCCACAGAATGAAGGAAAAAGAAATATTAAACCATATTTAATCAAGATCCAAACAAAATGAAAAATGGCTATTGAGGTTTGTTTAGATTTTACAGGAGAGCACCTTCATCTACAAACCCAATATGACTTTTAGTTCTCTGAAACCTTATATTGAAACACACATCAGGCTGCTGAAGATGACAAAATAAACGAAGTTTGTACATTATGTACACAGAAACAGAGAAAAATGACAGCAGATAAAGACCATATAAAAGTCTGGCTATCTGTACCAAATACAATCCCTTCCTTTCTCTTAGAGATCCTCATGCTTTCTTGAATTCATATACAGTCCTTATGTCTACCACCTCTGTTGGGAGGCTATTCCAAGCATCTGCCATTCTTTTCATAAAAGAATATATTTCTCTGCTTGGTAAGTTATGTAGAGTAATACCAACAGAAACAGCTATGGTCACTTCAGGTAAATTAGATCAGATGCAATCCCAGACACCAGTGGCATTAGGATTTGTATACATGCCCCTTCAAGAGGAGCCCAACAGGCACAGACATTACTCACTGTGGCATCCCCCGCACTCAATTCATAACAGCAAGCAAAATGTAAATACAGGTCACCAATAATATAGCCATTCATGTCATCAGACTGTGTAATGAACTCTGACATAAAACAGAAGACCATAAAATATTCTATTTTTCATATCTATGTTCAGTGTTCTCATGAAGCTACACAGAAGTTCTTCACCCTCGCAGTTGCCAGTGGGGAGAGGTACTGGGATATCACACTTTTAATCTACCTCAGACTAAAAAAAGTGATATCTCAGCACCTCTCCCACCAGCAGCAACAATGGTGGAAGATTCCTCAGCAGCTTCGGAAGAACATTGCCTACATCTAGAGAAAAAGAGTGGTGGCAGAGAAAAGAGGGCATGAAAATTGATCCTTTGGAGTCTGCTTTTCTTTGTTTCATTTTCTCTTCCTAGAGCGCCAACCCCATTCTGTTCTTCTCTACTACTTCCCTTCTATCTAGGCCATGAAGTAGGGAAAAATCTAGTGCAAGTAAACTCTCTCTCCAATCTCTGTCTATCTTTATTTCTAGTTAATTCATCCATATCTCCATCCAACAGTCACTGTCTTTCCTCTCAGTTTTCTCCACCTGCCTGACTACCTTGCATCCCGCCATCAGGACCGGTGCAAGTTTATGGTTTATTAGAATTGGATATACTGCCTTTGGCACACATACAAAGCGGTTTACAAAAGCAACCCTTCGGCCTTAAACACCGCCATCCCCTGGGTCAATGTATGTTGTATTCATAAATTCAACAATCATGACTATCCCGACACCACCGCTCCCATCATACTTTACATTTTAAATTTTGCTTAGTATATACATGTGTGTCCACTCTCCTTGCAAGCGATAGAATGTGCTGATGGCTCTTTACATTTGTTTAGCTGTCAGGATTTATTGTTTTGTTTGACTGCAGCTGCTCTTTGCCACCCTTCAGAAGCTTTTGCCCTAGGTGACTGCCTAGTCTTGCCTGATGGTTGCACTGGCCTTGTCCATTTCCCTCCATGTGCTTAAGTCGTCAATCTCTTCCCCTATCCTTCTATTCTTCCTCCCTTTACGTGCTTCTCTGCACTTCTCCTATCATCATCTTTTCATTATGTTCATCCCCATATTCCTCTTCAGTTCCTCCTTCTCCTTTAATTTAATAATCCCCTCCCTCCCATTTCCTCCTATGTTTCTGTTTCTTCCTTGTGTCAAGGCAGAAACTATGTTAGTATATTGGGCGTATAAGCCCCAGAAACATTCCTGCAAGCTGCATGGGAGTCTTCTGCCCGTGCTGTTGTTGGTAAGGGTTGATGCTGCGATATTGCACAGTCGTGATATCGCTACACTTCCCCGTCCTGGCAGCAACACAGGTGGAATAATCCCATGCAGTTTATCAGGATCATTGGCTCCCAGTCCCCACACCTCCTTCCCTCTCCCATATGTTTCCTAACGGAATAGGGGGAAGCAAATGGGGGGACCGAGAATGTTCTCTCTCATTATGTCTCCTGAAGCTGTACTTGCTGAAGCTCAAAGAGGGACGAAAGCTGCGGGCCCCAGTTTAGTCAAGAGTCTTCTTTATATCCCTGGACCAGAGCTGTTCTGCAGCCAAAGCAGGGAAAAATTAAATGCTGCTTGGAAACATAATTTTTACCACCCCACTGAGCTGACACTGCATTCTGCTTAACACCCAATGGAATGTACCAGTCCAAGAAGAAAGGGGCAATCCCAACTACATGGAGAAAATGCAACAAACAAAGCTGAGGATTCGCGAACTAGCAGGAGCTAGTGAAAAGTTTCAATCTCAATAAAAAACTTTTTTTTTAAGTGCTGTCAAATCAATGCTGACTCTTGGTGACCCAGAAGCCCCTGGGTTTTCTTGGCAAGGTATGACCAGAAGTAGATTGTCAGGCCTTTTCTTCCAAGCCAAGGGAGGGTAAACTGACTTGCCCAAGGAGTGTGAATGGGAATCAAACCCCAATCTTCTGGACGTTAGGCTACTTTTCCACTCCAAAACATGTACCCCCAAAATTATAGCAGGACAGGAACACACTGTAGAATTACGGATACTTTATTAAGAAACTGCAGGTCAGCCCAACACGTGTTTCGGCCAATGGCCTTCTTCTGGGAAGAATGACCACTTGATGCAAGGCAAGAGGAATACTTCAAAATACACCACCACGAAAAGGAAAGTAATCACGTATACCAACAAACCCAGTCCAAAGCGTGATTATGTGGAAAAGACAGAGTTTAATTTAATAATCTTATTGCCAACCCGACACAGGCCGTGTTTCGCACACTTCGTCAGGGGTTGATCAAGCAGATAAAACTCTGTAGCGATTATTGAGGACACCTCTCTGAATGACCTTAATATAAAGGTAATTCTTATATGAAACAAACCGTGAATCGGCTTCCTCTGTACCGCAGGTGCCCTTCATGCTAAGTAAAAAAATCAACAAAAACTTCAAAACACTAAAGGGTCCTTTTACTAAGGCGCAGTTATATTTTGCACTTACCTTTGTTTTGAGTAAAATATTAACACACAGTAAGTGCAACAGTAGTGTGCTAACTACCAAGGTGTGCCCAACAAGTTCCCGGCAGTTATCACACTAAAACATACTCTAATGTGCGACACTGGCATCTGTGGTTAACACGAGTGCACTTCACCCCACCCATTTAGGTGATCTTTAGTGCATCCACACTAACTACAACACTGACAATGTGCGATATGCAGCTCCACATTAAACGCAATGTGCCCTCCATACCTTCTCGCTGCCCGGCCTGCGTATGCCCCGCCCTAGTGAGCGATGTGCAGTTACCTTGGGAATCAACATGCGGTATCTGTCATGCCTGCACAGTAACTGTTAACGCAGACGCACGCTATCAGTTACCGTGACTAATTCCCATGGCAACCACTCAGCGCACCTTAGTAAAAGAGCCCCTAAGACCAGAGAAGTAAAAGATAAAACTGAGGGACAAACGGAAAAACTATGTGAACCTGGATAAAATAACTAAATATAATGTCATGCAGGCTGTATGGTACTAGCCTCTAAATATATCAAAGCATTATTCCTTTGAAGATCGACCATAATGGGAACCATGGCAACCATGGAGCTCTTCATCCCCTCCCCCTTTCCATTCTATTTTCTCTCCCCTCCCTCTCATTTCATCTCTGAACTCTAAATTTCTATTCCTTCTCTATTAATACTAAATTGTAACCTGCTTCATCCTCTAACACTCTTCTAATTTGCTATTTTATTGTTTTTACTTGTAAACCCTTTGATAGATTCTGAAAGACGGTATCTCAAAATTTTAATAAACCATAAACTATAATGTGCTCCCTTAAAACAGTCGAACCAAAACACCAAGGGCATTTAAAGAATTAATGTATGTATACTTCAACTTAAAGCCAGCAAAAACAGAGCCAAAATCAATAATATCATCATTTCTCAACAACGATTACTTAAAATTATTAATTCCAGCCATATAGCTCACAACAGATGTTCCCAGTGTCAACAGGTTCAAAGAGCAGCAATACTAAACCGAACCATGGCAATACTGCCTAAACACGGAAGTTTCCCGCTGATGACAACTTGCCAGAAGTGAGGGTACACTGAAAACTCTAAAGACGGAAAGGTAAAACTGTTTAAAAATTAGCCTGTTTGTAAAAAAGGGGCTCCTTTTGAGCTGGACTGCAGAGCTTCTGATATTTGAAGTTGGCACCTGCCAATATTTACTGTGACTACCTGGGAAACCGTATCAGAGATTTTTCTGCTCCTGGTTCTGTTGCTACTGCTATATCCCACAGCAACTGACGTAGATTAGAAAGCATTACTTCTTTAACTGCTCCTAACACAAACAGCTATGAGACACAGATTACTATCCACATGACATAAAAAGCAATGCTTGTCATGTGAGATACCACTTGAATTTATATCCAATCTCTAATGCAATTGGACTGCTTATTTCTCTTAAGCAAGTGCAGCAATATCTCCTCTATTTATAGGCCGGCACTGGGTTTCAAAACTTACTTTCAAGGTCAGTCATCTTTGCAAACCAAGGGCAGACCCAACTAAGACCATCCCTGTGAACTCGGCCTGAAGGAAGAACATTATTTCCTTCCAAAAGCCATACGACTATATGGTAAATAAGGAAAGACAAAGGGTTGGGACAAGTAAACAGAAAATAAAAGCATAGAACAACTTGTTTTGTTCTGCCACTTCAAGCAAAAGGCAGAAGTAGAAGTGCAAGACAAAGGACATGAAAGCTATCCTTGACCAGAGGAGCACATCGCTAGTATCCTGACTATTATCATCAGCCGCTCTCAGCGAAGGATGGAAGAGTTGGTTGGATGCAGCTTGAAGCTCCTTTGCAATGTCTCTCAGCCCAACAACCTCACGCCTTAAAACCAGGACAATCCAGATCAGTAAAGCAGTGTGTAGCAGACATTATAAGCCATTAAGTAGTACAGTAATACCATGCTTTGTTCATTACACTTAAACCTCTGACTGGTGCAGTAACAGTAAATGGCATAGGAAAGACAGTGAATCCTTTTATAGCAAGAGGATGAAATCAAAGCAAACAAAATCTTTTACTAGAGGGGAGTTGACCTGCATGGAGAACATAAGAACATAAGATATGCCATTCTGGGTCAGACCAAGGTCCATCAAGCCCAGTTATCCTGTTTCCAACAGTGGCCAATCTAGGTCATACATACCTAGCAGTTTCCCCAAAAGACACAGGCATGGATGGGGGGGGGGGGGGGGTTGATCTGCATGGAGATATAGTTACAACCATTCTAGACATCTTACTGGGCAGACTAGATGGACCATACTGGTCTTTATCTGCCATCAGATGCACAGTAGTTTAAAACATTACTAATGTGTGTAGAAAATGGTGGGAAACCCCACACCACACCAACGATCACCAGCAGTCCATCCCAAATTGTGTCCCAGGAAGAGAGAATTAGGAGCCCCCAACAAAGACAATGACTAGGTCAAGTCTTGCTATTATCCATGCCGGGCTCAGTTCTACTCCCCTGAAACTGTTTCACTGGTTGACTTTGCAGCACTGTATTTAAGGTGACTGGCAAGCAGATCCCTCGGAGAATCTTCTGCGATCTTCGGGAGAGAGCAGAGGGGACAGAAGAGGAGGGAGGGGGTGCTGAGGTTGAGTGAGGCAGCTGCACTCTTCTAGAGCCTTCTAAATCCTTCTAATTTGTGGCTGTTCAACAGGCTGTTATCATGATAAGAGCATGAAGCTGAACCAATTTTCCCTCCTCCTGTGGCTACCAAAAAGACTGTTGTCTAGTGGAGACTCCCACATCATGCTCAAGTGAGAGAGTCACCTTTCTGTACTCAAAGTGGTCATTCATGAGCATTTAATCAATCTCTTTTCCTCTCAGTCCTCAGATTTTCCAGAGAGGAGAAAATCCATCCACCATCTGCTGGAGACAAAGAAATACTGAAGGGACCTCAGGTTGCTGAGGCGAATAGAGGCATAAGAATGATGTCATTGAAACCTGGGTTTTTCACTGGTTCTTTGTCTCCACCAATCTGCTGGTAGAGGAACACAACAGGCTTGTCTGGACTGGCCTAGCAGGATGATATGGAAAAGCATGTTGTGATGGGTTAGAGGTGGAAATTGGAGAGCATATCATGTGCTGTCAATGTTGCAGTTAGTATGGGGTTCACCTAATGCCACCTCAATGGATGGAATACGGTGCACCCAAGGTAACTGTGCCACATGTTAGGGTATGTGTCTTCATGTTAACTGCTGGAGAACATGCTGGCCATGCCCCAGACAGTCACCTCAGGGGCTTTGCACTTAACACACATTGGTTTCAGCATTAAACACTAAGTGCAAAAACCTAACACACTTGATTAAAAGGGCCTCTTAGTTTGTAAGTCCTCTGGGGGAGAGAAAAATACTTTAAAAAACCTCAGTGCAACTTGGCATGAGCTAAATGCAAAATTCCATGAAGCAGCACATCCCTCCTTGAGTGGGGGTGGGGGAAGACGAAGAGCGACTATTTTTTAAAGCATCAATCTTATATAAACCCAGATATATATCCCTGCGTGGTTGGTTCAACCTTTTATCCTAAAGCAGACCAAAGGTGTGCAATCTCTCTGTGAAATGCTACATACAAGCACAGCGGAGCAGAGGTCTGCACAGAACACCAATGACTCCCACAGTCACTTGTCCTAGAAAAGACACTAAAGGGGATAGGTCTCTTGATGATGTGCTGGACACTTACGGGGGGGGGGAGACAGGGGGGGATGGGGGAAGAATGAACATGTGTTCAGGAAGCACAGCCTGGTGGAGAAGCATACCGGCAAGCTGGAGGAAGCGTGTGTGTCCTTCACATTCCAGTGCAGAGGAAACTGCAGTGCTTCTGATTCCTTGCTTGAAGGTCTTTGGGGTTGTCAGTGATGGAGACACTTCCCGAGTCAGAGGCATAACCAAGCTAAGAATTTCGTAAACAGATCCTTGAATTGTATAGAGACAGAGAAAGAGAGAAAGAGGTCACGACCTCTAGCTCTCAGACAGATCAATAGCCCAAACAATAAGAATGAAAGAGGAGAGGAGAAGAGAAAAAAAAAAAAAAAGATGTGCTGGTTTTATTGTATTCTCCCCTGGCTATGAACTTTCCTACAGCACTGCAGGGTGAAAGGTTCAACAGTGTCGCTAAATGCTATTAAACAAGGGGAAAATGTCACTTAACCTCATGTTTCAACTCTAAAAACATGCAAGAAAAATTCCAAATCGCCAGCCACAGCGCTTCTCGTCTTTCCTCTAACTTGGAGATACACAAATGAGGGGGGTGGGGACGGGTGCGTGTGCGTGTGCATAAGTGAATGATCTGTGGGGTAAGAATGTGCAATCTGGGATAAAAAAAAATAAATGCTAGGTGCTTCCTGCACTGCGGTTGCTGCCCTTGCTGCACGCTGTGATCCGCTTTTGGCATGCCAGAGGCATTGAGCATAGAAGAGAGGGATGGCACCAGGTACACCGAAGGCTCAGGAACTGCCAGAGCTTCAGATAGCTTTTCTGCTTAGGTTGACAGTACAGGCTGTAGCTATCGTCACGACTGCAAATGCTGGAACTGGAAATGGCTCATGGCAAAGCCACAACCCATACTTTTCAACGCCACACTGCCAAAGCGGAAGTAAAGATTCATCACCGTCCACACCATCCAGGGGAAAGAGAATCGGTCAGCTAGCCCAGACGATCAGCAAGGCGCCCTGTTTGATGAGCCAGGGCAGGCACACTCATTCAGATTACCTCAATTCAGCCAAACCATGCAACAAGGTGGTGACCAGAGTTATGCAATGGTGCGCTTTTTACAGGATCATCGTGCAGGCATATATGAGGGCAAGGTCAGCCTAACCCAGGGGTTTTCAACCCAGTCCTCGGGGAACCCTAGGTCAGTCAGGTTTTCAGGATTCCCAGAATGAATATGCATGAGAAAGATTTGCATGTTCTGCCTTCATTGTATGCAAATCTATCTTATGCATATTCATTCTGGGAATCCTGAAAACCTGACTGGCCTAGGGTTCCCCGAGGACTGGGTTGAAAACCTATGGCCTAACCACTAGGCAAACTAGGCAGTCACCTAGGACAACAGGTTCCAGGAGGGAGGGGAAGAGCAAGACATTCAGAGCTAAAACAATAGATTCTGACAGCCAGGGGGCATATGGTTTAAGGTTTGCCTAGGGCACCAACACCTTGAATCAACTCTAGGGCCGGTCGTGTATGTGTGGGGGGGGGGGGGAGATGAATGTTGAATTTAATCATAAAAATTTCAGTTGTGGGAGGCGAGATAGATATGGGCCTGAGAAATAAATCTGAGCTGCCTAGCAGTTCCACTGTTTGGAAACACCCACCGAGTAGACTCCCTCCCAGCCCAAAGCCTGCAATGCTGGTCAACTAAACAGTCACAGGTCTAGAGACAGGCCTCTGACATAGATACCAGGCTATGAAAGGGCTCAATGAGGACAAGCAATGGGCAAGATAAAAGCGCAGAAACTGAACTGTTTTTGGATTATATCAACTAGCAGAATTACCCATTCTATATACAAAAGTAGCGGGCAAGGGAGTATATGAAATATGTTCATGCATGGTCCCTGTATCTGTATTTACTGTGCTTCTCTGTGTCTGACATGACATGCTGGGTCAATCATTCTATGTATAGTGATACGGAGTGTTTGTGTCTCACTCTGAGATTTGGTGTATGTTTGTTTGGGTGGGGCCTGCTTGTGCCATTCTATGTGTGTCAGCAGAGACAGAGAGATCCATACATGTATGTATGCTGTTAATATGATTATGCAGAGGAAAGCTGTTTTGTTGGTTTACCTTTTATGATGCACGTGCAAACTCCTGCACAGCAGGACCACGGACTAACTTGAAGAACTCACACAAGGTCACTAACTGCTTTTTTCCTTTCTTTTTTAAATGGTTCTCTTGAAATGTAGATCACTTGCAAAAGCCTGCAGCGGTTCTGCTGGTATCATTCTGTGGACAGTTTCCGTAGATCCGCGGATTTTAACAAGTTGTGCATGAAAGGAAAGATTTCCCACTGCATCCCAGGAATAATAGGCAGATATTTTTCAAGCTTGAACTGGGTTGAAATCTAGCCAGACTGGGTGAATACTCTTATTCTTTGCAGGAGGGCTTTGTTGGGCTGATGCTCCGGCCCTTTCAGCATAATACTGCATTTGCATTGGCACTTACGGCTGGGGAGCATTATAACAGATAGTACCGGTCATGACAAATGTGATTGTAAGAATGTTCTGTCCCAGGTCATGATCTCGGTATCCTGTTCACAAATCAGCAGATTAATGTGGGTGTATTATTTTCCCCTTATTCCTCCATCCAATGCTCTGACATTCTTCGACTGTCTTTTGCAAACCTTCTCTGTGAATACTGATGAAGAGAGATTCCCAGACTGCACGGGTTTCCTCATTAGCAAGAAAGAAACACCTACAAGGTCATGTCTTCACAAACCTCTAAAGTAACTAATCCGTTGCTTCCTCTTCTTAAAGGCAAATTATTTTTTTAATGGAGGTAAGCAGAACGGACTTGTTTAATTCAGAAGCTTGAACCCAAAGCTCTGGCAGGTGCCTGCCTCCACTGTGGTATGGGCTGCATCCCCTCCCCCCACACCAATACAGCTTTGTCTTAAATGTTTAGATATGCAAGGCTGGCACTACTCTCTTTTTTACAATATGAGTGAGTGCCAAAAAAACAAAGCACGAGTTCGCTACAACGGCATGGCTGAGATGGAAGGAAAGCTGCTGGGGAAGTGGATGAGGTGCCAGGTCAACGAGAGTGGGGAGTGGCTAGCTAGACCGTGCAATTAATGCCAGAATTAATACGGCACTAAAGGTAGGGGAGATCTGCATACCAAACACCGCAGCAGCAGAAGGAGCAGCAACAAGCTCTTCTTTCAACGTGCCTGTTTCAGCCCTCGAGTGAACATTCTTGCCTTAATCCAACTCGCTCTCTTCTCCAAGTGAATTACTACAATGTATTTATGGCTCTCCCATGGCAGACAAGGGAGAACATAGGAACAGAAAAGCTTGGGCGGTATCTGGGAAATCTAACAGGGGGACAGGGGATTGGCCAGCATCTTCCACCTGCTCCATTGGATTTCCAGCTCACTACAAACCATGCTTATGAGTCTTCACTCACAGCTAAGTTGAGTTTCTGCCCATATTTATCATCATCTCTGCAGCTTGCCATCCAAGGCAACCACTGCAGAAGCAGTCCTCAGGCCAAGAGGTTACGGACTGCAAGATCCCTCTGGAACCTGGTAAAAATGCCTGGTAGAGTGAGACCGTATGTGTCACTGTTGGACAACGTCGTTGACTCTTTCTCCGTGCTGTGAAACTTAGCTGCTTGCAGCACACATCCAAAGAACCAAACGGACCCCAGGCTACCAAGCAATTCTGTGCAACATTCCCTTCTAGATGCCTATTCACAAACAAGAGCAAACAGAAACAGTTTACTGGAAATCAGGTAAGACATATTGTGGCTATACTGCAAACATCCATGCCATTCAAAAAACAATTCTTTTCTGTGGCACATCACTAATAAAGTGAACACATTCTCTTATCACAAGTTGAGACTTGACAGCTGAGAATACCCAGTTGACACCTACGCTATAGAATCTCCACGCAGCTCCAGTACTTCAACATGCAACCGTCTGCAAATTCCCCTCAGTCACCTACACGCAGGGTGTCCTGGAGGAAAGCCAGCACCTAAACAGCTGACAGTCTGGCACAGAATGGAAGCAGCCCCTTGAAAATGCAATCTTTAATCCTTTTTGGAAGCACTAGAACGTGAATTGCTCTGCAATGAATAAAAGTGAAAGGAAATCCAACCAGCATTCACTACCCCAGCCATTGATCTGTAACCTTTATAAACCCAGGCCATGGGTAACCTTCAAGAAACTTTTCAAGGACAAACAGCTGTTTACCATGTTTACCATGGGAAAAGACCTGCTGAAAGCTGCCCTCCTCAATTTGGCTAAAAGTGCCCAGAATGGTCACGATACAGGAACTTTTTACTCACAGCCAAAAAGCAGGGGCAGTAGGTTAAGGGGGAGAAGAGTATGTGCAGGGGCTTCAGTCATAATTTTTTGCAGGTAAATTCATGACTGCTTCAAAAACCAAGAAGCAAGCACCATTCACACAGCCGGATGCAATTTCAAAAGGTAAAAACTGTGCAGGTTTCCCTGTGAAAATGAACTCTTGCAGGATTTCAAAATTGCCTCCCAAATTACTGTACAGCTAAAACAGATTAGAGAAAGTATTTTTTTCTCTCAAAGTATAATTAAGCTTTGGAAGTCATTGCTGGAAAATGTGGTAAAAGCAAGTAGTGTAGCTGGGTTTAAAAAAGGTTTCAACAAATTCCTGGAGGAAAAACTGACAAACCGTTATTAAAGTAGACCAAGGGAAAACCACTGCTTATCTCTGGAGATGAGCAACATGTAATCTGACAACATTTGCAATATGCCCGGCAGGGCTGGTCAAGCCTTATGCCCCTTCCCCCCCCCCCAGCTGTCAGGATGCACTGTTTAGCTTTGAATGCCCTGCTCTTTGCCACCTCCGCCACCCTGAGAAGCCGCCTGGTTTGCCTAATGGTTGGGCAGGCTCTGATGCCCGATACCTGTGTCCTGGCTTGGCCGCTTTTGGAAACAAGACACAGGGCTTAATGGACCTTTGCTCTAGCCCAGTATAGCTTTTCTTATGCTTTCACTGGAATATTTCAGGATGCTATCCAAAAAGTTCCTTTAGCTTCCAAAGCTGAATAGGTTGATAAAATAAAACAAAGAATATAAGGCAATTCCTTTTTTTTTTTTTGGATTGCAATACATTTTTGACTAGCTTTTGAAGATCAAGAAACCTATCACTTGTATTTTTTTTTGGTTTTATTTTATCTACCATTAAAGTGGATCAACACGACAACCACACTACTTTGTCAAGGCTGAACTGGGAAATTGTTCCTCGAGAAACCTTTCAAGGTCTAATAATATTCTTCCTGAGTCAGAACTGGGATTAAAGAGAGCATGCTGGGTAACGAGGGAGCCCGATTTCTGCTCTGCAATTCTTTCCCTCCCCTCACCTGTACCGACACATAATTAAGCCGCTGCATTCCGGAGTCTCATCATGTCCAGCGGTAAAGAAGCTGAACACCAGCTGCATTACAACACAGATTTCAAACAAGGGGGATTTTTTTCACTCTACTTACCAACACGCATATGATTATAATCATCGTTTTGCATTTATAGAGCACCTTTCATTGACATATGAACCCAGTGTTTCTGCTACGTCTCATTTTCTAGCTACAGTTGAGCATAGCCAGCAAATACATAGATAAAACCCAAATTACCGCACAGCTGTTGCTATGTAATGGCACCAAGCAAGACTTTCAAAAACTGACATCTTACAGTTTAAATTCCTGCAAAGAAAAATGAAAATTTAAGATGACTTTAAAACAGAAAAATGTAGGATTTGCCTTGGTGTGTTTCAGTTCATTTCAATGCGGTTTTTATGCACATAAAATTGACCTAATAGTGTATAATTAAATTAAATTAAAACATTTTTTAATAAGTATTAGGGTATACACCCTTGGAAATATGAAGAGGTTGAACAATGAGGATTCCATCCTGATCAGGAGGTATCTAAATGTCTATTATCTGGCAATAACTTCTTCTAGACAATATTCTCTACACCTTCAACATAAAACAATTATATGAATATTCATAAGCTCATAACAACAACAAATCAAAGTTTAATTGCATAAGGCTTCACACCATTTGCCATGCAAGCCAAATTAGCACCATTTCCAACACTGCCTTAATGAGGCCCATAATAAATTAAATAGAGTCCAGCCGTGCCCCATCATAGTAGTTGAGCTAATTCAAATATTTCTGGATGAATAGTCAAACTATTTTTGTAGTATGAAGTAAATTTGAAGCAAAAGTCTAAACAAGCAGGCCTAAGAGCTACTGAAAAAACTCCCGGATAAGGTTACTCAAAGGGGGGGAAGGCTGTAAGAAAATTTCAGTATGTTTGCACTTTACAGGAATGGACTTGGTAGTGCCTCAAGGTATATTCCAACAGTTTGCCGCCAAAAAGAAGCTGCCTCAATTAAGCCATCCCTCCAAAACCAAAAGTTGTGGATTAAGAAACTTCAGGAATATCACCATGAGGCCTAAGATTACTTTAAAGGAGTACACAAGTCTCTGTGGCTAGCAAAAAAATGTGGACTATGCAACTATTTGAAGATTGCTCCACAAACATGGCTCATATGAGAGGGTGGCAAGAAAAAAATCCACTGCTGAAGAAAAGCCAACTGCATAATGATTACACAGAAACAATTAAGGGACATGCACACATGTGGGAAAAGATCTGGTGTTCTGATGAGACCAAAATGGTTCTAATGCAAAGTGATGTATGGAGTGGCCTGCTAACTAAAGAGATCAGTGTTTGAATCCTATTGGTACTCTCTAAACACTGAATTACTAAGAATGATCAAAAGATGTACCACCTTACTGTAGAAAGTTGGTAGACACTTAACCAAAATGGTTCATGACTAGTATCTCTGCAAAAGGAGTTTCCACTATGTACTGAGGCAAGAGGTATGACAATCTATGTAATCAACGCTTTTTGTTGTATTATTCTTAATTACTTTTTTAATATTTCCAGAATTCTTTCATGTCAGAAATATAGAGGATCTTACTTTAATTGTATTCTAAATTGTACTGTATATTTTAGATAGTATAATGTGAAAAATGTACAAGAGTATAAAGACTTGCAAGGCACTGTATCTAATGAAACAGATTACACATAAAAAATAAAGAAACTACTCTGAAGAGAAGGTTACCAGTGGAGTGCCGAAGGACTCCTTGGTCCGATTCTTTTTAATATCTTTGTTAGTGATATTACAGAAGGGCTGTCGGGTAAGGTTTGCCTCTTTGCAGATGATACCAAAATCTGCAATAGACACCCAGGAAGGTGTAGATAACATGAGGAGGGATCTAGCTAAGCTTGAAGAATGGTCTAGAATTTGGCAGATGGGATTTAATGTTAAAAAATGCAAGGTCATGCACTTGGACTGCAACAATCCAAGGGAGTGATACATTATAGGGGTTGAAGTACTTCTGTCTACTGAAGAAGAGCGGGACCTAGGTGTGATTGTGTCTGATGATCTTAAACTAGTTAAACAGGTAGAAAAGGCGACGACAAAGCTGGAAGGATGCTTGGGTGCATATGGAGAGGAATGGCCAGTAGGAGAAGGAAAGTGATAGTGCCTCTGTATAAGTCCTTGGTGCGACCTCATTTGGAGTATTGTATGTAATTCTAGAGACTGCTCCTTCAAAAGGATATAAACAGGTTGGAGTCAGTGCAGAGGGTGGCTACTAAAATGGTTAGTGGTCTTCATTATAAAGCATATGAGGACAGACTTAAGGATCTTAATTTGTATACCTTAGAAGAAAGGTGGGATAGAGGTGATATGATTGAGACGATATGATTGAGGTGATATGATTGAGACGATATGATTGAGCATCAGATCACAACAAGACCTGTCCCAATTTAGAAAATCTCTAAAAACATACCTCTTTCTACAACACCTCACATTGCACGGGTTCCCTCCCCCTCCCCCCCCCCTACACAAACCAACGACCATGGCTAGTCAAATAAGTTCCCGAAACTTCATTACCCGTTCTAGATCAAAACCTCATAGACCCCCATCTTAAGAGCTCATACATTTGAGAATCTATTGTAAATAGTTGTGAATGTATGTTATTTATTTAACCCCTGTTATCCATGTTCTCATTTCCTGTTACTTGTAAACTTGACATACGTTTTATGCTTAAGTACAAAGTTGTTAAAATGTAAACCGCGCTGATGATAAAAGTGTGGTATATAAAAGCTGTTAAATAAATAAATAAATACCTCCATGGCATAAATGCACAGAAGGAGAGCCTCTTTCGACTGAAAGCAAGCTCTTCTATGAGGGAACACAGAATGAGGGTTAAAGGGGATAGACTCAGGAGTAATATGCAGAAATATTTTTTTATGGAAAGAGCTGTAGATGCGTGTAATAGTCTCCCAGTGGAGATGGTAGAGATGAGGACAGTATCTGAATTCAAAAAAGCATGGGGCAAACACGGAGGATCTCTAAAGGAAAAAAGGGGACTGTTGTGGTTGATATGGAAGGACAGACTAGATAGGCCATGTGATCTTTTTCTGTCGTCATGTTTCTATGTTTTTATGTACTACTACTCATGAACTACTGTTTCACCCTCTCTGATTTAATAAGGGTGTGCTGATAGAGCAGGGTAGGCAATTTAAGTCCTTGAGTGCTGCAAGCCAATTGAGTTTAGGAATATCGGGCCCGATATTGAATTGAGCCGGCTATGCGCCACTACGATCTGTAAACCGTGTAAATGCCTTTTGAATATCGGGTTCGTCCACAATAAATATGCAAAAGAAGCATTTGCATGCAATAGGGGAAGTGCATCTCATGCATATCTAGTATGCTTACCTTGGAAACCTAATGTGCTTGTGGCACTTGTGCTATAGGCGGTATATCACGTAAATAAAACTATAATTATAACTATATACCCCTGGGCAGACATACCAATGCAGAGATACTATACAGTGAAAGGAATGGATTAAATATTGCAAGGACAAAACTGAGATATCTAATACATTTACTGAGAGCTTCACCTGCTATTTCTGAAAAGAATAAGATAAGGTTCTGTGTTTGTTGTCTTGGTCCACTTGAATTCAGAGCAATAAAGGTTAATAAAAAATAAGATGACATCTTTTTATTGGATTAATGTAGGCCATTTCTAGGCTAGCTTTGAAGAATTAACATCCCCCTCCCCCCACCTTCAGATTAGAATGGAATGAGAAAACATGTCAAAACCATAAGAACCGCCATACTGAGTCAGGCCAACGGTCCATCAAGCCCAACGTCCTGTCTCCAACAGTGTCCAATCCAGGTCACAAGTACCTCACATATCCCAAACGTAGCCAGATCCCATGCTATTTATGCCTAGGAAGCAGTGGTTTTCTCTTGTACTATCTTAACTTTTTATGGACTTTTCCTTCAGGACTTTGTCCACACCTTTTTTAAACCCAGCTACACAACCTTCTTTTATCACATCCACAGGCAATGAAGTCCAAAGACAGATTATACATTGAGAGAAAAAATTATTTTCTCCTTTCTGTTTTATATATACTGCTTTGTAGCTTCATGGCACGTTCCCTAGTCCTTGTATTTTTTGAAAGAGTAAACAACTGATTTGCATTTACCCGTTCCACTCCATTCAGGATTTTGTGGGCGTCTATCATATCTCCCCTAAGCCGTTTCCTCTCTAGGCTGAAGAGCCCTAACCTCTTTAATCTTTCCTCATAAGAGTTGTTCCATCCCCTTTACCATTTTGTTTGCTCTTCTCTGTACCTTTTCTAATTGCGCTATATCTTTTTTCAGGTGCGGAGACTAGAATTGCATACAATATTCAAGGTGTGGTTGCACTGTGGAGTGATACAGAGGCATTGGGGGTCATTCTGAGCTGCATTTAACAGGAATGTACGTCCAAACCGGACGCACATCCCTGCTGTCCGCCTGTGATGGACTTCCTGTCCAAAGCTCCCCGCATATACAAAGGAGATGAGTGGGGAACTCTGGATGGGACGGGCCAGAAGAAAAGAGTGGGCAGGGCGGAGGTGGGACCCTGAACATGCAGGGCCGATTCACATCGCGGCCCCTGTACGTCCAGGGTTGCTAGATTAGACAGGGGACTTATTCCACCTCCTCCCCTATCTCATTTCCCCCCTTCCCCAGATTTATGACGGGTCTCTTGGAGGAAGGGAAGGAAATCTTGGACTCCCAATTCTAGGGCTGCTCTCTTAGGACTGGGGCGGGCAAGGATCCCTCCTCTTCATTCTCCCTCAGCTCTCAGACTGCTTCCAGAAAGTAAACCATAAGTTGCTGCTACCCTGCCTCTTACTGTGTCCACTATCACAAGCATCTATATATCTAAGAGTGACCTAAGCCAGTTAGAGGCACTCTGGCGTTTGAGTCAGGAGAAGAACCTTCTCACTCCAGGTGAAAACCCTTTTCCTAGTAAAAAGCCCCAGTGGAGGAGAATTCAGGAGCTCTTAGAGAGTTTCAAGCAAGAAGCATTGCATGAAGGCTTAGAGCCAGACATACTGGTTGAAAACACGGAGGAAATGCAAGTAGAATCTGTTGAACCTGATTCTGACTCAGAGGATTTATTAATGGACTGTTCATGGTGCAAAAAGGCAGAATAGAAGCTGCTGGTTAAAGGAAAAAGTCTGCAACCTGAAAACCACCAAAAGCAGTGAGTAAGACAGGGAGAATGATTCTAGCCTGAATTGCTAAGTACCCTGTTGAAAGAAGAAAAGACATTTACTTTGATTTGAAGAAAAGAAACTGTGTTTGTTGCTGTATGTTTGAGAAACAGCTACGTATGTTGTGAAAGCCAGCTAAAGCAATTTCACTGTTGGGTTTTTGTGTGATTTTCCTGAAGATCATTTGTTTTGGAGAAGAATCCTGTTGCTTTGTTTGAGCTATATGCTTGTGAAAAGAAGGAAATAAATTCCTGTGTGTCTTTTGAAAAAAAAAAACCTCGGTTCTCAATACTACTGTTTTTTTTAAGTGGTAGCACAACTACAAGTCCCAGCAGCCCCAAGCTCTGGACGAGGACAAATAACTCTTTATTCAAAGACTAAACAGTGGCACCCCTATGCCTATAGGCCGTGGCCTGGGCTAGGGGCCCCCACACCTGGAAACCAGAAACTACACCTGACAAGTACAACTCAAACAGCAGGAGAAGTGTCTGACATCACACTGGTCCCACCAAATCTTCTTCACAGGTACTAAGAATCCAATGAAAGTAGACGAAAGATCATCATTAGACATGTCTACTGCCAGTCTGCTCTCAAATAGTGAAAGTCATAATGCAGCCATTTACTTCTCCTCCCCGCAAGAACCCAATCAATGTATGCCAAGAGTTTTCGAAATTACAGGTCCATTAAAGACCTGGCTCTTGCTGTGTGAAGACATGTATGCTGAGCACCCTAGGGCTATTTAACATGAGAGGAGTATGCTCTAATCAGGTGAAGTGTGTCAGTGCGTGCACACACTCAATAAAGGCCACTCTCACAACCTCCACCAACCTCCCTTTGTAAGGCTGCTTTTTTATTTCAGAAAAAAAGGAGGGTGGAAGAAAATTAATTTACTGCTCCACTGCAGATGCATTCAGTTCAGAATTTTTTTTAATATATTAGGCGGGGAAATTGAGCTGGCAGAAGTTTGTTTTATAACAAAGAACAGAAATTCCAAAACCTTCTCACTCAAATTCTCCAGGAATTGGAGCTGGCAGGTCTGTGGATTCCCTTTCCCACTGGTATTTATCTCCAGCAAAACTTCAGAGTCTAGATAATAATCCATTCTTCTTTTTTTTCCCCATGCTTCTCCTTGAAGCAGTACATAAATACAGAATACAATTTATTTGCAAGCAACCCTTGGGGGTAAGGAGCAACAGAATGCAATACAATATTACATTCATATATCTAGTTCTAGCCATGGCGGGCTAACTGGTTAGCGGTTAGTCTCTGCAGCTGGCTTCACAGGGCGCCTAACTCGGACAGTCAATGCATTGAATATCTGGGTTTAGAGGTCAACAGGCAGGGCTATGCGCCACCACCGCACATAGCCCGCCCAACAGAATATCAGGCCCATCATGTATACCGAAGCAATAAGTATTCTAAATACTAAATATGCTGAATATACTTATTTCATCTTTGTAAACATGCTATTGAGAACACAAGAGTGTAGTTAATCCAACTTTAGTGAATAAGAAATGATTTGCAACCTGCAGCTCAATACTTGTCTTTCCACAGCTTGCTGTGAAGGAAGAACATGGCAACTGGTAGGCAACTGAGAGGCCCTTTTGCCCACAGAAAGAAACAATGGTGTTGTCTATCAGTGCTGATGTGCCAAAGCAGCTGGCACAGAAGGCAGCACTGCAACTGTGACATTGTTAATCAAGAGATGGAAAACATGTTGGCAAAGGGGCTTGAAACAAATCCTTTTCTCGTAAGAGCACTTTCTGCAACATTTCCCAGGCAGACAGTGCATAATATTCCCCGATTTAATCACAAGTTATATAGCCTGAAAACAGGGCCAGCCCAACCATTCGGCAAAGTTGTGAAGTGGAGGAGTAACCTAATGGTTAGAACACTGGCTTGGAAACCAAGAGACCAGGGTTCAATTCCTACTAAGGCAATGTCAGGAGTACTATTTCACTGAGAGGGTGATGGATGCTTGGAATACCCTCCCAATGGAGGTGGTGGGGGCAAATACGGTGACAGAATTCAAAATGGCATGGGACAGACACAATGGATCCATTTATAGCAACAGGATAAAATCAAAATAAACTGAACCATCTAACTTCTCAACAAATAGGGATGTCCTGCATGGAGCAGTAATTTCACCCCTAAACAAAGACATGGGGAGGGGTGGCCTGCACAGAGTGGCATCTACCCCTGCCATCTTACTGGGCAGACTAGATGGACCATACTGATCTTTATCTGCCATCATTTACTATGTTACTATGTTACTAAAACTCCTTGTGGCCTTGGGCAAGTCACTTAACCCTCCACTGCCTCAGAAGAATCCAAGTTATCAATGGCCCTGTTTAATGTACATTGCCAAGTTAAGTTATAATGTAACCTTGGGTGAAATGATAAAGCAGTATAAAAAAAAACCTGTTAAATAAAACTAGGCAGTCACCTAGGGCAGTGGCTTCTGAGGGGTGGCACTAGGCATTCAAAGCTAAACAACAGGTTCTGACAGCCAGGGGGGATATAATCCTAAAGGTTTGCCTAGGGCACCAACACCTTGAACCAACTCTGGGGCCAGCCCTGCCTGTGAAAAAGACTGTGTTTTCCTTAACACCCAAACGCCAAGTGTTATCAGAACCCAATATGGACATTCACAAGTGAAGATGATCTGAAACATTTGCTTTTTCAAGATCAAAAGTCTTAAATTGGGCCTGCATCTTAACATAAAGAAGACAAAGATCCTGACAACTGGCAAAATCAATAAGTTCATCAATGATGGAGAATAAATTCAAATAGTGGACTACTTTAACCTGCTTGGATCAAAAATCAATAAAGAAACAAGCAGTCAAGAAATCCGCCAACGCATTATTCTTGACAGAATGGCTATGAAGGGCCTAGAAGAGATTCTCAAGAGGAGAAATGTCTCACTCCATACAAAGATTCGACTTGTCCAAAAGCCATAGTATTTTCAATAACATCTTATGGATGCAAATGTTGGACAGTGAAAAAGATAAACAGGAAGAAAATAGATGCTTTTGAATTATGATGCTGGTGACAAAAAATGTGTATACCATGGACTGCCCGAAGAACAACCCAATCAGTACTAGAGGAGATCAAACCAAAGATTTCTTTAGAAGCTCAGATTACAAGACTTCATCTTTCACACTTTGGATACAACATGGAAAGACAGAGATCATTAGAGAAAGACATCATGCTTGGCAAGGTTGAAGATCAATGCAAAAGAGAAAGGCCAGCAATGAGATGGATCAATACAATAACAGCAGCTATGGATGTCACTCTATCAACAATGAGCTGACTGACTGAAGACTGAACACAGTTTAGGACAGGTATCCAGAGGGTCACCATGAATAGACACCGACTCAATGGCACATAACAACAACACAAGTAAAAATATTTTCATGAATTTGTTTTAAATGTTCTATATACTAACTTCATGGTGCATCATCTAGTCTTTGTACAGTCCTGCCATTTTGATATCCTATATCTCCCTCTGTCAGCTTACTGTGAACCAAGAGAGCCTAGCTGTAGAAATCAATATTACAAAATTGTTGCAGAAAATAGCAAAGAAATCAACTCTTTCTACTTCTGCTCATTGCCAAAATCTCCAGCTTTTCCTCAGCATCTGCCTCCTGCTCCTGTTCTGCCAAAGCTACCCCAGTTTGCTCTTGCTCCATATGTGGCTATCTGCTCCAGTCCTGCCTTCTCTTCCTCACCTAGTTCCTGATCCTGCCCGATTCCTGCTTTGCCCCCCCCCCCCTCCCAGCTCTGGGCCTAGGCTTTCTACCCACACTCCTACCCAGAGTAGGCCCTAACACCAAGAAAGAGCAAAATAGCATTATTCTGACTTAATTTTGTTTCACATTTGGAATGCTTTTATATAAAGCAGTCACATCCTCCCCAGCCCTGGATTCTGACCCTTGTCATCACAGTGCTGCTTCTCACCATCTTCTCTGATGGGAAACGAGGGCCTTTTGACATGTGACATTAAGAGCCCTCTGACCAATGTCCTCTCAGTGGTTTTCCCAACTCTGTAGCATCCCCATGGATAAAAATAACTCTTTAAAGTGCATGGGAAAAATATACCATCTTATGGAGAGCATAAAAAACACAAAGGGAGCCTATTATTGTATGTGAAGATTAAAAAAAGTCACAGCATTACTCAACAAGTGAGAAAAATGACCCGAGCAACACATGCAAACAAAGTGAGAATTCAGGCCTCAACAGCAAGGAGGCTTCAGCAACCCTTTCACTAAAAATACAACTGAAGCCAACCAGCAACTCTTTCATAGCACAAGAACAAGCAGATCTTGTATTCCCATCTCAGACTCCCATGAATGGATGGATACAAGCTGCAGTAAACGATTAGAAATGCCTCTACTAAATATTTCTCACACAAGAGACACTGTCTGGTGTTATGCTAGACGGAGAAATAAAAAGCAATATATTACAAAAACGTTTCTTGGTGCAATTTAGTGAAAGACACTGCAATATAGGATGTCTTGATTGGCTGCTTTTGTAAGGTAGCGCTATACAAATGATCAGTAGTAGTTACTTACTAAAGGTTAGCATATAATATCTGCCACAGGGCCTTTTTTATTCCTATGGACCCTGTGGCAAATCATATGCATTAACACTGTCAATAAATAACCCTCTTGAAGAGAACAACGAATATAAGAAATATCAGGGACAGTGTGCAAATTCTCAAATTCCAAGCAGTATACAGTAAGGGAAACATAGAAACATAGAAACATGATGGCAGATAAAGACCATACTTACTGTCCAGTCTGCCTTTCCATACCAACTACTACAGTCCCTTTTTTTTTCTTTAGAGATCTTCTGTATTTTTCCCATGCTTTCTTGAATTCAGATACAGTCCTCATCTCTATTACCTCCACTGGGAGATTATCCCACACATCTACCACTATTTGCATAAAGAAATATTTCTGCAAATTACTCTGAATTTATCTCCTTTCACCTTCATCCTATTCCCCCTCGCTGCAGAGTTTTCTTTCAATTGGAAGAGGCTCTCCTCCTGTGCATTTATGCCACAGAGGTATTTAAATATCTTTATTATTTTTATTTTTATTTATTTTGTTTAATACCGCACTAAAATAATATCTACCCTCTCCCGCCTTTCCTGCAAAATATACATATTGAAATCTTTAAGTCTGTCCTCATATGCTTTATAACGCAGCCCACTTAACCATTTCGGTAGCCACCCTCTGCACCACCTCCATCTAATTATATCCTTTAGAAGGTGTGGTCACCCGAATCGCACACAATATTCTAGATTAGGTCTCACCAAAGACTTATAGAGAAGCACTATCACCTCCTTCTTCCTGCTGGCCATTCCTCTCCCTATACACCCAAGCATCCCTCTAACTTTCGACCTTATCTACATGTTTAGACACCTTAAGATCATCAGAAACCATCACTCCCAAGTCCCGCTCTTCTTTCATGGACAGAAGTACTTCACCTGTTATACTGTACAGCTCCCCTGGATTTTTGCAGCTCCAATGCAATTTTGAAACTGCCCAAATTGCTGCAAAGTTCAAGCATGCTTTTTACTCACAGACTTTGCACCAGTTCTGAAAGGAAAGGTACACAACTGCTCTCACTTTGAAAATTGCCAAAAGAGAAAGTTCCCACAGAGACATGCAACTCTCTTTTCTGCAGTTTACTTTTTCAGATTAAAACCTTTGGAAAATACAAAAGCATGTACACGGTCTTCTCTGCTGGCCTAGCCGCAATCCTGGAAACACCTTCACTACAACTTGGTTAAGAAGCGCGTGTGTTGCAGCAATACTTACACACCTACTTTTCTATCCACATACAAGGTAGAAAATTTTCAGACAGCCGATTTATGTGGATAAAACACATTGGAGCTAATTCTATAAAGCGTGTGCAGAATGTTATGCACATGATGCACGCAAAATTCTCCGTTCTAAAGGATGCATGCTGTCAGACGGCTGCCTGGGTGAGAATCTTCACAGTCTTGACAAGTGCATATCTCTATATGATTTGCAAGGTATTGTGGACAATGTAGTTCATTCACACCAGACACAGCTGCTGACAATAATTTAGTGTGCTCTTGGGTAAAGCCAATAAGATATTTATTTATGGGGTTATTTCTCCCAACACAGATATGCTTGGTAGCACATAAATTAGGTTACTTGCTTTCAGTGTTAACTTGGAAAAACAAAGTTAAAATCAGGAAAACAACAAATGAAAAGTCACAAAGCAAGAAACAAACTGTTCTTTTCAGGTTAACTTCTGATTACTTCCCACATAGATACAGAAGTGATTCTCTCCTAGCTCACAAGCAATTAGGTAAGGCTTAATTGCTAGCAGTTACCAGCTGAAACCCCTTAGCTGGCTTGCCTTCCACTGTGTGGGTCAAATCCTGCTTCAGGAGCTTTTCTGAGTAGATTAAAGAACAAATTTGTATTTCTTTGTGATGGTGGCTGTACTTTATAACAGAAAGTTACCAACAGAGTTTAGATAGAGAGCAGTCCATATAAACAGGATCCTCATCTGCTATTATTCCCCCTTGTTCAACAAGCATGGGTTCAATATCATGGATTGGCACAGATGAATGTCTCAATGGAGCATTTTAAGGAGAATACTTGTTTCCCTGCTGTCTTTGAAGGTTATAGCTAGGGCATAGATCAGTGTTCATACCTGAGCTTCCATTGCTGCTAGAGTTCCTCTCTATATAGCCTGGCCAGTATGTAGTCCAGTTCTTATGTCCAGCCTTCCAATCCAGATCCCTGGACACTGGATCTCTCTTCACATACCTTCTGGCACAGGTCTTAGGGTCCCTTCCACGTGCAGCCGTCTCCCTCACAGGTAGCCTCTGGTGATTCCTAGCTCTGCAGCACCATTCCTCTGGCTTTCCCCAGTCCAATGGTGTATGCTGGCCCTTGGAATACCTCCCAGTATACGTACTGCTTTGGACTCTTCTAAACCTCTCAAAGGCTTTTTCTCTTCCTTCTTCCAAAGGGTCTCTTTCCCTCTCTGTCCGTCCGGTTTGGCTTCTGCTTCTGATGATCCTTCAGATGAAACTGATGATCAAACTCAAGCTGATTCTCAGGATACTGAGGACAATTCTCTGGATATCCAAGGTGATCATGAAGATGGTCATCTGTAGAATAAACTCTACTCTTATTCTGCTTGGATGAGTGCTCCTCCCTAATACAGCGCAGCTGTGCTGAATCAGGCCCTGCCCTTTGAGATGAGTGCTTAGGGATTACCTCATAGCCCTCCTGATTGAACACACGTTTCCCCCACTTCAGCTCCTCTAATGGCTGTTGGAAACCTGGTGCATTCTGGGACTGGTAGTCTTTTATGGGAAAATTCTGTTTTCTTATTTCTACCAGAACTGACAGGTTGCTTGTTCAGAGTCACTTCACCTTTTCTATAGCTCCTTCCTGAGCTATGATAAGCTTCCTTATCACAATGCGTGTGAATGTGCATATACATACATGTTTTAGGCAGTCGCAATTCTGTAAGTGTGTGTATGTCCTATCGTACATACTTTCAGTTTGGGTGTGAACAGGGACAGCAAGTAAAATGCCCACATGTATACGTTATACTGTTTTATATCTTGTGTGTGTAAATTTAGGCCCTACTAATGTTTCACTTAACAGGGACAGCACTTAAGTGAAACATAAGTAGGGCCTAAATTTACACACAAGATATAAAACAGTATAACGTATACATGTGGGCATTTTACTTGCACTGGAGTAGGCATAACTCTAGGTCCAAGTGCGCCATAAAGTTCAAAGTCCATAAAGTAATGTACACACATACTTTACTTTATAGAATAATCCCATATACGAGCCTGGAAATGTGCATTAATTGTGCAGGAGATGATAGAATTGTCCTTATTACATGCATATATCATAATTCCCTCTCTGCTCCTCTTGAGCTATGTCTAAAGGAATGCTTACATGCAGATCATGGAAAAGAAGGGGCAATCCTGTGTAGGGGCGGTTCTTCCATTAGGCCATCTTGAGGCGATCACCTCAGACAGCACTCCAGATCTGTTTTAATTTTAGATTTTACAGCCTTTGGCCTGCCCCTGATTTCCTGCGCGGGAAGGCAGAGGCAGGGCAGAGGCAGCAAAACCTAAAATTAAAACAGAGCCAGACAGACATATCAGCCTGATGGCTTGCAACTGTAAGCGATCAGGCTGATTTGTGCGGTGGTGGCACTCCGGTTGTTTTAATTTTAGATTTTGCCACCTCTGCCCTGCCTCTGCCTTCCCACCGTTTGTTTTTTTTTTGCTGCAAGCATTTCTTGACGGAAAAAAAAAAACATAGTGGGAATGCAGAGGCAGGGCAGAGGTGGCAAAATCTAAAATTAAAACAGCCGGAGTGCCCCCGCTGCCGCCGGATGAGAGGTGCAGGTGGAGGGAATGGGGACTTGAGGACGACAACAAGGAGAGACAATGGTGAGTAACGGGGGGACAAAGGGGGAGACAGGGGACATGCTGGCCAAAGGGGGGAGATGGGGGATAAGTAGTAGATAAAGGGGAGAGACAGGGGGACATACTGCACAGACAGGGGAGAAATGCTGGACAAAGGGGAGAGACAGTGCAGGTTAGGATTATAATGGGCTTATGGGGGGGGCTAGCACTGGTAATGGACAGATCAGGGGGACTAGGACTAGTAATGGGTTGATTAGGGAAGGCTAGCACTGAGAATGGACTGATCGAGGGGGGGCGGGGACTAGGAATGGGCTTAGGGGGGCTAGCACTGGTAATGGGCTAAGTGGAGACTGGCACAAGTAATGAGCTGATTAGGGGAGACTAGGACTGGTAATGGACTGATTAGGGGAAGCTAGAACTGGTAATGGGGTTGAGGGGGGACTAGCACTGGAAATGAGCTGATTAGGGGAGGCTAGGACTGGTAATGGGCTAATGGGGGGGGTAGGACTGGTATTGGGCTGATTAGGGGAGGTTAGCACTGGTAATAGGGTTGAGGGGGACTAGCACTGGAAGTGAGCTGATTAGGGGAGGCTAGGACTGGTAATGGGCTAATGGGGGGGGGTAGGACTGGTATTGGGCTGATTAGGGGAGGTTAGCACGGATAATGGGGTTGAGGGGGGACTAGCACTGGAAGTGAGCTGATTGGGGGCTTCAACTGGGAATGGGCTGATGGTGGGGAGGGGAGGATAGAGCTGCTGGCCCTGAAAGAAAACTGGGTGCTAGGGCTACAAATGGGCTGATGCAAGGGGATGGGAGAATGGGACTGGAAGGGAGTGGATGCTGAGAGGGGCTGCCATGATATTTGGACTAGAAGGGGCTGGAGAGTGGGGAAGGAGGGGGACTGGAAGGGAATGGACACCAGTGGCAGTCATGGGAATGCAAGTTGACATTGGAAGGTACTGAGAGTGAGGACTGGAAAGGGGCTAATACTGGGAAGTGTTACTGGGACTGGAAATAGGCTGATGGAAATAAGTGAAGAAAACAAAAGAAGAGATAAGAAACGTCAGATGGACCATAGACCACTGAACGAGAGCTAAGAGAAGACAGGAAAGCAGAAGCCTCAGATCGGGACCAGCATGATCAGAGAATAAAATGGTCAGACAACAAAGGTAGACAAAATAATTTTATTCCATTTTAGTGATTGGACTTTGTGTTATTTTATACTGTATGGGGGAACTGCATATCTTATTTATCTGATGTTGCACTGCTTGAAGAGTCTGGCTTCTTGGGGTTTCAGTTTAAATTTTGTCTACATATTTTTATTTTTACTTTAGATTGTAAGTCACTTATTCTGTACTTGATGAGGGTCTGTGTTCTGAGTGTGTGACTGAGCCCAGGTGTTCTGTTAACATAGAGTTTGTACATAAAGATCTATACTTTACTGTAGTAATTTGACATGTTCAGCTTTTCAAATAGGTGAATGGATGTTCCAGGGCCCACTGTAGAATTTACAGTGACACTTTTTTTGGTGGGCACCTTATGTGAGTTTTGGAAATTGGTGCTGGTATGGTATGGTAGATTTGCTCTATAGCTACTCAGTGACTTTGTTGTAGGGTTTTGTATTAGTTCACAATATACCTGATACTGGAGAATGTTTCTTGTTGTTGTTAGTGAGATGATCAGGGGTGAATGTCTGTGGGTGAATGTCCTGGTTCTGCTCTGCAACCAGTGTTGAAGGGGATTCTGTGGATGCAAAATATATGTTGAAAAAGAAAAAGCAATAACCATAACACAGTTTATAACAACAAAATAAAAATGAGTTATAATTTAGTTTTATAAACTGTGCTGTGGTTCTCGCTCTCTTTTAGTTCCTTGGTGTGCAAACATCTTCCATTTTCTCCATATAATCTAATCAGCTTTCTGGTTTGGTTCAGTCCCTGATTGGAGTTTTGAAAAAGCCCTGCCCCCTCTACGGTCACTGGACAAAGCAATACCCATGGCTAGCACTACTTCTGACACCCATTCTCGTTTAGGCTTACATACCTGAAGATTCACAGAATGACTTGAAAGGGAATGGCCAAAAAACTGACATCATGGTTTAAATGCGAGGTCAGAGAGGTTGTACCCAAAAAAGCATCTTTCAGGAAATGGAAAAAGGAGCCAAATGACAAAAATGGGAAACAACAATAAAAGCATGGGCAAGTTAGATGCAAGGCGTTGATAAGACAGGCAAAGAGAGAATTTGAAAAAACTTGCCGTGGAAGCAAAACCATATAATAAAATTTTTTTCAAGTACATTCGTAGCAAAAAACCTGTGAGAGAGTCAGATGGACCACTAGATGATAGAGGGGTAAAAGGGGCACTAAGTGAGGACAAGGCCATAGCGGAGATACTGAATGAATTCTTTGTTTTGGTCTTTACTGAAGAAGATGTGAGGAAGTTACCCATGCTTGAAATGATATATATCAGAAGAATTGAAAGAAATATTGATAAACCGGGAAGATGTAACTGAAGAAAGCAAATCACTTGGATCAGATGGTATACATCTGAGGGTGTTGAAAGAACTGATATATGAGACTGTAGACCTACTATTAGTAATCTGTGAACTATCATTAAAATCATCTGCAGTACCGGAAGATTGGAGAATGGCTAATGGGTGATCCGGAAAATTACAGACCGGTGAACCTGACATCAGTACCGGGGCAAAATGGTAGAAACCATTAAAAAGAATAAAATCACTGAATATGTACAGTAGATAATCATGGTTTAATGGGATAAAGCCAACATGAATTTAGCCACAATCAGTTATCCAGCAGAGGGGATTCTTGGACAGGAGGAGTGATTGCAGAAGGAAACTTTGTTGGAGATGGACACTGTTTTTGATCAAAATTCTTGATGGCCCACTGCTATGTCTACTTCTCTCCATTGAACTGTGGTTAGACCTGCATACAGTTGTGGTCAATATTATTGACACCCTTGCATTTTAGGTTTGTTGTGTACAATGTCTTTGAGAAATAACACAGGTCTGCAAAAAAAATTTTTTCGAGAGCTGTTTTGGTTATTCCACGTAATCTTTATGTTTTTTGGTGCGCTGAATCCGAAAATAACCTCCATTTTGTCATAGGACATCACGTTTCCTGACAATTTAGGTAACTATGTTAATAAGGCAATACCTCAAAATAAATGGAAATAGACTTATAAATTAAAGTTTTATTACAATATTTTCATGAAAATCCTTTTTTGAACTGAAATGAGCTCACCTACACACACTAAACTCGATTCTTCTTCCTTGTGAGGCTCCTCTTGGTGCATTTACGCTTGTGAGTAGCATCTGGAATGTCTCTCTGAAGCATCCAACAGTAGTCTGCCATCATTGTAATGCTCCATTTTCCCTGGTATCTCCCTTCCATCTCTTTAATGTCTTGGTGGAATCGTTCACCTTGTTCCTCACTCACAGCTCCCAAATTTTCAGGAAAGTAGTCAAGGTGGGACTGGAGGAAATGCACTTTCAAACTCATCAGGCAACCTAAAGCTTGAAATGCTTTCAGCATTCGTCCGACGATCTATTTGTAGTGAGGATCTTTGCTATTGCCTAAAACTTTCTGTACGACTTCTTTAAATGCAATCCACCCTTCTTTTTGAGGATCCGTCATGGTATTGACAAACTCTTGATCAACTATAAGCCTTCTAATGTCTGGTCCGACGAACACACCTTCCTTCAATTTTGCCTCCGACAGGCCTGGAAACTTGGTGACCAAGTATTTGAAGCATTCTCCATCTCTTGGAAGTGATTTTACGAATTGCTTCATCAATCCCAATTTTATGTGGAGAGGTGGTAGAAGAACTTTATGGGACGGTACCAAAGTTTCTCGGAGGACATTTTTTTCACTGACTGTTAGCACCCTTGGCTGCCAACTCTTCTTGGTCCAGTGATTTTGTCGGTCTCGACTGTCCCATAAACACAGAAAACAAGGATATTTGGTATACCCAGTTTGTTGCCCGAGCAGCATGCACAAGACCTTCAAGTCCCCACACACTTGCCAACCATGGTCTTCATATTTAAGTTTACGAAGAACCAATTCCAAGTTCTCGTAGGTTTCCTTCAAGTGTACAGAATGACCTACAGGTATGGAAGCGTAAAAACTGTTATGGAGTAAAACTGCTTTGAGACTTCTTTTTGATGAATCTATAAAAAGACGCCATGGCTCTGAATCATATTGGATTTTAAATTGACCCATCAGACCTTCAACATCGATGCAATAAACTAACTTGTCTTCCTGGGCGAAGTAAGAAACAAACTCCTTTTTAAAATGACACTCCTGGCAACAATAAATTCCTGCTTTTCAGCCTTGATCCGAGTAACTCAGCGGCATCTTTGGGAAGATTCAAGTCTCTTACCAAATCATTCATCTCCTCCTGAGAAAACAATTTTGGTCTTGTATCATCTTCAAAGTCAGAACTTGATTCGTCATCTGGTTCAGGTATGACTTCACCTTCATCAGAGCTAGGTATCTCTTCCAAGGTAGCAGGGGGCTTGGGTACTGGTATATCTGTGCCATGGGGGATGGGACGAATTGCTGAGTGAAGATTGGGGTATGAAATGGAATGCTTCCATTTGGAATTAAACCCTTTCACATCGCATGAACAGAAGTAACAGTCGTCACTATGGTTCTTTTGCTCTCGCCATACCATAGGAATCTCATAACGGAAAGATTTTTTCTTACCCTTGAACCAGTTTCAGAGGTCCTCAACACACCGTTTGCACACTTTATGAGGCGCCCAGACTTTATCTTGATCTCCAATTTTTAGTCCAAAGTATGCAAAGTATACTTTTTTCACAAAGTCTGTAATATTCTGCTGTTGCTTCAACACTGTATATTCACCACAGAGGAAACAGAAACTGTCTGGCGAATTAATACACTTTCGCGGAGCCATAACATAACGGTTGAAAAATGACGAGCTAACACGAATTGCGATGAAAAAGTGTGAACAGCCAAGAACCAAGAACCTGATGATGATTCGTGCACAAGTGTGGCATGCAGGAGAGAGCAGCTCTGTGTCTGTACACAAGACGTCACAGTGCTGGCCACGCCCCCCTGCACTGACCGGAGCTGCTGCTATCTGCCCTGTGTCTCCCTCCCACTGGATTCTTCAGGAAAGATTAACCCCTTCTACCATTAGAAGCACGGACTTAAAACTTGCTTAGCTTATGTATATATTGCTGACCATCAGATTTACAGTGCTACATTTTTTTTTACATAACTCGGACAACCCCTTTAAGGTTTTTTGGGCATTTTATATCTTAAATGCACTTATGTGAATTAATTAATAGTAATTTGAATTAATTAATAGTAATTTGAAAAAATTTGATAAATTTGAAGACAATTTTGCATGTTGTGGCAAATCATGACGTCTAGGAGTTTTTTCAATATTTTATTTGTTTTCAGCACACCAAAATACATGGAAATTAGATGAAAATAATCAAACAGCTTTTTAGTCGCAGACCTGTGTTTAATTGGAAATAATCCAACTGTATGTCATCCTAATATTATACTATGTTCAAAGGTATACAACGTAGATGTAGTCATTTCTGAGAAAGAAAAAAACAAAATATGGCTTGGACAGGATTAATGGCACCCTTTACTAATATTTGGCTGCACAACCTTGGCAGGCAGTGATCACAGTTTTAAAACGTTTCTTGTAGCCATCTATAGATTCCATACATTTGTCTGCTGGTAGTTTCTCCCACTCTTCAACTACGATTTGTTCCAGCTCATGAATGTTTCCAGGATTCCTTTTACCAATGGTAGACTTCAGCTCTTTCCAAAGGTTCTCAATTGGATTGAAATCAGAACTTATTGCTGGCCAGTTTAAAACAGTCTATTTGTTCCTTGTTAAGCATTTTTTTGTACTTTTGGATGTATGTTTTGGGTCATTGTCCTGCTGGAGAACTCCTGACCTTCGACCCACATCTAGCTTTCTGACACTAGGTAGCACATTTCACTCCAAAATACCTTCATAGTCCTCTGATTCCTTTAATATGTTCCAATCCTCCAGTTCCTGAGGCAGAAAAACAGCCCCACAACATTATGGAACCTCCACCATATTTAAAAGTAGGAAGGGTGTTTTTTTCCTTATAAGCTTAATTTCTTTGCCTGCAAATGTATCACTGGTCTGCCAAATAGCTCATGTTTGGTTTCATCTGTCCATAGAACATTTTCCCAGAAGGACTGTGGTTTCTCACGTTGGTGTGGGCAAAGATCAGGCATGCCTTTTTATGTCTGTCATTGAGCAGTTAGGTCCTCCTTTGTTTAGCGCGCACCGTATGATGCAGGTTGAAACCACCACTCCAGATTGCTCCAGGTCAGCCTTAAGCTCTTTGGATATTGTACATGGTGTTTTTCCAACAGTTTGCACTAACCTTCAAAGACTTCTAGGATAAATTTTCCTCTTCCCACATACTGGGAAGTTCTTTTAAAGTTCCATGAGCAGAAAACTTCTTAATAACATTTTGAACTGTAGACACAGTAATCCCAAGGTCTTTGGAGATGGCCTTGTACCCCTGTGAAGTTTGATGTTTGGTGATAATGACTTTTTCTGATGGTCTCAGGCAGCTGTCTTGTCCTCATCCTTGTGAAAATGAAACAGGGAGTAAACGTGGTCATCTTAAACATTAGCGCCATCATTCATTGGTTGATTCAAGTCATGTGAATACTGACAACACTGGTCAACAAACTTTTACAAAAGTCATGTTGACGCACCTTGACATAACACAACCAGATTTCACTCCACTGGAAGAATGTCTAGACATGCTCCAAACATGGCTTCAACAAAACAACATGTCAATAAACCACAAGAAAACAGAAGTCATGTTTATCTCCAAGAAAACCAATTTCATCCCGCCCACCACAGTCACCCTTAACAAAAACATATATCATACGAAGCCTGCAATAAAATATCTAGGGGTCCTACTGGACAGCAACCTTAGGATGGATAAACACCTCCGAACAATTAACCGAGCCATTTTTCACAAATTGGAAGTTCTTCAACCACTTCGAAATATCCTTGAGAAATCTGACTTCAGGTCTGTTGCGCAAGCTCTCATCATTCCCCACCTAGACTACTGCAACGCCATTCTACAAGGGCTTCCGAAGAACACCCTAAATATCTTGCAAATGGTTCAAAATGTTGCCGCAAGAGTCATCATGGAAAAAAGCATCACCGATCACATAACCCCAGTGCTAATGGAACTGCATTGGCTCCCGGTGGCCGCCCGCATCATTTTCAAACTTCTCATAACAACTTATAAACTCTTTCACAACATTGCACCATCCTACCTCGATAACCTAATCACTATCCAACCACACAACAGGAACAGAACCACCATAAATCTCAACACTCTCTGTGTTCCGATCAGCATAAGAACTGTCAAAGCAGAGACAAGCAATAGAGCATTCTCATATACAGCACCAATCCACTGAAACCAACTCCCTCACGAGTTGCGATTGACAAATAATTTGAGTGAATTTAGAAAGAAACTCAAAACCCACTTATTTCAGGCTCACTACAACCTGACCTAAGTTGCGACACCTTACTTCAACTAGATGGTTTCTGCCTGCCACCACGGCATTTAGAGTACCGGTATGTAATCTTGTATATTTGTACATTTTTGCCCCACCCACGCACCTACAATCAAATGTATATTTCGATTTATTAGCCCCAATCCAATGTATAATGAATCTAATTGCTTTTTCCGGTTTATGTAAATCATTGCTCAATCGAAATGTGTATCTTAAAAATTCACTGTATTGTACGATACATTATGATTCTGTAAAGTAAACCGCTACTGATCGTAGGAAGTAGCGTTATACAAATGTTTACTAAATAAATAAATAAATAAATAAATGTTACTGAAATAAAAATACTCATTTCTTTTCAATTTTTATATGCTGAACATGAATATGACAGTGAAATTGCAAAGTTGGCTTTAGTATTTTTGTAATCTACAAGAATTAATGTTTACATCACAAAATGCATGTCAATAGTAAATAGTAATACCTGTAAAAAACCAAGTCATAGACTACTTCTTAGATTTTTTTCGTCTGTCTCTTGTACAGCTGTTCGGGAGCTTCTCTGGGGAGTGTCCAGCAGTAGTCAGCCAGCATTGTAGTGGACCATTTTCTCTGGTATCTTTGGTCCATGGTTGCGATATCCTGGTGAAAACGTTCGCCCTGTTCATCACTAACCATACCACAATTGTCAGAAAAGAAATTGAGATGGGAATCAAGGAAATGGATCTTTAGAGACATATTGCAGCCAAGTTTCTGATACTGCATCAGCATGTCTTCTACTAGTTCCTTGTAGTTTTCTGCCCTAACATTCCCAAGAAAGTTTGTTGACACTAGGCGAAAAGCATTCCATGCTTGTTTCGCATCACCTTGCAGCAAGTTGTTGAACCGGTCATCTTTGAAGAGCTCTTGAATCGGAGGACCCACAACAACTCCCTCTTTAATCTTTGCTTCGCTGAGTCGAGGGAATTTTTCATGCAGGTATCGGAAAGCTGGCGAAGTGCGGTCCATGGCTTTCACAAAGTTTTTCATCAAACCTAGTTTGATGTGAAGGGGTGGTAGCAGAATTTTATGAGCCTCAACCAGAGCTGGGTGCTGGATATTCTTCTCTCCAACTGTTACATTTTGTCTGCGATTCCATTCCTTCCGCAAGTAGTGCCAATTCCTTGCTCGGCTATCCCACTCACATAAGAAACACATGTATTTTATATAGCCCTGCTGCAGTCCCATTAAAAGGGCAACTACCTTCAAGTCACCACAGAGGTGCCAGCTGTATGTGTATGTTTATGTTTATATTTATTTATTTGATATACTGCCCTACTTTATCAATCAGAGCGGTTTACAATTCACAAACAATTAGAAACAGGCACAGGGCCGGAAAGGAAGTTACAATTGTTGATGTAATAGAATGAGAGAGAGGATACAGGACTATATATAGGGGACAGGATCAGACAAGCGTGGAGGGAAGGTCATAGGCCAAGGAAAAGAGGTGGGTTTTTAGGTCTCGCTTGAAGGTGGCGTGATGGGGTTCTAACCGGAGGGAGGTGGGGAGTGAATTCCAGAGTGCGGGGCCGATGAAAAAGAAAGCAGAGGAGCAGGTGGATTGAAGGTGAGCGAGGTAGGGAGAAGGGAGATTAAGGCGGTTAAGGTGGAAGGAGCGGGGAGTGTGTCTGGGGGTGTGGAATGTAATAAGGTCTGCCAGGTATTGTGGAGTACTACCGTAGTGTGAAGAGCCCTGTGAACTAGAGTAAGTAACTTAAACTGAGTGCGAAAGGAGTGGAAGTCAGTAGATGCTTTAAGTTATCATATGTCTCTTTCATGTGGACGGCATGCGCTAATGGAATAGATGGAAGACTGTTTCCATTGTTCAAAAGCACAGCCTTCAGATTCAGTTTTGAAGAGTCTATAAATAGTCTCCAGTCTTGTGGGTCATGAGTGATTTTTAAGGTATTCATGAGGCTTTCATTATCGGAACAGAATACCAGATTACTTTCCTTTCCGACTGCGTATAGTACACTGCTGACATCAGATGGCTTCAGCAGCCATCTGGCAGTAGTATTGCATTGCATCAGAAAATGATGCAATCAACTCTGGATGATGTGTGCATGCTGGTATTATGCAATGTGATGCAATATTACATCATTCAAGGCTTATTTGGGATGTTGTTGATGTCCTACTGGATAAATTTACACGGTGAAACGTCAAAAATGAACTACATGCGATATCTTCAAAACAAGAGCCAATACATTTTTTTTAATGTTATATTTCTGTTCAGCTCACCAAGATACTATAGATTAGGGCCTTTTAAAGTCAGTAACGATTTCAATGTTGACCAGTGCAATTGATCACAGGTGCGTCTAATTTTATTGCAGTGGGAATGTGATCATTCTGTTCAAACTGATTTGAATTGCTTTAATAATCCTGGGAACAAAAGCAACAAATGTACAGTAAAGTGTTTGCTGTCCTGGGGATCCCACCTTAGAGAGAATCTCAGGAGCTCAAGAACATTTTTCCCCAAACAACAATATGCTTTCTTAGATTATAGTTAAAATCCTAAAGAGGATTTTAAAGGCTTTAACAAAGATTTAGTAATAAAGATAACAAAAGCTAAAGAAATATGGGGAATTACTGTCACAGATCTGGAAGGCACCAGAAAAGGAAGGAAGCTGAGGCGGTTGATTACTCCTTATTTACTCAAACACCTGCCGAAAGAAAATAGTTTCATCCTTAAATCGAGAACATTACCTACGCCTAGAAACTCAGAGCTGCTGAAATCAATGGTTAGCAGTCAGGCTTCCTGCAGCCCTCAACCAAATGAAGCTAAAGAGACAAGGAAGGGTGGTCAGCAGGTGAGAACACCCAAGAGAAAGACAGGAAGGGGCAAATAAGGGGGCAGGGTAAGAGAAGGTAGGAAGAGCACATTGCCACTCTCAATGTCAGGTTCAATGCAAGGGAACATCAGCTATGGAAATATCAGCTATGGGAACTTCAGCTAAGCGGGACTACTAGCTGTTTCAATACACAGCACTATGGACAAATCATCTATTACCAGATAATAGCTGTTTCTTTATAAATTATAAAGTTATGAAGTTGAGCTAAGAAGAAGCAAGATTAACAGCGTGATTATCTGGTGTTGTGCTATACTAATGGGACTGTTAAACATAGATACAAATAAGAACGCCAAAACCGTGAAATGCACATGTTGCTAGATTGGAAATTTGTGAAATGAATATGAAAGAAAAAAATTATAAACAACAAAAAAACATATATATATAAAAAAAGATAAGTTCACTAAAGTGACACTGGAGTGAGGTCGTTGATGCGAATTAAGGCAGTCCTGTCCGGCAAGTCCGGTTGGATTATTAGCCTGATGACAGTCTGAGGCCTCGGTCACAAAGTGAGCTATATATAACTGGATCGATATAATCTGAACTTAAGGTTAAGGATAGAGCTGTAACAATTTATTTTATTACAGGTTCAATGCAAGGACATTAGACATTGTGTGTGAATCTTCAGCTTGTACCCCCCCCCCCCCCATTAACTTTCATGTCCCTAGACCCCCATCTCAGAGATTTTGATTATCAAACTCAACCAGTTATGATCGCCTTAATACCACCATCACGCCCAAAATGATCCTGCAAAACTGCATAATGGGCATCATACTTTAAAGTTTAAGGGGACAATTTCATAAAAGCTTTTCTGTGTGCATATGCTGGAGTATATGTGTAAAAGGCCTCTTATAAAAATTACTCCAATATAAAAGTACTCAGGCTGCTTGACATCGAGCAATACGTTTCCGCAACCCAGATACAGGCATGTTTGAGGGTGTAGTTTGGGTTAAGTGCAGGTGGAGTTACAATTTACATGTGTTTATAAAACACGCATGTCTTTAACATGCATACATTTGCACCTACTCCTGAGCACATGTAAACATAAGTGGGTTCATTTTATCCATGATTTCTGCAGATTTTGTACTGGTATTTTATAAAGACGCATAGGTAACTATTTGGTTAAGCCGGCCCTGCTCCACATCAGCAAATTTAAAGGTTTTACGTTTCCGTTCTGAGCATTTTCTTTTAGTTTGGTGTTCTTTTTATTACTAAACGATTAGCTTTAAAACGTGACAGTACAGTGCCTTTACCACCACTACACAAGCACATTGAAAGAAATAAAAGGCCTTGCTCAGAGAGGGACATGAAGTGTTTAGCCAGAGGAGTCAGAAGGAATGCGGTAACCTCACACATCACTTCAAAAGAACTAAGACACTCTGGAGTTTGGCTGCTGAAATCTGGGAGAAACTGTTTCAGGGAGAATTACCAAGAAGGAACCAAGACATGCTGTGGTGTGATGTCAGTCAGTGACCTGATGACATCAGCTTAGAACAGGCTGTTACACACCATGGCCTACATTCTTCTCTGTGTTGTTTCTGAGGGGTGTCAACCTGCACAGACTAATCCAGTCCTGATTATTTCCCAGTGCAAGCATGGAAATGTAGGCCTTTTTATCTTTGGCAAATCAGAACTAGAATGCCATGCTGTCAATTTGGTAAAAACCAGAAATGGATGGATCATTTCAGGTTGATCTGGGTAGACTGAGGAGTTAATTTTAGAACCAGCTGCATATATAGTATATCTAAAAAGTGGTGATTTAAAAAAAGTGAAAGTACATATACAGTACTCCTTCCCTTCTAAAATTGCCACTTACACAAGAAGCCCGTGGGAGCAGGCACTAGCCTATATTTATACCTGTTCTGAAGCAGACATAAATAAATACACTCATGTATGTCTGTCAGGTTACAGAAAACATAGCAGGGGAGTATTAGGATCTACAGAGCTTTGGCTGTACACTTTTGAAGGCATTTTTTCAGGTATAGGCTAAACAGGGACTTTACGTATTATGATTAGGTTCCTGTTGTATTTTTAAGTTACCCCTGATGAAGGCAAACTGTGCTGAAACACGGCTGTGTCGGGTTTATGAATAAATATTTCTCTATGGATCCCGATATTACCCTGCTGTGTTTTGTGTAGCTCCTGATGTTTGTGCAGCACCATCGCTTTTTCTGCTATTCTCTGCGATGTTATACATGTACAGTGCATTTTACAAAGTATATGTGTAAACCTCAATCTTCGTCATCAGGAGCACCTATTTTATATACATATAAATGTTTAGACTTGCTCCCTATGTACTATATATGCATATACGGTGAATTCTGAATAATGTGTTTTTTTATGTGTAGAACAGGGTTTTACATATAGAGAGCCTTTCTAAAATTATCCTCTGATAACTCCTGCACTAGAGCCCAGAGTTAAAGCACAGGTTTTTCTAATGCACGTTTAACACAGACGTAGGGTCAGCCCATGGGTATTTAGCACCCTAGGTGAACCATCATCCATGTGCCCCCACTCTGCCCCTGCCTTGCCCTGCCCCACTGCACCCATAGTCCAGCATCTCCCCTCCCCTCCCCCAGGTGTCCAGCATCTCTCCTTACTACTCCCCCCCCCCCAGGTATCCAACATCTCCAACCGGTGCGCAATACTGCCAATCCAAAGCATGAATCCCCCGCTACCAGAACATCCAGACGGTAGTGCTCGCTGAAAGCATGAACAGATGACCAGGTAGCCACCCTGCAAATTTCCACTGGGGGAACTAAGCTGTGCTCCACCCACGACATCGCCTGCGCCCTAGTAGAGTGCGCCCGTAATCCCACCGGAACTGGACGCCCTTGCAAAATATATGCCGACGCAATTGCCTCCTTAACCCATCTGTCATCAGTCATCACACCCCATCTGCCAAATATTCCGAGCCGGATTCCACCAAGTCACCTCAAGCAAGCCCTACTGATCCAGGCGAGTATCCTGCCTTAAGTGCTGGGCCCAGCGCAGGTAGGCCCTTGCCACCCAGGCGCCACCTATAGAGGCCTGTAAAGATAGAGCATGGCCTCAAATGCCTGTTTCAATAAACCATCTACCTTTCTGTCCTGTGCATCTTTTAAGGCAACACTACCTTCCACCGGAATAGTTGTCCTCTTGGTCACTGCCGACACCGCCGCGTCTACCCGCGGTGACTAAAACTTTTCTTTGTCTTTATCTGCCAAAGGATAGAGCCGGTTCATTGTCCAGATGCCCTTCAATCCCGCTTCAGGTTGATCCCACTCAGTTTGAGTCATCTGATCTACAACTCTGTGAACCGGAAACACCGTTTGAGACTCTCGCACCAACTGAATGAGGGGATCCTCTAGACGCTCCTCCTCCGCAGGCCGAGCTGTAGCTAGATTGAGTGCCTGGAGAGACTCCGTAATCAGGGGTACAAGTTCCTCCTTGCAAAACACCCGCATGATCCTTGCCTGATCTTCGAACTCCGGAATCTCCCCCTCTTCCAATTCGTTAACACCGTCCTCGGGATCTACATCCGCGCCATCCGCATTCCCTTAAAGGAGAGCTTGCTGATCCGCAATTTAGAGGACCCATCAGCCACCCAATTCCGCAGCCAAATGGACCTCCGGGCGGCCACCAGGGATGTCATACTATCCAACATTAGACGGATCGCCAGAGCTTTTTGCCGTCCTTTGCAGGGCGACAGAACAAAAGAGTCCCGGAGCGGGCAAGCCAACTCCAGAGCATAGCCTTCTCAAACTATCTCCAACACCCACTGATCTGAAGCCACGGTTGCGGAATTGTCGGACAGCACTCGCCCTGCCCGATGCTTCACTTCGGAATCGAACGCTTGAAGCGCCAGCGCTACCGCCCTCAGCTCCCACTGGTTGAATGACCAATGAAGCTCTTGTTCGCTCCAAACATCATGAGTGAAAAAATTCTCACAATGAACTCCCTAGCCTGCGAGACTTGCAACTGTCAACATCGGGAGACACCGCGGAAGTTCCAGTGGCCTGCACGCCATAAGCTCTCCATTAACGAGCCCCCAAAGAAGGGGTCGCCTGCCTTGCACGGTACATGGGCGCTGTTTGTTGAGAGAATAGTTCTGGTGCGACAATCGTCTTGATAAGGACCTTTGTGGTGAGCGCCTGCAAGCTGGCCTGCAGACCTACCCCCAAGTCACCACCACTACCCGAGTGGCTGAAGAGAGCTCCAATCCGGCGGCACCAGATTCGCCTGAACACTTGCATACTAGCTGTTGAGGAGCCTAACCTCTCCGCTCCGGCTGAAACACTGTTCCCTATTGGTAGCCGAACCATAACCTCCCAAGTACTCTAGGACTTGAGACATGCTAAACAACTTTTGACCGCCTTGACTACCCAGCCGAGAGCCTGAAGAAATTTTTTTTTTTTAAACTTTGTCCAAATCCCGGACACTCTCGGCCCAGAACTGTGGTCGAAGCAGCCAATCGTCGAAACAAGGGGGAACCAAAATTCCTTCTTTCCGAGAAGACACCGCCACCACCCCCATAACCGTGGTGACGGTACACGGGGCCATCCCCAAAACGAAGAGCAAGGCTTGAAACTGAAAATGACACTAAGAATCTTCTGACATGCTGCCCGTATTGACCTGTGCAAGTATGTCTCCAAAAGATCTAGGGATGTTACCCCTACCGATTGCAACGGTTCTATTCAAAAGTGAAATGTTCAGAGACAGCGATTTAATTCCTTGAGATCTAAGACCGGGCGAACCAATGCTAGGGCATACTCTTAGCGTATTAACCTTCAACACTCATTGCTGTTCCGCTATCCGGACCCCAGCAGGAAGAAACTCCCAAAGACTTCTTCCTATCGACTGAACTGCCCCCTGGGCCCGCCTTACTTCATTGTGGTTTCTGTTAGCCGCGGACGAGGTAGCCGAGGATCCCCTCCCTGCACTTTGAAAACCCTTGAGCTCTGGAAACATAAGTACCTTGTTGAGGCACTCTCAAACTAGCGGTTGTTTACTGACCATAGGCAGATGGAAGGATCTTATCACTTTCTATCCTCCATCTTTCTAATTAGATACATTCCTTGTATGTAGGCGCCTCCTGTTTTCCACCGAACTGAAGCAGCCACAAACCTATATGTAGTTTGTTTTGTTTTTTAAACACATCTTTATTCCTGTCTCTGACTATCAGATCCCTCTCAGGAGAAAAGTCACCAAGCATCAACCATTAGATCATCTGACCAGGAATGCAGTACTCTGAAATCTGCACGATAACAACCATGGCCTATCGGATTAGGCTTTTCCCCACCTGTCTGCATCAAGCTATTGTGCACTGAAAAGGTTTTGAGCTGCATAACCCCAGAAATGCTTAAAGATTAGGTGGGAGAGGCATACTTTGATATCCTCCCATACCAGGCATTGTGGTCTGGCCGGAATGGTGAGAAGGGTTGGGAATACTCCCCAGAAGCACCCTCTGGATCCGGGCCTGTAATCGGATCCCCAGCACAGTGCACTTCCACAGACTCAGTGACATAGCCTTTGAAGTAAATAAAATAAAACCTAATTAACTAAAACTAAAAAAAGGAAACAGCAAATGTCCCCCTAGGACGAAACTGCTCTGTCCCGCATCACTCTCCAGTGGCTGCCTCCCTCCGGCACCACAGCAAGGGGAAACACATGCGGGCCTGAATAAGAAGACATCACGCCTAAATGCAGCGTGGGACTTTCCCATGCAACTACTGCCCCGTTTCAATCCTACCAAAAACTTATCAAACCCGGGCCAAGGAAAAAAATATGAACCAAAATATATACCTGCACGAACAGCCATGAGGCGGAGCCTCACTCAGAGAAAAGGCCCCAATTAAAACACTGGATGTGTGTATCTCTCAGAGTATTACAGCTTTAGAATGATTAATGAAAATACATGCATTTCTTCCAGCGAAATACCTCTGATAACGTCCTATAGGAAGCAGAAGATTTCACTCCGGGATCATCTGCCGCTGCAATTTTAAATTTGAAATACTTGCAGCCGGAGATCTAGAGAAAGATTTCCCTTCCTGAGATGCAGAACTTGTAATATATTGTCCATACAGCTCCAGCAAGCCTGACGCTTCCCTTGTCATGAGGGCCGCCGTTCCCCCTACTGCACCAATTGTTTTGTCCTAAATATTCCATTATCTGATTTGGAATACCTCGTCAGCCCGGTAACAACAAAGGAAATCTCCGGACAGACTTTACCTTATTGCTTTCTGTATACTGAAACTTAGTTGTCTGCACATTCTCCCAGCTGGGGCCAGACTAAACCCAGATAAAGAGACTGCCCCAGCTCTTGTTCTGGTGGCAACCTCCAGAGAATCCCACCTTAGTTAGGACGGGACAGCAGAACAGCGACAGGGCTTTGCCTTAGCATACAAAACATACAGACCATGGAACTGATAAATAAATAACAGGCCTATACTAAAATAAATAATATATATTAAAAAAATAAAATCATCAAAATAAAGGAAGTGAATATTACTTGACTAATGTATTCTACATGCAGGGCCTGTCAGCACACCTGAAGATAAGGCCCCATCGCTGCTCCCGTGTTTGTTTGTTTGGTTTTTTTTAAACAGATAAGTGGAAAAAGAAAACCCAAACCAAACGAAACTAAGCCCACCGGCTTCCTTAAACAACTGCCCCCCCAGGAAAGAGAGGCTCCACGAGAGCTCAGTTGACTGTAGGAATTGATTCACTCGCTGACCCGCTGAGCCGTGCTGTCCCTGCCACGTGACTAAAAGGCGCGAGAAACCACCAGGAACCATCTACATATCAGAAATCCCAAATTTCTTAATCCTTCTTTCAATCTAACTTGAATTTAACAAAAATGAAAATGAAACAAAAATTAAAGTAAAATAACTTAATCTAGTCTAATCTACCCTACCGTAAATTAAGTTAAATACGCCTAATTCACACTGAATTTAAGCTCCTGGCAATGAGCTTCATCTGCCTTGTGGCCAGAAAAAAGTGCGGGAAGACAAGCCCGCCATAACGCATCGGGCCTGATTGCCACCGCGATCCCCGATGCGGCAGTAAAACTCTTCCCGCCGAGCTGCAGCTCCCCAAGGCACTTACCTGCCTGTCGGGAACCCCCAGACAGCAGTTTTGACTTCGCCGATGCGATCGGCAACCCTGCTATCCACGACGTTGCTCACACAGTATTGTAAGCAGTGATCACGGAGAGAGCTCTCTTACCCCGCCTGCTCAGCCAACGCCGAAAACAGGACGTTGCGATCACCGGAACTGACATCAGAACCTGCTGCACAACTCCCCTCCGTTCAATCTAAGAGGGGAGAGCAGCTCACCAAAAGCAGAGAACTCGGGAGGTGAAGGGCATCAACTTAAGCAGGATTGAGCCTTGCCAGGTTTTTTTTTTTTTTTTTTTTTAAAGTAACAGCACAAAATAAATGAATAAAGTAAAGGGGAAGAAAATAAAGATACCCCAATTAACTACTCTAACTAACTAATGCTCCTTATCAGACCTTCAAGTGAGCCCAGCACCTAGGCTCACTACGTCCTCCTGCTGCATGGAGACCGGACACACTGGGGTTAGCATACAGCCAGTGAGGACAAGATTCTGATTGGTTCAGTCTCCATGCTGCAGGAGGAGGTGCACTACCCAGAGGTGGAGGACTAAACTGGAGGACCGATCAGGAAGCGCCCCTTAAGCCTTCCGCTGGCATGCTAAGCAGATCTTTCCCTCCCTGCAGGGAGGGAAAGATCTGCTTAGCATGCCGGCGATTTGCACATCGGGCGCGCCTCTTCTTTCCTGCCGCGGGGGGGGGGGGGGAGCACGCCCGATGTGCAAGTCGCACAGGGCGCACTTTTCCCTCGGTATAGGCCCTGGTGGAAGGTACCAGCTTTCTATGGGGAGGTCAGAGTTTCTGACATGCTCAGTCTCCAAGCTGCTGGTGGGAGGTGACAACCCATAGGTAATGGGACTGAACTGGAGGAACGATAAGAAATATAGTTTTAGAACTGGTATCAACTACTGTGTGTGTGTCTCCAAACCTTTGGCGCCTTGCATCTCGTGTTTCAGAAGCAGCTGGCCTCAAAATCCTGTCCCTCTAATATGGCAGGTACCATGTCACGTGGACAAGACTAAAGAAAAGCCTTGTCATCATGATTAAGTTCACCACTACAGACAGCTTGTCCAACCTCCTCCTTTCTTTAGTTCTTTTTAAATCTGACTTTATCAATCGATAAAGTCAACTGATGCCCAACAGGCAGTTTTTGTTTCTGCTTTTTCTCTACATAACCTTTAAGTCCAGCACGTACATAGGCTTTGCCGTGTCTGAGCTTTTCTAACATTTTATACTAATTTGTAGCAAACACAAGAAATGGTCTTTAAGCTGGCCCTCGCCACTTAACTCCTTCAAAGTTCTCCATAAAAGACAGTATTGCCTCATTAATTTTTCACTTGACAATGCACTGTCACTGAAACCACATATTGGACAGGAATTGAAGGAGTCTTTAAAAGCGTATTTATGATTGTTGGATGAGAGTTTCTTTGTCAAAGGATGACTTTTGTATAGTCTTGCAAATGTTCTTTCTCACAGAACAATCTCTAGTACTACAGATGCCTATGCAGGTTACTGCAATGTAGTATATCTGGAATTACCAGCCACGTTTACTAGAGCAAAATTCAGCTGTCCATCAAGAACGATATTTGAGCACATTCAGGATCTGGTATAAATATTCAAGGGTTACGTTTATTAACCGCACTCACATTGGCATCTCTAATATTTCTTTGTCGTACTAGAGAGCTTCCATCACTGACTCAGTAGCTGCTGGAGTTTCCCCCTCACGACATATTCCAGGTGCCAGGATCTAGATTATGCTACCATCTGAAGTGAGACTGGAGTCGGATTTGGAAGATTTTTGGATGAATGCTAAAGTATTTCTATTCAATAAAGCCTTTTCAAGTGGAAGTTACAGCTAAAAGGAAATGCTTTTGAAGTTATCAATTTAGGTAAAGGTAGCTCGTGTGATCTTCAGTAATAGGTTTTTCGAGATTTTACTGTATTTTAGCTTGTCCTTGTATGTCTTGAAAAGATGAACTGTCAGTGTTATGACTAATCCATTAAGAATATATCAAGATTGAAAGAATATAAATATTATAAATAAACTTCATCCTACCATTAAAAACAGACAAAATTGGAAACTAAGGCAAATCTAGGATCTATCTTAATTCCCAGATATATAATCTCCTGCGAGAAAGGAATAGAGACTCCTATCATTCACCTCCCCCCAAACAGTCTACAACTCCATATTGCAAATATACAACATTTCTGTTTTGTGGTTGTTTACTATCAACCAACTTTTCCTTAACCCACCTACCATTTCGAAATCCAACACTCTGGATCTTTATTCATGGATACAAACATCTGGATGTCATCAGCATATTGGTAACTCCAAAAAACTCCCAAAGAATGAAATTACACACCCAAACACGTACAAAAAGATGGTGAAAAATTGGGGGGGGAAGAAGAATCATAGGATACACCACACCTTAGTCCGCTAGCAGTTGATACTGTATAGTACCCTTTATCCCACATCATATGCACACTGCCTGAGAGAAACATTCCAGTCCAACCTTAGCACATATATACATGAAATCACATACATAAAAATCAATAAAAACAGAAAGACAAAAGATAGTAAAATATCCAGTTTTTTGCCTCTTACTAAAATAAAAATAAGTGGGGGTTTTTTAATCACAACAGGTTATCAAGCAAATCTACGAAAAGGGACCTACTATCAAAATAGCCAAAGCCTGTGCTTCAACCAATTGAGCGTTCCTGGATGACTGAAGCTTCTGCCCAGAGGAACACAGAGGACATAGTGAGGCATAAAATTCCCACAATAAATGCAGAAAACATAGCCCTTCACCTTTCAGTGACTGATAAATTAAGCACAGCACTTTAAATTTAATGTGATACTCTATAAAAATCCCAAAGACAGGGAGATATGATTTCTAACCTTACATAGTAATATAGTATATGACGGCAGATAAAGACCAGTATGGTCCATCTAGTCTGCCCAGTGAGGTTGCTAGGGTAGGTGTACCTGCAGCTTACTCCCCTCTATAGGCCCAATGCAGAGATGCGAATAGCAGGAATGTACATCCGGGTTGGACGTTCAGGCCCTTTATTCACTGAGACCGTATGCTGCCTCAAGTGCTCCCTGCATGCACAGAGCCGCTGTGTGGGGACTGCTGGATGGGGGCAGGAGGGGGAGGGCCGGAGGCAGGTAGAGGACAGAGTGGGGGCGGGCCAAAGCACCCAGATGTATAGGGTTGATTCAGGTCACAGCCCTGTACATCCGGCGGGTGGATGATGGACATGCTATTTATTCCATCTTGCAGCTGGAATAAGCAACAGTAATGGCGATGATCAGACCCAGCAGCCCTCCACCAGCAAAGCAGCCACAGCAGGTGAGGCCCCTCTGCCCAATCCCGGCACTGGCAGACCCTGCCGAGGGTCGGGCAGCGGGGAAAAGACGTGATTGCACTGTGGCGGGCTTTCAGCGCTCCTGCTGGGTGCCCCGATGCCATGACAATAGGATGCCACAGCACTGGCACACAAGCAGGAGCATAGGGCAGGCTGGATGGAGTGATGGGTGGACATCTCGTGCCGAAGAATTGGGGCAACACCGGGCCTTCTAAGTGCCCAATTCTGCAGCCACAGGAATATCTGGCTCCCACGGTTGCAGAATTGGGTAAAATATGGAGCAGTCCATTTCTTGGCCATCCAGAAAGCCCAGACGTTCCCCTCGCTGAATTAGGCTCTATGTCTTTGTTTAGGGTTGTACCCACTGCTCTGTGCAGGTCACCCTCTCTGTTTTGTTGAAGTATAAAATATAGTTGTTTATTTTGATTTTATCCTCTTACTATAAAAGGATACACTGAGTTTGTCCCATGCCATTTTGAAATCTGTCACTGTATTTGCCCCCACCACCTCCATCGTGAGGGCATTCCAAGTACATTCAAAACCACCTATAACAGTGTAGCACTACCTAAGCGCCCTAACTGCTCTGGTCACTAAGCTGGATCAGAAAATGATCCAACCAGGGGATCGTTGAAAGCAATCTAGATCTTCACTGACTCGACCTGCAAAGTGAAAATAAGTCCACAGTATGTCAGGGATAGCAAAGATGTGCGAAACCTCAAGGTTAACCATTGACTCAAAAAAAAAAATATCAATGAAAGTACTGTACCTACCAAAGGAAGTTGTTCAACTCTCTCCAGCAAAATACATGATCAAACAGATCAAATACATTGGATCGATCCAGTGATTCTACTTACACTAGTTCCTCCTGATCTAAAGAACAGCAGTCATTGTCCATCACTACTAACAGCACAGATTCCATACAAGATCACGCCCAGAATTCCACTTGGCTATGCCATTCTGTATCATCCTCAATTTCTGCAAATTCTTCAAGGCTGAACCTCTAAAAAGGGAACTGCAGTAATCTAGTCTGGAGGTAACAATCGTCTGACCATAGCTAACACGTTTTTATCCAAAAATGGTTACAGACTACGAACCTGACAGAGCTTAAAGGCACTTCTCATAACTGCAGAAATTTATACCCACATGGTGCCTAGTTTCAATTGGAGATTAATTACTGTTTAATAATTTCCCCACCTATAAGACCTCTGATTTAGGGGGGTTTAATAGTAATTTATCTGTGCTATCCTCTAATCATCTAGGTTGTAGGAAGAGAGAAATCTGGAAATTCTCCTGGTAAATAGGGTATTTGAGGCCACAGGATTTGAAAATTTTTCCAAGGGCCTGAATGCAGAGATTAGAGAATTGGGGAGAGGACAGATCCTTGACAGATTGCATATGTAAGCAAGGGCGGCCTGAGGGTCATGCGGGGCCATGTGCGGAGACTTGCTGTGGGGCCTCATTTGCATAAATATTTACATTGTCATTGGACCTCAGTTGCATAAACGTAATTTATTTTAAAACTTATATGCTGCCCATCTAAAAACCTAGGTGGCTTCCAAACATACATACATAAACAATTTATTAAAACAGCCGTTACAAAAGAATAAACATAACAAAAATCACAAATCAAAATTAACTTTCGCACACCCATAAAAGAAGAAACCATTGTACGATATCCGTATATTGGATTTATTTGTCCAGTGCTGTGACCAGCTTATTGATGAGGGAAGATGTAAAAAGAGAAAAACAAATTCTGCTAGCCATAAATTCAAGATTATAGTGCCCAGGCTGGATTGGATCATGCCAGAGTTGGAAAAGCCCAAAAATCAGCAGCAGTCAAGCTATCAGGCTACCAAACAACATTAAATAGAGACATTCTCTTCAAATATGAGATTTCTTTGAATCCAAAGTAACAAACTATTTTAAAATTTCAGACTGGCAGTATCAAGAATGCAAAACTGCAAATCTCAAAGACAACCCACATTGCACTACCAACCACCAACACCCTACAGTTGCCTACACACCAAGCACCCACCCTTAGAGCAAACCTAACATTCCATAACAACACTAACTTCCAAAACTCCCACAACAAGGAGCCTACCCAGAAAAGGCGAACCATAAATACTGCAGAGGAACCTAGAACATCCATACACTACTGGGAAAACTGAGCAAGTCAGATTCCTACATGGAAACTCCATACTAACAGAATACCTTGCCTCAATAAGACACTTTAGAATATAGATAGACCCCCACCAAGTACAGAATAAAGGACCACAAACTACAAAGCAAAATATGTTAACAAAAATTAAACTGAAATCCCGAGAAGCCAGACTCCACATGCAGTGCAGCACCAGAGAAATAGATCATGATGCATTTCCACCTGTACTGTGCAAAATATAAAGACAGCCGATTAAAAAGCTGACAGTTCAGTCACTAAATTAAAAATAAAATTCTTTTTTCTACCTTTGTGGTCTGGCCATTTAATTTTTCTCCTCCTGTTGACCCCAGTCTTTGGTTTCTGTCTCCTCTTAGCTCTCTTTACAAGGGCTTCTGTCCATCTGTCATTTTCCTCTCGTATCGTGTCATCTTTGCTGCCTTCACTACATCCATCTCTGACACTGAACTTTACTTTCAGGTTTTTTCCATTTGTTTTTCTGCCTCTCTGTCCACTCAGATTTCATTCCTTCATGCTATCACTTTTTCTCTTTTTACCGCATCTATCTACAGTTCTTCATCTCTTTCCATCACCCTGGCTATCCTATTCCCCTTGCTCTTATTCCCCAGTCTTTAACCAATCTGCCAACTCACTCTCTGTTCTCTCTCTCCACCTTCTTCTATCAATATCTGCTCTTCTTTCCTCTCCACCCCTTACATTCAACATTTCCTCATCTTCTCTCTCTCCAGCACTTTCCACCAGGGCTGGTATTAAACCTGCAGGGGCCCAGGGCAGAAACTGGTGAGGGGGCCCCCAAAGTCCACCTGCAGACTATGCCTCCTTCATCTTGAAGGAAGTTCGGAGCCCCCTCTGGTATGGGGGTCCATGGCAACTGCGTTGTTTTGCCACCCTCTAACACCAGTTTTGCTTTCCCCATGTGTCCGGCATTTCTGTTCGTTCTCCCTACCCCCATGTCCAGCATCTCACCTGTCCCTCTACTCTCTCCATGTCAAGCATATGCCCTGTCAACCCTTTGTGTCCATGGCCTTCCTTTTCCTATCCCCGAGCCAGCATATCCCTTCTGCCACCCTACTCCCACTCCTGTGTCTGACCCCAAGCCCCCATTGTCCACTTCCTTTCCCCCCCATCTCCAACTTTCTTACTGTCAGTGTCACTGCAAACTCTGCCGGTCCCACCCATCAACAACAGGAAATCAAAGTCAAAGGGGGCTGGACTGGCACAGCTTGCAGCCTCACTGATAGTAAGAAAGTCCCCACCTCCGTGCTGTGCTTGTTTCCTTTACCACTGCCGCAGGAGACCGATCTCAGAAAGCGGCAGCAGCAAAAAATAAGGAGCAGCTATGCTTGTCTGGTAGAAGGAGGTCCGATTTTTTTCAAGTATGTAGCTGACAGGGCGCGTGGCCTGTTGTGGAGCAGGGCCACATGCGGACAATCTGTCTGCACATGCCTAGAGCCAGTCCTGCATGTAAGTGAGCATATAAATGATGGAAAATTTCCTACAGATACACATTGCATTGCGTCTATTTGAAAAACACTCTGGAAATATAAGCAACAGTAGAAGGGTGATGTCGCTATCTTCTTGTAAGTGTATACAACTTGCTTAGTCACATGACTGATACAGAAGCTACAATCTATATATCACTATCGCAGAACTTCAAAATTGATAGTGCACAGCAGCTTGGAAAACGGCCAAATGTCAGCCTTGCATGGAAATTTCAATACAAAGCGTGCATGCACCTTGTACTCTGTATTTTAAATCATAGCATACAAGATTCATTGTGAAGAATAGGCACATATTGTAAAATAAGAACACTATTCATTCAAGACTCTGTATATTCTGACCAGAAAGAGGGTAGATGTTAGGAACAAATCTGAATGATATATACTAGCTTCAATTGTTTATAGTCACAAATGTTATTAATGAAGTGAAATGTCATTGTTTGGGAGTGTTCCCTGCAACATACTTGAAAAGAAAGATGGCATACTCAGGCCAAGGGTTGCTAGCTGGGTATTTTATTCCATATCACTGCACAATCTATTCATGCATGATGGTGGTAAAATTGAGTGAAGCTAACTCTGCTTTGACAAGTTTCTGGAATTTCCTGCGTTGCATGAAGAGCGAAAGGCTCACAAAAGTAGTTCTGTATTTCATGATTTCTTCTAATGTCATGCTCTGCTCTTTTCCACCGATTGGAAAATAAATAACTTGTTCTTTACAGCCCAACCAATCATTTTCCTACGAGCAAACTTAGTCATATTTGTCGCACAGGTCTTGCTTTTTCCTGTGTCCTTTATTGACTTCATTTCAAAAGAGAGAATCTCTTCAGAACGATTTTCGCCACCACCCTCCAAAGCAATGGAACACAGACATGGAAGATTCAGATAGGTCTTTGTCTTATCGTTCAACGTTATACTCAACTGCATCAACAACCTTGCAGTCCATTTCCATCCATTATTTTAAAAAGCTGTTATATGGGTGGGCCTAGTGGATCAGTGGCAGTGCTATAACCTTCCATACTGAGGGACCTGGGTTCAGTTTCAAGGTCAGGTCTTCTGTTCATTGGGTTGACCAGCCCTAAAAGTATTTCAGCAGCAGCAATTATAACCTCTGGCCAGCCACTGCTCAGTGCTGACTCCTATTAACTGGACTTAGAAAACATGCATGTGAGGTTCTGGATGAATCTGTGGTCTGAGGTCCCAAGTGAAGGACTGCTATGTAAGGTTACAAAAGGAAAAGGGAAGCTATTGTATGGTGCAGTACACAATGAGGGCAATTTTATAATAGGTCGCCTAGATTAAGGCAATCCAAACATGCTTACTAGATGCCTACTTGTCTTCATAAAATACTAGTGTAAAACCTGCAGAAAAATCATGGCTATATTCCAGGCATGGACTTAATGCCTGCTAGGGAGCAGGTGTAGATATTCACACCTACATTCTGGAAGTATACGTGTAAATTAAGGAACATGAAAATCTCTGCAATCCACTGCTGCTACACCCAGACCACACCCATTGTAACGCCAACTGTAAAAGTGCGTGCTGGCATGTCATGACACATACTTTTTACACCTTACCTACTTTTATAAAAGTCATTTTAGATGTGCATATTGCCACGACCATCCTAAAATGACTTTATAAAACTATCCCTACATGAAAGAAATGTTAAGCAGTAGTTCTTACCCCTGTTCTGGTGTACCCCCCCCCCCCCCCCGCCCCCCAGCCAATCAGCTTTTCAAAATATCTACAAAGAAGATGCATGAGAGAGAGTTGCATGGAGGTATCACATGCAAATCTGACTCGGACATCCTAAAGACCTGATTGACTAGGGGGTAAAACAGAAAAGGGTTGAGAACCACTGTAATAAATCTATAGAAGTTCGATTTTCTTGACATAAAAGACAGATACAAGCAGGAGCTTCAAGGTGGAGATGGTGGTGGGGGGAGGGGGTAGAAATGCGATCAGAATTAAAGAAAACAAGTGTTAATGTCAAAGAGCAGCTATGATCTGTGATGCTGCAGTAATTGAGAAAAAGGGTCAAACTAGATGGGCTCAGACGTTGTTACATTGCATTCTATAGTTTTCCAATATATATGACAACACCTCCAATCCTTCTATCAGGTGAAAGCTGCAGAGGGAAACTAAAGTACCGCTATGAGAATTCATGCTTGCTAAGCTCAAGCACCTAGTATTGATCTAAAGCAGAGTATGACAACTCATCCTTCAAGGAACGCCTCACACACGTCTCCCTCTTCCCACAGCCTAGCATGCGGAAGTCTGATTTTCATGCCGACATGATGCCAAAAGAGCTGGTATCTGACCTACACTGTAAGGTTTGCATTCTTCTCATGTTTCTCATGTGAATCCACAAGGATTCTATTCGATTCTTTCCTGCACGTGTCGTGAAATCTAAAAGTAGCTGTTTATAGTTATCATCCTCAAAGTCAAAGTGACACTACTAATGAAATTTGCAGGTGGACTTAGCAGAAGGAAAAAGCAGTCTAAAGAACAAGGTAAATGCAAAAACAATTAAAGCATCTGCAGTGATTTAAAATTGTTCACTTATATTCAGCTCTTACTTTTCCAGTAGTACGTAATTTAAGGCAAATTACATTCAGGTACAGGTGATCTTTTCTTTATCTCAGAAGGTTTACATCTAAGCTTCTTGGACAAGTCACTTAATCGTCTAAGCAATAGACGATTAAGTGACTTGCCCAAGCTCACAACGAGTGTCAGTGGGATCCAAACCCTAATTTCCCTGAGTGCCAGCCTACTACTCTAACCACTAGACTAGTCCCCCACTCACAGCAGAAATGGATTTTAATCAGCTTCTCAGAAAGGGAAAAGGGGGTGAAATAAATCTTGGCGTTCAGAGCAGAATGAAGTTATTTATGTAGTCGGAACATTCACAGCTATCCAGTATGAGAAAAGCTTCAAACATGACACACTTAATAGGTTCACAACATCATTGCTCCATAATGGCTGCTTAAATCCAAAGCTGTGGGTCCATGGGGTGCAACCCAAGTCTAATCCTGTAAAAAAACATAATTAGCATCATACTTTTAAATATTAAACTTTGTTTCATATATACAGTATATATAGCATAATATAAATGTGTTTCAGGAATCGTGTTCAATTTTCAGAGCGATTAACGCGATTAGCAGACCTGCTAACCACATTCATTGCAGCGACCAGCAGCACTAATGTATTAGTTTGGATGTAATTGAGCAAAAGAATTCTGACCCGGGCCATTTCCCTTATGGTAAATACAGACACTCTAACACAACCTTGGAGGGTGATTATTGGCATAATGCTCATACAGGTTTTCACTTACATTCACGCTGGCGCACCTCCTGTAGCTCCTCATAGTGGTATATTTAATTGTTTGCCCATGCAATCTTTTTTATATTGGGAGAACTATTAGACAGTGCAAGATTTGTTTGAACGAGCATGCTTCCCATTTGAATATGGGTACTACTTCTGCACCTATGGTTGAACACTCTTTACTCATGAAATATTCTTTTGCTCAATTACAATGGTGTATTATTGACCACATTCCAATGGATCCTAGAGGAGGTGATCGTACTTACAAACTCCAGCACTGTAAACCAATATGGATTTTTAAACTAGATACAGTTGTTCCTAAAGGCTTAAATCTGGAACAGGATTGGGTTAGCCTGTGCTGATCTCATCCAATTGTGCTTGGGGTTCCCTGTGTGGTGGGCGGCCCTCAGCATTCAACAGCTGATAGGTTTTCCTCTTCATCTTTATGTCAGAGGCTGTTTCTTAAGACTAATGAATCCTTTAAAAGCAGAATCTTTTATGGAATCCACTGATTTCCACGGTGTTTAATGGTCCTGCTGAGCCTGAAGCAGGGTTTGAAGTGCTACCTGAAATGTGTCACGTCGTTTACAGGACTTCTCTCACATATACAGTGTGTAATTCCAGTCGAGTTCTTTAAGCTAAGTAGCTGTTTTAATTACCATTTTGCTTATTAAAAGGGTGGCTGCAGCGAATGGGAGTAATTTGTCTCTGTAACAGCATACCCGACAAAAATTTGGTTAAGGATCGATATTGTCTATTCATTGGAACCTTTTTTGAATCAGAAGAATAATGGCACAAACTCCTTCCACTAACAGAAGCTTGTTACAGTAACAACAAACCCTACCGAAGGGCATTCTAACTAGTGCTGCCAACTGGCTCCAGATTTTCTAGACAGTCTGAGACAGTGCAGGTTTTATCCCACCATCTGTAAGGATTTGTTGTGCTGCTTTTCTTAGCAAAATCAATAGGAACACTAGAACTACAAATCCATACAGGCAGTGGGGTAAAACTGGGATGGATCAAACTGTCTTGAGAAAATGGAATAAGCAGGCTGTCAACCCTGAGCTTATACAGCAAATCTGTCACACCAAAATAGTACCATGTCCCAGGACTCAAATTGCATTGCCCACATTACACCAAGCTCTGCATAACGCCAATACGCCTCCTACTGGGAAAACAGATCCCTACACAGAACCTACCCATTAGTAGCATTCCCCACTTCTGGTCATATATACACACAAAGAATGATAACAAACAGAGGAGACCACAAACCAGAAACAAATGAAATAGACACCCTTAGAAGTAAGACTCCGCACTATATAATTCAACAGCTGGTTTGCAGACTGCTACAGAGTTAGTAGATGCGTTTTTATCACAGCAAGAGAAGCAGCCCTATTTAAAATAATGGTTTGGGCACGTATGGCATGGTCAGAGAAAGAGAGTGAGAGGACATGGCTAGAAGCTCTTATATTAGGAGGAAGACGACAATGAGAATTCGGGGATGGAGGGAGCAGGCGTTCAGTGATTGGACAGGGGTGTATGGAATTTGGAAGCAGGGTGAAGGGGAACTGGACAGTCAGAGACTAGACTGGAGTAAAGTAGGAGGATGTTAGAATAATTGGAAGGTGTCAGTGGTGAGCAGAGATGTAATAAGTGAAGGAAGACAAAAAGTTGAGGAGTCAAGAGATGATATGAAAGAAAGGAAGGCCATGCAGGGGGGTAAGGTAAGTGACAGGAGAAAGACTGTTGAAGGTTGGAAATGGGGCTGAAGAGGAGGTACCACAGAGGTAATTGGAGAATGGATGAGAGATAAGAAACAGAAGAGCAGGGAATCAGTAACAGAAGGAGATAGGGCTAGGGAGGGAGAACAAAGGCAGAGGAAGTAAATAAGGTATAGAGAGGAGATGAATATAGAGGGAGAAATGGGAAATAGGGAGTGGGTACAAGATACAGGGAAAAATAGACTGCAGAAGGAGAGACAAACAAAAGGAGGGATGGGACAGATAGAAGGCAGTAAAAGAGTGAAAGACATGGGCTAGAAAGGAGGTGAGTGGAGAAATGGAAAGATGGTAGATAGGGGAGACATTAATAGCGGAAGAAAAGGTGGATATAGAGAGAGAGAATAAAGGGAAAGATCAATGTCTGAGAAAGACATAGGGGATGAAGTGAAGAAAACAGGAGTGAAGAGAAAAAAAATTAAAACAGGAAGGAGATTCTGGAAAAAGAGAAGACCGGGGAATAGGGAGCGAGTGATGCAGTAGGGATGAATAGTGATGCGATGAGAGCATAGGTTACGGAGTGTCTCAAGTCCTCTAAATGTGATGGAGTCAAGCCGTTTGGGCATCTCTTGGCTTGGTTCAGAGCTTTCTTCAAGGAATAAGGGGAAGATATGGATATACAGGTAGTTAGCTTGAACACCAAGGGACAACTCTTAAAAAAACAGCAGCTCGTAGTAAAAGAAATTAAGAGATTGGATGTGATAGTCCTTTTTGTGCAAAAAACGTATTTCAGGCCAAAAGATGAAAAGTATTTTTGGAGAAGGATTTCCTCATGGTCATCTTTCCTTTGACCAAAATAGAGTTAGGACATCTATTATATTCTCTAAAGCTATTAAAACATTAATCTCAAATGTCAAGGGAGATACCCATGGAAGCTATTTAATTTGTCATAGCTTAACTGAGAGCACAGATTTAACTTTAGCAAACAAATATGTCCTAAACTTCTTCAACCTAGAGAGGGGTAAAATGGGAGTATCCAATTTCAAATTCTATTATATGGCTGCACATCTTAAAGTGATATTAGAATGGAAAGCCTCGCAAGTTAGACAATGGATGTCAAACTGAATTTACTACACATCTTTCTCAGAAGTTTCAGTAAGTATTTTCCTATCCCCAGAAAGCTTACAATCGAAGTTTTGCATCTGAGGTAAGTGGCTTGTCCAAGATCCCAAGAATTTGAACCCGACTTCCATGGTTGTTAGGCCACTGCACTAGCCATTAGGCTACTTCTCCATCCCAATGTTAAAATGTTAGCAGAAGTGTGGTGCCCAGGGAATCTTTCTTAATTGTATGATGGCAAGGTATTACATCCCAGAGATTTTAGAAAGGGGCTATTAATTTTATCAAAGCACTGGTGCGTATTGACTCCCTGTTTGTTCTTGAGTACTTTTTATTGCATTTCGCTGGACTGCAGTGTGGAGATCTATTGTCGCCAACAGTGCAATACTGCATAACAGCTGCATGTTTAGTAAGAGCAAAAGCTTTGAAAGAAGAAGGACTGCCACTCAACATATAATCAAACTCTGGAATTCATTACCGGAGGATGAAGTAAAAGCTGTTAGTGTAGCCGGGTTTAACAGAGATTTGAACAAGTTCCTGGAGAAAAAGTCCATAAACCATTATTAAAGAGGACCAGAGAAATTCACTGCTTACCCCTGGGATGAGCATTGTGGAATCTGTGCACCTTTTTGAAAACTTGACAGGTACTTGTGACCTGGATTGGCCGCTGTTGGAAACAGGATACTGGGCTTGATGGACACTTGGTCTGACTCAGTATGGCATATCTTATGTTCTTATGGTCTAAGTGCAATCAGGCTTATGGAGCCTCAGAAACTGAAACAAGGGTGGAAGCCCAAGATTGCACGGGCTAACAATTGTTAACTGGACTGTTCTGCTTACCACAAATAAGGAAAGACTGGGAGGTCTAATTATGTTTGCTAGTTTAACCCAGAATAATGTATTAGTTTGGATGTCACCCCGATGGGAGGGAGGAAGAGTGGCAAGGAAGGTGATCAATATTCTAAAAGTATAGATATGTATGCTGCAGGCCCCTTGTCATGTTAAATTGTTTTGATGTGATTCCAATTTGCCTTTGGTCTGCCATAGCACTCGCCAAGTTAGAGTACTGCGTCCATCTGATTAACTCTCTTGCCTCTGACCCTCACCGTCTCTCAACTCTTTCTTCAAAGCACCTACACCTCTGCTCCCTCCTTCACTTTCTGCCCAGACTTTGGCTGACTACTTTCATGACAAAGTCCACAAGATTACTCTTGAGTCCCCCCCCCCCCACACACACACACCCATGGTCATTCCCATCCTCCCTTCATTCCCTAATGCTTACCCCGACCTCTGTTGTCCTTTCCTCCTTTTCTAAGATCTGAGGAAGAAACCACACATCTTCTCTTCTCCTCTAAATTTACTACCTGCCCCTCTGATCCCATTCCCACCAATCTACTAAACTCCATCTTCTCCACTGTTATCCCTTCCACATGTCATATCGTCAACCTATCACTTTCTACCCCAACTGTTCCTACAACCTTCAAGCATGCTGTGGTTACATCTCTCCTCAAGAAACCATCCCTTGATCCTACCTGTCCTTCTAATTATGGACCCATCTCTGTCTTCCCCTTTATTTCTAAACTACTTGAATGTGCAGTTCAATGCCACTGTCTTGACTTTCCTCTCAGTCCCTTCTGGATCCACTACAATCTAGTTTTCACCCTCTACATTCTACTGAGACGGCTCTTGCTAAAGTCTCCAATGACTTGTTCCTCACCAAATCCAAGGGCCTTTACTCAATTCTCATCCACTTTGACCTTTGTGCTGCTTTTGACAATTTGATCACCACGTTTGCTTCAATACCCTGTCCTCACTTGGATTTAGGGGTTTGGTCCTGTCCTGGTTTTCTTCCTCTCTCTCCCACTGCACTTTTAGTGTATGTTCTGGTGGATCCTCCTCTACTGCTATCCCCCTTTCAGTTGGTGTACCCCTGGGTTCTGTCTAGGGACCTCTCCTTTTTTCTCTCTAATCTCGTCTCCTCCCATGATTTTCAGTAGCATCTCTATGCTGATGCTTCTCAGATCTACCTCTCTGAACCTGAAATTTCTCCAGGAATCCAGGCCCGGATCTCTGCCTGCTTATCTGACATTAGTGCCTGGATGTCTCACCACCATCTGAAATTGAGCAAAGCTTGCTGCTCCTTATGCCTGTAACAAACTACCTGAGTTGGCATGCCAGGCTCCGGCTGTGGCCCTGTTCAAATCCAGGCTAAAAACTCAGGGCCTGATTTTCAAAAGTCATTTACACGATTTACAGCCCAGTAAACCATGTAAATGCCTTAAATAGGGATATTCAATGGCACTTACATGGTTAGTACTATTGAATATCCACTTCTAAGTCCCCTTTGCCCCCCCAATGCTATCCGGTTAACACTAGGACATTCTGGGGTGGAGCGGAGACAGACTGTCGCTAACTGTGCAGCAGTGATATTGAATGCTACCTGGTTAGCGACCTGCACCTAAAAGATAGGCGAGAAAAACCCTTGCTTATCTTTAAGGTGCAGGAGCTAACCGGGCAGCATCCAATATCATTGCTACACAGTTAGCCTCGGCGTCTTCCTGCGTCTGCAACAATCACCGGATATTCAATGCCGTCGCCGTGGCATTGAATATCCGGGTTAGAGGTTGGCGGGGAGGGCTATGTGCCCTTCCAAAATGTACACAGCTCAATATCGGGCTTTCACGTCTTTGGAACTGCTTTTGGATCCTGATCCCTCTAGTCTTCTGTTCACCTCCTATGTGTTTCCTTACCATTCCCCTAGATATGTCCTAGTCCCCAGTTGTGCTGTCTGTCTTGACTGTTGTGCCGTCTTGACTAGATTGTAAGCTCTCATGAGCAGGGACTGTCTCTTCCTTGTCTCTGAACAGCGTTGCATACGCCTTGTTGCACTCTACAAATAAGCAGTAGTAGTAGTAAAATCACAGACAAGAAGAAAGTGTAAAAGAGGGACTGGGCCTAATGTGATTAGAAAAACGGAATGTCCAGACAATAAAAACGGAATGTCCAGACAATAAAAACGGAATGTCCAGACAATAAAAGACAGGAAATGCACATTTTAAATTTTCATTTAGAAATTGAAATGTTCCAACTTTCGGGAACGGGCATCTCAGTTATCTTTGGAGTTTAATTGGTACAAGAGGTCACACATTCGCTGTGCATACAGTGCAGCACTGGAGAAACAGAAACAGAAATGTACGTTTATAACTGGGTGCCTTGTATTGGCTCAAGGCTTCATCCCCATTAGAACTGATTGAAAGATACTACCAAATAATTTAAATGGTAGCTTTAGTGGATGGCTGAAAATGGCGAGGTGTTTCTAGTTCCATAGCACGGATGGCATTAGAGGGGTGCAATCAGGGCAACTGCCTTGAGCCACATGCTATAAGGGTCCCCGCACCTGCCCAAAGATGAAGAAGGCACAGCCTACCAGACAACTCTGGGACCCCCCCCCTCCCAAATTTCTGCCCTGGCCTCAGCATGTCTAACATTGGCCCGGACAGACCACAGCTGTCTATTGACACCAATGACTTTTATATCCTGCCTCTTATGACAAAGTTTCAAAATGTTTCCAAAGTTGACAGTTGGGGATGTCCTGTATCAATAATGTAGTTCCAGATTAGAGTTCAGTAAGAGGCAAGTGTGAAAAGAGTCATGAGATCTATACAGGGACTGAGCTAATAGGGCAGCTCCCCACTTCACAGTCCGTACAAGATGAGTCCTTGAAAGCCATATGGAAGTGTAGGGCAAGAATCATATGGAGGGTAATTTTATAACATGACGCCTACGTGAAACATCCAAAAAAGGGGCTTATTTTATGCCTGTTATATAAAGACAACATAGGCACACACCAGAATGGAGGAGCAGCCTAGTGGTTCGAGCAACTGCCTAGTACCCAGAAGATCAAGGGTTCAATTCCCACGGGCACTCCTTGTGATGTTGGACAAGTCATTTTACCCTCCATTGCCTTAGAAGAAAAGGTCTGGCAATCTAATTCTGGTCATATCTTGCCAAGAAAACCCAGGAACTGCTGGGTCACCAGGAGTCAGTATTAACTTGATGGCACTTAAAAAACAAACCAAAAAAACGGCACTTATCTCCCTTTATCAAATAGGCTCATACAGTGACCTCCAGTAGCACCCAAATCCTCTTACAAAAATATACGCTTGCTCCAAGGAAGGTGTATATGTATGCCATTCATGTAGATGTGTATCTTATAAAATCTGCACACACATTGCAAATCTGCTCCTATTCCAACCAAATTACACCCACGGGAATGCCAACATGAAGCACATAAGTACTGTCATCTTAGCATGCATATGTCCACAGATTTATTTTGTTGCACAATTCTATAGAAATCCTTTTAGGCTTCGCATGTGGAAAATGTTTTGTAAAATTACCCCCTTAAAGTTTCACATTTAAGTTAATTTATTGATGTGATATACCTCTTATATTTGCAAAAACATCAAGCAGTTCGCAATTCAAAATCAGCGCAGGTGCAGTTAAACAAACAATAATGATCTCAAGGGCCCTAGATAGACCATAACACATGAGTCTATCTGCTAGATATTGCAGCTGACCTCAGTAGAAAAGTATGATGGCCAATTATGTTTTTCTACAGGCTCATTTATGGGGGAGGCAGAGTTTATCATGATTGTTGAATTAATTATCAAAACTACAGGTGGAGACAGGAGGAGGAATGAGGGATTATGGGCCCACGTCCTTGATTTCTAACCTTGGTTCGATATGAAGATAGAACAAAGGGAGGCTTATCAGACTGAACTAATATTCGTCTATGTTGTGATTTCTTCTTTCTTGTGACTGGGAGGACACTAGACTTTTACTGTTTTCTAAGTTGGGGAGTATTTTGGGGGGAATTAGACGGGGAAGTTGCCCTATCAGCCAAAGGAAATACAGAGACTTAAAACAAGGCCAAATAGAATGTTGCTCATTCTATTTATTTAGGTACTTAGCAACGCCTTTGGATGGCAGCCAGATGTGAGATTGTGGGCTCTTGGAAAAATAAGCATGCTCCAACTGAAGAAAAGTGGTTAAAGATAATTTGGGAGACTCCTGAAACGGAGAAGTTTAAATATCTGAGATTGGCTCTACCACAAACATATGCAGACTTGAGAGGCTTTTCTAATTTGTGTGGACAGAGGAGATGGAAACTCGTTCAAAACCTCCGAGACCTCAAAATTAGTATCTGATGTAAAGAGGGATGTTGCTTGCTAAGATAAGAATGACTGAACTTCTCTATACTGGATGCTCTTAGTAATTTCTACTTTCGGTACAATACCGATCGACCTTGTGCTTTTGGCCTGTATGTAAGCAATGCTTGAGGAAGAGGAGGAGGGGAAAGCAATGTTGTCAAAGATCATGCATTTCTGCTGATACTTTGTACCGAAAAGGTAAATGAATGATTTATAAAAGTCATTTAATATGGACACTTTCATACAGATTCATAGTCATTCCAAGAAATTTCACCCACAGAAATGAGTGTCAACACTGTCTTGGAAGAATTTGCCAACATCTCCTGTTCTTCCCCTTGATAAGAGTTTCACAGACATCCCATTTGATTTTCAGACACTTGCAGTGAAACAGAAAGAATTCTAAACTCATTTGAAGGTACTTACATGAATACTATGCTATAGGTACTTTAAATAAGAACTTTCACAGCTTCACGCAAGGTGAACCTTTCATAAAATTACCCCATAGAATATAATTTTAAAAGCAGCCACATAAAGTTCCATGCTATCAACTTGCATATGTCATGTATTTTCAATGACTTCCATTTGTGGATAAGCCTTTATGTGCAATAATTTAGCCAGCCACAATTATGTAAGTACGTGCGTATTTTGGTGTGACTGCGTACAGAGGCAGTGCTTGAGAAGAGCATGGGTGGAGCACATTACACACCTAAATTACAAAATACTAAAACTTACATCTGTTCGTAAAAATCTAGATACGGGCATTTGCACAAACCCTAAGGCTGGTGTAAGTGCTCACACCTAAATTTAACATGCATTTTAAGACACTTACACCCCTATTTTTTTTTTAAAGAAAAAGTAGGCACATGCTTTTCTTTATAAAACAGGCACTTTCTGGTGCCTAAAATTAGGTGCCTCATTATAAAATTATCCTCGTAATGTATAACAGCAAGTAACAAGCAAGAGAACGGACTGGATGCGTTATATCACCTTCAAAAGGATATGAACAGGATGGAGTCGGTGTGGAGGGAAGCTACTAAAATGATTAGTGGTCTTCATTATAAAGCATATGAGGACAGACTGAAGGATCTTAATATGTACACCTTAGAGGAAAGGCGGGATAGAGGTGATATGATTGAGACGTTTAAATACCTCCGTGGCATAAATGCACAGGAGGAGAGCCTCTTTCGATTGAACGCAAGTTCTGCTATGAGGGGACATGGGATGAGGGTGAAGGGAGATAGATTCAGGAGTGATATGCGGAAATAATTCTTTATGGCAAGAGTGGTGAATCCGTGGAATAGTCTCCCAGTGGAGGTGGTAGAGATGAGGACAGTATCTGAATTAAAAGAAGCATGGGACAAACACAGAGGATCTCTAAAGGAAAAAAGGGGACTGCTGTAGTGGTTGATATGGAAGGACAGACTAGATAGGCCATGTGGTCTTTTTCTGTCGTCATGTTTCTATGTTTTATATGAGCACTTGAGGGACCAGTCAACATGAAAATTTTGAGCAAACAGAGGAGTGGGGACAGGGAAAGGACGTTACAGAGAACTGTGGTTGCTTAAATCAGTGGTCCTCAATCCTGTCCTTGGAACACACCAAGGCCAGATGGCTTTTCAGAATTCCCCTAATGAATGACCTTCATTATATGCAAATCTATCTCATGCATATTCATTATGGGAATCCTGAAAACTCAACTGGCCTAGGTGTGCCCCGAGGACTGGGTTGAGAAGCACTGCCTTAAATTTCTGAGAGCCCAACACACCTTGGAATAATAAGCACAGTGTTTGCAGCATGGGAAAGAAGCCACCAGATGTGAATCACCTCTCAGAGAAATAAAAGCTTAAACAATATGCAATAATGGCAATAGAGTATAATAAGGAGGCATGGTAGTGTAACGAATATAGTTTGAGGAATATTTGTGCAGTTAGCACAGTAAAAGAAATAAGTTTTGTTTGATATGACAATAGTCTGCTTTTACACCCACAATCTGCCTTTATTATTTATTACAGCCTCAATCAATAATCATACAACTTAGAAAAGAGCAAAAAAACAAAGAAACCACAGTTTATAAGACGGTACAGAAGCAAACGGGCAGAAAGGTTAACGGTTCCCTAAATGAAAGAAACTAGACTCCAGGCAAAGTGGGCCAACAACAGCCAAGATAGAACAGTGTGGGAGTGAGGTGATGAAGCCAACAAAATGGAGTATAATGACAGCAGCATGGAAAGAGCAGGCTGAGCAATAGCCCAGAGCTGTAAACCTGCAGCAGAATGTTGTAGTCTAATGAAGAACCCCTTTCCCAACAATGTCTTACACATACTGGTTTTACTAAAGCATAGTGAACTCTAAATCAGAGGACTTTAAGACATTCCTCCAGACCTTCCCACACAATACCCTTCTGGATAAAGAATAGACCCCATCTAAAGCGCTTTAGCATCTCAACTCTTCAAGGCTAGCAGTTAAAAGGCCCTATTTTAGACAGGGTGTAGAGACTGGAATCGAGACGTCCGCATTAGAACATGCTCGGTTCCCTTGGGATTTTACAAGAGGCTCTGACAAACGCAGGACGGGCAGGCACATGTATATTTGCTGGAATGTACAGAGAGTGGAGAGATTTTACATACACAAAAAGAGAGGCATCAACATGGCATCTTCCACACAGAAGTACCGATACTTACATATGGGTGATTTTGCAAACTTCCACATGGATGTACTGACACTTATACGTATAGGGGCTGATTCCAGAAAGCATGTGCGGAAAGTTACGCACAAGAAATGTGGGAAAGTCCCTATTTTAAAGGACGTATACATGTGCCTGTGCACATACACCCATGCTTTAGGCAGTCGCTATATTGTAAGCGTGTGTGTATGTCCTATCGTGCATACTTTTACTTAGCATGAGCACAAAGGCACAGCATAGATGGGGACTACATTTACATGCTTTCCTTATAGAACAGTATAACGTGCCCATGTTTCTGACAGATCTAGAGACAGACATTTACACGTGCTCTGGAGCAGGCATAACTACCGCGCCTAGGTCCAGATACGCTATTACACGTCTATTCTATCAAGTAAAGAGCACACACGCACATTACTTAATAGAATAGACCCTACATAGGAACCCGGGACCACGCATTAACTGCATAAGAGATTACAGAATTACCCTCATAAAGGGGCCATTTTACAAACCTAGACATACAAGTGGCACCAATTCACTAGTGAAGCTGCTGTTTCTTCTTTTTTTCTTTTTTCTTTTTTAATTGGAAGGGGAAAATAAAACACTGGAGATTAAGGATAATTACTCCCTTAATCTCTTTGTATAAAGCCCTGGCTGAAATGAGCACTTTTAAAATTTGTATGTCCCTCTGAGCTACTGCAAAGCCGATGGGGAAATCTTCTTAAATACGCGTGTATTCCCTATGTAAGATAGAGATACATATGTAGATTTTTTAACTCTTCCAAACCATGACTCTCTGAAATTTCTGAGTGATGTTGATCTCCACGTCTAAACAGTGGCTTTCTGAAATCACACTGGCATGTGTATGCTAACCTCATGTAAAAAGCTAGTTGCACATGGAAATACATTTAAAATTACCTCTATTAGTATGCTGTAGTAATCACAACAGAGAGATACTGCATTGTGGTTAATACTGGGGTAATTTTCAAGCATACCCATAAGGAAGCGACGTCCATGGGCACCTTTACTCAAGACATTGCATCAGCTCTTAAAGAGACAATATAGGCATTGAGGTAAAGAGGCTGGAAGAAGGAGGGAGGAAGAGAGGTTGCACAACAGCATGCAATTAAAAAAAAAAGATAAGCAAAAAAAAAAGTATATAAAGAAGGGGGGAGAAGCATATTAGAAGGAAAATAATTTTTTCCTGTATCCTAAAACTTTTGGTTGGCACCTAAATTTCTAAACAATTTTTGACTCCTGGGTATATACATTGCCCAAGAGGCATGAACTTCTCATAGAAAACATAAGAGCAGAAGAACTGCCATACCAGGTCAGCCCATAGGTCCATCAAGCCCAGTATCCATTTCCAACAGCACCTGACTTACTCCAAGTCTACCTGGCTAATAGTGGTTGGTGAACTTTTCCTTCATAAACGCGGCCAAACCTTTTTTAAATCCAGTTAGGCTAACTGCTTTCCCCATATCGTCCAGCAACAAATTCCAAAACGGAATTGTGTATTGAGTGAAAATGTGTATCGTCCCATTTGTTTTAAATATGCTACTTAATAACTTCATAGGACGTCTCAAGTTGTTGAGAGCATAAAACAACTGATTTGCATTCCGTTCCATTCATGATTTTATAGACCTCTTTTCTCCAAGTTGACGAGCCCTAACCTTTTTAACCCTTCCGCACAGGGGAATCGTTCCAATGCCCTTTATCATTTTTTAGATAATTGCACTATGGGACTAATATTGAGGTATTATAATACTCTCCATTTTATTCTCCATTCCTTTCCTAATAATTCCTAACATTCTGTTGTTTTTTTGACCACCGTCTCACACTGAGCTGAGGATTTCAACGTTATCATCCAGATGATGCCTAAATCCTGTTCATGGGTGGTGATACCAGATACGGAGCCTAGCACTGTGTATCTGTGGGTTCAGTAATTTTGGCCTTTAGGACAGTTTCTACCATTTTGTCTGGCAGTGATATCCACTCTATAGTTTCCAGGATCACCCCAGGTATCCTTTTTAATAGCTGCTTTTACGTTTGCTGTCCTCCAAGTTTTGGATACCGTAGACAAGCTTATTGAAAGCTTTAGAAAAAGAGGTCATTATATGAAGTTGAGAGAGAGGAGTTAACTTAGTTACATTGTCAGAAAGAATTTCCTCACAAAAAGATTGATGGATGGATGGAGCAGTCTCTCAGTGGAAGTAGTGGAGGTAACGACACTAACTGAATTTGAAATATTATCAGACAAACATCAAGGATTCATAATGCAATGCAATATAAAGCAAGATCTATTGTGTGCTACATTAGGAAGGGAGACTGGCTGGACTGGATGAGCTGTAGTAGTGTCTGCAATAATAATCAGGTTTCTATCGGTAGTGTATTGCCTCCTGTATCCAGTAGCCCACAGGCATGGTTAATTCTGCTTGAAAGGGGTTTTTTTCTCATTTACAGATAATCACAATTAAAATAAAAACATTTGTCTCTGATATGAGGTCCATTGCATTACAGGATCTTACATTTCTATGAGATAGACAAGAACACTACGAAGGCCTGCAAGTGCTCCATGGACTCCTCTTGACTCCTCTCTTAACCCATCGACCTCTTCTGCGGACGCAAGTGTTCCCCTATCACCCCAGCTCTGCTGCTGCTATTCCTGAAAAGAGAACCAAGGCTTCTGCCATAGCAGACTCAGTGGGGTAAGAGGAGAATCTTGGGAAAGGAGGGACTCTTTCTCTTTAAGATCTGCAGCATCAGCATTGAACCAAATATTTTTTCCTTTTAAGTTGGGTTTTTTTTGCTGTGTTTTTTGAGGAGGAGGAAATTGTTTTTTTGTTTCTTTTGTTTCATTTTAAAGAAACGAAACAAACCAAACAAAATTCTTCATGGCACCCCTATTGCAACATCATATACATATTATTCCGGCTGGAAGACTGGAATTGCAATCAGCAAACTAAGGAGCATGTTTACTAAAGTGCGCTAAGTTAGCCTGCAACTGGGTTGCGAATCTAGCGTGGAGGCCCATGCTAACTTCAGGAACATATACGTCATCCCTCTGCTATTAGTGTGCCGCAACCGCATGGCACCACATACTACCCATGGAGGTGGCATTACGTGTACCCATGCTAACGGCAACATCCGTGGTTAGTGTATGCCCAAGATGCCCATGTTAATCGTAATGCACCATCAATGCCCATGTTTCACCCCTAACCTGCTCAGTCTGTGCCCCATCATGGATGAACTGGTTAGTTTGGGATTTTTAGCATGGGGCCCTGTGCTAATTTTTAACCCCGTGCCCTCACTGCATGCTAAATCTCACAGTAATGATTAGAGTACTTTAGTAAACATGCCCCTCAGTGCTAGATTTACAAACATATGCCAGTGCTAGCAGATAGGTCCCACTACATAAAATGAGGCCTGTGGTACATAGTAGGTTAGCGTGCAGTAACACAATAGCACAATTAGTAAATCAAGCCTTGAGTGAAGTAGCCGCCTAATGGATAGAGCAGCAGGTTGGGAACCAGAAAAGCCCTGAGCGCCTTATCTTTCCCCATAAAATCCATCTCCCTCCTTTCTCCCTTCTCTTTTTCTGTGTATAACACTACACTCCTCCCTGTTTCCTCAGCTCGCAACCTTCGGGTCATCTTTGACTCTACTCTCTCTTTCTCTGCACACATCCAACACATAGCTAAAACCTGTTGATTCTTTCTCTATATCATTGGCAGAATTCGTCCTTTCCTTTCAACGCACACTACTAAGACCATTATCCACTCTTTAGTCACTTCCTGTCTAAGTTATTGCAACCTCCTCCTTGCTGGTCTCCCTCTGAATCATCTCTCTCCTTCAATCTGTTGAAAACTCAGCTGCGCGGCTAATCTTTCGCCAGCCTCAATATGCTCATATAACCCCTCTTCTCAATCGCGTCATTGGCTCCATATCCAATCTGTATCCAGTTCAAACTTTTCATACTGACCTATAAGTGCTTTCACTCTGAAGATTCTCACTACCTTTCCTCTTTTATCTCTCCCTACAGCCCTCCTCGGATGCTCCGCTCTTCTTGTACATCCCTTTTATCTGTGCTCTTCTCTTCTACTCCAGACGTCGATCCTTCCAGCTTACTGTTTCATATGCCTGGAACAAACTACCCGAGTCTGTGCATCAGGTTTCATCTCTGACCTTTTTCAAATCCAGGCTGAAAACCCACCTCTTTGAGGCCGCTTTTGGATCCTGATCCGCTTAGTCTCCTATGTGTTTCCTTACCAGTCCCCTAGCTATTTCCTTGTCCTCAGCTGTTGTGTTGTCTATCTTGTCTAGATTGTAAGCTCTGATGAGCGCTGATCGTCCTTTACAGGTATCTATACAGTGTAGCGCTATACAAATTATCAGTAATAGCAGTAAATTCCACTGCTGTTTCCTGCATGACCTTGGGCAAGTCCTTAACCCTTTATTGCTTCATCCACAGACTGTAAAACCTACCAAGATGGGGGGGGGCCATAAGGCTAAAGATACAACTAGGGTCTCCACTACCCTTCCATTGACCCTGGCGGCAGCGTATCGTTACATTCCACCTCAGCATTATCTGGGTAGTACCAGGAAAGAACAAAAAAACTATCCTAAAGTTAGCCAGATAGCAGATTGAGGGGCCCTTTAACTAAAGGTATGATTAACGGCAATATCATCATGCTTTAAGTGCACCTCTCATGTGCTGTGGGGGGCATGCCTGGCATGTTCCTGGCAGCTAGGACATGATCGTTAACACTAACATGAGATGCACTTAATGTAGGTGCACCTAACAACACCTACAGTGGTGTCGGTACATAAGCGCACTCACACTAATCACCACATTGCAACTGAGCACTCAGCAATTGCCCTTATGCTAGTGACAATGTGCTCTCCAGGTCCACATTAAACCCACTCCCTGCCCCATCATGCAATGGGCAATTACCATATGCTTTACCGTGCAGTCGCTAGCATGCCTCCATGTTAGCACTCCCAGCTGCCACATGTAAAATGCACATTGTTACTTGGTTTTACTAAACGGGTCACTGAATATCATCGCTCTTCAGATAATTCCAGCAGTCACCGCCGTGCATGTACATTCAGCACTGCCAACAATCCAGATAGCAGCGCTGAATATATGTGAATTATTTAAAGCCACAGCCGGTATTTTATTTTACTGACCCGTATAAAGAATCAGGATGACTACCTCTAATTTTATATGATGTAACACAATGTTCCCTTTGTACTGGAATGCTACGGGGGCCTTTTACAAAGGCCGCTAACCAGTTAACGCGTGTTAGCATGTGATAACTCACAACTAAGAGCACTGATTCACATGCATGCCAGCTACCAGCTGCTAAAACGCATAATAAGAGGCCATCACATGCTAGAGGGAAAGCAGGGAAGGGGGGGGAAGGGGGGGATAGGGAGGAATGTGGGCCTGAAGAGTACATCGCTGACAGGACAAGGTCAGCTCAGTGACCATGTGGCCAAGTAGCATCGGTGCACATGACAATACTTCCATGGCCATCAATAATCATGCTGCGCTAACTGCCGGGAAGTTGCTGGACATGACCCCGACAGCATATGATAGTTACACTTACAGCGTGTGAATTTTGCTGCTAATCGTGTGGTAGGTGCAGACCTCTAGTAAAAGGGCTGCTAGCCCCTATACAAGGAAAGGGGAGATATGATGGAGGTCTATAAATTAATGAATGGAGTGGAATGAGGAAACATAGATCGATTAAGTAGAAAGATTAGGTGGCATACAGTGAAGCTACAATGTAGCACATTTAAGACTAATCAGAAAATATTTTTTCATTCAACACATAATCAAACTCTGGAATTCGTTACCATAGAATGTAGTAAAAGCTGTTAGTGTAGCTGGCTTTAAAAAAGGTTTGGATGGGTTCCTGGAAGATGTCCATAAACCATTATTAAAGAGGACCAGGGAAATCCACTGCTTACCCATGGAACAAGCAGCATGGAATCTGTGTACCTTTTGGGAACCTGACAGGTACTTGTGACCTGGACTGGCCACTGTTGGAAACAGGATACTGGGCTTGACGGACCCTTATTTTCTTATAGTCTTATATTTTCTTCTGGCTTGGATAAGAGAATAAAACGAATGATGAATAAACCTTAACATTTAGAGTTATCAGCTGCAAATTGATACCTAAAATCTGAAATAGATCCTTTGTGTTTTATTTTTAGATATACAACCTAAAGTACAATGCTGACCATCTTATTTCATTTACAACTGCTCTAGAGAGCAGATCAGATGGGCTGAATGTAAATACACACATCGTTCGCTAATGCGCACTTAGATTACGGTATTTCATAATCAATGCGAACTCTGCCCACCTCCACCTAGCCTGTGCCCCGCTACACCGACTGGCAAAGAACACACCTTTATGCCAACTTGCACACTTTAACACCAGTTGGTATTTTATATGAAGTTATTTACACATGTATGTGATCAAATATACATGAAAATGGCTTTAGGAAATCATCCCCTGAGTGGCTATTGCTGAGAATTCATAAACCATGCATCAGAAATCACAAAACGGTTCACAAAGGATTTGCTTCTGGTTTTCTAATGATGCAAGATGGAATGTCATTTTCTTCTGGGGGAATTCTGCACAATAGAAATTTCCCATGCAATTAAACTGTGGGGAGGTGGACCGTGAGGCTGGTGGAAGCAGGTGGCAGCAGCTGGGCTACGTGTTATCAAAATTAACAGACCAACATTCTATGTATATAGTTTTACCCCCATATTATTCAAGTTTTTCGAATCCAAGTTTATCGTCCTGTTCTATGTAAAACCGAGCAGCCTGTTGTTCTGGTCTTTGGTTATCTGTAAACCGCGCTGATTGTGAATAGCGCGGTATATAAAAAACTGTAATAAATAAATAATAAATAAATAAGATGCAGGTACTGGCAACCCGGTCATGTGACTGCATAGACACAGGCAGTGGCAGCTGGACTGCACAACTAAGAAGAAGCAGGCACCAGCAGCTGTGCCTGCACAGTGAGAAAGGACATAGGCCATGTCACTGTCTGCCTATACTGCTTCGAAGAAGGCAGATCTACAATGATGGTGTTTGGCCTTGGGGGAGTGGGAGAACGATGAAGGGGGTCAGGTGTTGGGAAGTGAAAAAAAGAGTGAGAGCAGAAGAGATCAGGTCTACAGTTGGTGGGGGAGACAGACCAAGGGGTCTCAGGAAGAGAAAGAACAAAGGAACCGGGAGAAGAAGGACGGGGAGTAGATGAGTAAGAGATGGAGGGATGGGAGTGGTGGACAGCAAACAAGATCATGGAAGGGGTTGGGAGTTTTAAGGGAATGCAGGTAGAAACTAGGCATGGAGGATCTCAGGCAGAGATGTTAAGCGCAGGGTAGAGAGAGAGAGAGCGAGAATGCAGAGGGGGTCAGCTTGGGTCAGGTGGGGGATAGTAAAGTGGAGCAGTCAGGTCCTAGTGGAAAGGGGTTGAGCACAGAGAGGTTTGGGCATGAGGGAGGGAAGGTGATTATGTCAGGAGGGGAGAGAAGATGGAAGGGACAGCCTTATAATTCACTCTTACAATGTGCACTCGGGGAATTCTGCATAAAATATATAAACAAATAAAAAGTTGAGAATCTTTGAGTAATAAACTTTTTGTATTGCATTTGAGATGAATTACTCAAAGACTGCGATGTATAATATTGTACAACTTTGACCTAGATAAAATAGGCAGAATTTTGGATACATTTTGCATTTTTGCACACAGAACTTTTTTTGTGCAGAATTCCTAGAAGCAGATCATCATTAGCAAAACTAGAATAAAACTTTGCTGGACACAATTCATCAGACTGACAGAAGACAGAACTGAATCATTCCGATGCCCCCTGTGCCTAAAAGGCAGTTAGTCTTTTGAAACGATCATATAAATTGTTAAAGCCTGGATGATGGTCTTACCACCTTGTTTTTGCATTATCATCAAGTTGATGCCGACTCCTAGGGACCCCCATTAGAAGTTTCAAATTTGTACTAGTTCATCTGTCTTTCTGGCTGTCTAAATAATCAGATTCCCAACAAAAGCATCAAAGCTCCTTAAAGAAGTCAGGACACATTTACAGTCACTTCAAAAAGAGAAAATGATAGTCATTCACCAATGAAACAATCCTGCTTCGCCTGGCAGACCTCGTGATTGCACTACTCTAATTGCTTTGAATTATAATGGTGCCTTTTTATTTGTATTAATATGGATCAAAGAGGATTACACAAACAGATACAGAAGTCGTTTAAAAGTAAATCCTTTGTCTACCTCCATCCATATGATTTTTATAAATTATAATTACATAATAATAATCAGGGAATGACTGGATTGCTCTCAAGAAGAGCCTCAAAAGATTTCGCTCCAATATATACGAAGTGCAGAATACGATGGATGCTTACAGGCTTCTGCTTATCAAAAGGCACATTGGAGAAAGGTCATTTATGCGGTGGAAGAGACATGGAAGTGGAAAACGGCTGCAAATCTATGTCAATTTTAGTAGAGAAGGTATACATGTGGGAGGCCAATATAAAACCGGCATATCTCCGCCACTCAAAATGGATGTGTTTTATAATACATAGAAAAAAGTGCAGGAATGCCAGGGGTTGGACATTTATGTGCAGCAGGAGGTGCACATGGGGAAAATCAACGTAGGAAACGCATTAAACAATCCTCACAAGTAAATGTCGGCACTTGAATGTGTATCACAGCTATTTTGCAAGCCTAGACATGCAGATACTCCTAACTTGCAGAGGACACAATCTTTACCTTATTTTAATTCAGAGGAAGAAATAAACATTGCAGGATTCAGAGGGATAACACCCTTAACCTCTGCTGTAAAGGGCTGGCCAAAATGCAGACTTTTTCAAAACCTACTTATGCCAGAAAGCAGGTGTAAATCCAGACATGGAGAGTTTAGAGCTAACCAATGCATTGCCAATATGAAATGAGGAGTGTACTTGTAGATTTTTGTCCCGCCCAGGCCATGCTACCAACATGCTCCTGTGGAATTTCCATGTGGTGATATTCTTGTGCAATATCCACGTGTAAACTGGACTCTTTCTAAAATGATCATTTGCACGTGGATATGATTTACATGTGTATCCTAATCAGAGATCAACACCTATTCAATCCACGGACTGAGAATTTCTTATATACTACTATGGCATTTTAGTATTCCCAGCAGAGCCCTTACCTTGAGTTTCTCAAAGCGATCAGTCAGTGAGGCAACCTGGTGATCCCTGTGGCGCCCCACCAGTTTGCATAAGGCACAAATCAGTTGATCATCAGGGATACAGTACATATTCACCTTCTCGTTCTCATGCTCCAAGCAAGTGAGCCCTCGCAAGTGTGTGTCTGGCACAGGCTCCACCAGCCGGTGGCTGGTGAAGGGCTTCTTATTGGGATGTGTCGCCCGTAGGCATCGGTCACAGTAGGATACCTCACACGTGATGCAGGTCTTCACTGCATCCCTAGGTGGGTCCTGCTCACAGAACTGGCAGGCAATCCTTTCACTGGTCATGGCAGGACTGTTTTTGTAGGTCCTCTCTCTACGACTCTCACTGGGTGAGTTGGGTCCACTCAAGGAAGCCTTCTGAAAGCGATCGATAATGTTCTGCAGAGTTACATTCCGCTTCAGCCCTTCTAGGCCTCGGTGGTTAAGTGAAATGACATATCTACAGGTAGGGCACTGGAAAGCAGTTATAGGCTCAATGGACTCGTTTGACGTACAGCTCGAGACCAGGATACGATGGGCACAGTTGAAGCAGAGGCTGTGAGCACACGGCAGCAGTAATGGATCTTCGAATAACTCCAGACAGATTGGGCAGGTCAGTTCCGACTCCAGTGTTTCCATCTTTAGTTAAAACAGTCCTGCTTCAGAATTAGAAACCAGGGTTGCTGGTTATCTACCTGTAACAAATAAATACGGTAATGGTCAGATCAAAGAAAGCTGTACAAAAGTACAAGCATTTAGGGGTAATGGTAAAGAATGTATACTTTTGCAATGTTAAAACCACAAGAGGATGACTTATGAAAATTTGTCAAAAATATATAAATATTTCAAAAACAATGTGAAAAGTAATGAAATGCTTCTTTTCAATTTGGCTTCCTTCTTGCTACCAATTCTCCCTTTCTCAGGAGAAAACCTTCCTCTTAAATGGACATTTTACTCCTAAAATAATGTTCTAATGCCAATGAATTTCAATGGGTCATGGAGACACTCCCAATTCTCTGTTCAGATTCTCCTTCAGTTATTCCACATTTCGATGTGGAATTCCTACTACAGCGGCACTAACATTTGAAATTCCTGCACGGTGTATATAGGGGCATTGGCTGAGATATTAAATGGGAGCTATTCTATCACCATAAACCATTTCTGCATAGCAATTCAGCAAAACTGCTCTTATGACAGCAGGAAAGATAACCCTTCTGGGGGTAGCACGTCTGATGAGCCAAAGCAGAAATCTAACTTAGCTTCAATGGCAGTGTATTACAGAGCACTGTCACCAAGTCATCAGGCTGCCAGCTGGATTTAAGAATCGACTTGTGACAAGGACATAATGACAGACGGAAAGTACTATATTAATACAAAAAAAAAATGAAACCATGGAAAGCTTATGAAAAATCAGTCTATGATAGAATGAAACTTTAAAGTATCTGCAGTCAACAAATGATCTTTTACATCTACAGGAAGATAAAATCCCCAGCAGTAGAATCAATATAGAATTACGGGAGAAAACAAGAAAGCGAGAAACACTTCAACTCTGACCCTTTTGAAAATGACCTCACCCACACGGATCAAGGTTATTTTCATTAAGGCAGGATTAAAACCTATGCCTTACCTTCCCCGCCCCCCATGTCTGATCAGTGCATTTTCATCTAAATTATTGCACCTCCAAACTGAACCAGTTCCTAAGCACTTTTTTTATAGTGTAAAACATATGCACCCACAGAGTTTACATGTGTTGGAATTGCAATCATCTACATATTGCATTGTCTGCTCACCCAAGTCCACACTTCCAGTAGCGGTCTCTGTCTTCCACCAGCAGATCTCATGCACTTTGCTATTCTAACCATGCCACTGTGCAATATATGGTTTCTACTAGCTATTTCCATGTGCAATAGTTTTCCAGCAGCATTTCCCTTCCTGCACTTGGTCTATGTCTTGGTGTCCTACCACTGGGGCATTAGCAAAGTAAGTTTCCATTTCCTGCACTGTCGCAACACTGATCCCTTCCATCTGCCATGACGAGTGTGTGTCTTCTATGGTCCTACTTTTCAAATGTCCATACATGGGATTCACAGCACCAAGAATTCTCAAACTCAGCATATGCAACTAAGACACTAAGGAGATCATTTTAGAAGGCTTGCATGGATTTTATACAAGCAAATGATCAATAAATGTAAATAGCTATGTTAGGAAGTCACTATGTAGGTCTACAACATTCACAGTTTTCAAGGATGTCTTAGGGATGTGTTTAGGGAGTCAAAAAAGTATGTATATATTTTCAATTTTACAACAGCCTCCAAAGCAGACGTTCTTGCTGTTGTTAAGTACCATCGAGTCAAAGTTGACATATGGTGGCACTGCGGATAGTTGCCCTAAACCAGGGGTTCCCAAACCTGCCTCCCAGGGTTTTCAGGATATCCACAATGAATATGCATAAGAGAGATTTGCATGCACTGCCTACATTGTATGAAAATCTCTCTCAATGCAATGGAAGTAGATTGCCAGGCCTTTCTTCCAAGGCAATGGAGGGTTAAGTGACTTGCCCAAGGCCACAAGGAGTGCTAGCAGGAATTGAACCCTGGTTGCTTGGTTACCAAGCCAGTGCTCTAACCACTAGGCTACTCCTCCACTCCTAAATCTCTCTCATGCATATTCATTATGGCTATCCAGAAAACCTGACTGGTTGGGGAGGCCCCAGGACAGGATAGGGAACCCCTGCCCTAAACTGTGTTTGGTCTTCAGTCATTGTTGATAGAATGGTATCCAAAGCTGGTCTTACTGGATCAATCCATCACATTGTTGATCTTTCTCTTTTGCACTGGCCTGCAACCTTGCCAAGCAAGACCACTTCAAAATTTCCAAAACAAGAGCTTCTTTACCTGGTTCCTTAATTGCTTCTTCCTGGACATCTAATATTGTAAAAAGTGAACACTTATATACATAAATGCTGACACTTACAGACACAGTTTGTAAAATGGGCACTTCCATGTTCAAAACCCCAAATGATGCTTCTCATTTTGGTGAAAAAATTGCTTATTAAAATGGATGTTCCTGCTGGCCATGTTGACACATGTGCATTTTGTGGTGTCCTTATATGTATTTTACAAAAAGCTCTGCATTCTTTGAGCCTTTTGTAAAATACCCAAGAAACAGTGCACATCCTGAACTGAACGTTCCAAATCCTGCCTCAATGCCCTATGCAAAAATCTGGTTTTCAGTGACACAAAGGTCTTTTATATTTTGTAGAGGAACACCTAAACGGGGATGGAATCATGCAAAACTCCCAGAAAACTGGGAAACTAAACAGGTCATGGAAAACATGTTTCAGAGAATTACATTTTCCAACAACATGCAACAGTGATAAAAGCACAGCCCTGCACCCTGCTAAATATTATAAAATTTCTTTAGAATGTTCTAATTTGTTGCCTTGCTCAACTAAATTTAAATTTAGAAACATATATCTTTGGATGGCAGAAGAGGATAAAGACTCTCCTTGCCACTCGTGACAGTCACACTTTTCTTGTCCTCCACAGTCCAATGTCATTTCAGGATAAAAATGAACATCAATCATTCTCAACTGGTGTTATTCCTTTTACATGTCAATCTAGACAAGGGGCACCCAAGATTTTTCAACAGTGGGACACATGATCCATATGCTTGCAGCTGCGTTATTTTTTTATGATTGTTATAGCATGATTCATACTGTTTGAAATCTATGAATCTCTTCTGAAATTATGGCCTTGTATCCACCAAATACCTCTAAAATTCTTCAAAATTATGCGTGCTAAGTAATTAGCTAAATAAAATTGCTAAAACTCTCAAGTGGGTCACACCCTGTGGTCAAGCAAGCCACAAGCTGGATGACCCAAACTCAGACAGATGTAGTGGGACTTTCATAAATCTTTTGGTACTGCATTCTGGGGACTTTTCTTATTTCCAAAAATAATGGCAAAGTTCCAGAGTGCAGTGAGCCCAAGTATGAGAAAAGCAGGATCCTAGGACTGACCTACAAAAAACTCAAGAAATAGTTTCTCTTGTCTATTATATTATATAAATAGGGACCTAAAAACTAAATATTTAAGAAATATTATGCTAATAGAGATTGCTTGATATATGGACTCATTCATTTTATGGGACTGATGACTGAAGTAGTGACCACTATTGAGCTTATTTTGGCCATATTGTGTCGTTCTATTCTGATGGTGCCCATTTACATAACTTTCTAGAAAGAAGAGGCGATTTCTTGAGTTGATTGAATCTATTTCCATTCTGGGACTTGTGTTTAGTTTCCACAATAAAGCCAGGCAGCAATACTAACCAATGCGGAGTAGATTTGCACCCCGTCTCACATATCCTACTCTAGTTTTCTTTCATTTCCTCTCACATCCTTTTTTCTTTTTACTTGGCCAAGAGTTAGATTTCCATCCTGCATTTAGTGGAGTGGAATATCGCTTCCTTGACTACAAATGGCACAGTGCTTATCCTTTCCTTCCTCTCCCCCCCCCCCCTCCCCCCCTGCCCCCCCCCCCCCCCCCCGATCTGGTTTAACTTAACTGCTTCAAATAGACCCTTGGGGCTGCTTAAAGGAGAAAGAAGCATTGTTTGCTTAAACTAAGAAGAAAGTTGACTGGTAAACCACAAAGGATTAAAGGCTTTCATCTAAACCGAGCAATGTTCACAATTATAGCCACCCACAGTGAAATATCAGGCATTAAATGGAACTATGGGGCTGTCTCGTGTCGATCACCGGCTCTGAGAGTCTGACTATGTGATTGCTCCTGTTATTTTATGAAGGAAGAAACTTTGCATCTTATATCAGTTTTCACAGAAGCTGTATCATAAAACACTTTTTAGAGTACAAGGAAAACGAGCAGGTGCAGGGCAAGACTAACAGCAAAACTATGGAAAGAGAAAGGAAGGTATGACAAGGTCATTAAAATGTCCCAGTGTCCTTTGGCTGATTCTGTAACTTGTATCTGTGTGCCCTGGTATCTGAATACTATATGGTATAATGGGGAGTGAATTGGTAGATAACTCCAACCATGGCCATTTCCAGTGCAGAAGCAATAGAAAGATGATGATGTCAGGCAAAGGGATGTAAGTCTTGGTGTGGGAGGGAAAGTTATCTTCTGTTCCTTTCTGCCAAGCACTTGAGAGAAGAAGGGGCTCCTGAAGGGCTGGGTTCTGGGCACTGACCTTGTCTTTGGACAAAAGAAGAGCAGTTATCAGACCTTTTCCTCCTTTATATCACAAGAGAAGTTGAAGGGGTGTTTAAGGTCCTATGACTACTGGGAAAGGGGATGTGGATTGTGTTCCTTCATCCACGGTGAGGAGTGCCTTGGAGAAATATGTCCTTGAAAGTTGAGGAATGACTAGTTTCACTTCTGGAAACCTGCTATGGTAGGGTCAGCCCTTAAGGATCTAAGTGCCCGGGCTGCTCTTCGATGGTCTTGTTGTAGCAGAGCTGATGAAACTGAAAGATGACCCATTATGTAGCATACTTATTGCTCCAGGAGACTCATGAAAGTAAGAGAGGTTTGGAGGAATGCATATTCAGATTTTATTTATTTATTTAGCTGTATTTATATCCCGCTTTTCACCGGGTCAAAGCGGCGTAACATTAAAATGGGGGGTGGACAATAATCAATTCAGGGGTATAGGGCTATCACCTGGTGGCCAACATTGATGATTTCACCAATATTTGTGATATAGACAGACATTGTGTTATAGTTTTTCAGAGGATATGTTCAGGGGGTGGGAGGTTGGGAGGTAGATTAGTGGTGGGTGCTTGCTTCTGGTCCGAGGTATTGCTGGAATAGGACAGTTTTTAGTTGTTTTCTGAATGAGAGGGGATCTCCATTGCTTCTGACGTGACTTGGTAGAGAGTTCCAGAGGGATGGTGCGTAAAGTTCGAAGGCCCTGTTGAATGTCCGTTGGTTGTATTTGGTTCGTTTATGTGGGATAGTGAGGGAGTTGATGATGGTTTGTCTGGTTGTTCTATTGTGTGCTGGTCGGGGCAGTAGTTCACGGAGCTGGGATGACTGAGTTTGGTAGAGAGCTTTGTGGGTAAATAGGGCAGATTTGTATTTGATTCTAGCTTCTAGGAGGAGTATGTGCAGCTCTCTCAGTATTGGCGTGATGCGGTCTTGTTTTTTTGCTTTCTGGATAATCCTTGCGGTTGTATTTAAGGCAGTTTGAAGCGGATTGGTGTGGGTGGCTGGGAGTCCGTGGTAGATTATATTGCAGTAGTCCAGGTGAGGGAGTGTCATGGCTTGCATCACTGCTATGAAGTCCTTTGGTTCAAGGAGAGGTCTGAGGCGCTGTACTGTTTTAGCCTTGTGGAATATTATTCCGGTGGTTTTTTTGATTTGTTGGTTGAGTGTGAGAGCCTGGTCTATGATGATTCCTAGATACTTTATGTACGGCTGTATTTGTATTTGAGTGGTTCCAACATTGAGGTGTGTAGGTGGGGTGAAGTCTGCGTCCTTTGTTACTATGAGTGCTTCTGTTTTCTTTATGTTGATGGATAGGTTGTTCTTCTGCAGCCAGCTGGATACTTCTGTGAAGCATGTTGATAAATGGTTGTTTGTTGGGTAGGAGGTTGTGATTGGGGCATAGAGCATTATGTCATCTGCATAGATGTGATAGTTGATGTTGTGGGTATGTATGATTGAGCAGAGTGGTTGCAAGTAGATGTTGAAGAGCATGGCAGATAGTGTGGATCCTTGGGGTACGCCTTGGTGTTGCTGGAAGAGGGGCGAGGTTGTTGCGTTTGTGCGTATCAGTTGTTGTCTATTGGTCAGGTAAGAATGGAACCATTGAAGTACATTTTCTTTGATGCCAATTGCTTGTTCCCTAGAGATGTTCCCTAGAGATTCAAAAAAAACTTGTGTGTAATGGAATGAAGTAAAGAGATACTCTGAGATGAGCAGTGATCAAAAGAGCGAGTTCCTGATTGAAGTACAGAATAGAGAAGGAATCGAATTCCTGACAGACAGAGCCAGAAAAGTCCTAAGATTGGAAGTAGGAGTCCCCAGATGTGGATAGAGAAGAAAAAGGAGACATTACAAACAGTTATAAATATTTTTGTCTTTTTATTTCTGTCTATAAAGATAACAGTTTATTCTGATTTTTATCCACCCTGTAAAAGACATTTGGGTCAATATTCAGTCACTATGTTAATCCTACTTGGATCAACTATCAATAAAGAAGCAACAAGCAGTCAAGAAATCAGACGACGCATTGCTCTTGGCAGAATGGCTATGAAAGACCTAGATAAGATTCTCAAGAGCAGAGCTGTCTCTCTCCATACAAAGATTCGACTTGTTCAAGCCATGGTATTTTCAATAACATCATATGGATGTGAAAGCTGGACAGTGAAAAAGACAGACAGGAAGAAAATTGATGCCTTTGAATTATGGTGCTGGCGGCGAATACTGTGTATACCATGGACTGCCCGAAGAACAAACCAGTCAGTACTAGAGGAGATCAAACCTAAGCTTTCTTTAGAAGCTCAGATGACAAGACTTCGACTTTCATACTTTGGACACATCATGCGAAGAGAGAGATCATTAGAGAAAGACATCATGCTTGGCAAGATAGAAAGTCAACGCAAAAGAGGAAGATCAGCAATGAGATGGATCGATACAATAACAGCAGCTACGGGTACCAGTCTGTCAAAAATGAGCCGCCTGACTGAAGACCGAACACAATTTAGGATAGCTATCCAGAGGGTCGCCATGAGTCGACTCCGACTCGACGGCACTTAACAACAACAACATGTTAATTCAAGTGCAGACATGAGTGCTTAAATTAATACTATGACTATTTCAAGTAGTTAATACTGTAGATTATCTCCTTTGGTCTCTTTCTCCCCGGATCAATATAGGTTCTTTTGAAGGGAAAAGATCCAGAGCTTTTAGTAGCCCATTTACACATCTGGGTCTTTGTCAGGGCCCCTATAGACAATACCTGACCAATGACTATCCAGAGTTCTTTACATAGGACCCTAGCTTCCTTTTATTTACAAACTGCTTTTAGTTTGGAAAAGTTGATTGAGTCTATGAACCAGTCCACTTCTACAGCTAACCCAATTCCATACTTTTTGCTGACGGAACTTTCTCCCCAATTTATGGCCTCTTTGTTAGATATTGTTAATCTTAGTTTGACTCAAGGTGTGGGCCACATGCTTTCAAAGGAATAATTTATTCGTCCACTTTAAAAAAAAAAAAAAAAAAAAAAGGCAGATCTTGATCCACCAATTCCAGATAATTATAGGCCAGTTTCAAACTACCTTTCCTAGAGATCGATAAGCTTGCAGCCCAACATCTTATTAACTTTTGCAATTCAACAAATGTGTTCCACCTGAAACAATTAGGATTTAGAGTGAGACATAGGATGAGACGGCTTTGCTGGGGATGTTAAATGAGATTTATACACATCTCGATTCCCTTAAAGATGTCTTGCTTACTCAAATTGATCCGAGTGCAGCTTTTGACTTAGTGGACCATTCATTATTACTTGCAAGAATGGAGGAGATTTGTCTAAATGGTACAGTTTTAAACTTGTTTTCAATCTTATCTGTCTGAAAGAACCTTTAGGATTCAAATGCATAAGATCTTTTCTGTCTTTCCTTTGTCTTATGAGGTGCCTCAATGCTCAATTTTGGCACAGATCCTGTTAAATAATTTTGTTTCAGATCTAGCCATGTTAATTCACAGTCTGGGTTGAGTGCTTATTCATATACTGATGATTTCCAAATTGTTATTGCTAGTGAAATTTGAGGCCAAGCTTTCCAAGGGAAAGTGAATTCAGCCTTAGTGGCTATTTCTAACTGGATATCCACATATATCTGGATATCTGTTCCATTTTTCTGCCCTTTTGGGAGAATGTATACAGATTAAAGACTCAGTTTGTTCCTTGGGAGTTTGCTAGACTGTGACCTTTTCCTTTATGTCTCATATTTCTGCAGTCATAAAGAAAGCTTGACAAGAAGTTGTACTCAGATCATGCTTTGAAATCATTAAAAATGCTTATTCCTTCCCTTGTAATGATGATGATACAGGATTTATTTATTTATGTGATTTATATACCGCTGGATAATAACTTACTTTTAGCTGAGGTTGCTTGGATAAAATTAAAATGGATTCAGATGATACAGAATACTGCAGTGAGAATGATTTCTGAGGTATAAGTCATATGAGCATGTCACTCCTCTTTTTAGGAAGATGTAGGGAAGTTGCCCATGCCTGAAGTGGCATTTAAAGGCGATATATCAGAGGAACTGAAAGAAATGTCAATAAGCTGGGAAGATGTATTACAACTATTTGATAAACTGAAGGGTAGCAAATCACCTGGACCAGATGGTACATATCCAAGGGTGTTGAAAGAACTGAAATATGAGACTGCAGACCTACTATTAGTAATCTGTGAATTATCATTAAAATCATTTGTAGCACCGGAAGATTGGAGAATGGCCAATATAACACCAATTTTTAAAAAGGGTTCCAGGGATGATACAAACCAATGAACGTGATGTCAATACTAGGCAAAATAGTAAACCATGTAGATAGCCATGGTTTAATGGGAGAAAGCCAACATGGATTTAGCCAAGGAAAGTCTTGTCTTACTAATCTGTTATATTTTTTTAAAGGTGTGAATAAACAGGTAGAAAAAGATGATCTGGATGATATAGTGTATCTGGAATTTCAGAAAGCCTTTGGCAAGGTCCCTCATGAGAGACTCTTGGCAAAATGAAAAAGTCATGGGACTGGAGGCAGTGTACTATTGTGGATCAGAAACTGGTTAATAGAAAGCAGAGAGTAGGGCTAAATGGCCAATTTTCTCAATGGAGAAAGGTGAATAGTGGAGTTCCCCAGGGATCTGTGCTGGGCCCGATGCTTTTTAACATATTCATAAATGACCTGGAAATAGAAATGAAGAGTGAGGTGATCAAATTTGCAGATGACACAAAATTATTCAAACTTGTTAAAACACAAGAGGACTGTGAAAAATTGACAGAGAACCTTGATAAATTGGAAGATTGGATATCCAAATGGCAGATGAATTTTAATGTGGACAAGTGCACAGTTATGCACCTAGGAAAGAACAACCTAAACTATGGTTATACGATGCAAGGTTCCAAATTAGGAAACGCCACCCAGGAAAAGGATTTAGGCATCATCATGGATAATATGTTGAAACTCTCCGCCCGGTATGCAGCAGCAGCCAAGCAAGCAAATAGAATGCTAGGAATCATAACAAAAGGAATGGAGAATAAAATCAAGGATATTATAATGCCTCTGTATCATTCCATGGTGTGACCGCTCCTTCAATATTGTGTGCAATTCTGGTCACCACATCTTAAAAAGGATGTAGCAGAATTAGAAAAGGTACAGAGAAGAGCCACCAAAATAGTAAAGGAGATGAAAGGATACCCCTATAAGGAATGGATTAAAAGGTTAGGGCTCTTCAATTTGGAAAAGAGACAGCTGAGGGGAGATATGATAGAGGTCTACAAATTAATGAATGGAGTGGAACGGGTAAACGTAGATCGATTGTTTACGTTATCAGAATATAGAAAGACTAGGGGACATGCAATGAAGCTACAGAGTAAGACTATTTAAGACTAATAAGAAAAAATAATTTTTCACTCAACATGTAATCAAACTCTGGAATTTGTTACTGGAGGATGTAGTAAAAGCCGTTAGTGTAGCTGGGTTTAGAAAAAGGTTGGAGAAGTTCTTGGAGGAAAGGTCCATAAACCATTACTAAAGAGGACCCAGGAAATCTACTGCTTATTCCAGCACAAGCATTGTGGAACCTGTGTACCTTTTTGGAAACCTGTCAGGTACTTGTGACCTGCATTGGCCACTTTTGGAAACAAGATACTGCGTTTGATGAATCTTGGTTCTTCTGTTCTTATGTTCTAAAAGCATTAGCTGCCGGTATGGCGTATAATTCATTTTAAAATTGTTGTTCTAACTTTACAGATCTTGCATTAGGAGTTTCTGCCATAGTTGACCTCTCTGTTGATGCCATATACTTCTTTACATACCCAGATCTCAACAAGCAAATGTTTTAGTTGTTCCTTCGCATAGGATCTCATGTTATGAATCTATGCACAAGTCCTGTTGTTCTTGCCTGGTCCCTTCTCTTTGGAATGTGTTGCTAGATTATAAAATTGGTTGGAATACCCTACTTCAAAATTCAAATAAGCCCTAAAGACATGGTGATTTGAGCAAGCATTCATGGTGGGCTAGCCTTAGTCACGCATGTTTGTTTTTCTCTCCTATATGTTTCTACAAATAGAAGTTTAGGATAATTTATTGTTTTGCTATTACTTTACCACCTTATATGTCCTGGCATCAGAGATGTGTTTTAGTTGGATGTTTCCTTATGTGTAATTTAATTGTTGGTTCTATGTTTCTACTGTGAGGTTCACCCAGTCAAAACCCTGGTATTGACTGGGTCAATGTCACATCAGGACATGCTAGGGAGATAAAGTTTCTTTAAGACTAATTGGAGAAAATATTTTTTTGCACAACACATATGTGATGGGGGCTATAGAATATTATCTATTCCTCTCCAAAGGGATTATCAACAGTCCCCTTTAAAAGGGTTGCAGTCCAAAGTTCAGGGCTGGGAGGGTGTGGCTTACAGGGAGAGGTTATGAACCCAGCAGGCTGCAGAAGGGAGAGAGGCTTGTGGAGCCAGAAGTCCTTCCAAAGCAAGCTATGCAGTGGAGTTCTGAGATAGGAACTTTAACTGGGTCTGGAGGGAGGGCCGGGAGAACCAGCTTGTGGAGGTTCAAAATCAAATTCTCGAATGCGTTACCAGAGGATGTAGTAAAAGCTGTTAGTGTAATTAGATCTAAAAGAGATTTGGATAAGTTCCTGAAGAAAAAGTCCATAAACCATTATTAAAGAAAACAAGACAAATCCACTGCTTACTCATGGGACAAGCAGAATGGAATCTGTATATCTTTTGGGAAGCTGACAGGTACTTGTAACCTGGATTAGCCACTGTTGGAAACAGGATACTGGGCTTGATGGACCCTTGAGCTGACTCAGTATGGCATATCTTGTGTTCTTACTGTTCTGTAAACCTCTTTGACATACTTGTGCCTAAGAAGCTATGTCAAATATTGGCAAATAAATAAAAATAAAATATATTCAGTGCTGTTATCCTTACAGATAGCAGCACTGAATATAGATGTAGTGCCATTCAGAAGGCCTAAACCAACTTCCCAGGCAGTGGATGAACATTACAACCGGTATGTCCTATTGAACAGAAAAGGATTTTATCAGTGCTAAATGAATAATTTATAGGACCGCTTCCACCCCTTCATTAATCTTGCCCATAATTTTACAAATGCTATCTAGCCATTTAGCAATTTAAATCACCTGTTATTATCCGCATATTTTTTGAAAATATATAGATAAGGGAGTTATGCATTGGCCATCCGGTTGCCAGCGCACAACTCCCACTGAAAATTAGGAAGTCTATTTTTATATATACAGCTAAACCCAGGACCCAACCTCATCTCATTTGAGTAATTGAGGAGTGCTTGGAACAAGATAAGAAAGCTTGAAGCCACAGAAAGCATCCCGCATGATAGGAGCCTCAAATCAAGTCTTTCCCCCACCTCTCAGGACCTAGAAGTGTGGTATCCCCTTCACAGCCTGCAGCCAGATAGAAAGATGCCTAAGAGGTCCTCTATAAAAGATGAGGGAAAGAATCAGAGGATGGAGTATAGAGATGCAGGCAGCTTGCTTTAATTTTCTCACAGTGAACAAGGAAGCTACACCTCCAAGATTCATAGTAATACGTAACATAGTGGCAGAAATTCTGATTAATGCATATCGATCATTCTGGCAGTGAAAATGTTTGTCACACTGCCTCCTGTTTCTTTTCTCTGTACAATGTAGTTTTCTGGCCTGCCAGCGAGAGATGATGGTTGCTGGGCCTGAAACCTCAATGGACAGAGAAGAGGAATGGGAAGCAACATGGCAAACATTTTAAAGTAAGTTTGCTGGAGGGGGAGGGTCAATGGGGGGCCTTGGGAAATATTTTGCTTGGGGGCCCTTCATTAGAACTTATGCCACTGCCATAATATAATATACTATACCATAAGCGTACATTGCCCATCTTTCCACAAAGTCTACCCAGTTGCCCTGACTATACCACTCTCATTAAGGATAACTCAAAGCTATCAGCCATACCTAGTGTGGTCCTTTCCAATGCTCTTGACTCTGCTCCCCAAACTCTCTTGCTCTTTTCACAATAGCGCCCAAATGGTCAAATGGTCCCAAATAGAGTAAAAAAAAAAAAAATCAACTAATATGATCACAGAAACTGGACCTTTCCCCTACCTTCCAAACCCAGGTCAGGCAGTCCACAAGAGGCCAGTGAGCCAGGGGTAAATTCACAGCCCCATCCCCTTTCACAAAAACCTTCTGTTCTGCACTGGAAATCTGTGAGCGCACACTGCCTCACAGGCTCTGTGCTGGCTGCACCACCGATTTCCTGCTTTAGAAGAGTGGATAAGGAGGGAGAGAAAAGGTGGTAGTCTCCCATTTTGTTTGTCACCATTTGGAGTTATATGAATTTGAGTGCTAAAATGGAGTCCTCTGGATAAAGGTTTTGGAAGTGCAATGCTATCACCACCTCATTGCTCTACTGCTGTCAGTCTTTCAGGCTAGACCACCTACAGGAGATTGCTTTCCATTTTGTTCTTAGCCAGGAAATGTAACTAGGCCAGTGTGTTTAAAAAGTGTAGTTACTCACGTGGAGGAATAGCCTAGTGGTTAGAACACTGGCTTGGTAACTAAGCAACCATGGTTCAATTCCCACTAGCACTCCTTGTGGCCTTGGGCAAGTCACTTAACCCTCCACTGCCTCGGAAGAAAGGCCTGGCAATCTACTTCCGGTGACACTGCCAAGAAAGCCCAGGAGCTTCTGGGTCGCCAGGAGTCAGGACTGACTCGAAGGCACACATTGCATTGCATTTTACTCACCTGTAACAGATGATCTCCGGGAACAGCAGGAATTTAGTCTTCACATATGGGTATCGTCGGTACCAACGGAGCCCACACGGGAACGCTCCCCAGCGTCCAATAGGAAAGCTTTTGGGAGCATCCCACTGCGACTGCGTCGCTGCCTTCCTGCCTTTCAAACTCTCCTTCTTCAGTTGAGTTCACAGCTCAGACAAAGGAGAGAAGTAGAGATAGAAAAAGAGAGAGAAAGACAACTCCTAGGGGAGGTGGGTGGGTGGGTTGTGAAGAATAAATTCCTGCTGTTCCTGGAGATCACCTGTTACAGGTGAGTAACTACGCTATCTCCAGGAACAAGCAGGAATGTAGTCTTCACATATGGGGACTCCCCAGCTGAGAGATACCAGAGAGATGACCCCAGACAAGCTGCAAAACCCAGGTTGAGATTCCTCCCATGGATCTCTGGTATCGAAACCCGGGATGGCGGGTAGGAGTTGTCCTAAGAGTGAAAGAGATGCTGGAGAACAGCTTGACCAAATGAGGCATCTCGATGGGAGTCCCTGTCTAAGAAGTAGTGGGCTGCAAAGGTATGCACCGAAGCCCAAGTTGCTGCTCTGCAGATGTCATCAATGAACACTGAGCGAAGGTTAGCCATGGAGGCTGCCATTGCTCTCACATTGTGAGCTGTGACATGACCTTCAAGAAAAAGTCCCTTACTCTTATATGCAAAGGATATGCAATTTGCTATCCATTTAGACAAAGATCTCTTGGAAATTGGTAGTCCAAGATGACTAGGGTCAAAGGCAACAAAAAGCTGGGAAGATTTTCTATGTTGCTTTGTTCTCTGAAGGTAAAAGGCTAAGGCTCTTTTACAGTCCAGAGTGTGTAAATTCCTTTCTGCATTCGAGGCGTGAGGCCTAGGAAAGAATACAGAAAGGTAAACCAATTGGTTTAAATGAAAAGGCGAAACCACCTTTGGCATAAAGTGAGGATGAGTCCTAAGAACTACTTTATCATGGTGGAACCTTGTATAAGGAGGATCAGCCACTAAAGCCCATAGCTCACTGATGCGTCTTGCAGAAGTGAGGGCAATTAGGAAGATCACCTTCCAAGAAAGAAATTTCAGGGATGTAGTGGCTAAAGGTTTGAAGGGCGGTTTCATGAGCTGCACAAGGACAAGATTTAAATCCCATGCCACTGGAGGTGGCTTGATGGGAGGTTTTGTTAAGAGACCTCTCATAAATCTTGATACAAGTGGTTGAGAGGAAACTGTTGTCCATCTAAGGGCTTGTGAAAAGCTGCAATGGCACTAAGATGGACTCTTACTGAATTGGTCTTGAGACCAGAGGATGACAAGTGTAGGAGATATTCCACCAACGCCTCCACTGGTAGTGAAAAAGGATTGAGTTCCTTTTTTGAACACCAAATAGAGAACCTTTTCCACTTAAAGGCATAGGCTCGCCTTGTGGAAGGTTTTCTTGAAGCTAGAAGGATATCCTTTATCTGTTGAGAAAGGTTGAGATCCTGTAATTCTAGGGTCTCAGGAGCCACGCCCTGAGGTGTAGAAACTGAGGATTCAGGTGCAATAGCATCCTGTTTTCCTGAGAAAGAAGATCTGGAGCACATCCTAACTCCAGAGGTTTGGCTCGAGAGAGACGTAGAAGCTGAGGATACCACGGTTGCCGTGGCCAGCGTGGGGCTATGAGGATCATATGGCCCTGTCTCTCTGAAGCTTGAAGAGTGTTTTGGGGATGAGGAGAATGGGTGGGAAGGCATAGAGGAAGTCCTGACCCCAGTGGAGGTGAAAGGCATCCCTTGCCTGACAGTTCTGAGCCAGCATTCTGGAACAGAACCGGGGAAGTTTGGCATTCTGAAGACTTGCAAAGAGGTCTATATCTGGAGTTCCCCAGATCTGAAAAATTTGAGCAATCTGTTCTGGATGAAGAGACCACTTGTGTGATTCACATGAGATTTTGTGTGCCTGGAAATACACCGCTAGTAGGTGGATTTGAAGATCTCTGACAAAGGCCCAGAGGCGTAGAGCTTCATTGCACAAGGTTTGAGACCCCGTCCAACCCTGTTTGTTCACATAGAACATGGCTACTTGATTGTCGGTTTGTACCAGGACTGTCTTGTAGCTGAGGTGGGTTTGGAACACCTGAAGAGCATAAAAGATGGCTCTAAGTTCTAGGAGGTTTATGTGAAGACAAGCTTCTTGCTGGGTCCACAGACCCTGGGTGGCGAGATGGTCCAAGTGAGCCCCCCAGCCTGATTTGGACACATCTGTCATCAAGGTGGCTTGATGCAGTGGCTGCTGGAAGGGAGAGCCTATAAGAAGATTTTCCAGTGATTGCCACCACTGTAGGGATGAAATGAGATGTGTTGAGTTTCTGATTTTGTCTGATAGGCGTCCCGAGGCCTGTGTCCACTGAGAGGATAGGGTCCACTGGGCTGCCCGCATGTGAAGGCGAGCATACGGAATCACATGGACTGTGGGTGCCATATGCCCTAGCATCTGAAGCATTTCTCGAGCAGTTAGCAAAGTTTTCATAGCTGCTTGAGAAGCCAGCTGGATTATTTGAAGACAACGTGGCTGTGGCAGGAAAGCCTTTGACTGCCTTGTGTCGAGAAGTGCCCCTATGAACTATAGGGACTGAGATGGAATGAGCTGAGATTTTGGGAGATTTATAACCAATCCCAAGTACTGCAGGATTTGCATAGTGCGAGAGAGAGCAAGACTGGCTTCTGGAGCTGTTGATGCTCGGATGAGCCAGTTGTCTAAGTAAGAGAAGACGAATATCCCCAGAGTTCTCAGGAATGCTGCTACTACTGCCATGCATTTTGTGAAGACTCTTGGGGCAGAAGCCAGTCCAAAGGGTAGAACCCTGTACTGGTAATGTCTTTCTTGAAAGAGGAATCGAAGAAACCTTCTGTGATCTGTATGGATGAGAATAAGCGTGTATGCATCCTTTAGATCTAGAGAACATAGTCAATCCTGACTCTGAATGTAGGAAAGAAGTGTTCCGAGGGAGATCATCTTGAATTTTTCTCGGAACAGATACTTGTTCAACTCTCTGAGGTCCACTATGGGCCTGTATCCCCCTGTTTTCTTTGGGATGAGGAAGTAGGGGGAGTAGAAACCCATGCCCTGTTGGGATATGGGTACGTCTTCTATTGCCCCTTGAGCAAGTAGTGAGGTAACCTCCTGACACAAGAGAGCGGTGGTAGGGCCCTGAGAATTGAACTGTCTTGTGATGATGGGAGGGGGCATACTGTGAAAATGGAGTTTGTACCCCTCTCGTACAATGGAAAGAGTCCAGTTTTCTTCTGGCAAAATGACAAAGTCTGCCGGGGATGGTGAGAGGTTCTGGACCTTTCAGGGACAGGATGACTAAGTTCTCTAGGAAGGAGTCAAAGCCCCTGAGGAGGCTGAGACTGTTGAGCTGGTTGAGCTTTTGGTACTTGTGCCTTCCTTTGTTGTCTGGTCTGTTGTTGCCCCTTCTGAGGAGCATGAACTGGACAGTGGACAGCTTGGGTGTAAGATGGGTAGAATTTCTTTTTCTTGTTGAAAAAGGGTTTCTTAGTTGTCTTTTTCTTTGCTGGGTTGGCTGTAACCCATCTGTTCAAGGATGTATTTTCAGATTCAATCTGATTAGTCTTGTCTTCTCAATCCTTGTCAAAGAGATTTTCTCCTGTGCAAGGAATGTTCCCCAGCTTATCTTGCACCCATTGTTCTAAATCCGATGCATGAAAGCATAGTTACTCACCTGTAACAGGTGATCTCCGGGAACAGCAGGAATTTAGTCCTCACATATGGGTATCGTCGGTACTGACGGAGCCTGCGCGGGAACGCTCCCCAGCGTCCAATTAGAAAGCTTTTGGGAGCATCCCACAGCGCCTGCGTGCTGCCTTCCCGCCTTTCCCAACTGCCTCTCTCCAGTTGAGTTTTAAAGCTGAGACAAAGAGAGAGAGAGAGAGGGAAAGGGAAAGAGATAGAGAGATACAACTCCTAGGGGAGGTGGGTGGGTTGTGAGGACTAAATTCCTGCTGTTCCCGGAGATCACCTGTTACAGGTGAGTAACTATGCTATCTCCAGGAACAAGCAGGAATGTAGTCATCACATATGGGGACTCCCTAGCTTTAGATGCCAAGGAGAGACCCCAGAAGTTGTGCGTCCCTGAGAAGGGCTCCACTTCCCCCCCATGGATCTCTGGCATCCTACCAGGGATGGTGGGTAGGAGTTGATTAGGTATGGAACAGGTGTTGGAGAACAGCCTGACCAAACAAGGCATCCTGGCGGGAGTCCTTGTCCAAGCAGTAATGGGCTGTGAAGGTATGAACCGAGGCCCAGGTGGCTGCTCGACAGATGTCGCCGACAGACACAGAGTGCAGATGAGCCATTGAAGCTGCCATGGCTCTCACATTGTGAGCTATGACATGGCCCTCCAGAGGAAGATTCTTACTCTGATAGGCAAAGGAAATACACTGAGCAATCCAGTTAGATAGTGTTCTCTTGGCGACTGGAAGTCCCAAATGTGAAGGATCGAAAGCAACAAAGAGTTGAGAGGACTTTCTATGTTGCTGTGTTCTTTGTAAGTAAAAGGCTAAAGCTCTTTTACAGTCCAAAGTATGAAGGTTCCTTTCTGCATTTGATGCATGAGGCCTTGGAAAGAACACAGGAAGGTAGACCGCTTAGTTTAGATGAAAAGGCGAGATCACCTTTGGCATAAAGCGTGGAAGAGTCCTAAGGACTACCTTGTCATGATGGAACCTTGTATAAGGTGGATCAGCTACTAGTGCTTGCAACTCACTGATGCGACGTACTGATGTGATTACAATGAGAAAGATAACCTTCCAAGAAAGGAATTTCAAGAGGGTAGTAGCTAAGTGTTCGAAAGGTGGCTTCATGAGCTGACCAAGAACCAAATTTAAGTCCCATGCCAAAGGTGGTGGCTTAATGGGAGGCTTAGTTAGCAGAAGGCCTCTCATAAATCTTGCTATAAGAGGATGGGAGGAAATAGGTTGTCCATTTAGGGGTTTTAAGAAAGCTGCAATAGCACTCAAATGGACCCTCACTGAGTTAGTCTTAAGTCCTGCATTGGATAAATGAAGGAGATACTCCATTAATGATTCCAGAGGTATGGCAATGGGGTTAAGACCCTTCTGCGAACACCATATGGTAAACCTTTTCCACTTGAAAGCATAAGAGCGTCTTGTGGAAGGCTTCCTGGAAGCATAAAGGATATCCTTTATTTGCTGAGGGAGGTTAAGATCATGGAGATCTAGGCCTTCAGCAACCAAGCCCAGAGATGCAGAGACTGGGGATTGGGATGCCATAACATTCCGTCCTCCTGAGATAGGAGATCTGGAGCAGACCCTAACTCCAGGGAGGGAGCTTGAGAGAGATGTAGAAGCAGAGGGTACCACACTTGCCGTGGCCAATGTGGAGCTATGAGAATCATACGGCCTCTGTCTCTCTGAAGCTTGAACAGGGTTTGGGGAATTAGGGGAATGGGAGGAAAGGCATAAAGGAAGTCTTGACCCCAGTAAAGGAGGAAAGCATCCCTGGCCTGAGCCCCCTGAGCCAGGGTTCTGGAACAGAACCGGGGAAGTTTGCAATTCCACGGACTTGCAAAGAGATCTATATCTGGGGTTCCCCAAATTTGAAAAATCTTGGCTACCTGATCTGCATGCAGAGACCACTCATGTGGAAGCAGAACTTGACTGAGTCTGTCTGCCCAAGAGTTTTGTATGCCTGGAAGATACACTGCCAGGAGATGAATCTGATGCTCTCTAGCGAGGGCCCATAGTCGCAAAGCTTTGTTGCAAAGCGACAGAGAGCCTGTTCCCCCCTGCTTGTCCACGTAGAACATGGCTACTTGATTGTCCGTATGAATGAGGACTGCCTTGTAGCTGGGCAGGGTGTGGAACACTCGAAGAGCAAGGAAGATTGCTCTGAGCTCCAAGAGATTGATATGTAGAAGAGTCTCCTGTGGAGATCAGGTGCCTTGGGTGGAGAGGTCTTGCAGATGAGCTCCCCAACCCATCGGAGAAGCATCTGTTGTGGGAGTTTACTGGGGTAAGGGTTGTTGAAAAGGGGACCCCAGCAACAGGTTTTGAATGGACTTCCACCACTGGAGGGACAAAATAAGGCGACTTGTGTTTGCTATTTTGTCTGACAGGCATCCTGATGCCTGGGTCCATTGAGTGGATAAAGTCCACTGGGCTGCCCTCATATGGAGGAAAGCATAGGGAACCACATGCACAGTAGATGCCATGTGGCCTAGTAGTTGTAGCATTTCTCGAGCAGTGAGATGAGGCTTTAGCACTGCTTGAGAAGCTAACTGCACCATACGAAGGCAACAGGACTGGGGGAGGTAGGCCCTTGCCTTTCTGGTATCCAGCAAAGCTCCTATGAACTCTAAAGGATGAGTGGGAGTTAGACTGGATTTTGGGATGTTTATCACCAGACCCAAATACTGGAGGATGCGCATTGTGCAGGATAGAGAAGTCCTGGCCTCTGACTCTGTAGGGGCTCGAATGAGCCAGTCGTCTAAGTAGGGGAAGACGAATATCCCTAGAGTGCGGAGAAATGCTGCTACCACAGCCATGCATTTCGTAAACACCCTTGGTGCTGAGGCCAGGCAAAAAAGGAAGCACCCTGTATTGGTAGTGCTTTCCTTGAAAAAGGAACCGAAGGAATCTTCTGTGAGTTGGATGGATGAGAACATGGGTGTACGCATCCTTGAGATCTAGAGAACAAAGCCAATCCTGACTCTGAAGGTATGGCAGCAGAGTTCCGAGAGAAATCATCTTGAATTTCTCTTTGACAAGGAATTTGTTCAATTCTCTGAGGTCCAAGATAGGTCTGTATCCCCCTGTTTTCTTTGGGATAAGGAAATAGGGGGAGTAAAACCCTGTACCCTGCTGATGGATGGGTACTTCTTCTATTGCCCCTTTCCTGACAAGCTGACCTGCAGAACGTCCCTGCTGAGAATAAGCAGGATAATATCTTTTATTTTTAGAAAAGAATGGTTTCTTAAAAGATTTCTTTCTAGCAGGATCAGCTGTGGACTTGGATAACCTATCCAAGGTGGAGTTGTCAGCATCCAACTCATTGGCCTTTTCCTGCCAATCTTTACCAAATAGGTTCTCACCAGTACAAGGGATATTTCCCAGTTTGTCTTGTACCCAGAGCTCCAGATCAGATGCCTGGAGCCAAGCAATTCTACATGCACCTATGGCAATGGCAGAGGTTCTGCTTATGCACTCAAAACAATCAAAAGCTGCATGGTTGACAAATTTAGAAACATCTTGGACATGTTTGACCAATGTGAGAAAATCCTGCCTTCTGTCCTCAGGAAGAAGAGGACTCAAAGCCTCTAAATCACCTGTGACTTCCTTTAGGAACATTCCCATGTATAGACTATAGGAACTGATCCTGGCAGAAAGCATGGAAGCTTGGAAGACACGACGTCCAAAGGCATCCAAAGTTCTGCACTCACGTCCTCGAGGATTAGAGGCATGCCTCTTTGCACTCTTGATCCTTCTCATAGCTGATTCCACTACAATAGAGTGGTGAGGAAGTTGAGTTTTTTGGAAACCAGGACAAGGAGGGACTCGATACAGAGTATCCAGCCTACGAGAATGAGGGGAGGTGGTAAGAGGTGTCTCCCACATTCTTAACATGAGATCATGCAAGACCTCATGGATGGGCAAGGTAGCTGCCTCCTTAGGAGTTTTGGGATATTGCAAAATTTCCAACTCCTTTGCTCTGGGCTCTGTTTCAGGGGCCACAGTAATGGACAGACCCCAAGCCACCTCCCTGATAAAATCCTGAAAGGAAATATCTTCTGGAGGAGACATCCTGCGCTTAGGGGAGGAGGACTCCTCTGGGAGAAGCATTCCTGCATCAACAGAACTATCAGAATCGTCAGATTCTTCTGAGGACTCGAAGTACCGCCTGTCTGGATGCTCTTGAAGAGCCCGATACCCGTACCGACCGAAGTCGGTACCGGGAGTAATCGGAACCAGAGTATCGGTACCGGAAGGCATCGGATGACTGGGTGCTGGCAATGCGGACACCAGTACCGATACCGGTGCCGGTTGAAATGTCTGACGCGGTTCCGAGGGTGTCAATGCTGCAAGGAGAGCTGTTAGACTGCGCTCAATAGCTAAGACTCTCTGGTCTATCGACGCTGCCGATGCCTGAATGTCGGTACCGGAGAAGATCGCTGGTACCCCAGAGCATGGCACCAGTAGTGCTGCCGAGGTTGAGGCCTCGAGAACGTCCTGGAGCCCCGATAATGCTTTGGAAGCTGAAGCCTCCCGCTGGGGCAATTTTGCCGATGCAGAATCCTCAAGGGCAACACCAGAGGCATCTCGATGCTTAGAAGGAGATCTACCCTTTGAGGACCGGCTAGACTTGTGTTTAGTTACCTGAGATCCACGGGAGGAAAACGAAGCCCTGGAAGACATCGATGCCACCGAAGCTGCATCAGAGGGAAACAGGGTACTGAGCTTGGCAGCTCGGTTCTGTCGACCTCTCTTGGACATTATGGCACAGGCCATACATTCCGAGATGGAATGGTCAGGACTTAAACATTTCAGACACCACTCATGGGTGTCAGTGATGGAGATGGTATCACCACACTTGGTGCACTTTTTAAAACCCAAAGAGGGTTTTTCCATAGTGGAAAAAATTTGGGGGCCTAAGGCCCAAAAAGGCGCGTGCACCTGGAAAAAAAATGGAAAAAAGTACTAAGAATATATTTTTTTTAAGCAAAGAAAGAAAGAAAGAAAGAAAGAAAAACCGGCGGTACCGGTAAAGCGTCGAGGAAGACAGACGCGACCATAAAAAAGAAGGAAAATTTTCTGCGGTGACAGGAACACGACCTGCTGGCTCCGCAGAAAACGAAGAACTGGAGAGAGGCAGTTGAGAAAGGTGGGAAAGGCAGCACGCAGTTGCTGTGGGATGCTCCCAAAAGCTTTCTAATTGGATGCTGGGGAGCGTTCCCACACAGGCTCCGTCGGTACTGATGATACCCATATGTGATGACTACATTCCTGCTTGTTCATGGAGATGCCAGGCAATGCAACGTGCACCGAAGGAAATAGCAGAGGTTCTGCTAATGCACTCAAAGCAGTCAAATGTGGCACGATTTATGAACTTAGACACATTCTGGGCATCTTTGACCAGAGTGAGGAAGTCTGTCCTTTTATCATTAAGGAGAAGTGGAGCCATAAGCCTTACATCCCTTGTAACCTCTTTGAGAAACATTCCCATATAGAGAATGTAAGAGCTAATCCTGGCAGATAACATTGAGGATTGAAAGCATTGATGCCCAAAGGCATCGAGTGTCCTTGTTTCCCGGCCTGTAGGATTGGAAGAATGTGTTTTAACACTCTTGATCCTACGCATTGCCGATTCCACTACCATTGAATGGTGTGGTAATTGAGTCTTCTGAAACCCAGGGCATTGTGGAACTTGGTACATAGTATCGAGTCTCCGAGAGTGTGGAGACACCATTAAAGGAGCTTCCCACATCCTTAGCATGAGGTCATGCAGGATTCGATGAATGGGAAGGGTAGCTGCTTCTTTAGGAACTGCTGGATATTGAAGAATTTCTAATTCTTCTGCACTGGGTTCCTTCTCAGGAGTCACTGTGATTGAAAGTCCTCGGGCTACATCACATATGAAATCCTGAAAAGACATGTCCTCTGGAGGAGACATTCTACATTGAGGGGAAAGAGATGGATCCTCTGGTAGAATCACCCCGGTACCGGTAGATTCATCAGAGTCATCGGAAAAGGAGGACTCAAAATATCTGTGCGCCGGGTGCTCTTGCATTGCTTGGTGCCGGTATCGATCAAAGTCGGCATCAGACTGTTTTGAAACTGGGCCCTCGATGCCGAATATTGATTCAAGAGCCGGCATGGGGGGAGGCACATCGGTTGAAGCAGGTACAGTGGGTACCGGTATCGGTACCGATGACTGCGGAACCGTCTGAAGCGGTCCTAGTGGTACCAAAGCTGCTAAGAGGGCCGCCAGACTGCGTTTGATGGCTAGGATTCGTTGATCCATATCCCCTGCTGATGCCTGGATGTCGGTATCGGAGGAAGCGGCCACGACACCAGAACATGGCACCAGGACTTCTACCGAGGTGGAAGCCTCTGGAACATCCTGGAGCCCCGTTAATGCTTTGGAGGCCTCGGCCTCCCACCGGGGCAGTTTTTTCGGTATGTTTTCCTCGAGGGCAATGCTAATAGCATCTCGATGCTTCGAAGGAGATCTACCCTTTGAGGACCGGCCAGTCTTGGAAGACCTGGGCTTAGTTACCTGAGATCCATGGGAGGAAGATGAGGCCCTGGAAGACGTCGATGCAACTGACATCGCATCTGCAGCAAAGAGGGTGCCGGGTTTTCAGCTCTGTTCTGCAGGCCTCTCTTGGTCATCTTCCTACAGAGGAGACACTCCGATGGTAAATGATCAGGACCTAAACATTTAAGACACCAGTCATGGGTGTTGGTAGTGGAAATGGTACCACTACACTTTGAACATTTTTTGAAACCACTAGTTGGTTTTTCCTTTTTGGAAGAAAAGAGGGCCTAGTGCCCAAAATGGCGCCTGGCACCTAGAGGAGACAGACCCTCCAAAAATAAGATTTTTTTTTTAAAAGAAGAAGAAAAGAAAAGAAGAAAAGACTGGTGGAACCAGTATAGGCGTCGACGGTGAAGGCAGACACGACCACAAGAAGAAAATTTCTGCGGTGACAGGGGTTGCTGCCTGTCGGCTCCGCGGAAAATGAAGAACTGAAAGAGAGTTGGAAAGGCAGCGACGCAGGCGCAGTGGGATGCTCCCAAAAGCTTTCCTATTGGATGTTGGGGAGCGTTCCCACACAGGCTCCGTCGGTACCGACGATACCCATATGTGAAGACTACATTCTTGCTTGTTCCTGGAGATAATATGCTATATTTATGAGTAGCCTAGTAGATAGAGCAGCAGGGTTCAAATCCCACCAATGCACTTTGTGGCCTTGGGCAAGTCACCTAACCCTCCACTGCCTCAGGTACAAGCTTAGATTATAAGGGACAGGGAAATACCTACTGTACCTTGCCTTGAACTACTACTGGAAAGGTATGAGCTAAATGCAAAACTAAATAAATATCGATTTTTAAGCAGAAGGGGTGTGCATTCAGTTCATTAGGGTGCCTTAAATGAATTTAGCCTGCAATAAATTTTTTAACACATGCAAATCAACTTAGTGTGGCTTAATTTGGTAGTTAATAAACAGATTAAATAAATTTAACATACATTAATTTACCTATTAAAATTAATGTGTGAAAATCAGGAGCAAGCAGTTAATGTGAGGTTTAGTGGATTGTAGTGACCCATGGTGACAAGTAATGTGCAGGGAAGGATAGCTACTGGCTGCTAAAACACATATTAATTGCCCATCACATGAAGAGGTGGGGGATGGGCAGAGTGTGCACATAGCGAACACATTGCCGTTAGTGCAGCAGTACATATGTGCTGTCAATGTGGCAATTAGCAAGGGCGCACCTAGCAATACCTCTATGGTTGACATTAGATGCACTCATATTAATTTCGTCTCGCCTTAGGGTACATGTCCCTGCGGCAACTGCCGGGAATATGCCTGAGCAGCCGCAATATTAAGCAAATTCCAGCACAGTCTCCAGAGATGTATAATTTGGGTTGAATTTAGCACCTCCAAATCATTTTGAAAAGTTGGCTCCTATTCATATTAAAACAGCTTACATCTTCAAAGACGAGAAGTGACTTTACCTGAAAATCACACTCTGATGGAAAGGAGATATTTGAATGGGAGTTTCTGGGTTTCACTATTTCGTACTGCTCCAAAAACTCATAAACGCCTTCACACCCTTATATGTTTTTCCACATTCTGCAATTCAAAATGCATTAAAGAAACAAGAAGACAAAAAGTTTTGATAGCGTAAGTCTTCACACCCTTTGTCACAACAAACCCACATTAGCTCCAGTTCCAAAAACTGACTTAACAAGATCCAGCTAAGTTAAACAGAATCCACCTGTGTCTAGCCACAGTAATTGAGTTGAGTACAGTACTCTTGGATGAACATTCACATTTTTGCTGTTGTATGGGCATGTCAAACACAGAGCTACAAAAACAACTATGGGATAAAGTTATACAAAGGGGCCCTTTTACTGAAGTGCACTAAGCAGTTAATCTGCAATTTCGTATGCGGTAACTGCGTGCTTGGGCCCACATTAACTTTGGGGGCATGACAGTTATTGCAGTTGATTTGCATGTTAACTGCGACATTAGTGAGGGTTCTGAACAGGCAGGGTAGGCAAGGAGAGTGGGTGTGGTGAGCACACTGCAGTTAGTATGGGGTGACATATTGCGAGCTGTCAGTATTACATAGGATTAAAACTTTGCAGTTAACAAAATACGCTGTAGAATTTCTATAGATTGAACTTCCATGTAAAAAGGAGAAGGCAATGGCAGTGGAGGTGTACTACTGAACACCTGGCCAGAATGAACAGATGGATAATGAAATGCTAAAAGAAATCGGGGAAGCTAACAAAAGTTACAGCACGGTAATAATGGGTGTTTTCAATTACCCCAGTATTGACTGGCTCAGTGTCACAGCAGGGCATGTTAGGGAGATAAAGTTTTTATATGAAATAAATGGCTGCTCCTGGAGCAGCTGGTTCATTAACTAACAAGAGGGGAAGCTATTTTGGACCTAGTCCTTAGTGGAACATAGGATCTGGTGCAAGAGATAAGGATGTTGGGGCCACTTGGCAATAGTGATCATAGCATGAATGCATTTGATTTAATAAACGGAGGAAGAACGGCAAGGAAATCCATAGTACTACCTTTTAACTTTCAAAAGGGAGACTGATAAAATGAGGAAAATAATTAAGAAAAAACTAAAGGGAACAGCTGCAAAGTTTAAAGATTTACATCAAGCATGGGCATTGTTTAAAAATACTATCTTAGAAGCCCAGACCAGATGTATTCCACACTTTATGAAACGTGGAAGGAAGGCCAAAAATATACCAGCATGGTTTAAAGGTGAGATCAGAGAGGCTGTGGTAGTCAAAAAATCATCTTTCAGGAAATGGAAAAATGAGCCAAATGATGAAAACAGGAAACAACATAAGCACTGGCAAGTTAGATGCAAGGCACTGATAAGGCAAACAAAGAGAGAATTTGAAAAAAAGCTTGCCATGGAAACAAAAACACATAACAACTTTTTCAAGTACATTCATAGCAAAAAACCTGTGACAGAGTCGGCTGGACCATTAGATGATAAAGGGGTAAAAAGGGCGCAAAGGGAGGACAAGGTCGTAGCGTAGAGACAAATAAGAGAAAATATTTTTTCACTCAACATGTAATCAAACTCTGGAATTTGTTACCGGAGGATGTAGTAAAGGCTGTTAATGTAGCTGGGTTTAAAAAAATGTTTGGACAAGTTCCTGGAGGAAAGGTCCATAAACCATTATTAAAAAGGGACCCAGGATATCAGTGCTTGACCCAATACAAGCAATGTGGAAACTGTGGGGTCTGTTTACTAAAGGCCGGTGTTGTGCGGTCCGCGGTACCGAGCGGGTGCCGTATAAGGAGTGGGCGTTCCGTCGTGAAGAACAGAAGCTGTGATTGACAGATGCGCTAAGGTGCGCGGCGCCCGTGTGGTTAGTGCCCTGTGACATTACGGCGTTTGATCTGTGCACATAGATCACACTGCTCACGGTTTTGGGCTTCCACTATTGTGCTGCACATTGCTGACGGAAACGGTTTCTTTTCCCTGCACAGCACCTCTAACGCGAGTGTTTCACTGGCGGTAAATTTCTTTGCAGATTCGGGCACGCTCCTGTGCGGCGAGTCTCTCCCCTCCCACATTCCGCCCACTGACCCCGTCTCTCCGCCCCTAGGGGGCCTTCCTCCGCCCTCATTTCGCCTTGGCACGCCTCTTTCGCACATTACCGCCCTGCAAACGTGCGCGTTTTCGGCGCACGTGTGCGGGGCCCGTTAATGTGACCCGCACGTGTACGGGGCGTTTAAGAGCACTTAAATGCATCATTTTAGGGCGCTCAGGTGCGCCCCGCACAGGTGCGCCGTTTAGTAAACATGCCCCTGTGTCTTTTGGGGAAACTGCTAGATACGTATGACCTAGATTGGCCACTGTTGGAAACAGGATACTGGGCTTGATGGACCTTGGTCTTACTCAGTATGGCATATCTTATGTTCTTATGTTCTTAACCTGAAGGGAGGAAGGGTGGGGCAGCTGCACAGCTTCTAATCGTGCAGCTGAGCTTTGGAGTGCATTCTATGAAAGACTTTGTGTTGAACTGAACTGACTTGAGAAGCAGTATTAATTATTCTCATTATAACTTTGTGTTGTGACCTGGGAAAGATTGGAGCTAGTGGCCAGTCTCTAATTCTGCAGTTGAACCCCAGTGTCCTGGTGATAGAGCTGCTGCTCATGGGGCTCTGAGGGCCCATTTTTCTGCTGTGAGAGGGGAAGAGGAAGGGCCACTCCAGACCTGGGGGCTCAAGAAGCCTAGGGGACTGAACTTGAAGCCAGAGGACTGTGTGCGGCACTGTCTGTGGATCTTATAGGCAGCCATAAGAAGGTTCGGATTATATCAGTTCGCTGCCACTACCAAGAGAAAGTCGTCTTCGACACTACATAACTCAAGACTAATAAAGAGAAAATATTTTTTCACACAATGCATAATCAAACTCTGGAATTTGTTACCGGAGGATGTAGTAAAAGCTGTTAAGTGTAGCTGGGTTTAAAAAAGGTTTGGACAAGTTCCTGGAGGAAAGGTCCATAAACCATTATTAAAGAGGACCTGGAAAATCCACTGCTTACCCTAGGACAAGTACTGTGGAATCTGTGTACTTTTTTGGGAACCTGCCAGGCACTTGTGACCTGGATTGGGCACTGTTGGAAACAGGATGCTGGGCTTGATGGACCTGGGTCTGACCCAGTATGTCATTTCATATGTTCTTAAGTAGGTAAAATGGCATCTTATCAGCAGAAATCGGGATTTTGATTATTGTACAACCTGTCTTCAGGTAAAAAGATGTGAGATGTTTATTCAAAACTATACAAAAATTGTTTTGCCCACTAATCTTACCCTGCAGAGAAAACAAGCGCAAATTTCCACTGGTTATTTTTCATTCGGAAATAATGAAACCTAACATTACCTGCTTAGTTGTACTTTCCTCATTGCTGCAAACCCTGTGGAACAGAATTGCTCATAGGGTTTGCATCAGGACGTAGAGGATGATCACTGTCCCCTGTGCCTGCTCTACATGATCCGAGAGCAAAAAGAAGAGATGAAATGCAATAATGAATTAATCAGTCCCTTATCCCTCCCGGCAAGCTGAAGATGAAATACTGCAAGGGATCTGTCTCCAGTCAAAAACTACAAGTCAAGGTGTTTAATGTAGACTTCTAGAATTTAAACTTATCTGCACAGTTAGAAGGCTGTAATATCTTTCACTGAACTGACAAAAAGTTTTCATACACCAAGGTTACTTTATATTATTTTTGAATTTTTCCATTTGTCAGTTTTCTTCTGTTCCTTTATAATACCTGGGGATTTTTCTCCTATTTTGTATCTCCCCCACCTCACACCAAACATTCCTACAGTAACTCTGTTCATGGCTGCAACAGTCCTAGGCTGAGGGCCATGCACCAGGCTTCCCTCAGAGCCCTGCATTCATGGACTTTGAATCCTGCTATCAAGTATCCCCTCTGAGCAATGAGTATGGCCTCCATACGCAGCCTCAGTTGGGAGAAAACAGTTACTGTAGCATAGCTTTGGAGCCCTTTTATTAAAGTGCGTTAACTTTCTGCACCTAGTGCACATTTAGCACAAAAACGAATGCTTGTTAGATGCAAACCCTCTGCGGGGTTGTGACCACCATGTTCTTGACAGTTAACACACGGATGTGTACACGTACCTCAGACGCACCTAACGCCATCTATTGAGCAATGGCAACACTGACAGAGCGCAATATGTCACTTTGCGCTAACGACGATGTGCTCATTAAACGCACACTCTGCCCTACTCCGCCCATTCAGCACATGAGTGACATTTAGTGTGTGAATCAGCCTGCAGTAACTGTCATACGCCCATGGTAACAATTACCATGGGCCTGAGCAAGCAGTTACCACTCGCAAAAACACACATTAACTGCTTAAAGCACTTTAGTAAAAGGACACCTTTGTTTAAAAAGGGTATAGATAAGTTCCTGGAGGAAAAGTCCATAAACCATCATTAACCAGCAAGAGCTGGGGAAGTCATTGCTTACTCCCGGCTATGACCGAAAAGCCCTGTTTTCTGGCATGCTGCCAAGTACTTGTTTTCTGGATTGGCCATTATCAGAGGCAGGACACTTAATCTGACCCAATAATGGGTTTTCAGGAAGTCCTGACTCGGGGATCAACCCAGGGACCTGCCAAAAGATAGTGCAAGCATCTGAGCTATCAGGCTGACCAAACATTACCTTTTAAGGTCAGAAATATTTATTGTTATTTGGGGATTTACATTAACAGATAAAGCTTTTTACTGCTTTCTGCTCAGGATGAACTGAGCTCCATGATGAGATATGACTGACAACTTTGGCCAGGTGGGAAATCACCACAAAAAGCTGATGTTTAACTATGTGGCACTCTGAGCCGCAGGAGCTGCCATGCCATCAGGAACTCTGTGTACCTGCTCTAACAATCTGCATAGTTTTATTTTAAACACAACTTGGCATTACACAGGAACGAATGTATCTTTCCTTCCCAACACATGTTTATTACAAAAAGGTTTGTTCTAGCAGTTTGTTTCCAATAACAAAAACCATGCAAAGCAGACAATGCTTCAGTCTGCTGTAATCAAGGCATCCTATAAAAGAGGAGAGATACAGTGAGAAACTATGGCCTGTACTGCTCCGATGTCCAAAGTTACATGAAAGTGAGTTTACCCATTAAACCTGGCCCTTTGAGGACAAAGGAGAGAGGTGAAACCATGGAATATGGAAGAACTCAGTTCCCTCACACTGAAATTAGAACCACCCAACCCTACCTGTTTATACTTCTCCCCAGAAGCTGGTATTTAGAATACATGATTAAGGTTGTATCATCTCTTAGAATCTTTTCTGTGGTCACATCCCATCACGCATTCCGTATGTTAATCCCTGGCCGATATTTACTTAGCGCTTGAACCACAGACCTCATCCCCCTGCAACGATCATATCCATCACAGTGTCGCCCCCACGGGTAGATTTCTCCCGAGTTCAACGCTATTCTGGTGAGACTTTAAAAATGTTAGCATGCAGATGTTTCATTTGTGATATGGGAAAAACCTCACCCTGCATCAGCACAAATATCTGTTCCCTCACACCCTGGTGCTGATGGGAGGGAAGGGGGACTATGAAACTTATGATCTATAAATTACAGTCTAAAATTTTTTTTTTTAGATTGGGTAAAATAAAACTGGAAGCGAGAAGCGTTAAAGTATAAAATGACAGACATAATTAAGGAAGGGGACTATGAAACTTACGATCTATAAATTACAGCTTAAAATATTTTTTTTTAGATTGAGGAAAATAAAACTGGAAGCGAGAAGCATTAAAGGATAAAATGATAGAGGTAATTAAGGAAACAGACTATGGTGCTTGAAGGTGCGCCCGTCTCTAGAGTATCAGACCTAAGTCACAAGTTTGCCCGTTCGGTGCTTCTTCCTTTGATGCTCTTTGAAGTTGTGTGACTGATGTACCTCATGAAATCTCCAATTTGATTAAAATTCATTTCACTGACAGTAATTAACTATCCTGAGCACAAACCACACTATAAAACCATTAAAAATGCATACTGCGTGCGAGCTTCTAATTTAAGTCGTGAACATTGCACTAGTACTAATAAATCCTTCATTTCAAAAGCATCTCACACTCTTCCCTCTGGGAACACTCAACTGTAACAGCTGTTTGAACAGAACCGCATCTTCCAATAAACTTGAACTTAAAAGCAAACATTTTTCATCATGAAAACTATGCAGAAAGGTTTCTCCCAGATTATAATATCAGACACCTAATACATTTCCTTAGCCCCCAAAACCTGCATGTCATGTCCGCACCACAGTTAGATCCCTGCGGGAAAGGTAGACATTGCAGGAAAGTTTATATGTACATATTTTACCCCTATGGTTTCAACCAGGATCTTATTGCCTCAAATCCTCACAGCAGCTCCTACTGTTGCTCCCAGTCTCCATGAGCAAAATTAGCAATTTAATTTATATGGCTCGTCAAGATGGGAAAACTGGTTAAGACTGGCTTAGAATCTCCAACCCCTTCTTTAGATCAGAGATTCTACTGGCGATGCTCCCAGCTCAACCTAATATAAAAGAGAAGGGAAGAGATTTGGATTAGGCTCAGGCTCAGATCTTTTTAAGCAGTAGCTCCAGACCAGTTACATTCAGGTATTGTAGGTATTTTCCTGTCTCGGTAAAGGGGGGGGGGGGGGCTTACAATCTAAATTTGTTCCCAAGGTAATGGAAGGGGGGTATAGGGTTAAATGACTTGCCTAAGAAAACAAGGAGCAGAGTGGGATTTGAACCTTGACTTTCCTAGATCATAGGTGACTATTCTGTTAGGCTACTCCTCTACGTAAGCCATTTCATCATTAATACCAACTCCAGGGCCAAAGATGGATGCCGCAATGGTCCAACAAACTCAAGAATGTGAAGGGGGGGGGGGTTGATACTTAGACTCAACAGTGAAAGATGTTCACCTCACCAGTCAACTAGCCACAAGGGAGAAACGTGGGTTGCTTCAAGAGAAACCACCCAAAGAAGGCTAAAAAATCCATGTCTATAAAACAAGCAAAAATCTGCACAGAATTAAACTTTTCCCCCTGATAAGGTTTTGGAGGTTGTGTCAGCTGTGCAAAGAATTTAGCTTGCTGTCTTCTCACCCATGTTCAGACAAAAGTAACAAATTATCATAGTTGCAAACAGAAAGGAACACCTTGACCCCAGCAGCTGGCCAAAACATTTCTACAGTACTCTCTGCAGGTGTTTAACGATGCAACATAGCACTAAATTTTCCAAGGAAAAGTAATTTTGATAAATACTTAATATTCCACAATTTGGACCTTACCACAAATCAGAAAACAATGTTCCCTCTCCATCAGTTGGGGGGGGGGGGTCTCATGTTCACACAGCACATCCCTGATAGGTCAACAGAGTCAGAAGACAGGCATAAGCATGGCAACAAAAGGACAGAAAAAAAATCTTATTAGGAAGTTGTTTTCCCTCTCTTAGAATACATAATAATGCTGAGTGCCCCACGTCCTCCCCCCCCCAAAAAAAAAGGTATACTGCAGCTCCTATTTTATATGCATGATTTACTGTTTTCCCATTTTCTAAGGAAAAAGAAAGCTTAATAAATCGGACCCTTAATTTGCCACTACACAGTGCCAATAGAAAGCAGTGACCCTTCTCTTCCTCCCCCTCCCACCAATTGCAATAAGTACATTTCATCTGCATATTGGTAACCCTTTATACGAGTAGCTGCACCTGAGGCAACTAATTTATTGCTTTACATATCACTATCTCCCATAACCCCCCCCCCAGCCATCACCCAGTCCTCTCTCTCACTTTTATAGCCCCCCCTCCTAGAGCCATCACCCACTCTTTCTCACAGCCCTCCCTAGCCATCATCCAGTTTCTCTCTCATAGTCCCACTCAGAGCCATCATCCAGTCTCTCTTTCTCATAGTCCCCCCCAGCCATCACCCAGTGTCTCTCTCTAATAGCTCCCAGCCATCATCCAGTCTCTCTTTTTCTCATAGCCCCCCAACCATCACCCAGTCTCTCTCGCTCATCACCCCGTCTCTCTCGCTCATAGCCCCTCCCAGCCATCACCCAGTCTCTCTCGCTCATAGCCCCCCCCCAGCCATCACCCAGTGTATCTCTCTCTCTCTAATACCCCCCCCTAGCTATCACCCAGTGTCTCTTCCTCTCTCATAGCGCCCCAGGATATCACCCATCTCTCTCTCTGTCATAGCCACCCAGTTATCACCAAGTTTGTCTCATAGCCCCAGCCATCACCCAGCCTCTCTCTCAAAGCCTGCTGCAGCCATCACCCAGTGTCTCTTTCTCTCACAGCGTCCCCAGTGATCATCTACCCTCTCTCTTTCTCTCATTGCCCCCAATCACCATCACCCCATGTCTCTATCTCTCTCTCTCTCATTGCCCTCCCAGCCATCATCCCATGTCTCTCAACATTCCTGCCATGCTGCACTGAAAACACAGTGCTTCCTGTCCACTGTAATCAGCTCTCTACAAAGAGCTTGAGCCACATGATGCAGGAAGTTTGGGCTATTTTTTCTTCCATTTGTATCTTTGCTTTCTTGACTTCTCTAAGCTTTTCCAAATATTGATGTTTGTCTTCCTCTTTCTGTGATTTCTTCCTTTTTTTCTTTATCTTTTCAGCTACTTCTTTTGAGAACCATAGTGGCCTCTTTTTCCATTTATTCACTTTCCTAACAAAAAGGTTTGTTGCTTCTAAAATACCTCCTTTCACTTTCACCTATTGCTTTTCTACATCCCCCAGCTATTCCATCCTACGAATGACTCTTTGAGGTATTCCTCCATCTTGACAAAGTAGGTTTTCCTATAGTCTAGGACCCTCACTTTTGAATGGACTATATTAGTCCTTGTCCTAATATTGAACCACACCTTCTGATGATCACTCAGAAAACACTGACAAATAGGAACAGAAGCGAGGCAGGACTTGAACAATTTCAAGAAGACTGTTTGCGAGGAGTTAGCTAAATTAAAAGTAGACAAAGCAATGGGGCAAGATGGGATACATCCATGAGTATTTGAAGGAACTTATGGAAGTTCTAGCAGATCCACTGTCTGACCTTTTTAATCCTTCTTTAGAGTCGGGAGTAGGTCCAGAGAACTGGAGAAGGACGCATGTGGTCCCTTTACACAAAACCAGAAGTAAGGATGAGATTAGGAACTACAGACCTCTATGGCGAGACAATTAATTGGAAACACTGCTAAAACAGAGGATAGTGAGGTTTATGGACACCAATGGATTGCAGGATCTGAGGCAGCATAGTTTTACTAGAGGCAAGTCTAGTCAGGCAAATCTCATGAATTTCTTTGACTGGATGGCCAAAGAATTGGAACAAGGGAGAGCCCTAGCTGTGGTGTGCTTATATTTCAGGAAAGCCTTTGACACAGTTCTGCAAAGGTGACTTAAATAAACTGAGTGCTCTAGAGATGGACCATAAAGTAACTGACTGGGTTAGGAAATGTTTGAGTGTGAGGCAACAAAGGGTACAAATAAATGGAGTTCACTATGAGGAAAAAAATGTTACCAGTGGTGTGCAACCAGAATCTGTCCTTGGTCTCATGCATTTTAATATTTTTTCTAAGTGATATTGCAGAAGGGCTATCAGGTAAGCTTTTGTTTCTTTGTGAATGATACCAAAATCTGCAAGAGAGTAGACACCCAGGAAGGTGTAGATAACATGAAGAGGGATCTAGCTAAGTTTGAAGAATGGTCAAGAATTTGGCACTGAGATTTAATGCTATAAAACGCAGGGTTATGCAGTTGGACTGCGAAAGTCCAAGAAAGTAGTACAATACAGGAGGTAACATAGTATATGATGGCAGATAAAGACCATCATGGTCCATCTTGTCTGTCCAACAAGGTGGCAAGAGTAGGTGCACCTGTACCTCCGTGCAGGTCACCCCTCCCCATGCCTTTATTTAGGGGTATACCCACCACTCCGTGCAGGTCACCCTTATTTGTTGAGATATAAGAGATAGTTTATTTTGATTTTATCCTGTTGCTATAAAGGGATCCACTGTGTCTGTCCCATGCCATTTTGAATTCTGTTACTGTATTTGCCCCCACCACTTCCATCGGAAGGGCATTCCAAGTATCCACCACCCTTTCAGTGAAAAAGTATTTCCTGACATTGCCTTTCAGTTTACCCCCTTGCAGCTTCATGTTATGCCCTCTACATAATTTTACAGTTTCCCCATCTTTGAAAAAGGTTTATTTCTTCATTAATACTCTTAAGTATTTAAAGGTCTGTATCATATCTCCCCTGTCCCTCCTCTCCTCTAGAGTATGCATATTTAGGTCTTCAAGTCTCTTCTCATACATTTTCTGGCACAATCATTTTGGTTGCGTTTCTCTGAACCGTTTCCAGTCTTTTTATATCCTTTGTAAGATCTGGTCTCCAAAACTGAACACAATAGTCCAAGTGAGGCCTCCCCAGCGACTTCTACAGTGGCATTAGTACCTTTTCCTTTTCGGTTGGTAATTCCTCTCTGAATGCAACCCAGCATCCTTCTGGCTTTGGCCACCACTTTGTCACACTGTTTCACTAACTTGAGATCCTCAGAAACAATCACTCTGAGGTCCTTCTCCTAGTCCATGCACGCCAACCTCTCGCCCCCTGTTGTTGTTGTTGTTAAGTGCCGTCGAGTCAGTGTCGACTCATGGTAACCCTCTGGATAGTTGTCCTAAATTGAGTTCGATCTTCAGATAGGCAGCTCATTGATAACAGACTGGTACCCGTAGCTGCTGTTATTGTATCAATCCATCTCATTGCTGGCCTTCCTCTTTTGCGTTGACCTTCTATCTTGCGAGTCATGATGTCTTTCTCTAATGATGTTGCTCTTCGCATGATGTGTCCAAAGTATGAAAGTTGACGTCTTCTCATCTGAACCACTAAAGAAAGCTTAGGTTTGATCTCCTCTAGTACTGACTGGTTTGTTCTTCGGGCACTCCATGATATATGCAGTATTCGCTGCCAGCACCATAATTCAAAGGCATCAATTTTCTTCCTGTCTATCTTTTTCACTGTCCAGCTTTCGCATCCATATGTTATTGAAACTACCATGACTTGAATGAGTTGAATCTTTGTATGAAGAAAGACATCTCTGCTCTTGAGAATCTTGTCTAGGTCTTTCATAGACATTCCGCCAAGAGAAATGCATTGTCGGATTTCTTGACTGCTTGTTGCTTCTTTGATTGTTGATCCAAGTAGGTTAAAGTTGTCCACAATTTCAATTTCTTCTAATTCAATGACGAAGTTACTGATTTTGCCAGTTGTCATGATCTTTTCATTAAGGTGCAGGCCCATTTTAAGACTTTGTTCCTTGAATATGAGAAGCAAATGTTTCAGATCATCTTCACTTTCAGCCAGTAATGTGGTATCATCATCATAGCAAAAGTTGTTGATGAGTCTTCTGCCAATCTTCACACTTCTGTTGTCTTCATACAATCCTGCTTCTCTGATTATTTGTTCTGCATATAAATTAAACAGGCAGGGGGAAAGTATGCAGCCTTGTCATAACCTTTGCTTATTTTAAATCATTCTGTTTTTCCTTGTTCCATTCGAACTGTTGCTTCTTGATCAATGTACAGAATGTGCAAGAGAACGATCAGGTGTTCTGGTATACCCATGCTTCTTAATGTGGCACAGAGTTTATCATGTTTTACATAGTCAAAAGCCTTGCTGTAGTGGATAAAGCACAAATATATATCCTTTTGGTATTCTTTAGTCTTTTCAAGGATCCATCTGACATCCGCAATGATGCCTCTCATTCCTCGCCCTTTCCTGAACCCTGCTTGTACTTCAGGTAGTTCTTGTTCCAGGTATGGTAGCAGTTTCTGTTGAATAATCTCAAGTAGAATCTTGCTGGCATGTGGGATCAGAGCAATTGTGCGATAATTTCCACAGTTAGTTGGATCACCTTTCTTTAGTATTGGTATAAACACAGAACCTTTCCAGTCAGTTGGCCATCATGTTGTCTTCCAAATTTCTTGGCAGAGCCTTGTAAGTATGGTAACAGCTGCATCAGGTTGCTGTAATACATCTATGGGAATGCCATCAATGTCTGGTGCTTTGTTCTTTGATAAGGTTTTCAATGCTGCTTCGACTTCTACTTTCATCACCAATGGTTCCGGATCATAAAGTACAGGTGGAAACAGCTCTTGGTCCACCTGATCTTTATCACATAAAAACTCTGTATATTCTTTCCACCATTTCTTGATCTTCTCAGCATCATTCAACATAGAACCTTGAGCATCTTGTAACATTCCAATTCGAGCCTGGGACTTTTTCTTTAACTCTCGTAGTTTTAGGAAAGCCGATCTTGTTCTTCCTCTAATAGTTTCTGCTTCTATTTCCTTGCATGTGTCATTGTAATACTTTTCCTTGTCCTGTCTTGCTGTACGTTGGAAATCTGTTGAGTTCTGTGAGTGTCTTTCTTTCTCCTCTGGCTTTAGCTTCTCTGCATTTCTGGGCAATTTTCAGAGTTTCTTCCATCATCCATTTTGGCCATTTTTGTTTTTTTCACCTTTTGTAGAGACTTCTTGATGTCATTACATAATTCTTCTGGAGCTCTGTCATTTATATCTAAAACAGCAAATCAATTTTGCAGGCAGTCTAAATTTCAGTGGTATATTCTCAAGGTCATATTTTGCTACATTCATGAGTGGCTTGCTCTTTTTTCAACTTTAGCTTGAGTTTGCATACTAGTGATCTGTACCACAGTCAGCTCCAGGATTGGTCTTTGTTGATGTTATAGAGCTTTTTTATCATTGACATCCACAGATGCAGTCAATCTGATTTTTGTACAACCCATTGGGTGAAGTGTACAGTCGCCGCTTGTGTTGCTGGAAGAAGGTGTTTGAGATGAATAGATTGTTGGTCTTGCAGAATTCTATCAGTCTTTCTCCAGCTTCATTTCTGTTGCCAAGTCCATAACTTCTAACCCCTTTACCTTCTTCTTTGTTGCCAGCATTTGCGTTCCAGTCATCCATTGCTATCAGGATATCCGTTTTGCATGTTATGTCAATTTCAGATTGTACTTGTTCATAGAACTCATCAATTTCATCCTTTTCTGCAGCTGTTGTTGGGGCATATACTTTAACTATAGTTGTGTTCATAGGCATTCCTCGTAGATGAATAGAGATTAAGCGTTCACTGACTGCATTGTATTTCATTACAGTTCTTGTACGTTTCTTCTTTATTATAAATGCAACACCATTTCTTCTTTGTCTTTCATTTCCAGCATAGTAGATCATCTGATGCAAAGTGCGCGATGCCAATCCATTTCAGTTTGCTGACTCCCAACAGATCAAGTTGTACACGTTTCATTTCATTCTTGACCCCCTCCAACTTCCCTTGGTTCATGCTTCGTACGTTCCATGTCCCAATATATAAGACATCTTTACAGCTTCTGACTCATTTCATGCACAGCTACATCAGCAGTCAGACATACCGAGGTCTTTGATTCAACCACATCATAAATGCTGGCTTTACTCTGAAAAGTCTTCAACTCCTCCCCAGTAGCTAGTTGAGTGCCTTCCGACCTGGGGGTCTCACCTTCCAGCACAATAGTGCAATTTGTTTTGTTGTGACTATCCATTGGGTTTTCATGGCAAGATACAGAAGTAGATTGCCAGGCCTTTCCTTCGCGTGGCTTAAGTTTAGTGTTGTTGCCGTTGTCAGAGAAATGTGATCCTCCACTGCCAACACTTCTGCTGCTGCGCAGATGGGTGGTTTGTCTTGGTCTGGCACCTCAGCTGAGACCTGTCCATCTTGGGAGACCCTGCCAGTAGTTAAACTACCGATAGCTTAGCCCTCAGCATCATTGATGCACACAAGCCCTCACAGCACGACAAGCTGCAAACTAAGTGGGGGTTTCACCCCCTATTACTTACATTTCCCTTGGATTTCTGCATCCCAAGTGCATGACACTGCACTTCTTCACATTAAATCTTAACTGCCAAGCATTAGACCATTCTTCCAGCTTTTGTAGATCTTTCCTCATGTTATCCACTTCCTCAGGGGAGTCTACTCTGTTGCAAAGTTTTGTGTCATCTGCAAAAAGACAGACTTTTCCTTCAGTCCTTCAGCAATATCACTTACAAATACATTGAATAGTACTGGTCCCAGCACCGATCCCTAGGGCATGCCACTAATCACCTTTCTTTCATCCGAGTGAGTTCTGTTTACCATCACCTCTGTCATCTGTCAATCAATCAATTTCTGATCCAGTTCACCACCTTGGGATCTATCCCCACGCTGTTCAAGTTATTGATAAGCCTTCTATGAGGAACAGTATCGAAGGCTTTGCTGAAATCTAGGTAGATCACATCCATTGCATGCCCTTGATCTAGTTCTCTGGTCACCCAGTCAAAGAACTCTGCCCATGAAAGAAGTGACGGATCTTGGGATGATTGTTTCTAATGATCTTAAAGTGGTTAAACAGGTACAAAAGGAGATGGCAAAAATCAGAAGGATGTTTGGGTGCAAGAAGGAGGAGGTGAGAGTGCCTCTCTATAAGTCTTTGGTGAGACTTAATTTGGAGTACTTCGTGCAATTCTGGAGACCATACCTTCAAAAGGATATAAACAGTATGGCGTCGATGCAGAGGATGGCTTCCTCATAAGGCATATGGGGACAGACTTCAGGATCTCAATATGTATATGTAGAAAGAAAGGCAGAAGAGGGGAGATATAATAGAAACCCTTAAATACCTCCATGGCATAAATGCACAGAAGGAGATACTCCTTCAATAGAAAGACAGCTGTTTAATGAGGGGGCATAGAATAAAGGGGGTAGACTCAGGAGTAATATGCGGAAATATTTCTTTATGAAGAGAGTGGTAGATGCATGGAATAATCTCCCAGTGGAGGTGGTAGAGATGAGGACGCTATCTGAATTCAAGAAGGCAGACTGGATAGGCCATATGGTCGTTATCTGCAGTTTCTTTGATTTCTCCATTTCTTTTTCTTTTTTATTTATACAATATTCACATTTAAAAACTAAGTAAAGCATATACAGAAAGCAGCGTCAATAGAGAATAATTCCACACTTGTAAAAGAAAATACATGCTTTTATACAAAAAGCACAAAGAGAAAAAAAAACAGTTGAAACTATATCAGGATTCAGGTAAAAGAAAAACAGTCAGGTTATGTCACAATTAAAAAAAAACACTGCTACATGCACAAATCAGAAGTTCACAATAAATTCCTCAAGCTAGGAGTCAAACACTGGAGAGGTTGAGGCGGGCTCCAAACAAGGACATTGTTTTGCAGCAAGAAAAGCAGTTAGATGACCAGGATCATAAAATACATCTTTAACTGATTGCTGTTTAATAACACATTTGCATAGGAACTGGAGAAAAAACAGAGCACCAAGCTGTAATAAACCAGAGCACAGTAATAAAAACTGCTTCCTCCTTTTTAACGTTTCTTTAGTCACAATTCTAACCAAAGAATCTATACATTTTACATCATGCTTCTTAAAACAGCTCTTCAAAATTTAATCCTCATCCACCATAGTCATGAGAGTTACCACCAAAATAGCTACATTGATTTATATATTATCAACACTATCTGACTGAGACTGTTGAGCCATTATTAGGGGGTCCACAAGGACTGAAGATTGTTGCTGAGAAATAGAAACAGAGCCCCTACGTTTTACAGCTAGCAAATACGGCACAGATTCAACAGTGAGATCCATAACCTCAACTAAATATCTAGAAAATATGTCATTAGGAGAAGTAGAAGAAAAATGTGGAAAATTCAATATCCGCAGATTCCAGTTCCTGGAAGTATTCTAAAAAGCTTCAATTTTAGGGACACTGCAACTCCTTCCCAATTCTTGAAAGTGGCGGCTTTCAGCTGCCGTTTTGGCACAATAGCAGGCTTTGAAGCTTGCATGTGTGCGCGCACACCATGGCCTACCATTCCTGTCCCTTCCAAAGCAACTTCGTGTTGGAGGGGGGCAGGTGCAGCTGGCATGTGTTTCAAGGCCCACCGAAGCAATAGCAGAAAGCTGCCACTTTGAAGAATGGGGAAGAGGTCATGGTGCCACTACCCCTTTCCCCTCCAAGATGAGACGATGGATGCCAGGAGCAGGAGGGTAGGACTTGGACCACTCCAAGGGGCAGCATCGGACCTGCCTAGGGTGAGAGAAACCCTTGGGCTAGCTCTGGTCTTTGGCAAGATCAATTTGGAGTGCAGTGTGCCCGAGTGGAGGTGGCAAAGATGAGGATTGTATCTGAATTCAAGAAAGCATGGGACAAACATAGCATCTCTAAGGGAAAGAAGGGATTGTAGAGCTGAGTAGATGTAAAGGACAGGAAAACTGGATAGGCCGTATGGTCTTTAGCTGACATCATTTTTCTCCTCCAGTTCTGTTGTTAGTACATACGTCATAAAACTACTGCTTTTTTTGTATGCCCCAAAACCCTTAATTAACTGGAAAATAAACATCTAAATTTACAATTTATAATAACTAGGAACAGGGATATGCACAGGCAAGAAAATTTCATTTTTTCATGACTTTTCCATATTTTCTGTTGGGTTTTTTTTCAATTCGTTTCACACATTTGCTTTAATATGAAAATTTTCAGATGCACTAAATTGATTTTAAGGGGCCATTTTACTAAAATGCGATAGGTTTTTGCACTTAATATGCATTATGTACAAAACATACGTGTGGTGAGAGCAAAGCCTGTGCGCTGTTTGGGGCATTACTGCATGGGTCCAGTTCTATGCCTCAGCAAATAATGCAGGCGCACCCTTGCTATCTGTCGAGACATGGATGATGGACCCTGGCACAAAACAAATTTAAAAAATGTTAGTATTATGTGACAGTCATTCGACAAGGCAGACTCTTACCACTTGAGGTCATGTTCCATCCCTCGGCAGATAACATATGTGCATCCCTGCCATCTGCCAAAGTATGGAACCTGGGCCCCAATGCAAAACAGATTTGAAAAGTTTATGTTGTGCAGCAACACATCCCAACCCTACATTCCAGCACATAACCCTCCTGATCTGATCTCTCCTTCAAACGTATCCATCTCCCCCTGATCCAATTTCCCCTATGATCGGGCTTCCCCCATATAGATTTCATCCAACAGTATCTCCCCAATCAGCATCACTCCCTTCCATCCAAGAAAAGGCCCCACAACATCAAACCCGACCCTCTCTGGGACTGACTCCAGGGAATTTCCCGTTACTTAGTGAGCTGGAGCAGGAGCAGTCCTCCTCCGCTCCCATCTTGGAGCTACCACATTGTTGTATCACTAGGGATCATAGCTGTCATTTTCAACCCCGGAATCTCCAGGGCAGAAGAGCTGAGATAGCACCCTTGCCCTGCTGCACTAGACTACCAGGGACTGCAAAAGGTGAGTGCGAGGTGGCTTCTGCTCCCGGGAGAGGGGCTTGCTGGGGCAGTGGCTTCTATTCGAGGAGCTACCTGCTAGAGGGTCTGATCTTTGGGAGGGGTCTGGATCGTGGGGGGGGGGGCATTGTTCAGGAAGAATACCATCTGGGAGATTGTTGATTGGTGGGGGTCTTGTTCATGGAGGGGGAACTTTTCACGTGGGGGATCAGATCTTGGGAAGGATTGGATCACGGGAAGGATCAGATTGGAGTAGGCGACAGTGATTACCGCTGCTGTGTTTTGTTTGTTTGTTTTTTTAATGACAATGGGCAGCTGCCATGCTGAAGAACATAGAGGTTTCTAAAAGTATTTTGAAGAACTTTCCACAGTATAAGGAAGGAAATCCTAATTGCCTGTGCATTCGGAATGTGTAAATGGAAAATACAGATTGGTTTATGGTTTATTAAAACGCTTGATATACCACCTTTCACATGTGGCAAAGCAATTTACAATAAAAATGCAAACAAATAGAAAGTAAAAAGAACTCCATTATCAAAACAGGAAAGCAGAGAGCAAAAGGAGAAAAGAGGAAGAGAGAGAAGCAGAAATACCATGCAGTAACTGAATAATATGTTACATGATGGTGATATTAAATGCAAGCTGGAAAGAATGGGTTTTTAATGCTGTTTTAAACTTGGAGAAAGAAGCTTCCAAACAGATGTCAGTAGGGAGGGCATCCCATAGGAAGAGGACTTGGTGAAAAATGCTGAGTTGCGAGTACCTTCAAGGTGAGCCTGTGATGGGGATGGTAGGTTGAGTCTGATTGCAAGTATGGGATGTAGAGAAAAGGTAGCTCCATACGGAATACAACGTGAAGAAAGATAGGCTGGTGTACCAGAACTGAGTATTGACCAAACGTTTATATTGTATATAATATGGAAAAGGTAACCAGTGGGATTTAATATAAAGCTAGCACTCCTTGTGGCCTTAGGCAAGTCACTTAACCCTCCATTGCCTCAGAAGAAAGGCCTGGCAATCTACTTCCGGTGACACTGCCAAGAAAACCCAGGAGCTTCTGGGTCGCCAGGTGTCAGGACTGACTCGAAGGCACACATTGCATTGGCATTACATTACATGATCATAGCGGGAAGAACGATGAAGGAGACGTACTGATGTATTTTGCACAGCTTGCAGCCGCTTAAGTTATTTAGGTAAACCTGAAAAAAAATGCTGTTACAATAATCCGTTTTAGAGACAACCAGTGATAATAGAAGTATAATGATTGTAGACTCGGGAAGAAAGGAATGAATAGAACGGATTTGCCTTAGAGAATAGCAACACTGATGAACAAGCTGACTAATGTGTATATGAAAAAAGAGAGAGAGCAGTCAAGAATGATTCCAAGATATTTTAGTGTAGAGACTCATTCCATCCCAGATATACACCCCGTCTGTACATCCGATTTGACCAGACATACAAAGGGGGTTGCAATTCTGATCCCACAGGGCACGTCTAGCCCCGCAGGATCAGAATCGCGATCAGTTCTGTATGTGCAGGCCGGGACTGAGATTCAGCCCAGCCTGCATGTACACGACAAGCCCAACTAACTCAGTCAGGGCTTTTAAATGGAGCCGCGGCACCATGGCGTCCGGTTGCCAAGGCACCGCGTCTCCATTCAAAAGCAGAGATGCCGGCCACTGGAACAATTTGGCCTCCCAGGGCCAGGGTCAGGCTGCAGGGAATGCTCTCTGCCCCCTGCACCCTTTCCCAGCCCCGGGCCTGTTGATTCCTGATGTCCAGGGAAGTTATTCCACCTCCGAGGTGGAATAACTTCCCCATTCAAGTCGCCGGCCCTAGACGTACAGGGCCAACTTCAAAATCAGTCCTGGACGTACAGGGCCAACTTCAAAATCAGTCCTGTACATCCAGGGCCAGCAACTGCCCACTGCCCGCCCTATCACTGCCCCCAATCCTCCCCTTTCCCGCTCCGTCTAGCTTACCCCTACAACCGGCAGGGAAGAAAGACGCCAGCAGGGGACAAGAATAGCTGCTATTTGTGGCACAGAATCGGGCCCTATTGGATAGGACAAACCTTTTATTAAGGGGACTACAGAAGGGGGTGTCACAAGCCAGAGAGCCATAAGGCACAGGTCTTGGATGGATAAAGTTGCAAATGGTTGGTTTCGTATTAGGAGGCAATGAGAGTAGGACAGGAGTTCATGAGAGGGCTTTTAAACTCGCTTTAAACCAGCGCCCTCCTGAATGACGTCAGCTGGTGGACGCTATTGCAAAATTTATCACGTACAAACTTCCCATTCGATCCGAATATTTAATCCCTCTGGGAAAACTGATCCCAGCTTATGTATCCAGCGTTGATCTTGCCATAATAAAGTGCGCTCTCTCGATTTTCCGCGTTGTGCCGTTTCCACCTGATCAATACAGAAACATTGTAGCTCCTCAAAAGCATGATGCAATTGTAAACAGTAATCTATTATAGGTGCTTCACGTTTCTTCACGTTTGCAATAGCATCCACCAGCTGACATCATTCAGGAGGGCGCTGGTTTAAAGTGAGTTTAAAAGCCCAGTCCACATGCGTGGCGTTTTTGTAAGCCGGCAGGCTCAGGCTAAGAATACGGATGATATTGTTCATACCTATGAATGAAGAACTGCTGAATAAAGGGTAGGACGTTTTCATGCAACTTAACACACATTGATATTTATGAATTCGATAAAACAGTAGAGTGTACATAATAAATATGGCTATATTTCGAATTGCAGTGCTTTCAAAGTTACCCCCTGAAGAAACCGAATTTGGGTGAAATGCAAGAAGAGCACGATAGATGGCATTGGGGACAACATCGAAAGCTAAGCACTGTTTCAGTATACTTAAATTCTAACTAATTTATTTGACATAAGCAAACAAAAGGTCATTGATGCAATTGGGGCGATATTCAGAAGTTATACTGAAGTTTGCCTTGAATGCCCAAAAAGTCTGAGACCTTTAGTCGCGGACTCATATGGAGGCGAGCATAAGGAACCACATGCACGGTGGATGCCATGTGGCCTAGCAACTGTAACATTTCCCGAGCAGTGAGGTGAGGATTTAGCACTGCTTGGGAAGCTAACTGCACAATGCGAAGGCAGCGGGGCTGTGGAAGGAAGGCCCTTGTCTGTCTGGTATCCAGAAGAGCTCCTATAAACTCTAGGGATTGAGTGGGAGCAAGGTTGGACTTTGGGAAGTTTATGACAAGTCCCAAATACTGAAGGATGTACATTGTGCGAGACAGAGCAACCCTGGCCTCTGGCTCTGAAGGGGCTCAAATGAGCCAGTCGTCTAAGTAAGGGAAGATGAATATTCCCAGGGTGCGGAGAAATGCTGCTACCACAGCCATGCATTTTGTGAACACCCTTGGTGCAGAAGCCAGGCCAAAAGGAAGAACCCTGTATTGGTAGTGCTTCCTTTGAAATAGGAATCGAAGGAACTTTCGGTGAGTTGGATGGATGAGAACATGAGTGTACACATCCTTGAGATCTAGAGAACAAAGCCAATCCTGACTCCGAAGGTATGGCAGCAGAGTTCCTAGAGAAATCATTTTGAACTTCTCTCTGAACAGGAATTTGTTCAGTTCTCTGAGGTCTAGAATGGGTCTGTGTCCTCCTGTTTTCTTTGGACTAAGGAAATAGGGGGAGTAAAACCCTGTACCCCGTTGGGGAATAGGCACCTCTTCTACTGCTCCTTGAGCAAGGAGCATTGTGACTTCTTGACCTAACCGTTCATTGGTAGAGGTCTGAGAATTGAACTGTCTTACTATTGTAGCAGGGGGCATGCTGAGAAAATGAAGCTTGTACCCCTCTCGTACAATAGACAGAGTCCAATTTTCTGCTGTTATCTGAAACCATCTGGGGGCAAAATGACATAACCTTCCTGGGATGGTGGAGGGTTCTGGGCCGTTCAGGGCCAGGAAGGCAAAGTTCTCTAGATAGGAGTCAAATCCCCTGTGGAGGCTGAGTCTGCTCAGCCGGTTGAGGCTTAGCTGCTTTTGGCTTCCTTTGTTGCCTAGGTTGTTGCTGCTGTCCCTTTTGGGCAGACTGACCTGAACGATGTCCCTGCTGGGTATAGGAGGGATAAAACTTCTTCTTCTTAGAGGACCTTTTCCTCGCAGGATCAGCTGTAGATTTGGACAATCTATCCAAAGTGATATTGTCAGCATCTATCTCATTAGCTTTTTCCAGCCAATTCTTGCCAAAGAGATGCTCTCCTGTGCAAGGTGTATTCCCCAGTTTGTCCTGTACCAAGATTTCTAAGTCAGATGCCTGGAACCAGGCAATCTGCGTGCACCTATGGCAATAACAGAGGTTCTGCTTATGCATTCAAAGCAGTCAAAGGCTGCACGATTCACAGACTTGGAAACATCCTGAGCATGTTTAACAAGAGTAAAATAATCTTGCCTTTTATCATCAGGAAGGAGAGGGCTCATAAGCTCTAAGTCTCCTGTGACTTCCTTAAGGAACATTCCCATATACAAGATATAGGAACTGATCCTAGCAGAAAGCATGGAAGCCTGGAAGGATCGACGTCTAAAGGCGTCAAGAGTCCTACACTCACGTCCTGGAGGATTAGATGCATGCCTTTTTGCACTCTTCATCCGTCTCATGGCTGATTCCACCACCATGGAATGGTGTGGTAATTGAGTCTTCTGAAACCCAGGACAAGGAGGAACTCGATACATGGTGTCGAGTCTTCCAGAATGAGGAGATGTGGTTAGAGGTGTTTCCCACATCCTTAACATAAGATCATGCAAGATCTCATGAATAGGTAAGGTAGCTGCCTCCTTGGGAGCTTTAGGGTATTATAGGATTTCTAATTCCCTTGCCCTAGGCTCTTTTTCAGGAGCCACTGTGATGGAAAGACCTTGGTCCACATCTCAGATAAAATCCTGAAAGGACATATCCTCTGGTGGAGACATCCTACACTGAGGAGAAGAGGAATCCTCGGGAAGAAGTACTCTGGTATCAGCAGAGCCTTCGGAGTCTTCAGACTCATCCGAGGATTCGAAGTATCTCCGATATGGGTGATCGTGCAAGGCACGGTACCGGTATCGATCGAAGTCAGCATCAGAGTGGTCCAGTACCGATTTGTTGATGCCGGTTAGAGATGCATGACTCGGTCCCGGTAGAATACCTGCCGATGTCGATGCAGTCGGTGCCGGTACCGGTTGAATTGTCTGAAGCAGTTTCAGGGGCATTGAGGCTGTGAGAAGAGCCGCCAGACTGCGCTCAATAGCCAAGAATCTCTGGTCTATCGACGCTGCCGATGCTTGGGTATCGGTGCCGGTTAAAGCATCCGGAACCCCAGAGCATGGCACCAGTAGTTCTGCCGAGGTTGAAGCCTTGAGAACATCCAGGAGCCCCGTTAGTGCTTTGGAAGCCGAAGGCTCCCGCCGGGGCAATTTTGCCGGTGAAAGTCCCTCAAGGGCAATGCCAGAGGCATCTCGATGTTTAGAAGGAGATCTACCCTTTGAGGACCGGCTAGATTTATGTTTAGGTTACCTGAGATCCATGGGAGGAGGATGAAGCCCTGGAGGACGTCGATGCCACAGAGGCTGCATCGGAGGGAAAAAGGGTGCTGAGCTTAGTAGCTCAGTTTTTCTGGCCCCTTTTTGACATCATTCCACAGGCAACACACTCTGAAATAGAGTGTTCAAGACCTAAACATTTGGGGCACCTCTCATGGGTGTCGGTGATGTAGATGGTACTGCCAGACTTAGAACACTTTTTAAAATCCGAAGCGGGTTTTTCCATTTTGAGGGAAAAAGTTGGGCGTAGTGCCCAAAATGGCGCGTGGCACCCGAGAAGAAAATCACTGGAGAAAGACTCCAGAAACAAAGGTGGGTTTTTTTGTTTTTTTTTTAGAAAAAAGAAAAAAAGAACCGGCGGTACTGGCATAGCGTCGAGGGAAGGCAGACGCGACCACAAAAAAGAAGTATAAAAAGGGAATTTTCTGCGGTGACAGGATGTGCGACCTGTCGGCTCCGCAGAAAACAAAGAAATGGAGAGGAACAGTTGGGAAAGGCGGGAAGGCAGCATGCAGGCACTGTGGGATGCTCCCAAAAGCTTTCCTATTGGACACTGGGGAGCGTTCCCGCGCAGTTTCCGTCGGTACCGACGATACCCATATGTGAGGACTATATTCCTGCTTGTTTCTGGAGATAGGTTCATAAACCATTATTAAAGGGGACCCAGAATATCCACTGCTTGTCCCAATGCAAGCATTGTGGAACCTGTGTCTTTTGGGGAAACTGCTAGGTACCCGTGACCTAGATTGGTCACTGTTGGAAATAGGATACTGGGTTTGATGGACCTTGGTCTGACCCAGTATGGCATAGCTTATCTTATTATGCACACAATATACCCACAGGTCTCAATTACACAGGCCATAGGACTATGATCTGGGCCATGGGAGACAGGCCTATCTGCACTGCTGCACCAGTCCAAACACCTTGCCATCTTCTAGAGGAACACAAATTCCTGTGGTCACTTCTGTGAGCGATTACTTCAAAGTAATACTAAAGACAAGAAAAACTCGCTCAACATATCACATTAATCCGGTTTCATTTTTCTGTTATATGGATTATCGTATTCGCGAGGTCTCAGACAACTTGTAGCACTACAGTTTGGACAGAAATATACGTCCTAATCATGTGCTTGTTGACATCAATGACCTCTGAACTATGTAAAAGCTAATTTTCATACTGAAAACAATTCTTAACTCTGGAACTTAAAATGGGGTACTTAGCTTCTCTCAAATCGCCACTCCTCTTCAACTGTTCCTTTTACAATCTCCACCATTTTTTGACTCTGCAGCTTCGAAGGGAGTGTTTGTCATCTCTCGAAACTCAACTTCTCCCCAACCGTTCCTTATACGAATTCCCAATGCCACTGTGTAGTAGTGACGGTTGGTAAAGCGTAGTTACTCACCTGTAACAGGTGTTCTCCAGGAGCAGCAGGAATCAGTCCTCACTTATGGGTGACGTCGGCGCCGACGGAGCCCTCGCGGAGCAATTTTCCCCAGCTTTCAAAGAAAGCCTTTGGGAATTGCAGCGCGCATGCGCGGTCGTCTTCCCGCCCGAGGGTGCCATCTTAGCCAGTCAGATGACATAGCTAAAAAAGACAGCATAAAAATTTGCAAAAAAAGAACATAAGCAGACGATTGCAACTCCAAGGGGAGGAGGGAGGGTAGTGAGGACTGATTCCTGCTGCTCCTGGAGAACACCTGTTACAGGTGAGTAACTACGCTTTCTCCAGGACCAAGCAGGAAGTCAGTCCTCACTTATGGGACTCCCAAGCTCAAGGCTACCGGAGACCCTAAGCACAAAAATGAGCTCCCTCTAGCTCAGCAGCACAGAAGGATAGAATCTTCGCTGAATTATCACCCACCGGTAGCCCACATCCGGGATGGAGGGTAGGAGTTGCTCAGACCTCAAAGAGATTACGGAGGACTGCCTGTCCGAAAGCACTGTCCCTACGGGACTCCCTCTCGAGACAGTAATGGACCGCAAAAGTCTGGCTCGAAGACCAAGTAGCGGCCCGGCAGATGTCTGCCAGCGGAACAGAGCGGAGGAAAGCCACTGACGTGGCCTTTGCCCGAACGCAATGAGCCGTGACTCGACTTTCTAAGGAGAGTCCGGCTGCCCCATAAGCCCAAGAGATACAGTCCGCAACCCAGATGGACAGAGTACGCTTGGAGACCGGGAGCCCCAATTTATTGGGGTCAAAAGACACAAAAAGCTGAGCAGCTTTACGGTGCTCCCGCGTACGGTCAAGGTAGAAGTTCAATGCCCTTCTACAGTCCAGGGTATGGAGGACCGTTTCAGCTCGGCTGGAGTGTGGTCTGGGAAAGAAGGTTGGAAGTACCACCTCCTGATTGATGTGAAAAGGGGAGACCACTTTAGGCAGAAATTTTGGGTGAGTCCGTAGGACTACCCTATTCTTGTAGAACCTAGTGTAAGGGGGATCAGACACGAGGGCCTGCAATTCACTTACGCGCCTAGCGGAAGTGAGGGCTATCAAGAACAGTGTTTTCCAAGACAGAAAACGGAGAGAACAGGTAGCCATAGGTTCAAAAGGCGGACAGGTGATCCGCTGCAAAACCACATTCAGGTCCCAGTCAGGCGCTGGCGGGCGCAGAGGTGGTTTAAGTAGAAGGAGACCTCGGAGAAACCTCGCTACGAGAGGGTCATTGGAGAGAGGTCTGCCGTCCACTGGCACATGATGTGCTGAAAGAGCACTGAGGTGAACTTTGACGGAGTTGGACTTAAGTCCCAGATTAGAGAGGTGCAGCAAGTACTGCAAGATCACCGACACCGGGCAGGAGAAGGGATCCTGAGACTGTTGGGTACACCAGACTGCAAAGCGATGCCATTTAAGGGCGTAGCATTTGCGGGTAGAAGGCCGTCGCGAAGCTAAGACGACCTCCTCCACCTCCGCCGGCAGGAGAAGGGGAGCAAGGACTACCCTCTCAGCAGCCAGGCCATGAGGTTGAGAGACCTGAGGTTGGGGTGCAGAAGGGACCCCTGATCCTGAGTGAGGAGATCCGGTTGTACCCCCAGAGGGATTGGATCCTCCACCGCCAGTTGCAGCAGGAGCGGAAACCACGGCTGCCTGGGCCAGCGAGGGGCCACCAGGATCATGAAGGCTTTGTCTCGGAGAACCTTGAAAAGAGTCCGAGAGACCAGCGGGATGGGAGGGAAAGCGTACAGAAGGCTCCCCGACCACGAGATCAGAAAGGCGTCCGCCGCAACCCGAAGGGGGTGTGGCTGACGAGAGCAGAAGCGAGGAAGCTGCCGGTTGTGAGGACTTGCAAAGAGATCCACCGTGGGGAGACCCCACTTGAGGAAGAGCTTCTGAACTACCAAGGGATCCAGACGCCACTCGTGCGGCTGGAGGACCCTGCTGAGTTTGTCTGCAAGGCAATTTTCTTGGCCCGGGAGATAAACTGCCTTGAGGAGAATGCCGTGACTGACGGCCCAAGAGCAGAGCTTCTGTGCCTCCCGGCAGAGGAGGAAGGAGCCCGTGCCCCCCTGCTTGTTCACGTAGAACATGGCAACTTGATTGTCCGTCTGGACAAGGACGGACTGTTGGGAAGTCAGGTGGGAGAAGGCCTTGAGAGCTAGGCGGATCGCCCTGAGCTCCAGGAAGTTGATCTGCTGAGCAGACTCCCACGTGGTCCAGAGGCCCTGAGTACGTGCCTCTTGGCAATGTGCTCCCCAGCCCAGGAGGGATGCATCGGTGGTCAGCACCCGGGTCGGCTGAGGTGACTGGAAAGGCATTCCGAATATCAGGTTCGGCTGCCGGAGCCACCACCGGAGAGACGAGAGCAGCGGCCCGGAGACGCGCACTAGGTCTGCCAGGCCGCCTGTGGCTTGTCGCCACTGCTGGCGGAGACACCATTGAGCAGACCGCATGTTCAGGCGGGCATTGGGGGTCACATGGACGGTGGAAGCCATATGGCCGAGCAGTCTCAGGAAGCGCCTGGCGGAGACCAGGGGCTGGCTGCGAAAGCGGTCGGCTAGGTCCATGAGCCGTTGAGCCCTGTCGAGCGGTAGGTACGCTCGTGCCCGAGGAGTGTGCAGTCTTGCGCCGATGAACTCGAGATCCTGTGAGGGGAGCAAAGTGGACTTTGCGAAGTTTATGACAAAGCCCAAGTGCTGCAGCAGAGTCACCGTGCGGCGCGTGGCGTTGGCGACCTCCTGAGCGGACGCTGCTCTGATGAGCCAGTCGTCGAGGTACGGAAAGACATAGAGGCCGTGAAGCCGGAGACGGGCCGCCACGACCGCGAGACATTTTGTGAAGACTCGCGGTGCGGAGGATAGGCCAAAGGGCAGTACTCGGTACTGGTAATGATTTCCTGCCACCACAAACCTTAGGTATTGGCGGTGGCTTGGGTGGATGAGGATGTGCGTGTAGGCATCCTTTAGATCCAAGGAGCATAGCCAATCTCCCTGCTGGAGGTAGGGCAGAAGGATTCCAAGGGTAAGCATTTTGAACTTCTCCCGCACAAGGAACTTGTTGAGGTTGCGCAAGTCCAGGATGGGTCTGAGGCCCCCTGTTCTCTTTGGTATCAGAAAATACCTTGAATAAAAGCCTTGACCTCTCAGGTGGTGGGGCACCGGTTCCACCGCCTGTTCCTGCAGAAGACCTGCTAACTCCTGAAGGAGCAACTCCCTGTGCAGAGGGGGGCGCGAAGGTTCTCCCGGAAAATAGGAGGGAGGGACCTGATGGAAGTGGAGAAGGTAGCCTTCTCGCACGACCTGAAGTACCCAGGCATCTGCGGTGATGCTGGACCACCTGTGGCCGAAGTGAACCAGCCGGCCTCCGGTGCTGGGAGGAACCAGCGGGGGGGGAGAGGCTATGCTGAGCGAGTCAAAAACCCCCACCCTGCTGAGCAGGGGCTGGTGGTGCAGGCTTGGGGGCTTGCTGCCTACGGGACCCGTTACCCCGTCCCTTGGCCTGCTGGCCCTGTTGGGGAGCTGCAGGGGCCTGATAATGGGGGTACTGTTTGTAGGCAGCCGCCTTCCTCGGGTAAAAGGACTTTTTTCCCGAGCCCTTCTTTTTCTGGGAAGGGGCGGAGGTCTTCCTAGAAAGCCTGGTCCTGGTGAGAGTCTCAGTCTCAATTTGTGCAGCCTTTTCCGCCATGGGCTTGCCAAAGAGGTTTTCGCCTCGGCAGGGGACATCGACCAACTTGTCCTGTACCCAGGGCTCAAGGTCCGACGACTGAAGCCAAGCCTGTCGGCGGGCACCGATGCCAGCTGCGGCCACTCTAGCCGAGGCCTCAAAGCCATCATAGGCTGCTCGGGACATGAACTTTGAGCATTCCCGAATGCCCGTGGACAAGGCTAGGAACCTCCGCAAGGGCTCCTCGGAGAGACCAGCGGAGAATCCGGCTAGCTCTTTAGCCAGATCCCGGAGATACATGCCCATGTAGAGCTGGTAAGTCTGGACACGACATGCGAGCATAGAGCCCTGGAAGCACTTCTTGCCAAGGCCATCCAGGTTACGGGCCTCCCTTCCAGGAGGCACCGAGGAGTGCATCTTCTGGCTCTTAAGACGATGCATGGCCGATTCCACTACCATGGAATGGTGTGGCAGCTGTGCCTTCTGAAAGCCAGGGCTCTTGCGGACCCGATAGATAGAATCGACCCGCTTGCTCAGGACCGGCGAGGAGGCCGGACTCTCCCACATGCGGAAGAGTAGTCGTTCCAGCATAGGAGGAACCGGCACAGTAAAGTGCTCCCTCGCGGGAGAGTCATACTGGAGGGCGTCGAGCTCTTCGGCTCGAGGCTCCTCCTCGGGATCCGCAGGGAAGGCCAAGGCCTTGGCCATATCCCTAACGAAGTCCGAGAACCGGGCATCCTCCGGGGGGACTGCTTCCGAGGCTCGGACCCCGGTGAGTCCGATGGGACACACCGAGTCCGGAAAGAATCAGGTGACTCTTCCTCCTCAGACTCCCAGACCGACTCCGACGAGGACTCGGTGGGGTCGGCCCGGGCAGGGTGCGGCGCCAGCCGTCCCGACGTCGAGGGAGTCGGCGTCGGCGACCTCGGTCCCGAACGGGAGGCCGAGGGTGACCTCGACCGAGGATCGACTCGAGTTCTCATTGACTCGAGGATCGGCTCGGTCTCCGGGGTCGACTTGGACGTCGACGTCCCGGCGGTCGGGGCAGCGGCGCCAGCGAGGCCAGCGAGCAGTGCCCGCTGCTGGTCCATGAAGGCAGACAGTCTGCTCTCCAAGGCCGTCAACCTGAGTCCGAGCTCAGGTGACCCAGCAGCCCCCGACTCGGGCCCCAACGGCGTCGGGCCCGACGTCGGCTGTCGCGGAGGCGAGTCCAGAAGGACCACAGGACTTACCCGGGCAGGCATCTCCGACTCCAGGCGAGGTCGCTTCGGGATGTGTTCCTTCTCCAAGGACCCGGGGCGGCTGTCGGGGCTATGCGACCTGGCCCTCGCGGAGCCAGGAGCGTCCACCGACGCCGCCCTCGCGGGTTTTTCCTTCCGACGATGGTCCCCGGAGGGAGAACCCCGGTCGGAGGAGCTCCGTCGACGGTCCGAGCTGGAGCCTTTCGACGCGGAGGCCTCCGACGAGGTCCGGGTACGGCTGGGGTCAGCGAAGATTCTCTCACGCTGATGCCGCCGACTCCTCAACGCCTTTGAGGACAGTTTGCTGCAGGGCCCACAGATCAGTTCCTCATGATCCGGGCCCAGGCAGCGGAGGCAAAAGTCGTGTGTGTCGGTTAGTGACATATTTCGGTCACACCGACCACACCGCTTAAACCCACTGGCAGCCATCGGGGGAAAAAGGGCCCCTGCGAGGTCAAAGGACCGGGCTGCCAGGGAAACCAAAAACGAAAGCTGACTAAGTCAGAAAAACCGAAAAAAGTAAGCGGACTCGAGACCGGCGTCGCGAGTCCGGGCGGGAAAACGATCGGCGTCGAACCGAAAGGAAAAAGAAGAAAATAAAGAAGAAAATCGACTTTTTCGCGGGGACAAGACGGGGACGTCTGTAGGGCTCCGCGGAAAAAAGAAGACTGGCTAAGATGGCACCCTCGGGCGGGAAGACGACCGCGCATGCGCGCTGCAATTCCCAAAGGCTTTCTTTGAAAGCTGGGGAAAATTGCTCCGCGAGGGCTCCGTCGGCGCCGACGTCACCCATAAGTGAGGACTGACTTCCTGCTTGGTCCTGGAGAATCAGGTAGTTGTTTTCTTTTAGAAAGTATGTATGGACAGAAGATCCCCTGATGAACCCGATTGTAGAGAAATGCAAGGGCGCCTAAGTAGTGGGGTTGGGAATTCATATAAGGAACGGTTGGGGAGAAGTTGAGTTTCGAGAGATGGCAAACACTCCCTTCGAAACTGCAGAGTCAAGAAATGGTGGAGACTGTAAAAGGAACAGTTGAAGAGGAGTGGCGATTTGAGAGAAGCTAAGTACCCCATTTTAAGTTCCAGAGTTAAGAATTGTTTTCGGTATGAAAATTAGCTTTTACATAGTTCAGAGGTCATTGATGCCAACAAGCACATGATTAGGACATATATTTCTGTCCAAACTGTAGTGCTACAAGTTGTCTGAGACCTCGCGAATACGATAATCCATATAACAGAAAAATGAAACCGGATTAATGTGATATGTTGAGCGAGTTTTTCTTGTCTTTAGTATCTTCTAGAGGAAGACCATACTGGCTACTCTCAGTGCTGCACCATGGATATACTAGTGATGACATCACTGAAAATTGCTCTAGTCTGCCTCCATGCCCTCTATGCCTTTGTTTAGGGTTGTACCTACTGCTCCATTCAAGTTCCCCTCCCCTCTATACCTTTCTTTAGCATGTACTCACAATCCGTGCAGGTTACCCCTCTATCTTCTGTAGGGTAAACAATATTAAAGTTTGGTTCCATCCTCTTGCTATATAGGAATCCTATCTGTCTGATGTTGCTTTAAATTTACCTCCTTTCAGCTTCATTAAAAAACAAATTTGGAGGAGGGGCAGGTGGTCCCAGTACTTTTGTTAACAGTTTTTCTGCTCTCTAAACCTTCCCAACTATCATCACAACCTGAATGAATGACACTTGGGTCAGAAGGCAGACATCTTGTAAGTGAGCTGTTATGTCTTCAGCATGATAGGAAGGTCAGATTCACTGCACTGCAGTTTCCTGGATCGTTCCTAGATCCTTTTCTTAAAGCTGGTGCTACACTGGCTACCTCCCAGTCCTCTAGTACACTGACAGATTTTGCCCAGTTCTTGAAAGCTAATGTAGGTCTTAATTTTTAGCCATTTCTTAGGTTGGTTCAAAAAAAGCCATCAGAGTCTGAAAATTTTCCTGTTTTCTCTGGGACTAACACAGCTACAAAAGCTCTACAGTACCGTGACCTTGGTTAGAAAAAAAGGAAAATATGTAGAACTCTGGGAGAAAGTTCCAAATTCACAAACCCAACACTCAACAGGTTTTTTTTCTTCTTTACGCAGAACTATGCAGTGCTCCTTGGGAATGAATCTCCTTGCAAGACAAGGCAGACTGTTTATTAGCCAGCTGCTTGCCACATGTTTATCCTTTGCTGGCAGCTAGCATGCTTATAACTGCCCACAAGCAGATCTTATGGATACTGCTGCTTTCATAAGTAGGGCCAAGAAGAATTGCACAGGCTCACTCTGGCAGTATTCACCCTTTCTCCTTCAGAGTACTTAATATGCCTACAAAGTTTCCAAGTTACCCAGTTCCAGGAGTGAGATTCTCTGCCAGTTCTGGATTTCTGACATACAGTTGTAAGATAAGTCATACTGGGTCAGAACAAGGTCCATCAAGCCCAGTATCCTGTTTCCAACAGTGGCCAATCCAGGTCACAAGTACCTGGCAGTTTCCCAAAAAGGTAAACAGATTCCACATTTTGGGGTAAGCAGTGGATTTTCCTGGTCCTCTTTAATAACAGTTTATGGACTTTTCGTCCAGGAGCTTGTCTAAACCTTTTTAAAACCCAGCTACACTAACAGCTTTTACTACATCTTCCGGTAATGAATTCCAGAGTTTGATTATGCGGCGAGTGAAAAAATATTTTAGCTGATGAGTCTTCAATGGGCTAAATTGTAGCGTTATTGTGTGTCCCCCTAGTCTTTCTACTTTTTGAAAAAAACAAACAACTGATCAACGTTTACCCACTCCATTCCATTCCATTCATTATTTTATAAACCTCTATCATATCTCAGCTCAGTCATCTTTTTTCCAAGCTGAAGAGCCCTAAATCTCGCAATCTCACTCTGATGCATTATGGGACCTACAGCACTGATTTCAATGTGTAAAATCAGAGACTACAAATACCATACCGCATTGCAAAGGACATTTAAAACCAGAACTGGCAATAACTCTCACTCCTTGAACTAGGTAACTTGACAGCTCTGCATCTAAGAGACCTCTTAATAGAACAGCATGCCGTAGCTAGCAGCTTGCTCTTAGAAAGGGAGATCGGTAAAGGTCTGATTCTCAGATAATCCTTAGCGCCCCAAAAGGAAATGCAAGAGAGTCCTCTGCAACACTCTGCTCTCTCTCTAGTTCCAAATATGAGAAATTACAATCTTTTCGGGGAAATGTTCACTACCATTGGGACCACGTTAGAAGTAGCAGGAATGCAAATATGCCCACTATGAATGATAGGCATCCTTCCTGGTTCTGCAGACATTGTCAAGGCCCCTAAGTTCTGTTTGTGGCACCGCCTTCTATAAGAACTGAAAGTCACTTTGTATGTACAAGAAATTTGCCGTCTCTCTCTGCAGAACATTTGCTAATTATTTCCTCTCTCGTTCAGAGAGACTGCAGGTTAAATGGCATTATTTATTTATTTAAGATTTGCTGTCAAATGTAGAACATGTATTATTCTGTCATGTATCTTGATAGAAGCAGTAATGCAAAAGACAGGATGATGGACACACAATTATACTGCGGGATGGATGGAGTTAGACATATAAAGACAGACAATTTCATGAAGCAAATATAAACTACAGCGTATATGGAAAAATACAGGTTAACTAAGTCTCGTGTTATGACAACATTGACCCTCAAGTTGGCTGATAAGTAAGTTCTTCATTGTATTTTTTAGTTGCATGACCTTGTCTAAACGTTTGAGAAATCTATGGTACAGAGAGAGTTTCAGCGTTTTCTTTGCTGTGATGTAAAGATGGCTTGCCAAAAACCAGGTGGGGAAGGAACAGGACAGGGATCTTGTCCCTCAGTGTATTGAAATGGGATTAAGATGGCCCACCTTTATTTCAAAGCCCTTGTTTTGCCAAGCCCCCTTTTCTCTAACAGTGCAATACATGAAACATCATTCTCGCTCCTCATTCACACTCGCATTCATGAGTATGTCATACTGTAAGTACTAATAATTCATTAGGTGAAACAAAAATGAGTAGTAAAAGTGCTCACCATGGGTGTTGCACAGTTTAGGATTCCAAAAGTTAGGCATGCTTCTTTTCCCCACATCATTCCCTCAACACTCTCAGTACCCGCTCTTTTGTTTCTCGTCTCTCCTTCCCCATCAAATGTCAATGAACTCCTTCCTCCTCCACATTTTCCTTTCCCCAGTAGAAATGTTCGGAAACAACCCTCCCAGTAAAACTCCTACATACTGTACTCATTGCAATGCTCCTCCTAACCTGCCGCCGCCTTCTCCCTGTTGCCCCCCCGCCGTGACAATTCTCATGCTCGCCTGCCTCTGTAACCCCATCAATAACAATAACACTCCTTATCAACTCACCTTCCCAGCACTGGAGAAGGAGTAGGAAAAAGGAGAAGCATCACTGAAAGGATGTTGTGATGGAAAGTGAAAAAGGAGCAAGAGATGTACCACAGTGGGTGGCAATGGAAGTAGACCACCACCAGAGATAAGACGTAAGAAATCTGAGATGTTATGGAAGGAGATGAGAAGCAGGACAGTGTTGCATTACTGGGCGGTGGCCAGAAAAAACGAAGTGGAGGCTCCATCATGGAAAGGTGGCAATGCAAAGAGATGGAAGCATATGCATTAATGGTAGGGAGGGAGGAGTAAGGAGTTGGAGTTATCATAGAAGGGAAGACAGGACTTTGAACAAACATCAGAGAAGAAAAGGTAAATGGGGCTTGGGAAGCCTTAGAGGGCAAGGAGCAGGACTCAGCAGTATCATCCAGAGGTGGAAGGTGGGTAAAGCAAAATGTAGCACCATCACCCATGGGGGTGAGCGAACTAAGGAACTGGGCTCAGAGAGTCCTCAAGAAAATAGGAAAGAAGTGAAACATCAAGGATTCACAGAGGTGAAAAGGCTCTGACAAGGAGCAGCATGGGGGGGGGGGGTCATGATGTAGGGAAGTTGGGCAATCTCCTCCATTGCACTTCCAGCTGCCTGTGTCTGTGCATCAATTTCACACATCCACAAATGTTTAATGCTTAGCTTTTGGACAAAACAGATGGATACAGGCAGTTTCCTATAGATTCAAGGCTATGCCTTCCGAAATCTAACAAAACATCACTATCTTTTCAGGGAATATGCTTCCCTTCCTCAATTGTCATAATAATATTTTGCATATTCTATATACATCAATAAGTTCTACACACTAAGAGGCAAGGGGTATGAAATCTGTTTCATTTTCATTACTAGCGACACTATTGATTGGGAGACACCCCTTGGCCTTTAATAGCATCCAGGAATACAATGAGAAATTTACTAGTAACTAATTTCCTTTGCTCCTCTGCCCTGCTTTTTACCATTTTTAACCTTTATTTTATTTTTTAATTGATCTTTTGTAAACCACATTGTATGCTTGCAAAAGGCAATAGATCAAATGTTTTAATAACGTATAAACCATAACTATGTCAAAGAAAACCCAGCTCTCTGCATTATTCTGCCAAGCCAATCTGTTCTTAGCTTAATGTGTAGCATTTGTCAGGGCTCATCCTTTGTTTATCTCTTGGACTGTGGTGTGCCAGAAGGATCGGTACTGACTCCATTATTGTTTAATATCCTTTTGAATCCACTGGCTCTTATACAAGAATCAGGTGTTAGTTTTTACATTTATGCAGATGACATCCTTATATCATATATCGACTCTTCTGCTCCAGATCTCACCCCTATAAATTGTTGCCTACCAGAAACGTCTCGAGCTAAATCCCAGCAAAACTACATGCACTTGGTTTACCAGTTCATCTCTATCTCTAGTGCTTGTCCCATACCTTGATGATTGTCTAATTACTCTTACACCCTCCTTCTGATACCTTGGATACTTAATATCAAGCTCTTTTTATCAGTGCAGACAGGAGCCTTAACCAAAACCTCATTCGTAATGCTATGACGTATTCATGCCCTTTGCCCTTTTTTGGACCCTAAGGCCCTCACACTTTGTATTTACAAAGTGAAGGCGCGATATGATAAGACTATCTACCCTGGCCTTCTGGCATTTGAATGAAAATGGATACAATCCATTCAGAATACGGCTCTCTGCATCATGACTTTCGCTCAAAAATGTGACCACATAACTCCTCTTTTCATTGAGCATCACTTGCTCCCTATCTCGTTCAAAATTCTCTCTTTGGCCCACAAGGCCTTGCATACCGGACAACCCGCCGTATCATAACAGCACTACCAGGACTCACAAAGCACTATACTCTACCTATCAAAAGGCAACACTGCAAATATTAAACCAATACATTTCAGAGAATAACAAATACATGACCTACTGGGAAAGAGAACAAGTAGCAATGTCAAATAGGAATTACATAAACAGAATACCTCAGCTCAGTTACACATGCAGAACATAGACCATCACCAAACAAGGAATCACAATTTAGAAACAGGAAGACAATTAAATTGGGAACCCCAAAAGCCAAACTTGAAATGTACAGCAACACTGTAGAAATAAAACTATAAATTAATTTCCTCTTGTACTAAAGAAAGTGCAGACGTTAATGATGCACATCTCCCAGAGCTGACATATTCCAGTTAATAAATTCAAAATAAAGAGATATTTTTCTAATTTCGTGCATTTTTTTTCAGTTGCAATTGCTCCAGCCACTTTCTTCTGGTTTCTTTGTGTCTTCTGCTAACTCTCCATCATCGGCTGTCCATTTGTCCTTTCTTCTCTCTTCTAGTTTTTTCCCATTCTCTCTCTACATCTGCTTTAACATACTAATCTTTCTCCTTTTGCTCTTTCCTCATTCCTATTTCATCCACTCAAAATTTACCCCTCCATCCTCAATCCCCACTTACTCTCCCAATATCCGGCTAATTGTAGATTTGTCTTCCCTCCCACTCAACATATTTTTCCCCTCTCCATTTCACTCTCCCCAGCTCCATCCCATTCTAATCCTCCCCCAACATCAGCTCCCTTCTAGTTCCAGCCCCAACCAGCATCCGCTCCCTTCTAGTCCCCGCATCAGCCCATTTCCAATCCTTTCCCAGCCACACCATCAGCCCATTTCCAGTCCTTTCCTAGCCCCACCATCAGCTCATATTTATTTATTTTATTTATTTATTGCTTTTATATACCGCGCTATTTAAAATCACTGCGGTTTACATACAACAAAATTGTGCATAACAGTCGCCTGCTGAGCATTTACAGTAAAACAGGAAGATATAACTTGGGCTTCAACTGGGGAAACTATCTACATCTATATATCTCATCTCATCTATATATTTATGGGGTATGTTTACTAAACTGCGCTAATGTGCGCTACTGTGCGCTACTTGCGCTGCGCGACGTTAGCGTGCGCTAAGGTACCCTAGCGCACGCTAATGTCGCGTACGGGGCACAAATATGCACGCTCATGTGCGCAGCGCTCATGTGCGCAGCGTGCTAATGTGCGATGAAGGCGGGGAAAGGCTCCCGGAGGGCGGAGGAAGGCTCCCCAGAGGCGAAGGGGTCAATGGGTGGTGAGTGGGAGGGGAGAGGCTCCCCGCATATTAGCGAGGCTGAAATCCGAGGCAAAAAATACCGCGAGTGAAAACCTCACGTTAGAGCCGATTTAAAGGGAAGAGAAACCATTTATGTCAGCAAAGTACAGCAAACCCAGGGAAACCTACAAAAAAGTGATAAGTGTGATACATGTGCATGGTACAAAAGTACAAATAAACATTGAAAAGGACCCCAACAAAATTAAAAAAAATTATAATCAAGCTGGGCAATAGTGATAGTAATGGGAAACATCAAAAAACACTCCCAAGAAAGCCCCAAAAAATAAATATGAATTTTGGAAGGGTCTAAGCTCCGTCCCCATACAATGATCCCACAGTGAAATAGCACTGATCAGGGTTTCCCTCTCCATTGGACAGGTTTCCTATGGCATGCACATGTTCCACAACAGCAGGGCGGGCATGTCAGAATGGGCAACTGGACAGATGCTGGGAAAGGGGATACAGAGAGCTGCAGGCGGCATATGCTGTGGTGCAGCTGGGGCACAGTGCGGACTAGGCAGATGCCTAGGTGGCACTTAGGAATGCTGAAACTGAACAGCAGCCAGACAGCAACTGATGAGGGCCCAACATGGGCACGAGAGTGTTTATCACAGTGTCACAGAGGATAGTACCCAGCAGGTACCCCCAAGGGCACAGAACATTGGCAGGCAGTGTTGGGGGGAAGCGTGGACGCCTATGCAGGCACCCCTACCCCACAACACGCACCATAGGCAGCCGCCTACCTGCACACTGGATGGCTTGAGACTGCACACCACCAGCACCACCAGCAGAAGGGCATGTCAGCATGATGGCAGAGGGGTACTGATGGTGGAGGGGGGCAGTGGCAGCTGCCCAGAGCTGACCATGGCCTAGCCCTGTGTAGGTGGGTGCCATGCACTGCAACAGACAGGCTCTGTCTGACAAACAACCATGGTATCTCCAGGGACTGCACTGTCTCTGTGAGCACAGTGTGGTGCGGTGAGCACAGCCAGTGTGTTCAGGAGCAGAAGGTCACAAGTTCAAGTCCCAGCTGGGGCTACTGCCAATCCAGTCCCCATATTTTACCCGCTACCAAACCGTGATAGTAAGGACAAACCTTTATTGCAGAGAACATACGCATGGTTCAAACGCCTATATTTTACCCCACCGAGCACAGACACCAGAAACATGCGCATTACCTGGAGCAGAGTCCCCCAAATTCAGTCCTGGAGGGCCACAAATCATTCAGGTTTTATGCTGTCTCCAATATAAGGCCATGTCAGCATGGTGGCGGAGGGGTACTGTTAGTGGAGGGGGCAGTGGCAGCTGCCCAGAGCAGACCACGGCCTAGCCCTGTAAAGGTGGGTGCCATGCACTGCAACAGACAGACCCTGCCGGACAAACAGTCATGGTATCTCCAGGGACTGCACTGTCTCTGTGGCAACACGGTGGTGCAGTGCACACAACCAGTGTGTTTGGAGGCAGAAGGTCACAGGTTCAAGTCCCAGCTATGGTGCCTGCCAACCCAGTCCCCATATTTTACCCACTACTACAACGTGCTAATACAGACAGAACCTTTATTGCAGATGACGTAAACATGCCCAAAACACCTACATTTTACCCTACAGAGCAAAGACACCATAAACAGGCGCATTACCTAGAGCAGAGTCTCGCAAATGCAGTCCTGGAGGGCCAAACACCATTCAGGTCCCATGCTGCCTCTAATAAAGATGCCTGTGCTGCATATCTATGCACCCACCCCCATGGTATGCAGATGTATCTCATGCATATTCATGCGGGACAGCATGAAAACCCGAACAGTGTTTGGCACACCAGGACTGGAGTTGGGAACCTCTGCCGTAAAGCAGCAGCCAACAGGGGCAGACACACCCACACCCACACCCACAGGCTCCATTAGCCAATGCCTCCTGGAGAGGCAGGACATTGGGCCCTGCGTGCATCTCCCAATACTAGCCCTTGCATACCTTAGCAATGCCACCCTACACCTGGGAATATGGTACACAGCTATCAAACGTTTGCTATGATTACTGGCAGATACCAATTCCTACGTTAAGCACAATTTGCTGATTGAGCTCCATCATAGCAACCTTTCTGCTGTCTGTGAAGTGTGCTTCAGGTCTGGTCTCTGACAGTGTTTACCACCCTGGGGAGTGAACCCCAACAGTATTGCGTACCATATCCATGCCTGCACTGTGCCCAGGACTGGTGTGGTGGCCAGGGCTGCTAAACTCCTCTAGAGTAGCACAATGCTGGCATAGGTGTGGGAGTGTGTGTCTGTCTATCCAGTGTGTGGTGGCTGCAAACACCCTCCACAGCCCACACTGCCAGCACTGTTGCCAGTATTGGCCTGCCAATGTGCATAATGAGGAGCAAGGTACCATGGGTATAGCCCGGACAGGGTGGCCTGGCCAGGATGCATCTGCACAGGGCATAGGGCACTGGCTGGGACATTGTAGTGCCCGGCCACCACCTGAACAGACAGGGTGGCCACAGCATATCCTGCTGGGAGATCACTCTCACCCTGACTGTGCAGTGACCACAGCATGGCTAGGCACCCCCATAGTGCTATATAGTATTTTTCTACAGTGATATTTATGGGTTTCCTTTTGGGGCCCAGTCACTGACTTATCTGCTTGGTGTGTGTGCTGACATCCCAGTTCTGGGTGCACGCATTTCCACCAGGAACATGCACTATGGACTAACTAGCAGACTGTTTGCAGCTGGTATGTGTCTTGATGGAGCGCCTTGCAGGGTGCAGCGGCTGAAGGCTTGCTGCAGGAGAATATCAGATAGTGGTGTGGTGCAGCTTAGCATATCCAGGCCTAATGTCTGTCTGCTATTGCGTTATGGATGTGTACAGAGCTGCATTGACTGCCCTGTAGGGTGTCTGTTCCCCAGCAGGACTGGGGTTGATGGTCCCCTCTACTGCCACCATTGCAGGGAGGTAGAATGTGGATCTGTTGGTGGGAGACCCTGTTTACCACCCTCAGTCCTGGAGGAGGAGAGTGGTGGTACATAATACTCCTAGGGGTCCATAGGGGCTACACCTGACTGAGACATACAGATATATCCAAGGTGTGTCTGCAGAAACTACCTATCTCACACATTAGCACTGCTGGGGACCTGCAGCATGGCCTATCTCTGCTGTGGACCTAGTGCTGGGCACCCCACCTCACCCTCAGGGTGAGTGCTGTACCTGCACAATGTGACAGTGTGTAGCTACTCTGTGCCAGTACCACACACGGTCAGTTCCCCCTACCAGGCCGAGGTGCTGTGGGGGTGCATACCCCATCTTGTGATCATCTGTAGACTGCTGATTTGCATGTGCAGTGCATCATGGGTATGGGTGGGTTAACCCTATCCTGGTGACCACAGCAGACTGTTTGTGTGGTGACTTGCAGTCCTTCTGCAGCCAGCCAGGGGTTTGCTAGCAGCTGTAGCCCACTGGTTACTTCACTACCAGTGGAGCCAGAGGTCATGGGTTCAAACCCACAGTGGGGTTATTTGATAGGGCTGTCCAAAGCATTATCTATTTTTAACATACATTAGTGCTGCCAGCAAAAACACCCTCAGTGTACTGTACCCATAAGGTGCCTCAGAGGGCGCTTTATAGGGCGCCCTATAGGGCACCTTATGGTTACCGTCCATATAAGATGCACTATACAGTATGCTATGGAGCGACTGATAGGGTGCCAGTCCGTATAAGGTGCCTTATAAGGTGTCCTATGGAGCGTCTTATACGGTGCCCTATAGGGGACATTCTAGGGTGCCGTAGCGGACAGTGCACTTTAAAATGTGCCCTCTGGGGTACCTTATGGGGTGCCTTATGCAGCACCTTATGTTACAGTGCTTTGAGAGTGCGTTTGCTAGCAGCAGTAATTAAAATAAAATTAAAATGCCTCATAATGCTATATTACACATAACAGGTAGTGCCCCAGTCAGCCTTATTCATTGGGCACAGTGGGGGATTGAACCCATGATCCCTGCACCATCAGTCAGTGTCTTAACCATTGTGCTACACTGCTGTTGCTGTTTGTACGTCAGCACACCTACTTCAGCTTACCACACGTTAAAATGTGCAGTGCTGCCATCAGAGTAACCTTGCCGTGCCTCATTGGGCACCCTATATGGCGCCCTATAGGCCACCCTTTAAGCAACATTGTAGGGTGCCTTGGCAGACAGTGCACTTTAAAATGTGCCCTCTGGGGTACCTTATGGGGCGCCTTATGTTACAGTGCTTTGAGAGTGCGTTTGCTAGTAGCAGTAATTAAAATAAAATTAATATGCCTCAGAATGCAATATTACACATAACAGAATGCAATATTACACACACCCAGCCTTATTCATTGGGTACAGTGGGGGATTGAACCCATGATCCCTGCACCATTGGTCAGTGTCTTAACCATTGTACTATGGCTCTGTTCCTGTGCTTGCACATCAGCGCGCCTGCTTATGCTTCCCGCACGTGTTTCTCATGCGCTAATGTGCGCGGCACACATGAGCGCACAGCGCACATTAGCGCATGATTAATCCCAGTTTGCTTTTTTCAAACTGAAACGCCCACTCCTTTTATGGCATACCGCACACTAACGCGGCGCGCACCTAACGGAGTTTTAGTAAACATACCCCCATATCTCATGTCAAATCCTAGCTCCCCTCCACTCAGCCCATTTCTATTCCAAGCCCCCGTCCCTATCAACTATTTGCAGTTCAAGTCCCCCTTTCTCTCAGCCCATTTCCAGTCCTAGCAACCCCCATAGCCCATTACCAGTCCTAGTCCCCTCCATAGCCCATTACCAGTCCTAAGCCCCCCATCAGCCCACTCCCAGTCCTAACCCCCCCATCATCCCATTTTCAGCCTCCCCATAACCCATTACCAGTCCTAACCCCCCCATCAGCCCACTTCCAGTCCTAACTCCCCCATCAGCCCATTTCCAGTCTTAGCCCCCAATAGTCCATTACCAGTCCTAAGCCCCATCAGCCCACTTCCAGTCCTAACCCCCCCATCAGCCCATTTCCAATCTTAGCCCCCTCATAGCCCATTACCAGTCCTAACCCCCCATCAGCCCACCTCCAGTCCTAACCCCCCATCAGCCCATTTCTAGTCCTAGCCCCTGATAGCCCATTACTAGTCCTAACCCCCCCATCAGCCCACTTCCATTCTTAGCCCCCCATAGCCCATTACCAGTCTGAACCCCCCTCATAGCCCATTACCAGTCCTAACCCATCAGCCCACTTCCAGTCCTAAACCCCCCCATCAGCCCACTTCCATTCTTAGCCCCCCATAGCCCATTACCAGTCCTTACCCATCAGCCCACTTCCCGTCGTAACCCCTCCCATCAGCCCATTTCCAGTCTTAGCCCCCCCATAGCCCATTACTAGTCCTACCCCCCCCCCATCAGCCCACTTCCAGTCTACGGAGGTAATGGGATATGGGGGGCTAAGACTGGAAGTGGGCCGATGGGGGGGGTTATGACTAGTAATGGGCTATGGGGGGGCTAGGACTGGAGGTGGGCTGATGGGGGGGTTTAGGACTGGAAGTGGGCTGATGGGTTAGGACTGGTAATGGGCTATGGGGGGGTTAGGACTGGTAATGGGCTATGGGGGGTTAGGACTGGTAATGGGCTATGGGGGGTTAGGACTGGAAGTGGGCTGATGCGGGGTTAGGACTGGTAATGGGCTATGGGGTGGCTAAGAATGAAAGCAGGCTGATGGGGGAGGTTAGGATGTAATGGGCTATGGGGGGGGGAACCTCCCCCATCAGCCCGCTTCCAGTCTTAGCCCACCCATAGCCCCGTACCAGTCCTAACCCCCCCATCAACCCACTTCCAGTCCTAGCCCCCCCATAGCCCATTACATCCTAACCTCCCCCATCAGCCCGCTTCCAGTCTTAGCCCTCCCATAGCCCATTACCAGTCCTAACCCCCCATCAGCCCACTTCCAGTCTTAGCTCCCCCCATAGCCCATTACCAGTCCTAAACCCCCCCATCAGCCCACCTCCAGTCCTAACCTCCCCCATCAGACCTTCCAGTCTTAGCCCCCCATGGCCCATTACCAGTCTTAACCCCCCAACAGCCCATTACCAGTCCTGCCCCAACCCATAGCCCATTACCAGTCCTAACCCCCCATCAGCCCACTTACAGTCTTAGCCCCCCCACCCATAGCCCATTACCAGTCCTAACCCCCCATCAGCCCACTTACAGTCTTAGCCCCCCCCCAATAGCCCATTACCTGTCCTAACCCCCCCCCCCCAATAGCCCATTACCAGTCCTAGCCCCTCTCCCCTCCATCAGCCCAGTTAGATTTTAAAAAAAACCCACAATCCGGCTGCTGCTGCTGCCGCTGCCGCCATGGCAGCAGCAGAATCGAGCATCTCGCGGGGCTCCCCCTGCCCGGCAGAGTCCTCCCTGCAGTATCAGCTCCCAAAGCGCGGGCTTTTCAGAGCTGCGAAGGGCGTTTCCTTTTCTCGCGGCTCTGTTAATCCCGCCGGGGTTGATGGAATTTCCCATCAGCCCCGGCAAGATTAACAGAGCCACGAAAGAGAAGATCTCCCTTCGTGGCTCTGACAGCCGACTCTGAGGCAGCTGATGCTGCAGGGAGGACTCTGCCGGGCAGGGGGGGCTCCACGAGACACTCGATTCTGCTGCTGCCACGGCGGCGGCGGCAGCGGCAGCAGCAGCCAGATTGTGTTTTTTAAATCTAGCTGGGCTGATGCAGAATGTTTTTTGTGCGAGGCCCCCTGAAACACGGGGCCCTGTGCAATAAACATTCTTGCTCAATGGACGGGCCAGCCCTGCCTGCACACACTTTGAGATTGCTACATGGAAATCCTCTTCATATTTTTTCAACTTCCCAGCCAAGTACGAGATAACCCAACAGTCTGCTTTCTACATTGAAGCACCTTTGCTTTGGAATACCCTGCCACCCAACTAATGCCTAGAACAGTGCTATCACAGGTTTTGTTATGCCCTCAAGACCTATCTGTTTGAGAAAGCATTTGGTCCCTTGTGAATGTAGGCCTGGGAGGAAAAGGGTTATATAAATGTTCACGTCCTACATGTTTTTCTCTTTCTTTCTACACAGCCTTTTCTTTTCTGTTTTGCATATTGCAGTTCCTTTATTTATTTAGCATTTCTTATATACCGCCTTTCAGTTTTATCAAGGCAGTTTACATTGAACACAACAACAATTTTACATAGAACAGCTAAACACAACAGTCTTACATAGAACAGCTAACTATATCACAATTTAACTGTGTAACTCTTCAATAACAACTATTTACAATAGCTACTATTTAGAATATAATTTTAGGGCTCTGTTTAGTGTATCATTTGATAATGTGTGCAGGGTGTTTGGCAGATGTTTTTGTGTATTAAGTCAGTGACTAGTGTTGTGTCGATATATTCTGTGAACAGGTATATTTGTATTTGTTTTCGGAAGATGGTGGGGTCCATAGTTGCTCTTAATTGGTGTGGGAGAGAGTTCCAGAGGGACGGGCTGTATTATTCAAATGTTCTTTGGAGTGTTTGGGATGAGCTAGTCCTGATTGTTGTTGTCGAGAGTGTTCTGATGCTGCTTCCTCCTTGATCGAGTATCTGGCACCCTCTGGATTAGCTCTTTTAGGCATGCAGTAGACTGACTGTGCAAGATCTTGAATGTCATCATTATTAATTTGTATTTTATTCGGGATTGTATGGGGAGCCAATGAAGGGATTTTAATATTGGGTGATGTGTTCTTGCCTTTTTGATCCAGTGATTAGACGGGCTGCAGTGTTTTGTGCAATCTGCAAAGTTTGAGTTCGGTAGGTCTTGAAATATCAGATTGCAGTAATCTAGGTGTGGAGTGATTATTGCCTGACATACGGTGCGGAAGTGGTTATGTTCAAGTAGAGGTCATAGGTTTTGTAGGGTCCTCATTTTATAGTAGGCAGTGGCTGTAACCTTCTTAACGTGTGATTGGAAGTTAAGCCTTTGGCCAAGAGTTACTCCTAGATATTTCACTTCCTTCTTCACAGGGACTGGTCAATTTCTAATTAGTTGATTGTCCGGTGGATTGAAGGCGGTGTCTCTTGTAATAGTGAGAGCCTCAGATTTGTTGTAGTTCATTGAGAGGTTACGATGTTCTAGCCAGTCTGTCACTGATGTCATGCATGAGGTAATGGCGGCATAATCTGGTTTTCTAGTGTCGAATGTAGAATAAATCATCAGGTCATCTGCGTATAGGTGGTATTGTATATTGTGTTCTTGGATAATTTTACAGACTGGTTGTCCATATATGTTGTCTAGAAGGGCAGATAGTGCAGAGCCCTGTGGTATTTCTTAATGCATTGCAAGAGGTTTGTAAGTTCTGTTATTGATCTTTCTATTAGGATGTTTTTATAATTGTAAACAACTTTCATTACAGTGTTTTGAAAGGCGGTATATCAAATAATAAACCATAAACCAGGCAGCATAGTTATGGGCTGTGACAGGTTTAACCATTAAAGATCTTGGAATAAAAAGTATGAATTGTGTATTAACCCGAGTCATTGAATGTATGACAGACATAAGCACTAGTATCCAACTGTGCAAAAAAACAGGCAACATCATCACTGCTGCTATTTTTAACCAGCATCACTCAACATAAGAACGTAAGATATGCCATATGCTGTCAGACCAGCATATGGCATATCTTGTCTCCAACAGTAGCCCACCCAGGTCGGAGGCAGACCGTACATGTAGTTGGATGGACTGATAAACTCGAGGCGTGAGGGGAGCACCAGCCCCAGTGCACAGGAATCGTGGCCAGTAGAAGAACAGTGAAAACAAAAGCAGAGGTGGGACCCAAAGATTTCTGTAGAAACAAGCACCGGGAAATGAAGCGGTGAAAAAGTGAAACTGAGGGAGACTCATGAGTGTGCCAGTGGAGCTGCTCCAAGGAGCGGGATGTGTGCGAACTCTGGCAGGACAGGAGGCAGCACGCTGCATACCTATCCATTCCTCTCACTTATGATGCTTGGAGTCCTTAACCTAGCTGCACCTCGGTCCCATGTGGATGTTGTCACTAGGGAAGGGATGGAGGGAGAGAAAGAATTGAAAGATGGACTGCCAGAACCATGTTAGGCATCCAGCTTGTCACTTTGGCATGGGGAGCTTTTCATAGTGAGAAGGACGTGGCTGCTGAGACTGGATCTGAAGCAGAACATTTCATCTCCTTGTTTTATAGAATTTTTGCTCTGTTCACACTTTTATGACTGCGGCATCCGCCTGAACTTCTGAAATGAAGTGCATTTTTTTTTTTTTACAAGACAAAAGCCATATCCCGTTTAGAGAAAAGAAGCAACTTGAATGCATGAACAGGGGTACATATGGAACTCCAGAAACATATGGCCAGCAGGACAGGACATCCTAGCCAGTAAAAACAGGAGGAGCATCACGGCCTGCTAGTATACTCAAATGACTGAAATAAGAAAACGCTCGGGAAGGAGAGTTCAGATGTTTTTGATACTTGAGCGGTGCAGTTTGTCAGCATTATAGTGGAAGTCTCCAAATTAATTGACTGCAGGGTAACGTCTACATGTTATATGGGATTGGGAATGTCTCTGGAATCAGCAAGCTGTGGTCTAAGCACAAGTATACGACTACATCATAGGCACAATTATCTGTTCCTGATGTTACTTGCAGAGAGATGAGATCCTGCAGCGCCACTTTTTATATGCCTTTTACGTGAGAAATAAAAAGGCAATGGAGGGGAGAAATGCTGAATTTAGAAGTCTGTAATAGAATTGCCTTGTGCAGATGTGTGATAAAGACGACTGTTTCATGCCTGGGATGCAGTGATATCTAGAGAACGGATGTCCCCATTACCCAGATGTAGATGCATATTTAATGACCATTTCCATGGTGACACGAAACACAGCTGGGTTAATCCCCACTTCGACATCGCCGCTACTTTTCATCTGGGTGTATACCGTACATGTCTGATTTGATCCCGCTGTTCATAAAGATAACACCATTAAAATCTGTGGGGTAACATTATCTTGAGGGGGGGGGGGAGGTTACTCTCACTGTGAGAAAGACTGGAACGTAATAGTGAACCCACAGCATATGGATTTTCAGACTCACTGTACAGAAATTTAGCTCATTCTGTTACAGTGATTGGCTAGCAAAGGGGTTTTTTAAATGTACTGCATGATCAATATTTCAATTTTTTGGCTCAGATGAGTTCTGATAGTTTGCATGTGCCTATCCCTGTGCTGATTCAGCTTAGAGGTGAACTGGTTGGGGCACCCATACTTTACAATAATGATTATAAAGCTCTACAAAGCAAAAAACAAACCTTTGGTTTATTGTCTGGCTCTTCAGTACATATCACTAGGCAATGGACTATAGGGGGCACAATTTAGAAACAGTTCCTTCTAACATTTATGCAAGTTGAGAACAATGTTGTCTAGTACACCACTGAAAAATTGGAGTTCCTTCTTACAGTTGTCAACTCAGACATTTATTCTTTCTGAGTAAGTAAAATGAGGGTGCAAATGAGTAGTACTTATTAAATGTGCTTTTGAAAAACACAAAAATACTGTATTTGTGAACAGTTGCAAGACAGTGATACTTGCTTGTTACTTGTACCCATGTTGGAAACACTTCTTGATGGTGATGATTCAGAGGAACTGAAGTGTATCATGGTGAACCAGGAAGATGTAATAGAGGCAAATTGACAAATGAAAGAGTAACAGCTCATCAGAATTGGATGGTATATATCTCAGAGTTCTAAAAGAACTCTAAATGAAAGTGCTGACCTACTACAGCCAAAAACAAGGTCGCCCTTGGAGTGGTGAGAGAGGTAAAAGCTGGCCAATAAACCCAGGGCCCTGCAAATTAAAGAGTCTACATTGCTGTGCGAGTGGTGTGGCTGCACAGGGCGCAATTACAGAAGGGGCACAGATGTCATCACTGGGCTTCCAGAAAGCCCAACAAGGCTGAGTTCATGTGTGTATTTGGGTAGAAGGGGGGCACCAAGTTTGCGAGTCGCACAGGATGCTTTTCTAGCTTGGTACAATGTTAGCCCTGTTGCTATGCTGGAGGGTCAGGGGTTGCAGCAGCTGTGAAGATCTTAGCAGAAACAGATGGTAAGAACCTCTTCAACAAGGGCATAGAGGCACTGATAAACCCATGGCTGACAAGAAGATGGCTCTATATGTTCTTTCCCTAGCCCTTGGTGAGCAAGGGAATACAAAAAATAGCTAAACATGCAAGAATGGTACTCAGAGTGACCACAGCACCCATGGTATGGAGACTTCCGGATGCTAGAGAAGAGGAACAGTTGCAGTTGATTCAAAACAAGAGTTTAACTAAAGATCTATTGAGGCAGAAGCCAGTCATAATGCAAAGCCCTGCCACATATTTGCTTACAGTATGGCTCTTGAGAAGGCGACTCTATGGAGACATAATTATTCACTGTTGGTGGTTCCGTGGAAAGTAATTTTAAAAGGACGGCTAGATTTATGCATGTTTCCATATGCATATTTCATGCCTGTTTTATAAAGTACATGCAAATTTTACATTATTAAATAGGGGTATCGGCAGTCAAAAATACATGTAAATTTAAGGCACAAGCTCTTACCCCAGCCCTACAGTATTTTATAATTTCATACATAAATTTGCACTCCGCCCAAAACTCTACCCCTTTTCATGCCCCCAGTGAAAGCACATGCCATTGGTCCAATGCGCACACCTTCAGAACAGAAACTGCCCATACTATGTGTTTAAGTGATCATTTAAGCATGGAAACCAGTAAAATGCTGCCATTTCTGCGTGGGTAATTTTACAAGGGTCACTTAAATTTATGCATACGGTTATGTAAGTTATAAAATACTATAATTTACATGCATTCTTGAATAATCTAGATGTGGACACCTTGCAAAAGTGCCCGAGTCTAGTTTTAAAGTGTGATTTTGACCACTTACACCTCTATTTTATAAAGCAAAATACAACAAAATTGTCCTCATAATGTTGAGAGCAAGGAAAGTGACTACATCTTTTCTGCCTAAGCACTCTGTTATTAAATTATCTTCCAATGATTAACATATCTGCAATTCTTCCCCTTCCCTATAAGACAAACTGTAAAAAGTAAAGATTAATCCTTTGCCATCTGAGTAGACATCATCTTCTGTTGTTTTTCCCAAGAGGCCATCCATATTTTTCAAAATTCATCAAACATGTATTTCTTTTTTTTTTTACCTACAGCTTTGCCATCCTGAATGAGATTGAGCTCAAAAGCTAAGCAAGGTCAAGCCTGGCTAGTACTTGGATCGAAGACCACCTTAGGTGCTGTAGACTTATTGCATGGAAGAAAGGCCTAGCAAATTCGCCACACCTTGCCAACAAAACCCAGAAGCTGAGTCGCCAGGAATCAGGTCTGTTAAAGAATCACCATTTTGCTATGTTGGCTCTTGACATTTGGATTTGGGTATAAGGCAGTTTAGGACTTCCAGACAACCCAGTCCTCTTCCATCTATGTGGGAAGACTTCAGTCACTACGCTTTCCATGCTGATGCGAGCCACCAAGTTAACTAATAACTTCCTGATGGCATACCAGGACCACCGTGAGCAGTCAGATATGGTAACATTCAGCAACAGCCAAGTAAAATCCAATCTGGTTATGGCTCAGGTCAGCAAGAGAGGGACAGGGTGGGACTACAGCACTGAAATTTTAGGGTTCTTTCTTCTTTACCATAGGGACACTCTTAAAATACACACTCTTTGAATTTATCCTTCTTCTCTAGAGGCATGTTGTAGCTAATTAGCATTATATACATTGCACTTCTCGTATAGGCAATAGCCTTAAATGTGCAGTTATACGGAAACTGCCTTCTTGAACCTGCTAATCAAACTTTTCCACAGATCCTTAATTACTGGGTTTCTATCCTTCACAGATGTATGCTTCCTGCAACCTGCAGAGACCTGACTTGGTCCGACTACAAGCGCTGCCAGGCTCATAAAATAAGGTTTTAATTGGCTCCACCAGGGCGACCAATGGCTGCTCCCTGTCCATGCAGTCAGCTAAGAAGAAGAAGAAAAAAAAAAGCAGTGTTTTAACCCTTCCCTTTCCTATTCCACAGTGTAGAGGATCTGTCCACTGCCTCACACAGCAATTATAGTTTATATAGTTTATAGTTAGGTTAATTTTCTATACTGCCCTTGGTAAAAACATACAGAGTGGTTTACCTATTTTATACCCTTGAGAAGGGGAGGGATAGGGGAGATATGATACAGACGTTTAAATACTTAAAGAGTATTAATGAACAAACCGTTTTCAAAGAAGGGGAAGCTGTAATACTAGAGGGCATATGATGAAGCTGCAAGGAGGAAGCAACATCAGGAGATACATTTTCCCTGAAAGGGTGGAAGATGCTTGGAACGCCCTCCCGAAGGAGGTGGTGGGGGCAAATACAGTGACGGAATTCAAAATGGCATTGGACAGACACAGTGGATCCCTTTATATCAAGAGGATAAAAGCAAAATAAACTTAACAATTTTTTATACTTCAACAAATAGAGACGGGTGACCTGTATGGAGCAGCAGGTACAAAGGCATAGAGGGGATGATCGGCACGGAGAGGCAGGTACAGCTACTCTTGCCACCTTACTGAGCAAACTAGATGGACCATACTGGTCTTTATCTGCCGTCATATACCATGTTACTATGTTAAAACAAAGTATGAGAAAGAAAAGAACTCCAATTGTTACAGGAAAGTAACAGAATGACTACATATTATGAACAAAAAATAGGAAAAGAATGTACTTCAGTTGTTACAGGTAAGTATAAGAAAAGATTACCATAAGACATATTTTGGTCAATAATGTGCTTATGGGAGAAGCCAGAGGTACATATAACCAGCAGTTGATGCCAGATGTACCTGCCTATCCCTAGCCATTACAAGTCTCCCACCAGCTCTGTAACCACATAACTGCCTGCAGCTACTAGTTAGTACGTAGAGCTGGAAATGGGGGGTATGAATTAGGTCATGGCGGCTGGGAAGAGAGGGTTAGAAAGCAGCGAGTCCTATTGATTTTAGGAAAGAAAGAGAAAGCCAGCCTCCAAGGAAGTGTTAAGTCATCATTTGAAATGCAGACATTTGACAGAGTTCATACATCAAGCATCATAAATTAAAGAAAACATTTAGGGGGTTATTTTAGAAACCTTATTTGCAATCTGCACGTGTAAAAATGATCATGCACACGTGTAGCTGCATCCACGCGTAAAAGGTCATTTTAGAAATTAATAACATCTCTATGCTTTTGGGGGGTGGGGAGGGCGTTTCACGGGTATGGCGAGAACAGCATCAAAAGTTACACATGTACAATATGTGCATTTCCTATAAGAAATCACGGAGACTAAAATTCTCAACGTCCGGATTTACACCTGCTCTTCGACAAGAATAGGAAAAAATGGTTTTTGCTCTTCCCTTTACAGAGGAAATTAAAGGGAATATGCCCCTTAATCCCCCAATGTTTCTGCCCCACTCAAAGTCACAATGAGGGACAGCTAGAGGCCTCTATAGGTTACTGGCGACATCCATACTTTTGGATTTGCAAAATTATGAAGATAACACATGTAAGTGCTGATATTTGCATGTGTCAGCTGTAAAACTCTAGCCCTTACACATGAAGGCTTCTGCCATCGATCTTTCCCATGTGCATGTTTGTAAAATAGCATCTCCCACTGCAAGTGGATCCCCTTCCCCGGGCGTTCCTGCACCTCCTTCTTTCATTTGAAATGGACGTCCACGATGAGGGCAGAAATATGTTGATTTTACATCTGACTTGCATGCGCCCGCCCTCTATCTAAAACCGACACAGATTTGCAGACATTTTCACTTGGACGTCACAGCAACAACATAAACAGCTTTTCTAAAATGGGCCTTTCAATCATCTAACCTAGATATCAAGCTATAAAAATGCAGCGGCCAGGCCCATGATTTTCACTATCAAGAAATGAGAGTCGGGACTCGCGCCAGGGAGAGAACTTTGAAGGGGAAAGATCACAGACAAACACACAAGGAACTATTTTTTAATATCTATGATACTCTTTGTGTGCTATTTTACAGCTCCCATAATTCAGCTCTTCAAGGCAAATGAGTATCCTTCTGCTATATACAGTAACATTAGCTTTTTTAGATGGAATTAGGAAGGGCCTAAGCGGGATAATACTTGAGCAGTTTGGGTTGTTACTGCAACAGGAAGACATGGACAACTTCTGCATACTTCTTTTCGGCATGGACATTAACTTATAAAGAAACTCGGGCAGGCCCAATGAATCCGTTGTGATGCTGTGTTCAAGTCCCAGGTCAAGTCTTCTGTCTGCAGGGTCAACCAAGGGTACTGTGGAAGCAGTATATAGCTCTGAATGTGGAAGTAGAGCCAACCGCTGTTCATCAGTGATATCTACTAGCCGGACTTAGGGTGTACAAACACTGTGCTCTTCAGGGAGCCTGTTCTGTGGCCCCTGGCCATGGGCTGTCACTGTAATCACAGGGATAGGTGGGAAGGTTATAAAAATGGAGGAAAAACCCAAAGTCATTCCAAGTGAAGACTCAAGGTGCCAAAACCCAATGGAAACCAGTGCCAAAAGGAGCAAGAGAAAACAAAAACTACTATGACATTTTTAAAATAACTAAATAAACCTGGAAAAATATTTCTAGGGGAAAAACATAGATAACATATATGAGAAACATTCTCAATTTGTCAGAATTCAGATTCTTAAAGATTCCTTAAACAAAATCTGATTTAACTTTTTCCACTCTTGCCCCAGCGATAAATCTTTGTGATCTAATTTAACAAATGGCTCAAGTATGCATAATGAAAATGCATCAGCGATTGAAGACATCTGTGCTCCCTTCCTGAGACATACTTTGGAAGGCAGTGGGGGTGGATTACCCACATGCTCAACTAAAGCTGCCCTGCTTCCTATGCATCTAGTGCAGATTCTAATTATTAATAGAGTCCCTGGAGCAAGACTACAGGCAAATGTGCTGCTTGGAAGTCAGGTCACCAGCTGCCTTCCAGACTTAAAGAAAAAGGCAAAGTCCTCTCATTCTCAAAATAATCCCGTAACACCCATCAGCGGCCGGAAAACCATAAACCTGTTCCTTATGACGTGAATTAGCCGGTCACACAATGGCAGCAGCGAGTTATCAGGCTGTAGATCCCAGCTTTGGAAATCTAACTTTTAATAATGCTGTAGATTAGTTTCTCTCAATCCAGGGGCAAGTTTACTAAACTGCTCTGTTAACACGGGCTGATAATGCGGGTGGAGAGCGCGGGCTAATAACAGCAGCACAGGGCAAATGCAGGTAACGCAACGATTTTCCGTGCTATCTGCAGAAACTGTGCTAATGGCCAGAGTGGGCAGGAAATGGGCGGATAATTGGTTTGTCTGCAACACGCAGTTACTGAGGGCATCAACTGCGTGTAGTCACCATCAAAGATGCCGACAGCATAGGTGCAGATAATCCCACTTCAATGGGTGATGTTATGTGCATTCATGGTGGTGCCAGGCCGTGCTCTCTGCAATTTCAATGTGTTATGTGCTGGAGAATTGCTGTGCATGACCCCAACAGATAGCACCTCATTCGCTACAAACACGGTGTGCTATTTGCACAAAAACGCTGCGTTAGCTGCAAAAGCCTAACAAGCTTCAGTAAACACCCCTTATATTCATGCCAAATGCCAAGTGTTTGGAACTAGCTTTGATGTAGCTCAGGTCAAAATCCTACTTCTTTTAACCCACTCAGATGTCTCAATATCGAACCCTGGTTCCATGGAATAACACATTCCATTACTCAAAGATGGTTCGAACAGCTGCAAGCAAAGCAGGCCTAGAAGAGAAAGAAGCAGAGGCATAACATTATGGGAATAACGCTTTCATTATCTTACTTTCATCAAACAATATGGTCTCCTTTGCTTTAGCTATGCACATTGTATTCCAAGTAACAGCCATAACAGTAGAAATTATTACATCACAATCAAAAAGACCTTGCAACTCAGCACCAACTCAATGAAGGAAAAAACCCAAGGGAGAAAGTGAACAACAAATATATGCCTGGATTTTCTAGGACCTTTCAACACTGAAGAGTAATGAGGGGTCGAGCCTGGTGATTTCCTCACAATGTACATACTTCTTTTCAGATCAAATGAACTGCAGCATCACTCTCAGTAACTCCTAAGATCCAAGAGCAGGGTCTGAGCCATGAGCTGTTGACTATCCCTTCTTGGGATTTTGGCAGAGACAGAGTCTCTACAATATGCAGAGAGATTAACACTCTGCCCACGGAAACCTTACTGATCTAAGGGTCAATGGCAAACACCCTTAAAAAATGTTTTGCGCTATTTCTCTAGGTTTGGATTGAAAAATGTCTTTCCTTCACTTGGTTCTAAATAAAACCCCATAGACAAAGCACCACGCAATACCACAAATTAACCTAGAAATCCTGTTGATGAATTGAAAGTGTAAAGTTTATAGGATATAAACTTAAAAGAACTTTAAATACAAATTCCGAATATAAAATGAAAAAAAAAAGTTATAAATTAAAAATTGGCTTGAACATTTTCTAGTTACCTAAAAAAAAAAAATGGCACCAATGACATTTCATATATATTAATGCAAATATTTTCTTAAAAATTTGGAGGTGAGCTCATACTCAAATGGAATATCTTGGTTCATATTACAATCTGCCCCTTTGTCATCATGCTTACTAAAACTTTATATCAGGGTCCACACTTTGCACAACAGTCTGATCGAGTTCCATATGCTATAATAACAATGATGAATATCTGGACTGTGCTCAAATGTCCTTATTATTCAATAAATGTCCCCATTACTTACTCCTCCGTGTGCTCAATTGTGTTGTAATGTGGACAAAATCAAAATGAAAAATTCATACTGGAATATATGAGGTGGTTTGGGGAGCAGTAATGAACCAAAATGCTCCACTGGAGCAGGTGCTCACCGCCACTTCTCTAATTTTTTAAGAAAAAAATTAGGCTTTAAATGTATATAAAAAAATATTGGTGATAGTTTATGAGGTAACTAGACCTGATGTAACTACAGGGCCGGTGCACCCTAAGCAAACCTCATTCCAGGGACTTTGGAATGGGGAAGGCCACCTAGGGCCCTGCTCCACCAAACGTTTGCCTGCAAAGAGCAGCTGTAATCACAGTAGACGCCTTCTGTCTGTCTGTGGGAGATCGGAACTCTGTAAGAAGGGGCTGGGGGGGGGGGGTTGTTGTGATCGTGGCAAAGATTCCTATCTGCCCGCAGGAGATCCCAACGGGCAAATAGGAAGAGTTAGCTTTCCCCTCCTGCCTGCAGGGATCCAATCTCCCATGGGCAGATAGGAATCCGCACAATCACAACCATTCCCTTCTCTTCTGCCTGGGGCAGCTGGGATCCCTGTGCACAGGAGGGGATAACTGTGGGGGCTAGGAGGTGGATTTGGAACAAAGCTGGGGGCAGAGTCAAGACAGAGCTTGGCTCCCCCCCCCCCCCAATCCGAGAGGTGTTTTGCGGCCCTGCCTCATTCTAAGTGCCCTCCCTGCTCCAGCCCCCACTCTGATTGTCTCCAGAACATGCAGCAGCGGCAATACTTTTAAAACAGCACCACAACACTGGAGTTACCTTCAGCTCCAGCGCTGAGGTGCTGTGCATGCTTCTACCCCCCCCCCCCTCCTTTGATTCCATTCCTGTTTTCATGGGGGCAGAAGCTGCTTCCACTCCCATGCAAAAAGAAGTGGAATCGGAATGGGGAGCAAGCAGGAATGGCACCGCAGTGCTGGAGATGAAGGCAACTCTGACACTTTGGTGCTTTTTAAAATTATTGCCTCTGCTGTATGTACAGAGATGGGCGGCGGCGGCAGCAGCAGCAGCAGCAATGGACGCCCCTGGAGCACTCTAGGCGACTGCCTAGTTTCCCTAATGGCGGGGCGGGGCCGGTCCTCTGTAAATAGACCTGATGAAGAAAGTATAACACTTGAAGGATTGTCCAAAGCATGTTAAGTTAATCCATAAAAAAATATCACCTGCAACTTTTTTGTTGACCTTTATCTGCACATATCCAAGTGGGCTAACACAGCAGCCATAATTTTCTGCTGAGGTAACTAGAGAAACTGAAAGTGATAGATGGTCTTGAATTCTAAATAAAACACCCAATCATGTGGTGATGCCAGTGGCCCTCGTAGACCCTGCTCTTGTTAAAAACCACCATGAGAAGCACCAGCAATCATTCTAGCCAAGCAAGCACAGCAGAAGTATATGGAGGTGAACCTTGCTCTTCTATGCTGTCTTCCTTTTCTGCTTGCAAACAATGCAATGTGTGCCTTTGAGTCAGTCCTGACTCCTGATGACCCAGAAGCTCCTGGGTTTTCTTGGCAGTGTCACTGGAAGTAGATTGCCAGGCCTTTCTTCTGAGGCAATGGAGGGTTAAGTGACTTGCCCAAGGCCACAAGGAGTGCTAGTGGGAATTGAACCCTGGTTGCTTGGTTACCAAGCCAGTGTTCTAACCACTAGGCTACTCCTCCACTCCTCCTTTTCTGCTTAGTTAATATAAATTCTCTTATCGCTTTAGAGTAGTATGCTGAGAAAATCTTCGGCAGATGTAAAACACCAGTCATTGCATTAGGCCTCTACATTTGTCCCTGTCCTCCAGTCTGCAGTCCTTTAGTTCATTAGCTACTTCAATATGTACAGCTGAGCTGTCTGAATCTTTGGCCACCCCTGTATATAAAGATAACTGTGGAGGAGGAAAATTTAACCCTTTCTAGCTCCACAATGAGAAGCAAGTCCATTGTTCAAAATGAAATCTCCAAGGCAGTCTGGACAGGCAAAGCTGGAAGGCTGCCTGCTCTTAAAAATGTCATCATTATTACACTGACTCCCTGTGCTCATCTTCAACTCCTACAAAAAAAACGGGTTCAGACAAAATGTCTTGTCAGGATGGGCTAGTTAAGGCTGTGACTGTCTCACAGAAACTTCCAGATCAAAAGCTGAAGGAAGCAAAAGGGGAGGAAACTACTCCTTGTCTATTTCTCACTCTTCACCGACAAAGAAAACTGCTTTTCTGGCAGTATTTTTTATTTTGTTTCATATGAAACAAGATTTGGCAGCAGAAGAGAATACATTCCGACAAGTCCCCACCATGATAGCCAATGGGTTACACCCTCACAAATATGTCAGCATTTCACAGGAGGAGATATTTGGCAACTTTCTCATTTATAAACAGACACATACAAACACACACACAAAGTTGCCACATAATAGCAAATCTTTCATTTCAGACTTACCACACTACAGTAAATCTTTCACTTTACAGTTATCCTACTGCCGGTGCAATTAAAGTCCCCCTATGACAGGCAGAGTGTAAATAACTCCAAACTGTCAAGCCAATTTTACCTCACATGGGGTTACTTAAGAAAACAAAACTGCCACTTTCCTGGACCACAGAACTCAACTGTCTAGGGCCTAGAGTTAGGGTTGCCAACTGGCCGGTTTTCAGCCGGCCTGGCCGGTTTTTCCATGGCCAGGCCGGCTGCCGGCGCAGATGCAAAACCGGCCCTTGAAAAGCCGTTTTTTTGCTCTGGCCGCAAGATCGGGAGCGGCCAGAGCAAAAGACCGGCTTTTCTTCCAACCCGAAGTTTAAAAAAAAAACCCACCCAGGACCGGCCCACACACCGGAGGGCTTCAGAGGGAGCCGGGGAAGCCTGCGCGAGGCCCCGGCTTCCTCTGTACAGCCGCCAGCGTGAAAAGCCTTTTCCTTCACGCTGGCGGCTGTTTCTGTGAAGCCGCGTTTGCTCGGAAAGGTTAAAGGCAATACCCTTTAACCTTTCCCAGCATTCGCGGCTTCACTGAAACAACCGCCAGCATGAAGGAAAAGGCTCTTCACGCTGGCGGCTGTACAGAGGGAGCCGGGGCCTCGCGTGGGCTTCCCCGGCTCCCTCTAAAGCCCCTCAGACAGCCGCGGTGCTGGTCGGGGGTGGGGGGGGAGGCCAAGGACTGCATGGGCTGTGATGGGGGGGGGCTAGGACTACAAATGGGCTGTGATGGGGGGGACCTGGACCTGAAAAGGGCTATGGGGGGGGGGACTTGGACTGGAAATAGGCTGTGATGGGGGGGGGGAGGGACCTGGACCGGAAAAGGGCGATGGGGGGGGACTTGGACTTGAAATAGGCTGTGATATGGGGGGGACTTGGACTGGAAATAGGCTGTGATGGGGGGGAGACCTGGACTGTAAAAGGGTTATTGGGAGGGACATGGACTGGAAATGGGTTGTGATGGGGGTGGAGGGGACCTGGACTGGAAAAGGGCTATGGTGGAGGGAGGGGGAACTTGGACTGGAAATAGGCTGTGATTAGGGGGGCTAGGACTGCAAATGGGCTGTGATGGTGGGGGGGGCTAGAACTGCAAATGGGCTGTGATGGTGGGGGGGGCTAGAACTGCAAATGGGCTGTGATGGTGCGGGAGGACTCGGACTGCAAATGGGCTGTGATGGTGGGGGGGGCCTAGGACTGGAAATGGGCTGTGATGGTGGGGGGGACCTGGACTGGACATGGGCTGTGGGGGGGGGAACGTGGACTGGAAATGGGCTATGGTGGAGGGAGGGGGAACTTGGACTGGAAATAGGCTGTGATTAGGGGGGCTAGGACTGCAAATGGGCTGTGATGGTGGGGGGGCCTAGGACTGGAAATAGGCTGTGATGGGGGACTTGGACTTGAAATGGGCTGTGATTGGGGGGGGGGGCTAGGACTGGAAATGGCCTGTGATGTGAGGGCTAGCACTGGAAATGGGCTGATGAGCTGGAATTGGACTGGAAATGGGCTGATGTGGGGCATGGGAGAATGGGACTAGAAGGGAGTGGATGCTAGGTGGGTCTAGAACTATAAGGGAACTGATTTTGGGGGAGGACTAGAATGGATGGTGAATGAGAATGGAGAGGGGAAAAATATTTTGTGTGGAAGAAAAGTCTATGATGGGCTGGGTATTGGGAGAGTAAGAGGGGCTTGAGAATGGAAGGGTGAAATTTAAACGGATGATAAAGGAATAAGGAAAGAATTGGGGGAAAGAGCAAAAGGGAAACAATCAGTATGTTAAAGCAGAAATAGAGAGAGAATGGAAAACCATCTAAAAGAGAAGAAAGGACAAATGGATAGCTCGCAGAAGACACAAAGAAACCAGAAGAAAGTGACTGGAGCAATTGCAACTGAAAAATAAAACGCCCAAACAGAAGGTAGAAAAATACTTTTTATTTACTGGAATAGGTCTGGTCTGGGAAGTGTGTATTGCTAACATCTTTGCGTTTTTGTTTAGTGCAAGAGGAAATTACTTTATAGTTTTATTTCTCCAGTGTTGTACATTTCATGTTTGGATTTTGGGGTTCCCAGTTTAATTATTATCTGACCAAGGAAGTTAACCTACACTTATCCTCGGTAATTTTTGTGGGTGGGGCTTGGGGCGGGGCAGGGGTGGGACTAGGGGTGGAGAATGGGTGGAGCATGGCGAGCCACAGGTGTCGGGTTTTTCTCGGTGAAAAAGTTGGCAACCCTACCTAGAGTTCTGAAAACCCCTCAATGACTCCAAATACTCAGTGTCTGTTCACAAATTCCTAGGTAGTCTATGAAGAGGCTGTTTGCCCCCAGCCGGTCAATTCTCCTACCTTAGTGCCAGGCAGCAAGGTCTCATGTGGAATTCGTGATAGACCCCTGAAAAATTCAGTCCCGAGAAGCCCAGAATTAACTGGAGAGGTTTCTCCCAGGCACAGCCTTCCATGGCAAAAAGTGTTTTCACAGACATAACTCCAAAGTCTCGGATATTAAACACATTGCCAACCTTCTCCACAGACCAAATTACAGTACAGTTAGAGGAGCTAAGGATCTGAAAACCCAAGCTACTCTTAAAATAAGGCTAAGAAATATTGTAAAACAGCTGTGAACACTCTAGGAAGGAGATTTTTTTTAAAACATTGTACAGTGGTGTGCAAAAGTCTGGAATCACTTGTGAGTTTTGCATTTTTCGTACTTTCTAACTTTTTTTAAATTTTGCGTTAGCCCTGCATATTCATCTTTCTACCACGTTAAAAGGGATACATTTGGCTATTAGAGTTGAATTTTTTGCATGTCTTGCTTCCAATTTAAATACTTTACAAACACTGGGAGATAGCTACTGTGATTTTTGTGGATCCTGCGTCAAAACTGGATCGAGATTAACCAATATGCACACGTTATTTCTGACCAATCAGGAGGCTGGTTTCACTAACCAATCACAATGCAGATATCTAGCCAACAGTGCAGTTATAAAAACGCACGGAATTTTTGAATTTCATATGCTTTCTGGATCGACCATGAAGATGACTCGGACCCTGACGTTGGAGGAGCGTGTTCGTGTGTCCTTTATGAGCGAGGAAGGATTTTCAAGCCGTCAGATAGCCAGGAAAGTTGGCTGCAGTCAGAGCGCTGTTGTTAAGATTGTACAGAAGAAGAAAGAAATGGGTTCAGTGGTAGACAAGCTTCGTTCAGGTCATCCACGTGCATCAACATCACGCCAGGACCAGGCACTATGGCGCATTTCACTAATTGCAAGTTGACCTCTCCTCAGCTACTTCGAGAGTGGTCAGACAAGAGTGAGGTCAGTGTCAGCTCATCAACAGTTCGTAGCTGGTGCCTGCAGTTTGGTCTCCAGGGCTGCAAAGCATGGAATAAGTCACTGATGACTGACATACAAAGGCACATTCGGATCATGTGGGCGAGAAAGCATTCAACCTGGTCGACTGAAATGTGGGAAAAGGTGCTATTCAGCGATGTAACCAGGCCCACACCAATGTGAAGAGATTTCCTGGAGAGGAATTCAAGCCTGAGTGTCTCAATCTCACTGTGAAGCATCCTTTGAAGGTCATGATCTGGGGATGCATTGGCTGCCAGTGGCGTTGGACGTCTTCACATCGTTGATAGAATGTTCAATGGGGCCAAGTACATCACCATACTGCAAAAGTGCATGGTGCCATCAGCACACCAGCTGTTTCCTGGCCAGTTCCTGTTCCAAGATGACAATGCACCCTGCCATCGCTCCAGACAGGTGATCAGCTGGAAGCAGCAGAACAACATCAAGTCAATGGACTGGCCTGCCCAGTCTCCAGATCTGAGTCCAATCGAGAACCTGTGGCACAAGGTGGCCATGGAAATATCCAAGAGGCATCCGACATCAAAGCGTGAGCTGTTTGCTGACAAGGTGCAGTCAGGTGATCAAGAACAAAGGGTGGCCCATCAAATACTGAGCCATCACTGACACATAAAAACAGCCTTTTTCAAGGCCACATACATTCATTTGAAGGAAACCTGGCGTGCGTCCAAAATATTTTAAAGCATATTTACAATAATATATCGTTGGCCAACGATGTACATTATGCAATTTTCACAGAAAATCTATCAACAGGACAACTATGGGGAACAAACTCAGAAAATAAGGGCCAAACCAATATTAAAAGTTGACCCTAATAGCCAAATCTATCACTTATCATGAGATACACAGAAAAAGCCACTAGGATGAAAAAGAAATTAAGATATAAGGTCACGAAGTTGAAAAAATGTCAAATTTACAAGCGATTCCAGACTTTTGCACACTACTGTATATGTGACTGTAATAAAAGTCAAACAACTTTGAATCCAAAATCAAAGGGTAGAGGAATAGGAAACAAAATATATTAGGACAAAAAGAAAGCGACCAAGTTAATTGAAAAAATACACTGGTAAACTGATAGTCTAAGGAATCTCGCTGGTACTACCGCTGTAACACCCTTTCTGTCTGCGGTCTTAGTGGTATAATGCAGTCTGCTGAAATAAAAGGTCAAGAGTGATTTGTTCTGACAAAGCAGGCAAGGAAACCATTTCCAGCACTGGCTCTTGCAATCCACTTGCTATGAAACAAAAAAGCACAACTCTCCACTTCAGAAAGGTTCCTGCTGGACAGCACTCTGTCTGAGAAACGTTATCTACAAGCTCGGCATTGTGGCTAATGGTTTTCTTGCTTTGCATGGATTTCATTTGCAGTTTTTCAGAAGAAGGACCAAGATATGTAAGAAGTCAATGCCAAAATGTTGTGCGTAGAAATATGAAAATATCAGGGACAGCAATAGGAGCCCTTTTCCTAAAGTTAGTGCTCAGATTGTCACACATAAAAGTGTGGATTTGCAATGCCAGCTATTTCCGAGGCTTCAAACCCTGTTCTTGATCGCTTGTGGCCTCTAAAAGGAAGCAACTGAATTTGCAAAACAAGTGAAGAAACTTTTCAAATAATCAGACCAGCAAACAAGTGGCTAATGCACAAATACACTCAAAAATACAAAGTACTGCTCCAGGAACCACACATGGATCAAATCTAGCCACATGATTGGTTAAGGGGAGGTAAACTGAAACCTAGGGATGAGAGACTTGATAGTTGTAGTCCAGAACAGTGAATTACAGATAAAGTGATTGACAGTATATATATTAAAAAACTAGTAAAACTGACACATATAGATTCCTTAGAAGCTCAAATGACAAGACTTCAACTTTCATACTTTGAACATATCATGCAAAGAGAGAGATCATTGGATATCATAATTCTTGGCAAGGAAGAAGGTCACTATACGTAAATGAGGAAGGTTGGCAATGAGATGGATAAATCCTATAACAGCAGCTATGGATACCATTCTATCAACAATGAAACGCTTGGTTGAAGACCGAGCAAAGTTTAGGTCAACTATCCAGAGGGTCGCCCAGAGACGTCACTGACTCGATGGCACTTAACAACAATAACATGGAAAACAACTGGCTAGCTGCAAAGTTCGGATGGGAGAAAATTGCTGTACAGAAAGACACAAAGTAACACACCTCATCCATTGGAAACTTTGTAAGTACAACATCCCTGAACCAGAAAAGTACTGGGATCAGGACCCTAAGAGAATTATGGAGAATGAAGAGGTTGTGATCACCTGGGACATTCCTGTTCTGATTCGTATAAAGACTGAAGCAAGGAAACCAGATCCGGTGGTAATGTTGAAAACATGAGAACAGCATGGATTAACAGAAAGTGTCAGTGCCAAGTGGTTATTCTGTGAATCATGTGGAAAGAGAGAAGATCCACAAGTACCAAGAAATGCAGTCAGAGACCAAAAAATGAAAAGCAGAAAGACACAGAAATAATTTCCATCATATTGGGTACCTATAAGCTTAATTAAAAGCTATTTCCAAGCACACTTTGGTAAGTTGTCTATATAGGGGTGGAAATATTCCCGCAGCTGCTTTCTTTTTTTTGAAGAACGAATTAGTGAGGGGGAAGGGGGGGAAAGGCACCAGAAGGGACTAGACACGAGGGGGAGCTGGAAGGGAGCAGACATGGAGAAGAGTTGGAAGGGAGAAGACATATGGGACAGCTGGAAGGGAGCAGACATGGGGGGGCTGCAAGAGAGAAGACACAGGGAGAGCTGGAAGGGAGCAGACATGGGGGGCTGGAAGGGAGCAGATATTTGGGGATGGGGCTGGGGCTGGAAGGTGGCTGGGTAATAGGAGGGGGGTTGGAAGAGAACTGTCAGGGGGAAGGGTGGGGGCTGGAAGGGAGTGGAAAAGATGGGAAGGAAGGAGCTGGAGGGAAGGTGGGTGCTGGAAGGGAGCTGACAACTGGGGATGGCACTAGAAGGCGGATGGACAGAAGAGAGGGTGACTGGAAGGGAACTGATATGGGGAGGGGGGCACTGGGACTGGAAGTTCACTGATATCTGGGATGGTATTTGGACTAGAAAGGGCTGGATGGTGGGGAAGGAGGGGGACTGGAAGGGGACAGACAGAAGTGGTGGTACTGGGAATGCAAGGGTGTTGGCACTGGAAGGTACTGGGAGGGGAGATTGTAAAGGATGCTGATACTGAGGAGGGTTACTGGGACTGTAAAAAGGCTGATGGAAGAAAATAGAGAAAGCAAAGGAGAGACAAGAAATGGCAGATGGATACAGACCATAGAAAGAGAGTTAAGAGAAGACAGAGGAAAACAGAAACCTCAGATCCAGACCAGCATGATCAAAAATCGTCAGACAACAAAGCTAGAAAAAATAATTTAATTTTCAATTTAGTGAGTGGACTTTGTGCTATCTTTATATTTCACACAGTATGGGGAACTGCATCTCTTATCTGGTGTGGCGCCGCAAACGGAGTCTGGCTTCTTGGGGTTTCATTTAAATTTTTGCCTACATATTTTTATTTTTGTTTTAGGTTATGGTCACTTATTCTGTACTTTGGTGAGGGTCTGTGTTCTGAGTGTGTGACCAAGGCCAGGTGTTCTGTTAACATGGTGTTTGTCTGTAGGGACATGTACAGCTTTTCAAATAGGTGTATGGATATTTTGGGGCCCATTGCAGTGTTTATAGTGCTGCTTTTTTCTGGGTAGGCCCCTTATTGTATGAGTTTTGGAAGTGTATGCTGGTATGGTATGGTAGATTTGGCCTTGCAAATCTTCAGTGACTTTAGTAGGGTTTTATATTAGTTCCCAATATGTTTTGTCGGTGAAATGACCAGAATCAGATCTTTTTTTTAATATATTGAGCTCTGCACCCACTGTTTTGGAGGGGGTTCTGTGAATGCAAACTTTATGTTCAAAAAAAAAAGCAAGCACCATAACGCAGTTTATAACAACAAAATACAGCTGAATTATAATTTGGAGTTATAAACTGCTATGATTCTCGCTCTCTTTTTTTAGTTTCTTGGTGTGCAAACATCTTGCATTTGCTCTACATTATCTAATCGGCTTTTTGGTTTGATTCAGTCCCTGACTGGAGTTTTGAGAACGATCCACCCCCCCCCTCTCCAGGGGGGGGGGCATGATCTCATCCCTCGCCTCAGGCAGCAGATTCCTTGAGCCACCCCTGTGCCTCTACATATCTTATGAACTCCAGGAGGCGGCTCTATTTGGCACAATACAAGAACTACAATAAGCATTAGCAGTAAATTTGAGATATTGAGATTATACCCCATATCTCGTACAATGTCAGCATTTTCATCATTTGGTCAGGATTTTATAGGCCACACATTACTAAAATACTGGCAGAGCAGGTGCATTCCTTAACCCTTAAAGTGTGTGCCCCCTTAGAAAATCACCCCCTAAACGCCAAGAGCATGTGCTAAATGCCAGTAACACAGGGTAGAGGCCAACCCCAACATTTGGGCAGGGACACTGTGACAACTTTAAAATACCGACTTTGTCCCAGTACTTTTTTGGGTCCATTATTTTTGGTAGGACCTTTCAGGTAGTAAATACAGAACAGAAACACTGCAAGTAAAGCCCCTATTTTCAGATAACATTAAAAAAAAAGTTTGTCAACAGGGCCGGATTAAGGCATAGGCAAACTAGGCATGTGCCTAGGGTCCAAATGTTTGTGGGTGGAGAGGGGTTCTGTCAGATGTGCTCAGGACTCAGGTGGGTTTTTTTTCCCACTGGCTTTTTCCCACTGTTTGCTGAAAACCAAATGGAAGGTTACAGTGTCTGGATATTTTAAGAGTTGAAGGGTCTAGTTCAGGGGTCGGCAACCCGCGGCTCCGGAGCCGCATGCGGCTCTTTCTCACCTTTGCCGCGGCTCCGGAGCACACTGCCCGCCCGGTATTTATGGCGTTATGGGCTCCCTCCCTTCTTCTGCAGCCGCGGTTCCCTGCCTCTTAGGGAACCGCGGCTGTGCTTTTAAAATCATCTCGGAGCCCTTCCTGTCTTGACGGGCTCCGTGCAGCATTGTCCCGCCTCTAAAGGAAGTTGTTTACCACTTCTTTGGAGGCGGGACAATGCTGCACGGAGCCCGCCAAGACAGGACGGGCTCCGAGATGATTTTAAAAGCACAGCCGCGGTTCCCTAAGAGGCAGAGAGCCGCGGCTGCAGAAGAAGGGAGGGAGCTGACAGGGAGGGAGCAGATATGGATGGATGGAGGGGGCTGACATGGAGGGAGGGAGCTGATATGGATGGATGGATGGATGGAGGGAGGGAGGGAGCAGATATGGATGGATGGAGGGAGGGGGGCTGACATGGAGGGAGGGAGCAGATATGGATGGATGGAGGGAGGGGGCTGACATGGAGGGAGGGAGCAGATATGGATGGATGGAGGGAGGGGGGCTGACATGGAGGGAGGGGGGCTGACATGGAGGGAGGGAGCAGATATGGATGGATGGAGGGAGGGGGGCTGACATGGAGGGAGGGAGCAGATATGGATGGATGGAGGGGGCTGACATGGAGGGAGGGAGGGAGGGAGGGGGGCTGACATGGAGGGAGGGAGCTGATATGGATGGATGGAGGGAGGGGGGCTGACATGGAGGGAGGGAGCAGATATGGATGGATGGAGGGAGGGGGCTGACATGGAGGGAGGGAGCAGATATGGATGGATGGAGGGAGGGGGGCTGACATGGAGGGAGGGAGCAGATATGGATGGAGGGAGGGAGGGGGGCTGACATGGAGGGAGGGGCTGACATGGGAGGGAGTAGCTATGGATGGAGGGAGGGAGGGAGGGGGGCTGACATGGAGGGAGGGAGCTGATATGGATGGATGGAGGGAGGGGGGCTGACATGGAGGGAGGGAGCAGACATGGAGGGAGGGAGCTGATATGGATGGATGGAGGGAGGGGGGCTGACATGGAGGGATGGAGGTGGCAGACATGGATGGAGGGGGGCTGACATGGATGGATGGAGGGAGGGGGCTGACATGGAGGGAGGGAGGGGGCTGACATGGAGGGAGGGGGGCTGACATGGAGGGAGGGAGCTGATATGGATGGATGGAGGGAGGGGGGGCTGACATGGAGGGATGGAGGGGGCTGACATGGAGGGAGGGGGGCTGACATGGAGGGAGGGAGCTGATATGGATGGATGGAGGGAGGGGGCTGACATGGAGGGAGGGAGCTGATATGGATGGAGGGAGGGGGGCTGACATGGAGGGATGGAGGGGGCTGACATGGATGGAGGGGGCTGACATGGATGGAGGGAGTGGGGCTGACATGGAGGGAGGGAGCTGATATGGATGGAGGGAGGGAGGGAGGGAGGGAGCTGATATGGATGGAGGGAGGGAGGGAGGGGGCTGGGATGGAGGGAGGGAGCACTGGTAATGGGGTTGAGGGGACGAGCACTGGAAATGAGCTGATTAGGGGAGGCTAGGACTGGTAATGAGCTGATGGGGGGTAGGACTGGTATTGGGCTGATTAGGGGAGGCTAGCACTGGTAATGGGGTTGAGGGGGGATTAGCACTGGAAGGTACTGGGAGTGAGGACTGGAAAGGGGCTGATATTGGGGAGGGTTACTGGGACTGGAAATAGGCTGATGGAAAGAAGTGAAGAAAACGAAAGAAGAGATAAGAAATGGCAGATGGACCATAGACCACAGAAAGAGAGCTAAGAGAAGACAGGAAAGCAGAAGCCTCAGATCGGGACCAGCATGATCAAAGAATAAATTGGTCAGACAACAAAGGTAGAAAAAATAATTTTATTTCATATTAGTGATTTGACTACAAAATCATCATAATTTTGAAATCAAATATTGTTACTTGTTGTTGTGATATTTTCTGGCGTTTTTTTTTTTTGGTGTGTGAAGGAAGAGGGGTAGTCTTATACGGCGAGTATAGGCCAAACACCTATATTTTAACAGGAAAAGTAGGGGGTCGTATATAGCATTAAGGTAAGAAACAATATATGCAGTGTTAGATTTGTTTTAAATGTCGCAATGGTTTTGCGGCTCCCAGTTTTTTTTTTCCCTTCGGAAACGGGTCCAAGTGGCTCTTTACGTCTTAAAGGTTGCAGACCCCTGGTCTAGTTAATAAGGTGTGCTAATGAGGAACATATTTTAATACAGGTCCCATGTTATTCAATGGGACGAAGTTACTAATAACACAAGTTAATGGTGAATTAACCCTTGTTAACGTTAATACACCTTAGTAACTAGATTGCTAAATCTTATTTGCAACTGTCTCATCCTCACCTCTTTCTGTGAGAGTGAGTCGACCCCGTTTGCTGCTGGGGTCACTAGCAGCAGCAGAGATGGTGGGTAGGATCCAGCCAATGGAGAGCTAGCTATAGTCACAGGAAGGAAGGGGATAAGCCACCGGAAAGCTCCTGTCCTGTACAAGTGAGATGGGAGGACCTGAACTCTGCACCAGGCACTGGGCTGACCTTGGAGAGAGCCACTGGAACCAGAGAGTGCCCTTTGGGAATGAGGGGAAGTGTGAGGGGGCTGCTGCAGTCTGAGGAAAAGAGCTAAGGGCAATTGCAAGAGCTCTACATGGTGATCAGTAAAGCTAGGAGGCAGGGTGGTGATGAACACATGAGCCGCAGCGGCAGCACAGCACAGCACCAGACAAGTGTGTTTTTGTTTCTGTGTCTGAAGAGTGACTGAGTGCGTGTGTGTGCATGTGTCTCTGGAGCAAGAGTGTTTTGTGTGCATGTGTATCTGAAGAGCAGGAGTACATGTCTATCCAGTGGTACCTGCATAATAGCTGGAAGGAAGTTTCGAGAACTGCCAAGATACCCAGTTCCAGGAGTGAGATTTTAAGCCTGTCCTGGATTTCTGACAATCTCATCCTGATGAATTTTGGCACCTGCAGCATTGATTCCAAATACACTATTGCATTGCTATGCAAATTTTAAAACTAGAACTGGCAAAAAATCTCACTCCTGGAACTGGATAACCTGGCAACTCTGAGTTTGTTTGTTTATTTACCTAGGCAACTTGTTTGAAAACTGTCTTAATACTCTTTCTGCTCTGTCTGTATTCTTTCACAAGAAGGGTTGCCAACTGGCCCAAGATGCGCCCAACAGGCTTGATCCAGTCCTGGGTTTTCTACATTGAATGCAGGGACATGTAGTCTTGCTTTTCTTATGGAGTGTAATGGAGAAATCAGAACTACATGTCCCTACATGCAATGGGGTAAGCCCTGGACTGGATCAAGCCTGTCAGTCACATCTGGAGCCAGTTGGCAACCCTATTCAGAAGCACCACAGGAAGCAAACCACCATTTTTGTTTGCCTCTTCCATTTGTGAAGCCTTTTTGACACAACGTTCAAAATGTATCTTGCTGTTTGAAGCCATCCACTCTTTGCATTTCTGATTTGTACCACAGGCAAAGGAGAGTAAATGATTTTCCCAGATTCCTTTGTTTTTAGCCCATTGCTCTAACCACAAGGCCACTCCATTTGAAGCAGGGCTTATACAGCCTGGTCACTCCTGTCCTACTACTGCAGCAACACCCAAAACTAAGCTCTGCTGCACTACATCTGAAGAGGTGAAATGTGGCAGACTTTGGGAGAAGGCCATGAACCAAGATCCTGGAGGGGAAGGGCAGCGAAAGTATGAATGCGATGGTGGTGGTGAGGAGGGGGGTTGATGAATAAGTAAATGGGACTCTGTGGCAGGGGTCAACAAATGAATGTAAACATGCTTAAGGCCCAACAGAGTATTAATCTGACCCTATGTGTCAACACAAAACTCAAGTCCCTTCAGAAAGCACTGCCCACAGGATTGCTGCTGCAATCGCCATCCCCTCTATGTCACCCCTTGCCATGTCTAAGATTCTCAGGGAATCACTGGGGCCTTGAATTATGCCTCTTCTGCCAATTTCACTCCAGAGGCTCGAAAGGATTGCAGCAATTCATCTCAGGAGTGTACCCCTCCTCCAGTTGTAAACAAAGAGGAATGTCTACTGGTATCTAATATTTTTCTGATAGAGTACTTCAATTATTTTTTTGCACTTCTACTGAGCTGATCCATGAAGATCTCAATTTTATATGACTCCTAATCAATGGATCCCAGCTTACATGCATGTTGGGGTCCACAATATCACACAAACCACAATATCATACAGGAGATTTCATAGTGCTGCTCCAAATGCTCGGTGTGCCCAGTTAAGCTTAATAGCCAGTCCTTACACCTGCTCTCCTGCAACTCAAGATGGCTCATGGTATATGGCTATCTTTGCTGCCCTAAATGCACAAGCCTGATCTTGGCTGATCTCAGAAGCTAAGCAGGGTCAGGCCTGGCTAGTGCTTGGATGGGAGACCACATTGGAATACCAGGTGCTGTAGACTCACTGCTACCAAAATAGGTAGGTCTATTTATAGAGGGTTGTAGTCACCTAATAGATAAAAAATCAAACCCCTCATGAAAATAAAATGAGAATAGTCTAATCTGTGTGCTATGTTTGTCTTGCTATGCACTGCTTATCATGCTGTGTATTTTTTTCAAAGGTAGACAAATCTCAGCAAAAAAAGAACCAATGGTCTCAGACATGAATGGCAAACTACTCCTGGATGTAAATTCCCCAAAGGGGTAGTGCCCAATTGCATCAATGACCATAGAATAAGTTCTTTTTAGTGATTCTTAAACATTCTTGTTAATTAATCAGACTTCTCTTAGTATTTCTTTTCCATAATATTTAGAGATTGTGCTTATCTCTCAGAAGAAATCTGAGCAGTCCCAACGCCACCATCCCGGTACCCTCAATGCTTTTCGATTCTTCTTCAGGGGATTGGTTTTGGAAACTAAACAGTTAAAAGCAAAAAAGTTGAAACGTGATTACAACGACTATACAACGGGATATGTATATCCGTGGCAAAATCCAAAAAGAAAATTCAAAAAAGTACGGAAACAAGTTGAGTTTGACTCACTTTCACTTTCAGAAGATGTGGATTCCTCAGATTCTGGGAAAAATACCCAGAGGGATTTTCCGAGCGAAGAGGAAGGAAAAACAAAGAAGAAAGACACAGGTCAGGGAAAGCAACGCAGCAGAGGACAAACCCGACAACGAAATTGATGACTGTAAGTAATGTATGTGAAGGGGACACCACAAATAATCTGGTCGTTAACATTTCAATGGTTCATTTATCAGAGGTACAACTAAGGGTTCTAAACACAGGAATGTCCTTTGTCCCTGAAATTTGATTCGATAGTTTTCAATTTCGAATCGATATAGAAAGTTTGATGAGGAAACTTCATTTAAAACTATTTTTTGCAGATCATACAATAGATAAACCGAAAGAAAATTTACCTATAGATGAACATAGGGTTCCATTACTTCTTAAGTCAACATGGATGCCACCTGGACCCCTACATCCTACTCTAATTCTTTTTCGTGATTTAATACTGATGGATGTAAAGAAACTAGAACAATCAACTAATCTAGTCTCTCGGATTTTTACACCAGTTGAGAAAGAAGCTTTGCAAGAATTACAAAATCATTCTGACATCGTTATACGTCGAGCTGACAAGGGGGGGGGGGCATAGTGGTAATGGACAGAAATTATTACTTGATTGAAGCTGAACGTCAACTTTCTCAAATAGATACATATCAAAAACTAGAGAATGATCCTACATCCCACTTGCAAAAAAAGATTAAAAATATCACCTCTTCCGCGTTGGAACATGGGCTTATTTCCCGAAAAGAAATAAATTTTCTTAATGAGTCTTCCCCTTCAATGGCTAGGTTTTACCTAGTCCCCAAGATACACAGAGATGTTAACAACCCTCCGGGGAGACCAACTGTCTCCACAAAAGGCACAGTACTGGAACCATTGTCTATTTACATTGACTCTTATTTGCGACCTTTAATGAAAAACATTTTGTCGTACATAAAAGACACCTCCCATTTTTTGAACATGCTATCAGAATACTCTAACTGGGCTTCTGATTCCAAGACCTTGATGGTCACCATGGACGTGTCCGCCCTGTATACAAACATTCCCCAAAAGGCCGCCTATGAAGTAATGTTGTCTGCTTTAAGGGCTCGAGGAGATCTTTCGGGGGACCACCTTGCATGTCTATCTCAGCTGGCAGAACTTACGATCTTCAACAACTATTTTGAATTTGAGGAAGTCATCTACAAACAAACGTTGGGGGTGGCTATGGGAGCCACCTGTGCCCCTTCGGTGGCAAATTTGTATATGGATACATATGAAAATCGATGGCTCCCTCTTTCACCACACAAGCACCACTTGGTGCTTTGGAAAAGATTCATCGACGATATTTTTTTTATTGTGGAAGGGTACAGCCGCAACACTACAAGAGTTTGTAGATTGGATGAATGGAGTAAACCCCCATATTAAATTCACTCACAATTTTCATGACCAGCGTATTGTTTTCCTTGATGTAGTCATTCAAAAAAGTCCACATGGTTGGGTAACATCAGTACACAGAAAACCAACAGACAGAAATACACTACTTCATTATCAGAGTAAACATCCAAAACAGCTCCGAGACAGTTTAACATTTTCACAATTTATAAGGTTCAGAAGAAACTGTTCTAATGTTGAAGACTACAAACGTCAAGCGAAGACTTTAATGAATGAATTTCAACAAAGAGGATATCCTCTACAAACTCTAAAAGTAGCTTACCGTAGAGCACTTTACAACAGCAGAACGTTATTATTACATCCCCGTGCCACCGTAGACAATACTGATGATAATGTTATTAATTTCATTACTAAATTCTGCCCGCTTAGTGGGAGAATTAAACGGATTTTTAAACGGCATCAAAATGTTCTCAGTGCCTTTCCTTGTCTCCAAAATAAACAAATTCGATGCGTATGGACACGACATACCAATTTAAAAGAAAAATTAAGCCCAGCCAAATTAAGATCTTATCCACGTGTTGATAGTGATTCATTAGCGGGACATAGAACTTGCGGTCACTGCAACATGTTTTGTTTCAGAAGAGATGCAATCTTTTTTCTATCATGGCCGCACGTATAAACTGAAACATAGTACCTCTTGTGAATCGGATCATGTAGTATACGCCATTCGATGTCCCTGCGGTTTACTATATGTAGGCAAAACCGTGCGACCATTACGGGTTCGATTGAATGAGCACAAGAGCAGGCTCAAATGCAAAGTACAGGAAGCTCCTTTAGTATCCCACTGCACTCAATATCAACACAGTTTTGAGGAATTAAAATGTTTTGGAATAGACTGGGTAGCTAGTGGCCGGATGGGCAGATCTAGGGCGAAGAGCCTGTTGATCCAGGAACAAAAGTGGATTCATCAATTACAATCAGTCTCCCCAGGGGGGCTTAACACAATGGTGGAATGGAGCGCCTGTATTTAGAACAGCGGTGCACGGCAGAATAGCAAAGACTAGTAAGAGAAGGTTTAGCGCAATAATGTAATGAAGGTTCACTGTATTACTCTGGTGCGGAAACATCAACGTCACAATGACGTAATTGAAGTCAGCTTGAAATTTCCGTTTGTTTGTTCAACCCGCATGCGTGGCGTTTTTCTGAAGCAACTGTTTGATTTTGGAATGTGAGAGACCGCACATCACTGAGTTTGTTGGAATTTAACATGTGGTGAGAATCTTTGCTTTAATAGTACTACAGACAAGTTTAAAGACAAGTAAAATTGATTTTTGAAGAAGTATATCTCCCCACTGGTTTTTCTCCTTCCACACAGATTGTCTGGAAAAACCAATCCCCTGAAGAAGAATCGAAACGCATTGAGGGTACTGGGATGGTGGCGTTGGGACTGCTCAGATTTCTTCTGAGAGATAAGCACAATCTCTAAATATTATAGAAAAGAAATACTAAGAGAAGTCTGATTAATTAACAAGAATGTTTAAGAATCACTAAAAAGAACCTGTTCTATGGTCATTGATGCAATTGGGCACTACCCCTTTGGGGAATTTACATCCAGGAGTAGTTTGCCATTCATGTCTGAGACCATTGGTTCTTTTTTTGCTGAGATTTGTCTACCTTTGAAAAAAATACACAGCATGATAAGCAGTGCATAGCAAGACAAACATAGCACACAGATTAGACTATTCTCTTTTTATTTTCATGAGGGGTTTGATTTTTTCTCTATTAGTAGACTTACTGCTGGCAATCTACTTCCAGTTGCACCTTGCCAAGTAAACCTAGGAGCTGGGTTACCAGGAGTCAGCACTGACTTAATGGTGCTCACTTTCATGGAGCTCCAGCACTTCACAGATGGAATATCTTGAGAACCACTCAAGGAGACAAACTCTTTGAGAGCCTTTTTCTCTATCCTTGAGTAGCCTAGGAGGTTAGAGCTGCAGAATGCTAACCAAGAGACCAGTGTTCAATTCCCACTAGCCTGCCTTGGGCAAGTCACTTTAACCTCTTGCCTCAGAAGAAAGGCCAGAAATCTACTTGCAATCACATCTTGCCAAGAAAACCCAGGGGCTGCTGGGCGCCAGGAGTCAGCATTGACTCAATGGCACACATTGCATTTTTTTCCATAACCAACTCAAAGTCTGCCACCTGCTGCTCCAGTCCTGTCAAGACTTCGGTCTACTCCTCTGCTTGCACCTCTACTTCTTCCATGCACTTGCAAAGATTAATTCTATTGCTTCGTAGCTCTATGATTTTCCCCATCTATGTTCTTTGCAGCATCTGCATATCAGATTGCAAGCCATAGAACCACTCATTTCCCTGCGAAATTAGTTTTCTCTCGCTGCCATCGTCTTGGACCACTTCCACCTATAGCCCCACTCCAGCCTCAATTTGCTGGGCTGCTTAACAGATCCATTTTACTCAAATCTTTACACCTGGGACCACCCACAGAGAAGGCAAATCCCTTTAAATCTATGGCTTTCTTCTTAGTTGTCATCTCCATAGTCGTCAACGGAACGATAATGGGCACAGTACTCAGCCAAAGGTGTGTGGGAGGGGGGGGGGGTATTTTGCGCTTCACTAATCACCATTATTTATCACTTTAGTATTTTGATAGGACAGAGCATCTTTCCTATGCTGCTATCGTGACAGATGAAGTCACTTCCTCTTTGTCAACACAAACCTAAGAGTGGACCGGTATGACTTGGTACGTCCTGTTCAGTAAATGAAGATTCTTTCAGGCTTTAACATTCCACTAACAGAGTTCAATGTGTTTAAGCTTAAAACGTTAGACAATTTTCTTAGGTTCTGTTTTGGAGTATATAATTGTGCAGTATTGAGAAATAATTTAATAAGCACACGCTCTGAGTGCTGCATTATAGCTTCACTGTGCAGGCATTAACTGCATAAACATGCTTTCAAAACAGGAAATCTGAACAGATATTACCGGGCTGTCACAGAGCAGCCACAGACAGGCAGAAGGATCTTAATTTAACTTTGGAAACTGGAAAGGCAGGCCTGTCAAACATTCTAGTCAGGATCTCATTAACCTGCAGAGAAAGCCCTAAGGGCAACTGGATTCCTCCAAACTGTCAGACTTATCAATTCTTGCTATACACAGGCAGCTACAGGCAGAGGTGTAAAAAAAATCTGGTGTAAGCGTCTGCATGTAGGACTTTCTCCCACCAAAACGACGACTAAGCCAAAAGAATACAAACCAGGACCAGAGGGGGCCTTGTTTCCAGAGAATGTTGCTAGGAAAGACTTTGGGGAAACATGCTGCTTTTCTGAAGTGCACAGAACTTTTCCTTGCCCTGCACCACTTTTGGCTGTCATTAATGCATCAGCCCTTGCAGTAAGGCCAGCCAGGTGGCTCCATCACCTGCAGGCTTTCCTTACTAATAGGGTCTTCTTTTAAAAGATATTTAACAGGATTACAACATTTTAATTCGCTACAATTCAAATATCCTCCTACATATCAAAAGCAGTTCTGGTTCCTTTGTATATGTGCACGTGGGCATACTGGATATGTGAGGCTTGCACACAGCCTCTCATGAGGGCCGCAGCCAGAAAAACATAAAGAACATCCGAGTTGGTGACCAGGACAGCAGGCAGGGGGAGGGGTGCGATAGAAGAGATGACCCTGCAGAAAACAGCATTAGTGTAACTGGTTCAGCAGGTGGGGAGACCAGATCCCACCTGCCGAAAAGGAGGCGATGAAACAGCTGGCTCTGAGCGACATAGTGTCAAGGCCCCACTGGTCAGAGGAGGAACGGCATGGAGAAGAACATCTGTTCCTCCCAACGCACAGCTGGTCCACGGACTAGTAATATGCTGCTTTGTACAAAAACATCAATGACTTATGTTGATTACCTTCACATGAATAAAACCAAGTTTGAATGTTGTGCCATTTCCGAGTTTTAGCTCTACCTAAATCGTTTTAATACATGCTGGAAACAGCATGACCCCCCCCCAAAATGGAAGAAAACAATGAAATAAAAGAACAATTTTCTGCTCGCACACCCCTCTTCTATAGCCATTTGAAGTATTCTTAACCTTACTGTCCTTGGCCTCATACGGCCGAGCTGCTGTTTGCTGCTACTGTTTCCTCAAGTTCCTCCTAGAATTGGAATTAGATGGGCCATCTGACAGTGATGCCTAAAGGCCAGGGAAGGGGGGACACACAATCACTTACCAGCCTCCAGCTCAGTTTCACCATCCCATGTTAACCATCCCCTTGTACCAAAGGACAGCGATTTCCACACACGCTTTCTAAAGCTTGCCGGTGACTGCAAAGAAAAATCTACTAGAAGCAAAGCCCCTCACTTTGGGGCATCTATACTAAACTGGGCTAAGCACAGTTTACCATGCACTAAGTACGCCACACTTTATTAGCACCAGGGCAGTATGATAAAAGTCCTGTGCTGACCACTGGCTGGACTGGTCACTGGGAGTGTCAGGAGCGGGTGTGGACATGGATGGCACATCGCAGTTAACATAGGTATTGGCTGGTGCTAACTGTGACTGCTGCTGCTAGCATGGTGCATTTACCACCTCCTTAAAGGGCAGCAGTGAGTGCACCCATGTTAGGTGTGCTTGCCAGTCAGTGCGGTGAGATGCATCTCCCCACAGTAACTGCAGGGGGACATGCCAGGCACCTCCCACGCTATCTTTGGGGGCTTAACGTATGGTAACCTACCACAGTTTAGTAAACATGCCCCTTTATGCCTGGAAAATGCAATGCTATGGATGGATCAGATTCTGTTAAAATGACCCTCCTGCTCCATGCTTCTGAAGCTTGCCCTTACCCTTGTCAACAAGCAGAGTCAATGTTCTTATGTTTTGGTTAAGAGGGATACAGAATATTAATTTCGCTACCCTTTCTACCTACTATTAAAAAATTATCTACAGAGAGCTCTCTTAAATGACTATTTTATGTTTGCAGATTTGCGAGATTTCTTTTCCTAAGAATACATTTCATCAGGAAGATATAAAAATATGTTCACATAAACACAAGAAACAGCTTCACGACAAGAGAAATTTATTTAGCTGTATTTATATCCCGCTTTTCACCAGGTCAAAGCGGTCAATTGGGGGATACATTTAACACGAGGGGATATGAGAAACATACACTAATACTTACAGGGAACATGGGCAATGGAGGGTTAATTGGCTTGCCCAAGACCACAAGGAGTGCCTACAGGACTAGAAATCCCAGTCCCTCTGGCCTGAGATTGCTGTCCCCAGGTGGGGGAAATGAGGAATGAGGAAAAGAGACAACATTATCACGAATGACATGAATTTCACACACTTAACATGTATTAACACAATCTGAGATACATGCAAGTTCTTTCCAGTCCACTTCAAGCTGCATTTCTGCAACTCTCAGGATTTATGACCATCTGGATTACAGAGGAAACCACCTCCCCACCAGCCCACCGGCATTTTTCTGCACTGGCCCCAAGCCTTTATCCTCAGTCTACTCAAACTGCCAAACAGGACTTCAAGTAACATTCATCCCAACATTTATTTATTTAGCTATTTTTACATACCGCTAAAACTATAAGTCTAAGCAGTTTACATAATAACCAGATGGCCAACATGGTTTTACATAGAATATTGTTAAAATCTAAGAGGATTGTGAAAAATTGCAAGAGGACCTTGATAAATGGGAAGACTGGATGTTCAAATGGCAGATGAAATTTAATGTGGACAAGTGCAAAGTCATGCACCTAGGAAAGAACAACCCAAACTATGATTACACGATGCAAGGTTCCACATGAGGAACCACCGCCCAGGAAAAAGATTTAGGCGTCATCGTGGATAACATGTTAAAACCCTCCACCCAGTGTGCAGCGGCGGCCAAGAGAGCAAAAAGAATGCTAGGAATCATAAGGCAAGGAACAGAGAATAAAACAAAGGATATTATAATGCCTCTGTATCGTTCCATGGTGCGACCGCACCTTGAATATTCTGTGCAATTCTGGTCACCATATCTTAAAAAGGATATTGCAGAATTAGAAAAGGTACTGAGAAGAGCCACCAAAATGGTAAAGGGGATGGAAGGATACCCCTATGAAGAGAGGCTAAAAAGGTTGCGGCTCTTCAGCCTGGAAAGGAGACAGCTGAGGGAAGATATGATAGAGGTCTATAAATTAATGAAGAGAGTGGAAAGGGTAAACGTAGATCAATTCTTTACAACATCAAAAGTAGGAAGACTAGGGAACATGCAATGAAGCTACAGTGCAACACATTTAAGACTAATAAGAGAAAATATTTTTTCAGTCAACACAATCAGGATGTAGTAAAAGCTGTTAGTGTAGCTGGGTTTAAAAAAAGGTTTGGACACGTTCCTGGAGGAAAAGTCCATAAACCATTAATAAAAATGACCCAGGTAATCCACTGCTTACCCCAGTACAAGCATTGTGGAACCTGTGTGTCTTTCTGGGACTAGTTACTTGTGACCTTGATTGGCCACTGTTGGGCTTGATGGATCTTGGTCTGACTCAGTATGGCATTTCTTATGTTCTTATTATAATCTTTTAACCTAATAACAATATTGTAATTACTTTGATTTCCCATAAATAATAAATTTTCAAATGTTAAAGAAAAAATGATCTCCAAATTTCAGAATCATGAAAATGTTACTAAATTGGCAAATATGCATTTTTGACTACCAAAAGTTTTAAAAATTCTATGACCTCAGGGGGTTATTCTGAGCCACAAATAGCGGGGATGGTCGGCCCGACAGGTCGTTCAGCCCTAATATTCATGCCCTTGCCTGCCCCCGACTAACTTCCCCACCGGTTGTGCAGGGAAGTCAGAAGGGGGTGGGGAAGGAGCGGTCCGGAGGCAGAGTCTGTGCAGGCAGTGGGCAGTCACTGGCCCTGGATGTCCAGGGCCGATTCTAATGTTGGCCCTGTACATCCAGGGCTGGCGAAATCTCCAGGGAAGTTTTACCACCTCTGAGGTGGAATAACTTCCTTAGACCGTTTTTTTTTCTCACGGCCCAGGGCGTAGATGGGATGTGGGGCGCCAGGGTTTATCCCCTGCAGCCCAACCCTGGCCTTAGGAGGCCAGTTCGGGGATCAGGCTGTGGGGAATAAACCCTTTTTGCTGGCGGCTGGCAGCGCAGCTTTTAAATGGAGCCGCAGTGCCATGGCAAAATGTCGCCATGGTGCCGCAGCTCCATTTAAAAGCCCTGACTGAGTTAGCCAGGGACAGTCCTGCATGTGCAGGCCGGATTGAATTGCAGTACCAGCCTGCATGTGCAGGACTGTTTGTGATTCTGATCCCACCGGATCAGAATCGCGAATCCCTCTGTGCTTCCGGTTCAGACCGGACGCACAGAGGGGATCTACGTCCAGGACAGAATCGGGTCCTTAGTGTACTGACATTCATCTCAGTTTAAAATTAATGAAAGCTATTCATAATGTCATTTGTTATTATTCTTTTTTATTTTTGATTGATGCTTATTGAGGGACCAATTCTGACCTGCCCGTCCCAGCCCTCTGTGCCCCCGGACGGAACTGGACGCACAGAGGGCATCACAATTCTGATCCCATGGGACCCTGATTCTATCCAGCCTGCACGTACAGGCCTTCCCCGGCTAACTCAAGACAGTTCAATGGAGCCATGGCGCCACGATGTCCGGTTGCCATGGCACCGTGGCTCCATTGATAAGCCACGATCCCTGGCCGCTGGCTGCAAAGGTGCTTTCCCCACAGTTCGACGCCTGATCTGGCCTCTCAGGGCTAGGCTCGGGCTGCAGGGAATGTCATCTGCCCCCTCCCACCGCTTTCCAGCCTGGGCCTGCCCTATCCTCTCAACTAGGGGAACTTATTCCACCTCAGAGATGGAATGAGTTCCCCATCCAAGCTGCCGGCCCCGGACATACAGAGCAGACATTGTAATCAGCCCTGCACGTCCAGGGCCCACGACCGTCCACTGCCCGCCCTAATGCCGCCACCCCCGATCTGCCCCTTTCCCACGCGCGGGGAAGCTAGACGGGATTGAGAGAGGGCACGACCATTCCTGCTATTCGTGCCTCGGAATAAGCCCATAATTGCTCTATTTGATTTATCATACATTTTCTAGATATTGTGCCAATTTGGGCTTTAAGTACCTCCATGGCATAAATGTGCGGGAGATGGCCCTCTTTCAGTTGAAAGCAAACTCTGGAATAAGGGATCATGGGTTGAAGGTGAAAGGGGATAGACCCGTGAGAAATTTGAGGAAATATTTCTTTACAGAGAGAGTGGTGGATGCGTGGAATTGCCTCCTGGAAAGGAAGTGGAAATGATAATTGTATCTGAATTCAAGAGTGGAGTGGAGGAGTAGCCTGATGGTTAGAGCACTGGCTTAGCAACCAAGAGACAAGGGTTCAATTCCTACTAGAATTCTTTGTGGCCTTGGGCAAGTCACTTAACTCTCCACTGCCTCAGAAGACTCCAAGTTATCAATGTCCCTATTTAATGTATATTACCAAGTTTAAGTTACAATGTAAATTGCTTTGACTAAATTATAAAGTGGTATAAAAAACATTGGACAAACTTAGAGGATCTCTAAAGGAAACAAAGTTTAGTAGTTTGTATGGAAGGGTAGACTAGATAGCTCATATGGTCTTTATCTACCATCATTTTTCTATGTTTACAAATAAAGTTAAATTTATTCTCCCTTCTCCTTCTCTCCAGAGCACCATGCTTCTTTGGCTTACTAGGCCCTGTTGTCTCTGCCATGACACTCCACCAGATTCCTTAAAAGCCACCTATAGTTCTGCTTTTATTAAGGGAATCAGAGTCAACACACTCATGTGTGCAATGGGGTAACTGTAGTGCTGGTCCTGTCAAAATGGAGACAACTTCCTTTCCACTGTTCCTACGCTTGCACTAAAATCCAGCGATGTATCGGATGGGCCTTGAAGCTCCACCTCACAGTATTTCATGAGAACTAAGAGCATGTCACTGAGTGAAGCAGAGCAGTGAGAACTCTCTAATAAAACATTTGTAACACTTCACCGAATTATCCCTCTGCAGGCACGTTTTCTTTGTGGAGCACTGTAGAGACTAGCAGTACGATACAAAACAGCAAAACTTCATTGCTTATATAACTTCAACAGGCATGTGTTAACAACATCCTTTAATGACTGTGTATCACCGAAGTCACAGAGGAAATATTCCCTACCTCCCCCACCAATTCCACTAGCACAAGAAAATAGAAAATCCCTATTCAGCAGCAGAACCACTCTACCATGCAAAAGAAATCTGGCAGAGAGCATATCCCACAATGCCAAGACACAATGGTGCATGCTGTCCTCCGTTTATATATCAATAGCACTTCAGTTTTGGCTTACGTTGGATAAGGAAATAAAACAAACTACAGATTACAGCAGAACTACCAAATACTATGTTGAGTGCACTGTTCCCTCTAAGCTGTGCGCGTGTGCACGCGCACACACCTCGCCGAGCGAGTGCACATACTTTATAACAGAGCGCACAAAAATTACAGTTCTGATTCTGATAGAAAACAACACAGACATCTTAAAATTTAAAAGATGTTGTGTATTTACGGTTTTCACAAGTTCTACAATATTATCTAGTGCAATCAATGTGGTGTACATACTGTATTCTGACGTGTAGTCAAATTTTAAAGTATAGAACTCCGTCGTTATGTGCCGCACAAAAATTTAACCTTCCTTCAAAAGCTGCACAGCTGATATTTTATGCGCACACAGCCTACAGAAAATTAGAGGGAACATTGGTTGAGTGATTTTTTTTTTTTATATAAAGGCCTACTATCAAGTAGAATAAATAAATACACGGGTACCTGAAATAGTTCAGTTCTGGAAAAGTGTGGGGGGGGGGGGGGGTGAACAGAACAGCAAAAATAATCGGAGCTCTTCATCCTTTTTCAAAAACCTTTTTCTTAAGGATACAATACAGAATAAAATTGCCTAAAACATCTCTTATTTGACTAAAAACTTCCACGATAAAGCTAAGCAAAAAGAAACTATTTTGTTCTGATCCTCCTCACAACGCCACAAAGGTGTCACATTGATTTATGGAAAGGGGTATGTAACATACGTTTTCGGAAAGAGCTTTGAAAGGAGATTTTGATAACTATGATGCAGTTATAACAAGCAAGTAAGGAAAGATTCACAGAGAAATTCTTATGAAGTGCTTTTTATTCCTCACAGCACTGAAATTGTAGCCTTGGGTAAGTCACTTAACCCTCCACTGCCTCAGAAAAAATCCAAGTTGTCAATGTCCCTGTTTAATGTATATTAGCAAGTTTAAGTTACAATGTAAACCGCTTTGACTGAAATGATAAAATGGTATAAAAAATTGTTAAATAAATAAATTCATCTTAGCCACTTTCCTTTGCAGGTTGTAGCACTCACAGTGGCCATACAGTGTCAGTATAGTTTATAGAACATGGACACTATTTGGCCATTTTTGGTATTGCATCAAAAAGTGATTCCCCCACCCCACTCCTGTTTTTAGCTATATCCATAAGTTTTCTAGGAAGACAGTAATCCCGTTTCTAGCCTTTCTATGCATCTACCTGTCCTGAAAAACTGCAGCTTGAATAACTCAGAAGATAAATGTGTACAGAAGATAAAGTGTTTATTTCCTAACTTTTGGCAAGATCCTTAGGTTTACTGTGAAAACACTACCCTAATTCTTATGTCTTATATAAATCTACCCATCCTGAAAATTTGGTTGTTATAGGTTGAATGGTTCATGAGGTAACAGTGCACACAGACAGAGCAAAAATGTAAGTTCCTTTTATAAGGAAATTAAAGGCATCACAAAGATGAATTTCAAAGAACTGTAAAATTACATTGAATAAAAATTATAGATGTGTTGTCTAGTAAACAGTTTAAGACAAATGGTTGCCTCGTTTAGCCGGGTCCCAGAGACACGGGGAAATAAAGTAACTTCAAGGAAGCACAGAGTCTTGAACATGATCTTGGACATCACACCATCATCCAATCCTCCTAATCATGCCAATAAACTATATGCAATGCAATGCAATGTGTGCCTTCAAGTCAGTCCTATACAGACCTAGTAATATGAACCAAAAACAACCAAATCTCTGGTTACTACTACTACTAGTTTGACTTGTTTTCCATTTATCTTCTCCCATTCTCTTGATCCATCCTGTCCATCCTCTTCAACCAACAATATTTTCCTGGCCTTCACTAACGCAGGAAATATTGGAAATATGCTGGTCTTTATAAACCTGCTTCTGATGCCGCTCTAGGAATCTGCCACTAGGTGTCGCTGCTTATTCCCCCACCCTGCCATCCCTTAGTTGTGAGCTATACTCTCAGTCCAAGGAACAGGAAACTTAGGGGTCTGTTTACTAAACGGCAGTAGCGGACTCAGTGCGATATCGGAGTCACAGCCCCATTGAAATCAAAGGGGCCGTGGCTCCGATATCACATGGAGTCCATTACCGCCGTTTAGTAAACAGACCCCTTAGTGAAAAACATAATTCTTGGCAGCACAAACTGAAAATCAGCAGCCCAGTGATGCTTAAACGAGTTCTCAGCACCCCCAGCCAGTCCACGTTCCCTGAGATCCCTATTGAATATGCAGAACATACATTGCTTGGTTTTTAAGCACCATAGATGCAAGTGTACCTCTTGAATATTCAATAAGGATACAGTGAAAACCTGAGGAGGGGGTGGAAGTGTCAGTGGACCATCTGAGCACTGCCACTCTACACCATACAGCTGGTTCTTTCGCTGAGGAAAGGGCAAACTTCAAAGCCATTTACATTAGTAATTGTGCAGACTCATGTTTTATCCAAGTTCTCTGACCTTGTTCTCTGTAAAACCTAACAGTTTGTTGTTATGGTATGTTGTTATATTGTGAACCGCGCTGATTCTGAATAGAGCGGTATATAAGAGCCTGTAATAAATAAATAAATAAATAAAGGAGATCCTCTACTGGGCTGACAAAGCATAAAGGGAAGAATCGAAATTCCCTCTCCTGGGAAGCAAACCCCTGCTGTCGGTGAACCTATAATACGAAACTTTTATGGGCCTTATCTGCTTCAGAATGTACCTGCTATTCCAAGGTCCTTAGAGGAACACACCAGCTTGGGGAGCAATGCTTTGCTCAGCTCCTTTAGCCCAAATCCACTACTGGAGGCGCATGCAGCAAGTGTGTTGGCTTTGCAAGGAGCTGATGTTTCGGAGCCAAATGCAAATGGGGGAACACTGACTCATGAGGAGCCTGCAGCTTTTGGGGGGGGGGGGGGGGAGGGGGTGGACAACAAAGTAGTGCACTTGGACAAGAGCTTCCCTCACCCACTGCTACCTGCCATGGATTTTTTTTTTGAGTGAAAATATTTTTGCACTCAATATGTAATCAAACTCTGGAATTTGTTTCAAAAAGGTTTGGACAAGTTCCTGGAGGAAAGGTCTATAAACTATTATTAAAAGGGATCCAGGATATAATTGCTTGACTCAATTGTGGAACCTGTCTCTTTTGGGTAAACTGCTAGGTAAACTGCTAGGTTAATTATGACCTAGATTGGCCATGGTTGGAAACAGGATACTGGGCTTGATGGACCTGGGTCTGACCCAGTATGGCAAATCTTATGTTCTTAACTTATGTTCTTATGTTGTAATCTTGTGGAACTCTAGAGTTGGAAGCTATAATTGTGTTGCCTTATGGTTCCTCCTCTTGTTAAACCTTTTGAGGGTTACTCTTGATATCATCTCATGGCAGTGGCATCCATTCATCAGGTCTGTTCCTTTTGTACACATTTCTACTCATCTAGGTGCCAAGACTTTGCTGCCTTGAATGAGCTTGCTCTCAGCTGATCTCAGAAGCTAAGTAGAGTTAGACCTGGCTAGTACTTGGATGGGTGACCACCTTGGAATACCAGGTGCTGTAGGCTTATGTGTGGAAGACCAACCTGGCAATCTACTTGTGGTCACACCGTGCCAAGAAAATCCACAGGAGTGGGTCACTAGGAGTCAGCATCAACTCAAAGGCACTCAATCTGTTTGACAAGACCCAGGCTGGGGAGTCTTTATCTACGGAAGTCTCTGGGAAAGTGGTGGAACTTGATAAGAAATGGCCCAATTTTCAAAATGGCCAATATACATATGCCATGGCGCTTAAAAATAGGTAGGATATTCAGTGGCAGTATCCAAATAGTAGCTGTTGCTGAATATCCGGGTTGAGCACGGCTATCCATTAAAGTGTTATCCTTACCTGGATAGTGGCAATTTTCAACTAGTAAATTTCTTGCACATTTTCATGTCAACAAACAGCAGGTGATTCTTTTTTTACTGGACTAACTTACTGTATTTTAACAAGCTTTTAAGCATTACGTATACGCTCTTCATCAGGTCAATGAAGAAATAATGCCATTACACGATGTTTACATAGTACAAACTGGACTTCCCGATAAAAAATCAAGCCCAAAGAGTGGTATCTGTGTTCAAAGTCATTTGACTACTATTATGTCTCAACTACGCAGGGCAGGAATGAGGGACATAGTAGCCATATGAGGCTATAAAGCGTGCAGGGACACTAGTCACATACAGCACCTATCATTCCAGAAGGAAAGGAGAACCCCACACCACTGATGGGGGCCCCACATTAGCAACATAATATATTTTATGGCATCAGTTGGGGTGATGCTGCATAGTTCACCTGGCTGACAGCCCATCACACACCAGAGACTTTCAAATATCACACAGCTGGACACAACTGCACTGGCGGAGTTTCGGGGGAACCAAGCAAGTCGATTGTGTGGCAGAACTAATGCAGTGTGCAGGTTGACTAGTTAGAAATACAATGGACTTGGATCAGGGTACATAGTGTACCAATTTCTACAACAGTTAATAAAGCTGTGGCTTGTTTTATACACCACTAACTTTTTGTATACCACTGCAGCTGCAAAAATGGAAGGAGGGATCCCAACTGTCTATATTACTCTGTATGACTGCTCTGAAGCAGCCATGGTGCAGCCTCCATGCTTAGAAATATCTGCGACAAACAAATAAGCTCCCCTGGGGAACGTGCATACCTCTCGAGCAACATAAAAGTAATTACAATCAAAAGTTTTCCCTTGGGGTTTATTCTATCATTTTTATTTGCACTCATCAGCTTTTTATAGCAGTAGTTTGTCTCCCAGACAGCCACATAACAAAATCCATGCTCCACTGCTGGCCTCCTCCCACAGCCAAGCTGCTCGAAGCTTTCAGGAGCATATCGCTTGGAAAGAGCAAGACAACTGAAGAAGCTATAAAAGCTTTGCCCCTTCTTGCAAGCCCATCATGGAACTGAACTGGCTAGAACAGTTGGGGGGGGGGGGATAATCTTGGAAGCCTTATTCATGATTTACACGTGGATAATCGAGCACACTCAAGTGTTAATATTATCCATGTGAAAATTGCCATTTTAGAAAGGATCCAGTTTACATATGGAAGTTGTGAGGGGACATGTCGGGGATATGGTCTGGGCAGAACAAAAATCTACACATGTATTTCTTATTTCATAAAGGGAATGCAGAGTGGAGGAGTAGCCTAGTGGTTAGAGCAACTGGCAATCTACTTCCAGAGTTACATTGCCAAGAAAACCCAGAGGCAGCTTAATGACATTAAAAGAAAAAAGAAAAAGGGAATGCACATGTAAACCAAATATTCTCCACTTTCTAATTTGTACCTGCTCCCTGGCACAGAGATTAATAGGATTATTTTCCTTAATCCCCCTAGTTTATTTCCCCTTCCAATTTTAAATGAGTTAAAGACAGCGTCCTCTGTAGTTAATCAGCAGCATCTACACATTTCAGTTTGTGAAATGGCTCACATGCAGATTTGCGTGTCAACATTTACGTAAATTGTGAGATGCCAACAATTACACATGTTACACTGCAGGGTTCCCTCCATTGATTTTTCCCCCCATTTGTCGATTTGGAAAATGGCGCCTCCTGCTGCACATGGATAAATATGCACCTGCTTTCCTGCATTTCCTTCTATGTATTTTAGAAACAACTCCACATTTAGGGTCCGGTTTACTAAATCGCATTAGCGGCAAACGTGACAAATAACGCACACTATCTAGATGCAGTAGCAGATCACACAGGGCAACTACAGACACAACAGTGATTTTCTGTGCAATTTGCAAAAAGGACGTTATCTGCAGGAGTGGACGGGATTAGAGTGGAGTGTGGGTGTGTCTGCAATGCACAGTTACTGCCGGCCTCAACAGCGTGTGGTAATCTTCCAATTTGCAGACAGCGCCGGTACAGCTATGGGCCACCTCAAGGGGTAACGTTAGCTGCATCCACGATGCTATCTGCCTATGTTCTCTGCACTTTTCAATGCATTATCTAATGGGGAACTGCTATGCATGGCCCCATCAGAATAACACACAGCTTTTGCAGCTAACGCAATGTGATCTGCACTTTTTTGGTGCATTAGCTGCAAGATCCTAACGCACTTCTGTAAACCAGCCCCTTAGTAGAGCAGATTTTAAAATATCGTTGGAAAAGAGTACATCCCAATCTTGATGTCTCAATTCCAATCTCCACATACTACTTGCATGCGTTTTATGCTTTCACAACTACAAAAAAAATGGGGTGGAGTCTGCAAAACTAGAGCAAAGCAGAGTCCTCATGCAATCTCCTTTGTTCCAGAAGCATAAAAATATTGACTTTTTCTAAATGACAGAATAATTGTGCCTTCTTGAAAAACAGGAATGCTTCCTTCAGACATATTCAAAAGAAACGACCATAGCAATGTTCTTCACCTCAGGTTTTGGGCATTTCTCACTCAGAATGCTTCTACAATTATATTTTCAGCGAGTTTTCTCCACTGCCCCAGTACATCTGCAGTATCTCCAGACCTTTCTTTCTCCCTCATCTGCTTTGCCATGATTCAGGCTTTTCATTTTCAGTTTTTACTTTTGTTTTTCCTGGGGATTTATTAGTATTTCACAAAAATGAGAAAAAAAATCAATGCATAAAAGGAGTACAAAACTGTAAAGCCCCAAGCGGCCTCTCCTAAGAAGGAGAGGAAGAAAATGAGGATCGTGATGGGGTATGTGGGTCAGTTATTTGGTACTTAGGGTGGGGACAACTCTGGTTGGTGACAAGTTCTATAGAATCAAAAATAAATTTCTGCATGTGGATAGTTACCAAAATTAGGACAAAAATTTTAAAAAATATATATTATTCAGCTTTGATTTTTTTTTTTTTTTAACACCAGAAAGGCCCTACTCGTGATTCAAAAGGGAAAGTATAGCTACAGACAGATAACAGAAGTTTACTGGTAGTCAGGGGGGTTCCAACAGATAGCCAAGGAGGATAACTGCCCAGAGTGACAAACTAAGGGGGAGGGGGTGGGCGGGGGGTATGCTCTGCTGCCATTTTGAGACAGTATGTGAGTCTGTGCGCATGCAAGCCCTAAAAGGAAGGGGGGCACTACAAATAACCTTGTAACTGCACATTAAAACAGAACAATCAAGAATTACTCTGTGACAGGACAGCCAAAGAGAGATAATGGTGAAAGAGCTATGCTGAGCTTTACAAATAAAATACACCTATAAAAGACAAAGACTATTCCTAGACGGGGAGCACAATGGGATGAATGCCATACCTCATACTTGGATCTTCTCCCCTTCCTCCCCCAACGATTCCTACCTACAATGGCTTCCCCCTTCTGCCAGTAGGTCTTGTGACCAAAACCAAACCTTGGCACAAAAGTGAAAAACCACAGTTAACAAAAAAAATTTTTTGTTGGAATAATCTTGCAAAAGAGGGAAGGACAAACACCTTCCTCTCGCCGAGAACGTTCCTTTTTAATCATTTAAAATAGTGACCAAATATAACCACTTAGCTACAAAACTTCATAACGAGCCCTTATATCCGCAGAATTCAGAATATACACTACGTGACACATTTCGGGCTAGAAAACTCCAATAGTCCTGCATCAGGTTGATTGTGCGAATTCCGTAGTAAGCTTCAAGATCAAAAAATAGCCGAACGGTTAGGAAGGTGTTTGTCCTTCCCTCTTTTGCAAGATTATTCCAACAAAAAAAAAATTTTGTTAAAGGTGGTTTTTCACTTTTGTGGCAAGGTTTGGTTTGGTCCTGTTCTGTTCACCTTGTGCAGTAGGTCTTGTGAGCCTACGAAGTCCCTAAAAGGCCACAGGTAGGACGTGCTGCTCTCTGGGAGGGAAAGATTGCACTAGAGGTGAGGCGGAAGGACAACTGGGGGAGGGGGATACATTCTTCCTACATATAGGAGAGCTATTCAGTTTCAGTTTTTACTTTATTTTTCCTGGGAATTTATCCATGGCTATTACATGAGCAAAAATGGGAGAAAATCCATGGAAAATCATGACTTATCTCTCTGGATAAAATGCTAGAATTTATTTTGATGGAAAGAAGCCAAGATAGCAAACAACAAAAAAATATTAAGCAGATTAGGATCCTAGAGCAGGGCTTCATACCTTTCAAAATCATCAGTAGGGTCAGACAATTGTTTTTTTTATTTTGTATATTCAAAGTTTCCATGGAGCTACAAAAAAGCAATGAACCCCAAACAAAAAGAAAATGAAAAATTCAAACCAATCAATAAGTCCACTAGAATGAAACAAAAAATAATAAAAGGAAAACATGGTTGATGCTTCCATCAAGTCTAACAACATGAGAAAAATAAGCAATAACACAGATTTGCAAAAAAACATTTTTCGAGAGCTGTTTTGATTATTCCACGTAATCTTTATGTTTTTTGGTGTGCTGAATCTGAAAATGACTTCTATTTTGTCATAGGACATCACGTTTCCTGAAAATTTAGGTAACTATGTTAAATAAGGCAATACCTCAAAATAAATGGAAATAGACTTATAAAATTAAAGTTTTATTACAATGTTTTCATGAAAATCCTTTTTTGAACTGAAATGAGCTCACCTACACACACTAAACTCGATTCTTCTTCCTTGTTGAGGCTCCTCTTCGTGCATTTACGCTTGTGAGTAGCATCTGGAAAGTCTCTCTGAAGCATCCAACAGCAGTCTGCCATCATTGTAATGCTCCATTTTCCCTGGTATCTCCTTTCCATCTCTTTAATGTCTTGGTGGAATCGTTCACCTTGTTCCTCACTCACAGCTCCCAAATTTTCAGGAAATTAGTCAAGGTGGGACTGGAGGAAATGCACTTTCAAACTCATCAGGCAACCTAAAGCTTGAAAATGCTTTCAGCATTTGTCCGACGATCTTTTTTGTAGTGAGGATCTTTGTTATTGCCTACAATTTTCTGTACAACTTCTTTAAATGCAATCCACCCTTCTTTTTGAGGATCCGCCATGGTATTGACAAACTCTTGATCAACTATAAGCCTTCTAATGTCTGGTCTGACGAACACACCTTCCTTCAATTTTGCCTCCGACAGGCCTGGAAACTTGGTGACCTAGTATTTGAAGCATTCTCCATCTCTTGGAAGTGATTTTATGAATTGCTTCATCAATCCCAATTTTATGTGGAGAGGTGGTAGAACAACTTTATGGGAAGGTACCAAAGTTTCTCGGAGGACATTTTTTTCACTGACTGTTAGCACCCTCGGCTGCCAACTCTTCTTGGTCCAGTGATTTTGTTGGTCTCGACTGTCCCATAGACACAGAAAACAAGGATATTTGGTATACCCAGCTTGTTGCCCGAGTAGCATGCACAAGACCCTCAAGTCCCCACACACTTGCCAACTATGGTCTTCATATTTAAGTTGATATTATGCTGTACACTGCATTCAATATACATGACCCAAACTATGACATAATATCAAGCTGCCTCATGGAAGCTGAAAAATGGCTATGCTCAAATAATCTGAAAATTAACTTTAAGAAAACAGAGATACTAATCACTTCAAAAAAACAAATTACACTCCACCAACCGATATCACAATTCTGAACTTTACCCTTCCCATAAAAGAAGAGATTAAATACTTGGGAATCACCCTTGACAAGGCCCTTAACTTCACTAACCACATTAAAAAAACAACTAGAACAATTTACTATAAGCTCCGATCAATACAACAATTAAGGCCCTCTTAGAAAGCGAAGACTTCAGAACTATCACGCAAGCACTAATAATTCCACACATTGACTACTGTAATGGAATTCTATCAGGAGTACCCAAAAAGAACTTAAAAATTTTACAGATGGCTCAGAATGTAACAGCAAGGATAATTGCTAAAGCTAAACTGTCTGATCACATCACTCCAATACTCTATTCCCTGCACTGGCTACCTATAATAAGTAGAATACAATACAAAATCTTTCTAATAACATTCAAATTAATTAATCAGATTGCACCATCATACCTATCCACATTGCTTCAAATTCCCTCAGATAACAGAATAAGACGTGCGAATAACCTCAATACCATTTTAGTGCCCAACTCAATCAGAAAAACAAAACAGAGTACAAGTAACACAGCATTCTCTTTTGTAGCCCCCTTATTGTGGAACAATCTCCCTGCTCAATTAAGAGAGTTAAAAGACCTAAAGCAATTCCGAAAAGAATTAAAAACATATCTATTTACACAATATTACTCTAACATAGATAATAATCTTGACAAGGCCACCCATCCTCCATAAATCACCAAGGCTCTCACCTGCTCTGATAGTCACAACACTACTCCCAAAACTGAACACACGATGAAACCCGATGTACATATGTATATATAAATACTGTAAAAGCTTGTAAATAGTTTCAAAATATGCTTATACTTAATGTTTATAGTTCTAATTACCGTTTAATGTACCCAATTATTACTGAACTGTTCTATGTATTTCTTGTTGTTTGATGTAAACCGCCACTGATCTTGGGAAGTGGCGGTATATAAAAGACTTACAAATAAAAATAAAATAAAATAAATAAAAAATAAGTTTACGAAGAACCAATTCCAAGTTCTCGTAGGTTTCCTTCAAGTGTACGGAATGACCTACAGGTATGGAAGCATAAAAACCGTTGTGGAGTAAAACTGCTTTGAGACTTCTTTTTGATGAATCTATAAAAAGACGCCATGGTTCTGAATCATATTGGATTTTAAACTGACCCATCAGACCTTCGACATCGATGCAATAAACCAATTTTTGTTCCTGGGCGAAGTAAGGAACAAACTCCTTTTCACGATGTCTGAACCATGAAGATGACACTCCTGGCAACAATAAATTCCTGCTTTTCAGCCTTGATCCGAGTAACTCAGCGGCATCTTTGGGAAGATTCAAGTCTCTTACCAAATCATTCATCTGCTCCTGAGAAAACAATTTTGGTCTTGTATTCATCTTCAAAGTCAGAACTTGATTCGTCATCTGGTTCAGTTATGACTTCACCTTCATCGGAGCTAGGTATCTCTTCCAAGGTAGCAGGGGGCTTGGGTACTGGTATATCTGTGCCATGGGGGATGGGACGAATTGCCGAGTGAAGATTGGGCTATGAAATGGAATGCTTCCATTTGGAATTAAACCCTTTCACATCGCATGAACAAAAGTAACAGTCGTCACTATGGTTCTTTTGCTCTCACCATACCATAGGAATCCCATAACGGAAAGATTTTTTCTTACCCTTGAACCAGTTTCGGAGGTCCTCAACACACCGTTTGCACACTTTATGAGGCGCCCAGACTTTATCTTGATCTCCAATTTTTAGTCCAAAGTATGCAAAGTATACTTTTTTCAGATTATAATCAGGTGATCAAAATGGCTCATACACTTATCTCAGAAACACATCAGGAGAGCAATATGATGTTATGATGAGTCTCTCACTAACTTTCTAGGGGAGTTTCATTGCTCTGCAAAAATAACAATTATTGTGATTTAAAAAAAAAAAAACCATATGGGCCGATATCAGAACTGGGAGGCCATCTGTATAAGGGTGTTGACTATTCATGGAACATCTTCACAGACCTCTCTGGCACAATCTGGTTAGTCCAGTGTCAACTTTATCCGGATAGCTTGATTTTCAGTCAACATTTATCCGGACAATTTACGCCACATGAAAAGCTGTCTGAAGTTGCAACCCAGCTATTCAGCAGCCGCTAAAATCTGGTTACTATCACTGTATATCTTGCTGATATTTAAGCGTAGTGGCAGACCACTATGGCACTTGAATATCGGCCTTTTTAAAAACTGGGCCCATAGATTCTATATTTCGTAAGAAACCTCAGGAGAAGCCCATACTTCAAGCAAGTGCCCAAGGGTACGATTATAAAAATCTCCTCCTAACCCTTTGGGTAGCAGGAAACACATCAGGAAAAACGCTAACAGTAGAGCCATGAAGTAAGGCAGATTTATACTTAAAAACAACATCCAAACTTTATGCCTATCTGAGGCTGCCACAAATTTTGCCACTCAAGAGGCACAATTGCCAGTTTCCTCAGCAGAGGACTCCAAAAGTACAGTCAAATTAGGCTTCCCTTGGGCAAAATAATCAAATAATCATTTTCCTAGTTTCGCATTTCTTACTTTCCTCACCCCTCAGCATCTCCTGCCACTCCTAGTGTCTCCTCTCCTCCCAGCAGGACATTTCCTGCATGTCCCTCCTCAGCAGATCCAGCCTTTCGCCAGCACAGTTCCAGACCTGACTCTGGGCTTCAGTCCCAGCATTTACTACAGCAGCAGCAGCCCTGGTATCCCTCCTCCATCTTTATTCCAGGGGTGGTCCAGTCTCCCTCCTTCCATGGCAACATTCTTCTTTCTCCTGTGGTGCAAGCATGGCCGGTATCTTCATGTGAACGTTTCTCTTGCGCTTTTTTGCTGTATGTACAGTACAGGTCCAATTCCTGAGCATACCCAACGTTGATCTTTCCAGAAAGAGAAAGCATCTTAGGCCTGTAGCTATAGGACTTATTGGTAAGTATCAGTTTAAACCAGAGGTTCTCAACCCAGTTCTCGGACACACCTAGCCAGTCAGGTTTTTCAGGATAAGTACAATAAATATGCATGAGGGAAATTTGCATGCACTGCTTTCCTTGCATGCAAATCTCTCATATGCATATTCATTATGGTTATCCTGAAAATCTATCTGGCTAGGTGTGTCCCAAGGACTGGGTTGAGAACCCCTGGTTTAAATAATGAAAGCACCCCGTGCAAGCTTTAAAACAGTTTTGTCCTCACCTTTGGGCATCAAGATTTGCAGACCACCATTCAATAACAGTCCTTTCACACGAGGCAGCTGAATGAAGTCCCAGTCTGCTTTGGCTCCGTGCCTTCTTCCCCCAGGCATAGGGTAAGGATAAAGAATCTTCAAAGTCCATCAATCACCAAGTGACCTTTAACCTCTCTGGACTCAAACCTCAAAACCGTAAGCTCTTTGGAGACGTGCCTTTGTATGAAGCACAGCGCTGATGCCAGATAAAGCATAATCACCGGGAATACTGACAGAAGAGCTTAAGTGGCACACAGACTTCACTGGAAAATTACTATTGACTCACTGGAGTCCACCCTCACAAGAGAGCAGATGGAGCGTGTCCTGCATCAGTCATGTCTCCTTGCCCATATTCATCAGAACTACAAGAAGTTAAAATAATGTATTATCTGAACTCTACATGATCAATACATTATTGAACTGAAAGTACTAATTAAGCAAGATTCTACAATAGCCTAAGGCACTTGTTGGAAGAGCTGATGACCTATGACCAGGCAAAGAGAACCCTGGCAGAGCAGACAGGAAACTCTACTGATATTGGCAGATAAACGCTGGTTTAGGACGGATTAAGAATAGAAAGCAATGACCTACTGTGGTATGAAAACTGCTTAAAAATAGTAAATAGAGTTGAAGTAAAATGTTAGTTTTCCCAGTGAAGAGGGGGGCAACTAATGGCGTGTCCCCAGGATCTTGCAATTTGTAAAAATGCGACGATCTGTTGTCTATGCGGACTTTGACTTCTGATTTACAAGCAAAGATAAATCGGCTGGAAGAATACTCTGACTCTTTTGTTAAAGACTTTGTATCTGTGAAGGCAAAAATTAAACAACTGGAGAACTTTTCTAGATCTTCAAATTTAAGATTTATTAATTTTCCTAAGACTACTTCTGTAACTGTTAAAGATATGTTTAAGATGTATTTATCGGATGCGTTGGGAATTCCTCCGGAATCCCATCCTCCTATGACTAAAGTTTATTATTTGCCATCCGCGAACAAAAATTTGGATGGTGGGGAAGTTCCTGGCTTGCAACAAGTGGATTCTTTAGATATTTCTGCCATACTTGAATCAATCAATCACACATCCTGTACAACCATCATGCCTCAAATAAATTCCGTCTCTATTCCACTCACCTCTTCTTTTCGTTATTTAGGGGTAACTCTGCACTCTTCGTTATCCTTCCATGAACATGTATCAAATCTATCACGCCGCTCTTTCTTTATATTGCGACAACTTAGATCAGTCCGCTCTATTTTGTCCTCCGATTCCCTCATTACCCTTCTACTGGCCTTGGTCATGTCCAGATTGGATTATTGTAATGTGGTTTTTGCTAATCTTCCTGCTTATCAACTCCAGCATTTACAACTTTTACAGAATACAGCTGCTCGACTTGTCACTTTTGCTCGGAAATCTGATCATGTAACTCCTCTTCTTTGTCAACTTTATTGGCTACCGCTCCGTTTTAGGTTCAAATATAAGCTCCTCATCCTAACCCATAGAGCCATCCATACATCCAATCCTCTGTATCTAGCAAACCTTGTCTCCCTCCACACTCCCTATCGCCAGCTCCGTACCTTGCATGCCAATCGACTGTCTCTCCCTTCCCCTGCACGAGCTCATTTAGAACAGACACGCCACGCCGCATTCTTTTTCCTTGGACCTTCACTTTGGAATACTTTACCACCTTTTCTCCGGTTAGAACCCTCATACCATAATTTCAAAAACCTATTGAAAACACATTTGTTCCAACAGGCTTATGACCTCCCTCCCAACAGTCCTGTTTAGTTATTGTTTCTGTCTGTCCCTAGTGGCCTCAACAGTCCTGTTTAGTTATTGTTTTCTGTCTGTCTCTAGTGGCCCCTTTGGTCAGTTTTTCCTTTTATTTTATTGGAGTTCTTTTCTTTTCTGGCGCTAGCATTTATATATTTTTCTCATTGTAAACCGCTCTCACATCTCGACAAGGGCAGTATATAAAGTGTTAAATAAAGATAAAGAATAATTCTTTCTACGTTACTTGCTACTTTTGCTCTAACTACTGATTGTGAATGGCTTCTTAGAATATTCTTTAGAAAGATGACTATTTTATTTAAAGGTTTAGCAGTTCGGGTTTACCCAGATCTGTCAAGGGAAACTCAACTGAGAAGGGAATTTCTTCTGCTCCGTTCTGGTATCCAGCAACCGGGGGCTCTATTTTTCCACGTGCATGGTTAAATATGACTCATTATTTGGCTGTGCTTTTATTTATTTATTTTATTTTATTTGAAATTTTTATATACCGCCCCTTCCAGAGATCAAGGGCAGTTTACAATTAACATGAGAACAACTTTTACATCTAACTTGGGAACTAAGCTAAAGTAAAATGGTTACACAGAACTGGGAGATAGGGAATATACAGGTTTGATCATTACTTATTTACAATAATCTAATTAACATATTTACGCTGTATGTACAATAAGTTAGTGTCAGACAGAAAGTTGTTAATGGTATGGGCAGAAAGTGTTAAATTGGTTGGGTTGAGATTTAATTAATTTGTGAGTTGTTATATTGGGTAGATTTTTTTTTATTTTTGGGGTTACCAAAATGTTCTATGAAAAGGTATGTATTCAATTCCGTTTGAAAATCTTTAAGATCTTTTATGGCTCTTAGGTTATCTGGGAGGGCATTCCAGAGGATGGGTGAGAAGTGAGAGAATGCTCTGTGTTGTGGAATGATTTGCTTTGCAGTAGTTAGGTGGTAGTATTCTCTTCTGAGTCTTACAGAAGATTTGGATGTTAATAAGAAAGGATAGGAATGAGGAGCCTATTTCCCTAATTATTTTGAAGGTGATAATGAGAATTTTGTATTTTATTCTGCTTAATATCGGTAGCCAATGAAGTTTGTATAATATAGGGGTGAAGTGTTCTGTGCTGATTTGTGCGGCTACATTTTGGGCCATTTGGAGTTGGCTAAGAGTCTATTTAGGGAGGCCATGTAAGATAATATTTGTGAAGTCCAGGTAAAGAGTGATCATAAGGGCTTGTTTACTAAGCCGCGGTAGCAGATTCCGCCCGATATCGGAGCCACAGCCCCATTGAATTCAATGGGGCCGCGGCTCCGATATTGGGCAGAAGCCGCTACCGCGGCTTAGTAAACAAGCCCCATAGTCTGGACTACCGCTTTTCAAAGAAGTCAAAGCAGTGTACGGAGAACTTAAAAAGGTGAAACAACGTTTACAGACAACAAAGCTATGCACATAAGAACTTAGAACTTAAAACAGATTCAACAATGTTACAGAGAACAGTGACTTTGTACATTATAATTAACAGGAGCATGTTGCCTTAGAACTATTTACAAAGCATTTTTAGTTGGGGGTGGAAGTTGGAGAGTGGGGAGAGTTAGAGGGTGGGACCAAAGTGCAGTGTGAACAAGTGGGTTTTGAGGAGCTTGCGGAACATGAGTAGGTCTTTGGTGTTCCTCATTGTGTTGGGGAGAGAATTCCAGCTTGTGGGGGCATAGAGCTCAAAAGATCTTGCACAAGCCTGTTGAATGCTTTTAGTTTTTATTTGGTGGGTGGCTAGGGTGTCTCTAGTGGCATGTCTACAAGGCCTACCTGCTTGGGGTGGTCCAAAAAGGGTCTGAAGGTAGAGGGATGATAGGTTGTTGAGAGTTTTGAATATCATTAATAGGATTTTGTATTGCATTCTTCTTTGTAGTAGAAGCCAGTGCAGGTTCTTGAAGATAAGGATGATGTGATCATATCTGGAGGCTCCTTGGATGATCTGGACTGTCGTGTGGAGAGCTCTTTGAAGAGGGAGGAGCATTGAGTTAGGAAGTCTGTAGTGGATGGAGTTGCAGTAGTCGATATGCAGCAAGATCAGAGCTTGCAGGGCAGAGCGGAAGTCAGATGGGGCGAGTAGCAGTCGATGCTGTAGAGTTTGGGTATTGTAGTATATTGCCTTTGCAGTGTTCGTTACTTCTGACCTCAGGGAGTGGCAACGGTCTAGAATGGCTCCCTGGTATTTCACTTCATGACAGACTTGGACTTCATTGTGGTTGAGGGTGATGGATGTTGGTGGGGTGAACGTGTCGTTCTTCGTGATGAATAAGGATTTGGCTTTCTTGAAGTTTATTGATAGGTGGTTTGCAGCTAGCCATTTTGAGATATCTGTAAAGCATAGTTATAAGTCATGGAAGGAGGTTTTGGTTAGGTTGATTGGTGTGTACAGCATGATGTTGTCAGCATAGATGTGGTAGTTCATGTGTGACTGGATGATTGGGCAGAGGGGTTGCATGTAGATAAGAACATAACATAACATAAGATATGCCATACTGGGTCAGACCAAGATCCATCAAGCCCAGCATCCTGTTTCCAACAGTGGCCAATCTAGGTCATACATACCTAGCAGATTCCCCAAATGACACAGGTTCCACAATGCTTTTACTGGGTCAAGCATTGATATCCTGGGTCCCTTCTTATTAATGGTTTATGGACCTTTCCTCCAGGAACTTGTCCAAACCTTTTTTAAACCCAGCTACACTAACAGCCTTTACTACATCCTCCGGTAACAAATTCCAGAGTTTGATTACACGTTGAGTGAAAAAATATTTCCTTTTATTAGTCTTAAATAGTTTACCCTGTAGCTTCATTGCATGTCCCCTAGTCTTTCTATATTCTGATAATGTAAACAATTGATCTACATTTACCCATTCCACAAAGTTCATTAATTTATAGACTTCTATCATATCTCCCCTCAGCCGTCTCTTTTCCAGGTTAAAGAGCCCTATCCTTTTTAGCCTTTCTTCATAGGAGTATCCTTCCATCCCCTTTACCATTTTGGTGGCTCTTCTCTGAACCTTTTCTATTAACACTATATCCTTTTTAAGATATGGCGACCAGAATTGCACACAATATTCAAGGTGCGGTCTCACCATGGAACGATAAAGAGGCATTATAATATCTTTTGTTTTATTTTCCATTCCTTTCGTTATGATACCTAGCATTCTATTTGCTCTCTTGGCCGCCGCTGCACACTGGGCTGAGGGTTTTAACATGTTATCCACAATGACGCCTAAATCTTTTTCCTGGGTGGTGGTTCCTAATGTGGAATCTTGCATCGTGTAACCATAGTTTGGGTTGTTCTTTCCTAGGTGCATAACTTTGCACTTGTCAACATTAAATTTCATCTGCCATTTTGATGCCCAGAATTTATCAAGATCCTCTTGCAATTTTCCACAATCCTCTTGGGTTTTAACAACTTTAAATAGTTTTGTGTCATCTGCAAATTTGATAACCTCACTCGTTATTCCCCTTTCCAGGTCATTTATGAATATGTCAAAAAGCAGCGGACCCAGTACAGATCCCTGGGGTACACCACTATTCACCTTTCTCCGTTGGGAAAATTGGCCATTTAGCCCTACCCTCTGCTTTCTATCTTTTAACCAGTTCCTGATCCACAATAGTACACTGCCTCCTATCCCATGACTCTTTAGTTTTGCCAAACGTCTCTGATGAGGGACCTTGTCAAAAGCTTTCTGCAAGTCCAGATACACTATATCAACCAACTCACCTTTGTCCACCTGTTTATTCACACCTTTAAAAAACATAACAGATTAGTAAGACAAGATCTTCCCTGTCTAAAACCATGTTGGCTGTCTCCCATTAGGATATTGAAGAGTAGTGCAGAAAGGGTGGATCCTTGAGGGACACCTTGAATCTGGGGATATAAGGTTGAAGAAGATCCGATTCTTATTTGCTGGAACCTGTTGTGGAGGTAGGCTTCGAACCATTTTAGTATGTCTCCTTGTATTCCTATGGACTTTAGGCATTGTAGGAGGATTGTGTGGTCGATGGTGTTGAAGGTTGTTGAGATGTCGAGAAATATTAATATGAATAATTGATAGATGTTTTGGATTCCTTTAACAAGTTTGTTCATGAAGGAGGTCAGGAGGGTTTGCACTCTGTGGTGCGGTCAGAATCCATGTTGTTCTGGGTCGAGTATGGCATGAGTGGCAAGGTATTTTTGAAGTTGACGTTAGATAGTTTTTTTTTATTATTTTGGCTATGAATGGTAGACTTGCAATGGGTATGTAGGAGGAGGGGCTAGTGGGGTCCATATGGGGTTTCTTTAGTAGAGGCGGATTAAGGAGGTTTTTAGACAGGTTGGTATTTCTCCATGTTGCAGAGATGTTTGGGTGAATTTGGCTAGGAATGTGAAGAGTTCTGTGCTTGTTGCTTTGATCCAGCTCACTGGACAGGGGTCTGGGGGAGACACTGTGGTGCTGATAGATGAGATAGTAGTTTCTATGTTGTCATTGGTGATGTGGGTCGAAGGTGGTCCATGAGTAAGCTGATGGAGTTGTTTGCACTGTTGTCTTGATGATGGGTTTGTTTGAGCTTGGGGTTGGAGTTGGCATGAGAAGTAGCAGTCAGCCAGCTACTGTGGGGTGATAGAGACATCATAAGTGTTGTCAGTGGATGGTTTTTTGAGAGCTTTTACTAGGAAGAATAGTTCTCTAGGTCAGTTGAGTTAACACTGGATTAGTTTTGTTGGGCAATTTTGTTTGGAGCGATTTGTGGTGTGGTTATTTTCTCTTAGGAGAATCATGTAAAGTGATTGATCTGAGAGAAGTTGGAATTTCCTCCATTTACGTACCTGTCTTCTGAGTTGTGATTTCAGGTTCTGGAGATCTAGGGTGTACCATAGGGTCCGTTTGTGTACTGTGGTCCATAAGGGTGCTAAGGTTGAGGCTGTCTCACTGATGGTTTGGTTCCAGAATGTCACGGTTGTGTCCAGATCCTGTATTTTGGTGTTGAGATGTGGGAGAGGAATGATTCCTTGTCAAAGGGTTTGAAGCATCTCGTATGTTGGTTGGGTGATATTGTTGACTTTTGGGATGCATTGATGGAAAGGTGGAAACTTATAAGGCAGTAGTCAGACTAATGTACTGGGAGAATCTGAACTGATGGGGTGGGTTTTATGTGGATGGGGCTGTTGCTTATGAAGATGAGGTCCAGGATGTTGCCTTTGTTGTGAGTTGGAGAGTTTATGATTTGTGAGAAATCATGTGCTGCCATGATTTCCAGGAAGACTGTAGCTTGTTTTGCTGGTACTGACTGAAGGTTGCGGTCTCCCAATAGTACGATGTTGTCGCTTTTCTTATTGATTTCTAGGATGATGTGGAATAGGTCGGAGAGGTCATTGGTTGGTATGAATGGCAAGCGATAGGCTAGGCAGATGGTCAATTGCTTGTTAGCTATGGTGAGTGTGTCCAAGGATGCAGAGCTTTGTGCGGCAAGCTTGCAAAGGCTGAGGGTTGTTTTGGCAAGGATGAGAATACCCCCTCCTTTTCAGTGGGTGTGTGGGCAGTGGAAGAGACTGTAGTTAGGGGGTTTGATTTGGCTGAGGAAGACTGTGTCAGTTTCCAAGAGCCAGGACTCTGTTAGATATATAGAATGTCCAGGATTTTGCATGAGTAGGAGATCTTGTATGGTGGGGACTGTTCCTTGCAGAGCCTGTATTTATGAGTGCTCATTTGAGGGTTGTTTTGCTAGCTGTTGGTGTGAATGTGTGGGTCATTGCTTATAAGAATGTGAATGAGGTGTTTGTGGTTTCACGAGCGGGGAAGGGGGAGGAAGGTTTATGTGTTGAGGGTGGAGTGGGGCAGGGGGTTATAGGTGTTGTGGAAGGGAGGGGAAGAGCAATGATATACTTTGGGTTGGAATCAGAAGAGAGTCTGCAGTGGTGGTGAGGATTAGTGCAAGGGTGGAGCAGAAGATGGCATATAGTTGGAGCATGTTCCGGGGTCTTTTGCTTGTTCTGGTAATAGAAGATGTACAATGAGCTGGTTGGGGTTCTGATGGGGTGACAGCGTTATTTTGGTTCCTGCTTAAAGTACATAGGGTGCTCTTGTTGGTGTGGTTCGATGTGGCATACCCTTTTGCTGTCTGGTGTCATCTGTGTCTCGCAGCCATGGTGTTCAGCGGCAGAAAATCTTGAGAGCCCATGAAGTCCCAGGGCTGTACCATTCCCTCGGAGATGTTTGTCTGGTTGGTGTGGCTGAAGGAGGTGCAGTGATGAGCTGGTACTGCGCTGAATAGTGTCTTTGGTGTAGCAATCTTGTCAGTTGTTGGCCGGGCCCACACCTAAGGGCCACATCAAAGGGCCCTATGGTGAGGCCCTCAGGCATGGGCCCGCCAGATGCGGGCGCACCTGTGGCGCACTGGTGTTGAAATGTCGAACCTGCCGCGTTGATTGGTCTAGCAAGGGAGTGGGGAGGAGCTCCTTTCCAAACTCACACTTCCCAGCTGCTGGCCTTCCTTAACACCTATAGAACTGTGGATCTGTCTCCTCTCATCTCTATTTCTCCATGAAATATATATATTGCTGGTTGTTAGGGCCTGCCTTAAATTTCCTAGCAATTCTCACATAGGTTATTTTCTTACATCATTTGGATCTCTCGTTTTGGTTAGTGGACTATAGAAGGGTCAGTATTATGATTATTTTAACCATTGCCTTTGTGTCTATTTTTTGTGTTTATATTTTTACTGTTTCCTTATTTCTGTACAAGTTGTATATGCTTGGAAATATTGTAAAATGCATAAACAAAAAAAACAAAAATTTTGTGCATACCATTGTGCTAGCGTTAGCATGTGAAATCTGCACGCATGCATGTGGTGCCACTGGTAGCACATCGATCATCTGCACACGCAATCACTCCCTCCTTCCTCGCTTTGCGCATACCTCATTTGCATGCGCTTCCTTTGCTGCATATCGGCATGACTAATAGTGCGGATCATCAACGTCGGCTTTCTGCATCGATCTGTTAGATTGTAAATGCTCTGGGGACAGAAAAATGCCTACCGTACCTGAATGCACTTCACCTTGAACCTCTGAGAGAAGATGTGAGCTAAATTCAATTACCATGAAGCCTGGACCATTTCTTCTCAAGAAAACTACCAGAGATGAGGGTCCATATGCAAATATGGGTTTGCCATTTCAGCAGGGGGCTTTCTGATGAGAGCATATTCCCTCCATCCGAAGACAGACACCGTCACACAATCCCATAAACCAAATGGATTTCTTTTGCAAAATTAACTGTATTGCATCTGTTGGTTTTGGCATGCTCGAATAGGCAGCACAGCAAGAAAATCAAAGGGAGCACGTAAGCTTTTAAATACCATTACAAAAATTAGTCAATAAATGAACTCCTGTCTCTGGTTATGATGGCGTTACTGTAGTAGAAACTTCTTGGAGTACTTAGGCACTGTAAAATGGTATCTGGTCATACCATCTTCATTCTTTCCATGTGACCTGGCAAGAACGAGAAGAGGCAGGCGTCTGATAACATAATGATACTTTGTAACCTTAGGCCCTGGGTAACATTAATCTTTCTGGATTTTTATGATCCTCATTGCAGAAAACTTGTTTTTGCTTGTACTTGAAATAGGGCATTGTCCCTAATGGATGCTTAGTTAAAGACGGTGGAGTCTAGGTCACTGCATTTTGGTTTTCCTGCAGTCCAAAGTTTGACGTCAGTGGGTGACCATTTGCTGCTTATATTGAGAGAGCCAGGGTTGGTGGCTAATCCTTTTCTTTGTCTCGCTGGGCCTGCCTGACCTGATCCTCGTGTACCTGTAAAGCCATTTCTAATGCTTTAGATCTCAGCATGGAGTATTTTTCTTCAGTTCTCACAAAAGGGCCAGAATTACTTGTGTCACCTGTGGCCTGCAGCGTGACAGTGCTGCATCCTTGCTGTGCACTAAAATCTACAAAACAAACCAAAGGATGGGATTTGTTACCGTCTGCAAGGAAAATGTCTTTTGGATTTCACCCAAGTCACAGTAGACGAAAATGGAAAATTTCTGGACTTGGTCTGACAATCCTCAGCATCACCTCCCACCACCGTCTCTGACCCCCTCTCCTGCTGCTGCACTGAGTGCTGTCTTAGTTGTACAGGGAGGATGGGGGAGGGGACAGGGAGCTTGTTAAACCCTTGCACAACCAGCAGTGGAAACAACAGCAGAATGACTTAGAAGCATTGCAACCAGAGTCTAATTTAACTGTGATAATGGGTGCCCTGTAAGGCAACCCTGGTTTACCCACTTTCGGGCTGATGCAGAAAACTAGTATGGCCTTTAAGCACAGATAACACCACTTTTAAGCACAATTACTGCCACCATCAAATGCAGAAAAGAGACTGACAAGTGTGTAAACAGCAAAGGAAAAACTAACACACGATTAATGCCAAGAGTATTTCAATTATAGGCAAATGAGCTGGCCATAATAAAATAATATGCTAATATTGCCTGCGCCCAATGCAAAGAAATGTGTTGAGAATTTCGCAACCAGTCTTAGCACCAATATCTTGACGTCTGTTTTTGAGGTGGCTTAAACATCTAGCGCGTGCCCCTGACAGTATTTTTATGGCATCGGGTGCTCTCTGATGCCTGGATATCAAACTTCCCCTCAAATGATCTATCAAAATACTGGCAGGGGACCAGTGCCCCCAACAGAAAGCAAATCCCTGGTAGCCCTGCAGCCCCGATCTCCCACTCGTCCAAGTAAAAATAACCCCTGGTGGCCCAGCGACCCCAACATCCCCCCCCCCCCCGGGACCTTTACAAACGAGTGGGAGCACTGTCCATGCACTCTTGCGCTGCTGTTCTATCCCCTTTCTTCTTTTGATTGCTCTTCTTTGAACCTTTTATAGCTCTCTTATATCCTTTTCAAGATGGGACAGCTAGAACTACACATAGTACTCAAGGGGCCATGTTTACTAAACTGCGTTTGTTTTTCTTCCGTCCATGACGGGGCTGGCAGAAGATCTGTGCATCGGGTGTCTGGCTTTTCCCAGACCAGAGAACCCCCTGCCACGACCCAGAAGCAACTCATCACTGGCTGGAGTGCTTCCCTCTGGCTTGTCGCGTAGCACACCATTGAAGGGAAGTGAAGGGGGCTCCCCAGCATTAGTAGTTCCCTCTCCTGGATCTGGTGTCCTGCATGGAGCAACGGTGGAGTCCTTTTCTATGGAGGTGGAGGTTGCTGTGGCACAGTCTCGAGAGGAGGTTGCTTCGGCTACTTTCAAATTAGTGAGATCCGCGGTGATTACTATGGGACGCGCTGTGGGAACGTTTAGCGACCTTGAGCTCTTCACTGAATCAACTTTTGGGATTTGTAAGTATGGAGTTTGTTAGGGTGAAGACGACTTGTGCTCATCTCTCCAGTGTATTTAAGGAACATGTAACTCTAATAAAATCAAAAAGGGAGCTCCGTAAAATAGAGAGAAAATGGAGACAAACCAAATCCTCCGATCTCAAAACTAAATACATGGCCCATCTCGCAAAATACAAAGACGACGTGAACAATGCAAAAAAAATTACATCACACCAACATCCTAAACAAGGCAATCAATCGCCCACAAGAGTTATTTGAACTAGTCAAATCACTAACCAAAACCGACCAAAATGCCAACCTCAACAAATCCATCAAGGTCCAAACACTGGCAAACCACTACGCGACCAAACTGACGGCCCCTGGTCCTCCACCCCCCCCCACCAACACCACAAATCAGAAGTGAGAACAACACAACGCAAAACCAGTTATGGGAGCACTTCCACAAAATAGGAACCAAGCAAATCACAGCCATTGTCACAAGCCTGAAAAGCACCACCTCCCCACTAGATCCCTGTCCTGCATCCTGGATCAAGGCAGTGAAACAAGACATAGCACCTCACATAGCACACATAGTTAACCTACCCCTACAACAAGGAATCATGCCCTCAGAACTAAAGAAATCAGTCATTAGACCGATCCTAAAAAACACTACACTCAACGGAGAAGACCCAGCCTCCTACCGTCCCATATCAAGTATCTCATTCCTGGCAAAGATCATAGAAAAAACGGCCCTTCTACAACTCCAAGACCATCTGACTGACAGTGCTCCTCTTGATGACCAGCAATATGGCTTCAGGCAACATCATGGAGTTGAAACCCTGTTACTAGTTCTACTTAACAACCTCCTAAAGGGCCTTGAAAACAAAAAGAAAATGTACATTCTTGTATTCATTGACATCTCAGCTGCCTTTGATACAGTTAATCATGGGACCCTCATAAATAGGATAAAATCAATAGGAATAACAGGAACCCCACTAAAATGGTTCTCATCCTACATCTCAAATCGAACACAACAGGTTCAATTCAACGGAGAAAAAGCAGAATCTTTCTCACAAACACAGGGAATCCCCCAAGGCTCTGCTCTCTCAGCACTTCTGTTTAACATATATATGCAGCCACTATGCAAAATTTTCTCACGGCACGAAATTAATTACCACATCTATGCCGATGATATCATGCTATACACACAACTAGACACTAAAAACCCAGACTACAACCCACTGGAGACATGTATCGGAGAGATGCAAGACTGGTTACAACAAAGTAGTATGTCAATTAATCACAAAAAAACCGAAGTAATGTATATCTCCAAAGAACCGAATTTTGACCCTCCCACATCAATAACACTATGTAACAACACTGACCAAACAAATAAAGAAATAAAGTATCTAGGAGTCACATTTGACTGTGACCTAAAGATGGAAAAACACCTCCGAAAGACCAACAGAGCAGTTTTCCACAAGCTTAGAGTGCTCCAACCCATTCGGAATATTATTGATCCCCAAGACTTCAGAACAGTGGCCCAAGCACTCATCATGCCACATTTTGACTACTGCAACACCATCCTACAAGGTTTACCTAAAAAACCCCTAAACATATTACAAATGGCACAAAATGTAGCTGCCAGGGTCATAATGAAGAAAAATCTAAGTGACCACATCACACCAGTACTAATTCAATTACACTGGCTACCCATAACAGCTCGCACAAAATACAAAATACTAACAACCACCTTCAAACTCATCCACAACTTAGCACCTTCCTTCCTCAACAACCTAGTAAGATTGCAACCTCCTACCCGAAACAGAAGAACCCACAATTCCAACATCCTTCACACTCCAACAGATATAAGATCTGCCAAAGCTAACACCAGCCACAGGGCTTTCTCATATGCGGCGCCAACACTGTGGAACCAACTCCCACCAGAACTACGAGCTAGCAATGACCTTCTAGACTTCAGAAAGAAACTCAAAACGCACATTTTCCAATCACATTTCAACCTGAACTAAACCCACAGATGGAGCAGCCCCTGACCACTGTGTCCAAGAAGATTATCCTGTATATGTATTTATGTATATATGTAAATGAACTCCCCCATAGCTAAGAAGTGTTAACTCTGTATGATGTGCTTTTCTGACAATCTGTATGTAAACAAAATTTGTACCTGCCTTGATTCGGCAGTTTCACAATAGTAATCCTACCCACTTCTGATCGCTGGAAGGAGCGGGCTACAAATGCTTGCTAAATAAATAAATAAATAAACATGTGGGGAGAACCTCCAAGATAGAACATGAAGTTGGGCAGCTCCAGGACTTGTTTAATGCCCAAATTAAGGACAGAACTGTGATTCTTAGAAAAGTAGACTATCTGGAAAATCAGGTCTCCAGTTATGTCTCCAGTGGAGATGGTGAGAAAGTACTTTAGGAAAGTTTCAAAAATTTTATGAGCTTTTCCCACCAGTGACCAAGTGTATCTGTCTGTGGGTGCTGAGTCCCGTAGTACTGCCAAGTCTTCCTCTGTCTCTCCTGGGGTTGGAGACCTCACAGGGTTTTTGGAAAACTCCCTGGAGGTTATTATTGAAAGAACTACCCTCCTTGTTACCTTTGCTCTGGAGTCTGATAAATTCTTTATTCTAATAAGGCTATACTTCAAAAACTTCAGTGAGGCTTTTTGAGGTTCACAGGTTAGCATTTTTCCTGTTGTGTCTCGCACTACACAACTGAAAACAAGGGACTTTTGGTCCTTTGCCCCAGGGTGTTGGCCCTGGGGGCAACTTTTCAATTAAAATTTCCTGTTAAATGTTGTGTTTCATATAAAGAAAAAATATATATGTTCTTTGAGCCTAGACACCTTCTGGAGTTTTTAGTTGCTAGGGAAGAGGCTTCGGTTGTAGTTGCTGGGCCATCACATTCGGCTGACGCTTAAGTCTCCAACTGCTACGTATTTTTCTGCTAGGCTACTTTAGGGCCAAGGTGTGCCTTATTTTTTACCTTGTGTTATAGTTTCCTGGGACCCCCCATTCTTGGATTTGTGGACTAATATTTAAATGGCTAACGTTGCTTTATGATAATGTTTCTTGGTTTATTAGACCATTTTCTTTTCATTCATGTAATATGTTTGGATGTAATATTTAATTAATGTGTAAAAATAAATATGGCCTTTGTATGCCCAATAAAAAAAAATATGAAGTGCACAACCTTAACAGGATTTAGTAAAAGGGTCCCAGTCCTTAAAGATACATAGAAATAAAGGTATATAGGCAAGTTTTAAATGATTTTACAAATAGTGAAATACTCTGAATGAAAACAAGAAAGTGTGTTGTATTTTTCGAGACTTATTTTTCGGCAAAACAGGTCTCAGAACTCTGGGGCTATTTTCAACTGACACCAAAATGTCAGACACTGTTGTGCCCTATGTACATCACCGACCTGGATATTTGTTAAGCCATTTTTTTATATTTTTTGTCAAGATTTTTTGTATATGTGTAAAACAGGAAAAATTCAGCTGGTATCTTCCAAAGCAATTTTAAAGCAAGAAATCTTGTACTTAGCTTTTCACCAAAAACTCTGGAAGTCCAGTCGTGAATTGTTCAAACTCCCTCCTTTAAATGATAACATTTTATTGGACAAACTTAGGGATCAATTTTCTAAGCTACACTAAGAAATTAACATGGAAACTGGCACGCACTAACTTTTAGCATGGCTGCTTAGCAGTTACCTGAATTAATTTCTGCTTTAACTGACAAATACAGAATGGGCAGGGACTATGCCTCACGGTTAACATGGAGGTAGTTACCGCATGCTGTTAATGTGGCAGATAGGGCATTAGGGGTCATTAACTGCAGCTGCGTTATCTGCAATGCAGTTAACATGCGGCAAGTGCACTTTCTCTGTGTTAATTGCAGGGGACGTTACAGAGTGCAATCTCAGTCAGTGCAGAAATGGTGGTACCATGTTGTATCTGCCAATAGTAACTGCAAACCTTTAATGCACTTTACTAAATAGTGGCCTTAGTGCATTTGTGATTTGCTTTCGAGAGCTATACTCCTTCTGCAGGTGTGGGAATTGTGAGCATGCATTCTGTTGGTCTGGGTTCCTAAAAATGTGACGTGCATAAGAATCGCTTGCATGCACATATACCTCTGAATAGATTTTATGCATTTTTATGTTCTTGTGCACATACAATGCATGCCAAAGAACAAAAAATTGGGAAAAAAATATTTTTAAAAAACACAAACTAAAACATTTTTTTGGGCCGTGCACACCACTACCCTCTACTGCATCAATGTGGTAATTAATAGGCTTAACTCCTTCCTTTGTCCTTCTTGTCTGAGAGATGGGAGCTCTCCGATTGTCCTATTCCCTCTGTGTGAGATGAGGACGAGGTAGCACGGGATTTTTTTTATTGTATCAACCTTGCAATGGAATCCGTAATAGACTGGCTAATCTAATGAAGAGGGCTTTAAACTAGATTCGTTGAGGATGGGTGAAGAAAGACCCCAGGTAGGTGATACATTAAATACCTTTATGGAAATGGGTAACAGGGGTAACATATGGAAAGCAGTGTGTATAAATGCCCGTAGCATGGGAAATAAGATCCCTGATGTTGAAGCTTTGGTGGGAGTGGCTGACTTGGATTTAGTGGCAGTTATAGAAACATGGTTCACAGAAAACTATGATTGGGATGTTACTATACCTGGCTATACTTTATTCAGAAAGGACAGGGTAGGAAGAAGGGGAGGAGGAGTGGCACTATATGTAAAAACTAATACTAAACCTTTGGAATTACAGAACTTAAAAGGGAGAGAGGAGGCATTGTGGGTTAAACTAGAAAGAGGGAAAGAGAAATCTATTTACATTGGTGTGATATACAGACTTCCCTCACAAGAGGAAGAGGTGGACAGAGAGTTAATTGAAGACATACGCAGCATTGCTAGGAAAGAGGAAGTGCTACTGATAGGAGATTTCAATATGCCAGATGTTGATTGGCACATTCCTGCTGCAGTATCATCTAGAAGTAAGGAGATCCTGGATTCTGGATTCTCTACAGGGAGAACTTCAGGCAATTAGTAACAGACCTCACACGTGAAGGGGCCATACTGGACTTGGTGCTTACCAATGGTGAAAGTGTTTCTGATGTTGTAGTGGGAGATCATTTTGCATCCAGTGATCACCAGATGGTGTGGTTCAGTATTAGGACTAGGGCTGTTAGAATCCATTCAAAGGTGAGGATCTTAGACTTTAGGAAGACTAACTTTGCCAAGATGGGCCAATAATGAAAGGGGATATTTTAAGGGCAACAAACCTTTTTGTTAAAATGGTAAATAAAGTAAAAGGAAAAGGAGACCGCTATGGCTTTCGAAAAAAGTAGCTGAAAAAGTGAAGGAGGACTTCATGAAATACAAGAGATCACAGAGAGAGGAAGACAGGCATCTATATTTGGAAAAACTTAGAGAAGCTAGCAAAGTAGTCAGGAAGGCAAAGATTCAAAAGGAGGAGGAAATAGCCAATGCAATAAAATGGGGGGATAAGACATTTTTCAGATATGTTAGTGAGAAGAGGAAGGGCAAAAGTGGCATTGCCAAACTTATGGGTGCAGGGGAGGAATATGTAGAAGCTGATAAGGATAAAGCAGAATTGCTTAACAAATATTTCTGTTCTGGGTTCACAGATGAAGAACTAGGAGCATGACCTCAGAAAACACCCACAAACAGGAACAGAAGCGAGGGACATCTTCAGCAAGTTTCAGAAGACTGTGTTCATGAGAAACTAGCTCAACTTAAAGTAGACAAAGCGATGGGACTGGATAGGATACACCCTAGAATACTGAGGGAACTTGGGGACGTTCTAGCAGCTCCACTATCTGACCTTTTCAATGACTCGTTGGAGTCAGGAGTGGTGCCAAAGGACTGGAGAGAGGCTCATGTGGTGCCTTTACACAAAAGCGGAAGTAAGGATGTGGTTGAAAACTACAGGCCGGTTAGTTTAACTTCGGTGGTGAGTAAATTATTGGAAATGCTGCTGAAAGAGAAAATAGTGAGGTTTCTGGAGTCCAGCGGATTACAGGATGCGAGGCAGCATAGATTCACCAGAGGCAGGTCTTGTCAGACAAATCTGATTGATTTCTTTGACTTGCTGACAAGGGAGTTGGACCGAGGGAGAGCCCTAGATGTGGTGTATTTATATTTCAGTAAAGCCTTTGACACTGTTCCTCACAGGCGACTTATAAACAAACTGAGCACCCTAGGGATGGACCCTAAAGTTACTGCTTGGGTTAGAAATTGGTTGGGTGGGAGGCGACAAAGAGTACAGGTAATTGGAGCTCACTCTGAGGAGAAGGATGTTACCAGTGGTGTGCCCCAGGGATCTGTCCTTGGTCCGATTCTTTTTAACGTCTTTGTTAGTGATATAGCGGAAGGGCTATCGCGTAAGCTTTGCCTCTTTGCGAATGATACCAAAATCTGCAATAGAATAGACACCCAGGAAGGTGTACATAACATGAGGAGGGATCTAGCTAAGCTTGAAGAATGGTCTAGAATTTGGCAGCTGGGATTTAATGTTAAAAAATGAAAGGTCATGCATTTGGGCTGCAGCAATCCAAGGGAGCAATATAGTATAGGGGGTGAAGTACTTTTGTCCACTAAAGAAGAACGGGACCTAGGCGTGGTTGTGTCTGATGATCTTAGAGTAGCTAAACAGGTAGAAAAGGTGATGGCAAAAGCTAGAAGGATGCTTGGGTGCATACAGAGAGGAATGGCTAGCAGAAAAAAGGAGGTGATAATGCCTCTGTATAAGTCTTTGGTGTGACTTCATTTGGAGTATAGTGAGCAATTCTGGAGACCGCACCTTCAAAAGGATGTGAACAGGATGGAGTCGGTGCACAGGGTGGCTACTAAAATGATTAGTGGCCTTCATTATAAAGCATATGAGGACAGACTTAAGGATCTTAATATGTACACCTTAGAGGAAAGGCGGGATAGAGGTGATATGATTGAGATGTTTAAATACCTTTGTGGCATAAATGTTCAGGGAGAGAGCCTCTTTCAATTGAAAGCAAGTTCTACTACGAGGGGACATGGGATGAGGGTGAACGGAGATAGATTCAGGAGTGATATGCGGAAATATTTCTTTACGGAAAGAGTAGTGGATCTGTGGAATAGTCTCCCAGTGGAGGTGGTAGAGATGAGGACAGTAACTGAATTCAAAAAAGCATGGGACAAACACAGAGGATCTCTAAAGGTAAAAAGGGGACTGTTGTAGTTGTTGATATGGAAGGACAGACTAGATAGAAATATGACGACAGAAAAGGACCATATGGCCTATGTTTCTATGTGAATCAGACTGTCTGAAGTAGTAATCTGTAGTAACTACCCTCAATTTTATTTCCATAGTATGGAAAGGTCTAAGGAAGTCAGCAAATGCAAATTCTCAATAATCAAAGAAAAATATTGTATAAACAGTTGGGGTCTGGGTTGGGAATTCATTTAAGAAGACTTGTGCAAAACAGAACAGGAACTCTATTCCAATAACTAACCTGACTGCTTTTCTAAACCCATGGAGGCCAATTACAAACTGAAGCCGTCCAGGCTGTCCAGACATCTAAAATCTGGACGGCCTGGAGCTGGCCCCGATTCTGCCCCTGTGGGAGCTAGCCATTCCCACGGGAGCAGAATCGAGGCACTTGGACGGCCCAGACGTGCCACAATTCAGGCCCACTGCATGCCTAGCAGTTCCCCCCCCCCCCCCCATGTCTAGGCTGTCCTATGCTCCTGCATGGAGCCTGGTGCCATGGCATCCAATCGCCATGGCACCAGGATACCATGCAGAAGCCCCGATCCACCGCTCGGGTTAACAAAGTGCTTTTCCCTGCCGCCAGACCCCTGAAGAGGCCTTCCATGGCCAGGATCAGACGGCAGGGAAACCCATGCTGCCACTCATCTGTTTTGACTGTCCTCCATGTCTGGCCGGCAAAGTCACGGGAACTTATTCCACCTCCAAGGTGGAATAAGTTCCCCGTCTAACTTTCAGCCCCCGGACGTACAGGGCCGAGACCGGAATTGGTCCTGTACGTCCAGGGTCAGGGTCCCGCCTTTGTCCCATCCTCACTCCTCCTTTGGCCCACCCCCTCTTGCTCCCATCCAGAGCTCCCCATACAAGCCGATGTATGTGTGAAGAGCTCTATGCTCTGAATATAGCCCCCTGCGAATAGCGGGGCATGAACATCCAAATCAGACGTTCATCCCCATTATTCGCAGGGCAGAATCTACCCCTTAGCCTCCAGGATTAATGGTATTTTTCTCTTACTTCTATTCCATTTTATATACTGATTTACTGCAAATTAAGGGATATGTTTACTAAATTGTGTTAGCTGGTAATCCAGCAATAATGCAAGAAATACGCACCATGATAGCAGCTGACCAAATGCAGACATCACAGTGATTTTCTGCAAAATCTGCAGGCTTCAGCAGGAAGTGGGTGGGATTAGGGCAGAGAATGGACGTGCCTTCAACATGTCATTACCACAGACGAGTGGAGGAGTAGCCTAATGGTTAGAGCACTGGCTTGGGAACCAAGAGACCAGGGTTTGATTCTCACTAGCACTCCTTGCGGCCTTGGGCAAGTCACTTAACCCTCCATTGCCTATGAAAAACCCAAGTTATGAATGTCCCTGTTTAATGTACATTACCAAGTTTAAGTTACAGTGTAAACCGCTTTGACTGAAATGATAAATCAGTATATAAAACCGATTAAATAAATAAATTGCCAAAGCTGCAGAGGCATCTAACGTCACCTCAATGCAGAGCTGCCCAACAGTGACCCCTGAAGTTCCACTGCGGTATCTGTTAGGGAAATGCTTTGTGTACCCCCAACAGATACCACGGGGGTTATCTGCACTAACGCCCGGCGTCAGCTGCAAAAGCTGAATGCACTTTAGTAGACATAGCCCCAATTGTAAATACAATTTTGTCTCATACATGGAAGTTAGACACAGTTCAGATCCATCCTGGCCACCTTATTCAGTAAAAGGTTCACTTGCTTCTGGTATGTACTTTGCCATGAAATAGATTACGTGGGCAGCTGCGTCCCAGAAACTAGTGATCAGTGCCTGGGGAGAGACAAGGATAAGTAGATACCACCTAGAAAACTGGCAACACAGGGTGGACATCAATCCCTCCTAGGAATGGTAGCTAGTGGCAACAAAACAACACTGGCATTAATCATAATAACACATGATTGTCCAACTGGAAGGTGCACAGTGAGCTTATGAATTATTCTAAGGGAGCGGAAGCTGACAGGTTGCAATATGACAAACATGACAAATGCGCCACCATGTGCGTATCTGTCACCAAAGACTTTAGAAGACAGGCAAATCTCAAACTGGGATTAAAGAACAGGGAAAGGATGACCGTTTCCCACCATCTTATATTATAGGTCTTTCTTTGGAACTGCGCATTCAAAATAAAAATATATTTGAACTTTCTCCCTCACCATCTCGTCTCTTTCTTCCATTTCCTGAAGATATTAGATGTTCCCTTGGAGCATGTTATTAACAAGCTGACACAAGAACTGCAGCCAATCTGACACTTATTTCAACAAGCATCAGAACCTTGGCGAGCACTTACATTAGAAACAGATAAAAAGCCCAATTTTTGCATAAGGCGGCTAAGCAGAAAAGGGACTTTACAATTAGCAAAGTATTTACAAAAGGCTCACTGAACATGCAGCCTCCTGTAAAACACCTGTAAGGCTGCATGAAATGCACCTGTATTTGGCGTTATGAACAGCGGGAGCTGCTATTTTGTATACCGCTCTATTTAGGGCCAGTCCATCCATTGTGCGGGAATGTTGTTTGCACAGGCCCCCGTGCCAACTTCATCCCGCACACGCTGTTTGGCTCCCGGCAACACTGGCTGTTCAGATCCCAGCAGGGCCAGCTTCAGAGGGAGTCATGGAGGCCCACGGCCCTGGCTCACCTCTGCACAGCCACCAGAGTGAAAAGTGGTATGTTCCTTTGGCAGCTGTTTTCTCATGGAGCCTACTGGCATGCTAGAGGTTAAAGGGCATTTCAAGCTGCAGGACAGTGTGCTGGATGTGTTGTTGGAGAGGTCCTGGTGATTGGGGGTGTCTGTTTGTGAGCTGTCTTCTGAGTAGTACTGTAAGAATAGGTGGTGCTTCAGTGCCTTCCTAAATTGGGCCAGGTCAGTGATTGCTCAAATGGATGTAGGGAGGGCATTCCAGCATCTGGTTGCATAAAGCATGAACGCCATATTGGATGTTGCGTGGGTACATTTCGTTATTGCCTTAGGTGTTATCAGTTTATTGACAGCTGCAGATCTTCTGGATCTGGTCAGGGGCGTGGGGTGGATTAGCCCAGTGATGGAGGTGGTAGGTTGGTTGTTTATGGCCTTAAAGGTCATTACTAGGATCTTGAAAGCTGGTCTGCCGTGGATTGGTAACCAGGGAGTTGTTATAGGAAATGGGCTGACGAGGGGACTAGGACTGGAAATGGGCTGATGGGGAGGCTAGAATAGAACTAGAAAGAACTGATGGGGGGCTAGGACTGGAAATGGGCTGATTAGGGAGCTAGAATATGACTGGAAAGGATTGATGGGGCTACAACTGGAAATGGGCTGCTTGGACTGAAAATGGTCTGATGGAGGGCTAGGAATGGAAAGGGCTGATTGGATGGGCTTGGACTGGAAATGGGCTCTTGGAGGGGGCTAGAATAGGACTGAAAAGGGCTGATGGGGGAGCTAGGATTGGAAATGGGATTATGGGGGGCTTGGACTGGAAATAGGCTGATGCAGGGGGATTGGAGAATGGGACTAGAAAGAAGTGGATGCTGGGTGTGGCTGGAACTAGAAGGGAGCTGATGTTGGGGGAGGACTAGAAGCGGATGGGGCTGGGGGAGTGAGGTTGGAGAGCAGAAAATATATTTTGTGTGGGAGGGAAGAAAAATCTATGATTGGCCAGTTATTGGGAGAGTAAGCGAGGATGGAGGGGTGAAATTTGAGTGGATGAAAAAGGAATAAAGAAAGAAATGGAGGAAAGAGCAAAAGGGGAAAGATCAGAATGTTGGAGCAGATGTAGAGGGAGAATGGAAAAAACTAGAAGAGAAAAGAAAGAACAAATGGAAGCAGATAATGGAGAATTAGCAGAAGGCACAAAGAAAACAGAAGAAAGCAACAGAGGCAGTTGCGATGGAAAACTAAAATGCCCAAAAACACAAAAAAATACTATTTTATTTTGAATTTATTAACTGGAATATGTCAGCTCTAGGAAATATGCATCGCTAACGTCTTTGCATTTAGTTTAGTACAAGAGGAAATTAATTTATAGTTTTATTTCTCTTGTGTTGTACATTCCAAGTTTGGCTTTTGGGGTTCCCTGTTTAATTATTGTCTTCATATTTCTAAATTGTGATCCCTTGTTCTATGTTTGCTGACAGTCTATGTTTTGCACATCTAACCGAGCTGCAGTATTCTGTTCATGTAGTTTCTATGTGACAGTCCTGCTTATTCTCTCCCCAGTAGGAGATGCATTGGTGTTCTCCGAGATGTATTGGTTTAATATTTGCTGTATTGCCTTTTGATAGGAAGGATTTGGTGCTTTGTGAGTCCTGGTAATGCTGTTATGATATAGCGGGTTTGCAATGGGTTCTAAATGGCATGGTTTATAGTACCTCATGGCAATTGGCACTGGAGTATAATAATGTAGAAATCTGGCATCTTTCTTGATCCTCACTGCCCATGCAAATGGTATTCAGACACTCATTAAGAGGCATGTTTAACATTTGTGAATGCGCATTAACTTTTAATGTGTGTTAAGTGCAGGAACACCCATTTATTTCTATTGACGCAGTGGCACTTAATGCACATTAATATTTAGTAAACATGCCCCTAAGTCATTGCCAGGACAAAAGAGAGGCTTGTGAAGGGTTCCTTTGAAAGCCACCTAAAATTTTAGTTGGCAAAATATACATTTTAAAATAAAATAAATTTATGCAAATGAGGCCCCATACCACACTTGGGCTGCCCCTGGTTCTATTTTGCAGTGAGAGCAGTTTACATACAACATTGAACATTAGCAGTGTGCTAGTTTACATGGAACAGGATTGGTAACTTGGATAACTTTACTAGACAGTAAACAATGATAACTATGGAGGCCCCTGGGTGTGGGGGGGAGGGCTCATGGTGCAAAGGGTTAACAAGGATGGACAGTTACAGTAACAGTTTTCAGGACAATTCTTTTGCTTCCTATGGAACGTGCTCATAGTATTGCTGGAATAAATGTGTCTCTAGAGTTCTACGGAAACTTGTGAGGTCAGAATTGGCTCTGATTGGCCGGTAGCGTGTAGGAGCATGTTCCACAATGTTTGGTTGTTTTTTATTCTTGCTGCAGGGGTAATGAGCGTATTGCATGTGCCTTGTTGTCTCCTCCTGTTGTTAGGTAGCAGGCGAATGATAAGTGAGAGCGAGTCTGCGGATATCTTGTAGATGATTTTAAATATCATGAGGACTTTGTACTCCAATCGCCAATTGGTAACCAATGTAGCTGTCTTAATATTGGAGTGATGTGATCTGATTGTGACACTCCATATAAAGGTATGGGAGTGGAGGAGTAGCCTAGTGGTTAGAACACTGGCTTGGTAACCAAGCAACCAGGGTTCGATTCCCACTAGCACTCCTTGTGGCCTTGGGCAAGTCACTTAACCCTCCATTGCCTCGGAAGAAAGGCCTGGCAATCTACTTCTGGTGACATTGCCAAGAAAACCCAGGAGCTTCTGGGTTGCCAGGAGTCAGGACTGACTTGAAGGCACACATTGCATTATTATAAAAGGTATGGGTGGCAGTGTTCTGTGCCATTTGAAGTGGTTGTAGGATGTATTTTGATAGATGATATTACAAAAGTCAAACTGGGGGAGGATGAGAGCTTGAAACACGGTGCAATAATCATGTGGATCAAGGAGTGGGCATAGGTGGTGAAGCATTCTTATCTTGCAGAAGATTGCTTTAGTGGTATTGCTGATGTGGGCTTGCATGCTTAGCTGCTGGTCCAGGGTGATTCCAAAGTAGTGGATCTCTTGTTTTACTTCGTGCATTCCTTACATTTAAGGTTGCTGGGGGAATGGATGATCTGTCTTTGGTTATGAATAGCACTTCTCTCTTTTTGCAATTAACTATAAGGTTGTGTCTGGAGAGCTATTAGGAGACTGTGTTGAAGCAGTCTATTAATTTAGGTTTGTCCATGGGGAAAGGTGCGTATAGTATAATGTCATCTGTGTACACATGATAGTACAGTATATGCCAAAGGATTGTGTTAGGAGGAATATAGACTGTATATAAAGGTTAAATAGTAAAGAGGATAATGCTGAACCTTGAGGGACATCTTGTGTTTGAGTGTACTATATGTGGCTGATGAGCAAGATCCTAATTTTACCTATTGCTGGCCTCCTCTCAGGTAAGATTGGAAACAATCCAGTGCTGCTTGTCTACCCCTATCTCATGTAGGCGGCTAATCATGGTATTATGACAGACGGAATCGAAAGCTGAGGCAATGTCCATGACTATTAGGATAAATCCCTGCTTGGATTTTTCGATGTCTCTTATGAGCCTATCCAGGAGGGAGTTTCAATTCCATGATGCTGTCTAAACTCATGCTGTTGAGGGTCTAGAAGTGCATGGGTACTGGAGTTGCTGTTGGACTATTTTCTCTATGATTTTTGCCAAGAGAAGCAGGCTGGATATGGGCCTGTAAGAACTTATATTGCTAGGGTCCAACTTTTCATTCTTCAGAACTGGTCTTATGGATGCCACTTTGAGGGATGTTAGCATGGTGCCCTGGTTCATGCATAGTTGTATTATATTGGCAATGAAGGTACTCAGTTCAGATCTCGTTACTTTGATCCAGTTAGTTGGGCATGGATCAATTGTTCAGGTGATGGTGTTGACTTTATGATATTTTCTAAATGTTCTGTGGTAACTGGATTGAAGTATGACAGTTTAGGTATGGAGGTATTGCCATCTTGGATTTCTTCTGTGTTGTATATGTTTCCAGTGTATTTGTTTTGGAAGTGATCTGCAAAGGCCTGCGGATGTGGGGCACTGGTGTCAGGATGCTCAGTAGGGTCTCTTAGTAAAGACTTAGCTATTTTAAACAGCTCTTGGACACTGATTTAGCAAGGACATTAAGAGCCTTTTGTGGGATTCTTTCCATCTTTGATTAATCATGCAGCGGTAATCCTGGAGACTGTTCATGTAGACATCTTGATCATGCGGTAGTTGGCTGTTGCGCCACGTGTTCTAGCTTTCATAGGTGTAATTTGGCATCCCTTAAATCTTCGGTACACCATATGGCTGAGTGTTGTCTCTTGGGGGGGCTTGTGGATTGTGATACACTGGTTGCTTCAGCTATGGTTGTATTCCATATGTTGATCCCTGTGTCTAAGATAGTGGAGCTGGTGTTAAGTTTTGGAAGAATTTCTTCTAGGAATGTTTGCTTATCAAAGCGACGGAATCAACGAGTGGTTGGAATGTTTTGTCTGTCATTATTATGACTCATTTCATGGAGAATGTGGAATATAATGGCATTGTGGTCAGACCATGGTAATGGAAAATATTAATGGTACACTTTGGTGTTTCTGTCTGAGAACAAGTAAAGGAGCAAAGATAAGGTCCAGGATGTTTCCTTTGACATGGATAAGTGTGTTTATTATTTGACAACAGTTTAGTGTGGTCATTGCTTTAAGGAAGGCATTGGAATGCTTTGGCGGAAGTGATGGGAGATAAAAGCCACCTAGTACGCAGAGCTGTTTTCTTTGAGCTATGTGGCTGCAAATTAAATCTAGAACTGCGGGCAAGTCATCTGTGGATGCGAAAGGTGCTTGTTTGCAACTGTAATGATGTCCAGGCTGTTCATGCTTTCAGAGAAATTGGTGTTGAATTTTAAGTCACTTCTGGTGAAGATGAAGATGCCTCCACTGTTGCGGCTAATTCTAGGTCAGTTAAAGTTGGGAAGTTTTAGCTGGTTCGTTAGTATTGTGTCTGTGTCCATCAGTCATGTTCCATTACACACAATATATCTAAGTTTTGATGCGCGATGTAATCTGTGAGGACTGGTAACTTGTTTCCAGCCGATCAAGCATTGATAAGCATGCATTTTAATTTTCCTGCTTATAGGAGGATTTTGTGGTTGGAGCTTTGTTTATGGTTGCAGGTTTAAGCGGAAGAGTGAGCTGTGCCCTCTGGCATGAGGGTCATGTATATGTGTGTGGTTCCAAGGGTTATTGCGGCCCCTATGGCCATACCTTTGTATGATAATAGGGAGAGCTGAAAGTCACCCAAGAGCACATGGTTCAGAACAATGTATCCTTGAAGGATACTACCAAAAGAACAAAGTTAGGGCATATCAGAAGAGAGCAGGGCCGGATTTACCTATACGCCAGTTACGCCGTGGCGTAGGGCCCACAGCTGGCAAGGGCCCACAAAAATTGAATAGTTTAAAAAAAAACGCTGGCTGCTACCGCGGCAGCATGAACTGTCCCGCGGGGCCCCCTCTGCCCGGCTGAATCCCTCCGTGCCGGCTTTGAGAGGTGCGAAGGGAGAGTGTCTCCCTCGTGTCTCTGTTAAGCCCGCAGGGGCTGATGGGAAATTTCCCATCTGCCCCTGCAGGCATAACAGAGACGCGAGGGAGACACTCTCCCTTCGCGCCTCTCAAAGCCGGCACGGAGGGATTCAGCCGGGCAGAGGGGGCCCCGCGGGACGGCAGCAGCCAGCGTTTTTTTTTAAACTATTCAATTTTACTTGAGCCGATGGGGGGTAGGACTGGCAATGGGCTGGGGGGGGGGGTTAAGACTGGAGGTGGGCTGATGGGGTTAGGACTGGTAATGGGCTGTGGGGGGTTAGAACTAGTAATGGGCTATGGGGGGTTAAGACTGGTAATGGGCTGTGGGCTGATGGGGGCTGTCTGGTAATAGGCTATGGGGGGGCTAGGACTGGAAATGGGCTGGGGGGTTAAGACTGGAGGTGGGCTGATGGGGTTAGGACTGGTAATGGGCTGTGGGCTGTTGGGAGGGGGTTTGGACTGGTAATTGGCTATGGGGGGGGATAGGACTGGAAATGGGCTGATGGGGGGGGCTAACACTGGAGGTGGGCTGATGGGGTTAGGACTGGTAATGGACTGTGGGCTGATGGGGGGTTAGGACTGGCAATGGGCTATGGGGGGCTGACTGGAAATGGTTTGATGGGGTTAGGACTGGAAGTGGGCTGATGGGGGTTAGGACTGGTAATGGGTTATAGAGGGGGCTTAAACTGAAAAAGGGGTGATGGGGGGTTAGGACTGGAAGTGGGTTGATGGGGGGGCTAGGACTGGTATTGGGTTGGGGGGTTGCTAGGACTGGAAATGGGCTGATGGGTGGCTAGGACTGGAAATGGGCTGATGCAGGGACTAGAAGGGAATGGATGCTGGGTGAGGCTGGAACTAGAAGGGAGCTGATGTTGGGGGAGGATTAGAATGGGATGGGGCTGGAAGAGTAAAATGGAGAAGGGAAAAATATTTTGTGTGGGAGGGATAAAAAATCTACAATTGGCCGGGTATTGGGAGAGTAAGTGGGGATTGAGGATTGAGGGGTAAAATTTGAATGGATGAAATAGGAATGAGGAAAGAGCAAAAGGAGAAAGATTAGTATGTTAAAGCAGATGTAGAGAGAGAATGGAAAAAAACTAGAAGAGAGAAGAAAGGACAAATGGACAGCAGACGATGAAGAGTTAGCAGAAGACACAAAGAAACCAGAAGAAAGTGGCTGGAGCAATTGCAGCTGAAAAAAAATGCACAAAAAGGTAGAAAAATATCTCTTTATTTTGAATTTATTAATTGGAATATGTGCATCATTAACATCTGCGCTTTGTTTAGTACAAGAGCAAATTAATGTATAGTTTTATTTCTACAGTGTTGTACATTCCAAGTTTGGCTTTTGGGATTCCCAGTTTAATTATGACGTCAGGGCCAACAGCGCGCAGCTGACCCGGCGTGCTCATTTTTATCTTTTTTGGGGGCCCACAATTTTTGTTGGCGTAGGGCCTCACTCAAGGTAAATCCGGCCCTGGCAGAGAGGTTCCAATAAAGACAAAAGTGGCCCAAATGCCCTTGAGTACGGAGCGGACAGAGCTTAAAGATTCCAAATTACCTCGGCCTACCGATAGCCAGATTAATATGAATAAAAAAAACAAACAGTCTCTAAAATGCTTGTATGCAAATACTAGCGGTCTAAAAAATAAGATGGGAGAGTTGGAATATATAGGACTAAATGAGCGGTTATATATGATTGGTATCTCAGAGACATGGTGGAAGGAGGACAACCAGTGGGACACTGATTCTTGGGTACAAAATATAACGTAATGATACAGCTGATCAAACAGGTGGAGGGGCTGCGCTCTATGTTAGAGAGGGCATTGAGTCAAAGAGTGGGGGTGTACTATCAACCGCCTGGCCAGAATGAACAAATCGATGATGAAATGCTCAAGGAAATCAGGGAGCTAACAAAAGTTACAGTGCAGTAATAATAATGGGTGATTTCAATTACCCCGGTATCGACTGCGTCAGTGTCACGGCAGGACATGCTAGGGAGATAAAGTTTCTAGATGAAATAAATGACTGCTTCTTGGAGCAGCTGGTTCATGAACTGACCCCAGGGGAAGCCATTTTGGACCTAGTCCTTAGTCGAACACAAGATCTGGTGCAAGAGATAAGGGTGTTGGGGCCACTTGGCAATAGTGATCATAGCATAAACGCGTTTGATTTAATTAATGGAGGAGGGATGGTAAGGAAATCCATGGTACTACCTTTTAACTTTCGAAAGGGAGACTATGATAAAATGACCAAAATAATTAAGAAAAAACTAGAAGGAGCAGTTGCAAAGGTTAAAGACTTACATCAAGCTTGGGTGTTGTTTAAAAATACTATCTTCGAAGCCCAGACCAGCTGTATTCCACGCTTTAAGAAAAGTGGAAGGAAGTCCAAACAACTGCCAGCATGGTTTAAAGGTGAGATGAGAGAGGCTGTTGTTGCAAAAAAAGCATCTTTCAGGAAATGGAAAAAAGAGCCAAATGACGAAAATGGGAAACAGCACAAGCACTGGCAAGTTAAATGCAAGGCATTGATAAAGCAGGAAAAGAGAGAACTTGAGAAGCTTGCTCTGGAAGCAAAAATGCATAATAAAGACTTTTTCAAGTACATTCACAGCAAACAACCTGTGAGAGTCATTTGGACCATTAGATGATAGAGGGGTAAAAAGGGCACTAAAAGGGGCCACAGTGAAGAGACAATGAATTCTTTGCTTCATTCTTTACTGAGGAAGATGTAGGGATGTTACCATGACTGAAGTGGTATTTAAAGGTGATACTGCAGAAGAATTGAAAGAAATATCGATATACCGGGAAGATGTATTACAATTATTTGATAAACTGAAGAGTAGCAAATCACCTGGACTGGATGGTATACATCCAAATGTGTTGAAAGAACTGAAATATGAGACTGCAAACCTGTTATTAGTAATCTGTGAACTATCATTAAAATCATCTGTAATACCTGAAGAGTGGAGGATGGCTAATGTAACACCAATTTTTAAAAAGGGTTCCAGGGGTGATCCAGGAAACTACAGACCGGTGAGCCTGACATCAGTACCAGGAAAAATGGTAGAAACCATCATAAAGAACAAATTACTCAACATGTAGATAGTCATGGCTTAATGGGAGACAGCCAACATGGCTTTAGACAAGGAAGATCTTGTCTTACTAATCTGTTATGTTTTTTTGAAGGTGTGAATAAACAGGTAGACAAAGGCGAGTCCGTTGATATAGTGTATCTGGTCTTTCAGAAAGCCTTTGAAAAGGTCCCTCATCAGAGACTTTTGGCAAAACTAAAAAAAAAAATCATGGGATAGGAGGCAGTGTACTATTATGGATCAGGAACTGGTTAAAAGGTAGAAAGCAGAGGGTAGGGCTAAATGGCCAATTTTCCTAATGGAGAAAGGTGAATAGTGGAGTACCCGAGGGATTTGTGCTGGGTCCACTGCTTTTTGACATATTCATAAATGAACTGGAAAAGGGAATAACGAGTGAGGTCATCAAATTTGCAGATGACACAAAACTATTTAAAGTTGTTAAAACCCATGAGGATTGTGGAAAATTGCAAGAGCATCTTGATAAATTGGAAAACTGGGCATCCAAATGGCAGATGAAATTTAATGTTGACAAGTGCAAAGTTATGCACCTAGGAAAGAACAACCCAAACTATGGTTACACGATGCAAGGTTCCATATTAGGAAGCACCACCCAGGAAAAAGATTTAAGCTTCATCATGGATAACATGTTAAAACCCTCCACCCAGTGTGCAGCGGCGGCCAAGAGAGCAAATAAAATGCTAGGTATCATAAGGAAAGGAATGGAAAATAAAACAAAGGATATTATAAAGCCTCTGTATTGTTCCATGGTGCGACCGCACCTTGAACATTGTATGCAATTTTGGTTGCCGTATCTTAAAATGGATATAGCGTTAATAGAAAAGGTACAGAGAAGAGCCACCAAAATGGTAAAGGGGATGGAAGGATATCCCTATGAAGAGAGGCTAAAAAGGTTAGGGCTCTTCAACCTGGAAAAGAGATGGCTGAGGGGAGATATGATAGAGGTCTATAAATTAATGAAGGGAGTGGAACGGGCAAAACCTAGATTGATTGCTTACGTCATCAGAATATAGAAAGACTAGGGGACATGCAATGAAGCTACAGGGTAATCTATTTAAGACTAATAAGAGAAAATATTTTTTCACTCAACATGTAATCAAACTCTGGAATTTGTTACCGGAGGATGTAGTAAAGGCTGTTAGTGTAGCTGGGTTTAAAAAAAGGTTTGGACAAGTTCCTGGAGGAAAGGTCCATAAACCATTATTAAAAGGGACCCAGGATATCACTGCTTGACCCAATACAAGCTTTGTGGAACCTGTATCTTTTGGGGAATCTGCTGGGTACTTATGACCTAGATTGGCCACTATTGGAAACAGGATACTGGGCTTGATGGACCTTTGTCTGATCCAGTATGGCATATCTTATGTTCTTATGATGAGAATAAGTCCAAGTTGAGATGAATATGCTTAGATTTGAAAGACTATTAGGGTGAAGCCTATTAAAAGTAATATGGTAGTTAGCAAGTGGGCCATTGCACCTCAGTGTATGTGATTCCGTGAAGCTGATGTAGAGGCGGTCAGCACTGAAGGTTAATGCAAACTGATCTGTGTGAAGGAGAGATGTTCTTGGGATCATGTCATGGGTCGGGGGCTAGGTTCATAAAGTACAGTCCTTAGAGTTAAGAAACTAAGACTAGGTAACTCACCCCTTGGTGCTTTATTAGCGAGTAGGAGGGTACAGATGGTAGTGATGATGTTCTGACCACAGGTTCTCTTTACCTCATGTGAAGATGCATTTGTTTGTCGGGTGTAACACTATCAAATAATGTTGCGGGAGGCTGGGCACATCCAGTTGTCTAATGGTGTCAAAGCCGGGAATCCATATGTTCGCTTCTGACGCTTGGTGACCTAAAAAATGGATAGACCCTGCTCAGGAGAGGGCCACAAAGGCCACGTCTAAGGGCCCTGTGGTATGGCCTTTAGGTATGGGCCCACCTGACAGCAGTAAATTTAAAGTTCTGATCATGGGAGGGTGGGGCTAGATGCCGTGTTTTCCAGCCTCTCTACCTGCTTCTCCCCGTTGCTACTTGGATGTTCCTGCAGAGGTTCCGATGTGGGAAGCGCAGGCTGCAAGGTCCTCGCCTGAAGTGTGGCTGTAAATTTAAAGTTCTGATCTGGGGGGGGGGGGGGGGACTAAGTGACACGTGGTCCAGCCAGCCTAACTACCTGCTGCTCTCCAATGCTGCCTGGATGTTCCTGCATGGGTTCCGATGTGGGAAGTGCTTGCTGGAAGTCCTTTGGAAGCACCTAAAGCGCAACAGTAATTTTAAAGTTCTGGTCGGGGGGGGGGGGGGTACACTAGGTGCCATGTGTTCCTGACTATCTACCTCCACAGTAAACCCAGTGAAGGTTCATCTCATCACAATTTCCTGTAGCATCCTACTGGCTAAAGTCTGCAAAATATCAACTTACCTGGATTTTAGATTCATTACTTTTCTGTTAGAGGCCTTTATATTAAAGATATTTAGCACTAATACTAATGCGCCATAAGTGCAAAGCCTCCATGTTACCTGTCAGGGATAGGCCAGCATATTCCAGACAGTTACTATGCATACCCATATGCTAACATGAATAAAAATTAAATTTGGGTGCATTTAACACCAACCATAGAAGTGCCATTATGTGTGGCCATGCTAATTCCCCCGCACTAACTGCAATGTGTTCTCCACGCCCACACTCCATCACTAACTCACCCATTCCACACCCTATCAAATAACATGCAGTTACCACATGAATTAGTATGCAGTCACTGTGATGCCCCAACAGTAACAGTTACTGCAGGCTAAAACATGTGTTAACCGCTTAACTGGCCTTAATAAAAGGGTTCCTTAGTCTTATTTTTGTGCCTAATGTAAGTTGCTTCTTTTTGGACCTAATAATTTCCTGCTGCACCCTTGTACTTCAAGTTCAACCAAAACCTGGGCTGGGATCTGGCACTTCATATGCAACTGGCCAGAATTTATTTATTTATTTAACAGTTGCTTATATACCGCTACCTTCCACAGATCAGGTGCGGTTTACAATGAACAAGGAATGAACAGATTAACAGGTCTGTTTTACATGAAACATTAATTAACTAGGTACAATTTTGCTAAATACATTAAACATGATTGGACTAAGTATGGTAAATAATTTGTTAAATAACAATCGAACTATTTACATATTTCAAACTATTTACATATATCTATTTACAGGATTTACAAATAGTTATTTAATCGGCTTGAATTGTAGTTAGATAGAAAAAATTTGAATTGGTATTCCCTGAGGTCTCTATTAACCATTGTTTTTCTTCCTTATTTGATATCATCCCCCAACACCCCCTTTGCAACATATCTAGTCTGGTCATTGTAGCAAGGGCTCTGGACAAGAGACCATACCCTAGGGATCCTTCAGGACACTTACAATCATGGGCCCCCTTAAGCAATGAACATGAATCCCTTCCCTCCCCCCTCCCCAAGGACCATGAGTGCTACCTCTACAGAATCCCCAGCCCCAGCCAAATTGGGGAGCACATGGCTAAACCCGGGAAATGAACTGGGGATCTTCCACATGATAGTATGCAGGGCTTGCCACTTGAGCCACACCGTTTATGGAATGTGCACTCATGGCTTTATGTGCTGCGTACAGGAAACTTGGATTTCAGTCTTCTCACCGACATGGCCAAGAGGGGGATGTGTCTGAGCCAAGAGGTGTGGAAACGCAGTTAAACATCGCTCTAGTCTTTAGAACTGGTGAGAGAAGCTGTAAGGTGAATGATGAAGTTATTAAGGGGGGAAAGAAACTAATAATGGGGAAAATAAAGTATTGTACTTTTCCTTAGAGCTGCACCCTCTATTCTGTGGGGCGAGCTGTTTTATTTTGGGGGGTTTTGGGCAATTTTTCTTTGAGTCTCCTTTCAGTAATCTTGTATTTTTGCTTTGAATGTACCAGTGTGGTGCCTGCAAGAGAACATTAACCTCTTCACTATTTACTTAAGATTCATAATGCTGAAAAAGATTAAGTAGGCCAGACTTTATTTTTCATTAATATATTCTTGAGCATTAGAAATGAAAAGTGAAAAAAGAAGGATTGTAATGACTGTGCATGTATTATAACTTGCAATCAGATTATCTTAAAATAAAAAAGACAGCAAATATGTTCTGTGATGTTAACATCTCGACTTTAAATCTCTGAATCAGTGGTGTTCAAACTTTTCTTCAGGATCCAATGGAGAAAAAACACTTATCCCCTGCAATCCAAAGAATTACTTCATCTAACTTGAGCTTTCATAAAAGAAAAGAATCACTTCACATCAAGCAATAAATAAAATTAAACCCTTAAGTGCTTCACTTACATTTTGTAGGTTATTTTAGATGTCGTATTCATGCTCTGGGTGTCTGAAAATGGGCTCACAGACATCCAAAACATGGAGACATCTCTGGAGGCCTTTGAGAAATCAGGTTTGGAGATAACCCTGGTGCAAGGGCATCTTCGTAGGAATGAGGGTATGGTGAAGACGTGTCCAGGACAGTCTTCCAAACTTAGCATCCAAGTCTATATCTGTTCAGAGCACAAACAGGCATCTGCAAAGTGCTTATTGTGCCAGTAAAACCACCGGAGAGTGTAAAGAAGAAGGTACCCTAATATCCCCTGTACTGTCCGCAACTTGAAAAGAGAAGTGATTGGAAATGGGGAAGTATGTTGTGTGCTTGAGCACTGCTGAACATCTAAGATGTCAGAATGGCAGGCGGGGACGCGCCCCTGGTCTAGAATACCATTGCGAAAAATGGCCATATTGGGGACACCCATGTTTCTGAAATCATGTCCATCTTTAAATGTGCTGGCCGGTTTTGGAACCATTTTCATCTGGACATCCTAGAGAGTACCTAGACATCCTTTCTGAAAAGCCCCTTGACATGTCATGGGTGGGCCTGCCTGTTCCCAATTTATTTCCAGTCTTCCTTAAAAGATGATTGTGCTGTTCTTCTATCACTCTTTCTCGTGATCAAGATGGTAGTTGTAAACTGCTTTGAATGTTCTGTATAGATTAGAGCTTTTAAATAAATAAATGCATACATAATCACTTCCACCTCCAGCCTCCACTGCTCACTCTTGTCCCGTTTATGCCGCCAACATAGGGGTCCACGCAGCCCTCAGTCACTTGGAGCCATGTGATGCCAGCGCTCCCACACTTCTTGGCAATCAACGTGAGAACGAACTGAGCCACCCAGAGCCATGAGCTGCCAACCTGGTAGAATAGCTGTGCAGGCAGACTGGGTGCAGGGAGAGGAATGAACCTAATAAATGGGATGGGTCAGAACCTTGAGCTTGAAAACTACAGCTTTAAATCACTGACCATCTCTCCCGTATACATGATGCACTACAAAAGCCCTGGAACAGCCAACTGCAGCTAGCTGCCAAGTATTGCTGAAAGATTAACAGTATTTGGCTCTGCAATCCATCCCCCATCCTCCCTCCTCAGGGACTACATACACTATTTCAAGGATGCCCCATTCTCAGGCAACTCAGGGTACAGGAGCAAGAGGCCAAGAACATACCCCAGCGCCTCATGCTTGGCAGTGCAACTCTGTTCCGGCAGTCCTTTTGAAAAGTAAGGCTTTGGCAATGCACAGAGGGAAACAGAACATGAACATGAAGAAACGAAGAACCACAAATTCAATGGAAGCACGTGAAAAGGAACTGGATTAAGGGCCAGACATCTGGATAAAGCAAGTGGAGCTGTAAAACATCCACATACAGTCCTCCCGGAGAGGGAGAGAAATCAAATTAAATTAGCTTTGCCCTTCATCCTGTGCATAATCACTTGCAGGCCAAATGAAATTCAGGGGGCCAGCACAAATATAGGCCAGAGAAACACCAACCGGGCAGCTGTTTTGCTTGTTTCTACTGGGAGCTTTCTCAGAGCAGTCAACTCTATCTTTGCTGTCTATTTTAGTTATCAGTTCTCCTGTTTGTGGACTCCTTTTAACACAAGTCAATAAACTCATCAAAAATATGCACTGCATGTGTCAGCACTTGATTGGTACCTTTGCTCCACATACGAAGGACCTACACGGATGCTGGAAGAAGGGGAATGAGAAAGGGTTCAGATTCACATACCTATACTGCCATGCCAAAAGTAATATATGTGAAGTGGCATTTTAGTTCGAATCATCTTTATTCAAAACAAATTGACAATATTCCCAGCGTGAGCACTCACCCACCCACACTGGAGAGTTCAAAACAGTACAAGAAAGAACCCAAACCTTTCCATTTTATACGTATACCCCCCTTCTTTTTCCCCACCCCCATCACTGTCAATCATTTTGTTTTGCATTGGAAAAAAGAAACCACAAGCCCGGGATGTAGGTACTCTTACAGATACCCGGCAACCAAGAATACAGGTATCAACAGATATGGTGTCACATTATATAACCCATGATGCCCTTAACCCCTCCCCACCTTCCCATACCTACCCCCCATACCATCCAACCTCCTTGCCTACCCTCAAGCCCAACCCTCCTCACCAACCATCCTCAGGGCACTAGAACTCCATACTTAAAATCTACATACCTCTAGGACCCCCTCTGCATCCCCATCTTATATTAGAAAGAGTTCATTGCACACCCTGAGCACCAACAAATTACCATACAGAACCCAACACTGCTAAGAAGGCCTCCTACTTCTTCGGCATGCCCCTAGAAATCAACCTCTCCATCAGCATTAACTAGTGACAGATTCCTCCACTACCAATGTTCGGAGGGTCCCTATCACGCCAATGTTTCAATATACATTGCTTCGCAGTCATACAGGCTTTCCATACCAGCAACTGGGCTGCAGCCTCCTTCACTTTTAAGTTTGCAGTATCATCCAGAATCACCGCTCCCAGTGTTAGAGTTACCCTTTGCTCCACTAAACCCTCCGGACACCTCCACATTCCCTGACAAAAGCATTGAAGTCTAACACACATCCAGACCATCTGCCCCAAATGAGCAAGGCCCTCATAGTATCGAGGACACTTATAGGCGATTGAATGACCAACTTGAAAGGCTCGCACTGGGGAAATGTACTCTCAGAATATGATTTATATTGCAACTCCCAGAGTCAAGAACCCTGACTAAATCCAGTATCCTCACAAGCGCCTTCACCAATTGTGCTCCCTCCACCAATATATCTGACTCCGCCCCCCACTTAGCTGCCAGACCATCACATGAATCCACTGGGACAGTCTCCTACAATTTCTTATAATAAGTAGTAATGAAGAATACATCCTTGTCCTCAAACAAAAAAAAGAGTTCTGCTTTATCCTTCTGTACCTTCCTACATTTTCCTACTCCAGTAGAAGACACTTAGTGCCACGTTTGTAAACAGGCAAAATAGTGTGTATTCGCCAGCTCAAAACATTGCTGCAAATAGTCAAATGATTGCACTTGACCTTCATTATCCAATGTTTTTAACCCCTTGTGCTCCCATAGCCTAAAGATATCCCTGTCCAATGACTGAGGAAAGTCAGAGTTAACCTTACAATGGGAGAAAAGGTGAATAGTTGAGATGTCTGCCAAACCCAGTTCAACACCCTTCAAGCTTCTCGCACCAATTCCAACAGCAAGCTACCTCGTAAGTGCAAAGTGAGACCGCTGACTGATACATGCAGGACCAAATGCACACTCTTTGGGGAAACAAAATCTTCCTCCATCTCCATCAAAGTTGATGTGGCATTTTAGAAGAAAAGTCTAGGAAAAATCTAGGGCGCCCAGAGCAGAACATACAAAAATCCAGGAGAGTGGTAGCAGTGCCTTCTGAAATCTGTCTCCATCCAAAAAATGAACATCTAAGTAGCCAGTTCTGAAAACACTCCCACCTGAAGGAGCAGTGTATCAAGAAACCAAATAAACAAACCAACCTCACTCCCACCGCACCCCCTGCAGATAGCAAGGCCAGGTACGTGCATGGGTGTAAGCCATTTCACAAAAGTGGATGTCCCCAAATTGGACACCAGCAGAACTGGCTACTTGGACATCCCAGCCAGAGTATTTCAGAAGGGGAGGGGGCGGGGTGACGTCCTGGCCTGTTATTTCAGATATTAAGATGTATGGTGGCGGGCCTGTAATATATTTAGGGTATGTATTTATGTATAGGGGTTTTTTTGGCAGAAAATAATTGTGACAATAAAAGCGCATTTTACACCTCCCCCTGGAACACTGCATCCATGAAACTAATGCTTTTTTCACTTTATTCATGGTCAGGTGCAGGTGTATTCATAGATGCCTCACCAACCAGGGCCGATGTGCTTATGTCGTTCTGAAAACGCACCACGACACGCATCTCCTTTGTTCCACCAGGCCATGCCTCCAGCACATCCTCATTCTACATGAAAGTTCTCACACGGGGGATGTCTACATACCCACCTTCTAAAACAGCCCCGGGAACATCTCCATGTTATGTTCATCTAAGTACCCATTTTCGGACATCTACTCACGACATGATCCACATGCAGAGCATGTTTTACATGCAGAAAATTGCTACGATAATACTGCATAGGTGTGGTGTCAGGAAGAACTGGGATGAGGTTGCAATATTTGATTGTACCTTATAACATATGCAGTTACCCACCTATCCAACATTTCATTCTAAGGTCCTTAATCCTAAAGCCTCTCTTTCCACGCTTCCTCTTCAATCTACCCTGCACCCCCCATTACCCATCCCTGGTGATATTTCCATTTGACTACTAACTTTTTGTTAAGAAAGATTATTTACTATGAAATCTACAAATACTTCTGCAAATATTTACCTTCTTAGGATGATCAAAAGTCCTAAGGCAGATCTTTATCCCTTTTCGTTATAAGTAATCTTAGCCTTACCTCAGGTATTTTTCCATAAAATTGAAAACATGACTTTATCCATCCACTTCTCAAGAAAATTTCCTTAGATCCTTCGCTAGCTGATGTTTATCAACCCATCTCTCACCTGCCTTTTCTTCTGTCTATAGTCCTGGAAAAAATGAACCGCACTGATGGGAAATAGCATGGTATATAAGAAAATGTGAATAAATAAAATAAATATCTTTTTCTCAAGAAAACCAATGCCCTTATGTTCTTATGTTCATATCGGTCTGGCTTTGGCTCTGGCCACTTTATTGAAACCCTCCTTCTCTGCTTGCTTAATGGCATCAAATGCAGGATAAACCATCAGGCCACTCATCATCTCCCTGGACCTCAATGCAGCTTTTGATCTTGTGGATCATTCTCTTCTGCTGAACCATATGGAAGACACTGGCATTTTTGGTTCTATCCTTTCTTGGTTCTCCTCTTACCTGCATGGTTGCTCTTTCTGTTTCATGGCAGAATACTTTCTCAACCTCTTACTCTTTTCCTTGTGGTGTCCCCCAGAGTACGATTCATGCTCCTACCCTCTTCAACATATTCCTAGCTCTCTTAGCTACTATTATTCAGAGCCCTGATCTCTCCAGTTACATCTTTGCAGATGACATACAGTTGAAAGCATATTTTAGAAATTATGTCTAGGTGCAATCTGGGACATCCAGGTGAAAATGTTTCAAAAAAGGCTGCACATGTCCAAATTCAGGCATGATTTCAGAAACATGGACATACCCCATATACATGTTCTAGTCTGTCATTCTGCTAATGGAGACGTTCGGCAGTGCGACAACCACCAAATAGGTTTCCCCAACACTTATCAATTGTCCAAGATTGGAGACAGTAATGGGGATCTTAGAATACCATTTTCTCTAGACTCTCCAGATGTTTTACTGGCAAAATAAACACTTTTCAGATGCCTTTTCGTGCCCCGGAGCAGTATAGACTTAGACGAGGGAGGAGATGTGCCGGCCGTTTCTGAAATTGGGTATGCATGTTTAAGGTCTTGAGAATGCCCTGGAAATTCACCTATCCTGGACAGACACCCTTGCATCGGAGACATCTCTATAACTGTTTTGTAAAATGGTTCCAGGGAAATCTCCGTGATTTGGACAGCTGCATACACATTTTCAGATATCCAAAGAACAAATAGAGCTTCTAAAATGACCCCCTCTCTCCAGACCTCTCCTCCCTGAATTCTAGCCTGTCAGTGATGGTCAACTGGTTGGAAGACCAGGGTAGGAAGCTCAATTCACTAAAATCCAAAGCAGTGTTGGCTACTCATTCCATCACCCCCTTCCTCAGTTGCGCCTACTATTCAAAATCAAATTGATCCCACTTTCAGACTGTCTTCCCGTTTTGAGCTGCAAAATTGATTTTTCCTTGACTTTCCAATCTCAGATTTCTTCTGTGTTAAAAAAAACCCTACTATTTCTTCCTTAAGAAAATTCATAACATTAAATCTTATCTAGTTCTCAGTTACCTTAAAACAACTGTGTTGTCCCTATCCTAAATTGTTTTGATTATTGCAATTCCCCTTATTATGGTTCACCCCAAGCCATCATGCTTCATCTTCAGTCTGTCCAACATTCTGCTGTTAGGCTTCTCACCAGCACAGGGTGTTTCGAACACATTACTTCAACTTTAAAAGCTTTTCACTGGTTTCTACTACCTTATCATTTGCAACTTAAAGACTGTCTCTTTATACGCAAGGTTTTACACATCAACACCTCTCTTTACCTATCATCCCTACAGTTCATCATGTCCCCTTTATTCAAATACAATAAACCAACTCATGCTACCCACTGCCTATAACCACTTGTTTGATGTCGCTACAGAAACAGCGTTTTCCTGCTATTGTCCTGTCACCTGGACACCCTCCCACAACAGCTAAGAAATGAAACAAGTTGTAGTAAATTTAAATCTGCTCTGAAGACTCACTTCTACATTTTAGCTTTAGGGGCCTCCCTCCTGACACATCACTGGACTAATTCATTCATTCCTTTTTTTCTGAATCCCATTTTATTACTATTCCTTCTGCTTTTCTATCCTTCATATTTTCTTTTACTCAATTTGTAATTCTTTTTCATCTTTACATAAGACATGCCATGCTGGGTCAGACCAAGGTTCATCAAGCCCAGTGTTCTGTTTCCAATAGTGGCCAATCCAGGTCACAAGTACCTAGCAGGTTCCCAAGAAGACACAAAAGTTCCACAATGCTTGTCCTGGGGCAAGTAGTGCATTTCGCAGGCCCTCTTTAATAATGGTGTATGGACCTCTCCTCCAAGAACTTGTCCAAACCACTATATCCTCTGGTAACAAATAT